>CM051528.1:35087451-45087451 GCA_028017165.1 Herpetospermum pedunculosum
GTCCATAGGTTCTTTGGGTGGTTTTGGGCCTAATCCTTTTGGGCCAACTGGGTCAAACGGTCAGGGGCATAGATCTAGTTGGGCCAATCTTTTTGGGCCTCAGTGGACCCACCCAGTTGATGAACCCCTAGTCTATAACCCTCCAATTGAGAAGGATGGGATTCTGTTTGCCATCCCCTCGGATGAGGTTATTGAGGAGGGCATAGCAGTTTGGAGAGGGTCTTTGGTGGGTCAGTTTATTGATGGAAAACTCCCCTTTTTTGTTCTGGATAGGCTTGTCAGGAGGATTTGGGGTCATGTGGAAGTTCCAACCATTAACTTGTTTGATAATGGTTTGATCATCTTCAGGTTCAAAAAGGCCTCAGCTCGGGACTGGGTCCTGGAGAATGGCCCCTGGCACATTGGGGGTAAGCCTATCCTTCTGAGGCAATGGGTTCCTGGGATTGTCCCTCAGACCTTTGTCTTCGATAAAATTCCTGTGTGGGTAAAGTTTTTTCATGTCCCTATGGAATTGTGGACCACTCCTGGGTTGAGTAATATTGCGAGCACGGTTGGCGTTCCTTTGCGGTTGGAAAGCCTACAAAGGACAAAACGTGCTCCTCGTATGCTCGGGTTTGTGTGGAGGTTGCGATTGATGCCCCTCTTCCTAGTAAAGTTGGGGTCACTGTCTATGGGGTTGATCACACTATCCCAATTGAGTATGAGTGGAAGCCCAAGCGGTGCCTGTCTTGCCGTGTGTTTGGTCACTCGGACATAGGTTGTCCGAAACAGAAGGTGGGTAGGGTTGATCCCATCCTCACTACACAGGTGTCTGCTGAGGGTGAGGTCAAGGTGCCGGCCCAGAGTGAGGGCGTGGACTCGGATATGGTATTGGCTGATAGTGGGGAGGGTCAGCAGGCCTCCTCTCTTGAGATTGGTGATGAGTTCCTCCCTGTGGAAGGGAAATCTCGTAGGCGTAAACGGAACAGGAAAAAGGCTACGAAGTCCTTGGCTGAGACAGACTCGTCTGCCCATCCCATTGCCTTGGTTAGCCTCCCGAGCTCCCCTATTAGCCCCACCTCTAGGTTGTCCCGTTCTCCAGAGCCCCTAAAGGAGGTCCGCGTGACTAACTCTTTCGGTTCCCTTGCTGATTCCTCGGAGTGTGCCTTGGCCTCCCCGAGGATGTTTTCCTTAGTGGAAAAGACGCCCTGTGACAGTGTGGACCCCCGAGGGTGTCAGGATGTCATTGTTTCCCCTTCTACTTCCTATGTCTAGTTGGTGCTCGTGGAATGTTCGCGGTCTCACTGACCCGACAAAAGGAAGATGTGTTCGTTCGTTTTTGCAGTCTGAGAACATTGGTTTCTGCTGTCTGGTTGAAACTAAGGTTAAGGTTCATCAGTTTGACTTCGTGTTTCGTTCCTTTGGGGCCGATTGGCAGTGCGTGTGTAGTTGTGGGGATAGTGGCCTGGGTCGTATTTGGGTGTTATGGCGTTCCCGCCGTTTCTCTTTCTCCCCTAGCCTGATTAGTCGTCAGTTGCTTACTGGCTCCCTGGTGGACCTGTCTTCTCAGGTTGCGACTCATATTGCCTGTGTGTATGGGTCCAATCTCGAGGCTGGGAGGTCTGCTTTGTGGAGGGAGTTGGCCTTGGCTTGTTCGAGTTGGTCTTCCCCTGGCGTTGTTATGGGAGACTTCAATGAGACTCGCCGGTTGACTGAGAGGAGTGGGGGTAACCATAGCATTTCTGCGATGGGAGCCTTTGATACTGCTCTCCTAGAGGCTGACTTGGTTGAGCTGCCGTTTCAGGGGAATTGGTTCACTTGGACTAGTCGCCCGAGGGGTGGCCCGGGAGGTCAGTTGGGGAGGTTGGATAGAGTTTTGGTCAATGCTGAGTGGGCTTCTGGGTGGCCTATGTGTGTGGTGCACGTGCATGATTGGGGTGTTTCTGACCATAGCCCGATGGTTTTCTCTCCAGGCCCTTTAGGTGCTCGTCGGTCTCCCTCCTTTCGGTTCTTTAACCATTGGGGGGAGTTGATAGGTTTTTGTCTGTGGTCGCTAGTAGGTGGGTGACCCATGTTGGGGTCTCTCCGCTTGTTAGCTTCGCTCGCAATTTAAAGGGCTTAAAGGGGACTCTAAGGCAGGAGTTCGGGAAGCCGATTGCCGTGCTTAGTCAGCAGGTTATTGATCTTCGCTTGGCCATGGAGGCTGCCCAGGCTGGAGTTTTGGCAGACCCCCTTTCTCCCTCCCTCCTGCTTCAGGCATCTGAGGCCTCGGATAGGTTCTGGGCAGCAGCTAGGTGTGAAGAAGCCTCCCTTCGGCAGAAATCGAGGGTTAAGTGGCTGGCGTTAGGGGATGGGAACTCGGGGTTCTTTCACAGTAGCGTGAAAGTTAGGGCTGCCCGGAATAGCTTTTCCTCTCTGGTTGATGGTTCTGGGTCAGGATGTCTTCCCATGAGGACATCTCGAGATCTCTAGTTCATTATTTCCAGGGTCTCTTGGGGTCCCAAGGGGTTGGCTACCGTGACCTCACAGAGCAATTAAAGCCGATTGTGGGGTTTTTGTGGTCTGATCAGTGTGTAACTGATCTCATCCGCCCCATCTCGCGAGATGAGGTTCGAGCTGTTCTCTTTGCCATGAGTAGTGCCAAGGCTCCTGGGCCGGATGGCTTCCCTGTGGTGTTTTTCAAAGCTGCTTGGAGTGTTGTTGGGGATGATTTCTGTTCCGCAGCGCTTCACTTCTTTGATACCTCCTTCCTTCCTCCTGGTATCAATGTCATCTCTCTCACCTTGATTCCTAAGAAGGTGGGTGCCTCCCGGGTTGAGGATTTCAGGCCTATTTCCTGTTGTAATGTGTTGTATAAATGCATTGCTAAGGTTTTGGCCAATCGTCTTCGCGTGTGGCTGCCTTCCTTCATAAGTCCGAATCAGTCGGCCTTTGTTCAAGGAAGGAGTATTGTGGATAACATTCTGCTCAGCCAGGAGTTGGTTGAGGGTTACCACCTCAACAAAAAAAGCCCGCGGTGTGTGCTGAAGATCGACCTGCAGAAAGTTTATGATTCTATCCAGTGGGATTTTCTCTTTGGCTTACTGCTTTCGATTGGTACGCCTTGCCAGTTTGTCAACTGGATCCGGGCTTGCGTTACTTCGCCTATGTTCTCCATTTCGGTGAACTGGTCCTCTGAGGGGTTTTTTGCGGGTAGGCGTGGTCTCCGTCAGGGTGATCCCCTGTCCCCTTACCTGTTCGTCATGTGTATGGAAGTCTTGTCGCGGCTGCTGAATTCCCCGCCGCCTGAGTTTGATTTTCATCCCAAGTGTGAGAGGGTTAATCTTTTTTTTTGCAAAGGTGATAATATATAAGCAAAAAGACCTCAAAGCCCGAGGCCAAAGGGCACAACAAACAAGAGAACAAACACTGGGAGAACCAATGTATGACAACAAAACCAAAACAACTCAACGGAAACCTCACAGCCCGAGGGAAAGCAACAAATAAACCAAACAACAACAGACCCCAGCATCCAACCCACAAGCGGGAAGGAGCCAGAAACGACCAAAAGCAGAAAAATGTAACACAACTCAAAAAGCAAAAGAAACAGCTGAAGCAAGAGGAAACAATAAGACAGAACACGACCGAATCATGACACCTCATCCGCGAAACATGACACCACATCCGCCCACAAAACACCCCAGGCCATCCATCCCCCGGCCGGCACGAGCGAAAGAGCGACTCCAGACAGGGTCAAGGGGCACCAAGCAAAACAGAGAGAGGACAGGCAGATGCTGAGAAAAAAGGGGCCAAGCTGGCCATCCATCATATGCATGCAAATAGCCCGCCCCCCAAGCACGACCAAGAAACCGAACAAAGAAGAGGCCCATCAACTCATCTTCCCCCTACTTATGGCAAAAGAACAACCATCCGGTATGCAGGCACGGTAGAAAGCCACAGGGACCCAGCCAGCATCGCTTCCCTCGACAAAGCCAGATCCAAGGACCCACCAAAAGCCCACACACCCTCAGGACAAAGCGCCTTTCGGGGTGACAACAAGCATCCAGAACTCAGCTCAATTAGGAACCAGGATCGCCAGGGTTCAACGAGCACCCACAGAACAGAGAAGGACAACCAACTGCAGAAGAAGCAAGCACCGCCTGAACCAACCCGACAGCTAGGGACACCCCACAGACTAGCCTCTCAAAGCCCCACACAGGAAGCCCACCAGGGGAGAAAGGCCAAGGACAGCCAAGGACAGACAGATGAAGAAAGCCAGCAACTGATCGAGCCTCTGCAAGCAGCGGCCTCAGAGCATGAAACCAACACAGGGACAAGCTCAAACCACCAAGCCGCACAGACCAAAACAGAAACCCCTCCAGAGAAGAGACAGCAGCAGGAACCAGGGACAGAGCAGGGGAAGAAGCAATCGCCAGAAGCGAAAACACCGCATAGAGCAACCTGACAAAACACCTGCACACACTCAAAGAACAAGACAAAGTCAATCAAAAGAATCCCAGGGGGAGACGGCCGAAACCGCACCCACCTAGGACGAGCATGCAGAAGAAATATCAGACCGAATAGCAGCGATAACCGACTGAGGAGGGCGGTGACCCGGGCCATGAAAACGCAAGTTGCGTTCCATCCAAATATGGTAGATCACAGCACACCAGGCCACCCTCCAAACAAGCTTACGCTTATGCTGCCCAGCACTCACCCGACAAATCCACTCAAGCTCAGCATCCCAAGGGAGAACGAGGCGGGAAGCTCTGCCCCAACAGAGGATATCCTCCCACACCAAACTCGCAAAGGGGCACTGGAAGAACAAGTGGTCACGGGACTCAGTCCCGGACAAACAAAGCAAACAATCGGTAGGTGTCGAGGGGATCCACCTAGCCAGCCTATCACGAGTATACAAACGGTCCCTCAAGGCCAGCCAGGTGACTAAATCATGACGCGGAATATTCCCCCCGAACCATAGCAAACCCTGCCACGGAACCACTGTCCCACGGGGGCGGATCGCCTCCCAAGCACTTGAAACCGAAAAACCAATCCCGCTTGGAACCCAGATCAACCTATCCTCCCTACCTGGGCAACACACAGTAGAGCGCCCGAACATGACTAGCTGCGTCATACACGATACGATCACTGATTCTGGGGAGAATAGGACCATCAGGCAGCCATGGATCAACCCACATACGACACCTAGAACCGTCGCCAATAGAAAACCGGACAAGTGGACGGAATTGGTCCCGAAGCCCCATAATGGCCTTGAGGCACCAAGACCACATAGACGACACAGGAATCGTCCAAAGAGACCGACCACGGAGGATATACTCCTCCATCCAAGCCACCCACAGAGAACCAGAGCGAAGCAGAAGGAGCCAAAGGAGCTTCATAACCACTGCCGAGTTCCAGGAATGGATATGACGAATACCCAAGCCTCCCTCACTCTTCGGCAAACAAATGTCATCCCAGGCAACCTTCGCCCCCCCCACGACCAGAAGGAGATCCCTTCCAGAGGTAGCACCGAAGCAAACTCTCAACCCTATGGACTATACGAGCAGGCAGCACAAACACACTAGCCCAAAAGACCTGGAAGCTCTGAAGGACCGACTGGATAAGCTGCAACCTACCCGCATAGGAAAGAGCCCTAGCAGTCCAACTGCCAATCCTAGAGGTGATCCGATCAATCAGAGGCTGGCAATCCCGAGAAGACAGCCGACCCGAGATGAGAGGGAGACCTAAGTAACAAACAGGCAAGGTCGCAAGAGCAACACCCATGAACTCAGCCAGACCGACAGCCACCTAGACAGGAACCCCCGCACAGAACATCGAGCTCTTAGCGGAGTTAGCCACAAGGCCTGAAAGCTCCTGGAAGTGAAGTAAAGTCTGCTGAACAAACCTCAAAGAAGTCCTGTTCCCCGTAGAGAAAATCATCATGTCATCCGCAAAGCAAAGATGGGTAAGATTAACCCTCTCACACTTGGGATGAAACTCAAACTCAGGCGGCGGGGAATTCAGCAGCCGCGATAAGACTTCCATACACATGACGAACAGGTAAGGGGACAGGGGATCACCCTGACGGAGACCACGCCTACCCGCAAAAAACCCCTCAGAGGACCCATTCACCGAAATGGAGAACATAGGCGAAGTAATGCAAGCCCGGACCCAGTTGACAAACTGGCAAGGCGTACCAATCGAAAGCAGGAAGCCAAAGAGAAAATCCCACTGAATAGAGTCATAAGCTTTCTGCAGGTCGATCTTCAGCACACACCGCGGCCTCCCTTTGTTGAGGTGGTAACCCCCAACCAACTCCTGGCAGAGCAGAATGTTATCCACAATGCTCCTACCTTGAACAAAGGCCGACTGATTCGGACTGATGAAGGAAGGCAGCCACACCCGAAGACGATTAGCCAAAACCTTTGCAATGCATTTATACAACACATTACAACAGGAAATAGGCCTGAAATCCTCAACCCGGGAGGCACCAACCTTCTTAGGAATCAAGGTAAGAGAGGTGGCATTGATACCATGAGGAAGGAAGGAGGTATCAAAGAAGTGAAGAGCAGCGGAAACAAAATCATCCCCAACAACACTCAAAGCAGCTTTGAAAAAACCCACAGGGACGCCATCTGGGCCAGGAGCCCTGGCACTACTCATGGAAAAGAGAACAGCTCGAACCTCATCTCGCGAGATGGGGCGAATGAGATCAGTTACACACTGATCAGACCAGGAAAACCCCACCATCGGCTTTAAACGCTCAGTGAGGTCACAATAACCAACCCCTTGGGACCCCAAGAGACCCTGGAAATAATGAACCAGGGATCTCGAGATGTCCTCATGGGAAGACAACCTGACCCCAGAACCATCAACCAAAGAAGAAAAGCTATTCCAGGCTGTCCTAACTTTCACGCTCCTGTGAAAGAACCCCGAGTTCCTATCCCCTAACGCCAGCCACTTGACCCTCGATTTCTGCCGAAGGGAGGCTTCCTCACCCCTAGCTGTTGCCCAGAACCTATCACGGCAACCTCCATGGCCAAGCGCAGATCAATAACCTGCTGACTAAGCACGGCAATCGGCGTCCCAAACTCCTGCCTGAGAGTCCCCTTTAAGCCCTTTAAATTGCGAGCGAAGCTAACAAGCGGAGAGACCCCAACATGGGTCACCACCTACTGGCGACCACAGACAAAAACCTATCAACTCCCCCCAATGGTTAAAGAACCGAAAGGAGGGAGACCGACGAGCACCTAAAGGGCCTGGAGAGAAAACCATCGGGCTATGGTCAGAAACACCCCAATCATGCACGTGCACCACACACATAGGCCACCCAGAAGCTCACTCAGCATTGACCAAAACTCTATCCAACCTCCCCAACTGACCTCCCGGGCCACCCCTCGGGCGACTAGTCCAAGTGAACCAATTCCCCTGAAACGGCAGCTCAACCAAGTCAGCCTCTAGGAGAGCAGTATCAAAGGCTCCCATCGCAGAAATGCTATGGTTACCCCCACTCCTCTCAGTCAACCGGCGAGTCTCATTGAAGTCTCCCATAATAATGCCAGGCGAAGACCAACTCGAACAAGCCAAGGCCAACTCCCTCCACAAAGCAGACCTCCCAGCCTCGAGATTGGACCCATACACACAGGCAATATGAGTCGCAACCTGAGAAGACAGGTCCACCAGGGAGCCAGTAAGCAACTGAGGACTAATCAGGCTAGGGGAGAAAGAGAAACGGCGGGAACGCCATAACACCCAAATACGACCCAGGCCACTATCCCCAGAACTACAAACACACTGCCAATCAGCCCCAAAGGAACGAAACACGAAATCAAACTGATGAGCCTTAACCTTAGTTTCTACCAGACAGCAGAAACCAATATTCTCAGCCTGCAAAAAGGAGCGAACACATCGTCCTTTTGTCGGGTCAGTGAGACCGCGCACATTCCACGAGCACCAACTAGACGTAGGAGGTAGACGGGGAAACAATGGCATCCTGACACCATCGAGGGTCCACACTATCACAGAGCGTCTTTTCCACTAAGGAAACCACCCTCTGAGGGGCCAAATAAAACCCCAAAGAATCCGAAAGAGAACCGAAAGAGTTAGTCACATGTACCCCCTTCGGGGGCTCAGGAGAACGGGGGAGCCGAGAGGAGGGGCCAATAGGAGAACTCGGAAGACTAGCCAAGGCAAAGGGAAGGGCAGACGAGTCTGCAGCCTTCTTCCGTTTACGCCTGCGGGATTTCCCTCCTACAGGGATAAAGTCATCACCAGCCTCAAGAGAGGAGGCCTGTTCACCCTCCCCACTAGCAACCCCTACCTGATCCGAGTTCACGCCATCACTCTGGGCCGGCACCCTGACTCCACCCTCAGTAGACACCTGTGTAGGGAGGATGGGATCAAAACTACTCACAGACTTTTTTGGACAGCCGGAGTCCGAGTGGCCAAAGACCCGACAGGATAGGCACCTCTTTTTTTTGCAAAGGAGGATAGGCACCTCTTGGGCTTCCATTCGTACTCAATGGGGATAGTGTGATCCACACCATAAACAGTGACCCCAACCTTACAAGGAAGAGGGGCCTCAATCGCGACCTCCACACAAACCCGAGCATACGAGGAGCACGTTTTGTCCTTTGTAGGCTTATCCAACCGCAAAGGAACACCAACCGTACTCGCAATGTTACTCAAACCAGGAGTGGTCCATAATTCCATAGCGACATGAAAAAACTTAACCCACACAGGAATTTTATCGAAGACAAAGGTCTGAGGGACTATCCTAGGGACCCACTGCCTCAGTAGGATAGGCTTACCCCCAATGTGCCAGGGGCCATTCTCCAAGACCCAGACCCGAGCTGAGTCCTTTTGGAACCTGAAGATGATCAAACCATTATCAAACAAGTTAAGGGTTGGAACTTCCACATGTCCCCAAATCTTTCGGACAAGCCGATCAAGCACAAAAAAGGAGAGTTTACCATCGATAAACTGACCCACCAAAGACCCTCTCCAGACGGCTACACCCTCCTCAATCACCTCATCCGAGGGAATGGCAAACATAATCCCATCCTTCTCAATTGGAGGGTTATAGACTAGGGGTTCAAAGGGAGGGGAGGTCCACTGAGGCCCAAAAAGATTTGCCCAACTAGACTTCTGACCCTGACCAAGGGATCCTGGGGGCACAAAGGACCCACTCGTCCCAAAACTATCCCCAGAACCCTTAGACACATCATCTCCAGCACTCGCAAGCTGGTCCGAACGAGATTGGCCTAACAGTGGAAACTTTCCTGGAATCCCCGACCCACACCTCGCCCCAAGCTCGCTAAACCCCATCCCAAACTCAGAAGATCCATTCTTACCTTCCAAGGGCAGCAGCTTCTCCCGAGGGGGAAGACTGCGACGCGTCACTAAATTTCCCAATTGACCACGCCCTAGAGGACTAAAGGGAGATGACCCAATAGGCAAGACTCCTTGTCCTAAGCCATTCAAACTTGGCCCCATACTCTTATTATCGAGCCCATTAAAATTAAGCACATTGGGATCCAACTCACTAACACCATTTTGGGCCAACTCATTAAGCCCACTATTTTTGATCCCAATGGAATGAAGCCCAACTGGACCCATCCCATCTTGATCTAGCTCCTTTTGGCCTAACAAAATAGGACCATGCTCAGTTAAAATTGGGCCATTAAGCTTGCCCCTTGAGTCCCCACCAATCGGCCCAATCGGGGGAAGGGAACTGCCAGACTTACCATGACGGGCATCCACAGTCATTAGACTCCCTGACTTACCATAACGGGCTTCCATGGTCATTGAACCCAAAGGCCGAGCATCATCGTTCTTTAAATGGCTTTCAATAGAAGGCAGACTACTAACCATCTTCTTGCCTTTCACCAACCGGCCAGCTGGGCATTGAGAAGCAGCTGCACGCTCATTAATCACCGAAGCATTCAAGGGGAGAGAGAGGTCAACTCGCTGCTCAAATCCTTGAATATACTTTCCTTCCATAGAATTAGGTGTGCGGGCAGCAGCATCTTGCCCATTAATAGCAGCAGCAATCTTCACGGGGGCTGAAGAAGATAAGGTAACCGGCTGCTGAATGTCATTAACTCTCTTTCCTAAATTAGAAAAGGCATTCAATGAGGGATCTCCAGCCGCCGCAACCCTGGGAAAAGAGGCGGCCTGCCCTAATCCTTCGTCTTCAACCTCCAGCCGAGCCTCGCCCAAGTTTGAACCAGACGAGGCCTCTACCTCTGTCAAGGAGTGACCTTTAGAACGTTGTACTATCTGACGTGACAAAGGTTTCCCCCCACCGCAAGCGCCAAGCACATCACGAGCTCCCAATTGAATAGAGGCATCCCCTGTTTTTCTAGCAGTCGCATCAGTTGCAGGCTGCCCAGTAACGCTAGCTAAACCATCCTTATCAAGCCCTGTAAATTTACTAGAACTACGAGAACCTACACTAGCACCCTCAATTGGATGAACAGGCGCATTCAGAAATTGTCCCACAGCAGGAACATCAACACTTACAATGCTCTGTTTTCCCTCGGATTTGGAAACCTTTTTAGTAACTTCAGAAGTCAAAACACGGGCCACCTTCTTCCCCAAATCGTGACCAGATGAATGAGGCAGGGCATTCGGAACAATCCCAATTGGAGCTCCTGAATTGGATTGAGCTCCTGATTTGGAAACCTCTACAGATGGAGACTGTTGTGGCCGAGAACCATTGGAACTCGAGAGTGAAGCAGAAGCCTTCTTTTGAGGGGAAGCCTTCTTGTGAGGAGATTTCTTCTTCCCCATTTGAAGATGAAGAAAACCAAACACCCCAACCCAATCTCCAAGGACCCAGACCCAATTTACAGCCCACACAAACAGAAAACGAAATGCAGGAAACTTAAAAAACAGAACAAAACAGAATGAAAAACTAGAGAAAACTTATCTCTTGAAGCACCCTACTCCGCATCCTTCAATCAGCAGCTGATAACTCCATTTTGGAGCTATTAAATACTTCCTAATTATAGCTAAAGTCCGCTTTCAATTGATTAAATATATCTCTTTTGTAGGAGAAAAGCGGCAAAGAGCTCGTGCGTCCATTGGGCTTGTTCGAGAGCTTAAAGGAGAGTTTTAGCGCCCCGGGAATGCATCGGGAAGAGGGGAACTTGTTCCGTAAAGAAACGGGCCAAAACTACCTTGGAGAGGCAAAACTTCAGCCCCAAACCCGAGAGCCAGCGTCGAGCTATAGCGTCGAGACGCTGGCTCGACGTTGGAAAAACCCGAGAGCAAGCGTCGAGTGATAGCGTCGAGACGCTAGCTCGACGCTGCCCTGGCGTCGAGACCCTGCTTGGCGTCGAGACGCTCCGGAGGAGGCGCGCGCAGGAATTTTATCGGGGCAGCGTCGCGACGCTGGCCTTGCGTCGCGACGCCATCGCGAGCGCGCGCGCGGAAAACTTAGGGCACAGCGTCGAGACGCTGGCCTAGCGTCTCGACGCTACGACGATTACAGCAGCTAAAAGACGATTTTCTGCACATTTTTTTAGAGTTCTTCATTACGGATTTTTCTCTTCTCCATCTTCTTCTTCTCCGTTTTCTCTCTATTTTCCGTGGAGCTCCGCCATTGTTGGCATGCTAGTGAGCTCCACTTTCCATTGTAATAAGTAGATGAATCCTTCCATGGGCGTTGTTGGAGCGGGATTGACAAACCGCGCCATGAGCGGCTAAGGTAAGGGTGAACGGTTTGGGAATGGTTTAGGAGGATTTTGTTAGATGATTTGGTTCTGATAATCTGAGTTTTGAATTATGCATATTGGGTTCTGTTTATTTGCATTTGTCTACTTTGCTTAATCCAACCCGCAAGTTTAATTTCGACGATTGACACTCGAGTAATTATGCATGTTGTGTATGTTAAAGAGTAGCGATGCCGTGCCTCTCACTGCTCGACTAAGTAACACAGGTAGATGAAATTATATCGAAGTATTAAGCCGTGTAGGATAGTTGTTGATTGCATACAGCGTTTGCGGGCAATCTACTAGCAATTAGAATTCACGCTTAAATGTTCGTCGCGGTTAGCTAGTGACTGTCTAGATTTACCTTAGGGCTGATCACCTTGATGTAAGCTTAGATAACGTGTAATTAGAACTGTGTGGTCTAATTAAAATCCATGGAGTCGGCTACTTTGGGGCTTCTCTGGTAGTCGTCCGCGTGCATAATGAACTGAATACCATGATTTTAGCATTAAAGGATGAACCGAATTTGTCTAACAATTGATCCCGAAACTCCCAAACCGTGCACACGTTCTCTTCTTATTATTTCTTTCTTCCGTTAGCTTTCTCATTATTTCCTCTTTGCATGATAAAACCCCCCGTTACCAAAAATCTATCAATTAATTAAATCCCAATTTTAATTGTGCTTTCAATCTTCCTATTCCTTGGATCGACCCTGTTACCACTGGCTGCAAAGCCTTGGTCATAGGCTTTATAAATCGTATTTTGGCAAGCCTCGACAGCTTGAGATTAAGTGGATATTCAAAAATCCGCCCACCAAAATTGGCGCCGTTGCCGGGGAATAGGCAATTGATTGAATTTATGATTGAAGTTTGAATTTGATTCATTGATGGTTGACTGAAAATTTTTTCTGTTTGTATCTTGTGTGTTTGGATTTTTTGTTTGTGTATGACCCGTTCCTCTGAGGGTAGTAGTTTGCAGTTTATCCCTGAGATTGACAGAGAGGAGCGGCGGTTACGTAGAGAAGCCCGGGAGGGGCAAGGAACGTTTGAAAGAGAAGAAGGCAATCCCTTCTTGGTTGACGAGATGGCGCAAGGCGATGCGCCACGGACGCTTAAGCAACTGGCAGCGCCAGACCTGAACCTGCAGCCTTTGTGCATTAACTACCCCGTGGTAGCAGGTAACTTCGAGTTAAAATCTGGTTTAATTCACCAGTTACCTTCTTTCCATGGAAACGCAGGTGAGGACGCGAACAAACACCTGATGGAATTTCATTGCGTCTGCGCGGGGATGAAGCCCGCGGGGGTCACGGAGGAGCAACTGAATATGAGGGCATTCCCCTTCACACTCAAGGATAAGGCCAAGGATTGGCTATACTACTTGCCCTCCGGATCCATCACCACGTGGCAGGATATGAAGCGGGTATTCTTGGAGAAATACTTTCCCGCATCCTTAGCCACCACTCTGCGGAAGAGGATTTATGGGATCACCCAGGATGTCGGTGAGTCCCTGCACGAATACTGGGAACGTTTCGGGCGCCTGTGCGCGAGCTTCCCACATCATCAGATTGCCGATCAGTTATTGATTCAGTATTTTTATGAGGGGATGACGCCCCATGACCGGCAGATGATCGATGCAGCGAGTGGAGGGGCACTGATTGACAAGACCCCAGTTGAGGCCAAGCAGTTGATTGCAAATATGGCTACAAACTCGCAGCAATTCGGTATTCGGGGGCAAGGACAAGTGCACAGCGTGGCTCAGAGCCACGAGATGATTGAGATGAAGGCCCAGGTGGCCGAGATAGGCAATATGTTAAAGAAAATCGTTGGAGGACACCGTGAGGATGCGGAGGTCAACGCGATCGGGGGGTATGTTTCCAACCCAAGGAAGTACGACCCATATGCAAACACTTATAACCCCGGTTGGCGCGACCATCCTAATTTCAGCTATGGGAATAGGGAAGGACAAACTCGCTTCCAAGGCCAGTCTCAGGATAGGCCTAATTCTTCCACCCAGGCTCAAGCCTCGAGCTCCTCCAGCTCACTTGAAGAGATGGTAAGAACCATCGTGACTAGCACCAGCCAGTTCCAGAAAGAGGCTCGAGAAAAGCTTAATTCTCACAAGGCAGAGCTGCAGAATTTGAACAAGCAGCTGACACAGATGGCGGTGTCTATCAGTAAGATTGAGAGCAAGAGCTCGGGGAAGCTTCCTTCCCAAACTATAGTTAACTCATGTGAAAACGTGAGTGCCATTCAGCTGCGCAGTGGGAAGTCACTTTCCACCAGAGCTGCGAAGGAAGCCACGGACAGCCTGAACAAGTCCGCCCCGACTGCTCCTGAGATTCAGAATGTGAGAAAAGATGAGAAGGTCAGTGTACCTGAGGATGTTACCAGAGCACCATTCCCAAGTCGGCTTGTGAAGCCTACTTTGGAGACTGAGGATGCGGAGGTCCTTCGAACCTTCCAAAAGGTGGTGGTCAACATCCCACTTCTTGAGGCCGTAAGCCAAGTGCCAAAATACGCCAAGTTTCTCAAGAAGTGGTGTACGAGTAAGAGAATGTCGAGAAAAAGTGACGAGACGAAAAAAGAAACCGTCTCCGCAATCTTCCAAGGTAATCTTCCACCGAAGTGCATCGATCCTGGTATGTTTTCTATCCCATGCACTATCGGTACTAAATTCATTAAAAATGCCATGTTAGATCTCGGTGCCTCGATTAATGTCATGTCTTATGATGTTTTTAAAGAACTTGAATTGTGTACTTTAATCGAGTCCAATATAGTTGTCCAACTAGCCGATCGATCTTATGTGCATCCTTTAGGGAAGGTTGAGGATATTTTAGTCAAAGTTAAGGACTTACTGTTTCCATGCGATTTTTATGTGCTGAATATGAATGAGAATTCTTCGCATGTTTCCTCTTCTATTTTGTTAGGCCGCCCATTTATGAAGACCGCTAAGGTCAAGATAGATGTTGATAGGGGTGCCTTATCTGTAGAATTTGATGGAATGGTGAATGAATTTATTATAAATGCATCAAAGTCGTCTGTGACTGTTGGGAATGTGTCTGTTGACGAGCATGTTGAGAATGGGAGTCTACCCTCGCGCTTGAGGGATGGTTCCCATGTCTCAGTTAAAATTTCTGATTTAAATATGTGTGATGATAATGCTGATTTTTGCACTAACACGTCTGATATTCACGTGCCCGAGGCACGAAGAGTGCAAAATATTTTTCAGGTGGATGGCAAGAAAGGTGTGGCCAAGGACAAGTATGGATCGTCCCCCGCACCTACAGACTATGGATGAGTCTGTTGAGAGAATACAGTCGAGCAACCGACTTTAAAAATTCTGCGCTTCTCGGAGGCACCCGAGCGATGGACTGTTTTTATGCTTTAGTTTAGTTTTATTGCTTTTTAGATTCATTTAGTAATAATTAGCTTGCTGTTTTTTTTTAGGAATCGAGGAAGGGAAGACAATTTTGGGCTCTGATGCGTTTTTGTGCCGCTTCCTCGCTCTCGCCAGCTTCACCAAGAGTCAGGGAAGTGTACTTCTTCTTCCCTTTTACTTTGTTGCATCTGACTGGTTGGCATTGAGGACAATGCCAAATTTTGAAGTTGGGGGTGGAGTAGCCCGATGGATGTGCATGTGTAGTTTGTTGAGAAGTGTTGCAAAGATATTGAAGTGCTTGGGACTCTGTTTATTGTTTTCTGACGATGATAGCCTAGGAAATGCATGTTGGAAATTTGAGCATGTTCATAATCGAGTTTTTGCATGAGTTTTGTGTTTATTAGGTTCATGTCAAAAATTTTAAAATTTTTTCTGTTGCTCCCTTGCACTTGTCGCGCACTTAGCAACCTCTCCCTAGATTCCGTAAGCTTGGTTTATCGCATGTTTAGCTAATTCTCGTTGTCACCTCGAAAGGCACCCTTAGGTAGCTTGTTGCATGAGAGTTAGTGGTTAGTTAATTGAGAAAGCATGTGCTTAGCCTAATAAAAAAAATTGAAAAGCATGTTTGGTAGAAAATTCCTCTCGAGGCGCTCCTCCTTCTTATTAGCGCTTAAAAGAAGTGAGCGTCAGTCCTTAAAAACGTGAAGCTTTGGCCTAAGTTTGACGTGTTAGGCAGCTCGAGTAGGAAAGAAAAAGAAACAAAAAGTTGGTTCAAAGAACCCAAATAAAAGAGTACAAAGTACTTTTGAAAAGAAAGAAAAAGAACGAGAAAATAATTAGGTCTCTTAATTTGCTTCTCTCTCTCGTGTAAGTCAAGTGTAGCTATTCTTAAACGCTAGAAGTAGGGGGAAAATGGGATGTGCGTTGCATGTAGGTTTTCCGGGTTTACGTGAGTTTAGGAGTGGTTGTCTAGCACACACACACGTTAGGGGGCAAGAGTTAATTTTTGATATGTCCTAGTTAAGACATGAACAAAATGCTTCCATGATTATACTCGTGTTTAAATTTCAACATGCATGGAGGTTTGAGTTAGAATGCATGTAAGCGCGTCCTTAGAGTCAATGTCTTTGTAGTGCTTGCTCGAGGACTAGCAATGTTTAAGTTGGGGGTGTTTGATAACTCCATTTTGGAGCTATTAAATACTTCCTAATTATAGCTAAAGTCCGCTTTCAATTGATTAAATATATCTCTTTTGTAGGAGAAAAGCGGCAAAGAGCTCGTGCGTCCATTGGGCTTGTTCGAGAGCTTAAAGGAGAGTTTTAGCGCCCCGGGAATGCATCGGGAAGAGAGGAACTTGTTCCGTAAAGAAACGGGCCAAAACTGCCTTGGAGAGGCAAAGCTTCAGCCCCAAACCCGAGAGCCAGCGTCGAGCTATAGCGTCGAGACGCTGGCTCGACGCTGGAAAAACCCGAGAGCAAGCGTCGAGTGATAGCGTCGAGACGCTAGCTCGACGCTGCCCTGGCGTCGAGACCCTGCTTGGCGTCGAGACGCTCCGGAGGAGGCGCGCGCAGGAATCTTATCGGGGCAGCGTCGCGACGCTGGCCTTGCGTCGCGACGCCATCGCGAGCGCGCGCGCGGAAAACTTAGGGCACAGCGTCGAGACGCTGGCCTAGCGTCTCGACGCTACGACGATTACAACAGCTAAAAGACGATAACTACAAACACACTGCCAATCAGCCCCAAAGGAACGAAAAACGAAATCAAACTGATGAGCCTTAACCTTAGTTTCTACCAGACAGCAGAAACCAATATTCTCAGCTTGCAAAAAGGAGCGAACACATCGTCCTTTTGTCGGGTCAGTGAGACCGCGCACATTCCACGAGCACCAACTAGACATAGGAGGTAGACGGGGAAACAATGGCATCCTGACACCATCGAGGGTCAACATTATCACATAGCGTCTTTCCCACTAAGGAAACCACCCTCGGGGGGGCCAAATCACACCCTAACGAATCCGAAAGAGAACCGAAAGAGTTAGTCACATGTACCCCCTTCAGGGGTTCAGGAGAACGGGGAAGCCGAGAGGAGGGACCAGTAGGAGAACTCGGAAGACTAGCCAAGGCAAAGGGAAGGGCAGACGAGTCTGCAGTCAAGGACCTGGCAGCCTTCTTCCGTTTACGCCTCCGGGATTTCCCTCCCACAGGGAGAAAGTCATCACCGGCCTCAAGAGAGGAGGCCTGTTCCCCCTCCCCACTAGCAACCCCTACCTGAACCGAGTTCACGCCATCACTCTGAGCCGGCACCCTGACCCCACCCTCAGTAGACACCTGTGTAGGGAGGATGGGCTCCAAACTACCCACAGGCTTTTTAGGACAACCGGAGTCCGAGTGGCCAAAGACCCGACAGGATAGGCACCTCTTGGGCTTCCATTCATACTCAATGGGGATAGTGTGATCCACACCATAGACAGTGACCCCAACCTTACTAGGAAGAGGGGCCTCAATCGCGACCTCCACACAAACCCGAGCATACGAGGAGCACGTTTTGTCCTTTGTAGGCTTATCCAACCTCAAAGGAACACCAACCGTACTCGCAATGTTACTCAAACCAGAAGTGGTCCACAATTCCATAGGGACATGGAAGAACTTAACCCACACAGGAATTTTATCGAAGACAAAGGTCTGAGGGACTATCCCTGGGACCCACTGCCTCAGTAGGATAGGCTTACCCCCAATGTGCCAGGGGCCATTCTCCAAGACCCAGTCCCGAGCTTCGTCCTTTTGGAACCTGAAGATGATCAAACCATTATCAAACAAGTTAATGGTTGGAACTTCCACATGTCCCCAAATCTTACGGACAAGCCGATCAAGCACAAAAAAGGGGAGTTTACCATCGATAAACTGACCCACCAAAGACCCTCTCCAGACGGCTACCCCCTCCTCAATAACCTCATCCGAGGGTATGGCAAACATAATCCCATCCTTTTCAATTGGAGGGTTATAGACTAGGGGTTCAGAGGCAGGGGAGGTCCACTGAGGCCCAAAAAGATTAGCCCAACTAGACTTCTGACCCTGACCATGGGATCCTGGGGGCACAAAGGACCCACTCATCCCAAAACTATCCCCAGAACCCTGAGACACATCGTCTCCAATACTCACAAGCTGGTCCGAACGAGATTGGCCTAACAGGGGAAACTTTCCTGGAATCCCCGACCCACTCCTCGCCCCAAGCTCGCTAAACCCCATCCCAAACTCAGAAGATCCATTCTTACCTCCCAAGGGCAACAGCTCATCCCGAGGGGGAAGACTACGACGCGTCACTAAATTTCCCAATTGACCCCGCCCTAAAGGACTAAAGGGAGAAGACCCAATAGGCAAGACACCTTGTCCTAAGCCATTCAAACTTGGCCCCATACTCTTATTATCGAGCCCATTAAAATTAAGCACATTGGGATCCAACTCACTAACACCATTTTGGGCCAATTCATTCAGCCCACTATTTTTGAGCCCAATGGGCATAAGCCCAACTGGACCCATCCCATCTTGATCTAGCTCCTTTTGGCCTAACAAAATAGGACCATGTTCAGTTAAAATTGGGCCTTTAAGCTTGCCCCTTGAGTCCCCACCAATCGGCCCAATTGGGGGAAGAGAACTGCCAGACTTTCCATGACGGGCATCCACAGTCATTAGACTCCCTGACTTACCATAACGGGCTTCCATGGTCATTGAACTCAAAGGCCGAGCTTCAGCGTTCTTTAAATGGCTTTCCATAGAAGGCAGACTACCAGCCATCTTCTTACCTTTCATCAACCGGCCAGCTGGGCATTGAGAGGTAGCTGCACGCTCATTAATTACCGAAGCATTCAAGGGGAGAGAGAGGTCAACTCGCTGCTCAAATCCTTGATTATACTTTCCTTCCATGGAATTAGGTGTGTAGGCAGCAGCATCTTGCCCATTAATAGCAGCAGCAATCTTCACGGGGGCTGAAGAAGATAAGGTAACCGGCTGCTGAATGACATTAACTTTCTTTCCTAAATTAGAAACGGGATTCAATGAAGGATCTCCAGCAGCCGCAACCCTAGGAAAAGAGGCGGCCTGCCCTAATCCTTCGTCTTCAACCTCCAGCCGAGCCTCACCCAAGTTTGAACCAGACGAGGCCTCTACCTCTGTCAAGGAGTCACCTTTAGAACGATGTAATATCTGTCGTGCCAACGGTTTCCCTCCCCCGCAAGCGCCAGGCACATCACGAGCTCCCAATTGAATAGAGGCATCCCCTGTTTTGCTAGCAGTCGCATCAGTTGCAGGCTGCCCAATGGCGCTTGCTAAACCATCCTTATCAAGCCCTGTAATTTTACCAGAACTACAAGAGCCTACACCAGCACCCTCAATTGGATGAACAGGCGCATTCAGAAGGTTCCCCACAGCAGGAACCTCAACCTTTACCATGCTCTGTTTTCCCTCGGATTTGGAACCCTTTTTAGTAACTTCAGAAATCAAAGCACGGGCCACCTTCTTTCCCAAATCGTGACCAGATGAATGAAGCAGGGCATTCGGAACAATCCCAATTGGAGCTCCTGAACTGGATTGAGCTCCTGAATTGGAAACCTCTACAGGTGGAGACTTTTGTGGCCGAGAACCATTGGCGCTCGAGAGTGAAGCAGCAGCCTTCTTATGAGGGGAGCCCTTCTTGTGAGGTGATTTCTTCTTCCCCATTTGAAGATGAAGATAAACCAAACTCCCCAACCCAATCTCCAAGGACCCAGACGCAAATTACAGCCCACACAAACAGAAAAAGAAATGCAGAAACCTTAAATAACAGAAACAAAACAAAATGAAAAACCAGAGAAAGCTTATCTCTTGAAGCACCCTGCTCCGCAACCTTCAATCAGCAGCCATGGATGACCTCTTGAAGACGTGCCCAGCGCCGCTACCTTGTTCAGCTTGCCCTCTAGTCTTCAAACCGTAACCATGGACAGCCCAATCACCATGGATGAAGACGAAGCCCCCAAAAAACTCAATCCACCATTGTTGTCTTGGTGTTCGTTCTTCTCGAAGTTGAAACTAAAATCAATACATTAATTTGGCTTCCACGTTAGATAATCGTCGTAGTTGGCCCGTTGCTATCGATCGATCTTGGGAGAGCGTTCCAAAAATTTGCCGTTATAGGCGGTATATAATGCGGTTAAATATTTTAAATCATACATGCCCCGTTTGCACGGTGCAGAATCAATCAACCCCCACTCTGGGCTATCTAGGTGATGCGCTCACTCACCCGTTGCACCAAGTGGTTGTTTGATAATTTTTAAGAAAATCTGCCCTAGGGCAGAATCGAACCCCCACTCTCTGCTATCTTAGGCGGAGCGCTCACCCACTACACCAAGTGGTTGTTCGATAAAAATTTGCCGTTATAGGCGGTATATAATGCGGTTAAATATTTTAAATCATACATGCCCCGTTTGCACGGTGCAGAATCAATCAACCCCCACTCTGGGCTATCTAGGTGATGCGCTCACTCACCCGTTGCACCAAGTGGTTGTTTGATAATTTTTAAGAAAATCTGCCCTAGGGCAGAATCGAACCCCCACTCTCTGCTATCTTAGGCGGAGCGCTTGGGCAGCAGGCATTAGCTGCAATTTCTGGAAAAACAGGGGACGGGACCTCGTCTTCTTCAAACTTGGGTAAGGCTAGGCTTGAGGATGAAGACGATGCGATTAGGCTAGGTTGATCTGGGTTCCAGGCGGGATTGGTTTTTCGGTTTCGAATGCTTGGGAGGCGATTCGCCCCCATGGGACAGTGGTTCCGTGGCAGGGTTTGCTATGGTTCGGGGGGAATATTCCGCGTCATGCTTTTGTCTCCTGGCTGGCCTTGAGGGACCGTTTGTATACCCGTGATAGGCTGGCTAGGTGGATCCCCTCGACACCTACCGATTGTTTGCTTTGTTTGTCCGGGACTGAGTCCCGAGACCACCTGTTCTTTCAGTGCCCCTTTGCGAGTTTGGTGTGGGAGGATATCCTCTGTTGGGGCAGAGCTTCCCGCCTCGTTCTCCCTTGGGATGCTGAGCTTGAGTGGATTTGTCGGGTGAGTGTTGGGCAGCACAAGCGTAAGCTTGTTTGGAGAGTGGCCTGGTGTGCTGTGATCTACCATATTTGGATGGAACGCAACTTGCGTTTTCACGGCCCGGGTCACCGTACTCCTCAGTCGGTTATCGCTGCTATTCGGTCTGATATTTCTTCTGCATGCTCGTCCTTGGTGGGTGCGGTTTCGGCCGGCTCCCCCTGGGATTCTTTTGATTGACTTTGTCTTGTTCTTTGAGTGTGTGCAGGTGTTTTGTCAGGTTGCTCTTTGCGGTGCTGTTTCGCTTTTGGCGATTGCTTCTTCCCCTGCTCTGTCCCTGGTTGCTGCTGTTGTCTCTTCTCTGGAGGGGTTTTCAGTTTTGGTCTGTGCGGCTTGGTGGTTTGAGCTTGTCCCTGTGCTTGTTCATGCTCTGAGGTCGCTGCTTGCAGAGGCTCGATCAGTTGCTTGCTTTCTTCACCTTTCTGTCCTTTGCTGTCCTTGGCCCTTTCTTCCCTGGTGGGCTTCTTGTGTGGGGGCTTTGAGAGGCTAGTCTGCGGGTGTCACTAGCTGTAGGGGTTGGTTCAGGCGGTGCTTGCTTCTTCTGCAGTTGGCTGTCCTTCTCTGCTCTGTGGGTGCTCTTTGTCCCCTGGCGGTCCTGGTTCCTAATTGAGTTGAGTTGTTCTGGATGCTTGTTGTCACCCCGAAAGGCGCTTTGTCCTGAGGGTGTGTGGGCTTTTGGTGGGTCCTTGGATCTGGCTTTGTCGAGGGAAGCGATGCTGGCTGGGTCCCTGTGGCTTTCTGCCGTGCCTGCATACCGGATGGTTGTTCTTTTGCCATAAGTAGGGGGAAGACGAGTTGATGGGCCTCTTCTTTGTTTGGTTTCTTGGTCGTGCTTGGGGGGCGGGATTCTTGCTTGCATATGATGGATGGCCATATTGGCCCCTTTTTTCTTAGCATCTGCCTGTCCTCCCTCTGTTTTTGCTTGGTGCCCCTTGACCCTGTCTGGAGTCGCTCCTTCGCTCGTGCCGGCCGGGGGATGGATGGCCTGGGGTGTTGTGTGGGCGGATGAGGAGTCATGCTTCGTTCGTGTTCTGTCTTATTGTTTTCTCTTGCTTTAGCTGGTTCTTTTGCTTTTTGAGTTGTGTTACATTTATCTGCTTTTTGTCTTTTCTGGCTCCTTCCCGCTTGTGGGTTGGATGCTGGGGTTTGTTGTTGTTGGTTTCTTTGTTGCTTTCCCTCGGGCTGTGAGGTTTCCGTTGGATTGTTTTGGTTTTGTTGTCGTACATTGGTTCTCCCAGTGCTTGTTCTCTTGTTTGTTGTGCCCTTTGGCCTCGGGCTTTGAGGTCTTTTTGCTTATATATAATCACCTTTGCAAAAAAAAAAGGATGAAGACGATGGATTAGGGCAGGCCGTCTCTTTCCCCTTAGGTGTGGCGGCTGGAGATTCTTCATTGAATGCCATCCCTAATGAGGGAAAGTTCATTAACGTCAGGAAGAAGTCTACTACCATACCTGCATCAGGCCCCGTGATGAGCGCTGCTCTTAAAGGTCAAGTTGAGTTTGAAAAAATCCCAGCTGGCCGTTTGTTGAAGGGGAGAAATCCGGCTATATTGGCTGATTTGGAAAGTCAATTAAAGGGGGATTCTCTCTCCATGGGCAATGGCTTAAATTCCTTGGATACCCGTTATGGAAAATCTGGGAATAATTTTGAACTCCCTTCAAATATCCGAGTTGGGAACGGTTTAGCTGCGGCAGTTTTGGAAAGTCCTTTGAGTGCGGCTGGTTCTCTCTCCTTGGGTAATCCGTTGCTGCCTCAAGCTATTAAGAACATTGATACCCGATTTGGTAAGTCTGAAGTCTCACGCAATGAAGGGCTGCAATGTGATGATTTAATGGGCCAGCCAAGATGTGACATCCCAAACCCAATTGGGCTTGACATAAACGGGCTTGGTCCAAATGTCCTTGATTTGAATGGCAAGGGTGGGCTTGAGCAAAATGGGCTTGGCGCAATTGGGAGGGGCCCATTCTTAGGGCAAGGAGTCTTGCCAAATGGGCCGTCCTCCTTTAGCCCAATAGGGCGTGTGTAGTTAGGACACTTGGTAGCTTGGCGTTTTAAGCCCACTCGGGATGAGGTTTTGCCCCTGGAGGAGAACGGGGGTGAGGGTGAGTTTGGTTTGGGTTGTAGCTCGATTGGGCCTAGGAGTGGGTCGGGGATTCCAGGAAAGTTTCCTCTGTTAGGCCATCCTCGGTCGGATTTGGAGGCTTGTGCGGGGGAAGAGACGTCTGTAGGTACTTTGGGTAAGTTTGGGCCACATTTTGTTGGGCCCTTTGGCCCCCCGGGGTCCCATGGTCAGGGTCAGAAGTCTAGTTGGGCCAATCTTTTTGGGCCTCAGTGGACCTCCCCCGCTATTGAACCCCTAGTCTATAATCCTCCAATTGAGAAGGATGGGATTATGTTTGCCATCCCCTCGGATGAGGTTATTGAGGAGGGTGTAGCTGTCTGGAGAGGTTCTTTGGTGGGTCAGTTTATTGATGGTAAACTCCCCTTTTTTGTGCTCGATCGGCTTGTCCGAAAGATTTGGGGACATGTGGAAGTTCCAACCATTAACTTGTTTGATAATGGTTTGATTATCTTCAGGTTCCAAAAGGACTCAGCTCGGGACTGGGTCCTGGAGAATGGTCCCGGGCACATTGGGGGTAAGCCTATCTTTCTGAGGCCGTGGGCCCCTGGGATTGTCCCCCAGACCTTTGTGTTCGATAAAATACCTGTGTGGGTTAAGTTTTCCCATGTCCCTATGGAATTGTGGACCACTCCTGGGTTGAGTAATATTGCGAGCACGGTTGGTGTTCCTTTGCGGTTGGATAAGCCTACAAAGGACAAAACGTGCTCCTCGTATGCTCAGGTTTGTGTGGAGGTTGCGATTGATGCCCCTCTTCCTAGTAAAGTTGGGGTCACTGTCTATGGGGTTGATCACACTATCCCAATTGAGTAAGAGTGAAAGCCCAAGCGGTGCCTGTCTTGCCGTGTCTTTGGTCACTCGGACACAGGTTGTCCGAAAGAGAATATGGGTAGGGTCGATCCCATCCTCACTACACAGGTGTCTGCTGAGGGTGAGGTCAAGGTGTCGGCCCAGAGTGAGGGTGTGGACTCGGATATGGTTATGGTTGATAGTGGGGAGGGTCAGCAGGCCTCCTCTCTTGAGATTGGTGATGAGTTTCTCCCTGTGGAAGGGAAATCTCGTAGGCGTAAACGGAACAGGAAGAAGGCTGCGAAGTCCTGGGCTGCGACAGACTCGTCTGCCCATCCCATTGCCTTGGTTAGCCTCCCGAGTTCCCCTATTGGCCCCACCTCTAGGCTTTCCCGTTCTCCCGAGCCCCTAAAGGGGGTCTGCGTGGCTAACTCTTTCGGTTCCCTAGCTGATTCCTCGGAGTGTGTCTTGGCCTCCCCGAGGGTGGTTCCTTAGTGGAAAAGACGCTCTGTGACAGTGTGGACCCCCGATGGTGTCAGGATGCCATTGTTTCCCCTTCTACTTCCTATGTCTAGATGGTGCTCGTGGAATGTGCGCGGTCTCACTGACCCGACAAAAGGACGATGTGTTCGTTCCTTTTTGCAGTCTGAGGATATTGGTTTCTGTTGTCTGGGAGAAACTAAGGTTAAGGCTCATCAGTTTGACTTTGTGTTTCGTTCCTTTGGGGCCGATTGGCAGTGCGTGTGTAGTTATGGGGATAGTGGCCTGGGTCGTATTTGGGTGTTATGGCGTTCCCGCCGTTTCTCTTTCTCTCCTACCCTGATTAGTCCTCAGTTGGTTACTGGCTCCCTGGTGGACCTGTCTTCTCAGGTTGTGACTCATATTGCTTGTGTGTATGGGTCCAATCTCGAGGCTGGGAGGTCTGCCTTGTGGAGGGAGTTGGTCTTGGCTTGTTCGAGTTGGTCTTCCTCTGGAGTGGTTATGGGAGACTTTAATGAGACTCGCCGGCTGACTGAGAGGAGTGGTGGCAACCATAGCATTTCTGCGATGGGAGCCTTTGATACTGCTCTCCTAGAGGCTGACTTGGTAGAGCTGCCGGTTCAGGGGAATTGGTTCACTTGGACTAGCCGCCCGAGGGGTGGTCCGGGGGGTCAGTTGGGGAGGTTGGATAGAGTTTTGGTGAATGCTGAGTGGGCTTCTGCCCGGCCTATGTGTGTGGTGCACGTCCATGATTGGGGTGTTTCTGATCATAGTCTGATGGTTTTCTCTCCAGGCCCTTTAGGTGCTCGTCGGTCTCCCTCTAGAGTCTGTATGGACTATAGAAAATTGAATAAAGAGACAAAAAAAGATCACTTTCCTTTACCATTTATAGACCAGATGTTAGATAGGATAGCTGGTAGAGCTTATTACTGCTTTCTAGATGGTTATTCTGGATATAACCAAATCACCATAGACCCTGGACCAGGAGAAAACAACCTTTACATGTCCCTTTGGAACATTTGCTTTTCGCATAATGCCTTTTGGCTTATGCAATGCACCAGCAACATTCCAAAGGTGCATGTTGGCCATTTTCTCTGACTTAGATGAATCCATGATAGAGATATTTATGGATGACTTCTCAGTCTTTGGTGATTCTTTTACAAACTGTTTAGAGAACTTAGGACAAGTCCTAGCTAGGTGTGAGGAGACCAACCTAGTCCTTAATTGGGAAAAATGCCACTTTATGGTGGAAGAAGGGATAGTCTTATTTTTTGGGTGCGATCATACCAGCACTAATGCACCGGATCCCATCAGAACTCCGCAGTTAAGCGTGCTTGGGCGAGAGTAGTACTAAGTTGGGTGACCACTTGGGAAGTCCTCGTGTTGCACCCCTTTAAAAAAAAGGCAATTTTTTTGTGGTTTTTTCTCTCTCCTAATAATTTGAATTTTGGATTAATAGAAGATAGTTTGGGCGTTGTGGGCGTGAATGACGGGTTGAGTAAAAATGGAATTTCAGAGAATTATGCTGATCACGTTAATCTTCTTAAAATGGGTTTTAATGCTGATTGTGGGTTGACCAAGAAGGTTATGGGCATGATTGACGGAGAAGTGAAATCAGCCTTAAAAGTTAGTGGGCTGGGTAATAAGGAAGGTTTGTGTGCTGATTTGCCTTTGGGTGATAATGGGCTGGGCAATAAGTTGTTTAAGGAGGTAACGTCCGTGATTTGCGCCGAAGGATTAATTCGGAGTAATTCAGTTGATTTTGTGGGTCCTACGGATGGAAGTAAATTTTTGCAATTGCCTTCTATAAGTGGAGCTTCACCTTTTGGAAAATCATTAAATTCTAATGGGCTGGTGGGCCACTCAATTGACATGGTTGACCAGCTCAATTCTAATGGGTTGTTGCATGGAGAGATGGTCAATTCTAAAGGGTTGTTGCATGGTGAGATGGTGGGCCAGCAACGTGAGGATTTTCTACATGGTAACCCAAATGGGTTGGGCCTAAATGGCTTAAGGTCTGAAGGGATGGGCTTGGTGCATGGGCTTTTGCCGATCGGGCCTCCTTCTTGTAGCCCAATAGGGCGTGGGCATTTGGGAAATTTGGTTGCTCGTCGCATTTTATCTCCTCAGAATGAGACAGTTGCCAATTTGCAGCTTGGAGGTCAGGGTGTCCCGAGTGATCGCGGGATGAGGGTTAATTCTCAAGGACCGTGGGATTCACTTGGTAATTTACCGGGTAAATTTCCTTTGTTAGGCCATTCTAGGTTGGAGTCGTTAGTAGGGGAAGAGGATGCTGATTCGTTTGGATCCTTGGGATGTAGTGAGGTGGATCCTCTTGGGCCTATTGGGCCCCAAAGTTCGGGAGGTAGGTCATTAGGCCCGGGCCATAAGGATAGTTAGGCGAATTTGTTTGGGCCTAGGTGGACGACCTCTTTGGATGAACCCCTAGTTTATAGCCCCCCAGTTGAGAAGAATGGTATCATGTTTGCAGTTCCCTCTGATGAGGTTATTGAGGAGGGCATCGCAGTTTGGAGAGGTTCTCTTGTGGGCCAGTTTCTGGATGGTCGGGTTCCGTTTACTGTCCTTGATCGCCTGGTTCGCAGGATCTGGGGTCATGTGGAAGTTCCTACCATTAATATGTTTGATAATGGATTGATAATATTTCGGTTCAAAAATGACTCGGCTCGTGATTGGGTTCTGGCAAATGGCCCCTGGCACATTGGTGGAAGCCAATTCTCCTTCGGGAATGGGTGCCTGGTATAGTGCCTCAAACCATTGTGTTTGATAAGATCCCAGTTTGGGTTAAGTTTTTCCATGTTTCGATGGAAATGTGGACCTCTCATGGGTTGAGTGACATTGCGAGCACTATTTTTTTTTGCAAAAGTGAATATATATAAGCAAAGGCCTCAAAGCCCGAGGCCAAAGGGCACAACAACAAGTGAACAAACACTGGGAGAACCAATGTACGACAACAAACGAAAACAACACAACAGAAACCTCACAGCCCGAGGGAAAGCAACAAATAAACCAAACAACAACATACTCCAGCATTCAACCCACAAGAGGGACGGAGCTAGAAAAAGAAACACAACTGAAAAGCAAAGAAACAGCTGAAGCAGGAGGAAAAAAAGACAGAGCACGAAGGAATCGAGACACGTCAACCGCGAAGCATGACACCTCATCCGCCCACAAAACTCCCCAGGCCATCCAACCCCCGGCCGGAACTAGCGAAAGAGCGACACCAGACAGGGACAAGGGGCACCAAGCAAAAACAGAGAGAGGACAGGCAGATGCTGAGAAAAAAGGGGCCAAGCTGGCCATCCATCAAATGCAAACAAGAAACCCGCCCCCCAAGCTCGACCAAGAAACCGAACAAAGAAGAGGCTCATCAACTCGTTTTCCCCCTACTTATGGCAAAAGAACAACCATCCGGTATGCAGGCACGGCAGAAAGCCACAGGGATCCAGCCAGCATCGCTTCCCTCGACAAAGCCTGATCCAAGGACCCACCAAAAGCCCACACACCCTCAGGACAAAGCGCCTTTCGGGGTGACAACAAGCGTCCAGAACTCAGCTCCATTAGGCACCAGGACCGGCAGGGGACAACGAGCACCCACAAAACAAGAGAAGGACAGCCAACTGCAGAAGAAACAAGCACCGCCTGAACCACCCCGACAGCAAGGGACACCCCACAGACCAGACTCGCAGAGCCCCACACAAGAAGCCCACCAGGGGGGGAAGGCCAAGGACAGCCAAGGACAGACAGATGAAGAAGCCAGCAACAGAAACAAGCCACAGAAAGCATCGATCTCAGAGCAAGAACAAGCACAGGGACAAGCTCAAATAACCAAGCCACACAGACCAAACCAGAAACCCCTCCAGAGAAGGGACAGCAGCATGAACCAGGGACAGAGCAGGGGAAGAAGCAATCGTCATAAGCGAGACAGCGCCACAAGAGCAACCTGACATAACACCTGCACACACTCAAAGAACAAGACAAAGTCAATCAAAAGAATCCCAGGGGGAGACGGCCGAAACCGCACCCGCCCAGGACGAGCATGCAGAAGAAATATCAGACCGAATAGCGGCGATAATCGACTGAGTAGGGCGGTGACCCGGGCCATGAAAACGCAAATTGCGTTCCATCCAAATATGGTATATCACAGCACACCAGGCCACCCTCCAAACAAGCTTACGCTTGTGCTGCCCAGCACTCTCCCGACAAATCCACTCAAGCTCAGCATCCCAAGGGAGAACGAGGCGGGAAGCTCTGCCCAAACAGAGGATATCCTCCCACACCAAACTCGCAAAGGGGCACTGGAAGAACAAGTGGTCACGGGACTCAGTCCCGGACAAGCAAAGCAAACAATCAGTAGGTGTCGAGGGGATCCACCTAGCCAGCCTATCACGAGTATACAAGCGGTCCCTCAAGGCCAGCCAGGTGACAAAAGCATGACGCGGAATATTCCCCCCGAACCATAGCAAACCCTGCCATGGGACCACTGTCCCACGGGGGCGAATCGCCTCCCAAGCACTAGAAACCGAGAAACCAATCCCACCAGGAACCCAGATCAACTTATCCTCCCTACCTGGGCAACACACAGTAGAACGCACAGCATCGGCGATCTCCAACAAATCAGGAGACACTGCCGGCCACCGCCACGAACCATCAGGTAGCAAAAAATCAGAGACCATAGCTTGAATATGACTAGCTGCGTCATACAAGATACGATCACTAATTCTGGGGAGAATAGGACCATCAGGCAGCCAAGGATCAACCCACATACGACACCTAAAACCGTCACCAATGGAAAACCGGATAAGCGGACGGAATTGGTCCCGAAGCCCCATAATCGCCTTGAGGCACCAAGACCACGTAGACGACACAGGAATCGTCCAAAGAGACCGACCACGGAGGATATACGCCTCCATCCAAGCCACCCACAGAGAACCAGAACGAAGCAGGAGGAGCCAGAGGAGCTTCATAACTGCTGCCGAGTTCAAGGAGGGGATATGACGAATACCCAAGCCTCCCTCGCTCTTCGGCAAACAAATGTCAGCCCAGGCAACCTTCGCCCCCCCCACAACCAGAAGGAGAGCCCTTCCAGAGGTAACAACGAAGCAAACTCTCAACCCTATGGACTATACGAGCAGGCAACACAAACACACTAGCCCAATAGACTTGGAAGCTCTGAAGGACCGACTGGATTAGCTGCAACCTTCCTGCATAGGAAAGAGCCCTAGCAGACCAACTACCAATCCTGGAGGTGATCCGATCAATCAGAGGCTGGCATTCCCGAGAAGACAACCGACCTGAGATGAGAGGGAGACCTAAATAACACACAGGCAAGGTCGCCAGAGCAACACCCATGAACTCAGCCAGACCTACAGCCACCTCGACAGGAACCCCCGCGCAGAACATCGAGCTCTTAGCGGAGTTGGCCACAAGGCCAGATAGCTCCTGGAAGTGAAGTAAAGTCTGCTGGACAAACCTCAAGGAAGTCCTGTTCCCCGCAGAGAAAATCATCAAGTCATCCGCAAAGCAAAGATGGGTAAGATTAACCATCTCACACTTGGGATGAAACTCAAACTCAGGCGGCGGGGAATTTAGCAGCCTCGATAAGACTTCCATACACATGACGAACAGGTAAGGGGACAGGGGATCACCCTGACGGAGACCACGCCTACCCGCAAAAAACCCCTCAGAGGACCCATTCACCGAGATGGAGAACATAGGCGAAGTAACGCAAGCCCGGACCCAGTTGACAAACTGGCAGGGCGTACCAATCGAAAGCAGTAAGCCAAAGAGAAAATCCCACTGAATAGAGTCATAGGCCTTCTGCAGGTCAATCTTCAGCACACACCGCGGGCTCCCTTTGTTGAGGTGGTAACCCCCAACCAACTCCTGGCAGAGCAGAATGTTATCCACAATGCTCCTACCTTGAACAAAGGCCGACTGATTCGGACTAATGAAGGAAGGCAGCCACACGCGAAGACGATTAGCCAAAACCTTTGCAATGCATTTATACAACACATTACAGCAAGAAATAGGCCTGAAATCCTCAACCCGTGAAGCACCCACCTTCTTAGGAATCAAGGTAAGAGAGGTGGCATTGATACCAGGAGGAAGGAAGGAGGTATCAAAGAAGTGAAGCACAGCGGAAACGAAATCATCCCCAACAACACTCCAAGCAGCTTTGAAAAACCCCACAGGGAAGCCATCCGGGCCAGGAGCCCTGGCACTACTCATGGAAAAGAGAACAGCTCGAACTTCCTCTCGCGAGATGGGGCGAGAGAGATTAGTTATACACTGATCAGACCAAGAAAACCCCACCATCGGCTTTAAACACTCAGTAAGGTCACGATACCCAACCCCTTGGGACCCCAAGAGACCCTGGAAATAATGAACCAGAGATCTCGAGATGTCCTCATGGGACGACATCCTGACCCCAGAGCCATCAACCAAAGAGGAAAAGTTATTTCGGGCCGCCCTAACTTTTACGCTCCTGTGAAAGAACCCCGAGTTCCTATCCCCTAACGCCAGCCACTTGACCCTCGATTTCTGCCGAAGGGAGGCTTCCTCACACCTAGCGGCTGCCCAGAACCTATCAGAAGCCTCAGCAGCCTGACGCTGGAGGGAAGGAGAAAGGGGGTCCACCAAAACTCCCGCCTGGGCAGCCTCCATGGCCAAGCGCAGATCGATAACCTGCTGACTAAGCACGGCAATCGGCGTCCCAAACTCCTGCCTGAGAGTCCCCTTTAAGCCCTTTAAATTGCGAGCGAAGCTAACAAGCGGAGAGACCCCAACATGGGACACCCACCTACTGGCAATCACAGACAAAAACCTATCAGACTCCCCCCAATGGTTAAAGAACCGAAAGGAGGGAGACCGCCGAGCACCTAAAGGGCCAGGAGAGAAAACCAACGGACTATGGTCAGAGACACCCCAGTCATGCACGTGCACCACACACATAGGCCGACCAGAAGCCCACGCAGCGTTGACCAAGACTCTATCCAACCTTCCCAACTGACCTCCTGGGCCTCCCCTCGGGCGACTAGTCCAAGTGAAACAATTCCCCTGAACCGGCAGCTCAACCAAGTCAGCCTCTAGGAGAGCAGTATCAAAGGCTTCCATCGCAGAAATGCTATGGTTACCCCCACTCCTCTCAGTCAACCGGCGAGTCTCATTGAAGTCTCCCATAACAATGCCAGGGGAAGACCAACTCGAGCAAGCCAAGGCCAACTCCCTCCACAAAGCAGACCTCCCAGCCTTGAGATTGGAACCATACACACAGGCAATATGAGTCACAACCTGAGAAGACAGGTCCACCAGGGAGCCAGTAACCAACTGAGGGCTAATCAAGCTAGGGGAGAAAGAGAAACGGCGGGAACGCCATAACACCCAAATACGACCCAGGCCACTATCCCCATAACTACAAACACACTGCCAATCAGCCCCAAAGGAACGAAAAACGAAGTCAAACTGATGAGCCTTAACCTTAGTTTCTACCAGACAGCAGAGACCAATATTCTCAGCTTGCAAAAAGGAGCGAACACATCGTCCTTTTGTCGGGTCAGTGAGACCGCGCACATTCCACGAGCACCAACTAGACATAGGAAGTAGACGGGGAAACAATGGCATCCTGACACCATCGAGGGTCAACACTGTCACAGAGCGTCTTTTCCACTAAGGAAACCACCCTCGGGGGGGCCAAATCACACCCTAACGAATCCGAAAGAGAAACGAATGAGTTAGTCACATGTACCCCCTTCAGGGGTTCAGGAGAACGGGGAAGCCGAGAGGAGGGACCAGTAGGAGAACTCGGAAGACAAGCCAAGGCAAAGGGAAGGGCAGACGAGTCTGCAGCCAAGGACCTGGCAGCCTTCTTCCGTTTACGCCTACGGGATTTCCCTCCCATAGGGAGAAAGTCATCACCGGCCTCAAGAGAGGAGGCCTGTTCCCCTTCCCCACTAGCAACCCCTACCTGAACCGAGTTCACGCCATCACTCTGAGCCGGCACCCTGACCCCACCCTCAGTAGACACCTGTGTAGGAAGGATGGGCTCCAAACTACCCACAGGCTTTTTAGGACAGCCGGAGTCCGAGTGGCCAAAGACCCGACAGGAAAGGCACCTCTTGGGCTTCCATTCATACTCAATGGGGATAGTATGATCCACCCATAGACAGTGACCCCAACCTTACTAGGAAGAGGGGCATCAATCGCAACCTCCACACAGACCCGAGCATATGAGGAGCACGTTTTGTCCCTTGTAGGTTTATCCAACCGCAAAGGAACACCAACCGTACTTGCAATGTTGCTCAACCCATGAGTGGTCCACAATTCCATAGGGACATGGAAAAACTTAACCCACACAGGAATTTTATCGAACACAAAGGTCTGGGGGACAATCCCAGGGGCCCACTGCCTCAGTAGGATAGGCTTCCCCCCGAAGTGCCAGGGGCCATTCTCTAAGACCCAGTCCCTAGCTGAGTCCTTTTGGAACCTGAAAATGATCAAACCATTATCAAACAAGTTAATGGTTGGAACTTCCACATGTCCCCAGATCTTCTTGACAAGACGATCAAGAACAAAAAATGGAAGTTTACCATCAACAAATTGACCTACCAAAGAACCTCTCCAGACTGCTATGCCCTCCTCAATAACCTCATCCGAGGGGATGGCAAACATAAGCCCATCCTTCTCAATAGGAGGGTTATAGACTAGGGGTTCATCAGCAGGGGAGATCCATTGGGGCCCAAACAGATTGGCCCAAGTAGACTTCTGACCCGGACCATTGGCCCCTCGGGCCCCAACAGGCTTACCAAAATTCGGCCCAGAACCATCCTCAGAACCCATAGACACACCATCCCCCTCACTAGCCAACCCTGAGCGAGGTTGGCCTAACAGAGGAAACTTTCCTGGAATCCCCGACCCAAACCTCGTCCCAAGCGAGCCAAACCTCATTTCAGACTCACTAGCTCCATCCTTTCCCTCCAAGGCCAATAACTCGTCCCGAGGGTGGATACTACGGCGGGTCACCAAGTTGCCCAACTGTCCACGCCCAATTGGGCCCAAACTCAATTTCTCAAGCCCGTTAGCACTAAGAGGCCCATTATGATCCAATTCATTCTGTCCATTTTGGCCAATTGGCAATAAACTTTGGCTCATACCATGGGAAAAGGGGCCCATCACATTTGGGCCAAGCCCAAATTTCTCAAGCCCAGCCGTAGAAGCCTTGGCAAGCCCAAGTGGGCCAACCTCTTTTGAGCCCTGCCCAATTGGGCCAAGCCCAATTTGGGCACCATCTTGCAGCTGGCGGCAGGAATTTGCCAAAACCGGAAGGCCCACACGTCCCAAGATTTTATCCACGGAAGGAGGCGGAAGTCCAATTAAAGCATTTTCCAAATTCTCCAAATTTTCCATATTTAGCACCGACGACTCATTTAAACGGACAGGAACCTCATCAAATTTTCCAGCCTTCCCCGTTAATTTAGCAGCAGCAGCTGTGGACGAAGCAGGGATGGGGCCCTTTGCCGGATTCTCCATTACGCCCAGACCTTCAATCACGCACGCTGGAATAATGCCAGCCTTCCTTATTTCAAAAACGCCAGCCTGCCCTCTTAACTTCACAGCAGAATTTGCGGAGGAAGAAGGGGACCCAAACGCCGAAGCGTTACCATCTGGAGCAGAAGCCATGGGAGATGAAGCTGTAAGCACTTTGTCTTCAACCTCCCGCCTCCTACCAAACGTTCCAGAAGAGCCCAAGCCATGATTTGAATCCAAAATTGCGTCACCAACCTCAGAGGAGCCCTCTGAAATGCTAACCACCCCTAATGGATTCGGCTGCTCCCTCAATACAGACACCCCATTTTTACCTATACTCTGTTTTTCCCCACCATTTGAGGACAGCTTGTGGACACCCGAATTCTTTGTTTTTGACCCCAACATCTTTTGGACATCCAACTTAGAAGGTTTTGACCCCACCAACTCAGGAACCTCACACACTTCACTCAAAACCCCTTTCTGGACAGTAGCAGAATCTGGAATTTTTGATTGGCGCAGGCCAAGACCATCCAAGTTACTCTTGGCAGGTGGCTTTTTCTGTGGAGATTTCTTTCTCCTCATAACTTCACCCAACACGTGAGAACAAACAAGCTTTCAACTCCCCAAGAACCCAAGCACGAAGACCCAAAAGGAGAACCAAAGAAGATAAACCAGCACACAAAGAGTATAAAACAGAACACCAAAGAACATAAGACAGAAATACTAAAAACACAAACAGAGTGTTGAAAACTTACCTCGGTGATGATCCCCGATCGCCAGCTTGATCACGTTGCCTCAACACCCTACAACCAGCAGCAGCAAGGAGTGTTGGCCTGGGTTCTCTGCCCCGAATTATTTCCTCTACGTCTGAGGCTTCTTCTCCGTCTAACCAGAGGAGTGTTGGCGTTGATGAGCATCGGCTGGAGGTTGAAGACGATGGGTTAGGGCAAATCGTTCCATCCTCCAAGGCTGTGGCGGCGGCTGTACGTGAAATTAATGCTATTCCTCTTGATGGAATGTCTCTTAATTGCGTGGGCGGGAATGAAGGGAGGGGCGTCGATTCTATTGAGCCCCACTTAGCTGGCCGTTTGGAATTGTTTCCAAATAAGGAAATGTTGAGTAAGGAATTGTCTGGTACGTTTCTTTCTTCTCCCGTGATTCTGAAAGACTTAAATGAAAAGGCTGCTAGGTCTGTGGGCCGTCTGCAGCGTTCTTCCTCATGGACAAGTAAGGAAAGTTTTGACAAGGCTTTAATTGGAGATCCTTCTTTGGCCAAGTCAAAAGCTAAAAAAGGCAAGTCAATTCTTCCTTCCCCTCAATCCCGTGGGCAGCTGGAAGTTCTTCCAAATGGTGCTAACCAATTTGAATACCCAAATGGGCCTTCCCCAAATGGTGAAGGTACTGGGCTTGCTTCAAAGAATATTGGGCTTGCCCAAAAAGGATTTGGTGTTAATGGGATTGGTCCAAGTGGGCTTGACTTGATTGGAAAAGGGATTGACCGAAATGGGCTTGGCCCACTTGGGATGGGCTCAAAAGCTCTAGACTCAGGAAAAGTTGTGTTACCAATTGGGCCGTCCTCCTTTAGCCCAATAGGGCGAGGGCAGTTGGGCCATTTGGTAACTAGGCGTGGTTTGCACAATCGGGTTGAGGGCTTGCCGCTCGAGGATACGGCTGGAGCTAGAGAGGTTGGTTTGGGGTGTAGCTCGTTTGGGCCTAGGATTGGTTCGGGGATTCCAGGAAAGTTTCCTCTTCTTGGCCATCCTCGCCCGGATGTTGGTGGGAGTGAGGGGGATGAGGCGTCTGTGGGTTCTTTCGGTGGGTCTGGGCCTAAGTCGGGTGGGCCCCTGGGGCCCCTCGGTCAGGAGCATAAGGCTAGTTGGGCCAATCTTTTTGGGCCTCAGTGGACCTCCCCATCTGATGCACCTCTCCTCTATAACCCTCCTATTGAGAAGGATGGGATTATGTTTGCCATTCCCTCGGATGAGGTTATTGAGGAAGGCATAGCTGTTTGGAGGGGTTCGTTGGTGGGACAGTTTATGGATGGTAAACTCCCCTTTTTTGTGCTTGATCGGCTTGTTCGTAAGATTTGGGGACATGTGGAAGTTCCAACCATTAACTTGTTTGATAATGGTTTGATCATCTTCATGTTCCAAAAGGACTCAGCTCGGGACTGGGTCTTGGAGAATGGCCCCTGGCACATTGGGGGTAAGCCTATCCTACTGCGGCAGTGGGTCCCAGGGATAGTCCCTCAGACCTTTGTCTTCGATAAAATTCCTGTGTGGGTTAAGTTCTTCCATGTCCCTATGGAATTGTGGACCACTCCTGGTTTGAGTAACATTGCGAGTACGGTTGGTGTTCCTTTGAGGTTGGATAAGCCTACAAAGGACAAAACGTGCTCCTCGTATGCTCGGGTTTGTGTGGAGGTCGCGATTGAGGCCCCCCTTCCTAGTAAGGTTGGGGTCACTGTCTATGGGGTGGATCACACTATCCCCATAGAGTATGAATGGAAGCCCAAGAGGTGCCTATCCTGTCGGGTCTTTGGCCACTCGGACTCCGGCTGTCCTAAAAAGCCTGTGGGTAGTTTGGAGCCTACCCTTCCTACTCAGGAGTCTACTGAGTGTGGGGTCAGGGTGCCGGCTCAGAGTGATAGCGTGAACTCGGTTCAGGTAGGGGTTGCTAGTGGGGAGGGGGACCAGGCCTCCTCTCTGGAGGCCGGTGATGACTTTATCCCTGTGGGAGGGAAATCCCGCAGGCGTAAACGGAAGAAGGCTGCCAGGTCCTTGGCTGCAGACTCGTCTGCCCTTCCCTTTGCCTTGGCTAGTCTTCCGAGTTCTCCTACCGGTCTTTCCTCTCGGCTTCCCCGATCTCCTGAACCCCTGAAGGGGGTTCATGTGACTAACTCGTTCGGTTCTCTTTCGGATTCGTTAGGGTGTGATTTGGCCCCCCCGAGGGTGGTTTCCTTAGTGGAAAAGACGCTCTGTGATAGTGTTGACCCTCGTTGGTGTCAGGATGCCATTGTCTCCCCGTCTACTTCCTATGTCTAGTTGGTGCTCGTGGAATGTGCGCGGTCTCACTGACCCGACAAAAGGACGATGTGTTCGCTCCTTTTTGCAAGCTGAGGATATTGGTTTCTGCTGTCTGGTAGAAACTAAGGTTAAGGCTCATCAGTTTGATTTCGTTTTTCATTCCTTTGGGGCTGATTGGCAGTGTGCTTGTAGTTATGGGGAGAGCGGCCTGGGTCGTATTTGGGTGCTATGGCGTTCCCGACGTTTCTCTTTCTCCCCTAGCCTGATTAGCCCTCAGTTGGTTACTGGCTCCCTGGTGGACCTGTCTTCTCAGGTTGCGACTCATATTGCCTGTGTGTATGGGTCAAATCTCGAGGCTGGGAGGTCTGTTTTGTGGAGGGAGTTGGCCTTGGCTTGTTCGAGTTGGTCTTCCCCTGGCATTGTTATGGGAGACTTTAACGAGACTCGCCGGTTGACTGAGAGGAGTGGGGGTAACCACAGCATTTCGACGATGGGAGCCTTTGATACTGCTCTCCTAGAGGCTGACTTGGTTGAGCTGCCGGTTCAGGGGAATTGTTTCACTTGGACTAGTCGCCCGAGGGGAGGCCCAGGAGGTCAGTTGGGAAGGTTGGATAGAGTCTTGGTCAACGCTGCGTGGGCTTCTGGTCGGCCTATGTGTGTGGTGCACGTGCATGACTGGGGTGTCTCTGACCATAGTCCGTTGGTCTTCTCTCCTGGCCCTTTAGGTGCTCGTCGGTCTCCCTCCTTTCGGTTCTTTAACCATTGGGGGGAGTCTGATAGGTTTTTGTCTGTGATTGCCAGTAGGTGGGTGACCCATGTTGGGGTCTCTCCGCTTGTTAGATTCGCTCGCAATTTAAAGGGCTTAAAGGGGACTCTCAGGCAGGAGTTTGGGACGCCTATTGCCGTGCTTAGTCAGCAGGTTATTGATCTGCGCTTGGCCATGGAGGCTGCCCAGGCGGGAGTTTTGGTGGACCCCCTCTCTCCTTCCCTCCAGCGTCAGGCTGCTGAGGCTTCTGATAGGTTCTGGGCAGCCGCTAGGAGTGAGGAAGCCTCCCTTCGGCAGAAATCGAGGGTCAAGTGGCTGGCGTTAGGGGATAGAAACACGGGGTTCTTTCACAGGAGTGTTAAAGTTAGGGCAGCCCGAAATAACTTTTCCTCTTTGGTTGATGGCTCTGGGGTCAGGTTGTCGTCCCATGAGGACATCTCGAGATCTCTGGTTCATTATTTCCACGGTCTCTTGGGGTCCCAAGGGGTTGGGTATCGTGACCTCACTGAGTGTTTAAAGCCGATGGTGGGGTTTTTGTGGTCTGATCAGTGTGTAACTGATCTCACTCGCCCCATCTCGCGAGAGGAAGTTCGTGCTGTTCTCTTTTCCATGAGTAGTGCCAGGGCTCCTGGCCCGGATGGCTTCCCTGTGGGGTTTTTCAAAGCTGCTTGGAGTGTTGATGGGGATGATTTCGTTTCCGCTGTGCTTCACTTCTTTGATACCTCCTTCCTTCCTCCTGGTATCAATGCCACCTCTCTTACCTTGATTCCTAAGAAGGTGGGTGCTTCACAGGTTGAGGACTTTAGGCCTATTTCTTGCTGTAATGTGTTGTATAAATGCATTGCAAAGGTTTTGGCTAATCGTCTTCGCGTGTGGCTGCCTTCCTTCATTAGTCCGAATCAGTCGGCCTTTGTTCAAGGAAGGAGCATTGTGGATAATATTCTGCTCTGCCAGGAGTTGGTTGGGGGTTACCACCTCAACAAAGGGAGCCCGCGGTGTGTGCTGAAGATTGACCTGCAGAAGGCTTATGACTCTATTCAGTGGGATTTTCTCTTTGGCTTACTGCTTTCGATTGGTACGCCCTGCCAGTTTGTCAACTGGGTCCGGGCTTGTGTTACTTCGCCTATGTTCTCCATCTCGGTGAATGGGTCCTCTGAGGGGTTTTTTGCGGGTAGGCGTGGTCTCCGTCAGGGTGACCCCCTGTCCCCTTACCTGTTCGTCATGTGTATGGAAGTCTTATCGCGGCTGCTGAATTCCCCGCCGCCTGGTTTCGAGTTTCATCCCAAGTGTGAGATGGCTAATCTGACTCATCTTTGCTTTGCGGATGACTTGATGATTTTCTCTGCAGGGAACAGGGCTTCTTTGCGGTTTGTCCAGCAGTCTCTGCTTCACTTCCAGGAGCTTTCTGGCCTTGTGGCCAACTCCGCTAAGAGCTCTATGTTCTGCGCGGGGGTTTCTGCCCAGGTGGCTGTTGATCTGGCTGGTTTCATGGGTGTTGCTCTGGCGACCTTGCCTGTGTGTTACTTAGGTCTCCCTCTCATCTCAGGTCGGTTGTCTTCTCGGGATTGCCAGCCTCTGATTGATCGGATCACCTCTAGGATTGGCAGTTGGACAGCTAGGGCTCTTTCCTATTCAGGAAGGTTGCAGCTTATCCAATCGGTCCTTCAGAGCTTCCAAGTCTATTGGGCTAGTGTGTTTGTTCTGCCTGCTCGTATTGTCCATAGGGTTGAGAGTTTGCTTCGTTGCTACCTCTGGAAGGGCTCTCCTTCTGGTTGTGGGGGGGCGAAGGTGGCCTGGGCTGACATTTGTTTGCCGAAGAGCGAGGGGGGTTTGGGTATTCGTCATATCCCTTCCTGGAACTCGGCAGCAGTTATGAAGCTCCTCTGGCTCCTCCTGCTTCGTTCTGGTTCTCTGTGGGTGGCTTGGATGGAGGCGTATATCCTCCGTGGTCGGTTTCTCTGGACGATTCCTGTGTCGTCTACGTGGTCTTGGTGCCTTAAGGCGATTATGGGGCTTCGGGACCAATTCCGTCCTCTTATCCGGTTTTCCATTGGTGACGGTTCTAGGTGTCGTATGTGGGTTGACCCCTGGTGGACTGATGGTCCTATTCTCCCCAGAATTAGTGATCGTATCTTGTATGACGCAGCTAGTCATATTCAAGCTATGGTCTCTGATTTTTTGCTACCTGATGGTTCGTGGCGGTGGCCGGCAGTGTCTCCTGATTTATTGGAGATCGCCGATGCTGTGCGTTCTACTGTGTGTTGCCCAGGTAGGGAGGATAAGTTGATCTGGGTTCCTAGTGGGATTAGTTTTTCGGTTTCTAGTGCTTGGGAGGTGATTCGCCCTCGTGGGACTGTGGTCCCGTGGCAGAGTTTGATCTGGTTCGGGGGGAATATTCCGCGTCATGCTTTTGTCACCTGGCTGGCCTTGAGGGACCGCTTGTATACTCGTGATAGGCTGGCTAGGTGGATCCCCTCGACACCTACTGATTGTTTGCTTTGTTTGTCCGGGTCTGAGTCCCGTGACCACTTGTTCTTCCAGTGTCCCTTTGCGAGTTTGGTGTGGGAGGATATCCTCTGTTGGGGCAGAGCTTCCCGCCTCGTTCTCCCTTGGGATGCTGAGCTTGAGTGGATTTGTCGGGTGAGTGCTGGGCAGCACAAGCGTAAGCTTGTTTGGAGGGTGGCCTGGTGTGCTGTGATATACCATATTTGGAGGGAACGCAATTTGCGTTTTCATGGCCCGGGGCACCGCCCTACTCAGTCGGTTATCGCTGCTATTCGGTCTGATATTTCTTCTGCATGCTCGTCCTGGGCGGGTGCGGTTTCGGCCGTCTCCCCCTGGGATTCTTTTGATTGACCTTGTCTTGTTCTTTGAGTGTGTGCAGGTGTTATGTCAGGTTGCTCCTGTGGCGCTGTCTCGCGTATGGCGATTGCTTCTTCCCCTGCTCTGTCCCAGGTTCTTGCTGCTGTTCCTTTCCTGTAGGGGTTTTGGTTTGGTCTGGGTGGCTTAGTTATTTGCGCTTGTCCCTGTGCTTGTTATTGTTCTTTGTTCGCTGCTTCCTGAGGCTTGTTTCTGTTGCTGGCTTCTTCTTCTGTCTGTCCTTGCCCTTCCTTGGCCTTCTTCCCTGGTGGCTTCTTGTGTGGGGCTCTGCGTGGCTTGTCTGTGGGTTGTCCCTAGCTGTCGGGGTGGTTCAGGCGGTGCTTGTTTCTTCTGCAGTTGGCTGTCCTTCTCTTGTTCTGTGGGTGCTCGTTGTCCCCTGCCGGTCCTGGTTCCTAATGGAGCGGAGTTCTGGACGCTCGTTGTCACCCCGAAAGGTGCCTTGTCCTGAGGGTGTGTGGGCTTTTGGTGGGTCCTTGGATCTGGCTTTGTCGAGGGAAGCGATGCTGGCTGGGTCCCTGTGGCTTCCTGCCGTGCCTGCTTACCGGATGGTTGTTCTTCTGCCATAAGTAGGGGGAAAACGAGTTGATGGGCCTCCTCTTTGTTCGGTTCCTTGGTTGAGCTTGGGGGGCGGGCTTCTTGCTTACATTTGATGGATGGCCAGCTTGGCCCCTTTTTTCTCAGCATCTGCCTGTCCTCTCCCTGTTTTTGCTTGGTGCCCCTTGACCCTGTCTGCAGTCGCTCTTTCGCTAGTACCCGCAGGGGTTGGATGGCCTGGGGAGTGTTGTGGGCGGATGAGTGGTCATGCTTCGCGGTTGCAGTGTCACGATTCCTTCGTGTTCTATCTCTTTGTTTCCTCCTGCTTCAGCTGTTTCTTTGCTTTTCAGTTGTGTTTCTTTTCTAGCTCTTTCCCACTTGTGGGTTGAATGCTGGAGTGTTGTTGTTTGTTTTATTTGCTGCTTTTGTTGCTTTCCCTCGGGCTGTGAGGTTTCCGTTGTGTTGTTTTCTTTTGTTGTCGTACATTGGTTCTCCCAGTGTTTGTTCACTTGTTGTTGTGCCCTTTGGCCTCGGGCTTTGAGGCCTTTTGCTTATATATATTCACTTTTGCAAAAAAAAAAAATTTGCGGAGGAAGAAGGGGACCCAAACGCCGAAGCGTTACCATCTGGAGCAGAAGCCATGGGAGATGAAGCTGTAAGCACTTTGTCTTCAACCTCCCGCCTCCTACCAAACGTTCCAGAAGAGCCCAAGCCATGATTTGAATCCAAAATTGCGTCACCAACCTCAGAGGAGCCCTCTGAAATGCTAACCACCCCTAATGGATTCGGCTGCTCCCTCAATACAGACACCCCATTTTTACCTATACTCTGTTTTTCCCCACCATTTGAGGACAGCTTGTGGACACCCGAATTCTTTGTTTTTGACCCCAACATCTTTTGGACATCCAACTTAGAAGGTTTTGACCCCACCAACTCAGGAACCTCACACACTTCACTCAAAACCCCTTTCTGGACAGTAGCAGAATCTGGAATTTTTGATTGGCGCAGGCCAAGACCATCCAAGTTACTCTTGGCAGGTGGCTTTTTCTGTGGAGATTTCTTTCTCCTCATAACTTCACCCAACACGTGAGAACAAACAAGCTTTCAACTCCCCAAGAACCCAAGCACGAAGACCCAAAAGGAGAACCAAAGAAGATAAACCAGCACACAAAGAGTATAAAACAGAACACCAAAGAACATAAGACAGAAATACTAAAAACACAAACAGAGTGTTGAAAACTTACCTCGGTGATGATCCCCGATCGCCAGCTTGATCACGTTGCCTCAACACCCTACAACCAGCAGCAGCAAGGAGGGCCACGACCACCATGGAAAAAGCTTCAAAAAAAACTCAATCCCCCATTGATGGGAGGAGAGAGATCAGAGAGAATTTTTAGAAGAGAAATAAGTGCTTGGAAAAATTAAAGGGATAATTTAAGAGAAATAAGTGCATTCCATTGCGAGCACTATTGGAGTTCCTCTGCGTTTAGATAAGCCTACAAAGGAGAAGACTTGTTCCTCCTATGCTCGTGTGTGTGTGGAAGTAGCTGTTGATGCTCCTCTTCCTAGAATGGTTGGGGTTTCTGTTTACGGAGTTGATCATAATATTTTTTTTTGCAAAGGTGAATATATATAAGCAAAAGACCTCAAAGCCCGAGGCCAAAGGGCACAACAAACAAGAGAACAAACACAGGGAGAACCAATGTAAGACAACAAAACCAAAACAACCCAACGAAAACCTCACAGCCCGAGGGAAAGCAACAAATAAACCAAACAACAACAGACCCCAGCTTCCAACCCACAAGCGGGAAGGAGCCAGAAAAGACAAAAAGCAGAAAAATGTAACACAACTGAAAACACCCCAGGCCACCTCATCCGCCCACAAAACACCCCAGGCCATCCATCCCCCGGCCGACACGAGCGAAAGAGCGACTCCAGACAGGGTCAAGGGGCACCAAGCAAACAGAGATAGTACAGGCAGATGCAGAGAAGAAAGGGGCCAAGCTGGCCATCCATCATATGCAAGCAAGAAGCCCGTCCCCCAAGCACGACCAAGAAACCTAACAAAGAAGAGGCCCATGAACTCGTCTTCCCCCTACTTATGGCAAAAGAAACAACCATCCGGAATGCAGGCACGGCAGAAAGCCACAGGGACCTAGCCAGCATCGCTTCCCTCGACAAAGCCAGATCCAAGGACCCCCCAAAAGCCCACACACCCTCAGGACAAAGCGCCTTTCGGGGTGACAACAAGCGCCCAGAACTCAGCTTAATTAGGAACCAGGACCGCTAGGGGACAACGAGCACCCACAGAACAGAGATGGACAACCAACAGCAGAAGAAGCAAGCACCACCTGAACCAACCCGACAGCAAGGGACACCCCACAGACTAGCCACACAAAGCCCCACACAAGAAGCCCACCAGGGGAGAAAGGCCAAGGACAAACAGGAGAGAAAAAGCCAGCAACTACAAGAGCCACAGCAAGCAGCGATCTCAGGGCAAGAACAAGCACAGGGACAATCTCAAACAACCAAGCCGCACAGACCAAAACAGAAACCCCTCCAGAGAAGGGACAGCAGCAGGAACCAGGGACAGAGCAGGGGAAGAAGCAATCGCCAGAAGCGAGACAGCACCGCATAGAGCAACCTGACAAAACACCTGCACACACTCAAAGAACAAGACAAAGTCAATCAAAAGAATCCCAGGGGGAGACGGCCGAAACCGCACCCACCCAGGACGAGCAAGAAGAAGAAATATCAGACCGAATAGCAGCGATAACCGACTGAGGAGGGCGGTGACCCGGGCCATGAAAACGCAAGTTGCGTTCCATCCAAATATGGTAGATCACAGCACACCAGGCCACCCTCCAAACAAGCTTACGCTTGTGGTGCCCAGCACTCACCCGACAAATCCACTCAAGCTCAGCATCCCAAGGGAGAACGAGGCGGGAAGCTCTGCCCCAACAGAGGATATCCTCCTACACCAAACTCGCAAAGGGGCACTGGAAGAACAAGTGGTCACGGGACTCAGTCCCGGACAAACAAAGCAAACAGTCGGTAGGTGTCGAGGGGATCCACCTAGCCAGCCTATCACGAGTATACAAGCGGTCCCTCAAGGCCAGCCAGGTGAAAAAAGCATGACGCGGAATATTCCCCCCGAACCATAGCAAACCCTGCCACGGAACCACTGTCCCACGGGGGCGAATCGCCTCCCAAGCACTTGAAACCGAAAAACCAATCCCGCCAGGAACCCAGATCAACCTATCCTCCCTACCTGGGCAACACACAGTAGAGCGCACGGCATCGGCGATCTCCAACAAATCAGGAGACACGACCGGCCACCGCCACGAACCATCAGGTAGCAGAAAATCAGAGACCATAGCTTGAATATGACTAGCTGCGTCATACAAGATACGATCACTGATTCTGGGGAGAATAGGACCATCAGGCAGCCATGGATCAACCCACATACGACACCTAGAACCGTCGCCAATGGAAAACCGGACAAGAGGACGGAATTGGTCCCGAAGCCCCATAATCGCCTTGAGGCACCAAGACCACATAAACGACACAGGAATCGTCCAAAGAGACCGACCACGGAGGATATACTCCTCCATCCAAGCCACCCACAGAGAACCAGAGCGAAGCAGAAGGAGCCAAAGGAGCTTCATAACCGCTGCCGAGTTCTAGGATTGGATATGACGAATACCCAAACCTCCCTCACTCTTCGGCAAACAAATGTCATCCCAGGCAACCTTCGCCCCCCCACGACCAGAAGGAGAGCCCTTCCAGAGGTAACACCGAAGCAAACTCTCAACCCTATGGACTATACGAGCAGGCAGCACAAACACACTAGCCCAATAGACCTGGAAGCTCTGAAGGACCGACTGGATAAGCTGCAACCTTCCCGCATAGGAAAGAGCCCTAGCAGTCCAACTTCCAATCCTAGAGGTGATCCGATCAATCAGAGGCTGGCAATCCCGAGAAGACAGCCGACCCGAGATGAGAGGGAGACCTAAGTAACAAACAGGCAAAGTTGCAAGAGCAACACCCATGAACTCAGCCAGACCGACAGCCACCTGGACAGGAACCCCCGCACAGAACATCGAGCTCTTAGCGGAGTTAGCCACAAGGCCTGAAAAAACTAGCAACCTCTCTCCTAAAATTCTCTCTATTCTCTCTCCTCCCATCAATGGGGGACTGATTTTTTGAAGCTTCCCCATGGTTGTTCGTGGTCCTCCTTGCTGCTGGTAGGAGGGTGGTGGTGCATAGTGTTAAAGCTGGCGATCCGAGAGTATCACCAAGGGTGGTCGTCGGCCTTCTTGCTGCTGCTGAGTGTAGGTGTTGAGCCATTGGCTTCCATGGCTGTTCATTGAAGTTTCGTATGACCCGTTGATGAAGGTAGCGGAGCTGGGCGCATCACCGAGGTAAGCTCTCTTCATTCTCTGGTTTTTAGCTCTCTTCATTCTCTGGTTTTTAGCTCTCTTCATTCTCTGGTTTTTAGCAGCTTTGTATGCTCTGTTTGTGTGTTTTAGCATCTTTGCATGCTCTGTTTTGTGTGGTTGTCTGTTCTGTTTTGTGTGTTTGTTTCTTTTCAATTCTTAGATTCGTGGTGCCCTACTCTTGGTCCTCCATTGGTTCTGTTTGTGTAAGTTTAAGGGGTTGTCTTCTTCGGTATTTCACGTGTGGTTTGCATCATGAGAAGGAAGAAATCACCTCTGAAAAAACCATTTGCCAAGAACACTCCAACCTCTGTTTTTTCTGGAAATCGTAATAAAATTCCATCTCCTTTACCTGTGGGTTTGAGTGAGGGGTTTGTCCTTACACAGTCCTCTGTGAAGGCCGCTGCTGGTTCAGAAATTACCTCAGAAGAGTTGGGGCTGATGAGCTCGAGTGTGGGAGACCCGAGTGAGGTTTCTCCGTCTGGGCAAAAACAGAGTGAGCGTGTTGGGGGGGTTTCTTTGCTGAGTATGTTGCCGGTTGATCCGATTGGTAGTTTGAATAAATTTGGGGTTGTTACAAGTCGAATTGGAGACTCTCTCCCCATCCGTCGAAAGGGGCGTGTTAAAAGAGCTCAAACTGGAAACTCGAGCATCAGTCTGGATGCTGTTTCAGATGTTGGAAAAACAGAGGTTCCCCTTCCAGTAGCCTCTGATGGTGTGGCTGTGGTGCCCCCTCGGTTTTGTCCTCATCCCATCAGTCCTAAGCCGCTTGATAATTTGGCAGAGGTTAATCTGGGCTTCAATGGGGAGATCTCTTGCAGGCGAAAGGCTGACGTTGAAGGATTGGGGCAGCCATCTTCGTCTTCTGTGTTGGCGGATCCAGAGGTTTCTGTTATCGCTGCAGTACCTATTGATGGAAAGTGTAATAACTCTGGGGGCGTGATTCAAGGGCTGGGAGTTAAGGTTTCAACGAGGACCAACTCCATTCCTTCTCCAACTAGGTCTGATGGAATTTCGAATTTGCAAGCTGTCAGAATTGATTATGGCAAGGCTGGGCATCCTTATAGCTACTTGATGCCAAATAAGGAAACTCAGCTCTTGGGCTTAAAGGATACGAATATGGGTAAGGAAATGCAGCAGGTCTCTTCTTTGGCTTTTAAGGAAACATTGGGAAAAGTATTAAGAGAGGATTCTCTCTCTAGGGCCAATTCCATAGGCTGTACTAATCCTCTTATCATTCAAAATGGAAAGTCCAAAGTGCCTTTGACCCGTCAGATTCTGCATAGTGATTTTCAAACCAAAAATAGTGCAGCTATATGTGATTTAAATGGGCTTGTTAATGGGCCTATTGAAAATGAAATTGAGCTTGCACCTCTTGGGCTTGATGGTTTGGATAAGAAGGGGCCCCATCTTAATGGGCTTGACCCAATGGTTTTGGGCCCCAATTTAAGCTCGACGGGCTTCGGGCAAGGAGTCGTGCCTCTTGGGCCAATTGGGCCGTCCTCTTTTAGCCCTATAGGGCATGGGCAGTTGGGCCACTTGGTGACCCGTCGTACCTTCTCTGCTCGGGCTGAGGCTTTGCCCTTGAAGGGAAAGGTCGGAAATAGTGATTTTGAAATAGGGGTTAGTTCGCTAGGGCCGATGATTGGTTCGGGGATTCCAGGAAAGTTTCCTCTGTTGGGCCACCATTGTTCGGAGTTGGGATCTAGTGAAGGAGATGATGTGTTGGGGGGTTCGGTGGATGAGTCTGGGACGAATCCTATTGGCCCATTTGGGCCCGCAGGGCCCCTTCCTCAGGGTCAGAAGGCTAGTTGGGCCAATCTTTTTGGGCCTCAGTGGGAAATATCAGACCGAATAGCAGCGATAACCGACTGAGTAGGGCGGTGACCCGAGCCATGAAAACGCAGATTGCGTTCCATCCAAATATGGTAAATCACAGCACACCAGGCCACCCTCCAAACAAGCTTACGCTTGTGCTGCCCAGCGCTCACCCGACAAATCCACTCAAGCTCAGCATCCCAAGGGAGAACGAGGCGGGAAGCTCGGCCCCAACAGAGGATATCCTCCCACACCAAACTCGCAAAGGGGCACTGGAAGAATAAGTGGTCACGGGACTCAGTCCCGGACAAACAAAGCAAATAATCAGTAGGTGTCGAGGGGATCCACCTAGCCAGCCTATCACGAGTATACAAGCGGTCCCTCAAGGCCAGCTAGGTGACAAAAGCATGACGCGGAATATTCCCCCTGAACCATAGCAAACCCTGCCACGGCACCACTGTCCCACGGGGGCGAATCGCCTCCCAAGCACTAGAAACCGTAAAACCAATCCCGCCAGGAACCCAGATCAACTTATCCTCCCTACCTGGGCAACACACAGTAGAGCACACAGCATCGACGATCTCCAACAAATCAGGAGACACAGCCGGCCACCGCCACGAACCATCAGGTAGCAAAAAGTCAGAGACCATAGCTTGAATATGACTAGCTGCGTCATACAAGATACGATCACTAATTCTAGGGAGAATAGGACCATCAGGCAGCCAAGGATCAACCCACATACGACACCTAGAACCGCCACCAATGGAAAACCGGATAAGAGGACGGAATTGGTCCCGAAGCCCCATAATCGCCTTGAGGCACCAAGACCACGTAGACGACACAGGAATCGTCCAAAGAGACCGACCACGAAGGATATACGCCTCCATCCATGCCACCCACAGGGAACCAGAGCGAAGCAGGAGGAGCCAGAGGAGCTTCATAACTGCTGCCGAGTTCCAGGAGGGGATATGACGAATACCTAAACCTCCCTCACTCTTCGGCAAACAAATGTCAGCCCAGGCAACCTTCGCCCCCCCACAACCAGAAGGAGAGCCCTTCCAGAGGTAGCAACGGAGCAATCTCTCAACCCTATGGACTATACGAGCAGGCAGCACAAACACACTAGCCCAATAGACCTGGAAGCTCTGAAGGACCGACTAGATAAGCTGCAACCGTCCTGCATAGGAAAGAGCCCTAGCAGTCCAACTACCAATCCTAGAGGTGATCCGATCAATCAGAGGCTGGCAATCCCTAAAAGACAACCGACCTGAGATGAGAGGGAGACCTAAGTAACACACAGGCAAGGTTGCCAGAGCAACACCCATGAACTCAGCCAGACCGACAGCCACCTGGACAGGAACCCCCGAGCAGAACATCGAGCTCTTAGCGGAGTTAGCCACAAGGCCAGAAAGCTCCTGGAAGTGAAGTAATGTCTGCTGAACAAACCTCAAAGAAGTACTGTTCCCTGCAGAGAAAATCATCAAGTCATCCGCAAAGCAAAGATGGGTAAGATTAACCATTTCACACTTGGGATGAAACTCAAACTCAGGCGGCGGGGAATTCAGCAGCCGCGATAAGACTTCCATACACATGACGAACAGGTAAGGGGACAGGGGATCACCCTGACGGAGACCACGCCTACCCACAAAAAACCCCTCAGAGAACCCATTCACCGAGATGGAGAACATAGGCGAAGTAACGCAAGCCCGGACCCAGTTGACAAACTGGCAGGGCGTACCAATCGAAAGCAGTAAGCCAAAGAGAAAATCCCACTGAATAGAGTCATAAGCCTTCTGCAGGTCAATCTTCAGTACACACCGCGGGCTCCCTTTGTTGAGGTGGTAACCCCCAACCAACTCCTGGCAGAGCAGAATGTTATCCACAATGCTCCTACCTTGAACAAAGGCCGACTGGTTCGGACTAATGAAGGAAGGCAGCCACACGCGAAGACGATTAGCCAAAACCTTTGCAATGCATTTATACAACACATTACAACAAGAAATAGGCCTGAAATCCTCAACCCGTGAAGCACCCACCTTCTTAGGAATCAAGGTAAGAGAGGTGGCATTGATACCAGGAGGAAGGAAAGAGGTATCAAAGAAGTGAAGCACAGCGGAAACGAAATCATCCCCAACAACACTCCAAGCAGCTTTGAAAAACCCCACAGGGAAGCCGTCCGGGCCAGGAGCCCTGGCACTACTCATGGAAAAGAGAATAGCTCGAACCTCCTCTCGCGAGATGGGGCGAGTGAGATCAGTTACACACTGATCAGACCACGAAAACCCCACCATCGGCTTTAAACACTCAGTGAGTTCACGATAACCAACCCCTTGGGACCCCAAGAGACCCTGGAAATAATGAACCAGAGAACTCGAGATGTCCTCATGGGACGACAACCTGACCCCAGAGCCATCAACCAAAGAGGAAAAGTTATTCCGAGCTGCCCTAACTTTTACGCTCCTGTGAAAGAAACCCGAGTTCCTATCCCCTAACGCCAGCCACTTGACCCTCGATTTCTGCCGAAGGGAGGCTTCCTCACACCTAGCTGCAGCCCAGAACCTATCAGAAGCCTCAGCAGCCTGACGCTGGAGGGAAGGAGAAAGGGGGTCCACCAAAACTCCCGCCTGGGCAGCCTCCATGGCCAAGCGCAGATCAATAACCTACTGACTAAGCACGGCAATCGGCGTCCCAAACTCTTGCCGGAGAGTCCCCTTTAAGCCCTTTAAATTGCGAGCAAAGCTAACAAGCGGAGAGACCCCAACATGGGTCACCCACTTACTGGCAATCACAGACAAAAACCTATCAGACTCCCCCCAATGGTTGAAGAACCGAAAGGAGGGAGACCGACGAGCACCAAAAGGGCCAGGAGAGAAAACCAACGGGCTATGGTCAGAGACACCCCAGTCATGCACGTGCACCACACACATAGGCCGACCAGAAGCCCACTCAGCGTTGACCAAGACTCTATCCCACCTTCCCAACTGACCTCCTGGGCCACCCCTCGGGCGACTAGTCCAAGTGAAACAATTCCCCTGAACCGGCAGCTCAACCAAGTCAGCCTCTAGGAGAGCAGTATCAAAGGCTCCCATCGCAGAAATGCTATGGTTACCTGATAACTCCATTTTGGAGCTATTAAATACGTCCTAATTATAGCTAAAGACCGCTTCCAATTGATTAAATGTATCTCTTTTGTAGGAGAAAAGCGGCAAAGAGCTTGTGCGTCCATTGGGCGTGTTCGAGAGCTTAAAGCAGAGTTTTAGCGCCCCGGGAATGCATCGGGAAGAGGGGAGTTTGTTCCGTGAAGAAACGGGCCAAAACAGCCTTGGAGAGGCAAAGCATCAGCCCCAAACCCGAGAGCCAGCGTCGAGCTATAGCGTCGAGACGCTGGCTCGACGCTGGAAAAACCCGAGAGCAAGCGTCGAGTGATAGCGTCGAGACGCTAGCTCGACGCTGCCCTGGCGTCGAGACCCTGCTTGGCGTCGAGACGCTCCGGAGGAGGCGCGCGCAGGAAATTCATCGGGGCAGCGTCGCGACGCTGGCCTTGCGTCGCGACGCCAGCGCGCGCGCGCGCGGATCACTTAGGGCACAGCGTCGAGACGCTGGCCTAGCGTCTCGACGCTACGACGATTACAGCAGCTAAAAGACGATTTTCTGCATATTTTTTGGAGAGCTTTTTCTCCTTCTTCTTCCAAGCGATTCCGGCGATTCTTCCCTTCTTCTTCCCCATTTTCTCTCTACTTTCCGTGGAGCTCCGCCATTGTTGGCATGCGAGTGAGCTCCATTCCCATTGTAATAGGTAGATGAACTCTTCCATGGTCGTTGGTGGAGCGGGACTGACAATCCGCGCCATGAGCGGCTAAGGTAAGGGTGACGGTTTGGGATTTTGTTTAGGGGAATTTTGTTAGACATTATTGCTTTGATAATCTGAATTTAGATTGCATATTGGTTCTGTTTACGTGCATTTGTTTACCTTGCTTAATCCAACGCGCATGTTAAATTATGTTGATTGACACTCGGATAGTTTCGCATGTTGTGTATGTTAAAGAGTAGCGATGCCGTGCCTCTCACTGCTCGACTAAGTAACACAGGTAAATAGAACTAAATCGAAGTATCGGGTCGGGTAAGATAATTGTTGGTTGCATACGGCGTTTGCGGGCAACCTACTAGCAATTAGAATTCACGCCCGAATGTTCGTCGCGGTTAGCTAGTAACTGTCTAGATTCATCTTAGGACTGATCATCTTAATGTGAGATTAGATAACGTATAATAAGGACTGTGTGGCCTAATTAAAATCCATGAAGTCGGCTACTTTGGGGCTTCTCTGGTAGTCGTCCGCGTGCATAGTAAACTGAATTCCATGTTATTAGAATTAAATGATAAGTTGTATTTGTCTAACAATTGACCCCGAGACTCCCCAAACCGTACACACGTTTTCTACATATTATTTCTTTCTTCCGTTAGCTTTCGTGTTGATTTCTTTGCATGAGTAAAACCCCCCGTTACCAATTAATCGATCAAATCCCAATTTCATTAGTAAATTCAACTCTCCTATTCCTTGGATCGACCCTGTTACCACTGGCTGCAAAGCCTTGGCAATAGGCATTATAAATTTATTTTGGCAAGCCTCGACAGCTTGAGTTTATAGCGATAGTTCAAAAAATATCGTTACCAAAATTGGCGCCGTTGCCGGGGAGTAGGCAATTGTTTGAATTTATGATTGAAGTTTAAATTTGATTTATTGATGGTTGACTGAAATTTTTTTCTGTTTGTATGTTGTATGTTTAGATTTTTGTTTGTGTATGACCCGTTCCTCTGAGGGTAGTTTGCAGTATATCCCTGAGATTGACAGAGAGGAGCGGCGGTTACGTAGAGAGGCCCGTGAGGGGCAAGGAACGTTTGAAAGAGAAGAAGGCAATCCCTTCTTGTTTGACGAGATGGCGCAAGGCGATGCGCCACGGACGCTGAAGCAACTGGCAGCGCCAGACCTGAACCTGCAGCCTTTGTGCATTAACTACCCCGTGGTAGCAGGTAACTTCGAGCTGAAATCTGGTTTAATTCACCAGTTACCTTCTTTCCATGGAAATGCAGGTGAGGACGCGAACAAGCATTTGATGGAGTTCCATTGTGTCTGCGCGGGAATGAAGCCCGCAGGGGTCACGGAAGAGCAGCTGAACATGAGGGCATTCCCCTTCACGCTCAAGGACAAGGCCAAGGATTGGCTATACTATTTGCCTTCCGGATCCATCACCACGTGGCAGGACATGAAGCGGGTATTTTTGGAGAAATACTTTCCCGCGTCCTTGGCCACCACTCTGCGGAAGAGAATTTATGGGATCACCCAGGATGTAGGTGAGTCCCTGCATGAGTATTGGGAACGCTTTGGGCGCCTGTGCGCGAGTTTCCCACACCACCAGATCGCCGATCAGCTGCTCATACAGTATTTTTATGAGGGGATGACGCCCCACGACAGGCAGATGATCGATGCAGCGAGTGGAGGGGCACTGATTGACAAGACCCCAGTTGAGGCCAAGCAGCTCATTGCAAATATGGCTACCAACTCGCAGCAGTTTGGGATCAGGGGGCAAGGACAAGTGCACAGCGTGGCTCAGAGCCATGAGATGTCAGAAATGAGGGCCCAGGTGGCCGAGATAGGTAGTATGTTGAAGAAAATTGTTGGAGGACAACGCGAAGAGGCGGAGGTCAACGCAATCGGGGGGTATGCTTCCAACCCGAGGAAGTATGATCCATATGCTAACACTTACAACCCCGGTTGGCGTGACCATCCTAACTTCAGCTATGGGAACAGGGAAGGACAAAATCGCTTCCAAGGCCAGTCCCAGGATAGGCCTAACTCTTCCACCCAAGCTCAAGCCTCGAGCTCCTCCAGCTCACTTGAAGATATGGTCAGAACCATCGTGACTAGCACCAGCCAGTTCCAGAAAGAGGCTCGCGAGGAGCTTAATTCTCATAAGGCAGAGCTGCAGAATTTGAACAAGCAGCTGACACAAATGGCGGTGTCTATTAGTAAGATCGAGAGCAAGAGCTCGGGGAAGCTTCCTTCCCAAACTACAGTTAACTCATGTGAAAATGTGAGTGCCATTCAGCTGCGCAGTGGGAAGTCACTTTCCACCAGAGCTGCGAAGGAAGCCACGGACAGCCTGAACGAGTCCGCCCCGATTGCTCTTGAGACTCAGAATGAGAAAAGAAATGAGAAGGTCAGTGTACCTGTGGATGTTGCCAAAGCACCATTCCCGAGTAGGCTTGCGAAGCCTACTTTGGAATCCGATGACGAGGAGGTCCTTCGAACCTTCCAGAAGGTGATGGTGAATATCCCGCTCCTAGAGGCAGTCAGTCAAGTGCCCAAATATGCAAAATTCCTAAGGAGCTGGTGCACTACGAAGAGGAAGTCCAGAGGGACTGAGAAAAAGAAAGAGAACGTCTCTGCCATACTCCCAGGTACGTTGCCTGCAAAGTGCAACGATCCAGGTACCTTTACTATCCCTTGCACTATAGGTAGTAAAATTGTTCATAATGCCATGTTAGACTTAGGAGCCTCTGTTAATGTTATGTCTTATGCATTATATCGTGAACTGAATTTGAATGAAATGCATGAATGTAATGTTTCTGTTCAGTTGGCTAATGGGTCGAGCATCTGTCCTAGGGGGAAGGTAGAGGATGTTTTAGTTAGAGTCGGGAATATGACGTTTCCCGCCGATTTCCTTGTTTTAGATATGAAAGAAAGTTCATTGCATGCTTCGTCCTCTATGCTGTTAGGACGCCCTTTTCTTAAGACCGCTAGGGTCAAAATCGATGTGTATAAGGGCGTCGTGTCGTTAGAGTTTGATGATACTTTGCATGAGTTTTCTTTATTTGATGGGAAATCTGTTGCAAATGTTTCTGTTGTTTGTGAGTATGATGAGAATGGGAGTCTACCCTCGCGCTTGAGGGATGGTTCCCATGTCTCTGTTAAAATTTCTGATTTGAATTTGATGGATGATACTGCTGGATTTTGCACTAACATGTCTGATATTCACGTGCTCGAGGCACGAAGAGTGCAAAATGTTTTTCAGGTGAACGGTGGAAAAGGTGTGGCCATGGACAAGTATGGATCGTCCCCCGCACCTACAGACTATGGATGAGTCTGTTGAGAGAATACAGTCGAGCAACCGACTTTAAAAATTCTGCGCTTCTCGGAGGCACCCGAGTGTTGAACTGTTTTTGTGTTTTAGTTTAGTTTTATTGCTTTTTAGTATTAATTAGCTTGCTGTTTTTTTTTAGGGAATCGAGGATGAGAAGACAATTTTGGGCTCTAATGCGTTCGTGCGCCGCTTCCTCGCCCTCGCCAGCTTCACCAAGAGTCAGGGAAGTGTATTTCTTCTTCCCTTTTACTTCTTGCATCTGACTGGTTGGCATTGAGGACAATGCCAAATTTTGAAGTTGGGGGTGGAGTAGTCCGATGGATGTGCATGTGTAGTTTGTTGAGAAGTGTTATAAAGATATTGAAGTGCTTGGGACTCTGTTTACTGTTTTCTGACTGTGATAGCCTAGGAAATGCATTTTGGAATTCTGAGCATGTTCATAATCGAGTTCTTGCATGAGTTTTGTGTTTATTAGGTTCATGTCAAAAATTTTAAAATTTTTTCTGTTGCTCCCTTGCACTCATCGCGCACTTAGCAACTTCTCCCTAGATTCCGTAAGCTTGGTTTATCGCATGTTTAGCTAATTCTCGTTGTCACCCCGAAAGGCACCCTTAGGTAGCTTGTTGCATGAGAGTTAGTAGCTAATTAATTGAGGAAGCATGTGCTTAGCCTAATGTAAAAAAAAAATATAGAAAAGCATGTTGGTTAGAAAAGTTCCTCTCGAGGCGCTCCTCCTTCTTATTTGCGCTTAAAAGAAGTGAGCGTTAGCCCTTAAAAACGTGAAGTTTCATGCATGAATTTGACGTGTTAGGCAGCTCGAGTAGGAAAGAAAAAAGAAATGAAAAGTTGGTTCAAAGAACCCAAATAAAAGAGTACAAAGTACTTTTGAAAAGAAAGAAAAAGAATGAGAAAATAATTAGGTCTCTTAATTTGTTTCTCTCTCTCGTGTAAGTCAAGTGTAGCTGTTCTTAAACGCTAGAAGTAGGGGGAAAACGGGATGTGCGTTGCATGTTGGTTTTCCGGGTTTACGTGAGTTTAGGAGTAGTTGTCTAGCACACACACACGTTAGGGGGCAAGAGTTAATTTTTGATATGTCCTAGTTAATGCATGAACAAAATGTTTCCATGATTATGCTCGTGTTTAAATTTCAATATGCATTGAGGTTTGAGTTAGAATACATGTAAGAGCGTCCTTAGAGTCAATGTCTTTGTAGTGCTTGCTCGAGGACTAGCAATGTTTAAGTTGGGGGTGTTTGATAACTCCATTTTGGAGCTATTAAATACGTCCTAATTATAGCTAAAGACCGCTTCCAATTGATTAAATGTATCTCTTTTGTAGGAGAAAAGCGGCAAAGAGCTCGTGCGTCCATTGGGCGTGTTCGAGAGCTTAAAGCAGAGTTTTAGCGCCCCGGGAATGCATCGGGAAGAGGGGAGTTTGTTCCGTGAAGAAACGGGCCAAAACAGCCTTGGAGAGGCAAAGCATCAGCCCCAAACCCGAGAGCCAGCGTCGAGCTATAGCGTCGAGACGCTGGCTCGACGCTGGAAAAACCCGAGAGCAAGCGTCGAGTGATAGCGTCGAGACGCTAGCTCGACGCTGCCCTGGCGTCGAGACCCTGCTTGGCGTCGAGACGCTCCGGAGGAGGCGCGCGCAGGAAATTCATCGGGGCAGCGTCGCGACGCTGGCCTTGCGTCGCGACGCCAGCGCGCGCGCGCGCGGATCACTTAGGGCACAGCGTCGAGACGCTGGCCTAGCGTCTCGACGCTACGACGATTACAGCAGCTAAAAGACGATTTTCTGCATATTTTTTGGAGAGCTTTTTCTCCTTCTTCTTCCAAGCGATTCCGGCGATTCTTCCCTTCTTCTTCCCCATTTTCTCTCTACTTTCCGTGGAGCTCCGCCATTGTTGGCATGCGAGTGAGCTCCATTCCCATTGTAATAGGTAGATGAACTCTTCCATGGTCGTTGGTGGAGCGGGACTGACAATCCGCGCCATGAGCGGCTAAGGTAAGGGTGACGGTTTGGGATTTTGTTTAGGGGAATTTTGTTAGACATTATTGCTTTGATAATCTGAATTTAGATTGCATATTGGTTCTGTTTACGTGCATTTGTTTACCTTGCTTAATCCAACGCGCATGTTAAATTATGTTGATTGACACTCGGATAGTTTCGCATGTTGTGTATGTTAAAGAGTAGCGATGCCGTGCCTCTCACTGCTCGACTAAGTAACACAGGTAAATAGAACTAAATCGAAGTATCGGGTCGGGTAAGATAATTGTTGGTTGCATACGGCGTTTGCGGGCAACCTACTAGCAATTAGAATTCACGCCCGAATGTTCGTCGCGGTTAGCTAGTAACTGTCTAGATTCATCTTAGGACTGATCATCTTAATGTGAGATTAGATAACGTATAATTAGGACTGTGTGGCCTAATTAAAATCCATGAAGTCGGCTACTTTGGGGCTTCTCTGGTAGTCGTCCGCGTGCATAGTAAACTGAATTCCATGTTATTAGAATTAAATGATAAGTTGTATTTGTCTAACAATTGACCCCGAGACTCCCCAAACCGTACACACGTTTTCTACATATTATTTCTTTCTTCCGTTAGCTTTCGTGTTGATTTCTTTGCATGAGTAAAACCCCCCGTTACCAATTAATCGATCAAATCCCAATTTCATTAGTAAATTCAACTCTCCTATTCCTTGGATCGACCCTGTTACCACTGGCTGCAAAGCCTTGGCAATAGGCATTATAAATTTATTTTGGCAAGCCTCGACAGCTTGAGTTTATAGCGATAGTTCAAAAAATATCGTTACCATTACCCCCACTCCTCTCAGTCAACCGGCGAGTCTCATTGAAGTCTCCCATAACAATGCCAGGGGAAGACCAACTCGAACAAGCCAAGGCCAACTCCCTCCACAAAACAGACCTCCCAGCCTCGAGATTGGACCCATAAACACAGGCAATATGAGTCACAACCTGGGAAGACAGGTCCACCAGGGAGCCAGTAACCAACTGAGGGCTAATCAGGCTAGGGGAGAACGAGAAACGGCGGGAGCGCCATAACACCCAAATACGACCCAGGCCACTATCCCCATAACTACAAACACACTGCCAATCAGCCCCAAAGGAACGAAAAACGAAATCAAACTGATGAGCCTTAACCTTAGTTTCCACCAGACAGCAGAAACCAATATTCTCAGCTTGCAAAAAGGAGCGAACACATCGTCCTTTTGTCGGGTCAGTGAAACCGCGCACATTCCACGAGCACCAACTAGACATAGGAAGTAGATGGGGAAACAATGGCATCCTGACACCATCGAGGGTCAACACTGTCACATAGCGTCTTTTCCACTAAGGAAACCACCCTCGGGGCTAGTCTATGGGGTGTCCCTAGCTGTCGGAGTGTTTCAGGCGGTGCTTGTTTCTTCTGCAGTTGGCTGTCCTTCTCTTGTTCTGTGGGTGCTCGTTGTCCCCTCCCGGTCCTGGTTCCTAATTGAGTTGAGTTCTGGTCGCTTGTTGTCACCCCGAAAGGCGCTTTGTCCTGAGGGTGTGTGGGCTTTTGGTGGGTCCTTGGATCTGGCTTTGTCGAGGGAAGCGATGCTGGCTGGGTCCCTGTGGCTTTCTGCCGTGCCTGCATACCGGATGGTTGTTCTTTTGCCATAAGTAGGGGGAAGACGAGTTGATGGGCCTCTTCTTTGTTCGGTTTCTTGGTCGAGCTTGGGGGGCGGGCTTCTTACTTGCATTTGATGGATGGCCAGCTTGGCCCCTTATTTCTCAGCATCTGCCTGTCCTCTCTCTGTTTTGCTTGGTGCCCCTTGACCCTGTCTGGAGTCGCTCTTTCGCTTGTTCCGGCTGGGGGTTGGATGGCCTGGGGAGTTTTGTGGACGGATCGCGGTTGAGGTGTCACGATTCCCTCGTGTTCTATCTCTTTTCCGCCTGCTTCAGCTGGTTCTTTGCTCTTCAGTTGTGTTTCCTTTTTCTGCTTTTTGTCTTTTCTGCTCCTTCCCGCTTGTGGGTCGGATGCTGGGGTATGTTGTTGTTTCGTTTATTTGTTGCTTTCCCTCGGGATGTGAGGTTCCCGTTGTGTTGTTTTCGTTTTGTTCTCGTACATTGGTTTTCCCAGCGTTTGTTCTCTTGTTGTTGTGCCCTTTGGCCTCGGGCTTTGAGGCCTTTTGCTTATATATATTCACTTTTGCAAAAAAAAAAAAAACTTATGGTCGGGGACGCTTTTTAACCTCAAACTACAACTCTCGAAGCCTGCGAGTCTTATATCTAACAACCTTGCACCCCAATCTCAAAGCCCTAAAATCCTCAACGGGAGCATTTAAAGCACGTGGCAAAAAAACTGAGTAAGATTCCGAATTGCACAAAACCAAAGAGTGGATTTTGAATGTTTGATCAATACGAACCCATTTTTTAATTAAAAAAATTTCAAAAAATGCATCCCACCAGGGTGTTTTCGGTTTTTTGAAATTTCCATATCGCTCGTTTCTTCCCTTCTTTTCCAAACTTATGGTCGGGGACGCTTTTTAACCTCAAACTACAACTCTCGAAGCCTGCGAGTCTAATATCTAACAACCTTGCACCCCAATCTCAAAGCCCTAAAATCCTCAATGGGAGCATTTAAAGCACGTGCCAAAAAAACTGAGTAAGATTCCGAATTGCACAAAACCAAAGAGTGGATTGTGAATGTTTGATCAATACGAACCCATTTTTGAATTAAAAAAAATTTCAAAAAATGCATCCCACCGGGGCGTTTTCGGTTTTTTGCAATTTCCATATCGCCTGTTTCTTCCCTTCTTTTTCAAACTTATGGTCGGGGACGCTTTTTAACCTCAAACTACAACTCTCGAAGCCTGCGAGTCTAATATCTAACAACCTTGCACCCCAATCTCAAATCCCTAAAATCCTCAACTGCAGCATTTAAAGCACGTGCCAAAAAAACTGAGTAAGATTCTGAATTGCACAAAACAAAAGAGTGGATTGTGAATGTTTGATTAATACGAACCCATTTTTTAATTAAATAAATTTCAAAAAATGCATCCCACCGGGGCGTTTTCGGTTTTTTGCAATCTCTATATCGCTCGTTTCTTCCCTTCTTTTCCAAACTTATGGTCGGGGCATCTTAGGAAGAATTTTCTCTCTCCTAAAATTCTCTCTGTTCTCTCTCCTCCCTCCAATGGGGGATTGACTGTTTGGAGGTGCATTTTGTCCATGGTGGCTTGAAGCTTTCCATGGCTGGGGATTGAAGATTGGTAGGGAATGCTGATCAAGAAAGCGGAGCTGGGCGCGTCATCGAGGTAAGTTCACATTCTGCCTTTTCGTTTTCTGTTTTGTTTACAGCCTACTGTTTTTTCGTTTTTTAGTTTTTTTGGTGTGGTTTTGGGTTCATTGAAGCTTGGATTGGGGTCACATTCTGCCCTTTCCTTGAGAGTTTTCTTTCCTCTGAGTACTCACGAGCGGAGAGAAGCTATGAGGAGAAAGAAATCTCCTCAGAAAAAGCCACTTGCTAAGAGTCATGCTTCTGCTGCGGGTGTTTTTGCCCTTCGTCCTCCAAAATCCTCTCCTTCTTCAGGGGTTATCAAGTCAGGAGCTATGAACGGGGTTGCTTCGAATGCCATTCTTAATCCATCAAATAAGGATTCTGGGTTGCAGGTGGCTCAAAGCTCGGCCTCAGAGGCTCCTTCGACGGTTTTCAGTTCTGTTAAAAAACAGAGCATCAGTGGTGTTGAGCTCCCTTCTGTGGGTAAGCTGCTGCCAGCCCACGTCTTGCCAAATCTTCCCTTTGAGGTATCTATCCCTTCTAAGGGGCTTGATCAGGGAGGTTCTTCTCGTGCTTTTGGGCAGCCTGCATTAGCTGCAATTTCTGGAAAAACAGGGGACGTGGCCTCGTCTTCTTCAAACTTGGGTAAGGCTAGGCTGGAGGATGAAGACGATGGATTAGGGCAGGCCGTCTCTTTCCCCTTAGGTGTGGCGGCTGGAGATTCTTCATTGAATGCCATCCCTATTGAGGGAAAGTTCATTAACGTCAGGAAGAAGTCTACTACCATACCTGCATCAGGCCCCGTGATGAGCGCAGCTCTTAAAGGTCAAGTTGAGTTTGAAAAAACCCAGCTGGCCGTTTGTTGAAGGGGAGAAATTCGGCTATATTGGCTGATTTGGAAAGTCAATTAAAGGGGGATTCTCTCTCCATGGGCAATGGCTTAAATTCCTTGGATACCCGTTATGGAAAATCTGGGAATAATTTTGAACTCCCTTCAAATATCCGAGTTGGGAACGGTTTAGCTGCGGCAGTTTTGGAAAGTCTTTTGAGTGTGGCTAGTTCTCTCTCCTTGGGTAATCCGTTGCTGCCTCAAGCTATTAAGAACATTGATACCCGATTTGATAAGTCTGAAGTGTCACGCAATGAAGGGCTGCAATGTGATGATTTAATGGGCCAGCCAAGATGTGACATCCCAAACCCAATTGGGCTTGACAGAAACGGGCTTGGCCCAAATGTCCTTGATTTGAATGGCAAGGGTGGGCTTGAGCAAAATGGGCTTGGCGCAATTGGGAGGGGCCCATTCTTAGGGCAAGGAGTCTTGCCAAATGGGTCGTCTTCCTTTAGCCCAATAGGGCGTGGGCAGTTAGGACACTTGGTAGCTCGGCGTTTTAAGCCCACTCGGGATGAGGTTTTGCCCTGGAGGAGAACGGGGGTGAGGGTGAGTTTGGTTTGGGTTGTAGCTCGATTGGGCCTAGGAGTGGGTCGCGGATTCCAGGAAAGTTTCCTCTGTTAGGCCATCCTTGGTCGGATTTGGAGGCTAGTGCGGGGGAAGAGACGTCTGTAGGTACTTTGGGTAAGTTTGGGCCACATCTTGTTGGGCCCTTTGGGTCCCCGGGGTCCCATGGTCAGGGTCAGAAGTCTAGTTGGGCCAATCTTTTTGGGCCTCAGTGGACCTCCCCCGCTATTGAACCCCTAGTCTATAATCCTCCAATTGAGAAGGATGGGATTATGTTTGCCATCCACTCGGATGAGGTTATTGAGGAGGGTGTAGCTGTCTGGAAAGGTTCTTTGGTGGGTCATTTTATTGATGGTAAACTCCCCTTTTTTGTGCTCGATCGGCTTGTCCGAAAGATTTGGGGACATGTGGAAGTTCCAACCATTAACTTGTTTGATAATGGTTTGATCATCTTCAGGTTCCAAAAGGACTCAGCTCGGGACTGGGTCCTGGAGAATGGTCCCTGGCACATTGGGGGTAAGCCTATCCTTCTGAGGCCGTGGGCCCCTGGGATTGTCCCCCAGACCTTTGTGTTCGATAAAATACCTGTGTGGGTTAAGTTTTTCCATGTCCTTATGGAATTGTGGACCACTCTTGGGTTGAGTAATATTGCGAGCACGGTTGGTGTTCCTTTGCGGTTGGATAAGCCTACAAAGGACAAAACGTGCTCCTCGTATGCTCGGGTTTGTGTGGAGGTTGCGATTGATGCCCCTCTTCCTAGTAAAGTTGGGTTCACTGTCTATGGGGTTGATCAAACTATCCCAATTGAGTATGAGTGGAAGCCCAAGCGGTGCCTGTTTTGCCGTGTCTTTGGTCACTCGGACACAGGTTGTCCGAAACAGAATATGGGTAGGGTCGATCCCATCCTCACTACACAGGTGTCTGCTGAGGGTGAGGTCAAGGTGCCGGCCCAGAGTGAGGGCGTGGACTCGGATATGGTTATGGTTGATAGTGGGGAGGGTCAGCAGGCCTCCTCTCTTGAGATTGGTGATGAGTTTCTCCCTGTGGAAGGGAAATCTCGTAGGCGTAAACGGAACAAGAAATGGGCTGCGAAGTGACCAAAGACACGGAAGAATCAACCCACATACGACACCTAGAACCGTCGCCAATGGAAAACCGGATAAGTGGACGGAATTGGTCCCGAAGCCCCATAATCGCCTTGAGGCACCAAGACCACGTAGACGACACAGGAATCGTCCAAAGAGACCGACCACGGAGGATATACGCCTCCATCCAAGCCACCCACAGAGAACCAGAACGAAGCAGAAGGAGCCAAAGGAGCTTCATAACCGCTGCCGAATTCCAGGAATGGATATGACGAATACCCAAACCTCCCTCACTCTTCGGCAAACAAATGTCAGCCCAGGCAACCTTCGCCCCCCCACGACCAGAAGGAGAGCCCTTCCAGAGGTAGCAACGAAGCAGACTCTCAACCCTATGGACTATACGAGCAGGCAGCACAAACACACTAGCCCAATAGACCTGAAAGCTCTGAAGGACCGACTGGATAAGCTGCAACCTTTCATGCATAGGAAAGAGCCCTAGCAGTCCAACTGCCAATCCTAGAGGTGATCCGATCAATCAGAGGGTGGCAATCTCGAGAAGACAGCCGACCTGAGATGAGAGGGAGACCTAAGTAACAAACAAGCAAGGTCGCAAGAGCAACACCCATGAACTCAGCCAGACCGATAGCCACCTGGACAGGAACCCCCGAACAGAACATCGAGCTCTTAGCGGAGTTAGCCACAAGGCCGGAAAGCTCCTGGAAGTGAAGTAAAGTTTGCTGAACAAACATCAAAGAAGTCCTGTTCCCCGCAGAGAAAATCATCAAGTCATCCGCAAAGCAAAGATGGGTAAGATTAACCATCTCACACTTGGGATGAAACTCAAACTCAGGCGGCGGGGAATTCAGCAGCCGCGATAAGACTTCCATACACATGACGAACAGGTAAGGGGACAGGGGATCACCCTGACGGAGACCACGCCTACCCGCAAAAAACCCCTCAGAGGACCCATTCACCGAGATGGAGAACATAGGCGAAGTAACGCAAGCCCGGACCCAGTTGACAAACTGGCAGGGCGTACCAATCGAAAGCAGTAAGCCAAAGAGAAAATCCCACTGAATAGAGTCATAAGCCTTCTGCAGGTCAATCTTCAGTACACACCGCGGGCTCCCTTTGTTGAGGTGGTAACCCCCAACCAACTCCTGGCAGAGCAGAATGTTATCCACAATGCTCCTACCTTGAACAAAGGCCGACTGATTCGGACTAATGAAGGAAGGCAGCCACACGCGAAGATGATTAGCCAAAACCTTTGCAATGCATTTATACAACACATTACAACAGGAAATAGGCCTGAAATCCTCAACCCGGGAAGCACCCACCTTCTTAGGAATCAAGGTAAGAGAGGTGGCATTGATACCAGGACGAAGGAAGGAGGTATCAAAGAAGTGAAGCACAGCGGAAACGAAATCATCCCCAACAACACTCCAAGCAGCTTTGAAAAACCCCACAGGGAAGCCATCCGGGCCAGGAGCCCTGGCACTACTCATGGAAAAGAGAACAGCTCGAACCTCCTCTCGCGCGATGGGGCGAATGAGATCAGTTACACACTGATCAGACCACGAAAACCCCACCATCGGCTTTAAACACTCAGTGAGGTCACGATAACCAACCCCTTGGGACCCCAAGAGACCCTGGAAATAATGAACCAGAGATCTCGAGATGTCCTCATGGGACTGTTAAGTCTCTGAAAGTGACTTATTTAGGACCCATTTAGCTTAAGAAGATGTACACATTTAGGTGTCTTTGTTAGCATTTAGCTTAAACCTATGCTTTAATATGAGAATTAGAAGAAGGTAGCTAATATAGGACTTATGTACAATAGGTAGAAAAAGGGTTGAAAACCGAAGAAAAGAATGAAAAAATAACCATTGCGAATGCATTGCGGAATAATTGCGGTGACCGCAATTATTCAAGTTAAAACCGTAAGTTGGCTGATCTTTTTCTGTTTAGATCCGACTTTTCAGGGATTCATTCTTTCTCCTCCATCCATTCTGATATATGACGTTGAAGATTGATGGTTCTCCTTGGCCCAAACGCACCTGCAAACTACTATAAAAGGGGATCAAAGTCGGAGGTTCAGTCATCAATTCGAAGCGCAGAAGTCTTCCTGCAGTCCATCATTCCTCTCTAAATTCCTTTGCCGTCTGTTGGAGTGAGGTTCTCAGCTTTTGGAGTCGAAAATCTGATAGGAAGGAGAGAAGATTCTTCTTCTCTCTCGATTGGATTCATCCAAGCACGGCTGAATTCTCATCGCCATCATTCGAGGCGACTGCCACGAAGTTTTCAGCAAGCCTTTACTGTTTTCTGTCCTTTTCTTCTCATTTCCATTACTGATCATTGTTGTTCTTAGTTTAGTCATTTCAATTACTGCATTTCGTTGTTGTCTGTCTTAGATTCAGTTCTTTTTAAGCTTTCCTTTGTCATTAAACACTTAAAGTAATCAAAGTAAATTTCTGCACTTCACAGTTTCTACCTTGTTCTGCTACGGTTTGTCTTGCCGTTTTACATGCATTTCTCTTCTAAGCATGTCTTTCTTATCTACCTTTTCTGTTCTCCACATATCCATGAGTAACTAAAATCACTTAGGGGCATGCTAATGACAGAACTATAGGCTAAAAAACGTGAGTCAAGTAGTCAGTTCAACACTCGAACATTGATTGTATGTAAGCTTCATCCCACGGGCAATTTCGATTGGCCATCCATTTTGTCCAAAGAACTCCTAACCTCTGGAAGGAGTAAGAGTTCAGAGTCATATAATCATGCTAGCCTTTCATGGTAATCAGGAAACGGCCTAGGAATAGGCGTTTCCCTAGTACAACCTGAACACTCCTGTTTAAACAAGATGCTTAAGTCCTTACTTTGAAGTCGAGTAAACTTGAGTCTCTAATGCATGGAATCGGACGATACTTGAGATAGAGTGAGTTTGATGTATAGAGAGTTGATCCAAAGCTTGATAGTCGTAATAAAATGCCTATAGGATAGTCATTAGTAGCCCTTAATTCCCCATTCCAATCAGATTCGCTGCCATTTAATTGCGGAAACATTGCGGTCCTCGCAATTCTGCCTGTTTATCATTCTGTTTAGCTGTTTTCTTCCTCGATTATTAATTCCATCTCTTGTCCTTTAGGTCTATTTTTAACTTTAATTTGTTTATGTTATATCCCTCTACACATTCAGCAAAAAGTAGTTAATTAAAAACCAACTTTACCCCATCAAATTCATCCCATCTTTCTTAACATTCACACTTCGCGAATAGCTAAAAATGAGTCTCTGTGGAAAAAACGAATTAAATATACTTACTACTTGCTGTGAGACCATGTATGCTTGCATGTTCTAAGTGCTCTCTCTTTTCTTTTGCATATTTATCTTTACACATTGAGCACGCAACAAGTTTTTGGCGCCGCTGCCGGGGACTTATTTTAAGTAAAAACGAAGTTGTTAAGTTTGAAAATCAAGTTTATCATTGAGTGAAACTAATCTGTTTCATTTCTTTTGCAGGTGCCATTAAGGTAGTTTATGAGTGAGCGTTCACATAGTAATTTAGAGTTCGATCCTGAACCTGAAAGATCACTTCGAGCTAGGAATAAGGCAAAGAAACGTCTCTTTAAACAACCTCCTATACCTCAACCCACACCTGAAACTAAAGAAATGGGCGATCTAGTTCCAAATCCGGCACAAGCCATTCGCAACCCCATCGAAATAGCGAATGACAAGAATAGTGCCATTCTGTCATATCTAGTACCTATGCCTGGGGAGCTGAACCCCAGCATAATCCGTCCTGAAATCACTGCCCACTCATTCGAGTTAAAGCCAGTGATGTTCCAAATGTTGTCCACTGTGGGACAATTCTTTGGAATAGAAAATGAGGACCCCCATAACCACCTTAGGAACTTCCTAGGAGTTAGTGACACATTCCTAATCCCTGGAGTTTCCCAAGAAGCCCTGAGGCTATATCTTTTCCCTTACTCTTTGAGGGACAAAGCCAAAACATGGTTAAATTCATTGCCCTCAGGATCTGTCCGCAATTGGACAGATTTAGCAGAAAAATTTCTAGTCAAATACTTCCCACCTGATAGGAATTCAACCTTTCGTGATGATATCATAAAGTTTAAACAAGCTGATAATGAGTCTCTTCACGAAGCTTGGACTAGATTCAAAGACCTTCTCATTAAATGTCCACACCATGGCATTCCATGGTGTATCCAAATAGAAGTTTTCTTTAAAGGATGCAACCCCAGCACCAGACAAGTCTTAAATTCATCTGCTGGAGGTTCCATGTTGTCCAAGAGTTACAACGAAGCTTATGAGATCTTGGAGAAGATCTCAGCATCTCACTGTAGATGGTCAGACGATCCAGTAGAGCCAACTAGGGCTCAAGACAAGGATGCTCTAAGCGCCATGAGCACCCAAATAAATGCCCTGACCAACTTAGTCAAGCAAATGGCTCAGGCCAATCTCCAAACCAGTGCCAATACCGCCACAGCCATGTCAATGGGCACTCAACCAAATCAAGGCGAGGCACCTATCTGTGGATTCTGTGGGGAAGGGCACCCTTATGAATATTGCCCTGGGAATCCATCCTCAGTCTGCTATATAGGAAGTCAGCAGCAGCCTAGGAATAACCCCTACTCACAAACTTACAATCCTGGTTGGAGAAACCACCCTAACCTGTCATGGGGTGGCCAACAAAACACTAACCAAAATCCCAACCAACCAAGGCCGAGTGGAACACCTGGTTTCACTCCCCAACATAACCAGTCAATGTACCAAAAACCTTACAATCAACCTGTAGGATCTTCTGTAGAAAACCTACTCAAGGAATATATAGCTAAGAATGATGCTACTCTTCAGAGCCAGCAAGCTACTCTTAGGAGCCTGGAAAACCAAATAGGCCAATTAGCCAATGAACTTAAAAGTAGGCCCCAAGGTAGACTCCCTGCTGATACCGAGGTACCAAGGAGAGATGGCAAAGAACAAGTTCAAGCCATTGAACTTAGGAGTGGAAGACCATTGGTGAGCATTACAAAGGACACACCAAAGAGAGTAGAGAACACTGAGTCTAGTGCTCCACTGGAATCTCTGCCAAGCCAAGGTCCACCACCAACTAGCACATCAGGAGCCAGGCTAGAGCCAATTGTAGAGGACGTAGAAGAAATTCCAAGGCCTCCACCTATCTTAAGGCGTCCTGACGTGCCTGCATATGTGCCACCACCTCCATACCCTCGAAGGCTTAAGAAGAAACAGGAACAGGAAGTTCATTTTAATAAATTTCTAGAAATACTTAAGCAAGTGCATGTGAATATTCCTTTTGTAGAAGTTTTACAGTCTATGCCTTCATATGTAAAGTTTTTGAAAGACATTATTACTAACAAAAGAATAATTGGTGAGTTTGAAACAGTAAACCTCACCGAGGAGTGCAGTGCCATCCTCCAAAACAAGCTGCCCAAGAAGGAGAAGGATCCTGGTTCCTTCACCCTACATGTAGAACTTGGAGGCAAGCATGTGGGCAGAGCGCTTTGTGACCTGGGCGCCAGCATAAATCTCATGCCCCTGTCCCTATTCCGCCAGTTGGGAATGGGAGAAGCACGTCCAACCACAGTCACTTTACAACTAGCAGACAGATCCATCGCATATCCAGAAGGTAAGATTGAGGATATTCTAGTTAAAGTTGACAAGTTTATTTTCCTTGCAGATTTCATTGTCCTGGACTATGAGGCAGACAAAGAGGTTCCCATCCTGCTAGGTAGACCATTTCTAGCCACAGGTAGGGCACTAATAGACGTGCAAAAAGGTGAGTTAACTATGAGGGTTCATGATGAAGAGGTAAAATTTAGTGTTTACAAAGCTTTAAGGTATCCCTCTGATTCTGAGTCTTGTGCTAGCATTGATGTTGTTGACTCACTAATGGAAGAACAATTAGAGCATGTATTATTAACCAAGCATGCTAACGAATATGTAGGATTAGATGTAGATGATCTGAATGTATCTGACATAATGAATATGCCTGTAGATAGACCTCAGCATGTATGTATGACTATAGATTTAACTGATAGAACTGTAAATCCGTTAAAGCCCTCCATTGAGCATCCACCTGTTTTAGAACTGAAACCACTACCAACTCACCTCAAATATGCATATCTAGGAGATAATGATACGCTGCCGGTAATTATTTCTTCTAAGCTAAGTGAACAGCATGAGGTTGATTTAATTTTACTGCTTAAGCAACATAGGAAGGCTATAGCATGGACTATTGCTGATATTCGAGGCATTAGCCCTTCTTATTGTATGCACAAAATTATTCTAGAGGAAGAGCACACACCTAGGGTAGATCACCAGCGTAGGTTAAACCCCTCTATGAAAGAGGTAGTGAAAAAGGAAATAATAAAGTGGTTAGATGCAGGAGTAATTTTCCCCATAGCTAGTAGCCAGTGGGTGAGCCCCATCCAATGTGTACCTAAAAAGGGGGGAATAACTGTGGTAGTCAATGAGAACAACGAACTGATTCCAACAAGGACTGTCACAGGGTGGAGAGTGTGTATGGATTACAGAAAACTGAATAAAGAAACTAAAAAAGACCATTTCCCCCTACCATTTATTGACCAGATGCTAGACAGAATAGCTGGTAGAGCCTACTATTGTTTTCTAGATGGGTACTCTGGTTACAATCAAATTACTATAGACCCTAAGGATCAAGAGAAGACTACCTTCACTTGCCCTTTTGGAACGTTTGCCTTCCGCAGAATGCCTTTTGGCTTATGCAATGCACCGGCAACTTTCCAAAGGTGCATGATGGCAATCTTCTCTGAGTTGGATGAGTCCATAATAGAAATATTCATGGATGACTTCTCAGTCTTTGGGGACTCATTTAAAACCTGTCTAGAGAACCTAGGACAAGTCCTGGCTAGGTGTGAAGAGACCAACCTAGTCCTAAATTGGGAAAAATGCCATTTCATGGTAGATGAAGGGATTGTCTTAGGGCATCGAGTGTCAAGGGCAGGTGTAGAAGTGGATAGGGCAAAAATCGAGGTCATAGAGAAGTTGGTAGAGCCCCAGAATGTCAAGGCTATTAGGAGTTTCTTAGGGCATGCTGGCTTCTATAGAAGGTTCATCAAGGACTTTTCTAAGATAGCCAAGCCTCTATGTGAGCTACTGGAGCTAGGTAGGCCATTCATCTTCTCTAAAGAATGTGTAGTAGCTTGGAAAACCCTTAAGGAAGCACTGGTCACAGCACCAATCATAGTAGGACCAAATTGGGATCTCCCATTTGAGATGCTATGTGATGCTAGTGACTATGCTGTAGGAGTCATGTTAGGACAGAAGACTGACAAGCTCACACATCCTGTCTATTATGCTAGTAAGACCTTGAACGAGGCTCAATGTAACTATACAACTACAGAGAAGGAGATGCTTGCTGTAGTATTTGCTTGTGAAAAATTTAGGAACTATATTGTAGGAACTAGGACCATTGTATATACTGACCATTCTGCTTTAAAATATCTGATGAGGAAGGCTGATGCTAAGCCTAGATTGATTAGATGGGTGTTATTGCTGCAGGAATTCGATTTGGACATTCGGGACAAGAAGGGATGTGAAAACGTGGTTGCAGATCACCTGTCTCGATTGCAGCACAATTGCGAAAAAATTGCGGACCCCGCAATTTCTGATGCTTTTATAGATGAACATATCTTTGCTTTGACTCATCGTGAAAACGATGAGGAACCGTGGTTTGCTGACATTGCTAACTTCCGTGCATCACAGGTATTACCAGTGTTCAAGGGAGGACAAGAGAAGAAGAGGTTCCTCCATGAAGCAAGGAAATTCATCTGGGATGACCCCATACTTTACAGGACCTGTGCTGATGGGTTGTTGAGGAAGTGTGTTACAGCTGCTGAAGCGAAGTCTGTGCTGCAGCACTGTCACTCATCTCCTTACGGTGGGCACTTTGGTGGTCAAAGAACAGCTGCTAAGGTATTTCAGAGTGGCTACTACTGGCCAACAATCTTCAAGGACGCCCACAATTATGCCCACAACTGTGACGAATGCCAAAGGACAGGTAACCTCAGTCGTAAGGATGAGATGCCTCTCACCTACATCTTAGAGTTGGAGCTCTTTGATGTGTGGGGCATTGATTTCATGGGACCATTCCCTCCATCATCAGGTAACCTGTACATTTTAGTAGCAGTAGACTACGTGTCAAAGTGGGTAGAAGCTAAGGCATGTCCTAATAATGATGCTAAAACAGTCACTAACTTCTTGCATAGACACATTTTCACTAGATTTGGGACTCCTCGTGCTATCATTAGTGATGAGGGGTCACATTTCATTAATAAGGCTATGGAGAAATTATTGGCTAAATATAACATTAGACATAGGGTAGCTACTCCCTATCACCCACACTCAAATGGCCAAGCTGAGATTTCCAATAGGGAGATAAAGAACATCCTTAAAAAGGTAGTCAAACCTAATAGGAAAGACTGGTCTTTCAAGCTTGAGGATGCACTTTGGGCTTATAGAACAGCATATAAGACACCTCTAGGAATGTCTCCCTATAGGTTGGTGTATGGCAAGGCTTGCCACTTGCCACTTGAGTTGGAGAACAAGGCATTCTGGGCCATGAAAGAATTAAATTTTTGTGTGAAGGATGCAGGGACATTAAGATCTTTACAGCTACATGAACTTGATGAGCTTAGGCACATGGCCTATGAGAATGCCAAGATGTACAAAGAAAAGACAAAAATATGGCATGACAGTAGACTCAGGATCAAAGACTTTAAAAAGGGCCAACTTGTATTATTATTTAACTCACGATTAAAGCTATTTCCAGGCAAATTAAAGTCTAGATGGTCAGGTCCATTTATCATTACTAATGTCTTTGTTCATGGTGCCATAGAGATTAAAAAATTGCAGCAAGGACAGCCATTTATGGTCAATGGTGCTAGGTTGAAGCACTACTATGAGGAGGGGGATGTGAAGACTCTCTCGGCCTTCCTCCTACATAAAGCATGAAGTTAGAAACGAGAGAGAACGAGTGGTTACTGTGCTCGTTTAGTCAAGGCCAATGCCTTAGTTTATTTTTTTCTGTTTTTTCGATGATCGTTTGTATGTTTTGTGAGGTATTTTTAATTGCGTAGTTAATGTTTGTTTTATTTGTTTTTGTAGGGAATCGAAAGAGGGGATCAAGGGGAGTAAATCCCACTTTAAAAATCAAGAAACGGTTGAGCCAAATGAAAGATACGGGCGATCAAAGTTTGGATTTGTTATGAAATATTGTCCCTAGAATTGCGCAAAAATTGCTGGATCCGCAAAAAGAGCCGTTGGGATTTTTTTTCCGTTGCTTTTATAGCCGTTAGAAGGCGCCCGATTGATACGATCCTCTCATTCTTTGCTCTCCAAGATTTCTGCGATTCTCTCCACCTTTGATCTCTCTCTCCAAACCTCCAAGATTCGACAATGGTTTCCACTAGGGCTGAGAGATCCGCCGCCAAGAAGAAGGCCGACGACGCAGCTGAAGCGGCTGCAAGGGAAGCGCTTCTCGCCCTTGCTGATGAGGGTGCTGTACGCACTGGCCGTCTCTCCAAGCTTCCTGTTCGTAGGAAGAAGTGGAGGGTGGTCACTGAGATCCCTGCTGGGCCATCTGAGCCAGTGGGCACGCCAAAGAAGCGCCGGTGGACTGTCAAGACTGCCGCCGAACGAACCATCGCCAAGACTCCCTCTGTGGAGAGTCAAGAACCTGATCGTGCATCTCACGAGTCAGCAAAGGAAGGTTCGTCGCCGTCTGTGTCACCTGTGCGCAGCCCTCTCCCATCTGAACCGGTGCAAAGCACAGAATCATCACCGCCTGCGCAGCGCGTCGAGTCATCTCCAGCGCTTCAGAGTTCTGATCTACCACCTGCGGCTGTGCAGAGTCCTGAACTGCCGTCTTCGCCATGGAGTTCTGCACATACACCATCAGCAGAGCACAATTCTCCACGGCCTGATCCTGAATTCCCTTATGGGGATTATCAGGAGTCCACGCAAGGCAGTGGAGATGCTGGGGAAGAAGAAGTCTTCTCTCCTATGAGGGAAGACAGCCCTGATGTTCCTGCACAGCAGGACGATTCTATGGAAGAAACGTTGGGGGCTTGCCTCCAACAGATCAACATGGAGAAAGAGAAGAAGAAGGCCAAGAAGAAGGCCAAGAAAGCCAAGAAACTGAAGAAGAAGAAGGCCAAGCGAGTGCCTTCAGCAGACAAAGACAGTACTGAGCCTTCGCTCAAACGCCTCAAGGTGGAGGCTGCTGAATCTTCCAAGCCAGCCGATAAGGGGAAGGCTAAACTCTACCCTGAAGACGAACCTCCGTCAGTGAGGTATGTCTCGTCTGATGCTGAATCCAGGGGCGTGGAGCTGAGGAAAAGGGACCTGTTGCACGAGAAGGGGTTCCTTGATCGACTTGCTGACCTGCCGCAGTTCTTGCGCGCAGGGGTGATCAACCATGGCTGGGAGGAATTCTGCCGACCTCCCAATCCAGCATACACGAGCATGGTGTATGACTTTTATGCTAACGTGCTCAGCCCTGAGGATGGCCTATCTGTGGTCAGAGGGGTGGAGGTTGATTTCTCAGCCAAAGCCATTAATGAAGCATTTGGTCTAAGGGGCCAACCTCACACAGATTATGCACGGATAGTTGATGAGCCGACCGAGGCTGTGCTGGAAGAAGCCATCCGCACCATTGGCCAGCCTGAGGCCTCCTGGACAGTCTCACGCAATGGGCGGCACACGCTCATGAGTGCCAACCTCACGGCTAAGGCAGCTGTGTGGTTTTCATTCGTAAGAAGAAGACTCTCCCCAGTGACTCATGAGACTACAATTAACCAGAGCCGTTCGCTGCTGGTTTATGCTATAATGAGAGGTCTCACGATCAACGTGGGAGAAGTCATCACTGCTGCCATAGCTGAGTGTGCAAAAAAGGGTAAGGGGCCGTTATTTTTCCCCAACATCATAACAAAGTTGTGCTTGCTTGCAGGAGTTCCCACCGAGCGCTTGGAGCAGCAGCTGCCCTACACAGGCCATCTGGAGTTGCCTGCACACCTAAGGCTGAGAAGAAAGGGCAACATGGAATTTGAGTTGGATAGGCTGGCGGCTGAACAGTCCCTATCCATGGCCTGCTTGATGGACATGCAGAGGAGAATGGCTCAATGGGCCAACTATGCGCAGGCGAGGGACAGAGAAGTTGCAGACCAGTTGGGGTGCATCTTCCCAGACTTCCCCACCAACCTCCTAACTCCATGGGTGCCCCCACGACCAAGGCGACCAGATGAGGATGATGAGAATTGAGTGCTGGTTTGAAGAGCACTAGAGGGAGTATTACTGATCCCTTCAGAAACAAAAGACAATTTTCCTGCTTTTTGATAGAATAATGTATAATATGCTGTTTTGGATTCAGTTTTTGATCTGTTTTTAATGTTTAGTTTTATGCTTTTTCTTTTGCTTAGTCTAGTTTGATGTTAGCTGAATAGGTAGGATAATTTAGTTTTATTTTTAGGATGCATGAGTAACGGGAAAAAGCATGCTAGGGGCCTGAGTTAATGTTATATCTGCCCGGATTGGATTGCGAAATAATTGCGGTTCCCGCAATTTTTGTGACTAATAGCATGTTTTGGACTGTCTGTTTAGTTAGGCTGTGATCTGTTAAATTCTATCTTTTGCTGCTCGCATGACTACCTTATATAGCTGATCTTGAAGCATGCTGGATGAGTGTCATAGGACACCTTTTGATAGTTTAAATTTGCCTCTGAATAGTGCTCAGCATGCATAAACCATAAGTCCTGAAACCTGTCTGTTATGTTCAAATTTTCTGCTGCTGGGATAGTTGCTTCTAGAATGTTTTGCCTATGCCTAGGATGTTTAGATTCTCTTTGTTTTACTTTAGACTAGATGCTTCTAGGATAAGTTTGGGGGTGTGCCACCTCAAACACTCATTGGGGACAATGAGTAGTTGAAGTTTGGGGGAGGCCACCCTAGGCCTAGGAACATTCCTCTCTTCCTTAGGACATAAGCATTCTTCTTCTCCTAAAAATTGTTTTGTGATAAATAGAAAAAGTGAAAAAAAATAGAATAAAGAGGGGAGTCTTTCTCAAGTGGCTGAGTAATCAGTGCCAAGTGTGTAAACCACAAGTGGCATTGCATCAAAAGGCAAACCAAGGGGAGACTCCACCTAAGTAAAGAAAAAAGGAGAAATAGGGGAAGAAGAATGTATGCTTGGGAGTTATAATCTTGTGGCTTAGATGTCCTATGAAAAAAAGAACTCTGATCCTTAATGAGCTAAGCACAAGGTTGTAGCTTTTAGGTTTGTCTAGGGAGATGAATGTATATCCAATGTAGTGATGCCAGGGTTTAGGTTGTTCTCTAAAAGTACCACTGTCACCGTTAAAACTAAGACTGGCATGACTCTAAGGAATCCTAGACACATTAAAAATAAGCTAGAAGCATGTACTGAGTCTAGAGTAAAGCTTGGTAGAATTTGAAACCTTAGGGATAGTGGCATGATATCATAAAAGTAGTTAGATCAGTAGTAGGGGGTTAACAAAAGCAGTGGGTATAGTAGGCAGGTGAAGTCAGAAGAAGCTAGACAAGAGGTTAGTTCTAAACTTAGAAGTGTGTCACAGGACAGCACTGCTAGAGACAAGAATATAAGGGAGTTAGTGAGTAGTTAAAGAAGAAGAAACAGCAGCCTAAGTAAGTCCTTAGTATGCTTGAGGACAAGCAAAGCCTTAAGTTTGGGGGTGTGTTAAGTCTCTGAAAGTGACTTATTTAGGACCCATTTAGCTTAAGAAGATGTACACATTTAGGTGTTTTTGTTAGCATTTAGCTTAAACCTATGCTTTAATATGAGAATTAGAAGAAGGTAGCTAATATAGGACTTATGTACAATAGGTAGAAAAAGGGTTGAAAACCGAAGAAAAGAATGAAAAAATAACCATTGCGAATGCATTGCGGAATAATTGCGGTGACCGCAATTATTCAAGTTAAAACCGTAAGTTGGCTGATCTTTTTCTGTTTAGATCCGACTTTTCAGGGATTCATTCTTTCTCCTCCATCCATTCTGATATATGACGTTGAAGATTGATGGTTCTCCTTGGCCCAAACGCACCTGCAAACTACTATAAAAGGGGATCAAAGTCGGAGGTTCAGTCATCAATTCGAAGCGCAGAAGTCTTCCTGCAGTCCATCATTCCTCTCTAAATTCCTTTGCCGTCTGTTGGAGTGAGGTTCTCAGCTTTTGGAGTCGAAAATCTGATAGGAAGGAGAGAAGATTCTTCTTCTCTCTCGATTGGATTCATCCAAGCACGGCTGAATTCTCATCGCCATCATTCGAGGCGACTGCCACGAAGTTTTCAGCAAGCCTTTACTGTTTTCTGTCCTTTTCTTCTCATTTCCATTACTGATCATTGTTGTTCTTAGTTTAGTCATTTCAATTACTGCATTTCGTTGTTGTCTGTCTTAGATTCAGTTCTTTTTAAGCTTTCCTTTGTCATTAAACACTTAAAGTAATCAAAGTAAATTTCTGCACTTCACAGTTTCTACCTTGTTCTGCTACGGTTTGTCTTGCCGTTTTACATGCATTTCTCTTCTAAGCATGTCTTTCTTATCTACCTTTTCTGTTCTCCACATATCCATGAGTAACTAAAATCACTTAGGGGCATGCTAATGACAGAACTATAGGCTAAAAAACGTGAGTCAAGTAGTCAGTTCAACACTCGAACATTGATTGTATGTAAGCTTCATCCCACGGGCAATTTCGATTGGCCATCCATTTTGTCCAAAGAACTCCTAACCTCTGGAAGGAGTAAGAGTTCAGAGTCATATAATCATGCTAGCCTTTCATGGTAATCAGGAAACGGCCTAGGAATAGGCGTTTCCCTAGTACAACCTGAACACTCCTGTTTAAACAAGATGCTTAAGTCCTTACTTTGAAGTCGAGTAAACTTGAGTCTCTAATGCATGGAATCGGACGATACTTGAGATAGAGTGAGTTTGATGTATAGAGAGTTGATCCAAAGCTTGATAGTCGTAATAAAATGCCTATAGGATAGTCATTAGTAGCCCTTAATTCCCCATTCCAATCAGATTCGCTGCCATTTAATTGCGGAAACATTGCGGTCCTCGCAATTCTGCCTGTTTATCATTCTGTTTAGCTGTTTTCTTCCTCGATTATTAATTCCATCTCTTGTCCTTTAGGTCTATTTTTAACTTTAATTTGTTTATGTTATATCCCTCTACACATTCAGCAAAAAGTAGTTAATTAAAAACCAACTTTACCCCATCAAATTCATCCCATCTTTCTTAACATTCACACTTCGCGAATAGCTAAAAATGAGTCTCTGTGGAAAAAACGAATTAAATATACTTACTACTTGCTGTGAGACCATGTATGCTTGCATGTTCTAAGTGCTCTCTCTTTTCTTTTGCATATTTATCTTTACACATTGAGCACGCAACAGGGACGACATCCTGACCCCAGAACCATCAACCAAAGAGGAAAAGTTATTCCGGGCTGCCCTAACTTTTACGCTCCTGTGAAAGAACCCCGAGTTCCTATCCCCTAACGCCAGCCACTTGACCCTCGATTTCTGCCGAAGGGAGGCTTCCTCACACCTAGCTGCTGCCCAGAACCTTTCAGAAGCCTCAGTGGCCTGACGCTGGAGGGAAGGAGAGAGGGGGTCCACCAAAACTCCCGCCTGGGCAGCCTCCATGGCCAAGCGCAGATCAATAACCTGCTGACTAAGCACGGCAATCGGCGTCCCAAACTCCTGCCTGAGAGTCCCCTTTAAGCCCTTTAAATTGCGAGCGAAGCTAACAAGCGGAGAGACCCCAACATGGGTCACCCACCTACTGGCAATCACAGACAAAAACCTATCAGACTCCCCCCAATGGTTGAAGAACCGAAAGGAGGGAGACCGACGAGCACCTAAAGGGCCTGGAGAGAAAACCAACGGACTATGGTCAGAGACACCCCAGTCATGCACGTGCACCACACACATAGGCCGACCAGAAGCCCACTCAGCGTTGACCAAAACTCTATCCAACCTTCCCAACTGACCTCCTGGGCCACCCCTCGGGCGACTAGTCCAAGTGAAACAATTCCCCTGAACCGGCAGCTCAACCAAGTCAGCCTCTAGGAGAGCAGTATCAAAGGCTCCCATCGCAGAAATGCTATGGTTACCCCCACTTCTCTCAGTCAACCGGCGAGTCTCATTGAAGTCTCCCATAACTACGCCAGGGGAAGACCAACTCGAACAAGCCAAGGCCAGCTCCCTCCACAAAACAGACCTCCCAGCCTCGAGATTGGACCCATACACACAGGCAATATGAGTCACAACCTGAGAAGACAGGTCCACCAGGGAGCCAGTAACCAACTGAGGACTAATCAGGCTAGGGGAGAAAGAGAAACGGCGGGAACGCCATAACACCCAAATACGACCCAGGCCACTATCCCCATAACTACAAACACACTGCCAATCAGCCCCAAAGGAACGAAACACGAAATCAAACTGATGAGCCTTAACCTTAGTTTCTACCAGACAGTAGAAACCAATATTCTCAGCCTGCAAAAAGGAGCGAACACATCGTCCTTTTGTCGGGTCAGTGAAACCGCGCACATTCCACGAGCACCAACTAGACATAGGAAGTAGACGGGGAAACAATGGCATCCTGACACCATCGAGGGTCAACACTGTCACAGAGCGTCTTTTCCACTAAGGAAACCACCCTCGGGGGGGCCAAATCACACCCTAACGAATCCGAAAGAGAACCGAAAGAGTTAGTCACATGTACCCCCTTCGGGGACTCAGGAGAACGGGGAAGCCGAGAGGAGGGGCCAATAGGAGAACTCGGAAGACTAGCCAAGGCAAAGGGAAGGGCAGACGAGTCTGCAGCCAAGGACCTGGCAGCCTTCTTCCGTTTACGCCTACGGGATTTCCCTCCCACAGGGAGAAAGTCATCACCGGCCTCAAGAGAGGAGGCTTGTTCCCCCTCCCCACTTGCAACCCCTACCTGAACCGAGTTCACGCCATCACTCTGAGCCGGCACCCTGACCCCATCCTCAGTAGACACCTGTGTAGGGAGGATGGGCTCAAAACTACTCACAGGCTTTTTAGGACAGCCGGAGTCCGAGTGGCCAAAGACCCGACAGGATAGGCACCTGTTGGGCTTCCATTCATACTCAATGGGGATAGTGTGATCCACACCATAGACAGTGACCCCAACCTTACTAGGAAGAGGGGCATCAATCGCGACCTCCACACAAACCCGAGCATACGAGGAGCACGTTTTGTCCTTTGTAGGCTTATCCAACCGCAAAGGAACACCAACCGTACTCGTAATGTTACTCAAACCAGGAGTGGTCCACAATTCCATAGGGACATGGAAGAACTTAACCCACACAGGAATTTTATCGAAGACAAAGGTCTGAGGGACTATCCCTGGGACCCACTGCCTCAGTAGGATAGGCTTACCCCCAATGTGCCAGCGGCCATTCTCCAAGACCCAGTCCCGAGCTGAGTCCTTTTGGAACCTGAAGATGATCAAACCATTATCAAACAAGTTAATGGTTGGAACTTCCACATGTCCCCAAATCTTACGGACAAGCCGATCAAGCACAAAAAAAGGGAGTTTACCATCGATAAACTGACCCACCAAAGACCCTCTCCAGACGGCTACACCCTCCTCAATTACCTCATCCGAGGGGATGGCAAACATAATCCCATCCTTCTCAATTGGAGGGTTATAGACTAGGGGTTCAGAGGCAGGGGAGGTCCACTGAGGCCCAAAAAGATTAGCCCAACTAGACTTCTGACCCTGACCAAGGGATCCTGGGGGCACAAAGGACCCACTCATCCCAAAACTATCCCCAGAATCCTGAGACACATCGTCTCCAGCACTCACAAGCTGGTCCGAACAAGATTGGCCTAACGGGGAAACTTTCCTGGAATCCCCGACCCACTCCTCGCCCCAAGCTCGCTAAACCCCATCCCAAACTCAGAAGATCCATTCTTATCTCCCAAGGGCATCAGCTCCTCCCGAGGGGGAAGACTACGACGCGTCACTAAATTTCCCAATTGACCCCGCCCTAGAGGACTAAAGGGAGATGACCCAATAGGCAAGACACCTTGTCCTAAGCCATTCAAACTTGGCCCCATACTCTTATTATCGAGCCCATTAAAATTAAGCACATTGGGATCCAACTCACTAACACCATTTTGGGCCAATTCATTAAGCCCACTATTTTTGAGCCCAATGGACTTAAGCCCAACTGGACCCATCCCATCTTGATCTAGCTCCTTTTGGCCTAACAAAATAGGACCATGTTCAGTTAAAATTGGGCCATTAAGCTTGCCCCTTGAGTCCCCACTAATCGGCCCAATTGGGGGAAGAGAACTGCCAGACTTTCCATGACGGGCATCCACAGTCATTAGACTCCCTGACTTACCATAACGGGCTTCCATGGTCATTGAACTCAAAGGCCGAGCTTCAGCGTTCTTTAAATGGCTTTCCATAGAAGGCAGACTACTAGCCATCTTCTTACCTTTCATCAACCGGCCAGCTGGGCATTGAGAAACAGCTGCACGCTCATTAATCACCGAAGCATTCAAGGGGAGAGAGAGGTCAACTCGCTGCTCAAATCCTTGAATATACTTTCCTTCCATAGAAGTAGGAGTGTAGGCAGCAGCATCTTGCCCATTAATAGCAGCAGCAATCTTTACGGGGGCTGAAGAAGATAAGGTAACCGGCTGCTGAATGACATTAAATCTCTTTCCTAAATTAGAAAAGGCATTCAATGAGGGATCTCCAGCAGCCGCAACCCTGGGAAAAGAGGCGGCCTGCCCTAATCCTTCGTTTTCAACCTCCAGCCGAGCCTCACCTAAGTTTGAACCAGACGAGGCCTCTACCTCTGTCAAGGAGTGACCTTTAGAACGTTGTACTATCTGACGTGCCAACGGTTTCCCCCCACCGCAAGCGCCAGGCACATCACGGGCTCCCAATTGAATAGAGGCATCCCCTATTTTTCTAGCAGTCGCATCAGTTGTAGGCTTCCCAGTGACGCTTGCTAAACCATCCTTATCAAGCCCTGTAAATTTACTAGAACTACGAGAGCCTACACCAGCACCCTCAATTGGATGAACAGGCGCATTCAGAAGGTTCCCCACAGCAGGAACCTCAACACTTACCATGCTCTGTTTTCCCTCGGATTTGGAACCCTTTTTAGTAACTTCAGAAGTCAAAACACGGGCCACCTTCTTCCCCAAATCGTGACCAGATGAATGAAGCAGGGCATTCGGAACAATCCCAATTGGAGCTCCTGAATTGGATTGAGCTCCTGAATTGGAAACCTCTACAGATGGAGACTGTTGTGGCCGAGAACCATTGGAGCTCGAGAGTGAAGCAGAAGCCTTCTTATGAGGGGAACCCTTCTTGTGAGGTGATTTCTTCTTCCCCATTTGAAGATGAAGAAAACCAAACTCCCCAACCCAATCTCCAAGGACCTAGACACAATTTACAGCCCACACAAACAGAAAACGAAATGCAGAAACCTTAAAAACCAGAAACAAAACAGAATGAAAAACCAGAGAAAGCTTATCTCTTGAAGCACCCTGCTCCGCAACCTTCAATCAGCAGCCATGGATGACCTCTTGAAGACGTGCCCAGCGCCGCTACCTTGTTCAGCTTGCCCTCTAGTCTTCAAACCGTAACCATGGACAACCCAGTCACCATGGATGAAGACGAAGCCCCCAAAAAACTCAATCTACCATTGTTGTGAGGAGAGAGAACAGAGAGAATTTTTTTTAATGTACTCATTTAAAGTGTAACTAAGTTTTAGGTGATCTTTCATATTTCAAGATAAACTTTTAGTTTTTCAAGGTGCCTTTTAGAATATCAAGGCATCTTTTGAATTTCAAGGTGACTTTTCATATTAGCATTTATGTTAGGAGTCTCTTGGCTTAATTCCTTGTCTATAAAAGGGATTAACCTTGTCTATTGTAAGACAACTTGATATGAGATATGAAATGTAGTGTTTTGGGTTTGAAACCAAATGATACGAAACCTTAGTGAATTGGGTCAAGAACCCCTTGGTTATATGAACCCTTGAATCGCAAACACTAAAACCCCTTGGTGTTATTAAGGGGTTTTAGTGTTTGCGATTCAAGGGTTCATATAACCAAGGGGTTCTTGACCCAATTCACTAAGGTTTCGTATCATTTGGTTTCAAACCGAGCATAGCTCAATTGGCATAGGGTTGAGCCGGTGACCAAAAGGTCATGGGTTCAATCCCCGCATTAATTAAACTACCGTTGCAAAAAAAGCAATGGAGACACCCCTCGGATTAGCGCAAGACTTCCCATCTATTCCATTTAAGCCCAAATGATCGGATTTAAAGAAAGGGGAAGCTTGGGCCACATTATTATCCAAACTTTCCTTATATGACCGAGAATAAATGCCTCCAGGAGTTGACGTTTGAAGAGGGAGAATATTGTCTAAACTTTCCAAACTTGGCCTCACGGGGGAATTAAGAGAAACAGCTTGCAGATTCAAAATGGCAGCAGATAAGGGAAGCTTTCCCAAATTAATACCCATCCCTTCAAAAACGCCCTTTTCATTATTGAGGTTTCCTTCAATAGGGCGAGCATTCAAAGCTCGTGTAGCAGCAGCCGCCTCCATGGTCGAAGAACCAGGTAGCCCTAGCCCGTCGTCTTCAACCTCCAGCCGAGGTTTATCAGCGCCAACACTCCTCTGGTTAGACGAAGAAGAAGCCTCAGACGTAGAAGAGATAACTCGGGGCTGAGGACCAAGGCCATTATCAACACAGAACTCGTCTTCATCAATTGAACGGTCCCCTGTTTTTCCCAATTTAGACAGAGAAGACGTCTGCCCAGTACGTACCATGTGCTCTGTTTTTTAACAAAAACTCCCAGCCTCTGAGTTTTGCCCTAGACGGTCAGAAACAACTTTAGACCGTCCTTCACTTAGGCTAGTCTTAGGGAAATCCGAACTTACAACCCCCATTGATTTTGTTGCAGAGATTTTGGAGAGCCGAAGGCCAGGGAAGCCCGACGAAGAACCATTACTTTTGACGAACGGTTTTTTTTGGGGGGACTTCTTCCTCCTCATATTGCACCCTAAGCTTCGTGATCAAACGGAGAAGAGCTTCTCCCTCAACCCCAAACCCAGAGCACCACGGACCCAGCAACAGCAGCAAACAATAAACTGAAGCCCAAGGAAAGACAAAAACAGAGGATGGAGAACTTACCTCTTGAAGCGCCCTGCTGTGCTTCCTTGATCAGCTTGCTCGGAGATGCCTCGTAGGTACCACGGTGAGTGAATCACGTTGGCTCAACACCTACACCCAGCAGCAGCAAGAAGGCCGACGACCACCATGGAAGAAGCTTCAAAAAACTCAATCCCCCATTGTTGGGAGGAGAGAGAACAGAGAGAATGCAAAATTTTTTAGGTTCTAAAATTTGCCTCTATGGGCGGTATATAAGGCAGTTAAATATTTTAAATCATACATGCCCCGTTTGCACGGTGCAGAATCAATCAACCCCCACTCTGGGCTATCTAGGTGATGCGCTCACTCACCCGTTGCACCAAGTGGTTGTTTGATAATTTTTATGAAAATCTGCCCTAGGGCAGAATCGAACCCCCACTCTCTGCTATCTTAGGCGGAGCGCTCACCCACTGCACCAAGTGGTTGTTCGATATTCTTCTTTTGACTTCTTACATGAGGCTAAAACACTCATCGAGACGTTTGATTCAAAGATCGCTTCTACCGTCAACAATTGCAAACAACATATGGACATCAATGCCAAAACATTTATTGAGAAACAAAACACCAAAGTTTATTTCAGGACTATCCATGGCAGCAAGCATAAGGTGTTCAAACCGGGTGATTGGGTTTGGAAATTATTTTGGAAAGATCATTGTTCTTTTGACAAGAAACCCAAGTGGACTTCAAGAAGGAACTTGGCTATGAAAGCTCATGACTACAAGATTTTTTTTGCAACGGTAGTTTAATTAATGCGGGGATTGAACCCATGACCTTTTGGTCACCGGCACAACCCTATGCCAATTGAGCTTTGCTCGGTTGGGCTCATGACTACAAGATTGCTCTACAAGGCGAAGAAGTTGTCAATTACAAGTTCAATGCTGCTGATTTTCGTCCTTTTGATCTAGATGATAGTGATGATTCGAGGACGAATCCTTTTTGAAGAAGGGGAGGATGATATGAATTATTTTGGCAATATAATTCATATCCATGAAGAAGCTCCAGAAAGTCAAACCATTGTTATGGAGCAAGAACCAAAATCATTAAAGAAGCTAAATGCATGAACTTTACTTTGTCACAAGCCCAAATTCATGGAAGACTAATGAATTAGGTTTAAACTAAGTTTAATATCCATATTTTGTCACTTATTACACTAATTAAAAGTGTAACAAAGTCTTAGGCAACCTTTCATATTTCTAGATGACTTTTACTTTTCTTTTTTTTGCAAAGGTGATTATATATAAGCAAAAAGACCTCAAAGCCCGAGGTCAAAGGGCACCATCAAACAAGAGAACAACCACTGGGAAAACCAATGTACGACAACAAAACAAAACAACCCAACGAAACCTCACAGCCCGAGGGAAAGCAACCAAGAAACCAAACAACTACAAACCCCGACATCCAACCCACAAGCGGGAAGGAGCCAGAAAATACAAAAAGCAAATAAGTACCACACAACTCAAAAGGAAAAAGAACACAGCTGAAGCAGGAGGAAACAATCAGAACACGAACGAAGCCTAACTCCTCAGCCGCCCCAAAAAACTCCAGGCCATCCATCCCCCGGCTGGCACGAGCGAAGAACGACTCCAGACAGGGTCAAGGGGCACCAAGCAAACAGAGGGAGGACAGACAGATGCTGAGATAAAAGGGGCCCAGCTGGCCATCCATCATATGCATGTAAGAAGCCAGCCCCCCAAGCACGACCAAGTAGCCAAACAAAGAAGAGGCCCTTCAACTCGTCTTCCCCCTACTTATGGCAAAAGAACAACCATCCGGTATGCAGGCACGGCAGAAAGCCACAAGGACCCAGCCAGCATCGCTTCCCTCGACAAAGCCAGATCCAAGGACCCACCAAAAGCCCACACACCCTCCGGACAAAACGCCTTTCGGGGTGACAACAAGCATCCAACACAACCTCAACTCAATTAGGAACCAGGACCACCAGGGAACAAAGAGCACTCACAGAACAGAGATGGACAGCCAACTGCAGGAGTAACAAGCACCGCCGGAACCAACCCCTACAGCTGGTGGCACCCCACAGACTAACCTCTCAAAGCCCCCACTCAAAAAGCCCACAAGGGAAGAAAGGGCCACGGACAACAAGGGACAGACAGGTGAAGAAAGCAAGCAACTGATCGAGCCTCTGCAAGCAGCTTCCTCAAAGCAGGGACAAGCACAGGGACAAGCTCAAACAAGCAAGCCTCACAGACCAAACTGAAAACCCCCTCCAGAGAAGAGACAACAGCAACAACCAGGGACAAAGCAGGTGAAGAAGCAATCGCCAGAAACGAAACAGCACCGCAAAGAGGAACCTGAAAAAACACCTGCACACACTCAAAGAACAAGACAAAGTCAATCAAAAGAATCCCAGGGGGAGCCGGCCGAAACCGCGCCCACCCAGGACGAGCATGCAGAAGAAATATCAGACCGAATAGCAGCAATAACCGACTGAGGACGGTGACCCGGGCCGTGAAAACGCAAGTTGCGTTCCATCCAAATATGGTAGATCACAGCACACCAGGCCACTCTCCAAACAAGCTTACGCTTGTGCTGCCCAGCACTCTCCCGACAAATCCACTCAAGCTCAGCATCCCAAGGGAGAACGAGGCGGGAAGCTCTACCCCAACAGAGGATATCCTCCCACACCAAACTCGCAAAGGGGCACTGAAAGAACAAGTGGTCACGGGACTCAGTCCCAGACAAACAAAGTAAACAATCGGTAGGGGTCGAGGGGATCCACCTAGCCAGCCTATCACGGGTATAAAAACGGTCCCTCAAGGCCAGCCAGGTGACGAAAGCATGACGCGGAATATTCCCCCCGAACCATAGCAAACCATGCCAAGGAACCACAGTCCCAAGGGGGCGGATCGTCTCCCAAGCACTCGAAACAGAAAAACCAATCCCGCCTGGAACCCAGATCAACCTATCCTCCCTACCTGGGCAACACACAGTAGAGCGAACGGCATCAGCGATCTCCAACAACTCAGGAGACACTACCGGCCACCGCCACGAACCATCAGGTAGCAGGAAATCAGATACCATAGCTTGAATATGACTAGCTGCGTCATACAAGATACGATCACTAATCCTGGGGAGAATAGGACCATCAGGCAGCCATGGATCAACCCACATACGACACCTAGAACCATCGCCAATGGAAAACCGGACAAGTGGACGGAATTGGTCCCGAAGCCCCATAATCGCCTTGAGGCACCAAGACCACATAGACGACACAGGAATCGTCCAAAGAGACCGACCACGGAGGATATACTCCTCCATCCAAGCGACCCACAGAGAACCAGGGAGAAGCAGAAGAAGCCAAAGGAGCTTCATAACAGCTGCCGAGTTCCAGGATTGGATATGACGAATACCCAAACCTCCCTCCCGCTTCGACAAACAAATGTCATCCCAGGAAACCTTCGCCCCCCCCCCCCCCCATGCGACCAGAAGGAGAGCCCGTCCAGAGGTAGCAAGGAAGCAAACTCTCAACCCTATGGACTATACGAGCAGGCAGCACAAACACACTAGCCCAATAGACCTCGAAGCTCTGGAGGACCGACTGGATAAGCTGCAACCTTCCAGAGATGAGAGGGAGACCTAAGAAACAAACAGGCAGGGTCGCAAGAGCAACACCCATGAACTCAGCCAGATCGACAGCCACCTGTACAGGAACCCCCGCACAGAACATCGAGCTCTTAGCGGAGTTAGCCACAAGGCCTGAAAGCTCCTGGAAGTGAAGTAATGTCTGCTGAACATACCTCAAAGAAGTCGTGTTCCCCGCAGAGAAAATCATCAAGTCATCTGCAAAGCAAAGATGGGTAAGATTAACCCTCTCACACTTGGGATGAAACTCAAACTCAGATGGCGGGGAATTCAGCAGCCGCGACAAGACCTCCATACACATGACGAACAGGTAAGGGGACAGGGGATCTCCCTGACGGAGACCACGCCTACCCGCAAAAAACCCCTCAGAGGACCCATTCACCGAAATGGAGAACATAGGCGAAGTAACGCAAGCCCGGATCCAGTTAACAAACTGGCAAGGCGTACCAATCGAAAGCAGTAAGCTAAAGAGAAAATCCCACTGGATAGAATCATAAGCTTTCTGCAGGTCGATCTTCAGCACACACAACGGGCTTCCTTTGTTGAGGTGCTAACCCCCAACCAACTCCTGGCAGAGCAGAATGTTATCCACACTCCTTCCTTGAACAAAGGCCGACTGATTCGGACTTATGAAGGAAGGCAGCCACACGCGAAGACGATTGGCCAAAACCTTAGCAATGCATTTATACAACACATTACAACAGGAAATAAGCCTGAAATCCTCAACCCGGGAGGCACCCACCTTCTTAGGAATCAAGGTGAGAGAGGTGGCATTGATACCAGGAGGAAGGAAGGAGGTATCAAAGAAGTGAAGCGCTGCGGAACAGAAATCATCCCCAACAACACTCCAAGCAGCTTTGAAAAACCCCACAGGGAAGCCATCCGGCCCAGGAGCCTTGGCACTACTCATGGCAAAGAGAACAGCTCGAACCTCATCTCGCGAGATGGGGCGGATGAGATCAGTTACACACTGATCAGACCACAAAAACCCCACAATCGGCTTTAATTGCTCTGTGAGGTCACGGTAGCCAACCCCTTGGGACCCCAAGAGACCCTGGAAATAATGAACCAGAGATCTCGAGATGTCCTCATGGGAAGACATCCTGACCCCAGAACCATCAACCAGAGAGGAAAAGGTATTCCGGGCAGCCCTAACTTTCACGCTCCTGTGAAGGAACCCCGAGTTCCTATCCCCTAACGCCAGCCACTTAACCCTCGATTTCTGCCGAAGGGAGGCTTCTTCACACCTAGCTGCTGCCCATAACCTATCCGAGGCCTCAGATGCCTGAAGCAGGAGGGAGGGAGAAAGGGGGTCTGCCAAAACTCCAGCCTGGGCAGCCTCCATGGCCAAGCGAAGATCAATAACGTGCTGACTAAACACGGTAATCGGCTTCCCGAACTCCTGCCTTAGAGTCCCCTTTAAGCCCTTTAAATTGCGAGCGAAGCTAACAAGCGGAGAGACCCCAACATGGGTCACCCACCTACTAGCGACCACAGACAAAAACCTATCAGACTCCCCCCAATGGTTAAAGAACCGAAAGGAGGGAGACCGACGAGCACCTAAAGGGCCTGGAGAGAAAACCATCGGGCTATGATCAGAAACACCCCAATCATGCACGTGCACTACACACATAGGCGACCCAGAAGCCCACTCAGCATTGACCAAAACTCTATCCAACCTCCCCAACTGACCTCCCAGGCCACCCCTCGGGCGACTAGTCCAAGTGAACCAATTCCCCTGAACCGGCAGCTCAACCAAGTCCGCCTCTAGGAGAGCAGTATCAAAGGCTCCCATCGCAGAAATGCTATGGTTACCCCCACTCCTCTCAGTCAGCCGACGAGTCTCATTAAAGTCTCCCATAACCACTCCAGGGGAAGACCAACTCGAACAAGCCAAGGCCAACTCCCTCCACAAAGCAGACCGCTTAGCCTCGAGATTGGACCCATACACACAGGCAATATGAGTCACAACCTGAGAAGACAGGTCCACCAGGGAGCCAGTAACCAACTGAGGTCTAATCAGGCTAGGAGAGAAAGAGAACCGGCGGGAACGCCATAACACCCAAATACGACCCAGGCCACTATCCCCATAACTACACACGCACTGCCAATCGGCCCCAAAGGAACGAAACACGAAGTCAAACTGATGAGCCTTAACCTTAGTTTCAACCAGACAACAGAAACCAATGTTCTCAGACTGGAGTTTTGGAACAACCACTTGGTGCAGTGGGTGAGCGCTCCGCCTAAGATAGCAGAGAGTGGGGGTTCGATTCTGCCCTAGGGCAGATTTTGATAAAAAATATTAAACAACCACTTGGTGCTACGGGTGAGTGAGCGCATCACTTAGATAGCCCAGAGTGGGGGTTGATTGATCCTGCACCGTGCAAACGGGGCATGAATGATTTAAAATATTTAATCGCGTTATATATCGCCTATAAAGGCAAATTTTTAGAACAACCACTTGGTGCAGTGGGTGAGCGCTCCGCCTAAGATAGTAGAGAGTGGGGGTTCGATTCTGCCCTAGGGCAGATTTTCATAAAAATTATCAAACAACCACTTGGTGCTACGGGTGAGTGAGCGCATCACTTAGATAGCCCAGAGTGGGGGTTGATTGATCCTGCACCGTGCAAACGGGGCATGAATGATTTAAAATATTTAATCGCATTATATATCGCCTATAAAGGCAAATTTTTAACAACAATATCATACTATACTAGCTAAAATTGCATTCTGGTGCAATGGTCATTATGCTTGGTTTATGTTTAAAAAATCTTATTCTGCTGCAGTGGTCATATTCATAATTTATATTTGCCAAACCGAGCATAGCTCAATTGGCATAGGGTTGTGCCGGTGACCAAAAGGTCATGGGTTCAATCCCCGCATTAATTAAACTACCGTTGCAAAAAAAAAAAAAATGTATTAGACATTGCCCGAGTTCGATTCTCGGAATGCCCCATTTTATATAAGCATTTAACACAAAATGATATTTGCCAAACCGAGCATAGCTCAATTGGCATAAGGTTGTGCTTGTGACTATGAGGTCATGGGTTCAATCCTCGCTTTAATTAAAATACCGTTGCAAAAAAAAAAAAAAAAGGAACGAACACATCTTCCTTTTGTCGGGTCAGTGAGACCGCGAACATTCCACGAGCACCAACTAGACATAGGAAGTAGAAGGGGAAACAATGACATCCTGACACCCTCGGGGGTCCACACTGTCACAGAGCGTCTTTTCCACTGAGGAAAACATCCTCGGGGAGGCCAAGGCACACTCCGAGGAATCAGCAAGGGAACCGAAAGAGTTAGTCACGCGGACCCCCTTTAGGGGCTCTGGAGAACGGGACAACCTAGAGGTGGGGCCAATAGGGGAGCTCGGGAGGCTAACCAAGGCAATGGGATGGGCAGACGAGTCTGTCTCAGCCAAGGACTTCGCAGCCTTTTTCCTGTTCCGTTTACGCCTACGAGATTTCCCTTCCACAGGGAGGAACTCATCACCAATCTCAAGAGAGGAGGCCTGCTGACCCTCCCCACTATCAGCCAATACCATATCCGAGTCCACGCCCTCACTCTGGGCCGACACCTTGACCTCATGATATGGATTATGGCACCACAAGTCCAATTCTTAATCCACAAGGTCCAATTACAAGGTCCAAGGCAAGACTAATTCGACAAGCCTACATAACTCATGTTCAAGGATGGTTGGTTTCAGCGCAAGGAAGGAGTCTTCATGTGGACGCCAATTTCGATGAAGAGATGAATTCAAAATTCAATATTTGTAATTTGGAAGCGCATCCTACATCCTAAAGACATCAATGATGTTCAGAAGATATGACCTTTCTCCCCAAACCGAGCATAGCTCAATTGGCATAGGGTTGAGCCGGTGACCAAAAGGTCATGGGTTCAATCCCCGCATTAATTAAACTACTGTTGCAAAAAAAAAAGATATGACCTTTCTTACAAGCTCAAGCATTTAGGAATTGTTTTTAATTCTTTGGCGGTTACAAATTGAACTTTGTTTTAATTCCTTGTTGTTTTATTTTACTTTACATTTACTATGTATGTTACATTATCATGCTTGTATTAGCTTATAAATTGGTGGGACACAAATGAAAAAAGACAGATTTTGAATGAATTGAGAATTACAAATCACCTTGAGTGTGAATTTGCTTTGGAATTTCGTGAGTCATAACCTTGTCTTGCCAACTTCCAGAATTTGTCATTCCTTGTGTTTAGGGTGGCTGTCGGATCAAGCTTTTTAGAATTGATCATTCTAACAAGTGGATTGATTCAATTTAGAGCAAGAAGTTCAATTCTTGTCTCTAGATCATAGATCAAAGAGGTAATCTTTTCCTAACCTTAATCTCTTGGTTGATAGCATCTAGATCTAGGAGGGTTCTAATTCTTGCTTCAAGGGTTCTTGCTAAATTAGCTTGGGTGTTTGAACTTGCAATTGAGTTTGCCTTATCACCTCACCCTCAGCAGACACCTGTGTAGTGAGGATGGGATCAACCCTACCCACCTTCTGTTTCGGACAACTTATGTCCGAGTGACCAAACACACGGCAAGACAGGCACCGCTTGGGCTTCCACTCATACTCAATTGGGATAGTGTGATCAACCCCATAGACAGTGACCCCAACTTTACTAGGAAGAGGGGCATCAATCGCAACCTCCACACAAACCCGAGCATACGAGGAGCACGTTTTGTCCTTTGTAGGCTTATCCAACCGCAAAGGAACGCCAACCGTGCTCGCAATATTACTCAACCCAGGAGTGGTCCACAATTCCATAGGGACATGAAAAAACTTTACCCACACAGGAATTTTATCGAAGACAAAGGTCTGAGGGACAATCCCAGGAACCCATTGCCTCAGAAGGATAGGCTTACCCCCAATGTGCCAGGGGCCATTCTCCAGGACCCAGTCCCGAGCTGAGTCCTTTTTGAACCTGAAGATGATCAAACCATTATCAAACAAGTCAATGGTTGGAACTTCCACATGACCCCAAATCCTCGTGACAAGCCTATCCAGAACAAAAAAGGGGAGTTTTCCATCAATAAACTGACCCACCAAAGACCCTCTCCAAACTGCTATGCCCTCCTCAATAACCTCATCCAAGGGGATGGCAAACAGAATCCCATCCTTCTCAATTGGAGGGTTATAGACTAGGGGTTCATCAACTGGGTGGGTCCACTGAGGCCCAAAAAGATTGGCCCAACTAGATCTATGCCCCTGACCGTTTGACCCAGTTGGCCCAAAAGGATTAGGCCCAAAACCACCCAAAGAACCTATGGACGCATCATCCTCTTCACTAGCCCCCAACTTCGGCCGAGAATGGCCTAACAGAGGAAACTTTCCTGGAATCCCCAAGCCACTCCGAGGCCCAAGCGGGCTAATCCCCATCCCGAACTCACTATTTCCAACCTTTGCTTCTTGGGGCAAGACCTCAGACTGAGAGGGACAAGAGCGACGGGTCACCAAGTGGCCCAACTGACCCCTTCCAATAGGGCTAGAGGAGGGAGGCCCAATTGGGCCAATAGACAAGGCTCCTTGCCCTAAATTAGGAAAATTTGGGCCCAACCCAATTGAAGCAAGCCCACTAAAATGCAACCCAATTTTATCCAATTCAGGAAGCCCAAAATGGTCAAGCCCATTAGCACTAGGCCGAAGATGGCCAAGCCCAATGGCCCCCAAGTTATTTGCGCCAAACCCGTTAGCCACTCCAATTGGGCCTACCTTCCTTTGCGTAATATTCCTTCGGGAAGGCCCAGCAAGGGTGTTTGGAGAACGGATCGTCACGCTAGAGTTTGACTCTCCAATAGCAGGGAAATCGTCAATTAATTGAGGACCGAGAGATACCTTATTCGGCTCTCCCAATAAAGGCTCATCTTGGAATATTTGAAGATAATCCTCCCTCTCATTAACAAGAGTAGATAATCGGGCGACATCTTCTCCTTCCATCCCGCCCTGGTGAGTAATTGACTTTCCTTTTTTAGGATTCTCAATTAAAACACCAGCAGCAGCCGCCACCCCCAAGGACGAAGAAGCAGGTTGCCCTAGCCTGTCATCTTCAACCTCCAGACGCGAATCGCCTACGGCTACAGATTGCACAATGGAAGAGGACGCCTCAGACCTGGACTTACCCCTTTTTTTCGCCATTTTCGCCATTTTTGAAGGAAGAGAGATCTGCCCAGAAACCGCAGATGAGGGACCTTTCGAACGCTCCAACTGCGTAGAGCCAGCCTCCCCATTACTCTCTTCCTCCTCATCAATTAACTCAAGAACAGACACAGGCATCACCAACTCAGGATCCTCACAACCCATGCTCATGCTCTGTTTTTTATCAACTGAAGACGAAGCCACAGAGGCCACTACCGACTTCGGAGGATGCAAAACAAGCTGGGTAGGGGGCAGCCCAATGCTTCGAGCCAGAGGTTTTTTCTGAGGGGATTTCTTTCTCCTCATAGTACACCCCAAAACAAGAGGACGCACTAACAACACACCACCCAGACCTCACCGAAAACAAACAACGAACAGCAGAAACAGAGGATAGAAACAAATACAAACGCAAACCTAAAGCAGAGTAAGAAAACTTACCTCTGTGATGCTCATATAACACCAAATGAATGCTTTGCCTCAGCCCCGTACACCCAGCAGAAGGAAGAAACCGAAACAGTAACAGCAACAAAACAAAACAGAAAGTTGTTGAAACGACCCTCGGTCAACTCCGCTACCTTGATCAGCATGCCCCACCTATCTTCAATCTCCAGCCATGGAAAGCTTCAAGCCACCATGGACGAATTGCACCTCCAAAAAGTCAATCCCCCATTGGAGGGAGGAGAGAGAACAGAGAGAATTTTGAGGAGAGAGAAAAATTCTTTTTAAAATTTGCCTTTATAGGCGGTATATAATGCAGTTAAATATTTTAAATCATCCATGCCCCGTTCGCACGAGGCAGGATCAATCAACCCCCACTCTGGGCTATCTAGGTGATGCGCTCACTCACCCATTGCACCAAGTGGTTGTTTGATAATTTTTAAGAAAATCTGCCCCAAGGCAGAATCGAACCCCCACTCTCTGCTATCTCTTGGTATTTCAAGGTGCCTTTTAGAATATCAAGGCATCTTTTGGTATTTCAAGGAGACTTTTCATATTAGCATTTATGTTAGGGAGTTAAAGAGACTATTGGCTGAATTCCTTGTCTATAAAAGGGATTGGTCTTGTCTTTTTTTTTTTTTTTGCAAAAGTGAATATATAATAGCAAAAGGCCTCAAAGCCCGAGGCCAAAGGGCACAACAACAAGTGAACAAACACTGGGAGAACCAATGTACGACAACAAAAGAAAACAACACAACGGAAACCTCACAGCCCGAGGGAAAGCAACAAAAGCAACAAATAAAACAAACAACAACACTCCAGCATTCAACCCACAAGCGGGAAGGAGCAGAAAAGAAACACAACTGAAAAGCAAAGAAACAGCTGAAGCAGGAGGAAACAAAGAGATAGAACACGAAGGAATCGAGACACCTCAACCGCGAAGCATGACCACTCCTCCGCCCACAACACTCCCTAGGCCAACCAACCCCTGCCGGAACAAGCGAAAGAGCGACGGCAGACAGGGTCAAGGGGCACCAAGCAAAAACAGGGAGAGGACAGGCAGATGCTGAGGAAAAAAGGGGCCAAGCTGGCCATCCATCAAATGCAAGCAAGAAGCACGCCCCCCAAGCTCGACCAAGGAACCGAACAAAGAAGAGGCCCATCAACTCGTTTTCCCCCTACTTATGGCAAAAGAACAACCATCCGGAATGCAGGCACGGCAGGAAGCCACAGGGACCCAGCCAGCATCGCTTCCCTCGACAAAGCCAGATCCAAGGGCCCACCAAAGCCCACACACCCTCAGGACAAGGCGCCTTTCGGGGTGACAACGAGCGACCAGAACTCCGCTCCATTAGGAACCAGGACCGACAGGGGACAACGAGCACCCACAGAACAAGAGAAGGACAGCCAACTGCAGAAGAAACAAGCACCGCCGAACCACCCCGACAGCTAGGGACACCCCACAGACTAGCCTCGCAGAGCCCCACACAAGAAGCCACCAGGGAAGAAGGCCAAGGAAGGGCAAGGACAGACAGATGAAGAAGCCAGCAACAGAAACAAGCCTCAGGAAGCAGCGAACAAAGAACAATAACAAGCACAGGGACAAGCGCAAATAAAAAAGCCACCCAGACCAAACCAAACCCCTTCAGGGAAGGGACAGCAACAAGAACCAGGGACAGAGCAGGGGAAGAAGCAATCGCCATACGCGAGACAGCGCCACAAGAGCAACCTGACATAACACTTGCACACACTCAAAGAACAAGACAAAGTCAATCAAAAGAATCCCAGGGGGAGACGGCCGAAACCGCACCCGCCCAGGACGAGCATGCAGAAGAAATATCAGACCGAATAGCAGCGATAACCGACTGAGTAGGGCGGTGTCCCGGGCCATGAAAACGCAAATTTCGTTCCCTCCAAATATGGTATATCACAGCACACCAGGCCACCCTCCAAACAAGCTTACGCTTGTGCTGCCCAGCACTCACCCGACAAATCCACTCAAGCTCAGCATCCCAAGGGAGAACGAGGCGGGAAGCTCTGCCCCAACAGAGGATATCCTCCCACACCAAACTCGCAAAGGGACACTGGAAAAACAAGTTGTCACGGGACTCAGACCCGGACAAACAAAGCAAACAATCAGTAGGTGTCGAGGGGATCCACCTAGCCAGCCTATCACGAGTATACAAGCGGTCCCTCAAGGCCAGCCAGGTGACAAAAGCATGACGCGGAATATTCCCCCCGAACCAGATCAAACTCTGCCACGGGACCACTGTCCCACGAGGGCGAATCGCCTCCCAAGCACTAGAAACCGAAAAGCCAATCCCACCAGGAACCCAGATCAACTTATCCTCCCTACCTGGGCAACACACAGTAGAACGCACAGCATCGGCGATCTCCAATAAATCAGGAGACACTGCCGGCCACCGCCACGAACCATCAGGTAGCAAAAAATCAGAGACCATAGCTTGAATATGACTAGCTGCGTCATACAAGATACGATCACTAATTCTGGGGAGAATAGGACCATCAGGCAGCCAAGGGTCAACCCACATACGACACCTAGAACCGTCACCAATGGAAAACCGGATAAGAGGACGGAATTGGTCCCGAAGCCCCATAATCGCCTTGAGGCACCAAGACCACGTAGACGACACAGGAATCGTCCAGAGAGACCGACCACGGAGGATATACGCCTCCATCCAAGCCACCCACAGAGAACCAGAACGAAGCAGGAGGAGCCAGAGGAGCTTCATAACTGCTGCCGAGTTCCAGGAGGGGATATGACGAATACCCAAACCTCCCTCGCTCTTCGGCAAACAAATGTCAGCCCAGGCCACCTTCGCCCCCCCACAACCAGAAGGAGAGCCCTTCCAGAGGTAGCAACGAAGCAAACTCTCAACCCTATGGACTATACGAGCAGGCAGTACAAACACACTAGCCCAATAGACTTGGAAACTCTGAAGGACCGACTGGATAAGCTGCAACCTTCCTGCATAGGAAAGAGCCCTAGCTGTCCAACTGCCAATCCTAGAGGTGATCCGATCAATCAGAGGTTGGCAATCCCGAGAAGACAACCGACCGGAGATGAGAGGGAGACCTAAGTAACACACAGGCAAGGTCGCCAGAGCAACACCCATGAACTCAGCCAGATCAACAGCCACCTGGGCAGAAACCCCCGCGCAGAACATCGAGCTCTTAGCGGAGTTGGCCACAAGGCCAGAAAGCTCCTGGAAGTGAAGTAGAGTCTGCTGGACAAACCGCAAAGAAGCCCTGTTCCCCGCAGAGAAAATCATCAAGTCATCCGCAAAGCAAAGATGGGTAAGATTAACCATCTCACACTTGGGATGAAACTCGAAACCAGGCGGCGGGGAATTCAGCAGCCGCGATAAGACTTCCATACACATGACAAACAGGTAAGGGGACAGGGGGTCACCCTGACGGAGACCACGCCTACCCGCAAAAAACCCCTCAGAGGACCCATTCACCGAGATGGAGAACATAGGCGAAGTAACGCAAGCCCGGACCCAGTTGACAAACTGGCAGGGCGTACCAATCGAAAGCAGTAAGCTAAAGAGAAAATCCCACTGAATAGAGTCATAAGCCTTCTGCAGGTCAATCTTCAGCACACACCGCGGGCTCCCTTTGTTGAGGTGGTAACCCCCAACCAACTCCTGGCAGAGCAGAATATTATCCACAATGCTCCTTCCTTGAACAAAGGCCGACTGATTCGGACTAATGAAGGAAGGCAGCCACACGCGAAGACGATTAGCCAAAACCTTTGCAATGCATTTATACAACACATTACAGCAAGAAATAGGCCTAAAGTCCTCAACCCGTGAAGCACCCACCTTCTTAGGAATCAAGGTAAGAGAGGTGGCATTGATACCAGGAGGAAGGAAGGAGGTATCAAAGAAGTGAAGCACAGCGGAAACGAAATCATCCCCAACAACACTCCAAGCAGCTTTGAAAAACCCCACAGGGAAGCCATCCGGGCCAGGAGCCCTGGCACTACTCATGGAAAAGAGAACAGCACGAACTTCCTCTCGCGAGATGGGGCGAGTGAGATCAGTTACACACTGATCAGACCACGAAAACCCCACCATCGGCTTTAAACACTCAGTGAGGTCACGATACCCAACCCCTTGGGACCCCAAGAGACCCTGGAAATAATGGACCAAAGATCTCGAGATGTCCTCATGGGACGACAACCTGACCCCAGAGCCATCAACCAAAGAGGAAAAGTTATTTTGGGCTGCCCTAACCTTAACACTCCTGTGAAAGAACCCCGTGTTCCTATCCCCTAACGCCAGCCACTTGACCCTCGATTTCTGCCGAAGGGAGGCTTCCTCACACCTAGCGGCTGCCCAGAACCTATCAGAAGCCTCAGCAGCCTGATGCTGGAGGGAAAGAGAAAGGGGGTCCACCAAAACTCCCCCTGGGCAGCCTCCATGGCCAAGCGCAGATCAATAACCTGCTGACTAAGCACGGCAATAGGCGTCCCAAACTCCTGCCTGAGAGTCCCCTTTAAGCCCTTTAAATTGCGAGCGAAGCTAACAAGCGGAGAGACCCCAACATGGGTCACCCACCTACTGGCAATCACAGACAAAAACCTATCAGACTCCCCCCAATGGTTAAAGAACCGAAAGGAGGGAGATCGACGAGCACCTAAAGGGCCTGGAGAGAAAACCAACGGACTATGGTCAGAGACACCCCAGTCATGCACGTGCACCACACACATAGGCCGACCAGAAACCCACTCAGCGTTGACCAAAACCCTATCCAACCTGCCCAACTGACCACCTGGGCCACCCCTCGGGCGACTAGTCCAAGTGAACCAGTTCCCCTGAACCGGCAGCTCAACCAAGTCAGCCTCAAGGAGAGCAGTATCGAAGGCGCCCATCGCAGAAATGCTATGGTTACCCCCACTCCTCTCAGTCAACCGGCGAGTCTCATTGAAGTCTCCCATAACAACACCAGGGGATGACCAACTCGAACAAGCCAAGGCTAACTCACTCCACAAAGCAGACCTCTCAGCCTCGAGATTGGACCCATACACACAGGCAATATGAGTCGCAACCTGAGAAGACAGGTCCACCAGGGAGCCAGTAACCAACTGAGGACTAATCAGGCTAGGGGAGAAAGAGAAACGGCGGGAACGCCATAACACCCAAATACGACCCAGACCACTATCCCCATAACTACAAACACACTGCCAATCAGTCCCAAAGGAATGAAACACGAAATCAAACTGATGAGCCTTAACCTTTGTTTCTATCAGACAGCAGAAACCAATATTCTCAGCCTGCAAAAAGGAACGAACACATCGTCCTTTTGTCGGGTCAGTGAGACCGCGCACATTCCACGAGCACCAACTAAACATAGGAAGTAGAAGGGGAAACAATGGCATCCTGACACCATCGGGGGTCCACACTGTCACAGAGCGTCTTTTCCACTAAGGAAACCACCCTCGGGGGGGCCAAATCACACCCCGAAGAATCCGAAAGAGAACCGAAAGAGTTAGTCACAAGTACCCCCTTCGGGGGCTCAGGAGAACGGGGGAGCCGAGAGGAGGGGCCAATAGGAGAACTCGGGAGACTAGCCAAGGCAAAGGGAAGGGCAGACGAGTCGGCGGCCAAGGACTTGGCAGCCTTCTTCCGTTTACGCCTGCGTGATTTCCCTCCCACAGGGATAAAGTCATCACCAGCCTCAAGAGAGGAGGCCTGTTAACCCTCCCCACTAGGAACCCCTACCTGATCCGAGTTCACTCCATCACTCTGGGCCGGCACCCTGACTCCACCCTCCGTAGACACCTGTGTAGGGGGGGTGGGATCACAACTACTCACAGTCTTTTTTGGACAGCCGGAGTCCGAGTGGCCAAAGACCCGACAGGATAGGCACCTCTTGGGCTTCCATTCATACTCAATGGGGATAGTATGGTCTACCCCATAGACCGTGACCCCAACCTTACTAGGAAGAGGGGCATCAATCGCAACCTCCACACAGACCCGAGCATACGAGGAGCACGTTTTGTCCTTTGTAGGCTTATCCAATCGCAAAGGAACACCTACCGTACTCGCAATGTTGCTCAACCCAGGAGTGGTCCACAATTCCATAGGGACATGGAAAAACTTAACCCACACAGGAATTTTATCGAACACAAAGGTCTGGGGGACAATCCCAGGGGCCCACTGCCTCAGCAGGATAGGCTTCCCTCCGAAGTGCCAGGGGCCATTCTCTAAGACCCAGTCCCTAGCTGAGTCCTTTTGGAACCTGAAAATGATCAATCCATTATCAAACAAGTTAATGGTTGGAACTTCCACATGTCCCCAAATCCTCCTCACCAGCCGATCAAGAACAAAAAAGGGAAGTTTACCATCCATAAACTGTCCCACCAACGAACCCCTCCAAACTGCTATGCCCTCCTCAATAACCTCATCCGAGGGAGTGGCAAACATAATCCCATCCTTCTCAATAGGAGGGTTATAGAGGAGAGGTTCATCAGATGGAGAGGTCCACTGAGGCCCAAAAAGATTGGCCCAGCTAGCCTTATGCTCCTGACCGGGTGACCCAAGGGGTCCACCCGACCCCATGTGAATAGGCCCAACCCCACCTAAAGAAACCCTAGACGCCTCATCCTCCTTGCTCATACCAACATCCAGACGAGGGTGGCCAAGAAGAGGAAACTTTCCTGGAATCCCCAAACCACTCCTAGGCCCAAACGAGCTACATCCCAACCCAACCTCATTAGTCCCAACCTTCCCCTTGAGCGGCAAACCCTCAACCCGATTGGGCTTTCCACGCCTAGTCACCAGATTGCCCAACTGACCACGGCCTATTGGGCTAAGAGAGGGCGGCCCAATTGGCAACACTACTTGCCCCAAGTCATGAACAATTGGGCCAAGCCCAATTTCATCAAGCCCATTAATGTTATTCAAGTCCAGCCCACTTGGGCCAATTCCTTGAACACTAGAACCTTTTTGGCCAAGCCCAATTGCAGGCCCAAAACCGAATTGGTTAGCACAATTAGGAAAGCCTTCCAATTCCACACGTGATTGAGGAAAGGAAAGATTTGACTTGCCAATTTTGGCTTTGGAGCCCAATTGACCGCTTGAGTTGGCCAAGGAGAGAGAAAAATCACCAATTAATTCCTTTCCAATACTTGCCTTATTCTTGCAAGAGGAGTCACGCTGCAAGTCCACACGTGATTGAGGAAAGGAGAGATTTGAACTACCATTTTTGGCTTTGGATCCCAAATTACCGCTAGAGTTGGCCAAAGAGAGAGAAACATCTCCAAATAACTCCTTTCCAATACTTGCCTTATTCGTGCAAGAGGAATCACGCTGCAGACGGACATCATAGTGAGATTCCAAAATAGCAGCTTGTTTAGGAAACTCAATGAATGCAAGATCACCAGCCGCCGCAACCCCTGTAGAGGACGCAAATTGACCTAACTCGTTATCTTCAACCTCCAGCCGAAGCTTACCATCCTCAAGCATCCGCAAATTCGAAGAAGAGGCAGCCGCTAACTCAGAACTAGAACTTCGGGGCTGAGAACAGAGCACACCCTCAAAGGAAATAACACCCCCAGCAATGGACTGCAATGGAAGGGTCTGACCCCCTGTTTTCCTTATATTTGCAGACTTCGAGATCTCCCCAGAAAAACCAGAGGAATGCACTTGAACACTCTTCGTCCCTTGACTAGATCTTTCCTCACCATTACTCCCAGCCTCCCCGGAAGTTAACTTAAGCTCATGAGCAGACAACTCGGATTCGCAGCCCATGCTCTGTTTTTCCTCAGGATATGAATCATCTGAAGTCGAACGCCTAGGTGCTTTCCCCCCAGCAGCCTTACCTAATGCAATATTGAGGACCGCCGAAGGCTCCCCACACACAGTCACTGCAGCTTTCGGAGGTCGCAAACTTTGAACCGAAGAGATGCCATTGCTTTGGGCAAATGGTTTCTTCTGGGGGGATTTCTTACGCCTCATGAATCTCAGTAGGCCGAAGCAAAGGAGTCCTTAATAACCCAGACCTCCAGCACCAACCAAAACGAAGAACAACCTCCAGCGCCAACCACACGAAGAACAACCTCCAGCGCCAACCACACGAAGAACCAAACAGCAGCCAAAAAATGAACAAATTAAAACAGAGTATTTGTACCTACCTCGGTGAAGCGCCCAGATTAGCTCCCTTGATCACCATGCCCTCCAAGACTTCAATCCAAGCTTCAATCAGCAATAGCATTCCCTTGCGCATGGCCCCTGCGCAGGATTGGTCTTGTCTTATGAAAACAACAACTTTGATATTTGAATTGAAAACTCCATTGGAGCATTTCCATAGCCGAGAGCTATTGTTTTTTTTGCAAAAGTGAATATATATAAGCAAAAGGCCTCAAAGCCCGAGGCCAAAGGGCACAACAACAAGAGAACAAACACTGGGAGAACCAATGTACGACAACAAAACGAAAACAACACAACAGAAACCTCACAGCCCGAGGGAAAGCAACAAATAAACCAAACAACAACAAACTCCAGCATTCAACCCACAAGCGGGAAGGAGCTAGAAAAAGAAACACAACTAAAAAGCAAAGAAACAGCTGAAGCAGGAGGAAACAAAGACATAGAGCACGAAGGAAGCGTGACACCTCAACCGCGAAGCATGACACCTCATCCACCCACAAAACTCCCCAGGCCATCCAACCCCCGGCCGGAACTAGCGAAAGAGCGACTCCAGACAGGGGCAAGGGGCACCAAGCAAACACAGAGAGAGGACAGGCAGATGCTGAGAAAAAAGGGGCCAAGCTGGCCATCCATCAAATGCAAACAAGAAACCCGCCCCCCAAGCTCGACCAAGAAACCGAACAAAGAAGAGGCCCATCAACTCGTTTTCCCCCTACTTATGGCAAAAGAACAACCATCCGGTATGCAGGCACGGCAGAAAGCCACAGGGATCCAGCCAGCATCGCTTCCCTCGACAAAGCCAGATCCAAGGACCCACCAAAAGCCCACACACCCTCAGGACAAAGCGCCTTTCGGGGTGACAACAAGCGTTCAGAACTCAGCTCCATTAGGAACCAGGACCGGCTGGAGACAACGAGCCCCCACAAAACAAGAGAAGGACAGCCAACTGCAGAAGAAACAAGCACCGCCTGAACCACCCCGACAGCAAGGGACACCCCACAGACCAGCAACCCAGAGCCCCACACAAGAAGCCCACCAGGGGGGAAGGCCAAGGACAGCCAAGGACAGACAGATGAAGAAGCCAGCAACAGAAACAAGCCTCAGAAAGCATGGATCTCAGAGCAAGAACAAGCACAGGGACAAGCTCAAATAACCAAGCCACACAAACCAAACCAGAAACCCCTCCAGAGAAGGGACAGCAGCATGAACCAGGGACAGAGCAGGGGAAGAAGCAATCGTCATAAGCGAGACAGCGCCACAAGAGCAACCTGACATAACACCTGCACACACTCAAAGAACAAGACAAAGTCAATAAAAAGAATCCCAGGGGGAGACGGCCGAAACCGCACCCGCCCAGGACGAGCATGCAGAAGAAATATCAGACCGAATAGCGGCGATAACCGACTGAGTAGGGCGGTGACCCGGGCCATGAAAACGCAAATTGCGTTCCATCCAAATATGGTATATCACAGCACACCAGGCCACCCTCCAAACAAGCTTACGCTTGTGCTGCCCAGCACTCTCCCGACAAATCCACTCAAGCTCAGCATCCCAAGGGAGAACGAGGCGGGAAGCTCTGCCCCAACAGAGGATATCCTCCCACACCAAACTCGCAAAGGGGCACTGGAAAAACAAGTGGTCACGGGACTCAGTCCCGGACAAGCAAAGCAAACAATCAGTAGGTGTCGAGGGGATCCACCTAGCCAGCCTATCACGAGTATACAAGCGGTCCCTCAAGGCTAGCCAGGTGACAAAAGCATGACGCGGAATATTCCCCCCGAACCATAGCAAACCCTGCCACGGGGCCACTGTCCCACGGGGGCGAATCGCCTCCCAAGAACTAGAAACCGAGAAACCAATCCCACCAGGAACCCAGATCAACTTATCCTCCCTACCTGGGCAACACACAGTAGAACGCACAGCATCGGCAATCTCCAACAAATCAGGAGACACTGCCGGCCACCGCCACGAACCATCAGGTAGCAAAAAATCAGAGACCATAGCTTGAATATGACTAGCTGCGTCATACAAGATACGATCACTAATTCTGGGGAGAATAGGACCATCAGGCAGCCAAGGATCAACCCACATACGACACCTAGAACCGTCACCAATGGAAAACCGGATAAGCGGACGGAATTGGTCCCGAAGCCCCATAATCGCCTTGAGGCACCAAGACCACGTAGACGACACAGGAATCGTCCAAAGAGACCGACCACGGAGGATATACGCCTCCATCCAAGCCACCCACAGAGACCCAGAACGAAGCAGGAGGAGCCAGAGGAGCTTCATAACTGCTGCCGAGTTCCAGGAGGGGATATGACGAATACCCAAACCTCCCTCGCTCTTCGGCAAACAAATGTCAGCCCAGGCAACCTTCGCCCCCCCACAACCAGAAGGAGAGCCCTTCCAGAGGTAACAACGAAGCAAACTCTCAACCCTATGGACTATACGAGCAGGCAGCACAAACACACTAGCCCAATAGACTTGGAAGCTCTGAAGGACCGACTGGATTAGCTGCAACCTTCCTGCATAGGAAAGGGCCCTAGCAGTCCAACTGCCAATCCTAGAGGTGATCCGATCAATCAGAGGCTGGCAATCCCGAGAAGACAACCGACCTGAGATGAGAGGGAGACCTAAATAACACACAGGCAAGGACGCCAGAGCAACACCCATGAACTCAGCCAGACCTACAGCCACCTCGACAGGAACCCCCGCGCAGAACATCGAGCTCTTAGCGGAGTTGGTCACAAGGCCAGATAGCTCCTGGAAGTGAAGTAAAGTCTGCTGGACAAACCTCAAGGAGGACCTGTTCCCCGCAGAGAAAATCATCAAGTCATCCGCAAAGAAAAGATGGGTAAGATTAACCATCTCACACTTGGGATGAAACTCAAACTCAGGCGGCGGGGAATTTAGCAGCCGCGATAAGACTTCCATACACATGACGAACAGGTAAGGGGACAGGGGATCACCCTGACGGAGACCACGCCTACCCGCAAAAAACCCCTCAGAGGACCCATTCACCGAGATGGAGAACATAGGCGAAGTAACGCAAGCCCGGACCCAGTTGACAAACTGGCAGGGCGTACCAATCGAAAGCAGTAAGCCAAAGAGAAAATCCCACTGAATAGAGTCATAGGCCTTCTGCAGGTCAATCTTCAGCACACACCGCGGGCTCCCTTTGTTGAGGTGGTAACCCCCAACCAACTCCTGGCAGAGCAGAATGTTATCCACAATGCTCCTACCTTGAACAAAGGCCGACTGATTCAGACTAATGAAGGAAGGCAGCCACACGCGAAGACGATTAGCCAAAACCTTTGCAATGCATTTATACAACACATTACAGCAAGAAATAGGCCTGAAATCCTCAACCCGTGAAGCACCTACCTTCTTAGGAATCAAGGTAAGAGAGGTGGCATTGATACCAGGAGGAAGGAAGGAGGTATCAAAGAAGTGAAGCACAGCGGAAACGAAATCATCCCCAACAACACTCCAAGCAGCTTTGAAAAACCCCACAGGGAAGCCATCCGGGCCAGGAGCCCTGGCACTACTCATGGAAAAGAGAACAGCTCGAACTTCCTCTCGCGAGATGGGGCGAGTGAGATCAGTTACACACTGATCAGACCAAGAAAACCCCACCATCGGCTTTAAACACTCAGTGAGGTCACGATACCCAACCCCTTGGGACCCCAAGAGACCCTGGAAATAATGAACCAGAGATCTCGAGATGTCCTCATGGGACGACAACCTGACCCCAGAGCCATCAACCAAAGAGGAAAAGTTATTTCGGGCCGCCCTAACTTTTACGCTCCTGTGAAAGAACCCCGAGTTCCTATCCCCTAACGCCAGCCACTTGACCCTCGATTTCTGCCGAAGGGAGGCTTCCTCACACCTAGCTGCTGCCCAGAACCTATCAGAAGCCTCAGCAGCCTGACGCTGGAGGGAAGGAGAAAGGGGGTCCACCAAACCTGTCGCCTGGGCAGCCTCCATGGCCAAGCGCAGATCAATAACCTGCTGACTAAGCACGGCAATCGGCGTCCCAAACTCCTGCCTGAGAGTCCCCTTTAAGCCCTTTAAATTGCGAGCGAAGCTAACAAGCGGAGAGACCCCAACATGGGTCACCCACCTACTGGCAATCACAGACAAAAACCTCTCAGACTCCCCCCAATGGTTAAAGAACCGAAAGGAGGGAGACCGACGGGCACCTAAAGGGCCAGGAGAGAAAACCAACGGACTATGGTCAGAGACACCCCAGTCATGCACGTGCACCACACACAACTGACCTCCTGGGCCTCCCCTCGGGCGACTAGTCCAAGTGAAACTAAGGTCAGAGAGACTAAGGTTAAGGCTAAGGCTCATCACTGTCTCCTGGGCCTCCCCTCGGGCGACTAGTCCAAGTGTTGACCCTTAGAGCGTCTTTTCCACTAAGGAAACCACCCTCGGGGGGGCCAAATCACACCCTAACGAATCCGAAAGAGAACCGAACGAGTTAGTCACATGTACCCCCTTCAGGGGTTCAGGAGAACGGGGAAGCCGAGAGGAGGGACGAGTAGGAGAACTCGGAAGACTAGCCAAGGCAAAAGGAAAGGGCAGACGAGTCTGCAGCCAAGGACCTGGCAGCCTTCTTCCGTTTACGCCTACGGGATTTCCCTCCCACAGGGAGAAAGTCATCACCGGCCTCAAGAGAGGAGGCCTGTTCCCTTTCCCCACTAGCAACCCATACCTGAACCGAGTTCACGCCATCACTCTGAGCCGACACCCTGACCCCACCCTCAGTAGACACCTGTGTAGGAAGGATGGGCTCCAAACTACCCACAGGCTTTTTAGGACAGCCGGAGTCCGAGTGGCTAAAGACCCGACAGGAAAGGCACCTCTTGGGCTTCCATTCGTACTCAATGGGGATAGTATGATCCACCCCATAGACAGTGACCCCAACCTTACCAGGAAGAGGGGCATCAATCGCAACCTCCACACAGACCCGAGCATATGAGGAGCACGTTTTGTCCCTTGTAGGTTTATCCAACCGCAAAGGAACACCAACCGTACTTGCAATGTTGCTCAACCCATGAGTGGTCCACAATTCCATAGGGACATGGAAAAACTTAACCCACACAGGAATTTTATCGAACACAAAGGTCTGGGGGACAATCCCAGGGGCCCACTGCCTCAGTAGGATAGGCTTCCCTCCGAAGTGCCAGGGGCCATTCTCTAAGACCCAGTCCCTAGCTGAGTCCTTTTGGAACCTGAAAATGATCAATCCATTATCAAACAAGTTAATGGTTGGAACTTCCACATGTCCCCAAATCTTCCTGACAAGACGATCAAGAACAAAAAATGGAAGTTTACCATCAACAAATTGACCTACCAAAGAACCTCTCCAGACTGCTATGCCCTCCTCAATAACCTCATCCGAGGGAATGGCAAACATAAGCCCATCCTTCTCAATAGGAGGGTTATAGACTAGGGGTTCATCAGCAGGGGAGATCCACTGGGGCCCAAACAAATTGGCCCAAGTAGACTTCTGACCCTGACCATTGGCCCCTCGGGCCCCAACAGGCTCACCATTCGGCCCAGAACCATCCTCAGAACCAATAGACACACCATCCCCCTCACTAGCCAAAACCGAGCGAGGTTGGCCTAACAGAGGAAACTTTCCTGGAATCCCCGACCCAAACCTCGTCTCAAGCGAGCCAAACCTCATTCCAGACTCACTAGCTCCATCCTTTCCCCCCGAGGCCAATAACTCGTCCCGAGGGGGAATACTACAGCGGGTGACCAAGTTGCCCAACTGTCCACGCCCGATTGGGCCCAAACTCAATTTCTCAAGCCCATTAGCACTAAGTGGCCCATTATGATTCAATTCATTCTGCCCATTTTGGCCAAGCCCATTAAGCCCATCTTGTCCTAACCCATGTGCAGCAAGCCCATTTTGTTCAAGCCCTATGGGCCGCAGCCCAATAGGACCTAGCCCATTAGTGAGAGGCTCATTTGGGCCTAGCCCATTGAAGCTTACATTAGAAGCCCCATGCGGATTTGGAGAATCAGGATGGCCCTCACGCCGTTGCTTGGCCATTTGAATCGGCCCAACATGAGGAGAAGCTCCAGTTGACTTGCCATATCGGGCATCCATGGTTGTTAAACCATTTGACCGAGATGAATTATCCATGGAGAGAGAAACATCCATTAATTGACTTTCCAAAGAAGCCAAATTTGGCGTACGTTTAATAGTCATCAATCGGCCAGCTGGGGGATTTTCAAATTCAACCCGCCCATTAATAGAAGCTGCACAATTCACGGGGGCTGAAGGAATTTTTGCAGCAGGCTTTTCAATTACGCGGATGGGTTTAATGAACTTTCCCTCAATAGGGATGTCATTCAATGAAGGATCACCAGCCGCCGCAGCCCCTGTAGAGGACGCGAATTGACCTAGCTCTTCATCTTCATCCTCCAGCCGAAGCTTGCCTTCCGCAAACAACCGCAGATTCGAAGACGAGGAAGCCTCTGATTCACGGGGCTGAGGACAAAGCACACCTGCAACGGAAAAATCACCTCCAGCGCTGGAATGCAAAGGCAGTGGCTGACCCCCTGTTTTTCCTATTTTTACAGAATTCAAGAGCTGCCCAGAAAAACCAGAGGCCTTAGCTTGAGCACGCTTCGTCCCTTGACTGGAGTCTACCTCACCATTACGCCCAGCCTTCACGGATTTTGAATTAAGATCATGATCAGACAGCAGATTCACCAACTCAGAAGGCTCGCAACCCATGCTCTGTTTTTTCTCAGAAACCGAAGATGGAACATCTGAAGTCGAGCCTTTAGATGCCTTCCCCCCAGAAGACTTACCTAATGCATTAGTGAGTACCACAGAAGCTTCCCCACACGCAGCCACTGAAGAACCAGCCCCTGAGTTAGCTGCAGACTTCGGGGGACGCAAAACAGAAGGCAGTCCACAACTTTGAGCAAACGATTTTTTCTGTGGGGATTTCTTCCTCCTCATGATTGAACACACCAAAACGTGCAGCCAATGAAGAAGAAATCCTAATCTTTCCACAGCACAAAACTAAACCCCACAGCACAAACAAAGACCCCGAACAGAGCACACCTAAAAACTAAGCCAAACAGAAAAGAAAAACGCAAAAAAAACAGAGGAATGAGGAACTTACCTCTGTGATGCGCCCAACTCCTCTTTCTTCATTAGAATGCCTACCAAGCTTCAAACGAGAATGCAATACGAAGCTGCAACCGTGCTATCAATCCCCAGTCTTGGAAGCTTCAAACCACCATGGACAGATTGCACCTTCAAGAAGTCAACCCCCCATTGGAAGGAGGAGAGAGAACAGAGAGAATTTTTTCCAGGGTTTAGGTTTAATGATCTTTCCCTCAATAGGAATGTCATTCAATTGTGCCTGTGATTATTTCATCTAAATAAAAGACAAAACGTGGTTTTGTGCAATTCAGAATCTTACTCAGTTTTTTTGGCACGTGCTTTAAATGCTCCCGTTGAGGATTTTAGGGCTTTGAGATTGGGGTGCAAGGTTGTTAGATATTAGTGATACGAAACCCTAGTGAATTGGATCAAGAACCCCTTGGTTATTCGAACCCTTGAATCACAAACACTAAAACCCCTTAATCAGATCGGTTTCACCCCAAGATAAAGAGAACAATAGAAATACCTTAGATCGAATATCCAAGGATGAAGAACTTGTCCCTAACCTTGAACCGAAACACTCCACTATTAGATTGATCAAGTCTAATAGAATGCTTCTCAAACATGCAAGTCAAACAAGAAATGCAAAGGTAACAATAGCTCTCGGCCTCACTTATTTTATTTTATTTTATTTTATTTTATTTTTTTTTTTTTCACAACCTTTCCAAAAAAAACTTAAGTGATCAGGCCACGAAAACCCCACCATCGGCTTTAAACACTCAGAGAGGTCACGATAACCAACCCCTTGGGACCCCAAGAGACCCTGGAAATAATGAACCAGAGATCTCGAGATGTCCTCATGGGAAGACAACCTGACCCCAGAACCATCAACCAGAGAGGAAAAACTATTCCGGGCTGCCCTAACTTTCACGCTCCTGTGAAAGAAACCCGAGTTCCTATGCCCTAACGCCAGCCACTTAACCCTCGATTTCTGCCGAAGGGAGGCCTCTTCACACCTAGCAGCTGCCCAGAACCTATCCGAGGCCTCAGAGGCCTGAAGCTGGAGGGAGGGAGAAAGGGGGTCTGCCAAAACTCCAGCCTGAAGCGAAGATCACCAACCTGCTGACTAAGCACGGCAATCGGCTTCCCAAACTCCTGCCTTAGAGAACTCTTTAAGCCCTTTAAATTGCGAGCGAAGCTAACAAGCGGAGAGACCCCAACACGGGTCACCCATCTATTAGCAACCACAGCCAAAAACCTATCAGACTCCCCCCAATGGTTAAAGAACCGAAAGGAGGGGGACCGACGAGCACCAAAAGGGCCAGGAGAGAACACCAACGGACTATGATCAGAAACACCCCACTCATGCACCTGCACCACACACAGAGGGCGGGCAGAAGCCCACTCAGCATTCACCAAAACTCTATCCAACCTTCCCAACTGACCTCCCGGGCCACCCTTGGGGCGACTCGTCCAAGTGAACCAGTTCCCCTGGACTGGCAGCTCAACCAAGTCAGCCTCAAGGAGAGCAGTATCAAAGGCTCCCATCGCAGAGATGCTATGGTTACCACCACTCCTCTCAGCCAGCCGGCGAGTCTCATTAAAGTCTCCCATAACCACTCCAGGGGAAGACCAACTCGAACAAGCCAAGGCCAACTCCCTCCACAAAGCAGACCGCCCAGCCTCGAGATTGGACCCATACACACAGGCAATATGAGTCACAACCTGAGAAGACAGGTCCACCAGGGAGCCAGTAATCAACTGAGGGCTAATCAGGCTAGGAGAGAAAGCGAACCGGCGGGAATGCCATAACACCCAAATACGACCCAGGCCACTATCCCCATAACTACACACGCACTGCCAATCGGCCCCAAAGGAACGAAACATGAAGTCAAACTGATGAGCCTTAACCTTAGTTTCTACCAGACAGCAGAAACCAATATTCTCAGACTGCAAAAAGGAACGAACACAACGTCCTTTTGTCGGGTCAGTGAGACCGCGCACATTCCACGAGCACCAACTAGACATAGGAAGTAGAAGGGGAAACAATGGCATCCTGACACCATCGAGGGTCAACACTGTCACAGATCGTCTTTTCCATTAAGGAAACCACCCTCGGGGGGGCCAAAGCACACTCCGAGGAAACATCTAGAGGACCGAAAGAGTTGGTCACGCGGATCCCCTTTAGGGGCTCAGAAGAACGGGAAAGCCTAGAGTTGGGGCCAATAGGAGAACTCGGGAGGTTAATCAAGGCAATGGGATGGGCAGAAGAGTCGGTCGCAGCCAGAGACTTCGCAGCCCGCTTCCTGTTCCGTTTACGCCTACGAGATTTCCCTTCCGCAGGGAGGAACTCATCACCAACCTTAAGAGAGGAGGCTTGTTGGCCTTCCCCACTATCAACCACTACCTGATCCGAGTCCACACCCTCACTCTGGGCCGGCACCTTGACCTCACCCTCAGCAGACACCTGAGTAGTGAGGATGGGATCGACACAACCCACATTCTGTTTCGGACATCCTGTGTCCGAATGACCAAAGACACGGCAAGACAGGCACCGCTTGGGCTTCCACTCATACTCAATTGGGATAGTTTGATCTACCCCATAGACAGTGACCCCAACTTTACTAGGAAGAGGGGCATCAATCGCAACCTCCACACAAACCCGAGCATACGAGGAGCACGTTTTTTCCTTTGTAGGCTTATCCAGCCGTAAAGGAACACCAACCGTGCTCGCAATATTACTCAGCCCAGCAGTTGTCCACCATTCCATAGGAACATGAAAGAATTTGACCCACACAGGAATTTTATCGAAGACAAAAGTCTGAGGGACTATCCCAGGGACCCACTGCCTCAGAAGGATAGGCTTCCCCCCGAAGTGCCAGGGGCCATTCTCCAGGACCTAGTCCCGAGCTGAGTCCTTTTGGAACCTGAAGATGATCAAACCATTGTCAAACAAGTTAATGGTTGGAACTTCCACATGACCCCAAATCCTCCTGACCAGCCGATCAAGAACAAAAAAGGGAAGTTTGCCATCCATAAACTGACCCACCAACGAACCTCTCCAGACTGTTATGCCCTCCTCAATAACCTCATCTGAGGGAATGGCAAACATAATCCCATCCTTCTCAATTGGAGGGTTATAGAGAAGAGGCTCATCAGATGGCGAGGTCCACTGAGGCCCAAAAAGATTGGCCCAACTAGCCTTATGCCCCTGACCGAGGGACCCAAGGGGCCCACCCGACCCACTATGATTAGGCCCAAACCCACCAAAAGAACCCACAAACGCATCATCCCCCTCACTCACACCTACATCCGGGCGAGGATGGCCAAGTAGGGGAAACTTTCCTGGAATCCCCGATCCAATCCTAGGCCCAAACGAGCTACATCCCATCCCAACTTCTCTAGATCCCTCCTTTCCCTCAAGGGGCAGAACATCATCCCGATTGGGCATACCACGCCGAGTCACCAAGTGGCCTAGCTGCCCACGGCCTATTGGGCTAAACGAGGACGGCCCAATTGGCAACACAACTTGTCCTGAGTCTAGAGCCCTTGAGCCCATCCCAAGTGGGCCAAGCCCATTTCGGTCAAGTCCAGATTTTTCAATCAAGTCAAGCCCATTTGGGCCAATCCCATTAACACTAAATCCTTTTTGGCCAAGCCCAATAGAGTCAATACCATTTGATGCAAGCCCAGAACCGTCACCATTTGGGATAGGCCCATTTGGGTATTCAAATTGGTTAGCACAATTTGGAAAGACTTCCAGCTGCCCACGGGTTAGAGAGTAAGGAAGTAATGACTTGCCATTTTTAGCTTTGGAGCCCATTTGACCGTTTGACTTGGCCATAGAGAGAGAAAGATCTCCAATTAATTCCTTGTCAAAACTTTCCTTATTAGTCCATGAGGAAGCACGCTGCAAACGGCCAACTTGGGGAGAATCCAACCTAGCAGCCTTTTCATTTAAGTCCTTCACAAACACGGGAGAAGAAGGGCAACTCACAACCTTACTCCCAATATTCCCGCCCAGGCTTTTAAATGACTTACCATGTTTATTAATCTCAATGAATGCAGGATCACCAGCCGCCGCAGCCCCTGTAGAGGACGCAAATTGACCTAGCTCTTCATCTTCATCCTCCAGCCGAGCGCCTTCCGCAAACAACCGCAGATTCGAAGACGAGGAAGCCTCTGATTCACGAGGCTGAGGACAAAGCACACCTGCAATGGAAAGATCACCTCCAGCACTGGAATGCAAAGGCAGTGGCTGACCCCCTGTTTTTCCTATTTTTACAGTATTCAAGAGCTGCCCAGAAAAACCAGAGGCCTTAACTTGAACACGCTTCGTCCCTTGACTGGCGTCTACCTCACCATTACGCCCAGCCTTCACGGATTTTGAATTAAGATCATGATCAGACAGCAGGTTCACCAACTCAGGAGGCTCGCAACCCATGCTCTGTTTTTTCTCAGAAACCGAAGATGGAGCATCTGAAGTCGAGTCCTTAGCTGCCTTCCCCCCAGAAGGCTTACCTAATGCATTAGTGAGTACCACCGAAGCCTCCCCACACGCAGCCACTGAAGAACCAGCCCCGGAGTTAGCTGCAGACTTCGGAGGACGCAAACCAGAAGGCAGTCCACAACTTTGAGCAAACGATTTTTTCTGTGGGGATTTCTTCCTCCTCATGATTGAACACCCCAAAACGTGCAGCCAATGAAGAAGAAATCCTAATCTTTCCACAGCACAAAACTAAACCCCCACAGCACAAACAAAGACCACGAACAGAGCACACCTAAAAACTAAGCAAAACAGAAATGAAAAACGCAAAAAACAGAGGAAAGAGGAACTTACCTCTGCGATGCGCCCAGCTCCTCTTTCTTCATTAGAATGCCAACCAAGCTTCAAATGAGAATGCCCTACGAAGCTGCAACCGTGCTATCAATCCCCAGCCATGGAAGCTTCAAACCACCATGGACGAATTGCACCTCCAAGAAGTCAATCCCCCATTAAAAATTTGCCTTTATGGGCGGTATATAATGCAGTTAAATGTTTTAAATCATTCATGCCCCGGTTTGCACGGTGCAGGATCAATCAACCCCCACTCTAGGCTATCTAGGTGATGCGCTCACTCACCCGTTGCACCAAGTGGTTGTTTGATAATTTTTATGAAAATCTGCCCTAGGGCAGAATCGAACACCCACTCTCTGCTATCTTAGGCGGAGCGCTGACCCACTGCACCAAGTGGTTGTTCGATTAAAATTTGCCTTTATGGGCGGTATATAATGCAGTTAAATATTTTAAATCATTCATGCCCCCGTTTGCACGGTGCAGGATCAATCAACCCCCACTCTGGGCTTATCTAGGTGATGCGCTCACTCACCCGTTGCACCAAGTGGTTGTTTGATAATTTTTAAGAAAATCTGCCCTTGGGCAGAATCGAACCCCCACTCCATGCTATCTTAGGCGGAGCGCTCACCCACTGCACCAAGTGGTTGTTTGATTTTAAAGCACGTGCCAAAAAAACTGAGTAAGATTCCGAATTGCACAAAACCAAAGAGTGGATTGTGAATCTTTGAGCAATACGAACCCATTTTTTAATAAAAAAAAATTTCAAAAAATGCATCCCACTGGGGCGTTTTCGGTTTTTTGCAATTTCCATATCCGTTTCTTCCCTTCTTTTCCAAACTTATGGTCGGGGACGCTTTTTAACCTCAAACTACAACTCTCGAAGCCTGCGAATCTAATATCTAACAACCTTGCACCCCAATCTCAAAGCCCTAAAATCCTCAACGGGAGCATTTAAAGCACGTGCCAAAAAAACTGAGTAAGATTCCGAATTGCACAAAACCAAAGAGTGGATTGTGAATGTTTGATCAATACGAACCCATTTTTTAATTAAAAAAAAATCAAAAAATGCATCCCACCGGGGCGTTTTCGGGTTTTTGCAATTTCCATATCGCTCGTTTCTTCCGTTTTTTTCCAAACTTATGGTCGGGGACGCTTTTTAACCTCAGACTACAACTCTCGAAGCCTGCGAGTCTAATATCTAACAACCTTGCACCCCAATCTCAAAGCCCTAAAATCCTCAACGGGAGCATTTAAAGCACGTGCCAAAAAAACTGAGTAAGATTCCGAATTGCACAAAACCAAAGAGTGGATTGTGAATGTTTGATCAATACGAACCCATTTTTTAATAAAAAAAATTTTCAAAAAATGCATCCCACCGGGGCGTTTTCGGTTTTTTGCATCCCACTGGGGCGTTTTCGGTTTTTTGCAATTTCTATCCAGTGGTTATGGGAGACTTTTTTTTTTTTTGCAAAGGTGATAATATATATAAGCAAAAAGACCTCAAAGCCCGAGGCCAAAGGGCACCATCAAACAAGAGAACAACCACTGGGAGAACCAATGTACGACAACTAACAAAAACAACCCAACGGAACCCCACAGCCCGAGGGAAAGCAACAAAGAAACCAAACAACTACAAACCCCGGCATCCAACCCACAAGCGGGAAGGAGCCAGAAAAGACAAAAGCAAATAAATGCAACACAACTCAAAAAGTAAAAGAACACAGCTGAAGCAAGAGGAAGCAATAAGTCAGAACACGAACGAAGCATAACTCCTCAGCCGCCCACCAAGCTCCCCAGGCAATCCATCCCCCGGCCGGCACGAGCGAAGAGCGACTCCAGACAGGGTCAAGGGGCACCAAGCAAAAACAGAGGGAGGACAGACACATGCTGAGATAAAAGGGGCCAAGCTGGCCATCCATCATATGCAAGCAAGAAGCCAGCCCCCCAAGCACGACCAAGTAACCAAACAAAGAAGAGGCCCTTCAACTCATCTTCCCCCTACTTATGGCAAAAGAACAACCATCCGGTATGCAGGTACGGCAGAAGACCCAAGGACCCAGCCAGCATCGCTTCCCTCGACAAAGCCAGATCCCAGGACCCACCAAAAGCCCACACACCCTCCGGACAAAGCGCCTTTCGGGGTGACAACAAGCATCCAGAACAACCTCAACTCAAATAGGAACCAGGACCGCCAGGGGACACAGAGCATCCGCAGAACAGAGATGGACAGCCAACTGCAGAAGTAGCAAGCACCGCCGGAAACAACCCCTACTGCTGGTGACACCCCACAGACTAGCCTTTCAAAGCCCCCACTCAAAAAGCCCACCAGGGAAGAAAGGGCCAAGGACAGCAAGGGACAGACAGGAGAAGAAAGCAAGCAACTGGTCTAGCCTCTGCAAGCAGCGTCCTCAAAGCAGGAACAAGCACAGGGACAAACTCAAACAACCAAGCCGCACAGACCAGACTGAAAACCCCTCCAGAAAAGAGACAACAGCAGCAACCAGGGATAGAGCAGGGGAAGAAGCAAACGCCAGGAGCGAAACAACATCGCAAAGAGCAACCTGAAAGAACACCTGCACACACTCAAAGGACAAGACAAGGTCAATCAAAAGAATCCCAGGGGGAGGCGGCCGAAACCGCACCCACCCAGGACGAGCATGCAGAAGAAATATCAGACCGAATAGCAGCGATCACTGACTGAGGAGGGCGGTGACCCAGGCCGTGAAGCTGCAAGTTGCGTTCCATCCAAATATGGTAGATCACAGCACACCAGGCCACTCTCCAAACAAGCTTACGCTTGTGCTGCCCAGCACTCACCCGACAAATCCACTCAAGCTCAGTATCCCAAGGGAGAACGAGGCGGGAAGCTCCACCCCAACAGAGGATATCCTCCCACACCAAACTCGCAAAGGGGCACTGAAAGAACAAGTGGTCTCGGGACTCAGTCCCGGACAAACACAACAAACAATCAGTGGAAGGAATCACAGCAGGGCGCTTCAAGAGGTAAGTTCTCTATCCTCTTCAGGCTTTGTTTTTTAGCAGCTGTGTTTGCTCTGTTTTTTGTGTGTTTCTTAGCCTTTGCATGCTCTGTTTTGTGTGGTTGTCTGTTCTGTTTTGTGTGGTTGTTTCATTTCAATTCTTAGTTTCGTTCCCACATCCTGTTTTGCGTTTTTCTGTATTCTGTTTTGGTTTTAGTTTCTGTTTTATTGTTTTGTGGTACGTTTTTTTTGGAACTTTGGGTTGTGGTGTCTTCCGAGTTCTCCTCTGCTGCTCGGTTTGGGTGTACTTCCATGGGAAAGAAAAAGTCCCCGCAGAAGAAGCCTGCTGCGAAACCTCTCTCGGGGTTTCATAGTCTGCGTATTCCAAAGCCTTCAGCACCTTCAGGGGTTGACCAATCAGTAGTGCTGTGTGGGGAGCCTCAGAACGCTCTTCCTCATCCTTCAGGTCCGGAATCTGGGGTGTTGGGGCCGAAGTCCGCTTCTGGGAAAAAACAGAGTATGGTTGTTGTTGACGCTTCTGAGGAGAGAAAGCTTCCGATTTCTCACGCTTTGAAGGTTGTTGGGAAGGGTTCTAAAGCTCGTAATAAGCTGAAATCCGTGACAGAGGAGGCGATTTCGTCTTCTTCAAACATAGGCAACTTTCGGCAGGAGGTTGATGACGACGTTCTAGGGCAATCCGATTCTTCTCCCTTGGATGGTGAGGCTGACGTTCAGTCTTTGGATGCTATTTTCATTAAAGGAAATCTCATTAAACCCAACGGTGGGTGTGATTTGCCGGTCGCCAAATCCCCCGTGATTTGTGCTGATGTTGTTAATAAGAGTGCTGGGAATTCTTTTGAAATTCTTCCAGCCAGCCGATTGGGTAAACCTCCAGCTGCGGCAAATTTTGAATCTCTCCCAACTAAGACATTTCTGGAAACTCATTTAATTGAGGATGATCCTGCTTTCATTGAGATTACTAAACATGGTAAGTCAATTAACAGCCTGGGCGGGAATATTGGGAGTAAGGTTGGGAGCCGCCTCTCTTCTCCCGTGTTTGTGAAGGACTTAAATGACAAGGATGCTAGGTTGGATTCTCATCAAATTGGCCGTTTGCAGCGTGCTTCCTCTTGGACAAATAAGGAAAGTTTTGACAAGGAATTAATTGGAGATCCTTCTTTGGCAAAGTCAAACGGTCAAATGGGCTCCAAAGCTAAAAATGGCAAGTCAATTCTTCCTTACTCTCAAACCCGTGGGCAGCTGGAAGTCTTTCCAAATTGTGCTAACCAATTTGAATACCCAAATGGGCCTACCCCAAATGGTAACGGATCTGGGCTTGCATCAAATGGTATTGACTCTACTGGGCTTGGCCAAAAAGATTTTAGTGTTAATGGGATTGGGCCAAGTGGGCTTGACTTGATTGAAAAATCTGGACTTGACCGAAATGGGCTTGGCCCTCTTGGGATGGGCTCAAGTGCTCTAGACTTAGGACAAGTTGTGTTGCCAATTGGGCCGTCCTCCTTTAGCCCAATAGGGCGAGGGCAGTTGGGCCACATGGTGACTACGCGTGGTATGCCCAATCGGGTTGAGGGTTTGCCGCTCGAGGGCACGGTTGGAGCTAGTGAGGTTGGGTTGGGGTGTAGCTCGTTTGGGCCTAGGACTGATTCGGGGATTCCAGGAAAGTTTCCTCTACTTGGCCATCCTCGCCCGGATGTTGGTGGGAGTGAGGGGGATGCGGCGTCGGTGGGTTCTTTTGGTGGGTTTGGGCCTAATCATATTGGGACGGGTGGGCCCCTTGGGTCCCTCGGTCAGGGGCATAAGGCTAGTTGGGCCAATCTTTTTGGGCCTCAGTGGACCTCGCCATCTGATGAGCCTCTCCTCTATAACCCTCCAATTGAGAAGGATGTGATTATGTTTGCCATTCCCTCGGATGAGGTTATTGAGGAGGGCATAGCAGTTTGGAGAGGTTCGTTGGAGGGTCAGTTTATGGATGGCAAACTTCCCTTTTTGTTCTTGATCGGCTGGTCAGGAGGATTTGGGGTCATGTGGAAGTTCCAAACATTAACTTGTTTGACAATGGTTTGATCATCTTCAGGTTCCAAAAGGACTCAGCTCGGGACTGGGTCTTGGAGAATGGCCCCTGGCACTTCGGGGGGAAGCCTATCCTTCTGAGGCAGTGGGTCCCTGGGATAGTCCCACAGACTTTTGTCTTCGATAAAATTCCTGTGTGGGTAAAGTTCTTTCATGTCCCTATGGAATTGTGGACCACTGCTGGGCTGAGTAATATAGCAAGCACGGTTGGTGTTCCTTTGCGGCTGGATAAGCCTACAAAGGACAAAACGTGCTCCTCGTATGCTCGAGTTTGTGTGGAGGTTGCGATTGATGCCCCTCTTCCTAGTAAAGTTGGGGTCATTGTCTATGGGGTAGATCACACTATCCCAATTGAGTATGAGTGGAAGCCTAAGAGGTGCCTGTCTTGCCGTGTCTTTGGTCATTCGGACACAGGTTGCCCGAAACAGAATGTGGGTTGTGTCGATCCCATCCTCACGACTCAGGTCTCTGCTGAGGGTGAGGACAAGGTGCCGGCCCAGAGTGAGGGCGTGGACTCAGATCAGGTAGTGGTTGATAGTGGGGAAGGCCAACAAGCCTCCTCTCTTAAGGTTGGTGATGAGTTCCTCCCTGCGGAAGGGAAATCTCGTAGGCGTAAACGGAACAAGAAGAGGGCTGCGAAGTCCCTGGCTGCGTCAGACTCGTCTGCCCATCCCATTGCCTTGATTAGCCTCCTGAGTTCTCCTATTGACCCCATCTCTAGGCTTTCCCGTTCTCCTGAGCCCCTAAAGGGGATCCGCGTGACCAACTCTTTCGGTCCTCTAGATGTTTCCTCGGAGTGTGCTTTGGCCCCCCCGAGGGTGGTTTCCTTATTGGAAAAGACGATCTGTGACAGTGTTGACCCTCGATGGTGTTAGGATGCCATTGTTTCCCCGTCTACTTCCTATGTCTAGTTGGTGCTCGTGGAATGTGCGCGGTCTCACTGACCCGACAAAAGGACGTTGTGTTCGTTCCTTTTTGCAGTTTGAGAATATTGGTTTCTGCTGTCTGGTAGAAACTAAGGTTAAGGCTCATCAGTTTGGCTTCGTGTTTCGTTCCTTTGGGGCCGATTGGCAGTGCGTTTGTAGTTATGGGGATAGTGGCATGGGTCGTATTTGGGTGTTATGGCATTCCCGCCGGTTCTCTTTCTCTCCTAGCCTGATTAGCCCTCAGTTGGTTACTGGCTCCCTGGTGGACCTGTCTTCTCAGGTTGTGACTCATATTGCCTGTGTGTATGGGTCCAATCTCGAGGCTGAGCGGTCTTCTTTGTGGAGGGAGTTGGCCTTGGCATATTCGAGTTGGTCTTCCCCTGGAGTGGTTATGGGAGACTTTAATGAGACTCGCCGGCTGACTGAGAGGAGTGGTGGTAACCATAGCACCTCTGCGATGGGAGCCTTTGATACTGCTCTCCTTGAGGCTGACTTGGTTGAGCTGCCGGTCCAGGGTAAGTGGTTCACTTGGACTAGTCGCCCCAGGGGTGGCCCGGGCGGTCAGTTGGGAAGGTTGGATAGAGTTTTGGTGAATGCTGAGTGGGCTTCTGCCCGCCCTCTGTGTGTGGTGCAGGTGCATGAGTGGGGTGTTTCTGATCATAGTCCGATGGTTTTCTCTCCTGGCCCTTTTGGTGCTCGTCGGTCCCCCTCCTTTCGGTTCTTTAACCATTGGGGGGAGTCTGATAGGTTTTTGTCTGTGGTTACTAGTAGGTGGGTGACCCGTGTTGGGGTCTCTCCGCTTTTTAGCTTCGCTCGCAATTTCAAGGGCTTAAAGAGTTCTCTAAGGCAGGAGTTTGGGACGCCGATTGCCTTGCTTAGTCAGCAGGTTGTTGATCTTCGCTTGGCCATGGAGGCGGCCCAGGCTGGTGTTTTGGCAGACCCCCTTTCTCCCTCCCTCCAGCTTCAGGCCTCTGAGGCCTCGGATAGGTTCTGGGCAGCTGCTAGGTGTGAAGAAGCCTCCCTTCGGCAGAAATCGAGGGTTAAGTGGCTTGCGTTAGGGGATAGGAACTCGGGGTTCTTTCACAGGAGCGTGAAAGTTAGGGCAGCCCGGAATAGCTTTTCTTCTCTGGTTGATGGTTCTGGGGTCAGGTTGTCTTCCCAGGAGGACATCTCGAGATCTCTGGTCCATTATTTCCAGGGGCTCTTGGGGACCCAGGGGGTTGGTTACCGTGACCTTACCGGGCTCTTACAGCCGATTGTGGGGTTTGTGTGGTCTGATCAGTGTGTAACTGATCTCATCCGCCCCATCTCGAGAGAGAAGGTTCGCGCTGTTCTCTTTTCCATGAGTAGTGCCAAGGCTCCTGGGCCGGATGGCTTCCCTGTGGGGTTTTTCAAAGCTGCTTGGAGTGTTGTTGGGGATGATTTCTGTTCCGCAGCGCTTCACTTCTTTGATACCTCCTTCCTTCCTCCTGGTATCAATGCCACCTCTCTTACCTTGATTCCTAAGAAGGTGGGTGCCTCCCGGGTTGAGGATTTCAGGCCTATTTCCTGTTGTAATGTGTTGTATAAATGCATTGCAAAGGTTTTGGCCAATCGTCTTCACGTGTGGCTGCCTTCCTTCATAAGTCTGAATCAGTCGGCCTTTGTTCAAGGTAGGAGTATTGTGGATAACATTCTGCTCTGCCAGGAGTTGGTTGGGGGTTACCACCTCAACAAAGGGAGCCCATGGTGTGTGCTGAAGATCGACCTGCAGAAAGCTTATGATTCTATCCAGTGGGATTTTCTCTTTGGCTTACTGCTCGCGATTGGTACGCCTTGCCAGTTTGTCAACTGGATCCGGGCTTGCGTCACTTCGCCTATGTTCTCCATTTCGGTCAATGGGTCCTCTGAGGGGTTTTTTGCGGGTAGGCGTCGTCTCCGTCAGGGAGATACCCTGTCCCCTTACCTGTTCGTCATGTGTATGGAAGTCTTGTCGAGACTGCTGAATTCCCCGCCGCCTGAGTTTGAGTTTCATCCCAAGTGCGAGAGGGTTAATCTTACCCATCTTTGCTTTGCGGATGACTTGATGATTTTCTCTGCGGGGAATAGGACTTCTTTGAGGTTTGTTCAGCAGTCCCTTCATCACTTCCAGGAGCTTTCGGGCCTTGTGGCTAACTCCGCTAAGAGCTCGATGTTCTGTGCGGGGGTTCCTGTCCCGGTGGCTGTCGGCCTTGCTGAGTTCATGGGTGTTGCTCTTGCGACCCTGCCTGTTTGTTACTTAGGTCTCCCTCTCATCTCAGGCAGGCTGTCCTCTCGGGATTGCCAGCCTCTGATTGATCGGATCACCTCTAGGATTGGCAGTTGGACTGCTAGGGCTCTTTCCTATGCGGGTAGGTTGCAACTTATCCAGTCGGTCCTCTAGAGCTTCCAGGTCTATTGGGCTAGTGTGTTTGTGCTGCCTGCTCGTATAGTCCATAGGGTTGAGAGTCTGCTTCGTTGCTACCTCTGGAAAGGCTCTCCTTCTGGTCGCGGGGGGGCGAAGGTTGCCTGGGATGACATTTGTTTGCCGAAGCGGGAGGGTGGCTTGGGTATTCGTCATATCCAATCCTGGAACTCGGCAGCTGTTATGAAGCTTCTTTGGCTCCTTCTGCTTCGCTCTGGTTCGCTGTGGGTCGCTTGGATGGAGGAGTATATCCTCCGTGGTCGGTCTCTTTGGACGATTCCTGTGTCGTCTATGTGGTCTTGGTGCCTCAAGGCGATTATGGGGCTTCGTGACCAGTTCCGTCCACTTGTCATTGGCAATGGTTGTAGGTGCCGTATGTGGGTTGATCCATGGCTGCCTGATGGTCCTATTCGCCCCAGGATTAGTCATCGTATCTTGTATGACGCTGCTAGTCATATTCAAGCTATGGTCTCTGATTTCCTTCTTCCGGATGGTTCGTGGCGGTGGCCGGTTGTGTCCCCTGAGTTGTTGGAGATCTCAGATGCCGTGCGCTCTACTGTGTGTTGCCCAGGTAGGGAGGATAGATTGATCTGGGTTCCAGGCGGGATTGGCTTTTCAGTTTCGAGTGCTTGGGAGGCGATCCGTCCCCGTGGGCCGGTGGTTCCTTGGCAGGGTTTGCTTTGGTTCGGGGGGAACATTCCGCGTCATGCTTTTGTCACCTGGCTGGCCTTGAGGGATCGTGTGTATACCCGTGACAGGCTGGCTAGGTGGATCCCCGCGACCCCTACCGATTGTTTGCTTTGTTTGTCCGGGACTGAGTCCCGTGCCCACTTGTTCTTTTAGTGCCCCTTTGCGAGTTTGGTGTGGGAGGATATCCTCTGTTGGGGTAGAGCTTCCCGCCTCGTTCTCTCTTGGGATGCTGAGCTTGAGTGGATTTGTCGGGTGAGTGCTAGGCAGCACAAGCGTAATCTTGTTTGGAGAGTGGCATGGTGTGCTGTGATCTACCATATTTGGATGCAACGCAACTTGCGTTATCACGGCCCGGGTCACCGTCCTCCTCAGTCGGTTATCGCTGCTATTCGGTCTGATATTTCTTCTGCTTGCTCGTCCTGGGTGGGTGCGGTTTCGGCCGGCTCCCCCTGGGATTCTTTTGATTGACTTTATCTTGTTCTTTGAGTGTGTGCAGGTGTTTGTTAGGTTGCTCTTTGCGGTGCTGTTTCGCTTCTGGCGATTGTTTCTTCCCCTGCTCTGTCCCTGGTTGATGCTGCTGTCTTTTCTCTGGAGGGTTTCTGTTTTGGTCTGTGCGGCTTGGTTGTTTGAGCTTGTCCCTGTGCTTGTTCATGCTCTGAGGTCGCTGCTTGCTGTGGCTCGTTCTGTTGCTGGCTTTCTTCATCTGCTTCGCTCTGGTTCGCTGTGGGTGGCTTGGATGGAGGAGTATATCCTCCGTGGCCGGTCTCTTTGGACGATTCCTGTGTCGTCTATGTGGTCTTGGTGCGTCAAGGCGATTATGGGGCTTCGGGACCAATTTCGTCCACTTGTCCGGTTTTCCATTGGCGACGGTTCTAGGTGTCGTATGTGGGTTGATCCATGGTTGCCTGATGGACCTATTCTCCCCAGAATCAGTGATCGTATCTTGTATGACGCAGCTAGTCATATTCAAGCTATGGTCTCTGATTTTCTACTTCCTGATGGTTCGTGGCGGTGGCCGGTCGTGTCTCCTGATTTGTTGGAGATCGCCGATGCCGTGCGCTCTACTGTGTGTTGCCCTGGCAGGGAGGATAGGTTGATCTGGGTTCCAGGCGGGCTGGGTTTTTCGGTTTCTAGTGCTTGGGAGGCGATCCGCCCCCGTGGGACAGTGGTTCCGTGGCAGGGTTTGCTATGGTTCGGGGGGAATATTCCGCGACATGCGTTTGTCACCTGGCTGGCCTTGAGGGACCGTTTGTATACTCGTGATAGGCTGGCTAGGTGGATCCCCTCGACTCCTACCGATTGTTTGCTTTCTTTGTCCGGGACTGAGTCCCGGGACCACTTGTTCTTCCAGTGCCCCTTTGCGAGTGAGTGCTGAGCTTGAGAGACCCCTTTAAGCCCTTTAAATTGCGAGCGAAGCTAACAAGCGGAGAGACCCCAACATGGGTCACCCATCTACTGGCAATCACAGACAAAAACCTATCAGACTCCCCCCAATGGTTGAAGAACCGAAAGGAGGGAGACCGACGAGCACCTAAAGGGCCTGGAGAGAAACCAACGGACTATGGTCAGAGACACCCCAGTCATGCACGTGCACCACACACATAGGCCGACCAGAAGCCCACTCTGCGTTAACCAAAACTCTATCCAACCTTCCCAACTGACCTTCTGGGCCACCCCTCGGGCGACTAGTCCAAGTGAACCAATTCCCCTGAACCGGCAGCTCAACCAAGTCAGCCTCTAGGAGAGCAGTATCAAAGGCTCCCATCGCAGAAATGCTATGGTTACCCCCACTCCTCTCAGTCAACCGGCGAGTCTCATTGAAGTCTCCCATAACTACGCCAGGGGCAGACCAACTCGAACAAGCCAAGGCCAACTCCCTCCACAAAGCAGAACTCCCAGCCTCGAGATTGGACCCATACACACAGGCAATATGAGTCGCAACCTGAGAAGACAGGTCCACCAGGGAGCCAGTAACCAACTAAGGACTAATCAGGCTAGGGGAGAAAGAGAAACGGCGGGAACGCCATAACACCCAAATACGACCCAGGCCACTATCCCCATAACTACAAACACACTGCCAATCAGCCCCAAAGGAACGAAACACGAAATCAAACTGATGAGCCTTAACCTTAGTTTCTACCAGACAGCAGAAACCAATATTCTCAGCCTGCAAAAAGGAGCGAACACATCGTCCTTTTGTCGGGTCAGTGAGACCGCGCACATTCCACGAGCACCAACTAGACATAGGAAGTAGAAGGGGAAACAATGGCATCCTGACACCATCGAGGGTCCACACTATCACAGAGCGTCTTTTCCACTAAGGAAACCACCCTCGGGGAGGCCAAGGCACACTCCGAGGAGTCAACTAGAGAACCAAAAGAGTTAGTCACGGGGACCCTCTTTAGGGGCTCAGGAGAACGGGACAACCTAGAGATGGGGCCAATAGGAGACCTCGGGGGGCTAACCAAGGCAATGGGAAGGGCAGACAAGGACTTCGCAGCCTTCTTCCCGTTCCGTTTACGCCTACGAGATTTCCCTTCCACAGGGAGAAACTCATCACCAACCTCAAGAGAGGAGGCCTGATGACCCTCCCCACTATCACCCACTACCTGATCCGAGTCCACGCCCTCACTCTGGGCCGGTACCTTGACCTCGCCCTCAGCAGACACCTGAGAAGTGATGATGGGATCAGTACTACCCACATTCTGATTCGGACAACCTGTGTCCGAATGACCAAAGACACGGCAAGACAGGCACCGCTTAGGCTTCCATTCATACTCAATTGGGATAGTGTGATCTACCCCATAGACAGTGACCCCAACTTTACTAGGAAGAGGGGCATCAATCGCAACCTCCACACAAACCCGAGCATACGAGGAGCACGTTTTGTCCTTTGTAGGCTTATCCAGCCGCAAAGGAACACCAACCGTACTCGCAATATTACTCAACCCAGGAGTGGTCCACAATTCCATAGGAACATGGAAAAACTTGACCCACACAGGTATTTTATCGAACACAAAGGTCTGGGGGACAATCCCAGGGACCCACTGTTGCGTGCTCAATGTGTAAAGATAATTATGCAAAAGTGTAGAGAGAGCACTTAGAACATGCAAGCATACATGGTCTCACAGCAAGTAGTAAGTATATTTCATTCGTTTTTTCCACAGAGACTCATTTTTAGCTATTCGCGAAGTGTGTTTGTTAAGAAAGATGGGAGAATTCCTTTTTTCTCTCTGGAATTACATTTTCACTCTCGGTTCTTCAAGGGCTATTTTTTCTCTCTGTTCTCTCTCCTCACAACAATGGTGGATTGAGTTTTTGGGGGCTTCGTCTTCATCCATGGTGATGCTGTCCATGGTTACGGTTTGAAGACTTGAGGGCAAGTTGAACTAGGTAGCGGCGCTGGGCACGTCTTCAAGAGGTCATCCATGGCTGCTGATTGACGGTTGCGGAGCAGGGCGCTTCAAGAGATAAGCTTCTCTGATTTTCTTTCTGTTTTGTCTCTGTTTTTTTTTTACAATTTTCTGCATTTCTTGTTCTGTTTGTGTGGGCTGTTATATTGTGTCTGGGTCCTTGGAGTTTTGGGTTGGGGTTTTGGTTTTCTCCATCTTCAAATGGGGAAGAAGAAATCACCCCACAAGAAGGGCTCCCCTCATAAGAAGGCTGTTGCTTCTCTCTCGAGCGCCAATGGTTCTCGGCCACAAAAGTCTCCACCTGCAGAGTTTCCCAACTCAGGAGTTCAATCCAATTCAGGAGCTTCAATTGGGGCTGTGAATGCCCTGCCTAATTCTTCTGGTCAGGATTTGGGAAAGAAGGTGGCCCGTGCTTTGCCTTCTGAAGTTACTAAAAAGAGGTCCAAATCCGAGGAAAAACAGAGCATGGTAAGTGTTGAGGTTCCTGCTGTGGGGAACCTTCTGAATGCGCCTGTTCATCCGAGTGAGGGTGCTGGTGTAGGCTCTTGTAGTTCTGGTAAAATTACAGGGCTTCATCAGGATGGTTTGGCAAGCGCCATTGGACAGCCTGCAACTGTTACGACTGCGTGCAAAACAGGGGAGGCCTCTATTCATTTGGGAGATCGTGATGTGCCTGACGCTTGCGGGGGGGTGAATCTGTTGGCACGTCAGATATTACAACGTTCTAAAGGTCACTCCTTGCCAGAGGTAGAGGTTTCGTCTGGTTCACGCTTGGGGGAGGCTCGGCTGGAGGTTGAAGACGAAGGATTAGGGCAGGCCGCATCTTTTCCTAGGGTTGCGGCTGCTGGGGATCCATCATTGAATGCCGTTTCTAATTTAGGAAAGAAATTTAATGTCATTCAGCAGCCGGTTACCTTATCTTCTTCAGCCCCTGTGAAGAATTCTGCTGCTATTAATGGGCAAGATGCTGCTGCCTTCATACCTAATTCCATGGAAGGTAAGTATAATCAAGGTTTTGAGCAGCGAGCTGACTTCTCTCTCCCCTTGAATGCTTCGGTAATTAATGAGCGTGTAGCTATTTCTCCATGCCCAGCTGGTCGGTTGTTGAAAGGTAAGAAGATGGCTGGTAGTCTGCCTTCTATGGAAAGCCGTTTAAAAAACGCAGAAGCTCGGCCTTCAAGTTCAATGGCCTTGGACGCCCGTTATGGTAAGTCAGGGAGTTTATTGACGGTGGATGCCCGTCATGGAAAGTCTGGCAGCTCTCTTCCCCCAATTGGGCCGATTGGTGGGGACTCAAGGGGAAGGCTTCATGGCCCATTGTTACCCGAACATGGCCCTATTTTGTTAGGCCCAAAGGAGCTAGATCATGTTGGGCTTAAGCCCATAGGGCTCAAAAATAGTGGGCTTAATGAATTGGACCAAAACGGAGTTAGTGAGTTGGATCCCAATGTGCTCAACTTTAATGGGCTCGATAATACGAGTATGGGGCCAAGTTTGAGTAGCTTAGGACAAGGTGTCTTGCCTATTGGGTCATCTCCTTTTAGTCCTCTAGGGCGGGGTCAATTGGGAAATTTGGTAACGCGTCGTAGTCTTCCCCCTCGGGAGGAGCTGATTCCCTTGGGAGGCAAGGATGGATCTTCTGAGTTTGGGATGGGGTTTAGTGAGCTTGGGGCGAGGAGTGGGTCGGGGATTCCAGGAAAGTTTCCCCTATTAGGCCAATCTCGTTCGGAACAGCTTATGAGTGCTGGAGATGATGTGTCTCAGGGTTCTGGGGATAGTTTTGGGATGAGTGGGTCCTTTGTGCCCCCAGGATCTCTCGGTCAGGGTCAGAAGTCTAGTTGGGCTAATCTTTTTGGGCCTCAGGGGCCCTCCCCTGCCTCTGAACCCCTAGTCTATAACCCTCCCATTGAAAAGGATGGGATTATGTTTGCCATCCCCTCGGATGAGGTAATTGAGGAGGGGGTAGCCGTCTGGAGAGGGTCTTTGGTGGGTCAGTTTATCGATGGTAAACTCCCATTTTTTGTGCTTGATCGGCTTGTCCGCAAAATTTGGGGTCATGTGGAAGTTCCAACCATTAACTTGTTTGATAATGGTTTGATCACCTTCAGGTTCCAAAAGGACTCAGCTCGGGACTGGGTCTTGGAGAATGGCCCCTGGCACATTGGGGGTAAGCCTATCCTACTGAGGCAGTGGGTCCCAGGGATAGTCCCTCAGACATTTGTGTTCGATAAAATTCCTGTGTGGGTTAAGTTCTTCCATGTCCCTATGGAATTGTGGACCACTCCTGGTTTGAGTAACATTGCGAGTACGGTTGGTGTTCCTTTGCGGTTGGATAAGCCTACAAAGGACAAAACGTGCTCCTCGTATGCTCGGGTTTGTGTGGAGGTTGCGATTGATGCCCCTCTTCCTAGCAAGGTTGGGGTCACGGTCTATGGGGTGGATCATACTATCCCCATTGAGTATGAATGGAAGCCCAAGAGGTGCCTATCCTGTCGTGTCTTTGGCCACTCGGACTCCGGCTGTCCTAAAAAGCCTGTGGGTAGTTTGGAGCCTACCCTCCCTACACAAGTGTCTACTGAGGGTGGGGTCAGGGTGCCGGCCCAGAGTGTTGGCGTGAACTCGGATCAGGTAGGGGTTGCTAGTGGAGAGGGTGATCAAGCCTCCTCTCTGGAGGTTGGTGATGACTTTCTCCCTGTGGGGGGGAAATCCCGTAGGCGTAAACGGAAGAAGGCTGCCAGGTCCTTGGCTGCAGATTCGTCTGCCCTACCCTTTGCCTTGGCTAGTCTCCCGAGTTCTCCTATTGGCCCCTCCTCTCGGCCTTCCCGTTCTCCTGAGCCCCCAAAAGGGGTACATGTGACTAACTCTTTCGATTCTCTTTCAGATTCGTTGGGGTGTGATTTGGTCCCCCCGAGGGTGGTTTCCTTAGTAGAAAAGACGCTCTGTGACAGTGTTGACCCTCGATGGTGTCAGGATGCCATTGTTTCCCCGTCTACTTCCTATGTCTAGTTGGTGCTCGTGGAATGTGCGCGGTCTCACTGACCCGACAAAAGGACGATGTGTTCGCTCCTTTTTGCAGGCTGAGAATATTGGTTTCTGCTGTCTGGTAGAAACTAAGGTTAAGGCTCATCAGTTTGATTCCGTTTTTCGTTCCTTTGGGGCTGATTGGCAGTGTGTTTGTAGTTATGGGGATAGCGGCCTGGGTCGTATTTGGGTGTTATGGCGTTCCCGCCGTTTCTCTTTCTCCCCTAGCCTGATTAGTCCTCAGTTGGTTACTGGCTCCCTGGTGGACCTGTCTTCTCAGGTTGTGACTCATATTGCCTGTGTGTATGGGTCCAATCTCGAGGCTGGGAGGTCTGTTTTGTGGAGGGAGTTGGCCTTGGCGTGTTCGAGTTGGTCTTCCCCTGGTGTAGTTATGGGAGACTTCAATGAGACTCGCCGGTTGACTGAGAGGAGTGGGGGTAACCATAGCATTTCTGCGATGGGAGCCTTTGATAATGCTCTCCTAGAGGCTGACTTGGTTGAGCTGCCGGTTCATGGGAATTGGTTCACTTGGACTAGTCGCCCTAGGGGTGGCCCAGGAGGTCAGTTGGGTAGGTTGGATAGAGTTTTGGTCAACGCTGAATGGGCTTCCGGTCGGCCTATGTGTGGGGTGCACGTGCATGACTGGGGTGTCTCTGACCATAGTCCTTTGGTTTTCTCTCCAGGCCCTTTAGGTGCTCGTCGGTCTCCCTCCTTTCGGTTTTTCAACCATTGGGGGGAGTCCGATAGGTTTTTGTCTGTGATTGCCAGTAGGTGGGTGACCCATGTTGGGGTCTCTCCGCTTGTTAGCTTCGCTCGCAATTTAAAGGGCTTAAAGCGGCCTCTCAGGCAGGAGTTTGGGACGTCGATTGCCGTGCTTAGTCAGCAGGTTATTGATCTGCGCTTGGCCATGGAGGCTGCCCAGGCGGGAGTTTTGGTGGACCCCCTTTCTCCTTCCCTCCAGTGTCAGGCTGCTGAGGCTTCTGATAGGTTCTGGGCGGCCGCTAGGTGTGAGGAAGCCTCCCTTCGGCAAAAATCGAGGGTCAAGTGGCTGGCGTTAGGGGATAGGAACTCGGGGTTCTTTCACAGGAGCGTAAAAGTTAGGGCAGCCCGAAATAATTTTTCCTCTTTGGTTGATGGCTCGGGGGTCAGGATGTCGTCCCATGAGGACATCTCGAGATCTCTGGTTCATTATTTCCAGGGTCTCTTGGGGTCCCAAGGGGTTGGGTATCGTGACCTCACTGAGTGTTTAAAGCCGATGGTGGGGTTTTCGTGGTCTGATCAGTGTGTAACTGATCTCACTCGCCCCATCTTGCGAGAGGAAGTTCGAGCTGTTCTCTTTTCCATGAGTAGTTCCAGGGCTCCTGGCCCGGATGGCTTCCCTGTGGGGTTTTTCAAAGCTGCTTGGAGTGTTGTTGGGGATGATTTCGTTTCCGCTGTGCTTCACTTCTTTGATACCTCCTTCCTTCCTCCTGGTATCAATGCCACCTCTCTTACCTTGATTCCTAAGAAGGTGGGTGCTTCACGGGTTGAGGATTTCAGGCCTATTTCCTGCTGTAATGTGTTGTATAAATGCATTGCAAAGGTTTTGGCTAATCGTCTTCGCGTGTGGCTGCCTTCCTTCATTAGTCCGAATCAGTCGGCCTTTGTTCAAGGTAGGAGCATTGTGGATAACATACTGCTCTGCCAGGAGTTGGTTGGGGGTTACCACCTCAACAAAGGGAGCCCGCGGTGTGTGCTGAAGATTGACCTGCAGAAGGCTTATGACTCCATTCAGTGGGATTTTCTCTTTGGCTTACTGCTTTCGATTGGTACGCCTTGCCAGTTTGTCAACTGGGTCCGGGCTTGCGTTACTTCGCCTATGTTCTCCATCTCGGTGAATGGGTCCTCTGAGGGGTTTTTTGCGGGTAGGCGGGGTCTCCGTCAGGGTGATCCCCTGTCCCCTTACCTGTTCGTCATGTGTATGGAAGTCTTATCGCGGCTGCTGAATTCCCCGCCGCCTGAGTTTGAGTTTCATCCCAAGTGTGAGATGGTTAATCTTACCCATCTTTGCTTTGCGGATGACTTGATGATTTTCTCTGCGGGGAACAGGGCTTCCTTGAGGTTTGTTCAGCAGACTTTACTTCACTTCCAGGAGCTTTCTAGCCTTGTGGCCAACTCTGCTAAGAGCTCGATGTTCTGCGCGGGGGTTCCTGTCCAGGTGGCTGTAGGTCTGGCTGAGTTCATGGGTGTTGCTCTGGCGACCTTGCCTGTGTGTTACTTAGGGCTCCCTCTCATCTCAGGTCGGTTGTCTTATAGGGATTGCCAGCCTCTAATTGATCGGATCACCTCTAGGATTGGCAGTTGGACTGCTAGGGCTCTTTCCTATGCAGGTAGGTTGCAGCTTATCCAGTCGGTCCTTCAGAGCTTCCAGGTCTATTGGGCTAGTGTCTTTGTGCTGCCTGCTCGTATAGTCCATAGGGTTGAGAGTTTGCTTCGTTGCTACCTCTGGAAGGGCTCTCCTTCTGGTTGTGGGGGGGCAAAGGTTGCCTGGGCTGACATTTGTTTGCCGAAGAGTGAGGGAGGTTTAGGTATTCGTCATATCCCCTCCTGGAACTCGGCTGCAGTTATGAAGCTCCTCTGGCTCCTCCTGCTTCGCTCTGGTTCCCTGTGGGTGGCTTGGATGGAGGCGTATATCCTCCGTGGTCGGTCTCTTTGGACGATTCCTGTGTCGTCTACGTGGTCTTGGTGCCTCAAGGCGATTATGGGGCTTCGGGACCAATTCCGTCCTCTTATCCGCTTTTCCATAGGTGACGGTGCTAGGTGTCGTATGTGGGTTGATCCTTGGTTGCCTGATGGTCCTATTCTCCCCAGAATTAGTGACCGTATCTTGTATGACGCAGCTAGTCATATTCAAGCGATGGTCTCTGATTTTTTGCTACCTGATGGTTCGTGGCGGTGGCCGGCAGTGTCTCCTGATTTGTTGGAGCTCGCCGATGCTGTGCGCTCTACTGTGTGTTGCCCAGGTAGGGAGGATAAGTTGATCTGGGTTCCTGGCGGGATTGGTTTTTCGGTCTCTAGTGCTTGGGAGGCGATTCGCCCCCGTGGGACAGTGGTCCCGTGGCAGGGTTTGCTTTGGTTCGGGGGGAATATTCCGCGTCATGCTTTTGTCACTTGGCTGGCCTTGAGGGACCGCTTGTATACTCGTGATAGGCTGGCTCGGTGGATCCCCTCGACACCTACTGATTGTTTGCTTTGTTTGTCCGGGACTGAGTCCCGTGACCACTTGTTCTTCCAGTGCCCCTTTGCGAGTTTGGTGTGGGAGGATATCCTCTGTTGGGGCAGAGCTTCCCGCCTCGTTCTCCCTTGGGATGCTGAGCTTGAGTGGATTTGTCGGGTGAGTGCTGGGCAGCACAAGCGTAAGCTTGTTTGGAGGGTGGCCTGGTGTGCCGTGATTTACCATATCTGGATGGAACGCAATTTGCGTTTTCATGGCCTGGGTCACCGCCCTACTCAGTCGGTTATCGCTGCTATTCGGTCTGATATTTCTTCTGCTTGCTCGTCCTGGGTGGGTGCGGTTTCGGCCGTCTCCCCCTGGGATTCTTTTGATTGATTTTGTCTTGTTCTTTGAGTGTGTGCAGGTTTTTTGTCAGGTTGCTCTATGTGGTGCTGTCTCGCTTATGGCGTTTGCTTCTTCCCCTGTTCTGTCCCTGGTTCATGCTGTTGTCCTTTCTTCTGGAGGGGTTTCTGGTTTTGGTGCTGGCTTCTTCATCTGTTTGTCCTTGGCTGCCCTTGGCTTTTCTCCCTGGTGGGATTCTTGTGTGGGGCTCTGCGAGGCTAGTCTGTGGGGCGTCCCGAGCTGTTGGAGTGCTTCAGGCGGTGCTTGTTTCTTCTGCAGTTGGCTGTCCTTCTCTTGTACTGTGGGTTCTCGTTGTCCCCTGCCGGTCCTGGTTCCTAATTGAGTTGAGTTCTGGTCGCTTGTTGTCACCCCGAAAGGCGCTTTGTCCTGAGGGTGTGTGGGCTTTTGGTGGGTCCTTGGATCTGGCTTTGTCGAGGGAAGCGATGCTGGCTGGGTCCCTGTGGCTTTCTGCCGTGCCTGCATACCGGATGGTTGTTCTTTTGCCATAAGTAGGGGGAAGATGAGTTGATGGGCCTCTTCTTTGTTCGGTTTCTTGGTCGAGCTTGGGGGGCGAGATTCTTGCTTGCATTTGAAGGATGGCCAGCTTGGCCCCTTCATTCTCAGCATCTGCCTGTCCTCTCTCTGGTTTGCTTGGTGCCCCTTGACCCCGTCTGGTGTTGCTCTGTCGCTAGTTCCGGCCGGGGGTTGGATGGTCTGGGGAGTTTTGTGGGCTTTTTCCTCCTGCTTCAGCTGTTTCTTTGCTTTTTAGTTGTGTTACTTCTTTCTGCTTTTTGTTTTTTCTAGCTCCTTCCCGTTTGTGGGTTGGATGCTGGGGTATGTTGTTGTTTGGCTTATTGCTTTCCCTCGGGCTGTGAGGTTTCCGTTGTGTTGTTTTCGTTTTGTTGTCGTACATTGGCTCTCCCAGTGTTTGTTCCCTTGTTGTTGTGCCCTTTGGCCTCGGGCTTTGAGGCCTTTTGCTTATATATAATCACTTTTGCAAAAAAAAAAGAAAGATGGGATGAATTTGATGGGGTAAAATTGGTTTTTAATTATCTACTTTTTGCTGAATGTATAAAGGGATATAACATAAACAAATGCAAGTTAAAACTAGACTTAAAAGGCAAGAGATGGAATTAATAAACGAGAAAGAAAACAGCTAAACAGAATGAAAATCTGGCAGAATTGCGAGGACCGCAATGTTTCCGCAATTAAACAGCAACGAACGTGTGTAAATGGGTGGATTAAGGGCTACTAATGACTATCCTATAGGCATTTTCTTACGATTCTCAAGCATTGGATCAACTCTCTATACATCAAACTCACTCTATCTCAAGTATCGTCCGATTCCATGCATTAGAGTCTTAAGTTTACTCGACTTCAAAGTAAGGACTTAAGCATCTTGTTTAAGCAGGAGTGTTTAGTTTGTACTAGGGAAACGCCTATTCCTAGGCCGTTTCCTGATTACCATGAAAGGCTAGCATGATTATATGACTCTGAACTCTTACTCCTTCCAGAGGTTAGGAGTTCTTTGGACAAAATGGATGGCCAATCGAAATTGCCCGTGGGATGAAGCTTACATACAATCAATGTTCGAGTGTTAATCTGCCTACTTGATTCACGTTTTTTTAGCCTATAGTTCTGTCATTAGCATGCCCCGAAGTGACTTAGCTACTCATGTATATATAGAGAACAGAAATGGCAGATAAGATAGACATGCTTAGAAGGAAAATGTGCTTAAAACAGTAATACAAAACCGTAGCAGCAGAAGGTAGAAACTGTGAAATGCAGAAGTGTACTTTGATTGCTTTGATTGTTTGACGACAAAGGAAAGCTTTAAAAGAAATGATTAAAAGACAGACAACAACGAAATGCAGTAACTCAAACTCTAAACTAAGAACAACAGTGATCAGAAATGGAAGTAAGAAGAACAAGACAGAAAAGCAGTAAAGGATTGCTGGAAAGCTTCGTGGCAGTCGCCTCGAATGAAGGTGATGAAAAGTCAGCCTTGCTTGGATGAATCCAATCGAGAGAGAAGAAGAATCTTCTCTCCTTCCTATCAGATTATCGACTCCAAAAGCTGAGACTCTCACTCCAACAAACGGCAAAGGAAAACAGAGAGAAATGATGGACTGCGAGAAGACTTCTGCGCTTCGAATGATGATCAAACCTCCGACTTTGGCCCCCTTTTATAGTAGTTTGCAGGTGCGTTTGGGCCAAGGAGAACCATCAATCTTCAACGTCGTATATCAGAATGGATGGAGGAGAAAGAATGAATCCCTGAAATTACGGAAATTAACAGAAAAAGATCAGTCAACTTACGGTTTTCACTTGAATAATTGCGGCCTCAGCAATGTTTTCGCAATTCATTCGCAATGCTCATTTTTTCATTCTTTTCCTTCGGTTTTCAACCCTTTTTCTACCTATTGTACATAAGTCCTATATTAGCTACCTTCTTCTAATTCTCATATTAAAGCATAGGTTTAGGCTAAATGCTAACAAAAACACCTAAAAGTGTACATCTTCCTAAGCTAAATGGGTCCTAAATAAGTCACTTTCAGAGACTTAACACACCCCCAAACTTAAGGCCTTGCTTGTCCTCAAGCATACTAAGGACTTACTTAGGCTGCTTTTTTTTATCTTCTTTAACTACTTACCGACTTCCCTATATCCCTATCTCTAGCAGTGCTGTCCTGTGACACACTTCTAAGTTTAGAACTAACCTCCTTATCAAGCTTCTTCTGACTTCACCTGCCTACTATACCTGCTGTTTCTGTTAACCCCTTACTACTGATCTAACTACTTCTATGATATCATGCCACTATCCCTAAGGTTTCAAATTCTACCAAGCTTTACTCCAGACTCAGTACATGCTTCTAGCTTTAACTTTTAATGTGCCTAGGATTCCTTAGAGTCATGCCAGTCTTAGTATTAACAGTGACAGTGGTACTTTTAGAGAACAACCTAAGCCCTGGCATCACTACATTGGATATACATTCATCTCCCTAGACAAACCTAAAAGCTACAACCTTGTGCTTAGCTTATTAAGGATCAGAGTTCTTTTTTTTTTAACTAGGACATCTAAGCCACAAGATTATAACTCCTAAGCATACATTCTTCTTCCCCTATTTCTCCCTTTTTCCTTTTTTACTTAGGTGGAGTCTCTCCTTGGGTTGCCTTTTGATGCAATGCCACTTGTGGTTTACACACTTGGCACTGATTACTCAGCACTTGAGAGAGACTCCCCTTTTTATTCTATTTTTCACTTTTTTCTATTTATCACAAAAAAAATTTTCTTAAAGGAGAAGAAGAATGCTTATGTCCTAAGGAAGAGAGGAATGTTCCTAGGCCTAGGGTGGCCTCCCCCAAACTTCAACTACTCATTGTCCCCAATGAGTGTTTGAGGTGGCACACCCCCAAACTTGTCCTAGAAGCATCTAGTCTACAGTAAAACAAAGAGAATCTAAAAATCCTAGGCATAGGCAAAACATTCTAAAAGCAATTATTCCAACAGCAGAAAATTTGAACATAACAGACAGTTTTAAGGACTTACGGTTTATGCATGCTGAGCACTATTCAGAGGCGAATTTAAACTATCAAAGCGTGTCCTATGACACTCATCCAGCATGCTTTAAGATCAGCTATATAAGGTAGTCATGCTAGCAGCAACAGATAGAATATAACAGATCACAGCCTAACTAAACAGACAGGCCAAAACATGCAATCAGTCACAAAAATTGCGGGAACCGCAATTATTTCGCAATCCAATCCGGGCAGATTTAACATTGATTCAGGCCCCTAGCATGCTTTTTCCTGTTACTCATGCATCCTAAAAATAAAACTAAACTATCCTACCTATTCAGCTAACAACAGACTAGACTAAGCAGAAGAAAAAACATAAAACTAAACATTAAAAACAGATCAAAAGTTGAACACAAAACAGCATAATATACATGATCCTATCAGAAAGCAGAAAAATTGTTTTTTTTTTTCTAAGGGAACAGCAATACTCCCTTTAGTGCACTTCAAACCAGCACTCAATTCTCGTCATCCTCATCTGGTTGCCTTGGTCGTGGGGGCACCCATGGAGTTAGGAGATTGGTAGGGAAGTCCGGGAAGATGCACCCCAGCTGATCTGCAACCTCCTTATCCCTTGCCTGCGCGTAGTTGGCCCATTGAGCCATTCTCCTCTGCATGTCCATCAAGCAGGCCATGGATAGGGACTGTTCAGCAGCCAGCCTATCCAATTCAAACTCCATATTCCCCTTTCTTCTCAGCCTCAGGTTAGCAGGCAGCTCCAAATGGCCTGTGTACGGCATCTGCTGCTCCAAACGCTCGGTGGGGACTCCTGCAAGCAAACATAGCTTGGTTATGGTATTAGGGAAAAACAAGGGTCCCTTACCTTTCTTTGCGCATTCAGCAATGGCAGCTGACATGATTTCCCCCACATTGACCGTGAGACCGCGCATGATAGCATAAACCAGCAGTGATCTACTCTGGTTGATTGTCGTCTCGTGGGTCACAGGGGACAGTTTTCTCCTCACAAAGGCAAACCAAACAGCTGCCTTTGCTGTCAGATTGGCACTCATTAAGGTGTGCCTCCCATTGCGTGAGACAGTCCACGCTGCTTCAGGCTGGCCAATTGTGCGAATGGCCTCTTCCAGCACTGCCTCAGTCGGCTCATCAACTATCCGTGCATAATCTGTATGAGGTTGGCCCTTGAGACCAAAGGCTTCATTGATGGCCTTGGCTGAGAAATCCACTTCCGCCCCTCTGACCACAGACAGGCCATCCTCAGGGCTGAGCACATTGGCGTAGAAATCGTACACCATGCTCGTGTATGCTGGATTAGGCGGTCTGCAGAATTCCTCCCAGCCGTGGTTGATCACTCCTGCGAGCAAGAACTGCGGCAGGTCAGCGAGGCGGTCGAGGAAACCTTTCTCGTGCAACAGGTCCCTCTTCCTTAGCTCAGCACCCCTAGATTCAGCGTCAGACGAGACATACCTCACTGACTGAGGTTCGTCTTCAGGGTAGAGTTTAGCCTTCCCCTTCTCTGCTGGTTTGGATGATGCAGCAGCCTCCACCTTGAGGCGTTTGAGCGAAGGCTCAGTACTCTCTTTGTCCGTCGACGGCACCTTCTTGGCCTTTTTCTTCAACTTCTTGGCCTTAACAATCTTGGCCTTCTTCTTCTTCTTGAGCCTGGCCTTGATATTGATCTGCTGGAGGCATGCCCCCAACGTTTCTTCCATAGAATCGTCCTGCTGTGCAGGCTCGGCAGGGCTATCTTCCCTCATAGGAGAAAAGACTTCGTCTTCCCCAGCATCTCCACTGCCTTGCGTGGACTCTTGATAATCCCCATAAGGGAATTCAGGATCAGGCCGTGGGTAATTGTGCTCTGCTGATGGTGTCTGCGCAGAACTCAGTGGCGAAGATGGCAGCTCAGGACTCTGCGCTGCTGCAGGTGTCGGATCAGAACTCTGAGGTGCTGGAGACAACACGGGGCTCTGTGCAGGCGGTGACGACTCTGCGCTTGGCACTGGTTCAGATGGGAGAGGGCTGCGGATCTTTCAGCACGTGTGGCCACCATTGTCGAATCTTGGAGGTTTGGAGAGATGGATCAGAGATGGAGAGAATCGCAGATTTCTTGAAATCAGAGAATGAGAGAATCGTATCGAACAAGCGCGTTCTAACGGCTATAAATGCAACGGAAAAAATCCCAACGGCTCTTTTTTGCGGATCCAGCAATCTTAGCGCAATTGTAGGGATATTATTGCATAAAAAATCTCCAACTTTGCTCGTCCATATCTTTTATTTGGCTCAACCGTTTCTTGATTTTTAAAGCTTGATTTACTCTCCTTGATTCCCTCTTTCGATTCCCTACAAAAACAAATAAAACAAACATTAAATACGCAATTAAAAACACACCACAAAACATACAAACGATAATCGGAAAAACAGTAAAAATAAACGAGCACAGTAACCACTCGTTCTCTCTCTTTCTTTTTGTCATGCTTCAGTCAAGAGGAAGGCCGAGAGAGTCTTCACATCTCCTTCCTCATAGTAGTGCTTCAACCTAGCACCATTGACCATAAATGGCTGACCTTGCTGCAAGTTCTTTATCTCTATTGCACCATGAACAAAGACATTAGTAATAACAAATGGACCTGACCATCTAGACTTTAGTTTGCCTGGAAATATCTTTAAACGTGAGTTAAATAATAGGACAAGTTGGCCTTTCCTAAAGTCTTTGATCCTAAGCCTACTGTCGTGCCATATTTTGGTCTTTTCTTTATACATTTTGGCATTCTCATAGGCCATATGCCTAAGCTCATCAAGTTCATGTAGCTGCAAAGATCTCAATGTCCCCGCATCCTTTACACAGAAATTCAATTCCTTCATGGCCCAAAATGCTTTATTTTCTAACTCAAGTGGCAAGTGGCAAGCCTTGCCATACACCAACCTATAGGGAGACATGCCTAGGGGTGTCTTATATGCTGTCCTATAAGCCCAAAGTGCATCCTCAAGCTTAAATGACCAGTCTTTCCTATTAGGTTTGACCACCTTTTCTAGGATGTTTTTTATCTCCCTATTGGAAATTTCAGCTTGACCATTCGAGTGTGGGTGATAGGGAGTAGCTACCCTATGTCTAATGTTATATTTAGCCAATACTTTCTCCATAGCCTTATTAATGAAATGTGACCCCTCATCACTAATGATAGCACGAGGAGTCCCAAATCTAGTGAAAATGTGCCTATGCAAGAAGTTAGTGACTGTTTTAGCATCATTATTAGGACATGCTTTGGCTTCTACCCACTTGGACACGTAGTCCACTGCCACTAATATGTATAGGTTACCTGATGATGGAGGGAATGGTCCCATGAAATCAATGCCCCACACATCAAAGAGCTCCAACTCTAAAATGTAGGTGAGGGGCATCTCATCCTTGCGACTGAGGTTACCTGTCCTTTGGCATTCGTCACAGCTGTGGGCATAATTGTGGGCATCCTTGAAGATTGTTGGCCAATAGTAGCCACTCTGAAATACCTTCGCAGCTGTTCTTTGACCACCAAAGTGTCCACCGTAAGGAGATGAGTGACAGTGCTGCAGCACAGACTTCGCTTCAGCAGCTGAAACACACTTCCTCAACAACCCATCAGCACAGGTTCTGTAAAGTGTGGGGTCATCCCAGATGAATTTCCTTGCTTCATGCAGGAACCTCTTCTTCTCTTGTCCTCCCTTGAACACTGGTAATACCTGTGATGCACGGAAGTTAGCAATATCAGCGAACCACGGTTCCTCATCGTTATCACGATGAGCCAACGCAAAGACATGTTCATCTATAAAAGCATCAGAAATTGCGGTCTCCGCAATTTTTTCGCAATTGTGCTGCAATCGAGACAGGTGATCTGCAACCACATTTTCACATCCCTTCTTGTCCCGAATGTCCAAATCAAATTCCTGCAGCAATAACACCCATCTAATCAACCTAGGCTTGGCATCAGCCTTCCTCATAAGATATTTTAAAGCAGAATGGTCAGTGTATACAATGGTCCTAGTGCCTACAATGTAATTTCTAAATTTTTCACAAGCAAATACTACAGCAAGCATCTCTTTCTCAGTAGTTGTATAATTACATTGAGCCTCATTCAAGGTCTTGCTAGCATAATAGACAGGGTGTGTCAGCTTGTCAATCTTCTGTCCTAACATGACTCCTACAGCATAGTCACTGGCATCACATAGCATCTCAAATGGGAGATCCCAATTTGGTCCTACTATGATTGGTGCTGTGACCAGTGCTTCCTTAAGGGTTTTCCAAGCTACTACACATTCTTTAGAGAAGATAAATGGTCTATTTAGCTCTAGAAGCTCGCACAGAGGCTTGGCTATCTTAGAAAAGTCCTTAATGAACCTTCTGTAGAAGCCAGCGTGCCCTAAGAAGCTTCTAATGGCTTTGACATTCTGGGGCTCTACCAATTTCTCTATGATCTCTATTTTTGCCCTATCCACTTCTACACCTGCCCTTGACACTCTATGTCCTAAGACAATCCCTTCATCTACCATAAAATGGCACTTTTCCCAATTTAGGACTAGGTTGGTCTCTTCACACCTAGCCAGGACTTGTCCTAAGTTTTCTAGACAGGTTTTAAATGAATCCCCAAAGACTGAGAAGTCATCCATGAATATTTCTATCATGGACTCATCCAACTCAGAGAAGATTGCCATCATGCACCTTTGGAAAGTTGCCGGTGCATTGCATAAGCCAAAAGGCATTCTGCGGAAGGCAAACGTTCCAAAAGGGCAAGTGAAGGTGGTCTTCTCTTGATCCTTAGGGTCTATAGTAATTTGATTATAGCCAGAGTACCCATCTAAAAAACAATAGTAGGCTCTACCAGCTATTCTGTCTAGCATCTGGTCAATAAACGGTATAGGGAAATGGTCTTTTTTAGTTTCTTTATTTAATTTTCTGTAATCCATACATACCCTCCACCCTGTGACAGTCCTTGTTGGAATTAGTTCGTTATTCTCATTGACTACCACAGTTATTCCCCCCTTTTTAGGTACACATTGGATGGGGCTCACCCACTGGCTACTAGCTATGGGGAAAATTACTCCTGCATCTAACCACTTGATTATTTCCTTCTTCACTACCTCTTTCATAGAGGGGTTCAACCTACGCTGGTGATCTACCCTAGGTGTGTGCTCTTCCTCTAGTATAATTTTGTGCATGCAATAAGAAGGGCTAATGCCTCGAATATCAGCAATCGTCCATGCTATAGCCTTCCTATGTTGCTTAAGCAGTAAAATTAAATCAACCTCATGCTGTTCACTTAGTTTAGAAGAAATAATTACAGGCAGCGTATCATTATCTCCTAAATATGCATATTTGAGGTGAGTAGGTAGTGGTTTCAGTTCTAACACAGGTGGATGCTCAATGGAGGGCTTTAACGGATTTATAGTTCTATCAGTTAAATCTATATTCATACATACATGTTGAGGTTTATCTACAGGCATATTCATTATGTCAGATACATTTAAGTCAGCTACATCTACTTGTACATATTCACTAGCATGCTTGGTTAACAATACATGCTCTAATTGTTCTTCCATTAGTGAGTCAACAACATCCATGCTAGCACAGGATTCAAGGTCAGAGGGATACCTTAAAGCTTTATAAACACTAAATTTTACCTCTTCATCATGAACCCTCATAGTTAACTCACCTTTTTGAACATCTATTAGTGCCCTACCTGTGGCTAGAAATGGTCTACCTAGCAGGATGGGGACCTCCTTGTCTGCCTCATAGTCCAGGACAATGAAATCTGCAAGGAAAATGAATTTGTCAACTTTAACTAGAATATCCTCGATCTTACCTTCTGGATATGCGATGGATCTGTCTGCTAGTTGTAAAGTGACTGTGGTTGGACGTGCTTCTCCCATTCCCAACTGGCGGAATAGGGACAGGGGCATGAGATTTATGCTGGCGCCCAGGTCACAAAGCGCTTTGCCCACGTGCTTGCCTCCAAGTTCTACAGGTAAGGTGAAGGAACCAGGATCCTTCTCCTTCTTGGGCAGCTTGTTCTGGAGGATGGCACTGCACTCCTCGGTGAGGTTTACTGTTTCAAACTCACCAATTATTTTCTTGTTAGTAATAATGTCCTTCAAAAACTTTACATATGAAGGCATAGACTGTAAAACCTCTACAAAAGGAATGTTAACATGCACTTGCTTAAGTATTTCTAAAAATTTATTAAAATGAACTTCCTGTTCCTGCTTCTTCTTAAGCCTTCGAGGGTATGGAGGTGGTGGCACATATGCAGGCACGTCAGGACGCCTTAAGATAGGTGGAGGCCTTGGAATTTCTTCTACGTCCTCAACAATTGGCTCTAGCCTGGCTCCTGATGTGCTAGTTGGTGGTGGACCTTGGCTTGGCAGAGACTCCAGTGGAGCACTAGACTCAGTGTTCTATACTCTCTTTGGTGTGTCCTTTGTGTTGTTCACCAAGGGTCTACCACTTCTAAGTTCAATTGCTTGAACTTGTTCTTTGCCATCTCTCCTTGGTACCTCGGTATCAGCAGGGAGTCTACCTTGGGGCCTACTTTTAAGTTCATTGGCTAATTGGCCTATTTGGTTCTCTAGGCTCCTAAGAGTAGCTTGCTGGCTCTGAAGAGTAGCATCATTCTTAGCTATATATTCCTTGAGTAGGTTTTCTACAGAAGATCCTACAGGTTGATTGTATGGTTTTTGGTACATTGATTGGTTATGTTGGGAAGTGAAACCAGGTGTTCCACTCGGCCTTGGTTGGTTAGGATTTTGGTTAGTGTTCTGTTGGCCACCCCATGACAGGTTAGGGTGGTTTCTCCAACCAGGGTTATAGGTGTTGGAGTAGGGGTTATTCCTAGGCTGCTGCTGGCTTCCAACATAGCAGACTGAAGATGGATTCCCAGGGCAGTATTCATATGGGTGCCCTTCCCCACAGAATCCACAGATAGGTGCCTCGCCTTGATTTGGTTGGGTGCCCATTGACATAGCTGTGGCGGTATTGGCACTGGTTTGGAGATTGGCCTGAGCCATTTGCTTAACTAGGTTGGTCAGGGCATTTATTTGGGTGCTCATGGCGCTTAGAGCATCCTTGTCTTGAGCCCTAGTTGGCTCTACTGGATCGTCTGACCACCTACAGTGAGATGCTGAGATCTTCTCCAAGATCTCATAGGCCTCGTTGTAACTCTTGGACAACATGGAACCACCAGCAGATGAATTTAAGACTTGCCTAGTGCTGGGGTTGCATCCTTTGAAAAAGACCTCTATTTGGATACACCATGGGATGCCATGATGTGGACATTTAAGAAGAAGATCTTTGAATCTAGTCCAAGCTTCGTGAAGAGACTCATTATCAGCTTGTTTAAACTTGACTATGTCATCACGAAAGGTAGAATTCCTATCAGGTGGGAAGTATTTGACTAGGAATTTTTCTGCTAAATCTGTCCAATTGCGGACAGATCCAGAGGGTAATGAGTTCAACCATGTTTTGGCTTTGTCCCTCAAAGAATAAGGAAACAAGTATAGCCTTAAAGCTTCTTGGGATACTCCAGGGATGATAAAGGTATCACTGACTCCTAAGAAGTTCCTAAGATGGTTGTGGGGATCCTCATTTTCTATTCCAAAGAATTGTCCCACAGTGGACAACATTTGGAACATCACTGGCTTTAACTCGAATGAGTGGGCAGTGATTTCAGGACGGATTATGCTGGGGTTCAGCTCCCCAGGCATAGGTACTAGATATGAAAGAATGGCACTATTCTTGTCATTCGCTATTTCGATGGGGTTGCGAATGACAGGTACCGGATTTGGAACTATATCGCCCATTTCTTTGATTTCAGGTATGATTTGAGGTATAGGAGGTTGCTTAAAGAGACGTTTCTTCGCTTTGTTTCTAGCTCGAAGTGATCTTTCAGGTTCAGGATCGAACTCTAAATTACTATGTGAACGCTCACTCATAAACTACCCTAACAGCACCTGCAAAAGAAATGAAACAGATTAGTTTCACTTAATGATAAACTTGATTTTTCAAACTTAACAAACTTCGTTTTCACTTAAAATAAGTCCCCGGCAGCGGCGCCAAAAACTTGTTGCGTGCTCAATGTGTAAAGATAATTATGCAAAAGTGTAGAGAGAGCACTTAGAACATGCAAGCATACATGGTCTCACAGCAAGTAGTAAGTATATTTCATTCGTTTTTTCCACAGAGACTCATTTTTAGCTATTCGCGAAGTGTGTTTGTTAAGAAAGATGGGATGAATTTGATGGGGTAAAATTGGTTTTTAATTATCTACTTTTTGCTGAATGTATAAAGGGATATAACATAAACAAATGCAAGTTAAAACTAGACTTAAAAGGCAAGAGATGGAATTAATAAACGAGAAAGAAAACAGCTAAACAGAATGAAAATCTGGCAGAATTGCGAGGACCGCAATGTTTCCGCAATTAAACAGCAACGAACGTGTGTAAATGGGTGGATTAAGGGCTACTAATGACTATCCTATAGGCATTTTCTTACGATTCTCAAGCATTGGATCAACTCTCTATACATCAAACTCACTCTATCTCAAGTATCGTCCGATTCCATGCATTAGAGTCTTAAGTTTACTCGACTTCAAAGTAAGGACTTAAGCATCTTGTTTAAGCAGGAGTGTTTAGTTTGTACTAGGGAAACGCCTATTCCTAGGCGGTTTCCTGATTACCATGAAAGGCTAGCATGATTATATGACTCTGAACTCTTACTCCTTCCAGAGGTTAGGAGTTCTTTGGACAAAATGGATGGCCAATCGAAATTGCCCGTGGGATGAAGCTTACATACAATCAATGTTCGAGTGTTAATCTGCCTACTTGATTCACGTTTTTTTAGCCTATAGTTCTGTCATTAGCATGCCCCGAAGTGACTTAGCTACTCATGTATATATAGAGAACAGAAATGGCAGATAAGATAGACATGCTTAGAAGGAAAATGTGCTTAAAACAGTAATACAAAACCGTAGCAGCAGAAGGTAGAAACTGTGAAATGCAGAAGTGTACTTTGATTGCTTTGATTGTTTGACGACAAAGGAAAGCTTTAAAAGAAATGATTAAAAGACAGACAACAACGAAATGCAGTAACTCAAACTCTAAACTAAGAACAACAGTGATCAGAAATGGAAGTTAGAAGAACAAGACAGAAAAGCAGTAAAGGATTGCTGGAAAGCTTCGTGGCAGTCGCCTCGAATGAAGGTGATGAAAAGTCAGCCTTGCTTGGATGAATCCAATCGAGAGAGAAGAAGAATCTCCTCTCCTTCCTATCAGATTATCGACTCCAAAAGCTGAGACTCTCACTCCAACAAACGGCAAAGGAAAACAGAGAGAAATGATGGACTGCGAGAAGACTTCTGCGCTTCGAATGATGATCAAACCTCCGACTTTGGCCCCCTTTTATAGTAGTTTGCAGGTGCGTTTGGGCCAAGGAGAACCATCAATCTTCAACGTCGTATATCAGAATGGATGGAGGAGAAAGAATGAATCCCTGAAATTACGGAAATTAACAGAAAAAGATCAGTCAACTTACGGTTTTCACTTGAATAATTGCGGCCTCAGCAATGTTTTCGCAATTCATTCGCAATGCTCATTTTTTCATTCTTTTCCTTCGGTTTTCAACCCTTTTTCTACCTATTGTACATAAGTCCTATATTAGCTACCTTCTTCTAATTCTCATATTAAAGCATAGGTTTAGGCTAAATGCTAACAAAAACACCTAAAAGTGTACATCTTCCTAAGCTAAATGGGTCCTAAATAAGTCACTTTCAGAGACTTAACACACCCCCAAACTTAAGGCCTTGCTTGTCCTCAAGCATACTAAGGACTTACTTAGGCTGCTTTTTTTTATCTTCTTTAACTACTTACCGACTTCCCTATATCCCTATCTCTAGCAGTGCTGTCCTGTGACACACTTCTAAGTTTAGAACTAACCTCCTTATCAAGCTTCTTCTGACTTCACCTGCCTACTATACCTGCTGTTTCTGTTAACCCCTTACTACTGATCTAACTACTTCTATGATATCATGCCACTATCCCTAAGGTTTCAAATTCTACCAAGCTTTACTCCAGACTCAGTACATGCTTCTAGCTTTAACTTTTAATGTGCCTAGGATTCCTTAGAGTCATGCCAGTCTTAGTATTAACAGTGACAGTGGTACTTTTAGAGAACAACCTAAGCCCTGGCATCACTACATTGGATATACATTCATCTCCCTAGACAAACCTAAAAGCTACAACCTTGTGCTTAGCTTATTAAGGATCAGAGTTCTTTTTTTTTTAACTAGGACATCTAAGCCACAAGATTATAACTCCTAAGCATACATTCTTCTTCCCCTATTTCTCCCTTTTTCCTTTTTTACTTAGGTGGAGTCTCTCCTTGGGTTGCCTTTTGATGCAATGCCACTTGTGGTTTACACACTTGGCACTGATTACTCAGCACTTGAGAGAGACTCCCCTTTTTATTCTATTTTTCACTTTTTTCTATTTATCACAAAAAAAAATTTCTTAAAGGAGAAGAAGAATGCTTATGTCCTATTCATAAACTTAATTGTTAAGTTTGTATGATAAAAAATTAGTTAATTAAAAAAAAAGTTTTTTTTAATTGGCTATTGAAAAACCCTTATTGGAGAGAGGAAATGAATTTGGTCATATATTCATTTTGCTCTCTTCTTCATGGGATGAGATGCTGAAGGCAGAGACTTATTAAAAAAAAAGGAATATGATTCTTGATGGCTCTCCTTCATGATTAAGACTTTTCTCTTCTTCCATCACTTTTCCTTCTTTTCTTCTTCTTTTCTCTTTGTTTCGGAGTCCCACAACTCCGTTGCGCGGCGCCGAGGATACCGGGACTACCTGGGGTGGTCCTCGGGGTGTTCGTGCGAAGAGGTCGGAAGAGTTCGTGACGAGGAACGGCCGACGGACTTGAAGAAATTGGAGCTACAAGGGTATGTATTTCTAATTTCTTAATTCTGTCTCTTAGAGCATGTTTTCTATTTGTTTAATTGATGAAATTAGAGTATCATCGGTCCGAAATCGCGTTCCGCTGCGGTAAAACGCTCCATCAAGTTTGCCATCCATAAACTGACCCACCAACGAACCTCTCCAAACTGCTATGCCCTCCTCAATAACCTCATCCGAGGGAATGGCAAACATAATTCCATCTTTCTCAATAGGAGGGTTATAGACAAGGGGTTCAGCAGCGGGTGAAGTCCACTGAGGCCCAAAAAGATTAGCCCAACTAGCCTTCTGTCCCTGACCAAGGGACTCCACCTCATTCCCCTCACTAGCTCCCACAACCGACCGAGGATGGCCTAACAGAGGAAACTTTCCTGGAAACCCCAAACCAATCCTAGGCCCAAGCGAACTACCTCCCATCCCAAACTCACTAGTTCCATCATTTCCCTCAAGGGGGAGAACCTCATCCCGATCGGGCATACCACGCCGAGTCGCCAAGTGTCCCAACTTCCCACGCCCTATTGGGCTAAAAGAGGACAGCCCAATTGGCAAAACTCCATTTTGTAAGCCATGAACAATAGGGCCCCTCCGAATTTGACCAAGCCCATTTTTTCCAAGGCCACAATTTCCAATCATTTCAAGATCAATTGGGCCAAGCCCCTTTGTGTCAGGCCCATTTGGGTTGGCAAAATGGACGTCACACCTTGGATGACCCAATGAGACCCCACATTGCAGCCCTTCAAGATGGCTACTGCCTCCATACTTACCAAAAGGAGGGTCAAAGGTTGTCAACTCTTTAGGCATCAACGAATTACCCAAGGAGAGAGAGCCTTCCAACGAAAATGGACTTTCCAAAAAAGTAGCTTCTGATCCTTTCACCAATCTGCTAACTGAAGGATTTTCCAAAGAAATTTCAGCCCGTTCCTTACTAAAAGTAGCACCTATCACGGGGGAAGAAGGGAGATTGGCGACATGTTTAACCCTCCCCCCAATGGACTTACCCAAACGAGAATCTGTAATATTAGGAACCAAAGAATTACTTTCCAAAGAGGCCTCAGCTGACACTTTCCCCATACGGCTAACTGAAGGGATGCCAAGAAAAATGCCAGCCTGCTCATTACTAAAATCAGCATTTTTTTTTTTTGCAAAAGTGAATATATATAAGCAAAAGGCCTCAAAGCCCGAGGCCAAAGGGCACAACAACAAGAGAACAAACACTGGGAAAACCAATGTACGAGAACAAAACGAAAACAACACAACGGGAACCTCACAGCCCGAGGGAAAGCAACAAATAAATGAAACAACAACAGAGAGTGGGGTAGCATGGCTGTTTATTTGTGTGGAGGGAAAGCAACAAATAAACGAAACAACAGCAGAGAGTGGGGGTTTGATTCTGCCTTAGGGCAGATTTTCATAAAAATTATCAAACAACCACTTGGTGCAACGGGTGAGTGAGCGCATCACCTAGATAGCCCAGAGTGGGGGTTGATTGATCCTGCACCGTGCAAACGGGGCATGAATGATTTAAAATATTTAACTGCATTATATACCGCCTATAAAGGCAAATTTTAGGGCTGTTGCTGATTAAGGTTGAGGGCTTCGTCTTCTCCTACGGTGTAACAGTGGGGTAGCATGGCTGTTCATTGAAGCTTCGTATCTTCGGCGGATGAAGGTAGCGGCGCTGGGCGCAGCACCGAGATTGGAGGGCAAGCTGAATAAGGTCGAGGAGCTGGGCACGTCTTCAAAGAGGTCATCCATGGCTGCTGCTTGAAGGTTGCTGAGCAGGGTGCTTCAAGAGATAAGTTTTCTCTGGTTTTTTCATTCGGTTTGTTCTGTTTTTAAGCTTTCTGCATTTCTTTTGTTAGTTTGTTAGCTTGTGTGGGCTGTTTTGTTGATCTGGTCCTTGAAGATTGGGTTGGGGTGCTTGGTTTTCTTCTTCTTCAAATGGGGAAGAAGAAATCTCCTCACAAGAAGGCTTCCCCTCAAAAGAAGGCTTCTGCTTCACTCTCGAGTTCCAATGGGTCGCGGCCACAACAGTCCCCATCTTTAGAGGTCTCCAAATCAGGAGCTCATTCCAATTCAGGAGCTCCAATTGGGATTGCTCCGAGTGCCCAGCTTCATTCATCTGGTCACGATTTAGGAAAGAAGGTTGCCCGCGTTTTGACTTCTGAAGCTACTAAAAAGGTTTCCAAATCCGAGGGAAAACAGAGCATTCTAAGTGTTGAGGTTCCTGCTGTGGGACAACCTTTGAATGCGAATGTTCATCTAAGTCAGGGTGCTGGTGCAGGTTCTTGTAGCTCTAGTAAAATTACAGGGCTTGATAAGGATGGATCAGCTAGCGTTACTGGGGAACCTGCAACTGATGCGAAAACAGGGGATGCCTCGCTTCAATTTGGAACTCGTGATATGCCTAGCGATTGCGGTGGGGGAAACCTTTGTCACGTCCGATAGTTCAACGGTCTAAAGGTCACTCCTTGGCTGAGGTAGAAGCTTCGTATGGTTCAATCTTGGGCGAGGCTCGGCTGGAGGTTGAAGATGACGGATTAGGGCAGGCCGCCTCTCTTCCCAGGGCTGCGGCGGTGGGAGATCCCTCATTGAATGACTTTCCTAATTTAGGAAAGGAAATTAATGACATTCTACAGCCGGTTACCTTATCTTCTTCAGCCCCCGTGAAGATTTGTTTTTGCAAAAGTGAATATATATAAGCAAAAGGCCTCAAAGCCCGAGGCCAAAGGGCACAACAACAAGTGAACAAACACTGGGAGAACCAATGTACGACAACAAAAAGAAAACAACACAACGGAAACCTCACAGCCCGAGGGAAAGCAACAGAAGCAACAAATAAAACAAACAACAACACTCTAGCATTCAACCCACAAGCGGGAAGGAGCTAGAAAAGAGACACAACTGAAAAGCAAAGAAACAGCTGAAGCAGGAGGAAACAAAGAGATAGAACACGAAGGAATCGTGACACCTCAACCGCGAAGCATGACCACTCATCCGCCCACAACACTCCCCAGGCCATCCAACCCCTGCCGGTACTAGCGAAAGAGCAACTCCAGACAGGGTCAAGGGGCACCAAGCAAAAACAGGGAGAGGACAGGCAGATGCTGAGAAAAACGGGGCCAAGTTGGCCATCCATCAAATGCAAGCAAGAAGCCCGCCCCCCAAGCTCGACCAAGAAACCGAACAAAGAAGAGGCCCATCAATCCCCCGTGAAGATTGCAGCTGATATTAATGACCAAGATGCTGCGGCCCGCAAGCCTAATTCTATGGAAGGAAAGTTTCTTCACGGTTTTGGACAGCGAGTTGACCTACCTCTTCCCTTGCACGCTTCGGTGATTAATGTGCGTGCAACTGCTTCTCAATGCCCAGCTGGCCGGTTGGTGAAAGGTAAGAAGATGGCGAGTAATCCGCCTGCTATGGAGAGCCATTTGAAGAACGCGGATGCACGGCCTTTGGGTTCTATGACCATGGAAGCCCGTTATGGTAAGTCAGGGAGTCTAATGACTGTGGATGCCCGTCATGGTCAGTCTGGCAGTTCACTTCCCCCAATTGGGCCGGTTGGTGGCGATTCTAGGGGCAATCTTCATGGGCCAATTTTAAAAGAGCATGGTCCTGTCTTGCTAGGGCAAAAGGAGCTTCATCAAGCTGGGATGGGTCCAGTTGGGCTTAATTCCATTGGGCTCAACACGAGTGGGCTTAATGAATTGGCCCAAAATGGTGTTAGGGAGTTGGATCCAAATGTGCTTAGTTTTAATGGGCTTGATAATGAGAGTATAGGGCCAAGTTTGAATGTCTTAGGACAAGGTGTCTTGCCTATTGGGTCATCTCCCTTTAGTCCTCTAGGGCGGGGTCAATTGGGAAATTTAGTGACGCATCGTAGTCTTCCCCCTCGGGAGGAGCTGTTGCCCTTGGGGGGTAAGAATGGATCTTCTGAGTTTGGGATGGGGTTTAGCGAGCTTGGGGCGAGGAGTGGGTCGGGGATTCCAGGAAAGTTTCCCCTGTTAGGCCAATCTCGTTCGAACCAGCTTGTGAGTGCTGGAGACGATGTGTCTCAGGGTTCTGGGGATACCTTTGTGCCCCCAGGATCCCATGGTCAGGGTCAGACGTCTAGTTGGGCTAATCTTTTTGGGCCTCAGAGGACCTCCCCTGCATCTGAACCCCTAGTCTATAACCCTCCAATTGAAAAGGATGGGATTATGTTTGCCATACCCTCGGATGAGGTAATTGAGGAGGGGGTAGCAGTCTGGAGAGGGTCTTTGGTGGGTCAGTTTATCGATGGTAAACTCCCCTTTTTTGTGCTTGATCGGCTTGTCCGTAAGATTTGGGGACATGTGGAAGTTCCAACCATTAACTTGTTTGATAATGGTTTGATCATCTTCAGGTTCCAAAAGGACTCAGCTCGGGACTGGGTCTTGGAGAATGGCCCCTGGCACATTGGGGGTAAGCCTATCCTACTGAGGCAGTGGGTCCCAGGGATAGTCCCTCAGACCTTTGTCTTCGATAAAATTCCTCTGTGGGTTAAGTTCTTCCATGTCCCTATGGAATTGTGGACCACTCCTGGCTTGAGTAACATTGCGAGTACGGTTGGTATTCCTTTGAGGTTGGATAAGCCTACAAAGGACAAAACGTGCTCCTCGTATGCTCGGGTTTGTGTGGAGGTCGCGATTGAGGCCCCTCTTCCTAGTAAGGTTGGGGTCACTGTCTATGGTGTGGATCACACTATCCCCATTGAGTATGAATGGAAGCCCAAGAGGTGCCTATCCTGTAGGGTCTTTGGCCACTCGGACTCCGGTTGTCCTAAAAAGCCTGTGGGTAGTTTGGAGCCCATCCTCCCTACACAGGTGTCTACCGAGGGTGGGGTCAGGGTGCCGGCTCAGAGTGATGGCGTGAACTCGGTTCAGGTAGGGGTTGCTAGTGGGGAGGGGGAACAGGCCTCCTCTCTTGAGGCCGGTGATGACTTTCTCCCTGTGGGAGGGAAATCCCGTAGGCGTAAACGGAAGAAGGCTGCCAGGTCCTTGGCTGCAGTCTCGTCTGCCCTTCCCTTTGCCTTGGCTAGTCTTCCGAGTTCTCCTACTGGTCCCTCCTCTCGGCCTTCCCGTTCTCCTGAACCCCTGAAGGGGGTACATGTGACCAACTCTTTCGGTTCTCTTTCGGATTCGTTAGGGTGTGATTTGGCCCCCCCGAGGGTGGTTTCCTTAGTGGAAAAGACGCTATGTGACAGTGTTGACCCTCGATGGTGTCAGGATGCCATTGTTTCCCCATCTACTTCCTCTGTCTAGTTGGTGCTTGTTGCGTGCTCAATGTGTTAATAAAAATGATAAATAAGAGAGAGAGAGCACTCAGAACATGCAAGCATACATGATCTTATAGCAAGTAGTAAGTATATTTCATTCGTTTTCCCACAGAGACTTGTTTTTAGCTATTCTCGAAGTGTTTTTGTTAAGAAAGATGGGGTGGATTTGAGGGGGTAAAATTGGTTTTTAATTAACTAATTTTTGCTGAATGTATAAAGGGATATAACATAAACAAATGCAAGTTGAAATTAGATGCAAAGGACAAGAGATGGAATTAATAAACGAGGAAGAAAACAGCTAAACAGAATGCAACTTAGCAGAATTGCGAGAACTGCAATTAATCCGCAATTAACTCAACAGCAAAAGTATGTAAATGGGCGAATTAAGGGCTACTAATGACTATCCTATAGGCAGTTTATTACGATTCTCAAGCTTTGGATCAACTCTCTATACATCAAACTCACTCTATCTCAAGTATCGTCCGATTCCATGCATTAGAGACTTAAGTTTACTCGACTTCAAAGTAAGGTCTTAAGCATCTTGTTAAAACAGGAGTGTTTAGTTTGTACTAGGGAAACTCCTATTCCTAGGCCGTTTCCTGATTACCATGAAAGGCTAGCATGATTATATGACTCTGAACTCTTACTCCTTCCAGAGGTTAGGAGTTCTTTGGACAAAATGGATGGCCAATCGAAATTGCCCGTGGGATGAAGCTTACATACAATCAATGTTCGAGTGTTAATCTGCCTACTTGATTCACGTTTTTTAGCCTATAGTTCTGTCATTAGCATGCCCCTAAGTGACTTAGCTACTCATGGATATCTAGAGAACAGAAATGGCAGATAAGATAGACATGCTTAGAAGGGAAATGTGCTTAAAACAGTAAGACAAAACCGTAGCAGAAGATGGGAAATGAGAAATGCAGAAATGAACTTTGATTACTGAAATTGTTTGTTGAACAGATAAAAGCTGTAAAGTAAATAGCAACAAGACAGAAAGCAACGAAATAAACTAATCTAGCTACTTAGGAAAAGAACAGCACGAAGCAGAATGTAAAACAGAAGAGAAAGACAGAAAAACAGTAAAGAGTTGCTGGAAAGCTTCGTGGCAGTCGCCTCGAATGAAGGGGATGAAAGATCAGCCTTGCTTGGATGAATCCAATCGAGAGAGAAGAAGAATCTTCTCTCCTTCCTATCAGATTATCGATTCCAACAGCTGAGACTCTCACTCCAACAGACGGCAAAGGAAAACAGATGGAAATGGTGGACTGCGAGAAGACTTCTGCGCTTCGAGTGATGACTGAACCTCCGACTTTGACCCCCTTTTATAGTAGTTTGCAGGTGCGTTTGGGCCAAGGAGAACCATCAATCTTCAACGTCATATATCAGAATGGATGGAGGAGAAAGAACGAATCCCTGAAAAGTCGGATCTAAACAGAAAAAGATCAGCCAACTTACGGTTTTAACTTGAATAATTGCGGTCACCGCAATGTTTTCGCAATTCATTCGCAATGCTCATTTTTTCATTCTTTTCCTTCGGTTTTCAACCCTTTTTCTACCTCTTGTGCATAAGTCCTAAATTAGCTACCTTCTTCTAATTCTCATATTAAAGCATAGGTTTAAGCTAAATGCTATCAAAAACACCTAAAAGTGTACATCTTCCTAAGCTAAATGGGTCCTAAATAAGTCACTTTCAGAGACTTAACACACCCCCAAACTTAAGGCTTTGCTTGTCCTCAAGCATACTAAGGACTTACTTAGGCTGCTGTTTTCTCTTCTTTAACTACCTACCGACTCCCCTATATCCCTATCTCTAGCAGTGCTGTCCTGTGACACACTTCTAAGTTTAGAACTAACCTCTTATCAAGCTTCTTCTGACTTCACCTGCCTACTATACCTGCTGGTTTTGTTAACTCCCTACTACTGATCTAGCTACTTTTATGATGTCATGCCACTATCCCTCGGGTTTCAAATTCTACCAAGCTTTACTCCAGACTCAGTACATGCTTCTAGCTTATTTTTAATGTGTCTAGGATTCCTTAGAGTCATGCCAGTCTTAGTATTAACAGTGACAGTGGTACTTTTAGAGAACAACCTAAGCCCTGGCATCACTACATTGGATATACATTCATCTCCCTAGACAAACCTAAAAGCTACAACCTTGTGCTTAGCTCATTGAGGATCAGAGTTCTTTTTTAAATAGGACATCTAAGCCACAAGATTATAACTCCTAAGCATACATTCTTCTTCCCCTATTTCTCCTTTTCCCTTTTTTACTTAGGTGGAGTCTCTCCTTGGGTTGCCTTTTGATGCAATGCCACTTGTGGTTTACACACTTGGCACTGATTACTCAGCACTTGAGAGAGACTCCCCTCTTTATTCTATTTTTCACTTTTTCTATTTATCAAAAAAAAAATTTTTTAGGAGAAGAAGAATGCTTATGTCCTACGGAAGAGAAGAATGTTCCTAGGCCTAGGGTGGCCTCCCCCAAACTTCAACTACTCATTGTCCCCAATGAGTGTCTGAGGTGGCACACCCCCAAACTATCCTAGAAGCATCTAGTCCAAAGTAAAACAAAGAGAATTTAAAAAATCCTAGGCATAGGCAAAACATTCTAAAAGCAACTATCCCAGCAGCAGAAAATTTGAACATAACAGAAAGTCTTAAGGACTTATGGTTTATGCATGCTGAGCACTATTCAGAGGCAAATTTAAACTATCAAAGCGTGTCCTATGACACTCATCCAGCATGCTTTCAGATCAGCTATATAAGGTAGTCATGCTAGCAGCAAAAGATAGAATATAACAGATCATAGCCTAACTAAACAGACAGTCCAAAACATGCAATCAGTCACAAAAATTGCGGGAACCGCAATTATTTCGCAATTCAATCCGGGCAGTTTTAACATTGATTCAGGCCCCTAGCATGCTTTTTCCTGTTACTCATGCATCCTAAAAATAAAACTAAACTATCCTACCTATTCAGCTAACATCTGACTAGACTAAGCAGAAGAAAAACATAAAACTAAACACTAAAAACAGATCAAAAGTTGATCCCAAAACAGCATAATATACATGATTCGATCAGAAAGCAGAAAAAATTGTCTTTTGTATCTTAAGGGAACAGCAATACTCCCTTTAGTGCACTTCAAACCAGCACTCAATTCTCATCATCCTCATCTGGTTGCCTTGGTCGTGGGGGCACCCATGGAGTTAGGAGGTTGGTGGGGAAGTCCGGGAAGATGCATCCCAACTGGTCTGCAACTTCTTTGTCCCTTGCCTGCGCATAGTTGGCCCATTGAGCCATTCTCCTCTGCATGTCCATTAAGCAGGCCGTGAGTTAAATAATAGTACAAGTTGGCCCTTCCTAAAGTCTTTGATCCTGAGTCTACTGTCGTGCCATATTTTTGTCTTTTCTTTATACATTTTGGCATTCTCATAGGCCATATGCCTAAGCTCATCAAGTTCATGTAGCTGCAAAGATCTCAATGTCCCCGCATCCTTTACACAAAAATTCAATTCCTTCATGGCCCAAAATGCTTTGTTTTCTAACTCAAGTGGCAAGTGGCAAGCCTTGCCATACACCAACCTATAGGGAGACATTCCTAGAGGTGTCTTATATGCTGTTCTATAAGCCCAAAGTGCATCCTCAAGCTTAAATGACCAGTCTTTTCTATTAGGTTTAACTACCTTTTCTAGGATGGTCTTTATCTCCCTATTGGAAATTTCAGCTTGACCATTTGAGTGTGGGTGGTAGGGAGTAGCTACCCTATGTCTGATGTTATACTTAGCCAATATTTTCTCCATAGCCTTATTAATGAAATGTGACCCCTCATCACTAATGATAGCACGAGGAGTCCCAAATCTAGTGAAAATGTGCCTATGCAAGAAGTTAGTGACTGTTTTAGCATCATTATTAGAACATGCCTTAGCTTCTACCCACTTTGACACGTAGTCTACTGCTACTAAGATGTACAGGTTACCTGAAGATGGAGGGAAGGGTCCCATGAAATCAATGCCCCACACATCGAAGAGCTCCAACTCTAAGATGTAGGTGAGGGGCATCTCATCCTTGCGACTGAGGTTACCTGTCCTTTGGCATTCGTCACAGTTGTGGGCATAGTTGTGGGCGTCCTTGAAGATTGTTGGCCAGTAGTAGCCACTCTAAAATACCTTCGCAGCTGTCCTTTGGCCACCAAAATGTCCACCATAAGGAGATGAGTGACAGTGCTGCAGCACAGACTTCGCTTCAGCAGCTGAAACACACTTCCTTAGTAAGCCATCAGCACAGGTTCTGTAAAGTGTGGGGTCATCCCAGATGAATTTCCTTGCTTCATGCAGGAACCGCTTCTTTTCTTGTCCTCCCTTGAACACTGGTAATACCTGTGATGCACGGAAGTTAGCAATATCAGCAACCCACGGTTCCTCATCGTTATCACGACGAGCCAGAGCAAATACATGTTCATCTATAAAAGCATCAGAAATTGCGGTCTCCGCAATTTTTTCGCAATTATGCTGCAAACGAGACAGGTGATCTGCAACCACATTTTCACAACCTTTCTTGTCCCGAATGTCCAAATCAAATTCTTGCAGCAATAACACCCATCTAATCAATCTAGGCTTAGCATCAGCCTTTCTCATAAGATATTTTAAAGCAGAATGGTCAGTATATACAATGGTCCTAGTTCCTACAATATAGTTTCTAAATTTTTCACAAGCAAATACTACAGCAAGCATCTCTTTCTCTGTAGTTGTATAATTACATTGGGCCTCATTCAAGGTCTTACTAGCATAATAGACAGGGTGTGTGAGCTTGTCAATCTTCTGTCCTAACATGACTCCTACAGCATAGTCACTGGCATCACATAGCATCTCAAATGGGAGATCCCAATTTGGTCCGACTATGATTGGTGCTGTGACCAGTGCTTCCTTAAGGGTTTTCCAAGCTACTACACATTCCTTAGAGAAGATGAATGGTCTATTTAGCTCTAGAAGCTCGCACAGAGGCTTGGCTATCTTAGAAAAGTCCTTAATGAACCTTCTGTAGAAGCCAGCATGCCCTAAGAAGCTCCTAATAGCCTTGACATTCTGGGGCTCTACCAACTTCTCTATGATCTCTATTTTTGCCCTATCCACTTCTACACCTGCCTTTGACACTCTATGTCCTAAGACAATCCCTTCGTCTACCATAAAATGGCACTTTTCCCAATTTAGGACTAGGTTGGTCTCCTCACACCTAGCCAGGACTTGTCCTAGGTTCTCTAGACAGGTTTTAAATGAGTCCCCAAAGACTGAGAAGTCATCCATGAATATTTCTATCATGGACTCATCCAACTCAGAGAAGATTGCCATCATGCACCTTTGGAAAGTTGCCGGTGCATTGCATAAGCCAAAAGGCATTCTGCGGAAGGCAAACGTTCCAAAAGGGCAAGTGAAGGTAGTCTTCTCTTGATCCTTAGGGTCTATAGTAATTTGATTATAGCCAGAGTACCCATCTAAGAAACAATAGTAGGCTCTACCAGCTATTCTGTCTAGCATCTGGTCAATAAACGGTATAGGGAAATGGTCTTTTTTTGTTTCTTTATTTAGTTTTCTGTAATCCATACATACCCTCCACCCTGTGACAGTCCTTGTTGGAATCAGTTCGTTGTTCTCATTGACTACCACAGTTATTCCCCCCTTTTTAGGTACACATTGGATGGGGCTAACCCACTGGCTACTAGCTATGGGGAAAATCACTCCTGCATCTAACCACTTTATTATTTCTTTCTTCACTACCTCTTTCATAGAGGGGTTTAACCTACGCTGGTGATCTACCCTAGGTGTGTGCTCTTCCTCTAGTATAATTTTGTGCATGCAATAAGAAGGGCTAATGCCTCGAATATCAGCAATAGACCATGCTATAGCCTTCCTATGTTGCTTAAGCAGTAAAATTAAATCAACCTCATGCTGTTCACTTAGTTTAGAAGAAATAATTACAGGCAGCGTGTCATTATCTCCTAAATATGCATATTTGAGGTGAGTAGGTAGTGGTTTCAGTTCTAAAATAGGTGGATGCTCAATGGAGGGTTTTAACGGGTTTGTAGTTCTATCAGTTAAATCTATATTCATACATACATGCTGTGGTTTATTTACAGGCATATCCATTATGTCAGATACATTTAAGTCAGCTATGTCTACTTGTACATATTCACTAGCATGCTTGGTTAACAGTACATGCTCTAATTGTTCTTCCATTAGTGAGTCAACAACATCCATGCTAGCACAGGATTCAAGGTCAGAGGGATACTTTAAAGCTTTATAAACACTAAATTTTACCTCTTCATCATGAACCCTCATAGTTAACTCACCTTTTTGCACATCTATTAGTGCCCTACCTGTGGCTAGAAATGGTCTACCTAGCAGGATGGGAACCTCCTTGTCTGCCTCATAGTCCAGGACAATGAAATCTGCAAGGAAAATGAATTTGTCAACTTTAACTAGAATATCCTCAATCTTACCTTCTGGATATGCGATGGATCTGTCTGCTAGTTGTAAAGTGACTGTGGTTGGACGTGCTTCTCCCATTCCCAACTGGCGGAATAGGGACAGGGGCATGAGGTTTATGCTGGCGCCCAGGTCACAAAGCGCTCTGCCCACGTGCTTGCCTCCAAGTTCTACAGGTAAGGTGAAGGAACCAGGATCCTTCTCCTTCTTGGGCAGCTTGTTCTGGAGGATGGCACTGCACTCCTCGGTGAGGTTTACTGTTTCAAACTCACCAATTATTTTTTTGTTAGTAATAATGTCCTTCAAAAACTTTACATATGAAGGCATAGACTGTAAAACCTCTACAAAAGGAATGTTCACATGCACTTGCTTAAGTATCTCTAAAAATTTATTAAAATGAACTTCCTGTTCCTGCTTCTTCTTAAGCCTTCGAGGATATGGAGGTGGTGGCACATATGCAGGCACGTCAGGGCGCCTTAGGATAGGGGGAGGCCTTGGAATTTCTTCTACGTCCTCAACAATTGGCTCTAGCCTGGCTCCTGATGTGCTAGTTGGTGGTGGACCTTGGCTTGGCAGAGACTCCAGTGGAGCACTAGACTCAGTGTTCTCTACTCTCTTTCGTGTGTCCTTTGTGTTGCTCACCAAGGGTCTTCCACTCCTAAGTTCAATTGCTTGAACTTGTTCCTTGCCATCTCTCCTTGGTACCTCGGTATCAGCAGGGAGTCTACCTTGGGGCCTACTTTTAAGTTCATTGGCTAATTGGCCTATTTGGTTCTCTAGGCTCCTAAGAGTAGCTTGCTGGCTCTGAAGAGTAGCATCATTCTTAGCTATATATTCCTTGAGTAGGTTTTCTACAGAAGATCCTACAGATTGATTGTAAGGCTTTTGGTACATTGACTGGTTATGTTGGGGAGTGAAACCAGGTGTTCCACTCGGCCTTGGTTGGTTAGAATTTTGGTTAGTGTTTTGTTGGCCACCCCATGACAGGTTAGGGTGGTTTCTCCAACCAGGGTTATAGGTGTTGGAGTAGGGGTTATTCCTAGGCTGCTGCTGGCTTCCTACATAGCAGACTGAGGATGGATTCCCAGGGCAGTATTCATAAGGGTGCCCTTCCCCACAGAATCCACAGATTGGTGCCTCGCCTTGACTTGGTTGGGTGCCCATTGACATGGCTGTGGCGGTATTGGCACTGGTTTGGAGATTGGCCTGAGCCATTTGCTTGACTAAGTTGGTCAGGGCATTTATTTGGGTGCTCATGGCGCTTAGAGCATCCTTGTCTTGAGCCCTAGTTGGCTCTACTGGATCGTCTGACCACCTACAATGAGATGTTGAGATCTTCTCCAAGATCTCATAGGCTTCGTTGTAACTCTTGGACAACATGGAACCTCCAGCAGATGAATTTAAAACTTGTCTGGTGCTGGGGTTGCATCCTTTAAAGAAGACTTCTATTTGGATACACCATGGAATGCCATGGTGTGGACATTTAATGAGAAGGTCTTTGAATCTGGTCCAAGCTTCGTGAAGAGACTCACTTGGAGCTTGTTTGAACTTTATGATATCATCACGAAAGGTCGAATTCCTATCAGGTGGGAAGTATTTGACTAGGAATTTTTCTGCTAAATCTGTCCAATTGCGGACAGATCCTGAGGGTAAAGAATTTAACCATGTTTTGGCTTTGTCCCTCAAAGAGTAAGGGAAAAGATATAGCCTCAGGGCTTCTTGGGAAACTCCAGGGATTAGGAAGGTGTCACTAACTCCTAGGAAGTTCCTAAGGTGATTATGGGGGTCCTCATTTTCTATTCCAAAGAATTGTCCCACAGTGGACAACATTTGGAACATCACTGGTTTTAACTCGAATGAGTTGGCAGTGATTTCAGGACGGATTATGCTGGGGTTCAGCTCCCCAGGCATAGGTACTAAATATGAAAGGATGGCGCTATCCTTGTCATTCGCTATTTCAATGGGATTGCGAGTGACAGGCACCAGGTTTTGATTTACTCCAGCCATTTCTTCTTGAGGTAGTTGCGGAGGAATTGTAGTCTCTGCAATGATTGGAGGTAAAAGGGTTTGTTTAAAGAGACGTTTCTTGGCTCTATTCCTAGCTCTAAGTAATCTCTCGGGCTCAGGGTTGAACTCTAGATCACTACTTGGAGTCTCATTCATAAACTACCCTAAATGGTACCTGAAAAAGAAATGAAGATGGATCAAATTCAATGGAAAATACTTTGATGTTTCAGACTTAACAAACTTCGTTTTCACTTAAAATAAGTCCCCGGCAGCGGCGCCAAAAACTTGTTGCGTGCTCAATGTGTTAATAAAAATGATAAATAAGAGAGAGAGAGCACTCAGAACATGCAAGCATACATGATCTTATAGCAAGTAGTAAGTATATTTCATTCGTTTTCCCACAGAGACTTGTTTTTAGCTATTCTCGAAGTGTTTTTGTTAAGAAAGATGGGGTGGATTTGAGGGGGTAAAATTGGTTTTTAATTAACTAATTTTTGCTGAATGTATAAAGGGATATAACATAAACAAATGCAAGTTGAAATTAGATGCAAAGGACAAGAGATGGAATTAATAAACGAGGAAGAAAACAGCTAAACAGAATGCAACTTAGCAGAATTGCGAGAACTGCAATTAATCCGCAATTAACTCAACAGCAAAAGTATGTAAATGGGCGAATTAAGGGCTACTAATGACTATCCTATAGGCAGTTTATTACGATTCTCAAGCTTTGGATCAACTCTCTATACATCAAACTCACTCTATCTCAAGTATCGTCCGATTCCATGCATTAGAGACTTAAGTTTACTCGACTTCAAAGTAAGGTCTTAAGCATCTTGTTAAAACAGGAGTGTTTAGTTTGTACTAGGGAAACTCCTATTCCTAGGCCGTTTCCTGATTACCATGAAAGGCTAGCATGATTATATGACTCTGAACTCTTACTCCTTCCAGAGGTTAGGAGTTCTTTGGACAAAATGGATGGCCAATCGAAATTGCCCGTGGGATGAAGCTTACATACAATCAATGTTCGAGTGTTAATCTGCCTACTTGATTCACGTTTTTTAGCCTATAGTTCTGTCATTAGCATGCCCCTAAGTGACTTAGCTACTCATGGATATCTAGAGAACAGAAATGGCAGATAAGATAGACATGCTTAGAAGGGAAATGTGCTTAAAACAGTAAGACAAAACCGTAGCAGAAGATGGGAAATGAGAAATGCAGAAATGAACTTTGATTACTGAAATTGTTTGTTGAACAGATAAAAGCTGTAAAGTAAATAGCAACAAGACAGAAAGCAACGAAATAAACTAATCTAGCTACTTAGGAAAAGAACAGCACGAAGCAGAATGTAAAACAGAAGAGAAAGACAGAAAAACAGTAAAGAGTTGCTGGAAAGCTTCGTGGCAGTCGCCTCGAATGAAGGGGATGAAAGATCAGCCTTGCTTGGATGAATCCAATCGAGAGAGAAGAAGAATCTTCTCTCCTTCCTATCAGATTATCGATTCCAACAGCTGAGACTCTCACTCCAACAGACGGCAAAGGAAAACAGATGGAAATGGTGGACTGCGAGAAGACTTCTGCGCTTCGAGTGATGACTGAACCTCCGACTTTGACCCCCTTTTATAGTAGTTTGCAGGTGCGTTTGGGCCAAGGAGAACCATCAATCTTCAACGTCATATATCAGAATGGATGGAGGAGAAAGAACGAATCCCTGAAAAGTCGGATCTAAACAGAAAAAGATCAGCCAACTTACGGTTTTAACTTGAATAATTGCGGTCACCGCAATGTTTTCGCAATTCATTCGCAATGCTCATTTTTTCATTCTTTTCCTTCGGTTTTCAACCCTTTTTCTACCTCTTGTGCATAAGTCCTAAATTAGCTACCTTCTTCTAATTCTCATATTAAAGCATAGGTTTAAGCTAAATGCTATCAAAAACACCTAAAAGTGTACATCTTCCTAAGCTAAATGGGTCCTAAATAAGTCACTTTCAGAGACTTAACAGTGCTCGTGGAATGTGCGCGGTCTCACTGACCCGACAAAAGGACGATGTGTTCGCTCCTTTTTGCAAGCTGAGAATATTGGTTTCTGCTGTCTGGTGGAAACTAAGGTTAAGGCTCATCAGTTTGATTTCGTTTTTCGTTCCTTTGGGGCTGATTGGCAGTGTGTTTGTCGTTATGGGGATAGTGGCCTGGGTCGTATTTGGGTGTTATGGCGCTCCCGCCGTTTCTCGTTCTCCCCTAGCCTGATTAGCCCTCAGTTGGTTACTGGCTCCCTGGTGGACCTGTCTTCTCAGGTTGTGACTCATATTGCCTGTGTGTATGGGTCCAATCTCGAGGCTAGGAGGTCTGTTTTGTGGAGGGAGTTGGCCATGGCTTGTTCGAGTTGGTCTTCCCCTGGCATTGTTTTTTTTTTTTTTTGCAAAAGTGATTATATATAAGAAAAAGGCCTCAAAGCCCGAGGCCAAAGGGCACAAACACAAGAGAACAAACACTGGAAAAACCAATGTACGAGAACAAAACGAAAACAACACAACGGAAACCTCACAGCCCGAGGGAAAGCAACAAATAAACGAAACAACAACATACCCCAGCATCCGGCCCACAAGCGGAAAGGAGCAGAAAAGACAAAAAGCAGAAAAAAGAAACACAACTGAAGAGCAAAGAACCAGCTGAAGCAGGCGGAAAAGAGATAGAACACGAGGGAATCGTGACACCTCAACCGCGAACCGTCCACAAAACTCCCCAGGCCATCCAACCCCCAGCCAGAACAAGCGAAAGAGCGACTCCAGACAGGGTCAAGGGGCACCAAGCAAAACAGAGAGAGGACAGGCAGATGCTGAGAAATAAGGGGCCAAGCTGGCCATCCATCAAATGCAAGCAAGAAGCCCGCCCCCCAAGCTCGACCAAGAAACCTAACAAAGAAGAGGCCCATCAACTCGTCTTCCCCCTACTTATGGCAAAAGAACAACCATCCGGTATGCAGGCACGGCAGAAAGCCACAGGGACCCAGCCAGCATCGCTTCCCTCGACAAAGCCAGATCCAAGGACCCACCAAAAGCCCACACACCCTCAGGACAAAGCGCCTTTCGGGGTGACAACAAGCGACCAGAACTCAACTCAATTAGGAACCAGGACCGGGAGGAGACAACGAGCACCCACAGAACAAGAGAAGGACAACCAACTGCAGAAGAAACAAGCACCGCCTGAAACACTCCGACAGCTAGGGACACCCCACAGACTAGCCACGCAGAGCCCCACACAAGCCTCAGAAAGCAGCGATCTCAGAGCAAGAACAAGCACAGGGGCAAGCACAAAAACCAAGCCACACAGACCAAACCAGAAACCCCTCCAGAAGAAGGGGCAATAGCATGAACCAGGGACAGATCAGGGGAAGCAGCAAACTCCATAAGCGAGACAGCGCCACATAGAGCAACCTGACAAAACACCTGCACACACACAAAGAACAAGACAAAGTCAATCAAAAGAATCCCAGGGGGAGACGACCGAAACCGCACCCGCCCAGGACGAGCAAGCAAGGGAAATATCAGACCGAATAGCAGCGATAACCGACTGAGTAGGGCGGTGACCCGGGCCATGAAAACGCAGATTGCGTTCCATCCAAATATGGTAAATCACAGCACACCAGGCCACCCTCCAAACAAGCTTACGCTTGTGCTGCCCAGCGCTCACCCGACAAATCCACTCAAGCTCAGCATCCCAAGGGAGAACGAGGCGGGAAGCTCGGCCCCAACAGAGGATATCCTCCCACACCAAACTCGCAAAGGGGCACTGGAAGAATAAGTGGTCACGGGACTCAGTCCCGGACAAACAAAGCAAACAATCAGTAGGTGTCGAGGGGATCCACCTAGCCAGCCTCTCACGAGTATACAAGCGGTCCCTCAAGGCCAGCCAGGTGACAAAAGCATGACGCGGAATATTCCCCCTGAACCATAGCAAACCCTGCCACGGCACCACTGTCCCACGGGGGCGAATCGCCTCCCAAGCACTAGAAACCGTAAAACCAATCCCGCCAGGAACCCAGATCAACTTATCCTCCCTACCTGGGCAACACACAGTAGAGCACACAGCATCGGCGATCTCCAACAAATCAGGAGACACAGCCGGCCACCGCCACGAACCATCAGGTAGCAAAAAATCAGAGACCATAGCTTGAATATGACTAGCTGCGTCATACAAGATACGATCACTAATTCTGGGGAGAATAGGACCATCAGGCAGCCAAGGATCAACCCACATACGACACCTAGAACCGCCACCAATGGAAAACCGGATAAGAGGACGGAATTGGTCCCGAAGCCCCATAATCGCCTTGAGGCACCAAGACCACGTAGACGACACAGGAATCGTCCAAAGAGACCGACCACGAAGGATATACGCCTCCATCCAAGCCACCCACAGGGAACCAGAGCGAAGCAGGAGGAGCCAGAGGAGCTTCATAACTGCTGCCGAGTTCCAGGAGGGGATATGACGAATACCTAAACCTCCCTCACTCTTCGGCAAACAAATGTCAGCCCAGGCAACCTTCGCCCCCCCACAACCAGAAGGAGAGCCCTTCCAGAGGTAGCAACGGAGCAATCTCTCAACCCTATGGACTATACGAGCAGGCAGCACAAACACACTAGCCCAATAGACCTGGAAGCTCTGAAGGACCGACTAGATAAGCTGCAACCGTCCTGCATAGGAAAGAGCCCTAGGAGTCCAACTACCAATCCTAGAGGTGATCCGATCAATCAGAGGCTGGCAATCCCTAAAAGACAACCGACCTGAGATGAGAGGGAGACCTAAGTAACACACAGGCAAGGTTGCCAGAGCAACACCCATGAACTCAGCCAGACCGACAGCCACCTGGACAGGAACCCCCGAGCAGAACATCGAGCTCTTAGCGGAGTTAGCCACAAGGCCAGAAAGCTCCTGGAAGTGAAGTAATGTCTGCTGAACAAACCTCAAAGAAGTACTGTTCCCTGCAGAGAAAATCATCAAGTCATCCGCAAAGCAAAGATGGGTAAGATTAACCATTTCACACTTGGGATGAAACTCAAACTCAGGCGGCGGGGAATTCAGCAGCCGCGATAAGACTTCCATACACATGACGAACAGGTAAGGGGACAGGGGATCACCCTGACGGAGACCACGCCTACCCGCAAAAAACCCCTCAGAGGACCCATTCACCGAGATGGAGAACATAGGCGAAGTAACGCAAGCCCGGACCCAGTTGACAAACTGGCAGGGCGTACCAATCGAAAGCAGTAAGCCAAAGAGAAAATCCCACTGAATAGAGTCATAAGCCTTCTGCAGGTCAATCTTCAGTACACACCGCGGGCTCCCTTTGTTGAGGTGGTAACCCCCAACCAACTCCTGGCAGAGCAGAATGTTATCCACAATGCTCCTACCTTGAACAAAGGCCGACTGGTTCGGACTAATGAAGTAAGGCAGCCACACGCGAAGACGATTAGCCAAAACCTTTGCAATGCATTTATACAACACATTACAACAAGAAATAGGCCTGAAATCCTCAACCCGTGAAGCACCCACCTTCTTAGGAATCAAGGTAAGAGAGGTGGCATTGATACCAGGAGGAAGGAAAGAGGTATCAAAGAAGTGAAGCACAGCGGAAACGAAATCATCCCCAACAACACTCCAACCAGCTTTGAAAAACCCCACAGGGAAGCCGTCCGGGCCAGGAGCCCTGGCACTACTCATGGAAAAGAGAATAGCTCGAACCTCCTCTCGCGAGATGGGGCGAGTGAGATCAGTTACACACTGATCAGACCACGAAAACCCCACCATCGGCTTTAAACACTCAGTGAGTTCACGATAACCAACCCCTTGGGACCCCAAGAGACCCTGGAAATAATGAACCAGAGAACTCGAGATGTCCTCATGGGACGACAACCTGACCCCAGAGCCATCAACCAAAGAGGAAAAGTTATTCCGAGCTGCCCTAACTTTTACGCTCCTGTGAAAGAAACCCGAGTTCCTATCCCCTAACGCCAGCCACTTGACCCTCGATTTCTGCCGAAGGGAGGCTTCCTCACACCTAGCTGCAGCCCAGAACCTATCAGAAGCCTCAGCAGCCTGACGCTGGAGGGAAGGAGAAAGGGGGTCCACCAAAACTCCCGCCTGGGCAGCCTCCATGGCCAAGCGCAGATCAATAACCTACTGACTAAGCACGGCAATCGGCGTCCCAAACTCCTGCCGGAGAGTCCCCTTTAAGCCCTTTAAATTGCGAGCAAAGCTAACAAGCGGAGAGACCCCAACATGGGTCACCCACTTACTGGCAATCACAGACAAAAACCTATCAGACTCCCCCCAATGGTTGAAGAACCGAAAGGAGGGAGACCGACGAGCACCAAAAGGGCCAGGAGAGAAAACCAACGGGCTATGGTCAGAGACACCCCAGTCATGCACGTGCACCACACACATAGGCCGACCAGAAGCCCACTCAGCGTTGACCAAGACTCTATCCCACCTTCCCAACTGACCTCCTGGGCCACCCCTCGGGCGACTAGTCCAAGTGAAACAATTCCCCTGAACCGGCAGCTCAACCAAGTCAGCCTCTAGGAGAGCAGTATCAAAGGCTCCCATCGCAGAAATGCTATGGTTACCCCCACTCCTCTCAGTCAACCGGCGAGTGTCATTGAAGTCTCCCATAACAATGCCAGGGGAAGACCTACTCGAACAAGCCAAGGCCAACTCCCTCCACAAAACAGACCTCCCAGCCTCGAGATTGGACCCATAAACACAGGCAATATGAGTCACAACCTGGGAAGACAGGTCCACCAGGGAGCCAGTAACCAACTGAGGGCTAATCAGGCTAGGGGAGAACGAGAAACGGCGGGAGCGCCATAACACCCAAATACGACCCAGGCCACTATCCCCATAACTACAAACACACTGCCAATCAGCCCCAAAGGAACGAAAAACGAAATCAAACTGATGAGCCTTAACCTTAGTTTCCACCAGACAGCAGAAACCAATATTCTCAGCTTGCAAAAAGGAGCGAACACATCGTCCTTTTGTCGGGTCAGTGAAACCGCGCACATTCCACGAGCACCAACTAGACATAGGAAGTAGATGGGGAAACAATGGCATCCTGACACCATCGAGGGTCAACACTGTCACATAGCGTCTTTTCCACTAAGGAAACCACCCTCGGGGCTAGTCTGTGGGGTGTCCCTAGCTGTCGGAGTGTTTCAGGCGGTGCTTGTTTCTTCTGCAGTTGGCTGTCCTTCTCTTGTTCTGTGGGTGCTCGTTGTCCCCTCCCGGTCCTGGTTCCTAATTGAGTTGAGTTCTGGTCGCTTGTTGTCACCCCGAAAGGCGCTTTGTCCTGAGGGTGTGTGGGCTTTTGGTGGGTCCTTGGATCTGGCTTTGTCGAGGGAAGCGATGCTGGCTGGGTCCCTGTGGCTTTCTGCCGTGCCTGCATACCGGATGGTTGTTCTTTTGCCATAAGTAGGGGGAAGACGAGTTGATGGGCCTCTTCTTTGTTCGGTTTCTTGGTCGAGCTTGGGGGGCGGGCTTCTTACTTGCATTTGATGGATGGCCAGCTTGGCCCCTTATTTCTCAGCATCTGCCTGTCCTCTCTCTGTTTTGCTTGGTGCCCCTTGACCCTGTCTGGAGTCGCTCTTTCGCTTGTTCCGGCTGGGGGTTGGATGGCCTGGGGAGTTTTGTGGACGGATCGCGGTTGAGGTGTCACGATTCCCTCGTGTTCTATCTCTTTTCCGCCTGCTTCAGCTGGTTCTTTGCTCTTCAGTTGTGTTTCCTTTTTCTGCTTTTTGTCTTTTCTGCTCCTTCCCGCTTGTGGGTCGGATGCTGGGGTATGTTGTTGTTTCGTTTATTTGTTGCTTTCCCTCGGGCTGTGAGGTTCCCGTTGTGTTGTTTTCGTTTTGTTCTCGTACATTGGTTTTCCCAGCGTTTGTTCTCTTGTTGTTGTGCCCTTTGGCCTCGGGCTTTGAGGCCTTTTGCTTATATATATTCACTTTTGCAAAAAAAAAAAAAACTTATGGTCGGGGACGCTTTTTAACCTCAAACTACAACTCTCGAAGCCTGCGAGTCTTATATCTAACAACCTTGCACCCCAATCTCAAAGCCCTAAAATCCTCAACGGGAGCATTTAAAGCACGTGGCAAAAAAACTGAGTAAGATTCCGAATTGCACAAAACCAAAGAGTGGATTTTGAATGTTTGATCAATACGAACCCATTTTTTAATTAAAAAAATTTCAAAAAATGCATCCCACCAGGGTGTTTTCGGTTTTTTGAAATTTCCATATCGCTCGTTTCTTCCCTTCTTTTCCAAACTTATGGTCGGGGACGCTTTTTAACCTCAAACTACAACTCTCGAAGCCTGCGAGTCTAATATCTAACAACCTTGCACCCCAATCTCAAAGCCCTAAAATCCTCAATGGGAGCATTTAAAGCACGTGCCAAAAAAACTGAGTAAGATTCCGAATTGCACAAAACCAAAGAGTGGATTGTGAATGTTTGATCAATACGAACCCATTTTTGAATTAAAAAAAATTTCAAAAAATGCATCCCACCGGGGCGTTTTCGGTTTTTTGCAATTTCCATATCGCCTGTTTCTTCCCTTCTTTTTCAAACTTATGGTCGGGGACGCTTTTTAACCTCAAACTACAACTCTCGAAGCCTGCGAGTCTAATATCTAACAACCTTGCACCCCAATCTCAAAGCCCTAAAATCCTCAACTGCAGCATTTAAAGCACGTGCCAAAAAAACTGAGTAAGATTCTGAATTGCACAAAACAAAAGAGTGGATTGTGAATGTTTGATTAATACGAACCCATTTTTTAATTAAATAAATTTCAAAAAATGCATCCCACCAGGGCGTTTTCGGTTTTTTGCAATCTCTATATCGCTCGTTTCTTCCCTTCTTTTCCAAACTTATGGTCGGGGCATCTTAGGAAGAATTTTCTCTCTCCTAAAATTCTCTCTGTTCTCTCTCCTCCCTCCAATGGGGGATTGACTGTTTGGAGGTGCATTTTGTCCATGGTGGCTTGAAGCTTTCCATGGCTGGGGATTGAAGATTGGTAGGGAATGCTGATCAAGGAAGCGGAGCTGGGCGCGTCATCGAGGTAAGTTCACATTCTGCCTTTTCGTTTTCTGTTTTGTTTACAGCCTACTGTTTTTTCGTTTTTTAGTTTTTTTGGTGTGGTTTTGGGTTCATTGAAGCTTGGATTGGGGTCACATTCTGCCCTTTCCTTGAGAGTTTTCTTTCCTCTGAGTACTCACGAGCGGAGAGAAGCTATGAGGAGAAAGAAATCTCCTCAGAAAAAGCCACTTGCCAAGAGTCATGCTTCTGCTGCGGGTGTTTTTGCCCTTCGTCCTCCAAAATCCTCTCCTTCTTCAGGGGTTATCAAGTCAGGAGCTATGAACGGGGTTGCTTCGAATGCCATTCTTAATCCATCAAATAAGGATTCTGGGTTGCAGGTGGCTCAAAGCTCGGCCTCAGAGGCTCCTTCGACGGTTTTCAGTTCTGTTAAAAAACAGAGCATCAGTGGTGTTGAGCTCCCTTCTGTGGGTAAGCTGCTGCCAGCCCACGTCTTGCCAAATCTTCCCTTTGAGGTATCTATCCCTTCTAAGGGGCTTGATCAGGGAGGTTCTTCTCGTGCTTTTGGGCAGCCTGCATTAGCTGCAATTTCTGGAAAAACAGGGGACGTGGCCTCGTCTTCTTCAAACTTGGGTAAGGCTAGGCTGGAGGATGAAGACGATGGATTAGGGCAGGCCGTCTCTTTCCCCTTAGGTGTGGCGGCTGGAGATTCTTCATTGAATGCCATCCCTATTGAGGGAAAGTTCATTAACGTCAGGAAGAAGTCTACTACCATACCTGCATCAGGCCCCGTGATGAGCGCAGCTCTTAAAGGTCAAGTTGAGTTTGAAAAAACCCAGCTGGCCGTTTGTTGAAGGGGAGAAATTCGGCTATATTGGCTGATTTGGAAAGTCAATTAAAGGGGGATTCTCTCTCCATGGGCAATGGCTTAAATTCCTTGGATACCCGTTATGGAAAATCTGGGAATAATTTTGAACTCCCTTCAAATATCCGAGTTGGGAACGGTTTAGCTGCGGCAGTTTTGGAAAGTCTTTTGAGTGTGGCTAGTTCTCTCTCCTTGGGTAATCCGTTGCTGCCTCAAGCTATTAAGAACATTGATACCCGATTTGATAAGTCTGAAGTGTCACGCAATGAAGGGCTGCAATGTGATGATTTAATGGGCCAGCCAAGATGTGACATCCCAAACCCAATTGGGCTTGACAGAAACGGGCTTGGCCCAAATGTCCTTGATTTGAATGGCAAGGGTGGGCTTGAGCAAAATGGGCTTGGCGCAATTGGGAGGGGCCCATTCTTAGGGCAAGGAGTCTTGCCAAATGGGTCGTCTTCCTTTAGCCCAATAGGGCGTGGGCAGTTAGGACACTTGGTAGCTCGGCGTTTTAAGCCCACTCGGGATGAGGTTTTGCCCCTGGAGGAGAACGGGGGTGAGGGTGAGTTTGGTTTGGGTTGTAGCTCGATTGGGCCTAGGAGTGGGTCGCGGATTCCAGGAAAGTTTCCTCTGTTAGGCCATCCTTGGTCGGATTTGGAGGCTAGTGCGGGGGAAGAGACGTCTGTAGGTACTTTGGGTAAGTTTGGGCCACATCTTGTTGGGCCCTTTGGGTCCCCGGGGTCCCATGGTCAGGGTCAGAAGTCTAGTTGGGCCAATCTTTTTGGGCCTCAGTGGACCTCCCCCGCTATTGAACCCCTAGTCTATAATCCTCCAATTGAGAAGGATGGGATTATGTTTGCCATCCACTCGGATGAGGTTATTGAGGAGGGTGTAGCTGTCTGGAAAGGTTCTTTGGTGGGTCATTTTATTGATGGTAAACTCCCCTTTTTTGTGCTCGATCGGCTTGTCCGAAAGATTTGGGGACATGTGGAAGTTCCAACCATTAACTTGTTTGATAATGGTTTGATCATCTTCAGGTTCCAAAAGGACTCAGCTCGGGACTGGGTCCTGGAGAATGGTCCCTGGCACATTGGGGGTAAGCCTATCCTTCTGAGGTCGTGGGCCCCTGGGATTGTCCCCCAGACCTTTGTGTTCGATAAAATACCTGTGTGGGTTAAGTTTTTCCATGTCCTTATGGAATTGTGGACCACTCTTGGGTTGAGTAATATTGCGAGCACGGTTGGTGTTCCTTTGCGGTTGGATAAGCCTACAAAGGACAAAACGTGCTCCTCGTATGCTCGGGTTTGTGTGGAGGTTGCGATTGATGCCCCTCTTCCTAGTAAAGTTGGGTTCACTGTCTATGGGGTTGATCAAACTATCCCAATTGAGTATGAGTGGAAGCCCAAGCGGTGCCTGTTTTGCCGTGTCTTTGGTCACTCGGACACAGGTTGTCCGAAACAGAATATGGGTAGGGTCGATCCCATCCTCACTACACAGGTGTCTGCTGAGGGTGAGGTCAAGGTGCCGGCCCAGAGTGAGGGCGTGGACTCGGATATGGTTATGGTTGATAGTGGGGAGGGTCAGCAGGCCTCCTCTCTTGAGATTGGTGATGAGTTTCTCCCTGTGGAAGGGAAATCTCGTAGGCGTAAACGGAACAGGAAATGGGCTGCGAAGTGACCAAAGACACGGAAGGATCAACCCACATACGACACCTAGAACCGTCGCCAATGGAAAACCGGATAAGTGGACGAAATTGGTCCCGAAGCCCCATAATCGCCTTGAGGCACCAAGACCACGTAGACGACACAGGAATCGTCCAAAGAGACCGACCACGGAGGATATACGCCTCCATCCAAGCCACCCACAGAGAACCAGAACGAAGCAGAAGGAGCCAAAGGAGCTTCATAACCGCTGCCGAATTCCAGGAATGGATATGACGAATACCCAAACCTCCCTCACTCTTCGGCAAACAAATGTCAGCCCAGGCAACCTTCGCCCCCCCACGACCAGAAGGAGAGCCCTTCCAGAGGTAGCAACGAAGCAGACTCTCAACCCTATGGACTATACGAGCAGGCAGCACAAACACACTAGCCCAATAGACCTGAAAGCTCTGAAGGACCGACTGGATAAGCTGCAACCTTTCATGCATAGGAAAGAGCCCTAGCAGTCCAACTGCCAATCCTAGAGGTGATCCGATCAATCAGAGGGTGGCAATCCCGAGAAGACAGCCGACCTGAGATGAGAGGGAGACCTAAGTAACAAACAAGCAAGGTCGCAAGAGCAACACCCATGAACTCAGCCAGACCGATAGCCACCTGGACAGGAACCCCCGAACAGAACATCGAGCTCTTAGCGGAGTTAGCCACAAGGCCGGAAAGCTCCTGGAAGTGAAGTAAAGTTTGCTGAACAAACATCAAAGAAGTCCTGTTCCCCGCAGAGAAAATCATCAAGTCATCCGCAAAGCAAAGATGGGTAAGATTAACCATCTCACACTTGGGATGAAACTCAAACTCAGGCGGCGGGGAATTCAGCAGCCGCGATAAGACTTCCATACACATGACGAACAGGTAAGGGGACAGGGGATCACCCTGACGGAGACCACGCCTACCCGCAAAAAACCCCTCAGAGGACCCATTCACCGAGATGGAGAACATAGGCGAAGTAACGCAAGCCCGGACCCAGTTGACAAACTGGCAGGGCGTACCAATCGAAAGCAGTAAGCCAAAGAGAAAATCCCACTGAATAGAGTCATAAGCCTTCTGCAGGTCAATCTTCAGTACACACCGCGGGCTCCCTTTGTTGAGGTGGTAACCCCCAACCAACTCCTGGCAGAGCAGAATGTTATCCACAATGCTCCTACCTTGAACAAAGGCCGACTGATTCGGACTAATGAAGGAAGGCAGCCACACGCGAAGACGATTAGCCAAAACCTTTGCAATGCATTTATACAACACATTACAACAGGAAATAGGCCTGAAATCCTCAACCCGGGAAGCACCCACCTTCTTAGGAATCAAGGTAAGAGAGGTGGCATTGATACCAGGAGGAAGGAAGGAGGTATCAAAGAAGTGAAGCACAGCGGAAACGAAATCATCCCCAACAACACTCCAAGCAGCTTTGAAAAACCCCACAGGGAAGCCATCCGGGCCAGGAGCCCTGGCACTACTCATGGAAAAGAGAACAGCTCGAACCTCCTCTCGCGCGATGGGGCGAATGAGATCAGTTACACACTGATCAGACCACGAAAACCCCACCATCGGCTTTAAACACTCAGTGAGGTCACGATAACCAACCCCTTGGGACCCCAAGAGACCCTGGAAATAATGAACCAGAGATCTCGAGATGTCCTCATGGGACGACATCCTGACCCCAGAACCATCAACCAAAGAGGAAAAGTTATTCCGGGCTGCCCTAACTTTTACGCTCCTGTGAAAGAACCCCGAGTTCCTATCCCCTAACGCCAGCCACTTGACCCTCGATTTCTGCCGAAGGGAGGCTTCCTCACACCTAGCTGCTGCCCAGAACCTTTCAGAAGCCTCAGTGGCCTGACGCTGGAGGGAAGGAGAGAGGGGGTCCACCAAAACTCCCGCCTGGGCAGCCTCCATGGCCAAGCGCAGATCAATAACCTGCTGACTAAGCACGGCAATCGGCGTCCCAAACTCCTGCCTGAGAGTCCCCTTTAAGCCCTTTAAATTGCGAGCGAAGCTAACAAGCGGAGAGACCCCAACATGGGTCACCCACCTACTGGCAATCACAGACAAAAACCTATCAGACTCCCCCCAATGGTTGAAGAACCGAAAGGAGGGAGACCGACGAGCACCTAAAGGGCCTGGAGAGAAAACCAACGGACTATGGTCAGAGACACCCCAGTCATGCACGTGCACCACACACATAGGCCGACCAGAAGCCCACTCAGCGTTGACCAAAACTCTATCCAACCTTCCCAACTGACCTCCTAGGCCACCCCTCGGGCGACTAGTCCAAGTGAAACAATTCCCCTGAACCGGCAGCTCAACCAAGTCAACCTCTAGGAGAGCAGTATCAAAGGCTCCCATCGCAGAAATGCTATGGTTACCCCCACTTCTCTCAGTCAACCGGCGAGTCTCATTGAAGTCTCCCATAACTACGCCAGGGGAAGACCAACTCGAACAAGCCAAGGCCAGCTCCCTCCACAAAACAGACCTCCCAGCCTCGAGATTGGACCCATACACACAGGCAATATGAGTCACAACCTGAGAAGACAGGTCCACCAGGGAGCCAGTAACCAACTGAGGACTAATCAGGCTAGGGGAGAAAGAGAAACGGCGGGAACGCCATAACACCCAAATACGACCCAGGCCACTATCCCCATAACTACAAACACACTGCCAATCAGCCCCAAAGGAACGAAACACGAAATCAAACTGATGAGCCTTAACCTTAGTTTCTACCAGACAGTAGAAACCAATATTCTCAGCCTGCAAAAAGGAGCGAACACATCGTCCTTTTGTCGGGTCAGTGAAACCGCGCACATTCCACGAGCACCAACTAGACATAGGAAGTAGACGGGGAAACAATGGCATCCTGACACCATCGAGGGTCAACACTGTCACAGAGCGTCTTTTCCACTAAGGAAACCACCCTCGGGGGGGCCAAATCACACCCTAACGAATCCGAAAGAGAACCGAAAGAGTTAGTCACATGTACCCCCTTCGGGGACTCAGGAGAACGGGGAAGCCGAGAGGAGGGGCCAATAGGAGAACTCGGAAGACTAGCCAAGGCAAAGGGAAGGGCAGACGAGTCTGCAGCCAAGGACCTGGCAGCCTTCTTCCGTTTACGCCTACGGGATTTCCCTCCCACAGGGAGAAAGTCATCACCGGCCTCAAGAGAGGAGGCTTGTTCCCCCTCCCCACTTGCAACCCCTACCTGAACCGAGTTCACGCCATCACTCTGAGCCGGCACCCTGACCCCATCCTCAGTAGACACCTGTGTAGGGAGGATGGGCTCAAAACTACTCACAGGCTTTTTAGGACAGCCGGAGTCCGAGTGGCCAAAGACCCGACAGGATAGGCACCTGTTGGGCTTCCATTCATACTCAATGGGGATAGTGTGATCCACACCATAGACAGTGACCCCAACCTTACTAGGAAGAGGGGCATCAATCGCGACCTCCACACAAACCCGAGCATACGAGGAGCACGTTTTGTCCTTTGTAGGCTTATCCAACCGCAAAGGAACACCAACCGTACTCGTAATGTTACTCAAACCAGGAGTGGTCCACAATTCCATAGGGACATGGAAGAACTTAACCCACACAGGAATTTTATCGAAGACAAAGGTCTGAGGGACTATCCCTGGGACCCACTGCCTCAGTAGGATAGGCTTACCCCCAATGTGCCAGCGGCCATTCTCCAAGACCCAGTCCCGAGCTGAGTCCTTTTGGAACCTGAAGATGATCAAACCATTATCAAACAAGTTAATGGTTGGAACTTCCACATGTCCCCAAATCTTACGGACAAGCCGATCAAGCACAAAAAAGGGGAGTTTACCATCGATAAACTGACCCACCAAAGACCCTCTCCAGACGGCTACACCCTCCTCAATTACCTCATCCGAGGGGATGGCAAACATAATCCCATCCTTCTCAATTGGAGGGTTATAGACTAGGGGTTCAGAGGCAGGGGAGGTCCACTGAGGCCCAAAAAGATTAGCCCAACTAGACTTCTGACCCTGACCAAGGGATCCTGGGGGCACAAAGGACCCACTCATCCCAAAACTATCCCCAGAATCCTGAGACACATCGTCTCCAGCACTCACAAGCTGGTCCGAACGAGATTGGCCTAACGGGGAAACTTTCCTGGAATCCCCGACCCACTCCTCGCCCCAAGCTCGCTAAACCCCATCCCAAACTCAGAAGATCCATTCTTATCTCCCAAGGGCATCAGCTCCTCCCGAGGGGGAAGACTACGACGCGTCACTAAATTTCCCAATTGACCCCGCCCTAGAGGACTAAAGGGAGATGACCCAATAGGCAAGACACCTTGTCCTAAGCCATTCAAACTTGGCCCCATACTCTTATTATCGAGCCCATTAAAATTAAGCACATTGGGATCCAACTCACTAACACCATTTTGGGCCAATTCATTAAGCCCACTATTTTTGAGCCCAATGGACTTAAGCCCAACTGGACCCATCCCATCTTGATCTAGCTCCTTTTGGCCTAACAAAATAGGACCATGTTCAGTTAAAATTGGGCCATTAAGCTTGCCCCTTGAGTCCCCACTAATCGGCCCAATTGGGGGAAGAGAACTGCCAGACTTTCCATGACGGGCATCCACAGTCATTAGACTCCCTGACTTACCATAACGGGCTTCCATGGTCATTGAACTCAAAGGCCGAGCTTCAGCGTTCTTTAAATGGCTTTCCATAGAAGGCAGACTACTAGCCATCTTCTTACCTTTCATCAACCGGCCAGCTGGGCATTGAGAAACAGCTGCACGCTCATTAATCACCGAAGCATTCAAGGGGAGAGAGAGGTCAACTCGCTGCTCAAATCCTTGAATATACTTTCCTTCCATAGAAGTAGGAGTGTAGGCAGCAGCATCTTGCCCATTAATAGCAGCAGCAATCTTTACGGGGGCTGAAGAAGATAAGGTAACCGGCTGCTGAATGACATTAAATCTCTTTCCTAAATTAGAAAAGGCATTCAATGAGGGATCTCCAGCAGCCGCAACCCTGGGAAAAGAGGCGGCCTGCCCTAATCCTTCGTTTTCAACCTCCAGCCGAGCCTCACCTAAGTTTGAACCAGACGAGGCCTCTACCTCTGTCAAGGAGTGACCTTTAGAACGTTGTACTATCTGACGTGCCAACGGTTTCCCCCCACCGCAAGCGCCAGGCACATCACGGGCTCCCAATTGAATAGAGGCATCCCCTATTTTTCTAGCAGTCGCATCAGTTGTAGGCTTCCCAGTGACGCTTGCTAAACCATCCTTATCAAGCCCTGTAAATTTACTAGAACTACGAGAGCCTACACCAGCACCCTCAATTGGATGAACAGGCGCATTCAGAAGGTTCCCCACAGCAGGAACCTCAACACTTACCATGCTCTGTTTTCCCTCGGATTTGGAACCCTTTTTAGTAACTTCAGAAGTCAAAACACGGGCCACCTTCTTCCCCAAATCGTGACCAGATGAATGAAGCAGGGCATTCGGAACAATCCCAATTGGAGCTCCTGAATTGGATTGAGCTCCTGAATTGGAAACCTCTACAGATGGAGACTGTTGTGGCCGAGAACCATTGGAGCTCGAGAGTGAAGCAGAAGCCTTCTTATGAGGGGAACCCTTCTTGTGAGGTGATTTCTTCTTCCCCATTTGAAGATGAAGAAAACCAAACTCCCCAACCCAATCTCCAAGGACCTAGACACAATTTACAGCCCACACAAACAGAAAACGAAATGCAGAAACCTTAAAAACCAGAAACAAAACAGAATGAAAAACCAGAGAAAGCTTATCTCTTGAAGCACCCTGCTCCGCAACCTTCAATCAGCAGCCATGGATGACCTCTTGAAGACGTGCCCAGCGCCGCTACCTTGTTCAGCTTGCCCTCTAGTCTTCAAACCGTAACCATGGACAACCCAGTCACCATGGATGAAGACGAAGCCCCCAAAAAACTCAATCTACCATTGTTGTGAGGAGAGAGAACAGAGAGAATTTTTTTTAATGTACTCATTTAAAGTGTAACTAAGTTTTAGGTGATCTTTCATATTTCAAGATAAACTTTTAGTTTTTCAAGGTGCCTTTTAGAATATCAAGGCATCTTTTGAATTTCAAGGTGACTTTTCATATTAGCATTTATGTTAGGAGTCTCTTGGCTTAATTCCTTGTCTATAAAAGGGATTAACCTTGTCTATTGTAAGACAACTTGATATGAGATATGAAATGTAGTGTTTTGGGTTTGAAACCAAATGATACGAAACCTTAGTGAATTGGGTCAAGAACCCCTTGGTTATATGAACCCTTGAATCGCAAACACTAAAACCCCTTGGTGTTATTAAGGGGTTTTAGTGTTTGCGATTCAAGGGTTCATATAACCAAGGGGTTCTTGACCCAATTCACTAAGGTTTCGTATCATTTGGTTTCAAACCGAGCATAGCTCAATTGGCATAGGGTTGAGCCGGTGACCAAAAGGTCATGGGTTCAATCCCCGCATTAATTAAACTACCGTTGCAAAAAAAGCAATGGAGACACCCCTCGGATTAGCGCAAGACTTCCCATCTATTCCATTTAAGCCCAAATGATCGGATTTAAAGAAAGGGGAAGCTTGGGCCACATTATTATCCAAACTTTCCTTATATGACCGAGAATAAATGCCTCCAGGAGTTGACGTTTGAAGAGGGAGAATATTGTCTAAACTTTCCAAACTTGGCCTCACGGGGGAATTAAGAGAAACAGCTTGCAGATTCAAAATGGCAGCAGATAAGGGAAGCTTTCCCAAATTAATACCCATCCCTTCAAAAACGCCCTTTTCATTATTGAGGTTTCCTTCAATAGGGCGAGCATTCAAAGCTCGTGTAGCAGCAGCCGCCTCCATGGTCGAAGAACCAGGTAGCCCTAGCCCGTCGTCTTCAACCTCCAGCCGAGGTTTATCAGCGCCAACACTCCTCTGGTTAGACGAAGAAGAAGCCTCAGACGTAGAAGAGATAACTCGGGGCTGAGGACCAAGGCCATTATCAACACAGAACTCGTCTTCATCAATTGAACGGTCCCCTGTTTTTCCCAATTTAGACAGAGAAGACGTCTGCCCAGTACGTACCATGTGCTCTGTTTTTTAACAAAAACTCCCAGCCTCTGAGTTTTGCCCTAGACGGTCAGAAACAACTTTAGACCGTCCTTCACTTAGGCTAGTCTTAGGGAAATCCGAACTTACAACCCCCATTGATTTTGTTGCAGAGATTTTGGAGAACCGAAGGCCAGGGAAGCCCGACGAAGAACCATTACTTTTGACGAACGGTTTTTTTTGGGGGGACTTCTTCCTCCTCATATTGCACCCTAAGCTTCGTGATCAAACGGAGAAGAGCTTCTCCCTCAACCCCAAACCCAGAGCACCACGGACCCAGCAACAGCAGCAAACAATAAACTGAAGCCCAAGGAAAGACAAAAACAGAGGATGGAGAACTTACCTCTTGAAGCGCCCTGCTGTGCTTCCTTGATCAGCTTGCTCGGAGATGCCTCGTAGGTACCACGGTGAGTGAATCACGTTGGCTCAACACCTACACCCAGCAGCAGCAAGAAGGCCGACGACCACCATGGAAGAAGCTTCAAAAAACTCAATCCCCCATTGTTGGGAGGAGAGAGAACAGAGAGAATGCAAAATTTTTTAGGTTCTAAAATTTGCCTCTATGGGCGGTATATAAGGCAGTTAAATATTTTAAATCATACATGCCCCGTTTGCACGGTGCAGAATCAATCAACCCCCACTCTGGGCTATCTAGGTGATGCGCTCACTCACCCGTTGCACCAAGTGGTTGTTTGATAATTTTTATGAAAATCTGCCCTAGGGCAGAATCGAACCCCCACTCTCTGCTATCTTAGGCGGAGCGCTCACCCACTGCACCAAGTGGTTGTTCGATATTCTTCTTTTGACTTCTTACATGAGGCTAAAACACTCATCGAGACGTTTGATTCAAAGATCGCTTCTACCGTCAACAATTGCAAACAACATATGGACATCAATGCCAAAACATTTATTGAGAAACAAAACACCAAAGTTTATTTCAGGACTATCCATGGCAGCAAGCATAAGGTGTTCAAACCGGGTGATTGGGTTTGGAAATTATTTTGGAAAGATCATTGTTCTTTTGACAAGAAACCCAAGTGGACTTCAAGAAGGAACTTGGCTATGAAAGCTCATGACTACAAGATTATTTTTGCAACGGTAGTTTAATTAATGCGGGGATTGAACCCATGACCTTTTGGTCACCGGCACAACCCTATGCCAATTGAGCTTTGCTCGGTTGGGCTCATGACTACAAGATTGCTCTACAAGGCGAAGAAGTTGTCAATTACAAGTTCAATGCTGCTGATTTTCGTCCTTTTGATCTAGATGATAGTGATGATTCGAGGACGAATCCTTTTTGAAGAAGGGGAGGATGATATGAATTATTTTGGCAATATAATTCATATCCATGAAGAAGCTCCAGAAAGTCAAACCATTGTTATGGAGCAAGAACCAAAATCATTAAAGAAGCTAAATGCATGAACTTTACTTTGTCACAAGCCCAAATTCATGGAAGACTAATGAATTAGGTTTAAACTAAGTTTAATATCCATATTTTGTCACTTATTACACTAATTAAAAGTGTAACAAAGTCTTAGGCAACCTTTCATATTTCTAGATGACTTTTACTTTTCTTTTTTTTGCAAAGGTGATTATATATAAGCAAAAAGACCTCAAAGCCCGAGGTCAAAGGGCACCATCAAACAAGAGAACAACCACTGGGAAAACCAATGTACGACAACAAAACAAAACAACCCAACGAAACCTCACAGCCCGAGGGAAAGCAACCAAGAAACCAAACAACTACAAACCCCGGCATCCAACCCACAAGCGGGAAGGAGCCAGAAAATACAAAAAGCAAATAAGTACCACACAACTCAAAAGGAAAAAGAACACAGCTGAAGCAGGAGGAAACAATCAGAACACGAACGAAGCCTAACTCCTCAGCCGCCCCAAAAAACTCCAGGCCATCCATCCCCCGGCTGGCACGAGCGAAGAACGACTCCAGACAGGGTCAAGGGGCACCAAGCAAACAGAGGGAGGACAGACAGATGCTGAGATAAAAGGGGCCCAGCTGGCCATCCATCATATGCATGTAAGAAGCCAGCCCCCCAAGCACGACCAAGTAGCCAAACAAAGAAGAGGCCCTTCAACTCGTCTTCCCCCTACTTATGGCAAAAGAACAACCATCCGGTATGCAGGCACGGCAGAAAGCCACAAGGACCCAGCCAGCATCGCTTCCCTCGACAAAGCCAGATCCAAGGACCCACCAAAAGCCCACACACCCTCCGGACAAAACGCCTTTCGGGGTGACAACAAGCATCCAGAACAACCTCAACTCAATTAGGAACCAGGACCACCAGGGAACAAAGAGCACTCACAGAACAGAGATGGACAGCCAACTGCAGGAGTAACAAGCACCGCCGGAACCAACCCCTACAGCTGGTGGCACCCCACAGACTAACCTCTCAAAGCCCCCACTCAAAAAGCCCACAAGGGAAGAAAGGGCCACGGACAACAAGGGACAGACAGGTGAAGAAAGCAAGCAACTGATCGAGCCTCTGCAAGCAGCTTCCTCAAAGCAGGGACAAGCACAGGGACAAGCTCAAACAAGCAAGCCTCACAGACCAAACTGAAAACCCCCTCCAGAGAAGAGACAACAGCAACAACCAGGGACAAAGTAGGTGAAGAAGCAATCGCCAGAAACGAAACAGCACCGCAAAGAGGAACCTGAAAAAACACCTGCACACACTCAAAGAACAAGACAAAGTCAATCAAAAGAATCCCAGGGGGAGCCGGCCGAAACCGCGCCCACCCAGGACGAGCATGCAGAAGAAATATCAGACCGAATAGCAGCAATAACCGACTGAGGACGGTGACCCGGGCCGTGAAAACGCAAGTTGCGTTCCATCCAAATATGGTAGATCACAGCACACCAGGCCACTCTCCAAACAAGCTTACGCTTGTGCTGCCCAGCACTCTCCCGACAAATCCACTCAAGCTCAGCATCCCAAGGGAGAACGAGGCGGGAAGCTCTACCCCAACAGAGGATATCCTCCCACACCAAACTCGCAAAGGGGCACTGAAAGAACAAGTGGTCACGGGACTCAGTCCCAGACAAACAAAGTAAACAATCGGTAGGGGTCGAGGGGATCCACCTAGCCAGCCTATCACGGGTATACAAACGGTCCCTCAAGGCCAGCCAGGTGACGAAAGCATGACGCGGAATATTCCCCCCGAACCATAGCAAACCATGCCAAGGAACCACAGTCCCACGGGGGCGGATCGTCTCCCAAGCACTCGAAACAGAAAAACCAATCCCGCCTGGAACCCAGATCAACCTATCCTCCCTACCTGGGCAACACACAGTAGAGCGAACGGCATCAGCGATCTCCAACAACTCAGGAGACACTACCGGCCACCGCCACGAACCATCAGGTAGCAGGAAATCAGATACCATAGCTTGAATATGACTAGCTGCGTCATACAAGATACGATCACTAATCCTGGGGAGAATAGGACCATCAGGCAGCCATGGATCAACCCACATACGACACCTAGAACCATCGCCAATGGAAAACCGAACAAGTGGACGGAATTGGTCCCGAAGCCCCATAATCGCCTTGAGGCACCAAGACCACATAGACGACACAGGAATCGTCCAAAGAGACCGACCACGGAGGATATACTCCTCCATCCAAGCGACCCACAGAGAACCAGGGAGAAGCAGAAGAAGCCAAAGGAGCTTCATAACAGCTGCCGAGTTCCAGGATTGGATATGACGAATACCCAAACCTCCCTCCCGCTTCGACAAACAAATGTCATCCCAGGAAACCTTCGCCCCCCCCCGCGACCAGAAGGAGAGCCCGTCCAGAGGTAGCAAGGATGCAAACTCTCAACCCTATGGACTATACGAGCAGGCAGCACAAACACACTAGCCCAATAGACCTCGAAGCTCTGGAGGACCGACTGGATAAGCTGCAACCTTCCCGCATAGGAAAGAGCCCTAGCAGTCCAACTGCCAATCCTAGAGGTGATCCGATCAATCAGGGGCTGGCAATCCCGAGAAGACAGCCTACCAGAGATGAGAGGGAGACCTAAGAAACAAACAGGCAGGGTCGCAAGAGCAACACCCATGAACTCAGCCAGATCGACAGCCACCTGTACAGGAACCCCCGCACAGAACATCGAGCTCTTAGCGGAGTTAGCCACAAGGCCTGAAAGCTTTTGGAAGTGAAGTAATGTCTGCTGAACATACCTCAAAGAAGTCGTGTTCCCCGCAGAGAAAATCATCAAGTCATCTGCAAAGCAAAGATGGGTAAGATTAACCCTCTCACACTTGGGATGAAACTCAAACTCAGATGGCGGGGAATTCAGCAGCCGCGACAAGACCTCCATACACATGACGAACAGGTAAGGGGACAGGGGATCTCCCTGACGGACACCACGCCTACCCGCAAAAAACCCCTCAGAGGACCCATTCACCGAAATGGAGAACATAGGCGAAGTAACGCAAGCCCGGATCCAGTTAACAAACTGGCAAGGCGTACCAATCGAAAGCAGTAAGCCAAAGAGAAAATCCCACTGGATAGAATCATAAGCTTTCTGCAGGTCGATCTTCAGCACACACAACGGGCTTCCTTTGTTGAGGTGGTAACCCCCAACCAACTCCTGGCAGAGCAGAATGTTATCCACACTCCTTCCTTGAACAAAGGCCGACTGATTCGGACTTATGAAGGAAGGCAGCCACACGCGAAGACGATTGGCCAAAACCTTAGCAATGCATTTATACAACACATTACAACAGGAAATAAGCCTGAAATCCTCAACCCGGGAGGCACCCACCTTCTTAGGAATCAAGGTGAGAGAGGTGGCATTGATACCAGGAGGAAGGAAGGAGGTATCAAAGAAGTGAAGCGCTGCGGAACAGAAATCATCCCCAACAACACTCCAAGCAGCTTTGAAAAACCCCACAGGGAAGCCATCCGGCCCAGGAGCCTTGGCACTACTCATGGCAAAGAGAACAGCTCGAACCTCATCTCGCGAGATGGGGCGGATGAGATCAGTTACACACTGATCAGACCACAAAAACCCCACAATCGGCTTTAATTGCTCTGTGAGGTCACGGTAGCCAACCCCTTGGGACCCCAAGAGACCCTGGAAATAATGAACCAGAGATCTCGAGATGTCCTCATGGGAAGACATCCTGACCCCAGAACCATCAACCAGAGAGGAAAAGGTATTCCGGGCAGCCCTAACTTTCACGCTCCTGTGAAAGAACCCCGAGTTCCTATCCCCTAACGCCAGCCACTTAACCCTCGATTTCTGCCGAAGGGAGGCTTCTTCACACCTAGCTGCTGCCCATAACCTATCCGAGGCCTCAGATGCCTGAAGCAGGAGGGAGGGAGAAAGGGGGTCTGCCAAAACTCCAGCCTGGGCAGCCTCCATGGCCAAGCGAAGATCAATAACGTGCTGACTAAACACGGTAATCGGCTTCCCGAACTCCTGCCTTAGAGTCCCCTTTAAGCCCTTTAAATTGCGAGCGAAGCTAACAAGCGGAGAGACCCCAACATGGGTCACCCACCTACTAGCGACCACAGACAAAAACCTATCAGACTCCCCCCAATGGTTAAAGAACCGAAAGGAGGGAGACCGACGAGCACCTAAAGGGCCTGGAGAGAAAACCATCGGGCTATGATCAGAAACACCCCAATCATGCACGTGCACTACACACATAGGCGACCCAGAAGCCCACTCAGCATTGACCAAAACTCTATCCAACCTCCCCAACTGACCTCCCAGGCCACCCCTCGGGCGACTAGTCCAAGTGAACCAATTCCCTTGAACCGGCAGCTCAACCAAGTCCGCCTCTAGGAGAGCAGTATCAAAGGCTCCCATCGCAGAAATGCTATGGTTACCCCCACTCCTCTCAGTCAGCCGACGAGTCTCATTAAAGTCTCCCATAACCACTCCAGGGGAAGACCAACTCGAACAAGCCAAGGCCAACTCCCTCCACAAAGCAGACCGCTTAGCCTCGAGATTGGACCCATACACACAGGCAATATGAGTCACAACCTGAGAAGACAGGTCCACCAGGGAGCCAGTAACCAACTGAGGGCTAATCAGGCTAGGAGAGAAAGAGAACCGGCGGGAACGCCATAACACCCAAATACGACCCAGGCCACTATCCCCATAACTACACACGCACTGCCAATCGGCCCCAAAGGAACGAAACACGAAGTCAAACTGATGAGCCTTAACCTTAGTTTCAACCAGACAACAGAAACCAATGTTCTCAGACTGGAGTTTTGGAACAACCACTTGGTGCAGTGGGTGAGCGCTCCGCCTAAGATAGCAGAGAGTGGGGGTTCGATTCTGCCCTAGGGCAGATTTTGATAAAAAAATATTAAACAACCACTTGGTGCTACGGGTGAGTGAGCGCATCACTTAGATAGCCCAGAGTGGGGGTTGATTGATCCTGCACCGTGCAAACGGGGCATGAATGATTTAAAATATTTAATCGCGTTATATATCGCCTATAAAGGCAAATTTTTAGAACAACCACTTGGTGCAGTGGGTGAGCGCTCCGCCTAAGATAGTAGAGAGTGGGGGTTCGATTCTGCCCTAGGGCAGATTTTCATAAAAATTATCAAACAACCACTTGGTGCTACGGGTGAGTGAGCGCATCACTTAGATAGCCCAGAGTGGGGGTTGATTGATCCTGCACCGTGCAAACGGGGCATGAATGATTTAAAATATTTAATCGCATTATATATCGCCTATAAAGGCAAATTTTTAACAACAATATCATACTATACTAGCTAAAATTGCATTCTGGTGCAATGGTCATTATGCTTGGTTTATGTTTAAAAAATCTTATTCTGCTGCAGTGGTCATATTCATAATTTATATTTGCCAAACCGAGCATAGCTCAATTGGCATAGGGTTGTGCCGGTGACCAAAAGGTCATGGGTTCAATCCCCGCATTAATTAAACTACCGTTGCAAAAAAAAAAAAAATGTATTAGACATTGCCCGAGTTCGATTCTCGGAATGCCCCATTTTATATAAGCATTTAACACAAAATGATATTTGCCAAACCGAGCATAGCTCAATTGGCATAAGGTTGTGCTTGTGACTATGAGGTCATGGGTTCAATCCTCGCTTTAATTAAAATACCGTTGCAAAAAAAAAAAAAAAAGGAACGAACACATCTTCCTTTTGTCGGGTCAGTGAGACCGCGAACATTCCACGAGCACCAACTAGACATAGGAAGTAGAAGGGGAAACAATGACATCCTGACACCCTCGGGGGTCCACACTGTCACAGAGCGTCTTTTCCACTGAGGAAAACATCCTCGGGGAGGCCAAGGCACACTCCGAGGAATCAGCAAGGGAACCGAAAGAGTTAGTCACGCGGACCCCCTTTAGGGGCTCTGGAGAACGGGACAACCTAGAGGTGGGGCCAATAGGGGAGCTCGGGAGGCTAACCAAGGCAATGGGATGGGCAGACGAGTCTGTCTCAGCCAAGGACTTCGCAGCCTTTTTCCTGTTCCGTTTACGCCTACGAGATTTCCCTTCCACAGGGAGGAACTCATCACCAATCTCAAGAGAGGAGGCCTGCTGACCCTCCCCACTATCAGCCAATACCATATCCGAGTCCACGCCCTCACTCTGGGCCGACACCTTGACCTCATGATATGGATTATGGCACCACAAGTCCAATTCTTAATCCACAAGGTCCAATTACAAGGTCCAAGGCAAGACTAATTCGACAAGCCTACATAACTCATGTTCAAGGATGGTTGGTTTCAGCGCAAGGAAGGAGTCTTCATGTGGACGCCAATTTCGATGAAGAGATGAATTCAAAATTCAATATTTGTAATTTGGAAGCGCATCCTACATCCTAAAGACATCAATGATGTTCAGAAGATATGACCTTTCTCCCCAAACCGAGCATAGCTCAATTGGCATAGGGTTGAGCCGGTGACCAAAAGGTCATGGGTTCAATCCCCGCATTAATTAAACTACTGTTGCAAAAAAAAAAGATATGACCTTTCTTACAAGCTCAAGCATTTAGGAATTGTTTTTAATTCTTTGGCGGTTACAAATTGAACTTTGTTTTAATTCCTAGTTGTTTTATTTTACTTTACATTTACTATGTATGTTACATTATCATGCTTGTATTAGCTTATAAATTGGTGGGACACAAATGAAAAAAGACAGATTTTGAATGAATTGAGAATTACAAATCACCTTGAGTGTGAATTTGCTTTGGAATTTCGTGAGTCATAACCTTGTCTTGCCAACTTCCAGAATTTGTCATTCCTTGTGTTTAGGGTGGCTGCCGGATCAAGCTTTTTAGAATTGATCATTCTAACAAGTGGATTGATTCAATTTAGAGCAAGAAGTTCAATTCTTGTCTCTAGATCATAGATCAAAGAGGTAATCTTTTCCTAACCTTAATCTCTTGGTTGATAGCATCTAGATCTAGGAGGGTTCTAATTCTTGCTTCAAGGGTTCTTGCTAAATTAGCTTGGGTGTTTGAACTTGCAATTGAGTTTGCCTTATCACCTCACCCTCAGCAGACACCTGTGTAGTGAGGATGGGATCAACCCTACCCACCTTCTGTTTCGGACAACTTATGTCCGAGTGACCAAACACACGGCAAGACAGGCACCGCTTGGGCTTCCACTCATACTCAATTGGGATAGTGTGATCAACCCCATAGACAGTGACCCCAACTTTACTAGGAAGAGGGGCATCAATCGCAACCTCCACACAAACCCGAGCATACGAGGAGCACGTTTTGTCCTTTGTAGGCTTATCCAACCGCAAAGGAACGCCAACCGTGCTCGCAATATTACTCAACCCAGGAGTGGTCCACAATTCCATAGGGACATGAAAAAACTTTACCCACACAGGAATTTTATCGAAGACAAAGGTCTGAGGGACAATCCCAGGAACCCATTGCCTCAGAAGGATAGGCTTACCCCCAATGTGCCAGGGGCCATTCTCCAGGACCCAGTCCCGAGCTGAGTCCTTTTTGAACCTGAAGATGATCAAACCATTATCAAACAAGTCAATGGTTGGAACTTCCACATGACCCCAAATCCTCGTGACAAGCCTATCCAGAACAAAAAAGGGGAGTTTTCCATCAATAAACTGACCCACCAAAGACCCTCTCCAAACTGCTATGCCCTCCTCAATAACCTCATCCAAGGGGATGGCAAACAGAATCCCATCCTTCTCAATTGGAGGGTTATAGACTAGGGGTTCATCAACTGGGTGGGTCCACTGAGGCCCAAAAAGATTGGCCCAACTAGATCTATGCCCCTGACCGTTTGACCCAGTTGGCCCAAAAGGATTAGGCCCAAAACCACCCAAAGAACCTATGGACGCATCATCCTCTTCACTAGCCCCCAACTTCGGCCGAGAATGGCCTAACAGAGGAAACTTTCCTGGAATCCCCAAGCCACTCCGAGGCCCAAGCGGGCTAATCCCCATCCCGAACTCACTATTTCCAACCTTTGCTTCTTGGGGCAAGACCTCAGACTGAGAGGGACAAGAGCGACGGGTCACCAAGTGGCCCAACTGACCCCTTCCAATAGGGCTAGAGGAGGGAGGCCCAATTGGGCCAATAGACAAGGCTCCTTGCCCTAAATTAGGCAAATTTGGGCCCAACCCAATTGAAGCAAGCCCACTAAAATGCAACCCAATTTTATCCAATTCAGGAAGCCCAAAATGGTCAAGCCCATTAGCACTAGGCCGAAGATGGCCAAGCCCAATGGCCCCCAAGTTATTTGCGCCAAACCCGTTAGCCACTCCAATTGGGCCTACCTTCCTTTGCGTAATATTCCTTCGGGAAGGCCCAGCAAGGGTGTTTGGAGAACGGATCGTCACGCTAGAGTTTGACTCTCCAATAGCAGGGAAATCGTCAATTAATTGAGGACCGAGAGATACCTTATTCGGCTCTCCCAATAAAGGCTCATCTTGGAATATTTGAAGATAATCCTCCCTCTCATTAACAAGAGTAGATAATCGGGCGACATCTTCTCCTTCCATCCCGCCCTGGTGAGTAATTGACTTTCCTTTTTTAGGATTCTCAATTAAAACACCAGCAGCAGCCGCCACCCCCAAGGACGAAGAAGCAGGTTGCCCTAGCCTGTCATCTTCAACCTCCAGACGCGAATCGCCTACGGCTACAGATTGCACAATGGAAGAGGACGCCTCAGACCTGGACTTACCCCTTTTTTTCGCCATTTTCGCCATTTTTGAAGGAAGAGAGATCTGCCCAGAAACCGCAGATGAGGGACCTTTCGAACGCTCCAACTGCGTAGAGCCAGCCTCCCCATTACTCTCTTCCTCCTCATCAATTAACTCAAGAACAGACACAGGCATCACCAACTCAGGATCCTCACAACCCATGCTCATGCTCTGTTTTTTATCAACTGAAGACGAAGCCACAGAGGCCACTACCGACTTCGGAGGATGCAAAACAAGCTGGGTAGGGGGCAACCCAATGCTTCGAGCCAGAGGTTTTTTCTGAGGGGATTTCTTTCTCCTCATAGTACACCCCAAAACAAGAGGACGCACTAACAACACACCACCCAGACCTCACCGAAAACAAACAACGAACAGCAGAAACAGAGGATAGAAACAAATACAAACGCAAACCTAAAGCAGAGTAAGAAAACTTACCTCTGTGATGCTCATATAACACCAAATGAATGCTTTGCCTCAGCCCCGTACACCCAGCAGAAGGAAGAATCCGAAACAGTAACAGCAACAAAACAAAACAGAAAGTTGTTGAAACGACCCTCGGTCAACTCCGCTACCTTGATCAGCATGCCCCACCTATCTTCAATCTCCAGCCATGGAAAGCTTCAAGCCACCATGGACGAATTGCACCTCCAAAAAGTCAATCCCCCATTGGAGGGAGGAGAGAGAACAGAGAGAATTTTGAGGAGAGAGAAAAATTCTTTTTAAAATTTGCCTTTATAGGCGGTATATAATGCAGTTAAATATTTTAAATCATCCATGCCCCGTTCGCACGAGGCAGGATCAATCAACCCCCACTCTGGGCTATCTAGGTGATGCGCTCACTCACCCATTGCACCAAGTGGTTGTTTGATAATTTTTAAGAAAATCTGCCCCAAGGCAGAATCGAACCCCCACTCTCTGCTATCTCTTGGTATTTCAAGGTGCCTTTTAGAATATCAAGGCATCTTTTGGTATTTCAAGGAGACTTTTCATATTAGCATTTATGTTAGGGAGTTAAAGAGACTATTGGCTGAATTCCTTGTCTATAAAAGGGATTGGTCTTGTCTTTTTTTTTTTTTTTGCAAAAGTGAATATATAATAGCAAAAGGCCTCAAAGCCCGAGGCCAAAGGGCACAACAACAAGTGAACAAACACTGGGAGAACCAATGTACGACAACAAAAGAAAACAACACAACGGAAACCTCACAGCCCGAGGGAAAGCAACAAAAGCAACAAATAAAACAAACAACAACACTCCAGCATTCAACCCACAAGCGGGAAGGAGCAGAAAAGAAACACAACTGAAAAGCAAAGAAACAGCTGAAGCAGGAGGAAACAAAGAGATAGAACACGAAGGAATCGAGACACCTCAACCGCGAAGCATGACCACTCCTCCGCCCACAACACTCCCTAGGCCAACCAACCCCTGCCGGAACAAGCGAAAGAGCGACGGCAGACAGGGTCAAGGGGCACCAAGCAAAAACAGGGAGAGGACAGGCAGATGCTGAGGAAAAAAGGGGCCAAGCTGGCCATCCATCAAATGCAAGCAAGAAGCACGCCCCCCAAGCTCGACCAAGGAACCGAACAAAGAAGAGGCCCATCAACTCGTTTTCCCCCTACTTATGGCAAAAGAACAACCATTCGGAATGCAGGCACGGCAGGAAGCCACAGGGACCCAGCCAGCATCGCTTCCCTCGACAAAGCCAGATCCAAGGGCCCACCAAAGCCCACACACCCTCAGGACAAGGCGCCTTTCGGGGTGACAACGAGCGACCAGAACTCCGCTCCATTAGGAACCAGGACCGACAGGGGACAACGAGCACCCACAGAACAAGAGAAGGACAGCCAACTGCAGAAGAAACAAGCACCGCCGAACCACCCCGACAGCTAGGGACACCCCACAGACTAGCCTCGCAGAGCCCCACACAAGAAGCCACCAGGGAAGAAGGCCAAGGAAGGGCAAGGACAGACAGATGAAGAAGCCAGCAACAGAAACAAGCCTCAGGAAGCAGCGAACAAAGAACAATAACAAGCACAGGGACAAGCGCAAATAACAAAGCCACCCAGACCAAACCAAACCCCTTCAGGGAAGGGACAGCAACAAGAACCAGGGACAGAGCAGGGGAAGAAGCAATCGCCATACGCGAGACAGCGCCACAAGAGCAACCTGACATAACACCTGCACACACTCAAAGAACAAGACAAAGTCAATCAAAAGAATCCCAGGGGGAGACGGCCGAAACCGCACCCGCCCAGGACGAGCATGCAGAAGAAATATCAGACCGAATAGCAGCGATAACCGACTGAGTAGGGCGGTGTCCCGGGCCATGAAAACGCAAATTTCGTTCCCTCCAAATATGGTATATCACAGCACACCAGGCCACCCTCCAAACAAGCTTACGCTTGTGCTGCCCAGCACTCACCCGACAAATCCACTCAAGCTCAGCATCCCAAGGGAGAACGAGGCGGGAAGCTCTGCCCCAACAGAGGATATCCTCCCACACCAAACTCGCAAAGGGACACTGGAAAAACAAGTGGTCACGGGACTCAGACCCGGACAAACAAAGCAAACAATCAGTAGGTGTCGAGGGGATCCACCTAGCCAGCCTATCACGAGTATACAAGCGGTCCCTCAAGGCCAGCCAGGTGACAAAAGCATGACGCGGAATATTCCCCCCGAACCAGATCAAACTCTGCCACGGGACCACTGTCCCACGAGGGCGAATCGCCTCCCAAGCACTAGAAACCGAAAAGCCAATCCCACCAGGAACCCAGATCAACTTATCCTCCCTACCTGGGCAACACACAGTAGAACGCACAGCATCGGCGATCTCCAATAAATCAGGAGACACTGCCGGCCACCGCCACGAACCATCAGGTAGCAAAAAATCAGAGACCATAGCTTGAATATGACTAGCTGCGTCATACAAGATACGATCACTAATTCTGGGGAGAATAGGACCATCAGGCAGCCAAGGGTCAACCCACATACGACACCTAGAACCGTCACCAATGGAAAACCGGATAAGAGGACGGAATTGGTCCCGAAGCCCCATAATCGCCTTGAGGCACCAAGACCACGTAGACGACACAGGAATCGTCCAGAGAGACCGACCACGGAGGATATACGCCTCCATCCAAGCCACCCACAGAGAACCAGAACGAAGCAGGAGGAGCCAGAGGAGCTTCATAACTGCTGCCGAGTTCCAGGAGGGGATATGACGAATACCCAAACCTCCCTCGCTCTTCGGCAAACAAATGTCAGCCCAGGCCACCTTCGCCCCCCCACAACCAGAAGGAGAGCCCTTCCAGAGGTAGCAACGAAGCAAACTCTCAACCCTATGGACTATACGAGCAGGCAGTACAAACACACTAGCCCAATAGACTTGGAAACTCTGAAGGACCGACTGGATAAGCTGCAACCTTCCTGCATAGGAAAGAGCCCTAGCTGTCCAACTGCCAATCCTAGAGGTGATCCGATCAATCAGAGTGATATGGATTATGGCACCACAAGTCCAATTCTTAATCCACAAGGTCCAATTACAAGGTCCAAGGCAAGACTAATTCGACAAGCCTACATAACTCATGTTCAAGGATGGTTGGTTTCAGCGCAAGGAAGGAGTCTTCATGTGGACGCCAATTTCGATGAAGAGATGAATTCAAAATTCAATATTTGTAATTTGGAAGCGCATCCTACATCCTAAAGACATCAATGATGTTCAGAAGATATGACCTTTCTTACAAGCCCAAGCACTTAGGAATTGTTTTTAATTCTTTGGCGGTTACAAATTGAACTTTGTTTTAATTCCTAGTTGTTTTATTTTACTTTACATTTACTATGTATGTTACATTATCATGCTTGTATTAGCTTATAAATTGGTGGGACACAAATGAAAAAAGAGAGATTTTGAATGAATTGAGAATTACAAATCACCTTGAGTGTGAATTTGCTTTGGAATTTCGTGAGTCATAACCTTGTCTTGCCAACTTCCAGAATTTGTCATTCCTTGTGTTTAGGGTGGCTGCCGGATCAAGCTTTTTAGAATTGATCATTCTAACAAGTGGATTGATTCAATTTAGAGCAAGAAGTTCAATTCTTGTCTCTAGATCATAGATCAAAGAGGTAATCTTTTCCTAACCTTAATCTCTTGGTTGATAGCATCTAGATCTAGGAGGGTTCTAATTCTTGCTTCAAGGGTTCTTGCTAAATTAGCTTGGGTGTTTGAACTTGCAATTGAGTTTGCCTTATCATTTGGTATCAGAGCATTGGTTGACATCCATTAGCCATACTCTAGGATTGATTCTATGTTTCAATTTTTGTTGAATTTACAATTTCGGATCATTTCTATCACTTCTGCCACATATTTCTTTTCCCTTCTGTCCGTTCATTTTTTTTTTTGTCATCTTTCATATCCAATCTTGAATCCATCATATTCGTCACCTTCTGATCTTGAATATCAAAAAAAAAAAAAAAAAAGAGAGAGAGAGCATTGTCCAGAAATTATTTTTCCTTGTTCTTGAGAAGTTCATGCAAAGTTTTGGTGTTTGATCCATAAAATACGAATTGATCTGAGTTTCTATTGTTATTTCATCAGTTACCTGAGTTATTCCGTCATTTATAAGTCATTATACACACTTCTTGAAGTCAGAAAACGTATGCATATAAATTCTTCCATGATTGCACAGTTTTTTGTAACTGTCACACTTAATGCTACTGTTTTGCTTCCAAACTCAGTGATAACCATCGAATTTATTTCCTTACTCTGAAGATAAAAGTTATATCTTTCAGTTACCTTTCTTTCTTTAGAAGAGATTAAATTCAAATTCATAATTCAAGCTGTCCAATTCTCGAAATTTCAAATATTGCGCAGATTATTCCGAAATTCCAGCACGTTGACTTTAACTGTTTGGTGCTTTCAATTCTTAGCATAGTTTTGAATTTGGTCTTTTCTAAACTCTTTATTACTATCTCATTAAGCTATATATGGGCTGCAAATTCAAAATTCATTGTCAATATTCACGAATCTGAATTTTAGTGAATAGCATTTTTTTCTTTTCTGATTTCTTGCTTTATGTTTGTTTCTTTTCGCTAATTAGTTGATAATTTCTGATTGATTTGATTTGAGTAGCATCCTAAACACAACTTTTGCTTCAATTTTTGTTGCTTACCCGAGAACACCTATTTTGCATATTGGCCTACCTTGAGTGCTTAAACACGAGTGTTTCCTTGAGTGAAATTCTGTGAGGGAGTGTTGTAAGGTCCTACAATCATGTCACAAGGGGTTAATAATCAGGGAGGAAGTAGTGAAGATAGGTGGAGAGAGAACCAAGAAAAGACTATGGCTGAAATTTCTCAACTGTTACAGTCCTTAAATGAGAGATTGGGTAGAATAGATCTTAAGGTTGAAGAACTAAGTGGGAACCAACAAGGGGGAGAACCAACATTTGAAGGGGGAGATCAAAATGAGGAGGATAACAATGCTACCATTATGGCTGGTGTATACCCTAGGAGAGAATTTGGTTTAGGCCAAGGAAGAGGAAGAGGTAGAGAAATGTTTCCACCTAGGAGAGCACTTAGGGACCCTAGATTTGATAGAGGGGAAGATAACCATGTAGGAGGAGTTAAGCTTAAAATCCCACCTTTCCATGGGAAAACAGATCCGGAGTCTTACCTACAATGGGAAACAAAGATAGAAAGAGTTTTTGATTGTAACAATTTTAGTGAGGAGAAGAAGCTTAGGTTAGCTGTTGCTGAATTTGAGGACTATGCTAGTGTTTGGTGGTTACAACTTAAGGCTGATAGGAGGAGAGATGATGAACCACTCATTGAAACTTGGGATGAGCTAAAAAGAGTCATGAGAAAGAGGTATGTTCCTAGATCCTTTGATAGGAGCGTCAAACAGAAATTGATGCATTTTCAGCAAGGTTCCAAGAGTGTGGAGGATTATTACAAAGAAGTGTATGTGTTGAAAACTAGGGCCAATATTGTAGAAGATGAAGAAAGTACTATGGCTAGGTTTCTTGGAGGGTTGAATCACGAATTGGCTCATAGAGTGGACTTACAACACTATTTTGACATGGAGGAGTTATTACACATTGCGGTGAAGATTGAAAAACAAATGGTTTGGGAGAGAGATCATTCCAAGAGGTATGTCTCAAAATCATCTTTTCCATCTTCCAACACATGGAAAAGGGGAGGGAATGTGGCCAAGAGTGACTTTAAGTCGAGGGGAACATTTGAATTTAATAAGAAAGATAAGGGAGAGACTTCTAGGGGAAAGGAGAAAGTAGATGAGTCCAAGGAAGAGAAAGAGAGGAATAGAGACATAAAATGTTGGAAGTGTCAAGGTATTGGACACATTAGCCGAGATTGCCCAAATATGAGAACGATGGTGCTTCGAAATGGAGAAATAGTCACTGATGGAGAGGAAAGTGACATTGAAGGGGAAGATGAATCTGATGGCTATGAGGAGGAGGAAGGTAACCAACTTGCTCTTGTTTCCAGGAGAGTTTTGAGTACACAAATGAAGGAAGAATGTGAGGATGATCAAAGGGACAACTTGTTCCATACAAGGTGTTTGGTGAATGACACACCTTGTAGCTTGGTGATTGATAGTGGTAGTTGTACTAATGTGGTGAGCACATTCCTTGTCCAGAGGCTCAATTTACCAACTCAAGCACATCCTACACCTTTCAAGCTTCACTGGTTCAATGATTGTGGTGAAATGAAGGTAACATCTCAAGCTTTAATTGCCTTTTCATTAGGCAAGTACAAAGATGAGATTTTATGTGATGTTGTACCTATGCATGCTGGTGACATATTACTTGGCCGTCCTTGGCAATTTGATAGGAGAGTCATGTATGATGGGTTCTTGAATAGGTATAGTTTCACTAAGGATGGTAGAAAAACTACTCTTGTACCTTTATCTTCGAAGGAAGTTTGTATTGATCAATTGAAACTTGCGAAAAAAAGAAATGAATTTGAAGAAAAAGAAATGAGAGAAAAGCAAGAATTGAGAGAAAAGCAAGAGTTGAGAGAAAAGAAAAAGTTGAGAGAAAAGAAAGGGGTGAGTGAACAAACTGTGAGAAAAGTAAGTGAAAATGAGAAAAGCGATGACAAAGAGAGAAAAGGAAAGCATGTGAGTTTATTCGCTAAAATAGGGGAAGTAAGGAGGGCTTTGCTTATCCAAAGGCCAATCTTTGTACTTTTGTACAAAGGAGGATACTTGGCAACTAACTCTAACCATTCTTTGTCTTTGCCTAGTTTGTTTTCATCTCTTTTACAGGAATTCAAAGACTTGTTCCCGGATGAGCTACCAGAAGGACTACCACCAATTCGAGGGATTGAGCATCAAATTGACTTCATTCCCGGAGTTGGAATTCCAAATCGGCCAGCTTATAGGGCCAATCCAACCGAAACTAAGGAGATACAAAAGCAGGTGGAGGAGCTCCTTGCGAAGGGATATGTTCGAGAGAGTATGAGTCCTTGTTCGGTTCCGGTTATCTTGGTGCCAAAAAAAGATGGCACATGGAGAATGTGTGTGGATTGTCGAGCCATCAATAAAATCACTGTAAAGTATCGTCATCCTATACCTAGGTTAGATGATATGTTGGATGAATTGTATGGTTCTTGCTTATTCACTAAAATTGATTTAAAATCTGGTTATCATCAAATTAGGATGCAAATAGGTGATGAATGGAAAACAGCCTTCAAAACTAAATTTGGATTGTATGAATGGCTTGTTATGCCTTTTGGTTTGACTAATGCACCTAGTACTTTCATGAGATTGATGAACCATGTTTTAAGAGAATTTTTGGGAAAATTTGTTGTTGTGTACTTTGATGACATTCTGATTTACTCCAAGAACTTGATTGATCATATTGAGCATGTTAGGATGGTCTTAATAACACTTAGGAAAGAGAAGCTATATGCCAACTTTAAAAAGTGTAGCTTTTGCATGGATAGGGTTAACTTTCTAGGCTTCATTGTGAGTAAGGATGGAGTTGAGGTAGATGAAGAGAAAGTTGAAGCTATTAGAGATTGGCCACAACCTAAGAATGCTAGTGAAGTTAGGAGTTTTCATGGTCTTGCTAGCTTTTATAGGAGATTCATTAAGGACTTTAGTACATTGGCAGCACCATTGAATGAACTTGTTAAAAAGAATGTCACATTTGATTGGGGAGAAATGCAAGAAAAGGCTTTCAATGAATTGAAAATGAAATTAACCAATGCACCTTTACTTACTTTGCCTAATTTTGAGAAATCGTTTGAAATTGAATGTGATGCAAGTGGGATAGGCATAGGGGCTGTTTTGATGCAAGAAGGTAAGCCTTTAATGTATTTTAGTGAAAAATTGAGTGGAGCATCTTTGAATTATCCAATCTATGATAAAGAACTTTATGCCTTGGTGAGGTCATTGCAGGTTTGGCAACATTACTTATGGCCGAGGGAATTTGTTATCCATACTGATCATGAGAGTTTGAAGCACCTCAAGGGTCAAAGTAAGTTGAATAGAAGGCATGCTAAGTGGATTGAATTCATAGAAACATTTCCTTATGTTATCAAGTACAAACAAGGTAAGGATAATATAGTTGCCGATGCGTTGTCAAGAAGGTATAACTTATTCTCTTCTCTTAGTGCTAAGATTCTTGGATTTGAGCATGTGAAGGAATTGTATCCTATTGATTCTGATTTTGGTACTATTTATGCATCTTGTGTTGATGGGAAATGTATGGATGATTATTATGTTTTTGAAGGCATGTTGTTTAAAAGGAATAAATTGTGTGTGCCTAATTGTTCCATGAGAGAATTACTTGTTAAAGAATCACATGGGGGAGGATTAATGGGACATTTTGGAATTCACAAGACTTATGATATGTTGAATGAACATTTCTTTTGGCCTAAGATGAGGCATGACGTGCATAAAGTATGCAAACAATGTTTTAAATGCAAAGAAGCTAAATCTAGATCACAACCTCATGGCTTGTATACACCTTTAAATGTTCCTAATGAACCTTGGACAAATATTTCTATGGATTTTGTGTTAGGTTTGCCTAGGTCAAAAAGAGGTCATGATAGCATCTTTGTAGTGGTGGATAGATTTAGTAAAATGGCACATTTCATTGCATGTCATAAAACTGATGATGCTAAGCATATTGCATCTTTGTTCTTTAAAGAGGTGGTTAGATTGCATGGTATTCCTAAAACTATTATTAGTGATAGGGATACAAAGTTTCTAAGTTACTTTTGGAAAGTTTTGTGGGGTAAACTTGGAACTAAGCTACTGTTTTCAACTACCTGTCATCCACAAACGGATGGGCAAACCGAGGTAGTTAATAGGACTTTAGGATCTTTGCTTAGAGCTATAATTTCAAAGAATTTGAAATCTTGGGAGGATTGTTTGCCTTTTGTGGAGTTTGCTTATAATCGTGCTAAACATAGTACTACACATTGCTCTCCATTTGAGGTTGTTTATGGCTTTAATCCTACTACTCCTCTTGACTTGCTTCCTTTACCTTCTAATGATATTGTTAATGATGAAGCTACTTCTAGGTCTGATTTTATCAAGAAATTACATAAGGAAGTCAAGGAAAGAATTGAGAAGCAAAACTCCAAGGTGGCTTCTAGGATAAACCAAGGGAGAAAAGAGCTTGTTTTCCAACCGGGGGACTGGGTTTGGATTCACTTTAGGAAGGAGAGGTTTCCTTCTCAAAGGAAAACTAAGCTTCATCCAAGGGGAGATGGACCATATAAAGTGCTTGAGAGGATCAACAACAATGCTTACAAGATTGATCTTCCGGGTGAGTTTTCAGTGAGTTCTACATTTAATGTTTCTGATTTGAGTCCATTTGATGTAGGGGATGATGATCTTGATTCGAGGACGAATCTTCTTGAAGAGAGGGAAGATGATATGGATTATGGCACCACAAGTCCAATTCTTAATCCACAAGGTCCAATTACAAGGTCCAAGGCAAGACTAATTCGACAAGCCTACATAACTCATGTTCAAGGATGGTTGGTTTCAGCGCAAGGAAGGAGTCTTCATGTGGACGCCAATTTCGATGAAGAGATGAATTCAAAATTCAATATTTGTAATTTGGAAGCGCATCCTACATCCTAAAGACATCAATGATGTTCAGAAGATATGACCTTTCTTACAAGCCCAAGCACTTAGGAATTGTTTTTAATTCTTTGGCGGTTACAAATTGAACTTTGTTTTAATTCCTAGTTGTTTTATTTTACTTTACATTTACTATGTATGTTACATTATCATGCTTGTATTAGCTTATAAATTGGTGGGACACAAATGAAAAAAGAGAGATTTTGAATGAATTGAGAATTACAAATCACCTTGAGTGTGAATTTGCTTTGGAATTTCGTGAGTCATAACCTTGTCTTGCCAACTTCCAGAATTTGTCATTCCTTGTGTTTAGGGTGGCTGCCGGATCAAGCTTTTTAGAATTGATCATTCTAACAAGTGGATTGATTCAATTTAGAGCAAGAAGTTCAATTCTTGTCTCTAGATCATAGATCAAAGAGGTAATCTTTTCCTAACCTTAATCTCTTGGTTGATAGCATCTAGATCTAGGAGGGTTCTAATTCTTGCTTCAAGGGTTCTTGCTAAATTAGCTTGGGTGTTTGAACTTGCAATTGAGTTTGCCTTATCACAGAGGTTGGCAATCCCGAGAAGACAACCGACCGGAGATGAGAGGGAGACCTAAGTAACACACGGGCAAGGTCGCCAGAGCAACACCCATGAACTCAGCCAGATCAACAGCCACCTGGGCAGAAACCCCCGCGCAGAACATCGAGCTCTTAGCGGAGTTGGCCAAGAGGCCAGAAAGCTCCTGGAAGTGAAGTAGAGTCTGCTGGACAAACCGCAAAGAAGCCCTGTTCCCCGCAGAGAAAATCATCAAGTCATCCGCAAAGCAAAGATGGGTAAGATTAACCATCTCACACTTGGGATGAAACTCGAAACCAGGCGGCGGGGAATTCAGCAGCCGCGATAAGACTTCCATACACATGACGAACAGGTAAGGGGACAAGGGGTCACCCTGACGGAGACCACGCCTACCCGCAAAAAACCCCTCAGAGGACCCATTCACCGAGATGGAGAACATAGGCGAAGTAACGCAAGCCCGGACCCAGTTGACAAACTGGCAGGGCGTACCAATCGAAAGCAGTAAGCTAAAGAGAAAATCCCACTGAATAGAGTCATAAGCCTTCTGCAGGTCAATCTTCAGCACACACCGCGGGCTCCCTTTGTTGAGGTGGTAACCCCCAACCAACTCCTGGCAGAGCAGAATATTATCCACAATGCTCCTTCCTTGAACAAAGGCCGACTGATTCGGACTAATGAAGGAAGGCAGCCACACGCGAAGACGATTAGCCAAAACCTTTGCAATGCATTTATACAACACATTACAGCAAGAAATAGGCCTAAAGTCCTCAACCCGTGAAGCACCCACCTTCTTAGGAATCAAGGTAAGAGAGGTGGCATTGATACCAGAAGGAAGGAAGGAGGTATCAAAGAAGTGAAGCACAGCGGAAACGAAATCATCCCCAACAACACTCCAAGCAGCTTTGAAAAACCCCACAGGGAAGCCATCCGGGCCAGGAGCCCTGGCACTACTCATGGAAAAGAGAACAGCACGAACTTCCTCTCGCGAGATGGGGCGAGTGAGATCAGTTACACACTGATCAGACCACGAAAACCCCACCATCGGCTTTAAACACTCAGTGAGGTCACGATACCCAACCCCTTGGGACCCCAAGAGACCCTGGAAATAATGGACCAAAGATCTCGAGATGTCCTCATGGGACGACAACCTGACCCCAGAGCCATCAACCAAAGAGGAAAAGTTATTTTGGGCTGCCCTAACCTTAACACTCCTGTGAAAGAACCCCGTGTTCCTATCCCCAAACGCCAGCCACTTGACCCTCGATTTCTGCCGAAGGGAGGCTTCCTCACACCTAGCGGCTGCCCAGAACCTATCAGAAGCCTCAGCAGCCTGATGCTGGAGGGAAAGAGAAAGGGGGTCCACCAAAACTCCCCCTGGGCAGCCTCCATGGCCAAGCGCAGATCAATAACCTGCTGACTAAGCACGGCAATAGGCGTCCCAAACTCCTGCCTGAGAGTCCCCTTTAAGCCCTTTAAATTGCGAGCGAAGCTAACAAGCGGAGAGACCCCAACATGGGTCACCCACCTACTGGCAATCACAGACAAAAACCTATCAGACTCCCCCCAATGGTTAAAGAACCGAAAGGAGGGAGACCGACGAGCACCTAAAGGGCCTGGAGAGAAAACCAACGGACTATGGTCAGAGACACCCCAGTCATGCACGTGCACCACACACATAGGCCGACCAGAAACCCACTCAGCGTTGACCAAAACCCTATCCAACCTGCCCAACTGACCACCTGGGCCACCCCTCGGGCGACTAGTCCAAGTGAACCAGTTCCCCTGAACCGGCAGCTCAACCAAGTCAGCCTCAAGGAGAGCAGTATCGAAGGCGCCCATCGCAGAAATGCTATGGTTACCCCCACTCCTCTCAGTCAACCGGCGAGTCTCATTGAAGTCTCCCATAACAACGCCAGGGGATGACCAACTCGAACAAGCCAATGCTAACTCACTCCACAAAGCAGACCTCTCAGCCTCGAGATTGGACCCATACACACAGGCAATATGAGTCGCAACCTGAGAAGACAGGTCCACCAGGGAGCCAGTAACCAACTGAGGACTAATCAGGCTAGGGGAGAAAGAGAAACGGCGGGAACGCCATAACACCCAAATACGACCCAGACCACTATCCCCATAACTACAAACACACTGTCAATCAGTCCCAAAGGAACGAAACACGAAATCAAACTAATGAGCCTTAACCTTTGTTTCTACCAGACAGCAGAAACCAATATTCTCAGCCTGCAAAAAGGAACGAACACATCGTCCTTTTGTCGGGTCAGTGAGACCGCGCACATTCCACGAGCACCAACTAAACATAGGAAGTAGAAGGGGAAACAATGGCATCCTGACACCATCGGGGGTCCACACTGTCACAGAGCGTCTTTTCCACTAAGGAAACCACCCTCGGGGGGGCCAAATCACACCCCGAAGAATCCGAAAGAGAACCGAAAGAGTTAGTCACAAGTACCCCTTTCGGGGGCTCAGGAGAACGGGGGAGCCGAGAGGAGGGGCCAATAGGAGAACTCGGGAGACTAGCCAAGGCAAAGGGAAGGGCAGACGAGTCGGGGGAGCCTTCTTCCGTTTACGCCTGCGTGATTTCCCTCCCACAGGGATAAAGTCATCACCAGCCTCAAGAGAGGAGGCCTGTTCACCCTCCCCACTAGGAACCCCTACCTGATCCGAGTTCACTCCATCACTCTGGGCCGGCACCCTGACTCCACCCTCCGTAGACACCTGTGTAGGGGGGGTGGGATCACAACTACTCACAGTCTTTTTTGGACAGCCGGAGTCCGAGTGGCCAAAGACCCGACAGGATAGGCACCTCTTGGGCTTCCATTCATACTCAATGGGGATAGTATGGTCTACCCCATAGACCGTGACCCCAACCTTACTAGGAAGAGGGGCATCAATTGCAACCTCCACACAGACCCGAGCATACGAGGAGCACGTTTTGTCCTTTGTAGGCTTATCCAATCGCAAAGGAACACCTACCGTACTCGCAATGTTGCTCAACCCAGGAGTGGTCCACAATTCCATAGGGACATGGAAAAACTTAACCCACACAGGAATTTTATCGAACACAAAGGTCTGGGGGACAATCCCAGGGGCCCACTGCCTCAGCAGGATAGGCTTCCCTCCGAAGTGCCAGGGGCCATTCTCTAAGACCCAGTCCCTAGCTGAGTCCTTTTGGAACCTGAAAATGATCAATCCATTATCAAACAAGTTAATGGTTGGAACTTCCACATGTCCCCAAATCCTCCTCACCAGCCGATCAAGAACAAAAAAGGGAAGTTTACCATCCATAAACTGTCCCCCCAACGAACCCCTCCAAACTGCTATGCCCTCCTCAATAACCTCATCCGAGGGAGTGGCAAACATAATCCCATCCTTCTCAATAGGAGGGTTATAGAGGAGAGGTTCATCAGATGGAGAGGTCCACTGAGGCCCAAAAAGATTGGCCCAGCTAGCCTTATGCTCCTGACCGGGTGACCCAAGGGGTCCACCCGACCCCATGTGAATAGGCCCAACCCCACCTAAAGAAACCCTAGACGCCTCATCCTCCTTGCTCATACCAACATCCAGACGAGGGTGGCCAAGAAGAGGAAACTTTCCTGGAATCCCCAAACCACTCCTAGGCCCAAACGAGCTACATCCCAACCCAACCTCATTAGTCCCAACCTTCCCCTTGAGCGGCAAACCCTCAACCCGATTGGGCTTTCCACGCCTAGTCACCAGATTGCCCAACTGACCACGGCCTATTGGGCTAAGAGAGGGCGGCCCAATTGGCAACACTACTTGCCCCAAGTCATGAACAATTGGGCCAAGCCCAATTTCATCAAGCCCATTAATGTTATTCAAGTCCAGCCCACTTGGGCCAATTCCTTGAACACTAGAACCTTTTTGGCCAAGCCCAATTGCAGGCCCAAAACCGAATTGGTTAGCACAATTAGGAAAGCCTTCCAATTCCACACGTGATTGAGGAAAGGAAAGATTTGACTTGCCAATTTTGGCTTTGGAGCCCAATTGACCGCTTGAGTTGGCCAAGGAGAGAGAAAAATCACCAATTAATTCCTTTCCAATACTTGCCTTATTCTTGCAAGAGGAGTCACGCTGCAAGTCCACACGTGATTGAGGAAAGGAGAGATTTGAACTACCATTTTTGGCTTTGGATCCCAAATTACCGCTAGAGTTGGCCAAAGAGAGAGAAACATCTCCAAATAACTCCTTTCCAATACTTGCCTTATTCGTGCAAGAGGAATCACGCTGCAGACGGACATCATAGTGAGATTCCAAAATAGCAGCTTGTTTAGGAAACTCAATGAATGCAAGATCACCAGCCGCCGCAACCCCTGTAGAGGACGCAAATTGACCTAACTCGTTATCTTCAACCTCCAGCCGAAGCTTACCATCCTCAAGCATCCGCAAATTCGAAGAAGAGGCAGCCGCTAACTCAGAACTAGAACTTCGGGGCTGAGAACAGAGCACACCCTCAAAGGAAATAACACCCCCAGCAATGGACTGCAATGGAAGGGTCTGACCCCCTGTTTTCCTTATATTTGCAGACTTCGAGATCTCCCCAGAAAAACCAGAGGAATGCACTTGAACACTCTTCGTCCCTTGACTAGATCTTTCCTCACCATTACTCCCAGCCTCCCCGGAAGTTAACTTAAGCTCAGGAGCAGACAACTCGGATTCGCAGCCCATGCTCTGTTTTTCCTCAGGATATGAATCATCTGAAGTCGAACGCCTAGGTGCTTTCCCCCCAGCAGCCTTACCTAATGCAATATTGAGGACCGCCGAAGGCTCCCCACACACAGTCACTGCAGCTTTCGGAGGTCGCAAACTTTGAACCGAAGAGATGCCATTGCTTTGGGCAAATGGTTTCTTCTGGGGGGATTTCTTACGCCTCATGAATCTCAGTAGGCCGAAGCAAAGGAGTCCTTAATAACCCAGACCTCCAGCACCAACCAAAACGAAGAACAACCTCCAGCGCCAACCACACGAAGAACAACCTCCAGCGCCAACCACATGAAGAACCAAACAGCAGCCAAAAAATGAACAAATTAAAACAGAGTATTTGTACCTACCTCGGTGAAGCGCCCAGATCAGCTCCCTTGATCACCATGCCCTCCAAGACTTCAATCCAAGCTTCAATCAGCAATAGCATTCCCTTGCGCATGGCCCCTGCGCAGGATTGGTCTTGTCTTATGAAAACAACAACTTTGATATTTGAATTGAAAACTCCATTGGAGCATTTCCATAGCCGAGAGCTATTGTTTTTTTTGCAAAAGTGAATATATATAAGCAAAAGGCCTCAAAGCCCGAGGCCAAAGGGCACAACAACAAGAGAACAAACACTGGGAGAACCAATGTACGACAACAAAACGAAAACAACACAACAGAAACCTCACAGCCCGAGGGAAAGCAACAAATAAACCAAACAACAACAAACTCCAGCATTCAACCCACAAGCGGGAAGGAGCTAGAAAAAGAAACACAACTAAAAAGCAAAGAAACAGCTGAAGCAGGAGGAAACAAAGACATAGAGCACGAAGGAAGCGTGACACCTCAACCGCGAAGCATGACACCTCATCCACCCACAAAACTCCCCAGGCCATCCAACCCCCGGCCGGAACTAGCGAAAGAGCGACTCCAGACAGGGGCAAGGGGCACCAAGCAAACACAGAGAGAGGACAGGCAGATGCTGAGAAAAAAGGGGCCAAGCTGGCCATCCATCAAATGCAAACAAGAAACCCGCCCCCCAAGCTCGACCAAGAAACCGAAGAAAGAAGAGGCCCATCAACTCGTTTTCCCCCTACTTATGGCAAAAGAACAACCATCCGGTATGCAGGCACGGCAGAAAGCCACAGGGATCCAGCCAGCATCGCTTCCCTCGACAAAGCCAGATCCAAGGACCCACCAAAAGCCCACACACCCTCAGGACAAAGCGCCTTTCGGGGTGACAACAAGCGTCCAGAACTCAGCTCCATTAGGAACCAGGACCGGCAGGAGACAACGAGCCCCCACAAAACAAGAGAAGGACAGCCAACTGCAGAAGAAACAAGCACCGCCTGAACCACCCCGACAGCAAGGGACACCCCACAGACCAGCCACCCAGAGCCCCACACAAGAAGCCCACCAGGGGGGAAGGCCAAGGACAGCCAAGGACAGAGAGATGAAGAAGCCAGCAACAGAAACAAGCCTCAGAAAGCATGGATCTCAGAGCAAGAACAAGCACAGGGACAAGCTCAAATAACCAAGCCACACAAACCAAACCAGAAACCCCTCCAGAGAAGGGACAGCAGCATGAACCAGGGACAGAGCAGGGGAAGAAGCAATCGTCATAAGCGAGACAGCGCCACAAGAGCAACCTGACATAACACCTGCACACACTCAAAGAACAAGACAAAGTCAATAAAAAGAATCCCAGGGGGAGACGGCCGAAACCGCACCCGCCCAGGACGAGCATGCAGAAGAAATATCAGACCGAATAGCGGCGATAACCGACTGAGTAGGGCGGTGACCCGGGCCATGAAAACGCAAATTGCGTTCCATCCAAATATGGTATATCACAGCACACCAGGCCACCCTCCAAACAAGCTTACGCTTGTGCTGCCCAGCACTCTCCCGACAAATCCACTCAAGCTCAGCATCTCAAGGGAGAACGAGGCGGGAAGCTCTGCCCCAACAGAGGATATCCTCCCACACCAAACTCGCAAAGGGGCACTGGAAAAACAAGTGGTCACGGGACTCAGTCCCGGACAAGCAAAGCAAACAATCAGTAGGTGTCGAGGGGATCCACCTAGCCAGCCTATCACGAGTATACAAGCGGTCCCTCAAGGCCAGCCAGGTGACAAAAGCATGACGCGGAATATTCCCCCCGAACCATAGCAAACCCTGCCACGGGGCCACTGTCCCACGGGGGCGAATCGCCTCCCAAGCACTAGAAACCGAGAAACCAATCCCACCAGGAACCCAGATCAACTTATCCTCCCTACCTGGGCAACACACAGTAGAACGCACAGCATCGGCAATCTCCAACAAATCAGGAGACACTGCCGGCCACCGCCACGAACCATCAGGTAGCAAAAAATCAGAGACCATAGCTTGAATATGACTAGCTGCGTCATACAAGATACGATCACTAATTCTGGGGAGAATAGGACCATCAGGCAGCCAAGGATCAACCCACATACGACACCTAGAACCGTCACCAATGGAAAACCGGATAAGCGGACGGAATTGGTCCCGAAGCCCCATAATCGCCTTGAGGCACCAAGACCACGTAGACGACACAGGAATCGTCCAAAGAGACCGACCACGGAGGATATACGCCTCCATCCAAGCCACCCACAGAGACCCAGAACGAAGCAGGAGGAGCCAGAGGAGCTTCATAACTGCTGCCGAGTTCCAGGAGGGGATATGACGAATACCCAAACCTCCCTCGCTCTTCGGCAAACAAATGTCAGCCCAGGCAACCTTCGCCCCCCCACAACCAGAAGGAGAGCCCTTCCAGAGGTAACAACGAAGCAAACTCTCAACCCTATGGACTATACGAGCAGGCAGCACAAACACACTAGCCCAATAGACTTGGAAGCTCTGAAGGACCGACTGGATTAGCTGCAACCTTCCTGCATAGGAAAGGGCCCTAGCAGTCCAACTGCCAATCCTAGAGGTGATCCGATCAATCAGAGGCTGGCAATCCCGAGAAGACAACCGACCTGAGATGAGAGGGAGACCTAAATAACACACAGGCAAGGACGCCAGAGCAACACCCATGAACTCAGCCAGACCTACAGCCACCTCGACAGGAACCCCCGCGCAGAACATCGAGCTCTTAGCGGAGTTGGCCACAAGGCCAGATAGCTCCTGGAAGTGAAGTAAAGTCTGCTGGACAAACCTCAAGGAGGACCTGTTCCCCGCAGAGAAAATCATCAAGTCATCCGCAAAGAAAAGATGGGTAAGATTAACCATCTCACACTTGGGATGAAACTCAAACTCAGGCGGCGGGGAATTTAGCAGCCGCGATAAGACTTCCATACACATGACGAACAGGTAAGGGGACAGGGGATCACCCTGACGGAGACCACGCCTACCCGCAAAAAACCCCTCAGAGGACCCATTCACCGAGATGGAGAACATAGGCGAAGTAACGCAAGCCCGGACCCAGTTGACAAACTGGCAGGGCGTACCAATCGAAAGCAGTAAGCCAAAGAGAAAATCCCACTGAATAGAGTCATAGGCCTTCTGCAGGTCAATCTTCAGCACACACCGCGGGCTCCCTTTGTTGAGGTGGTAACCCCCAACCAACTCCTGGCAGAGCAGAATGTTATCCACAATGCTCCTACCTTGAACAAAGGCCGACTGATTCAGACTAATGAAGGAAGGCAGCCACACGCGAAGACGATTAGCCAAAACCTTTGCAATGCATTTATACAACACATTACAGCAAGAAATAGGCCTGAAATCCTCAACCCGTGAAGCACCTACCTTCTTAGGAATCAAGGTAAGAGAGGTGGCATTGATACCAGGAGGAAGGAAGGAGGTATCAAAGAAGTGAAGCACAGCGGAAACGAAATCATCCCCAACAACACTCCAAGCAGCTTTGAAAAACCCCACAGGGAAGCCATCCGGGCCAGGAGCCCTGGCACTACTCATGGAAAAGAGAACAGCTCGAACTTCCTCTCGCGAGATGGGGCGAGTGAGATCAGTTACACACTGATCAGACCAAGAAAACCCCACCATTGGCTTTAAACACTCAGTGAGGTCACGATACCCAACCCCTTGGGACCCCAAGAGACCCTGGAAATAATGAACCAGAGATCTCGAGATGTCCTCATGGGACGACAACCTGACCCCAGAGCCATCAACCAAAGAGGAAAAGTTATTTCGGGCCGCCCTAACTTTTACGCTCCTGTGAAAGAACCCCGAGTTCCTATCCCCTAACGCCAGCCACTTGACCCTCGATTTCTGCCGAAGGGAGGCTTCCTCACACCTAGCTGCTGCCCAGAACCTATCAGAAGCCTCAGCAGCCTGACGCTGGAGGGAAGGAGAAAGGGGGTCCACCAAAACTGTCGCCTGGGCAGCCTCCATGGCCAAGCGCAGATCAATAACCTGCTAACTAAGCACGGCAATCGGCGTCCCAAACTCCTGCCTGAGAGTCCCCTTTAAGCCCTTTAAATTGCGAGCGAAGCTAACAAGCGGAGAGACCCCAACATGGGTCACCCACCTACTGGCAATCACAGACAAAAACCTCTCAGACTCCCCCCAATGGTTAAAGAACCGAAAGGAGGGAGACCGACGGGCACCTAAAGGGCCAGGAGAGAAAACCAACGGACTATGGTCAGAGACACCCCAGTCATGCACGTGCACCACACACAACTGACCTCCTGGGCCTCCCCTCGGGCGACTAGTCCAAGTGAAACAATTCCCCTGAACCGGCAGCTCAACCAAGTCAGCCTCTAGGAGAGCATTATCAAAGGCTTCCATCGCAGAAATGCTATGGTTACCCCCACTCCTCTCAGTCAACCGGCGAGTCTCATTGAAGTCTCCCATAACAATGCCAGGGGAAGACCAACTCGAGCAAGCCAAGGCCAACTCCCTCCACAAAACAGACCTCCCATCCTCGCGATTGGACCCATACACACAGGCAATATGAGTCACAACCTGAGAAGACAGGTCCACCAGGGAGCCAGTAACCAACTGAGGGCTAATCAAGCTAGGGGAGAAAGAGAAACGGCGGGAACGCCATAACACCCAAATACGACCCAGGCCGCTATCCCCATAACTACAAACACACTTCCAATCAGCCCCAAAGGAACGAAAAACGAAGTCAAACTGATGAGCCTTAACCTTAGTTTCTACCAGACAGCAGAAACCAATATTCTCAGCTTGCAAAAAGGAGCGAACACATCGTCCTTTTGTCGGGTCAGAGAGACCGCGCACATTCCACGAGCACCAACTAGACATAGGAAGTAGACGGGGAAACAATGGCATCCTGACACCATCGAGGGTCAACACTGTCACAGAGCGTCTTTTCCACTAAGGAAACCACCCTCGGGGGGGCCAAATCACACCCTAACGAATCCGAAAGAGAACCGAACGAGTTAGTCACATGTACCCCCTTCAGGGGTTCAGGAGAACGGGGAAGCCGAGAGGAGGGACCAGTAGGAGAACTCGGAAGACTAGCCAAGGCAAAAGGAAAGGGCAGACGAGTCTGCAGCCAAGGACCTGGAAGCCTTCTTCCGTTTACGCCTACGGGATTTCCCTCCCACAGGGAGAAAGTCATCACCGACCTCAAGAGAGGAGGCCTGTTCCCCTTCCCCACTAGCAACCCCTACCTGAACCGAGTTCACGCCATCACTCTGAGCCGACACCCTGACCCCACCCTCAGTAGACACCTGTGTAGGAAGGATGGGCTCCAAACTACCCACAGGCTTTTTAGGACAGCCGGAGTCCGAGTGGCTAAAGACCCGACAGGAAAGGCACCTCTTGGGCTTCCATTCGTACTCAATGGGGATAGTATGATCCACCCCATAGACAGTGACCCCAACCTTACCAGGAAGAGGGGCATCAATCGCAACCTCCACACAGACCCGAGCATATGAGGAGCACGTTTTGTCCCTTGTAGGTTTATCCAACCGCAAAGGAACACCAACCGTACTTGCAATGTTGCTCAACCCATGAGTGGTCCACAATTCCATAGGGACATGGAAAAACTTAACCCACACAGGAATTTTATCGAACACAAAGGTCTGGGGGACAATCCCAGGGGCCCACTGCCTCAGTAGGATAGGCTTCCCTCCGAAGTGCCAGGGGCCATTCTCTAAGACCCAGTCCCTAGCTGAGTCCTTTTGGAACCTGAAAATGATCAATCCATTATCAAACAAGTTAATGGTTGGAACTTCCACATGTCCCCAAATCTTCCTGACAAGACGATCAAGAACAAAAAATGGAAGTTTACCATCAACAAATTGACCTACCAAAGAACCTCTCCAGACTGCTATGCCCTCCTCAATAACCTCATCCGAGGGAATGGCAAACATAAGCCCATCCTTCTCAATAGGAGGGTTATAGACTAGGGGTTCATCAGCAGGGGAGATCCACTGGGGCCCAAACAAATTGGCCCAAGTAGACTTCTGACCCTGACCATTGGCCCCTCGGGCCCCAACAGGCTCACCATTCGGCCCAGAACCATCCTCAGAACCAATAGACACACCATCCCCCTCACTAGCCAAAACCGAGCGAGGTTGGCCTAACAGAGGAAACTTTCCTGGAATCCCCGACCCAAACCTCGTCTCAAGCGAGCCAAACCTCATTCCAGACTCACTAGCTCCATCCTTTCCCCCCGAGGCCAATAACTCGTCCCGAGGGGGAATACTACGGCGGGTGACCAAGTTGCCCAACTGTCCACGCCCGATTGGGCCCAAACTCAATTTCTCAAGCCCATTAGCACTAAGTGGCCCATTATGATTCAATTCATTCTGCCCATTTTGGCCAAGCCCATTAAGCCCATCTTGTCCTAGCCCATGTGCAGCAAGCCCATTTTGTTCAAGCCCTATGGGCCGCAGCCCAATAGGACCTAGCCCATTAGTGAGAGGCTCATTTGGGCCTAGCCCATTGAAGCTTACATTAGAAGCCCCATGCGGATTTGGAGAATCAGGATGGCCCTCACGCCGTTGCTTGGCCATTTGAATCGGCCCAACATGAGGAGAAGCTCCAGTTGACTTGCCATATCGGGCATCCATGGTTGTTAAACCATTTGACCGAGATGAATTATCCATGGAGAGAGAAACATCCATTAATTGACTTTCCAAAGAAGCCAAATTTGGCGTACGTTTAATAGTCATCAATCGGCCAGCTGGGGGATTTTCAAATTCAACCCGCCCATTAATAGAAGCTGCACAATTCACGGGGGCTGAAGGAATTTTTGCAGCAGGCTTTTCAATTACGCGGATGGGTTTAATGAACTTTCCCTCAATAGGGATGTCATTCAATGAAGGATCACCAGCCGCCGCAGCCCCTGTAGAGGACGCGAATTGACCTAGCTCTTCATCTTCATCCTCCAGCCGAAGCTTGCCTTCCGCAAACAACCGCAGATTCGAAGACGAGGAAGCCTCTGATTCACGGGGCTGAGGACAAAGCACACCTGCAACGGAAAAATCACCTCCAGCGCTGGAATGCAAAGGCAGTGGCTGACCCCCTGTTTTTCCTATTTTTACAGAATTCAAGAGCTGCCCAGAAAAACCAGAGGCCTTAGCTTGAGCACGCTTCGTCCCTTGACTGGAGTCTACCTCACCATTACGCCCAGCCTTCACGGATTTTGAATTAAGATCATGATCAGACAGCAGATTCACCAACTCAGAAGGCTCGCAACCCATGCTCTGTTTTTTCTCAGAAACCGAAGATGGAACATCTGAAGTCGAGCCTTTAGATGCCTTCCCCCCAGAAGACTTACCTAATGCATTAGTGAGTACCACAGAAGCTTCCCCACACGCAGCCACTGAAGAACCAGCCCCTGAGTTAGCTGCAGACTTCGGGGGACGCAAAACAGAAGGCAGTCCACAACTTTGAGCAAACGATTTTTTCTGTGGGGATTTCTTCCTCCTCATGATTGAACACACCAAAACGTGCAGCCAATGAAGAAGAAATCCTAATCTTTCCACAGCACAAAACTAAACCCGACAGCACAAACAAAGACCCCGAACAGAGCACACCTAAAAACTAAGCCAAACAGAAAAGAAAAACGCAAAAAAAACAGAGGAATGAGGAACTTACCTCTGTGATGCGCCCAACTCCTCTTTCTTCATTAGAATGCCTACCAAGCTTCAAACGAGAATGCAATACGAAGCTGCAACCGTGCTATCAATCCCCAGTCATGGAAGCTTCAAACCACCATGGACAGATTGCACCTTCAAGAAGTCAACCCCCCATTGGAAGGAGGAGAGAGAACAAAGAGAATTTTTTCCAGGGTTTAGGTTTAATGATCTTTCCCTCAATAGGAATGTCATTCAATTGTGCCTGTGATTATTTCATCTAAATAAAAGACAAAACGTGGTTTTGTGCAATTCAGAATCTTACTCAGTTTTTTTGGCACGTGCTTTAAATGCTCCCGTTGAGGATTTTAGGGCTTTGAGATTGGGGTGCAAGGTTGTTAGATATTAGTGATACGAAACCCTAGTGAATTGGATCAAGAACCCCTTGGTTATTCGAACCCTTGAATCACAAACACTAAAACCCCTTAATCAGATCGGTTTCACCCCAAGATAAAGAGAACAATAGAAATACCTTAGATCGAATATCCAAGGATGAAGAACTTGTCCCTAACCTTGAACCGAAACACTCCACTATTAGATTGATCAAGTCTAATAGAATGCTTCTCAAACATGCAAGTCAAACAAGAAATGCAAAGGTAACAATAGCTCTCGGCCTCACTTAATTTTTTTTTTTTTTTTTTTTTTTTTTTTTTTTTTTCACAACCTTTCCAAAAAAAACTTAAGTGATCAGGCCACGAAAACCCCACCATCGGCTTTAAACACTCAGAGAGGTCACGATAACCAACCCCTTGGGACCCCAAGAGACCCTGGAAATAATGAACCAGAGATCTCGAGATGTCCTCATGGGAAGACAACCTAACCCCAGAACCATCAACCAGAGAGGAAAAACTATTCCGGGCTGCCCTAACTTTCACGCTCCTGTGAAAGAAACCCGAGTTCCTATGCCCTAACGCCAGCCACTTAACCCTCGATTTCTGCCGAAGGGAGGCCTCTTCACACCTAGCAGCTGCCCAGAACCTATCCGAGGCCTCAGAGGCCTGAAGCTGGAGGGAGGGAGAAAGGGGGTCTGCCAAAACTCCAGCCTGGGCCGCCTCCATGGCCAAGCGAAGATCAACAACCTGCTGACTAAGCACGGCAATCGGCTTCCCAAACTCCTGCCTTAGAGAACTCTTTAAGCCCTTTAAATTGCGAGCGAAGCTAACAAGCGGAGAGACCCCAACACGGGTCACCCATCTATTAGCAACCACATCCAAAAACCTATCAGACTCCCCCCAATGGTTAAAGAACCGAAAGGAGGGGGACCGACGAGCACCAAAAGGGCCAGGAGAGAACACCAACGGACTATGATCAGAAACACCCCACTCATGCACCTGCACCACACACAGAGGGCGGGCAGAAGCCCACTCAGCATTCACCAAAACTCTATCCAACCTTCCCAACTGACCTCCCGGGCCACCCTTGGGGCGACTCGTCCAAGTGAACCAGTTCCCCTGGACTGGCAGCTCAACCAAGTCAGCCTCAAGGAGAGCAGTATCAAAGGCTCCCATCGCAGAGATGCTATGGTTACCACCACTCCTCTCAGCCAGCCGGCGAGTCTCATTAAAGTCTCACATAACCACTCCAGGGGAAGACCAACTCGAACAAGCCAAGGCCAACTCCCTCCACAAAGCAGACCGCCCAGCCTCGAGATTGGACCCATACACACAGGCAATATGAGTCACAACCTGAGAAGACAGGTCCACCAGGGAGCCAGTAATCAACTGAGGGCTAATCAGGCTAGGAGAGAAAGCGAACCGGCGGGAATGCCATAACACCCAAATACGACCCAGGCCACTATCCCCATAACTACACACGCACTGCCAATCGGCCCCAAAGGAACGAAACATGAAGTCAAACTGATGAGCCTTAACCTTAGTTTCTACCAGACAGCAGAAACCAATATTCTCAGACTGCAAAAAGGAACGAACACAACGTCCTTTTGTCGGGTCAGTGAGACCGCGCACATTCCACGAGCACCAACTAGACATAGGAAGTAGAAGGGGAAACAATGGCATCCTGACACCATCGAGGGTCAACACTGTCACAGATCGTCTTTTCCATTAAGGAAACCACCCTCGGGGGGGCCAAAGCACACTCCGAGGAAACATCTAGAGGACCGAAAGAGTTGGTCACGCGGATCCCCTTTAGGGGCTCAGAAGAACGGGAAAGCCTAGAGTTGGGGCCAATAGGAGAACTCGGGAGGTTAATCAAGGCAATGGGATGGGCAGAAGAGTCGGTCGCAGCCAGAGACTTCGCAGCCCGCTTCCTGTTCCGTTTACGCCTACGAGATTTCCCTTCCGCAGGGAGGAACTCATCACCAACCTTAAGAGAGGAGGCTTGTTGGCCTTCCCCACTATCAACCACTACCTGATCCGAGTCCACACCCTCACTCTGGGCCGGCACCTTGACCTCACCCTCAGCAGACACCTGAGTAGTGAGGATGGGATCGACACAACCCACATTCTGTTTCGGACATCCTGTGTCCGAATGACCAAAGACACGGCAAGACAGGCACCGCTTGGGCTTCCACTCATACTCAATTGGGATAGTGTGATCTACCCCATAGACAGTGACCCCAACTTTACTAGGAAGAGGGGCATCAATCGCAACCTCCACACAAACCCGAGCATACGAGGAGCACGTTTTTTCCTTTGTAGGCTTATCCAGCCGTAAAGGAACACCAACCGTGCTCGCAATATTACTCAGCCCAGCAGTTGTCCACCATTCCATAGGAACATGAAAGAATTTGACCCACACAGGAATTTTATCGAAGACAAAAGTCTGAGGGACTATCCCAGGGACCCACTGCCTCAGAAGGATAGGCTTCCCCCCGAAGTGCCAGGGGCCATTCTCCAGGACCTAGTCCCGAGCTGAGTCCTTTTGGAACCTGAAGATGATCAAACCATTGTCAAACAAGTTAATGGTTGGAACTTCCACATGACCCCAAATCCTCCTGACCAGCCGATCAAGAACAAAAAAGGGAAGTTTGCCATCCATAAACTGACCCACCAACGAACCTCTCCAGACTGTTATGCCCTCCTCAATAACCTCATCTGAGGGAATGGCAAACATAATCCCATCCTTCTCAATTGGAGGGTTATAGAGAAGAGGCTCATAAAATGGCGAGGTCCACTGAGGCCCAAAAAGATTGGCCCAACTAGCCTTATGCCCCTGACCGAGGGACCCAAGGGGCCCACCCGACCCACTATGATTAGGCCCAAACCCACCAAAAGAACCCACAGACGCATCATCCCCCTCACTCACACCTACATCCGGGCGAGGATGGCCAAGTAGGGGAAACTTTCCTGGAATCCCCGAACCAATCCTAGGCCCAAACGAGCTACATCCCATCCCAACTTCTCTAGATCCCTCCTTTCCCTCAAGGGGCAGAACATCATCCCGATTGGGCATACCACGCCGAGTCACCAAGTGGCCTAGCTGCCCACGGCCTATTGGGCTAAACGAGGACGGCCCAATTGGCAACACAACTTGTCCTGAGTCTAGAGCCCTTGAGCCCATCCCAAGTGGGCCAAGCCCATTTCGGTCAAGTCCAGATTTTTCAATCAAGTCAAGCCCATTTGGGCCAATCCCATTAACACTAAATCCTTTTTGGCCAAGCCCAATAGAGTCAATACCATTTGATGCAAGCCGAGAACCGTCACCATTTGGGATAGGCCCATTTGGGTATTCAAATTGGTTAGCACAATTTGGAAAGACTTCCAGCTGCCCACGGGTTAGAGAGTAAGGAAGTAATGACTTGCCATTTTTAGCTTTGGAGCCCATTTGACCGTTTGACTTGGCCATAGAGAGAGAAAGATCTCCAATTAATTCCTTGTCAAAACTTTCCTTATTAGTCCATGAGGAAGCACGCTGCAAACGGCCAACTTGGGGAGAATCCAACCTAGCAGCCTTTTCATTTAAGTCCTTCACAAACACGGGAGAAGAAGGGCAACTCACAACCTTACTCCCAATATTCCCGCCCAGGCTTTTAAATGACTTACCATGTTTATTAATCTCAATGAATGCAGGATCACCAGCCGCCGCAGCCCCTGTAGAGGACGCAAATTGACCTAGCTCTTCATCTTCATCCTCCAGCCGAGCGCCTTCCGCAAACAACCGCAGATTCGAAGACGAGGAAGCCTCTGATTCACGGGGCTGAGGACAAAGCACACCTGCAATGGAAAGATCACCTCCAGCACTGGAATGCAAAGGCAGTGGCTGACCCCCTGTTTTTCCTATTTTTACAGTATTCAAGAGCTGCCCAGAAAAACCAGAGGCCTTAACTTGAACACGCTTCGTCCCTTGACTGGCGTCTACCTCACCATTACGCCCAGCCTTCACGGATTTTGAATTAAGATCATGATCAGACAGCAGGTTCACCAACTCAGGAGGCTCGCAACCCATGCTCTGTTTTTTCTCAGAAACCGAAGATGGAGCATCTGAAGTCGAGTCCTTAGCTGCCTTCCCCCCAGAAGGCTTACCTAATGCATTAGTGAGTACCACCGAAGCCTCCCCACACGCAGCTACTGAAGAACCAGCCCCGGAGTTAGCTGCAGACTTCGGAGGACGCAAACCAGAAGGCAGTCCACAACTTTGAGCAAACGATTTTTTCTGTGGGGATTTCTTCCTCCTCATGATTGAACACCCCAAAACGTGCAGCCAATGAAGAAGAAATCCTAATCTTTCCACAGCACAAAACTAAACCCCCACAGCACAAACAAAGACCACGAACAGAGCACACCTAAAAACTAAGCAAAACAGAAATGAAAAACGCAAAAAACAGAGGAAAGAGGAACTTACCTCTGCGATGCGCCCAGCTCCTCTTTCTTCATTAGAATGCCAACCAAGCTTCAAACGAGAATGCCCTACGAAGCTGCAACCGTGCTATCAATCCCCAGCCATGGAAGCTTCAAACCACCATGGACGAATTGCACCTCCAAGAAGTCAATCCCCCATTAAAAATTTGCCTTTATGGGCGGTATATAATGCAGTTAAATGTTTTAAATCATTCATGCCCCGGTTTGCACGGTGCAGGATCAATCAACCCCCACTCTAGGCTATCTAGGTGATGCGCTCACTCACCCGTTGCACCAAGTGGTTGTTTGATAATTTTTATGAAAATCTGCCCTATGGCAGAATCGAACACCCACTCTCTGCTATCTTAGGCGGAGCGCTGACCCACTGCACCAAGTGGTTGTTCGATTAAAATTTGCCTTTATGGGCGGTATATAATGCAGTTAAATATTTTAAATCATTCATGCCCCGTTTGCACGGTGCAGGATCAATCAACCCCCACTCTGGGCTTATCTAGGTTATGCGCTCACTCACCCGTTGCACCAAGTGGTTGTTTGATAATTTTTAAGAAAATCTGCCCTTGGGCAGAATCGAACCCCCACTCCATGCTATCTTAGGCGGAGCGCTCACCCACTGCACCAAGTGGTTGTTTGATTTTAAAGCACGTGCCAAAAAAACTGAGTAAGATTCCGAATTGCACAAAACCAAAGAGTGGATTGTGAATCTTTGAGCAATACGAACCCATTTTTTAATAAAAAAAAATTTCAAAAAATGCATCCCACTGGGGCGTTTTCGGTTTTTTGCAATTTCCATATCCGTTTCTTCCCTTCTTTTCCAAACTTATGGTCGGGGACGCTTTTTAACCTCAAACTACAACTCTCGAAGCCTGCGAATCTAATATCTAACAACCTTGCACCCCAATCTCAAAGCCCTAAAATCCTCAACGGGAGCATTTAAAGCACGTGCCAAAAAAACTGAGTAAGATTCCGAATTGCACAAAACCAAAGAGTGGATTGTGAATGTTTGATCAATACGAACCCATTTTTTAATTAAAAAAAAAATCAAAAAATGCATCCCACCGCCCGTTTTCGGGTTTTTGCAATTTCCATATCGCTCGTTTCTTCCGTTTTTTTTTCCAAACTTATGGTCGGGGACGCTTTTTAACCTCAGACTACAACTCTCGAAGCCTGCGAGTCTAATATCTAACAACCTTGCACCCCAATCTCAAAGCCCTAAAATCCTCAACGGGAGCATTTAAAGCACGTGCCAAAAAAATTGAGTAAGATTCCGAATTGCACAAAACCAAAGAGTGGATTGTGAATGTTTGATCAATACGAACCCATTTTTTAATAAAAAAAATTTTCAAAAAATGCATCCCACCGGGGCGTTTTCGGTTTTTTGCATCCCACTGGGGCGTTTTCGGTTTTTTGCAATTTCTATCCAGTGGTTATGGGAGACTTTTTTTTTTTTTTTTTTTTTTTTTTTTTTTTTTTTTTTTTTTTTTTTTTTTTTTTGCAAAGGTGATAATATATATAAGCAAAAAGACCTCAAAGCCCGAGGCCAAAGGGCACCATCAAACAAGAGAACAACCACTGGGAGAACCAATGTACGACAACTACTCCGCAGTTAAGCGTGCTTGGGCGAGAGTAGTACTAAGTTGGGTGACCACTTGGGAAGTCCTCGTGTTGCACCCCTTTTGTTTCTTATATAACTTCCTTTTGTGTGATGCGTACTCCTCGGTGAGGTTTACTTTTTAAAATTTGGAGGAAGGGCTATTTTTTCTCTCTGTTCTCTCTCCTCACAACAATGGTGGATTGAGTTTTTGGGGGCTTCGTCTTCATCCATGGTGATGCTGTCCATGGTTACGGTTTGAAGACTAGAGGGCAAGTTGAACTAGGTAGCGGCGCTGGGCACGTCTTCAAGAGGTCATCCATGGCTGCTGATTGACGGTTGCGGAGCAGGGCGCTTCAAGAGATAAGCTTCTCTGATTTTCTTTCTGTTTTGTCTCTGTTTTTTTTTTTTTTTTTTTTTTTTTTTTTTTTTTTTTTTTACAATTTTCTGCATTTCTTGTTCTGTTTGTGTGGGCTGTTATATTGTGTCTGGGTCCTTGGAGTTTTGGGTTGGGGTTTTGGTTTTCTCCATCTTCAAATGGGGAAGAAGAAATCACCCCACAAGAAGGGCTCCCCTCATAAGAAGGCTGTTGCTTCTCTCTCGAGCGCCAATGGTTCTCGGCCACAAAAGTCTCCACCTGCAGAGTTTCCCAACTCAGGAGTTCAATCCAATTCAGGAGCTTCAATTGGGGCTGTGAATGCCCTGCCTAATTCTTCTGGTCAGGATTTGGGAAAGAAGGTGGCCCGTGCTTTGCCTTCTGAAGTTACTAAAAAGAGGTCCAAATCCGAGGAAAAACAGAGCATGGTAAGTGTTGAGGTTCCTGCTGTGGGGAACCTTCTGAATGCGCCTGTTCATCCGAGTGAGGGTGCTGGTGTAGGCTCTTGTAGTTCTGGTAAAATTACAGGGCTTCATCAGGATGGTTTGGCAAGCGCCATTGGACAGCCTGCAACTGTTACGACTGCGTGCAAAACAGGGGAGGCCTCTATTCATTTGGGAGATCGTGATGTGCCTGACGCTTGCGGGGGGGTGAATCTGTTGGCACGTCAGATATTACAACGTTCTAAAGGTCACTCCTTGCCAGAGGTAGAGGTTTCGTCTGGTTCACGCTTGGGGGAGGCTCGGCTGGAGGTTGAAGACGAAGGATTAGGGCAGGCCGCATCTTTTCCTAGGGTTGCGGCTGCTGGGGATCCATCATTGAATGCCGTTTCTAATTTAGGAAAGAAATTTAATGTCATTCAGCAGCCGGTTACCTTATCTTCTTCAGCCCCTGTGAAGAATTCTGCTGCTATTAATGGGCAAGATGCTGCTGCCTTCATACCTAATTCCATGGAAGGTAAGTATAATCAAGGTTTTGAGCAGCGAGCTGACTTCTCTCTCCCCTTGAATGCTTCGGTAATTAATGAGCGTGTAGCTATTTCTCCATGGCCAGCTGGTCGGTTGTTGAAAGGTAAGAAGATGGCTGGTAGTCTGCCTTCTATGGAAAGCCGTTTAAAAAACGCAGAAGCTCGGCCTTCAAGTTCAATGGCCTTGGACGCCCGTTATGGTAAGTCAGGGAGTTTATTGACGGTGGATGCCCGTCATGGAAAGTCTGGCAGCTCTCTTCCCCCAATTAAGCCGATTGGTGGGGACTCAAGGGGAAGGCTTCATGGCCCATTGTTACCCGAACATGGCCCTATTTTGTTAGGCCCAAAGGAGCTAGATCATGTTGGGCTTAAGCCCATAGGGCTAAAAAATAGTGGGCTTAATGAATTGGACCAAAACGGAGTTAGTGAGTTGGATCCCAATGTGCTCAACTTTAATGGGCTCGATAATACGAGTATGGGGCCAAGTTTGAGTAGCTTAGGACAAGGTGTCTTGCCTATTGGGTCATCTCCTTTTAGTCCTCTAGGGCGGGGTCAATTGGGAAATTTGGTAACGCGTCGTAGTCTTCCCCCTCGGGAGGAGCTGATTCCCTTGGGAGGCAAGGATGGATCTTCTGAGTTTGGGATGGGGTTTAGTGAGCTTGGGGCGAGGAGTGGGTCGGGGATTCCAGGAAAGTTTCCCCTATTAGGCCAATCTCGTTCGGAACAGCTTATGAGTGCTGGAGATGATGTGTCTCAGGGTTCTGGGGATAGTTTTGGGATGAGTGGGTCCTTTGTGCCCCCAGGATCTCTCGGTCAGGGTCAGAAGTCTAGTTGGGCTAATCTTTTTGGGCCTCAGGGGCCCTCCCCTGCCTCTGAACCCCTAGTCTATAACCCTCCCATTGAAAAGGATGGGATTATGTTTGCCATCCCCTCGGATGAGGTAATTGAGGAGGGGGTAGCCGTCTGGAGAGGGTCTTTGGTGGGTCAGTTTATCGATGGTAAACTCCCATTTTTTGTGCTTGATCGGCTTGTCCGCAAAATTTGGGGTCATGTGGAAGTTCCAACCATTAACTTGTTTGATAATGGTTTGATCATCTTCAGGTTCCAAAAGGACTCAGCTCGGGACTGGGTCTTGGAGAATGGCCCCTGGCACATTGGGGGTAAGCCTATCCTACTGAGGCAGTGGGTCCCAGGGATAGTCCCTCAGACATTTGTGTTCGATAAAATTCCTGTGTGGGTTAAGTTCTTCCATGTCCCTATGGAATTGTGGACCACTCCTGGTTTGAGTAACATTGCGAGTACGGTTGGTGTTCCTTTGCGGTTGGATAAGCCTACAAAGGACAAAACGTGCTCCTCGTATGCTCGGGTTTGTGTGGAGGTTGCGATTGATGCCCCTCTTCCTAGCAAGGTTGGGGTCACGGTCTATGGGGTGGATCATACTATCCCCATTGAGTATGAATGGAAGCCCAAGAGGTGCCTATCCTGTCGTGTCTTTGGCCACTCGGACTCCGGCTGTCCTAAAAAGCCTGTGGGTAGTTTGGAGCCTACCCTCCCTACACAAGTGTCTACTGAGGGTGGGGTCAGGGTGCCGGCCCAGAGTGTTGGCGTGAACTCGGATCAGGTAGGGGTTGCTAGTGGAGAGGGTGATCAAGCCTCCTCTCTGGAGGTTGGTGATGACTTTCTCCCTGTGGGAGGGAAATCCCGTAGGCGTAAACGGAAGAAGGCTGCCAGGTCCTTGGCTGCAGATTCGTCTGCCCTACCCTTTGCCTTGGCTAGTCTCCCGAGTTCTCCTATTGGCCCCTTCTCTCGGCCTTCCCGTTCTCCTGAGCCCCCAAAAGGGGTTCATGTGACTAACTCTTTCGATTCTCTTTCAGATTCGTTGGGGTGTGATTTGGTCCCCCCGAGGGTGGTTTCCTTAGTAGAAAAGACGCTCTGTGACAGTGTTGACCCTCGATGGTGTCAGGATGCCATTGTTTCCCCGTCTACTTCCTATGTCTAGTTGGTGCTCGTGGAATGTGCGCGGTCTCACTGACCCGACAAAAGGACGATGTGTTCGCTCCTTTTTGCAGGCTGAGAATATTGGTTTCTGCTGTCTGGTAGAAACTAAGGTTAAGGCTCATCAGTTTGATTCCGTTTTTCGTTCCTTTGGGGCTGATTGGCAGTGTGTTTGTAGTTATGGGGATAGCGGCCTGGGTCGTATTTGGGTGTTATGGCGTTCCCGCCGTTTCTCTTTCTCCCCTAGCCTGATTAGTCCTCAGTTGGTTACTGGCTCCCTGGTGGACCTGTCTTCTCAGGTTGTGACTCATATTGCCTGTGTGTATGGGTCCAATCTCGAGGCTGGGAGGTCTGTTTTGTGGAGGGAGTTGGCCTTGGCGTGTTCGAGTTGGTCTTCCCCTGGTGTAGTTATGGGAGACTTCAATGAGACTCGCCGGTTGACTGAGAGGAGTGGGGGTAACCATAGCATTTCTGCGATGGGAGCCTTTGATAATGCTCTCCTAGAGGCTGACTTGGTTGAGCTGCCGGTTCATGGGAATTGGTTCACTTGGACTAGTCGCCCTAGGGGTGGCCCAGGAGGTCAGTTGGGTAGGTTGGATAGAGTTTTGGTCAACGCTGAATGGGCTTCCGGTCGGCCTATGTGTGGGGTGCACGTGCATGACTGGGGTGTCTCTGACCATAGTCCATTGGTTTTCTCTCCAGGCCCTTTAGGTGCTCGTCGGTCTCCCTCCTTTCGGTTTTTCAACCATTGGGGGGAGTCCGATAGGTTTTTGTCTGTGATTGCCAGTAGGTGGGTGACCCATGTTGGGGTCTCTCCGCTTGTTAGCTTCGCTCGCAATTTAAAGGGCTTAAAGCGGCCTCTCAGGCAGGAGTGTGGGACGTCGATTGCCGTGCTTAGTCAGCAGGTTATTGATCTGCGCTTGGCCATGGAGGCTGCCCAGGCGGGAGTTTTGGTGGACCCCCTTTCTCCTTCCCTCCAGTGTCAGGCTGCTGAGGCTTCTGATAGGTTCTGGGCGGCCGCTAGGTGTGAGGAAGCCTCCCTTCGGCAAAAATCGAGGGTCAAGTGGCTGGCGTTAGGGGATAGGAACTCGGGGTTCTTTCACAGGAGCGTAAAAGTTAGGGCAGCCCGAAATAATTTTTCCTCTTTGGTTGATGGCTCGGGGGTCAGGATGTCGTCCCATGAGGACATCTCGAGATCTCTGGTTCATTATTTCCAGGGTCTCTTGGGGTCCCAAGGGGTTGGGTATCGTGACCTCACTGAGTGTTTAAAGCCGATGGTGGGGTTTTCGTGGTCTGATCAGTGTGTAACTGATCTCACTCGCCCCATCTTGCGAGAGGAAGTTCGAGCTGTTCTCTTTTCCATGAGTAGTTCCAGGGCTCCTGGCCCGGATGGCTTCCCTGTGGGGTTTTTCAAAGCTGCTTGGAGTGTTGTTGGGGATGATTTCGTTTCCGCTGTGCTTCACTTCTTTGATACCTCCTTCCTTCCTCCTAGTATCAATGCCACCTCTCTTACCTTGATTCCTAAGAAGGTGGGTGCTTCACGGGTTGAGGATTTCAGGCTTATTTCCTGCTGTAATGTGTTGTATAAATGCATTGCAAAGGTTTTGGCTAATCGTCTTCGCGTGTGGCTGCCTTCCTTCATTAGTCCGAATCAGTCGGCCTTTGTTCAAGGTAGGAGCATTGTGGATAACATACTGCTCTGCCAGGAGTTGGTTGGGGGTTACCACCTCAACAAAGGGAGCCCGGGGTGTGTGCTGAAGATTGACCTGCAGAAGGCTTATGACTCCATTCAGTGGGATTTTCTCTTTGGCTTACTGCTTTCGATTGGTACGCCTTGCCAGTTTGTCAACTGGGTCCGGGCTTGCGTTACTTCGCCTATGTTCTCCATCTCGGTGAATGGGTCCTCTGAGGGGTTTTTTGCGGGTAGGCGGGGTCTCCGTCAGGGTGATCCCCTGTCCCCTTACCTGTTCGTCATGTGTATGGAAGTCTTATCGCGGCTGCTGAATTCCCCGCCGCCTGAGTTTGAGTTTCATCCCAAGTGTGAGATGGTTAATCTTACCCATCTTTGCTTTGCGGATGACTTGATGATTTTCTCTGCGGGGAGCAGGGCTTCCTTGAGGTTTGTTCAGCAGACTTTACTTCACTTCCAGGAGCTTTCTGGCCTTGTGGCCAACTCTGCTAAGAGCTCGATGTTCTGCGCGGGGGTTCCTGTCCAGGTGGCTGTAGGTCTGGCTGAGTTCATGGGTGTTGCTCTGGCGACCTTGCCTGTGTGTTACTTAGGGCTCCCTCTCATCTCAGGTCGGTTGTCTTATAGGGATTGCCAGCCTCTAATTGATCGGATCACCTCTAGGATTGGCAGTTGGACTGCTAGGGCTCTTTCCTATGCAGGTAGGTTGCAGCTTATCCAGTCGGTCCTTCAGAGCTTCCAGGTCTATTGGGCTAGTGTCTTTGTGCTGCCTGCTCGTATAGTCCATAGGGTTGAGAGTTTGCTTCGTTGCTACCTCTGGAAGGGCTCTCCTTCTGGTTGTGGGGGGGCAAAGGTTGCCTGGGCTGACATTTGTTTGCCGAAGAGTGAGGGAGGTTTAGGTATTCGTCATATCCCCTCCTGGAACTCGGCTGCAGTTATGAAGCTCCTCTGGCTCCTCCTGCTTCGCTCTGGTTCCCTGTGGGTGGCTTGGATGGAGGCGTATATCCTCCGTGGTCGGTCTCTTTGGACGATTCCTGTGTCGTCTACGTGGTCTTGGTGCCTCAAGGCGATTATGGGGCTTCGGGACCAATTCCGTCCTCTTATCCGCTTTTCCATAGGTGACGGTGCTAGGTGTCGTATGTGGGTTGATCCTTGGTTGCCTGATGGTCCTATTCTCCCCAGAATTAGTGACCGTATCTTGTATGACGCAGCTAGTCATATTCAAGCGATGGTCTCTGATTTTTTGCTACCTGATGGTTCGTGGCGGTGGCCGGCAGTGTCTCCTGATTTGTTGGAGCTCGCCGATGCTGTGCGCTCTACTGTGTGTTGCCCAGGTAGGGAGGATAAGTTGATCTGGGTTCCTGGCGGGATTGGTTTTTCGGTCTCTAGTGCTTGGGAGGCGATTCGCCCCCGTGGGACAGTGGTCCCGTGGCAGGGTTTGCTTTGGTTCGGGGGGAATATTCCGCGTCATGCTTTTGTCACTTGGCTGGCCTTGAGGGACCGCTTGTATACTCGTGATAGGCTGGCTCGGTGGATCCCCTCGACACCTACTGATTGTTTGCTTTGTTTGTCCGGGACTGAGTCCCGTGACCACTTGTTCTTCCAGTGCCCCTTTGCGAGTTTGGTGTGGGAGGATATCCTCTGTTGGGGCAGAGCTTCCCGCCTCGTTCTCCCTTGGGATGCTGAGCTTGAGTGGATTTGTCGGGTGAGTGCTGGGCAGCACAAGCGTAAGCTTGTTTGGAGGGTGGCCTGGTGTGCCGTGATTTACCATATCTGGATGGAACGCAATTTGCGTTTTCATGGCCCGGGTCACCGCCCTACTCAGTCGGTTATCGCTGCTATTCGGTCTGATATTTCTTCTGCTTGCTCGTCCTGGGTGGGTGCGGTTTCGGCCGTCTCCCCCTGGGATTCTTTTGATTGATTTTGTCTTGTTCTTTGAGTGTGTGCAGGTTCTTTGTCAGGTTGCTCTATGTGGTGCTGTCTCGCTTATGGCGTTTGCTTCTTCCCCTGTTCTGTCCCTGGTTCATGCTGTTGTCCTTTCTTCTGGAGGGGTTTCTGGTTTTGGTGCTGGCTTCTTCATCTGTTTGTCCTTGGCTGCCCTTGGCTTTTCTCCCTGGTGGGATTCTTGTGTGGGGCTCTGCGAGGCTAGTCTGTGGGGCGTCCCGAGCTGTTGGAGTGCTTCAGGCGGTGCTTGTTTCTTCTGCAGTTGGCTGTCCTTCTCTTGTACTGTGGGTTCTCGTTGTCCCCTGCCGGTCCTGGTTCCTAATTGAGTTGAGTTCTGGTCGCTTGTTGTCACCCCGAAAGGCGCTTTGTCCTGAGGGTGTGTGGGCTTTTGGTGGGTCCTTGGATCTGGCTTTGTCGAGGGAAGCGATGCTGGCTGGGTCCCTGTGGCTTTCTGCCGTGCCTGCATACCGGATGGTTGTTCTTTTTTTTTTTTTGCAAAAGTGAATATATATAAAAGCAAAAGGCCTCAAAGCCCGAGGCCAAAGGGCACAACAACAAGAGAACAAACACTGGGGGAACCAATGTACGACAACAAAAGAAAACAAAAGAAAACAACACAACGGAAACCTCACAGCCCGAGGGAAAGCACCAAAAGCAACTAATAAAACAACACAACGGAAACCTCACAGCCCGAGGGAAAGCAACAAAAGCAACTAATAAAACACACAACCACACTCCAGCAATCAACCCACAAGCAGGAAGGAGCTAGAAACAAAACACAACAGAAAAGCAAAGAAACAGCTGAAACAGGCCGAAAAAGAGAGACAGAACACGAAGGAATCGTGACACCTCAACCGCGAAGCCAGACCACTCATCCGCCCACAACACTCCCCAGGCCATCCACCCCTGCCGGAACTAGCGAAAGAGCGGCTGCAGACAGGGTCAAGGGGCACCAAGCAAAAACAGGGAGAGGACAGGCAGATGCTGAGAAAAAAGGGGGGGCCAAGCTAGCCATCCATCAAATGCAAGCAAGAAGCCCGCCCCCCAAGCTCGACCAAGGAACCGAACAAAGAAGAGGCCCATCAACTCGTTTTCCCCCTACTTATGGCAAAAGAACAACCATCCGGTATGCAGGCACGGCAGGAAACCACAGGGACCCAGCCAGCATCGCTTCCCTCGACAAAGCCAGATCCAAGGACCCACCAAAAGCCCACACACCCTCAGGACAAGGCGCCTTTCGGGGTGACAACAAGCATCCAGAACTCCGCTCCATTAGGAACCAGGACCGACAGGGGACAACGAGCACCCACAGAACAAGAGAAGGACAGCCAACTGCAGAAGAAACAAGCACCGCCTGAACCACCTCGACAGCTAGGCACACCCCACAGACTAGCCTTACAGAGCCCCACACAAGAAGCCACCAGGGAAGAAGGCAAAGGAAGGGCAAGGAACAGACAGATGAAGAGCCAGCAACAGAAACAAGCCTCAGGCAGCTGCGAACAAGGAACAATAACAAGCACAGGGACAAGCGCAAACAACTAAGCCACCCAGACCAAACCAAAACCCCTTCAGGGAAGGGACAGCAGCATGAGCCAGGGACAGAGCAGGGGAAGAAAGCAATCGCCATACGCGAGACAGCGCCACAAGAGCAACCTGACATAACACCTGCAAACACTCAAAGAACAAACAAAGTCAATCAAAAGAATCCCAGGGGGAGCCAGCCGAAACCGCACCCACCCAGGACGAGCATGCAGAAGAAATATCAGACCGAATAGCAGCGATAACCGACTGAGCAGGGCGGTGACCCGGGCCATGAAAACGCAAATTGCGTTCCCTCCAAATATGGTATATCACAGCACACCAGGCCACCCTCCAAACAAGCTTACGCTTGTGCTGCCCAGCACTCTCCCGACAAATCCACTCAAGCTCAGCATCCCAAGGGAGAACGAGGCGGGAAGCTCTGCCCCAACAGAGGATATCCTCCCACACCAAACCCGCAAAGGGACACTGGAAGAACAAGTGGTCACGGGACTCAGACCCGGACAAACAAAGCAAACAATCCGTAGGAGTCGAGGGGATCCACCTAGCCAGCCGATCACGAGTATACAAGCGGTCCCTCAAGGCCAGCCAGGTGACAAAAGCATGACGCGGAATATTCCCCCCGAACCAGATCAAACTTTGCCACGGAACCACTGTCCCACGAGGTCGAATCGCCTCCCAAGCACTAGAAACCGAAAACCCAATCCCACCCGGAACCCAGATCAACTTATCCTCCCTACCTGGGCAACACACAGTAGAACGCACAGCATCGGCGATCTCCAACAAATCAGGAGACACTACCGGCCACCGCCACGAACCATCAGGTAGCAAAAAATCAGAGACCATAGCTTGAATATGACTAGCTGCGTCATACAAGATACGATCACTAAGTCTTGGGAGAATAGGACCATCAGGTAGCCAAGGGTCAACCCACATACGACACCTAGAACCATCACCAATGGAAAACCGGATAAGAGGACGGAATTGGTCTCGGAGCCCCATAATCGCCTTGAGGCACCAAGACCACGTAGACGACACAGGAATCGTCCAGAGAGACCGACCACGGAGGATATACGCCTCCATCCAAGCCACCCACAGAGAACCAGAACGAAGCAGGAGGAGCCAGAGGAGCTTCATAACAGCTGCCGAGTTCCAGGAGGGGATATGACGAATACCCAAACCTCCCTCGCTCTTCGGCAAACAAATGTCAGCCCAGGCCACCTTGGCCCCCCCACAACCAGAAGGAGAGCCCTTCCAGAGGTAGCAACGAAGCAAACTCTCAACCCTATGGACTATACGAGCTGGCAGAACAAACACACTAGCCCAATAGACTCGGAAGCTCTGAAGGACCGACTGGATAAGCTGCAACCTTCCGGCATAGGAAAGAGCCCTAGCTGTCCAACTGCCAATCCTAGAGGTGATCCGATCAATCAGAGGCTGGCAATCCCGAGAAGACAACCGACCTGAGATGAGAGGGAGACCTAAGTAACACACAGGCAAGGTTGCCAGAGCAACACCCATGAACTCAGCCAGATCAACAGCCACCTGGGCAGAAACCCCCGCGCAGAACATCGAGCTCTTAGCAGAGTTGGCCACAAGGCCAGAAAGCTCCTGGAAGTGAAGCAGAGACTGCTGGACAAACCGCAAAGAAGCCCTATTCCCCGCAGAGAAAATCATCAAGTCATCCGCAAAGCAAAGATGGGTAAGATTAACCATCTCACACTTGGGATGAAACTCAAAGCTGCTTGGAGTGTTGTTGGGGATGATTTCGTTTCCGCTGTGCTTCACTTCTTTGATACCTCCTTCCTTCCTCCTGGCATCAATGCCACCTCTCTTACCTTGATTCCTAAGAAGGTGGGTGCTTCTCGGGTTGAGGATTTCAGGCCTATTTCTTTTTTTTTTTTGCAACGGTGTTTTAATAAATGCGAGGATTGAACCCATGACCTCTTAGTTACGGGCACAACCTTATGCCAATTGAGCTATGCTCGGTTTAGCTTCAGGCCTATTTCTTGTTGTAATGTGTTGTATAAATGCATTGCAAAGGTTTTGGCTAATCGTCTTCGCGTGTGGCTGCCATTAGTCTGAATCAGTCGGCCTTTGTTCAAGGTAGGAGCATTGTGGATAACATTCTGCTCTGCCAGGAGTTGGTTGGGGGTTACCACCTCAACAAAGGGAGCTCGCGGTGTGTGCTGAAGATTGACCTGCAGAAGGCCTATGACTCTATTCAGTGGGATTTTCTCTTTGGCTTACTGCTTTCGATTGGTACGCCCTGCCAGTTTGTCAACTGGGTCCGGGCTTGCGTTACTTCGCCTATGTTCTCCATCTCGGTGAATGGGTCCTCTAAGGGGTTTTTTGCGGGTCGGCGTGGTCTCCGTCAGGGTGATCCCCTGTCCCCTTACCTATTCGTCATGTGTATGGAAGTCTTATCGCGGCTGCTGAATTCCCCGCCGCCTGAGTTTGAGTTTCATCCCAAGTGTGAAATGGTTAATCTTACCCATCTTTGCTTTGCGGATGACTTGATGATTTTTTCTGCGGGGAACAGGACTTCCTTGAGGTTTGTTCAGCAGACATTACTTCATTTCCAGGAGCTTTCTGGCCTTGTGGCTAACTCCGCTAAAAGCTCGATGTTCTGCTCGGGGGTTCCTGCCCAGGTGGCCGTCGGTCTGGCTGAGTTCATGGGTGTTGCTCTAGCAACCTTGCCTGTGTGTTACTTAGGTCTCCCTCTCATCTCTGGTCGGTTGTCTTCTAGGGATTGCCAGCCTCTGATTGATCGGATCACCTCTAGGATTGGCAGTTGGACTGCTAGGGCTCTTTCCTATGCAGGAAGGTTGCAGCTTATCCAGTCGGTCCTTCAGAGCTTCCAGGTCTATTGGGCTAGTGTGTTTGTGCTGCCTGCTCGTATAGTCCATAGGGTTGAGAGTTTGCTTCGTTGCTACCTCTAGAAGGGCTCTCCTTCTGGTTGTGGGGGGGCGAAGGTTGCCTGGGCTGACATTTGTTTGCCGAAGAGTGAGGGAGGTTTAGGTATTCGTCATATCCCCTCCTGGAACTCGGCAGCAGTTATGAAGCTCCTCTGGCTCCTCCTGCTTCGCTCTGGTTCCCTGTGGGTGGCTTGGATGGAGGCGTATATCCTCCGTGGTCGGTCTCTTTGGACGATTCCTGTGTCGTCTACGTGGTCTTGGTGCCTCAAGGCGATTATGGGGCTTCGAGACCAATTCCGTCCGCTTATCCGGTTTTCCATTGGTGACGGTTCTAGGTGTCGTATGTGGGTTGATCCTTGGCTGCCTGATGGTCCTATTCTCCCCAGAATTAGTGATCGTATCTTGTATGACGCAGCTAGTCATATTCAAGCTATGGTCTCTGATTTTTTGCTACCTGATGGTTCGTGGCGGTGGCCGGCAGTGTCTCCTGATTTGTTGGAGATCGCCGATGCTGTGCGCTCTACTGTGTGTTGCCCAGGTAGGGAGGATCAGTTGATCTGGGTTCCTGGCGGGATTGGTTTTTCGGTTTCTAGTGCTTGGGAGGCGATTCGCCCCCGTGGGACTGTGGTCCCGTGGCAGGGTTTGCTATGGTTCGGGGGGAATATTCCGCGTCATGCTTTTGTCTCCTGGCTGGCCTTGAGGGACCGCTTGTATACTCGTGATAGGCTGGCTAGGTGGATCCCCTCGACACCTACTAATTGTTTGCTTTGTTTGTCCGGGACTGAGTCCCGTGACCACTTATTCTTCCAGTGCCCCTTTGCGAGTTTGGTGTGGGAGGATATCCTCTGTTGGGGCAGAGCTTCCCGCCTCGTTCTCCCTTGGGATGCTGAGCTTGAGTGGATTTGTAGGGTGAGTGCTGGGCAGCACAAGCGTAAGCTTGTTTGGAGGGTGGCCTGGTGTGCTGTGATTTACCATATTTGGATGGAACGCAATTTGCGTTTTCATGGCCCGGGTCACCGCCCTACTCAGTCGGTTATCGCTGCTATTCGGTCTGATATTTCTTCTGCTTGCTCGTCCTGGGCGGGTACGGTTTCTGCCGTCTCCCCCTGGGATTTTTTTGATTGACTTTGTCTTGTTCTTTGAGTGTGTGCAGGTGTTTTGTCAGGTTGCTCTATGTGGCGCTGTCTCGCTTATGGCGTTTGCTTCTTCCCCTGATCTGTCCCTGGTTCATGCTGTTGCCCTTCTTCTGGAGGGGTTTCTGGTTTGGTCTGTGTGGCTTGGTTTTTTGAGCTTGTCCCTGTGCTTGTTCTTGCTCTGAGATCGCTGCTTTCTGAGGCTTGTTCAGTTGCTGGTTTCTTCATCTGTCTGTCCTTGGCTGCCCTGGGCCTTTCTCCCTGGTGGGCTTCTTGTGTGGGGCTCTGCGAGGCTAGTCTGTGGGGTGTCCCTAGCTGTCGGAGTTTTTCAGGTGGTGCTTGTTTCTTCTGCAGTTGGTTGTCCTTCTCTTGTTCTGTGGGTGCTCGTTGTCCCCTGCCGGTCCTAGTTCCTAATTGAGTTGAGTTCTGGACGCTTGTTGTCACCCCGAAAGGCGCTTTGTCCTGAGGGTGTGTGGGCTTTTGGTGGGTCCTTGGATCTGGCTTTGTCGAGGGAAGCGATGCTGGCTGGGTCCCTGTGGCTTCCTGCCGTGCCTGCATGCCGGATGGTTGTTCTTTTGCCATAAGTAGGGGGAAGACGAGTTGATGGGCCTCTTCTTTGTTGGGTTTCTTGGTCGAGCTTGGGGGGCGGGATTCTTGCTTGCATTTGATGGATGGCCAGCTTGGCCCCTTATTTCTCAGCATCTGCCTGTCCTCTCTTTGTTTTGCTTGGTGCCCCTTGACCCTGTCTGGAGTCGCTCTTTCGCTAGTACCGGCCGGGGGTTGGATGGCCTGGGGAGTTTTGTGGGCGGATCACGGTTGAGGTGTCACGATTCCCTCGTGTTCTATCTCTTTGTTTCCTCCTGCTTCAGCTGTTTCTTTGCTTTTCAGTTGTGTTTCTTTTTTCTGCTTTTTGTCTTTTCTAGCTCCTTCCCGCTTGTGGGTTGGATGCTGGGGTATGTTGATGTTTGGTTTATTTGTTGCTCTCCCTCGGGCTGTGAGGTTTCCGTTGTGTTGTTTTCGTTTTGTTGTCGTACATTGGTTCTCCCAGTGTTTGTTCTCTTGTTGTTGTGCCCTTTGGCCTCGGGCTTTGAGGCCTTTTGCTTATATATATTCACTTTTGCAAAAAAAAAATATCCGAGTCCACGCCCTCACTCTGGGCCGGCACCTTGACCTCACCCTCAGCAGCCACCTGTGTAGTGGGGATGGGATCGACCCTATCCATATTCTGTTTCGGACAACCTGTGTCCGAGTGGCCGAAGACACGGCAAGACAGGCACCGCTTGGGCTTCCACTCATACTCAGCAGCCACACGGCAAGACACGGCAAGACAGGCACCGCTTTACCTTAGTTTCTACCAGACAGTAGAAACCAATATTCTCAGACTGCAGAAAGGACCGAACACAACGTCCTTTTGTCGGGTCAGTGAGACCGCGCACATTCCACGAGCACCAACTAGACATAGGAAGTAGAAGGGGAAACAATGGCATCCTGACACCATCGAGGGTCAGCACTATCACAGATCGTCTTTTCCAGTAAGGAAACCACCCTCGGGGAGGCCAAGGCACACTCCGAGGAATCAGCTAGAGAACCAAAAGAGTTGGTCACGGGGACCCTCTTTAGGGACTCAGGAGAACGGGACAACCGAGAGTTGGGGCAAATAGGAGACCTCGGGGGGCTAACCAAGGCAAGATGGGCAGACAAGTCTGTCGCCGCCAAAGACTTCGCAGCCTTCTTCCTGTTCCGTTTACGTCTACGAGATTTCCCTTCCACAGGGAGAAACTCATCACCAACCTCAAGAGAGGAGGCCTGATGACCCTCCCCGCTATCACCGACAACCTGATCCGAATCCACGCCCTCACTCAGGGCCGGCACCTTGACCTCGCCCTCAGCAGACACCTGAGTAGTGATGATGGCAACACTACCCACATTCTGTTTCGGACAACCTGTGTCCGAATGACCAAAGACACGGCAAGACAGGCACCGCTTAGGTTTCCATTCATACTCAATTGGGATAGTGTGATCTACCCCATAGACAGTGACCCCAACTTTACTAGGAAGAGGGGCATCAATCGCAACCTCCACACAAACCCGATCATACGATGAGCATGTTTTGTCCTTTGTAGGTTTATCCAACCGTAAAGGAACACCAACCGTGCTCGCAATATTACTCAGCCCTGTAGTGGTCCACAATTCCATAGGAACATGAAAAAATTTGACCCACACAGGAATTTTATCGAAGACAAAGGTCTGAGGGACTATCCCAGGGACCCACTGCCTCAGTAGGATAGGCTTACCCCCAATGTGCCAGGGGCCATTCTCCAGAACCCAGTCCCGAGCTCAGTCCTTTTGGAACCTGAAGATGATCAAACCATTATCAAACAAGTTAATGGTTGGAACTTCCACATGTCCCCAAATCTTTCGGACAATCCGATCGAGCACAAAAAAAGGGAGCTTACCATCAATAAACTGACCCACCAAAGAACCTCTCCAGACAGCTACACCCTCCTCAATCACCTCATCCGAGGGAATGGCAAACAGCATCCCATCATTCTCAATTGGAGGGTTATAGACTAGGGGTTCAGAGGCAGGGGAGGTCCACTGAGGCCCAAAAAGATTTGCCCAACTTGACCTCTGACCCTGACCAAGGGACACAGGGGGCACAAAGGACCCACTCGTCCCAAAACCATCCCCAGAACCCTTAGACACATCGTCTCCCTCACTCGCAAGCTGGTCCGAACGAGATTTGCCTAACAGAGGAAACTTTCCTGGAATCCCCGACCCAAACCTCGTCCCAAGCTCACTAAACCCCATCCCAAACTCAGAAGATCCAATCGTACCTTCCAAGGGCAGCAGCTCCTCCCGAGGGGGAAGACTACGGCGCGTCACCAAATTGCCCAATTGTCCACGCCCTAGAGGACTAAAGGTAGACGACCCAATAGGCAAGGCTGTCCATCTCTGTTCTGTGGGTGCTCTTTGCCCCCTAGTGTGGTCCTAGTTCCTGAATTGAGTTGAGTTTGTTCTGGATGCTTGTTGTCACCCCGAAAGGCGCCTTGTCCGAAGGGTGTGTCGATTTTTTGGTGGGTGTCCTTGGATTAGGCTTTGTCGAGGGAAGCGATGCTTGCCTGGTCCTTGTGGCTTTCTGTCGGGCCTGCATACCTGATGGTTGTTCTTTTGCCAGAAGTAGGGGAAGATGAGTTGAAGGGTCTCTTCTTTGTTTTGGTTTACTTGGCCGTGCTTGGGGGGCTGGCTTCTTGCATGCATATGTTGGATGGCCAGCTTGGCCCCTTGTTTCTCAGCATCTGTCTGTCCTCCCTCTGCTTTGCTTGGTGCCCCTTGACCTTGTCTGGAGTCGCTCTTTTGCTCGTGCCGGCCGGGGGATTGATGGCTTCGGGTGGTTTTTGGGCGGCTGGGGAGTTATGCTTCGTTCGTGCTCTGGCTTGTTGTTCCTCTTGTTTCGATTGTGCTCTTTTGCTCTTTGAGTTGTGTTGTAGTTATTTGCTTGTTTGTCTTTTCTGGTTCCTTCCCGCATGTGGGTTGGGTGCCGGGGTTTGTTGTTTGTTGGTTTTTTGTTGCTTTCTCTCGGGCTATAGTTTCCGTTGGGTTGTTTTGTTTGTTTGGTACATTGGTTTTCCCAGTGATGTTCTCTTGTTTGATGGTGCCCTTTGGCCTCGGGCCTTGAGGTATTTTTGCTTAATATATAATAATCACCTTTGCAAAAAAAAAAAGACTCCTTGTCCTAAGCCATTCAAGCTTGTGCCCATACTCTTATTATCAAGCCCATTAAAATTAGGCACATTGTGATCCGACTCACTAATCCCATTTTGGGGCAGCTCATTAAGCCCACAATTGTCGAGCCCAATGGAATTAAGCCCAACTTGACCCATCCCATTTTGGCCGCTTTGATCTAGCTCCTTTTGGCCTAACATAATGGGACCATGCTTAATTAAATTTGGGCCTTTAAGCTTGCCCCTTGAGTCCCCACCAATCGGCCCAATAGGGGGAAGGGAACTGCCAGACTTACCATGACGGGCATCCACAGTTATTAGACTCCCAGACTTACCATAACGGGCTTCCATGGTCATTGAACCCAAAGGCCGAGCATCCTCGTTCTTTAAATGGCTTTCCATTGAAGGCAGACTACTAGCCAGCTTCTTCCCTTTCACCAAACGGCCAGCTGGGCGTTGAGCAACAGCTGCACGCTCATTAAACACAGAAGCATTCACGGGAAGAGAGAGGTCAACGCGCTGCTCAAATCCTTTAATATTCTTTCCTTCCATGGAAACAGCTGGGCGTTGGGCAGCAGCATCTTGCTCATTAATAGCAGCAGGAATCTGCACGGGGGCTGAAGAGGATAAGGTAACCGGCTGCTGAATTTCATTAAAGCTCTTTCCTAAAATAGAGAAGGCATTCAATGAGAGATCTCCAGCCGCCCCAACCCTGGGAAAAGATGCGGCCTGCCCTAATCCACCGTCTTCAACCTCCAGCCGAGCCTCGCCCAAGTTTGAAGAAGACGAGGCCTCTTCCTCTGTCAAGGAGTGACCCTTAGAACGTTGTGCTAACTGACGTGTCAAAGGTTTCCCCCCACCGCAAGCTTCAGGCACATCGCGAGCTCCCAATTGAACAGAAGCATCCCCTGTTTTTCCAGCACTCGCAACAGTTGAAGGCTGCCCAGCAACGCTAGATGAACCATCCTTATCAAGCCCTTTAAACTTGCTAGAACTACGAGAACCTGCACCAGCACCCTCAATTGGATGAACAGGCGCATTCAGAAGCTGTCCCACGGCAGGAACCTCAACACTTACAATGCTATGTTTTCCCTCAGAATTGGAAACCTTTTTAGTAACTTCAGAGGTCAAAACACGGGCCACCTGCTTCCCCAATTCGTGACCAGATGAATGAGGCAGGGCATTCGAAACAATCCCAATTGGAGCTCCTGAATTGGTTTGAGCTCCTGAATTGAAAACCCCTACAGATGGAGACTTTTGTGGACGAGAACCATTGAAACTCGAGAGTGGAGCAGAAGCCTTCTTGTGAGGGGATTTCTTCTTCCCCATTTGGAGATGAAGGTCCTCAAACACCCCAACCCAATCTCCAAGGACCCAGAACCCAAATCACAGACCACACAAAAGAACAACGAAAGGCAGAAACCTTAAAACACAAAACAAAACAGAATGAAAAACTAGAGAAAAAACTTACCTCGATGACGCGCCCAGCTCCGCTACCTTGATCAGCATGTCCTCTCAATCGTGTAGCCTTAACCAGCATCAAAGAGCACCACGAATCACCATGGAAGGAGCTTCGAGAAGATCAGCCCTCCATTGAAGGGAGGAGAGAGAACGGAGAGAAAGTTTCCTCAAAAGTTTTCTAAAATTTTTGCGTGATGGACGGTCTCTTTGGACGATTCCTGTGTCGTCTATGTGGTCTTGGTGCCTCAAGGCGATTATGGGGCTTCAGGACCAATTCCGTCCACTTGTCCGGTTTTCTATTGGTGATGGTTCTAGGTGTCGTATGTGGGTTGACCCATGGCTGCCTGATGGTCCTATTCTCCCCAGGATTAGTGATCGTATCTTGTATGACGCAGCTAGTCATATTCAAGTTAGGGTCTCTGATTTTCTGCTACCTGATGGTTCGTGGCGGTGGCCGGTAGTGTCTCCTGAGTTGTTGGAGATTGCAGATGCCGTGCGCTCTACTGTGTGTTGCCCAGGTAGGGAGGATAGGTTGATCTGGGTTCCAGGCGGGATGGGTTTTTCTGTTTCGAGTGCTTGGGATGCGATTCGCCCCCGTGGGACAGTGGTTCCTTGGCGGGGCTTGCTTTGGTTCGGGGGGAATATTCCGCGTCATGCTTTTGTCACCTGGCTGGCCTTGAGGGACCGTTTGTATACCCGTGATAGACTAGCTAGGTTGATCCCCTCGACACCCACTGATTGTTTGTTGTGTTTGTCAGGGACTGAGTCCCGAGACCACTTGTTCTTTTAGTGCCCCTTTGCGAGTTTGGTGTGGGAGGATATCCTCTGTTGGGGTGGAGCTTCCCGCCTCGTTCTCCCTTGGGATACTGAGCTTGAGTGGATTTGTCGGGTGAGTGCTGGGCAGCACAAGCTTAAGCTTGTTTGGAGAGTGGCCTGGTGTGCTGTGATCTACCATATTTGGATGGAACGCAACTTGCGTCTTCACGGCCCGGGTCATCGCCCTCCTCAGTCGGTGATCGCTGCTATTCGGTCTGATATTTCTTCTGCATGCTCGTCCTGGGTGGGTGCGGTTTCGGCCGCCTCCCCCTGGGATTCTTTTGATTGACTTTGTCTTTTCTTTTGAGTGTGTGCAGGTGTTCTTTCAGGTTGCTCTTTGCGGTGTTGTTTTGCTCCTGGCGTTTGTTGCTTCCCCTGCTCTGCCCCTGGTTGCTGCTGTTGCCTCTTCTCTGGAGGGGTTTTCAGTCTGGTCTGTGCGGCTTGCTTGTTTGAGTTTTGTCCCTGTGCTTGTTCCTGCTTTGATCACTGTTTGCAGAGGCTCGTCCAGTTGCTTGCTTTCTTCTCCTGTTTGTCCCTTGTTGTCCTTGGCCCTCTCTTCCCTGGTGGGCCTTTTGAGTGGGGCTTTGAAAGGCTAGTCTGTGGGGTGTCACCAGCAGTAGGGGTTGTTTCCGGCGGTGCTTGCTACTTCTGCAGTTGACTGTCCTTCTCTGTTCTGCGGATGCTCTGTGTTCCCTGGCGGTCCTAGTTCCTAATTGAGTTGAGTTTCTTCTGGATGCTTGTTGTCACCCCGAAAGGCGCTTTGTCCGGAGGGTGTGTGGGCTTTTGGTGGGTTCTGGGATCTGGCTTTGTCGAGGGAAGCGATGTTGGCTGGGTCCTTGGGTTTTCTGTCGTGCCTGCATACCGGATGGTTGTTCTTTTGCCATAAGTAGGGGGAAGATGAGTTGAAGGGCCTCTTCTTTGTTTGGTTACTTGGTAGTGCTTGGGGGGCTGGCTTCTTGCTTGCATATGATGGATGACCAGCTTGGCCCCTTTTATCTCAGCATCTGTCTATCCTCCTTCTTTTTGCTTGGTGCCCCTTGACCTTGTCTGGAGTCGCTCTTCGCTCGTGCCGGCCGGGGGATGGATTGCATGGGGAGCTTGTTGGGCAGCTGAGGAGTTATGCTTCGTTCGTGTTATTGCTTCCTCTTGCTTCAGTTGTGTTCTTTTGCTTTTTGAGTTGTGTTGCATTTATTTGCTTTTGTCCTTTCTGTCTCCTTCCCGCTTGTGGGTTGGATGCCGGGGTTTGTCGTTGTTTGTTTTCTTTGTTGCTTTCCCTCGGGCTGTGAGGTTCCGTTGGGTTGTTTTTGTCAGACTCCCCCCAATGGTTAAGCTGGTTCGTTCGTGTTCTGTCTTATTGTTTCCTCTAGCTTTAGCTGGTTCTTTTGCTTTTGGAGTTGTGTTACATTTTTCTGCTTTTTGTCTTTTCTGGCTCCTTCCCGCTTGTGGGTTGGATGCTGGGGTTTGTTGTTGTTTGGTTTCTTTGTTGCTTTCCCTCGGGCTGTGAGGTTTCCGTTGGGTTGTTCTGGTTTTGTTGTCGTTCATTGGTTCTCCCAGTGTTTGTTCTCTTGTTTGTTGTGCCCTTTGGCCTCGGGCTTTGAGGTCTTTTTGCTTATATATATTCACCTTTGCAAAAAAAAAAAAAAAAACATTTTGCGTGAGTGAGTTTTCTAAAAGTTTCCAAAATTTTGCCTTTTATAGGCGGTATATAATGCAGTTAAATATTTTAAATCATACATACCCCGTTTGCACGGTGCAGAATCAATCAACCCCCACTTTGGGCTATCTAGGTGATGCGCTCACTCACCCGTTGCACCAAGTGGTTGTTTGATAATTTTTATGAAATTTAAAATTTGCCTTTATAGGAGGTATATAATGCAGTTAAATATTTTAAATCATCCATGTCCCGTTTGCACGGTGCAGGATCAATCAACCCCCACTCTGGGCTATCTAGGTGATGCGCTCACTCACCCGTTGCACCAAGTGATTGTTTGATAATTTTTAAGAAAATCTGCCCTAGGGCAGAATCGGCTGACTGAGAGGAGTGGTGGTAACCATAGCATCTCTGCGATGGGAGCCTTTGATAATGCTCTCCTAGAGGCTGACTTGGTTGAGCTGTCGGTTCAGGGGAATTGGTTCACTCGAACGAAGCATAACTCCCCAGCCGCCCAAAATACACCCCAAGCCATCAATCCCCCGGCCGGCACGAGCGAAAGAGCGACTCCAGACAAGGTCAAGGGGCACCAAGCAAAACAGAGGCAGGACAGACAGATGCTGAGATAAAAAGAGGCCAAGCTGGCCATCCATCATATGCATGCAAGAAGCCAGCCCCCCAAGCACGACCAAGAAAACCAAAACAAAGAAGAGGCCCTTCAACTCGTCTTCCCCCTACTTATGGCAAAAGAACAACCATCAGGTATGCAGGCCCAGCAGAAAGCCACAAGAACCCGGCAAGCATCGCTTCCCTCGACAAAGCCAGATCCAAGGACACCCACCAAAAAACCGACACACCCTCCGGACAAGGCGCCTTTCCGGGTGACAACAAGCATCCATAACAAACTCAACTCAATTAGGGGGCAGGACCACACCAGGGGACAAAGAACACCCACAGACAGAGATGGACAGCCAACTGCAGAAGTAGCAAGCACCGCCTGAACCAACCCCGACAGCTGGTTGCACCCCATAGACTAGCCTCTCAAAGCCCCCACTCAAAAAGCCTACCAGGGAAGAAAGAGCCCGGGACAGCAAAGGGCAGACAGGTGAAGAAAGCAAGCAAACTGAACGAGCCTCTGCAAGAAGCGTCCCCAAAGCAGGGCCAAGCACAGGGAGAAGCCCCAAAGGCAAGCCTCACAGACCAAAAATGAAGACCCCCTCCAGATTAGAGACAACAGCAGCACCTAGGGACAGAGCAGGGGAAGACGCAACCGCCAGCAATGAAAAGCACCGCCAGGAGCAACCAAGGGACAGAGCAGGGGAAGAAGCAATCGCCAGGATCGAAACAGCACCGCAAAGAGCAACCTGAAAAATCACCTGCACACACTCAAAGAACAAGATAAAGTCAATCAAAAGAATCCCAGGGGGAGCCGGCCGAAACCGCACCCACCCAAGACGAGCATGCAGAGGAAATATCAGACCGAATAGCAGCGATAACCGACTGAGGAGGACGGTGACCCGGGCCGTGAAAACGCAAGTTGCGTTCCATCCAAATATGGTAGATCACAACACACCAGGCCACTCTCCAAACAAGCTTACCCTTTTGCTGCCCAGCACTCTCCCGACAAATCCACTCAAGCTTAGCATCCCAAGGGTGGAGAACGAGGCGTGAAGCTCTACCGCAACAGAGGATATCCTCCCACACCAAACTCGCAAAGGGACACTGAAAGAACAAGTGGTCACGGGACTCAGTCCCGGACAAACAAAGCAAACAATCGGTAGGGGTCGAGGGGATCCACCTAGCCAACCTATCACGGGTATACAAACGATCCCTCAAGGCCAGCCAGGTGACAAAAGCATGACGCGGAATATTCCCCCCGAACCAAAGCAACCCCTGCCAAGGAACCACCGTTCCACGGGGACGGGTCGCCTCCCAAGCACTCGAAAATGAAAAGCCAATCCCGCCTGGAACCCAGATCAACCTATCCTCCCTACCTGGGCAACACACAGTAGATTGCACGGCATCGAAGATCTCCAACAACTCAGGAGACACAACCGGCCACCGCCACGAACCATCAGGTAGCAAGAAATCAGAGACCATAGCTTGAATATGACTAGCTGCGTCATACAAGATACGATCACTAATCCTGGGGATAATAGGACCATCAGGCAGCCATGGATCAACCCACATACGGCACCTACTACCATCGCCAATGGAAAACCGGACAAGTGGACGGAATTGGTCACGAAGCCCCATAATCGCCTTGAGGCACCAAGACCACATAGACGACACAGGAATCGTCCAAAGAGACCGACCACGGAGGATATACTCCTCCATCCAAGCGACCCACAGAGAACCAGAGCGAAGCAGAAGGAGCCAAAGGAGCTTCATAACAGCTGCCGAGTTCCAGGATTGGATATGACGAATACCCAAACCTCCCTCCCGCTTCGGCAAACAAATGTCATCCCAGGCAACCTTTGCCCCCCCGCGACCAGAAGGAGAGCCTTTCCAGAGGTAGCAGCGAAGCAAACTCTCAACCCTATGGACTATACGAGCAGGCAGCACAAACACACTAGCCCAATAGACCTGGAAGCTCTGGAGGACCGACTGGATAAGCTGCAACCTACACGCATAGGAAAGAGCCCTAGCAGTCCAACTGCCAATCCTAGAGGTGATCCGATCAATCAGGGGCTGGCAATCCCGAGAAGACAACCTACCTGATATGAGAGGGAGCCCTAAGTAACAAACAGGCAAGGTCGCAAGAGCAACACCCATGAACTCAGCAAGGCTGACAGCCACCGGGACAAGAACCCCCGCACAGAACATCGAGCTCTTAGCGGAATTAGCCACAAGGCCCGAAAGCTCCTGGAAGTGAAGTAAGGTCTGCTGAACAAACCTCAAAGAAGTCCTATTCCCCGCAGAGAAAATCATCAAGTCATCCGCAAAGCAAAGATGGGTAAGATTAACCCTCTCGCACTTGGGATAAAACTCAAACTCAGGCGGCGGGGAATTAAGCAGCCTCGACAAGAATTCCATACACATGACGAACATGTAAGGGGACAGGGGATCCCCCTGACGGAGACCACGCCTACCCGCAAATAACCCCTCAGAGGACCCATTCACCGAAATGGAGAACATAGGCGAAGTAACGCAAGCCCGGATCCAGTTAACAAACTGGCAAGGCGTACCAATCGAGAGCAGTAAGCCAAAGAGAAAATCCCACTGGATAGAATCATAAGCTTTCTGCAGGTCGATCTTCAGCACACACCGCGGGCTCCCTTTATTGAGGTGGTAACCCCCAACCAACTCCTGGCAGAGCAAAATGTTATCCACAATACTCCTTCCTTGAACAAAAGCCGACTGATTCGGACTTATGAAGGAAGGCAGCCACACGCGAAGACGATTGGCCAAAACCTTTGATACGGAAGGAATAAAAACTCTCTTAGATTTCTCTCCGTTCTCTCTCCTCCCTTCAATGGTGGGCTGATCATTTCGAAGCTCCTTCCATGGTGATTCGTGGTGCTCTTTGATGCTGGTTGAGGCTAGACGATTGAGAGGGCATGCTGATCAAGGTAGCGGAGCTGGGCGTGCCATCGAGGTAAGTTTTTTCTCTGGTTTTTTCATTCTGTTTTGTTCTGGTTTTGAAGTTTCTGCCTTTCGTTGGTCTTTTTGTGTGGTCTTTAAATTGGGTCTAGGTTCTTGGAGATTGGGTTGGGGTGTTTGAGGTCCTTCATCTCCAAATGGGGAAGAAGAAATCCCCTCACAAGAAGGCTTCCCCTCACAAGAAGGCTTCTGCTCCACTCTCGAGTTTCAATGGCCCTCGTCCACAAAAGTCTCCATCTGTAGAGGTTTCCAAATCAGGAGTTCAAACCAATTCAGGAGCTCCAATTGGGATTGTTCCGAATGCCCTGCCTCCTTCATCTGGTCACGATTTGGGGATGAAGGTGGCTCGTGTTTTGACCTCTGAAGTTACTAAAAAGGTTTCCAAATCTGAGGGAAAACAGAGCATTGTAAGTGTTGAGGTTCCTGCTGTGGGACAGTTTCTGAATGCGCCTGTTCATCCAATTGAGGGTGCTGGTGCAGGTCCTCGTAGTTCTAGCAAATTTAAAGGGCTTGATAAGGATGTTTCAGCTATCGTTGCTGGGCAGCCTTCAGATGTTGCGAATGCTGGAAAAACAGGGGATGCTTATGTTCAATTGGGAGCTCGTGATGTGCCTGACGCATGCGGTGGGGTGAAACATTTGTCTCGTCAGATACTACATCGTTCTAAAGGTCACTCCTTGACAGAGGAAGAGGCCTCATCTTGTTCAAGCTTGGGCGAGGCTCGGCTGGAGGTTGAAGACGATGGATTAGGGCAGGCCGCCTCTTTTCCCAGGGTTGCGGCGGCTGGAGATCCCCCATTGAATGCCTTTTCAAATTTAGGAAGGAGCGTTAATGACATTCAGCAGCCGGTTACCTTATCTTCTTCAGCCCCAGTGCAGATTGCTGCTGCTTTTAATGGGCAAGATGCTGCTGCCCAACGCCCAGCTATGGAAGGAAAGTATTTTAACGGATTTGAGCAGCGAGACCTCTCTCTTCCCGTGAATGATTCTGTGTTTAATGAGCGTGCAGCTGTTTCTCAACGCCCAGCTGGCCGTTTGGTGAAAGGGAAGAAGACGGCTAGTAGTCTGCCTTCTATGGAAAGCCATTTAAAATCCGATGATGCTCGGCCTGTGGGTGCAATGACTATGGAAGCCCGTTATGGTAAGTCAGGGAGTCTAATAACTGTGGATGCCCGTCATGGTAAGTCTGGCAGTTCCCTTCCCCCGATTGGGCCGATTGGTGGGGACTCAAGGGGCAGGCTTAATGGCCCAATTTTAATTAAGCATGGTCCAATTATGTTAGGCCAAAAGGAGCTAGATCAAGATGGGATGGGTCAAGTTGGGCTTAATTCCATTGGGCTCGAAAATTGTGGGCTTAATGAGCAAGCCCAAAATGGGATTAGTGAGTTGGATCACAACGTGCTTAATTTTAATGGGCTTGATAAGAGTATGGGCCCAAGTTTGAATGGCTTAGGACAAGGAGTCTTGCCTATTGGGTCGTCTCCCTTTAGTCCTCTAGGGCGTGGTCAATTGGGAAATTTGGTGACGCGTCGTAGTCTTCGCTATCGGGAGGAGCTGCTGCCCTTGGAAGGTAAGAATGGTTCTTCTGAGTTTGGGTTGGGGTTCCTCTGTCTAGGAGTTGGGGTTCTGAGTTTGGGTTGGGGTTCTTCTGAATTCCTGTGTGGGTCAAATTTTTTCATGTTCCTATGGAATTGTGGACCACTGCAGGTCTGAGTAATATTGCGAGTACGGTTGGTGTTCCTTTACGGTTGGATAAACCTACAAAGGACAAAACCTGCTCCTCGTATGCTCGGGTTTGTTTGGAGGTTGCGATTGATGCCCCTCTTCCTAGTAAAGTTGGGGTTACTATCTATGGGGTAGATCACACTATCCCAATTGAGTATGAATGGAAGCCTAAGCGGTGCCTGTCTTGCCGTGTCTTTGGTCATTCGGACACAGGTTGTCCGAAACAAAATGTGGGTAGTGTTGATCCCATCATCACTACTCAGGTGTCTGCTGAGGGCGAGGTCAAGGTGTCGGCCCAGAGTGAGGGCGTGGTCTCGGATCAGGTAGTGGGTGATAGCGGGGAGGGTCATCAGGCCTTCTCTCTTGAGGTTGGTGATGAGTTTCTCCCTGTGGAAGGGAAATCTCGTCGTCGTAAACGGAACAGGAAGAAGGCTGCAAAGTCTTTGGCGGCGACAGACTTGTCTGCCCAGCTTGCCTTGGTTAGCCCCCCGAGGTCTCCTATTGGCCCCAACTCTCGGTTGTCCCGTTCTCCTGAGTCCCTAAAGAGGGTCCCCGTGACTAACTCTTTTGGTTCTCTAGCTGATTCCTCGGACTGTGCCTTGGCCTCCCCGAGGGTGGTTTCCTTAATGGAAAAGACGATCTGTGACAGTGTGGACCCCAGATGGTGTCAGGATGCCATTGTCTCCACTTCTACTTCCCATGTCTAGTTGGTGCTCGTGGAATGTGCGCGGTCTCACTGACCCGACAAAAGGACGTTGTGTTCGCTCCTTTTGCAGTCTGAGAATATTGGTTTCTGTTGTCTGGTAGAAACTAAGGTTAAGGCTCATCAGTTTGATTTCGTGTTTCGTTCCTTTGGGGCCGATTGGCAGTGTGTTTGTAGTTATGGGGATAGTGGCCTGGGTCGTATTTGGGTGTTATGGCGTTCCCGCCGTTTCTCTTTCTCCCCTAGCCTGATTAGTCCTCAGTTGGTTACTGGCTCTCTGGTGGACCTGTCTTCTCAGGTTGCGACTCATATTGCCTGTGTGTATGGCTCCAATCCCGAGGCTGGGAGGTCTGCTTTGTGGAGGGAGTTGGCCTTGACTTGTTCGAGTTGGTCTTCTCCTAGAGTAGTTATGGGAGACTTTAATGAAACTCGCCGGTTGACTGAGAGGACTGGGGGTAACCATAGCATTTCTGCGATGGGAGCCTTTGATACTGCTCTCCTAGAGGTTGACTTGGTTGAGCTGCCGGTTCAGGGGAATTGGTTCACTTGGACTAGTCGCCCGAGGGGTGGCCCAGGAGGTCAGTTGGGAAGGTTGGATAGAGTTTTGGTCAACGCTGAGTGGGCTTCTGGTCGGCCTATGTGTGTGGTGCACGTGCATGACTGGGGTGTCTCTGACCATAGTCCGTTGGTTTTCTCTCCAGGCCCTTTAGGTGCTCGTCGGTCTCCCTCCTTTCGGTTCTTCAACCATTGGGGGGAGTCTGATAGGTTTTTGTCTGTGATTGCCAGTAGGTGGGTGACCCATGTTGGGGTCTATCCGCTTGTTAGCTTCGCTCGCAATTTAAAGGGCTTAAAGGGGACTCTCAGGCAGGAGTTTGGGACGCCTATTGCCGTGCTTAGTCAGCAGGTTATTGATCTGCGCTTGGCCATGGAGGCTGCCCAGGCGGGAGTTTTGGTGGACCCCCTCTCTCCTTCCCTCCAGCGTCAGGCCACTAAGGCTTCTGAAAGGTTCTGGGCAGCAGCTAGGTGTGAGGAAGCCTCCCTTCGGCAGAAATCGAGGGTCAAGTGGCTGGCGTTAGGGGATAGGAACTCGGGGTTCTTTCACAGGAGCGTAAAAGTTAGGGCAGCCCGGAATAACTTTTCCTCTTTGGTTGATGGTTCTGGGGTCAGGATGTCGTCCCATGAGGACATCTCGAGATCTCTGGTTCATTATTTCCAGGGTCTCAAAGGGTCTCAAAGGGTTGGTTATCGTGACCTCACAAAGCGATTAAAGCCGATGGTGGGGTTTTCGTGGTCTGATCAGTGTGTAACTGATCTTATCCGCCCCATCTCGCGAGATGAGGTTCGAGCTGTTCTCTTTTCCATTAGTAGTGACAGGGCTCCTGGCTCGGATGGCTTCCCTGTGGGGTTTTTCAAAGCTGCTTGGAGTGTTGTTGGGGATGATTTCGTTTCCGCCGCGCTTCACTTCTTTGATACCTCCTTCCTTCCTCCTGGTATCAATGCCACCTCTCTTACCTTGATTCCTAAGAAGGTGGGTGCCTCCCGGGTTGAGGATTTCAGGCCTATTTCCTGTTGTAATGTGTTGTATAAATGCTTTGCAAAGGTTTTGGCTAATCGTCTTCGCGTGTGGCTGCCTTCCTTCATCAGTCCGAATCAGTCGGCCTTTGTTCAAGGTAGGAGCATTGTGGATAACATTCTGCTCTGCCAGGAGTTGGTTGGGGGTTACCACCTCAACAAAGGAAGCCCGCGGTGTGTGTTGAAGATCGACCTGCAGAAAGCTTATGACTCTATCCAGTGGGATTTTCTCTTTGGCTTACTGCTTTCGATTGGTACACCTTGCCAGTTTGTCAACTGGATCCGGGCTTGCGTTACTTCGCCTATGTTCTCTATTTCGGTGAATGGGTCCTCTGAGGGGTTTTTTGCGGGTAGGCGTGGTCTCCGTCTGGGTGATCCCCTGTCCCCTTACCTGTTCGTCATGTGTATGGAAGTATTGTCGAGGCTGCTGAATTCCCCGCCGCCTGAGTTTGAGTTTCATCCCAAGTGTGAGAGGGTTAATCTTACCCATCTTTGCTTTGCGGATGATTTGATGATTTTCTCTGCGGGGAACAAGACTTCTTTGAGGTTTGTTCAGCAGACATTACTTCTCTTCCAGGTGCTTTCAGGCCTAGTGGCTAACTGCGCTAAGAGCTCGATGTTCTGTGCGGGGGTTCCTGTCCAGGTGGCTGCCGGTCTGGCTGAGTTCATGGGTGTTGCTCTTGCGACCTTGCCTGTTTGTTACTTAGGTCTCCCTCTCATCTCTGGTTTGCCGAAGAGTGAGGGAGGTTTGGGTATTCGTCATATCCAATCCTGGAACTCGGCAGCGGTTATGAAGCTCCTTTGGCTCCTTCTGCTTCGCTCTGGTTCTCTGTGGGTAGCTTGGATGGAGGAGTATATCCTTCGTGGTCGGTCTCTTTGGACGATTCCTGTGTCGTCTATGTGGTCTTGGTGCCTCAAGGCGATTATGGGGCTTCGGGACAATTCCGTTCTCTTGTCCGGTTTTCCATTGGCGACGGTTCTAGGTGTCGTATGTGGGTTGATCCATGGCTGCCTGATGGTCCTATTCTCCCTAGAATTAGTGATCGTATCTTGTATGACGCAGCTAGTCATATTCAAGCTATGGTCTCTGATTTTCTGCTACCTGATGGTTCGTGGTGGTGGCCGGTAGTGTCTCCTGATTTGTTGGAGATCGTTGATGCCGTGCGCTCTACTGTGTGTTGCCCAGGTAGGGAGGATAGGTTGATCTGGGTTCCAGGCGAGATTGGTTTTTCGGTTTCCAGTGCTTGGGAGGCGATTCGCCCCCGTGGGACAGTGGTTCCGTGGCAGGGTTTGCTATGGTTCGGGGGGAATATTCCGCGTCATGCTTTTGTCACCTGGTTGGCCTTGAGGGACCGTTTGTATACTCGTGATAGGCTGGCTAGGTGGATCCCCTCGACACCTACCGATTGTTTGCTTTGTTTGTCCGGGACTGAGTCCCGTGACCACTTGTTCTTCCAGTGCCCCTTTGCGAGTTTGGTGTGGGAGGATATCCTCTGTTGGGGCAGAGCTTCCCGCCTCGTTCTCCCTTGGGATGTTGAGTTGGAGTGGATTTGTCGGGTGAGTGCTGGGCAGCACAAGCATAAGCTTGTTTGGAGGGTGGCCTGGTGTGCTGTGATCTACCATATTTGGATGGAACGCAACTTGCGTTTTCACGGCCCGGGTCACCGCCCTCCTCATTCGGTTATCGCTGCTATTCGGTCTGATATTTCTTCTACATGCTCGTCCTGGGTGGGTGCAGTTTCGGCCGTCTCCCCCTGGGATTCTTTTGATTGACTTTGTCTTGTTCTTTGAGTGTGTGCAGGTGTTTTGTCAGGTTGCTCTTTGCAGTGCTGTTTCGCTTCTGGCGATTGTTTCTTCCCCTGCTTTGTCCCTGGTTGCTGCTGTTGTCTCTTTTCTGGAGGGGTTTTTGTGTTGGTCTGTGCGACTTGGTTGTTTGAGTTTGTCCCTGTGCTTGTTCATGCTCTAAGGACGCTGCTTGCAGAGGCTCGATCAGTTGCTTGCTTTCTTCATCTGTCTGTCCTTTGCTGTCCTTGGCCTTTCTCCCCTGGTTGGCTTCTTTTGTGGGGCTTTGAGAGGCTAGTCTGTGGGGTGTCTAGCTGTAGGGGTTGGTTCAGGCGGTGCTTGCTTCTTCTGCAGTTGGCTGTCCTTCTCTGTTCTGTGGTTGCTCGGTGTCCCCTGGCGGTCCTGGTTCCTAATTGAGCTGAGTTCTGGATGCTTGTTGTCACCCCGAAAGGCGCTTTGTCCTTATGGTGTGTGGGCTTTTGGTGGGTCCTTGGATCTGGCTTTGTCGAGGGAAGCGATGCTGGCTGGGTCCCTGTGGCTTTCTGCCGTGCCTGCATACCGGATGGTTGTTCTTTTGCCATAAGTAAGGGGAAGACGAGTTGATGGGCCTCTTCTTTGTTCGGTTTCTTGGTCGTGCTCGGGGGGCGGGCTTCTTGCTTGCATATGTTGGATGGCCAGCTTGGCCCCTTTTTTCTCAGCATCTGCCTGTCCTCTCTCTGCTTTTGCTTGGTGCCCCTTGACCCCGTCTGGAGTCGCACTCTCGCTCGTGCCGGCCGGGGGATGGATGGCCTGGGGTGTTTTGTGGGCGGATGAGGAGTCATGTTTCGTGGATGAGGAGTCATGCTTCGTTCGTGTTCTGTCTTATTGTTTCCTCTTGCTTCAGCTGGTTCTCTTGCTTTTTGAGTTGTGTTACAGTTATCTGTTTTTTGGCTTTTCTGGCTCCTTCCCGCTTGTGGGTTGGATGCTGGGGTTTGTTGTTGTTTTGTTTCTTTGTTGCTTTCCCTCGGGCTGTGAGGTTTCCGTTGGTTTGTTTTGGTTTTGTTGTCGTACATTGGTTCTCCCAGTGTTTGTTCTCTTGTTTGTTGTGCCCTTTGGCCTCGGGCTTTGAGGTCTTTTGCTTATATATAATCACCTTTGCAAAACAAAAAAAACCTTTGATCGAAACCTCCAAGAATAAGCGTGAGAACCCCTTGATTATACGGACCCCCAACACATTAACTTGAAAACCCCAGTAGCCAATTCGATCTCAGCCCCTAAGATAGGCTAGAATACAGGTTACTTAGATGATCTAACGAACCAAGGATCGGACAAAGCTTTTTGCTCCCATCAACCCTCGATCTTCAAAGCACTCCACAAGTAAGACAGATCAATCCTCACTTGAATGCTCCAAATATACATGCATTCTATCACAAGAACACATAAAGGAACAAAGCTTAAAAGCTTTCAGGGTTTAAAACCCAAAACACTACATTTCATATCTCATATCAAGTTGTCTTTTACAATAGACAAGGCTAATCCCTTTTATAGACAAGGATATAAGCCAAGAGACTCCTAACATAAATGCTAATATGAAAAGTCACCTTGAAATACCAAAAGATGCCTTGATATTTTAAAACGCACCTTGGAAAACTAAAAGTTTATCTTGAAATATGAAAGATCACCTAAAACTTAGTTACACTTTAAATGAGTACATTAAGTAACCAAATATAGATTTTAACATGATCTATTAGTCTTCCACGAAATGGATTTGTGAGATAATGAAGTTCATGCATTTCTTTTTTTTTTGCAAAGGTGATTATATATAAGCAAAAAGACCTCAAAGCTCGAGGCCAAAGGGCACAACAAACAAGAGAACAACCACTGGGAGAACCAATGTACGACAACAAAACCAAAACAACCCAACGGAAACCTCACAGCCCGAGGGAAAGCAACAAAGAAACCAAACAAGTACAAACCCCGGCGTCCAACCCACAAGCAGGAAGGAGCCAGAAAAAACAAAAGCAAATAAACGCAACACAACTCAAAAGGTAAAAGAACACTGCTGAAGCAAGAGGAAACAATAAGTCAGAACACGAACGAAGCATAACTCCTCAGCCGCCCAAAAAACTCCCCAGGCCATCCATCCCTCGGCCGGCACGAGCGAAAGAGCGACTCCAGACAGGGTCAAGGGGCACCAAGCAAAAACAGAGGGAGGACAGACAGATGCTGAGATAAAAGGGGCCAAGCTGGCCATCCATTATATGCAAGCAAGAAGCCAGCCCCCCAAGCACGACCAAGTAACCAAACAAAGAAGAGGCCCTTCAACTCATCTTCCCCCTACTTATGGCAAAAGAACAACCATCCGGTATACAGGCACGGCAGAAAGCCCCAAGGACCCAGCCAGCATCTCTTCCCTCGACAAAGCCAGATCCAAGGACCCACCAAAAGCCCACACACCCTCCGGAAAAGCGCCTTTCGGGGTGACAACAAGCATCCAGAACAAACTCAACTCAATTAGGAACCAGGACCGCCAGGAGACAAAGAGCACCCACAGCTGGTGACAATCCACAGACAAGCCTCTCAAAGCCCCCACTCAAAAGCCCACCAGGGAAGAAAGGGCCAAGGACAGCAAGGGACAGACAGGTGAAGAAAGCAAGCAACTGATCGAGCCTCTGCTATTAGCGTCCTCAAAGCAGGAACAAGCACAGGGACAAGCTCAAACAACCAAGCCGCACAGACCAAACTGAAAACCCCCTCCAGAGAAGAGACAACAGCAGCAACCAGGGACAGAGCAGGGGAAGAAGCAATCGCCAGAAGCGAAACAGCACCGCAAAGAGCAACCTGAAAAAACACCTGCACACACTCAAAGAACAAGACAAAGTCAATCAAAAGAATCCCAGGGGGAGCCGGCCGGAACCGCACCCACCCAGGACGAGCATGCAGAAGAAATATCAGACCGAATAGCAGCAATAACCGACTGAGAAGGACGGTGACCCGGGCCGTGAAAACGCAAATTGCGTTCCATCCAAATATGGTAGATCACAGCACACCAGGCCACTCTTCAAACAAGCTTACGCTTTTGCTCCCCAGCACTCACCCGACAAATCCACTCAAGCTCAGCATCCCAAGGGAGAACGAGGCGGGAAGCTCTACCACAACAGAGGATATCCTCCCACACCAAACTCGCAAAGGGGCACTGAAAAAACAAGTGGTCTCGGGACTCAGTCCCGGTCAAACAAAGCAAACAATCGGTAGGTGTCGAGGGGATCCACCTAGCCAGCCTATCACGGGTATACAAACGATCCCTCAAGGCCAGCCAGGTGATAAAAGCATGACGCGGAATATTCCCCCCGAACCAAAGCAAACCCTGCCAAGGGACCACTGTTCCACGGGGTCGAATCGCCTCCCAAGCACTCGAAACAGAAAAACCAATCCCGCCTGGAACACAGATCAACCTATCCTCCCTACCTGGGTAACACACAGTAGAGCGCACAGCATCGGCGATCTCCAACAACTCAGGAGACACTACCGGCCACCGCCACGAACCATCAGGTAGCAGAAAATCAGAGACCATAGCTTGGATATGACTAGCTGCGTCATACAAGATACGATCACTAATCCTGGGGAGAATAGGACCATCAGGCAGCCATGGATCAACCCACATACGACACCTAGAACCATCGCCAATGGAAAACCGGACAAGTGGACGGAATTGGTCCCGAAGCCCCATGTTGCGTGCTCAATGTGTTAAAATAAATAAGCAATGAGATAGAGAGAGCACTCAGAACATGCAAGCATACATGATCCTATAGCAAGTAGTAAGTATTTTTTCATTCGTTTTCCCACAGAGATTTATTATAAGCTACTCGTGAAGTGTAAAGTTAAGGAAGAAAGGGTGGATTTGATGGGGTAGAATTGGTTTTAAATTGTCTATTTCCTACTGAATACGTAGAGGGTAGCAACATAAACAAGTGCAAGTCAAAGCTAAACTCAAATGAAAAGAGACGAGATTAATAAATGAAGAAGAAAACAGCTAAACAGAATTGTGAATTTAGCAGAATTGCGGAAACAACAATTCTACCGCAATTTTCCTAATAGCGAAAGTGTGTAAAATGGAGAAACAAGGGCTACTAACGACTCCTCTATAGGCATTTTCACACGATTCTCAAGCATTGGATCAACTCTCTATGCATCAAACTCACTCAATCTCATGTATCGTCCGATTCCATGCATTAGATTCTTTAGTTTACTCATGTCCAAGTAAGGTCTTAAGCATCTTGTTAAAGCAGAAAGTTATGGTTTGTACTAGGAAAACGCCTATTCCTAGGTCGTTTTCTGGCTACCTTGAAAGGCTAGCATGAGTGTATGACTCTGAACTCTTACTCCTTCCAGAGGTTAGGAGTTCTTTGGACAAAATGGATGGCCAATCGAAATTGCCCGTGGGATGAAGCTTACATACAATCAATGCTTCGAGAGCTATCCTACATGCTTGGTTCACGTTTTTTAGCCTATAGTATTGTCATTAGCATGCCCCTATGTGACTTAGTTACTCATGGATGTGGGGAGAACAGAAAGAAGTGATAAAACAGACATGCTTAGAAGGAATTTAGAGATAAAACAGTAAAGAAAAACAGTAGATCGCAGAGGCAAGAAACTGTGAAATATTGAATTGTGCTTTTGATTACTTGATTGTTTGAAGGAACAAAAGAAAGCTTAAACTGAATAACACAAAGACAGAACACCACGAAATGCAATAAACTAGCCACTAGAACAGAAACAACAACTACACAATGCTGTAAAATAGAAAGGAAAGCCAAACCGAGCATAGCTCAATTGGCATAGGGTTGAGCCGGTGACCAAAAGGTCATCGGTTCAATCCCCGCATTAATTAAACTACCGTTGCAAAAAAAAAAAAATAGAAAGGAAAGACAGAAAGCATGTAAATGAGCTTGGACGCCTCGTCGCAACCGCCTCGGCTGAAGGATGAGAAAGACCAGCCTTGCTTGGATGAATCCAATCGGGAGAGAAGATGAATCTCCTCTCCTTCCTATCAGATTAACGATTCCAACAGCTGAGCTTCGCAAACCAACAGACGGCAAAGAAAAACAGGAGAAAAGATGGAGTTGCGAGAAGACTTCTACTCTTTTGGATGATGATTGAACCCTCGACTTTGACCCCCTTTTATAGCAATCTGCAGGCGCATTTGGGCCAAGGAGAACCATCAATCTTCAACGTCGTACTTCAGAATGGATCGAGGAGAAAGAACGAATCCCTGAAATAACGGAAATTAACAGAAAAAGATCAGTCAACTTACGGTTTTCACTTGAAACATTGCGGTTTCAGCAATGTTTCCGCAATGCTGTCGCAATGTAGTTTTTTCATTCTTTTACTTCGGTTTTCAATCCTTTTCTTTCCTTTTGCACACAAGTCCTAATTTAGCTACCTTCTTTTAATTCTCACAAATAAGCATAGGTTTAAGCTAAATCCTATCAAAAACACCTAAGAGTGTGCATCTTTCTAAGCTAAATAAGTCCTAAATAAGTCACTTTTGGAGACATAACACACCCCCAAACTTAAGGTTTTGCTTGTCCTCAAGCAATCTAAGGACTACTTAGGCTGCTGTTTCATCTTCTTTAACCTCTTATGACTCCCCTATATCCCTATCTATAGCAGTGCTGTCCTGTGACACACTTCTAAGTTCAGAACTATCCTCTTATCTAGCTTCTTCTGACTTCGCCTGCCTAATACTCCTACTGTTTTCATTAACTCCCTACAACTGATCTACTTGCTTTTGTCATATCATGCCACTATCCCTAAGGTTTCAAATTCTACCTAGCTTTACCCCAGACTCAGTACATGCTTCTAGTTTTTACTTATGAGCTACCTAGGATTCCTTAGAGTCATGCCAGTCTTAGTATTACAGTGACAGTAGTGCTTTAAGAGAACAACCTAAACCCTGGCATCACTACATTGGACATACATTCATCTCCCTAAACAACCCTACAAGCTACAACTTTGTGCTCAGCTAATTGAGGATCAGAGTTCTTTTTATCAGGACATCTAAGCCACAAAGCTGCAACTCCTAGGTATACATTCTTCTTCCCTACTCTTTTCCTTTTTTCTTACTTAGGTGGTGCCTATCCTTTGGTTGCCTTTTGATGCAATGCCACTTGTGGGTTACACACTTGGCACTGATTACTTAGCAACCTAAGAGAGACTCCCCTCTTTATTCTTTTTTTCATTTTTTTTTTTTTTTTTCAGTTCATCATTTTTGTCAAGGAGAAGAAGAATGCTTATGCTTTTAAGGGAGAGAGGAATGTTCCTAGGCCTAGGGTGGCCTCCCCCAAACTAAAACTACTCATGGTCCCTAATGAGTGTCTGAGGTGGCACACCCCCAAACTGTCCTAGAAGCATCTAGTCTAAGGTAAAACAAAGAGAATCTAAAAGTCCTAGGCATAGGCAGAACATTCGAAAAGTAAATATCACAGCAGCAGACATTTGAAAAAAACAGACAGGTAAGGACTTAAAGCTATGCATGCTGAGCTTTTTAGAGGTTAATTTAAACTATCAAAGGGTGTCCTATGACACTCATCCAGCATGCTTTAAGATAAGCTATACAAGGTAGTCATGATAGCAGCAAAAGATAGAATTTAACAGATCACAGCCTAGCTAAACAGACAGTCCAAAACATGCATTCAGTAATAAAAATTGCGGTTTCCGCAATTATTTCGCAATAAAGCCAGGGCAGATATAACAGTGATTCAGGCCCCTAAGCATGCTTTTTTCCCGTCACTCAAGCTCTACAAAAATAAAACCAAACTAACCTACCTATTCAGCTATCATCAGACTACACTAAACAATTTAAAAACTTAAAACTAAGCAACTAAAACAGATCAAAATATTAACTAAAAACAGCATAATTCACATGGTTCACAAAAAGCAGTTTGATTTTTTTTTCTTGTTTATTCTAAGGGAACAGCAATACTCCCTTTAGTGCAATTCAAACCAACACTCAGATGTCTTCATCCTCATCATCAGTCCCTCGTGGTCGTGGGGGCACCCATGGAGACAATAGGTTCGTGGGAAAGTCAGGGAAGATGCATCCCAGTTGGTCAGCAACTTCCTTGTCCCTCGCCTGGGCGTATGTGGCCCATTGAGCCATCCTCTTCTGTAAATCCAGCAGGCACGCCATGGACAATGACTGAGCAGCAGCCAATCTATCCAGCTCGAACTCCATGTTCCCCTTCCTTTTCAGCCTTAAGCCTGTAAGCAGCTCCAAGTGGCCTGTGTAAGCCATCTGCTGTTCCATCCGCTCAATGGGGACTCCTGCACGTAAGCATAGTTTAGTAATAGTATTAGGGAAGAACAATGGACCCTTACCCTTCTTGGCGCAGTCAGCAATGGCGGCTGACATGACTTCACCCACATTGATCGTGAGACCTCGCATGATTGCATAAACCAGCAGCGACCTGCTCTGGTTGATGGTGGTCTCATGAGTCACTGGGGATAGTTTCCTTCTCACAATAGAAAACCATACAGCCGCCTTAGCTGTGAGGTTGGCACTCATGAGAGTGTGCCTCCCATTGCGTGACACGGTCCAGGATGCTTCAGGCTGGCCAATGGTCCGAATGGCCTCTTCCAGGACGGCTTCAGTAGGCTCATCAACAATCCTCGCATAGTCAGTATGTTTTTGGCCCTTGAGGCCATAGGCTTCGTTGATGGCTTTTGCTGAGAAGTCCACTTCTACTCCCCTGACCACAGACAACCCCTCCTCAGAATTCCTCAGGTTGGCGTAGAAGTCATACACCATGCTTGTGTAAGCTGGATTGGGTGGTCTGCACAACTCCTCCCAGCCGTGATTCGTAATTCCTGCGCGCAAGAATTGCGGCAGGTCAGCAGGTCTGTCGAGGAAGCCCTTCTCGTGCAGCAGCTCTCGTTTCCTCAGCTCCATGCCTCTAGACTCAGCGTCAGAAGACACGTACCTCACTGACTGAGGCTCATCTTCAGGGTAAAGCTTGGCCTTCCCTTTGTCTTTTGGTTTGGCTGACTCAGCAGCCTCAATCTTGAGCTTCTTGAGCGATGGCTCAACACTCTTCTCCTCTGATGCAAACGCCCTCTTGGCTTTCTTTTTCTTTGATTTCTTGGACCGTTTGGCCTTGATAATCTTGGCAGCCTTCTTCTTCTTCAGCTTCGCCTTGGTTGTGATCGCATGGAGGCAAGCCCCCAGTGTTTCTTCCATAGAATCATCCTTCTGCGCAGGACTCTCAGGGCTGGCTTCCCTCAACGGAGAGAAGACCTCTTCTTCCTCAACCCCCCACTGCCCTGCGTTGATTCTTGGTACTCCCCATATGGGAATTAAGGGTCAGGCCGTGGAGAAGTGGGCGACGGAGTGGTGCTTTGTGCTGCTGTAGGGGTCTGTGCAGAACTCTGCGGTGATGAAGGCAGCTCATGGCTCTGCGCTGGCGGCGATGAGGAGAGCTCAGGGCTTTGAACTGGTGGAGATGGTGAAGGGCTGCGCTCGGCTGTCTCGTGGGATGGCTGGCCTCGTTCTTGACTCTCCATAGAGGGGGTCTTTTTCTTGCTTTCTTCTTCGGCCACAGCCATACTCCATTTGCGCTTCTTGGGTGTGCCTGCTGGTTCAGAGGGTCCAGCAGGTATCTCTGTGACGACCTTCCACTTCTTCTTGCGGATCGGAAGTTTGGGCAGTCGTTCAGTTCGCGCAGCATCAGCGTCTGCAAGGGCAAGAAGTGCTTCCCTCGCAGCCGTTTCAGCTTCATCAGCCCTTTTCTTGGACGCAGATCGTTCGGCTCTTGTTAGCACCATTGTTGAATTGTGGAGATGTGGAGAGAGGAATCACAGATGAAGAGAAAAGCAGCTTTCTTGGAGTTCAGATAATGGGAGAATCGTACGGATCAACGCGCCTTCTAACGGATATAAAGAAACCCAAAAAATCCCAACGGCTATATTTTTGCGGAATTCTAGTGACCGTTGGAGATTTTCTGCATTTAAATGTCAATCTTTGCTCAACCGTATCTTTGATTTGGCCCAATATCTTCTTGATTTTTTTAGCTGGATTTAATCTCCTTGATTCCCTCTATTGATTCCCTACAAAAAGAAATAAAATCAACATCAACATCGTAATTAAAATCATACAAACATATACACAAACGATAACTGGAAAAAATGGAAAAAATAAACTAAGGCATGAGCCTCATATTGACGAGCACAGCAATTACTCGTCCTCTCTCGTTCTTAATTTCACGCTTCAGTCAAGAGGAAGGCCGAGAGAGTCTTCACATCTCCTTCCTCATAGTAGTGCTTCAACCTTGCACCATTAACCATGAATGGTTGACCTTGCTGCAGGTTCTTTATCTCGATGGCACCATGAACAAACACATTAGTAATTACAAAAGGACCTGACCATCTAGACTTAAGCTTGCCTGGAAATAATTTCAATCGTGAGTTAAACAATAAGACAAGTTGGCCTTTCTTAAAGTCCTTAATCCTAAGTCTACTGTCGTGCCAAATCTTGGTCTTTTCCTTATACATTTTGGCATTTTCATAAGACATATGCCTAAGCTCATCAAGCTCATGTAATTGCAAAGACCGCAACGTTCCCGCATCGGTCACGCAATAATTCAACTCTTTTAGTGCCCAAAATGCCTTAATTTCTAACTCAAATGGAAGATGACAAGCTTTACCATACACAAGTCTGTAAGGAGACAACACTCTTCAACTACCAGCTTAAGTGAAATATGTATTTTTCTCTCCGTTCTCTCTCCTCCCTTCCATGGGGGACTGATCTTTCTGAAGCTCTTTCCATGGTGATTCGTGGTGCTCCTTGATGCTGGTTGCGGCTAGAAGTTTGATAGGGCATGCTGATCAAGGTAGCGGAGCTGGGCGCGTCATCGAGGTAAGTCCACTTCTCTGGTTTTTTCGTTTTAGTTTTTGTTTCTTAAGTTCTTCTCTGGTTTTTTCGTTTTAGTTTTTAGCTCTTAAGTTCTTCTGCTGTTTCGTGTTTTCTGTTGGTGGGGTCTGTGAGTTGTGTTCTGGGCCCTGGGCGATTGGATTGGGGTGTCTGAGGTCCTTCTTCTCCAATGGGGAAGAAGAAATCCCCGCTGAAGAAGAAAATCTCTGGGTCTCAAAGCCTGCGTATCCCAAAAACTTCAGCACCCTCAGGGGTTGACCATTCTGTAGTGCTGTGTGGGGAGCCTCAGAACGCTCTTCCTCATCCTTCAGTTTCGGAATCTCGGGTGTTGGGGATGAAGTCCTCATCTGGGAAAAAACAGAGTATGGTTGTTGTTGAAGCTTCTGATGAGAGGAAGCTACCGATTGCTCATGCGTTGAAGGTTGGTGGCAAAGGGACCAAATCTCGTAATAAGTTGAAATCCGTAGCAGAGGAAGCGGTTTCGTTTTCTTCAAACCTGGGCAATCGGCAAGAGGTTGATGACGACGATCTAGGGCAAGCTGGTGAGGCTGACGCTCAGTCACTAAATGCGATTTCCATTAAAGGAAATATCATTAAATCCAATGGTGGGTGTGATCCTCCGGCCGCCAACTTCTCCCCCGTGATTTGTGCTACTGGTGCAAATAAGAGTGATGGAAATGTTCCAGCTAGCCGTTTGGTTTCTCCTTCAGCTGTGGCAGCTTTGGAATCTCTCCCAGCTAAGGCAATTCGGGAGACTCATTTATTTGAGGATGATCCTGCATTCATTGCAAGTTCTAAATATGGTAAGTCATTTAAGAGCCTGGGCGGGAATAGTTGTCCTTCTTCTCCCTCTTCTCCCGTGTTTTTGAAGGATTTAAATGACAAGGCTGGGCGGTTGGAGTCTGACCAAGTTGGACGTTTGCAGCGTGCCTCTTCATGGACAAATAAGGAATGTTTTGACAAGGATTTAATTGGAGATTCCTCTACGGCCAAGTCAAATGGTCACGTGGGATCCAAAGCTAAATTTGGAAAATCAATTCTTCCTTCCTCTCAATCCCGTGGGCAGCTGGAAGTCTTTCCAAATTGTGCTAATCAATTTGAATTCCCAAATGGGCCTAACCTAAATGGTGACGGTTCTGGGCTTGCTTCAAATATGATTGGGCTTGGACAAAATGGAAATAATGGGTCTGGCCCAAGTGGTTTTAACTTGATTGGAAAATCTGGTCTTGACCATAATGGGCTGGGCCCTCTTGGGTTGGGCTCACTGGCTACGGACTCAGGACAAGTTGTGTTGCCAATTGGGCCATCCTCTTTTAGCCCAATAGGGCGAGGCCAGTTGGGCCACTTGGTAACTAGGCGTGGTATGCCCAATCGGGTTGAGAGCTTGCCGCTCAAGGGTACGGTTGGCGCTAATGAGGTTGGGTTGGGGTGTAGCTCTTTTGGGCCTAGGATGGCTTCGGGGATTCCAGAAAATTTCCTCTACTTGGCCATCCTCGCCCGGCTGTTGGTGAGAGTGAGGGGGATGAGGTGTCTGTGGGTTCTTTAGGAGGGTTGGGGACTAGTCACATGGGGTCGGGTGGGCCCCTGGGGTCCCTCGGTCAGGAGCATAAGGCTAGTTGGGCCAATCTTTTTGGGCCTCAGTGGACCTCTCCATCTGATGAACCTCTCCTCTATAATCCTCCTGTTGAGAAGGATGGGATTATGTTTGCCATTCCCTCGGATGAGGTTATTGAGGAGGGCATAGCAGTTTGGAGGGGTTCGTTGGTGGGACAGTTTATGGATGGTAAACTTCCCTTTTTTGTCCTTGATCGGCTGGTCAGGAGGATTTGGGGACATGTGGAAGTTCCAACCATTAACTTGTTTGATAATGGATTGTCATTTTCAGGTTCCAAAAAGACTCAGCCAGGGACTGGGTCTTAGAGAATGGCCCATGGCACTTCGGAGGGAAGCCTATCCTATTGAGGCAGTGGGTCCCTGGGATTGTCCCCCAGACCTTTGTGTTTGATAAAATTCCTGTGTGGGTTAAGTTTTTCCATGTCCCTATGGAATTGTGGACCACTCCTGGGTTGAGCAATATTGCGAGTACGGTAGGTGTACCTTTAAGGTTGGATAAGCCTACAAAGGACAAAACGTGCTCCTCGTATGCTCGAGTCTGTGTGGAGGTTGCGATTGATGCCCATCTTCCTAGTAAGGTTGGGGTCACGGTCTATGGGGTGGATCATACTATCCCCATTGAGTATGAATGGAAGCCCAAGAGGTGCCTATCCTGTCGGGTCTTTGGCCACTCGGACTCCGGCTGTCCTAAAAAGCCTGTGAGTAGTTTTGATCCCATCCTCCCTACACAGGTGTCTACTGAGGGTGGGGTCAGGGTGCCGGCCCAGAGTGATGGCGTGAACTCGGATCAGGTAGGGGTTGTTAGTGGGGAGGGTGAACAAGCCTCCTCTCTTGAGGCCGGTGATGACTTCCTCCCTGTGGGAGGGAAGTCCCGTAGGCGTAAACGGAAGAAGGCTGCCAGGTCCTTGGCTGCAGACTCGTCTGCCCCTCCCTTTGCCTTGGCTAGTCTCTCGAGTTCTCCTATTGGCCCCTCCTCTAGGCTTCCCCGTTCTCCTGAGCCCCCGAAGGGGGTTCACGTGACTAACTCTTTTGATTCTCTTTCGGATTCGTTGGGGTGTGATTTGGCCCCCCCTAGGGTGGTTTCCTTAGTAGAGAAGACGCTCTGTGACAGTGTTGACCCTCGATGGTGTCAGGATGCCATTGTTTCCCCGTCTACTTCCTATGTCTAGTTGGTGCTCGTGGAATGTGCGCGGTCTCACTGACCCGACAAAAGGACGATGTGTTCGCTCCTTTTTGCAGGCTGAGAATATTGGTTTCTGCTGTCTGGTAGAAACTAAGGTTAAGGCTCATCAGTTTGATTTCGCTTTTCGTTCCTTTGGGGCTGATTGGCAGTGTGTTTGTAGTTATGGGGATAGTGGCCTGGGTCGTATTTGGGTGTTATGGCGTTCCCGCCGTTTCTCCTTTTCCCCTAGCCTGATTAGTCCTCAGTTGGTTACTGGCTCCCTGGTGGACCTGTCTTCTCAGGTTGTGACTCATATTGCCTGTGTGTATGGGTCCAATCTTGAGGCTGGGAGGTCTGTTTTGTGGAGGGAGTTGGCCTTGGCGTGTTCGAGTTGGTCTTCCCCTGGCGTTGTCATGGGAGACTTCAATGAGTCTCGCCGGTTGACTGAGAGGAGTGGGGGTAACCATAGCATTTCTGCGATGGGGGCCTTTGATACTGCTCTCCTAGAGGCTGACTTGGTTGAGCTGCCGGTTCAGGGGAATTGGTTCACTTGGACTAGTCGCCCGAGGGGTGGCCCAGGAGGTCAGTTGGGAAGGTTGGATAGAGTTTTGGTCAACGCTGAGTGGGCCTCTGGTCGGCCTTTGTGTGTGGTGCACGTGCATGACTGGGGTGTCTCTGACCATAGTCCGTTGGTTTTCTCTCAAGGCCCTTTAGGTGCTCGTCGGTCTCCCTCCTTTCGGTTTTTCAACCATTGGGGGGAGTCTGATAGGTTTTTGTCTGTGATTGCCAGCAGGTGGGTGACCCATGTTGGGGTCTCTCCGCTTGTTAGTTTCGCTCGCAATTTAAAGGGCTTAAAGGGGACTCTCAGGCAGGAGTTTGGGACGCCGATTGCCGTTCTTAGTCAGCAGGTTATTGATCTGCGCTTGGCCATGGAGGCTGCCCAGGCGGGAGTTTTGGTGGACCCCCTTTCTCCTTCTCTCCAGTGTCAGGCCGCTGAGGCTTCTGATAGGTTCTGGGCTGCAGCTAGGTGTGAGGAGGCCTCCCTTCGGCAGAAATCGAGGGTCAAGTGGCTGGCGTTAGGGGATAGGAACTCGGGGTTCTTTCACAGGAGCGTGAAAGTTAGGGCAGCCCGGAATAGCTTTTCATCTTTGGTTGATGGATCTGGGGTCAGGTTGTCGTCCCATGAGGACATCTCGAGATCACTGGTTCTTTATTTCCAGGGTCTCTTGGGGTCTCAAGGGGTTGGTTATCGTGACCTCACTGAGTGTTTAAAGCCGATGGTGGGGTTTTCGTGGTCTGATCAGTGTGTAACTGATCTCATTCGCCCCATCTCGCGAGATGAGGTTCGAGCTGTTCTCTTTTCCATGAGTAGTGCCAGGGCTCCTGGCCCGGATGGCTTCCCTGTGGGGTTTTTCAAAGCTGCTTGGAGTGTTGTTGGGGATGATTTCGTTTCTGCTGTGCTTCACTTCTTTGATACCTCCTTCCTTCCTCCTGGTATCAATGCCACCTCTCTTACCTTGATTCCTAAGAAGGTGGGTGCGTCCCGGGTTGAGGATTTCCGGCCTATTTCCTGTTGTAATGTGTTGTATAAATGCATTGCAAAGGTTTTGGCTAATCGTCTTCGCGTGTGGCTGCCTTCTTTCATTAGTCCGAATCAGTCGGCCTTTGTTCAAGGTAGGAGCATTGTGGATAACATTCTGCTCTGCCAGGAGTTGGTTGGGGGTTACCACCTCAACAAAGGGAGCCCGCGGTGTGTGCTTAAGATCGACCTGCAGAAGGCTTATGACTCTATTCAGTGGGATTTTCTCTTTGGCCTACTGCTTTCGATTGGTACGCCTTGCCAGTTTGTCAATTGGATCTGGGCTTGCGTTACTTCGCCTATGTTCTCCATTTCGGTGAATGGGTCCTCTGAGGGGTTTTTTGCGGGTAGGCGTGGTCTCCGTCAGGGTGATCCCCTGTCCCCTTACCTGTTTGTCATGTGTATGGAAGTCTTGTCGCGGCTGCTGAACTCCCCGCCGCCTGAGTTTGAGTTTCATCCCAAGTGTGAGAGGGTTAATCTTACCCATCTTTGCTTTGCGGATGACTTGATGATTTTCTCTGCGGGGAACAGATCTTCTTTGAGGTTTGTTCAGCAGACATTACTTCACTTCCAGGAGCTTTCAGGCCTTGTGGCTAACTCCGCTAAGAGCTCGATGTTCTGTGCGGGGGTTCCTGTCCAGGTGGCTGTCGGTCTGGCTGAGTTCATGGGTGTTGCTCTTGCGACCTTGCCTGTTTGTTACTTAGGTCTCTCTCTCATCTCTGGTCGGTTGTCTTCTCGGGATTGCCAGCCTCTGATTGATCGGATCACCTCTAGGATTGGCAGTTGGACTGCTAGGGCTCTTTCCTATGCAGGAAGGTTGCAGCTTATCCAGTCGGTCCTCCAGAGCTTCCAGGTCTATTGGGCTAGCGTGTTTGTTCTGCCTGCTCGTATAGTCCATAGGGTTGAGAGTTTGCTTCGGTGCTACCTCTGGAAGGGCTCTCCTTCTGGTCGTGGGGGGGCGAAGGTTGCCTGGGATGACATTTGTTTGCCAAAGAGTGAGGGAGGTTTGGGTATTCGTCATATCCAATCCTGGAACTCGGCAGCAGTTATGAAGCTCCTTTGGCTCCTTCTGCTTCGCTCTGGTTCTCTGTGGGTGGCTTGGATGGAGGAGTATATTCTCCGTGGTCGGTCTCTTTGGACGATTCCTGTGTCGTCTATGTGGTCTTGGTGCCTCAAGGCGATTATGGGGCTTCGGGACCAATTCCGTCCACTTGTCCGGTTTTCCATTGGCGACGGTTCTAGGTGTCGTATGTGGGTTGATCCATGGCTGCCTGATGGTCCTATCCTCCCCAGGATTAGTGATCGTATCTTGTATGACGCAGCTAGTCACATTCAAGCTATGGTCTCTGATTTTCTGCTTCCTGATGGTTCGTGGCGGTGGCCGGTAGTGTCTCCTGATTTGTTGGAGATCGCCGATGCCGTGCGCTCTACTGTGTGTTGCCCAGGTAGGGAGGATAGGTTGATCTGGATTCCAGGCGGGACTGGTTTTTCGGTTTCGAGTGCTTGGGAGGCGATTCGCCCCCGTGGGACAGTGGTTCCGTGGCAGGGTTTGCTATGGTTCGGGGGGAATATACCGCGTCATGCTTTTGTCACCTGGCTGGCCTTGAGGGACCGTTTGTATACTCGTGATAGGCTGGCTAGGTGGATCCCCTCGACACCTACCGATTGTTTGCTTTGTCTGTCCGGGACGGAGTCCCGTGACCACTTGTTCTTCCAGTGCCCCTTTGCGAGTTTGGTGTGGGATGATATCCTCTGTTGGGGAAGAGCCTACCGCCTCGTCCTCCCTTGGGATGCTGAGCTTGAGTGGATTTGTCGGGTGAGTGCTGGGCAGCACAAGCGTAAGCTTGTTTGGAGGGTGGCCTGGTGTGCTGTGATCTACCATATTTGGAAGGAACGCAACTTGCGTTTTCATGGCCCGGGTCACCGCACTCCTCAGTCGGTTATCGCTGCTATTCGGTCTGATATTTCTTCTGCATGCTCGTCCTGGGCGGGTGCGGTTTCGGCCGTATCCCCCTGGGATTCCTTTGATTGACTTTATCTTGTTCTTTGAGTGTGTGCAGGTGTTTTGACAGGTTGCTCTTGTGGTGCTGTCTCGCTTATGGTGTTTGCTTCTTCCCCTGCTCTGTCCCTGGTTCCTGCTGCTGTCCCTTCTCTGGAGGGGTTTCTTTTGTGGTCTATGCGGCTTGGTTATTTGAGCTTGTCCCTGTGGTTGTTTCTTGCTGTGAGATCGCTGCTTTCATTGGCTCGATCAGTTGCTGGCCTTCTTCTTCTGTCTGTCCTTGCCTGTCCTGGCCTTCCTCCCCTGGTGGGCTTCTTGTGTGGGGCGTTGCGAGGCTAGTCTGTGGGGTGTCCCTAGCTGTCGGGTTGGTTCAGGCGGTGCTTGTTCTTCTGCAGTTGGCTATCCTTCTCTTGTTCTGTGGGTGCTCGCTGTCCCTGGCGGTCCTGGTTCCTAATTGAGCTGAGTTCTGGTCGCTTGTTGTCACCCCGAAAGGCGCTTTGTCCTGAGGGTGTGTGGGCTTTTGGTGGGTCCTTGGATCTGGCTTTGTCGAGGGAAGCGATGCTGGCTGGGTCCCTGTGGCTTTCTGCCGTGCCTGCATGCCGGATGGTTGTTCTTTGCCATAAGTAAGGGGAAGACGGGTTGTTGGTCCTCTTCTCTGTTCGGTTTCTTGGTCGTGCTTGGGGGGCGGGCTTCTTGCTTGCATTTGTTGGATGGCCAGCTTGGCCCCTCGTTCTCTGCATCTGCCTGTCCTTTCTCTGGTTTTGCTTGGTGTCCCTTGTTCCTGTCTGGGTCGCCCTTTCGCTGCTGCCGGCCGGGGGTTGGATGGCCTGGGGAGTTTTGTGGGCAGTTGAGGTGTCATGCTTCGCGGATGAGGTGTCATGGAGCTCGCCGATACTGTGCGCTCTACTGTGTGTTGCCCAGGTAGGGAGGATAAGTTGATCTGGGTTCCTGGCGGGATTGGTTTTTCGGTCTCTAGTGCTTGGGAGGCGATTCGCCCCCGTGGGACAGTGGTCCCGTGGCAGGGGTTGCTTTGGTTCGGGGGGAATATTCCGCGTCATGCTTTTGTCACTTGGCTGGCCTTGAGGGACCGCTTGTATACTCGTGATAGGCTGGCTCGGTGGATCCCCTCGACACCTACTGATTGTTTGCTTTGTTTGTCCGGGACTGAGTCCCGTGACCACTTGTTCTTCCAGTGCCCCTTTGCGAGTTTGGTGTGGGAGGATATCCTCTGTTGGGGCAGAGCTTCCCGCCTCGTTCTCCCTTGGGATGCTGAGCTTGAGTGGATTTTTCGGGTGAGTGCTGGGCAGCACAAGCGTAAGCTTGTTTGGAGGGTGGCCTGGTGTGCCGTGATTTACCATATCTGGATGGAACGCAATTTGCGTTTTCATGGCCCGGGTCACCGCCCTACTCAGTCGGTTATCGCTGCTATTCGGTCTGATATTTCTTCTGCTTGCTCGTCCTGGGTGGGTGCGGTTTCGGCCGTCTCCCCCTGGCATTCTTTTGATTGACTTTGTCTTGTTCTTTGAGTGTGTGCAGGTTTTTTGTTAGGTTGCTCTTGTGGTGCTGTCTCGCTTATGGCGTTTGCTTCTTCCCCTGTTCTGTCCCTGGTTCATGCTGTTGTCCTTTCTTCTGAGGGGTTTCTGGTTTTGGTGCTGGCTTCTTCATCTGTTTGTCCTTGGCTGCCTTGGCTTTTCTCCCTGGTGGGATTCTTGTGTGGGGCTCTGCGAGGCTTGTCTGTGGGGCGTCCCGAGCTGTTGGAGTGCTTCAGGCGGTGCTTGTTTCTTCTGCAGTTGGCTGTCCTTCTCTTGTTCTGTGGGTTCTCGTTGTCCCCTGCCGGCCCTGGTTCCTAATTGAGTTGAGTTCTGGTCGCTTGTTGTCACCCCGAAAGGCGCTTTGTCCTGAGGGTGTGTGGGCTTTTGGTGGGTCCTTGGATCTGGCTTTGTCGAGGGAAGCGATGCTGGCTGGGTCCCTGTGGCTTTCTGCCGTGCCTGCATACCGGATGGTTGTTCCTTTGCCATAAGTAGGGGGAAGATGAGTTGATGGGCCTCTTCTTTGTTCGGTTTCTTGGTCGTGCTTGGGGGGCGAGATTCTTGCTTGCATTTGTTGGGTGGCCAGCTTGGCCCCTTCTTTCTCAGCATCTGCCTGTCCTCTCTCTGGCTAGCTTGGTGCCCCTTGACCCTGTCTGGTGTTGCTCTGTCGCTAGTTCCGGCCGGGGGTTGGATGGTCTGGGGAGTTTTATGGGCTGATCGCGGTTGAGGTGTCACGTTTTGTTTCCTCCTGCTTCAGCTGTTTCTTTGCTTTTTAGTTGTGTTACTTCTCTCTGCTTTTGTTTTTTCTAGCTCCTTCCCGTTTGTGGGTTGGATGCTGGGGTATGTTGTTGTTTGGCTTTTGCTTTCCCTCGGGCTGTGAGGTTTCCGCTGTGTTGTTTTCGTTTTGTTGCCGTACATTGGGTCTCCCAGTGTTTGTTCCCTTGTTGTTGTGCCCTTTGGCCTCGGGCTTTGAGGCCTTTTGCTTATATATATTCACTTTTGCAAAAAAAAAATGACTCCTTCGTGTTCTATCTTATTGTTTCCTCCTGCTTCAGCTGTTTCTATTGCTTTCCAGTTGTGTTACATTTTTCTACTTGTTGTCTTTTCTAGCTCCTTCCCGCATGTGGGTTGGATGCTGGGGTCTGTTGTTGTTTGGTTTCTTTCTTGCTCTCCCTCGGGCTGTGAGGTTTCCGTTGTGTTGTTTTGGTTTTGTTGTCATACATTGGTTCTCCCAGTGTTTGTTCTCTTGTTTGTTGTGCCCTTTGGCCTCGGGCTTTGAGGCCTTTTTGCTTATATATAATCACTTTTGCAAAAAAAAAAGTCTGTAAGGAGACATACCTAGGGGTGTCTTATATGCAGTCCTATACGCCCAAAGTGCATCCTCGAGTTTAAATGACCAGTCCTTTCTATTAGGTTTGACCACTTTTTCTAGGATGTTCTTAATCTCCCTATTTGAAATTTCAGCCTGACCATTCGAGTGTGGGTGATAGGGTGTGGCTACTCTATGTCTAATGTTATACTTAGCCAACACTCTCTCCATAGCCTTATTAATGAAATGTGTCCCCTCATCACTAATGATAGCACGAGGTGTTCCAAACCTAGTAAAAATGTGCCTATGCAAGAATTTTATGACTGTTTTGGCATCATTATTCGGACATGCTATGGCCTCTACCCACTTGGATACATAGTCTACTGCCACTAATGTGTAAAGGTTACCTGAGGATGGGGGAAATGGTCTCATGAAGTCAATGCCCCACACATCAAAGAGCTCCAACTCTAAGATGTAGGTGAGAGGCATTTCATCCTTGCGACTGAGGTTACCTGTTCTTTGGCATTCATCACAGCTGTGGGCATAGTTGTGAGCATCCTTGAAGATCGTTGGCCAATAGTAGCCACTCTGAAATACCTTTGCAGCTGTTCTTTGGCCACCAAAGTGTCCACCATAAGGAGCTGTGTGGCAGTGCTGCAGCACAGACTTCGCCTCAGCAGCTGAAACACACTTCCTTAGCAAGCCGTCAGCACATGTTTTGTAAAGGGTGGGGTCATCCCATATGAATTTCCTTGCTTCATGAAGGAACCTCTTCTTCTCTTGGCTTCCCTTGAAAGTTGGTAGTACCTGTGATGCAAGGAAGTTAGCAATGTCAGCAAACCAAGGTTCCTCATCGTTATCACGATGAGTCAATACAAAGACATGTTCATCAATAAAAGCATCAGAAATTGCGGGTTCCGCAATTTTTTCGCAATTATGCTGCAATCTAGAAAGATGATCCGCAACCACATTTTCACTTCCTTTCTTATCTCTAATGTCTAGATCAAACTCTTGCAGCAGCAGTACCCACCTAATCAACCTAGGCTTAGCATCAGCCTTCCTCATAAGGTACTTTAAAGCGGAATGGTCAGTGTACACGATTGTCCTAGTGCCTACAATATAGTTCCTAAATTTCTCACAAGCAAACACTACAGCTCGCATTTCTTTCTCAGTGGTTGTGTAGTTGCATTGTGCCTCATTAAGTGTCTTACTAGCATAATAGATAGGGTGTGTTAACTTGTCAATCTTCTGTCCTAACATAACCCCTACGGCATAGTCACTAGCATCACATAACATCTCAAATGGGAGATCCCAATTTGGCCCTACTATAATAGGCGCTGTGACTAGTGCTTTCTTAAGGGTTTTCCAAGCTAGGACACACTCTTTAGAGAAAATGAATGGTTTGTTTAGCTCTAGAAGCTCACATAGAGGCTTGGAGATCTTAGAAAAGTCCTTAATGAACCTTCTATAGAAACCAGCATGCCCTAAGAAACTTCTAATGGCTTTGACATTTTGGGGTTCTACCAATTTCTCTATTATTTCAATTTTTGCCCTGTCAACTTCTACACCTGCCCTCGACACTCTATGACCTAAGACAATCCCTTCATCCACCATGAAGTGACACTTTTCCCAATTTAGGACTAGGTTAGTCTCCTCACACCTAGCCAGGACTTGTCCTAAGTTCTCTAGACAGCTTGTAAATGAATCCCCAAAGACTGAGAAATCATCCATGAATATCTCTATCATGGACTCATCCAAATCAGAGAAGATTGCCAACATGCACCTTTGGAAAGTTGCCGGTGCATTGCATAAGCCAAAAGGCATTCTGCGAAAGGCAAAAGTTCCAAAAGGGCAAGTGAAGGTAGTCTTCTCTTGGTCCTTAGGGTCTATAGTAATCTGGTTATATCCTGAATAACCGTCTAAGAAGCAGTAGTAGGCTCTACCAGCTATTCTATCTAGCATCTGGTCAATGAATGGTAGAGGGAAATGGTCTTTTTTGGTTTCTTTATTTAGTTTCCTATGATCCATGCAAACTCTCCATCCTGTGATAGTCCTTGTTGGAATCAGTTCATTGTTCTCATTGACTACCACAGTCATCCCCCCCCTTCTTAGGTACACATTGTATAGGGCTCACCCACTGACTACTAGCTATGGGGAAGATCACACCAGCATCTAACCATTTTATTATTTCCTTTTTAACTACCTCTTTCATAGAGGGATTCAGCCTACGTTGGTGATCTACTCTAGGTGTATGCTCTTCCTCTAATATAATCTTATGCATGCAATAAGAAGGGCTAATGCCTCTAATGTCAGCAATAGTCCATGCAATAGCCTTCCTATGTTGCTTAAGTAGTAATATCAGTTCAACCTCATGCTTTTCACTTAATTTAGAAGAAATAATCACAGGCAAAGTATCATTACTTCCTAGATATGCATACTTGAGGTGAGTGGGGAGAGGTTTTAATTCTAAGACAGGTGGATGCTCAATGGATGGTTTTAATGGATTCAAAGATTTTTCAGTTAAGTCAATATTCATACAAACATGCTGAGGTTTATTTACAGGTATGTCCATTATCTCAGCTATGTTTAAGTCAGTTAATTCTAATCCTACGTATTCATGAGCATGCTTAGTCAACAATTCATGCTCCAATTGTTCTTCCATTAATGAATCTACAATGTCCATGCTAGCACAAGATTCAGAGTCAGAAGGATACCTCAGTGCTTTAAAAACACTAAACTTAACCTCCTCGTCATGAACCCTCATAGTGAGCTCACCTTTTTGGACATCTATCAGTGCCCTACCTGTGGCTAGGAATGGTCTGCCTAACAGGATGGGGACCTCCTTGTCTGCTTCATAATCCAGGATAATGAAATCTACAAGGAAAATAAACTTGTCAACCTTTACAAGAATATCCTCAATCTTACCTTCAGGGTATGCTATGGATCTGTCTGCTAGTTGTAAAGTGACAGTGGTTGGACGTGCTTCTCCTATTCCTAGCTGGCGGAATAGAGATAGGGGCATGAGGTTTATGCTGGCTCCCAGGTCACAAAGAGCTCTGCCCACATGCTTGCCTCCTAGCTCTACAGGTAAGGTGAAAGAACCAGGATCCTTCTCCTTCTTGGGTAGCTTGTTCTGGAGTATGGCACTACACTCCTCAGTGAGATTGACTGTTTCAAACTCACCAATTATTTTCTTGTTAGTTATAATATCCTTCAAAAACTTTACATAAGAAGGCATAGACTGTAAAACTTCTACAATAGGAATATTAACATGCACTTGCTTAAGAATTTCTAGAAATTTATTAAAGTGCACTTCCTGTTCTTGTTTTTTCTTTAGCCTTCTAGGAAATGGAGGTGGTGGCACATATGCAGGCACTTCAGGTCGCCTTAGGATAGGTGGAGGCCTTGGAATTTCTTCTATCTCTTCTATGATTGGCTCTAGCCTTGTTCCTGATGTGCTTGTTGGTGGCGGACCTTGGTTTGGCAGAGACTCCAGTGGAGCACTAGACTCAGTGTTCTCTACTCTCTTTGGTGTGTCCTTGGTGTTGCTCACCAATGGTCTACCACTTCTAAGTTCAATTGCTTGAACTTGCTCTTTACCATCTCTCCTTGGCACTTCAGTGTCAGCAGGGAGTCTACCTTGGGGCCTACTTTTGATTTTATTGGCTAGTTGCCCTATTTGGTTCTCTAGGCTCCTAAGAGTAGCTTGCTGGCTCTGCAGAGTGGCATCATTCTTGGCTATGTATTCCTTAAGTAAATTTTCTACAGAAGATCCTACAGGTTGGTTGTATGGTTTTTGATACATTGACTGGTTATGTTGGGGTGTGAAACCAGGTGTTCCACTCGGTCTTGGCTGGCTAGGATTTTGATTAGCATTTTGTTGGCCACCCCATGACAGGTTTGGGTGGTTCCTCCAACCAGGGTTGTAAGTGTTGGAATAGGGGTTGTTCCTAGGCTGCTGCTGGCTTCCAATATAGCAGACTGAGGCTGGATTCCCAGGGCAATATTCATACAGGTGCCCTTCCCCACAGAATCCACAGATAAGTGTCTCACCTTGACTTGGTTGGGTGCCCATTGACATGGCTGTGGCGGTGTTGACACTTGTTTGGAGATTGGCTTGAGCCATCTGCTTAACTAGGTTGGTCAGGGCATTTATTTGGCTGCTCATTGCACTTAGAGCATCCTTGTCTTGAGCTCTAGTTGGCTCGACTGGATCATCTGACCACCTACAGTGAGATGCTGAGATCTTCTCCAAGATCTCATAGGCTTCGTTGTAACTCTTGGACAACATGGAGCCACCAGCAGATGAATTTAAGACTTGTCTAGTGCTGGGGTTGCATCCTTTGAAAAAGACCTCTATTTGGATACACCATGGGATGCCATGGTGTGGACATTTAAGGAGAAGATCTTTAAACCTTGTCCAAGCTTCGTGAAGAGACTCAGTGGCAGCTTGTTTGAACTTGATTATGTCATCACGAAAGGTAGAATTCCTATCAGGTGGAAAGTATTTGACTAGGAATTTTTCTGCTAAGTCTGTCCAATTGCGGACAGATCCAGAGGGTAATGAGTTTAACCACGTTTTGGCTTTGTCCCTCAAGGAGTAAGGGAAAAGGTATAGCCTCAAGGCTTATTGGGAAACTCCAGGGATGATGAAGGTATCACTGACTCCTAAGAAGTTTCTAAGATGGTTGTGGGGATCCTCATTTTCCACTCCAAAGAATTGTCCCACAGTGGACAACATTTGGAACATCACTGGCTTTAACTCGAATGAGTTGGCAGTGATTTCAGGACGGATTATGCTGGGGTTCAGCTCCCCAGGCATAGGTACTAGGTAGGAAAGTATGGCGCTATCCTTATCATTCGCTATTTCGATGGGATTGCGAGTGACAGGCACCGGATTTGGAACTATTCCATCCATTTCTTCTTGAGACAATTGCGGAGGAATTGCGGTTCCTGCAAGTATTGGAGGTCTAGAGGGTTGGTTAAAGAGACGTTTCTTGGCTCTATTTCTGGCCCTAAGTAATCTCTCAGGCTCAGGATTGAACTCTAGATCACTACTTGAAGGCTCTCTCATAAACTGACCCAATAGTACCTGCAAAAGAAATGAAACAGATCGGCTTCAATAGGCAATAAACTTGGTGTTTCGAACTTAACAAACTTCGTTTTCACTTAAATAAATCCCCCGCAGCGGCGCCAAAAACTTGTTGCGTGCTCAATGTGTTAAAATAAATAAGCAATGAGATAGAGAGAGCACTCAGAACATGCAAGCATACATGCTCCTATAGCAAGTAGTAAGTATTTTTTCATTCGTTTTCCCACAGAGATTTATTATAAGCTACTCGTGAAGTGTAAAGTTAAGGAAGAAAGGGTGGATTTGATGGGGTAGAATTGGTTTTAAATTGTCTATTTCCTTTTTTTTGCAAAAGTGAATATATATAAGCAAAAGGCCTCAAAGCCCGAGGCCAAAGGGCACAACAACAAGAGAACAAACACTGGGAGAACCAATGTACGACAACAAAACGAAAACAACACAACGGAAACCTCACAGCCCGAGGGAAAGCAACAAATAAACCAAACAACCCACAAGCGGGAAGGAGCTAGAAAAGACAAAAAGCAGAAAAAGGAAACACAACTGAAAAGCAAAGAAACAGCTGAAGCAGGAGGAAACAAAGAGAGAGAACACGAAGGAATCGTGACACCTCAACCGCGATCCGCCCACAAAACTCTTCAGGCCATCCAACCCCCGGCCGGGACTAGCGAAAGAGCGACTCCAGACAGGGTCAAGGGGCACCAAGCAAAACAGAGAGAGGACAGGCAGATGCTGAGAAAAAGGGGCCAAGCTGGCCATCCATCAAATGCAAGCAAGAAGCCCGCCCCCCAAGCTCGACCAAGAAACCGAACAAAGAAGAGGCCCATCAACTCGTCTTCCCCCTACTTATGGCAAAAGAACAACCATCCGTTATGCAGGCACGGCAGAAAGCCACAGGGACCCAGCCAGCATCGCTTCCCTCGACAAAGCCAGATCCAAGGACCCACCAAAAGCCCACACACCCTCAGGACAAAGCGCCTTTCGGGGTGACAACAAGCGTCCAGAACTCAACTCAATTAGGAACCAGGACCGGCAGGGGACAACGAGCACCCACAGAACAAGAGAAGGACAGCCAACTGCAGAAGAAACAAGCACCGCCTGAAACACTCCAACAGTTAGGGACACCCCACAGACTAGCCTCGCAGAGCCCCACACAAGAAGCCCACCAGGGAGAAAGGCCAAGGGCAGCCAAGGACAGACAGATGAAGAAGCCAGCAACTGAACAGGCCTCAGAAAGCAGCGATCTCAGAGCAAGAACAAGCACAGGGACAAGCTCAAAAAACCAAGCCACACAGACCAAACCAGAAACCCCTCAAGAAGAAGGGGCAACAGCATGAACCAGGGACAGATCAGGGGAAGAAGCAAACGCCATAAGCGAGACAGCGCCACATAGAGCAACCTGACAAAACACCTGCACACACTCAAAGAACAAGACAAAGTCAATCAAAAGAATCCCAGGGGGAGACGGCCGAAACCGCACCCGCCCAGGACGAGCAAGCAGAAGAAATATCAGACCGAATAGCAGCGATAACCGACTGAGTTGGGCGGTGACCCGGGCCATGAAAACGCAAATTGCGTTCCATCCAAATATGGTAAATCACAGCACACCAGGCCACCCTCCAAACAAGCTTACGCTTGTGCTGCCCAGCACTCACCCGACAAATACACTCAAGCTCAGCATCCCAAGGGAGAACGAGGCGGGAAGCTCTGCCCCAACAGAGGATAGCCTCCCACACCAAACTCGCAAAGGGGCACTGGAAGAATAAGTGGTCACGGGACTTAGTCCCGGACAAACAAAGCAAACAATCAGTAGGTGTCGAGGGGATCCACCTAGCCAGCCTATCACGAGTATACAAGCGGTCCCTCAAGGCCAGCCAGGTGACAAAAGCATGACGTGGAATATTCCCCCCGAACCATAGCAAACCCTGCCACGGGACCACTGTCCCACGGGGGCGAATCGCCTCCCAAGCACTAGAAACCGAAAAACCAATCCCGCCAGGAACCCAGATCAACTTATCCTCCCTACCTGGGCAACACACAGTAGAGCGCACAGCATCGGCGATCTCCAACAAATCAGGAGACACTGCCGGCCACCGCCACGAACCATCAGGTAGCAAAAAATCAGAGACCATAGCTTGAATATGACTAGCTGCGTCATACAAGATACGATCACTAATTCTGGGAGAATAGGACCATTAGGCAGCCAAGGATCAACCCACATACGACACCTAGAACCGTCACCAATGGAAAACCGGATAAGTGGACGGAATTGGTCCCGAAGCCCCATAATCACCTTGAGGCACCAAGACCACGTAGACGACACAGGAATCGTCCAAAGAGACCGACCACGGAGGATATACGCCTCCATCCAAGCCACCCACAGGGAACCAGAGCGAAGCAGGAGGAGCCAGAGGAGCTTCATAACTGCTGCCGAGTTCCAGGAGGGGATATGACGAATACCTAAACCTCCCTCACTCTTCGGCAAACAAATGTCAGCCCAGGCAACCTTCGCCCCCCCCACAACCAGAAGGAGAGCCCTTCCAGAGGTAGCAACGAAGCAAACTCTCAACCCTATGGACTATACGAGCAGGCAGCACAAACACACTAGCCCAATAGACCTGGAAGCTCTGAAGGACCGACTGGATAAGCTGCAACCTTCCTGCATAGGAAAGAGCCCTAGCAGTCCAACTGCCAATCCTAGAGGTGATCCGATCAATCAGAGACTAGCAATCCTTAGAAGACAACCGACCTGAGATGAGAGGGAGACCTAAGTAACACACAGGCAAGGTTGCCAGAGCAACACCCATGAACTCAGCCAGACCGACAGCCACCTGGACAGGAACCCCCGAGCAGAACATCGAGCTCTTAGCGGAGTTAGCCACAAGGCCAGAAAGCTCCTGGAAGTGAAGTAATGTCTGCTGAACAAACCTCAAGGAAGTCCTGTTCCCCGCAGAGAAAATCATCAAGTCATCCGCAAAGCAAAGATGGGTAAGATTAACCATTTCACACTTGGGATGAAACTCAAACTCAGGCGGCGGGGAATTCAGCAGCCGCGATAAGACTTCCATACACATGACGAACAGGTAAGGGGACAGGGGATCACCCTGACGGAGACCACGCCTACCCGCAAAAAACCCCTCAGAGGACCCATTCACCGAGATGGAGAACATAGGCGAAGTAACGCAAGCCCGGACCCAGTTGACAAACTGGCAGGGCGTACCGATCGAAAGCAGTAAGCCAAAGAGAAAATCCCACTGAATAGAGTCATAAGCCTTCTGCAGGTCAATCTTCAGCACACACCGCGGGCTCCCTTTGTTGAGGTGGTAACCCCCAACCAACTCCTGGCAGAGCAGAATGTTATCCACAATGCTCCTACCTTGAACAAAGGCCGACTGATTCGGACTAATGAAGGAAGGCAGCCACACGCGAAGACGATTAGCGAAAACCTTTGCAATGCATTTATACAACACATTACAACAAGAAATAGGCCTGAAATCCTCAACCCGTGAAGTACCCACCTTCTTAGGAATCAAGGTAAGAGAGGTGGCATTGATACCAGGAGGAAGGAAGGAGGTATCAAAGAAGTGAAGCACAGCGGAAACAAAATCATCCCCAACAACACTCCAAGCAGCTTTGAAAAACCCCACAGGGAAGCCATCCGGGCCAGGAGCCCTAGCACTACTCATGGAAAAGAGAACAGCTCGAACCTCCTCTCGCGAGATGGGGCGAGTGAGATCAGTTACACACTGATCAGGCCACGAAAACCCCACCATCGGCTTTAAACACTCAGTGAGGTCACGATAACCAACCCCTTGGGACCCCAAGAGACCCTGGAAATAATGAACCAGAGATCGCGAGATGTCCTCATGGGACGACATCCTGACCCCAGAGCCATCAACCAAAGAGGAAAAGTTATTCCGGGCTGCCCTAACTTTTACACTCCTGTGAAAGAACCCCGAGTTCCTATCCCCTAACGCCAGCCACTTGACCCTCGATTTCTGCCGAAGGGAGGCTTCCTCAGACCTAGCTGCTGCCCAGAACCTATCAGAAGCCTCAGCAGCTTGACGCTGGAGGGAAGGAGAAAGGGGGTCCACCAAAACTCCCGCCTGGGCAGCCTCCATGGCCAAGCGCAGATCAATAACCTGCTGACTAAGCACGGCAATCGGCGTCCCAAACTCCTGCCGGAGAGTCCCCTTTAAGCCCTTTAAATTGCGAGCGAAGCTAACAAGCGGAGAGACCCCAACATGGGTCACCCACTTACTGGCAATCATAGACAAAAACCTATCAGACTCCCCCCAATGGTTAAAGAACCGAAAGGAGGGAGATCGACGAGCACCTAAAGGGCCAGGAGAGAAAACCAACGGACTATGGTCAGAGACACCCCAGTCATGCACGTGCACCACACACATAGGCCGACCAGAAGCCCACTCAGCGTTGACCAAGACTCTATCCAACCTTCCCAACTGACCTCCTGGGCCACCCCTCGGGCGACTAGTCCAAGTGAAAAAATTCCCCTGAACCGGCAGCTCAACCAAGTCAGCCTCAAGGAGAGCAGTATCAAAGGCTCCCATCGCAGAAATGCTATGGTTACCCCCACTCCTCTAAGTCAACCGGCGAGTCTCATTGAAGTCTCCCATAACAATGCCAGGGGAAGACCAACTCGCACAAGCCAAGGCCAACTCCCTCCACAAAACAGACCTCCCAGCCTCGAGATTGGACCCATACACACAGGCAATATGAGTCACAACTTGAGAAGACAGGTCCACCAGGGAGCCAGTAACCAACTGAGGGCTAATCAGGCTAGGGGAGAACGAGAAACGGCGGGAACGCCATAACACCCAAATACGACCCAGGCCACTATCCCCATAACTACAAACACACTGCCAATCAGCCCCAAAGGAACGAAAAACGAAATCAAACTGATGAGCCTTAACCTTAGTTTCTACCAGACAGCAGAAACCAATATTCTCAGCTTGCAAAAAGGAGCGAACACATCGTCCTTTTGTCGGGTCAGTGAGACCGCGCACATTCCACGAGCACCAACTAGACATAGGAAGTAGACGGGGAAACAATGGCATCCTGACACCATCGAGGGTCAACACTGTCACATAGCGTCTTTTCCACTAAGGAAACCACCCTCGGGGGGGCCAAATCACACCCTAACGAATCCGAAAGAGAACCGAAAGAGTTAGTCACATGTACCCCCTTCAGGGGTTCAGGAGAACGGGGAAGCCGAGAGGAGGGACCAGTAGGAGAACTCGGAAGACTAGCCAAGGCAAAGGGAAGGGCAGACGAGTCTGCAGCCAAGGACCTGGCAGCCTTCTTCCGTTTACGCCTACGGGATTTCCCTCCCACAGGGAGAAAGTCATCACCGGCCTCAAGAGAGGAGGCCTGTTCCCCCTCCCCACTAGCAACCCCTACCTGAACCGAGTTCACGCCATCACTCTGAGCCGGCACCCTGACCCCACTGATAGCTCCAAAATAGAGCTATCTTAATGTCCCTAATTCTAGCTAAAACCATGATATATATTGATTAAAATGCTTCCTTGTAGGTGATTTCATGGTGAAGAGCTCGGGAAGTCCATTGATGATTTTCGGGGCTAAAAAGGTCATTTAACATGTTTCGGGAAGTGTTCGGGTCAAAACGATAAGCCAAACGGAGCTCGGGAGCCAAAACGACCCAAAAGTGGGCTAAGAGCCGAGAGGGCAGCGCCCAGGCGCCGGCGCCCAGCGCCCAGGCGCCCAACGAACGCAGCACGCGCGCGCGCCCGCGCGCGCCGCTCGCAAGCACCGCACGCCCAGACGGCCAGACGCGCGCGCGCCCGCGCGCGCCGCCTCGCCTCGCGCCCGCGCGCCAGCCCGCTCCGCCTCGCCCATGTCCGCGCGCGCCCGCGCGCCCACGCCCGTGTCTGCCTCGCCCATGTCCGCCTCGCCCATGCCCGCGCGCCCACGCCCGTGTCCGCCTCGCCCATGTCCGCGCGCGCCCGCGCGCCCACGCCCGTGTCCGCCTCGCCGTGTCCGCGCGCGACAGCGTCGAGACGCTGGCCGAGCGTCTCGACGCTCCGAACTCTGAAGCGTGCATTTGAAGATCCACCCGAGAGCAAGCGTCGAGCGCAAGCGTCTCGACGCTCGCTCGACGCCGCGCGCGCGTCTCGACGCCGCGCAGCGTCTCGACGCCGCCCCGCGCGCGCGCAGCAGCCAACTTAGGGCACAGCGTCGAGACGCTGGCCTAGCGTCTCGACGCTACGAGCTTAAAAGGCGTGAAACCTTCGGTTTTGCAGCCAATTTTTTTCATCCTCCTTCTTCTCCAAGCTTCTCCTCTCGGTTCCAAGGCGATTTTTCACCATTTTTGTACTTCTTCTCCTTCTTGTGCATGATTCCAAGCACTTCCATGGTGGATTGGAGTAATCCAACCTCCATGGAAGGCTAAACCAAGGTATGTGCTTAATTTTGAGTATGGGTTTGTAAATTATGGATGTTTGGGGAGATTTTCCCCTTTGTGAATGTTAAGACATTTAGCTTGTTTATGCATTTCTTGCTTGTTCTTCATCCAATTCTAGCATGTGTAGCTAAATTAGATTGACGCTCTAATTCTTATGCATGATAGAGGGCTAAAGGTTGGGACGTATAATTGCCCATACCGCTAGGTAGCACGGGTCTAAGCATGGCTAATTAGTTCGGCCCAAAGTGACATTGGTTACCTGAGTTAATTAACGTTTTCATGTTAGGCTTAAGGCAAGAGAGAAACCGGATTAGTCTTAGGATTAGGCCGTCGCAATGTTCCCGTCACTAGCACGTAATCGATTTAGGGGTCGCTACCTTAGATAGATTATTGGCTAAGTTTAATTAGAATTGCACGCTTCTAATTAATTCCTTTGGGTCGTTTGAGTTAGGAATAACTAAATGAATTGTGTGCATGAATTAGCTAACGCGTAACTCGTATCAATGATCCGAACATCCATAACGAGCAAGTCCACTTCTCGAAGTTAAGCACAACCGTTTAATTTTTGCACGTCGCCGTTTAATTTTCCGTTAGCATAATTAGGAGCTCCCTTCCCCCAAAACCAAATTACTATTCTTTAATTTGTGCATTCTTTTATTTCTTGCAAATTAGACTTAGTTAGATTAAATTTCTTATTTCCCTGTGGATCGACCCCGTTGCCACTTAGCTACAAATAGCTCGGTGTATTCGGGTTTATAAATTGTATTTTGGCAAGCCTCGACAGCTTGAATTTGGAGTACCCCAAAAGTACCTCTACCAAAAATTGGCGCCGTTGCCGGGGATTTAATTAATTTAGTTTAGTTAAGTTTAGTTTGTTGGTTTTAAAAATTTTCTTTACTTTTTGTACAGTTTAATTCTTTTGTATTATTTTACGCGTTTTTGTTTGAGTTTTTGGAGCGCAGCATTCTTTGAAAATTCAAAAGAAGCGCCAAGATGGAGGTCGGGGGTAATTATGAGCATCAAAGTACCTTGAGGGAGCTTGCATCATCTGAGCTAGGCCGGAACACATCGAGTATCTTGTATCCGGTAGCTTCAGGTAATTTTGAACTTACAGCTGGTCTGATTAACTTATTACCTTCTTTTTGTGGTAATACAGATGAGAATGCAGTCAGACACCTCAAGGCATTCAAGATGGTGTGTTCGTCATTTAGGACCGACGACATCACCGAAGATCAACTCCACCTCAGAGTTTTTCCTTTCTCCTTAAATGGAGAGGCGAAAGAGTGGATGTATTACCTGCCGACCGGGTCCATCACTTCTTGGGCTGAGCTGCAGAGAGCGTTTTATGCGAAATATTTTCCACCTCCCAAAGTCGCCGCCCTTAGAAGAATGATTAATAGAATTGAGCAAGGAGAAAAAGAGACCGTTCTTGAGTGTTGGGAGAGATTTGGTCGGTTGTGTGAGGACTGTCCCAACCACCAAGTGTCTGACCAGCGCCTAATTCTGAATTTCTACGAAGGTCTCTTGCCGCCAAACCGACAGTTAGTTGATGTCGCCAGTGGCGGTTCGCTCATGGATAAGACACCCGCTGAAGCTAGAGTTTTAATTTCCAACTTGGCTAGAAGCTTGGAGCGGAGTGGAGACGGAAGCGAGGAGCAAGCTCGCTTGAGAAAGGACGTGGACGAGCTTAAGGCTCAGCTTTTTGAGGTAAGTAAAGTTGTTCTCGCTTTACAGGATGATTTTCTTAAATCCCAATCTTCTGTCTCAGGTAGACCTGCTGAGGACATGCTTAAAGCTATAATTGCGGTAGTTTCCAAATCACAGCAAGACACCTTGGACAAGCTCGATAACGTTGGAACTCAGATGCAAGATGTGGTTAAGGAAATGTCCCTTGCGACCGAGAAGATAAATAGGATGGAAAAGCAGGAAGCTGAGAATGCTAGTGCCATCGCCCTGAGAAGTGGGAAGCAGCTTCCCACTAGTACCCCGCCGGTGGAAGTCGATCATGGCCACGTCGAGCCACAGACAGAAAATCCCGAACCACGGTGGCATGGGGTAAATTTTGATCCTATATGCACTAGAGTTTATGTGCCTAAGGCTCCTTTTCCTAGCAGGTTAGCGAGACCGTCTAAGGAGGACTACGAGAAGGAGTTCCTGGACACATTCAAGAAAGTAGAGATCAACATCCCTCTGTTGGACGCTCTGAAGGAAATTCCGAGGTACGCCAAGTTCCTCAGGAAAATTTGCACCAACCAGAGGAAGACAAAGGAGAGTGAACGCGTCGTGGTAAGTGAGAACGTCTCTGCTGTGATCACAAAGAACTTACCGGTTAAATGCGACGATCCAGGTATGTTCTCTCTCCCTTGTAAGATTGGAGGTATGCATATTAGAAGAGCAATGCTCGATCTAGGAGCCTCCATTAGTGTTATGCCGTATTCCATTTATCAGAAACTGAAATTGAAAGGAATGAATAAAACAGGAACAGTTATTCAACTTGCTGATAGAACTTCTGTGCATCCTTTAGGAATAATTGAAGATGTGTTAGTGCAAGTTAATGAGTTAATTTTTCCTGTTGACTTTTATGTTCTGAAAATGGATGAAAATTATTCCTCTTCGCATGCTTCGATCTTATTAGGTAGGCCCTTTATGAAAACTGCTAAAACTAAAATTAATGTGGATAAGGGCATATTATCTGTTGAGTATGGCGGAGAGGTTGTTGAGATGCATTTGCCCGATGTAGAAGAGCATGATGATGATGTGTTCTCTCTTTGTCAAATAGATACATTTGAATCTGTAGCTCATAATGAATGCATGACTGTTGAGGATGGGGATGACCCATTATTTTTAACTGAACTTTTTGATGATTATGAGTTGCATGAGCCATCCTTGACTGAATTTTGTGATTCATCTGTTTCTACTTTGAAAACTGTTGAGAACCCTGCTAATCTACTTCCTTCCATTTTACCTTGCACTACCGAAAATGAAATGATTAATCAACCCATGCTAGATTTAGAGCCATCGGTTAATGTTGAGTCGCATGCTGTTTTTGATGAGCTTAAAATGAATGACTTGCATGAATCTGGTTCTACTTTGCAATTGGTTGATAATTCTTATGTGCGCCCCTTGGAAAAGGTGGAAGATATTTTGGGCAAAGTAAATGACCCGTTCTTTCCTGCTGATCCTTATGCTTCTGGAATGCATGAAAATTTCTCTCATGTTTTTGCATCAATTTTATGGGATCAACCTTTTGTTAAACCTTCAAAATTTAAATTTAATGTTGTATGTGCACAGAAGGCACGAGAGAAAGACTTGTTCATGGATTTTCGCAGGAAAGAGGTGATTAGGAAGATGGATGGGGCATCTTCCAAGTTTGACTATGGATGAGTTGACAAGAGAATACAGTCGAGCAATCGACTTTAAAAATTTGCGCTTCTCGGAGGCACCCGAGTTTGAACTGTATTTCCGTTGTTTATCGCTTTGTTTTTGTTTTTATTTTTGCTTTTGAGTTGTTGTTTGTTTTCTTGTTTTCCTAGGAGAAAAGGTGGAACGGTCGATGATTCGAGAGCCCATTGGAGGACGTTGGTGCACATCTCCGCCCGTCAGCTCCATAAAATTCAGGGGAGGTTTTCTGTTCCCTTAGAATTTTATTGTTTTTATAGTTGAATGCATTGGGGACAATGCATATCTTAAGGTGGGGGGTGGAGTTTGTTGATACATAGAGATGAGACTTCTTAGTAGTTGTCGAGCATATGTGTACTCTGGCTGTTAGATTAGAATCTGAATGCATGTGTCCGATGAGGACGGTCTGTGATCTGCTTGTGAACACTCCGTATTCGTATGATTCGAAAATTTGACGATGTATGCACATTTTGAGCCTATTTTAAAATTTTTTCTGTTATTTCCCTACATTCACTGAGCACATGGCACTCTTATCCTCAGTTCTGTAGGTCTAGAATGGTCTTATTTTGTCTGAAACCTTGTTGTCACCCCGAAAGGTACCATTAGGGAGGCTTAATGTGTAGAAGTAGTAATAACTCATTTGTGTATAGCGAAGCTATTGCCTAAAAAAAAAAGTATGCATGAAAAATAAAACCTCTAGAGTTGCTCCTCCTTCTTGTGTTGCCCGTGTAACCAGGGGCGATCGTGTAACCCACGGTTGTCACTGCATGAAAGGGGAACTAATGGAAGTGAGCAATGGTCCTTAAAAACGTGAAGCTAAATTTGGCTTGACGTGTTAGGCTCTCTAAGAGAAAAATAAAAAAAAGTTGTTCAAAAGAAAAGAAAATGGGTACAAAGTACTCAAAGAAAAGAATAAAAATTAGGCCTTATGTTTTGTTGCTATTCCTATCACTAAAAGCCGTTAGACTGTTCTTATCGCCATAAGTAGGGGGAAAACGAGTCATAGGACTATATAAGGTTATTCCGGGCTTGCGTGAGCTAGGTTGAGAGGTGCTAAGCACACACACACGTAAGGGAATAGGAGTTTAAATTTTGAAATGATTTCAACGTTTGCATGCTTTTGATGGTTTTGAATTTACTACAAGTACCTTGTTTCACAAGCATTGAGATTAGAGTCCAAGCATGCATTTGATTCTTTGGAGATTATTTAGAGTATACCTTGCTCGGGGACTAGCAAGATTTAGGTCGGGGGTATTTTGATAGCTCCAAAATAGAGCTATCTTAATGTCCCTAATTCTAGCTAAAACCATGATATATATTGATTAAAATGCTTCCTTGTAGGTGATTTCATGGTGAAGAGCTCGGGAAGTCCATTGATGATTTTCGGGGCTAAAAAGGTCATTTAACATGTTTCGGGAAGTGTTCGGGTCAAAACGATAGGCCAAACGGAGCTCGGGAGCCAAAACGACCCAAAAGTGGGCTAAGAGCCGAGAGGGCAGCGCCCAGGCGCCGGCGCCCAGCGCCCAGGCGCCCAACGAACGCAGCACGCGCGCGCGCCCGCGCGCGCCGCTCGCAAGCACCGCACGCCCAGACGGCCAGACGCGCGCGCGCCCGCGCGCGCCGCTCGCAAGCACCGCACGCCCAGACGGCCAGACGCGCGCGCGCCCGCGCGCGCCGCCTCGCCTCGCGCCCGTGCGCCAGCCCGCTCCGCCTCGCCCATGTCCGCGCGCGCCCGCGCGCCCACGCCCGTGTCCGCCTCGCCCATGTCCGCCTCGCCCATGCCCGCGCGCCCACGCCCGTGTCCGCCTCGCCCATGTCCGCGCGCGCCCGCGCGCCCACGCCCGTGTCCGCCTCGCCGTGTCCGCGCGCGACAGCGTCGAGACGCTGGCCGAGCGTCTCGACGCTCCGAACTCTGAAGCGTGCATTTGAAGATCCACCCGAGAGCAAGCGTCGAGCGCAAGCGTCTCGACGCTCGCTCGACGCCGCGCGCGCGTCTCGACGCCGCGCAGCGTCTCGACGCCGCCCCGCGCGCGCGCAGCAGCCAACTTAGGGCACAGCGTCGAGACGCTGGCCTAGCGTCTCGACGCTACGAGCTTAAAAGGCGTGAAACCTTCGGTTTTGCAGCCAATTTTTTTCATCCTCCTTCTTCTCCAAGCTTCTCCTCTCGGTTCCAAGGCGATTTTTCACCATTTTTGTACTTCTTCTCCTTCTTGTGCATGATTCCAAGCACTTCCATGGTGGATTGGAGTAATCCAACCTCCATGGAAGGCTAAACCAAGGTATGTGCTTAATTTTGAGTATGGGTTTGTAAATTATGGATGTTTGGGGAGATTTTCCCCTTTGTGAATGTTAAGACATTTAGCTTGTTTATGCATTTCTTGCTTGTTCTTCATCCAATTCTAGCATGTGTAGCTAAATTAGATTGACGCTCTAATTCTTATGCATGATAGAGGGCTAAAGGTTGGGACGTATAATTGCCCATACCGCTAGGTAGCACGGGTCTAAGCATGGCTAATTAGTTCGGCCCAAAGTGACATTGGTTACCTGAGTTAATTAACGTTTTCATGTTAGGCTTAAGGCAAGAGAGAAACCGGATTAGTCTTAGGATTAGGCCGTCGCAATGTTCCCGTCACTAGCACGTAATCGATTTAGGGGTCGCTACCTTAGATAGATTATTGGCTAAGTTTAATTAGAATTGCACGCTTCTAATTAATTCCTTTGGGTCGTTTGAGTTAGGAATAACTAAATGAATTGTGTGCATGAATTAGCTAACGCGTAACTCGTATCAATGATCCGAACATCCATAACGAGCAAGTCCACTTCTCGAAGTTAAGCACAACCGTTTAATTTTTGCACGTCGCCGTTTAATTTTCCGTTAGCATAATTAGGAGCTCCCTTCCCCCAAAACCAAATTACTATTCTTTAATTTGTGCATTCTTTTATTTCTTGCAAATTAGACTTAGTTAGATTAAATTTCTTATTTCCCTGTGGATCGACCCCGTTGCCACTTAGCTACAAATAGCTCGGTGTATTCGGGTTTATAAATTGTATTTTGGCAAGCCTCGACAGCTTGAATTTGGAGTACCCCAAAAGTACCTCTACCAAAAATTGGCGCCGTTGCCGGGGATTTAATTAATTTAGTTTAGTTAAGTTTAGTTTGTTGGTTTTAAAAATTTTCTTTACTTTTTGTACAGTTTAATTCTTTTGTATTATTTTACGCGTTTTTGTTTGAGTTTTTGGAGCGCAGCATTCTTTGAAAATTCAAAAGAAGCGCCAAGATGGAGGTCGGGGGTAATTATGAGCATCAAAGTACCTTGAGGGAGCTTGCATCATCTGAGCTAGGCCGGAACACATCGAGTATCTTGTATCCGGTAGCTTCAGGTAATTTTGAACTTACAGCTGGTCTGATTAACTTATTACCTTCTTTTTGTGGTAATACAGATGAGAATGCAGTCAGACACCTCAAGGCATTCAAGATGGTGTGTTCGTCATTTAGGACCGACGACATCACCGAAGATCAACTCCACCTCAGAGTTTTTCCTTTCTCCTTAAATGGAGAGGCGAAAGAGTGGATGTATTACCTGCCGACCGGGTCCATCACTTCTTGGGCTGAGCTGCAGAGAGCGTTTTATGCGAAATATTTTCCACCTCCCAAAGTCGCCGCCCTTAGAAGAATGATTAATAGAATTGAGCAAGGAGAAAAAGAGACCGTTCTTGAGTGTTGGGAGAGATTTGGTCGGTTGTGTGAGGACTGTCCCAACCACCAAGTGTCTGACCAGCGCCTAATTCTGAATTTCTACGAAGGTCTCTTGCCGCCAAACCGACAGTTAGTTGATGTCGCCAGTGGCGGTTCGCTCATGGATAAGACACCCGCTGAAGCTAGAGTTTTAATTTCCAACTTGGCTAGAAGCTTGGAGCGGAGTGGAGACGGAAGCGAGGAGCAAGCTCGCTTGAGAAAGGACGTGGACGAGCTTAAGGCTCAGCTTTTTGAGGTAAGTAAAGTTGTTCTCGCTTTACAGGATGATTTTCTTAAATCCCAATCTTCTGTCTCAGGTAGACCTGCTGAGGACATGCTTAAAGCTATAATTGCGGTAGTTTCCAAATCACAGCAAGACACCTTGGACAAGCTCGATAACGTTGGAACTCAGATGCAAGATGTGGTTAAGGAAATGTCCCTTGCGACCGAGAAGATAAATAGGATGGAAAAGCAGGAAGCTGAGAATGCTAGTGCCATCGCCCTGAGAAGTGGGAAGCAGCTTCCCACTAGTACCCCGCCGGTGGAAGTCGATCATGGCCACGTCGAGCCACAGACAGAAAATCCCGAACCACGGTGGCATGGGGTAAATTTTGATCCTACATGCACTAGAGTTTATGTGCCTAAGGCTCCTTTTCCTAGCAGGTTAGCGAGACCGTCTAAGGAGGACTACGAGAAGGAGTTCCTGGACACATTCAAGAAAGTAGAGATCAACATCCCTCTGTTGGACGCTCTGAAGGAAATTCCGAGGTACGCCAAGTTCCTCAGGAAAATTTGCACCAACCAGAGGAAGACAAAGGAGAGTGAACGCGTCGTGGTAAGTGAGAACGTCTCTGCTGTGATCACAAAGAACTTACCGGTTAAATGCGACGATCCAGGTATGTTCTCTCTCCCTTGTAAGATTGGAGGTATGCATATTAGAAGAGCAATGCTCGATCTAGGAGCCTCCATTAGTGTTATGCCGTATTCCATTTATCAGAAACTGAAATTGAAAGGAATGAATAAAACAGGAACAGTTATTCAACTTGCTGATAGAACTTCTGTGCATCCTTTAGGAATAATTGAAGATGTGTTAGTGCAAGTTAATGAGTTAATTTTTCCTGTTGACTTTTATGTTCTGAAAATGGATGAAAATTATTCCTCTTCGCATGCTTCGATCTTATTAGGTAGGCCCTTTATGAAAACTGCTAAAACTAAAATTAATGTGGATAAGGGCATATTATCTGTTGAGTATGGCGGAGAGGTTGTTGAGATGCATTTGCCCGATGTAGAAGAGCATGATGATGATGTGTTCTCTCTTTGTCAAATAGATACATTTGAATCTGTAGCTCATAATGAATGCATGACTGTTGAGGATGGGGATGACCCATTATTTTTAACTGAACTTTTTGATGATTATGAGTTGCATGAGCCATCCTTGACTGAATTTTGTGATTCATCTGTTTCTACTTTGAAAACTGTTGAGAACCCTGCTAATCTACTTCCTTCCATTTTACCTTGCACTACCGAAAATGAAATGATTAATCAACCCATGCTAGATTTAGAGCCATCGGTTAATGTTGAGTCGCATGCTGTTTTTGATGAGCTTAAAATGAATGACTTGCATGAATCTGGTTCTACTTTGCAATTGGTTGATAATTCTTATGTGCGCCCCTTGGAAAAGGTGGAAGATATTTTGGGCAAAGTAAATGACCCGTTCTTTCCTGCTGATCCTTATGCTTCTGGAATGCATGAAAATTTCTCTCATGTTTTTGCATCAATTTTATGGGATCAACCTTTTGTTAAACCTTCAAAATTTAAATTTAATGTTGTATGTGCACAGAAGGCACGAGAGAAAGACTTGTTCATGGATTTTCGCAGGAAAGAGGTGATTAGGAAGATGGATGGGGCATCTTCCAAGTTTGACTATGGATGAGTTGACAAGAGAATACAGTCGAGCAATCGACTTTAAAAATTTGCGCTTCTCGGAGGCACCCGAGTTTGAACTGTATTTCCGTTGTTTATCGCTTTGTTTTTGTTTTTATTTTTGCTTTTGAGTTGTTGTTTGTTCTCTTGTTTTCCTAGGAGAAAAGGTGGAACGGTCGATGATTCGAGAGCCCATTGGAGGACGTTGGTGCACATCTCCGCCCGTCAGCTCCATAAAATTCAGGGGAGGTTTTCTGTTCCCTTAGAATTTTATTGTTTTTATAGTTGAATGCATTGGGGACAATGCATATCTTAAGGTGGGGGGTGGAGTTTGTTGATACATAGAGATGAGACTTCTTAGTAGTTGTCGAGCATATGTGTACTCTGGCTGTTAGATTAGAATCTGAATGCATGTGTCCGATGAGGACGGTCTGTGATCTGCTTGTGAACACTCCGTATTCGTATGATTCGAAAATTTGACGATGTATGCACATTTTGAGCCTATTTTAAAATTTTTTCTGTTATTTCCCTACATTCACTGAGCACATGGCACTCTTATCCTCAGTTCTGTAGGTCTAGAATGGTCTTATTTTGTCTGAAACCTTGTTGTCACCCCGAAAGGTACCATAGGGAGGCTTAATGTGTAGAAGTAGTAATAACTCATTTGTGTATAGCGAAGCTATTGCCTAAAAAAAAAAGTATGCATGAAAAATAAAACCTCTAGAGTTGCTCCTCCTTCTTGTGTTGCCCGTGTAACCAGGGGCGATCGTGTAACCCACGGTTGTCACTGCATGAAAGGGGAACTAATGGAAGTGAGCAATGGTCCTTAAAAACGTGAAGCTAAATTTGGCTTGACGTGTTAGGCTCTCTAAGAGAAAAATAAAAAAAAGTTGTTCAAAAGAAAAGAAAATGGGTACAAAGTACTCAAAGAAAAGAATAAAAATTAGGCCTTATGTTTTGTTGCTATTCCTATCACTAAAAGCCGTTAGACTGTTCTTATCGCCATAAGTAGGGGGAAAACGAGTCATAGGACTATATAAGGTTATTCCGGGCTTGCGTGAGCTAGGTTGAGAGGTGCTAAGCACACACACACGTAAGGGAATAGGAGTTTAAATTTTGAAATGATTTCAACGTTTGCATGCTTTTGATGGTTTTGAATTTACTACAAGTACCTTGTTTCACAAGCATTGAGATTAGAGTCCAAGCATGCATTTGATTCTTTGGAGATTATTTAGAGTATACCTTGCTCGGGGACTAGCAAGATTTAGGTCGGGGGTATTTTGATAGCTCCAAAATAGAGCTATCTTAATGTCCCTAATTCTAGCTAAAACCATGATATATATTGATTAAAATGCTTCCTTGTAGGTGATTTCATGGTGAAGAGCTCGGGAAGTCCATTGATGATTTTCGGGGCTAAAAAGGTCATTTAACATGTTTCGGGAAGTGTTCGGGTCAAAACGATAGGCCAAACGAAGCTCGGGAGCCAAAACGACCCAAAAGTGGGCTAAGAGCCGAGAGGGCAGCGCCCAGGCGCCGGCGCCCAGCGCCCAGGCGCCCAACGAACGCAGCACGCGCGCGCGCCCGCGCGCGCCGCTCGCAAGCACCGCACGCCCAGACGGCCAGACGCGCGCGCGCCCGCGCGCGCCGCCTCGCCTCGCGCCCGTGCGCCAGCCCGCTCCGCCTCGCCCATGTCCGCGCGCGCCCGCGCGCCCACGCCCGTGTCCGCCTCGCCCATGTCCGCCTCGCCCATGCCCGCGCGCCCACGCCCGTGTCCGCCTCGCCCATGTCCGCGCGCGCCCGCGCGCCCACGCCCGTGTCCGCCTCGCCGTGTCCGCGCGCGACAGCGTCGAGACGCTGGCCGAGCGTCTCGACGCTCCGAACTCTGAAGCGTGCATTTGAAGATCCACCCGAGAGCAAGCGTCGAGCGCAAGCGTCTCGACGCTCGCTCGACGCCGCGCGCGCGTCTCGACGCCGCGCAGCGTCTCGACGCCGCCCCGCGCGCGCGCAGCAGCCAACTTAGGGCACAGCGTCGAGACGCTGGCCTAGCGTCTCGACGCTACGAGCTTAAAAGGCGTGAAACCTTCGGTTTTGCAGCCAATTTTTTTCATCCTCCTTCTTCTCCAAGCTTCTCCTCTCGGTTCCAAGGCGATTTTTCACCATTTTTGTACTTCTTCTCCTTCTTGTGCATGATTCCAAGCACTTCCATGGTGGATTGGAGTAATCCAACCTCCATGGAAGGCTAAACCAAGGTATGTGCTTAATTTTGAGTATGGGTTTGTAAATTATGGATGTTTGGGGAGATTTTCCCCTTTGTGAATGTTAAGACATTTAGCTTGTTTATGCATTTCTTGCTTGTTCTTCATCCAATTCTAGCATGTGTAGCTAAATTAGATTGACGCTCTAATTCTTATGCATGATAGAGGGCTAAAGGTTGGGACGTATAATTGCCCATACCGCTAGGTAGCACGGGTCTAAGCATGGCTAATTAGTTCGGCCCAAAGTGACATTGGTTACCTGAGTTAATTAACGTTTTCATGTTAGGCTTAAGGCAAGAGAGAAACCGGATTAGTCTTAGGATTAGGCCGTCGCAATGTTCCCGTCACTAGCACGTAATCGATTTAGGGGTCGCTACCTTAGATAGATTATTGGCTAAGTTTAATTAGAATTGCACGCTTCTAATTAATTCCTTTGGGTCGTTTGAGTTAGGAATAACTAAATGAATTGTGTGCATGAATTAGCTAACGCGTAACTCGTATCAATGATCCGAACATCCATAACGAGCAAGTCCACTTCTCGAAGTTAAGCACAACCGTTTAATTTTTGCACGTCGCCGTTTAATTTTCCGTTAGCATAATTAGGAGCTCCCTTCCCCCAAAACCAAATTACTATTCTTTAATTTGTGCATTCTTTTATTTCTTGCAAATTAGACTTAGTTAGATTAAATTTCTTATTTCCCTGTGGATCGACCCCGTTGCCACTTAGCTACAAATAGCTCGGTGTATTCGGGTTTATAAATTGTATTTTGGCAAGCCTCGACAGCTTGAATTTGGAGTACCCCAAAAGTACCTCTACCACCCACCCTCAGTAGACACCTGTGTAGGGAGGATGGGCTCCAAACTACCCACAGGCTTTTTAGGACAACCGGAGTCCGAGTGGCCAAAGACCCGACAGGATAGGCACCTCTTGGGCTTCCATTCATACTCAATGGGGATAGTGTGATCCACACCATAGACAGTGACCCCAACCTTACTAGGAAGAGGGGCCTCAATCGCGACCTCCACACAAACCCGAGCATATGAGGAGCACGTTTTGTCCCTTGTAGGCTTATCCAACCGCAAAGGAACACCAACCGTACTTGCAATGTTGCTCAACCCATGAGTGGTCCACAATTCCATAGGGACATGGAAAAACTTAACCCACACAGGAATTTTATCGAACACAAAGGTCTGGGGGACAATCCCAGGGGCCCACTGCCGCAGTAGGATAGGCTTCCCCCCGAAGTGCCAGGGGCCATTCTCTAAGACCCAGTCCCTAGCTGAGTCCTTTTGGAACCTGAAAATGATCAATCCATTATCAAACAAGTTAATGGTTAGAACTTCCACATGTCCCCAAATCTTCCTGACAAGACGATCAAGAACAAAAAAAGGAAGTTTACCATCAACAAATTGACCTACCAAAGAACCTCTCCAGACTGCTATGCCCTCCTCAATAACCTCATCCGAGGGAATGGCAAACATAAGCCCATCCTTCTCAATCGGAGGGTTATAGACTAGGGGTTCATCAACAGGGGTGACCCACTGGGGCCCAAACAGATTGGCCCAAGTAGACTTCTGACCCGGACCATTGGCCCCTCGGGCCCCAACAGGCGCACCAAAATTCGGCCCAGAACCATCCTCAGAACCCATAGACACACCATCCCCCTCACTAGCCAAATCCGAGCGAGGTTGGCCTAACAGAGGAAACATTCCTGGAATCCCCGACCCAAACCTCGTCCCAAGCGAGCCAAACCTCATTCCAGACTCACTAGCTCCATCCTTTCCCTCCAAGGCCAATAGCTCGTCCCGAGGGGGGATACTACGGCGGGTCACCAAGTTGCCCAACTGTCCACGCCTGATTGGGCCCAAACTCAATTTTTCAAGCCCATTAGCACTAAGACCATCTTGGTCATTTTGGCCAAGCCCATTTTGGCCAAGCCCATTAAGCCCATCTTGTCCTAGCCCATGTGCAGCAAGCCCATCTTGGTCAAGCCCAATGGACCGCAGCCCAATTGGACCTAACCCATTAGTGAGAGACTCATTTGGGCCTAGCCCATTGAAGCTTACATTAGAAGACCCATGCAGATTTGGAAAATCAGGATGGCCCTCCCACCGTTGCTTGGCCATTTGAATCGGCCCAACATGAGGAGAAGCTCCATTTGACTTTCCATAACGGGCATCCAAGGAGTTTATGGCATTGCTCATGGAGAGAGAAGTACCCCTGGAGAGAGAATCATCCTTAATTAAAAGGGTTTCCAAATTTGGCGTAGGTGGGAGAGTTTCCAAATATACCGCAGATGGAGGATTCCCCAATCGGCTAGCTGGATGAATTTCAAAAAAATTTCCAGCACGCTCATTAACAACATCAGCACAAATCAAGGGGGAGGAAGGGATTTTGGCGACAGGCTGATCACTCCCACCGTTGGGTTTAATGAGATTTCCTTTTATAGAAATCGCATTTAATGACTGAACATCATCCTCACCATCCACGGTAGAGAAATCGGATTGCCCTAGAACGTCTTCTTCAACCTCTAGCCGAAAGTTGCCCAGGTATGAAGAAGACGAAGACGCCTCCTTTGTCACAGAGTGCAACTTATGACGAGATTTAGAACCCTTCCCAACAACATTAACGCAGGCGACTCCCTCCGTGCTAACTCCCAGCTTAACAGAAGGAGCCCCTGTTTTTTCCGTACGTTTTTTGGACTGTCCCGAGCTCCCAGATGAAGCTCCCTGAAACTGCCCCTTTCTTGTATCTCCATTACCACCTGCCTCTAATGGTTTATTAATCAAAGTTTGAGCAAGCGGTAACTTCCCCTCCTCAGAAGCCTCACCAAAGACCATACTCTGTTTTCCCGCAGAAAACACAACCGACGAGGGAACTTCCAAAAATGGGGGCTTCGGCCCCAGCACCCCAGATCCAGGACCTGAAGGATGAGGAAGAGCGTTTTGAGGCTCCCCACACAGCACTACTGATTCGTTAACCCCTAAAGATGCTGAAGGTTTTGGGATTCGCAGACTATGAAAACCCGAGAGAGCTTTCGCAGCAGGCTGCTTCTGCGGGGACTTCTTCTTTCTCATGGTAGAACTCTCAAACCAAGCTCAGAAACCACCACAACTCAAGGATCCAAGCTTCAATCCACACCCATGGAAAGCCTCTCGTGTGCTAACTAAAAATTTGCCTCGGTGATGCGCCCAGCTCCGGTACCGTGATCAGCATGCCCTAACAAGCTTTGATCCAAGCTTCAATCCACACCCATGGAAAGCCTCTCGTGTGCTAACTAAAAATTTGCCTCTATGGGCGGTATATAATGCAGTTAAATATTTTAAATCATACATGCCCCGTTTGCACGGTGCAGAATCAATCAACCCCCACAATTGTCTATTTCCTACTGAATACGTAGAGGGTAGCAACATAAACAAGTGCAAGTCAAAGCTAAACTCAAATGAAAAGAGACGAGATTAATAAATGAAGAAGAAAACAGCTAAACAGAATTGTGAATTTAGCAGAATTGCGGAAACAGCAATTCTACCGCAATTTTCCTAACAGCGAAAGTGTGTAAAATGGAGAAACAAGGGCTACTAACGACTCCTCTATAGGCATTTTCACACGATTCTCAAGCATTGGATCAACTCTCTATGCATCAAACTCACTCAATCTCATGTATCGTCCGATTCCATGCATTAGATTCTTTAGTTTACTCATGTCCAAGTAAGGTCTTAAGCATCTTGTTAAAGCAGAAAGTTATGGTTTGTACTAGGAAAACGCCTATTCCTAGGTCGTTTTCTGGCTACCTTAAAAGGCTAGCATGAGTGTATGACTCTGAACTCTTACTCCTTCCAGAGGTTAGGAGTTCTTTGGACAAAATGGATGGCCAATCGAAATTGCCCGTGGGATGAAGCTTACATACAATCAATGCTTCGAGAGCTATCCTACATGCTTGGTTCACGTTTTTTAGCCTATAGTATTGTCATTAGCATGCCCCTATGTGACTTAGTTACTCATGGATGTGGGGAGAACAGAAAGAAGTGATAAAACAGACATGCTTAGAAGGAATTTAGAGATAAAACAGTAAAGAAAAACAGTAGATCGCAGAGGCAAGAAACTGTGAAATATTGAATTGTGCTTTTGATTACTTGATTGTTTGAAGGAACAAAAGAAAGCTTAAACTGAATAACACAAAGACAGAACACCACGAAATGCAATAAACTAGCCACTAGAACAGAAACAACAACTACACAATGCTGTAAAATGAAAAGGAAAGACAGAAAGCATGTAAATGAGCTTGGACGCCTCGTCGCAACCGCCTCGGCTGAAGGATGAGAAAGACCAGCCTTGCTTGGATGAATCCAATCGGGAGAGAAGATGAATCTCCTCTCCTTCCTATCAGATTATCGATTCCAACAGCTGAGCTTCGCAAACCAACAGACGGCAAAGAAAAACAGGAGAAAAGATGGAGTTGCGAGAAGACTTCTACGCTTTTGGATGATGATTGAACCCTCGACTTTGACCCCCTTTTATAGCAATCTGCAGGCGCATTTGGGCCAAGGAGAACCATCAATCTTCAACGTCGTACTTCAGAATGGATCGAGGAGAAAGAACGAATCCCTGAAATAACGGAAATTAACAGAAAAAGATCAGTCAACTTACGGTTTTCACTTGAAACATTGCGGTTTCAGCAATGTTTCCGCAATGCTGTCGCAATGTAGTTTTTTCATTCTTTTACTTCGGTTTTCAATCCTTTTCTTTCCTTTTGCACACAAGTCCTAATTTAGCTACCTTCTTTTAATTCTCACAAATAAGCATAGGTTTAAGCTAAATCCTATCAAAAACACCTAAGAGTGTGCATCTTTCTAAGCTAAATAAGTCCTAAATAAGTCACTTTTGGAGACATAACACACCCCCAAACTTAAGGTTTTGCTTGTCCTCAAGCAATCTAAGGACTACTTAGGCTGCTGTTTCATCTTCTTTAACCTCTTATGACTCCCCTATATCCCTATCTATAGCAGTGCTGTCCTGTGACACACTTCTAAGTTCAGAACTATCCTCTTATCTAGCTTCTTCTGACTTCGCCTGCCTAATACTCCTACTGTTTTCATTAACTCCCTACAACTGATCTACTTGCTTTTGTCATATCATGCCACTATCCCTAAGGTTTCAAATTCTACCTAGCTTTTCCCCAGACTCAGTACATGCTTCTAGTTTTTACTTATGAGCTACCTAGGATTCCTTAGAGTCATGCCAGTCTTAGTATTACAGTGACAGTAGTGCTTTAAGAGAACAACCTAAACCCTGGCATCACTACATTGGACATACATTCATCTCCCTAAACAACCCTACAAGCTACAACTTTGTGCTCAGCTAATTGAGGATCAGAGTTCTTTTTATCAGGACATCTAAGCCACAAAGCTGCAACTCCTAGGTATACATTCTTCTTCCCTACTCTTTTCCTTTTTTCTTACTTAGGTGGTGCCTATCCTTTGGTTGCCTTTTGATGCAATGCCACTTGTGGGTTACACACTTGGCACTGATTACTTAGCAACCTAAGAGAGACTCCCCTCTTTATTCTTTTTTTCATTTTTTTTTTTTTTTTTTTTTCAGTTCATCATTTTTGTCAAGGAGAAGAAGAATGCTTATGCTTTTAAGGGAGAGAGGAATGTTCCTAGGCCTAGGGTGGCCTCCCCCAAACTAAAACTACTCATGGTCCCTAATGAGTGTCTGAGGTGGCACACCCCCAAACTGTCCTAGAAGCATCTAGTCTAAGGTAAAACAAAGAGAATCTAAAAGTCCTAGGCATAGGCAGAACATTCTAAAAGTAAATATCACAGCAGCAGACATTTGAAAAAAACAGACAGGTAAGGACTTAAAGCTATGCATGCTGAGCTTTTTAGAGGTTAATTTAAACTATCAAAGGGTGTCCTATGACACTCATCCAGCATGCTTTAAGATAAGCTATACAAGGTAGTCATGATAGCAGCAAAAGATAGAATTTAACAGATCACATCCTAGCTAAACAGACAGTCCAAAACATGCATTCAGTAATAAAAATTGCGGTTTCCGCAATTATTTCGCAATAAAGCCAGGGCAGATATAACAGTGATTCAGGCAAAGAAAAACAGGAGAAAAGATGGAGTTGCGAGAAGACTTCTACGCTTTCGGATGATGATTGAACCCTCGACTTTGACCCCCTTTTATAGCAATCTGCAGGCGCATTTGGGCCAAGGAGAACCATCAATCTTCAACGTCGTACTTCAGAATGGATGGAGGAGAAAGAACGAATCCCTGAAATAACGGAAATTAACAGAAAAAGATCAGTCAACTTACGGTTTTCACTTGAAACATTGCGGTTTCAGCAATGTTTTCGCAATGCTGTCGCAATGTAGTTTTTTCATTCTTTTACTTCGGTTTTCAATCATTTTCTTTCCTTTTGCACACAAGTCCTAATTTAGCTACCTTCTTTTAATTCTCACAAATAAGCATAGGTTTAAGCTAAATCCTATCAAAAACACCTAAGAGTGTGCATCTTTCTAAGCTAAATAAGTCCTAAATAAGTCACTTTTGGAGACATAACACCCCATAATCGCCTTGAGGCACCAAGACCACAGAGACGACACAGGAATCGTCCAAAGAGACCGACCACGGAGGATATACTCCTCCATCCAAGCCACCCACAGAGAACCAGAGCGTAGTAGAAGGAGCCAAAGGAGCTTCATAACCGCTGCCGAGTTCCAGGATTGGATATGACGAATACCCAAACCTCCCTCCTGCTTTGGCAAACAAATGTCATCCCAGGCAACCTTCGCCCCACCACGACCAGAAGGAGAGCCCTTCCAGAGGTAGCAACGAAGCAAACTCTCAACCCGATGGACTATACGAGCAGGCAGCACAAACACACTAGCCCAATAGACCTGGAAGCTCTGGAGGACCGACTGGATAAGCTGCAACCTTCCCGCATAGGAAAGTGCCCTAGCAATCCAACTGCCAATCCTAGAGGTGATCCGATCAATCAGGGGCTGGCAATCCCGAGAAGACAGCCGACCAGAGATGAGAGGGAGACCTAAGTAACAAACAGGCAAGGTCACAAGAGCAACACCCATGAACTCAGCCAGACCAACAGCCATTTGGACAGGAACCCCCGCACAGAACATCGAGCTCTTAGCGGAGTTAGCCACAAGGCCTGAAAGCTCCTGGAAGTGAAGTAAGGTCTGCTGAACAAACCTCAAAGAAGTCCTGTTCCCCGCAGAGAAAATCATCAAGTCATCCGCAAAGCAAAGATGGGTAAGATTAACCCTCTCGCACTTGGGATGAAACTCAAACTCAGGCGGCGGGGAATTCAGCAGCCTCGACAAGACTTCCATACACATGACGAACAGGTAAGGAGACAGAGGATCTCCCTGACGGAGACCACGCCTACCCGCAAAAAACCCCTCAGAGGACCCATTCACCGAAATGGAGAACATAGGCGAAGTAACGCAAGCCCGGATCCAGTTGACAAACTGGCAAGGCGTACCAATCGAAAGCAGTAAGCCAAAGAGAAAATCCCACTGGATAGAATCATAAGCTTTCTGCAGGTCGATCTTCAGCACACACCGCGGGCTCCCTTTGTTGAGGTGGTAACCCCCAACCAACTCCTGGCAGAGCAGAATGTTATCCACAATACTCCTTCGTTGAACAAAGGCCGACTGATTCGGACTTATGAAGGAAGGCAGCCACACGCGAAGACGATTGGCCAAAACCTTTGCAATGCATTTATACAACACATTACAACAGGAAATAGGCCTGAAATCCTCAACCCAGGAGGCACCAACCTTCTTAGGAATCAAGGTAAGAGAGGTGGCATTGATACCAGGAGGAAGGAAGGAGGTATCAAAGAAGTGAAGCGCTGCGGAACAGAAATCATCCCCAACAACACTCCAAGCAGCTTTGAAAAACCCCACAGGAAAGGGTGCGATCATACCAGCACTAATGCACCGGATCCCATCAGAACTCCGTAGTTAAGCGTGCTTGGGCGAGAGTAGTACTAAGTTGGGTGACCACTTGGGAAGTCCTCGTGTTGCACCCCTTTTGTTTCTTATATAACTTCCTTACTTTCGTTGCAAAAAAAAAACCCCACAGGAAAGCCATCCGGCCCTGGAGCCTTGGCACTACTCATGGAAAAGAGAACAGCTCGAACCTCATCGCGCGAGATGGGGCAGATGAGATCAGTTACACACTGATCAGACCACAAAAACCCCACAACCGGCTTTAAATGCTCAGTGAGGTCACGGTAACCAACCCCTGGGACCCCAGGAGACCCTGGAAATAATGAACCAGAGATCTCGAGATGTCCTCATGGGAAGACATCCTGACCCCAGAATCATCAACCAAAGAGGAAAAGCTGTTACAGGCTGCCCTGACTTTCACGCTCCTGTGAAAGAACCCCGAGTTCCTATCCCCTAACGCCAGCCACTTAACCCTCGATTTCTGCCGAAGGGAAGCTTCTTCACACCTAGCTGCTGCCCAAAACCTATCCGAGGCCTCAGAGGCCTGAAGCAGGAGGAAGGGAGAAAGGGGGTCTGCCAAAACTCCAGCCTGGGCAGCCTCCATGGCCAAGCGAAGATCAATAACCTGCTGACTAAGCACGACAATCGGCTTCCCGAACTCCTGCCTTAGAGACCCCTTTAAGCCCTTTAAATTGCGAGCGAAGCTAACAAGCGGAGAGACCCCAACATGGGTCACCCACCTACTAGCAACCACAGACAAGAACCTATCAGACTCCCCCCAATGGTTAAAGAACCGAAAGGAGGGAGACCGACGAGCACCTAAAGGGCCTGGAGAGAAAACCATCGGACTATGATCAGAAACACCCCAATCATGGACGTGCACCACACACATAGGCCGGGCAGAAGCCCACTCTGCATTCACCAAAACTCTATCCAACCTCCCCAACTGACCCCCCGGACCACCCCTCGGGCGGCTAGTCCAAGTGAACCAATTCCCCTGAACTAGCAGCTCTACCAAGTCACCCTCTAGGAGAGCAGTATCAAAGGCTCCCATCGCAGAAATGCTATGGTTGCCACCACTCCTCTCAGTCAGCCGGCGAGTCTCATTAAAGTCTCCCATAACCACTCAAGGGGAAGACCAACTCGAACAAGCCAAGACCAACTCCCTCCACAAGGCAGACCTCCCAGCCTCGAGATTGGACCCATACACACAAGCAATATGAGTCACAACCTGAGAAGACAGGTCCACCAGGGAGCCAGTAACCAACTGAGGACTAATCAGGGTAGGAGAGAAAGAGAAACGGCGGGAACGCTCACCCACTGCACCAAGTGGTTGTTCGATTTAAAAATTTGCCTTTATAGGCGGTATATAATGTAGTTAAATATTTTAAATCTAAAAACATTTCTCGATTTGTGAGGATCGTTCCAATTTTATCGGATGTCCCCGAAGGGACTTAAAATTTGCCTTTATGGGCGGTATATAATGCAGTTAAATATTTTAAATCATTCATGCCCCGTTTTCACGGTGCATGATCAATCAACCCCCACTCTGGGCTATTTAGGTGATGCGCTCACACACCCGATGCACCAAGTGGTTGTTTGATAATTTTTATGAAACCCCGTTTTCACGGTGCATGATCAATCAACCCCCACTCTGGGCTATCTAGGTGATGCGCTCACTCACCCGATGCACCAAGTGGTTGTTTGATAATTTTTATGAAAATCTGCCCTAGGGCAGAATCGAACCCCCACTCTCTACTATCTTAGGCGGAGCGCTCACCCACTACACCAAGTGGTTGTTCGTGATGTTAAAATTTGCCTTTATGGGCGGTATATAATGCAGTTAAATATTTTAAATCATTCATGCCCCGTTTGCATAGTGCAGGATCAATCAACCCTCACTCTAGGCTATCTAGGTGATGCGCTCACTCACCCGTTGCACCAAGTGATTGTTTGATAATTTTTATGAAAATCTGCCCTAGGACAGAATCGAACCCCCACTCTCTGCTATCTTAGGCGGAGCGCTCACCCACTGCACCAAGTGGTTGTTCGATTTAAAAATTACTTTTTTTTTGCAACGGTAATTATAATGCAGGGATTGAACTCATGACCTTGTGGTCACTGGCACAACCCTATGCCAATTGAGCTATGCTCGGTTTGGCTTAAAATTTGTTTTTGACGTTATTTTTTTTTTGCAACAATATTTTAATTAAAGCCAGGATTGAACCCATGACCTCTTAATCACGGGCACAACCTTATGCCAATTGAGCTATGCTTGGTTTGGCTAAAAATATATATATATATTTTTTTTTTGCAACGGTAGTTTAATTAATGCGGGGATTGAACCCATGACCTTTTGGTCACCGGCACAACCCTATGCCAATTGAGCTATGCTCGGTTTGTCTTTTCTGGCTCCTTCCCGCTTGTGGGTTGGGTGCCGGGGTTTGTTGTTTGTTGGTTTTTTGGTTGCTTTCCCTCGGGCTGTGAGGTTCCGTTGAGTTGTTTTTGTTTTGTTTGGTACATTGGTTTTTCCCAATGGATGCTCTCTTGTTTGATGGTGCTCTTTGGCCTTGGGCTGCTGCCCATAACCTATCTGAGGCCTCAGAGGCCTAAAATCCTCAACGGGAGCATTTAAAGCACGTGCCAAAAAATTCCGAATTGCACAAAACCAAAGAGTGGATTGTGAATGTTTGATCAATACGAACCCATTTTTTAATTAAAAAAAATTTCAAAAAATGCATCCCACCGGGGCGTTTTCGGTTTTTTGCAATTTCCATATCGCTCGTTTCTTCCCTAGCCAGTAATGTTCCAAATGTTGTCCACTGTGGGACAATTCTTTGGAGTGGAAAATGAGGACCCCCACAACCATCTAAGAAACTTCCTAGGAGTTAGTGATACCTTCCTTATCCCTGGAGTTTCCCAAGAAGCTTTGAGGCTTTACCTCTTCCCTTACTCATTAAGAGATAAAGCCAAAACGTGGTTAAACTCATTACCTTCCGGATCAGTTGTCAATTGGACAGATCTGGCTGAGAAATTCCTAGTCAAATACTTTCCACCTGATAGGAATTCGAACTTTCGTGATGACATTATTAAATTCAAACAAGCTGAAAACTGCACATTGCGGAAGCATTGCGAAAACATTGCTAAAACCGCAATGTTTTAAGTGAAATCCGTAAGTTGTCTAACCAATTTCTGTTTTGTTCCGATCTTTCAGGGGCCCATTCTTTCTCCTGCCGCCACATGGAAGAACGACGTTGAGAATGGATGGTTCTCCTTGACCCAATCGTACCTGCAGAACACTATAAAAGGAGGTCAAGATGGAAGGTTGAAACACACTCGAAAGGCGTAGAACTCTCTTCTCAGCGCAGTCTTTTCTCCTGTTTTTCTCATCCGGTTGTTGGATTGAAGGTCTCAGCTGTTGGAGTCGATAATCTGAGAGAAAGAAGAGAAGTTTTGTCTTCTCTTCTGATTGGATTCATCCAAGCAAAGCTTGCCTTCTTCCCCCTTCAGCCGAGGCGTCTGCGACGAGGCGATCACGCACGGATTTACTTGTTTTTCTACTTTAGCTTTCCATTTTCATTGCTGTTTGTTGTCATTTCTTGTTCGTTAGCTACTCTACTTCATTTCGTTGTTCTCTGTTTTACTTTAGTTATTCAAGGCTGTCATTTGTTTAGTTCAAACTTTAGTTAATCGAAGCATTATTTCATCACTTTGCCATCTCTTCACTTCTCTGTTTACTGTCTTTAGCTTCTGTTTTGTCTGTATTATTCCACTGAGCATGTCGTCTTCATCTCTCCTTCCTATTCTATCTTCATCCATGAGTAACTAAATCACATAAGGGCATGCTAATGACAAGTTTGTAGGTAAAAACACGTGAATCAAGCATGTAGGATAGCTCTCGAATGCATTGAATGTATGTAAGCTTCATCCCACGGGCAATTTCGATTGGCCATCCATTTTGTCCAAAGAACTCCTAACCTCTGGAAGGACTAAGAGTTTAGAGTCGTACATTCATGCTAGCCTCTCAAGGTAGCCAGAAAACGACCTAGGAATAGGCGTTTTCCTAGTACAAACCAATACTTGCTGTTATAAAAAGATGCTTAAGACCTTACTTGGACATGAGTAAACTAAAGGATCTAATGCATGAAATCGGAAGATACATGAGAATGAGTTAGTTTGATGCATGATGAGTTGATCTACAGCTTGAGAATCGTGTGAAAAAGCCTATAGAGGAGTCGTTAGTAGCCCTTGTTTCCCCACTTTAAACACCTCCTCTCTTGAGACTGGTGATGAGTTTCTCCCTGTGGAAGGGAAGTCTCGTAGGCGTAAATGGAACAGGAAGAAGGCAGCAAAGTCCTTGGCTGCGGCAGACTCGTCTACCCATCCCATAGCCTCGGTTAGCCTCCCGAGTTCCCCTTCTGCCTCTAGGCTTTCCCGTTCTCCCGAGCCCCTAAAGGGGGTCCGCGTGGCTAACTCGTTCGGATCCCTAGCTGATTCCTCGGAGTGTGCCTTGGCCTCCCCGAGGGTGGTTTCCTTAGTGGAAAAGACGCTCTGTGACAGTGTGGACCCCCGATGGTGTCAGGATGCCGTTGTTTCCCCTTCTACTTCCTATGTCTAGTTGGTGCTCGTGGAATGTGCGCGGTCTTACTGACCCGACCAAAGGTCGTTGTGTTCGTTCGTTTTTGCAGTCTCAGGATATTGGTTTCTGCTGTCTGGTTGAAACTAAGGTTAAGGCTCATCAGTTTGACTTCGTGTTTCGTTCCTTTGGGGCCGATTGGCAGTGCGTGTGTAGCTATGGGGACAGTGGCCTGGGTCGTATTTGGGTGTTATGGCGTTCCCGCCGTTTCTCTTTCTCTCCTACCCTGATTAGTCCTCAGCTGGTTACTGGCTCCCTGGTGGACCTGTCTTCTCAGGTTGTGACTCATATTGCTTGTGTGTATGGGTCCAATCTCGAGGCTGGGAGGTCTGCCTTGTGGAGGGAGTTGGTCTTGGCTTGTTCGAGTTGGTCTTCCCCTGGAGTGGTTATGGGAGACTTTAATGAGACTCGCCGCCTGTCTGAGAGGAGTGGGGGTAACCATAGCATTTCTGCGATGGGAGCCTTTGATACTGCTCTCCTTGAGGCTGACTTGGTTGAGCTGCCGTTTCAGGGGAATTGTTTCACTTGGACTAGTCGCCCAAGGGGTGGCCCTGGAGGTCAGTTGGGTAGGTTGGATAGAGTTTTGGTCAACGCTGAGTGGGCTTCTGGTCGGCCTATGTGTGTGGTGCACGTGCATGACTGGGGTGTTTCTGACCATAGTCCGTTGGTTTTCTCTCCAGGCCCTTTAGGTGCTCGTCGGTCTCCCTCCTTTCGGTTCTTCAACCATTGGGGGGACTCTGATAGGTTTTTGGCTGTGATTGCTAGTAGGTGGGTGACCCACGTTGGTGTCTCTCCGCTTGTTAGCTTCGCTCGCAATTTAAAGGGCTTAAAGGGGACTCTCAGGCAGGAGTTTGGGACGCCGATAGTTGTGCTTAGTCAACAGGTTATTGATCTTCGCTTGGCCATGGAGGCTGCCCAAGCAGGAGTGTTGGTGGATCCCCTTTCTCCTTCCCTCCGGCTTCAGGCCGCTGGGGCTTCTGACAGGTTCTGGGCTGCAGCTAGGTGTGAGGAAGCCTCCCTTCGGCAGAAATCGAGGGTCAAGTGGTTGGCTTTAGGGGATAGGAACTCGGGGTTCTTTCACAGAAGCGTGAAAGTTAGGGCAGCCCGGAATAACTTCTCCTCTTTGGTTGATGGTTCTGGGGTCAGGTTGTCTTCCCATGAGGACATCTCGCGTTCCCTGGTTCATTATTTCCAGGGTCTCTTGGGGTCCCAAGGGGTTGGTTATCGTGACCTCACAGAGCGTCTAAAGCCGTTGGTGGGGTTTTCGTGGTCTGATCAGTGTGTAACTGATCTCATCCGTCCCATCTCGCGAGATGAGGTTCGTGATGTTCTCTTTTCCATGAGTAGTGCCAGGGCTCCTGGCCCGGATGGCTTCCCTGTGGGGTTTTTCAAAGCAGCTTGGAGTGTTGTTGGGGATGATTTCGTTTCCGCCGCGCTTCACTTCTTTGATACCTCCTTCCTTCCTCCTGGTATCAATGCCACTTCTCTCACCTTGATTCCTAAGAAGGTGGGTGCCTCCCGGGTTGAGGATTTCAGGCCTATCTCCTGTTGTAATGTGTTGTATAAATGCATTGCAAAGGTTTTGGCTAATCGTCTTCGTGTGTGGCTGCCTTCCTTCATCAGTCCGAATCAGTCGGCTTTTGTTCAAGGTAGGAGCATTGTGGATAACATTCTACTCTGCCAAGAGTTGGTTGGGGGTTACCACCTAAACAAAGGGAGCCCGCGGTGTGTGCTGAAGATCGACCTACAGAAAGCTTATGACTCTATTCAGTGGGACTTCCTCTTTGGCTTACTGCTTTCGATTGGTACGCCTTGCCAGTTTGTCAACTGGGTCCGGGCTTGCGTTACTTCGCCTATGTTCTCCATTTCGGTGAATGGGTCCTCTGAGGGGTTTTTTGCGGGTAGGCGTGGCCTCCGTCAGGGTGATCCCCTGTCCCCTTACCTGTTCGTCATGTGTATGGAAGTATTGTCGCGGCTGCTGAATTCCCCGCCGCCTGAGTTTGAGTTTCATCCCAAGTGTGAGAGGGTTAATCTTACCCATCTTTGCTTTGCGGATGACTTGATGATTTTCTCTGCGGGGAACAGGTCTTCTTTGAGGTTTGTCCAGCAAACATTACTTCACTTCCAGGAGCTCTCAGGCCTTGTGGCTAACTCCGCTAAGAGCTCGATGTTCTGTGCGGGGATTCCTGTCCAGGTGGCTGTTGGTCTGGCTGAGTTCATGGGTGTTGCTCTTGCGACCTTGCCTGTTTGTTACTTAGGTCTCCCTCTCATCTCTGGTCGGCTGTCTTCTCGGGATTGCCAGCCTCTGATTGATCGGATCACATCTAGGATTGGCAGTTGGACTGCTAGGGCTCTTTCCTATGCGGGAAGAGTGCAGCTTATCCAGTCAGTCCTCCAGAGCTTCCAGGTCTATTGGGCTAGTGTTTTTGTGCTGCCTGCTCGTATAGTCCATAGGGTTGAGAGTTTGCTTCGGTGCTACCTCTGGAAGGGCTCTCCTTCTGGTCGTGGGGGGGGCGAAGGTTGCCTGGGACGACATTTGTTTGCCTAAGAGTGAGGGAGGTTTGGGTATTCGTCATATCCAATCCTGGAACTCGGCTGCGGTTATGAAGCTCCTTTGGCTCCTTCTGCTTCGCTCTGGTTCGCTGTGGGTGGCTTGTATGGAGGAGTATATTCTCCGTGGCCGGTCTCTTTGGACGATTCCTGTGTCGTCTATGTGGTCTTGGTGCCTCAAGGCGATCATGGGGCTTCGGGACCACTTCCGTCCACTTGTTCGTTTTTCCATTGGCGACGGTTCTAGGTGTCGTATGTGGGTTGATCCATGGTTGCTTGATGGTCCTATTCTCCCCAGAATCAGTGATCGTATCTTGTATGACGCAGCTAGTCATATTCAAGCTATGGTCTCTGATTTTTTGCTTCCTGATGGCTCGTGGCGGTGGCCGGTCGTGTCTCCTGATTTGTTGGAAATCGCCGATGCCGTGCGCTCTACTGTGTGTTGCCCCGGCAGGGAGGATAGGTTGATCTGGGTTCCAGGCGGGCTTGGTTTTTCGGTTTCTAGTGCTTGGGAGGCGATCTGCCCCCGTGGGACAGTGGTTCCGTGGCAGGGTTTGCTTTGGTTCGGGGGGAATATTCCGCGACATGCTTTTGTCACCTGGCTGGCCTTGAGGGACCGTTTGTATACTCGTGATAGGCTGGCTAGGTGGATCCCCTCGACACCTACCGACTGTTTGCTTTGCTTGTCCGGGTCTGAGTCCCGTGACCACTTGTTCTTCCAGTGCCCCTTTGCGAGTTTGGTGTGGGAGGATATTCTCTGTTGGGGTAGAGCTTCCCGCCTCGTTCTCCCTTGGGATGCTGAGCTTGAGTGGATTTGTCGGGTGAGTGCTGGGCAGCACAAGCGTAAGCTTGTCTGGAGGGTGGCCTGGTGTGCTGTGATCTACCATATTTGGATGGAACGCAACTTGCGTTTCCACGGCCCGGGCCACCGTCCTCCTCAGTCGGTTATCGCTGCTATTCGGTCTGATATTTCTTCTGCCTGCTCGTCCTGGGTGGGTGCGGTTTCGGCCGGCTCCCCCTGGGATTCTTTTGATTGACTTTGTCTTGTTCTTTGAGTGTGTGCAGGTGTTTTGTCAGGTTGCTCTTTTCGGTGCTGTTTCGCGTTTGGCGATTGCTTCTTTTCCCCTGCTCTGCCCCTGTGTGCTGCTGCTGTCTCTTCTCTACAGGGGTTTTCTGTTTTGGTGTTTGGTCAGGTTGACTCTATGTGGTGCTGTTTCGTTTATGGTGATTGCTTCTTCCCCTGCTCTGTCCCTGGTTGCTGCTGCTGCCTCTTCTCTGGAGGGGTTTCGGTTTTGGTTTGTGCGACTTGGTTGTTTGTGCTTGTCCCTGTGCTTGTTGTGGCGTTCGGTTGCTGGCTTTCTTCATCTGTCTGTCCTTTGCTGTCCTTGGCCTTTCTCCCCTGGTGGGCTTCTTGTGTGGGGCTTTGAGTGGCTAGTCTGTGGGGTGTCTCTAGCAGTCGGTTTGGTTCAGGCGGTGCTTGCTTCTTCTGCAGTTGGCTGTCCTTCTCTGTTCAGTGGGTGCTCGTTGTCCCCTGGCGGTCCTGGTTCCTTATTGAGCTGAGTTCTGGTTGCTTGTTGTCACCCCGAAAGGCGCTTTGTCCTGAGGGTGTGTTGGTTTTTGGTGGGTCCTGGGATCTGGCTTTGTCGAGGAAGCGATGCTGGCTGGGTCCCTGTGGCTTTCTGCCGGGCCTGCATACCGGATGGTTGTTCTTTTGCCATAAGTAGGGGGAAGACGAGTTGATGGGCCTCTTCTTTGTTCGGTTTCTTGGTCGTGCTTGGGGGGCGGGCTGCTTGCTTGCTTTGTTGGATGGCCAGCTTGGCCCCTTTTTTTTTCTCAGCATCTGCCTGTCCTCTCTCTGGTTTTGCTTGGTGCCCCTTGACCATGTCTGGAGTCGCTCTTTCGCTCGTGCCGGCTGGGGGTTGGATGGCCTGGGGTGTTTTGTGGGCGGTTGAGGAGTCATGGTTCGCTGTTGAGGTGCTTGCTTTGTTCGTGCTCTGTCTTTGTCTCCACTTGCTTCAGCTGGTTCTTTGCTTTTTGTGTGGTGTTTCGTTTTTCTGCTTTTGGTTTTCTCTGGCTCCTTCCCGCTTGTGGGTTGGATGCTAGGGTCTGTTGTTGTTTGGTTTCTTTGTTGCTTTCCCTCGGGCTGTGAGGTTTCCGTTGGGTTGTTTTGGATTTGTTGTCATACATTGGTTCTCCCAGTGTTTGTTCTCTTGTTTGTTGTGCCCTTTGGCCTCGGGCTTTGAGGTCTTTTTGCTTATATATAATTACCTTTGCAAAAAAAAAAATTCGCTGTTAGCAACATTGCTAAATAATTGTTGTTTCCGCAATTCCCTTAGTGAAAATTTCGCCTTAACCATTTCTCTTTTATTTGTTGTTCTCTTCTCTTTACATTCAAGTTTGTTGTCTACTTGCACTTGTTTATGCTTCCATCATTTGCACATTCCTTAGTAATTAGGCACTTTAAAACCAAATCTACCTCATTTAATCCACCCATTCTCACTTAACAAAACACTTCGCTAGTAACTAAGAATAAATCTCTGTGGGAAATCGAATGAAAAAATACTTATTACTTGCTACAAGATCATGTATGCTTGCATGTTCCGAGTGCTCTATCATTGCATATTTCTTTTAAACATTGAGCACGCAACAAGTTTTTGGCGCCGCTGCCGGGGATTTAGTTTAGTGAAACGAAGTTTGTTAAGTTAGAAACACAAATCTTAATATCTATATTGGAGCTGATCTATTTTCATTTCTTTTGCAGGTACCAGTGGGTTAGTTTATGAATGAGCATTCAAGTAGCGATCTAGAGTTCAATCCTGAGCCTGAGAGATTACTTAGGGCCAGAAACAGAGCTAAGAAACGTCTCTTCAACCAACCCCTTATACCTCCAAACGTTGCTGACTCTACTGAGTCATCACAATCCCATCAAATAGAAATGGATAGAACAAACCCAAATCCAGTACCTACCATTCGCAACCCCATCGAAATAGCGAATGACAAGGATAGTGCCATTCTCTCCTACCTAGTTCCCATGCCTGAGGAGCTAAACCCAAGCATCATACGCCCTGAAATTACTGCCAACTCATTCGAGTTAAAGCCAGTAATGTTCCAAATGTTGTCCACTGTGGGACAATTCTTTGGAGTGGAAAATGAGGACCCCCACAACCATCTAAGAAACTTCCTAGGAGTTAGTGATACCTTCCTTATCCCTGGAGTTTCCCAAGAAGCTTTGAGGTTTTACCTCTTCCCTTACTCATTAAGAGATAAAGCCAAAACGTGGTTAAACTCATTACCTTCCGGATCAGTTGTCAATTGGACAGATCTGGCTGAGAAATTCCTAGTCAAATACTTTCCACCTAATAGGAATTCGAACTTTCGTGATGACATTATTAAATTCAAACAAGCTGAAAACGAATCTCTTCACGAAGCTTGGACAAGGTTCAAGGACCTTCTGCTTAAATGTCCACACCATGGCATCCCATGGTGTATCCAAATAGAAGTCTTTTTTAAAGGATGTTAGCCCAGCACAAGGCAAGTGCTGAATTCGTCAGCTGGTGGTTCCATGCTTTCTAAAAGCTATAATGAAGCCTATGAGATCCTGGAGAAGATCTCAGCATTTCACTGTAGGTGGTCAGATGATCCAGTAGAGCCAAGTAGAGCTCAAGACAAGGATGCACTCAGTGCCATGAGTAGCCAAATAAACGCCCTGACCAACCTAGTCAAACAAATGGCTCAGACCAATCTCCAATCCAGTGTCAACACCGCAGCAGCCATCTCAATGGGGGCACAAACAAGTCAAGGTGAGACACTGATCTGTGGCTTCTGTGGGGAAGGGCACCTGTATGAATACTGCCCTGGGAATCCAGCCTCAGTCTGCTATGTTGGAAGCCAACAACATCCTAGGAACAACCCCTACTCTAACACCTACAATCCTGGTTGGAGAAACCACCCAAATCTTTCTTGGGGTGGGCAACAGAATACTAACCAAGCTCCTAACCAGCCAAGATCGAGTGGAACACCTGGTTTCACTCCCCAAAATAACCAATCCATCGAACAACCACTTGGTGCAGTGGGTGAGCGCTCCGCCTAAGATAGCAGAGAGTGGGGGTTCGATTCTGCCCTAGGGCAGATTTTCATAAAAATTATCAAACAACCACTTGGTGCAACGGGTGAGTGAGCGCATCACTTAGATAACCCAGAGTGGGGGTTGATTGATTCTGCACCGTGCAAACGGGGCATGTATGATTTAAAATATTTAACTGCATTATATACCGCCCATAAAGGCAAATTTTTTACCCGAGAAGCCCCAAGGTAACCGGCTCCAATTTTTCTCTCTCCTCAAAATTCTCTCTGTTCTCTCTCCTCCCTCCAATGGGGGATTGACTTTTTGGAGGTGCAATTCGTCCATGGTGGCTTGAAGCTTTCCATGGCTGGAGATTGAAGATAGGTGGGGCATGTTGATCAAGGTAGCGGAGTTGACCGAGGGTCGTTTCAACATCTTTCTGTTTTGTTTTGTTGCTGTTGCTGTTTCGGTTTCTTCCTTCTGCTGGGTGTACGGGGCTGAGGCAAAGCATTCATTTGGTGTTATATGAGCATCACAGAGGTAAGTTTTCTTACTCTGCTTTAGGTTTGCGTTTGTATTTGTTTCTATCCTCTGTTTCTGCTGTTCGTTGTTTGTTTTCGGTGAGGTCTGGGTGGTGTGTTGTTAGTGTGTCCTCTTGTTTTGGGGTGTACTATGAGGAGAAAGAAATCCCCTCAGAAAAAACCTCTGGCTCGAAGCATTGGGCTGCCCCCTGCCCAGCTTGTTTTGCGTCCTCCGAAGTCGGTAGTGGCCTCTGTGGCTTCGTCTTCAGTTGATAAAAAACAGAGCATGAGCATGGGTTGTGAGGATCCTGAGTTGGTGAAGCCTGTGTCTGTTCTTGAGTTAATTGATGAGGAGGAAGAGAGTAATGGGGAGGCTGGCTCTACGCAGTTGGAGCGTTCGAAAGGTCCCTCATCTGTGGTTTCTCGGCAGATCTCTCTTCCTTCAAAAATGGCGAAAATGGCGAAAAAAAGGGGTAAGTCCAGGTCTGAGGCGTCCTCTTCCATTGTGCAATCTGTAGCCGTAGGCGATTCGCGTCTGGAGGTTGAAGATGACAGGCTAGGGCAACCTGCTTCTTCGTCCTTGGGGGTGGCGGCTGCTGCTGGTGTTTTAATTGAGAATCCTAAAAAAGGAAAGTCAATTACTCACCAGGGCGGGATGGAAGGAGAAGATGTCGCCCGATTCTCTACTCTTGTTAATGAGAGGGAGGATTATCTTCAAATATTCCAAGATGAGCCTTTATTGGGAGAGCCGAATAAGGTATCTCTCGGTCCTCAATTAATTGACGATTTCCCTGCTATTGGAGAGTCAAACTCTAGCGTGACGATCCGTTCTCCAAACACCCTTGCTGGGCCTTCCCGAAGGAATATTACGCAAAGGAAGGTAGGCCCAATTGGAGTGGCTAACGGGTTTGGCGCAAATAACTTGGGGGCCATTGGGCTTGACCATCTTCGGCCTAGTGCTAATGGGCTTGACCATTTTGGGCTTCCTGAATTGGATAAAATTGGGTTGCATCCTAGTGCGCTTGCTCCAATTGGGTTGGGCCCAAATTTGCCTAATTTAGGGCAAGGAGCCTTGTCTATTGGCCCAATTGGGCCTCCCTCCTCTAGCCCTATTGGAAGGGGTCAGTTGGGCCACTTGGTGACCCGTCGCTCTTGTCCCTCTCAGTCTGAGGTCTTGCCCCAAGAAGCAAAGGTTGGAAATAGTGAGTTCGGGATGGGGATTAGCCCGCTTGGGCCTCGGAGTGGCTTTGGGATTCCAGGAAAGTTTCCTCTGTTAGGCCATTCTCGGCCGAAGTTGGGGGCTAGTGAAGAGGATGATGCGTCCATAGGTTCTTTGGGTGGTTTTGGGCCTAATCCTTTTGGGCCAACTGGGTCAAACGGTCAGGGGCATAGATCTAGTTGGGCCAATCTTTTTGGGCCTCAGTGGACCCACCCAGTTGATGAACCCCTAGTCTATAACCCTCCAATTGAGAAGGATGGGATTCTGTTTGCCATCCCCTCGGATGAGGTTATTGAGGAGGGCATAGCAGTTTGGAGAGGGTCTTTGGTGGGTCAGTTTATTGATGGAAAACTCCCCTTTTTTGTTCTGGATAGGCTTGTCAGGAGGATTTGGGGTCATGTGGAAGTTCCAACCATTAACTTGTTTGATAATGGTTTGATCATCTTCAGGTTCAAAAAGGCCTCAGCTCGGGACTGGGTCCTGGAGAATGGCCCCTGGCACATTGGGGGTAAGCCTATCCTTCTGAGGCAATGGGTTCCTGGGATTGTCCCTCAGACCTTTGTCTTCGATAAAATTCCTGTGTGGGTAAAGTTTTTTCATGTCCCTATGGAATTGTGGACCACTCCTGGGTTGAGTAATATTGCGAGCACGGTTGGCGTTCCTTTGCGGTTGGAAAGCCTACAAAGGACAAAACGTGCTCCTCGTATGCTCGGGTTTGTGTGGAGGTTGCGATTGATGCCCCTCTTCCTAGTAAAGTTGGGGTCACTGTCTATGGGGTTGATCACACTATCCCAATTGAGTATGAGTGGAAGCCCAAGCGGTGCCTGTCTTGCCGTGTGTTTGGTCACTCGGACATAGGTTGTCCGAAACAGAAGGTGGGTAGGGTTGATCCCATCCTCACTACACAGGTGTCTGCTGAGGGTGAGGTCAAGGTGCCGGCCCAGAGTGAGGGCGTGGACTCGGATATGGTATTGGCTGATAGTGGGGAGGGTCAGCAGGCCTCCTCTCTTGAGATTGGTGATGAGTTCCTCCCTGTGGAAGGGAAATCTCGTAGGCGTAAACGGAACAAGAAAAAGGCTACGAAGTCCTTGGCTGAGACAGACTCGTCTGCCCATCCCATTGCCTTGGTTAGCCTCCCGAGCTCCCCTATTAGCCCCACCTCTAGGTTGTCCCGTTCTCCAGAACCCCTAAAGGAGGTCCGCGTGACTAACTCTTTCGGTTCCCTTGCTGATTCCTCGGAGTGTGCCTTGGCCTCCCCGAGGATGTTTTCCTTAGTGGAAAAGACGCCCTGTGACAGTGTGGACCCCCGAGGGTGTCAGGATGTCATTGTTTCCCCTTCTACTTCCTATGTCTAGTTGGTGCTCGTGGAATGTTCGCGGTCTCACTGACCCGACAAAAGGAAGATGTGTTCGTTCGTTTTTGCAGTCTGAGAACATTGGTTTCTGCTGTCTGGTTGAAACTAAGGTTAAGGTTCATCAGTTTGACTTCGTGTTTCGTTCCTTTGGGGCCGATTGGCAGTGCGTGTGTAGTTGTGGGGATAGTGGCCTGGGTCGTATTTGGGTGTTATGGCGTTCCCGCCGTTTCTCTTTCTCCCCTAGCCTGATTAGTCCTCAGTTGCTTACTGGCTCCCTGGTGGACCTGTCTTCTCAGGTTGCGACTCATATTGCCTGTGTGTATGGGTCCAATCTCGAGGCTGAGAGGTCTGCTTTGTGGAGGGAGTTGGCCTTGGCTTGTTCGAGTTGGTCTTCCCCTGGCGTTGTTATGGGAGACTTCAATGAGACTCGCCGGTTGACTGAGAGGAGTGGGGGTAACCATAGCATTTCTGCGATGGGAGCCTTTGATACTGCTCTCTTAGAGGCTGACTTGGTTGAGCTGCCGTTTCAGGGGAATTGGTTCACTTGGACTAGTCGCCCGAGGGGTGGCCCGGGAGGTCAGTTGGGGAGGTTGGATAGAGTTTTGGTCAATGCTGAGTGGGCTTCTGGGTGGCCTATGTGTGTGGTGCACGTGCATGATTGGGGTGTTTCTGACCATAGCCCGATGGTTTTCTCTCCAGGCCCTTTAGGTGCTCGTCGGTCTCCCTCCTTTCGGTTCTTTAACCATTGGGGGGAGTTGATAGGTTTTTGTCTGTGGTCGCTAGTAGGTGGGTGACCCATGTTGGGGTCTCTCCGCTTGTTAGCTTCGCTCGCAATTTAAAGGGCTTAAAGGGGACTCTAAGGCAGGAGTTCGGGAAGCCGATTGCCGTGCTTAGTCAGCAGGTTATTGATCTTCGCTTGGCCATGGAGGCTGCCCAGGCTGGAGTTTTGGCAGACCCCCTTTCTCCCTCCCTCCTGCTTCAGGCATCTGAGGCCTCGGATAGGTTCTGGGCAGCAGCTAGGTGTGAAGAAGCCTCCCTTCGGCAGAAATCGAGGGTTAAGTGGCTGGCGTTAGGGGATGGGAACTCGGGGTTCTTTCACAGGAGCGTGAAAGTTAGGGCTGCCCGGAATAGCTTTTCCTCTCTGGTTGATGGTTCTGGGGTCAGGATGTCTTCCCATGAGGACATCTCGAGATCTCTGGTTCATTATTTCCAGGGTCTCTTGGGGTCCCAAGGTGTTGGCTACCGTGACCTCACAGAGAAATTAAAGCCGATTGTGGGGTTTTTGTGGTCTGATCAGTGTGTAACTGATCTCATCCGCCCCATCTCGCGAGATGAGGTTCGAGCTGTTCTCTTTGCCATGAGTAGTGCCAAGGCTCCTGGGCCGGATGGCTTCCCTGTGGTGTTTTTCAAAGCTGCTTGGAGTGTTGTTGGGGATGATTTCTGTTCCGCAGCGCTTCACTTCTTTGATACCTCCTTCCTTCCTCCTGGTATCAATGCCATCTCTCTCACCTTGATTCCTAAGAAGGTGGGTGCCTCCCGGGTTGAGGATTTCAGGCCTATTTCCTGTTGTAATGTGTTGTATAAATGCATTGCTAAGGTTTTGGCCAATCGTCTTCGCGTGTGGCTGCCTTCCTTCATAAGTCTGAATCAGTCGGCCTTTGTTCAAGGAAGGAGTATTGTGGATAACATTCTGCTCAGCCAGGAGTTGGTTGAGGGTTACCACCTCAACAAAAAAAGCCCGCGGTGTGTGCTGAAGATCGACCTGCAGAAAGTTTATGATTCTATCCAGTGGGATTTTCTCTTTGGCTTACTGCTTTCGATTGGTACGCCTTGCCAGTTTGTCAACTGGATCCGGGCTTGCGTTACTTCGCCTATGTTCTCCATTTCGGTGAACTGGTCCTCTGAGGGGTTTTTTGCGGGTAGGCGTGGTCTCCGTCAGGGTGATCCCCTGTCCCCTTACCTGTTCGTCATGTGTATGGAAGTCTTGTCGCGGCTGCTGAATTCCCCGCCGCCTGAGTTTGATTTTCATCCCAAGTGTGAGAGGGTTAATCTTTTTTTTTGCAAAGGTGATAATATATAAGCAAAAAGACCTCAAAGCCCGAGGTCAAAGGGCACAACAAACAAGAGAACAAACACTGGGAGAACCAATGTATGACAACAAAACCAAAACAACTCAACGGAAACCTCACAGCCCGAGGGAAAGCAACAAATAAACCAAACAACAACAGACCCCAGCATCCAACCCACAAGCGGGAAGAAGACAGAACACGACCGAATCATGACACCTCATCCGCGAAACATGACACCACATCCGCCCACAAAACACCCCAGGCCATCCATCCCCCGGCCGGCACGAGCGAAAGAGCGACTCCAGACAGGGTCAAGGGGCACCAAGCAAAACAGAGAGAGGACAGGCAGATGCTGAGAAAAAAGGGGCCAAGCTGGCCATCCATCATATGCATGCAAATAGCCCGCCCCCCAAGCACGACCAAGAAACCGAACAAAGAAGAGGCCCATCAACTCATCTTCCCCCTACTTATGGCAAAAGAACAACCATCCGGTATGCAGGCACGGCAGAAAGCCACAGGGACCCAGCCAGCATCGCTTCCCTCGACAAAGCCAGATCCAAGGACCCACCAAAAGCCCACACACCCTCAGGACAAAGCGCCTTTCGGGGTGACAACAAGCATCCAGAACTCAGCTCAATTAGGAACCAGGACCGCCAGGGTTCAACGAGCACCCACAGAACAGAGAAGGACAGCCAACTGCAGAAGAAGCAAGCACCGCCTGAACCAACCCGACAGCTAGGGACACCCCACAGACTAGCCTCTCAAAGCCCCACACAGGAAGCCCACCAGGGGAGAAAGGCCAAGGACAGCCAAGGACAGACAGATGAAGAAAGCCAGCAACTGATCGAGCCTCTGCAAGCAGCGGCCTCAGAGCATGAAACCAACACAGGGACAAGCTCAAACCACCAAGCCGCACAGACCAAAACAGAAACCCCTCCAGAGAAGAGACAGCAGCAGGAACCAGGGACAGAGCAGGGGAAGAAGCAATCGCCAGAAGCGAAAACACCGCATAGAGCAACCTGACAAAACACCTGCACACACTCAAAGAACAAGACAAAGTCAATCAAAAGAATCCCAGGGGGAGACGGCCGAAACCGCACCCACCCAGGACGAGCATGCAGAAGAAATATCAGACCGAATAGCAGCGATAACCGACTGAGGAGGGCGGTGACCCGGGCCATGAAAACGCAAGTTGCGTTCCATCCAAATATGGTAGATCACAGCACACCAGGCCACCCTCCAAACAAGCTTACGCTTATGCTGCCCAGCACTCACCCGACAAATCCACTCAAGCTCAGCGTCCCAAGGGAGAACGAGGCGGGAATCTCTGCCCCAACAGAGGATATCCTCCCACACCAAACTCGCAAAGGGGCACTGGAAGAACAAGTGGTCACGGGACTCAGTCCCGGACAAACAAAGCAAACAATCGGTAGGTGTCGAGGGGATCCACCTAGCCAGCCTATCACGAGTATACAAACGGTCCCTCAAGGCCAGCCAGGTGACTAAATCATGACGCGAAATATTCCCCCCGAACCATAGCAAACCCTGCCACGGAACCACTGTCCCACGGGGGCGGATCGCCTCCCAAGCACTTGAAACCGAAAAACCAATCCCGCCTGGAACCCAGATCAACCTATCCTCCCTACCTGGGCAACACACAGTAGAGCGCCCGACATCGGCGATCTCCAACAAATCAGGAGACACGACCGGCCACCGCCACGAACATGACTAGCTGCGTCATACACGATACGATCACTGATTCTGGGGAGAATAGGACCATCAGGCAGCCATGGATCAACCCACATACGACACCTAGAACCGTCGCCAATAGAAAACCGGACAAGTGGACGGAATTGGTCCCGAAGCCCCATAATGGCCTTGAGGCACCAAGACCACATAGACGACACAGGAATCGTCCAAAGAGGACCGACCACGGAGGATATACTCCTCCATCCAAGCCACCCACAGAGAACCAGAGCGAAGCAGAAGGAGCCAAAGGAGCTTCATAACCACTGCCGAGTTCCAGGAATGGATATGACGAATACCCAAGCCTCCCTCACTCTTCGGCAAACAAATGTCATCCCAGGCAACCTTCGCCCCCCCCACGACCAGAAGGAGATCCCTTCCAGAGGTAGCACCGAAGCAAACTCTCAACCCTATGGACTATACGAGCAGGCAGCACAAACACACTAGCCCAAAAGACCTGGAAGCTCTGAAGGGCCGACTGGATAAGCTGCAACCTACCCGCATAGGAAAGAGCCCTAGCAGTCCAACTGCCAATCCTAGAGGTGATCCGATCAATCAGAGGCTGGCAATCCCGAGAAGACAGCCGACCCGAGATGAGAGGGAGACCTAAGTAACAAACAGGCAAGGTCGCAAGAGCAACACCCATGAACTCAGCCAGACCGACAGCCACCTAGACAGGAACCCCCGCATAGAACATCGAGCTCTTAGCGGAGTTAGCCACAAGGCCTGAAAGCTCCTGGAAGTGAAGTAAAGTCTGCTGAACAAACCTCAAAGAAGTCCTGTTCCCCGCAGAGAAAATCATCATGTCATCCGCAAAGCAAAGATGGGTAAGATTAACCCTCTCACACTTGGGATGAAACTCAAACTCAGGCGGCGGGGAATTCAGCAGCCGCGATAAGACTTCCATACACATGACGAACAGGTAAGGGGACAGGGGATCACCCTGACGGAGACCACGCCTACCCGCAAAAAACCCCTCAGAGGACCCATTCACCGAAATGGAGAACATAGGCGAAGTAACGCAAGCCCGGACCCAGTTGACAAACTGGCAAGGCGTACCAATCGAAAGCAGTAAGCCAAAGAGAAAATCCCACTGGATAGAATCATAAGCTTTCTGCAGGTCGATCTTCAGCACACACCGCGGCCTCCCTTTGTTGAGGTGGTAACCCCCAACCAACTCCTGGCAGAGCAGAATGTTATCCACAATGCTCCTACCTTGAACAAAGGCCGACTGATTCGGACTGATGAAGGAAGGCAGCCACACGCGAAGACGATTAGCCAAAACCTTTGCAATGCATTTATACAACACATTACAACAGGAAATAGGCCTGAAATCCTCAACCCGGGAGGCACCAACCTTCTTAGGAATCAAGGTAAGAGAGGTGGCATTGATACCAGGAGGAAGGAAGGAGGTATCAAAGAAGTGAAGAGCAGCGGAAACGAAATCATCCCCAACAACACTCCAAGCAGCTTTGAAAAAACCCACAGGGACGCCATCTGGGCCAGGAGCCCTGGCACTACTCATGGAAAAGAGAACAGCTCGAACCTCATCTCGCGAGATGGGGCGAATGAGATCAGTTACACACTGATCAGACCAGGAAAACCCCACCATCGGCTTTAAACGCTCAGTGAGGTCACAATAACCAACCCCTTGGGACCCCAAGAGACCCTGGAAATAATGAACCAGGGATCTCGAGATGTCCTCATGGGAAGACAACCTGACCCCAGAACCATCAACCAAAGAAGAAAAGCTATTCCAAGCTGTCCTAACTTTCACGCTCCTGTGAAAGAACCCCGAGTTCCTATCCCCTAACGCCAGCCACTTGACCCTCGATTTCTGCCGAAGGGAGGCTTCCTCACCCCTAGCTGCTGCCCAGAACCTATCACGGCAACCTCCATGGCCAAGCGCAGATCAATAACCTGCTGACTAACCGCAAAGGAACACCAACCGTACTCGCAATGTTACTCAAACCAGGAGTGGTCCATAATTCCATAGCGACATGGAAAAACTTAACCCACACAGGAATTTTATCGAAGACAAAGGTCTGAGGGACTATCCCAGGGACCCACTGCCTCAGTAGGATAGGCTTACCCCCAATGTGCCAGGGGCCATTCTCCAAGACCCAGACCCGAGCTGAGTCCTTTTGGAACCTGAAGATTATCAAACCATTATCAAACAAGTTAATGGTTGGAACTTCCACATGTCCCCAAATCTTTCGGACAAGCCGATCAAGCACAAAAAAGGGGAGTTTACCATCGATAAACTGACCCACCAAAGACCCTCTCCAGACGGCTACACCCTCCTCAATCACCTCATCCGAGGGAATGGCAAACATAATCCCATCCTTCTCAATTGGAGGGTTATAGACTAGGGGTTCAAAGGGAGGGGAGGTCCACTGAGGCCCAAAAAGATTTGCCCAACTAGACTTCTGACCCTGACCAAGGGATCCTGGGGGCACAAAGGACCCACTCGTCCCAAAACTATCCCCAGAACCCTTAGACACATCATCTCCAGCACTCGCAAGCTGGTCCGAACGAGATTGGCCTAACAGGGGAAACTTTCCTGGAATCCCCGACCCACACCTCGCCCCAAGCTCGCTAAACCCCATCCCAAACTCAGAAGATCCATTCTTACCTTCCAAGGGCAGCAGCTTCTCCCGAGGGGGAAGACTGCGACGCGTCACTAAATTTCCCAATTGACCACGCCCTAGAGGACTAAAGGGAGATGACCCAATAGGCAAGACTCCTTGTCCTAAGCCATTCAAACTTGGCCCCATACTCTTATTATCGAGCCCATTAAAATTAAGCACATTGGGATCCAACTCACTAACACCATTTTGGGCCAACTCATTAAGCCCACTATTTTTGATCCCAATGGAATGAAGCCCAACTGGACCCATCCCATCTTGATCTAGCTCCTTTTGGCCTAACAAAATAGGACCATGCTCAGTTAAAATTGGGCCATTAAGCTTGCCCCTTGAGTCCCCACCAATCGGCCCAATCGGGGGAAGGGAACTGCCAGACTTACCATGACGGGCATCCACAGTCATTAGACTCCCTGACTTACCATAACGGGCTTCCATGGTCATTGAACCCAAAGGCCGAGCATCATCGTTCTTTAAATGGCTTTCAATAGAAGGCAGACTACTAGCCATCTTCTTGCCTTTCACCAACCGGCCAGCTGGGCATTGAGAAGCAGCTGCACGCTCATTAATCACCGAAGCATTCAAGGGGAGAGAGAGGTCAACTCGCTGCTCAAATCCTTGAATATACTTTCCTTCCATAGAATTAGGTGTGCGGGCAGCAGCATCTTGCCCATTAATAGCAGCAGCAATCTTCACGGGGGCTGAAGAAGATAAGGTAACCGGCTGCTGAATGTCATTAACTCTCTTTCCTAAATTAGAAAAGGCATTCAATGAGGGATCTCCAGCCGCCGCAACCCTGGGAAAATAGGCGGCCTGCCCTAATCCTTCGTCTTCAACCTCCAGCCGAGCCTCGCCCAAGTTTGAACCAGACGAGGCCTCTACCTCTGTCAAGGAGTGACCTTTAGAACGTTGTACTATCTGACGTGACAAAGGTTTCCCCCCACCGCAAGCGCCAAGCACATCACGAGCTCCCAATTGAATAGAGGCATCCCCTGTTTTTCTAGCAGTCGCATCAGTTGCAGGCTGCCCAGTAACGCTAGCTAAACCATCCTTATCAAGCCCTGTAAATTTACTAGAACTACGAGAACCTACACTAGCACCCTCAATTGGATGAACAGGCGCATTCAGAAATTGTCCCACAGCAGGAACATCAACACTTACAATGCTCTGTTTTCCCTCGGATTTGGAAACCTTTTTATTAACTTCAGAAGTCAAAACACGGGCCACCTTCTTCCCCAAATCGTGACCAGATGAATGAGGCAGGGCATTCGGAACAATCCCAATTGGAGCTCCTGAATTGGATTGAGCTCCTGATTTGGAAACCTCTACAGATGGAGACTGTTGTGGCCGAGAACCATTGGAACTCGAGAGTGAAGCAGAAGCCTTCTTTTGAGGGGAAGCCTTCTTGTGAGGAGATTTCTTCTTCCCCATTTGAAGATGAAGAAAACCAAACACCCCAACCCAATCTCCAAGGACCCAGACCCAATTTACAGCCCACACAAATAGAAAACGAAATGCAGAAAACTTAAAAAACAGAACAAAACAGAATGAAAAACCAGAGAAAACTTATCTCTTGAAGCACCCTACTCCGCATCCTTCAATCAGCAGCTGATAACTCCATTTTGGAGCTATTAAATACTTCCTAATTATAGCTAAAGTCCGCTTTCAATTGATTAAATATATCTCTTTTGTAGGAGAAAAGCGGCAAAGAGCTCGTGCGTCCATTGGGCTTGTTCGAGAGCTTAAAGGAGAGTTTTAGCGCCCCGGGAATGCATCGGGAAGAGGGGAACTTGTTCCGTAAAGAAACGGGCCAAAACTACCTTGGAGAGGCAAAACTTCAGCCCCAAACCCGAGAGCCAGCGTCGAGCTATAGCGTCGAGACGCTGGCTCGACGTTGGAAAAACCCGAGAGCAAGCGTCGAGTGATAGCGTCGAGACGCTAGCTCGACGCTGCCCTGGCGTCGAGACGCTCCGGAGGAGGCGCGCGCAGGAATTTTATCGGGGCAGCGTCGCGACGCTGGCCTTGCGTCGCGACGCCATCGCGAGCGCGCGCGCGGAAAACTTAGGGCACAGCGTCGAGACGCTGGCCTAGCGTCTCGACGCTACGACGATTACAGCAGCTAAAAGACGATTTTCTGCACATTTTTTGAGAGTTCTTCATTACGGATTTTTCTCTTCCCCATCTTCTTCTTCTCCGTTTTCTCTCTATTTTCCGTGGAGCTCCGCCATTGTTGGCATGCTAGTGAGCTCCACTTTCCATTGTAATAAGTAGATGAATCCTTCCATGGGCGTTGTTGGAGCGGGATTGACAAACCGCGCCATGAGCGGCTAAGGTAAGGGTGAACGGTTTGGGAATGGTTTAGGAGGATTTTGTTAGATGATTTGGTTCTGATAATCTGAGTTTTGAATTATGCATATTGGGTTCTGTTTATTTGCATTTGTCTACTTTGCTTAATCCAACGCGCAAGTTTAATTTCGACGATTGACACTCGAGTAATTATGCATGTTGTGTATGTTAAAGAGTAGCGATGTCGTGCCTCTCACTGCTCGACTAAGTAACACAGGTAGATGAAATTATATCGAAGTATTAAGCCGTGTAGGATAGTTGTTGATTGCATACAGCGTTTGCGGGCAATCTACTAGCAATTAGAATTCACGCTTAAATGTTCGTCGCGGTTAGCTAGTGACTGTCTAGATTTACCTTAGGGCTGATCACCTTGATGTAAGCTTAGATAACGTGTAATTAGAACTGTGTGGTCTAATTAAAATCCATGGAGTCGGCTACTTTGGGGCTTCTCTGGTAGTCGTCTGCGTGCATAATGAACTGAATACCATGATTTTAGCATTAAAGGATGAACCGAATTTGTCTAACAATTGATCCCGAAACTCCCAAACCGTGCACACGTTCTCTTCTTATTATTTCTTTCTTCCGTTAGCTTTCTCATTATTTCCTCTTTGCATGATAAAACCCCCCGTTACCAAAAATCTATCAATTAATTAAATCCCAATTTTAATTGTGCTTTCAATCTTCCTATTCCTTGGATCGACCCTGTTACCACTGGCTGCAAAGCCTTGGTCATAGGCTTTATAAATCGTATTTTGGCAAGCCTCGACAGCTTGAGATTAAGTGGATATTCAAAAATCCGCCCACCAAAATTGGCGCCGTTGCCGGGGAATAGGCAATTGATTGAATTTATGATTGAAGTTTGAATTTGATTCATTGATGGTTGACTGAAATTTTTTTCTGTTTGTATCTTGTGTGTTTGGATTTTTTGTTTGTGTATGACCCGTTCCTCTGAGGGTAGTAGTTTGCAGTTTATCCCTGAGATTGACAGAGAGGAGCGGCGGTTACGTAGAGAAGCCCGGGAGGGGCAAGGAACGTTTGAAAGAGAAGAAGGCAATCCCTTCTTGGTTGACGAGATGGCGCAAGGCGATGCGCCACGGACGCTTAAGCAACTGGCAGCGCCAGACCTGAACCTGCAGCCTTTGTGCATTAACTACCCCGTGGTAGCAGGTAACTTCGAGTTAAAATCTGGTTTAATTCACCAGTTACCTTCTTTCCATGGAAACGCAGGTGAGGACGCGAACAAACACCTGATGGAATTTCATTGCGTCTGCGCGGGGATGAAGCCCACGGGGGTCACGGAGGAGCAACTGAATATGAGGGCATTCCCCTTCACACTCAAGGATAAGGCCAAGGATTGGCTATACTACTTGCCCTCCGGATCCATCACCACGTGGCAGGATATGAAGCGGGTATTCTTGGAGAAATACTTTCCCGCATCCTTAGCCACCACTCTGCGGAAGAGGATTTATGGGATCACCCAGGATGTCGGTGAGTCCCTGCACGAATACTGGGAACGTTTCGGGCGCCTGTGCGCGAGCTTCCCACATCATCAGATTGCCGATCAGTTATTAATTCAGTATTTTTATGAGGGGATGACGCCCCATGACCGGCAGATGATCGATGCAGCGAGTGGAGGGGCACTGATTGACAAGACCCCAGTTGAGGCCAAGCAGTTGATTGCAAATATGGCTACAAACTCGCAGCAATTCGGTATTCGGGGGCAAGGACAAGTGCACAGCGTGGCTCAGAGCCACGAGATGATTGAGATGAAGGCCCAAGTGGCCGAGATAGGCAATATGTTAAAGAAAATCGTTGGAGGACACCGTGAGGATGCGGAGGTCAACGCGATCGGGGGGTATGTTTCCAACCCAAGGAAGTACGACCCATATGCAAACACTTATAACCCCGGTTGGCGCGACCATCCTAATTTCAGCTATGGGAATAGGGAAGGAGAAACTCGCTTCCAAGGCCAGTCTCAGGATAGGCCTAATTCTTCCACCCAGGCTCAAGCCTCGAGCTCCTCCAGCTCACTTGAAGAGATGGTAAGAACCATCGTGACTAGCACCAGCCAGTTCTAGAAAGAGGCTCGAGAAAAGCTTAATTCTCACAAGGCAGAGCTGCAGAATTTGAACAAGCAGCTGACACAGATGGCGGTGTCTATCAGTAAGATTGAGAGCAAGAGCTCGGGGAAGCTTCCTTCCCAAACTATAGTTAACTCATGTGAAAACGTGAGTGCCATTCAGCTGCGCAGTGGGAAGTCACTTTCCACCAGAGCTGCGAAGGAAGCCACGGACAGCCTGAACAAGTCCGCCCCGACTGCTCCTGAGATTCAGAATGTGAGAAAAGATGAGAAGGTCAGTGTACCTGAGGATGTTACCAGAGCACCATTCCCAAGTCGGCTTGTGAAGCCTACTTTGGAGACTGAGGATGCGGAGGTCCTTCGAACCTTCCAAAAGGTGGTGGTCAACATCCCACTTCTTGAGGCCGTAAGCCAAGTGCCAAAATACGCCAAGTTTCTCAAGAAGTGGTGTACGAGTAAGAGAATGTCGAGAAAAAGTGACGAGACGAAGAAAGAAACCGTCTCCGCAATCTTCCAAGGTAATCTTCCACCGAAGTGCATCGATCCTGGTATGTTTTCTATCCCATGCACTATCGGTACTAAATTCATTAAAAATGCCATGTTAGATCTCGGTGCCTCGATTAATGTCATGTCTTATGATGTTTTTAAAGAACTTGAATTGTGTACTTTAATCGAGTCCAATATAGTTGTCCAACTAGCCGATCGATCTTATGTGCATCCTTTAGGGAAGGTTGAGGATATTTTAGTCAAAGTTAAGGACTTACTGTTTCCATGCGATTTTTATGTGCTGAATATGAATGAGAATTCTTCGCATGTTTCCTCTTCTATTTTGTTAGGCCGCCCATTTATGAAGACCGCTAAGGTCAAGATAGATGTTGATAGGGGTGCCTTATCTGTAGAATTTGATGGAATGGTGAATGAATTTATTATAAATGCATCAAAGTCGTCTGTGACTGTTGGGAATGTGTCTGTTGACGAGCATGTTGAGAATGGGAGTCTACCCTCGCGCTTGAGGGATGGTTCCCATGTCTCAGTTAAAATTTCTGATTTAAATATGTGTGATGATAATGCTGATTTTTGCACTAACACGTCTGATATTCACGTGCCCGAGGCACGAAGAGTGCAAAATATTTTTCAGGTGGATGGCAAGAAAGGTGTGGCCAAGGACAAGTATGGATCGTCCCCCGCACCTACAGACTATGGATGAGTCTGTTGAGAGAATACAGTCGAGCAACCGACTTTAAAAATTCTGCGCTTCTCGGAGGCACCCGAGCGATGGACTGTTTTTATGCTTTAGTTTAGTTTTATTGCTTTTTAGATTCATTTAGTAATAATTAGCTTGCTGTTTTTTTTTAGGAATCGAGGAAGGGAAGACAATTTTGGGCTCTGATGCGTTTTTGTGCCGCTTCCTCGCTCTCGCCAGCTTCACCAAGAGTCAGGGAAGTGTACTTCTTCTTCCCTTTTACTTTGTTGCATCTGACTGGTTGGCATTGAGGACAATGCCAAATTTTGAAGTTGGGGGTGGAGTAGCCCGATGGATGTGCATGTGTAGTTTGTTGAGAAGTGTTGCAAAGATATTGAAGTGCTTGGGACTCTGTTTATTGTTTTCTGACGATGATAGCCTAGGAAATGCATGTTGGAAATTTGAGCATGTTCATAATCGAGTTTTTGCATGAGTTTTGTGTTTATTAGGTTCATGTCAAAAATTTTAAAATTTTTTCTGTTGCTCCCTTGCACTTGTCGCGCACTTAGCAACCTCTCCCTAGATTGCGTAAGCTTGGTTTATCGCATGTTTAGCTAATTCTCGTTGTCACCTCGAAAGGCACCCTTAGGTAGCTTGTTGCATGAGAGTTAGTGGTTAGTTAATTGAGAAAGCATGTGCTTAGCCTAATAAAAAAAATTGAAAAGCATGTTTGGTAGAAAATTCCTCTCGAGGCGCTCCTCCTTCTTATTAGCGCTTAAAAGAAGTGAGCGTCAGTCCTTAAAAACGTGAAGCTTTGGCCTAAGTTTGACGTGTTAGGCAGCTCGAGTAGGAAAGAAAAAGAAACAAAAAGTTGGTTCAAAGAACCCAAATAAAAGAGTACAAAGTACTTTTGAAAAGAAAGAAAAAGAACGAGAAAATAATTAGGTCTCTTAATTTGCTTCTCTCTCTCGTGTAAGTCAAGTGTAGCTATTCTTAAACGCTAGAAGTAGGGGGAAAATGGGATGTGCGTTGCATGTAGGTTTTCCGGGTTTACGTGAGTTTAGGAGTGGTTGTCTAGCACACACACACGTTAGGGGGCAAGAGTTAATTTTTGATATGTCCTAGTTAAGACATGAACAAAATGCTTCCATGATTATACTCGTGTTTAAATTTCAACATGCATGGAGGTTTGAGTTAGAATGCATGTAAGCGCGTCCTTAGAGTCAATGTCTTTGTAGTGCTTGCTCGAGGACTAGCAATGTTTAAGTTGGGGGTGTTTGATAACTCCATTTTGGAGCTATTAAATACTTCCTAATTATAGCTAAAGTCCGCTTTCAATTGATTAAATATATCTCTTTTGTAGGAGAAAAGCGGCAAAGAGCTCGTGCGTCCATTGGGCTTGTTCGAGAGCTTAAAGGAGAGTTTTAGCGCCCCGGGAATGCATCGGGAAGAGAGGAACTTGTTCCGTAAAGAAACGGGCCAAAACTGCCTTGGAGAGGCAAAGCTTCAGCCCCAAACCCGAGAGCCAGCGTCGAGCTATAGCGTCGAGACGCTGGCTCGACGCTGGAAAAACCCGAGAGCAAGCGTCGAGTGATAGCGTCGAGACGCTAGCTCGACGCTGCCCTGGCGTCGAGACCCTGCTTGGCGTCGAGACGCTCCGGAGGAGGCGCGCGCAGGAATCTTATCGGGGCAGCGTCGCGACGCTGGCCTTGCGTCGCGACGCCATCGCGAGCGCGCGCGCGGAAAACTTAGGGCACAGCGTCGAGACGCTGGCCTAGCGTCTCGACGCTACGACGATTACAACAGCTAAAAGACGATAACTACAAACACACTGCCAATCAGCCCCAAAGGAACGAAAAACGAAATCAAACTGATGAGCCTTAACCTTAGTTTCTACCAGACAGCAGAAACCAATATTCTCAGCTTGCAAAAAGGAGCGAACACATCGTCCTTTTGTCGGGTCAGTGAGACCGCGCACATTCCACGAGCACCAACTAGACATAGGAGGTAGACGGGGAAACAATGGCATCCTGACACCATCGAGGGTCAACACTATCACAGAGCGTCTTTTCCACTAAGGAAACCACCCTCGGGGGGGCCAAATCACACCCTAACGAATCCGAAAGAGAACCGAAAGAGTTAGTCACATGTACCCCCTTCAGGGGTTCAGGAGAACGGGGAAGCCGAGAGGAGGGACCAGTAGGAGAACTCGGAAGACTAGCCAAGGCAAAGGGAAGGGCAGACGAGTCTGCAGTCAAGGACCTGGCAGCCTTCTTCCGTTTACGCCTCCGGGATTTCCCTCCCACAGGGAGAAAGTCATCACCGGCCTCAAGAGAGGAGGCCTGTTCCCCCTCCCCACTAGCAACCCCTACCTGAACCGAGTTCACGCCATCACTCTGAGCCGGCACCCTGACCCCACCCTCAGTAGACACCTGTGTAGGTAGGATGGGCTCCAAACTACCCACAGGCTTTTTAGGACAACCGGAGTCCGAGTGGCCAAAGACCCGACAGGATAGGCACCTCTTGGGCTTCCATTCATACTCAATGGGGATAGTGTGATCCACACCATAGACAGTGACCCCAACCTTACTAGGAAGAGGGGCCTCAATCGCGACCTCCACACAAACCCGAGCATACGAGGAGCACGTTTTGTCCTTTGTAGGCTTATCCAACCTCAAAGGAACACCAACCGTACTCGCAATGTTACTCAAACCAGAAGTGGTCCACAATTCCATAGGGACATGGAAGAACTTAACCCACACAGGAATTTTATCGAAGACAAAGGTCTGAGGGACTATCCCTGGGACCCACTGCCTCAGTAGGATAGGCTTACCCCCAATGTGCCAGGGGCCATTCTCCAAGACCCAGTCCCGAGCTTCGTCCTTTTGGAACCTGAAGATGATCAAACCATTATCAAACAAGTTAATGGTTGGAACTTCCACATGTCCCCAAATCTTACGGACAAGCCGATCAAGCACAAAAAAGGGGAGTTTACCATCGATAAACTGACCCACCAAAGACCCTCTCCAGACGGCTACCCCCTCCTCAATAACCTCATCCGAGGGTATGGCAAACATAATCCCATCCTTTTCAATTGGAGGGTTATAGACTAGGGGTTCAGAGGCAGGGGAGGTCCACTGAGGCCCAAAAAGATTAGCCCAACTAGACTTCTGACCCTGACCATGGGATCCTGGGGGCACAAAGGACCCACTCATCCCAAAACTATCCCCAGAACCCTGAGACACATCGTCTCCAATACTCACAAGCTGGTCCGAACGAGATTGGCCTAACAGGGGAAACTTTCCTGGAATCCCCGACCCACTCCTCGCCCCAAGCTCGCTAAACCCCATCCCAAACTCAGAAGATCCATTCTTACCTCCCAAGGGCAACAGCTCATCCCGAGGGGGAAGACTACGACGCGTCACTAAATTTCCCAATTGACCCCGCCCTAGAGGACTAAAGGGAGAAGACCCAATAGGCAAGACACCTTGTCCTAAGCCATTCAAACTTGGCCCCATACTCTTATTATCGAGCCCATTAAAATTAAGCACATTGGGATCCAACTCACTAACACCATTTTGGGCCAATTCATTAAGCCCACTATTTTTGAGCCCAATGGGCATAAGCCCAACTGGACCCATCCCATCTTGATCTAGCTCCTTTTGGCCTAACAAAATAGGACCATGTTCAGTTAAAATTGGGCCTTTAAGCTTGCCCCTTGAGACCCCACCAATCGGCCCAATTGGGGGAAGAGAACTGCCAGACTTTCCATGACGGGCATCCACAGTCATTAGACTCCCTGACTTACCATAACGGGCTTCCATGGTCATTGAACTCAAAGGCCGAGCTTCAGCGTTCTTTAAATGGCTTTCCATAGAAGGCAGACTACCAGCCATCTTCTTTCCTTTCATCAACCGGCCAGCTGGGCATTGAGAGGTAGCTGCACGCTCATTAATTACCGAAGCATTCAAGGGGAGAGAGAGGTCAACTCGCTGCTCAAATCCTTGATTATACTTTCCTTCCATGGAATTAGGTGTGTAGGCAGCAGCATCTTGCCCATTAATAGCAGCAGCAATCTTCACGGGGGCTGAAGAAGATAAGGTAACCGGCTGCTGAATGACATTAACTTTCTTTCCTAAATTAGAAACGGGATTCAATGAAGGATCTCCAGCAGCCGCAACCCTAGGAAAAGAGGCGGCCTGCCCTAATCCTTCGTCTTCAACCTCCAGCCGAGCCTCACCCAAGTTTGAACCAGACGAGGCCTCTACCTCTGTCAAGGAGTCACCTTTAGAACGATGTAATATCTGTCGTGCCAACGGTTTCCCTCCCCCGCAAGCGCCAGGCACATCACGAGCTCCCAATTGAATAGAGGCATCCCCTGTTTTGCTAGCAGTCGCATCAGTTGCAGGCTGCCCAATGGCGCTTGCTAAACCATCCTTATCAAGCCCTGTAATTTTACCAGAACTACAAGAGCCTACACCAGCACCCTCAATTGGATGAACATGCGCATTCAGAAGGTTCCCCACAGCAGGAACCTCAACCTTTACCATGCTCTGTTTTCCCTCGGATTTGGAACCCTTTTTAGTAACTTCAGAAATCAAAGCACGGGCCACCTTCTTTCCCAAATCGTGACCAGATCAATGAAGCAGGGCATTCGGAACAATCCCAATTGGAGCTCCTGAACTAGATTGAGCTCCTGAATTGGAAACCTCTACAGGTGGAGACTTTTGTGGCCGAGAACCATTGGCGCTCGAGAGTGAAGCAGCAGCCTTCTTATGAGGGGAGCCCTTCTTGTGAGGTGATTTCTTCTTCCCCATTTGAAGATGAAGATAAACCAAACTCCCCAACCCAATCTCCAAGGACCCAGACGCAAATTACAGCCCACACAAACAGAAAAAGAAATGCAGAAACCTTAAAAAACAGAAACAAAACAAAATGAAAAACCAGAGAAAGCTTATCTCTTGAAGCACCCTGCTCCGCAACCTTCAATCAGCAGCCATGGATGACCTCTTGAAGACGTGCCCAGCGCCGCTACCTTGTTCAGCTTGCCCTCTAGTCTTCAAACCGTAACCATGGACAGCCCAATCACCATGGATGAAGACGAAGCCCCCAAAAAACTCAATCCACCATTGTTGTCTTGGTGTTCGTTCTTCTCGAAGTTGAAACTAAAATCAATACATTAATTTGGCTTCCACGTTAGATAATCGTCGTAGTTGGCCCGTTGCTATCGATCGATCTTGGGAGAGCGTTCCAAAAATTTGCCGTTATAGGCGGTATATAATGCGGTTAAATATTTTAAATCATACATGCCCCGTTTGCACGGTGCAGAATCAATCAACCCCCACTCTGGGCTATCTAGGTGATGCGCTCACTCACCCGTTGCACCAAGTGGTTGTTTGATAATTTTTAAGAAAATCTGCCCTAGGGCAGAATCGAACCCCCACTCTCTGCTATCTTAGGCGGAGCGCTTGGGCAGCAGGCATTAGCTGCAATTTCTGGAAAACAGGGGACGGGACCTCGTCTTCTTCAAACTTGGGTAAGGCTAGGCTTGAGGATGAAGACGATGCGATCAGGCTAGGTTGATCTGGGTTCCAGGCGGGATTGGTTTTTCGGTTTCGAATGCTTGGGAGGCGATTCGCCCCCATGGGACAGTGGTTCCGTGGCAGGGTTTGCTATGGTTCGGGGGGAATATTCCGCGTCATGCTTTTGTCTCCTGGCTGGCCTTGAGGGACCGTTTCTATACCCGTGATAGGCTGGCTAGGTGGATCCCCTCGACACCTACCGATTGTTTGCTTTGTTTGTCCGGGACTGAGTCCCGAGACCACTTGTTCTTTCAGTGCCCCTTTGCGAGTTTGGTGTGGGAGGATATCCTCTGTTGGGGCAGAGCTTCCCGCCTCGTTCTCCCTTGGGATGCTGAGCTTGAGTGGATTTGTCGGGTGAGTGTTGGGCAGCACAAGCGTAAGCTTGTTTGGACAGTGGCCTGGTGTGCTGTGATCTACCATATTTGGATGGAACGCAACTTGCGTTTTCACGGCCCGGGTCACCGTACTCCTCAGTCGGTTATCGCTGCTATTCGGTCTGATATTTCTTCTGCATGCTCGTCCTTGGTGGGTGCGGTTTCGGCCGGCTCCCCCTGGGATTCTTTTGATTGACTTTGTCTTGTTCTTTGAGTGTGTGCAGGTGTTTTGTCAGGTTGCTCTTTGCGGTGCTGTTTCGCTTTTGGCGATTGCTTCTTCCCCTGCTCTGTCCCTGGTTGCTGCTGTTGTCTCTTATCTGGAAGGGTTTTCAGTTTTGGTCTGTGCGGCTTGGTGGTTTGAGCTTGTCCCTGTGCTTGTTCATGCTCTGAGGTCGCTGCTTGCAGAGGCTCGATCAGTTGCTTGCTTTCTTCACCTTTCTGTCCTTTGCTGTCCTTGGCCCTTTCTTCCCTGGTGGGCTTCTTGTGTGGGGGCTTTGAGAGGCTAGTCTGTGGGTGTCACTAGCTGTAGGGGTTGGTTCAGGCGGTGCTTGCTTCTTCTGCAGTTGGCTGTCCTTCTCTGCTCTGTGGGTGCTCTTTGTCCCCTGGCGGTCCTGGTTCCTAATTGAGTTGAGTTGTTCTGGATGCTTGTTGTCACCCCGAAAGGCGCTTTGTCCTGAGGGTGTGTGGGCTTTTGGTGGGTCCTTGGATCTGGCTTTGTCGAGGGAAGCGATGCTGGCTGGGTCCCTGTGGCTTTCTGCCGTGCCTGCATACCGGATGGTTGTTCTTTTGCCATAAGTAGGGGGAAGACGAGTTGATGGGCCTCTTCTTTGTTTGGTTTCTTGGTCGTGCTTGGGGGGCGGGATTCTTGCTTGCATATGATGGATGGCCATATTGGCCCCTTTTTTCTTAGCATCTGCCTGTCCTCCCTCTGTTTTTGCTTGGTGCCCCTTGACCCTGTCTGGAGTCGCTCCTTCGCTCGTGCCGGCCGGGGGATGGATGGCCTGGGGTGTTGTGTGGGCGGATGAGGAGTCATGCTTCGTTCGTGTTCTGTCTTATTGTTTTCTCTTGCTTCAGCTGGTTCTTTTGCTTTTTGAGTTGTGTTACATTTATCTGCTTTTTGTGTTTTCTGGCTCCTTCCCGCTTGTGGGTTGGATGCTGGGGTTTGTTGTTGTTGGTTTCTTTGTTGCTTTCCCTCGGGCTGTGAGGTTTCCGTTGGATTGTTTTGGTTTTGTTGTCGTACATTGGTTCTCCCAGTGCTTGTTCTCTTGTTTGTTGTGCCCTTTGGCCTCGGGCTTTGAGGTCTTTTTGCTTATATATAATCACCTTTGCAAAAAAAAAAGGATGAAGACGATGGATTAGGGCAGGCCGTCTCTTTCCCCTTAGGTGTGGCGGCTGGAGATTCTTCATTGAATGCCATCCCTAATGAGGGAAAGTTCATTAACGTCAGGAAGAAGTCTACTACCATACCTGCATCAGGCCCCGTGATGAGCGCTGCTCTTAAAGGTCAAGTTGAGTTTGAAAAAATCCCAGCTGGCCGTTTGTTGAAGGGGAGAAATCCGGCTATATTGGCTGATTTGGAAAGTCAATTAAAGGGGGATTCTCTCTCCATGGGCAATGGCTTAAATTCCTTGGATACCCGTTATGGAAAATCTGGGAATAATTTTGAACTCCCTTCAAATATCCGAGTTGGGAACGGTTTAGCTGCGGCAGTTTTGGAAAGTCCTTTGAGTGTGGCTGGTTCTCTCTCCTTGGGTAATCCGTTGCTGCCTCAAGCTATTAAGAACATTGATACCCGATTTGGTAAGTCTGAAGTCTCACGCAATGAAGGGCTGCAATGTGATGATTTAATGGGCCAGCCAAGATGTGACATCCCAAACCCAATTGGGCTTGACATAAACGGGCTTGGTCCAAATGTCCTTGATTTGAATGGCAAGGGTGGGCTTGAGCAAAATGGGCTTGGCGCAATTGGGAGGGGCCCATTCTTAGGGCAAGGAGTCTTGCCAAATGGGCCGTCCTCCTTTAGCCCAATAGGGCGTGTGTAGTTAGGACACTTGGTAGCTCGGCGTTTTAAGCCCACTCGGGATGAGGTTTTGCCCCTGGAGGAGAACGGGGGTGAGGGTGAGTTTGGTTTGGGTTGTAGCTCGATTGGGCCTAGGAGTGGGTCGGGGATTCCAGGAAAGTTTCCTCTGTTAGGCCATCCTCGGTCGGATTTGGAGGCTAGTGCGGGGGAAGAGACGTCTGTAGGTACTTTGGGTAAGTTTGGGCCACATTTTGTTGGGCCCTTTGGCCCCCCGGGGTCCCATGGTCAGGGTCAGAAGTCTAGTTGGGCCAATCTTTTTGGGCCTCAGTGGACCTCCCCCGCTATTGAACCCCTAGTCTATAATCCTCCAATTGAGAAGGATGGGATTATGTTTGCCATCCCCTCGGATGAGGTTATTGAGGAGGGTGTAGCTGTCTGGAGAGGTTCTTTGGTGGGTCAGTTTATTGATGGTAAACTCCCCTTTTTTGTGCTCGATCGGCTTGTCCGAAAGATTTGGGAACATGTGGAAGTTCCAACCATTAACTTGTTTGATAATGGTTTGATTATCTTCAGGTTCCAAAAGGACTCAGCTCGGGACTGGGTCCTGGAGAATGGTCCCGGGCACATTGGGGGTAAGCCTATCCTTCTGAGGCCGTGGGCCCCTGGGATTGTCCCCCAGATCTTTGTGTTCGATAAAATACCTGTGTGGGTTAAGTTTTCCCATGTCCCTATGGAATTGTGGACCACTCATGGGTTGAGTAATATTGCGAGCACGGTTGGTGTTCCTTTGCGGTTGGATAAGCCTACAAAGGACAAAACGTGCTCCTCGTATGCTCAGGTTTGTGTGGAGGTTGCGATTGATGCCCCTCTTCCTAGTAAAGTTGGGGTCACTGTCTATGGGGTTGATCACACTATCCCAATTGAGTAAGAGTGGAAGCCCAAGCGGTGCCTGTCTTGCCGTGTCTTTGGTCACTCGGACACAGGTTGTCCGAAAGAGAATATGGGTAGGGTCGATCCCATCCTCACTACACAGGTGTCTGCTGAGGGTGAGGTCAAGGTGTCGGCCCAGAGTGAGGGTGTGGACTCGGATATGGTTATGGTTGATAGTGGGGAGGGTCAGCAGGCCTCCTCTCTTGAGATTGGTGATGAGTTTCTCCCTGTGGAAGGGAAATCTCGTAGGCGTAAACGGAACAGGAAGAAGGCTGCGAAGTCCTGGGCTGCGACAGACTCGTCTGCCCATCCCATTGCCTTGGTTAGCCTCCCGAGTTCCCCTATTGGCCCCACCTCTAGGCTTTCCCGTTCTCCCGAGCCCCTAAAGGGGGTCTGCGTGGCTAACTCTTTCGGTTCCCTAGCTGATTCCTCGGAGTGTGTCTTGGCCTCCCCGAGGGTGGTTCCTTAGTGGAAAAGACGCTCTGTGACAGTGTGGACCCCCGATGGTGTCAGGATGCCATTGTTTCCCCTTCTACTTCCTATGTCTAGATGGTGCTCGTGGAATGTGCGCGGTCTCACTGACCCGACAAAAGGACGATGTGTTCGTTCCTTTTTGCAGTCTGAGGATATTGGTTTCTGTTGTCTGGGAGAAACTAAGGTTAAGGCTCATCAGTTTGACTTCGTGTTTCGTTCCTTTGGGGCCGATTGGCAGTGCATGTGTAGTTATGGGGATAGTGGCCTGGGTCGTATTTGGGTGTTATGGCGTTCCCGCCGTTTCTCTTTCTCTCCTACCCTGATTAGTCCTCAGTTGGTTACTGGCTCCCTGGTGGACCTGTCTTCTCAGGTTGTGACTCATATTGCTTGTGTGTATGGGTCCAATCTCGAGGCTGGGAGGTCTGCCTTGTGGAGGGAGTTGGTCTTGGCTTGTTCGAGTTGGTCTTCCTCTGGAGTGGTTATGGGAGACTTTAATGAGACTCGCCGGCTGACTGAGAGGAGTGGTGGCAACCATAGCATTTCTGCGATGGGAGCCTTTGATACTGCTCTCCTAGAGGCTGACTTGGTAGAGCTGCCGGTTCAGGGGAATTGGTTCACTTGGACTAGCCGCCCGAGGGGTGGTCCGGGGGGTCAGTTGGGGAGGTTGGATAGAGTTTTGGTGAATGCTGAGTGGGCTTCTGCCCGGCCTATGTGTGTGGTGCGCGTCCATGATTGGGGTGTTTCTGATCATAGTCCGATGGTTTTCTCTCCAGGCCCTTTAGGTGCTCGTCGGTCTCCCTCTATAGTCTGTATGGACTATAGAAAATTGAATAAAGAGACAAAAAAAGATCACTTTCCTTTACCATTTATAGACCAGATGTTAGATAGGATAGCTGGTAGAGCTTATTACTGCTTTCTAGATGGTTATTCTGGATATAACCAAATCACCATAGACCCTGTGGACCAGGAGAAAACAACCTTTACATGTCCCTTTGGAACATTTGCTTTTCGCATAATGCCTTTTGGCTTATGCAATGCACCAGCAACATTCCAAAGGTGCATGTTGGCCATTTTCTCTGACTTAGATGAATCCATGATAGAAACCCCTGAATAAGCGTGAGAACCCCTTGATTATACGGACCCCCAACACATTAACTTGAAAACCCCAGTAGCCAATTTGGTCTCAACCCCTAAGAAAGGCTAGAAAACAGGTTACTTAGATGATCTAACAAACCAAGGATCGGACAAAGCTTTTGGCTCCCATCAACCCTCGATCTTCAAAGCACTCCACAAGCAAGACAGATCAATCCTCACTTGAATGCTCCAAATATTCGTGCATTCTATCACAAGAACACACAAGAAACCCAAAACATCGTATCATTTGCTCTGATACCAAATGATACGAAACCTCCAAGAATAAGCGTGAGAACCCCTTGATTATACGGACCCCCAACACATTAACTTGAAAACCCCAGTAGCCAATTTGGTCTCAACCCCTAAGAAAGGCTAGAAAACAGGTTACTTAGATGATCTAACAAACCAAGGATCGGACAAAGCTTTTGGCTCCCATCAACCCTCGATCTTCAAAGCACTCCACAAGCAAGACAGATCAATCCTCACTTGAATGCTCCAAATATTCGTGCATTCTATCACAAGAACACACAAGAAACCCAAAACACTACATTTCCATATATTCTTATCAACTTCTTTTACATTAGACAAAACAAATTCCTTTTATAGACAAGGAATTTTAGTGCATGCAAATTAATGATTTCCCCAACCACCTAACTTCTACTTTCCAACAACCCATATTAAAGGATTTCCTCAACTACCTAATTAAAGGAATTCTCCAACTACTTAATTAAATGCATGCTTTCTAGGAATTAAAATTTGAATATTACAACATTGATAAAGTCTTCATACCATTCCATGCATTTGAACTTGTGAGAAAGTGTAGTTATGCATTTCTTTCTTTGTTGACTTTGATTGTCCTTGCTCCATAACAATGATTTGACTTCCTTGACCTTCATCATGGATATGAATTGAATTGTCAAGATAATTCATATCAGATATTTATGGATGACTTCTCAGTCTTTGGTGATTCTTTTACAAACTGTTTAGAGAACTTAGGACAAGTCCTAGCTAGGTGTGAGGAGACCAACCTAGTCCTTAATTGGGAAAAATGCCACTTTATGGTGGAAGAAGGGATAGTCTTATTTTTTGGGTGCGATCATACCAGCACTAATGCACCGGATCCCATCAGAACTCCGCAGTTAAGCGTGCTTGGGCGAGAGTAGTACTAAGTTGGGTGACCACTTGGGAAGTCCTCGTGTTGCACCCCTTTAAAAAAAAGGCAATTTTTTTGTGGTTTTTTCTCTCTCCTAATAATTTGAATTTTGGATTAATAGAAGATAGTTTGGGCGTTGTGGGCGTGAATGACGGGTTGAGTAAAAATGGAATTTCAGAGAATTATGCTGATCACGTTAATCTTCTTAAAATGGGTTTTAATGCTGATTGTGGGTTGACCAAGAAGGTTATGGGCGTGATTGACGGAGAAGTGAAATCAGCCTTAAAAGTTAGTGGGCTGGGTAATAAGGAAGGTTTGTGTGCTGATTTGCCTTTGGGTGATAATGGGCTGGGCAATAAGTTGTTTAAGGAGGTAACGTCCGTGATTTGCGCCGAAGGATTAATTCGGAGTAATTCAGTTGATTTTGTGGGTCCTACGGATGGAAGTAAATTTTTGCAATTGCCTTCTATAAGTGGAGCTTCACCTTTTGGAAAATCATTAAATTCTAATGGGCTGGTGGGCCACTCAATTGACATGGTTGACCAGCTCAATTCTAATGGGTTGTTGCATGGAGAGATGGTCAATTCTAAAGGGTTGTTGCATGGTGAGATGGTGGGCCAGCAACGTGAGGATTTTCTACATGGTAACCCAAATGGGTTGGGCCTAAATGGCTTAAGGTCTGAAGGGATGGGCTTGGTGCATGGGCTTTTGCCGATCGGGCCTCCTTCTTGTAGCCCAATAGGGCGTGGGCATTTGGGAAATTTGGTTGCTCGTCGCATTTTATCTCCTCAGAATGAGACAGTTGCCAATTTGCAGCTTGGAGGTCAGGGTGTCCCGAGTGATCGCGGGATGAGGGTTAATTCTCAAGGACCGTGGGATTCACTTGGTAATTTACCGGGTAAATTTCCTTTGTTAGGCCATTCTAGGTTGGAGTCGTTAGTAGGGGAAGAGGATGCTGATTCGTTTGGATCCTTGGGATGTAGTGAGGTGGATCCTCTTGGGCCTATTGGGCCCCAAAGTTCGGGAGGTAGGTCATTAGGCCCGAGCCATAAGGATAGTTAGGCGAATTTGTTTGGGCCTAGGTGGACGACCTCTTTGGATGAACCCCTAGTTTATAGCCCCCCAGTTGAGAAGAATGGTATCATGTTTGCAGTTCCCTCTGATGAGGTTATTGAGGAGGGCATCGCAGTTTGGAGAGGTTCTCTTGTGGGCCAGTTTCTGGATGGTCGGGTTCCGTTTACTGTCCTTGATCGCCTGGTTCGCAGGATCTGGGGTCATGTGGAAGTTCCTACCATTAATATGTTTGATAATGGATTGATAATATTTCGGTTCAAAAATGACTCGGCTCGTGATTGGGTTCTGGCAAATGGCCCCTGGCACATTGGTGGAAGCCAATTCTCCTTCGGGAATGGGTGCCTGGTATAGTGCCTCAAACCATTGTGTTTGATAAGATCCCAGTTTGGGTTAAGTTTTTCCATGTTCCGATGGAAATGTGGACCTCTCATGGGTTGAGTGACATTGCGAGCACTATTGGAGTTCCTCTGCGTTTAGATAAGCCTACAAAGGAGAAGACTTGTTCCTCCTATGCTCGTGTGTGTGTGGAAGTAGCTGTTGATGCTCCTCTTCCTAGAATGGTTGGGGTTTCTGTTTTCGGAGTTGATCATAATATTTTTTTTTGCAAAGGTGAATATATATAAGCAAAAGACCTTAAAGCCCGAGGCCAAAGGGCACAACAAACAAGAGAACAAACACAGGGAGAACCAATGTAAGACAACAAAACCAAAACAACCCAACGGAAACCTCACAGCCCGAGGGAAAGCAACAAATAAACCAAACAACAACAGACCCCAGCTTCCAACCCACAAGCGGGAAGGAGCCAGAAAAGACAAAAAGCAGAAAAATGTAACACAACTGAAAACACCCCAGGCCACCTCATCCGCCCACAAAACACCCCAGGCCATCCATCCCCCGGCCGACACGAGCGAAAGAGCGACTCCAGACAGGGTCAAGGGGCACCAAGCAAACAGAGATAGTACAGGCAGATGCAGAGAAGAAAGGGGCCAAGCTGGCCATCCATCATATGCAAGCAAGAAGCCCGTCCCCCAAGCACGACCAAGAAACCTAACAAAGAAGAGGCCCATCAACTCGTCTTCCCCCTACTTATGGCAAAAGAAACAACCATCCGGAATGCAGGCACGGCAGAAAGCCACAGGGACCTAGCCAGCATCGCTTCCCTCGACAAAGCCAGATCCAAGGACCCCCCAAAAGCCCACACACCCTCAGGACAAAGCGCCTTTCGGGGTGACAACAAGCGCCCAGAACTCAGCTCAATTAGGAACCAGGACCGCTAGGGGACAACGAGCACCCACAGAACAGAGATGGACAGCCAACAGCAGAAGAAGCAAGCACCACCTGAACCAACCCGACAGCAAGGGACACCCCACAGACTAGCCACACAAAGCCCCACACAAGAAGCCCACCAGGGGAGAAAGGCCAAGGACAAACAGGAGAGAAAAAGCCAGCAACTACAAGAGCCACAGCAAGCAGCGATCTCAGGGCAAGAACAAGCACAGGGACAATCTCAAACAACCAAGCCGCACAGACCAAAACAGAAACCCCTCCAGAGAAGGGACAGCAGCAGGAACCAGGGACAGAGCAGGGGAAGAAGCAATCGCCAGAAGCGAGACAGCACCGCATAGAGCAACCTGACAAAACACCTGCACACACTCAAAGAACAAGACAAAGTCAATCAAAAGAATCCCAGGGGGAGACGGCCGAAACCGCACCCACCCAGGACGAGCAAGCAGAAGAAATATCAGACCGAATAGCAGCGATAACCGACTGAGGAGGGCGGTGACCCGGGCCATGAAAACACAAGTTGCGTTCCATCCAAATATGGTAGATCACAGCACACCAGGCCACCCTCCAAACAAGCTTACGCTTGTGGTGCCCAGCACTCACCCGACAAATCCACTCAAGCTCAGCATCCCAAGGGAGAACGAGGCGGGAAGCTCTGCCCCAACAGAGGATATCCTCCCACACCAAACTCGCAAAGGGGCACTGGAAGAACAAGTGGTCACGGGACTCAGTCCCGGACAAACAAAGCAAACAGTCGGTAGGTGTCGAGGGGATCCACCTAGCCAGCCTATCACGAGTATACAAGCGGTCCCTCAAGGCCAGCCAGGTGAAAAAAGCATGACGCGGAATATTCCCCCCGAACCATAGCAAACCCTGCCACGGAACCACTGTCCCACGGGGGCGAATCGCCTCCCAAGCACTTGAAACCGAAAAACCAATCCCGCCAGGAACCCAGATCAACCTATCCTCCCTACCTGGGCAACACACAGTAGAGCGCACGGCATCGGCGATCTCCAACAAATCAGGAGACACGACCGGCCACCGCCACGAACCATCAGGTAGCAGAAAATCAGAGACCATAGCTTGAATATGACTAGCTGCGTCATACAAGATACGATCACTGATTCTGGGGAGAATAGGACCATCAGGCAGCCATGGATCAACCCACATACGACACCTAGAACCGTCGCCAATGGAAAACCGGACAAGAGGACGGAATTGGTCCCGAAGCCCCATAATCGCCTTGAGGCACCAAGACCACATAAACGACACAGGAATCGTCCAAAGAGACCGACCACGGAGGATATACTCCTCCATCCAAGCCACCCACAGAGAACCAGAGCGAAGCAGAAGGAGCCAAAGGAGCTTCATAACCGCTGCCGAGTTCTAGGATTGGATATGACGAATACCCAAACCTCCCTCACTCTTCGGCAAACAAATGTCATCCCAGGCAACCTTCGCCCCCCCACGACCAGAAGGAGAGCCCTTCCAGAGGTAACACCGAAGCAAACTCTCAACCCTATGGACTATACGAGCAGGCAGCACAAACACACTAGCCCAATAGACCTGGAAGCTCTGAAGGACCGACTGGATAAGCTGCAACCTTCCCGCATAGGAAAGAGCCCTAGCAGTCCAACTTCCAATCCTAGAGGTGATCCGATCAATCAGAGGCTGGCAATCCCAAGAAGACAGCCGACCCGAGATGAGAGGGAGACCTAAGTAACAAACAGGCAAAGTTGCAAGAGCAACACCCATGAACTCAGCCAGACCGACAGCCACCTGGACAGGAACCCCCGCACAGAACATCGAGCTCTTAGCGGAGTTAGCCACAAGGACTGAAAAAACTAGCAACCTCTCTCCTAAAATTCTCTCTATTCTCTCTCCTCCCATCAATGGGGGACTGATTTTTTGAAGCTTCCCCATGGTTGTTCGTGGTCCTCCTTGCTGCTGGTAGGAGGGTGGTGGTGCATAGTGTTAAAGCTGGCGATCCGAGAGTATCACCAAGGGTGGTCGTCGGCCTTCTTGCTGCTGCTGAGTGTAGGTGTTGAGCCATTGGCTTCCATGGCTGTTCATTGAAGTTTCGTATGACCCGTTGATGAAGGTAGCGGAGCTGGGCGCATCACCGAGGTAAGCTCTCTTCATTCTCTGGTTTTTAGCTCTCTTCATTCTCTGGTTTTTAGCTCTCTTCATTCTCTGGTTTTTAGCAGCTTTGTATGCTCTGTTTGTGTGTTTTAGCATCTTTGCATGCTCTGTTTTGTGTGGTTGTCTGTTCTGTTTTGTGTGTTTGTTTCTTTTCAATTCTTAGATTCGTGGTGCCCTACTCTTGGTCCTCCATTGGTTCTGTTTGTGTAAGTTTAAGGGGTTGTCTTCTTCGGTATTTCACGTGTGGTTTACCTCTGAAAAAACCATTTGCCAAGAACACTCCAACCTCTGTTTTTTCTGGAAATCGTAATAAAATTCCATCTCCTTTACCTGTGGGTTTGAGTGAGGGGTTTGTCCTTACACAGTCCTCTGTGAAGGCCGCTGCTGGTTCAGAAATTGCCTCAGAAGAGTTGGGGCTGATGAGCTCGAGTGTGGGAGACCCGAGTGAGGTTTCTCCGTCTGGGCAAAAACAGAGTGAGCGTGTTGGGGGGGTTTCTTTGCTGAGTATGTTGCCGGTTGATCCGATTGGTAGTTTGAATAAATTTGGGGTTGTTACAAGTCGAATTGGAGACTCTCTCCCCATCCGTCGAAAGGGGCGTGTTAAAAGAGCTCAAACTGGAAACTCGAGCATCAGTCTGGATGCTGTTTCAGATGTTGGAAAAACAGAGGTTCCCCTTCCAGTAGCCTCTGATGGTGTGGCTGTGGTGCCCCCTCGGTTTTGTCCTCATCCCATCAGTCCTAAGCCGCTTGATAATTTGGCAGAGGTTAATCTGGGCTTCAATGGGGAGATCTCTTGCAGGCGAAAGGCTGACGTTGAAGGATTGGGGCAGCCATCTTCGTCTTCTGTGTTGGCGGATCCAGAGGTTTCTGTTATCGCTGCAGTACCTATTGATGGAAAGTGTAATAACTCTGGGGGCGTGATTCAAGGGCTGGGAGTTAAGGTTTCAACGAGGACCAACTCCATTCCTTCTCCAACTAGGTCTGATGGAATTTCGAATTTGCAAGCTGTCAGAATTGATTATGGCAAGGCTGGGCATCCTTATAGCTACTTGATGCCAAATAAGGAAACTCAGCTCTTGGGCTTAAAGGATACGAATATGGGTAAGGAAATGCAGCAGGTCTCTTCTTTGGCTTTTAAGGAAACATTGGGAAAAGTATTAAGAGAGGATTCTCTCTCTAGGGCCAATTCCATAGGCTGTACTAATCCTCTTATCATTCAAAATGGAAAGTCCAAAGTGCCTTTGACCCGTCAGATTCTGCATAGTGATTTTCAAACCAAAAATAGTGCAGCTATATGTGATTTAAATGGGCTTGTTAATGGGCCTATTGAAAATGAAATTGAGCTTGCACCTCTTGGGCTTGATGGTTTGGATAAGAAGGGGCCCCATCTTAATGGGCTTGACCCAATGGTTTTGGGCCCCAATTTAAGCTCGACGGGCTTCGGGCAAGGAGTCGTGCCTCTTGGGCCAATTGGGCCGTCCTCTTTTAGCCCTATAGGGCATGGGCAGTTGGGCCACTTGGTGACCCGTCGTACCTTCTCTGCTCGGGCTGAGGCTTTGCCCTTGAAGGGAAAGGTCGGAAATAGTGATTTTGAAATAGGGGTTAGTTCGCTAGGGCCGATGATTGGTTCGGGGATTCCAGGAAAGTTTCCTCTGTTGGGCCACCATTGTTCGGAGTTGGGATCTAGTGAAGGAGATGATGTGTTGGGGGGTTCGGTGGATGAGTCTGGGACGAATCCTATTGGCCCATTTGGGCCCGCAGGGCCCCTTCCTCAGGGTCAGAAGGCTAGTTGGGCCAATCTTTTTGGGCCTCAGTGGACCTCCCCTGCTGCGGAACCCCTAGTCTATAACCCTCCAATTGAGAAGGATGGGATGCTGTTTGCCATTCCCTCGGATGAGGTTATCGAGGAGGGCATAGCAGTCTGGAGAGGTTCGTTGGTGGGTCAATTTATTGATGGCAAACTTCCCTTTTTTGTTCTTGACCGTCTTGTCAGGAAGATTTGGGGACATGTGGAAGTTCCAACCATTAACTTGTTTGATAATGGTTTGATCATTTTCAGGTTCCAAAAGGACTCAGCTAGGGACTGGGTCTTAGAGAATGGCCCCTGACACTTCGGGGGGAAGCCTATCCTTCTGAGGCCGTGGACCCCTGGGATTGTCCCCCAGACCTTTGTGTTCGATAAAATTCCTGTGTGGGTTAAGTTTTTCCATGTCCCTATGGAATTGTGGACCACTCCTGGGTTGAGTAATATTGCGAGCACGGTTGGTGTTCCTTTGCGGTTGGATAAACCTACAATGGACAAAACGTGCTCCTCATATGCTCGGGTTTGTGTGGAGGTTGCGATTGATGCCCCTCTTCCTAGTAAAGTTGGGGTCACTGTCCATGGGGTTGATCACACTATCCCAATTGAGTATGAGTGGAAGCCCAAGCGGTGCCTGTCTTGCCGTGTCTTCGGCCACTCGGACACAGGTTGTCCGAAACAGACTATGGGTAGGGTCGATCCCATCCCCATTACACAGGTGGCTGCTGAGGGTGAGGTCAAGGTGCCGGCCCAGAGTGAGGGCGTGGACTCGGATATGGTTATGGTTGATAGTGGGGAGGGTCAACAGGCCTCCTCGCTTGAGATTGGTGATGAGTTTCTCCCTGTGGAAGGGAAGTCTCGTAGGCGTAAACGGAACAGGAAGAAGGCAGCAAAGTCCTTGGCTGCGGCAGACTCGTCCGCCCATCCCATAGCCTCGGTTAGCCTCCCGAGTTCCCCTACTGTCTCTAGGCTTTCCCGTTCTCCCGAGCCCCTAAAGGGGGTCCGCGTGGCTAACTCGTTCGGTTCCCTAGCTGATTCCTCGGAGTGTGCCTTGGCCTCCCCGAGGGTGGTTTCCTTAGTGGAAAAGACGCTCTGTGAAAGTGAGGACCCCCGATGGTGTCAGGATGCCATTGTTTCCCCTTCTACTTCCTATGTCTAGTTGGTGCTCGTGGAATGTACGCGGTCTCACTGACCCGACCAAAGGACGTTGTGTTCGTTCGTTTCTGCAGTCTCAGGATATTGGTTTCTGTTGTCTGGTTGAAACTAAGGTTAAGGCTCATCAGTTTGACTTTGTGTTTCGTTCCTTTGGGGCCGATTGGCAGTGCGTGTGTAGCTATGGGGACAGTGGCCTGGGTCGTATTTGGGTGTTATGGCGTTCCCGCCGTTTCTCTTTCTCTCCTACCCTGATTAGTCCTCAGTTGGTTACTGGCTCCCTGGTGGACCTGTCTTCTCAGGTTGTGACTCATATTGCTTGTGTGTATGGGTCCAATCTCGAGGCTGGGAGGTCTGCCTTGTGGAGGGAGTTGGTCTTGGCTTGTTCGAGTTGGTCTTCCCCTGGTGTGGTTATGGGAGATTTTAATGAGACTCGCCGGCTGACTGAGAGGAGTGGGGGTAACCATAGCATTTCTGCGATGGGAGCCTTTGATACTGCTCTCCTAGAGGCTGACTTGGTTGAGCTGCCGGTTCAGGGGAACTGGTTCACTTGGACTAGTCGCCCGAGGGGTGGCCCAGGGGGTCAGTTGGGTAGGTTGGATAGAGTTTTGGTCAACGCTGAGTGGGCGTCTGGTCGGCCTATGTGTGTGGTGCACGTGCATGACTGGGGTGTTTCTGACCATAGTCCGTTGGTTTTCTCTCCAGGCCCTTTAGGTGCTCGTCGGTCTCCCTCCTTTCGGTTCTTCAACCATTGGGGGGACTCTGATAGGTTTTTGGCTGTGATTGCTAGTAGGTGGGTGACCCACGTTGGTGTCTCTCCGCTTGTTAGTTTCGCTCGCAATTTAAAGGGCTTAAAGGGGACTCTCAGGCAGGAGTTTGGGACGCCGATTGCTGTGCTTAGTCAACAGGTTATTGATCTTCGCTTGGCCATGGAGGCTGCCCAGGCGAGAGTGTTGGTGGACCCCCTTTCTCCTTCCCTCCAGCTTCAGGCCGCTGAGGCTTCTGACAGGTTCTGGGCAGCTGCTAGGTGTGAGGAAGCCTCCCTTCGGCAGAAATCGAGGGTCAAGTGGTTGGCGTTAGGGGATAGGAACTCGGGGTTCTTTCACAGAAGCGTGAAAGTTAGGGCAGCCCGGAATAGCTTTTCCTCTTTGGTTGATGGTTCTGGGGTCAGGTTGTCTTCCCATGAGGACATCTCGCGTTCCCTGGTTCATTATTTCCAGGGTCTCTTGGGGTCTCAAGGGGTTGGTTATCGTGACCTCACAGAGCATTTAAAGCCGTTGGTGGGGTTTTCGTGGTCTGATCAGTGTGTAACTGATCTCATCCGTCCCATCTCGCGAGATGAGGTTCGTACTGTTCTCTTTTCCATGAGTAGTGCCAGGGCTCCTGGCCCGGATGGCTTCCCTGTGGGGTTTTTCAAAGCGGCTTGGAGTGTTGTTGGGGATGATTTCGTTTCCGCCGCGCTTCACTTCTTTGATACCTCCTACCTTCCTCCTGGTATCAATGCCACCTCTCTTACCTTGATTCCTAAGAAGGTGGGTGCCTCCCGGGTTGAGGATTTCAGGCCTATCTCCTGTTGTAAGGTGTTGTATAAATGCATTGCAAAGGTTTTGGCTAATCGTCTTCGCGTGTGGCTGCCTTCCTTCATCAGTCCGAATCAGTCGGCTTTTGTTCAAGGTAGGAGCATTGTGGATAACATTCTGCTCTGCCAAGAGTTGGTTGGGGGTTACCACCTCAACAAAGGGAGCCCGCGGTGTGTGCTGAAGATCGACCTGCAGAAAGCTTATGACTCTATTCAGTGGGATTTTCTCTTTGGCTTACTGCTTTCGATTGGTACGCCTTGCAAGTTTGTCAACTGGGTCCGGGCTTGCGTTACTTCGCCTATGTTCTCCATTTCGGTGAATGGGTCCTCTGAGGGGTTTTTTGCGGGTAGGCGTGGTCTCCGTCAGGGTGATCCCCTGTCCCCTTACCTGTTCGTCATGTGTATGGAAGTCTTGTCGCGGCTGCTGAATTCTCCGCCGCCTGAGTTTGAGTTTCATCCCAAGTGTGAGAGGGTTAATCTTACCCATCTTTGCTTTGCGGATGACTTGATGATTTTCTCTGCGGGGAACAGGTCTTCTTTGAGGTTTGTTCAGCAGACATTACTTCACTTCCAGGAGCTCTCAGGCCTTGTGGCTAACTCCGCTAAGAGCTCGATGTTCTGTGCGGGGCTTCCTGTCCAGGTGGCTGTTGGTCTGGCTGAGTTCATGGGTATTGCTCTTGCGACCTTGCCTGTTTGTTACTTAGGTCTCCCTCTCATCTCTGGTCGGCTGTCTTCTCGCGATTGCCAGCCCCTGATTGATCGGATCACCTCTAGGATTGGCAGTTGGACTACTAGGGCCCTTTCCTATGCGGGAAGGTTGCAACTTATCCAGTCGGTCCTCCAGAGCTTCCAGGTCTATTGGGCTAGTGTGTTTGTTCTGCCTGGTCGTATAGTCCATAGGGTTGAGAGTGAGGGAGGTTTGGGTATTCGTCATATCCAATCCTGGAACTCGGCTGCGGTTATGAAGCTCCTTTGGCTCCTTCTGCTTCGCTCTGGTTCGCTGTGGGTGGCTTGGATGGAGGAGTATATCCTCCGTGGCCGGTCTCTTTGGACGATTCCTGTGTCGTCTATGTGGTCTTGGTGCCTCAAGGCGATTATGGGGCTTCGGGACCAATTCCGTCCACTTGTCCGGTTTTCCATTGGCGACGGTTCTAGGTGTCGTATGTGGGTTGATCCATGGTTGCCTGATGGACCTATTCTCCCCAGAATCAGTGATCGTATCTTGTATGACGCAGCTAGTCATATTCAAGCTATGGTCTCTGATTTTCTACTTCCTGATGGTTCGTGGCGGTGGCCGGTCGTGTCTCCTGATTTGTTGGAGATCGCCGATGCCGTGCGCTCTACTGTGTGTTGCCCTGGCAGGGAGGATAGGTTGATCTGGGTTCCAGGCGGGCTGGGTTTTTCGGTTTCTAGTGCTTGGGAGGCGATCCGCCCCCGTGGGACAGTGGTTCCGTGGCAGGGTTTGCTATGGTTCGGGGGGAATATTCCGCGACATGCGTTTGTCACCTGGCTGGCCTTGAGGGACCGTTTGTATACTCGTGATAGGCTGGCTAGGTGGATCCCCTCGACTCCTACCGATTGTTTGCTTTGTTTGTCCGGGACTGAGTCTCGGGACCACTTGTTCTTCCAGTGCCCCTTTGCGAGTGAGTGCTGAGCTTGAGTGGATTTGTCGGGTGAGTGCTGGGCAGCACAAGCGTAAGCTTGTTTGGAGGGTGGCCTGGTGTGCTGTGATCTACCATATTTGGACGGAACGCAACTTGCGTTTTCACGGCCTAGGTCACCGCCCTCCTCAGTCGGTTATCGCTGCTATTCGGTCTGATATTTCTTCTGCATGCTCGTCCTGGGTGGGTGCGGTTTCGGCCGGCTCCCCCTGGGACTCTTTTGATTGACTTTGTCTTGTTCTTTGAGTGTGTGCAGGTGTTTGTTAGGTTGCTCTTTGCGGTGCTGTTTCGCTTCTGGCGATTGTTTCTTCCCCTGCTCTGTCCCTGGTTGATGCTGCTGTCTTTTCTCTGGAGGGTTTCTGTTTTGGTCTGTGCGGCTTGGTTGTTTGAGCTTGTCCCTGTGCTTGTTCATGCTCTGAGGTCGCTGCTTGCTGTGGCTCGTTCTGTTGCTGGCTTTCTTCATCTATCTGTCCTTTGCTGTCCTTGGCCTTTCTCCCCTGGTGGGCTTCTTGTGTGGGGCTTCGAGAGGCTTGTCTGTGGGGTGTCACCAGCTGTAGGGTTGGTTCAGGCGGTGCTTGTTTCCTCTGCAGTTGGCTGTCCTTCTCTGGTTTGGGGGTGTTCGTTGTCCCCTGACGGTCCTGGTTCCTAATTGAGCTGAGTTCTGGATGCTTGTTGTCACCTCGAAAGGCGCTTTGTCCTGAGGGTGTGTGGGCTTTTGGTGGGTCCTTGGGTCTGGCTTTGTCGAGGGGAGCGATGCTGGCTGGGTCCTTGTGGCTTTCTGCCGGGCCTGCATACCGGATGGTTGTTCTTTTGCCATAAGTAGGGGGAAGATGAGTTGATGGGCCTCTTCTTTGTTTGGTTTCTTGGTCGTGATTGGGGGGCGGGCTTCTTGCTTGCTTTTGATGGATGGCCAGCTTGGCCCCTTTTTTCTCAGCATCTGCCTGTCCTCTCTCTGTTTTTGTTTGGTGCCCCTTGTCCCTGTCTGGAGTCGCTCTTTCGCTCGTGCCAGCCGGGGGTGGATGGCCTGGGGTGTTTGTGGGCGGTTGAGGTGTCATGTTTCGCGGATGTGGTGTCATGCTTCGGTCGTGTTCTGTCTTTGTTCCTCTTGCTTCAGCTTGTTCTTTGTTTTTGAGTTGTGTTTCATTTTTCTGCTTTTTGTCTTTCCTGGCTCCTTCCCGCTTGTGGGTTGGATGCTGGGGTCTGTTGTTGCTTGGTTTCTTTGTTGCTTTCCCTCGGGCAGTGAGGTTTCCGTTGGGTTGTTTTGGTTTTGTGTCATACATTGGTTTCTCCCTGTGTTTGTTCTCTTGTTTGTGGTGCCCTTTGGCCTCGAGCTTTGAGGTCTTTTGCTTATAATATTATCACCTTTGCAAAAAAAAAAAAAAAGGCCTGAAAGCTCCTGGAAGTGAAGTAATGTCTGCTGAACAAACCTCAAAGAAGTCCTGTTCCCCGCAGAGAAAATCATCAAGTCATCCGCAAAGCAAAGATGGGTAAGATTAATCCTCTCACACTTGGGATGAAACTCAAATTCAGGCGGCGGGGAATTCAGCAGCCGCGATAAGACTTCCATACACATGACGAACAGGTAAGGGGACAGGGGATCACCCTGACGGAGACCACGCCTACCCGCAAAAAACCCCTCAGAGGACCCATTCACCGAAATGGAGAACATAGGCGAAGTAACGCAAGCCCGGACCCAGTTGACAAACTGGCAAGGAGTACCAATCGAAAGCAGAAAGCCAAAGAGAAAATCCCACTGAATAGAGTCATAAGCTTTCTGCAGGTCAATCTTCAGCACACACCGCGGGCTCCCTTTGTTGAGGTGGTAACCCCCAACCAACTCCTGGCAGAGCAGAGTGTTATCCACAATGCTCCTACCTTGAACAAAGGCCGACTGATTCGGACTAATCTAGGCAACCACACGCGAAGACGATTAGCCAAAACCTTTGCAATGCATTTATACAACACATTACAACAGGAAATAGGCCTGAAATCCTCAACCCGGGAGGCACCCACCTTCTTAGGAAGCAAGGTAAGAGAGGTGGCATTGATACCAGAGGAAGGAAGGAGGTATCAAAGAAGTGAAGCGCAGCGGAAACGAAATCATCCCCAACAACACTCCAAGCAGCTTTGAAAAACCCCACAGGGAAGCCATCCGGGCCAGGAGCCTTGGCACTACTCATGGAAAAGAGAACAGCTCGAACCTCATCTCGCGAGATGGGGCGAATGAGATCAGTTACACACTGATCAGGCCACGAAAACCCCACCAACGGCTTTAAACGCTCAGTGAGGTCACGATAACCAACCCTTGGGACCCCAAGAGACCCTGGAAATAATGAACCAGGGATCTCGAGATGTCCTCATGGGAAGACATCCTGATCCCAGAACCATCAACCAAAGAGGCAAAGCTATTCTGGGCTGCCCTAACTTTCACACTCCTGTGAAAGAACCCCGAGTTCCTATCCCCTAACGCCAGCCACTTGACCCTCGATTTCTGCCGAAGGGAGGCTTCCTCACACCTAGCTGCTGCCCAGAACCTATCAGAAGCCTCAGCGGCCTGAAGCTGGAGGGAAGGAGAAAGGGGATCCACCAAAACTCCCGCCTGGGCAGCCTCCATGGCCAAGCGCAGATCAATAACCTGCTGACTAAGCACGGCAATCGGCGTCCCAAACTCCTGCCTGAGAGACCCCTTTAAGCCCTTTAAATTGCGAGCGAAGCTAACAAGCGGAGAGACCCCAACATGGGTCACCCATCTACTGGCAATCACAGACAAAAACCTATCAGACTCCCCCCAATGGTTGAAGAACCGAAAGAAGGGAGACCGACGAGCACCTAAAGGGCCTGGAGAGAAACCAACGGACTATGGTCAGAGACACCCCAGTCATGCACGTGCACCACACACATAGGCCGACCAGAAGCCCACTCAGCGTTAACCAAAACTCTATCCAACCTTCCCAACTGACCTCCTGGGCCACCCCTCGGGCGACTAGTCCAAGTGAAACAATTCCCCTGAACCGGCAGCTCAACCAAGTCAGCCTCTAGGAGAGCAGTATCAAAGGCTCCCATCGCAGAAATGCTATGGTTACCCCCACTCCTCTCCGTCAACCGGCGAGTCTCATTGAAGTCTCCCATAACTACGCCAGGGGCAGACCAACTCGAACAAGCCAAGGCCAACTCCCTCCACAAAGCAGACCTCCCAGCCTCGAGATTGGACCCATACACACAGGCAATATGAGTCGCAACCTGAGAAGACAGGTCCACCAGGGAGCCAGTAACCAACTGAGGACTAATCAGGCTAGGGGAGAAAGAGAAACGGCGGGAACGCCATAACACCCAAATACGACCCAGGCCACTATCCCCATAACTACAAACACACTGCCAATCAGCCCCAAAGGAACGAAACACGAAATCAAACTGATGAGCCTTAACCTTAGTTTCTACCAGACAGCAGAAACCAATATTCTCAGCCTGCAAAAAGGAGCGAACACATCGTCCTTTTGTCGGGTCAGTGAGACCGCGCACATTCCACGAGCACCAACTAGACATAGGAAGTAGAAGGGGAAACAATGAGATCCTGACACCATCGAGGGTCCACACTATCACAGCGCGTCTTTTCCACTAAGGAAACCACCCTCGGGGAGGCCAAGGCACACTCCGAGGAGTCAGCTAGAGAACCAAAAGAGTTAGTCATGGGGACCCTCTTTAGGGGCTGAGGAGAACGGGACAACCTAGAGATGGGGCCAATAGGAGACCTCGGGGGGCTAACCAAGGCAATGGGAAGGGCAGACAAGGACTTCGCAGCCTTCTTCCTGTTCCGTTTACGCCTACGAGATTTCCCTTCCACAGGGAGAAACTCATCACCAACCTCAAGAGAGGAGGCCTGATGACCCTCCCCACTATCACCCACTACCTGATCCGAGTCCACGCCCTCACTCTGGGCCGGTACCTTGACCTCGCCCTCAGCAGACACCTGAGAAGTGATGATGGGATCAGTATTACCCACATTCTGATTCGGACAACCTGTGTCCGAATGACCAAAGACACGGCAAGACAGGCACCGCTTAGGCTTCCATTCATACTCAATTGGGATAGTGTGATCTACCCCATAGACAGTGACCCCAACTTTACTAGGAAGAGGGGCATCAATCGCAACCTCCACACAAACCCGAGCATACGAGGAGCACGTTTTGTCCTTTGTAGGCTTATCCAGCCGCAAAGGAACACCAACCGTACTCGCAATATTACTCAACCCAGGAGTGGTCCACAATTCCATAGGAACATGGAAAAACTTGACCCACACAGGTATTTTATCGAACACAAAGGTCTGGGGGACAATCCCAGGGACCCACTGCCTCAGAAGGATAGGCTTCCCCCCGAAGTGCCAGGGCCCATTCTCCAAGACCCAGTCCCGAGCTGAGTCCTTTTGGAACCTGAAGATGATCAAGCCATTGTCAAACAAGTTGATGGTAGGAACTTCCACATGTCCCCAAATCCGCCTGACCAGCCGATCAAGAACAAAAAAGGGGAGTTTGCCATCCATAAACTGACCCACCAACGAACCTCTCCAAACTGCTATGCCCTCCTCAATAACCTCATCCGAGGGAATGGCAAACATAATTCCATCTTTCTCAATAGGAGGGTTATAGACAAGGGGTTCAGCAGCGGGTGAAGTCCACTGAGGCCCAAAAAGATTAGCCCAACTTGCCTTCTGTCCCTGACCAAGGGACTCCACCTCATTCCCCTCACTAGCTCCCACAACCGACCGAGGATGGCCTAACAGAGGAAACTTTCCTGGAAACCCCAAACCAATCCTAGGCCCAAGCGAACTACCTCCCATCCCAAGCGAACTAGTTCCATCATTTCCCTCAAGGGGGAGAACCTCATCCCGATCGGGCATACCACGCCGAGTCGCCAAGTGTCCCAACTTCCCACGCCCTATTGTGCTAAAAGAGGACAGCCCAATTGGCAAAACTCCATTTTGTAAGCCATGAACAATAGGGCCCCTCCGAATTTGACCAAGCCCATTTTTTCCAAGGCCACAATTTCCAATCATTTCAAGATCAATTGGGCCAAGCCCCTTTGTGTCAGGCCCATTTGGGTTGGCAAAATGGACGTCACACCTTGGATGACCCAATGAGACCCCACATTGCAGCCCTTCAAGATGGCTACTGCCTCCATACTTACCAAAAGGAGGGTCAAAGGTTGTCAACTCTTTAGGCATCAACGAATTACCCAAGGAGAGAGAGCCTTCCAACGAAAATGGACTTTCCAAAAAAGTAGCTTCTGATCCTTTCACCAATCTGCTAACTGAAGGATTTTCCAAAGAAATTTCAGCCCGTTCCTTACTAAAAGTAGCACCTATCACGGGGGAAGAAGGGAGATTGGCGACATGTTTAACCCTCCCCCCAATGGACTTACCCAAACGAGAATCTGTAATATTAGGAACCAAAGAATTACTTTCCAAAGAGGCCTCAGCTGACACTTTCCCCATACGGCTAACTGAAGGGATGCCAAGAAAAATGCCAGCCTGCTCATTACTAAAATCAGCATTTTTTTTTTTTGCAAAAGTGAATATATATAAGCAAAAGGCCTCAAAGCCCGAGGCCAAAGGGCACAACAACAAGAGAACAAACACTGGGAAAACCAATGTACGAGAACAAAACGAAAACAACACAACGGGAACCTCACAGCCCGAGGGAAAGCAACAAATAAACGAAACAACAACAGAGAGTGGGGTAGCATGGCTGTTTATTTGTGTGGAGGGAAAGCAACAAATAAACGAAACAACAGCAGAGAGTGGGGGTTTGATTCTGCCTTAGGGCAGATTTTCATAAAAATTATCAAACAACCACTTGGTGCAACGGGTGAGTGAGCGCATCACCTAGATAGCCCAGAGTGGGGGTTGATTGATCCTGCACCGTGCAAACGGGGCATGAATGATTTAAAATATTTAACTGCATTATATACCGCCTATAAAGGCAAATTTTAGGGCTGTTGCTGATTAAGGTTGAGGGCTTCGTCTTCTCCTACGGTGTAACAGTGGGGTAGCATGGCTGTTCATTGAAGCTTCGTATCTTCGGCGGATGAAGGTAGCGGCGCTGGGCGCAGCACCGAGATTGGAGGGCAAGCTGAATAAGGTCGAGGAGCTGGGCACGTCTTCAAAGAGGTCATCCATGGCTGCTGCTTGAAGGTTGCTGAGCAGGGTGCTTCAAGAGATAAGTTTTCTCTGGTTTTTTCATTCGGTTTGTTCTGTTTTTAAGCTTTCTGCATTTCTTTTGTTAGTTTGTTAGCTTGTGTGGGCTGTTTTGTTGATCTGGTCCTTGAAGATTGGGTTGGGGTGCTTGGTTTTCTTCTTCTTCAAATGGGGAAGAAGAAATCTCCTCACAAGAAGGCTTCCCCTCAAAAGAAGGCTTCTGCTTCACTCTCGAGTTCCAATGGGTCGCGGCCACAACAGTCCCCATCTTTAGAGGTCTCCAAATCAGGAGCTCATTCCAATTCAGGAGCTCCAATTGGGATTGCTCCGAGTGCCCAGCTTCATTCATCTGGTCACGATTTAGGAAAGAAGGTTGCCCGCGTTTTGACTTCTGAAGCTACTAAAAAGGTTTCCAAATCCGAGGGAAAACAGAGCATTCTAAGTGTTGAGGTTCCTGCTGTGGGACAACCTTTGAATGCGAATGTTCATCTAAGTCAGGGTGCTGGTGCAGGTTCTTGTAGCTCTAGTAAAATTACAGGGCTTGATAAGGATGGATCAGCTAGCGTTACTGGGCAACCTGCAACTGATGCGAAAACAGGGGATGCCTCGCTTCAATTTGGAACTCGTGATATGCCTAGCGATTGCGGTGGGGGGAAACCTTTGTCACGTCCGATAGTTCAACGGTCTAAAGGTCACTCCTTGGCTGAGGTAGAAGCTTCGTCTGGTTCAATCTTGGGCGAGGCTCGGCTGGAGGTTGAAGATGACGGATTAGGGCAGGCCGCCTCTCTTCCCAGGGCTGCGGCGGTGGGAGATCCCTCATTGAATGACTTTCCTAATTTAGGAAAGGAAATTAATGACATTCTACAGCCGGTTACCTTATCTTCTTCAGCCCCCGTGAAGATTTTTTTTTGCAAAAGTGAATATATATAAGCAAAAGGCCTCAAAGCCCGAGGCCAAAGGGCACAACAACAAGTGAACAAACACTGGGAGAACCAATGTACGACAACAAAAAGAAATCAACACAACGGAAACCTCACAGCCCGAGGGAAAGCAACAGAAGCAACAAATAAAACAAACAACAACACTCCAGCATTCAACCCACAAGCGGGAAGGAGCTAGAAAAGAGACACAACTGAAAAGCAAAGAAACAGCTGAAGCAGGAGGAAACAAAGAGATAGAACACGAAGGAATCGTGACACCTCAACCGCGAAGCATGACCACTCATCCGCCCACAACACTCCCCAGGCCATCCAACCCCTGCCGGTACTAGCGAAAGAGCAACTCCAGACAGGGTCAAGGGGCACCAAGCAAAAACAGGGAGAGGACAGGCAGATGCTGAGAAAAACGGGGCCAAGCTGGCCATCCATCAAATGCAAGCAAGAAGCCCGCCCCCCAAGCTCGACCAAGAAACCGAACAAAGAAGAGGCCCATCAATCCCCCGTGAAGATTGCAGCTGATATTAATGACCAAGATGCTGCGGCCCGCAAGCCTAATTCTATGGAAGGAAAGTTTCTTCACGGTTTTGGACAACGAGTTGACCTACCTCTTCCCTTGCACGCTTCGGTGATTAATGTGCGTGCAGCTGCTTCTCAATGCCCAGCTGGCCGGTTGGTGAAAGGTAAGAAGATGGCGAGTAATCCGCCTGCTATGGAGAGCCATTTGAAGAACGCGGATGCACGGCCTTTGGGTTCTATGACCATGGAAGCCCGTTATGGTAAGTCAGGGAGTCTAATGACTGTGGATGCCCGTCATGGTCAGTCTGGCAGTTCACTTCCCCCAATTGGGCCGATTGGTGGCGATTCTAGGGGCAATCTTCATGGGCCAATTTTAAAAGAGCATGGTCCTGTCTTGCTAGGGCAAAAGGAGCTTCATCAAGCTGGGATGGGTCCAGTTGGGCTTAATTCCATTGGGCTCAACACGAGTGGGCTTAATGAATTGGCCCAAAATGGTGTTAGGGAGTTGGATCCAAATGTGCTTAGTTTTAATGGGCTTGATAATGAGAGTATAGGGCCAAGTTTGAATGTCTTAGGACAAGGTGTCTTGCCTATTGGGTCATCTCCCTTTAGTCCTCTAGGGCGGGGTCAATTGGGAAATTTAGTGACGCGTCGTAGTCTTCCCCCTCGGGAGGAGCTGTTGCCCTTGGGGGGTAAGAATGGATCTTCTGAGTTTGGGATGGGGTTTAGCGAGCTTGGGGCGAGGAGTGGGTCGGGGATTCCAGGAAAGTTTCCCCTGTTAGGCCAATCTCGTTCGAACCAGCTTGTGAGTGCTGGAGACGATGTGTCTCAGGGTTCTGGGGATACCTTTGTGCCCCCAGGATCCCATGGTCAGGGTCAGACGTCTAGTTGGGCTAATCTTTTTGGGCCTCAGAGGACCTCCCCTGCATCTGAACCCCTAGTCTATAACCCTCCAATTGAAAAGGATGGGATTATGTTTGCCATACCCTCGGATGAGGTAATTGAGGAGGGGGTAGCAGTCTGGAGAGGGTCTTTGGTGGGTCAGTTTATCGATGGTAAACTCCCCTTTTTTGTGCTTGATCGACTTGTCCGTAAGATTTGGGGACATGTGGAAGTTCCAACCATTAACTTGTTTGATAATGGTTTGATCATCTTCAGGTTCCAAAAGGACTCAGCTCGGGACTGGGTCTTGGAGAATGGCCCCTGGCACATTGGGGGTAAGCCTATCCTACTGAGGCAGTGGGTCCCAGGGATAGTCCCTCAGACCTTTGTCTTCGATAAAATTCCTCTGTGGGTTAAGTTCTTCCATGTCCCTATGGAATTGTGGACCACTCCTGGCTTGAGTAACATTGCGAGTACGGTTGGTATTCCTTTGAGGTTGGATAAGCCTACAAAGGACAAAACGTGCTCCTCGTATGCTCGGGTTTGTGTGGAGGTCGCGATTGAGGCCCCTCTTCCTAGTAAGGTTGGGGTCACTGTCTATGGTGTGGATCACACTATCCCCATTGAGTATGAATGGAAGCCCAAGAGGTGCCTATCCTGTAGGGTCTTTGGCCACTCGGACTCCGGTTGTCCTAAAAAGCCTGTGGGTAGTTTGGAGCCCATCCTCCCTACACAGGTGTCTACTGAGGGTGGGGTCAGGGTGCCGGCTCAGAGTGATGGCGTGAACTCGGTTCAGGTAGGGGTTGCTAGTGGGGAGGGGGAACAGGCCTCCTCTCTTGAGGCCGGTGATGACTTTCTCCCTGTGGGAGGGAAATCCCGTAGGCGTAAACGGAAGAAGGCTGCCAGGTCCTTGGCTGCAGTCTCGTCTGCCCTTCCCTTTGCCTTGGCTAGTCTTCCGAGTTCTCCTACTGGTCCCTCCTCTCGGCCTTCCCGTTCTCCTGAACCCCTGAAGGGGGTACATGTGACCAACTCTTTCGGTTCTCTTTCGGATTCGTTAGGGTGTGATTTGGCCCCCCCGAGGGTGGTTTCCTTAGTGGAAAAGACGCTATGTGACAGTGTTGACCCTCGATGGTGTCAGGATGCCATTGTTTCCCCATCTACTTCCTCTGTCTAGTTGGTGCTCGTGGAATGTGCGCGGTCTCACTGACCCGACAAAAGGACGATGTGTTCGCTCCTTTTTGCAAGCTGAGAATATTGGTTTCTGCTGTCTGGTGGAAACTAAGGTTAAGGCTCATCAGTTTGATTTCGTTTTTCGTTCCTTTGGGGCTGATTGGCAGTGTGTTTGTCGTTATGGGGATAGTGGCCTGGGTCGTATTTGGGTGTTATGGCGCTCCCGCCGTTTCTCGTTCTCCCCTAGCCTGATTAGCCCTCAGTTGGTTACTGGCTCCCTGGTGGACCTGTCTTCTCAGGTTGTGACTCATATTGCCTGTGTGTATGGGTCCAATCTCGAGGCTAGGAGGTCTGTTCGAGTTGGCCATGGCTTGTTCGAGTTGGTCTTCCCCTGGCATTGTTTTTTATTTTTTTTGCAAAAGTGATTATATATAAGCAAAAGGCCTCAAAGCCCGAGGCCAAAGGGCACAAACACAAGAGAACAAACACTGGAAAAACCAATGTACGAGAACAAAACGAAAACAACACAACGGAAACCTCACAGCCCGAGGGAAAGCAACAAATAAACGAAACAACAACATACCCCAGCATCCGGCCCACATGCGGGAAGGAGCAGAAAAGACAAAAAGCAGAAAAAAGAAACACAACTGAAGAGCAAAGAACCAGCTGAAGCAGGCGGAAAAGAGATAGAACACGAGGGAATCGTGACACCTCAACCGCGAACCGTCCACAAAACTCCCCAGGCCATCCAACCCCCAGCCGGAACAAGCGAAAGAGCGACTCCAGACAGGGTCAAGGGGCACCAAGCAAAACAGAGAGAGGACAGGCAGATGCTGAGAAATAAGGGGCCAAGCTGGCCATCCATCAAATGCAAGCAAGAAGCCCGCCCCCCAAGCTCGACCAAGAAACCTAACAAAGAAGAGGCCCATCAACTCGTCTTCCCCCTACTTATGGCAAAAGAACAACCATCCGGTATGCAGGCACGGCAGAAAGCCACAGGGACCCAGCCAGCATCGCTTCCCTCGACAAAGCCAGATCCAAGGACCCACCAAAAGCCCACACACCCTCCGGACAAAGCGCCTTTCGGGGTGACAACAAGCGACCAGAACTCAACTCAATTAGGAACCAGGACCGGGAGGGGACAACGAGCACCCACAGAACAAGAGAAGGACAGCCAACTGCAGAAGAAACAAGCACCGCCTGAAACACTCCGACAGCTAGGGACACCCCACAGACTAGCCACGCAGAGCCCCACACAAGCCTCAGAAAGCAGCGATCTCAGAGCAAGAACAAGCACAGGGGCAAGCACAAAAACCAAGCCACACAGACCAAACCAGAAACCCCTCCAGAAGAAGGGGCAATAGCATGAACCAGGGACAGATCAGGGGAAGCAGCAAACTCCATAAGCGAGACAGCGCCACATAGAGCAACCTGACAAAACACCTGCACACACACAAAGAACAAGACAAAGTCAATCAAAAGAATCCCAGGGGGAGACGACCGAAACCGCACCCGCCCAGGACGAGCAAGCAAGGGAAATATCAGACCGAATAGCAGCGATAACCGACTGAGTAGGGCGGTGACCCGGGCCATGAAAACGCAGATTGCGTTCCATCCAAATATGGTAAATCACAGCACACCAGGCCACCCTCCAAACAAGCTTACGCTTGTGCTGCCCAGCGCTCACCCGACAAATCCACTCAAGCTCAGCATCCCAAGGGAGAACGAGGCGGGAAGCTCGGCCCCAACAGAGGATATCCTCCCACACCAAACTCGCAAAGGGGCACTGGAAGAATAAGTGGTCACGGGACTCAGTCCCGGACAAACAAAGCAAACAATCAGTAGGTGTCGAGGGGATCCACCTAGCCAGCCTATCACGAGTATACAAGCGGTCCCTCAAGGCCAGCCAGGTGACAAAAGCATGACGCGAAATATTCCCCCTGAACCATAGCAAACCCTGCCACGGCACCACTGTCCCACGGGGGCGAATCGCCTCCCAAGCACTAGAAACCGTAAAACCAATCCCGCCAGGAACCCAGATCAACTTATCCTCCCTACCTGGGCAACACACAGTAGAGCACACAGCATCGGCGATCTCCAACAAATCAGGAGACACAGCCGGCCACCGCCACGAACCATCAGGTAGCAAAAAATCAGAGACCATAGCTTGAATATGACTAGCTGCGTCGTACAAGATATGATCACTAATTCTGGGGAGAATAGGACCATCAGGCAGCCAAGGATCAACCCACATACGACACCTAGAACCGCCACCAATGGAAAACCGGACAAGAGGACGGAATTGGTCCCGAAGCCCCATAATCGCCTTGAGGCACCAAGACCACGTAGACGACACAGGAATCGTCCAAAGAGACCGACCACAGAGGATATACGCCTCCATCCAAGCCACCCACAGGGAACCAGAGCGAAGCAGGAGGAGCCAGAGGAGCTTCATAACTGCTGCCGAGTTCCAGGAGGGGATATGACGAATACCTAAACCTCCCTCACTCTTCGGCAAACAAATGTCAGCCCAGGCAACCTTCGCCCCCCCACAACCAGAAGGAGAGCCCTTCCAGAGGTAGCAACGGAGCAATCTCTCAACCCTATGGACTATACGAGCAGGCAGCACAAACACACTAGCCCAATAGACCTGGAAGCTCTGAAGGACCGACTGGATAAGCTGCAACCGTCCTGCATAGGAAAGAGCCCTAGCAGTCCAACTACCAATCCTAGAGGTGATCCGATCAATCAGAGGCTGGCAATCCCTAAAAGACAACCGACCTGAGATGAGAGGGAGACCTAAGTAACACACAAGCAAGGTTGCCAGAGCAACACCCATGAACTCAGCCAGACCGACAGCCACCTGGACAGGAACCCCCGAGCAGAACATCGAGCTCTTAGCGGAGTTAGCCACAAGGCCAGAAAGCTCCTGGAAGTGAAGTAATGTCTGCTGAACAAACCTCAAAGAAGTACTGTTCCCTGCAGAGAAAATCATCAAGTCATCCGCAAAGCAAAGATGGGTAAGATTAACCATTTCACACTTGGGATGAAACTCAAACTCAGGCGGCGGGGAATTCAGCAGCCGCGATAAGACTTCCATACACATGACGAACAGGTAAGGGGACAGGGGATCACCCTGACGGAGACCACGCCTACCCGCAAAAAACCCCTCAGAGGACCCATTCACCGAGATGGAGAACATAGGCGAAGTAACGCAAGCCCGGACCCAGTTGACAAACTGGCAGGGCGTACCAATCGAAAGCAGTAAGCCAAAGAGAAAATCCCACTGAATAGAGTCATAAGCCTTCTGCAGGTCAATCTTCAGTACACACCGCGGGCTCCCTTTGTTGAGGTGGTAACCCCCAACCAACTCCTGGCAGAGCAGAATGTTATCCACAATGCTCCTACCTTGAACAAAGGCCGACTGGTTCGGACTAATGAAGGAAGGCAGCCACACGCGAAGACGATTAGCCAAAACCTTTGCAATGCATTTATACAACACATTACAACAAGAAATAGGCCTGAAATCCTCAACCCGTGAAGCACCCACCTTCTTAGGAATCAAGGTAAGAGAGGTGGCATTGATACCAGGAGGAAGGAAAGAGGTATCAAAGAAGTGAAGCACAGCGGAAACGAAATCATCCCCAACAACACTCCAAGCAGCTTTGAAAAACCCCACAGGGAAGCCGTCCGGGCCAGGAGCTCTGGCACTACTCATGGAAAAGAGAATAGCTCGAACCTCCTCTCGCGAGATGGGGCGAGTGAGATCAGTTACACACTGATCAGACCACGAAAACCCCACCATCGGCTTTAAACACTCAGTGAGTTCACGATAACCAACCCCTTGGGACCCCAAGAGACCCTGGAAATAATGAACCAGAGAACTCGAGATGTCCTCATGGGACGACAACCTGACCCCAGAGCCATCAACCAAAGAGGAAAAGTTATTCAGGGCTGCCCTAACTTTTACGCTCCTGTGAAAGAAACCCGAGTTCCTATCCCCTAACGCCAGCCACTTGACCCTCGATTTCTGCCTAAGGGAGGCTTCCTCACACCTAGCTGCAGCCCAGAACCTATCAGAAGCCTCAGCAGCCTGACGCTGGAGGGAAGGAGAAAGGGGGTCCACCAAAACTCCCGCCTGGGCAGCCTCCATGGCCAAGCGCAGATCAATAACCTGCTGACTAAGCACGGCAATCGGCGTCCCAAACTCCTGCCGGAGAGTCCCCTTTAAGCCCTTTAAATTGCGAGCAAAGCTAACAAGCGGAGAGACCCCAACATGGGTCACCCACTTACTGGCAATCACAGACAAAAACCTATCAGACTCCCCCCAATGGTTGAAGAACCGAAAGGAGGGAGACCGACGAGCACCAAAAAGGCCAGGAGAGAAAACCAACGGGCTATGGTCAGAGACACCCCAGTCATGCACGTGCACCACACACATAGGCCGACCAGAAGCCCACTCAGCGTTGACCAAGACTCTATCCCACCTTCCCAACTGACCTCCTGGGCCACCCCTCGGGCGACTAGTCCAAGTGAAACAATTCCCCTGAACCGGCAGCTCAACCAAGTCAGCCTCTAGGAGAGCAGTATCAAAGGCTCCCATCGCAGAAATGCTATGGTTACCCCCACTCCTCTCAGTCAACCGGCGAGTCTCATTGAAGTCTCCCATAACAATGCCAGGGGAAGACCAACTCGAACAAGCCAAGGCCAACTCCCTCCACAAAACAGACCTCCCAGCCTCGAGATTGGACCCATAAACACAGGCAATATGAGTCACAACCTGGGAAGACAGGTCCACCAGGGAGCCAGTAACCAACTGAGGGCTAATCAGGCTAGGGGAGAACGAGAAACGGCGGGAGCGCCATAACACCCAAATACGACCCAGGCCACTATCCCCATAACTACAAACACACTGCCAATCAGCCCCAAAGGAACGAAAAACGAAATCAAACTGATGAGCCTTAACCTTAGTTTCCACCAGACAGCAGAAACCAATATTCTCAGCTTGCAAAAAGGAGCGAACACATCGTCCTTTTGTCGGGTCAGTGAGACCGCGCACATTCCACGAGCACCAACTAGACATAGGAAGTAGATGGGGAAACAATGGCATCCTGACACCATCGAGGGTCAACACTGTCACATAGCGTCTTTTCCACTAAGGAAACCACCCTCGGGGGGGCCAAATCACACCCTAACGAATCCGAAAGAGAACCGAAAGAGTTGGTCACATGTACCCCCTTCAGGGGTTCAGGAGAACGGGAAGGCCGAGAGGAGGGACCAGTAGGAGAACTCGGAAGACTAGCCAAGGCAAAGGGAAGGGCAGACGAGACTGCAGCCAAGGTTCTGGCAGTCTTCTTCCGTTTACGCCTACGGGATTTCCCTCCCACAGGGAGAAAGTCATCACCGGCCTCAAGAGAGGAGGCCTGTTCCCCTTCCCCACTAGCAACCCCTACCTGAACCGAGTTCACGCCATCACTCTGAGCCGGCACCCTGACCCCACCCTCAGTAGACACCTGTGTAGGGAGGATGGGCTCCAAACTACCCACAGGCTTTTTAGGACAACCGGAGTCCGAGTGGCCAAAGACCCTACAGGATAGGCACCTCCTGGGCTTCCATTCATACTCAATGGGGATAGTGTGATCCACACCATAGACAGTGACCCCAACCCTACTAGGAAGAGGGGCCTCAATCGCGACCTCCACACAAACCCGAGCATACAAGGAGCACGTTTTGTCCTTTGTAGGCTGATAACTCCATTTTGGAGCTATTAAATACGTCCTAATTATAGCTAAAGACCGCTTCCAATTGATTAAATGTATCTCTTTTGTAGGAGAAAAGCGGCAAAGAGCTCGTGCGTCCATTGGGCGTGTTCGAGAGCTTAAAGCAGAGTTTTAGCGCCCCGGGAATGCATCGGGAAGAGGGGAGTTTGTTCCGTGAAGAAACGGGCCAAAACAGCCTTGGAGAGGCAAAGCATCAGCCCCAAACCCGAGAGCCAGCGTCGAGCTATAGCGTCGAGACGCTGGCTCGACGCTGGAAAAACCCGAGAGCAAGCGTCGAGTGATAGCGTCGAGACGCTAGCTCGACGCTGCCCTGGCGTCGAGACCCTGCTTGGCGTCGAGACGCTCCGGAGGAGGCGCGCGCAGGAAATTCATCGGGGCAGCGTCGCGACGCTGGCCTTGCGTCGCGACGCCAGCGCGCGCGCGCGCGGATCACTTAGGGCACAGCGTCGAGACGCTGGCCTAGCGTCTCGACGCTACGACGATTACAGCAGCTAAAAGACGATTTTCTGCAGATTTTTTAGGAGCTTTTTCTTCTTCTTCTTCCAAGCGATTCCGGCGATTCTTCCCTTCTTCTTCCCCATTTTCTCTCTACTTTCCGTGGAGCTCCGCCATTGTTGGCATGCGAGTGAGCTCCATTCCCATTGTAATAGGTAGATGAACTCTTCCATGGTCGTTGGTGGAGCGGGATTGACGATCCGCGCCATGAGCGGCTAAGGTAAGGGTGACGGTTTGGGATTTTGTTTAGGGGAATTTTGTTAGACATTATTGCTTTGATAATCTGAATTTTGATTGCATATTGGTTCTGTTTACGTGCATTTGTTTACCTTGCTTAAATCCAACGCGCATGTTAAATTATGTTGATTGACACTCGGATAGTTTCGCATGTTGTGTATGTTAAAGAGTAGCGATGCCGTGCCTCTCACTGCTCGACTAAGTAACACAGGTAAATAGAACTAAATCGAAGTATCGGGTCGGGTAGGATAATTGTTGGTTGCATACGGCGTTTGCGGGCAACCTACAAGCAATTAGAATTCACGCTCGAATGTTCGTCGCGGTTAGCTAGTAACTGTCTAAATTCATCTTAGGACTGATCATCTTAATGTGAGATTAGATAACGTGTAATTAGGACTGTGTGGCCTAATTAAAATCCATGAAGTCGGCTACTTTGGGGCTTCTCTGGTAGTCGTCCGCGTGCATAGTAAACTGAATTCCATGTTATTAGAATTAAATGATAAGTTGTATTTGTCTAACAATTGACCCCGAGACTCCCCAAACCGTGCACACGTCTTCTACATATTATTTCTTCCTTCCGTTAGCTTTTGCATTATTTCTTATTTGCATGATAAAACCCCCCGTTACCAATTAATCGATCAAATCCCAATTTCATTAGTAAATTCAACTCTCCTATTCCTTGGATCGACCCTGTTACCACTGGCTGCAAAGCCTTGGCAATAGGCATTATAAATTTATTTTGGCAAGCCTCGACAGCTTGAATTTATAGCGATAGTTCAAAAATATCGTCTACCAAAATTGGCGCCGTTGCCGGGGAATAGGCAATTGTTTGAATTTATGATTGAAGTTTAAATTTGATTTATTGATGGTTGACTGAAAATTTTTTCTGTTTGTATGTTGTATGTTTAGATTTTTGTTTGTGTATGACCCGTTCCTCTGAGGGTAGTTTGCAGTATATTCCTGAGATTGACAGAGAGGAGCGGCGGTTACGTAGAGAGGCCCGGGAGGGGCAAGGAACGTTTGAAAGAGAAGAAGGCAATCCCTTCTTATTTGACGAGATGGCGCAAGGTGATGCGCCACGGACGCTGAAGCAACTGGCAGCGCCAGACCTGAACCTGCAGCCTTTGTGCATTAACTACCCCGTGGTAGCAGGTAACTTCGAGCTGAAATCTGGTTTAATTCACCAGTTACCTTCTTTCCATGGAAATGCAGGTGAGGACGCGAACAAGCATTTGATGGAGTTCCATTGTGTCTGCGCGGGAATGAAGCCCGCAGGGGTCACGGAAGAGCAGCTGAACATGAGGGCATTCCCCTTCACGCTCAAGGACAAGGCCAAGGATTGGCTATACTATTTGCCTTCCGGATCCATCACCACGTGGCAGGACATGAAGCGGGTATTTTTGGAGAAATACTTTCCCGCGTCCTTGGCCACCACTCTGCGGAAGAGGATTTATGGGATCACCCAGGATGTAGGTGAGTCCCTGCATGAGTATTGGGAACGCTTTGGGCGCCTGTGCGCGAGTTTCCCACACCACCAGATCGCCGATCAGCTGCTCATACAGTATTTTTATGAGGGGATGACGCCCCACGATAGGCAGATGATCGATGCAGCGAGTGGAGGGGCACTGATTGACAAGACCCCAGTTGAGGCCAAGCAGCTCATTGCAAATATGGCTACAAACTCGCAGCAGTTTGGGATCAGGGGGCAAGGACAAGTGCACAGCGTGGCTCAGAGCCATGAGATGTCTGAAATGAGGGCCCAGGTGGCCGAGATAGGTAGTATGTTGAAGAAAATTGTTGGAGGACAACGCGAAGAGGCGGAGGTCAATGCAATCGGGGGGTATGCTTCCAACCCGAGGAAGTATGATCCATATGCTAACACTTACAACCCCGGTTGGCGTGACCATCCTAACTTCAGCTATGGGAACAGGGAAGGACAAAATCGCTTCCAAGGCCAGTCCCAGGATAGGCCTAACTCTTCCACCCAAGCTCAAGCCTCGAGCTCCTCCAGCTCACTTGAAGATATGGTCAGGACCATCGTGACTAGCACCAGCCAGTTCCAGAAAGAGGCTCGCGAGGAGCTAAATTCTCATAAGGCAGAGCTGCAGAATTTGAACAAGCAGCTGACACAAATGGCGGTGTCTATTAGTAAGATCGAGAGTAAGAGCTCGGGGAAGCTTCCTTCCCAAACTACAGTTAACTCATGTGAAAATGTGAGTGCCATTCAGCTGCGCAGTGGGAAGTCACTTTCCACCAGAGCTGCGAAGGAAGCCACGGACAGCCTGAATGAGTCCGCCCCGATTGCTCTTGAGACTGAGAATGAGGAAAGAAATGAGAAGGTGAGTGTACCTGTGGATGTTGCCAAAGCACCATTCCCGAGTAGGCTTGCGAAGCCTACTTTGGAATCCGATGACGAGGAGGTCCTTCGAACCTTCCAGAAGGTGATGGTGAATATCCCGCTCCTAGAGGCAGTCAGTCAAGTGCCCAAATATGCAAAATTCCTAAGGAGCTGGTGCACTACGAAGAGGAAGTCCAGAGGGACTGAGAAAAAGAAAGAGAACGTCTCTGCCATACTCCCAGGTACGTTGCCTGCAAAGTGCAACGATCCAGGTACCTTTACTATCCCTTGCACTATAGGTAGTAAAATTGTTCATAATGCCATGTTAGACTTAGGAGCCTCTGTTAATGTTATGTCTTATGCATTATATCGTGAACTGAATTTGAATGAAATGCATGAATGTAATGTTTCTGTTCAGTTGGCTAATGGGTCGAGCATCTGTCCTATGGGGAAGGTAGAGGATGTTTTAGTTAGGGTTGGGAATATGACGTTTCCCGCCGATTTCCTTGTTTTAGATATGAAAGAAAGTTCATTGCATGCTTCGTCCTCTATGCTGTTAGGACGCCCTTTTCTTAAGACCGCTAGGGTCAAAATCGATGTGTATAAGGGCGTCGTGTCGTTAGAGTTTGATGATACTTTGCATGAGTTTTCTTTATTTGATGGGAAATCTGTTGGAAATGTGTCTGTTGTTGAGCATGTTGAGAATGAGAGTCTACCCTCGCGCTTGAGGGATGGTTCCCATGTCTCTGTTAAAATTTCTGATTTAAATATGTGTGATGATAATGCTGGTTTTTGCACTAACAATGCTGATATTCACGTGCCCGAGGCACGAAGAGTGCAAAATGTTTTTCAGGTGAACGATGGAAAAGGTGTGGCCATGGACAAGTATGGATCGTCCCCCGCACCTACAGACTATGGATGAGTCTGTTGAGAGAATACAGTCGAGCAACCGACTTTAAAAATTCTGCGCTTCTCGGAGGCACCCGAGTGTTGAACTGTTTTTTGTGCTTTAGTTTAGTTTTATCGCTTTTTAGTATTAATTTAGCTTGCTGTTTTTTTTAGGGAATCAAGGAAGAGAGGGCAATTTTGGGCTCTGATGCGTTCGTGCGCCGCTTCCTCGCCCTCGCCAGCTTCACAAAGAGTCAGGGAAGTGTATTTCTTCTTCCCTTTTACTTCTTGTATCTGACTGATTGGCATTGAGGACAATGCCAAATTTTGAAGTTGGGGGTGGAGTAGCCCGTTGGATGTGCATGTGTAGTTTGTTGAGAAGTGTTATAAAGATATTGAAGTGCTTGGGACCCTGTTTACTGTTTTCTGACTGTGATAGCCTAGGAAATGCATGTTGGAATTCTGAGCATGTTCATAATCGAGTTTTTGCACGAGTTTTGTGTTTATTAGGTTCATGTCAAAAATTTTAAAATTTTTTTTTCTGTTGCTCCCTTGCACTCATCGCGCACTTAGCAACTTCTCCCTAGATTCCGTAAGCTTGGTTTATCGCATGTTTAGCTAATTCTCGTTGTCACCCCGAAAGGCACCCTTAGGTAGCTTGTTGCATGAGAGTTAGTAGCTAATTAATTGAGGAAGCATGTGCTTAGCCTAATGTAAAAAAAAAAATAGAAAAGCATGTTTAGTAGAAAAGTTCCTCTCGAGGCGCTCCTCCTTCTTATTTGCGCTTAAAAGAAGTGAGCGTTAGTCCTTAAAAACGTGAAGTTTCATGCATGAATTTGACGTGTTAGGCAACTCGAGTAGGAAAGAAAAAGAAATGAAAAGTTGGTTCAAAGAACCCAAATAAAAGAGTACAAAGTACTTTTGAAAAGAAAGAAAAAGAATGAGAAAATAATTAGGTCTCTTAATTTGTTTCTCTCTCTCGTGTAAGTCAAGTGTAGCTGTTCTTAAACGCTAGAAGTAGGGGGAAAACGGGATGTGTGTTGCATGTTGGTTTTCCGGGTTTACGTGAGTTTAGGAGTAGTTGTCTAGCACACACACACGTTAGGGGGCAAGAGTTAATTTTTGATATGTCCTAGTTAATGCATGAACAAAATGCTTCCATGATTGTGCTCGTGTTTAAATTTCAATATGCATGGAGGTTTGAGTTAGAATACATGTAAGAGCGTCCTTAGAGTCAATGTCTTTGTAGTGCTTGCTCGAGGACTAGCAATGTTTAAGTTGGGGGTGTTTGATAACTCCATTTTGGAGCTATTAAATACGTCCTAATTATAGCTAAAGACCGCTTCCAATTGATTAAATGTATCTCTTTTGTAGGAGAAAAGCGGCAAAGAGCTCGTGCGTCCATTGGGCGTGTTCGAGAGCTTAAAGCAGAGTTTTAGCGCCCCGGGAATGCATCGGGAAGAGGGGAGTTTGTTCCGTGAAGAAACGGGCCAAAACAGCCTTGGAGAGGCAAAGCATCAGCCCCAAACCCGAGAGCCAGCGTCGAGCTATAGCGTCGAGACGCTGGCTCGACGCTGGAAAAACCCGAGAGCAAGCGTCGAGTGATAGCGTCGAGACGCTAGCTCGACGCTGCCCTGGCGTCGAGACCCTGCTTGGCGTCGAGACGCTCCGGAGGAGGCGCGCGCAGGAAATTCATCGGGGCAGCGTCGCGACGCTGGCCTTGCGTCGCGACGCCAGCGCGCGCGCGCGCGGATCACTTAGGGCACAGCGTCGAGACGCTGGCCTAGCGTCTCGACGCTACGACGATTACAGCAGCTAAAAGACGATTTTCTGCAGATTTTTTAGGAGCTTTTTCTTCTTCTTCTTCCAAGCGATTCCGGCGATTCTTCCCTTCTTCTTCCCCATTTTCTCTCTACTTTCCGTGGAGCTCCGCCATTGTTGGCATGCGAGTGAGCTCCATTCCCATTGTAATAGGTAGATGAACTCTTCCATGGTCGTTGGTGGAGCGGGATTGACGATCCGCGCCATGAGCGGCTAAGGTAAGGGTGACGGTTTGGGATTTTGTTTAGGGGAATTTTGTTAGACATTATTGCTTTGATAATCTGAATTTAGATTGCATATTGGTTCTGTTTACGTGCATTTGTTTACCTTGCTTAATCCAACGCGCATGTTAAATTATGTTGATTGACACTCGGATAGTTTCGCATGTTGTGTATGTTAAAGAGTAGCGATGCCGTGCCTCTCACTGCTCGACTAAGTAACACAGGTAAATAGAACTAAATCGAAGTATCGGGTCGGGTAGGATAATTGTTGGTTGCATACGGCGTTTGCGGGCAACCTACTAGCAATTAGAATTCACGCTCGAATGTTCGTCGCGGTTAGCTAGTAACTGTCTAAATTCATCTTAGGACTGATCATCTTAATGTGAGATTAGATAACGTGTAATTAGGACTGTGTGGCCTAATTAAAATCCATGAAGTCGGCTACTTTGGGGCTTCTCTGGTAGTCGTCCGCGTGCATAGTAAACTGAATTCCATGTTATTAGAATTAAATGATAAGTTGTATTTGTCTAACAATTGACCCCGAGACTCCCCAAACCGTGCACACGTCTTCTACATATTATTTCTTCCTTCCGTTAGCTTTTGCATTATTTCTTATTTGCATGATAAAACCCCCCGTTACCAATTAATCGATCAAATCCCAATTTCATTAGTAAATTCAACTCTCCTATTCCTTGGATCGACCCTGTTACCACTGGCTGCAAAGCCTTGGCAATAGGCATTATAAATTTATTTTGGCAAGCCTCGACAGCTTGAATTTATAGCGATAGTTCAAAAATATCGTCTACCATAGGCTTATCCAACCTCAAAGGAACACCAACCGTACTCGCAATGTTACTCAAGCCAGGAGTGGTCCACAATTCCATAGGGACATGGAAGAATTTAACCCACACAGGAATTTTATCGAAGACAAAGGTCTGAGGGACTATCCCTGGGACCCACTGCCTCAGTAGGATAGGCTTACCCCCAATGTGCCAGGGGCCATTCTCCAAGACCCAGTCCCGAGCTGAGTCCTTTTGGAACCTGAAGATGATCAAACCATTATCAAACAAGTTAATGGTTGGAACTTCCACATGTCCCCAAATCTTACGGACAAGCCGATCAAGCACAAAAAAGGGGAGTTTACCATCGATAAACTGACCCACCAAAGACCCTCTCCAGACTGCTACCCCCTCCTCAATTACCTCATCCGAGGGTATGGCAAACATAATCCCATCCTTTTCAATTGGAGGGTTATAGACTAGGGTTTCAGATGCAGGGGAGGTCCTCTGAGGCCCATAAAGATTAGCCCAACTAGACGTCTGACCCTGACCATGGGATCCTGGGGGCACAAAGGACCCACTCATCCCAAAACTATCCCCAGAACCCTGAGACACATCGTCTCCAGCACTCACAAGCTGGTTCGAACGAGATTGGCCTAACAGGGGAAACTTTCCTGGAATCCCCGACCCACTCCTCGCCCCAAGCTCGCTAAACCCCATCCCAAACTCAGAAGATCCATTCTTACCCCCCAAGGGCAACAACTCCTCCCGAGGGGGAAGACTACGACGCGTCACTAAATTTCCCAATTGACCCCGCCCTAGAGGACTAAAGGGAGATGACCCAATAGGCAAGACACCTTGTCCTAAGCCATTCAAACTTGGCCCTATACTCTCATTATCAAGCCCATTAAAACTAAGCACATTTGGATCCACCTCCCTAACACCATTTTGGGCCAATTCATTAAGCCCACTCGTGTTGAGCCCAATGGAATTAAGCCCACCTGGACCCATCCCAACTTGATGAAGCTCCTTTTGCCCTAGCAAGACAGGACCATGCTCTTTTATAATTGGCCCATGAAGATTGCCCCTAGAATCGCCACCAATCGGCCCAATTGGGGGAAGTGAACTGCGAGACTTACCATGACGGGCATCCACAGTCATTAGACTCCCTGACTTACCATAACGGGCTTCCATGGTCATAGAACCCAAAGGCCGTGCATCCGCGTTCTTTAAATGGCTCTCCATAGCAGGCGGATTACTCGCCCTCTTCTTACCTTTCACCAACCGGCCAGCTGGGCATTGAGAAGCAGCTGCACGCACATTAATCACCGAAGCGTGCAAGGGAAGAGGTAGGTCAACTCGCTGTCCAAAACCGTGAAGAAACTTTCCTTCCATAGAATTAGGCTTGCGGGCCGCAGCATCTTGGTCATTAATATCAGCTGCCATCTTCACGGGGGCTGAAGAAGATAAGGTAACCGGCTGTAGAATGTCATTAATTTCCTTTCCTAAATTAGGAAAGTCATTCAATGAGGGATCTCCCACCGCCGCAGCCCTGGGAAGAGAGGCGGCCTGCCCTAATCCGTCATCTTCAACCTCCAGTCGAGCCTCGCCCAAGAATGAACCAGACGAAGCTTCTACCTCAGCCAAGGAGTGACCTTTAGACCGTTGAACTATCGGACGTGACAAAGGTTTCCCCCCACCGCAATCGCTAGGCATATCACGAGTTCCAAATTGAAGCGAGGCATCCCCTATTTTCGCATTAAATGCAGGTTGCCCAGTAACGCTAGCTGATCCATCCTTATCAAGCCCTGTAATTTTACTAGAGCTACAAGAACCTGCACCAGCACCCTGACTTAGATGAACATTCGCATTCAAAAGGTTGTCCCACAGCAGGAACCTCAACACTTAGAATGCTCTGTTTTCCCTCGGATTTGGAAACCTTTTTAGTAGCTTCAGAAGTCAAAACGCGGGCAACCTTCTTCCCTAAATCGTGACCAGATGAATGAAGCTGGGCACTCGGAGCAATCCCAATTGGAGCTCCTGAATTGGAATGAGCTCCTGATTTGGAGACCTCTAAAGATGGGGACTGTTGTGGCCGCGACCCATTGGAACTCGAGAGTGAAGCAGAAGCCTTCTTTTGAGGGGAAGCCTTCTTGTGAGGAGATTTCTTCTTCCCCATTTGAAGAAGAAGAAAACCAAGCACCCCAACCCAAACTCCAAGGACCAGATCAACAAAACAGCCCACACAAGCTAACAAACTAACAAAAGAAATGCAGAAAGCTAAAAATAGAACAAACCGAATGAAAAAACCAGAGAAAACTTATCTCTTGAAACACCCTGCTCAGCAACCTTCAAGCAGCAGCCATGGATGACCTCATTGAAGACGTGCCTAGCTCCTCGACCTTATTCAGCTTGCCCTCCAATCTCGGTGCTGCGCCCAGCGCCGCTACCTTCATCCGCCGAAGATACGAAGCCTCAATCCCAACCTGAACCCCCAGCAACCAGCAAGCATGGAGCCACCTCCACTGTTGAACCGTAGGAGAAGACGCAGCCCTCAAAAAATCGGAAACACCATTGTCACGAGGAGAGAGAACGGAGAGAAATTTCAAAAAAAAGTTCGAGGAAAAGGGGTTCCCCTGGCATTGTTATGGGAGACTTCAATGAGACTTCAATGAGACCCCCCAATGGTTGAAGAGCCGAAAGGAGGGAGACCGACGAGCACCAAAAGGGCCAGGAGAGAAAACCAACGGACTATGGTCAGAGACACCCCAGTCATGCACGTGCACCACACACATAGGCCGACCAGAAGCCCACTCAGCGTTGACCAAGAAACTATCCAACCTTCCCAACTGACCTCCTGGGCCACCCCTCGGGCGACTAGTCCAAGTGAAACAATTCCCCTGAACCGGCAGCTCAACCAAGTCAGCCTCTAGGAGAGCAGTATCAAAGTCTCCCATCGCAGAAATGCTATGGTTACCCCCACTCCTCTCAGTCAACCGGGAGACTTCAATGAGACTCGCCGGTTGACTGAGAGGAGTGGGGGTAACCATAGCATTTCTGGGATGGGAGCCTTTGATACTGCTCTCCTAGAGGCTGACTTGGTTGAGCTGCCGGTTCAGGGGAATTGTTTCACTTGGACTAGTCGCCCGAGGGGTGGCTGTTGCGTGCTCAATGTGTAAAGATAAATAAGCAAGAAAGTAGAGAGAGCACTCAGAACATGCAAGCATACATGGTCTCACAGCAAGTAGTAAGTATATTTCATTCGTTTTTTTCCACAGAGACTTATGTTTAGCTATTCGCGAAGTGTATTTGTTAAGAAAGATGGGGTGGATTTGATGGGGTAAAATTGGTTTTTAATTATCTAATTTTTGCTGAATGTGTAAAGGAATATAACATAAACAAATGCAAGTTGAAATTAGACTCAAAGGACAAGAGATGGAATTGATAAACGAAGAAGAAAACAGCTAAACAGAATGAAAATTTAGCAGAATTGCGGGGACCGCAATGTTTCCGCAATTAAACAGCAGCGAAAGTGTGTAATTGGGTGAGTTAAGGGCTACTAATGACTATCCTATAGGCATTATTATACGATTCTCAAGCACTGGATCTACTCTCTATGCATCAAACTCACTCTATCTCATGTATCGTCCGATTCCATGCTTTAGATTCCTAAGTTTACTCGACTTCAAAGTAAGGTCTTAATCATCTTGTTAAAACAGAAGTGTTTAGTTTGTACTAGGGAAACGCCTATTCCTAGGCCGTTTCCTGATTACCATGAAAGGCTAGCATGATTATATGACTCTGAACTCTTACTCCTTCCAGAGGTTAGGAGTTCTTTGGACAAAATGGATGGCCAATCGAAATTGCCCGTGGGATGAAGCTTACATACAATCAATGTTTCGAAGGCGATCCTACATGCTTGGTTCACGTTTTTTAGCCTATAGTTCTGTCATTAGCATGCCCCTAAGTGACTTAGTTACTCATGGATACATAGAGAACAGAAATGTAAGATGAAACAGACATGCTTAGAAGGGAAATAAACTTAAAACAGCAAGACAAAACCGTAGCAGCAGAAGACGGAAACCGTGAAATGAAACTTGCACTCTGATTACTTTGAATGTTGAACGAACAAAGAGAAACTTAAAGGCAGTAATTCAAAGACAGACAACAACGAAATGCAGTAACTAAAACACTAAACTAGGAACAACAATGATCAAAACTGGAAATTAGAAGAAGAACGACAGAAAACAGTAAATGGCGCTTGAAAGCTTCGTTGCAGTCGCCTCGAATGAAGGGGATGAAAGGTCAGCCTTGCTTGGATGAATCCAATCGAGAGAGAAGAAGAATCTCCTCTCCTTCCTATCAGATTATCGATTCCAACAGCTGAGACTCTCACTCCAACAGACGGCAAAGGAAAACAGGGAGAAAAAGTGGACTGTGAGAAGGCTTCTACGCTTTCGGATGATGACTGAACCTCCGACTTTGGCCCCTTTTATAGTAGTTTGCAGGTGCGTTTGGGCCAAGGAGAACCATCAATCTTCAACGTCATATATCAGAATGGATGGAGGAGAAAGAATGAATCCCTGAAATTACGGAAATTAACAGAAAAGGATCAGTCAACTTACGGTTTTCACTTGAATAATTGTGGCCTCAGCAATGTTTTCGCAATGCTGTCGCAATGCAGTTTTTTCATTCTTTTCCTTCGGTTTTGAACCCTTTTCTTTCCTATTGTGCATAAGTCCTAATTTAGCTACCTTCTTCTCATTCTCATATTTAAGCATAGGTCTAGGCTAAATGCTATCAAAAACACCTAAAAGTGCACATCTTCTTAAGCTAAATGGGTCCTAAATAAGTCACTTTCAGAGACTTAACACACCCCCGAACTTAAGGCTTTGCTTGTCCTCAAGCATACTAAGGACTTCCCTAGGCTGCTGTTTCTCCTTCTTTAACCACCTACTGACTCCCTTATACCCCTATCTATAGCACTGCTGTCCTGTGACACACTTCTTAGTTCAAAACTCCCCTAGCTTCTTCTGACTTTGCCTGCCTAACACTCACCTGCTTTTATTAACTCCCTACAACTGATCTATTTGCTTTTGTCATATCATGCCACTATCCCTAAGGTTTCAAATTCTGCCTAGCTTTACCTCAGACTCAGTACATGCTTCTAGCTTTATTTTTAATGTGTCTAGGATTCCTTAGAGTCATGCCAGTCTTAGTATTAACGGTGACAGTGGTACTTTTAAAGAACAACCTAAACCCTGGCATCACTACATTGGATAAACACTCATCTCCCTAAACAACCCTACAAGTTATAACTTTGTGCTTAGCTAATTGAGGATCAGAGTTCTTTTTAAATAGGACACCTAAGCCACAAAGTTATAACTCCTAGGTCTACATTCTTCTTCCCTATTCTTTTCCCTTTTTCCTTACTTAGGTGGGGCCTCTCCTTTGGTTGCCTTTTGACGCAATGCCACTTGTGGGTCACACACTTGGCTCTGATTACTTAGCAACCTCAGAGAGACCCCCCTCTTTATTCTATTTTCATTTTTTGTTTTTTTTTTTTTCAGTTCATCATTTTTTATAAAGGAGAAGAAGAATGCTTATGTTTCTATGGGAGAGAGGAATGTTCCTAGGCCTAGGGTGGCCTCCCCCAAACTTCAACTACTCATTGTCCCCAATGAGTGTCTGAGGTGGCACACCCCCAAACTTGTCCTAGAAGCATCTAGTCTAAAGTAAAACAAAGAGAATCTAAAAGCCCTAGGTATAGACAGAACATTTAAAAGAAAATATCACAGCAGCAGTAATTAAAAAAAAACAGACAGTTAAGGGCTTAAAGCTGTGCATGCTGAGCTTTTTAGAGGTCGATTTAAACTATCAAAGGGTGTCCTATGACACTCATCCAACATGCATTTAGATAAGCTATATAAGGCAGTCATGTTAGCAGGAAAAGATAGAATTTAAACATATCACAGCCTAGCTAAACAGACAGTCCAAAACATGCTTTTAGTCATGAAAATTGCGGGTACCGCAATTATTTCGCAATTAGATCAGGGCAGATATAACATTGATTAAGGCCCCTAAGCATGCTTTTTCCAGTCACTCAAGCTTCCTAAAAATAAAACTAAACTATCCTACCTAGTCAGCTAACATCAGACTATACTAAGCAAAAGGAAAAACATAAAACTAAACATCTAAAACAGATCAAAATTGAACCAACAACAGCATAATTCACATGGTCCTATCAGAAAGCAGAAAATTGTTTTTTTTTCTAAGGGAACAGCAATATTCCCTTTAGTGCACTTCAAACCAGCACTTAAACTTCTTCATCCTCATCTGGTTGCCGTGGTCGTGGGGGCACCCATGGAGTCAGGAGATTTGTGGGGAAGTCAGGGAAGATGCACCCCAGTTGGTCTGCAACTTCCTTGTCCCTCGCCTGCGCATAAGTGGCCCATTGAGCCATTCTCCTCTGCATATCCGTCAGGCAGGCCATGGATAAGGACTGTTCAGCAGCCAGCCTATCCAGTTCAAACTCCATATTCCCCTTCCTTCTCAGCCTCAGGTTGGCAGGCAGCTCCAAGTGGCCCGTGTAGGCCATCTGCTGCTCCAGGCGCTCGGTGGGGACTCCTGCAAGCAAACATAGCTTGGTTATGGTATTAGGGAAAAACAGTGGTCCCTTACCTTTCTTGGCGCATTCAGCAATGGCCGCAGTGATGACTTCTCCCACATTGATCGTGAGACCTCTCATTATCGCATACACCAGCAGCGCTCGGCTCTGGTTGATTGTAGTCTCGTGAGTCACAGGGGACAATCTCCTTCGCACGAACGAAAACCAAACAGCTGCCTTAGCCGTGAGGTTGGCACTCATGAGAGTGTGCCTCCCATTGCGTGACACGGTCCAGGAAGCTTCAGGCTGGCCAATGGTGCGAATGGCCTCTTCCAGCACTGCCTCAGTAGGCTCATCAACGATCCGTGCATAATCTGTATGTGTTTGGCCTTTGAGACCATAGGCTTCGTTGATGGCCTTGGCTGAGAAATCCACCTCTACCCCTCTGACCACAGACAGGCCATCCTCAGGGCTGAGCACATTGGCGTAGAAATCATACACCATGCTCGTGTAGGCTGGATTGGGCGGTCTGCAGAATTCCTCCCAGCCATGGTTGATCACTCCTGCGCGCAAGAACTGCGGCAGGTCAGCAGGTCGGTCGAGGAAGCCTTTCTCGTGCAGCAACTCCCTCTTCCTTAACTCAACGCCCCTGGATTCAGCGTCAGATGAAACATACCTCACTGACTGAGGTTCGTCTTCAGGGTAGAGTTTGGCCTTCCCCTTATCTGCTGGCTTGGCTGACTCGGCAGCCTCAACCTTGAGTCGTTTGAGCGAAGGCTCAGTGCTCTCTTTGTCTGCTGAAGGCACCCTCTTGGCCTTCTTCTTCTTCAGTCTCTTGGATCGCTTGGCCTTGACAATCTTGGCCTTCTTCCTCTGCTTGAGCTTAGCCTTGATATTGATCTGCTGGAGGCATGCCCCCAACGTCTCTTCCATGGAATCATCCTGCCGTGCAGGACTCTCGGCACTAGCTTCCCTTGCAGGCGAGAAGACCTCGTCTTCACCACCTTCCCCACTGCCCTGAGTGGATTCCTGGTACTCCCCATAGGGGAATTCAGGATCAGGCTGTGGAGGCGTGTGCGAAGGTGTGGCACTCTGCTCTGCTGTAGGCGTCTGCACGGAATTCAGTGGTGAAGACGGCGTCGCAGGGCTCTGTGCAGGCGGCGATGATGATAGTTCTGGGCTGTGCACTGGTTCAGATGGTGAAGGGCTGTGCGCAGGTGCGGCAGACGGCGACGAACTCTTCTTTGGCGACTCGTGGGACGCACGATCCGTTTCTTGACTCTCCACAGAGGGAGTCTTGGCTCTGCTTGGTTCGGCGGCCGTCTCGACACTCCACCGGCGTTTCTTGGGCGTGCCCGCTGGTTCAGAAGGGCCAGCAGGAATCTCAGTGACGACCCTCCACTTCTTCCTACGAACCGGAAGCTTGGACAGAGGGCCGGTGCGAACAGCACCATCATCTGCAAGGGTAAGCAGTGCTTCCCTCGCAGCTGCTTCAGCTGCGTCATCAGCCTTCTTCTTGGCTGCGGATCTTTCAGCCCTTGTGGACACCATTGTCGAATCTTGGAGGTTTGGAGAGAAGGATCAAAGATGAAGAGAATCTCAGTTTTCTTGGAAATCAGAGAATGAGAGAATCGTATCGATCGAGCGCCTTCTAACGGATATAAAGGCAACGGCTAAATCCCAACGGCTCTATTTTGCGGATCCTGCAATTCCAGCGCAATTCTAGGGATATTTTTTCATCAAAATCTCAAACTTTGCTCGTCCGTATCTTTTATTTGGCTCGAACGTTTTTTGATTTTTAAAGCTGGGATTACTCTCCTTGATTTCCTCTTTCGATTCCCTACAAACAGAAATAAAAACAATATCAAATACGTAATTAAAATCACACAACAAAACACACAAATGACAACCGGAAAATCGCAAAAAATAAACTAAGGCATGAGCCTTATGTTGACGAGCACAGTAACCACTCGTCCTCTCTCGTTCTCATTGTCACGCTTCAGTCAAGAGGAAGGCCGAGAGAGTCTTCACATCTCCTTCCTCATAGTAATGCTTCAACCTCGCCCCATTGACCATAAATGGTTGGCCTTGCTGCAAGTTTTTTATCTCTATGGCACCATGAACAAACACATTAGTAATGACAAATGGACCCGACCATCTAGACTTAAGTTTCCCTGGAAATAGTTTCAACCGTGAGTTAAACAACAATACAAGTTGACCCTTCTTAAAGTCCTTAACTCTAAGTCTACTATCGTGCCAAATCTTGGTTTTTTCCTTGTACATCTTAGCATTTTCATAGGCCATATGCCTAAGCTCATCAAGCTCATGTAATTGCAAAGACCTCAGTGTCCCCGCATCTTTTACACAAAAATTTAATTCCTTCATGGCCCAAAAGGCTTTGTTTTCTAACTCAAGTGGTAAGTGACAAGCCTTGCCATATACCAGCCTATAAGGGGACATTCCTAGAGGAGTCTTATATGCTGTCCTATAAGCCCAAAGTGCATCCTCAAGCTTGAAGGACCAGTCTTTCCTATTAGGTTTGACTACTTTTTCTAGGATGTTCTTAATTTCCCTATTTGAGATTTCAGCTTGGCCATTTGAGTGTGGGTGATAGGGAGTGGCTACTCTATGCCTAATGTTATATTTAGCCAATACTTTTTCCATAGCCTTGTTAATGAAATGTGACCCCTCATCACTAATGATAGCACGAGGTGTCCCAAACCTAGTAAAAATGTGCCTATGCAAGAAGTTGGTGACTGTTTTAGCATCATTATTAGGACATGCTTTGGCTTCTACCCACTTAGACACATAGTCCACTGCTACTAATATGTAAAGGTTACCTGATGATGGAGGGAATGGCCCCATGAAGTCAATGCCCCATACATCAAAGAGCTCTAACTCTAAGATGTAGGTGAGGGGCATCTCATCCTTTCGACTAAGGTTACCTGTTCTTTGGCATTCATCACAGCTGTGGGCATAGTTGTGGGCATCTTTGAAGATCGTTGGCCAATAATAGCCACTCTGAAATACCTTTGCAGCTGTTCTTTGGCCACCAAAGTGTCCACCATAAGGAGATGTGTGACAGTGCTGCAGCACAGACTTCGCTTCAGCAGCTGAAACACACTTCCTTAGCAAGCCATCAGCACAGGTTCTGTAAAGTGTGGGGTCGTCCCAGATGAATTTCCTTGCTTCATGAAGGAACCTCTTCTTCTCTTGTCCTCCCTTGAACACTGGTAATACCTGTGATGCACGGAAGTTAGCAATGTCAGCAAACCAAGGTTCCTCATCGTTATCACGATGAGACAAAACAAAGACATGTTCATCAATAAAAGCATCAGAAATTGCGGGCTCCGCAATTGTTTCGCAATTGTGCTGCAATCGAGACAGGTGATCTGCCACCACGTTTTCACATCCTTTCTTGTCCCGAATGTCCAAATCAAATTCCTGCAGCAATAACACCCATCTAATCAACCTAGGCTTTGCATCAGCCTTCCTCATAAGATATTTCAAGGCAGAATGGTCAGTATATACAATTGTCCTAGTGCCTACAATATAGTTTCTAAATTTTTCGCAAGCAAACACTACAGCAAGCATCTCTTTCTCAGTAGTTGTATAATTACATTGAGCCTCATTCAAGGTCTTACTAGCATAATAGACAGGGTGTGTTAGCTTGTCAATCTTCTGGCCTAACATCACTCCTACAGCATAGTCACTGGCATCACATAACATCTCAAAGGGCAGATCCCAATTTGGTCCTACTATGATAGGGGCTGTGACTAGTGCTTTCTTAAGGGTGGTCCAAGCTACTACACATTCCTTAGAGAAGATGAAGGGCCTATTTAGTTCTAATAGCTCACACAGAGGCTTGGCTATCTTAGAAAAGTCCTTAATGAACCTTCTGTAGAAGCCAGCATGCCCCAAGAAGCTTCTAATGGCTTTGACATTCTGGGGCTCTACCAACTTCTCTATGATCTCAATTTTGGCTCGGTCAACTTCGACTCCTGCCCTCGACACTCTATGTCCTAAGACAATCCCCTCATCCACCATAAAATGGCATTTTTCCCAATTTAAGACTAGGTTAGTCTCCTCACACCTAGCCAGGACTTGTCCTAGGTTTTCTAGACAGTTTGAAAATGAGTCCCCAAAGACTGAGAAGTCATCCATGAATATTTCTATCATGGACTCATCCAACTCAGAGAAGATTGCCATCATGCACCTTTGGAAAGTTGTCGGTGCATTGCATAAGCCAAAAGGCATTCTGCGAAAGGCAAAGGTTCCAAAAGGGCAAGTAAAGGTGGTCTTCTCTTGATCCTTAGGGTCTATAGTTATTTGATTATAGCCTGAATAGCCATCTAAGAAACAATAGTAGGCTCTACCAGCTATTCTGTCTAACATCTGGTCAATGAACGGAAGAGGAAAATGGTCTTTTTTAGTTTCTTTATTTAATTTCCTGTAATCCATACACACTCTCCACCCTGTGACAGTCCTTGTTGGAATCAGTTCGTTGTTCTCATTGACTACCACAGTTATTCCCCCCTTTTTAGGTACACATTGGATGGGGCTCACCCACTGGCTACTAGCTATTGGGAAGATCACTCCTGCATCTAACCATTTTATTATTTCCTTCTTTACTACCTCTTTCATAGAGGGGTTTAGCCTACGCTGGTGATCTACCCTAGGTGTGTGCTCTTCCTCTAGTATAATTTTGTGCATGCAATAAGAAGGGCTAATGCCTCGAATATCAGCAATAGTCCATGCTATAGCCTTCCTATGTTGCTTAAGCAGTAAAATCAGTTCAACCTCATGCTTTTCACTTAATTTAGAAGAAATGATAACAGGCAGAGTTTCATTACTTCCTAGATATGCATACTTGAGGTGAGTAGGTAGTGGTTTCAGTTCTAAAATGGGTGGATGCTCAATGGAGGGCTTTAAAGGATTCACAGATCTATCAGTTAAATCTATATTCATACATACATGTTGTGGTTTATCTACAGGCATATCCATTATGTCAGATACATTCAAGTCAGCTACATCTAATTGTACATATTCGTTAGCATGCTTAGTTAATAATACATGCTCCAATTGTTCCTCCATCAAGGAGTCTACTACGTCCATGCTAGCACAGGATTCAAGGTCAGAGGGGTACCTTAAAGCTTTATATACGCTAAACTTCACCTCTTCATCATGAACCCTCATAGTGAGCTCACCTTTTTGGACGTCTATAAGTGCCCTACCTGTGGATAGAAATGGTCTGCCTAGCAGGATGGGGACTTCCTTGTCTGCCTCATAGTCCAGGACAATGAAATCTGCAAGGAAAATAAACTTGTCAACTTTAACTAGAATATCCTCAATTTTACCTTCTGGATATGCAATGGATCTGTCTGCTAGTTGTAAAGTGACAGTGGTTGGACGTGCTTCTCCTATTCCCAACTGGCGGAATAGGGACAGGGGCATGAGATTTATGCTGGCGCCCAGGTCACAAAGCGCTCTGCCCACATGCCTGCCTCCAAGTTCTACAGGTAAGGTGAAGGAACCAGGATCCTTCTCCTTCTTGGGCAGCTTGTTCTGGAGGATGGCACTGCACTCCTCAGTGAGGTTTACTGTTTCAAACTCACCAATTATTTTTTTGTTAGTAATGATGTCCTTCAAAAACTTTACATAAGAAGGCATAGACTGTAAAACTTCTACAAACGGAATGTTCACATGCACTTGCTTAAGAATTTCTAAGAATTTATTAAAATGAACTTCCTGTTCCTGCTTCTTCTTAAGCCTTCGAGGGTATGGAGGTGGTGGCACATATGCAGGTATGTCAGGGCGCTTTAGGATAGGTGGAGGCCTTGGAATTTCTTCTACCTCCTCAATAATTGGTTCTAGCCTGGCTCCTGATGTGCTAGTTGGTGGTGGACCTTGGTTTGGCAGAGACTCCAGTGGAGCACTAGACTCAGTGTTCTCTACTCTCTTTGGTATGTCTTTTGTGTTGCTCACCAGTGGTCTTCCACTCCTAAGTTCAATTGCTTGAACTTGTTCTTTACCATCTCTCCTTGGTACCTCGGTGTCAGCAGGGAGTCTACCTTGGGGCCTACTCTTAAGTTCATTGGCTAATTGGCCTATTTGGTTTTCTAGGCTCCTAAGAGTAGCTTGCTGGCTTTGAAGCGTAGCATCATTCTTAGCGATGTATTCCTTGAGTAGGTTTTCTACAGAAGATCCTACAGGTTGATTGTATGGTTTTTGGTACATTGACTGATTATGTTGGGGAGTGAAACCAGGTGTTCCACTCGGCCTTGGTTGGTTAGAATTTTGGTTAGCGTTTTGTTGGCCACCCCATGACAGGTTAGGGTGGTTTCTCCAACCAGGGTTATAGGTGTTGGAGTAGGGGTTATTCCTAGGCTGCTGCTGGCTTCCAATGTAGCAGACTGAGGATGGATTCCCAGGGCAGTATTCATATGGGTGCCCTTTCCCACAGAATCCACAGACAAGTGCCTCGCCTTGACTTGGTTGGGTGCCATTGACATGGCTGTGGCGGTATTGGCACTGGTTTGGAGATTGGCCTGAGCCATTTGCTTAACTAGGTTGGTCAGGGCGTTTATTTGGGTGCTCATGGCGCTTAGAGCATCCTTGTCTTGAGCCCTAGTTGGCTCTACTGGATCATCTGACCACCTACAGTGAGATGTTGAGATCTTCTCCAAGATCTCATAAGCTTCGTTGTAACTCTTGGACAACATGGAACCTCCAGCGGATGAGTTTAGAACCTGTCTGGTGCTGGGGTTGCATCCTTTAAAGAAGACTTCTATTTGGATACATGTTAAGTCTCTGAAAGTGACTTATTTAGGACCCATTTAGCTTAAGAAGATGTACACATTTAGGTGTTTTTGTTAGCATTTAGCTTAAACCTATGCTTTAATATGAGAATTAGAAGAAGGTAGCTAATATAGGACTTGTGTACAATAGGTAGAAAAAGGGTTGAAAACCGAAGAAAAGAATGAAAAAAATAACCATTGCAAATGAATTGCGGAATAATTGCGGTGACCGCAATTATTCAAGTTAAAACCGTAAGTTGGCTGATCTTTTTCTGTTTAGATCCGACTTTTCAGGGATTCGTTCTTTCTCCTCCATCCATTCTGATATATGACGTTGAAGATTGATGGTTCTCCTTGGCCCAAACGCACCTGCAAACTACTATAAAAGGGGGTCAAAGTCGGAGGTTCAGTAATCATTCGAAGCGCAGAAGTCTTCTCGCAGTCCACCATTTCCATCTGTTTTCCTTTGCCGTCTGTTGGAGTGAGAGTCTAAGCTTTTGGAACCGATAATCTGATAGGAAGGAGAGGAGATTCTTCTTCTCTCTCGATTGGATTCATCCAAGCACGGCTGACTTTTCATCACCATCATTCGAGGCGACTGCCACGGAGTTTTCTAGCAAACCTTTACTGTTTTTCTGCTTTGTTCTTCTCATTTCCATTTCTGATCACTGTTGTTCTTAGTTTAGCATTTCAATTACTGCATTTCGTTGTTGTCTGTCTTGAATTCAGTTCTTTTAGAGCTTCCCTTTGTCATTCAAACACTTTAAGTAATCGAAGTATACTTCTGCGTTTTACAGTTTCCATCTGTTTCTGCTACGGCTTTGGCTCGCTGTTTTAAGTACATTTATCTTCTAAGCATGTCTGTTTTATCTACCTTTTCTATTCTCCACATATCCATGAGTAACTAAAATCACTTAGGGGCATGCTAATGACAGAACTATAGGCTAAAAAACGTGAGTCAAGTAGGCGGATTAACACTCGAACATTGATTGTATGTAAGCTTCATCCCACGGGCAATTTCGATTGGCCATCCATTTTGTCCAAAGAACTCCTAACCTCTGGAAGGAGTAAGAGTTCAGAGTCATATAATCATGCTAGCCTTTCATGGTAATCAGGAAACGGCCTAGGAATAGGCGTTTCCCTAGTACAAACTAAACACTCCTGCTTTAACAAGATGCTTAAGACCTTACTTTGAAGTCGAGTAAACTTGAGTCTCTCATGCATGGAATCGGACGATACTTGAGATAGAGTGAGTTTGATGTATAGAGAGTTGATCCAAAGCTTGATAATCGTAATAAACTGTCTATAGGATAGTCATTAGTAGCCCTTAATTCACCCTTTTAATCAGTTTCGCTGCCATTTAATTGCGGATTAATTGCGGTTCTCGCAATTCTGCTAAAACGCATTCTGTGTAGCTGCTTTCTTCTTCGTTTATTGATTCCATCTCTTGTTCTTTGAGCCTGATTTTAACTTTAACTTGTTTATGGTATATTCCTTTACACATTCAGTAACACTTAGATAATTAAAAACCAATTTTACCCCATCAAATTCATCCCATCTTTCTTAACAAATACACTTCGCGAATAGCTAAAAATGAGTCTCTGTGGAAAAAACGAATGAAATATACTTACTACTTGCTGTGAGACCATGTATGCTTGCATGTTCTAAGTGCTCTCTCTACCCTTTTGCATACTTATCTTTACACATTGAGCACGCAACAAGTTTTTGGCGCCGCTGCCGGGGACTTATTTTAAGTGAAAACGAAGTTTGTTAAGTTTGAAACATCAAAGTATTTTTCATTGAATTTGATCCATTTTCATTTCTTTTTCAGGTACCATTTAGGGTAGTTTATGAATGAGACTCCAAGTAGTGATCTAGAGTTCAACCCTGAGCCCGAGAGATTACTTAGAGCTAGGAATAGAGCCAAGAAACGTCTCTTTAAACAAACCCTTTTACCTCCAATCATTGCAGAGACTACAATTCCTCCGCAATTACCTCAAGAAGAAATGGCTGGAGTAAATCAAAACCTGGTGCCTGTCACTCGCAATCCCATTGAAATAGCGAATGACAAGGATAGCGCCATCCTTTCATATTTAGTACCTATGCCTGGGGAGCTGAACCCCAGCATCATCCGTCCTGAAATCACTGCCAACTCATTTGAGTTAAAGCCAGTGATGTTCCAAATGTTGTCCACTGTGGGACAATTCTTTGGAATAGAAAATGAGGACCCCCATAACCACCTTAGGAACTTCCTAGGAGTTAGTGACACATTCCTAATCCCTGGAGTTTCCCAAGAAGCCCTGAGGCTATATCTTTTCCCTTACTCTTTGAGGGACAAAGCCAAAACATGGTTAAATTCTTTACCCTCAGGATCTGTCCGCAATTGGACAGATTTAGCAGAAAAATTCCTAGTCAAATATTTCCCACCTGATAGGAATTCAACCTTTCGTGATGATATCATAAAATTCAAACAAGCTCCAAGTGAGTCTCTTCACGAAGCTTGGACAAGATTCAAAGACCTTCTCATTAAATGTCCACACCATGGCATTCCATGGTGTATCCAAATAGAAGTCTTCTTTAAAGGATGCAACCCCAGCACCAGACAAGTTCTAAATTCATCTGCTGGAGGTTCCATGTTGTCCAAGAGTTACAACGAAGCTTATGAGATCTTGGAGAAGATCTCAACATCTCATTGTAGGTGGTCAGACGATCCAGTAGAGCCAACTAGGGCTCAAGACAAGGATGCTCTAAGCGCCATGAGCACCCAAATAAACGCCCTGACCAACCTAGTTAAGCAAATGGCTCAGGCCAATCTCCAAACCAGTGCCAATACCGCCACAGCCATGTCAATGGGCACTCAACCAAATCAAGGCGAGGCACCAATCTGTGGATTCTGTGGGGAAGGGCACCCTTATGAATACTGCCCTGGGAATCCATCCTCAGTCTGCTATGTAGGAAGCCAGCAGCAGCCTAGGAATAACCCCTACTCCAACACCTATAACCCTGGTTGGAGAAACCACCCTAACCTGTCATGGGGTGGCCAACAGAACACTAACCAAAATTCTAACCAACCAAGGCCGAGTGGAACACCTGGTTTCACTTCCCAACATAACCAGTCCATGTACCAAAAACCTTACAATCAATCTGTAGGATCTTCTGTAGAAAACCTACTCAAGGAATATATAGCTAAGAATGATGCTACTCTTCAGAGCCAGCAAGCTACTCTTAGGAGCCTGGAAAACCAAGTAGGCCAATTAGCCAATGAACTTAAAAGTAGGCCCCAAGGTAGACTCCCTGCTGACACCGAGGTACCAAGGAGAGATGGCAAGGAACAAGTTCAAGCAATTGAACTCAGGAGTGGAAGACCATTGGTGAGCAACACAAAGGACACACCAAAGAGAGTAGAGAACACTGAGTCTAGTGCTCCACTGGAGTCTCTGCCAAGCCAAGGTCCACCACCAACTAGCACACCAGGAGCCAGGCTAGAACCAATTGTTGAGGACGTAGAAGAAATTCCAAGGCCTCCACCTATCTTAAGGCGTCCTGACGTGCCTGCATATGTGCCACCACCTCCTTATCCTCGAAGGCTTAAGAAGAAGCAGGAACAGGAAGTTCATTTTAATAAATTTTTAGAAATACTTAAGCAAGTGCATGTTAACATTCCTTTTGTAGAGGTTTTACAGTCTATGCCTTCATATGTAAAGTTTTTGAAGGACATTATTACTAACAAAAAAATAATTGGTGAGTTTGAAACAGTAAACCTCACCGAGGAGTGCAGTGCCATCCTCCAAAACAAGCTGCCCAAGAAGGAGAAGGATCCTGGTTCCTTCACCCTACCTGTAGAACTTGGAGGCAAGCATGTGGGCAGAGCGCTTTGTGACCTGGGCGCCAGCATAAATCTCATGCCCCTGTCCCTATTTCGCCAATTGGGAATGGGAGAAGCACGTCCAACCACAGTCACTTTACAACTAGCAGACAGATCCATTGCATATCCAGAAGGTAAGATTGAGGATATTCTAGTTAAAGTTGACAAATTCATTTTCCTTGCAGATTTCATTGTCCTGGACTATGAGGCAGACAAGGAGGTTCCCATCCTGCTAGGTAGACCATTTCTAGCTACAGGTAGGGCACTAATTGACGTGCAAAAAGGTGAGTTAACTATGAGGGTTCATGATGAAGAGGTAAAATTTAGTGTTTACAAAGCTTTAAGGTATCCCTCTGATTCTGAGTCTTGTGCTAGCATTGATGTTGTTGACTCACTAATGGAAGTACAATTAGAGCATGTATTATTAACCAAGCATGCTAACGAATATGTAGGATTAGATGTAGATGATCTAAATGTATCTGACATAATGAATATGCCTGTAGATAAACCTCAGCATGTATGTATGACTATAGACTTAACTGATAGAACTGTAAATCCGTTAAAGCCCTCCATTGAGCATCCACCTGTTTTAGAACTGAAACCACTACCAACTCACCTCAAATACGCATATCTAGGAGATAATGATACGCTGCCTGTAATTATTTCTTCTAAGCTAAGTGAACAGCATGAGGTTGATTTAATTTTACTGCTTAAGCAACATAGGAAGGCTATAGCATGGACTATTGCTGATATTCGAGGCATTAGCCCTTCTTATTGCATGCATAAAATCATACTAGAGGAAGAGCACACACCTAGGGTAGATCACCAGCGTAGGTTAAACCCCTCTATGAAAGAGGTAGTAAAGAAAGAAATAATAAAGTGGTTAGATGCAGGAGTAATTTTCCCCATAGCTAGTAGCCAGTGGGTGAGCCCCATCCAATGTGTACCTAAAAAGGGGGGAATAACTGTGGTAGTCAATGAGAACAACGAACTGATTCCAACAAGGACTGTCACAGGGTGGAGAGTATGTATGGATTACAGAAAGTTAAATAAAGAAACCAAAAAAGACCATTTCCCTCTACCATTCATTGACCAGATGTTAGACAGAATAGCTGGTAGAGCCTACTATTGTTTTTTAGATGGGTACTCTGGCTATAATCAAATCACTATAGACCCTAAGGATCAAGAGAAGACTACCTTCACTTGCCCTTTTGGAACGTTTGCCTTCCGCAGAATGCCTTTTGGCTTATGCAATGCACCGGCAACTTTCCAAAGGTGCATGATGGCAATCTTCTCTGAGTTGGATGAGTCCATAATAGAAATATTCATGGATGACTTCTCAGTCTTTGGGGACTCATTTAAAACCTGTCTAGAGAACCTAGGACAAGTCCTGGCTAGGTGTGAAGAGACCAACCTAGTCCTAAATTGGGAAAAGTGCCATTTTATGGTAGATGAAGGGATTGTCTTAGGACATAGAGTGTCAAGGGCAGGTGTGGAAGTGGACAGGGCAAAAATAGAGGTCATAGAGAAGTTGGTAGAGCCCCAGAATGTCAAGGCCATTAGGAGTTTCTTGGGGCATGCTGGCTTCTATAGAAGGTTCATCAAGGACTTCTCTAAGATAGCCAAGCCTCTATGTGAGCTACTGGAGCTAGGTAGGCCATTCATCTTCTCTAAGGAATGTGTAGTAGCTTGGAAAACCCTTAAGGAAGCACTGGTCACAGCACCAATCATAGTCGGACCAAATTGGGATCTCCCATTTGAGATGCTATGTGATGCCAGTGACTATGCTGTAGGAGTCATGTTAGGACAGAAGATTGACAAGCTCACACATCCTGTCTATTATGCTAGTAAGACCTTGAATGAGGCTCAAAGTAACTATACAACTACAGAGAAGGAGATGCTTGCTGTAGTATTTGCTTGTGAAAAATTTAGGAACTATATTGTAGGAACTAGGACCGTTGTATATACTGACCATTCTGCTCTAAAATATCTTATGAGGAAGGCTGATGCTAAGCCTAGATTGATTAGATGGGTGTTATTGCTGCAGGAATTCGATTTGGACATTCGGGACAAGAAGGGATGTGAAAACGTGGTTGCAGATCACCTGTCTCGATTGCAGCACAATTGCGAAAAAATTGCGGACCCCGCAATTTCTGATGCTTTTATAGATGAACATATCTTTGCTTTGACTCATCGTGAAAACGATGAGGAACCTTGGTTTGCTGACATTGCTAACTTCCGTGCATCACAGGTATTACCAGTGTTCAAGGGAGGACAAGAAAAGAAGAGGTTCCTCCATGAAGCAAGGAAATTCATCTGGGATGACCCCATACTTTACAGGACCTGTGCTGATGGGTTGTTGAGGAAGTGTGTCACAGCTGCTAAGCGAAGTCTGTGCTGCAGCACTGTCACTCATCTCCTTACGGTGGGCACTTTGGTGGTCAAAGAACAGCTGCTAAGGTATTTCAGAGTGGCTACTACTGGCCAACAATCTTCAAGGACGCCCACAATTATGCCCACAACTGTGACGAATGCCAAAGGACAGGTAACCTCAGTCGCAAGGATGAGATGCCCCTCACCTACATCTTAGAGTTGGAGCTCTTCGATGTGTGGGGCATTGATTTCATGGGACCCTTCCCTCCATCATCAGGTAACCTGTACATCTTAGTAGCAGTAGACTACGTGTCCAAGTGGGTAGAAGCCAAAGCATGTCCTAATAATGATGCTAAAACAGTCACTAGCTTCTTGCATAGGCACATTTTCACTAGATTTGGGACTCCTCGTGCTATCATTAGTGATGAGGGGTCACATTTCATTAATAAGGCTATGGAGAAGATATTGGCTAAATATAACATTAGACATAGGGTAGCTACTCCCTACCACCCACACTCAAATGGCCAAGCTGAGATTTCCAATAGGGAGATAAAAAACATCCTAGAAAAGGTAGTCAAACCTAATAGGAAAGACTGGTCTTTCAAGCTTGAGGATGCACTTTGGGCTTATAGAACAGCATATAAGACACCTCTAGGAATGTCTCCCTATAGGTTGGTGTATGGCAAGGCTTGCCACTTGCCACTTGAATTGGAAAACAAGGCATTTTGGGCCATGAAAGAATTAAATTTTTGTGTGAAGGATGCGGGGACATTAAGATCTTTACAGCTACATGAACTTGACGAGCTTAGGCACATGGCCTATGAGAATGCCAAGATGTACAAAGAAAAGACAAAAATATGGCATGACAGTAGACTCAGGATCAAAGACTTTAAGAAGGGCCAACTTGTATTGTTATTTAACTCACGATTAAAGCTATTTCCAGGCAAATTAAAGTCTAGATGGTCAGGTCCATTTATTATTACTAATGTCTTTGTTCATGGTGCCATAGAGATCAGAAATTTGCAGCAAGGCCAGCCATTTATGGTCAATGGTGCTAGGTTGAAGCACTACTACGAGGAGGGGGATGTGAAGACTCTCTCGGCCTTCCTCCTACGTGAAGCATGAAGTTAGAACCGAGAGAGAACGAGTGGTTACTGAGCTCGTTCAGTCAAGGCCAATGCCTTAGTTTATTTTTACTGTTTTTTCGCTTATCGTTTGTACGTTTTGTGGCGTGTTTTTAATTACGTGTTTAATGTTTGTTTTGTTTGCTTTTGCAAGGAATCGAAAGAGGGGATCAAGGGGAGTAAATCCCACTTTAAAAATCAAGAAACGGTTGAGCCAAATGAAAGATACGGGCGATCAAAGTTTGGAATTTTTATGAAATATTATCCCTAGAATTGCGCAAAAATTGCTGGATCCGCAAAAAGAGCCGTTGGGATTTTTTCCGTTTTATTTATAGCCGTTAGAACGCGCTCGTTGATACGATTCTCTCATTCTTTGATCTCCAAGATTTCTGCGATTCTCTCCATCTTTGATTCTTCTCTCAAGATCTTCAAGACTCGACGATGGTTTCCACTAGGGCTGAAAGATCCGCAGCCAAGAAGAAGGCCGACGACGCAGCTGAAGCGGCTGCGAGGGAAGCGCTTCTCGCCCTCGCTGATGAAGGTGCTGTACGCACTGGCCGTCTTGCCAAGCTTCCTATTCGTAGGAAGAAGTGGAGGGTGGTCACTGAGATCCCTGCTGGCCCATCTGCGCCAGTGGGCACGCCAAAGAAACGTCGGTGGACTGTCACGACTGCTGCCGAACCAAGCACCGCCAAGACTCCCTCTGTGGAGAGTCAAGAACCTGATCGTGCAGCCCACGAGTCAGCCAAACAAGGTTCGTCGCCGTCTGTGTCACCTGCGCGCAGTCCCCTCTCGTCTGAACCAGCGCCAAGCGCAGAATCGTCACTGCCTGCACAGAGCTTCGAGTTGTCTCCAGCACCTCAGAGTTCTGATCCGCCACTTGCAGCAGCGCAGAGTCCTGAACTGCCATCGTCGCCACTGAGTTCTGCGCATCTACCATCAGCAGAACACACTCCCACGCCATCGCACAAGGCTCCACAGCCTGATCCTGAATTCCCATATGGGGATTATCAGGAGTCCACGCAAGGCAGTGGAGATGCTGGGGAAGAAGAAGTCTTCTCTCCTATGAGGGAAGACAGCCCTGCCGAGCCTGCACAGCAGGATGATTCTATGGAGGAGACGTTGGGGGCATGTTTCCCACAACTCCAGGCAAGGCTCAAAAAGAAGAAGAAGGCCACGACTGGTAAGGCCAAAAAGTTGAAGAAAAAGAAGGCCAAGAAGGTGCCATCGACGGACAAAGAGAGTACTGAGCCTTTGCTCAAACGCCTCAAGGTGGAGGCTGCTGAATCATCCAAACCAGCCGATAAGGGGAAGGCTAAACTCTACCCTGAAGATGAACCTCCGTCAGTGAGGTATGTCTCATCTGATGCTGAATCCAGGGGTATTGAGCTGAGGAAAAGGGACCTGTTGCACGAGAAGGGGTTCCTTGATCGACTTGCTGACCTGCCGCAGTTCCTGCGTGCAGGGGTGCTCAACCATGGCTGGGAGGAATTCTGCAGACCTCCCAATCCAGCCTACTCGAGCATGGTGTACGATTTCTACGCCAATGTGCTCAGCCCTGAGGATGGCCTATCTGTGGTCAGAGGGGTGGAAGTTGATTTCTCAGCCAAGGCCATCAATGAAGCCTTTGGTCTCAGGGGCCAAGCGCACACAGATTATGCACGGATAGTAGATGAGCCGACCGAGGCTGTGCTAGAAGAGGCCCTTCGCACAATTGGCCAGCCTGAAGCCTCCTGGACGGTGTCACGCAATGGGCGGCACACACTCATGAGTGCCAACCTCACGGCTAAGGCAGCTGTGTGGTTTTCATTCGTCAGAAGAAGACTCTCCCCAGTGACTCATGAGACTACAATTAACCAGAGCCGTTCGCTGCTGGTTTATGCTATAATGAGAGGTCTCACGATCAACGTGGGAGAAGTCATCGCTGCTGCCATAGCTGAGTGTGCTAAAAAGGGTAAGGGGCCATTATTTTTCCCCAACACTATAACAAAATTGTGTTTGCTTGCAGGGGTTCCCACCGAGCGCTTGGAGCAGCAGCTGCCTTACACAGGCCATTTGGAGTTGCCTGCACACCTACGGCTGAGAAGAAAGGGCAACATGGAATTTGAGTTGGATAGGCTGGCTGCTGAACAGTCCCTATCCATGGCCTGCTTGATGGACATGCAGAGGAGAATGGCTCAATGGGCCAACTATGCGCAGGCGAGGGACAGAGAAGTTGCAGACCAGTTGGGGTGCATCTTTCCAGACTTCCCCACCAACCTCCTAATTCCATGGGTGCTCCCACGACCAAGGCAACCAGATGAGGATGATGAGAATTGAGTGCGGGTTTGAAGAGCACTAGAGGGAGTATTACTGATCCCTTAAGAAACAAAAGACAATTTTCCTGCTTTTTGATAGAATCATGTATAGTATGCTGTTTTGTATTCAATTTTTGATCTGTTTTTAATGTTTAGTTTTATGCTTTTTCTTTTGCTTAGTCTAGTTTGATTTTTAGGATGCATGAGTAACGGGAAAGAGCATGCTAGGGGCCTGAGTTAATGTTAAATCTGCCCAGATTGAATTGCGAAATAATTGCGGTTCCCGCAATTTTTGTGACTGATTGCATGTTTTGGACTGTCTGTTTAGTTAGGCTGTGATCTGTTAAATTCTATCTTTTGTTGCTAGCATGACTACCTTATATAGCTGATCTTGAAGCATGCTGGATGAGTGTCATAGGACACCCTTTGATAGTTTAAATTTGCCTCTGAATAGTGCTCAGCATGCATAAACCATAAGGCCTTAAACCTGTCTGTTATGTTCAAATTTTCTGCTGCTGGGATAGTTGCTTCTAGAATGTTTTGCCTATGCCTAGGATGTTTAGATTCTCTTTGTTTTACTTTAGACTAGATGCTTCTAGGACAAGTTTGGGGGTGTGCCACCTCAAACACTCATTGGGGACAATGAGTAGTTGAAGTTTGGGGGAGGCCACCCTAGGCCTAGGAACATTCCTCTCTCCCTTAGAAACATAAGCATTCTTCTTCTTTTTTTTTAAAAAAAAAAAAAAAAAAAAAAAAAAAAATGATGAACAAAATGAAAAACAGAATAAAGGGGGGGAGTTCCTCTTAGGTTGCTGAGTAATCAGTGCCAAGTGTGTAACCCACAAGTGGCGTTGCATCAAAAGGCAACCAAAGGAGAAGCTCCACCTAAGAAAAAAAAAAAGAGAAAAATATAGGGAAGAAGAATGTATACCTAGGAGTTATAACTTTGTGGCTTAGATGTCCTATTTAAAAAGAACTCTGATCCTCAAAGTAGCTAAGCACAAAAGTTGTAACTTGTAGGGTTGTTTTAGGGAGATGAGTGTATATCCAATGTAGTGATGCCAGGGCTTAGGTTGTTCTCTAAAAGTACTACTGTCACTGTTAATACTAAGACTGGCATGACTCTAAGGAATCCTAGACACATTAAAAATAAGCTAGAAGCATGTACTGAGTCTAGAGTAAAGCTTGGTAGAATTTGAAACCTTAGGGATAATAGCATGATATCATAAAAGTAGTTAGATCAGTAGTAGGGGGTTAACAAAAGCAGTGGGTATAGTAGGCAGGTGAAGTCAGAAGAAGCTAGACAAGAGGTTAGTTCTAAACTTAGAAGTGTGTCACAGGACAGCACTGCTAGGGACAAGAATATAAGGGAGTTATTGAGTAGTTAAAGAAGAAGAAACAGCAGCCTAAGTAAGTCCTTAGTATGCTTGAGGACAAGCAAAGCCTTAAGTTTGGGGGTGTGTTAAGTCTCTGAAAGTGACTTATTTAGGACCCATTTAGCTTAAGAAGATGTACACATTTAGGTGTTTTTGTTAGCATTTAGCTTAAACCTATGCTTTAATATGAGAATTAGAAGAAGGTAGCTAATATAGGACTTGTGTACAATAGGTAGAAAAAGGGTTGAAAACCGAAGAAAAGAATGAAAAAAATAACCATTGCAAATGAATTGCGGAATAATTGCGGTGACCGCAATTATTCAAGTTAAAACCGTAAGTTGGCTGATCTTTTTCTGTTTAGATCCGACTTTTCAGGGATTCGTTCTTTCTCCTCCATCCATTCTGATATATGACGTTGAAGATTGATGGTTCTCCTTGGCCCAAACGCACCTGCAAACTACTATAAAAGGGGGTCAAAGTCGGAGGTTCAGTAATCATTCGAAGCGCAGAAGTCTTCTCGCAGTCCACCATTTCCATCTGTTTTCCTTTGCCGTCTGTTGGAGTGAGAGTCTAAGCTTTTGGAACCGATAATCTGATAGGAAGGAGAGGAGATTCTTCTTCTCTCTCGATTGGATTCATCCAAGCACGGCTGACTTTTCATCACCATCATTCGAGGCGACTGCCACGGAGTTTTCTAGCAAACCTTTACTGTTTTTCTGCTTTGTTCTTCTCATTTCCATTTCTGATCACTGTTGTTCTTAGTTTAGCATTTCAATTACTGCATTTCGTTGTTGTCTGTCTTGAATTCAGTTCTTTTAGAGCTTCCCTTTGTCATTCAAACACTTTAAGTAATCGAAGTATACTTCTGCGTTTTACAGTTTCCATCTGTTTCTGCTACGGCTTTGGCTCGCTGTTTTAAGTACATTTATCTTCTAAGCATGTCTGTTTTATCTACCTTTTCTATTCTCCACATATCCATGAGTAACTAAAATCACTTAGGGGCATGCTAATGACAGAACTATAGGCTAAAAAACGTGAGTCAAGTAGGCGGATTAACACTCGAACATTGATTGTATGTAAGCTTCATCCCACGGGCAATTTCGATTGGCCATCCATTTTGTCCAAAGAACTCCTAACCTCTGGAAGGAGTAAGAGTTCAGAGTCATATAATCATGCTAGCCTTTCATGGTAATCAGGAAACGGCCTAGGAATAGGCTTTTCCCTAGTACAAACTAAACACTCCTGCTTTAACAAGATGCTTAAGACCTTACTTTGAAGTCGAGTAAACTTGAGTCTCTCATGCATGGAATCGGACGATACTTGAGATAGAGTGAGTTTGATGTATAGAGAGTTGATCCAAAGCTTGATAATCGTAATAAACTGTCTATAGGATAGTCATTAGTAGCCCTTAATTCACCCTTTTAATCAGTTTCGCTGCCATTTAATTGCGGATTAATTGCGGTTCTCGCAATTCTGCTAAAACGCATTCTGTGTAGCTGCTTTCTTCTTCGTTTATTGATTCCATCTCTTGTTCTTTGAGCCTGATTTTAACTTTAACTTGTTTATGGTATATTCCTTTACACATTCAGTAACACTTAGATAATTAAAAACCAATTTTACCCCATCAAATTCATCCCATCTTTCTTAACAAATACACTTCGCGAATAGCTAAAAATGAGTCTCTGTGGAAAAAACGAATGAAATATACTTACTACTTGCTGTGAGACCATGTATGCTTGCATGTTCTAAGTGCTCTCTCTACCCTTTTGCATACTTATCTTTACACATTGAGCACGCAACAATACACCATGGAATGCCATGGTGTGGGCATTTAATGAGAAGGTCTTTGAATCTTGTCCAAGCTTCGTGAAGAGACTCACTTGGAGCTTGTTTGAATTTGATGATATCATCACGAAAGGTCGAATTCCTATCTGGTGGGAAATATTTGACTAGGAATTTCTCTGCTAAGTCTGTCCAATTGAGGACAGATCCAGAGGGTAATGAATTTAACCACGTTTTGGCTTTGTCCCTCAAAGAGTAAGGGAACAGATATAGCCTCAGGGCTTCTTGGGAAACTCCAGGAATCAGGAATGTGTCACTAACTCCTAGGAAGTTCCTAAGGTGGTTATGGGGGTCCTCATTTTCTATTCCAAAGAATTGTCCCACAGTGGACAACATTTGGAACATCACTGGCTTTAACTCGAATGAGTTGGCAGTGATTTCAGGACGGATTATGCTGGGGTTCAGCTCCCCAGGCATAGGTACGAGGTATGAAAGGATGGCGCTATCCTTGTCATTCGCTATTTCAATGGGATTGCGAGTGACAGGCACCAGGTTTTGATCTATTCCAGCCATTTCTTCTTGAGTGGATTGCGGAGACTCTGCGGTTTCAGCAATTATCTGAGGTAAAAGGGGTTGTTTAAAGAGACGTTTCTTGGCTCTATTTCTAGCTCTAAGTAATCTCTCGGGCTCAGGGTTGAACTCTAGATCGCTACTTGGAGTCTCATTCATAAACTACCCCTAACGGTACCTGAAAAAGAAATGGAAATGGATCAAATTCAATGGAAAATAACTTGGTGTTTCAGACTTAACAAACTTCGTTTTCACTTAAAATAAGTCCCCGGCAGCGGCGCCAAAAACTTGTTGCGTGCTCAATGTGTAAAGATAAATAAGCAAGAAAGTAGAGAGAGCACTCAGAACATGCAAGCATACATGGTCTCACAGCAAGTAGTAAGTATATTTCATTCGTTTTTTTCCACAGAGACTTATGTTTAGCTATTCGCGAAGTGTATTTGTTAAGAAAGATGGGGTGGATTTGATGGGGTAAAATTGGTTTTTAATTATCTAATTTTTGCTGAATGTGTAAAGGAATATAACATAAACAAATGCAAGTTGAAATTAGACTCAAAGGACAAGAGATGGAATTGATAAACGAAGAAGAAAACAGCTAAACAGAATGAAAATTTAGCAGAATTGCGGGGACCGCAATGTTTCCGCAATTAAACAGCAGCGAAAGTGTGTAATTGGGTGAGTTAAGGGCTACTAATGACTATCCTATAGGCATTATTATACGATTCTCAAGCACTGGATCTACTCTCTATGCATCAAACTCACTCTATCTCATGTATCGTCCGATTCCATGCTTTAGATTCCTAAGTTTACTCGACTTCAAAGTAAGGTCTTAATCATCTTGTTAAAACAGAAGTGTTTAGTTTGTACTAGGGAAACGCCTATTCCTAGGCCGTTTCCTGATTACCATGAAAGGCTAGCATGATTATATGACTCTGAACTCTTACTCCTTCCAGAGGTTAGGAGTTCTTTGGACAAAATGGATGGCCAATCGAAATTGCCCGTGGGATGAAGCTTACATACAATCAATGTTTCGAAGGCGATCCTACATGCTTGGTTCACGTTTTTTAGCCTATAGTTCTGTCATTAGCATGCCCCTAAGTGACTTAGTTACTCATGGATACATAGAGAACAGAAATGTAAGATGAAACAGACATGCTTAGAAGGGAAATAAACTTAAAACAGCAAGACAAAACCGTAGCAGCAGAAGACGGAAACCGTGAAATGAAACTTGCACTCTGATTACTTTGAATGTTGAACGAACAAAGAGAAACTTAAAGGCAGTAATTCAAAGACAGACAACAACGAAATGCAGTAACTAAAACACTAAACTAGGAACAACAATGATCAAAACTGGAAATTAGAAGAAGAACGACAGAAAACAGTAAATGGCGCTTGAAAGCTTCGTTGCAGTCGCCTCGAATGAAGGGGATGAAAGGTCAGCCTTGCTTGGATGAATCCAATCGAGAGAGAAGAAGAATCTCCTCTCCTTCCTATCAGATTATCGATTCCAACAGCTGAGACTCTCACTCCAACAGACGGCAAAGGAAAACAGGGAGAAAAAGTGGACTGTGAGAAGGCTTCTACGCTTTCGGATGATGACTGAACCTCCGACTTTGGCCCCTTTTATAGTAGTTTGCAGGTGCGTTTGGGCCAAGGAGAACCATCAATCTTCAACGTCATATATCAGAATGGATGGAGGAGAAAGAATGAATCCCTGAAATTACGGAAATTAACAGAAAAGGATCAGTCAACTTACGGTTTTCACTTGAATAATTGCGGCCTCAGCAATGTTTTCGCAATGCTGTCGCAATGCAGTTTTTTCATTCTTTTCCTTCGGTTTTGAACCCTTTTCTTTCCTATTGTGCATAAGTCCTAATTTAGCTACCTTCTTCTCATTCTCATATTTAAGCATAGGTCTAGGCTAAATGCTATCAAAAACACCTAAAAGTGCACATCTTCTTAAGCTAAATGGGTCCTAAATAAGTCACTTTCAGAGACTTAACAGTGGCCCAGGAGGTCAGTTGGGAAGGTTGGATAGAGTCTTGGTCAACGCTGAGTGGGCTTCTGGTCGGCCTATGTGTGTGGTGCACGTGCATGACTGGGGTGTCTCTGACCGTAGTCCGTTGGTTTTCTCTCCTGGCCCTTTTGGTGCTCGTCGGTCTCCCTCCTTTCGGTTCTTCAACCATTGGGGGGAGTCTGATAGGTTTTTGTCTGTGATTGCCAGTAAGTGGGTGACCCATGTTGGGGTCTCTCCGCTTGTTAGCTTCGCTCGCAATTTAAAGGGCTTAAAGGGGACTCTCCGGCAGGAGTTTGGGACGTCGATTGCCGTGCTTAGTCAGCAGGTTATTGATCTGCGCTTGGCCATGGAGGCTGCCTAGGCGGGAGTTTTGGTGGACCCCCTTTCTCCTTCCCTCCAGCGTCAGGCTGCTGAGGCTTCTGATAGGTTCTGGGCTGCAGCTAGGTGTGAGGAAGCCTCCCTTCGGCAGAAATCGAGGGTCAAGTGGCTGGCGTTAGGGGATAGGAACTCGGGTTTCTTTCACAGGAGCGTAAAAGTTAGGGCAGCCCGGAATAACTTTTCCTCTTTGGTTGATGGCTCTGGGGTCAGGTTGTCGTCCCATGAGGACATCTCGAGTTCTCTGGTTCATTATTTCCAGGGTCTCTTGGGGTCCCAAGGGGTTGGTTATCGTGAACTCACTGAGTGTTTAAAGCCGATGGTGGGGTTTTCGTGGTCTGATCAGTGTGTAACTGATCTCACTCGCCCCATCTCGCGAGAGGAGGTTCGAGCTGTTCTCTTTTCCATGAGTAGTGCCAGGGCTCCTGGCCCGGATGGCTTCCCTGTGGGGTTTTTCAAAGCTGCTTGGAGTGTTGTTGGGGATGATTTCGTTTCCGCTGTGCTTCACTTCTTTGATACCTCCTTCCTTCCTCCTGGTATCAATGCCACCTCTCTTACCTTGATTCCTAAGAAGGTGGGTGCCTCCCGGGTTGAGGATTTCAGGCCTATTTCTTGTTGTAATGTGTTGTATAAATGCATTGCAAAGGTTTTGGCTAATCGTCTTCGCGTGTGGCTGCCTTCCTTCATTAGTCCGAACCAGTCGGCCTTTGTTCAAGGTAGGAGCATTGTGGATAACATTCTGCTATGCCAGGAGTTGGTTGGGGGTTACCACCTCAACAAAGGGAGCCCGCGGTGTGTACTGAAGATTGACCTGCAGAAGGCTTATGACTCTATTCAGTGGGATTTTCTCTTTGGCTTACTGCTTTCGATTGGTACGCCCTGCCAGTTTGTCAACTGGGTCCGGGCTTGCGTTACTTCACCTATGTTCTCCATCTCGGTGAATGGGTCCTCTAAGGGGTTTTTTGCGGGTAGGCGTGGTCTCCGTCAGGGTGATCCCCTGTCCCCTTACCTGTTCGTCATGTGTATGGAAGTCTTATCGCGGCTGCTGAATTCCCCGCCGCCTGAGTTTGAGTTTCATCCCAAGTGTGAAATGGTTAATCTTACCCATATTTGCTTTGCGGATGACTTGATGATTTTCTCTGCGGGGAACAATACTTCTTTGAGGTTTGTTCAGCAGACATTACTTCGCTTCCAGGAGCTTTCTGGCCTTGTGGCTAACTCCGCTAAGAGCTCGATGTTCTGCTCGGGGGTTCTTGTTCAGGTGGCTGTCGGTCTGGCTGAGTTCATGGGTGTTGCTCTGGCAACCTTGCCTGTGTGTTACTTAGGTCTCCCTCTCATCTCAGGTCGGTTGTCTTCTAGGGATTGCCAGCCTCTGGTTGATCGGATCACCTCTAGGATTGGCAGTTGGACTGCTAGGGCTCTTTCCTATGCAGGACGGTTGCAGCTTATCCAGTCGGTCCTTCAGAGCTTCCAGGTCTATTGGGCTAGTGTGTTTGTGCTGCCTGCTCGTATAGTCCATAGGGTTGAGAGATTGCTCTGTTGCTACCTCTGGAAGGGCTCTCCTTCTGGTTGTGGGGGGGCGAAGGATGCCTGGGCTGACATTTGTTTGCCGAAGAGTGAGGGAGGTTTAGGTATTCGTCATATCCCCTCCTGGAACTCGGCAGCAGTTATGAAGCTCCTCTGGCTCCTCCTGCTTCGCTCTGGTTCCCTGTGGGTGGCTTGGATGGAGGCGTATATCCTCCGTGGTCTTTCTCTTTGGACGATTTCTGTGTCGTCTACGTGGTCTTGGTGCCTCAAGGCGATTATGGGGCTTCGGGACCAATTCCGTCCTCTTATCCGGTTTTCCATTGGTGACGGTTCTAGGTGTCGTATGTGGGTTGATCCTTGGCTGCCTGATGGTCCTATTCTCCCCAGAATTAGTGATCGTATCTTGTATGACGCAGCTAGTCATATTCAAGCTATGGTCTCTGATTTTTTGCTACCTGATGGTTCGTGGCGGTGGCCGGCTGTGTCTCCTGATTTGTTGGAGATCGCCGATGCTGTGTGCTCTACTGTGTGTTGCCCAGGTAGGGAGGATAAGTTGATCTGGGTTCCTGGCGGGATTGGTTTTTCGGTTTCTAGTGCTTGGGAGGCGATTCGCCGCCGTGGGACAGTGGTCCCGTGGCAGGGTTTGCTATGGTTCGGGGGGAATATTCCGCGTCATGCTTTTGTCACCTGGCTGGCCTTGAGGGACCGCTTGTATACTCGTGATAGGCTGGCTAGGTGGATCCCCTCGACACCTACTGATTGTTTGCTTTGTTTGTCCAGGACTGAGTCCCGTGACCACTTATTCTTCCAGTGCCCCTTTGCGAGTTTGGTGTGGGAGGATATCCTCTGTTGGGGCCGAGCTTCCCGCCTCGTTCTCCCTTGGGATGCTGAGCTTGAGTGGATTTGTCGGGTGAGCGCTGGGCAGCACAAGCGTAAGCTTGTTTGGAGGGTGGCCTTGTGTGCTGTGATTTACCATATTTGGATGGAACGCAATTTGCGTTTTCATGGCCCGGGTCACCGCCCTACTCAGTCGGTTATCGCTGCTATTCGGTCTGATATTTCCTTTGCTTGCTCGTCCTGGGCGGGTGCGGTTTCGGCCGTCTCCCCCTGGGATTCTTTTGATTGACTTTGTCTTGTTCTTTGTGTGTGTAGGTGTTTTGTCAGGTTGCTCTATGTGGCGCTGTCTCGCTTTTGGAGTTTGCTGCTTCCCCTGATCTGTCCCTGGTTCATGATATTGCCCCTTCTTCTGGAGGGGTTTTCTGGTTTGGTCTGTGTGGCTTGGTTTTTGTGCTTGCCCCTGTGCTTGTTCTTGCTCTGAGATCGCTGCTTTCTGAGGCTTGTTTCAAGTTGCTGGCTTCTTCATCTGTCTGTCCTCGGCTGCCCTTGGCCTTTCTCCCTGGTGGGCTTCTTGTGTGGGGCTCTGCGTGGCTAGTCTGTGGGGTGTCCCTAGCTGTCGGAGTGTTTCAGGCGGTGCTTGTTTCTTCTGCAGTTGGCTGTCCTTCTCTTGTTCTGTGGGTGCTCGTTGTCCCCTCCCGGTCCTGGTTCCTAATTGAGTTGAGTTCTGGTCGCTTGTTGTCACCCCGAAAGGCGCTTTGTCCTGAGGGTGTGTGGGCTTTTGGTGGGTCCTTGGATCTGGCTTTGTCGAGGGAAGCGATGCTGGCTGGGTCCCTGTGGCTTTCTGCCGTGCCTGCATACCGGATGGTTGTTCTTTTGCCATAAGTAGGGGGAAGACGAGTTGATGGGCCTCTTCTTTGTTCGGTTTCTTGGTCGAGCTTGGGGGGTGGGCTTCTTACTTGCATTTGATGGATGGCCAGCTTGGCCCCTTATTTCTCAGCATCTGCCTGTCCTCTCTCTGTTTTGCTTGGTGCCCCTTGACCCTGTCTGGAGTCGCTCTTTCGCTTGTTCCGGCTGGGGGTTGGATGGCCTGGGGAGTTTTGTGGACGGATCGCGGTTGAGGTGTCACGATTCCCTCGTGTTCTATTTCTTTTCCGCCTGCTTCAGCTGGTTCTTTGCTCTTCAGTTGTGTTTCCTTTTTCTGCTTTTTGTCTTTTCTGCTCCTTCCCGCTTGTGGGTCGGATGCTGGGGTATGTTGTTGTTTCGTTTATTTGTTGCTTTCCCTCGGGCTGTGAGGTTCCCGTTGTGTTGTTTTCGTTTTGTTCTCGTACATTGGTTTTCCCAGTGTTTGTTCTCTTGTTGTTGTGCCCTTTGGCCTCGGGCTTTGAGGCCTTTTGCTTATATATATTCACTTTTGCAAAAAAAAAAAAAAACTTATGGTCGGGGACGCTTTTTAACCTCAAACTACAACTCTCGAAGCCTGCGAGTCTTATATCTAACAACCTTGCACCCCAATCTCAAAGCCCTAAAATCCTCAACGGGAGCATTTAAAGCACGTGGCAAAAAAACTGAGTAAGATTCCGAATTGCACAAAACCAAAGAGTGGATTTTGAATGTTTGATCAATACGAACCCATTTTTTAATTAAAAAAATTTCAAAAAATGCATCCCACCAAGGTGTTTTCGGTTTTTTGAAATTTCCATATCGCTCGTTTCTTCCCTTCTTTTCCAAACTTATGGTCGGGGACGCTTTTTAACCTCAAACTACAACTCTCGAAGCCTGCGAGTCTAATATCTAACAACCTTGCACCCCAATCTCAAAGCCCTAAAATCCTCAATGGGAGCATTTAAAGCACGTGCCAAAAAAACTGAGTAAGATTCCGAATTGCACAAAACCAAAGAGTGGATTGTGAATGTTTGATCAATACGAACCCATTTTTGAATTAAAAAAAATTTCAAAAAATGCATCCCACCGGGGCGTTTTCGGTTTTTTGCAATTTCCATATCGCCTGTTTCTTCCCTTCTTTTTCAAACTTATGGTCGGGGACGCTTTTTAACCTCAAACTACAACTCTCGAAGCCTGCGAGTCTAATATCTAACAACCTTGCACCCCAATCTCAAAGCCCTAAAATCCTCAACTGCAGCATTTAAAGCACGTTCCAAAACAACTGAGTAAGATTCTGAATTGCACAAAACAAAAGAGTGGATTGTGAATGTTTGATTAATACGAACCCATTTTTTAATTAAATAAATTTCAAAAAATGCATCCCACCGGGGCGTTTTCGGTTTTTTGCAATCTCTATATCGCTCGTTTCTTCCCTTCTTTTCCAAACTTATGGTCGGGGCATCTTAGGAAGAATTTTCTCTCTCCTAAAATTCTCTCTGTTCTCTCTCCTCCCTCCAATGGGGGATTGACTGTTTGGAGGTGCATTTTGTCCATGGTGGCTTGAAGCTTTCCATGGCTGGGGATTGAAGATTGGTAGGGAATGCTGATCAAGGAAGCGGAGCTGGGCGCGTCATCGAGGTAAGTTCACATTCTGCCTTTTCGTTTTCTGTTTTGTTTACAGCCTACTGTTTTTTCGTTTTTTAGTTTTTTTGGTGTGGTTTTGGGTTCATTGAAGCTTGGATTGGGGTCACATTCTGCCCTTTCCTTGAGAGTTGTCTTTCCTCTGAGTACTCACGAGCGGAGAGAAGCTATGAGGAGAAAGAAATCTCCTCAGAAAAAGCCACTTGCCATCTTAATCCATCAAATAAGGATTCTGGGTTGCAGGTGGCTCAAAGCTCGGCCTCAGAGGCTCCTTCGACGGTTTTCAGTTCTGTTAAAAAACAGAGCATCAGTGGTGTTGAGCTCCCTTCTGTGGGTAAGCTGCTGCCAGCCCACGTCTTGCCAAATCTTCCCTTTGAGGTATCTATCCCTTCTCAGGGGCTTGATCAGGGAGGTTCTTCTCGTGCTTTTGGGCAGCCTGCATTAGCTGCAATTTCTGGAAAAACAGGGGACGTGGCCTCGTCTTCTTCAAACTTGGGTAAGGCTAGGCTGGAGGATGAAGACGATGGATTAGGGCAGGCCGTCTCTTTCCCCTTAGGTGTGGCGGCTGGAGATTCTTCATTGAATGCCATCCCTATTGAGGGAAAGTTCATTAACGTCAGGAAGAAGTCTACTACCATACCTGCATCAGGCCCCGTGATGAGCGCAGCTCTTAAAGGTCAAGTTGAGTTTGAAAAAACCCAGCTGGCCGTTTGTTGAAGGGGAGAAATTCGGCTATATTGGCTGATTTGGAAAGTCAATTAAAGGGGGATTCTCTCTCCATGGGCAATGGCTTAAATTCCTTGGATACCCGTTATGGAAAATCTGGGAATAATTTTGAACTCCCTTCAAATATCCGAGTTGGGAACGGTTTAGCTGCGGCAGTTTTGGAAAGTCTTTTGAGTGTGGCTAGTTCTCTCTCCTTGGTAATCCGTTGCTGCCTCAAGCTATTAAGAACATTGATACCCGATTTGATAAGTCTGAAGTGTCACGCAATGAAGGGCTGCAATGTGATGATTTAATGGGCCAGCCAAGATGTGACATCCCAAACCCAATTGGGCTTGACAGAAACGGGCTTGGCCCAAATGTTCTTGATTTGAATGGCAAGGGTGGGCTTGAGCAAAATGGGCTTGGCGCAATTGGGAGGGGCCCATTCTTAGGGCAAGGAGTCTTGCCAAATGGGTCGTCTTCCTTTAGCCCAATAGGGCGTGGGCAGTTAGGACACTTGGTAGCTCGGCGTTTTAAGCCCACTCGGGATGAGGTTTTGCCCCTGGAGGAGAACGGGGGTGAGGGTGAGTTTGGTTTGGGTTGTAGCTCGATTGGGCCTAGGAGTGGGTCGCGGATTCCAGGAAAGTTTCCTCTGTTAGGCCATCCTTGGTCGGATTTGGAGGCTAGTGCGGGGGAAGAGACGTTTGTAGGTACTTTGGGTAAGTTTGGGCCACATCTTGTTGGGCCCTTTAGGTCCCCGGGGTCCCATGGTCAGGGTCAGAAGTCTAGTTGGGCCAATCTTTTTGGGCCTCAGTGGACCTCCCCCGCTATTGAACCCCTAGTCTATAATCCTCCAATTGAGAAGGATGGGATTATGTTTGCCATCCCCTCGGATGAGGTTATTGAGGAGGGTGTAGCTGTCTGGAAAGGTTCTTTGGTGGGTCATTTTATTGATGGTAAACTCCCCTTTTTTGTGCTCGATCGGCTTGTCCGAAAGATTTGGGGACATGTGGAAGTTCCAACCATTAACTTGTTTGATAATGGTTTGATCATCTTCAGGTTCCAAAAGGACTCAGCTCGGGACTGGGTCCTGGAGAATGGTCCCTGGCACATTGGGGGTAAGCCTATCCTTCTGAGGCCGTGGGCCCCTGGGATTGTCCCCCAGACCTTTGTGTTCGATAAAATACCTGTGTGGGTTAAGTTTTTCCATGTCCTTATGGAATTGTGGACCACTCTTGGGTTGAGTAATATTGCGAGCACGGTTGGTGTTCCTTTGCGGTTGGATAAGCCTACAAAGGACAAAACGTGCTCCTCGTATGCTCGGGTTTGTGTGGAGGTTGCGATTGATGCCCCTCTTCCTAGTAAAGTTGGGTTCACTGTCTATGGGGTTGATCAAACTATCCCAATTGAGTATGAGTGGAAGCCCAAGCGGTGCCTGTTTTGCCGTGTCTTTGGTCACTCGGACACAGGTTGTCCGAAACAGAATATGGGTAGGGTCGATCCCATCCTCACTACACAGGTGTCTGCTGAGGGTGAGGTCAAGGTGTCGGCCCAGAGTGAGGGCGTGGACTCGGATATGGTTATGGTTGATAGTGGGGAGGGTCAGCAGGCCTCCTCTCTTGAGATTGGTGATCACTAGCCCAATAGACTTGGAAGCTCTGAAGGACCGACTGGATAAGCTGCAACCTTCCTGCATAGGAAAGAGCCCTAGCAGTCCAACTGCCAATCCTAGAGGTGATCCGATCAATCAGAGGCTGGCAATCCCGAGAAGACAACCGACCTGAGATGAGAGGGAGACCTAAGTAACACACTGGCAAGGTCGCCAGAGCAACACCCATGAACTCAGCCAGACCGACAGCCACCTGGACAGGAACCCCCGAGCAGAACATCGAGCTCTTAACGGAGTTAGCCACAAGGCCAGATAGCTCCTGGAAGTGCAGTAATGTCTGCTGAACTAACCTCAAGGAAGTCCTGTTCCCCGCAGAGAAAATCATCAAGTCATCCGCAAAGCAAAGATGGGTAAGATTAACCATCTCACACTTGGGATGAAACTCAAACTCAGGCGGCGGGGAATTCAGCAGCCGCGATAAGACTTCCATACACATGACGAACAGGTAAGGGGACAGGGGATCACCCTGACGGAGACCACGCCTAACCGCAAAAAACCCCTCAGAGGACCCATTCACCGAGATGGAGAACATAGGCGAAGTAACGCAAGCCCGGACCCAGTTGACAAACTGGCAGGGCGTACCAATCGAAAGCAGTAAGCCAAAGAGAAAATCCCACTGAATAGAGTCATAAGCCTTCTGCAGGTCAATCTTCAGCACACACCGCGGGCTCCCTTTGTTGAGGTGGTAACCCCCAACCAACTCCTGGCAGAGCAGAATGTTATCCACAATGCTCCTACCTTGAACAAAGGCCGACTGATTCGGACTAATGAAGGAAGGCAGCCACACGCGAAGACGATTAGCCAAAACCTTTGCAATGCATTTATACAACACATTACAACAAGAAATAGGCCTGAAATCCTCAACCCGTGAAGCACCCACCTTCTTAGGAATCAAGGTAAGAGAGGTGGCATTGATACCAGGAGGAAGGAAGGAGGTATCAAAGAAGTGAAGCACAGCGGAAACGAAATCATCCCCAACAACACTCCAAGCAGCTTTGAAAAACCCCACAGGGAAGCCATCCGGGCCAGGAGCCCTGGCACTACTCATGGAAAAGAGAACAGCTCGAACCTCCTCTCGCGAGATGGGGCGAGTGAGATCAGTTACACACTGATCAGACCACGAAAACCCCACCATTGGCTTTAAACACTCAGTGAGGTCACGATAACCAACCCCTTGGGACCCCAAGAGACCCTGGAAATAATGAACCAGAGATCTCGAGATGTCCTCATGGGACGACAACCTGACCCCAGAGCCATCAACCAAAGAGGAAAAGTTATTCCGGGCTGCCCTAACTTTTACGCTCCTGTGAAAGAACCCCGAGTTCCTATCCCCTAACGCCAGCCACTTGACCCTCGATTTCTGCCGAAGGGAGGCTTCCTCACACCTAGCTGCTGCCCAGAACCTATCAGAAGCCTCAGCAGCCTGACGCTGGAGGGAAGGAGAAAGGGGGTCCACCAAAACACCCGCCTGGGCAGCCTCCATGGCCAAGCGCAGATCAATAACCTGCTGACTAAGCACGGCAATCGGCGTCCCAAACTCCTGCCTGAGAGTTCCCTTTAAACCCTTTAAATTGCGAGCGAAGCTAACAAGCGGAGAGACCCCAACATGGGTCACCCACTTACTGGCAATCACAGACAAAAACCTATCAGACTCCCCCCAATGGTTAAAGAACCGAAAGGAGGGAGACCGACGAGCACCTAAAGGGCCAGGAGAGAAAACCAACAGACTATGGTCAGAGACACCCCAGTCATGCACGTGCACCACACACATAGGCCGACCAGAAGCCCACTCAGTGTTGACCAAGACTCTATCCAACCTTCCCAACTGACCTCCTGGGCCACCCCTCGGGCGACTAGTCCAAGTGAAACAATTCCCCTGAACCGGCAGCTCAACCAAGTCAGCCTCTAGGAGAGCAGTATCAAAGGCTCCCATCGCAGAAATGCTATGGTTACCCCCACTCCTCTCAGTCAACCGGCGAGTCTCATTGAAGTCTCCCATAACAATGCCAGGGGAAGACCAACTCGAACAAGCCAAGGCCAACTCCCTCCACAAAACAGACCTCCCAGCCTCGAGATTGGACCCATACACACAGGCAATATGAGTCACAACCTGAGAAGACAGGTCCAGCAGGGAGCCAGTAACCAACTGAGGGCTAATCAGGCTAGGGGAGAACGAGAAGCGGCGGGAACGCCATAACACCCAAATACGACCCAGGCCACTATCCCCATAACTACAAACACACTGCCAATCATCCCCAAAGGAACGAAAAACGAAATCAAACTGATGAGCCTTAACCTTAGTTTCTACCAGACAGCAGAAACCAATATTCTCAGCTTGCAAAAAGGAGCGAACACATCGTCCTTTTGTCGGGTCAGTGAGACCGCGCACATTCCACGAGCACCAACTAGACATAGGAAGTAGACGGGGAAACAATGGCATCCTGACACCATCGAGGGTCAACACTATCACAGAGCGTCTTTTCCACTAAGGAAACCACCCTCGGGGGGGCCAAATCACACCCTACGAATCCGAAAGAGAACCGAAAGAGTTAGTCACATGTACCCCCTTCAGGGGTTCAGGAGAACGGGGAAGCCGAGAGGAGGGACCAGTAGAAGAACTCGGAAGACTAGCCAAGGCAAAGGGAAGGGCAGACGAGTCTGCAGTCAAGGACCTGGCAGCCTTCTTCCGTTTACGCCTACGGGATTTCCCTCCCACAGGGAGAAAGTCATCACCGACCTCAAGAGAGGAGGCCTGTTCCCCCTCCCCACTAGCAACCCCTACCTGAACCGAGTTCACGCCATCACTCTGAGCCGGCACCCTGACCCCACCCTCAGTAGACACCTGTGTAGGGAGGATGGGCTCCAAACTACCCACAGGCTTTTTAGGACAACCGGAGTCCGAGTGGCCAAAGACCCGACAGGATAGGCACCTCTTGGGCTTCCATTCATACTCAATGGGGATAGTGTGATCCACACCATAGACAGTGACCCCACCCTTACTAGGAAGAGGGGCCTCAATCGCGACCTCCACACAAACCCGAGCATACGAGGAGCACGTTTTGTCCTTTGTAGGCTTATCCAACCTCAAAGGAACACCAACCGTACTCGCAATGTTACTCAAACCAGGAGTGGTCCACAATTCCATAGGGACATGGAAGAACTTAACCCACACAGGAATTTTATCGAAGACAAAGGTCTGAGGGACTATCCCTGGGACCCACTGCCTCAGTAGGATAGGCTTACCCCCAATGTGCCAGGGGCCATTCTCCAAGACCCAGTCCCGAGCTTCGTCCTTTTGGAACCTGAAGATGATCAAACCATTATCAAACAAGTTAATGGTTGGAACTTCCACATGTCCCCAAATCTTACGGACAAGCCGATCAAGCACAAAAAAGGGGAGTTTACCATCGATAAACTGACCCACCAAAGACCCTCTCCAGACGGCTACCCCCTCCTCAATAACCTCATCCGAGGGTATGGCAAACATAATCCCATCCTTTTCAATTGGAGGGTTATAGACTAGGGGTTCAGAGGCAGGGGAGGTCCACTGAGGCCCAAAAAGATTAGCCCAACTAGACTTCTGACCCTGACCATGGGATCCTGGGGGCACAAAGGACCCACTCATCCCAAAACTATCCCCAGAACCCTGAGACACATCGTCTCCAGTACTCACAAGCTGGTCCGAACGAGATTGGCCTAACAGGGGAAAGTTTCCTGGAATCCCCGACCCACTCCTCGCCCCAAGCTCGCTAAACCGCATCCCAAACTCAGAAGATCCATTCTTACCTCCCAAGGGCAACAGCTCATCCCGAGGGGGAAGACTACGACGCGTCACTAAATTTCCCAATTGACCCCGCCCTAGAGGACTAAAGGGAGAAGACCCAATAGGCAAGACACCTTGTCCTAAGCCATTCAAACTTGGCCCCATACTCTTATTATCGAGCCCATTAAAATTAAGCACATTGGGATCCAACTCACTAACACCATTTTGGGCCAATTCATTAAGCCCACTATTTTTGAGCCCAATGGGCATAAGCCCAATGGGCATAAGCCCAACTGGACCCATCCCATCTTGATCTAGCTCCTTTGGCCTAACAAAATAGGACCATGTTCAGTTAAAATTGGGCCTTTAAGCTTGCCCCTTGAGTCCCCACCAATCGGCCCAATTGGGGGAAGAGAACTGCCAGACTTTCCATGACGGGCATCCACAGTCATTAGACTCCCTGACTTACCATAACGGGCTTCCATGGTCATTGAACTCAAAGGCCGAGCTTCAGCGTTCTTTAAATGGCTTTCGATAGAAGGCAGACTACCAGCCATCTTCTTACCTTTCATCAACCGGCCAGCTGGGCATTGAGAGGTAGTTGCACGCTCATTAATTACCGAAGCATTCAAGGGGAGAGAGAGGTCAACTCGCTGCTCAAATCCTTGATTATACTTTCCTTCCATGGAATTAGGTGTGTAGGCAGCAGCATCTTGCCCATTAATAGCAGCAGCAATCTTCACGGGGGCTGAAGAAGATAAGGTAACCGGCTGCTGAATGACATTAACTTTCTTTCCTAAATTAGAAACGGCATTCAATGAGGGATCTCCAGCAGCCGCAACCCTAGGAAAAGAGGCGGCCTGCCCTAATCCTTCGTCTTCAACCTCCAGCCGAGCCTCACCCAAGTTTGAACCAGACGAGGCCTCTACCTCTGTCAAGGAGTCACCTTTAGAACAATGTAATATCTGTCGTGCCAACGGTTTCCCTCCCCCGCAAGCGCCAGGCACATCACGAGCTCCCAATTGAATAGAGGCATCCCCTGTTTTGCTAGCAGTCGCATCAGTTACAGGCTGCCCAATGGCGCTTGCTAAACCATCCTTATCAAGCCCTGTAATTTTACCAGAACTACAAGAGCCTACACCAGCACCCTCAATTGGATGAACAGGCGCATTCAGAAGGTTCCCCACAGCAGGAACCTCAACCCTTACCATGCTCTGTTTTCCCTCGGATTTGGTACCCTTTTTAGTAACTTCAGAAGTCAAAGCACGGGCCACCTTCTTTCCCAAATCGTGACCAGATGAATGAAGCAGGGCATTCGGAACAATCCCAATTGGAGCTCTTGAACTGGATTGAGCTCCTGAATTGGAAACCTCTACAGGTGGAGACTTTTGTGGCCGAGAACCATTGGCGCTCGAGAGTGAAGCAGCAGCCTTCTTATGAGGGGAGCCCTTCTTGTGAGGTGATTTCTTCTTCCCCATTTGAAGATGAAGATAAACCAAACTCCCCAACCCAATCTCCAAGGACCCAGACGCAAATTACAGCCCACACAAACAGAAAAAGAAATGCAGAAACCTTAAAAAACAGAAACAAAACAAAATGAAAAACCAGAGAAAGCTTATCTCTTGAAGCACCCTGCTCCGCAACCTTCAATCAGCAGCCATGGATGACCTCTTGAAGACGTGCCCAGCGCCGCTACCTTGTTCAGCTTGCCCTCTAGTCTTCAAACCGTAACCATGGACAGCCCAATCACCATGGATGAAGACGAAGCCCCCAAAAAACTCAATCCACCATTGTTGTCTTGGTGTTCGGGCTCCTTCCCGCTTGTGGGTTGGACGCCGGGGTTTGTACTTGTTTGGTTTCTTTGTTGCTTTCCCTCGGGCTGTGAGGTTCCATTGGGTTGTTTTTGTTTTGTTGTTGTACATTGGTTCTCCCAGTGGTTGTTCTCTTGTTTGATGGTGCCCTCTGGCCTCGGGCTTTGAGGTCTTTTGCTTATATATAATCACCTTTGCAAAAAAAAAAACTTATGGTCGGGGACGTTTTTTAACCTCAAACTACAACTCTCGAAGCCTGCGAGTCTAATATCTAACAACCTTGCACCCCAATCTCAAAGCCCTAAAATCCTCAACGGGAGCATTTAAAGCACGTTCCAAAAAACAGAGTAAGATTCCGAAATGCACAAAACCAAAGAGTGGATTGTGAATGTTTGATCAATACGAACCCATTTTCGAATAAAAAAAATTTCAAAAAATGCATCCCACCGGGGCGTTTTTCGGTTTTTTGCAATTTTCATATCGCTCGTTTCTTCCCTTCTTTTCCAAACTTATGGTCGGGGACGCTTTTTAACCTCAAACTACAACTCTCGAAGCCTGCGAGTCTAATATCTAACAACCTTGCACCCCAATCTCAAAGCCCTAAAATCCTCAACGGGAGCATTTAAAGCACGTGCCAAAAAAACTGAGTAAGATTCCGAATTGCACAAAACCAAAGAGTGGATTGTGAATGTTTGATCAATACGAACCGATTTTTGAATTAAAAAAAATTCAAAAAATGCATCCCACCGGGGCGTTTTTGGTTTTTTGCAATTTCCATTTCGCCCGTGATAAGCTCCCAACGTTGCTTGATTTGCAAAGCTAGAGGTCCTTCTAGGATCCTTGTAAATGCCCACAAAGAAGACTAACTTAACGATTGATTCCAACCAAGAGTTTAGTTAGAAGGTGAATGACTCTTAGATCACACTTAGAATCTATGATTGTCACTCTTAGATCCTAAGACGACTCACTCCAGAATTAGGTTGATCAAAACTAATTCAATGAACCGATTAACATCAAACCTAAAAACTTTCCATAGTATCAAAAATTCTCTCTGTTCTCTCTCCTCCCTCCAATGGGGGATTGACTGTTTGGAGGTGCATTTTGACCATGGTAGCTTGAAGCTTTCCATGGATGGGGATTGAAGATTGATAGGGAATGTTGATCAAGGAAGCGGAGCTGGGCGCGTCATCGAGGTAAGTTCACATTCTGCCATTTCGTTTTCTGTTTTGTTTACAGCCTACTGTTTTTGCGTTTTTTAGTTTTTTTTGGTGTGGTTTTTTTTTTTGCAAAAGTGAATATATAATAGCAAAAGGCCTCAAAGCCCGAGGCCAAAGGGCACAACAACAAGTGAACAAACACTGGGAGAACCAATGTACGACAACAAAAGAAAACAACACAACGGAAACCTCACAGCCCGAGGGAAAGCAACAAAAGCAACAAATAAAACAAACAACAACACTCCAGCATTCAACCCACAAGCGGGAAGGAGCAGAAAAGAAACACAACTGAAAAGCAAAGAAACAGCTGAAGCAGGAGGAAACAAAGAGATAGAACACGAAGGAATCGAGACACCTCAACCGCGAAGCATGACCACTCCTCCGCCCACAACACTCCCTAGGCCAACCAACCCCTGCCGGAACAAGCGAAAGAGCGACGGCAGACAGGGTCAAGGGGCACCAAGCAAAAACAGGGAGAGGACAGGCAGATGCTGAGGAAAAAAGGGGCCAAGCTGGCCATCCATCAAATGCAAGCAAGAAGCACGCCCCCCAAGCTCGACCAAGGAACCGAACAAAGAAGAGGCCCATCAACTCGTTTTCCCCCTACTTATGGCAAAAGAACAACCATCCGGAATGCAGGCACGGCAGGAAGCCACAGGGACCCAGCCAGCATCGCTTCCCTCGACAAAGCCAGATCCAAGGGCCCACCAAAGCCCACACACCCTCAGGACAAGGCGCCTTTCGGGGTGACAACGAGCGACCAGAACTCCGCTCCATTAGGAAACAGGACCGACAGGGGACAACGAGCACCCACAGAACAAGAGAAGGACAGCCAACTGCAGAAGAAACAAGCACCGCCGAACCACCCCGACAGCTAGGGACACCCCACAGACTAGCCTCGCAGAGCCCCACACAAGAAGCCACCAGGGAAGAAGGCCAAGGAAGGGCAAGGACAGACAGATGAAGAAGCCAGCAACAGAAACAAGCCTCAGGAAGCAGCGAACAAAGAACAATAACAAGCACAGGGACAAGCGCAAATAACAAAGCCACCCAGACCAAACCAAACCCCTTCAGGGAAGGGACAGCAACAAGAACCAGGGACAGAGCAGGGGAAGAAGCAATCGCCATACGCGAGACAGCGCCACAAGAGCAACCTGACATAACACCTGCACACACTCAAAGAACAAGACAAAGTCAATCAAAAGAATCCCAGGGGGAGACGGCCGAAACCGCACCCGCCCAGGACGAGCATGCAGAAGAAATATCAGACCGAATAGCAGCGATAACCGACTGAGTAGGGCGGTGTCCCGGGCCATGAAAACGCAAATTTCGTTCCCTCCAAATATGGTATATCACAGCACACCAGGCCACCCTCCAAACAAGCTTACGCTTGTGCTGCCCAGCACTCACCCGACAAATCCACTCAAGCTCAGCATCCCAAGGGAGAACGAGGCGGGAAGCTCTGCCCCAACAGAGGATATCCTCCCACACCAAACTCGCAAAGGGACACTGGAAAAACAAGTGGTCACGGGACTCAGACCCGGACAAACAAAGCAAACAATCAGTAGGTGTCGAGGGGATCCACCTAGCCAGCCTATCACGAGTATACAAGCGGTCCCTCAAGGCCAGCCAGGTGACAAAAGCATGACGCGGAATATTCCCCCCGAACCAGATCAAACTCTGCCACGGGACCACTGTCCCACGAGGGCGAATCGCCTCCCAAGCACTAGAAACCGAAAAGCCAATCCCACCAGGAACCCAGATCAACTTATCCTCCCTACCTGGGCAACACACAGTAGAACGCACAGCATCGGCGATCTCCAATAAATCAGGAGACACTGCCGGCCACCGCCACGAACCATCAGGTAGCAAAAAATCAGAGACCATAGCTTGAATATGACTAGCTGCGTCATACAAGATACGATCACTAATTCTGGGGAGAATAGGACCATCAGGCAGCCAAGGGTCAACCCACATACGACACCTAGAACCGTCACCAATGGAAAACCGGATAAGAGGACGGAATTGGTCCCGAAGCCCCATAATCGCCTTGAGGCACCAAGACCACGTAGACGACACAGGAATCGTCCAGAGAGACCGACCACGGAGGATATACGCCTCCATCCAAGCCACCCACAGAGAACCAGAACGAAGCAGGAGGAGCCAGAGGAGCTTCATAATTGATGCCGAGTTCCAGGAGGGGATATGACGAATACCCAAACCTCCCTCGCTCTTCGGCAAACAAATGTCAGCCCAGGCCACCTTCGCCCCCCCACAACCAGAAGGAGAGCCCTTCCAGAGGTAGCAACGAAGCAAACTCTCAACCCTATGGACTATACGAGCAGGCAGTACAAACACACTAGCCCAATAGACTTGGAAGCTCTGAAGGACCGACTGGATAAGCTGCAACCTTCCTGCATAGGAAAGAGCCCTAGCTGTCCAACTGCCAATCCTAGAGGTGATCCGATCAATCAGAGGTTGGCAATCCCGAGAAGACAACCGACCGGAGATGAGAGGGAGACCTAAGTAACACACAGGCAAGGTCGCCAGAGCAACACCCATGAACTCAGCCAGATCAACAGCCACCTGGGCAGAAACCCCCGCGCAGAACATCGAGCTCTTAGCGGAGTTGGCCACAAGGCCAGAAAGCTCCTGGAAGTGAAGTAGAGTCTGCTGGACAAACCGCAAAGAAGCCCTGTTCCCCGCAGAGAAAATCATCAAGTCATCCGCAAAGCAAAGATGGGTAAGATTAACCATCTCACACTTGGGATGAAACTCGAAACCAGGCGGCGGGGAATTCAGCAGCCGCGATAAGACTTCCATACACATGACGAACAGGTAAGGGGACAGGGGGTCACCCTGACGGAGACCACGCCTATCCGCAAAAAACCCCTCAGAGGACCCATTCACCGAGATGGAGAACATAGGCGAAGTAACGCAAGCCCGGACCCAGTTGACAAACTGGCAGGGCGTACCAATCGAAAGCAGTAAGCTAAAGAGAAAATCCCACTGAATAGAGTCATAAGCCTTCTGCAGGTCAATCTTCAGCACACACCGCGGGCTCCCTTTGTTGAGGTGGTAACCCCCAACCAACTCCTGGCAGAGCAGAATATTATCCACAATGCTCCTTCCTTGAACAAAGGCCGACTGATTCGGACTAATGAAGGAAGGCAGCCACACGCGAAGACGATTAGCCAAAACCTTTGCAATGCATTTATACAACACATTACAGCAAGAAATAGGCCTAAAGTCCTCAACCCGTGAAGCACCCACCTTCTTAGGAATCAAGGTAAGAGAGGTGGCATTGATACCAGGAGGAAGGAAGGAGGTATCAAAGAAGTGAAGCACAGCGGAAACGAAATCATCCCCAACAACACTCCAAGCAGCTTTGAAAAACCCCACAGGGAAGCCATCCGGGCCAGGAGCCCTGGCACTACTCATGGAAAAGAGAACAGCACGAACTTCCTCTCGCGAGATGGGGCGAGTGAGATCAGTTACACACTGATCAGACCACGAAAACCCCACCATCGGCTTTAAACACTCAGTGAGGTCACGATACCCAACCCCTTGGGACCCCAAGAGACCCTGGAAATAATGGACCAAAGATCTCGAGATGTCCTCATGGGACGACAACCTGACCCCAGAGCCATCAACCAAAGAGGAAAAGTTATTTTGGGCTGCCCTAACCTTAACACTCCTGTGAAAGAACCCCGTGTTCCTATCCCCTAACGCCAGCCACTTGACCCTCGATTTCTGCCGAAGGGAGGCTTCCTCACACCTAGCGGCTGCCCAGAACCTATCAGAAGCCTCAGCAGCCTGATGCTGGAGGGAAAGAGAAAGGGGGTCCACCAAAACTCCCGCCTGGGCAGCCTCCATGGCCAAGCGCAGATCAATAACCTGCTGACTAAGCACGGCAATAGGCGTCCCAAACTCCTGCCTGAGAGTCCCCTTTAAGCCCTTTAAATTGCGAGCGAAGCTAACAAACGGAGAGACCCCAACATGGGTCACCCACCTACTGGCAATCACAGACAAAAACCTATCAGACTCCCCCCAATGGTTAAAGAACCGAAAGGAGGGAGACCGACGAGCACCTAAAGGGCCTGGAGAGAAAACCAACGGACTATGGTCAGAGACACCCCAGTCATGCACGTGCACCACACACATAGGCCGACCAGAAACCCACTCAGCGTTGACCAAAACCCTATCCAACCTGCCCAACTGACCACCTGGGCCACCCCTCGGGCGACTAGTCCAAGTGAACCAGTTCCCCTGAACCGGCAGCTCAACCAAGTCAGCCTCAAGGAGAGCAGTATCGAAGGCGCCCATCGCAGAAATGCTATGGTTACCCCCACTCCTCTCAGTCAACCGGCGAGTCTCATTGAAGTCTCCCATAACAACGCCAGGGGATGACCAACTCGAACAAGCCAAGGCTAACTCACTCCACAAAGCAGACCTCTCAGCCTCGAGATTGGACCCATACACACAGGCAATATGAGTCGCAACCTGAGAAGACAGGTCCACCAGGGAGCCATTAACCAACTGAGGACTAATCAGGCTAGGGGAGAAAGAGAAACGGCGGGAACGCCATAACACCCAAATACGACCCAGACCACTATCCCCATAACTACAAACACACTGCCAATCAGTCCCAAAGGAACGAAACACGAAATCAAACTGATGAGCCTTAACCTTTGTTTCTACCAGACAGCAGAAACCAATATTCTCAGCCTGCAAAAAGGAACGAACACATCGTCCTTTTGTCGGGTCAGTGAGACCGCGCACATTCCACGAGCACCAACTAAACATAGGAAGTAGAAGAGGAAACAATGGCATCCTGACACCATCGGGGGTCCACACTGTCACAGAGCGTCTTTTCCACTAAGGAAACCACCCTCGGGGGGGCCAAATCACACCCCGAAGAATCCGAAAGAGAACCGAAAGAGTTAGTCACAAGTACCCCCTTCGGGGGCTCAGGAGAACGGGGGAGCCGAGAGGAGGGGCCAATAGGAGAACTCGGGAGACTAGCCAAGGCAAAGGGAAGGGCAGACGAGTCGGCGGCCAAGGACTTGGCAGCCTTCTTCCGTTTACGCCTGCGTGATTTCCCTCCCACAGGGATAAAGTCATCACCAGCCTCAAGAGAGGAGGCCTGTTCACCCTCCCCACTAGGAACCCCTACCCGATCCGAGTTCACTCCATCACTCTGGGCCGGCACCCTGACTCCACCCTTAGTAGACACCTGTGTAGGGGGGGTGGGATCACAACTACTCACAGTCTTTTTTGGACAGCCGGAGTCCGAGTGGCCAAAGACCCGACAGGATAGGCACCTCTTGGGCTTCCATTCATACTCAATGGGGATAGTATGGTCTACCCCATAGACCGTGACCCCAACCTTACTAGGAAGAGGGGCATCAATCGCAACCTCCACACAGACCCGAGCATACGAGGAGCACGTTTTGTCCTTTGTAGGCTTATCCAATCGCAAAGGAACACCTACCGTACTCGCAATGTTGCTCAACCCAGGAGTGGTCCACAATTCCATAGGGACATGGAAAAACTTAACCCACACAGGAATTTTATCGAACACAAAGGTCTGGGGGACAATCCCAGGGGCCCACTGCCTCAGCAGGATAGGCTTCCCTCCGAAGTGCCAGGGGCCATTCTCTAAGACCCAGTCCCTAGCTGAGTCCTTTTGGAACCTGAAAATGATCAATCCATTATCAAACAAGTTAATGGTTGGAACTTCCACATGTCCCCAAATCCTCCTCACCAGCCGATCAAGAACAAAAAAGGGAAGTTTACCATCCATAAACTGTCCCACCAACGAACCCCTCCAAACTGCTATGCCCTCCTCAATAACCTCATCCGAGGGAGTGGCAAACATAATCCCATCCTTCTCAATAGGAGGGTTATAGAGGAGAGGTTCATCAGATGGAGAGGTCCACTGAGGCCCAAAAAGATTGGCCCAGCTAGCCTTATGCTCCTGACCGGGTGACCCAAGGGGTCCACCCGACCCCATGTGAATAGACCCAACCCCACCTAAAGAAACCCTAGACGCCTTATCCTCCTTGCTCATACCAACATCCAGACGAGGGTGGCCAAGAAGAGGAAACTTTCCTGGAATCCCCAAACCACTCCTAGGCCCAAACGAGCTACATCCCAACCCAACCTCATTAGTCCCAACCTTCCCCTTGAGCGGCAAACCCTCAACCCGATTGGGCTTTCCACGCCTAGTCACCAGATTGCCCAACTGACCACGGCCTATTGGGCTAAGAGAGGGCGGCCCAATTGGCAACACTACTTGCCCCAAGTCATGAACAATTGGGCCAAGCCCAATTTCATCAAGCCCATTAATGTTATTCAAGTCCAGCCCACTTGGGCCAATTCCTTGAACACTAGAACCTTTTTGGCCAAGCCCAATTGCAGGCCCAAAACCGAATTGGTTAGCACAATTAGGAAAGCCTTCCAATTCCACACGTGATTGAGGAAAGGAAAGATTTGACTTGCCAATTTTGGCTTTGGAGCCCAATTGACCGCTTGAGTTGGCCAAGGAGAGAGAAAAATCACCAATTAATTCCTTTCCAATACTTGCCTTATTCTTGCAAGAGGAGTCACGCTGCAAGTCCACACGTGATTGAGGAAAGGAGAGATTTGAACTACCATTTTTGGCTTTGGATCCCAAATTACCGCTAGAGTTGGCCAAAGAGAGAGAAACATCTCCAAATAACTCCTTTCCAATACTTGCCTTATTCGTGCAAGAGGAATCACGCTGCAGACGGACATCATAGTGAGATTCCAAAATAGCAGCTTGTTTAGGAAACTCAATGAATGCAAGATCACCAGCCGCCGCAACCCCTGTAGAGGACGCAAATTGACCTAACTCGTTATCTTCAACCTCCAGCCGAAGCTTACCATCCTCAAGCATCCGCAAATTCGAAGAAGAGGCAGCCGCTAACTCAGAACTAGAACTTCGGGGCTGAGAACAGAGCACACCCTCAAAGGAAATAACACCCCCAGCAATGGACTGCAATGGAAGGGTCTGACCCCCTGTTTTCCTTATATTTGCAGACTTCGAGATCTCCCCAGAAAAACCAGAGGAATGCACTTGAACACTCTTCGTCCCTTGACTAGATCTTTCCTCACCATTACTCCCAGCCTCCCCGGAAGTTAACTTAAGCTCATGAGCAGACAACTCGGATTCGCAGCCCATGCTCTGTTTTTCCTCAGGATATGAATCATCTGAAGTCGAACGCCTAGGTGCTTTCCCCCCAGCAGCCTTACCTAATGCAATATTGAGGACCGCCGAAGGCTCCCCACACACAGTCACTGCAGCTTTCGGAGGTCGCAAACTTTGAACCGAAGAGATGCCATTGCTTTGGGCAAATGGTTTCTTCTGGGGGGATTTCTTACGCCTCATGAATCTCAGTAGGCCGAAGCAAAGGAGTCCTTAATAACCCAGACCTCCAGCACCAACCAAAACGAAGAACAACCTCCAGCGCCAACCACACGAAGAACAACCTCCAGCGCCAACCACACGAAGAACCAAACAGCAGCCAAAAAATGAACAAATTAAAACAGAGTATTTGTACCTACCTCGGTGAAGCGCCCAGATCAGCTCCCTTGATCACCATGCCCTCCAAGACTTCAATCCAAGCTTCAATCAGCAATAGCATTCCCTTGCGCATGGCCCCTGCGCAAGCTGGCCCTCTTGGTTATGGGATCCGCTCTAAAAGCTCCTTGTTGCCAAATTTGGAAAATTTGGACAATTTTGAATTGTTAGAAAACCAGCTCCTTGCTCAAAAGGCAGCTCCCGTAGTCAATGTTTTGGGTTCATTGGAGCTTGGATTTGGGGTCACTTTCTGTCCTTTCCTTGAGAGTTGTCTTTCCCCTGAGTTCTCACGAGCAGAGAGAAGCTATGAGGAGAAAGAAATCTCCTAAAAAAAAGCCACTTGCCAAGAGTCATGCTTCTGCTGCGGGTGCTTTTGCCCTTCGTCCTCCAAAATCCTCTCCTTCTTCAGGGGTTATCAAGTCAGGAGCTATGAATGGGGTTGCTTCGAATGCCATTCTTAAATCCGCAAATAAGGATCCTGGGTTGCAGGTGGCTCAAAGCTCGGCCTCAGAGGCTACTTTGAAGGTTTTCAGTTCTGGTAAAAAACAGAGCATCAGTGGTGTTGAGCCCCCTTCTGTGGGTAAGCTGCTGCCAGCCCATGTCTTGCCAAATCTTCCATTAGAGGTATCCATCCCTTCTAAGGGGCTTGATCAGGGAGGTTCTTCTCGTGATTTTGGGCAGCCTGCATCAGCTGCATTTTCTGGAAAAACAGGGGAAGGGGCCTCGTCTTCTTCAAACTTGGGTAAGGCTAGGCTGGAGGATGAAGACGATGGATTAGGGCAGGACGTCTCTTTCCCCTTAGGTGTGGCGGCTGGAGATTCTTCATTGAATGATATCCCTATTGAGGGAAAGTTCATTAATGTCAGGAAGAAGGCTACTGCCATACCTGCTTCAGGCCCCGTGATGAGCGCTGCTCTTAAAAGTCAAGTTGCGTTTGAAAAAGACCCAGCTGGCCGTTTGTTGAAGGGGAGAAATCCGGCTATATTGGCTGATTTGGAAAGTCAATTAAAAGGAGATCCTCTCTCCATGGGCAATGGATTTAATTCCTTGGATACCCGTTATGGAAAATCTGGGAATAATTTTGAAATCCCTTCAAATATCCATGTTGGGAACGGTTTAGCTGCAACAGTTTTGGAAAATCCTTTGAGTGTGGCTGGTTCTCTCTCCTTGGGTAATCAGCTGCTGCCTCAAGCTATTAAGAACCTTGATACCCGATTTGGTAAGTCTGCAATCTCACGCAATGAAGGGCTGCAATGTGATTTAATGGGACAGCCAAGATGTGACATCCCAAACCCAATTGGGCTTGACATTAATGGGCTTGGCCCAAATGTCCTTGATTTGAATGGCAAGGGTGGGCTTGAGCAAAATGGGCTTGGCGCAATTGGGAGGGGCCCATTCTTAGGGCAAGGAGTCTTACCAAAGGGGTCGTCTTCCTTTAGCCCAATAGGGCGTGGGCAGTTAGGACACATGGTAGCTCGGCGTTTTAAGCCCACTCGGGATGAGGTTTTGTCCCTGGAGGAGAACGGGGGTGAGGGTGAGTGTGGTTTGGGTTGTAGCTCGATTGGGCCTAGGAGTGGGTCGGGGATTCCAGGAAAGTTTCCTCTGTTAGGCCATCCTCGGTCGGATTTGGAGGCTAGTGCGGGGGAAGAGACGTCTGTAGGTACTTTGGGTAAATTGGGGCCACATCTTGTTGGGCCCTTTGGGCCCCCGGGGTCCCATGGTCAGGGTCAGAAGTCCAGTTGGGCCAATCTTTTTGGGCCTCAGTGGACCTCCCCCGTTGTTGAACCCCTAGTCTATAATCCTCCAATTGAGAAGGATGGGATTATGTTTGCCATCCCCTCGGATGAGGTTATTGAGGAGGGTGTAGCTGTCTGGAGAGGTTCCTTGGTGGGTCAGTTTATTGATGGTAAACTACCCTTTTTTGTGCTCGATCGGCTTGTCCGGAAGATTTGGGGACATGTGGAAGTTCCAACCATTAACTTGTTTGATAATGGTTTGATCATCTTCAGGTTCCAAAAGGACTCAGCTCGGGACTGGGTCCTGGAGAATGGTCCCTGGCACATTGGGGGTAAGCCTATCCTTCTGAGGCCGTGGGCCCCTGGGATTGTCCCCCAGATCTTTGTGTTCGATAAAATACCTGTGTGGGTTAAGTTTTTCCATGTCCCTATGGAATTGTGGACCACTCCTGGGTTGAGTAATATTGCGAGCACGGTTGGTGTTCCTTTGCGGTTGGATAAGCCTACAAAGGACAAAAATTGCTCCTCGTATGCTCGGGTTTGTGTGGAGGTTGCGATTGATGCCCCTCTTCCTAGTAAAGTTGGGGTCACTGTCTATGGGGTTGATCGCACAATCCCAATTGAGTATGAGTGGAAGCCCAAGCGGTGCCTGTCTTGCCGTGTCTTTGGTCACTAGGACACAGGTTGTCCGAAACAGAATATGGGTAGGGTCGATCCCATCCCCACTACACAGGTGGCTGCTGAGGGTGAGGTCAAGGTGCCGGCCCAGAGTGAGGGCGTGGACTCGGATATGGTTATGGTTGATAGTGGGGAGGGTCAGCAGGCCTCCTCTCTTGAGATTGGTGATAAGTTTCTCCCTGTGGAAGGGAAGTCCCGTAGGCGTAAACGGAATAGGAAGAAGGCAGCGAAGTCCTTGGCTGCGACAGACTCGTCTGCCCATTCCATTGCCTTGGTTAGCCTCCCGAGTTCCCCTACTGGCCCCACCTCTAGGCTTTCCCGTTCTCCCGAGCCCCTAAAGGGGGTCCGCGTGACTAACTCCTTCGGTTCCCTAGCTGATTCCTCGGAGTGTGCCTTGGCCTCCCCGAGGGTGGTTTCCTTAGTGGAAAAGACGCTCTGTGACAGTGTGGACCCCCGATGGTGTCAGGATGCCATTGTTTCCCCTTCTACTTCCTATGTCTAGTTGGTGCTCGTGGAATGTGCGCGGTCTCACTGACCCGACAAAAGGACGATGTGTTCGTTCCTTTTTGCAGTCTGAGGATATTGGTTTCTGTTGTCTGGTAGAAACCAAGGTTAAGGCTCATCAGTTTGACTTCGTGTTTCGTTCCTTTGGGGCCGATTGGCAGTGCGTGTGTAGTTATGGGGATAGTGGCCTGGGTCGTATTTGGGTGTTATGGCGTTCCCGCCGTTTCTCTTTCTCTCCTACCCTGATTAGTCCTCAGTTGGTTACTGGCTCCCTGGTGGACCTGTCTTCTCAGGTTGTGACTCATATTGCTTGTGTGTATGGATCCAATCTCGAGGCTGGGAGGTCTGCCTTGTGGAGGGAGTTGGTCTTGGCTTGTTCGAGTTGGTCTTCCCCTGGAGTGGTTTTGGGAGACTTTAATGAGACTCGCCGGTTGACTGAGAGGAGTGGGGGTAACCATAGCATTTCTGCGATGGGAGCCTTTGATACTGCTCTCCTAGAGGCTGACTTGGTTGAGCTGCCGGTTCAGGGGAATTGGTTCACTTGGACTAGTCGCCCGAGGGGTGGCCCAGGAGGTCAGTTGGGTAGGTTGGATAGAGTTTTGGTCAACAATGAGTGGGCTTCTGGTCGGCCTATGTGTGTGGTGCGCGTGCATGACTGGGGTGTTTCTGACCATAGTCCGTTGGTTTTCTCTCCAGGCCCTTTAGGTGCTCGTCGGTCTCCCTCCTTTCGGTTCTTCAACCATTGGGGGGAGTCTGATAGGTTTTTGTCTGTGATTGCTAGTAGGTGGGTGACCCATGTTGGGGTCTCTCCGCTTGTTAGCTTCGCTCGCAATTTAAAGGGCTTAAACGGGACTCTCAGGCAGGAGTTTGGGACGCCGATTGCCGTGCTTAGTCAGCAGGTTATTGATCTTCGCTTGGCCATGGAGGCTGCCCAGGCGGGAGTTTTGGTGGACCCCCTTTCTCCTTCCCTCCAGCTTCAGGCCGCTGAGGCTTCTGATAGGTTCTAGGCAGCAGCTAGGTGTGAGGAAGCCTCCCTTCGGCAGAAATCGAGGGTCAAGTGGCTGGCGTTAGGGGATAGGAACTCGGGGTTCTTTCACAGGAGCGTGAAAGTTAGGGCAGCCCGGAATAGCTTTTCCTCTTTGGTTGATGGTTCTGGGGTCAGGTTGGCTTCCCATGAGGACATCTCGCGTTCCCTGGTTCATTACTTCCAGGGTCTCTTGGGGTCCCAAGGGGTTGGTTATCGTGACCTCACAGAGCGATTAAAGCCGATGGTGGGGTTTTCGTGGTCTGATCAGTGTGTAACTGATCTCATCCGCCCATCTCGCGAGATGAGGTTCGAGCTGTTCTCTTTTCCATGAGTAGTGTCAGGGCTCCTGGCCCGGATGGCTTCCCTGTGGGGTTTTTCAAAGCTGCTTGGAGTGTTGTTGGGGATGATTTCGTTTCCGCCGCGCTTCACTTCTTTGATACCTCCTTCCTTCCTCCTAGTATCAATGCCACCTCTCTTACCTTGATTCCTAAGAAGGTGGGTGCCTCCCGGGTTGAGGATTTCAGGCCTATTTCCTGTTGTAATGTGTTGCATAAATGCATTGCAAAGGTTTTGGCTAATCGTCTTCGCGTGTGGCTGCCTTCCTTCATCAGTCTGAATCAGTCGGCCTTTGTTCAAGGTAGGAGCATTGTGGATAACATCTTGCTCTCCCAGGAGCTGGTTGGGGGTTACCACCTCAACAAAGGGAGCCCGCGGTGTGTGATGAAGATCGACCTGCAAAAAGCTTATGACTCTATTCAGTGGGATTTTCTCTTTGGCTTACTACTTTCGATTGGTACGCCGTGCCAGTTTGTCAACTGGGTCCGGGCTTGCGTTACTTCGCCTATGTTCTCCATTTCGGTGAATGGGTCCTTTGAGGGGTTTTTTGCGGGTAGGCGTGGTCTCCGTCAGGGTGATCCCCTGTCCCCTTACCTGTTCTTCATGTGTATGGAAGTCTTGTCGCGGCTGCTGAATTCCCCGCCGCCTGAGTTTGAGTTTCATCCCAAGTGTGAGAGGGTTAATCTTACCCATCTTTGCCTTGCGGATGACTTGATGATTTTCTCTGCGGGGAACAGGACTTCTTTGAGGTTTGTTCAGCAGACTTTACTTCACTTCCAGGAGCTTTCAGGCCTTGTGGCTAACTCCGCTAAGAGCTCGATGTTCTGTGCGGGGGTTCCTGTCCAGGTGGCTGTCGGTCTAGCTGAGTTCATGGGTGTTGTTCTTGCGACCTTGCCTGTTTGTTACTTAGGTCTCCCTCTCATCTCTGGTCGGCTGTCTTCTCGGGATTGCCAGCCTCTGATTGATCGGATCACCTCTAGGATTGGCAGTTGAACTGTTAGGGCTCTTTCCTATGTCGGAAGGTTGCAGCTTATCCAGTCGGTCCTCCAGAGCTTCCAGGTCTATTGGGCTAGTGTGTTTGTGCTGCCTGCTCGTATAGTCCATAGGGTTGAGAGTTTGCTTCGGTGCTACCTCTGGAAGGGCTCTCCTTCTGGTCGTGGGGGGGCGAAGGTTGCCTGGGACGACATTTGTTTGCCGAAGAGTGAGGGAGGTTTGGGTATTCGTCATATCCAATCCTGGAACTCGGCAGCGGTTATGAATCTCCTTTGGCTCCTTCTGCTTCGCTCTGGTTCTCTGTGGGTGGCTTGGATGGAGGAGTATATCCTCCGTGGCCGGTCTCTTTGGACGATTCCTGTGTCGTCTATGTGGTCTTGGTGCCTCAAGGCGATTATGGGGCTTCGGGACCAATTCCGTCCACTTGTCCGGTTTTCCATTGGCGACGGTTCTAGGTGTCGTATGTGGGTTGATCCATGGCTGCCTGATGGTCCTATTCTCCCCAGAATCAGTGATCGTATCTTGTATGATGCAGCTAGTCATATTCAAGCTATGGTGTCTGATTTCCTGCTACTTGATGGTTCGTGGCGGTGGCCGGTAGTGTCTCCTGATTTGTTGGAGATCGCTGATGCCGTGCGCTCTACTGTGTGTTGCCCAGATAGGGAGGATAGGTTGATCTGAGTTCCAGGCGGGTTTGGTTTTTCGGTTTCTAGCGCTTGGGACGCGATTTGCCCCCGTGGGACAGTGGTTCCGTGGCAGGGTTTGCTATGGTTCGGGGGGAATATTCCGCGACATGCTTTTGTCACCCGGCTGGCCTTGAGGGACCGTTTGTATACTCGTGATAGGCTGGCTAGGTGGATCCCCTCGACACCTACCGATTGTTTGCTTTGTTTGTCCGGGACTGAGTCCCGTGACCACTTATTCTTCCAGTGCCCCTTTGCGAGTTTGGTGTGGGAGGATATCCTCTGTTGGGGTAGAGCTTCCCGCCTCGTTCTCCCTTGGGATGCTGAGCTTGAGTGGATTTGTCGGGTGAGTGCTGGGCAGCACAAGCGTAAGCTTGTTTGGAGGGTGGCCTGGTGTGCTGTGATCTACCATATTTGGATGGAACGTAACTTGCGTTTTCACGGCCCGGGTCACCGCCCTCCTCAGTCGGTTATAGCTGCTATTCGGTCTGATATTTCTTCTGCATGCTCGTCCTGGGTGGGTGCGGTTTCGGCCGTCTCCCCCTGGGATTCTTTTGATTGACTTTGTCTTGTTCTTTGAGTGTGTGCAGGTGTTTTGTCCGGTTGCTCTATACGGTGCTGTTTCGCTTCTGCCGATTGCTTCTTCCCCTGCTCTGTCCCTGGTTGCTTCTGCTGTCTCTTCTCTGGAGGGGTTTCTGTTTTGGTCTGTGCGGCTTGGTTTTTTGAGCTTGTCCCTGTGCTTGTTCATGCTCTGAGGTTGCTGGCTTCCAGAGGCTCGATCAAGTGCTGGCTTTCTTCATTTGTCTGTCCTTTGCTGTCCTTGGCCTTTCTCCCCTGGTGGGCTTCTTGTGTGGGGCTTTGAGAGGCGAGTCTGTGGGGTGTCACTAGCTGTTGGGTTGGTTCAGGCGGTGCTTGCTTCTTCTGCAGTTGGCTGTCCTTCTCAGTTTTGTGGGTGCTCGTTGTCCCCTGGCGATCCTGGTTCCTAATTGAGCTGAGTTCTGGATGCTTGTTGTCACCCCGAAAGGCGCTTTGTCCTGAGGGTGTGTGGGCTTTTGGTGGGTCCTTGGATCTGGCTTTGTCGAGGGAAGCGATGCTGGCTGGGTCCCTGTGGCTTTCTGCCGGGCCTCCATACCGGATGGTTGTTCTTTTGCCATAAGTAGGGGGAAGACGAGTTGATGGCCCTCTTGTTTGTTTGGTTTCTTGGTCGTGCTTGGGGGGCGGGCTTCTTGCTTGCATATGATGGATGGCCAGCTTGGCCCCCTTTTTCTCAGCACCTGCCTGTCCTCTCTCTGTTTGCTTGGTGCCCCTTGTCCCTGTCTGGAGTCGCTCTTTCACTCGTGCCGGCCGGGGGATGATTGGCCTGGGGTGTTTTGTGGGCGGATGAGGAGTCATGTTTTCCGGATGAGGTGTCTTGCTTCGGTCGTGTTCTGTCTTTGTTTCCTCTTGTTTCAGCTGGTTCTTTTGCTTTTTGAGTTGTTTTACATTTTTCTGCTTTTTGTCTTTCCTGGCTCCTTCCCGCTTGTGGGTTGGATGCTGGGGTCTGTTGTTGTTTGGTTTGTTTGTTGCTTTCCCTCGGGCTGTGAGGTTTCCGTTTGGTTGTTTTGGTTTTGTTGTCTTACATTGGTTCTCCCAGTGTTTGTTCTCTTGTTTGTTGTGCCCTTTGGCCTCGGGCTTTGAGGTCTTTTTGCTTATATATATTCACCTTTGCAAAAAAAAAAAAAACATCAAACCTAAAACAAGATTTGAAAGAAACAACACCAAAAGGGGTTTTAAGAAACACAAGTTCTTGATAAGCATAATATGTATTTTGAAGAGCATTACAAGCCTTTAAATAGGCCAAAATGGACGTTCAAGCTTCCAAATACCAAAGGTCTCCAAAAGTCATTAAATGCAGAATTGAAGAAAATAAAACCTATGGAATGAAATTCAATTCAACAACAATTTTTTTTTTTTGCAAAAGTGATTATATATAAGCAAAATGCCTCAAAGCCCGAGGCCAAAGGGCACAACAACAAGAGAACAAACACTAGGAGAACCAATGTACGACAACAAAACGAAAACAACACAACGGAAACCTCACAGCCCGAGGGAAAGCAACAAATAAACCAAACAACAACAAACCCCAGCATCCAACCCACAAGCGGGAAGGAGCTAGAAAAGACAAAAAGCAGAAAAAAGGAACACAACTGAAAAGCAAAGAAAACAGTTGAAGCAGGAGGAAACAAAGAGATAGAACACGAAGGAATCGTGACACCTCAACCGCGAAGCATGACACCTCATCCGCCCACAAAACTCCCCAGGCCATCCAACCCCCGGCCGGTACTAGCGAAAGAGCGACTCCAGACAGGGTCAAGGGGCACCAAGCAAAACAGAGAGAGGACAGGCAGATGCTGAGAAATAAGAGGCCAAGCTGGCCATCCATCAAATGCAAGCAAGAAGCCCGCCCCCCAAGCTCGACCAAGAAACCGAACAAAGAAGAGGCCCATCAACTCGTCTTCCCCCTACTTATGGCAAAAGAACAACCACCGGTATGCAGGCACGGCAGAAAGCCACAGGGACCCAGCCAGCATCGCTTCCCTCGACAAAGCCAGATCCAAGGACCCACCAAAAGCCCACACACCCTCAGGACAAAGCGCCTTTCGGGGTGACAACAAGCGTCCAGAACACAACTCAATCCGGTAGGGGACAACGAGCACCCACAGAACAAGAGAAGGACAGCCAACTGCAGAAGAAACAAGCACCGCCTGAAACACTCCGACAGCTAGGGACACCCCACAGACTAGCCTCGCAGAGCCCCACACAAGAAGCCCACCAGGGTAGAAAGGCCAAGGACAGCCAAGGACAGACAGATGAAGAAGCCAACAACTGAACAAGCCTCAGAAAGCAGCGATCTCAGAGCAAGAACAAGCACAGGGACAAGCTCAAATAACCAAGCCACACAGACCAAACCAGAAACCCCTCCAGAAGAAGGGACAACAGCATGAACCAGGGACAGAGGAGGGGAAGTAGCAATCGCCATAAGCGAGACAGCGCCACATAGAGCAACCTGACAAAACACCTGCACACACTCAAAGAACAAGACAAAGTCAATCAAAAGAATCCCAGGGGGAGACGGCCGAAACCGCACCCGCCCAGGACGAGCATGCAGAAGAAATATCAGACCGAATAGCAGCGATAACCGACTGAGTAGGGCGGTGACCCGGGCCATGAAAACGCAAATTGCGTTCCATCCAAATATGGTAAATCACAGCACACCAGGCCACCCTCCAAACAAGCTTACGCTTGTGCTGCCCAGCACTCACCCGACAAATCCACTCAAGCTCAGCATCCCAAGGGAGAACGAGGCGGGAAGCTCTTCCCCAACAGAGGATATCCTCCCACACCAAACTCGCAAAGGGGCACTGGAAGAACAAGTGGTCACGGGACTCAGTCCCGGACAAACAAAGCAAACAATCAGTAGGTGTCGAGGGGATCCACCTAGCCAGCCTATCACGAGTATACAAGCGGTCCCTCAAGGCCAGCCAGGTGACAAAAGCATGACGCGGAATATTCCCCCCAAACCATAGTAAACCCTGCCACGGGACCACTGTCCCACGGGGGCGAATCGCCTCCCAAGCACTAGAAACCCAAAAACCAATCCCGCCAGGAACCCAGATCAACTTATCCTCCCTACCTGGGCAACACACAGTAGAGCGCACAGCATCGGCGATCTCCAACAATGCAGGAGACACTGCCGGCCACCGCCACGAACCATCAGGTAGCAAAAAATCAGAGACCATAGCTTGAATATGACTAGCTGCGTCATACAAGATACGATCACTAATTCTGGGGAGAATAGGACCATCAGGCAGCCAAGGATCAACCCACATACGACACCTAGAACCGTCACCAATGGAGAGTCGAATAAGTGGACGGAATTGGTCCCGAAGCCCCATAATCGCCTTGAGGCACCAAGACCACGTAGACGACACAGGAATCGTCCAAAGAGACCGACCACGGAGGATATACGCCTCCATCCAAGCTACCCACAGAGAACCAGAGCGAAGCAGGAGGAGCCAGAGGAGCTTCATAACTGCTGCCGAGTTCCAGGAGGGGATATGACGAATACCCAAACCTCCCTCACTCTTCGGCAAACAAATGTCAGCCCAGGCAACCTTCGCCCCCCCACAACCAGAAGGAGAGCTCTTCCAGAGGAAGCAACGAAGCAAACTCTCAACCCTATGGACTATACGTGCAGGCAGCACAAACACACTAGCCCAATAGACTTGGAAGCTCTAAAGGACCGACTGAATAAGCTGCAACCTTCCTGCATAGGAAAGAGCCGTAGCAGTCCAACTGCCAATCCTAGAGGTGATCCGATCAATCAGAGGCTGGCAATCCCGAGAAGACAACCAACCTGAGATGAGAGGGAGACCTAAGTAACACACAGGCAAGGTCGCCAGAGCAACACCCATGAACTCAGCCAGACCGACAGCCACCTGGACAGGAACTCCCGAGCAGAACATTGAGCTCTTAGCGGAGTTAGCCACAAGGCCAGATAACTCCTGGAAGAGCAGTAAGGTCTGCTGAACAAACCTCAAGGAAGTCCTGTTCCCCGCAGAGAAAATCATCAAGTCATCCGCAAAGCAAAGATGGGTAAGATTAACCATCTCACACTTGGGATGAAACTCAAACTCAGGCGGCGGGGAATTCAGCAGTCGCGATAAGACTTCCATACACATGACGAACAGGTAAGGGGACAGGGGATCACCCTGACGGAGACCACGCCTACCAGCAAAAAACCCCTCAGAGGACCCATTCACCGAGATGGAGAACATAGGCGAAGTAACGCAAGCCCGGACCCAGTTGACAAACTGGCAGGGCGTACCAATCGAAAGCAGTAAGCCAAAGAGAAAATCCCACTGAATAGAGTCATAAGCCTTCTGCAGGTCAATCTTCAGCACACACCGCGGGCTCCCTTTGTTGAGGTGGTAACCCCCAACCAACTCCTGGCAGAGCAGAATGTTATCCACAATGCTCCTACCTTGAACAAAGGCCGACTGATTCGGACTAATGAAGGAAGGCAGCCACACGCGAAGACGATTAGCCAAAACCTTTGCAATGCATTTATACAACACATTACAACAAGAAATAGGCCTGAAATCCTCAACCCGTGAAGCACCCACCTTCTTAGGAATCAAGGTAAGAGAGGTGGCATTGATACCAGGAGGAAGGAAGGAGGTATCAAAGAAGTGAAGCACAGCGGAAACGAAATCATCCCCAACAACACTCCAAGCAGCTTTGAAAAACCCCACAGGGAAGCCATCCGGGCCAGGAGCCCTGACACTACTCATGGAAAAGAGAACAGCTCGAACCTCCTCTCGCGAGATGGGGCGAGTGAGATCAGTTACACACTGATCAGACCCCGAAAACCCCACCATTGGCTTTAAACACTCAGTGAGGTCACGATAACCAACCCCTTGGGACCCCAAGAGACCCTGGAAATAATGAACCAGAGATCTCGAGATGTCCTCATGGGACGACAACCTGACCCCAGAGCCATCAACCAAAGAGGAAAAGTTATTCCGGGCTGCCCTAACTTTAACGCTCCTGTGAAAGAACCCCGAGTTCCTATCCCCTAACGCCAGCCACTTGACCCTCGATTTCTGCCGCAGGGAGGCTTCCTGACACCTAGCTGCTGCCCAGAACCTACCTGAGGCCTCAGCAGCCAGACGCTGGAGGGAAGGAGAAAGGGGGTCCACCAAAACACCCGCCTGGGCAGCCTCCATGGCCAAGCGCAGATCAATAACCTGCTGACTAAGGCTGCCAGGTCCTTGGCTGCAGACTCGTCTGCCCTTCCCTTTGCCTTGGCTACTCTTCCGAGTTCTCCTACTGGTCCCTCCTCTCGGCTTCCCCGTTCTCCTGAACCCCTGAAGGGGGTACATGTGACTAACTCTTTCGGTTCTCTTTCGGATTCGTTAGGGTGTGATTTGGCCCCCCCGAGGGTGGTTTCCTTAGTGGAAAAGACGCTCTGTGACAGTGTTGACCCTCGATGGTGTCAGGATGCCATTGTTTCCCCGTCTACTTCCTATGTCTAGTTGGTGCTCGTGGAATGTGCGCGGTCTTACTGACCCGACAAAAGGACGATGTGTTCGCTCCTTTTTGCAAGCTGAGAATATTGGTTTCTGCTGTCTGGTAGAAACTAAGGTTAAGGCTCATCAGTTTGATTTCGTGTTTCGTTCCTTTGGGGCTGATTGGCAGTGTGTTTGTAGTTATGGGGATAGTGGCCTGGGTCGTATTTGGGTGTTATGGCGTTCCCGCCGTTTCTCGTTCTCCCCTAGCCTGATTAGCTCTCAGTTGGTTACTGGCTCCCTGGTGGACCTGTCTTCTCAGGTTGTGACTCATATTGCCTGTGTGTATGGGTCCAATCTCGAGGCTGGGAGGTCTGTTTTGTGGAGGGAGTTGGCCTTGGCTTGTTCGAGTTGGTCTTCCCCTGGCATTGTTATGGGAGACTTCAATGAGACTCGCCGGTTGACTGAGAGGAGTGGGGGTAACCATAGCATTTCTGCGATGGGAGCCTTTGATACTGCTCTCCTAGAGGCTGACTTGGTTGAGCTGCCGGTTCAGGGGAATTGTTTCACTTGGACTAGTCGCCCGAGGGGTGGCCCAGGAGGTCAGTTGGGAAGGTTGGATAGAGTCTTGGTCAACGCTGAGTGGGCTTCTGGTCGGCCTATGTGTGTGGTGCACGTGCATGACTGGGGTGTCTCTGACCATAGTCCGTTGGTTTTCTCTCCTGGCCCTTTAGGTGCTCGTCGGTCTCCCTCCTTTCGGTTCTTTAACCATTGGGGGGAGTCTGATAGGTTTTTGTCTGTGATTGCCAATTCAACAACAATTGAACATTTCATTTCTTCATATCAAGTTGTCTTTTATAATAGACAAGGCTAATCCCTTTTATAATGAACTCTAATTTGAAGCTAATTGAGGATCTTTTGAACTTCTCTCTGTTCTCTCTCCTCCTTCCAATGGGGGATTGACTTCTTGGAGGTGCAATTTGTCCATGGTGGTTTGAAGCTTCCATGGCTGGGGATTGATAGCACGGTTGCAGCTTCGTATTGTATTCTCGTTTGAAGCTTGGTAGGCATTCTAATGAAGAAAGAGGAGCTGGGCGCATCACAGAGGTAAGTTCCTCATTCCTCTGTTTTTTTTTTTGCGTTTTTCTTTTCTGTTTGGCTTAGTTTTTAGGTGTGCTCTGTTCGGGGTCTTTGTTTGTGCTGTGGGGTTTAGTTTTGTGCTGTGGAAAGATTAGGATTTCTTCTTCATTGGCTGCACGTTTTGGGGTGTTCAATCATGAGGAGGAAGAAATTCCCACAGGAAAAATCGTTTGCTCAAAGTTGTGGACTGCCTTCTGGTTTGCGTCCTCCGAAGTCTGCAGCTAACTCAGGGGCTGGTTCTTCAGTGGCTGCGTGTGGGGAGGCTTCGGTGGTACTCACTAATGCATTAGGTAAGTCTTCTGGGGGGAAGGCATCTAAGGGCTCGACTTCAGATGTTCCATCTTCAGTTTCTGAGAAAAAACAGAGCATGGGTTGCGAGCCTTCTGAGTTGGTGAATCTGCTGTCTGATCATGATCTTAATTCAAAATCCGTGAAGGCTGGGCGTAATGGTGAGGTAGAGTCCAGTCAAGGGACGAAGCGTGCTCAAGCTAAGGCCTCTGGTTTTTCTGGGCAGCTCTTGAATTCTGTAAAAATAGGAAAAATAGGGGGTCAGCCACTGCCTTTGCATTCCAGCGCTGGAGGTGATCTTTCCGTTGCAGGTGTGCTTTGTCCTCAGCCCCGTGAATCAGAGGCTTCCTCGTCTTCGAATCTGCGGTTGTTTGCGGAAGGCAAGCTTCGGCTGGAGGATGAAGATGAAGAGCTAGGTCAATTCGCGTCCTCTACAGGGGCTGCGGCGGCTGGTGATCCTTCATTGAATGACATCACTATTGAGGGAAAGTTCATTAAACCCATCCGAGTAATTGAGAAGCCTGCTGCCAAAATTCCTTCAGCCCCCGTGAATTGTGCAGCTTCTATTAATGGGCGGGTTGAATTTGAAAATCCCCCAGCTGGCCGATTGATGACGATTAAACGTACGCCAAATTTGGCTTCTTTGGAAAGTCAATTAATGGAGGTTTCTCTCTCCATGGATAATTCATCTCGGTCAAATGGTTTAACAACCATGGATGCCCGATTTGAAAAGGCTGAGTTTTCTCTTCCTCTTCATGGGCCGAATGGTGGAATTCCAATGGGCAAGCAAAGTTGTGACGCCCCAATTATCTTCCCAAATGGGCTTGGCCCAATTGATTCTAGCTCCAATGGGATAAGCACAAATGGGCTTAAATCCATTGGGCTTGGCCAATGTGGGCTTAATGGGCTATCCCAAGATGGGCTTCCTAAGTTGGACAAAACTGGGCTTATCCTTAATGGGCTTGACAAAATGAGTAGGGGCCCAATTTTGAATGGATTAGGGGAAGGAGTTTTGCCCATTGGGTCGTCTTCCTTTAGCCCATTTGGGCGTGGACAACTGGGTAACTTGGTGACCCGCTGTAGTATTCCCCCTCGAGAGGAGTTAGGAAAGGATGGACCTCCCGAGTTTTGGATGGGGTTTAGCGCGCTTGGGACGAGGTTTGGGTTGGGGACTCCAGGAAAGTTTCCTCTATTAGGCCAACCTCGTTCGAACCTGCCTGCGAGTGAGGGGGACGATGTGTCTAAGGGTTCTGGGGATGGTTTTGGGCCAAATCTTATTGGGCCCTTAGGGCCCTCGGGGCTCCATGGTCAGGGTCAGAAGTCTAGTTGGGCCAATCTTTTTGGGCCTCAGTGGACCTCCCCCGCTATTGAACCCCTAGTCTATAATCCTCCAATTGTGAAGGATGGGATTATGTTTGCCATCCCCTCGGATGAGGTTATTGAGGAGGGTGTAGCTGTCTGGAGAGGTTCTTTGGTGGGTCAATTTATTGATGGTAAACTCCCCTTTTTTGTGCTCGGTCGCCTTGTCCGAAAGATTTGGGGACATGTGGAAGTTCCAACCATTAACTTGTTTGATAATGGTTTGATAATCTTCAGGTTCCAAAAGGACTCTGCTCGGGACTGGGTCCTGGAGAATGGCCCCTGGCACATTGGGGGTAAGCCTATCCTTCTGAGGCCGTGGGTCCCTGGGATAGTCCCACAGACCTTTGTCTTTGATAAAATTCCTGTGTGGGTCAATTTTTTTCATGTTCCTATGGAACTGTGGACCACTGCTGGGCTGAGTAATATTGCGAGTACGGGTGGTGTTCCTTTGCGGTTGGATAAGCCTACAAAGGACAAAACGTGCTCCTCGTATGCTCGGGTTTGTGTGGAGGTTGCGATTGATGCCCCTCTTCCTAGTAAAGTTGGGGTCACTGTCTATGGGGTCGATCACACTATCCCACTTGAGTATGAGTGGAAGCCCAAGCGGTGCCTATCTTGCCGTGTCTTTGGTCATTCGGACACAGGTTGCCCGAAGCAGAATGTGGGTAGTGTTGATCCCATCATCCCTACTCAGGTGTCTGCTGAGGGTGAGTTCAAGGTGCCGGCCCAGAGTGAGGGCTTGGACTCAGATCAGGTAGTGGTTGATAGTGGGGAGGGTCAACAGGCCTCCTCTCTTGAGGTTGGTGATGAGTTTCTCCCTGTGGACGGGAAATCTCGTAGGCGTAAACGGAACAGAAAGAAGGCTGCGAAGTCCTTGGCTGTGACAGACTCGTCTGCCCATCCCATTGCCTTGGTTAGCCCCCCGAGGTCTCCTAGTGGCCCCAACTCTAGGTTGTCCCGTTCCCCTGAGCCACCAAAGGGGGTCCACGTGACTAACTCTTTCGGTTCTCTAGCTGATTCCTCGGAGTGTGCCTTGGCCTCCCCGTGGGTGGTTTCCTTAGTGGAAAAGACGCTCTGCGACAGTGTGGACCCTCGATGGTGTCAGGATGCCATTGTCTCCCCTTCTACTTCCTATGTCTAGTTGGTGCTCGTGGAATGTGCGTGGTCTCACTGACCCGACAAAAGGACGTTGTGTTCGTTCCTTTTTGCACTCTGAGAACATTGGTTTCTGCTGTCTGGTAGAAACTAAGGTTAAGGCTCATCAGTTTGACTTCGTGTTTCGTTCCTTTGGGGCCGATTGGCAGTGCGTGTGTAGTTATGGGGATAGTGGCCTGGGTCGTATTTGGGTGTTATGGTGTTCCCGCCGTTTCTCTTTCTCTCCTACCATGATTAGTCCTCAGTTGGTTACTGGCTCCCTGGTGGACCTGTCGTCTCAGGTTGTGACTCATATTGCTTGTGTGTATGGGTCAAATCTCGAGGCTGGGAGGTCTGCCTTGTGGAGGGAGTTGGTCTTGGCTTGTTCGAGTTGGTCTTCCCCTGGAGTGGTTTTGGGAGACTTTAATGAGACTCGCCGGCTGACTGAGAGGAGTGAGGGTAACCATAGCATTGCTGCGATGGGAGCCTTTGATTCTGCTCTCCTAGAGGCTGACTTGGTTGAGCTGCCGGTTCAGGGGAATTGGTTCACTTGGACTAGTCGCCCGAGGGGTGGCCCAGGAGGTCAGTTGGGCAGGTTGGATAGAGTTTTGGTCAACGCTGAGTGGGCTTCTGGTCGGCCTATGTGTGTGGTGCACGTGCATGACTGGGGTGTTTCTGACCATAGTCCGTTGGTTTTCTCTCCAGGCCCTTTAGGTGCTCGTCGGTCTCCCTCCTTTCGGTTCTTTAACCATTGGGGGGAGTCTGATAGGTTTTTGTCTGTGATTGCTAGTAGGTGGGTGACCCATGTTGGGGTCTCTCCGCTTGTTAGCTTCGCTCGCAATTTAAAGGGCTTAAAGGGGACTCTCAGGCAGGAGTTTGGGACGCCGATTGCCGTGCTTAGTCAGCAGGTTATTGATCTTCGCTTGGCCATGGAGGCTGCCCAGGCGGGAGTTTTGGTAGACCCCCTTTCTCCCTCCCTCCAGCTTCAGGCTGCTGTGGCATCTGATAGGTTCTGGGTAGCAGCTAGGTGTGAAGAAGCCTCCCTTCGGCAGAAATCGAGGGTCAAGTGGCTGGCGTTAGGGGATAGGAACTCGGGGTTCTTTCACAGGAGCGTGAAAGTTGGGGCTGCCCGGAATAGCTTTTCCTCTTTAGTTGATGGTTCTGGGGTCAGGATGTCTTCCCATGAGGACATCTCGAGATCTCTGGTTCATTATTTCCAGGGTCTCTTGGGGTCCCAAGGGGTTGGTTATCGTGACCTCACCGAGCGTTTAAAGCCGATGGTGGGGTTTTCGTGGTCTGATCAGTGTGTAACTGATCTCATCCGCCCCATCTCGCGAGATGAGGTTCGAGCTGTTCTCTTTTCCATGAGTAGTGCCAGGGCTCCTGGCCCGGATGGCTTCCCTGTGGGGTTTTTCAAAGCTGCTTGGAGTGTTGTTGGGGATGATTTCGTTTCCGCCGTGCTTCACTTCTTTGATACCTCCTTCCTTCCTCCTGGTATCAATGCCACCTCTCTTACCTTGATTCCTAAGAAGGTGGGTGCCTCCCGGGTTGAGGATTTTAGGCCTATTTCCTGTTGTAATGTGTTGTATAAATGCATTGCAAAGGTTTTGGCTAATCGTCTTCGTGTGTGGCTGCCTTCCTTCATCAGTCCGAATCAGTCGGCCTTTGTTCAAGGTAGGAGCATTGTGGATAACTTTCTGCTCTGCCAGGAGTTGGTTGGGGGTTACCACCTCAACAAAGGGAGCCCGCGGTGTGTGCTGAAGATCGACCTACAGAAAGCTTATGACTCTATCCAGTGGGATTTTCTCTTTGGCTTACTGCTTTCGATTGGTACGCCTTGCCAGTTTGTCAACTGGATCCGGGCTTGCGTTACTTCGCCTATGTTCTCCATTTCGGTGAATAGGTCCTCTGAGGGGTTTTTTGCGGGTAGGCGTGGTCTCCGTCAGGGTGATCCCCTGTCCCCTTACCTGTTCGTCATGTGTATGGAAGTCTTGTCGCGGCTGCTGAACTCCCCGCCGCCTGAGTTTGAGTTTCATCCCAAGTGTGAGAGGGTTAATCTTACCCATCTTTGCTTTGCGGATGACTTGATGATTTTCTCTGCGGGGAACAGGACTTCTTTGAGGTTTGTTCAGCAGACATTACTTCACTTCCAGGAGCTTTCAGGCCTTGTGGCTAACTCCGCTAAGAGCTCGATGTTCTGTGCGGGGGTTCCTGTCCAGGTGGCTGTCGGTCTGGCTGAGTTCATGGGTGTTGCTCTTGCGACCTTGCCTGTTTGTTACTTAGGTCTCCCTCTCATCTCTGGTCGGCTGTCTTCTCGGGATTGCCAGCCTCTGATTGATCGGATCACCTCTAGGATTGGCAGTTGGACTGCTAGGGCTCTTTCCTATGCGGGAAGGTTGCAGCTTATCCAGTCGGTCCTCCAGAGCTTCCAGGTCTATTGGGCTAGTGTGTTTGTGCTGCCTGCTCGTATAGTCCATAGGGTTGAGAGTTTGCTTCGGTGCTACCTCTGGAAGGGCTCTCGTTCTGGTCCTGGGGGGGCGAAGGTTGCCTGGGATGACATTTGTTTGCCGAAGAGTGAGGGAGGTTTGGGTATTCGTCATATCCATTCCTGGAACTCGGCAGCGGTTATGAAGTTCCTTTGGCTCCTTCTGCTTCGCTCTGGTTCTCTGTGGGTGGCTTGGATGGAGGAGTATATCCTCCGTGGTCGGTCTCTTTGGACGATTCCTGTGTCGTCTATGTGGTCTTGGTGCCTCAAGGCGATTATGGGGCTTCGGGACCAATTCCGTCCACTTGTTCGGTTTTCCATTGGCGACGGTTCTAGGTGTCGTATGTGGGTTGATCCATGGCTGCCTGATGGTCCTATTCTCCCCAGAATCAGTGATCGTATCTTGTATGACGCAGCTAGTCATATTCAAGCTATGGTCTCTGATTTTTTGCTACCTGATGGTTCGTGGCGGTGGCCGGTAGTGTCTCCTGATTTGTTGGAGATCGCCGATGCCGTCCGCTCTACTGTGTGTTGCCCAGGTAGGGAGGATAGGTTGATCTGGGTTCCAGGCGGGATGGGTTTTACGGTTTCAAGTGCTTGGGAGGCGATTCGCCCCCGTGGGACAGTGGTTCCGTGGCAGGGTTTGCTATGGTTCGGGGGGAATATTCCGCGTCATGCTTTTGTCACCTGGCTGGCCTTGAGGGACCGTTTGTATACTCGTGATAGGCTGGCTAGGTGGATCCCCTCGACACCTACCGATTGTTTGCTCTGTTTGTCCGGGACTGAGTCCCGTGACCACTTGTTCTTCCAGTGCCCCTTTGCGAGTTTGGTGTGGGAGGATATCCTCTGATGGGGCAGAGCTTCCCGCCTTAGTCTCCCTTGGGATGCTGAGCTTGAGTGGATTTGTCGGGTGAGTGCTGGGCAGCACAAGCGTAAGCTTGTTTGGAGGGTGGCCTGGTGTGCTGTGATCTACCATATTTGGATGGAACGCAACTTGCGTTTTCATGGCCCGGGTCACCGCCCTCCTCAGTCGATTATCGCTGCTATTCGGTCTGATATTTCTTCTGCATGCTCGTCCTGGGTGGGTGCGGTTTCGGCCGTCTCCCCCTGGGATTCTTTTGATTGACTTTGTCTTGTTCTTTGAGTGTGTGCAGGTGTTTTGTCAGGTTGCTCTATGCGGTGCTGTTTCGCTTCTGGCGATTGCTTCTTCCCCTGCTCTGTCCCTGGTTCTTGCTGCTGTCTCTTCTCTGGAGGGGTTTCTTTTTTGGTCTGTGCGGCTTGGTTGTTTGAGCTTGTCCCCGTGCTTGTTCATGCTCTGAGGTCGCTGCTTGCAGAGGCTCGATCAGTTGCTGGCTTTCTTCATCTGTCTGTCCTTGGCTGTCCTTGGCCTTTCTCCCTGGTGGGCTTCTTGTGTGGGGCTTTGAGAGGCTAGTCTGTGGGGTGTCCCTAGCTGTCGGGTTAGTTCAGGCGGTGCTTGCTTCTTCTGCAGTTGGCTGTCCTTCTCTGTTCTGTGGGTGCTCGTTATCCCCTGGCGGTCCTGGTTCCTAATTGAGCTAAGTTCTGGATGCTTGTTGTCACCCCGAAAGGCGCTTTGTCCTGAGGGTGTGTGGGCTTTTGGTGGGTCCTTGGATCTGGCTTTGTCGAGGGAAGCGATGCTGGCTGGGTCCCTGTGGCTTTCTGTCGGGCCTGCATACCGGATGGTTGTTCTTTTGCCATAAGTAGGGGGAAGACGAGTTGATGGGCCTCTTCTCTGTTCGGTTTCTTGGTCGTGCTTGGGGGGCGGGCTTCTTGCTTGCATATGATGGATGGCCAGCTTGGCCCCTTTTTTCTCAGCACCTGCCTGTCCTCTCTCTGTTTTTGCTTGGTGCCCCTTGACCCTGTCTGGAGTCGCTCTTTCACTCGCCGGCCGGGGGATGGATGGCCTGGGCTGTTTTGTGGGCGGATGAGGAGTCATGTTTGGGGCTGAGGTGTCATGCTTCGGTCGTGTTCTGTCTTTGTTTCCTCTTGCTTCAGCTGGTTCTCCTGCTTTTTTAGTTGTGTTACATTTTTCTGTTTCTTGTCTTTTCTGGCTCCTTCCCGCTTGTGGGTTGGATGCTGGGGTCTGTTGCTGTTTGGTTTGTTTGTTGCTTTCCCTCGGGCTGTGAGGTTTCCGTTTGGTTGTTTTGGTTTTGTTGTCATACATTGGTTCTCCCAGTGTTTGTTCTCTTGTTTGTTGTGCCCTTTGACCTCGGGCTTTGAGGTCTTTTTGCTTAAATATAATCGCCTTTGCAAAAAAAAAAATTCAACAACAATTGAAAAGTCATATGGAAAAACCCAAAACAAAAGAAATGCTTTAAATTGTCTTAACTAGCTACTTTAAGACGTGCTTTTCAATACTCCAACGTTTGAGTAGTTGAAACACTCCAAACTCCCAAGAGGTGCAAGCTGGACAGCCCACTGCTTACAATTTCTGCACAGTTTTTTTGTCCCCCGTGCCATCTTTCAAACTAGAAGACTTTTCCCGTGCCATCTTCACACCATTATCTTCTTGATTCATTGAAATAACATTGTAAAGAAATTTGGGTTAAAAAATATTTGTCTCTTCTTGTGCATTAGCTAGCCTTTGAAGATGTAGTGTAAAAGCCTCTTGAATCTTCTTTGCCTTGCTTCTTGTAATGGCTCCTTCCGGTACATGCAATGGTTCGGTGATTGGATCCGTATCAGCCCGTTTCTTCCCTTCTTTTCCAAACTTATGGTCGGGGACGCTTTTTAACCTCAAACTACAACTCTCGAAGCCTGCGAGTCTAATATCTAACAACCTTGCACCCCAATCTCAAAGCCCTAAAATCCTCAATGGGAGCATTTAAAGCACGTGCCAAAAAAACTGAGTAAGATTCCGAATTGCACAAAACCAAAGAGTGGATTGTGAATGTTTGATCAATACAAACCCATTTTTGAATTAAAAAAAATTTCAAAAAATGCATCCCACCGGGGCGTTTTCGGTTTTTTGCAATTTCCATATCGCCTGTTTCTTCCCTTCTTTTCCAAACTTATGGTCGGGGACGCTTTTTAACCTCAAACTACAACTCTCGAAGCCTGCGAGTCTAATATCTAACAACCTTGCACCCCAATCTCAACGCCCTAAAATCCTCAACGGGAGCATTTAAAGCACGTGCCAAAAAAACTGAGTAAGATTCCGAATTGCACAAAACCAAAGAGTGGATTGTGAATGTTTGATCAATACGAACCCATTTTTTAATTAAAAAAATTTCAAAAAATGCATCCCACCGGGGTGTTTTCGGTTTTTTGAAATTTCCATATCGCTCGTTTCTTCCCTTCTTTTCCCTTTGGCTTCACGTTTTGGCGTTCAATTATGAGGAGGAAGAAATCCCCACAGAAAAAGCCGTTTGCTCAAAGTTTTGGACTGCCTTATGGTTTGCGTCCTCCTAAGTCCGCAGCTAACTCAGGGGCTGGATCTTCAGTGGCTGCGTGTGGGGAGCCTTCGACTGTCCCCAATAATGCTTTAGGTAAGTCTTCTGGGGGGCTGGCACCTAGGCGTTGGACTTCAGATGCTCCATCTTCGGTTTTAAATTCTGAGAAAAAACAGAGCATGGGTTGTGAGGCTACTGAGTTGTTGAAACAGTTGTCTGCCCATGAACTCAATTTAAATTCCGTGGAGGCTGGGAGTATTGGTGAGGCAAGCTCTAGTCAAGGGTCGAAGAGTGTTCAAGTTAAGTCCTCTGGTTTTTCTGGGCAAATCTCGAATCCTTCAAAAATAGGAAAAACAGGGGGCCAGACCCTTCCATTGCATTCCATTGCTGGAGTTGATATTTCCGTTGAGGGTGTGCTATGTCCTCAGCCCCGAAGTAATAGTTCTAAGTCAGAGGCTCCGTCTTTGCGGATGATTGAGGATAGTAAGCTTCGGCTAGAGGATGAAGATGACGAGTTAGGTCAACTCGCGTCCTCTACAGGGGCTGCGGCGGCTGCGGATCCTGCATTCATTGAGGTTCCTAAGCAAGGTAAGTCAATTAAAAGCTTGGGCGGGATTATTGGGAGTAAGAATGTGAGCTGCTCTTCCTCCCCCGTGTTGCATGTGGATGACTTAAATGACAAGGCTGCTAATTTGGATTCTCACCAAGTTGCCCGTTTACAGCATGCTTCCTCATGGACAAATAAGGCAAGTTTTGCAAAGGATTTAATTGGAGATCTTTCTCTCTTTATGGCCAAATCTTTGGGCTCTAACGGTCAATTGGGCTTCAAAGCCAAAGATGGCAAGTCAATTCTTTCTACCTCTCAAACCCGTGGGAAGTTGGCAGTCATTCCTAATTGTGCTACCCAATTTGACTACCCAAATGGTCTTGCCCCAAATGGTAATGGTTCTAGGCTTGGCCAAGGTAATGAGCTGGGCCAAGATGGGCTTCAGGAGTTGGATCAAACTGGGATTATCCTTAATGGGCTTGACCAATTGGGTATGGTCCCAAATTTAAATGGCTTAGGGCAAGGAGTTTTGCCTATTGGGCCATCTTCCTTTAGCCCAATAGGGTGTGGACAGTTGGGCCATTTGGTGACTCGGCGTTCCATGCCCACCCGGGATGAGGTTGGGCCCTTGGAGGACAAGTGTGGAGCTAGTGAGTTTGGGTTGGGGTTTCGCTCGCTTGGGACTAGGATTGGCTCGGGGATTCCAGGAAAGTTTCCTCTGTTAGGCCACCCTCGTTCGGACTTGGTAGCTAGCGAGGGGGATGATGCGTCTATGAGCTCGTTGGGTGGTTTTGGTCCGATTCCTATTGGGCCGGTTGGGCCCTTAGGGCCCCGTGGTCAGGGGCAAAAGGCTAGTTGGGCCAATCTTTTTGGGCCTCAGTGGACCTCCCCTGCCGATGAACCCCTAGTCTATAACCCTCCTATTGAGAAGGATGGAATTATGTTTGCCATCCCCTCGGATGAGGTTATTGAGGAGGGTATAGTAGTCACATTGGGGGGAAGCCTATCCTGCTGAGGCAGTGGGTCCTGGAGAATGGCCCCTGGCACATTGGGGGGAAGCCTATCCTGCTGAGGCAGTGGGTCCCTGGGATAGTCCCCCAGACCTTCGTTTTCGATAAAATATCGGTGTGGGTCAAGTTTTTTCATGTCTTTATGGAATTGTGGACCACTCATGGGTTGAGCAATATTGCGAGCACGGTTGGTGTTCCTTTGCGGTTGGATAAGCCTACAAAGGACAAAACGTGCTCCTCGTATGCTCGGGTTTGTGTGGAGGTCGCGATTGATGCCCCTCTTCCTAGTAAGGTTGGGGTCACTGTCTATGGTGTGGATCATACTATCCCAATTAAATACGAGTGGAAGCCCAAGCGGTGCCTATTTTGTCGTATCTTTGGTCATTCGGACTCAGGTTGTCCGAAACAGACTGGGGGTAGTATTGATCCCATCCTCCCTACACAGGTGTCTACTGAGGGTGAGGTCAAGGTGCCGGCCCAGAGTGACGGCGTGGGCTCGAATCAGGTAGTGGTCGCTAGTGGGGAGGGTCAACAGGCCTCCTCTCTTGAGGTTGGTGATGATTTTATCCCCGTGGTAGGGAAATCTCGTAGGCGTAAACGGAACAGGAAGAAGGTTGCCAAATCCTTGGCTTCGACAGACTCGTCTGCCGATCCCATTGCCTTGGTTAGCCTCCCGAGCTCTCCTATTGGCCCCACCTCTAGGCTTTCCCGGTCTCCTGAGCCCCCAAAGGGGGTCCGCGTGACTAACTCTTTCGGTTCTCTAGCTGATTCCTCGGAGTGTGCTTTGGCCTCCCCGCGGGTGGTTTCCTTAGTGGAAAAGGCGCTCTGTGACAGTGTGGACCCTCGATGGTGTCAGGATGCCACCGTCTCCCCTTCTACTTCCTATGTCTAGTTGGTGCTCGTGGAATGTGCGCGGTCTCACTGACCCGGCAAAAGCAGCGATAACCGACTGAGGAGAACGGTGACCCGGGCCGTGAAAACGCAAGTTGCATTCCATCCAAATATGGTAGATCACAGCACACCAGGCCACTCTCCAAACAAGCTTACGTTTGTGCTGCCCAGCACTCTCCCAACAAATCCACTGAAGCTCAGCATCCCAAGGGAGAACGAGGCGGGAAGCTCTACCCCAACTGAGGATATCTTCCCACACCAAACTCGCAAAGGGGCACTGAAAGAACAGGTGGTCGCGGGATTCAGTCCCGGACAAACAAACAAACAATCAGTAGGGGTCGAGGGGATCCACCTAGCCAGCCTGCCACGGGTATACAGACGATCCCTCAAGGCCAGCCAGGTGACAAAAGCGTGACGCGGAATATTCCCCCGAACCATAGCAAACCCTGCAAAGGAACCACCGTCCCACGAGGACGGATCGCCTCCCAAGCACTCGAAACTGAAAAGCCAATCCCGCCTGGAACCCAGATCAACCTATCCTCCCGACTGGGCAACACACAGTAGAGCGCACGGCAACGGAGATCTCCAACAACTCAGGAGACACCAACGGCCACCGCCACGAACCATCAGGCAGCAGGAAATCAGAGACCATAGCTTGAATATGACTAGCCGCGTCATACAAGATACGATCACTAATCCTGGGGCGAATAGGACCATCAGGCAGCCATGGATCAACCCACATACGACACCTACAACCATCACCAATGGAAAACCGGACAAGTGGACGAAATTCGTCACGAAGCCCCATAATCGCTTTGAGGCACCAAGACCACAGAGACGACACAGGAATCGTCCAAAGAGAACGACCACGGAGGATATACTCCTCCATCCAAGCGACCCACAGAGAACCAGAGCGAAGTAGAAGGAGCCAAAGGAGCTTCATAACAGCTGCCGAATTCCAGGATTGGATATGACGAATACCCAAACCTCCCTCCCGCTTCGGCAAACAAATGTCATCCCAGGCAACCTTAGCCCCCCCGCGACCAGAAGGAGAGCCTTTCCAGAGGTAGCAACGAAGCAACCTCTCAACCCTATGGACTATACGAGCAGGCAGCACAAACACACTAGCCCAATAGACCTGGAAGCTCTGGAGGACCGACTGGATAAGCTGCAACCTACCAGCATAGGAAAGAGCCCTAGCAGTCCAACTGCCAATCCTAGAGGTGATCCGATCAATCAGGTGCTGGCAATCCCGAGAAGACATCCTTCCTGAGAGGAGAGGGAGACCAAAGTAACAAACAGGCAAGGACGCAAGAGCAACACCCATGAACTCAGCAAGGCCGACAGCCACCGGGACAGGAACCCCCGCACAGAACATCGAGCTCTTAGCGGAGTTAGCCAAAAGGCCTGAAAGCTCCTGCAAGTGATGTAAGGTCTGCTGAACAAACCTCAAAGAAGTCCTATTCCCCGCAGAGAAAATCATCAAGTCATCCGCAAAGCAAAGATGGGTAAGATTAACCCTCTCGCACTTGGGATGAAACTCAAACTCAGGCGGCGGGGAATTCAGCAGTCGCGACAAGACTTCCATACACATGACGAACAGGTAAGGGGACAGAGGATCTCCCTGACGGAGACCCCGCCTACCCGCAAAAAACCCCTCAGAGGACCCATTCACCGAAATGGAGAACATAGTGATAGCACTCAAAAAGTGCTAATATTTAGCTCCTAAGTCTTGCAAATTAAGTAATTAATTGTGCTTAATTAATATATTTTGTATAATTTAATTACTTAGGGGTAAATCGGACCATTGAATTAATTAAGAGCTTAAAAGAACGTTTAGAGAATAATTTAGATTAATCATTCTGAGTGTTTATACTATGTATATTAATTAATCAAATTATATCTCAATTGTGATAAGTGGTCTGGTGGTGCAGGAGGAATTTGGCAAGGTGATAGGCCTGAGTTCAATTCCAGAGGAGGACAGAATTTCGGTTATTTTTCCTTCAGGCACAGACATAGCGTCGAGACGCTGCCTGTAGGGTCTCGACGCTACCCCGACAACAGGCGCTGGAAATTTCTGTACGAGCGTCGAGACGCTGCCTGTAGGGTCTCGACGCTCCGACTGTATAAAACCCATATTTTAACGATTTTTAGGGCATTCTCTCTCGGGTTTGGCTTGTTTTGGCCGATTTCTCTCTCAAATTCTTGGGGTTTTCTCCCCTTTTCTTCTATATCAAAGTAAGATTTTGTTGGATTTAGCTTGATTTTCATCCCGAGCAAGGTAAGTGCTCTAATTTGAGGTTAGGGGTGAATTTTGATGCGATTTATGAGGGTTCGTTCTTAATTTTGTGACTTAGCATGACTGATTGGGCATTTATTTCGTCTAAGCATATCTCACGAATGTGTTGGAATGATTTAGGACTAGGCACCCTTGATTTTCAGCATGTTTGATTGTTAAAGATTAATGATGCCGTGCCTCTCTTAATCGCCAAGTAACACGGATAAATCGAGCCATAGATAACATTGGATTCCAGTTCATCTTGGTTGCAATTTATCTTGATGAAATAAAACAATCGAAGTATCATATTAAATGTTGTGAATGTTGATTACTTCAGGGTTGCCGGGTAATCAATTAGCATTTAGGATGTTTAATTGAATGTTCGTCATAAAATGCTAGTTACTACTTTAGTTAATTTAGAGCTGATCAATCCGAGTTAGCTAATAGTACCGTTTAATTAGAATTGGAAAATTCTGATTAATATATATGTGGCCGGTTGCTTTAGGGCTTCCGGGCAACCGTTTATGTGTTTAATTATGTTTTTGCTAAGTATGTTTGAATCCCAATGAATCGAGTCGCATCAAGGTCAACCCCGACCCTTAAAATTAGGAGCACATGTAATTAGATTTATTTTCCCGTTAGTTTATATTTCGTCAAACCCCCCAATTTAATTGCTTTCGAGTCTTAGTTGTAAAAACAAATAGAAATTAATTAAGAGGAAGTAATTTTGGTTCCCTGTGGTTCGACACCCGTTACCACTAGCTGCAAAGCTCTGTTGTAGCGGAGTTATAAATGTATTTTGGCAAGCCTCGACAGCTTGAATTTGGAGTACCCCAAAAGTACCTCTACCAGAATTGGCGCCGTTGCCGGGGAACCAATTAATTTTTCTTATTTGGATTTTATTTGTTTGTTTTTCCTTTTTGTAGTTTGCCTTCTTTTGTAGGGGTTTGGCCTAAACAACGAGATAATGGGCAAAGACCGCGCCACTCCAACCACCCACCTCGCGAAATTCAGGGGAGGTTTTCTGTTCCCTTTAATTTTGTTTGTTTTTATTGCTTTATCTGATGGATGGATACATAGAGGACTATGTATCTTTCGAAGGTTGGGGGTGGAGTTGTCTGTTGGATTCCTGTAGTTGTTGAGTTGTGGAGATTTTGAATTTGAAGTGCTTGGGACTCTGTTTACATGCTTTCTAATAATGACAATCTAGGAAATGTTTTTAGAATCTTCATATTTGCATATCTAGATTAGCATGAAGTAGTTTGCACTAATTAGGTCCATGTCAAAAAATTTAAATTTTTTTCTGTTGCTCCCTTGCATCTAAAGAACACTTAGCAACTTCTCTTAGACTCCGTATGCTTAGATTGACCACATGTTGCATGGATTCTTGTTGTCACCCCGAAAGGCACCCCTAGGGAAGCTTTGTTGCATGAGAGTTTGTAATAGGTTAATCGAGTTAGCAAAGCTATTAGCCTAAACTAAATAAAAAAATAGAAAAGCATGTTAGCAAGAAAATTCTCCCGAGGCGTTCCTCCTTTTTAAAAGTGCGCGCTAAAGAAGTGAGCGTTAGTCCTTAAAAATGTGAAGCTTAGGCCTAAGTTTGACATGTTAGGCAACTCGGGATGGGAAAGAAAAAGAAAATAAAAAGTTGGGTTCAAAGAACCTTAACCAAGGGTACAAAGTACTCAAAAAGAAAAAAAAATGTATGAGAAAATTGTTTTAGGCCTCTTAATTTGTTGCTCTCTCTGATGTGATTAAGTTATAGACTGTTCTTCAATGCTAGAAGTAGGGGGAAAACAAGATGAATTGTAGCATGTTGTTTTTCCGAGCTTGCATGGTTTAGGAGAGGTTCGCTATCACACACACACGTAGGGGAGTAGTAGTTAATTTTTGACATGTTCATTGATTAAGTGCATGCGATGGATTGCTTACTTGTTTATGTAAATGTCTTGATTCTTAAAGCATCGAGATTTGAGTTAGAAGCATGCATGTATAGTCCTTAGAAGCTATTTTAGAGTTTTCCTTGCTCGAGGACTAGCAAGATTTAGGTTGGGGGTTTTGATAGCACTCAAAAAGTGCTAATATTTAGCTCCTAACTCTTGCAAATTAAGTAATTAATTGTGCTTAATTAATATATTTTGTATAATTTAATTACTTAGGGGTAAATCGGACCATTGAATTAATTAAGAGCTTAAAAGAACGTTTAGAGAATAATTTAGATTAATCATTCTGAGTGTTTATACTATGTATATTAATTAATCAAATTATATCTCAATTGTGATAAGTGGTCTGGTGGTGCAGGAGGAATTTGGCAAGGTGATAGGTCTGAGTTCAAGTCCAGAGGAGGACAGAATTTTGGTTATTTTTCCTTCAGGCACAGACATAGCGTCGAGACGCTGCCTGTAGGGTCTCGACGCTACCCCGACAACAGGCGCTGGAAATTTCTGTACGAGCGTCGAGACGCTGCCTGTAGGGTCTCGACGCTCCGACTGTATAAAACCCATATTTTAACGATTTTTAGGGCATTCTCTCTCGGGTTTGGCTTGTTTTGGCCGATTTCTCTCTCAAATTCTTGGGGTTTTCTCCCCTTTTCTTCTATATCAAAGTAAGATTTTGTTGGATTTAGCTTGATTTTCATCCCGAGCAAGGTAAGTGCTCTAATTTGAGGTTAGGGGTGAATTTTGATGCGATTTATGAGGGTTCGTTCTTAATTTTGTGACTTAGCATGACTGATTGGGCATTTATTTCGTCTAAGCATATCTCACGAATGTGTTGGAATGATTTAGGACTAGGCACCCTTGATTTTCAGCATGTTTGATTGTTAAAGATTAATGATGCCGTGCCTCTCTTAATCGCCAAGTAACACGGATAAATCGAGCCATAGATAACATTGGATTCCAGTTCATCTTGGTTGCAATTTATCTTGATGAAATAAAACAATCGAAGTATCATATTAAATGTTGTGAATGTTGATTACTTCAGGGTTGCCGGGTAATCAATTAGCATTTAGGATGTTTAATTGAATGTTCGTCATAAAATGCTAGTTACTACTTTAGTTAATTTAGAGCTGATCAATCCGAGTTAGCTAATAGTATCGTTTAATTAGAATTGGAAAATTCTGATTAATATATATGTGGCCGGTTGCTTTAGGGCTTCCGGGCAACCGTTTATGTGTTTAATTATGTTTTTGCTAAGTATGTTTGAATCCCAATGAATCGAGTCGCATCAAGGTCAACCCCGACCCTTAAAATTAGGAGCACATGTAATTAGATTTATTTTCCCGTTAGTTTATATTTCGTCAAACCCCCCAATTTAATTGCTTTCGAGTCTTAGTTGTAAAAACAAATAGAAATTAATTAAGAGGAAGTAATTTTGGTTCCCTGTGGTTCGACACCCGTTACCACTAGCTGCAAAGCTCTGTTGTAGCGGAGTTATAAATGTATTTTGGCAAGCCTCGACAGCTTGAATTTGGAGTACCCCAAAAGTACCTCTACCAGAATTGGCGCCGTTGCCGGGGAACCAATTAATTTTTCTTATTTGGATTTTATTTGTTTGTTTTTCCTTTTTGTAGTTTGCCTTCTTTTGTAGGGGTTTGGCCTAAACAACGAGATAATGGGCAAAGACCGCGCCACTCCAACCACCCACCTCGCGAAATTCAGGGGAGGTTTTCTGTTCCCTTTAATTTTGTTTGTTTTTATTGCTTTATCTGATGGATGGATACATAGAGGACTATGTATCTTTCGAAGGTTGGGGGTGGAGTTGTCTGTTGGATTCCTGTAGTTGTTGAGTTGTGGAGATTTTGAATTTGAAGTGCTTGGGACTCTGTTTACATGCTTTCTAATAATGACAATCTAGGAAATGTTTTTAGAATCTTCATATTTGCATATCTAGATTAGCATGAAGTAGTTTGCACTAATTAGGTCCATGTCAAAAAATTTAAATTTTTTTCTGTTGCTCCCTTGCATCTAAAGAACACTTAGCAACTTCTCTTAGACTCCGTATGCTTAGATTGACCACATGTTGCATGGATTCTTGTTGTCACCCCGAAAGGCACCCCTAGGGAAGCTTTGTTGCATGAGAGTTTGTAATAGGTTAATCGAGTTAGCAAAGCTATTAGCCTAAACTAAATAAAAAAATAGAAAAGCATGTTAGCAAGAAAATTCTCCCGAGGCGTTCCTCCTTTTTAAAAGTGCGCGCTAAAGAAGTGAGCGTTAGTCCTTAAAAATGTGAAGCTTAGGCCTAAGTTTGACATGTTAGGCAACTCGGGATGGGAAAGAAAAAGAAAATAAAAAGTTGGGTTCAAAGAACCTTAACCAAGGGTACAAAGTACTCAAAAAGAAAAAAAAATGTATGAGAAAATTGTTTTAGGCCTCTTAATTTGTTGCTCTCTCTGATGTGATTAAGTTATAGACTGTTCTTCAATGCTAGAAGTAGGGGGAAAACAAGATGAATTGTAGCATGTTGTTTTTCCGAGCTTGCATGGTTTAGGAGAGGTTCGCTATCACACACACACGTAGGGGAGTAGTAGTTAATTTTTGACATGTTCATTGATTAAGTGCATGCGATGGATTGCTTACTTGTTTATGTAAATGTCTTGATTCTTAAAGCATCGAGATTTGAGTTAGAAGCATGCATGTATAGTCCTTAGAAGCTATTTTAGAGTTTTCCTTGCTCGAGGACTAGCAAGATTTAGGTTGGGGGTTTTGATAGCACTCAAAAAGTGCTAATATTTAGCTCCTAACTCTTGCAAATTAAGTAATTAATTGTGCTTAATTAATATATTTTGTATAATTTAATTACTTAGGGGTAAATCGGACCATTGAATTAATTAAGAGCTTAAAAGAACGTTTAGAGAATAATTTAGATTAATCATTCTGAGTGTTTATACTATGTATATTAATTAATCAAATTATATCTCAATTGTGATAAGTGGTCTGGTGGTGCAGGAGGAATTTGGCAAGGTGATAGGTCTGAGTTCAAGTCCAGAGGAGGACAGAATTTCGGTTATTTTTCCTTCAGGCACAGACATAGCGTCGAGACGCTGCCTGTAGGGTCTCGACGCTACCCCGACAACAGGCGCTGGAAATTTCTGTACGAGCGTCGAGACGCTGCCTGTAGGGTCTCGACGCTCCGACTGTATAAAACCCATATTTTAACGATTTTTAGGGCATTCTCTCTCGGGTTTGGCTTGTTTTGGCCGATTTCTCTCTCAAATTCTTGGGGTTTTCTCCCCTTTTCTTCTATATCAAAGTAAGATTTTGTTGGATTTAGCTTGATTTTCATCCCGAGCAAGGTAAGTGCTCTAATTTGAGGTTAGGGGTGAATTTTGATGCGATTTATGAGGGTTCGTTCTTAATTTTGTGACTTAGCATGACTGATTGGGCATTTATTTCGTCTAAGCATATCTCACGAATGTGTTGGAATGATTTAGGACTAGGCACCCTTGATTTTCAGCATGTTTGATTGTTAAAGATTAATGATGCCGTGCCTCTCTTAATCGCCAAGTAACACGGATAAATCGAGCCATAGATAACATTGGATTCCAGTTCATCTTGGTTGCAATTTATCTTGATGAAATAAAACAATCGAAGTATCATATTAAATGTTGTGAATGTTGATTACTTCAGGGTTGCCGGGTAATCAATTAGCATTTAGGATGTTTAATTGAATGTTCGTCATAAAATGCTAGTTACTACTTTAGTTAATTTAGAGCTGATCAATCCGAGTTAGCTAATAGTATCGTTTAATTAGAATTGGAAAATTCTGATTAATATATATGTGGCCGGTTGCTTTAGGGCTTCCGGGCAACCGTTTATGTGTTTAATTATGTTTTTGCTAAGTATGTTTGAATCCCAATGAATCGAGTCGCATCAAGGTCAACCCCGACCCTTAAAATTAGGAGCACATGTAATTAGATTTATTTTCCCGTTAGTTTATATTTCGTCAAACCCCCCAATTTAATTGCTTTCGAGTCTTAGTTGTAAAAACAAATAGAAATTAATTAAGAGGAAGTAATTTTGGTTCCCTGTGGTTCGACACCCGTTACCACTAGCTGCAAAGCTCTGTTGTAGCGGAGTTATAAATGTATTTTGGCAAGCCTCGACAGCTTGAATTTGGAGTACCCCAAAAGTACCTCTACCACATAGGCGAAGTAACGCAAGCCCGGATCCAGTTGACAAACTGGCAAGGCGTACCAATCGAGAGCAGTAAGCCAAAGAGAAAGTCCCACTGGATAGAATCATAAGCTTTCTGCAGGTCGATCTTCAGCACACACCGCGGCCTCCCTTTATTGAGGTGGTAACCCCCAACTAACTCCTGGCAGAGCAGAATGTTATCCACAATACTCCTCCCTTAAACAAAGGCCGACTGATTCGGACTGATGAAGGAAAGCAGCCACACGCGAAGACGATTAGCCAAAACCTTTGCAATGCATTTATACAAAACAATACAACAGGAAATAGGCCTGAAATCCTGAACCCGGGAGGCACCCACCTTCTTAGGAATCAAGGTAAGAGAAGTGGCATTGATACCAGGAGGAAGGAAGGAGGTATCAAAGAAGTGAAGCGCTGCGGAACAAAAATCATCCCCAACAATACTCCAAGCAGCTTTGAAGAACCCCACAGGGAAACCATCCGGCCTAGGATCCTTGGCACTACTCATGGAAAAGAGAACAACTCGAACCTCGTCTCTCGAGATGGGGCGGATGAGATCAGTAACACACTGATCAGACCACAGAAACCCCACAATCGGTTTCAAATGCTCTGTAAGGTCACGGTAACCAACCCCCTGGGAACCCAAGAGCCCCTGGAAATAATGAACCAGAGATCTCGAGATGTCCCCATGGGAAGACAACCTGGCCCCAGAACCGTCAACCAGAGAGGAAAGGCTATTCCAGGCTGCCCTAACTTTCACGCTCCTGTGAAAGAACCCCGAGTTCCTATCCCCTAACGCCAACCACTTAACCCTCGATTTCTGCCGAAGGGATGCTTCTTCACACCTAGCTGCAGCCAAAAACCTATCCGAGGCCTCAGAGGCCTGAAGCAGGAGGGAGGGAGAAAGGGGGTCTGCCAAAACTCCAGCCTGGGCAGCCTTCATGGCCAAGCGAATATCAACAACCTGCTGACTAAGCACGGCAATCGGCTTCCCGAACTCCTGCCTTAGAGACCTCTTTAAGCCCTTTAAATTGCGAGCGAAGCTAACAAGCGGAGAGACCCCAACATGGGTCACCCACCTACTCGCGACCACAGACAAAAACCTATCAGACTCCCCCCAATGGTTAAAGAACCGAAAGGAGGGAGACCGACGAGCACCTAAAGGGCCTGGAGCGAAAACCATCGGACTATGATCAGAGACACCCCAATCATGCACGTGCACCACACACATAGGTCGGGCAGAAGCCCACTCACCATTCACCAAAACCCTATCCAACCTCCCCAACCGACCTCCCGGGCCACCCCTCGGGCGGCTAGACCAAGTGAACCAATTCCCCTGAACCGGCAGCTCAACCAAATCCGCCTCTAGGAGAGCAATATCAAAGGCTCCCATCGCAGAAATGCTATGGTTGCCACCACTCCTCTCAGACAGCCGGCGAGTCTCATTAAAGTCTCCCATAACCACTCCAGGGGAAGACCAACTCGAACAAGCCAAGGCCAACTCCCTCCACAAGGCAGACCGCCCAGCCTCGAGATTGGACCCATACACACAGGCAATATGAGTCACAACCTGAGAAGACAGGTCCACCAGGGAGCCAGTAACCAACTGAGGACTAATCAGGCTAGGAGAGAAAGAGAAACGGCGGGAACGCCATAACACCGAAATACGACCCAGGCCACTATCCCCATAACTACACACGCACTGCCAATCGGCCCCAAAGGAACGAAACACGAAGTCAAACTGATGAGCCTTAACCTTAGTTTCTACCATACAGTAGAAACCAATATTCTCAGACTGCAAAAACCGAGGGATATGGAAACTGCAAAAAACCGAAAACGCCCCGGTGGGATGCATTTTTTGAAATTTTTTTTATTCAAAAATGGGTTCGTATTGATAAAACATTCACAATGCACTCTTTGGTTTTGTGCAATTCGGAATCTTACTCAATTTTTTTGGCACGTGCTTTAAATGCTCTCGTTGAGGATTTTAGGGCCTTGAGATAGGGGTGCAAGGTTGTTAGATATTAGACTCGCAGGCTTCGAGAGTTGTAGTTTGAGGTTAAAAAGCGTCCCCGACCATAAGTTTGGAAAAGAAGGGAAGAAACAAGCGATATGGAAATTGCAAAAAACCGAAAACGGGTGAGTGAGCGCATCACCTAGATAGCCCAGAGTGGGGGTTGATTGATCCTGCACCATGCAGCAAACGGGGCATGGATGATTTAAAATATTTAACTGCATTATATACCGCCTATAAAGGCAAATTTTTAATCGAACAACCACTTGGTGCAGTGGGTGAGCGCTCTGCCTAAGATAGCAGAGAGTGGGGGTTCGATTCTGCCCTAGGGCAGATTCTCATAAAAATTATCAAACAACCACTTGGTGCAACGGGTGAGTGAGCGCAACACCAGAGTGGGGGTTGATTGATCCTGCACCGTGCAAACGGGGCATGAATGATTTAAAATATTTAACTGCATTATATACCGCCCATAAAGACAAATTTGATCGAACAACCACTTGGTGCAGTGGGTGAGCGCTCCGCCTAAGATAGTAGAGAGTGGGGGTTCGATTCTGCCCTTGGGCAGATTTTCATAAAAATTATCAAACAACCACTTGGTGCAACGGGTGAGTGAGCGCATCACCTAGATAGCCCAGAGTGGGGGTTGATTGATCCTGTACCGTGCAAACGGGGCATGAATGGGGGGTTGATTGATCCTGCACCGTGCAAACGGGGCATGAATGATTTAAAAAATTTAACTACATTATATACCGCCTTTAAAGGCAAATTTTGGGAAAAAAAAGGCAAATTTTAACCTCCTAAATTCTCTCTGTTCTCTCTCCTCCCTCCAATGGGGGATTGATTTCTTGGAGGTGCAATTCGTCCATGGTGGCTTGAAGTTTCCATGGCTGGGGATTGATAGCACGGTTGCAGCTTGGTAGGGCATTCTCGTTTGAAGCTTGGTAGGCATTCTGATGAAGAAAGAGGAGTTGGGCGCATCACAGAGGTAAGCTCCCCATTCCTCTGTTTTTGCGTTTTATCTTTTCTGGTTTTGCTTAGTTTTTAGGTGTGCTCTGTTCGGGGTCTTTGTTTGTGCTGTGGGGATTAGTTTTGAAGATTAGGATTCCTTCTTCATTGGTTTCGCGTTTTGGGGTGTTCAATCATGAGAAAGAAGAAATCCCCACAGAAAAAGTCGTTTGCTCAAAGTTTTGGACTGCCTTCTGGTTTGCGTCCTCCGAAGTCTGCAGCTAACTCAGGGGCTGGTTCTTCAGTGGCTGCGTGTGGGGAGGCTTCGGTGGTACTCACTAATGCATTAGGTAAGTCTTCTGGGGGGAAGGCATCTAAGGGTTCGACTTCAGATGCTCCATCTTCGGTGAAAAATTAGAGCATGGGTTGCGAGCCTTCTGAGTTGGTGAATCTGTTGTCTGCTCATGAACTTAATTCAAATTCCGTGAAGGTTGGAAGTAATGGTGGGGTAGGCTCCAGTCAAGGGACGGAGCGTGTTCAAGTTAAAGCCTCTGGTTTTTCTGGGCAGCTCTTGAATTCTGTAAAAATAGGAAAAATAGGGGGTCAGACACTGCCATTGCATCCCAGCGCTGGAGGTGATCTTTCCGTTGAAGGTGTGCTTTGTCCTCAGCCCCGTGAGTCAGAGGCTTCATCGTCTTCGAATCTGCGGTTGTTTGAGGAAGGCAAGCTTCGGCTGGAGGATGAAGATGAAGAGCTAGGTCAATTCGCGTACTCTACAGGGGCTGCGGCGGCTGGTGATCCTACGTTCATTGAGATTACTAAACAAGGAAAGTCAATTAAAAGCCTGGGCGGGAATATTGGGAGTAAGGTTGTGAGTTGCCCTTCTTTTCCCGTGATGCTTGTGGAGGACTTAAATGAAAAGGCTGCTAAGTTGGATTCTCACCAAGTTGGCCGTTTGCAGCGTGCTTCCTCATGGACAAATAAGGCAAGTTTTGAATAGGAATTAATTGGAGATCTTTCTCTCTCTATGGCCAAGTGCTCAAACGATCAAGTGGGCTCCAAAGCCAAAAATGGCAAGTCAATCCTTTCCTACTCTCAAACCCGTGGGCAGCTGGAAGTCTTTCCAAATTGTGCTAACCAATTTGACTACCCAAATGGGCCTCCCCCAAATGGTGACGGTACTGGGCTTGCATCAAATGGTATTGACTCCATTGGGCTTGGCCAAAAAGGTTTTAGTGTTAATGGGATTGGCCCAAGAGGGCTTGACTTGATTGACAAATCTTTTTCTTTTTTGCAAAAGTGATTATATATAAGCAAAAGGCCTCAAAGCCCGAGGCCAAAGGGCACAACAACAAGAGAACAAACACTGGGAGAACCAATGTACGACAACAAAACGAAAACAACACAACGGAAACCTCACAGCACGAGGGAAAGCAACAAATAAACCAAACAACAACATACCCCAGCATCCATCCCACAAGCGGGAAGGAGCTAGAAAAGACAAAAAGCAGAAAAAAGAAACACAACTGAAAAGCAAAGAAACAGCTGAAGCAGGAGGAAACAAAGAGATAGAACACGAGGGAATCGTGACACCTCAACCGCGATCCGCCCACAAAACTCCCCAGGCCATCCAACCCCCGGCCGGTACTAGCGAAAGAGCGACTCCAGACAGGGTCAAGGGGCACCAAGCAAAACAGAGAGAGGACAGGCAGATGCTGAGAAATAAGGGGCCAAGCTGGCCATCCATCAAATGCAAGCAAGAAGCCCGCCCCCCAAGCTCGACCAAGAAACCGAACAAAGAAGAGGCCCATCAACTCGTCTTCCCCCTACTTATGGCAAAAGAACAACCATCCGGAATGCAGGCACGGCAGAAAGCCACAGGGACCCAGCCAGCATCGCTTCCCTCGACAAAGCCAGATCCAAGGACCCACCAAAAGCCCACACACCCTCAGGACAAAGCGCCTTTCGGGGTGACAACAAGCGTCCAGAACTCAACTCAATTAGGAACCAGGACCGGCAGGGGACAACGAGCACCCACAGAACAAGAGAAGGACAGCCAACTGCAGAAGAAACAAGCACCGCCTGAAACACTCCGACAGCTAGGGACACCCCACAGACTAGCCTCGCAGAGCCCCACACAAGAAGCCCACCAGGGAGAAAGGCCAAAGGGAACCAAGGACAGACAGAAGAAGAAGCCAGCAACTGAACAGGCCTCAGAAAGCAGCGATCTCAGAGCAAGAACAAGCACAGGGACAAGCTCAAAAAACCAAGCCACACAGACCAAACCAGAAACCCCTCCAGAAGAAGGGGCAACAGCATGAACCAAGGACAGATCAGGGGAAGTAGCAAACGCCATAAGCGAGACAGCGCCACATAGAGCAACCTGACAAAACACCTGCACACACTCAAAGAACAAGACAAAGTCAATCAAAAGAATCCCAGGGGGAGACGGCCGAAACCGCACCCGCCCAGGACGAGCAAGCAGAAGAAATATCAGACCGAATAGCAGCGATAACCGACTGAGTAGGGCGGTGACCCGGGCCATGAAAACGCAAATTGCGTTCCATCCAAATATGGTAAATCACAGCACACCAGGTCACCCTCCAAACAAGCTTACGCTTGTGCTGCCCAGCACTCACCCGACAAATCCACTCAAGCTCAGCATCCCAAGGGAGAACGAGGCGGGAAGCTCTGCCCCAACAGAGGATAGCCTCCCACACCAAACTCGCAAAGGGGCACTGGAAGAATAAGTGGTCACGGGACTCAGTCCCGGACAAACAAAGCAAACAATCAGTAGGTGTCGAGGGGATCCACCTAGCCAGCCTATCACGAGTATACAAGCGGTCCCTCAAGGCCAGCCAGGTGACAAAAGCATGACGCGGAATATTCCCCCCGAACCATAGCAAACCCTGCCACGGGACCACTGTCCCACGGGGGCGAATCGCCTCCCAAGCACTAGAAACCGAAAAACCAATCCCGCCAGGAACCCAGATCAACTTATCCTCCCTACCTGGGCAACACACAGTAGAGCGCACAGCATCGGCGATCTCCAACAAATAAGGAGACACTGCCGACCACCGCCACGAACCATCAGGTAGCAAAAAATCAGAGACCATAGCTTGAATATGACTAGCTGCGTCATACAAGATACGATCACTAATTCTGGGGAGAATAGGACCATCAGGCAGCCAAGGATCAACCCACATACGACACCTAGAACCGTCACCAATGGAAAACCGGATAAGTGGACGGAATTGGTCCCGAAGCCCCATAATCGCCTTGAGGCACCAAGACCACGTAGACGACATAGGAATCGTCCAAAGAGACCGACCACGGAGGATATACGCCTCCATCCAAGCCACCCACAGGGAACCAGAGCGAAGCAGGAGGAGCCAGAGGAGCTTCATAACTGCTGCCGAGTTCCAGGAGGGGATATGACGAATACCTAAACCTCCCTCACTCTTCGGCAAACAAATGTCAGCCCAGGCAACCTTCGCCCCCCCACAACCAGAAGGAGAGCCCTTCCAGAGGTAGCAACGAAGCAAACTCTCAACCCTATGGACTATACGAGCAGGCAGCACAAACACACTAGCCCAATAGACTTGGAAGCTCTGAAGGACCGACTGGATAAGCTGCAACCTTCCTGCATAGGAAAGAGCCCTAGCAGTCCAACTGCCAATCCTAGAGGTGATCCGATCAATCAGAGGCTGGCAATCCCTAGAAGACAACCGACCTGAGATGAGAGGGAGACCTAAGTAACACACAGGCAAGGTTGCCAGAGCAACACCCATGAACTCAGCCAGACCGACAGCCACCTGGACAGGAACCCCCGAGCAGAACATCGAGCTCTTAGCGGAGTTAGCCACAAGGCCAGAAAGCTCCTGGAAGTGAAGTAATGTCTGCTGAACAAACCTCAAGGAAGTCCTGTTCCCCGCAGAGAAAATCATCAAGTCATCCGCAAAGCAAAGATGGGTAAGATTAACCATTTCACACTTGGGATGAAACTCAAACTCAGGCGGCGGGGAATTCAGCAGCCGCGATAAGACTTCCATACACATGACGAACAGGTAAGGGGACAGGGGATCACCCTGACGGAGACCACGCCTACCCGCAAAAAACCCCTCAGAGGACCCATTCACCGAGATGGAGAACATAGGCGAAGTAACGCAAGCCCGGACCCAGTTGACAAACTGGTAGGGCGTACCAATCGAAAGCAGTAAGCCAAAGAGAAAATCCCACTGAATAGAGTCATAAGCCTTCTGCAGGTCAATCTTCAGCACACACAGCGGGCTCCCTTTGTTGAGGTGGTAACCCCCAACCAACTCCTGGCAGAGCAGAATGTTATCCACAATGCTTCTACCTTGAACAAAGGCCGACTGATTCGGACTAATGAAGGAAGGCAGCCACACGCGAAGACGATTAGCCAAAACCTTTGCAATGCATTTATACAACACATTACAACAAGAAATAGGCCTGAAATCCTCAACCCGTGAAGCACCCACCTTCTTAGGAATCAAGGTAAGAGAGGTGGCATTGATACCAGGAGGAAGGAAGGAGGTATCAAAGAAGTGAAGCACAGTGGAAACGAAATCATCCCCAACAACACTCCAAGCAGCTTTGAAAAACCCCACAGGGAAGCCATCCGGGCCAGGAGCCCTGGCACTACTCATGGAAAAGAGAACAACTCGAACCTCCTCTCGCGAGATGGGGCGAGTGAGATCAGTTACACACTGATCAGACCACGAAAACCCCACCATCGGCTTTAAACACTCAGTGAGGTCACGATAACCAACCCCTTGGGACCCCAAGAGACCCTGGAAATAATGAACCAGAGATCTCGAGATGTCCTCTTGGAACGACAACCTGACCCCAGAGCCATCAACCAAAGAGGAAAAGTTATTCCGGGCTGCCCTAACTTTTACGCTCCTGTGAAAGAACCCCGAGTTCCTATCCCCTAACGCCAGCCACTTGACCCTCGATTTCTGCCGAAGGGAGGCTTCCTCACACCTAGCTGCAGCCCAGAACCTATCAGAAGCCTCAGCAGCCTGACGCTGGAGGGAAGGAGAAAGGGGGTCCACCAAAACTCCCGCCTGGGCAGCCTCCATGGCCAAGCGCAGATCAATAACCTGCTGACTAAGCACGGCAATCGGCGTCCCAAACTCCTGCCGGAGAGTCCCCTTTAAGCCCCTTAAATTGCGAGCGAAGCTAACAAGCGGAGAGACCCCAACATGGGTCACCCACTTACTAGCAATCATAGACAAAAACCTATTAGACTCCCCCCAATGATTGAAGAACCGAAAGGAGGGAGACCGACGAGCACCTAAAGGGCCAGGAGAGAAAACCAACGGACTATGGTCAGAGACACCCCAGTCATGCACGTGCACCACACACATAGGCCGACCAGAAGCCCACTCAGCGTTGACCAAGACTCTATCCAACCTTCCCAACTGACCTCCTGGGCCACCCCTCGGGCGACTAGTCCAAGTGAAACAATTCCCCTGAACCGGCAGCTCAACCAAGTCAGCCTCTAGGAGAGCAGTATCAAAGGCTCCCATCGAAGAAATGCTATGGTTACCCCCACTCCTCTTAGTCAACCGGCGAGTCTCATTGAAGTCTCCCATAACAATGCCAGGGGAAGACCAACTCGAACAAGCCAAGGCCAACTCCCTCCACAAAACAGACCTCCCAGCCTCGAGATTGGACCCATACACACAGGCAATATGAGTCACAACCTGAGAAGACAGGTCCACCAGGGAGCCAGTAACCAACTGAGGGCTAATCAGGCTAGGGGAGAATGAGAAACGGCGGGAACGCCATAACACCCAAATACGACCCAGGCCACTATCCTCATAACTACAAACACACTGCCAATCAGCCCCAAAGGAACGAAAAACGAAATAAAACTGATGAGCCTTAACCTTAGTTTCTACCAGACAGCAGAAACCAATATTCTCAGCTTGCAAAAAGGAGCGAACACATCGTCCTTTTGCCGGGTCAGTGAGACCGCGCACATTCCACGAGCACCAACTAGACATAGGAAGTAGACGGGGAAACAATGGCATCCTGAAACCACCCTCGGGGGGGCCAAATCACACCCTAACGAATCCGAAAGAGAACCGAAAGAGTTAGTCACATGTACCCCCTTCAGGGGTTCAGGAGAACGGGGAAGCCGAGAGGAGGGACCAGTAGGAGAACTCGGAAGACTAGCCAAGGCAAAGGGAAGGGCAGACGAGTCTGCAGTCAAGGACCTGGCAGCCTTCTTCCGTTTACGCCTACGGGATTTCCCTCCCACAGGGAGAAAGTCACCACCGGCCTCAAGAGAGGAGGCCTGTTCCCCCTCCCCACTAGCAACCCCTACCTGAACCGAGTTCACGCCATCACTCTGAGCCGGCACCCTGACCCCACCCTCAGTAGACACCTGTGTAGGGAGGATGGGCTCCAAACTACCCACAGGCTTTTTAGGACAACCGGAGTCCGAGTGGCCAAAGACCCGACAGGATAGGCACCTCTTGGGCTTCCATTCATACTCAATGGGGATAGTGTGATCCACACCATAGACAGTGACCCCAACCTTACTAGGAAGAGGGGCCTCAATCGCGACCTCCACACAAACCCGAGCATACGAGGAGCACGTTTTGTCCTTTGTAGGCTTATCCAACCTCAAAGGAACACCAACCGTACTCGCAATGTTACTCAAGCCAGGAGTGGTCCACAATTCCATAGGGACATGGAAGAACTTAACCCACACAAGAATTTTATCGAAGACAAAGGTCTGAGGGACTATCCCTGGGACCCACTGCCTCAGTAGGATAGGCTTACCCCCAATGTGCCAGGGGCCATTCTCCAAGACCCAGTCCCGAGCTGAGTCCTTTTGGAACCTGAAGATGATCAAACCATTATCAAACAAGTTAATGGTTGGAACTTCCACATGTCCCCAAATCTTACGGACAAGCCGATCAAGCACAAAAAAGGGGAGTTTACCATCGATAAACTGACCCACCAAAGACCCTCTCCAGACTGCTACCCCCTCCTCAATTACCTCATCCGAGGGTATGGCAAACATAATCCCATCCTTTTCAATTGGAGGGTTATAGACTAGGGGTTCAGATGCAGGGGAGGTCCACTGAGGCCCAAAAAGATTAGCCCAACTAGACTTTTGACCCTGACCATGGGATCCTGGGGGCACAAAGGACCCACTCATCCCAAAACTATCCCCAGAACCCTGAGACACATCGTCTCCAGCACTCACAAGCTGGTTCGAACGAGATTGGCCTAACAGGGGAAACTTTCCTGGAATCCCCGACCCACTCCTCGCCCCAAGCTCGCTAAACCCCATCCCAAACTCAGAAGATCCATTTTTACCCCCCAAGGGCAACAGCTCCTCCCGAGGGGGAAGACTACGACGCGTCACTAAATTTCCCAATTGACCCCGCCCTAAAGGGAGATGACCCGATAGGCAAGACACCTTGTCCTTGTTGGGTTTTATGTCCTAAAACTCGTGGTTTGTAAACTGTTATGTTTGTAAAGATTCTATTTAGAATAAAGAGTTATTAGTTTTATTCAGTAAAAGAGTTTACTGGAATAAAGTGAAACGTGTTTGGTTTAACCTATACCAATGACCAACACCCTTGGCTGAATATGAGTACTTGAGCCTCATGTATGACATGATTGTGGATCAGGCTCAAGTAGTCAGTCAAAACGGTCTATAGTATACGGATAAGGCTGGGTACCTTATCCTGGTAACACTATTGGATGCGGCTCACTTTGTATTGTACAGAACGATGTGATCTGAATCGTTCCACATGGAGATGTGAGAAGTGAGGGCGTCCTGTGTAAAGAGTTTACACAAGATCGAACCGCGTATTAAGTCGCTCTCTCTTTATAACTCCGTTTACTGATGAGACCGACTTATACATATTGATGGCCTAGGTAACTCGATCTCAATCCTGAGCTCGCTATGAACTCCTGCTTATTCGATAGTATCCTTTGACTTGCACGGGTGAGAGTGGCCCTTTTAGCGCCGACTCAATAAGCCTACCATCTTGAGGATAAAGTCGAATAGGTAGCTGGGGACATAGTACAGCAAGATTGGAGTTCACTCCTAACCCGCTCTTAAGGGTTAGTAGATAGGTTGTTCCCTTAATAGCTGACTTCGAGGCTTGAACAATGAGCGCTCACTCTCTCATGTGATGAGAGGGTTAACTGATCTGATGGTTGGACCACAGATCTATTGTTCATTAGAGGTGTCAGTGGTACTTAAGGAACAAGATGTAATGCAGGGGATAAACGGTTTAAATGACCCAGCTGTGATTACGAACAACCTGTGAAGGGTCGACTTGCCAGTGACGGTTATATCAGAGGACATAATATATCTACAGTGAGGAGAGTGCAACCCTCGGACTATAGTGGAGTCTCCGGGGGTTAACGAAAGTTGATTGATTCGGGTTAAAAGAGTTTTAACCGAATAAATCTCGTATCGTTGGAGCTCATGATCTGTAGGTCCTTTAGGTTCTCCTGGCTAGCTCGGATAACGCCGTGCAACAATATAAGAGAAAATAAAAGAAAATGAAAAGAATTTGAATTGTTCAAATTCGTTTTTTTTTGGAAGAAGGATGGACATATTTAAATGTGATTTAAATATGAACATATTTAAATATGATTTAAATATGAGAATGGCCTAATACATGAATAAGATTCATGTGTAAAAAGTCGGTTTTCGGAAAACCGGGTTTAGTCATATTATTTAATTAATATTTGATATTCAATTAAATAATATTAATTAATTAAAAAGTTTAATTAATTAAAATATATATATTTATTAATTAAAAAGTTTAATTAATAAAATATATATATATATATTATATTTATTTAAATTATTTAAATAAATATTAAATTTATATATATATATATATATATATTTATATATATGGCTGGACACTTGCATGTTATGCAAGTGTCCTTTGCTAAGCCATTTAAAAAAGTGAAAGAAGAAGTTAAGATGGGGATAGTGTTTTGGGAGCTGAGGTTTGACGTTGAAAAAAAAAAGTTTTTTTTTTAATTGTTTCTTTCATTTTGTTGTAAAAAGGATTCAGCCCCCCCCCCCCCCCCCCTCTGCCTTCTTGCTTTCTCTTCTTCTTCCTCTGCCTCTTTTCCTTTTCTCTTGTTTCGGAGTCCCACCATTCCGTTGCACGGCGCCGAGGATAGCGGGACTACCTCGGGTGGTCCTCGACGTGTTGGAGAGAAGAGGTTTGAAGAGTTCGTGACGAAGAACGGCCGGCGGAACGCGAAGAAAAGTAGAACTTCAAGGGTATGTTTTCTATTTTTCTCTTTTCCGCTTTAAGAGCATGTTTTCTATTTGTTAAATTGATGAAATTAGAGTATCATCGGTCCGAAATCGCCTTCCGCTGCGCATGTCGCTCCATCAATTGGTATCAGAGCGATTTTGTGATTAACTCAATTTGCATCAATTTAAGTTGGTGGGTATTTTAATTAGAAATTGTTTCTGAATGGATGTCTAAAGTGAATATCGATTTTGGCATAGTTTCTATTTGAATTTCATTATATGTAATTGCCCGAGAATGTATGGGCTTTAATGCGTGCGGAAGAGTCTGTATTTTTAGAGTCATTAGAGTCCATATAGGTTTCTTTGTGAAAGAAGCTCGAGTTTGGAGCTCGCCGAAATGTTCGGTATAAATTCAAACTCGTTCTAGGCAATACGAAGAGAAATTCGAAGAGAAATTGACCGAAGCGTTCGGAGGAAGCAAGCTGGTCCAAGGCGGTGCGAAGAGTTCGAAGTCCGCTGAAGATTTAGCTTGTTGATCAAGCTTGTAATAAAATAGTTATTGCTTGCTAAATGCCAAAATCGATCCACTTTAGTGTGTTTAATTAATTATGCATTGCGAATGTATGTTTTAATTAAATTCCATGTTTGTATGTGCATATCGTATGCCATATAGATTTAAAATCCCACCATAGGAAGCATGCTCCATGCATTGGTATTATGTTATAAGTGTTATAATTTATAGTATGCATATTTGGGAATTCATGAGTATTAATATAAGAGTTATATTAATTCATGAATTAGATGTTGTTAATTTAATAGAATAATTGATATAAGTGTTATATTAATTATAAAATTAAATTTACAACATAGGTTGTCCTGGTTTTATGCATATTATAGGTTATAAGTGTTATAATATATTGGATGCATGTTTAATTCATGAGTATTAATATAAGTGTTATATTAATTCATGAATTAGTTGTTGTTTGCTTAATAGAATAATTAATATAAGTGTTATATTAATTATGAAATTAAACATCCAACCAAGATGCATTATTGTATGTTATAATTGTTATAATGTATAGGATGCATGCTTAATTCATAAACATTTGATATAAGTGTTATATTAATTTATGAATTAGGAGTTGTATATTTAAGAGCATAATCGATATAAGTGTTATATTGATTATGAAGTTAAATATTCAATTTGTCATGCCTTAGCGAATGTATGTTTGAGAAGCATATAGAAGTTTGTTGTAGTAAGTCTAGTTTTTGCAAGTGTTGTAAAAATGACTTAGACTTTTAAAATCTATTACAAAGAAAAGAGCATGTTCATTTAGGGTTAATGATTCGATCAGGTTCATTAGATGAATAGGTCGAAATCTCGTAAATGCTAAGGTTATGAGAAACTCACCCGGTGAAATCCTGTTCGAGGTTGGAGGTATTTAAGCTGACGGTTTACGGAACACCTCCTACCTGGGGACGATCCGGTACTTGAGTAAAGTTAACCAGGCTTTATGAGCGTGCGTGAGAGGTGTGAGGTTAATAAAGTGTTTATAACCTAGACATCTCAGGTAAATAGTTTGCCTAGACTTAAGGTTTTATTTTCTTAGCCGGATAAAACCTGAGTAGTTTACCCTAAATCACCGTCTATGATGCTTAGTAGATGTGTTGAGAAGGAATATATGATATATCCCTCTCCTGCTACGCACTCCCTATAGTTCACAACGTGAGAATTTTGCTCGGCCTCGTGTTGCTAATGTGGCAACCCCCTTAGGATGGCATTTGCAACTTTCAATAGCAAGGTGAGTGGAGTAAGTGTCTATAGTAAGTGGGAGAAGGAAGTACGTCAGTACATCCTACGGTCTCCTCCATTGGATTGAACCGTGAGATTCTCATGTTCCGCCTGCAAGGTGCCCTTGGTGGCACCAATCCCTTAGGAGGGTCGTTTCATGGGAGTTGAACAAGTCAGTCACCATTTATGGATAAAGAAACATAGGGCCATTCCCAACTCTGACATTCCCTTAGGTTGCACTGTTGGGGCCGTCCTGTGCGTTCTAAAAATGGAGGGTAACACTTACGAGATTTGCTAAGGAGTTAGTAAATCTTGACCAAAAACGATAACTAAGATGCTATAGGAATATGAGTTATTCTGGAGTTAGCATTTAGTCAAGAATGTCTTGGTTTAGTGAAGGAGTGCTCGTTTACCCTTAGATAGCGACCATTCTAAATCACTAAAATATCGTTGCATGTAAATAAAGAGTTTGGGTACTTTATTTGCTGCTAAACCTCTTAATTGGTTTAAATAGGTTAAAACCGTTTCACTAATAGTTTTACTTTCTTTTTCAGCATGTCGAGCTCTTTTATACAGTTGTTAGCTCACGACAAATTAACCGGTGAAAATTTTGGGACGTGGAAGTCGAACCTTAATGCTGTTTTGGTTCTCGACAACCTAAGATTTGTCTTAACAGAGGAGTGTCCTCCGGTTCCTAGTTCAAATGCCTCACGAACTGTTCGTGAAGCATATGACGGTTGGATTCGGGCTAATGATAAAGCTCGAGTTTATATCCTGGCAAGCATATCTGATGTTTTGTCAAGGAAGCATGAGGGGATGGTTTCCGCTAAGGAAATCATGGCTTCACTACAAGAGATGTTTGGAAAGCCTTCCTCATCTCTTAGGTATGAAGCCCTCAAGCACATTTACAACTGCCGTATGGCTGAAGGAACCTCTGTTAGGGAGCATGTCCTTAACATGATGGTGTACTTCAATACTGCAGAAGTAAATGGAGCAACCGTCGACGAACAAGGTCAGGTTGGATTTATCTTGGAATCTCTTCCGAAGAGTTTCCTGCACTTCAGGGCCAATATGGTCATGAACAAGATAGAATACAATCTGACGTCTCTTCTGAATGAGCTTCAGATTTATCAGTCCCTGCATACCTCGAAAGGAAAGGAGAAGGAGGTAAATGTTACCACTTCTGTGAAGTTCCAGAAAGGGTCTGGGTCTGGGACTAAATCTGAACCTCTTACTGTGAGTAATAAGATTATTCACAAGAAGAAGAGAAGTGCTAGGAAGGGCAAAACCCCAGCTGTAGGCAAGGTTAAAGCTACACACAGTGGAAAGTGTTTTCATTGTGGTGAAGAAGGGCACTGGAAGCGAAACTGCCCTAAATACCTTGCGGAGAAAAAGGCACAGAATGAACGACAAGGTAAATGTGATTTATCTTTTGTCTAAACATGAATTGTGGATTATGATTGTCATACCTGGATGTTGATTCAGGAACCACTAATCATGTTTGTTATTCTATTTCAGGAAACTAGTTCCTGTTTGCCAGTTTCTTGACGAAGATGCCTTATGAAGACGTCTTCGCAGTATCTACAGTGGGAGCTTGCAGTTTGTTTAGTTGTCTGTATAGAAATAATTTCAAGTGTTGTAATTATTGTCTATAAACTCAAGTTTTTGTTGAACACTTTATGTATATAGTATCTTTTGTTTTTATAAATGAATGGTTCATTTCACAAAAGATGTATACAAGTAGTGTTCTATTAAACTTGGTAACAACTAAAGTGTTAAGACTTATCTTGTTTTATATTGAAAGCTAAATTATAAATTAACAATGGTTGTTAGTTTAACTGGTTCTTCTCAAATGTTGAGAAAGCTTTGATGCAGTGGGAGAATTATGAGATAATTCGGCCTGCTGTATTAGTTTGTTTTATGACTCTAGTTATCATATTGATGATGACAGTGAGTTCATAAACAAGAACCAGTGGCTCAAAACCATGAATCTTCAAGAGGTTTACAAACCAATTCTATGAGGTGAAAACCTCTAAGACTTGACTTTCTGGCAAAGGGATTGTCTCGAAGAGAAGAGGTTAATTGTGTATTAACTTCATCTCTTGTTGTCAGATATAAGTTATATAGTATACTAGTATCCATTGCCCTGTTCTATCTGATAGAACAAGACATATGGATATCAAGACTAGCTATCTTGATAGAGTATCTATTAGTCTTAACCAGGGAGATACATTTTTCAGGATTAAGAGCAAATCGTTTGCGAGCTTCTTCAATCCATTTATGAATTGAAATAAGCATCTATATTCTGATTTATAAGGTTTGTTTTTCAAATCTTATGGTTTTGAACATTACATTGATAAAACTTGTTGGACAAGTGTTTAATCAATGTTAAAGCTTTCATAATATATTCCCGTAATTTTGTCCTGATCATTGAGAATGATGTAGGATTGATTACTGACTTTTAGCATAAACTAGCGACCCACTCCCAAATAGTTGATCTGGAGGTAGGCTTAGTTTGTTCTAAGGATTTAGATTGATCTGATGCGTAAGAACAAATCGCTAGTGTTGTCTCTAAAATCTTTTATTGACAAGTTGTTGTCAATATTCGATGTTCTATGGAAATGGTTTCCTGAGACACCTCAAGTATTGAGGATACTGGATGCACCCAAGTGCATTTACATATTGGAGGTAAGATGTATCTTTTGAGATACATGACCCGATATGTGCTATGCAGTGGGAGCTGTCAGTATTATTTGTCCAATTGGATTGAATTCCGGTTAAAGTTTTGTCCTTGTACTTAGAGGAGTAGAATACAAGAGTTGTATTGTTGATTCCTCGTTGGTAGCTAAGTCTATTTGCAGCTTGTGAAGCAGCATTAGGTTTATAAGTTGAGCTCGCAGATAGTGCTATGAGGAGATGTGATGGTCACATGGAAAGTCTCGTAGTACTTCATGCTGATTAGTTTACTAAGTCTCTCATGGCTAAAGTGTTTGAGAGACACCTAGAAGAGTCTAGGGCTCCGAGTTGCTGGAGAGGACAGTGGGAGAAAGCTTCTGATATATGATATATTAGTTTTCTCCACCTAACATGTACACCACGGACGTTTAAGTCCAAGTGGGAGTTTGTTGGGTTTTATGTCCTAAAACTCGTTGTTTGTAAACTGTTATGTTTGTAAAGATTCTATTTAGAATAAAGAGTTATTAGTTTTATTCAGTAAAAGAGTTTACTGGAATAAAGTGAAACGTGTTTGGTTTAACCTATACCAATGACCAACACCCTTGGCTGAATATGAGTACTTGAGCCTCATGTATGACATGATTGTGGATCAGGCTCAAGTAGTCAGTCAAAACGGTCTATAGTATACGGATAAGGCTGGGTACCTTATCCTGGTAACACTATTGGATGCGGCTCACTTTGTATTGTACAGAACGATGTGATCTGAATCGTTCCACATGGAGATGTGAGAAGTGAGGGCGTCCTGTGTAAAGAGTTTACACAAGATCGAACCGCGTATTAAGTCGCTCTCTCTTTATAACTCCGTTTACTGATGAGACCGACTTATACATATTGATGGCCTAGGTAACTCGATCTCAATCCTGAGCTCGCTATGAACTCCTGCTTATTCGATAGTATCCTTTGACTTGCACGGGTGAGAGTGGCCCTTTTAGCGCCGACTCAATAAGCCTACCATCTTGAGGATAAAGTCGAATAGGTAGCTGGGGACATAGTACAGCAAGATTGGAGTTCACTCCTAACCCGCTCTTAAGGGTTAGTAGATAGGTTGTTCCCTTAATAGCTGACTTCGAGGCTTGAACAATGAGCGCTCACTCTCTCATGTGATGAGAGGGTTAACTGATCTGATGGTTGGACCACAGATCTATTGTTCATTAGAGGTGTCAGTGGTACTTAAGGAACAAGATGTAATGCAGGGGATAAACGGTTTAAATGACCCAGCTGTGATTACGAACAACCTGTGAAGGGTCGACTTGCCAGTGACGGTTATATCAGAGGACATAATATATCTACAGTGAGGAGAGTGCAACCCTCGGACTATAGTGGAGTCTCCGGGGGTTAACGAAAGTTGATTGATTCGGGTTAAAAGAGTTTTAACCGAATAAATCTCGTATCGTTGGAGCTCATGATCTGTAGGTCCTTTAGGTTCTCCTGGCTAGCTCGGATAACGCCGTGCAACAATATAAGAGAAAATAAAAGAAAATGAAAAGAATTTGAATTGTTCAAATTCGTTTTTTTTTGGAAGAAGGATGGACATATTTAAATGTGATTTAAATATGAACATATTTAAATATGATTTAAATATGAGAATGGCCTAATACATGAATAAGATTCATGTGTAAAAAGTCGGTTTTCGGAAAACCGGGTTTAGTCATATTATTTAATTAATATTTGATATTCAATTAAATAATATTAATTAATTAAAAAGTTTAATTAATTAAAATATATATATTTATTAATTAAAAAGTTTAATTAATAAAATATATATATATATATTATATTTATTTAAATTATTTAAATAAATATTAAATTTATATATATATATATATATATATATTTATATATATGGCTGGACACTTGCATGTTATGCAAGTGTCCTTTGCTAAGCCATTTAAAAAAGTGAAAGAAGAAGTTAAGATGGGGATAGTGTTTTGGGAGCTGAGGTTTGACGTTGAAATCCGTGAAGATACTTTCCTTCCATAGAATTAGGCTTGCGGGCCGCAGCATCTTGGTCATTAATATCAGCAGCAATCTTCACGGGGGCTGAAGAAGATAAGGTAACCGGCTGTTGAATGTCATTAATTTCCTTTCCTAAATTAGGAAAGTCATTCAATGAGGGATCTCCAGCCGTCGCAGCCCTGGGAAGAGAGGCGGCCTGCCCTAATCCATCATCTTCAACCTCCAGCCGAGCCTCGCCCAAGATTGAACCAGACGAAGCCTCTACCTCTGCCAAGGAGTGACCTTTAGACCGTTGAACTATCGGACGTGACAAAGGTTTCCCCCCACCGCAATCGCTAGGCATATCACGAGTTCCAAATTGAAGCGAGGCATCCCCTGTTTTCGCATCAGTTGCAGGTTGCCCAGTAACGCTAGCTGATCCATCCTTATCAAGCCCTGTAATTTTACTAGAGCTACGAGAACCTGCACCAGCACCCTGAATTAGATGAACAGTCGCATTCAAAGGTTGTCCCACAGCAGGAACCTCAACACTTAGAATGCTCTGTTTTCCCTCGGATTTGGAAACCTTTTTAGTAGCTTCAGAAGTCAAAACGCGGGCAACCTTCTTCCCTAAATCGTGACCAGATGAATGAAGCTGGGCACTCGGAGCAATCCCAATTGGAGCTCCTGAATTGGAATGAGCTCCTGATTTGGAGACCTCTAAAGATGGGGACTGTTGTGGCCGCGACCCATTGGAACTCGAGAGTGAAGCAGAAGCCTTCTTTTGAGGGGAAGCCTTCTTGTGAGGAGATTTCTTCTTCCCCATTTGAAGATGAAGAAAACCAAGCACCCCAACCTAATCTCCAAGGACCCAGACCAAAAAAACAGCCCACACAAGCTAACAAACTAACAAACGAAATGCAGAAAGCTTAAAAACAGAACAAAACCGAATGAAAAAACTAGAGAAAACTTATCTCTTGAAGCACCCTGCTCAGCAACCTTCAAGCAGCAGCCATGGATGACCTCATTGAAGACGTGCCCAGCTCCTCTACCTTATTCAGCTTGCCCTCCAATCTACAACCCGTACCCATGGACAACCAAATCACCATGGATGAAGACGAAGCCCCCAAAAACTCAATCCACCATTGTTGTGAGGAGAGAGAACAGAGAGAATTTTTCTTTTTTTCTCTTCGTTTATTAATTCTTTCTCTTTACATTTTTTTGATTGATTGACAAATCTGGGCTTGACCAAAATGGGCTTGGCCCACTTGGGATGGGCTCAAGGGTTCAAGACTTAGGACAAGTAGTGTTGCCAATTGGGCCGTCCTCCTTTAGCCCAATAGGGCGAGGGCAGTTGGGCCACTTGGTGACTAGGCGTGGTATGCCCAATCAGGTTGAGGTTTTGCCGCTCGAGGGAAAGGTTGGAGCTAGTGAGGTTGGGTTGGGGTGTAGCTCGTTTGGGCCTAGGATTGGTTCGGGGATTCCAGGAAAGTTTCCTCTACTTGGCCATCCTCGCCCGGATGTTGGTGTGAGTGAGGGGGATGAGGCGTCTGTGAGTTCTTTTGGTGGTTTGGGCCTAATCATATTGGGACGGGTGGGCCCCTTGGGTCCCTCGGTCAGGGGCATAAGGCTAGTTGGGCCAATCTTTTTGGGCCTCAGTGGACCTCGCCATCTGATGAGCCTCTCCTCTATAACCCTCCAATTGAGAAGGATGGGATTATGTTTGCCATTCTTTCGGATGAGGTTATTGAGGAGGGCATAGCAGTTTGGAGAGGTTCGTTGGTGGGTCAGTTTATGGATGGCAAACTTCCCTTTTTTGTTCTTGATCGGCTGGTCATAAGGATTTGGGGACATGTGGAAGTTCCAACCATTAACTTGTTTGACAATGGTTTGATCATCTTCAGGTTCCAGAAGGACTCAGCCCGGGACTGGGTCTTGGAGAATGGCCCCTGGCACTTCGGGGGGAAGCCTATCCTTCTGAGGCAGTGGGCCCCTAGGATTGTCCCCCAGACCTTTGTGTTCGATAAAATACCGGTGTGGGTTAAGTTTTTCCATGTCCCTATGGAATTGTGGACCACTCCTGGGTTGAGTAACATTGCGAGTACGGTTGGTGTTCCTTTGCGGTTGGATAAGCCTACAAAGGACAAAACGTGCTCCTCGTATGCTCGGGTTTGTGTGGAGGTTGCGTTTGATGCCCCTCTTCCTAGTAAGGTTGGGGTCACTGTTTATGGGGTGGATCATACTATCCCAATTGAGTACGAGTCGAAGCCCAAGCGGTGCCTATCCTGTCGTGTCTTTGGTCACTCGGACTCAGGCTGTCCGAAAAAGATTGAGAGTAGTATTGATCCCATCCTCCCTACACAGGTGTCTACTGAGGGTGGGGTCAAGGTGCCGGCCCAGAGTAATGGCGTGAGCTCGGATCAGGTAGTGGTTGCTAGTGGGGAGGGTCAACTGGCCTCCTCTCTTGAGGTTGGTGATGACTTTATCCCTGTGGGAGGGAAATCTCGTAGGCGTAAACGGATCAGGAAGAAGGCTGCCAAATCCTTGGCTGTGACAGACTCGTCTGCCCATCCCATTGCCTTGGTTAGTCTCCCGAGTTCTCCTATTGGCCCCTCCTCTCGGCTCCCCCGTTCTCCTGAGCCCCCAAAGGGGGTCCACGTGACTAACTCTTTCGGTTCTCTTTCGGATTCCTTGGGGTGTGATTTGGCCCCCCCCGTGGGTGGTTTCCTTAGTGGAAAAGACGCTCTGTGATAGTGTGGACCCTCGATGGTGTCAGGATGCCACTGTTTCCCCTTCTCACTGACCCGACAAAAGGATGATGTGTTCGTTCCTTTTTGCAGTCTGAGAATATTGGTTTCTACTGTCTGGTGGAAACTAAGGTTAAGGCTCATCAGTTTGACCTTGTGTTTCGTTCCTTTGGTGTCGATTGGTAGTGCGTGTGTAGTTATGGGGATAGTGGTATGAGTCGCATTTGGGTGTTATGGCGTTCCTGCCGCTTCTCCTTCTCTCCTAGCCTGATTAGTCCTCAGCTGGTCACTGGCTCCCTGGTGGATCTGTCTTCCCAGGTTGCGACTCATATTGCCTGTGTGTATGGGTCCAATCTCGAGGTTGGGCGGTCCGCTTTGTGGAGGGAGCTGGCCTTGGCTTGTTCGACCTGGTCTTCCCCGAGAGTGGTTATGGGAGACTTTAGTGAGACTCGACGGCTGTCTGAGAGGAGTGGTGGTAACCATAGCATCTCTGCGATGGGAGCCTTTGATACTGCTCTCCTTGAGGCTAACTTGGTTGAGCTGCCGGTCCAGGGGAATTGGTTCACTTGGACTAGTCGCCCCAGGGGAGGTCAGTTGGGAAGGTTGGATAGAGTTTTGGTGAATGCTGAGTGGGCTTCTGCCCGCCCTCTGTGTGTGGTGCAGGTGCATGAGTGGGGTGTTTCTGATCATAGTCCGATGGTGTTCTCTCCTGGCCCTTTTGGTGCTCGTCGGTCTCCCTCCTTTCGCTTCTTTAACCATTGGGGGGAGTCTGATAGGTTTTTGTCTGTGATCGCTAGTAGGTGGGTGACCCGTGTTGGGGTCACTCCGCTTGTTAGCTTCGCTCGCAATTTAAAACGGCTTAAAGAGTTCTCTAAGGCAGGAGTTTGGGACGCCGATTGTCGTGCTTAGTCAGCAGGTTGTTGATCTTCGCTTGGCCATGGAGGCTGCCCAGGCTGGAGTTTTGGCAGACCCCCTTTCTCCCTCCCTCCAGCTTCAGGCCTCTGTGGCCTCGGATAGGTTCTGGGCAGCAGCTAGGTGTGAAGAAGCCTCCCTTCGGCAGAAATCAAGGGTTAAGTGGCTGGCGTTAGGGGATAGGAACTCAGGTTTCTTTCACAGGAGCGTGAGAGTTAGGGCAGCCCGGAATAACTTGTCCTCTCTGGTTGATGAGTATGGGGCCAGGTTGTCTTCTCATGAGGACATCTCAAGATCTCTGGTTCATTATTTCCAATGGCTCTTGGGGTCCCAGGGGGTTGGTTACCGTGACCTTACAGAGGAATTAGAGTCGATTGTGGGGTTTGTGTGGTCTGATTAGTGTGTAACTGATCTCATCCGCCCCATCTCGAGAGATGATGTTCGAGCTGTTCTCTTTTCCATGAGTAGTGCCAAGGCTCCTGGCCCGGATGGCTTCCCTGTGGGGTTTTTCAAAGCTGCTTGGAGTGTTGTTAGGGATGATTTCTGTTCCGCAGCGCTTCACTTCTTTGATACCTCCTTCCTTCCTCCTGGTATCAATGCCACCTCTCTCACCTTGATTCCTAAGAAGGTGGGTGCCTCTCGGGTTGAGGATTTCAGGCCTATTTCCTGTTGTAATGTGTTGTATAAATGCATTGCAAAGGTTTTGGCCAATCGTCTTCGCGTGTGGCTGCCTTCCTTCATAAGTCTGAATCAGTCGGCCTTTGTTCAAGGAAGGAGTATTGTGGATAACATTCTGCTCTGCCAGGAGTTGGTTGGGGGTTACCACATCAATAAAGGGAGCCCGCGGTGTTTGCGGGTAGGCGTGGTCTCCGTCAGGAGGATCCCCTGTCCCCTTACCTGTTCGTCATGTGTATGGATGTCTTGTCGAGGCTGCTGAATTCCCCGCCGCCTGAGTTTGAGTTTCATCCCAAGTGCGAGAGGGTTAATCTTACCCATCTTTGCTTTGCGAATGACTTGATGATTTTCTCTGCGGGGAATAGGACTTCTTTGAGGTTTGTTCAGCAGACCTTACTTCACTTCCAGGAGCTTTCGGGCCTTGTGGCTAATTCCGCTAAGAGCTCGATGTTCTGTGTGGGGGTTCCTGTCCCGGTAGCTGTCAGCCTTGCTGAGTTCATGGGTGTTGCTCTTGCGACCCTGCCTGTTTGTTACTTAGGTCTCCCTCTCATCTCAGGTAGGCTGTCTTCTCGTGATTGCCAGCCCCTGATTGATCGGATCACCTCTAGGATTGGCAGTTGGACTGCTAGGGCTCTTTCTTATGCGGGTAGGTTGCAGCTTATCCAGTCGGTCCTCCAGAGCTTCCAGGTCTATTGGGCCAGTGTGTTTGTGCTGCCTGCTCGTATAGTCCATAGGGTTGAGAGTTTGCTTCGCTGCTACCTCTGGAAAGGCTCTCCTTCTGGTCGCGGGGGGGCAAAGGTTGCCTGGGATGACATTTGTTTGCCGAAGCGGGAGGGAGGTTTGGGTATTCGTCATATCCAATCCTGGAACTCGGCAGCTGTTATGAAGCTCCTTTGGCTCCTTCTGCTTCGCTCTGGTTCTCTGTGGGTCGCTTGGATGGAGGAGTATATCCTCCGTGGTCGGTCTCTTTGGACGATTCCTGTGTCGTCTATGTGGTCTTGGTGCCTCAAGGTGATTATGGTTCTTCGTGACCAATTCCGTCCACTTGTCCGATTTTCCATTGGCGATGGTAGTAGGTGCCGTATGTGGGTTGATCCATGGCTGCCTGATGGTCCTATTCTCCCCAGGATTAGTGATCGTATCTTGTATGACGCAGCTAGTCATATTCAATCTATGGTCTCTGATTTCCTGCTACCTGATGGTTCGTGGCGGTGGCCGGTAGTGTCTCCTGAGTTGTTGGAGATCTCTGATGCCGTGTGCTCTACTGTGTGTTGCCCAGGTAGGGAGGATAGGTTGATCTGAAGTTTAATCGTAGTAGGGCCCCAGAACGCTAAAAAACATTCCATGTGATGATATTTTGTTCTCCAGGTTCCAGGCGGGATTGACTTTTCAATTTCGAGTGCTTGGGAGGCGATCTGTCCCCGTGGGACGGTGGTTCCTTGGCAGGGTTTCCTATGGTTCGGGGGGAATATTCCGCGTCATGCTTTTGTCACCTGGCTGGCCTTGAGGGATCGTTTGTATACCCGTGATAGGCTGGCTAGGTGGATCCCCTCGACCCCTACCGATTGTTTGCTTTGTTTGTCCGGGACTGAGTCCCGTGACCACTTGTTCTTTCAGTGCCCCTTTGCGAGTTTGGTGTGGGAGGGTATCCTTTGTTGGGGTAGAGCTTCACGCCTCGTTCTCCCTTGGGATGCTGAGCTTGAGTGGATTTGTCGGGAGAGTGCTGGGCAGCAAATGCGTAAGCTTGTTTGGAAAGTGGCCTGGTGTGCTGTGATCTACCATATTTGGATGGAACGCAACTTGCGTTTTCACGGCCCGGGTCACTGTCCTCCTCAGTCGGTTATCGCTGCTATTCGGTCTGATATTTCTTCTGCATGCTCGTCCTGGGTGGGTGCGGTTTCGGGCAGTTCCCCCTGGGATTCTTTTGATTGACTTTATCTTGTTCTTTGAGTGTGTGCAGGTGATTTTCAGGTTGCTCTTTGCGGTGCTGTTTCGCTTCTGGCGATTGCTTCTTCCCCTGCTCTTTCCCTTGTTTGCTCCTTGCGGTGCTTTTCGTTGCGGGCGGTTGCTTCTTCCCCTGTTATGTCCCTAGGTTGCTCTTTGCGGTGCTGTTTCGCTTCTGGCGATTGCTTCTTCCCCTGCTCTGTCCCTTGGTTGCTACTTGCGGTGCTTTTCGTTGCTGGAGGTTGCTTCTTCCCCTGTTCTGTCCCTTGGTGCTGCTGTTGTCTCTTCTCTGGAGGGGGTTTTCAGTTTGGTCTGTGAGGCTTGCCTGTTTGGGGCTTCTCCTTGTGCTTGTTCCTGCTTTGAGGACGCTTCTTACAGAGGCTCGTTCAGTTTGCTTGCTTTCTTCACCTGTCTGCCCCTTGCTGTCCTTGGCTCTTTCTTCCCTGTTGGCATTTTGAGTGGGGGCTATGAGAGGCTAGTCTGTGGGGTGCCACCATCTGTAGGGGTTGGTTCAGGCGGTGCTTGCTACTTCTGCAGTTGGCTGTCCATCTCTGTCCTGTGGGTGCTTTTTGTCCCCTAGTGTGGTCCTGGTTCCTAATTGAGTTGAGTTTGTTCTGGATGCTTGTTGTCACCCAGAAAGGCGCCTTGTCCGGAGGGTGTGTCGGTTTTCGGTGGGTGTCCTTGGATCTAGCTTTGTCGAGGGAAGCGATGCTTGCCTGGTCCTTGTGGCTTTCTGCCGGGCCTGGATACCTGATGGTTGTTGTTTTGCCATAAGTAGGGGGAAGACGAGTTGAAGGGCCTCTTCTTTGTTTTGGTTTACTTGGTCGTGCTTGGGGGGCTGGCTTCTTGCATGCATATGATGGATGGCCAGCTTGGCCTCTTTTTATCTCAGCATCTGTCTGTCCTCCCTCTGCCTTGATTGGTTTCCCTTGACCTTGTCTGGAGTCGCTCTGTTGCTCGTGCCGGCCGGGGGATTGATGGCTTGGGGTGTTTCTTGGGCGGCTGGGGAGTTGTGCTTCGATCGTGTTCTTTTTTTTTGCAAAGGTGATTATATATAAGCAAAAAGACCTCAAAGCCCGAGGCCAAAGGGCACCATCAAACAAGAGAACAACCACTAGGAGAACCAATGTACGACAACAAAACAAAAACAACCCAACGGAACCTCACAGCTCGAGGGAAAGCAACAAAGAAACCAAACAACTACAAACCCCGGCATCCAACCCACAAGCAGGAAGGAGCCAGAAAAGACAAAAAGCAAATAAATGGAACACAACTTAAAAAGTAAAAGAACACAGCTCAAGCAAGAGGAACAATAAGTCAGAACACGAACGAAGCATAACTCCTCAACCGCCCAAAAAACTCCCCAGGCCATCCATCCCCAGGCCGGCACGAGCGAAAGAGCGACTCCAGACAGGGTCAAGGGGCACCAAGCAAAAACAGAGGGAGGACAGACAGATGCTGAGATAAAAGGGGCCAAGCTGGCCATCCATCATATGCAAGCAAGAAGCCAGCCCCCCAAGCACGACCAAGTAACCAAACAAAGAAGAGGCCCTTCAACTCATCTTCCCCCTACTTATGGCAAAAGAACAACCATCCGGTATGCAGGCACGGCAGAAAGCCACAAGGACCCAGCCAGCATCGCTTCCCTCGACAAAGCCAGATCCAAGGACCCACCAAAAGCCCACACACCCTCCGGACAAAGCGCCTTTCGGGGTGACAACAAGCATCCAGAACACACTCAACTCAATTAGGAACCAGGACCGCCAGAGGACAAAGAGCACCCACAGAACAGAGATGGACAGCCAACTGCAGAAGTAGCAAGCACCGCCGGAACCAACCCCTACAGTTGGTGACACCCCACAGACTAGCCTCTCAAAGCCCCCACGCAAAAAGCCCACCAGGGAAGAAAGGGCCAAGGACAGCAAGGGACAGACAGGTGAAGAAAGCAAGCAACTGATCGAGCCTCTGCAAGCAGCGTCCTCAAAGTAGGAACAAGCACAAGGACAAGCTCAAACAACCAAGCCGCACAGACCAAAACTGAAAACCCCCTCCAGAGAAGAGACAACAGCAGAAACCAGGGACAGAGCAGGGGAAGAAGCAATCGCCAGAAGCGAAACAGCAACTCAAAGAGCAACCTGAAAAAACACTTGCACACACTCAAAGAACAAGACAAAGTCAATCAAAAGAATCCCAGGGGGAGCCGGCCGAAACCGCACCCACCCAGGACGAGCATGCAGAAGAAATATCAGACCGAATAGCAGCGATAACCGACTGAGGAGGACGGTGACCCGGGCCGTGAAAACGCAAGTTGCGTTCCATCCAAATATGGTAGATCACAGCACACCAGGCCACTCTCCCGACAAATCCACTCAAGCTCAGCATCCCAAGGGAGAACGAGGCGGGAAGCTCTACCCCAACAGAGGATATCCTCCCACACCAAACTCGCAAAGGGGCACTAAAAGAACAAGTGGTCTCGGGACTCAGTCCCGGACAAACAAAGCAAACAATCGGTAGGTGTCGAGGGGATCCACCTAGCCAGCCTATCACGAGTATACAAACGGTCCCTCAAGGCCAGCCAGGTGACAAAAGCATGACGCGGAATATTCCCCCCGAACCATAGCAAACCCTGCCAAGGAACCACTGTCCCACGGGGGCGAATCACCTCCCAAGCACTCGAAACAGAAAAACCAATCCCGCCTGGAACCCAGATCAATCTATCCTCACTACCTGGGCAACACACAGTAGAGCGCACGACATCGGCGATCTCCAACAACTCAAGAGACACTACCGGCCACCGCCACGAACCATCAGGTAGCAGAAAATCAGAGACCATAGCTTGAATATGACTAGCTGCGTCATACAAGATACGATCACTAATCCTAGGGAGAATAGGACCATCAGGCAGCCATGGATCAACCCACATACGACACCTAGAACCATCGCCAATGGAAAATCGGACAAGAGGACGGAATTGGTTCTGAAGCCCCATAATCGCCTTGAGGCACCAAGACCACATAGACGACACAGGAATCGTCCAAAGAGACCGACCCCGGAGGATATACTCCTCCATCCAAGCCACCCACAGAGAACTAGAGCGAAGCAGAAGGAGCCAAAGGAGCTTCATAACCGCTGCCGAGTTCCAGGATTGGATTTGACGAATACCCAAACCTCCCTCCCGCTTCGGCAAACAAATGTCATCCCAGGCAACCTTCGCCCCCCCACGACCAGAAGGAGAGCCCTTCCAGAGGTAGCAACGAAGCAAACTCTCAACCCTATGGACTATACGAGCCGGCAGCACAAACACACTAGCCCAATAGACCTGGAAGCTCTGGAGGACCGACTGGATAAGCTGCAACCTTCCCGCATAGGAAAGAGCCCTAGCAGTCCAACTGCCAATCCTAGAGGTGATCCGATCAATCAGGGGCTGACAATCCCGAGAAGACAGGCGACCAGAGATGAGAGGGAGACCTAAGTAACAAACAGGCAAGGTCGAGCTCTTCGCGGAGTTAGCCACAAGGCCTGAAAGCTCCTGGAAGTGAAGTAATGTCTGCTGAACAAACCTCAAAAGAAGTCCTGTTCCCCGCAGAGAAAATCATCAAGTCATCCGCAAAGCAAAGATGGGTAAGATTAACCCTCTCACACTTGGGATGAAACTCAAACTCAGGCGGCGGGGAATTCAGCAGCCGCGACAAGACTTCCATACACATGACGAACAAGTAAGGGGACAGGGGATCTCCCTGACGGAGACCACGCCTACTCGCAAAAAACCCCTCAGAGGACCCATTCACCGAAATGAAGAACATAGGCGAAGTAACGCAAGCCCGGATCCAGTTGACAAACTGGCAAGGCGTACCAATCGAAAGCAGTAAACCAAAGAGAAAATCTCACTGGATAGAATCATAAGCTTTCTGCAGGTCGATCTTCAGCACACACCGCGGGCTCCCTTTGTTGAGGTGGTAACCCCCAACCAACTCCTGGCAGAGCAGAATGTTATCCACAATACTCCTTCCTTGAACAAAGGCCGACTGATTCAGACTTATGAAGGAAGGCAACCACACGCGAAGACGATTGGCCAAAACCTTTGCAATGCATTTATACAACACATTGCAACAGGAAATAGGCCTGAAATCCTCAACCCGGGACGCACCCACCTTCTTGGGAATCAAGGTAAGAGAGGTGGCATTGATACCATGAGGAAGGAAGGAGGTATCAAAGAAGTGAAGCGCTGCGGGACAAAAATCATCCCCAACAACACTCCAAGCAGCTTTGAAAAACCCCACAGGGAAGCCATCCGGCCCAGGAGCCTTGGCACTACTCATGGAAAAGAGAACAGCTCGAACCTCCTCTCTCGAGATGGGGCGGATGAGATCAGTTACATACTTATCAGACCACAAAAACCCCACAATCGGCTGTAATTGCTCTGTAAGGTCACGGTAACCAACCCCCTGGGACCCCAAGAGCCCCTGGAAATAATGAACCAGAGATCTCGAGATGTCCTCATGGGAAGACAACCTGGCCCCAGAACCATCAACCAGAGAGGAAAAGCTATTCCGGGCTGCCCTAACTTTCACGCTCCTGTGAAAGAAACCTGAGTTCCTATCCCCTAACGCCAGCCACTTAACCCTCGATTTCTGCCGAAAGGAGGCTTCTTCACACCTAGCACCTTCCCAGAACCTATCCGAGGCCTCAGAGGCCTGAAGCTGGAGGGAGGGAGAAAGGGGGTCTGCCAAAACTCCAGCCTGGGCCGCCTCCATGGCCAAGCGAAGGTCAACAACTTGCTGACTAAGCACGGCAATCGGCGTCCCAAACTCCTGCCTTAGAGAACTCTTTAAGCCCTTTAAATTGCGAGCGAAGCTAACAAGCGGAGAGACCCCAACATGGGTCACCCACCTACTAGCAACCACAGACAAAAACCTATCAGACTCCCCCCAATGGTTAAAGAACCGAAAGGAGGGAGACCGACAAGCACCAAAAGGGCCAGGAGAGAACACCAGTGGACTATGATCAGAAACACCCCACTCATGCACCTGCACCACACACAGAGGGCGGGCAGAAGCCCACTCAGCATTCACCAAAACTCTATCCAACCTACCCAACTGACCTCCCAAGCCACCCCTGGGGCGACTAGTCCAAGTGAACCAATTCCCCTGGACCAGCTCAACCAAGTCAGCCTCAAGGAGAGCAGTATCAAAGGCTCCCATCGCAGAGATGCTATGGTTACCACCACTCCTCTCAGACAGCCGGCGAGTCTCATTAAAGTCTCCCATAACCACTCCCGGAGAAGACCAGCTCGAACAAGCCAAGGCCAGCTCCCTCCACAAAGCGGACCGCCCAGCCTCGAGATTGGACCCATACACACAGGCAATATGAGTCGCAACCTGAGAAGACATATCCACCAGGGAGCCAGTGACCAGCTGAGGACTAATCAGGCTAGGAGAGAAAGAGAAGCGGCGGGAACGCCATAACACCCAAATGCGACTGATAACTCCATTTTGGAGCTATTAAATACGTCCTAATTATAGCTAAAGACCGCTTCCAATTGATTAAATGTATCTCTTTTGTAGGAGAAAAGCGGCAAAGAGCTCGTGCGTCCATTGGGCGTGTTCGAGAGCTTAAAGCAGAGTTTTAGCGCCCCGGGAATGCATCGGGAAGAGGGGAGTTTGTTCCGTGAAGAAACGGGCCAAAACAGCCTTGGAGAGGCAAAGCATCAGCCCCAAACCCGAGAGCCAGCGTCGAGCTATAGCGTCGAGACGCTGGCTCGACGCTGGAAAAACCCGAGAGCAAGCGTCGAGTGATAGCGTCGAGACGCTAGCTCGACGCTGCCCTGGCGTCGAGACCCTGCTTGGCGTCGAGACGCTCCGGAAGAGGCGCGCGCAGGAAATTCATCGGGGCAGCGTCGCGACGCTGGCCTTGCGTCGCGACGCCAGCGCGCGCGCGCGCGCGGATCACTTAGGGCACAGCGTCGAGACGCTGGCCTAGCGTCTCGACGCTACGACGAAGGCAGTAGCTAAAAGACGATTTTTCTGCACTTTTTTGGCATTCTTCTCGGGGCTTCATCTTCTTCATCTCTCAGCCGATTCCGACGATTCTTCTTCCCTTCTTCCCCATTTTCTCTCTATTTTCCGTGGAGCTCCGCCATTGTTGGCATGCGAGTGAGCTCCACTTCCATTTGTAATAGGTAGATGAACTCTTCCATGGTCGTTGGTGGAGCGGGATTGACGATCCGCGCCATGAGCGGCTAAGGTAAGGGTGACGGTTTGGGATTTTGTTTAGGGGAATTTTGTTAGACATTATTGCTTTGATAATCTGAATTTAGATTGCATATTGGTTCTGTTTACGTGCATTTGTTTACCTTGCTTAATCCAACGCGCATGTTAAATTATGTTGATTGACACTCGGATAGTTTCGCATGTTGTGTATGTTAAAGAGTAGCGATGCCGTGCCTCTCACTGCTCGACTAAGTAACACAGGTAAATAGAACTAAATCGAAGTATCGGGTCGGGTAGGATAATTGTTGGTTGCATACGGCGTTTGCGGGCAACCTACTAGCAATTAGAATTCACGCCCGAATGTTCGTCGCGGTTAGCTAGTAACTGTCTAAATTCATCTTAGGACTGATCATCTTAATGTGAGATTAGATAACGTGTAATTAGGACTGTGTGGCCTAATTAAAATCCATGAAGTCGGCTACTTTGGGGCTTCTCTGGTAGTCGTCCGCGTGCATAGTAAACTGAATTCCATGTTATTAGAATTAAATGATAAGTTGTATTTGTCTAACAATTGACCCCGAGACTCCCCAAACCGTACGCACGTCTTCTACATATTATTTCTTTCTTCCGTTAGCTTTCGTATTGATTTCCTATTTGCGTGATAAAACCCCCCGTTACCAATTAATCGATCAAATCCCAATTTCATTAGTAAATTCAACTCTCCTATTCCTTGGATCGACCCTGTTACCACTGGCTGCAAAGCCTTGGCAATAGGCATTATAAATTTATTTTGGCAAGCCTCGACAGCTTGAATTTATAGCGATAGTTTAAAAATATCGTTACCAGCGACTCAGGCCACTATCCCCATAACTACACACGCACTGCCAATCGGCACCAAAGGAACGAAACACAAGGTCAAACTGATGAGCCTTAACCTTAGTTTCAACCAGACAGCAGAAACCAATATTCTCAGCCTGCAAAAAGGAACGAACACATCGTCCTTTTGACGGGTCAGTGAGACCGCGCACATTCCACGAGCACCAACTAGACATAGGAAGTAGAAGGGGAAACAGTGGCATCCTGACACCAGCGAGGGTCCACACTGTCACATAGCGTCTTTTCCACTAAGGAAACCACCCTCGGGGGGGCCAAATCACTCCCCAAGTAATCCGAAAGAGAACCGAAAGAGTTAGTCACGTGGACCCCCTTTGGGGGCTCAGGAGAACGGGGGAGCCTAGAGGAGGGGCCAATAGGAGAACTCGGGAGACCAACCAAGGAAATGGGATGGGCAGACGTGTCTGTCGCAGCCAAGGATTTGGCAGCCTTCTTCCTGTTCCGTTTACGCCTACGAGATTTCCCTCCCACAGGGATAAAGCCATCACCAACCTCAAGAGAGGAGGCCTGATGACCCTCCCCACTAGCAACCACCACCTGATCCGAGCTCACGCCATCACTCTGGGTCGGCACCTTGACCCCACCCTCAGTAGACACTTGTGTAGGGAGGATGGGATCAATACTACTGTCGGTCTTTTTCGGACAACCTGAGTCCGAGTGACCAAAGACACGACAGGAAAGGCACCGCTTGGGCTTCCACTCGTACTCAATTGGGATAGTATGATCCACACCATAAACAGTGACCCCAACCTTACTAGGAAGAGGGGCATCAATCGCGACCTCCACACATACTCGAGCATACGAGGAGCACATTTTGTCCTTTGTAGGCTTATCCAACCGCAAAGGAACACCAACCGTACTCGCAATGTTACTCAACCCAGGAGTGGTCCACAATTCCATAGGGACATGGAAAAACTTAACCCACACAGGTATTTTATCGAACACAAAGGTCTGGGGGACAATCCCAGGGGCCCACTGCCTCAGAAGGATAGGTTTCCCCCCGAAGTGCCAGGGGCCATTCTCCAAGACCCAGTCCCGCGCTGAGTTCTTTTGGAACCTGAAGATGATCAAACCATTGTCGAACAAATTAATGGTTGGAACTTCCACATGTCCCCAAATCCTTCTAACGAGCCGATCAAGAACAAAAAAGGGGAGTTTGCCATCCATGAACTGACCCACCAAAGAACCTCTCCAAACTGCTATGCCCTCCTCAATAACCTCATCCGAGGGAATGGCAAACATAATCCCATCCTTCTCAATTGGAGGGTTATAGAGAAGAGGTTCATCAGATGGGGAGGTCCACTGAGGCCCAAAAAGATTGGCCCAACTAGCCTTATGCCCCTGACCGAGGGACCCAAGGGGCCCACCCGACCCAATATGATTAGGCCCAAACCCACGAAAGGAGCCCACAGACGCATCATCCCCCTCACTCACCCCTACATTCGGACGAGGATGGCCAAGCAGAGGAAACTTTCCTGGAATCCCCGATCCAATCCTCGATCCAAACGAGCTACATCCCATCCCAACCTCACTCGATCCCTCCTTTCCCTCTAGGGGCAGAACCTCATCCCGATTGGGCAGAACACGCCGAGTCACCAAGTGGCCTAGCTGCCCACACCCTATTGGGCTAAACGAGGAAGGCCCAACGGAAAAGGCTCCCTGCCCATTCAAATTTGGGCCCAAACCCAAATTGTCAAGCCCATTAAGGTGAAAGTCAGAATTGGCCATCTCATTAAGCCCAACATTGGCTACCCTATTACAATGCCCAAGTCCAGAAATGTTACCAATTGGGCCAAGCCCATTAGGATAGTCAAGTTGGGAAACACAATTTGAATTCAACTTCCCACGGCTTTGAAGGGTGGAAGGAATTGAAGTCAAACGTTTGTTAAAGCCCACTTGACCTTTAGAGAGAGGAGGAACCCCATTTAAATCCATTTCCAAACTTTCCTTATTTTCCGTATTTGGCAGAGAAGAAGACGGCTGCAATAACTTACCCACCAAGAGAGAAGAATCCTCCTTAATTTTGCTTCCACAACTTACCTTAATTGGCACAGGGGGAACGCGCACCAGAGTTGATTCCCCAATTAATTGAGTTTCAAAACTTTCCAAATTTAACATAGGGGTATCCATATTTGAAGAGACAGCTTGACAATAATCCGAAATCGCACCCTGCCCATTCAAAACATCCGCAACAATTACGGGGGAAGAAGCACTGGGCAAAACGTGACTCCCATCCAAGCCGCCCACCCTTTGAATCGACTTTCCTACAATAGGAATCCCATTCAATGTCCTCACTGTAGCTGGCGCAGCCATGGAAGATGTGGGTTGACCTAACCCATCATCTTCAACCTCCAGCAGCTTCTTGCCTGCTCCAAAACGCCGCAACGAAGAGGAAGAAGTAGCCACTTCCGCCCCTACCTCTGATTCAGATGGAGAAGTCCGAGGCTGAGGTATACCGCTAGCAACCACAACAGGGTTGGAAGACAGATGAGGGAGAAGACCCCCTGTTTTAACATTTTCCAAAGGAAATGAGGTTTGACCAGAAATGACAGAAGTCATTTTTTGCACACTTCCCTTACTAATGTTAGAGATTCCCACCCCCGAACTCCCTGATTCTAAGGGGCTGATACTCAAAACATGAGCAGATGAATGGCTTGCCCCTGAATTAGCTACAGAGTTCAGAAGCCGTAGACCATTTTGCACCGAGGACGAGCCTTTGCTTTGAGCAAATGGCTTCTTCAGAGGGGATTTTTTCTTTCTCATATTCAAACACCCAAGACGTGAAACCAAAGCTGAAGAAAACCCCCTGACCTCACACAGCACAGAACTTCAAAGAACACCGAAAACAGAGTACAAAAACAGAGCACAAAACAAACTAGAACAAAAAGTCAAAGCGCAAAACAGAGAGTGAGAGAGAACGTTCCTCGTTGATACACCAGCTTGCTTTAGCAGCATCAAAATGCAGAACACTCAACTCCCCAAGACCCGAGCACGAAGATGACCAAAAAAAACCAGAAAACTCGCAAAAACCAGAAACTCGCAAAATAGAGTATTGGAGAACTTACCTTGATGAAGCGCCCAGCTCAGCTCCCTTGATCACCATGCCCTCCAAATCCTCAATCCAAGCTTCAAATCAAGCTTCAACTAGCAGCCATGGATGACCACGAACCACCAAAGGAGAAACTCGAAACAATCAGTCCCCCATTGTTGGGAGGAGAGAGAAGAGAGAGAATTCCTAAAAAAATTTAAAACTAATTGTAAAAAAATTTGCCTTTATAGGCGGTATATAATGCAGTTAAATATTTTAAATCATCCATGCCCCGTTTGCACGGTGCAGGATCAATCAACCCCCACTCTGGGCTATCTAGGTGATGCGCTCACTCACCCGTTGCACCAAGTGGTTGTTTGATAATTTTTTTGAAAATCTGCCCTAGGGCAGAATCGAACCCCCATAAAAATTTGCCTTTATAGGCGGTATATAATGCAGTTAAATATTTTAAATCATCCATGCCACGTTTGCACGGTGCATGATCAATCAACCCCCACTTTGGGCTATCTAGGTGATGCGCTCACTCACTCGTTGCACTAGGTGATGCGCTCACTCACCCGTTGCACCAAGTGGTTGTTTGATAATTTTTAAGAAAATCTGCCCTAGGGCAGAATCGAACCCCCACTCTCTGCTATCTTAGGCGGAGCGCTCACCCACTGCACCAAGTGGTTGTTCGATCTTCGATCGTGTTCTGCTTGTTGTTTCCACTTGTTTCGGTTGTGTTCATTTATTCTTTGAGTTGTGTTGTATTTAGCTGCTTTTAGGTCTTTTCTGGCTCCTTCCCGCTTGTGGGTTTTTTTTGCAAAGGTGATTATATATAAAGCAAAAGGACCTCAACCCACAAGCGGGAGGGAGCCAGAAAAGACCTAAAAGCAGCTAAATACAACACAACTCAAAGAATAAATGAACACAACCGAAACAAGAGGCAACAACAAGAAGAACACGATCGAGGCACAACTCCCCCGCCGCCCAAGAACACCCCAAGCCATCAACCCCCCGGCCGGCACGAGCAACAGAGCGACTCCAGACAAGGTCAAGGGACACCAACCAAGGCAGAGGGAGGACAGACAGATGCTGAGATAAGGGGCCAATCTGGCCATCCATCATATGCATGCAAGAGGCCAGCCCCCCAAGCACGACCAAGTAAACCAAAACAAAGAAGAGGCCCTTCAACTCGTCTTCCACCTACTTATGGCAAAAGAACAACTATCAGGTATGCAGGCCCGGTAGAAAGCCACAAGGACCAGGCAAGCATCGCTTCCCTCGACAAAGCTAGATCCAAGGACACCCACCAAAAACCGACACACCCTCCAGATAAGGCGCCTTTCGGGGTGACAACAAGCATCCAGAACAAACTCAACTCAATTAGGAACCAGGGCCACACCAGGGGACAAAAAGCACCCACAGGACAGAGATGGACAGCCAACTGCAGAAGTAGCAAGCACTGCCCGGAGCCAACCCCTACAGATGGTGGCACCCCACAGACTAGCCTCTCATAGCCCCACTCAGAAAGCCCACCGGGAAGAAAGAGCCAAACCAGGAACAGCCCAGGGAGAACCTCAAAACAGGCAAGCCTCACAGACCAAACTGGAACCCCTCTAGAGAAGAGACAACAGCAGCACCCAGGGACAGAACAGGGGAAGAAACAACCTCCAGCAACGAAAAGCACCTCAAGTAGCAACCAAGGGACAGAGCAGGGGAAGAAGCAATCGCCAGAAGCGCACAGCACCACAAAGAGCAACCTAGAGACAGAACAGGGGAAGAAGCAACCGCCCGCAACGAGAAGCACCGCAAGGAGCAAACAAGGGACAAAGGAGGGGAAGAAGCAATCGCCAGAAGCGAAACAACACCGCAAAGAGCAACCTGAAAATCACCTGCACACACTCAAAGAACAAGATAAAGTCAATCAAAAGAATCCCAGGGGGAGGCGGCCGAAACCGCACCCACCCAGGACGAGCATGCAGAGGAAATATCAGACCGAATAGCAGCGATAACCGACTGAGGAGGACGGTGACCCGGGCCGTGAAACGCAAGTTGCGTTCCATCCAAATATGGTAGATCACCGCACACCAGGCCACTCTCCAAACAAGCTTACGCTTTTGCTGCCCAGCACTCTCCGGACAAATCCACTCAAGTTCAGCATCCCAAGGGAGAACGAGGCGTGAAGCTCTACCCCAACAGAGGATATCCTCCCACACCAAACTCGCAAAGGGGCATTGAAAGAACAAGTGGTCACGGGACTCAGTCCCGGACAAACAAAGCAAAAATCGGTAGGGGTCGAGGGGATCCACCAAGCCAGCCTATCACGGGTATACAACCGATCTCGCAAGGCCAGCCAGGTGACAAAAGCATGACGCGGAATATTCCCTCCGAACCATAGCAACCCCTGCCAAGGAACCACCGTCCCACGGGGACGGATCGCCTCCCAAGCACTCGAAACTGAAAAGCCCATCCCACCTGGAACCCAGATTAACCTATCCTCCCTACCTGGGCAACACACAGTAGAGCGCACGGCATCGGAGATCTCCAACAACTTAGGAAACACAACCGGCCACCGCCACGAGCCATCAGGTAGCAGGAAATCAGAGACCATAGCTTGAATATGACTAGCTGCGTCATACAAGATACGATCACTAATCTTGGGGATATTAGGACCATCAGGCAGCCATGGATCAACCCACATACGACACCTCCTACCATCGCCAATGGAAAACCGGACAAGTGGACGAAATTGGTCACGAAGCCCCATAATTGCCTTGAGGCACCAAGACCACATAGACGACACAGGAATCGTCCAAAGTGACCGACCATAGAGGATATACTCCTCCATCCAAGCGACCCACAGAGAACCAGAGCGAAGCAAAAGGAGCCAAAGGAGCTTCATAACAGCTGTCGAGTTCCAGGATTGGATATGACGAATACCCAAACCTCCCTCCCGCTTCGGCAAACAAATGTCATCCCAGGCAACCTTTGCCCCCCCGCGACTAGAAGGAGAGCCTTTCCAGATATAGCAGCGAAGCAAAGTCTCAACCCTATGAACAATACGAGCAGGCAACACAAACACACTGGCCCAATAGACCTGGAAGCTCTGGAGGACCGACTGGATAAGCTGCAACCTACCCGCATAGGAAAGAGCCCTAGCAGTCCAACTGCCAATCCTAGAGGTGATCCGATCAATCAGGGGCTGGCAATCCCGAGAAGACAGCCTACCGGAGATGAGAGGGAGCCCTAAGTAACAAACAGGCAGGGTCGCAAGAGCAACCCCCATGAACTCAGCAAGGCTGACAGCCACCGGGACAGGAACCCCCGCACAGAACATCGAGCTCTTAGCGGAATTAGCCACAAGGCCCGAAAGCTCCTGGAAGTGAAGTAAGGTCTGCTGAACAAACCTCAAAGAAGTCCTATTCCCCGCAGAGAAAATCCCACTGGATAGAATCATAAGCTTTCTGCAGGTCGATCTTTAGCACACACCGCGGGCTCCCTTTATTGAGGTGGTAACCCCCAACCAACTCCTGGCAGAGCAGAATGTTATCCACAATACTCCTTCCTTGAACAAAGGCCGACTGATTCGGACTTATGAAGGAAGGCAGCCACACGCGAAGACGATTGGCCAAAACCTTTGCAATGCATTTATACAACACATTAGAACAGGAAATAGGCCTGAAATCCTCAACCCGGGAGGCACCCACCTTCTTAGGAATCAAGGTGAGAGAGGTGGCATTGATACCAGGAGGGAGGAAGGAGGTATCAAAGAAGTGAAGCGCTGCGGAACAGAAATCATCCCCAACAACACTCCAAGCAGCTTTTAAAAACCCCACAGGGAAGCCATCCGGGCCAGGAGCCTTGGCACTACTCATGGAAAAGAGAGCAGCTCGGACCTCATCTCTCGAGATGGGGCGGATGAGATCAGTTACACACTGATCAGACCACAAAAACCCCACAATCGGCTTTAAATGCTCTGTAAGGTCACGGTAACCAACCCCCTAGGACCCCAAGAGCCCCTGGTGATATGAACCAGGGCATCCCAATCATGCCATATGAACTTCAAGGTAGATGTCAGGGTCATAGCAACTTTCCAAGATGGCAAACAAATGGAGTTGCATTTAATGAACTAAAATGCAACTCATGCTTCATTAAAGATGGATCAAGCTTCATCTATGGAACTAGTAGTTCAAACTACTTCAAGTGGGGCTTTGATTACTCTTTTTTGCAAAAGTGATTATATATAAGCAAAAGGCCTCAAAGCCCAAGGCCAAAGGGCACAACAACAAGAGAACAAACACTGGGAGAACCAATGTACGACAACAAAACGAAAACAACACAACGGAAACCTCACAGCCCGAGGGAAAGCAACAAATAAACCAAACAACAACAAACCCCAGCATCCAACCCACAAGCGAGAAGGAGCTAGAAAAGACAAAAAGCAGAAAAAAGGAACACAACTGAAAAGCAAAGAAAACAGCTGAAGCAGGAGGAAACAAAGAGATAGAACACGAAGGAATCGTGACACCTCAACCGCGAAGCATGACACCTCATCCGCCCACAAAACTCCCCAGGCCATCCAACCCCCGGCCGGTACTAGCGTAAGAGCGACTCCAGACAGGGTCAAGGGGCACCAAGCAAAACAGAGAGAGGACAGGCAGATGCTGAGAAATAAGGGGCCAAGCTGGCCATCCATCAAATGCAAGCAAGAAGCCCGCCCCCCAAGCTCGACCAAGAAACCGAACAAAGAAGAGGCCCATCAACTTGTCTTCCCCCTACTTATGGCAAAAGAACAACCATCCGGTATGCAGACACGGCAGAAAGCCACAGGGACCCAGCCAGCAACGCTTCCCTCGACAAAGCCAGATCCAAGGACCCACCAAAAGCCCACACACCCTCAGGACAAAGCGCCTTTCGGGGTGACAACAAGCGTCCAGAACACAACTCAATCCGGCAGGGGACTGGTGACGATATTTTTTGAACTATCGCTATAAACTCAAGCTGTCGAGGCTTGCCAAAATAAATTTATAATGCCTATTGCCAAGGCTTTGCAGCCAGTGGTAACAGGGTCGATCCAAGGAATAGGAGGGTTGAATTTACTAATGAAATTGGGATATGATCGATTAATTGGTAACGGGGGGTTTTAATCATGCAAAGAAATCAACACGAAAGCTTACGGAAGAAAGAAATAATATGTAGAAAACGTGTGTACGGTTTGGGGAGTCTCGGGGTCAATTGTTAGACAAATACAACTTATCATTTAATTCTAATAACATGGAATTCAGTTTACTAAGCACGCGGACGACTACCAGAGAAGCCCCAAAGTAGCCGACTTCATGGATTTTAATTAGGCCACACAGTCCTAATTACACGTTATCTAATCTCACATTAAGATGATCAGTCCTAAGGCGAATTTAGACAGTTACTAGCTAACCGCGACGAACATTCGGGCGTGAATTCTAATTGCTAGTAGGTTGCCCGCAAACGCCGTATGCAACCAACAATTATCCTACCCGACCCGATACTTCGATTTAGTTCTATTTACCTGTGTTACTTAGTCGAGCAGTGAGAGGCACGGCATCGCTACTCTTTAACATACACAACATGCGAAACTATCCGAGTGTCAATCAACATAATTTAGCATGCGCGTTGGATTAAGCAAAGTAAATAAATGCTATGTAAACAGAACCAATATGCAATTCATACTCAGATTATCAAAGCAATAATGTCTAACAAAATTCCCCTAAACAAAATCCCAAACCGTCACCCTTACCTTAGCCGCTCATGGCGCGGATTGTCAGTCCCGCTCCACCTACGACCATGGAAGAGTTCATCTACGTATTACAAATGGAATGGAGCTCACTCGCATGCCAACAATGGCGGAGCTCCACGGAAAGTAGAGAGAAAATGGGGAAGAAGAAGGGAAGAATCGCCGGAATCGCTTGGAAGAAGAAGAAGAAAAAGCTCTCCAAAAAATATGCAGAAAATCGTCTTTTAGCTGCTGTAATCGTCGTAGCGTCGAGACGCTAGGCCAGCGTCTCGACGCTGTGCCCTAAGTGATCCGCGCGCGCGCGCGCTGGCGTCGCGACGCAAGGCCAGCGTCGCGACGCTGCCCCGATGAATTTCCTGCGCGCGCCTCCTCCGGAGCGTCTCGACGCCAAGCAGGGTCTCGACGCCAGGGCAGCGTCGAGCTAGCGTCTCGACGCTATCACTCGACGCTTGCTCTCGGGTTTTTCCAGCGTCGAGCCAGCGTCTCGACGCTATAGCTCGACGCTGGCTCTCGGGTTTGGGGCTGATGCTTTGCCTCTCCAAGGCTGTTTTGGCCCGTTTCTTCACGGAACAAACTCCCCTCTTCCCGATGCATTCCCGGGGCGCTAAAACTCTGCTTTAAGCTCTCGAACACGCCCAATGGACGCACGAGCTCTTTGCCGCTTTTCTCCTACAAAAGAGATACATTTAATCAATTGGAAGCGGTCTTTAGCTATAATTAGGACGTATTTAATAGCTCCAAAATGGAGTTATCAAACACCCCCAACTTAAACATTGCTAGTCCTCGAGCAAGCACTACAAAGACATTGACTCTAAGGACGCTCTTACATGTATTCTAACTCAAACCTCAATGCATATTGAAATTTAAACACGAGCATAATCATGGAAACATTTTGTTCATGCATTAACTAGGACATATCAAAAATTAACTCTTGCCCCCTAACGTGTGTGTGTGCTAGACAACTACTCCTAAACTCACGTAAACCCGGAAAACCAACATGCAACGCACATCCCGTTTTCCCCCTACTTCTAGCGTTTAAGAACAGCTACACTTGACTTACACGAGAGAGAGAAACAAATTAAGAGACCTAATTACTTTCTCATTCTTTTTCTTTCTTTTCAAAAGTACTTTGTACTCTTTTATTTGGGTTCTTTGAACCAACTTTTCATTTCTTTTTCTTTCCTACTCGAGTTGCCTAACACGTCAAATTCATGCATGAAACTTCACGTTTTTAAGGACTGACGCTCACTTCTTTTAAGCGCTTAAAAAAAAAAAAAGAAGGAGGAGCGCCTCGAGAGAAATTTTTCTACAAAACATGCTTTTCTATATTTTTTTTTTTTACGTTAGGCTAAGCACATGCTTTCTCAATTAATTAGCTACTAACTCTCATGCAACAAGCTACCTAAGGGTGCCTTTCGGGGTGACAACGAGAATTAGCTAAACATGCGATAAACCAAGCTTACGGAATCTAGGGAGAAGTTGCTAAGTGCGCGATGAGTGCAAGGGAGCAACAGAAAAAATTTTAAAATTTTTGACATGAACCTAATAAACACAAAACTCATGCAAAAACTCGATTATGAACATGCTCAGAATTCCAAAATGCATTTCCTAGGCTATCACAGTCAGAAAACAGTAAACAGAGTCCCAAGCACTTCAATATCTTTATAACACTTCTCAACAAACTACACATGCACATCCATCGGACTACTCCACCCCCAACTTCAAAATTTGGCATTGTCCTCAATGCCAACCAGTCAGATGCAAGAAGTAAAAGGGAAGAAGAAATACACTTCCCTGACTCTTGGTGAAGCTGGCGAGGGCGAGGAAGCGGCGCACGAACGCATTAGAGCCCAAAATTGTCTTCTCTTCCTCGATTCCCTAAAAAAAAACAGCAAGCTAATTAATACTAAAAAGCAATAAAACTAAACTAAAACACAAAAACAGTTCAACACTCGGGTGCCTCCGAGAAGCGCAGAATTTTTAAAGTCGGTTGCTCGACTGTATTCTCTCAACAGACTCATCCATAGTCTGTAGGTGCGGGGGACGATCCATACTTGTCCATGGCCACACCTTTTCCATCATTCACCTGAAAAACATTTTGCACTCTTCGTGCCTCGGGCACGTGAATATTAGACATGTTAGTGCAAAATCCAGCAGTATCATCCATCAAATTCAAATCAGAAATGTTAACAGAGACATGGGAACCATCCCTCAAGCGCGAGGGTAGACTCCCATTCTCATCACGCTCACAAACAACAGAAACATTTGCAACAGATTTCCCATCAAATAAAGAAAACTCATGCAAAGTATCATCAAACTCTAACGAAACGACGCCCTTATACACATCGATTTTGACCCTAGCGGTCTTAAGAAAAGGGCGTCCTAACAGCATAGAGGACGAAGCATGCAATGAACTTTCTTTCATATCTAAAACAAGGAAATCGGCGGGAAACGTCATATTCCCAACTCTAACTAAAACATCCTCTACCTTCCCCCTAGGATAGATGCTCGACCCATTAGCCAACTGAACAGAAACATTACATTCATGCATTTCATTCAAATTCAGTTCACGATATAATGCATAAGACATAACATTAACAGAGGCTCCTAGGTCTAACATGGCATTATGAACAACCTTACTACCTATAGTGCAAGGGATAGTAAAGGTACCTGGATCATTGCACTTTGCAGGCAACGTACCTGGGAGTATGGCAGAGACGTTCTCTTTCTTTTTCTCAGTCCCTCTGGACTTCCTCTTCGTAGTGCACCAGCTCCTTAGGAATTTTGCATATTTGGGCACTTGACTGACTGCCTCTAGGAGCGGGATATTCACCATCACCTTCTGGAAGGTTCGAAGGACCTCCTCGTCATCGGATTCCAAAGTAGGCTTCGCAAGCCTACTCGGGAATGGTGCTTTGGCAACATCCACAGGTACACTGACCTTCTCATTTCTTTTCTCATTCTGAGTCTCAAGAGCAATCGGGGCGGACTCGTTCAGGCTGTCCGTGGCTTCCTTCGCAGCTTTGGTGGAAAGGGACTTCCCACTGCGCAGCTGAATGGCACTCACATTTTCACATGAGTTAACTGTAGTTTGGGAAGGAAGCTTCCCCGAGCTCTTGCTCTCGATCTTACTAATAGACACCGCCATTTGTGTCAGCTGCTTGTTCAAATTCTGCAGCTCTGCCTTATGAGAATTTAGCTCCTCGCGAGCCTCTTTCTGGAACTGGCTGGTGCTAGTCACGATGGTCCTGACCATATCTTCAAGTGAGCTGGAGGAGCTCGAGGCTTGAGCCTGGGTGGAAGAGTTAGGCCTATCCTGGGACTGGCCTTGGAAGCGATTTTGTCCTTCCCTGTTCCCATAGCTGAAGTTAGGATGGTCACGCCAACCGGGGTTGTAAGTGTTAGCATATGGATCATACTTCCTCGGGTTGGAAGCATACCCCCCGATTGCATTGACCTCCGCCTCCTCGCGTTGTCCTCCAACAATTTTCTTAAGCATACTCCCTATCTCGGCCACCTGGGCCCTCATTTCAGACATCTCATGGCTCTGACCCACGCTGTGCACTTGTCCTTGCCCCCTGATCCCAAACTGCTGCGAATTGGTGGCCATATTTGCAATGAGCTGCTTGGCCTCAACTGGGGTCTTGTCAATCAGTGCCCCTCCACTCGCTGCATCGATCATCTGCCTGTCGTGGGGCGTCATCCCCTCATAAAAATACTGTATGAGCAGCTGATCGGCGATCTGGTGGTGTGGGAAACTCGCGCACAGGCGCCCAAATCGTTCCCAATACTCATGCAGGGACTCACCTACATCCTGGGTGATCCCATAAATTCTCTTCCGCAGAGTGGTGGCTAGGGATGCGGGAAAGTATTTCTCCAAAAATACCCGCTTCATGTCCTGCCACGTGGTGATGGATCCGGAAGGCAAATAATACAGCCAATCCTTGGCCTTGTCCTTGAGCGTAAAGGGGAATGCCCTCATGTTCAGCTGCTCTTCCGTGACCCCTGCGGGCTTCATCCCCGCGCAGACGCAATGGAACTCCATCAAGTGTTTGTTCGCGTCCTCTCCTGCATTTCCATGGAAAGAAGGTAACTGGTGAATTAAACCAGATTTCAACTCAAAGTTACCTGCTACCACGGGGTAGTTAATGCACAAGGGCTGCAGGTTCAGGTCTGGCGCTGCCAGTTGCTTCAGCGTCCGTGGCGCTTCACCTTGCGCCATTTCGTCAAACAAGAAGGGATTGCCTTCCTCTCTTTCAAACGTTCCTTGCCCCTCCCGGGCTTCTCTACGCAACCGCCGCTCCTCTCTGTCAATCTCAGGGATATACTGCAAACTACCCTCAGAGGAACGGGTCATACACAAACAAAAATCTAAACAAACAACATACAAACGAAAAAAAAATTTCAGTCAACCATCAATAAATCAAATTCAAACTCCAATCATAAATTCAAACAATTGCCTACTCCCCGGCAACGGCGCCAATTTTGGTGACGATATTTTTTGAACTATCGCTATAAATTCAAGCTGTCGAGGCTTGCCAAAATAAATTTATAATGCCTATTGCCAAGGCTTTGCAGCCAGTGGTAACAGGGTCGATCCAAGGAATAGGAGGGTTGAATTTACTAATGAAATTGGGATATGATCGATTAATTGGTAACGGGGGGTTTTAATCATGCAAAGAAATCAACACGAAAGCTTACGGAAGAAAGAAATAATATGTAGAAAACGTGTGTACGGTTTGGGGAGTCTCGGGGTCAATTGTTAGACAAATACAACTTATCATTTAATTCTAATAACATGGAATTCAGTTTACTAAGCACGCGGACGACTACCAGAGAAGCCCCAAAGTAGCCGACTTCATGGATTTTAATTAGGCCACACAGTCCTAATTACACGTTATCTAATCTCACATTAAGATGATCAGTCCTAAGGCGAATTTAGACAGTTACTAGCTAACCGCGACGAACATTCGGGCGTGAATTCTAATTGCTAGTAGGTTGCCCGCAAACGCCGTATGCAACCAACAATTATCCTACCCGACCCGATACTTCGATTTAGTTCTATTTACCTGTGTTACTTAGTCGAGCAGTGAGAGGCACGGCATCGCTACTCTTTAACATACACAACATGCGAAACTATCCGAGTGTCAATCAACATAATTTAGCATGCGCGTTGGATTAAGCAAAGTAAATAAATGCTATGTAAACAGAACCAATATGCAATTCATACTCAGATTATCAAAGCAATAATGTCTAACAAAATTCCCCTAAACAAAATCCCAAACCGTCACCCTTACCTTAGCCGCTCATGGCGCGGATTGTCAGTCCCGCTCCACCTACGACCATGGAAGAGTTCATCTACGTATTACAAATGGAATGGAGCTCACTCGCATGCCAACAATGGCGGAGCTCCACGGAAAGTAGAGAGAAAATGGGGAAGAAGAAGGGAAGAATCGCCGGAATCGCTTGGAAGAAGAAGAAGAAAAAGCTCTCCAAAAAATATGCAGAAAATCGTCTTTTAGCTGCTGTAATCGTCGTAGCGTCGAGACGCTAGGCCAGCGTCTCGACGCTGTGCCCTAAGTGATCCGCGCGCGCGCGCGCTGGCGTCGCGACGCAAGGCCAGCGTCGCGACGCTGCCCCGATGAATTTCCTGCGCGCGCCTCCTCCGGAGCGTCTCGACGCCAAGCAGGGTCTCGACGCCAGGGCAGCGTCGAGCTAGCGTCTCGACGCTATCACTCGACGCTTGCTCTCGGGTTTTTCCAGCGTCGAGCCAGCGTCTCGACGCTATAGCTCGACGCTGGCTCTCGGGTTTGGGGCTGATGCTTTGCCTCTCCAAGGCTGTTTTGGCCCGTTTCTTCACGGAACAAACTCCCCTCTTCCCGATGCATTCCCGGGGCGCTAAAACTCTGCTTTAAGCTCTCGAACACGCCCAATGGACGCACGAGCTCTTTGCCGCTTTTCTCCTACAAAAGAGATACATTTAATCAATTGGAAGCGGTCTTTAGCTATAATTAGGACGTATTTAATAGCTCCAAAATGGAGTTATCAGGGACAACGAGCACCCACAGAACAAGAGAAGGACAGCCAACTGCAGAAGAAACAAGCACCGCCTGAAACACTCCGACAGCTAGGGACACCCCACAGACTAGCCTCGCAGAGCCCCACACAAGAAGCCCACCAGGGGAGAAAGGCCAAGGACAGCCAAGGACAGACAGATGAAGAAGCCAACAACTGAACAAGCCTCAGAAAGCAGCGATCTCAGAGCAAGAACATGCACAGGGACAAGCTCAAACAACCAAGCCACACAGACCAAACCAGAAACCCCTCCAGAAGAAGGGACAACAGCATGAACCAGGGACAGAGCAGGGGAAGTAGCAATCGCCATAAGCGAGACAGCGCCACATAGAGCAACCTGACAAAACACCTGCACACACTCAAAGAACAAGACAAAGTCAATCAAAAGAATCCCAGGGGGAGACGGCCGAAACCGCACCCGCCCAGGACGAGCATGCAGAAGAAATATCAGACCGAATAGCAGCGATAACCGACTGAGTAGGGCGGTGACCCGGGCCATGAAAACGCAAATTACGTTCCATCCAAATATGGTAGATCACAGCACACCAGGCCACCCTCCAAACAAGCTTACGCTTGTGCTGCCCAGCACTCACCCGACAAATCCACTCAAGCTCAGCATCCCAAGGGAGAACGAGGCGGGAAGCTCTGCCCCAACAGAGGATATCCTCCCACACCAAACTCGCAAAGAGGCACTGGAAGAACAAGTGGTCACGGGACTCAGTCCCGGACAAACAAAGCAAACAATCAGTAGGTGTCGAGGGGATCCACCTAGCCAGCCTATCACGAGTATACAAGCGGTCCCTCAAGGCCAGCCAGGTGACAAAAGCATGACGCGAAATATTCCCCCCGAACCATAGTAAACCCTGCCACGGGACCATTGTCCCACGGGGGCGAATCGCCTCCCAAGCACTAGAAACCGAAAAACCAATCCCGCCAGGAACCCAGATCAACTTATCCTCCCTACCTGGGCAACACACAGTAGAGCGCACAACATCGGCGATCTCCAACAATGCAGGGGACACTGCCGGCCACCGCCACGAACCATCAGGTAGCAAAAAATCAGAGACCATAGCTTGAATATGACTAGCTGCGTCATACAAGATACGATCACTAATTCTGGGGAGAATAGGACCATCAGGCAGCCAAGGATCAACCCACATACGACACCTAGAACCGTCACGAATGGAGAACCGAATAAGTGGACGGAATTGGTCCCGAAGCCCCATAATCGCCTTGAGGCACCAAGACCACGTAGACGACACAGGAATCGTCTAAAGAGACCGACCACGGAGGATATACGCCTCCATCCAAGCTACCCACAGAGAACCAGAGCGAAGCAGGAGGAGCCAGAGGAGCTTCATAACTGCTGCCGAGTTCCAGGAGGGGATATGACGAATACCCAAACCTCCCTCACTCTTCGGCAAACAAATGTCAGCCCAGGCAACCTTCGCCCCCCCCCCACAACCAGAAGGAGAGCCCTTCCAGAGGAAGCAACGAAGCAAACTCTCAACCCTATGGACTATACGTGCAGGCAACACAAACACACTAGCCCAATAGACTTGGAAGCTCTGAAGGACCGACTGAATAAGCTACAACCTTCCTGCATAGGAAAGAGCCCTAGCAGTCCAACTGCCAATCCTAGAGGTGATCCGATCAATCAGAGGCTGGCAATCCCGAGAAGACAACCGACCAGAGATGAGAGGGAGACCTAAGTAACACACAGGCAAGGTCGCCAGAGCAACACCCATGAACTCAGCCAGACCGACAGCCACCTGGACAGGAACCCCCGAGCAGAACATCGAGCTCTTAGCGGAGTTAGCCACAAGGCCAGATAGCTCCTGGAAGAGCAGTAAGGTCTGCTGAACAAACCTCAAGGAAGTCATGTTCCCCGCAGAGAAAATCATCAAGTCATCCGCAAAGCAAAGATGGGTAAGATTAACCCTCTCACACTTGGGATGAAAATCAAACTCAGGCGGCGGGGAATTTAGCAGCCGCGACAAGACTTCCATACACATGACGAACAGGTAAGGGGACAGGGGGTCACCCTGACGGAGAAAGCTCCTGGAAGTGAAGTAAGGTCTGCTGAACAAACCTCAAAGAAGTCCTATTCCCCGTAGAGAAAATCCCACTGGATAGAATCATAAGCTTTCTGCAGGTCGATCTTCAGCACACACCGCGGGCTCCCTTTGTTGAGGTGGTAACCCCCAACCAACTCCTGGCAGAGCAGAATGTTATCCACAATACTCCTTCCTTGAACAAAGGCCGACTGATTCGGACTGATGAAGGAAGGCAGCCACACGCGAAGACGATTAGCCAAAACCTTTGCAATGCATTTATACAACACATTACAACAGGAAATAGGCCTGCAATCCTCAACCCGGGAGGCACCCACCTTCTTAGGAATCAAGGTAAGAGAGGTGGCAATGATGCCAGGGGGAAGGAAGGAGGTATCAAAGAAGTGAAGCGCTGCGGAAACGAAATCATCCCCAACAACACTCCAAGCAGCTTTGAAAAACCCCACAGGGAAGCCATCAGGGCCAGGAGCCTTGGCACTACTCATGGAAAAGAGAGCAGCTCGAACCTCATCTCGCGAGATGGGGCGGATGAGATCAGTTACAGACTGATCAGACCACGAAAACCCCACCATCGGCTTTAATTGATCTGTGAGGTCACGATAACCAACCCTTTGGGACCCCAAAAGACCCTGGAAATAATGAACCAGAGATCGCGAGATGCCCTCATGGGAAGTTCAAGAGTCATCATTGGCTAAAGACAAAAAAAATGAAGAACGATTTTTTTTTTTTTTTTTTTAGAGAGCAAAGATGAAAGATTTACAAAGCTAGAGGTCCTTCTAGTATCCTTGTAAAAAAATTCATCTCAACCCAAACCTTACCAACAACTTTTTTTTTTTTAGATAAAAATAAAATGAAAGATAAGCGAAAGCGGAATTGATAAAGATAGCGAAGATCCAAAATTTACAAAGCTAGAGGTTCTTCTAGGATCCTTGTAAATAATTATCTCAAACACTAACCTTACCAATTGCTTACCAACAACACTGTGGATAAAACTCGATCTAAAGCCGAAGCTCTGATACCAAATGATAAGCGTCAGATAAGCTAGATTTACAAAGCTAGAGGTCCTTCTAGGATCCTTGTAAATATTAACAAAACTGACTAACTTAACCTTCAATCTCAACCCCTAAGAATGGCTAGACGACATATTACTTAGACGATCAAATAAATCGAAGAATCGGACAAAGCGTGTGGCTCCCATCAACCCTCGATCTTCAAAGCACTCCACAAGCAAGATTGTTCAATCCTCACTTGAATGCTCCAAATATACATGCATTCTATCACAAGAACACACAAGAATAAAAGCTTAAAAGCTCTCAAGGTTTTAAACCCAAAATACTACATTTCATTTCTTCATATCAAGTTGTCTTTTACAGTAGACAAGACTAATCCCTTTTATAGACAAGGAATTAAGCCAAAAGACTCCTAACATAAATGCTAATATGAAAAGTCACCTTGAAATACCAAAAGATGCCTTAATATTCTAAAAGGCACCTTGGACTTTTAATTGATGTGTAACTTTCTCTTTATGCAAAAGCTACACTTTTTAGAAAAGCTTAAGCTTCGTATGTTCGGCGGATGAAGGTAGCGGAGCTGGGCGCATCACCGAGATTGGAGGGCAAGCTGAATAAGGTAGAGGTGCTGCGCACGTCTTCAATGAGGTCATCCATGGCTGCTGCTTGAAGGTTGCTGAGCAGGGTGCTTCAAGAGATAAGTTTTCTCTGGTTTTTTCATTCGGTTTTGTTCTGTTTTTTAAGCTTTCTGCATTTCGTTTGTTAGTTTGTTAGCTTGTGTGGGCTGTTTTTGTTGGTCTGGGTCCTTGGAGATTGGGTTGGGGTGCTTGGTTTTCTTCATCTTCAAATGGGGAAGAAGAAATCTCCTCACAAGAAGGCTTCCCCTCAAAAGAAGGCTTCTGCTTCACTCTCGAGTTCCAACGGGTCGCGGCCACAACAGTCCCCATCTTTAGAGGTCTCCAAATCAGGAGCTCATTCTGGAGCTCCAATTGGGATTGCTCCTAGTGCCCAGCTTCATTCATCTGGTCACGATTTAGGGAAGAAGGTTGCCCGTGTTTTGACTTCTGAAGCTACTTAAAAGGTTTCCAAATCCGAGGGAAAACAGAGCATTCTAAGTGTTGAGGTTCCTGCTGTGGGACAACCTTTGAATGCGACTGTTCATCTAATTCAGGGTGCTGGTGCAGGTTCTCGTAGCTCTAGTAAAATTACAGGGCTTGATAAGGATGGATCAGCTAGCGTTACTGGGCAACCTGCAACTGATGCGAAAATAGGGGATGCCTCGCTTCAATTTGGAACTCGTGATTTGCCTAGCGATTGCGGTGGGGGGAAACCTTTGTCACGTCCGATAGTTCAACGGTCTAAAGGTCATTCCTTGGCAGAGGTAGAGGCTTCGTCTGGTTCAATCTTGGGCGAGGCTCGGCTGGAGGTTGAAGATGATGGATTAGGGCAGGCCGCCTCTCTTCCCAGGGCTGCGGCGGCTGTAGATCCCTCATTGAATGACTTTCCTAATTTAGGAAAGGAAATTAATGACATTCAACAGCCGGTTACCTTATCTTCTTCAGCCCCCGTGAAGATTGCTGCTGATATTAATGACCAAGATGCTGCGGCCCGCAAGCCTAATTCTATGGAAGGAAAGTATCTTCACGGATTTGGGCAGCGAGTTGACCTTCCTCTTCCCTTGCACGCTTCGGTGATTAATGAGCGTGCAGCTGCTTCTCAATGCCCAGCTGGCCGGTTGGTGAAAGGTAAGAAGATGGCGAGTAATCTGCCTTCTATGGAGAGCCATTTGAAGAACGCGGATGCACGGCCTTTGGGTTCTTTGACCATGGAAGCCCGTTATGGTAAGTCAGGGAGTCTAATGACTGTGGATGCCCGTCATGGTAAGTCTGGCAGTTCACTTCCCCCAATTGGGCCGATTGGTGGCGATTCTAGGGGCAATCTTCATGGGCCAATTTTAAAAGAGCATGGTCCTGTCTTGCTAGGGCAAAAGGAGCTTCATCAAGTTGGGCCGGGTCCAGTTGGGCTTAATTCCATTGGGCTCAACAAGAGTGGGCTTAATGAATTGGCCCAAAATGGTGTTAGTGAGTTGGATCCAAATGTGCTTAATTTTAATGGGCTCGATAATGAGAGTATAGAGCCAAGTTTGAATGGCTTAGGACAAGGTGTCTTGCCTATTGGGTCATCTCCCTTTAGTCCTCTAGGGCGGGGTCAATTGGGAAATTTAGTGACGCGTCGTAGTCTTCCCCCTCGGGAGGAGCTGTTGCCCTTGGAGGGTAAGAATGGGTCTTCTGAGTTTGGGATGGGGTTTAGCGAGCTTGGGGCGAGGAGTGGGTCGGGGATTCCAGGAAAGTTTCCCCTGTTAGGCCAATCTCGTTCGAACCAGCTTTTGAGTGCTGGAGACGATGTGTGTCAGGGTTCTGGGGATAGTTTTGGGATGAGTGGGTCCTTTGTGCCCCCAGGATCCCATGGTCAGGGTCAGAAGTCTAGTTGGGCTAATCTTTTTGGGCCTCAGTGGACCTCCCCTGCTTCTGAACCCCTATTCTATAACCCTCCAATTGAAAAGGATGGGATTATGTTTGCCATACCCTCGGATGAGGTAATTGAGGAGGGGGTAGCAGTCTGGAGAGGGTCTTTGGTGGGTCAGTTTATCGATGGTAAACTCCCCTTTTTTGTGCTTGATCGGCTTGTCCGTAAGATTTGGGGACATGTGGAAGTTCCAACCATTAACTTGTTTGATAATGGTTTGATCATCTTCAGGTTCCAAAAGGACTCAGCTCGGGACTGGGTCTTGGAGAATGGCCCCTGGCACATTGGGGGTAAGCCTATCCTCCTGAGGCAGTGGGTCCCAGGGATAGTCCCTCAGACTTTTGTCTTCGATAAAATTCCTGTGTGGGTTAAGTTCTTCCATGTCCCTATGGAATTGTGGACCACTCCTGGCTTGAGTAACATTGCGAGTACGGTTGGTGTTCCTTTGAGGTTGGATAAGCCTACAAAGGACAAAACGTGCTCCTCGTATGCTCGGGTTTGTGTGGAGGTCGCGATTGAGGCCCCTCTTCCTAGTAAGGTTGGGGTCACTGTCTATGGTGTGGATCACACTATCCCCATTGAGTATGAATGGAAGCCCAAGAGGTGCCTATCCTGTCGGGTCTTTGGCCACTCGGACTCCGGTTGTCCTAAAAAGCCTGTGGGTAGTTTGGAGCCCATCCTCCCTACACAGGTGTCTACTGAGGGTGGGGTCAGGGTGCCGGCTCAGAGTGATGGCGTGAACTCGGTTCAGGTAGGGGTTGCTAGTGGGGAGGGGGAACAAGCCTCCTCTCTTGAGGCCGGTGATGACTTTCTCCCTGTGGGAGGGAAATCCCGTAGGCGTAAACGGAAGAAGGCTGCCAGGTCCTTGGCTGCAGACTCGTCTGCCCTTCCCTTTGCCTTGGCTAGTCTTCCGAGTTCTCCTACTGGTCCCTCCTCTCGGCTTCCCCGTTCTCCTGAACCCCTGAAGGGGGTACATGTGACTAACTCTTTCGATTCTCTTTCGGATTCGTTAGGGTGTGATTTGGCCCCCCCGAGGGTGGTTTCCCTAGTGGAAAAGACGCTCTGTGACAGTGTTGACCCTCGATGGTGCCAGGATGCCATTGTTTCCCCGTCTACTTCCTATGTCTAGTTGGTGCTCGTGGAATGTGCGCGGTCTCACTGACCCGACAAAAGGACGATGTGTTCGCTCCTTTTTGCAAGCTGAGAATATTGGTTTCTGCTGTCTGGTAGAAACTAAGGTTAAGGCTCATCAGTTTGATTTCGTTTTTCGTTCCTTTGGGGCTGATTGGCAGTGTGTTTGTAGTTATGGGGATAGTGGCCTGGGTCGTATTTGGGTGTTATGCGTTCCCGCCGTTTCTCGTTCTCCCCTAGCCTGATTAGCCCTGAGTTGGTTACTGGCTCCCTGGTGGACCTGTCTTCTCAGGTTGTGACTCGTATTGCCTGTGTGTATGGGTCCAATCTCGAGGCTGGGAGGTCTGTTTTGTGGAGGGAGTTGGCCTTGGCTTGTTCCAGTTGGTCATCCCCTGACATTGTTATGGGAGACTTCAATGAGACTCGCCGGTTGACTGAGAGGAGTGGGGGTAACCATAGCATTTCTGCGATGGGAGCCTTTGATACTGCTCTCCTAGAGGCTGACTTGGTTGAGCTGCCGATTCAGGGGAATTGTTTCACTTGGACTAGTCGCCCGAGGGGTGGCCCAGGAGGTCAGTTGGGAAGGTTGGATAGAGTCTTGGTCAACGCTGAGTGGGCTTCTGGTCGGCCTATGTGTGTGGTGCACGTGCATGACTGGGGTGTCTCTGACCATAGTCCGTTGGTTTTCTCTCCTGGCCCTTTAGGTGCTCGTCGGTCTCCCTCCTTTCGGTTCTTCAACCATTGGGGGGAGTCTGATAGGTTTTTGTCTGTGATTGCCAGTAAGTGGGTGACCCATGTTGGGGTCTCTCCGCTTGTTAGCTTCGCTCGCAATGTAAAGGGCTTAAAGGGGACTCTCCGGCAGGAGTTTGGGACGTCGATTGCCGTGCTTAGTCAGCAGGTTATTGATCTGCGCTTGGCCATGGAGGCTGCCCAGGCGGGAATTTTGGTGGACCCCCTTTCTCCCTCCCTCCAGCGTCAGGCTGCTGAGGCTTCTGATAGGTTCTGGGCTGCAGCTAGGTGTGAGGAAGCCTCCCTTCGGCAGAAATCGAGGGTCAAGTGGCTGGCGTTAGAGGATAGGAACTCGGGGTTCTTTCACAGGAGCGTAAAAGTTAGGGCAGCCCGGAATAACTTTTCCTCTTTGGTTGATGGCTCTAGGGTCAGGTTGTCGTCCCATGAGGACATCTCGAGATCTCTGGTTCATTATTTCCAGGGTCTCTTGGGGTCCCAAGGGGTTGGTTATCGTGACCTCTCTGAGTGTTTAAAGCTGATGGTGGGGTTTTCGTGGTCTGATCAGTGTGTAACTGATCTCACTCGCCCCATCTCGCGAGAGGAGGTTCGAGCTGTTCTCTTTTCCTTGAGTAGTGCCAGGGCTCCTGGCCCGGATGGCTTCCCTGTGGGGTTTTTCAAAGCTGCTTGGAGTGTTGTTGGGGATGATTTCGTTTCCGCTGTGCTTCACTTCTTTGATACCTCCTTCCTTCCTCCTGGCATCAATGCCACCTCTCTTACCTTGATTCCTAAGAAGGTGGGTGCTTCTCGGGTTGAGGATTTCAGGCCTATTTCTTGTTGTAATGTGTTGTATAAATGCATTGCAAAGGTTTTGGCTAATCGTCTTCGCGTGTGGCTGCCTTCCTTCATTAGTCCGAATCAGTCGGCCTTTGTTCAAGGTAGGAGCATTGTGGATAACATTCTGCTCTGCCAGGAGTTGGTTGGGGGTTACCACCTCAACAAAGGGAGCCCGCGGTGTGTGCTGAAGATTGACCTGCAGAAGGCCTATGACTCTATTCAGTGGGATTTTCTCTTTGGCTTACTGCTTTCGATTGGTACGCCCTGCCAGTTTGGCAACTGGGTCCGGGCTTGCGTTACTTCGCCTATGTTCTCCATCTCGGTGAATGGGTCCTCTGAGGGGTTTTTTGCGGGTCGGCGTGGTCTCCGTCAGGGTGATCCCCTGTCCCCTTACCTGTTCGTCATGTGTATGGAAGTCTTATCGCGGCTGCTGAATTCCCCGCCGCTTGAGTTTGAGTTTCATCCCAAGTGTGAAATGGTTAATCTTACCCATCTTTGCTTTGCGGATGACTTGATGATTTTCTCTGCGGGGAACAGGACTTCCTTGAGGTTTGTTCAGCAGATATTACTTCACTTCCAGAAGCTTTCTGGCCTTGTGGCTAACTCCGCTAAAAGCTCGATGTTCTGCTCGGGGGTTCCTGCCCAGGTGGCTGTCGGTCTGGCTGAGTTCATGGGTGTTGCTTTGGCAACCTTGCCTGTGTGTTACTTAGGTCTCCCTCTCATCTCTGGTCGGTTGTCTTCTAGGGATTGCCAGCCTCTGATTGATCGGATCACCTCTAGGATTGGCAGTTGGACTGCTAGGGCTCTTTCCTATGCAGGAAGGTTGCAGCTTATCCAGTCGGTCCTTCAGAGCTTCCAGGTCTATTGGGCTAGTGTGTTTGTGCTGCCTGCTCGTATAGTCCATAGGGTTGAGAGTTTGCTTCGTTGCTACCTCTGGAAGGGCTCTCCTTCTGGTTGTGGGGGGGGCGAAGGTTGCCTGGGCTGACATTTGTTTGCCGAAGAGTGAGGGAGGTTTAGGTATTCGTCATATCCCCTCCTGGAACTCGGCAGCAGTTATGAAGCTCCTCTGGCTCCTCCTGCTTCGCTCTGGTTCCCTGTGGGTGGCTTGGATGGAGGCGTATATCCTCCGTGGTCGGTCTCTTTGGACGATTCCTGTGTCGTCTACGTGGTCTTGGTGCCTCAAGGCGATTATGGGGCTTCGGGACCAATTCCGTCCGCTTATCCGGTTTTCCATTGGTGACGGTTCTAGGTGTCGTATGTGGGTTGATCCTTGGCTGCCTGATGGTCCTATTCTCCCCAGAATTAGTGATCGTATCTTGTATGACGCAGCTAGTCATATTCAAGCTATGGTCTCTGATTTTTTGCTACCTGATGGTTCGTGGCGGTGGCCGGCAGTGTCTCCTGATTTGTTGGAGATCGTCGATGCTGTGCGCTCTACTGTGTGTTGCCCAGGTAGGGAGGATCAGTTGATCTGGGTTCCTGGCGGGATTGGTTTTTCGGTTTCTAGTGCTTGGGAGGCGATTCGCCCCCGTGGGACTGTGGTCCCGTGGTAGGGTTTGCTATGGTTCGGGGGGAATATTCTGCGTCATGCTTTTGTCTCCTTGCTGGCCTTGAGGGACCGCTTGTATACTCGTGATAGGCTGGCTAGGTGGATCCCCTCGACACCTACTGATTGTTTGCTTTGTTTGTCCGGGACTGAGTCCCGTGACCACTTATTCTTCTAGTGCCCCTTTGCGAGTTTGGTGTGGGAGGATATCCTTTGTTGGGGCAGAGCTTCCCGCCTCGTTCTCCCTTGGGATGCTGAGCTTGAGTGGATTTGTAGGGTGAGTGCTGGGCAGCACAAGCGTAAGCTTGTTTGGAGGGTGGCCTTGTGTGCTGTGATTTACCATATTTGGATGGAACGCAATTTGCGTTTTCATGGCCCGGGTCACCGCCCTACTCAGTCGGTTATCGCTGCTATTCAGTCTGATATTTCTTCTGCTTGCTCGTCCTGGGCGGGTACGGTTTCGGCCGTCTCCCCCTGGGATTTTTTTGATTGACTTTGTCTTGTTCTTTGAGTGTGTGCAGGTGTTTTGTCAGGTTGCTCTATGTGGCGCTGTCTCGCTTATGGCGTTTGCTTCTTCCCCTGATCTGTCCCTGGTTCATGCTGTTGCCCTTCTTCTGGAGGGGTTTCTGGTTTGGTCTGTGTGGCTTGGTTTTTTGAGCTTGTCCCTGTGCTTGTTCTTGCTCTGAGATCGCTGCTTTCTGAGGCTTGTTCAGTTGCTGGTTTCTTCATCTGTCTGTCCTTGGCTGCCCTGGGCCTTTCTCCCTGGTGGGCTTCTTGTGTGGGGCTCTGCGAGGCTAATCTGTGGGGTGTCCCTAGCTGTCGGAGTGTTTCAGGTGGTGCTTGTTTCTTCTGCAGTTGGCTGTCCTTCTCTTGTTCTGTGGGTGCTCGTTGTCCCCTGCCGGTCCTGGTTCCTAATTGAGTTGAGTTCTGGACGCTTGTTGTCACCCCGAAAGGCGCTTTGTCCTGAGGGTGTGTGGGCTTTTGGTGGGTCCTTGGATCTGGCTTTGTCGAGGGAAGCGATGCTGGCTGGGTCCCTGTGGCTTCCTGCCGTGCCTGCATGCCGGATGGTTGTTCTTTTACCATAAGTAGGGGGAAGACGAGTTGATGGGCCTCTTCTTTGTTGGGTTTCTTGGTCGAGCTTGGGGGGCGGGATTCTTGCTTGCATTTGATGGATGGCCAGCTTGGCCCCTTATTTCTCAGCATCTGCCTGTCCTCTCTCTGTTTTGCTTGGTGCCCCTTGACCCTGTCTGGAGTCGCTCTTTCGCTAGTACCGGCCGGGGGTTGGATGGCCTGGGGAGTTTTGTGGGCGGATCGCGGTTGAGGTGTCACGATTCTCTCGTGTTCTATCTCTTTGTTTCCTCCTGCTTCAGCTGTTTCTTTGCTTTTCAGTTGTGTTTCTTTTTTCTGCTTTTTGTCTTTTCTAGCTCCTTCCCGCTTGTGGGTTGGATGCTGGGGTATGTTGATGTTTGGTTTATTTGTTGCTCTCCCTCGGGCTGTGAGGTTTCCGTTGTGTTGTTTTCGTTTTGTTGTCGTACATTGGTTCTCCCAGTGTTTGTTCTCTTGTTGTTGTGCCCTTTGGCCTCGGGCTTTGAGGCCTTTTGCTTATATATATTCACTTTTGCAAAAAAAAAAAGGCACCTTGGAAAACTAAAAGTTTATCTTGAAATATGAAAGATCACCTAAAACTTAGTTACACTTTAAATGAGTATATTAAGTAACCAAATATGGATTTTAAACTTAGTTTAACATGATCTATTAGTCTTCCACCAAATGGACTTGTGAGATAATGAAGTTCATGCATTTCTCTTCCATGTTGACTTTGATTCTTCCTCCACAACAATGGTTTGACTTCCATTAAGCTTCATCATGGATATGAATTGGATTGCCAAAATAATTCATATCATCCTCCCATTCTTCAAAAATGCATATTTCAGCTTCAATTCTTCTACCGGTCAAAGTCATCATCCATTGGACATGATAAATTAATTCTTCTTGAAGTGATCAGACGAGGACCAATCATATTCGTATCAGTTGTAGTTTGAGGTTAAAAAGCGTCCCCGACCATAAGTTTGGAAAAGAAGGGAAGAAACGAGCGATATGGAAATTGCAAAAAACCGAAAACGGGTCCAATCTCGAGGCTGGGAGGTCTGTTTTGTGGAGGGAGTTGGCCTTGGCTTGTTCGAGTTGGTCTTCCCCTGGCATTGTTATGGGAGACTTCAATGAGACTCGCCGGCTGACTGAGAGGAATGGGGTAACCATAGCATTTCTGCGATGGGAGCCTTTGATACTGCTCTCCTAGAGGCTGACTTAGTTGAGCTGCCGGTTCAAGGGAATTGTTTCACTTGGACTAGTCGCCCGAGGGGTGGCCCAGGAGGTCAGTTGGGAAGGTTGGATAGAGTCTTGGTCAACGCTGAGTGGGCTTCTGGTCGGCCTATGTGTGTGGTGCACGTGCATGACTGGGGTGTCTCTGACCATAGTCCGTTGGTTTTCTCTCCTGGCCCTTTTGGTGCTCGTCGGTCTCCCTCCTTTCGGTTCTTCAACCATTGGGGGGAGTCTGATAGGTTTTTGTCTGTGATTGCCAGTAAGTGGGTGACCCATGTTGGGGTCTCTCCGCTTGTTAGCTTCGCTCGCAATTTAAAGGGCTTAAAGGGGACTCTCCGGCAGGAGTTTGGGACGCCGATTGCCGTGCTTAGTCAGCAGGTTATTGATCTGCGCTTGGCCATGGAGGCTGCCCAGGCGGGAGTTTTGGTGGACCCCCTTTCTCCTTCCCTCCAGCGTCAGGCTGCTGAGGCTTCTGATAGGTTCTGGGCTGCAGCTAGGTGTGAGGAAGCCTCCCTTCGGCAGAAATCGAGGGTCAAGTGGCTGGCGTTAGGGGATAGGAACTCGGGTTTCTTTCACAGGAGCGTAAAAGTTAGGGCAGCCCGGAATAACTTTTCCTCTTTGGTTGATGGCTCTGGGGTCAGGTTGTCGTCCCATGAGACATCTCGAGTTCTCTGGTTCATTATTTCCAGGGTCTCTTGGGGTCCCAAGGGGTTGATCAGTGTTTAAAGTCGATGGTGGGGTTTTCGTGGTCTGATCAGTGTGTAACTGATCTCACTCGCCCCATCTCGCGAGAGGAGGTTCGAGCTGTTCTCTTTTCCATGAGTAGTGCCAGGGCTCCTGGCCCGGATGGCTTCCCTGTGGGGTTTTTCAAAGCTGCTTGGAGTGTTGTTGGGGATGATTTCGTTTCCGCTGTGCTTCACTTCTTTGATACCTCCTTCCTTCCTCCTAGTATCAATGCCACCTCTCTTACCTTGATTCCTAAGAAGGTGGGTGCTTCACGGGTTGAGGATTTCAGGCCTATTTCTTGTTGTAATGTGTTGTATAAATGCATTGCAAAGGTTTTGGCTAATCGTCTTCGCGTGTGGCTGCCTTCCTTCATTAGTCCGAACCAGTCGACCTTTGTTCAAGGTAGGAGCATTGTGGATAACATTCTGCTCTGCCAGGAGTTGGTTGGGGGTTACCACCTCAACAAAGGGAGCCCGCGGTGTGTACTGAAGATTGACCTGCAGAAGGCTTATGACTCTATTCAGTGGGATTTTCTCTTTGGCTTACTGCTTTCGATTGGTACGCCCTGCCAGTTTGTCAACTAGGTCCGGGCTTGCGTTACTTCACCTATGTTCTCCATCTCGGTGAATGGGTCCTCTGAGGGGTTTTTTGCGGGTAGGCGTGGTCTCCGTCAGGGTGATCCCCTGTCCCCTTATCGCGGCTGCTGAATTCCCCGCCGCCTGAGTTTGAGTTTCATCCCAAGTGTGAAATGGTTAATCTTACCCATCTTTGCTTTGCGGATGACTTGATGATTTTCTCTGCGGGGAACAGTACTTCTTTGAGGTTTGTTCAGCAGACATTACTTCGCTTCCAGGAGCTTTCTGGCCTTGTGGCTAACTCCGCTAAGAGCTCGATGTTCTGCTCGGGGGTTACTGTCCAGGTGGCTGTCGGTCTGGCTGAGTTCATGGGTGTTGCTCTGGCAACATTGCCTGTGTGTTACTTAGGTCTCCCTCTCATCTCTGGTCGGTTGTCTTCTAGGGATTGCCAGCCTCTGGTTGATCGGATCACCTCTAGGATTGGCAGTTGGACTGCTAGGGCTCTTTCCTATGCAGGACGGTTGCAGCTTATCCAGTCGGTCCTTCAGAGCTTCCAGGTCTATTGGGCTAGTGTGTTTGTGCTGCCTGCTCGTATAGTCCATAGGGTTGAGAGATTGCTCCGTTGCTACCTCTGGAAGGGCTCTCCTTCTGGTTGTGGGGGGGCGAAGGTTGCCTGGGCTGACATTTGTTTGCCGAAGAGTGAGGGAGGTTTAGGTATTCGTCATATCCCCTCCTGGAACTCGGCAGCAGTTATGAAGCTCCTCTGGCTCCTCCTGCTTCGCTCTGGTTCCCTGTGGGTGGCTTGGATGGAGGCGTATATCCTCCGTGGTCGGTCTCTTTGGACGATTCCTGTGTCGTCTACGTGGTCTTGGTGCCTCAAGGCGATTATGGGGCTTCGGGACCAATTCCGTCCTCTTATCCAGTTTTCCATTGGTGACGGTTCTAGGTGTTGTATGTGGGTTGATCCTTGGCTGCCTGATGGTCCTATTCTCCCCAGAATTAGTGATCGTATCTTGTATGACGCAGCTAGTCATATTCAAGCTATGGTCTCTGATTTTTTGCTACCTGATGGTTCGTGGCGGTGGCCGGCTGTGTCTCCTGATTTGTTGGAGATCGCCGATGTTGTGTGCTCTACTGTGTGTTGCCCAGGTAGGGAGGATAAGTTGATCTGGGTTCCTGGCGGGATTGGTTTTTCGGTTTCTAGTGCTTGGGAGGCGATTCGCCCCCATGGGACAGTGGTCCCGTGGCAGGGTTTGCTATGGTTCGGGGGGAATATTCCGCGTCATGCTTTTGTCACCTGGCTGGACTTGAGGGACCGCTTGTATACTCGTGATAGGCTCGCTAGGTGGATCCCCTCGACACCTACTGATTGTTTGCTTTGTTTGTCCGGGACTGAGTCCCGTGACCACTTATTCTTCCAGTGCCCCTTTGCGAGTTTGGTGTGGGAGGATATCCTCTGTTGGGGCCGAGATTCCCGCCTCGTTCTCCCTTGGGATGCTGAGCTTGAGTGGATTTGTCGGGTGAGCGCTGGGCAGCACAAGCGTAAGCTTGTTTGGAGGGTGGCCTGGTCTGCTGTGATTTACCATATTTGGATGGAACGCAATTTGCGTTTTCATGGCCCGGGTCACCGCCCTACTCAGTCGGTTATCGCTGCTATTCGGTCTGATATTTCCTTTGCTTGCTCGTCCTGGGCGGGTGCGGTTTCGGCCGTCTCCCCCTGGGATTCTTTTGATTGACTTTGTCTTGTTCTTTGTGTGTGTGCAGGTGTTTTGTCAGGTTGCTCTATGTGGCGCTGTCTCGCTTTTGGAGTTTGCTGCTTCCCCTGATCTGTCCCTGGTTCATGCTATTGCCCCTTCTTCTGGAGGGGTTTTCTGGTTTGGTCTGTGTGGCTTGGTTTTTGTACTTGCCCCTGTGCTTGTTCTTGCTCTGAGATCGTTGCTTTCTGAGGCTTGTTTCAAGTTGCTGGCTTCTTCATCTGTCTGTCCTCGGCTGCCCTTGGCCTTTCTCCCTGGTGGGCTTCTTGTGTGGGGCTCTGCGTGGCTAGTCTGTGGGGTGTCCCTAGCTGTCGGAGTGTTTCAGGCGGTGCTTGTTTCTTCTGCAGTTGGCTGTCCTTCTCTTGTTCTGTGGGTGCTCGTTGTCCCCTCCCGGTCCTGGTTCCTAATTGAGTTGAGTTCTGGTCGCTTGTTGTCACCCCGAAAGGCGCTTTGTCCTGAGGGTGTGTGGGCTTTTGGTGGGTCCTTTGATCTGGCTTTGTCGAGGGAAGCGATGCTGGCTGGGTCCCTGTGGCTTTCTGCCGTGCCTGCATACCGGATGGTTGTTCTTTTGCCATAAGTAGGGGGAAGACGAGTTGATGGGCCTCTTCTTTGTTCGGTTTCTTGGTCGAGCTTGGGGGGCGGGCTTCTTGCTTGCATTTGATGGATGGCCAGCTTGGCCCCTTATTTCTCAGCATCTGCCTTTCCTCTCTCTGTTTTGCTTGGTGCCCCTTGACCCTGTCTGGAGTCGCTCTTTCGCTTGTTCCGGCTGGGGGTTGGATGGCCTGGGGAGTTTTGTGGACGGATCGCGGTTGAGGTGTCACGATTCCCTCGTGTTCTATCTCTTTTCCGCCTGCTTCGGCTGGTTCTTTGCTCTTCAGTTGTGTTTCCTTTTTCTGCTTTTTGTCTTTTCTGCTCCTTCCCGCTTGTGGGTCGGATGCTGGGGTATGTTGTTGTTTCGTTTATTTGTTGCTTTCCCTCGGGCTGTGAGGTTCCCGTTGTGTTGTTTTCGTTTTGTTCTCGTACATTGGTTTTCCCAGTGTTTGTTCTCTTGTTGTTGTGCCCTTTGGCCTCGGGCTTTGAGGCCTTTTGCTTATATATATTCACTTTTGCAAAAAAAAAAAAAAACCGAAAACGCCCCGATTGGATGCATTTTTTGAAATTTTTTTTATTCAAAAATGGGTTCGTATTGATCAAACATTCACAATCCACTCTTTGGTTTTGTGCAATTCGGAATCTTACTCAGTTTTTTTGGCACGTGCTTTAAATGCTCCCGTTGAGGATTTTAGGGCTTTGAGATTGGGGTGCAAGGTTGTTAGATATTAGACTCGCAGGCTTCGAGAGTTGTAGTTTGAGGTTAAAAAGCGTCCCCGACCATAAGTTTGGAAAAGAATGGAAGAAACGAGCGATATGGAAATTGCAAAAACGAGGGTTGCCTCTTGGGTCGTCCTCGTTTAGCCCAAATTTGAATGGGCAAGGAGCCTTGCCTCTTGGGCCGTCCTCGTTTAGCCCAATAGGGCGTGGGCAGTTAGGCCACTTGGTGACTCGTCGTGTTATGCCCAATCGGGATGACGTTTTGCCCCTTGAGGGAAAAGATGGAGCTAGTGAGGTTGGGATGGGGTGTAGCTCGTTTTGCCCTAGGATTTGTTTGGGGATTCCAGGAAAGTTTCCTCTGTTAGGCCGTCCTAGTTCGGACTTAGGAGTGAGTGAGGGGGTTGATGCGTCTTTGGGTTCCTTTGGTGGGGTTGGGCCTAATCATATTGGCCCGGTGGGCCCCTGGGGTCCCTTGGTCAGGGGCATAAGGCTAGTTGGGCCACTCTGTTTGGGCCTCAGTGGACCTCCCCAACTGATGAACCCCTTCTCTATAACCCTCCAATTGAGAAGGATGGGATTATGTTTGCCATTCCCTCGGATGAAGTTATTGAGGAGGGCATAGCAGTTTGGAGAGGTTCGTTGGTCGGTCAGTTTATGGATGGCAAACTCCCTTTTTTTGTTCTTGATCGGCTGGTCGGAAGGATTTGGGGACATGTGGAAATTCCAACCATTAACTTGTTTGATAATGGTTTGATCATCTTCAGGTTCCAAAAGGACTCAGCTAGGGACTGGGTCCTGAAGAATGGCCCCTGGCACTTCGGGGGGAAGCCTATCCTTCTGAGGCAGTGGGCCCCTTGGATAGTCCGCCAGACCTTTGTGTTCGATAAAATTCCCGTGTGGGTAAAGTTTTTTCATGTCCCTATGGAATTGTGGACCACTCCTGGGTTGAGTAACATTGCGAGTACGGTTGGTGTTCCTTTGCGGTTGGATAAGCCTACAAAGGACAGAACGTGCTCCTCGTATGCTCGCGTTTGTGTGGAGGTCGCGATTGATGCCGCTCTTCCTAGTAAAGTACTGGTCACTGTCTATGGTGTGGATCATACTATCCCAATTAAATATGAGTGGAAGCCCAAGCGGTGCCTGTCTTGCCGTGTCTTTGGTCATTCGGACACAGGTTGTCCGAAACAGACTGTGGGTAGTATTGATCCCATCCTCTCTACACAGGTGCCTGCTGAGGGTGAGGTCAAGGTGCCGGCCTAGAGTGAGGGTGTGGGCTCGAATCAGGTAGTGGTTGCTAGTGGGGAGGGTCAACAGGCCTCCTCTTTTGAGGTTGGTGATGAGTTTATCCCTGTGGAAGGGAAATCTCGTAGGCGTAAACGGAACAGGAAGAAGGCTGCCAAATCCTTGGCTGCGACAGACTCGTCTGCCCATCCCATTGCCTTGGTTAGCCTCCCGAGTTCTCCTATTGGCCCCACCTCTAGGCTTTCCCGTTCTCCTGAGCCCTCAAAGGGGGTCCGCGTGAGTAACTCTTTCGGTTCTCTAGCTGATTCCTCGGGGTGTGCTTTGGCCTCCCCGAGGGTGGTTTCCTTAGTGGAAAAGGCGCTCTGTGACAGTGTGGACCGATGGTGTCAGGATGCCACTGTTTCCCCTTCTACTTCCTATGTCTAGTTGGTGCTCGTGGAATGTGCGCGGTCTCACTGACCCGGCAAAAGGGCGATGTGTTCGTTCCTTTTTGCAGTCTGAGAATATTGGTTTCTGCTGTCTGGTAGAAACTAAGGTTAAGGCTCATCAGTTTGACTTCGTGTTTCGTTCCTTTGGGGCCGATTGGCAGTGCGTATGTAGTTATGGGGATAGTGGCCTGGGTCGTATTTGGGTGTTATGGCGTTCCCGCCGTTTCTCTTTCTCTCCTAGCCTGATTAGTCCTCAGTTGGTTACTGGCTCCCTGGTGGACCTGTCTTCTCAGGTTGTGACTCATATTGCCTGTGTGTATGGGTCCAATCTCGAGGCTGGGCGGTCTGCCTTGTGGAGGGAGTTGGCCTTGGCTTGTTCGAGTTGGTCTTCCCCTGGAGTGGTTATGGGAGACTTTAATGAGACTCGACGGTTAACTGAGAGGAGTGGGGGTAACCATAACATCTCTGCGATGGGAGCCTTTGATAGTGCTCTCCTAGAGGCTGACTTGGTTGAGCTGTCGGTTCAGAGGAATTGGTTCACTTGGACTAGCCTTTGATAGTGCTCTCCCCTGGGATTATTTTGATTGACATTCTCTTGTTCTTTGAGTGTGTGCAGGTGTTATTTTCAGGTTGCTCTTGGCTGTGCTAATTTCGCTTCGGGCGTCTGCTTCTTCCCGTGCTCTGTCCCTAGTTTCTGCGGTTGTCTCTTCTCTAGAGGGGGTTTCCAGTTTGGTCTGTGTGGCTTGCCTGTTTGGGGCCCTCCTTGTGGTTGTTCTTCTTGAGGGTGCTTCTTGCAAAGGCTCGTTTCAGTTTGATTGCTTTCTTCCCCTGTTTTAGCCCCTCGTTGTCCTTGGCTCTTTCTTCCCTGGTGGGCGTTTTGAGTGGTGGCTATGAGAGGCTTGTCTGTGGGGGGCATCTCTCTGTTGGGGTTGGTTCAGGCGGTGCTTGCTACTTCTGCAGTTGGTTGTCCATCTCTGTTCTGTGGGTGCTCTTTGCCCTGGTGTGGTCTTGGTTCCTGATTTGAGTTGAGTTTGTTCTGGATGCTTGTTGTCACCCCGAAAGGTTCCTTGTCCGGAGGGTGTCCGTTTTTTGTGGGTGTCCTTGGATCAGGCTTTGTCGAGGGAAGCGATGCTTGCCTGGTCCTTGTGGCTTTCTGCCGGGCCTGCATTCCTGATGGTTGTTCTTTTGCCGAAGTAGGGGGAAGACGAGTTTAAGGGCCTCTTCTTTGTTTTGGATTTCTTGGTCGTGCTTGGGGGGCTGGTTTCTCAATTGCATATTGATACGAAACCCTAGTGAATTGGATCAAGAACCCCTTGGTTATTCGAACCCTTGAATCACAAACACTAAAACCCCTTAATCAGATCGGCTTCACCCCAAGATAAAGAGAAGAATAGAAATACCTTAGATCGAATATCCAAGGATGAGGAACTTGTCCCTAACCTTGAACCGAAACACTCCACTATTAGATTGATCAAGTCTAATAGAATGCTTCTCAAACATGCAAGTCAAACAAGAAATGCAAAGGTAACAATAGCTCTCGGCTATGGAAATGCTCCAATGGAGTTTTCAATTCAAATATCAAAGTTGTTGTTTTCATAAGACAAGACCAATCCCTTTTATAGACAAGGAAATCAGCCAAGAGACTCTTTAACTCCCTAACATAAATGCTAATATGAAAAGTTTCCTTGAAATACCAAAAGGTGCTTTGATATTCTAAAAGACACCTTGGAAAAACAAAAAGACATTTTGGAATATGAAAGATCATCTAGGACTTGGTTACACCTTTAATGAGTACATTAAGAAACCAAATATGGAGATTAAACTTGGTTTTTAACATTATCCATTAGTCATCCACGAAATGGACTTGTGATAAATTGAAGTCCATGCCCTTCTCTTCTTCGTTGACTTTGACTGTTCTGATGTAGTTTTGGGTATTGGTAATTAAAGCTTCTTGAAGCTTCTTAGCCCTTGATCTTGTGATTGGTCCTTGCTCCATCACAATGGTTTGATCTCCTTGAGCTCCATCTTTGATATGAATTTGATTGTCTAGGGAATTCAAATCACATATGATGGATGGCCAGCTTGGCCTCTTTTTCTCTCAGCATTTGTCTGTCCTCCCTCTGCTTTGTTTTGGTGCCCCTTGCCCTGGTCAGGAGTCGCTCCTTTTTTTTTTTCCCGCCCACCTCAGTCGGTTATCGCTGCTATTCGGTCTGATATTTCTTCTGCTTGCTAGTCCTGGGCGGGTGCGGTTTCGGCCGTCTCCCCCTGGGATTCTTTTGATTGACTTTGTCTTGTTCTTTGAGTGTGTGCAGGTGTTTTGTCAGGTTGCTCTATGTGGCGCTGTCTCGCTTATGGCGTTTGCTTCTTCCCCTGATCTGTCCCTGGTTCATGCTGTTGCCCCTTCTTCTGGAGGGGTTTCTGGTTTGGTCTGTGTGGCTTGGTTTTTTGAGCTTGTCCCTGTGCTTGTTCTTGCTCTGAGATCGCTGCTTTTTGAGGCCTGTTCAGTTGCTGGCTTCTTCATCTGTCTGTCCTTGGCTGCCCTTGGCCTTTCTCCCTGGTGGGCTTCTTGTGTGGGGCTCTGCGAGGCTAGTCTGTGGGGTGTCCCTAGCTGTCGGAGTGTTTCAGGCGGTGCTTGTTTCTTCTGCAGTTGGCTGTCCTTCTCTTGTTCTGTGGGTGCTCGTTGTCCCCTGCCGGTCCTGGTTCCTAATTGAGTTGAGTTCTGGACGCTTGTTGTCACCCCGAAAGGCGCTTTGTCCTGAGGGTGTGTGGGCTTTTGGTGGGTCCTTGGATCTGGCTTTGTCGAGGGAAGCGATGCTGGCTGGGTCCCTGTGGCTTTCTGCCGTGCCTGCATACCGGATGGTTGTTCTTTTGCCATAAGTAGGGGGAAGACGAGTTGATGGGCCTCTTCTTTGTTCGGTTTCTTGGTCGAGCTTGGGGGGCGGGCTTCTTGCTTGCATTTGATGGATGGCCAGCTTGGCCCCTTATTTCTCAGCATCTGCCTGTCCTCTCTCTGTTTTGCTTGGTGCCCCTTGACCCTGTCTGGAGTCGCTCTTTCGCTAGTACCGGCCGGGGGTTGGATGGCCTGGAGAGTTTTGTGGGCGGATCGCGGTTGAGGTGTCACGATTCCTTCGTGTTCTCTCTCTTTGTTTCCTCCTGCTTCAGCTGTTTCTTTGCTTTTCAGTTGTGTTTCCTTTTTCTGCTTTTTGTCTTTTCTTGCTCCTTCCCGCTTGTGGGTTGGATGCTTGGGTATGTTGTTGTTTGGTTTCTTTGTTGCTTTCCATCGGGCTGTGAGGTTTCCGTTGTGTTGTTTTCGTTTTGTTGTCGTACATTGGTTCTCCCAGTGTTTGTTCTCTTGTTGTTGTGCCCTTTGGCCTCGGGCTTTGAGGCCTTTTGCTTATATATATTCACTTTTGCAAAAAAAAAAGGAGTCGCTCCTTTTTCTCATGCCGACCGGGGGATTGATGGCTTCGGTTGTTTTTGGGCGGCTGGGGAGTTTGCTTCGTTTCGTGCTCTGGCTTGCTACTTCCTTTTGCTACGGTTGTATTCCATTTCTCTTTGAGTTGTGTTGTCTTTTTGTATTTTTTTGGCTTTTTGGCTTTTCTGGCTCCTTCCCGCCTGTGGGTTGGGGGCCGGGTGTTATTGTTTGTTTGTTTTGTTGTTCTCCCTCGGGCTGTGAGGTTTCCGTTTGGGTTGTTTTGTTTTGTTTTGGTACATTGATTTCCTAGTGGATTGTTCTCTTGTTTGATGGTGCCCTTTGGCCTCGGGCTTTGAGGTCTTTTTGCTTAATATATATTCACCTTTGCAAAAAAAAACCTTGCACCCCAATCTCAAAGCCCTAAAATCCTCAACGGGAGCATTTAAAGCACGTGCCAAAAAAACTGAGTAAGATTCCGAATTGGACAAAACCAAAGAGTGGATTGTGAATGTTTGATCAATACGAACCCATTTTTGAACAAATTTTTTTTTCAAAAAATGCATCCCACCGGGGCGTTTTCGGTTTTTTGCAATTTCCATATCGCTCGCTTCTTCCCTTCTTTTCCAAACTTATGGTCGGGGACGCTTTTTAACCTCAAACTACAACTCTCGAAGCCTGCGAGTCTAATATCTAACAACCTTGCACCCCAATCTCAAAGCCCTAAAATCCTCAACGGGAGCATTTAAAGCACGTGCCAAAAAAACTGAGTAAGAATCCGAATTGCACAAAACCAAAGAGTGGATTATGAATGTTTGATCAATACGAACCCATTTTTTAATTATAAAAAATTTCAAAAAATGCATCCCACCGGGGCGTTTTCGGTTTTTTGCAATTTCCATATCGCTCGTTTCTTCCCTTCTTTTCCAAACTTATGGCCGGGGACAATTTTTAACCTCAAACTACAACTCTCGAAGCCTGCGAGTCTAATATCTAACAACCTTGCACCCCAATCTCAAAGCCCTAAAATCCTCAACGGGAGCATTTAAAGCACGTGCCAAAAAAACTGAGTAAGATTCCGAATTGCACAAAACCAAAGAGTGGATTGTGAATGTTTGATCAATACGAACCCATTTTTGAATAAATTATTTTTTCAAAAAATGCATCCCACCGGTGTGTTTTCGGTTTTTTGCAATTTCCATATCGCTCGCTTCTTCCCTTCTTTTCCAAACTTATGGTCGGGGACGCTTTTTAACCTCAAACTACAACTCTCGAAGCCTGCGAGTCTAATATCTAACAACCTTGCACCCCAATCTCAAAGCCCTAAAATCCTCAACGGGAGCATTTAAAGCACGTGCCAAAAAAACTGAGTAAGAATCCGAATTGCACAAAACCAAAGAGTGGATTGTGAATGTTTGATCAATACGAACCCATTTTTTAATTAAAAAAAATTTCAAAAAATGCATCCCACCGGGGCGTTTTCGGTTTTTTGCAATTTCCATATCGCTCGTTTCTTCCCTTCTTTTCCAAACGTATGGCCAGGGACGCTTTTTAACCTCAAACTACAACTCTCGAAGCCTGCGAGTCTAATATCTAACAACCTTGCACCCCAATCTCAAAGCCCTAAAATCCTCAACGGGAGCATTTAAAGCACGTGCCAAAAAAACTGAGTAAGATTTCGAATTGCACAAAACCAAAGAGTGGATTGTGAATGTTTGATCAATACGAACCCATTTTTGAATAAAAAAAAATTTCAAAAAATGCATCCCACCGGGGCGTTTTCGGTTTTTTGCAATTTCCATATCGCTCGTTTCTTTTTTTTGCAAAGGTAATATATATTAAGCAAAAGGACCTCAAAGCCCGAGGCCCAAGGGCACCATCAAACAAGAGAAAACAATCCACTAGGAAAACCAATGTACCAACAAAACAAAACAACCCAAACGGAAATCTCACAGCCCGAGGGATAGCAACAAAAACAAACAAACAACAACACCTGACACCCAACCCACAGGCGGGGAGGAGCCAGAAAAGACAAAAACAAATAACGACAACACAACTCAAAGAGCAAATGAAACACAACCGTAACAAGATGAAACAACAAGCCAGAGGACGAAACGAAGCAACTCCCCCGCCGCCCAAAGACAACCCAAGCCATCGATCCCCCGGCAGGCACGGGCAAACGAGCGACTCCAGACTAGGTCAAGGGGCACCAAACCAGGCAGAGGGAGGGCAGACAGATGCTGAGAGAAAAAGAGGCCAAGTTTTTTTTTTTTCAAAGGTGATTATATATTAAGCAAAAAGACCTCAAAGCCCGAGGCCAAAGGGCACCAACAAACAAGAGAACAACCACTGGGAAAACCAATGTACTAAAACAAGACAAAAACAACCCAACGGAACCTCACAGCCCGAGGGAAAGCAACAAGGAAACAAACAAACAACAAACCCCGGCACCCAACCCACAAGCGGGAAGGGGCCAGACCAAGGAAACCAAAACCAAGAGGAGGCCCTTCAACTCATCTTCCTCCTACTTCTGGCAAAAGAACAACCACCAGGTATGCAGGCCCGACAGAAAGCCTCAAGGACCAGGCAAGCATCGCTTCTCTCGACAAAGCCTAATCCAAGGACCCCACCAAAAAACCGACACACCCTCTGGACAAGGCATCTTTCGGGGTGACAACAAGCATCCAGAACAAACTCAACTCAACCCAGGAAACAAGACCACACCAGGGGGGAAGAGCACACACAGAACAGAGATGGACAACCAACTGCAAAAGTAGCAAGCACCGCTTGAACCAACCCCTACAGAGAGAGGCCCCCCACAGACTAGCCACTCATAGCCACCACTCAAGCCGCCCACCAGGGAAGAAAGAGCCAAGGACATCGAGGTGCTAAACAAGGGAAGAAATCCAGCAAGAAACGCCCACAAGAAGGAGCAACCACAAGGAAAGGCCCCAAACAGGCAAGCCTCACAGACCAAACTGAAAACCCCCTCCAGAGAAGAGACAACAGCCGTACCTAGGGACAGAGCAGGGGAAGAAGCAATCGCCAGAAGCGAAACAGCACCACAAAGAGCAACCTGAAAATAACACCTGCACACACTCAAAGAACAAGAGACAGTCAATCAAAAGAATCCCAGGGGGATCCGGCCGAAACTGCACCCACCCAGGACCAGCAAGCAGAAGATATATCAGACCGAATAGCAGCGATAACCGACTGAGGAGGACGGTGACCCGGGCCGTGAAAACGCAAATTGCGTTCCTTCCAAATATGGTAGATCGCAGCACACCAGGCCACTCACCAGACAAGATTACGCTTATGCTGCCCAGCACTCTCCCGACAAATCCACTCAAGCTCAGCATCCCAAGGGAGAACGAGGTGGGAAGGTCTACCCCAACTGAGGATATCTTCCCACACCATTCTCGCAAAGGGGCACTGAAAGAACAGGTGGTCGCGAGACTCAGACCCGGACAAACAAAGCAAACAATCAGTAGGGGTCGAGGGGATCCACCAGGCCATCCTGTCCCTGGTATACAATCTATCCCTCAAGGCCAGCCAGGTGACAAAAGCATGACGCGTAATATTCCCCTCGAACCATAAGGAAATCAGAGACCGTAGCTTGAATATGACTAGCCGAATCATACAAGATACGATCACTAATCCTTTTTTTGCAAAAGTGAATATATATAAGCAAAAGGCCTCAAAGCCCGAGGCCAAAGGGCACAACAACAAGTGAACAAACACTGGGAGAACCAATGTACGACAACAAAAAGAAAACAACACAACGGAAACCTCACAGCCCGAGGGAAAGCAACAGAAGCAAGAAATAAAACAAACAACAACACTCCAGCATTCAACCCACAAGCGGGAAGGAGCTAGAAAAGAAACACAACTGAAAAGCAAAGAAACAGCTGAAGCAGGAGGAAACAAAGAGATAGAACACGAAGGAATCGTGACACCTCAACCGCGAAGCATGACCACTCATCCGCCCACAACACTCCCCAGGCCATCCAACCCCTGCCGGTACTAGCGAAAGAGCAACTCCAGACAGGGTCAAGGGGCGCCAAGCAAAAACAGGGAGAGGACAGGCAGATGCTGAGAAAAACGGGGCCAAGCTGGCCATCCATCAAATGCAAGCAAGAAGCCCGCCCCCCAAGCTCGACCAAGAAACCGAACAAAGAAGAGGCCCATCAAATGCAAGCAAGAAGCACGATCACTAATCCTTGGCAGAATAGGACCATCAGGCAGCCATGGATCAACCCACATGCGACACCTACAACCATCTCCAATGGAAAACCGGACAAGCGGACGGAATTGGTCACGAAGCCCCATTATCGCCTTGAGGCACCAAGACCACAGAGGCGACACAGGAATCGTCCAAAGAGAACGTCCACGGAGAATATACTCCTCCATCCAAGCGACCCACAGAGAGCCAGAGAGAAGCAGAAGGAGCCAAAGGAGCTTCATAACAGCTGCCGAGTTCCGGGACTGGATATGACGAATACCCAAACCTCCCTCTTGTTTCGGCAAACAAATATCATCCCAGGCTACCTTAGCCCCCCCCGCGACCAGAAGGAGAGCCTTTCCAGAGGTAGCAACGAAGCAAACTCTCAACCCTCTGGACCACACGAGTAGGCAGCACAAAAACACTAGCCCAATAGACCTGGAAAGTCTGGAGGACCGACTGAATAAGCTGCAACCTACCAGCATAGGAGAGAGCCCTAGCAGTCCAACTACCAATCCTAGAGGTGATCCGATCAATCAGGGGCTGACAATCACGCGAAGACAGCCGATCTGAGAGAAGGGGGAGACCTAAGAAACAAACAGGCAGCGACGCAAGAGGAACACCCATGAACTCAGCAAGGCCGACTGCCACAGGGACATGAGCACCCGCACAGAACATCGAGCTCTTAGCGGAATTAGCCACAAGGCTAGAAAAATCTTGGAAGAGGTGTAAGGTCTGCTGAACAAACCCCAAAGAAGACCTATTACCCGCAGAGAAAATCATCAAGTCATCTGCGAAGCAGAGATGGGTTAGCTTTACCCTCTCACACTTGGGATGAAACTCAAACTCAGGCGAGGGGGAATTCAGCAAACGCGACAAGACTTCCATACACATGACGAACAGGTAAGGGGACAGGGGATCTCCCTGGCGGAGACCCCTCCTCCCTGCAAAGAACCCCTCAGAGGACCCATTAACAGAAATGGAGAACATAGGCGAGGTAACGCAGGCCCGGATCCAGTTGACAAACTGGCAAGGCATACCAATCGAGAGCAGCAAGCCAAATAGGAAATCCGACTGAATAGAATCATAGGCTTTCTGCAGATCGACCTTCAGCACACACCGCGGGCTCCCCTTATTGAGGTGGTACCCCCCAACCAACTCCGGACAGAGCAAAATGTTGTCCACAATACTCCTCCTTTGAACAAAGGCCGACTGATTCAGACTAATGAAGAAAGGCAGCCACACACGAAGACGATTAGCCAAAACCTTTGCGATGCATTTATACAACACATTACAACAGAAAATGGGCCTAAAATCCTCAATCCGGGAGGCACCCACCTTCTTAGGAATCAAGGTAAGGGAGGTGGCATTGATACCAGGAGGAAGGAAGGAAGTATCAAAGAAGTGAAGCGCTGCGGAACAAAAATCATCCCCAACAACACTCAAAGCAGCTTTGAAAAACCCCACAGGGAAACCATCCGGCCCAGCAGCCTTGGCACTACTCATGGAAAAGAGAACAGCTCGAACCTCAAAATCAAAGCCCTAAAATCCTCTACGGGAGCATTTAAAGCCCGTGCCAAAAAAATTGAGTAAGATTCCGAATTGCACAAAACCAAAGAGTGGATTGTGAATGTTTGATCAATACGAACCCATTTTTTAATAAAAAAAAAATTCGAAAAATGCATCCCACCGGGGCGTTTTCGGTTTTTTGCAATTTCCATATCGCTCGTTTCTTCCATTCTTTTCCAAACTTATAATCGGTGACGCTTTTTAACCTCAAACTACAACTCTCGAAGCCTGCGAGTCTAATATCTAACAACCTTGCACCCCAATCTCAAAGCCTTAAAATCCTCAACGGGAGCATTTAAAGCACGTGCCAAAAAAACTGAGTAAGATTCCGAATTGCACAAAACCAAATCGTGGATTGTGAATGTTTGATCAATACGAACCCATTTTTTAATAAAAAAAAATTTCGAAAAATGCATCCCACAGGGGCGTTTTTCGTTTTTTTGCAATTTCCATATCGCTCGTTTCTTCCCTTCTTTTCCAAACTTATGGTCGGGGACGCTTTTTAACCTCAAACTACAACTCTCGAAGCCTGCGAGTCTAATATCTAACAACCTTGCACCCCAATCTCAAAGCCCTAAAATCCTCTACGGGAGCATTTAAAGCCCGTGCCAAAAAAATTGAGTAAGATTCCGAATTGCACAAAACCAAAGAGTGGATTGTGAATGTTTGATCAATACGAACCCATTTTTGAAAAAAAAAAAAAAATCAAAAAATGCACCCCACTGGGGCGTTTTCGGTTTTTAGCAATTTCCATATCGCTCGTTTCTTCCCTTCTTTTCCAAACTTATGGTCGGGGACGCTTTTTAACCTCAAACTACAACTCTCGAAGCCTGCGAGTCTAATATCTAACAACCTTGCACCCCAATCTCAAAGCCCTAAAATCCTCTACGGGAGCATTTAAAGCCCGTGCCAAAAAAACTGAGTAGGAATCCGAATTGCACAAAACCAAAGAGTGGATTGTGAATGTTTGATCAATACGAACCCATTTTTTAATAAAAAAAAATTTCGAAAAATGCATCCCACCGGGGCGTTTTCGGTTTTTTGCAATTTCCATATCGCTCGTTTCTTCCCTTCTTTTCCAAACTTATGGTTGGGGACGCTTTTTAACCTCAAACTACAACTCTCGAAGCCTGCGAGTCTAATATCTAACAACCTTGCACCCCAATCTCAAAGCCCTAAAATCCTCAACGGGAACATTTAAAGCACGTGCCAAAAAAACTGAGTAAGATTCCGAATTGCACAAAACCAAAGAGTGGATTGTGAATGTTTGATCAATACGAACCCATTTTTTAATTAAAAAAAATTTCGAAAAATGCATCCCACTGGGGCGTTTTCGGTTTTTTGCAATTTCCATATCACTCGTTTCTTCCCTTATTTTCCAAACTTATGGTCGGGGACGCTTTTTAACCACAAACCACAACTCTCGAAGCCTGCGAGTCTAATATCTAACAACCTTGCACCCCAATCTCAAAGCCCTAAAATCCTCAACGGGAGCATTTAAAGCACGTGCCAAAAAAACTGAGTAAGATTCCGAATTGCACAAAACCAAAGAGTGGATTGTGAATGTTTGATCAATACGAACCCATTTTTAAATAAAAAAAAAAATTCAAAAAATGCATCCCTCCGGGGCGTTTTCGGCTTTTTGCAATTTCCATATCGCTCGTTTCTTCCCTTCTTTTCCATACTTATGGTCGGGGACGCTTTTTAACCTCAAACCACAACTCTCGAAGCCTGCGAGTCTAATATCTAACAACCTTGCACCCCAATCTCAAAGCCCTAAAATCCTCAACGCGAGCATTTAAAGCACGTGCCAAAAAAACTGAGTAAGATTCCGAATTGCACAAAACCAAAGAGTGAATTGTGAATGTTTGATCAATACGAACCCATTTTTAAATAAAAAAAAAGTTCAAAAAATGCATCCCTCCGGGGCGTTTTCGGCTTTTTGCAATTTCCATATCGCTCGTTTCTTCCCTTCTTTTCCATACTTATGGTCGGGGACGCTTTTTAACCTCAAACCACAACTCTCGAAGCCTGCGAGTCTAATATCTAACAACCTTTGATATGAACCAGGGCATCCCAATCATGCCATATGAACTTTAAGGTAGATGTCAGGGTCATAGCAAGTTTCCAAGATGGCAAACAAATGGAGTTGCATTTAATGAACTAAAATGCAACTCATGCTTCATTAAAGATGGATCAAGCTTCATCTATGGAACTAGTAGTTCAAACTACTTCAAGTGGGGCTTTGATTACTCTTGGATGGTTACAAACTTTAAGTTGGTTGATTAGTATTTATATTCTCGGATTTAAGAGTAGTTTCATGTAATTTCAGTTTTAAAGTTTTGTTTTCAATGTTTTAAGTTACAATTTAGCTAGTGGCCATTATGGTATTGATGGGCATGAGAGTTACAACTCTTCAATTGACCATAGGTTACTCTAGGTTTAATTTTGAAGGCTATATATAGCCATCCATGTTGTTTAATTATGATAGACAGATTTGAGTTTAAAAATGAAAGTTGCATAGTTTGCTTCTTAAGCCATGAGCTTATTCCTTTGCATTTCTTGTGATTAGATTTGCATGTAGAGTCATTCAAGTAGTCTTGATCAAGCTATCTTGTGGAGTGATTCGAATCTTGAGTTTTGAAACAAGTTTTCTCTACTCTTGATATTGATCATCAAGGTAAATTCGTTTCTTTCTTCTTCCTTGGGATGAAATCATATGTATTTGGGGGTTTTAGCATTTGAGATCTAGGGGTTTGTATAACCATAAGGGTTCTTAGGTCCAATTGGCTAGGGTTTTCTTATCATTTGGTATCAGAGCTTTAGGCTCGAGATCGGATATATGTTTCCTTTGCATTGCTCTTGAATTTTCAGTTTTTTTTTATTTTTCTTGTTAATCTTTCAATCTGTCCAGTTTCATAGTCTGTCAAAAATCACAAAAATATCATATTTCTGTAGGTTTTCTCCTCTAGTTGTCTTCTGTGTGTTTATAGATCAACGTCTAAGGAACAACTTTGTCTTCTTAGAGATTTTCTATTTCGTACTTTGTCAGGGTTAAAAGTTTGCATTTGTGTAATCTGTTCTAAAAAAAAACTGTTGTATCCGAGAACATGTGTTCTTGCTATTTTTGTCTCTAAACCATGCTAGATCCGAAATATTCTCATACAAGCTCTTTAATTGTGTTTTAATCTAGCATATGTCCTACTGATGATATGAGTTACAAATTGAATGTGATCAAGAATTGATTGTTGGTCATTAATTCTTGACAGTTACGTTTTTGCACATTAAATTTCCAGCGATCAATTTCAGATTGTAACTCCTATTATTAAAAATCCAGCCATTGGGTTTTAAATTTTGAGAGTTATTTTTCTTGTTCTGAATTTGTTTCAACCATTAGCATTGAATTTGCACAAATCCATCTTGCTCATCATTCTGTAAATCTGTCAAATTTTATTTACTTGTTTCTTTTCACTATTCGAATTTGCTCCATATAGTCAAGTTATTTGAGTGTTTTCTTTATGTGTTATCTATTCACTTGGATTGCAAACCTTGCTCATTGGCTCATGTGAGTGAGATTGGGAGTTTGTTGAGACAGTGTTTTTCTTTGAGTGAAAATACGTAAGGGAGTGTGGAAAGATATTTTTTTCTTGTCACTTTGTATTACGTTGCAGCATGTCTCACAGACGATCTTCAACCAAGTCCATGTTTCCTCAAGCACAAAGACGTGATAACCGATTTTGGAAGACTTTTCGGGAAGACTTGGCTGAAATGCGCCAATCCGTGAAGTACGTGTTTGAATTATGTCAAGAGTTAAAATTGCAGAATCAAACAATGAAGACTGCACAATCTGTTCAAGAAGAGAAAGATTTCCTTATGCCTCAAGTCGACGTTCCAAATGATGACATTGTTATTGATGACGTGGTGACCACCAAAGAAATTGTACAAATATATTTTGATCCATGTCATATAGAGACAAAAAGTGAGGAAAGTGAAAAAGAAAAAGAGTGGAAAAAAGAAAAGATTGAGAATTGTATAGAGTTTAAAGAGAAAGAGGGTTCGGTTATTCGTGTTTATGAGGAGAATACTGTTTTGTATTCAAAACGACACATACAAGAACTTGTAACCGAAAAGACTTGCTTTCTAACGGGTGCACTTAAACCAAGTGTGCCTAATTTTTCTTTTGAGTTCTTGCAGGAAGTTAAAGTTCTTACTCATAAGCAAGATTCAAAGGTAGCTTTAGAAATGAGGCAATGTCGAGCACGTGAGAATTACAAGATCAACATGCTACCTAAGAAGCAACAGTTCCATTTCAATTCTACAACCATTCATGGCCTAAAGTTCAAAGTGAACACCTTAAGGAGAGTAAGACCACGATATGCAAATGACTTCAAGTTTGCATTACAAGGGGATCCTTTGGATTCGATGATGAATCCTCTTAAAGAAGGAGAGGATGATATGAACCAGGGCATCCCAATCATGCCATATGAACTTTAAGGTAGATGTCAGGGTCATAGCAAGTTTCCAAGATGGCAAACAAATGGAGTTGCATTTAATGAACTAAAATGCAACTCATGCTTCATTAAAGATGGATCAAGCTTCATCTATGGACCTAGTAGTTCAAACTACTTCAAGTGGGGCTTTGATTACTCTTGGATGGTTACAAACTTTAAGTTGGTTGATTAGTATTTATATTCTCGGATTTAAGAGTAGTTTCATGTAATTTCAGTTTTAAAGTTTTGTTTTCAATGTTTTAAGTTACAATTTAGCTAGTGGCCATTATGGTATTGATGGGCATGAGAGTTACAACTCTTCAATTGACCATAGGTTACTCTAGGTTTAATTTTGAAGGCTATATATAGCCATCCATGTTGTTTAATTATGATAGACAGATTTGAGTTTAAAAATGAAAGTTGCATAGTTTGCTTCTTAAGCCATGAGCTTATTCCTTTGCATTTCTTGTGATTAGATTTGCATGTAGAGTCATTCAAGTAGTCTTGATCAAGCTATCTTGTGGAGTGATTCGAATCTTGAGTTTTGAAACAAGTTTTCTCTACTCTTGATATTGATCATCAAGGTAAATTCGTTTCTTTCTTCTTCCTTGGGATGAAATCATATGTATTTGGGGGTTTTAGCATTTGAGATCTAGGGGTTTGTATAACCATAAGGGTTCTTAGGTCCAATTGGCTAGGGTTTTCTTATCATTGCACCCCAATCTCAAAGCCCTAAAATCCTCAACGCGAGCATTTAAAGCACGTGCCAAAAAAACTGAGTAAGATTCCGAATTGCACAAAACCAAAGAGTGGATTGTGAATGTTTGATCAATACGAACCCATTTTTTAATAAAAAAAAATTTCGAAAAATGCATCCCACCGGGTCGTTTTCGGTTTTTTTTTTTTTTTTTTGCAACGATATTTTAATTAATGCGAGGATTGAACCCATGACCTCTTAGTCACGGGCTCAACCTTATGCCAATTGAGCTATGCTCGGTTTGGCAGGTTCGTATTGTGAATGTTTGATCAATACGAACCCATTTTTTAATAAAATTTTTTTTCGAAAAATGCATCCCACCGGGTCGTTTTCGGTTTTTTTTTTTGCAAAGGTGATAATATATATAAGCAAAAAGACCTCAAATCCCGAGGACAAAGGGCACCATCAAACAAGAGAACAACCACTGGGAGAACCAATGTACGACAACTAACAAAAACAACCCAACGGAACCTCACAGCCCGAGGGAAAGCAACAAAGAAAACAAACAACGACAAACCCTGGCATCCAACCCACAAGCGGGAAGGAGACAGAAAGGACAAAAGCAAATAAATGCAACACAACTCAAAAAGCAAAAGAACACAGCTGAAGCAAGAGGAAGCAATAACACGAACGAAGCATAACTCCTCAGCTGCCCAACAAGTTCCCGATGCAATCCATCCCCCGGCCGGCACGAACGAAGAGCGACTCCAGACAAGGTCAAGGGGCACCATTCAAAAAGAGGGAGGACAGACAGATGGTGAGATAAACTTATGGTCGGAGACGCTTTTTAACCTCAAACCAAAACTCTCGAAGCCTGCGAGTCTAATATCTAACAACCTTGCACCCCAATCTCAAAGCCCTAAAATCCTCAACGGGAGCATTTAAAGCACGTGCCAAAAAAAACTGAGTAAGATTCCGAATTGCACAAAACCAAAGAGTGGATTGTGAATGTTTGATCAATACGAACCCATTTTTGAAAAAAAAAAAAAATTCAAAAAATGCATCCCACTGGGGCGTTTTCGGTTTTTAGCAATTTCCATATCGCTCGTTTCTTCCCTTCTTTTCCAAACTTATGGTCGGGGATGCTTTTTAACCTCAAACTACAACTCTCGAAGCCTGCGAGTCTAATATCTAACAACCTTGCACCCCAATCTCAAAGCCCTAAAATCCTCTACGGGAGCATTTAAAGCCCGTGCCAAAAAAACTGAGTAAGAATCCGAATTGCACAAAACCAAAGAGTGGATTGTGAATGTTTGATCAATACGAACCCATTTTTTAATAAAAAAAAATTTCGAAAAATGCATCCCACCGGGGCGTTTTCGGTTTTTTGCAATTTCCATATCGCTCGTTTCTTCCCTTCTTTTCCAAACCTATGGTTGGGGACGCTTTTTAACCTCAAACTACAACTCTCGAAGCCTGCGAGTCTAATATCTAACAACCTTGCACCCCAATCTCAAAGCCCTAAAATCCTCAACGGGAGCATTTAAAGCACGTGCCAAAAAAACTGAGTAAGATTCCGAATTGCACAAAACCAAAGAGTGGATTGTGAATGTTTGATCAATACGAACCCATTTTTTAATTAAAAAAAAATTTCGAAAAATGCATCCCATTGGGGCGTTTTCGGTTTTTTGCAATTTCCATATCACTCGTTTCTTCCCTTCTTTTCCAAACTTATGGTCGGGGACGCTTTTTAACCACAAACCACAACTCTCGAAGCCTGCGAGTCTAATATCTAACAACCTTGCACCCCAATCTCAAAGCCCTAAAATCCTCAACGGGAGCATTTAAAGCACGTGCCAAAAACACTGAGTAAGATTCCGAATTCACAAAATCAAAGAGTGGATTGTGAATGTTTGATCAATACGAACCCATTTTTTAATAAAAAAAAATTTCGAAAAATGCATCCCACCGGGGCGTTTTCGGCTTTTTGCAATTTCCATAACGCTCGTTTCTTCCCTTCTTTTCCATACTTATGGTCGGGGACGCTTTTTAACCTCAAACCACAACTCTCGAAGCCTGCGAGTCTAATATCTAACAACCTTGCACCCCAATCTCAAAGCCCTAAAATCCTCTACGTGAGCATTTAAAGCCCGTGCCAAAAAAACAGAGTAAGAATCCGAATTGCACAAAACCAAAGAGTGGATTGTGAATGTTTGATCAATACGAACCCATTTTTTAATAAAAAAAAATTTCGAAAAATACATCCCACCGGGGCGTTTTCGGTTTTTTGCAATTTCCATATCGCTCGTTTCTTCCCTTCTTTTCCAAACTTATGGTCGGGGACGCTTTTTAATATCAAACTACAACTCTCGAAGCCTCTTATTCTAATATCTAACAACCTTGCACCCCAATCTCAAAGCCCTAAAATCATCAACGGGAGCATTTAAAACACGTGCCAAAAACACTGAGTAAGATTCCGAATTGCACAAAACCAAAGAGTGGATTGTGAATGTTTGATCAATACGAACCCATTTTTGAATAAAAAAAATTTCAAAAAATGCATCCCACCAGGGCGTTTTCGCTTTTTTGCAATTTCCATATCGCTCGTTTCTTCCCTTTTTTTCCAAACTTATGGTCAGGGACGCTTTTTAACCTCAAACTACAACTCTCGAAGCCTGCGAGTCTAATATCTAACAACCTTGCACCCCAATCTCAAAGCTCTAAAATCCTCAACGGGAGCATTAAAAGCACGTGCCAAAAAAACTGAGTAAGAATCCGATGTGCACAAAACCAAAGAGTGGATTGTGAATGTTTGATCAAACCCATTTTTTAATAAAAAAAAATTTCGAAAAATGCATCCCACCGGGGTGTTTTTCGGTTTTTTGCAATTTCCATATCGCTCGTTTCTTCCCTTCTTTTCCAAACTTATGGTCGGGGACGCTTTTTAACCTCAAACTACAACTCTCGAAGCCTGCGAGTCTAATATCTAACAACCTTGCACCCCAATCTCAAAGCCCTAAAATCCTCAACGGGAGCATTTAAGGCACGTGCCAAAAAAACTGAGTAAGATTCCGAATTGCACAAAACCAAAAAGTGGATTGTGAATGTTTGATCAATACGAACCCATTTTTTAATTAAAAAAAATTTCGAAAAATGCATCCCATTGGGGCGTTTTCGGTTTTTTGCAATTTCCATATCACTCGTTTCTTCCCTTCTTTTCCAAACTTATGGTCGGGGACGCTTTTTAACCACAAACCACAACTCTCGAAGCCTGCGAGTCTAATATCTAACAACCTTGCACCTGTTAAGTCTCTGAAAGTGACTTATTTAGGACCCATTTAGCTTAAGAAGATGTACACTTTTAGGTGTTTTTGATAGCATTTAGCCTAAACCTATGCTTAAATATGAGAATGAGAAGAAGGTAGCTAAATTAGGACTTATGCACAATAGGAAAGAAAAGGGTTGAAAACCGAAGGAAAAGAATGAAAAAAACTGCATTGCGACAGCATTGCGAAAACATTGCTGAAGCCGCAATTATTCAAGTGAAAACCGTAAGTTGACTGATCTTTTTCTGTTAATTTCCGTGATTTCAGGGATTCGTTCTTTCTCCTCCATCCATTCTGATATACGACGTTGAAGATTGATGGTTCTCCTTGGCCCAAACGCACCTGCACCTGCAAACTACTATATATAGCTTATCTAACATATTCGTTCTTTCTCCTCCATCAATTCCATCTTTGGCTGCTATCATGACTACCATATATAGCTTATCTAACAGCATGCTGGATGAGTGTCATAGGACACCCTTTGCTAGTTTAAATCAACCTCTAAAAAGCTCAGCATGCACAGCTTTAAGCCCTTATCTGTCTGTTTTTTTTTTTACTACTGCTGTGATATTTGCCGTTCGAATGTTTTGTCTATGCCTAGGGCTTTAGGTTCTCTTTGTTTTACCTTAGACTAGATGCTTCTAGGAAAGTTTGGGGGTGTGCCACCACAGACACTCATTGGGGACAATGAGTAGTTGAAGTTTGGGGGAGGCCACCCTAGGCCTAGGAACATTCCTCTCTCCCTTAGAAACATAAGCATTCTTCTTCTCCTTAAAAATGATGAACTGGAAAAAAAAAAAAAAAATGAAAAATAGAATAAAGAGGGGAGTCTCTCTTAGGTTGCTAAGTAATCAGTGCCAAGTGTGTGACCCACAAGTGGCATTGCATCAAAAGGCAACCAAAGGAGAGGCCCCACCTAAGTAAGAAAAAGGGAAAAGAATAGGGAAGAAGAATGTATACCTAGGAGTTATAACTTTGTGGCTTAGGTGTCCTATTTAAAAAGAACTCTGATCCTCAATTAGCTAAGCACAAAGTTGTAACTTGTAGGGTTGTTTAGGGAGATGAGTGTGTTTCCAATGTAGTGATGCCAGGGTTTAGGTTGTTCTTTAAAGTACTACTGTCACCGTTAATACTAAGACTGGCATGACTCTAAGGAATCCTAGACACATTAAAAATAAAGCTAGAAGCATGTACTGAGTCTGAGGTAAAGCTAGGCAGAATTTGAGACCTTAGGGATAGTGGCATGATATGACAAAAGCAAATAGATCAGTTGTAGGAAGTTAATAAAAGCAGGTGAGTGTTAGGCAGGCGAAGTCAGAAGAAGCTAGATAAGAGGGTAGTTTTAAACTGAGAAGTGTGTCACAGGACAGCAGTGCTATAGATAGGGATATAAGGGAGTCAGTAAAGTGGTTAAAGAAGAAGAAACAGCAGCCTAGGTAAGTCCTTAGTGTGCTTGAGGACAAGCAAAACCTTAAGTTTGGGGGTGTGTTAAGTCTCTGAAAGTGACTTATTTAGGACCCATTTAGCTTAAGAAGATGTACACTTTTAGGTGTTTTTGATAGCATTTAGCCTAAACCTATGCTTAAATATGAGAATGAGAAGAAGGTAGCTAAATTAGGACTTATGCACAATAGGAAAGAAAAGGGTTGAAAACCGAAGGAAAAGAATGAAAAAAACTGCATTGCGACAGCATTGCGAAAACATTGCTGAAGCCGCAATTATTCAAGTGAAAACCGTAAGTTGACTGATCTTTTTCTGTTAATTTCCGTGATTTCAGGGATTCGTTCTTTCTCCTCCATCCATTCTGATATACGACGTTGAAGATTGATGGTTCTCCTTGGCCCAAACGCACCTGCAAACTACTATAAAAGGGGGTCAAAGTCGGAGGTTCAATCATCATCCGAAAGCGTAGAGTCTTCTCGCAGTCCATCTTTTCTCCTGTTTTCCTTTGCCGTCTGCTGGTTTGCGAAGCTCAGCTGTTGGAATCGATAATCTGATAGGAAGGAGAGGAGATTCTTCTTCTCTCCTGATTGGATTCATCCAAGCAAGGCTGATCTTTTTGATCCTTCATTCGAGGCGACTGCAACAAGGCTTTCAAGCACCATTTACTGCTTTTTGTCTTTCCTTTCTCATTTCCAGCATTGTTTCGTTATCGCTTCTGGTTTAGTGATTAGTTTACTTCATTTCGTTGCTTTCTGTCTTTGGATTATTTACTTTAAGTTTCCCTTTGTTCGTTCAAACATTCAAAGTAATCAAATTACAAGTCTTCATTTCACAGTTTCCATCTTCTGCTGCTACGGCTTTGTCTTACTGTTTGGAGTATATTTCCCTTCTAAGCATGTCTGTTTTATCTTACATTTATGTTCTCTATATATCCATGAGTAGCTAAGTCACTTAGGGGCATGCTAATGGCAGAACTATAGGCTAAAAAACGTGAACCAAGTATGTAGGATAGCTCTCGAAGCATTGATTGTATGTAAGCTTCATTCCACGGGCAATTTCGATTGGCCATCCATTTTGTCCAAAGAACTCCTAACCTCTGGAAGGAGTAAGAGTTCAGAGTCGTATAATCATGCTAAGCCTTTCATGGTAACCAGGAAACGGCCTAGGAATAGGCGTTTCCCTAGTACAAACTAAACACTTCTGTTTTAACAAGATGCTTAAGACCTTACTTTGAGTTGAGTAAACTAAAGAATCTAATGCATGGAATCGGACGATAAATGAGATAGAGTGAGTTTGATGCATAGAGAGTTGATCTAATGCTTGGGAATCGTATTAAAATGCCTATAGGATAGTCGTTAGTAGCCCTTAATTCTCCATTTTACACACGTTTGCTGTTTTTACAATTGCGATAACATTGCGGTGTCCGCAATTCTGCTAAGTTACCATTCTGTTTAGCTGTTTTCTTCTTCGTTTATTAATTCCATCTCTTGTCTTTTGAGTCTAATTTCAACTTGCATTTGTTTATGTTGCATTCCTTTACACATTCAGCAAAAATTAGATAATTAAAAACCAATTTTACCCCATCAAATCCACCCCTTCTTTCTTAACAAATACACTCGTGAATAGCTAAAAATAAGTCTCTGTGGAAAAAACGAATGAAATATACTTACTACTTGCTGTAAGACCATGTATGCTTGCATGTTCTGAGTGCTCTCTCTACCTTCTTGCTTATTTATTTTTAACACATTGAGCACGCAACAAGTTTTTGGCGCCGCTGCCGGGGACTTATTTTAAGTGAAAACGAAGTTTGTTAAGTCTGAAACACCAAGTTATTTTCCATTGAATTTGATCCATCTTCATTTCTTCTTCAGGTACCATTCAGGGTAGTTTATGAATGAGACTCCAAGTAGTGATCTAGAGTTCAACCCTGAGCCTGAGAGATTATTTAAAGCTAGAAATAGAGCCAAGAAACGTCTCTTTAAACAACCCCTTTTACCTCAAATAATTGTTGAAACCGCAGAGTCTCCGCAATCCACTCAAGAAGAAATGGCTGGAATAGATCAAAACCTGGTGCCTGTCACTCGCAATCCCATTGAAATAGCGAATGACAAGGATAGCGCCATCCTTTCGTACCTAGTACCTATGCCTGGGGAGCTGAACCCCAGCATAATCCGTCCTGAAATCACTGCCAACTCATTCGAGTTAAAACCAGTGATGTTCCAAATGTTGTCCACTGTGGGACAATTCTTTGGAGTAGAAAATGAGGACCCCCATAACCACCTTAGGAACTTCCTAGGAGTCAGTGATACCTTCCTCATTCCTGGAGTTTCCCAAGAAGCCTTGAGGCTATATCTTTTCCCTTACTCTTTGAGGGACAAAGCCAAAACGTGGTTAAATTCATTACCCTCAGGATCTGTCCTCAATTGGACAGACTTAGCAGAAAAATTCCTAGTCAAATATTTCCCACCAGATAGGAATTCGACCTTTCGTGATGATATCATCAAATTCAAACAAGCTCCGAGTGAGTCTCTTCACGAAGCTTGGACAAGATTCAAAGACCTTCTCATTAAATGTCCACACCATGGCATTCCATGGTGTATCCAAATAGAAGTCTTCTTTAAAGGATGCAACCCCAGCACCAGACAAGTTCTAAACTCATCTGCTGGAGGTTCCATGTTGTCCAAGAGTTACAACGAGGCTTATGAGATCTTGGAGAAGATCTCAACATCTCACTGTAGGTGGTCAGATGATCCAGTAGAGCCAACTAGAGCTCAAGACAAGGATGCTCTAAGCGCCATGAGCACCCAAATAAACGCCCTGACCAACCTAGTTAAGCAAATGGCTCAGGCCAATCTCCAAACCAGTGCCAATACCGCCACAGCCATGTCAATGGGCACCCAACCAAGTCAAGGCGAGGCACTTATCTGTGGATTCTGTGGGGAAGGGCACCCATATGAATACTGCCCTGGGAATCCATCCTCAGTCTGCTATGTTGGGAGCCAGCAGCAGCCTAGGAATAACCCCTACTCCAACACCTATAACCCTGGTTGGAGAAACCACCCAAACCTGTCATGGGGTGGCCAACAAAACACTAACCAAAATCCTAACCAACCTAGACCGAGTGGAACACCTGGTTTCAATCCCCAACATAACCAGTCAATGTACCAAAAACCATACAATCAACCTGTAGGATCTTCTGTAGAAAACTTACTCAAGGAATACATAGCTAAGAATGATGCTACTCTTCAAAGCCAGCAAGCTACTCTTAGGAGCCTAGAAAACCAAATAGGCCAATTAGCCAATGAACTCAAGAGTAGGCCCCAAGGTAGACTCCCTGCTGATACCGAGGTACCAAGGAGAGATGGCAAAGAACAAGTTCAAGCAATTGAACTTAGGAGTGGAAGACCATTGGTGAGCAACACAAAGGACACACCAAAGAGAGTAGAGAACACTGAGTCTAGTGCTCCACTGGAGTCTCTGCCAAACCAAGGTCCACCACCAACTAGCACATCAGGAGCCAGGCTAGAGCCAATTGTTGAGGAGATAGAAGAAATTCTGAGGCCTCCACCTATCCTAAGGCGACCTGACGTACCTGCATATGTGCCACCACCTCCATATCCTCGAAGGCTCAAGAAGAAGCAGGAACAAGAAGTGCATTTTAATAAATTCTTAGAAATTCTTAAGCAAGTGCATGTTAACATTCCTTTTGTAGAGGTTTTGCAGTCTATGCCTTCTTATGTAAAGTTTTTGAAGGACATTATTACTAACAAAAAAATAATTGGTGAGTTTGAAACAGTAAACCTCACTGAGGAGTGCAGTGCCATCCTCCAGAACAAGCTGCCCAAGAAGGAGAAGGATCCTGGTTCCTTCACCTTACCTGTAGAACTTGGAGGCAAGCACGTGGGCAGAGCGCTTTGTGACCTGGGCGCCAGCATAAATCTCATGCCCCTGTCCCTATTCCGCCAGTTGGGAATAGGAGAAGCACGTCCAACCACTGTCACTTTACAACTAGCAGACAGATCCATCGCATACCCTGAAGGTAAGATTGAGGATATTCTAGTGAAAGTTGACAAATTTATTTTCCTTGCAGATTTCATTGTCCTGGACTATGAGGCAGACAAGGAGGTCCCCATCCTGCTAGGTAGACCATTTCTAGCCACAGGTAGGGCACTAATAGAAGTTCAAAAAGGTGAGCTCACTATGAGGGTTCATGATGAAGAGGTGAAATTTAGTGTGTATAAAGCCTTAAGGTACCCCTCTGATTCTGAGTCTTGTGCTAGCATGGATATTGTTGACTCACTAATGGAAGAACAATTAGAGCATGTACTATTAACCAAGCATGCTAATGAATATGTACAATTAGATGTAGCTGACTTGAATGTATCTGACATAATGGATATGCCTGTAGATAAACCACAACATGTATGTATGAATATAGATTTAACTGATAGATCTGTGAATCCTTTAAAGCCCTCCATTGAGCATCCACCTGTTTTAGAACTGAAACCACTACCCACTCACCTCAAATATGCGTACTTAGGAAATAATGATACACTGCCTGTAATTATTTCTTCTAAGCTAAGTGAAGAGCATGAGGTTGAATTAATTTTACTGCTTAAGCAACATAGGAAGGCTATAGCATGGACTATTGCTGATATTCGAGGCATTAGCCCTTCTTATTGCATGCACAAAATTATATTAGAGGAAGAGCACACACCTAGGGTAGATCACCAACGTAGGCTAAACCCCTCTATGAAAGAGGTAGTAAAGAAGGAAATAATAAAATGGTTAGATGCTGGAGTGATCTTCCCAATAGCTAGTAGCCAGTGGGTGAGCCCCATCCAATGTGTACCTAAAAAGGGGGGAATAACTGTGGTAGTCAATGAGAACAACGAACTGATTCCAACAAGGACTGTCACAGGGTGGAGAGTGTGTATGGATTACAGGAAATTAAATAAAGAAACTAAAAAAGATCACTTCCCTCTACCGTTCATTGACCAGATGCTAGACAGAATAGCTGGTAGAGCCTACTATTGTTTCTTAGACGGTTATTCAGGCTATAATCAAATAACTATAGACCCGAAGGATCAAGAGAAGACCACCTTCACTTGCCCTTTTGGAACTTTTGCCTTTCGCAGAATGCCTTTTGGCTTATGCAATGCACCGGCAACTTTCCAAAGGTGCATGATGGCAATCTTCTCTGAGTTGGATGAGTCCATGATAGAAATATTCATGGATGACTTCTCAGTCTTTGGGGACTCATTTTCAAACTGTCTAGAAAACCTAGGACAAGTCCTGGCTAGGTGTGAGGAGACCAACCTAGTCCTAAATTGGGAAAAATGCCATTTTATGGTGGATGAGGGGATTGTCTTAGGACATAGAGTGTCAAGGGCAGGAGTAGAAGTTGATAGGGCAAAGATTGAGACCATAGAGAAGTTGGTAGAGCCCCAGAATGTCAAAGCCATTAGAAGCTTCTTAGGGCATGCTGGCTTCTACAGAAGGTTCATTAAGGACTTTTCTAAGATAGCCAAGCCTCTGTGTGAGCTTTTAGAGCTAAATAGACCATTCATCTTCTCTCAGGAATGCTTAGTAGCTTGGACTACCCTTAAGAAAGCACTAGTCACCGCACCTATAATAGTAGGACCAAATTGGGATCTCCCATTTGAGATGCTATGTGATGCCAGTGACTATGTTGTAGGAGTCATGTTAGGACAGAGGATTGACAAGCTAACACACCCTGTATATTATGCTAGTAAAACCTTGAATGAGGCTCAATGTAATTATACAACTACTGAGAAAGAAATGCTTGCTGTAGTATTTGCTTGTGAGAAATTCAGAAACTATATTGTAGGCACTAGGACAATTGTGTACACTGACCATTCTGCCTTGAAATATCTTATGAGGAAAGCTGATGCTAAGCCTAGATTGATTAGGTGGGTGTTATTGCTGCAGGAATTTGATTTGGACATTCGGGACAAGAAAGGATGTGAAAACGTGGTTGCGGATCATCTTTCCAGATTGCAGCATAATTGCGAAAAAATTGCGGAGACCGCAATTTCTGATGCTTTTATTGATGAACATGTCTTTGCTTTGACTCATCGTGATAACGATGAGGAACCTTGGTTTGCTGACATTGCTAACTTCCGTGCATCACAGGTTTTACCAGTTTTCAAGGGAGGACAAGAGAAGAGGAGGTTCCTTCATGAAGCAAGGAAATTCATATGGGATGACCCCACACTTTACAGAACATGTGCTGACGGCTTGCTAAGGAAGTGTGTTTCAGCTGCTGAAGCGAAGTCTGTGCTGCAGCACTGTCACACATCTCCTTATGGTGGACACTTTGGTGGCCAAAGAACAGCTGCAAAGGTATTTCAGAGTGGCTATTATTGGCCAACGATCTTCAAAGATGCCCACAACTATGCCCACAGCTGTGATGAATGCCAAAGAACAGGTAACCTCAGTCGAAAGGATGAGATGCCCCTCACCTACATCTTAGAGTTAGAGCTCTTTGATGTGTGGGGCATTGACTTCATGGGACCATTCCCTCCATCATCAGGTAACCTTTACATATTAGTGGCAGTGGACTATGTGTCCAAGTGGGTAGAGGCCAAAGCATGTCCCAATAATGATGCTAAAACAGTCACCAAATTCTTGCATAGGCACATTTTTACTAGGTTTGGGACACCTCGTGCCATCATTAGTGATGAGGGGTCACATTTCATTAACAAGGCCATGGAGAGAGTGTTGGCTAAGTATAACATTAGACATAGAGTAGCCACTCCCTATCACCCACACTCAAATGGACAAGCTGAAATCTCAAATAGGGAAATTAAGAACATCCTAGAAAAAGTGGTCAAACCTAATAGGAAAGACTGGTCCTTCAAGCTTGAGGATGCACTTTGGGCTTATAGGACAGCATATTTCCATATCGCTCGTTTCTTCCCTTCTTTTCCAAACTTATGGTCGGGGATGCTTTTTAACCTCAAACTACAACTCTCGAAGCCTGCGAGTCTAATATCTAACAACCTTGCACCCCAATCTCAAAGCCCTAAAATCCTCTACGGGAGCATTTAAAGCCCGTGCCAAAAAAACTGAGTAAGAATCCGAATTGCACAAAACCAAAGAGTGGATTGTGAATGTTTGATCAATACGAACCCATTTTTTAATAAAAAAAAATTTCGAAAAATGCATCCCACCGGGGCGTTTTCGGTTTTTTGCAATTTCCATATCGCTCGTTTCTTCCCTTCTTTTTCAAACCTATGGTTGGGGACGCTTTTTAACCTCAAACTACAACTCTCGAAGCCTGCGAGTCTAATATCTAACAACCTTGCACCCCAATCTCAAAGCCCTAAAATCCTCAACGGGAGCATTTAAAGCACGTGCCAAAAAAACTGAGTAAGATTCCGAATTACACAAAACCAAAGAGTGGATTGTGAATGTTTGATCAATACGAACCCATTTTTTAATTAAAAATTTTTTCGAAAAATGCATCCCATTGGGGCGTTTTCGGTTTTTTGCAATTTCCATATCACTCGTTTCTTCCCTTCTTTTCCAAACTTATGGTCGGGGACGCTTTTTAACCACAAACCACAACTCTCGAAGCCTGCGAGTCTAATATCTAACAACCTTGCACCCCAATCTCAAAGCCCTAAAATCCTCAACGGGAGCATTTAAAGCACGTGCCAAAAACACTGAGTAAGATTCCGAATTCACAAAACCAAAGAGTGGATTGTGAATGTTTGATCAATACGAACCCATTTTTTAATAAAAAAAAATTTCGAAAAATGCATCCCACCGGGGCGTTTTCGGCTTTTTGCAATTTCCATATCGCTCGTTTCTTCCCTTCTTTTCCATACTTATGGTCGGGGACGCTTTTTAACCTCAAACCACAACTCTCGAAGCCTGCGAGTCTAATATCTAACAACCTTGCACCCCAATCTCAAAGCCCTAAAATCCTCTACGGGAGCATTTAAAGCCCGTGCCAAAAAAACTGAGTAAGAATCCGAATTGCACAAAACCAAAGAGTGGATTGTGAATGTTTGATCAATACGAACCCATTTTTTAATAAAAAAAAATTTCGAAAAATACATCCCACCGGGGCGTTTTCGGTTTTTTGCAATTTCCATATCGCTCGTTTCTTCCCTTCTTTTCCAAACTTATGGTCGGGGACGCTTTTTAATATCAAACTACAACTCTCGAAGCCTGCGAGTCTAATATCTAACAACCTTGCACCCCAATCTCAAAGCCCTAAAATCCTCAACGGGAGCATTTAAAACACGTGCCAAAAACACTGAGTAAGATTCCGAATTGCACAAAACCAAAGAGTGGATTGTGAATGTTTGATCAATACGAACCCATTTTTGAATAAAAAAAATTTCAAAAAATGCATCCCACCAGGGCGTTTTCGCTTTTTTGCAATTTCCATATCGCTCGTTTCTTCCCTTTTTTTCCAAACTTATGGTCAGGGACGCTTTTTAACCTCAAACTACAACTCTCGAAGCCTGCGAGTCTAATATCTAACAACCTTGCACCCCAATCTCAAAGCTCTAAAATCCTCAACGGGAGCATTAAAAGCACGTGCCAAAAAAACTGAGTAAGAATCCGAATTGCACAAAACCAAAGAGTGGATTGTGAATGTTTGATCAAACCCATTTTTTAATAAAAAAAAATTTCGAAAAATGCATCCCACCGGGGTGTTTTTCGGTTTTTTGCAATTTCCATATCGCTCGTTTCTTCCCTTCTTTTCCAAACTTATGGTCGGGGACGCTTTTTAACCTCAAACTACAACTCTCGAAGCCTGCGAGTCTAATATCTAACAACCTTGCACCCCAATCTCAAAGCTCTAAAATCCTCAACGGGAGCATTAAAAGCACGTGCCAAAAAAACTGAGTAAGAATCCGAATTGCACAAAACCAAAGAGTGGATTGTGAATGTTTGATCAAACCCATTTTTTAATAAAAAAAAATTTCGAAAAATGCATCCCACCGGGGTGTTTTTCGGTTTTTTGCAATTTCCATATCACTCGTTTCTTCCCTTCTTTTCCAAACTTATGGTCGGGGACGCTTTTTAACCACAAACCACAACTCTCGAAGCCTGCGAGTCTAATATCTAACAACCTTGCACCCCAATCTCAAAGCCCTAAAATCCTCAACGGGAGCATTTAAAGCACGTGCCAAAAACACTGAGTAAGATTCCGAATTCACAAAACCAAAGAGTGGATTGTGAATGTTTGATCAATACGAACCCAATTTTTAATAAAAAAAAATTTCGAAAAATGCATCCCACCGGGGCGTTTTCGGCTTTTTGCAATTTCCATATCGCTCGTTTCTTCCCTTCTTTTCCATACTTATGGTCGGGGACGCTTTTTAACCTCAAACCACAACTCTCGAAGCCTGCGAGTCTAATATCTAACAACCTTGCACCCCAATCTCAAAGCCCTAAAATCCTCTACGGGAGCATTTAAAGCCCGTGCCAAAAAAACTGAGTAAGAATCCGAATTGCACAAAACCAAAGAGTGGATTGTGAATGTTTGATCAAACCCATTTTTTAATAAAAAAAAATTTCGAAAAATGCATCCCACCGGGGTGTTTTTCGGTTTTTTGCAATTTCCATATCGCTCGTTTCTTCCCTTCTTTTCCAAACTTATGGTCGGGGACGCTTTTTAACCTCAAACTACAACTCTCGAAGCCTGCGAGTCTAATATCTAACAACCTTGCACCCCAATCTCAAAGCCCTAAAATCCTCAACGGGAGCATTTAAAGCACGTGCCAAAAACACTGAGTAAGATTTCGAATTGCACAAAACCAAAGAGTGGATTGTGAATGTTTGATCAATACGAACCCATTTTTGAATAAAAAAAAATTTCAAAAAATGCATCCCACTGGGGCGTTTTCGCTTTTTTTTTTTGCAAAAGTGATTATATATAAGCAAAAGGCCTCAAAGCCCGAGGCCAAAGGGCACAACAACAAGAGAACAAACACTGGGAGAACCAATGTACGACAACAAAACGAAAACAACACAACGGAAACCTCACAGCCCGAGGGAAAGCAACAAATAAACCAAACAACAACAAACCCCAGCATCCAACCCACAAGCGGGAAGGAGCTAGAAAAGACAAAAAGCAGAAAAAAGTAACACAACTGAAAAGCAAAGAAACGGCTGAAGTAGGAGGAAACAAAGAGATAGAACACGAAGGAATCGTGACACCTCAACCGCGAAGCATGACACCTCATCCGCCCACAAAACTCCCCAGGCCATCCAACCCCCGGCCGGTACTAGCGAAAGAGCGACTCCAGACAGGGTCAAGGGGCACCAAGCAAAACAGAGAGAGGACAGGCAGATGCTGAGAAATAAGGGGCCAAGCTGGCCATCCATCAAATGCAAGCAAGAAGCCCGCCCCCCAAGCTCGACCAAGAAACCGAACAAAGAAGAGGCCCATCAACTCGTCTTCCCCTACTTATGGCAAAAGAACAACCATCCGGTATGCAGGCACGACAGAAAGCCACAGGGACCCAGCCAGCATCGCTTCCCTCGACAAAGCCAGATCCAAGGACCCACCAAAAGCCCACACACCTCAGGACAAAGCGCCTTTCGGGGTGACAACAAGCGTCCAGAACACAACTCAATTAGGAACCAGGACCGGCAGGGGACAACGAGCACCCACAGAACAAGAGAAGGACAGCCAACTGCAGAAGAAACAAGCACCGCCTGAAACACTCCGACAGCTAGGGACACCCCACAGACTAGCCTCGCAGAGCCCCACACAAGAAGCCCACCAGGGGAGAAAGGCCAAGGACAGCCAAGGACAGACAGATGAAGAAGCCAACAACTGAACAAGCCTCAGAAAGCAGCGATCTCAGAGCAAGAACAAGCACAGGGACAAGCTCAAATAACCAAGCCACACAAACCAAACCAGAAACCCCTCCAGAAGAAGGGACAACAGCATGAACTAGGGACAGAGCAGGGGAAGTAGCAATCGCCATAAGCGAGACAGCACCACATAGAGCAACCTGACAAAACACCTGCACACACTCAAAGAACAAGACAAAGTCAATCAAAAGAATCCCAGGGGGAGACGGCCGAAACCGCACCCGCCCAGGACGAGCATGCAGAAGAAATATCAGACCGAATAGCAGCGAGTAGGGCGGTGACCCGGGCCATGAAAACGCAAATTGCGTTCCATCCAAATATGGTAAATCACAGCACACCAGGCCACCCTCCAAACAAGCTTACGCTTGTGCTGCCCAGCACTCACCCGACAAATCCACTCAAGCTCAGCATCCCAAGGGAGAACGAGGCGGGAAGCTCTGCCCCAACAGAGGATATCCTCCCACACCAAACTCGCAAAGGGGCACTGGAAGAACAAGTGGTCACGGGACTCAGTCCCGGACAAACAAAGCAAACAATCAGTAGGTGTCGAGGGGATCCACCTAGCCAGCCTATCACGAGTATACAAGCGGTCCCTCAAGGCCAGCCAGGTGACAAAAGCATGACGCGGAATATTCCCCCCGAACCATAGCAAACCCTGCCACGGGACCACTGTCCCACGGGGGCGAATCGCCTCCCAAGCACTAGAAACCGAAAAACCAATCCCGCCAGGAACCCAGATCAACTTATCCTCCCTACCTGGGCAACACACAGTAGAGAGCACAGCATCGGCGATCTCCAACAAATCAGGAGACACTGCCGGCCACCGCCACGAACCATCAGGTAGCAAAAAATCAGAGACCATAGCTTGAATATGACTAGCTGCGTCATACAAGATACGATCACTAATTCTGGGGAGAATAGGACCATCAGGCAGCCAAGGATCAACCCACATACGACACCTAGAACCGTCACCAATGGAGAACCGGATAAGTGGACGGAATTGGTCCCGAAGCCCCATAATCGCCTTGAGGCACCAAGACCACGAAGACGACACAGGAATCGTCCAAAGAGACCGACCACGGAGGATATACGCCTCCATCCAAGCCACCCACAGAGAACCAGAGCGAAGCAGGAGGAGCCAGAGGAGCTTCATAACTGCTGCCGAGTTCCAGGAGGGGATATGACGAATACCCAAACCTCCCTCACTCTTCGGCAAACAAATGTCAGCCCAGGCAACCTTCGCCCCCCCACAACCAGAAGGAGAGCCCTTCCAGAGGTAGCAACGAAGCAAACTCTCAACCCTATGGACTATACGAGCAGGCAGCACAAACACACTAGCCCAATAGACTTGGAAGCTCTGAAGGACCGACTGGATAAGCTGCAACCTTCCTGCATAGGAGAGAGCCCTAGCAGTCCAACTGCCAATCCTAGAGGTGATCCGATCAATCAGAGGCTGGCAATCCCGAGAAGACAACCGACCTGAGATGAGAGGGAGACCTAAGTAACACACAGGCAAGGTCGCCAGAGCAACACCCATGAACTCAGCCAGACCGACAGCCACCTGGACAGGAACCCCCTAGCAGAACATCGAGCTCTTAGCGGAGTTAGCCACAAGGCCAGATAGCTCCTGGAAGTGTAGTAAGGTCTGCTGAACAAACCTCAAGGAAGTTCTGTTCCCCGCAGAGAAAATCATCAAGTCATCCGCAAAGCAAAGATGGGTAAGATTAACCATCTCACACTTGGGATGAAACTCAAACTCAGGCGGCGGGGAATTCAGCAGCCGCGATAAGACTTCCATACACATGACGAACAGGTAAGGGGACAGGGGATCACCCTGACGGAGACCACGCCTACCCGCAAAAAACCCCTCAGAGGACCCATTCACCGAGATGGAGAACATAGGCGAAGTAACGCAAGCCCGGACCCAGTTGACAAACTGGCAGGGCGTACCAATCGAAAGCAGTAAGCCAAAGAGAAAATCCCACTGAATAGAGTCATAAGCCTTCTGCAGGTCAATCTTCAGCACACACCGCGGGCTCCCTTTGTTGAGGTGGTAACCCCCAACCAACTCCTGGCAGAGCAGAATGTTATCCACAATGCTCCTACCTTGAACAAAGGCCGACTGATTCGGACTAATGAAGGAGGGCAGCCACACGCGAAGACGATTAGCCAAAACCTTTGCAATGCATTTATACAACACATTACAACAAGAAAATAGGCCTGAAATCCTCAACCCGTGAAGCACCCACCTTCTTAGGAATCAAGGTAAGAGAGGTGGCATTGATACCAGGAGGAAGGGAGGTATCAAAGAAGTGGAGCACAGCGGAAACGAAATCATCCCCAACAACACTCCAAGCAGCTTTGAAAAACCCCACAGGGAAGCCATCCGGGCCAGGAGCCCTGGCACTACTCATGGAAAAGAGAACAGTTACACACTGATCAGACCACGAAAACCCCACCATTGGCTTTAAACACTCAGTGAGGTCACGATAACCAACCCCTTGGGACCCCAAGAGACCCTGGAAATAATGAACCAGAGATCTCGAGATGTCCTCATGGGACGACAACCTGACCCCAGAGCCATCAACCAAAGAGGAAAAGTTATTCCGGGCTGCCCTAACTTTTACGCTCCTGTGAAAGAACCCCGAGTTCCTATCCCCTAACGCCAGCCACTTGACCCTCGATTTCTGCCGAAGGGAGGCTTCCTCACACCTAGCTGCTGCCCAGAACCTATCAGAAGCCTCAGCAGCCTGACGCTGGAGGGAAGGAGAAAGGGGGTCCACCAAAACACCCGCCTGGGCAGCCTCCATGGCCAAGCGCAGATCAATAACCTGCTGACTAAGCACGGCAATCGGCGTCCCAAACTCCTGCCTGAGAGTCCCCTTTAAGCCCTTTAAATTGCGAGCGAAGCTAACAAGCGGAGAGACCCCAACATGGGTCACCCACTTACTGGCAATCACAGACAAAAACCTATCAGACTCCCCCCAATGGTTAAAGAACCGAAAGGAGGGAGACCGACGAGCACCTAAAGGGCCAGGAGAGAAAACCAACGGACTATGGTCAGAGACACCCCAGTCATGCACGTGCACCACACACATAGGCCGACCAGAAGCCCACTCAGCGTTGACCAAGACTCTATCCAACCTTCCCAACTGACCTCCTGGGCCACCCCTCGGGCGACTAGTCCAAGTGAAACAATTCCCCTGAATCGGCAGCTCAACCAAGTCAGCCTCTAGGAGAGCAGTATCAAAGGCTCCCATCGCAGAAATGCTATGGTTACCCCCACTCCTCTCAGTCAACCGGCGAGTCTCATTGAAGTCTCCCATAACAATGCCAGGGGAAGACCAACTCGAACAAGCCAAGGCCAACTCCCTCCACAAAACAGACCTCCCAGCCTCGAGATTGGACCCATACACACAGGCAATATGAGTCACAACCTGAGAAGACAGGTCCAGCAGGGAGCCAGTAACCAACTGAGGGCTAATCAGGCTAGGGGAGAACGAGAAGCGGCGGGAACGCCATAACACCTAAATACGACCCAGGCCACTATCCCCATAACTACAAACACACTGCCAATCAGCCCCAAAGGAACGAAAAACGAAATCAAACTGATGAGCCTTAACCTTAGTTTCTACCAGACAGCAGAAACCAATATTCTCAGCTTGCAAAAAGGAGCGAACACATCGTCCTTTTGTCGGGTCAGTGAGACCGCGCACATTCCACGAGCACCAACTAGACATAGGAAGTAGACGGGGAAACAATGGCATCCTGACACCATCGAGGGTCAACACTGTCACAGAGCGTCTTTTCCACTAAGGAAACCACCCTCGGGGGGCCAAATCATACCCTAACGAATCCGAAAGAGAACCGAAAGAGTTAGTCACATGTACCCCCTTCAGGGGTTCCGGAGAACGGGGAAGCCGAGAGGAGGGACCAGTAGGGGAACTCGGAAGACTAGCCAAGGCAAAGGGAAGGGCAGACGAGTCTGCAGTCAAGGACCTGGCAGCCTTCTTCCATTTACGCCTACGGGATTTCCCTCCCACAGGGAGAAAGTCATCACCGGCCTCAAGAGAGGAGGCCTGTTCCCCCTCCCCACTAGCAGCCCCTACCTGAACCGAGTTCACGCCATCACTCTGAGCCGGCACCCTGACCCCACCCTCAGTAGACACCTGTGTAGGGAGGATGGGCTCCAAACTACCCACAGGCTTTTTAGGACAACCGGAGTCCGAGTGGCCAAAGACCCGACAGGATAGGCACCTCTTGGGCTTCCATTCATACTCAATGGGGATAGTGTGATCCACACCATAGACAGTGACCCCAACCTTACTAGGAAGAGGGGCCTCAATCGCGACCTCCACACAAACCCGAGCATACGAGGAGCACGTTTTGTCCTTTGTAGGCTTATCCAACCTCAAAGGAACACCAACCGTACTCGCAATGTTACTCAAACCAGGAGTGGTCCACAATTCCATAGGGACATGGAAGAACTTAACCCACACAGGAATTTTATCGAAGACAAAGGTCTGAGGGACTATCCCTGGGACCCACTGCCTCAGTAGGATAGGCTTACCCCCAATGTGCCAGGGGCCATTCTCCAAGACCCAGTCCCGAGCTGAGTCCTTTTGGAACCTGAAGATGATCAAACCATTATCAAACAAGTTAATGGTTGGAACTTCCACATGTCCCCAAATCTTACGGACAAGCCGATCAAGCACAAAAAAGGGGAGTTTACCATCGATAAACTGACCCACCAAAGACCCTCTCCAGACGGCTACCCCCTCCTCAATTACCTCATCCGAGGGTATGGCAAACATAATCCCATCCTTTTCAATTGGAGGGTTATAGACTAGGGGTTCAGAGGCAGGGGAGGTCCACTGAGGCCCAAAAAGATTAGCCCAACTAGACTTCTGACCCTGACCATGGGATCCTGGGGGCACAAAGGACCCACTCATCCCAAAACTATCCCCAGAACCTTGAGACACATCGTCTCCAGCACTCACAAGCTGGTCCGAACGAGATTGGCCTAACAGGGGAAACTTTCCTGGAATCCCCGACTCACTCCTCGCCCCAAGCTCGCTAAACCCCATCCCAAACTCAGAAGATCCAATCTTACCTCCCAAGGGCAACAGCTCCTCCCGAGGGGGAAGACTACGACGCGTCACTAAATTTGCCAATTGACCCCGCCCTAGAGGACTAAAGGGAGAAGACCCAATAGGCAAGACACCTTGTCCTAAGCCATTCAAACTTGGCCCCATACTCTTATTATCGAGCCCATTAAAATTAAGCACATTGGGATCCAACTCACTAACACCATTTTGGGCCAATTCATTAAGCCCACTATTTTTGAGCCCAATGGGCATAAGCCCAACTGGACCCATCCCATCTTGATCTAGCTCCTTTTGGCCTAACAAAATAGGACCATGTTCAGTTAAAATTGGGCCATTAAGCTTGCCCCTTGAGTCCCCACCAATCGGCCCAATTGGGGGAAGAGAACTGCCAGACTTTCCATGACGGGCATCCACAGTCATTAGACTCCCTGACTTACCATAACGGGCTTCCATGGTCATTGAACTCAAAGGCCGAGCTTCAGCGTTCTTTAAATGGCTTTCCATAGAAGGCAGACTACCAGCCATCTTCTTACCTTTCATCAACCGGCTAGCTGGGCATTGAGAGATAGCTGCACGCTCATTAATTACCGAAGCATTCAAGGGGAGAGAGAGGTCAACTCGCTGCTCAAATCCTTGATTATACTTTCCTTCCATGGAATTAGGTGTGTAGGCAGCAGCATCTTGCCCATTAATAGCAGTAGCAATCTTCACGGGGGCTGAAGAAGATAAGGTAACCGGCTGCTGAATGACATTAACTTTCTTTCCTAAATTAGAAACGGCATTCAATGAGGGATCTCCAGCAGCCGCAACCCTAGGAAAAGAGGCGGCCTGCCCTAATCCTTCGTCTTCAACCTCCAGCCGAGCCTCACCCAAGTTTGAACCAGACGAGGCCTCTACCTCTGTCAAGGAGTGACCTTTAGAACGATGTAATATCTGTCGTGCCAACGGTTTCCCTCCCCCGCAAGCGCCAGGCACATCACGAGCTCCCAATTGAATAGAGCCATCCCCTGTTTTGCTAGCAGTCGCATCAGTTGCAGGCTGCCCAATGGCGCTTGCTAAAACATCCTTATCAAGCCCTGTAATTTTACCAGAACTACAAGAGCCTACACCAGCACCCTCAATTGGATGAACAGGCGCATTCAGAAGGTTCCCCACAGCAGGAACCTCAACCCTTACCATGCTCTGTTTTCCCTCGGATTTGGAACCCTTTTTAGTAACTTCAGAAGTCAAAGCACGGGCCACCTTCTTTCCCAAATCGTGACCAGATGAATGGAGCAGGGCATTCGGAACAATCCCAATTGGAGCTCCTGAACTGGATTGAGCTCCTGAATTGGAAACCTCTACAGGTGGAGACTTTTGTGGCCGAGAACCATTGGCGCTCGAGAGTGAAGCAGCAGCCTTCTTATGAGGGGATCCCTTCTTGTGAGGTGATTTCTTCTTCCCCATTTGAAGATGAAGATAAACCAAACTCCCCAACCCAATCTCCAAGGACCCAGACACAAACAGAAAAAGAAATGCAGAAACCTTAAAAAACAGAAACAAAACAAAATGAAAACCCAGAGAAAGCTTATCTCTTGAAGCACCCTGCTCCGCAACCTTCAATCAGCAGCCATGGATGACCTCTTGAAGACGTGCCCAGCGCCGCTACCTTGTTCAGCTTGCCCTCTAGTCTTCAAACCGTAACCATGGACAGCCCAATCACCATGGATGAAGACGAAGCCCCCAAAAAACTCAATCCACCATTGTTGTGAGGAGAGAGAACAGAGAGAATTTTTTGCACACGGTAGTTTTTGCTTTTTTGTAATTTCCATATCGCTCGTTTCTTCCCTTTTTTTCCAAACTTATGGTCGGGGACGCTTTTTAACCTCAAACTACAACTCTCGAAGCCTGTGAGTCTAATATCTAACAACCTTGCACCCCAATCTCAAAGCCCTAAAATCCTCAACGGGAGCATTAAAAGCACGTGCCAAAAAAACTGAGTAAGATTCCGAATTACACAAAACCAAAGAGTGGATTGTGAATGTTTGATCAATACGAACCCAATTTTGAATAAAAAAAAATTCAAAAAATGCATCCCACCGGGGCGTTTTCGGCTTTTTGCAATTTCCATATCGCTCGTTTCTTCCCTTCTTTTCCATACTTATGGTCGGGGACGCTTTTTAACCTCAAACCACAACTCTCGAAGCCTGCGAGTCTAATATCTAACAAACTTGCACCCCAATCTCAAAGCCCTAAAATCCTCAACGGGACCATTTAAAGCACGTGCCAAAAAAACTGAGTAAGATTCCGAATTGCACAAAACCAAAGAGTGGATTGTGAATGTTTGATCAATACGAACCCAATTTTGAATAAAAAAAAATTCAAAAAATGCATCCCACCGGGGCGTTTTCGGCTTTTTGCAATTTCCATATCGCTCGTTTCTTCCCTTCTTTTCCATACTTATGGTCGGGGACGCTTTTTAACCTCAAACCACAACTCTCAAAGCCTGCGAGTCTAATATCTAACAAACTTGCACCCCAATCTCAAAGCCCTAAAATCCTCAACGGGAGCATTTAAAGCACGTGCCAAAAAAACTGAGTAAGATTCCGAATTGCACAAAACCAAAGAGTGGATTGTGAATGTTTGATCAATACGAACCCATTTTTTAATAAAAAAAAAATTCGAAACATGCATCCCACCGGGGCGTTTTCGGTTTTTTGCAATTTCCATATCGCTCGTTTCTTCCCTTCTTTTCCATACTTATGGTCGGGGACGCTTTTTAACCTCAAACCACAACTCTCGAAGCCTGCGAGTCTAATATCTAATAAACTTGCACCCCAATCTCAAAGCCCTAAAATCCTCAACGGGACCATTTAAAGCACGTGCCAAAAAAACTGAGTAAGATTCCGAATTGCACAAAACCAAAGAGTGGATTGTGAATGTTTGATCAATACGAACCCAATTTTGAATAAAAAAAAATTCAAAAAATGCATCCCACCGGGGCGTTTTCGGCTTTTTGCAATTTCCATATCGCTCGTTTCTTCCCTTCTTTTCCATACTTATGGTCGGGGACGCTTTTTAACCTCAAACCACAACTCTCAAAGCCTGCGAGTCTAATATCTAACAAACTTGCACCCCAATCTCAAAGCCCTAAAATCCTCAACGGGAGCATTTAAAGCACGTGCCAAAAAAACTGAGTAAGATTCCGAATTGCACAAAACCAAAGAGTGGATTGTGAATGTTTGATCAATACGAACCCATTTTTTAATAAAAAAAAAATTCGAAAAATGCATCCCACCGGGGCATTTTCTAGTTTTTGCAATTTCCATATCGCTCGTTTCTTCCCTTCTTTTCCAAACTTATGGTCGGGGACGCTTTTTAACCTCAAACTACAACTCTCGAAGCCTGCGAGTCTAATATCTAACAACCTTGCACCCCAATCTCAAAGCCCTAAAATCCTCAACGGGAGCATTTAAAGCACGTGCCAAAAACACTGAGTAAGATTCCGAATTCACAAAACCAAAGAGTGGATTGTGAATGTTTGATCAATACGAACCCATTTTTGAATAAAAAATAATTTCAAAAAATGCATCCCACCAGGGCGTTTTCGCTTTTTTGCAATTTCCATATCGCTCGTTTCTTCCCTTTTTTTCCAAACTTATGGTCGGGGACGCTTTTTAACCTCAAACTACAACTCTCGAAGCCTGCGAGTCTAATATCTAACAACCTTGCACCCCAATCTCAAAGCCCTAAAATCCTCAACGGGAGCATTAAAAGCACGTGCCAAAAACACTGAGTAAGATTCCGAATTGCACAAAACCAAAGAGTGGATTGTGAATGTTTGATCAATACGAACCCAATTTTGAATAAAAAAAAATCAAAAAATGCATCCCACCGGGGCGTTTTCGGCTTTTTGCAATTTCCATATCGCTCGTTTCTTCCCTTCTTTTCCATACTTATGGTCGGGGACGCTTTTTAACCTCAAACCACAACTCTCGAAGCCTGCGAGTCTAATATCTAACAAACTTGCACCCCAATCTCAAAGCCCTAAAATCCTCAACGGGAGCATTTAAAGCACGTGCCAAAAAAACTGAGTAAGAATCCGAATTGCACAAAACCAAAGAGTGGATTGTGAATGTTTGATCAAACCCATTTTTTAATAAAAAAAAATTTCGAAAAATGCATCCCACCGGGGCGTTTTTCGGTTTTTTGCAATTTCCATATCGCTCGTTTCTTCCCTTCTTTTCCAAACTTATGGTCGGGGAGGCTTTTTAACCTCAAACTACAACTCTCGAAGCCTGCGAGTCTAATATCTAACAACCTTGCACCCCAATCTCAAAGCCCTAAAATCCTCAACGGGAGCATTAAAAGCACGTGCCAAAAAAACTGAGTAAGATTCCGAATTGCACAAAACCAAAGAGTGGATTGTGAATGTTTGATCAATACGAACCCATTTTTTAATAAAAAAAAATTTCGAAAAATGCATCCCACCGGGGCGTTTTTCGGTTTTTTGCAATTTCCATATCGCTCGTTTCTTCCCTTCTTTTCCAAACTTATGGTCGGGGACGCTTTTTAACCTCAAACTACAACTCTCGAAGCCTGCGAGTCTAATATCTAACAACCTTGCACCCCAATCTCAAAGACCTAAAATCCTCAACGGGAGCATTTAAAGCACGTGCCAAAAACACTGAGTAAGATTCCGAATTCACAAAACCAAAGAGTGGATTGTGAATGTTTGATCAATACGAACCCATTTTTGAATAAAAAATAATTTCAAAAAATGCATCCCACCAGGGCGTTTTCGCTTTTTTGCAATTTCCATATCGCTCGTTTCTTCCCTTTTTTTCCAAACTTATGGTCGGGGACGCTTTTTAACCTCAAACCACAACTCTCGAAGCCTGCGAGTCTAATATCTAACAAACTTGCACCCCAATCTCAAAGCCCTAAAATCCTCAACGGGAGCATTTAAAGCACGTGCCAAAAAAACTGAGTAAGATTCCGAATTGCACAAAACCAAAGAGTGGATTGTGAATGTTTGATCAATACGAACCCAATTTTGAATAAAAAAAAATTCAAAAAATGCATCCCACCGGGGCGTTTTCGGCTTTTTGCAATTTCCATATCGCTCGTTTCTTCCCTTCTTTTCCATACTTATGGTCGGGGACGCTTTTTAACCTCAAACCACAACTCTCAAAGCCTGCGAGTCTAATATCTAACAAACTTGCACCCCAATCTCAAAGCCCTAAAATCCTCAACGGGAGCATTTAAAGCACGTGCCAAAAAAACTGAGTAAGATTCCGAATTGCACAAAACCAAAGAGTGGATTGTGAATGTTTGATCAATACGAACCCATTTTTTAATAAAAAAAAAATTCGAAAAATGCATCCCACCGGGGCGTTTTCGGTTTTTTGCAATTTCCATATCGCTCGTTTCTTCCCTTCTTTTCCAAACTTATGGTCGGGGAGGCTTTTTAACCTCAAACTACAACTCTCGAAGCCTGCGAGTCTAATATCTAACAACCTTGCACCCCAATCTCAAAGCCCTAAAATCCTCAACGGGAGCATTAAAAGCACGTGCCAAAAAAACTGAGTAAGATTCCGAATTGCACAAAACCAAAGAGTGGATTGTGAATGTTTGATCAATACGAACCCATTTTTGAATAAAAAATAATTTCAAAAAATGCATCCCACCAGGGCGTTTTCGCTTTTTTGCAATTTCCATATCGCTCGTTTCTTCCCTTTTTTTCCAAACTTATGGTCGGGGACGCTTTTTAACCTCAAACTACAACTCTCGAAGCCTGCGAGTCTAATATCTAACAACCTTGCACCCCAATCTCAAAGCCCTAAAATCCTCAACGGGTGCATTAAAAGCACGTGCCAAAAACACTGAGTAAGATTCCGAATTGCACAAAACCAAAGAGTGGATTGTGAATGTTTGATCAATACGAACCCAATTTTGAATAAAAAAAAAATCAAAAAATGCATCCCACCGGGGCGTTTTCGGCTTTTTGCAATTTCCATATCGCTCGTTTCTTCCCTTCTTTTCCATACTTATGGTCGGGGACGCTTTTTAACCTCAAACCACAACTCTCGAAGCCTGCGAGTCTAATATCTAACAAACTTGCACCCCAATCTCAAAGCCCTAAAATCCTCAACGGGAGCATTTAAAGCACGTGCCAAAAACACTGAGTAAGTATCCGAATTGCACAAAACCAAACAGTGGATTGTGAATGTTTGATCAATACGAACCCAATTTTGAATAAAAAAAAATTCAACAAATGCATCCCACCGGGGCGTTTTCGGCATTTTGCAATTTCCATATCGCTCGTTTCTTCCCTTCTTTTCCATACTTATGGTCGGGGACGCTTTTTAACCTCAAACCACAACTCTCGAAGCGTGCGAGTCTAATATCTAACAAACTTGCACCCCAATCTCAAAGCCCTAAAATCCTCAACGGGAGCATTTAAAGCACGTGCCAAAAAAACTGAGTAAGATTCCGAATTGCACAAAACCAAAGAGTGGATTGTGAATGTTTGATCAATACGAACCCATTTTTTAATAAAAAAAAATTTCGAAAAATGCATCCCACCGGGGCGTTTTTCGGTTTTTTGCAATTTCCATATCGCTCGTTTCTTCCCTTCTTTTCCAAACTTATGGTCGGGGACGCTTTTTAACCTCAAACTACAACTCTCGAAGCCTGCGAGTCTAATATCTAACAACCTTGCACCCCAATCTCAAAGACCTAAAATCCTCAACGGGAGCATTTAAAGCACGTGCCAAAAACACTGAGTAAGATTCCGAATTCACAAATCCAAAGAGTGGATTGTGAATATTTGATCAATACGAACCCATTTTTGAATAAAAAATAATTTCAAAAAATGCATCCCACCAGGGCGTTTTCGCTTTTTTTCAATTTCCATATCGCTCGTTTCTTCCCTTTTTTTCCAAACTTATGGTCGGGGACGCTTTTTAACCTCAAACTACAACTCTCGAAGCCTGCGAGTCTAATATCTAACAACCTTGCACCCCAATCTCAAAGCCCTAAAATCCTCAACGGGAGCATTAAAAGCACGTGCCAAAAAAACTGAGTAAGAATCCGAATTGCACAAAACCAAAGAGTTGATTGTGAATGTTTGATCAATACGAACCCATTTTTTAATAAAAAAAAAATTTCGAAAAATGCATCCCACCTGGGCGTTTTCGGTTTTTTTCAATTTCCATATCGCTCGTTTCTTCCCTTCTTTTCCAAACTTATGGTTGGGGACGCTTTTTAACCTCAAACTACAACTCTCGAAGCCTGCGAGTCTAATATCTAACAACCTTGCACCCCAATCTCAAAGCCCTAAAATCCTCAACGGGAGCATTTAAAGCACGTGCAAAAAACACTAAGTAAGATGGCCGGTAGTGTCTCCTGATTTGTTGGAGATCGCCGATGCCGTGCGCTCTACTGTGTGTTGCCCAGGTAGGGAGGATAGGTTGATCTGGGTCCCAGGCGGGGTTGGTTTTTCGGTTTCGAGTGCTTGGGAGGCGATTCGCCCCCGTGGGACTGTGGTTCCGTGGCAGGGTTTGCTATGGTTTGGGGGGAATATTCCGCGTCATGCTTTTGTCACCTGGCTGGCCTTGAGGGACCGTTTGTATACCCGTGATAGGCTGGCTAGGTGGATCCCCTCGACACCTACCGATTGTTTACTTTGTGTGTCAGGGACTGAGTCCCGAGACCATATGTTCTTTCTGTGCCCCTTTGCGAGTTTGGTGTGGGAGGATATCCTCTGTTGGGGCAGAGCTTCCCGCCTCGTTCTCCCTTGGGATGCTGAGCTTGAGTGGATTTGTCGGGTGAGTGCTGGGCAGCACAAGCGAAAGCTTGTTTGGAGAGTGGCCTGGTGTGCTGTGATCTACCATATTTGGATGGAACGAAACTTGCGTTTTCACGGCCCGGGTCACCGCCCTCCTCAGTCGGTTATCGCCGCTATTCGGTCTGATATTTCTTCTGCATGCTCGTCCTGGGTGGGTGCGGTTTCGGCCGGCTCCCTCTGGGATTCTTTTGATTGACTTGGTCTTGTTCTTTGAGTGTGTGCAGGTGTTTTGTCAGGTGGCTCTTTGCGGTGTTGTTTCGCTTCTGGCGATTGCTTCTTCCCCTTCTCTGTCCCTGGTTGCTGCTGCTGTCCCTTCTCTGGAGGAGTCTTCAGGTTTTGGTTGCTCCTTGCGGTGCTGTCTCGTTGCTGGCGATTGCTTCTTCCCTTGTTCTGTCCCTTGGTGCTGTTGTTGTCTCTTCTCTGGAGGGGATCCTCTGTTTGGTCTGTGCGGCCTGCTTGTTTGGGGCCTCTCCCTGTGCTTGTTTCCTGCTTTGAGGGTGCTTCTTGCAGAGGCTCGTTGAGTTTGCTTGCTCTCTTCCCCGGTTTTGCCCCTTGCTGTTCCTTGGCTCTCTCTTCCCTGGTGGGCTTTTTGAGTGGTGGCTTTGTGAGGTTGGTCTGTGGGGTGCCTCTCTCTGTTGGGGTTGGTTCAGGCGGTGCTTGCTACTTTTGCAGTTGGCTGTCCATCTCTGTTCTGTGGGTGCTCTTTGCCCCCTGGTGTGGTCCTAGTTCCTGAATTGAGTTGAGTTTGTTCTGGATGCTTGTTGTCACCCCGAAAGGCGCCTTGTCCGGAGGGTGTGTCGGTTTTTTTGGTGGGTGTCCTTGGATTAGGCTTTGTCGAGGGAAGCGATGCTTGCCTGGTCCTTGTGGCTTTCTGCCGGGCCTGCATACCTGATGGTTGTTCTTTTGCCAGAAGTAGGGGGAAGACGAGTTGAAGGGTCTCTTCTTTGTTTTGGTTTTCTTGGCCGTGTTTGGGGGGCTGGCTTCTTGCATGCATATGTTGGATGGCCTGTTTGGCCCCTTTTTCTCAGCATCTGTCTGTCCTCCCTCTGCTTTGCTTGGTGCCCCTTGACCTTGACCTTGTCTGGAGTCGCTCTTTGCTCGTGCCGGCCGGGGGATTGATGGTTTCGGGTGGTTTTTGGGCGGCTGGGGAGTTATGCTTCTTTCGTGCTCTGGCTTGTTGTTCCTCTTGTTTCGATTGTGCTCTTTTGCTCCTTGAGTTGTGTTGTTGTTATTTGCTTTTTTGTCTTTTCTGGCTCCTTCCCGCTTGTGGGTTGGGTGTCGGGGTTTGTTGTTTGTTGGTTTTTTGTTGCTTTCCCTCGGGCTTTAGTTTCTGTTGGGTTGTTTTGATTGTTTGGTACTTTGGTTTTCCCAGTGTTGTTCTCTTGTTTGATGGTGCCCTTGGGCCTCGGGCTTTGAGGTCTTTTTGCTTAATATATAATCAACTTTGCAAAAAAAAATCTCAAAGCCCTAAAATCCTCAACGGGAGCATTTAAAGCACGTGCCAAAAAAACTAAGTAAGATTCCGAATTGCACAAACCAAAGAGTGGATTGTGAATGTTTGATCAATACGAACCCATTTTTGAATAAAAAAAAAATTCAAAAAATGCATCCCACCGTGGCGTTTTCGAATTTTTGCAATTTCAATATCGCTCGTTTCTTCCCTTCTTTTCCATACTTATGGTCGGGGACGCTTTTTATCCTCAAACCACAACCCTCGAAGCCTGCGAGTCTAATATCTAACAACCTTGCACCCCAATCTCAAAGCCCTAAAATCCTCAACGGGAGCATTTAAAGCACGTGCCAAAAAAACTGAGTAAGAATCCGAATTGCACAAAACCAAAGAGTGGATTGTGAATGTTTGATCAATACGAACCCATTTTTTAATAAAAAAAAATTTCAAAAAATGCATCCCACCGGGGCGTTTTCGCTTTTTTGCAATTTCCATATCGCTCGTTTCTTCCCTTTTTTTCCAAACTTATGGTCGGGGACGCTTTTTAACCTCAAACTACAACTCTCGAAGCCTGCGAGTCTAATATCTAACAACCTTGCACCCCAATCTCAAAGCCCTAAAATCCTCAACGGGAGCATTTAAAGCACGTGCCAAAAACACTGAGTAAGATTCCGAATTCACAAAACCAAAGAGTGGATTGTGAATGTTTGATAAATACGAACCCATTTTTGAATAAAAAATAATTTCAAAAAATGCATCCCACCGGGGCGTTTTCGTTTTTTTGCAATTTCCATATCGCTCGTTTCTTCCCTTCTTTTCCAAACTTATGGTCGGGGACGCTTTTTAACCTCAAACTACAACTCTCGAAGCCTGCGAGTCTAATATCTAACAACCTTGCACCCCAATCTCAAAGCCCTAAAATCCTCAACGGGAGCATTTAAAGCACGTGCCAAAAAAACTAAGTAAGATTCCGAATTGCACAAACCAAAGAGTGGATTGTGAATGTTTGATCAATACGAACCCATTTTTGAATAAAAAAAAAATTCAAAAAATGCATCCCACCGTGGCGTTTTCGAATTTTTGCAATTTCAATATCGCTCGTTTCTTCCCTTCTTTTCCATACTTATGGTCGGGGACGCTTTTTATCCTCAAACCACAACCCTCGAAGCCTGCGAGTCTAATATCTAACAACCTTGCACCCCAATCTCAAAGCCCTAAAATCCTCAACGGGAGCATTTAAAGCACGTGCCAAAAAAACTGAGTAAGAATCCGAATTGCACAAAACCAAAGAGTGGATTGTGAATGTTTGATCAATACGAACCCATTTTTTAATAAAAAAAAATTTCAAAAAATGCATCCCACCGGGGCGTTTTCGCTTTTTTGCAATTTCCATATCGCTCGTTTCTTCCCTTTTTTTCCAAACTTATGGTCGGGGACGCTTTTTAACCTCAAACTACAACTCTCGAAGCCTGCGAGTCTAATATCTAACAACCTTGCACCCCAATCTCAAAGCCCTAAAATCCTCAACGGGAGCATTTAAAGCACGTGCCAAAAACACTGAGTAAGATTCCGAATTCACAAAACCAAAGAGTGGATTGTGAATGTTTGATAAATACGAACCCATTTTTGAATAAAAAATAATTTCAAAAAATGCATCCCACCGGGGCGTTTTCGGTTTTTTGCAATTTCCATATCGCTCGTTTCTTCCCTTCTTTTCCAAACTTATGGTCGGGGACGCTTTTTAACCTCAAACTACAACTCTCGAAGCCTGCGAGTCTAATATCTAACAACCTTGCACCCCAATCTCAAAGCCCTAAAATCCTCAACGGGAGCATTTAAAGCACGTGCCAAAAAAACTAAGTAAGATTCCGAATTGCACAAACCAAAGAGTGGATTGTGAATGTTTGATCAATACGAACCCATTTTTGAATAAAAAAAAAATTCAAAAAATGCATCCCACCGTGGCGTTTTCGAATTTTTGCAATTTCAATATCGCTCGTTTCTTCCCTTCTTTTCCATACTTATGGTCGGGGACGCTTTTTATCCTCAAACCACAACCCTCGAAGCCTGCGAGTCTAATATCTAACAACCTTGCACCCCAATCTCAAAGCCCTAAAATCCTCAACGGGAGCATTTAAAGCACGTGCCAAAAAAACTGAGTAAGAATCCGAATTGCACAAAACCAAAGAGTGGATTGTGAATGTTTGATCAATACGAACCCATTTATTAATAAAAAAAAATTTCAAAAAATGCATCCCACCGGGGCGTTTTCGCTTTTTTGCAATTTCCATATCGCTCGTTTCTTCCCTTTTTTTCCAAACTTATGGTCGGGGACGCTTTTTAACCTCAAACTACAACTCTCGAAGCCTGCGAATCTAATATCTAACAACCTTGCACCCCAATCTCAAAGCCCTAAAATCCTCAACGGGAGCATTTAAAGCACGTGCCAAAAACACTGAGTAAGAATCCGAATTGCACAAAACCAAAGAGTGGATTGTGAATGTTTGATCAATACGAACCCATTTTTGAATAAAAAATAATTTCAAAAAATGCATCCCACCAGGGCGATTTCGCTTTTTTGCAATTTCCATATCGCTCGTTTCTTCCCTTTTTTTCCAAACTTATGGTCGGGGTTGCTTTTTAACCTCAAACTACAACCCTCGAAGCCTGCGAGTCTAATATCTAACAACCTTGCACCCCAATCTCAAAGCCCTAAAATCCTCAACGGGAGCATTTAAAGCACGTGCCAAAAAAACTGAGTAAGAATCCGAATTGCACAAAACCAAAGAGTGGATTGTGAATGTTTGATCAATACGAACCCATTTTTTAATAAAAAAAAATTTCAAAAAATGCATCCCACCGGGGCGTTTTCGCTTTTTTGCAATTTCCATATCGCTCGTTTCTTCCCTTTTTTTCCAAACTTATGGTCGGGGACGCTTTTTAACCTCAAACTACAACTCTCGAAGCCTGCGAGTCTAATATCTAACAACCTTGCACCCCAATCTCAAAGCCCTAAAATCCTCAACGGGAGCATTTAAAGCACGTGCCAAAAACACTGAGTAAGATTCCGAATTCACAAAACCAAAGAGTGGATTGTGAATGTTTGATAAATACGAACCCATTTTTGAATAAAAAATAATTTCAAAAAATGCATCCCACCGGGGCGTTTTCGGTTTTTTGCAATTTCCATATCGCTCGTTTCTTCCCTTCTTTTCCATACTTATGGTCGGGGACGCTTTTTAACCTCAAACCACAACTCTCGAAGCCTGCGAGTCTAATATCTAACAAACTTGCACCCCAATCTCAAAGCCCTAAAATCCTCAACGGGAGCATTTAAAGCACGTGCCAAAAACACTGAGTAAGTATCCGAATTGCACAAAACCAAAGAGTGGATTGTGAATGTTTGATCAATACGAACCCATTTTTGAATAAAAAAAAAATTCAAAAAATGCATCCCACCGTGGCGTTTTCGAATTTTTGCAATTTCAATATCGCTCGTTTCTTCCCTTCTTTTCCATACTTATGGTCGGGGACGCTTTTTATCCTCAAACCACAACCCTCGAAGCCTGCGAGTCTAATATCTAACAACCTTGCACCCCAATCTTAAAGCCCTAAAATCCTCAACGGGAGCATTTAAAGCACGTGCCAAAAAAACTGAGTAAGAATCCGAATTGCACAAAACCAAAGAGTGGATTGTGAATGTTTGATCAATACGAACCCATTTTTTAATAAAAAAAAATTTCAAAAAATGCATCCCACCGGGGCGTTTTCGCTTTTTTGCAATTTCCATATCGCTCGTTTCTTCCCTTTTTTTCCAAACTTATGGTCGGGGACGCTTTTTAACCTCAAACTACAACTCTCGAAGCCTGCGAATCTAATATCTAACAACCTTGCACCCCAATCTCAAAGCCCTAAAATCCTCAACGGGAGCATTTAAAGCACGTGCCAAAAACACTGAGTAAGATTCCGAATTCACAAAACCAAAGAGTGGATTGTGAATGTTTGATCAATACGAACCCATTTTTGAATAAAAAATAATTTCAAAAAATGCATCCCACCAGGGCGTTTTCGCTTTTTTGCAATTTCCATATCGCTCGTTTCTTCCCTTTTTTTCCAAACTTATGGTCGGGCTTGCTTTTTAACCTCAAACTACAACTCTCGAAGCCTGCGAGTCTAATATCTAACAACCTTGCACCCCAATCTCAAAGCCCTAAAATCCTCAACGGGTGCATTAAAAGCACGTGCCAAAAACACTGAGTAAGATTCCGAATTGCACAAAACCAAAGAGTGGATTGTGAATGTTTGATCAATACGAACCCAATTTTGAATAAAAAAAAATTCAAAAAATGCATCCCACCGGGGCGTTTTCGGCTTTTTGCAATTTCCATATCGCTCGTTTCTTCCCTTCTTTTCCATACTTATGGTCGGGGACGCTTTTTAACCTCAAACCACAACTCTCGAAGCCTGCGAGTCTAATATCTAACAAACTTGCACCCCAATCTCAAAGCCCTAAAATCCTCAACTGGAGCATTTAAAGCACGTGCCAAAAACACTGAGTAAGTATCCGAATTGCACAAAACCAAAGAGTGGATTGTGAATGTTTGATCAATACGAACCCAATTTTGAATAAAAAAAAAATCAACAAATGCATCCCACCGGGGCGTTTTCGGCATTTTGCAATTTCCATATCGCTCGTTTCTTCCCTTCTTTTCCATACTTATGGTCGGGGACGCTTTTTAACCTCAAACCACAACTCTCAAAGCCTGCGAGTCTAATATCTAACAAACTTGCACCCCAATCTCAAAGCCCTAAAATCCTCAACGGGAGCATTTAAAGCACGTGCCAAAAAAACTGAGTAAGATTCCGAATTGCACAAAACCAAAGAGTGGATTGTGAATGTTTGATCAATACGAACCCATTTTTTAATAAAAAAAAATTTCAAAAAATGCATCCCACCGGGGCGCTTTCGCTTTTTTGCAATTTCCATATCGCTCGTTTCTTCCCTTCTTTTCCATACTTATGGTCGGGGACGCTTTTTAACCTCAAACTACAACTCTCGAAGCCTGCGAGTCTAATATCTAACAACCTTGCACCCCAATCTCAAAGCCCTAAAATCCTCAACGGGAGCATTTAAAGCACGTGCGAAAAAAACTGAGTAAGATTCCGAATTGCACAAAACCAAAGAGTGGATTGTGAATGTTTGATCAATACGAACCCATTTTTTAATAAAAAAAAATTTCAAAAAATGCATCCCACCGGGGCGCTTTCGCTTTTTTGCAATTTCCATATCGCTCGTTTCTTCCCTTCTTTTCCATACTTATGGTCGGGGACGCTTTTTAACCTCAAACTACAACTCTCGAAGCCTGCGAGTATAATATCTAACAACCTTGCACCCCAATCTCAAAGCCCTAAAATCCTCAACGGGAGCATTTAAAGCACGTGCCAAAAAAACTGAGTAAGATTCCGAATTGCACAAAACCAAAGAGTGGATTGTGAATGTTTGATCAATACGAATCCATTTTTGAATAAAAAAAAATTTCAAAAAATGCATCCCACCGTGGCGTTTTCGGTTTTTTGCAATTTCAATATCGCTCGTTTCTTCCCTTCTTTTCCATACTTATGGTCGGGGACGCTTTTTAACCTCAAACCACAACCCTCGAAGCCTGCGAGTCTAATATCTAACAACCTTGCACCCCAATCTCAAAGCCCTAAAATCCTCAACGGGAGCATTTAAAGCACGTGCCAAAAAAACTGAGTAAGATTCCGAATTGCACAAAACCAAAGAGTGGATTGTGAATGTTTGATCAATACAAACCCATTTTTTAATAAAAAAAAATTTCAAAAAATGCATCCCACCGGGGCGTTTTCGCTTTTTTGCAATTTCCATATCGCTCGTTTCTTCCCTTTTTTTCCAAACTTATGGTCGGGGACGCTTTTTAACCTCAAACTACAACTCTCGAAGCCTGCGAGTATAATATCTAACAACCTTGCACCCCAATCTCAAAGCTCTAAAATCCTCAACGGGAGCATTAAAAGCACGTGCCAAACAAACTGAGTAAGATTCCGAATTGCACAAAACCAAAGAGTGGATTGTGAATGTTTGATCAATACGAATCCATTTTTTAATAAAAAAAAATTTCGAAAAATGAATCCCACCGGGGCGTTTTCGGTTTTTTGCAATTTCCATATCGCTCCTTTCTTCCCTTCTTTTCCAAACTTATGGTCGGGGACGCTTTTTAACCTCAAACTACAACTCTCGAAGCCTGCGAGTCTAATATCTAACAACCTTGCACCCCAACTCAAAGCCCTAAAATCCCTAACGGGAGCATTTAAAGCACGTGCCAAAAAAACTGATTAAGATTCCGAATTGCACAAAACCAAAGAGTGGATTATGAATGTATGATCAATACGAACCCATTTTTGAATAAATTTTTTTTCCAAAAAATGCATCCCACCGGGGCGTTTTCGGTTTTTTGGAATTTCCATATCTCTCGTTTCTTCCCTTCTTTTCCAAACTTATGGTCGGGGACGCTTTTTAACCTCAAACCACAACTCTCGAAGCCTTCGTGTCTAATATATAACAACCTTGCACCCCAATCTCAAAGCCCTAAAATCCTCAACGGGAGCATTTAAAGCACGTGCCAAAAAAACTGAGTAAGATTCCGAATTGCACAAAACCAAAGAGTGGATTGTGAATGTTTGATCAATACGAACCCATTTTTTAATTAAAAAAAAAAAATCAAAAAATGCATCCCACCGGGGCGTTTTCGGTTTTTTGCAATTTCAATATCGCTCGTTTCTTCCCTTCTTTTCCAAACTTATGGTCGGGGACGCTTTTTAACCTCAAACCACAACTCTCGAAGCCTGCGAGTCTAATATCTAACAACCTTGCACCCCAATCTCAAAGCCCTAAAATCCTAAACATCACAGTACTAAGTGTTCGTGAGTCAAGAAGAAAGTCTTCTTCTGTTTTATAGTCTCTGAACATCACAGTACTAAAATCCTCAGTCCATTCCCTTATTCTTCCTTTTCGTGTTTCTTTTCTTTTCTCTTGTAACGGAGTCCCACAACTCCGTTGCTCGGCGCCGAGGTTAGCGGGACTACCTCGGGTGGTCTTCGGGGCATTCGTGAGAGGAAGTGCGAAATGTTCGTGACGAAGAATGACCCGCGGAACTCGAAAAAAATTAGAACTTCAAGGATATGTTTTCTAATTTTTCTTATTTCCGTTGTTCGAGAATGTTTTCTATTTGTTAAATTAATGTAATTAGAGTATCATCGATCCAAAATCGCTTCCGCAGCATGAAACGCTCCATCATTATTACAATCCTGAAGTATTTCAGTGTGGAAAAGTGGACAGAGCTATACTTGAATGAAACTGTTAAACCGCATGGTGTATTTAAGTCAATGGTGTTAGACAGTAACCATCGATTTACCGTGACATTTTAGCAAAGGTTATACAAAGCAGTTGACGCTCAATAGGATTTCAGTATTGAATCCCATTTCCAAACTAATGGACATTTAGAGCATTCAAATAAGGTTCTAGAAGACATGCCTAATAGCAAGGAGTTAGGCCAAACCGAGCATAGCTCAATTGGCATAAGGTTGTGCCTGTGACTATCAGGTCATGGGTTCAATCCTCGCATTAATTAAATACCGTTGCAAAAAAAAAAAAAAAAAAATAGCAAGGAGTTAGTTTTTGACGTGGATGGTTGTTGCGTGCTCAGTGTGTAAATATAATGTGATGGGAGAGCACTTAGATCATGCAAGCATACATGGTCTTGCAGCAAGTGATAAGTATTTTTTCATTTGATTTCCCACAGAGATTTATTCTTAGTTACTAACGAAGTGAGGTGCTAAATTAGAAAGGGTGACTTTAATGGGGTAGAATTGAGGGTGATGTGTCAAACTAATGAAGAATGTAAGAGATTAACTTGAATGTAGAGGAAAAGAATTGCGGAGAAAGCAATTTCCTAGCAATAAAATCGCAAAAGTAGAAGACTAGAAAAATGGAGGCAAAAAGCAAAATAATAGAATTGCGCAGACAACAATTATCTAGCAATTAAGTTAACGACGAATTGAGGGTGAAATAAGGAAACAAGGCCAACTAAAGACTCCTCTAGAGGCTTTCACATACGTTTATTCAGCAGTAACTTAACTTATCATGCATCAATTTAGCTCATTCTCATGCATCTCTCGATTACATGCATTAGATCCTTTAGTTCACTCATATCCAAGCAAGACTTAAGCATCTATTTATACAAGCAAGCTAATGAATTGTGCTAGGAAAACGCCTATTCCTAGGTTGTTTTCTGGCTACCATGAAAGGATAGCATGAATGGACGACTCTGAACTCTTACTCCTTCCGGAGGTTAGGAGTTCCTTAGGCAAAATGGATGGCCGATCGAAATTGCCCGTGGGATGAAGTACACATACATTCAATGCATTCGAAGCTATCCTACATGCTGAACTTTCGTATTTTTAACCTATAGATTCGTCGAAAGTCGACCCTTAGTAACTAACCACACAAGGGTCGGCGTAATAAGGCGTCTCTCCCCATACAGTTCACTCACATCAACCATGAGTAACTAACCACTGTCCCTGACCGTCGTTTCCCAATAGGCCGTCCTCCTTTAGCCCAATAGGGCGTGGGCAGTTAGGCCACCAAGAAACTCGGCGGTTTATGCCCACACGGGATGAGGTTTTGCCCTTGGAGGAAAAGGAGGGAGATAGTGAGTTTGGGATGGGGTGTAGCTCGATTGGGCCTAGGATTGGGTCGGGGATTCCAGGAAAGTTTCCTCTGTTAGGCCATCCTCGGTCGGATTTGGGGGCTAGTGCGGGGGATGATGCGTCTGTAGGTCCTTTGGGTGAGTTTGAGCCTTATCCTGCTGGGCCCGGTGGGTCCCTAGGGTTCCATGGTCAGGGGCAAAAGGCAAGTTGGGCTAATCTTTTTGGACCTCAGTGGACTTCCCCCGCTGCTGAACCCCTAGTCTATAACCCTCCTATTGAGAAGGATGGAATTATGTTTGCCATTCCCTCGGATGAGGTTATTGAGGAGGGCATAGCAGTTTGGAGAGGTTCGTTGGTGGGTCAGTTTATGGATGGTAAACTTCCCTTTTTTGTTCTTGATCGGCTGGTCAGGAGGATCTGGGGACATGTGGAAGTTCCAACCATTAACATGTTTGATAATGGTTTGATCATCTTCAGGTTCCAAAAGGACTCAGCTCGGGACTGGGTCTTGGAGAATGGCCCCTAGCACTTCAGGGGGAAGCCTATCCTTCTGAGGCAGTGGGCCCCTGGGATTGTCCCCCAGACTTTTGTGTTCGATAAAATACCTGTGTGGGTTAAGTTTTTCCATGTCCCTATGGAATTGTGGACCACTCCGGGGTTGAGTAACATTGCGAGTACGGTTGGTGTTCCTTTGCGGTTGGATAAGCCTACAAAGGACAAAACATGCTCCTCGTATGCTCGTGTTTGTGTGGAGGTCGCGATTGAGGCCCCTCTTTGGTAGCGATATTATTGAACTATCGCCAATCATCGGGTTGTCGAGACCCGCCAAAATAAATTTATAAGTGCCCGAAATCACTAAACTATTTGTAGAATAGTAGTAACGGGGTCGATCCACAGGGAACTAAGGTATTTTTGACTTAATCTTAATTAAATTTGCAAACTATTAATATAAGTGAAACAAGGGGTAATTGTTGGTTTTCAAGTAACAAAGATGGAACAAAGCAAATGGGAAAATTTAGCTAACGGAGTTTCCGACTCGGGACGATCGGGGATAAATTTAGCAAACCTCTTGGATCATAGGATGACGAGTATTATGGTTAAATAAATTAACGAATGCACAGCTCGTCTAAAATTAATAAATAACCCAGACATGCTCCATGGATTTAATTAGACATAAATAATTATGCTAATCAAGCATACCGATCGGACATTGGCGGCCAACGCTCTCCCAAGACCGAACGGTAGCAACAAGCTAACTGTGACAACTATCTAATTTGGACGCGAAATTAGTATGTCGATTTGGAATTCTAATTCGGGAAGAATGAACACCAAGAGCGTAAGGACGCCAATACGCTCAAGGTGCCATAATTCCTTGTTACTTGGCGGAAACGAGAGGCACGACATCAAATCCTTTAACAAATGAACATGCTCAAAATCAAGGGTGCCTAGTCCTAAATCATTCGAACGTGCTCATAGATTAAGCTAAGAAATAGAATTCAATTCAATAAAATATCCAACCAATTCAGAATTTCAATCCTACAACCTCACCAAGAGTTCATACTACATTTATCCTTACAATCCCGAGCCAAAAACGGTAAATCTACTCACTCATGACTTGTGTGGTGTGGGATGGCTTCAAATTGAGCTTCCTAGCCCCTCTCATGGTGGAAAACAGCTGCTGGACGTCAAATCAGGCGCGGAGCTCGAGGTGGAAGATGATAATGGCGGCTAAAATCGGACAAAAATGTTAAGTAGTCCGTCGTAGCGTCGAGACGCTAGGGCAGCGTCTCGACGCTGCGCCCTAAATAACGCGCGCGCGCAGTCGGGGTGGCGTCGAGACGCTTGTGCGGCGTCGAGCGAGCGTCGAGACGCTATCGCTCGACGCTTGCTCTCGGGTTTTTCTTCAATTCAGCGCTTCAGACTTCGGAGCGTCGCGACGCTATGGCAGCGTCGAGCTAGCGTCGCGACGTTGTCGCTCGACGCTAGCTCTCGGGTAGATGCATGGATTTTTGCCTTCAATTTCCCAAAAGTGCTCAACCTTCATGCCTTTGCACGGGTCTTCCCGGGAAGTGTTCTTAGGCCTTTAAATTGCGATATTAAGCCCCGAAAAGCGCCGAAACGCTCCCGAGGGCGAATTACCGTGAACACCTGCAATAATCACATATAAACAAGATTAAGCCAATAATAAACGTGAATTAGGGACATAATTATAGCTCCAAAATGGAGCTATCAAACACCCCCAACTTAAATCTTGCTAGTCCTCGAGCAAGGTGGAATTCTGATTAATCAAATAAAACGAGAATACATGCTAGGGACTCGATTCTCAGTATTGGAAAAGACAGGGCAATTGCATTTGAAAGAAACAGCTGCACGCATGCATGAGTTAAGAACAATTTGAAAAATTTAAAGATGCTTCCCTATTTATGCTTCGGACTTAGCTCCTCGATCTTAGATTTCAACAGGCTTAGAACAGCTCTGTCTATCCTAAAACTTCGCTTTCCCCCTACTTATGGCTTAACAGAACAGTCTAAGGGCAATTCATCGTCTATGCAAGTAATATATCGCAAGGCATCTTTTCTCTCTTTTTCTTCGATCTTCATGAGCGCCTAACATGTCAATCTTACTTTCGTTTCAGCTTGCCTGCAATTTCATTGCACAGTGCATCTGACTACGGGCAAAATTCACATTTTTAAGGACTAGCGTTCACTTCTTTGTGCATCCTTTTCATGCAGTGGCGACCGTGGGTTACACGACCGCCCCTGGCTACTAAGGCAACTCAAGAAGGAGGAACGCCTCATGAGATTATTTTCTTTTTATAAACTTGCATTCATTTTTCTTTTAGTCTAAAAATCATGTTAAAATTTTAAGTGCACGGATTACAAACAAGAGCGAATCTTAGCCCATCCTAAGGTTGCCTTTCGAGGTGACAACGAATTTCAAAACAAACAAAGCTACCCTAAACCCACAGATCCAAGATAGAGTGCTAACGTGCGAAGCTTAAACAGGAAAATATTTTTAAAAAATTTTCAAAATGGCCTAAACATATGCAATTATGCTGAATTTCACGACAAACACACATACGAAGACCTTAGCAATACATCACAGAATTTCATAATCGGACTAGCATGCTTTCACCATAACTCAACAAGCTAATCAGGATTCCACAACTAAGCTCGACAATCACTATAAGGCACAACCCGCCACCCCCAACTTAAAAATTGACAATGTCCTCATTGGACCAAATAAGCACAGTCAAAACAAAAGGAAAGAAAACCTTCCCTGAATCGTGACTTAGAGGGTTGGAGAGTGCGCTTTAACCTTAACCAATAAACCGCAAGGATGAGCCATTGTTTCACCTGAAAATTCACAACATCAGAGTAGAAATCTAAACTAATCCTAAAAACGGTAAGTAAACAAAAAGCATGTACAGTTCAAGCTCGGGTGCCTCCGAGTAGCGCAAATTTTTAGAGTCGATTGCTCGACTTTACCAAAACTCATTTTATCCTTTCTCATAATCAGGCTCTTTCAAGTAGGCATGATCGTCGAAGTCCTCTGACATTCCCTCATGAAAGATCTTTAATCTCTGGCCATTCACTGTGTACTCCTTCTCCGTATCCAAGCTCTGAATTTTGACTGCACCATAGTGATGGACATCAGTTATAATGAAAGGACCAAGCCACCTGGAACGAAGTTTACCTGGCATGAACTTCAGGCGGGAGTTGAACAAGAGGACCTTCTGACCAACTTCGAAATGTTTCCTGACGACTCGTCTGTCGTGGAACATTTTGGTCTTTTCCTTGTAGGTCGTCGAGTTCTCATATGCATCCAGGCGAAGCTCCTCCAGTTCTTGCAATTTGAGGAGTCTTTCTTCGCCCGCCAAGTCAAAGTCCATGTTGCACTTCTTCACGGCCCAGTAAGCTTTGTGCTCGATCTCCATGGGGAGATGACAGGCTTTACCATAAACCATCCGATAAGGAGACATCCCTATGGGGGTTTTGTAAGCCGTACGGTAAGCCCACAAAGCGTCGTCCAGCCTGAGGCTCCAATCCTTCCTTCCTGGACTTACTGTTTTCTCGAGGATGCTTTTCACCTCTCGATTGGCAAGCTTGGCCATTGGTTTGAGGATGGTATGGGGTAGAGATTTTGTGATTGACCCCATACTTCCTCATCAAGGCCTGGATCGTTTTGTTGCAGAAGTGGCTCCCCTGGTCACTTATGATGGCTCGTGGAACTCCATACCTGCTAAAAATGTTAGATTTGACAAAACTGGAAACAACATTAGCGGTATCAACTTTGGTGGCCTTAGCCTCCACCCATTTAGACACGTAGTCCACAGCCAATAAGATATAGACAAAACCAAATGAAGGGGGAAAGGGTCCCATAAAGTCCATACCCCAAACCTCGAAAATTTCACAAGTTAAAATGGGATTTTGGAGCATTTCATTCCTACTAGTGATGGTCCCTTTTCTCTGACACTGATCACAAGATTTACAAAACTCATAACAGTCTTTAAACAGTGATGGCCAGAAAAACCCACAATCCAAAATTTTTCTCGCAGTCCTATTTGGCCCAAAGTGTCCCCCACATGCAAATTCATGGCAAAAGGTAAGAATGGACCTATGTTCAGACTTAGGGACGCACTTCCTAATTACCTGGTCAGCACAAAATTTCCATAAAATGGGCTCTTCCCAAACATACGTCTTGGCTTCGCTTTTCAGCTTAGCTCTTTGATTATATGAAAAGTCGAATGGGAACGTACCTGTGACCAAGTAATTGACAATGTCGGCGTACCATGGTGTCTCCACACTTACCTGGAAAAGAACTTCATCAGGGAATTCGTCATTCAGAGGCAGATCGTCCTCATTACGCACAATACGGCTCAAGTGGTCAGCAACGGTATTTTCTGATCTTTTTCTGTCCTGAACAGAGACGTCGAACTCCTGGAGTAATAATACCCATCTGAGTAGTCTAGGCTTCGAGTCTTTCTTGTTCATCAAGTATCGAACTGCTGCATGATCAGAAAAAACAATTACTTTAGATCCAAGAATATATGGCCGAAATTTATCAAGAGCGAAAACTATGGAAAGCAGCTCCTTCTCTGTTGTTGTGTAACCGATCTGCGCGGAATTGAGCGTTCTGGAGGCATAATAAATCACATGGCTCTTCTTGTCTATCCTCTGGCCCAACACAGCGCCTACGACATAATTGCTTGCGTCGCACATAATCTCGAAAGGAGTTCCCCACTGCGGTGGATGAATGATGGGTGCGTTGGTCAAGCACTTCTTCAGAACATCGAAGGCAAGCTTGCACTGTTTGTCAAAACAGAATGGAACATCCTTTTTCAGCAAGCTTGTCATCGGGGTCACTATCTTCGAGAAGTCTTTAATGAACCTGCGGTAAAAACCTGCGTGACCAAGAAAAGAACGTACTTCCCGAAGATTCGTGGGGTAAGGTAAATCAGATATGACATCAATTTTTGCTTTATCAACCTCTATCCCCTTAGCAGACACAACGTGACCCAATACTATGCCCTGACTGACCATGAAATGACACTTTTCAAAATTTAAAACAAGATTAGTTTCGATGCATCTTTCCATGACTCTAGACAAGTTAAACAGGCAATCTTTAAATGAACTTCCATATACAGTAAAATCATCCATAAAGACTTCGATGCATTTTTCTACAAATTCAGAAAATATGCTCATCATGCATCGCTGAAAAGTCCCTGGAGCATTACAAAGCCCAAAGGGCATTCTCCTATATGCGTAAGTTCCGAATGGACAAGTAAAAGTAGTCTTTTCTTGGTCTTCCTGGGCTATGGGAATTTGATAAAACCCAGAAAAACCATCAAGAAAACAGAAGAATGGTTTCCCAGCTAAACGCTCCACCATTTGATCTATGAAGGGAATAGGAAAGTGGTCCTTCTTAGTCACATCATTCAGTTTTCTAAAATCAATACACATTCTCCACCCATTTTGTACTCTCTTAGGTACTAACTCTCCCTTATCATTTCTAATAACAGTTATGCCCGTCTTTTTAGGTACAACGTGAATAGGGCTAACCCATTGGCTATCAGAAATGGGAAAGATAATACCTGCATCCAGGAGTTTGTGTATCTCAGACAACACTACCTCTTTCATTGCAGGGTTCAGTCTTCGCTGAGGCTCTCGGGATGGTTTTGCTCCCGCATCCAGCCGAATCTTGTGCATGCACAGCACTGGACTCAACCCGTGCAAGTCTGCCAATGTCCATCCCATGGCTCTTTTGTTCTTTTTCAAAACCTCGATCAACTCGCCTTCTTGTTCCGATGTAAGCTCCTTGGAGATAATCACCGGGAGTGTCTCCACCTCACCCAAGTACACGTACTTGAGATGACCCGGCAACTCCTTTAATTCCAACTTGGGAGCCTGCAAAAGAGATGGTAATATTTTAGTTGGCTTTTTTTTTTTTTGCAAAAGTGAATATATATAAGCAAAAGGCCTCAAAGCCCGAGGCCAAAGGGCACAACAACAAGTGAACAAACACTGGGAGAACCAATGTACGACAACAAAAAGAAAACAACACAACGGAAACCTCACAGCCCGAGGGAAAGCAACAGAAGCAAGAAATAAAACAAACAACAACACTCCAGCATTCAACCCACAAGCGGGAAGGAGCTAGAAAAGAAACACAACTGAAAAGCAAAGAAACAGCTGAAGCAGGAGGAAACAAAGAGATAGAACACGAAGGAATCGTGACACCTCAACCGCGAAGCATGACCACTCATCCGCCCACAACACTCCCCAGGCCATCCAACCCCTGCCGGTACTAGCGAAAGAGCAACTCCAGACAGGGTCAAGGGGCGCCAAGCAAAAACAGGGAGAGGACAGGCAGATGCTGAGAAAAACGGGGCCAAGCTGGCCATCCATCAAATGCAAGCAAGAAGCCCGCCCCCCAAGCTCGACCAAGAAACCGAACAAAGAAGAGGCCCATCAACTCGTTTTCCCCCTACTTATGGCAAAAGAACAACCATCAGGTTTGCAGGCGCGGCAGGAAGCCACAGGGACCCAGCCAGCATCGCTTCCCTCGACAAAGCCAGATCCAAGGACCCACCAAAAGCCCACACACCCTCAGGACAAGGCGCCTTTCGGGGTGACAACGAGCGTCCAGAACTCCCCTCCATTAGGAACCAGGACCGGCAGGGGACAACGAGCACCCACAGAACAAGAGAAGGACAGCCAACTGCAGAAGAAACAAGCACCGCCTGAACCACCCCAACAGCTAGGGACACCCCACAGACTAGCCACGCAGAGCCCCACACAAGAAGCCACCAGGGAAGAAGGCCAAAAATGGGCAAGGACAGACGGATGAAGAAGCCAGCAACAGAAACAAGCCTCAGGAAGCAGCGATCAAAGAACAATAACAAGCACAGGGACAAGCTCAAATAACCAAGCCACCCAGACCAAACCAAACCCCTTCAGGGAAGGGACAGCAGCATGAACCAGGGACAGAGCAGGGGAAGAAGCAATCGCCATACGCGAGACAGCGCCACAAGAGCAACCAGACATAACACCTGCACACACTCAAAGAACAAGACAAAGTCAATCAAAAGAATCCCAAGGGGAGACGGCCGAAACCGCACCCGCCCAGGACGAGCATGCAGAAGAAATATCAGACTGAATAGCAGCGATAACCGACTGAGTCGGGCGGTGACCCGGGCCATGAAAACGCAAATTGCGTTCCATCCAAATATGGTATATCACAGCACACCAGGCCACCCTCCAAACAAGCTTACGCTTGTTCTGCCCAGCACTCACCCGACAAATCCACTCAAGCTCCGCATCCCAAGGGAGAACGAGGCGGGAAGCTCTGCCCCAACAGAGGATATCCTCCCACACCAAACTCGCAAAGGGACACTGGAAGAACAAGTGGTCACGGGACTCAGACCCAGACAAACAAAGCAAACAATCAGTAGGTGTCGAGGGGATCCACCTAGCCAGCCTATCACGAGTATACAAGCGGTCCCTCAAGGCCAGCCAGGTGACAAAAGCATGACGCGGAATATTCCCCCCGAACCAGATCAAACTCTGCCACGGGACCACTGTCCCACGAGGGCGAATCGCCTCCCAAGCACTCGAAACCGAAAAACCAATCCCACTAGGAACCCAGATCAACTTATCCTCCCTACCTGGGCAACACACAGTAGAACGCACAGCATCGGCGATCTCCAATAAATCAGGAGACACTGCCGGCCACCGCCACGAACCATCAGGTAGCAAAAAATCAGAGACCATAGCTTGAATATGACTAGCTGCGTCATACAAGATACGATCACTAATTCTGGGGAGAATAAGACCATCAGGCAGCCAAGGGTCAACCCACATACCACACCTAGAACCGTCACCAATGGAAAACCGGATAAGTGGACGGAATTGGTCCCGAAGCCCCATAATCGCCTTTAGGCACCAAGACCACGTAGACGACACAGGAATCGTCCAGAGAGACCGACCACGTGATGGAGCGTTTTACCGCAGCGGAACGCGATTTCGGACCGATGATACTCTAATTTCATCAATTTAACAAATAGAAAACATGCTCAAAAGACGGAAATAAGAAATTAGAAATACATACCCTTGTAGCTCCAATTTCTTCAAATCCGCCGGCCGTTCCTCGTCACGAACTCTTCCGACCTCTTCTCACGAACGCCCCGAGGACCACCCCAGGTAGTCCCGCTATCCTCGGCGTCGCGCAACGGAGTTGTGGGACTCCGAAAACAAGAGAAAAGAAGAAGAAAAGAAGAAGAGGAAGAAGAAGAAGAAGAGAAGCTGAAGGCAGGGGCTGGATAAGTTTTTATTAAAAACTTCTAAAGTTTTTAACTTTTCCAAAACCAAATAACCAACAACCCACGAAGCCTCACTCTCAAAATGAAATTCAATTCCATTTTGTGTTGTGTACCCCTCCTCTGCTTGCACCCATATATATATATATATATTTCTTAAGTTATATATATATGTGTCTTGCTGCATGCAAGACACATATATATATATAATTATTATTATTATTAAAAATAATAATAATAAATTTATTTATTAAACTTTTTAATAAATAATATATATATATATATAATTATTAATTAAACTTTTTAATTAATAATCATTATTTAATTCAATATCAAATATTAATTAAATAATATGAATAAACCCGGTTTTCAGAAAACCGACTTTTTTACACATGAATCCTATTCATGTTTTAGGCCAATCTCATATTTAAATCATATTTAAATATGTTCATCCTTCTTCCATAAACCGAATTTGAACAATTCAAATTCTTTTTCTTTTTCTTTTCTTTTATACTGTTGCACGACGTTATCCGAGCTAGCCAGGAGAACCTAAAGGACCTACAGATCATGAGCTCCAACGATACGAGATTATTCGGTCAAAACTCTTTTAACCTGAATCAATCAACTTTCGTTAACCCCCGGAGACTCCACTATAGTCCGAGGGTTGCACTCTCCTCACTGTAGATATATTGTGTCCTCTTGATATAACCGTCATCGGTAAGTCGATCCTTCACAGGTTGTTCGTAATCACAGCTGGGTCATTTAAACCGTTTAACCCCTGCATTACATCTTGTTCCTTAAGTACCACTGACACCTCTAATGAACAATAGATCTGTGGTCCAACCATCAGATCAATATAACTCTCTCATCACATGAGAGTGTGAGCTCACATTGTTCAAGCCCCGGAGTCAGCTATTAAGGGAACAACCTATCTACTAACCCTGAAGAGCGGGTTAGGAGTGAATTCCAATATTGCTGTACTATGTCCCCAGCTACCTATTCGGCTTTATCCCCAAGTTGGTAGGCTTATTGAGCGGGCGTTCCGCCACTCTCACCCGTACAAGTCAAAGGATACTTCCGAATAAGCAGGAGTTCATAGCAAGCTCAGGATTAAGCTCGAGTTACCTAGGCCATCAATATGTATAAGTCGGTCTCATCAGTAAACGGAGTTATAAAGAGAGAGCGACTTAATACGCGGTTCGGTCTTATGCAAACTCTTTGCACAGGACGCCCTCACTCGCACATCTCCATGTGAAACGATTCGGATCACATCGTTTTGTACAATACAAAGTGAGCCGCATCCAATAGTGTTACCAGGATAAGGTACCCAGCCTTATCCGTATACTATAAACCGTTTTGACTGACTACTTGAGCCTGATCCACAATCATGTCATACATGAGGCTCAAGTACTCATATTCAGCCAAGGGTGTTGGTCATTGGTATAGGTTAAACCAAACACGTTTCACTTTATTCCGGTAAACTCCTTTACTGAATAAAACTAATAACTCTTTATTCTAAATAGAATATTTACAAACATAACAGTTTACAAACCACGAGTTTTAGGAATAAAACCCAACAAACTCCCACTTGGACTTAAACGTCCGTGGTGTACATGTTAGGTGGAGAAAACTAATATATCATATATCAGAAGCTTTCTCCCACTGTTCTCTCCAACAACTCGGAGCCCTAGACTCTTCTAGGTGTCTCTCAAACACTTTAGCCATGAGAGACTTAGTAAACTAATCAGCATGAATTACTACGAGGCTTTCCATGTGACCATCACATCTCCTCATAGCACTATCTTCGAGCTCAACTTATAAACCTATTGCTGCTTCACAAGCTGCAAATAGACTTAGCTACCAACGAGGAATCAACAATACAACTCTTGTATTCTACTCCTCTAAGTACAAGGACAAAACTTTAACCGGAATCCAATCCAATTGGACTAATATTACTGACAGCTCCCACTGCATAGCACATATCGGGTCATGTATCTCAAAAGATACATCTGATCTCCAATATGTAAATGCACTTGGGTGTATCTCGTATCCTCAACACTTGAGGTGTCTCAGGAAACCATTTCCATAAATCATCGAATATTGACAACAACTTGTCAATAAAAGATTTTAGAGACAGCACTAGCGATTTGTTCTTTACGACTCAGATAAACCTGAATCTATAGAACAAACTAAGCCTACCTCCAAATCAACTATTTGGGTATGGGTCGCTAGTTAATGCTTATTGTCAGAAAAAAGAATCCTACATCATTCTCAATGATTAGGACATTAATTACGGAAACAATTTTTGAAAGCTACAACATTGATTAAACCCTTGTCAAACAAGGTTTGTCAAACTATTGTTCAAAGCCATAAGATTTGATCACATTATCAAAACTCACAATTCAGGACGAAGATGCTTTCTCCAATTCATAAATGAATCGAATAAGCCAACAAACCATTTGCTCTTTGCCCTCGAAGTATGAATCTTTCTGGTTGAGACTTATAGATACTCAGATCAAGTTTGCAAGTCTTGACATCCATTTGCTTTATTCTATCAAAATAGAACAAAGCAATGGATAAGAGTTATCTATTTAACTTACACCTGGCAACAAGAGAAAGAGAGTATACCCAATAAACCCTTTCTCTTCGGGATAGTCCCATTACCAGAAAGTCAAGCCATAAAGGTTTTCACCTTAGTGGCTTGGTCTCATTACCATCCAAAGATTCATGGCTTTGAACCATTCGGCATTGTCTATGTGATCCATTGTTTGTTTAGAGACAATGAATCCTCAATGTCATCATCAAGTATGATAACTTTGAGTTTAAGACAAGCCAATACAGCGGGCTGGATTATCCAACATCCCTCCCACTGCATTGAGGCTTTCTCAACAGTTGAGAAGCTCCAGTTTGATCAACAACCATTGTTGAATTCAACTATAACTTTCTTATTAAAACTGTAAGTCTTAACACACTAGTTGTTTTCGAGTTTAATAGAACACATCTGTATATATCTTTTGCTAAATGAACTGTTCATTATAAAACCAAAAGATATAATATACAGGTCTTCAGTTTAAACTGGAACTATAGACAATAATTACATATAACAAATGTTATTATCTCTATATAACAACTACAAAGACTCCCACTAGTTCAGCTGCAATGATATCTCCATATCTCACAGCGAGAAAATGACTGTCAGGAACTAGTTTCCAGTAGAAAAAACAAACATGAATAGTGGTTCCTGAAGACATCCAGGTATGACATTCATATCCACTAAACTTGTTTTGACAAATAAATCACATTTATCTTGTCGTTCTTTCTCAGCCTGTTTCTCAACAAAGTATTTGGAGCAGTTACGCTTCCAATACCCATATTCAGTACAATGGAAACATTTTCCTATGTTTGAAGACATTACTTTGCGAACAATAAGGGCTTTGCCATTTCTCCGTTTACTCTTCTTCTTCTGAATAATCTCATTACTCAGAGAAGCATAAACTTACTCCCTGACGCCAACCTCTTAAGGAATTTCTTCGAAGTGACAACACTTGCCTCATTCTCTATTCCTTTGGAAGTGTACAGAGACTGATAAGTTTGAAAATACGATGGTAGCAACGTTTACTTCTGCCGCATCCAAATGGACCATCATGTTAAGGACAAGCTCCCTAACAGAGGTATCCTCCACTATGCGAGAGTTATAAACGAACTTGAGGACTTCATTACGAAGTGATGAGGACGACTGTCCACCATCTCTTGTAATGAAGACATGATTTCCTTTACGGAAATCATAACCTCATACTACTTGCACAAGACATCAAATATGCTTGCCAAGATATAGTTTTGGGCTTTATCAATAACCCTAATCCATCCATCGTATGCATCTCGAACACTTTGAGATGCACTCGAGCCAAGAGTTGAAGGACATTCCTCCGTTAAGACAAACCTCAGGTCGTCCAGAACCAGAATCGTATTCAGGTTCGACTTCCAAGTTTCGTATTTCTCTCCGGTTAACTTGTCGTGAGCTAACAACTGTATAAACGAGCTCGACATGCTGAAACAGAATGTAAAACTATTAGTGAAACGGTTTTAACCTATTTAAACCGATTAAGAAGTTTAGCAGTAAATAAAGTACCCAAACTCTTTATTTACAAGCTACGATACTTTAGTAAGTCAGAATGGTCGCTGCCGAATGGCAGTCGAGGCACTCTTTTACTAAACCAAGACATTCTTGACTAAATGCTAACTCCAGAATAACTCATATTCCTATAGCCCTTTAGTTATCGTTTTTGGTCTGGATTTACTAACTCCTTAGCAAATCCCGTAAGTGTGACCCTCCATTTTTAGAATGCACAGAACGGCCCCAACATAGCAACCGAATGGAATGTCAGTGTTGGGAATGGCCCTGTGTTTCACTATCCATAAATGGTGACTGAGATGTTCGATCTCCCATGCCCCGCCCTCCGAATGGATCGGTTCCTCCAGGGGCCACCTTGCAGGCGAAACATGGGAATCTTACGGTTCAGTCCAATAGAGGAGACCACAGGAAGCACCGACGCGCTTCCTTCACCCACTTACTATAGATACTTACTCCATTCACCTTGATATTGAAAGTTGCAAATACCATCCGAATGGGGTTGCCCTATTGACAACACGAGGCCGAGCAAAATTCTCACATTGTGAACTTTAGGGAGTGCGTAGCAGGAGAGGGATATATCATATATTCCTTCTCAACACTTCTACTAAGTATCGTGGACGGTTTTTAGGGTAAACTACTCAGGTTTTATCCGGCTAAGAAAATAAAACCTTAAGTCTAGGCAAACTATTTACCTGAGATGTCTAGGTTATAAACACTTTATTAACCTCACACTTCTCACGCATGCTCATAAAGCCGGTTAACTTTACTCAAGTACCGGATCGTCCCCAGGTAGGAGGTGTTCCGTCAATTCATTTACCTCCAACCTTAGACAAGATTTCACCAGGTGAGTTTCTCATAACCTTAGCATTTACGAGATATCGACCTATTCATCTAATGAACCAGATCGACTCATTTAACCCTAAATGAACATGCTTTTCTTTGTTATAGATTTTAAAAGTCTAAGTCATTTTTACAACTCTTGCAAAAACTAGACTTTCTACAACAACTTCTATATGCTTCTCAAACATACAACACTAAGGCATGACAAGTTGAATATTTAACTTCATAATCAATATAACACTTATATCGAATATGTTCTTAAATATACAACTCCTAATTCATAAATTAATATAACACTTATATCAATTATTATGAATTAAGCATGCATTCTATACATTATAACAATTATAACATACAATATGCATCTAAGATGGATGTTTAATTTTATAATTAATATAACACTTATATTAATTATTCTATTAAGCAAACAACAATTAATTCATGAATTAATATAACTCTTATATTAATACCCCATGAATTAAACATGCATCCAATATATTATAACACTTATAACCTATAATATGCATAAAACCATGACAACCTATGTTGTATATTTAATTTCATAATTAATATAACACTTATATCAATTATTCTATTAAATTATCAACATCTAATTCATGAATTAATATAACTCTTATATTAATACTCATGAATTGCCAAATATGCATACTATATATTATAACACTTATAACATATTACCAATGCATGGAGCATGCTTCCTATGGTGGGATTTTAAATCTATATGGCATACGTTATGCACATACAAACATGGATTTTAATTAAAACATACATTCGCAATGCATAATTAATTAAACACACTAAAGTGGATCGATTTTGGCATTTAGCAAGCAATAACTAATTTATTACAAGCTTGAACAACAAGCTAAGTCTTTCAGCGGACTTCGAACTCTTCGCACCGCCTTTGACCAACTTGCTTCCTCCGAACGCTTCGGCCAATTTCTCTTCGAATTTCACCTCGTATTGCCTAGAACGAGTTTGAACTTATACCGAACATTTCGGCGAGTTCCAAACTCAAGCTTCTTTCACAAAGAAACCTATATGGACTCTAATGACTCTAAAAATACAGACTCTTCAGCACGCATTAAAGCCCATACATTCTCGGGCAATTACAAATAATGAAATTAAAAAAAAACTATGCCAAAATCGATATTCACTTTAGACATCCAATTCAGAAACAATTTCTAAATTAAAATACCCACCAACTTAAATTGATGCAAATTGAGTTAATCACAAAATCGCTCTGATACCAATTGATGGAGCGTTTTACCGCAGCGGAACGCGATTTCGGACCGATGATACTCTAATTTCATCAATTTAACAAATAGAAAACATGCTCAAAAGACGGAAATAAGAAATTAGAAATACATACCCTTGTAGCTCCAATTTCTTCAAATCCGCCGGCCGTTCCTCGTCACGAACTCTTCCGACCTCTTCTCACGAACGCCCCGAGGACCACCCCAGGTAGTCCCGCTATCCTCGGCGTCGCGCAACGGAGTTGTGGGACTCCGAAAACAAGAGAAAAGAAGAAGAAAAGAAGAAGAGGAAGAAGAAGAAGAAGAGAAGCTGAAGGCAGGGGCTGGATAAGTTTTTATTAAAAACTTCTAAAGTTTTTAACTTTTCCAAAACCAAATAACCAACAACCCACGAAGCCTCACTCTCAAAATGAAATTCAATTCCATTTTGTGTTGTGTACCCCTCCTCTGCTTGCACCCATATATATATATATATATATTTCTTAAGTTATATATATATGTGTCTTGCTGCATGCAAGACACATATATATATATAATTATTATTATTATTAAAAATAATAATAATAAATTTATTTATTAAACTTTTTAATAAATAATATATATATATATAATTATTAATTAAACTTTTTAATTAATAATCATTATTTAATTCAATATCAAATATTAATTAAATAATATGAATAAACCCGGTTTTCAGAAAACCGACTTTTTTACACATGAATCCTATTCATGTTTTAGGCCAATCTCATATTTAAATCATATTTAAATATGTTCATCCTTCTTCCATAAACCGAATTTGAACAATTCAAATTCTTTTTCTTTTTCTTTTCTTTTATACTGTTGCACGACGTTATCCGAGCTAGCTAGGAGAACCTAAAGGACCTACAGATCATGAGCTCCAACGATACGAGATTATTCGGTCAAAACTCTTTTAACCTGAATCAATCAACTTTCGTTAACCCCCGGAGACTCCACTATAGTCCGAGGGTTGCACTCTCCTCACTGTAGATATATTGTGTCCTCTTGATATAACCGTCATCGGTAAGTCGATCCTTCACAGGTTGTTCGTAATCACAGTTGGGTCATTTAAACCGTTTAACCCCTGCATTACATCATGTTCCTTAAGTACCACTGACACCTCTAATGAACAATAGATCTGTGGTCCAACCATCAGATCAATATAACTCTCTCATCACATGAGAGTGTGAGCTCACATTGTTCAAGCCCCGGAGTCAGCTATTAAGGGAACAACCTATCTACTAACCCTGAAGAGCGGGTTAGGAGTGAATTCCAATATTGCTGTACTATGTCCCCAGCTACCTATTCGGCTTTATCCCCAAGTTGGTAGGCTTATTGAGCGGGCGTTCCGCCACTCTCACCCGTACAAGTCAAAGGATACTTCCGAATAAGCAGGAGTTCATAGCAAGCTCAGGATTAAGCTCGAGTTACCTAGGCCATCAATATGTATAAGTCGATCTCATCAGTAAACGGAGTTATAAAGAGAGAGCGACTTAATACGCGGTTCGGTCTTATGCAAACTCTTTGCACAGGACGCCCTCACTCGCACATCTCCATGTGAAACGATTCGGATCACATCGTTTTGTACAATACAAAGTGAGCCGCATCCAATAGTGTTACCAGGATAAGGTACCCAGCCTTATCCGTATACTATAAACCGTTTTGACTGACTACTTGAGCCTGATCCACAATCATGTCATACATGAGGCTCAAGTACTCATATTCAGCCAAGGGTGTTGGTCATTGGTATAGGTTAAACCAAACACGTTTCACTTTATTCCGGTAAACTCCTTTACTGAATAAAACTAATAACTCTTTATTCTAAATAGAATATTTACAAACATAACAGTTTACAAACCACGAGTTTTAGGACATAAAACCCAACACCACGGAGGATATACGCCTCCATCCAAGCCACCCACAGAGAACCAGAACGAAGCAGGAGGAGCCAGAGGAGCTTCATAACTGCTGCCGAGTTCCAGGAGGGGATATGACGAATACCCAAACCTCCCTCGCTCTTCGGCAAACAAATGTCAGCCCAGGCCACCTTCGCCCCCCCACAACCAGAAGGAGAGCCCTTCCAGAGGAAGCAACGAAGCAAACTCTCAACCCTATGGACTATACGAGCAGGCAGTACAAACACACTAGCCCAATAGACTTGGAAGCTCTGAAGGACCGACTGAATAAGCTGCAACCTTCCTGCATAGGAAAGAGCCCTAGCTGTCCAACTGCCAATCCTAGCGGTGATCCGATCAATCAGAGGCTGCCAATCCCGAGAAGACAACCGACCTGAGATGAGAGGGAGACCTAAGTAACACACAGGCAAGGTTGCCAGAGCAACACCCATGAACCCAGCCAGATCAACAGCCACCTGGGCAGGAACCCCCGCGCAGAACATCGAGCTCTTAGCGGAGTTGGCCACAAGGCCAGAAAGCTCCTGGAAGTGAAGTAGAGTCTGCTGGACAAACCTCAAGGAAGCCCTGTTCCCCGCAGAGAAAATCATCAAGTCATCCGCAAAGCAAAGATGGGTAAGATTAACCATCTCACACTTGGGATGAAACTCGAAACTAGGCGGCGGGGAATTCAGCAGCCGCGATAAGACTTCCATACACATGACGAACAGGTAAGGGGACAGGGGATCACCCTGACGGAGACCACGCCTACCCGCAAAAAACCCCTCAGAGGACCCATTCACCGAGATGGAGAACATAGGCGAGGTAACGCAAGCCCTGACCCAGTTGACAAACTGGCAGGGCGTACCAATCGAAAGCAGTAAGCCAAAGAGAAAATCCCACTGAATAGAGTCATAAGCCTTCTGCAGGTCAATCTTCAGCACACACCGCGGGCTCCCTCTGTTGAGGTGGTAACCCCCAACCAACTCCTGGCAGAGCAGAATGTTATCCACAATGCTCCTACCTTGAACAAAGGCCGACTGATTCGGACTAATGAAGGAAGGCAGCCACACGCGAAGACGATTAGCCAAAACCTTTGCAATGCATTTATACAACACATTACAGCAAGAAATAGGCCTAAAGTCCTCAACCCGTGAAGCACCCACCTTCTTAGGAATCAAGGTAAGAGAGGTGGCATTGATACCAGGAGGAAGGAAGGAGGTATCAAAGAAGTGAAGCACAGCGGAAACGAAATCATCCCCAACAACACTCCAAGCAGCTTTGAAAAACCCCACAGGGAAGCCATCCGGGCCAGGAGCCCTGGCACTACTCATGGAAAAGAGAACAGCACGAACTTCCTCTCGCGAGATGGGGCGCGTGAGATCAGTTACACACTGATCAGACCACGAAAACCCCACCATCGGCTTTAAACACTCAGTGAGGTCACGATACCCAACCCCTTGGGACCCCAAGAGACCCTGGAAATAAAGAACCAGAGATCTCGAGATGTCCTCATGGGACGACAACCTGACCCCAAAGCCATCAACAAAAGAGGAAAAGTTATTTCGGGCTGCCCTAACTTTTACACTCCTTTGAAAGAACCCCGTGTTCCTATCCCCTAACGCCAGCCACTTGACCCTCGATTTCTGCCGAAGGGAGGCTTCCTCGCACCTAGCGGCTGCCCAGAACCTATCAGAAGCCTCAGCAGCCTGACGCTGGAGGGAAGGAGAAAGGGGGTCCACCAAAACTCCCGCCTGGGCAGCCTCCATGGCCAAGCGCAGATCAATAACCTGCTGACTAAGCACGGCAATCGGCGTCCCAAACTCCTGCCTGAGAGTCCCCTTTAAGCCCTTTAAATTGCGAGCGAAGCTAACAAGCGGAGAGACCCCAACATGGGTCACCCACCTACTGGCAATCACAGACAAAAACCTATCAGACTCCCCCCAATGGTTAAAGAACCGAAAGGAGGGAGACCGACGAGCACCTAAAGGGCCAGGAGAGAAAACCAACGGACTATGGTCAGAGACACCCCAGTCATGCACATGCACCACACACATAGGCCGACCAGAAGCCCACGCAGCGTTGACCAAGACTCTATCCAACCTTCCCAACTGACCTCCTGGGCCTCCCCTCGGGCGACTAGTCCAAGTGAAACAATTCCTCTGAACCGGCAGCTCAACCAAGTCAGCCTCTAGAAGAGCAGTATCAAAGGCTCCCATCGCAGAAATGCTATGGTTACCCCCACTCCTCTCTGTCAACCGGCGAGTCTCATTGAAGTCTCCCATAACTATGCCAGGGGAAGACCAACTCGAACAAGCCAAGGCCAACTCCCTCCACAAAGTAGACCTCACAGCCTCGAGATTGGACCCATACACACAGGCAATATGAGTCGCAACCTGAGAAGACAGGTCCACCAGGGAGCCAGTAACCAACTGAGGACTAATCAGGCTAGGGGAGAAAGAGAAACGGCGGGAACGCCATAACACCCAAATACGACCCAGGCCACTATCCCCATAACTACAAACACACTGCCAATCGGCCCCAAAGGAACGAAACACGAAATCAAACTGATGAGCCTTAACCTTCGTTTCTACTAGACCACAGAAACCAATATTCTCAGCTTGCAAAAAGGAGCGAACACATCGTCCTTTTGTCGGGTCAGTGAGACCGCGCACATTCCACGAGCACCAACTAGACATAGGAAGTAGAAGGGGAGACAATGGCATCCTGACACCTTCGGGGGTCCACACTGTCACAGACCGTCTTTGCCACTAAGGACACCACCCTCGGGGGGGCCAAATCACATCCCAAGGGATCCGAAAGAGCTACGAAAGAATTAGACACATGTACCCCCTTCGGGGCCTCAGGAGAACGGGGGAGACGAGGGGAGGGGCCACTAGAAGAACTTGGGAGACTAGCCAAGGCAATGGGAAGGGCAGACGAGTCTACATCCAAGGACTTAGCAGCCTTCTTACGTCTACGCCTGCGAGATTTCCCTCCCGCTGGGATATAGTCATCATCAGCCTCAATGGAGGAGGCCTGAACACCCCCCCCCACTAGCAACCCCTACCCGATCCAGACTCACTCCAACACTCTGGGCCGGCACCCTGACCCCACCCCCAGTAGCCCCCAGGGAAGGGAGACTGGGATCAAAACTACTCACTGTCTTTTTAGGACAGCCGGAGTCCGAATGGCCAAATACCCGACAGGAAAGGCACCTCTTGGGCCTCCATTCGTACTCAATGGGGATAGTATGATCCACCCCATAGACAGTAACCCCAACCTTACTAGGAAGGGGGGCGTCAATCGCAACCTCCACACAGACCCGAGCATACGAGGAGCACGTTTTGTCCTTTGTAGGCTTATCCAACCGCAAAGGAACACCAACCGTACTCGCAATGTTGCTCAACCCAGGAGTGGTCCACAATTCCATAGGGACATGGAAAAACTTAACCCACACAGGAATTTTATCAAACACAAATGTCTGGGGGACAATCCCAGGGGCCCACTGCCTCAGAAGGATAGGCTTCCCCCCAAAGTGCCAGGGGCCATTCTCTAAGACCCAGTCCCTAGCTGAGTCCTTTTGGAACCGGAAAATGATCAACCCATTATCAAACAGGTTAATGGTTGGAACTTCCACATGTCCCCAAATCTTCCTGACAATACGATCAAGAACAAAAAATGGAAGTTTACCATCAACAAATTGTCCCACCAACGAACCTCTCCAGACTGCGATACCCTCCTCAATAACCTCATCCGAAGGAATGGCAAACATAATCCCATCCTTCTCAATTGGAGGGTTATAGAGAAGAGGTTCATCAGAAGGGGAGGTCCACTGGGGCCCAAAAAGGTTGGCCCAACTCGGCATATGCCACTTATCGACGGCCCCAAGGGGCCCACCCGACCCAATATGATTAGGCCCAAACCCACCAAAAGACCCCACAGACACCTCATCCCCCTCACTCACACCTACATCCGGACGAGGATGGCCAAGCAGAGGAAACTTTCCTGGAATCCCCAAACCCACCCGAGGTTCGAACGAGCTACAATCCATCCCAACCTCACTAGTGCATTCCTTTCCCTCACGGTGCAGACCCTCATCCCGCTTGGGCACACCACGGCGGGTAACCAAATTACCCAACTGCCCACGCCCTATTGGGCTAAGAGAGGAACGCCCAACTGGCAAGGCTCCCTGCCCATTCAAACTTTGGGCCAAACCATAGTTGTCAAGCCCATTAAGGTGCAATGGAGACTTGGCCATCTCATTAGGCCCAACAGTTGCTACCCGATTACCATTACCAAGCCCATCCACACCATTACTAAAAGAGCCAAGCCCAATAGCGACGTCAGCCATGGAGACAACCTGCGGAGTAGCACAAGACTTCCCATCTAAACTCTTAACGCCCAATTGATCTTTAAGGAAAGGGGAATCGTGAGCCACATTTCCATCCAGAATTTACTTAAATGACCGAGAGTAAAGGCCTCCAGGAGTTGACGTTGGAAGAGGGAGATGTGCCAAACTTTCCAAACTTGGCCGTACGGAAGAATTAAAAGAAGCAGCTGGCGAATTCAAAAATGCATCAGATAAGGGAAGATTTTCGGAATTAATACCCATCCCTTCTAAAACGCTCTCGCCATTAGTGAGGTTTCCTTCAATAGGGCGGACATTCAAAGCACGTGTAGCAGCAGCCGCCTCCATGGTCGAAGAACCAGGAAGCCCTAGCCCTTCGTCTTCAACCTCCAGCCGAGGTTGCTCAACGCCACCACTCCTCTGTTTAGACGAAGAGGAAGCCTCAGACATAGAAGAGATAACTCGGGGCTGAGGACAAAAACCACTATCAACACAGAACTCGTCCCCTGTTTTTCCAGATGTAGACAGAGAAGACGTTTGACTAGAACGTACCAGATGCTTTGTTTTTTGACAAAAACGCCCAGCCTCAGAGTTTTGCCCCAGCCGTTCAGAACAAACTACCTTAGACCGTCCTTCATTTAGGCTGGACTTAGGGACATCAGAACTCACAACCCCCATTGCTTTAGTTGCAGAGATTTTGGAAAGCCGAAGGCCAGGGAAACCCGAAGAAGAACCATTACTTTTGACGAAAGGTTTCTTTTGGGGAGACTTCTTCCTCCTCATAATGCACCCTAAGCTTTGTGATACAGAGAAAAGCTTCTCCTTCAAACCAAAACCAGAGCACTACGGACAAAGCAACAGCAGCAAAAATAAACTGAGACCAAAGGAAAGACAGAAACAGAGGATGGAAAACGAACCTCTTGAAGCGCCCAGCTGTGCTTCCTCGACCAGCTTGCTCGGAGATACGACGGAGGTAACCACAGTGAGTGAACTCAATGGCTCAACACCTACTCCCAGCAGCAGCAAGAAGGCCGACGGCCACCATAGAAAGCTTCAAAAAACTCAATCCCCCATTGTTGGGAGGAGAGAGAACAGAGAGAATTTTAGGAAATAAAATTTTCCACTCTTTGGTTTTGTGCAATTCAACAGAGAGAATTTTTTCAAAAATTTAGTTGGCTTTTCACATGTCTCTAAAGCAAAAGTAGGTTGTTCAGAAGAATCAGTCAATATGGGAACACTACTTTCAACTTCGCCAACAATTTCTGTAAAAACGAGTGGGTCATCCCCATCAACAACAGTCATGCATTCTTCTTGTTCTAAAGTATCAATCAGATCAATTTTACAGACAGAATGCACATCAGCACGTTGTTTCATGGCATCAAATACATTAAATTCGAATACATCCCCTTCATACTCAACAGATAAGGTACCATCATGCACATTAATTTTTGTTTTAGCGGTTTTCATGAATGGTCTACCAAGTAAAACAGAAGTGGTGGATGTATTTTCTTCCATTTTTATCACATAAAAATCAGCAGGGAATATCAAATCCTTAACTTTAACCAACACATCCTCAATCAATCCTAAAGGACGAATAGAAGACCTATTAGCTAACTGGATAATTATACTGGTTTCCTGCATACCATCTAAACCGAGGCTCTTGTAGACTGAGTATGGCATAACATTAATTGAAGCTCCTAAGTCTAACATGGCGTGCTCGATTTCTCTATCCCCTATAGTACATGGCAAGAGGAACATACCTGGGTCCTGACATTTGTTTGGAATACCTTGGGTTATCAGGGCAGAAACATTCTTGCTTACCACGACTCTCTCAGCACTTTTAGTCTTCCTCTTCATGGTGCACATCTCCTTAAGAAATTTGGCGTACCTTGGGATTTGCTGAATTGCATCAAGCAGCGGTATATTGATCCCAACTTTTCTCAGTGTCTCAAGAACATCCGCATCGTCGGTCTCCTTAGATGGCCTTGCCAGCCTACTAGGAAAAGGAGCAACGGGAATGTAAGACTTCATAGAAATAATAGGAGGAGTTACAACAGTTTCAGAGGGTGCTCGAGAACACTTATCTGGAGATATCTCTGAATCTTTTGGAGGGCTCTCGAGAGTGGTTCGTGATGGTATCTCTTTACCACTTCTGAGATTTATCGCACTAACACCTTCCGCTTTGGATTCAATGTTACTCATTCTTTCCTTCACCTCTGTGAATTCATCTCTTAGAGATTTTATCTGCGACCTTGTCTCATTGCTAGCTTCCATGAGCGATTTGAACATGCCTTCTATGGCTTGACCTGAGACAGAAGAAACAGCCTGAGATGATTTTTCTTGCATCGTATGAACTAAACCAAATACCTGAGACACTTGTTCCTTGAGCTCTGCTATGTCGGTAGACATTTTAGCGTACTCGTTCCTTCCTCCGTACTGGCGACGGTTCTCAGCCATATTAGAAATCAACTGTCTGGCTTCTGCAGGTGTTTTCTCCCAAAGGGCTCCTCCACTTGCTGCATCAAGCATCTGGCAGTCATGCGGAAGCAACCCTTCATAGAAGAATTCGATAAGCTCGGCTTCTGCTATCAGGTGGTTCGGGCATTTCTCACAGAGTTTAATGAACCTCTCCCAGCATTCGTGAAATGCCTCGTCCTTTCCTTGCTCAAATTGGCGGATATCTTTTTTCACAGCTCTGGCTTTTGAAGCTGGGAAGTACCTTTCCAAGAATAGACTCTGCAACTTCTCCCAAGTGAAAATGATCCCCGATGGCAAGTAATGCAGCCAATCTCGAGCTTCCCCTCTCAAGGTGAATGGAAAAGCTCTCAGGAAGAGCTGATCTTCAGTAATGCCTCCTGGCTTCATTGCAGAACTTGTCATTTGAAAAGCCTTGAGATGTTTATAAGGATCCTCATCTGCTTCACCACAAAAAGAGGGTAAATGGTCAATTAAACCCGATTTAAGCACAAACTCACCTGAAATTTCCGGGTAGGAAATACAAGAGGGTTGGTGGCCCATAGCAAATGATGTCCACTGTCTGAGCGTTTTTGGGACTCCAATCTCATCATCAATCTCCATTTTCTCAATAAAAATTTGGCACTTCTAGCACACTTAAACAAACAAATCAAAATTGCAAATAATAAAAGAATAAACAAAAATTTTAAAGTAAAAATCAAAAGTTTACAAATCAAATTTAAATTAGGCCGAATTACACTTAGTTCCCCGGCAACGGCGCCAATTTTGGTAGCGATATTATTGAACTATCGCCAATCATCGGGTTGTCGAGACCCGCCAAAATAAATTTATAAGTGCCCGAAATCACTAAACTATTTGTAGAATAGTAGTAACGGGGTCGATCCACAGGGAACTAAGGTATTTTTGACTTAATCTTAATTAAATTTGCAAACTATTAATATAAGTGAAACAAGGGGTAATTGTTGGTTTTCAAGTAACAAAGATGGAACAAAGCAAATGGGAAAATTTAGCTAACGGAGTTTCCGACTCGGGACGATCGGGGATAAATTTAGCAAACCTCTTGGATCATAGGATGACGAGTATTATGGTTAAATAAATTAACGAATGCACAGCTCGTCTAAAATTAATAAATAACCCAGACATGCTCCATGGATTTAATTAGACATAAATAATTATGCTAATCAAGCATACCGATCGGACATTGGCGGCCAACGCTCTCCCAAGACCGAACGGTAGCAACAAGCTAACTGTGACAACTATCTAATTTGGACGCGAAATTAGTATGTCGATTTGGAATTCTAATTCGGGAAGAATGAACACCAAGAGCGTAAGGACGCCAATACGCTCAAGGTGCCATAATTCCTTGTTACTTGGCGGAAACGAGAGGCACGACATCAAATCCTTTAACAAATGAACATGCTCAAAATCAAGGGTGCCTAGTCCTAAATCATTCGAACGTGCTCATAGATTAAGCTAAGAAATAGAATTCAATTCAATAAAATATCCAACCAATTTAGAATTTCAATCCTACAACCTCACCAAGAGTTCATACTACATTTATCCTTACAATCCCGAGCCAAAAACGGTAAATCTACTCACTCATGACTTGTGTGGTGTGGGATGGCTTCAAATTGAGCTTCCTAGCCCCTCCCATGGTGGAAAACAGCTGCTGGACGTCAAATCAGGCGCGGAGTTCGAGGTGGAAGATGATAATGGCGGCTAAAATCGGACAAAAATGTTAAGTAGTCCGTCGTAGCGTCGAGACGCTAGGGCAGCGTCTCGACGCTGCGCCCTAAATAACGCGCGCGCGCAGTCGGGGTGGCGTCGAGACGCTCGCACAGCGTCGAGACGCTTGTGCGGCGTCGAGCGAGCGTCGAGACGCTATCGCTCGACGCTTGCTCTCGGGTTTTTCTTCAATTCAGCGCTTCAGACTTCGGAGCGTCGCGACGCTATGGCAGCGTCTCGACGCTGGGCAGCGTCGAGCTAGTGTCGCGACGTTGTCGCTCGACGCTAGCTCTCGGGTTGATGCATGGATTTTTGCCTTCAATTTCCTAAAAGTGCTCAACCTTCATGCCTTTGCACGGGTCTTCCCGGGAAGTGTTCTTAGGCCTTTAAATTGCGATATTAAGCCCCGAAAAGCGCCGAAACGCTCCCGAGGCCGAATTACCGTGAACACCTGCAATAATCACATATAAACAAGATTAAGCCAATAATAAACGTGAATTAGGGACATAATTATAGCTCCAAAATGGAGCTATCACTCTTCCTAGTAAGGTTGGGGTCACTGTTTATGGTGTGGATCATACTATCCCCATTGAGTACGAGTGGAAGCCCAAGCGGTGCCTATCCTGTCGGGTCTTTGGGCACTCGGACTCAGGCTGTCCGAAAAAGACTATGAGTAGTATTGATCCCATCCTCCTGAGGGTGGGGTCAAGGTGTCGGCCCAGAGTGATGGCGGGAGCTCGGATCAGGTAGTGGCTGCTAGTGGGGAGGGTGAACAGGCCTCCTCTCTTGAGGCTGGTGATGACTTTATCCCTGTGGGAGGGAAATCTCGTAGGCGTAAAAGGAAGAAGGCTGCCAAGTCCTTGGCTGCGACAGACTCGTCTGCCCATCCCATTGCCTTGGTTTGTCTCCCGAGTTCTCCTATTGGCCCCTCCTCTCGGCTCCCCCGTTCTCCTGAGCCCCCAAAGGGGGTCCACGTGACTAATTCTTTTGGTTCTCTTTCGGATCCCTTGGGGTGTGATTTGGCCCCCCCGAGGGTGGTTTCCTTAGTGGAAAAGACGCCTTGTGACAGTGTGGACCCTCGATGGTGTCAGGATGCCACTGTTTCCCCTCGATGTCTAGTTGGTGCTCGTGGAACGTGCGCGGTCTCACTGACCCGACAAAAGGACGATGTGTTCGTTCCTTTTTGCATTATGAGAATATTGGTTTCTACTGTCTGGTGGAAACTAAGGTTAAGGCTCATCAGTTTGACCTTGTGTTTCGTTCCTTTGGTGCCGATTGGCAGTGCGTGTGTAGTTATGGGAATAGTGGTCCGAGTCGCATTTGGGTGTTATGGCGCTCCCGACGCTTCTCCTTCTCTCCTAGCCTGATTAGTCCTCAAGTGGTCACTGGCTCCCTGGTGGATCTGACTTCCCAAGTTGCGACTCATATTGCCTGTGTGTATGGGTCCAATCTCGAGGCTGGGCGGTCCGCTTTGTGGAGGGAGCTGGCCTTGGCTTGTTCGAGCTGGCCCGCCCTCTGTGTGTGGTGCAGGTGCATGAGTGGGGAGTTTATGATCATAGTCCGATGGTGTTCTCTCCTGGCCCTTTTAGTGCTTGTCGGTCTCCCTCCTTTCGGTTCTTTAACCATTGGGGGGAGTCTGATAGGTTCTTGTCTGTGGTCGCTAGTAGGTGGGTGACCCGTGTTGGGGTCTCTCCGCTTGTTAGCTTCGCTCGCAATTTAAAGGGCTTAAAGAGCTCTCTAAGGCAGAAGTTTGGGACGCCGATTGCCGTGCTTAGTCATCAGGTTGTTGATCTTCGCTTGGCCATGGAGGCTGCCCAGGCTGGAGTCTTGGCAGACCCCCTTTCTCCCCCCCTCCAGTTTCTGGCCTCTGAGGCCTCAGATAGGTTCTGGGCAGCAGCTAGGTGTGAAGAAGCCTCCCTTCGCCAGAAATCGAGGGTTAAGTGGCTGGCGTTAGGGGATAGGAATTCGGGGTTCTTTCACCGGAGCGTGAAAGTTAGGGCAGCCCGGAATAGCTTTTCCTCTCTGGTTGATGGTTCTGGGGCCAGGTTGTCTTCCTATGAGGACATCTCGAGATCTCTGGTTCATTATTTCCAGGGGCTCTTGGGCTCCCAGGGGGTTGGTTACCGTGACCTTACAGAGCAATTAAAGCCGATTGTGGGGTGTTTGTGGTCTAATCAGTGTTAACTGATCTCATCCGCCCCATCTCGAGAGAGGAGGTTCGAGCTGCTCTCTTTTCCATGAGTAGTGCCAAGGCTCCTGGCCCGGATGGCTTCCCTGTGGGGTTTTTCAAAGCTGCTTGGAGTGTTGTTGGGGATGATTTCTGCTCCGCAGCGCTTCACTTCTTTGATACCTTCTTTGATACAGCCTAAGTAGTCCTTAGATTGCTTGAGGACAAGCAAAACCTTAAGTTTGGGGGTGTGTTATGTCTCCAAAAGTGACTTATTTAGGACTTATTTAGCTTAGAAAGATGCACACTCTTAGGTGTTTTTGATAGGATTTAGCTTAAACATATGCTTATTTGTGAGAATTAAAAGAAGGTAGCTAAATTAGGACTTGTGTGCAAAAGGAAAGAAAAGGATTGAAAACCGAAGTAAAAGAATGAAAAAACTACATTGCGACAGCATTGCGGAAACATTGCTGAAACCGCAATGTTTCAAGTGAAAACCGTAAGTTGACTGATCTTTTTCTGTTAATTTCCGTTATTTCAGGGATTCGTTCTTTCTCCTCCATCCATTCTGAAGTACGACGTTGAAGATTGATGGTTCTCCTTGGCCCAAATGCGCCTGCAGATTGCTATAAAAGGGGGTCAAAGTCGAGGGTTCAATCATCATCCGAAAGCGTAGAAGTCTTCTCGCAACTCCATCTTTTCTCCTGTTTTTCTTTGCCGTCTGTTGGTTTGCGAAGCACAGCTGTTGGAATCGATAATCTGATAGGAAGGAGAGGAGATTCATCTTCTCTCCCGATTGGATTCATCCAAGCAAGGCTGGTCTTTCTCATCCTTCAGCCGAGGCGGTTGCGACGAGGCGTCCAAGCTCATTTACATGCTTTATGTCTTTCCTTTCTATTTTACAACATTGTGTAGTTGTTGTTTCTGTTCTAGTGGCTAGTTTATTGCATTTCGTGGTGTTCTGTCTTTGGGTTATTCAGTTTAAGCTTTCTTTTGTTCCTTCAAACAATCAAGTAATCAAAAGCACAATTCAATATTTCACAGTTTCTTGCCTCTGCGATCTACTGTTTTTCTTTACTGTTTTATCTCTAAATTCCTTCTAAGCATGTCTGTTTTATCACTTCTTTCTGTTCTCCCCACATCCATGAGTAACTAAGTCACATAGGGGCATGCTAATGACAATACTATAGGCTAAAAAACGTGAACCAAGCATGTAGGATAGCTCTCGGAGCATTGATTGTATGTAAGCTTCATCCCACGGGCAATTTCGATTGGCCATCCATTTTGTCCAAAGAACTCCTAACCCTGGAAGGAGTAAGAGTTCAGAGTCATACACTCATGCTAGCCTTTCAAGGTAGCCAGAAAACGACCTAGGAATAGGCGTTTTCCTAGTACAAACCATAACTTTCTGCTTTAACAAGATGCTTAAGACCTTACTTGGACATGAGTAAACTAAAGAATCTAATGCATGGAATCGGACGATACATGAGATTGAGTGAGTTTGATGCATAGAAAGTTGATCCAATGCTTGAGAATCGTGTGAAAATGCCTATAGAGGAGTCGTTAGTAGCCCTTGTTTCTCCATTTTACACACTTTCGCTGTTAGGAAAATTGCGGTAGAATTGCTGTTTCCGCAATTCTGCTAAATTCACAATTCTGTTTAGCTGTTTTCTTCTTCATTTATTAATCTCGTCTCTTTTCATTTGAGTTTAGCTTTGACTTGCACTTGTTTATGTTGCTACCCTCTACGTATTCAGTAGGAAATAGACAATTTAAAACCAATTCTACCCCATCAAATCCACCCTTTCTTCCTTAACTTTACACTTCACGAGTAGCTTATAATAAATCTCTGTGGGAAAACGAATGAAAAAATACTTACTACTTGCTATAGGATCATGTATGCTTGCATGTTTTGAGTGCTCTCTCTATCTCATTGCTTATTTATTTTAACACATTGAGCACGCAACAAGTTTTTGGCGCCGCTGCCGGGGATTTATTTAAGTGAAAACGAAGTTTGTTAAGTTCGAAACACCAAGTTTATTGCCTATTGAAGCTGATCTGTTTCATTTCTTTTGCAGGTACTATTGGGTCAGTTTATGAGTGAGCCTTCAAGTAGTGATCTAGAGTTCAATCCTGAGCCTGAGAGATTACTTAGGGCCAGAAATAGAGCCAAGAAACGTCTCTTTAACCAACCCTCTAGACCTCCAATACTTGCAGGAACCGCAATTCCTCCGCAATTGTCTCAAGAAGAAATGGATGGAATAGTTCCAAATCCGGTGCCTGTCACTCGCAATCCCATCGAAATAGCGAATGATAAGGATAGCGCCATACTTTCCTACCTAGTACCTATGCCTGGGGAGCTGAACCCCAGCATAATCCGTCCTGAAATCACTGCCAACTCATTCGAGTTAAAGCCAGTGATGTTCCAAATGTTGTCCACTGTGGGACAATTCTTTGGAGTGGAAAATGAGGATCCCCACAACCATCTTAGAAACTTCTTAGGAGTCAGTGATACCTTCATCATCCCTGGAGTTTCCCAAGAAGCCTTGAGGCTATACCTTTTCCCCTACTCTTTGAGGGACAAAGCCAAAACGTGGTTAAACTCATTACCCTCTGGATCTGTCCGCAATTGGACAGACTTAGCAGAAAAATTCCTAGTCAAATACTTTCCACCTGATAGGAATTCTACCTTTCGTGATGACATAATCAAGTTCAAACAAGCTGACACTGAGTCTCTTCACGAAGCTTGGACAAGGTTTAAAGATCTTCTCCTTAAATGTCCACACCATGGCATCCCATGGTGTATCCAAATAGAGGTCTTTTTCAAAGGATGCAACCCCAGCACTAGACAAGTCTTAAATTCATCTGCTGGTGGCTCCATGTTGTCCAAGAGTTACAACGAAGCCTATGAGATCTTGGAGAAGATCTCAGCATCTCACTGTAGGTGGTTAGATGATCCAGTCGAGCCAACTAGAGCTCAAGACAAGGATGCTCTAAGTGCAATGAGCAGCCAAATAAATGCCCTGACCAACCTAGTTAAGCAGATGGCTCAAGCCAATCTCCAAACAAGTGTCAACACCGCCACAGCCATGTCAATGGGCACCCAACCAAGTCAAGGTGAGACACTTATCTGTGGATTCTGTGGGGAAGGGCACCTGTATGAATATTGCCCTGGGAATCCAGCCTCAGTCTGCTATATTGGAAGCCAGCAGCAGCCTAGGAACAACCCCTATTCCAACACTTACAACCCTGGTTGGAGGAACCACCCAAACCTGTCATGGGGTGGCCAACAAAATGCTAATCAAAATCCTAACCAGCCAAGACCGAGTGGAACACCTGGTTTCACTCCCCAACATAACCAGTCAATGTATCAAAAACCATACAACCAACCTGTAGGATCTTCTGTAGAAAATTTACTTAAGGAATACATAGCCAAGAATGATGTCACTCTGCAGAGCCAGCAAGCTACTCTTAGGAGCCTAGAGAACCAAATAGGGCAACTAGCCAATGAAATCAAAAGTAGGCCCCAAGGTAGACTCCCTGCTGACACTGAAGTGCCAAGGAGAGATGGTAAAGAGCAAGTTCAAGCAATTGAACTTAGAAGTGGTAGACCATTGGTGAGCAACACCAAGGACACACCAAAGAGAGTAGAGAACACTGAGTCTAGTGCTCCACTGGAGTCTCTGCCAAACCAAGGTCCGCCACCAACAAGCACATCAGGAACAAGGCTGGAGCCAATCATAGAAGAGATAGAAGAAATTCCAAGGCCTACACCTATCCTAAGGCGACCTGAAGTGCCTGCATATGTGCCACCACCTCCATTTCCTAGAAGGCTAAAGAAAAAACAAGAACAGGAAGTGCACTTTAATAAATTTCTAGAAATTCTTAAGCAAGTGCATGTTAATATTCCTTTTGTAGAAGTTTTACAGTCTATGCCTTCTTATGTAAAGTTTTTGAAGGATATTATAACTAACAAGAAAATAATTGGTGAGTTTGAAACAGTCAATCTCACTGAGGAGTGCAGTGCCATACTCCAGAACAAGCTACCCAAGAAGGAGAAGGATCCTGGTTCTTTCACCTTACCTGTAGAGCTAGGAGGCAAGCACGTGGGCAGAGCTCTTTGTGACCTGGGAGCCAGCATAAACCTCATGCCCCTATCACTATTCCGCCAGCTAGGAATAGGAGAAGCACGTCCAACCACTGTCACTTTACAACTAGCAGACAGATCCATAGCATACCCTGAAGGTAAGATTGAGGATATTCTTGTAAAGGTTGACAAGTTTATTTTCCTTGCAGATTTCATTATCCTGGATTATGAAGCAGACAAGGAGGTACCCATCCTGTTAGGCAGACCATTCCTAGCCACAGGTAGGGCACAGATAGATGTCCAAAAAGGTGAGCTCACTATGAGGGTTCATGACGAGGAGGTTAAGTTTAGTGTTTTTAAAGCACTGAGGTATCCTTCTGACTCTGAGTCTTGTGCTAGCATGGACATTGTAGATTCATTAATGGAAGAACAATTGGAGCATGAATTGTTGACTAAGCATGCTCATGAATATGTAGGGTTAGAATTAACTGACTTAAACATAGCTGAGATAATGGACATACCTGTAAATAAACCTCAGCATGTTTGTATGAATATTGACTTAACTGAAAAATCTTTGAATCCATTAAAAACATCCATTGAGCATCCACCTGTCTTAGAATTAAAACCTCTCCCCACTCACCTCAAGTATGCATATCTAGGAAGTAATGATACTTTGCCTGTGATTATTTCTTCTAAATTAAGTGAAAAGCATGAGGTTGAACTGATATTACTACTTAAGCAACATAGGAAGGCTATTGCATGGACTATTGCTGACATTAGAGGCATTAGCCCTTCTTATTGCATGCATAAGATTATATTAGAGGAAGAGCATACACCTAGAGTAGATCACCAACGTAGGCTGAATCCCTCTATGAAAGAGGTAGTTAAAAAGGAAATAATAAAATGGTTAGATGTTGGTGTGATCTTCCCCATAGCTAGTAGTCAGTGGGTGAGCCCTATACAATGTGTACCTAAGAAGGGGGGGATGACTGTGGTAGTCAATGAGAACAATGAACTGATTCCAACAAGGACTATCACAGGATGGAGAGTTTGCATGGATTATAGGAAACTAAATAAAGAAACCAAAAAAGACCGTTTCCCTCTACCATTCATTGACCAGATGCTAGATAGAATAGCTGGTAGAGCCTACTACTGCTTCTTAGACGGTTATTCAGGATATAACCAGATTACTATAGACCCTAAGGACCAAGAGAAGACTACCTTCACTTGCCCTTTTGGAACTTTTGCCTTTCGCAGAATGCCTTTTGGCTTATGCAATGCACCGACAACTTTCCAAAGGTGCATGTTGGCAATCTTCTCTGATTTGGATGAGTCCATGATAGAGATATTCATGGATGATTTCTCAGTCTTTGGGGATTCGTTTACAAGCTGTCTAGAGAACTTAGGACAAGTCCTGGCTAGGTGTGAGGAGACTAACCTAGTCCTAAATTGGGAAAAGTGCCACTTCATGGTGGATGAAGGGATTGTCTTAGGTCATAGAGTGTCGAGGGCAGGTGTAGAAGTTGACAGGGCAAAAATTGAAATAATAGAGAAATTGGTAGAACCCCAAAATGTCAAAGCCATTAGAAGTTTCTTAGGGCATGCTGGTTTCTATAGAAGGTTCATTAAGGACTTTTCTAAGATCTCCAAGCCTCTATGTGAGCTTCTAGAGCTAAACAAACCATTCATTTTCTCTAAAGAGTGTGTCCTAGCTTGGAAAACCCTTAAGAAAGCACTAGTCACAGCGCCTATTATAGTAGGGCCAAATTGGGATCTCCCATTTGAGATGTTATGTGATGCTAGTGACTATGCTGTAGGGGTTATGTTAGGACAGAAGATTGACAAGTTAACACACCCTGTCTATTATGCTAGTAAGACACTTAATGAGGCACAATGCAACTACACAATTATCCTCCGTGGTCGGTCTCTCTGGACGATTCCTGTGTCGTCTACGTGGTCTTGGTGCCTCAAGGCGATTATGGGGCTTCGGGACCAATTTCGTCCTCTTATCCGGTTTTCCATTGGTGACGGTTCTAGGTGTCGTATGTGGGTTGACCCTTGGCTGCCTGATGGTCCTATTCTCCCCAGAATTAGTGATCGTATCTTGTATGACGCAGCTAGTCATATTCAAGCTATGGTCTCTGATTTTTTGCTACCTGATGGTTCGTGGCGGTGGCCGGCAGTGTCTCCTGATTTATTGGAGATCGCCGATGCTGTGCGTTCTACTGTGTGTTGCCCAGGTAGGGAGGATAAGTTGATCTGGGTTCCTGGTGGGATTGGCTTTTCGGTTTCTAGTGCTTGGGAGGCGATTCGCCCTCGTGGGACAGTGGTCCCGTGGCAGAGTTTGATCTGGTTCGGGGGGAATATTCCGCGTCATGCTTTTGTCACCTGGCTGGCCTTGAGGGACCGCTTGTATACTCGTGATAGGCTGGCTAGGTGGATCCCCTCGACACCTACTGATTGTTTGCTTTGTTTGTCCGGGTCTGAGTCCCGTGACCACTTGTTTTTCCAGTGTCCCTTTGCGAGTTTGGTGTGGGAGGATATCCTCTGTTGGGGCAGAGCTTCCCGCCTCGTTCTCCCTTGGGATGCTGAGCTTGAGTGGATTTGTCGGGTGAGTGCTGGGCAGCACAAGCGTAAGCTTGTTTGGAGGGTGGCCTGGTGTGCTGTGATATACCATATTTGGAGGGAACGAAATTTGCGTTTTCATGGCCCGGGACACCGCCCTACTCAGTCGGTTATCGCTGCTATTCGGTCTGATATTTCTTCTGCATGCTCGTCCTGGGCGGGTGCGGTTTCGGCCGTCTCCCCCTGGGATTCTTTTGATTGACTTTGTCTTGTTCTTTGAGTGTGTGCAGGTGTTATGTCAGGTTGCTCTTGTGGCGCTGTCTCGCGTATGGCGATTGCTTCTTCCCCTGCTCTGTCCCTGGTTCTTGTTGCTGTCCCTTCCCTGAAGGGGTTTGGTTTGTTCTTTGCGCTTGTCCCTGTGCTTGTTATTGTTCTTTGTTCGCTGCTTCCTGAGGCTTGTTTTTGTTGCTGGCTTCTTCATCTGTCTGTCCTTGCCCTTCCTTGGCCTTCTTCCCTGGTGGCTTCTTGTGTGGGGCTCTGCGAGGCTAGTCTGTGGGGTGTCCCTAGCTGTCGGGGTGGTTCGGCGGTGCTTGTTTCTTCTGCAGTTGGCTGTCCTTCTCTTGTTCTGTGGGTGCTCGTTGTCCCCTGTCGGTCCTGGTTCCTAATGGAGCGGAGTTCGGGTCGCTCGTTGTCACCCCGAAAGGCGCCTTGTCCTGAGGGTGTGTGGGCTTTGGTGGGCCCTTGGATCTGGCTTTGTCGAGGGAAGCGATGCTGGCTGGGTCCCTGTGGCTTCCTGCCGTGCCTGCATTCCGGATGGTTGTTCTTTTGCCATAAGTAGGGGGAAAACGAGTTGATGGGCCTCTTCTTTGTTCGGTTCCTTGGTCGAGCTTGGGGGGCGTGCTTCTTGCTTGCATTTGATGGATGGCCAGCTTGGCCCCTTTTTTCCTCAGCATCTGCCTGTCCTCTCCCTGTTTTTGCTTGGTGCCCCTTGACCCTGTCTGCCGTCGCTCTTTCGCTTGTTCCGGCAGGGGTTGGTTGGCCTAGGGAGTGTTGTGGGCGGAGGAGTGGTCATGCTTCGCGGTTGAGGTGTCTCGATTCCTTCGTGTTCTATCTCTTTGTTTCCTCCTGCTTCAGCTGTTTCTTTGCTTTTCAGTTGTGTTTCTATTCTGCTCCTTCCCGCTTGTGGGTTGAATGCTGGAGTGTTGTTGTTTGTTTTATTTGTTGCTTTTGTTGCTTTCCCTCGGGCTGTGAGGTTTCCGTTGTGTTGTTTTCTTTTGTTGTCGTACATTGGTTCTCCCAGTGTTTGTTCACTTGTTGTTGTGCCCTTTGGCCTCGGGCTTTGAGGCCTTTTGCTATTATATATTCACTTTTGCAAAAAAAAAATGCAACTACACAACCACTGAGAAAGAAATGCTAGCTGTAGTGTTTGCTTGTGAGAAATTTAGGAACTATATTGTAGGCACTAGGACAATCGTGTACACTGACCATTCCGCTTTAAAGTACCTTATGAGGAAGGCTGATGCTAAGCCTAGGTTGATTAGGTGGGTACTGCTGCTGCAAGAGTTTGATCTAGACATTAGAGATAAGAAAGGAAGTGAAAATGTGGTTGCGGATCATCTTTCTAGATTGCAGCATAATTGCGAAAAAATTGCGGAACCCGCAATTTCTGATGCTTTTATTGATGAACATGTCTTTGTATTGACTCATCGTGATAACGATGAGGAACCTTGGTTTGCTGACATTGCTAACTTCCTTGCATCACAGGTACTACCAACTTTCAAGGGAAGCCAAGAGAAGAAGAGGTTCCTTCATGAAGCAAGGAAATTCATATGGGATGACCCCACCCTTTACAAAACATGTGCTGACGGCTTGCTAAGGAAGTGTGTTTCAGCTGCTGAGGCGAAGTCTGTGCTGCAGCACTGCCACACAGCTCCTTATGGTGGACACTTTGGTGGCCAAATAACAGCTGCAAAAGTATTTCAGAGTGGCTACTATTGGCCAACGATCTTCAAGGATGCTCACAACTATGCCCACAGCTGTGATGAATGCCAAAGAACAGGTAACCTCAGTCGCAAGGATGAAATGCCTCTCACCTACATCTTAGAGTTGGAGCTCTTTGATGTGTGGGGCATTGACTTCATGGGACCATTTCCCCCATCCTCAGGTAACCTTTACATATTAGTGGCAGTAGACTATGTATCCAAGTGGGTAGAGGCCATAGCATGTCCCAATAATGATGCCAAAACAGTCATAAAATTCTTGCATAGGCACATTTTTACTAGGTTTGGAACACCTCGTGCTATCATTAGTGATGAGGGGACACATTTCATTAATAAGGCTATGGAGAGAGTGTTGGCTAAGTATAACATTAGACATAGAGTAGCCACACCCTATCACCCACACTCGAATGGTCAGGCTGAAATTTCAAATAGGGAGATTAAGAACATCCTAGAAAAAGTGGTCAAACCTAATAGAAAGGACTGGTCATTTAAACTCGAGGATGCACTTTGGGCGTATAGGACTGCATATAAGACACCCCTAGGTATGTCTCCTTACAGACTTGTGTATGGTAAAGCTTGTCATCTTCCATTTGAGTTAGAAATTAAGGCATTTTGGGCACTAAAAGAGTTGAATTATTGCGTGACCGATGCGGGAACGTTGCGGTCTTTCCAATTACATGAGCTTGATGAGCTTAGGCATATGTCTTATGAGCTTTGCAATTACATGAGCTTAAGGAGGGCATGGTGATCACGGGAGCTGAACTGGGCGCATCAACAAGGTAAGTTTTCATTCTCCTTTGCGTTTCTGTTCTGCTTTTCCTTCATTCTGTCCATTTCGTGTTTAGTTGTTCTGTGTTTGTGGGCTTGTTCCCTTGGATTTCTGGTTGTGGTGAGGTAAGGGTTGTCCTATCTTCGGCTGGAGTGCCAACAATGAGGAGGAAGAAGTCCCCTCAAAAGAAGCCTTCTGCTAATCCGAGCTCTGGTTTTAAGGGCCTTCGGCCTCCCAAATCTTCACCATCTTCAGGGAGTTTCAGCCTAGTTGAGTCCCCTACTGTTGGTAACTTGCTGAAAGAACATGATTTGCCTATTAATTCCCTAGAGATAGTTAGTACCAGTAATGCAACAAGCATTTGTAAAGGGAAGTTGAAGAGTGTTTCTGCTAGCGCTTCAGGGCAGCCCACAGTCCCTGCTAAATCTGGGAAAATAGGGGACCCTTCACTTAAGCTGGTAGTTAACGATGGGCCTGCCATCTGCGACAATGGTGTGGGAATGGTTCCTAAACCTCGTATTAAGAAGCAACATGTGACAGAGGAAGGGGCTTCATCCTCAAATCTGGGTCCGCTTCGGCTGGAGGTTGAAGAAGAAGGTTTAGGGCAATCTGATTTCTCTCTCTTGGATGCGCAGGCTGCAGACAAGGCTTTGAATGCGTTTTCTATTAATGGAAAATTCACTAACCCCAATGGTGAGAGTACTAAGCCTGACGCTTTTCTTCCTTCCTCCCCCGTGATGAGAATTAATGAGAGGGCTGGGATTAATGTTGTACGTTCTTCAAATTTCCAAGTTGGGAAAGTTTCAGCTGCTGCATCTTTGGAAAGCCCATTAATTGTGGATGATTCTCTCTCCTTGGGTAAATCGATGCTGCCAAAAGCTATTAAGGACATGACTACCCATTTGGGCAAGTCTCATTTCCCACGCAAGCTTGAAGGGCTGCAAGGTAATGCTTTAATGGGCCAGCCAAGATGTGATATCCCAAGTACTACTCCTTTTGACTTTCAACATGGTAAGTCCAATTTGACTTTGACCCGTCAGAATTTGCATGGTGATTTGGGCCTTCAAGCCAAAAATAGTGCAGCTTTATGTGGTTCCTTAGATTTAAATGGGCTTGTTAATGGGCCTATTGAAAATGAAATTGAGCTTGCACCTCTTGGGCTTGATGGTTTGGATAAGAAGGGGCCCCATCTTAATGGGCTTGACCCAATGGGTATGGGCCCAAATTTAAGCTCGACGGGCTTCGGGCAAGGAGTCGTGCCTATTGGGCCAATTGGGCCGTCCTCTTTTAGCCCTATGGGGCGTGGGCAGTTGGGCAATTTGGTGACCCGTCGTACATTCTCTGATCGGGCTGAAGGTTTGCCCTTGAAGGGAAAGGTCGGAAATAGTGATTTTGAAATAGGGGTGAGTTCGCTAGGGCCGATGTTTGGTTCGGGGATTCCAGGAAAGTTTCCCCTGTTGGGCCATCATTGTTCGGAGTTGGGATCTAGTGAAGGGGATGATGTGTTTGGGGGTTCGGTGGACGAGTCTGGGACGATTCCTATTAGGCCATTTGGGCCCGCAGGGCCCCTTCCTCAGGGTCAGAAGGCTAGTTGGGCCAATCTTTTTGGGCCTCAGTGGACCTCCCCTGCTGCGGAACCCCTAGTCTATAACCCTCCAATTGAGAAGGATGGGATGCTGTTTGCCATTCCCTCGGATGAGGTTATCGAGGAGGGCATAGCAGTCTGGAGAGGCTCGTTGGTGGGTCAATTTATTGATGGCAAACTTCCCTTTTTTGTTCTTGATCGTCTTGTCAGGAAGATTTGGGAACATGTGGAAGTTCCAACCATTAACTTGTTTGATAATGGTTTGATCATTTTCAGGTTCCAAAAGGACTCAGCTAGGGACTGGGTATTAGAGAATGGCCTCTGGCACTTCGGGGGGAAGCCTATACTTCTGAGGCCGTGGTCCCCTGGGATTGTCCCCCAGACCTTTGTGTTCGATAAAATACCTGTGTGGGTTAAGTTTTTCCATGTCCCTATGGAATTGTGGACCACTCCTGGGTTGAGTAATATTGCTAGCACGGTTGATATTCCTTTGCGGTTGGATAAACCTACAAAGGACAAAACGTGCTCCTCGTATGCTCGGGTTTGTGTGGAGGTTGCAATTGATGCCCCTCTTCCTAGTAAAGTTGGGGTCACTGTCTATGGGGTTGATCACACTATCCCAATTGAGTATGAGTGGAAGCCCAAGCGGTGCCTGTCTTGTCGTGTCTTCGGCCACTCGGACACAGGTTGTCCGAAACAGAATAGGGGTAGGGTCGATCCCATCCCCACTACACAGGTGGCTGCTGAGGGTGAGGTCAAGGGGCCGGCCCAGAGTGAGGGTGTGAACTCGGATATGGTTATGGTTGATAGTGGGGAGGGTCAGCAGGCCTCCTCTCTTGAGACTGGTGATGAGTTTCTCCCTGTGGAAGGGAAGTCTCGTAGGCGTAAACGGAACAGGAAGAAGGCAGCAAAGTCCTTGGCTGCGGCAGACTCGTCTACCCATCCCATAGCCTCGGTTAGCCTCCCGAGTTCCCCTTCTGCCTCTAGGCTTTCCCGTTCTCCCGAGCCCCTAAAGGGGGTCCGCGTGGCTAACTCGTTCGGATCCCTAGCTGATTCCTCGGAGTGTGCCTTGGCCTCCCCGAGGGTGGTTTCCTTAGTGGAAAAGACGCTCTGTGACAGTGTGGACCCCTGATGGTGTCAGGATGCCGTTGTTTCCCCTTCTACTTCGTATGTCTAGTTGGTGCTCGTGGAATGTGCGCGGTCTTACTTACCCGACCAAAGGTCGTTGTGTTCGTTCGTTTCTGCAGTCTCAGGATATTGGTTTCTGCTGTCTGGTTGAAACTGAGGTTAAGGCTCATCAGTTTGACTTCGTGTTTCGTTCCTTTGGGGCCGATTGGCAGTGCGTGTGTAGCTATGGGGACAGTGGCCTGGGTCGTATTTGGGTGTTATGGCGTTCCCGCCGTTTCTCTTTCTCTCCTACCCTGATTAGTCCTCAGCTGGTTACTGGCTCCCTGGTGGACCTGTCTTCTCAGGTTGTGACTCATATTGCTTGTGTGTATGGGTCCAATCTCGAGGCTGGGAGGTCTGCCTTGTGGAGGGAGTTGGTCTTGGCTTGTTCGAGTTGGTCTTCCCCTGGAGTGGTTATGGGAGACTTTAATGAGACTCGCCGCCTGTCTGAGAGGAGTGGGGGTAACCATAGCATTTCTGCGATGGGAGCCTTTGATACTGCTCTCCTTGAGGCTGACTTGGTTGAGCTGCCGTTTCAGGGGAATTGTTTCACTTGGACTAGTCGCCCGAGGGGTGGCCCTGGAGGTCAGTTGGGTAGGTTGGATAGAGTTTTGGTCAACGCTGAGTGGGCTTCTGGTCGGCCTATGTGTGTGGTGCACGTGCATGACTGGGGTGTTTCTGACCATAGTCCGTTGGTTTTCTCTCCAGGCCCTTTAGGTGCTCGTCGGTCTCCCTCCTTTCGGTTCTTCAACCATTGAGGGGACTCTGATAGGTTTTTGGCTGTGATTGCTAGTAGGTGGGTGACCCACGTTGGTGTCTCTCCGCTTGTTAGCTTCGCTCGCAATTTAAAGGGCTTAAAGGGGACTCTCAGGCAGGAGTTTGGGACGCCGATAGTTGTGCTTAGTCAACAGGTTATTGATCTTCGCTTGGCCATGGAGGCTGCCCAAGCGGGAGTGTTGGTGGATCCCCTTTCTCCTTCCCTCCAGCTTCAGGCCGCTGGAGCTTCTGACAGGTTCTGGGCTGCAGCTAGGTGTGAGGAAGCCTCCCTTCGGCAGAAATCGAGGGTCAAGTGGTTGGCTTTAGGGGATAGGAACTCGGGGTTCTTTCACAGAAGCGTGAAAGTTAGGGCAGCCCGGAATAACTTCTCCTCTTTTGTTGATGGTTCTGGGGTCAGGTTGTCTTCCCTTGAGGACATCTCGCGTTCCCTGGTTCATTATTTCCAGGGTCTCTTGGGGTCCCAAGGGGTTGGTTATCGTGACCTCACAGAGCGTCTAAAGCCGTTGGTGGGGTTTTCGTGGTCTGATCAGTGTGTAACTGATCTCATCCGTCCCATCTCGCGAGATGAGGTTCGTGATGTTCTCTTTTCCATGAGTAGTGCCAGGGCTCCTGGCCCGGATGGCTTCCCTGTGGGGTTTTTCAAAGCAGCTTGGAGTGTTGTTGGGGATGATTTCGTTTCCGCCGCGCTTCACTTCTTTGATACCTCCTTCCTTCCTCCTGGTATCAATGCCACTTCTCTCACCTTGATTCCTAAGAAGGTGGGTGCCTCCCGGGTTGAGGATTTCAGGCCTATCTCCTGTTGTAATGTGTTGTATAAATGCATTGCAAAGGTTTTGGCTAATCGTCTTCGCGTGTGGCTGCCTTCCTTCATCAGTCCGAATCAGTCGGCTTTTGTTCAAGGTAGGAGCATTGTGGATAACATTCTGCTCTGCCAAGAGTTGGTTGGGGGTTACCACCTAAACAAAGGGAGCCCGCGGTGTGTGCTGAAGATCGACCTGCAGAAAGCTTATGACTCTATTCAGTGGGACTTCCTCTTTGGCTTACTGCTTTCGATTGGTACGCCTTGCCAGTTTGTCAACTGGGTCCGGGCTTGCGTTACTTCGCCTATGTTCTCCATTTCGGTGAATGGGTCCTCTGAGGGGTTTTTTGCGGGTAGGCGTGGCCTCCGTCAGGGTGATCCCCTGTCCCCTTACCTGTTCGTCATGTGTATGGAAGTCTTGTCGCGGCTGCTGAATTCCCCGCCGCCTGAGTTTGAGTTTCATCCCAAGTGTGAGAGGGTTAATCTTACCCATCTTTGCTTTGCGGATGACTTGATGATTTTCTCTGCGGGGAACAGGTCTTCTTTGAGGTTTGTCCAGCAAACATTACTTCACTTCCAGGAGCTCTCAGGCCTTGTGGCTAACTCCGCTAAGAGCTCGATGTTCTGTGCGGGGATTCCTGTCCAGGTGGCTGTTGGTCTGGCTGAGTTCATGGGTGTTGCTCTTGCGACCTTGCCTGTTTGTTACTTAGGTCTCCCTCTCATCTCTGGTCGGCTGTCTTCTCGGGATTGCCAGCCTCTGATTGATCGGATCACATCTAGGATTGGCAGTTGGACTGCTAGGGCTCTTTCCTATGCGGGAAGAGTGCAGCTTATCCAGTCAGTCCTCCAGAGCTTCCAGGTCTATTGGGCTAGTGTTTTTGTGCTGCCTGCTCGTATAGTCCATAGGGTTGAGAGTTTGCTTCGGTGCTACCTCTGGAAGGGCTCTCCTTCTGGTCGTGGGGGGGCGAAGGTTGCCTGGGACGACATTTGTTTGCCTAAGAGTGAGGGAGGTTTGGGTATTCGTCATATCCAATCCTGGAACTCGGCTGCGGTTATGAAGCTCCTTTGGCTCCTTCTGCTTCGCTCTGGTTCGCTGTGGGTGGCTTGGATGGAGGAGTATATTCTCCGTGGCCGGTCTCTTTGGACGATTCCTGTGTCGTCTATGTGGTCTTGGTGCCTCAAGGCGATCATGGGGCTTGATAGCTCCAAAATAGAGCTATCTTAATGTCCCTAATTCTAGCTAAAACCATGATATATATTGATTAAAATGCTTCCTTGTAGGTGATTTCATGGTGAAGAGCTCGGGAAGTCCATTGATGATTTTCGGGGCTAAAAAGGTCATTTAACATGTTTCGGGAAGTGTTCGGGTCAAAACGATAGGCCAAACGGAGCTCGGGAGCCAAAACGACCCAAAAGTGGGCTAAGAGCCGAGAGGGCAGCGCCCAAGCGCCGGCGCCCAGCGCCCAGGCGCCCAACGAACGCAACACGCGCGCGCGCCCGCGCGCGCCGCCTCGCCCGCACGCCCGCGCCCAGACGGCCAGACGCGCGCGCGCCCGCGCGCGCCGCCTCGCCTCGCGCCCGCCCGCTCCGCCTCGCCCATGTCCGCGCGCGCCCGCGCGCGCCCTTGCCCGTGTCCGCCTCGCCCGCGCGCCCGTCATTGAAGATCTGCGTGCGCCCCAGCGTCTAGACGCTAGCTCGACGCTAGCTCGACGCTGCCCCGACAATTCCCCACCATAGACGTGCATCAGCGTCGAGCGCGCGTCGCAACGCTCGCTCAACGCCGACAGCGTCGAGACGCTGGCCGAGCGTCTCGACGCCCCGAAGTCTGAAGCGTGATTTTGAAGATCCACCCGAGAGCAAGCGTCGAGCGCAAGCGTCTCGACGCTCGCTCGACGCCGCGCGCGCGTCTCGACGCCGCGCAGCGTCTCGACGCCGCGCAGCGTCTCGACGCCGCCCCGCGCGCGCGCAGCAGCCAACTTAGGGCACAGCATCGAGACGCTGGCCTAGCGTCTCGACGCTCCGAGCTTAAAAGGCGTGAAACCTTCAGTTTTGCAGCCACTTTTCGATTCTCCATCTTCTCCAAGCTTCTCCTCTCGGGTCTACCTCCATTTTCCGCCATTTTTGTACTTCTTCTCCTTCTTTGTGCATGATTTCAAGCTCTTCCATGGTGGATTGGAGTAATCCAACCTCCATGGAAGGCTAAACCAAGGTATGTGCTTGATTTAGAGTTTTGGTTTGTAAGTTTTGGATGTTTGGGGAGATTTTTCCCCTTTGTAATTGTTGAGACATTAGCTTGATTATGCATTCTCTTGCTTGTTCTTCATCAAATTCTAGCATGTGTAGCTAAATTAGATTGACGCTCTAATTCTTATGCATGATAGAGGGCTAAAGGTTGGGACGTATAATTGCCTATACCGCTAGGTAGCACGGGTCTAAGCATGGCTAATTAGTTCGGCCCAAAGTGACATTGGTAAACTGAGTTAATTAACGTTTTCATGTTAGGCTTAAGGCAAGAGAGAAACCGGTTTAGTCTTAGGATTAGGCCGTCGCAATGTTCCCGTCACTAGCACGTAATCGATTTAGGGGTCGCTACCTTAGATAGATTATTGGCTAAGTTTAATTAGAATTGCACGCTTCTAATTAATTCTTTGGGTCATTTGAGTTAGAGATGACTAGATGAATTGTGTGCATGAACATGGCTAACGCATAAACCGTATCAATGATCCGAACATCCATAACGAGCAATTCCATTTCTCGAAGTTGAGCACAACCGTTTACTTTTTGCACGTCAGTTAATTTTCCGTTAGCATAATTAGGAGCTCCCTTCCCCCAAAACCAAATTACCATTCTTTAATTTGTGCATTCTTTTATTTCTAGCAAATTAGACTTAGTTAGATTGAATTTCTTATTTCCCTATGGATCGACCCCGTTGCCACTTAGCTACAAATAGCTCGGTGTATTCGGGTTTATAAATTGTATTTTGGCAAGCCTCGACAGCTTGAATTTGGAGTACCCCAAAAGTACATCTACCAGGGCTTCGGGACCAATTCCGTCCACTTGTCCGTTTTTCCATAGGCGACGGTTCTAGGTGTCGTATGTGGGTTGATCCATGGTTGCCTGATGGTCCTATTCTCCCCAGAATCAGTGATCGTATCTTGTATGACGCAGCTAGTCATATTCAAGCTATGGTCTCTGATTTTCTGCTTCCTGATGGTTCGTGGCGGTGGCCGGTTGTGTCTCCTGATTTGTTGGAGATCGCCGATGCCGTGCGCTCTACTGTGTGTTGCCCCGGCAGGGAGGATAGGTTGATCTGGGTTCCAGGCGGGCTTGGTTTTTCGGTTTCTAGTGCTTGGGAGGCGATCCGCCCCCGTGGGACAGTGGTTCCGTGGCAGGGTTTGCTTTGGTTCGGGGGGAATATTCCGCGACATGCTTTTGTCACCTGGCTGGCCTTGAGGGACCGTTTGTATACTCGTGATAGGCTGGCTAGGTGGATCCCCTCGACACCTACCGACTGTTTGCTTTGCTTGTCCGGGTCTGAGTCCCGTGACCACTTGTTCTTCCAGTGCCCCTTTGCGAGTTTGGTGTGGGAGGATATTCTCTGTTGGGGTAGAGCTTCCCGCCTCGTTCTCCCTTGGGATGCTGAGCTTGAGTGGATTTGTCGGGTGAGTGCTGGGCAGCACAAGCGTAAGCTTGTCTGGAGGGTGGCCTGGTGTGCTGTGATCTACCATATTTGGATGGAACGCAACTTGCGTTTCCACGGCCCGGGTCACCGTCCTCCTCAGTCGGTTATCGCTGCTATTCGGTCTGATATTTCTTCTGCCTGCTCGTCCTGGGTGGGTGCGGTTTCGGCCGGCTCCCCCTGGGATTCTTTTGATTGACTTTGTCTTGTTCTTTGAGTGTGTGCAGGTGTTTTGTCAGGTTGCTCTTTTCGGCGCTGTTTCGCGTTTGGCGATTGCTTCTTTTCCCCTGCTCTGTCCCTGTGTGCTGCTGCTGTCTCTTCTCTACAGGGGTTTTCTGTTTTGGTGTTTGGTCAGGTTGACTCTATGTGGTGCTGTTTCGTTTATGGTGATTGCTTCTTCCCCTGCTCTGTCCCTGGTTGCTGCTGCTGCCTCTTCTCTGGAGGGGTTTCGGTTTTGGTTTGTGCGACTTGGTTGTTTGTGCTTGTCCCTGTGCTTGTTGTGGCGATCGGTTGCTGGCTTTCTTCATCTGTCTGTCCTTTGCTGTCCTTGGCCTTTCTCCCCTGGTGGGCTTCTTGTGTGGGGCTTTGAGAGGCTAGTCTGTGGGGTGTCTCTAGCAGTCGGTTTGGTTCAGGCGGTGCTTGCTTCTTCTGCAGTTGGCTGTCCTTCTCTGTTCAGTGGGTGCTCGTTGTCCCCTGGCGGTCCTGGTTCCTTATTGAGCTGAGTTCTGGTTGCTTGTTGTCACCCCGAAAGGCGCTTTGTCCTGAGGGTGTGTTGGTTTTTGGTGGGTCCTGGGATCTGGCTTTGTCGAGGAAGCGATGCTGGCTGGGTCCCTGTGGCTTTCTGCCGGGCCTGCATACCGGATGGTTGTTCTTTTGCCATAAGTAGGGGGAAGACGAGTTGATGGGCCTCTTCTTTGTTCGGTTTCTTGGTCGTGCTTGGGGGGCGGGCTGCTTGCTTGCTTTTGTTGGATGGCCAGCTTGGCCCCTTTTTTTCTCAGCATCTGCCTGTCCTCTCTCTGGTTTTGCTTGGTGCCCCTTGACCCTGTCTGGAGTCGCTCTTTCGCTCGTGCCGGCTGGGGGTTGGATGGCCTGGGGTGTTTTGTGGGCGGTTGAGGAGTCATGGTTCGCTGTTGAGGTGCTTGCTTTGTTCGTGCTCTGTCTTTGTCTCCTCTTGCTTCAGCTGGTTCTTTGCTTTTTTTGTGGTGTTTCGTTTTTCTGCTTTTGGTTTTCTCTGGCTCCTTCCCGCTTGTGGGTTGGATGCTAGGGTCTGTTGTTGTTTGGTTTCTTTGTTGCTTTCCCTCGGGCTGTGAGGTTTCCGTTGGGTTATTTTGGATTTGTTGTCATACATTGGTTCTCCCAGTGTTTGTTCTCTTGTTTGTTGTGCCCTTTGGCCTCGGGCTTTGAGGTCTTTTTGCTTATATATAATCACCTTTGCAAAAAAAAAAAAATGTATAAGGAAAAGACCAAGATTTGGCACGACAGTAGACTTAGGATTAAGGACTTTAAGAAAGGCCAACTTGTCTTATTGTTTAACTCACGATTGAAATTATTTCCAGGCAAGCTTAAGTCTAGATGGTCCGGTCCTTTTGTAATTACTAATGTGTTTGTTCATGGTGCCATCGAGATAAAGAACCTGCAGCAAGGTCAACCATTCATGGTTAATGGTGCAAGGTTGAAGCACTACTATGAGGAAGGAGATGTGAAGACTCTCTCGGCCTTCCTCTTGACTGAAGCGTGAAATTAAGAACGAGAGAGGACGAGTGATTGCTGTGCTCGTCAATATGAGGCTCATGCCTTAGTTTATTTTTTCCATTTTTTCCAGTTATCGTTTGTGTATATGTTTGTATGATTTTAATTACGATGTTGATGTTGATTTTATTTCTTTTTGTAGGGAATCAATAGAGGGAATCAAGGAGATTAAATCCAGCTAAAAAAATCAAGAAGATATTGGGCCAAATCAAAGATACGGTTGAGCAAAGATTGACATTTAAATGCAGAAAATCCCCAACGGTCACTAGAATTGCGCTGGATTTGCAGAGTCCGCAAAAATATAGCCGTTGGGATTTTTTGGGTTTCTTTATATCCGTTAGAAGGCGCGTTGATCCGTACGATTCTCCCATTATCTGAACTCCAAGAAAGCTGCTTTTCTCTTCATCTGTGATTCCTCTCTCCACATCTCCACAATTCAACAATGGTGCTAACAAGAGCCGAACGATCTGCGTCCAAGAAAAGGGCTGATGAAGCTGAAACGGCTGCGAGGGAAGCACTTCTTGCCCTTGCAGACGCTGATGCTGCGCGAACTGAACGACTGCCCAAACTTCCGATCTGCAAGAAGAAGTGGAAGGTCGTCACAGAGATACCTGCTGGACCCTCTGAACCAGCAGGCACACCCAAGAAGCGCAAATGGAGTATGGCTGTGGCCGAAGAAGAAAGCAAGAAAAAGACCCCCTCTGTGGAGAGTCAAGAACGAGGCCAGCCATCCCACGAGACAGCCGAGCGCAGCCCTTCACCATCTCCACCAGTTCAAAGCCCTGAGCTCTCCTCATCGCCGCCAGCGCAGAGCCCTGAGCTGCCTTCATCACCGCAGAGTTCTGCACAGACCCCTACAGCAGCACAAAGCACCACTCCGTCGCCCACTTCTCCACGGCCTGACCTTGAATTCCCATATGGGGAGTACCAAGAATCAACGCAGGGCAGTGGGGGGGCTGAGGAAGAAGAGGTCTTCTCTCCGTTGAGGGAAGCCAGCCCTGAGAGTCCTGCGCAGAAGGATGATTCTATGGAAGAAACACTGGGGGCTTGCCTCCATGCGATCACAACCAAGGCGAAGCTGAAGAAGAAGAAGGGTGCCAAGATTATCAAGGCCAAACGGTCCAAGAAATCAAAGAAAAAGAAAGCCAAGAGGGCGTTTGCATCAGAGGAGAAGAGTGATGAGCCATCGCTCAAGAAGCTCAAGATTGAGGCTGCTGAGTCAGCCAAACCAAAAGACAAAGGGAAGGCCAAGCTTTACCCTGAAGATGAGCCTCAGTCAGTGAGGTACGTGTCTTCTGACGTTGAGTCTAGAGGCATGGAGCTGAGGAAACGAGAGCTGCTGCACGAGAAGGGCTTCCTCGACAGACCTGCTGACCTGCCGCAATTCTTGCGCGCAGGAATTACGAATCACGGCTGGGAGGAGTTGTGCAGACCACCCAATCCAGCTTACACAAGCATGGTGTATGACTTCTACGCCAACCTGAGGAATTCTGAGGAGGGGTTGTCTGTGGTCAGGGGAGTAGAAGTGGACTTCTCAGCAAAAGCCATCAACGAAGCCTATGGCCTCAAGGGCCAAAAACATACTGACTATGTGAGGATTGTTGATGAGCCTACTGAAGCCGTCCTGGAAGAGGCCATTCGGACCATTGGCCAGCCTGAAGCATCCTGGACCGTGTCACGCAATGGGAGGCACACTCTCATGAGTGCGAACCTCACAGCTAAGGCGGCTGTATGGTTTTCTTTCGTGAGAAGGAAACTATCCCCAGTGACTCATGAGACCACCATCAACCAGAGCAGGTCGCTGCTGGTTTATGCAATCATGCGAGGTCTCACGATCAATGTGGGTGAAGTCATGTCCGCCGCCATTGCTGACTGCGCCAAGAAGGGTAAGGGTCCATTGTTCTTCCCTAATACTATTACTAAACTATGCTTACGTGCAGGAGTCCCCATTGAGCGGATGGAACAGCAGATGGCTTACACAGGCCACTTGGAGCTGCCTACAGGCTTAAGGCTGAAAAGGAAGGGGAACATGGAGTTTGAGCTGGATAGATTGGCTGCTGCTCAGTCATTGTCCATGGCGTGCCTGCTGGATTTACAGAAGAGGATGGCTCAATGGGCCACATACGCCCAGGCGAGGGACAAAGAAGTTGCTGACCAACTGGGATGCATCTTCCCTGACTTTCCCACGAACCTACTGTCTCCATGGGTGCCCCCACGACCACGAGGGACTGATCATGAGGATGAAGACATCTGAGTGCTGGTTTGAATTGCACTAAAGGGAGTATTGCTGTTCCCTTAGAATAAACAAGAAAAAAAAATCAAACTGCTTTTTGTGAACCATGTGAATTATGCTGTTTTTAGTTAATATTTTGATCTGTTTTAGTTGCTTAGTTTTAAGTTTTTAAATTGTTTAGTGTAGTCTGATGATAGCTGAATAGGTAGGTTAGTTTGGTTTTATTTTTGTAGAGCTTGAGTGACGGGAAAAAAGCATGCTTAGGGGCCTGAATCACTGTTATATCTGCCCTGGCTTTATTGCGAAATAATTGCGGAAACCGCAATTTTTATTACTGAATGCATGTTTTGGACTGTCTGTTTAGCTAGGCTGTGATCTGTTAAATTCTATCTTTTGCTGCTATCATGACTACCTTGTATAGCTTATCTTAAAGCATGCTGGATGAGTGTCATAGGACACCCTTTGATAGTTTAAATTAACCTCTAAAAAGCTCAGCATGCATAGCTTTAAGTCCTTACGTGTCTGTTTTTTTCAAATGTCTGCTGCTGTGATATTTACTTTTAGAATGTTCTGCCTATGCCTAGGACTTTTAGATTCTCTTTGTTTTACCTTAGACTAGATGCTTCTAGGACAGTTTGGGGGTGTGCCACCTCAGACACTCATTGGGGACCATGAGTAGTTTTAGTTTGGGGGAGGCCACCCTAGGCCTAGGAACATTCCTCTCTCCCTTAAAAGCATTAGCATTCTTCTTCTCCTTGACAAAAATGATGAACTGAAAAAAAAAAAAAAAAAAAAATGAAAAATAGAATAAAGAGGGGAGTCTCTCTTAGGTTGCTAAGTAATCAGTGCCAAGTGTGTAACCCACAAGTGGCATTACATCAAAAGGCAACCAAAGGATAGGCACCACCTAAGTAAGAAAAAAGGAAAAGAGTAGGGAAGAAGAATGTATACCTAGGAGTTGCAGCTTTGTGGCTTAGATGTCCTGATAAAAAGAACTCTGATCCTCAATTAGCTGAGCACAAAGTTGTAGCTTGTAGGGTTGTTTAGGGAGATGAATGTATGTCCAATGTAGTGATGCCAGGGTTTAGGTTGTTCTCTTAAAGCACTACTGTCACTGTTAATACTAAGACTGGCATGACTCTAAGGAATCCTAGGTAGCTCATAAGTAAAAACTAGAAGCATGTACTGAGTCTGGGGTAAAGCTAGGTAGAATTTGAAACCTTAGGGATAGTGGCATGATATGACAAAAGCAAGTAGATCAGTTGTAGGGAGTTAATGAAAACAGTAGGAGTATTAGGCAGGCGAAGTCAGAAGAAGCTAGATGAGAGGATACTTCTGAACTTAGAAGTGTGTCACAGGACAGCACTGCTATAGATAGGGATATAGGGGAGTCATAAGAGGTTAAAGAAGATGAAACAGCAGCCTAAGTAGTCCTTAGATTGCTTGAGGACAAGCAAAACCTTAAGTTTGGGGGTGTGTTATGTCTCCAAAAGTGACTTATTTAGGACTTATTTAGCTTAGAAAGATGCACACTCTTAGGTGTTTTTTATAGGAATTAGCTTAAACCTATGCTTATTTGTGAGAATTAAAAGAAGGTAGCTAAATTAGGACTTGTGTGCAAAAGGAAAGAAAAGGATTGAAAACCGAAGTAAAAGAATGAAAAAACTACATTGCGACAGCATTGCGGAAACATTGCTGAAACCGCAATGTTTCAAGTGAAAACCGTAAGTTGACTGATCTTTTTCTGTTAATTTCCGTTATTTCAGGGATTCGTTCTTTCTCCTCCATCCATTCTGAAGTACGACGTTGAAGATTGATGGTTCTCCTTGGCCCAAATGCGCCTGCAGATTGCTATAAAAGGGGGTCAAAGTCGAGGGTTCAATCATCATCCGAAAGCGTAGAAGTCTTCTCGCAACTCCATCTTTTCTCCTGTTTTTCTTTGCCGTCTGTTGGTTTGCGAAGCTCAGTTGTTGGAATCGATAATCTGATAGGAAGGAGAGGAGATTCATCTTCTCTCCCGATTGGATTCATCCAAGCAAGGCTGGTCTTTCTCATCCTTCAGCCGAGGCGGTTGCGACGAGGCGTCCAAGCTCATTTACATGCTTTCTGTCTTTCCTTTCTATTTTACAGCATTGTGTAGTTGTTGTTTCTGTTCTAGTGGCTAGTTTATTGCATTTCGTGGTGTTCTGTCTTTGGGTTATTCAGTTTAAGCTTTCTTTTGTTCCTTCAAACAATCAAGTAATCAAAAGCACAATTCAATATTTCACAGTTTCTTGCCTCTGCGATCTACTGTTTTTCTTTACTGTTTTATCTCTAAATTCCTTCTAAGCATGTCTGTTTTATCACTTCTTTCTGTTCTCCCCACATCCATGAGTAACTAAGTCACATAGGGGCATGCTAATGACAATACTATAGGCTAAAAAACGTGAACCAAGCATGTAGGATAGCTCTCGGAGCATTGATTGTATGTAAGCTTCATCCCACGGGCAATTTCGATTGGCCATCCATTTTGTCCAAAGAACTCCTAACCTCTGGAAGGAGTAAGAGTTCAGAGTCATACACTCATGCTAGCCTTTCAAGGTAGCCAGAAAACGACCTAGGAATAGGCGTTTTCCTAGTACAAACCATAACTTTCTGCTTTAACAAGATGCTTAAGACCTTACTTGGACATGAGTAAACTAAAGAATCTAATGCTTGGAATCGGACGATACATGAGATTGAGTGAGTTTGATGCATAGAGAGTTGATCCAATGCTTGAGAATCGTGTGAAAATGCCTATAGAGGAGTCGTTAGTAGCCCTTGTTTCTCCATTTTACACACTTTCGCTGTTAGGAAAATTGCGGTAGAATTGCTGTTTCCGCAATTCTGCTAAATTCACAATTCTGTTTAGCTGTTTTCTTCTTCATTTATTAATCTCGTCTCTTTTCATTTGAGTTTAGCTTTGACTTGCACTTGTTTATGTTGCTACCCTCTACGTATTCAGTAGGAAATAGACAATTTAAAACCAATTCTACCCCATCAAATCCACCCTTTCTTCCTTAACTTTACACTTCACGAGTAGCTTATAATAAATCTCTGTGGGAAAACGAATGAAAAAATACTTACTACTTGCTATAGGATCATGTATGCTTGCATGTTCTGAGTGCTCTCTCTATCTCATTGCTTATTTATTTTAACACATTGAGCACGCAACAAGCATGCAGAAGAAATATCAGACCAAAATTTGCCTTTATAGGCGGTATATAATGCAGTTAAATATTTTAAATCATCCATGCCCCGTTTGCACGGTGCAGGATCAATCAACCCCCACTCTGGGCTATCTAGGTGATGCGCTCACTCACCCGTGGCACCAAGTGGTTGTTTGATAATTTTTAAGAAAATCTGCCCTAGGGCAGAATCGAACCCCCACTCTCTGCTATGGAACTTGCGAAGATTTAAACGATTCCTCTATTAAATAGGATTCCAAGCTTAATGTGCGAAAGACTCTAAAACAGTAAAGAGCTAAACAGATGAAGACGAATTGAAGTAACGTAGCAACCAGAAACAAATGACAGAAAACAGTAGAGAAATGGAAGACAGAAACAGATGGAAATGTAAGGCAGAAAGCAGTAAAAGCAAGCGCCTCGGATGAAGGGGAAGGTTAGCGTTTCTTGGGGATGAATTCAATCAGAAGAGAAGAAGGATCTTCTCTTCTTCCTCTCGAATTATCGGCGCCAAAGGCTGATTCCTTCACTCCAACAAACGGGATAAGAGAATGGATGAGGGAACTGCGTTGAGACAGAGAGTTCTATGCTTCCGAGCTTGTTGTTCTCCTTCCCCCTTGACCTCCTTTTATAGCTTTTTGCAGGTACCTTCAGCTATGGAGAACCATTCATTCTGAACGACGATCCTCCACGTGGCAGCAGGAGAGAGCTTAGGCGGCTGAAAGATCGCAACAAGACGACAGACGGTTGGGAAAAACTTAACATCCGCAGCTTGGCATTGCGGAGACAGCAATGTTTCAGCAATTCTTCTGCAATGCAAATTTCAACTCTTTTAACATCATTTTTTATTCTTTCTCGTTCCTTTTACAAATAAGTCCTAATTTAGCCTCATTCCTTGAATTCTCATATTTAAGCACGTATTAAGCTAAATTCTAACAAAAACGCTTAAGAGTTTACACAATTCTATAGTAAATAAGTCCCTAATTTACGTACTTTTTGAGAGGTAACACACCCCCAAACTTAAGTTATTGCTCGTCCTCGAGCAATATAAGGGCTTACTTAGGCTGCTAATTCTTGATTTTTAAACTCTCTCTAACCGCTTGCTGACTTCCCTATGCTTACTATCCAAGGCATGACTGTCCTGTGACACTCTCCTAAGTTCAAACTAACTTCACATGCTGCTTATTCTGACTTCTCTTGCCTTTAAAACCTTTTGTCTTTAATAAATTTCCTAACAACTGGTTTATCTGCCTATGTCATTAGGTTCATTGTGCAGTTATCCCTAAGTTTTCAAATTCTTCCTAGTTTTACCCCAGACTCAGTACATGCTTCCAAGGTATTTTAATTGAGCTACCTAGGAAACTTCACAGTCATACCAAGCTTAGCACACACGAGAATCAGAGTACAGTCCATACAACACCTAAGCTTTGGCATCACTGTGCTGGTTCAACACTCATCTCCCTAGACAAACTACAAGCTATGGTCCTGTGCTTAGCAAACTAAGGATCAGAGTTCTTTTTATACAGGACATCTAAGCACCTAGGATATAGCTTGCTGGCACACATTCTTCTTCCTTGGCTTTATTTGTTTTTTCTTTTCTTTTTGGTAGAGTCTTCTTTTGGTTTGCCTTTTGATGCAGTGCCACTTGTGGGTTACACAAATGACCCTGATTACTCAGCCTCCTCCAGAAAGACACTGCCCTTTATTTTTCTGTTTCTTTTTATCATTCATTTTTTTCAAAGAAGAAGAATGCTTTTTCAAGAGGGAGAGAGGAATGTTCCTAGGCCTAGAGGCTGCCTCCCCCAAACTTATCTTTCTCATTGTCCCCAATGAGAGTCTGAGGTGGCACACCCCCAAACTTGTCCTAGAAGCATCTAGTCTAAGGAAAAATAAGTAGAACTTAGCCCACAGTGGGGGTTGATTGATTCTGCACCGTGCAAACGGGGCATGTATGATTTAAAAAATTTAACTGCATTATATACCGCCCATAAAGGCAAATTTTTATAGCAGAGAGTGGGGGTTCGATTTTGCCCTAGGGCAGATTTTCTTAAAAATTATCAAACAACCACTTGGTGCAACGGGTGAGTGAGCGCATCACCTAGATAAGCCCAGAGTGGGGGTTGATTGATCCTGCACCGTGCAAACGGGGCATGGATGATTTAAAATATTTAACTGCATTATATACCGCCTATAAAGGCAAATTTTAGTGTTGCTCTTGCGACCTTGCCTGTTTGTTACTTAGGTCTCCCTCTCATCTCTGGTCGGCAGTCTTCTCGGGATTGCCAGCCCCTGATTGATCGGATCACCTCTAGGATTGGCAGTTGGACTGCTAGGGCTCTTTCATATGCGGGAAGGTTGCAGCTTATCCAGTCGGTCCTCCAGAGCTTCCAGGTCTATTGGGCTAGTGTGTTTGTGCTGCCTGCTCGTATAGTCCATAGGGTTGAGAGTTTACTTCGTTCTTACCTCTGGAAGGGCTCTCCTTCTGGTCGTGGGGGGGCGAAGGTTGCCTGGGATGACATTTGTTGGCCGAAGCGGGAGGGAGGTTTGGGTATTCGTCATATCCAATCCTGGAACTCGGCAGCGGTTATGAAGCTCCTTTGGCTCCTTCTGCTTCGCTCTGGTTCCCTGTGGGTGGCTTGGATGGAGGAGTATATCCTCCGTGGACGGTCTCTTTGGACGATTCCTGTGTCATCTATGTGGTCTTGGTGCCTCAAGGCGATTATGGGGCTTCGGGACCAATTCCGTCCACTTGTCCGATTTTCTATTGGTGATGGTTCTAGGTGTCGTATGTGGGTTTACCCATGGCTGCCTGATGGTCCTATTCTCCCCAGGATTAGTGATCGTATCTTGTATGACGCAGCTAGTCATATTCAAGCTAGGGTCTCTGATTTTCTGCTACCTGATGGTTCGTGGCGGTGGCCGGTAGTGTCTCCTGAGTTGTTGGAGATTGCAGATGCCGTGCGCTCTACTGTGTGTTGCCCAGGTAGGGAGGATAGGTTGATATGGGTTCCAGGCGGGATTGGTTTTTCTGTTTCGAGTGCTTGGGATGCGATTCGCCCCCGTGGGACAGTGGTTCCTTGGCGGGGCTTGCTTTGGTTCGGGGGGAATATTCCGCGTCATGCTTTTGTCACCTGGCTGGCCTTGAGGGACCGTTTGTATACCCGTGATAGACTGGCTAGGTAGATCCCCTCGACACCCACTGATTGTTTGTTGTGTTTGTCCGGGACTGAGTCCCGAGACCACTTGTTCTTTTAGTGCCCCTTTGCGAGTTTGGTGTGGGAGGATATCCTTTGTTGGGGTGGAGCTTCTCGCCTCGTTCTCCCTTGGGATACTGAGCTTGAGTGGATTTGTCGGGTGAGTGCTGGGCAGCACAAGCGTAAGCTTGTTTGGAGAGTGGCCTGGTGTGCTGTGATCTACCATATTTGTATGGAACGCAACTTGCGTCTTCACGGCCCGGGTCACCGCCCTCCTCAGTCGGTGATCGCTGCTATTCGGTCTGATATTTCTTCTGCATGCTCGTCCTAGGTGGGTGCGGTTTCGGCCGCCTCCCCCTGGGATTATTTTGATTGACTTTGTCTTGTCCTTTGAGTGTGTGCAGGTGTTCTTTCAGGTTGTTCTTTGCGGTGTTGTTTCCCTTCTGGCGTTTGCTTATTCTCCTGCTCTGTCCCTGGTTGCTGCTGTTGTGTCTTCTCTGGAGGGGTTTTCAGTCTGGTCTGTGCGGCTTGGTTGTTTGAGTTTGTCCCTGTGCTTGTTCCTGCTTTGAGGACGCTGCTTGCAGAGGCTCGACCAGTTGCTTGCTTTCTTCACCTGTCTGTCCCTTGCTGTCCTTGGCCCTTTCTTCCCTGGTGGGCTTTTTGAGTGGGGGCTTTGAAAGGCTAGTCTGTGGGGTGTCACCAGCAGTAGGGGCTGTTTCCGGCGGTGCTTGCTACTTCTGCAGTTCGCTGTCCATCTCTGTTCTGCGGTTGCTCTGTGTCCCCTGGCGGTCCTGGTTCCTAATTGAGTTGAGTTTGTTCTGGATGCTTGTTGTCACCCCGAAAGGCGCTTTGTCCGGAGGGTGTGTGGGCTTTTGGTGGGTCCTGGGATCTGGCTTTGTCGAGGGAAGCGATGCTGGCTGGGTCCTTGGGTTTTCTGCCGTGCCTGCATACCGGATGGTTGTTCTTTTGCCATAAGTAGGGGGAAGATGAGTTGAAGGGCCTCTTCTTTGTTTGGTTTCTTGGTCGTGCTTGGGGGGCTGGCTTCTTGCTTGCGGATGATGGATGGCCAGCTTGGCCCCTTTTATCTCAGCATCTGTCTGTCCTCCCTCTGTTTTGCTTGGTGCCCCTTGACCCTGTCTGGAGTCGCTCTTCGCTCGTGCCGGCCGGGGGATGGATTGCCTGGGGAGCTTGTTGGGCGGTTGAGGAGTTATGCTTCGTTCGTGTTCTGACTTATTGCTTCCTCTTGCTTCAGCTGTGTTCTTTTCTTTTTGAGTTGTGTTGCATTTATTTGCTTTTGTCTTTTCTGGCTCCTTCCCGCTTGTGGGTTGGATGCCGGGGTTTGTAGTTGTTTGGATTCTTTGTTGCTTTCCCTCGGGCTGTGAGGTTCCGTTGGGTTGTTTTTGTTAGTTGTCGTACATTGGTTCTCCCAGTGGTTGTTCTCTTGTTTGATGGTGCCCTTTGGCCTCGGGCTTTGAGGTCTTTTTGCTTATATATATTATCACCTTTGCAAAAAAAAAAAAAAAGTAGAACTTAAAACTCCTAGGTATAAAATGACCTTCGTAAAACAGATAACACAGAAGCAGAATTTTTGTAAAAACAACATGGTAAGGGCTTACAGAGGTGCATGCTTAGCAACAAAGGAAGCTAAATTTAAACGAACAAGGGTGTACTATGACACTCATCCAGCATGCTCATTAGATAGATGGCATAGTGAAGGCAGTTAAAGCAGCAGAATATCGAGATTTAAACACAGGCAGCCCATCCAAAAAGACATCCAACAGCATGCGAAAACTAACAAAAATTGCGGACACCGCAAGGAATTCGCAATTAAACCTACAGAGCAATTTTAGCAGTGATCAAGGCTCCTAGCATGTTATAATCAAAACAGCTAAGCTACCTAAGCTACTACTCAGATGACAAACAAACAGAACTACACTAATCTAAACAACTCAAAATAACAAATCAAAACAGATCATTGAATAAAAATGGGGGTAACAGTTCACAGAAAAGCAGGTTTATTGTTTTTTTTTTCATTCTTAAGAGGGATCAGAAAACTCCCTCGAATGCCGTCAGCCTAGCATTCAAACATCTTCATCATCTTCTCTCCTTTCTCGTGGAGGCACCCACGGCTTCAGCAGATCAGCAGGGAAGGTGGGGAATATGCAACCCAGTTGTTCAGCCACCTCCTGGTCCCTCGCCTGCGCGTATTCAGCCCATTTGGCCATCTTGTGTTGCAAGTCCATTAGGCCCGCCATAGATAGTGACTGTGCAGCAGCCAGGCCATCCATCTCAAACTCCATATTGCCCTTTCTCCGCATCCTCAAGATCGTGGGCAGCTCCAGATGGCCAGTATAAGCCAATTGGTATCAGATTACACAAATGCAAACAGATTACACAAATGATAAGAAAACCCTAGCCAATTGGACCTAAGAACCCTTATGGTTATACAAACCCCTAGATCTCAAATGCTAAAACCCCCAAATACATATGATCTCATCCCAAGGAAGAAGAAAGAAACGAATTTACCTTGATGATCAATATCAAGAGTAGAGAAAACTTGTTTCAAAACTCAAGATTCGAATCACTCCACAAGATAGCTTGATCAAGACTACTTGAATGACTCTACATGCAAATCTAATCACAAGAAATGCAAAGGAATAAGCTCATGGCTTAAGAAGCAAACTATGCAACTTTCATTTTTAAACTCAAATCTGTCTATCCTAATTAAACAACATGGATGGCTATATATAGCCTTCAAAATTAACCCTAGAGTAACCTATGGTCAATTGAAGAGTTGTAACTCTCATGCCCATCAATACCATAATGGCCACTAGCTAAATTGTAACTTAAAACATTGAAAACAAAACTTTAAAACTGAAATTACATGAAACTACTCTTAAATCCGAGAATATAAATACTAATCAACCAACTTATAGTTTGTAACCATCCAAGAGTAATCAAAGCCCCACTTGAAGTAGTTTGAACTACTAGTTCCATAGATGAAGCTTGATCCATCTTTAATGAAGCATGAGTTGCATTTTAGTTCATTAAATGCAACTCCATTTGTTTTCCATCTTGGAAAGTTGCTATGACCCTGACATCTACCTTGAAGTTCATATGGCATGATTGGGATGCCCTGGTTCATATCACATGGGATGCCATGATGTGGATATTTAAGAAGAAGGTCTTTGAACCTTGTCCAAGCTTCGTGAAGAGACTCATTCTCAGCTTGTTTGAACTTGATTATATCATCACGAAAGGTAGAAATCCTATCAGGTGGGAAATATTTAACTAGGAATTTTTCCGCCAAGTCTGTCCAATTGAGGACTGATCCAGAGGGTAATGAGTTCAACCACGTCTTTGCTTTGTCCCTCAAAGAGTAAGGGAAGAGGTAGAGCCTCAAGGCTTCTTGGGAAACTCCAGGGATGATGAATGTATCACTGACTCCTAGGAAGTTTCTAAGATGGTTGTGGGGATCCTCATTTTCCACTCCAAAGAATTGTCCCACAGTGGACAACATTTGGAACATCACTGGCTTTAACTCGAATGAGTTGGCAGTGATTTCAGGGCGGATTATGCTGGGGTTCAGCTCCCCAGGCATAGGTACTAGGTATGAGAGGATGGCACTATCCTTATCATTCGCTATTTCGATGGGATTGCGAGTGACAGGTACCGGATTTGGATCTAATCTATCCATTTCTTCTTGAGAGAATTGCGGAGACTCTGCGATTTCAGCAATTATTTGAGGTAAAGGGGGTTGTTTAAAGAGACGTTTCTTGGCTCTATTTCTAGCCTTAAATAATCTCTCAGGCTCAGGGTTGAACTCTAGATCACTACCTGAAGGCTCATTCATAAACTAACCCAAACAGTACCTGCAAAAGAAATGAAAATAGATCAGCTGCAATAGATATTAAGGGTTGGTTTTCTAACTTAACAAACTTCGTTTTCACTAAAATAAATCCCCGGCAGCGGCGCCAAAAACTTGTTGCGTGCTCAATGTGTTAAAATAAATAAGCAATAAGAGAGAGAGAGCACTCAGAACATGCAAGCATACATGATCTTATAGCAAGTAGTAAGTATTTTTTCATTCGTTTTCCCACAGAGATTTATTATGAGCTACTCGTGAAGTGTATTGTTAAGAAAGAATGGGTGGAATTGAGGGGGTAGAATTGGTTTTAAGTTGTCTAATTTCTAAGGAATATGTAAAGGGTAGCAACATAAACAAGTGCAAGTCAAAGATAAACTCAAATGAAAAGAGAAGAGATTAACAAATGAAGAGGAAATTGGCTAAACAGAATTTTAAACTTAGCAGAATTGCGAGAACAGCAATTCTACCGCAATGTTACTAACAGCGAAGTGTGTAAAATGGAGAAACAAGGGCTACTAACGACTCCTCTATAGGCATTTTCTCACGATTCTCAAGCATTGGATCAACTCACTATGCATCAAACTAACTCAATCTCATGTATCTTCCGATTTCATGCATTAGATTCTTTAGTTTACTCATGTCCAAGTAAGGTCTTAAGCATCTTGTTAAAGCAGAAAGTTATGGTTTGTACTAGGAAAACGCCTATTCCTAGGTCGTTTTCTGGCTACCTTGAAAGGCTAGCATGAGTGTATGACTCTGAATTCTTACTCCTTCCAGAGGTTAGGAGTTCTTTGGACAAAATGGATGGCCAATCGAAATTGCCCGTGGGATGAAGCTTACATACAATCAATGCTTCGAGAGCTATCCTACATGCTTGGTTCACGTTTGTTAGCCTATAGTATTGTCATTAGCATGCTCCTATGTGACTTAGCTACTCATGGATATAGACAGAACAGAAATAAGAGGTGAAGGAGACATGCTTAGAAGAAATTTAAAGACAAACAGCAAGGAAAAACAGTAGCAGCAAAGAGAAGAAACTGTGAAATGAAGAATTTTGCTTTGATTACTTGATTGTTTGAATGAACAAAGGGAAGCTTGAAGTAAATAACATAAAGACAGAAAGCAACGAAATGAAATAAGCTAGCCACTAGAAAAGAAGCAACAACTAAACAGAGCTGGAAATTCGAAATAAAAGACAGAAAGCAGGTAATTGAGCTTGAACGCCTCGTCGCAACTGCCTCGGCTGAAGGATGAGAAAGATCAGCCTTGCTTGGATGTATCCAATCGGGAGAGAAGATGAATCTTCTCTCCTTCCTATCAGATTGTCGACTCCAACAGCTAAACCTCGCAAACCAACAGACGGAAAAGAAAGACAGGAGAAAAGATGGAGCTGCGAGAAGACTTCTACGCTTTCGGATGATGATCAAACCCTCAACTTTGACCCCCTTTTATAGTAATCTGCAGGTGCGTTTGGGCCAAGGAGAACCATCCATCCTCAACGTCGTACTTCAAAATGGATGGAGGAGAAAGACCGAATCCCTGAAATAACGGAAAATAACAGAAAAGGATCAGTCAACTTACGGTTTTCACTTGAAACATTGCGGTTTTAGCAATGTTTCCGCAATGCACATTTTTCCTTCTTTTAACTTCGGTTTTTAATCCTTTTCTTTCCTTTTGCATACAAGTCCTAATTTAGCTACCTTCTTCTAAATCTCATATATAAGCATAGGTTTAAGCTAAATCCTATCAAAAACACCTAAGAGTGTACATCTTTCTAAGCTAAATAAGTCCTAAAAAGGTCACTTTTGGAGACGTAACACCTCCTCTCTTGAGGTTGGTGATGAGTTTCTCCAAGTGGAAGGGAAATCTCGTAGGCGTAAAAGGAACAGGAAGAAGGTTGCCAAGTCCTTGGCTGCGACAGACTCGTCTGCCTATCCCATTGCCTTGGTTAGCCTCCCGAGTTCTCCTATTGGCCCCACCTCTAGGCCTTCCCGGTCTCCTGGGCCCCCAAAGGAGGTCCGCGTGTCTAACTCTTTCGGTTCTCTAGCTGATTCCTCGGAGTGTGCCTTGGCCTCCCCGCGGGTGGTTTCCTTAGTGGAAAAGGTGCTCTGTGACGATGTGGACCCTCGATGGTGTCAGGATGCCACCGTATCCCCTTCTACTTCCTATGTCTAGTTGGTGTTCGTGGAATGTGCGCGGTCTCACTGACCCGACAAAAGGACGTTGTGTTCGTTCCTTTTTGCAGTCTGAGAATATTGGTTTCCGCTGTCTGGTAGAAACTAAGGTTAAGGCTCATCAGTTTGACTTCGTGTTTCGTTCTTTTGGGGCCGATTGGCAGTGCGTGTGTAGTTATGGGGACAGTGGCCTGGGTCGTATTTGGGTGTTATGGCGTTCCCGTCGGTTCTCTTTCTCTCCTAGCCTGATTACCCCTCAGTTGGTTACTGGCTCCCTGGTGGACCTGTCTTCTCAGGTTGTGACTCATATTGCCTGTGTGTATGGGTCCAATCTCGAGGCTGGGCGGTCTGCTTTGTGGAGGGAGTTGGCTTTGGCTTGTTCGAGTTGGTCTTCCCCTTGAGTGGTTATGGGAGACTTTAATGAGACTCGCCGGCTGACTGAGAGGAGTGGTGGTAACCATAGCATTTATGCGATGGAAGCCTTTGATAGTGCTCTCCTAGAGGCTGACTTGGTTGAGCTGCTGGTTCATGGGAATTGGTTCTCTTGGACTAGCCGCCCGAGGGGTGGCCCGGGAGGTCAGTTGGGGAGGTTGGATAGGGTTTTGGTGAATGATGAGTGGGTTTCTGCCCGGCCTATGTGCGTGGTGCATGTGCATGAGTGGGGTGTTTCTGATCATAGTCCGTTGGTTTTCTCTCCAGGCCCTTTAGGTGCTCGTCGGTCTCCTTCCTTTCGGTTCTTTAACCATTGGGGAGAGTCTGATAGGTTTTTGTTTGTGGTCGCTAGTAGGTGGGTGACCCATGTTGGGGTCTCTCCGCTTGTTAGTTTCGCCCGCAATTTAAAGGGCTTAAAGGGGTTTCTAAGGCAGGAGTTCGGGAAGGCGATTGCCGTGCTTAGTCAGCAGGTTATTGATCTTCGCTTGGCCATGGAGGCTGCCCAGGCTGGGGTTTTGGCAGACCCCCTTTCTCCCTCCCTCCTACTTCAGGCCTCTGAGGCCTCAGATAGGTTCTGGGCAGCAGCTAGGTGTGAAGAAGCCTCCCTTCGGCAGAAATCGAGGGTTAAGTGGCTGGCGTTAGGGGATAGGAACTCAGGTTTCTTTCACAGGAGCGTGAAAGTTAGGGCAGCCCGGAATAGCTTTTCCTCTCTGGTTGATGGTTCTGGGGCCGGTTGTCTTCCCATGAGGACATCTCGAGATCTCTTGTTCATTATTTCCAGGGACTCTTGGGGTCCCAAGGGGTTGGTTACCGTGACCTCTCAGAGCACTTAAAGCCGATTGTGGGGTTTTTGTGGTCGGATCAGTGTGTAACTCATCTCATCCGCCCCATCTCGAGAGATGAGGTTCGGGTTGTTCTCTTTTCCATGAGTAGTACCAAGGCTCCTGGGCCGGATGGCTTCCCTATGGGGTTTTTCAAAGCTGCTTGGAGTGTTGTTGGGGATGATTTCTGTTCCGCAGCGCTTCACTTCTTTGCTACCTCCTTCCTTCCTCCTGGTATCAATGCTACCTCTCTTACCTTGATTCCTAAAAAGGTGGGTGCCTCCCGGGTTGAGGATTTCAGGCCTCTTTCCTTTTTTTGCAAAGGTGAATATATATAAGCAAAAAGACCTCAAAGCCCGAGGCCCAAGGGCACAACAAACAAGAGAACAACCACTGGGAGAACCAATGTACGACAACAAAACCAAAACAACCCAACGGAAACCTCACAACCTGAGGGAAAGCAACAAAGAAACCAAACAACAACAAACCCCAGCATCCAACCCACAAACGGGAAGGAGCCAGAAAAGACAAAAGCAGATAAATGTAACACAACTCAAAAAGCAGAAGAACCAGCTGAAGCAAGAGGAAGCAATAAGACAGAACACGAACGAAGCAAGACTTCTCATCCGCCCAAAAAAACACCCCAGGCCATCCATCCCCCGGCCGGCACGAGCGAAGGAGCGACTCCAGACAGGGTCAAGGGGCACCAAGCAAAAACAGAGGGAGGACAGGCAGATGCTGAGAAAAAGGGGCCAAGCTGGCCATCCATCATATGCAAGCAAGAAGCCCGCCCCCCAAGCACGCCAAAGAAACCAAACAAAGAAGAGACCCATCAACTCGTCTTCCCCCTACTTATGGCAAAAGAACAACCATCCGGTATGCAGGTACGGCAGAAAGCCACAGGGACCCAGCCAGCATCGCTTCCCTCGACAAAGCCAGATCCAAGGACCCACCAAAAGCCCACACACCCTCCGGACAAAGCGCCTTTCGGGGTGACAACAAGCATCCAGAACAACTCAACTCAATTAGGAACCAGGACCGCCAGGGGACAAAGAGCACCCACAGAACAGAGATGGACAGCCAACTGCAGAAGTAACAATCACCGCCTGAACCAACCCCTACAGCTAGGGACACCCCACAGACTAGCCTCTCAAAGCCCCCACACAAAAAGCCCACCAGGGAAGAAAGGGCCAAGGACAGCAAAGGACAGACAGGAGAAGAAAGCAAGCAACTGATCGAGCCTCTGCAAGCAGCGTCCTCAGAGCATGAACAAGCACAGGGACAAGCTCAATCAACCAAGCCGCACAGACCAAAACTGAAAACCCCTCCAGAGAAGAGACAGCAGCAGCAACCAGGGACAGAGCAGGGGAAGAAGCAAACGCCAGAAGCGAAACAGCTTGCCAGAAGCGAAACAGCACCGCAAAGCGCAACCTGACAAAACACCTGCACACACTCAAAGAACAAGACAAAGTCAATCAAAAAAATCCCAGGGGGAGCCGGCCGAAACCGCACCCACCCAGGACGAGCATGCAGAAGAAATATCAGACCGAATAGCAGCGATAACCGACTGAGCAGGACGGTGACCCGGGCCATGAAAACGCAAGTTGCGTTCCCTCCAAATATGGTAGATCACAGCACACCAGGCCACCATCCAAACAAGCTGACGCTTGTGCTGCCCAGCACTCACCCGACAAATCCACTCAAGCTCAGCATCCCAAGGGAGAACGAGGCGGGAAGCTCTGCCCCAACAGAGGATATCCTCCCACACCAAACTCGCAAAGGGGCACTAAAAGAACAAGTGGTCTCGGGACTCAGTCCCGGACAAACAAAGCAAACAATCGGTAGGTGTCGAGGGGATCCACCTAGCCAGCCTATCACGGGTATACAAACGGTCCCTCAAGGCCAGCCAGGTGACAAAAGCATGACGCGGAATATTCCCCCCGAACCATAGCAAACCCTGCCACAGAACCACTGTCCCACGGGGGCGAATCGCCTCCCAAGCACTCGATACCGAAAAACCAATCCCGCCTGGAACCCAGATCAACCTATCCTCCCTACCTGGGCAACACACAGTAGAGCGCACGGCATCGACGATCTCCAACAAATCAGGAGACACTACCGGCCACCGCCATGAACCATCAGGTAGCAGAAAATCAGAGACCATAGCTTGAATATGACTAGCTGCGTCATACAAGATACGATCACTAATCCTGGGGAGAATAGGACCATCAGGCAGCCATGGATCAACCCACATACGACACCTAGAACCGTCGCCAATGGAAAACCGGAAAAGTGGACGGAATTTGTCCCGGAGCCCCATAATCGGCTTGAGGCACCAAGACGACATAGACGACACAGGAATCGTCCCAAGAGACCGACCACAGAGGATATACTCCTCCATCCAAGCCACCCACAGAGAACCAGAGCGAAGCAGAAGGAGCCAAAGGAGCTTCATAACCGCTGTCGAGTTCCAGGATTGGATGTGACGAATACCCAAACCACCCTCCCTCTTCGGCAAACAAATGTCATCCCAGGCAACCTTCGCCCCCCCACGACCAGAAGGAGAGCCCTTCCAGAGGTAGCACCGAAGCAAACTCTCAACCCTATGGACTATACGAGCAGGCAGCACAAACACACTAGCCCAATAGACCTGGAAGCTCTGGAGGACCGACTGGATAAGCTGCAACCTTCCCGCATAGGAAAGAGCCCTAGCAGTCCAACTGCCAATCCTAGAGGTGATCCGATCAATCAGAGGCTGGCAGTCCCGAGAAGACAGCCGACCAGAGATGAGAGGGAGACCTAAGTAACAAACAGGCAAGGTCGCAAGAGCAACACCCATGAATTCAGCCAGACCGACAGCCCCCTGGACAGGGACCCCCGCACAGAACATCGAGCTCTTAGCGGAGTTAGCCACAAGGCCTGACAGCTCCTGGAAGTGAAGTAATGTCTGCTGAACAAACCTCAAATAAGTCCTGTTCCCCGCAGAGAAAATCATCAAGTCATCCGCAAAGCAAAGATGGGTAAGATTAACCCTCTCACACTTGGGATGAAACTCAAACTCAGGCGGCGGGGAATTCAGCAGCCGCGACAAGACTTCCATACACATGACGAACAGGTAAGGGGACAGGGGGTCACCCTGACGGAGACCACGCCTACCCGCAAAAAACCCCTCAGAGGACCCATTCACCGAAATGGAGAACATAGGCGAAGTAACGCAAGCCCGGATCCAGTTGACAAACTGGCAAGGAGTACCAATCGAAAGCAGTAAGCCAAAGAGAAAATCCCACTGGATAGAATCATAAGCTTTCTGCAGGTCAATCTTCAGCACACACCGCGGGCTCCCTTTGTTGAGGTGGTAACCCCCAACCAACTCCTGGCAGAGCAGAATGTTATCCACAATACTCCTACCTTGAACAAAGGCCGACTGATTCGGACTAATGAAGGAAGGCAGCCACACGCGAAGACGATTAGCCAAAACCTTTGTAATGCATTTATACAACACATTACAACAGGAAATAGGCCTGAAATCCTCAACCCGGGAGGCACCCACCTTCTTAGGAATCAAGGTAAGAGAGGTGGCATTGATACCAGGAGGAAGGAAGGAGGTATCAAAGAAGTGAAGCGCGGCGGAAACGAAATCATCCCCAACAACACTCCAAGCAGCTTTGAAAAACCCCACAGGGAAGCCATCCGGACAAGGAGCCCTGGCACTACTCATGGAAAAGAGAACAGCTCGAACCTCATCTCGTGAGATGGGGCGGATTAGATCAGTTACACACTGATCAGACCACGAAAACCCCACCATCGGCTTTAATTGCTCTGTGAGGTCACGATAACCAACTCCTTGGGACCCCAAGAGACCCTGGAAATAATGAACCAAAGATCTCGAGATGTCCTCATGGGAAGACATCCTGACCCCAGAACCATCAACCAAAGAGGAAAAGCTATTCCGGGCTGCCCTAACTTTCACGCTCCTGTGAAAGAACCCCGAGTTCCTATCCCCTAACGCCAGCCACTTAACCCTCGATTTCTGCCTAAGGGAGGCTTCTTCACACCTAGCTGCTGCCCAGAACCTATCAGATGCCTCAGCGGCCTGAAGCTGGAGGGAGGGAGAAAGGGGGTCTACCACAACTCCCGCCTGGGCAGCCTCCATGGCCAAGCGAAGATCAATAACCTGCTGACTAAGCACGGCAATCGGCGTCCCAAACTCCTGCCTGAGAGACCCCTTTAAGCCCTTTAAATTGCGAGCGAAGCTAACAAGCGGAGAGACCCCAACATGGGTCACCCACCTACTAGCGATCACAGACAAAAACCTATCAGACTCCCCCCAATGGTTAAAGAACCGAAAGGAGGGAGACCGACGAGCACCTAAAGGGCCTGGAGAGAAAACCAATGGACTATGGTCAGAAACACCCCAGTCATGCACGTGCACCACACACATAGGCCGACCAGAAGCCCACTCAGCATTGACCAAAACTCTATCCAACCTGCCCAACTGACCTCCTGGGCCACCCCTCGGGCGACTAGTCCAAGTGAACCAATTCCCCTGAACCGGCAGCCAACCAAGTCAGCCTCTAGGAGAGCAGTATCAAAGGCTCCCATCGCAGAAAAGCTATGGTTACCCCCACTCCTCTCAGTCAACCGGCGAGTCTCATTAAAGTCTCCCATAACCACTCCAGGGGAAGACCAACTCGAACAAGCCAAGGCCAACTCCCTCCACAAAGCAGACCGCCCATCCTCGAGATTGGACCCATACACACAGGCAATATGAGTCACAACCTCAGAAGACAGGTCCACCAGGGAGCCAGTAACCAATCAGGCTAGAGGAGAAAGAGAAACGGCGGGAGCGCCATAACACCCAAATACGACCCAGGCCACTATCCCCATAACTACAAACACACTGCCAATCTGCCCCAAAGGAACAAAACACGGAATCAAACTGATGAGCCTTAACCTTGGTTTCTACCAGACAGCAGAAACCAATATTCTTAGACTGCAAAAAGGATCGAACACATCGTCCTTTTGTCGGGTCAGTGAGACCGCGCACATTCCACGAGCACCAACTAGACATAGGAAGTAGAGGGGGAGACAATGGCATCCTGACACCATCGGGGGTCCACACTGTCACAGATCGTCTTTTCCATTAAGGAAACCACCCTCTGGGGGGCCAAATCACACCCCAAGGAATCCGAAAGAGAACCGAAAGAGTTAGTCACATGTACCCCCTTCGGGGGCTCAGAAGAACGGGGGAGCCGTAGGGAGGGGCCAATAGGAGAACTCGGGAGACTAGCCAAGGCAATGGGAATGGCAGACGAGTCGCAGCCAAGGACTTGGCAGCCTTCTTCCGTTTACGCCTGCGGGATTTCCCTCCCACGGGGATAAAGTCATCACCAGCCTCAAGAGTGGAGGCCTGTTCACCCTCCCCACTAGCAAACCCTACCTGATCCGAGCTCACGCCATCACTCTAGGCCGGCACCCTGACCCCACCCTCAGTAGACACCTGTGTAGGGAGGATGGGATCAAAACTACTCACAGTCTTTTTTGGACAGCCGGAGTCCGAATGGCCAAAGACCCGACAGGAAAGGCACCTCTTGGGCTTGCATTCGTACTCAATGGGGATAGTATGATCCACCCCATAGACAGTGACCCCAACCTTACTAGGAAGAGGGGCATCAATCGCAACCTCCACACAGACCCGAGCATACGAGGAGCACGTTTTGTCCTTTGTAGGCTTATCCAACCGCAAAGGAACACCTACCGTACTCGCAATGTTGCTCAACCCAGGAGTGGTCCACAATTCCATAAGGACATGGAAAAACTTAACCCACACAGGAATTTTATCGAACACAAAGGTCTGGGGGACAATCCCAGGGACCCACTGCCTCAGTAGGATAGGCTTCCCCCCGATGTGCCAGGGGCCATTCTCTAATACCCAGTCCCTAGCTGAGTCCTTTTGGAACCTGAAAATGATCAATCCATTATCAAACAAGTTAATGGTTGGAACCTCCACATGTCCCCAAATCCTCCTGACCAGCCGATCAAGAACAAAAAAGGGAAGTTTACCATCCGAGGGAATGGCAAACATAATCCCATCCTTCTCAATAGGAGGGTTATAGAGGAGAGGTTCATCAGAAGGCGAGGTCCACTGAGGCCCAAACAGATTGGCCCAACTAGCCTTATGTCCCTGACCGAGGGACCCAAGGTGTTCACCCGACCCAATATGATTAGGCCCAATCCTATCAAAAGAACCCACAGACGCCTCTTCCCCCTCACTCACACCTACATCCGGACGAGGATGGCCAAGTAGGGGAAACTTTCCTGGAATCCCCAAACCAATCCTAGGCCCAAACGAGCTACACCCTATCCCAACCTTATTAGCTCCAACCTTTCCCTCCAGGGGCAGAACCTCAACCCGATTGGGCAAACCACGCCTAGTCACCAAGTGGCCCAACTGTCCACGCCCTATTGGGCTTAAGGAGGACGGCCCAATTGGCACCACAACTTGCCTTAAGTCTTGAACAATTGGGCCCATCCCAATTGGGCCAAGCCCATTTTGGTCAAACCCAGGATTGTCTACTTTTTGGCCAAGCCCAATAGAGTCAATCCCATTTGATGCAAGCCCATTAGAACTAATTGGGCCACGGCCATTGGGGAAGGAAATTTGAGCATTATCCCTCAGAGTGTCCTTGGGAGCCTCACGGAAGACCCCTACTGTAGAAGAAGACTTTCCAGTCAAGCCAACTTGGTTAGTCAACCCTAGTGGGCCCTTAGAACCCAACGACTTACCCACCGAGAGAGCATCTGCATCATTCAAGTGATTTCCCAAATTTACCTTATTCTGTGAAGGACTTGCCAAAATCGTCAAAGGGGAATCAAGGCATGAAAGGCCATCCTGACGGAGATCCAAATTCGTATCCTCCCCAATTAATTCAGCCGCACTGATGACGGGGAGAGAATGGCAACTCAAGTCAACACCCCCAGCAATCCCGCCCATACGATTAATAGACTTGCCTTTTTTAGAGCTATCATTCAAAGCATGCTCAGCTGCTGGCGCAGCCACAGACGAAACGGGTTGCCCTAACCCATCATCGTCTTCCTCCAGCCGAAAATGACCAGCTGCAAGACGCCTTACATTTGATGAAGAAGAAGCAACTTCCTCATTCTCGTAAGGTAACCTTCGATGCAGAGGAACACCGTAGGTAACATCTTCAGAAATGGAAACCAGCTTAGGGAGATGACCCCCCGATTTCCCTTTTTTCAAAGGGATCGAGGGCTGCCCAGAAAAAACAGGGGCTAATTTCTTAAGACTCTCCATACAATTGCCCTCCCCAGAACTCCCTTCCTCTAATGGGCTGCTAATTAACTCAAGAGTAGCTGACAACTTACCAAACTCAGGAACTTCGCAGCTTCGACTCTGTTTTTTCCCAACAGTGAAACCCACAGATGGAGCTTCTGCATTCGATCTCTTAGGAGCCAACCCCCCATCTACCTTACTTACAGAACTAGGAACACCATTCGAAAGCTCCCCATTCAAAGCCACGAGTTTGCCTGCCCCTGTATTAGCTGCGGATTTCTTTAAACCGATTTGGACCGAAGACGGGCCAACACTCTGGGCAAAAGGCTTCTTCAGAGGTGATTTCTTCTTCCTCATTGTTGGAATAGAATGAAAGAAACCTTACCTCCCTCAAAACAAAAGAAAAATAGAGGACCCGGAAACAGAGCATACAAGAATCCCAAAACAGAGCACACCGAACCTACCAACGGAGATGACAAACGCAGAACACAGAGAGATAGTGTGAAGATAACTTACCTGGAAGATGCGCCCAGCCCCGCAACCTTCATCAACCGACCCGACGCAGCTTCAGCAAGCAGCCATAGAAGCCTCGGACCACCATAGGAGAAGCCTCAAAAAATCAGTCCCCCATTGTTGGGAGGAGAGAGAACAGAGAGTTTAGGAGAGAGAAAAATTCAAAGAGAATGCGGAATACTTGTTTTAAAAATTTGCCTTTATAGGCGGTATATAATACGGTTAAATATTTTAAATCATTCATGCCCCGTTTGCATGGTGCAGGATCAATCAACCCCCACTATGGGCTATCTAGGTGATGCGCTCACCCCACTCTGGGCTATTCAGGCCTATTTCCTGTTGTAATGTGTTGTATAAATGCATTGCAAAGGTTTTGGCCAATCGTCTTCGCGTGTGGCTGCCTTCCTTCATAAGTCTGAATCAGTCGGCCTTTGTTCAAGGAAGGAGTATTGTGGATAACATTCGGCTCTGCCAGGAGTTGGTTGGGGGTTACCACCTCAACAAAGGGAGCCCGCGGTGTGTGCTGAAGATCGACCTGCAGAAATGATAAGCTCCCAACGTTGCTTGATTTACAAAGCTAGAGGTCCTTCTAGGATCCTTGTAAATGCCCACAAAGAAGACTAACTTAACGATTGATTCCAACCAAGAGTTTAGTTAGAAGGTGAATGGCTCTTAGATCACACTTAGAATCTATGATTGTCACTCTTAGATCCTAAGACGACTCACTCCACAATTAGATTGATCAAAACTAATTCAATGAACCGATTAACATCAAACCTAAAACAAGATTTGAAAGAAACAACACCAAAAGGGGTTTTAAGAAACACAAGTTCTTGATAAGCATAATCTGTATTTTGAAGAGCATTACAAGCCTTTAAATAGGTCAAAATGGACGTTCAAGCTTCCAAATACCAAAGGTCTCCAAAAGTCATTAAATGCAGAATTGAAGAAAATAAAACCTATGGAATGAAATTCAATTCAACAACAATTGAAAAGTCATATGGAAAAACAAAAACAATAGAAATTCTTTAAATTGTCTTAACTAGCTACTTTAAGACGTGCTTTTCAAGATTCCAACATTTGAGTAGTTTTGACACTCCAAACTCCCAAGAGGTGCAAGCTGGACAGCCCACTGCTTACAATTTCTGCACAATTTTTTTGTCCCCCGTGCCATCTTTCAAACTAGAAGACTTTTCCCGTGCCATCTTCACACCATTATCTTCTTGACATTGAAATAACATTGTAAAGAAATTTGTGTTAAAAAATATTTGTCTCTTCTTGTGCATTAGCTAGCCTTTGAAGATGTAGTGTAAAAGCCTCTTGAATCTTCTTTGCCTTGCTTCTTGTAATGGCTCCTTCTGGTACATGCAATGGTTCGGTGATTGGATCCGTATCAAGAAAGCTTATGATTCTATTGTTAAGTCTCTGAAAGTGACTTATTTAGGACCCATTTAGCTTAAGAAGATGTGCACTTTTAGGTGTTTTTGATAGCATTTGGCCTAGACCTATGCTTAAATATGAAAATGAGAAGAAGGTAGCTAAATTAGGACTTATGCACAATAGGAAAGAAAAGGGTTCAAAACCGAAGGAAAAGAATGAAAAAATTGCATTGCGACAGCATTGCGAAAACATTGCTGAGGCCGCAATTATTCAAGTGAAAACCGTAAGTTGACTGATCCTTTTCTGTTAATTTCCGTAATTTCAGGGATTCATTCTTTCTCCTCCATCCATTCTGATATATGACGTTGAAGATTGATGGTTCTCCTTGGCCCAAACGCACCTGCAAACTACTATAAAAGGGGGCCAAAGTCGGAGGTTCAGTCATCATCCGAAAGCGTAGAAGCCTTCTCACAGTCCACTTTTTCTCCCTGTTTTCCTTTGCCGTCTGTTGGAGTGAGAGTCTCAGCTGTTGGAATCGATAATCTGATAGGAAGGAGAGGAGATTCTTCTTCTCTCTCGATTGGATTCATCCAAGCAAGGCTGACCTTTCATCCCCTTCATTCGAGGCGACTGCAACGAAGCTTTCAAGCGCCATTTTACTGTTTTCTGTCGTTCTTCTTCTAATTTCCAGTTTTGATCATTGTTGTTCCTAGTTTAGTGTTTTAGTTACTGCATTTCGTTGTTGTCTGTCTTTGAATTACTGCCTTTAAGTTTCTCTTTGTTCGTTCAACATTCAAAGTAATCAGAGTGCAAGTTTCATTTCACGGTTTCCTTCTTCTGCTGCTACGGTTTTGTCTTGCTGTTTTAAGTTTATTTCCCTTCTAAGCATGTCTGTTTCATCTTACATTTCTGTTCTCTATATATCCATGAGTAGCTAAGTCACTTAGGGGCATGCTAATGACAGAACTATAGGCTAAAAAACGTGAACCAAGCATGTAGGATCGCCTTCGAAACATTGATTGTATGTAAGCTTCATCCCACGGGCAATTTCGATTGGCCATCCATTTTGTCCAAAGAACTCCTAACCTCTGGAAGGAGTAAGAGTTCAGAGTCATATAATCATGCTAGCCTTTCATGGTAATCAGGAAACGGCCTAGGAATAGGCGTTTCCCTAGTACAAACTAAACACTTCTGTTTTAACAAGATGATTAAGACCTTACTTTGAAGTCGAGTAAACTTAGGAATCTAAAGCATGGAATCGGACGATACATGAGATAGAGTGAGTTTGATGCATAGAGAGTAGATCCAGTGCTTGAGAATCGTATAATAATTCCTATAGGATAGTCATTAGTAGCCCTTAACTCACCCAATTACACACTTTCGCTGCTGTTTAATTGCGGAAACATTGCGGTCCCCGCAATTCTGCTAAATTTTCATTCTGTTTAGCTGTTTTCTTCTTCGTTTATCAATTCCATCTCTTGTCCTTTGAGTCTAATTTCAACTTGCATTTGTTTATGTTATATTCCTTTACACATTCAGCAAAAATTAGATAATTAAAAACCAATTTTACCCCATCAAATCCACCCCATCTTTCTTAACAAATACACTTCGCGAATAGCTAAACATAAGTCTCTGTGGAAAAAACGAATGAAATATACTTACTACTTGCTGTGAGACCATGTATGCTTGCATGTTCTGAGTGCTCTCTCTACTTTCTTGCTTATTTATCTTTACACATTGAGCACGCAACAAGTTTTTGGTGCCGCTGCCGGGGACTTATTTTAAGTGAAAACGAAGTTTGTTAAGTCTGAAACACCAAGATATTTTCCATTGGATTTGATCCATTTCCATTTCTTTTTCAGGTACCATTTAGGGTAGTTTATGAATGAGACTCCAAGTAGTGATCTAGAGTTCAACCCTGAGCCTGAGAGATTATTTAAAGCTAGAAATAGAGCCAAGAAACGTCTCTTTAAACAACCCCTCTTACCTCAAATAATTGCTGAAACCGCAGAGTCTCCGCAATCCACTCAAGAAGAAATGGCTGGAATAGATCAAAACCTGGTGCCTGTCACTCGCAATCCCATTGAAATAGCGAATGACAAGGATAGCGCCATCCTTTCATACCTCGTACCTATGCCTGGGGAGCTGAACCCCAGCATAATCCGTCCTGAAATCACTGCCAACTCATTCGAGTTAAAGCCAGTGATGTTCCAAATGTTGTCCACTGTGGGACAATTCTTTGGAATAGAAAATGAGGACCCCCATAACCACCTTAGGAACTTCCTAGGAGTTAGTGACACATTCCTGATTCCTGGAGTTTCCCAAGAAGCCCTGAGGCTATATCTGTTCCCTTACTCTTTGAGGGACAAAGCCAAAACGTGGTTAAATTCATTACTCTCAGGATCTGTCCTCAATTGGACAGACTTAGCAGAAAAATTCCTAGTCAAATATTTCCCACCAGATAGGAATTCGACCTTTCGTGATGATATCATCAAATTCAAACAAGCTCCAAGTGAGTCTCTTCAGGAAGCTTGGACAAGATTCAAAGACCTTCTCATTAAATGTCCACACCATGGCATCCCATGGTGTATCCAAATAGAAGTCTTCTTTAAAGGATGCAACCCCAGCACCAGACAAGTTCTAAACTCATCCGCTGGAGGTTCCATGTTGTCCAAGAGTTACAACGAAGCCTATGAGATCTTGGAGAAGATCTCAGCATCTCACTGTAGGTGGTCAGATGATCCAGTTGAGCCAACTAGGGCTCAAGACAAGGATGCTCTAAGTGCAATGAGCACCCAAATAAACGCCCTGACCAACCTAGTTAAGCAAATGGCTCAGGCCAATCTCCAAACCAGTGCCAATACCGCCACAGCCATGTCAATGGGCACCCAACCAAGTTAAGGCGAGGCACTTGTCTGTGGATTCTGTGGGGAAGGGCACCCATATGAATACTGCCCTGGGAATCCATCCTCAGTCTGCTACATTGGAAGCCAGCAGCAGCCTAGGAATAACCCTTACTCCAACACCTATAACCCTGGTTGGAGAAACCACCCTAACCTGTCATGGGGTGGCCAACAAAACACTAACCAAAATTCTAACCAACCAAGGCCGAGTGGAACACCTGGTTTCACTCCTCAACATAACCAGTCAATGTACCAAAAACCATACAATCAACCTGTAGGATCTTCTGTAGAAAACCTACTCAAGGAATACATCGCTAAGAATGATGCTACGCTTCAAAGCCAGCAAGCTACTCTTAGGAGCCTAGAAAACCAAATAGGCCAATTAGCCAATGAACTTAAGAGTAGGCCCCAAGGTAGACTCCCTGCTGACACCGAGGTACCAAGGAGAGATGGTAAAGAACAAGTTCAAGCAATTGAACTTAGGAGTGGAAGACCACTGGTGAGCAACACAAAAGACATACCAAAGAGAGTAGAGAACACTGAGTCTAGTGCTCCACTGGAGTCTCTACCAAACCAAGGTCCACCACCAACTAGCACATCAGGAGCCAGGCTAGAACCAATTATTGAGGAGGTAGAAGAAATTCCAAGGCCTCCACCTATCCTAAAGCGCCCTGACATACCTGCATATGTGCCACCACCTCCATACCCTCGAAGGCTTAAGAAGAAGCAGGAACAGGAAGTTCATTTTAATAAATTCTTAGAAATTCTTAAGCAAGTGCATGTTAACATTCCTTTTGTAGAAGTTTTACAGTCTATGCCTTCTTATGTAAAGTTTTTGAAGGACATCATTACTAACAAAAAAATAATTGGTGAGTTTGAAACAGTAAACCTCACTGAGGAGTGCAGTGCCATCCTCCAGAACAAGCTGCCCAAGAAGGAGAAGGATCCTGGTTCCTTCACCTTACCTGTAGAACTTGGAGGCAGGCATGTGGGCAGGGCGCTTTGTGACCTGGGCGCCAGCATAAATCTCATGCCCCTGTCCCTATTCTGCCAGTTGGGAATAGGAGAAGCACGTCCAACAACTGTCACTTTACAACAAGCAGACAGATCCATTGCATATCCAGAAGGTAAAATTGAGGATATTCTAGTTAAAGTTGACAAGTTTATTTTCCTTGCAGATTTCATTGTCCTGGACTATGAGGCAGACAAGGAAGTCCCCATCCTGCTAGGCAGACCATTTCTAGCCACAGGTAGGGCACTTATAGACGTCCAAAAAGGTGAGCTCACTATGAGGGTTCATGATGAAGAGGTGAAGTTTAGCGTATATAAAGCTTTAAGGTACCCCTCTGACCTTGAATCCTGTGCTAGCATGGACGTAGTAGACTCCTTGATGGAGGAACAATTAGAGCATGTATTATTAACTAAGCATGCTAACGAATATGTACAATTAGATATAGCTGACTTGAATGTATCTAACATAATGGATATGCCTGTAGATAAACCACAACATGTATGTATGAATATAGATTTAACTGATAGATCTGTGAATCCTTTAAAGCCCTCCATTGAGCATCCACCTGTTTTAGAACTGAAACCACTACCTACTCACCTCAAGTATGCATATTTAGGAAGTAATGAAACTCTGCCTGTTATCATTTCGTCTAAATTAAGTGAAAAGCATGAGGTTGAACTGATTTTACTGCTTAAGCAACATAGGAAGGCTATAGCATGGACTATTGCTGATATTCGAGGCATTAGCCCTTCTTATTGCATGCACAAAATTATACTAGAGGAAGAGCACACACCTAGGGTAGATCACCAGCGTAGGCTAAACCCCTCTATGAAAGAGGTAGTAAAGAAGGAAATAATAAAATGGTTAGATGCAGGAGTGATCTTCCCAATAGCTAGTAGCCAGTGGGTGAGCCCCATCCAATGTGTACCTAAAAAGGGGGGAATAACTGTGGTAGTCAATGAGAACAACGAACTGATTCCAACAAGGACTGTCACAGGGTGGAGAGTGTGTATGGATTACAGGAAATTAAATAAAGAAACTAAAAAAGACCATTTTCCTCTTCCGTTCATTGACCAGATGTTAGACAGAATAGCTGGTAGAGCCTACTATTGTTTCTTAGATGGCTATTCAGGCTATAATCAAATAACTATAGACCCTAAGGATCAAGAGAAGACCACCTTTACTTGCCCTTTTGGAACCTTTGCCTTTCGCAGAATGCCTTTTGGCTTATGCAATGCACCGGCAACTTTCCAAAGGTGCATGATGGCAATCTTCTCTGAGTTGGATGAGTCCATGATAGAAATATTCATGGATGACTTCTCAGTCTTTGGGGACTCATTTTCAAACTGTCTAGAAAACCTAGGACAAGTCCTGGCTAGGTGTGAGGAGACCAACCTAGTCTTAAATTGGGAAAAATGCATTTTTATGGTGGATAAGGGGATTGTCTTAGGACATAGAGTGTCGAGGGCAGGAGTCGAAATTGACCGAGCCAAAATTGAGATCATAGAGAAGTTGGTAGAGCCCCAGAATGTCAAAGCCATTAGAAGCTTCTTAGGGCATGCTGGCTTCTACAGAAGGTTCATTAAGGACTTTTCTAAGATAGCCAAGCCTCTGTGTGAGCTATTACAGCTAAATAGGCCCTTCATCTTCTCTAAGGAATGTGTAGTAGCTTGGACCACCCTTAAGAAAGCACTAGTCACAGCCCCTATCATAGTAGGACCAAATTGGGATCTGCCCTTTGAGATGTTATGTGATGCCAGTGACTATGCTGTAGGAGTGATGTTAGGCCAGAAGATTGACAAGCTAACACACCCTGTCTATTATGCTAGTAAGACCTTGAATGAGGCTCAATGTAATTATACCACTACTGAAAAAGAGATGCTTGCTGTAGTATTTGCTTGCGAAAAATTCAGAAACTATATTGTAGGCACTAGGACAATTGTATATACTGACCATTCTGCCTTGAAATATCTTATGAGGAAGGCTGATGCAAAGCCTAGGTTGATTAGATGGGTGTTATTGCTGCAGGAATTTGATTTGGACATTCGGGACAAGAAAGGATGTGAAAACGTGGAGATCACCTGTCTCGATTGCAGCACAATTGCGAAAAAATTGCGGACCCCGCAATTTCTGATGCTTTTATTGATGAACATGTCTTTGCTTTGACTCATCGTGATAACGATGAGGAACCTTGGTTTGCTGACATTGCTAACTTCCGTGCATCACAGGTATTACCAGTTTTCAAGGGAGGACAAGAGAAGAAGAGGTTCCTTCATGAAGCAAGGAAATTCATCTGGGATGACCCCACACTTTACAGAACCTGTGCTGATGGCTTGCTGAGGAAGTGTGTTTCAGCTGCTGAAGCGAAGTCTGTGCTGCAGCACTGTCACACATCTCCTTATGGTGGACATTTTGGTGGCCAAAGAACAGCTGCAAAGGTATTTCAGAGTGGCTATTATTGGCCAACAATCTTCAAGGATGCCCACAACTATGCCCACAGCTGTGATGAATGCCAAAGAACAGGTAACCTCAGTCGAAAGGATGAGATGCCCCTCACCTACATCTTAGAGTTAGAGCTCTTTGATGTATGGGGCATTGACTTCATGGGGCCATTCCCCCCATCATCAGGTAACCTCTACATATTAGTGGCAGTGGATTATGTGTCCAAGTGGGTAGAGGCCAAAGCATGTCCTAATAATGATGCTAAAACAGTCACCAACTTCTTGCATAGGCACATTTTTACTAGGTTTGGGACACCTCGTGCCATCATTAGTGATGAGGGGTCACATTTCATTAACAAGGCTATGGAAAAAGTATTGGCTAAGTATAACATTAGACATAGAGTAGCCACTCCCTATCACCCACACTCAAATGGCCAAGCTGAAATCTCAAATAGGGAAATTAAGAACATCCTAGAAAAAGTAGTCAAACCTAATAGGAAAGACTGGTCCTTCAAGCTTGAGGATGCACTTTGGGCTTATAGGACAGCATATAAGACACCTCTAGGAATGTCCCCTTATAGGCTGGTATATGGCAAGGCTTGTCACTTACCACTTGAGTTAGAAAACAAAGCATTTTGGGCCATGAAGGAATTAAATTTTTGTGTAAAAGATGCGGGGACACTGAGGTCTTTGCAATTACATGAGCTTGATGAGCTTAGGCATATGGCCTATGAAAATGCTAAGATGTACAAGGAAAAAACCAAGATTTGGCACGATAGTAGACTTAGAGTTAAGGACTTTAAGAAGGGTCAACTTGTATTGTTGTTTAACTCACGGTTGAAACTATTTCCAGGGAAACTTAAGTCTAGATGGTCGGGTCCATTTGTCATTACTAATGTATTTGTTCATGGTGCCATAGAGATAAAAAACTTGCAGCAAGGCCAACCATTTATGGTCAATGGGGCGAGGTTGAAGCATTACTATGAGGAAGGAGATGTGAAGACTCTCTCGGCCTTCCTCTTGACTGAAGCGTGACAATGAGAACGAGAGAGGACGAGTGGTTACTGTGCTCGTCAACATAAGGCTCATGCCTTAGTTTATTTTTTGCGATTTTCCGGTTGTCATTTGTGTGTTTTGTTGTGTGATTTTAATTACGTATTTGATATTGTTTTTATTTCTTTTTGTAGGGAATCGAAAGAGGGAATCAAGGAGAGTAATCCCAGCTTTAAAAATCAAAAAACGATCGAGCCAAATAAAAGATACGGACGAGCAAAGTTTGAGATTTTGATGAAAAAATATCCCTAGAATTGCGCTGGAATTGCAGGATCCGCAAAATAGAGCCGTTGGGATTTAGCCGTTGCCTTTATATCCGTTAGAAGGCGCTCGATCGATACGATTCTCTCATTCTCTGATTTCCAAGAAAACTGAGATTCTCTTCATCTTTGATCCTTCTCTCCAAACCTCCAAGATTCGACAATGGTGTCCACAAGGGCTGAAAGATCCGCAGCCAAGAAGAAGGCCGATGATGCAGCTGAAGCGGCTGCGAGGGAAGCACTTCTGACCCTTGCAGATGCTGGGGCTGTACGCGCCGGACCTCTTCCCAAGCTTCCGATCCGTAGGAAGAAGTGGAGGGTTGTCACTGAGATCCCTGCTGGACCTTCTGAACCAGCGGGCACGCCCAAGAAACGCCGGTGGAGTGTCGAGACGGCCGCCGAACCAAGCAAAGCCAAGACTCCCTCTGTGGAGAGTCAAGAAACGGATCGTGCGTCCCACGAGTCGCCAAAGAAGAGTTCGTCGCCGTCTGCCTCACCTGCGCACAACCCTTCATCATCTGAATCAGTGCACAGCCCGCAGCTTTCATCGTCACCGCCTACAGCAGAGCAGAGTGCCACACCTTCGCACACGCCTCCACAGCCTGATCCTGAATTCCCCTATGGGGAGTACCAGGAATCCACTCAGGGCAGTGGGGAAGGTGGTGAAGACGAGGTCTTCTCGCCTGCAAGGGAAGCTAGTGCCGAGAGTCCTGCACGGCAGGATGATTCCATGGAAGAGACGTTGGGGGCATGCCTCCAGCAGATCAATATCAAGGCTAAGCTCAAGAAGAGGAAGAAGGCCAAGATTGTCAAGGCCAAGCGATCCAAGAGACTGAAGAAGAAGAAGGCCAAGAGGGTGCCTTCAGCAGACAAAGAGAGCACTGAGCCTTCGCTCAAACGACTCAAGGTTGAGGCTGCCGAGTCAGCCAAGCCAGCAGATAAGGGGAAGGCCAAACTCTACCCTGAAGACGAACCTCAGTCAGTGAGGTATGTTTCATCTGACGCTGAATCCAGGGGCGTTGAGTTAAGGAAGAGGGAGTTGCTGCACGAGAAAGGCTTCCTCGACCGACCTGCTGACCTGCCGCAGTTCTTGCGCGCAGGAGTGATCAACCATGGCTGGGAGGAATTCTGCAGACCGCCCAATCCAGCCTACACGAGCATGGTGTATGATTTCTACGCCAATGTGCTCAGCCCTGAGGATGGCCTGTCTGTGGTCAGAGGGGTAGAAGTGGATTTCTCAGCCAAGGCCATCAACGAAGCCTATGGTCTCAAAGGCCAAACACATACAGATTATGCACGGATCGTTGATGAGCCTACTGAGGCAGTGCTGGAAGAGGCCATTCGCACCATTGGCCAGCCTGAAGCTTCCTGGACCGTGTCACGCAATGGGAGGCACACTCTCATGAGTGCCAACCTCACGGCTAAGGCAGCTGTTTGGTTTTCGTTCGTGCGAAGGAGATTGTCCCCTGTGACTCACGAGACTACAATCAACCAGAGCCGATCGCTGCTGGTGTATGCGATAATGAGAGGTCTCACGATCAATGTGGGAGAAGTCATCACTGCGGCCATTGCTGAATGCGCCAAGAAAGGTAAGGGACCACTGTTTTTCCCTAATACCATAACCAAGCTATGTTTGCTTGCAGGAGTCCCCACCGAGCGCCTGGAGCAGCAGATGGCCTACACGGGCCACTTGGAGCTGCCTGCTAACCTGAGGCTGAGAAGGAAGGGGAATATGGAGTTTGAACTGGATAGGCTGGCTGCTGAACAGTCCCTATCCATGGCCTGCCTGATGGATATGCAGAGGAGAATGGCTCAATGGGCCACTTATGCGCAGGCGAGGGACAAGGAAGTTGCAGACCAACTGGGGTGCATCTTCCCTGACTTCCCCACAAATCTCCTGACTCCATGGGTGCCCCCACTGATGGAGCGTTTTACCGCAGCGGAACGCGATTTCGGACCGATGATACTCTAATTTCATCAATTTAACAAATAGTAAACATGCTCAAAAGACGGAATTAAGAAATTAGAAATACATACCCTTGTAGTTCCGATTTCTTCAAGCTCCGCCGCTCTTTCAACGTCACGAACTCTTCCTACCTCATCTCACGAACGCCCCGAGGACCACCCCAGGTAGTCCCGCTATCCTCGGCGTCGAGCAATGGAGTTGTGGGACTCCGAAATAGAAGAGAAAAGGAAAAAGAAAAGAGAAGAAGAAGAGCTAGAGAGAGAGAGAGGTTCAGAGGAAGAAGAAACTCAACATTTGAATTTCTCTTTAAGCTTCTGTAAACCCCAAGCTAACTTCTTCTGCAAATTGAAAAACTCATCAATTTGAAAACCCCTTTACATATATATCTCCTCCAAAATCTACCTCTGGCCTAAATCCATATCCATATATATATTACTTTACCAAATATATATATATATGTGTCTTGCTGCATGCAAGACACATATATATATAATTATTATTATTATTAAAAATAATAATAATAATTTTATTTATTAAACTTTTTAATAAATAAAAAAAAATATATATATATATATATATAAATATTATTAATTAAACTTTTTAATTAATAATTATTATTTAATTCAATATTAAATATTAATTAAATAATATGATTAAACCCGGTTTTTCGAAAACCGACTTTTTTACACATGAATCTTATTCATGTTTTAGGCCATTTCCATATTTAAATCATATTTAAATATGTTCATCCTCCTTCCATAAACCGAATTTGAACAATTCAAATTCTTCTTTTTTTTTTTTTTTTTCTTTTATACTGTTGCATGACGTTATCCGAGCTAGACAGGAGAACCTAAAGGACCTACAGATCATGAGCTCCAACGATGCGAGATTAATCGGTCAAAACTCTTTTAACCTGAATCAATCAACTTTCGTTAACCCCCAGAGACTCCACTATAGTCTGAGGGTTGCACTCTCCTCACTGTAGATATATTGTGTCCTCTTGATATAACCGTCAACGGTAAGTCGATCCTTCACAGGTTGTTCGTAATCACAGCTGGGTCATTTAAACCGTTTAACCCCTGCATTACATCTTGTTCCTTAAGTACCACTGACACCTCTAATGAACAATAGATCTGTGGTCCAACCATCAGATCAATATAACTCTCTCATCATATGAGAGTGTGAGCTCACATTGTTCAAGCCCCGGAGTCAGCTATTAAGGGAACAACCTATCTACTAACCCTGAAGAGCGGGTTAGGAGTGAATTCCAATCTTGCTGTACTATGTCCCCAGCTACCTATTCGACTTTATCCCCAAGTTGGTAGGCTTATTGAGCGGGCGTTCCGCCACTCTCACCCGTACAAGTCAAAGGATACTTCCGAATAAGCAGGAGTTCATAGCAAGCTCAGGATTAAGCTCGAGTTACCTAGGCCATCAAAATGTATAAGTCGGTCTCATCAGTAAACGGAGTTATAAAGAGAGAGCGACTTAATACGCGGTTCGGTCTTATGCAAACTCTTTGCACAGGACGCCCTCACTCGCACATCTCCATGTGAAACGATTCGGATCACATCGTTTTGTACAATACAAAGTGAGCCGCATCCAATAGTGTTACCAGGATAAGGTACCCAACCTTATCCGTATACTATAGATCGTTTTGACTGACTACTTGAGCCTGATCCACAATCATGTCATACATGAAGCTCAAGTACTCATATTCAGCCAAGGGTGTTGGTCATTGGTATAGGTTAAACCAAACACGTTTCACTTTATTCCAGTAAACTCTTTTACTGAATAAAACTAATAACTCTTTATTCTAAATAGAATATTTACAAACATAACAGTTTACAAACCACGAGTGTTAGGACATAAAACCCAACAAACTCCCACTTGGACTTAAACGTCCGTGGTGTACATTTTAGGTGGAGAAAACTAATATATCATATATCAGAAGCTTTCTCCCACTGTCCTTTCCAGCAACTCATAGTCCTAGACTCTTCTAGGTGTCTCTCAAACACTTTAGCCATGAGAGACTTAGTAAACTAATCAGCATGAAGTACTACAAGGCTTTCCATGTGACCATCACATCTCCTCATAGCACTAACTGCGAGCTCAACATATAAACCTATTGCTGCTTCACAAGCTGCAAATAGACTTAGCTACCAACGAGGAATCATCAATACAACTATTGTATTCTACTCCTCTAAGTACAAGGAAAAAACTTTAACCGGAATCCAATCCAATTGGACTAATATTACTGACAGCTCCCACTGCATAGCACATATCGGGTCAGGTATCTCAAAAGATACACCTAACCTCCAATATGTAAATGCACTTGGGTGCATCTCGTATCCTCAAGATTTGAGGTGTCTCAAGAAACCATTTCCATAGACCATCGAATATTAACAACAACTTGTGAATAAAAGATTTTAGAGACAACACTAGCGATTTGTTCTTGCGACTCAGATCAACCTGAATCCTTAGAACAAACTAAGCCTACCTCCAAATCAACTATTTGGGAATGGGTCGCTAGTTCATGCTTATTGCCAGAAAAGAATCCTACATCATTCTCAATGATTAGGACATTAATTACGGAAACGAACTATGAAAGCTACAACATTGACTAAATCCTTGTCAAACAAAGTTTATCAAATTATTGTTCAAACTTTTGTTCAAAGCCATAAGATTTGATCACTGTATCAAACCTTACAGTTCAGGACGAAGATGCTTTCTCCAATTCATAAATGAATCGAATAAACCTAGCAAACCATTTGCTCTTTGTCCCAAACTATGAATCTTTCTGGTAGAGACTCATAGATACTCAATCAAGATAACAATTCTGCAGAAAAGCTATCTTGACATCCACTTGCCAAATTCTATAAAGATAGAACATGGTAGTGGATAAGAGTCATCTATTTAACTTACGTCTGGCAACAAGAGAAAGAGAGTATACACAATAAACCCTTTCTCTTCGGGATAGTCCCTTTACCAGAAAGTCAAGCCATAAAAGTTTTCACCTTAGTGACTTGGTCTCAATACCATTCATAGATATTTGGCTTTGAGCCATTTGGCCTTGTCTATGTGATTCATCGCCTAATTAAAGACAGTGAATCCTCAATGTTATCATCAAGTATGAGAACTTTGAGTTAAAGACAAGCTAGTGCAACGGATCGGGTTGTCCTACAACCCTCCCACTGCCTTGAGGCTTTCTCAACGGTTGAGAAACTCTAGTTTGATCAACAACCTTTGTTGATATCTACAATAGCTTTCGTTAACTCTGTGAGTCTTAACATGCTAGTTGTGTTCGAGTTTAATAGAACACATCAGTATATATCTTTTGCTAAATGAACTGTTCATTTATAAAACCAAAAGATATAATATACAAGTGTTCAGTTAAAACCAGAAATATAGACAATAATTACATATAACAAATGTTATTATCTCTATACAACAACTACAAAGACTCCCACTAGTTCAGCTGCAACAATATCTCCATATCTCACAGCGAGAAAACGACTGCCAGGAACTAGTTTCCTGTAGAAAAACAAACACGAATAGTGGTTCCTGAAGACATCCAGGTATGACATTCATATCCATTAAACTTGTTTTGACAAATAAATCACATTTATCTTGTCGTTCTTTCTCAACCTGTTTCTCAGCAAAGTATTTGGAGCAGTTACGCTTCCAATACCCATCTTCATTACAATGGAAACATTTTCCTTTGTCTGAAGACTTCACTTTGCGAACAGTAGGGGCTTTGCCCTTCCTCCTGTTACTCTTCTTCTTCTGAATAATCTCATTACTCAGAGAAGTTGACTTAGACTTACTCCCTGACGCCAACCTCTTAAGGAATTTCTTCGAAGTGACAACACTTGCCTCATTCTCTATTCCTTTGGAAGTGTACAGAGACTGATAAGTCTGAAAAGACGATGGTAGCAACGTTTACTTCTGCCGCATTCAAGTGGACCATTATGTTAAGGACAAGCTCCCTAACAAAGGTATCCTCCACTATGCGAGAGTTATAAACGAACTTGAGGACTTCATTACGAAGTGATGAGGACGAGTGTCCACCATTGCTTGTAATGAAGACATGATTTCCTTTACGGAAATCATAACCTCATTCTTCTTGCACAAGGCATCAAATATGCTTGCCAAGATATAGATTTGGGCTTTATCAATAGCCCTAATCCATCCATCGTATGCATCTCGAACACTTCGAGATTCACTCGAGCCAGGAGCTGAAGGACATTCCTTCGTTAAGACAAACCTCAGGTCGTCCATAACCAGAATCGTATTCAGGTTCGACTTCCATGTTCCGTATTTCTCTCCGGTTAATTTGTCGTGAGCTAACAACTGAATAAAACGAGCTCGACATGCCGAAAAAGAATGTAAATCTATTAGTGAAACGGTTTTAACCTATTTAAACCAATTAAGAAAAAATTAGAAGTAAATAAAGTACCCAAACTCTTTATTTACTAACTACGATACTTTAGTAAGTCAGAATGGTCCCTACCGTAGGATAGGTGAGCACTCCTTTACTAAATCAAGACATTCTTGACTAAATGCTATCACTAGAATAACTCATATTCCTATAGCATCTTAGTTATCGTTTTTTGGTCTGAATTTACTAACTCCTTAGAAAATCCCGTAAGTGTGACCCTCCGTTTTTAGAACGCACAGAACGGCCCCAACATAGCAACCGTATGGAATGTCAGTGTTGGGAATGGCCCTATGTTTCTTTATCCATAAATGGTGACTGAGGTGTTCGATCTCCCATGCCCAGCCCTCCGTTTGGATGGTGCCCCTAGGGCAGCCTGCAGGCGGAACATGGGAATCTCACGGTTCAATCCAACGGAGGAGACCACAGGAAGCACCGACGCACTTCCTTCTCCCACTTACTATAGACACTTACTCCATTCACCTTGCTATTGAAATTTTCAAACACCACCCGTCTGGAGATGCCCCATATGGCATCATGAGGCCAAGCAAAATTCTCACGTTGTGAACTTTAGGGAGTGCGTAGCAGGAGAAGGATATATCGTATATTCCTTCTCAACACATCTACTAAGCATCGTCCAACGATTTTTAGGGAAAACTACTCAGATTTTATCCGGCTAAGAAAATAAAACCTTAAGTCTAGGCAAACTATTTACCTGAGATGTCTAGGTTATTAACAGATTTAAATAACCTCACACCTCTCATGCACGCTCATAAAGCCTGGTTAACTTTACTCAAGTACCGGATTGTCCCCAGGTAGGAGGTGTTCCGTCAATTCATTTACCTCCAACCTTAGACAAGATTTCACCGGGTGAGTTTCTCATAACCTTAGCATTTACGAGATAACGACCTATTCATCTAATGAATCAGATCGACTCATTTAACCCTAAATGAACATGCTTCTCTTTGTTATAGATTTTAAAAGTCTAAGTCATTTTTACAACACTTGCAAAAAACTAGACTTACTACAACAAACTTCTATATGCTTCTCAAACATACATTCGCTAAGGCATGGCAAGTTGAATACTTAACTTCATAATCAATATAACACTTATATCGATTATGCTCTTTAAACATACAACTCCTAATTCATAAATTAATATAACACTTATATCAATTTTTAATGAATTAAGCATGCATCCTATACATTATAACAATTATAACATACAATATGCATAAAACTAATGTTGGATGTTTTAATTTCATAATTAATATAACACTTATATTAATTATTCTATTAACTAAACAACATCAAATTCATGAATTAATATAACTCTTATATTAATACTCATGAATTAAACATGCATATACATTACAACACTTATAATATACAATAAGCATAAAACTAGGATAACTAATGTTGTACGTTTAATTTCATAATTAATATAACGCTTATATCAATTTCTCTATTAAACTAACAACATATAATTCATGAATTAATATAACTTTTATATTAATTCTTATGAATTCCTAAATATGCATACTATATATTATAACACTTATAACATATTTACTATGCATGGAGCATGCTTCCTACAGTGGGATTTTAAATCTATATGGCATACGTTATGCACATACAAACATGGATTTCAATCAAAACATACATTCACAATGCATAATTAATTAAACACACTAAAGTGGATAGATTTTGGCATTTAGCAAGCAATAACTAATTTATTACAAGCTTGAACAACAAACTACGTCTTGAGCGGACTTCGAACTCTTCGCACCGCCTTTGACCAACTTGTTTCCTCCGAACGCTTCGGCCAATTTTTCTTCGAATTTCTCCTCGTATTGCCTAGAAAGAGTTTGAACTTATACCGAACATTTCGGCGAGTTCCAAACTCAAGCTTCTTTCACAAAGAAACCTATATGGACTCTAATGACTCTAAAAATACATATTTTTCAGCACACATTAAAGCCCATACATTCTCGGGCAATTACAAATAATGAAATTCAAATAGAAACTATGCCAAAATCGATATTCACTTTAGACATCCAATTCAGAAACAATTTCTAAATTAAAATACCCACCAACTTAAATTGATGCAAATTGAGTTAATCACAAAATCGCTCTGATACCAATTGATGGAGCGTTTTACCGCAGCGGAACGCGATTTCGGACCGATGATACTCTAATTTCATCAATTTAACAAATAGTAAACATGCTCAAAAGACGGAATTAAAAAATTAGAAATACATACCCTTGTAGTTTCGATTTCTTCAAGCTCCGCCGCTCTTTCAACGTCACGAACTCTTCCTACCTCATCTCACGAACGCCCCGAGGACCACCCCAGGTAGTCCCGCTATCCTCGGCGTCGAGCAATGGAGTTGTGGGACTCCGAAATAGAAGAGAAAAGGAAAAAGAAAAGAGAAGAAGAAGAGCTAGAGAGAGAGAGAGGTTCAGAGGAAGAAGAAACTCAACATTTGAATTTCTCTTTAAGCTTCTGTAAACCCCAAGCTAACTTCTTCTGCAAATTGAAAAACTCATCAATTTGAAAACCCCTTTACATATATATCTCCTCCAAAATCTACCTCTGGCCTAAATCCATATCCATATATATATTACTTTACCAAATATATATATATATGTGTCTTGCTGCATGCAAGACACATATATATATATATATATAATTATTATTATTATTAAAAATAATAATAATAATTTTATTTATTAAACTTTTTAATAAATAAAAAAAAATATATATATATATATATAAATATTATTAATTAAACTTTTTAATTAATAATTATTATTTAATTCAATATTAAATATTAATTAAATAATATGATTAAACCCGGTTTTTCGAAAACCGACTTTTTTACACATGAATCTTATTCATGTTTTAGGCCATTTCCATATTTAAATCATATTTAAATATGTTCATCCTCCTTCCATAAACCGAATTTGAACAATTCAAATTCTTTTTTTTTTTTTTTTTCTTTTATACTGTTGCATGACGTTATCCGAGCTAGCCAGGAGAACCTAAAGGACCTACAGATCATGAGCTCCAACGATGCGAGATTAATCGGTCAAAACTCTTTTAACCTGAATCAATCAACTTTCGTTAACCCCCTGAGACTCCACTATAGTCTGAGGGTTGCACTCTCCTCACTGTAGATATATTGTGTCCTCTTGATATAACCGTCAACGGTAAGTCGATCCTTCACAGGTTGTTCGTAATCACAGCTGGGTCATTTAAACCGTTTAACCCCTGCATTACATCTTGTTCCTTAAGTACCACTGACACCTCTAATGAACAATAGATCTGTGGTCCAACCATCAGATCAATATAACTCTCTCATCATATGAGAGTGTGAGCTCACATTGTTCAAGCCCCGGAGTCAGCTATTAAGGGAACAACCTATCTACTAACCCTGAAGAGCGGGTTAGGAGTGAATTCCAATCTTGCTGTACTATGTCCCCAGCTACCTATTCGACTTTATCCCCAAGTTGGTAGGCTTATTGAGCGGGCGTTCCGCCACTCTCACCCGTACAAGTCAAAGGATACTTCCGAATAAGCAGGAGTTCATAGCAAGCTCAGGATTAAGCTCGAGTTACCTAGGCCATCAAAATGTATAAGTCGGTCTCATCAGTAAACGGAGTTATAAAGAGAGAGCGACTTAATACGCGGTTCGGTCTTATGCAAACTCTTTGCACAGGACGCCCTCACTCGCACATCTCCATGTGAAACGATTCGGATCACATCGTTTTGTACAATACAAAGTGAGCCGCATCCAATAGTGTTACCAGGATAAGGTACCCAACCTTATCCGTATACTATAGATCGTTTTGACTGACTACTTGAGCCTGATCCACAATCATGTCATACATGAAGCTCAAGTACTCATATTCAGCCAAGGGTGTTGGTCATTGGTATAGGTTAAACCAAACACGTTTCACTTTATTCCAGTAAACTCTTTTACTTAAGAAGATGTGCACTTTTAGGTGTTTTTTATAGCATTTGGCCTAGACCTATGCTTAAATATGAAAATGAGAAGAAGGTAGCTAAATTAGGACTTATGCACAATAGGAAAGAAAAGGGTTCAAAACCGAAGGAAAAGAATGAAAAAATTGCATTGCGACAGCATTGCGAAAACATTGCTGAGGCCGCAATTATTCAAGTGAAAACCGTAAGTTGACTGATCCTTTTCTGTTAATTTCCGTAATTTCAGGGATTCATTCTTTCTCCTCCATCCATTCTGATATATGACGTTGAAGATTGATGGTTCTCCTTGGCCCAAACGCACCTGCAAACTACTATAAAAGGGGGCCAAAGTCGGAGGTTCAGTCATCATCCGAAAGCGTAGAAGCCTTCTCACAGTCCACTTTTTCTCCCTGTTTTCCTTTGCCGTCTGTTGGAGTGAGAGTCTCAGCTGTTGGAATCGATAATCTGATAGGAAGGAGAGGAGATTCTTCTTCTCTCTCGATTGGATTCATCCAAGCAAGGCTGACCTTTCATCCCCTTCATTCGAGGCGACTGCAACGAAGCTTTCAAGCGCCATTTTACTGTTTTCTGTCGTTCTTCTTCTAATTTCCAGTTTTGATCATTGTTGTTCCTAGTTTAGTGTTTTAGTTACTGCATTTCGTTGTTGTCTGTCTTTGAATTACTGCCTTTAAGTTTCTCTTTGTTCGTTCAACATTCAAAGTAATCAGAGTGCAAGTTTCATTTCACGGTTTCCTTCTTCTGCTGCTACGGTTTTGTCTTGCTGTTTTAAGTTTATTTCCCTTCTAAGCATGTCTGTTTCATCTTACATTTCTGTTCTCTATATATCCATGAGTAGCTAAGTCACTTAGGGGCATGCTAATGACAGAACTATAGGCTAAAAAACGTGAACCAAGCATGTAGGATCGCCTTCGAAACATTGATTGTATGTAAGCTTCATCCCACGGGCAATTTCGATTGGCCATCCATTTTGTCCAAAGAACTCCTAACCTCTGGAAGGAGTAAGAGTTCAGAGTCATATAATCATGCTAGCCTTTCATGGTAATCAGGAAACGGCCTAGGAATAGGCGTTTCCCTAGTACAAACTAAACACTTCTGTTTTAACAAGATGATTAAGACCTTACTTTGAAGTCGAGTAAACTTAGGAATCTAAAGCATGGAATCGGACGATACATGAGATAGAGTGAGTTTGATGCATAGAGAGTAGATCCAGTGCTTGAGAATCGTATAATAATGCCTCTAGGATAGTCATTAGTAGCCCTTAATTCACCCAATTACACACTTTCGCTGCTGTTTAATTGCGGAAACATTGCGGTCCTCGCAATTCTGCTAAATTTTCATTCTGTTTAGCTGTTTTCTTCTTCGTTTATCAATTCCATCTCTTGTCCTTTGAGTCTAATTTCAACTTGCATTTGTTTATGTTATATTCCTTTACACATTCAGCAAAAATTAGATAATTAAAAACCAATTTTACCCCATCAAATCCACCCCATCTTTCTTAACAAATACACTTCGCGAATAGCTAAACATAAGTCTCTGTGGAAAAAACGAATGAAATATACTTACTACTTGCTGTGAGACCATGTATGCTTGCATGTTCTGAGTGCTCTCTCTACTTTCTTGCTTATTTATCTTTACACATTGAGCACGCAACATCTATCCAGTGGGATTTTCTCTTTGGCTTACTGCTCTCGATTGGTACGCCTTGCCAGTTTGTCAACTGGATCCGGGCTTGCGTTACTTCGCCTATGTTCTCCATTTCGGTGAATGGGTCCTCTGAGGGGTTTTTTGCGGGTAGGCGTGGTCTCCGTCAGGGAGATCCCCTGTCCCCTTACCTGTTCGTCATGTGTATGGAAGTCTTGTCGAGGCTTCTGAATTCCCCGCCGCCTGAGTTTGAGTTTCATCCCAAGTGCGAGAGGGTTAATCTTACCCATCTTTGCTTTGCGGATGACTTGATGATTTTCTCTGCGGGGAATAGGACGTCTTTGAGGTTTGTTCAGCAGACCTTACTTCACTTCCAGGAGCTTTCGGGCCTAGTGGCTAACTCCGCTAAGAGCTCGATGTTCTGTGCGGGGGTTCCTGTCCCGGTGGCTGTCGTCCTTGCTGAGTTCATGGGTGTTGCTCTTGCGACCCTGCCTGTTTGTTACTTAGGTCTCCCTCTCATCTCAAGTAGGCTGTCTTCTCGGGATTGTCAGCCCCTGATTGATCGGATCACCTCTAGGATTGGCAGTTGGACTGCTAGGGCTCTTTCCTATGCGGGTAGGTTGCAGCTTATCTAGTCGGTCCTCCAGAGCTTCCAGGTCTATTAGGCCAGTGTGTTTGTGCTGCCTGCTCGTATAGTCCATAGGGTTGAGAGTTTGCTTCCCTGCTACCTCTGGAAAGGCTCACTTCTGATCGCGGGGGGGCGAAGGTTGCCTGGGATGATATTTGTTTGCCGAAGCGGGAGGGAGGTTTGGGTATTCGTCATATCTAATCCTGGAACTCGGCAGCTGTTATGAAGCTCCTTTGGCTCCTTCTACTTCGCTCTGGTTCTCTGTGGGTCGCTTGGATGGAGGAGTATATCCTCCGTAGTCGGTCTCTTTGGACGATTCCTGTGTCGTCTATGTGGTCTTGGTGCCTCAAGGCGATTATGGGGCTTCGTGACCAATTCCGTCCACTTGTCCGGTTTTCCATTGGCGATGGTTGTAGGTGCCGTATGTGGGTTGATCCATGGCTGCCTGATGGTCCTATTCTCCCCAGGATTAGTGATCGTATTTTGTATGACGCAGCTAGTCATATTCAAGCTATGGTCTCTGATTTCCTGCTTCCATATGGTTCGTGGCGGTGGCCGGTAGTGTCTCCTAAGTTGTTGGAGATCGCCGATGCTGTGCGCTCTACTGTGTGTTGCCCAGGTAGGGAGGATGGGTTGATCTGGGTTCCAGGCGGGATTGGCTTTTCTGTTTCGAGTGCTTGGGAGTCGATCCGTCGCCGTTGGGCGGTGGTTCCTTGGCAGGGTTTGCTATGGTTCGGGGGGAATATTCTGCGTCATGCTTTTGTCACCTGGCTGGCCTTGAGGGATCGTTTGTATACCCGTGATAGGCTGGCTAGGTGGATCCCCTCGACCCCTACCGATTGTTTGCTTTGTTTGTCCGGGACTGAGTCCCATGACCACTTGTTCTTTCAGTGCCCCTTTACGAGTTTGGTGTGGGAGGATATCCTCTGTTGGGGTAGAGCTTCCCGCCTCGTTCTCCCTTGGGATGCTGAGCTTGAGTGGATTTGTCGGGAGAGTGCTGGGCAGCACAAGCGTAAGCTTGTTTGGAGAGTGGCCTGGTGTGCTGTGATCTACCATATTTGGATGGAACGCAACTTGCGTTTTCACGGCCCGGGTCACCGTCCTCCTCAGTCGGTTATCGCTGCTATTCGGTCTGATATTTCTTCTGCATGCTCGTCCTGGGTGGGTGCGGTTTCGGCCGGCTCCCCCTGGGATTCTTTTGATTGACCTTATCTTGTTCTTTGAGTGTGTGCAGGTGAAGTTTCAGGTTGCTCTTTGCGGTGCTGTCTCGCTTCTGGCGTTTGCTTCTTCCCCTGCTTTGTCCCTTGGTTGCTCCTTGCGGTGCTTTTCGTTGCTGGAGGTTGCTTCTTCCCCTGTTCTGTCCCTAGGTGCTGCTGTTGTCTCTTCGCTGGAGGGGGTTTTCTGTTTGGTCTGTGCGGATTGCCTGTTTGGGGCTCCTCCCTGTGCTTGTTCCTGCTTTGAGGTCGCTTCTTGCAGCGGCTCGTTCAGTCCACTTGCTTTCTTCTCCTGTCTGCCCCTTGCTGTCCTTGGCTCTTTCTTCCCTGGCGGGCATTTTGAGTGGGGGCTTTGAGAGGCTAGTCTGTGGGGTCCTCCATCTGTTGGGGTTGGTTCAAGCGGTGCTTGTTACTTCTGCAGTTGGCTGTCCATCTCTATCCTGTGGGTGCTCTTTGTCCCCTGGTGTGGTCCTGGTTCCTAATTGAGTTGAGTTTGTTCTGGATGCTTGTTGTCACCCCGAAAGGCGCCTTGTCCGGAGGGTGTGTCGGTTTTTGGTGGGTGTCCTTTGATCTGGCTTTGTCGAGGGAAGCGATGCTTGCCTGGTCCTTGTGGCTTTCTGCCGGGCCTGCATACCTGATGGTTGTTCTTTTGCCATAAGTAGGGGGAAGATGAGTTGAAGGGCCTCTTCTTTTTTTTTGTTTACTTGGTCGTGCTTGGTGGGCTGGCTTCTTGCACGCTTTTGATGGATGGCCAGCTTGGCCTCTTTTTATCTCAGCATCTGTCTGTCCTCCCTCTGCTTTGCTTGGTGCCCCTTCACCTTGTCTGGAGTCGCTCTTTCGCTCGTGTCGGCCGGGGATTGATGGCTTGGGGGTTTTTTGGGCGGCTGGGGAGTTATGCTTCGTTCTTGTTCTGATTGCTGTTTCGTCTTGCTTCGGTTGTGTTCTTTTGCTCTTTGAGTTGTGTTGTATTTATTTGCTTTTTGGGTCTTTTCTGGCTCCTTCCCGCTTGTGGGTTGGATGCCGGGGTTTGTTGTTTGTCGGTTTCTTTGTTGCTTTCCCTCGGGCTGTGAGGTTCCGTTGGGTTGTTTTTGTTTTGTTTTCGTACATTGGTTTTCCCAGTGGTTGTTCTCTTGTTTGATGGTGCCCTTTGGCCTCGGGCTTTGAGGTCTTTTTGCTTAATATATAATCACCTTTGCAAAAAAAAAATGATACGCAATCTAAAATACTTAAAGAAAATCTAAGGCATAGCCTTAGATGGATGAGCACAGTGATCACCCATCCCCTTTCGATTTGCTTCTTAGGCTTCAGATAGGAGAAAGGCCGAGAGTGTCTGCACACTCCTTCCTCATAGTAATGCTTCAACCTAGCACCATTTACCATGAACGGTTTCCCTTGGTGTAGGTTTCGAATCTCAATAGCACCATGAACAAAAACGTTAGTAATCACAAACGGACCTGACCACCTAGACTTAAGTTTGCCTGGAAATAACCTTAACCGTGAGTTGAATAATAAGACATGCTGCCCCTTTTTAAAGTCCTTAAACCTAAGTCTACAATCATGCCAAATCTTAGTTTTTTCTTTATACATTTTAGCATTTTCATAGGACATATGTCTTAGTTCATCTAACTCATGTAATTGCAGAGACCGCAATGTTCCAGCATCGGTCACGCAATAATTCAGCTCTTTTAAGGCCCAAAAGGCTTTGATTTCTAATTCGAAGGGAAGATGACATGCTTTTCCGCCAAACCGAGCATAGCTCAATTGGCATAGGGTTGTGCCGGTGACCACAAGGTCATGGGTTCAATCCCCGCATTAATTAAATTACCGTTGCAAAAAAAATGACATGCTTTTCCATACACTAGCCTATAAGGAGACATACCTAAGGGTGTTTTATATGCAGTCCTATACGCCCAAAGTGCATCGTCTAACTTAAAAGACCAGTCATTTCTATTAGGTTTAACCACTTTTTCAAGTATGTTCTTGATCTCCCTATTGGATATTTCAGCTTGTCCATTCGAGTGTGGGTGATAAGGGGTTTCTACTCTATGTCTAACATTGTATTTAGCTAGTACCTTTTCCATAGCCTTATTTATAAAGTGGGTTCCCTCATCACTTATTATTGCACGTGGTGATACGAATATGATTGGTCCTCGTCTGATCACCTCAAGAAGAATTAATTTATCATGTCCAACGGATGATGACTTTGACCGGTAGAAGAATTGAAGTTGAAATATGCATTTTTGAAGAATGGAAGGATGATATGAATTATTTTGGCAATCCAATTCATATCCATGATGAAGCTTAATGAAGTCAAACCATTGTTATGGAGGAAGAATCAAAGTCAACATGAAAGAGAAATGCATGAACTTCATTATCTCACAAGTCCATTTGGTGGAAGACTAATAGATCATGTTAAACTAAGTTTAAAATTCATATTTGGTTACTTAATGTACTCATTTAAAGTGTAACTAAGTTTTAGGTGATCTTTCATATTTCAAGATAAAGTTTTAGTTTTCCAAGGTGCCTTTTAGAATATCAAGGCATCTTTTGGTATTTCAAGGTGACTTTTCATATTAGCATTTATGTTAGGAGTCTGTTGGCTTAATTCCTTGTCTATAAAAGGGATTAGCCTTGTCTATTGTAAAAGACAACTTGAAATGAAGAAATGAAATGTAGTATTTTAGGTTTAAAACCTTGAGAGCTTTTAAGCTTTGTTTCTTGTGTATTCTTGTGATAGAATGCATGAATATTTGGAGCATTCAAGTGAGGATTGATCAGTCTTGCTTGTGGAGTGCTTTGAAGATCAAAGGTTGATGGGAGCCACAAGCTCTGTCCGATCCTTGATTTATTTGATCGTCTAAGTAATCTGTCGTCTAGCCATTCTTAGGGGTTGAGATCGAAGGTTAAATTTGTCAGTCTTGTGAATATTTACAAGGATCCTAGAAGGACCTCTAGCTTTGTAAATCTAGCTTATCTGACGCTTATCACGTGGTGTACCAAATCTTGTAAAAATATGCCTATTTAGAAACTTAATGACTGTCTTGGCATCATTCGAGGGACATGCAATGGCTTCTACCCATTTAGAAACGTAATCTACAACTACTAATATATAGAGATTACCTGCAGATGGAGGGAATGGTCCCATGAAGTCAATGCCCCATACATCGAAGAGTTCCAACTCTAAGATATAGGTGAGAGGCATCTCATCCTTCCTACTGAGGTTACCTGTCCGTTGACACTCATTGCAGCTGTGTGCATGGTCGTGGGCATCCTTGAAAATCGTGGGCCAATAGTAGCCACTCTGGAACACTTTTGCAGCCGTCCTTTGGCCACCAAAATGTCCACCGTAAGGAGATGTATGACAGTGCTGCAACACTGACTTTGCCTCAGCAGCTGATACACACTTCCTCAGCAAACCATCTGCACAAGTCTTGTAAAGTGTAGGATCGTCCCAGATGAACTTCCTAGCTTCGTGTAGGAACCTCTTCTTTTCTTGCCCCCCTTTGAAAGTTGGTAGTACCTGAGAGGCAAGGAAGTTATCAATATCCGCAAACCAAGGCACCTCATCGTTATCACGATGTGCTACAAAGACATGCTCATCAACAAAGGCATCAAAAATTGCTGGCTCAGCAATTATTTCGCAATTACTACGCAATCTAGATAAATGGCCAGCAACTACATTTTCGCATCCTTTTTTTATCTCTAATGTCTAAGTCAAACTCTTGCAATTCCGTCCACTTGTCCGATTTTCCATTGGCGATGGTAGTAGGTGCCGTATGTGGGTTGATCCATGGCTGCCTGATGGTCCTATTCTCCCTAGGATTAGTGATCGTATCTTGTATGACGCAGCTAGTCATATTCAAGCTATGGTCTCTGATTTTCTGCTACCTTATGGTTCGTGGCGGTGGCCGGTAGTGTCTCCTGAGTTGTTGGAGATCTCCGATGCCGTGCGCTCTACTGTGTGTTGCCCAGGTAGGGAGCATAGGTTGATATGGGTTCCAGGCGGGATTGGCTTTTCAGTTTCGAGTGCTTGGGAGGCGATCCGTCCCCGTGGGACGGTGGTTCCTTGGCAGGGTTTGCTATGGTTCGGGGGGAATATTCTGCGTCATGATTTTGTCACCTGGCTGGCCTTGAGGGATCATTTGTATACCCGTGATAGGCTGGCTAGGTGGATCCCCTCGACCCCTACCGATTGTTTGCTTTGTTTGTCCAGGACTGAGTCCCGTGACAACTTGTTATTTCAGTGCCCCTTTGCGAGTTTGGTGTGGGAGGATATCCTCTGTTGGGGTAGAGCTTCACGCCTCGTTCTCCCTTGGGATGCTGAGCTTGAGTGGATTTGTCGGGAGAGTGCTGGGCAGCAAAAGCGTAAGCTTGTTTGGAGAGTGGCCTGGTGTGCTGTGATCTACCATATTTGGATGGAACGCAACTTGCGTTTTCACGGCCCGGGTTACCGTCCTCCTCAGTCGGTTATCGCTGCTATTCGGTCTGATATTTCCTCTGCATGCTCGTCCTGGGTGGGTGAGGTTTCGGCCGGTTCCCCCTGGGATTCTTTTGATTGACTTTATCTTGTTCTTTGAGTGTGTGCAGGTGATTTTCAGGTTGCTCTTTGCGGTGTTGTTTCGCTTCTGGCGATTGCTTCTTCCCCTGCTCTGTCCCTTGTTTGCTCCTTGCGGTGCTTTTCGTTGCGGGCGGTTGCTTCTTCCCCTGTTTTGTCCCTAGGTTGCTCTTTGCGGTGCTGTTTCGCTTCTGGCGATTGCTTCTTCCCCTGCTCTGTCCCTTGGTTGCTACTTGCGGTGCTTTTCGTTGCTGGAGGTTGCTTCTTCCCCTGTTCTGTCCCTTGGTGCTGCTGTTGTCTCTTCTCTGGAGGGGGTTTTCAGTTTGGTCTGTGAGGCTTGCCTGTTTTTTTTTTTTTTTGCAAAGGTGATTATATATAAGCAAAAAGACCTCAAAGCCCGAGGCCAAAGGGCACAACAAACAAGAGAACAAACACTGGGAGAACCAATGTACGACAACAAAACCAGAACAACCCAACGGAAACCTCACAGCCCGAGGGAAAGCAACAAAGAAACCAAACAACAACAAACCCCAGCATCCAACCCACAAGCGGGAAGGAGCCAGAAAAGACAAAAAGCAGAAAAATGTAACACAGCAAAAGCAAAAGAACCAGCTGAAGCAAGAGGAAACAATAAGACAGAACACGAACGAAGCATGACTCCTCATCCGCGAACACTGGGAGGCTTGCCTGTTTGGGGCTTCTCCCTGTGCTTGTTCCTGCTTTGAGGACGCTTCTTGCAGAGGCTCGTTCAGTTTGCTTGCTTTCTTCACCTGTCTGCCCCTTGCTGTCCTTGGCTCTTTCTTCCCTGGTGGGCATTTTGAGTGGGGGCTATGAGAGGCTAGTCTGTGGGGTGCCACCATCTGTAGGGGTTGGTTCAGGCGGTGCTTGCTACTTCTGCAGTTGGCTGTCCATCTCTGTCCTGTGGGTGCTTTTTGTCCCCTGGTGTGGTCCTGGTTCCTAATTGAGTTGAGTTTGTTCTGGATGCTTGTTGTCACCCCGAAAGGCGCCTTGTCCGGAGGGTGTGTCGGTTTTTGGTGGGTGTCCTTGGATCTGGCTTTGTCGAGGGAAGCGATGCTTGCCTGGTCCTTGTGGCTTTTTGCCGGGCCTGCATACCTGATGGTTGTTCTTTTGCCATAAGTAGGGGGAAGACGAGTTGAAGGGCCTCTTCTTTGTTTTGGTTTACTTGGTCGTGCTTGGGGGGCTGGCTTCTTGCATGCATATGATGGATGGCCAACTTGGCCTCTTTTTATCTCAGCATCTGTCTGTCCTCTCTCTGCCTTGATTGGTGTCCCTTGACCTTGTCTGGAGTCGCTCTGTTGCTCGTGCCGACCGGGGGATTGATGGCTTGGGGTGTTTCTTGGGCGGCTGGGGAGTTGTGCTTCGATCGTGTTCTGCTTGTTGTTTCCACTTGTTTCGGTTGTGTTCATTTATTCTTTGAGTTGTGTTGTATTTAGCTGCTTTTAGGTCTTTTCTGGCTCCTTCCTGCTTGTGGGTTGGGTGTCGGGGTTTGTTATGTTGTTGGTTTTTTTTGCTTTCCCTCGGGTTGTGAGGTTTCCGCTCGGTTGTTTTGTTTGCTTGGTACATGGGTTTTTTCCCTGTGGATGTTCTCTTGTTTGATGGTGCCCTTTGGCCTCGGGCTTTGAGGTCCTTTTTGCTTAATATATGACCTTTGCAAAAAAAATACCCATCTAATAGGCGGTGCTTGCTACTTTTGCAGTTGGCTGTCCATCTCTTTTCTGTGGGTGCTCTGTGTCCCCTGGTGTGGTCCTGGTTCCTGAATTGAGTTGAGTTTGTTCTGGATGCTTGTTGTCACCCCGAAAGGCGCCTTGTCCGGAGGGTGTGTCGGTTTTTTGGTGGGTGTCCTTGGATCAAGCTTTGTCGAGGTAAGCGATGCTTGCCTGGTCCTTGTGGCTTTCTGTCGGGCCTGCATACCTGATGGTTGTTCTTTTGCCAGAAGTAGGGGGAAGACGAGTTGAAGTTCCTCTTCTTTGCCAAACCGAGCATAGCTCAATTGACATAGGGTTGTGCCGGTGACCAAAAGGTCATGGGTTCAATCCCCGCATTAATTAAACTACCGTTGCAAAAAAAAAAAAAAAAAGTTCCTCTTCTTTGTTTTGGTTTACTTGGTCGTGCTTGGCGGGCTGGCTTCTTGCTTGCATATGATGGATGGCCAGCTTGGCCTCTTTTTATCTCAGCATTTGTCTGTCCTCCCTCTGCCTTGCTTGGTGCCCCTTGACCTTGTCTGGAGTCGCTCTGTTGCTCGTGTCGGCCGGGGGTTTGATGTCTTGGGGTGTTTTTTGGGCGGCTGGGGAGTTATGCTTCGTTCGTGTTCTGGCTTGTTGTTTCCTCTTGTTTCAGTTGTGTTCTTTTGCTCTTTGAGCTGTGTTGTATTTATTTGCTTTTTTGTCTTTTCTGGCTCCTTCCCGATTGTGGGTTGGGTGCCGGGGTTTGTTTGTTGTTGGTTTTATTGCTATCCCTCGGGCTGTGAGGTTTCCGTTGGGTTGTTTTTGTTTTGTTTGGTACATTGGTTTTCCCAGTGGATGTTCTCTTGTTTGATGGTGCCCTTTGGCCTCGGGCTTTGAGGTCCTTTTGCTTAATATATAATCACCTTTGCAAAAATAAAATACCCATCTAATTAACCGTGGCTTGGCATCAGCCTTCCTCATTAGATATTTTATTGCCGAGTGGTCAGTGTACACAATAGTTTTAGTTCCTACAATATAAGGCCTAAATTTTTCACAAGCAAACACCACAGCCAACATTTCCTTCTCTGTGGTAGTGTAATTACATTGTGCTTCATTTAAAGTCTTACTCGCATAATATACAGGATGTGTTAGTTTATCTATTTTCTGCCCTAGCATAGCCCCAATCACATAGTCACTAGCATCACACATTAACTTAAAAGGTAAATCACAATTTGGACCTACTATAATTGGTGCTTTGACTAAGGCTTCTTTAAGTGTTGTCCATGCTAGGAAACATTCCTTTGAGAAGACAAATGGTTTATTAATCTCTAGAAGCTCACACAAGGGTTTAGAGATTTTAGAGAAGTTTTTTATGAATCTCCTATAAAAACCTAAATCACCTAGGAAACTCCTAATAGCTTTGACGTTTTGAGGTTCCACTAGCTTCTCTATGATTTCTATTTTGGCCCTATCGACCTCTACTCCTGCTCTAGATACTCTATGTCCTAGGACTATTCCTTCTTCCACCATAAAGTGGCATTTTTCCCAATTTAAGACTAGGTTGGTCTCCTCACACCTAGTTAGGACTTGTCCTAAGTTTTCTAAGCAGTTGTTAAAAGAATCACCAAAGACTGAAAAGTCATCCATAAATATTTCTATCATGGACTCATCTAAGTCAGAGAAAATAGCCAACATGCACCTTTGGAATGTTGCTGGTGCATTGCATAAGCCAAATGGCATTCTGCAAAAAGCAAATGTTCCAAAGGGACATGTAAAGGTCGTTTTCTCCTGATCCTCAGGGTCTATGGTAATTTGGTTATATCCTGAATAACCATCTAAAAAGCAGTAATAGGCTCGGCCAGCAATTCTATCTAACATCTGATCTATAAACGGTAAAGGAAAGTGATCTTTTTTTTTTTTGCAACGGTATTTTAATTAATGCGGGGATTGAACCCATGACCCCTTAGTCAAGGGCACAACCTTATGCCAATTGAGCTATGCTCGGTTTGGCGAAAGTGATCTTTTTTGGTTTCTTTGTAACAGTTCTAGTTGGGATTAGTTCGTTGTTTTCATTAACTATTACAGTCATCCCACCCTTCTTAGACACACATTGGATCGGACTCACCCATTGACTATTGGCTATAGGGAAAATTACACCTGCATCTAACGATTTGATAATTTCTTTCTTTACTACCTCCTTCATGGAGGGGTTCAGCCTACGTTGGTGATCTACCCTAGGTGTATGTTCCTCTTCCAACAATATTTTATGCATGCAATAGGAAGGACTAATACCTCTTGATAAGCTCCCAACGTTGCTTGATTTACAAAGCTAGAGGTCCTTCTAGGATCCTTGTAAATGCCCACAAAGAAGACTAACTTAACGATTGATTCCAACCAAGAGTTTAGTTAGAAGGTGAATGACTCTTAGATCACACTTAGAATCTATGATTGTCACTCTTAGATCCTAAGACGACTCACTCCAGAATTAGGTTGATCAAAACTAATTCAATGAACCGATTAACATCAAACCTAAAACAAGATTTGAAAGAAACAACACCAAAATGGGTTTTAAGAAACACAAGTTCTTGATAAGCATAATATGTATTTTGAAGAGCATTACAAGCCTTTAAATAGGCCAAAATGGACGTTCAAGCTTCCAAATACCAAAGGTCTCCAAAAGTCATTAAATGCAGAATTGAAGAAAATAAAACCTATGGAATGAATTTCAATTCAACAACAATTGAAAAGTCATATGGAAAAACCCAAAACAAAAGAAATGCTTTAAATTGTCTTAACTAGCTACTTTAAGACGTGCTTTTCAATACTCCAACGTTTGAGTAGTTGAAACACTCCAAACTCCCAAGAGGTGCAAGCTGGACAGCCCACTGCTTACAATTTCTGCACAGTTTTTTTGTCCCCGTGCCTACTTTCAAACTAGAAGACTTTTCCCGTGCCATCTTCACACCATTATCTTCTTGACTCATTGAAATAACATTGTAAAGAAATTTGGGTTAAAAAATATTTGTCTCTTCTTGTGCATTAGCTAGCCTTTGAAGATGTAGTGTAAAAGCCTCTTGAATCTTCTTTGCCTTGCTTCTTGTAATGGCTCCTTCCGGTACATGCAATGGTTCGGTGATTGGATCCGTATCACCTCTTATATCAGCAATCGTCCATGCAATAGCTTTTTTATGTTGCTTAAGCAGCAATATTAGCGCAATTTCATGTTGTTTACTCAGTTTGGACGAAATAATAGCAGGCAAAGTATCTTCCTCTCCTAGATATGCATACTTAAGATGATCAGACAATGGTTTTAATTCTAGTAAAGGTGGTTGTCCACAGATATATCCATCAATTCAGAGATATTTAAGTCATCTATATCTTTTTTTTTTGCAAAAGTGAATATATATAAGCAAAAGGCCTCAAAGCCCGAGGCCAAAGGGCACAACAACAAGGGAACAAACACTGGGAGACCCAATGTACGGCAACAAAACGAAAACAACACAGCGGAAACCTCACAGCCCGAGGGAAAGCAAAAGCCAAACAACAACATACCCCAGCATCCAACCCACAAACGGGAAGGAGCTAGAAAAAACAAAAGCAGAGAGAAGTAACACAACTAAAAAGCAAAGAAACAGCTGAAGCAGGAGGAAACAAAACGTGACACCTCAACCGCGATCAGCCCACAAAACTCCCCAGACCATCCAACCCCCGGCCGGAACTAGCGACAGAGCAACACCAGACAGGGTCAAGGGGCACCAAGCTAGCCAGAGAGAGGACAGGCAGATGCTGAGAAAGAAGGGGCCAAGCTGGCCATCCAACAAATGCAAGCAAGAATCTCGCCCCCCAAGCACAACCAAGAAACCGAACAAAGAAGAGGCCCATCAACTCATCTTCCCCCTACTTATGGCAAAAGAACAACCATCCGGTATGCAGGCACGGCAGAAAGCCACAGGGACCCAGCCAGCATCGCTTCCCTCGACAAAGCCAGATCCAAGGACCCACCAAAAGCCCACACACCCTCAGGACAAAGCGCCTTTCGGGGTGACAACAAGCGACCAGAACTCAACTCAATTAGGAACCAGGGCCGGCAGGGGACAACGAGAACCCACAGAACAAGAAAAGGACAGCCAACTGCAGAAGAAACAAGCACCGCCTGAAGCACTCCAACAGCTCGGGACGCCCCACAGACAAGCCTCGCAGAGCCCACACAAGAATCCCACCAGGGAGAAAAGCCAAGGCAGCCAAGGACAAACAGATGAAGAAGCCAGCACCAAAACCAGAAACCCCTCAGAAGAAAGGACAACAGCATGAACCAGGGACAGAACAGGGGAAGAAGCAAACGCCATAAGCGAGACAGCACCACAAGAGCAACCTGACAAAAAACCTGCACACACTCAAAGAACAAGACAAAGTCAATCAAAAGAATCCCAGGGGGAGACGGCCGAAACCGCACCCACCCAGGACGAGCAAGCAGAAGAAATATCAGACCGAATAGCAGCGATAACCGACTGAGCAGGGCGGTGACCCGGGCCATGAAAACGCAAATTGCGTTCCATCCAGATATGGTAAATCACGGCACACCAGGCCACCCTCCAAACAAGCTTACGCTTGTGCTGCCCAGCACTCACCCGACAAATCCACTCAAGCTCAGCATCCCAAGGGAGAACGAGGCGGGAAGCTCTGCCCCAACAGAGGATATCCTCCCACACCAAACTCGCAAAGGGGCACTGGAAGAACAAGTGGTCACGGGACTCAGTCCCGGACAAACAAAGCAAACAATCAGTAGGTGTCGAGGGGATCCACCGAGCCAGCCTATCACGAGTATACAAGCGGTCCCTCAAGGCCAGCCAAGTGACAAAAGCATGACGCGGAATATTCCCCCCGAACCAAAGCAACCCCTGCCACGGGACCACTGTCCCACGGGGGCGAATCGCCTCCCAAGCACTAGAGACCGAAAAACCAATCCCGCGAGGAACCCAGATCAACTTATCCTCCCTACCTGGGCAACACACAGTAGAGCGCACAGTATCGGCGAGCTCCAACAAATCAGGAGACACTGCCGGCCACCGCCACGAACCATCAGGTAGCAAAAAATCAGAGACCATCGCTTGAATATGACTAGCGGCGTCATACAAGATACGATCACTAATTCTGGGGAGAATAGGACCATCAGGCAGCCAAGGATCAACCCACATACATAGTTAGTGGCATGCTTAATTAACAGTTCATGCTCAAGTTCTTCTTCCATAAGTGAATCTACTACATCTACATTTGCACAGGATTCAGAATCAGAGGGATACCTTAGAGCTTTAAATACACTAAATTTAACATCCTCATCATGAACTCTCATGGTGAGCTCACCTTTCTAGACATCGATTAAAGCCCTACCTGTGGCTAGAAATGGTCTGCCCAATAAGATTGGTACCTCCTTGTCTGCCTCATAATCCAGAATTATGAAGTCTGCAAGAAAAATAAATTTGTCAACCTTGACAAGTATATCCTCAATTTTACCCTCAGGGTATGCTATGGATCTGTCTGCAAGCTGCAAGGTGACAGTAGTAGGTCGTGCTTCCCCTATCCCAAGTTGGTGGAATAGAGACAAGGGCATGAGATTGATGCTGGCTCCCAGATCACACAGAGCTCTGCCCACAAGGTTGCCTCCCAACTCGACTGGTAAGGTGAAGGAACCAGGATCCTTCTCCTTCTTTGGCAGTTTTTTTTGGAGTATAGCACTGCACTCCTCAGTGAGATTCACTGTTTCAAATTCACCAATGATTTTTTTGTTAGTAATTATATCTTTCAAGAACTTAACATAAGAAGGCATAGATTGCAAAATTTCCACAAATGGGATATTAACATGCACTTGTTTTAAAATTTCTAAAAACTTATGAAAGTGCACTTCCTGTTCTTGATTCTTTTTCAACCGTCTAGGGAATGGAGGTGGTGGCACATATGTAGGCAATTCAGATCGCCTAATGACAGGTGGAGGCCTTGGAATTTCTTCTGGTTCCTCAATGATAGGTTCCAACCTTACCCTTGTTGTGCTTGGTGGTGATTGATCACGGTTTGGCAGAGAATCCAGTGGAGCACTAGACTCTTCATTCTCTACTCGCTTTGGGGCTTCTCTGTTGTTGATCACCAACGGTCTTCCACTACGAAGTTCAATGGCTTGAACTTGTTCTTTTCCATCCCTTCTTGGTATTTCAGTGTCTGCAGGAAATCTACCTTGGGGCCTATTTTTTAGCTCGTTTGCTAACTGCCCTATTTGGTTTTCTAAGCTCCTAAGGGTTGCTTGCTGCAGGGTTGCATCATTTTTTGCAATGTATTCCTTAAGCAAATTCTTTACTGATGAGCCTATTGGTTGGTTATATGGCTTTTGGTACATGGATTGGTTATTTCGTTGAGTGAAACCAGGTGTTCCACTCGGTCTTGGTTGGTTTTGTGCTTGATTAGTATTTTGTTGTCCACCCCAAGAGAGATTTGGGTGGTTTCTCCAACCAGGATTATAGGTGTTAGAGTAGGGGTTGTTCCTTGGTTGCTGTTGACTGCCAACATAGCACACCGAGGATGGATTCCCAGGGCAAAAATCATACATGTGCCCTTCCCCACAGAATCCACAGACTAGTGCCTCACCTTGATTACTTGCTGCGTTTGTTGAAACGGCTGTTGCGGTGTTGACACTTTGTTGGAGATTGGTTTGAGCCATTTGTTTTACTAGATTGGTCAGAGCATTGATTTGGCTACTCATTGCACTAAGTGCGTCCTTGTCTTGAGCTTTCCTTGGCTCTACAGGATCGTCTGACCATCTACAATGGGAAGTTGAGATTTTCTCCAAAATCTCATAGGCTTCATTGTTGCTCTTTGAAAGCATGGAACCACCAGCTGAAGAATTCAACACTTGCCTTGTGCTGGGGTTGCATCCTTTAAAGAACACTTCTATTTGAATACACCATGGAATGCCATGGTGTGGACATTAAGCAATAAGTCCTTGAATCTAGTCCAAGTTTGGTCTGTGTGGCTTGGTTATTTGAGCTTGTCCCTGTGCTTGTTCTTGCTCTGAGATCGATGCTTTCTGTGGCTTGTTTCTGTTGCTGGCTTCTTCATCTGTCTGTCCTTGGCTGTCCTTGGCCTTCCCCCCCTGGTGGGCTTCTTGTGTGGGGCTCTGCGAGTCTGGTCTGTGGGGTGTCCCTTGCTGTCGGGGTGGTTCAGGCGGTGCTTGTTTCTTCTGCAGTTGGCTGTCCTTCTCTTGTTTTGTGGGTGCTCGTTGTCCCCTGCCGGTCCTGGTGCCTAATGGAGCTGAGTTCTGGACGCTTGTTGTCACCCCGAAAGGCGTTTTGTCCTGAGGGTGTGTGGGCTTTTGGTGGGTCCTTGGATCTGGCTTTGTCGAGGGAAGCGATGCTGGCTGGATCCCTGTGGCTTTCTGCCGTGCCTGCATACCGGATGGTTGTTCTTTTGCCATAAGTAGGGGGAAAACGAGTTGATGAGCCTCTTCTTTGTTCGGTTTCTTGGTCGAGCTTGGGGGGCAGGTTTCTTGTTTGCATTTGATGGATGGCCAGCTTGGCCCCTTTTTTCTCAGCATCTGCCTGTCCTCTCTCTGTTTTTGCTTGGTGCCCCTTGTCCCTGTCTGGTGTCGCTCTTTCGCTAGTTCCGGCCGGGGGTTGGATGGCCTGGGGAGTTTTGTGGGCGGATGAGGTGTCATGCTTCGCGGTTGACGTGTCTCGATTCCTTCGTGCTCTATGTCTTTTTTTCCTCCTGCTTCAGCTGTATCTTTGCTTTTCAGTTGTGTTTCTTTTTCTAGCTCCGTCCCTCTTGTGGGTTGAATGCTGGAGTATGTTGTTGTTTGGTTTATTTGTTGCTTTCCCTTGGGCTGTGAGGTTTCTGTTGTGTTGTTTTCGTTTGTTGTCGTACATTGGTTCTCCCAGTGTTTGTTCACTTGTTGTTGTGGCCTTTGGCCTCGGGCTTTGAGGCCTTTGCTTATATATATTCACTTTTGCAAAAAAAATGATTCATTTTCGGCTTGTTTGAACTTAATAATATCATCACGGAAATTGGAGTTCCTATCAGGTGGGAAATATTTAACTAGGAACTTTTCAGCTAGATCTGTCCAATTGACAATCGATCCAGAGGGAAAGGAATTTAACCACGTTTTGGCCTTATCTCTTAATGAATAGGGAAAGAGGTATAGTCTTAAGGCTTCTTGAGAAACTCCTGGGATGACAAAAGTATCACTTACTTCTAGGAAGTTTCTCAAATGGTTGTGGGGATCTTCGTTTTCCACTCCAAAGAATTGTCCAACTGTGGACAGCATTTGGAACATGACGGGTTTTAACTCGAATGAGTGAGCTGTAATCTCAGGGCGTATAATGCTCGGATTAAGCTCCTCATACATGGGTACTAAGTACGAGAGGATGGCACTATCCTTATCATTCGCAATTTTGATGGGGTTGCGAATGGTAGGTGGTTGGTTTGGGGCTTCTCTATCCATTTCGGGTTGTTGGGATTGCGATGACTCTGCGGAGTCCGCAATGTTTTGAGTTACAGGTGGCTGTTTAAAGAGACGTTTCTTAGCTTTGTTTCTGGCCCTTAAAAGTCTTTTAGGCTCAGGATTGAACTCTAGGTTGCTATTTGAATGCTCATTCATAAACTAGCTCGATGGTACCTGTAAAGGAAATGAAAGAAGATTAGCTCCAATAGATATTAAGGTTTTTTTTTCTAAAATAACAAACTTCGTGTTTACTAAACAAAATCCCCGGCAGCGGCGCCAAAAACTTGTTGCGTGCTCAGTGTGTAAATATAATGTGATGCGAGAGCACTTAGATCATGCAAGCATACATGGTCTTGCAGCAAGTGATAAGTATTTTTTTCATTCGAGTTCCCACAGAGATTTATTCTTAGTTACTAACGAAGTGAGGTGCTAAATTAGAAAGGGTGACTTAAATGGGGTAGAATTGAGGGTGATGTGCCAAACTAATGAAGAATGTACGAGATATGCAAGCATCAACAAAAGAAGTAAAGAGATTAACTTGAATGTAGAGGAAAAGAATTGGGGAGCCCGCGGTGTGTGCTGAAGATTGACCTGCTCCCTTTTACTTGATGGTCCTCTTCTCCCCAGAATTAGTGATCGTATCTTGTATGACGCAGCTAGTCATATTCAAGCTATGGTCTCTGATTTTTTGCTACCTGATGGTTCGTGGCGGTGGCCGGCAGTGTCTCCTGCATTGTTGGAGATCGCCGATGTTGTGCGCTCTACTGTGTGTTGCCCAGGTAGGGAGGATAAGTTGATCTGGGTTCCTAGCGAGATTGGTTTTTCGGTTTCTAGTGCTTGGGAGGCGATTCGCCCCCGTGGGACAGTGGTCCCGTGGCAGGGTTTGCTATGGTTCGGGGGGAATATTCCGCGTCATGCTTTTGTCACCTGGCTGGCCTTGAGGGACCGCTTGTATACTCGTGATAGGCTGGCTAGGTGGATCCCCTCGACACCTACTGATTGTTTGCTTTGTTTGTCCGGGACTGAGTCCCGTGACCACTTGTTCTTCCAGTGCCCCTTTGCGAGTTTGGTGTGGGAGGATATCCTCTGTTGGGGCAGAGCTTCCCGCCTCGTTCTCCCTTGGGATGTTGAGCTTGAGTGGATTTGTCGGGTGAGTGCTGGGCAGCACAAGCGTAAGCTTGTTTGGAGGGTGGCCTGGTGTGCTGTGATTTACCATATTTGGATGGAACGCAATTTGCGTTTTCATGGCCCGGGTCACCGCCCTACTCAGTCGGTTATCGCTGCTATTCGGTCTGATATTTCTTCTGCATGCTCGTCCTGGGCGGGTGCGGTTTCGGCCGTCTCCCCCTGGGATTCTTTTGATTGACTTTGTCTTGTTCTTTAAGTGTGTGCAGGTGTTTTGTCAGGTTGCTCTATGTGGCGCTGTCTCGCTTATGGCGATTGCTACTTCCCCTGCTCTGTCCCTGGTTCATGCTGTTGTCCCTTCTTCTGGAGGGGTTTCTGGTTTGGTCTGTGTGGCTTGGTTATTTGAGCTTGTCCCTGTGCTTGTTCTTGCTCTGAGATCGCTGCTTTCTGAGGCTTGTTCAGTTGTTGGCTTCTTCATCTGTCTGTCCTTGGCCTTTCTCCCCTGGTGGGCTTCTTGTGTGGGGCTCTGCGAGGCTAGTCTGTGGGGTGTCCCTAGCTGTCGGAGTGTTTCAGGCGGTGCTTGTTTCTTCTGCAGTTGGCTGTCCATCTCTTGTTCTGTGGGTGCTCGTTGTCCCCTGCCGGATTGAGTTGTGTTCTGGTCGCTTGTTGTCACCCCGAAAGGCGCTTTGTCCTGAGGGTGTGTGGGCTTTTGGTGGGTCCTTGGATCTGGCTTTGTCGAGGGAAGCGATTCTGGCTGGGTCCCTGTGGCTTTCTGCCGTGCCTGCATACCGGATGGTTGTTCTTTTGCCATAAGTAGGGGGAAGACGAGTTGATGGGCCTCTTCTTTCTTCGGTTTCTTGGTCGAGCTTGGGGGGCGGGCTTCTTGCTTGCATTTGATGGATGGCCAGCTTGGCCCCTTATTTCTCAGCATCTGCCTGTCCTCTCTCTGTTTTGCTTGGTGCCCCTTGACCCTGTCTGGAGTCGCTCTTTCGCTAGTACCGGCCGAGGGTTGGATGGCCTGGGGAGTTTTGTGGGCGGATGAGGTGTCATGCTTCGCGGTTGAGGTGTCACGATTCCTTCGTGTTCTATCTCTTTGTTTCCTCCTGCTTCAGCTGTTTTCTTTGCTTTTCAGTTGTGTTCCTTTTTTCTGCTTTTTGTCTTTTCTAGCTCCTTCCCGCTTGTGGGTTGGATGCTGGGGTTTGTTGTTGTTTGGTTTATTTGTTGCTTTCCCTCGGGCTGTGAGGTTTCCGTTGTGTTGTTTTCGTTTTGTTGTTGTACATTGGTTCTCCCAGTGTTTGTTCTCTTGTTGTTGTGCCCTTTGGCCTCGGGCTTTGAGGCCTTTTGCTTATATATAATCACTTTTGCAAAAAAAAGAATTGGGGAGAAAGCAATTTCCTAGCAATAAAATCGCAAAACTAGAAGACTAGAAAAATGGTTAAGGCAAAAAGCAAAATAATAGAATTGCGCAGACAACAATTATCTAGCAATTAAGTTTTTTTTGCAACGGTAGTTTAATTAATGCGGGGATTGAACCCATGACCTTGTGGTCACTGGCACAACCCTATGCCAATTGAGCTATGCTCGGTTTGGCCTCTAGCAATTAAGTTAACGACGAATTGAGGGTGAAATAAGGAAACAAGGCCTACTAAAGACTCCTCTATAGGCTTTCACATACGTTTATTCAGCAGTAACTTAACTTATCATGCATCAATTTAGCTCATTCTCATGCATCTCTCAATTACATGCATTAGATCCTTTAGTTCACTCATATCCAAGCAAGACTTAAGCATCTATTGTAGAAGCTTGTTTGGCAAAGTGGAACCGGGATGACTTTGGCTTATGCCAAACCGAGCATAGCTCAATTGGCATAAGATTGTGTCCGTGACTAAAAGGTCATGGGTTCAATCCTTGCATTAATTAAACTAGCGTTGCAAAAAAAAATTGAAATGTCTTTAACAAGGGGTGGTGGCGCAGTTGGCTAGCGCGTAGGTCTCATAGCTAAGAGTTATCCTGAGGTCGAGAGTTCGAGCCTCTCTCACCCTAATCTTTCTTTACAACCAAAAACAAAAATTGTGTATTGAACAACCACTTTGCCTTGTCCCGCAAATTCAACTCTTGATCTATTTCAAATAGCTCATTGATGCATTGACGCATCTCGGCTATATTATCTAAAAAATCCTTCATCAAATGATCATCGCGATTTTAGGTCACATGACGTCTTCTTCTTTGGTGAAACATGGCTGCCAAATAAAAATCCTCTCAAGCAAACCATCGTGTGTTTACTCTCTTTAATGAAGATCACTCATGTTTACACTCGATTATAATCTCACAGCTCACTTCTCTCAAGTTGGTTGGAGCAAAACTGAGAGCTATGAAAGTTTTGCAATCAAGTAATAAACATGCATGTAAAAAAAGAAACTATTAACTTAATTAGTGGATATATTCAAAGAACAAAGTTAAAGAAAAAAATATGAAATGAAAAGACACAATTTGACTTTTTATGGTTGAGAATTTGATTGGAATCAATGAGCACAAGTTACAACTCATGCATTAATTACAGTGTATTGGAATTGTAGATTACAACTCATGCATGCATTAGACAATTGACATGCAAAACTAGAAACAAACTAATTTGACACTTTTTTTTTTTAATTTGGACAGAATGTAAAGGATAGAGATGTAATATATTGTTCTAATAATTCAAGGGGGTTCGATTCTGCCCTAGGGCAGATTTTCTTAAAAATTATCAAACAACCACTTGGTGCAACGGGTGAGTGAGCGCATCACCTAGATAGCCCAGAGTGGGGGTTGATTGATCCTGCACCGTGGAAACGGGGCATGGATGATTTAAAATATGTAACTGCATTATATACCGCCTATAAAGGCAAATTTTACGCAGCGCTTCACTTCTTTGATACCTCCTTCCTTCCTCCTGGTATCAATGCCACTTCTCTTACCTTGATTCCTAAGAAGGTTGGTGCCTCCCGGGTTAAATGCATTGCAAAGGTGTTGTATAAATGCATTGCAAAGGTTTTGGCCAATGGTCTTCGCATGTGGCTGCCTTCCTTCATAAGTCTGAATCAGTCGGCCTTTGTCCAAGGGAGGAGTATTGTGCATAACATTCTGCTCTGCCAGGAGTTGGTTGGGGGTTACCACCTCAATAAAGGGAGGCCGCGGTGTGTGCTGAAGATCGACCTGCAGAAAGCTTATGATTCTATCCAGTGGGATTTTCTCTTTGGCTTACTGCTTTCGATTGCTACGCCTTGCCAGTTTGTCAACTGGATCCGGGCTTGCGTTACTTCGCCTATGTACTCCATTTCGGTGAATGGGTCCTCTGAGGGGTTTTTTGCGGGTAGGCGTGGTCTCAGTCAGGGAGATCCCCTGTCCCCTTACCTGTTCGTCATGTGTATGGAAGTCTTGTCGCGGCTGCTGAATTCCCCGCCGCCTGAGTTTGTGTTTCATCCCAAGTGTGAGAGGGTTAATCTTACCCATCTTTGCTTTGCGGATGACTTGATGATTTTCTCTGAGGGGAACAAGACTTCTTTGAGGTTTGTTCAGCAGACATTACTTCGCTTCCAGGAGCTTTCAGGCCTTGTGGCTAACTCCGCTAAGAGCTCGATGTTCTGTGCGGGGGTTCCTGTCCAGGTGGCTGTCGGTCTGGCTGAGTTCATGGGTGTTGCTCTTGCGACCCTGCCTGTTTGTTACTTAGGTCTCCCTCTCATCTCTAGTAGGCTGTCTTCTCGGGATTGCCAGCCCCTGATTGATCGGATCACCTCTAGGATTGGCAGTTGGACTGCTAGGGCTCTTTCCTATGCGGGAAGGTTGCAGCTTATCCAGTCGGTCCTCCAGAGCTTCCAGGTCTATTGGGCTAGTGTGTTTGTGCTGCCTGCTCGTATAGTCCATAGGGTTGAGAGTTTGCTTCGTTGCTACCTCTGGAAGGGCTCTCCTTTTGGTCGCGGGGGGGCGAAGGTTGCCTGGGATGACATTTGTTTGCCGAAGCGGGAGGGAGGTTTGGGTATTCGTCATATCCAATCCTGGAACTCGGCAACTATTATGAAGCTCCTTTGGCTCCTTCTTCTTCGCTCTGGTTCTCTGTGGGTCGCTTGGATGGAGGAGTATATCCTCTGTGGTCGGTCTCTTTGGACGATTCCTGTGTCGTCTATGTGGTCTTGGTGCCTCAAGGTGATTATGGGGCTTCGAGACCAATTCCGTCCACTTGTCCGGTTTTCCATTGGCGATGGTTCTAGGTGTCGTATGTGGGTTGATTCATGGCTGCCTGATGGTCCTAATCTCCCCAGGATTAGTGATCGTATCTTGTATGACGCAGCTAGTCATATTCAAGCTATGGTCTCTGATTTCCTGCTACCTGATGGTTCGTGGCGGTGGCCGGTAGTGTCTCCTGAGTTGTTGGAGATCGCCGATGCCGTGCGCTCTACTGTGTGTTGCCCAGGTAGGGAGGATAGGTTGATCTGGGTTCCAGGCGGGATTGGTTTTTCTGTTTCGAGTGCTTGGGAGGTGATCCGCCCCCGTGGGCCAGTGGTTCCTTGGCAGGGTTTGCTTTGGTTCGGGGGGAATATTTCGCGTCATGCTTTTGTCACCTGGCTGGCCTTGAGGGACCGTTTGTATACCCGTGATAGGCTGGCTAGGTGGATCCCCTCGACCCCTACCGATTGTTTGCTTTGTTTGTCCGGGACTGAGTCCCGTGACCACTTGTTCCTTTAGTGCCCCTTTGCGAGTTTGGTGTGGGAGGATATCCTCTGTTGGGGTAGAGCTTCCCGCCTCGTTCTCCCTTGGGATGCTGAGCTTGAGTGGATTTGTCGGGAGAGTGCTGGGCAGCACAAGCGTAAGCTTGTTTGGAGAGTGGCCTGGTGTGCTGTGATCTGCCATATTTGGATGGAACGCAACTTGCGTTTTCATGGCCCGGGTCACCGTCCTCCTCAGTCGGTTATCGCTGCTATTCGGTCTGATATTTCTTCTGCATGCTCGTCCAGGGTGGGTGCGGTTTCGGCCTGCTGCCCCTGGGATTCTTTTGATTGACTTTGTCTTGTTCTTTGAGTATGTGCAGGTGTTTTTTCAGGTTTCTCTTTGCGGTGATGTTTCGCTTCTGGCGATTGCTTCTTCCCCTGCTTTGTCCCTGGTTACTGCTGTTGTCTCTTCTCTGGAGGGGGTTTTCAGTTTGGTCTGTGAGGCTTGCTTGTTTGAGCTTGTCCCTGTGCTTGTCCCTGCTTTGAGGACGCTGCTTTCAGAGGCTCGATCAGTTGCTTGCTTTCTTCACCTGTCTGTCCCTTGCTGTCCTTGGCCCTTTCTTCCCTGGTGGGCTTTTTGAGTGGGGGCTTTGAGAGGCTAGTCTGTGGGGTGCCACCAGCTGTAGGGGTTGGTTCCGGCGGTGCTTGCTACTTCTGCAGTTGGCTGTCCATCTCTGTTCTGTGGGTGCTCTTTGTCCCTTGGCGGTCCTGGTTCCTAATTGAGTTGAGTTTGTTCTGGATGCTTGTTGTCACCCCGAAAGGCGCTTTGTCCGGAGGGTGTGTGGGCTTTTGGTGGGTCCTTGGATCTGGCTTTGTCGAGGGAAGCGATGCTGGCTGGGTCCTTGTGGCTTTCTGCCGTGCCTGCATACCTGATGGTTGTTCTTTTGCCATAAGTAGGGGGAAGACGAGTTGAAGGGCCTCTTCTTTGTTTGGTTACTTGGTCGTGCTTGGGGGGATGGCTTCTTGCATGCATATGATGGATGGCCAACTTGGCCCCTTTTATCTCAGCATCTGTCTGTCGTCCCTCTGTTTTTGCTTAGTGCCCCTTGACCCTGTCTAGAGTCGCTCTTTCGCTCGTGCCGGCCGGGGGATGGATGGGCTGGCTTCGTGTTCTGACTTGTTGTTTCCTCTTGCTTCAGCTGTGTTCTTTTGCTTTTTGAGTTGTGTTGTATTTATTTGCTTTTTGGTCTTTTCTGGCTCCTTCCCGCTTGTGGGTTGGATGCCGGGGTTTGTAGTTGTTTGGTTTCTTTGTTGCTTTCCCTCGGGCTGTGAGGTTCCATTGGGTTGTTTTGTTTTGGTGTCGTACATTGGTTTTCCCAGTGGTTGTTCTCTTGTTTGATGGTGCCCTTTGGCCTCGGGCTTTGAGGTCTTTTTGCTTATATATAATCACCTTTGCAAAAAAAAATTCAAAATTGAAAAGAACAAAAAATTACAGAATTGGAATCAACATGGAAATTTAAAAGACAAAATTTAAAGATAGATTTTTTTTCTAATCTTGAGCTTTCGGTTAGAACAACCTAAGCTCTGATACCAAATGATACGAAACCCTAGTGAATTGGATCAAGAACCCCTTTGTTATACGAACCCTTGAATCACAAACCCTTGAGTCACGATTCCCTCGTGTTCTATCTCTTTGTTTCCTCCTGCTTCAGCTGTTTCTTTGCTTTTCAGTTGTGTTTCTTTTTTCTGCTTTTTGTCTTTTCTAGCTCCTTCCCGCTTGTGTTGGATGCTGGGGTATGTTGATGTTTGGTTTTATTTGTTGCTCTCCCTCGGGCTGTGAGGTTTCCGTTGTGTTGTTTTCGTTTTGTTGTCGTACATTGGTTCTCCCAGTGTTTGTTCTCTTGTTGTTGTGCCCTTTGGCCTCGGGCTTTGAGGCCTTTTGCTTATATATATTCACTTTTGCAAAAAAAAAACAAACACTAAAACCCCTTAATCAGATCGGTTTCACCCCAAGATAAAGAGAAGAATAGCAATACCTTAGATCGAATATCCAAGGATGAGGAACTTGTCCCTAACCTTGAACCGAAACACTCCACTATTAGATTGATCAAGTCTAATAGAATGCTTCTCAAACATGCAAGTCAAACAAGAAATGCAAAGGTAACAATAGCTCTCGGCTATGGAAATGCTCCAATGGAGTTTTCAATTCAAATATCAAAGTTGTTGTTTTCATAAGACAAGACCAATCCCTTTTATAGACAAGGAATTCAGCCAATAGTCTCTTTAACTCCCTAACATAAATGCTAATATGAAAACTCTCCTTGAAATACCAAAAGGTGCCTTGATATTTTAAAAAGCACCTTGGAAAAGTAAAAGTCATCTAGAAATATGAAAGGTTGCCTAAGACTTTGTTACACTTTTAATTAGTGTAATAAGTGACAAAATGTGCATATTAAACTTAGTTTAATTATAATACATTAGTCTTCTATAAATTGGACTTGAGACAAGTTGAAACCAATGTCTTTCTCTTCATCGTTGACTTTAACCCTTGCTCCATAACAATGGTTTGACCTCCTTGAGTTTCATCATGGATATGAATTAGATTGCCAAAATAATTCATATCAGCCTCTTTAGCCTGAAACTCTAGAGAAGGTTTGGTGGGTCCGAGGGTGATCTCTATGGTGGAGAAGGCTTTATGTGATAGTGTTGACCCTAGGTGGTGTCAGGATGCTTTAGTCTCTACTACTGTTTCCCATGTCTAGTTGGTGTTCTTGGAATTTGCGCGGTCTCTCTGACCCGGCGAAAGGGCGATGTGTTCGTTCCTTTCTGCAGTCTGCGAATATTGGTTTCTGTTGTCTGGTAGAAACGAAGGTGAAGGCTCATCAGTTTGATTTCGTGTTTCGTTCCTTTGGGGCTGATTGGCAGTGTGTGTAGTTATGGGGATAGAGGCCTGAGTAGAATTTGGGTGTTATGGCGATCCCGCCGTTTCTCCTTCTTTCCTAGCCTGATGGGCCCTGATACGGATCCAATCACCAAACCATTGCATGTACCGGAAGGAGCCATTACAAGAAGCAAGGCAAAGAAGATTCAAGAGGCTTTTACACTACATCTTCAAAGGCTAGCTAATGCACAAGAAGAGACAAATATTTTTGAACCCAAATTTCTTTACAATGTTATTTCAATGAGTCAAGAAGATAATGGTGTGAAGATGGCACAGGAAAAGTCTTCTAGTTTGAAAGATGGCACGGGGGACAAAAAAACTGTGCAGAAATTGTAAGCAGTGGGCTGTCCAGCTTGCACCTCTTGAGAGTTTGGAGTGTTTCAACTACTCAAACGTTGGAGTATTGAAAAGCACGTCTTAAAGTAGCTAGTTAAGACAATTTAAAGCATTTCTTTTGTTTTGGGTTTTTCCATATGACTTTTCAATTGTTGTTGAATTGAATTTCATTCCATAGGTTTTATTTTCTTCAATTCTGCATTTAATGACTTTTGGAGACCTTTGGTATTTGGAAGCTTGAACGTCCATTTTGGCCTATTTAAAGGCTTGTAATGCTCTTCAAAATACATATTATGCTTATCAAGAACTTGTGTTTCTTAAAACCCCTTTTGGTGTTGTTTCTTTCAAATCTTTTTTTTTGCAAAAGTGAATATATATAAGCAAAAGGCCTCAAAGCCCGAGGCCAAAGGGCACAACAACAAGTGAACAAACACTGGGAGAACCAATGTACGACAACAAAAAGAAAACAACACAACGGAAACCTCACAGCCCGAGGGAAAGCAACAGAAGCAAGAAATAAAACAAACAACAACACTCCAGCATTCAACCCACAAGCGGGAAGGAGCTAGAAAAGAAACACAACTGAAAAGCAAAGAAACAGCTGAAGCAGGAGGAAACAAAGAGATAGAACACGAAGGAATCGTGACACCTCAACCGCGAAGCATGACCACTCATCCGCCCACAACACTCCCCAGGCCATCCAACCCCTGCCGGTACTAGCGAAAGAGCAACTCCAGACAGGGTCAAGGGGCGCCAAGCAAAAACAGGGAGAGGACAGGCAGATGCTGAGAAAAACGGGGCCAAGCTGGCCATCCATCAAATGCAAGCAAGAAGCCCGCCCCCCAAGCTCGACCAAGAAACCGAACAAAGAAGAGGCCCATCAACTCGTTTTCCCCCTACTTATGGCAAAAGAACAACCATCAGGTATGCAGGCACGGCAGGAAGCCATAGGGACCCAGCCAGCATCGCTTCCCTCGACAAAGCCAGATCCAAGGACCCACCAAAAGCCCACACACCCTCAGGACAAGGCGCCTTTCGGGGTGACAACGAGCGTCCAGAACTCCGCTCCATTAGGAACCAGGACCGGCAGGGGACAACGAGCACCCACAGAACAAGAGAAGGACAGCCAACTGCAGAAGAAACAAGCACCGCCTGAACCACCCCAACAGCTAGGGACACCCCACAGACTAGCCACGCAGAGCCCCACACAAGAAGCCACCAGGGAAGAAGGCCAAGGATGGGCAAGGACAGACGGATGAAGAAGCCAGCAACAGAAACAAGCCTCAGGAAGCAGCGATCAAAGAACAATAACAAGCACAGGGACAAGCTCAAATAACCAAGCCACCCAGACCAAACCAAACCCCTTCAGGGAAGGGACAGCAGCATGAACCAGGGACAGAGCAGGGGAAGAAGCAATCGCCATACGCGAGACAGCGCCACAAGAGCAACCAGACATAACACCTGCACACACTCAAAGAACAAGACAAAGTCAATCAAAAGAATCCCAGGGGGAGACGGCCGAAACCGCACCCGCCCAGGACGAGCATGCAGAAGAAATATCAGACCGAATAGCAGCGATAACCGACTGAGTCGGGCGGTGACCCGGGCCATGAAAACGCAAATTGCGTTCCATCCAAATATGGTATATCACAGCACACCAGGCCACCCTCCAAACAAGCTTACGCTTGTTCTGCCCAGCACTCACCCGACAAATCCACTCAAGCTCCGCATCCCAAGGGAGAACGAGGCGGGAAGCTCTGCCCCAACAGAGGATATCCTCCCACACCAAACTCGCAAAGGGACACTGGAAGAACAAGTGGTCACGGGACTCAGACCCAGACAAACAAAGCAAACAATCAGTAGGTGTCGAGGGGATCCACCTAGCCAGCCTATCACGAGTATACAAGCGGTCCCTCAAGGCCAGCCAGGTGACAAAAGCATGACGCGGAATATTCCCCCCGAACCAGATCAAACTCTGCCACGGGACCACTGTCCCACGAGGGCGAATCGCCTCCCAAGCACTCGAAACCGAAAAACCAATCCCACTAGGAACCCAGATCAACTTATCCTTCCTACCTGGGCAACACACAGTAGAACGCACAACATCGGCGATCTCCAATAAATCAGGAGACACTGCCGGCCACCGCCACGAACCATCAGGTAGCAAAAAATCAGAGACCATAGCTTGAATATGACTAGCTGCGTCATACAAGATACGATCACTAATTCTGGGGAGAATAGGACCATCAGGCAGCCAAGGGTCAACCCACATATGACACCTAGAACCGTCACCAATGGAAAACCGGATAAGTGGACGGAATTGGTCCCGAAGCCCCATAATCGCCTTTAGGCACTGTTAAGTCTCTGAAAGTGACTTATTTAGGACCCATTTAGCTTAAGAAGATGTACACATTTAGGTGTTTTTGTTAGCATTTAGTCTAAACCTATGCTTTAATATGAGAATTAGAAGAAGGTAGCTAATCTAGGACTTATGTACAATAGGTAGAAAAAGGGTTGAAAACCGAAGAAAAAGAATGAAAAAATCGCATTGCGACAGCATTGCGAAAACATTGCTGAGGCCGCAATTATTCAAGTGGAAACCGTAAGTTGACTGATCTTTTTCTGTTAATTTCCGTATTTTCAGGGATTCGTTCTTTCTCCTCCATCCATTCTGATATATGACGTTGAAGATTGATGGTTCTCCTTGGCCCAAACGCACCTGCAAACTACTATAAAAGGGGGCCAAAGTCGGAGGTTTGATCATCATCCGAAAGCGTGAAGTCGTCTAGCAGTCCATCTGTTCCACTGTTTTTCCTTTGCCGTCTGTTGGTTTGCGAAGCTCAGCTGCTGGAGTCGATAATCTGATAGGAAGGAGAGTAGATTCTTCTTCTCTCCCGATTGGATTCATCCACGCAAGGCTGTCTTTTTGATCCTTCATTCGAGGCGATTGCGACGAGGCTTCAAGCACCATTTTACAAGCTTTCTGTCTTTCTTTTCTGTTTTACATTTCTGCTTCGTGCTGTCTTTTCTTAAGTAGCTAGATTAGTTTATTTCGTTGCTTTCTGCCTTGTTGCTATTTACTTTAAAGCTTTCATCTGTTCGTCAAACAATTTCAGTAATCGAAGTACGTTTCTGCATTTCTCACTTCCCATTTCCTGCTACGGTTTTACTTCCTGTTCTAAGTTTATTCCTCTTCTAAGCATGTCTGTTTTATCGTCCATTTCTGTTCACCTTGCATCCATGAGTAGCTAAATCACCTAGGGGCATGCTAATGACAGAACTATAGGCTAAAAAATGTGCATCAAGTATGTAGGATAGCTCTCGAATCATTGATTGTATGTAAGCTTCATCCCACGGGCAATTTCGATTGGCCATCCATTTTGTCCAAAGAACTCCTAACCTCTGGAAGGAGTAAGAGTTCAGAGTCATATAATCATGCTAGCCTTTCATGGTAATCAGGAAACGGCCTAGGAATAGGCGTTTCCCTAGTACAAACTAAACACTCCTGTTTTAACAAGATGCTTAAGACCTTACTTTGAAGTCGAGTAAACTTAAGACTCTAATGCATGGAATCGGACGATACTTGAGATAGAGTGAGTTTGATGTATAGAGAGTTGGTCCAATGCTTGAGAATCGTAATAAAATGCCTATAGGATAGTCATTAGTAGCCCTTAGTTCACCCATTTACTCAGTTTCGTTGTTATTTAATTGCGGTAACATTGCGGTCCTCGCAATTCTGCCAGATTTTCATTCTGTTTAGCTGTTTTCTTCCTCGTTTGTTAATTCCATCTCTTGTCTTTTAAGTCTAGTTTCAACTTGCATTTGTTTATGTTATATCCCTTTATACATTCAGCAAAAAGTAGATAATTAAAAACCAATTTTACCCCATCAAATTCATCCCATCTTTCCTTAACAATCACACTTCGCGAATAGCTAAAAATGAGTCTCTGTGGAAAAAACGAATGAAATATACTTACTACTTGCTGTGAGACCATGTATGCTTGCATTTTCTAAGTGCTCTCTCTACCTTATTGCCTATTTATCTTTACACATTGAGCACGCAACAAGTTTTTGGCGCCGTTGCCGGGGACTTATTTTAAGTGAAAACAAAGTTTGTTAAGTCTGAAACATCAAAGTATTTTCCATTGAATTTGATCCATTTTCATTTCTTTTTCAGGTACCATTTAGGGTAGTTTATGAATGAGACTCCATCTAGTGATCTAGAGTTCAACCCTGAGCCCGAGAGATTACTTAGAGCTAGGAATAGAGCCAAGAAACGTCTTTTCAAACAAACCCTTTTACCTCCAATCATTGCAGAGACTACAATTCCTCCGCAATTACCTCAAGAAGAAATGGCTGGAGTAAATCAAAACCTGGTGCCTGTCACTCGCAATCCCATTGAAATAGCGAATGACAAGGATAGCGCCATCCTTTCATATTTAGTACCTATGCCTGGGGAGCTGAACCCCAGCATAATCCGTCCTGAAATCACTGCCAACTCATTCGAGTTAAAGCCAGTGATGTTCCAAATGTTGTCCACTGTGGGACAATTCTTTGGAATAGAAAATGAGGACCCCCATAACCACCTTAGGAATTTCCTAGGAGTTAGTGACACATTCCTAATCCCTGGAGTTTCCCAAGAAGCCCTGAGGTTATATCTTTTCCCTTACTCTTTAAGGGACAAAGCCAAAACATGGTTAAATTCCTTACCCTCAGGATCTGTCCTCAATTGGACAGATTTAGCAGAAAAATTCCTAGTCAAATATTTCCCACCAGATAGGAATTCAACCTTTCGTGATGATATCATAAAGTTCAAACAAGCTCCAAGTGAGTCCCTTCACGAAGCTTGGACAAGATTCAAAGACCTTCTCATTAAATGTCCACACCATGGCATTCCATGGTGTATCCAAATAGAAGTCTTCTTTAAAGGATGCAACCCCAGCACCAGACAAGTTTTAAATTCATCTGCTGGTGGTTCCATGTTGTCCAAGAGTTACAACGAAGCTTATGAGATCTTGGAGAAGATCTCAACATCTCATTGTAGGTGGTCAGACGATCCAGTAGAGCCAACTAGGGCTCAAGACAAGGATGCTCTAAGCGCCATGAGCACCCAAATAAATGCCCTGACCAACTTAGTTAAGCAAATGGCTCAGGCCAATCTCCAAACCAGTGCCAATACCGCCACAGCCATGTCAATGGGCACCCAACCAAGTCAAGGCGAGGCACCTGTCTGTGGATTCTGTGGGGAAGGGCACCCATATGAATCCTGCCCTGGGAATCCATCCTCAGTCTGCTATGTTGGAAGCCAGCAGCAGCCTAGGAATAACCCCTACTCCAACACCTATAACCCTGGTTGGAGAAACCACCCTAACCTGTCATGGGGTGGCCAACAAAACACTAACCAAAATTCTAACCAACCTAGACCGAGTGGAACACCTGGTTTCACTCCTCAACATAACCAGTCAATGTACCAAAAACCTTACAATCAACCTGTAGGATCTTCTGTAGAAAACCTACTCAAGGAATATATAGCTAAGAATGATGCTACTCTTCAGAGCCAGCAAGCTACTCTTAGGAGCCTGGAAAACCAAATAGGCCAATTAGCCAATGAACTTAAAAGTAGGCCCCAAGGTAGACTCCCTGCTGACACCGAGGTGCCAAGGAGAGATGGAAAAGAGCAAGTTCAAGCAATTGAACTTAGGAGTGGAAGACCATTGGTGAGTAACACAAAAGACATACCAAAGAGAGTAGAGAACACTGAGTCTAGTGCTCCACTGGAGTCGCTGCCAAACCAAGGTCCGTCACCAACTAGCACATCAGGAGCCAGGCTAGAGCCAATTGTTGAGGACATAGAAGAAATTCCAAGGCCTCCACCTATCCTAAAGCGCCCTGACATACCTGCATATGTGCCACCACCTCCATATCCTCGAAGGCTTAAGAAGAAGCAAGAACAGGAAGTTCATTTTAATAAATTCTTAGAAATTCTTAAGCAAGTGCATGTTAACATTCCTTTTGTAGAAGTTTTACAGTCGATGCCTTCTTATGTAAAGTTTTTGAAGGACATTATTACTAACAAAAAAATAATTGGTGAGTTTGAAACAGTAAACCTCACCGAGGAGTGCAGTGCCATCCTCCAGAACAAGCTGCCCAAGAAGGAGAAGGATCCTGGTTCCTTCACCTTACCTGTAGAACTTGGAGGCAAGCACGTGGGCAGAGCGCTTTGTGACCTGGGCGCCAGCATAAATCTCATGCCCCTGTCCCTATTCCGCCAGTTGGGAATGGGAGAAGCACGCCCAACCACAGTCACTTTACAACTAGCAGACAGATCCATCGCATATCCAGAAGGTAAGATCGAGGATATTCTAGTTAAAGTTGACAAATTCATTTTCCTTGCAGATTTCATTGTCCTGGACTATGAGGCAGACAAGGAGGTCCCCATCCTGCTAGGTAGACCATTTCTCGCCACAGGTAGGGCACTAATAGATGTTCAAAAAGGTGAGTTAACTATGAGGGTTCATGATGAAGAGGTAAAATTTAGTGTTTATAAAGCTTTAAGGTATCCCTCTGATTCTGAGTCTTGTGCTAGCATGGATGTTGTTGACTCACTAATGGAAGAACAATTAGAGCATGTACTGTTAACCAAGCATGCTAGTGAATATGTACAAGTAGATGTAGCTGACTTGAATGTATCTGACATCATGAATATGCCTGTAGATAAACCTCAACATGTATGTATGAATATAGATTTAACTGATAGAACTGTGAATCCGTTAAAGCCCTCCGTTGAGCATCCACCTGTTTTAGAACTGAAACCACTACCCACTCACCTCAAATATGCATATCTAGGAGATAATGATACGCTGCCTGTAATTATTTCTTCTAAGCTAAGTGAACAACATGAGGTTGATTTAATTTTACTGCTTCAGCAACATAGGAAGGCTATAGCATGGACTATTGCTGATATTCGAGGCATTAGCCCTTCTTATTGCATGCACAAAATTATACTAGAGGAAGAGCACACACCTAGGGTAGATCACCAGCGTAGGTTAAACCCCTCTATGAAAGAGGTAGTGAAGAAGGAAATAATAAAATGGTTAGATGCAGGAGTGATCTTCCCAATAGCTAGTAGCCAGTGGGTGAGCCCCATCCAATGTGTACCTAAAAAGGGGGGAATAACTGTGGTAGTCAATGAGAACAACGAACTGATTCCAACAAGGACTGTCACAGGGTGGAGAGTGTGTATGGATTACAGAAAACTAAATAAAGAAACTAAAAAAGACCATTTCCCTATACCGTTCATTGACCAGATGCTAGACAGAATAGCTGGTAGAGCCTACTATTGTTTCTTAGATGGCTATTCAGGCTATAATCAAATTACTATAGACCCTAAGGATCAAGAGAAGACCACTTTCACTTGCCCTTTTGGAACGTTCGCCTTCCGCAGAATGCCTTTTGGCTTATGCAATGCACCGGCAACTTTCCAAAGGTGCATGATGGCAATCTTCTCTGAGTTGGATGAGTCCATGATAGAAATATTCATGGATGACTTCTCAGTCTTTGGGGACTCATTTAAAACCTGTCTAGACAACCTAGGACAAGTCCTGGCTAGGTGTGAAGAGACCAACCTAGTCCTAAATTGGGAAAAGTGCCATTTTATGGTAGATGAAGGGATTGTCTTAGGACATAGAGTGTCGAGGGCAGGTGTAGAAGTGGATAGGGCAAAAATAGAGATCGTAGAGAAGTTGGTAGAGCCCCAGAATGTCAAAGCCATTAGAAGCTTCTTAGGGCACGCTGGCTTCTACAGAAGGTTCATTAAAGACTTTTCTAAGATAGCCAAGCCTCTGTGCGAGCTTCTAGAGCTAAATAGACCATTTGTCTTCTCTAAAGAATGTGTAGTAGCTTGGAAAACCCTTAAAAAGGCACTAGTCACAGCACCTATCATAGTCGGACCAAATTGGGACCTCCCATTTGAGATGCTATGTGATGCCAGTGACTATGCTGTAGGAGTCATGTTAGGACAGAAGATTGACAAGCTAACACACCCTGTCTATTATGCTAGTAAGACCTTGAATGAGGCTCAATGTAATTATACAACTACTGAAAAAGAGATGCTTGCTGTAGTGTTTGCTTGCGAAAAATTCAGAAACTATATTGTAGGCACTAGGACCATTGTATACAATGACCATTCTGCTTTAAAATATCTTATGAGAAAGGCTGACGCTAAGCCTAGATTGATTAGATGGGTGTTATTGCTGCAGGAATTTGATTTGGACATTCGGGACAAGAAGGGATGTGAGAATGTGGTTGCAGATCACCTGTCTCGATTGCAGCACAATTGCGAAAAAATTGCGGAGACCGCAATTTCTGATGCTTTTATAGATGAACATGTCTTTGCTTTGGCTCATCGTGATAACGATGAGGAACCTTGGTTTGCTGACATTGCTAACTTCCGTGCATCACAGGTATTGCCAGTGTTCAAGGGAGGACAAGAGAAGAAGAGGTTCCTTCATGAAGCAAGGAAATTCATCTGGGATGACCCCACACTTTACAGAACCTGTGCTGATGGGTTGTTAAGGAAGTGTGTTTCAGCTGCTGAAGCGAAGTCTGTGCTGCAGCACTGTCACTCATCTCCTTATGGTGGACACTTTGGTGGTCAAAGAACAGCTGCGAAGGTATTTCAGAGTGGCTACTATTGGCCAACAATCTTCAAGGACGCCCACAACTATGCCCACAGCTGTGACGAATGCCAAAGGACAGGTAACCTCAGTCGCAAGGATGAGATGCCCCTCACCTACATCTTAGAGTTGGAGCTCTTTGATGTGTGGGGCATTGATTTCATGGGACCATTCCCTCCATCATCAGGTAACCTTTACATTTTGGTAGCAGTAGACTACGTGTCCAAGTGGGTAGAAGCCAAAGCATGTCCTAATAATGATGCTAAAACAGTCACTAGCTTCTTGCATAGGCACATTTTCACTAGATTTGGGACTCCTCGTGCTATCATTAGTGATGAGGGGTCACATTTCATTAATAAGGCTATGGAGAAGATATTGGCTAGATATAACATTAGACATAGGGTAGCTACTCCCTATCACCCACACTCGAATGGCCAAGCTGAAATTTCCAATAGGGAGATAAAGAACATCCTAGAAAAGGTGGTCAAACCTAATAGGAAAGACTGGTCATTTAAGCTTGAGGATGCACTTTGGGCTTATAGAACAGCATATAAGACACCCCTAGGCATGTCTCCCTATAGGTTGGTGTATGGCAAGGCTTGCCACTTGCCACTTGAGTTAGAAAACAAAGCATTTTGGGCCATGAAGGAGTTGAATTTTTGTGTAAAGGATGCGGGGACATTGAGATCTTTGCAGCTACATGAACTTGATGAGCTTAGGCATATGGCCTACGAGAATGCCAAAATGTATAAAGAAAAGACCAAAATATGGCACGACAGTAGACTTAGGATCAAAGACTTTAGGAAAGGCCAACTTGTACTATTATTTAACTCACGATTAAAGTTATTTCCAGGCAAACTAAAGTCTAGATGGTCAGGTCCATTTGTTATTACTAATGTCTTTGTTCATGGTGCAATAGAGATAAAGAATTTGCAGCAAGGCCAGCCATTTATGGTCAATGGTGCTAGGATGAAGCACTACTATGAGGAAGGAGATGTGAAGACTCTCTCGGCCTTCCTCTTGACTGAAGCATGACAAAAAGAACGAGAGAGAACGAGTGGTTACTGTGCTCGTTTAGTCAAGGCCAATGCCTTAGTTTATTTTTTCTGTTTTTCCGGTTATCGTTTGTATGTTTTGTGGTGTAATTTTAATTGCATATTTAATGTTTGTTTTATTTGTTTTTGCAAGGATTCGAAAGAGGGGATCAAGGAGAGTAAATCCAGCTTTAAAAATCGAGAAACGGTTGAGCCAAATAAAAGATACGGACGAGCAAAGTTGGAGATTTTGATGAAATAATATCCCTAGAATTGCGCTGGAATTGCTGGATCCGCAAAAAGAGCCGTTGGGATTTTTCCGTTGCCTTTATATCCGTTGGGAAGCGCTCGATCGATACGATTCTCTCATTCTCTGATTTCCAAGAACTCTGCGATTCTCTTCATCTTTGATTCTTCTCTCAAGATCTTCAAGACTCGACAATGGTTTCCACAAGGGCCGAAAGATCCGCAGCCAAGAAGAAGGCTGATGACGCAGCTGAAGCGGCTGCGAGGGAAGCATTGCTCACCCTTGCAGACGATGGTGTCGTTCGCACCGGTCCTCTTCCCAAGCTTCCTATTCGTAGGAAGAAGTGGAGGGTGGTCACTAAGATTCCTGCGGGACCATCTGAGCCAGTGGGCACGCCCAAGAGACGCCGGTGGAGTGTCAAGACGGCCGCCGAACCAAGCACAGCAAAGACTCCCTCTGTGGAGAGTCAAGAAACTGATCGTGCATCCCACGAGTCAGCCAAAGAAGGTTCGTCGCCGTCTGCATCACCTGCGCACAGCCCTTCACCGTCTGAACCAGTGCCAAGCGCAGAGTCGTCACCGCCTGCACAGAGCCCCGAGTTGTCTTCAGCACCTCAGAGTTCTGACCCGACACCTGCAGCAGTGCAGAGTCCTGAACTGCCATCTTCGCCACTGAGTTCTGCGCAGACACCATCAGCAGAGCACAATTCTCCACGGCCTGATCCTGAATTCCCTTATGGGGATTATCAAGAGTCCACTCAGGGCAGTGGAGATGCTGGGGAAGACGAAGTCTTCTCTCCTATGAGGGAAGATAGCCCTGCCGAGCCTGCACAGCAGGATGATTCTATGGAAGAGACGTTGGGGGCATGCCTCCAGCAGATCAACATCAAGGCCAGGCTCAAGAAGAAGAAGAAGGCCAAGGTTGTCAAGGCCAAGAAGTTGAAGAAAAAGAAGGCCAAGAAGGTGCCGTCGACGGACAAAGAGAGTACTGAGCCTTCGCTCAAACGCCTCAAGGTGGAGGCTGCCGAATCATCCAAACCAGCAGATAAGGGGAAGGCTAAACTCTACCCTGAAGACGAACCTCAGTCAGGGAGGTATGTCTCGTCTGACGCTGAATCCAGGGGTGCTGAGCTGAGGAAGAGGGACCTGTTGCACGAGAAAGGCTTCCTTGACCGACTTGCTGACCTGCCGCAGTTCTTGCGCGTAGGAGTGATCAACCACGGCTGGGAGGAATTTTGCAGACCGCCTAATCCAGCCTACACGAGCATGGTGTACGATTTCTACGCCAATGTGCTCAGCCCTGAGGATGGCCTGTCTGTGGTCAAAGGGGTGGAAGTGGATTTCTCAGCCAAAGCCATCAATGAAGCCTTTGGTCTCAAGGGCCAACCGCACACAGATTATGCGCGGATAGTTGATGAGCCGACTGAGGCAGTGCTGGAAGAGGCCATTCGCACAATTGGCCAGCCTGAAGCAGCGTGGACTGTCTCACGCAATGGGAGGCACACCTTAATGAGTGCCAATCTGACAGCAAAGGCAGCTGTTTGGTTTGCCTTTGTGAGGAGAAAGCTGTCCCCTGTGACCCACGAGACGACAATCAACCAGAGTAGATCCCTGCTGGTCTATGCTATCATGCGCGGTCTCACGGTCAACGTGGGGGAAATCATGTCAGCTGCCATTGCTGAATGCGCAAAGAAAGGTAAGGGACCCTTGTTTTTCCCTAATACCATAACCAAGCTATGTTTGCTTGCAGGAGTCCCCACCGAGCGCTTGGAGCAGCAGCTGCCTTACACAGGCCATTTGGAGTTGCCTGCTAACCTGAGGCTGAGAAGAAAGGGGAATATGGAGTTTGAATTGGATAGGCTGGCAGCTGAACAGTCCCTATCCATGGCCTGCTTGATGGACATGCAGAGGAGAATGGCTCAATGGGCCAACTATGCGCAGGCAAGGGATAAGGAAGTTGCAGACCAGCTGGGGTGCATCTTCCCGGACTTCCCTACCAATCTCCTAACTCCATGGGTGCCCCCACGGCCAAGGCAACCAGATGAGGATGACGAGAATTGAGTGCTGGTTTGAAGTGCACTAAAGGGAGTATTGTTGTTCCCTTAGAAAAAACAAACAATTTTTCTGCTTTCTGATAGGATCATGTACAGTATGCTGTTTTGTGTTCAGCTTTTGATCTGTTCTTAATGTTTAGTTTTATGTTTTTTCTTTTGCTTAGTTTAGTCTGATGTTAGCTGCATAGGTAGGATAGTTTAGCTTTATTTTTAGGATGCGTGAGTAACAGGAAAAAGCATGCTAGGGGCCTGAATTAATGTTAAATCTGGCCGGATTGAATTGCGAAATAATTGCGGTTCCCGCAATTTTTGTGACTGATTGCATGTTTTGGACTGTCTGTTTAGTTAGGCTGTGATCGGTTATATTCTATCTTTTGCTGCTAGCATGACTACCTTATATAGCTGATCTTTAAGCATGCTGGATGAGTGTCATAGGACACCCTTTGATAGTTTAAATTAGCCTCTGAATAGTGCTCAACATGCATAAACCATCAGTCCTTAAACTGTCTGTTTTGTCAAATTTTCTGCTGCTGGAATAATTGCTTTTAGAATGTTTTGCCTATGCCTAGGACTTTTAGATTCTCTTTGTTTTACTTTAGACTAGATGCTTCTAGGACAAGTTTGGGGGTGTGCCACCTCCGACACTCATTGGGGACAATGAGTAGTTGAAGTTTGGGGGAGGCCACCCTAGGCCTAGGAACATTCCTCTCTTCCTTAGGACATAAGCATTCTTCTTCTCCTTTAAGAAAATTTTTTGTGATAAATAGAAAAAGTGAAAAATAAGTATAAAGAGGGGAGTCTCTCTCAAGTGCTGAGTAATCAGTGCCAAGTGTGTAAACCACAAGTGGCATTGCATCAAAAGGCAACCCAAGGAGAGACTCCACCTAAGTAAAAAAGGGAAAAGGAGAAATAGGGGAAGAAGGATGTATGCTTAGGAGTTATAATCTTGTGGCTTAGATGTCCTATTTAAAAAAGAACTCTGATCCTCAAAGAGCTAAGCACAAGGTTGTAGTTTCTAGGTTTGTCTAAGGAGATGAATGTATATCCAATGTAGTGATGCTAGGGTTTAGGTTGTTCTCTAAAAGTACCACTGTCACTGTTAATACTAAGACTGGCATGACTCTAAGGAATCCTAGACACATTAAAAATAAAGCTAGAAGCATGTACTGAGTCTGGAGTAAAGCTTGGTAGAATTTGAAACCTTAGGGATAGTGGCATGATGTCATAAAAGTAGCTAGATCAGTAGTAGGGGGTTAATAAAAACAGCAGGTATAGTAGGCAGGTGAAGTCAGAAGAAGCTTGATAAAGAGGTTAGTTCTAAACTTAGAAGTGTGTCACAGGACAGCATTGCTATAGATAGGGAAATAAGGGAGTCAGTAAAGTGGTTAAAGAAGAAGAAACAGCAGCCTAGGTAAGTCTTTAGTGTGCTTGAGGACAAGCAAAACCTTAAGTTTGGGGGTGTGTTAAGTCTCTGAAAGTGACTTATTTAGGACCCATTTAGCTTAAGAAGATGTACACATTTAGGTGTTTTTGTTAGCATTTAGTCTAAACCTATGCTTTAATATGAGAATTAGAAGAAGGTAGCTAATCTAGGACTTATGTACAATAGGTAGAAAAAGGGTTGAAAACCGAAGAAAAAGAATGAAAAAATCGCATTGCGACAGCATTGCGAAAACATTGCTGAGGCCGCAATTATTCAAGTGGAAACCGTAAGTTGACTGATCTTTTTCTGTTAATTTCCGTATTTTCAGGGATTCGTTCTTTCTCCTCCATCCATTCTGATATATGACGTTGAAGATTGATGGTTCTCCTTGGCCCAAACGCACCTGCAAACTACTATAAAAGGGGGCCAAAGTCGGAGGTTTGATCATCATCCGAAAGCGTGAAGTCGTCTAGCAGTCCATCTGTTCCACTGTTTTTCCTTTGCCGTCTGTTGGTTTGCGAAGCTCAGCTGCTGGAGTCGATAATCTGATAGGAAGGAGAGTAGATTCTTCTTCTCTCCCGATTGGATTCATCCACGCAAGGCTGTCTTTTTGATCCTTCATTCGAGGCGATTGCGACGAGGCTTCAAGCACCATTTTACAAGCTTTCTGTCTTTCTTTTCTGTTTTACATTTCTGCTTCGTGCTGTCCTTTTCTTAAGTAGCTAGATTAGTTTATTTCGTTGCTTTCTGCCTTGTTGCTATTTACTTTAAAGCTTTCATCTGTTCGTCAAACAATTTCAGTAATCGAAGTACGTTTCTGCATTTCTCACTTCCCATTTCCTGCTACGGTTTTACTTCCTGTTCTAAGTTTATTCCTCTTCTAAGCATGTCTGTTTTATCGTCCATTTCTGTTCACCTTGCATCCATGAGTAGCTAAATCACCTAGGGGCATGCTAATGACAGAACTATAGGCTAAAAAATGTGCATCAAGTATGTAGGATAGCTCTCGAATCATTGATTGTATGTAAGCTTCATCCCACGGGCAATTTCGATTGGCCATCCATTTTGTCCAAAGAACTCCTAACCTCTGGAAGGAGTAAGAGTTCAGAGTCATATAATCATGCTAGCCTTTCATGGTAATCAGGAAACGGCCTAGGAATAGGCGTTTCCCTAGTACAAACTAAACACTCCTGTTTTAACAAGATGCTTAAGACCTTACTTTGAAGTCGAGTAAACTTAAGACTCTAATGCATGGAATCGGACGATATTTGAGATAGAGTGAGTTTGATGTATAGAGAGTTGGTCCAATGCTTGAGAATCGTAATAAAATGCCTATAGGATAGTCATTAGTAGCCCTTAATTCACCCATTTACTCAGTTTCGCTGTTATTTAATTGCGGTAACATTGCGGTCCTCGCAATTCTGCCAGATTTTCATTCTGTTTAGCTGTTTTCTTCCTCGTTTGTTAATTCCATCTCTTGTCTTTTAAGTCTAGTTTCAACTTGCATTTGTTTATGCTATATCCCTTTATACATTCAGCAAAAAGTAGATAATTAAAAACCAATTTTACCCCATCAAATTCATCCCATCTTTCCTTAACAATCACACTTCGCGAATAGCTAAAAATGAGTCTCTGTGGAAAAAACGAATGAAATATACTTACTACTTGCTGTGAGACCATGTATGCTTGCATGTTCTAAGTGCTCTCTCTACCTTATTGCCTATTTATCTTTACACATTGAGCACGCAACAGGCACCAAGACCACGTAGACGACACAAGAATCGTCCAGAGAGACCGACCACGGAGGATATACGCCTCCATCCAAGCCACCCACAGAGAACCAGAACGAAGCAGGAGGAGCCAGAGGAGCTTCATAACTGCTGCCGAGTTCCAGGAGGGGATATGACGAATACCCAAACCTCCCTCGCTCTTCGGCAAACAAATGTCAGCCCAGGCCACCTTCGCCCCCCCACAACCAGAAGGAGAGCCCTTCCAGAGGAAGCAACGAAGCAAACTCTCAACCCTATGGACTATACGAGCAGGCAGTACAAACACACTAGCCCAATAGACTTGGAAGCTCTGAAGGACCGACTGAATAAGCTGCAACCTTCCTGCATAGGAAAGAGCCCTAGCTGTCCAACTGCCAATCCTAGCGGTGATCCGATCAATCAGAGGCTGGCAATCCCGAGAAGACAACCGACCTGAGATGAGAGGGAGACCTAAGTAACACACAGGCAAGGTTGCCAGAGCAACACCCATGAACCCAGCCAGATCAACAGCCACTTGGGCAGGAACCCCCGCGGAGAACATCGAGCTCTTAGCGGAGTTGGCCACAAGGCCAGAAAGCTCCTGGAAGTGAAGTAGAGTCTGCTGGACAAACCTCAAGGAAGCCCTGTTCCCCGCAGAGAAAATCATCAAGTCATCCGCAAAGCAAAGATGGGTAAGATTAACCATCTCACACTTGGGATGAAACTCGAAACCAGGCGGCGGGGAATTCAGCAGCCGCGATAAGACTTCCATACACATGACGAACAGGTAAGGGGACAGGGGATCACCCTGACGAAGACCACGCCTACCCGCAAAAAACCCCTCAGAGGACCCATTCACCGAGATGGAGAACATAGGCGAGGTAACGCAAGCCCTGACCCAGTTGACAAACTGGCAGGGCGTACCAATCGAAAGAAGTAAGCCAAAGAGAAAATCCCACTGAATAGAGTCATAAGCCTTCTGCAGGTCAATCTTCAGCACACACCGCGGGCTCCCTCTGTTGAGGTGGTAACCCCCAACCAACTCCTGGCAGAGCAGAATGTTATCCACAATGCTCCTACCTTGAACAAAGGCCGACTGATTCGGACTAATGAAGGAAGGCAGCCACACGCGAAGACGATTAGCCAAAACCTTTGCAATGCATTTATACAACACATTACAGCAAGAAATAGGCCTAAAGTCCTCAACCCGTGAAGCACCCACCTTCTTAGGAATCAAGGTAAAAGAGGTGGCATTGATACCAGGAGGAAGGAAGGAGGTATCAAAGAAGTGAAGCACAGCGGAAACGAAATCATCCCCAACAACACTCCAAGCAGCTTTGAAAAACCCCACAGGGAAGCCATCCGGGCCAGGAGCCCTGGCACTACTCATGGAAAAGAGAACAGCACGAACTTCCTCTCGCGAGATGGGGCGCGTGAGATCAGTTACACACTGATCAGACCACGAAAACCCCACCATCGGCTTTAAACACTCAGTGAGGTCACGATACCCAACCCCTTGGGACCCCAAGAGACCCTGGAAATAAAGAACCAGAGATCTCGAGATGTCCTCATGGGACGACAACCTGACCCCAGAGCCATCAACCAAAGAGGAAAAGTTATTTCGGGCTGCCCTAACTTTTACACTCCTGTGAAAGAACCCCGTGTTCCTATCCCCTAACGCCAGCCACTTGACCCTCGATTTCTGCCGAAGGGAGGCTTCCTCGCACCTAGCGGCTGCCCAAAACCTATCAGAAGCCTCAGCAGCCTGACGCTGGAGGGAAGGAGAAAGGGGGTCCACCAAAACTCCCGCCTGGGCAGCCTCCATGGCCAAGCGCAGATCAATAACCTGCTGACTAAGCACGGCAATCGGCGTCCCAAACTCCTGCCTGAGAGTCCCCTTTAAGCCCTTTAAATTGCGAGCGAAGCTAACAAGCGGAGAGACCCCAACATGGGTCACCCACCTACTGGCAATCACAGACAAAAACCTATCAGACTCCCCCCAATGGTTAAAGAACCGAAAGGAGGGAAACCGACGAGCACCTAAAGGGCCAGGAGAGAAAACCAACAGACTATGGTCAGAGACACCCCAGTCATGCACATGCACCACACACATAGGCCGACCAGAAGCCCACGCAGCGTTGACCAAGACTCTATCCAACCTTCCCAACTGACCTCCTGGGCCTCCCCTCGGGCGACTAGTCCAAGTGAAACAATTCCCCTGAACCGGCAGCTCAACCAAGTCAGCCTCTAGGAGAGCAGTATCAAAGGCTCCCATCGCAGAAATGCTATGGTTACCCCCACTCCTCTTAGTCAACCGGCGAGTCTCATTGAAGTCTCCCATAACTATGCCAGGGGAAGACCAACTCGAACAAGCCAAGGCCAACTCCCTCCACAAAGTAGACCTCCCAGCCTCGAGATTGGACCCATACACACAGGCAATATGAGTCGCAACCTGAGAAGACAGGTCCACTAGGGAGCCAGTAACCAACTGAGGACTAATCAGGCTAGGGGAGAAAGAGAAACGGCGGGAACACCATAACACCCAAATACGACCCAGGCCACTATCCCCATAACTACAAACACACTGCCAATCGGCCCCAAAGGAACGAAACACGAAATCAAACTGATGAGCCTTAACCTTCGTTTCTACTAGACAACAGAAACCAATATTCTCAGCTTGCAAAAAGGAGCGAACACATCGTCCTTTTGTCGGGTCAGTGAGACCGCGCACATTCCACGAGCACCAACTAGACATAGGAAGTAGAAGGGGAGACAATGGCAACCTGACACCTTCGGGGGTCCACACTGTCACAGACCGTCTTTGCCACTAAGGACACCACCCTCGGGGGGGCCAAATCACATCCCAAGGGATCCGAAAGAGCTACGAAAGAATTAGACACATGTACCCCCTTCGGGGCCTCAGGAGAACGGGGGAGACGAGGGGAGGGGCCACTAGAAGAACTTGGGAGACTAGCCAAGGCAATGGGAAGGGCAGACGAGTCTACATCCAAGGACTTAGCAGCCTTCTTACGTCTACGCCTGCGAGATTTCCCTCCCGCTGGGATATAGTCATCATCAGCCTCAATGGAGGAGGCCTGAACACCCCCCCCACTAGCAACCCCTACCCGATCCAGACTCACTCCAACACTCTGGGCCGGCACCCTGACCCCACCCCCAGTAGCCCCCAGGGAAGGGAGACTGGGATCAAAACTACTCACTGTCTTTTTAGGACAGCCGGAGTCCGAATGGCCAAATACCCGACAGGAAAGGGACCTCTTGGGCCTCCATTCGTACTCAATGGGGATAGTATGATCCACCCCATAGACAGTAACCCCAACCTTACTAGGAAGGGGGGCGTCAATCGCAACCTCCACACAGACCCGAGCATACGAGGAGCACGTTTTGTCCTTTGTAGGCTTATCCAACCGCAAAGGAACACCAACCGTACTCGCAATGTTGCTCAACCCAGGAGTGGTCCACAATTCCATAGGGACATGGAAAAACTTAACCCACACAGGAATTTTATCAAACACAAATGTCTGGGGGACAATCCCAGGGGCCCACTGCCTCAGAAGGATAGGCTTCCCCCCAAAGTGCCAGGGGCCATTCTCTAAGACCCAGTCCCTAGCTGAGTCCTTTTGGAACCGGAAAATGATCAACCCATTATCAAACAGGTTAATGGTTGGAACTTCCACATGTCCCCAAATCTTCCTGACAATACGATCAAGAACAAAAAATGGAAGTTTACCATCAACAAATTGTCCCACCAACGAACCTCTCCAGACTGCGATACCCTCCTCAATAACCTCATCCGAAGGAATGGCAAACATAATCCCATCCTTCTCAATTGGAGGGTTATAGAGAAGAGGTTCATCAGAAGGGGAGGTCCACTGGGGCCCAAAAAGGTTGGCCCAACTCGGCATATGCCCCTTATCGACAGCCCCAAGGGGCCCACCCGACCCAATATGATTAGGCCCAAACCCACCAAAAGACCCCACAGACACCTCATCCCCCTCACTCACACCTACATCCGGACGAGGATGGCCAAGCAGAGGAAACTTTCCTGGAATCCCCAAACCCACCCGAGGTCCGAACGAGCTACAATCCATCCCAACCTCACTAGTGCATTCCTTTCCCTCACGGTGCAGACCCTCATCCCGCTTGGGCACACCACGGCGGGTAACCAAATTACCCAACTGCCCACGCCCTATTGGGCTAAGAGAGGAACGCCCAACTGGCAAGGCTCCCTGCCCATTCAAACTTTGGGCCAAACCATAGTTGTCAAGCCCATTAAGGTGCAATGGAGACTTGGCCATCTCATTAGGCCCAACAGTTGCTACCCGATTACCATTACCAAGCCCATCCACACCATTACTAAAAGGGCCAAGCCCAATAGCGACGTCAGCCATGGAGACAACCTGCGGAGTAGCACAAGACTTCCCATCTAAACTCTTAACGCCCAATTGATCTTTAAGGAAAGGGGAATCGTGAGCCACATTTCCATCCAGAATTTCCTTAAATGACCGAGAGTAAAGGCCTCCAGGAGTTGACGTTGGAAGAGGGAGATGTGCCAAACTTTCCAAACTTGGCCGTACGGAAGAATTAAAAGAAGCAGCTGGCGGATTCAAAAATGCATCAGATAAGGGAAGATTTTCGGAATTAATACCCATCCCTTCTAAAACGCTCTCGCCATTAGTGAGGTTTCCTTCAATAGGGCGGACATTCAAAGCACGTGTAGCAGCAGCCGCCTCCATGGTCGAAGAACTAGGAAGCCCTAGCCCTTCGTCTTCAACCTCCAGCCGAGGTTGCTCAACGCCACCACTCCTCTGTTTAGACGAAGAGGAAGCCTCAGACATAGAAGAGATAACTCGGGGCTGAGGACAAAAACCACTATCAACACAGAACTCGTCCCCTGTTTTTCCAGATGTAGACAGAGAAGACGTTTGACCAGAACGTACCAGATGCTCTGTTTTTTGACAAAAACGCCCAGCCTCTGAGTTTTGCCCCAGCCGTTCAGAACAAACTACCTTAGACCGTCCTTCATTTAGGCTGGACTTAGGGACATCAGAACTCACAACCCCCATTGCTTTAGTTGCAGAGATTTTGGAAAGCCGAAGGCCAGGGAAACCCGAAGAAGAACCATTACTTTTGACGAAAGGTTTCTTTTGGGGAGACTTCTTCCTCCTCATAATGCACCCTAAGCTTTGTGATACGGAGAAAAGCTTCTCCTTCAAACCAAAACCAGATCACTACGGACAAAGCAACAGCAGCAAAAATAAACTGAGACCAAAGGAAAGACAGAAACAGAGGATGGAAAACGAACCTCTTGAAGCGCCCAGCTGTGCTTCCTCGACCAGCTTGCTCGGAGATACGACGGAGGTAACCACAGTGAGTGAACTCAATGGCTCAACACCTACTCCCAGCAGCAGCAAGAAGGCCGACGGCCACCATAGAAAGCTTCAAAAAACTCAATCCCCCATTGTTGGGAGGAGAGAGAACAGAGAGAATTTTAGGAAAAAAAAAAAAAAAAAAAAAAAAAATTTAAAATTTGCCTCTATGGGCGGTATATAATGCAGTTAAATATTTTAAATCATACATGCCCCGTTTGCACGGTGCAGAATCAATCAACCCCCACTCTGGGCTATCTAGGTGATGCGCTCACTCACCCGTTGCACCAAGTGGTTGTTTGATAATTTTTATGAAAATCTGCCCTAGGGCAGAATCGAATAAAATTTGCCTCTATGGGCGGTATATAATGCAGTTAAATATTTTAAATCATACATGCCCCGTTTGCACGGTGCAGAATCAATCAACCCCCACTCTCGGCTATCTAGGTGATGCGCTCACTCACCCGTTGCACCAAGTGGTTGTTTGATAATTTTTATGAAAATCTGCCCTAGGGCAGAATCGAACCCCCACTCTTGTTTTAGGTTTGATGTTAATCGGTTCATTGAATTAGTTTTGATCAACCTAATTCTAGAGTGAGTCGTCTTAGGATCTAAGAGTGACAATCATAGATTCTAAGTGTGATCTAAGAGTCATTCACCTTCTAACTAAACTCTTTTTTTTTTGCAAAGGTGATAATATTATAAGCAAAAGACCTCAAAGCCCGAGGCCAAAGGGCACCACAAACAAGAGAACAAACACAAGGAGAAACCAATGTATGACACAAAACCAAAACAACCCAACGGAAACCTCACAGCCCGAGGGAAAGCAACAAAGAAACCAAGCAACAACAGACCCCAGCATCCAACCCACAAGCGGGAAGGAGCCAGGAAAGACAAAAAGCAGAAAAATGAAACACTACTCAAAAACAAAGAACAAGCTGAAGCAAGAGGAACAAAGACAGAACACGACCGAAGCATGACACCACATCCGCGAAACATGACACCTCAACCGCCCACAAACACCCCAGGCCATCCACCCCCGGCCGGCACGAGCGAAAGAGCGACTCCAGACAGGGACAAGGGGCACCAAACAAAAACAGAGAGAGGACAGGCAGATGCTGAGAAAAAAGGGGCCAAGCTGGCCATCCATCAAAAGCAAGCAAGAAGCCCGCCCCCCAATCACGACCAAGAAACCAAACAAAGAAGAGGCCCATCAACTCATCTTCCCCCTACTTATGGCAAAAGAACAACCATCCGGTATGCAGGCTCGGCAGAAAGCCACAAGGACCCAGCCAGCATCGCTCCCCTCGACAAAGCCAGACCCAAGGACCCACCAAAAGCCCACACACCCTCAGGACAAAGCGCCTTTCGGGGTGACAACAAGCATCCAGAACTCAGCTCAATTAGGAACCAGGACCGTCAGGGGACAACGAACACCCCCAAACCAGAGAAGGACAGCCAACTGCAGAGGAAACAAGCACCGCCTGAACCAACCCTACAACTGGTGACACCCCACAGACAAGCCTCTCGAAGCCCCACACAAGAAGCCCACCAGGGGAGAAAGGCCAAGGACAGCAAAGGACAGACAGATGAAGAAAGCCAGCAACAGAACGAGCCACAGCAAGCAGCGACCTCAGAGCATGAACAAGCACAGGGACAAGCTCAAACAACCAAGCCGCACAGACCAAAACAGAAACCCTCCAGAGAAAAGACAGCAGCATCAACCAGGGACAGAGCAGGGGAAGAAACAATCGCCAGAAGCGAAACAGCACCGCAAAGAGCAACCTAACAAACACCTGCACACACTCAAAGAACAAGACAAAGTCAATCAAAAGAGTCCCAGGGGGAGCCGGCCGAAACCGCACCCACCCAGAACGAGCATGCAGAAGAAATATCAGACCGAATAGCAGCGATAACCGACTGAGGAGGGCGGTGACCTGGGCCGTGAAAACGCAAGTTGCGTTCCGTCCAAATATGGTAGATCACAGCACACCAGGCCACCCTCCAAACAAGCTTACGCTTGTGCTGCCCAGCACTCACCCGACAAATCCACTCAAGCTCAGCATCCCAAGGGAGAACGAGGCGGGAGGCTCTACCCCAACAGAGGATATCCTCCCACACCAAACTCGCAAAGGGGCACTGGAAGAACAAGTGGTCCCGGGACTCAGTCCCGGACAAACAAAGCAAACAATCGGTAGGAGTCGAGGGGATCCACCTAGCCAGCCTATCACGAGTATACAAACGGTCCCTCAAGGCCAGCCAGGTGACAAACGCATGTCGCGGAATATTCCCCCCGAACCATAGCAAACCCTGCCACGGAACCACTGTCCCACGGGGGCGGATCGCCTCCCAAGCACTAGAAACCGAAAAACCCAGCCCGCCTGGAACCCAACTCTTGGTTGGAATCAATCGTTAAGTTAGTCTTCTTTGTTGGCATTTACAAGGATCCTAGAAGGACCTCTAGCTTTGTAAATCAAGCAACGTTGGGAGCTTATCATTTGGTATCAGAGCACGTGGTCAACATCTTCGGCCGTCTCTAGAGGTGAAATATCTTTACTTTGTGTTATTATTATTATTCATTTTTCTGAAAGCATTTACTTATAAAGTGTAATACAAGACATACTACAACTTGTCTTGAAAGTCTTGCTCTCGGATTATCAAAAAAAAAAAAAAAAAAAAAAATCAAAGATCCGAGGCACACGAAAAGTTCTCGTCATTAAGTTTTAATTTGATTTTTGAGTTATTGATCCTAAGGTTGAGTTTCTCTAGTATTAGTTTGTGAGAAGTTGATTTTTTTGAATTGGTTATATCAAGCTTAAAGTAAGATTGCACCAAAATCTAAACCAACCCTTACATCTTTGACCTAGTACCAAAAGCCTACCCTCGAGTGTTAAACACGAGTGTCCTTGAGTGAAATCTTTGTGAGAAGTGTGGAGAGGTCCTCTTTACTGTTTTTTTTTTTTTTTTTTTTTGCAACGGTATTTTAATAAATGCGAGGATTGAACCCATGACCTCTTAGTCACGGGCACAACCTTATGCCAATTGAGCTATGCTCGGTTTGGCCCTCTTTACTGTTTTGTTTTTGTTCTACTTCAATTTTTTTGATAGATCATGGCGCATAATGGAAAAGATGTACAACAAGTGGTAGATCCAAATATGGCTATTCTTCAAGTCATTCAAGGTATGATGGAAATGATGAATGAAGATAGACAAGAAAGGAGGGCACAACAACAACGAGAAGAACAAGCATTGCAAGAAGATGAAGGCATGTTTGACATAGCTTTGGCCGAACAAGAAAGAAACTTTGGAGGAAGAGGAAATATGAGAGGAAGAGGAAGAGTTAACCTTGCAAACATTATGCAACCTAGAAGGATGGAAAGAGTGAATGAAGATAGAGATGGAGGCGTTAAACTCAAGATCCCACCTTTTAGTGGAACAGCGGATTCCGAGACATACTTGCAATGTGAAAGGAAGATAGAACATGTGTTTGATTGCAATACATATAGTGAGAATAAGAAGATGAAACTTGCCATTGCCGAATTCACCAATTATGCATGTGATTGGTATCATCATCTCAAATCCGACCGAAGAAGAAAAGAGGAGGATCCCATAGAAACTTGGGAAGAACTTAAAGAAGCCATGAGAAAAAGGTATGTTCCTAAACATCATGAAAGAGATTTGAAAACTAAATTGCAAACTTTGAGGCAAGGAACAAAAAGTGTTGCTGAATATTATCAAGAGATGGAGACTTTGATGGAAAGAGCAAAGATCCGGGAAGAGGAGGAAGACACCATGTCTAGATTCATGGGAGGTTTGATTCAAGAACTTGCTCATATTGTCGATAGAAATCCACCACCTTTTTTGGAAGATATGTATCACTATGCTGTCAAAATTGAAGCTCAGTTGAAGGCAGAAAAGGAACATTCGAAGAGGTATACATCTAAAGCTAACAACTTTTCAAATTCTAATACTTGGAACAAGAATGGTTTTGTGAATAGGAATGAATCAACACATTCAAAAGAGAAGTTTGGTGCTGCCAAAAGAGTGGAGGCCGAGAGCTCCAATGCTAAAAAAAATGAAGTTTCAAAGGAGGTAAGGGAGAAGTCTAGTTCTATTCAATGTTGGAAATGCAAAGGATTTGGACACATGAGCAAAGAGTGTGTCAATAAAAGAGTCATGGTGGTAAGAAATGGCGTGCTTGAATCGGATGATGAATGTGAGGAACATGATGCACAAATTGAGGAAGAATCTGAAGCACATGATGGTGAGTATGTTGAAGAAGGTAACTACATATCCTTGATTTCAAGAAGGGTACTTAATGTGCAAATCAAGGAAGATCTTGAAGATCAAAGAGAAAACTTGTTTCACACAAGATGCTTAGTGGAAAAGAACCCATGTAGCTTGGTGATCGATAGTGGAAGTTGCACAAATGTGGTGAGTAGTTTTCTTGTAAAAAGACTTCAACTTGCGACCCATCCACATCCGAAACCATACAAACTTCATTGGTTGACAAACAAAGGAGAACTTAAGGTGAACTCTCAAGCTCTTATTCCTTTTACTTTGGGAAGATATAAGGATGAAGTTCTTTGCGATGTTGTACCTATGCATGCGGGGGATATATTGTTAGGTCGACCTTGGCAATATGATAGAGAAGTTACATATAATGGGCTGCTGAACAAGTATAACTTTACTTTGAATGGAAAGAAGTTTACTTTACTTCCATTGTCTCCATACGAAGTACATTGTGACCATTTGAAGTTAGAGAAAAAAAGAATAGAATTGGAAGAAAGAGAGAGGAGAGAAGAAAGTACGTTCAAAGAGAGAGAGAAGAGTGACAAAAAAGAGAAAAGTGAGGGGAAAATGGTGAGTGAAAACCAAGAGAGAAAAAAGAGTGAATTTGAGGAAAAAAGAAAGTATGTGAGTTTGGTTATAAGAAAAGGGGAAGTGAGGAATGAGTTATTCACTCAAGAACCAATCTTTGTGCTTATGTGCAAAAGAATGTGTTTAGCAACTAACCCAAATTCTGATTGTGTTTTGCCAAGTGCTTTTAAGTCTCTTTTGCAGGAATTTAATGACATGTTTCCACATGAGGATGCACAAACGGGTTTACCTCCTTTAAGAGGGATTGAACATCAAATCGACTTCATACCTGGGGCAACTCTTCCAAACATGGCTGCCTATAGGACAAACCCAACTGAGACTAAGGAGATCCAAAGGCAAGTCGAAGTACTCATGGATAAAGGCTATGTTAGAGAAAGCATGAGTCCTTGCTCGGTTCCGGTAATTTTGGTACCAAAGAAAGATGGCACATGGAGAATGTGTGTTGATTGTCGTGCCATCAACAAGATAACGGTAAAGTATCGACATCCTATTCCTAGATTGGATGACATGTTAGATGAATTGCATGGTGCTTCTTTGTTTTCAAAAATAGATCTTAAAAGTGGTTATCATCAAATTCGAATGCAATTAGGAGATGAGTGGAAAACGGCTTTCAAAACAAAGTTTGGACTTTATGAGTGGCTTGTTATGCCATTTGGCCTTACTAATGCACCAAGTACTTTTATGAGGTTAATGAACCATGTTTTGAGGGAATATATTGGAAAATTTGTTGTTGTCTATTTTGATGATATCCTTGTTTACTCAAAAAGCTTGAATGATCACATTTTGCATGTTAAGACAATTTTGCTTAAACTTAGAGAAGAAAAGCTTTATGCCAACTTCAAAAAGTGTAGTTTTTGTCTAGACCAAGTCAATTTCCTAGGGTTTATTGTTGGGAAGGATGGAGTGCAAGTTGATGAAGAAAAGGTAAAGGCTATTCGAGAGTGGCCAACACCCACCAATGCAACTGAGGTAAGATCCTTTCATGGTTTGGCTAGTTTTTATAGGAGGTTTATTAAAGATTTCAGTAGCATAGCCTCACCATTGAATGAACTTGTTAAAGCCTCACCATTGAATGAACTTGTTAAAGATTTCAGGGCTCCTGGCCCGGATGGCTTCCCTGTGGGGTTTTTCAAAGCTGCTTGGAGTGTTGTTGGGGATGATTTCGTTTCCGCTGTGCTTCACTTCTTTGATACCTCCTTCCTTCCTCCTGGTATCAATGCCACCTCTCTTACCTTGATTCCTAAGAAGGTGGGTGCTTCACGGGTTGAGGATTTCAGGCCTATTTCCTGCTGTAATGTGTTGTATAAATGCATTGCAAAGGTTTTGGCTCGCGTGTGGCTGCCTTCCTTCATTAGTCCGAATCAGTCGGCCTTTGTTCAAGGTAGGAGCATTGTGGATAACATACTGCTCTGCCAGGAGTTGGTTGGGGGTTACCACCTCAACAAAGGGAGCCCGCGGTGTGTGCTGAAGATTGACCTGCAGAAGGCTTATGACTCCATTCAGTGGGATTTTCTCTTTGGCTTACTGCTTTCGATTGGTACGCCTTGCCAGTTTGTCAACTGGGTCCGGGCTTGCGTTACTTCGCCTATGTTCTCCATCTCGGTGAATGGGTCCTCTGAGGGGTTTTTTGCGGGTAGGCGGGGTCTCCGTCAGGGTGATCCCCTGTCCCCTTACCTGTTCGTCATGTGTATGGAAGTCTTATCGCGGCTGCTGAATTCCCCGCCGCCTGAGTTTGAGTTTCATCCCTAGTGTGAGATGGTTAATCTTACCCATCTTTGCTTTGCGGATGACTTGATGATTTTCTCTGCGGGGAGCAGGGCTTCCTTGAGGTTTGTTCAGCAGACTTTACTTCACTTCCAGGAGCTTTCTGGCCTTGTGGCCAACTCTGCTAAGAGCTCGATGTTCTGCGCGGGGGTTCCTGTCCAGGTGGCTGTAGGTCTGGCTGAGTTCATGGGTGTTGCTCTGGCGACCTTGCCTGTGTGTTACTTAGGGCTCCCTCTCATCTCAGGTCGGTTGTCTTATAGGGATTGCCAGCCTCTAATTGATCGGATCACCTCTAGGATTGGCAGTTGGACTGCTAGGGCTCTTTCCTATGCAGGTAGGTTGCAGCTTATCCAGTCGGTCCTTCAGAGCTTCCAGGTCTATTGGGCTAGTGTCTTTGTGCTGCCTGCTCGTATAGTCCATAGGGTTGAGAGTTTGCTTCGTTGCTACCTCTGGAAGGGCTCTCCTTCTGGTTGTGGGGGGGCAAAGGTTGCCTGGGCTGACATTTGTTTGCCGAAGAGTGAGGGAGGTTTAGGTATTCGTCATATCCCCTCCTGGAACTCGGCTGCAGTTATGAAGCTCCTCTGGCTCCTCCTGCTTCGCTCTGGTTCCCTGTGGGTGGCTTGGATGGAGGCGTATATCCTCCGTGGTCGGTCTCTTTGGACGATTCCTGTGTCGTCTACGTGGTCTTGGTGCCTCAAGGCGATTATGGGGCTTCGGGACCAATTCCGTCCTCTTATCCGCTTTTCCATAGGTGACGGTGCTAGGTGTCGTATGTGGGTTGATCCTTGGTTGCCTGATGGTCCTATTCTCCCTAGAATTAGTGACCGTATCTTGTATGACGCAGCTAGTCATATTCAAGCGATGGTCTCTGATTTTTTGCTACCTGATGGTTCGTGGCGGTGGCCGGCAGTGTCTCCTGATTTGTTGGAGCTCGTCGATGCTGTGCGCTCTACTGTGTGTTGCCCAGGTAGGGAGGATAAGTTGATCTGGGTTCCTGGCGGGATTGGTTTTTCGGTCTCTAGTGCTTGGGAGGCGATTCGCCCCCGTGGGACAGTGGTCCCGTGGCAGGGTTTGCTTTGGTTCGGGGGGAATATTCCGCGTCATGCTTTTGTCACTTGGCTGGCCTTGAGGGACCGCTTGTATACTCGTGATAGGCTGGCTCGGTGGATCCCCTCGACACCTACTGATTGTTTGCTTTGTTTGTCCGGGACTGAGTCCCGTGACCACTTGTTCTTCCAGTGCCCCTTTGCGAGTTTGGTGTGGGAGGATATCCTCTGTTGGGGCAGAGCTTCCCGCCTCGTTCTCCCTTGGGATGCTGAGCTTGAGTGGATTTGTCGGGTGAGTGCTGGGCAGCACAAGCGTAAGCTTGTTTGGAGGGTGGCCTGGTGTGCCGTGATTTACCATATCTGGATGGAACGCAATTTGCGTTTTCATGGCCCGGGTCACCGCCCTACTCAGTCGGTTATCGCTGCTATTCGGTCTGATATTTCTTCTGCTTGCTCGTCCTGGGTGGGTGCGGTTTCGGCCGTCTCCCCCTGGGATTCTTTTGATTGATTTTGTCTTGTTCTTTGAGTGTGTGCAGGTTCTTTGTCAGGTTGCTCTATGTGGTGCTGTCTCGCTTATGGCGTTTGCTTCTTCCCCTGTTCTGTCCCTGGTTCATGCTGTTGTCCTTTCTTCTGGAGGGGTTTCTGGTTTTGGTGCTGGCTTCTTCATCTGTTTGTCCTTGGCTGCCCTTGGCTTTTCTCCCTGGTGGGATTCTTGTGTGGGGCTCTGCGAGGCTAGTCTGTGGGGCGTCCCGAGCTGTTGGAGTGCTTCAGGCGGTGCTTGTTTCTTCTGCAGTTGGCTGTCCTTCTCTTGTACTATGGGTTCTCGTTGTCCCCTGCCGGTCCTGGTTCCTAATTGAGTTGAGTTCTGGTCGCTTGTTGTCACCCCGAAAGGCGCTTTGTCCTGAGGGTGTGTGGGCTTTTGGTGGGTCCTTGGATCTGGCTTTGTCGAGGGAAGCGATGCTGGCTGGGTCCCTGTGGCTTTCTGCCGTGCCTGCATACCGGATGGTTGTTCTTTTGCCATAAGTAGGGGGAAGATGAGTTGATGGGCCTCTTCTTTGTTCGGTTTCTTGGTCGAGCTTGGGGGGCGAGATTCTTGTTTGCATTTGAAGGATGGCCAGCTTGGCCCCTTCATTCTCAGCATCTGCCTGTCCTCTCTCTGGTTTGCTTGGTGCCCCTTGACCCCGTCTGGTGTTGCTCTGTCGCTAGTTCCGGCCGGGGGTTGGATGGTCTGGGGAGTTTTGTGGGCTTTTTCCTCCTGCTTCAGCTGTTTCTTTGCTTTTTAGTTGTGTTACTTCTTTCTGCTTTTTGTTTTTTCTAGCTCCTTCCCGTTTGTGGGTTGGATGCTGGGGTATGTTGTTGTTTGGCTTATTGCTTTCCCTCGGGCTGTGAGGTTTCCGTTGTGTTGTTTTCGTTTTGTTGTCGTACATTGGCTCTCCCAGTGTTTGTTCCCTTGTTGTTGTGCCCTTTGGCCTCGGGCTTTGAGGCCTTTTGCTTATATATAATCACTTTTGCAAAAAAAAACTTGTTAAAAAGCATGTGAAATTTGAATGGAAAGAAAAGCAAGAGAATGCATTCAATGAGCTAAAAGAAAAATTAACCAATGCACCTTGTCTTATTCTGCCTAACTTTGATAAATCTTTTGAGATTGAATGTGATGCAAGTGGGATAGGTATAGGAGCTGTTTTGATGCAGGAACAAAGGCCAATCATGTTCTTTAGTGAAAAGCTAAATGGAGCACAACTCAACTACCCGACTTATGACAAAGAGCTACATGCACTTGTGAGGGCTTTGCAAGTTTGGCAACATTACTTGTGGCCAAAGGAGTTTGTTATCCATACTGATCATGAAAGTTTGAAGCACCTCAAAAGCCAAACCAAGTTAAATAGGAGGCATGCTAAATGGGTGGAGTTCATTGAGACATTTCCTTATGTCATTCATTACAAAAAAGGTAAGGACAATGTGGTGGCCGATGCATTATCAAGAAGGTATGCTCTATTTTCTTCGCTTAGTGCAAAAGTTCTTGGTTTTAAACACATGATTGAGTTGTATAAGGTTGAAAAATCTGAATTTTTTGATGTGTATACACAATGTTTAGGAGGGAAAAATGTACATGACCATATTGTGTTTGATGGTATGCTATTTAGGAAGGGTAAGCTTTGTATTCCTAAGTGTTCTATTCGAGAGTTACTTGTGAAGGAGGCTCATGGGGAGGACTTATGGGGCATTTTGGAGAATTTAAAACATATAGCATGTTGTGTGAACACTTTTATTGGTTGAAAATGAGAAAGGATGTGAACAAAGTGTGCAAGCAATGTTTCAAATGTAAGGAGGCCAAGTCTAAGACACAACCACATGGTCTTTACACACCTTTAGATGTTCCTAGTGAACCTTGGGTAGACATTAGCATGGATTTTGTTTTAGGGTTACCAAGGACTAGAAAACATCATGATAGCATTTTTGTGGTGGTTGATAGGTTTAGTAAGATGGCACACTTCATTCCATGTAACAAAACGGACGATGCTACTAACATAGCTAATCTATTCTTTAGGGAAGTGGTTAGATTGCATGACATTCCCAAAACAATTGTTAGTGATAGGGATGTTAAATTTTTAAGTCATTTTTGGAAAGTCTTGTGGGGAAAATTGGGTACTAAGCTTTTGTTTTCTACAACTTCTCACCCACAAACTGATGGACAAACCGAGGTGGTTAATAGAACATTGGGAGCCTTGCTTAGGTCACTGATTTCTAAGAATCTTAAGTCTTGGGAGGAGAGTCTACCTTTTGTAGAGTTTGCATACAATAGAGCAATACATAGCACTACTCATTGTTCACCTTTTGAGGTTGTGTATGGCTTAATCCTTTAACTCCTCTAGATTTATCACCTTTACCACCTAATATGTTTACTAGTGATGCAGCTTGTTCTAAGGCTGAATACATCAAGACTTTGCACAAAGAAATCAAAGAAAGGATTGAAAAGAAGAATCAAAAGTTAGTCACTCGCAAGAACCGAGGGAGAAAGGAATTGATTTTTAAACCTGGTGATTGGGTTTGGGTTCATCTACGAAAGGAAAGGTTTCCGGATCAAAGGAAGTCAAAACTTCAACCAAGGGGAGATGGTCCTTTTCAAGTGCTTGAACGGATCAATGACAATGCATACAAACTAGATCTTCGAGGTGAGTACAATGTAAGTTCTACTTTTAATGTTGCTGATTTAACTTCTTTTGATATAGGTGATGAAGACCTTGATTTGAGGACAAATCCTTTTAAAGAAAGGGGGGATGATACGGATCCAATCACCGAACCATTGCATGTACCGGAAGGAGCCATTACAAGAAGCAAGGCAAAGAAGATTCAAGAGGCTTTTACACTACATCTTCAAAGGCTAGCTAATGCACAAGAAGAGACAAATATTTTTGAACCCAAATTTCTTTACAATGTTATTTCAATGCGTCAAGAAGATAATGGTGTGAAGATGGCACGGGAAAAGCCTTCTAGTTTGAAAGATGCACGGGGGACAAAAAAACTGTGCAGAAATTGTAAGCAGTGGGCTGTCCAGCTTGCACCTCTTGGGAGTTTGGAGTGTTTCAACTACTCAAACGTTGGAGTATTGAAAAGCACGTCTTAAAGTAGCTAGTTAAGACAATTTAAAGCATTTCTTTTGTTTTGGGTTTTTCCATATGACTTTTCAATTGTTGTTGAATTGAATTTCATTCCATAGGTTTTATTTTCTTCAATTCTGCATTTAATGACTTTTGGAGACCTTTGGTATTTGGAAGCTTGAACGTCCATTTTGGCCTATTTAAAGGCTTGTAATGCTCTTCAAAATACATATTATGCTTATCAAGAACTTGTGTTTCTTAAAACCCCTTTTGGTGTTGTTTCTTTCAAATCTTGTTTTAGGTTTGATGTTAATCGGTTCATTGAATTAGTTTTGATCAACCTAATTCTGGAGTGAGTCGTCTTAGGATCTAAGAGTGACAATCATAGATTCTAAGTGTGATCTAAGAGTCATTCACCTTCTAACTAAACTCTTGGTTGGAATCAATCGTTAAGTTAGTCTTCTTTGTGGGCATTTACAAGGATCCTAGAAGGACCTCTAGCTTTGTAAATCAAGCAACGTTGGGAGCTTATCAGGCCCTCAGTTGGTTACTGGTTCCCTGGTGGATCTATCTTCTCAGGTTGTGACCCAGATTGCCTGTGTGTATGGCTCCAACCTCGAGGCTGGGCGATCTGCTTTATGGAGGGAGTTGGCTTTGGCTTGTAAGAGCTTGTCTTCCCCTGGAGTGGTTAATGGCGACTTCAATGAGACTCGGCGTCTGACTGAGAGGAGTGGTGGTAACCATAGCATCTCTGCGATGGGTGCCTTTGATAGTGCTCTCCTTGAGGCTGACTTGGTTGAGTTGCCAGTTCAGGGGAATTGGTTCACTTGGACTAGCCGCCCGCGTGGTGGCCTGTTGCGTGCTCAATGTGTTAATAAAAATGATAAATAAGAGAGAGAGAGCACTTAGAACATGCAAGCATACATGGTCTCACAGCAAGTAGTAAGTATATTTAATTCGTTTTTTCCACAGAGACTCATTTTTAGCTATTCGCGAAGTGTGAATGTTAAGAAAGATGGGATGAATTTGATGGGGGAAAATTGGTTTTTAATTATCTACTTTTTGCTGAATGTATAAAGGGATATAACATAAACAAATGCAAGTTAAAACTAGACTTAAAAGGCAAGATATGGAATTAATAAACGAGGAAGAAAACAGCTAAACAGAATGCAATTTAGCAGAATTGCGAGAACCGCAATTAATCCGCAATTAACTCAACAGAAAAAGTGTGCAAATGGGCGAATTAAGGGCTACTAATGACTATCCTATAGGCAGTTTATTACGATTCTCAAGCTTTGGATCAACTCTCTATACATCAAACTCACTCTATCTCAAGTATCGTCCGATTCCATGCATTAGAGACTTAAGTTTACTCGACTTCAAAGTAAGGTCTTAAGCATCTTGTTAAAACAGGAGTGTTTAGTTTGTACTAGGGAAACTCCTATTCCTAGGCCGTTTCCTGATTACCATGAAAGGCTAGCATGATTATATGACTCTGAACTCTTACTCCTTCCAGAGGTTAGGAGTTCTTTGGACAAAATGGATGGCCAATCGAAATTGCCCGTGGGATGAAGCTTACATACAATCAATGTTCGAGTGTTAATCTGCCTACTTGATTCACGTCTTTTTAGCCTATAGTTCTGTCATTAGCATGCCCCTAAGTGACTTAGCTACTCATGGATATATAGAGAACAGAAATGGCAGATAAGATAGACATGCTTAGAAGGGAAATGTACTTAAAACAGCAAGCAAAACCCGTAGCAGAACAAGGTAGAAACTGTGAAGTGCAGAATTTTACTTTGATTACTTTGAACGTTTGAATGACAAAGGAAAGCTTTCTAGAAATGAATCCAAGACAGACAACAACGAAATGCAGTAAGTAAACTACTAAACTAAGAACAACAATAATCAGAAATGGAAATAAGAAGAACAGAACAGAAAAGCAGTAAAGGGTTGCTGAAAACTTCGTGGCAGTCGCCTCGAATGAAGGTGATGAAAAGTCAGCCTTGCTTGGATGAATCCAATCGAGACAGAAGAAGAATCTTCTCTCCTTCCTATCAGATTATCGACTCCAAAAGCTGAGACTCTCACTCCAACAGACGGCAAAGGAAAACAGATGGAAATGGTGGACTGCGAGAAGACTTCTACGCTTCGAGTGATGACTGAACCTCCGACTTTGACCCCCTTTTATAGTAGTTTGCAGGTGCGTTTGGGCCAAGGAGAACCATCAATCTTCAACGTCATATATCAGAATGGATGGAGGAGAAAGAACGAATCCCTGAAAAGTCGGATCTAAACAGAAAAAGATCAGCCAACTTACGGTTTTAACTTGAATAATTGCGGTCACCGCAATGTTTTCGCAATTCATTTGCAATGCTCATTTTTCATTCTTTTCCTTCGGTTTTCAACCCTTTTTCTACCTATTGTGCATAAGTCCTAAATTAGCTACCTTCTTCTAATTCTCATATTAAAGCATAGGTTTAGGCTAAATGCTATCAAAAACACCTAAAAGTGTACATCTTCCTAAGCTAAATGGGTCCTAAATAAGTCACTTTCAGAGACTTAACACACCCCCAAACTTAAGGCTTTGCTTGTCCTCAAGCATACTAAGGACTTACTTAGGCTGCTGTTTTTTCTTTTTTAACTACCTACCGACTCCCCTATATCCCTATCTCTAGCAGTGCTGTCCTGTGACACACCTCTAAGTTTAGAACTAACCTCTTTATCAAGCCTCTTCTGACTTCACCTGCCTACTATACCTGCTGGTTTTGTTAACCTTCTACTACTGATCTAGCTACTTTTATAATATCATGCCACTATCCCTAAGGTTTCAAATTCTACCAAGCTTTACTCCAGACTCAGTACATGCTTCTAGCTTAACTTTTAATGTGCCTAGGATTCCTTAGAGTCATGCCAGTCTTAGTATTAACAGTGACAGTGGTATTTTTAGAGAACAACCTAAGCCCTGGCATCACTACATTGGATATACATTCATCTCCCTAGACAAACCTAAAAGCTACAACCTTGTGCTTAGCTCATTGAGGATCAGAGTTCTTTTTTTTTTTTTTTTTTTTTAAATAAGACATCTAAGCCACAAGATTATAACTCCTAAGCATACATCCTTCTTCCCCTATTTCTCCTTTTCCCTTTTTTACTTAGGTGGAGTCTCTCCTTGGGTTGCCTTTTGATGCAATGCCATTTGTGGTTTACACACTTGGCACTGATTACTCAGCACTTGAGAGAGACTCCCCTCTTTATTCTATTTTTCACTTTTTCTATTTATCACAAATTTTTTTTAGGAGAAGAAGAATGCTTATGTCCTAAGGAAGAGAGGAATGTTCCTAGGCCTAGGGTGGCCTCCCCCAAACTACAACTACTCATTGTCCCCAATGAGTGTTTGAGGTGGCACACCCCCAAACTATCCTAGAAGCATCTAGTCCAAAGTAAAACAAAGAGAATTTAAAAATCCTAGGCATAGGCAAAACATTCTAAAAGCAACTACTCCAGCAGCAGAAAATTTGAAAAAACAGAAAGTCTCAAGGACTTATGGTTTATGCATGCTGAGCACTATTCAGAGGCAATTTTAAACTATCAAAGGGTGTCCTATGACACTCATCCAGCATGCTTTAAGATCAGCTATATAAGGTAGTCATGCTAGCAGCAAAAGATAGAATATAACAGATCATAGCCTAACTAAACAGACAGTCCAAAACATGCAATCAGTCACAAAAATTGCGGGAACCGCAATTATTTCGCAATTCAATCCGGGCAGATTTAACATTGATTCAGGCCCCTAGCATGTTTTTTCCTGTTACTCATGCATCCTAAAAATAAAACTAAACTATCCTACCTGTTCAGCTAACATCAGACTAGACTAAGCAAAAGAAAAAACATAAAACTAAACATTAAGAACAGATCAAAAGTTGAACACAAAACAGCATAATTCACAATATCTATCAGAAAGCAGAAAAATTGTCTTTTGTTTCTTAAGGGAACAGCAATACTCCCTTTAGTGCTCTTCAAACCAGCACTCAATTCTCATCATCCTCATCTGGTTGCCTTAGTCGTGGGGGCACCCATGGAGTTAGGAGGTTGGTGGGGAAGTCCGGGAAGATGCATCCCAACTGGTCTGCAACTTCTTTGTCCCTCGCCTGCGCATAGTTGGCCCATTGAGCCATTCTTCTCTGCATGTCCATCAAGCAGGCCATGGATAAGGACTGTTCAGCCGCCAGCCTATCCAACTCAAACTCCATATTGCCCTTTCTTCTCAGCCTTAGGTGTGCAGGCAACTCCAAATGGCCTGTGTACGGCATCTGCTGCTCCAAGCGCTCGGTGGGGACTCCTGAAAGCAAACACAATTTTGTTATAGTGTTGGGGACAAATAATGGCCCCTTACCTTTTCTGGCGCATTCAGCAATGGCAGCTGACATGATCTCCCCCACATTGATCGTGAGACCTCTCATTATAGCATAAATCAGCAGCGAGCGGCTCTGGTTAATTGTAGTCTCATGAGTTACTGGGGAAAGTCTTCTTCTGACGAATGAAAACCACACAGCTGCCTTAGCCGTGAGATTGGCACTCATGAGAGTGTGCCTCCCATTGCGTGAGACAGTCCAGGAAGCTTCAGGCTGGCCAATTGTGCGAATGGCCTCTTCTAGCACGGCCTCAGTCGGCTCATCAACTATCCGTGCATAATCTGTGTGCGCTTGGCCCTTGAGACCAAAGGCTTCATTGATGGCCTTGGCTGAGAAATCAACTTCCACCCCTCTGACCACAGATAGGCCATCCTCAGGGCTGAGCACATTGGCGTAGAAATCGTACACCATGCTCGTGTAGGCTGGATTGGGAGGTCTGCAGAATTCCTCCCAGCCATGGTTGAGCACCCCTGCGCGCAAGAACTGCGGCAGGTCAGCAAGTCGATCAAGGAAACCTTTCTCGTGCAGTAGGTCCCTCTTCCTCAGCTCAACACCCCTGGATTCAGCATCAGATGAGACATATCTCACTGATGGAGGTTCATCTTCAGGGTAGAGTTTAGCCTTCCCCTTATCGGCTGGTTTGGATGATTCAGCAGCCTCCACCTTGAGGCGTTTGAGTGATGGCTCCGTGCTTTCTTCGTCTGCTGAAGGCACTCGTTTGGCCTTCTTCTTCTTCAGCTTCTTGGACTTCTTGGCCTTGCCCATCTTGGCCTTCTTCTTCTTTTTCTTAATGTTGATCTGCTGGAGGCAAGCCCCCAACGTCTCCTCCATGGAATCATCCTGCTGGGCAGGAATATCAGGGCTGTCTTCTCTCATGGGAGAAAAGACTTCTTCTTCCCCAGCATCTCCACTGCCCTGCGTAGACTCCTGATAATCCCCATAAGGGAATTCAGGATCGGGCCGTGGAGAATTGTGCTCTGCTGATGGTGTATGCGCAGAACTCAGTGGCGAAGATGGTGGTGCAGGGCTCTGCGCTGGTGCAGGTGGCGGATCAGAACTCTGAGGTGCTGGAGACAACTCGGAGCTCTGTGCAGGCGGTGACGACTCTGCGCTTGGCACTGGTTCAGACGAGAAGGGACTGCGCGCAGGTGACACAGACAGCGACGAACCTTCTTTGGCTGACTCGTGGGCTGCACGATCAGTTTCTTGACTCTCCACAGAGGGAGTCCTGGCGGTGCTTGGTTCGGCGGCAGTCTTGACACTCCACCGTCGTTTCTTGGGCGTGCCCACTGGCTCAGATGGGCCAGCAGGGATCTCAGTGACCACCCTCCACTTCTTCCTACGAATAGGAAGCTTGGACAGACGGCCAGTGCGTACAGCACCCTCATCAGCAAGGGTGAGAAGCGCTTCCCTCGCAGCCGCTTCAGCTGCGTCATCGGCCTTCTTCTTGGCTGCGGATCTTTCAGCCCTAGTGGAAACCATTGTCGAATCTTGAAGGTTTGGAGAGAAGAATCAAAGATGGAGAGAATCGCAGAAATCTTGGAGAGCAAAGAATGAGAGAATCGTATCGATCGAGCGCCTTCTAACGGCTATAAAAGCAACGGGAAAATCCCAACGGCTCTTTTTTGCGGATCCAGCAATTTTTGCGCAATTCTAGGGATAACTTTTCATCAAAATCTTCAACTTCGCTCGCCCGTATCTTTTATTTGGCTCAACCATTTCTTGATTTTTAAAGCTTGATTTACTCCCCTTGATACCCTCTTTCGATTCCCTACAACAACAAATAAAACAAACATCAAATACGCAATTAAAATCACACCACAAAACATACAAACGATACTCGAAAAAACAGAAAAAATAAACTAAGGCATTGGCCTTGACTAAACGAGCACAGTAACCACTCGTTCTCTCTCGTTTTCTAACTTCATGCTTCACGTAGGAGGAAGGCCGAGAGAGTCTTCACATCCCCCTCCTCGTAGTAGTGCTTCAACCTAGCACCATTGACCATAAATGGCTGGCCTTGCTGCAAATTTTTAATCTCTATGGCACCATGAATAAAGACATTAGTAATAATAAATGGACCTGACCATCTAGACTTTAGTTTGCCTGGAAATAGTTTTAATCGTGAGTTAAATAATAGTACAAGTTGGCCCTTCCTAAAGTCTTTGATCCTGAGTCTACTGTCGTGCCATATTTTTGTCTTTTCTTTATACATTTTGGCATTCTCATAGGCCATATGCCTAAGCTCATCAAGTTCATGTAGCTGCAAAGATCTCAATGTCCCCGCATCCTTTACACAAAAATTCAATTCCTTCATGGCCCAAAATGCTTTGTTTTCTAACTCAAGTGGCAAGTGGCAAGCCTTGCCATACACCAACCTATAGGGAGACATTCCTAGAGGTGTCTTATAGGCTGTTCTATAAGCCCAAAGTGCATCCTCAAGCTTAAATGACCAGTCTTTTCTATTAGGTTTAACTACCTTTTCTAGGATGTTCTTTATCTCCCTATTGGAAATTTCAGCTTGACCATTTGAGTGTGGGTGGTAGGGAGTAGCTACCCTATGTCTGATGTTATACTTAGCCAATATTTTCTCCATAGCCTTATTAATGAAATGTGACCCCTCATCACTAATGATAGCACGAGGAGTCCCAAATCTAGTGAAAATGTGCCTATGCAAGAAGCTAGTGACTGTTTTAGCATCATTATTAGGACATGCTTTGGCTTCTACCCACTTGGACACGTAGTCCACTGCTACTAAAATGTACAGGTTACCTGATGATGGAGGGAATGGTCCCATGAAATCAATGCCCCATACATCAAAGAGCTCCAACTCTAAGATGTAGGTGAGGGGCATCTCATCCTTGCGACTGAGATTACCTGTCCTTTGGCATTCATCACAGCTGTGGGCATAGTCGTGTGCGTCCTTGAAGATTGTTGGCCAGTAGTAGCCACTCTGAAATACCTTCGCAGCTGTCCTTTGGCCACCAAAGTGTCCACCATAAGGAGATGAGTGACAGTGCTGCAGCACAGACTTTGCTTCAGCAGCTGACACACACTTCCTCAACAACCCATCAGCACAGGTTCTATAAAGTATGGGGTCATCCCAGATGAATTTCCTTGCTTCATGGAGGAACCTCTTCTTTTCTTGTCCTCCCTTGAACACTGGTAATACCTGTGATGCACGGAAGTTAGCAATGTCAGCAAACCAAGGTTCCTCATCGTTATCACGATGAGTCAAAGCAAAGATATGTTCATCTATAAAAGCATCAGTAATTGCGGGGTCCGCAATTTTTTCGCAATTGTGCTGCAATCGAGACAGGTGATCTGCAACCACATTTTCACAACCTTTCTTGTCCCGAATGTCCAAATCAAATTCCTGCAGCAATAACACCCATCTAATCAATCTAGGCTTAGCATCAGCCTTCCTCATCAGATATTTTAAAGCAGAATGGTCAGTATATACAATGGTCCTAGTTCCTACAATATAGTTTCTAAATTTTTCACAAGCAAATACTACAGCAAGCATCTCCTTCTCTGTAGTTGTATAGTTACATTGAGCCTCATTCAAGGTTTTACTAGCATAATAGACAGGATGTGTGAGCTTGTCAATCTTCTGTCCTAACATGACTCCTACAGCATAGTCACTGGCATCACATAGCATCTCAAATGGAAGATCCCAATTTGGTCCTACTATGATTGGTGCTGTGACCAGTGCTTCCTTAAGGGTTTTCCAAGCTACTACACACTCCTTAGAGAAGATGAATGGTCTATTTAGCTCTAGAAGCTCGCACAGAGGCTTGGCTATCTTAGAAAAGTCCTTGATGAACCTTCTGTAGAAGCCAGCATGCCCTAAGAAGCTTCTAATGGCTTTGACGTTCTGGGGCTCTACCAACTTCTCTATGACCTCTATTTTTGCCCTATCCACTTCTACACCTGCCCTTGACACTCTATGCCCTAAGACAATCCCTTCATCTACCATAAAATGGCACTTTTCCCAATTTAGGACTAGGTGGGTCTCCTCACACCTAGCCAGGACTTGTCCTAGGTTCTCTAGACAGGTTTTAAATGAGTCCCCAAAGACTGAGAAGTCATCCATGAATATTTCTATCATGGACTCATCCAACTCAGAGAAGATTGCCATCATACACCTTTGGAAAGTTGCCGGTGCATTGCATAAGCCAAAAGGCATTCTGCGGAAGGCAAACGTTCCAAAAGGGCAAGTGAAGGTGGTCTTCTCTTGATCCTTAGGGTCTATAGTAATTTGATTATAGCCAGAGTACCCATCTAAGAAACAATAGTAGGCTCTACCAGCTATTCTGTCTAGCATCTGGTCAATAAACGGTATAGGGAAATGGTCTTTTTTTGTTTCTTTATTTAGTTTTCTGTAATCCATACATACCCTCCACCCTGTGACAGTCCTTGTTGGAATCAGTTCGTTGTTCTCATTGACTACCACAGTTATTCCCCCCTTTTTAGGTACACATTGGATGGGGCTAACCCACTGGCTACTAGCTATGGGGAAAATTACTCCTGCATCTAACCACTTTATTATTTCTTTCTTCACTACCTCTTTCATAGAGGGGTTTAACCTACGCTGGTGATCTACCCTAGGTGTGTGCTCTTCCTCTAGTATAATTTTGTGCATACAATAAGAAGGGCTAATGCCTCGAATATCAGCAATAGACCATGCTATAGCCTTCCTATGTTGCTTAAGCAGAAAAATTAAATCAACCTCATGCTGTTCACTTAGCTTAGAAGAAATAATTACAGGCAGCGTGTCATTATCTCCTAAATATGCATATTTGAGGTGAGTAGGTAGTGGTTTCAGTTCTAAAACAGGTGGATGCTCAATGGAGGGTTTTAACGGGTTTATAGTTCTATCAGTTAAATCTATATTCATACATACATGTTGAGGGTTATTTACAGGCATATCCATTATGTCAGATACATTTAAGTCAGCTATATCTACTTGTACATATTCACTAGCATGCTTGGTTAACAGTACATGCTCTAATTGTTCTTCCATTAGTGAGTCAACAACATCCATGCTAGCACAGGATTCAAGGTCAGAGGGATACTTTAAAGCTTTATAAACACTAAATTTTACCTCTTCATCATGAACCCTCATAGTTAACTCACCTTTTTGCACATCTATTAGTGCCCTACCTGTGGCTAGAAATGGTCTACCTAGCAGGATGGGAACCTCCTTGTCTGCCTCATAGTCCAGGACAATGAAATCTGCAAGGAAAATGAATTTGTCAACTTTAACTAGAATATCCTCAATCTTACCTTCTGGATATGCGATGGATCTGTCTGCTAGCTGCAAAGTGACAGTAGTTGGACGTGCTTCTCCCATTCCCAACTGGCGGAATAGGGACAGGGGCATGAGATTTATGCTGGCGCCCAGGTCACAAAGCGCTCTGCCCACGTGCTTGCCTCCAAGTTCTACAGGTAAGGTGAAGGAACCAGGATCCTTCTCCTTTTTGGGCAACTTGTTCTGGAGGATGGCACTGCACTCCTCGGTGAGGTTTACTGTTTCAAACTCACCAATTATTTTTTTGTTAGTAATAATGTCCTTCAAAAACTTTACATATGAAGGCATAGACTGTAAAACCTCTACAAAAGGAATGTTCACATGCACTTGCTTAAGTATTTCTAAAAATTTGTTAAAATGAACTTCCTGTTCCTGCTTCTTCTTAAGCCTTCGAGGGTATGGAGGTGGTGGCACATATGCAGGCACGTCAGGGCGCCTTAAGATAGGTGGAGGCCTTGGAATTTCTTCTACGTCCTCAACAATTGGCTCTAGCCTGGCTCCTGATGTGCTAGTTGGTGGTGGACCTTGGCTTGGCAGAGACTCCAGTGGAGCACTAGACTCAGTGTTCTCTACTCTCTTTGGTGTGTCCTTCGTGTTGCTCACCAAGGGTCTTCCACTCCTGAGTTCAATTGCTTGAACTTGTTCCTTGCCATCTCTCCTTGGTACCTCGGTGTCAGCAGGGAGTCTACCTTGGGGCCTACTTTTAAGTTCATTGGCTAATTGGCCTACTTGGTTTTCCAGGCTCCTAAGAGTAGCTTGCTGGCTCTGAAGAGTAGCATCATTCTTAGCTATATATTCCTTGAGTAGGTTTTCTACAGAAGATCCTACAGATTGATTGTAAGGCTTTTGGTACATTGACTGGTTATGTTGGGGAGTGAAACCAGGTGTTCCACTCGGTCTAGGTTGGTTAGAATTTTGATTAGTGTTTTGCTGGCCACCCCATGACAGGTTAGGGTGGTTTCTCCAACCAGGGTTATAGGTGTTGGAGTAGGGGTTATTCCTAGGCTGCTGCTGGCTTCCTACATAGCAGACCGAGGATGGATTCCCAGGGCAGTATTCATAAGGGTGCCCTTCCCCACAGAATCCACAGATAGGTGCCTCGCCTTGATTTGGTTGAGTGCCCATTGACATGGCTGTGGCGGTATTGGCACTGGTTTGGAGATTGGCCTGGGCCATTTGCTTGACTAAGTTGGTCAGGGCATTTATTTGGGTGCTCATGGCGCTTAGAGCATCCTTGTCTTGAGCCCTCGTTGGCTCTACTGGATCATCCGACCACCTACAGTGAGATGCTGAGATCTTCTCCAAGATCTCATAAGCTTCGTTGTAACTCTTGGACAACATGGAACCACCAGCAGATGAATTTAAGACTTGTCTGGTGCTGGAGTTGCATCCTTTAAAGAAGACTTCTATTTGGATACACCATGGAATGCCATGGTGTGGACATTTAATGAGAAGGTCTTTGAATCTGGTCCAAGCTTCGTGAAGAGACTCACTTGGAGCTTGTTTGAACTTTATGATATCATCACGAAAGATCGAATTCCTATCAGGTGGGAAGTATTTGACTAGGAATTTTTCTGCTAAATCTGTCCAATTGCGGACAGATCCTGAGGGTAAAGAATTTAACCATGTTTTGGCTTTGTCCCTCAAAGAGTAAGGGAAAAGATATAGCCTCAGGGCTTCTTGGGAAACTCCAGGGATTAGGAATGTGTCACTAACTCCTAGGAAGTTCCTAAGGTGGTTATGGGGGTCCTCATTTTCTATTCCAAAGAATTGTCCCACAGTGGACAACATTTGGAACATCACTGGTTTTAACTCGAATGAGTGGGCAGTGATTTCAGGACGGATTATGCTGGGGTTCAGCTCCCCAGGCATAGGTACTAGATATGAAAGAATGGCACTATTCTTGTCATTCGCTATTTCGATGGGGTTGCGAATGGCTTGTGCCGGATTTGGAACTATATCGCCCATTTCTTTAGTTTCAGGTGTGGTTTGAGGTACAGGAGGTTGTTTAAAGAGACGTTTCTTTGCCTTATTCCTAGCTCGAAGTGATCTTTCAGGTTCAGGATCGAACTCTAAATTACTATGTGAACGCTCACTCATAAACTACCTTAATAGCACCTGCAAAAGAAATGAAACAGATTAGTTTCACTCAATGATAAACTTGATTTTTCAAACTTAACAACTTCGTTTTCACTTAAAATAAGTCCCCGGCAGCGGCGCCAAAAACTTGTTGCGTGCTCAATGTGTTAATAAAAATGATAAATAAGAGAGAGAGAGCACTTAGAACATGCAAGCATACATGGTCTCACAGCAAGTAGTAAGTATATTTAATTCGTTTTTTCCACAGAGACTCATTTTTAGCTATTCGCGAAGTGTGAATGTTAAGAAAGATGGGATGAATTTGATGGGGGAAAATTGGTTTTTAATTATCTACTTTTTGCTGAATGTATAAAGGGATATAACATAAACAAATGCAAGTTAAAACTAGACTTAAAAGGCAAGAGATGGAATTAATAAACGAGGAAGAAAACAGCTAAACAGAATGCAATTTAGCAGAATTGCGAGAACCGCAATTAATCCGCAATTAACTCAACAGAAAAAGTGTGCAAATGGGCGAATTAAGGGCTACTAATGACTATCCTATAGGCAGTTTATTACGATTCTCAAGCTTTGGATCAACTCTCTATACATCAAACTCACTCTATCTCAAGTATCGTCCGATTCCATGCATTAGAGACTTAAGTTTACTCGACTTCAAAGTAAGGTCTTAAGCATCTTGTTAAAACAGGAGTGTTTAGTTTGTACTAGGGAAACTCCTATTCCTAGGCCGTTTCCTGATTACCATGAAAGGCTAGCATGATTATATGACTCTGAACTCTTACTCCTTCCAGAGGTTAGGAGTTCTTTGGACAAAATGGATGGCCAATCGAAATTGCCCGTGGGATGAAGCTTACATACAATCAATGTTCGAGTGTTAATCTGCCTACTTGATTCACGTCTTTTTAGCCTATAGTTCTGTCATTAGCATGCCCCTAAGTGACTTAGCTACTCATGGATATATAGAGAACAGAAATGGCAGATAAGATAGACATGCTTAGAAGGGAAATGTACTTAAAACAGCAAGCAAAACCCGTAGCAGAACAAGGTAGAAACTGTGAAGTGCAGAATTTTACTTTGATTACTTTGAACGTTTGAATGACAAAGGAAAGCTTTCTAGAAATGAATCCAAGACAGACAACAACGAAATGCAGTAAGTAAACTACTAAACTAAGAACAACAATAATCAGAAATGGAAATAAGAAGAACAGAACAGAAAAGCAGTAAAGGGTTGCTGAAAACTTCGTGGCAGTCGCCTCGAATGAAGGTGATGAAAAGTCAGCCTTGCTTGGATGAATCCAATCGAGAGAGAAGAAGAATCTTCTCTCCTTCCTATCAGATTATCGACTCCAAAAGCTGAGACTCTCACTCCAACAGACGGCAAAGGAAAACAGATGGAAATGGTGGACTGCGAGAAGACTTCTACGCTTCGAGTGATGACTGAACCTCCGACTTTGACCCCCTTTTATAGTAGTTTGCAGGTGCGTTTGGGCCAAGGAGAACCATCAATCTTCAACGTCATATATCAGAATGGATGGAGGAGAAAGAACGAATCCCTGAAAAGTCGGATCTAAACAGAAAAAGATCAGCCAACTTACGGTTTTAACTTGAATAATTGCGGTCACCGCAATGTTTTCGCAATTCATTTGCAATGCTCATTTTTCATTCTTTTCCTTCGGTTTTCAACCCTTTTTCTACCTATTGTGCATAAGTCCTAAATTAGCTACCTTCTTCTAATTCTCATATTAAAGCATAGGTTTAGGCTAAATGCTATCAAAAACACCTAAAAGTGTACATCTTCCTAAGCTAAATGGGTCCTAAATAAGTCACTTTCAGAGACTTAACATGGCCCGGGAGGTCAGTTGGGGAGGTTGGATAGAGTTCTGGTGAATACTGAGTGGGCTTCTGCCCGTCCGATGTGCGTGGGGCAGGTGCATGATTGGGGTGTCTCTGATCACTGTCCGTTGGTTTTCTCTCCAGGCCCTTTTTGTGCCCGTCGGTCTCCTTCCTTTCGGTTCTTTAACCATTGGGGGGAGTCTGATAGGTTTTTGTCTGTGGTCGCTAGTAGGTGGGTAACCCATGTTGGGGTCTCTCCGCTTGTTAGCTTCTCTCGCAACTTAAAGGGCTTAAAGAGGTCTCTGAGGCAGGAGTTTGGGAAGCCGATTGCCGTGCTTAGTCAGGAGGTTGTTGATCTTCGCTCGGCCATGGAGGCTGCTCAGGCAGAAGTGTTGGCTGACCCCCTTTCTCCCTCCCTTCAGCTTCAGGCCTCTAAGGCTTCAGATAGATTTTGGGTAGCAGCTATGTGTAAAGAAGCCTCTCTTCGGCAGAAATCGAGGGTTAAATGGCTGGCGTTAGGGGATAGGAACTCGGGTTTCTTTCACATGAGCATGAAAGTTAGGGCAGCCCGGAATATCTTTTCCTCTCTAGTTGACGGTTCTGGGGCCAGGTTGTCTTCCCATGAGGACATCTCGAGATCTCTGGTTTATTATTTCCAGGGGCTCTTGGGTTCCCAGTGGGTTGGTTACCGTGACCTTACAGAGCAATTAAAACCGATTGTGGGGTTTTTGTGGTCTGATCAGTGTGTAACTGATCTCATCCGCCCCATCTCGAGAGATGAGGTTCGAGCTGTTCTCTTTTTCATGAGTAGTGCCAAGGCTCCTGGGCCAGATGGATTCCCTGTGGGGTTTTTCAAAGCTGCTTGGAGTGTTGTTGGGGATGATTTCTGTTCCGCAGCGCTCCACTTCTTTGATACCTCCTTCCTTCCTCCTGGTATCAATGCCACCTCTCTTACCTTGATTCCTAAGAAGGTGGGTGCCTCCCGGGTTGAGGATTTCAGGCCTATTTCCTGTTGTAATGTGTTGTATAAATGCATTGCAAAGGTTTTGGCTAATCTTCTTAGCTTGTGGCTGCCTTCCTTCATCAGTCCGAATCAGTCGGCCTTTGTTCAAGGGAGGAGTATTGTGGATAACATTCTGCTCTGCCAGAAGTTGGTTTGGGGGCTAAACCGAGCATAGCTCAATTGGCATAAGGTTGTGCCCGTGGCTATGATGTCATGGGTTCAATCCTCGCTTTAATTAAAATATCGTTGTAAATCATTACTATTTGACTCGGACCTATTTATCGAACAACCACTTGGTGCAGTGGGTGAGCGCTCCGCCTAAGATAGCAGAGAGTGGGGGTTCGATTCTGCCCTAGGGCAGATTTTCATAAAAATTATCAAACAACCACTTGGTGCTACGGGTGAGTGAGCGCATCACCTAGATAGCCCAGAGTGGGGGTTGATTGATCCTGCACCGTGCAAACGGGGCATGAATGATTTAAAATATTTAACCGTATTATATACCGCCTATAAAGGCAAATTTTTAGCCAAACCGAGCATAGCTCAATTGGCATAAGGTTGTGCCCGTGACTATGAGGTCATGGGTTCAATCCTCGCTTTAATTAAAATACCGTTGCAAAAAAAAGGAGTTGGTTGGGGGTTACCACCTCAATAAAGGGAGGCCGCGGTGTGTGCAGAAGATCGACCTGCAGAAAGCTTATGATTCTATCCAGTGGGATTTTCTCTTTGGCTTACTGCTCTCGATTGGTACGCCGTGCCAGTTTGTCAACTGGATCCGGGCTTGCGTTATTTCGCCTATGTTCTCCATTTCGGTGAATGGGTCCTCTGAGGGGTTTTTTGCGGGTAGGCGGGGTCTCCGTCAGGGAGATCCCTTGTCCCCTTACCTGTTCGTCATGTGTATGGAAGTCTTGTCGCGGCTGCTGAATTCCCCGCCGCCTGAGTTTGAGTTTCATCCCAAGTGTGAGAGGGTTAATCTTACCCATCTTTGCTTTGCGGATGACTTGATGATTTTCTCTGCGGGGAATAGGACTTCTTTGAGGTTTGTTCAGCAGACCTTACATCACTTCTAGGAGCTTTCAGGCCTTGTGGCTAACTCCGCTAAGAGCTCGATGTTCTGTGCAGGGGTTCCTGTCCCGGTGGCTGTCGGCCTTGCTGAGTTCATGGGTGTTACTCTTGCGTCCCTGCCTGTTTGTTACTTAGGTCTCCCTCTCCTCTCAGGAAGGCTGTCTTCTCGGGATTGCCAGCCCCTGATTGATCGGATCACCTCTAGGATTGGCAGTTGGACTGCATAGGGCTCTTTCCTATGCTGGTAGGTTGCAGCTTATCCAGTCGGTCCTCCAGAGCTTCCAGGTCTATTGGGCTAGTGTGTTTGTGCTGCCTGCTTGTATAGTCCATAGGGTTGAGAGTTTGCTTCGTTGATACCTCTAGAAAGGCTATCTTTCTGGTCGCGGGGGGGCTAAGGTTGCCTGGGATGACATTTGTTTGCCGAAGCGGGAGGGAGGTTTGGGTATTCGTCATATCCAATCCTGGAACTCGGCAGCTGTTATGAAGCTCCTTTGGCTCCTTCTGCTTCGCTCTGGTTCTCTGTGGGTCGCTTGGATGGAGGAGTATATCCTCCGTGGTCGTTCTCTTTGGACGATTCCTGTGTCGTCTCTGTGGTCTTGGTGCCTCAAGGCGATTATGGGGCTTTGTGACCAATTCTGTCCACTTGTACGGTTTTCCATTGGTGATGGTTGTAGGTGTCGTATGTGGGTTGATCCATGCCTGCCTGATGGTCCTATTCTCCCAAGGATTAGTGATCGTATCTTGTATGACGCGGCTAGTCATATTCAAGCTATGGTCTCTGATTTCCTGCTGCCTGATGGTTCGTGGCGGTGGTCGTTGGTGTCTCCTAAGTTGTTGGAGATCTCCGATGCCGTGCGCTCTACTGTGTGTTGCCCAGGTCGGGAGGATAGGTTGATCTGGGTTCCAGGCGGGATTGGCTTTTCAGTTTTGAGTGCTTGGGAGGCGATCCGTCCTCGTGGGACGGTGGTTCCTTGGCAGGGTTTGCTATGGTTCGGGGGGAATATTGCGCGTCACGGTTTTGTCACCTGGCTGGCCTTGAGGGATCGTCTGTATACCCGTGACAGGCTGGCTAGGTGGATCCCCTCGACCCGTACTGATTGTTTGCTTTGTTTGTCCGGGACTGAGTCCCGCGACCACCTGTTCTTTCAGTGCCCCTTTGAGAGTTTGGTGTGGGAAGATATCCTCAGTTGGGGTAGAGTTTCCCGCCTCGTTCTCCCTTGGGATGCTGAGCTTGAGTGGATTTGTCGAGAGAGTGCTGGGCAGCACAAGCGTAAGCTTGTTTGGAGAGTGGCCTGGTGTGCTGTGATCTACCATATTTGGATGGAACGCAACTTGCGTTTTCACGGCCCGGGTCACCGGCCTCCTCACTCGGTTATCGCTGCTATTCGGTCTGATATTTCTTTTGCATGCTCGTCCTGGGTGGGTGCGGTTTCGGCCGGTTCCCCCTGGGATTCTTTTGATTGACTTTATCTTGTTCTTTGAGTGTGTGCAGGTGTTTTTTCCGGTTGCTCTTTGCGGTGCTGTTTCGCTTCTTGCGATTGCTTCTTCCCCTACTCTGTCCCTTGGTTGCTCCTTGCGGTGAGTTTCGTTGCTGGCGATTGTTTCTTCCCCTGTTCTGTCCCTAGGTGCTGCTGTTGTCTCTTCTCTGGAGGGGGTCTTCAGTTTGGTCTGTGAGGCTTGCCTGTTTGAGGCCTCTCCCTGTGCTTGTTCCTGCTTTGAGGGCGCTTCTTACAGCGGCTCGTTTAGTTTGCTTGCTTTCTTCCCCTGTTGGCCCCTAGCTGTTCTTGGCTCTCTCTTCCCTGGTGGGCATTTTGAGTGGTGGCTATAAGAGGCTAGTCTGTGGGGTGCCTCTTTCTGTAGGGGTTGGTTCAGGCGGTGCTTGCTACTTCTGCAGTTGGCTCTTCATCTCTGTTCTGTGGGTGCTCTTTGCCCCCTGGTGTGGTCCTGGTTCCTGAATTGAGTTGAGTTTATTCTGGATGCTTGTTGTCACCCCGAAAGGCGCCTTGTCCGGAGGGTGTGTCGGTTTTTTGGTTGGTGTCCTTGGATTAGGCTTTATCGAGGGAAGCGATGCTTGCCTGGTCCTTGTGGCTTTCTGCCAAGCCTGCATACCTGATGGTTGTTCTTTTGCCAGAAGTAGGGGGAAGACGAGTTGAAGGGCCTCTTCTTTGTTTTGGTTTACTTGGTGGTGCTTGGGGGGCTGGCTTCTTGCATGCATTTGATGGATGGCCAGCTTGGCCTCTTTTTATCTCAGCATCTGTCTGTCCTCCCTCTGCTTTGCTTGGTGCCCCTTGACCTTGTCTGGAGTCGCTCTTTCGCTCATGCCGGTCGGGGGATTGATGGCTTGGGGTGTTTTTTGGGCGGCTGGGGAGTTATGCTTCGTTCGTATTCTGACTTGTTGTTTCCTCTTGCTTTGGTTGTGCTCTTTTGCTCTTTGAGTTGTGTTGTATTTATTTGCTTTTTTGTCTTTTCTGGCTCCTTCCCGCTTGTGGGTTGGGTGCCGGGGTTTGTTGTTTGTTGGTTTTGTTTTGTTTTGTTGCTTTCCCTCGGGTTGTGAGGCTCTGTTGGGTTGTTTTTGTTTTGTTTGGTACATTGGTTTTCCCAGTGGATGTTCTCTTGTTTGATGGTGCCCTTTGGCCTCGGGCTTTGAGGTCCTTTTTGCTTTGTATATATTCACCTTTGCAAAAAAAAGAATTTAGGCCAAACCGAGCATAGCTCAATTGGCATAAGGTTGTGCCCGTGACTATAAGGTCATGGGTTCAATCCTCGCTTTTTTTTTTTTTTTTTTTTTCCTTTGCAAAAAAAAAAAATACCGTTGCAAAAAGAAAAAAAAATTTAGCTTAATACGTGCTTAAATATGAGAATTCAAGGAATGAGGCTAAATTAGGACTTATTTGTAAAAGGAGCGAGAAAGAATAAAAAACGATGTTAAAAGAGTTGAAATTTGCATTGCTGAAACATTGTTGTCTCCGCAATGCCAAGCTGCGGATGTTAAGTTTTTCCCAACCGTCCGTCGTCTTGTTGCGATCTTTCAGCCGCCTAAGCTCTCTCCTGCTGCCACGTGGAGGATCGTCGTTCAGAATGGATGGTTCTCCATGGCTAAAGGTACCTGCAAAAAGCTATAAAAGGAGGTCAAGGGGGAAGGAGAACAACAAGCTCGGAAGCATAGAACTCTCCGTCTCAACGCAGTTCCCTCATCCATTCTCTTATCCCGTTTGTTGGAGTGAAGGAATCAGCCCTTGGCGCCGATAATTCGAGAGGAAGAAGAGAAGATCCTTCTTCTCTTCTGATTGAATTCATCCCCAAGAAACGCTAAGCTTCCCCTTCATCCGAGGTGCTTGCGGCGAGGAGATCTACGCACACTTTTACTGCTTTCTGCCTTACATTTCCATCTGTTTCTGTCTTCCATTTCTCTACTATTTTCTGTCATTTGTTTCTGGTTGCTACGTTACTTCAATTCGTCTTCATCTGTTTAGCTCTTTACTGTTTTACAGTCTTTCGCACATTAAGCTTGAAATCTTTTTTAATAGAGGAATCGTTTAAATCTTCGCAAGTTTCATATCGCTTTCTGTTCTTCCTTTGCTTTCATTTAAGTATTGTTAATCATGCTTAATCGATCTAGTATTTCCAACTCCACATCAACCATGAGTAACTAACCACACAAGGGTCGGCTAACGACGAATCTATAGGTTAAAAATACGAAAGTTCAGCATGTAGGATAGTTTCGAATGCATTGAATGTATGTGTACTTCATCCCACGAGCAATTTCGATCGGCCATCCATTTTGCCTAAAGAACTCCTAACCTCCGGAAGGAGTAAGAGTTCAGAGTCGTCCATTCATGCTAGCCTTTCATGGTAGCCAGAAAACGACCTAGGAATATGCGTTTTCCTAGCACAATTCATTAGCTTGCTTGTATAAATAGATGCTTAAGTCTTGCTTGGATATGAGTGAACTAAAGGATCTAATGCATGTAATCGAGAGATGCATGAGAATGAGCTAAATTGATGCATGATAAGTTAAGTTATTGCTGAATAAACGTATGTGAAAGCCTATAGAGGAGTCTTTAGTTGGCCTTGTTTCCTTATTTCACCCTCAATTCGTCGTTAACTTAATTGCTAGATAATTGCTGTCTGCGCAATTCTATTATTTTGCTTTTTGCCTTAGCCATTTTTCTAGTCTTCTACTTTTGCGATTTTATTGCTAGGAAATTGCTTTCTCCGCAATTCTTTTCCTCTACATTCAAGTTAATCTCTTTACTTCTTTTGTTGATGCTTGCATATCTCGTACATTCTTCATTAGTTTGGCACATCACCCTCAATTCTACCCCATTTAAGTCACCCTTTCTAATTTAGCACCTCACTTCGTTAGTAACTAAGAATAAATCTCTGTGGGAAATCGAATGAAAAAATACTTATCACTTGCTGCAAGACCATGTATGCTTGCATGATCTAAGTGCTCTCGCATCACATTATATTTACACACTGAGCACGCAACAAGTTTTTGGCGCCGCTCCCGGGGATTTTGTTTAGTAAACACGAAGTTTTTTATTTTAGAAAAAAAACCTTAATATCTATTGGAGCTAATCTTCTTTCATTTCCTTTACAGGTACCATCGAGCTAGTTTATGAATGAGCATTCAAATAGCAACCTAGAGTTCAATCCTGAGCCTGAAAGACTTTTAAGGGCCAGAAACAAAGCTAAGAAACGTCTCTTTAAACAGCCACCTGTAACTCAAAACATTGCGGACTCCGTGGTCGGTCTCTTTGGACGATTCCTGTGTCGTCTATGTGGTCTTGGTGCCTCGAGGCGATTATGGGGCTTCGTGACCAATTCCGTCCACTTGTCCGGTTTTCCATTGGCGATGGTTGTAGGTGCCGTATGTGGGTTGATCCATGGCTGCCTGATGGTCCTATTCTCCCCAGGATTAGTGATCGTATCTTGTATGACGCAGCTAGTCATATTCAAGCTATGGTCTCTGATTTCCTGCTACCTGATGGTTCGTGGCGGTGGCCGGTAGTGTCTCCTGAGTTGTTGGAGATCTCAGATGCCGTGCGCTCTACTGTGTGTTGCCCAGGTAGGGAGGATAGATTGATCTGGGTTCCAGGCGGGATTGGCTTTTCAGTTTCGAGTGCTTGGGAGGTGATCCGTCCCCGTGGGACGGTGGTTCTTTGGCAGGGTTTGCTTTGGTTCGGGGGGAATATTCCGCGTCATGCTTTTGTCACCTGGCTGGCCTTGAGGGATCGTTTGTATACCCGTGACAGGCTGGCTAGGTGGATCCCCTCGACCCCTACCGATTGTTTGCTTTGTTTGTCCGGGAATGAGTCCCGTGACCACTTGTTCTTTCAGTGCCCCTTTGCGAGTTTGGTGTGGGAGGATATCCTCTGTTGGGGTAGAGCTTCCCGCCTCGTTCTCCCTTGGGAGGCTGAGCTTGAGTGGATTTGTCGGGAGAGTGCTGGGCAGCACAAGCGTAAACTTGTTTGGAGAAGGGCCTGGTGTGCTATGATCTAACATATTTGGATGGAACGCAACTTGCGTTATCATGGCCCGGGTCACCATCCTCCTCAGTCTGTTATCGCTGCTATTCGGTCTGATATTTCTTCTGCATGCTCGTCCTGGGTGGGTGCGGTTTCGGCCGGCTCCCCCTGGAATTCTTTTGATTGACTTTATCTTGTTCTTTGAGTGTGTGCAGGTGATTTTTCAGGTTGCTCTTTGCGGTGTTGTTTCGCTTCTGGCGATTGCTTCTTCCCCTGCTCTGTCCCTTGATTGCTCCTTGCGGTGCTTTTCGTTGCTGGCGGTTGCGTCTTCCCCTGTTCTGTCCCTAGGTGCTGTTGTTGTCTCTTCTCTGGAGGGGGTTTTCAGTTTGGTCTGTGAGGCTTGCCTGTTTGGGGTTTCTCCCTGTGCTTGTTCCTGCTTTGGGGACGCTTCTTGTAGAGGCTTGTTCAGTTTGCTTGCTTTCTTCTCCTGTCTGCCCTTTGTTGTCCTTGGCTCTTTCTCTGGAGGGGGTTTTCAGGCGGTGCTTGCTACTTCTGCAGTTGGCTGTCCATCTCTGTTTTGTGGGTGCTCTTTGTCCCCTGGTGTGGTCCTGGTTCCTAATTGAGTTGAGTTTGTTCTGGATCTTATGGCCTTGAACAAAATATTGACGAACCTTGTGTCTACAAAAAGATTGTCAATAACGCTGTAGCTTTCTTAATCTTGTATGTAGACGACATACTACTCATTGGGAATGATGTAGAGGTTCTTACTGACGTAAAACTGTGGCTAGCAACCCAATTCCAAATGAAAGATTTGGGAGAGGCTCAGTTTGTTCTTGGGATTCAGATCGTAAGGAATCGCAAGAATAGAACGCTAGTACTGTCTCAGGCATCTTATTTAGATAAAGTGTTATCTAGATATTCGATGCAGAATTCCAAGAAAGGTTCGCTGCCGTTTAGGCATGAAATTCACTTGTCTAAGGAACAGTCTTCTAAGACACCTCAAGAAGTTGAGGACATGAGACGCATTCCGTATGCATCTGCAGTTGGCAGTCTGATGTATGCAATGTTACACTAGACCTGCCATCTGTTTTGCAGTCGGAATTGTCAATAGGTACCAGTCTAATCCAGGATATGATCACTGGAACGCCGTTAAACATATCCTCAAGTATCTTAGGAGAACGAGGAACTATGTGCTCGTGTATGGGCCTAAGGATATGATCCTGGCAGGATACACTGACTCTGATTTTCAGACTAATATAGATTATCGGAAATCTACATCAGGATCAGTATTCACTCTTAACGGAGGGGCTATAGTGTGGAGGAGTATCAAACAAGGTTGTATTGCTGACTCCACCATGGAGGCTGAATACGTTGCAGCTTGTGAAGCAGCGAAGGAAGAAGTATGGCTTAGGAAGTTCTTAACAGATTTGGAAGTTGTTCCAAATATGAATTTGCCCATCACACTTTATTGTGATAACAGTGGTGCTGTGGAAAATTCTAAAGAACCTCGGAGTCATAAGCGCGGGAAGCATATCGAGCGAAAATATCACCTTATTAGGGAGATAGTGCAACGAGGAGATGTGATCGTCAACTGAATCCGGGCATGCGTTACTTCGCCTATGTTCTCCATTTCGGTGAATGGGTCCTCTGAGGGGTTTTTTTTTTTTTGCAAAAGTGATTATATATAAGCAAAAGGCCTCAAAGCCCGAGGCCAAAGGGCGCAACAACAAGAGAACAAACACTGGGAGAACCAATGTACGACAACAAAACGAAAACAACACAACGGAAACCTCCACTTGTCCGATTTTCCATTGGCGATGGGTGTAGGTGCCGTATGTGGGTTGATCCATGGCTGCCTGATGGTCCTATTCTTCCCCGGATTAGTGATCGTATCTTGTATGACGCAGCTAGTCATATTCAAGCTATGGTCTCTGATTTCCTGCTTCCTGATGGTTCGGGGCGGTGGCCGGAAGTGTCTCCTGAGTTGTTGGAGATCTCCGATGCCGTGCGCTCTACTGTGTGTTGCCCAGGTAGAGAGGATAGGTTTATCTGGGTTCCAGGCGGGATTGGCTTTTCAGTCTCGAGTGCTTGGGAGGCGATCCGTCCCCGTGGGACGGTGGTTCCTTGGCAGGGTTTGCTATGGTTCGGGGAAATATTTCGCGTCATGCTTTTGTCACCTGGTTGGCCTTGAGGGATCGTTTGTATACCCGTGATAGGCTGGCTAGGTGGATCCCCTCGACCCGTACCGATTGTTTGCTTTGTTTGTTCGGGTCTGAGTCCCGTGATCACTTGTTCTTTCAGTGCCCCTTTGCGAGTTGGGTGTGGGAGGATATACTCTGCTGGGGTAGAGCTTCCCGCCTCGTTCTCCCTTGGGATGCTGAGCTTGAGTGGATTTGTCGGGAGAGTGCTGGGCCGCACAAGCGTAAGCTTGTTTGGAGAGTGGCCTGGTGTGCTGTGATCTACCATATTTGGATGGAACGCAACTTGCGTTTGCACGGCCCGAGTCACCGTCCTCCTCAGTCGGTTATTGCTGCTATTCGGTCTGATATCTCTTCTGCATGCTCGTGCTGGGTGGGTGCGGTTTCGGCTGGCTCCCCCTGGGATTCTTTTGATTTACTTTATCTTGTTCTTTGAGTGTGTGCAGGTGTTTTTCAGGTTGCTCTTTGCGGTGCTGTTTCGCTTCTGGCGTTTGCTTCTTCCCCTGCTTTGTCCCTTGGTTGCTCCTGGCGGTGCTTTTCGTTGCTGGCGGTTGCGTCTTCCCCTGTTCTGTCCCTATGGTCTGTGAGGCTTGCCGGTTTGGGGTTTCTCCCTGTGCTTGTCCTGCTTTGGGGTCGCTTCTTGCAGAGGCTCGTTCAGTTTGCTCTCCTGTCTGCCCCTTGCTGTCCTTGGCTCTCTCTTCCCGGGTGGCCATTTTGAGTGGGGCTTGGAGAGGCTAGTATGTGGGGTGCCACCAGCTGTAGGGGTTGGTTCAGGCGGTGCTTGCTTCTTCTGCAGTTGGCTGTCCATCTCTGTCTGTGGGCGCTCTTTGTTCCCTGGTGTGGTCCTGGTTCCTAATGGAGTTGAGTTTGTTCTGGATGCTTGTTGTCACCCCGAAAGGCGCCTTGTCCGGAGGGTGTGTCGGGTTTTTGGTGGGTGTCCTTGGATCTGGCTTTGTCGAGGGAAGCGATGCTTGTCGGGTCCTTGTGGCTTTCTGTCGGGCCTGCATACCTGATGGTTGTTCTTTTGCCATAAGTAGGGGGAAGACGAGTTGAAGGGCCTCTTCTTTGTTTTGGTTTCCTAGTCGTGCCTGGGGGGTTGGCTTCTTGCATGCATATGATGGATGGCCAACTTGGCCTCTCTTTATCTCAGCATCCGTCTGTCCTCCCTCTGTTGTTGCTTGGTGCCCCTTGACCCCGTCTGGAGTCGCTCTTTCGCTTGTGCCGGCCGGGGGATTGATGGCTTCGGGTGTTCTTTGACCTAGTACCAAAAGCCTACCCTTGAGTGTTAAACACGAGTGTCCTTGAGTGAAATCTTTGTGAGAAGTGTGGAGAGGTCCTCTTTACTGTTTTTTTTTTTTTTTTTTTTTGCAACGGTATTTTAATAAATGCGAGGATTGAACCCATGACCTCTTAGTCACGGGCACAACCTTATGCCAATTGAGCTATGCTCGGTTTGGCCCTCTTTACTGTTTTGTTTTTGTTCTACTTCAATTTTTTTGATAGATCATGGCGCATAATGGAAAAGATGTACAACAAGTGGTAGATCCAAATATGGCTATTCTTCAAGTCATTCAAGGTATGATGGAAATGATGAATGAAGATAGACAAGAAAGGAGGGCACAACAACAACGAGAAGAACAAGCATTGCAAGAAGATGAAGGCATGTTTGACATAGCTTTGGCCGAACAAGAAAGAAACTTTGGAGGAAGAGGAAATATGAGAGGAAGAGGAAGAGTTAACCTTGCAAACATTATGCAACCTAGAAGGATGGAAAGAGTGAATGAAGATAGAGATGGAGGCGTTAAACTCAAGATCCCACCTTTTAGTGGAACAGCGGATTCCGAGACATACTTGCAATGTGAAAGGAAGATAGAACATGTGTTTGATTGCAATACATATAGTGAGAATAAGAAGATGAAACTTGCCATTGCCGAATTCACCAATTATGCATGTGATTGGTATCATCATCTCAAATCCGACCGAAGAAGAAAAGAGGAGGATCCCATAGAAACTTGGGAAGAACTTAAAGAAGCCATGAGAAAAAGGTATGTTCCTAAACATCATGAAAGAGATTTGAAAACTAAATTGCAAACTTTGAGGCAAGGAACAAAAAGTGTTGCTGAATATTATCAAGAGATGGAGACTTTGATGGAAAGAGCAAAGATCCGGGAAGAGGAGGAAGACACCATGTCTAGATTCATGGGAGGTTTGATTCAAGAACTTGCTCATATTGTCGATAGAAATCCACCACCTTTTTTGGAAGATATGTATCACTATGCTGTCAAAATTGAAGCTCAGTTGAAGGCAGAAAAGGAACATTCGAAGAGGTATACATCTAAAGCTAACAACTTTTCAAATTCTAATACTTGGAACAAGAATGGTTTTGTGAATAGGAATGAATCAACACATTCAAAAGAGAAGTTTGGTGCTGCCAAAAGAGTGGAGGCCGAGAGCTCCAATGCTAAAAAAAATGAAGTTTCAAAGGAGGTAAGGGAGAAGTCTAGTTCTATTCAATGTTGGAAATGCAAAGGATTTGGACACATGAGCAAAGAGTGTGTCAATAAAAGAGTCATGGTGGTAAGAAATGGCGTGCTTGAATCGGATGATGAATGTGAGGAACATGATGCACAAATTGAGGAAGAATCTGAAGCACATGATGGTGAGTATGTTGAAGAAGGTAACTACATATCCTTGATTTCAAGAAGGGTACTTAATGTGCAAATCAAGGAAGATCTTGAAGATCAAAGAGAAAACTTGTTTCACACAAGATGCTTAGTGGAAAAGAACCCATGTAGCTTGGTGATCGATAGTGGAAGTTGCACAAATGTGGTGAGTAGTTTTCTTGTAAAAAGACTTCAACTTGCGACCCATCCACATCCGAAACCATACAAACTTCATTGGTTGACAAACAAAGGAGAACTTAAGGTGAACTCTCAAGCTCTTATTCCTTTTACTTTGGGAAGATATAAGGATGAAGTTCTTTGCGATGTTGTACCTATGCATGCGGGGGATATATTGTTAGGTCGACCTTGGCAATATGATAGAGAAGTTACATATAATGGGCTGCTGAACAAGTATAACTTTACTTTGAATGGAAAGAAGTTTACTTTACTTCCATTGTCTCCATACGAAGTACATTGTGACCATTTGAAGTTAGAGAAAAAAAGAATAGAATTCGAAGAAAGAGAGAGAGAAGAGTGACAAAAAAGAGAAAAGTGAGGGGAAAATGGTGAGTGAAAACCAAGAGAGAAAAAAGAGTGAATTTGAGGAAAAAAGAAAGTATGTGAGTTTGGTTATAAGAAAAGGGGAAGTGAGGAATGAGTTATTCACTCAAGAACCAATCTTTGTGCTTATGTGCAAAAGAATGTGTTTAGCAACTAACCCAAATTCTGATTGTGTTTTGCCAAGTGCTTTTAAGTCTCTTTTGCAGGAATTTAATGACATGTTTCCACATGAGGATGCACAAACGGGTTTACCTCCTTTAAGAGGGATTGAACATCAAATCGACTTCATACCTGGGGCAACTCTTCCAAACATGGCTGCCTATAGGACAAACCCAACTGAGACTAAGGAGATCCAAAGGCAAGTCGAAGTACTCATGGATAAAGGCTATGTTAGAGAAAGCATGAGTCCTTGCTCGGTTCCGGTAATTTTGGTACCAAAGAAAGATGGCACATGGAGAATGTGTGTTGATTGTCGCGCCATCAACAAGATAACGGTAAAGTATCGACATCCTATTCCTAGATTGGATGACATGTTAGATGAATTGCATGGTGCTTCTTTGTTTTCAAAAATAGATCTTAAAAGTGGTTATCATCAAATTCGAATGCAATTAGGAGATGAGTGGAAAACGGCTTTCAAAACAAAGTTTGGACTTTATGAGTGGCTTGTTATGCCATTTGGCCTTACTAATGCACCAAGTACTTTTATGAGGTTAATGAACCATGTTTTGAGGGAATATATTGGAAAATTTGTTGTTGTCTATTTTGATGATATCCTTGTTTACTCAAAAAGCTTGAATGATCACATTTTGCATGTTAAAACAATTTTGCTTAAACTTAGAGAAGAAAAGCTTTATGCCAACTTCAAAAAGTGTAGTTTTTGTCTAGACCAAGTCAATTTCCTAGGGTTTATTGTTGGGAAGGATGGAGTGCAAGTTGATGAAGAAAAGGTAAAGGCTATTCGAGAGTGGCCAACACCCACCAATGCAACTGAGGTAAGATCCTTTCATGGTTTGGCTAGTTTTTATAGGAGGTTTATTAAAGATTTCAGTAGCATAGCCTCACCATTGAATGAACTTGTTAAAAAGCATGTGAAATTTGAATGGAAAGAAAAGCAAGAGAATGCATTCAATGAGCTAAAAGAAAAATTAACCAATGCACCTTGTCTTATTCTGCCTAACTTTGATAAATCTTTTGAGATTGAATGTGATGCAAGTGGGATAGGTATAGGAGCTGTTTTGATGCAGGAACAAAGGCCAATCATGTTCTTTAGTGAAAAGCTAAATGGAGCACAACTCAACTACCCGACTTATGACAAAGAGCTACATGCACTTGTGAGGGCTTTGCAAGTTTGGCAACATTACTTGTGGCCAAAGGAGTTTGTTATCCATACTTATCATGAAAGTTTGAAGCACCTCAAAAGCCAAACCAAGTTAAATAGGAGGCATGCTAAATGGGTGGAGTTCATTGAGACATTTCCTTATGTCATTCATTACAAAAAAGGTAAGGACAATGTGGTGGCCGATGCATTATCAAGAAGGTATGCTCTATTTTCTTCGCTTAGTGCAAAAGTTCTTGGTTTTAAACACATGATTGAGTTGTATAAGGTTGAAAAATCTGAATTTTTTGATGTGTATACACAATGTTTAGGAGGGAAAAATGTACATGACCATATTGTGTTTGATGGTATGCTATTTAGGAAGGGTAAGCTTTGTATTCCTAAGTGTTCTATTCGAGAGTTACTTGTGAAGGAGGCTCATGGGGGAGGACTTATGGGGCATTTTGGAGAATTTAAAACATATAGCATGTTGTGTGAACACTTTTATTGGTTGAAAATGAGAAAGGATGTGAACAAAGTGTGCAAGCAATGTTTCAAATGTAAGGAGGCCAAGTCTAAGACACAACCACATGGTCTTTACACACCTTTAGATGTTCCTAGTGAACCTTGGGTAGACATTAGCATGGATTTTGTTTTAGGGTTACCAAGGACTAGAAAACATCATGATAGCATTTTTGTGGTGGTTGATAGGTTTAGTAAGATGGCACACTTCATTCCATGTAACAAAACGGACGATGCTACTAACATAGCTAATCTATTCTTTAGGGAAGTGGTTAGATTGCATGGCATTCCCAAAACAATTGTTAGTGATAGGGATGTTAAATTTTTAAGTCATTTTTGGAAAGTCTTGTGGGGAAAATTGGGTACTAAGCTTTTGTTTTCTACAACTTCTCACCCACAAACTGATGGACAAACCGAGGTGGTTAATAGAACATTGGGAGCCTTGCTTAGGTCACTGATTTCTAAGAATCTTAAGTCTTGGGAGGAGAGTCTACCTTTTGTAGAGTTTGCATACAATAGAGCAATACATAGCACTACTCATTGTTCACCTTTTGAGGTTGTGTATGGCTTAATCCTTTAACTCCTCTAGATTTATCACCTTTACCACCTAATATGTTTACTAGTGATGCAGCTTGTTCTAAGGTTGAATACATCAAGACTTTGCACAAAGAAATCAAAGAAAGGATTGAAAAGAAGAATCAAAAGTTAGTCACTCGCAAGAACCGAGGGAGAAAGGAATTGATTTTTAAACCTGGTGATTGGGTTTGGGTTCATCTACGAAAGGAAAGGTTTCCGGATCAAAGGAAGTCAAAACTTCAACCAAGGGGAGATGGTCCTTTTCAAGTGCTTGAACGGATCAATGACAATGCATACAAACTAGATCTTCGAGGTGAGTACAATGTAAGTTCTACTTTTAATGTTGCTGATTTAACTTCTTTTGATATAGGTGATGAAGACCTTGATTTGAGGACAAATCCTTTTAAAGAAAGGGGGGATGATACGGATCCAATCACCGAACCATTGCATGTACCGGAAGGAGCCATTACAAGAAGCAAGGCAAAGAAGATTCAAGAGGCTTTTACACTACATCTTCAAAGGCTAGCTAATGCACAAGAAGAGACAAATATTTTTGAACCCAAATTTCTTTACAATGTTATTTCAATGCGTCAAGAAGATAATGGTGTGAAGATGGCACGGGAAAAGTCTTCTAGTTTGAAAGATGCACGGGGGACAAAAAAACTGTGCAGAAATTGTAAGCAGTGGGCTGTCCAGCTTGCACCTCTTGGGAGTTTGGAGTGTTTCAACTACTCAAACGTTGGAGTATTGAAAAGCACGTCTTAAAGTAGCTAGTTAAGACAATTTAAAGCATTTCTTTTGTTTTGGGTTTTTCCATATGACTTTTCAATTGTTGTTGAATTGAATTTCATTCCATAGGTTTTATTTTCTTCAATTCTGCATTTAATGACTTTTGGAGACCTTTGGTATTTGGAAGCTTGAACGTCCATTTTGGCCTATTTAAAGGCTTGTAATGCTCTTCAAAATACATATTATGCTTATCAAGAACTTGTGTTTCTTAAAACCCCTTTTGGTGTTGTTTCTTTCAAATCTTGTTTTAGGTTTGATGTTAATCGGTTCATTGAATTAGTTTTGATCAACCTAATTCTGGAGTGAGTCGTCTTAGGATCTAAGAGTGACAATCATAGATTCTAAGTGTGATCTAAGAGTCATTCACCTTCTAACTAAACTCTTGGTTGGAATCAATCGTTAAGTTAGTCTTCTTTGTGGGCATTTACAAGGATCCTAGAAGGACCTCTAGCTTTGTAAATCAAGCAACGTTGGGAGCTTATCAGGCCCTCAGTTGGTTACTGGTTCCCTGGTGGATCTGTCTTCTCAGGTTGTGACCCAGATTGCCTGTGTGTATGGCTCCAACCTCGAGGCTGGGCGATCTGCTTTATGGAGGGAGTTGGCTTTGGCTTGTAAGAGCTTGTCTTCCCCTGGAGTGGTTAATGGCGACTTCAATGAGACTCGGCGTCTGACTGAGAGGAGTGGTGGTAACCATAGCATCTCTGCGATGGGTGCCTTTGATAGTGCTCTCCTTGAGGCTGACTTGGTTGAGTTGCCAGTTCAGGGGAATTGGTTCACTTGGACTAGCCGCCCGCGTGGGGGCCCGGGAGGTCAGTTGGGGAGGTTGGATAGAGTTCTGGTGAATGCTGAGTGGGCTTCTGCCCGTCCGATGTGCGTGGGGCAGGTGCATGATTGGGGTGTCTCTGATCACTGTCCGTTGGTTTTCTCTCCAGGCCCTTTTTGTGCCCGTCGGTCTCCTTCCTTTCGGTTCTTTAACCATTGGGGGGAGTCTGATAGGTTTTTGTCTGTGGTCGCTAGTAGGTGGGTAACCCATGTTGGGGTCTCTCCGCTTGTTAGCTTCTCTCGCAACTTAAAGGGCTTAAAGAGGTCTCTGAGGCAGGAGTTTGGGAAGCCGATTGCCGTGCTTAGTCAGGAGGTTGTTGATCTTCGCTCGACCATGGAGGCTGCTCAGGCAGAAGTGTTGGCTGACCCCCTTTCTCCCTCCCTTCAGCTTCAGGCCTCTAAGGCTTCAGATAGATTTTGGGTAGCAGCTATGTGTAAAGAAGCCTCTCTTCGGCAGAAATCGAGGGTTAAATGGCTGGCGTTAGGGGATAGGAACTCGGGTTTCTTTCACATGAGCATGAAAGTTAGGGCAGCCCGGAATAGCTTTTCCTCTCTAGTTGACGGTTCTGGGGCCAGGTTGTCTTCCCATGAGGACATCTCGAGATCTCTGGTTCATTATTTCCAGGGGCTCTTGGGTTCCCAGTGGGTTGGTTACCGTGACCTTACAGAGCAATTAAAACCGATTGTGGGGTTTTTGTGGTCTGATCAGTGTGTAACTGATCTCATCCGCCCCATCTCGAGAGATGAGGTTCGAGCTGTTCTCTTTTTCATGAGTAGTGCCAAGGCTCCTGGGCCAGATGGATTCCCTGTGGGGTTTTTCAAAGCTGCTTGGAGTGTTGTTGGGGATGATTTCTGTTCCGCAGCGCTCCACTTCTTTGATACCTCCTTCCTTCCTCCTGGTATCAATGCCACCTCTCTTACCTTGATTCCTAAGAAGGTGGGTGCCTCCCGGGTTGAGGATTTCAGGCCTATTTCCTGTTGTAATGTGTTGTATAAATGCATTGCAAAGGTTTTGGCTAATCTTCTTAGCTTGTGGCTGCCTTCCTTCATCAGTCCGAATCAGTCGGCCTTTGTTCAAGGGAGGAGTATTGTGGATAACATTCTGCTCTGCCAGAAGTTGGTTTGGGGGCCAAACCGAGCATAGCTCAATTGGCATAAGGTTGTGCCCGTGGCTATGATGTCATGGGTTCAATCCTCGCTTTAATTAAAATATCGTTGTAAATCATTACTATTTGACTCGGACCTATTTATCGAACAACCACTTGGTGCAGTGGGTGAGCGCTCCGCCTAAGATAGCAGAGAGTGGGGGTTCGATTCTGCCCTAGGGCAGATTTTCATAAAAATTATCAAACAACCACTTGGTGCTACGGGTGAGTGAGCGCATCACCTAGATAGCCCAGAGTGGGGGTTGATTGATCCTGCACCGTGCAAACGGGGCATGAATGATTTAAAATATTTAATCGTATTATATACCGCCTATAAAGGCAAATTTTTAGCTAAACCGAGCATAGCTCAATTGGCATAAGGTTGTGCCCGTGACTATGAGGTCATGGGTTCAATCCTCGCTTTAATTAAAATACCGTTGCAAAAAAAAGGAGTTGGTTGGGGGTTACCACCTCAATAAAAGGAGGCCGCGGTGTGTGCAGAAGATCGACCTGCAGAAAGCTTATGATTCTATCCAGTGGGATTTTCTCTTTGGCTTACTGCTCTCGATTGGTACGCCGTGCCAGTTTGTCAACTGGATCCGGGCTTGCGTTATTTCGCCTATGTTCTCCATTTCGGTGAATGGGTCCTCTGAGGGGTTTTTTGCGGGTAGGCGGGGTCTCCGTCAGGGAGATCCCTTGTCCCCTTACCTGTTCGACATGTGTATGGAAGTCTTGTCGCGGTTGCTGAATTCCCCGCCGCCTGAGTTTGAGTTTCATCCCAAGTGCGAGAGGGTTAATCTTACCCATCTTTGCTTTGCGGATGACTTGATGATTTTCTCTGCGGGGAATAGGACTTCTTTGAGGTTTGTTCAGCAGACCTTACATCACTTCTAGGAGCTTTCAGGCCTTGTGGCTAACTTCGCTAAGAGCTCGATGTTCTGTGCGGGGGTTCCTGTCCCGGTGGCTGTCGGCCTTGCTGAGTTCATGGGTGTTGCTCTTGCGTCCCTGCCTGTTTGTTACTTAGGTCTCCCTCTCCTCTCAGGAAGGCTGTCTTCTCGGGATTGCCAGCCCCTGATTGATCGGATCACCTCTAGGATTGGCAGTTGGACTGCATAGGGCTCTTTCCTATGCTGGTAGGTTGCAGCTTATCCAGTCGGTCCTCCAGAGCTTCCAGGTCTATTGGGCTAGTGTGTTTGTGCTGCCTGCTTGTATAGTCCATAGGGTTGAGAGTTTGCTTCGTTGATACCTCTAGAAAGGCTCTCTTTCTGGTCGCGGGGGGGCTAAGGTTGCCTGGGATGACATTTGTTTGCCGAAGCGGGAGGGAGGTTTGGGTATTCGTCATATCCAATCCTGGAACTCGGCAGCTGTTATGAAGCTCCTTTGGCTCCTTCTGCTTCGCTCTGGTTCTCTGTGGGTCGCTTGGATGGAGGAGTATATCCTCCGTGGTCGTTCTCTTTGGACGATTCCTGTGTCGTCTCTGTGGTCTTGGTGCCTCAAGGCGATTATGGGGCTTCGTGACCAATTCTGTCCACTTGTCCGGTTTTCCATTGGTGATGGTTGTAGGTGTCGTATGTGGGTTGATCCATGCCTGCCTGATGGTCCTATTCTCCCGAGGATTAGTGATCGTATCTTGTATGACGCGGCTAGTCATATTCAAGCTATGGTCTCTGATTTCCTGCTGCCTGATGGTTCGTGGCAGTGGTCGTTGGTGTCTCCTAAGTTGTTGGAGATCTCCGATGCCGTGCGCTCTACTGTGTGTTGCCCAGGTCGGGAGGATAGGTTGATCTGGGTTCCAGGCGGGATTGGCTTTTCAGTTTTGAGTGCTTGGGAGGCGATCCGTCCTCGTGGGACGGTGGTTCCTTGGCAGGGTTTGCTATGGTTCGGGGGGAATATTGCGCGTCACGCTTTTGTCACCTGGCTGGCCTTGAGGGATCGTCTGTATACCCGTGACAGGCTGGCTAGGTGGATCCCCTCGACCCGTACTGATTGTTTGCTTTGTTTGTGCGGGACTGAGTCCCGCGACCACCTGTTCTTTCAGTGCCCCTTTGAGAGTTTGGTGTGGGAAGATATCCTCAGTTGGGGTAGAGTTTCCCGCCTCGTTCTCCCTTGGGATGCTGAGCTTGAGTGGATTTGTCGGGAGAGTGCTGGGCAGCACAAGCGTAAGCTTGTTTGGAGAGTGGCCTGGTGTGCTGTGATCTACCATATTTGGATGGAACGCAACTTGCGTTTTCACGGCCCGGGTCACCGGCCTCCTCACTCGTTTATCGCTGCTATTAGGTCTGATATTTCTTTTGCATGCTCGTCCTGGGTGGGTGCGGTTTCGGCCGGTTCCCCCAGGGATTCTTTTGATTGACTTTATCTTGTTCTTTGAGTGTGTGCAGGTGTTTTTTCCGGTTGCTCTTTGCGGTGCTGTTTCGCTTCTTGCGATTGCTTCTTCCCCTACTCTGTCCCTTGGTTGCTCCTTGCGGTGAGTTTCGTTGCTGGCGATTGTTTCTTCCCCTGTTCTGTCCCTAGGTGCTGCTGTTGTCTCTTCTCTGGAGGGGGTCTTCAGTTTGGTCTGTGAGGCTTGCCTGTTTGAGGCCTCTCCCTGTGCTTGTTCCTGCTTTGAGGGCGCTTCTTACAGCGGCTCGTTTAGTTTGCTTGCTTTCTTCCCCTGTTGGCCCCTAGCTGTTCTTGGCTCTCTCTTCCCTGGTGGGCATTTTGAGTGGTGGCTATAAGAGGCTAGTCTGTGGGGTGCCTCTCTCTGTAGGGGTTGGTTCAGGCGGTGCTTGCTACTTCTGCAGTTGGCTGTCCATCTCTGTTCTGTGGGTGCTCTTTGCCCCATGGTGTGGTCCTGGTTCCTGAATTGAGTTGAGTTTATTCTGGATGCTTGTTGTCACCCCGAAAGGCGCCTTGTCCGGAGGGTGTGTCGGTTTTTTGGTTGGTGTCCTTGGATTAGGCTTTATCGAGGGAAGCGATGCTTGCCTGGTCCTTGTGGCTTTCTGCCAGGCCTGCATACCTGATGGTTGTTCTTTTGCCAGAAGTAGGGGGAAGACGAGTTGAAGGGCCTCTTCTTTGTTTTGGTTTACTTGGTGGTGCTTGGGGGGCTGGCTTCTTGCATGCATTTGATGGATGGCCAGCTTGGCCTCTTTTTATCTCAGCATCTGTCTGTCCTCCCTCTGCTTTGCTTGGTGCCCCTTGACCTTGTCTGGAGTCGCTCTTTCGCTCGTGCCGGTCGGGGGATTGATGGCTTGGGGTGTTTTTTGGGCGGCTGGGGAGTTATGCTTCGTTCGTATTCTGACTTGTTGTTTCCTCTTGCTTTGGTTGTGCTCTTTTGCTCTTTGAGTTGTGTTGTATTTATTTGCTTTTTTGTCTTTTCTGGCTCCTTCCCGCTTGTGGGTTGGGTGCCGGGGTTTGTTGTTTGTTGGTTTTGTTTTGTTTTGTTGCTTTCCCTCGGGTTGTGAGGCTCTGTTGGGTTGTTTTTGTTTTGTTTGGTACATTGGTTTTCCCAGTGGATGTTCTCTTGTTTGATGGTGCCCTTTGGCCTCGGGCTTTGAGGTCCTTTTTGCTTTGTATATATTCACCTTTGCAAAAAAAAGAATTTAGGCCAAACCGAGCATAGCTCAATTGGCATAAGGTTGTGCCCGTGACTATAAGGTCATGGGTTCAATCCTCGCTTTTTTTTTTTTTTTTTTTTTTTTTTTCCTTTGCAAAAAAAAAAAATACCGTTGCAAAAAAAAAAAAAAAATTTAGCTTAATACGTGCTTAAATATGAGAATTCAAGGAATGAGGCTAAATTAGGACTTATTTGTAAAAGGAACGAGAAAGAATAAAAAACGATGTTAAAAGAGTTGAAATTTGCATTGCTGAAACATTGTTGTCTCCGCAATGCCAAGCTGCGGATGTTAAGTTTTTCCCAACCGTCCGTCGTCTTGTTGCGATCTTTCAGCCGCCTAAGCTCTCTCCTGCTGCCACGTGGAGGATCGTCGTTCAGAATGGATGGTTCTCCATGGCTAAAGGTACCTGCAAAAAGCTATAAAAGGAGGTCAAGGGGGAAGGAGAACAACAAGCTCGGAAGCATAGAACTCTCCGTCTCAACGCAGTTCCCTCATCCATTCTCTTATCCCGTTTGTTGGAGTGAAGGAATCAGCCCTTGGCGCCGATAATTCGAGAGGAAGAAGAGAAGATCCTTCTTCTCTTCTGATTGAATTCATCCCCAAGAAACGCTAAGCTTCCTCTTCATCCGAGGTGCTTGCGGCGAGGAGATCTACGCACACTTTTACTGCTTTCTGCCTTACATTTCCATCTGTTTCTGTCTTCCATTTCTCTACTATTTTCTGTCATTTGTTTCTGGTTGCTACGTTACTTCAATTCGTCTTCATCTGTTTAGCTCTTTACTGTTTTACAGTCTTTCGCACATTAAGCTTGAAATCTTATTTAATAGAGGAATCGTTTAAATCTTCGCAAGTTTCATATCGCTTTCTGTTCTTCCTTTGCTTTCATTTAAGTATTGTTAATCATGCTTAATCGATCTAGTATTTCCAACTCCACATCAACCATGAGTAACTAACCACACAAGGGTCGGCTAACGACGAATCTATAGGTTAAAAATACGAAAGGTCATGGGTTCAATCCTCGCATTAATTAAATACCGTTGCAAAAAAAAAAAAAAAAAAAAAAAAAAAAAAAAAATACGAAAGTTCAGCATGTAGGATAGTTTCGAATGCATTGAATGTATGTGTACTTCATCCCACGAGCAATTTCGATCGGCCATCCATTTTGCCTAAAGAACTCCTAACCTCCGGAAGGAGTAAGAGTTCAGAGTCGTCCATTCATGCTAGCCTTTCATGGTAGCCAGAAAACGACCTAGGAATATGCGTTTTCCTAGCACAATTCATTAGCTTGCTTGTATAAATAGATGCTTAAGTCTTGCTTGGATATGAGTGAACTAAAGGATCTAATGCATGTAATCGAGAGATGCATGAGAATGAGCTAAATTGATGCATGATAAGTTAAGTTATTGCTGAATAAACGTATGTGAAAGCCTATAGAGGAGTCTTTAGTTGGCCTTGTTTCCTTATTTCACCCTCAATTCGTCGTTAACTTAATTGCTAGATAATTGCTGTCTCGCAATTCTATTATTTTGCTTTTTGCCTTAGCCATTTTTCTAGTCTTCTACTTTTGCGATTTTATTGCTAGGAAATTGCTTTCTCCGCAATTCTTTTCCTCTACATTCAAGTTAATCTCTTTACTTCTTTTGTTGATGCTTGCATATCTCGTACATTCTTCATTAGTTTGGCACATCACCCTCAATTCTACCCCATTTAAGTCACCCTTTCTAATTTAGCACCTCACTTCGTTTGTAACTAAGAATAAATCTCTGTGGGAAATCGAATGAAAAAATACTTATCACTTGCTGCAAGACCATGTATGCTTGCATGATCTAAGTGCTCTCGCATCACATTATATTTACACACTGAGCACGCAACAAGTTTTTGGCGCCGCTCCCGGGGATTTTGTTTAGTAAACACGAAGTTTTTTATTTTAGAAAAAAAACCTTAATATCTATTGGAGCTAATCTTCTTTCATTTCCTTTACAGGTACCATCGAGCTAGTTTATGAATGAGCATTCAAATAGCAACCTAGAGTTCAATCCTGAGCCTGAAAGACTTTTAAGGGCCAGAAACAAAGCTAAGAAACGTCTCTTTAAACAGCCACCTGTAACTCAAAACATTGCGGACTCCGTGGTCGGTCACTTTGGACGATTCCTGTGTCGTCTATGTGGTCTTGGTGCCTCGAGGCGATTATGGGGCTTCGTGACCAATTCCGTCCACTTGTCCGGTTTTCCATTGGCGATGGTTGTAGGTGCCGTATGTGGGTTGATCCATGGCTGCCTGATGGTCCTATTCTCCCCAGGATTAGTGATCGTATCTTGTATGACGCAGCTAGTCATATTCAAGCTATGGTCTCTGATTTCCTGCTACCTGATGGTTCGTGGCGGTGGCCGGTAGTGTCTCCTGAGTTGTTGGAGATCTCAGATGCCGTGCGCTCTACTGTGTGTTGCCCAGGTAGGGAGGATAGATTGATCTGGGTTCCAGGCGGGATTGGCTTTTCAATTTCGAGTGCTTGGGAGGTGATCCGTCCCCGTGGGACGGTGGTTCCTTGGCAGGGTTTGCTTTGGTTCGGGGGGAATATTCCGCGTCATGCTTTTGTCACCTGGCTGGCCTTGAGGGATCGTTTGTATACCCGTGACAGGCTGGCTAGGTGGATCCCCTCGACCCCTACCGATTGTTTGCTTTGTTTGTCCGGGAATGAGTCCCGTGACCACTTGTTCTTTCAGTGCCCCTTTGCGAGTTTGGTGTGGGAGGATATCCTCTGTTGGGGTAGAGCTTCCCGCCTCGTTCTCCCTTGGGAGGCTGAGCTTGAGTGGATTTGTCGGGAGAGTGCTGGGCAGCACAAGCGTAAACTTGTTTGGAGAAGGGCCTGGTGTGCTATGATCTACCATATTTGGATGGAACGCAACTTGCGTTATCATGGCCCGGGTCACCGTCCTCCTCAGTCGGTTATCGCTGCTATTCGGTCTGATATTTCTTCTGCATGCTCGTCCTGGGTGGGTGCGGTTTCGGCCGGCTCCCCCTGGAATTCTTTTGATTGACTTTATCTTGTTCTTTGAGTGTGTGCAGGTGATTTTTCAGGTTGCTCTTTGCGGTGTTGTTTCGCTTCTGGCGATTGCTTCTTCCCCTGCTCTGTCCCTTGATTGCTCCTTGCGGTGCTTTTCGTTGCTGGCGGTTGCGTCTTCCCCTGTTCTGTCCCTAGGTGCTGTTGTTGTCTCTTCTCTGGAGGGGGTTTTCAGTTTGGTCTGTGAGGCTTGCCTGTTTGGGGTTTCTCCCTGTGCTTGTTCCTGCTTTGGGGACGCTTCTTGTAGAGGCTTGTTCAGTTTGCTTGCTTTCTTCTCCTGTCTGCCCTTTGTTGTCCTTGGCTCTTTCTCTGGAGGGGGTTTTCAGGCGGTGCTTGCTACTTCTGCAGTTGGCTGTCCATCTCTGTTTTGTGGGTGCTCTTTGTCCCCTGGTGTGGTCCTGGTTCCTAATTGAGTTGAGTTTGTTCTGGATCTTATGGCCTTGAACAAAATATTGACGAACCTTGTGTCTACAAAAAGATTGTCAATAACGCTGTAGCTTTCTTAATCTTGTATGTAGACGACATACTACTCATTGGGAATGATGTAGAGGTTCTTACTGACGTAAAACTGTGGCTAGCAACCCAATTCCAAATGAACGATTTGGGAGAGGCTCAGTTTGTTCTTGGGATTCAGATCGTAAGGAATCGCAAGAATAGAACGCTAGTACTGTCTCAGGCATCTTATTTAGATAAAGTGTTATCTAGATATTCGATGCAGAATTCCAAGAAAGGTTTGCTGCCGTTTAGGCATGAAATTCACTTGTCTAAGGAACAGTCTTCTAAGACACCTCAAGAAGTTGAGGACATGAGACGCATTTCGTATGCATCTGCAGTTGGCAGTCTGATGTATGCAATGTTACACTAGACCTGCCATCTGTTTTGCAGTCGGAATTGTCAATAGGTACCAGTCTAATCCAGGATATGATCACTGGAACGCCGTTAAACATATCCTCAAGTATCTTAGGAGAACGAGGAACTATGTGCTCGTGTATGGGCCTAAGAATATGATCCTGGCAGGATACACTGACTCTGATTTTCAGACTAATATAGATTATCGGAAATCTACATCAGGATCAGTATTCACTCTTAACGGAGGGGCTATAGTGTGGAGGAGTATCAAACAAGGTTGTATTGCTGACTCCACCATGGAGGCTGAATACGTTGCAGCTTGTGAAGCAGCGAAGGAAGAAGTATGGCTTAGGAAGTTCTTAACAGATTTGGAAGTTGTTCCAAATATGAATTTGCCCATCACACTTTATTGTGATAACAGTGGTGCTGTGGCAAATTCTAAAGAACCTCGGAGTCATAAGCGCGGGAAGCATATCGAGCGAAAATATCACCTTATTAGGGAGATAGTGCAACGAGGAGATGTGATCGTCAACTGAATCCGGGCATGCGTTACTTCGCCTATGTTCTCCATTTCGGTGAATGGGTCCTCTGAGGGGTTTTTTTTTTTTTTGCAAAAGTGATTATATATAAGCAAAAGGCCTCAAAGCCCGAGGCCAAAGGGCGCAACAACAAGAGAACAAACACTGGGAGAACCAATGTACGACAACAAAACGAAAACAACACAACGGAAACCTCCACTTGTCCGATTTTCCATTGGCGATGGGTGTAGGTGCCGTATGTGGGTTGATCCATGGCTGCCTGATGGTCCTATTCTTCCCCGGATTAGTGATCGTATCTTGTATGACGCAGCTAGTCATATTCAAGCTATGGTCTCTGATTTCCTGCTTCCTGATGGTTCGGGGCGGTGGCCGGAAGTGTCTCCTGAGTTGTTGGAGATCTCCGATGCCGTGCGCTCTACTGTGTGTTGCCCAGGTAGGGAGGATAGGTTTATCTGGGTTCCAGGCGGGATTGGCTTTTCAGTCTCGAGTGCTTGGGAGGCGATCCGTCCCCGTGGGACGGTGGTTCCTTGGCAGGGTTTGCTATGGTTCGGGGAAATATTTAGCGTCATGCTTTTGTCACCTGGTTGGCCTTGAGGGATCGTTTGTATACCCGTGATAGGCTGGCTAGGTGGATCCCCTCGACCCGTACCGATTGTTTGCTTTGTTTGTTCGGGTCTGAGTCCCGTGATCACTTGTTCTTTCAGTGCCCCTTTGCGAGTTGGGTGTGGGAGGATATACTCTGCTGGGGTAGAGCTTCCCGCCTCGTTCTCCCTTGGGATGCTGAGCTTGAGTGGATTTGTCGGGAGAGTGCTGGGCCGCACAAGCGTAAGCTTGTTTGCACGGCCCGAGTCACCGTCCTCCTCAGTCGGTTATTGCTGCTATTCGGTCTGATATCTCTTCTGCATGCTCGTGCTGGGTGGGTGCGGTTTCGGCTGGCTCCCCCTGGGATTCTTTTGATTCACTTTATCTTGTTCTTTGAGTGTGTGCAGGTGTTTTTCAGGTTGCTCTTTGCGGTGCTGTTTCGCTTCTGGCGTTTGCTTCTTCCCCTGCTTTGTCCCTTGGTTGCTCCTGGCGGTGCTTTTCGTTGCTGGCGGTTGCGTCTTCCCCTGTTCTGTCCCTATGGTCTGTGAGGCTTGCCGGTTTGGGGTTTCTCCCTGTGCTTGTCCTGCTTTGGGGTCGCTTCTTGCAGAGGCTCGTTCAGTTTGCTCTTCTGTCTGCCCCTTGCTGTCCTTGGCTCTCTCTTCCCGGGTGGCCATTTTGAGTGGGGCTTGGAGAGGCTAGTATGTGGGGTGCCACCAGCTGTAGGGGTTGGTTCAGGCGGTGCTTGCTTCTTCTGCAGTTGGCTGTCCATCTCTGTCTGTGGGCGCTCTTTGTTCCCTGGTGTGGTCCTGGTTCCTAATGGAGTTGAGTTTGTTCTGGATGCTTGTTGTCACCCCGAAAGGCGCCTTGTCCGGAGGGTGTGTCGGGTTTTTGGTGGGTGTCCTTGGATCTGGCTTTGTCGAGGGAAGCGATGCTTGTCGGGTCCTTGTGGCTTTCTGTCGGGCCTGCATACCTGATGGTTGTTCTTTTGCCATAAGTAGGGGGAAGACGAGTTGAAGGGCCTCTTCTTTGTTTTGGTTTCCTAGTCGTGCCTGGGGGGTTGGCTTCTTGCATGCATATGATGGATGGCCAACTTGGCCTCTCTTTATCTCAGCATCCGTCTGTCCTCCCTCTGTTGTTGCTTGGTGCCCCTTGACCCCGTCTGGAGTCGCTCTTTCGCTTGTGACGGCCGGAGGATTGATGGCTTCGGGTGTTTTTTGGGCGGCAGGGGAGTTATGCTTCGTTTGTATTCTGACTTGTTGTTTCCTCTGGCTTCGGTTGTGTTCTTTTGCTTTTGAGTTGGTTGTATTTATTTGCTTGTTTGTCTTTTCTGGCTCCTTCCCGCTTGTGGGTTGGGTGCTGGGGTTTGTTGTTTGGTGGTTTTCTTTGTTGCTTTCCCTCGGGCCGTGAGGTTCTGTTGGGTTGTTTTTGTTCTGTTTTCGTACATTGGTTTTCCCAGTGGTGTTCTCTTGTTTGATGGTGCCCTTTGGCCTCGGGCTTTGAGGTCTTTTTGCTTAATATATAATCACCTTTGCTAAAAAAAAGATGTGATCGTCACACAGATTGCCTCGGAGCACAATGTTGCTGATCCGTTTACAAAGTCTCTTGTTAAGTCTCTGAAAGTGACTTATTTAGGACCCATTTAGCTTAAGAAGATGTACACATTTAGGTGTTTTTGTTAGCATTTAGCTTAAACCTATGCTTTAATATGAGAATTAGAAGAAGGTAGCTAATATAGGACTTATGTACAATAGGTAGAAAAAGGGTTGAAAACCGAAGAAAAGAATGAAAAAATAACCATTGCGAATGCATTGCGGAATAATTGCGGTGACCGCAATTATTCAAGTTAAAACCGTAAGTTGGCTGATCTTTTTCTGTTTAGATCCGACTTTTCAGGGATTCATTCTTTCTCCTCCATCCATTCTGATATATGACGTTGAAGATTGATGGTTCTCCTTGGCCCAAACGCACCTGCAAACTACTATAAAAGGGGATCAAAGTCGGAGGTTCAGTCATCAATTCGAAGCGCAGAAGTCTTCCTGCAGTCCATCATTCCTCTCTAAATTCCTTTGCCGTCTGTTGGAGTGAGGTTCTCAGCTTTTGGAGTCGAAAATCTGATAGGAAGGAGAGAAGATTCTTCTTCTCTCTCGATTGGATTCATCCAAGCACGGCTGAATTCTCATCGCCATCATTCGAGGCGACTGCCACGAAGTTTTCAGCAAGCCTTTACTGTTTTCTGTCCTTTTCTTCTCATTTCCATTACTGATCATTGTTGTTCTTAGTTTAGTCATTTCAATTACTGCATTTCGTTGTTGTCTGTCTTAGATTCAGTTCTTTTTAAGCTTTCCTTTGTCATTAAACACTTAAAGTAATCAAAGTAAATTTCTGCACTTCACAGTTTCTACCTTGTTCTGCTACGGTTTGTCTTGCCGTTTTACATGCATTTCTCTTCTAAGCATGTCTTTCTTATCTACCTTTTCTGTTCTCCACATATCCATGAGTAACTAAAATCACTTAGGGGCATGCTAATGACAGAACTATAGGCTAAAAAACGTGAGTCAAGTAGTCAGTTCAACACTCGAACATTGATTGTATGTAAGCTTCATCCCACGGGCAATTTCGATTGGCCATCCATTTTGTCCAAAGAACTCCTAACCTCTGGAAGGAGTAAGAGTTCAGAGTCATATAATCATGCTAGCCTTTCATGGTAATCAGGAAACGGCCTAGGAATAGGCGTTTCCCTAGTACAACCTGAACACTCCTGTTTAAACAAGATGCTTAAGTCCTTACTTTGAAGTCGAGTAAACTTGAGTCTCTAATGCATGGAATCGGACGATACTTGAGATAGAGTGAGTTTGATGTATAGAGAGTTGATCCAAAGCTTGATAGTCGTAATAAAATGCCTATAGGATAGTCATTAGTAGCCCTTAATTCCCCATTCCAATCAGATTCGCTGCCATTTAATTGCGGAAACATTGCGGTCCTCGCAATTCTGCCTGTTTATCATTCTGTTTAGCTGTTTTCTTCCTCGATTATTAATTCCATCTCTTGTCCTTTAGGTCTATTTTTAACTTTAATTTGTTTATGTTATATCCCTCTACACATTCAGCAAAAAGTAGTTAATTAAAAACCAACTTTACCCCATCAAATTCATCCCATCTTTCTTAACATTCACACTTCGCGAATAGCTAAAAATGAGTCTCTGTGGAAAAAACGAATTAAATATACTTACTACTTGCTGTGAGACCATGTATGCTTGCATGTTCTAAGTGCTCTCTCTTTTCTTTTGCATATTTATCTTTACACATTGAGCACGCAACAAGTTTTTGGCGCCGCTGCCGGGGACTTATTTTAAGTAAAAACGAAGTTGTTAAGTTTGAAAATCAAGTTTATCATTGAGTGAAACTAATCTGTTTCATTTCTTTTGCAGGTGCCATTAAGGTAGTTTATGAGTGAGCGTTCACATAGTAATTTAGAGTTCGATCCTGAACCTGAAAGATCACTTCGAGCTAGGAATAAGGCAAAGAAACGTCTCTTTAAACAACCTCCTATACCTCAACCCACACCTGAAACTAAAGAAATGGGCGATCTAGTTCCAAATCCGGCACAAGCCATTCGCAACCCCATCGAAATAGCGAATGACAAGAATAGTGCCATTCTGTCATATCTAGTACCTATGCCTGGGGAGCTGAACCCCAGCATAATCCGTCCTGAAATCACTGCCCACTCATTCGAGTTAAAGCCAGTGATGTTCCAAATGTTGTCCACTGTGGGACAATTCTTTGGAATAGAAAATGAGGACCCCCATAACCACCTTAGGAACTTCCTAGGAGTTAGTGACACATTCCTAATCCCTGGAGTTTCCCAAGAAGCCCTGAGGCTATATCTTTTCCCTTACTCTTTGAGGGACAAAGCCAAAACATGGTTAAATTCATTGCCCTCAGGATCTGTCCGCAATTGGACAGATTTAGCAGAAAAATTTCTAGTCAAATACTTCCCACCTGATAGGAATTCAACCTTTCGTGATGATATCATAAAGTTTAAACAAGCTGATAATGAGTCTCTTCACGAAGCTTGGACTAGATTCAAAGACCTTCTCATTAAATGTCCACACCATGGCATTCCATGGTGTATCCAAATAGAAGTTTTCTTTAAAGGATGCAACCCCAGCACCAGACAAGTCTTAAATTCATCTGCTGGAGGTTCCATGTTGTCCAAGAGTTACAACGAAGCTTATGAGATCTTGGAGAAGATCTCAGCATCTCACTGTAGATGGTCAGACGATCCAGTAGAGCCAACTAGGGCTCAAGACAAGGATGCTCTAAGCGCCATGAGCACCCAAATAAATGCCCTGACCAACTTAGTCAAGCAAATGGCTCAGGCCAATCTCCAAACCAGTGCCAATACCGCCACAGCCATGTCAATGGGCACTCAACCAAATCAAGGCGAGGCACCTATCTGTGGATTCTGTGGGGAAGGGCACCCTTATGAATATTGCCCTGGGAATCCATCCTCAGTCTGCTATATAGGAAGTCAGCAGCAGCCTAGGAATAACCCCTACTCACAAACTTACAATCCTGGTTGGAGAAACCACCCTAACCTGTCATGGGGTGGCCAACAAAACACTAACCAAAATCCCAACCAACCAAGGCCGAGTGGAACACCTGGTTTCACTCCCCAACATAACCAGTCAATGTACCAAAAACCTTACAATCAACCTGTAGGATCTTCTGTAGAAAACCTACTCAAGGAATATATAGCTAAGAATGATGCTACTCTTCAGAGCCAGCAAGCTACTCTTAGGAGCCTGGAAAACCAAATAGGCCAATTAGCCAATGAACTTAAAAGTAGGCCCCAAGGTAGACTCCCTGCTGATACCGAGGTACCAAGGAGAGATGGCAAAGAACAAGTTCAAGCCATTGAACTTAGGAGTGGAAGACCATTGGTGAGCATTACAAAGGACACACCAAAGAGAGTAGAGAACACTGAGTCTAGTGCTCCACTGGAATCTCTGCCAAGCCAAGGTCCACCACCAACTAGCACATCAGGAGCCAGGCTAGAGCCAATTGTAGAGGACGTAGAAGAAATTCCAAGGCCTCCACCTATCTTAAGGCGTCCTGACGTGCCTGCATATGTGCCACCACCTCCATACCCTCGAAGGCTTAAGAAGAAACAGGAACAGGAAGTTCATTTTAATAAATTTCTAGAAATACTTAAGCAAGTGCATGTGAATATTCCTTTTGTAGAAGTTTTACAGTCTATGCCTTCATATGTAAAGTTTTTGAAAGACATTATTACTAACAAAAGAATAATTGGTGAGTTTGAAACAGTAAACCTCACCGAGGAGTGCAGTGCCATCCTCCAAAACAAGCTGCCCAAGAAGGAGAAGGATCCTGGTTCCTTCACCCTACCTGTAGAACTTGGAGGCAAGCATGTGGGCAGAGCGCTTTGTGACCTGGGCGCCAGCATAAATCTCATGCCCCTGTCCCTATTCCGCCAGTTGGGAATGGGAGAAGCACGTCCAACCACAGTCACTTTACAACTAGCAGACAGATCCATCGCATATCCAGAAGGTAAGATTGAGGATATTCTAGTTAAAGTTGACAAGTTTATTTTCCTTGCAGATTTCATTGTCCTGGACTATGAGGCAGACAAAGAGGTTCCCATCCTGCTAGGTAGACCATTTCTAGCCACAGGTAGGGCACTAATAGACGTGCAAAAAGGTGAGTTAACTATGAGGGTTCATGATGAAGAGGTAAAATTTAGTGTTTACAAAGCTTTAAGGTATCCCTCTGATTCTGAGTCTTGTGCTAGCATTGATGTTGTTGACTCACTAATGGAAGAACAATTAGAGCATGTATTATTAACCAAGCATGCTAACGAATATGTAGGATTAGATGTAGATGATCTGAATGTATCTGACATAATGAATATGCCTGTAGATAGACCTCAGCATGTATGTATGACTATAGATTTAACTGATAGAACTGTAAATCCGTTAAAGCCCTCCATTGAGCATCCACCTGTTTTAGAACTGAAACCACTACCAACTCACCTCAAATATGCATATCTAGGAGATAATGATACGCTGCCGGTAATTATTTCTTCTAAGCTAAGTGAACAGCATGAGGTTGATTTAATTTTACTGCTTAAGCAACATAGGAAGGCTATAGCATGGACTATTGCTGATATTCGAGGCATTAGCCCTTCTTATTGTATGCACAAAATTATTCTAGAGGAAGAGCACACACCTAGGGTAGATCACCAGCGTAGGTTAAACCCCTCTATGAAAGAGGTAGTGAAAAAGGAAATAATAAAGTGGTTAGATGCAGGAGTAATTTTCCCCATAGCTAGTAGCCAGTGGGTGAGCCCCATCCAATGTGTACCTAAAAAGGGGGGAATAACTGTGGTAGTCAATGAGAACAACGAACTGATTCCAACAAGGACTGTCACAGGGTGGAGAGTGTGTATGGATTACAGAAAACTGAATAAAGAAACTAAAAAAGACCATTTCCCCCTACCATTTATTGACCAGATGCTAGACAGAATAGCTGGTAGAGCCTACTATTGTTTTCTAGATGGGTACTCTGGTTACAATCAAATTACTATAGACCCTAAGGATCAAGAGAAGACTACCTTCACTTGCCCTTTTGGAACGTTTGCCTTCCGCAGAATGCCTTTTGGCTTATGCAATGCACCGGCAACTTTCCAAAGGTGCATGATGGCAATCTTCTCTGAGTTGGATGAGTCCATAATAGAAATATTCATGGATGACTTCTCAGTCTTTGGGGACTCATTTAAAACCTGTCTAGAGAACCTAGGACAAGTCCTGGCTAGGTGTGAAGAGACCAACCTAGTCCTAAATTGGGAAAAATGCCATTTCATGGTAGATGAAGGGATTGTCTTAGGGCATCGAGTGTCAAGGGCAGGTGTAGAAGTGGATAGGGCAAAAATCGAGGTCATAGAGAAGTTGGTAGAGCCCCAGAATGTCAAGGCTATTAGGAGTTTCTTAGGGCATGCTGGCTTCTATAGAAGGTTCATCAAGGACTTTTCTAAGATAGCCAAGCCTCTATGTGAGCTACTGGAGCTAGGTAGGCCATTCATCTTCTCTAAAGAATGTGTAGTAGCTTGGAAAACCCTTAAGGAAGCACTGGTCACAGCACCAATCATAGTAGGACCAAATTGGGATCTCCCATTTGAGATGCTATGTGATGCTAGTGACTATGCTGTAGGAGTCATGTTAGGACAGAAGACTGACAAGCTCACACATCCTGTCTATTATGCTAGTAAGACCTTGAACGAGGCTCAATGTAACTATACAACTACAGAGAAGGAGATGCTTGCTGTAGTATTTGCTTGTGAAAAATTTAGGAACTATATTGTAGGAACTAGGACCATTGTATATACTGACCATTCTGCTTTAAAATATCTGATGAGGAAGGCTGATGCTAAGCCTAGATTGATTAGATGGGTGTTATTGCTGCAGGAATTCGATTTGGACATTCGGGACAAGAAGGGATGTGAAAACGTGGTTGCAGATCACCTGTCTCGATTGCAGCACAATTGCGAAAAAATTGCGGACCCCGCAATTTCTGATGCTTTTATAGATGAACATATCTTTGCTTTGACTCATCGTGAAAACGATGAGGAACCGTGGTTTGCTGACATTGCTAACTTCCGTGCATCACAGGTATTACCAGTGTTCAAGGGAGGACAAGAGAAGAAGAGGTTCCTCCATGAAGCAAGGAAATTCATCTGGGATGACCCCATACTTTACAGGACCTGTGCTGATGGGTTGTTGAGGAAGTGTGTTACAGCTGCTGAAGCGAAGTCTGTGCTGCAGCACTGTCACTCATCTCCTTACGGTGGGCACTTTGGTGGTCAAAGAACAGCTGCTAAGGTATTTCAGAGTGGCTACTACTGGCCAACAATCTTCAAGGACGCCCACAATTATGCCCACAACTGTGACGAATGCCAAAGGACAGGTAACCTCAGTCGTAAGGATGAGATGCCTCTCACCTACATCTTAGAGTTGGAGCTCTTTGATGTGTGGGGCATTGATTTCATGGGACCATTCCCTCCATCATCAGGTAACCTGTACATTTTAGTAGCAGTAGACTACGTGTCAAAGTGGGTAGAAGCTAAGGCATGTCCTAATAATGATGCTAAAACAGTCACTAACTTCTTGCATAGACACATTTTCACTAGATTTGGGACTCCTCGTGCTATCATTAGTGATGAGGGGTCACATTTCATTAATAAGGCTATGGAGAAATTATTGGCTAAATATAACATTAGACATAGGGTAGCTACTCCCTATCACCCACACTCAAATGGCCAAGCTGAGATTTCCAATAGGGAGATAAAGAACATCCTAGAAAAGGTAGTCAAACCTAATAGGAAAGACTGGTCTTTCAAGCTTGAGGATGCACTTTGGGCTTATAGAACAGCATATAAGACACCTCTAGGAATGTCTCCCTATAGGTTGGTGTATGGCAAGGCTTGCCACTTGCCACTTGAGTTGGAGAACAAGGCATTCTGGGCCATGAAAGAATTAAATTTTTGTGTGAAGGATGCAGGGACATTAAGATCTTTACAGCTACATGAACTTGATGAGCTTAGGCACATGGCCTATGAGAATGCCAAGATGTACAAAGAAAAGACAAAAATATGGCATGACAGTAGACTCAGGATCAAAGACTTTAAAAAGGGCCAACTTGTATTATTATTTAACTCACGATTAAAGCTATTTCCAGGCAAATTAAAGTCTAGATGGTCAGGTCCATTTATCATTACTAATGTCTTTGTTCATGGTGCCATAGAGATTAAAAAATTGCAGCAAGGACAGCCATTTATGGTCAATGGTGCTAGGTTGAAGCACTACTATGAGGAGGGGGATGTGAAGACTCTCTCGGCCTTCCTCCTACATAAAGCATGAAGTTAGAAACGAGAGAGAACGAGTGGTTACTGTGCTCGTTTAGTCAAGGCCAATGCCTTAGTTTATTTTTTTCTGTTTTTTCGATGATCGTTTGTATGTTTTGTGAGGTATTTTTAATTGCGTAGTTAATGTTTGTTTTATTTGTTTTTGTAGGGAATCGAAAGAGGGGATCAAGGGGAGTAAATCCCACTTTAAAAATCAAGAAACGGTTGAGCCAAATGAAAGATACGGGCGATCAAAGTTTGGATTTGTTATGAAATATTGTCCCTAGAATTGCGCAAAAATTGCTGGATCCGCAAAAAGAGCCGTTGGGATTTTTTTTCCGTTGCTTTTATAGCCGTTAGAAGGCGCCCGATTGATACGATCCTCTCATTCTTTGCTCTCCAAGATTTCTGCGATTCTCTCCACCTTTGATCTCTCTCTCCAAACCTCCAAGATTCGACAATGGTTTCCACTAGGGCTGAGAGATCCGCCGCCAAGAAGAAGGCCGACGACGCAGCTGAAGCGGCTGCAAGGGAAGCGCTTCTCGCCCTTGCTGATGAGGGTGCTGTACGCACTGGCCGTCTCTCCAAGCTTCCTGTTCGTAGGAAGAAGTGGAGGGTGGTCACTGAGATCCCTGCTGGGCCATCTGAGCCAGTGGGCACGCCAAAGAAGCGCCGGTGGACTGTCAAGACTGCCGCCGAACGAACCATCGCCAAGACTCCCTCTGTGGAGAGTCAAGAACCTGATCGTGCATCTCACGAGTCAGCAAAGGAAGGTTCGTCGCCGTCTGTGTCACCTGTGCGCAGCCCTCTCCCATCTGAACCGGTGCAAAGCACAGAATCATCACCGCCTGCGCAGCGCGTCGAGTCATCTCCAGCGCTTCAGAGTTCTGATCTACCACCTGCGGCTGTGCAGAGTCCTGAACTGCCGTCTTCGCCATGGAGTTCTGCACATACACCATCAGCAGAGCACAATTCTCCACGGCCTGATCCTGAATTCCCTTATGGGGATTATCAGGAGTCCACGCAAGGCAGTGGAGATGCTGGGGAAGAAGAAGTCTTCTCTCCTATGAGGGAAGACAGCCCTGATGTTCCTGCACAGCAGGACGATTCTATGGAAGAAACGTTGGGGGCTTGCCTCCAACAGATCAACATGGAGAAAGAGAAGAAGAAGGCCAAGAAGGAGGCCAAGAAAGCCAAGAAACTGAAGAAGAAGAAGGCCAAGCGAGTGCCTTCAGCAGACAAAGACAGTACTGAGCCTTCGCTCAAACGCCTCAAGGTGGAGGCTGCTGAATCTTCCAAGCCAGCCGATAAGGGGAAGGCTAAACTCTACCCTGAAGACGAACCTCCGTCAGTGAGGTATGTCTCGTCTGATGCTGAATCCAGGGGCGTGGAGCTGAGGAAAAGGGACCTGTTGCACGAGAAGGGGTTCCTTGATCGACTTGCTGACCTGCCGCAGTTCTTGCGCGCAGGGGTGATCAACCATGGCTGGGAGGAATTCTGCCGACCTCCCAATCCAGCATACACGAGCATGGTGTATGACTTTTATGCTAACGTGCTCAGCCCTGAGGATGGCCTATCTGTGGTCAGAGGGGTGGAGGTTGATTTCTCAGCCAAAGCCATTAATGAAGCATTTGGTCTAAGGGGCCAGCCTCACACAGATTATGCACGGATAGTTGATGAGCCGACCGAGGCTGTGCTGGAAGAAGCCATCCGCACCATTGGCCAGCCTGAGGCCTCCTGGACAGTCTCACGCAATGGGCGGCACACGCTCATGAGTGCCAACCTCACGGCTAAGGCAGCTGTGTGGTTTTCATTCGTAAGAAGAAGACTCTCCCCAGTGACTCATGAGACTACAATTAACCAGAGCCGTTCGCTGCTGGTTTATGCTATAATGAGAGGTCTCACGATCAACGTGGGAGAAGTCATCACTGCTGCCATAGCTGAGTGTGCAAAAAAGGGTAAGGGGCCGTTATTTTTCCCCAACATCATAACAAAGTTGTGCTTGCTTGCAGGAGTTCCCACCGAGCGCTTGGAGCAGCAGCTGCCCTACACAGGCCATCTGGAGTTGCCTGCACACCTAAGGCTGAGAAGAAAGGGCAACATGGAATTTGAGTTGGATAGGCTGGCGGCTGAACAGTCCCTATCCATGGCCTGCTTGATGGACATGCAGAGGAGAATGGCTCAATGGGCCAACTATGCGCAGGCGAGGGACAGAGAAGTAACAGACCAGTTGGGGTGCATCTTCCCAGACTTCCCCACCAACCTCCTAACTCCATGGGTGCCCCCACGACCAAGGCGACCAGATGAGGATGATGAGAATTGAGTGCTGGTTTGAAGAGCACTAGAGGGAGTATTACTGATCCCTTCAGAAACAAAAGACAATTTTCCTGCTTTTTGATAGAATAATGTATAATATGCTGTTTTGGATTCAGTTTTTGATCTGTTTTTAATGTTTAGTTTTATGCTTTTTCTTTTGCTTAGTCTAGTTTGATGTTAGCTGAATAGGTAGGATAATTTAGTTTTATTTTTAGGATGCATGAGTAACGGGAAAAAGCATGCTAGGGGCCTGAGTTAATGTTATATCTGCCCGGATTGGATTGCGAAATAATTGCGGTTCCCGCAATTTTTGTGACTAATAGCATGTTTTGGACTGTCTGTTTAGTTAGGCTGTGATCTGTTAAATTCTATCTTTTGCTGCTCGCATGACTACCTTATATAGCTGATCTTGAAGCATGCTGGATGAGTGTCATAGGACACCTTTTGATAGTTTAAATTTGCCTCTGAATAGTGCTCAGCATGCATAAACCATAAGTCCTGAAACCTGTCTGTTATGTTCAAATTTTCTGCTGCTGGGATAGTTGCTTCTAGAATGTTTTGCCTATGCCTAGGATGTTTAGATTCTCTTTGTTTTACTTTAGACTAGATGCTTCTAGGATAAGTTTGGGGGTGTGCCACCTCAAACACTCATTGGGGACAATGAGTAGTTGAAGTTTGGGGGAGGCCACCCTAGGCCTAGGAACATTCCTCTCTTCCTTAGGACATAAGCATTCTTCTTCTCCTAAAAATTGTTTTGTGATAAATAGAAAAAGTGAAAAAAAATAGAATAAAGAGGGGAGTCTTTCTCAAGTGGCTGAGTAATCAGTGCCAAGTGTGTAAACCACAAGTGGCATTGCATCAAAAGGCAAACCAAGGGGAGACTCCACCTAAGTAAAGAAAAAAGGAGAAATAGGGGAAGAAGAATGTATGCTTGGGAGTTATAATCTTGTGGCTTAGATGTCCTATGAAAAAAAGAACTCTGATCCTTAATGAGCTAAGCACAAGGTTGTAGCTTTTAGGTTTGTCTAGGGAGATGAATGTATATCCAATGTAGTGATGCCAGGGTTTAGGTTGTTCTCTAAAAGTACCACTGTCACCGTTAAAACTAAGACTGGCATGACTCTAAGGAATCCTAGACACATTAAAAATAAGCTAGAAGCATGTACTGAGTCTAGAGTAAAGCTTGGTAGAATTTGAAACCTTAGGGATAGTGGCATGATATCATAAAAGTAGTTAGATCAGTAGTAGGGGGTTAACAAAAGCAGTGGGTATAGTAGGCAGGTGAAGTCAGAAGAAGCTAGACAAGAGGTTAGTTCTAAACTTAGAAGTGTGTCACAGGACAGCACTGCTAGAGACAAGAATATAAGGGAGTTAGTGAGTAGTTAAAGAAGAAGAAACAGCAGCCTAAGTAAGTCCTTAGTATGCTTGAGGACAAGCAAAGCCTTAAGTTTGGGGGTGTGTTAAGTCTCTGAAAGTGACTTATTTAGGACCCATTTAGCTTAAGAAGATGTACACATTTAGGTGTTTTTGTTAGCATTTAGCTTAAACCTATGCTTTAATATGAGAATTAGAAGAAGGTAGCTAATATAGGACTTATGTACAATAGGTAGAAAAAGGGTTGAAAACCGAAGAAAAGAATGAAAAAATAACCATTGCGAATGCATTGCGGAATAATTGCGGTGACCGCAATTATTCAAGTTAAAACCGTAAGTTGGCTGATCTTTTTCTGTTTAGATCCGACTTTTCAGGGATTCATTCTTTCTCCTCCATCCATTCTGATATATGACGTTGAAGATTGATGGTTCTCCTTGGCCCAAACGCACCTGCAAACTACTATAAAAGGGGATCAAAGTCGGAGGTTCAGTCATCAATTCGAAGCGCAGAAGTCTTCCTGCAGTCCATCATTCCTCTCTAAATTCCTTTGCCGTCTGTTGGAGTGAGGTTCTCAGCTTTTGGAGTCGAAAATCTGATAGGAAGGAGAGAAGATTCTTCTTCTCTCTCGATTGGATTCATCCAAGCACGGCTGAATTCTCATCGCCATCATTCGAGGCGACTGCCACGAAGTTTTCAGCAAGCCTTTACTGTTTTCTGTCCTTTTCTTCTCATTTCCATTACTGATCATTGTTGTTCTTAGTTTAGTCATTTCAATTACTGCATTTCGTTGTTGTCTGTCTTAGATTCAGTTCTTTTTAAGCTTTCCTTTGTCATTAAACACTTAAAGTAATCAAAGTAAATTTCTGCACTTCACAGTTTCTACCTTGTTCTGCTACGGTTTGTCTTGCCGTTTTACATGCATTTCTCTTCTAAGCATGTCTTTCTTATCTACCTTTTCTGTTCTCCACATATCCATGAGTAACTAAAATCACTTAGGGGCATGCTAATGACAGAACTATAGGCTAAAAAACGTGAGTCAAGTAGTCAGTTCAACACTCGAACATTGATTGTATGTAAGCTTCATCCCACGGGCAATTTCGATTGGCCATCCATTTTGTCCAAAGAACTCCTAACCTCTGAAAGGAGTAAGAGTTCAGAGTCATATAATCATGCTAGCCTTTCATGGTAATCAGGAAACGGCCTAGGAATAGGCGTTTCCCTAGTACAACCTGAACACTCCTGTTTAAACAAGATGCTTAAGTCCTTACTTTGAAGTCGAGTAAACTTGAGTCTCTAATGCATGGAATCGGACGATACTTGAGATAGAGTGAGTTTGATGTATAGAGAGTTGATCCAAAGCTTGATAGTCGTAATAAAATGCCTATAGGATAGTCATTAGTAGCCCTTAATTCCCCATTCCAATCAGATTCGCTGCCATTTAATTGCGGAAACATTGCGGTCCTCGCAATTCTGCCTGTTTATCATTCTGTTTAGCTGTTTTCTTCCTCGATTATTAATTCCATCTCTTGTCCTTTAGGTCTATTTTTAACTTTAATTTGTTTATGTTATATCCCTCTACACATTCAGCAAAAAGTAGTTAATTAAAAACCAACTTTACCCCATCAAATTCATCCCATCTTTCTTAACATTCACACTTCGCGAATAGCTAAAAATGAGTCTCTGTGGAAAAAACGAATTAAATATACTTACTACTTGCTGTGAGACCATGTATGCTTGCATGTTCTAAGTGCTCTCTCTTTTCTTTTGCATATTTATCTTTACACATTGAGCACGCAACATCTCTCACGGCTAAAGTGTTTGAGAGACACCTGGAGAGTCTGGGGTTGCGAGCTGCTAGATAGGACAGTGGGAGATACTTTGTATTCCTGACCAGCATTCGTCCCACAGACATGTTAGTCCAAGTGGGAGTTTTTTTTTTGCAAAGGTGATTATATAAAAGCAAAAAGACCTCAAAGCCCGAGCCCAAAGGGCACCATCAAACAAGAGAACAATCACTGGGAAAACCAATGTACGACAACAAAACAAAAACAACCCAACGAAAACTCACAGCCCGAGGGAAAGCACCAAAGAAACCAAACAACTACAAACCCCGGCATCCATCCCACAAGCGGGAAGGAGCCAGAAGAGACAAAAACCAAATAAATGCAACACAACTCAAGAAGCAAAGAACACAGCTGAAGCAAGAGGAAACAATAAGTCAGAACACGAACGAAGCATAACTCCTAAGCCGCCCAAAAAACTCCCCAGGCCATCCATCCCCCGGCCGGCACGAGCGAAAGAGCGACTCCAGACAGGGTCAAAGGGCACCAAGCAAAAACAGAGGGAGGACAGACAGATGCTGAGATAAAAGGGGCCAAGCTGGCCATCCATCATATGCAAGCAAGAAGCCAGCCGCCCAAGCACGACCAAGCAACCAAACAAAGAAGAGGCCCTTCAACTCGTCTTCCCCCTACTTATGGCAAAAGAACAACCATCCGGTATGCAGGCACGGCAGAAAGCCACAAGGACCCAGCCAGCATCGCTTCCCTCGACAAAGCCAGATCCAAGGACCCACCAAAAGCCCACACACCCTTCGGACAAAGCGCCTTTCGGGGTGACAACAAGCATCCAGAACAAACTCAACTCAATTAGGAACCAGGACCGGCAGGGGACAAAAAGCACCCACAGAACAGAGATGGACAGCCAACTGCAGAAGTAGCAAGCACCGCCGGAACCAACCCCAACAGCTGGTGACACCCCACAGACTCGCCTCTCATAGCCCCCATTCAAAATGCCCACCAGGGAAGAAAGGGCCAAGGAAAGCGGGACAGACAGGTGAAGAAAGCAAGCAACAGATCGAGCCTCTGCAAGCAGCATCCTCAAAGCAGGAATAAGCACAGGGACAAGCACAAACTGTTGGGTTTTATGTCCTAAAACTCGTGGTTTGTAAACTGTTATGTTTGTAAATATTCTATTTAGAATAAAGAGTTATTAGTTTTATTCAGTAAAAGAGTTTACTGGAATAAAGTGAAACGTGTTTGGTTTAACCTATACCAATGACCAACACCCTTGGCTGAATATGAGTACTTGAGCTTCATGTATGACATGATTGTGGATCAGGCTCAAGTAGTCAGTCAAAACGGTCTATAGTATACGGATAAGGCTGGGTACCTTATCCTGGTAACACTATTGGATGCGGCTCACTTTGTATTGTACAGAACGATGTGATCCGAATCGTTCCACATGGAGATGTGAGAAGTGAGGGCGTCCTGTGCAAAGAGTTTACACAAGATCGAACCGCGTATTAAGTCGCTCTCTCTTTATCACTCCGTTTACTGATGAGACCGACTTATACATATTGATGGCCTAGGTAACTCGATCTCAATCCTGAGCTCGCTATGAACTCCTGCTTATTCGATAGTATCCTTTTACTTGCACGGGTGAGAGTGGCCCATAAGCGCCGACTCAATATGCCTACCATCTTGGGGATAAAGTCGAATAGGTAGCTGGGGACATAGTATAGCAAGATTGGAGTTCACTCCTAACCCGCTCTTCAGGGTTAGTAGATAGGTTGTTCCCTTAATAGCTGACTCCGGGGCTTGAACAATGAGCGCTCACACTCTCATGTGATGAGAGGGTTTATTGATCTGTTGGTTGGACCACAGATCTATTGTTCATTAGAGGTGTCAGTGGTACTTAAGGAACAAGATGTAATGCAGGGGTTAAACGGTTTAAATGACACAGCTGTGATTACGAACAACCTGTGAAGGGTCGACTTGCCAGTGACGGTTATATCAGGGGACACAATATATCTACAGTGAGGAGAGTGCAACCCCTGGACTATAGTGGAGTCTCTGGGGGTTAACGAAAGTTGATTGATTCGGGTCAAAAGAGTTTTGACCGAATAATCTCGTATCGTTGGAGCTCATGATCTGTAGGTCCTTTAGGTTCTCCTGGCTAGCTCGGATAACGTCGTGCAACAATATAAGAGAAAATAAAATAAAAAAGGAAAAAGAATTTGAATTGTTCAAATTCGGTTTTTGGAAGAAGGATGGACATATTTAAATATGATTTAAATATGAGAATGGTCAAAAACATGAATAGGATTCATGTGCAAAAAGTCGGTTTTAGGAAAACCGGGTTTAGCCATATTATTTAATTAATATTTGATATTGAATTAAATAATAATTATTAATTAAAAAGTTTAATTAATAATTATATATATATATATTTTATTTATTAAAAAGTTTAATAAATAAAAATTTTATTATTATTTTTATATATATATATATATATATATAAAAAAAAAAAAATATATGTCTTACATGCATTATGCATGTAAGACATATGTCTTTCTTTGGTAATAATATATGTATATATATAATTTGTTGGCAAAATCTTATTTTGAGTGGACTTTTGGTTTGATATATTGAATTGAGAATTCAATTTCGGGGGATTTTCATTTTTGACAGAAGAAATTTCAAAACTTTTTAGTTTTGGTTTTTAGTCTTGTGAAGCCTCTGCCTTCTACCTTCCATCTTTTCTTCTTCTTCTTCTTTTCTTTTCTTTTTTTAACGAAGTCCCACTACTTCGTTGCTCGGCGCCGAGTGTAGCGGGACTACCTGAGGTGGTCCTCGAGGCGTTCGTGAGAAGAGGCTTGAAGAGATCGCGACGAGGATCGACCGGCGGAACGCGAAGAAAAGTAGAACTACAAGGGTATGTTTTCTATTTTTCTTATTTCCGTTTTACGAGCATGTTTTCTATTTGTTAAATTGATGAAATTAGAGTATCATCGATCCGAAATCGCTTTTCGCTGCGCATGTCGCTCCATCAATTGGTATCAGAGCGATTTTGTGATTAACTCAATTTGCATCAATTTAAGTTGGTGGGTATTTTATTTTAGAAATTGTTTCTGAATGGATGTCTAAAGTGAATATCGATTTTGGCATAGTTTCTACTTGAATTTCATTATATGTAATTGCCCGAGAATGTATGGGCTTTAATGCGTGCGGAAGAGTCTGTATTTTTAGAGTCATTAGAGTCCATATAGGTTTCTTTGTGAAAGAAGCTCGAGTTTTGAGCTCGCCGAAATGTTCGGTATAAGTTCAAACTCGTTCTAGGCAATTCGAGGAGAAATTCGAAGAGAAATTGACCGAAGCGTTCGGAGGAAGCAAGCTGGTCCAAGGCGGTGCGAAGAGTTCGAAGTCCGCTGAAGATTTAGCTTGTTCATCAAGCTTGTAATAAAATAGTTATTGCTCGCTAAATGCCAAAATCGATCCACTTTAGTGTGTTTAATTAATTATGCATTGTGAATGTATGTTTTAATTAAAATCCATGTTTGTATGTGCATAACGTATGCCATATAGATTTAAAATCCCACCATAGGAAGCATGCTCCATGCATTGGTATTATGTTATAAGTGTTATAATTTATAGTATGCATATTTGGGACTTCATGAGTATTAATATAAGTGTTATATTAATTCATGAATTGGATGTTGCTAATTTAATAGAATAATTGATATAAGTGTTATATTAATTATGAAATTAAATATACAACATAGGTTGCCATGGTTGTATGCATATTGTAGGTTATAAGTGTTATAATGTATTAGATGCATATTCATGAGTATTAATATAAGTGTTATATTAATTCATGAATTAGTTGTTGTTTGCTTAATAGAATAATTAATATAAGTGTTATATTAATTATGAAATTAAACATCCAACCAAGATGCATTATTGTATGTTATAATTGTTATAATGTATAGGATGCATGCTTAATTCATAATAATTGATATAAGTGTTATATTAATTTATGAATTAGGAGTTGTATATTTAAGAGCATAATCGATATAAGTGTTATATTGATTATGAAGTTAAATATTCAATTTGTCATGCCTTAGCGAATGTATGTTTGAGAAGCATATAGAAGTTTGTTGTAGTAAGTCTAGTTTTTGCAAGTGTTGTAAAAATGACTTAGACTTTTAAAATCTATAACAAAGAAAAGCATGTTCATTTAGGGTTAAATGATTCGATCTGGTTCATTAGATGAATAGGTCGAAATCTCGTGAATGCTAAGGTTATGAGAAACTCACCCGGTGAAATCCTGTTCGAGGTTGGAGGTATTTAAGCTGACGGTTTACGGAACACCTCCTACCTGGGGACGATCCGGTACTTGAGTAAAGTTAACCAGGCTTTATGAGCATGCGTGAGAGGTGTGAGGTTAGTAAAGAGTTTATAACCTAGACATCTCAGGTAAATAGTTTGCCTAGACTTAAGGTTTTATTTACTTAGCCAGATAAAACCTGAGTAGTTTACCCTAAATAACCTGTCTATGATGCTTAGTAGATGTGTTGAGAAGGAATATATGATATATCCCTCTTCTGCTACGCACTCCGTATAGTTCACAAAGTGAGAATTTTGCTCGGCCTCGTGTTGCTAATGTGGCAACCCCCTTAGGATGGCATTTGCAACTTTCAATAGCAAGGTGAATGGAGTAAGTGTCTATAGTAAGTGGGAGAAGGAAGTACGTCAGTACATCCTACGGTCTCCTCCATTGGATTGAACCGTGAGATTCTCATGTTCCGCCTGCAAGGTGCCCTTGGTGGCACCAATCCTTTAGGAGGGCCGTTTCATGGGAATTGAACAAGTCAGTCACCATTTCTGGATAAAGAAACATAGGGTCATTCCCAACTCTGACATTCCCTTAGGTTGCACTGTTGGGGTCGTCCTGTGCGTTCTAAAAATGGAGGGTAACACTTACGAGATTTGCTAAGGAGTTAGTAAATCTTGACCAAAAACGATAACTAAGATGCTATAGGAATATGAGTTATTCTGGAGTTAGCATTTAGTCAAGAATGTCTTGGTTTAGTGAAGGAGTGCTCGTTTACCCTTAGGTAGCGACCATTCTAAACTCACTAAAGTATCGTTGCTAGTAAATAAAGAGTTTGGGTACTTTATTTGCAGCTAAACCTCTTAATTGGTTAAATAGGTTAAAACCGTTTCACTAATAGATTTACATTCTTTTTCAGCATGTCGAGCTCTTTTATTCAGTTGTTAGCACACGACAAATTAACCGGTGAAAATTTTGGGACGTGGAAGTCGAACCTTAATGCAGTTTTGGTTCTCGACAACCTAAGATTTGTCTTAACAGAGGAGTGTCCTCCGGTTCCTAGTTCAAATGCCTCACGAACTGTTCGTGAAGCATATGACGGTTGGATTCGGGCTAATGATAAAGCTCGAGTTTATATCCTGGCAAGCATATCTGATGTTTTGTCAAGGAAGCATGAGGGGATGGTTTCCGCTAAGGAAATCATGGCTTCACTACAAGAGATGTTTGGAAAGCCTTCCTCATCTCTTAGGTATGAAGCCCTCAAGCACATTTACAACTGCCGTATGGCTGAAGAAAACTCTGTTAGGGAACATGTCCTTAACATGATGGTGTACTTCAATACTGCAGAAGTAAATGGAGCAACCGTCGATGAACAAGGTCAGGTTGGATTTATCTTGGAATCTCTTCCGAAGAGTTTCCTGCACTTCAGGGCCAATATGGTCATGAACAAGATAGAATACAATCTGACGTCTCTTCTGAACGAGCTTCAGATTTATCAGTCCCTGCATACCTCGAAAGGAAAGGAGAAGGAGGTAAATGTTACCACTTCTGTGAAGTTCCAGAAAGGGTCTGGGTCTGGGACTAAATCTGAACCTCTTACTGTGAGTAATAAGATTATTCACAAGAAGAAAAGAAGTGCCAGGAAGGGCAAAACCCCAGCTGTAGGCAAGGTAAAAGCTACACACAGTGGAAAGTGTTTTCATTGTGGTGAAGAAGGGCACTGGAAGCGAAACTGCCCTAAATACCTAGCGGAGAAAAAGGCACAGAATGAACGACAAGGAAACTAGTTCCTGTCTGCCTGGTTCTTGATGAAGACGACTTATGAAGACGTCTTCGCAGTTTATACAGTGGGAGCTTGCTTGTTTATAGTTGTTTGTATAGAAATAATTTCAAGTGTTGTAATTATTGTCTATATTCTCAAGTTTTTGTTGAACACTTTATGTATATAGTATCTTTTATTTTTATAAATGAATGGTTCATTTCACAAAAGATGTATACTGATTTGTTCTATTAGACTTGATAACAACTAAAATGTTAAGACTTATCTTGTTTTATATTGAAAGCTAAATTATAAATTAACAATGGTTGTTAGTTTAGCTGGTTCATCTCAAGTGTTGAGAAAGCTTTGATGCAGTGGGAGAATTATGAGATAATTCGGCCTGCTGTATTAGTTTGTTTTATGACTCTAGTTATCATATTGATGATGACAGTGAGTTCATAAACAAGAACCAGTGGCTCAAAGCCATGGATCTTCAAGAGGTTTACAGACCTAGTCTATGAGGTGAAAACCTCTAAGGCTTGACTTTCTGACAAAGGGATTGTCCCAAAGAGAAGGGGTTAATTGTGTATTAACTTCATCTCTTGTTGTCAGATATAAGTTATATAATATACTCGTATCCATTACCTTGTTCTATCTGATAGAACAAGATATATGGATATCAAGACTAGCTATCTTGATAGAGTATCTATTAGTCTCAACCAGGGAGATACATTATTCAGGATTAAGAGCAAATCGTTTGCGAGCTTCTTCAATCCATTTATGAATTGAAATAAGCATCTATATTCTGATTTATAAGGTTTGTTTTTCAAATCTTATGGTTTTGAACATTACATTGATAAAACTTGTTGGACAAGTGTTTAATCAATTTTAATGCTTTCATAATATCTTCCCGTAATTTTGTCCTAATCATTGAGAATGATGTAGGATTTATTACTGACTTTTAGCATAAACTAGCGACCCACTCCCAAATAGTTGATCTGGAAGTAGGCTTTGTTTGTTCTAAGGATTCAGCTTGATCTGAGTCGTAAGAACAAATCGCTAGTGTATCTCTAAAATCTTTTATTGATAAGCTGTTGTCAATATTTGATGGTCTATGGAAATGGTTTCCTGAGACACCTCAAGTGTTGAGGATACGAGATGCACCCAAGTGCATTTACATATTGGAGGTCAGATGTATCTTTTGAGATACATGACCCGATATGTGCTGTGCAGTGGGAGCTGTCAGTATTATTAGTCCAATTGCATTGGATTCCGGTTAAAGTTTTGTCCTTGTACTTAGAGGAGTAGAATACAAGAGTTGTATTGCTGATTCCTCGTTGGTAGCTAAGTCTATTTGCAGCTTGTGAAGCAGCAATAGGTTTATAAGTTGAGCTCGCAGTTAGTACTATGAGGAAATGTGATGGTCACATGGAAAGCCTTTTAGTACTTCATGCTGATTAGTTTACTAAGTCTCTCATGGCTAAAGTGTTTGAGAGACACCTAGAAGAGTCTAGGGCTCCGAGTTGCTGGAGAGGACAGTGGGAGAAAGCTTCTGATATATGATATATTAGTTTTCTCCACCTAACATGTACACCACGGACGTTTAAGTCCAAGTGGGAGTTTGTTGGGTTTTATGTCCTAAAACTCGTGGTTTGTAAACTGTTATGTTTGTAAATATTCTATTTAGAATAAAGAGTTATTAGTTTTATTCAGTAAAAGAGTTTACTGGAATAAAGTGAAACGTGTGCTGTGATTTACCATATTTGGAAGGAACGCAATTTGCGTTTTCATGGCCCGGGTCACCGCCCTGCTCAGTCGGTTATCGCTGCTATTCGGTCTGATATTTCTTCTGCATGCTCGTCCTGGGTGGGTGCGGTTTCGGCTGGCTCCCCCTGGGATTCTTTTGATTGACGTTGTTTGTTCTTTGAGTGTGTGCAGGTGTTATGTCAGGTTGCTCTTGTGGAGCTGTCTCGTGTATGGCGATTGCTTTCTTCCCCTGCTCTGTCCCTGGCTCTTGCTGCTGTCCCTTCCCTGAAGGGGTTTTGGTTTGGTCTGGGAGGCTTAGTTGTTTGCGCTTGTCCCTGTGCTGGTTATTGTTCTTTGTTCGCGGCTTCCTGAGGCTTGTTTCTGTTGCTGGCTCTTCATCTGTCTGTCCTTGCCCTTCCTTTGCCTCTTCCCTGGTGGCTTCTTGTGTGGGGCTCTGCGAGGCTAGTCTGTGGGTTGTCCCTTGCTGGGTGGTTCAGGCGGTGCTTGTTTCTTCTGCAGTTGGCTGTCCTTCTCTTGTTCTGTGGGTGCTCGTTGTCCCCTGCCGGTCCTGGTTCCTAATGGAGCGGAGTTCTGGATTCTTGTTGTCACCCCGAAAGGCGCCTTGTCCTGAGGGTGTGTGGGCTTTTGGTGGGTCCTTGGATCTGGCTTTGTCGAGGGAAGCGATGCTGGCTGGGTCCCTGTGGTTTCCTGCCGTGCCTGCATACCGGATGGTTGTTCTTTTGCCATAAGTAGGGGGAAAACGAGTTGATGGGCCTCTTCTTTGTTCGGTTCCTTGGTCGAGCTTGGGGGGCGGGCTTCTTGCTTGCATTTGATGGATGGCCAGCTTGGCCCCCCCTTTTTTTCTCAGCATCTGCCTGTCCTCTCCCTGTTTTTGCTTGGTGCCCTTTGACCCTGTCTTCAGACGCTCTTTCGCTAGTTCCGGCAGGGGTGGATGGCCTGGGGAGTGTTGTGGGCGGATGAGTGGTCTTGCTTCGCGGTTGAGGTGTCACGTTTCCTTCGTGTTCTCTCTTTTCCGCCTGTTTCAGTGGTTACTTTGCTTTTCTGTTGTGTTTCGTTTCTAGCTCCTTCCCGCTTGTGGGTTGATTGCTGGAATGTTGTTGTGTGTTTTTTAGTTGCTTTTGTTGCTTTCCCTCGGGCTGTGAGGTTTCCGTTGTGTTGTTTTCCTTTGTTTTCTTTTGTTGTCGTACATTGGTTCCCCCAGTGTTTGTTCTCTTGTTGTTGTGCCCTTTGGCCTCGGGCTTTGAGGCCTTTTGCTTATATATATTCACTTTTGCAAAAAAAAAAAATGTGAAACGTGTTTGGTTTAACCTATACCAATGACCAACACCCTTGGCTGAATATGAGTACTTGAGCTTCATGTATGACATGATTGTGGATCAGGCTCAAGTAGTCAGTCAAAACGGTCTATAGTATACGGATAAGGCTGGGTACCTTATCCTGGTAACACTATTGGATGCGGCTCACTTTGTATTGTACAGAACGATGTGATCCGAATCGTTCCACATGGAGATGTGAGAAGTGAGGGCGTCCTGTGCAAAGAGTTTACACAAGATCGAACCGCGTATTAAGTCGCTCTCTCTTTATAACTCCGTTTACTGATGAGACCGACTTATACATATTGATGGCCTAGGTAACTCGATCTCAATCCTGAGCTCGCTATGAACTCCTGCTTATTCGATAGTATCCTTTGACTTGCACGGGTGAGAGTGGCCCATAAGCGCCGACTCAATATGCCTACCATCTTGGGGATAAAGTCGAATAGGTAGCTGGGGACATAGTATAGCAAGATTGGTGTTCACTCCTAACCCGCTCTTCAGGGTTAGTAGATAGGTTGTTCCCTTAATAGCTGACTCCGGGGCTTGAACAATGAGCGCTCACACTCTCATGTGATGAGAGGGTTTATTGATCTGTTGGTTGGACCACAGATCTATTGTTCATTAGAGGTGTCAGTGGTACTTAAGGAACAAGACGTAATGCAGGGGTTAAACGGTTTAAATGACCCAGCTGTGATTACGAACAACCTGTGAAGGGTCGACTTGCCAGTGACGGTTATATCAGGGGACACAATATATCTACAGTGAGGAGAGTGCAACCCCTGGACTATAGTGGAGTCTCTGGGGGTTAACGAAAGTTGATTGATTCGGGTCAAAAGAGTTTTGACCGAATAATCTCGTATCGTTGGAGCTCATGATCTGTAGGTCCTTTAGGTTCTCCTGGCTAGCTCGGATAACGTCGTGCAACAATATAAGAGAAAATAAAATAAAAAAGGAAAAAGAATTTGAATTGTTCAAATTCGATTTTTGGAAGAAGGATGGACATATTTAAATATGATTTAAATATGAGAATGGTCAAAAACATGAATAGGATTCATGTGCAAAAAGTCGGTTTTAGGAAAACCGGGTTTAGCCATATTATTTAATTAATATTTGATATTGAATTAAATAATAATTATTAATTAAAAAGTTTAATTAATAATTATATATATATATATATTTTATTTATTAAAAAGTTTAATAAATAAAATTTTTATTATTATTTATATATATATATATATATATATATATATAAAAAAAAAATATATGTCTTACATGCATTATGCATGTAAGACATATGTCTTTCTTTGGTAATAATATATGTATATATATAATTTGTTGGCAAAATCTTATTTTGAGTGGACTTTTGGTTTGATATATTGAATTGAGAATTCAATTTCGGGGGATTTTCATTTTTGACAGAAGAAATTTCAAAACTTTTTAGTTTTGGTTTTTAGTCTTGTGAAGCCTCTGCCTTCTACCTTCCATCTTTTCTTCTTCTTCTTCTTTTCTTTTCTTTTTTTAACGAAGTCCCACTACTTCGTTGCTCGGCGCCGAGGATAGCGGGACTACCTGAGGTGGTCCTCGAGGCGTTCGTGAGAAGAGGCTTGAAGAGATCGCGACGAGGATCGACCGACGGAACGCGAAGAAAAGTAGAACTACAAGGGTATGTTTTCTATTTTTCTTATTTCCGTTTTACGAGCATGTTTTCTATTTGTTAAATTGATGAAATTAGAGTATCATCGATCCGAAATCGCTTTCCGCTGCGCATGTCGCTCCATCACAAACAAGCAAGCCGCACAGACCAAACTGAAAACCCCCTTTTAAGCATAAGCATTCTTCTTCTCCTTTTGAAAAAATGATGAACTGAAAAAAAAAAATGGAAATAGAATAAAGAGGGGTGTCTCTCTTGGAGTTGCTGAGTAATCAGTGCCACGTGTGTAACCCACAAGTGGCATTGCATCAAAAGGCAACCAACGGAGAGGCTCCACCAGGGTAAGAAAGAAAAAGGAAAAACTAGGGAAGAAGAATGTATACCTAGGAGTTGCAGCTTTGTGGCTTGGGTGTCCTGAATAAAAGAACTCTGATCCTTAATTAGCGAAGCACAAAGTTGTAGCTTGTAGGTTTGTTTAGGGAGATGAATGTATGTCCAATGTAGTGATGCCAAGGTTTAGGTTGTTCTCTGAATGTACTACTGTCACTGGTTTATACTAAGACTCGCATGACTCTAAGGAATCCTAGGTAGCTCAAAAGTAAAACATTAGAAGCATGTACTGAGTCTAGGGTAAAGCTGGGTAGAATTTGAAACCTAAGGGATAGTGCACAATGAACTTAATGACCGAAGCAAATAGATCAGTTGTGGAGAGTTAATGAAATAGTAGGATCATAAGGCAAGAGAAGACAGAAGAAGCGAAATGAGAAGTTAGTTTTAAGCTTAGAAGTGTGTCACAGGACAGCTTTGCCATAGATAGTGAACTTAGGGGAGTCAACAAGTAGTTAGAGAGGTTAACAGCAGCCTAGATAAAGTCCTTAGATTGCTCGAGGACGAGCAAAACCTTAAGTTTGGGGGTGTGTTACGTCTCCAAAAGTGACTATTTTAGGACTTATTTACCTTAGAAAGATGTACACTCTTAGGTATTTTTGGTAGGATTTAGCTTAAACTCGTGCTTATATATGAGAATTAGAAGAATGAAGCTAAATTAGGACTTATATGCAAAAGGAAAGAAAAAGAACCAAAAACGAAGTTAAAGGATTGAAAATTGCACATTGCGGAAGCATTGCGAAAACATTGCTAAAACCGCAATGTTTTAAGTGAAATCCGTAAGTTGTATAACCAAATCGAACAACCACTTGGTGCAGTGGGTGAGCACTCCGCCTAAGATAGCAGAGAGTGGGGGTTCGATTCTGCCCTAGGGCAGATTTTCATAAAAATTATCAAACAACCACTTGGTGCAACGGGTGGGTGAGCGCATCACCTAGATAGCCCAGAGTGGGGGTTGATTTATTCTGCACCGTGCAAACGGGGCATGTATGATTTAAAATATTTAACTGCATTATATACCGCCCATAAAGGCAAATTTTTAGCCAAACCGAGCATAGCTCAATTGGCATAGGGTTGTGCCGGTGACCAAAAGGTCATGGGTTCAATCCCCGCATTTATTAAACTACAGTTGCAAAAACAAAAAGTTGTCTAACCAATTTCTGTTTTGTTCCGATCTTTCAGGGGCCCATTTCTTCTCCTGCCGCCACCTAGAAGAACGACGTTGAGAATGGATGGTTCTCCTTGACCCAATCGCACCTGCAGAACACTATAAAAGGAGATCAAAGGAGAAGGTTGAAATACACTCGAAAGGCGTAGAACTCTCTTCTCAGCGCAGTCTTTTCTCCTGTTTTTCTCATCCGGTTGTTGGTTTGAAGGTCTCAGCTATTGGAGTCGATAATCTGAGAGGAAGAAGAGAAGTTTTGTCTTCTCTTCTGATTGAATTCATCCAAACAAAGCTCGCCTTCTTCCCCCTTCAGCCGAGGCGTCTGCGACGAGGCGATCACGCACGGATCTACTTGTTTTACTACTTTAGCTTTCTATTTCCATTGCTGTTTGTTGTCATTTCTCCTTCGTTAGTTACTCTGCTTCATTTCGTTGCTGTCTGTTTAGTTTTAGTTATTCAAAGTCGTCATTTGTTTAGTTCAAACGTTGGTTAATCAAAGCTACAATTACATCACTTCGCAAGTTCTTTACCTTCTTTGTTTACTGTCTTTACCTTCTGTTTTTTTTTTTTTGCAAAAGTGATTATATATAAGCAAAAGGCCTCAAAGCCCGAGGCCAAAGGGCACAACAACAAGAGAACAAACACTGGGAGAACCAATGTACGACAACAAAACGAAAACAACACAACGGAAACCTCACAGCCCGAGGGAAAGCAACAAATAAACCAAACAACAACAAACCCCAGCATCCAACCCACAAGCGGGAAGGAGCTAGAAAAGACAAAAAGCAGAAAAAAGGAACACAACTGAAAAGCAAAGAAACAGCTGAAGCAGGAGGAAAGAAAGAGATAGAACACGAAGGAATCGTGACACCTCAACCGCGAAGCATGACACCTCATCCGCCCACAAAACTCCCCAGGCCATCCAACCCCCGGCCGGTACTAGCGAAAGAGCGACTCCAGACAGGTTCAAGGGGCACCAGGCAAAACAGAGAGAGGACATACAGATGCTGAGAAATAAGGGGCCAAGCTGGCCATCCATCAAATGCAAGCAAGAAGCCCTCCCCCCAAGCTCGACCAACAAACCGAAGAAAGAAGAGGCCCATCAACTCGTCTTCCCCCTACTTATGGCAAAAGAACAACCATCCGGTATGCAGGCACGGCAGAAAGCCACAGGGACCCAGCCAACATCGCTTCCCTCGACAAAGCCAGATCCAAGAACCCACCAAAAGCCCACACACCCTCAGGACAAAGCGCCTTTCGGGGAGACAACAAGCGTCCAGAACACAACTCAATCCGGCAGGGGACAATGAGCACCCACAGAACAAGAGAAGGACAGCCAACTGCAGAAGAAACAAGCACCGCCTGAAACACTCCGACAGCTAGGGACACCCCACAGACTAGCCTCGCAGAGCCCCACACAAGAAGCCCACCAGGGGAGAAAGGCCGGACAGCCAAGGACAGACAGATGAAGAAGCCAACAACTGAACAAGCCTCAGAAAGCAGCGATCTCAGAGCAAGAACAAGCACAGGGACAAGCTCAAATAACCAAGCCACACAGAACAAACCAGAAACCCCTCCAGAAGAAGGGACAACAGCATGAACCAGGGACAGAGCAAGGGAAGTAGCAATCGCCATAAGCGAGACAGCGCCACATAGAGCAACCTGACAAAACACCTGCACACACTCAAAGAACAAGACAAAGTCAATCAAAAGAATCCCAGGGGGAGACGGCCGAAATCGCACCCGCCCAGGACGAGCAAGCAGAAGAAATATCAGACCGAATAGCAGCGATAACCGACTGAGTAGGGCGGTGACCCGGGCCATGAAAACGCAAATTGCGTTCCATCCAAATATGGTAAATCACAGCACACCAGGCCACCCTCCAAACAAGCTTACGCTTGTGCTGCCCAGCACTCACCCGACAAATCCACTCAAGCTCAGCATCTCAAGGGAGAACGAGGCGGGAAGCTCTGCCCCAACAGAGGATATCCTCCCACACCAAACTCGCAAAGGGGCACTGGAAGAACAAGTGGTCACGGGACTCAGTCCCGGACAAACAAAGCAAACAATCAGTAGGTGTCGAGGGGATCCACCTAGCCAGCCTATCACGAGTATACAAGCGGTCCCTCAAGGCCAGCCAGGTGACAAAAGCATGACGCGGAATATTCCCCCCGAACCATAGCAAACCCTGCCACGGGACCACTGTCCCACGGGGGCGAATCGCCTCCCAAGCACTAGAAACCGAAAAACCAATCCCACAAGGAACCCAGAACAACTTATCCTCCCTACCTGGGCAACACACAGTAGAGCGCACAGCATCGGCGATCTCCAACAATGCAGGAGACACTGCCGGCCACCGCCACGAACCATCAGGTAGCAAAAAATCAGAGACCATAGCTTGAATATGACTAGCTGCGTCATACAAGATACGATCACTAATTCTGGGGAGAATAGGACCATTAGGCAGCCAAGGATCAACCCACATACGACACCTAGAACCGTCACCAATGGAGAACCGAACAAGCGGACGGAATTGGTCCCGAAGCCCCATAATCGCCTTGAGGCACCAAGACCACGTAGACGACACAGGAATCGTCCAAAGAGACCGACCACGGAGGATATACGCCTCCATCCAAGCTACCCACAGAGAACCAGAGCGAAGCAGGAGGAGCCAGAGGAGCTTCATAACTGCTGCCGAGTTCCAGGAGGGGATATGACGAATACCCAAACCTCCCTCACTCTTCGGCAAACAAATGTCAGCCCAGGCAACCTTCGCCCCCCCACAACCAGAAGGAGAGCCCTTCCAGAGGAAGCAACGAAGCAAACTCTCAACCCTATGGACTATACGTGCAGGCAGCACAAACACACTAGCCCAATAGACTTGGAAGCTCTGAAGGACCGACTGGATAAGTTGCAACCTTCCTGCATAGGAAAGAGCCCTAGCAGTCCAACTGCCAATCCTAGAGGTGATCCGATCAATCAGAGGCTGGCAATCCCGAGAAGACAACCGACCTGAGATGAGAAGGAGACCTAAGTAACACACAGGCAAGGTCGCCAGAGCAACACCCATGAACTCAGCCAGACCGACAGCCACCTGGACAGGAACCCCCGAGCAGAACATCGAGCTCTTAGCGGAGTTAGCCACAAGGCCAGATAGCTCCTGGAAGTGCAGTAAGGTCTGTTGAACAAACCTCAAGGAAGTCCTGTTCCCCGCAGAGAAAATCATCAAGTCATCCGCAAAGCAAATATGGGTAAGATTAACCATCTCACACTTGGGATGAAACTCAAACTCAGGCGGCGGGGAATTCAGCAGCCGCGATAAGACTTCCATACACATGACGAACAGGTAAGGGGACAGGGGATCACCCTGACGGAGACCACGCCTACCCGCAAAAAACCCCTCAGAGGACCCATTCACCGAGATGGAGAACATAGGCGAAGTAACGCAAGCCCGGACCCAGTTGACAAACTGGCAGGGCGTACCAATCGAAAGCAGTAAGCCAAAGAGAAAATCCCACTGAATAGAGTCATAAGCCTTCTGCAGGTCAATCTTCAGCACACACCGCGGGCTCCCTTTGTTGAGGTGGTAACCCCCAACCAACTCCTGGCAGAGCAGAATGTTATCCACAATGCTCCTACCTTGAACAAAGGCCGACTGATTCGGACTAATTTAGGAAGGCAGCCACACGCGAAGACGATTAGCCAAAACCTTTGCAATGCATTTATACAACACATTACAACAAGAAATAGGCCTGAAATCCTCAACCCGTGAAGCACCCACCTTCTTAGGAATCAAGGTAAGAGATGTGGCATTGATACCAGGAGGAAGGAAGGAGGTAACAAAGAAGTGAAGCACAGCGGAAACGAAATCATCCCCAACAACACTCCAAGCAGCTTTGAAAAACCCCACAGGGAAGCCATCCGGGCCAGGAGCCCTGGCACTACTCATGGAAAAGAGAACAGCTCGAACCTCCTCTCGCGAGATGGGGCGAGTGAGATCAGTTACACACTGATCAGACCACGAAAACCCCACCATTGGCTTTAAACACTCAGTGAGGTCACGATAACCAACCCCTTGGGACCCCAAGAGACCCTGGAAATAATGAACCAGAGATCTCGAGATGTCCTCATGGGACGACAACCTGACCCCAGAGCCATCAACCAAAGAGGAAAAGTTATTCCGGGCTGCCCTAACTTTAACGCTCCTGTGAAAGAACCCCGAGTTCCTATCCCCTAACGCCAGCCACTTGACCCTCGATTTCTGCTGAAGGGAGGCCTCCTCACACCTAGCTGCTGCCCAGAACCTATCAGAAGCCTCAGCAGCCTGACGCTGGAGGGAAGGAGAAAGGGGGTCCACCAAAACACCCGCCTGGGCAGCCTCCATGGCCAAGCGCAGATCAATAACCTGCTGACTAAGCACGGCAATCGGCGTCCCAAACTCCTGCCTGAGAGCCCCCTTTAAGCCCTTTAAATTGCGAGCGAAGCTAACAAGCGGAGAGACCCCAACATGGGTCACCCACTTACTGGCAATCACAGACAAAAACCTATCAGACTCCCCCCAATGGTTAAAGAACCGAAAGGAGGGAGACCGACGAGCACCTAAAGGGCCAGGAGAGAAAACCAACGGACTATGGTCAGAGACACCCCAGTCATGCACGTGCACCACACACATAGGCCGACCAGAAGCCCACTCAGCGTTGACCAAGACTCTATACAACCTTCCCAACTGACCTCCTGGGCCACCCCTCGGGCGACTAGTCCAAGTGAAACAATTCCCCTGAACCGGCAGCTCAACCAAGTCAGCCTCTAGGAGAGCAGTATCAAAGGCTCTCATCGCAGAAAAGCTATGGTTACCCCCACTCCTCTCAGTCAACCGGCGAGTCTCATTGAAGTCTCCCATAACAATGCCAGGGGAAGACCAACTCGAACAAGCCAAGGCCAACTCCCTCCACAAAACAGACCTCCCAGCCTCGAGATTGGACCCATACACACAGGCAATATGAGTCACAACCTGAGAAGACAGGTCCAACAGGGAGCCAGTAACCAGCTGAGGGCTAATCAGGCTAGGGGAGAACGAGAAGCGGCGGGAACGCCATAACACCCAAATACGACCCAGGCCACTATCCCCATAACTACAAACACACTGCCAATCAGCCCCAAAGGAACGAAAAACGAAATCAAACTGATGAGCCTTAACCTTAGTTTCTACCAGACAGCAGAAACCAATATTCTCAGCTTGCAAAAAGGAGCGAACACATCGTCCTTTTGTCGGGTCAGTGAGACCGCGCACATTCCACGAGCACCAACTAGACATAGGAAGTAGACGGGGAAACAATGGCATCCTGACACCATCGAGGGTCAACACTGTCACAGAGCGTCTTTTCCACTAAGGAAACCACCCTCGAAGGGGCCAAATCACACCCTAACGAATTCGAAAGAGAACCGAAAGAGTTAGTCACATGTACCCCCTTCAGGGGTTCAGGAGAACGGGGAAGCCGAGAGGAGGGACCAGTAGGAGAACTCGGAAGACTAGCCAAGGCAAAGGGAAGGGCAGACGAGTCTGCAGTCAAGGACCTGGCAGCCTTCTTCCGTTTACGCCTACGGGATTTCCCTCCCACAGGGAGAAAGTCATCACCGGCCTCAAGAGAGGAGGCCTGATCCCCCTCCCCACTAGCAACCCCTACCTGAACCGAGTTCACGCCATCACTCTGAGCCGACACCCTGACCCCACCCTCAGTAGACACCTGTGTAGGGAGGATGGGCTCCAAACTACCCACAGGCTTTTTAGGACAACCGGAGTCCGAGTGGCCAAAGACCCGACAGGATAGGCACCTCTTGGGCATCCATTCATACTCAATGGGGATAGTGTGATCCACACCATAGACAGTGACCCCAACCTTACTAGGAAGAGGGGCCTCAATCGCGACCTCCACACAAACCCGAGCATACGAGGAGCACGTTTTGTCCTTTGTAGGCATGGATATGCAGAAGAGGATGGCTCAATGGGCCACTTACGCACAGGCAAGGGACAAGGAAGTTGCTGACCAACTTGGTTGCATCTTCCCTGATTTTCCCACGAATCTCCTGACTCCATGGGTGCCTCCAAGACCAAGAAGGAGTGATGATGAGGAAGATGTCTGAGTGCTAGTTTGAGGAGCACCAAAAGGGAGTATTGCTGTTCCCTTAGAAAAATACAAAAAAAAAAAAATCTGCTTTCTGTTAGACCATGTGAATTATGCTGTTTTTAGTTTATATTTTGATCTGTTTTAGTTGCTTAGTTTTAAGTTTTTAAATTGTTTAGTGTAGTCTGATGATAGCTGAGTAGGTAGGTTAGTTTAGTTTTATTTTTGTAGAGCTTGAGTGACGAGAAAAAAGCATGCTTAGGGGCCTGAATCACTATTATATCTGCCCTGTATCTATTGCGAAATAATTGCGGAAACCGCAATTTTTATTACTGAATGCATGTTTTGGACTGTCTGTTTAGCTAGGCTGTGATCTGTTTAAATTCTATCTTTTGCTGCTATCATGACTACCTTATATAGCTTATCTTAAAGCATGCTGGATGAGTGTCATAGGACACCCTTTGATAGTTTAAATTAACCTCTAAAAAGCTCAGCATGCGTAGCTGTAAGTCCTTGCCTGTCTGTTTTTTTTTTTTTTTTTTTCAATTTTCTGCTGCTGTGATATTTTCTTTTAGAATGTTCTGTCTATGCCTAGGGCTTTTAGATTCTCTTTGTTTTACCTTAGACTAGATGCTTCTAGGACAAGTTTGGGGGTGTGCCACCTCAGACACTCATTGGGGACAATGAGTAGTTTAAGTTTGGGGGAGGCCACCCTAGGCCTAGGAACATTCCTCTCTCCCTTAAAATATAAGCATTCTTCTTCTCCTTAAAAAAAAAAAAAAAAAAAAAAAAAAAAAAAAAAAAAAAAAAAAAAAAAAAATGATGAGCTGAAAAGAGAAAATGAAAAAAGAATAAAGGGGGAGTCTCTCTTAGGTTGCTGAGTAATCAGTGCCAAGTGTGTAACCCACAAGTGGCGTTGCATCAAAAGGCAACCAAAGGAGAGGCTCCACCAAAGTAAGAAAGAAAGAAAAAGAAGAAATAGGGAAGAAGAATGTATACCTAGGAGTTGCAACTTTGTGGCTTAGATGTCCTGTTTAAAAAGAACTCTGATCCTCAATTAGCTAAGAGCAAAGTTGAGCTTGTAGGGTTGTTTAGGGAGATGAGTGTATATCCAATGTAGTGATGCCAGGGTTTAGGTTGTTCTCTAAAAGTACTACTGTCACCATTAATACTAAGACTGGCATGACTCTAAGGAATCCTAGGTAGCTCATAAGTATAAACTAGAAGCATGTACTGAGTCTGGGGTAAAGCTAGGTAGAATTTGAAACCTTAGGGATAGTGGCATGATATGACAAAAGCAGGTAGATCAGTTGTAGGGAGTTAATAAAAACAGTAGGAGTATTAGGCATGCGAAATCAGAAGAAGCTAGATGAGAGGGTAGTTTTAAGCTTAGAAGTGTGTCACAGGACAGTACTGCTATAGATAGGGATATAGGGGAATCATAAGTGGTTAAAGAAGATGAAACAGCAGCCTAGGAAAGTCCTTAGATTGCTCGAGGACAAGCAAAACCTTAAGTTTGGGGGTGTGTTACGTCTCCAAAAGTGACCTTTTTAGGACATAATTATCTTAGAAAGATGTTCACTCTTAGGTGTTTTTGATAGCATTTAGCCTAAACCTATGCTTAAATATGAGAATTAGAAGAAGGTAGCTAAATTAGGACTTAAGTACAATAGGAAAGAAAAGGGTTGAAAACCGAAGGAAAAGAATGAAAAACAAGCATTGCGACAGAATTGCGGAAACATTGCTGAAACCGCAATGTTTCAAGTGAAAACTGTAAGTTGACTGATCTTTTTCTGTTAACTTCCGTTATTTCAGGGATTCGTTCTTTCTCCTCCATCCATTTTGAAGTACGACGTTGAAGATTCATGGTTCTCCTTGGCCCAAACGCACCTGCAGATTGCTATAAAAGGGGGTCAAAGTCGAAGGTTCAATCATCATCCGAGAGCGTGGAAGTCTTCTCGCAGCTCCATCTTTTCTCCTGTCGTTCTTCTTTGTCTGTTGGTGTGAGAGTCTCATCCAAGCAAAGCTATTCTTTCATCCCCTTCAGCCGAGGCATCTGCAACTAGGCGTTCACGCTCGTGTTTATGCTTTCTGTCTTTATTTCCATTTTCCAGCTTTAGTTTGTTGTTGTTTACTTTCTTGTAACTAGATCAGTCCATTTCGTTGTGTTCTGTCTTTCTGTTATGCACTTTAAGTTCCTCTTCTTGTCCATTCAAACAATCAAGTAATCAAAGCACAATTTGTTATTTCACAGTTTCTTAACTTTTGCTGCTACTGTTTTACCTTGCTGTTTTAAGCGTATTTCCCTTCTAAGCATGTCTACTTTATCTCTTATTGCTGTTCTCCCTATATCCATGAGTAACTAAGTCACATAGGGGCATGCTAATGACAATACTATAGGCTAAAAAACGTGAACCAAGCATGTAGGATAGCTCTCGAAGCATTGATTGTATGTAAGCTTCATCCCACGGGCAATTTCGATTGGCCATCCATTTTGTCCAAAGAACTCCTAACCTCTGGAAGGAGTAAGAGTTCAGAGTCATACACTCATGCTAGCCTTTCAAGGTAGCCAGAAGACGACCTAGGAATAAGCGTTTTCCTAGTACAAACCATAACTTTCTGCTTTAACAAGATGCTTAAGACCTTACTTGGACATGAGTAAACTAAAGAATCTAATGCATGGAATCGGACGATACATGAGATTGAGTGAGTTTGATGCATAGAGAGTTGATCCAATGCTTGAGATTCGTGATAAAATGCCTATAGAGGAGTCGTTAGTAGCCCTTGTTTCTCCATTTTACACACTTTCGCTGTTGTTAAAATTGCGGTAGAATTGCTGTTTCCGCAATTCTGCTTAAGTTACAATTCTGTCTAGCTGTTTTTGTCTTCGTTTATTAATCTCGTCTCTTTTCATTTGAGTTCAACTTTGACTTGCACTTGTTTATGTTACTACCCTCTTCGTATTCAGTAGGAAATAGACAATTTAAAACAAATTCTACCCCATCAAATCCACCCTTTCTTTCTTAACTTTACACTTCACGAGTAGCTTATAATAAATCTCTGTGGGAAAACGAATGAAAAAATACTTACTACTTGCTATAGGATCATGTATGCTTGCATGTTCTGAGTGCTCTCTCTATCTTATTGCTTATTTATTTTAACACATTGAGCACGCAACAGGCACCCCCACAGACTAGCCTCTCATAGCCACCACTCAAAAAGCCCACCAGAGAAAAAAGAGCCAAGGACAGCAAGGGGCAAACAGGGAAGAAAGCAAGCAAACTGAACGAGCCTCAGCAATAAGCGCCCTCAAAGTAGGACCAACCACAGGGAGAGGCCCCAAACAGGCAGGCCTCACAGACCAGACTAAACATCCCCTCCAGAGAAGAGACAACAGCAGCACCAAGGGACAGAGCAGGGGAAAACAAACAATCGTCAGCAACGAAACAGCATCGCAAAGAGCAAAGAAGGGACAGAGCAGGGGAAGAAACAATCGGCAGAAGCGAAACAGCACCGCAAGGAGCAACCTGACAATTTTCTCTTTGGCTTACTGCTTTCGATTGGTATGCCTTGCCAGTTTGTCAACTGGATCCGGGCTTGCGTTACTTCGCCTATGTTCTCCATTTCGGTGAATGGGTCCTCTGAGGGGCTTTTTGCGGGTAGGCGTGGTCTCCGTCAGGGTGATCCCCTGTCCCCTTACCTGTTCGTCATGTGTATGGAAGTCTTGTCGCGGCTGCTGAATTCCCCGCCGCCTGAGTTTGATTTTCATCCCAAGTGTGAGAGGGTTAATCTTACCCATCTTTGCTTTGCGGATGACTTGATGATTTTCTCTGCGGGAAACAGGACTTCTTTGAGGTTTGTTCAGCAGACTCTGCTTCACTTCCAGGAGCTTTCAGGCCTTGTGGCTAACTCCGCTAAGAGCTCGATGTTCTGTGCGGGGGTCCCTGTCCAGGTGGCTGTCGGTCTGGCTGAGTTCATGGGTGTTGCTCTTGCGACCTTGCCTGTTTGTTACTTAGGTCTCCCTCTCATCTCTGGTCGGCTGTCTTCTCGGGATTGCCAGCCCCTGATTGATCGGATCACCTCTAGGATTGGCAGTTGGACTGCTAGGGCTCTTTCCTATGCGGGAAGGTTGCAGCTTATCCAGTCGGTCCTCTAGAGCTTCCAGGTCTATTGGGCTAGTGTGTTTGTGCTGCCGGCTCGTATAGTCCATAGGGTTGAGAGTTTGCTTCGGTGCTACCTCTGGAAGGGCTCTTCTTCTGGTCGTGGGGGGGCGAAGGTTGCCTGGTATGACATTTGTTTGCCGAAGAGGGAGGGAGGTTTGGGTATTCGTCATATCCAATCCTGGAACTCGGCTGCGGTTATGAAGCTCCTTTGGCTCCTTCTGCTTCGCTCTGGTTCTCTGTGGGTGGCTTGGATGGAGGAGTATATCCTCCGTGGTCGGTCTCTTTGGACGATTCCTGTGTCGTCTATGTGGTCTTGGTGCCTCAAGGCGATTATGGGGCTTCGGGACCACCGTCCACTTGTCCGGTTTTCCATTGGCGACGGGTCTAGGTGTCGTATGTGGGTTGATCCATGGCTGCCTGATGGTCCTATTCTCCCCAAGATTAGTGATCGTATCTTGTATGACGCAGCTAGTCATATTCAAGCTATGGTCTCTGATTTTCTGCTACCTGATGGTTCGTGGCGGTGGCCGGTAGTGTCTCCTGATTTGTTGGAGATCGCTGATGCCGTGCGCTCTACTGTGTGTTGCCCAGGTAGGGAGGATAGGTTGATCTGGGTTCCAGGCGGGGTTGGTTTTTCGGTTTCGAGTGCTTGGGAGGCGATTCGCCCCCGTGGGACAGTGGTTCCGTGGCAGGGTTTGCTATGGTTTGGGGGGAATATCCCGCGTCATGCTTTTGTCACCTGGCTGGCCTTGAGGGACCGTTTGTATACCCGTGATAGGCTGGCTAGGTGGATCCCCTCGACACCTACCGATTGTTTACTTTGTTTGTCTGGGACTGAGTCCCGAGACCACTTGTTCTTTCAGTGCCCCTTTGCGAGTTTGGTGTGGGAGGATATCCTCTGTTGGGGCAGAGCTTCCCGCCTCGTTCTCCCTTGGGATGCTGAGCTTGAGTGGATTTGTCGGGTGAGTGCTGGGCAGCACAAGCGTAAGCTTGTTTGGAGAGTGGCCTGGTGTGCTGTGATCTACCATATTTGGATGGAACGAAACTTGCATGTTCACGGCCCGGGTCACCGCCCTCCTCAGTCGGTTATCGCCGCTATTCGGTCTGATATTTCTTCTGCATGCTCGTCCTGGGTGGGTGCGGTTTCCGCCGGCTCCCCATGGGATTCTTTTGATTGACTTTGTCTTGTTCTTGGAGTGTGTGCAGGTGTTTTGTCAGGTGGCTCTTTGCGGTGCTGTTTCGCTTCTGGCGATTGCTTCTTCCCCTTCTCTGTCCCTGGTTGCTGCTGTTGTCTCTTCTCTACAGGGGTCTTCAGTTTTTGGTTACTCCTTGCGGTGCTGTCTCGTTGCTGGCGATTGCTTCTTCCCTTGTTCTGTCCCTTGGTGCTGTTGTTGTCTCTTCTCTAGAGGGGGTTTTCAGTTTGGTGTGTGCGGCTTGCCTGTTTGGGGCCTCTCCCTGTGCTTGTTCCTGCTTTGAGGGCGCTTCTTGCAGAGGCTCGTTGAGTTTGCTTGCTTTCTTCCCCGTTTTTGCCCCTTGCTGTCCTTGGCTCTTTCTTCCCTAGTGGGCTTTTTGAGTGGTGGCTATGAGAGGTTGGTCTGTGGGGTGCCTCTCTCTGTTGGGGTTGGTTCAGGCGGTGCTTGCTACTTTTGCAGTTGGCTGTCCATCTCTGTTCTATGGGTGCTCTTTGCCCCCTAGTGTGGTCCTAGTTCCTGAATTGAGTTGAGTTTGTTCTGGATGCTTGTTGTCACCCCGAAAGGCGCCTTGTCCGGAGGGTGTGTCGGTTTTTTTTTGGTGGGTGTCCTTGGATTAGGCTTTGTGGTAACGATATTTTTGAACTATCGCTATAAACTCAAGCTGTCGAGGCTTGCCAAAATAAATTTATAATGCCTATTGCCAAGGCTTTGCAGCCAGTGGTAACAGGGTCGATCCAAGGAACAGGAGAGTTGAATTTATTAATGAAATTGGGATTTGATCGATTAATTGGTAACGGGGGGTTTTAATCATGCAAAGAAATCAATACGAAAGCTAACGGAAGAAAGAAATAATATGTAGAAAACGTGTGCAAGGTTTGGGGAGTCTCGGGGTCAATTGTTAGACAAATACAACTTATCATTTAATTCTAATAACATGGAATTCAGTTTACTAAGCACGCGGACGACTACCAGAGAAGCCCCAAAGTAGCCGACTTCATGGATTTTAATTAGGCCACACAGTCCTAATTACACGTTATCTAATCCCACATTAAGATGATCAGTCCTAAGATGAATTTAGACAGTTACTAGCTAACCGCGACGAACATTCGGGCGTGAATTCTAATTGCTAGTAGGTTGCCCGCAAACGCCGTATGCAACCAACAATTATCCTACCCGACCCGATACTTCGATTTAGTTCTATTTACCTGTGTTACTTAGTCGAGCAGTGAGAGGCACGGCATCGCTACTCTTTAACATACACAACATGCGAAACTATCCGAGTGTCAATCAACATAATTTAGCATGCGCGTTGGATTAAGCAAAGTAAATAAATGCTATGTAAACAGAACCAATATGCAAATTCATACTCAGATTATCAAAGCAATAATGTCTAACAAAATTCCCCTAAACAAAATCCCAAACCGTCACCCTTACCTTAGCCGCTCATGGCGCGGATCGTCAATCCCGCTCCACCAACGACCATGGAAGAGTTCATCTACCTATTACAAATGGAGAGTGGAGCTCTCAAACATGCCAACAATGGCGGAGCTCCACGAAATATAGAGAGAAAACGGGGAAGAAGGGAAGAAGAATCGCCGGATTCCGTTGAGAGATGAAGAAGAAAAGCCTCCCCAAAAATCTGCAGAAAAATCGTCTTTTAGCTACTGTCTTCGTCGTAGCGTCGAGACGCTAGGCCAGCGTCTCGACGCTGTGCCCTAAGTAATCCGCGCGCGCGCGCGATGGCGTCGCGACGCTAGGCCAGCGTCGAGACGCTGCCCCGATGAATTTCCAGCGCGCGCCTCCTCCGAAGCGTCTCGACGCCAAGCAGGGTCTCGACGCCAGGGCAGCGTCGAGCTAGCGTCTCGACGCTATCACTCGACGCTTGCTCTCGGGTTTTTCCAGCGTCGAGCCAGCGTCTCGACGCTATAGCTCGACGCTGGCTCTCGGGTTTGGGGCTGATGCTTTGCCTCTCCAAGGCTGTTTTGGCCCGTTTCTTCACGGAACAAACTCCCCTCTTCCCGATGCATTCCCGGGGCGCTAAAACTCTGCTTTAAGCGCTCGAACATGCCCAATGGACGCACGAGCTCTTTGCCGCTTTTCTCCTACAAAAGAGATACATTTAATCAATTGGAAGCAGTCTTTAGCTATAATTAGGACGTATTTAATAGCTCCAAAATGGAGTTATCAAACACCCCCAACTTAAACATTGCTAGTCCTCGAGCAAGCACTACAAAAACATTGACTCTAAGGACGCGTTTACATATTTTCTAACTCAAACCTCCATGCATATTTAAAATATGAACACGAGCATAATCATGGAAGCATTTGTTCAAGCATTAACTAGGACACATCAAAAATTAACTCTTGCCCCCTAACGTGTGTGTGTGCTAGACAACCACTCCTAAACTCACGTAAACCCGGAAAACCAACATGCAACGCACATCCCGTTTTCCCCCTACTTCTAGCGTTTAAGAACAGCTACACTTGACTTACACGAGAGAGAGAAACAAATTAAGAGACCTAATTATTTTCTCATTCTTTTTCTTTCTTTTCAAAAGTACTTTGTACTCTTTTATTTGGGTTCTTCGAACCAACTTTTCATTTCTTTTTCTTTCCTACTCGAGCTGCCTAACACGTCAAATTCATGCATAAAACTTCACGTTTTTAAGGACTAACGCTCACTTCTTTTAAGCGCTTAAAAAGAAGGAGGAGCGCCTCGAGAGGAACTTTTCTATAAAACATGCTTTTCTATTTTTTTTACATTAGGCTAAGCACATGCTTCCTCAATTAATTAGCTACTAACTCTCATGCAACAAGCTACCTAAGAGTGCCTTTCGGGGTGACAACGAGAATAAGCTAAACATGCGATAAACCAAGCTTACGGAATCTAGGGAGAAGTTGCTAAGTGCGCGATGAGTGCAAGGGAGCAACAGAAAAAATTTTAAAATTTTTGACATGAACCTAATAAACACAAAACTCATGCAAAAACTCGATTATGAACATGCTCAGAATTCCAAAATGCATTTCCTAGGCTATCACAGTCAGAAAACAGTAAACAGAGTCCCAAGCACTTCAATATCTTTATAACACTTCTCAACAAACTACACATGCACATCCATCGGACTACTCCACCCCCAACTTCTAAATTTGGCATTGTCCTCAATGCCAACCAGTCAGATACATCAAAGTAAAAGGGAAGAAGAAATACACTTCCCTGACTCTTGGTGAAGCTGGCGAGGGCGAGGAAGCGGCGCACGAACGCATCAGAGCCCAAAATTGTCTTCTCATCCTCGATTCCCTAAAAAAAAAAACAGCAAGCTAATTAATACTAAAAAGCAATAAAACTAAACTAAAGCATAAAAACAGTTCAACACTCGGGTGCCTCCGAGAAGCGCAGAATTTTTAAAGTCGGTTGCTCGACTGTATTCTCTCAACAGACTCATCCATAGTCTGTAGGTGCGGGGGACGATCCATACTTGTCCAAGGCCACACCTTTTCCACCGTTCACCTGAAAAACATTTTGCACTCTTCGTGCCTCGGGCACGTGAATATCAGACATGTTAGTGCAAAAACCATCAGTATCATCCATCAAATTCAAATCAGAAATTTTAACCGAGACATGGGAACCATCCCTCAAGCGCGAGGGTAGACTCCCATTCTCATCATGCTCACAAACAACAGAAACATTCGCAACAGATTTCCCATCAAATAAAGAAAACTCATGCAAAGTATCATCAAACTCTAACGACACGACGCCCTTATACACATCGATTTTGACCCTAGCGGTCTTAAGAAAAGGGCGTCCTAACAGCATAGAGGACGAAGCATGCAATGAATTTTCTTTCATATCTAAAACAAGGAAATCGGCGGGAAACGTCATATTCCCAACTCTAACTAAAACATCCTCTACCTTCCCCCTAGGACAGATGCTCGACCCATTAGCCAACTGAACAGAAACATTACACTCATGCATTTCATTTAAATTCAGTTCACGATATAATGCATAAGACATAACATTAACAGAAGCTCCTAAGTCTAACATGGCATTATGAACAATTTTACTACCTATAGTGCATGGGATAGTAAAAGTACCTGGATCGTTGCACTTTGCAGGCAACGTACCTGGGAGTATGGCAGAGACGTTCTCTTTCTTTTTCTCAGTCCCTCTGGACTTCCTCTTCGTAGTGCACCAGCTCCTTAGAAATTTTGCATATTTGGGCACTTGACTAACTGCCTCTAGGAGCGGGATATTCACCATCACCTTCTGGAAGGTTCGCAGGACCTCCTCGTCATCGGATTCCAAAGTAGGCTTCGCAAGCCTACTCGGGAATGGTGCTTTGGCAACATCCACAGGTACACTGACCTTCTCATTTCTTTTCTCATTCTGAGTCTCAAGAGCAATCGGGGCGGACTCGTTCAGGCTGTCCGTGGCTTCCTTCGCAGCTCTGGTGGAAAGTGACTTCCCACTGCGCAGCTGAATGGCACTCACGTTTTCACATGAGTTAACTGTAGTTTGGGAAGGAAGCTTCCCCGAGCTCTTGCTCTCGATCTTACTAATAGACACCGCCATCTGTGTCAGCTGCTTGTTCAGATTCTGCAGCTCTGCCTTATGAGAATAAAGCTCCTCGCGAGCCTCTTTTTGGAACTGGCTGGTGCTAGTCACGATGGTCCTGACCATCTCTTCAAGTGAGCTGGAGGAGCTCGAGGCTTGAGCCTGGGTGGAAGAGTTAGGCCTATCCTGGGACTGGCCTTGGAAGCGATTTTGTCCTTCCCTATTCCCATAGCTGAAATTTGGATGGTCACGCCAACCGGGGTTGTAAGTGTTAGCATATGGATCATACTTCCTTGGGTTGGAAGCATACCCCCCGATTGCATTGACCTCCGCCTCTTCGCGTTGTCCTCCAACAATTTTCTTCAACATACTACCTATCTCGGCCACCTGGGCCCTCATTTCAGACATCTCATGGCTCTGAGCCACGCTGTGCACTTGTCCTTGCCCCCTGATCCCAAACTGCTGCGAATTGGTGGCCATATTTGCAATGAGCTGCTTGGCCTCAACTGGGGTCTTGTCAATCAGTGCCCCTCCACTCGCTGCATCGATCATCTGCCTGTCGTGGGGCGTCATCCCCTCATAAAAATACTGTATGAGCAGCTGATCGGCGATCTGGTGGTGTGGGAAACTCGCGCACAGGCGCCCAAAGCGTTCCCAATACTCATGCAGGGACTCACCTACATCCTGGGTGATCCCATAAATTCTCTTTCGCAGGGTGGTGGCCAAGGACGCGGGAAAGTATTTCTCCAAAAATACCCGCTTCATGTCCTGCCACGTGGTGATGGATCCGGAAGGCAAATAGTACAGCCAATCCTTGGCCTTATCCTTGAGCGTGAAGGGGAATGCCCTCATGTTCAGCTGCTCTTCCGTGACCCCTGCGGGCTTCATCCCCGCGCAAACGCAATGGAACTCCATCAAATGCTTGTTCGCGTCCTCACCTGCATTTCCATGGAAAGAAGGTAACTGGTGAATTAAACCAGATTTCAGCTCGAAGTTACCTGCTACCACGGGGTAGTTAATGCACAAGGGCTGCAGGTTCAGGTCTGGCGCTGCCAGCTGCTTAAGCGTCCGTGGCGCTTCACCTTGCGCCATCTCGTCAAACAAGAAGGGATTGCCTTCTTCTCTTTCAAACGTTCCTTGCCCCTCCCGGGCTTCTCTACGTAACCGCCGCTCCTCTCTGTCAATCTCAGGAATATACTGCAAACTACCCTCAGAGGAACGGGTCATACACAAACAAAAATCTAAACATACAACATACAAACGGAAAAAATTTTCAGTCAACCATCAATAAATCAAATTTAAACTTCATTCATAAATTCAAACAATTGCCTATTCCCCGGCAGCGGCGCCAATTTTGGTAACGATATTTTTGAACTATCGCTATAAACTCAAGCTGTCGAGGCTTGCCAAAATAAATTTATAATGCCTATTGCCAAGGCTTTGCAGCCAGTGGTAACAGGGTCGATCCAAGGAACAGGAGAGTTGAATTTATTAATGAAATTGGGATTTGATCGATTAATTGGTAACGGGGGGTTTTAATCATGCAAAGAAATCAATACGAAAGCTAACGGAAGAAAGAAATAATATGTAGAAAACGTGTGCACGGTTTGGGGAGTCTCGGGGTCAATTGTTAGACAAATACAACTTATCATTTAATTCTAATAACATGGAATTCAGTTTACTAAGCACGCGGACGACTACCAGAGAAGCCCCAAAGTAGCCGACTTCATGGATTTTAATTAGGCCACACAGTCCTAATTACACGTTATCTAATCCCACATTAAGATGATCAGTCCTAAGATGAATTTAGACAGTTACTAGCTAACCGCGACGAACATTCGGGCGTGAATTCTAATTGCTAGTAGGTTGCCCGCAAACGCCGTATGCAACCAACAATTATCCTACCCGACCCGATACTTCGATTTAGTTCTATTTACCTGTGTTACTTAGTCGAGCAGTGAGAGGCACGGCATCGCTACTCTTTAACATACACAACATGCGAAACTATCCGAGTGTCAATCAACATAATTTAGCATGCGCGTTGGATTAAGCAAAGTAAATAAATGCTATGTAAACAGAACCAATATGCAAATTCATACTCAGATTATCAAAGCAATAATGTCTAACAAAATTCCCCTAAACAAAATCCCAAACCGTCACCCTTACCTTAGCCGCTCATGGCGCGGATCGTCAATCCCGCTCCACCAACGACCATGGAAGAGTTCATCTACCTATTACAAATGGAGAGTGGAGCTCTCAAACATGCCAACAATGGCGGAGCTCCACGAAATATAGAGAGAAAACGGGGAAGAAGGGAAGAAGAATCGCCGGATTCCGTTGAGAGATGAAGAAGAAAAGCCTCCCCAAAAATCTGCAGAAAAATCGTCTTTTCGCTACTGTCTTCGTCGTAGCGTCGAGACGCTAGGCCAGCGTCTCGACGCTGTGCCCTAAGTAATCCGCGCGCGCGCGCGATGGCGTCGCGACGCTAGGCCAGCGTCGAGACGCTGCCCCGATGAATTTCCAGCGCGCGCCTCCTCCGAAGCGTCTCGACGCCAAGCAGGGTCTCGACGCCAGGGCAGCGTCGAGCTAGCGTCTCGACGCTATCACTCGACGCTTGCTCTCGGGTTTTTCCAGCGTCGAGCCAGCGTCTCGACGCTATAGCTCGACGCTGGCTCTCGGGTTTGGGGCTGATGCTTTGCCTCTCCAAGGCTGTTTTGGCCCGTTTCTTCACGGAACAAACTCCCCTCTTCCCGATGCATTCCCGGGGCGCTAAAACTCTGCTTTAAGCGCTCGAACATGCCCAATGGACGCACGAGCTCTTTGCCGCTTTTCTCCTACAAAAGAGATACATTTAATCAATTGGAAGCGGTTTAGCTATAATTAGGACGTATTTAATAGCTCCAAAATGGAGTTATCACTTTGTCGAGGGAAGCGATGCTTGCCTGGTCCTTGTGGCTTTCTGCCGGGCCTGCATACCTGATGGTTGTTCTTTTGCCAGAAGTAGGGGGAAGACGAGTTGAAGGGTCTCTTCTTTGTTTTGGTTTACTTGGCTGTGCTTGGGGGGCTGGCTTCTTGCATGCAGATGTTGGATGGCCAGCTTGGCCCCTTTTTTCTCAGCATCTGTCTGTCCTCCCTCTGCTTTGCTTGGTGCCCTTGACCTTGTCTGGAGTCGCTCTTTTGCTCGTGCCGGCCGGGGGATTGATGGCTTCGGGTGGTTTTTGGGCGGCTGGGGAGTTATGCTTCGTTCGTGCTCTGGCTTGTTGGTCCTCTTGTTTCGATTGTGCTCTTTTGCTCCTTGAGTTGTGTTGTAGTTATTTGCTTTTTTGTCTTTTCTGGCTCCTTCTCGCTTGTGGGTTGGGTGCCGGAGTTTGTTGTTTGTTGGTTTTTGTTGCTTTCCCTCGGGCTTTAGTTTCCGTTGGGTTGTTTTGTTTGTTTGGTACATTGGTTTTCCCAGTGTTGTTCTCTTGTTTGATGGTGCCCTTTGGCCTCGGGCTTTGAGGTCTTTTTGCTTAATATATAATCACCTTTGCAAAAAAACACTCAAAGAACAAGATAAAGTCAATCAAAAGAATCCCAGGGGGATCCGGCCGAAACCGCACCCACCCAGGACGAGCATGCAGAGGATATATCAGACCGAATAGCAGCGATAATCGACTGAGGAGGACGGTGACCCGGGCCGTGAAAACGCAAGTTGCGTTCCCACCAAATATGGTAGATCACAGCACACCAGGCCACTCTCCCAACAAGCTTACGCTTGTGCTGCCCAGCACTCTCCCGACAAATCCACTCAAGCTCAGCATCCCAAGGGAGAACGAGGTGCCAAACCGAGCATAGCTCAATTGGCATAGGGTTGAGCTGGTGACCAAAAGGTCATGGGTTCAATCCCCGCATTAATTAAACTACCGTTGCAAAAAAAAGGGAGAACGAGGCGGGAAGCTCTACCCCAACTGAGGATATCTTCCCACACCAAACTCGCAAAGGGGCACTGAAAGAACAGGTGGTCGCGGGACTCAGTCCTGGACAAACAAAGCAAACAATCATTAGGGGTCGAGGGGATCCACCTAGCAAGCCTGTCACGGGTATACAGACGATCCCTCAAGGCCAGCCAGGTGACAAAAGCATAACGCGGAATATTCCCCCCGAACCAAAGCAAACCCTACCAAGGAACCACCGTCCCACGGGGACGGATCGCCTCCCAAGCACTCGAAACTGAAAAGCCAATCCCGCCTGGAACCCAGATCAACCTATCCTCCCGAGCCATCAGGAGATCTCCAACAATTCAGGAGACACCAACGGCCACCGCCACGAACCATCAGGAAGCAGGAAATCAGAGACCATAGCTTGAATATGACTAGCCGCGTCATACAAGATACGATCACTAATCCTCAGGAGAATAGGACCATCAGGCATCCATTGATCAACCCACATACGACACCTACAACCTATGCCAATGGAAAACCGGACAAGTGGACGGAATTGGTCACGAAGCCCCATTATCGCCTTGAGGCACGAAGACCACAGAGACGACACAGGGATCGTCCAAAGAGAACGACCACGGAGGATATACTCCTCCATCCAAGCGACCCACAGAGACCCAGAGTGAAGCAGAAGGAGCCAAAGGAGCTTCATAACAGCTGCCGAGTTCCAGGATTTGATATGACGAATACCCAAACCTCCCTCACGCTTCGGCAAACAAATGTCATCCCAAGCAACCTTCGCCCCCCCGCGACCAAAAGGAGAGCCTTTCCAGAGATAGCAACGAAGAAAACACTCAACCCTATGGACTATACGAGCAGGCAGCACAAAAACACTAGCCCAATAGACCTGGAAGCTCTGGAGAACCGACTGAATAAGCTGCAACCTACCAGCATAGGAAAGAGCCCTAGCAGTCCAACTACCAATCCTAGAGGTGATCCGATCAATCAGGGGCTGGCAATCCCGAGAAGACAGCCGTCCCGAGAGGAGAGGGAGACCTAAGTAACAAACAGGGAGGGACACAAGAGCAACACCCATGAAGTCAGCAAGGCCGTCAGCCACCGGGACAGGAACCCCCGCACAGAACATCGAGCTCTTAGCGGAGTTAGCCACAAGGCCTGAAAGCTCCTAGAAGTGAAGTAAGGTCTGCTGAACAAAACTCAAAGAAGTCGTAGTTCCCGTAGAGAAAATCATCAAGTCATCCGCAAAGCAAAGATGGGTAAGATTAACCCTCTCGCACTTGGGATGAAATTCAAACTCAGTCGGCGGGGAATTCAGCAGACGCGACAAGACTTCCATACACATGACGAACAGGTAAGGGGACAGGGGATCTCCCTGACGGAGACCCCTCCGACCCGCAAAAGCCCCTCAGAGGACCCATTCACCGAAATGGAGAACATAGGCGAAGTGACGCAAGCCCGGATCCAGTTGACAAACTGGCAAGGCGTACCAATCGAGAGCAGTAAGCCAAAGAGAAAATCCCACTAGATAGAATCATAAGCTTTTTGCAGGTCGATCTTCAGCACACACTACGGGCTCCCTTTGTTGAGGTGGTAACCCCCAACCAACTCCTGGCAGAGCAGAATGTTATCCACAATACTCCTCCCTTGAACAAAGGCCGACTGATACGGACTTATGAAGGAAGGTAGCCACACGCGAAGACGATTGGCCAAAACCTTTGCAATGCATTTATACAACACATTACAACAGGAAATAGGCGTGAAATCCTCAACCCGGGAGGCACCCACCTTCTTGGGAATCAAGGTAAGAGAGGTGGCATTGATACCATGAGGAAGGAAGGAGGTATCAAAGAAGTGAAGCGCTGCGGGACAGAAATCATCCCCAACAACACTCCAAGCAGCTTTGAAAAACCCCACAGGGAAACCATCCGGCCCAGGTGCTTTGGCACTACTCATGGAAAAGAGAACAGCTCGAACCTCATCTCTCGAGATGGGGCGGATGAGATCAGTTACACACTGATCAGACCACAAAAACCCCACAATCGGTTTTAATTGCTCTGTAAGGTCACGGTAACCAACCCCCTGGGAACCCAAGAGCCCCTGGAAATAAAGAACCAGAGATCTCGAGATGTCCTCATGGGAAGACAACCTGGCCCCAAAACCATCAACCAGAGAGGAAAAGCTATTCCGGGCTGTCCTAACTTTCACGCTCTTGTGAAAGAAACCCGAGTTCCTATCCCCTAACGCCAGCCACTTAACCCTCCATTTCTGCCGAAGGGAGGCTTCTTCACACCTAGTTGCTGCCCAAAACCTATCTGAGGCCTCAGAGGCCTGAAGCAGGAAGGAGGGAGAAAGGGGGTCTGCCAAAACTCCAGCCTGGGCAGCCTCCATGGCCAAGCGGAGATCAACAACCTGCTGACTAAGCACTGCAATCGGCTTCCCGAACTCCTGCCTTAGAGACCTCTTTAAGCTCTTTAAATTGCGAGCGAAGCTAACAAGCAGAGAGACCCCTACATGGGACACCCACCTACTAGCGACCACAGACAAAAACCTATCAGACTCCCCCCAATGGTTAAAGAACCGAAAGGAGGGAGACCGACGAGCACCTAAAGGGCCTGGAGAGAAAACCATCGGACTGTGATCAGAAACACCCCAATCATGCACGTGCACCACGCACATAGGCCGGGCAGAAGCCCACTCAGCATTCACCAAAACTCTATCCAACCTCCCCAACTGACCTCTTGGGCCACCCCTCGGGCGACTAGTCCAAGTGAACCAATTCCCCTGAACCGGCAGCTCAACGAAGTCAGCCTCTAGGAGGGCATTATCAAAGGCTCCCATCTCAGAAATGCTATGGTTACCACCACTCCTCTCAGTCAGCCGGCGAGTCTCATTAAAGTCTCCCATAACAACTCCAGGGTAAGACCAACTCGAACAAGCCAAGGCCAACGCCCTCCACAAAGCTGACCGCCCAGCCTCCACATTGGACCCATACACACAGGCAATATGAGTCACAACCTGAGAAGACAGGTCCACCAGGGAGCCAGTAACCAACTGAGGACTAATCAGGCTAGGAGAGAAAGAGAAACGGCGGGAACGCCATAGCACCCAAATACGACCCAGGACACTATCCCCATAACTACACACGCACTGCCAATCGACCCCAAAGGAACGAAACATGAAGTCAAACTGATGAGCCTTAACCTTAGTTTCTACCAGACAGCAGAAACCAATATCCTCAGACTCCAAAAAGGAACGAACACATCGTCCTTTTGTCGGGTCAGTGAGACCGCGCACATTCCACGAGCACCAACTAGACATAGGAAGTAGAAGGGGTAACAATGGCATCCTGACACCATCGAGGGTCCACACTGTCACAGAGCGTCTTTTCCACTAAGGAAACCACCCTCGGGGGGGCCAGAGCACACTCCGAGGAATCAGCTAGAGAACCGAAAGAGTTAGTCACGCGGACCCCCTTTAGGGGCTCAGGAGAACGGGAAAGTGGTATCGATATTTTTGAACTATCAATATAAACTCAAGCTGTCGAGGCTTGCCAAAATGTAATTTATAAGCCTATGACCAAGGCTTTGCAGCCAGTGGTAACAAGGTCGATCCAAGCAGTAAGAACGATCAAAATCACTGCTAAAATTTGGATTTAATTAATTGATTGATTCTGTAACGGGGGGATTTTTAGCATGCAAGGGAAACAATAATAGAGCTAACGGAAGAAAGAATAACAAGTAGAAAACGCGTGCACGGTTTGGGAGTTTCGGGATCAATTGTTAGACAAATTCGGTTCATCATTTGATGCTAAATTCATGGTATTCAGTTTATTATGCACGCGGACGACTACCAGAGAAGCCCCAAAGTAGCCGACTCCATGGATTTTAATTAGACCACACAGTTCCAATTATACGTTATCCAGAATTACATTAAGGTGATCAGCCCTAAGATAAATCTAGACAGTCACTAGCTAACCGCGACGAACATTCAAGCGTGAATTCTAATTGCTAGTAGATTGCCCGCAAACGCCGTATGCAATCAACAATTATCCTACCCGACCCGATACTTCGATTTAGTTTTATCTACCTGTGTTACTTTGTCGAGCAGTGAGAGGCACGGCATCACTACTCTTTAACATACACAACATGCAAATTACTCGAGTGTCAATCGTCGTAGTTTAACATGCGCGTTGGATTAAGCAAAGTAGATAAATGCTAATAAACAGAACCAATATGCATCATCAAAACGTAAATTTTTTTTTTGCAAAAGTGAATATATATAAGCAAAAGACCTCAAAGCTCGAGGCCAAAGGGCACAACAACAAGAGAACAAACACTGGGAGAACCAATGTACGACAACAAAACGAAAACAACACAACGGAAACCTCACAGCCCGAGGGAGAGCAACAAATAAACCAAACATCAACATACCCCAGCATCCAACCCACAAGCGGGAAGGAGCTAGAAAAGACAAAAAGCAGAAAAAAGAAACACAACTGAAAAGCAAAGAAACAGCTGAAGCAGGAGGAAACAAAGAGATAGAACACGAGGGAATCGTGACACCTCAACCGCGATCCGCCCACAAAACTCCCCAGGCCATCCAACCCCCGGCCGGTACTAGCGAAAGAGCGACTCCAGACTGGGTCAAGGGGCACCAAGCAAAACAGAGAGAGGACAGGCAGATGCTGAGAAATAAGGGGCCAAGCTGGCCATCCATCAAATGCAAGCAAGAATCCCACCCCCAAGCTCGACCAAGAAACCCAACAAAGAAGAGGCCCATCAACTCGTCTTCCCCCTACTTATGGCAAAAGAACAACCATCCGGCATGCAGGCACGACAGAAAGCCACAGGGACCCAGCCAGCATCGCTTCCCTCGACAAAGCCAGATCCAAGGACCCACCAAAAGCCCACACACCCTCAGGACAAAGCGCCTTTCGGGGTGACAACAAGCGTCCAGAACTCAACTCAATTAGGAACCAGGACCGGCAGGGGACAACGAGCACCCACAGAACAAGAGAAGGACAGCCAACTGCAGAAGAAACAAGCACCACCTGAAACACTCCGACAGCTAGGGACACCCCACAGACTAGCCTCGCAGAGCCCCACACAAGAAGCCCACCAGGAAGAAAGGCCCAAGGCAGCCAAGGACAGACAGATGAAGAAACCAGCAACTGAACAAGCCTCAGAAAGCAGCGATCTCAGAGCAAGAACAAGCACAGGGACAAGCTCAAAAAACCAAGCCACACAGACCAAACCAGAAACCCCTCCAGAAGAAGGGCAACAGCATGAACCAGGGACAGATCAGGGGAAGAAGCAAACGCCATAAGCGAGACAGCGCCACATAGAGCCGAAACCGTACCCGCCCAGGACGAGCAAGCAGAAGAAATATCAGACCGAATAGCAGCGATAACCGACTGAGTAGGGCGGTGACCCGGGCCATGAAAACGCAAATTGCGTTCCATCCAAATATGGTAAATCACAGCACACCAGGCCACCCTCCAAACAAGCTTACGCTTGTGCTGCCCAGCACTCACCCTACAAATCCACTCAAGCTCAGCATCCCAAGGGAGAACGAGGCGGGAAGCTCTGCCCCAACAGAGGATATCCTCCCACACCAAACTCGCAAAGGGGCATTGGAAGAATAAGTGGTCACGGGACTCAGTCCCGGACAAACAAAGCAAACAATCAGTAGGTGTCGAGGGGATCCACCTAGCCAGCCTATCACGAGTATACAAGCGGTCCACCATTAGCGATTTGGGGCTCTGCGAGGCTAGTCTGTGGGGTGTCCCTAGCCTAGACCATTATCTAACAAAATCTCCCTAGACCATTCCCTAGACCATTCCCAAACTTGATGCCAACAAAACGTAAATTATCAGAACCAAATTATCTAACAAAATCTCCCTAGACCATTCCCAAACCGTTCACCCTTACCTTAGCCGCTCATGGCGCGGTTTGTCAATTCCGCTCCAACGACGGCCATGGAAGGAATCATCCACGAGTTACAATGAAGATGGAGCTCACTCGCATGCCAACAATGGCGGAGCTCGCCTAAGATAGCAGAGAGTGGGGGTTCGATTCTGCCCTAGGGCAGATTTTCTTAAAAATTATCAAACAACCACGTGGTGCAACAGGTGAGTGAGCGCATCACCTAGATAGCCCAGAGTGGGGGTTGATTGATCCTACACCGTGCAAACGGGGCATGGATGATTTAAAATATTTAACTGCTTTATATACCGCCTATAAAGGCAAATTTTAATCAAATGGTTGTTCATTGAAGCTTTGTATGTCTGAGTTTTCTCTCCTCCCAACAATGGGGGACTGATTTTTTGAGCTGCATCTATGGTGGTTTCGTGGCTTCCATGGCTTTTCATTGAAGTTTCGTATGTCCCGTTGATGAAGGTAGCGGAGCTGGGCGCATCACCGAGGTAAGCCCTCTTCATTCTCTGTTTTTTAGCAGCTTTGTATGCTCTGTTTTGTGTGTTTTTTAGCATCTTTGCATGCTCTGTTTGTGTAGTGGTCTGTTCTGGTTTGTGTGTTTGTTTCTTTTCAATTCTTAGATTCGTGGTGCCCTACTCTTGGTTCTCCATTGGTTCTGTTTGTGTAAGTTTAAGGGGTTGTCTTCTTCGGTATTTCACGTGTGGTTTGCATCATGAGAAGGAAGAAATCACCTCTGAAAAAACCATTTGCCAAGAACATTCCAACCTCTGTTTTTTCTGGAATTCGTAATAAAATTCCATCTCCTTTACCTGTGGCTTTGAGTGAGGGGTTTGTCCTTACTCAGTCCTCTGTGAAGGTCGCTGCTGGTTCAGGAATTGCCTCAGAAGAGTTGGGGCTGATGAGCTCGAGTGTGGGAGACCCGAGTGTGGTTTCTCCATCTGGGCAAAAACAGAGCGAGCGTGTTGGGGGGTTCCTTTGCTGAGTATGTTGCCGGTTGATCCGATCGTTAGTTTGAATAAATTTGGGGTTGTTACAAGTCAAAATGGAGACCCTCTCCCCATCCGTCGTAAGGGGCGTGTTAAAAGAGCTCAAACTGGAAACTCGAGCATCAGTCTGGACGCTGTTTCAGAAGATGGAAAAACAGAGGTTCCCCTACCAGTAGCCTCTGATGGTGTGGCTGTGGTGCCCCCTCGGTTTTGTCCTCAACCCATCAGTCCTAAGCCGCTTGATAAATTGGCGGAGGTTAATCTGGGCTTCAATGGGGAGATCTCTTGCAGGCGAAAGGCTGACGTTGAAGGATTGGGGCAGCCATCTTCGTCTTCTGTGTTGGCGGCTCCAGAGTTTCCCGTTCTCGCTGCATTACCTATTGATGGAAAGTGTAGTAACTCTGGGGGCGTGATTCAAGGGCTGGGAGTTAAGGTTTCAACGAGGACCAACTCCATTCCTTCTCCAACTAGGTCTGATGCCATTTCGAATTTGCAAGCTGTCAGAATTGATTATGGTAAGGCTGGGCATCCTAACAGCTACTTGATGCCAAATAAGGAAACTCAGCTCTTGGGCTTAAAGGCTACGAATAATGGTAAGGAAATGCAGCAGGTTTCTTCTTTGGCATTTAAGGAAACGTTGGGAAAAGAATTAAGAGAGGATTCTCTCTCTAGGGCCAATTCCACAGGCTGGCCAAACCGAGCATAGCTCAATTGGCATAGGGTTGAGCCGGTGACTGATAACTCCATTTTGGAGCTATTAAATACGTCCTAATCATAGCTAAAGGCCGCTTCCAATTGATTAAATGTATCTCTTTTGTAGGAGAAAAGCGGCAAAGAGCTCGTGCGTCCATTGGGCATGTTCGAGAGCTTAAAGCAGAGTTTTAGCGCCCCGAGAATGCATCGGGAAGAGGGGAATTTGTTCCGTGAAGAAACGGGCCAAAACAGCCTTGGAGAGGCAAAGCATCAGCCCCAAACCCGAGAGCCAGCGTCGAGCTATAGCGTCGAGACGCTGGCTCGACGCTGGAAAAACCCGAGAGCAAGCGTCGAGTGATAGCGTCGAGACGCTAGCTCGACGCTGCCCTGGCGTCGAGACCCTGCTTGGCGTCGAGACGCTCCGGAGGAGGCGCGCGCAGGAAATTCATCGGGGCAGCGTCGCGACGCTGGCCTAGCGTCGCGACGCCAGCGCGCGCGCGCGCGGATTACTTAGGGCACAGCGTCGAGACGCTGGCCTAGCGTCTCGACGCTACGACGATTACAGCAGCTAAAAGACGATTTTCTGCATAATTTTTGGAGAGCTTTTTCTTCTTCTTCTCTTGGCGGATTCCGGCGATTCCACTCTTCTTCTTCCCCATTTTCTCTCTATATTCCGTGGAGCTTCGCCATTGTTGGCATGCGAGTGAGCTCCACTTTCCATTGTAATAGGTAGATGAACTCTTCCATTGTCGTTGGTGGAGCGGGATTGACGCACCGCGCCATGAGCGGCTAAGGTAAGGGTGACGGTTTGGGATTTGTTTAGGGGAATTTTGTTAGACATTTATGCTTTGATAATCTGAGTATGATTTTGCATATTGGTTCTGTTTACATTGCATCTATTTACTTTGCTTAATCCAACGCGCATGCTAAAATACGTTGATTGACACTCGGGTAGTTTCGCATGTTGTGTATGTTAAAGAGTAGCGATGCCGTGCCTCTCACTGCTCGACTAAGTAACACAGGTAAATAGAACTAAATCGAAGTATCGGGTCGGGTAGGATAATTGTTGGTTGCATACAGCGTTTGCGGGCAACCTACTAGCAATTAGAATTCACGCTCGAATGTTCGTCGCGGTTAGCTAGTGACTGTCTAAACTCATCTTAGGACTGATCATCTTAATGTGAGATTAGATAACGTGTAATTAGGACTGTGTGGCCTAATTAAAATCCATGGAGTCGGCTACTTTGGGGCTTCTCTGGTAGTCGTCCGCGTGCTTAGTAAATTGAATTCCATGTTATTAGAATTAAATGATAAGTTGTATTTGTCTAACAATTGACCCCGAGACTCCCCAAACCGTGCACACGTTCTCTTCTTATTATTTCCTTCTTCCGTTAGCTTTCTCATTATTTCCTATTTGCATGATAAAACCCCCCGTTACCAATTAATCAATCAAATCCCAATTTCACTAGTAAATTCAACTCTCCTATTCCTTGGATCGACCCTGTTACCACTGGCTGCAAAGCCTTGGTTATAGGCCTTATAAATCGTATTTTGGCAAGCCTCGACAGCTTGAGATTAAGCGGATATTAAAAAATCCGTCTACCAAAATCGGCGCCGTTGCCGGGGAGTAGGCAATTGATTGAATTTATGATTGGAGTTTGAATTTGATTCATTGATGGTCGACTGAAAAATTTTTCTTGTTTGTAATTCGTATGTTTAGATTTTTGTTTGTGTATGACCCGTTCCTCTGAGGGTAGTTTGCAGTATATTCCTGAGATTGACAGAGAGGAGCGGCGGTTACGTAAAGAAGCCCGGGAGGGGCAAGGAACGTTTGAAAGAGAAGAAGGCAATCCCTTCTTATTTGACGAGATGGCGCAAGGTGAAGCGCCACGGACGCTTAAGCAGCTGGCAGCGCCAGACCTGAACCTGCAGCCCTTGTGCATTAACTACCCCGTGGTAGCAGGTAACTTCGAGTTGAAATCTGGTTTAATTCACCAGTTACCTTCTTTCCATGGAAACGCAGGTGAGGACGCGAACAAGCATTTGATGGAGTTCCATTGCGTCTGCGCGGGGATGAAGCCCGCAGGGGTCACGGAAGAGCAGCTGAACATGAGGGCATTCCCCTTCACGCTCAAGGATAAGGCCAAGGATTGGCTGTACTATTTGCCTTCCGGATCCATCACCACGTGGCAGGATATGAAGCGGGTATTTTTGGAGAAATACTTTCCCGCATCCTTAGCCACCACTCTGCGGAAGAGAATTTATGGGATCACCCAGGATGTAGGTGAGTCCCTGCATGAGTATTGGGAACGCTTTGGGCGCCTGTGCGCGAGTTTCCCACACCACCAGATCGCCGATCAGCTGCTCATACAGTACTTTTATGAGGGGATGACGCCCCATGACCGGCAGATGATCGATGCAGCGAGTGGAGGGGCACTGATTGACAAGACCCTAGTTGAGGCCAAGCAGCTCATTGCAAATATGGCTATAAACTCGCAGCAGTTTGGGATCAGGGGGCAAGGACAGGTGCACAGCGTGGCTCAGAACCATGAGATGTCTGAAATGAGGGCCCAGGTGGCCGAGATAGGTAGTATGTTGAAGAAAATTGTTGGAGGACACCGCGAAGAGGCGGAGGTCAATGCAATCGGGGGGTATGCTTCCAACCCAAGGAAGTACGACCCATATGCAAACACTTACAACCCCGGTTGGCGTGACCATCCTAATTTCAGCTATGGGAATAGGGAAGGACAAACTCGCTTCCAAGGCCAGGCCCAGGATAGGCCTAACTCTTCCACCCAGGCTCAAGCTTCGAGCTCCTCCAGCTCACTTGAAGAGATGGTCAGGACCATCGTGACTAGCACCAGCCAGTTCCAGAAAGAGGCTCGCGAGGAGCTAAATTCTCATAAGGCAGAGCTGCAAAACTTGAACAAGCAGCTGACACAAATGGCGGTGTCTATCAGTAAGATTGAGAGCAAGAGCTCGGGGAAGCTTCCTTCCCAAACTACAGTAAACTCATGTGAAAACGTGAGTGCCATTCAGCTGCGCAGTGGGAAGTCAGTTTCCACCAGAGCTGCGAAGGAAGCCACGGACAGCCTGAACAAGTCCGCCCCGACTGCTCCTGAGACTCAGAATGAGAAAAGAAATGAGAAGGTCAGTGTACCTGAGGATGTTGCCAGAGCACCATTCCCGAGTAGGCTTGCGAAGCCTACTTTGGAATCTGAGGATGCGGAGGTCCTTCGAACCTTCCAAAAGGTGGTGGTCAACATCCCACTTCTTGAGGCCGTAAGCCAAGTGCCAAAGTACGCCAAGTTTCTCAAGAAGTGGTGCACGAGTAAGAGAATGTCGAGAAAAAGCGACGAGACGAAGAAAGAAACCGTCTCCGCAATCTTCCAAGGTAATCTTCCACCAAAGTGCATCGATCCTGGTATGTTTTCTATCCCATGCACTATCGGTACTAAATTCATTGAAAATGCCATGTTAGATCTCGGTGCCTCGATTAATGTCATGTCTTATGATGTTTTTAAAGAACTTGAACTGTGTACTTTAATCGAGTCTAATATAGTTATCCAACTAGCCGATCGATCTTGTGTGCATCCTTTAGGGAAGATTGAGGATGTTTTAGTCAAAGTAAAAGACTTACTGTTTCCATGCGATTTTTATGTGCTGAGCATGAATGAGAATTCTTCGCATGTTTCCTCTTCTATTTTACTAGGCCGCCCATTTATGAAGACCGCTAAGGTCAAGATAGATGTTGATAGGGGTGCTTTGTCTGTAGAATTTGATGGAACGGTGAACGAGTTTATTATAAATGCATCGAAATCGTTTGTGAATGATGAAAATGTGTCTGTTGTTGAGCATGTCGAGAATGGGAGTCTACCCTCGCGCTTGAGGGATGGTTCCCATGTCTCGGTAAAAATTTCTGATTTAAATGTGTGTGATAATGATGCTGATTTTTGCACTAACATGTCTGATATTCACGTGCCCGAGGCACGAAGAGTGCAAAATATTTTTCAGGTGGATGGCAGAGAAGGTGTGGCCAAGGACAAGTCTGGATCGTCCCCCGCACCTACAGACTATGGATGAGTCTGTTGAGAGAATACAGTCGAGCAACCGACTTTAAAAATTCTGCGCTTCTCGGAGGCACCCGAGTGTTGAACTGTTTTTATGCTTTAGTTTAGTTTTATTGCTTTTTAGTATTAATTAGCTTGTTGTTTTTTTTTTAGGGGAATCGAGGAAGAGAAGACAATTTTGGGCTCTGATGCGTTCGTGCGCCGCTTCCTCGCCCTCGCCAGCTTCACCAAGAGTCAGGGAAGTGTATTTCTTCTTCCCTTTTACTTTGATGTATCTGACTGGTTGGCATTGAGGACAATGCCAAATTTTGAAGTTGGGGGTGGAGTAGTCCGATGGATGTGCATGTGTAGTTTGTTGAGAAGTGTTATAAAGATATTGAAGTGCTTGGGACTCTGTTTACTGTTTTCTGACTGTGATAGCCTAGGAAATGCATGTTGGAAATCTGAGCATGTTCATAATCGAGTTTTTGCATGAGTTTTGTGTTTATTAGGTTCATGTCAAAAATTTTAAAGTTTTTTCTGTTGCTCCCTTGCACTCATCGCGCACTTAGCAACTTCTCCCTAGATTCCGTAAGCTTGGTTTATCGCATGTTTAGCTAATTCTCGTTGTCACCCCGAAAGGCACCCTTAGGTAGCTTGTTGCATGAGAGTTAGTGGCTAATTAATCGAAGAAGCATGTGCTTAGCCTAATGAAAAAAAAAAAAAAATATATAGAAAAGCATGTTTTATAGAAAAATTTCTCTCGAGGCGCTCCTCCTTCTTTTTAAGCGCTTAAAAGAAGTGAGCGTTAGTCCTTAAAAACGTGAAGTTTTATGCATGAATTTTACGTGTTAGGCATCTCGAGTAGGAAGGAAAAAGAAATGAAAGGTTGGTTCAAAGAACCCAAAATAAAAGAGTACAAAGTACTTTTGAAAAGAAAGAAAAAGAATGAGAAAATAATTAGGTCTCTTAATTTGTTTCTCTCTCTCGTGTAAGTCAAGTGTAGCTGTTCTTAAACGCTAGAAGTAGGGGGAAAATGGGATGTGCGTTGCATGTTGGTTTTCCGGGTTTACGTGAGTTTAGGAGTGGTTGTCTAGCACACACACACGTTAGGGGGCAAGAGTTAATTTTTGATATGTCCTAGTTAATACATGAACAAAATGCTTCCATGATTATACTCGTGTTTGAAATTTCAATATGCATGGAGGTTTGAGTTAGAATGCATGTAAGCGCGTCCTTAGAGTCAATGTCTTTGTAGTGCTTGCTCGAGGACTAGCAATGTTTAAGTTGGGGGTGTTTGATAACTCCATTTTGGAGCTATTAAATACGTCCTAATCATAGCTAAAGGCCGCTTCCAATTGATTAAATGTATCTCTTTTGTAGGAGAAAAGCGGCAAAGAGCTCGTGCGTCCATTGGGCATGTTCGAGAGCTTAAAGCAGAGTTTTAGCGCCCCGGGAATGCATCGGGAAGAGGGGAATTTGTTCCGTGAAGAAACGGGCCAAAACAGCCTTGGAGAGGCAAAGCATCAGCCCCAAACCCGAGAGCCAGCGTCGAGCTATAGCGTCGAGACGCTGGCTCGACGCTGGAAAAACCCGAGAGCAAGCGTCGAGTGATAGCGTCGAGACGCTAGCTCGACGCTGCCCTGGCGTCGAGACCCTGCTTGGCGTCGAGACGCTCCGGAGGAGGCGCGCGCAGGAAATTCATCGGGGCAGCGTCGCGACGCTGGCCTAGCGTCGCGACGCCAGCGCGCGCGCGCGGATTACTTAGGGCACAGCGTCGAGACGCTGGCCTAGCGTCTCGACGCTACGACGATTACAGCAGCTAAAAGACGATTTTCTGCATAATTTTTGGAGAGCTTTTTCTTCTTCTTCTCTTGGCGGATTCCGGCGATTCCACTCTTCTTCTTCCCCATTTTCTCTCTATATTCCGTGGAGCTCCGCCATTGTTGGCATGCGAGTGAGCTCCACTTTCCATTGTAATAGGTAGATGAACTCTTCCATTGTCGTTGGTGGAGCGGGATTGACGCACCGCGCCATGAGCGGCTAAGGTAAGGGTGACGGTTTGGGATTTGTTTAGGGGAATTTTGTTAGACATTTATGCTTTGATAATCTGAGTATGATTTTGCATATTGGTTCTGTTTACATTGCATCTATTTACTTTGCTTAATCCAACGCGCATGCTAAAATACGTTGATTGACACTCGGGTAGTTTCGCATGTTGTGTATGTTAAAGAGTAGCGATGCCGTGCCTCTCACTGCTCGACTAAGTAACACAGGTAAATAGAACTAAATCGAAGTATCGGGTCGGGTAGGATAATTGTTGGTTGCATACAGCGTTTGCGGGCAACCTACTAGCAATTAGAATTCACGCTCGAATGTTCGTCGCGGTTAGCTAGTGACTGTCTAAACTCATCTTAGGACTGATCATCTTAATGTGAGATTAGATAACGTGTAATTAGGACTGTGTGGCCTAATTAAAATCCATGGAGTCGGCTACTTTGGGGCTTCTCTGGTAGTCGTCCGCGTGCTTAGTAAATTGAATTCCATGTTATTAGAATTAAATGATAAGTTGTATTTGTCTAACAATTGACCCCGAGACTCCCCAAACCGTGCACACGTTCTCTTCTTATTATTTCCTTCTTCCGTTAGCTTTCTCATTATTTCCTATTTGCATGATAAAACCCCCCGTTACCAATTAATCAATCAAATCCCAATTTCACTAGTAAATTCAACTCTCCTATTCCTTGGATCGACCCTGTTACCACTGGCTGCAAAGCCTTGGTTATAGGCCTTATAAATCGTATTTTGGCAAGCCTCGACAGCTTGAGATTAAGCGGATATTCAAAAATCCGTCCACCAGTGACCAAAAGGTCATGGGTTCAATCCCAGCATTAATTAAACTACCGTTGCAAAAAAAATTCCACAGGCTGTACTCATCCTTTTGACATTCAAAATGGAAAGTCCAAATTGCCTTTGACCCGTCAGATTTTGCATGTTGATTTGGGCCTTCAAGCCAAAAATAGTGCAGCTATACGTGGTTCCTTAAATTTAAATGGGCTTGTTAATGGGCCTAATGAAATTGAAATTGAGCTTGCACATCTTGGGCTTGATGGTTTGGATAAGAAGGGGCCCCACCTTAATGGGCTTGACCCAATGGGTTTGGGCCCAAATTTAAGCTCGACGGTCTTCGGGCAAGGAGTCGTGCCTCTTGGGCCGCCCTCTTTTAGCCCTATAGGGCGTGGGCAGTTGGGCCACTTGGTGACCCGTCGTACCTTCTCTACTCGGGCTGAGGCTTTGCCCTTGAAGGGAAAGGTCGGAAATAGTGATTTTGAAATAGGGGTTAGTTCGCTAGGGCCGATGATTGGTTCGGGGATTCCAGGAAAGTTTTCCCTGTTGGGCCACCATTGTTCGGAGTTGGGATCTAGTGAAGGGAATGATGTGTTGGGGGGTTCGGTGGACGAGTCTGGGACGAATCCTATTGGGCCATTTGGGCCCGCAGGGCCCCTTCCTCAGGGTCAGAAGGCTAGTTGGGCCAATCTTTTTGGGCCTCAGTGGACCTCCCCTGCTGCGGAACCCCTAGTCTATAACCCTCCAATTGAGAAGGATGGGATGCTGTTTTCCATTCCCTCGGATGAGGTTATCGAGGAGGGCATAGCAGTCTGGAAAGGTTCGTTGGTGGGTCAATTTATTGATGGCAAACTTCCTTTTTTTTTTTTGCAAAGGTGATTATATATAAGCAAAAAGACCTCAAAGCCCGAGGTCAAAGGGCACAACAAACAAGAGAACAAACACTGGGAGAACCAATGTATGACAACAAAACCAAAACAACCAAACGGAAACCTCACAGCCCGAGGGAAAGCAACAAACAAACCAAACAGCAACAGACCCCAGCATCCAACCCACAAGCGGGAAGGAGCCAGAAAAGACAAGAAGCAGAAAAATGTAACACAACTAAAAAAGCAGGAGAACTAGCTGAGCAAGAGGAAACAAAGACAGAACACGACCGAAGCATGACACCTCAGCCCCAAACATGACTCCTCATCCGCCTACAAAACAGCCCAGGCCATCCATCCCCCGGCCGGCGAGTGAAAGAGCGACTCCAGACAGGAAACTTCCCTTTTTTGTTCTTGATCGTCTTGTCAGGAAGATTTGGAGACATGTGGAAGTTCCAACCATTAACTTGTTTGATAATGGTTTGATCATTTTCAGGTTCCAAAAGGACTCAGCTAGGGACTGGGTCTTAGAGAATGGCCCCTAGCACTTCGGGGGGAAGCCTATCCTTCTGAGGCCGTGGACCCCTGGGATTGTCCCCCAGACCTTTGTGTTCGATAAAATACTTGTGTGGGTTAAGTTTTTCCATGTCCCTATGGAATTGTGGACCACTCCTGGGTTGAGTAATATTGCGAGCACGGTTGGTGTTCCTTTGCGGTTGGATAAGCCTACAAAGGAGAAAACGTGCTCCTCGTATGCTCGGGTTTGTGTGGAGGTTGCGATTGATGCCCCTCTTCCTAGTAAAGTTGGGGTCACTGTCTATGGGGTTGATCACACTATCCCAATTGAGTATGAGTGGAAGCCCAAGCGGTGCCTGTCTTGCCGTGTCTTCGGCCACTCGGACACAGGTTGTCCGAAACAGAATATGGGTAGGGTCGATCCCATCCCCACTACACAGGTGGCTGCTGAGGGTGAGGTCAAGGTGCCGGCCCAGAGTGAGGGCGTGGACTCGGATATGGTTATGGTTGATAGTGGGGAGGGTTGTTGCGTGCTCAATGTGTTAAAGATAAATAAGCAAGAAGGTAGATAGAGCACTCAGAACATGCAAGCATACATGGTCTCACAGCAAGTAGTAAGTATATTTCATTCGTTTTTTCCACAGAGACTTATTTTTAGCTATTCATGAAGTGTATTTGTTAAGAAAGAAGGGGTGGATTTGATGGGGTAAAATTGGTTTTTAATTATCTAATTTTTGCTGAATGTGTAAAGGAATGCAACATAAACAAATGCAAGTTGAGATTAGACTCAAAAGATAAGAGATGGAATTAATAAACGAAGAAGAAAACAGCTAAACAGAATGGTACTTAGCAGAATTGCGGACACCGCAATTTTACCGCAATTGAATAACAGCGAAAGTGTGTAAATGGGCGAATTAAGGGCTACTAATGACTATCCTATAGGCATTTTTATATGATTCTCAAGCACTGGATCTACTCTCTATGCATCAAACTCACTCTATCTCATGTATCGTCCGATTCCATGCATTAGATTCTTTAGTTTACTCGACTCAAAGTAAGGTCTTAAGCATCTTGTTAAAACAAAAGTGTTTAGTTTGTACTAGGGAAACGCCTATTCCTAGGCCGTTTCCTGGTTACCATGAAAGGCTAGCATGATTATACGACTCTGAACTCTTACTCCTTCCAGAGGTTAGGAGTTCTTTGGACAAAATGGATGGCCAATCGAAATTGCCCGTGGGATGAAGCTTACATACAATCAATTGCTTCGATAGCTATCCTACATGCTTGGTTCACGTTTTTTAGCCTATAGTTCTGTCATTAGCATGCCCCTAAGTGACTTAGCTACTCATGGATATATAGAGAACAGAAGTATAACATAAAACAGACATGCTCAGAAGGGAAATGTACTCAAAACAGTAAGACAAAACCGTAGCAGCAGAAGATGGAAACTGTGAAATGAAATCTTGCAATTTGATTACTTTGAATGTTGAACGGACAAAAGGGAACTTAAAGGAAATAATTCAAAGACAGACAGCGACGAAATGCAGCAAACTAATCACTAAACCAGAAGCGATAACTAAACAATGCTGGAAATGAGAAAGGAAAGACAAAAAACAGTAAATGGTGCTTGGAATCCTCGTTGCAGTCGCCTCGAATGAAGGGGATGAAAGGTCAGCCTTGCTTGGATGAATCCAATCGAGAGAGAAGAAGAATCTCCTCTCCTTCCTATCAGATTATCGATTCCAACAGCTGAGACTCTCACTCCAACAGACGGCAAAGGAAAACAGGGCGAAAAGATGGACTGCGAGAAGACTCTACGCTTTCGGATGATGATTGAACCTCCGACTTTGGCCCCCTTTTATAGTAGTTTGCAGGTGCGTTTGGGCCAAGGAGAACCATCAATCTTCAACGTCATATATCAGAATGGATGGAGGAGAAAGAATGAATCCCTGAAATTACGGAAATTAACAGAAAAGGATCAGTCAACTTACGGTTTTCACTTGAATAATTGCGGCTTCAGCAATGTTTTCGCAATGCTGTCGCAATGCAGTTTTTTTCATTCTTTTCCTTCGGTTTTCAACCTTTTTCTTTCCTATTGTGCATAAGTCCTAATTTAGCTATCTTCTTCTCATTCTCATATTTAAGCATAGGTTTAGGCTAAATGCTATCAAAAACACCTAAAAGTGTTCATCTTCTTAAGCTAAATGGGTCCTAAATAAGTCACTTTCAGAGACTTAACACACCCCCAAACTTAAGGCTTTGCTTGTCCTCAAGCATACTAAGGACTTACCTAGGCTGCTGTTTCTTCTTCTTTAACCACCTACTGACTCCCTTATATCCCTATCTATAGCACTGCTGTCCTGTGACACACTTCTCAGTTTAAAACTACCTTCTTATCTAGCTTCTTCTGACTTCGCCTGCCTAACACTCACCTGCTTTTATTAACTTCCTACAACTGATCTATTCGCTTTTGTCATATCATGCTACTATCCCTAAGGTTTCAAATTCTGCCTAGCTTTACCTCAGACTCAGTACATGCTTCTAGCTTTACTTTTAATGTGTCTAGGAATCCTTAGAGTCATGCCAGTCTTAGTATTAACGGTGACAGTAGTATTTTAAAGAACAACCTAAACCCTGGCATCACTACATTGGAAAAACACTCATCTCCCTAAACAAACCTACAAGTTACAACTTTGTGCTTAGCTAATTGAGGATCAGAGTTCTTTTTAAATAGGACACCTAAGCCACAAAGTTATAACTCCTAGGTATACATTCTTCTTCCCTATTCTTTTCCTTTTTTCTTACTTAGGTGGGACCTCTCCTTTGGTTGCCTTTTGATGCAATGTCACTTGTGGGTCACACACTTGGCACTGATTACTTAGCAACCTAAGAGAGACCCCCCTCTTTATTCTATTTTTCATTTTTTTTTTTCAGTTCATCATTTTTTTTGTAAAGGAGAAGAAGAATGCTTATGTTTCTAAGGGAGAGAGGAATGTTCCTAGGCCTAGGGTGGCCTCCCCCAAACTTCAACTACTCATTGTCCCCAATGAGTGTCTGAGGTGGCACACCCCCAAACTTTCCTAGAAGCATCTAGTCTAAGGTAAAACAAAGAGAATCTAAAGCCCTAGGCATAGACAGAACATTCAAAAGAAAATATCATAGCAGCAGTAAATTAAAAAAAACAGACAGTTAAGGGCTTAAAGCTATGCATGCTGAGCTTTTTAGAGGTTGATTTTAAACTAACAAAGGGTGTCCTATGACACTCATCCAGTATGCATTTAGATAAGCTATATAAGGTAGTCATGTTAGCAGCAAAAGATAGAATTTAAACAGATTACAGCCTAGCTAAACAGACAGTCCAAAACATGCTTTCAGTCATGAAAATTGCGGGTACCGCAATTATTTCGCAATTAGATCAGGGCATATATAACATTGATTAAGGCCCCTACGCATGCTCTTTCCAGTCATTCAAGCTCTTCTAAAAATAAAACAAAACTAACCTACCTAAGCTCCTATCATCAGACTATCCTAAACAAAATTAAAAACATAAAACTAAGTATTTAAAACAGATCAAAAGTGTACTAAAAGACAGCATAATTCACATAGTTTAACAGAAAATTGTTTTTTTTTTTTCAAGGGAACAGTAATACTCCCTTCAGTGCAATTCAAACCAGCACTCAAACGTCTTCATCTTCATCAGGTTGCCGTGGTCGTGGGGGCACCCATGGAGTCAGGAGATTCGTAGGGAAATCAGGGAAGATGCACCCAAGTTGGTCTGCAACTTCCTTGTCCCTCGCCTGCGCATAAGTGGCCCATTGAGCCATTCTCCGCTGCATATCCATCAGGCAGGCCATGGATAGGGACTGTTCAGCAGCCAGCCTATCCAGTTCAAACTCCATATTTCCCTTCCTCCTCAGCCTCAGGCTAGCAGGCAGCGCCAAGTGGCCTGTGTAAGTCATTTGCTGCTCCATGCGCTCGGTGGGGACTCCTGCAAGCAAACATAGCTTGGTTATGGTGTTAGGGAAAAACAGTGGTCCCTTACCTTTCTTGGCGCACTCAGCAATAGCAGCAGTGATGACTTCTCCCACGTTGATCGTGAGACCTCTCATTATCGCATACACCAGCAGCGATCGGCCCTGGTTGATTGTAGTCTCATGAGTCACTGGGGACAATCTCCTTCTCACGAACGAAAACCAAACAGCCGCCTTAGCCGTGAGGTTGGCACTCATGAGAGTGTGCCTCCCATTGCGTGACACGGTCCAGGAAGCTTCAGGCTGGCCAATGGTCCGAATGGCCTCTTCCAGAACAGCCTCAGTAGGCTCATCAACAATCCGTGCATAATCTGTATGAGTTTGGCCCTTGAGACCATAGGCTTCGTTGATGGCCTTGGCTGAGAAATCCACTTCTACCCCTCTGACCACAGACAGGCCATCCTCAGGGCTTAGCACATTGGCGTAGAAATCATACACCATGCTCGTGTAGGCTGGATTGGGCGGTCTGCAAAATTCCTCCCAGCCGTGGTTGATCACTCCTGCGCGCAAGAATTGCGGCAGGTCAGCAGGTCGGTCGAGGAAGCCTTTCTCGTGCAGCAACTCCCTCTTCCGCAGCTCAGCACCCCTGGACTCAGCATCAGATGAAACATACCTCACTGACTGAGGCTCGTCTTCAGGGTAGAGCTTTGCCTTCCCCTTATCTGATGGCCTGGCTGACTCGGCAGCCTCAACCTTGAGTCGTTTGAGCGATGGCTCAGTACTTTCCTTCTCTGATGAAGGCACCTCCTTAGCCTTCTTCCTCTTTAGTTTCTTGGATCGCTTGGCTTTAAGGATCTTGGCCTTCTTTCTCTTCTTCAGCTTTGCCTTAATGTTGATCTGCTGCAGGCATGCCCCCAGCGTCTCCTCCATGGAATCATCCTGCTGTGCAGGACTCTCTGGGCTAGCTTCCCTTGCAGGTGAGAAGGCCTCGTCTTCACCACCTTCCCCACTGCCCTGAGTGGATTCCTGGTACTCCCCATAGGGGAATTCAGGGTCAGGCCGTGGAGGCGTGTGCGAAGGTGTGGCACTCTGCTCTGCTGTAGGCGTCTGCACGGAATTCAGTGGTGAAGACGGCGTTTCAGGGCTCTGTGCAGGCGGTGACGATGAAAGCTCTGGGCTGTGCACTGGTTCAGATGATGAAGGGTTGTGCGCAGGTGAGGCAGATGGCGACGAACTCTTCTTGGGCGACTCGTGGGACGCACGATCTGTTTCTTGACTCTCCACAGAGAGAGTCTTGGCTTTGCTTGGTTCGGCGGCCGTCTCGATACTCCACCGGCGTTTCTTGGGCGTGCCCGCTGGTTCAGAAGGTCCAGCAGGGATCTCAGTGACAACCCTCCACTTCTTCCTACGGATCGGAAGCTTGGGAAGAGGTCCGGTGCGTGGTTGGCGCTGGAGGTTGTTCTTCGTGTGGTTGGCGCTGGAGGTTGTTCTTCGTTTTGGTTGGTGCTGGAGGTCTGGGTTATTAAGGACTCCTTTGCTTCGGCCTACTGAGATTCATGAGGCGTAAGAAATCCCCCCAGAAGAAACCATTTGCCCAAAGCAATGGCATCTCTTCGGTTCAAAGTTTGCGACCTCCGAAAGCTGCAGTGACTGTGTGTGGGGAGCCTTCGGCGGTCCTCAATATTGCATTAGGTAAGGCTGCTGGGGGGAAAGCACCTAGGCGTTCGACTTCAGATGATTCATATCCTGAGGAAAAACAGAGCATGGGCTGCGAATCCGAGTTGTCTGCTCATGAGCTTAAGTTAACTTCCGGGGAGGCTGGGAGTAATGGTGAGGAAAGATCTAGTCAAGGGACGAAGAGTGTTCAAGTGCATTCCTCTGGTTTTTCTGGGGAGATCTCGAAGTCTGCAAATATAAGGAAAACAGGGGGTCAGACCCTTCCATTGCAGTCCATTGCTGGGGGTGTTATTTCCTTTGAGGGTGTGCTCTGTTCTCAGCCCCGAAGTTCTAGTTCTGAGTTAGCGGCTGCCTCTTCTTCGAATTTGCGGATGCTTGAGGATGGTAAGCTTCGGCTGGAGGTTGAAGTTAACGAGTTAGGTCAATTTGCGTCCTCTACAGGGGTTGCGGCGGCTGGTGATCTTGCATTCATTGAGTTTCCTAAACAAGCTGCTATTTTGGAATCTCACTATGATGTCCGTCTGCAGCGTGATTCCTCTTGCACGAATAAGGCAAGTATTGGAAAGGAGTTATTTGGAGATGTTTCTCTCTCTTTGGCCAACTCTAGCGGTAATTTGGGATCCAAAGCCAAAAATGGTAGTTCAAATCTCTCCTTTCCTCAATCACGTGTGGACTTGCAGCGTGACTCCTCTTGCAAGAATAAGGCAAGTATTGGAAAGGAATTAATTGGTGATTTTTCTCTCTCCTTGGCCAACTCAAGTGGTCAATTGGGCTCCAAAGCCAAAATTGGCAAGTCAAATCTTTCCTTTCCTCAATCACATGTGGAATTGGAAGGCTTTCCTAATTGTGCTAACCAATTCGGTTTTGGGCCTGCAATTGGGCTTGGCCAAAAAGGTTCTAGTGTTCAAGGAATTGGCCCAAGTGGGCTGGACTTGAATAACATTAATGGGCTTGATGAAATTGGGCTTGGCCCAATTGTTCATGACTTGGGGCAAGTAGTGTTGCCAATTGGGCCGCCCTCTCTTAGCCCAATAGGCCGTGGTCAGTTGGGCAATCTGGTGACTAGGCGTGGAAAGCCCAATCGGGTTGAGGGTTTGCCGCTCAAGGGGAAGGTTGGGACTAATGAGGTTGGGTTGGGATGTAGCTCGTTTGGGCCTAGGAGTGGTTTGGGGATTCCAGGAAAGTTTCCTCTTCTTGGCCACCCTCGTCTGGATGTTGGTATGAGCAAGGAGGATGAGGCGTCTAGGGTTTCTTTAGGTGGGGTTGGGCCTATTCACATGGGGTCGGGTGGACCCCTTGGGTCACCCGGTCAGGAGCATAAGGCTAGCTGGGCCAATCTTTTTGGGCCTCAGTGGACCTCTCCATCTGATGAACCTCTCCTCTATAACCCTCCTATTGAGAAGGATGGGATTATGTTTGCCACTCCCTCGGATGAGGTTATTGAGGAGGGCATAGCAGTTTGGAGGGGTTCGTTGGTGGGACAGTTTATGGATGGTAAACTTCCCTTTTTTGTTCTTGATCGGCTGGTGAGGAGGATTTGGGGACATGTGGAAGTTCCAACCATTAACTTGTTTGATAATGGATTGATCATTTTCAGGTTCCAAAAGGACTCAGCTAGGGACTGGGTCTTAGAGAATGGCCCCTGGCACTTCGGAGGGAAGCCTATCCTGCTGAGGCAGTGGGCCCCTGGGATTGTCCCCCAGACCTTTGTGTTCGATAAAATTCCTGTGTGGGTTAAGTTTTTCCATGTCCCTATGGAATTGTGGACCACTCCTGGGTTGAGCAACATTGCGAGTACGGTAGGTGTTCCTTTGCGATTGGATAAGCCTACAAAGGACAAAACGTGCTCCTCGTATGCTCGGGTCTGTGTGGAGGTTGCGATTGATGCCCCTCTTCCTAGTAAGGTTGGGGTCACGGTCTATGGGGTAGACCATACTATCCCCATTGAGTATGAATGGAAGCCCAAAAGGTGCCTATCCTGTCGGGTCTTTGGCCACTCGGACTCCGGCTGTCCAAAAAAGACTGTGAGTAGTTGTGATCCCACCCCCCCTACACAGGTGTCTACTGAGGGTGGAGTCAGGGTGCCGGCCCAGAGTGATGGAGTGAACTCGGATCAGGTAGGGGTTCCTAGTGGGGAGGGTGAACAGGCCTCCTCTCTTGAGGCTGGTGATGACTTTATCCCTGTGGGAGGGAAATCACGCAGGCGTAAACGGAAGAAGGCTGCCAAGTCCTTGGCCGCCGACTCGTCTGCCCTTCCCTTTGCCTTGGCTAGTCTCCCGAGTTCTCCTATTGGCCCCTCCTCTCGGCTCCCCCGTTCTCCTGAGCCCCCGAAGGGGGTACTTGTGACTAACTCTTTCGGTTCTCTTTCGGATTCTTCGGGGTGTGATTTGGCCCCCCCGAGGGTGGTTTCCTTAGTGGAAAAGACGCTCTGTGACAGTGTGGACCCCCGATGGTGTCAGGATGCCATTGTTTCCCCTTCTACTTCCTATGTTTAGTTGGTGCTCGTGGAATGTGCGCGGTCTCACTGACCCGACAAAAGGACGATGTGTTCGTTCCTTTTTGCAGGCTGAGAATATTGGTTTCTGCTGTCTGGTAGAAACAAAGGTTAAGGCTCATCAGTTTGATTTCGTGTTTCGTTCCTTTGGGACTGATTGGCAGTGTGTTTGTAGTTATGGGGATAGTGGTCTGGGTCGTATTTGGGTGTTATGGCGTTCCCGCCGTTTCTCTTTCTCCCCTAGCCTGATTAGTCCTCAGTTGGTTACTGGCTCCCTGGTGGACCTGTCTTCTCAGGTTGCGACTCATATTGCCTGTGTGTATGGGTCCAATCTCGAGGCTGAGAGGTCTGCTTTGTGGAGTGAGTTAGCCTTGGCTTGTTCGAGTTGGTCATCCCCTGGCGTTGTTATGGGAGACTTCAATGAGACTCGCCGGTTGACTGAGAGGAGTGGGGGTAACCATAGCATTTCTGCGATGGGCGCCTTCTATACTGCTCTCCTTGAGGCTGACTTGGTTGAGCTGCCGGTTCAGGGGAACTGGTTCACTTGGACTAGTCGCCCGAGGGGTGGCCCAGGTGGTCAGTTGGGCAGGTTGGATAGGGTTTTGGTCAACGCTGAGTGGGTTTCTGGTCGGCCTATGTGTGTGGTGCACGTGCATGACTGGGGTGTCTCTGACCATAGTCCGTTGGTTTTCTCTCCAGGCCCTTTAGGTGCTCGTCGGTCTCCCTCCTTTCGGTTCTTTAACCATTGGGGGGAGTCTGATAGGTTTTTGTCTGTGATTGCCAGTAGGTGGGTGACCCATGTTGGGGTCTCTCCGCTTGTTAGCTTCGCTCGCAATTTAAAGGGCTTAAAGGGGACTCTCAGGCAGGAGTTTGGGACGCCTATTGCCGTGCTTAGTCAGCAGGTTATTGATCTGCGCTTGGCCATGGAGGCTGCCCAGGCGGGAGTTTTGGTGGACCCCCTTTCTCTTTCCCTCCAGCATCAGGCTGCTGAGGCTTCTGATAGGTTCTGGGCAGCCGCTAGGTGTGAGGAAGCCTCCCTTCGGCAGAAATCGAGGGTCAAGTGGCTGGCGTTAGGGGATAGGAACACAGGGTTCTTTCACAGGAGTGTTAAGGTTAGGGCAGCCCAAAATAACTTTTCCTCTTTGGTTGATGGCTCTGGGGTCAGGTTGTCGTCCCATGAGGACATCTCGAGATCTTTGGTCCATTATTTCCAGGGTCTCTTGGGGTCCCAAGGGGTTGGGTATCGTGACCTCACTGAGTGTTTAAAGCCGATGGTGGGGTTTTCGTGGTCTGATCAGTGTGTAACTGATCTCACTCGCCCCATCTCGCGAGAGGAAGTTCGTGCTGTTCTCTTTTCCATGAGTAGTGCCAGGGCTCCTGGCCCGGATGGCTTCCCTGTGGGGTTTTTCAAAGCTGCTTGGAGTGTTGTTGGGGATGATTTCGTTTCCGCTGTGCTTCACTTCTTTGATACCTCCTTCCTTCCTCCTGGTATCAATGCCACCTCTCTTACCTTGATTCCTAAGAAGGTGGGTGCTTCACGGGTTGAGGACTTTAGGCCTATTTCTTGCTGTAATGTGTTGTATAAATGCATTGCAAAGGTTTTGGCTAATCGTCTTCGCGTGTGGCTGCCTTCCTTCATTAGTCCGAATCAGTCGGCCTTTGTTCAAGGAAGGAGCATTGTGGATAATATTCTGCTCTGCCAGGAGTTGGTTGGGGGTTACCACCTCAACAAAGGGAGCCCGCGGTGTGTGCTGAAGATTGACCTGCAGAAGGCTTATGACTCTATTCAGTGGGATTTTCTCTTTAGCTTACTGCTTTCGATTGGTACGCCCTGCCAGTTTGTCAACTGGGTCCGGGCTTGCGTTACTTCGCCTATGTTCTCCATCTCGGTGAATGGGTCCTCTGAGGGGTTTTTTGCGGGTAGGCGTGGTCTCCGTCAGGGTGACCCCCTGTCCCCTTACCAGTTCGTCATGTGTATGGAAGTCTTATCGCGGCTGCTGAATTCCCCGCCGCCTGGTTTCGAGTTTCATCCCAAGTGTGAGATGGTTAATCTTACCCATCTTTGCTTTGCGGATGACTTGATGATTTTCTCTGCGGGGAACAGGGCTTCTTTGCGGTTTGTCCAGCAGACTCTACTTCACTTCCAGGAGCTTTCTGGCCTTGTGGCCAACTCCGCTAAGAGCTCGATGTTCTGCGCGGGGGTTTCTGCCCAGGTGGCTGTTGATCTGGCTGAGTTCATGGGTGTTGCTCTGGCGACCTTGCCTGTGTGTTACTTAGGTCTCCCTCTCATCTCCGGTCGGTTGTCTTCTCGGGATTGCCAACCTCTGATTGATCGGATCACCTCTAGGATTGGCAGTTGGACAGCTAGGGCTCTTTCCTATGCAGGAAGGTTGCAGCTTATCCAGTCGGTCCTTCAGAGCTTCCAAGTCTATTGGGCTAGTGTGTTTGTACTGCCTGCTCGTATAGTCCATAGGGTTGAGAGTTTGCTTCGTTGCTACCTCTGGAAGGGCTCTCCTTCTGGTTGTGGGGGGGCGAAGGTGGCCTGGGCTGACATTTGTTTGCCGAAGAGCGAGGGAGGTTTGGGTATTCGTCATATCCCCTCCTGGAACTCGGCAGCAGTTATGAAGCTCCTCTGGCTCCTCCTGCTTCGTTCTGGTTCTCTGTGGGTGGCTTGGATGGAGGCGTATATCCTCCGTGGTCGGTCTCTCTGGACGATTCCTGTGTCGTCTACGTGGTCTTGGTGCCTCAAGGCGATTATGGGGCTTCGGGACCAATTCCGTCCTCTTATCCGGTTTTCCATTGGTGACGGTTCTAGGTGTCGTATGTGGGTTGACCCTTGGCTGCCTGATGGTCCTATTCTCCCCAGAATTAGTGATCGTATCTTGTATGACGCAGCTAGTCATATTCAAGCTATGGTCTCTGATTTTTTGCTACCTGATGGTTCGTGGCGGTGGCCGGCAGTGTCTCCTGATTTATTGGAGATCGCCGATGCTGTGCGTTCTACTGTGTGTTGCCCAGGTAGGGAGGATAAGTTGATCTGGGTTCCTGGTGGGATTGGCTTTTCGGTTTCTAGTGCTTGGGAGGCGATTCGCCCTCGTGGGACAGTGGTCCCGTGGCAGAGTTTGATCTGGTTCGGGGGGAATATTCCGCGTCATGCTTTTGTCACCTGGCTGGCCTTGAGGGACCGCTTGTATACTCGTGATAGGCTGGCTAGGTGGATCCCCTCGACACCTACTGATTGTTTGCTTTGTTTGTCCGGGTCTGAGTCCCGTGACCACTTGTTTTTCCAGTGTCCCTTTGCGAGTTTGGTGTGGGAGGATATCCTCTGTTGGGGCAGAGCTTCCCGCCTCGTTCTCCCTTGGGATGCTGAGCTTGAGTGGATTTGTCGGGTGAGTGCTGGGCAGCACAAGCGTAAGCTTGTTTGGAGGGTGGCCTGGTGTGCTGTGATATACCATATTTGGAAGGGAACTGAATTTGCGTTTTCATGGCCCGGGACACCGCCCTACTCAGTCGGTTATCGCTGCTATTCGGTCTGATATTTCTTCTGCATGCTCGTCCTGGGCGGGTGCGGTTTCGGCCGTCTCCCCCTGGGATTCTTTTGATTGACTTTGTCTTGTTCTTTGAGTGTGTGCAGGTGTTATGTCAGGTTGCTCTTGTGGCGCTGTCTCGCTTATGGCGATTGCTTCTTCCCCTGCTCTGTCCCTGGTTCTTGTTGCTGTCCCTTCCCTGAAGGGGTTTGGTTTGGTCTGGGTGGCTTTGTTATTTGCGCTTGTCCCTGTGCTTGTTATTGTTCTTTGTTCGCTGCTTCCTGAGGCTTGTTTCTGTTGCTGGCTTCTTCATCTGTCTGTCCTTGCCCTTCCTTGGCCTTCTTCCCTGGTGGCTTCTTGTGTGGGGCTCTGCGAGGCTAGTCTGTGGGGTGTCGCTAGCTGTCGGGGTGGTTCGGCGGTGCTTGTTTCTTCTGCAGTTGGCTGTCCTTCTCTTGTTCTGTGGGTGCTCGTTGTCCCCTCTCGGTCCTGGTTCCTAATGGAGCGGAGTTCTGGTCGCTCGTTGTCACCCCGAAAGGCGCCTTGTCCTGAGGGTGTGTGGGCTTTGGTGGGCCCTTGGATCTGGCTTTGTCGAGGGAAGCGATGCTGGCTGGGTCCCTGTGGCTTCCTGCCGTGCCTGCATTCCGGATGGTTGTTCTTTTGCCATAAGTAGGGGGAAAACGAGTTGATGGGCCTCTTCTTTGTTCGGTTCCTTGGTCGAGCTTGGGGGGCGTGCTTCTTGCTTGCATTTGATGGATGGCCAGCTTGGCCCCTTTTTTCCTCAGCATCTGCCTGTCCTCTCCCTGTTTTTGCTTGGTGCCCCTTGACCCTGTCTGCCGTCGCTCTTTCGCTTGTTCCGGCAGGGGTTGGTTGGCCTAGGGAGTGTTGTGGGCGGAGGAGTGGTCATGCTTCGCGGTTGAGGTGTCTCGATTCCTTCGTGTTCTATCTCTTTGTTTCCTCCTGCTTCAGCTGTTTCTTTGCTTTTCAGTTGTGTTTCTATTCTGCTCCTTCCCGCTTGTGGGTTGAATGCTGGAGTGTTGTTGTTTGTTTTATTTGTTGCTTTTGTTGCTTTCCCTCGGGCTGTGAGGTTTCCGTTGTGTTGTTTTCTTTTGTTGTCGTACATTGGTTCTCCCAGTGTTTGTTCACTTGTTGTTGTGCCCTTTGGCCTCGGGCTTTGAGGCCTTTTGCTATTATATATTCACTTTTGCAAAAAAAAAAAAGAGGTCCGGTGCGTACAGCCCCAGCATCTGCAAGGGTCAGAAGTGCTTCCCTTGCAGCCGCTTCAGCTGCGTCATCAGCCTTCTTCTTGGCTGCGGATCTTTCAGCCCTTGTGGACACCATTGTCGAATCTTGGAGGTTTGGAGAGAAGGATCAAAGATGAAGAGAATCTCAGTTTTCTTGGAAATCAGAGAATGAGAGAATCGTATCGATCGAGCGCCTTCTAACGGATATAAAGGCAACGGCTAAATCCCAACGGCTCTATTTTGCGGATCCTGCAATTCCAGCGCAATTTTAGGGATTTCTTTTTATCTAAACGGCAAACTTGGTTCGTCCGTATCTTTTATTTGGCTCGAGCGTTTCTTGATTTTTAAAGTTGGGATTACTCTCCTTGATCCCCTCTTTCGATTCCCTATAAAAACAAATAAAACAAACATTAAATACTTAATTAAAATCACACCACAAAACATACAAATGATAACCGAAAAAAAGTGAAAAAATAAACTAAGGCATTAGCCTTGACTGAACGAGCACAGTGACCACTCGTTCTCTCTCGTTTTTAGTTTCACGCTTCATTCAAGAGGAAGGCCGAGAGAGTCTTCACATCTCCTTCCTCATAGTAGTGCTTCAACCTCGCCCCATTGACCATAAATGGCTGACCTTGCTGCAAGTTTTTTATCTCTATTGCACCATGAACAAACACATTAGTAATGACAAATGGACCCGACCATCTAGACTTAAGTTTCCCTGGAAGTAGTTTCAACCGTGAGTTAAACAACAAAACAAGTTGACCCTTCTTAAAGTCCTTAACTCTAAGTCTACTATCGTGCCAAATCTTGGTTTTTTCCTTGTACATCTTAGCATTTTCATAGGCCATATGCCTAAGCTCATCAAGCTCATGTAATTGCAAAGACCTCAGTGTCCCCGCATCCTTTACACAAAAATTCAATTCCTTCATGGCCCAAAATGCTTTGTTTTCTAACTCAAGTGGTAAGTGACAAGCCTTGCCATATACCAGCCTATAAGGGGACATACCTAGGGGTGTCTTGTATGCTGTCCTATAAGCCCAAAGTGCATCCTCAAGCTTGAAGGACCAGTCTTTCCTATTAGGTTTGACCACTTTTTCTAGGATGTTCTTAATTTCCCTATTTGAAATTTCAGCCTGTCCATTTGAGTGTGGGTGATAGGGAGTGGCTACTCTATGTCTAATGTTATACTTAGCCAACACTCTCTCCATAGCCTTGTTAATGAAATGTGACCCCTCATCACTAATGATGGCACGAGGTGTCCCAAACCTAGTAAAAATGTGCCTATGCAAGAAGTTGGTGACTATTTTAGCATCATTATTAGGACATGCTTTGGCTTCTACCCACTTGGACACATAGTCCACTGCTACTAATATGTAAAGGTTACCTGATGATGGAGGGAATGGTCCCATGAAGTCTATGCCCCACACATCAAAGAGCTCTAACTCTAAGATGTAGGTGAGGGGCATCTCATCCTTTCGACTGAGGTTACCTGTTCTTTGGCATTCATCACAGCTGTGGGCATAGTTGTGGGCATCTTTGAAGATCGTTGGCCAATAATAGCCACTCTAAAATACCTTTGCAGCTGTTCTTTGGCCACCAAAGTGTCCACCATAAGGAGATGTGTGACAGTGCTGCAGCACAGACTTCGCTTCAGCAGCTGAAACACACTTCCTCAGCAAGCCATCAGCACAGGTTCTGTAAAGTGTGGGGTCATCCCAGATGAATTTCCTTGCTTCATGAAGGAACCTCTTTTTCTCTTGTCCTCCCTTGAAAACTGGTAATACCTGTGATGCACGGAAGTTAGCAATGTCAGCAAACCAAGGTTCCTCATCGTTATCACGATGAGTCAAAGCAAAGACATGTTCATCAATAAAAGCATCAGAAATTGCGGGGTCCGCAATTTTTTCGCAATTGTGCTGCAATCGAGACAGGTGATCTGCAACCACGTTTTCACATCCTTTCTTGTCTCGAATGTCCAAATCAAACTCTTGCAGCAACAACACCCACCTAATCAATCTAGGCTTGGCATCAGCCTTCCTCATAAGATATTTCAAGGCAGAATGGTCAGTGTATACAATTGTCCTAGTGCCTACAATATAGTTTCTAAATTTTTCGCAAGCAAACACTACAGCAAGCATCTCTTTCTCAGTAGTTGTATAATTACATTGAGCCTCATTCAAGGTCTTACTAGCATAATAGACAGGGTGTGTTAGCTTGTCAATCCTCTGTCCTAACATGACTCCTACAGCATAATCACTGGCATCACATAGCATCTCAAATGGGAGATCCCAATTTGGTCCTACTATTATAGGTGCAGTGACTAGTGCTTTCTTAAGGGTAGTCCAAGCTACTAAGCATTCCTTAGAGAAGATGAATGGTCTATTTAGCTCTAAAAGCTCACACAGAGGCTTGGCTATCTTAGAAAAGTCCTTGATGAACCTTCTGTAGAAGCCAGCATGCCCTAAGAAGCTTCTAATGGCTTTGACATTCTGGGGCTCTACCAACTTCTCTATGATCTCAATCTTTGCCCTATCAACTTCTACTCCTGCCCTTGACACTCTATGTCCTAAGACAATCCCCTCATCCACCATAAAATGGCATTTTTCCCAATTTAGGACTAGGTTGGTCTCCTCACACCTAGCCAGGACTTGTCCTAGGTTTTCTAGACAGTTTGAAAATGAGTCCCCAAATACTGAGAAGTCATCCATGAATATTTTTATCATGGACTCATCCAACTCAGAGAAGATTGCCATCATGCACCTTTGGAACGTTGCCGGTGCATTGCATAAGCCAAAAGGCATCCTGCGAAAGGCAAAAGTTCCAAAAGGGCAAGTGAAGGTGGTCTTCTCTTGATCCTTAGGGTCTATAGTTATTTGATTATAGCCTGAATACCCGTCTAAGAAACAATAGTAGGCTCTACCAGCTATTCTGTCTAGCATCTGGTCAATGAACGGTAGAGGGAAGTGATCTTTTTTAGTTTCTTTATTTAATTTCATGTAATCCATACACACTCTCCACCCTGTGACAGTCCTTGTTGGAATCAGTTCGTTGTTCTCATTGACTACCACAGTTATTCCCCCCTTTTTAGGTACACATTGGATGGGGCTCACCCACTGGCTACTAGCTATTGGGAAAATCACTCCTGCATCTAACCATTTTATTATTTCCTTCTTTACTACCTCTTTCATAGAGGGGTTTAGCCTACGCTGGTGATCTACCCTAGGTGTGTGCTCTTCCTCTAATATAATTTTGTGCATGCAATAAGAAGGGCTAATGCCTCGAATATCAGCAATAGTCCATGCTATAGCCTTCCTATGTTGCTTAAGCAATAAAATCAGTTCAACCTCATGCTTTTCACTTAATTTAGAAGAAATGATAACAGGCAGAGTTTCATTACTTCCTAGATATGCATACTTGAGGTGAGTAGGTAGTGGTTTCAGTTCTAAAACAGGTGGATGCTCAATGGAGGGCTTTAAAGGATTCACAGATCTATCAGTTAAATCTATATTCATACATACATGTTGTGGTTTTTCTACAGGCATATCCATTATGTCAGATACATTCAAGTCAGCTACATCTAATTGTACATAATCATTAGCATGCTTAGTTAATAATACATGCTCCAATTGTTCCTCCATCAAGGAGTCTACTACGTCCATGCTAGCACAGGATTCAAGGTCAGAGGGGTACCTTAAAGCTTTATATACACTAAACTTCACCTCTTCATCATGAACCCTCATAGTAAGCTCACCTTTTTGGACGTCTATAAGTGCCCTACCTGTGGCTAAAAATGGTCTGCCTAGCAGGATGGGGACCTCCTTGTCTGCCTCATAGTCCAGGACAATGAAATCTGCAAGGAAAATAAATTTGTCAACTTTCACTAGAATATCCTCAATCTTACCTTCAGGGTATGCGATGGATCTGTCTGCTAGTTGTAAAGTGACAGTGGTTGGACGTGCTTCCCCTATTCCCAACTGGCGGAATAGGGACAGGGGCATGAGATTTATGCTGGCGCCCAGGTCACAAAGCGCTCTGCCCACATGCTTGCCTCCAAGTTCTACAGGTAAGGTGAAGGAACCAGGATCCTTCTCCTTCTTGGGCAGCTTGTTCTGGAGGATGACACTGCACTCCTCAGTGAGGTTTACTGTTTCAAACTCACCAATTATTTTTTTGTTAGTAATGATGTCCTTCAAAAACTTTACATAAGAAGGCATAGACTGCAAAACTTCTACAAAAGGAATGTTAACATGCACTTGCTTAAGAATTTCTAAGAATTTATTAAAATGAACTTCCTGTTCTTGCTTCTTCTTAAGCCTTCGAGGGTATGGAGGTGGTGGCACATATGCAGGCACGTCAGGGCGCTTTAGGATAGGTGGAGGCCTTGGAATTTCTTCTATCTCCTCAACAATTGGCTCTAGCCTGGCTCCTGATGTGCTAGTTGGTGGTGGACCTTGGTTTGGCAGAGACTCCAGTGGAGCACTAGACTCAGTGTTCTCTACTCTCTTTGGTATGTCTTTTGTGTTGCTCACCAACGGTCTCCCACTCCTAAGTTCAATTGCTTGAACTTGTTCTTTACCATCTCTCCTTGGTACCTCGGTGTCAGCAGGGAGTCTACCTTGGGGCCTACTCTTGAGTTCATTGGCTAATTGGCCTATTTGGTTCTCTAGGCTCCTAAGAGTAGCTTGCTGGCTTTGAAGCGTAGCATCATTCTTAGCTATATATTCCTTGAGTAAGTTTTCTACAGAAGATCCTACAGGTTGATTGTATGGTTTTTGGTACATTGACTGATTATGTTGGGGAGTGAAACCAGGTGTTCCACTCGGTCTAGGTTGGTTAGGATTTTGGTTAACATTCTGTTGGCCACCCCATGACAGGTTTGGGTGGTTTCTCCAACCAGGGTTGTAAGTTTGTGAGTAGGGGTTATTCCTAGGCTGCTGTTGGCTCCCAACATAGCAGACTGAGGATGGATTCCCAGGGCAGTATTCGTATGGGTGCCCTTCCCCACAGAATCCACAGATAAGTGCCTCGCCTTGACTTGGTTGGGTGCCCATTGACATGGCTGTGGCGGTATTGGCACTGGTTTGGAGATTGGCCTGAGCCATTTGCTTAACTAGGTTGGTCAGGGCATTTATTTGGGTGCTCATGGCGCTTAAAGCATCCTTGTCTTGAGCTCTAGTTGGCTCTACTGGATCATCTGACCACCTACAGTGAGATGTTGAGATCTTCTCCAAGATCTCATAAGCTTCGTTGTAACTCTTGGACAACATGGAACCTCCAGCAGATGAGTTTAGAACTTGTCTGATGCTGGGGTTGCATCCTTTAAAGAAGACTTCTATTTGGATACACCATGGGATGCCATGGTGTGGACATTTAATGAGAAGGTCTTTGAATCTTGTCCAAGCTTCGTGAAGAGACTCACTCGGAGCTTGTTTGAATTTGATGATATCATCACGAAAGGTCGAATTCCTATCTGGTGGGAAATATTTGACTAGGAATTTTTCTGCTAAGTCTGTCCAATTGAGGACAGATCCTGAGGGTAATGAATTTAACCACGTTTTGGCTTTGTCCCTCAAAGAGTAAGGGAACAGATATAGCCTCAGGGCTTCTTGGGAAACTCCAGGAATGAGGAAGGTATCACTGACTCCTAGGAAGTTCCTAAGGTGGTTATGGGGGTCCTCATTTTCTATTCCAAAGAATTGTCCCACAGTGGACAACATTTGGAACATCACTGGTTTTAACTCGAAGGAGTTGGCAGTGATTTCAGGACGGATTATGCTGGGGTTCAGCTCCCCAGGCATAGGTACTAGGTACGAAAGGATGGCGCTATCCTTGTCATTCGCTATTTCAATGGGATTGCGAGTGACAGGCACCAGGTTTTGATCTATTCTATCCATTTCTTCTTGAGTGGATTGCGGAGACTCTGCGGTTCCAGCAATTATTTGAGGTAAAAGGGGTTGTCTAAAGAGACGTTTCTTGGCTCTATTTCTAGCTTTAAATAATCTCTCAGCCTCAGGGTTGAACTCTAGATCACTACTTGGAGTCTCATTCATAAACTACCCTAAATTGTACCTGAAGAAGAAATGAAAATGGATCAAATTCAATGGAAAATATCTCGGTGTTTCAGACTTAACAAACTTCGTTTTCACTTAAAATAAGTCCCCGGCAGCGGCGCCAAAAACTTGTTGCGTGCTCAATGTGTTAAAGATAAATAAGCAAGAAGGTAGATAGAGCACTCAGAACATGCAAGCATACATGGTCTCACAGCAAGTAGTAAGTATATTTCATTCGTTTTTTCCACAGAGACTTATTTTTAGCTATTCATGAAGTGTATTTGTTAAGAAAGAAGGGGTGGATTTGATGGGGTAAAATTGGTTTTTAATTATCTAATTTTTGCTGAATGTGTAAAGGAATGCAACATAAACAAATGCAAGTTGAAATTAGACTCAAAAGATAAGAGATGGAATTAATAAACGAAGAAGAAAACAGCTAAACAGAATGGTACTTAGCAGAATTGCGGACACCGCAATTTTACCGCAATTGAATAACAGCGAAAGTGTGTAAATGGGCGAATTAAGGGCTACTAATGACTATCCTATAGGCATTTTTATATGATTCTCAAGCACTGGATCTACTCTCTATGCATCAAACTCACTCTATCTCATGTATCGTCCGATTCCATGCATTAGATTCTTTAGTTTACTCGACTCAAAGTAAGGTCTTAAGCATCTTGTTAAAACAGAAGTGTTTAGTTTGTACTAGGGAAACGCCTATTCCTAGGCCGTTTCCTGGTTACCATGAAAGGCTAGCATGATTATACGACTCTGAACTCTTACTCCTTCCAGAGGTTAGGAGTTCTTTGGACAAAATGGATGGCCAATCGAAATTGCCCGTGGGATGAAGCTTACATACAATCAATTGCTTCGATAGCTATCCTACATGCTTGGTTCACGTTTTTTAGCCTATAGTTCTGTCATTAGCATGCCCCTAAGTGACTTAGCTACTCATGGATATATAGAGAACAGAAGTATAAGATAAAACAGACATGCTCAGAAGGGAAATGTACTCAAAACAGTAAGACAAAACCGTAGCAGCAGAAGATGGAAACTGTGAAATGAAATCTTGCAATTTGATTACTTTGAATGTTGAACGGACAAAAGGGAACTTAAAGGAAATAATTCAAAGATAGACAGCGACGAAATGCAGCAAACTAATCACTAAACCAGAAGCGATAACTAAACAATGCTGGAAATGAGAAAGGAAAGACAAAAAACAGTAAATGGTGCTTGGAATCCTCGTTGCAGTCGCCTCGAATGAAGGGGATGAAAGGTCAGCCTTGCTTGGATGAATCCAATCGAGAGAGAAGAAGAATCTCCTCTCCTTCCTATCAGATTATCGATTCCAACAGCTGAGACTCTCACTCCAACAGACGGCAAAGGAAAACAGGGCGAAAAGATGGACTGCGAGAAGACTCTACGCTTTCGGATGATGATTGAACCTCCGACTTTGGCCCCCTTTTATAGTAGTTTGCAGGTGCGTTTGGGCCAAGGAGAACCATCAATCTTCAACGTCATATATCAGAATGGATGGAGGAGAAAGAATGAATCCCTGAAATTACGGAAATTAACAGAAAAGGATCAGTCAACTTACGGTTTTCACTTAGATAATTGCGGCTTCAGCAATGTTTTCGCAATGCTGTCGCAATGCAGTTTTTTTCATTCTTTTCCTTCGGTTTTCAACCTTTTTCTTTCCTATTGTGCATAAGTCCTAATTTAGCTATCTTCTTCTCATTCTCATATTTAAGCATAGGTTTAGGCTAAATGCTATCAAAAACACCTAAAAGTGTTCATCTTCTTAAGCTAAATGGGTCCTAAATAAGTCACTTTCAGAGACTTAACAAGGGTCAGCAGGCCTCCTCGCTTGAGATTGGTGATGAGTTTCTCCCTGTGGAAGGGAAGTCTCGTAGGCGTAAACGGAACAGGAAGAAGGCAGCAAAGTCCTTGGCTGCGACAGACTCGTCTGCCCATCCCATAGCCTTGGTTAGCCTCCCGAGTTCCCCTACTGCCTCTAGGCTTTCCCGTTCTCCCGAGCCCCTAAAGGGGGTCCGCGTGGCTAACTCTTTCGGTTCCCTAGCTAATTCCTCGGAGTGTGCCTTGGCCTCCCCGAGGGTGGTTTCCTTAGTGGAAAAGACGCTCTGTGACAGTGTGGACCCCCGATGGTGTCAGGATGCCATTGTTTCCCCTTCTACTTCCTATGTCTAGTTGGTGCTAAATTATATTTTTGTTAATTTTTATTAACCTTATTTTCCGTTGCAAAAAAATGTTTAGTTGGTGCTCGTGGAATGTGCGCGGTCTCACTGACCCGACAAAAGGACGATGTGTTCGTTCGTTTTTGCAGTCTCAGGATATTGGTTTCTGTTGTCTGGTTGAAACTAAGGTTAAGGCTCATCAGTTTGACTTCGTGTTTCGTTCCTTTGGGGCCGATTGGCAGTGCGTGTGTAGCTATGGGGATAGTGGCCTGGGTCGTATTTGGGTGTTATGGCGTTCCCGCCGTTTCTCTTTCTCTCCTACCCTGATTAGTCCTCAGTTGGTTACTGGCTCCCTGGTGGACCTGTCTTCTCAGGTTGTGACTCATATTGCTTGTGTGTATGGGTCCAATCTTGAGGCTGGGAGGTCTGCCTTGTGGAGGGAGTTGGTCTTGGCTTGTTCGAGCTGGTCTTCCCCTGGAGTGGTTATGGGAGACTTTAATGAGACTCGCCGGCTGACTGAGAGGAGTGGGGGTAACCATAGCATTTCTGCGATGGGAGCCTTTGATACTGCTCTCCTAGAGGCTGACTTGGTTGAGCTGCCGGTTCAGGGGAATTGGTTCACTTGGACTAGCCGCCCGAGGGGTGGCCCAGGAGGTCAGTTGGGTAGGTTGGATAGAGTTTTGGTCAACGCTGAGTGGGCTTCTGGTCGGCCTATGTGTGTGGTGCACGTGCATGACTGGGGTGTTTCTGACCATAGTCCGTTGGTTTTCTCTCCAGGCCCTTTAGGTGCTCGTCGGTCTCCCCCCTTTCGGTTCTTCAACCATTGGGGGGACTCTGATAGGTTTTTGTCTGTGATTGCTAGTAGGTGGGTGACCCACGTTGGGGTCTCTCCGCTTGTTAGCTTCGCTCGCAATTGAAAGGGCTTAAAGGGGACTCTTGTTGCGTGCTCAATGTGTAAAGATAAATATGCAAAAGAAAAGAGAGAGCACTTAGAACATGCAAGCATACATGGTCTCACAGCAAGTAGTAAGTATATTTAATTCGTTTTTTCCACAGAGACTCATTTTTAGCTATTCGCGAAGTGTGAATGTTAAGAAAGATGGGATGAATTTGATGGGGTAAAGTTGGTTTTTAATTAACTACTTTTTGCTGAATGTGTAGAGGGATATAACATAAACAAATTAAAGTTAAAAATAGACCTAAAGGACAAGAGATGGAATTAATAATCGAGGAAGAAAACAGCTAAACAGAATGATAAACAGGCAGAATTGCGAGGACCGCAATGTTTCCGCAATTAAATGGCAGCGAATCTGATTGGAATGGGGAATTAAGGGCTACTAATGACTATCCTATAGGCATTTTATTACGATTATCAAGCTTTGGATCAACTCTCTATACATCAAACTCACTCTATCTCAAGTATCGTCCGATTCCATGCATTAGAGACTCAAGTTTACTCGACTTCAAAGTAAGGACTTAAGCATCTTGTTTAAACAGGAGTGTTCAGGTTGTACTAGGGAAACGCCTATTCCTAGGCCGTTTCCTGATTACCATGAAAGGCTAGCATGATTATATGACTCTGAACTCTTACTCCTTCCAGAGGTTAGGAGTTCTTTGGACAAAATGGATGGCCAATCGAAATTGCCCGTGGGATGAAGCTTACATACAATCAATGTTCGAGTGTTGAACTGACTACTTGACTCACGTTTTTTAGCCTATAGTTCTGTCATTAGCATGCCCCTAAGTGATTTTAGTTACTCATGGATAAGTGGAGAACAGAAAAGGTAGATAAGAAAGACATGCTTAGAAGAGAAATGCATGTAAAACGGCAAGACAAACCGTAGCAGAACAAGGTAGAAACTGTGAAGTGCAGAAATTTACTTTGATTACTTTAAGTGTTTAATGACAAAGGAAAGCTTAAAAAGAACTGAATCTAAGACAGACAACAACGAAATGCAGTAATTGAAATGACTAAACTAAGAACAACAATGATCAGTAATGGAAATGAGAAGAAAAGGACAGAAAACAGTAAAGGCTTGCTGAAAACTTCGTGGCAGTCGCCTCGAATGATGGCGATGAGAATTCAGCCGTGCTTGGATGAATCCAATCGAGAGAGAAGAAGAATCTTCTCTCCTTCCTATCAGATTTTCGACTCCAAAAGCTGAGAACCTCACTCCAACAGACGGCAAAGGAATTTAGAGAGGAATGATGGACTGCAGGAAGACTTCTGCGCTTCGAATTCATGACTGAACCTCCGACTTTGACCCCCTTTTATAGTAGTTTGCAGGTGCGTTTGGGCCAAGGAGAACCATCAACCTTCAACGTCATATATCAGAATGGATGGAGGAGAAAGAACGAATCCCTGAAAAGTCGGATCTAAACAGAAAATGATCAGCCAACTTACGGTTTTAACTTGAATAATTGCGGTCACCGCAATTATTCCGCAATTCATTTGCAATAGTTATTTTTTCATTCTTTTCTTCGGTTTTCAACCCTTTTTCTACCTATTGTGCATAAGTCCTAAATTAGCTACCTTCTTCTAATTCTCATATTAAAGCATAGGTTTAAGCTAAATGCTAACAAAAACACCTAAATGTGTACATCTTCTTAAGCTAAATGGGTCCTAAATAAGTCACTTTCAGAGACTTAACACACCCCCAAACTTAAGGCTTTGCTTGTCCTCAAGCATACTAAGGACTTACCTAGGCTGCTGTTTCTTCTTCTTTAACCACTCACTAACTCCCTTATAACCCTATCTCTAGCAATGCTGTCCTGTGACACACTTCTAAGTTTAGAACTAACCTCTTGTCTAGCTTCTTCTGACTTCACCTGCCTACTATACCTACTGTCTTTGTTAACCCCCTACTACTGATCTAACTACTTTTGTGATATCATGCCACTATCCCAAAGGTTTCAAATTCTACCAAGCTTTACTCTAGACTCAGTACATGCTTCTAGCTTATTTTTAATGTGTCTAGGATTCCTTAGAGTCATGCCAGTCTTAGTTTTAACGGTGACAGTGGTACTTTTAGAGAACAACCTAAACCCTGGCATCACTACATTGGATATACATTCATCTCCCTAGACAAACCTAAAAGCTACAACCTTGTGCTTAGCTCATTAAGGATCAGAGTTCTTTTTTTCATAGGACATCTAAGCCACAAGATTATAACTCCCAAGCATACATTCTTCTTCCCCTATTTCTCCTTTTTTCTTTACTTAGGTGGAGTCTCCCCTTGGTTTGCCTTTTGATGCAATGCCACTTGTGGTTTACACACTTGGCACTGATTACTCAGCCACTTGAGAAAGACTCCCCTCTTTATTCTATTTTTTTCACTTTTTCTATTTATCACAAAACAATTTTTAGGAGAAGAAGAATGCTTATGTCCTAAGGAAGAGAGGAATGTTCCTAGGCCTAGGGTGGCCTCCCCCAAACTTCAACTACTCATTGTCCCCAATGAGTGTTTGAGGTGGCACACCCCCAAACTTATCCTAGAAGCATCTAGTCTAAAGTAAAACAAAGAGAATCTAAACATCCTAGGCATAGGCAAAACATTCTAGAAGCAACTATCCCAGCAGCAGAAAATTTGAACATAACAGACAGGTTTCAGGACTTATGGTTTATGCATGCTGAGCACTATTCAGAGGCAAATTTAAACTATCAAAAGGTGTCCTATGACACTCATCCAGCATGCTTCAAGATCAGCTATATAAGGTAGTCATGCGAGCAGCAAAAGATAGAATTTAACAGATCACAGCCTAACTAAACAGACAGTCCAAAACATGCTATTAGTCACAAAAATTGCGGGAACCGCAATTATTTCGCAATCCAATCCGGGCAGATATAACATTAACTCAGGCCCCTAGCATGCTTTTTCCCGTTACTCATGCATCCTAAAAATAAAACTAAATTATCCTACCTATTCAGCTAACATCAAACTAGACTAAGCAAAAGAAAAAGCATAAAACTAAACATTAAAAACAGATCAAAAACTGAATCCAAAACAGCATATTATACATTATTCTATCAAAAAGCAGGAAAATTGTCTTTTGTTTCTGAAGGGATCAGTAATACTCCCTCTAGTGCTCTTCAAACCAGCACTCAATTCTCATCATCCTCATCTGGTCGCCTTGGTCGTGGGGGCACCCATGGAGTTAGGAGGTTGGTGGGGAAGTCTGGGAAGATGCACCCCAACTGGTCTGCAACTTCTCTGTCCCTCGCCTGCGCATAGTTGGCCCATTGAGCCATTCTCCTCTGCATGTCCATCAAGCAGGCCATGGATAGGGACTGTTCAGCCGCCAGCCTATCCAACTCAAATTCCATGTTGCCCTTTCTTCTCAGCCTTAGGTGTGCAGGCAACTCCAGATGGCCTGTGTAGGGCAGCTGCTGCTCCAAGCGCTCGGTGGGAACTCCTGCAAGCAAGCATAACTTTGTTATGATGTTGGGGAAAAATAACGGCCCCTTACCCTTTTTTGCACACTCAGCTATGGCAGCAGTGATGACTTCTCCCACGTTGATCGTGAGACCTCTCATTATAGCATAAACCAGCAGCGAACGGCTCTGGTTAATTGTAGTCTCATGAGTCACTGGGGAGAGTCTTCTTCTTACGAATGAAAACCACACAGCTGCCTTAGCCGTGAGGTTGGCACTCATGAGCGTGTGCCGCCCATTGCGTGAGACTGTCCAGGAGGCCTCAGGCTGGCCAATGGTGCGGATGGCTTCTTCCAGCACAGCCTCGGTCGGCTCATCAACTATCCGTGCATAATCTGTGTGAGGCTGGCCCCTTAGACCAAATGCTTCATTAATGGCTTTGGCTGAGAAATCAACCTCCACCCCTCTGACCACAGATAGGCCATCCTCAGGGCTGAGCACGTTAGCATAAAAGTCATACACCATGCTCGTGTATGCTGGATTGGGAGGTCGGCAGAATTCCTCCCAGCCATGGTTGATCACCCCTGCGCGCAAGAACTGCGGCAGGTCAGCAAGTCGATCAAGGAACCCCTTCTCGTGCAACAGGTCCCTTTTCCTCAGCTCCACGCCCCTGGATTCAGCATCAGACGAGACATACCTCACTGACGGAGGTTCGTCTTCAGGGTAGAGTTTAGCCTTCCCCTTATCGGCTGGCTTGGAAGATTCAGCAGCCTCCACCTTGAGGCGTTTGAGCGAAGGCTCAGTACTGTCTTTGTCTGCTGAAGGCACTCGCTTGGCCTTCTTCTTCTTCAGTTTCTTGGCTTTCTTGGCCTCCTTCTTGGCCTTCTTCTTCTCTTTCTCCATGTTGATCTGTTGGAGGCAAGCCCCCAACGTTTCTTCCATAGAATCGTCCTGCTGTGCAGGAACATCAGGGCTGTCTTCCCTCATAGGAGAGAAGACTTCTTCTTCCCCAGCATCTCCACTGCCTTGCGTGGACTCCTGATAATCCCCATAAGGGAATTCAGGATCAGGCCGTGGAGAATTGTGCTCTGCTGATGGTGTATGTGCGGAACTCCATGGCGAAGACGGCAGTTCAGGACTCTGCACAGCCGCAGGTGGTAGATCAGAACTCTGAAGCGCTGGAGATGACTCGACGCGCTGCGCAGGCGGTGATGATTCTGTGCTTTGCACCGGTTCAGATGGGAGAGGGCTGCGCACAGGTGACACAGACGGCGACGAACCTTCCTTTGCTGACTCGTGAGATGCACGATCAGGTTCTTGACTCTCCACAGAGGGAGTCTTGGCGATGGTTCGTTCGGCGGCAGTCTTGACAGTCCACCGGCGCTTCTTTGGCGTGCCCACTGGCTCAGATGGCCCAGCAGGGATCTCAGTGACCACCCTCCACTTCTTCCTACGAACAGGAAGCTTGGAGAGACGGCCAGTGCGTACAGCACCCTCATCAGCAAGGGCGAGAAGCGCTTCCCTTGCAGCCGCTTCAGCTGCGTCGTCGGCCTTCTTCTTGGCGGCGGATCTCTCAGCCCTAGTGGAAACCATTGTCGAATCTTGGAGGTTTGGAGAGAGAGATCAAAGGTGGAGAGAATCGCAGAAATCTTGGAGAGCAAAGAATGAGAGAATCGTATCAATCGGGCGCCTTCTAACGGCTATAAAAGCAACGGAAAAAATCCCAACGGCTCTTTTTGCGGATCCAGCAATTTTTGCGCAATTCTAGGGACAATATTTCATAACAAATCCAAACTTTGATCGCCCGTATCTTTCATTTGGCTCAACCGTTTCTTGATTTTTAAAGTGGGATTTACTCCCCTTGATCCCCTCTTTCGATTCCCTACAAAAACAAATAAAACAAACATTAACTACGCAATTAAAAATACCTCACAAAACATACAAACAATCATCGAAAAAACAGAAAAAATAAACTAAGGCATTGGCCTTGACTAAACGAGCACAGTAACCACTCGTTCTCTCTCGTTTCTAACTTCATGCTTCATGTAGGAGGAAGGCCGAGAGAGTCTTCACATCCCCCTCCTCATAGTAGTGCTTCAACCTAGCACCATTGACCATAAATGGCTGTCCTTGCTGCAATTTTTTAATCTCTATGGCACCATGAACAAAGACATTAGTAATGATAAATGGACCTGACCATCTAGACTTTAATTTGCCTGGAAATAGCTTTAATCGTGAGTTAAATAATAATACAAGTTGGCCCTTTTTAAAGTCTTTGATCCTGAGTCTACTGTCATGCCATATTTTTGTCTTTTCTTTGTACATCTTGGCATTCTCATAGGCCATGTGCCTAAGCTCATCAAGTTCATGTAGCTGTAAAGATCTTAATGTCCCTGCATCCTTCACACAAAAATTTAATTCTTTCATGGCCCAGAATGCCTTGTTCTCCAACTCAAGTGGCAAGTGGCAAGCCTTGCCATACACCAACCTATAGGGAGACATTCCTAGAGGTGTCTTATATGCTGTTCTATAAGCCCAAAGTGCATCCTCAAGCTTGAAAGACCAGTCTTTCCTATTAGGTTTGACTACCTTTTCTAGGATGTTCTTTATCTCCCTATTGGAAATCTCAGCTTGGCCATTTGAGTGTGGGTGATAGGGAGTAGCTACCCTATGTCTAATGTTATATTTAGCCAATAATTTCTCCATAGCCTTATTAATGAAATGTGACCCCTCATCACTAATGATAGCACGAGGAGTCCCAAATCTAGTAAAAATGTGTCTATGCAAGAAGTTAGTGACTGTTTTAGCATCATTATTAGGACATGCCTTAGCTTCTACCCACTTTGACACGTAGTCTACTGCTACTAAAATGTACAGGTTACCTGATGATGGAGGGAATGGTCCCATGAAATCAATGCCCCACACATCAAAGAGCTCCAACTCTAAGATGTAGGTGAGAGGCATCTCATCCTTACGACTGAGGTTACCTGTCCTTTGGCATTCGTCACAGTTGTGGGCATAATTGTGGGCGTCCTTGAAGATTGTTGGCCAGTAGTAGCCACTCTGAAATACCTTAGCAGCTGTTCTTTGACCACCAAAGTGCCCACCGTAAGGAGATGAGTGACAGTGCTGCAGCACAGACTTCGCTTCAGCAGCTGTAACACACTTCCTCAACAACCCATCAGCACAGGTCCTGTAAAGTATGGGGTCATCCCAGATGAATTTCCTTGCTTCATGGAGGAACCTCTTCTTCTCTTGTCCTCCCTTGAACACTGGTAATACCTGTGATGCACGGAAGTTAGCAATGTCAGCAAACCACGGTTCCTCATCGTTTTCACGATGAGTCAAAGCAAAGATATGTTCATCTATAAAAGCATCAGAAATTGCGGGGTCCGCAATTTTTTCGCAATTGTGCTTCAATCGAGACAGGTGATCTGCAACCACGTTTTCACATCCCTTCTTGTCCCGAATGTCCAAATCGAATTCCTGCAGCAATAACACCCATCTAATCAATCTAGGCTTAGCATCAGCCTTCCTCATCAGATATTTTAAAGCAGAATGGTCAGTATATACAATGGTCCTAGTTCCTACAATATAGTTCCTAAATTTTTCACAAGCAAATACTACAGCAAGCATCTCCTTCTCTGTAGTTGTATAGTTACATTGAGCCTCGTTCAAGGTCTTACTAGCATAATAGACAGGATGTGTGAGCTTGTCAGTCTTCTGTCCTAACATGACTCCTACAGCATAGTCACTAGCATCACATAGCATCTCAAATGGGAGATCCCAATTTGGTCCTACTATGATTGGTGCTGTGACCAGTGCTTCCTTAAGGGTTTTCCAAGCTACTACACATTCTTTAGAGAAGATGAATGGCCTACCTAGCTCCAGTAGCTCACATAGAGGCTTGGCTATCTTAGAAAAGTCCTTGATGAACCTTCTATAGAAGCCAGCATGCCCTAAGAAACTCCTAATAGCCTTGACATTCTGGGGCTCTACCAACTTCTCTATGACCTCGATTTTTGCCCTATCCACTTCTACACCTGCCCTTGACACTCGATGCCCTAAGACAATCCCTTCATCTACCATGAAATGGCATTTTTCCCAATTTAGGACTAGGTTGGTCTCTTCACACCTAGCCAGGACTTGTCCTAGGTTCTCTAGACAGGTTTTAAATGAGTCCCCAAAGACTGAGAAGTCATCCATGAATATTTCTATTATGGACTCATCCAACTCAGAGAAGATTGCCATCATGCACCTTTGGAAAGTTGCCGGTGCATTGCATAAGCCAAAAGGCATTCTGCGGAAGGCAAACGTTCCAAAAGGGCAAGTGAAGGTAGTCTTCTCTTGATCCTTAGGGTCTATAGTAATTTGATTGTAACCAGAGTACCCATCTAGAAAACAATAGTAGGCTCTACCAGCTATTCTGTCTAGCATCTGGTCAATAAATGGTAGGGGGAAATGGTCTTTTTTAGTTTCTTTATTCAGTTTTCTGTAATCCATACACACTCTCCACCCTGTGACAGTCCTTGTTGGAATCAGTTCGTTGTTCTCATTGGCTACCACAGTTATTCCCCCCTTTTTAGGTACACATTGGATGGGGCTCACCCACTGGCTACTAGCTATGGGGAAAATTACTCCTGCATCTAACCACTTTATTATTTCCTTTTTCACTACCTCTTTCATAGAGGGGTTTAACCTACGCTGGTGATCTACCCTAGGTGTGTGCTCTTCCTCTAGAATAATTTTGTGCATACAATAAGAAGGGCTAATGCCTCGAATATCAGCAATAGTCCATGCTATAGCCTTCCTATGTTGCTTAAGCAGTAAAATTAAATCAACCTCATGCTGTTCACTTAGCTTAGAAGAAATAATTACCGGCAGCGTATCATTATCTCCTAGATATGCATATTTGAGGTGAGTTGGTAGTGGTTTCAGTTCTAAAACAGGTGGATGCTCAATGGAGGGCTTTAACGGATTTACAGTTCTATCAGTTAAATCTATAGTCATACATACATGCTGAGGTCTATCTACAGGCATATTCATTATGTCAGATACATTCAGATCATCTACATCTAATCCTACATATTCGTTAGCATGCTTGGTTAATAATACATGCTCTAATTGTTCTTCCATTAGTGAGTCAACAACATCAATGCTAGCACAAGACTCAGAATCAGAGGGATACCTTAAAGCTTTGTAAACACTAAATTTTACCTCTTCATCATGAACCCTCATAGTTAACTCACCTTTTTGCACGTCTATTAGTGCCCTACCTGTGGCTAGAAATGGTCTACCTAGCAGGATGGGAACCTCCTTGTCTGCCTCATAGTCCAGGACAATGAAATCTGCAAGGAAAATAAACTTGTCAACTTTAACTAGAATATCCTCAATCTTACCTTCTGGATATGCGATGGATCTGTCTGCTAGTTGTAAAGTGACTGTGGTTGGACGTGCTTCTCCCATTCCCAACTGGCGGAATAGGGACAGGGGCATGAGATTTATGCTGGCGCCCAGGTCACAAAGCGCTCTGCCCACATGCTTGCCTCCAAGTTCTACAGGTAGGGTGAAGGAACCAGGATCCTTCTCCTTCTTGGGCAGCTTGTTTTGGAGGATGGCACTGCACTCCTCGGTGAGGTTTACTGTTTCAAACTCACCAATTATTCTTTTGTTAGTAATAATGTCTTTCAAAAACTTTACATATGAAGGCATAGACTGTAAAACTTCTACAAAAGGAATATTCACATGCACTTGCTTAAGTATTTCTAGAAATTTATTAAAATGAACTTCCTGTTCCTGTTTCTTCTTAAGCCTTCGAGGGTATGGAGGTGGTGGCACATATGCAGGCACGTCAGGACGCCTTAAGATAGGTGGAGGCCTTGGAATCTCTTCTACGTCCTCTACAATTGGCTCTAGCCTGACTCCTGATGTGCTAGTTGGTGGTGGACCTTGGCTTGGCAGAGATTCCAGTGGAGCACTAGACTCAGTGTTCTCTACTCTCTTTGGTGTGTCCTTTGTAATGCTCACCAATGGTCTTCCACTCCTAAGTTCAATGGCTTGAACTTGTTCTTTGCCATCTCTCCTTGGTACCTCGGTATCAGCAGGGAGTCTACCTTGGGGCCTACTTTTAAGTTCATTGGCTAATTGGCCTATTTGGTTTTCCAGGCTCCTAAGAGTAGCTTGCTGGCTCTGAAGAGTAGCATCATTCTTAGCTATATATTCCTTGAGTAGGTTTTCTACAGAAGATCCTACAGGTTGATTGTAAGGTTTTTGGTACATTGACTGGTTATGTTGGGGAGTGAAACCAGGTGTTCCACTCGGCCTTGGTTCGTTGGGATTTTGGTTAGTGTTTTGTTGGCCACCCCATGACAGGTTAGGGTGGTTTCTCCAACCAGGATTGTAAGTTTGTGAGTAGGGGTTATTCCTAGGCTGCTGCTGACTTCCTACATAGCAGACTGAGGATGGATTCCCAGGGCAATATTCATAAGGGTGCCCTTCCCCACAGAATCCACAGATAGGTGCCTCGCCTTGATTTGGTTGAGTACCCATTGACATGGCTGTGGCGGTATTGGCACTGGTTTGGAGATTGGCCTGAGCCATTTGCTTGACTAAGTTGGTCAGGGCATTTATTTGGGTGCTCATGGCGCTTAGAGCATCCTTGTCTTGAGCCCTAGTTGGCTCTACTGGATCGTCTGACCATCTACAGTGAGATGCTGAGATCTTCTCCAAGATCTCATAAGCTTCGTTGTAACTCTTGGACAACATGGAACCTCCAGCAGATGAATTTAAGACTTGTCTGGTGCTGGGGTTGCATCCTTTAAAGAAAACTTCTATTTGGATACACCATGGAATGCCATGGTGTGGACATTTAATGAGAAGGTCTTTGAATCTAGTCCAAGCTTCGTGAAGAGACTCATTATCAGCTTGTTTAAACTTTATGATATCATCACGAAAGGTTGAATTCCTATCAGGTGGGAAGTATTTGACTAGGAATTTTTCTGCTAAATCTGTCCAATTGCGGACAGATCCTGAGGGCAATGAATTTAACCATGTTTTGGCTTTGTCCCTCAAAGAGTAAGGGAAAAGATATAGCCTCAGGGCTTCTTGGGAAACTCCAGGGATTAGGAATGTGTCACTAACTCCTAGGAAGTTCCTAAGGTGGTTATGGGGGTCCTCATTTTCTATTCCAAAGAATTGTCCCACAGTGGACAACATTTGGAACATCACTGGCTTTAACTCAAATGAGTGGGCAGTGATTTCAGGACGGATTATGCTGGGGTTCAGCTCCCCAGGCATAGGTACTAGATATGACAGAATGGCACTATTCTTGTCATTCGCTATTTCGATGGGGTTGCGAATGGCTTGTGCCGGATTTGGAACTAGATCGCCCATTTCTTTAGTTTCAGGTGTGGGTTGAGGTATAGGAGGTTGTTTAAAGAGACGTTTCTTTGCCTTATTCCTAGCTCGAAGTGATCTTTCAGGTTCAGGATCGAACTCTAAATTACTATGTGAACGCTCACTCATAAACTACCTTAATGGCACCTGCAAAAGAAATGAAACAGATTAGTTTCACTCAATGATAAACTTGATTTTCAAACTTAACAACTTCGTTTTTACTTAAAATAAGTCCCCGGCAGCGGCGCCAAAAAATTGTTGCGTGCTCAATGTGTAAAGATAAATATGCAAAAGAAAAGAGAGAGCACTTAGAACATGCAAGCATACATGGTCTCACAGCAAGTAGTAAGTATATTTAATTCGTTTTTTCCACAGAGACTCATTTTTAGCTATTCGCGAAGTGTGAATGTTAAGAAAGATGGGATGAATTTGATGGGGTAAAGTTGGTTTTTAATTAACTACTTTTTGCTGAATGTGTAGAGGGATATAACATAAACAAATTAAAGTTAAAAATAGACCTAAAGGACAAGAGATGGAATTAATAATCGAGGAAGAAAACAGCTAAACAGAATGATAAACAGGCAGAATTGCGAGGACCGCAATGTTTCCGCAATTAAATGGCAGCGAATCTGATTGGAATGGGGAATTAAGGGCTACTAATGACTATCCTATAGGCATTTTATTACGATTATCAAGCTTTGGATCAACTCTCTATACATCAAACTCACTCTATCTCAAGTATCGTCCGATTCCATGCATTAGGGACTCAAGTTTACTCGACTTCAAAGTAAGGACTTAAGCATCTTGTTTAAACAGGAGTGTTCAGGTTGTACTAGGGAAACGCCTATTCCTAGGCCGTTTCCTGATTACCATGAAAGGCTAGCATGATTATATGACTCTGAACTCTTACTCCTTCCAGAGGTTAGGAGTTCTTTGGACAAAATGGATGGCCAATCGAAATTGCCCGTGGGATGAAGCTTACATACAATCAATGTTCGAGTGTTGAACTGACTACTTGACTCACGTTTTTTAGCCTATAGTTCTGTCATTAGCATGCCCCTAAGTGATTTTAGTTACTCATGGATAAGTGGAGAACAGAAAAGGTAGATAAGAAAGACATGCTTAGAAGAGAAATGCATGTAAAACGGCAAGACAAACCGTAGCAGAACAAGGTAGAAACTGTGAAGTGCAGAAATTTACTTTGATTACTTTAAGTGTTTAATGACAAAGGAAAGCTTAAAAAGAACTGAATCTAAGACAGACAACAACGAAATGCAGTAATTGAAATGACTAAACTAAGAACAACAATGATCAGTAATGGAAATGAGAAGAAAAGGACAGAAAACAGTAAAGGCTTGCTGAAAACTTCGTGGCAGTCGCCTCGAATGATGGCGATGAGAATTCAGCCGTGCTTGGATGAATCCAATCGAGAGAGAAGAAGAATCTTCTCTCCTTCCTATCAGATTTTCGACTCCAAAAGCTGAGAACCTCACTCCAACAGACGGCAAAGGAATTTAGAGAGGAATGATGGACTGCAGGAAGACTTCTGCGCTTCGAATTCATGACTGAACCTCCGACTTTGACCCCCTTTTATAGTAGTTTGCAGGTGCGTTTGGGCCAAGGAGAACCATCAACCTTCAACGTCATATATCAGAATGGATGGAGGAGAAAGAACGAATCCCTGAAAAGTCGGATCTAAACAGAAAATGATCAGCCAACTTACGGTTTTAACTTGAATAATTGCGGTCACCGCAATTATTCCGCAATTCATTTGCAATAGTTATTTTTTCATTCTTTTCTTCGGTTTTCAACCCTTTTTCTACCTATTGTGCATAAGTCCTAAATTAGCTACCTTCTTCTAATTCTCATATTAAAGCATAGGTTTAAGCTAAATGCTAACAAAAACACCTAAATGTGTACATCTTCTTAAGCTAAATGGGTCCTAAATAAGTCACTTTCAGAGACTTAACAACTCTCAGCTTCAGGCCGCTGAGGCATCTGACAGGTTCTGGGCAGCAGCTAGGTGTGAGGAAGCCTCCCTTCGGCAGAAATCGAGGGTCAAGTGGTTGGCGTTAGGGGACAGGAACTCGGGGTTCTTTCACAGGAGCGTGAAAGTTAGGGCTGCCCGGAATACCTTTTCATCTTTGGTTGATGGTTCTGGGGTCAGGATGTCTTCCCATGAGGACATCTCGCGTTCCCTGGTTCATTATTTCCAGGGTCTCTTGGGGTCCCAAGGGGTTGGTTATCGTGACCTCACAGAGCGTTTAAAGCCGATGGTGGGGTTTTCGTGGTCTGATCAGTGTGTAACTGATCTCATCCGCCCCATCTCGCGAGATGAGGTTCGAACTGTTCTCTTTTCCATGAGTAGTGCCAGGGCTCCTGGCCCGGATGGCTTCCCTGTGGGGTTTTTCAAAGCGGCTTGGAGTGTTGTTGGGGATGATTTCGTTTCCGCCGCGCTTCACTTCTTTGATACCTCCTTCCTTCCTCCTGGTATCAATGCCACCACTCTTACCTTGATTCCTAAGAAGGTGGGTGCCTCCCGGGTTGAGGATTTCAGGCCTATTTCCTATTGTAATGTGTTGTATAAATGCATTGCAAAGGTTTTGGCTAATCGTCTTCGCGTATGGCTGCCTTCCTTCATCAGTCCGAATCAGTCGGCCTTTGTTCAAGGTAGGAGCATTGTGGATAACATTCTGCTCTGCCAAGAGTTGGTTGGGGGTTACCACCTCAACAAAGGGAGCCCGCGGTGTGTGCTGAAAATCGACCTGCAGAAAGCTTATGACTCTATTCAGTGGGATTTTCTCTTTGGCTTACTGCTTTCGATTGTTTTTCAACTGGGTCCGGGCTTGCGTTACTTCGCCTATGTTCTCCATTTCGGTGAATGGGTCCTCTGAGGGGTTTTTTGCGGGTAGGCGTGGTCTCCGTCAGGGTGATCCCCTGTCCCCTTACCTGTTCGTCATGTGTATGGAAGTCTTGTCGCGGCTGCTGAATTCCCCGCCGCCTGAGTTTGAGTTCCATCCCAAGTGTGAGAAGGTTAATCTTACCCAACTTTGCTTTGCGGATGACTTGATGATTTTCTCTGCGGGGAACAGGACTTCTTTGAGGTTTGTTCAGCAGACATTACTTCACTTCCAGGAGCTCTCAGGCCTTGTGGCTAACTCCGCTAAGACCTCGATGTTCTGTGCGGGGGTTCCTGCCAGGTGGCTGTTGGTCTGGCTGAGTTCATGGGTGTTGCTCTTGCGACCTTGCCTGTTTGTTACTTAGGTCTCCCTCTCATCTCTGGTCGGCTGTCTTCTCGGGATTGCCAGCCTCTGATTGATCGAATCACCTCTAGGATTGGCAGTTGGACTGCTAGGGCTCTTTCCTATGCGGGAAGGTTGCAGCTTATCCAGTCGGTCCTCCAGAGCTTCCAGGTCTATTGGGCTAGTGTGTTTGTACTACCTGCTCGTATAGTCCATAGGGTTGAGTGTTTGCTTCGGTGCTACCTCTGGAAGGGCTCTCCTTCTGGTCGTGGGGGGGCGAAGGTTGCCTGGGACGACATTTGTTTGCCTAAGAGTGAGGGAGGTTTGGGTATTCGTCATATCCAATCCTGGAACTCGGCAGCGGTTATGAAGCTCCTTTGGCTCCTTCTACTTCGCTCTGGTTCGCTGTGGGTGGCTTGGATGGAGGAGTATATCCTCCGTGGCCGGTCTCTTTGGACGATTCCTGTGTCGTCTATGTGGTCTTGGTGCCTCAAGGCGATTATGGGGCTTCGGGACCAATTCCGTCCTCTTGTACGATTTTCCATTGGCGACGGTTCCAGGTGTCGTATGTGGGTTGATCCATGGTTGCCTGATGGACCTATTCTCCCCAGAATCAGTGACCGTATCTTGTATGACGCAGCTAGTCATATTCAAGCTATGGTTTCTGATTTTCTGCTACCTGATGGTTCGTGGCGGTGGCCGGTAGTGTCTCCTGGTTTGTTGGAGATCGTCGATGCCGTGCGCTCTACTGTGTGTTGCCGAGGTAGGGAGGATAGGTTGATCTGGGTTCCAGGCGGGCTGGGGTTTTCGGTTTCAAGTGCTTGGGAGGCGATTCGCCCCCGTGGGACAGTGGTTCCGTGGCAAGGTTTGCTATGGTTCGGGGGTAATATTCCGCGACATGCTTTTGTCACCTGGCTGGCCTTGAGGGACCGTTTGTATACTCGTGATAGGCTGGCTAGGTGGATCCCCTCGATTCCTACCGATTGTTTGCTTTGTTTGTCCGGGACTGAGTCCCGTGACCACTTGTTCTTCCAGTGCCCCTTTGCGAGTTTGGTGTGGGAGGATATCCTCTGTTGGGGTAGAGCTTCCCGCCTCGTTCTCCCTTGGGATGCTGAGCTTGAGTGGATTTGTCGGGTGAGTGCTGGGCAGCACAAGCGTAAGCTTGTTTGGAGGGTGGCCTGGTGTGCTGTGATCTACCATATTTGGATGGAACGCAACTTGCGTTTTCACGGCCCAGGTCACCGCCCTCCTCAGTCGGTTATCGCTGCTATTCGGTCTGATATTTCTTCTGCATGCTCGTCCTGGGTGGGTGCGGTTTCGGCCGTCTCCCCCTGGGACTCTTTTGATTGACTTTGTCTTGTTCTTTGAGTGTGTGCAGGTGTTTTGTTAGGTTGCTCTATGCGGTGCTGTTTCGCTTCTGGCGATTGCTTCTTCCCCTGCTCTGTCCCTGGTTGATGCTGCTGTCTCTTCTCTGGAGGGTTTCTGTTTTGGTCTGTGCGGCTTGGTTGTTTGAGCTTGTCCCTGTGCTTGTTCATGCTCTGAGGTCGCTGCTTGCTGTGGCTCGTTCTGTTGCTGGCTTTCTTCATCTGTCTGTCCTTTGCTGTCCTTGGCCTTTCTCCCCTGGTGGGCTTCTTGTGTGGGGCTTTGAGAGGCTTGTCTGTGGGGTGTCTCCAACTGTAGGGTTGGTTCAGGCGGTGCTTGCTTCTTCTACAGTTGGCTGTCCTTCTCTGTTCTGTGGGTGCTCGTTGTCCCCTGACGGTCCTGGTTCCTAATTGAGCTGAGTTCTGGATGCTTGTTGTCACCCCGAAAGGCGCTTTGTCCTGAGGGTGTGTGGGCTTTTGGTGGGTCCTTGGATCTGGCTTTGTCGAGGGAAGCGATGCTGGCTGGGTCCCTGTGGCTTTCTGCCGGGCCTGCATACCGGATGGTTGTTCTTTTGCCATAAGTAGGGGGAAGACGAGTTGATGGGCCTCTTCTTTGTTTGGTTTCTTGGTCGTGCTTGGGGGGCGGGCTTCTTGCTGGCTTATGATGGATGGCCAGCTTGGCCCCTTTTTTCTCAACATCTGCCTGTCCTCTCTCTGTTTTTGCTTGGTGCCCCTTGACCCTGTCTGGAGTCGCTCTATCGCTCGTGCCGGCCGGGGGTGGATGGCCTGGGGTGTTTGTGGGCGGATCAGGTGTCATGTTTCGCGGATGAGGTGTCATGCTTCGGTCGTGTTCTATCTTTGTTTCCCCTTGCTTCAGCTGGTTCTTAGCTTTTTGAGTTGTATTACATTTTTCTGCTTTTTGTCTTTTCTGGCTCCTTCCCGCTTGTGGGTTGGATGCTGGGGTCTGTTGTTGTTTGGTTTCTTTGTTGCTTTCCCTCGGGCTGTGAGGTTTCCGTTGGGTTGTTTTGGTTTTTTTTTTTTTTTGCAAAGTTGATTATATATTAAGCAAAAAGACCTCAAAGCCCGAGGCCCAAGGGCACCATCAAACAAGAGAACAACACTGGGAAAACCAAAGTACCAAACAAACAAAACAACCCAACAGAAACTAAAGCCCGAGGGAAAGCAACAAAAAACCAACAAACAACAAACCCCGACACCCAACCCACAAGCGGGAAGGAGCCAGAAAAGACAAAAAAGCAAATAACAACAACACAACTCAAGGAGCAAAAGAGCACAATCGAAACAAGAGGAACAACAAGCCAGAGCACGAAAGAAGCATAACTCCCCAGCCGCCCAAAAACCACCCGAAACCATCAATCCCCCGGCCGGCACGAGCAAAGAGCGACTCCAGACAAGGTCAAGGTCAAGGGGCACCAAGCAAAGCAGAGGGAGGACAGACAGATGCTGAGAAAAAGGGGCCAAACAGGCCATCCAACATATGCATGCAAGAAGCCAGCCCCCCAAACACGGCCAAGAAAACCAAAACAAAGAAGAGACCCTTCAACTCGTCTTCCCCCTACTTCTGGCAAAAGAACAACCATCAGGTATGCAGGCCCGGCAGAAAGCCACAAGGACCACGCAAGCATCGCTTCCCTCGACAAAGCCTAATCCAAGGACACCCACCAAAAAAACCGACACACCCTCCGGACAAGGCGCCTTTCGGGGTGACAACAAGCATCCAGAACAAACTCAACTCAATTCAGGAACTAGGACCACACCAGGGGGCAAAGAGCACCCACAGAACAGAGATGGACAGCCAACTGCAAAAGTAGCAAGCACCGCCTGAACCAACCCCAACAGAGAGAGGCACCCCACAGACCAACCTCACAAAGCCACCACTCAAAAAGCCCACCAGGGAAGAGAGAGCCAAGGAACAGCAAGGGGCAAAACCGGGGAAGAGAGCAAGCAAACTCAACGAGCCTCTGCAAGAAGCACCCTCAAAGCAGGAAACAAGCACAGGGAGAGGCCCCAAACAAGCAGGCCGCACAGACCAAACAGAGGATCCCCTCCAGAGAAGAGACAACAACAGCACCAAGGGACAGAACAAGGGAAGAAGCAATCGCCAGCAACGAGACAGCACCGCAAGGAGCAACCAAAACCTGAAGACTCCTCCAGAGAAGGGACAGCAGCAGCAACCAGGGACAGAGAAGGGGAAGAAGCAATCGCCAGAAGCGAAACAACACCGCAAAGAGCCACCTGACAAAACACCTGCACACACTCAAAGAACAAGACCAAGTCAATCAAAAGAATCCCAGGGGGAGCCGGCCGAAACCGCACCCACCCAGGACGAGCATGCAGAAGAAATATCAGACCGAATAGCGGCGATAACCGACTGAGGAGGGCGGTGACTCGGGCCGTGAAAACGCAAGTTTCGTTCCATCCAAATATGGTAGATCACAACACACCAGGCCACTCTCCAAACAAGCTTTCGCTTGTGCTGCCCAGCACTCACCCGACAAATCCACTCAAGCTCAGCATCCCAAGGGAGAACGAGGCGGGAGGCTCTGCCCCAACAGAGGATATCCTCCCACACCAAACTCGCAAAGGGGCACTGAAAGAACAAGTGGTCTCGGGACTCAGTCCCTGACACACAAAGTAAACAATCGGTAGGTGTCGAGGGGATCCACCTAGCCAGCCTATCACGGGTATACAAACGGTCCCTCAAGGCCAGCCAGGTGACAAAAGCATGACGCGGACTATTCCCCCCAAACCATAGCAAACCCTGCCACGGAACCACAGTCCCACGGGGGCGAATCGCCTCCCAAGCACTCGAAACCGAAAAACCAACCCCGCCTGGGACCCAGATCAACCTATCCTCCCTACCTGGGCAACACACAGTAGAGCGCACGGCATCGGCGATCTCCAACAAATCAGGAGACACTACCGGCCACCGCCACGAACCATCAGGAAGCAGAAAATCAGAGACCATAGCTTGAATATGACTAACTGCGTCATACAAGATACGATCACTAATCCTGGGGAGAATAGGACCATCAGGCAGCCAAGGATCAACCCACATACGACACCTAGAACCGTCGCCAATGGAAAACCGGACAAGCGGACGGAATTTGTCCCGAAGCCCCATAATCGCCTTGAGGCACCAAGACCACATAGACGACACAGGAATCGTCCAAAGAGACCGACCACGGAGGATATACTCTTCCATCCAAGCCACCCACAGAGAACCAGAGCGAAGCAGAAGGAGCCAAAGGAGCTTCATAACCGCAGCCGAGTTCGAGGATTGGATATGACGAATACCCAAACCTCCCTCCCTCTTCGGCAAACAAATGTCATCCCAGGCAACCTTCGCCCCCCCACGACCAGAAGGAGAGCCCTTCCAGAGGTAGCACCGAAGCAAACTCTCAACCCTATGGACTATACGAGCCGGCAGCACAAACACACTAGCCCAGGGTTGGATGGCGTCGCGACGCAGGGTCAGCGTCCTATGTCTAGTTGGTGCTAATTAATCCGCGCGCGCCCTAATTAATCCGCGCGCGCCTTCGATGGCGTCGCGACGCAGGGTCAGCGTCGCGACGCTGCCCCGATAAATTTCCTGCGCGCGCCTCCTCCGGAGGGTCTCGACGCCAGGGCAGCGTCGAGCTAGCGTCTCGACGCTATCACTCGACGCTTGCTCTCGGGTTTTTCCAGCGTCGAGCCAGCGTCTCGACGCTGGCTCTCAGGTTTGGGGCTGAAACTTTGCCTCTCCAAGGCGGTTTTGGCCCGTTTCTTCACGGATCAAGTTCCCCTCTTCCCGATGCATTCCCGGGGCGCTAACACTCCACTTTAAGCTCTCGAACGGGCCCAACGGACGCACGAGCTCTTTACCGCTTTTCTCCTACAAAAGAGATATATTAATCAATTAAAAGCGGACTTAAGCAAATATTAGGAAGTATTTAATAGCTCTAAAATGTAGTTATCAAACACCCCCAACTTAAACATTGCTAGTCCTCGAGTACTTTGTACTCTTTTATTAAGGTTCTTTGAACCAACTTCTTATTTCTTTTTCTTTCCAACTCGGCCTGCCTAACACGTCAAACTTTGGCCAAAGCTTCACGTTTTTAAGGACTCACGCTCACTTCTTTAGCGCTACAAAGAAGGAGGAGCGCCTCGAGAGGAATTTTCTATCAAACATGCTTTTCTATTATTTTTTTTTTTTAAATTAGGCTAAGCACATGCTTTCTCAATTAACCAACTACTAACTCTCATGCAACAAGCTACCTAAGGGTGCCTTTCGGGGTGACAACGAGAATTAGAGCGACATGCGATTTTCAAAGCCTACGGAATCTAGGGAGAGGCTGCTAAGTGCGCGACAAGTGCAAGGGAGCAACAGAAAATTTTTTAAAATTTTTGACATGAACCTAATAAACACAAAACTCATGCAAAAACTCGATTCTGAACATGCTCAAATTTCCAACATGCATTTCCTAGGCTATCATCATCAGAAAACAGTAAACAAAGTCCCAAGCACTTCAATATCAAAATAGCACTTCTCAACAAACTACACATGCGTATCCATCAGACTAACTCCACCCCCAACTTCAAAATATGGCATTGTCCTCAATGCCAGCCAGTCAGATATACAAAGTAAAAAGGGAAGAAGAAGTACACTTCCCTGACTCTTTGTGAAGCTGGCGAGGGCGAGGAAGCGGCGCACAAATGCATCAGAGCCCAAAATTGTCTTCTCTTCCTCAATTCCTAAGAAAAAAAAAAACAGCAAGCTAATTAAAACTAAGTTAATCTAAAAAGCAACTAAACTAAACTAAATAAAAACAGTCCATCGCTCGGGTGCCTCCGAGAAGCGCAGAATTTTTAAAGTCGGTTGCTCGACTATATTCTCTCCACAGATTCATCCATAGTCTGTAAGTGCGGGGGACGATCCAGACTTGTCCACGTCCACACTTTTCCTGCATTCAAAATTTGAAACCATTTGCACTCTTCGTGCCTCAAGCACGTGAATATCAGAATAGTTAGTGCAAAAACCAGCATTATCATCAAACAAATTTAAATCAGATTTTGTAACTGAGACATGGGAACCATCCCTCAAGCGCGAGGGTAGACTCCCATTCTCATCATGCTCAACCATAGAAACATTCGCAGCATTCACAAACGACTTCGATGCATTTATAATAAACTCATTCACCATTCCATCAAATTCTACCGACAAGGCACCCCTATCAACATCAATTTTGACCTTAGCGGTCTTCATAAATGGGCGGCCTAATAAAATAGAAGAGGAAACATGCGAAGAGTTTTCATTCATGTTCAGCACATAGAAATCGCATGGAAATAATAAGTCCTTTACTTTGACTAGAATGTCCTCAATCTTCCCTAAAGGATGCACATAAGATCGATCAGCTAGTTGGACAACTATATTGGACTCAATTAAATTACACAATTCAAGTTCTTTAAACACATCAAAAGACATGACATTAATTGAGGCACCGAGATCTAACATGGCATTTTCAATGAATTTAGTACCGATAGTGCATGGGATAGTAAACATACCAGGATCGATGCACTTCGGGGGAAGATTACCTTGGAAAATTGCGGAGACGGTTTCTTTCTTCGTCTCAGCATACTTTCTTGACATTCTCTTGCTCGTGCATCACTTCTTGAGGAACTTGGCATATTTCGGCACTTGGCTTACTGCCTCAAGAAGTGGGATGTTGACCACCACCTTTTGGAAGGTTCGAACGACCTCCTCATCCTCAGTCTCCAAAGTAGGCTTCACAAGCCGACTTGGGAATGGTGCTCTGGTAACATCCTCAGGTACACTGACCTTCTCGTCTTTTCTCTCATTCTGAATCTCAGGAGCAGTCGGGGCGGACTTGTTCAGACTGTCCGTGGCTTCCTTCACAGCTCTAGTGGAAAGTGACTTCCCACTACGCAGCTGAATAGCACTCACGTTTTCACATGAGTTGACTGTAGTTTGGGAAGGAAGCTTCCCCGAGCTCTTGCTCTCTATCTTACTGATAGACACCGCCATTTGTGTCAGCTGCTTGTTCAAATTCTGCAGCTCGGCCTTGTGAGAATTAAGCTCTTCTCGAGCCTCCTTTTGGAACTGGCTGGTGCTAGTCACGATGGTCCTTACTTGTCTTCAAGCGAGCTGGAGGAGCTCGAGGCTTGAGCCTGGGTGGAAGAATTAGGCCTATCCTGAGACTGGCCTTGAAAGCGAGATTGTCCTTCCCTGTTCCCATAGCTAAAGTTTGGATGGTCGCGCCAACCGGGGTTATACGTGTTGGAATATGGGTCGTACTTCGGGGGTTGGAAGCGTACCCCCCGATCGCGTTGACCTCCTCCGCCTCGCGGGTTCCTCCAACGATCTTTTTCAGCATACTACCTATCTCGGCCACCTGGGCCTTCATCTCAATCAATTCATGGCTCTGAGCCACGCTATGGACTTGTCCTTGCCCCCGAATACCGAATTGCTGCGAGTTTGTTGCCATGTTTGCTATTAACTGCTTGGCCTCAACCGGGGTCTTGTCAATCAATGCCCCGCCACTCGCTGCATCAATCATTTGCCGGTCATGGGGCGTCATCCCCTCATAAAAGTACTGAATAAGCAGTTGGTCGGCAATCTGATGATGTGGGAAGCTGGCGCACAGGCGCCCGAATCGCTCCCAGTATTCGTGCAGGGACTCACCGACATCCTGGGTGATCCCATAAATCCTCTTCCGCAGTGTAGTGGCCAAGGATGCGGGAAAGTATTTTTCCAAAAATACCCGCTTCATATCCTGCCACGTGGTGATCGATCTGGAGGGCAGGTAATATAGCCAATCCTTGGCCTTGTCTTTGAGCGTGAAGGGGAATGCCCGCATGTTTAATTGCTCCTCTGTGACCCCTGCGGGTTTCATCCCCGCGCAGACGCAATGGAACTCCATCAGGTGTTTGTTCGCGTCCTCACTTGCGTTGCCATGGAAAAAAGGTAACTGGTGAATTAAACCGGATTTTAATTCGAAGTTACAGGCTACCACGGGGTAGTTTATGCACAAAGGCTGCAGGTTCAGGTCTGGCGCTGCCAGTTGCTTTAGCGTCCGTGGCGCGTCACCTTGCGCCATTTCTTCAACCAAGAAGGGATTGCCTTCTTCTTCTTCAACCGGTCTCTGCCCCTCACGGGCTTCTCTCCGTAACCGCCGCTCCTCTCTGTCGATTTCTGGGATAAACTGCAATCCACTAACCTCAGAGGAACGGGTCATACACAAACAAAAACTCAAACATACAAAATACAAACAGAAAAAATTTTCAGCCAACCATCAACCAATTAAACTCAAACTTCAATCATAATTTTAATCAAATTGCCTACTCCCCGGCAGCGGCGCCAATTTTTGGTATCGATATTTTTGAACTATCAATATAAACTCAAGCTGTCGAGGCTTGCCAAAATGTAATTTATCAGCCTATGACCAAGGCTTTGCAGCCAGTGGTAACAGGGTCGATCCAAGTTGTAAGAACGATCAAAATCACTGCTAAAATTTGGATTTAATTAATTGATTGATTCTGTAACGGGGGGATTTTTTTTTTTTGCAAAAGTGATTATATATAAGCAAAAAGGCCTCAAAGCCCGAGGCCCAAGGGCACAAGAAACAAGAGAACAAACACTGGTAGAACCAATGTATGACAACAAAACCAAAACAACACAACAGAAACCTCACAGCCCGAGGGAAAGCAAGAAATAAACCAAACAACAACAGACCCAAGCATCCAACCCACAAGCGGGAAGGAGCTAGAAAAGACAAAAAGCAGAAAAAAGTAACACAACAGGAAAGCAATAGAAACAGCTGAAGCAGGAGGAAACAATAAGATAGTACACGAAGGAATCATGACACCTAATCCGCGAAGCAAGACACCTCATCTGCCCACAAAACTCCCCAGGCCATCCAACCCGGCCGACAGCAGCGAAAGGGCGACCCAGACAGGAACAAGGGGCACCAGGCAAAACCAGAGATAGGACAGGCAGATGCAGAGAAAAAGGGGCCAAGCTGGCCAGCCATCAAATGCGGCCGGATGGTTGTTCTTTTGCCATAAGTAGGGGGAAGACGAGTTGTTGGGCCTCTTCTCTGTTCGGTTTCTTGGTCGTGCTTGGGGGGCGGGCTTCTTGCTTGCATTTGATGGCTGGCCAGCTTGGCCCCTTTTTCTCTGCATCTGCCTGTCCTATCTCTGGTTTTGCAGAGAAAACGGGGGGATTTTTAGCATGCAAGGGAAACAATAATAGAGCTAACGGAAGAAAGAATAACAAGTAGAAAACGCGTGCACGGTTTGGGAGTTTCGGGATCAATTGTTAGACAAATTCGGTTCATCATTTAATGCTAAATTCATGGTATTCAGTTTATTATGCACGCGGACGACTACCAGAGAAGCCCCAAAGTAGCCGACTCCATGGATTTTAATTAGACCACACAGTTCCAATTATACGTTATCCAGAATTACATTAAGGTGATCAACCCTAAGATAAATCTAGACAGTCACTAGCTAACCGCGACGAACATTCAAGCGTGAATTCTAATTGCTAGTAGATTGCCCGCAAACGCCGTATGCAATCAACAATTATCCTACCCGACCCGATACTTCGATTTAGTTTTACTACCTGTGTTACTTTGTCGAGCAGTGAGAGGCACGACATCGCTACTCTTTAACATACACAACATGCAAATTACTCGAGTGTCAATCGTCGTAGTTTAACATGCGCGTTGGATTAAGCAAAGTAGATAAATGCTAATAAACAGAACCAATATGCATCATCAAAACGTAAATTATCAGAACCAAATAATCTAACAAACTCTCCCTAGACCATTCCCAAACCGTTCACCCTTACCTTAGTGTTACCAGGATAAGGTACCCAACCTTATCCGTATACTATAGACCGTTTTGACTGACTACTTGAGCCTGATCCACAATCATGTCATACATGAAGCTCAAGTACTCATATTCAGTCGAGGGTGTTGGTCATTGGTATAGGTTAAACCAAACACGTTTCACTTTATTCCAGTAAACTCTTTTACTGAATAAAACTAATAACTCTTTATTCTAAATAGAATATTTACAAACATAACAGTTTACAAACCACGAGTTCCAGTAAACTCTCTTACTCAGTTTTTTTGGCACGTGATTTAAATGCTCCCGTTGAGGATTTTAGGGCTTTGAGATTGGGGTGCAAGGTTGTTAGATATTAGACTAGCAGGCTTCGAGAGTTGTAGTTTGAGGTTAAAAAGCGTCCCCAACCATAAGTTTGGAAAATAAGGGAAGAAACAAACGATATGGAAATTGCAAAAAACCGAAAACGCCCCGGTGGGATGCTTTTTTTGAAAAACAATTTTATTCAAAAATGGGTTCGTATTGATCAAACATTCACAATCCACTCTTTGGTTTTGTGCAATTCGGAATCTTACTTAGTTTTTTTGGCACGTGCTTTAAATGCTCCCGTTGAGGATTTTAGGGCTTTGAGATTGGGGTGCAAGGTTGTTAGATATTAGACTCGCAGGCTTCGAGAGTTGTAGTTTGAGGTTAAAAAGCGTCCCCGACCATAAGTTTGGAAAAGAAGGGAAGAAACGAGCGATATGGAAATTGCAAAAACCCGAAAACGCCCCGAGGGGATGCATTTTTTGAAAAAAAATTTTATTCAAAAATGGGTTCGTATTGATAAAATATTCACAATCCACTCTTTGGTTTTGTGCAATTCGAAATCTTACTCAGTTTTTTTGGCACGTGATTTAAATGCTCCCGTTGAGGATTTTAGGGCTTTGAGATTGGGGTGCAAGGTTGTTAGATATTAGACTCGCAGGCTTCGAGAGTTGTGGTTTGAGGTTAAAAAGCGTACCCGACCATAAGTTTGGAAAATAAGGGAAGAAACGAGCGATATGGAAATTGCAAAAAACCGAAAACGCCCCGGTGGGATGCATTTTTTGAAAAAATAATTGATTCAAAAATGGGTTCGTATTGATCAAACATTCACAATCCACTCTTTGGTTTTGTGCAATTCGGAATCTTACTCAGTTTTTTTGGCACGTGCTTTAAATGCTCCCGTTGAGGATTTTAGGGCTTTGAGATTAGGGTGCAAGGTTATTAGATATTAGACTCGCAGGCTTCGAGAGTTGTAGTTTGAGGTTAAAAAGCGTCCCCGACCATAAGTTTGGAAAAGAAGGGAAGAAACGAGCGATATGGAAATTGCAAAAACCCGAAAAACGCCCCGGTGGGATGCATTTTTTGAAAAAAAAAATTATTCAAAAACGGGTTCGTATTGATAAAACATTCACAATCCACTCTTTGGTTTTGTGCAATTCGAAATCTTACTCAGTTTTTTTGGCACGTGATTTAAATGCTCCCGTTGAGGATTTTAGGGCTTTGAGATTCGGGTGCAAGGTTGTTAGATATTAGACTCACAGGGTTCGAGAGTTGTAGTTTGAGGTTAAAAAGCATCCCCGACCATAAGTTTGGAAAAGAAGGGAAGAAACGAGCGATATGGAAATTGCAAAAACCCGAAAACGCCCCGGTGGGATGCATTTTTTGAAAAAAACATTTATTCAAAAATGGGTTCGTATTGATCAAACATTCACAATCCACTCTTTGGTTTTGTGCAATTCGAAATCATACTCAGTTGTTTTTGCACGTGATTTAAATGCTCCCGTTGAGGATTTTAGGGCTTTGAGATTGGGGTGCAAGGATGTTAGATATTAAACGCGCAGGCTTCGAGAGTTGTAGTTTGAGGTTAAAAAGCGTCCCCGACCATAAGTTTAGAAAATAAGGGAAGAAACGAGCGATATGGAAATTGCAAAAAACCGAAAACGCCCCGGTGGGATGCATTTTTTGAAAAAAAAATTATTCAAAAATGGGTTCATATTGATCAAACATTCACAATCCACTCTTTGGTTTTGTGCAATTCGGAATCTTACTCAGTTTTTTTGGCACGTGCTTTAAATGCTCCCGTTGAAGATTTTAGGGCTTTGAGATTGGGGTGCAAGGTTGTTACATATTAGACTCGCAGGCTTCGAGTGTTGTAGTTTGAGGTTAAAAAGCGTCCCCGACCATAAGTTTGGAAAAGAAGGGATAAACGAGCGATATGGAAATTGCAAAAACCCGAAAACGCCCCGGTGGGATGCATTTTTTGAAATTTTTTTTTATTCAAAAATGGGTTCGTATTGATCAAACATTCACAATCCACTCTTTGGTTTTGTGCAATTCAGAATCTTGCTCAGGTTTTTTTTTTTGCAACGATATATTAATTAAAGCGAGGATTGAACCCATGACCTTATAATCACAGGCACAACCTTATGACAATTGAGCTATGCTCGATTTGCGCAGGTTGTTTGGCACGTGCTTTAAATGCTCCCGTTGAGGATTTTAGGGCTTTGAGATTGGGGTGCAAGGTTGTTAGATATTAGACTCGCAGGCTTCGAGTGTTGTAGTTTGAGGTTAAAAAGCGTCCCCGACCATAAGTTTGGAAAAGAAGGGAAGAAACGAGCGATATGGAAATTGCAAAAACCCGAAAACGCCCCGGTGGGATGCATTTTTTGAAAAAACAATTTATTCAAAAATGGGTTCGTATTGATCAAACATTCACAATCCACTCTTTAGTTTTGTGCAATTCGAAATCTTACTCAGTTTTTTTTGCACGTGATTTAAATGCTCCCGTTGAGGATTTTAGGGCTTTGAGATTGGGGTGCAAGGATGTTAGATATTAGACTCGCAGGCTTCGAGAGTTGTAGTTTGAGGTTAAAAAGCGTCCCCGTCCATAAGTTTAGAAAATAAGGGAAGAAACGAGCGATATGGAAATTGCAAAAAACCGAAATCGCCCCGGTGGGATGCATTTTTTGAAAAAATAATTGATTCAAAAATGGGTTCGTATTGATCAAACATTCACAATCCACTCTTTGGTTTTGTGCAATTCGGAATCTTACTCAGTTTTTTTGACACGTGCTTTAAATGCTCCCGTTGAAGATTTTAGGGCTTTGAGATTGGGGTGCAAGGTTGTTAGATATTAGACTCGCAGGCTTCGAGTGTTGTAGTTTGAGGTTAAAAAGCGTCCCCGACCATAAGTTTGGAAAAGAAGGGAAGAAACGAGCGATATGGAAATTGCAAAAACCCGAAAAACGCCCCGGTGGGATGCATTTTTTGAAAAAAAAAATTATTCAAAAACGGGTTCGTATTGATAAAACATTCACAATCCACTCTTTGGTTTTGTGCAATTCGAAATCTTACTCAGTTTTTTTGGCACGTGATTTAAATGCTCCCGTTGAGGATTTTAGGGCTTTGAGATTCGGGTGCAAGGTTGTTAGATATTAGACTCACAGGGTTCGAGAGTTGTAGTTTGAGGTTAAAAAGCATCCCCGACCATAAGTTTGGAAAAGAAGGGAAGAAACGAGCGATATGGAAATTGCAAAAACCCGAAAACGCCCCGGTGGGATGCATTTTTTGAAAAAAACATTTATTCAAAAATGGGTTCGTATTGATCAAACATTCACAATCCACTCTTTGGTTTTGTGCAATTCGAAATCATACTCAGTTGTTTTTGCACGTGATTTAAATGCTCCCGTTGAGGATTTTAGGGCTTTGAGATTGGGGTGCAAGGATGTTAGATATTAAACGCGCAGGCTTCGAGAGTTGTAGTTTGAGGTTAAAAAGCGTCCCCGACCATAAGTTTAGAAAATAAGGGAAGAAACGAGCGATATGGAAATTGCAAAAAACCGAAAACGCCCCGGTGGGATGCATTTTTTGAAAAAAAAATTATTCAAAAATGGGTTCATATTGATCAAACATTCACAATCCACTCTTTGGTTTTGTGCAATTCGGAATCTTACTCAGTTTTTTTGGCACGTGCTTTAAATGCTCCCGTTGAAGATTTTAGGGCTTTGAGATTGGGGTGCAAGGTTGTTACATATTAGACTCGCAGGCTTCGAGTGTTGTAGTTTGAGGTTAAAAAGCGTCCCCGACCATAAGTTTGGAAAAGAAGGGATAAACGAGCGATATGGAAATTGCAAAAACCCGAAAACGCCCCGGTGGGATGCATTTTTTGAAATTTTTTTTTATTCAAAAATGGGTTCGTATTGATCAAACATTCACAATCCACTCTTTGGTTTTGTGCAATTCAGAATCTTGCTCAGGTTTTTTTTTTTGCAACGATATATTAATTAAAGCGAGGATTGAACCCATGACCTTATAATCACAGGCACAACCTTATGACAATTGAGCTATGCTCGATTTGCGCAGGTTGTTTGGCACGTGCTTTAAATGCTCCCGTTGAGGATTTTAGGGCTTTGAGATTGGGGTGCAAGGTTGTTAGATATTAGACTCGCAGGCTTCGAGTGTTGTAGTTTGAGGTTAAAAAGCGTCCCCGACCATAAGTTTGGAAAAGAAGGGAAGAAACGAGCGATATGGAAATTGCAAAAACCCGAAAACGCCCCGGTGGGATGCATTTTTTGAAAAAACAATTTATTCAAAAATGGGTTCGTATTGATCAAACATTCACAATCCACTCTTTAGTTTTGTGCAATTCGAAATCTTACTCAGTTTTTTTTGCACGTGATTTAAATGCTCCCGTTGAGGATTTTAGGGCTTTGAGATTGGGGTGCAAGGATGTTAGATATTAGACTCGCAGGCTTCGAGAGTTGTAGTTTGAGGTTAAAAAGCGTCCCCGTCCATAAGTTTAGAAAATAAGGGAAGAAACGAGCGATATGGAAATTGCAAAAAACCGAAATCGCCCCGGTGGGATGCATTTTTTGAAAAAAAAAATTATTCAAAAATGGGTTCGTATTGATCAAACATTCACAATCCACTCTTTGGTTTTGTGCAATTCGGAATCTTACTCAGTTTTTTTGACACGTGCTTTAAATGCTCCCGTTGAAGATTTTAGGGCTTTGAGATTGGGGTGCAAGGTTGTTAGATATTAGACTCGCAGGCTTCGAGTGTTGTAGTTTGAGGTTAAAAAGCGTCCCCGACCATAAGTTTGGAAAAGAAGGGAAGAAACGAGTGATATGGAAATTGCAAAAACCCGAAAACGCCCCGGTGGGATGCATTTTTTGAAATTTTTTTTTATTCAAAAATGGGTTCGTATTGATCAAACATTCGCAATCCACTCTTTGGTTTTGTGCAATTCGGAATCTTGCTCAGGTTTTTTGGCACGTGCTTTAAATGCTCCCGTTGAGGATTTTAGGGCTTTGAGATTGGGGTGCAAGGTTGTTAGATATTAGACTCGCAGGCTTCGAGTGTTGTAGTTTGAGGTTAAAAAGCGTCCCCGACCAGCTTGGCCCCTTTTTTCTCAGCATCTGCCTGTCCTCTCTCTGTTTTTTGCTTGGTGCCCCTTGACCCTGTCTGGAGTCGCTCTATCGCTCGTGCCGGCCGGGGGTGGATGGCCTGGGGTGTTTGTGGGCGGATGAGGTGTCATGTTTCGCGGATGGGGTGTCATGCTTCGGTCGCGTTCTGTCTTTGTTTCCCCTTGCTTCAGCTGGTTCTTAGCTTTTTGAGTTGTGTTACATTTTTCTGCTTTTTGTCTTTTCTGGCTCCTTCCCGCTTGTGGGTTGGATGCTGGGGTCTGTTGTTGTTTGGTTTCTTTGTTGCTTTCCCTCGGGCTGTGAGGTTTCCGTTGGGTTGTTTTGGTTTTGTGTCATACATTGGTTCTCCCAGTGTTTGTTCTCTTGTTTGTTGTGCCCTTTGGCCTCGGGCTTTGAGGTCTTTTGCTTATAATATAATCACCTTTGCAAAAAAAAAAAAAGCGTCCCCGACCATAAGTTTGGAAAAGAATGGAAGAAACGAGCGATATGGAAATTGCAAAAACCCGAAAACGCCCCGGTGGGATGCATTTTTTGAAAAAAAATTTTATTCAAAAATGGGTTCGTATTGATCAAACATTCACAATCCACTCTTTGGTTTTGTGCAATTCAGAATCTTGCTCAGGTTTTTTTTTTTTTTGCAACGATATATTAATTAAAGCGAGGATTGAACCCATGACCTTATAATCACAGGCACAACCTTATGACAATTGAGCTATGCTCGATTTGCTCAGGTTGTTTGGCACGTGCTTTAAATGCTCCCGTTGAGGATTTTAGGGCTTTGAGATTGGGGTGCAAGGTTGTTAGATATTAGACTCGCAGGCTTCGAGTGTTGTAGTTTGAGGTTAAAAAGCGTCCCCGACCATAAGTTTGGAAAAGAAGGGAAGAAACGAGCGATATGGAAATTGCAAAAACCCGAAAACGCCCCGGTGGGATGCATTTTTTGAAAAAACAATTTATTCAAAAATGGGTTCGTATTGATCAAACATTCACAATCCACTCTTTAGTTTTGTGCAATTCGAAATCTTACTCAGTTTTTTTTGCACGTGATTTAAATGCTCCCGTTGAGGATTTTAGGGCTTTGAGATTGGGGTGCAAGGATGTTAGATATTAGACTCGCAGGCTTCGAGAGTTGTAGTTTGAGGTTAAAAAGCGTCCCCGTCCATAAGTTTAGAAAATAAGGGAAGAAACGAGCGATATGGAAATTGCAAAAAACCGAAATCGCCCCGGTGGGATGCATTTTTTGAAAAAACAAATTATTCAAAAATGGGTTCGTATTGATCAAACATTCACAATCCACTCTTTGGTTTTGTGCAATTCGGAATCTTACTCAGTTTTTTTGACACGTGCTTTAAATGCTCCCGTTGAAGATTTTAGGGCTTTGAGATTGGGGTGCAAGGTTGTTAGATATTAGACTCGCAGGCTTCGAGTGTTGTAGTTTGAGGTTAAAAAGCGTCCCCGACCATAAGTTTGGAAAAGAAGGGAAGAAACGAGTGATATGGAAATTGCAAAAACCCGAAAACGCCCCGGTGGGATGCATTTTTTGAAATTTTTTTTTATTCAAAAATGGGTTCGTATTGATCAAACATTCGCAATCCACTCTTTGGTTTTGTGCAATTCGGAATCTTGCTCAGGTTTTTTGGCACGTGCTTTAAATGCTCCCGTTGAGGATTTTAGGGCTTTGAGATTGGGGTGCAAGGTTGTTAGATATTAGACTCGCAGGCTTCGAGTGTTGTAGTTTGAGGTTAAAAAGCGTCCCCGACCATAAGTTTGGAAAAGAAGGGAAGAAACGAGCGATATGGAAATTGCAAAAACCCGAAAACGCCCCGAGGGGATGCATTTTTTGAAAAAAATTTTTATTCAAAAATGGGTTCGTATTGATAAAATATTCACAATCCACTCTTTGGTTTTGTGCAATTCGAAATCTTACTCAGTTTTTTTGGCACGTGATTTAAATGCTCCCGTTGAGGATTTTAGGGCTTTGAGATTGGGGTGCAAGGTTGTTAGATATTAGACTCGCAGGCTTCGAGAGTTGTGGTTTGAGGTTAAAAAGCGTACCCGACCATAAGTTTGGAAAATAAGGGAAGAAACGAGCGATATGGAAATTGCAAAAAACCGAAAACGCCCCGGTGGGATGCATTTTTTGAAAAAATAATTGATTCAAAAATGGGTTCGTATTGATCAAACATTCACAATCCACTCTTTGGTTTTGTGCAATTCGGAATCTTACTCAGTTTTTTTGGCACGTGCTTTAAATGCTCCCGTTGAGGATTTTAGGGCTTTGAGATTAGGGTGCAAGGTTATTAGATATTAGACTCGCAGGCTTCGAGAGTTGTAGTTTGAGGTTAAAAAGCGTCCCCGACCATAAGTTTGGAAAAGAAGGGAAGAAACGAGCGATATGGAAATTGCAAAAACCCGAAAAACGCCCCGGTGGGATGCATTTTTTGAAAAAAAAAATTATTCAAAAACGGGTTCGTATTGATAAAACATTCACAATCCACTCTTTGGTTTTGTGCAATTCGAAATCTTACTCAGTTTTTTTGGCACGTGATTTAAATGCTCCCGTTGAGGATTTTAGGGCTTTGAGATTCGGGTGCAAGGTTGTTAGATATTAGACTCACAGGGTTCGAGAGTTGTAGTTTGAGGTTAAAAAGCATCCCCGACCATAAGTTTGGAAAAGAAGGGAAGAAACGAGCGATATGGAAATTGCAAAAACCCGAAAACGCCCCGGTGGGATGCATTTTTTGAAAAAAACATTTATTCAAAAATGGGTTCGTATTGATCAAACATTCACAATCCACTCTTTGGTTTTGTGCAATTCGAAATCATACTCAGTTGTTTTTGCACGTGATTTAAATGCTCCCGTTGAGGATTTTAGGGCTTTGAGATTGGGGTGCAAGGATGTTAGATATTAGACGCGCAGGCTTCGAGAGTTGTAGTTTGAGGTTAAAAAGCGTCCCCGACCATAAGTTTAGAAAATAAGGGAAGAAACGAGCGATATGGAAATTGCAAAAAACCGAAAACGCCCCGGTGGGATGCATTTTTTGAAAAAAAAATTATTCAAAAATGGGTTCATATTGATCAAACATTCACAATCCACTCTTTGGTTTTGTGCAATTCGGAATCTTACTCAGTTTTTTTGGCACGTGCTTTAAATGCTCCCGTTGAAGATTTTAGGGCTTTGAGATTGGGGTGCAAGGTTGTTACATATTAGACTCGCAGGCTTCGAGTGTTGTAGTTTGAGGTTAAAAAGCGTCCCCGACCATAAGTTTGGAAAAGAAGGGATAAACGAGCGATATGGAAATTGCAAAAACCCGAAAACGCCCCGGTGGGATGCATTTTTTGAAATTTTTTTTTATTCAAAAATGGGTTCGTATTGATCAAACATTCACAATCCACTCTTTGGTTTTGTGCAATTCAGAATCTTGCTCAGGTTTTTTTTTTTGCAACGATATATTAATTAAAGCGAGGATTGAACCCATGACCTTATAATCACAGGCACAACCTTATGACAATTGAGCTATGCTCGATTTGCGCAGGTTGTTTGGCACGTGCTTTAAATGCTCCCGTTGAGGATTTTAGGGCTTTGAGATTGGGGTGCAAGGTTGTTAGATATTAGACTCGCAGGCTTCGAGTGTTGTAGTTTGAGGTTAAAAAGCGTCCCCGACCATAAGTTTGGAAAAGAAGGGAAGAAACGAGCGATATGGAAATTGCAAAAACCCGAAAACGCCCCGGTGGGATGCATTTTTTGAAAAAACAATTTATTCAAAAATGGGTTCGTATTGATCAAACATTCACAATCCACTCTTTAGTTTTGTGCAATTCGAAATCTTACTCAGTTTTTTTTGCACGTGATTTAAATGCTCCCGTTGAGGATTTTAGGGCTTTGAGATTGGGGTGCAAGGATGTTAGATATTAGACTCGCAGGCTTCGAGAGTTGTAGTTTGAGGTTAAAAAGCGTCCCCGTCCATAAGTTTAGAAAATAAGGGAAGAAACGAGCGATATGGAAATTGCAAAAAACCGAAATCGCCCCGGTGGGATGCATTTTTTGAAAAAAAAAATTATTCAAAAATGGGTTCGTATTGATCAAACATTCACAATCCACTCTTTGGTTTTGTGCAATTCGGAATCTTACTCAGTTTTTTTGACACGTGCTTTAAATGCTCCCGTTGAAGATTTTAGGGCTTTGAGATTGGGGTGCAAGGTTGTTAGATATTAGACTCGCAGGCTTCGAGTGTTGTAGTTTGAGGTTAAAAAGCGTCCCCGACCATAAGTTTGGAAAAGAAGGGAAGAAACGAGTGATATGGAAATTGCAAAAACCCGAAAACGCCCCGGTGGGATGCATTTTTTGAAATTTTTTTTTATTCAAAAATGGGTTCGTATTGATCAAACATTCGCAATCCACTCTTTGGTTTTGTGCAATTCGGAATCTTGCTCAGGTTTTTTGGCACGTGCTTTAAATGCTCCCGTTGAGGATTTTAGGGCTTTGAGATTGGGGTGCAAGGTTGTTAGATATTAGACTCGCAGGCTTCGAGTGTTGTAGTTTGAGGTTAAAAAGCGTCCCCGACCAGCTTGGCCCCTTTTTTCTCAGCATCTGCCTGTCCTCTCTCTGTTTTTTGCTTGGTGCCCCTTGACCCTGTCTGGAGTCGCTCTATCGCTCGTGCCGGCCGGGGGTGGATGGCCTGGGGTGTTTGTGGGCGGATGAGGTGTCATGTTTCGCGGATGGGGTGTCATGCTTCGGTCGTGTTCTGTCTTTGTTTCCCCTTGCTTCAGCTCGTTCTTAGCTTTTTGAGTTGTGTTACATTTTTCTGCTTTTTGTCTTTTCTGGCTCCTTCCCGCTTGTGGGTTGGATGCTGGGGTCTGTTGTTGTTTGGTTTCTTTGTTGCTTTCCCTCGGGCTGTGAGGTTTCCGTTGGGTTGTTTTGGTTTTGTGTCATACATTGGTTCTCCCAGTGTTTGTTCTCTTGTTTGTTGTGCCCTTTGGCCTCGGGCTTTGAGGTCTTTTGCTTATAATATAATCACCTTTGCAAAAAAAAAAAAAGCGTCCCCGACCATAAGTTTGGAAAAGAATGGAAGAAACGAGCGATATGGAAATTGCAAAAACCCGAAAACGCCCCGGTGGGATGCATTTTTTGAAAAAAAATTTTATTCAAAAATGGGTTCGTATTGATCAAACATTCACAATCCACTCTTTGGTTTTGTGCAATTCAGAATCTTGCTCAGGTTTTTTTTTTTTTTGCAACGATATATTAATTAAAGCGAGGATTGAACCCATGACCTTATAATCACAGGCACAACCTTATGACAATTGAGCTATGCTCGATTTGCTCAGGTTGTTTGGCACGTGCTTTAAATGCTCCCGTTGAGGATTTTAGGGCTTTGAGATTGGGGTGCAAGGTTGTTAGATATTAGACTCGCAGGCTTCGAGTGTTGTAGTTTGAGGTTAAAAAGCGTCCCCGACCATAAGTTTGGAAAAGAAGGGAAGAAACGAGCGATATGGAAATTGCAAAAACCCGAAAACGCCCCGGTGGGATGCATTTTTTGAAAAAACAATTTATTCAAAAATGGGTTCGTATTGATCAAACATTCACAATCCACTCTTTGGTTTTGTGCAATTCGAAATCTTACTCAGTTTTTTTTGCACGTGATTTAAATGCTCCCGTTGAGGATTTTAGGGCTTTGAGATTGGGGTGCAAGGATGTTAGATATTAGACTCGCAGGCTTCGAGAGTTGTAGTTTGAGGTTAAAAAGCGTCCCCGACCATAAGTTTAGAAAATAAGGGAAGAAACGAGCGATATGGAAATTGCAAAAAACCGAAAACGCCCCGGTGGGATGCATTTTTTGAAAAAAAAAATTATTCAAAAATGGGTTCGTATTGATCAAACATTCACAATCCACTCTTTGGTTTTGTGCAATTCGGAATCTTACTCAGTTTTTTTGGCACGTGCTTTAAATGCTCCCGTTGAAGATTTTAGGGCTTTGAGATTGGGGTGCAAGGTTGTTAGATATTAGACTCGCAGGCTTCGAGTGTTGTAGTTTGAGGTTAAAAAGCGTCCCCGACCATAAGTTTGGAAAAGAAGGGAAGAAACGAGTGATATGGAAATTGCAAAAACCCGAAAACGCCCCGGTGGGATGCATTTTTTGAAATTTTTTTTTATTAAAAAATGGGTTCGTATTGATCAAACATTCGCAATCCACTCTTTGGTTTTGTGCAATTCGGAATCTTGCTCAGGTTTTTTGGCACGTGCTTTAAATGCTCCCGTTGAGGATTTTAGGGCTTTGAGATTCGGGTGCAAGGTTGTTAGATATTAGACTCACAGGGTTCGAGAGTTGTAGTTTGAGGTTAAAAAGCATCCCCGACCATAAGTTTGGAAAAGAAGGGAAGAAACGAGCGATATGGAAATTGCAAAAACCCGAAAACGCCCCGGTGGGATGCATTTTTTGAAAAAAAAATTTATTCAAAAATGGGTTCGTATTGATCAAACATACACAATCCACTCTTTGGTTTTGTGCAATTCGAAATCTTACTCAGTTGTTTTTGCACGTGATTTAAATGCTCCCGTTGAGGATTTTAGGGCTTTGAGATTGGGGTGCAAGGATGTTAGATATTAGACGCGCAGGCTTCGAGAGTTGTAGTTTGAGGTTAAAAAGCGTCCCCGACCATAAGTTTAGAAAATAAGGGAAGAAACGAGCGATATGGAAATTGCAAAAAACCGAAAACGCCCCGGTGGGATGCATTTTTTGAAAAAAAAATTATTCAAAAATGGGTTCATATTGATCAAACATTCACAATCCACTCTTTGGTTTTGTGCAATTCGGAATCTTACTCAGTTTTTTTGGCACGTGCTTTAAATGCTCCCGTTGAAGATTTTAGGGCTTTGAGATTGGGGTGCAAGGTTGTTACATATTAGACTCGCAGGCTTCGAGTGTTGTAGTTTGAGGTTAAAAAGCGTCCCCGACCATAAGTTTGGAAAAGAAAGGAAGAAACGAGCGATATGGAAATTGCAAAAACCCGAAAACGCCCCGGTGGGATGCATTTTTTGAAATTTTTTTTTATTCAAAAATGGGTTCGTATTGATCAAACATTCACAATCCACTCTTTGGTTTTGTGCAATTCGGAATCTTGCTCAGGTTTTTTGGCACGTGCTTTAAATGCTCCCGTTGAGGATTTTAGGGCTTTGAGATTGGGGTGCAAGGTTGTTAGATATTAGACTCGCAGGCTTCGAGTGTTGTAGTTTGAGGTTAAAAAGCGTCCCCGACTAGCTTGGCCCCTTTTTTCTCAGCATCTGCCTGTCCTCTCTCTGTTTTTTGCTTGGTGCCCCTTGACCCTGTCTGGAGTCGCTCTATCGCTCGTGCCGGCCGGGGGTGGATGGCCTGGGGTGTTTGTGGGCGGATGAGGTGTCATGTTTCGCGGATGAGGTGTCATGCTTCGGTCGTGTTCTGTCTTTGTTTCCGCTTGCTTCAGCTGGTTCTTAGCTTTTTGAGTTGTGTTACATTTTTCTGCTTTTTGTCTTTTCTGGCTCCTTCCCGCTTGTGGGTTGGATGCTGGGGTCTGTTGTTGTTTGGTTTCTTTGTTGCTTTCCCTCGGGCTGTGAGGTTTCCGTTGGGTTGTTTTGGTTTTGTGTCATACATTAGTTCTCCCAGTGTTTGTTCTCTTGTTTGTTGTGCCCTTTGGCCTCGGGCTTTGAGGTCTTTTGCTTATAATATAATCACCTTTGCAAAAAAAAAAAAAGCGTCCCCGACCATAAGTTTGGAAAAGAAGGGAAGAAACGAGCGATATGGAAATTGCAAAAACCCGAAAACGCCCCGGTGGGATGCATTTTTTGAAATTTTTTTTTATTCAAAAATGGGTTCGTATTGATCAAACATTCACAATCCACTCTTTGGTTTTGTGCAATTCAGAATCTTGCTCAGGTTTTTTTTTTTTGCAACGATATATTAATTAAAGCGAGGATTGAACCCATGACCTTATAATCACAGGCACAACCTTATGACAATTGAGCTATGCTCGATTTGCGCAGGTTGTTTGGCACGTGCTTTAAATGCTCCCGTTGAGGATTTTAGGGCTTTGAGATTGGGGTGCAAGGTTGTTAGATATTAGACTCGCAGGCTTCGAGTGTTGTAGTTTGAGGTTAAAAAGCGTCCCCGACCATAAGTTTGGAAAAGAAGGGAAGAAACGAGCGATATGGAAATTGCAAAAACCCGAAAACGCCCCGGTGGGATGCATTTTTTGAAAAAACAATTTATTCAAAAATGGGTTCGTATTGATCAAACATTCACAATCCACTCTTTGGTTTTGTGCAATTCGAAATCTTACTCAGTTTTTTTTGCACGTGATTTAAATGCTCCCGTTGAGGATTTTAGGGCTTTGAGATTGGGGTGCAAGGATGTTAGATATTAGACTCGCAGGCTTCGAGAGTTGTAGTTTGAGGTTAAAAAGCGTCCCCGACCATAAGTTTAGAAAATAAGGGAAGAAACGAGCGATATGGAAATTGCAAAAAACCGAAAACGCCCCGGTGGGATGCATTTTTTGAAAAAAAAAATTATTCAAAAATGGGTTCGTATTGATCAAACATTCACAATCCACTCTTTGGTTTTGTGCAATTCGGAATCTTACTCAGTTTTTTTGACACGTGCTTTAAATGCTCCCGTTGAAGATTTTAGGGCTTTGAGATTGGGGTGCAAGGTTGTTAGATATTAGACTCGCAGGCTTCGAGTGTTGTAGTTTGAGGTTAAAAAGCGTCCCCGACCATAAGTTTGGAAAAGAAGGGAAGAAACGAGTGATATGGAAATTGCAAAAACCCGAAAACGCCCCGGTAGGATGCATTTTTTGAAATTTTTTTTTATTCAAAAATGGGTTCGTATTGATCAAACATTCGCAATCCACTCTTTGGTTTTGTGTAATTCGGAATCTTGCTCAGGTTTTTTGGCACGTGCTTTAAATGCTCCCGTTGAGGATTTTAGGGCTTTGAGATTGGGGTGCAAGGTTGTTAGATATTAGACTCGCAGGCTTCGAGTGTTGTAGTTTGAGGTTAAAAAGCGTCCCCGACCAGCTTGGCCCCTTTTTTCTCAGCATCTGCCTGTCCTCTCTCTGTTTTTTGCTTGGTGCCCCTTGACCCTGTCTGGAGTCGCTCTATCGCTCGTGTCGGCCGGGGGTGGATGGCCTGGGGTGTTTGTGGGCGGATGAGGTGTCATGTTTCGCGGATGGGGTGTCATGCTTCGGTCGTGTTCTGTCTTTGTTTCCCCTTGCTTCAGCTGGTTCTTAGCTTTTTGAGTTGTGTTACATTTTTCTGCTTTTTGTCTTTTCTGGCTCCTTCCCGCTTGTGGGTTGGATGCTGGGGTCTGTTGTTGTTTGGTTTCTTTGTTGCTTTCCCTCGGGCTGTGAGGTTTCCGTTGGGTTGTTTTGGTTTTGTGTCATACATTGGTTCTCCCAGTGTTTGTTCTCTTTTTTGTTGTGCCCTTTGGCCTCGGGCTTTGAGGTCTTTTGCTTATAATATAATCACCTTTGCAAAAAAAAAAAAAAGCGTCCCCGACCATAAGTTTGGAAAAGAATGGAAGAAACGAGCGATATGGAAATTGCAAAAACCCGAAAACGCCCCTGTGGGATGCATTTTTTGAAATTTTTTTTTATTCAAAAATGGGTTCGTATTGATCAAACATTCACAATCCACTCTTTGGTTTTGTGCAATTCAGAATCTTGCTCAGGTTTTTTTTTTTTTTGCAACGATATATTAATTAAAGCGAGGATTGAACCCATGACCTTATAATCACAGGCACAACCTTATGACAATTGAGCTATGCTCGATTTGCTCAGGTTGTTTGGCACGTGCTTTAAATGCTCCCGTTGAGGATTTTAGGGCTTTGAGATTGGGGTGCAAGGTTGTTAGATATTAGACTCGCAGGCTTCGAGTGTTGTAGTTTGAGGTTAAAAAGCGTCCCCGACCATAAGTTTGGAAAAGAAGGGAAGAAACGAGCGATATGGAAATTGCAAAAACCCGAAAACGCCCCGGTGGGATGCATTTTTTGAAAAAACAATTTATTCAAAAATGGGTTCGTATTGATCAAACATTCACAATCCACTCTTTGGTTTTGTGCAATTCGAAATCTTACTCAGTTTTTTTTGCACGTGATTTAAATGCTCCCGTTGAGGATTTTAGGGCTTTGAGATTGGGGTGCAAGGATGTTAGATATTAGACTCGCAGGCTTCGAGAGTTGTAGTTTGAGGTTAAAAAGCGTCCCCGACCATAAGTTTAGAAAATAAGGGAAGAAACGAGCGATATGGAAATTGCAAAAAACCGAAAACGCCTCGGTGGGATGCATTTTTTGAAAAAAAAAATTATTCAAAAATGGGTTCGTATTGATCAAACATTCACAATCCACTCTTTGGTTTTGTGCAATTCGGAATCTTACTCAGTTTTTTTGGCACGTGCTTTAAATGCTCCCGTTGAAGATTTTAGGGCTTTGAGATTGGGGTGCAAGGTTGTTAGATATTAGACTCGCAGGCTTCGAGTGTTGTAGTTTGAGGTTAAAATGCGTCCCCGACCATAAGTTTGGAAAAGAAGGGAAGAAACGAGTGATATGGAAATTGCAAAAACCCGAAAACGCCCCGGTGGGATGCATTTTTTGAAATTTTTTTTTATTCAAAAATGGGTTCGTATTGATCAAACATTCGCAATCCACTCTTTGGTTTTGTGCAATTCGGAATCTTGCTCAGGTTTTTTGGCACGTGCTTTAAATGCTCCCGTTGAGGATTTTAGGGCTTTGAGATTGGGGTGCAAGGTTGTTAGATATTAGACTCGCAGGCTTCAAGTGTTGTAGTTTGAGGTTAAAAAGCGTCCCCGACCAGCTTGGCCCCTTTTTTCTCAGCATCTGCCTGTCCTCTCTCTGTTTTTTGCTTGGTGCCCCTTGACCCTGTCTGGAGTCGCTCTATCGCTCGTGCCGGCCGGGGGTGGATGGCCTGGGGTGTTTGTGGGCGGATGAGGTGTCATGTTTCGCGGATGAGGTGTCATGCTTCGGTCGTGTTCTGTCTTTGTTTCCCCTTGCTTCAGCTGGTTCTTAGCTTTTTGAGTTGTGTTACATTTTTCTGCTTTTTGTCTTTTCTGGCTCCTTCCCGCTTGTGGGTTGGATGCTGGGGTCTGTTGTTGTTTGGTTTCTTTGTTGCTTTCCCTCGGGCTGTGAGGTTTCCGTTGGGTTGTTTTGGTTTTGTGTCATACATTGGTTCTCCCAGTGTTTGTTCTCTTGTTTGTTGTGCCCTTTGGCCTCGGGCTTTGAGGTCTTTTGCTTATAATATAATCACCTTTGCAAAAAAAAAAAAGCGTCCCCGACCATAAGTTTGGAAAAGAATGGAAGAAACGAGCGATATGGAAATTGCAAAAATCCGAAAACGCCCCGGTGGGATGCATTTTTTGAAATTTTTTTTTATTCAAAAATGGGTTCGTATTGATCAAACATTCACAATCCACTCTTTGGTTTTGTGCAATTCAGAATCTTGCTCAGGTTTTTTTTTTTTTTTGCAATGATATATTAATTAAAGCGAGGATTGAACCCATGACCTTATAATCACAGGCACAACCTTATGACAATTGAGCTATGCTCGATTTGCTCAGGTTGTTTGGCACGTGCTTTAAATGCTCCCGTTGAGGATTTTAGGGCTTTGAGATTGGGGTGCAAGGTTGTTAGATATTAGACTCGCAGGCTTCGAGTGTTGTAGTTTGAGGTTAAAAAGCGTCCCCGACCATAAGTTTGGAAAAGAAGGGAAGAAACGAGCGATATGGAAATTGCAAAAACCCGAAAACGCCCCGGTGGGATGCATTTTTTGAAAAAACAATTTATTCAAAAATGGGTTCGTATTGATCAAACATTCACAATCCACTCTTTGGTTTTGTGCAATTCGAAATCTTACTCAGTTTTTTTTGCACGTGATTTAAATGCTCCCGTTGAGGATTTTAGGGCTTTGAGATTGGGGTGCAAGGATGTTAGATATTAGACTCGCAGGCTTCGAGAGTTGTAGTTTGAGGTTAAAAAGCGTCCCCGACCATAAGTTTAGAAAATAAGGGAAGAAACGAGCGATATGGAAATTGCAAAAAACCGAAAACGCCCCGGTGGGATGCATTTTTTGAATTTTTTTTATTCAAAAATGGGTTCGTATTGATCAAACATTCACAATCCACTCTTTGGTTTTGTGCAATTCGAAATCTTGCTCAGGTTTTTTGGCACGTGCTTTAAATGCTCCCGTTGAGGATTTTAGGGCTTTGAGATTGGGGTGCAAGGTTGTTAGATATTAGACTCGCAGGCTTCGAGTGTTGTAGTTTGAGGTTAAAAAGCGTCCCCGACCAGCTTGGCCCCTTTTTTCTCAGCATCTGCCTGTCCTCTCTCTTTTTTTTGCTTGGTGCCCCTTGACCCTGTCTGGAGTCGCTCTATCGCTCGTGCCGGCCGGGGGTGGATGGCCTGGGGTGTGGTGCGCGGATTTTTGAATATCCGCTTAATCTCAAGCTGTCGAGGCTTGCCAAAATACGATTTATAAAGCCTATGACCATGGCTTTGCAGCCAGTGCTAACAGGGTCGATCCAAGGAATAGGAAGAATGAATTTACTAGTGAAATTGGGATTTAATTGATTAATTGGTAACGGGGGGTTTTATCATGCATGAGAATTAATAACAAAGCTACGAAGGAAAGAAATAATATGAAGAGAGCGTGTGCACGGTTTGGGGAGTCTCGGGGTCAATTGTTAGACAACATTCAGCTTATCATTTAATTCTAACGACATGGAATAAAGTTTATTTAGCACGCAGACGACTACTAGAGAAGCCGCAAAGTAGCCGACTCCATGGATTTTAATTAGGCCACACAGTCCTAATTATACGTTATCTAAGCTCGCATTAAGATGATCAGTCCTAAAGTGAATTTAGATAGTTACTAGCTAACCGCGACGAACATTCGAGCGTGAATTCTAAATGCTAGTAGGTTGCCCGCAAACGCCGTATGCAACCAACATTTATCCTACCCGACCCGATACTTCGATTTAGTTCTATTTACCTGTGTTACTTAGTCGAGCAGTGAGAGGCACGGCATCGCTACTCTTTAACATACACAACATGCGAAACTACCCGAGTGTCAATCAACGTATTTTAGCATGCGCGTTGGATTAAGCAAGGTAAACAGATGCCAATAATCAGATTCCAATATGCAAAATTATACTCAGATTATCAAAGCCATAAATGTCTAACAAAATTCCCCTAAACAAATCCCAAACCGTCACCCTTACCTTAGCCGCTCATGGCGCGGTTCGTCAATCCCGCTCCACCAACGACCATGGAAGAGTTCATCTACCTTTTACAATGGAGAGTGGAGCTCACAAGCATCCCAACAATGGTGGAGCTCCACGGAAAATAGAGAGAAAATGGGGAAGAAGGAGACAAAAATCGTCAAAATCCGTTGAGAGATGAAGAAGATGAAGATATAAAATTCTGCAGAAAAATCGTCTTTTAGCTACTGCCTTCGTCGTAGCGTCGAGACGCTAGGCCAGCGTCTCGACGCTGTGCCCTAAGTAATCCGCGCGCGCGCGATGGCGTCGCGACGCAAGGCCAGCGTTGCGACGCTGCCCCGATGAATTTCCTGCGCGCGCCTCCTCCGGAGCGTCTCGACGCCAAGCAGGGTCTCGACGCCAGGGCAGCGTCGAGCTAGCGTCTTGACGCTATCACTCGACGCTTGCTCTCGGGTTTTTCCAGCGTCGAGCCAGCGTCTCGACGCTATAGCTCGACGCTGGCTCTCGGGTTTGGGGCTGATGCTTTGCCTCTCCAAGGCTGTTTTGGCCCGTTTCTTCTTGGAACAAGTTCCCCTCTTCCCGATGCACTCCCGGGGCGCTAAAACTCTGCTTTAAGCACTCGAACATGCCCAACGGACGCACGAGCTCTTTGCCGCTTTTCTCCTACAAAAGAGATATATTTAATCAATTGAAAGCGATCCTTAGCTATAATTAGGACGTATTTAATAGCTCCAAAATGGAGTTATCAAACACCCCCAACTTAAACATTGCTAGTCCTCGAGCAAGCACTACAAAGACATTGACTCTAAGGACGCGTTTACATATATTCTAACTCAAACCTCCATGCATATTGAAATTTAAACACGAGCATAATCATGGAAGCATTTTGTTCATGCATTAACTAGGACATATCAAAAATTAACTCTTGCCCCCTAACGTGTGTGTGTGCTAGACAACCACTCCTAAACTCACGTAAACCCGGAAAACCTACATGCAACGCACATCCCGTTTTCCCCCTACTTCTAGCGTTTAAGAACAGCTACACTTGACTTACACGAGAGAAAGAAGCAAATTAAGAGACCTAATTATTTTCTCATTCTTTTTCTTTCTTTTCACAAGTACTTTGTACTCTTTTATTAAGGTTCCTTGAACCAACTTTTTATTTCTTTTTCTTTCCTACTCGAGCTGCCTAACACGTCAAATTCATGCATAAAACTTCACGTTTTTAAGGACTGACGCTCACTTCTCTTAAGCGCTAATAAGAAGGAGGAGCGCCTCGAGAGGAATTTTCCACCAAACATGCTTTTCTATTTTTTTTACATTAGGCTGAGCACATGCTTTCTCAATTAACTAACTACTAACTCTCATGCAACAAGCTACCTAAGGGTGCCTTTCGGGGTGACAACGAGAATTAGCTAAACATGCGATAAACCAAGCTTACGGAATCTAGGGAGAAGTTGCTAAGTGCGCGATGAGTGCAAGGGAGCAACAGAAAAAAATTTTAAAATTTTTGACATGAACCAAATAAACACAAAACTCGTGCAAAAACTCGATTATGAACATGCTCAGATTTCCAACATGCATTTCCTAGGCTATCACAGTCAGAAAACAATAAACAGAGTCCCAAGCACTTCAATATCTTTATAACACTTCTCAACAAACTACACATGCACATCCATCGGACTACTCCACCCCCAACTTCAAAATTTGGCATTGTCCTCAATGCCAACCAGTCAGATACAACGAAGTAAAAGGGAAGAAGAAATACACTTCCCTGACTCTTGGTGAAGCTGGCGAGGGCGAGGAAGCGGCGCACGAACGCCTTAGAGCCCAAAATTGTCTTCTCATCCTCGATTCCTAAAAAAAAACAGCAAGCTAATTAACACTAAATTAATCTAAAAAGCAATAAAACTAAACTAAAGCATAAAAACAGTCCATCGCTCGGGTGCCTCCGAGAAGCGCAGAATTTTTAAAGTCGGTTGCTCGACTGTATTCTCTCCACAGACTCATCCATAGTCTGTAGGTGCGGGGGACGATCCATACTTGTCCATGGCCACACCTTTCCTACCATCCACCTGAAAAATATTTTGCACTCTTCGTGCCTCGGGCACGTGAATATCAGCATTGTTAGTGCAAAAACCAGCAGTGTCATCAAACAAATTCAAATCAGAAATTTTAACTGAGACATGGGAACCATCCCTCAAGCGCGAGGGTAGATTCCCATTCTCAACATGCTCACAAACAGATACATTTCCAGTAGATTTTCCAAATAAAGAGAACTCATGCAAAGTATCATCAAACTCCAGAGAAACAACGCCCTTAAACACATCAATTTTGACCCTAGCGGTCTTAAGAAAGGGACGTCCTAACAACATGGAGGACGAAGCGTGCAATGAATTTTCATTCATATCTAAAACAAGGAAATCAGCGGGAAACGTCATATTCCCAACTCTAACTAAAACATCCTCTACCTTCCCCCTAGGACAGATGCTCGACCCATTAGCCAACTGAACAGAAACATTACATTCATGCATTTCATTTAAATTCAGATCACGATACAATGCATACGACATAACATTAACAGAGGCTCCTAGGTCTAACATGGCATTATGAACAATTTTACTACCTATAGTGCAAGGGATAGTAAAAGTACCTGGATCGTTGCACTTCGCAGGCAACGTACCTGGGAGTATGGCAGAGACGTTCTCTTTCTTATTCTCAGTCCCTCTGGACTTCCTTTTTGTAGTGCACCAGCTCCTTAGAAATTTCGCATACTTGGGCACTTGACTAACTGCCTCTAGGAGCGGGATATTCACCATCACCTTTTGGAAGGTTCGCAGGACCTCCTCATTTTCAGATTCCAAAGTAGGCTTCGCAAGCCTACTCGGGAATGGTGCTATGGCAACATCCTCAGGTACACTGACCTTCTCATTTCTTTTCTCATTCTGAGTCTCGGGAGCAGTCGGGGCGGACTTGTTCAAGCTGTCCGTGGCTTCCTTCGCAGCTCTGGTGGAAAGTGACTTCCCACTGCGCAGCTGAATGGCACTCACGTTTTCACATGAGTTCACAGTAGTTTGGGAAGGAAGCTTCCCCGAGCTCTTGCTCTCAATCTTACTAATAGACACCGCCATTTGTGTCAGCTGCTTGTTCAAATTCTGCAGCTCTGCCTTATGGGAATTGAGCTCTTCACGAGCCTCTTTCTGAAACTGGCTGGTGCTAGTCACGATGGTCCTTACCATCTCTTCAAGCGAGCTGGAGGAGCTCGAGGCTTGAGCCTGGGTGGAAGAGTTAGGCCTATCCTGGGACTGGCCTTGGAAACGAGTTTGTCCTTCCCTATTCCCATAGCTGAAATTAGGATGGTCGCGCCAACCGGGGTTGTAAGTGTTTGCATATGGGTCGTACTTCCTTGGGTTGGAAGCATACCCCCCGATCGCGTTGACCTCCGCATCCTCACGGTGTCCTCCAACGATTTTCTTTAACATGCTACCTATCTCGGCCACCTGGGCCCTCATTTCAGTCATCTCGTGGCTCTGAGCCACGCTGTGCACTTGGCCTTGTCCCCGAATACCGAATTGCTGCGAGTTGGTGGCCATATTTGCTATCAACTGTTTGGCCTCAACTGGGGTCTTGTCAATCAGTGCCCCTCCACTCGCTGCATCGATCATCTGCCGGTCATGGGGCGTCATCCCCTCATAGAAATACTGTATGAGCAGCTGATCGGCGATCTGATGATGTGGGAAGCTCGCGCACAGGCGCCCAAAGCGTTCCCAGTATTCGTGCAGGGACTCACCGACATCCTGGGTGATCCCATATATCCTCTTCCGCAGAGTGGTGGCTAAGGATGCGGGAAAGTATTTCTCTAAAAATACCCGCTTCATATCCTGCCACGTGGTGATGGATCTGGAGGGCAGATAATACAGCCAATCCTTGGCCTTATCCTTGAGCGTAAAGGGGAATGCCCTCATATTCAGTTGCTCCTCCGTGACTCCTGCGGGCTTCATCCCCGCGCAGACGCAATGTAACTCCATCAAATGTTTGTTCGCGTCCTCACCTGCATTTCCATGGAAAGAAGGTAACTGGTGAATTAAACCAGATTTCAACTCGAAGTTACCTGCTACCACGGGGTAGTTAATGCACAAAGGCTGCAGGTTCAGGTCTGGCGCTGCCAGCTGCTTAAGCGTCCGTGGCGCATCACCTTGCGCCATCTCGTCAAATAAGAAGGGATTGCCTTCTTCTCTTTCAAACTGTCCTTGCCCCTCCCGGGCCTCTCTCCGTAACCGCCGCTCCTCGCTGTCAATCTCAGGGATATACTGCAAACTACCCTCAGAGGAACGGGTCATACACAAACAAAAATCTAAACATACAACATACAAACAGAAAAAATTTTCAGTCCACCAACAAAGAATCAAATTCAAACTTCAATCATAAATTCAAACAATTGCCTATTCCCCGGCAACGGCGCCAATTTTGGTGCGCGGATTTTTGAATATCCGCTTAATCTCAAGCTGTCGAGGCTTGCCAAAATACGATTTATAAAGCCTATGACCAAGGCTTTGCAGCCAGTGGTAACAGGGTCGATCCAAGGAATAGGAAGAATGAATTTACTAGTGAAATTGGGATTTAATTGATTAATTGGTAACGGGGGGTTTTATCATGCAAGAGAATTAATAACAAAGCTACGAAGGAAAGAAATAATATGAAGAGAGCGTGTGCACGGTTTGGGGAGTCTCGGGGTCAATTGTTAGACAACATTCAGCTTATCATTTAATTCTAACGACATGGAATAAAGTTTATTTCGCACGCGGACGACTACCAGAGAAGCCCCAAAGTAGCCGACTCCATGGATTTTAATTAGGCCACACAGTCCTAATTATACGTTATCTAAGCTCGCATTAAGATGATCAGTCCTAAAGTGAATTTAGATAGTTACTAGCTAACCGCGACGAACATTCGAGCGTGAATTCTAAATGCTAGTAGGTTGCCCGCAAACGCCGTATGCAACCAACATTTATCCTACCCGACCCGATACTTCGATTTAGTTCTATTTACCTGTGTTACTTAGTCGAGCAGTGAGAGGCACGACATCGCTACTCTTTAACATACACAACATGCGAAACTACCCGAGTGTCAATCAACGTATTTTAGCATGCGCGTTGGATTAAGCAAGGTAAACAGATGCCAATAATCAGATTCCAATATGCAAAATTATACTCAGATTATCAAAGCCATAAATGTCTAACAAAATTCCCCTAAACAAATCCCAAACCGTCACCCTTACCTTAGCCGCTCATGGCGCGGTTCGTCAATCCCGCTCCACCAACGACCATGGAAGAGTTCATCTACCTTTTACAATGGAGAGTGGAGCTCACAAGCATGCCAACAATGGCGGTGCTCCACGGAAAATAGAGAGAAAATGGGGAAGAAGAAGACAAAAATCGTCAAAATCCGTTGAGAGATGAAGAAGATGAAGATATAAAATTCTGCAGAAAAATCGTCTTTTAGCTACTGCCTTCGTCGTAGCGTCGAGACGCTAGGCCAGCGTCTCGACGCTGTGCCCTAAGTAATCCGCGCGCGCGCGATGGCGTCGCGACGCAAGGCCAGCGTTGCGACGCTGCCCCGATGAATTTCCTGCGCGCGCCTCCTCCGGAGCGTCTCGACGCCAAGCAGGGTCTCGACGCCAGGGCAGCGTCGAGCTAGCGTCTCGACGCTATCACTCGACGCTTGCTCTCGGGTTTTTCCAGCGTCGAGCCAGCGTCTCGACGCTATAGCTCGACGCTGGCTCTCGGGTTTGGGGCTGATGCTTTGCCTCTCCAAGGCTGTTTTGGCCCGTTTCTTCACGGAACAAGTTCCCCTCTTCCCGATGCACTCCCGGGGCGCTAAAACTCTGCTTTAAGCACTCGAACATGCCCAACGGACGCACGAGCTCTTTGCCGCTTTTCTCCTACAAAAGAGATATATTTAATCAATTGAAAGCGATCCTTAGCTATAATTAGGACGTATTTAATAGCTCCAAAATGGAGTTATCAGGGTGTTTGTGGGCGGATGAGGTGTCATGTTTCGCGGATGAGGTGTCATGCTTCGGTCGTGTTCTGTCTTTGTTTCCCCTTGCTTCAGCTGGTTCTTAGCTTTTTGAGTTGTGTTACATTTTTCTCCTTTTTGTCTTTTCTGGCTCCTTCCCGCTTGTGGGTTGGATGCTGGGGTCTGTTGTTGTTTGGTTTCTTTGTTGCTTTCCCTCGGGCTGTGAGGTTTCCGTTGGGTTGTTTTGGTTTTGTGTCATACATTGGTTCTCCCAGTGTTTGTTCTCTTGTTTGTTGTGCCCTTTGGCCTCGGGCTTTGAGGTCTTTTGCTTATAATATAATCACCTTTGCAAAAAAAAAAAAGCGTCCCCGACCATAAGTTTGGAAAAGAATGGAAGAAACGAGCGATATGGAAATTGCAAAAACCCGAAAACGCCCCGGTGGGATGCATTTTTTGAATTTTTTTTTTATTCAAAAATGGGTTCGTATTGATCAAACATTCAAAATCCACTCTTTGGTTTTGTGCAATTCAGAATCTTGCTCAGGTTTTTTTTTTTTTTTGCAACGATATATTAATTAAAGCGAGGATTGAACCCATGACCTTATAATCACAGGAAAAACCTTATGACAATTGAGCTATGCTCGATTTGCTCAGGTTGTTTGACACGTGCTTTAAATGCTCCCGTTGAGGATTTTAGGGCTTTGCGATTGGGGTGCAAGGTTGTTAGATATTAGACTCGCAGGCTTCGAGTGTTGTAGTTTGAGGTTAAAAAGCGTCCCCGACCATAAGTTTGGAAAAGAAGGGAAGAAACGAGCGATATGGAAATTGCAAAAACCCGAAAACGCCCCGGTGGGATGCATTTTTTGAAAAAACAATTTATTCAAAAATGGGTTCGTATTGATCAAACATTCACAATCCACTCTTTGGTTTTGTGCAATTCGAAATCTTACTCAGTTTTTTTTGCACGTGATTTAAATGCTCCCGTTGAGGATTTTAGGGCTTTGAGATTGGGGTGCAAGGATGTTAGATATTAGACTCGCAGGCTTCGAGAGTTGTAGTTTGAGGTTAAAAAGCGTCCCTGACCATAAGTTTAGAAAATAAGGGAAGAAACGAGTGATATGGAAATTGCAAAAAACCGAAAACGCCCCGGTGGGATGCATTTTTTGAAAAAACAAATTATTCAAAAATGGGTTCGTATTGATCAAACATTCACAATCCACTCTTTGGTTTTGTGCAATTCGGAATCTTACTCAGTTTTTTTGGCACGTGCTTTAAATGCTCCCGTTGAAGATTTTAGGGCTTTGAGATTGGGGTGCAAGGTTGTTAGATATTAGACTCGCAGGCTTCGAGTGTTGTAGTTTGAGGTTAAAAAGCGTCCCCGACCATAAGTTTGGAAAAGAAGGGAAGAAACGAGTGATATGGAAATTGTAAAAACCCGAAAACGCCCCGGTGGGATGCATTTTTTGAAAAAATTTTTTATTCAAAAATGGGTTCGTATTGATCAAACATTCGCAATCCACTCTTTGGTTTTGTGGAATTCGGAATCTTGCTCAGGTTTTTTGGCACGTGCTTTAAATGCTCCCGTTGAGGATTTTAGGGCTTTGAGATTGGGGTGCAAGGTTGTTAGATATTAGACTCGCAGGCTTCGAGTGTTGTAGTTTGAGGTTAAAAAGCGTCCCCGACCAGCTTGGCCCCTTTTTTCTGACCATCTGCCTGTCCTCTCTCTGTTTTTTGCTTGGTGCCCCTTGACCCTGTCTGGAGTCGCTCTATCGCTCGTGCCGGCCGGGGGTGGATGGCCTAGGGTGTTTGTGGGCGGATGAGGTGTCATGTTTCGCGGATGAGGTGTCATGCTTCGGTCGTGTTCTGTCTTTGTTTCCCCTTGCTTCAGCTGGTTCTTAGCTTTTTGAGTTGTGTTACATTTTTCTGCTTTTTGTCTTTTCTGGCTCCTTCCCGCTTGTGGGTTGGATGCTGGGGTCTGTTGTTTGGTTTCTTTGTTGCTTTCCCTCGGGCTGTGAGGTTTCCGTTGGGTTGTTTTGGTTTTGTGTCATACATTGGTTCTCCCAGTGTTTGTTCTCTTGTTTGTTGTGCCCTTTGGCCTCGGGCTTTGAGGTCTTTTGCTTATAATATAATCACCTTTGCAAAAAAAAAAAAGCGTCCCCGACCATAAGTTTGGAAAAGAATGGAAGAAACGAGCGATATGGAAATTGCAAAAACCCGAAAACGCCCCAGTGGGATGCATTTTTTGAAATTTTTTTTTATTCAAAAATGGGTTCGTATTGATCAAACATTCACAATCCACTCTTTGGTTTTGTGCAATTCAGAATCTTGCTCAGGTTTTTTTTTTTTTTGCAACGATATATTAATTAAAGCGAGGATTGAACCCATGACCTTATAATCACAGGAAAAACCTTATGACAATTGAGCTATGCTCGATTTGCTCAGGTTGTTTGGCATGTGCTTTAAATGCTCCCGTTGAGGATTTTAGGGCTTTGCGATTGGGGTGCAAGGTTGTTAGATATTAGACTCGCAGGCTTCGAGTGTTGTAGTTTGAGGTTAAAAAGCGTCCCCGACCATAAGTTTGGAAAAGAAGGGAAGAAACGAGCGATATGGAAATTGCAAAAACCCGAAAACGCCCCGGTGGGATGCATTTTTTGAAAAAACAATTTATTCAAAAATGGGTTCGTATTGATCAAACATTCACAATCCACTCTTTGGTTTTGTGCAATTCGAAATCTTACTCAGTTTTTTTTGCACGTGATTTAAATGCTCCCGTTGAGGATTTTAGGGCTTTGAGATTGGGGTGCAAGGATGTTAGATATTAGACTCGCAGGCTTCGAGAGTTGTAGTTTGAGGTTAAAAAGCGTCCCCGACCATAAGTTTAGAAAATAAGGGAAGAAACGAGTGATATGGAAATTGCAAAAAACCGAAAACGCCCCGGTGGGATGCATTTTTTGAAAAAAAAAATTATTCAAAAATGGGTTCGTATTGATCAAACATTCACAATCCACTCTTTGGTTTTGTGCAATTCGGAATCTTACTCAGTTTTTTTGGCACGTGCTTTAAATGCTCCCGTTGAAGATTTTAGGGCTTTGAGATTGGGGTGCAAGGTTGTTAGATATTAGACTCGCAGGCTTCGAGTGTTGTAGTTTGAGGTTAAAAAGCGTCCCCGACCATAAGTTTGGAAAAGAAGGGAAGAAACGAGTGATATGGAAATTGTAAAAACCCGAAAACGCCCCGGTGGGATGCATTTTTTGAAAAAAAAATTTATTCAAAAATTGGTTCGTATTGATCAAACATTCGCAATCCACTCTTTGGTTTTGTGCAATTCGGAATCTTGCTCAGGTTTTTTGGCACGTGCTTTAAATGCTCCCGTTGAGGATTTTAGGGCTTTGAGATTGGGGTGCAAGGTTGTTAGATATTAGACTCGCAGGCTTCGAGTGTTGTAGTTTGAGGTTAAAAAGCGTCCCCGACCAGCTTGGCCCCTTTTTTCTCAGCATCTGCCTGTCCTCTCTCTGTTTTTTGCTTGGTGCCCCTTGACCCTGTCTAGAGTCGCTCTATCGCTCGTGCCGGCCGGGGGTGGATGGCCTGGGGTGTTTGTGGGCGGATGAGGTGTCATGTTTCGCGGATGAGGTGTCATGCTTCGGTCGTGTTCTGTCTTTGTTTCCCCTTGCTTCAGCTGGTTCTTAGCTTTTTGAGTTGTGTTACATTTTTCTGCTTTTTGGCTTTTCTGGCTCCTTCCCGCTTGTGGGTTGGATGCTGGGGTCTGTTGTTGTTTGGTTTCTTTGTTGCTTTCCCTCGGGCTGTGAGGTTTCCGTTGGGTTGTTTTTGTTTTGTGTCATACATTGGTTCTCCCAGTGTTTGTTCTCTTGTTTGTTGTGCCCTTTGGCCTCGGGCTTTGAGGTCTTTTGCTTATAATATAATCACCTTTGCAAAAAAAAAAAAGCGTCCCCGACCATAAGTTTGGAAAAGAATGGAAGAAACGAGCGATATGGAAATTGCAAAAACCCGAAAACGCCCCGGTGGGATGCATTTTTTGAAATTTTTTTTTATTCAAAAATGGGTTCGTATTGATCAAACATTCACAATCCACTCTTTGGTTTTGTGCAATTCAGAATCTTGCTCAGGTTTTTTTTTTTTTTGCAACGATATATTAATTAAAGCGAGGATTGAACCCATGACCTTATAATCACAGGAAAAACCTTATGACAATTGAGCTATGCTCGATTTGCTCAGGTTGTTTGGCATGTGCTTTAAATGCTCCCGTTGAGGATTTTAGGGCTTTGCGATTGGGGTGCAAGGTTGTTAGATATTAGACTCGCAGGCTTCGAGTGTTGTAGTTTGAGGTTAAAAAGCGTCCCCGACCATAAGTTTGGAAAAGAAGGGAAGAAACGAGCGATATGGAAATTGCAAAAACCCGAAAACGCCCCGGTGGGATGCATTTTTTGAAAAAACAATTTATTCAAAAATGGGTTCGTATTGATCAAACATTCACAATCCACTCTTTGGTTTTGTGCAATTCGAAATCTTACTCAGTTTTTTTTGCACGTGATTTAAATGCTCCCGTTGAGGATTTTAGGGCTTTGAGATTGGGGTGCAAGGATGTTAGATATTAGACTCGCAGGCTTCGAGAGTTGTAGTTTGAGGTTAAAAAGCGTCCCCGACCATAAGTTTAGAAAATAAGGGAAGAAACGAGTGATATGGAAATTGCAAAAAACCGAAAACGCCCCGGTGGGATGCATTTTTTGAAAAAAAAAATTATTCAAAAATGGGTTCGTATTGATCAAACATTCACAATCCACTCTTTGGTTTTGTGCAATTCGGAATCTTACTCAGTTTTTTTGGCACGTGCTTTAAATGCTCCCGTTGAAGATTTTAGGGCTTTGAGATTGGGGTGCAAGGTTGTTAGATATTAGACTCGCAGGCTTCGAGTGTTGTAGTTTGAGGTTAAAAAGCGTCCCCGACCATAAGTTTGGAAAAGAAGGGAAGAAACGAGTGATATGGAAATTGTAAAAACCCGAAAACGCCCCGGTGGGATGCATTTTTTGAAAAAAAATTTTATTCAAAAATGGGTTCGTATTGATTAAACATTCGCAATCCACTCTTTGGTTTTGTGCAATTCGGAATCTTGCTCAGGTTTTTTGGCACGTGCTTTAAATGCTCCCGTTGAGGATTTTAGGGCTTTGAGATTGGGGTGCAAGGTTGTTAGATATTAGACTCGCAGGCTTCGAGTGTTGTAGTTTGAGGTTAAAAAGCGTCCCCGACCAGCTTGGCCCCTTTTTTCTCAGCATCTGCCTGTCCTCTCTCTGTTTTTTGCTTGGTGCCCCTTGACCCTGTCTGGAGTCGCTCTATCGCTCGTGCCGGCCGGGGGTGGATGGCCTGGGGTGTTTGTGGGCGGATGAGGTGTCATGTTTCGCGGATGAGGTGTCATGCTTCGGTCGTGTTCTGTCTTTGTTTCCCCTTGCTTCAGCTGGTTCTTAGCTTTTTGAGTTGTGTTACATTTTTCTGCTTTTTGTCTTTTCTGGCTCCTTCCCGCTTGTGGGTTGGATGCTGGGGTCTGTTGTTGTTTGGTTTCTTTGTTGCTTTCCCTCGGGCTGTGAGGTTTCCGTTGGGTTGTTTTTGTTTTGTGTCATACATTGGTTCTCCCAGTGTTTGTTCTCTTGTTTGTTGTGCCCTTTGGCCTCGGGCTTTGAGGTCTTTTGCTTATAATATAATCACCTTTGCAAAAAAAAAAAAGCGTCCCCGACCATAAGTTTGGAAAAGAATGGAAGAAACGAGCGATATGGAAATTGCAAAAACCCGAAAACGCCCCGGTGGGATGCATTTTTTGAAATTTTTTTTTATTCAAAAATGGGTTCGTATTGATCAAACATTCACAATCCACTCTTTGGTTTTGTGCAATTCAGAATCTTGCTCAGGTTTTTTTTTTTTTTGCAACGATATATTAATTAAAGCGAGGATTGAACCCATGACCTTATAATCACAGGAAAAACCTTATGACAATTGAGCTATGCTCGATTTGCTCAGGTTGTTTGGCATGTGCTTTAAATGCTCCCGTTGAGGATTTTAGGGCTTTGCGATTGGGGTGCAAGGTTGTTAGATATTAGACTCGCAGGCTTCGAGTGTTGTAGTTTGAGGTTAAAAAGCGTCCCCGACCATAAGTTTGGAAAAGAAGGGAAGAAACGAGCGATATGGAAATTGCAAAAACCCGAAAACGCCCCGGTGGGATGCATTTTTTGAAAAAACAATTTATTCAAAAATGGGTTCGTATTGATCAAACATTCACAATCCACTCTTTGGTTTTGTGCAATTCGAAATCTTACTCAGTTTTTTTTGCACGTGATTTAAATGCTCCCGTTGAGGATTTTAGGGCTTTGAGATTGGGGTGCAAGGATGTTAGATATTAGACTCGCAGGCTTCGAGAGTTGTAGTTTGAGGTTAAAAAGCGTCCCCGACCATAAGTTTAGAAAATAAGGGAAGAAACGAGTGATATGGAAATTGCAAAAAACCGAAAACGCCCCGGTGGGATGCATTTTTTGAAAAAAAAAATTATTCAAAAATGGGTTCGTATTGATCAAACATTCACAATCCACTCTTTGGTTTTGTGCAATTCGGAATCTTACTCAGTTTTTTTGGCACGTGCTTTAAATGCTCCCGTTGAAGATTTTAGGGCTTTGAGATTGGGGTGCAAGGTTGTTAGATATTAGACTCGCAGGCTTCGAGTGTTGTAGTTTGAGGTTAAAAAGCGTCCCCGACCATAAGTTTGGAAAAGAAGGGAAGAAACGAGTGATATGGAAATTGTAAAAACCCGAAAACGCCCCGGTGGGATGCATTTTTTGAAAAAAAAATTTATTCAAAAATGGGTTCGTATTGATTAAACATTCGCAATCCACTCTTTGGTTTTGTGCAATTCGGAATCTTGCTCAGGTTTTTTGGCACGTGCTTTAAATGCTCCCGTTGAGGATTTTAGGGCTTTGAGATTGGGGTGCAAGGTTGTTAGATATTAGACTCGCAGGCTTCGAGTGTTGTAGTTTGAGGTTAAAAAGCGTCCCCGACCAGCTTGGCCCCTTTTTTCTCAGCATCTGCCTGTCCTCTCTCTGTTTTTTGCTTGGTGCCCCTTGACCCTGTCTGGAGTCGCTCTATCGCTCGTGCCGGCCGGGGGTGGATGGCCTGGGGTGTTTGTGGGCGGATGAGGTGTCATGTTTCGCGGATGAGGTGTCATGCTTCGGTCGTGTTCTGTCTTTGTTTCCCCTTGCTTCAGCTGGTTCTTAGCTTTTTGAGTTGTGTTACATTTTTCTGCTTTTTGTCTTTTCTGGCTCCTTCCCGCTTGTGGGTTGGATGCTGGGGTCTGTTGTTGTTTGGTTTCTTTGTTGCTTTCCCTCGGGCTGTGAGGTTTCCGTTGGGTTGTTTTGGTTTTGTGTCATACATTGGTTCTCCCAGTGTTTGTTCTCTTGTTTGTTGTGCCCTTTGGCCTCGGGCTTTGAGGTCTTTTGCTTATAATATAATCACCTTTGCAAAAAACAAAAAGCGTCCCCGACCATAAGTTTGGAAAAGAAGGGAAGAAACGAGTGATATGGAAATTGTAAAAACCCGAAAACGCCCCGGTGGGATGCATTTTTTGAAAAAAAATTTTATTCAAAAATGGGTTCGTATTGATCAAACATTCGCAATCCACTCTTTGGTTTTGTGCAATTCGGAATCTTGCTCAGGTTTTTTGGCACGTGCTTTAAATGCTCCCGTTGAGGATTTTAGGGCTTTGAGATTGGGGTGCAAGGTTGTTAGATATTAGACTCGCAGGCTTCGAGTGTTGTAGTTTGAGGTTAAAAAGCGTCCCCGACCAGCTTGGCCCCTTTTTTCTCAGCATCTGCCTGTCCTCTCTCTGTTTTTTGCTTGGTGCCCCTTGACCCTGTCTGGAGTCGCTCTATCGCTCGTGCCGGCCGGGGGTGGATGGCCTGGGGTGTTTGTGGGCGGATGAGGTGTCATGTTTCGCGGATGGGGTGTCATGCTTCGGTCGTGTTCTGTCTTTGTTTCCCCTTGCTTCAGCTGGTTCTTAGCTTTTTGAGTTGTGTTACATTTTTCTGCTTTTTGTCTTTTCTGGCTCCTTCCCGCTTGTGGGTTGGATGCTGGGGTCTGTTGTTGTTTGGTTTCTTTGTTGCTTTCCCTCGGGCTGTGAGGTTTCCGTTGGGTTGTTTTGGTTTTGTGTCATACATTGGTTCTCCCAGTGTTTGTTCTCTTGTTTGTTGTGCCCTTTGGCCTCGGGCTTTGAGGTCTTTTGCTTATAATATAATCACCTTTGCAAAAAACAAAAAGCGTCCCCGACCATAAGTTTGGAAAAGAAGGGAAGAAACGAGCGATATGGAAATTGCAAAAACCCGAAAACGCCCCGGTGGGATGCATTTTTTGAAATTTTTTTTATTCAAAAATGGGTTCGTATTGATCAAACATTCACAATCCACTCTTTGGTTTTGTGCAATTCAGAATCTTGCTCAGGTTTTTTTTTTTTTTTGCAACGATATATTAATTAAAGCGAGGATTGAACCCATGACCTTATAATCACAGGCACAACCTTATGACAATTGAGCTATGCTCGATTTGCTCAGGTTGTTTGGCACGTGCTTTAAATGCTCCCGTTGAGGATTTTAGGGCTTTGAGATTGGGGTGCAAGGTTGTTAGATATTAGACTCGCAGGCTTCGAGTGTTGTAGTTTGAGGTTAAAAAGCGTCCCCGACCATAAGTTTGGAAAAGAAGGGAAGAAATGAGCGATATGGAAATTGCAAAAACCCGAAAACGCCCCGGTGGGATGCATTTTTTGAAAAAATAATTTATTCAAAAATGGGTTCGTATTGATCAAACATTCACAATCCACTCTTTGGTTTTGTGCAATTCGAAATCTCACTCAGTTTTTTTTGCACGTGATTTAAATGCTCCCGTTGAGGATTTTAGGGCTTTGAGATTGGGGTGCAAGGATGTTAGATATTAGACTCGCAGGCTTCGAGAGTTGTAGTTTGAGGTTAAAAAGCGTCCCCGACCATAAGTTTAGAAAATTAGGGAAGAAACGAGCGATATGGAAATTGCAAAAAACCGAAAACGCCCCGGTGGGATGCATTTTTTGAAAAAAAAAATTATTCAAAAATGGGTTCGTATTGATCAAACATTCACAATCCACTCTTTGGTTTTGTGCAATTCAGAATCTTACTCAGTTTTTTTGGCACGTGCTTTAAATGCTCCCGTTGAAGATTTTAGGGCTTTGAGATTGGGGTGCAAGGTTGTTAGATATTAGACTCGCAGGCTTCGAGTGTTGTAGTTTGAGGTTAAAAAGCGTCCCCGACCATAAGTTTGGAAAAGAAGGAAAGAAACGAGTGATATGGAAATTGCAAAAACCCGAAAACGCCCCGGTGGGATGCATTTTTTGAAATTTTTTTTTATTCAAAAATGGGTTCGTATTGATCAAACATTCGCAATCCACTCTTTGGTTTTGTGCAATTCGGAATCTTGCTCAGGTTTTTTGGCACGTGCTTTAAATGCTCCCGTTGAGGATTTTAGGGCTTTGAGATTGGGGTGCAAGGTTGTTAGATATTAGACTCGCAGGCTTCGAGTGTTGTAGTTTGAGGTTAAAAAGCGTCCCCGACCAGCTTGGCCCCTTTTTTCTCAGCATCTGCCTGTCCTCTCTCTGTTTTTTGCTTGGTGCCCCTTGACCCTGTCTGGAGTCGCTCTATCGCTCGTGCCGGCCGGGGGTGGATGGCCTGGGGTGTTTGTGGGCGGATGAGGTGTCATGTTTCGCGGATGAGGTGTCATGCTTCGGTCGTGTTCTGTCTTTGTTTCCCCTTGCTTCAGCTGGTTCTTTGCTTTTTGAGTTGTGTTACATTTTTCTGCTTTTTGTCTTTTCTGGCTCCTTCCCGCTTGTGGGTTGGATGCTGGGGTCTGTTGTTGTTTGGTTTCTTTGTTGCTTTCCCTCGGGCTGTGAGGTTTCCGTTGGGTTGTTTTTGTTTTGTGTCATACATTGGTTCTCCCAGTGTTTGTTCTCTTGTTTGTTGTGCCCTTTGGCCTCGGGCTTTGAGGTCTTTTGCTTATAATATAATCACCTTTGCAAAAAAAAAAAAAGCGTCCCCGACCATAAGTTTGGAAAAGAAGGGAAGAAACGAGCGATATGGAAATTGCAAAAACCCGAAAACGCCCCGGTGGGATGCATTTTTTGAAATTTTTTTTTATTCAAAAATGGGTTCGTATTGATCAAACATTCACAATCCACTCTTTGGTTTTGTGCAATTCAGAATCTTGCTCAGGTTTTTTTTTTTTTTGCAACGATATATTAATTAAAGCGAGGATTGAACCCATGACCTTATAATCACAAGCACAACCTTATGACAATTGAGCTATGCTCGATTTGCTCAGGTTGTTTGGCACGTGCTTTAAATGCTCCCGTTGAGGATTTTAGGGCTTTGAGATTGGGGTGCAAGGTTGTTAGATATTAGACCCGCAGGCTTCGAGTGTTGTAGTTTGAGGTTAAAAAGCGTCCCCGACCATAAGTTTGGAAAAGAAGGGAAGAAACGAGCGATATGGAAATTGCAAAAACCCGAAAACGCCCCGGTGGGATGCATTTTTTGAAAAAACAATTTATTCAAAAATGGTTTCGTATTGATCAAACATTCACAATCCACTCTTTGGTTTTGTGCAATTCGAAATCTTACTCAGTTTTTTTTGCACGTGATTTAAATGCTCCCGTTGAGGATTTTAGGGCTTTGAGATTGGGGTGCAAGGATGTTAGATATTAGACTCGAAGGCTTCGAGAGTTGTAGTTTGATGTTAAAAAGCGTCCCCGACCATAAGTTTAGAAAATAAGGGAAGAAACGAGCGATATGGAAATCGCAAAAAACCGAAAACGCCCCGGTGGGATGCATTTTTTGAAATTTTTTTTTATTCAAAAATGGGTTCGTATTGATCAAACATTCACAATCCACTCTTTGATTTTGTGCAATTCAGAATCTTGCTCAGGTTTTTTTTTTTTTGCAACGATATATTAATTAAAGCGAGGATTGAACCCATGACCTTATAATCACAGGCACAACCTTATGACAATTGAGCTATGCTCGATTTGCTCAGGTTGTTTGGCACGTGCTTTAAATACTCCCGTTGAGGATTTTAGGGCTTTGAGATTGGGGTGCAAGGTTGTTAGATATTAGACTCGCAGGCTTCGAGTGTTGTAGTTTGAGGTTAAAAAGCGTCCCCGACCATAAGTTTGGAAAAGAAGGGAAGAAACGAGTGATATGGAAATTGCAAAAACCCGAAAACGCCCCGGTGGGATGCATTTTTTGAAATTTTTTTTTATTCAAAAATGGGTTCGTATTGATCAAACATTCACAATCCACTCTTTGGTTTTGTGCAATTCAGAATCTTGCTCAGGTTTTTTTTTTTTTTGCAACGATATATTAATTAAAGCGAGGATTGAACCCATGACCTTATAATCACAGGCACAACCTTATGACAATTGAGCTATGCTCGATTTGCTCAGGTTGTTTGGCACGTGCTTTAAATGCTCCCGTTGAGGATTTTAGGGCTTTGAGATTGGGGTGCAAGGTTGTTAGATATTAGACTCGCAGGCTTCGAGTGTTGTAGTTTGAGGTTAAAAAGCGTCCCCGACCATAAGTTTGGAAAAGAAGGGAAGAAACGAGCGATATGGAAATTGCAAAAACCCGAAAACGCCCCGGTGGGATGCATTTTTTGAAAAAACAATTTATTCAAAAATGGGTTCGTATTGATCAAACATTCACAATCCACTCTTTGGTTTTGTGCAATTCGAAATCTTACTCAGTTTTTTTTGCACGTGATTTAAATGCTCCCGTTGAGGATTTTAGGGCTTTGAGATTGGGGTGCAAGGATGTTAGATATTAGACTCGCAGGCTTCGAGAGTTGTAGTTTGAGGTTAAAAAGCGTCCCCGACCATAAGTTTAGAAAATAAGGGAAGAAACGAGCGATATGGAAATTGCAAAAAACCGAAAACGCCCCGGTGGGATGCATTTTTTGAAAAAAAAAATTATAAAAAAATGGGTTCGTATTGATCAAACATTCACAATCCACTCTTTGGTTTTGTGCAATTCGGAATCTTACTCAGTTTTTTTGGCACGTGCTTTAAATGCTCCCGTTGAAGATTTTAGGGCTTTGAGATTGGGGTGCAAGGTTGTTAGATATTAGACTCGCAGGCTTCGAGTGTTGTAGTTTGAGGTTAAAAAGCGTCCCCGACCATAAGTTTGGAAAAGAAGGGAAGAAACGAGTGATATGGAAATTGCAAAAACCCGAAAACGCCCCGGTGGGATGCATTTTTTGAAATTTTTTTTTATTCAAAAATGGGTTCGTATTGATCAAACATTCGCAATCCACTCTTTGGTTTTGTGCAATTCGGAATCTTGCTCAGGTTTTTTGGCACGTGCTTTAAATGCTCCCGTTGAGGATTTTAGGGCTTTGAGATTGGGGTGCAAGGTTGTTAGATATTAGACTCGCAGGCTTCGAGTGTTGTAGTTTGAGGTTAAAAAGCGTCCCCGACCAGCTTGGCCCCTTTTTTCTCAGCATCTGCCTGTCCTCTCTCTGTTTTTTGCTTGGTGCCCCTTGACCCTGTCTAGAGTCGCTCTATCGCTCGTGCCGGCCGGGGGTGGATGGCCTGGGGTGTTTGTGGGCGGATGAGGTGTCATGTTTCGCGGATGAGGTGTCATGCTTCGGTCGTGTTCTGTCTTTGTTTCCCCTTGCTTCAGCTGGTTCTTAGCTTTTTGAGTTGTGTTACATTTTTCTGCTTTTTGGCTTTTCTGGCTCCTTCCCGCTTGTGGGTTGGATGCTGGGGTCTGTTGTTGTTTGGTTTCTTTGTTGCTTTCCCTCGGGCTGTGAGGTTTCCGTTGGGTTGTTTTTGTTTTGTGTCATACATTGGTTCTCCCAGTGTTTGTTCTCTTGTTTGTTGTGCCCTTTGGCCTCGGGCTTTGAGGTCTTTTGCTTATAATATAATCACCTTTGCAAAAAAAAAAAAGCGTCCCCGACCATAAGTTTGGAAAAGAATGGAAGAAACGAGCGATATGGAAATTGCAAAAACCCGAAAACGCCCCGGTGGGATGCATTTTTTGAAATTTTTTTTTATTCAAAAATGGGTTCGTATTGATCAAACATTCACAATCCACTCTTTGGTTTTGTGCAATTCAGAATCTTGCTCAGGTTTTTTTTTTTTTTTGCAACGATATATTAATTAAAGCGAGGATTGAACCCATGACCTTATAATCACAGGAAAAACCTTATGACAATTGAGCTATGCTCGATTTGCTCAGGTTGTTTGGCATGTGCTTTAAATGCTCCCGTTGAGGATTTTAGGGCTTTGCGATTGGGGTGCAAGGTTGTTAGATATTAGACTCGCAGGCTTCGAGTGTTGTAGTTTGAGGTTAAAAAGCGTCCCCGACCATAAGTTTGGAAAAGAAGGGAAGAAACGAGCGATATGGAAATTGCAAAAACCCGAAAACGCCCCGGTGGGATGCATTTTTTGAAAAAACAATTTATTCAAAAATGGGTTCGTATTGATCAAACATTCACAATCCACTCTTTGGTTTTGTGCAATTCGAAATCTTACTCAGTTTTTTTTGCACGTGATTTAAATGCTCCCGTTGAGGATTTTAGGGCTTTGAGATTGGGGTGCAAGGATGTTAGATATTAGACTCGCAGGCTTCGAGAGTTGTAGTTTGAGGTTAAAAAGCGTCCCCGACCATAAGTTTAGAAAATAAGGGAAGAAACGAGTGATATGGAAATTGCAAAAAACCGAAAACGCCCCGGTGGGATGCATTTTTTGAAAAAAAAAATTATTCAAAAATGGGTTCGTATTGATCAAACATTCACAATCCACTCTTTGGTTTTGTGCAATTCGGAATCTTACTCAGTTTTTTTGGCACGTGCTTTAAATGCTCCCGTTGAAGATTTTAGGGCTTTGAGATTGGGGTGCAAGGTTGTTAGATATTAGACTCGCAGGCTTCGAGTGTTGTAGTTTGAGGTTAAAAAGCGTCCCCGACCATAAGTTTGGAAAAGAAGGGAAGAAACGAGTGATATGGAAATTGTAAAAACCCGAAAACGCCCCGGTGGGATGCATTTTTTGAAAAAAAATTTTATTCAAAAATGGGTTCGTATTGATTAAACATTCGCAATCCACTCTTTGGTTTTGTGCAATTCGGAATCTTGCTCAGGTTTTTTGGCACGTGCTTTAAATGCTCCCGTTGAGGATTTTAGGGCTTTGAGATTGGGGTGCAAGGTTGTTAGATATTAGACTCGCAGGCTTCGAGTGTTGTAGTTTGAGGTTAAAAAGCGTCCCCGACCAGCTTGGCCCCTTTTTTCTCAGCATCTGCCTGTCCTCTCTCTGTTTTTTGCTTGGTGCCCCTTGACCCTGTCTGGAGTCGCTCTATCGCTCGTGCCGGCCGGGGGTGGATGGCCTGGGGTGTTTGTGGGCGGATGAGGTGTCATGTTTCGCGGATGAGGTGTCATGCTTCGGTCGTGTTCTGTCTTTGTTTCCCCTTGCTTCAGCTGGTTCTTAGCTTTTTGAGTTGTGTTACATTTTTCTGCTTTTTGTCTTTTCTGGCTCCTTCCCGCTTGTGGGTTGGATGCTGGGGTCTGTTGTTGTTTGGTTTCTTTGTTGCTTTCCCTCGGGCTGTGAGGTTTCCGTTGGGTTGTTTTTGTTTTGTGTCATACATTGGTTCTCCCAGTGTTTGTTCTCTTGTTTGTTGTGCCCTTTGGCCTCGGGCTTTGAGGTCTTTTGCTTATAATATAATCACCTTTGCAAAAAAAAAAAAGCGTCCCCGACCATAAGTTTGGAAAAGAATGGAAGAAACGAGCGATATGGAAATTGCAAAAACCCGAAAACGCCCCGGTGGGATGCATTTTTTGAAATTTTTTTTTATTCAAAAATGGGTTCGTATTGATCAAACATTCACAATCCACTCTTTGGTTTTGTGCAATTCAGAATCTTGCTCAGGTTTTTTTTTTTTTTGCAACGATATATTAATTAAAGCGAGGATTGAACCCATGACCTTATAATCACAGGAAAAACCTTATGACAATTGAGCTATGCTCGATTTGCTCAGGTTGTTTGGCATGTGCTTTAAATGCTCCCGTTGAGGATTTTAGGGCTTTGCGATTGGGGTGCAAGGTTGTTAGATATTAGACTCGCAGGCTTCGAGTGTTGTAGTTTGAGGTTAAAAAGCGTCCCCGACCATAAGTTTGGAAAAGAAGGGAAGAAACGAGCGATATGGAAATTGCAAAAACCCGAAAACGCCCCGGTGGGATGCATTTTTTGAAAAAACAATTTATTCAAAAATGGGTTCGTATTGATCAAACATTCACAATCCACTCTTTGGTTTTGTGCAATTCGAAATCTTACTCAGTTTTTTTTGCACGTGATTTAAATGCTCCCGTTGAGGATTTTAGGGCTTTGAGATTGGGGTGCAAGGATGTTAGATATTAGACTCGCAGGCTTCGAGAGTTGTAGTTTGAGGTTAAAAAGCGTCCCCGACCATAAGTTTAGAAAATAAGGGAAGAAACGAGTGATATGGAAATTGCAAAAAACCGAAAACGCCCCGGTGGGATGCATTTTTTGAAAAAAAAAATTATTCAAAAATGGGTTCGTATTGATCAAACATTCACAATCCACTCTTTGGTTTTGTGCAATTCGGAATCTTACTCAGTTTTTTTGGCACGTGCTTTAAATGCTCCCGTTGAAGATTTTAGGGCTTTGAGATTGGGGTGCAAGGTTGTTAGATATTAGACTCGCAGGCTTCGAGTGTTGTAGTTTGAGGTTAAAAAGCGTCCCCGACCATAAGTTTGGAAAAGAAGGGAAGAAACGAGTGATATGGAAATTGTAAAAACCCGAAAACGCCCCGGTGGGATGCATTTTTTGAAAAAAAAATTTATTCAAAAATGGGTTCGTATTGATTAAACATTCGCAATCCACTCTTTGGTTTTGTGCAATTCGGAATCTTGCTCAGGTTTTTTGGCACGTGCTTTAAATGCTCCCGTTGAGGATTTTAGGGCTTTGAGATTGGGGTGCAAGGTTGTTAGATATTAGACTCGCAGGCTTCGAGTGTTGTAGTTTGAGGTTAAAAAGCGTCCCCGACCAGCTTGGCCCCTTTTTTCTCAGCATCTGCCTGTCCTCTCTCTGTTTTTTGCTTGGTGCCCCTTGACCCTGTCTGGAGTCGCTCTATCGCTCGTGCCGGCCGGGGGTGGATGGCCTGGGGTGTTTGTGGGCGGATGAGGTGTAATGTTTCGCGGATGAGGTGTCATGCTTCGGTCGTGTTCTGTCTTTGTTTCCCCTTGCTTCAGCTGGTTCTTAGCTTTTTGAGTTGTGTTACATTTTTCTGCTTTTTGTCTTTTCTGGCTCCTTCCCGCTTGTGGGTTGGATGCTGGGGTCTGTTGTTGTTTGGTTTCTTTGTTGCTTTCCCTCGGGCTGTGAGGTTTCCGTTGGGTTGTTTTGGTTTTGTGTCATACATTGGTTCTCCCAGTGTTTGTTCTCTTGTTTGTTGTGCCCTTTGGCCTCGGGCTTTGAGGTCTTTTGCTTATAATATAATCACCTTTGCAAAAAACAAAAAGCGTCCCCGACCATAAGTTTGGAAAAGAAGGGAAGAAACGAGTGATATGGAAATTGTAAAAACCCGAAAACGCCCCGGTGGGATGCATTTTTTGAAAAAAAATTTTATTCAAAAATGGGTTCGTATTGATCAAACATTCGCAATCCACTCTTTGGTTTTGTGCAATTCGGAATCTTGCTCAGGTTTTTTGGCACGTGCTTTAAATGCTCCCGTTGAGGATTTTAGGGCTTTGAGATTGGGGTGCAAGGTTGTTAGATATTAGACTCGCAGGCTTCGAGTGTTGTAGTTTGAGGTTAAAAAGCGTCCCCGACCAGCTTGGCCCCTTTTTTCTCAGCATCTGCCTGTCCTCTCTCTGTTTTTTGCTTGGTGCCCCTTGACCCTGTCTGGAGTCGCTCTATCGCTCGTGCCGGCCGGGGGTGGATGGCCTGGGGTGTTTGTGGGCGGATGAGGTGTCATGTTTCGCGGATGGGGTGTCATGCTTCGGTCGTGTTCTGTCTTTGTTTCCCCTTGCTTCAGCTGGTTCTTAGCTTTTTGAGTTGTGTTACATTTTTCTGCTTTTTGTCTTTTCTGGCTCCTTCCCGCTTGTGGGTTGGATGCTGGGGTCTGTTGTTGTTTGGTTTCTTTGTTGCTTTCCCTCGGGCTGTGAGGTTTCCGTTGGGTTGTTTTGGTTTTGTGTCATACATTGGTTCTCCCAGTGTTTGTTCTCTTGTTTGTTGTGCCCTTTGGCCTCGGGCTTTGAGGTCTTTTGCTTATAATATAATCACCTTTGCAAAAAACAAAAAGCGTCCCCGACCATAAGTTTGGAAAAGAAGGGAAGAAACGAGCGATATGGAAATTGCAAAAACCCGAAAACGCCCCGGTGGGATGCATTTTTTGAAATTTTTTTTATTCAAAAATGGGTTCGTATTGATCAAACATTCACAATCCACTCTTTGGTTTTGTGCAATTCAGAATCTTGCTCAGGTTTTTTTTTTTTTTTGCAACGATATATTAATTAAAGCGAGGATTGAACCCATGACCTTATAATCACAGGCACAACCTTATGACAATTGAGCTATGCTCGATTTGCTCAGGTTGTTTGGCACGTGCTTTAAATGCTCCCGTTGAGGATTTTAGGGCTTTGAGATTGGGGTGCAAGGTTGTTAGATATTAGACTCGCAGGCTTCGAGTGTTGTAGTTTGAGGTTAAAAAGCGTCCCCGACCATAAGTTTGGAAAAGAAGGGAAGAAATGAGCGATATGGAAATTGCAAAAACCCGAAAACGCCCCGGTGGGATGCATTTTTTGAAAAAATAATTTATTCAAAAATGGGTTCGTATTGATCAAACATTCACAATCCACTCTTTGGTTTTGTGCAATTCGAAATCTCACTCAGTTTTTTTTGCACGTGATTTAAATGCTCCCGTTGAGGATTTTAGGGCTTTGAGATTGGGGTGCAAGGATGTTAGATATTAGACTCGCAGGCTTCGAGAGTTGTAGTTTGAGGTTAAAAAGCGTCCCCGACCATAAGTTTAGAAAATTAGGGAAGAAACGAGCGATATGGAAATTGCAAAAAACCGAAAACGCCCCGGTGGGATGCATTTTTTGAAAAAAAAAATTATTCAAAAATGGGTTCGTATTGATCAAACATTCACAATCCACTCTTTGGTTTTGTGCAATTCAGAATCTTACTCAGTTTTTTTGGCACGTGCTTTAAATGCTCCCGTTGAAGATTTTAGGGCTTTGAGATTGGGGTGCAAGGTTGTTAGATATTAGACTCGCAGGCTTCGAGTGTTGTAGTTTGAGGTTAAAAAGCGTCCCCGACCATAAGTTTGGAAAAGAAGGAAAGAAACGAGTGATATGGAAATTGCAAAAACCCGAAAACGCCCCGGTGGGATGCATTTTTTGAAATTTTTTTTTATTCAAAAATGGGTTCGTATTGATCAAACATTCGCAATCCACTCTTTGGTTTTGTGCAATTCGGAATCTTGCTCAGGTTTTTTGGCACGTGCTTTAAATGCTCCCGTTGAGGATTTTAGGGCTTTGAGATTGGGGTGCAAGGTTGTTAGATATTAGACTCGCAGGCTTCGAGTGTTGTAGTTTGAGGTTAAAAAGCGTCCCCGACCAGCTTGGCCCCTTTTTTCTCAGCATCTGCCTGTCCTCTCTCTGTTTTTTGCTTGGTGCCCCTTGACCCTGTCTGGAGTCGCTCTATCGCTCGTGCCGGCCGGGGGTGGATGGCCTGGGGTGTTTGTGGGCGGATGAGGTGTCATGTTTCGCGGATGAGGTGTCATGCTTCGGTCGTGTTCTGTCTTTGTTTCCCCTTGCTTCAGCTGGTTCTTTGCTTTTTGAGTTGTGTTACATTTTTCTGCTTTTTGTCTTTTCTGGCTCCTTCCCGCTTGTGGGTTGGATGCTGGGGTCTGTTGTTGTTTGGTTTCTTTGTTGCTTTCCCTCGGGCTGTGAGGTTTCCGTTGGGTTGTTTTTGTTTTGTGTCATACATTGGTTCTCCCAGTGTTTGTTCTCTTGTTTGTTGTGCCCTTTGGCCTCGGGCTTTGAGGTCTTTTGCTTATAATATAATCACCTTTGCAAAAAAAAAAAAAGCGTCCCCGACCATAAGTTTGGAAAAGAAGGGAAGAAACGAGCGATATGGAAATTGCAAAAACCCGAAAACGCCCCGGTGGGATGCATTTTTTGAAATTTTTTTTTATTCAAAAATGGGTTCGTATTGATCAAACATTCACAATCCACTCTTTGGTTTTGTGCAATTCAGAATCTTGCTCAGGTTTTTTTTTTTTTTGCAACGATATATTAATTAAAGCGAGGATTGAACCCATGACCTTATAATCACAAGCACAACCTTATGACAATTGAGCTATGCTCGATTTGCTCAGGTTGTTTGGCACGTGCTTTAAATGCTCCCGTTGAGGATTTTAGGGCTTTGAGATTGGGGTGCAAGGTTGTTAGATATTAGACCCGCAGGCTTCGAGTGTTGTAGTTTGAGGTTAAAAAGCGTCCCCGACCATAAGTTTGGAAAAGAAGGGAAGAAACGAGCGATATGGAAATTGCAAAAACCCGAAAACGCCCCGGTGGGATGCATTTTTTGAAAAAACAATTTATTCAAAAATGGTTTCGTATTGATCAAACATTCACAATCCACTCTTTGGTTTTGTGCAATTCGAAATCTTACTCAGTTTTTTTTGCACGTGAGTTAAATGCTCCCGTTGAGGATTTTAGGGCTTTGAGATTGGGGTGCAAGGATGTTAGATATTAGACTCGAAGGCTTCGAGAGTTGTAGTTTGATGTTAAAAAGCGTCCCCGACCATAAGTTTAGAAAATAAGGGAAGAAACGAGCGATATGGAAATTGCAAAAAACCGAAAACGCCCCGGTGGGATGCATTTTTTGAAATTTTTTTTTATTCAAAAATGGGTTCGTATTGATCAAACATTCACAATCCACTCTTTGGTTTTGTGCAATTCAGAATCTTGCTCAGGTTTTTTTTTTTTTGCAACGATATATTAATTAAAGCGAGGATTGAACCCATGACCTTATAATCACAGGCACAACCTTATGACAATTGAGCTATGCTCGATTTGCTCAGGTTGTTTGGCACGTGCTTTAAATACTCCCGTTGAGGATTTTAGGGCTTTGAGATTGGGGTGCAAGGTTGTTAGATATTAGACTCGCAGGCTTCGAGTGTTGTAGTTTGAGGTTAAAAAGCGTCCCCGACCATAAGTTTGGAAAAGAAGGGAAGAAACGAGTGATATGGAAATTGCAAAAACCCGAAAACGCCCCGGTGGGATGCATTTTTTGAAATTTTTTTTTATTCAAAAATGGGTTCGTATTGATCAAACATTCACAATCCACTCTTTGGTTTTGTGCAATTCAGAATCTTGCTCAGGTTTTTTTTTTTTTTGCAACGATATATTAATTAAAGCGAGGATTGAACCCATGACCTTATAATCACAGGCACAACCTTATGACAATTGAGCTATGCTCGATTTGCTCAGGTTGTTTGGCACGTGCTTTAAATGCTCCCGTTGAGGATTTTAGGGCTTTGAGATTGGGGTGCAAGGTTGTTAGATATTAGACTCGCAGGCTTCGAGTGTTGTAGTTTGAGGTTAAAAAGCGTCCCCGACCATAAGTTTGGAAAAGAAGGGAAGAAACGAGCGATATGGAAATTGCAAAAACCCGAAAACGCCCCGGTGGGATGCATTTTTTGAAAAAACAATTTATTCAAAAATGGGTTCGTATTGATCAAACATTCACAATCCACTCTTTGGTTTTGTGCAATTCGAAATCTTACTCAGTTTTTTTTGCACGTGATTTAAATGCTCCCGTTGAGGATTTTAGGGCTTTGAGATTGGGGTGCAAGGATGTTAGATATTAGACTCGCAGGCTTCGAGAGTTGTAGTTTGAGGTTAAAAAGCGTCCCCGACCATAAGTTTAGAAAATAAGGGAAGAAACGAGCGATATGGAAATTGCAAAAAACCGAAAACGCCCCGGTGGGATGCATTTTTTGAAAAAAAAAATTATAAAAAAATGGGTTCGTATTGATCAAACATTCACAATCCACTCTTTGGTTTTGTGCAATTCGGAATCTTACTCAGTTTTTTTGGCACGTGCTTTAAATGCTCCCGTTGAAGATTTTAGGGCTTTGAGATTGGGGTGCAAGGTTGTTAGATATTAGACTCGCAGGCTTCGAGTGTTGTAGTTTGAGGTTAAAAAGCGTCCCCGACCATAAGTTTGGAAAAGAAGGGAAGAAACGAGTGATATGGAAATTGCAAAAACCCGAAAACGCCCCGGTGGGATGCATTTTTTGAAAAAACAATTTATTCAAAAATGGGTTCGTATTGATCAAACATTCACAATCCACTCTTTGGTTTTGTGCAATTCGAAATCTTACTCAGTTTTTTTTGCACGTGATTTAAATGCTCCCGTTGAGGATTTTAGGGCTTTGAGATTGGGGTGCAAGGATGTTAGATATTAGACTCGCAGGCTTCGAGAGTTGTAGTTTGAGGTTAAAAAGCGTCCCCGACCATAAGTTTAGAAAATAAGGGAAGAAACGAGCGATATGGAAATTGCAAAAAACCGAAAACGCCCCGGTGGGATGCATTTTTTGAAAAAAAAAATTATAAAAAAATGGGTTCGTATTGATCAAACATTCACAATCCACTCTTTGGTTTTGTGCAATTCGGAATCTTACTCAGTTTTTTTGGCACGTGCTTTAAATGCTCCCGTTGAAGATTTTAGGGCTTTGAGATTGGGGTGCAAGGTTGTTAGATATTAGACTCGCAGGCTTCGAGTGTTGTAGTTTGAGGTTAAAAAGCGTCCCCGACCATAAGTTTGGAAAAGAAGGGAAGAAACGAGTGATATGGAAATTGCAAAAACCCGAAAACGCCCCGGTGGGATGCATTTTTTGAAATTTTTTTTTATTCAAAAATGGGTTCGTATTGATCAAACATTCGCAATCCACTCTTTGGTTTTGTGCAATTCGGAATCTTGCTCAGGTTTTTTGGCACGTGCTTTAAATGCTCCCGTTGAGGATTTTAGGGCTTTGAGATTGGGGTGCAAGGTTGTTAGATATTAGACTCGCAGGCTTCGAGTGTTGTAGTTTGAGGTTAAAAAGCGTCCCCGACCAGCTTGGCCCCTTTTTTCTCAGCATCTGCCTGTCCTCTCTCTGTTTTTTGCTTGGTGCCCCTTGACCCTGTCTAGAGTCGCTCTATCGCTCGTGCCGGCCGGGGGTGGATGGCCTGGGGTGTTTGTGGGCGGATGAGGTGTCATGTTTCGCGGATGAGGTGTCATGCTTCGGTCGTGTTCTGTCTTTGTTTCCCCTTGCTTCAGCTGGTTCTTAGCTTTTTGAGTTGTGTTACATTTTTCTGCTTTTTGGCTTTTCTGGCTCCTTCCCGCTTGTGGGTTGGATGCTGGGGTCTGTTGTTGTTTGGTTTCTTTGTTGCTTTCCCTCGGGCTGTGAGGTTTCCGTTGGGTTGTTTTTGTTTTGTGTCATACATTGGTTCTCCCAGTGTTTGTTCTCTTGTTTGTTGTGCCCTTTGGCCTCGGGCTTTGAGGTCTTTTGCTTATAATATAATCACCTTTGCAAAAAAAAAAAAGCGTCCCCGACCATAAGTTTGGAAAAGAATGGAAGAAACGAGCGATATGGAAATTGCAAAAACCCGAAAACGCCCCGGTGGGATGCATTTTTTGAAATTTTTTTTTATTCAAAAATGGGTTCGTATTGATCAAACATTCACAATCCACTCTTTGGTTTTGTGCAATTCAGAATCTTGCTCAGGTTTTTTTTTTTTTTGCAACGATATATTAATTAAAGCGAGGATTGAACCCATGACCTTATAATCACAGGAAAAACCTTATGACAATTGAGCTATGCTCGATTTGCTCAGGTTGTTTGGCATGTGCTTTAAATGCTCCCGTTGAGGATTTTAGGGCTTTGCGATTGGGGTGCAAGGTTGTTAGATATTAGACTCGCAGGCTTCGAGTGTTGTAGTTTGAGGTTAAAAAGCGTCCCCGACCATAAGTTTGGAAAAGAAGGGAAGAAACGAGCGATATGGAAATTGCAAAAACCCGAAAACGCCCCGGTGGGATGCATTTTTTGAAAAAACAATTTATTCAAAAATGGGTTCGTATTGATCAAACATTCACAATCCACTCTTTGGTTTTGTGCAATTCGAAATCTTACTCAGTTTTTTTTGCACGTGATTTAAATGCTCCCGTTGAGGATTTTAGGGCTTTGAGATTGGGGTGCAAGGATGTTAGATATTAGACTCGCAGGCTTCGAGAGTTGTAGTTTGAGGTTAAAAAGCGTCCCCGACCATAAGTTTAGAAAATAAGGGAAGAAACGAGTGATATGGAAATTGCAAAAAACCGAAAACGCCCCGGTGGGATGCATTTTTTGAAAAAAAAAATTATTCAAAAATGGGTTCGTATTGATCAAACATTCACAATCCACTCTTTGGTTTTGTGCAATTCGGAATCTTACTCAGTTTTTTTGGCACGTGCTTTAAATGCTCCCGTTGAAGATTTTAGGGCTTTGAGATTGGGGTGCAAGGTTGTTAGATATTAGACTCGCAGGCTTCGAGTGTTGTAGTTTGAGGTTAAAAAGCGTCCCCGACCATAAGTTTGGAAAAGAAGGGAAGAAACGAGTGATATGGAAATTGTAAAAACCCGAAAACGCCCCGGTGGGATGCATTTTTTGAAAAACAAATTTATTCAAAAATGGGTTCGTATTGATCAAACATTCGCAATCCACTCTTTGGTTTTGTGCAATTCGGAATCTTGCTCAGGTTTTTTGGCACGTGCTTTAAATGCTCCCGTTGAGGATTTTAGGGCTTTGAGATTGGGGTGCAAGGTTGTTAGATATTAGACTCGCAGGCTTCGAGTGTTGTAGTTTGAGGTTAAAAAGCGTCCCCGACCAGCTTGGCCCCTTTTTTCTCAGCATCTGCCTGTCCTCTCTCTGTTTTTTGCTTGGTGCCCCTTGACCCTGTCTGGAGTCGCTCTATCGCTCGTGCCGGCCGGGGGTGGATGGCCTGGGGTGTTTGTGGGCGGATGAGGTGTCATGTTTCGCGGATGAGGTGTCATGCTTCGGTCGTGTTCTGTCTTTGTTTCCCCTTGCTTCAGCTGGTTCTTAGCTTTTTGAGTTGTGTTACATTTTTCTGCTTTTTGTCTTTTCTGGCTCCTTCCCGCTTGTGGGTTGGATGCTGGGGTCTGTTGTTGTTTGGTTTCTTTGTTGCTTTCCCTCGGGCTGTGAGGTTTCCGTTGGGTTGTTTTGGTTTTGTGTCATACATTGGTTCTCCCAGTGTTTGTTCTCTTGTTTGTTGTGCCCTTTGGCCTCGGGCTTTGAGGTCTTTTGCTTATAATATAATCACCTTTGCAAAAAACAAAAAGCGTCCCCGACCATAAGTTTGGAAAAGAAGGGAAGAAACGAGTGATATGGAAATTGTAAAAACCCGAAAACGCCCCGGTGGGATGCATTTTTTGAAAAAAAATTTTATTCAAAAATGGGTTCGTATTGATCAAACATTCGCAATCCACTCTTTGGTTTTGTGCAATTCGGAATCTTGCTCAGGTTTTTTGGCACGTGCTTTAAATGCTCCCGTTGAGGATTTTAGGGCTTTGAGATTGGGGTGCAAGGTTGTTAGATATTAGACTCGCAGGCTTCGAGTGTTGTAGTTTGAGGTTAAAAAGCGTCCCCGACCAGCTTGGCCCCTTTTTTCTCAGCATCTGCCTGTCCTCTCTCTGTTTTTTGCTTGGTGCCCCTTGACCCTGTCTGGAGTCGCTCTATCGCTCGTGCCGGCCGGGGGTGGATGGCCTGGGGTGTTTGTGGGCGGATGAGGTGTCATGTTTCGCGGATGGGGTGTCATGCTTCGGTCGTGTTCTGTCTTTGTTTCCCCTTGCTTCAGCTGGTTCTTAGCTTTTTGAGTTGTGTTACATTTTTCTGCTTTTTGTCTTTTCTGGCTCCTTCCCGCTTGTGGGTTGGATGCTGGGGTCTGTTGTTGTTTGGTTTCTTTGTTGCTTTCCCTCGGGCTGTGAGGTTTCCGTTGGGTTGTTTTGGTTTTGTGTCATACATTGGTTCTCCCAGTGTTTGTTCTCTTGTTTGTTGTGCCCTTTGGCCTCGGGCTTTGAGGTCTTTTGCTTATAATATAATCACCTTTGCAAAAAACAAAAAGCGTCCCCGACCATAAGTTTGGAAAAGAAGGGAAGAAACGAGCGATATGGAAATTGCAAAAACCCGAAAACGCCCCGGTGGGATGCATTTTTTGAAATTTTTTTTATTCAAAAATGGGTTCGTATTGATCAAACATTCACAATCCACTCTTTGGTTTTGTGCAATTCAGAATCTTGCTCAGGTTTTTTTTTTTTTTTGCAACGATATATTAATTAAAGCGAGGATTGAACCCATGACCTTATAATCACAGGCACAACCTTATGACAATTGAGCTATGCTCGATTTGCTCAGGTTGTTTGGCACGTGCTTTAAATGCTCCCGTTGAGGATTTTAGGGCTTTGAGATTGGGGTGCAAGGTTGTTAGATATTAGACTCGCAGGCTTCGAGTGTTGTAGTTTGAGGTTAAAAAGCGTCCCCGACCATAAGTTTGGAAAAGAAGGGAAGAAATGAGCGATATGGAAATTGCAAAAACCCGAAAACGCCCCGGTGGGATGCATTTTTTGAAAAAATAATTTATTCAAAAATGGGTTCGTATTGATCAAACATTCACAATCCACTCTTTGGTTTTGTGCAATTCGAAATCTCACTCAGTTTTTTTTGCACGTGATTTAAATGCTCCCGTTGAGGATTTTAGGGCTTTGAGATTGGGGTGCAAGGATGTTAGATATTAGACTCGCAGGCTTCGAGAGTTGTAGTTTGAGGTTAAAAAGCGTCCCCGACCATAAGTTTAGAAAATTAGGGAAGAAACGAGCGATATGGAAATTGCAAAAAACCGAAAACGCCCCGGTGGGATGCATTTTTTGAAAAAAAAAATTATTCAAAAATGGGTTCGTATTGATCAAACATTCACAATCCACTCTTTGGTTTTGTGCAATTCAGAATCTTACTCAGTTTTTTTGGCACGTGCTTTAAATGCTCCCGTTGAAGATTTTAGGGCTTTGAGATTGGGGTGCAAGGTTGTTAGATATTAGACTCGCAGGCTTCGAGTGTTGTAGTTTGAGGTTAAAAAGCGTCCCCGACCATAAGTTTGGAAAAGAAGGAAAGAAACGAGTGATATGGAAATTGCAAAAACCCGAAAACGCCCCGGTGGGATGCATTTTTTGAAATTTTTTTTTATTCAAAAATGGGTTCGTATTGATCAAACATTCGCAATCCACTCTTTGGTTTTGTGCAATTCGGAATCTTGCTCAGGTTTTTTGGCACGTGCTTTAAATGCTCCCGTTGAGGATTTTAGGGCTTTGAGATTGGGGTGCAAGGTTGTTAGATATTAGACTCGCAGGCTTCGAGTGTTGTAGTTTGAGGTTAAAAAGCGTCCCCGACCAGCTTGGCCCCTTTTTTCTCAGCATCTGCCTGTCCTCTCTCTGTTTTTTGCTTGGTGCCCCTTGACCCTGTCTGGAGTCGCTCTATCGCTCGTGCCGGCCGGGGGTGGATGGCCTGGGGTGTTTGTGGGCGGATGAGGTGTCATGTTTCGCGGATGAGGTGTCATGCTTCGGTCGTGTTCTGTCTTTGTTTCCCCTTGCTTCAGCTGGTTCTTTGCTTTTTGAGTTGTGTTACATTTTTCTGCTTTTTGTCTTTTCTGGCTCCTTCCCGCTTGTGGGTTGGATGCTGGGGTCTGTTGTTGTTTGGTTTCTTTGTTGCTTTCCCTCGGGCTGTGAGGTTTCCGTTGGGTTGTTTTTGTTTTGTGTCATACATTGGTTCTCCCAGTGTTTGTTCTCTTGTTTGTTGTGCCCTTTGGCCTCGGGCTTTGAGGTCTTTTGCTTATAATATAATCACCTTTGCAAAAAAAAAAAAAGCGTCCCCGACCATAAGTTTGGAAAAGAAGGGAAGAAACGAGCGATATGGAAATTGCAAAAACCCGAAAACGCCCCGGTGGGATGCATTTTTTGAAATTTTTTTTTATTCAAAAATGGGTTCGTATTGATCAAACATTCACAATCCACTCTTTGGTTTTGTGCAATTCAGAATCTTGCTCAGGTTTTTTTTTTTTTTGCAACGATATATTAATTAAAGCGAGGATTGAACCCATGACCTTATAATCACAAGCACAACCTTATGACAATTGAGCTATGCTCGATTTGCTCAGGTTGTTTGGCACGTGCTTTAAATGCTCCCGTTGAGGATTTTAGGGCTTTGAGATTGGGGTGCAAGGTTGTTAGATATTAGACCCGCAGGCTTCGAGTGTTGTAGTTTGAGGTTAAAAAGCGTCCCCGACCATAAGTTTGGAAAAGAAGGGAAGAAACGAGCGATATGGAAATTGCAAAAACCCGAAAACGCCCCGGTGGGATGCATTTTTTGAAAAAACAATTTATTCAAAAATGGTTTCGTATTGATCAAACATTCACAATCCACTCTTTGGTTTTGTGCAATTCGAAATCTTACTCAGTTTTTTTTGCACGTGATTTAAATGCTCCCGTTGAGGATTTTAGGGCTTTGAGATTGGGGTGCAAGGATGTTAGATATTAGACTCGAAGGCTTCGAGAGTTGTAGTTTGATGTTAAAAAGCGTCCCCGACCATAAGTTTAGAAAATAAGGGAAGAAACGAGCGATATGGAAATTGCAAAAAACCGAAAACGCCCCGGTGGGATGCATTTTTTGAAATTTTTTTTTATTCAAAAATGGGTTCGTATTGATCAAACATTCACAATCCACTCTTTGGTTTTGTGCAATTCAGAATCTTGCTCAGGTTTTTTTTTTTTTTGCAACGATATATTAATTAAAGCGAGGATTGAACCCATGACCTTATAATCACAGGCACAACCTTATGACAATTGAGCTATGCTCGATTTGCTCAGGTTGTTTGGCACGTGCTTTAAATGCTCCCGTTGAGGATTTTAGGGCTTTGAGATTGGGGTGCAAGGTTGTTAGATATTAGACTCGCAGGCTTCGAGTGTTGTAGTTTGAGGTTAAAAAGCGTCCCCGACCATAAGTTTGGAAAAGAAGGGAAGAAACGAGCGATATGGAAATTGCAAAAACCCGAAAACGCCCCGGTGGGATGCATTTTTTGAAAAAACAATTTATTCAAAAATGGGTTCGTATTGATCAAACATTCACAATCCACTCTTTGGTTTTGTGCAATTCGAAATCTTACTCAGTTTTTTTTGCACGTGATTTAAATGCCCCCGTTGAGGATAGGGCTTTGAGATTGGGGTGCAAGGATGTTAGATATTAGACTCGCAGGCTTCGAGAGTTGTAGTTTGAGGTTAAAAAGCGTCCCCGACCATAAGTTTAGAAAATAAGGGAAGAAACGAGCGATATGGAAATTGCAAAAAACCGAAAACGCCCCGGTGGGATGCATTTTTTGAAAAAAAAAATTATAAAAAAATGGGTTCGTATTGATCAAACATTCACAATCCACTCTTTGGTTTTGTGCAATTCGGAATCTTACTCAGTTTTTTTGGCACGTGCTTTAAATGCTCCCGTTGAAGATTTTAGGGCTTTGAGATTGGGGTGCAAGGTTGTTAGATATTAGACTCGCAGGCTTCGAGTGTTGTAGTTTGAGGTTAAAAAGCGTCCCCGACCATAAGTTTGGAAAAGAAGGGAAGAAACGAGTGATATGGAAATTGCAAAAACCCGAAAACGCCCCGGTGGGATGCATTTTTTGAAATTTTTTTTTATTCAAAAATGGGTTCGTATTGATCAAACATTCGCAATCCACTCTTTGGTTTTGTGCAATTCGGAATCTTGCTCAGGTTTTTTGGCACGTGCTTTAAATGCTCCCGTTGAGGATTTTAGGGCTTTGAGATTGGGGTGCAAGGTTGTTAGATATTAGACTCGCAGGCTTCGAGTGTTGTAGTTTGAGGTTAAAAAGCGTCCCCGACCAGCTTGGCCCCTTTTTTCTGACCATCTGCCTGTCCTCTCTCTGTTTTTTGCTTGGTGCCCCTTGACCCTGTCTGGAGTCGCTCTATCGCTCGTGCCGGCCGGGGGTGGATGGCCTGGGGTGTTTGTGGGAGGATGAGGTGTCATGTTTCGCGGATGAGGTGTCATGCTTCGGTCGTGTTCTGTCTTTGTTTCCCCTTGCTTCAGCTGGTTCTTAGCTTTTTGAGTTGTGTTACATTTTTCTGCTTTTTGTCTTTTCTGGCTCCTTCCCGCTTGTGGGTTGGATGCTGGGGTCTGTTGTTGTTTGGTTTCTTTGTTGCTTTCCCTCGGGCTGTGAGGTTTCCGTTGGGTTGTTTTGGTTTTGTGTCATACATTGGTTCTCCCAGTGTTTGTTCTCTTGTTTGTTGTGCCCTTTGGCCTCGGGCTTTGAGGTCTTTTGCTTATAATATAATCACCTTTGCAAAAAACAAAAAGCGTCCCCGACCATAAGTTTGGAAAAGAAGGGAAGAAACGAGCGATATGGAAATTGCAAAAACCCGAAAACGCCCCGGTGGGATGCATTTTTTGAAATTTTTTTTATTCAAAAATGGGTTCGTATTGATCAAACATTCACAATCCACTCTTTGGTTTTGTGCAATTCAGAATCTTGCTCAGGTTTTTTTTTTTTTTTGCAACGATATATTAATTAAAGCGAGGATTGAACCCATGACCTTATAATCACAGGCACAACCTTAAGACAATTGAGCTATGCTCGATTTGCTCAGGTTGTTTGGCACGTGCTTTAAATGCTCCCGTTGAGGATTTTAGGGCTTTGAGATTGGGGTGCAAGGTTGTTAGATATTAGACTCGCAGGCTTCGAGTGTTGTAGTTTGAGGTTAAAAAGCGTCCCCGACCATAAGTTTGGAAAAGAAGGGAAGAAACGAGCGATATGGAAATTGCAAAAACCCGAAAACGCCCCGGTGGGATGCATTTTTTGAAAAAATAATTTATTCAAAAATGGGTTCGTATTGATCAAACATTCACAATCCACTCTTTGGTTTTGTGCAATTCGAAATCTCACTCAGTTTTTTTTGCACGTGATTTAAATGCTCCCGTTGAGGATTTTAGGGCTTTGAGATTGGGGTGCAAGGATGTTAGATATTAGACTCGCAGGCTTCGAGAGTTGTAGTTTGAGGTTAAAAAGCGTCCCCGACCATAAGTTTAGAAAATAAGGGAAGAAACGAGCGATATGGAAATTGCAAAAAACCGAAAACGCCCCGGTGGGATGCATTTTTTGAAAAAAAAAATTATTCAAAAATGGGTTCGTATTGATCAAACATTCACAATCCACTCTTTGGTTTTGTGCAATTCAGAATCTTACTCAGTTTTTTTGGCACGTGCTTTAAATGCTCCCGTTGAAGATTTTAGGGCTTTGAGATTGGGGTGCAAGGTTGTTAGATATTAGACTCGCAGGCTTCGAGTGTTGTAGTTTGAGGTTAAAAAGCGTCCCCGACCATAAGTTTGGAAAAGAAGGAAAGAAACGAGTGATATGGAAATTGCAAAAACCCGAAAACGCCCCGGTGGGATGCATTTTTTGAAATTTTTTTTTATTCAAAAATGGGTTCGTATTGATCAAACATTCGCAATCCACTCTTTGGTTTTGTGCAATTCGGAATCTTGCTCAGGTTTTTTGGCACGTGCTTTAAATGCTCCCGTTGAGGATTTTAGGGCTTTGAGATTGGGGTGCAAGGTTGTTAGATATTAGACTCGCAGGCTTCGAGTGTTGTAGTTTGAGGTTAAAAAGCGTCCCCGACCAGCTTGGCCCCTTTTTTCTCAGCATCTGCCTGTCCTCTCTCTGTTTTTTGCTTGGTGCCCCTTGACCCTGTCTGGAGTCGCTCTATCGCTCGTGCCGGCCGGGGGTGGATGGCCTGGGGTGTTTGTGGGCGGATGAGGTGTCATGTTTCGCGGATGAGGTGTCATGCTTCGGTCGTGTTCTGTCTTTGTTTCCCCTTGCTTCAGCTGGTTCTTTGCTTTTTGAGTTGTGTTACATTTTTCTGCTTTTTGTCTTTTCTGGCTCCTTCCCGCTTGTGGGTTGGATGCTGGGGTCTGTTGTTGTTTGGTTTCTTTGTTGCTTTCCCTCGGGCTGTGAGGTTTCCGTTGGGTTGTTTTTGTTTTGTGTCATACATTGGTTCTCCCAGTGTTTGTTCTCTTGTTTGTTGTGCCCTTTGGCCTCGGGCTTTGAGGTCTTTTGCTTATAATATAATCACCTTTGCAAAAAAAAAAAAAGCGTCCCCGACCATAAGTTTGGAAAAGAAGGGAAGAAACGAGCGATATGGAAATTGCAAAAACCCGAAAACGCCCCGGTGGGATGCATTTTTTGAAATTTTTTTTTATTCAAAAATGGGTTCGTATTGATCAAACATTCACAATCCACTCTTTGGTTTTGTGCAATTCAGAATCTTGCTCAGGTTTTTTTTTTTTTTGCAACGATATATTAATTAAAGCGAGGATTGAACCCATGACCTTATAATCACAAGCACAACCTTATGACAATTGAGCTATGCTCGATTTGCTCAGGTTGTTTGGCACGTGCTTTAAATGCTCCCGTTGAGGATTTTAGGGCTTTGAGATTGGGGTGCAAGGTTGTTAGATATTAGACTCGCAGGCTTCGAGTGTTGTAGTTTGAGGTTAAAAAGCGTCCCCGACCATAAGTTTGGAAAAGAAGGGAAGAAACGAGCGATATGGAAATTGCAAAAACCCGAAAACGCCCCGGTGGGATGCATTTTTTGAAAAAACAATTTATTCAAAAATGGTTTCGTATTGATCAAACATTCACAATCCACTCTTTGGTTTTGTGCAATTCGAAATCTTACTCAGTTTTTTTTGCACGTGATTTAAATGCTCCCGTTGAGGATTTTAGGGCTTTGAGATTGGGGTGCAAGGATGTTAGATATTAGACTCGAAGGCTTCGAGAGTTGTAGTTTGATGTTAAAAAGCGTCCCCGACCATAAGTTTAGAAAATAAGGGAAGAAACGAGCGATATGGAAATTGCAAAAAACCGAAAACGCCCCGGTGGGATGCATTTTTTGAAATTTTTTTTTATTCAAAAATGGGTTCGTATTGATCAAACATTCACAATCCACTCTTTGGTTTTGTGCAATTCAGAATCTTGCTCAGGTTTTTTTTTTTTTTGCAACGATATATTAATTAAAGCGAGGATTGAACCCATGACCTTATAATCACAGGCACAACCTTATGACAATTGAGCTATGCTCGATTTGCTCAGGTTGTTTGGCACGTGCTTTAAATACTCCCGTTGAGGATTTTAGGGCTTTGAGATTGGGGTGCAAGGTTTTAGATATTAGACTCGCAGGCTTCGAGTGTTGTAGTTTGAGGTTAAAAAGCGTCCCCGACCATAAGTTTGGAAAAGAAGGGAAGAAACGAGTGATATGGAAATTGCAAAAACCCGAAAACGCCCCGGTGGGATGCATTTTTTGAAATTTTTTTTTATTCAAAAATGGGTTCGTATTGATCAAACATTCACAATCCACTCTTTGGTTTTGTGCAATTCGGAATCTTGCTCAGGTTTTTTTTTTTTTTGCAACGATATATTAATTAAAGCGAGGATTGAACCCATGACCTTATAATCACAGGCACAACCTTATGACAATTGAGCTATGCTCGATTTGCTCAGGTTGTTTGGCACGTGCTTTAAATGCTCCCGTTGAGGATTTTAGGGCTTTGAGATTGGGGTGCAAGGTTGTTAGATATTAGACTCGCAGGCTTCGAGTGTTGTAGTTTGAGGTTAAAAAGCGTCCCCGACCATAAGTTTGGAAAAGAAGGGAAGAAACGAGCGATATGGAAATTGCAAAAACCCGAAAACGCCCCGGTGGGATGCATTTTTTGAAAAAACAATTTATTCAAAAATGGGTTCGTATTGATCAAACATTCACAATCCACTCTTTGGTTTTGTGCAATTCGAAATCTTACTCAGTTTTTTTTGCACGTGATTTAAATGCTCCCGTTGAGGATTTTAGGGCTTTGAGATTGGGGTGCAAGAATGTTAGATATTAGACTCGCAGGCTTCGAGAGTTGTAGTTTGATGTTAAAAAGCGTCCCCGACCATAAGTTTAGAAAATAAGGGAAGAAACGAGCGATATGGAAATTGCAAAAAACCGAAAACGCCCCGGTGGGATGCATTTTTTGAAAAAAAAAATTAATCAAAAATGGGTTCGTATTGATCAAACATTCACAATCCACTCTTTGGTTTTGTGCAATTCGGAATCTTACTCAGTTTTTTTGGCACGTGCTTTAAATGCTCCCGTTGAAGATTTTAGGGCTTTGAGATTGGGGTGCAAGGTTGTTAGATATTAGACTCGCAGGCTTCGAGTGTTGTAGTTTGAGGTTAAAAAGCGTCCCCGACCATAAGTTTGGAAAAGAAGGGAAGAAACGAGTGATATGGAAATTGCAAAAACCCGAAAACGCCCCGGTGGGATGCATTTTTTGAAATTTTTTTTTATTCAAAAATGGGTTCGTATTGATCAAACATTCGCGATCCACTCTTTGGTTTTGTGCAATTCGGAATCTTGCTCAGGTTTTTTGGCACGTGCTTTAAATGCTCCCGTTGAGGATTTTAGCGCTTTGAGATTGGGGTGCAAGGTTGTTAGATATTAGACTCGCAGGCTTCGAGTGTTGTAGTTTGAGGTTAAAAAGCGTCCCCGACCAGCTTGGCCCCTTTTTTCTCAGCATCTGCCTGTCCTCTCTCTGTTTTTTGCTTGGTGCCCCTTGACCCTGTCTGGAGTCGCTCTATCGCTCGTGCCGGCCGGGGGTGGATGGCCTGGGGTGTTTGTGGGCGGATGAGGTGTCATGTTTCGCGGATGAGGTGTCATGCTTCGGTCGTGTTCTGTCTTAGTTTCCCCTTGCTTCAGCTGGTTCTTAGCTTTTTGAGTTGTGTTACATTTTTCTGCTTTTTGTCTTTTCTGGCTCCTTCCCGCTTGTGGGTTGGATGCTGGGGTCTGTTGTTGTTTGGTTTCTTTGTTGCTTTCCCTCGGGCTTTGAGGTTTCCGTTGGGTTGTTTTGGTTTTGTGTCATACATTGGTTCTCCCAGTGTTTGTTCTCTTGTTTGTTGTGCCCTTTGGCCTCGGGCTTTGAGGTCTTTTGCTTATAATATAATCACCTTTGCAAAAAAAAAAAAGCGTCCCCGACCATAAGTTTTTTAAAGAAGGGAAGAAACGAGCGATATGGAAATTGCAAAAACCCGAAATCGCCCCGGTGGGATGCATTTTTTGAAAAAAAATTTTATTCAAAAATGGGTTCGTATTGATCAAACATTCACAATCCACTCTTTGGTTTTGTGCAATTCAGAATCTTGCTCAGGTTTTTTTTTTTTTTTGCAACGATATATTAATTAAAGCGAGGATTTTTTTTTGCAAAGGTGATAATATATAAGCAAAAAGACCTCAAAGCCCGAGGCCAAAGGGCACAACAAACAAGAGAACAAACACTGGGAGAACCAATGTAAGACAACAAATTCAAAACAACCCAACGAAACCCTCACAGCCCGAGGGAAAGCAACAAAGAAACCAAACAACAACAGACCCTAGCATCCAACCCACAAGCGGGAAGGAGCAAGAGAAAACCAAAAGCAGAAAAACGAAACACCACACAAAGGCAAAAGAACCAGCTGAAGCAAGAGGACACAAAGACAGAGCACGAACAGAGCAAGCACCCCAACTGCGAACCATGACTCCACACCCGCCCACAAACACCCCAGGCCAACCAACCCCCAGCCGGCACGAGCGAAAGAGCGACTCCAGACAGGGTCAAGGGGCACCAAACAAACCAGAGAGAGGACAGGCAGAAGCAGAGAAAAAAGGGGCCAAGCTGGCCATCCAAACAAAGCAAGCAAGCAGCCCGCCCCCCAAGCACGACCAAGAAACCGAACAAAGAAGAGGCCCATCAACTCGTCTTCCCCCTACTTATGGCAAAAGAACAACCATCCGGTATGCAGGCCCGGCAGAAAGCCACAGGGACACAGCCAGCATCGCTTCCCTCGACAAAGCCAGATCCCAGGACCCACCAAAAGCCAACACACCCTCAGGACAAAGCGCCTTTCGGGGTGACAACAAGCATCCAGAACTCAGCTCAATAAGGAACCAGGACCGCCAGGGGACAACGAGCACCCACTGAACAGAGAAGGACAGCCAAACTGCAGAAGAAGCAAGCACCGCCTGACCCAAACCGACTGCTGGAGACACCCCACAGACAAGCCTCTCAAAGCCCCACACAAGAAGCCCACCAGGGGAGAAAGGCCAAGGACAGCAAAGGACAGACAGATGAAGAAAGCCAGCAACTGAACGAGCCTCAACAAGCATAGGGACAAGCTCAAACAACCAAGCCGCACAAGCCAAAACCGAAACCCCACCAGAGAAGAGACAGCAGCAGCACCCAGGGACAGAGTAGGGGAAGAAGCAAACGCCAGAAACGACACAGCACCGCAAAGGGACAACCTGACCAAACACCAAACAGAAACCCCTCGAGAGAAGAGAAAGCAGCAGCAAAAAAGGGACAGAGCAGGGGAAGAAGCAATCACCAAACGCGAAACAGCACCGAAAAGAGCAACCTGACAAAACACCTGCACACACTCAAAGAACAAGACAAAGTCAATCAAAAGAATCCCAGAGGAGCCGGCCGAAACCGCGCCCACCCAGGACGAGCATGCAGAAGAAATATCAGACCGAATAGCAGCGATAACCGACTGAGGAGGACGGTGACCCGGGCCGTGAAAGCGCAAGTTGCGTTCCATCCAAATATGGTAGATCACAGCACACCACGCCACCCTCCAAACAAGCTTACACTTGTGCTGCCCAGCACTCACCCGACAAATCCACTCAAGCTCAGCATCCCAAGGGAGAACGAGGCGGGGAGCTCTACCCCGACCATAAGTTTGGAAAAGAAGGGAAGAAACGAGCGATATGGAAATTGCAAAAACCCGAAAACGCCCCGGTGGGATGCATTTTTTGAAATTTTTTTTTATTAAAAAATGGGTTCGTATTGATCAAACATTCACAATCCACTCTTTGGTTTTGTGCAATTCAGAATCTTGCTCAGGTTTTTTGGCACGTGCTTTAAATGCTCCCGTTGACAATTTTAGGGCTTTGAGATTGGGGTGCAAGGTTGTTAGATATTAGACTCGCAGGCTTCGAGAGTTGTAGTTTGAGGTTAAAAAGCGTCCCCGACCATAAGTTTGGAAAATAAGGGAAGAAACAAGCGATATGGAAATTGCAAAAAACCGAAAACGCCCCGGTGGGATGCTTTTTTTGAAAAAACTTTTTATTCAAAAATGGGTTCGTATTGATCAAACATTCACAATCCACTATTTGGTTTTGTGCAATTCGGAATCTTACTCAGTTTTTTTGGCACGTGCTTTAAATGCTCCCGTTGAAGATTTTAGGGCTTTGAGATTGGGGTGCAAGGTTGTTAGATATTAGACTCGCAGGCTTCAAGAGTTGTAGTTTGAGGTTAAAAAGCGTCCCCGACCATAAGTTTGAAAAAGAAGGGAAGAAACGAGCGATATGGAAATTGCAAAAACCCGAAAACGCCCCGGTGGGATGCATTTTTTGAAATTTTTTTTTATTCAAAAATGGGTTCGTATTGATCAAAAATTCACAATCCACTCTTTGGTTTTGTGCAATTCGAAATCTTACTCAGTTTTTTTGGCACGTGATTTAAATGCTCCCGTTGAGGATTTTAGGGCTTTGAGATTGGGGTGCAAGGTTGTTAGATATTAGACTCGCAGGCTTCGAGAGTTGTAGTTTGAGGTTAAAAAGCGTTCCCGACCATAAGTTTGGAAAATAAGGGAAGAAACGAGCGATATGAAAATTGCAAAAACCCGAAAACGCCCCGGTGGGATGCATTTTTTGAAATTTTTTTTATTCAAAAATGGGTTCGTATTGATCAAACATTCACAATCCACTATTTGGTTTTGTGCAATTCGGAATCTTACTCAGTTTTTTTGGCACGTGCTTTAAATGCTCCCGTTGAAGATTTTAGGGCTTTGAGATTGGGGTGCAAGGTTGTTAGATATTAGACTCGCAGGCTTCAAGAGTTGTAGTTTGAGGTTAAAAAGCGTCCCCGACCATAAGTTTGAAAAAGAAGGGAAGAAACGAGCGATATGGAAATTGCAAAAACCCGAAAACGCCCCGGTGGGATGCATTTTTTGAAATTTTTTTTTATTCAAAAATGGGTTCGTATTGATCAAAAATTCACAATCCACTCTTTGGTTTTGTGCAATTCGAAATCTTACTCAGTTTTTTTGGCACGTGATTTAAATGCTCCCGTTGAGGATTTTAGGGCTTTGAGATTGGGGTGCAAGGTTGTTAGATATTAGACTCGCAGGCTTCGAGAGTTGTAGTTTGAGGTTAAAAAGCGTCCCCGACCATAAGTTTGAAAAAGAAGGGAAGAAACGAGCGATATGGAAATTGCAAAAACCCGAAAACGCCCCGGTGGGATGCATTTTTTGAAATTTTTTTTTATTCAAAAATGGGTTCGTATTGATCAAAAATTCACAATCCACTCTTTGGTTTTGTGCAATTCAAAATCTTACTCAGTTTTTTTGGCACGTGATTTAAATGCTCCCGTTGAGGATTTTAGGGCTTTGAGATTGGGGTGCAAGGTTGTTAGATATTAGACTCGCAGGCTTCGAGAGTTGTAGTTTGAGGTTAAAAAGCGTTCCCGACCATAAGTTTGGAAAATAAGGGAAGAAACGAGCGATATGAATGGTCTGTTTAGTTCTAGAAGCTCACACAGAGGCTTGGCTATCTTAGAAAAGTTCTTAATGAACCTTCTATAGAAGCCAGCATGCCCTAAGAAACTTCTAATGGCTTTGACATTTTGGGGCTCTACTAACTTCTCTATGATCTCAATTTTGGCCCTATCGACCTCTACACCTGCCCTCGACACTCTATGACCTAAGACAATTCCCTCATCTACCATGAAGTGACACTTCTCCCAATTAAGGACTAAGTTAGTCTCCTCACATCTAGCCAGGACTTGTCCTAAATTCTCTAGACAGTTGGTAAAGGAATCCCCAAAGACTGAGAAATCATCCATGAATATCTCTATCATGGACTCATCCAAGTCAGAAAAGATTGCCAACATGCACCTTTGGAAAGTTTCCGGTGCATTGCATAAGCCAAAAGGCATTCTGCGAAAGGCAAAAGTTCCAAAAGGGCAAGTAAAGGTAGTCTTTTCTTGGTCCTTAGGGTCTATAGTAATCTGGTTATACCCTAAATAACCGTCTAAGAAACAATAGTAGGCTCTACCAGCTATTCTGTCTAGCATTTGGTCAATGAATGGTAGAGGGAAGTGGTCTTTTTTAGTTTCTTTATTGAGTTTCCTATAATCCATACATACTCTCCACCCCGTGTTAGTCCTAGTTGGGATCAGTTCGTTGTTCTCATTGACTACCACAGTCATCCCACCCTTTTTAGGTACACACTGTATAGGGCTTACCCACTGACTACTAGCTATGGGGAAGATCACACCAGCATCTAACCATTTTATTATTTCTTTCTTTACTACCTCTTTCATAGAGGGATTCAGCCTACGTTGATGATCTACTCTAGGTGTGTGCTCTTCCTCTAGTATAATCTTATGCATGCAATAAGAAGGGCTAATGCCTCTAATATCAGCAATAGTCCATGCAATAGCCTTCCTATGTTGCTTAAGTAGTAATATCAGTTCAACCTCATGCTTTTCACTTAATTTAGAAGAAATGATAACAGGCAGAGTTTCATTACTCCCTAAATATGCATACTTGAGGTGAGTGGGTAGTGGTTTTAGTTCTAAAACAGGTGGATGCTCAATGGATGGCTTTAAAGGATTTAATGATCTATCAGTTAGGTCTATATTCATACATACATGTTGTGGTTTATCTACAGGCATATCCATTATTTCAGATACATTCAAGTCAGCTACATCTAATTGTACATATTCATTAGCATGCTTAGTTAATAGTACATGCTCTAATTGTTCTTCCATTAGTGAGTAAACAATATCCATGCTAGCACAAGACTCAGAATCAGAGGGGTACCTGTTGCGTGCTCAATGTGTAAAGATAAATAAGCAATAAGGTAGAGAGAGCACTTAGAACATGCAAGCATACATGGTCTCACAGCAAGTAGTAAGTATATTTCATTCGTTTTTTCCACAGAGACTCATTTTTAGCTATTCGCGAAGTGTGATTGTTAAGGAAAGATGGGATGAATTTGATGGGGTAAAATTGGTTTTTAATTATCTACTTTTTTGCTGAATGTATAAAGGGATATAACATAAACAAATGCAAGTTGAAACTAGACTTAAAAGACAAGAGATGGAATTAACAAACGAGGAAGAAAACAGCTAAACAGAATGAAAATCTGGCAGAATTGCGAGGACCGCAATGTTACCGCAATTAAATAACAGCGAAACTGAGTAAATGGGTGAATTAAGGGCTACTAATGACTATCCTATAGGCATTTTATTACGATTCTCAAGCATTGGACCAACTCTCTATACATCAAACTCACTCTATCTCAAGTATCGTCCGATTCCATGCATTAGAGTCTTAAGTTTACTCGACTTCAAAGTAAGGTCTTAAGCATCTTGTTAAAACAGGAGTGTTTAGTTTGTACTAGGGAAACGCCTATTCCTAGGCCGTTTCCTGATTACCATGAAAGGCTAGCATGATTATATGACTCTGAACTCTTACTCCTTCCAGAGGTTAGGAGTTCTTTGGACAAAATGGATGGCCAATCGAAATTGCCCGTGGGATGAAGCTTACATACAATCAATGATTCGAGAGCTATCCTACATACTTGATGCACATTTTTTAGCCTATAGTTCTGTCATTAGCATGCCCCTAGGTGATTTAGCTACTCATGGATGCAAGGTGAACAGAAATGGACGATAAAACAGACATGCTTAGAAGAGGAATAAACTTAGAACAGGAAGTAAAACCGTAGCAGGAAATGGGAAGTGAGAAATGCAGAAACGTACTTCGATTACTGAAATTGTTTGACGAACAAATGAAAGCTTTAAAGTAAATAGCAACAAGGCAGAAAGCAACGAAATAAACTAATCTAGCTACTTAAGAAAAGGACAGCACGAAGCAGAAATGTAAAACAGAAAAGAAAGACAGAAAGCTTGTAAAATGGTGCTTGAAGCCTCGTCGCAATCGCCTCGAATGAAGGATCAAAAAGACAGCCTTGCGTGGATGAATCCAATCGGGAGAGAAGAAGAATCTACTCTCCTTTCTATCAGATTATCGACTCCAGCAGCTGAGCTTCGCAAACCAACAGACGGCAAAGGAAAAACAGTGGAACAGATGGACTGCTAGACGACTTCACGCTTTCGGATGATGATCAAACCTCCGACTTTGGCCCCCTTTTATAGTAGTTTGCAGGTGCGTTTGGGCCAAGGAGAACCATCAATCTTCAACGTCATATATCAGAATGGATGGAGGAGAAAGAACGAATCCCTGAAAATACGGAAATTAACAGAAAAAGATCAGTCAACTTACGGTTTCCACTTGAATAATTGCGGCCTCAGCAATGTTTTCGCAATGCTGTCGCAATGCGATTTTTTCATTCTTTTTCTTCGGTTTTCAACCCTTTTTCTACCTATTGTACATAAGTCCTAAATTAGCTACCTTCTTCTAATTCTCATATTAAAGCATAGGTTTAGGCTAAATGCTAACAAAAACACCTAAATGTGTACATCTTCTTAAGCTAAATGGGTCCTAAATAAGTCACTTTCAGAGACTTAACACACCCCCAAACTTAAGGTTTTGCTTGTCCTCAAGCACACTAAAGACTTACCTAGGCTGCTGTTTCTTCTTCTTTAACCACTTTACTGACTCCCTTATTTCCCTATCTATAGCAATGCTGTCCTGTGACACACTTCTAAGTTTAGAATTAACCTCTTATCAAGCTTCTTCTGACTTCACCTGCCTACTATACCTGCTGTTTCTGTTAACCCCTTACTACTGATCTAACTACTTCTATGATATCATGCCACTATCCCTAAGGTTTCAAATTCTACCAAGCTTTACTCCAGACTCAGTACATGCTTCTAGCTTAACTTTTAATGTGCCTAGGATTCCTTAGAGTCATGCCAGTCTTAGTATTAACAGTGACAGTGGTACTTTTAGAGAACAACCTAAACCCTGGCATCACTACATTGGATATACATTCATCTCCTTAGACAAACCTAGAAACTACAACCTTGTGCTTAGCTCTTTGAGGATCAGAGTTCTTTTTTAAATAGGACATCTAAGCCACAAGATTATAACTCCTAAGCATACATCCTTCTTCCCCTATTTCTCCTTTTCCCTTTTTTACTTAGGTGGAGTCTCTCCTTGGGTTGCCTTTTGATGCAATGCCACTTGTGGTTTACACACTTGGCACTGATTACTCAGCACTTGAGAGAGACTCCCCTCTTTATTCTTATTTTTCACTTTTTCTATTTATCACAAAAAATTTTCTTAAAGGAGAAGAAGAATGCTTATGTCCTAAGGAAGAGAGGAATGTTCCTAGGCCTAGGGTGGCCTCCCCCAAACTTCAACTACTCATTGTCCCCAATGAGTGTCGGAGGTGGCACACCCCCAAACTTGTCCCAGAAGCATCTAGTCTAAAGTAAAACAAAGAGAATCTAAAAGTCCTAGGCATAGGCAAAACATTCTAAAAGCAATTATTCCAGCAGCAGAAAATTTGACAAAACAGACAGTTTAAGGACTGATGGTTTATGCATGTTGAGCACTATTCAGAGGCTAATTTAAACTATCAAAGGGTGTCCTATGACACTCATCCAGCATGCTTAAAGATCAGCTATATAAGGTAGTCATGCTAGCAGCAAAAGAGAGAATATAACAGATCACAGCCTAACTACACAGACAGTCCAAAACATGCAATCAGTCACAAAAATTGCGGGAACCGCAATTATTTCGCAATTCAATCCGGGCAGATTTAACATTAATTCAGGCCCCTAGCATGCTTTTTCCTGTTACTCACGCATCCTAAAAATAAAGCTAAACTATCCTACCTATGCAGCTAACATCAGACTAAACTAAGCAAAAGAAAAAACATAAAACTAAACATGAAAAACAGATCAAAAGTTGAACACAAAACAGCATACTGCACATGATCCTATCAGAAAGCAGAAAAATTGTTTGTTTTTTTCTAAGGGAACAGCAATACTCCCTTTAGTGCACTTCAAACCAGCACTCAATTCTCGTCATCCTCATCTGGTTGCCTTGGTCGTGGGGGCACCCATGGAGTTAGGAGATTGGTAGGGAAGTCCGGGAAGATGCACCCCAGCTGGTCTGCAACTTCCGTATCCCTCGCCTGCACATAAGTGGCCCATTGAGCCATTCTTCTCTGCATATCCATCAAGCAGGCCATGGATAGGGACTGTTCAGCAGCCAGCCTATCCAGTTCAAACTCCATATTCCCCTTTCTTCTCAACCTCAGGTTCGCAGGCAGTTCCAAATGGCCTGTGTAAGGCATCTGCTGCTCCAAACGCACGGTGGGGACTCCTGCAAGCAAACATAGCTTGGTTATAGTATTAGGGAAAAACAAGGGTCCCTTACCTTTCTTTGCGCATTCAGCAATAGCAGCTGACATGATCTCCCCCACATTGACCGTGAGACCGCGCATGATGGCATAGACCAGCAGTGATCTACTCTGGTTGATTGTCGTCTCGTGGGTCACAGGGGACAGCTTTCTCCTCACAAAGGCAAACCAAACAGCTGCCTTTGCTGTCAGATTGGCACTCATTAAGGTGTGCCTCCAATTGCGTGAGACAGTCCACGCTGCTTCAGGCTGGCCAATTGTGCGAATGGCCTCTTCCAGCACTGCCTCAGTCGGCTCATCAACTATCCGCGCATAATCTGTGTGCGTTTGGCCCTTGAGACCAAAGGCTTCATTGATGGCTTTGGCTGAGAAATCCACTTCCACCCCTCTGACCACAGACAGGCCATCCTCAGGGCTGAGCACATTGGCGTAGAAATCGTACACCATGCTCGTGTAGGCTGGATTAGGCGGTCTGCAAAATTCCTCCCAGCCGTGGTTGATCACTCCTGCGCGCAAGAACTGCGGCAGGTCAGCGAGTCGGTCAAGGAAGCCTTTCTCGTGCAACAGGTCCCTCTTCCTCAGCTCAGCACCCCTGGATTCAGCGTCAGACGAGACATACCTCCCTGACTGAGGTTCGTCTTCAGGGTAGAGTTTAGCCTTCCCCTTATCTGCTGGTTTGGATGATTCGGCAGCCTCCACCTTGAGGCGTTTGAGCGAAGGCTCAGTACTCTCTTTGTCCGTCGACGGCACCTTCTTGGCCTTCTTTTTCTTCAACTTCTTGGCCTTGACAACCTTGGCCTTCTTCTTCTTCTTGAGCCTGGCCTTGATGTTGATCTGCTGGAGGCATGCCCCCAACGTCTCCTCCATAGAATCGTCCTGCTGTGCAGGCTCGGCAAGGCTATCTTCCCTCATAGGAGAGAAGACTTCGTCTTCCCCAGCATCTCCACTGCCCTGAGTGGACTCTTGATAATCCCCATAAGGGAATTCAGGATCAGGCCGTGGAGAATTGTGCTCTGCTGATGGTGTCTGCGCAGAACTCAGTGGCGAAGATGGCAGTTCAGGACTCTGCACTGCTGCAGGTGTCGGGTCAGAACTCTGAGGTGCTGAAGACAACTCGGGGCTCTGTGCAGGCGGTGACGACTCTGCGCTTGGCACTGGTTCAGACGGTGAAGGGCTGTGCGCAGGTGATGCAGACGGCGACGAACCTTCTTTGGCTGACTCGTGGGATGCACGATCAGTTTCTTGACTCTCCACAGAGGGAGTCTTTGCTGTGCTTGGTTCGGCGGCCGTCTTGACACTCCACCGGCGTCTCTTGGGCGTGCCCACTGGCTCAGATGGTCCCGCAGGAATCTCAGTGACCACCCTCCACTTCTTCCTACGAATAGGAAGCTTGGGAAGAGGACCGGTGCGAACGGCACCATCGTCTGCAAGGGTGAGCAATGCTTCCCTCGCAGCCGCTTCAGCTGCGTCATCAGCCTTCTTCTTGGCTGCGGATCTTTCGGCCCTTGTGGAAACCATTGTCGAGTCTTGAAGATCTTGAGAGAAGAATCAAAGATGAAGAGAATCGCAGAGTTCTTGGAAATCAGAGAATGAGAGAATCGTATCGATCGAGCGCTTCCCAACGGATATAAAGGCAACGGAAAAATCCCAACGGCTCTTTTTGCGGATCCAGCAATTCCAGCGCAATTCTAGGGATATTATTTCATCAAAATCTCCAACTTTGCTCGTCCGTATCTTTTATTTGGCTCAACCGTTTCTCGATTTTTAAAGCTGGATTTACTCTCCTTGATCCCCTCTTTCGAATCCTTGCAAAAACAAATAAAACAAACATTAAATACGCAATTAAAATTACACCACAAAACATACAAACGATAACCGGAAAAACAGAAAAAATAAACTAAGGCATTGGCCTTGACTAAACGAGCACAGTAACCACTCGTTCTCTCTCGTTCTTTTTGTCATGCTTCAGTCAAGAGGAAGGCCGAGAGAGTCTTCACATCTCCTTCCTCATAGTAGTGCTTCAACCTAGCACCATTGACCATAAATGGCTGGCCTTGCTGCAAATTCTTTATCTCTATTGCACCATGAACAAAGACATTAGTAATAACAAATGGACCTGACCATCTAGACTTTAGTTTGCCTGGAAATAACTTTAATCGTGAGTTAAATAATAGTACAAGTTGGCCTTTCCTAAAGTCTTTGATCCTAAGTCTACTGTCGTGCCATATTTTGGTCTTTTCTTTATACATTTTGGCATTCTCATAGGCCATATGCCTAAGCTCATCAAGTTCATGTAGTTGTAAAGACCTTAGTGTTCCTGCATCTTTTACACAAAAATTCAATTCCTTCATGGCCCAAAATGCTTTGTTTTCTAACTCAAGTGGTAAGTGACAAGCCTTGCCATATACCAGCCTATAAGGGGACATTCCTAGAGGTGTCTTATATGCTGTCCTATAAGCCCAAAGTGCATCCTCAAGCTTAAATGACCAGTCTTTCCTATTAGGTTTGACCACCTTTTCTAGGATGTTCTTTATCTCCCTATTGGAAATTTCAGCTTGGCCATTCGAGTGTGGGTGATAGGGAGTAGCTACCCTATGTCTAATGTTATATCTAGCCAATATCTTCTCCATAGCCTTATTAATGAAATGTGACCCCTCATCACTAATGATAGCACGAGGAGTCCCAAATCTAGTGAAAATGTGCCTATGCAAGAAGCTAGTGACTGTTTTAGCATCATTATTACGACATGCTTTGGCTTCTACCCACTTGGACACGTAGTCTACTGCTACCAAAATGTAAAGGTTACCTGATGATGGAGGGAATGGTCCCATGAAATCAATGCCCCACACATCAAAGAGCTCCAACTCTAAGATGTAGGTGAGGGGCATCTCATCCTTGCGACTGAGGTTACCTGTCCTTTGGCATTCGTCACAGCTGTGGGCATAGTTGTGGGCGTCCTTGAAGATTGTTGGCCAATAGTAGCCACTCTGAAATACCTTCGCAGCTGTTCTTTGACCACCAAAGTGTCCACCATAAGGAGATGAGTGACAGTGCTGCAGCACAGACTTCGCTTCAGCAGCTGAAACACACTTCCTTAACAACCCATCAGCACAGGTTCTGTAAAGTGTGGGGTCATCCCAGATGAATTTCCTTGCTTCATGAAGGAACCTCTTCTTCTCTTGTCCTCCCTTGAACACTGGCAATACCTGTGATGCACGGAAGTTAGCAATGTCAGCAAACCAAGGTTCCTCATCGTTATCACGATGAGCCAAAGCAAAGACATGTTCATCTATAAAAGCATCAGAAATTGCGGTCTCCGCAATTTTTTCGCAATTGTGCTGCAATCGAGACAGGTGATCTGCAACCACATTCTCACATCCCTTCTTGTCCCGAATGTCCAAATCAAATTCCTGCAGCAATAACACCCATCTAATCAATCTAGGCTTAGCGTCAGCCTTTCTCATAAGATATTTTAAAGCAGAATGGTCAGTGTATACAATGGTCCTAGTGCCTACAATATAGTTTCTGAATTTTTCGCAAGCAAACACTACAGCAAGCATCTCTTTTTCAGTAGTTGTATAATTACATTGAGCCTCATTCAAGGTCTTACTAGCATAATAGACAGGGTGTGTTAGCTTGTCAATCTTCTGTCCTAACATGACTCCTACAGCATAGTCACTGGCATCACATAGCATCTCAAATGGGAGGTCCCAATTTGGTCCGACTATGATAGGTGCTGTGACTAGTGCCTTTTTAAGGGTTTTCCAAGCTACTACACATTCCTTAGAGAAGATAAATGGCCTATTTAGCTCTAGAAGCTCGCACAGAGGCTTGGCTATCTTAGAAAAGTCCTTAATGAACCTTCTGTAGAAGCCAGCATGCCCTAAGAAGCTTCTAATGGCTTTGACATTCTGGGGCTCTACCAACTTCTCTATGATCTCTATTTTTGCCCTATCCACTTCTACACCTGCCCTTGACACTCTATGTCCTAAGACAATCCCTTCATCTACCATAAAATGGCACTTTTCCCAATTGAGGACTAGGTTGGTCTCCTCACACCTGGCCAGGACTTGTCCTAAGTTTTCTAGACAGGTTTTAAATGAGTCCCCAAAAACTGAGAAGTCATCCATGAATATTTCTATCATGGACTCATCCAACTCAGAGAAGATTGCCATCATGCACCTCTGGAAAGTTGCCGGTGCATTGCATAAGCCAAAAGGCATTCTGCGGAAGGCAAACGTTCCAAAAGGGCAAGTGAAGGTGGTCTTCTCTTGATCCTTAGGGTCTATAGTAATTTGATTATAGCCTGAATAGCCATCTAAGAAACAATAGTAGGCTCTACCAGCTATTCTGTCTAGCATCTGGTCAATGAACGGTATAGGGAAATGGTCTTTTTTAGTTTCTTTATTTAGTTTTCTGTAATCCATACACACTCTCCACCCTGTGACAGTCCTTGTTGGAATCAGTTCGTTGTTCTCATTGACTACCACAGTTATTCCCCCCTTTTTAGGTACACATTGGATGGGGCTCACCCACTGGCTACTAGCTATTGGGAAGATCACTCCTGCATCTAACCATTTTATTATTTCCTTCTTCACTACCTCTTTCATAGAGGGGTTTAACCTACGCTGGTGATCTACCCTAGGTGTGTGCTCTTCCTCTAGTATAATTTTGTGCATGCAATAAGAAGGGCTAATGCCTCGAATATCAGCAATAGTCCATGCTATAGCCTTCCTATGTTGCTTAAGCAGTAAAATTAAATCAACCTCATGTTGTTCACTTAGCTTAGAAGAAATAATTACAGGCAGCGTATCATTATCTCCTAGATATGCATATTTGAGGTGAGTGGGTAGTGGTTTCAGTTCTAAAACAGGTGGATGCTCAACGGAGGGCTTTAACGGATTCACAGTTCTATCAGTTAAATCTATATTCATACATACATGTTGAGGTTTATCTACAGGCATATTCATGATGTCAGATACATTCAAGTCAGCTACATCTACTTGTACATATTCACTAGCATGCTTGGTTAACAGTACATGCTCTAATTGTTCTTCCATTAGTGAGTCAACAACATCCATGCTAGCACAAGACTCAGAATCAGAGGGATACCTTAAAGCTTTATAAACACTAAATTTTACCTCTTCATCATGAACCCTCATAGTTAACTCACCTTTTTGAACATCTATTAGTGCCCTACCTGTGGCGAGAAATGGTCTACCTAGCAGGATGGGGACCTCCTTGTCTGCCTCATAGTCCAGGACAATGAAATCTGCAAGGAAAATGAATTTGTCAACTTTAACTAGAATATCCTCGATCTTACCTTCTGGATATGCGATGGATCTGTCTGCTAGTTGTAAAGTGACTGTGGTTGGGCGTGCTTCTCCCATTCCCAACTGGCGGAATAGGGACAGGGGCATGAGATTTATGCTGGCGCCCAGGTCACAAAGCGCTGTGCCCACGTGCTTGCCTCCAAGTTCTACAGGTAAGGTGAAGGAACCAGGATCCTTCTCCTTCTTGGGCAGCTTGTTCTGGAGGATGGCACTGCACTCCTCGGTGAGGTTTACTGTTTCAAACTCACCAATTATTTTTTTGTTAGTAATAATGTCCTTCAAAAACTTTACATAAGAAGGCATCGACTGTAAAACTTCTACAAAAGGAATGTTAACATGCACTTGCTTAAGAATTTCTAAGAATTTATTAAAATGAACTTCCTGTTCTTGCTTCTTCTTAAGCCTTCGAGGATATGGAGGTGGTGGCACATATGCAGGTATGTCAGGGCGCTTTAGGATAGGTGGAGGCCTTGGAATTTCTTCTATGTCCTCAACAATTGGCTCTAGCCTGGCTCCTGATGTGCTAGTTGGTGATGGACCTTGGTTTGGCAGCGACTCCAGTGGAGCACTAGACTCAGTGTTCTCTACTCTCTTTGGTATGTCTTTTGTGTTACTCACCAATGGTCTTCCACTCCTAAGTTCAATTGCTTGAACTTGCTCTTTTCCATCTCTCCTTGGCACCTCGGTGTCAGCAGGGAGTCTACCTTGGGGCCTACTTTTAAGTTCATTGGCTAATTGGCCTATTTGGTTTTCCAGGCTCCTAAGAGTAGCTTGCTGGCTCTGAAGAGTAGCATCATTCTTAGCTATATATTCCTTGAGTAGGTTTTCTACAGAAGATCCTACAGGTTGATTGTAAGGTTTTTGGTACATTGACTGGTTATGTTGAGGAGTGAAACCAGGTGTTCCACTCGGTCTAGGTTGGTTAGAATTTTGGTTAGTGTTTTGTTGGCCACCCCATGACAGGTTAGGGTGGTTTCTCCAACCAGGGTTATAGGTGTTGGAGTAGGGGTTATTCCTAGGCTGCTGCTGGCTTCCAACATAGCAGACTGAGGATGGATTCCCAGGGCAGTATTCATATGGGTGCCCTTCCCCACAGAATCCACAGACAGGTGCCTCGCCTTGACTTGGTTGGGTGCCCATTGACATGGCTGTGGCGGTATTGGCACTGGTTTGGAGATTGGCCTGAGCCATTTGCTTAACTAAGTTGGCCAGGGCATTTATTTGGGTGCTCATGGCGCTTAGAGCATCCTTGTCTTGAGCCCTAGTTGGCTCTACTGGATCGTCTGACCACCTACAATGAGATGTTGAGATCTTCTCCAAGATCTCATAAGCTTCGTTGTAACTCTTGGACAACATGGAACCACCAGCAGATGAATTTAAAACTTGTCTGGTGCTGGGGTTGCATCCTTTAAAGAAGACTTCTATTTGGATACACCATGGAATGCCATGGTGTGGACATTTAATGAGAAGGTCTTTGAATCTTGTCCAAGCTTCGTGAAGGGACTCACTTGGAGCTTGTTTGAACTTTATGATATCATCACGAAAGGTTGAATTCCTATCTGGTGGGAAATATTTGACTAGGAATTTTTCTGCTAAATCTGTCCAATTGAGGACAGATCCTGAGGGTAAGGAATTTAACCATGTTTTGGCTTTGTCCCTTAAAGAGTAAGGGAAAAGATATAACCTCAGGGCTTCTTGGGAAACTCCAGGGATTAGGAATGTGTCACTAACTCCTAGGAAATTCCTAAGGTGGTTATGGGGGTCCTCATTTTCTATTCCAAAGAATTGTCCCACAGTGGACAACATTTGGAACATCACTGGCTTTAACTCGAATGAGTTGGCAGTGATTTCAGGACGGATTATGCTGGGGTTCAGCTCCCCAGGCATAGGTACTAAATATGAAAGGATGGCGCTATCCTTGTCATTCGCTATTTCAATGGGATTGCGAGTGACAGGCACCAGGTTTTGATTTACTCCAGCCATTTCTTCTTGAGGTAATTGCGGAGGAATTGTAGTCTCTGCAATGATTGGAGGTAAAAGGGTTTGTTTGAAAAGACGTTTCTTGGCTCTATTCCTAGCTCTAAGTAATCTCTCGGGCTCAGGGTTGAACTCTAGATCACTAGATGGAGTCTCATTCATAAACTACCCTAAATGGTACCTGAAAAAGAAATGAAAATGGATCAAATTCAATGGAAAATACTTTGATGTTTCAGACTTAACAAACTTTGTTTTCACTTAAAATAAGTCCCCGGCAGCGGCGCCAAAAACTTGTTGCGTGCTCAATGTGTAAAGATAAATAAGCAATAAGGTAGAGAGAGCACTTAGAACATGCAAGCATACATGGTCTCACAGCAAGTAGTAAGTATATTTCATTCGTTTTTTCCACAGAGACTCATTTTTAGCTATTCGCGAAGTGTGATTGTTAAGGAAAGATGGGATGAATTTGATGGGGTAAAATTGGTTTTTAATTATCTACTTTTTGCTGAATGTATAAAGGGATATAACATAAACAAATGCAAGTTGAAACTAGACTTAAAAGGCAAGAGATGGAATTAACAAACGAGGAAGAAAACAGCTAAACAGAATGAAAATCTGGCAGAATTGCGAGGACCGCAATGTTACCGCAATTAAATAACAGCGAAACTGAGTAAATGGGTGAATTAAGGGCTACTAATGACTATCCTATAGGCATTTTATTACGATTCTCAAGCATTGGACCAACTCTCTATACATCAAACTCACTCTATCTCAAGTATCGTCCGATTCCATGCATTAGAGTCTTAAGTTTACTCGACTTCAAAGTAAGGTCTTAAGCATCTTGTTAAAACAGGAGTGTTTAGTTTGTACTAGGGAAACGCCTATTCCTAGGCCGTTTCCTGATTACCATGAAAGGCTAGCATGATTATATGACTCTGAACTCTTACTCCTTCCAGAGGTTAGGAGTTCTTTGGACAAAATGGATGGCCAATCGAAATTGCCCGTGGGATGAAGCTTACATACAATCAATGATTCGAGAGCTATCCTACATACTTGATGCACATTTTTTAGCCTATAGTTCTGTCATTAGCATGCCCCTAGGTGATTTAGCTACTCATGGATGCAAGGTGAACAGAAATGGACGATAAAACAGACATGCTTAGAAGAGGAATAAACTTAGAACAGGAAGTAAAACCGTAGCAGGAAATGGGAAGTGAGAAATGCAGAAACGTACTTCGATTACTGAAATTGTTTGACGAACAGATGAAAGCTTTAAAGTAAATAGCAACAAGGCAGAAAGCAACGAAATAAACTAATCTAGCTACTTAAGAAAAGGACAGCACGAAGCAAAAATGTAAAACAGAAAAGAAAGACAGAAAGCTTGTAAAATGGTGCTTGAAGCCTCGTCGCAATCGCCTCGAATGAAGGATAAAAAAGACAGCCTTGCGTGGATGAATCCAATCGGGAGAGAAGAAGAATCTACTCTCCTTCCTATCAGATTATCGACTCCAGCAGCTGAGCTTCGCAAACCAACAGACGGCAAAGGAAAAACAGTGGAACAGATGGACTGCTAGACGACTTCACGCTTTCGGATGATGATCAAACCTCCGACTTTGGCCCCCTTTTATAGTAGTTTGCAGGTGCGTTTGGGCCAAGGAGAACCATCAATCTTCAACGTCATATATCAGAATGGATGGAGGAGAAAGAACGAATCCCTGAAAATACGGAAATTAACAGAAAAAGATCAGTCAACTTACGGTTTCCACTTGAATAATTGCGGCCTCAGCAATGTTTTCGCAATGCTGTCGCAATGCGATTTTTTCATTCTTTTTCTTCGGTTTTCAACCCTTTTTCTACCTATTGTACATAAGTCCTAAATTAGCTACCTTCTTCTAATTCTCATATTAAAGCATAGGTTTAGGCTAAATGCTAACAAAAACACCTAAATGTGTACATCTTCTTAAGCTAAATGGGTCCTAAATAAGTCACTTTCAGAGACTTAACAGTACCTTAAGGCTTTATAAACACTAAATTTCACCTCTTCATCATGAACCCTCATAGTGAGCTCACCTTTTTGAACATCTATTAGTGCCCTACCTGTGGCTAGAAATGGTCTACCTAGCAGGATGGGGACCTCCTTGTCTGCTTCATAATCCAGGATAATGAAATCTGCAAGGAAAATAAACTTGTCAACCTTTACTAAAATATCCTCAATCTTACCTTCAGGGTATGCAATGGATCTGTCTGCAAGTTGTAAAGTGACAGTGGTTGGACGTGCTTCTCCTATTCCTAGTTGGCGGAATAGTGATAGGGGCATGAGGTTTATGCTGGCGCCCAGGTCACAAAGCGCTCTGCCCACGTGCTTGCCTCCAAGTTCTACAGGTAAGGTGAAGGAACCAGGATCCTTCTCCTTCTTGGGCAACTTGTTTTGGAGTATAGCACTGCACTCCTCAGTGAGGTTTACTGTTTCAAACTCACCAATTATTTTTTTGTTAGTAATAATGTCCTTCAAAAACTTTACATATGAAGGCATAGATTGTAAAACTTCTACAAAAGGAATATTGACATGCACTTGTTTAAGAATTTCAAGAAATTTGTTAAAGTGCACTTCCTGTTCTTGTTTCTTCTTAAGCCTTCGAGGATATGGAGGTGGTGGCACATATGCAGGCACGTCAGGTCGCCTTAAGATTGGAGAAGGCCTTGGAATTTCTTCTATCTCCTCAATAATTGGCTCTAGCCTGGCTCCTGATGTGCTAGTTGGTGGTGGACCTTGGTTTGGCAGAGACTCCAGTGGAGCACTAGACTCAGTGTTCTCTACTCTCTTTGGTGTGTCCTTTGTGTTGCTCACCAAGGGTCTACCACTTCTAAGTTCAATTGCTTGAACTTGTTCTTTACCATCTCTCCTTGGCACCTCGGTGTCAGCAGGAAGTCTACCTTGGGGCTTACTTTTGATTTCATTGGCTAACTGGCCTATTTGGTTCTCTAGGCTCCTAAGGGTAGCTTGCTGGCTTTGAAGAGTAGCATCATTCTTAGCTATGTATTCCTTGAGTAAGTTTTCTACAGAAGATCCTACAGGTTGGTTGTAAGGTTTTTGATACATTGATTGGTTATGTTGGGGAGTGAAACCAGGTGTTCCACTCGGTCTAGGCTGGTTAGGATTTTGGTTAACATTCTGTTTGGCCACCCCATGACAGGTTTGGGTGGTTTCTCCAACCAGGGTTGTAAGTTTGTGAGTAGGGGTTATTCCTAGGCTGCTGTTGGCTTCCTACATAGCAGACTGAGGATGGATTCCCAGGGCAGTATTCATATGGGTGCCCTTCCCCACAGAATCCACAGATAAGTGCCTCGCCTTGACTTGGTTGGGTGCCCATAGACATGGCTGTGGCGGTATTGGCACTGGTTTGGAGATTGGCCTGAGCCATTTGCTTAAGTAGGTTGGTCAGGGCGTTTATTTGGGTGCTCATGGCGCTTAGAGCATCCTTGTCTTGAGCTCTAGTTGGCTCTACTGGATCATCTGACCACCTACAGTGAGATGTTGAGATCTTCTCCAGGATCTCATAAGCTTCGTTGTAACTTTTGGACAACATGGAACCACCAGCGGATGAATTTAGAACTTGTCTGGTGCTGGGGTTGCATCCTTTGAAAAAGACTTCTATTTGGATACACCATGGAATGCCATGGTGTGGACATTTAATGAGAAGGTCTTTGAATCTTGTCCAAGCTTCGTGAAGAGACTCACTTGGAGCTTGTTTGAATTTGATGATATCATCACGAAAGGTAGAATTCCTATCTGGTGGGAAATATTTGACTAGGAATTTTTCTGCTAAGTCTGTCCAATTGAGGACAGATCCAGAGGGTAATGAGTTTAACCACGTTTTGGCTTTGTCCCTCAAAGAGTAAGGGAACAGATATAGCCTCAAGGCTTCTTGGGAAACTCCAGGGATCAGGAATGTGTCACTAACTCCTAGGAAGTTTCTAAGATGGTTGTGGGGGTCCTCATTTTCTATTCCAAAGAATTGTCCCACAGTGGACAACATTTGGAACATCACTGGCTTTAACTCGAATGAGTTGGCAGTGATCTCAGGACGGATTATGCTGGGGTTCAGCTCCCCAGGCATAGGTACTAGGTAAGAAAGTATGGCGCTATCCTTATCATTCGCTATTTCGATGGGATTGCGAGTGACAGGCACCAGGTTTTGATCTCTTCTATCCATTTCTTCTTGAGGAGATTGCGGTAACCTTGCGGTTTCAGAAATTAATGGAGGTAATGAAGGTTGTTTAAAGAGGCGTTTCTTGGCTCTATTCCTAGCTCTAAGTAATCTCTCGGGCTCAGGGTTGAACTCTAGATCACTACTTGGAGGCTCATTCATAAACTAACCTAAATGCTACCTGAAAAAGAAATGAAAATGGATCAGTTTCAATGGAAAATAACTTGGTGTTTCAAACTTAACTAACTTCGTTTTCACTTAAATAAATCCCCGGCAGCGGCGCCAAAAACTTGTTGCGTGCTCAATGTGTTAATAAAAGTAAGCAATAAGGAAGAAAGAGCACTCAGAACATGCAAGCATACATGATCTTATAGCAAGTAGTAAGTATTTTTTCATTCGTTTTCCCACAGAGATTTATTTATAAGCTACTTGTGAAGTATAAAGTTAAGAAAGAAGGGGTGGATTTGAAGGGGTAAAATTGGTTTTTAATTTCCTACTTCTTACCGAATGTCTAAAGAAATGCAACATAAACAAATGCAAGTTGAAATTAGACTCAAAAGACAAGAGACGAAACTAATAAATGAAGAAGAAAACAGCTAAACAGAATGGTAACTTAGCAGAATTGCGGGCACCGCAATGTTTCCGCAATTGTAAAAACAGTGAAAGTGTGTAAAATGGAGAATTAAGGGCTACTAACGACTATCCTATAGGCATTTTAATACGATTCCCAAGCATTGTATCAACTCACTATGCATCAAACTCACTCTATCTCATGTATCGTCCGATTCCATGCATTAGATTCTTTAGTTTACTCAACTCAAAGTAAGGTCTTAAGCATCTTGTTAAAGCAGAAGTGTTTAGTTTGTACTAGGAAAACGCTTATTCCTAAGCCGTTTTCTGGTTACCTTGAAAGGCTAGCATGATTATACGACTCTGAACTCTTACTCCTTCCAGAGGTTAGGAGTTCTTTGGACAAAATGGATGGCCAATCGAAATTGCCCGTGGGATGAAGCTTACATACAATCAATGGTTCGAGAGCTATCCTACATGCTTGGTTCACGTTTTTTAGCCTATAGTTCTGTCATTAGCGTGCCCCTAAGTGACTTAGCTACTCATGGATATGGGGTAAGTAGAAATACGAGATGAAACAGACATGCTTAGAAGGAATTTAAAGACAAAACAGTAAGGGAAAGCAGTAGAATGCAGAGGCAAGAAACTGTGAAATGAAGAATGGAGATTTGATTACTTGATTGTTTGATTGGACAAAAGAAAGCTTTAAAGTAAATAACAGCAAGACAGAAAGCAACGAATTGGAGTGTTCTAACTATTAGAAAGAGAACAACACAAAGCAGAAATGTAAACTTAGAAAAGGAAAGACAGAAAGCAGTAAATGTTGCTTGGAAGCCTCGTCGCAACCGCCTCGGCTGAAGGGGATGAAAGAATAGCTTTGCTTGGATGAATCCAATCGGGAGAGAAGGTGAATCTTCTCTCCTTCCTATCAGATTGTCGATTCCAACAGCTGAGACTCTCACTCCAACAGACGGCAAAGGAAAACACGAAGAAAAATGGAGTTGCGAAAGGACTTCTACGCCTCCGGATGATGTTTGAACCTCCGACTTTGACCCCCTTTTATAGTAGTTTGCAGGTGCGTTTGGGCCAAGGAGAACCATCAATCTTCAACGTCGTATATCAGAATGGATGGAGGAGAAAGAACGAATCCCTGAAATCACGAAATTTAACAGAAAAAGATCAGTCAACTTACGGTTTTCACTTGAATAATTGCGGCTTCAGCAATGTTTTCGCAATGCTGTCGCAATGCAGTTTTTTTCATTCTTTTCCTTCGGTTTTTAACCCTTTTCTTTCCTATTGTACATAAGTCCTAATTTAGTTACCTTCTTCTAATTCTCATATTTAAGCATAGGTTTAGGCTAAATGCTATCAAAAATACCTAAGAGTGACCATCTTTCTAAGCTAATTAAGTCCTAAAAAGGTCACTTTTGGAGACGTAACACACCCCCAAACTTAAGGTTTTGCTTGTCCTCAAGCAAACTAAGGACTTCCCTAGGCTGCTGTTTCTTCTTCTTTAACCACTTACTGACTCCCCTATATCCCTATCTATAGCACTGCTGTCCTGTGACACACTTCTAAGCTTAAAACTACCCTCTTATCTAGCTTCTTCTGACTTTGCCTGCCTAACACTCCTTCTGTTTTCATTAACTCCCTACAACTGATCTATTTGCTTTTGTCATATCATGCCACTATCCCTGAGGTTTCAAATTCTGCCTAGCTTTACTTCAGACTCAGTACATGCTTCTAGCTTTATTTTTAAATTGTCTAGGATTCCTTAGAGTCATGCCAGTCTTAGTATTAACGGTGACAGTGGTACTTTTAGAGAACAACCTAAACCCTGGCATCACTACATTGGATAGACATTCATCTCCCTAAACAACCCTACAAGTTACAACTTTGTGCTTAGCTAATTTGAGGATCAGAGTTCTTTTTTAAATAGGACATCTAAGCCACAAAGTTATAACTCCTAGGTATACATTCTTCTTCCCTATTCTTTATCCTTTTTCTTACTTAGGTGGGGCCTCGCCTCTGGTTGCCTTTTGATGCAATGCCACTTGTGGGTCACGCACTTGGCACTGATTATTTAGCAACCTAAGCGAAACCCCCCTCTTTATTCTATTTTTCATTTTTTTTTGTAAAGGAGAAGAAGAATGCTTATGTTTTGATAACTCCATTTTGGAGCTATTAAATACGTCCTAATTATAGCTAAAGGCCGCTCGCAATTGATTAGATGTATCTCTTTTGTAGGAGAAAAGCGGCAAAGAGCTCGTGCGTCCGTTGGACATGTTCGAGCGCTTAAAGCAGAGTTTTAGCGCCCCGGGAATGCATCGGGAAGAGGGGAACTTGTTCCGTGAAGAAACGGGCCAAAACAGCCTTGGAGAGGCAAAGCATCAGCCCCAAACCCGAGAGCCAGCGTCGAGCTATAGCGTCGAGACGCTGGCTCGACGCTGGAAAAACCCGAGAGCAAGCGTCGAGTGATAGCGTCGAGACGCTAGCTCGACGCTGCCCTGGCGTCGAGACCCTGCTTGGCGTCGAGACGCTTCGGAGGAGGCGCGCGCTGGAAATTCATCGGGGCAGCGTCGCGACGCTGGCCTAGCGTCGCGACGCCATCGCGCGCGCGCGCGGATTACTTAGGGCACAGCGTCGAGACGCTGGCCTAGCGTCTCGACGCTACGACGAAGGCAGTAGTCAAAAGACGATTTTTCTGCACATTTTTGGGGATCTTCATCTTCTTCATCTCTCAACGGAATCCGGCGATTCTTCTTCCCTTCTTCCCCATTTTCTCTCTATTTTCCGTGGAGCTCCGCCATTGTTGGCATGCGAGCGATGCTCCACTTCCATTTGTAATAGGTAGATGAACTCTTCCATGGTCGTTGTTGGAGCGGGATTGACGAACCGCGCCATGAGCGGCTAAGGTAAGAGTGACGGTTTGGGATTTTGTTTAGGGGAATTTCGTTAGACCTTTATGGCTTTGATAATCTGAGTTTAATTTGCATATTGGTTCTGTTTACATTGCATTTGTTTACCTTGCTTAATCCAACGCGCATGTTAAATTACGTTGATTGACACTCGGGTAGTTTCGCATGTTGTGTATGTTAAAGAGTAGCGATGCCGTGCCTCTCACTGCTCGACTAAGTAACACAGGTAAACAAAACTAAATCGAAGTATCGGGTCGGGTAGGATAATTGTTGGTTGCATACAGCGTTTGCGGGCAACCTACTAGCAATTAGAATTCACGCCCGAATGTTCGTCGCGGTTAGCTAGTGACTGTCTAAATTCATCTTAGGACTGATCATCTTAATATGAGATTAGATAACGTGTACTTAGGACTGTGTGGCCTAATTAAAATCCATGGAGTCGGCTACTTTGGGGCTTCTCTGGTAGTCGTCCGCGTGCTTGGTAAACTGAATTTCATGTTATTAGAATTAAATGATAAGTTGTAATTGTCTAACAATTGACCCCGAGACTCCCCAAACCGTGCACACGTTTTCTACATATTATTTCTTTCTTCTGTTAGCTTTCTCATTGATTTCTTTGCATGATAAAACCCCCCGTTACCAATTAATCAATCAAACCCCAATTTCACTAGTAAATTCAACTCTCCTATTCCTTGGATCGACCCTGTTACCACTGGCTGCAAAGCCTTGGCAATAGGCATTATAAATCGTATTTTGGCAAGCCTCGACAGCTTGAGATTAGGCGGATATTCAAAAATCCGTCCACCATGTTTCTAAGGGAGAGAGGAATGTTCCTAGGCCTAGGGTGGCCTCCCCCAAACTTCAACTACTCATTGTCCCCAATGAGTGTCTGAGGTGGCACACCCCCAAACTATCCTAGAAGCATCTAGTCAAAGGTAAAACAAAGAGAATCTAAAGCCCTAGGCATAGACAAAACATTCAAATGGCAAATATCACAACAGCAGAAATAATAAAAAACAGACAGATAAGGGCTTAAAGCTGTGCATGCTGAGCTTTTTAGAGGTTGATTTAAACTAGCAAAGGGTGTCCTATGACACTCATCCAGCATGCTTTTAGATAAGCTATATATGGTAGTCATGATAGCAACAAAAGATGGAATTTAAACAGATCACAGCCTAGCTAAACAGACAGTCCAAAACATGCTTTCAGTAATAAAAATTGCGGGTACCGCAATTATTTCGCAATCAAGTCAGGGCAGATATAACAGTGATTAAGGCCCCTAAGCATGCTTTTTCCAGTCATTCGAGCTCTCTAAAAATAAAACAAAACTAACCTACCTAGTCAGCTATCATCAGACTATACTACGCAAGATTAAAAACATAAAACTAAGCATCTAAAACAGATCAAAAGTGTACGAAAAACAGCATAATTCACATGGTCTATTAGAAAGCAGAAAAATTGTTTTTTTTTTCTAAGGGACAGCAATACTCCCTTCAGTGCAATTCAAACCAGCACTCAAGTGTCGTCATCCTCATCAGGTTGTCGTGGTCGTGGGGGCACCCATGGAGTCAGAAGGTTTGTGGGGAAGTCAGGGAAGATACAACCAAGTTGGTCTGCAACTTCCTTGTCCCGTGCCTGCGCGTAAGTGGCCCATTGAGCCATCCTCTTCTGCATATCCATCAGGCAAGCCATGGACAGTGACTGATCAGCAGCCAACCTATCCAGTTCGAACTCCATATTCCCCTTCCTCTTCAGCCGTAAGCCAGCAGGTAACTCCAAGTGGCCGGTGTAAGCCATTTGCTGCTCCATGCGCTCGATGGGAACTCCTGCAAGCAAACAAAGTTTAGTTATAGTATTAGGGAAAAACAATGGTCCCTTACCTTTCTTGGCGCACTCAGCAATAGCAGCAGTGATGACTTCTCCCACGTTGATCGTGAGACCTCTCATTATCGCATACACCAGCAGCGATCGGCTCTGGTTGATTGTAGTCTCGTGAGTTACTGGGGACAATCTTCTTCTCACGAACGAAAACCAAACAGCCGCCTTAGCCGTGAGGTTGGCACTCATGAGAGTGTGCCTCCCATTGCGTGACACGGTCCAGGAAGCTTCAGGCTGGCCAATGGTCCGAATGGCCTCTTCCAGAACTGCCTCAGTAGGCTCATCAACAATCCGGGCATAATCTGTATGTGTTTGGCCCTTGAGACCATAGGCTTCGTTGATGGCCCTGGCTGAGAAATCCACTTCGACCCCTCTGACCACAGACAGGCCATCCTCAGGGCTGAGCACATTGGCGTAGAAATCATACACCATGTTCGTGTAGGCTGGATTTGGCGGTCTGCAAAATTCCTCCCAGCCGCGGTTTATAACTCCTGCGCGCAAGAACTGCGGCAGGTCAGCAGGTCGGTCGAGGAAGCCCTTCTCGTGCAGCAACTCCCTCTTCCTCAATTCAATGCCTCTAGATTCAGCGTCAGAGGACACATACCTCACCGATTGAGGCTCATCTTCAGGGTAGAGCTTGGCCTTCCCTTTGTCTGTTGGTTTGGCTGACTCCGCAGCCTCAACCTTAATTTTCTTGAGCGATGGCTCCGTGCTTTCCTTCTCTGATGAAGGTGCTCTCTTGACCTTCTTCTTCTTCAGCTTCTTGGATCGCTTGGCCTTGAGAATCTTGGCCTTCTTCTTCTTCTTGAGCTTGGCCTTGACGGTGATCTGCTGGAGACACGCCCCCAATGTCTCTTCCATTGAGTCAGTCTTCTGTTCAAGACTCTCCGGGCTGTCTTCCCTCATAGGAGAGAAAACCTCGTCTTCCTCAGCATCTCCACTGCCCTGCGTTGACTCTTGGTACTCCCCATATGGGAATTCAGGATCAGGCCGTGGAGAAGTGTGAGACGGCGTGGTGCTCTGTGCTGCTGCAGGTGTCTGTGCAGAACTCAGTGGTGAAGACGGTTGCTCAGAGCTCTGCGCTGGCTCAGATGGTGAAGGGCTGTGCGCAGGCGATGCAGATGGCGACGAACCCTTCTTGGTCGATTCGTGGGACGCACGATCCGTTTCTTGACTCTCCACAGAGGGAGTCTTTGCTTTGCTTGGTTCGGCGGCCATCTCGATACTCCACCGTCGCTTCTTGGGTGTGCCTACTGGTTCAGAGGGTCCAGCAGGTATCTCAGAGACAACCTTCCACTTCTTCTTGCGAATCGGCTGCTTATCCAGTCGTTCCGTTCGTGCAGCCTCAGCATCAGCCAAGGCAAGCAATGCATCTCTCGCAGCCGTTTCAGCGTCGTCAGCCCTTTTCTTGGCCGCAGATCTCTCAGCCCTTGTGAGTACCATTGTTGGATCTTGGAGATTTGGAAAGAAGAATCAAAGATGAAGAGAATCGCAGCTTGTTCGAAGATCAGATGATGAGAGAGACGTACAGATCCTCGCGCCTTCCAACGGATATAAAGAAAACGGAAAAAAAAATCCCAACGGCTATATTTATTTTTGCGGATCTCGCAATTCCTGCGCAATCTTTAATGCCCGTTGGAGATTTTTTTCATTTAAATTGCAATCTTTGCTCAACCGTATCTTCGATTTGGCTCAACATCTTCTTGATTTCTTTGGCTGGATTTAATCTCCTTTATCCCCTCTCTTGATTCTCTGCAAAAATAAATAAAACAAACATTAAATACTCAATTAAAATCACACCAACATATGTACAAATGATAACCGGAAAAAGTGCAAAAAATAAACTAAGGCATTAGCCTTGACTAAACGAGCACAGTAACCGCTCGTTCTCTCTCGTTCTTAATTTCATGCTTCATTCAAGAGGAAGGCCGAGAGAGTCTTCACATCTCCTTCCTCATAGTAGTGTTTCAACCTTGCACCATTAACCATAAACGGTTGGCCTTGCTGCAAGTTCTTTATCTCTATGGCACCATGAACAAACACATTAGTAATCACAAATGGACCTGACCATCTAGACTTAAGTTTCCCTGGAAATAGTTTCAACCTTGAGTTGAACAACAACACAAGTTGACCCTTCTGAAAGTCCTTAACTCTAAGTCTACTATCGTGCCAAATCTTGGTCTTTTCCTTGTACATCTTAGCATTTTCATAGGCCATATGTCTAAGCTCATCAAGCTCATGTAATTGTAAGGACCGCAATGTTCCCGCATCCTTTACACAAAAATTCAATTCCTTCATGGCCCAAAATGCTTTGTTTTCTAACTCAAGTGGTAAGTGACAAGTCTTGCCATATACCAGCCTATAAGGAGACATACCTAGGGGTGTCTTATATGCTGTCCTATAAGCCCAAAGTGCATCCTCAAGCTTAAAGGACCAGTCTTTCCTATTAGGTTTGACCACTTTTTCTAGGATGTTCTTAATCTCCCTATTTGAAATTTCAGCCTGTCCATTCGAGTGTGGGTGATAAGGGGTGGCTACTCTATGTCTAATGTTATACTTAGCCAATATTTTCTCCATAGCCTTGTTAATGAAATGTGACCCCTCATCACTAATGATGGCACGAGGTGTCCCAAACCTAGTAAAAATGTGCCTATGCAAGAAATTGGTGACTGTTTTAGCATCATTATTGGGACATGCTTTGGCCTCTACCCACTTGGATACGTAGTCTACTGCTACCAAAATGTAAAGGTTACCTAATGATGGAGGGAATGGCCCCATGAAGTCAATGCCCCACACATCAAAGAGCTCCAACTCTAAGATGTAGGTGAGGGGCATCTCATCCTTTCGACTGAGGTTACCTGTTCTTTGGCATTCATCACAGCTGTGGGCATAGTTGTGGGCATCCTTGAAGATCGTTGGCCAATAGTAGCCACTCTGAAATACCTTTGCAGCTGTTCTTTGGCCACCAAAGTGTCCACCATAAGGAGCTGTGTGGCAGTGCTGCAGCACAGACTTCGCTTCAGCAGCTGAAACACACTTCCTTAGCAAGCCGTCAGCACAGGTTCTGTAAAGTGTGGGGTCATCCCATATGAATTTCCTTGCTTCATGAAGGAACCTCTTCTTCTCTTGTCCTCCCTTGAAAACTTGTAATACCTGTGATGCAAGGAAGTTAGCAATGTCAGCAAACCAAGGTTCCTCATCGTTATCACAATGAGTCAAAACAAAGACATGTTCATCAATGAAAGCATCAGAAATTGCGGGTTCCGCAATTTTTTCGCAATTGTGCTGCAATCGAGAAAGGTGATCCGCAACCACATTTTCACATCCTTTCTTGTCTCGAATGTCCAAATCAAATTCCTGCAGCAATAACACCCACCTAATCAACCTAGGCTTAGCATCAGCCTTCCTCATAAGATATTTCAAGGCAGAATGGTCAGTGTACACAATTGTCCTAGTGCCTACAATATAGTTCCTGAATTTCTCACAAGCAAACACTACAGCAAGCATCTCTTTCTCAGTAGTTGTATAATTACATTGAGCCTCATTCAAGGTTTTACTAGCATAATAGACAGGGTGTGTTAGTTTGTCAATCTTCTGTCCTAACATAACCCCTACAGCATAGTCACTAGCATCACATAACATCTCAAATGGGAGATCCCAATCTGGCTCTACTATAACAGGTGCTGTGACTAGTGCTTTCTTAAGGGTTGTCCAAGCTACTACACATTCCTTAGAGAAGATGAATGGTCTGTTTAGTTCTAGAAGCTCACACAGAGGCTTGGCTATCTTAGAAAAGTTCTTAATGAACCTTCTATAGAAGCCAGCATGCCCTAAGAAACTTCTAATGGCTTTGACATTTTGGGGCTCTACTAACTTCTCTATGATCTCAATTTTGGCCCTATCGACCTCTACACCTGCCCTCGACACTCTATGACCTAAGACAATTCCCTCATCTACCATGAAGTGACACTTCTCCCAATTAAGGACTAAGTTAGTCTCCTCACATCTAGCCAGGACTTGTCCTAAATTCTCTAGACAGTTGGTAAAGGAATCCCCAAAGACTGAGAAATCATCCATGAATATCTCTATCATGGACTCATCCAAGTCAGAAAAGATTGCCAACATGCACCTTTGGAAAGTTTCCGGTGCATTGCATAAGCCAAAAGGCATTCTGCGAAAGGCAAAAGTTCCAAAAGGGCAAGTAAAGGTAGTCTTTTCTTGGTCCTTAGGGTCTATAGTAATCTGGTTATACCCTAAATAACCGTCTAAGAAACAATAGTAGGCTCTACCAGCTATTCTGTCTAGCATTTGGTCAATGAATGGTAGAGGGAAGTGGTCTTTTTTAGTTTCTTTATTGAGTTTCCTATAATCCATACATACTCTCCACCCCGTGTTAGTCCTAGTTGGGATCAGTTCGTTGTTCTCATTGACTACCACAGTCATCCCACCCTTTTTAGGTACACACTGTATAGGGCTTACCCACTGACTACTAGCTATGGGGAAGATCACACCAGCATCTAACCATTTTATTATTTCTTTCTTTACTACCTCTTTCATAGAGGGATTCAGCCTACGTTGATGATCTACTCTAGGTGTGTGCTCTTCCTCTAGTATAATCTTATGCATGCAATAAGAAGGGCTAATGCCTCTAATATCAGCAATAGTCCATGCAATAGCCTTCCTATGTTGCTTAAGTAGTAATATCAGTTCAACCTCATGCTTTTCACTTAATTTAGAAGAAATGATAACAGGCAGAGTTTCATTACTCCCTAAATATGCATACTTGAGGTGAGTGGGTAGTGGTTTTAGTTCTAAAACAGGTGGATGCTCAATGGATGGCTTTAAAGGATTTAATGATCTATCAGTTAGGTCTATATTCATACATACATGTTGTGGTTTATCTACAGGCATATCCATTATTTCAGATACATTCAAGTCAGCTACATCTAATTGTACATATTCATTAGCATGCTTAGTTAATAATACATGCTCTAATTGTTCTTCCATTAGTGAGTAAACAATATCCATGCTAGCACAAGACTCAGAATCAGAGGGGTACCTTAAGGCTTTATAAACACTAAATTTCACCTCTTCATCATGAACCCTCATAGTGAGCTCACCTTTTTGAACATCTATTAGTGCCCTACCTGTGGCTAGAAATGGTCTACCTAGCAGGATGGGGACCTCCTTGTCTGCTTCATAATCCAGGATAATGAAATCTGCAAGGAAAATAAACTTGTCAACCTTTACTAAAATATCCTCAATCTTACCTTCAGGGTATGCAATGGATCTGTCTGCAAGTTGTAAAGTGACAGTGGTTGGACGTGCTTCTCCTATTCCTAGCTGGCGGAATAGTGATAGGGGCATGAGGTTTATGCTGGCGCCCAGGTCACAAAGCGCTCTGCCCACGTGCTTGCCTCCAAGTTCTACAGGTAAGGTGAAGGAACCAGGATCCTTCTCCTTCTTGGGCAACTTGTTTTGGAGTATAGCACTGCACTCCTCAGTGAGGTTTACTGTTTCAAACTCACCAATTATTTTTTTGTTAGTAATAATGTCCTTCAAAAACTTTACATATGAAGGCATAGATTGTAAAACTTCTACAAAAGGAATGTTGACATGCACTTGTTTAAGAATTTCAAGAAATTTGTTAAAGTGCACTTCCTGTTCTTGTTTCTTCTTAAGCCTTCGAGGATATGGAGGTGGTGGCACATATGCAGGCACGTCAGGTCGCCTTAGGATTGGAGGAGGCCTTGGAATTTCTTCTATCTCCTCAATAATTGGCTCTAGCCTGGCTCCTGATGTGCTAGTTGGTGGTGGACCTTGGTTTGGCAGAGACTCCAGTGGAGCACTAGACTCAGTGTTCTCTACTCTCTTTGGTGTGTCCTTTGTGTTGCTCACCAAGGGTCTACCACTTCTAAGTTCAATTGCTTGAACTTGTTCTTTACCATCTCTCCTTGGCACCTCGGTGTCAGCAGGAAGTCTACCTTGGGGCTTACTTTTGATTTCATTGGCTAACTGGCCTATTTGGTTCTCTAGGCTCCTAAGGGTAGCTTGCTGGCTTTGAAGAGTAGCATCATTCTTAGCTATGTATTCCTTGAGTAAGTTTTCTACAGAAGATCCTACAGGTTGGTTGTAAGGTTTTTGATACATTGATTGGTTATGTTGGGGAGTGAAACCAGGTGTTCCACTCGGTCTAGGCTGGTTAGGATTTTGGTTAACATTCTGTTGGCCACCCCATGACAGGTTTGGGTGGTTTCTCCAACCAGGGTTGTAAGTTTGTGAGTAGGGGTTATTCCTAGGCTGCTGTTGGCTTCCTACATAGCAGACTGAGGATGGATTCCCAGGGCAGTATTCATATGGGTGCCCTTCCCCACAGAATCCACAGATAAGTGCCTCGCCTTGACTTGGTTGGGTGCCCATAGACATGGCTGTGGCGGTATTGGCACTGGTTTGGAGATTGGCCTGAGCCATTTGCTTAAGTAGGTTGGTCAGGGCGTTTATTTGGGTGCTCATGGCGCTTAGAGCATCCTTGTCTTGAGCTCTAGTTGGCTCTACTGGATCATCTGACCACCTACAGTGAGATGTTGAGATCTTCTCCAGGATCTCATAAGCTTCGTTGTAACTTTTGGACAACATGGAACCACCAGCGGATGAATTTAGAACTTGTCTGGTGCTGGGGTTGCATCCTTTGAAAAAGACTTCTATTTGGATACACCATGGAATGCCATGGTGTGGACATTTAATGAGAAGGTCTTTGAATCTTGTCCAAGCTTCGTGAAGAGACTCACTTGGAGCTTGTTTGAATTTGATGATATCATCACGAAAGGTAGAATTCCTATCTGGTGGGAAATATTTGACTAGGAATTTTTCTGCTAAGTCTGTCCAATTGAGGACAGATCCAGAGGGTAATGAGTTTAACCACGTTTTGGCTTTGTCCCTCAAAGAGTAAGGGAACAGATATAGCCTCAAGGCTTCTTGGGAAACTCCAGGGATCAGGAATGTGTCACTAACTCCTAGGAAGTTTCTAAGATGGTTGTGGGGGTCCTCATTTTCTATTCCAAAGAATTGTCCCACAGTGGACAACATTTGGAACATCACTGGCTTTAACTCGAATGAGTTGGCAGTGATCTCAGGACGGATTATGCTGGGGTTCAGCTCCCCAGGCATAGGTACTAGGTAAGAAAGTATGGCGCTATCCTTATCATTCGCTATTTCGATGGGATTGCGAGTGACAGGCACCAGGTTTTGATCTCTTCTATCCATTTCTTCTTGAGGAGATTGCGGTAACTTTGCGGTTTCAGCAATTAATGGAGGTAATGAAGGTTGTTTAAAGAGGCGTTTCTTGGCTCTATTCCTAGCTCTAAGTAATCTCTCGGGCTCAGGGTTGAACTCTAGATCACTACTTGGAGGCTCATTCATAAACTAACCTAAATGGTACCTGAAAAAGAAATGAAAATGGATCAGTTTCAATGGAAAATAACTTGGTGTTTCAAACTTAACTAACTTCGTTTTCACTTAAATAAATCCCCGGCAGCGGCGCCAAAAACTTGTTGCGTGCTCAATGTGTTAATAAAAGTAAGCAATAAGGAAGAAAGAGCACTCAGAACATGCAAGCATACATGATCTTATAGCAAGTAGTAAGTATTTTTTCATTCGTTTTCCCACAGAGATTTATTTATAAGCTACTTGTGAAGTATAAAGTTAAGAAAGAAGGGGTGGATTTGAAGGGGTAAAATTGGTTTTTAATTTCCTACTTCTTACCGAATGTCTAAAGGAATGCAACATAAACAAATGCAAGTTGAAATTAGACTCAAAAGACAAGAGACGAAACTAATAAATGAAGAAGAAAACAGCTAAACAGAATGGTAACTTAGCAGAATTGCGGGCACCGCAATGTTTCCGCAATTGTAAAAACAGTGAAAGTGTGTAAAATGGAGAATTAAGGGCTACTAACGACTATCCTATAGGCATTTTAATACGATTCCCAAGCATTGTATCAACTCACTATGCATCAAACTCACTCTATCTCATGTATCGTCCGATTCCATGCATTAGATTCTTTAGTTTACTCAACTCAAAGTAAGGTCTTAAGCATCTTGTTAAAGCAGAAGTGTTTAGTTTGTACTAGGAAAACGCTTATTCCTAAGCCGTTTTCTGGTTACCTTGAAAGGCTAGCATGATTATACGACTCTGAACTCTTACTCCTTCCAGAGGTTAGGAGTTCTTTGGACAAAATGGATGGCCAATCGAAATTGCCCGTGGGATGAAGCTTACATACAATCAATGGTTCGAGAGCTATCCTACATGCTTGGTTCACGTTTTTTAGCCTATAGTTCTGTCATTAGCGTGCCCCTAAGTGACTTAGCTACTCATGGATATGGGGTAAGTAGAAATACGAGATGAAACAGACATGCTTAGAAGGAATTTAAAGACAAAACAGTAAGGGAAAGCAGTAGAATGCAGAGGCAAGAAACTGTGAAATGAAGAATGGAGATTTGATTACTTGATTGTTTGATTGGACAAAAGAAAGCTTTAAAGTAAATAACAGCAAGACAGAAAGCAACGAATTGGAGTGTTCTAACTATTAGAAAGAGAACAACACAAAGCAGAAATGTAAACTTAGAAAAGGAAAGACAGAAAGCAGTAAATGTTGCTTGGAAGCCTCGTCGCAACCGCCTCGGCTGAAGGGGATGAAAGAATAGCTTTGCTTGGATGAATCCAATCGGGAGAGAAGGTGGATCTTCTCTCCTTCCTATCAGATTGTCGATTCCAACAGCTGAGACTCTCACTCCAACAGACGGCAAAGGAAAACACGAAGAAAAATGGAGTTGCGAAAGGACTTCTACGCCTCCGGATGATGTTTGAACCTCCGACTTTGACCCCCTTTTATAGTAGTTTGCAGGTGCGTTTGGGCCAAGGAGAACCATCAATCTTCAACGTCGTATATCAGAATGGATGGAGGAGAAAGAACGAATCCCTGAAATCACGGAATTTAACAGAAAAAGATCAGTCAACTTACGGTTTTCACTTGAATAATTGCGGCTTCAGCAATGTTTTCGCAATGCTGTCGCAATGCAGTTTTTTTCATTCTTTTCCTTCGGTTTTTAACCCTTTTCTTTCCTATTGTACATAAGTCCTAATTTAGCTACCTTCTTCTAATTCTCATATTTAAGCATAGGTTTAGGCTAAATGCTATCAAAAATACCTAAGAGTGACCATCTTTCTAAGCTAATTAAGTCCTAAAAATGTCACTTTTGGAGACGTAACAACAACGAGCACCCACAGAACAAGAGAAGGACAGCCAACTGCAGAAGAAACAAGCACCGCCTGAACCACCCCAACAGCTAGGGACACCCCACAGACTAGCCACGCAGAGCCCCACACAAGAAGCCACCAGGGAAGAAGGCCAAGGATGGGCAAGGACAGACAGATGAAGAAGCCAGCAACAGAACCAAGCCTCAGGAAGCAGCGATCAAAGAACAATAACAAGCACAGGGACAAGCTCAAATAACCAAGCCACCCAGACCAAACCAAACCCCTTCAGGGAAGGGACAGCAGCATGAACCAGGGACAGAGCAGGGGAAGAAGCAATCGCCATACGCGAGACAGCGCCACAAGAGCAACCAGACATAACACCTGCACACACTCAAAGAACAAGACAAAGTCAATCAAAAGAATCCCAGGGGGAGACGGCCGAAACCGCACCCGCCCAGGACGAGCATGCAGAAGAAATATCAGACCGAATAGCAGCGATAAACGACTGAGTCGGGCGGTGACCCGGGCCATGAAAACGCAAATTGCGTTCCATCCAAATATGGTATATCACAGCACACCAGGCCACTGATATGAACCATGTACCCTACATGTTGTCCCAGATTTCAACAAGATGAAGTTGCATTAAATGCACTCGGGCTTCATTTATGAGGAACTCAAGTTAAAATCAAGACACATTAAATGAAGTCATGTTTCCTTAAAGTTGAACTCAATTCCAACACATGCTTCATTTATGGAACAAGGACTTCAAGCTTCTTCAAGTTGCTGTTCATTATCTCTTGGATGGTTACAAATTATTAGTTGGATGATTGTAAAGTCCAATTCTCGAATTTATGGAGCATTTGTAGTGTTTTTTAAGTTTTAAGACTTTTCATGAACTTCTTATGTTACATTTAGTTAGTGGTTGATTATGGTCATAAAGATTGAACGTTACAACTATTCAACTACCTCATGGAAGGTCTAGGGTTTTCTTTTTAGGCTATATAAAGCCATGTATGTTGTCTTTACGAGGGGAGATGAAAATGTAGTAAAAAAGAGCCTTTGTGCTTTCTTTTAGCCTAGAGCTAAGAAAATTTGCAATTCTATGTAGTTTAGGTTGCATGCTGAGAATCATTCAAGTGGTCTTGATCAAACTATCTTGTGGAGTGATTCGGATCTCAAACAAGGAATGATCTTCCTTGCCTTGAGATATTTGATCATCAAGGTAATCCGGTTTTTACTTTCCTTGGGTTGATAGCATCTAGATCTAGGAGGGTTCTAATTCCCGCTTCAAGGGTTCTTGCTAAATTAGCTTGGGTGTTTGGACTTGCAATTGAGTTTGCCTTATCATTTAGTATCAGAGCTTAGGCTCAAGATCGGATATATGTTTCCTTTGCATTTCTCTTGAATTTGATTTTTTTTGTTTTCCTGTTAATCTTTCAATCTGTCCAGTTTCGTAGTCTGTCAAGAAATCACAAAAATATCATATTTACGTAGCTTTTTTCATCTAGTGGTCTTCTGTGATTTTGTAGATCCGCGTCTAAGCAACAACTTTGTTTTATATGAGAATTTCTAAATCAGCTTTCGTGAGGGTGAAACGTGTTCCTCTTTACAAATTGTTCTGGAAAATTTCTATATCCGAGAACATGTGTTCATTTTTTGTTCTTGCTATTTTTGCCTCCAAACAATGCTAGATCCGAATTTCACTACTGCAAGCTCTTCAAATGTGTTGTAATAAAGCTGCTAGTTTCCTTATCATGTCAGTTACACATTGATTTCTCTCTAGACATAACCATTATTCATTAAAGTTTTGGCGGTTACAATTTTAACTCATTCAATTCCTAACCGTTGGAAGTTTAATGCTCTTGATGTTTGATTTATGTAACTCATTTATGTTTTAAAGGCTGACTTCAACACCCTAATACCTCAAACAGTCGTTAGACATTATGGTCTTAAGAGTTACATTTCATATCTTTTAAACTCAACTTATCAATAGCATTAATTCTCCTTGTTCTTTCATTTTCGATATGCTCATCTTGTTACTTGTTTGATTTATGATTTTTTTTCCATAAGCCTAGTTTGCTTGTTTGTATTCAAAGTATGCTACTACTGATTAGATTGCAAACTATCTTGGCTTCTTCATTTCCAATTTTGAGAGTTGAAAAAGAGAGCTTAAATAGAGTGATTTGTGAAAATGAGTGAAAACACGAGTGACAAAAATTTCATTGAGTGTAAGCACGCGAGAGAGTGTTGTGAGGTCCTTTGTGTTTTGAATTTGCAGCAATGTCACACAAAACAAGATTCGAGGACGAATCTTCTTGAAGAAAGGGAGAATGATATGAACCATGTACCCTACATGTTGTCCCAGATTTCAACAAGATGAAGTTGCATTAAATGCACTCGGGCTTCATTTATGAGGAACTCAAGTTAAAATCAAGACACATTAAATGAAGTCATGTTTCCTTAAAGTTGAACTCAATTCCAACACATGCTTCATTTATGGAACAAGGACTTCAAGCTTCTTCAAGTTGCTGTTCATTATCTCTTGGATGGTTACAAATTATTAGTTGGATGATTGTAAAGTCCAATTCTCGAATTTATGGAGCATTTGTAGTGTTTTTTAAGTTTTAAGACTTTTCATGAACTTCTTATGTTACATTTAGTTAGTGGTTGATTATGGTCATAAAGATTGAACGTTACAACTATTCAACTACCTCATGGAAGGTCTAGGGTTTTCTTTTTAGGCTATATAAAGCCATGTATGTTGTCTTTACGAGGGGAGATGAAAATGTAGTAAAAAAGAGCCTTTGTGCTTTCTTTTAGCCTAGAGCTAAGAAAATTTGCAATTCTATGTAGTTTAGGTTGCATGCTGAGAATCATTCAAGTGGTCTTGATCAAACTATCTTGTGGAGTGATTCGGATCTCAAACAAGGAATGATCTTCCTTGCCTTGAGATATTTGATCATCAAGGTAATCCGGTTTTTACTTTCCTTGGGTTGATAGCATCTAGATCTAGGAGGGTTCTAATTCCCGCTTCAAGGGTTCTTGCTAAATTAGCTTGGGTGTTTGGACTTGCAATTGAGTTTGCCTTATCATTTGGTATCAGAGCTTAGGCTCAAGATCGGATATATGTTTCCTTTGCATTTCTCTTGAATTTGATTTTTTTTTGTTTTCCTGTTAATCTTTCAATCTGTCCAGTTTCGTAGTCTGTCAAGAAATCACAAAAATATCATATTTACGTAGCTTTTTTCATCTAGTGGTCTTCTGTGATTTTGTAGATCCGCGTCTAAGCAACAACTTTGTTTTATATGAGAATTTCTAAATCAGCTTTCGTGAGGGTGAAACGTGTTCCTCTTTACAAATTGTTCTGGAAAATTTCTATATCCGAGAACATGTGTTCATTTTTTGTTCTTGCTATTTTTGCCTCCAAACAATGCTAGATCCGAATTTCACTACTGCAAGCTCTTCAAATGTGTTGTAATAAAGCTGCTAGTTTCCTTATCATGTCAGTTACACATTGATTTCTCTCTAGACATAACCATTATTCATTAAAGTTTTGGCGGTTACAATTTTAACTCATTCAATTTCTAACCGTTGGAAGTTTAATGCTCTTGATGTTTGATTTATGTAACTCATTTATGTTTTAAAGGCTGACTTCAACACCCTAATACCTCAAACAGTCGTTAGACATTATGGTCTTAAGAGTTACATTTCATATCTTTTAAACTCAACTTATCAATAGCATTAATTCTCCTTGTTCTTTCATTTTCGATATGCTCATCTTGTTACTTGTTTGATTTATGATTTTTTTTCCATAAGCCTAGTTTGCTTGTTTGTATTCAAAGTATGCTACTACTGATTAGATTGCAAACTATCTTGGCTTCTTCATTTCCAATTTTGAGAGTTGAAAAAGAGAGCTTAAATAGAGTGATTTGTGAAAATGAGTGAAAACACGAGTGACAAAAATTTCATTGAGTGTAAGCACGCGAGAGAGTGTTGTGAGGTCCTTTGTGTTTTGAATTTGCAGCAATGTCACACAAAACAAGATTCGAGGACGAATCTTCTTGAAGAAAGGGAGAATGATATGAACCATGTACCCTACATGTTGTCCCAGATTTCAACAAGATGAAGTTGCATTAAATGCACTCGGGCTTCATTTATGAGGAACTCAAGTTAAAATCAAGACACATTAAATGAAGTCATGTTTCCTTAAAGTTGAACTCAATTCCAACACATGCTTCATTTATGGAACAAGGACTTCAAGCTTCTTCAAGTTGCTGTTCATTATCTCTTGGATGGTTACAAATTATTAGTTGGATGATTGTAAAGTCCAATTCTCGAATTTATGGAGCATTTGTAGTGTTTTTTAAGTTTTAAGACTTTTCATGAACTTCTTATGTTACATTTAGTTAGTGGTTGATTATGGTCATAAAGATTGAACGTTACAACTATTCAACTACCTCATGGAAGGTCTAGGGTTTTCTTTTTAGGCTATATAAAGCCATGTATGTTGTCTTTACGAGGGGAGATGAAAATGTAGTAAAAAAGAGCCTTTGTGCTTTCTTTTAGCCTAGAGCTAAGAAAATTTGCAATTCTATGTAGTTTAGGTTGCATGCTGAGAATCATTCAAGTGGTCTTGATCAAACTATCTTGTGGAGTGATTCGGATCTCAAACAAGGAATGATCTTCCTTGCCTTGAGATATTTGATCATCAAGGTAATCCGGTTTTTACTTTCCTTGGGTTGATAGCATCTAGATCTAGGAGGGTTCTAATTCCCGCTTCAAGGGTTCTTGCTAAATTAGCTTGGGTGTTTGGACTTGCAATTGAGTTTGCCTTATCAGCCACCCTCCAAACAAGCTTACGCTTGTTCTGCCCAGCACTCACCCGACAAATCCACTCAAGCTCCGCATCCCAAGGGAGAACGAGGCGGGAAGCTCTGCCCCAACAGAGGATATCCTCCCACACCAAACTCGCAAAGGGACACTGGAAGAACAAGTGGTCACGGGACTCAGACCCAGACAAACAAAGCAAACAATCAGTAGGTGTCGAGGGGATCCACCTAGCCAGCCTATCACGAGTATACAAGCGGTCCCTCAAGGCCAGCCAGGTGACAAAAGCATGACGCGGAATATTCCCCCCGAACCAGATCAAACTCTGCCACGGGACCACTGTCCCACGAGGGCGAATCGCCTCCCAAGCACTCGAAACCGAAAAACCAATCCCACTAGGAACCCAGATCAACTTATCCTCCCTACCTGGGCAACACACAGTAGAACGCACAGCATCGGCGATCTCCAATAAATCAGGAGACACTGCCGGCCACCGCCACGAACCATCAGGTAGCAAAAAATCAGAGACCATAGCTTGAATATGACTAGCTGCGTCATACAAGATACGATCACTAATTCTGGGGAGAATAGGACCATCAGGCAGCCAAGGGTCAACCCACATACGACACCTAGAACCGTCACCAATGGAAAACCGGATAAGTGGACGGAATTGGTCCCGAAGCCCCATAATCGCCTTTAGGCACCAAGACCACGTAGACGACACAGGAATCGTCCAGAGAGACCGACCACGGAGGATATACGCCTCCATCCAAGCCACCCACAGAGAACCAGAACGAAGCAGGAGGAGCCAGAGGAGCTTCATCACTGCTGCCGAGTTCCAGGAGGGGATATGACGAATACCCAAACCTCCCTCGCTCTTCGGCAAACAAAAGTCAGCCCAGGCCACCTTCGCCCCCCCACAACCAGAAGGAGAGCCCTTCCAGAGGAAGCAACGAAGCAAACTCTCAACCCTATGGACTATACGAGCAGGCAGTACAAACACACTAGCCCAATAGACTTGGAAGCTCTGAAGGACCGACTGAATAAGCTGCAACCTTCCTGCATAGGAAAGAGCCCTAACTGTCCAACTGCCAATCCTAGCGGTGATCCGATCAATCAGAGGCTGGCAATCCCGAGAAGACAACCGACCTGAGATGAGAGGGAGACCTAAGTAACACACAGGCAAGGTTGCCAGAGCAACACCCATGAACCCAGCCAGATCAACAGCCACCTGGGCAGGAACCCCCGCGCAGAACATCGAGCTCTTAGCGGAGTTGGCCACAAGGCCAGAAAGCTCCTGGAAGTGAAGTAGAGTCTGCTGGACAAACCTCAAGGAAGCCCTGTTCCCCGCAGAGAAAATCATCAAGTCATCCGCAAAGCAAAGATGGGTAAGATTAACCATCTCACACTTGGGATGAAACTCGAAACCAGGCGGCGGGGAATTCAGCAGCCGCGATAAGACTTCCATACACATGACGAACAGGTAAGGGGACAGGGGATCACCCTGACGGAGACCACGCCTACCCGCAAAAAACCCCTTAGAGGACCCATTCACCGAGATGGAGAACATAGGCGAGGTAACGCAAGCCCTGACCCAGTTGACAAACTGGCAGGGCGTACCAATCGAAAGCAGTAAGCCAAAGAGAAAATCCCACTGAATAGAGTCATAAGCCTTCTGCAGGTCAATCTTCAGCACACACCGCGGGCTCCCTTTGTTGAGGTGGTAACCCCCAACCAACTCCTGGCAGAGCAGAATGTTATCCACAATGCTCCTACCTTGAACAAAGGCCGACTGATTCGGACTAATGAAGGAAGGCAGCCACACGCGAAGACGATTAGCCAAAACCTTTGCAATGCATTTATACAACACATTACAGCAAGAAATAGGCCTAAAGTCCTCAACCCGTGAAGCACCCACCTTCTTAGGAATCAAGGTAAGAGAGGTGGCATTGATACCAGGAGGAAGGAAGGAGGTATCAAAGAAGTGAAGCACAGCGGAAACGAAATCATCCCCAACAACACTCCAAGCAGCTTTGAAAAACCCCACAGGGAAGCCATCCGGGCCAGGAGCCCTGGCACTACTCATGGAAAAGAGATTAGCACGAACTTCCTCTCGCGAGATGGGGCGCGTGAGATCAGTTACACACTGATCAGACCACGAAAACCCCACCATCGGCTTTAAAAACTCAGTGAGGTCACGATACCCAACCCCTTGGGACCCCAAGAGACCCTGGAAATAAAGAACCAGAGATCTCGAGATGTCCTCATGGGACGACAACCTGACCCCAGAGCCATCAACCAAAGAGGAAAAGTTATTTCGGGCTGCCTTAACTTTTACACTCCTGTGAAAGAACCCCGTGTTCCTATCCCCTAACGCCAGCCACTTGACCCTTGATTCTTGCCGAAGGGAGGCTTCCTCGAACCTAGCGGCTGCCCAGAACCTATCAGAAGCCTCAGCAGCCTGACGCTGGAGGGAAAGAGAAAGGGGGTCCACCAAAACTCCCGCCTGGGCAGCCTCCATGGCCAAGCGCAGATCAATAACCTGCTGACTAAGCACGACAATCGGCGTCCCAAACTCCTGCCTGAGAGTCCCCTTTAAGCCCTTTAAATTGCGAGCGAAGCTAACAAGCGGAGAGACCCCAACATGGGTCACCCACCTACTGGCAATCACAGACAAAAACCTATCAGACTCCCCCCAATGGTTAAAGAACCGAAAGGAGGGAGACCGACGAGCACCTAAAGGGCCAGGAGAGAAAACCAACGGACTATGGTCAGAGACACCCCAGTCATGCACGTGCACCACACACATAGGCCGACCAGAAGCCCATGCAGCGTTGACCAAGACTCTATCTAACCTTCCCAACTGACCTCCTGGGCCTCCCCTCGGGCGACTAGTCCAAGTGAAACAATTCCCCTGAACCGGCAACTCAACCAAGTCAGCCTCTATGAGAGCAGTATCAAAGGCTCCCATCGCAGAAATGCTATGGTTACCCCCACTCCTCTCAGTCAACCGGCGAGTCTCATTGAAGTCTCCCATAACTATGCCAGGGGAAGACTGTTGCGTGCTCAATGTGTTGAAATAATTAGGCAATAAAAGAGATAGAGCACTCAGAACATGCAAGCATACATGATCTTATAGCAAGTAGTAAGTATATTTCATTCGTTTTCCCACAGAGACTTATTTTTAGCTATTCGCGAAGTGTTTTGTTAAGAAAGAAGGGGTGGATTTGATGGGGTAAAATTGGTTTTTAATTGTCTAATTTTTGCTGAATGTGTAAAGGGTAGTAACATAAACAAGAACAAGTCAAAGCTAAACTAAAATGAAAAGAAACGAAATTAATAAATGAATGCAAAGACAGCGAAACAGAATGGAAACTTAGACGGAATTGCGGAGACCGCAATTCTACCGCAATTACAATAACAGCGAAAGTGTGTAAATGGGTGAATTAAGGGCTACTAATGACTATCCTATAGGCATTTTTATACGATTCTCAAGCACTGGATCTACTCTCTATGCATCAAACTATCTCAATCTCATGTATTGTCCGATTCCATGCATTCGATTCTTTAGTTTACTCAACTCAAAGTAAGGTCTTAAGCATCTTGTTAAGGCAGAAAGATATGGTTTGTACTAGGGAAACGCCTATTCCTAGGCCGTTTCCTGGTTACCTTGAAAGGCTAGCATGATAATATGACTCTGAACTCTTACTCCTTCCAGAGGTTAGGAGTTCTTTGGACAAAATGGATGGCCAATCGAAATTGCCCGTGGGATGAAGCTTACATACAATCAATGTTCGAGAGCTATCCTACATGCTTGATTCACGTTTTTTAGCCTATGGAGTTGTCATTAGCATGCCCCTAAGTGACTTAGTTACTCATGGATATAGGGAGAACAGAACTAAAAGATAAAACAGACATGCTTAGAAGGGAAATGTGCTTAAGACAGTAAAGGAAAACAGTAGAATGTAAAGGAACGAAACTGTGAAATACTGAACTTTGCGTTTGATTAATTGATTGTTTGAATGAATATAAAAGATACTTAAAGTAAAGAACAGCAAGACAGAACACAACGAAATGAACTAAATGAACCACTAGAACAGAAACAACACAAGACAGAGTTTGTAAAGTAGAAATGAAGAACAGAAAGCAATAAAACAGCTCGAAATCTCGTTGCAGCCGTCTCGAATGAAGGATGAGAAAGGTCAGCCTTGCTTGGATGAATCCAATCGGGAGAGAAGAAGAATCTCCTCTCCTTCCTATCAGATTATCGATTCCAACAGCTGAGCTTCGCAAACCAGCAGACGGCAAAGGAAAACTAAGAGAAAAGATGGACTGCGAGAAGACTTCTACGCTTTCGGATGATGTTTGAACCTCCGACTTTGACCCCCTTTTATAGTAGTTTGCAGGTGCGTTTGGGCCAAGGAGAACCATCAATCTTCAACGTCGTATATCAGAATGGATGGAGGAGAAAGAACGAATCCCTGAAATCACGGAATTTAACAGAAAAAGATCAGTCAACTTACGGTTTTCACTTGAATAATTGCGGCTTCAGCAATGTTTTCGCAATGCTGTCGCAATGCAGTTTTTTTTCATTCTTTTCCTTCGGTTTTTAACCCTTTTCTTTCCTATTGTATATAAGTCCTAATTTAGCTACCTTCTTCTAATTCTCATATTTAAGCATAGGTTTAGGCTAAATGCTATCAAAAACACCTAAAAGTGTACATCTTCTTAAGCTAAATGGGTCCTAAATAAGTCACTTTCAGAGACTTAACACACCCCCAAACTTAAGGTTTTGCTTGTCCTCAAGCACACTAAGGACTTACCTAGGCTGCTGTTTCTTCTTCTTTAACCACTTACTGACTCCCCTATATCCCTATCTATAGCACTGCTGTCCTGTGACACACTTCTAAGCTTAAAACTACCCTCTTATCTAGCTTCTTCTGACTTCGCCTGCCTAACACTCCATCTGTTTCCATTAACTCCCTACAACTGATCTTCTTGCTTTTGTCATATCATGCCACTATCCCTAAAGTTTCAAATTCTGCCTAGCTTTACCTCAGACTCAGTACATGCTTCTAGCTTTATTTTTAATGTGCCTAGGATTCCTTAGAGTCATGCCAGTCTGAGTATTAACGGTAACAGTAGTACTTTTAAAGAACAACCTAAACCCTGGCATCACTACATTGGATAAACACTCATCTCCCTAAACAACCCTACAAGTTACAACTTTGTGCTTAGCTAATTGAGGATCAGAGTGCTTTTTAAATAGGACATCTAAGCCACAAAGTTATAACTCCTAGGTGTACATTCTTCTTCCCTACTCTTTATCCTTTTTCTTACTTAGGTGGGGCCTCGCCTCTGGTTGCCTTTTGATGCAATGCCACTTGTGGGTCACACACTTGGCACTGATTATTTAGCAACCTAAGAGAAACCCCCCTCTTTATTTCAATCTTTTTCTTTTTCTTTTTTTTTTCAGTTCATCATTTTTTGTAAAGGAGAAGAAGAATGCTTATGTTTCTAAGGGAGAGAGGAATGTTTCTAGGCCTAGGGTGGCCTCCCCCAAACTTCAACTACTCATTGTCCCCAATGAGTGTCTGAGGTGGCACACCCCCAAACTATCCTAGAAGCATCTAGTCTAAGGTAAAACAAAGAGAATCTAAAGGCCCTAGGCATAGACAAAACATTCAAACGGCAAATATCACAGCAGCAGAAATAATAAAAAACAGACAGATAAGGGCTTAAAGCTGTGCATGCTGAGCTTTTAGAGGTTGATTTAAACTAGCAAAGGGTGTCTTATGACACTCATCCAACATGCGTTTAGATAAGCTATATATGGTATTCATGATAGCAGCAAAAGATGAAATTTAAACCGATCACAGCCTAGCTAAACAGACAGTCCAAAACATGCTTTCAGGAATAAAAATTGCGGGTACCGCAATCATTTCGCAATCAAGCCAGGGCAGATATAACAGTGTTCAGACATGTTAGTGCAAAATCCAGTGTCATTATCACACACATTTAAATCAGAAATTTTTACCGAGACATGGGAATCATCCCTCAAGCGCGAGGGTAGACTCCCATTCTCGACATGCTCAACAACAGACAAATTGTCATCATTCACAAACGATTTCGATGCATTTATAATAAACTCGTTCACCGTTCCATCAAATTCTACAGACAAAGCACCCCTATCAACATCTATCTTGACCTTAGCGGTCTTCATAAATGGGCGGCCTAGTAAAATAGAAGAGGAAACATGCGAAGAATTCTCATTCATGCTCAGCACATAAAAATCGCATGGAAACAGTAAGTCTTTTACTTTGACTAAAACATCCTCAATCTTCCCTAAAGGATGCACACAAGATCGATCGGCTAGTTGGATAACTATATTAGACTCGATTAAAGTACACAGTTCAAGTTCTTTAAAAACATCATAAGACATGACATTAATCGAGGCACCGAGATCTAACATGGCATTTTCAATGAATTTAGTACCGATAGTGCATGGGATAGAAAACATACCAGGATCGATGCACTTCGGTGGAAGATTACCTTGGAAGATTGCGGAGACGGTTTCTTTCTTTGTCTCGTCGCTTTTTCTCGACATTCTCTTACTTGTGCACCACTTCTTGAGAAACTTGGCGTACTTTGGCACTTGGCTTACGGCCTCAAGAAGTGGGATGTTGACCACCACCTTTTGGAAGGTTCGAAGGACCTCCGCATCCTCAGATTCCAAAGTAGGCTTCGCAAGCCTACTCGGGAATGGTGCTCTGGCAACATCCTCAGGTACACTGACCTTCTCATTTCTTTTCTCATTCTGAGTCTCAGGAGCAGTCGGGGCGGACTTGTTCAAGCTGTCCGTGGCTTCCTTCGCAGCTCTGGTGGAAAGTGACTTCCCACTGCGCAGCTGAATGGCACTCACGTTTTCACATGAGTTTACTGTAGTTTGGGAAGGAAGCTTCCCCGAGCTCTTGCTCTCAATCTTACTGATAGACACCGCCATCTGTGTCAGCTGCTTGTTCAGATTCTGCAGCTCTGCCTTATGAGAATTTAGCTCCTCGCGAGCCTCTTTCTGGAACTGGCTGGTGCTAGTCACGATGGTCCTGACCATCTCTTCAAGTGAGCTGGAGGAGCTCGAAGCTTGAGCCTGGGTGGAAGAGTTAGGCCTATCCTGGGACTGGCCTTGGAAGCGATTTTGTCCTTCCCTGTTCCCATAGCTGAAATTAGGATGGTCACGCCAACCGGGGTTATACGTGTTAGCATATGGATCATACTTCCTTGGGTTGGAAGCATACCCCCCGATTGCATTGACCTCCGCCTCTTCGCGGTGTCCTCCAACAATTTTCTTCAACATACTACCTATCTCGGCCACCTGGGCCCTCATTTCAGACATCTCATGGCTCTGAGCCACGCTGTGCACCTGTCCTTGCCCCCTGATCCCAAACTGCTGCGAGTTTGTAGCCATATTTGCAATGAGCTGCTTGGCCTCAATTGGGGTCTTGTCAATCAGTGCCCCTCCACTCGCTGCATCGATCATCTGCCTGTCGTGGGGCGTCATCCCCTCATAAAAATACTGTATGAGCAGCTGATCGGCGATCTGGTGGTGTGGGAAACTCGCGCACAGGCGCCCAAAGCGTTCCCAATACTCATGCAGGGACTCACCTACATCCTGGGTGATCCCATAAATCCTCTTCCGCAGAGTGGTGGCTAAGGATGCGGGAAAGTATTTCTCCAAAAATACCCGCTTCATATCCTGCCACGTGGTGATGGATCCGGAAGGCAAATAGTACAGCCAATCCTTGGCCTTGTCCTTGAGCGTGAAGGGGAATGCCCTCATATTCAGTTGCTCCTCCGTGACTCCTGCGGGCTTCATCCCCGCGCAGACGCAATGGAACTCCATCAGATGTTTGTTCGCGTCCTCACCTGCATTTCCATGGAAAGAAGGTAACTGGTGAATTAAACCGGATTTTAATTCGAAGTTACCTGCTACCACGGGGTAGTTAATGCACAAAGGCTGCAGGTTCAGGTCTGGCGCTGCCAGTTGCTTAAGCGTCCGTGGCGCTTCACCTTGCGCCATCTCGTCAAATAAGAAGGGATTGCCTTCTTCTCTTTCAAACGTTCCTTGCCCCTCACGGGCTTCTCTCCGTAACCGCCGCTCCTCTCTGTCAATCTCAGGGATAAACTGCAAACTACCCTCAGAGGAACGGGTCATACACAAACAAAAATCTAAACATACAAATTACAAACAGAAAATTTTTTCAGTCAACCATCAAAGAATCAAATTCAAACTCCAATCATAAATTCAATCAATTGCCTAGTCCCCGGCAACGGCGCCAATTTTGGTGGCCTGATTTTTGAATGTCCGCCTAATCTCAAGCTGTCGAGGCTTGCCAAAATACGATTTATAATGCCTATTGCCAAGGCTTTGCAGCCAGTGGTAACAGGGTCGATCCAAGGAATAGGAGAGTTGAATTTACTAGTGAAATGGGATTTGATTGATTAATTGGTAACGGGGGGTTTTATCATGCAAATAAGAAATAATGAGAAAGCTAACGGAAGAAGGAAATAATAAGAAGAGAACGTGTGCACGGTTTGGGGAGTCTCGGGATCAATTGTTAGACAAATACAACTTATCATTTAATTCTAATAACATGGAATTCAGTTTACTAAGCACGCGGACGACTACCAGAGAAGCCCCAAAGTAGCCGACTTCATGGATTTTAATTAGGCCACACAGTCCTAATTACACGTTATCTAATCTCACATTAAGATGATCAGTCCTAAGATGAATTTAGACAGTTACTAGCTAACCGCGACGAACATTCGGGCGTGAATTCTAATTGCTAGTAGGTTGCCCGCAAACGCCGTATGCAACCAACAATTATCCTACCCGACCCGATACTTCGATTTAGTTCTATTTACCTGTGTTACTTAGTCGAGCAGTGAGAGGCACGGCATCGCTACTCTTTAACATACACAACATGCGAAACTATCCGAGTGTCAATCAACATAATTTAGCATGCGCGTTGGATTAAGCAAAGTAAATAAATGCAATGTAAACAGAACCAATATGCAAATTCATACTCAGATTATCAAAGCAATAATGTCTAACAAAATTCCCCTAAACAAAATCCCAAACCGTCACCCTTACCTTAGCCGCTCATGGCGCGGATCGTCAATCCCGCTCCACCAACGACAATGGAAGAGTTCATCTACCTATTACAATGGAAAGTGGAGCTCACTCGCATGCCAACAATGGCGGAGCTCCACGGAATATAGAGAGAAAATGGGGAAGAAGAAGGGAAGAATCGCCGGAATCGCTTGGAAGAAGAAAAACTCTCTAAAAAATATGCAGAAAATCGTCTTTTAGCTGCTGTAATCGTCGTAGCGTCGAGACGCTAGGCCAGCGTCTCGACGCTGTGCCCTAAGTAATCCGCGCGCGCGCGCGCCTCCTCCGAAGCGTCTCGACGCCAAGCAGGGTCTCGACGCCAGGGCAGCGTCGAGCTAGCGTCTCGACGCTATCACTCGACGCTTGCTCTCGGGTTTTTCCAGCGTCGAGCCAGCGTCTCGACGCTATAGCTCGACGCTGGCTCTCGGGTTTGGGGCTGAAGCTTTGCCTCTCCAAGGCAGTTTTGGCCCGTTTCTTCACGGAACAAGTTCCCCTCTTCCCGATGCATTCCCGGGGCGCTAAAACTCTGCTTTAAGCTCTCGAACATGCCCAACGGACGCACGAGCTCTTTGCCGCTTTTCTCCTACAAAAGAGATACATTTAATCAATTGGAAGCGGTCTTTAGCTATAATTAGGACGTATTTAATAGCTCCAAAATGGAGTTATCAAACACCCCCAACTTAAACATTGCTAGTCCTCGAGCAAGCACTACAAAGACATTGACTCTAAGGACGCGTTTACATATTTTCTAACTCAAACCTCCATGTATATTGAAATTTAAACACGAGCATAATCATGGAAGTATTTTGTTCATGTATTAACTAGGACATATCAAAAATTAACTCTTGCCCCCTAACGTGTGTGTGTGCTAGACAACCACTCCTAAACTCACGTAAACCCGGAAAACCAACATGCAACGCACATCCCATTTTCCCCCTACTTCTAGCGTTTAAGAACAGCTACACTTGACTTACACGAGAGAGAGAAACAAATTAAGAGACCTAATTATTTTCTCATTCTTTTCAAAAGTACTTTGTACTCTTTTATTTTGGGTTCTTTGAACCAACTTTTCATTTCTTTTTCCTTCCTACTCGAGTTGCCTAACACGTCAAATTCATGCATAAAACTTCACGTTTTTAAGGACTAACGCTCACTTCTTTTAAGCGCTTACAAAGAAGGAGGAGCGCCTCGAGAGAAATTTTTCTATGAAACATGCTTTTCTATTTTTTTTTTCATTAGGCTAAGCACATGCTTCCTCAATTAATTAGCTACTAACTCTCATGCAACAAGCTACCTAAGGGTGCCTTTCGGGGTGACAACGAGAATTAGCTAAACATGCGATAAACCAAGCTTACGGAATCTAGGGAGAAGTTGCTAAGTGCGCGATGAGTGCAAGGGAGCAACAGAAAAAATTTTAAAATTTTTGACATGAACCTAATAAACACAAAACTCATGCAAAAACTCGATTATGAACATGCTCAGATTTCCAACATGCATTTCCTAGGCTATCACAGTCAGAAAACAGTAAACAGAGTCCCAAGCACTTCAATATCTTTATAACACTTCTCAACAAACTACACATGCACATCCATCGGACTACTCCACCCCCAACTTCAAAATTTGGCATTGTCCTCAATGCCAACCAGTCAGATACAACGAAGTAAAAGGGAAGAAGAAATACACTTCCCTGACTCTTGGTGAAGCTGGCGAGGGCGAGGAAGCGGCGCACGAACGCATCAGAGCCCAAAATTGTCTTCTCATCCTCGATTCCTAAAAAAAAAAAAACAGCAAGCTAATTAATACTAAAAAGCGATAAAACTAAACTAAAGCATAAAAACAGTTCAACACTCGGGTGCCTCCGAGAAGCGCAGAATTTTTAAAGTCGGTTGCTCGACTGTATTCTCTCAACAGACTCATCCATAGTCTGTAGGTGCGGGGGACAATCCAGACTTGTCCTTGGCCACACCTTTTCTGCCATCCACCTGAAAAATATTTTGCACTCTTCGTGCCTCGGGCACGTGAATATCAGACATGTTAGTGCAAAATCCAGTGTCATTATCACACACATTTAAATCAGAAATTTTTACCGAGACATGGGAATCATCCCTCAAGCGCGAGGGTAGACTCCCATTCTCGACATGCTCAACAACAGACAAATTGTCATCATTCACAAACGATTTCGATGCATTTATAATAAACTCGTTCACCGTTCCATCAAATTCTACAGACAAAGCACCCCTATCAACATCTATCTTGACCTTAGCGGTCTTCATAAATGGGCGGCCTAGTAAAATAGAAGAGGAAACATGCGAAGAATTCTCATTCATGCTCAGCACATAAAAATCGCATGGAAACAGTAAGTCTTTTACTTTGACTAAAACATCCTCAATCTTCCCTAAAGGATGCACACAAGATCGATCGGCTAGTTGGATAACTATATTAGACTCGATTAAAGTACACAGTTCAAGCTCTTTAAAAACATCATAAGACATGACATTAATCGAGGCACCGAGATCTAACATGGCATTTTCAATGAATTTAGTACCGATAGTGCATGGGATAGAAAACATACCAGGATCGATGCACTTCGGTGGAAGATTACCTTGGAAGATTGCGGAGACGGTTTCTTTCTTTGTCTCGTCGCTTTTTCTCGACATTCTCTTACTTGTGCACCACTTCTTGAGAAACTTGGCGTACTTTGGCACTTGGCTTACGGCCTCAAGAAGTGGGATGTTGACCACCACCTTTTGGAAGGTTCGAAGGACCTCCGCATCCTCAGATTCCAAAGTAGGCTTCGCAAGCCTACTCGGGAATGGTGCTCTGGCAACATCCTCAGGTACACTGACCTTCTCATTTCTTTTCTCATTCTGAGTCTCAGGAGCAGTCGGGGCGGACTTGTTCAAGCTGTCCGTGGCTTCCTTCGCAGCTCTGGTGGAAAGTGACTTCCCACTGCGCAGCTGAATGGCACTCACGTTTTCACATGAGTTTACTGTAGTTTGGGAAGGAAGCTTCCCCGAGCTCTTGCTCTCAATCTTACTGATAGACACCGCCATCTGTGTCAGCTGCTTGTTCAGATTCTGCAGCTCTGCCTTATGAGAATTTAGCTCCTCGCGAGCCTCTTTCTGGAACTGGCTGGTGCTAGTCACGATGGTCCTGACCATCTCTTCAAGTGAGCTGGAGGAGCTCGAAGCTTGAGCCTGGGTGGAAGAGTTAGGCCTATCCTGGGACTGGCCTTGGAAGCGATTTTGTCCTTCCCTGTTCCCATAGCTGAAATTAGGATGGTCACGCCAACCGGGGTTATACGTGTTAGCATATGGATCATACTTCCTTGGGTTGGAAGCATACCCCCCGATTGCATTGACCTTCGCCTCTTCGCGGTGTCCTCCAACAATTTTCTTCAACATACTACCTATCTCGGCCACCTGGGCCCTCATTTCAGACATCTCATGGCTCTGAGCCACGCTGTGCACCTGTCCTTGCCCCCTGATCCCAAACTGCTGCGAGTTTGTAGCCATATTTGCAATGAGCTGCTTGGCCTCAACTGGGGTCTTGTCAATCAGTGCCCCTCCACTCGCTGCATCGATCATCTGCCTGTCGTGGGGCGTCATCCCCTCATAAAAATACTGTATGAGCAGCTGATCGGCGATCTGGTGGTGTGGGAAACTCGCGCACAGGCGCCCAAAGCGTTCCCAATACTCATGCAGGGACTCACCTACATCCTGGGTGATCCCATAAATCCTCTTCCGCAGAGTGGTGGCTAAGGATGCGGGAAAGTATTTCTCCAAAAATACCCGCTTCATATCCTGCCACGTGGTGATGGATCCGGAAGGCAAATAGTACAGCCAATCCTTGGCCTTGTCCTTGAGCGTGAAGGGGAATGCCCTCATATTCAGTTGCTCCTCCGTGACTCCTGCGGGCTTCATCCCCGCGCAGACGCAATGGAACTCCATCAGATGTTTGTTCGCGTCCTCACCTGCATTTCCATGGAAAGAAGGTAACTGGTGAATTAAACCGGATTTTAATTCGAAGTTACCTGCTACCACGGGGTAGTTAATGCACAAAGGCTGCAGGTTCAGGTCTGGCGCTGCCAGTTGCTTAAGCGTCCGTGGCGCTTCACCTTGCGCCATCTCGTCAAATAAGAAGGGATTGCCTTCTTCTCTTTCAAACGTTCCTTGCCCCTCACGGGCTTCTCTCCGTAACCGCCGCTCCTCTCTGTCAATCTCAGGGATAAACTGCAAACTACCCTCAGAGGAACGGGTCATACACAAACAAAAATCTAAACATACAAATTACAAACAGAAAATTTTTTCAGTCAACCATCAAAGAATCAAATTCAAACTCCAATCATAAATTCAATCAATTGCCTAGTCCCCGGCAACGGCGCCAATTTTGGTGGCCTGATTTTTGAATGTCCGCCTAATCTCAAGCTGTCGAGGCTTGCCAAAATACGATTTATAATGCCTATTGCCAAGGCTTTGCAGCCAGTGGTAACAGGGTCGATCCAAGGAATAGGAGAGTTGAATTTACTAGTGAAATGAGATTTGATTGATTAATTGGTAACGGGGGGTTTTATCATGCAAATAAGAAATAATGAGAAAGCTAACGGAAGAAGGAAATAATAAGAAGAGAACGTGTGCACGGTTTGGGGAGTCTCGGGATCAATTGTTAGACAAATACAACTTATCATTTAATTCTAATAACATGGAATTCAGTTTACTAAGCACGCGGACGACTACCAGAGAAGCCCCAAAGTAGCCGACTTCATGGATTTTAATTAGGCCACACAGTCCTAATTACACGTTATCTAATCTCACATTAAGATGATCAGTCCTAAGATGAATTTAGACAGTTACTAGCTAACCGCGACGAACATTCGGGCGTGAATTCTAATTGCTAGTAGGTTGCCCGCAAACGCCGTATGCAACCAACAATTATCCTACCCGACCCGATACTTCGATTTAGTTCTATTTACCTGTGTTACTTAGTCGAGCAGTGAGAGGCACGGCATCGCTACTCTTTAACATACACAACATGCGAAACTATCCGAGTGTCAATCAACATAATTTAGCATGCGCGTTGGATTAAGCAAAGTAAATAAATGCAATGTAAACAGAACCAATATGCAAATTCATACTCAGATTATCAAAGCAATAATGTCTAACAAAATTCCCCTAAACAAAATCCCAAACCGTCACCCTTACCTTAGCCGCTCATGGCGCGGATCGTCAATCCCGCTCCACCAACGACAATGGAAGAGTTCATCTACCTATTACAATGGAAAGTGGAGCTCACTCGCATGCCAACAATGGCGGAGCTCCACGGAATATAGAGAGAAAATGGGGAAGAAGAAGGGAAGAATCGCCGGAATCGCTTGGAAGAAGAAAAACTCTCTAAAAAAAATGCAGAAAATCGTCTTTTAGCTGCTGTAATCGTCGTAGCGTCGAGACGCTAGGCCAGCGTCTCGACGCTGTGCCCTAAGTAATCCGCGCGCGCGCGCGATGGCGTCGCGACGCTAGGCCAGCGTCGCGACGCTGCCCCGATGAATTTCCAGCGCGCGCCTCCTCCGAAGCGTCTCGACGCCAAGCAGGGTCTCGACGCCAGGGCAGCGTCGAGCTAGCGTCTCGACGCTATCACTCGACGCTTGTTCTCGGGTTTTTCCAGCGTCGAGCCAGCGTCTCGACGCTGGCTCTCGGGTTTGGGGCTGAAGCTTTGCCTCTCCAAGGCAGTTTTGGCCCGTTTCTTCACGGAACAAGTTCCCCTCTTCCCGATGCATTCTCGGGGCGCTAAAACTCTGCTTTAAGCTCTCGAACATGCCCAACGGACGCACGAGCTCTTTGCCGCTTTTCTCCTACAAAAGAGATACATTTAATCAATTGGAAGCGGTCTTTAGCTATAATTAGGACGTATTTAATAGCTCCAAAATGGAGTTATCAGTGTACGAAAAACAGCATAATTCACATAGACTATCAGAAAGCAGATTTTGTTTTTTTTTTTCTAAGGGACAGCAATACTCCCTTCAGTGCAATTCAAACCAGCACTCAAGTGTCTTCATCTTCATCAGGTTGTCGTGGTCGTGGGGGCACCCATGGAGTCAGAAGGTTTGTGGGGAAGTCAGGGAAGATACAGCCAAGTTGGTCTGCAACTTCCTTGTCCCGTGCCTGCGCGTAAGTGGCCCATTGAGCCATCCTCTTCTGCATATCCATCAGGCAAGCCATGGACAGTGACTGATCAGCAGCCAACCTATCCAGTTCGAACTCCAAATTCCCCTTCCTCTTCAGCCGTAAGCCAGCAGGTAACTCCAAGTGGCCGGTGTAAGCCATTTGCTGCTCCATGCGCTCGATGGGAACTCCTGCAAGCAAACAGAGTTTAGTTATAGTATTAGGGAAAAACAATGGTCCCTTACCTTTCTTGGCGCACTCAGCAATAGCAGCAGTGATGACTTCTCCCACGTTGATCGTGAGACCTCTCATTATCGCATACACCAGCAGCGATCGGCTCTGGTTGATTGTAGTCTCGTGAGTTACTGGGGACAACCTCCTTCTCACGAACGAAAACCAAACAGCCGCCTTAGCCGTGAGGTTGGCACTCATGAGAGTGTGTCTCCCATTGCGTGACACGGTCCAGGAAGCTTCAGGCTGGCCAATGGTCCGAATGGCCTCTTCCAGAACTGCCTCAGTAGGCTCATCAACAATCCGTGCATAATCTGTATGTGTTTGGCCCTTGAGACCATAGGCTTCGTTGATGGTCTTGGCTGAGAAATCCACTTCTACCCCTCTGACCACAGACAGGCCATCCTCAGGGCTGAGCACATTGGCGTAGAAATCATACACCATGCTCGTGTAGGCTGGATTGGGCGGTCTGCAAAATTTCTCCCAGCCGTGGTTTATGACTCCTGCGCGCAAGAACTGCGGCAGGTCAGCAGGTCGGTCGAGGAAGCCCTTCTCGTGCAGCAACTCCCTCTTCCTCAATTCAATGCCTCTGGATTCAGCGTCAGAGGAAACATACCTCACTGACTGAGGCTCATCTTCAGGGTAGAGCTTGGCCTTCCCTTTATCTGCTGGCTTGGCTGACTCGGCAGCCTCAACCTTGAGTCGTTTGAGTGAAGGCTCAGTGCTCTCTCTGGCTGACTCGGCAACCTCAACCTTCTTGGCCTTCTTCTTCTTCAGCTTCTTGGCTCGCTTGGCCTTAAGAATCTTGGCCTTCTTCTTCTTCTTGAGCTTTGCCTCAATGGTGATCTGCTGCAGGCACGCCCCCAACGTCTCTTCCATTGAGTCAGTCTTCTGTTCAAGACTCTCCGGGCTATCTTCCCTCATAGGAGAGAAGACCTCGTCTTCCTCAGCATCTCCACTGCCCTGCGTTGACTCTTGGTACTCCCCATATGGGAATTCAGGATCAGGCCGTGGAGAAGTGTGAGACGGCGTGGTGCTCTGTGCTGCTGCAGGTGTCTGTGCAGAACCCAGTGGTGAAGACGGCTGCTCAGGGCTCTGCGCTGGTTCAGATGGTGAAGGGCTGTGCGCAGGCGATGCAGATGGCGGCAAACCCTTCTTGGTCGATTCGTGGGACGCACGATCCGATTCTTGACTCTCCACAGAGGGAGTCTTTGCTTTGCTTGGTTCGGCGGCCATCTCGATACTCCACCGGCGCTTCTTGGGTGTGCCTGCTGGTTCAGAGGGTCCAGCAGGTATCTCAGAGACAACCTTCCACTTTTTCTTGCGAATCGGCAGCTTATCCAGTCGTTCCGTTCGCGCAGCCTCAGCATCAGCCAAGGCAAGCAATGCATCTCTCGCAGCCGTTTCAGCGTCGTCAGCCCTTTTCTTGGCCGCCGATCTTTCAGCCCGTGTGAACACCATTGTTGAGTCTTGGAGGTTTGGAGAGAAGAATCAAAGATGAAAAGAATCGCAACTTTCTTGGAAATCAGAGAGTGGGAGAATCGTATCGATCGAGCGCCTTCTAACGGATATAAAGGCAACGGCTAAATCCCAACGGCTATATTTTGCGGATCCTGCAATTCCAGCGCAATTTTAGGGATTTTTTTCATCTAAATGTCAAACTTTGCTCATCCGTATCTTTTATTCGGCTCAATCTTTTCTTGATTTCTAAAGCTGGAATTACTCTCCTTGATCCCCTCTCTTGATTCTCTGCAAAAATAAATAAAACAAACATTAAATACTCAATTAAAATAACACAACAAAACATACAAATGATAACCGGAAAATTGCAAAAAATAAACTAAGGCATGAGCCTTGTGTTGACGAGCACAGCAATCACTCGTCCTCTCTCGTTCTCGTTATTATGCTTCAGTCAAGAGGAAGGCCGAGAGAGTCTTCACATCTCCTTCCTCGTAGTAGTGCTTCAATCTTGCACCATTAACCATGAATGGTTGGCCTTGCTGCAAGTTCTTTATCTCTATGGCACCATGAACAAACACATTAGTAATCACAAATGGACCTGACCACCTAGACTTAAGTTTCCCTGGAAATAGTTTCAACAACAAAACAAGTTGACCCTTCTTAAAGTCCTTAACTCTAAGTCTACTATCGTGCCAAATCTTGGTCTTTTCCTTATACATCTTAGCATTTTCATAGGCCATATGTCTAAGCTCATCAAGCTCATGTAATTGCAAAGACCTCAGTGTTCCTGCATCCTTTACACAAAAATTCAATTCCTTCATGGCCCAAAATGCTTTGTTTTCTAACTCAAGTGGTAAGTGACAAGCCTTGCCATATACCAGCCTATAAGGAGACATACCTAGGGGTGTCTTATATGCTGTCCTATAAGCCCAAAGTGCATCGTCAAGCTTAAAGGACCAGTCTTTCCTATTAGGTTTGACCACTTTTTCTAGGATGTTCTTAATCTCCCTATTTGAAATTTCAGCCTGTCCATTCGAGTGTGGGTGATAGGGAGTGGCTACTCTATGTCTAATGTTATACTTAGCCAACACTCTCTCCATAGCTTTGTTAATGAAATGTGACCCCTCATCACTAATGATGGCACGAGGTGTCCCAAACCTAGTAAAAATGTGCCTATGCAAGAATTTGGTGACTGTTTTGGCATCATTATTGGGACATGCCTTGGCTTCTACCCACTTGGACACATAGTCCACTGCCACTAATATGTAGAGGTTACCTGATGACGGAGGGAATGGCCCCATGAAGTCAATGCCCCATACATCAAAGAGCTCCAACTCTAAGATGTAGGTGAGGGGCATCTCATCCTTTCGACTGAGGTTACCTGTTCTTTGGCATTCATCACAGCTGTGGGCATAGTTGTGGGCATCTTTGAAGATCGTTGGCCAATAGTAGCCACTCTGAAATACCTTTGCAGCTGTTCTTTGGCCACCAAAGTGTCCACCATAAGGAGCTGTGTGGCAGTGCTGCAACACAGACTTCGCTTCAGCAGCTGAAACACACTTCCTTAGCAAGCCGTCAGCACATGTTCTGTAAAGTGTGGGGTCATCCCATATGAATTTCCTTGCTTCATGAAGGAACCTCCTCTTCTCTTGTCCTCCCTTAAAAACTGGTAAAACCTGTGATGCACGGAAATTAGCAATGTCAGCAAACCAAGGTTCCTCATCGTTATCACGATGAGTCAAAGCAAAGACATGTTCATCAATAAAAGCATCAGAAATTGCGGGGTCCGCAATTTTTTCGCAATTGTGCTGCAATCGAGACAGGTGATCCGCAACCACATTTTCACATCCCTTCTTGTCTCGAATGTCCAAATCAAACTCTTGCAGCAGCAGTACCCACCTAATCAACCTAGGCTTAGCATCAGCCTTCCTCATAAGATACTTCAAGGCAGAATGGTCAGTGTACACAATTGTCCTAGTGCCTACAATATAGTTTCTAAATTTTTCGCAAGCAAACACTACAGCAAGCATCTCTTTCTCAGTAGTTGTATAATTACATTGAGCCTCATTCAAGGTTTTACTAGCATAATAGACAGGGTGTGTTAGCTTGTCAATCTTCTGTCCTAACATCACTCCTACAGCATAGTCACTAACATCACATAACATCTCAAAGGGAAGATCCCAATTTGGTCCTACTATGATAGGGGCTGTGACTAGTGCTTTCTTAAGGGTGGTCCAAGCTATTACACATTCCTTAGAGAAGATGAATGGCCTATTTAATTCTAGAAGCTCACACAGAGGCTTGGCTATCTTAGAAAAGTCCTTAATGAACCTTTTGTAGAAGCCAGCATGCCCTAAGAAACTTCTAATGGCCTTGACATTCTGAGGCTCTACCAACTTCTCTATGATCTCAATTTTGGCTCGGTCAACTTCTACACCTGCCCTCGACACTCTATGACCTAAGACAATCCCCTCATCCACCATGAAATGACACTTCTCCCAATTAAGGACTAAGTTGGTCTCTTCACATCTGGTTAGGACTTGTCCTAAATTTTCTAGACAGTTTGTAAATGAATCCCCAAAGACTGAGAAATCATCCATGAATATTTCTATCATGGACTCATTCAAGTCAGAAAAGATTGCCAACATGCACCTTTGGAATGTTGCCGGTGCATTGCATAAGCCAAAAGGCATTCTGCGAAAGGCAAATGTTCCAAAAGGGCAAGTGAAGGTAGTCTTTTCTTGGTCTTTGGGGTCTATAGTGATCTGGTTATACCCTGAATAACCGTCTAAGAAACAATAGTAGGCTCTACCAGCTATTCTGTCTAGCATCTGGTCAATGAATGGTAGAGGGAAGTGGTCTTTTTTAGTTTCTTTATTGAGCTTCCTATAATCCATACATACTCTCCACCCCGTGACAGTCCTAGTTGGAATCAGTTCGTTGTTCTCATTGACTACCACAGTCATCCCACCCTTTTTAGGTACACACTGTATAGGGCTTACCCACTGACTACTAGCTATGGGGAAGATCACACCAGCATCTAACCATTTTATTATTTCTTTCTTTACTACCTCTTTCATAGAGGGATTCAGCCTACGTTGATGATCTACTCTAGGTGTGTGCTCTTCCTCTAGTATAATCTTATGCATGCAATAAGAAGGGCTAATGCCTCTAATATCAGCAATAGTCCATGCAATAGCCTTCCTATGTTGCTTAAGCAGTAATATCAGTTCAACCTCATGCTTTTCACTTAATTTAGAAGAAATGATAACAGGCAGAGTTTCATTACTCCCTAAATATGCATACTTGAGGTGAGTGGGTAGTGGTTTTAGTTCTAAAACAGGTGGATGCTCAATGGATGGCTTTAAAGGATTTAATGATCTATCAGTTAGGTCTATATTCATACATACATGTTGTGGTTTATCTACAGGCATATCCATTATTTCAGAAACATTTAAGTCAGCTACATCTAATTGTACATATTCATTAGCATGCTTAGTTAATAGTACATGCTCTAATTGTTCTTCCATTAGTGATTCAACAATATCTATGCTAGCACAAGACTTAGAATCAGAGGGGTACCTTAAGGCTTTATAAACACTAAATTTCACCTCTTCATCATGAACCCTCATAGTGAGCTCACCTTTTTGAACATCTATTAGTGCCCTACCTGTGGCTAGAAATGGTCTACCTAGCAGGATGGGGACCTCCTTGTCTGCTTCATAATCCAGGATAATGAAATCTGCAAGGAAAATAAATTTGTCAACTTTCACTAGAATATCCTCAATCTTACCTTCAGGGTGTGCAATGGATCTGTCTGCTAGTTGTAAAGTGACAGTGGTTGGACGTGCTTCTCCTATTCCTAGCTGGCGGAATAGTGATAGGGGCATGAGGTTTATGCTGGCGCCCAGGTCACAAAGCGCTCTGCCCACGTGCTTGCCTCCAAGTTCTACAGGTAAGGTGAAGGAACCAGGATCCTTCTCCTTCTTGGGCAACTTGTTTTGGAGTATGGCACTGCACTCCTCAGTGAGGTTTACTATTTCAAACTCACCAATTATTTTTTTGTTAGTAATAATGTCCTTCAAAAACTTTACATAGGAAGGCATAGACTGTAAAACTTCTACAAAAGGAATGTTGACATGCACTTGCTTAAGAATTTCAAGAAATTTGTTAAAGTGCACTTCCTGTTCTTGTTTCTTCTTAAGCCTTCGAGGATATGGAGGTGGTGGCACATATGCAGGCACGTCAGGTCGCCTTAGGATTGGAGGAGGCCTTGGAATTTCTTCTATCTCCTCAATAATTGGCTCTAGCCTGGCTCCTGATGTGCTTGTTGGTGGTGGACCTTCGGTTGGCAGAGACTCCAGTGGAGCACTAGACTCAGTGTTCTCTACTCTCTTTGGTGTGTCCTTTGTGTTGCTCACCAAGGGTCTACCACTTCTAAGTTCAATTGCTTGAACTTGTTCTTTACCATCTCTCCTTGGCACCTCGGTGTCAGCAGGAAGTCTACCTTGGGGCCTACTCTTGAGTTCATTGGCCAATTGGCCTATTTGGTTCTCTAGGCTCCTAAGAGTAGCTTGCTGGCTTTGAAGAGTAGCATCATTCTTAGCTATGTATTCCTTGAGTAAGTTTTCTACAGAAGATCCTACAGGTTGGTTGTAAGGTTTTTGATACATTGATTGGCTATGTTGAGGAGTGAAACCAGGTGTTCCACTTGGTCTAGGCTGGTTAGGATTTTGGTTAACATTTTGTTGGCCACCCCATGACAGGTTTGGGTGGTTTCTCCAACCAGGGTTGTAAGTTTGTGAGTAGGGGTTATTCCTAGGCTGCTGTTGGCTTCCTACATAGCAGACTGAGGATGGATTCCCAGGGCAGTATTCATATGGGTGCCCTTCCCCACAGAATCCACAGATAAGTGCCTCGCCTTGACTTGGTTGGGTGCCCATTGACATGGCTGTGGCGGTATTGGCACTGGTTTGGAGATTGGCCTGAGCCATTTGCTTAACTAGGTTGGTCAGGGCGTTTATTTGGGTGCTCATGGCGCTAAGAGCATCCTTGTCTTGAGCTCTAGTTGGCTCGACTGGATCATCTGACCACCTACAGTGAGATGTTGAGATCTTCTCCAGGATCTCATAAGCTTCGTTGTAACTCTTGGACAACATGGAACCACCAGCAGATGAATTTAGAACTTGTCTGGTGCTGGGGTTGCATCCTTTGAAAAAGACTTCTATTTGGATACACCATGGAATGTCATGGTGTGGACATTTAATGAGAAGGTCTTTGAATCTTGTCCAAGCTTCGTGAAGAGACTCACTTGGAGCTTGTTTGAATTTGATGATATCATCACGAAAGGTGGAATTCCTATCTGGTGGGAAATATTTGACTAGGAATTTTTCTGCTAAGTCTGTCCAATTGAGGACAGATCCAGAGGGTAATGAGTTTAACCACGTTTTGGCTTTGTCCCTCAGAGAGTAAGGGAACAGATATAGCCTCAAGGCTTCTTGGGAAACTCCAGGGATCAGGAATGTGTCACTAACTCCTAGGAAGTTTCTAAGATGGTTGTGGGGGTCCTCATTTTCTATTCCAAAGAATTGTCCCACAGTGGACAACATTTGGAACATCACTGGCTTTAACTCGAATGAGTTGGCAGTGATCTCAGGACGGATTATGCTGGGGTTCAGCTCCCCAGGCATAGGTACTAGGTAAGAAAGTATGGCGCTATCCTTATCATTCCCTATTTCGATGGGATTGCGAGTGACAGGCACCAGGTTTTGATCTCTTCTATCCATTTCTTCTTAAGGAGATTGCGGTAACCTTGCGGTTTCAGCAATTAATGGAGGTAATGAAGGTTGTTTAAAGAGGCGTTTCTTGGCTCTATTCCTAGCTCTAAGTAATCTCTCGGGCTCAGGGTTGAACTCTAGATCACTACTTGGAGGCTCATTCATAAACTAACCCAAATGGTACCTGAAAAAGAAATGAAAATGGATCAGTTTCAATGGAAAATAACTTGGTGTTTCAAACTTAACTAACTTCGTTTTCACTTAAATAAATCCCCGGCAGCGGCGCCAAAAACTTGTTGCGTGCTCAATGTGTTGAAATAATTAGGCAATAAAAGAGATAGAGCACTCAGAACATGCAAGCATACATGATCTTATAGCAAGTAGTAAGTATATTTCATTCGTTTTCCCACAGAGACTTATTTTTAGCTATTCGCGAAGTGTTTTGTTAAGAAAGAAGGGGGGGGGGGGGGGGGGGGGGGGGGGGGGCGGGGGGCTTACTTTGCAAAAAAAAAAAAAAGAAAGAAGGGGTGGATTTGATGGGGTAAAATTGGTTTTTAATTGTCTAATTTTTGCTGAATGTGTAAAGGGTAGTAACATAAACAAGAACAAGTCAAAGCTAAACTAAAATGAAAAGAAACGAAATTAATAAATGAATGCAAAGACAGCGAAACAGAATGGAAACTTAGACGGAATTGCGGAGACCGCAATTCTACCGCAATTACAATAACAGCGAAAGTGTGTAAATGGGTGAATTAAGGGCTACTAATGACTATCCTATAGGCATTTTTATACGATTCTCAAGCACTGGATCTACTCTCTATGCATCAAACTATCTCAATCTCATGTATCGTCCGATTCCATGCATTCGATTCTTTAGTTTACTCAACTCAAAGTAAGGTCTTAAGCATCTTGTTAAGGCAGAAAGATATGGTTTGTACTAGGGAAACGCCTATTCCTAGGCCGTTTCCTGGTTACCTTGAAAGGCTAGCATGATAATATGACTCTGAACTCTTACTCCTTCCAGAGGTTAGGAGTTCTTTGGACAAAATGGATGGCCAATCGAAATTGCCCGTGGGATGAAGCTTACATACAATCAATGTTCGAGAGCTATCCTACATGCTTGATTCACGTTTTTTAGCCTATGGAGTTGTCATTAGCATGCCCCTAAGTGACTTAGTTACTCATGGATATAGGGAGAACAGAACTAAAAGATAAAACAGACATGCTTAGAAGGGAAATGTGCTTAAGACAGTAAAGGAAAACAGTAGAATGTAAAGGAACGAAACTGTGAAATACTGAACTTTGCGTTTGATTAATTGATTGTTTGAATGAATATAAAAGATACTTAAAGTAAAGAACAGCAAGACAGAACACAACGAAATGAACTAAATGAACCACTAGAACAGAAACAACACAAGACAGAGTTTGTAAAGTAGAAATGAAGAACAGAAAGCAATAAAACAGCTCGAAATCTCGTTGCAGCCGTCTCGAATGAAGGATGAGAAAGGTCAGCCTTGCTTGGATGAATCCAATCGGGAGAGAAGAAGAATCTCCTCTCCTTCCTATCAGATTATCGATTCCAACAGCTGAGCTTCGCAAACCAGCAGACGGCAAAGGAAAACTAGGAGAAAAGATGGACTGCGAGAAGACTTCTACGCTTTCGGATGATGTTTGAACCTCCGACTTTGACCCCCTTTTATAGTAGTTTGCAGGTGCGTTTGGGCCAAGGAGAACCATCAATCTTCAACGTCGTATATCAGAATGGATGGAGGAGAAAGAACGAATCCCTGAAATCACGGAATTTAACAGAAAAAGATCAGTCAACTTACGGTTTTCACTTGAATAATTGCGGCTTCAGCAATGTTTTCGCAATGTTGTCGCAATGCAGTTTTTTTTCATTCTTTTCCTTCGGTTTTTAACCCTTTTCTTTCCTATTGTACATAAGTCCTAATTTAGCTACCTTCTTCTAATTCTCATATTTAAGCATAGGTTTAGGCTAAATGCTATCAAAAACGCCTAAAAGTGTACATCTTCTTAAGCTAAATGGGTCCTAAATAAGTCACTTTCAGAGACTTAACAAAGACCAACTCGAACAAGCCAAGACCAACTCGAACAAGTAGACCTCCCAGCCTCGAGATTGGACCCATACACACAGGCAATATGAGTCGCAACCTGAGAAGACAGGTCCACCAGGGAGCCAGTAACCAACTGAGGACTAATCAGGCTAGGGGAGAAAGAGAAACGGCGGGAACGCCATAGCACCCAAATACGACCCAGGCCACTATCCCCATAACTACAAACACACTGCCAATCGGCCCCAAAGGAACGAAACACGAAATCAAACTGATGAGCCTTAACATTCGTTTCTACTAGACAACAGAAACCAATATTCTCAGCTTGCAAAAAGGAGCGAACACATCGTCCTTTTGTCGGGTCAGTGAGACCGCGCACATTCCACGAGCACCAACTAGACATAGGAAGTAGAAGGGGAGACAATGGCATCCTGACACCTTCGGGGGTCCACACTGTCACAGACCGTCTTTGCCACTAAGGACACCACCCTCGGGGGGGCCAAATCACATCCCAAGGGATCCGAAAGAGCTACGAAAGAATTAGACACATGTACCCCCTTCGGGGCCTTAGGAGAACGGGGGAGACGAGGGGAGAGGCCACTAGAAGAACTTGGGAGACTAGCCAAGGCAATGGGAAGGGCAGACGAGTCTACATCCAAGGACTTAGCAGCCTTCTTACGTCTACGCCTGCGAGATTTCCCTCCCGCTGGGATATAGTCATCATCAGCCTCAATGGAGGAGGCCTGAACACCCCCCCACTAGCAACCCCTACCCGATCCAGACTCACTCCAACACTCTGGGCCGGCACCCTGACCCCACCCCCAGTAGCCCCCAGGGAAGGGAGACTGGGATCAAAACTACTCACTGTCTTTTTAGGACAGCCGGAGTCCGAATGGCCAAATACCCGACAGGAAAGGCACCTCTTGGGCCTCCATTCGTACTCAATGGGGATAGTATGATCCACCCCATAGACAGTAACCCCAACCTTACTAGGAAGGGGGGCGTCAATCGCAACCTCCACACAGACCCGAGCATACGAGGAGCACGTTTTGTCCTTTGTAGGCTTATCCAACCGCAAAGGAACACCAACCGTACTCGCAATGTTGCTCAACCCAGGAGTGGTCCACAATTCCATTGGGACATGGAAAAACTTAACCCACACAGGAATTTTATCAAACACAAATGTCTGGGGGACAATCCCAGGGGCCCACTGCCTCAGAAGGATAGGCTTCCCCCCAAAGTGCCAGGGGCCATTCTCTAAGACCCAGTCCCTAGCTGAGTCCTTTTTCTCAACGAACTACACATGCTCATCCATCGGACTAACTCCACCCCCAACTTCAAAATTTGGCATTGTCCTCAATGCCAACCAGTCAGATACAATAAAGTAAAAGGGAAGAAGAAATACACTTCCCTGACTCTTTGTTAAGCTGGTGAGAGCGAGGAAGCGGCACACAAACGCATCAGAGCCCAAAATTGCCTTCTCTTCCTTGATTCCTAAAAAAAAACAGCAAGCTAATTAAAACTAAGTTAATCTAAAAAGCAATAAAAACTAAACTAAAGCATAAAAACAGTCCATCGCTCGGGTGCCTCCGAGAAGCGCAGAATTTTTAAAGTCGGTTGCTCGACTGTATTCTCTCCACAGACTCATCCATAGTCTGTAGGTGCGGGGGACGATCCAGACTTGTCCTTGTCCACACCTTTCCTGCCACCAACCTGAAAAATATTTTGCACTCTTCGTGCCTCGGGCACGTGAATATCAGAACTGTTAGTGCAAAAACCAGCATTATCATCAAACAAATTCAAATCAGATTTCCTAACTGAGACATGGGAACCATCCCTCAAGCGCGAGGGTAGACTCCCATTCTCGTCATGCTCAACAACAGACACATTTCCAGCAGATTTTCCAAATAGAGAGAATTCATGCAAAGTATCATCAAACTCCAGAGAAACAACGCCCTTATACACATCAATTTTGACCCTAGCGGTCTTAAGGAAAGGACGTCCTAACAACATGGAGGACGAAGCATGCGATGAGTTTTCATTCATGTCTAAAACAAGGAAATCAGCGGGAAACGTGATATTCCCAACTCTAACCAAAACATCCTCTACCTTCCCCCTAGGACATATGCTTGACCCATTAGCCAACTGAACAGAAACATTACACTCATGCATTTCATTTAAATTCAGTTCACGAAACAGTGCATAAGACATAACATTTACAGAGGCTCCTAAGTCTAACATGGCATTATGAACAACTTTACTACCTATAGTGCAAGGGATAGTAAAAGTACCTGGATCGTTGCACTTTGCAGGCAACGTACCTGGGAGTATGGCAGAGACATTTTCCTTCTTTTTCTCAGTCCCTCTGGACTTCCTTTTCGTAGTGCACCAGCTCCTTAGGAATTTTGCGTATTTGGGCACTTGACTGACTGCCTCTAGGAGTGGGATATTTACCATCACCTTTTGGAAGGTTCGCAGGACCTCCTCATCATCAGATTCCAAAGTAGGCTTCGCAAGCCTACTCGGAAATGGTGCTCTGGCAACATCCTCAGGTACACTGACCTTCTCATTTCTTTTTTCATTCTGAACCTCGGGAGCAGGCGGGGCGGACTTGTTCAGGCTGTCCGTGGCTTCCTTCACAGCTCTGGTGGAAAGTGACTTCCCACTGCGCAGCTGAATGACACTCACGTTTTCACATGACTTTACTGTAGTTTGGGAAGGAAGCTTCCCCGAGCTCTTGCTCTCGAGTTTACTGATAGACACCGCCATCTGTGTCAGCTGCTTGTTCAAATTCTGCAGCTCTGCCTTATGAGAATTAAGCTCCTCTCGAGCTTCTTTCTGGAACTGGCTGGTGCTCGTCACGATGGTCCTTACCATCTCTTCAAGTGAGCTGGAGGAGCTCGAGGCTTGAGCCTGGGTGGAAGAATTAGGCCTATCCTGGGACTGGCCTTGGAAGCGAGTTTGTCCTTCCCTATTCCCATAGCTAAAATTAGGATGGTCGCGCCAACCGGGGTTGTAAGTGTTTGCATATGGGTCGTACTTCCTTGGGTTGGAAGCATACCCCCCGATCGCGTTGACCTCCTCCGCCTCGCGGTGTCCTCCAACGATTTTCTTCAACATACTGCCTATTTCGGCCACCTGGGCCCTCATTTCAGTCATCTCGTGGCTCTGAGCCACGCTGTGCACTTGTCCTTGCCCCCGAATACCGAATTGCTGCGAGTTGGTGGCCATATTTGCAATGAACTGTTTGGCCTCAACTGGGGTCTTGTCAATCAGTGCCCCTCCACTCGCTGCATCTATCATCTGCCGGTCATGGGGCGTCATCCCCTCATAAAAATACTGTATGAGCAGCTGATCGGCGATCTGATGGTGTGGGAAGCTGGCGCACAAGCGCCCAAATCGCTCCCAGTACTCGTGCAGGGACTCACTGTTACGTCTCCAAAAGTGACCTTTTTAGGACTTAATTAGCTTAGAAAGATGTTCACTCTTAGGTGTTTTTGATAGCATTTAGCCTAAACCTATGCTTAAATATGAGAATTAGAAGAAGGTAGCTAAATTAGGACTTATGTACAATAGGAAAGAAAAGGGTTAAAAACCGAAGGAAAAGAATGAAAAAACTGCATTGCGACAGCATTGCGAAAACATTGCTGAAGCCGCAATTATTCAAGTGAAAACCGTAAGTTGACTGATCTTTTTCTGTTAATTTCCGTGATTTCAGGGATTCGTTCTTTCTCCTCCATCCATTCTGATATACGACGTTGAAGATTGATGGTTCTCCTTGGCCCAAACGCACCTGCAAACTACTATAAAAGGGGGTCAAAGTCGGAGGTTCAATCATCATCCGGAAGCGTAGAAGTCCTTTCGCAGCTCCATTTTTCTTCGTGTTTTCCTTTGCCGTCTGTTGGAGTGAGAGTCTCAGCTGTTGGAATCGACAATCTGATAGGAAGGAGAGAAGATCCACCTTCTCTCCTGATTGGATTCATCCAAGCAAAGCTATTCTTTCATCCCCTTCAGCCGAGGCAGTGCGACGAGGCTTCCAAGCAACATTTACTGCTTTCTGTCTTTCTTTTTCTAGTTTACATCTCTTCTTTGTGTTGTTCTCTTTCTAATAGCTAGAACACTTCATTTCGTTGCTTTCTGTCTTGCTGTTATTTACTTTAAAGCTTTCTTTTGTCCAATCAAACAATCAAGTAATCAAATCTCCATTCTTCATTTCACAGTTTCTTGCCTCTGCATTCTACTGCTTTCCCTTACTGTTTTGTCTTTAAATTCCTTCTAAGCATGTCTGTTTCATCTCGTATTTCTACCTACCCCATATCCATGAGTAGCTAAGTCACTTAGGGGCATGCTAATGACAGAACTATAGGCTAAAAAACGTGAACCAAGCATGTAGGATAGCTCTCGAACCATTGATTGTATGTAAGCTTCATTCCACGGGCAATTTCGATTGGCCATCCATTTTGCCCAAAGAACTCCTAACCTCTGGAAGGAGTAAGAGTTCAGAGTCGTATAATCATGCTAGCCTTTCATGGTAGCCAGGAAACGGCCTAGGAATAGGCGTTCCCCTAGTACAAACTAAACACTTCTGTTTTAACAAGATGCTTAAGACCTTACTTTGAGTTGAGTAAACTAAAGAATCTAATGCATGGAATCGGACGATACATGAGATAGAGTGAGTTTGATGCATAGAGAGTTGATCCAATGCTTGGGAATCGTATTAAAATGCCTATAGGATAGTCGTTAGTAGCCCTTAATTCTCCATTTTACACACTTTCGCTGTTTTTACAATTGCGATAACATTGCGGTGTCCGCAATTCTGCTAAGTTACCATTCTGTTTAGCGGTTTTCTTCTTCGTTTATTAATTCCATCTCTTGTCCGTTGAGTCTAATTTCAACTTGCATTTGTTTATGTTGCATTCCTTTATATGTTCGGTAAGAAGTAGGCAATTAAAAACCAATTTGATCCCATCAAATCCACCCCTTCTTTCTTAACTTTACACTTCTCGAGTAACTTACAATAAGTCTCTGTGGGAAAACGAATGAAAAAATACTCATTACTTGCTATAAGATCATGTATGCTTGCATGTTCTGAGTGCTCTCTCTCTCTTATTTCTTATTCTTATTAACACATTGAGCACGCAACACTCACCTACATCCAGGGTGATCCCATAAATCCTCTTCCGCAGAGTGGTGGCCAAGGATGCGGGAAAGTATTTCTCCAAGAATACCCGCTTCATATCCTGCAACGTGTTGATCGATCCGGAGGGCAGGTAATACAGCCAATCCCTGGCTTTGTCCTTGAGTGTGAAGGGGAATGCCCTCATATTCAGTTGCTCCTCCGTGACCCCTGCGGGCTTCATCCCCGCGCAGACGCAATGGAATTCCATCAGGTGTTTGTTCGCGTCCTCACCTGCATTGCCATGGAAAGAAGGTAACTGGTGAATTAAACCAGATTTCAATTCGAAGTTACCTGCTACCACGGGGTAGTTTATGCACAAAGGCTGCAGGTTCAGGTCTGGCGCTGCCAGTTGCTTAAGCGTACGTGGCGCATCGCCTTGCGCCATCTCGTCAACCAAGAAGGGATTGCCTTCTTCTTCTTCAATCGGTCTTTGCCCCTCACGGGCCTCTTTTCGTAACCGCCGCTCCTCTCTGTCAATCTCAGGGATAAACTGCAATCTACCCTCAGAGGAACGGGTCATACACAAACAAAAATCCAAACATACAATTTACAAACAGAAAAAATTTTCAGTCAACCATCAACAAATCAAATTCAAACTTCAATCATAAATTCAATCAATTGCCTATTCCCCGGCAACGGCGCCAATTTTGGTGGGCGGATTTTTGAATATCCACTTAATCTCAAGCTGTCGAGGCTTACCAAAATACGATTTATAAAGCCTATGACCAAGGCTTTGCAGCCAGTGGTAACAGGGTCGATCCAAGGAATAGGAAGATTGAAAGCACAATTAAAATTGGGATTCAATTAATTGATAGATTTTTGGTAACGGGGGGGGGGGGGGGGGTTTATCATGCAAAGGGGGAATAATGAGAAAGCTAACGAAGAAAGAATAATAAGAAGAGAACGTGTGCACGGTTTGGGAGTCTCGGGATCAGTTGTTAAACAAATTCAGTTTATCATTTAATGCTAATAACATGGAATTCAGTTTACTGAGCACGCGGACGACTACCAGAGAAGCCCCAAAGTAGCCGACTCCATGGATTTTAATTAGACCACACAGTTCTAATTACACGTTATCTAATCCTACATCAAGGTGATCAGCCCCAAGGTAAATTTAGACAGTCACTAGCTAACCGCGACGAACATTCGAGCGTGAATTCAAATTGCTAGTAGATTGCCCGCAAACGCCGTATGCAATCAACAATTATCCTACCCGACCCGATACTTCGATTTAGTTCTATCTACCTGTGTTACTTAGTCGAGCAGTGAGAGGCACGGCATCGCTACTCTTTAACATACACAACATGCGAAACTACTCGAGTGTCAATCGTCGTATTTTAACATGCGCGTTGGATTAAGCAAGGTAGATAGATGCAAAGTAAACAGAACCAATATGCATAACAAAGCTCAGATTATCAAAACCAAATATGTTTAACAAAATTGCCCTAAACTAATCCCAAACCGTCACCCTTACCTTAGCCGCTCATGGCGCGGTTTGTCAATCCCGCTCCAAAGATGGCCATGGATGGATTCATCTACTTATTACAATGGAAGTGGAGCTCACTAGCATGCCAACAATGGCGGAGCTCCACGGAAAATAGAGAGAAAACGGAGAAGAAGAAGACTAAAACGAGCAAAAATGGTGGAGAGATGAAGGAGAAGATGTCCAAAATGTGCAGAAAAATCGTCATTTATCTTCTGCCATCGTCGTAGCGTCGAGACGCTAGGCCAGCGTCTCGACGCTGTGCCCTAAGTTTTCCGCGCGCGCGCTCGCGATGGCGTCGCGACGCAAGGCCAGCGTCGCGACGCTGCCCCGATAAAATTCCTGCGCGCGCCTCCTCCGGAGCGTCTCGACGCCAGGGCAGCGTCGAGCTAGCGTCTCGACGCTATCACTCGACGCTTGCTCTCGGGTTTTTCCAGCGTCGAGCCAGCGTCTCGACGCTGGCTCTCGGGTTTGGGGCTGAAGCTTTGCCTCTCCAAGGCAGTTTTGGCCCGTTTCTTCACGGAACAAGTTCCCCTCTTCCCGATGCATTCCTGGGGCGCTAAAACTCTGCTTTAAGCACTCGAACATGCCCAACGGACGCACGAACTCTTTGCCGCTTTTCTCCTACAAAAGAGATATATTTAATCAATTGAAAGCGGACTTTAGCTATAATTAGGAAGTATTTAATAGCTCCAAAATGGAGTTATCACCTCTCAAGGTAGCCAGAAAACGACCTAGGAATAGGCGTTTTCCTAGTACAAATCACAACTTACTGTTTTAACAAGATGCTTAAGACCTTACTTGGACATGAGTAAACTAAAGAATCTAATACATGAAATCGAAAGATACATGAGAATGAGTTAGTTTGATGCATAGTGAGTTGATCTAATGCTCGAGAATCGTGTGAAAAAGCCAATAGAGGAGTCATTAGTAGCCCTTGTTTCCACATTTTTACAAACTTTCGCTGTTAGTAACATTGCGGTATAATTGCTGTTCCCGCAATTCTTTCGGTTAAAAATTCTGTTTTAGCCATTTCCCTCTTCGTTTATTAATCTCTTCTCTTTACGTTTGAGTTTATCATTGATTTGCACTTGTTTATGTTGTTATCCTTTACTTATTCCTTAGTAATTAGGCAATTTAAAACCAAATCTACCCCATCAAATCCACCCATTCTTGCTTAACAATACACTTCGCGAGTAACTAAGAATAAATCTCTGTGGGAAAACGAATGAAAATATACTTACTACTTGCTACAAGATCATGTATGCTTGCATGTTCTGAGTGCTCTCTTATTGCATATTCCTTTTAAACATTGAGCACGCAACAAGTTTTTGGCGCCGCTGCCGGGGATTTAGTTTAGTGAAAACGAAAATTGTTAAGTTAGAAAACCAATTCTTACTATCTATTGGAGCTGATCTATTTTCATTTCTTTTGCAGGTACCATTGGGTTAGTTTATGAATGAGCCTTCAAGTAGCGATCTAGAGTTCAATCCTGATCCTGAGAGATTACTTAGGGCCAGAAATAGAGCTAAGAAACGTCTCTTTAACCAACCCTCTATACCTCAAATAATTGCTGAAACCGTAGAGTCTCCGCAATTCTATCAAGAAGAAATGGACAGACAAGGATCCTAGAAGGACCTGTAGCTTTGTAAATCAAGCAACGTTGGGAGCTTATCATTTGGTATCCTAGAATGCCCCCAAAGAGAAGAGAAAGTAAATCGTTTCTCGGGAATGCCCCCAATGAATTCTAAACCTTATGAAAGAGTTTTTTGAAGCTTTCTATGGTGGCCGTCGGCCTTCTTGCTGCTGCTGGGAGTAGGTGTTGAGCCATTGAGTTCACTCACTGTGGTTACCTCCGTCGTATCTCCGAGCAAGTTGGTCGAGGAAGCACAGCTGGGCGCTTCAAGAGGTTCGTTTTCCATCCTCTGTTTCTGTCTTTCCTTTGGTCTCATTTTATTTTTGCTGCGGTTGCTTTGTCCGTAGTGCTCTGGTTTTGGTTTGAGGGAGAAGCTTTTCTCCGTATCACAAAGCTTAGGGTGCATTATGAGGAGGAAGAAGTCTCCCCAAAAGAAACCTTTCGTCAAAAGTAATGGTTCTTCTTCGGGTTTCCCTGGCCTTCGGCTTTCCAAAATCTCTGCAACTAAAGCAATGAGGGTTGTGAGTTCTGATGTCCATAAGTCCAGCCTAAATGAAGGACGGTCTAAGGTAGTTTGTTCTGAACGGCTGGGGAAAAACTCAGAGGCTGGGCGTTTTTGTCAAAAAACAGAGCATCTGGTACGTTCTGGTCAAACGTCTTCTCTGTCTACATCTGGAAAAACAGGGGACGAGTTCTGTGTTGATAGTGGTTTTTGTCCTCAGCCCCGAGTTATCTCTTCTATGTCTGAGGCTTCCTCTTCGTCTAAACAGAGGAGTGGTGGCGTTGAGCAACCTCGGCTGGAGGTTGAAGACGAAGGGCTAGGGCTTCCTGTTTCTTCGACCATGGAGGCGGCTGCTGCTACACGTGCTTTGAATGTCCGCCCTATTGAAGGAAACCTCACTAATGGCGAGAGCGTTTTAGAAGGGATGGGTATTAATTCCGAAAATCTTCCCTTATCTGATGCATTTTTGAATCCGCCAGCTGCTTCTTTTAATTCTTCCGTACGGCCAAGTTTGGAAAGTTTGGCACATCTCCCTCTTCCAACGTCAACTCCTGGAGGCCTTTACTCTCGGTCATTTAAGGAAATTCTGGATGGAAATGTGGCTCACGATTCCCCTTTCCTTAAAGATCAATTGGGCGTTAAGAGTTTAGATGGGAAGTCTTGTGCTACTCCGCAGGTTGTCTCCATGGCTGACGTCGCTATTGGGCTTGGCCCTTTTAGTAATGGTGTGGATGGGCTTGGTAATGGTAATCGGGTAGCAACTGTTGGGCCTAATGAGATGGCCAAGTCTCCATTGCACCTTACTGGGCTTGACAACTACGGTTTGGCCCAAAGTTTGAATGGGCAGGGAGCCTTGCCAGTTGGGCGTTCCTCTCTTAGCCCAATAGGGCGTGGGCAGTTGGGTAATTTGGTTACCCGCCGTGGTGTGCCCAAGCGGGATGAGGGTCTGCACCGTGAGGGAAAGGAAGGCACTAGTGAGGTTGGGATGGATTGTAGCTCGTTCGGACCTAGGGTGGGTTTGGGGATTCCAGGAAAGTTTCCTCTGCTTGGCCATCCTCGTCCGGATGTAGGTGTGAGTGAGGGGGATGAGGTGTCTGTGGGGTCTTTTGGTGGGTTTGGGCCTAATCATATTGGGTCGGGTGGGCCCCTTGGGGCCGTCGATAAGGGGCATATGCCGAGTTGGGCCAACCTTTTTGGGCCCCAGTGGACCTCCCCTTCTGATGCACACGTTCTCTTCTTATTATTCTTTCTTCGTTAGCTTTCTCATTATTCCCCCTTTGCATGATAAAACCCCCCCCGTTACCAAAAATCTATCAATTAATTGAATCCCAATTTTAATTGTGCTTTCAATCTTCCTATTCCTTGGATCGACCTTGTTACCACTGGCTGCAAAGCCTTGGTCATAGGCTTTATAAATCGTATTTTGGCAAGCCTCGACAGCTTGAGATTAAGTGGATATTCAAAAATCCGCCCACCAAGAGGCTAGCATGAGTGTATGACTCTGAACTCTTACTCCTTCCAGAGGTTAGGAGTTCTTTGGACAAAATGGATGGCCAATCGAAATTGCCCGTGGGATGAAGCTTACATACAATCAATGCATTCGAGAGCTATCTTTCATGCTCTAGTCACGTGTTTCTTCCTACAGATTCGTCATTAGCATGCCCTTATGCGATTTAGTTACTCATGGATGTAGATAGAATAGAAAGAGTGGATGAAGAAGACATGCTTAGAAGAAGATTAAAGACAAAACAGGAAAGGAAAAACAGTAGGCAGAGAAGAATAAAGGAATTGCAAAATGATGAATTGTACGTTGATTAACCAATTGTTTGAATGAACAAATGAAGACTTAGAAACACTGAAGCAAAGACAGAAAACAACGAAATGAAATAGAGTAGCTAATGGAACGGAAATAACAACAAACAGTACTGAAAGTAGAAAACTAACACAGAAAGCAGTAAGCTGTGCGTGGTCTTCTCAATTTCGAACGCCTCGGCTGAATAGAGAGAAAGGCGAGCCTTGCTTGGATGAATCCAATCAGAAGAGAAGATGAATCTTCTCTCCTTCTTATCAGATTGTCGACTCCAATAGCTGAACCTTCCAAACCAACAGACGGAAGAGAGAATAAGAGTGGAAGAAGCTGCGTTGAACTGAGAAGTCTACGCTTTTTGGATGTGTTTCAACCCTCCTCTTTGACCTCCTTTTATAGTATTCTGCAGGTGCGATTGGGCCAAGGAGAACCATCCATTCTCAACGTCGTACTTCTACGTGGCTGGAGGAGAAAGAACGAATCCCTGAAATATCGGATCACAACAGAAAAAGGTTAGCCAACTTACGGATTTCACTTAAAACATTGCGGTTTTAGCAATGTTTCCGCAATGCACAAGTTTCATTCCTTTAACTTCATTTTTAATTCATTTTCTTTCCTTTTGCATATAAGTCCTAATTTAGCTTCCTTCTTCTAATTCTCATATATAAGCATAGGTTCAAGCTAAATCCTATCAAAAATACTTACAAATGCACAACTTCCTAACACAAATAAGTCCTAAAATAGTCACTTTTGGAGACGTAACAGTATGAGTTGATTAATGTTTTCACGGTGGGCTCAAGGTTAGGAGAGAAATCGAATTAGTTTTAGGATTAATTCGTCTAAATGATACCCGTCACTGTTTGTTAGTTAATTTAAGAGTCATGATCTTAGATTAATTAAGAAGCATGTTTAATTAGAATTGACGCCTCTAATTAATTCTTTGGGGTGCTTCGGACCCGTTTGGGACGAGGCATTTTGTGTGCATGAAATAGAACAACTTTGCTAATTAGAATCCCTATGAACTAAGCGCATCAAGATGAACCCCGACACGCGAATTAGGAGCACGTATCACATTTATTTTTCCGCCCTTTACTTTTCGCATTTATTTTTTCCGTTAATTTAGATTTAATCAAAACCCCTCTTTTATTTGCTTTTGAGTCATAGTTTTAAAAACAAATAGAAATTAGTTAAGAGGAAATAATTTAGGTTCCCTGTGGTTCGACACCCGTTACCACTAGCTACAAAGCTTAGTAGTCTCGGTACTTATAAATGTTATTTTGGCAAGCCTCGACAGCTTGACATTAGAGTACCCCAAAAGTGCTCTACCAAAAATTGGCGTCGTTGTCGGGGAACCATTTAGTTTCTCTTATTTAAATTTTATTTGTTCAAAAACCACAAAAATATTATCCTTTTCTTGTGTCTTCTTGTTTTAGCATGGCAGATCTTCGACAACAATTTTGGGGGCGAGCTACGAAGATGAGCGCCGAAGACCTTCTCCGAATTTCTGGGGAGGAGGTCATTATCGAGATGTACCCCGATTTTGATGAAGGAATTGAGGAATTTCTGACATGCGGAGACAAGAACAGTGAGACCGAGGAGGATGAGCTTGACCTCGAGGAGCATCCCGAAGAGATTAGTGATGCGAACGAGCTAAGGAGTGGAGCTAAAACTTCTCCAAAGTTGGTTACTCTAGAAGAATTTCTAGCAGAATATCTCTCAGATGAAGAGGAACACGGAGAGTTTTATAAGGTAAGTATGTCTCCACCGATTGATTTTGACTTGGAGCATGATTTTTGCATTGAAAATTTATTTGAAAATTCATGCGCTGATGAGCTCGAGCATCTGTCTGATAATGAGAGTATTTTAGGAAATCTTTTCTTTGAGGATGTAGAACCTGCATGCTATGAAAATGTTGATGTGATGGATGAGGAAGTGGCAATTGTGCCTTTAGATTAGTTATCTCCTTGTGCTATGCCTCGTGATAATTCATGTAATCTAGGAGATTTATCTTGCATGCCCCCCTCCATCTGTACCTCTGTTAATGTTGGTTGCCTCGGGAATTTTGATGCAATCCCTCCTTTGGTCGAGTCTTTATTTTCTGTTCAGTTAGTTGAGTCTTTTATTTCTGTTGAGTCAGTTGAGTCTGCTTTTATTTTGTTTGAGTCTGTGAGTCTTTTATTCTTCCATATATCAAAAATACCAAAAAAATAACAACTCTGTCCGGCTGCCTAAAAAAGTCGAAGAGCTTGCTTCTCTTAGCAGGCTTCGTTGATTCAAGGAAGAAGGGGCCGAAGAAGTACGAAAATTTTTACGTACCCTGACAGAGAGGAAGACACGTCGAGCATAACGACGTTAAAAAATTGCGCTTCTTGGGAGGCAACCCATGTGTTTTTAAATTCATGTTTTTACTTTCGGTTTTTATTTTCCTAGCTTAGCTTTTTCTTGCTTTCTTTTGTAGGAGTTTTGTGGCTTAAGGATCGGAACAGTGGGCGAACAGTGCACTGCTCCAACCGTCAACCTCACAAAATTCAGGGGAGGTTTTCTGTTCCCTTTTATTTTGTGCGTTTTATTTGCTTAGTCTGAAGTGTGATACATAGAGGACTATGTATAATTTTAGGTTGGGGGTGGAGTTGTCTGTTGGATGGATTCCATGTGCAGTTTGTTGAGCAGTGCTAATTTAAAATTTGAAGTGCTTGGGACTCTGTTTATATGCTTTCTAATTATGATGATCTAGGAAGTGTCTTTTTGGAATCTGAGCATTTGCATAATCTAGTTTTTGCATGATGTAGCTTTGCATTTATTAGGTTCATGTCAAAAAATTTTAAAATTTTTCCTGTTGCTCCCTTGCATCTATCGAGCACTTAGCAACCTCGTCTTAGACTCCGTAGGCTTCGTTTGATTGCATGTTGCTTGATTCTTGTTGTCACCCCGAAAGGCACCCCTAGGTAGCCTGTTGCATGAGAGTTAGTGGTCGATTAATCGAGTAGCTTGAAGCCTAAATAAAAAAAAATAGAAAAGCATGTTAGCAAGAAAATTCTCTCGAGGCGCTCCTCCTTCTTATTAGCGCTTAAGAAGTGAGCGTTAGTCCTTAAAAATGTGAAGCTGAAGCTTAAGTTTGACATGTTAGGCAACTCGGGATTGGAAAGAAAAAGAAAATAAAAAGTTGGGTTCAAAGAACCATAACGAAGAGTACAAAGTACTCAAAGAAAAGAAAAGGAATGAGAAAAATTTTAGGTCTCTTACTTTATTACTCTCTCTTGTGTAAGTCAAGCTTAGACTGTTCTTAATCGCTAGAAGTAAGGGGAAAACGGGATGACATGTTGCATGCAGTTTTCCGAGCTTACGTTGGGTTTAGGATAGGTTGGCTAGCACACACACACGTTAGGGAGCGATAGTTAATTTTTGATATGTTCGTAATCAAATGCATGCGTTGATTGCTTTCGTGATTATGTTCTGTTTAGATTTGTAAAAAGCATCGAGGTTTGAATTAGAAGCATGTATGCATGGTCCCTTAGAGTCAAATTCTTTATTAGCCTTGCTCGAGGACTAGCAAGATTTAGGTTGGGGGTATTTTGATAGCTCCAAAATAGAGCTATTATTTAATCCCTAATTATAGCTAAAACCATGCTCGATATTGATTAAAATCCCTCTTTGTGGGTACATTCATGGTTGAGAGCTCGAGGAGTCCGAGGACGTGTTTCGGGGCTAAAAGTAACGTTTTAAAGCTTCATGGACGCATCGGGAGCCAAGGGGATTGAAGAATTGAAGAAATGGCAACATTTGCCATTGAAAGGCAAAAGTTGGCCACCAAACCCGAGAGCTAGCGTTGAGCAGCAGCGTCGAGACGCTGGCCTAGCGTCGCGACGCTGCCCCGACGATTCCCGAAGATAGACGAGCGCCAGCGTCGAGCGCGCGCGTCTCAACGCTCGCTCAAAGCCGACAGCGTCGCGACGCTGGATTAGCGTCTCGACGCTCCGAATGTCAGAAGCACAAAATTAAATTCGCACCCGAGAGCAAGCATCGAGCGACAGCGTCTCGACGCTCGCTCGGCGCCGCGCAAGCGTCTCGACGCTACCCCGTGTGCGCGCGCTGCCAACTTAGGGCACAGCGTCGAGACGCTGCCCTTGCGTCTCGACGCTCCGACGGCTTTAAAAGCCTTCTTCTCCGTTTTTTGCCACACTTCTTCTTGGATTTTGGTTTTTCCACCATTGTTAGGCTCGGGTGGGAGCTCTAAACTTGTATATTTTCCATTACTTCTTCAATAAAGCTCCAACATTGTTGATTTCTCTTGATTTGCACAGCGGGGAGCTAAGGTAAGTGCTCTAATTCGTGTATTAGGGGTAAATCTTGATGCTTAGCGAGGGTTTGTATGAATGTCTAGCTTAGTTTTATTTATCTCTTGCATCTCCAATCTGTGTTAAGAACGAATAGCATGCCTTTCGAATTAGGATTGACGCCCATAATTTGTTACGCATGTTAGTAGGCTAAGCATTAATTCTTGTAGGCTTTAATGCATCGTAGCGAGGGTCTAGCTCGTGGCTAATCAATTCGAGCCCAAGTGACGGTTGGGGGTATGAGTTGATTAATGTTTTCACGGTGGGCTCAAGGTTAGGAGAGAAATCGAATTAGTTTTAGGATTAATTCGTCTCAATGATACCCGTCACTGTTTGTTAGTTAATTTAAGAGTCACGACCTTAGATTAATTAAGAAGCATGTTTAATTAGAATTGACGCCTCTAATTAATTCTTTGGGGTGCTTCGGACCCGTTTGGGACGAGGCATTTTGTGTGCATGAAATAGAACAACTTTGCTAATTAGAATCCCTATGAACTAAGCGCATCAAGATGAACCCCGACACGCGAATTAGGAGCACGTATCACATTTATTTTTCCGCGCTTTACTTTTCGCATTTATTTTCCCGTTAATTTAGATTTAATCAAAACCCCTCTTTTATTTGCTTTTGAGTCATAGTTTTAAAAACAAATAGAAATTAGTTAACAGGAAATAATTTAGGTTCCCTGTGGTTCGACACCCGTTACCACTAGCTGCAAAGCTTAGTAGTCTCGGTACTTATAAATGTTATTTTGGCAAGCCTCGACAGCTTGACATTAGAGTACCCCAAAAGTGCTCTACCAGGTGGCATTGATACCAGGAGGAAGGAAGGAGGTATCAAAGAAGTGAAGCGCTGCGGAACAGAAATCATCCCCAACAACACTCCAAGCAGCTTTGAAAAACCCCACAGGGAAGCCATCCGGCCCAGGAGCCTTGGCACTACTCATGGCAAAGAGAACAGCTCGAACCTCATCTCGCGAGATGGGGCGGATGAGATCAGTTACACACTGATCAGACCACAAAAACCCCACAATCGGCTTTAAATGCTCTGTGAGGTCACGGTAACCAACCCCTTGGGACCCCAAGAGACCCTGGAAATAATGAACCAGAGATCTCGAGATGTCCTCATGGGAAGACAACCTGACCCCAGAAATTGGATCCAACCCCTTCGAACTCTTCGCACCGCCTTTGACCAGCTTGCTTCCTCCGAACGCTTCGGTCAATTTCTCTTCGAATTTCTCTTCGTATTGCCTAGAACAAGTTGAACTTATACCGAACATTTCGGCGAGCTCCAAACTCAAGCTTCTTTCACAAAGAAACCTATATGGACTCTAATGACTATAAAAATACAGACTTTTAAGCACACATTAAAGCCCATACATTCTCGGGCAATTACAAATAATGAAATTCAAATAGAAACTATGCCAAAATCGATATTCACTTTAGACACCGATTCAGAAACAATTTCTAAATTAAAATACCCACCAACTTAAATTGATGCAAATTGAGTTAATCACAAAATCGCTCTGATACCAATTGATGGAGCGACATGCGCAGCGGAAAGCGATTTCGGACCGATGATACTCTAATTTCATCAATTTAACAAATAGAAAACATGCTCAAACGACGGAAAAACAAGAAATTAGAAATACATACCCTTGTAGTTCCAATTTCTTCAAGCTCCGCCGCACGTTCCTCGTCACGAACTCTTCCGGACTCTTCTCACGAACGGCTCGAGGACCACCCCAAGTAGTCCCGCTATCCTCGACGCCGAGCAACGAAGTGGTGGGACTTCGTTAAAAGAGAAAAGAAAACAAGAAGAGGAAGAAGAAGAAGAAATGAAGGAAAGGCAGAGGGCTTGTGATTTTTTTTTTCTGAACTTCTTCTCACGAAGTGAGTACCCAAACCCAAGAATTCTCAATTCAAAGGCCAAGAAGTGTAACCCTCTCCTCTGGTTTTTAATTGAATTGAAAACAATTCAATTCAATTCACTTCACCAAATGGCCAAAAGCCCATAAATATATATAGATTAGCCTTTTCTTAACCCTTAAGAAAAGTCAAATATATATATATATATATATAATTATTATTATTATTTAAAAGTAATAATAATAATTTTATTTATTAAACATTTAATAAATAAAAAATATATATATATAATTATTAATTAAAGAATTTAATTAATAATTATTCTTTAATTTAATATCAAATATTAATTAAATAATAAGGCTAAACCCGGTTTTCTGAAAACCGACTTTTTGTACATGAATCGCATTCATGTATTAGACCATTCCCATAAACCGAATTTGAACAATTCAAATTTTTAAATATGTCCATCCTCCTTCCATAAACCGAATTTGAACAATTCAAATTTTGTTTTTTTTTTTTCCGAATTTGAACAATTCAAATTCTTTTTCTTTTCTTTTATACTGTTGCACGGCGTTATCCGAGCTAGCCAGGAGAACCTAAAGAACCTACAGATCATGAGCTCCAACGATACGAGATTATTCGGTTAAAACTCTTTTAACCCGAATCAATCAACTTTCGTTAACCCCCGGAGACTCCATTATAGTCCGAGGGCTGCACTCTCCTCACTGTAGATATATTGTGTCCTCTTGATATAACCGTCATCGGTAAGTCGATCCTTCACAGGTTGTTTGTAATCACAGCTGGGTCATTTAAACCGTTTAACCCCTGCATTACATCTTGTTCCTTAAGTACCACTGACACCTCTAATGAACAATAGATTTGTGGTCCAACCATCAGATCAATATAACTCTCTCATCACATGAGAGTGTGAGCTCACATTGTTCAAGCCTCAGAGTCAGCTATTAAGGGAACAACCTATCTACTAACTCTGAAGAGCGGGTTAGGAGTGAATTCCTATCTTGCTGTACTATGTCCCCAGCTACCTATTCGACTTTATCCCCAAGTTGGTAGGATTATTGAGCGGGCATTCCGCCACTCTCACCCGTACAAGTCAAAGGATACTTCCGAATAAGCAGGAGTTCATCGCAAGCTCAGGATTAAGCTCGAGTTACCTAGGCCATCAAATGAAAATGTCGGTCTCATCAGTAAACGGTGTTATAAAGAGAGAGCAACATATTTCGCGGTTCGGTCTTATGTAAACTCTTTACACAGGACGCCCTCACTCGCACATCTCCATGTGAAACGATTCGGATCACATCGTTCTGTACAATACAAAGTGAGCCGCATCCAATAGTGTTACCAGGATAAGGTACCCAGCCTTATCCGTATACTATAGACCGTTTTGACTGACTACTTGAGCCTGATCCACAATCATGTCATACATGAGGCTCAAGTACTCATATTCAGCCAAGGGTGTTGGTCATTAGTATAGGTTAAACCAAACACGTTTCACTTTATTCCAGTAAACTCTTTTACTGAATAAAACTAATAACTCTTTATTCTAAATAGATATTTACAAACATAACAGTTTACAAACCACGAGTTTTAGGACATAAAACCCAACACCAGCCTCACCCTTGTGGTGCTTGTTGATGGTTGATCATGGTTGAGCAGAGAATCCAGTGGAGCGCTAGACTCTTCATTTTCTACTCGCTTTGGCGCTTCTCTATTGTTGCTCACCAATGGTCTTCCACTTCGAAGTTCAATTGCTTGAACTTGCTCTTTTCCATCCCTTCTTGGCACTTCAATGTCTGCAGGCAATCTACCTTGGGGCCTATTCTTCAATTCATTGGCTAATTGCCCTATTTGGTTCTCTAGGCTCCTAAGGGTGGCTTGCTGACTTTGTAGGGTAGCATCATTTTTTGCAATATACTCCTTAAGTAAATTTTCTACTGATGACCCTATTGGTTGGTTATATGGCTCTTGGTACATGGATTGGTTATTTTGTTGAGTGAAACCAGGTGTTCCACTCGGTCTTGGTTGGTTTTGAGCTTGGTTAGTGTTTTGTTGTCCACCCCAAGAAAGATTTGGGTGGTTCCTCCAACCAGGATTATAGGTGTTAGAATAGGGGTTATTCCTAGGCTGCTGTTGGCTTCCAACATAGCAGACTGAGGCTGGATTCCCAGGGCAAAAATCATACAAGTGCCCTTCCCCACAGAATCCACAGATTAGTGTCTCACCTTGACTATTTGATGCGCCCACTGAAATAGCTGTTGCGGTGTTGACACTAGGTTGGAGATTGGTTTGAGCCATTTGTTTGACTAGATTGGTCAGGGCGTTAATTTGACTACTCATTGCACTAAGTGCATCCTTGTCTTGAGCTCTCCTAGGCTCTACAGGATCGTCTGACCATCTACAATGGGAAGTTGAGATTTTCTCCAGAATCTCATAGGCTTCATTGTAGCTCTTTGAAAGCATGGACCCACCAGCTGAAGAATTTAGCACTTGCCTTGTGCTGGGGTTGCATCCTTTAAAGAACACTTCTATTTGGATACACCATGGGATGCCATGGTGTGGACATTTAAGCAAAAGGTCCTTGAACCTTGTCCAAGCTTCGTGAAAAGATTCGTTTTCGGCTTGTTTGAACTTGATTATGTCATCACGAAAGTTAGAATTCCTATCAGGTGGGAAGTATTTGACTAGGAATTTCTCAGTCAGATCTGTCCAATTAACAATTGATCCGGAGGGTAAGGAATTTAACCACGTTTTGGCTTTATCTCTTAATGAGTAAGGAAAGAGGTAAAGCCTCAAAGCTTCTTGGGAAACTCCAGGGATAAAGAAGGTATCACTAAATCCTATGAAGTTTCTCAGATGATTGTGGGGATCTTCGTTTTCCACTCCAAAGAATTGTCCCACAGTGGACAACATTTGGAACATTACTGGCTTTAACTCGAATGAGTTGGCAGTAATCTTAGGGCGTATAATGCTTGGGTTTAGCTCCCCAGGCATGGGAACTAAGTAGGAGAGGATGGCACTATCCTTGTCATTCGCTATTTCGATGGGGTTGCGAATGGTAGGTGCTGGATTTGGCTGGGGTCTATCCATTTTAATTTGATGGAATTGCGAAGACTCCGCGGAGTCAGCAATGTTTTGAGTTACAGGGGGTTGTTTAAAGAGGCGTTTCTTAGCTTTGTTTCTGGCCCTAAGTAATCTTTCAGGCTCAGGATTGAACTCTAGATCGCTACTTGAATGCTCATTCATAAACTAACCCAATGGTACCTGTAAAAGAAATGGAAGAAGATCAGCTTCAATTGATATTAAGATTTGTGTTTCTAACTTAACAAACTTCGTGTTTACTAAACAAAATCCCCGGCAGCGGCGCCAGAAACTTGTTGCGTGCTCAATGTGTAAATTAAAATGCGATGGTAGAGCACTCAGAACATGCAAGCATACATGGTCTTGTAGCAAGTAATAAGTATTTTTTCATTCGATTTCCCATAGAGATTTATTCTTAGTTACTAGCGAAGTGAGATGTTAAGTTAGAAAGGGTGGTTTAAATGGGGTAGATTTGGGTTTAAAGTGCCTAACTATTAAGGAACGTGCGAGATATGAAAGCATAAACAAGGACAAGTAAAGAGGTTAACTCGAATGTAGAAGAAAAATAATTGCGGAGAAAGCAATTATCTAGCAATAAAATCGCAAAACAGAAAACTAAGAAAAGTGGCAAAGGCAAAAATTAAACTAAGGAAATTGCGCAGACAACAATTTTCTAGCAATGGTACTAACAGCGTTTTAAGGGTAAAGTGTGGGAACAAGGGCTACTAACGACTCCTCTATAGGCTTTTTCATACGATTCTTCAACAGTAGATCAACTCATCATGCATCAAATTAACTCATTCTCATGTATCTCTCGATTTCATGCATTAGATCCTTTAGTTTACTCATGTCCAAGTAAGGCTTAAGCATCTATTTTTATAAGCAAGTTAATGAATTGTGCTAGGAAAACGCCTATTCCTAGGTCGTTTTCTGGCTACCATGAAAGGCTAGCATGAATGGACGACTCTGAACTCTTACTCCTTCCTGAGGTTAGGAGTTCTTTGGACAAAATGGATGGCCAATCGAAATTGCCCGTGGGATGAAGCACACATACATTCAATGCATTTGGAGCTATCCTACATGCTGAATTCACATATTCCTACCTATAGACTTGTCATTAGCATACCCTTATGTGGTTTAGTTACTCATGGATGATGTGGAAATGGAAAGTTTAGATAGATGAAGCATCACTAACAGTAAAATGAAAGTAAAGACAGAACAAGAAGCTATAAAGAAACTGCAACGTGGTTAAACGATCCTTCGATTACGTGAGATTCAGAACTTAATGTGCAACGATTACAACATAAGAAAGACTAAAGGAATGAAGACGAATTGAAAGGCAAAAGCCAACAGAAGTGAATAGCAGAAAGCAGTAGAGGAAACAGACAGCAAAAAGCAGTAAAGAGCATATAAAGGTGTGCGTAAAGCCCCTCGTCGCAAACGCCTCGGATGAAGGGAGAAATGGGAGCTTTGTTTGGATGAATCCAATCAGAAGAGAAGAAAGATCTTCTCTTCTTCCTCTCAGATTATCGACTCCAACATCTGAGTCCTTCAAGCCAACAAACGGATGAGAAAACAAGGAGAAAAGACTGCGTTGAGATGGGAGTTCTACGCTTCCAAGCTTATGTTTGTCCTTCCACCTTGACCTCCTTTTATAGTGTTTTGCAGGTACGATTCGGCCAAGGAGAACCATCCATTCTGAACGACGACCTTCCACGTGGCAGCAGGAGAAAGAATGGGCGGCTGAAAGATCGGAACAAAATGACAAACGGTTAGACAACTTAACAATTTTCACTTAAAACATTGTTGAGACAACAATGTTTTCGCAATGTTTCAGCAATATGGAAATTTCAACTCTTTAGCTTTGTTTTTGGTTCTTTTTCCTTCCTTTTACTCATAAGTCCTAATTTAGCTTCATTCTACAAATTCTCATATATAAGCACAAGTTTAGGCTAAATTCTACCAAAAACGCTTAAGAGTGTACACCATTCTATAGCAACTAAGTCCCTAAAATAGTCACTTTTGGAGACGTAACAGTCATCATATGAAAAATTCGGTCTCTTCAGTAAACGGTGTTATAAATAGAGAGCGACTTCTTTCGCGGTCCAGTCTTATGCAAACTCATTGCACAGGACGCCCTCACTCGCACATCTCTATGTGAAATGATTCGGATCACATCGTTTTGTACATTACAAAGCGAGCCGCATCCAATAGTGTTACCAGGATAATGTACCCAGCCTTATCCATATACTATAGACCGTTTTGGCTGTCTACTTGAACTTGATCTACATTCATGTCATACATTAAGTTCAAGTACTAAAACTTTCGCCACGGGTGTTTGTTATCGGTATAAGTTAATACAAACACGTTTCACTATATTCAATAACAACTTTACTGAATAAACCTCAATAACTCTTTATTGCATAAATAGAATTATTACATTCACAACGTTTACAAACTACGTGTTTTAGGACATAAAACCCAACAAACTCCCACTTGGACTAAAACGTCCGTTGTGGTGTACATGTTTGTTGGGAAAACAGAGATATCATATATCCGAAGGTTCTCCCACTGTTCTACTGAATAACTCACAGCCCTAGACTCTCTAGGTGTCTCTCAAACACTGTAGTCGTAAGAGACTTAGTAAACTAATTAGCATGAAGTGCTGCGAGGCATTCTATGTGACAATCACATCTCCTCGTAGCACTAACCAGGAGCTCTACTTATAATCTTTTGCTGCTTCGCAAGCTGCAACATACTTAGCTTCCACAGAGGAATCAGTAATACAACTTTTCTATTCTATTCCTTCATACTAGGACAAAACTATAACGGCAGTCCTGTTACGTCTCCAAAAGTGCATATTTTAGGGACTTATTTGCTATAGAATGGTGTGCACTCTTGAGCGTTTTTGATAGAATTTAGTCTAAACATGTACTTATATATGAGAATGATGGAGCGGCATGCGCAGCGGAAAGCGATTTCGGATCGATGATACTCTAATTTCATCAATTTAACAAATAGAAAACATGCTCGTAAAACGGAAATAAGAAAAATAGAAAACATACCCTTGTAGTTCTACTTTTCTTCGCGTTCCGCCGGTCGATCCTCGTCGCGATCTCTTCAAGCCTCTTCTCACGAACGCCTCGAGGACCACCTCAGGTAGTCCCGCTATCCTCGGCGCCGAGCAACGAAGTAGTGGGACTTCGTTAAAAAAAGAAAAGAAAAGAAAAGAAGAAGAAGAAGAAAAGATGGAAGGTAGAAGGCAGAGGCTTCACAAGACTAAAAACCAAAACTAAAAAGTTTTGAAATTTCTTCTGTCAATAATGAATCCCCCGAAATTGAATTCTCAATTCAATATATCAAACCAAAAGTCCACTCAAAATAAGATTTTGCCAACAAATTATATATATACATATATTATTACCAAAGAAAGACATATGTCTTTCTTTTTTTTTTGCAACGGTAGTTTAATTAATGCAGGGATTGAACCCATGACCTTATGGTCACCGGCACAACCCTATGCCAATTGAGCTATGCTCGGTTTGGCAAAATTTGCCTTTATAGGCGGTATATAACAAATACTTTGCAAAAAAAAAAATAATGCAGTTAAATATTTTAAATCATCCATGCCCCGTTTGCACGGTGCAGGATCAATCAACCACCACTCTGTGCTATCTAGGTGATGCACTCACTCACCCGTTGCACCAAGTGGTTGTTTGATAATTTTTAAGAAAATCTGCCCTAGGGCAGAATCGAACCCCCACTCTCTGCTATCTTAGGCGGAGCGCTCACCCACTGCACCAAGTGGTTGTTCGATAAAAATTTGCCTTTATAGGCGGTATATAATGCAGTTAAATAAATCATCCATGCCCCGTTTGCACGGTGCAGGATCAATCAACCCCCACTCTGGGCCATCTAGGTGATGCGCTCACTCACCCGTTGCACCAAGTGGTTGTTTGATAATTTTTAAGAAAATCTGCCCTAGGGCAGAATCGAACCCCCACTCTCTGCTATCTTAGGCGGAGCGCTCACCCACTGCACCAAGTGGTTGTTCGAAAAAAATTTGCCTTTATAGGCGGTATATAATGCGTTAAATATTTTAAATCATACATGCCCCGTTTGCACGGTGCAGAATCAATCAACCCCCACTCTGGGCTATCTAAGTGATGCGCTCACTCACCCGTTGCACCAAGTGGTTGTTTGATAATTTTTATGAAAATCTGCCCTATGGCAGAATCGAACCCCCACTCTCTGCTATCTTAGGCGGAGCGCTCACCCACTGCACCAAGTGGTTGTTCGATAAAAATTTGCCTTTATGGGCGGTATATAATGCAGTTAAATATTTTAAATCATCCATGCCCCGTTTGCACGGTGCAGGATCAATCAACCCCCACTCTGGGCTATCTAGGTGATGCGCTCACTCACCCGTTGCACCAAGTGGTTGTTTGATAATTTTTAAGAAAATCTACCCTAGGGCAGAATCGAACCCCCACTCTCTGCTATCTTAGGCGGAACGCTCACCCACTGCACCAAGTGGTTGTTCGATTAAATATTTGCCTTTATAGGCGGTATATAATGCAGTTAAATATTTTAAATCATCCATGCCCCGTTTGCACGGTGCAGGATCAATCAACCCCCACTCTGGGCTATCTAGGTGATGCGCTCACTCACCCGTTCCACGAAGTGGTTGTTTGATAATTTTTAAGAAAATCTGCCCTAGGGCAGAATCGAACCCCCACTCTCTGCTATCTTAAGTGGAGCGCTCACCCACTGCACCAAGTGGTTGTTCGATTAAAAAATTTGCCTTTATGGGCGGTATATAATGCAGTTAAATATTTTAAATCATACATGCCCCGTTTGCACGGTGCAGAATCAATTGGCATAAAGTTGTGTTCGTGACTATGAGGTCATGGGTTCAATCCTCGCATTAATTAAATACTGTTGCAAAAAAAAAAATGTAAGACATATATTTTTTTTTTTATATATATATATATATATATAAATAATAATAAAAATTTTATTTATTAAACTTTTTAATAAATAAAATATATATATATATAATTATTAATTAAACTTTTTAATTAATAATTATTATTTAATTCAATATCAAATATTAATTAAATAATATGGCTAAACCCGGTTTTCCTAAAACCGACTTTTTGCACATGAATCATATTCATGTTTTTTACCATTCTCATATTTAAATCATATTTAAATATGTCCATCCTTCTTCCAAAAACCGAATTTGAACAATTCAAATTCTTTTTCCTTTTTTATTTTATTTTCTCTTATATTGTTGCACGACGTTATCCGAGCTAGCCAGGAGAACCTAAAGGATCTACAGATCATGAGCTCCAACGATACGAGATTATTCGGTCAAAACTCTTTTGACCCGAATCAATCAACTTTCGTTAACCCCCAGAGACTCCACTATAGTCCAGGGGTTGCACTCTCCTCACTGTAGATATATTGTGTCCCCTGATATAACCGTCACTGGCAAGTCGACCCTTCACAGGTTGTTCGTAATCACAGCTGGGTCATTTAAACCGTTTAACCCCTGCATTACGTCTTGTTCCTTAAGTACCACTGACACCTCTAATGAACAATAGATCTGTGGTCCAACCAACAGATCAATAAACCCTCTCATCACATGAGAGTGTGAGCGCTCATTGTTCAAGCCCCGGAGTCAGCTATTAAGGGAACAACCTATCTACTAACCCTGAAAAGCGGGTTAGGAGTGAACTCCAATCTTGCTATACTATGTCCCCAGCTACCTATTCGACTTTATCCCCAAGATGGTAGGCATATTGAGTCGGCGCTTATGGGCCACTCTCACCCGTGCAAGTCAAAGGATACTATCGAATAAGTAGGAGTTCATAGCGAGCTCAAGATTGAGATCGAGTTACCTAGGCCATCAATATGTATAAGTCGGTCTCATCAGTAAACGGAGTTATAAAGAGAGAGCGACTTAATACGCTGTTCGATCTTGTGTAAACTCTTTGCACAGGACGCCCTCACTTCTCACATCTCCATGTGGAACGATTCGGATCACATCGTTCTGTACAATACAAAGTGAGCCGCATCCAATAGTGTTACCAGGATAAGGTACCCAGCCTTATCCGTATACTATAGACCGTTTTGACTGACTACTTGAGCCTGATCCACAATCATGTCATACATGAAGCTCAAGTACTCATATTCAGCCAAGGGTGTTGGTCATTGGTATAGGTTAAACCAAACACGTTTCACTTTAATCTAGTAAACTCTTTTACTAAATAAAACTAATAACTCTTTATTCTAAATAGAATATTTACAAACATAACAGTTTACAAACCACGAGTTTTAGGACATAAAACCCAACAAACTCCCACTTGGACTTAAACGTCCGTGGTGTACATGTTAGGTGGAGAAAACTAATATATCATATATCAGAAGCTTTCTCCCACTGTCCTCTCCAGCAACTCGGAGCCCTAGACTCTTCTAGGTGTCTCTCAAACACTTTAGCCATGAGAAACTTAGTAAACTAATCAGCATGAAGTACTAAAAGGCTTTCCATGTGACCATCACATTTCCTCATAGTACTAACTGCGAGCTCAACTTATAAACCTATTGCTGCTTCACAAGCTGCAAATAGACTTAGCTACCAACGAGGAATCAGCAATACAACTCTTGTATTCTACTCCTCTAAGTACAAGGACAAAACTTTAACCGGAATCCAATGCAATTGGACTAATAATACTGACAGCTCCCACTGCACAGCACATATCGGGTCATGTATCTCAAAAGATACATCTGACCTCCAATATGTAAATGCACTTGGGTGCATCTCGTATCCTCAACACTTGAGGTGTCTCAGGAAACCATTTCCATAGACCATCAAATATTGACAACAGCTTATCAATAAAAGATTTTAGAGATACACTAGCGATTTGTTCTTACGACTCAGATCAAGCTGAATCCTTAGAACAAACAAAGCCTACTTCCAGATCAACTATTTGGGAGTGGGTCGCTAGTTTATGCTAAAAGTCAGTAATAAATCCTACATCATTCTCAATGATTAGGACAAAATTACGGGAAGATATTATGAAAGCATTAACATTGATTAAACACTTGTCCAACAAGTTTTATCAATGTAATGTTCAAAACCATAAGATTTGAAAAACAAACCTTATAAATCAGAATATAGATGCTTATTTCAATTCATAAATGGATTGAAGAAGCTCGCAAACGATTTGCTCTTAATCCTGAATAATGTATCTCCCTGGTTGAGACTAATAGATACTCTATCAAGATAGCTAGTCTTGATATCCATATATCTTGTTCTATCAGATAGAACAAGGTAATGGATACGAGTATATTATATAACTTATATCTGACAACAAGAGATGAAGTTAATACACAATTAACCCCTTCTCTTTGGGACAATCCCTTTGTCAGAAAGTCAAGCCTTAGAGGTTTTCACCTCATAGACTAGGTCTGTAAACCTCTTGAAGATCCATGGCTTTGAGCCACTGGTTCTTGTTTATGAACTCACTGTCATCATCAATATGATAACTAGAGTCATAAAACAAACTAATACAGCAGGCCGAATTATCTCATAATTTTCCCACTGCATCAAAGCTTTCTCAACACTTGAGATGAACCAGCTAAACTAACAACCATTGTTAATTTATAATTTAGCTTTCAATATAAAACAAGATAAGTCTTAACATTTTAGTTGTTATCAAGTCTAATAGAACAAATCAGTATACATCTTTTGTGAAATGAGCCATTCATTTATAAAAACAAAAGATACTATATACATAAAGTGTTCAACAAAAACTTGAGAATATAGACAATAATTACAACACTTGAAATTATTTCTATACAAACAACTATAAACAAGCAAGCTCCCACTGTATAAACTGCGAAGACGTCTTCATAAGTCGTCTTCATCAAGAACCAGGCAGACAGGAACTAGTTTCCTGAAATAGAATAACAAACATGATTAGTGGTTCCTGAATCAACATCCAGGTATGACAATCATAATCCACAAAACATGTTTAGACAGAAGATAAATCATATTTACCTTGTCGTTCATTCTGTGCCTTTTTCTCCGCTAGGTATTTAGGGCAGTTTCGCTTCCAGTGCCCTTCTTCACCACAATGAAAACACTTTCCACTGTGTGTAGCTTTTACCTTGCCTACAGCTGGGGTTTTGCCCTTCCTGACACTTCTTTTCTTCTTGTGAATAATCTTATTACTCACAGTAAGAGGTTCAGATTTAGTCCCAGACCCAGACCCTTTCTGGAACTTCACAAAAGTGGTAACATTTACCTCCTTCTCCTTTCCTTTCGAGGTATGCAGGGACTGATAAATCTGAAGCTCGTTCAGAAGAGACGTCAGATTGTATTCTATCTTGTTCATGACCATATTGGCCCTGAAGTGCAGGAAACTCTTCGGAAGAGATTCCAAGATAAATCCAACCTGACCTTGTTCATCGACGGTTGCTCCATTTACTTCTGCAGTATTGAAGTACACCATCATGTTAAGGACATGTTCCCTAACAGAGGTTCCTTCAGCCATACGGCAGTTGTAAATGTGCTTGAGGGCTTCATACCTAAGAGATGAGGAAGGCTTTCCAAACATCTCTTGTAGTGAAGCCATGATTTCCTTAGCGGAAACCATCCCCTCATGCTTCCTTGACAAAACATCAGATATGCTTGCCAGGATATAAACTCGAGCTTTATCGTTAGCCCGAATCCAACCGTCATATGCTTCACGAACAGTTCGTGAGGCATTTGAACTAGGAACCGGAGGACACTCCTCTGTTAAGACAAATCTTAGGTTGTCGAGAACCAAAACTGCATTAAGGTTCGACTTCCACGTCCCAAAATTTTCACCGGTTAATTTGTCGTGTGCTAACAACTGAATAAAAGAGCTCGACATGCTGAAAAAGAATGTAAATCTATTAGTGAAACGGTTTTAACCTATTTAACCAATTAAGAGGTTTAGCTGCAAATAAAGTACCCAAACTCTTTATTTACTAGCAACGATACTTTAGTGAGTTTAGAATGGTCGCTACCTAAGGGTAAACGAGCACTCCTTCACTAAACCAAGACATTCTTGACTAAGTGCTAACTCCAGAATAACTCATATTCCTATAGCATCTTAGTTATCGTTTTTGGTCAAGATTTACTAACTCCTTAGCAAATCTCGTAAGTGTTACCCTCCATTTTTAGAACGCACAGGACGACCCCAACAGTGCAACCTAAGGGAATGTCAGAGTTGGGAATGGCCCTATGTTTCTTTATCCAGAAATGGTGACTGACTTGTTCAATTCCCATGAAACGGCCCTCCTAAAGGATTGGTGCCACCTAGGGCACCTTGCAGGCGGAACATGAGAATCTCACGGTTCAATCCAATGGAGGAGACCGTAGGATGTACTGACGTACTTCCTTCTCCCACTTACTATAGACACTTACTCCATTCACCTTGCTATTGAAAGTTGCAAATGCCATCCTAAGGGGGTTGCCACATTAGCAACACGAGGCCGAGCAAAATTCTCACTTTGTGAACTATACGGAGTGCGTAGCAGGAGAGGGATATATCATATATTCCTTCTCAACACATCTACTAAGCATCATAGACAGGTTATTTAGGGTAAACTACTCAGGTTTTATCTGGCTAAGTAAATAAAACCTTAAGTCTAGGCAAACTATTTACCTGAGATGTCTAGGTTATAAACTCTTTACTAACCTCACACCTCTCACGCATGCTCATAAAGCCTGGTTAACTTTACTCAAGTAAATAAAACCGAGCATAGCTCAATTGGCATAGGGTTGAGCCGGTGACCAAAAGGTCATGGGTTCAATCCCCGCATTAATTAAACTACTGTTGCAAAAAAAAAAAGTACCGGATCGTCCCCAGGTAGGAGGTGTTCCGTAAACCGTCAGCTTAAATACCTCCAACCTCGAACAGGATTTCACCGGGTGAGTTTCTCATAACCTTAGCATTCACGAGATTTCGACCTATTCATCTAATGAACCAGATCGAATCATTTAACCCTAAATGAACATGCTTTTCTTTGTTATAGATTTTAAAAGTCTAAGTCATTTTTACAACACTTGCAAAAACTAGACTTACTACAACAAACTTCTATATGCTTCTCAAACATACATTCGCTAAGGCATGACAAATTGAATATTTAACTTCATAATCAATATAACACTTATATCGATTATGCTCTTAAATATCCAACTCCTAATTCATAAATTAATATAACACTTATATCAATTATTATGAATTAAGCATGCATCCTATACATTATAACAATTATAACATACAATAATGCATCTTGGTTGGATGTTTAATTTCATAATTAATATAACACTTATATTAATTATTCTATTAAGCAAACAACAACTAATTCATGAATTAATATAACACTTATATTAATACTCATGAATATGCATCTAATACATTATAACACTTATAACCTACAATATGCATACAACCATGGCAACCTATGTTGTATATTTAATTTCATAATTAATATAACACTTATATCAATTATTCTATTAAATTAGCAACATCCAATTCATGAATTAATATAACACTTATATTAATACTCATGAAGTCCCAAATATGCATACTATAAATTATAACACTTATAACATAATACCAATGCATGGAGCATGCTTCCTATGGTGGGATTTTAAATCTATATGGCATACGTTATGCACATACAAACATGGATTTTAATTAAAACATACATTCACAATGCATAATTAATTAAACACACTAAAGTGGATCGATTTTGGCATTTAGCAAGCAATAACTATTTTATTACAAGCTTGATGAACAAGCTAAATCTTCAGCGGACTTCGAACTCTTCGCACCGCCTTGGACCAGCTTGCTTCCTCCGAACGCTTCGGTCAATTTCTCTTCGAATTTCTCCTCGAATTGCCTAGAACGAGTTTGAACTTATACCGAACATTTCGGCAAGCTCAAAACTCGAGCTTCTTTCACAAAGAAACCTATATGGACTCTAATGACTCTAAAAATACAGACTCTTCCGCACGCATTAAAGCCCATACATTCTCGGGCAATTACATATAATGAAATTCAAATAGAAACTATGCCAAAATCGATATTCACTTTAGACATCCATTCAGAAACAATTTCTAAAATAAAATACCCACCAACTTAAATTGATGCAAATTGAGTTAATCACAAAATCGCTCTGATACCAATTGATGGAGCGACATGCGCAGCGGAAAGCGATTTCGGATCGATGATACTCTAATTTCATCAATTTAACAAATAGAAAACATGCTCGTAAAACGGAAATAAGAAAAATAGAAAACATACCCTTGTAGTTCTACTTTTCTTCGCGTTCCGCCGGTCGATCCTCGTCGCGATCTCTTCAAGCCTCTTCTCACGAACGCCTCGAGGACCACCTCAGGTAGTCCCGCTATCCTCGGCGCCGAGCAACGAAGTAGTGGGACTTCGTTAAAAAAAGAAAAGAAAAGAAGAAGAAGAAGAAAAGATGGAAGGTAGAAGGCAGAGGCTTCACAAGACTAAAAACCAAAACTAAAAATTTTGAAATTTCTTCTGTCAAAAATGAATCCCCCGAAATTGAATTCTCAATTCAATATATCAAACCAAAAGTCCACTCAAAATAAGATTTTGCCAACAAATTATATATATACATATATTATTACCAAAGAAAGACATATGTCTTACATGCATAATGCATGTAAGACATATATTTTTTTTTATATATATATATATATATATAAAAATAATAATAAAAATTTTATTTATTAAACTTTTTAATAAATAAAATATATATATATATAATTATTAATTAAACTTTTTAATTAATAATTATTATTAATTAATTATTAATTAATAATAATTATTACCAAAGAGAGTTTGCTTCGTTGCTTCCTCTGGAAGGGCTCTCCTTCTGGTTGTGGGGGGGCGAAGGTGGCCTGGGCTGACATTTGTTTGCCGAAGAGCGAGGGAGGTTTGGGTATTCGTCATATCCCCTCCTGGAACTCGGCAGCAGTTATGAAGCTCCTCTGGCTCCTCCTGCTTCGTTCTGGTTCTCTGTGGGTGGCTTGGATGGAGGCGTATATCCTCCGTGGTCGGTCTCTCTAGACGATTCCTGTGTCGTCTACGTGGTCTTGGTGCCTCAAGGCGATTATGGGGCTTCGGGACCAATTCCGTCCTCTTATCCGGTTTTCCATTGGTAACGGTTCTAGGTGTCGTATGTGGGTTGACCCTTGGCTACCTGATGGTCCTATTCTCCCCAGACTTAGTGATCGTATCTTGTATGACGCAGCTAGTCATATTCAAGCTATGGTCTCTGATTTTTTGCTACCTGATGGTTCGTGGCGGTGGCCGGCAGTGTCTCCTGATTTATTGGAGATCGCCGATGTTGTGCGTTCTACTGTGTGTTGCCCAGGTAGGGAGGATAAGTTGATCTGGGTTCCTGGTGGGATTGGGTTTTCGGTTTCTAGTGCTTGGGAGGCGATTCGTCCTCGTGGGACAGTGGTCCCCTGGCAGAGTTTGATCTGGTTCGGGGGGAATATTCTGCGTCATGCTTTTGTCACCTGGCTGGCCTTGAGGGACCGCTTGTATACTCGTGATCGGCTGGCTAGGTGGACCCCCTCGACTCCTACGGATTGTTTGCTTTGTTTGTCTGGGTCTGAGTCCCGTGACCACTTGTTCTTCCAGTGTCCCTTTGCGAGTTTGGTGTGGGAGGATATCCTCTGTTGGGGCAGAGCTTCCCGCCTCGTTCTCCCTTGGGATGCTGAGCTTGAGTGGATTTGTCGGGAGAGTGCTGGGCAGCACAAGCGTAAGCTTGTTTGGAGGGTGGCCTGGTGTGCTGTGATTTACCATATTTGGAAGGAACGCAATTTGCGTTTTCATGGCCCGGGTCACCGCCCTGCTCAGTCGGTTATCGCTGCTATTCGGTCTGATATTTCTTCTGCATGCTCGTCCTGGGTGGGTGCGGTTTCGGCTGGCTCCCCCTGGGATTCTTTTGATTGACGTTGTTTGTTCTTTGAGTGTGTGCAGGTGTTATGTCAGGTTGCTCTTGTGGAGCTGTCTCGTGTATGGCGATTGCTTTCTTCCCCTGCTCTGTCCCTGGCTCTTGCTGCTGTCCCTTCCCTGAAGGGGTTTTGGTTTGGTCTGGGAGGCTTAGTTGTTTGCGCTTGTCCCTGTGCTGGTTATTGTTCTTTGTTCGCGGCTTCCTGAGGCTTGTTTCTGTTGCTGGCTCTTCATCTGTCTGTCCTTGCCCTTCCTTTGCCTCTTCCCTGGTGGCTTCTTGTGTGGGGCTCTGCGAGGCTAGTCTGTGGGTTGTCCCTTGCTGGGTGGTTCAGGCGGTGCTTGTTTCTTCTGCAGTTGGCTGTCCTTCTCTTGTTCTGTGGGTGCTCGTTGTCCCCTGCCGGTCCTGGTTCCTAATGGAGCGGAGTTCTGGATGCTTGTTGTCACCCCGAAAGGCGCCTTGTCCTGAGGGTGTGTGGGCTTTTGGTGGGTCCTTGGATCTGGCTTTGTCGAGGGAAGCGATGCTGGCTGGGTCCCTGTGGTTTCCAGCCGTGCCTGCATACCGGATGGTTGTTCTTTTGCCATAAGTAGGGGGAAAACGAGTTGATGGGCCTCTTCTTTGTTCGGTTCCTTGGTCGAGCTTGGGGGGCGGGCTTCTTGCTTGCATTTGATGGATGGCCAGCTTGGCCCCCCCTTTTTTTCTCAGCATCTGCCTGTCCTCTCCCTGTTTTTGCTTGGTGCCCCTTGACCCTGTCTTCAGACGCTCTTTCGCTAGTTCCGGCAGGGGTGGATGGCCTGGGGAGTGTTGTGGGCGGATGAGTGGTCTTGCTTCGCGGTTGAGGTGTCACGTTTCCTTCGTGTTCTCTCTTTTCCGCCTGTTTCAGTGGTTACTTTGCTTTTCTGTTGTGTTTCGTTTCTAGCTCCTTCCCGCTTGTGGGTTGATTGCTGGAATGTTGTTGTGTGTTTTTTAGTTGCTTTTGTTGCTTTCCCTCGGGCTGTGAGGTTTCCGTTGTGTTGTTTTCCTTTGTTTTCTTTTGTTGTCGTACATTGGTTCCCCCAGTGTTTGTTCTCTTGTTGTTGTGCCCTTTGGCCTCGGGCTTTGAGGCCTTTTGCTTATATATATTCACTTTTGCAAAAAAAAATAATTATTATTTAATTCAATATCAAATATTAATTAAATAATATGGCTAAACCCGGTTTTCCTAAAACCGACTTTTTGCACATGAATCCTATTCATGTTTTTGACCATTCTCATATTTAAATCATATTTAAATATGTCCATCCTTCTTCCAAAAACCGAATTTGAACAATTCAAATTCTTTTTCCTTTTTTATTTTATTTTCTCTTATATTGTTGCACGACGTTATCCGAGCTAGCCAGGAGAACCTAAAGGACCTACAGATCATGAGCTCCAAAGATACGAGATTATTCGGTCAAAACTCTTTTGACCCGAATCAATCAACTTTCGTTAACCCCCAGAGACTCCACTATAGTCCAGGGGTTGCACTCTTCTCACTGTAGATATATTGTGTCCCCTGATATAACCGTCACTGGCAAGTCGACCCTTCACAGGTTGTTCGTAATCACAGCTGGGTCATTTAAACCGTTTAACCCCTGCATTACGTCTTGTTCCTTAAGTACCACTGACACCTCTAATGAACAATAGATCTGTGGTCCAACCAACAGATCAATAAACCCTCTCATCACATGAGAGTGTGAGCGCTCATTGTTCAAGCCCCGGAGTCAGCTATTAAGGGAACAACCTATCTACTAACCCTGAAGAGCGGGTTAGGAGTGAACTCCAATCTTGCTATACTATGTCCCCAGCTACCTATTCGACTTTATCCCCAAGATGGTAGGCATATTGAGTCGGCGCTTATGGGCCACTCTCACCCGTGCAAGTCAAAGGATACTATCGAATAAGCAGGAGTTCATAGCGAGCTCAGGATTGAGATCGAGTTACCTAGGCCATCAATATGTATAAGTCGGTCTCATTAGTAAACGGAGTTATAAAGAGAGAGCGACTTAATACGCGGTTCGATCTTGTGTAAACTCTTTGCACAGGACGCCCTCACTTCTCACATCTCCATGTGGAACGATTCGGATCACATCGTTCTGTACAATACAAAGTGAGCCGCATCCAATAGTGTTACCAGGATAAGGTACCCAGCCTTATCCGTATACTATAGACCGTTTTGACTGACTACTTGAGCCTGATCCACAATCATGTCATACATGAAGCTCAAGTACTCATATTCAGCCAAGGGTGTTGGTCATTGGTATAGGTTAAACCAAACACGTTTCACTTTAATCCAGTAAACTCTTTTACTGAATAAAACTAATAACTCTTTATTCTAAATAGAATATTTACAAACATAACAGTTTACAAACCACGAGTTTTAGGACATAAAACCCAACAGAGAATTTATAGAATGAAGCTAAATCAGGACTTGTGTGTAAAAGAAAGGAAAAAGAATAAAAAACAAAGCTAAAGAGTTAAAATTTCTGTATTGCGGGAACATTGCGAAAACATTGTTGTCTCCGCAATGTTTTAAGTGAAAATGTTAAGTTGTCGAACCGTTTGCCATTTTGTTGCGATCTTTCAGCTGCCCAATTTCTCTCCTGCTGCCACGTGGAAGGTCGTCGTTCAGAATGGATGGTTCTCCTTGGCTGAAGAATACCTGCAAAACACTATAAAAGGAGGTCAAGGGGGAAGGATAACAACAAGCTTGGAAGCGTAGAACTCCCATCTCAACGCATTTTCTTCTCTGTTTCCTCTCCCGTTTGTTTGCGTGAAGGATTCAACTGTTGGCATCGATAATCTGAGAGGAAGAAGAGAAGATCCTTCTTCTCTTCTGATTGGATTCATCCCCAAACAAAGCTCACCTTCTCCCTTCATTCGAGGCGCTTGCGGCGAGGGTTCACGCACACGTTTATCTGCTTTCTTCTGCTTCGTGTTTCCTTTTTGTTGCTGATTGTTGCCATTTACTTCTGTTAGCTACATTGTTTCATTTCGTCTACTTCTGTTTAGACTTTATCGTTTTAAAGTTGTTGCTTGTTTAGTTTCGAATCTTGTTTAATCGAGGAAGTGTTTGACTTTTTCGCGAGTTCCTTTTTGCTTTCTGTTTTCTGTATGTTCCCATTTGAGTACTGCCAAGCATGTTCAATCAATCAAGTCTTTCCAATCCTTCATCATCCATGAGTAACTAAACCACATAAGGGTCTGCTAATGATGAATCTATAGGTAGAAATACGTGAATTCAGCATGTAGGATAGCTCCAAATGCATTGAATGATGCTTCATCCCACGGGCAATTTCGATTGGCCATCCATTTTGTCCAAAGAACTTCTAACCTCCGGAAGGAGTAAGAGTTCAGAGTCGTCCATTCATGCTAGCCTTTCATGGTAGCCAAAAAACGACCTAGGAATAGGCGTTTTCCTAGCACAATTCATTAACTTGCTTATATAAATAAATGCTTAAGTCTTACTTGGATATGAGTGAACTAAAGGATTTAATGCATGAAATCGAGAGATACATGAGAATGAGTTAAATTGATGCATGATAAGTTGATCTACTGCTGAAGAATCGTATGAAAAAGCCTATAGATGAGTCGTTAGTTGGCCTTGTTTCCACACTTTACCCTTAAAACGCTGTTAGTACAATTGCTAGAAAATTGATGTCTGCGCAATTTTCTTAGTTTTATTTTTGCCTTAGCCATTTTTTCAGTTTTCTGTTTTGCGATTTTATTGCTAGATAATTGCTTTCTCCGCAATTCTTTTTCTTCTACATTCAAGTTAACCTCTTTACTTGTCTTTGTTTATGCTTGCATATCTCGCACGTTCTTTATTAGTTAGGCACATTAATCCCAATTCTACCCCATTTAAACCATCGTTTCTAATTTAACATCTCACTTCGCTAGTAACTAAGAATAAATCTCTGTGGGAAATCGAATGAAAAAATACTTATTACTTGCTACAAGACCATGTATGCTAGCATGTTCTGAGTGCTCTCACATTGCATTTTGATTTACACATTGAGCACGCAACAAGTTTTTGGCGCCGCTGCCGGGGATTTTGTTTGGTAAACACGAAGTTTGTTAAGTTAGAAACAAAAATCTTAATATCTATTGGAGTTGATCTTCTTTCATTTCTTTTTACAGGTACCATTGGGTTAGTTTATGAATGAGCATTCAAGTAGCGATCTAGAGTTCAATCCTGAGCCTGAAAGATTACTTAGGGCCAGAAACAAAGCTAAGAAACGCCTCTTTAAACAACCCCTGGTAACTCAAAACATTGCTGACTCCGCGGAGTCATCGCAATTCCTACAAACCGAAATGGATAGACCACCTCCAAACCAAGCACCTGCCATTCGCAACCCCATCGAAATAGCGAATGACAAGGATAGTGCCATCCTCTCATACTTAGTTCCCATGCCTGGGGAGCTAAATCCAAGCATTATACGCCCTGAGATTACTGCCAACTCATTCGAGTTAAAGCCAGTAATGTTCCAAATGTTGTCCACTGTGGGACAATTCTTTGGAGTGGAAAACGAAGATCCCCACAATCATCTGAGAAACTTCCTAGGAGTTAGTGATACCTTCCTTATCCCTGGAGTTTCCCAAGAAGCTTTGAGGCTTTACCTCTTTCCTTACTGTTATGTCTCCAAAAGTGACTTATTTAGGACTTATTTAGCTTAGAAAGATGCACACTCTTAGGTGTTTTTGATAGGATTTAGCTTAAACCTATGCTTATTTGTGAGAATTAAAAGAAGGTAGCTAAATTAGGACTTGTGTGCAAAAGGAAAGAAAAGGATTGAAAACCGAAGTAAAAGAATGAAAAGACTACATTGCGACAGCATTGCGGAAACATTGCTGAAACCGCAATGTTTCAAGTGAAAACCGTAAGTTGACTGATCTTTTTCTGTTAATTTCCGTTATTTCAGGGATTCGTTCTTTCTCCTCCATCCATTTTGAAGTACGACGTTGAAGATTGATGGTTCTCCTTGGCCCAAACGCACCTGCAGATTGCTATAAAAGGGGGTCAAAGTCGAGGGTTCAAGCATCATCCGAAAGCGTAGAAGTCTTCTCGCAGCTCCATCTTTTCTCCTGTTTTCCTTAGCCGTCTGTTGGTTTGCGAAGCTCAGCTGTTGGAATCGATAATCTAATAGGAAGGGGAGGAGATTCATCTTCTCTCCCGATTGGATTCATCCAAGCAAAGCTGGTCTTTCTCATCCTCCAGCCGAGGCGGTTGCGACGAGGCGTCCAAGCTCTTTTACATGCTTTCTGTCTTTCATTTCTACTTTCCAGCATTGTTTAGTTGTTGTTTCTGTTCTAGTAGTTAGTTTATTGCATTTCGTGGAGTTCTGTCTTTGTGTTATTCATTTAAAGCTTTCTTTTGTTCTTTCAAACAATCAAGTAATCAAAAGCAAAATTCAGTATTTCACAGTTTCTCACCTTTGCAGTCTACTGTTTTCCCCTACTGTGTTGTCTTTAAATTCCTTCTAAGCATGTCTGTTTTATCTTTTCTTTCTGTTCTCCCTATATCCATGAGTAACTAAGTCACATAGGGGCATGCTAATGACAATACTATAGGCTAAGAAACGTGAACCAAGCATGTAGGATAGCTCTCGAAGCATTGATTGTATGTAAGCTTCATCCCACGGGCAATTTCGATTGGCCATCCATTTTGTCCAAAGAACTCCTAACCTCTGGAAGGAGTAAGAGTTCAGAGTCATACACTCATGCTAGCCTTTCAAGGTAGCCAGAAAACGACCTAGGAATAGGCGTTTTCCTAGTACAACCCATAACTTTCTGCTTTAACAAGATGCTTAAGACCTTACTTGGACATGAGTAAACTAAAGAATCTAATGCATGGAATCGGACGATACATGAGATTGAGTGAGTTTGATGCATAGAGAGTTGATCCAATGCTTGAGAATCGTGAGAAAATGCCTATAGAGGAGTCGTTAGTAGCCCTTGTTTCTCCATTTTACACACTTTCGCTGTTAGGAAAATTGCGGTAGAATTGCTGTTTCCGCAATTCTACTAAGTTTACAATTCTGTTTAGCTGTTTTCTTCTCCGTTTATTAATCTCGTCTCTTTTCATTTGAGTTTAACTTTGACTTGCACTTGTTTACGTTGCTACCCTCTACGTATTCAGTAGGAAATAGACAATTTAAAACCAATTCTACCCCATCAAATCCACCCTTTCTTTCTTAACTTTACACTTCACGAGTAGCTTATAATAAATCTCTGTGGGAAAACGAATGAAAAAAATACTTACTACTTGCTATAAGATCATGTATGCTTGCATGTTCTAAGTGCTCTCTCTATCTTATTGCTTATTTATTTTAACACATTGAGCACGCAACACTTACTCATTAAGAGATAAAGCCAAAACGTGGTTAAATTCTTTACCCTCCGAATCAATTGTCAATTAGACAGATCTGGCTGAGAAATTCCTAGTAAAATACTTCCCACCTGATAGGAATTCCAACTTTCGTGATGATATCATTAAGTTCAAACAAGCCGAAAACGAATCCCTTCACGAAGCTTGGACAAGGTTCAAAGACCTTTTGCTTAAATGTCCACACCATGGCATTCCATGGTGTATCCAAATAGAAGTGCTCTTTAAAGGATGCAACCCCAGCACAAGGCAAGTGCTAAATTCTTCAGCTGGTGGTTCCATGCTTTCAAAGAGCTACAATGAAGCCTACGAGATTTTGGAGAAAATCTCAACTTCTCATTGTAGATGGTCATACGATCCTGTAGAGCCTAGGAGAGCTCAAGACAAGGATGCACTTAGTGCAATGAGTAGTCAAATAAACGCCCTGACCAGTCTAGTGAAACAAATGGCTCAAACCAATCTCCAACCTAGTGTCAACACCGCAGCAGCCATCTCAATGGGCGCGTCAAATAGCCAAGGTGAGACACTATTCTGTGGATTCTGTGGGGAAGGGCACTTGTATGATTTCTGCCCTGGGAATCCAGCCTCAGTCTGCTATGTTGGAAGCCAACAGCAGCCTAGGAACAACCCCTATTCTAACACCTATAATCCTGGTTGGAGGAACCACCCAAATCTTTCTTGGGGTGGGCAACAAAACACTAACCAAGCTCCAAACCAACCAAGACCAAGTGGAACACCTGGTTTCACTCAGCAAAATAACCAATCCATGTACCAAAAGCCTTATAACCAACCAATAGGGTCATCAGTAGAAAATTTACTTAAGGAGTACATTGCAAAAAATGATGCTACCCTACAAAGTCAGCAAGCCACCCTCAGGAGCCTAGAAAACCAAATAGGGCAGTTAGCTAATGAACTGAAAAATAGGCCCCAAGGTAGATTGCCTGCAGACACTGAAGTACCTAGGAGGGATGGAAAAGAGCAAGTTCAAGCAATTGAACTTCGAAGTGGAAGACCATTGGTGAGCAACAATAGAGAAGCGCCAAAGCGAGTAGAGAATGAAGAGTCTAGTGCTCCACTGGATTCTCTGCCAAACCATGATCAATGATAGCACTTCAAAAGTGCTAATATTTAGCTCCTAAGTCTTGTAAATTAGAGTAATTATTTGGGCTTAATTGATTTATTTGGTATAATTTAATTGCTAAGGGGTAAATCGGGCATTTGCGATAATTAAGAGCTTAAATGAATATTTTATAATATTTTATTAGTTAGTCGTTTTGAGTAATTAAGTTACATTAATTAAATAATCTAATTTTAACTCAAAATTGATTAGTGGCTTGATGGTGCAGGGCTTGTTAAGAAAATGGGGGTGCCAAGGCTCAAATCTTGGTTGATGCAGGATTTTCTCTCATTTTATAAAAGTCAACGGTCAACGGTCAATGGTCAGCATCCAAGCCCAGACGATGCGCGCGCGCCCATCCGCCCGCGCCCGTTGCGCAGCCCATGCGCGCGCGCGCGGCCCAGCATTGCCCCATCGCCACGCGACCCGCACGCCCGCGCCCATCCGCCCCGCTCCGCACGCGCCCATCCACCCACGCACGCCCGCGCGCGCGCCCCAATTGGCCAATTTCGGCCCAAAACTCATTTTTTTTAGCTTTTTAAGCGTTTTAACCTAGTTTTTCAGCCACCATTCACTTAGGAGAGAGAAAAATCGATTTTGAGAGTTTTGGCCTCGGGTTTGGTGATATTTTCATCAATTTTCAAGGTTTTTGGACAATTTTTGATCGATTTTCAACACGTTTGGCTAAGGTAAGTGCTCTAATTTGAGTTAGGGATTTACTTTGATGTATAGTGAGGGTTTTTGTATGAATTTCTAGCATTTTGTTGTTGATTTCTTGCATCTCCAATCTGTATAAAGAACGAATGCCATGCCTTTCTAATTAGGATTGACACCCATAATTGTTACGCATGTTAGTAGGCTAAGCGTTAATTCTTGATAAGCTTTAATGCATTGTAGCGAGGGTCTAGCTCGTGGCTAATCAATTCGAGCCTAAGTGACAGTGGGGGTATGAGTTGATTAATGTTTTCACGGTGGGCTCAAGGTTAGGAGAGAAATTGAATTAGTCTTAAAAAATAATTCGTCGCAATTATACCCGTAACTGTTTTCTGATTAATTGATGGCTTATCCCCTTAGATTAATTAAGAAGCATGTTTAATTAGAATTGACACCTCTAATTAATTCTTTGGGGTGCTTTGGACCCGGTTGGGACAAGGCATTTTGCGTGCATGAAATAAAATTACTTTGCTAATTAGAATCCCTATGAACTAAGCGCATCAAGTAAATCCCGAGCACTCAAATTAGGAGCACGCGTTACGTTTAATTTTTCCGTTATTTAATTTTCCGTTAGCTAGTTTACATGCTTACTTTAATTTTCCGTTAGCAATCCCCCTTTTATTTATCGTTTTATTTTATTGTTTTAGTTACTTAAAAAGCAAATAGAAATTAATTAGGAGAAAATAATTTAGGTTCCCGGTGGATCGACCCGACTACCACTAGCTGCAAAGCTCAGTTGTAGCGGAATTATAAATGTTATTTTGGCGGGATTCGACACCCCGAAATTTATAGGATATTCAAAAATCCTAGTACCAAAATTGGCGCCGTTGCCGGGGAACCATTTAATTTCTTTTAGTTAAATTTTATTTGTTTAAAAACCACAAAAATATTTTCCTTTTCTTGTGTCTTCTTGTTTTAGCATGGCAGATTTTCGACAGCAATTTTGGGGACAATTTAAAAGGAGCAACGCCGAAGACCTTCTCCGAACCTCTGAGGAGAGGGCCATTATCGAGTTGTACCCCAATTTTGAGGAAGGAATCAAGGAATTTCTGACATGCGGAGGCGAGAACAGTGAGACCGAGGAGGATGAGCTTGACCTCGAGGAGCATCCCGAAGAGATTAGTGATGCAAATGGGCTAAGAAGTGGAGCTGAGACTTCTTCAACGTGGGTTCCTCTAGAAGAATTTCTAGCATATCTCACTGATGAAGAAGAGCTCGGAGAAATTTACAAGGTAAGTATATCTCCACCGATTGATTTTGACTTAGAGCTTGAATTTTGTATTGAAAATTTATATGAGGATTCATGCAATGATGAGCTCGAGCATCTGTCTGATAATGTGAATATTTTTGGAAGTCTTTTCATGGATGATGTAGAACCAGCATGTTATGAAAATGTTGTTGTGATGGATGAGGATGTGGCAATTGTGCCTTTAGATTATTTATCTCCTCTTGATATGTCTTGTGATAATTCATCTATTCTAGGAGATTTATCTTGCATGCCCCCTTCCATCTGTGCTTCTGTTAATGTTGGTGGCCTCGGGAATTTTGATGTGATCCCTCCTTTGGTCGAGTCTTTATTTTCTGTTGAGTCTTTTATTTTTGTTGAGTCAGTTGAGTCTTCTTTTATTTTGTTTGAGTCTGTTGAGTCTTTATTTTTTCCATATATTGAAAATATCAAAAAGATAACAACTCTGTCCGGCTGCCTGCAAAAGTCGAAGAGCTTGCTTATCTTAGCAGGTTTTGTTGATTCGAGGAAGAAGGGGCCGAAGAAATACGAGAATTTTTATGTACCCTGACAGAGTGGAGGACACGTCGAGCATAACGACGTTAAAAAAAATTGCGCTTATTGGGAGGCAACCCATGTGTTTTTAAATTCTTGTCTTTACTTTCAGTTTTTATTTTTCCTAGCTTAGTTTATTTGCTTTTCTTTTTGTAGGGGTTTGTGGCCTAAGGAACGAGATATTTGGGCAAGGACCGCGCTGCTTCAACCACCAACCTAACAAAATTTAGGGGAGGTTTTCTGTTCCCTTAAATTTTGTAATTTTAATCGCTTAGTCTGATGTGTGATACATAGAGGACTATGTATCCTTTGAAGGTTGGGGGTGGAGAAGTTTGATGGATTTCTGAAGTTTTTGAACTGTGGAAATTCTGAATTAGAAGTGCTTTGGTCTGCTGTTGCATGTTGTTCGATGAGGACAATCTATGAAATGCTTTTAAATTCTTCGTAGTTGCATATCTAGAAAAGCATGAGATTGTTTGTGTTAGTTGAGCATTTTTCAAAAAAATTTAAAATTTTTCTGTTGCTCCCTTGCATCTATCGAACACTTAGCAATCTATTCTTGGTTCTATAGGCTTAGAATACTCTTATGTAGCCTGAAATCATGTTGTCACCCCGAAAGGCACCTTTAGGGAAGGCTTGATGCATGATAGGTTGTAATAGATTAATCGAGATTATAGCGAAGCTATTGCCTAAAAAAAAAAAAGTAAGTAAGTAAGCATGAAAATAAAAACTCTAGAGATGCTCCTCCTTCTTAAAGTGCACATTAAGAAGTGAGCATTAGTCCTTAAAAACGTGAAGCGAAATGAAGCTTGACGTGTTAGGCTCTCTTGGAGAAGCAAAAGAAAAGTAAAACAAAAAAGTGGATCAAAAGAAATAAAGAGTACAAAGTACTCAAGAAAAAGAAAATGTTTAGGCCGTTTGATTTGTTACTCTCTTGATTGTTGAAAAGCCATTAGACTGTTCTTTATTGCTAGAAGTAGGGGGAAAACGAGATGTAGAGTTGCATATGGTTTTTCCGAGTCTATAAGAGCTAGAATAGGTTGGCTAATCACACACGCACGTAGGGGAGTAACAGTTTAATTTTTGAAATGTTCTCAGCTTATGCATGCAATTGATTGTTTTCTTTTGTTGTAAGTGCCTTGTTTTTTTTGAAAGCATTGAGGTTAGAGTCGTTGCATGCAATTTCATTCTTAGGAGCTAGTTCAGAGTTTTCCTTGCTCGAGGACTAGCAAGATTTAGGTTGGGGGTTTTTGATAGCACTTCAAAAGTGCTAATATTTAGCTCCTAAGTCTTGTAAATTAGAGTAATTATTTGGGCTTAATTGATTTATTTGGTATAATTTAATTGCTAAGGGGTAAATCGGGCATTTGCGATAATTAAGAGCTTAAATGAATATTTTATAATATTTTATTAGTTAGTCGTTTTGAGTGATTAAGTTACATTAATTAAATAATCTAATTTTAACTCAAAATTGATTAGTGGCTTGATGGTGCAGGGCTTGTTAAGAAAATGGGGGTGCCAAGGCTCAAATCTTGGTTGATGCAGGATTTTCTCTCATTTTATAAAAGTCAACGGTCAACGGTCAATGGTCAGCATCCAAGCCCAGACGATGCGCGCGCGCGGCCCAGCATTGCCCCATCGCCACCCGCACGCCCGCGCCCATCCGCCCCGCTCCGCACGCGCCCATCCGCCCACGCACGCCCGCGTGACCCGCCTCAGCGCCCCTGCGCGGCCCAATTGGCCAATTTCGGCCCAAAACTCATTTTTTTAGCTTTTTAAGCGTTTTAACCTAGTTTTTCAGCCACCATTCACTTAGGAGAGAGAAAAATCGATTTTGAGAGTTTTGGCCTCGGGTTTGGTGATATTTTCATCAATTTTCAAGGTTTTTGGACAATTTTTGATGATTTTCAACACGTTTGGCTAAGGTAAGTGCTCTAATTTGAGTTAGGGATTTACTTTGATGCTTAGTGAGGGTTTTTGTATGAATTTCTAGCATTTTGTTGTTGATTTCTTGCATCTCCAATCTGTATAAAGAACGAATGCCATGCCTTTCTAATTAGGATTGACACCCATAATTGTTACGCATGTTAGTAGGCTAAGCGTTAATTCTTGATAAGCTTTAATGCATTGTAGCGAGGGTCTAGCTCGTGGCTAATCAATTCGAGCCTAAGTGACAGTGGGGGTATGAGTTGATTAATGTTTTCACGGTGGGCTCAAGGTTAGGAGAGAAATTGAATTAGTCTTAAGAAATAATTCGTCGCAATTATACCCGTTACTGTTTTCTGATTAATTGATGGCTTATCCCCTTAGATTAATTAAGAAGCATGTTTAATTAGAATTGACACCTCTAATTAATTCTTTGGGGTGCTTTGGACCCGGTTGGGACAAGGCATTTTGCGTGCATGAAATAAAATTACTTTGCTAATTAGAATCCCTATGAACTAAGCGCATCAAGTAAATCCCGAGCACTCAAATTAGGAGCACGCGTTACGTTTAATTTTTCCGTTATTTAATTTTCCGTTAGCTAGTTTACATGCTTACTTTAATTTTCCGTTAGCAATCCCCCTTTTATTTATCGTTTTATTTTATTGTTTTAGTTACTTAAAAAGCAAATAGAAATTAATTAGGAGAAAATAATTTAGGTTCCCTGTGGATCGACCCGACTACCACTAGCTGCAAAGCTCAGTTGTAGCGGAATTATAAATGTTATTTTGGCGGGATTCGACACCCCGAAATTTATAGGATATTCAAAAATCCTAGTACCAATCAACCACCAACAAGCACAACAAGGGGGAGGCTGGAACCAATCATTGAGGAACCAGAAGAAATTCTTAGGCCTCCACCTGTCATTAGGCGACCTGAAGTGCCTACATATGTGCCACCACCTTCATTCCCTAGAAGGCTGAAGAAAAAACAAGAACAGAAAGTGCACTTTAATAAGTTTTTAGAAATTTTAATGCAAGTGCATGTGAATATTCCATTTGTAGAGGTTTTGCAATCTATGCCTTCTTATGTTAAATTTTTGAAGGATATTATTACTAACAAGAAAATTATTGGTGAATTTGAAACAGTGAATCTCACCGAGGAGTGCAGTGCTATACTCCAAAACAAGCTTCCAAAAAAGGAGAAGGATCCTGGTTCCTTCACCTTACTAGTCGAGTTGGGAGGCAAGCACGTGGGCAGAGCTCTTTGTGATCTGGGAGCCAACATCAATCTCATGCCCCTATCACTATTCCGCCAGCTTGGAATAGGGGAAGCACGTCCTACTACTGTCACCTTGCAGCTTGCAGACAGATCCATAGCATACCCTGAGGGTAAGATAGAGGATATACTTGTCAAGGTTGACAAATTCATTTTTCTTGCAGACTTCATCATTCTGGATTATGAGGCAGACAAGGAGGTGCCAATCTTATTGGGTAGACCATTTCTAGCCATAGGTAGGGCTTTAATTGATGTCCAGAAAGGTGAGCTCACCATGAGAGTTCATGATGAGGAGGTTAAATTCAGTGTATTTAAAGCTCTAAGGTATCCCTCTGATTCTGAATCTTGTGCAAGTATAGATGTAGTAGATTCACTGATGGAAGAACAACTTGAGCATGAACTTTCAATTAAGCATGCTACTGACTATGTACAAATAGATATAACTGACTTAAACATTTCTGAATTAATGGATATAACTGTGGACAACCCTCAGCATGTTTGTATGACTAATGACTTGTCTAAAAGAACCACGAATCCATTGAAACCATCAATTGAGCATCCACCTCTATTAGAATTAAAACCATTGCCTGATCATCTTAAGTATGCATATCTAGGAGAGCATGATACTTTGCCTGTTATTATTTCGTCCAAGTTAAGTGAAAAGCATGAAATTGCGCTAATATTGCTGCTTAAGCAACATAAAAAAGCTATTGCATGGACGATTGCTGATATAAGAGGAATTAGTCCTTCCTATTGCATGCATAAGATATTATTGGAAGAGGAACATACACCTAGAGTAGATCACCAACGTAGGTTGAACCCCTCCATGAAGGAGGTAGTTAAAAAAGAGATTATTAAATGGTTAAATGCAGGTGTAATTTTTCCTATAGCCAATAGTCAGTGGGTGAGTCCAATTCAATGTGTGCCTAAGAAGGGTGGAATGACTGTAGTAGTTAATGAGAGTAATGAACTAATTCCAACTAGAACTATTACAGGATGGAGAGTCTGTATGGACTATAGAAAATTAAACAAAGAAACAAAAAAAGATCATTTTCCTTTACCGTTTATAGATCAAATGTTAGATAGGATAGCTGGCCGAGCCTATTACTGCTTTCTAGATGGTTATTCTGGATATAACCAAATCACCATAGACCCTGTGGACCAGGAGAAAACAACCTTTACATGTCCCTTTGGAACATTTACTTTTCGCAGAATGCCTTTTGGCTTATGCAATACACCAGCAACATTCCAAGGGTGCATGTTGGCCATTTTCTCTGACTTAGATGAGTCCATGATAGAAATATTTATGGATGACTTCTCAGTCTTTGGTGATTCTTTTAATAATTGTTTAGAAAACTTAGGACAAGTCCTAACTAGGTGTGAGGAAACCAACCTAGTCCTAAATTGGGAGAAATGCCACTTTATGGTGGAGGAAGGAATAGTCCTAGGTCATAGAGTGTCTAGAGCAGGAGTAGAGGTCGATAGGGCCAAGATAGAAATAATAGAGAAGATAGTGGAACCTCAAAATGTAAAAGCTATTAGAAGTTTTTTAGGTCATGCAGGTTTCTATAGGAGATTCATTAAAAACTTTTCAAAAATCTCTAAACCTTTGTGTGAGCTTCTAGAGCTTAACAAACCATTTGTCTTCTCAAAAGAATGTTTCTTAGCACGGACAACACTTAAGGAAGCCTTAGTCAAAGCACCAATTATAGTAGGACTAAATTGGGACCTACCATTTGAGATGATGTGTGATGCGAGTGACTATGCAGTAGGGGTCATGCTAGGACAAAAAATAGATAAACTAACAAATCCTGTATATTATGCAAGTAAGACTTTGAATGAAGCACAATGTAATTACACAACCACGGAGAAGAAAATGCTAGCTGTAGTGTTTGCCTGTGAAAAGTTTAGGAATTACATTGTAGGCACTAGAACCATTGTGTACACTGATCACTCTGCACTAAAATATCTAATGAGGAAGGCTGATGCGAAGCCTAGGTTAATTAGATGGGTATTATTGTTGCAAGAGTTTGATCTAGACATTAGAGATAAGAAAGGATGCGAAAATGTAGTTGCTGACCATTTATCTAGATTGCGACATAATTGCGATAAAATTACTGAGCCAGCAATTTCTGATGCCTTTGTTGATGAGCATGTCTTTGTGTTAGCACATCGTGATAACGATGAGGAACCTTGGTTTGCGGATATTGCTAACTTCCTTGCCTCGCAGGTACTACCAACTTTCAAAGGAGGGCAAGAAAAGAAGAGGTTCCTACATGAAGCTAGGAAGTTCATCTGGGACGATCCTACACTTTACAAGACATGTGCAGACGAATTACTAAGAAAGTGTGTATCAGGTTTTGAGGCGAAGTCAGTGTTGCAGCACTGCCATACGTCTCCTTATGGTGGACATTTGGTGGCCAAAGGACGGCTGCAAAGGTGTTCCAAAGTAGCTACTATTGGCCCACGATATTCAAGGATGCACACGACCATGCACACAGCTGCAATGAGTGTCAACGGACAGGTAATCTCAGTAGGAAAGATGAGATGCCTCTCACTTACATCTTGGAGTTGGAACTCTTTGATGTGTGGGGCATCGACTTCATGGGACCATTCCCTCCATCTGCAGGTAATCTCTATATACTTGTCGCTGTGGATTATGTATCTAAATGGGTAGAAGCCATAGCATGTCCATCGAATGATGCCAAAACAGTCATTAGGTTTCTTAATAGGCATATTTTTACAAGGTTTGGTACACCACGTGCAATAATTAGTGATGAGGGGACTCACTTTATAAATAAAGCTATGGAAAAGGTATTAGCTAAACACAATGTTAGACATAGAGTAGCAACCCCTTATCACCCACACTCAAATGGACAAGCTGAAATATCCAATAGGGAGATTAAGAACATACTTGAAAAAGTGGTCAAACCTAATAGAAGAGACTGGTCTTTTAAGTTGGACGACGCACTTTGGGCATATAGGACTGCATATAAAACACCCTTAGGTATGTCTCCTTATAGGCTAGTGTATGGAAAATCATGTCACTTACCATTCGAATTGGAAATCAAAGCCTTTTGGGCCTTAAAAGAACTAAATTATTGCGTGACCGAAGCTGGAACTTTGCGGTCTCTGCAATTACATGAGTTAGATGAGCTCAGACATATGTTCTATGAAAATGCTAAAATGTATAAAGAAAAAACTAAAATTTGGCATGATAGTAGACTTAGGATCAAGGACGTTAAAAAAGGCCAGCATGTCTTATTATTCAACTCAAGGTTAAGGTTATTTCCAGGCAAACTTAAGTCTAGATGGTCAGGTCCTTTTGTGATAACTAACGTGTTTGTTCATGGTGCTATTGAGATTCGCAACCTCAACCACGGGCAGCCGTTTATGGTCAATGGTGCACGATTGAAGCATTACTACGAGGAAGGAGATGTGAAGACACTCTCGGCCTTCCTCTTATCTGAAGCTTGAAAAGCAAATCGAGAGAGGATGAGTGACCACTGTGCTCATCCATCAGAAGGCTATGCCTTAGTTTTTTTCCCAGAATTTTTAGTTTGTGTTGTGTGTTTATTTTTTATTTTAATTACGGATTTTTGTTTTAATTAGGTGAATTGTAATGGGAGATCTTTAAGAGGAGATCAAGGAGATGAATCAAGGGGAGAAAATCCACGAAGAAAATCGGGCTAAATCAAGGATTTGATGGCTGAATCTTGCAACTTAAATCAAGAAATATCCCAACGGCTATGCGAATTTATTGCGAAGAAGTTGTTGAGTCCGCAACAGAGAAAAGCCGTTGGAATACACTCGAGTACAACTAGCCGTCAGTTGATCCCTGCCCTCTACGTTTTCCCAATCCGTTGGACCTCAAGAATTCAGTCTTCTTCTTTCTCTTCATCTCCTACGTTCAGATCCTCAAAGAACGACAATGGTATCCACAGGAGCAGATAGATCCACACCCAAGAAGAACTCTCTGACGCAGAAGAAGCTGCGAGAGAGGAGCTGCTTTCCTTAGCAGACGCCAATGTTGTGCAGCCCTCACGGCCTCCGAAGCTACCAGTGCGAAGAAAGAAGTGGACGGTGGCAACTACAGAGGTGGCTGATCCCTCTGATCCGACGAAGACACCGAAGAAGAGGAAGTGGAAGGTCCCGTTACCTGATTCCCCGAGTAAGGGAAAGACGACTCCCAGCGAGGAGTGTCGAGGGAGTGGCCGCCCATCCTATGATATGGCCAGACAGAGCCCTGAGCCTTCTCCCCAGGCGCCGGAGCCTGAAGCTCCACCTGAAGAGCACCAAGACTCGGTGCCAAGTGAAGAGTCGGCGGAGGACGAGGAGGTATTCTCCCCCTTAAGGGAGGTCAGTCTTGACAGCCCTGCGGAGGGGGGAAGTAAGGACTCCATGGACGAAACGTTGGGGGATTGCCTCCAGCAGATCACCACCCAGGCACGCCTCAAGAAGAGGGTCCCCGTGATTGTGAAAGCTAAGCGACCGAAGGCCTCCAAGCGAGCCAAGAAGAAGAAGGTGGGGAGTGACACTTCTTTAAAGAAGATGAAGGTTGAGGCTGCTGAGTCGGCCAAAGCGAAAGAGAAGGGAAGAGGAAGATGTACCCCGAGGACGAACCTCAGGCTGAGAGGTTTGTCTCACAAGAGGCAGAGGCCAAGGGCCTCGAATTGAGGAAGAAGGAGCTCCTCCACGAGCGGGGCTTTCTTGATGCGTTGGCGGACCTGCCGCAATTCTTGCGCGCAGGAATCACCACACATGGCTGGGAGGAGCTGTGCAGACCCCCAATTCTAGCCTACCCTGACATGGTGTATGACTTCTACGCCAACCTCACGCACCCTGAAGCATGTCTGTCCACGGTGAGGGGGGTAGAGGTCGACTTCTCTGCCAATGCCATCAATGTGGCCTACGCCCTCAAGGAGTATCCTCATTCTGACTACGCCAAGATTGTAGACTTGCCATCTGAGGCAGTCCTAGAAGAGGCTTTGCACCCGATAGGCAAACCAGAGGCATCTTGGGCGGTGTCAAGGAACGGGAAGCACACCCTGATGAGTGCAACCCTGCGAGACAAGGTGGCCGTCTGGTTCTCTTTTGTGCGCAGACGTATCTCCCCTGTGACCCACGAGATGACTATCAACCAGGGGCGATCATTGCTGCTGTACGCCATCATGCGGGGACTCACCATTGACGTTGGTGAAGTCATTGCCGCCTCCATTGCTGACTTTTCAAAGAAAGGTAAGGGTCAGCTATTTTTCCCTAATACCATAACTAAATTGTGCCTTCGTGCAGGAGTGCCCATGGAGAAGAATGAGAAGCAGTTGGCTTACACTGGCCATCTGGAGCTGGCCACCATCTTGAGGATGCGAAGGAGGGGCAACATGGAATTTGAGCTGGACGGCCTGGCTGCTGCTCAATCACTATCCATGGCATGCCTGATGGACCTGCAGCACAAGATGTCTCAGTGGGCTGAGTATGCACAGGCAAGGGACAAGGACGTAGTGGACCAGCTGGGGTGCATATTCCCTGCCTTCCCTACTGATCTGTTAAAGCCATGGGCGCCTCCTAGAGAAAGGAGAAATGAGGATGAGAATGATTGAATGCCAGCCTGAACGGCATTCGAGGGAGTTTTCTGATCCCTCTTGGAAAAAAAAAAAACCTGCTTTTCTGTGACATTTGAATTCTGTTTTAATCAAATGCATGATCTGTTTTTAATTCCCTTGTTTGTTTAGAGTAGTTTAGTTTAGCTTGATGGGTTATGAGTAGTTAGCTTGGTTAGTTTACCTGTTTTGTGTAGTGAATGATGACTGAAAATTTCGTGTTCTCTCTTTTCCGCCTGTTTCAGTGGTTACTTTGCTTTTCTGTTGTGTTTCGTTTCTAGCTCCTTCCCGCTTGTGGGTTGATTGCTGGAATGTTGTTGTGTGTTTTTTAGTTGCTTTTGTTGCTTTCCCTCGGGCTGTGAGGTTTCCGTTGTGTTGTTTTCCTTTGTTTTCTTTTGTTGTCGTACATTGGTTCCCCCAGTGTTTGTTCTCTTGTTGTTGTGCCCTTTGGCCTCGGGCTTTGAGGCCTTTTGCTTATATATATTCACTTTTGCAAAAAAAAATGATGACTGAAAATAGCATGCTAGGAGCCTTGATCACTGCTAAAAATGCTCTGTAGGTTTATTGCGAATTCTTTGCGGAGTCCGCAATTTTTTTTGTTAGTTTTCACATGCTATTGGATGACTGTTGGATGGGTTGTTTCTGTTTAAATTTTGATATTTTACTGCTTTTTTTACTTCAATATGTGATCTATCTATAAGCATGCTAGATGAGTGTCTTAGTACATCTTTGATAGTTTAAATTAGTTTCCTTTCCTGCTAAGCATGCACCTCGATAAGCCCTTAACATGCTGTTTTTCCAAAGCTTCTGCATCTAGTTATCTGCTTTAGGAAGGTCATTTTTATGCCTGGGAGTTTTAAGTTCTGCTTGTTTGTCCTTAGACTAGATGCTTCTAGGACAAGTTTGGGGGTGTGCCACCTCAGACTCTCATTGGGGACAATGAGAAGTTTAAGTTTTGGGGAGGCAGCCTCTAGGCCTAGGAACATTCCTCTCTCTCTCTTTAAACATAAGCATTCTTCTTCTTTGAAAAAAAATGATGAAAAAAAAATGAAAAGCAAAAGAATAAAGAGTAGTGTCTCAATTGAGGTTGCTGAGTAATCAGGGCCATTTGTGTAACCCACAAGTGGCACTGCATCAAAAGGCAAACCAAAAGAAGAGACTCTACTAAGAAAAGAAAAAAAAACCAAGGAAGAAGAATGTATGCCTATGAGTTATAGTGTGCTTAGGTGTCCTGTATGAATGAACTCTGATCCTCAATTAGCTAAGCACAGGGTTGTAGCTTGTAGGTTTGTTAAGGGAGATGAATGTATATCCATTGTAGTGATGCCAGGGTTTAGATTGTTCTATGAAATGTACTACTGTTACTTGTGTGTACTAAGACTGGCATAACTCTAAGGAATCCTAGGTAGCTCAAAAGAAAGACATTAGAAGCATGTACTGAGTCTGAGATAAAACAAAGTAGAATTTGAAAACTTAGGGATAGTTGCACAATGAACCTAATGATCAAAGCAGATAGATTAGTTGTAGGAGAGTTATAAAGGCAGTAGGTGTACAAGGCAAGAGAAATCAGAATAAGCAAAATGGGAAGTTAGTTTAAACTTAGAAGAGTGTCACAGGACAGCCATGCGATGGATAGTAAGCTTAGGGAAGTCAGCAAGTAGTTAGATAGAGTGATAACAGCCCAAGTAAAGCCCTTATATTGCTCGAGGACGAGCAATAACTTAAGTTTGAGGGTGTGTTACGTCTCCAAAAGTGCATATTTTAGGGACTTATTTGCTATAGAATGGTGTGCACTCTTGAGCGTTTTTGATAGAATTTAGTCTAAACATGTACTTATATATGAGAATTTATAGAATGAAGCTAAATCAGGACTTGTGTGTAAAAGAAAGGAAAAAGAATAAAAAACAAAGCTAAAGAGTTAAAATTTCTGTATTGCGGGAACATTGCGAAAACATTGCTGTCTCCGCAATGTTTTAAGTGAAAATGTTAAGTTGTCTAACCGTTTGCCATTTTGTTGCGATCTTTCAGCCGCCCAATTTCTCTCCTGCTGCCACGTGGAAGGTCGTCGTTCAGAATGGATGGTTCTCCTTGGCTGAAGAATACCTGCAAAACACTATAAAAGAAGGTTAAAGGGGAAGGATAACAACAAGCTTGGAAGCGTAGAACTCCCATCTCAACGCATTTTCTTCTCTATTTCCTCTCTCGTTTGTTGGCGTGAAGGATTCAGCTATTGGCATCGATAATCTGAGAGGAAGAACAGAAGATCCTTCTTCTCTTCTGATTGGATTCATCCCCAAACAAAGCTCACCTTCTCCCTTCATTCGAGGCGCTTGCGGCGAGGGTTCACGCACACGTTTATCTGCTTTCTTCTGCTTTCTGTTTCCTTTTTGCTGCTGATTGTTGCCATTTACTTCTGTTAGCTACATTGTTTCATTTCGTCTACTTCTGTTTAGACTTTATCGTTTTAAAGTTGTTGCTTGTTTAGTTTCGAATCTTGTTTAATCGAGGAAGTGTTTGACTATTTCGCGAGTTCCTTTTTGCTTTCTGTTTTCTGTTTGTTCCCATTTGAGTACTGCCAAACATGTTCAATCAATCAAGTCTTTCCAATCCATCATCATCCATGAGTAACTAAACCACATAAGGGTCTGCTAATGATGAATCTATAGGTAGAAATACGTGAATTCAGCATGTAGGATAGCTCCAAATGCATTGAATGATGCTTCATCCCACGGGCAATTTCGATTGGCCATCCATTTTGTCCAAAGAACTTCTAACCTCCGGAAGGAGTAAGAGTTCAGAGTCGTCCATTCATGCTAGCCTTTCATGGTAGCCAGAAAACGACCTAGGAATAGGTGTTTTCCTAGCACAATTCATTAACTTGCTTATATAAATAAATGCTTAAGTCTTACTTGGATATGAGTGAACTAAAGGATTTAATGCATGAAATCGAGAGATACATGAGAATGAGTTAAATTGATGCATGATAAGTTGATCTACTGCTGAAGAATCGTATGAAAAAGCCTATAGAGGAGTTGTTAGTTGGCCTTGTTTCCACACTTTACCCTTAAAACGCTGTTAGTACAATTGCTAGAAAATTGCTGTCTGCGCAATTTTCTTAGTTTTATTTTTGCCTTAGCCATTTTTTCAGTTTTCTGTTTTGCCATTTTATTGCTAGATAATTGCTTTCTCCGCAATTCTTTTTCCTCTACATTCAAGTTAACCTCTTTACTTGTCTTTGTTTATGCTTGCATATCTCGCACGTTCTTTATTAGTTAGGCACATTAATCCCAATTCTACCCCATTTAAACCATCCTTTCTAATTTAACATCTCACTTCGCTAGTAACTAAGAATAAATCTCTGTGGGAAATCGAATGAAAAAATACTTATTACTTGCTATAGGACCATGTTTGCTTGCATGTTATGAGTGCTCTCACATTGCATTTGAATTTACACATTGAGCACACAACAAGTCCAATGATCAAATCCAATTGGACTTTTATCTACTGAAAACTCCCACTACATAGCACATATCGGGTCGTGTATAACAAGGCATACATCAGACTACCGATATGTAAATGCACAGGGAATACGTCTCATATCCTTAACTTTTGAGGTGTCTTAGGAAACAATTTCTTTTAACAACTGAATTCCTAGCCTGAAAAGTACCTTATCTTTCATTTGGAATTCTGCATCGAATATTGACAACACTTTGTAAATATTAACAACACTTTGCCAATATTAACAACACTATGTCAATAAAATATGCTGGAGACAGTACTAGCATTATTTATTTTCTTACGATTCTTTACGATTTGAATCCATAGAACAAGCTGAGCCTCTCCCAAATCTACTATTCGGAATTGGGTCGCTAGTTTATACTTAATGTCAGACAAGAATCCTACATCATTCCCAATGATTAGGACACAATCTACGCAAACAGACTAAGAAAGCTACAATATTGACTGAATACTTGTAGGCACAAGTTTATCAATATTATGTTCAAAGCCATAAGATTTGATCGTCGTATCAAACCTTATAATTTAGGATGTAGATGCTTGTTTAAATTCATAAATGGATTGAATAAGCTCGCAAAATTTTTGCTCTTGACCCTGAATAATGAATCCCTCTAGTTGAGCCTTATAGATACTCTTCTCAAGATAACGAATCAGAAGAAAATCATTCGTAAAAGCTGTCTTGACATCCATTTGCCTAATTTTATTACAATAAAACGTGGCAATGGATAAGAGTAATCTAACCAACTTTCATATGGAAACAGGGGAAAGAGTTAATTCACAATTCTTCCCCTTCCCTTTAAGAATGACCCTTTGCCAGAAAGTTGAGCCTTAAAAGTTTTCACCTTACCGGCTTGGTCTCTGGTCCTCTTGTTGATACACTAGCAACCGATAGGTCTTTCACAATCTGATTGGTCTACAAGATCCCAGATAGAATTGAAGTACATAGACCCCATTTCGAGATCCATGGCTTTGAGCCACTTTTCCTTGTCTACATCATACATTGCCTGCTTGAAGGTCAACGAATCCTCAATGCCATCATCAGGTATGACGACTTGAGTTTTAGACAAGCCGATGTAGCGGCCGAGTTGTCTTACATCCCTTCCACTGCCTCGAAGCTTTCTTAACTTTTGAGAAGGACCAGCCTGATCAATAACTTTTGTTGATCCGTCTGTAGCTTTCCTGGAAAGTTAGGACAAAACGATTTTTCTCGATGGTTTATGATCTCTCATGTGGTCTTCCTCTAAGAACGTGACATTAGTCGATACTAACATCTTGTCCTCTTGAGGATCGTAAAAGAGACCACCTTTCGTTTCCTTGGGGTGGCCTATAAATAGGCATAATTTTGAACGGTGTTCGAACTTCTTTGGACTGGGTACTAGCACATGTGCCAGACACCCCCAAAGACTGAAGTGACGTAAACTGAATTTAAGCCCTCTCCATAGCTCGTAAGGTGTTTCAGAAACACTCTTAGAGCGAACAATGTTCAAGATTTATGTAGTAACCTTTACTACATATCCCCAAAACGAACTAGGCAGTTAAGCATAGCTCAGAACCATGTCCAACAGTGTTCTATTTCTCCTTTCAAGACAAGACTCACAGTATCGACTAATGTCACGTGCTTGGGGGGCTGGCTTCTCACATGCATACGATGGATGGCCAGCTTAGCCTCTTTTTCTCTCTGCATCTGTCTGTCCTCCCTCTGCCTTGTTTGGTGCCCCTTGACCTAGTCTGGAGTCGCTCTTTTGCTCGTGCCGGCCGGGGGATAAATGGCTTGGGTTGTGTTTGGGCGGCTGGGGAGTTTGCTTCGTTTCGTGCTCTGGCTTGTTGTTTCCTCTTGTTACGGTTGTTTTCATTTTCTCTTTGAGTTGTGTTGTCTTTATTGCTTTTTTGTCTTTTCTGGCTCCTTCCCGCATGTGGGTGGGGGCCGGGTATTGTTTTTTGTTGGTTTTGTTGCTCTCCCTTGGGCTGAGAGGTTTCCGTTTGGGTTGTTTTGTTTTGTTTTGGTACATTGGTTTTCCCAGTGGATTGTTCTCTTGTTTGATGGTGCCCTTTGGCCTCGGGCTTTGAGGTCCTTTTGCTTTATATATAATCACCTTTGCAAAAAAAAAAGGCTCACATTATGGTAAGGAGTTGTCTTCTAACTTATTTAGAAAACCACTCATAACCAAACTCCCAATCTTATTGAGATTTAATGTGACCTAATCTAATGTTCCAAAGATAGGTACTTGGAAAAAGCTATTGCCTTTTAGTTTGAGTCTATGCTGTTTTAAACATCACAGTGTTCAAAATAGCTACAGGCTCTATTGGTCTTAACACATACAAGTTGTTTTCCCGTTTTGCAGAGCAAATTTGTACACCTCTTTTGCTAATGATAACTTCATTTAAAAACAAAAGATACTATATACAAATTTTCAAGCAAACATGAAATAGAGACAAGGTTCCTATTGAAGTTAGGAACCAATAGTACATTTTCAAGTAAAATGAAACTATCTCTATACAACAACTTTATCAGCTCCCACTGCATTTGGCTAAGATAACCTTTCTTTTTCAAAACTTGAGAGTCATCTTGAGAAAACAGCTACAAGGAACTAGTTTCCTGAAAAGATAAACAAACATGGTTAGTGTTTCCTGAATCATGTATTCAGGTCAAATTATCATGTTTTAACAAAATAAATTATATTTACTTTGTTATTCTTTCTTAGCTTGATTTCTCAACAAAGTATGACGGACAATCACGTTTGAAGTGCCCGTATTCGCTACAGAAGAAACATTTTCCTTTATTTGCGATTGTACCCTTGTTCTTGTTAGTGTCTGGAGCTTTACCCTTCCTTTTCTCTTTCTTCTTCTTTTGAATACTTTTATTCTTAATAGAAGAAAGTTCAGACTTACTCCCTGAAGACGTTCCTTTTTGGAATTTCTTTGAAGTGACAACATTTTCCTTCTTCACTTTTCCTTTGGAAGTATGCAGAGACTGGTAAGTCTGTAGCTCGTTGAGGAGAGAAGTCAAGTAGTACTCTATCTTGTTTGTTGACACCGTATTTTGTCTAGTCTTGTTTATCATCATTCTGGATTTTTTTTTCACCTCATTTTATGTTTTTTTCACCTTTTTTTTAAGTATTTTGGAGTTTTTCTTTAATTTCGTCCTTTTTTCGTTAGTTTCAAAGTTTTCGAGAAAATAGCCAAAATTGTCTTCCGTAATAGATCGTTCGAAGCGTACAAGTTTTGTTTTAGGGTTTAGTGTTTCGATCTCGAGGTTCCAGCTTAGAGTTTTCGTTTTAGGGTTTAATGTGTCGGTTTTTAAGGTTTAGTTTAGGTTTTTGTTAGGGCCCGTGTTTCATGTTTTAGTGTAAAGCCTTCGTCCTCGCCACGGTAGGGTAAAACCGACATCAGCAACCTGAAGTATGTGCTTACGCAAAAAAAAAAAAAAAAAACGCAAGGATCCTAAAACTCGTGGTTTGTAAACTGTTTTGTTTGTAAATACTCTATTTAGAAAAAAAGAGTTATTAGTTTTATTCAGTAAATGAGTTTACTGGAATAAAGTGAAACGTGTTTAAGTTAATGTTGCGCGCTCAGTGTGTATGTAAAATGTAAATGCGAAGAGCGCTAAGATCATGCAAGCATACATGGTCTGCAGCAAGTGATAAGTATAATTTAATTCGTTTTCCCACAGAGATTGAGTTTAGTGACTAACGATTTGGTGTGCTAAATTAGATAAGGTAACTTAAATTGGGTAGATTTTGGGTTGGTGTGCCGAAACGTAAAAGATGCAAGAACAAAGCGAATGTAAAAGCAAAGCAAGTAAAGAGGTAAAGCTATAATGTGGAGAAGAAGAATTGCGGGTCTCGCAATTCTATCGCAATATAATCGCAAAGACAAAAAGCTAATGAAAAGACTAAGGCAAAAAGGAGAAATGTTTTATTGCGGTTCTCGCAATAATCTAGCAATAAATTAGCAACGATTTTAAATGTAAAGTAAGGTAGCAAGGTCGACTTAAGAATCCTCTATAGGCATTTAACTATGATCATTCAGCAGTAGATTAACATCTCATGCATCGTCTTAGCTAGTTCTCATGCATCTTCCGATTACATGCATTAGTTTCTTAGATTACTTTTGTCCAAGTAAAGCTAACAACCTATTGATAAACACATGCTAATAAACGTGCTAGGAGAATGCCTAATCCTAGGCCACTCTCTATTTACCATAAAAGGCTAACATGAATGAACGACTCGGAATTCTTACTCCTTCCAGAGGTTAGAAATTCTTTAGACAAAATGGATGGCCGGTCGAAATTGCCCATAGGATGATGATCACATTCATTCAATGCATTCATGCTACTTTACATGCTGAATTCACATAAGTCTATCCCATAGATTCATCCTAGCAAACCTCTTTAGTTAGTTACTCATGGTTTTCGAAGAATACTAATTGAGTAAGCATGAAATGAAAAACTCAACAAAACTAATTGATTACTCTTAGAAAGGCAAATCTCATAACAATTCGTAAAGCAACAACCTTTGATCCGAAAGCAATATTTAAAGGGTAAAATAGTAAATGGTTCATAACAACGCTTAAAGAAGAATAATAATTAATTAGAAAGCAGTAAAGGAAAGCTGTAAATTGCGTGAGGATCTTCCAAGTCGTGAATCGCCTCGGATGAAGGGTGATAGCTCCAAAATAGATCTTAATGTCCCTAATTCTAGCTAAAACCATGACATATATTGATTAAAATGCTTCCTTGTAGGTGATTTCATGGTGAAGAGCTCGGGAAGTCCATTTATGATTTTCGGGGCTAAAACGGTCATTTAAAAGGTTTCGGGAAGTGTTCGGGTCAAAAAGATAGGCCAAACGGAGCTCGGGAGCCAAAACGACCCAAAATTGGGCTAAGACCCGAGAGGGCAGCGCCCAAGCGCCGGCGCCTAGCGCTCAGGCGCCCAACGAACGCAGCACGCCGCACGCCCGCGCCCAGACGGCCAGACGCGCGCCCCAGCGTCGAGACGCTAGCTCGAAGCTGTCCCGACGATTCCCGAAGATGGACGAGCGCCAGCGTCGAGCGCGCGCGTCTCAACGCTCACTCAACGCCGACAGCGTTGCGACGCTGGCCTAGCGTCTCGACGCTCCGAAGTCTGAAGCGCACATTTGAAATTCCACCCGAGAGCAAGCGTCGAGCGACAGCGTCTCGACGCTCGCTCGACGCCGCGCAAGCGTCTCGACGCTGCGCGAGCGTCTCAACGCTACCCCTCGCGCGCGCGGCAGCCAACTTAGGGCACAGCGTCGAGACGCTTGCCTAGCGTCACGACGCTCCGACTTTAAAAAGCGTGAAAACGCATTTTTCCAGCCAACTTTTCATTCTTCTTCTTCTCCAAGCTTCTCCTCTCGGGTCTACCACCAAATTCCACCATTTTTGTACTTCTTCTCCTTCTTTGTGCATGATTCCAAGCTCTTCCATGGGGGATTGGATTAATTCATCCTCCATGGAAGGCTAAACCGAGGTTAGTGCTTAATTTTGGGTTTGGATTTGTAAATTTTGGATGTTTGGGGAGATTTTTCCCCTTTGTAAATGTTGAGAAATTAGCTTGATTATGCATCTTCTTGCTTGTTCTTCATAATATCTGGTGGGCGGATTTTTGAATATCCGCTTAATCTCAAGCTGTCGAGGCTTGCCAAAATACGATTTATAATGCCTATGACCAAGGCTTTGCAGCCAGTGGCAACAGGGTCGATCCAAGGAATAGGAAGAATGAATTTACTAGTGAAATTGGGATTTAATTGATTAATTGGTAACGGGGGGGTTTTATCATGCAAGAGAATTAATAAGAAAGCTAACGAAAGAAAGAAATAATATGAAGAGAATGTGTGCACGGTTTGGGAGTCTCGGGATCAATTGTTAGACAACATTCAGCTTATCATTTAATGCTAACGACATGGAATACAGTTTATTGAGCACGCGGACGACTACCAGAGAAGCCCCAAAGTAGCCGACTCCATGGATTTTAATTAGACCACACAGTTCTAATTACACGTTATCTAAACTCACATTAAGATGATCGGTCCTAAGATGAGTTTAGACAGTCACTAGCTAACCGCGACGAACATTCGAGCGTGAATTCTAAATGCTAGTAGGTTGCCCGCAAACGCCGTATGCAACCAACAATTATCCTACCCGACCCGATACTACGATTTAGTTCTATTTACCTGTGTTACTTAGTCGAGCAGTGAGAGGCACGGCATCGCTACTCTTTAACATACACAACATGCGAAACTACCCGAGTGTCAATCAACGTATTTTAGCATGAGTGTTGGATTAAGCAAGGTAAACAGATGCTAATAATCAGATTCCAATAGGCAAAACTATACTCAGATTATCAAAGCATGAGTGTCTAACAAAATTCCCCTAAACAGATCCCAAACCGTCACCCTTACCTTAGCCGCTCATGGCGCGGTGCGTCAATCCCGCTCCAACCACGGCCATGGAAGGATCCGTCTAAATATTACAATGGAAAGTGGAGCTCACTCGCATGCCAACAATGGCGGAGCTCCACGGAAAATAGAGAGAAAATGGGGAAGAAGGAGACTAAAATCGCCGGAATCCGTTGAGAGATGAAGAAGATGAAGCTCTCCAAAATGTGCAGAAAAATCGTCTTTTAGCTACTGCCTTCGTCGTAGCGTCGAGACGCTAGGCCAGCGTCTCGACGCTGTGCCCTAAGTTTTCCGCGCGCGCGCTCGCGATGGCGTCGCGACGCTGCCCCGATGAAATTCCTGCGCGCGCCTCCTCCGAAGCGTCTCGACGCCAAGCAGGGTCTCGACGCCATGGCAGCGTCGAGCTAGCGTCTCGACGCTATCACTCGACGCTTGCTCTCGGGTTTTTCCAGCGTCGAGCCAGCGTCTCGACGCTATAGCTCGACGCTGGCTCTCGGGTTTGGGGCTGAAGCTTTGCCTCTCCAAGGCTGTTTTGGCCCGTTTCTTCACGGAACAAGTTCCCCTCTTCCCGATGCATTCCCGGGGCGCTAAAACTCTACTTTAAGCACTCGAACGTGCCCAACGGACGCACGAGCTCTTTGCCGCTTTTCTCCTACAAAAGAGATATATTTAATCAATTGAAAGCGGACTTTAGCTATAAATAGGACGTATTTAATAGCTCCAAAATGGAGTTATCAATATCTAGCATGTGTAGCTAAATTAGGTTGACGCCCTAGTTCCTATGCATGATAGAGGGCTAAAGGTTGGGACGTATAATTGCCCATACCGCTAGGTAGCACGGGTCTAAGCATGGCTAATTAGGTCGACTCAAGGTGACAATTGGTAATCTGAATTAATTAACGTTTTCATGTTGGGCTTAAGGCAAGAGAGAAACCGGTTTAGTCTTAGGATTAGGCCGTCGCAATGTTCCCGTCACTGGCACGTAGTCGATTTGGGGGTCGCTACCTTGGATAGATTATTGGCCAAGTTTAATTAGAATTGCACGCGTCTAATTAAATCCTTGGGTAATTTGAGTTAGAAATAACTAAATGAATTGTGTGCATGAATTGGCTAATGAGCAAAATGTATCGATGAACCGAACATCCATAACGAGCAATTCCATTTCTCGAAGTTAAGCACAACCGTTTAATTTTTGCACGTTGTCATTTAATTTTCCGTTAGCTTGCATATTAGGAGCTCCCTTCCCCCCCCCCAAACCAAATTACAATTCTTTTATTTTAATTGTGCATACTTTTTATTTCTAGCAAATTAGACTTGGTTAAATTAGATTTCTTATTTCCCTGTGGATCGACCCTGTTACCACTAAGCTTCAAATAGCTCGGTGTACATCGGGTTTATAAATTGTATTTTGGCAAGCCTCGACAGCTTGAATTTGGAGTACCACATAAAGTGCTCTACCAAAGGGGAAGATTAGCTGATCTTGGGGATAAATTCAATCACAAGAGAAGATGGATCTTCTCTTCTTCCTCTCGAATTATCAACGCCAAGGGCTTTGTTTCTTCGATCCAACAACCGGGGGAAAAGGATTTCGTCTTCGAGTTCTTCACTATTCAGTTGTGTTTGAATTGAGGGGAATTCGATTGCTTTGATCCTTCATCTAACTCTCTTTATATAGCTTGCAGAGGTTGCCAAAAGCTGCTCTATATTCATGGATCACCATTCAACTTTGTGAGGTAGTCAAGCTTGACATGTGGCAGCAGGAGAGAGAGTTGACTACTGGAAAAACTCAGTCAATAAAGACTGTTGGCTGGAAAAATGCAGCAGCTAAGACTGTTTAATTGCGAGGGCCGCAATTTTTCAGCAATGTACCTGCAATGTACATTTTAGCTTGTTTTTCATCATTTTTCATTCTTTTTCGTTCCTTTTCCAAATAAGTCTTATTTCAGCATCATTTCTCAAATTCTCATATTTAAGCACACATTAAGCTAACTCTTAACAAAAACACTCAAGAATGTACAAGATTTTAAGGTAAATATAGCCCTAAATAATGTACTTTTGGCGAGGTAACAATTAACCTATACCAATGATCAACACTCTTAGCTGAATATGAGTACTTGAGCCTCATGTATGACATGATTGTGGATCAGGCTCAAGTAGTCAGTCAAAACTGTCTATAGTATACGGATAAGGCTGGGTACCTTATCCTGGTAACACTATAGGATGCGACTCACTTTGTATTGTACAAAACGATGTGATCCGAATCGTTTCACATGGAGATGTGTGAGTGAGGGCGTCCTGTACAAAGAGTTTGTATAAGACCGAACCGCGAAATATGTTCCTCTCTCTTTATAACACCGTTTACTGATGAGACCGACATTTTCATTTGATGGCCTAGGTAACTCGATCGCAATCCTGAGCTTACTATGAACTCCTGCTTATTAGACAGTATCCTTAGACTTGTATGGGTGAGAGTGGCCCATTAACGCCGACTCAATAATTTACCATCTCAGGGATAAAGTCGAATAGGTAGCTGGGGACATAGTACAACAAGATTGGAGTTCACTCTTAACCCGCTCTTCAGGGTTAGTAGATAGGTTGTTCTCTTAATAGCTGACTCCGGGGCTTGAACAATTAGCGCGCACACCCTCATGAGATGAGAGAGTTAACTGATCTGTTGGTTGGACCACAAATCTATTGTTCATTAGAGGTGTTAGTGGTACTTAAAAAACAAGACGTAATGCAGGGGTTAAACGGTTTAAAATTACCCAGCTGTGATTACGAACAACCTGTGAAGGGTCGACTTGCCCGTGACGGTTTTATCAGAGGACATAATATATCTCCAGTGAGGAGAGTGCAACCCTCGAACTATAGTGGAGTCTCCAGGGGTTAACGAATGTTGGTTAGTTCGGTTGAAAGAGTTTTGACCGAATAATCTCGTATCGTTGGAGCTCATCATCTGTAGTCCTTTAGGTTCTCCAGGCTAGCTCGGATAATGTCGTGCAACAGTATAAAAGAAAAGAAAAAGAAAAAGAATTTAAATTGTTCAAATTCGGTTTGTGGAAGAATGATGGACATATTTAAATATGATTTAAATATGAGTATGACCTAAAACATGAATAGGATTCATGTGTAAAAAAGTCGGTTTTCGGAAAACCGGGTTTAGTCATATTATTTAATTAATATTTGATATTGAATTAAATAATAATTATTAATTAAAAAGTTTAATTAATAATTATATATATATTTTTTATTTATTAAAAAGTTTAATAAATAAAATTAATATTATTATTATATAACTATATATATATAATTTGGCCAAAAGAGACTTGAGGGAGGGGTATACAAAAAGTAAAAAAAAAAACCAGTTTTGATTTTTCAGCCTCTGCCTTCGTGATTCCTTCTTCTTCTTCCTTCTTCTTTTTCTTTTCTTTTCTCTTCTTTTCGGAGTCCCACAACTCCGTTGTGCGGCACCTAGGATAACGGGACTACCTGGGGTGGTCCTCGTGGCGTTCGTGAGAAGAGGCCAGAAGAGTTCGTGACGAGGAACGGCCGGCGGACTTGAAGAAATTCGGAACTACAAGGGTATATATTTCTAATTTCTTAATTCCGTCGTTTTGAGCATGTTTTCTATTTGTTAAATTGATGAAATTAGAGTATCATCGGTCCAAAATCGCTTTTCGCTGCGAATATCGCTCCATCAATTGGTATCAGAGCGATTTTGTGATTCACTCAATTTGCATCAATTTAAGTTGGTGGGTATTTTAATTTAGAAATTGTTTCTGAATGGACGTCTAAAGTGAAAATCGATTTTGACATAGTTTCTATTTGAATTTTATTATTTGTAATTGCCCGAGAATGTATGGGCTTTAATGTGTGCTTAAAAAAGTATGTAGTTTTAGAGTCATTACAGTCCAGGTTTCTTTGTTAAAGAAGCTCGAGTTTGAGCTCGCCGAATTGTTCGGTTTAAGTTCAAATTTGTTCTAGGTGATACAAATGAGAAGCTCGAAGAGAAATTGGCCGAAGCGTTCGGGGGAGCAAGCTTGTCAAAGGCGGTGCGAAGAGTTCGAAGTCCGCTCAAGACTTAGCTTGTTGATCAAGCTTGTAATAAAATAGTTATTGCTAGCTAAATGCCAAAATCGATCCACTTTAGTGTGTTTAATTAATTATGCATTGTGAATGTATGTTTTAATTAAATTCCATGTTTGTATGTGCATAACGTATGCCATATAGATTTAAAATCTCACCGTAGGAAGCTTGCTCCATGCATTGAAAATATATTATAAGTGTTATAATATATAGTATGCATATTTGGGAATTCATGAGTATTAGTATAAGAGTTATATTAATTCATGAATTAGATGTTGCTAATTTAATAGAATAATTGATATAAGTGTTATATTAATTATGAAATTAAATATACAACATAGGTTGCCTTGGTTTTATGCATATTGTAGGTTATAAGTGTTATAATGTATAGAATGCATGTTTAATTCATGAGTATTAATATAAGAGTTATATTAATTCATGAATTAGTTGTTGTTTGCTTAATAGAATAATTAATATAAGTGCTATATTAATTATGAAATTAAACTTCCAACTTTAGATGCTTATTATGTTATAATTGTTATAATGTATAGGATGCATGCTTCGTCATTCATAATAATTGATATAAGTGTTATATTAATTTATGAATTAGGAGTTGTATATTTAAGAGCATAATCGATATAAGTGTTATATTGATTATGAAGTTAAATATTCAATTTGTCATGCCTTAGCGAATGTATGTTTGAGAAGCATATAGATTTTGTTATATAAAGTCTAGTTTTTGCGAGTGTTGTAAAAATGACTTAGACTTTTAAAATCTATAACAAAGAAAAGCATGTTCATTTAGGGTTAAATGAGTCGATCTGGTTCATTAGATGAATAGGTCGATATCTTGTAAATGCTAAGTTTATGAGAAACTCACCCGATAAACTCCTGTCTAAGGTTGGAGGATTTGAATTGACGGAACACCTCCTACCTGGGGACGATCCGGTACTTGAGTAAAGTTAACCAGGCTTTATGAGCGTGCATGTGAGGTGTGAGGTTAATTAATCTGTTAAATAACCTAGACATCTCAGGTAAATAGTTTGCCTAGACTTAAAGTTTTATTTACTTAGCCAGATAAAACCTGAGTAAATACCCTAATTACCATCCACGATGCTTAGTAGAAGTGTTGAGAAGGAATATACGATATATCCCTCTCCTGCTACGCACTCTGGTAATGAACTTTTGTACGTTCACAAATTTCAGGTTGTCGAAACCCGCCAAAATAATATTTATATGCCGATTATACCGATTAACTTGTAGTTAGTGATAACCGGGTCGATCCACAGGGAGCGATCTATAATCCTAATTTAATTGAATGTAATTTGTAATGACAAAATAGGGAGATTTTATTTGAGAAAAAAAATAATGGCGAAAACTGAATTTAAGCTAACGGAAAATTAAAACGGGAAGTATAAAATCGACAAATATGCTTGATTAGTAAGTGTCGGGATTGATCTAATGTACTTTGGTTCATTGATTAATAAATGAATTAGCCAAGACGTTTCATGCACACAAAATGTTTTGTCCCTCTCGGGTCCAAAACATCCCAAAGATTTAATTAGAAACAGAAAACTTCTAATTAAACATGCCCACTAATTAATCTAAGTTCATGAGTCTTAAATCAATTAACAAACAGCAACGGGTATCATTGAGACGAATTAATCCTAGAACTAATTCGATTTGTCTCTTAATCTTAAGCCCGCCGTGAGAACGTTAATCAATTTCTACCCCCAACTGTCACTTGGGCTCGAATTGATTAGCCACGAGCTAGACTTTCGCTACTAAGTATTAAAGTTTGTAAAAAATTAACACTAGCCTACTTTTTTTTTTAGTACAACACTAGCCTACTAATCATGCGTAACTAATTATGGACGTCACTCCTAATCGGAAAGGCAAGTCATTCGTTCTTAATACAGACCAAGAGATGCAAGAAACTCATTCAATCATGCTAAACAGTTCAATTAAGCTTGAATCTCACCTAATACAAAAGATAATCAATCCCTAAACTTAACTAACCAATCACTATCCTCTAGCTATCCATGGAGATGAAGGTTGCCCAAGCATTCATGGAGGTTATCTCCTTCATACAGCCCAAAAATGGGTAAAAACCAGAAAAATAGAGAGGAAAACGGCAATCCCGAGGGGAACAGAGGTCGCATTCTTCCAAAAATCGAAAATGAAAGCCTTATAGCCGTCGGAGCGTCGAGACGCTAGGACAGTGTCTCGACGCTGTGCCCTAAGTTTGCAGCGCGCGCGCGGGGTAGCGTCGCGACGCTCGGCCAGCGTCTCGACGCTGGCAGCGTTGAGACGCGCGCGCTCGTCAATCTTCGGAAATCGTCGGGGCAGCGTCGAGACGCTTGGCCAAGCGTCCCGACGCTGAGCAGCGTTGAGCCAGTGTCTCGACGCTGCCGCTCAACGCTTGCTCTCGGGTTTGGTGGCCAAAAATTGCCTTTCCATGGCAATTTTTGCCATTTCTTCAATTCTTCAAGCCCCTTCACTCCCGATGCGTCTATGAAGCTCTAAAACGCCGCTTTAAGCCCCAAAACACGTCCTCGGACTCCTCGAGCTCTCGACCAGGAGTTCACCTACAAAAAGACATTTTTAATCAATATTGAGCATGGTTTTAGCTATAATTAGGGAGTAAATAATAGCTCTATTTTGGAGCTATCAAAATACCCCCAACCTAAATCTTGCTAGTCCTCGAGCAAGGCTACTCTATAATTATCACCACAGAACAAAATTTTGCATGTTATCGACTCAAACCTCTATGTTTCAAAGATCAAGGCATTTACTTAACAAGAAAGCAATTAATTGCATGCACTTATTGAGAACATTTCGAAAATCTAACTGTTACTCTCCTACGTGTGTGTGTGTTCAGCAAACATATTCTAGCTCACGTAGACCCAGAAAAAACTTTATGCAACCTTACATCTTGTTTTCCCCTACTTCTAGCAATACAGAACAGTCTAACAGCTTTTCAACAATCAAGAGAGTAACAAATTAAAAGGCTTAATTTTTTTTCTTTTTCCTGAGTACCTTGTAGTTTTATTTCTTTTGAAATTGCTAAATTTTTACTTTTTCTTTCTTTGCTTCTCCAGGAGAGCCTAACATGTCAAGCTTGCCTTCGTTCCAGCTTACCCGCAATTCCATTGCACCATGTATCTGACTACGGACAAACTTCACATTTTTAAGGACTAATGCTCACTTCTTAGTCGCGATTCTAAGAAGGAGGAGCACCTCAAGAGCTTTTATTTTCATGCTTGCTTTTTTTTACTAGGCAATAGCTTCGCTACAATTCGATTAACCTATTACAACCTATCATGCATCAAGCCTTCCCTAGAGGTGCCTTTCGGGGTGACAACATGATTTCAGGCTAAATAAAGCAATTCTAAGCCTACAGAGTCCAAAATAAGATGCTACGTGCTCGATAGATGCAAGGAAGCAACGACAAAACTTTTAAAAATTTTCGAAAAATGCTCAATTAACGCATACAATCTCATGCTTTTCCTATTATGCAACTACGAAGACTTTAAAAGCATATCTTAGATTGTCCTCATCGAACAACATGCAAATTCAGACTACGACACTTCAAATTCAGAGAAAACCCATGCTCGATAACTACGCAGAAGTCCACAGACAAACCACCCCCAACCTTAGAGAGATGCATTGTCCTCAATGCATCAACCATCAGATAAAGCAATAAACGAACAAAATAAGGGAACACGAAAACTTCCCTAATCTTTGCAAGGTTGGCGGAGAGAGAGTGCTATCTTTTCTTCCCAATTTAAGGTCCATAAGCCGGGCAATCTCCTTATTCTACTAATAAAAATGAAACAAAACATGCAAGCAAGCATTAAAAACTAAGTTACCTAAAGTAATAAACTAAAACAAACAGAAATAACAGTTCAAACTCGGGTGCCTCCGAGAAGCGCAAATTTTTAAAGTCGATTGCTCGACTGTATTCTCGGACGCTACTCATCCATAGTCCAACATCTTGGAAGATACTCCATCCATCTCCCTATATCCATCCTTCCTGCCATAGTCCACAGAAAAGAATTTCCTTGGCTTCTCCTGCACACTAACAACATCAATCCCAAACAATGCAATCACAGTATCCACATTTACATTCCCATCAGGTTTATCAGTTAATGCATCCATTTTAAACTCACTATTATCTCCATCAAATTCAACAAATAAGACTCCTTTATCCACACCAATTTTAACCTTAGCAGTTTTCATGAAAGGACGTCCTAAAAGAATTGACGGGGACATACGAGATGAATTTTCATTCATTTCAAGCACATGAAAGTCAGCGGGAAAGTACATTTTGTTAACTTTAACAAGAACATCTTCAACTTTTCCCATAGGACACACAAATGATTTATCAGCCAGTTGCACTATAACACCAGATTTATGCATATATTTCAATTTAAGCTCTTGAAAAACATCATAAGACATCACATTAATTGATGCTCCTAGATCTAACATGACATCATTAATCATTTTGTCCCCTATTATGCAAGGTAAAGTAAACATACCTGGATCCTCGCATTTCGTTGGTAGAACAATGTTGGACATTCTCGAGTCATTCAAGCTTTTCACTTCTTCTTCCACCTTTTGCTTCCTTTTGGAGGTGCACCAACTCTTAAGGAATCTTGAGTAGTTAGGGATTTGCTTGATGGCTTCCAAAAGGGGAATGTTCACCACAACCCTCTTAAAAGTCTGCAAGACTTCTTTATCTTCCTCATCTACCGTAGGCTTTGGCTTAGCCAACCTACTTGGAAATGGCGCAACTGGAACACATTTTTGCTTAGGCATAGGAGATTCCTCATCTTGGTCCTCTTCTTCACTGATCCTGGGACTCAGCCGTTTTCTTGGATTGGGAGGCTTGGGCACATACGTTTGAACAACTGGAGGATTTTTCTTCTTTTCGCTCTCCAACTCGGTTGGAGAGTCCATCAATCTACTCGGGAAGGGGGCTTTAGGCACATACACCCTAGTACAGGTGGGATCGAAGTTTACCCCTTTCCACCTTGGTTCAGAAGTCTCCTCCACTGGTGTAGAATTTGGAGAGATTTCCTTCCCGATTTTCAAGGTCATGGCGCACACTTGTTCACAAGTGCTTGCCATCGGTTGTTGCAGTGGTATCCGTGAGCATTGATCCTCCACCTTACTAAGCCTTTCGTCGAGCCTCTTCATTGCAACAACCAGACCTCGCACTTGAACTCCACTAATCTCAAACATGGCCGAAAATTTCGTCAAGTAAGAACTTACCATCTCCTCGACATTTCGATCTGAAACAGAAGATTGAGATTTTTGTAAGCTTTGAGCTACTATGACAAGTGAGTTACTTACCTCGAGTACTTGGGCTTTGAGCTCGTTCAGATACTTTGAGAGACGGGCATGCTCCACTCCTCCACCACCATACTGCTGAAGGTTCCCAGCAATATTAGAGATCAGAACTCTAGCCTCTACGGGAGTTTTATCATGGAGAGATCCTCCACTAGCAGCATCAATCATCTGGCGGTCTCGTGAAAGCATACCATCGTAAAAATGCTGAATGAGGAGATGCTCAGCTATCTGGTGACTGGGATGGCTCCCACACAGTCGGTTGTACCTCTCCCAACATTCGTATAAATTCTCCTCAGCTCCCTGCGTGATCCTACAGGTTTGCCTCCTGATGTCAGTGGCTTTTGAGGCATGGAAGTACTTTTCCAAAAATAAGCTCTTCAATCCGTTCCATGTCGTGATAGACCCAGATGGAAGACAATACAACCAATCTTTTGCCTTTTCCTTCAAAGTGAAAGGAAAGGCCCTCAAACACAGCTGGTCCTCAGTCACTCCTTGGGGCATCATCCCCGAACATACAAGATGGAATTCCTTAAGATGCTTCAGAGGATCCTCACCTGCATTGCCACAAAAAGAAGGTAGTTGGTGAATTAATCCAGCTTTTAATTGGAAATTTCCTGAAACTACCGGATACGCTATACACAGTGGTTGGCGGTCTAAGTCCGGTGATGCCAACTGCCTCATAGTCCTTTGATCCTCAAAATTAGTCGCAGTCTCCATCTCTTCCACTTTTCTCAAAAATTAAAGAGAAAAAGAAAAACCGTACACAAAAACTTAAAAGAAACGGGTAAAAGTGAACAAGAAAAATAAAAATAAACAGAACCAAAGAAAATAAAATAAAAAAAATAAAAGAAAATAATTTACAAAAGAAAAATAAAAATAAAATAAAACACAAAACAAATAAAATTCAGTCAAGTAGGATTATATTTTTGCTTCCCGGCAACGGCCCCAATTTTGGTAATGAACTTTTGTACGTTCACAAATTTCAGGTTGTCGAAACCCGCCAAAATAGTTAAATATTAGACTCTTGAATTTCACTCTCTCCTAAATTTCTCTCTGTTCTCTCTCCTCGTAACAATGGGGGACTGAATTTGGAGGGACTTCGTCTTCATCCATGGTGGCTTGGGTTGTTCATGGTTGCGGTTTGAAGATTGGGAGGGCAAGCTGAACAAGGTAGCGGAGCTGGGCGCGTCTTCGAGGTAAGTCCACATTCTGTTTTTTCGTTTTCTTGTTTGGTTTATGTGCTACTGTCCTTTTCGTTTTTTAGTTTGTGTGGTTGTGTTTCTAGGCTCCTTGGAGATTGGGTTGTGGTAACTTTAGGATCATCTTCAATGAGGAAAAAGAAATCCCCTCAAAAGAAGTCTCCAGCTAAACCATTCAATGGGTCTCGTCCTCCAATATCACCTTCTGGTAACGTTTTGAGGAAGCAGGTGCCTGAGAGTTCGTTTGCTGATGTTCCTTTATCGGGATTCAAGTCTGGGGGAAAACAGAGCATCGTCTGTGGTGAGGTTCCTGCTGTGGGAAAGCTATTAAAGATGCCTACTCTTCCATTAGAGGTAGCTGGTACTGTTAAGAGGCGTGATCAGGAAGGTTCATCTAGCGTTTCTGGGGAGCCTACAACTGATGCGATATCTGGGAAAACAGGGGTTGTTTCCTTTCCTTTGAAAGCTTGCACTGTGGCTGACGTCCGCGTGAAGGGGAGCTCTTTGTCTCGTCAGTTAAACCAGAGTTCTAAAGGTCAGTCTACGCAGAGGAGATGGCCTCGTCTTCTTCTCATCTGGGCATGGCTCGACTGGAGGTTGAAGATGATGGATTAGGGCAAGCCGTCTCTTTCCCCAGGGTTGCGGCGGCTGAAGATTCTACATTGAATGCCTTTTCTATGGAAGGAAAGAGTATTAAAGAAATTGAGCAGCCAGTTGACCTCTCTCTTCCTGTGATGAACGCTGCTGCTCTTAATGAGCGTGCTGCTGTTGCTCAACGCCCAGCTGGCCGTTTGGTGAAAGGGAAAAAGTCGGCTAGTCTGCCTTCTATGGAAAGCTATTTAAGGAACGATGTTGCTCGGCCATTGGGTTTAATGACCATGGAGGCCCGTTATGGTAAGTCTGGGAGTCTAATGACCTTGGAGGCCCGTCATGGTAAGTCTGGCAGTTCCCTTCCCCCTATTGGGCCGATTGGTGGGGACTCAAGGGGCAAGCATAATGACCCAAGTTTAATTAAGCATGGTCCAATTGAGTTAGGCCAAAATGAGCTAGATCAAATCGGCAATAATGGGATGGGCCAAGATGGGCTTAATTCCATTGGGCTTGACAAATGTAGGCATAATGAGCTGACCCAAGATGGGATTAATGAGTTGGATCACAATGTGCTTAATGTTAATGGGCTTGACAATATGAGTTTGGGCCCAAGTTTGAATGGCTTAGGACAAGGAGTCTTGCCCATTGGGTCGTCTTCCTTTAGCCCAATAGGGCGTGGACAGCTGGGCAACTTGGTGACCCGCCGTAGTATTCCCCCTCGGGAGGAGTTAGGAAAGGATGGAGATTCCGAGTTTGGGATGGGGTTTAGCGCGCCTGGGACGAGGTTTGGGTTGGGGACTCCAGGAAAGTTTCCTCTGTTAGGCCAACATCGCTCGGATATGATTACGAGTGAGGGGGATGATGTGTCTATGGGTTCTGTTGATGGTTTTGGGCCAAATCTTAATGGGCCCTCTAGGCCACTTGGGACCCATGGTTAGGGACAGAAGTCAAGTTGGGCCAATCTTTTTGGGCCGCAGTGGACATCCCCCGCTGTTGAACCCCTAGTCTATAACCCTCCAATTGAGAAGGATGGGATTATGTTTGCCATTCCCTCGGATGAGGTAATTGAGGAGGGCATAGCTGTTTGGAGAGGTTCTTTGGTGGGTCAGCTTATTGATGGCAAACTTCCTTTTTATGTTCTGGATCGGCTTGTCAGAAGGATTTGGGGACATGTGGAAGTTCCAACCATCAACTTGTTTGATAATGGTTTGATCATCTTCAGGTTCAAAAAGGACTCTGCTTGGGACTGGGTCCTGGAGAATGGCCCCTGGCACATTGGGGGGAAGCCTATCCTTCTGAGGCAGTGGGTCCTTGGGATAGTCCCCCAGACCTTTGTTTTCGATAAAATTCCTGTGTGGGTCAAGTTTTTTCATGTCCCTATGGAATTGTGGACCACTCCTGGGTTGTGCGAGTACGGTTGGTGTCCCTCTGCGGTTGGACAAGCCTACAAAGGACAAAACATGCTCCTCGTATGCTCGGGTGTGTGTGGAGGTCGCGATTGATGCCCCTCATCCCAGCAAGGTTGGGGTCACTGTCTTTGGGGTGGATTACACTATCCCAATTGAATATGAGTGGAAGCCCAAGCGGTGCCTGTCTTGCCGTGTCTTTGGTCATTCGGACACAGGTTGTCCGAAACAGACTATGGGTAGTATTGATCCCATCCTCACTACACAGGTGTCTGTTGAGGGTGAGGTCAAGGTGCCGGCCCAGAGTGAGGGCGTGGGCTCGGATCAGGTAGTGGTTGCTAGTGGGGATGGTCAACAGGCCTCCTCTCTTGAGGGTGTTGATGAGTTTATCCCTGTGGATGGGAAATCTCATTAGCGTAAACGGAACAGGAAGAAATGAGTTTATCCCTGTGGATGGGAAATCCTTGGCTGCGACAGACTCGTCTGCCCATCCCATTGCCTTGGTTAGTGTTGCGTGCTCGGTGTGTAAATAAAAATGCGATGCGAGAGCACTCAGAACATGCAAGCATACATGGTCTTGTAGCAAGTAATAAGTATTTTTTCATTCGATTTCCCACAGAGATTTATTCTTAGTTACTAACGAAGTGAGATGCTAAATTAGAAAGGGTGGTTTAAATGGGGTGAATTGAATATTAATGTGCCTAACTAATGAAGAATATACGAGATATGCAAGCCTAAACGAAAGCAAGTAAAGAGATGAACTTGAATGTAGAGGAAAAAGAATTGCGGAGAAAGCAATTTGCTAGCAATAAAATCGGAAGAGTAAAATAGGAGAAAAATGGCTAAGGCAAAAACAGAACAAAAGAATTGCGCAGACAACAATTATCTAGCAATTAAATTAGCAACGTTTTAAGGGTGAGATGGGGAAACAAGGTCAACTAACGACTCCTCTATAGGATTTTTCAAACGATTATTCAGCAGTAGCTCAACTTATCATGCATCAATTTAACTCATTCTCATGCACCTCTCGATTACATGCATTAGATCCTTTAGTTCACTCATATCCAAGTAAGACTTAAGCATCTATTTATATAAGCAAGTTAATGAATTGTGCTAGGAAAATGCCTATTCCTAGGTCGTTTTCTGGCTACCATGAAAGGCTAGCATGAATGGACGACTCTGAACTCTTACTCCTTCCGGAGGTTAGGAGTTCTTTAGACAAAATGGATGGCCGATCGAAATTGCCCGTGGGATGAAGTACACATACATTCAATGCGTTCGAAGCTATCCTACAAGCTGAATTCACGTATTTCTACCTATAGATTCATCATTAGCAAACCCTTGGGTGATTAGTTACTCATGGTTGATGTGGAGTTAGAAAGTTGGGTGGATTAAGCATGATTAACAGTACTTTAAAGGAAAACAAAAGGAAGACAGAATGTGATGTGAAACTTGCGAAGTTGTAAATGATTCCATGTTACGTCTCCAAAAGTGACCTTTTTAGGACTTATTTATCTTAGAAAGATGTACACTCTTAGGTGTTTTTGATAGGATTTAGCTTAAACCTATGCTTATATATGAGAATTAGAAGAAGGTAGCTAAATTAGGACTTGTGTGCAAAAGGAAAGAAAAGGAATGAAAACCGAAGTTAAAAGAAGGAAAAATGCGCATTGCGGCAGCATTGCGGAAACATTGCTAAAACCGCAATGTTTCAAGTGAAATCCGTAAGTTGACTGATCTTTTTCTGTTATTTTCCGTTATTTCAGGGATTCGTTCTTTCTCCTCCATCCATTTTGAAGTACGACGTTGAGGATGGATGGTTCTCCTTGGCCCAAACGCACCTGCAGATTACTATAAAAGGGGGTCCAAGTAGAGGGTTTGATCATCCGAAAGCGCAGAAGTCTCTTCGCAGCTCCATCTTTTCTCCTGTTTTTCTTCTCCGTTTGTTGGTGTGAGAGGTTCAGCTGTTGGAATCGACAATCTGATAGGAAGGAGAGAAGATTCATCTTCTCTCCTGATTGGATTCATCCAAGCAAGGCTATCCTTTCTCTCCCTTCAGCCGAGGCATTTGCGACGAGGCGTTCAAGCTCAATTACTGCTTTCTGTCTTTTATTTCTAATTTCCAGCTCTGTTTAGTTGTTGTTTCTTTTCTAGTGGCTAGTTCATTTCATTTCGTTGCTTTCTGTCTTTATGTTATTCACTTTAAGCTTCCCTTTGTTCATTCAAACAATCAAGTAATCAAAGCAAAATTCATTATTTCACAGTTTCTTGTCTTTGTTGCCTACTATTTTTCCTTGCTGTTTGTCTTTAAATTCCTTCTAAGCATGTCTACTTCACCTCTTATTTCTGTTCTGTCTATATCCATGAGTAACTAAGTCACATAGGGGCATGCTAATGACAATCCTATAGGTTAAAAAACGTGAACCAAGCATGTAGGATAGCTGTCGAAGCATTGATTGTATGTAAGCTTCATCCCACGGGCAATTTCGATTGGCCATCCATTTTGTCCAAAGAACTCCTAACCTCTGGAAGGAGTAAGAGTTCAGAGTCATACACTCATGCTAGCCTTTCAAGGTAACCAGAAAACGACCTAGGAATAGTCGTTTTCCTAGTACAAACCATAACTTTATGCTTTAACAAGATGCTTAAGACCTTACTTGGACATGAGTAAACTAAAGAATCTAATGCATGAAATCGGAAGATACATGAGATTGAGTTAGTTTGATGCATAGTGAGTTGATCCAGTGCTTGAGAATCGTATAAAAATGCCTATAGAGGAGTCGTTAGTAGCCCTTGTTTCTCCATTTTACACACTTTAACTGTTAGTAACATTGCGGTAGAATTGCTGTTCTCGCAATTCTGCTAAGTTTAAAATTTTGTTTAGCTAATTTCCTCTTCGTTTATTAATCTCTTCTCTTTTCATTTGAGTTTATCTTTGACTTACACTTGTTTATGTTGCTACCCTTTACATATTCCTTAGAAATTAGACAACTTAAAACCAATTCTACCCCCTCAAATCCACCCATTCTTTCTTAACAATACACTTCACGAGTAGCTCATAATAAATCTCTGTGGGAAAACGAATGAAAAAATACTTACTACTTGCTATAAGATCATGTATGCTTGCATGTTCTGAGTGCTCTCTCTCTCTTATTGCTTATTTATTTTACACATTGAGCACGCAACAAGTTTTTGGCGCCGCTGTCGGAGATTTATTTTAGTGAAAACGAAGTTTGTTAAGTTAGAAAACCAACTCTTAATATCTATTGAAGCTGATCTATTTTCATTTCTTTTGCAGGTACTATTTGGGTTAGTTTATGAATGAGCCTTCAAGTAGTGATCTAGAGTTCAACCCTGAGCCTGAGAGATTATTTAAGGCTAGAAATAGAGCCAAGAAACGTCTCTTTAAACAACCCCCTTTACCTCAAATAATTGCTGAAACCGTAGAGTCTCCGCAATCCTCTCAAGAAGAAATGGATAGATTAGTTCCAAATCCGGTGCCTGTCACTCGCAATCCCATCGAAATAGCGAATGATAAGGATAGTGCCATTCTCTCATACCTAGTACCTATGCCTAGGGAGCTGAACTCCAGCATAATCCGCCCTGAAATCACTGCCAACTCATTCGAGTTAAAGCCAGTGATGTTCCAAATGTTGTCCACTGTGGGACAATTCTTTGGAGTGGAAAATGAGGATCCCACAACCATCTTAGAAACTTCCTAGGAGTCAGTGATACATTCATCATCCCTGGAGTTTCCCAAGAAGCCTTGAGGCTCTACCTCTTCCCTTACTCTTTGAGGGATAGAGCAAAGACGTGGTTAAACTCATTACCCTCTGGATCAGTCCTCAATTGGACAGACTTGGCGGAGAAATTCCTAGTTAAATACTTCCCACCTGATAGGAATTCTACCTTTCGTGATGACATAATCAAGTTCAAACAAGCTGAGAATGAGTCTCTTCACGAAGCTTGGACAAGGTTCAAGGACCTTCTTCTGAAATGTCCACATCATGGCATTCCATGGTGTATCCAAATAGAGGTCTTTTTCAAAGGATGCAACCCTAGCACCAGACAAGTTCTAAATTCATCTGCTGGAGGTTCCATGTTGTCCAAAAGTTATAATGAAGCCTATGAGATCTTGGAGAAGATCTCAGCATCTCACTGTAGGTGGTCAGATGATCCAGTTGAGCCAACTAGAGCTCAAGACAAGGACGCACTCAATGCCATGAGTAGCCAAATAAGCGCCCTGACCAACCTAGTCAAGCAAATGGCTCAAGCCAATCTCCAAACTAGTGTCAACACCGCCACAGCCATGTCAATGGGCACCCAACCAAGTCAAGGTGAGACACTTATCTGTGGATTCTTTGGGGAAGGGCACCTGTATGAATACTGCCCTGGGAATCCAGCCTCAGTCTGCTATATTGGAAGCCAACAGCAGCCTAGGAACAACCCCTATTCCAATACTTACAACCCTGGTTGGAGGAACCACCCAAACCTGTCATGGGGTGGCCAACAGAATGCTAACCAAGCTCCTAACCAACCAAGACCGAGTGGAACACCTGGTTTCACTCCCCAACACAACCAATCCATGTACCAAAAACCATACAACCAACCTGTAGGGTCTTCTGTAGAAAACTTACTTAAGGAATACATAGCCAAGAATGATGCCACTCTACAGAGTCAGCAAGCTACTCTTAGGAGCCTAGAGAACCAAATAGGGCAACTAGCCAACGAACTCAAAAGTAGGCCCCAAGGTAGACTACCTGCTGACACTGAAGTGCCAAGGAGAGATGGTGAAGAGCAAGTTCAAGCAATTGAACTCAGAAGTGGGAGACCATTGGTTAGCAACACCAAAGAAACACCAAAGAGAGTAGAGAACAATGAGTCTAGTGCTCCACTGGAGTCTCTGCCAAACCAAGGTCCACCATCAACAAGCACATCAGGACCAAGGCTGGAGCCAATCATAGAAGAGATAGAAGAAATTCCAAGGCCTCCACCTATCCTGAGGCGACCTGAAGTGCCTGCATATGTGCCACCACCTCCATTTCCTCGAAGGCTAAAGAAAAAACAAGAACAGGAAGTGCACTTTAACAAATTTTTAGAAATTCTTAAACAAGTGCATGTGAATATTTCTTTTGTAGAAGTTTTACAGTCTATGCCCTCTTATGTAAAGTTTTTGAAGGATATTATCACTAACAAAAGAATAATTGGTGAGTTTGAAACAGTAAATCTCACTGAGGAGTGCAGTGCCATACTCCAGAACAAGCTACCCAAGAAGGAGAAGGATCCTGGTTCCTTCACCTTACCTGTAGAGCTAGGAGGCAAGCACGTGGGCAGAGCTCTTTGTGACCTGGGAGCCAGCATAAACCTCATGCCCCTATCACTATTCCGCCAGCTAGGAATAGGAGAAGCACGTCCAACCACTGTCACTTTACAACTAGCAGACAGATCCATCGCCTACCCTGAGGGTAAGATTGAGGATATTCTTGTAAAGGTTGACAAGTTTATTTTCCTTGCAGATTTCATTATCCTGGATTATGAAGCAGACAAGGAGGTCCCCATCCTATTAGGCAGACCTTTTCTTGCCACAGGTAGGGCCCTGATAGATGTCCAAAAAGGTGAGCTCACGATGAGGGTTCATGATGAAGAGGTGAAATTTAGTGTATATAAAGCCTTAAGGTACCCCTCTGACTCTGAATCTTGTGCTAGCATGGACATTGTAGATTCATTAATGGAAGAACAGCTGGAGCATGTATTATTAACTAAGCATGCTAATGAATATGTACAATTAGATTTAACTGATTTAAATGTGTCTGAAATAATGGATATACCTGTAGATAAAACGCAGCATGTATGTATAAATAAAGACCTGACTAACAGATCCATGAATCCTTTAAAACCATCCATTGAGCATCCACCTGTCTTAGAATTGAAACCTCTACCCACTCACCTCAAGTATGCATATCTAGAAAGTAATGATACTTTGCCTGTGATTATTTCTTCTAAATTAAGTGAAAAGCATGAGGTTGAACTGATTTTATTACTTAAGCAACATAGGAAGGCTATTGCATGGACTATTGCTGATATTAGAGGCATTAGCCCTTCCTATTGCATGCATAAGATTATACTAGAGGAAGAGCATACACCCCGAGTAGATCACCAACGTAGGTTGAACCCCTCTATGAAAGAGGTAGTTAAAAAGGAAATAATAAAATGGTTAGATGCTGGTGTGACCTTCCCTATAGCTAGTAGTTAGTGGGTGAGCCCTATACAATGTGTACCTAAGAAGGGGGGGATGACTGTGGTAGTCAATGAGAACAATGAACTGATTCCAACTAGGACTATCACAGGATGGAGAGTTTGCATGGATTATAGGAAATTAAACAAGGAAACCAAAAAAGACCACTTCTGATACGAAACCTCCAAGAATAAGCGTGAGAACCCCTTGATTATACGGACCCCCAACACATTAACTTGAAAACCCCAGTAGCCAATTCGATCTCAGCCCCTAAGATAGGCTAGAATACAGGTTACTTAGATGATCTAACGAACCAAGGATCGGACAAAGCTTTTGGCTCCCATCAACCCTCGATCTTCAAAGCACTCCACAAGCAAGACAGATCAATCCTCACTTGAATGCTCCAAATATACATGCATTCTATCACAAGAACACACAAGAAACAAAGCTTAAAAGCTTTCATGGGTTTAAAACCCAAAACACTACATTTCATATCTCATATCAAGTTGTCTTTTACAATAGACAAGACTAATCCCTTTTATAGACAAGGAATTAAGCCAAGAGACTCTAACATAAATGCTAATATGAAAAGTCACCTTGAAATACCAAAAGATGCCTTGATATTCTAAAAGGCACCTTGGAAAACTAAAAGTTTATCTTGAAATATGAAAGATCACCTAAAACTTAGTTACACTTTAAATGAGTACATTAAGTAACCAAATATGGATTTTAAACTTGGTTTTAACATGATCTATTAATCTTCCACGAAATGGTATTGTGAGATAGTGCATTTCTCTTCTTTGTTGACTTTGATCTTTGCTCCATAACAATGGTTTGACTTCATTGACCTTCATCATGGATATGAATTAGATTGTTAAGATAATTCATATCAACTTCCCTCTACCATTCATTGACCAAATGTTAGATAGAATAGCTGGTAGAGCTTACTACTGCTTCTTAGACGGTTATTCAGGATATAACCAGATCACTATAGACCCCAAGGACCAAGAAAAGACTACCTTCACTTGCCCTTTTGGAACATTTGCCTTTCGCAGAATGCCTTTTGGCTTATGCAATGCACCGGCAACATTCCAAAGGTGCATGTTGGCAATCTTCTCTGATTTGGATGAGTCTATGATAGAGATATTCATGGATGATTTCTCAGTCTTTGGGGATTCATTCACAAACTGTCTAGAGAACTTAGGACAAGTCCTGGCTAGGTGTGAGGAGACCAACCTAGTCCTAAATTGGGAGAAGTGCCACTTCATGGTGGACGAACGGATTGTCTTAGGTCATAGAGTGTCTAGGGCAGGTGTTACGTCTCCAAAAGTGACCTTTTTAGGACTTATTTAGCTTAGAAAGATGTACACTCTTAGGTGTTTTTGATAGGATTTAGCTTAAACCTATGCTTATATATGAGATTTAGAAGAAGGTAGCTAAATTAGGACTTGTGTGCAAAAGGAAAGAAAATGATTAAAAACCGAAGTTAAAAGAAGGAAAAATGAGCATTGCGGCAGCATTGCGGAAACATTGCGGACACCGCAATGTTTCAAGTGAAAACCGTAAGTTGACTGATCTTTTTCTGTTAATTTCCGTTATTTCAGGGATTCGTTCTTTCTCCTCCATCCATTCTGAAGTACGACGTTGAAGATTGATGGTTCTCCTTGGCCCAAACGCACCTGCAGATTACTATAAATAGGGGTCAAAGTCGAGGGTTCAAACATCATCCGAAAGCGCAGAAGTCTTCTCGCAGTCCAACTTTTCTCCTGTTTTTCCTTTGCCGTCTGCTGGTTTGCGAAGCTCAGCTGTTGGAATCGATAATCTGATAGGAAGGAGAGGAGATTCTTCTTCTCTCCCGATTGGATTCATCCAAGCAAGGCTGACCTTTCTCATCCTTCATTCGAGGCGGCTGCAACGAGACATTCGAGCTTGTTTTACTGCTTTTTGCTCTTCATTTCCATTTTCCAGCTTTGTCTTGTTGCTGTTTCTTTTCTAGTAGCTAGTTTAGACTATTTCGTTGTGTTCTGTCTTCCTGTTATTTGCTTTAAAGCTTTTCTTTGTCAATCAAACAATCAAGTAATCAAATCTCAATTCTTCATTCCACAGTTTCTTGCCTTTACATTCTACTGCTTTCCCTTACTGTTTTGTCTTTAAATTCCGTCTAAGCATGTCTACTTCTTCTCTTGCTTCTGTTCTGTTTACATCCATGAGTAGCTAAATCACTTAGGGGCATGCTAATGACAACACTTTAGGCTAAAAAACGTGAACCAAGCATGTAGGATAGCTCTCGAAGCATTGATTGTATGTAAGCTTCATCCCACGGGCAATTTCGATTGGCCATCCATTTTGTCCAAAGAACTCCTAACCTCTGGAAGGAGTAAGAGTTCAGAGGCATACTATCATGCTAGCCTTTCAAGGTAACCAGGAAACGACCTAGGAATAGGCGTTTCCCTAGTACAAACCATATTTTTCTGCCTTAACAAGATGCTTAAGACCTTACTTGGACATGAGTAAACTAAAGAATCTAATGCATGAAATCGGAAGATACATGAGAATGAGATAGTTTGATGCATAGAGAGTTGATCCAATGCTTGAGAATCGTGAGAAAAAGCCTATAGGATAGTCGTTAGTAGCCCTTAATTCATCACTTTACACACTTTCGCTGTTATTTAAATTGCGGTAGAATTGCTGTTTCCGCAATTCTGCCAAAGTTACAATTCTGTCTAGCCATTTTTGTCTCCATTTAGTAGTCTCGTCTCTTTTCGTTTGAGTTTAACGTTGACTTGCATTCGTTTATGTTGCCACCCTCTACGTATTCAGTAGGAAATAGACAATTTAAAACCAATTCTACCCCATCAAAATCACCCCTTCTTTCTTAACTTTACACTTCATGAATAGCTTATAATAAATCTCTGTGGGAAAACGAATGAAATATACTTACTACTTGCTATAAGACCATGTATGCTTGCATGATCTGAGTGCTCTCTCTACCTTATTGCATATTTATTTTAGCACATTGAGCACGTAACAAGTTTTTGGCGCCGCTGCCGGGGATTTAGTTTAGTGAAAATGAAGTTTGTTAAGTTAGAAAACCAACTCTTAATATCTATTGGAGCTAATCTTCTTTCATTTCCTTTACAGGTACTATCAAGCTAGTTTATGAAAGAGTTTCCAAACCTCAACTCGCAACAGAGAGAAACTTTGCAGGTGGAAAACGTATGGGTACGACAAAGTAAATAAATACGGTGCAGAACTTAATTGGAGGACGAGTTTGCCCACAACAGTTTGAAGGATTTTACCAGCCATGTGCTTATTGTGGGGATAATCATAACTTGGAGAATTGCCCAACATTGAATTATCAAGAGAGGCAATATCAACAAAGCTATGACAACCATTATTCGTACATGTGTGAACATGATCAGTGGCAACTCTCAAATAATCCTTGGGAAGAGCATGTGCAAATTGCTCATTATGAAGAGTTCCCCCAACATGAAAACTATCAACATTATGCCCCAACTCCAAGTGAAGAATTATCACCCACTTTGGAGGCACTATGGATAGAATTCATGGAAAGGAATGATGCATCCATGAGGAGAATGGATGTGCAATTAGCTCAGCTCACAAATGACTTACAAGAGCTACTTGCTATAGCAAAATCACTACCACCATGCCCTCAGATGTTCGATTTTTATGATGATGAACCTTTTGTTACCTTCGAATCTGAGAAGAGTGATCCAATGGAATCTCCATATGAAATGGTGGAGTTGGTGACAGTTGAGAAAAATGAAATTGTGCTGGATGAGGCCAAAGAGACTAATGCGCTGCTTGAGGAACAAGAATTTGAAATGTTTGAGGTTGTAGCAAGCTTCTCCACCAATGAAAGAGTTGAGCCACCACCACCACAAATGCTCCAGCTGAAGGAGTTAGAAAGAGTTGTGCCAGAAAAAGAAGTCTCATCGCATCAAAGCTATGTTGTAGCAAATATTGTAGAAACAAAACCAACGCACAGAAAGTACAAACCTTGGGATGTTATAACATGCAGTCTCTTTGAAAGAATCAACAAATTCAAGGTGTGGCAGAATGTCCGACCCCGTAAATCAAGACTTAAGTATCTTAAAGGAGCAAAAGTGATGCCTCGAAACATTGAAGAATATCCATATGAGGCAGATTGACAAGGGAGTATTTCTGTTCCTTAAAAGAAAAAAAATATAATAATCAAACTGCTTTTCGTCGAACCATGTGAATTCTGTTGTTTTGAGTTAATATTTGGTCTGTCTTTAATTCTTTATTTTTGCTGTTTAAATTTGTTTAGTGTAGTCTGATGGTAGCTGAATAGGTAGATTAGTTTAGTTTCATTTTTGTATAGCTTGAATGACTGGAAAAAGCATGCATAGGGGCCCTGATCACTGATATATCTGCCCTGTATCTATTGCGAAATAATTGCAGAATCCGCAATTTTTATTAGTAAATGCATGTTTTTGACTGACTGTTTAGCTAGGCTGGTTCTGTTTAAATTCTGTCTTTTGCTGCTATCTTGACTACCTTATATAGCTTATCTCAAAGCATGCTGGATGAGTGTCATAGGACACCTTTGATAGTTTAAATTAGCCTCTTAAAAGTGCTCAACATGCATAGCTTTAAGTCCTTACCTGCCTGTCTTTACGAATTTCTGCTGCTGTGATATTTACTTTTAGAATGTTCTGTCTATGCCTAGGGCTTTTAGATTCTCTTTGTTTTACCTTAGACTAGATGCTTCTAGGACAAGTTTGGGGGTGTGCCACCTCAGACACTCATTGGGGACAATGAGTAGTTTAAGTTTGGGGGAGGCCACCCTAGGCCTAGGAACATTCCTCTCTCCCTTAAAGCATAAGCATTCTTCTTCTCCTTTATAAAAAATGATGAGCTGAAAAAAAAAAATGAAAAATAGAATAAAGAGGGGTGTCTCTCTTAGGTTGCTGAGTAATCAGTGCCAAGTGTGTAACCCACAAGTGGCATTGCATCAAAAGGCAACCAAAGGAGAGGCTCCACCAAAGTAAGAAAGAAAAAGGAAAAAAATAGGGAAGAAGAATGTACACCTAGGAGTTGCAACTTTGTGGCTTAGATGTCCTAAATAAAAAGAACTCTGATCCTCAATTAGCTGAGCACAAAGTTGTAACTTGTAGGGTTGTTTAGGGAGATGAATGTATGTCCAATGTAGTGATGCCAGGGTTTAGGTTGTTCTCTAAAAGTACTACTGTCACTGTTAATACTAAGACTGGCATGACTCTAAGGAATCCTAGGTAATTCAAAAGTAAAAGCTAGAAGCATGTACTGAGTCTGGGTAAAGCTAGGTAGAATTCGAAACCTTAGGGATAGATGCATGATATGATAAAAGCAAGTAGATCAGTTGTAGGGAGTTAATGAAACAGCAGGAGTATTAGGCGTGCGAAGTCAGAAGAAGCAATATGAAAGGTTAGTTGTAAACTTGGAAGTGTGTCACAGGACAGCACTGCTATAGATAGGAATGTAGTCAGTAAGTGGTTAAAGAAGATGAAACAGCAGCCTAGGCAAGTCCTTAGATTGCTCGAGGACGAGCAAAACCTTAAGTTTGGGGGTGTGTTACGTCTCCAAAAGTGACCTTTTTAGGACTTATTTAGCTTAGAAAGATGTACACTCTTAGGTGTTTTTGATAGGATTTAGCTTAAACCTATGCTTATATATGAGATTTAGAAGAAGGTAGCTAAATTAGGACTTGTGTGCAAAAGGAAAGAAAAGGATTAAAAACCGAAGTTAAAAGAAGGAAAAATGAGCATTGCGGCAGCATTGCGGAAACATTGCGGACACCGCAATGTTTCAAGTGAAAACCGTAAGTTGACTGATCTTTTTCTGTTAATTTCCGTTATTTCAGGGATTCGTTCTTTCTCCTCCATCCATTCTGAAGTACGACGTTGAAGATTGATGGTTCTCCTTGGCCCAAACGCACCTGCAGATTACTATAAATAGGGGTCAAAGTCGAGGGTTCAAACATCATCCGAAAGCGTAGAAGTCTTCTCGCAGTCCAACTTTTCTCCTGTTTTTCCTTTGCCGTCTGCTGGTTTGCGAAGCTCAGCTGTTGGAATCGATAATCTGATAGGAAGGAGAGGAGATTCTTCTTCTCTCCCGATTGGATTCATCCAAGCAAGGCTGACCTTTCTCATCCTTCATTCGAGGCGGCTGCAACGAGACATTCGAGCTTGTTTTACTGCTTTTTGCTCTTCATTTCCATTTTCCAGCTTTGTCTTGTTGCTGTTTCTTTTCTAGTAGCTAGTTTAGACTATTTCGTTGTGTTCTGTCTTCCTGTTATTTGCTTTAAAGCTTTTCTTTGTCAATCAAACAATCAAGTAATCAAATCTCAATTCTTCATTCCACAGTTTCTTGCCTTTACATTCTACTGCTTTCCCTTACTGTTTTGTCTTTAAATTCCGTCTAAGCATGTCTACTTCTTCTCTTGCTTCTGTTCTGTTTACATCCATGAGTAGCTAAATCACTTAGGGGCATGCTAATGACAACACTTTAGGCTAAAAAACGTGAACCAAGCATGTAGGATAGCTCTCGAAGCATTGATTGTATGTAAGCTTCATCCCACGGGCAATTTCGATTGGCCATCCATTTTGTCCAAAGAACTCCTAACCTCTGGAAGGAGTAAGAGTTCAGAGTCATACTATCATGCTAGCCTTTCAAGGTAACCAGGAAACGACCTAGGAATAGGCGTTTCCCTAGTACAAACCATATTTTTCTGCCTTAACAAGATGCTTAAGACCTTACTTGGACATGAGTAAACTAAAGAATCTAATGCATGAAATCGAAAGATACATGAGAATGAGATAGTTTGATGCATAGAGAGTTGATCCAATGCTTGAGAATCGTGAGAAAAAGCCTATAGGATAGTCGTTAGTAGCCCTTAATTCATCACTTTACACACTTTCGCTGTTATTTAAATTGCGGTAGAATTGCTATTTCCGCAATTCTGCCAAAGTTACAATTTTGTCTAGCCATTTTTGTCTCCATTTAGTAGTCTCGTCTCTTTTCGTTTGAGTTTAACGTTGACTTGCATTCGTTTATGTTGCCACCCTCTACGTATTCAGTAGGAAATAGACAATTTAAAACCAATTCTACCCCATCAAAATCACCCCTTCTTTCTTAACTTTACACTTCATGAATAGCTTATAATAAATCTCTGTGGGAAAACGAATGAAATATACTTACTACTTGCTATAAGACCATGTATGCTTGCATGATCTGAGTGCTCTCTCTACCTTATTGCATATTTATTTTAGCACATTGAGCACGTAACAGCAGGTGTAGAGGTCGATAGGGCAAAAATTGAAATAATAGAGAAATTGGTAGAACCTCAGAATGTCAAAGCCATTAGGAGTTTCTTAGGACATGCTGGCTTCTATAGAAGGTTCATTAAGGACTTTTCTAAGATCTCCAAGCCTTTATGTGAGCTTCTAGAGCTAAACAAACCATTCATCTTCTCTAAAGAATGTTTCCTAGCCTGGAAAACCCTTAAGGAAGTACTAACACACCCTGTATACTATGTTAGTAAGACACTTAATGAGGCACAATGTAATTACACAACTACTGAGAAGGAGATGCTAGCTGTAGTGTTTGCTTGTGAGAAGTTTAGGAATTACATTGTAGGCACTAGGACAATTGTGTACACTGACCATTCTGCTTTAAAGTACCTTAGGAGGAAGACTGATGCTAAGCCTAGGTTGATCAGATGGGTATTGCTGCTGCAAGAGTTTGATCTGGACATTAGAGATAAGAAAGGATGTGAAAATGTGGTTGCGGATCATCTTTCTAGATTGCAGCATAATTGCGAAAAAATTGCGGAAACCGCAATTTCTGATGCTTTTATTGATGAACATGTCTTTGTATTGACTCATCGTGATAACGATGAGGAACCTTGGTTTGCTGACATTGCTAACTTCCTTGCATCACAGGTACTACCAACTTTCAAGGGAGGACAAGAAAAGAAGAGGTTCCTTCATGAAGCTAGGAAGTTTATATGGGATGATCCCACACTTTACAAGACATGTGCTGATGGTCTGCTAAGGAAGTGTGTTTCAGCTGCTGAGGCGAAGTCTGTGCTGCAGCACTGCCATACAGCCCCCTATGGTGGACACTTTGGTGGCCAAAGAACAGCTGCAAAGGTGTTCCAGAGTGGCTACTATTGGCCAACGATCTTCAAGGATGCCCACAACTATGCACACAGCTGTGATGAATGCCAGAGAACAGGTAACCTTAGTCGAAAGGATGAGATGCCTCTCACTTACATCTTAGAGTTGGAGCTCTTTGATGTGTGGGGCATTGACTTCATGGGACCATTTCCCCCATCATCAGGTAACCTTTACATATTGGTAGCAGTAGACTATGTATCTAAGTGGGTAGAGGCCATAGCATGTCCAAATAATGATGCCAAAACAGTCATAAGATTCCTGCATAGACATATCTTTACTAGATTTGGAACACCTCGTGCTATAATTAGTGATGATGAGAATATAAGAAAAAAGGGCAAGTGAACTTTTTTGATTTCCTCTCCTCTCTGTTCTCTCTCCTCCCAACAATGGGGGATTGAGTTTTTTGAAGCTTCTTCCATGGTGGTCGTCGGCCTTCTTGCTGCTGCTGCTGGACTGAGGTTTTGGAGGGCATGGTGATCACGGGAGCTGAACTGGGCGCATCAACAAGGTAAGTTTTCATTCTCCTTTGCGTTTCTGTTCTGCTTTTCCTTCATTCTGTCCATTTCGTGTTTAGTTATTCTGTGTTTGTGGGCTTGTTCCCTTGGATTTCTGGTTGTGGTGAGGTAAGGGCTGTCCTATCTTCGGCTGGAGTGCCAACAATGAGGAGGAAGAAGTCCCCTCAAAAGAAGCCTTCTGCTAATCCGAGCTCTGGTTTTAAGGGCCTTCGGCCTCCCAAATCTTCACCATCTTCAGGGAGTTTCACCCTAGTTGAGTCCCCTACTGTTGGTAACTTGCTGAAAGAACATGATTTGCCTATTAATTCCCTAGAGATAGTTAGTACCAGTAATGCAACAAGCATTTGTAAAGGGAAGTTGAAGAGTGTTTCTGCTAGCGCTTCAGGGCAGCCCACAGTCCCTGCTAAATCTGGGAAAATAGGGGACCCTTCACTTAAGCTGGTAGTTAACGATGGGCCTGCCATCTGCGACAATGGTGTGGGAATGGTTCCTAAACCTCGTATTAAGAAGCAACATGTGACAGAGGAAGGGGCTTCATCCTCAAATCTGGGTCCGCTTCGGCTGGAGGTTGAAGAAGAAGGTTTAGGGCAATCTGATTTCTCTCTCTTGGATGCGCAGGCTGCAGACAAGGCTTTGAATGCGTTTTCTATTAATGGAAAATTCACTAACCCCAATGGTGAGAGTACTAAGCCTGACGCTTTTCTTCCTTCCTCCCCCGTGATGAGAATTAATGAGAGGGCTGGGATTAATGTTGTACGTTCTTCAAATTTCCAAGTTGGGAAAGTTTCAGCTGCTGCATCTTTGGAAAGCCCATTAATTGTGGATGATTCTCTCTCCTTGGGTAAATCGATGCTGCCAAAAACTATTAAGGACATGACTACCCATTTGGGCAAGTCTCATTTCCCACGCAAGCTTGAAGGGCTGCAAGGTAATGCTTTAATGGGCCAGCCAAGATGTGACATCCCAAGTACTACTCCTTTTGACTTTCAACATGGTAAGTCCAATTTGACTTTGACCCGTCAGAATTTGCATGGTGATTTGGGCCTTCAAGCCAAAAATAGTGCAGCTTTATGTGGTTCCTTAGATTTAAATGGGCTTGTTAATGGGCCTATTGAAAATGAAATTGAGCTTGCACCTCTTGGGCTTGATGGTTTGGATAAGAAGGGGCCCCATCTTAATGGGCTTGACCCAATGGGTATGGGCCCAAATCTAAGCTCGACGGGCTTCGGGCAAGGAGTCGTGCCTCTTGGGCCAATTGGACCGTCCTCTTTTAGCCCTATGGGGCGTGGGCAGTTGGGCCATTTGGTGACCCGTCGTACATTCTCTGATCGGGCTGAGGGTTTGCCCTTGAAGGGAAAGGTCGGAAATAGTGATTTTGAAATAGGGGTGAGTTCGCTAGGGCCGATGTTTGGTTCGGGGATTCCAGGAAAGTTTCCCCTGTTGGGCCACCATTGTTCGGAGTTGGGATCTAGTGAAGGGGATGATGTGTTGGGGGGTTCGGTGGACGAGTCTGGGACGTTTCCTATTAGGCCATTTGGGCCCGCAGGGCCCCTTCCTCAGGGTCAGAAGGCTAGTTGGGCCAATCTTTTTGGGCCTCAGTGGACCTCCCCTGCTGCGGAACCCCTAGTCTATAACCCTCCAATTGAGAAGGATGGGATGCTGTTTGCCATTCCCTCGGATGAGGTTATCGAGGAGGGCATAGCAGTCTGGAGAGGCTCGTTGGTGGGTCAATTTATTGATGGAAAATTTCCCTTTTTTGTTCTTGATCGTCTTGTCAGGAAGATTTGGGGACATGTGGAAGTTCCAACCATTAACTTGTTTGATAATGGTTTGATCATTTTCAGGTTCCAAAAGGACTCAGCTAGGGACTGGGTATTAGAGAATAGCCCCTGGCACTTCGGGGGGAAGCCTATACTTCTGAGGCCGTGGTCCCCTGGGATTGTCCCCCAGACCTTTGTGTTCGATAAAATACCTGTGTAGGTTAAGTTTTTCCATGTCCCTATGGAATTGTGGACCACTCCTGGGTTGAGTAATATTGCTAGCACGGTTGGTATTCCTTTGCGGTTGGATAAACCTACAAAGGACAAAACGTGCTCCTCGTATGCTCGGGTTTGTGTGGAGGTTGCGATTGATGCCCCTCTTCCTAGTAAAGTTGGGGTCACTGTCTATGGGGTTGATCACACTATCCCAATTGAGTATGAGTGGAAGCCCAAGCGGTGCCTGTCTTGTCGTGTCTTCGGCCACTCGGACACAGGTTGTCCGAAACAGAATAGGGGTAGGGTCGATCCCATCCCCACTACACAGGTGGCTGCTGAGGGTGAGGTCAAGGGGCCGGCCCAGAGTGAGGGTGTGAACTCGGATATGGTTATGGTTGATAGTGGGGAGGGTCAGCAGGCCTCCTCTCTTGAGACTAGTGATGAGTTTCTCCCTGTGGAAGGGAAGTCTCGTAGGCGTAAACGGAACAGGAAGAAGGCAGCAAAGTCCTTGGCTGCGGCAGACTCGTCTACCCATCCCATAGCCTCGGTTAGCCTCCCGAGTTCCCCTTCTGCCTCTAGGCTTTCCCGTTCTCCCGAGCCCCTAAAGGGGGTCCGCGTGGCTAACTCGTTCGGATCCCTAGCTGATTCCTCGGAGTGTGCCTTGGCCTCCCCGAGGGTGGTTTCCTTAGTGGAAAAGACGCTCTGTGACAGTGTGGACCCCCGATGGTGTCAGGATGCCGTTGTTTCCCCTTCTACTTCCTATGTCTAGTTGGTGCTCGTGGAATGTGCGCGGTCTTACTGACCCGACCAAAGGTCGTTGTGTTCGTTCGTTTCTGCAGTCTCAGGATATTGGTTTCTGCTGTCTGGTTGAAACTAAGGTTAAGGCTCATCAGTTTGACTTCGTGTTTCGTTCCTTTGGGGCCGATTGGCAGTGCATGTGTAGCTATGGGGACAGTGGCCTGGGTCGTATTTGGGTGTTATGGCGTTCCCGCCGTTTCTCTTTCTCTCCTACCCTGATTAGTCCTCAGCTGGTTACTGGCTCCCTGGTGGACCTGTCTTCTCAGGTTGTGACTCATATTGCTTGTGTGTATGGGTCCAATCTCGAGGCTGGGAGGTCTGCCTTGTGGAGGGAGTTGGTCTTGGCTTGTTCGAGTTGGTCTTCCCCTGGAGTGGTTATGGGGGACTTTAATGAGACTCGCCGCCTGTCTGAGAGGAGTGGGGGTAACCATAGCATTTCTGCGATGGGAGCCTTTGATACTGCTCTCCTTGAGGCTGACTTGGTTGAGCTGCTGTTTCAGGGGAATTGTTTCACTTGGACTAGTCGCCCGAGGGGTGGCCCTGGAGGTCAGTTGGGTAGGTTGGATAGAGTTTTGGTCAACGCTGAGTGGGCTTCTGGTCGGCCTATGTGTGTGGTGCACGTGCATGACTGGGGTGTTTCTGACCATAGTCTGTTGGTTTTCTCTCCAGGCCCTTTAGGTGCTCGTCGGTCTCCCTCCTTTCGGTTCTTCAACCATTGGGGGGACTCTGATAGGTTTTTGGCTGTGATTGCTAGTAGGTGGGTGACCCATGTTGGTGTCTCTTCGCTTGTTAGCTTCGCTCGCAATTTAAAGGGCTTAAAGAGGACTCTCAGGCAGGAGTTTGGGACGCCGATAGTTGTGCTTAGTCAACAGGTTATTGATCTTCGCTTGGCCATGGAGGCTGCCCAAGCGGGTGTGTTGGTGGATCCCCGTTCTCCTTCCCTCCAGCTTCAGGCCGCTGGGGCTTCTGACAGGTTCTGGGCTGCAGCTAGGTGTGAGGAAGCCTCCCTTCGGCAGAAATCGAGGGTCAAGTGGTTGGCTTTAGGGGATAGGAACTCGGGGTTCTTTCACAGAAGCGTGAAAGTTAGGGCAGCCCGGAATAACTTCTCCTCTTTGGTTGATGGTTCTGGGGTCAGGTTGTCTTCCCATGAGGACATCTCGCGTTCCCTGGTTCATTATTTCCAGGGTCTCTTGGGGTCCCAAGGGGTTGGTTATCGTGACCTCACAGAGCGTCTAAAGCCGTTGGTGGGGTTTTCGTGGTCTGATCAGTGTGTAACTGATCTCATCCGTCCCATCTCGCGAGATGAGGTTCGTGATGTTCTCTTTTCCATGAGTAGTGCCAGGGCTCCTGGCCCGGATGGCTTCCCTGTGGGGTTTTTCAAAGCAGCTTGGAGTGTTGTTGGGGATGATTTCGTTTCCGCCGCGCTTCACTTCTTTGATACCTCCTTCCTTCCTCCTGGTATCAATGCCACTTCTCTCACCTTGATTCCTAAGAAGGTGGGTGCCTCCCGGGTTGAGGATTTCAGGCCTATCTCCTGTTGTAATGTGTTGTATAAATGCATTGCAAAGGTTTTGGCTAATCGTCTTCGCGTGTGGCTGCCTTCCTTCATCAGTCCGAATCAGTCGGCTTTTGTTCAAGGTAGGAGCATTGTGGATAACATTCTGCTCTGCCAAGAGTTGGTTGGGGGTTACCACCTAAACAAAGGGAGCCCGCGGTGTGTGCTGAAGATCGACCTGCAGAAAGCTTATGACTCTATTCAGTGGGACTTCCTCTTTGGCTTACTGCTTTCGATTGGTACGCCTTGCCAGTTTGTCAACTGGGTCCGGGCTTGCGTTACTTCGCCTATGTTCTCGATTTCGTTGAATGGGTCCTCTGAGGGGTTTTTTGCGGGTAGGCGTGGCCTCCGTCAGGGTGATCCCCTGTCCCCTTACCTGTTCGTCATGTGTATGGAAGTCTTGTCGCGGCTGCTGAATTCCCCGCCGCCTGAGTTTGAGTTTCATCCCAAGTGTGAGAGGGTTAATCTTACCCATCTTTGCTTTGCGAATGACTTGATGATTTTCTCTGCGGGGAACAGGTCTTCTTTGAGGTTTGTCCAGCAAACATTACTTCACTTCCTGGAGCTCTCAGGCCTTGTGGCTAACTCCGCTAAGAGCTCGATGTTCTGTGCGGGGATTCCTGTCCAGGTGGCTGTTGGTCTGGCTGAGTTCATGGGTGTTGCTCTTGCGACCTTGCCTGTTTGTTACTTAGGTCTCCCTCTCGTCTCTGGTCGGCTGTCTTCTCGGGATTGCCAGCCTCTGATTGATCGGATCACATCTAGGATTGGCAGTTGGACTGCTAGGGCTCTTTCCTATGCGGGAAGAGTGCAGCTTATCCAGTCAGTCCTCCTGAGCTTCCAGGTCTATTGGGCTAGTGTTTTTGTGCTGCCTCCTCGTATAGTCCATAGGGTTGAGAGTTTGCTTCGGTGCTACCTCTGGAAGGGCTCTCCTTCTGGTCGTGGGGGGGCGAAGGTTGCCTGGGACGACATTTGTTTGCCTAAGAGTGAGGGAGGTTTGGGTATTCGTCATATCCAATCCTGGAACTCGGCTGCGGTTATGAAGCTCCTTTGGCTCCTTCTGCTTCGCTCTGGTTCGCTGTGGGTGGCTTGGATGGAGGAGTATATTCTCCGTGGCCGGTCTCTTTGGACGATTCCTGTGTCGTCTATGTGGTCTTGGTGCCTCAAGGCGATCATGGGGCTTCGGGACCAATTCCGTCCACTTGTCCGTTTTTCCATAGGCGACGGTTCTAGGTGTCGTATGTGGGTTGATCCATGGTTGCCTGATGGTCCTATTCTCCCCAGAATCAGTGATAGTATCTTGTATGACGCAGCTAGTCATATTCAAGCTATGGTCTCTGATTTTCTGCTTCCTGATGGTTCGTGGCGGTGGCCGGTCGTGTCTCCTGATTTGTTGGAGATCGCCGATGCCGTGCGCTCTACTGTGTGTTGCCCCGGCAGGGAGGATAGGTTGATCTGGGTTCCAGGCGGGCTTGGTTTTTCGGTTTCTAGTGCTTGGGAGGCGATCCGCCCCCGTGGGACAGTGGTTCCGTGGCAGGGTTTGCTTTGGTTCGGGGGGAATATTCCGCGACATGCTCTTGTCACCTGGCTGGCCTTGAGGGACCGTTTGTATACTCGTGATAGGCTGGCTAGGTGGATCCCCTCGACACCTACCGACTGTTTGCTTTGCTTGTCCGGGTCTGAGTCCCGTGACCACTTGTTCTTCCAGTGCCCCTTTGCGAGTTTGGTGTGGGAGGATATTCTCTGTTGGGGTAGAGCTTCCCGCCTCGTTCTCCCTTGGGATGCTGAGCTTGAGTGGATTTGTCGGGTGAGTGCTGGGCAGCACAAGCGTAAGCTTGTCTGGAGGGTGGCCTGGTGTGCTGTGATCTACCATATTTGGATGGAACGCAACTTGCGTTTCCACGGCCCGGGTCACCGTCCTCCTCAGTCGGTTATCGCTGCTATTCGGTCTGATATTTTTTCTGCCTGCTCGTCTTGGGTGGGTGCGGTTTCGGCCGGCTCCCCCTGGGATTCTTTTGATTGACTTTGTCTTGTTCTTTGAGTGTGTGCAGGTGTTTTGTCAGGTTGCTCTATGTGGCGCTGTTTCGCTTATGGCGTTTGCTTCTTCCCCTGATTTGTCCCTGGTTCATGCTGTTGCCCTTCTTCTGGAGGGGTTTCTGGTTTGGTCTGTGTGGCTTGGTTTTTTGAGCTTGTCCCTGTGCTTGTTCTTGCTCTGAGATCGCTGCTTTCTGAGGCTTAAAGTTATTCCGGGCTGCCCTAACTTTTACGCTCCTGTGAAAGAACCCCGAGTTCCTATCCCCTAACGCCAGCCACTTGACCCTCGATTTCTGCCGAAGGGAGGCTTCCTCATACCTAGCTGCAGCCCAGAACCTATCAGAAGCCTCAGCAGCCTGACGCTGGAGGGAGGGAGAAAGGGGGTCCACCAAAACTCCCGCCTGGGCAGCCTCCATGGCCAAGCGCAGATCAATAACCTGCTGACTAAGCACGGCAATCGGCGTCCCAAACTTCTGCCGGAGAGTCCCCTTTAAGCCCTTTAAATTGCGAGCGAAGCTAACAAGCGGAGAGACCCCAACATGGGTCACCCACTTACTGGCAATCACAGACAAAAACCTATCAGACTCCCCCCAATGGTTGAAGAACCGAAAGGAGGGAGACCGACGAGCACCTAAAGGGCCAGGAGAGAAAACCAACGGACTATGGTCAGAGACACCCCTGTTGGGTTTTATGTCCTAAAACTCGTGGTTTGTAAACTGTTATGTTTGTAAACAATCTATTTAGTAATAAAGAGTTATTAAGTTTTAATTCAGTAAAGGAGTTTACTGGATTAAAGTGAAACATGTTTTATCCTATACCAATAACCAACACCCTTGGCATTGTTTGAGTATTTGAACCTCATGTATGACATGATTGTGGATCAGGTTCAAGTATACTGCCAAAATGATCTATAGTATATGGATAAGGCTGGGTACCTTATCCTGGTAACACTATTGGATGCGGCTCACTTTGTATTGTACAGAATGATGTGATCCGAATCGTTCCACATGAAGATGTGAGAAGTGAGGGCGTCCTGTGTAAAGAGTTTACACAAGATCGAACCGCGTATTAAGTCACTCTCTCTTTATAACACCGTTTACTGATCGAGACTGACTTTTACACATTGATGGCCTAGGTAACTCGTTCTTAATCCTGAGCTTGCTATGAACTCCTGCTTATTCGGAAGTATCCTTTGACTTGTACGGGTGAGAGTGGCAGAACGCCCGTTCAATAAGCCTACCAACTTGGGGATAAAACCGAATAAGTAGCTGGGGACATAGTGTAGCAAGATTGGAATTCACTCATAACCCGCTCTTCAGGGTTAGTAGAAAGGTTGTTCCCTTAATAGCTGACTCCAGGGCTTGAACAATGTGAGCTCACACTCTCATGTGATGAGAGAGTTATATTGATCTCTTGGTTGGACCAAAGATCTATTGTTCATTAGAGGTGTCAGTGGTACTTAAGGAACAAGATGTAATGCAGGGGTTAAACGGTTTATACGACCCAGCTGTGATTACGGACAACCTGTGAAGGATCGACTTACCAATGACGGTTATATCAAGAGGACACAATATATCTACAGTGAGGAGAGTGCAGCCCTTGGACTTTAGTGGAGTCTCCGGGGGTTAACGAATGTTGATCGATTCGGGTCAAAAGAGTTTTGACCGAATGATCTTGTATCGTTGAAGCTCATGATCTGTAGGTTCTTTAGGTTCTCCTGGCTAGCTCGGATAAAGCGGTATAGCAGTGCTATAGGGTTGTATTCGGAGAAATCTGAATTAGGGTTTGTTCGAGGGGTTTGTATATTTAAATGTGATTTAAATATATAATCGGAGGAAGTTGTATTTAAATGTGATTTAAATACTCGACTGGAGAAAAATATGAATATTGATTCGTATTTTGGAAAAGTCGGTTTTCTGAAAATCGGGCAATAGTGGAAGTTTTATTATTATATTAGTATTTGATATTAATATTAATAATAAATTAAATAATTAAAATTGTTTTAATTATTATTAATTTTAATAAATAATAATTATTTATAATTATTATTATTATCATTAATAGGCATAATGCATGTTCAACATGTGTTATTCCACTATGTTGCTTTTCCTTACTCATGAAGCAAGTCAAATGAAGTTAACTCATGGATTTGGCTTGGATGAGATAATCTCTAGGCTTGAGACTTCACAATTCTCTCTCTCACGTTGGGAACTTCCTCTCTCAAGCATTTGGATTGTGCATCTTCAAGTGTTGAAGGCAATATCCATAGTTGAAGCTTGAAGAAGAAGAGAAGTTGTAGCTTTGGTGCTTGTAGATTCAAGGTGACTCTTTGGGAAAGATTGAAGAAGAATTAAGTTGTTAATTCTTCTTCCCTTGATATTTGGATTTCAAGTTGTTGAAATTCAAAGTGTTTGTTGTATTGTGTTCTTGATGTTCTTGATGAATTGTTCATCAAGTTCATATTAACACAATACTAAACATAAACCAAAAGCTCCATCTTGTTCCTCCACCCTCAAACTAACCCCCTTAGTTTAAGGAGTCCCACCACTCCGTTATTTCCGCCTGAGAATAGTTGGGACTACTCTAAGGGTGGTCCTCGTGTGCTCGTGATTGTTCGTGCTGAGTTCGTGACCGGAGGAGAGGTAGAGATCGAGGGGGCTGTAGAGGTGCAGAGGTAGACAAGAAGACGAACGTCAAAATAAGGTATTTTTGTCAATATATACCAGTGTATATATGATATATACCGGTGCTTTTTCTTGGTTTCTCTTCACTGGAAAATATACCGGTGGTATATATAATTTACCGGTGGTATATATACCGGTGGTAAATTTACCGGTGGGATATATACCGGTGGGATATATACCGGTGGTATATATACCGGTGGTATATATACCGGTGGGATATTTACCGGTGGGATATATACCGGTGGTATATATGGTATTTACGGGTGATATATACCGGTGGTATATATACCGGTGATATATATACCGGTGGTATATACCGGTGGTATATACATTATTTACCCGTGATATATATATACCGGTGGTATATACCGGTCGGTATTTCCTCGGTATAATATATACCGGTGTATATATGATATATACCGGTGATATTTTTACCGGTGGCTTTTACCGGTCAACTTTTTCGGTTGACTTTTACCGGTCGGTTTACCGGTGGAGAGGGTTTTTTCCGTTGGACTCGAATTAAAGAACATTTCTAAGTGTTAGAAATGTTTCTTCAATTCTTAGTTCGTTCCTTATTGATTGCTTAAGGTCCTCAACCAGTTTTAGGCTTTTGTTTAAGTCTTTCTTCCGCTACGCCTCTGGTCGAGGGCCGGGACCCTCGCAGTTGGTTGAGTGGGGGTTCCAGCAATTGGTATCAGAGCATGCTTTAAGCTCTCAATTTTGCACAAATTGAGTCCTAGGTGGGTTGTTTTGTTTTCTTGCTTGGGTGGCTGAAGCATTTAGGTTTATGGCATTGGTTTACTTTCCTTGTTTTTACCTTTGGTATGTAATAGCCTTGGCTTGTTAAATAAGGCTTATTGTGTGGCTTGGAGTCTGTAATTCGTTTAGTCTTAGAGTCTAGGGTTGTTGCGGAGCCAAGGTGTGCAAGGAGCCAAGAAGCCGAGGTGCTTGGAGTTGCTCGAAGAGTTCGTTGTGCTTCAAGACCTAGCTTGGGGTTTTGACAAGCTTGTAATAATTAGCATTGCTTGCTTGATGCCATAAACCGAATTGCTTTAGTGTGATTAATTTATAGGATGCATGAGATGTATGGTTTAAATTAATGCCCTTGCTTGTGCATAAAGTATGCCATATAGATTTCAAATCCCACCTTAGGAAGCATGTTGCATTCATTATGTATGTTATAAGTGTTATAATGTATAGGATGCATGCTTAATTCATGAGATTCAATATAAGTGTTATATTGGTTATGAATTAGGGAATTGTATGTTTAAGAGCATAATTGATATAAGTGTTATATTAATTATGAAGTTAAATATTCAAATTTGCCATGCCTTAGTCTTGCATGTTTGAGAAGCATGTAGAATTGTTGTAGAAAGTCTAAAGTTTTGCAAAGTGTTGTAAAAATGACTTAGACTTTTAAAATCTATAACAAAGAAAAGCATGTTCATTTAGGGTTGAATGAGACGTCCGGTTCATTAGATGAATAGGTCGTTATCTCGTAAATGCTAAGGTTATGAGAAACTCACCCGGTGAAATTCTGTTCGAGGTTGGAGGTATTTAAGTTGACGGTTTACGGAACACCTCCTACCTGGGAACGATCCGGTACTTGAGTAAAGTTAACCCGGCTTTATGAGCGTGCGTGAGAGGTGTGAGGTTAATAAAAGTGTTTATAACCTAGACATCTCAGGTAAATAGTTTGCCTAGACTTAAGGTTTTATTTTCTTAGCCGGATAAAACCTGAGTAGTTTACCCTTAAAACCGTCCACGATGCTTAGTAGATGTGTTGAGAAGGAATATATGATATATCCCTCTCCTGCTACGCACTCCGTGAAGTTCACAAACGTGAGAATTTTGCTCGGCCTCGTGTTGCTAATGTGGCAACCCCATTCGGATGGTATTTGCAACTTTCAATAGCAAGGTGAATGGAGTAAGTATCTATAGTAAGTGGGAGAAGGAAGTACGTCAGTACATCCTACGGTCTCCTCCATTGGATTGAACCGTGAGATTCCCATGTTTCGCCTGCTAGGTGCCCAAGAGTGGTACCGATCCAGTCGGAGGGCGGGGCATGGGAGATCGAACACCTCAGTCACCATTTATGGATAGTGAAACACAGGGCCATTCCCAACACTGACATTCCATTCGGTTGCTATGTTGGGGCCGTTCTGTGCATTCTAAAAATGGAGGGTCACACTTACGAGATTTGCTAAGGAGTTAGTAAATCCAGACCAAAAACGATAACTAAGATGCTATGGGAATAAGAGTTATTCCGGAGTTAGCATTTAGTCAAGAATGTCTTGGTTTAGTAAAGGAGTGCTCGACTACCATTCGGTAGCGACCATTCTGACCGACTAAAGTATCGTTGTTAGTAAATAAAGAGTTTGGGTACTCTATTTACTGCTAAAGTCTTTAATTGGTTCAAATAGGTTAAAACCGTTTCACTAATAGATTTACATTCCTTTACAGCATGTCGAGTTCGTTCATACAGTTGCTGTCACACGACAAATTAACCGGAGAAAATTTTGGGTCATGGAAGTCGAACCTTAATGCGGTTTTGGTTCTTGACAACCTGAGATTTGTCTTAACGGAGGAGTGTCCTCCAGTTCCTGGTTCAAATGCCTCACGAACTGTTCGTGAAGCATACGACGGTTGGATTCGGGCTAATGATAAAGCTCGAGTCTACCTCCTGGCAAGCATATCTGATGTCTTGTCTAGGAAGCATGAGGGGATGGTTTCCGCTAAGGAAATCATGGCTTCACTACAAGAGATGTTTGGAAAACCTTCCTCATCTCTTAGGTATGAAGCCCTCAAACACATTTTCAACTGCCGTATGGTTGAAGGAACCTCTGTTAGGGAGCATGTCCTTAACATGATGGTGTACTTCAATACTGCAGAAGTTAATGGAGCAACCGTTGACGAACAAGGTCAGGTTGGTTTTATCTTGGAATCTCTTCCGAAGAGCTTCCTGCACTTCAGGGCCAATATGGTCATGAACAAGATAGAATACAATCTGACGTCTCTTCTAAACGAGCTTCAGGTATATCAGTCCCTGCATACCTCTAAAGGAAAGGAGAAGGAGGTAAATGTTACCACTTCTATGAAATTCCAGAAAGGGTCTGGGTCTGGGACTAAATCTGAGCCTCTTACTGTGAGTAATAAGATTATTCACAAAAAGAAGAAGAAAAGTGCCAGGAAGGGCAAGACCCCAGCTGTTGGCAAGGTAAAAGCTTCACACAGTGGAAAGTGTTTTCATTGTGGTGAAGAAGGGCATTGGAAGCGGAACTGCCCCAAATACCTTGCAGAGAAAAAGGCAAAAGAATGAACGACAAGGTAAATATGATTTATCTTTTGTCTAAACATGTGGATTATGAATGTCATACCTGAATGTTGATTCAGGAACCACTAATCATGTTTGTTATTCTTTTTCAGGAAACTAGTTCCTGTCTGCCTATTTCTTGACGAAGACGACTTATGAAGATGTCTTCGCAGTTTCTATAGTGGGAGCTTGCTGATGTTTAGTTGTTTGTATAGAAATAATTTCAACTGTTGTAATTATTATCTATAGAACTCAAGTTTATTGTGAACACTTTTATTGTATATAGTATCTTTTGTTTATTAAATGAAGAGTTCATTTTGCAAAAGATATATACTAGTAGTGTTCTATTAAAACTTGGTAAACAACTAAAGTGTTAAGATTTATCTTGTTTTATATTGAAAGCAAAAATTTAAATTAACAAAGGTTGTTAGTTTAGCTGGTTCTTCTCAACCGTTGAGAAAGCCTATATGTAGTGGGAGGTTTATGAGTTAATCTAGACCACTATATTGGCTTGTGTTATGACTCTAGTTATCAAACTTGTTGATAATGGTAAATTCATAAACAAGAACCAGTAACTCAAAACCATGAATCTTCAAGGGGTTTAAAGACCTAGTCTATGAGGTGAAAACCTCTAAGGCTTGATTTTCTGACAAAGGGACTGTCCCGAAGAGAATGAGTTAATTGTGTATTAACTTCTTCTCTTGTTGTCAGATGTAAGTTATATAGAACACTCGAGTCCATTGTCCTGTTCTATTTGATAGGATAAGGTAAATGGAAATCAAGATTAGCTATCTTGATAGAGTATCTATTAGTCTGAACCAGGAAGATTCATTATTTAAGATTCAGAGCAAATCGTTTGCAGTCTTATTCAATTCATTTATGAATTGAATTTAGTATCTAAATCTTAAATTATAAGGTTTGTTTTTCGAATCAAATCTTATGGTTTTGAACATTACATTGATAAATATTGTTGGACAAGTATTTGATCAATGTCATAGCTTTCATAATAAATACCCATAGTTTCACTCCTAATCATTGTGAATGATGAAGGAGTCATTTCTTTGATAAGCTTAGATTAGCTCCGTTGGTTCTAAGGATTCGGGTTAATCTGAATCGTAAGAACATATGGCTAGTGGGAGCTGTCAAAAGTAATGTGGTTAAAGTTTTGTCAAGGAGTAATAGATTACAAGAGTTATATTGCTGTTTTCCCATGTGATAGCTAAGCTTTCTTGTAGCTTGTGAAGTAGCAAAAAGTTTGTGAATTAAAAGTTTAGTGCTCTGAGAGGATGTGATAGTCACATGGGTTCCTCACAGCACTTCATGCTGTTTCTGTTTACTCTGTTTCTCATGGCTAAAGTGTTTGAGAAATACCTAAAGTGTTTAGGGCTCCGAGTTGTTCAACTAAGGATAGTGGGAGTAAACTTGAAATATGAGATATTTCATTTACTCCACCTAACATGTACACCACAGACGTTTTAGTCCAAGTGGGAGTTTGTTGGGTTTTATGTCCTAAAACTCGTGGTTTGTAAACTGTTATGTTTGTAAACAATCTATTTAGTAATAAAGAGTTATTAAGTTTTAATTCAGTAAAGGAGTTTACTGGATTAAAGTGAAACATGTTTTATCCTATACCAATAACCAACACCCTTGGCATTGTTTGAGTATTTGAACCTCATGTATGACATGATTGTGGATCAGGTTCAAGTATACTGCCAAAATGATCTATAGTATATGGATAAGGCTGGGTACCTTATCCTGGTAACACTATTGGATGCGGCTCACTTTGTATTGTACAGAATGATGTGATCCGAATCGTTCCACATGAAGATGTGAGAAGTGAGGGCGTCCTGTGTAAAGAGTTTACACAAGATCGAACCGCGTATTAAGTCACTCTCTCTTTATAACACCGTTTACTGATCGAGACTGACTTTTACACATTGATGGCCTAGGTAACTCGTTCTTAATCCTGAGCTTGCTATGAACTCCTGCTTATTCGGAAGTATCCTTTGACTTGTACGGGTGAGAGTGGCAGAACGCCCGTTCAATAAGCCTACCAACTTGGGGATAAAACCGAATAAGTAGCTGGGGACATAGTGTAGCAAGATTGGAATTCACTCCTAACCCGCTCTTCAGGGTTAGTAGAAAGGTTGTTCCCTTAATAGCTGACTCCAGGGCTTGAACAATGTGAGCTCACACTCTCATGTGATGAGAGAGTTATATTGATCTCTTGGTTGGACCAAAGATCTATTGTTCATTAGAGGTGTCAGTGGTACTTAAGGAACAAGATGTAATGCAGGGGTTAAACGGTTTATACGACCCAGCTGTGATTACGGACAACCTGTGAAGGATCGACTTACCAATGACGGTTATATCAAGAGGACACAATATATCTACAGTGAGGAGAGTGCAGCCCTTGGACTTTAGTGGAGTCTCCGGGGGTTAACGAATGTTGATCGATTCGGGTCAAAAGAGTTTTGACCGAATGATCTTGTATCGTTGAAGCTCATGATCTGTAGGTTCTTTAGGTTCTCCTGGCTAGCTCGGATAAAGCGGTATAGCAGTGCTATAGGGTTGTATTCGGAGAAATCTGAATTAGGGTTTGTTCGAGGGGTTTGTATATTTAAATGTGATTTAAATATATAATCGGAGGAAGTTGTATTTAAATGTGATTTAAATACTCGACTGGAGAAAAATATGAATATTGATTCGTATTTTGGAAAAGTCGGTTTTCTGAAAATCGGGCAATAGTGGAAGTTTTATTATTATATTAGTATTTGATATTAATATTAATAATAAATTAAATAATTAAAATTGTTTTAATTATTATTAATTTTAATAAATAATAATTATTTATAATTATTATTATTATCATTAATAGGCATAATGCATGTTCAACATGTGTTATTCCACTATGTTGCTTTTCCTTACTCATGAAGCAAGTCAAATGAAGTTAACTCATGGATTTGGCTTGGATGAGATAATCTCTAGGCTTGAGACTTCACAATTCTCTCTCTCACGTTGGGAACTTCCTCTCTCAAGCATTTGGATTGTGCATCTTCAAGTGTTGAAGGCAATATCCATAGTTGAAGCTTGAAGAAGAAGAGAAGTTGTAGCTTTGGTGCTTGTAGATTCAAGGTGACTCTTTGGGAAAGATTGAAGAAGAATTAAGTTGTTAATTCTTCTTCCCTTGATATTTGGATTTCAAGTTGTTGAAATTCAAAGTGTTTGTTGTATTGTGTTCTTGATGTTCTTGATGAATTGTTCATCAAGTTCATATTAACACAATACTAAACATAAACCAAAAGCTCCATCTTGTTCCTCCACCCTCAAACTAACCCCCTTAGTTTAAGGAGTCCCACCACTCCGTTATTTCCGCCTGAGAATAGTTGGGACTACTCTAAGGGTGGTCCTCGTGTGCTCGTGATTGTTCGTGCTGAGTTCGTGACCGGAGGAGAGGTAGAGATCGAGGGGGCTGTAGAGGTGCAGAGGTAGACAAGAAGACGAACGTCAAAATAAGGTATTTTTGTCAATATATACCGGTGTATATATGATATATACCGGTGCTTTTTCTTGGTTTCTCTTCACTGGAAAATATACCGGTGGTATATATAATTTACCGGTGGTATATATACCGGTGGTAAATTTACCGGTGGGATATATACCGGTGGGATATATACCGGTGGTATATATAATTTACCGGTGGTATATATACCGGTGGTATATATACCGGTGGGATATTTACCGGTGGGATATATACCGGTGGTATATATGGTATTTACGGGTGATATATACCGGTGGTATATATACCGGTGATATATATACCGGTGGTATATACCGGTGGTATATACATTATTTACCCGTGATATATATATACCGGTGGTATATACCGGTCGGTATTTCCTCGGTATAATATATACCGGTGTATATATGATATATACCGGTGATATTTTTACCGGTGGCTTTTACCGGTCAACTTTTTCGGTTGACTTTTACCGGTCGGTTTACCGGTGGAGAGGGTTTTTTCCGTTGGACTCGAATTAAAGAACATTTCTAAGTGTTAGAAATGTTTCTTCAATTCTTAGTTCGTTCCTTATTGATTGCTTAAGGTCCTCAACCAGTTTTAGGCTTTTGTTTAAGTCTTTCTTCCGCTACGCCTCTGGTCGAGGGCCGGGACCCTCGCAGTTGGTTGAGTGGGGGTTCCAGCAACCCCAGTCATGCACGTGCACCACACACATAGGCCGACTAGAAGCCCACTCAGCGTTGACCAAGACTCTATCCAACCTTCTTAATTGACCTCCTGGGCCACCCCTCGGGCGACTAGTCCAAGTGAAACAATTCCCCTGAACCGGCAGCTCAACCAAGTCAGCCTCTAGGAGAGCAGTATCAAAGGCTCCCATCGCAGAAATGCTATGGTTACCCCCACTCCTCTCAGTCAACCGGCGAGTCTCATTGAAGTCTCCCATAACAATGCCAGGGGATGACCAACTGGAACAAGCCAAGGCCAACTCCCTCCACAAAACAGACCTCCCAGCCTCGAGATTGGACCCATACACACAGGCAATACGAGTCACAACCTGAGAAGACAGGTCCACCAGGGAGCCAGTAACCAACTGAGGGCTAATCAGGCTAGGGGAGAACGAGAAACGGCGGGAACGCCATAACACCCAAATACGACCCAGGCCACTATCCCCATAACTACAAACACACTGCCAATCAGCCCCAAAGGAACGAAAAACGAAATCAAACTGATGAGCCTTAACCTTAGTTTCTACCAGACAGCAGAAACCAATATTCTCAGCTTGCAAAAAGGAGCGAACACATCGTCCTTTTGTCGGGTCAGTGAGACCGCGCACATTCCACGAGCACCAACTAGACATAGGAAGTAGACGGGGAAACAATGGCATCCTGGCACCATCGAGGGTCAACACTGTCACAGAGCGTCTTTTCCACTAGGGAAACCACCCTCGGGGGGGCCAAATCACACCCTAACGAATCCGAAAGAGAACCGAAAGAGTTAGTCACATGTACCCCCTTCAGGGGTCAGGAGAACGGGGAAGCCGAGAGGAGGGACCAGTAGGAGAACTCGGAAGACTAGCCAAGGCAAAGGGAAGGGCAGACGAGTCTGCAGCCAAGGACCTGGCAGCCTCCTTCCGTTTACGCGTACGGGATTTCCCTCCCACAGGGAGAAAGTCATCACCGGCCTCAAGAGAGGAGGCTTGTTCCCCCTCCCCACTAGCAACCCCTACCTGAACCGAGTTCACGCCATCACTCTGAGCCGGCACCCTGACCCCACCCTCAGTAGACACCTGTGTAGGGAGGATGGGCTCCAAACTACCCACAGGCTTTTTAGGACAACCGGAGTCCGAGTGGCCAAAGACCCGACAGGATAGGCACCTCTTGGGCTTCCATTCATACTCAATGGGGATAGTGTGATCCACACCATAGACAGTGACCCCAACCTTACTAGGAAGAGGGGCCTCAATCGCGACCTCCACACAAACCCGAGCATACGAGGAGCACGTTTTGTCCTTTGTAGGCTTATCCAACCTCAAAGGAACACCAACCGTACTCGCAATGTTACTCAAGCCAGGAGTGGTCCACAATTCCATAGGGACATGGAAGAACTTAACCCACACAGGAATTTTATCGAAGACAAAAGTCTGAGGGACTATCCCTGGGACCCACTGCCTCAGGAGGATAGGCTTACCCCCAATGTGCCAGGGGCCATTCTCCAAGACCCAGTCCCGAGATGAGTCCTTTTGGAACCTGAAGATGATCAAACCATTATCAAACAAGTTAATGGTTGGAACTTCCACATGTCCCCAAATCTTACGGACAAGCCGATCAAGCACAAAAAAGGGGAGTTTACCATCGATAAACTGACCCACCAAAGACCCTCTCCAGACTGCTACCCCCTCCTCAATTACCTCATCCGAGGGTATGGCAAACATAATCCCATCCTTTTCAATTGGAGGGTTATAGAATAGGGGTTCAGAAGCAGGGGAGGTCCACTGAGGCCCAAAAAGATTAGCCCAACTAGACTTCTGACCCTGACCATGGGATCCTGGGGGCACAAAGGACCCACTCATCCCAAAACTATTCCCAGAACCCTGAGACACATCGTCTCCAGCACTCAAAAGCTGGTTCGAACGAGATTGGCCTAACAGGGGAAACTTTCCTGGAATCCCCGACCCACTCCTCGCCCCAAGCTCGCTAAACCCCATCCCAAACTCAGAAGATCCATTCTTACCCTCCAAGGGCAACAGCTCCTCCCGAGGGGGAAGACTACGACGCGTCACTAAATTTCCCAATTGACCCCGCCCTAGAGGACTAAAGGGAGATGACCCAATAGGCAAGACACCTTGTCCTAAGCCATTCAAACTTGGCCCTATACTCTCATTATCGAGCCCATTAAAATTAAGCACATTTGGATCCAACTCACTAACACCATTTTGGGCCAATTCATTAAGCCTACTCTTGTTGAGCCCAATGGAATTAAGCCCAACTGGACCCGGCCCAATTTGATGAAGCTCCTTTTGCCCTAGCAAGACAGGACCATGCTCTTTTAAAATTGGCCCATGAAGATTGCCCCTAGAATCGCCACCAATCGGCCCAATTGGGGGAAGTGAACTGCCAGACTTACCATGACGGGCATCCACAGTCATTAGACTCCCTGACTTACCATAACGGGCTTCCATGGTCAGAGAACCCAAAGGCCGTGCATCCGCGTTCTTCAAATGGCTCTCCATAGAAGGCAGATTACTCGCCATCTTCTTACCTTTCACCAACCGGCCAGCTGGGCATTGAGAAGCAGCTGCACGCTCATTAATCACCGAAGCGTGCAAGGGAAGAGGAAGGTCAACTCGCTGCCCAAATCCGTGAAGATACTTTCCTTCCATAGAATTAGGCTTGCGGGCCGCAGCATCTTGGTCATTAATATCAGCAGCAATCTTCACGGGGGCTGAAGAAGATAAGGTAACCGGCTGTTGAATGTCATTAATTTCCTTTCCTAAATTAGGAAAGTCATTCAATGAGGGATCTCCAGCCGCCGCAGCCCTGGGAAGAGAGGCGGCCTGCCCTAATCCATCATCTTCAACCTCCAGCCGAGCCTCGCCCAAGATTGAACCAGACGAAGCCTCTACCTCTGCCAAGGAATGACCTTTAGACCGTTGAACTATCGGACGTGACAAAGGTTTCCCCCCACCGCAATCGCTAGGCAAATCACGAGTTCCAAATTGAAGCGAGGCATCCCCTGTTTTCGCATCAGTTGCAGGTTGCCCAGTAACGCTAGCTGATCCATCCTTATCAAGCCCTGTAATTTTACTAGAGCTACGAGAACCTGCACCAGCACCCTGAATTAGATGAACAGTCGCATTCAAAGGTTGTCCCACAGCAGGAACCTCAACACTTAGAATGCTCTGTTTTCCCTCGGATTTGGAAACCTTTTTAGTAGCTTCAGAAGTCAAAACACGGGCAACCTTCTTCCCTAAATCGTGACCAGATGAATGAAGCTGGGCACTCGGAGCAATCCCAATTGGAGCTCCAGAATGAGCTCCTGATTTGGAGACCTCTAAAGATGGGGACTGTTGTGGCCGCGACCCGTTGGAACTCGAGAGTGAAGCAGAAGCCTTCTTTTGAGGGGAAGCCTTCTTGTGAGGAGATTTCTTCTTCCCCATTTGAAGATGAAGAAAACCAAGCACCCCAACCCAATCTCCAAGGACCCAGACCAACAAAAACAGCCCACACAAGCTAACAAACCTGCTCAGCAACCTTCAAGCAGCAGCCATGGATGACCTCATTGAAGACGTGCGCAGCTCCTCTACCTTATTCAGCTTGCCCTCCAATCTCGGTGATGCGCCCAGCTCCGCTACCTTCATCCGCCGAACATACGAAGCTTAAACTTTTCTAAAAACTGTAGCTTTAAAACAATCGGACTCACACTATCCCCATTGAGTATGAATGGAAGCCCAAGAGGTGCCTATCCTGTCGGGTCTTTGGCCACTCGGACTCCGGTTGTCCTAAAAAGCCTGTGGGTAGTTTGGAGCCCATCCTCCCTACACAGGTGTCTACTGAGGGTGGGGTCAGGGTGCCGGCTCAGAGTGATGGCGTGAACTCGGTTCAGGTAGGGGTTGCTAGTGGGGAGGGGGAACAAGCCTCCTCTCTTGAGGCCGGTGATGACTTTCTCCCTGTGGGAGGGAAATCCCGTAGGCGTAAACGGAAGAAGGCTGCCAGGTCCTTGGCTGCAGACTCGTCTGCCCTTCCCTTTGCCTTGGCTAGTCTTCCGAGTTCTCCTACTGGTCCCTCCTCTCGGCTTCCCCGTTCTCCTGAACCCCTGAAGGGGGTACATGTGACTAACTCTTTCGGTTCTCTTTCGGATTCGTTAGGGTGTGATTTGGCCCCCCCGAGGGTGGTTTCCTTAGTGGAAAAGACGCTCTGTGACAGTGTTGACCCTCGATGGTGTCAGGATGCCATTGTTTCCCCGTCTACATCCTATGTCTAGTTGGTGCTCGTGGAATGTGCGCGGTCTCACTAACCCGACAAAAGGACGATGTGTTCGCTCCTTTTTGCAAGCTGGGAATATTGGTTTCTGCTGTCTGGTAGAAACTAAGGTTAAGGCTCATCAGTTTGATTTCGGTTTTCGTTCCTTTGGGGCTGATTGGCAGTGTGTTTGTAGTTATGGGGATAGTGGCCTGGGTCGTATTTGGGTGTTATGGCGTTCCCGCCGTTTCTCGTTCTCCCCTAGCCTGATTAGCCCTCAGTTGGTTACTGGCTCCCAGGTGGACCGGTCTTCTCAGGTTGTGACTCATATTGCCTGTGTGTATGGGTCCAATCTCGAGGCTGGGAGGTCTGTTTTGTGGAGGGAGTTGGCCTTGGCTTGTTCGAGTTGGTCTTCCCCTGGCATTGTTATGGGAGACTTCAATGAGACTCGCCGGTTGACTGAGAGGAGTGGGGGTAACCATAGCATTTCTGCGATGGGAGCCTTTGATACTGCTCTCCTAGAGGCTGACTTGGTTGAGCTGCCGGTTCAGGGGAATTATTTCACTTGGACTAGTCGCCCGAGGGGTGGCCCAGGAGGTCAGTTGGGAAGGTTGGATAGAGTCTTGGTCAACGCTGAGTGGGCTTCTGGTCGGCCTATGTGTGTGGTGCACGTGCATGACTGGGGTGTCTCTGACCATAGTCCGTTGGTTTTCTCTCCTGGCCCTTTAGGTGCTCGTCGGTCTCCCTCCTTTCGGTTCTTCAACCTTTGGGGGGAGTCTGATAGGTTTTTGTCTGTGATTGCCAGTAAGTGGGTGACCCATGTTGGGGTCTCTCCGCTTGTTAGCTTCGCTCGCAATTTAAAGGGCTTAAAGGGGACTCTCCGGCAGGAGTTTGGGATGCCGATTGCCGTGCTTAGTCAGCAGGTTATTGATCTGCGCTTGGCCATGGAGGCTGCTCAGGCGGGAGTTTTGGTGGACCCCCTTTCTCCTTCCCTCCAGCGTCAGGCTGCTGCGGCTTCTGATAGGTTCTGGGCTGCAGCTAGGTGTGAGGAAGCCTCCCTTCGGCAGAAATCGAGGGTCAAGTGGCTGGCGTTAGGGGATAGGAACTCGGGGTTCTTTCACAGGAGCGTAAAAGTTAGGGCAGCCCGGAATAACTTTTCCTCCTTGGTTGATGGCTCTGGGGTCAGGTTGTCGTCCCATGAGGACATCTCGAGATCTCTGGTTCATTATTTCCAGGGTCTCTTGGGGTCCCAAGGGGTTTGTTATCGCGACCTCACTGAGAGTTTAAAGCCGATGGTGGGGTTTTCGTGGTCTGATCAGTGTGTAACTGATCTCACTAGCCCCATCTCGCGAGAGGAGGTTCGAGCTGTTCTCTTTTCCATGAGTAGTGCCAGGGCTCCTGGCCCCGATGGCTTCCCTGTGGGGTTTTTCAAAGCTGCTTTGAGTGTTGTGGGGGATGATTTCGTTTCCGCTGTGCTTCACTTCTTTGATACCTCCTTCCTTCCTCCTGGTATCAATGCCACCTCTCTTACCTTGATTCCTAAGAAGGTGGGTGCTTCACGGGTTGAGGATTTCAGGCCTATTTCTTGTTGTAATGTGTTGTATAAATGCATTGCAAAGGTTTTGGCTAATCATCTTCGCGTGTGGCTGCCTTCCTTCATTAGTCCGAATCAGTCGGCCTTTGTTCAAGGTAGGAGCATTGTGGATAACATTCTGCTCTGCCAGGAGTTGGTTGGGGGTTACCACCTCAACAAAGGGAGCCCGCAGTGTGTGCTGAAGATTGACCTGCAGAAGGCTTATGACTCTATTCAGTGGGATTTTCTCTTTGGCTTACTGCTTTCGATTGGTACGCCCTGCCAGTTTGTCAACTGGGTCCGGGCTTGCGTTACTTCGCCTATGTTCTCCATCTCGGTGAATGGGTCCTCTGAGGGGTTTTTTGCGGGTAGGCGTGGTCTCCGTCAGGGTGATCCCCTGTCCCCTTACCTGTTCGTCATGTGTATGGAAGTCTTATCGCGGCTGCTGAATTCCCCGCCGCCTGAGTTTGAGTTTCATCCCAAGTGTGAAATGGTTAATCTTACCCATCTTTGCTTTGCGGATGACTTGATGATTTTCTCTGCGGGGAACAGGACTTCCTTGAGGTTTGTTCAGCAGACATTACTTCACTTCCAGGAACTTTCTGGCCTTGTGGCTAACTCCGCTAAGAGCTCGATGTTCTGCTCGGGGGTTCCTGTCCAGGTGGCTGTCGGTCTGGCTGAGTTCATGGGTGTTGCTCTGGCAACCTTGCCTGTGTGTTACTTAGGTCTCCCTCTCATCTCAGGTCGGTTGTCTTCTAGGGATTGCAAGCCTCTGATTGATCGGATCACCTCTAGGATTGGCAGTTGGACTGCTAGGGCTCTTTCCTATGCAGGAAGGTTGCAGCTTATCCAGTCGGTCCTTCAGAGCTTCCAGGTCTATTGGGCTAGTGTGTTTTTGCTGCCTGCTCGTATAGTCCATAGGGTTGAGAGTTTGCTTCGTTGCTACCTCTGGAAGGGCTCTCCTTCTAGTTGTGGGGGAGCGAAGGTTGCCTGGGCTGACATTTGTTTGCCGAAGAGTGAGGGAGGTTTAGGTATTCGTCATATCCCCTCCTGGAACTCGGCATCTGTTATGAAGCTCCTCTGGCTCCTCCTGCTTCGCTCTGGTTCCCTGTGGGTGGCTTGGATGGAGGCGTATATCCTCCGTGGTCGGTCTCTTTGGACGATTCCTGTGTCGTCTACGTGGTCTTGGTGCCTCAAGGCGATTATGGGGCTTCGGGACCAAATCCGTCCACTTATCCGGTTTTCCATTGGTGACGGTTCTAGGTGTCGTATGTGGGTTGATCCTTGGCTGCCTGATGGTCCTATTCTCCCCAGAATTAGTGATCGTATCTTGTATGATGCATCTAGTCATATTCAAGCTATGGTCTCTGATTTTTTGCTACCTGATGGTTCGTGGCGGTGGCCGGCAGTGTCTCCTGATTTGTTGGAGATCGCCGATGCTGTGCGCTCTACTGTGTGTTGCCCAGGTAGGGAGGATTCTGCCCTAGGGCAGATTTTCTTAAAAATTATCAAACAACCACTTGGTGCAACGGGTGAGTGAGCGCTATCACCTAGATGGCCTAGAGTGGGGGTTGATTGATCCTGCACCGCGCAAACGTGGCATGAATGATTTAAAATATTTAACTGCATTATATACCGCCCAGAGTGGGGGTTGATTGATCTTGCACCGTGCAAACGGGGCATGAATGATTTAAAATATTTAACTGCATTATATACCGCCCATAAAGGCAAATTTTTGAACAACCACTTGGTGCAGTGGATGAGCGCTCCGCCTAAGATAGCAGAGAGTTGGGGTTCGATTCTGCCCTAGGGCAGATTTTCATAAAAATTATCAAACAACCACTTGGTGCAACGGGTGAGTGAGCGCATCATCGAGATAGCCTATAGTGGGGGTTGATTGATCATGCACCGTGCAAACGGGGCATGAATGATTTACAACTTGCACTCGTGCAAACAACCACGCACGGGGCATGTATTTAACTGCATTATATATCGCCCATAAAGGCAAATTTTCAGATTTTCTTAAAAATTATCAAACAACCACTTGGTGCAACGGGTGAGAGAGCGCAACCACTTGGTGCAACGGGTGAGAGAGCGCAACCACCTGGTGCAACGGGTGAGAAAGCGCATCACCTAGATAGCCCAGAGTAGGGGTTGATTGATCCTGCACCGTGCGGGGCATGGATGATTTAAAATATTTAACTGCATTATATACCGCCTATAAAAGCAAATTTTTAAAGAACAACCACTTGATGCAGTGGGTGAGCGCTCCGTCTAAGATAGCAGAGAGTGGGGGTTCGATTCTGTTCTAGGGCAGATTTTCTTAAAAATTATCAAACAACCACTTGGTGCAACGGGTGAGTGAGCGCATCACCTAGATAGCTCAGAGTGGGTGTTGATTGATCCTGCACCGTGCAAACAGGACGGGCATGGATGATTTAAAATATTTAACTGCATTATATACCGCCTTTAAAGGCAAATTTTTCGAACAACCACTTGGTGCAGTGGGTGAGCGCTCCGCCTAAGATAGCAGAAAGTGGGGGTTCGATTCTGCCCTAAGGCAAATTTTCATAAAAATTATCAAACAACCACTTGGTGCAACGGGTGAGTGAGCGCATCACCTAGATAAGCCTAGAGTGGGGGTTGATTGATCTTGCACCGTGCAAACGGGGCATGAATGATTTAAAATATTTAACTGCATTATATACCGCCCATAAAGGCAAATTTTTAATCGAACAACCATTTGGTGCAGTGGGTGAGCGCTCCGCCTAAGATAGCAGAGAGTGGGGGTTCGATTCTGCCCTAGGGCAGATTTTCTTAAAAATTATCAAATAGCCTAGAGTGGGGGTTGATTGATCCTGCACCGTGCAAACGGGACATGGATGATTTAAAATATTTAGCTGCATTATATACCGCCTATAAAGGCAAATTTTTAACAATGGGGGAATGATGATTTTGGAGTGCAATTCGTTCCATGGAGCTTGAGGCTGTCTATGATTGCTGGTTGAAGCTTGGATTGAAGTCTTGGAGGGCATGGTGTTCAAGGGAGCTGATCTGGGCGCTTCACCGAGGTAGGTTCAAATACTTTGTTTTCCATTAATTTGTTCATTTTTTGCTGCTGTTTGGTGTTCTTCGTTTTGGTTGGCGCTGGAGGTCTGGGTTATTAAGGACTCCTTTGCTTCGGCCTACTGTGATTCATGAGGCGAAAGAAATCCCCCCAGAAGAAACCATTTGCCCAAAGCAATGGCATCTCTTCGGTTCAAAGCTTGCGACCTCCGAAAGCTGCAGCTAATTCAGGGGGAACTTCTCCTGTGGTTGCGAGTGGGGATCTTTCAAATGTCCCCAACAAGTCATTAGGGAAGGTTGGTGGGGTGCTGGCTCCTAGGCGTTCTTCTTCGGCTGCTGCAAATTTGGGTTTAAGTTCTGAGAAAAAACAGAGCAATGGCAGTACTCCTACTGAGTTGGGTAAGAGTTCAGATGACCTTGCTATAAAATTAAATGGTGTGGGGGCAGGAAGTTGTGCTGAGGCTAGTTATTGTCTTGGAAAGGATGGTGTTCAAAATAAGGCTTCTGCACCTGCTAGGCAAACGTCTTCTCTGTCAGGTAAAACAGGGGGTCGTTCTAATGAAGGAGAAGATTTTTGTCTTGTTAATGGACTTGGTCCTCAACCCCAAATTAATTCTTCTCAGTCTGAAGGTTCTTCTTCGTCCAACCAGAGGAGTGTTGGCGCTGATAAGCCTCGGCTGGAGGTTGAAGATGCTGGGTTAGGGCAACTCGTTTCATCCTCCAAGGCTGTGGTGGCGGCTGTACGAGAAATCAATGATATTCCTATTAAAGGAAGGTCTCTTAATTACGTGGGCGGGATTGAAGGGAGGGGCGTTTTGAGCAGCTCTTCCTCCCCCGAGATCCGTCAGGTTGAATTCATTGAGAAATCTGATTCCCTTCAGCCCTGCTTAAATGGTAGTTTGAATCCGTTGCCAAATAAGGAAATGTTGAGGAAGGAATTGTCTAGGGATCATTCTCTCTCCTTGGATGGCCGTTTGACTTTGCCAAATAAGGAAATTTTGAGATCTTCCTCTATGGCTAATTATGGGCATTTGGGCTCCAAAATTAACAAAGGGAAATCATTTGATCCCCCTCTCCACTTCAGTGACGGCATTCCTAGGTGTGAATCCACTAGTGTCTACCAAAATGGGCTTGGCCCACTTGACAATGGCTACTTGGGGCTGGACCAACGTGACATTAGTGACCTTAGTACACATGGGCTTGAACAAGTTGGGCTTAATGAGTTGGACACAAGTGGGCTTTCCCTTAACGGGCTTGGCAAAAGGGGGTTGGCCCGAAATGTTAACGATATAGGTCAAGGAGTTTTACCTATAGGACCGCCTTCCTTTAGCCCAATAGGGCGTGGGCAGTTGGGCAACTTGGTGACCCGCCGTAGCTTTCCCACTCGGGACGAGGTTTTTCCCCGGGAGGGTAAGGTTGGAGTTAGTGAGGATGGTATGGGCCTTAGCTCGCTGGGACCTAGGCCTAGGTCGGGGATTCCAGGAAAGTTTCCTCTGTTAGGCCAGCCTCGGTCGGATTTGGGAGCAAGCGAGGGAGAAGATGTGTCTGTAGGTTCCTTGGGTGGGTTTGGGCCTATTCCTGTTGGGCCTAGAGGGCCCATAGGGTCCCTCGGTCAGGGTCAAAAGGCAAGTTGGGCCAATCTGTTTGGGCCTCAGTGGACCTCCCCCGCTGCTGAACCCCTAGTCTATAACCCTCCAATTGAGAAGGATGGGATTATGTTTGCCCTTCCCTCGGATGAGGTTATTGAGGAGGGCGTAGCTGTCTGGAGAGGTTCTTTGGTAGGTCAATTTATTGATGGCAAACTCCCCTTTTTTGTTCTTGATCGGCTTTTCAGGAAAATTTGGGGACATGTGGAAGTTCCAACCATTAACTTGTTTGATAATGGCTGAATCATCTTCAGGTTCAAAAAGGACTCAGCTCGGGACTGGGTTCTGGAGAATGGCCCCTGGCACATTGGGGGTAAGCCTATCCTTCTGAGGCAGTGGGCCCCTGGGATAGTCCCTCAGACCTTTGTTGTCGATAAAATTCCTGTGTGGGTCAAGTTTTTTCATGTCCCTATGGAATTGTGGACCACTCCAGGGTTGAGTAATATCGCGAGCACGGTTGGTGTTCCTTTGCGGTTGGATAAGCCTACAAAGGACAAAACGTGCTCCTCGTATGCTCGGGTTTGTGTGGAGGTTGCGATTGATGCCCCTCTTCCTAGTAAAGTTGGGGTCACTGTCTATGGGGTAGATCACACTATCCCAATTGAGTATGAGTGGAAGCCCAAGCGGTGCCTGTCTTGCCGTGTCTTTGGTCATTCGGACACAGGTTGTCCGAAACAGAATGTGGGTAGGGTCGATCCCATCCTTACTACACAGGTGTCTGCTGAGGGTGAGGTCAAGGTGCCGGCCTAGAGTGAGGGCGTGGACTCGGATAAGGTAGTGGTTGATAGTGGGGAGGGTCAACAGGCATCCTCTCTTGAGGTTGGTGATGAGTTTCTCCCTGTGGAAGGGAAATCTCGTAGGCGTAAACGGAACAGGAAGAAGGCTGCGAAGTCCTTGGCTGCGACAGACTCGTCTGCCCATCCCATTGCCTTGGTTAGCCTCCCGAGTTCTCCTATTGGCCCCAACTCTAGGCTTTCCCGTTCTCCTGAGCCCCTAAAGGGGGTCCGTGTGACTAACTCTTTCGGTTCTCTAGCTGATTCCTCGGAGTGTGCTTTGGCCTCCCCGAGGGTGGTTTCCTTAGTGGAAAAGACGCTCTGTGACAGTGTGGACCCTCTATGGTGTCAGGATGCCATTGTTTCCCCTTCTACTTCCTATGTCTAGTTGGTGCTCGTGGAATGTGCGCAGTCTCACTAACCCGACAAAAGGACGATGTGTTCGTTCCTTTTTGCAGTCTGAGAATATTGGTTTCTGCTGTCTGGTAGAAACTAAGGTTAAGGCTCATCAGTTTGACTTCGTGTTTCGTTCCTTTGGGGCTGATTGGCAGTGCGTGTGTAGTTATGGGGATAGTGGCCTGGGTCGTATTTGGGTGTTATGGCGTTCTGGCCGGTTCTCTTTCTCTCCTAGCCTGATTAGTCCTCAGTTGGTTACTGGCTCCCTGGTGGACCTGTCTTCTCAGGTTGTGTCTCATATTGCCTGTGTGTATGGGTCCAATCTCGAGGCTGGGCGGTCTGCCTTGTGGAGGGAGTTGGCCTTGGCTTGTTTGAGTTGGTCTTCCCCTGGAGTGGTTATGGGAGACTTTAATGAGACTCGCCGGATGACTGAGAGGAGTGGTGGCAACCATAGCATTTCTGCGAAGGTTGGCTGGGATGACATTTGTCTGCCGAAGCGGGAGGGAGGTTTGGGTATTCATCATATCCAATCCTGGAACTCGGCAGCTGTTATGAAGCTCCTTTGGCTCCTTCTACTTCGCTCGGGTTCTCTGTGGGTCGCTTGGATGGAGGAGTATATCCTCTGTGGTCGTTCTCTTTGGACGATTCCTGTGTCGTCTATGTGGTCTTGGTGCCTCAAGGCGATTATGGGGCTTCGTGACCAATTCCGTCCACTTGTCCGGTTTTCCATTGGCGATGGTTGTAGGTGCCGTATGTGGGTTGATCCTTGGCTGCCTGATGGTCCTATTCTCCTCAGGATTAGCGATCGTATCTTGTATGACGCGGCTAGTCATATTCAAGCTATGGTCTCTGATTTCCTGCTGCCTGATGGTTCGTGGCGGTGGCCGTTGGTGTCTTCTGAGTTGTTGGAGATCTCCGATGTCGTGCGCTCTACTGTGTGTTGCCCAGGTAGGGAGGATAGGTTGATCTCGGTTCCAGGCGGTCCCCGTGGGACGGTGGTTCCTTGGCAGGGTTTGCTATAGTTCGTGGGGAATATTCCGCGTCATGCTTTTGTCACCTGGCTAGCCTTGAGGGATCGTTTGTATACCCGTGATAGGCTGGCTAGGTGGATCCCCTCGACCCCTACCAATTGCTTGCTTTGCTTGTCCGGGTCTGAGTCCCGTGACCACTTGTTCTTTCAGTGCCCCTTTGTGTGTTTGGTGTGGGAAGATATCCTCTGTTGGGGTAGAGCTTCCCGCCTCGTTCTCCCTTGGGATGCTGAGCTTGTGTGGATTTGTCGGGAGAGTGCTGGGCAGCACAAGCGTAAGCTTGTTTTGAGAGTGGCCTGGTGTGCTGTGATCTACCATATTTGGATGGAACGCAACTTGCGTTTTCACGGCCCGGGTCACCGTCCTCCTCAGCCGGTTATCGCTGCTATTCGGTCTGATATTTCTTCTGCTTGCTCATCCTGGGTGGGTGCGGTTTCGGCCGGCTCCCCCTGGGATTCTTTTGATTGACTTTATCTTGTTATTTGGATGGAACGCAACTTGCTTGCTTTCTTCTCCTGTCTGCCCCTTTCTGTCCTTGGCTCTTTCTTCCCTAGCGGGCATTTTGAGTGGGGCTTTGAGAGGCTAGTCTGTGGGGTGCCACCCTCTGTAGGGGTTGGTTCAGGCGGTGCTTGCTACTTCTGCAGTTGGCTGTCCGTCTTTGTCCTGTGGGTGCTCTTTGTCCCCTGGTGTGGTCCTGGTTCCTAATTGAGTTGAGTTTGTTCTGGATGCTTGTTGTCACCCCGAAAGGCGCCTTGTCCGGAGGGTGTGTCGGTTTTTTGGTGGGTGTCCTTGGATCTGGGTTTGTCGAGGGAAGCGATGCTTGCCTGGTCCTTGTGGCTTTCTGCCGGGCCTGCACACCTGATGGTTGTTCTTTTGCCATAAGTAGGGGGAAGACGAGTTGAAGGGCCTCTTCTTTGTTTTGGTTTACTTGGTCGTGCTTGGGGGGCTTGCTTCTTGCATGCATATGATGGATGGCCAGCTTGCCCCTTTTATCTCAGCATCTGTCTGCCCTCCCTCTGCTTTGCTTGGTGCCCCGTGACCTTGTCTGGAGTCGCTTTTTCGCTCGTGCCGGCCGGGGATTGATGGCTTAGGGTGTTTTTTGGGCGGCTGGGGAGTTATGCTTCGTTCGTGATCTGACTTGTTGTTTCCTCTTGCTTCGGTTGTTTCTTTGCTCTTTGAGTTGTGTTGTATTTATTTGCTTTTTGGTCTTTTCTGGCTCCTTCCCGCTTGTGGGTTGGTTGCTGGGGTTTGTTGATTGTTGGTTTCTTTGTTGCTTTCCCTCAGGCTGTGAGGTTCCGTTGGGTTGTTTTTGTTTGTTTTCGTACATTGGTTTTCCCAGTGGATGTTCTCTTGTTTGATGGTGCCCTTTGGCCTCGGGCTTTGAGGTCTTTTTGCTTAATATATAATCACCTTTGCAAAAAAAAAAAAATGCATCCCACCGGGGCGTTTTCGGGTTTTTGCAATTTCCATATCGCTCATTTCTTCCCTTCTTTTCCAAACTTATGGTCGAGGACGCTTTTTAACCTGAAACTACAACTCTCGAAGCCTGCGAGTCTAATATCTAAAACCCTTGCACCCCAATCTCAAAGTCCTAAAATCCTCAACGGGAGTATTTAAAGCACGTGCCAAAAAAACTGAGTAAGATTCCGAATTGCACAAAACCAAAGAGTGGATTATGAATCTTTGATCAATAAGAACCCATTTTTGAATTAATTTTTTTTTCAAAAAATGCATCCCACCGGGGCGTTTTCGGTTTTTTGCAATTTCCATATCGCTCGTTTCTTCCCTTCTTTTCCAAACTTATGGTCGGGGACGCTTTTTAACCTCAAACTACAACTCTCGAAGCCTGCGAGTCTAATATCTAACAACCTTGCACCCCAATCTCAAAGCCCTAAAATCCTCAACGGGAGCATTTAAAGCACGTGCCAAAAAAACTGAGCAAGATTCCGAATTGCACAAAACCAAAGAGTGGATTGTGAATGTTTGATCAATACAAACCCATTTTTGAATAAATTTTTTTTTTCAAAAAATGCATCCCACTGGGGCGTTTTCGGGTTTTTGCAATTTCCATATCGCCCGTTTCTTCCCTTCTTTTCCAAACTTCTGGTTGGGGACGCTTTTTAACCTCAAACTACAACTCTCGAAGCCTGCGAGTCTAATATCTAACAACCTTGCACCCCAATCTCAAAGCCCTAAAATCCTCAACGGGAGCATTTAAAGCACGTGCCAAAAAAACTGAGTAAGATTCCGAATTGCACAAAACCAAAGAGTGGATTGTGAATGTTTGATCAATACGAACCCATTTTTTAATTAAAAAAAATTTCAAAAAATTCATCCCCCCGGGGCGTTTTCGGTTTTTTGCAATTTCCGTATCTCTCGTTTCTTCCCTTCTTTTCCAAACTTATGGTCGGGGACGCTTTTTAACCTCAAACTACAACTCTCGAAGCCTGCGAGTCTAATATCTAACAACCTTGCACCCCAATCTCAAAGCCCTAAAATCCTCAACGGGAGCATTTAAAGCACGTGCCAAAAAAACTGAGAAAGATTCCGAATTGCACAAAACCAAAGAGTGGATTGTGAATTTTTAATCAATACGAACCCATTTTTTAATAAAAAAAATTCAAAAAATGCATCCCACCGGGGCGTTTTCGGTTTTTTGCAATTTCCATATCGCCCATTTTTTTTTGCAAAAGTGATTATATATAAGCAAAAGGCCTCAAAGCCCGAGGCCAAAGGGCACAACAACAAGAGAACAAACACTGGGAAAACCAATGTACGAGAACAAAACGAAAACAACACAACGGGAACCTCACAGCCCGAGGGAAAGCAACAAATAAACGAAACAACAACATACCCCAGCATCCGACCCACAAGCGGGAAGGAGCAGAAAAAACAAAAAGCAGAAAAAGGAAACACAACTGAAGAGCAAAGAACCAGCTGAAGCAGGCGGAAAGAGATAGAACACGAGGGAATCGTGACACCTCAACCGCGATCCGTCCACAAAACTCCCCAGGCCATTCAACCCCCAGCCGGAACAAGCGAAAGAGCGACTCCAGACAGGGTCAAGGGGCACCAAGCAAAACAGAGAGAGGACAGACAGATGCTGAGAAATAAGGGGCCAAGCTGGCCATCCATCAAATGCAAGCAAGAAGCCCGCCCCCCAAGCTCGACCAAGAAACCGAACAAAGAAGAGGCCCATCAACTCGTCTTCCCCCTACTTATGGCAAAAGAACAACCATCCGGTATGCAGGCACGGCAGAAAGCCACAGGGACCCAGCCAGCATCGCTTCCCTTGACAAAGCCAGATCCAAGGACCCACCAAAAGCCCACACACCCTCTGGACAAAGCGCCTTTCGGGGTGACAACAAGCGACCAGAACTCAACTCAATTAGGAACCAGGACCGGGAGGGGACAACGAGCACCCACAGAACAAGAGAAGGACAGCCAACTGCAGAAGAAACAAGCACCGCCTGAAACACTCCGACAGCTAGGGACACCCCACAGACTAGCCACGCAGAGCCCCACACAAGAAGCCCACCAGGGAGAAAGGCCAAGGGCAGCCGAGGACAGACAGATGAAGAAGCCAGCAACTTGAAACAAGCCTCAGAAAGCAGCGATCTCAGAGCAAGAACAAGCACAGGGGCAAGCACAAAAACCAAGCCACACAGACCAAACCAGAAAACCCCTCCAGAAGAAGGGGCAATAGCATGAACCAGGGACAGATCAGGGGAAGCAGCAAACTCCATAAGCGAGACAGCGCCACATAGAGCAACCTGACAAAACACCTGCACACACACAAAGAACAAGACAAAGTCAATCAAAAGAATCCCAGGGGGAGACGACCATTTCTTCCCTTCTTTTCCAAACTTATGGTCAGACGAACAACCACTTGGTGCAGTGGGTGAGCGCTCCGCCTAAGATAGTAGAGAGTGGGGGTTCGATTCTGCCCTAGGACAGATTTTCATAAAAATTATCAAACAACCACTTGGTGCAACGGGTGAGTGAGCGCATCACCTAGATAGCCCAGAGTGGGGGTTGATTGATCATGCACCGTGCAAACGGGGCATGAATGATTTAAAAATATTTAACTGCATTATATACCGCCTTTAAAGGCAAATTTTAAGCCAAATCGAGCATAGCTCAATTGGCATAAGGTTGTGTCTGTGACCAAGAGGTCATGGGTTCAATTCTCGCATTAATTAAAATACCGTTGCAAAAAAAACTTATGGTCAAACTTCAAAAAATTCTCTCTGTTCTCTCTCCCTAAACCCTAAACCCATTTTTGAATATAAAAAAATTTCAAAAAACTCTCTCTGTTCTCTCTCCTCCCAACAATGGGGGAATGAGTTTTTTGAAGCTTCTTCCATGGTGGTCGTCGGCCTTCTTGCTGCTGCTGGGTGTAGGTGTTGAGCCAACGTGATTCACTCACCGTGGTTACCTCCGAGGCATCTCCGAGCAAGCTGATCAAGGAAGCACAGCAGGGCGCTTCAAGAGGTAAGTTCTCCATCCTCTGTTTTTGTCTTTCCTTCGGCTTCAGTTTATTGTTTGCTGTTGTTGCTGGGTCTGTGGTGCTCTGGGTTTGGGGTTGAGGGAGAAGCTCTTCTCCGTTTGATCACGAAGCTTAGGGTGCAATATGAGGAGGAAGAAGTCCCCCCAAAAAAAACCGTTCGTCAAAAGTAATGGTTCTTCATCGGGCTTCCCTGGCCTTCGGCTCTCCAAAATCTCTGCAACAAAATCAATGGGGGTTGTAAGTTCGGATTTCCCTAAGACTAGCCTAAGTGAAGGACGGTTTAAAGTTGTTTCTGACCGTCTGGGGCAAAACTCAGAGGCTGGGAGTTTTTGTCAAAAAACAGAGCACCTGGTACGTACTGGGCAGACGTCTTCTCTGTCTAAATTTGGAAAAACAGGGGACCGTTCAATTGATGAAGACGAGTTCTGTGTTGATATTGGCCTTGGTCCTCAGCCCCGAGTTATCTCTTCTACGTCTGAGGCTTCTTCTTCGTCTAACCAGAGGTGTGTTGGCGCTGATAAACCTCGGCTGGAGGTTGAAGACGATGGGCTAGGGCTACCTGGTTCTTCGACCATGGAGGCGGCTGCTGCTACACGAGCTTTGAATGCTCGCCCTATTGAAGGAAACCTCAATAATGAAAAGGGCGTTTTTGAAGGGATGGGTATTAATTTGGGAAAGCTTCCCTTATCTGCTGCCATTTTGAATCCGCAAGCTGTTTCTCTTAATTCCCCCGTGAGGCCAAGTTTGGAAAGTTTAGACAATATTCTCCCTCTTCAAACGTCAACTCCTGGAGGCATTTATTCTCGGTCATATAAGGAAAGTTTGGATAATAATGTGGCCCAAGCTTCCCCTTTCTTTAAATCCGATCATTTGGGCTTAAATGGAATAGATGGGAAGTCTTGCGCTAATCCGAGGGGTGTCTCCATTGCTGACGTCCCAATTGGTCTTGGCCCATTTGGTCATGGTGTGGATGGGCTTGGTAATGGTAATCGGGTAGCCACTGTTGGGCTTAATGAGATGGCCAATTCTCCATTTCACCTTAATGGGCTTGACAACTTCGGTTTGGCCCCAAAATTGAATGGGCAGGGAGCCTTGCATGTTGGGCCTTCCTCGCTTAGCCCAATAGGGCGTGGGAAGCTGGGCAACTTGGTGACCCGCCGTGGTATCCCCAAGCGGGATGAGGTTCTGCCCCTTGAGGGAAAGGAAGGAACTAGTGAGGTTGGGATGGGATGTAGCTCGTTCGGATCTAGGGTTGGCTTGAGCCTAATCATTTTGGGTCGGGTGGGCCCCTTGGGGCCGTCGATCAGGGGCATAAGGCGAGTTGGGCCAATCTTTTTGGGCCTCAGTGGACCTCCCCTTCTGATGAACCTCTTCTCTATAACCCTCCAATTGAGAAGGATGGGATTATGTTTGCCATTCCTTCGGATGAGGTTATTGAGGAGGGCATAGCAGTGTGGAGAGGTTCGTTGGTGGGCTAGTTTATGGATGGCAAACTTCCTTTTTTTGTTCTTGATCGGCTGGTCCGGAGGATCTGGGGTCATGTGGAAGTTCCAACCATTAATTTGTTTGACAATGGTTTGATCATCTTCACGTTCCAAAAGGACTCAGCTCGGGACTGGGTCTTGGAGAATGGCCCCTGGCACTTCGGGGGGAAGCCTATCCTTCTGCGGCAATGGGCCCCGGGGATTGTCCCCCAGACCTTTGTTTTCGATAAAATACCTGTATGGGTTAAGTTTTTCCATGTCCCTATGGAATTATGGACAACTCCTGGGTTGAGTAACATCGCGAGTACGGTTGGTGTTCCTTTGCGGTTGGATAAGCCGACAAAGGACAAAACATGCTCCTCGTATGCTCGGGTTTGTGTGGAGGTCGCGATTGATGCCCCGCTTCCTAGTAAGGTTGGGGGCACTGTCTATGGTGTGGATCATACTATCCCAATTGAATACGAGTGGAAGCCCAAGCGGTGCCTTTCATGTCGTATCTTTGGTCACTCAGACTCGGGCTGTCCGAAACAGACTGGAGGTAGTATTGATCCCATCCTCCCTACTTAGGTGTCTACTGAGGGTGAGGTCAAGGTGCCGGCCCAGAATGACGGCGTGAGATCAGATCAGGTTGAGAGTGCTAGTGGGGAGGGTCAACAGGCCTCCTCTCTTGGGGTAGGTGATGATTTCATCCCTGTGGGTGGAACATCTCGTAGGCGTAAACGAAACAAGAAGAAGGCTGCCAAATCCTGGGCTGCGACAGACCCGTCTGCCCATCCCATCGCCTTGGCTAGCCTCCCGAGTTCTCCTATTGGCCCCACCTCTAGGCTCTCCCGTTCTCCCCAGCCCCCAAAGGGGGTCCGTGTTACTAACTCTTTCGGTTCTCTAGCTGATTCCGCGGAGTGTGCCTTCGCCCCCCCGCGGGTGGTTTCCTTAGTGGAAAAGGCGCCCTGTGATAGTGTGGACCCTCGATGGTGTCAGGATGCCACCGTCTCCTCTTCTCCTTCCTATGTCTAGTTGGTGCTCGTGGAATGTGCGCGGTCTCACTGACCCGACAAAAGGACGATGTGTTCGTTCCTTTTTGCAGTCTGAGAATATTGGTTTCTGCTGTCTGGTAGAAACTAAGGTTAAGGCTCATCAGTTTGATTTCGTGTTTCGTTCCTTTGGGGCCGATTGGCAGTGTGTATGTAGTTATGGGGGATAGTTGCCTGGGTCGTATTTGGGTGTTTTGGCGTTCCCGCCGTTTCTCTTTCTCTCCTAGCCTGATTAGTCCTCAGTTGGTTACTGGCTCCCTGGTGGACCTGTCTTCTCAGGTTGTGACTCATATTGCCTGTGTGTATGGGTCCAATCTCGAGGCTGGGCGGTCTGCTTTGTGGAGGGAGTTGGCCTTGGCTTGTTCGAGTTGGTCTTCCCCTGGAGTGGTTATGGGAGACTTTAAAGAGACTCGCCGGCTGACTGAGAGGAGTGGGGGTAACCATAGCATTTCTGCGATGGGTGATACTGCTCTCCTAGAGGCTGACTTGGTTGAGCTGCCGGTTCAGGGGAATTGGTTCACTTGGACTAGTCGCCCGAGGGGTGGCCCGGGAGGTCAGTTGGGGAGGTTGGATAGAGTTTTGGTCAATGCTGAGTGGGCTTCTGGTCGGCTGTTACGTCTCCAAAAGTGACCTTTTTAGGACTTAATTGGCTTAGAAAGATGTTCACTCTTAGGTGTTTTTGATAGCATTTAGCCTAAACCTATGCTTAAATATGAGAATTAGAAGAAGGTAGCTAAATTAGGACTTATGTACAATAGGAAAGAAAAGAGTTGAAAACCGAAGGAAAAGAATGAAAAACAAGCTTTGCGAACGCATTGCGGAAACATTGCGGTCACCGCAATGTTTCAAGTGAAAACCGTAAGTTGACTGATCTTTTTCTGTTAATTTCCGTTATTTCAGGGATTCGTTCTTTCTCCTCCATCCATTCTGAAGTACGACGTTGAAGATTGATGGTTCTCCTTGGCCCAAATGCACCTGCAGATTACTATAAATAGGGGTCAAAGTCGAGGGTTCAAGCATCATCCGGAAGCGTAGAAGTCTTCTCGCAGTCCATCTTTTCTCCTAGTTTTCTTTGCCGTCTGCTGGTTTGCGAAGCTCAGCTGTTGGAATCGATAATCTGATAGGAAGGAGAGGAGATTCTTCTTCTCTCCCGATTGGATTCATCCAAGCAAGGCTGACCTTTCTCATCCTTCATTCGAAGCGGCTGCAACGAGTCATTCGAGCTGTTTTACTGCTTTCTGTTCTGCATTTCTACTTTACAACTCTGTCTTGTGTTGTTTCTGTTCGTGTGGCTAATTTAATTCATTTCGTTGTGTTCTGTCTTTCTGTTCTTTACTTTTAGTATCTCTTATGTTCATTCAAACAATCAATTAATCAAACACAAAATTCAGTATTTCACAGTCTCTCGCCTTTGCATTCTACTGCTGTCCCTTGCTGTTTTAAACACATTTCCCTTCTAAGCATGTCTATTTTATCCTTTAATTCTGTTCTCCTTATATCCATGAGTAACTAAGTCACTTAGGGGCATGCTAATGACAACGCCATAGGCTAAAAAATGTGAATCAAGCATGTAGGATAGCTCTCGAAGCATTGATTGTATGTAAGCTTCATCCCACGGGCAATTTCCATTGGCCATCCATTTTGTCCAAAGAACTCCTAACCTCTGGAAGGAGTAAGAGTTCAGAGTCATACCATCATGCTAGCCTTTCAAGGTAACCAGGAAACGGCCTAGGAATAGGCGCTTCCCTAGTACAAACCATATCTTTCTGCCTTAACAAGATGCTTAAGACCTTACTTTGAGTTGAGTAAACTAAAGAATCTAATGCATGGAACCGGACGATACATGAGATTGAGATAGTTTGATGCATAGAGAGTAGATCCAGTGCTTGAGAATCGTATAAAGATGCCTATAGGATAGTCATTAGTAGCCCTTAACTCACCCATTTACACACTTTCGCTGCTATTTAATTGCGGTAGAATTGCTGTCTCCGCAATTCTGCTTAAGTTAAAATTCTGTTTAGCTGTCTTTGCCTTCATTTATTAATTTCGTTTCTTTTCATTTGAGCTTAGATTTCACTTGTTCTCGTTGATGTTACTACCCTTTATACATTCAGCAAGAATTAGATAATTAAAAACCAATTTTACCCCATCAAATCCACCCCTTCTTTCTTAACAAAACACTTCGCGAATAGCTAAAAATAAATCTCTGTGGGAAAACGAATGAAATATACTTACTACTTGCTATAAGATCATGTATGCTTGCATGTTCTGAGTGCTCTATCTCTTTTATTGCCTAAATTATTTCAACACATTGAGCACGCAACAAGTTTTTGGCGCCGCTGCCGGGGATTTATTTTAGTGAAAACGAAGTTAGTTAAGTTTGAAACACCAAGTTTACTGTCAATTGGAACTAATCCAGGTTCATTTCTTTTGCAGGTACTAGTTGGGTTAGTTTATGAGTGAGCATTCAAATAGTGATCTAGAGTTCAATCCTGAGCCCGAGAGACTATTTAGAGCCAGAAATAAAGCCAAGAAACGTCTTTTTAAACAACCCTCTATACCTCAAATCATACCTGAAATCGAAGAAATGGACGAGATAGTTCCAAATCAGGTACCTGTCATTCGCAACCCCATCGAAATAGCGAATGACAAGAATAGTGCCATCCTTTCATATTTAGTACCTATGCCTGGGGAGCTGAACCCCAGCATAATCCGCCCTGAGATCACTGCCAACTCATTCGAGTTAAAGCCAGTGATGTTCCAAATGTTGTCCACTGTGGGACAATTCTTTGGAATAGAAAATGAGGACCCCCACAACCATCTTAGGAACTTCTTAGGAGTCAGTGATACCTTTATCATCCCTGGAGTTTCCCAAGAAGCCTTGAGGCTATATCTTTTCCCTTACTCTTTGAGGGACAAAGCCAAAACGTGGTTAAACTCATTACCCTCTGGATCTGTCCGCAATTGGACAGACTTAGCAGAGAAATTCCTAGTCAAATACTTCCCACCTGATAGGAATTCTACCTTTCGTGATGATATAGTTAAATTCAAACAAGCTGATAATGAATCTCTTCACGAAGCTTGGACAAGGTTCAAAGATCTTCTTCTTAAATGTCCACATCATGGCATCCCATGGTGTATCCAAATTGAGGTCTTTTTCAAAGGATGCAACCCCAGCACTAGGCAAGTCTTAAATTCATCTGCTGGTGGTTCCATGTTGTCCAAGAGTTACAACGAAGCCTATGAGATCTTGGAGAAGATCTCAGCATCTCACTGTAGGTGGTCAGATGATCCGGTTGAGCCAACTAGAGCTCAAGACAAGGATGCTCTAAGTGCGATGAGCAGCCAAATAAATGCCCTGACCAACCTAGTTAAGCAAATGGCTCAAGCCAATCTCCAAACAAGTGTCAACACCGCTACCGCCATGTCAATGGGTGTTAAGTCTCTGAAAGTGACTTATTTAGGACCCATTTAGCTTAAGAAGATGTGCACTTTTAGGTGTTTTTGATAGCATTTAGCCTAGGCCTATGCTTAAATATGAGAATGAGAAGAAGGTAGCTAAATTAGGACTTATGCACAATAGGAAAGAAAAGGGTTCAAAACCGAAGGAAAAGAATGAAAAAACTGCATTGCGACAACATTGCGAAAACATTGCTGAGGCCGCAATTATTCAAGTGAAAACCGTAAGTTGACTGATCCTTTTCTGTTAATTTCCGTAATTTCAGGGATTCATTCTTTCTCCTCCATCCATTCTGATATATGACGTTGAAGATTGATGGTTCTCCTTTGCCCAAACGCACCTGCAAACTACTATAAAAGGGGGCCAAAGTCGGAGGTTCAATCATCATCCGAAAGCGTAGAAGCCTTCTCACAGTCCACTTTTTCTCCCTGTTTTCCTTTGTCGTCTGTTGGAGTGAGAGTCTCAGCTGTTGGAATCGATAATCTGATAGGAAGGAGAGAAGATTTTTCTTCTCTCTCGATTGGATTCATCCAAGCAAGGCTGACCTTTCATCCCCTTCATTCGAGGCGACTGCAACGAAGCTTTCAAGCGCCACTTTACTATTTTCTGTCGTTCTTCTTCTAATTTCCAGTTTTGATCATTATTGTTCCTAGTTTTGTGTCTTAGTTACTGCATTTCGTTGTTGTCTGTCTTTGAATTACTGCCTTTAAGCTTACCTTTGTTCGTTCAAACATTCAAAGTAATCAAATCGCAAAGTTCATTTCACAGTTTCCTTCTTCTGCTGCTACGGTTTTGTCTTGCTGTTTTGAGTTTATTTCCTTTCTAAGCATGTCTGTTTCATCTTACATTTCTGGTCTCTACATATCCATGAGTAGCTAAGTCACTTAGGGGCATGCTAATGACAGAACTATAGGCTAAAAAACGTGAACCAAGCATGTAGGATAGCCTTCGAAACATTGATTGTATGTAAGCTTCATCCCACGGGCAATTTCGATTGGCCATCCATTTTGTCCAAAGAACTCCTAACCTCTGGAAGGAGTAAGAGTTCAGAGTCATATAATCATGCTAGCCTTTCATGGTAATCAGGAAACGGCCTAGGAATAGGCGTTTCCCTAGTACAAACTAAACACTTCTGTTTTAACAAGATGATTAAGACCTTACTTTGAAGTCGAGTAAACTTAGGAATCTAATGCATGGAATCGGACGATACATGAGATAGAGTGAGTTTGATGCATAGAGAGTAGATCCAGTGCTTGAGAATCGTATAATAATGCCTATAGGATAGTCATTAGTAGCCCTTAACTCACCCATTTACACACTTTCGCTGCTGTTTAATTGCGGAAACATTGTGGTCCCCGCAATTCTGCAAAATTTTCATTCTGTTTAGCTGTTTTCTTCTTCGTTTATCAATTCCATCTCTTGTCCTTTGAGTCTAATTGCAACTTGCATTTGTTTATGTTATATCCCTTTACACATTCAGCAAAAATTAGATAATTAAAAACCAATTTTACCCCATCAAATCCACCCCATCTTTCTTAACAAATACACTTCGCGAATAGCTAAACATAAGTCTCTGTGGAAAAAACGAATGAAATATACTTACTACTTGTTGTGAGACCATGTATGCTTGCATGTTCTGAGTGCTCTCTCTGCTTTCTTGCTTATTTATCTTTACACATTGAGCACGCAACAAGTTTTTGGCGCCGCTGCCGGGGACTTATTTTAAGTGAAAACGAAGTTTGTTAAGTCTGAAACACCAAGTTATTTTCCATTGAGTTTGATCCATCTTCATTTCTTTTTCAGGTACCATTTAGGGTAGTTTATGAATGAGATTCCAAGTAGTGATCTAGAGTTCAACCCTGAGCCTGAGAGATTATTTAAAGCTAGAAATAGAGCCAAGAAACGTCTCTTTAAACAACCCCTCTTACCTCAAATAATTGTTGAAACCGCAGAGTCTCCGCAATCCACTCAAGAAGAAATGGCTGGAATAGATCAAAACCTGGTGCCTGTCACTCGCAATCCCATTGAAATAGCGAATGACAAGGATAGCGCCATCCTTTCATACCTCGTACCTATGCCTGGGGAGCTGAACCCCAGCATAATCCGTCCTGAAATCACTGCCAACTCATTCGAGTTAAAGCCAGTGATGTTCCAAATGTTGTCCACTGTGGGACAATTCTTTGGAATAGAAAATGAGGACCCCAATAACCACCTTAGGAACTTCCTAGGAGTTAGTGACACATTCCTGATTCCTGGAGTTTCCCAAGAAGCCCTGAGGCTATATCTGTTCCCTTACTCTTTGAGGGACAAAGCCAAAACGTGGTTAAATTCATTACCCTCAGGATCTGTCCTCAATTGGACAGACTTAGCAGAAAAATTCCTAGTCAAATATTTCCCACCAGATAGGAATTCGACCTTTCGTGATGATATCATCAAATTCAAACAAGCTCCGAGTGAGTCTCTTCACGAAGCTTGGACAAGATTCAAAGACCTTCTCATTAAATGTCCACACCATGGCATCCCATGGTGTATCCAAATAGAAGTCTTCTTTAAAGGATGCAACCCCAGCACCAGACAAGTTCTAAACTCATCCGCTGGAGGTTCCATGTTGTCCAAGAGTTACAACGAAGCCTATGAGATCTTGGAGAAGATCTCAGCATCTCACTGTAGGTGGTCAGATGATCCAGTTGAGCCAACTAGGGCTCAAGACAAGGATGCTCTAAGTGCAATGAGCACCCAAATAAACGCCCTGACCAACCTAGTTAAGCAAATGGCTCAGGCCAATCTCCAAACCAGTGCCAATACCGCCACAGCCATGTCAATGGGCACCCAACCAAGTCAAGGCGAGGCACTTATCTGTGGATTTTGTGGGGAAGGGCACCCATACGAATACTGCCCTGGGAATCCATCCTCAGTCTGCTATGTTGGGAGCCAGCAGCAGCCTAGGAATAACCCCTACTCCAACACCTATAATCCTGGTTGGAGAAACCACCCAAACCTATCATGGGGTGGCCAACAAAACGCTAACCAAAATTCTAACCAACCAAGGCCGAGTGGAACACCTGGTTTCACTCCTCAACATAACCAGTCAATGTACCAAAAACCATACAATCAACCTGTAGGATCTTCTGTAGAAAACCTACTCAAGGAATACATCGCTAAGAATGATGCTACGCTTCAAAGCCAGCAAGCTACTCTTAGGAGCCTAGAAAACCAAATAGGCCAATTAGCCAATGAACTTAAGAGTAGGCCCCAAGGTAGACTCCCTGCTGACACCGAGGTACCAAGGAGAGATGGTAAAGAACAAGTTCAAGCAATTGAACTTAGGAGTGGAAGACCACTGGTGAGCAACACAAAAGACATACCAAAGAGAGTAGAGAACACTGAGTCTAGTGCTCCACTGGAGTCTCTGCCAAACCAAGGTCCACCACCAACTAGCACATCAGGAGCCAGGCTAGAACCAATTATTGAGGAGGTAGAAGAAATTCCAAGGCCTCCACCTATCCTAAAGCGCCCTGAGATACCTGCATACGTGCCACCACCTCCATACCCTCGAAGGCTTAAGAAGAAGCAGGAACAGGAAGTTCATTTTAATAAATTCTTAGAAATTCTTAAGCAAGTGCATGTTAACATTCCTTTTGTAGAAGTTTTACAGTCTATGCCTTCTTATGTAAAGTTTTTGAAGGACATCATTACTAACAAAAAAATAATTGGTGAGTTTGAAACAGTAAACCTCACTGAGGAGTGCAGTGCCATCTTCCAGAACAAGCTGCCCAAGAAGGAGAAGGATCCTGGTTCCTTCACCTTACCTGTAGAACTTGGAGGCAGGCATGTGGGCAGAGCGCTTTGTGACCTGGGCGCCAGCATAAATCTCATGCCCCTGTCCCTATTCCGCCAGTTGGGAATAGGAGAAGCACGTCCAACAACTGTCACTTTGCAACTAGCAGACAGATCCATTGCATATCCAGAAGGTAAAATTGAGGATATTCTAGTTAAAGTTGACAAGTTTATTTTCCTTGCAGATTTCATTGTCCTGGACTATGAGGCAGACAAGGAAGTCCCCATCCTGCTAGGCAGACCATTTCTAGCCACAGGTAGGGCACTTATAGACGTCCAAAAAGGTGAGCTCACTATGAGGGTTCATGATGAAGAGGTGAAGTTTAGCGTATATAAAGCTTTAAGGTACCCCTCTGACCTTGAATCCTGTGCTAGCATGGACGTAGTAGACTCCTTGATGGAGGAACAATTGGAGCATGTATTATTAACTAAGCATGCTAACGAATATGTACAATTAGATATAGCTGACTTGAATGTATCTGACATAATGGATATGCCTGTAGATAAACCACAACATGTATGTATGAATATAGATTTAACTGATAGATCTGTGAATCCTTTAAAGCCCTCCATTGAGCATCCACCTGTTTTAGAACTGAAACCATTACCTACTCACCTCAAGTATGCATATTTAGGAAGTAATGAAACTCTGCCTGTTATCATTTCTTCTAAATTAAGTGAAAAGCATGAGGTTGAACTGATTTTACTGCTTATGCAACATAGGAAGGCTATAGCATGGATTATTGCTGATATTCGAGGCATTAGCCCTTCTTATTGCATGCACAAAATTATACTAGAGGAAGAGCACACACCTAGGGTAGATCACCAGCGTAGGCTAAACCCCTCTATGAAAGAGGTAGTAAAGAAGGAAATAATAAAAATGGTTAGATGCAGGAGTGATCTTCCCAATAGCTAGTAGCCAGTGGGTGAGCCCCATCCAATGTGTACCTAAAAAGGGGGGAATAACTGTGGTAGTCAATGAGAACAACGAACTGATTCCAACAAGGACTGTCACAGGGTGGAGAGTGTGTATGGATTACAGAAAATTAAATAAAGAAACCAAAAAAAACCATTTTCCTCTTCCGTTCATTGACCAGATGTTAGACAGAATAGCTGGTAGAGCCTACTATTGTTTCTTAGATGGCTATTCAGGCTATAATCAAATAACTATAGACCCTAAGGATCAAGAGAAGACCACCTTTACTTGCCCTTTTGGAACCTTTGCCTTTCGCAGAATGCCTTTTGGCTTATGCAATGCACCGGCAACTTTCCAAAGGTGCATGATGGCAATCTTCTCTGAGTTGGATGAATCCATGATAGAAATATTCATGGATGACTTCTCAGTCTTTGGGGACTCATTTTCAAACTGTCTAGAAAACCTAGGACAAGTCCTGGCTAGGTGTGAGGAGACCAACCTAGTCTTAAATTGGGAAAAATGCCATTTTATGGTGGATGAGGGGATTGTCTTAGGACATAGAGTGTCGAGGGCAGGAGTCGAAGTTGACCGAGCCAAAATTGAGATCATAGAGAAGTTGGTAGAGCCCCAGAATGTCAAAGCCATTAGAAGCTTCTTAGGGCATGCTGGCTTCTACAGAAGGTTCATTAAGGACTTTTCTAAGATAGCCAAGCCTCTGTGTGAGCTATTAGAGCTAAATAGGCCCTTCATCTTCTCTAAGGAATGTGTAGTAGCTTGGACCACCCTTAAGAAAGCACTAGTCACAGCCCCTATCATAGTAGGACCAAATTGGGATCTTCCCTTTGAAATGTTATGTGATGCCAGTGACTATGCTGTAGGAGTGATGTTAGGCCAGAAGATTGACAAGCTAACACACCCTGTCTATTATGCTAGTAAGACCTTGAATGAGGCTCAATGTAATTATACCACTACTGAAAAAGAGATGCTTGCTGTAGTGTTTGCTTGCGAAAAATTCAGAAACTATATTGTAGGCACTAGGACAATTGTATATACTGACCATTCTGCCTTGAAATATCTTATGAGGAAGGCTGATGCAAAGCCTAGGTTGATTAGATGGGTGTTATTGCTGCAGGAATTTGATTTGGACATTCGGGACAAGAAAGGATGTGAAAACGTGGTGGCAGATCACCTGTCTCGATTGCAGCACAATTGCGAAAAAATTGCGGACCCCGCAATTTCTGATGCTTTTATTGATGAACATGTCTTTGCTTTGACTCATCGTGATAACGATGAGGAACCTTGGTTTGCTGACATTGCTAACTTCCGTGCATCACAGGTATTACCAGTGTTCAAGGGAGGACAAGAGAAGAAGAGGTTCCTTCATGAAGCAAGGAAATTCATCTGGGACGACCCCACACTTTACAGAACCTGTGCTGATGGCTTGCTAAGGAAGTGTGTTTCAGCTGCTGAAGCGAAGTCTGTGCTGCAGCACTGTCACGCATCTCCTTATGGTGGACACTTTGGTGGCCAAAGAACAGCTGCAAAGGTATTTCAGAGTGGCTATTATTGGCCAACGATCTTCAAAGATGCCCACAACTATGCCCACAGCTGTGATGAATGCCAAAGAACAGGTAACCTCAGTCGAAAGGATGAGATGCCCCTCACCTACATCTTAGAGTTAGAGCTCTTTGATGTCTGGGGCATTGACTTCATGGGGCCATTCCCCCCATCATCAGGTAACCTCTACATATTAGTGGCAGTGGATTATGTGTCCAAGTGGGTAGAGGCCAAAGCATGTCCTAATAATGATGCTAAAACAGTCACCAACTTCTTGCATAGGCACATTTTTACTAGGTTTGGGACACCTCGTGCTATCATTAGTGATGAGGGGTCACATTTCATTAATAAGGCTATGGAAAAAGTATTGGCTAAATATAACATTAGGCATAGAGTAGCCACTCCCTATCACCCACACTCAAATGGCCAAGCTGAAATCTCAAATAGGGAAATTAAGAACATCCTAGAAAAAGTAGTCAAACCTAATAGGAAAGACTGGTCCTTCAAGCTTGAGGATGCACTTTGGGCTTATAGGACATCATATAAGACACCTCTAGGAATGTCTCCTTATAGGCTGGTATATGGCAAGGCTTGTCACTTACCACTTGAGTTAGAAAACAAAGCATTTTGGGCCATGAAGGAATTGAATTTTTGTGTAAAGGATGCGGGGACACTGAGGTCTTTGCAATTACATGAGCTTGATGAGCTTAGGCATATGGCCTATGAAAATGCTAAGATGTACAAGGAAAAAACCAAGATTTGGCATGATAGTAGACTTAGAGTTAAGGACTTTAAGGAGGGTCAACTTGTTTTGTTGTTTAACTCACGATTGAAACTATTTCCAGGGAAACTTAAGTCTAGATGGTCGGGTCCATTTGTCATTACTAATGTGTTTGTTCATGGTGCCATAGAGATAAAAAACTTGCAGCAAGGTCAGCCATTTCTGGTCAATGGGGCGAGGTTGAAGCATTACTATGAGGAAGGAGATGTGAAGACTCTCTCGGCCTTCCTCTTCACTGAAGCGTGACAATGAGAACGAGAGAGGACGAGTGGTGACTGTGCTCGTCAACATAAGGCTCATGCCTTAGTTTATTTATTTATTTTATTTTATTTTTTTTATTTTTTTTTTTTTTTGCGATTTTCCGGTTGTCATTTGTGTGTTTTGTTGTGTGATTTTAATTACGTCTTTGATATTGGTTTTATTTCTTTTTGTAGGGAATCGAAAGAGGGAATCAAGGAGAGTAATCCCAGCTTTAAAAATCAAAAAACGATCGAGCCAAATAAAAGATACGGACGAGCAAAGTTTGAGATTTTGATGAAAAAATATCCCTAGAATTGCGCTGGAATTGCAGGATCCGCAAAATAGAGCCGTTGGGATTTAGCCGTTGCCTTTATATCCGTTAGAAGGCGCTCGATCGATACGATTCTCTCATTCTCTGATTTCCAAGAAAACTGAGATTCTCTTCATCTTTGATCCTTCTCTCCGAACCTCCAAGATTCGACAATGGTGTCCACAAGGGCTGAAAGATCCGCAGTCAAGAAGAAGGCTGATGACGCAGCTGAAGCAGCTGCGAGGGAAGCACTGCTTACCCTTGCAGATGATGGTGCTGTTCGCACCGGCCCTCTTTCCAAGCTTCCGGTTCGTAGGAAGAAGTGGAGGGTCGTCACTAAGACCCCTGCTGGCCCTTCTGAACCAGCAGGTACGCCCAAGAAGCGCCGGTGGAGTGTCGAGATGGCCGCCGAACCAAGCAGAGCAAAGACTCCCTCTGTGGAGAGTCAAGAATCAGATCGTGCGTCCCACGAGTCGACCAAGAGGGGTTCGTCGCCATCTGTATCACCTGCGCACAGCCCTTCACCACCTGAACCAGTGCACAGCCCAGAGCTATCATCATCGCCGCCTGCACAGAGCCCTGCGACGCCGTCTTCACCACTGAATTCCGTGCAGACGCCTACAGCGGAGCAGAGTGCCACACCTTCGCACACGCCTCCACAGCCTGATCCTGAATTCCCCTATGGGGAGTACCAGGAATCCACTCAGGGCAGTGGGGAAGGTGGTGAAGACGAGGTCTTCTCGCCTGCAAGGGAAGCTAGTGCCGAGAGTCCTGCACGGCAGGATGATTCCATGGAAGAGACGTTGGGGGCATGCCTCCAGCAGATCAATATCAAGGCTAAGCTCAAGAAGAAGAAGAAGGCCAAGATTGTCAAGGCCAAGCGATCCAAGAAACTGAAGAAGAAGAAGGGCAAGAGGGTGCCTTCAGCAGACAAAGAGAGCACTGAGCCTTCGCTCAAACGACTCAAGGTTGAGGCTGCCGAGTCAGCCAAGCCAGCAGATAAGGGGAAGGCCAAACTCTACCCTGAAGACGAACCTCAGTCAGTGAGGTATGTTTCATCTGACGCTGAATCCAGGGGCGTTGAGTTAAGGAAGAGGGAGTTGCTGCACGAGAAAGGCTTCCTCGGCCGACCTGCTGACCTGCCGCAGTTCTTGCGCGCAGGAGTGATCAACCATGGCTGGGAGGAATTCTGCAGACCGCCCAATCCAGCCTACACGAGCATGGTGTATGATTTCTACGCCAATGTGCTCAGCCCTGAGGATGGCCTGTCTGTGGTCAGAGGGGTAGAGGTGGATTTCTCAGCCAAGGCCATCAACGAAGCCTATGGTCTCAAAGGCCAAACACATACAGATTATGCACGGATCGTTGATGAGCCTACTGAGGCAGTGCTGGAAGAGGCCATTCGCACCATTGGCCAGCCTGAAGCTTCCTGGACCGTGTCACGCAATGGGAGGCACACTCTCATGAGTGCCAACCTCACGGCTAAGGCAGCTGTTTGGTTTTCGTTCGTGCGAAGGAGATTGTCCCCTGTGACTCACGAGACTACAATCAACCAGAGCCGATCGCTGCTGGTGTATGCGATAATGAGAGGTCTCACGATCAATGTGGGAGAAGTCATCACTGCGGCCATTGCTGAATGCGCCAAGAAAGGTAAGGGACCACTGTTTTTCCCTAATACCATAACCAAGCTATGTTTGCTTGCAGGAGTCCCCACCGAGCGCCTGGAGCAGCAGATGGCCTACACGGGCCACTTGGAGCTGCCTGCTAACCTGAGGCTGAGAAGGAAGGGGAATATGGAGTTTGAACTGGATAGGCTGGCTGCTGAACAGTCTCTATCCATGGCCTGCCTGATGGATATGCAGAGGAGAATGGCTCAATGGGCCACTTATGCGCAGGCGAGGGACAAGGAAGTTGCAGACCAACTGGGGTGCATCTTCCCTGACTTCCCCACAAATCTCCTGACTCCATGGGTGCCCCCACGACCACGGCAACCAGATGAGGATGAAGAAGTTTAAGTGCTGGTTTGAAGTGCACTAAAGGGAGTATTGCTGTTCCCTTAGAAAAAAAAAAAAACAATTTTCTGCTTTCTGATAGGACCATGTGAATTATGCTGTTTTTGGTTCAATTTTGATCTGTTTTAGATGTTTAGTTTTATGTTTTTCCTTTTGCTTAGTATAGTCTGATGTTAGCTGACTAGGTAGGATAGTTTAGTTTTATTTTTAGGAAGCTTGAGTGACTGGAAAAAGCATGCTTAGGGGCCTTAATCAATGTTATATCTGCCCTGATCTAATTGCGAAATAATTGCGGTACCCGCAATTTTCATGACTAAAAGCATGGTGTGGACTGTCTGTTTAGCTAGGCTGTGATCTGTTTAAATTCTATCTTTTCCTGCTAACATGACTGCCTTATATAGCTTATCTAAATGCATGCTGGATGAGTGTCATAGGACACCCTTTGATAGTTTAAATCGACCTCTAAAAAGCTCAGCATGCACAGCTTTAAGCCCTTAACCGTCTGTTTTTTTAATTACTGCTGCTGTGATATTTTCTTTTAAATGTTCTGTCTATACCTAGGGCTTTTAGATTCTCTTTGTTTTACTTTAGACTAGATGCTTCTAGGACAAGTTTGGGGGTGTGCCACCTCAGACACTCATTGAGGACAATGAGTAGTTGAAGTTTGGGGGAGGCCACCCTAGGCCTAGGAACATTCCTCTCTCCCATAGAAACATAAGCATTCTTCTTCTCCTTTATAAAAATGATGAGCTGAAAAAAAAAAAAAAAAAAAAAAAAAAAAAAAAAAAAAAAAATGAAAATAGAATAAAGAGGGGGGTCTCTCGTAGGTTGCTAAGTAATCAGTGCCAAGTGTGTGACCCACAAGTGGCATTGCATCAAAAGGCAACCAAAGGAGAGGCCCCACCTAAGTAAGAAAAAAGGGAAAAGAATAGGGAAGAAGAATGTAGACCTAGGAGTTATAACTTTGTGGCTTAGGTGTCCTATTTAAAAAGAACTCTGATCCTCAATTAGCTAAGCACAAAGTTGTAACTTGTAGGGTTGTGTAGGGAGATGAGTGTTTATCCAATGTAGTGATGCCAGGGTTTAGGTTGTTCTTTAAAAGTACTACTGTCACCGTTAATACTAAGACTGGCATGACTCTAAGGAAGCCTAGACACATTAAAAATAAAGCTAGAAGCATGTACTGAGTCTGAGGTAAGCTAGGCAGAATTTGAAACCTTAGGGGTAGTGGCATGATATGACAAAAGCAAATAGATCAGTTGTAGGGAGTTAATAAAAGCAGGTGAGTGTTAGGCAGGCAAAGTCAGAAGAAGCTAGGGGAGTTTTAAACTGAGGAGTGTGTCACAGGACAGCAGTGCTATAGATAGGGGTATAAGGGAGTCAGTAGGTGGTTAAAGAAGGAGAAATAGCAGCCTAGGGAAGTCCTTAGTATGCTTGAGGACAAGCAAAGCCTTAAGTTTGGGGGTGTGTTAAGTCTCTGAAAGTGACTTATTTAGGACCCATTTAGCTTAAGAAGATGTGCACTTTTAGGTGTTTTTGATAGCATTTAGCCTAGGCCTATGCTTAAATATGAGAATGAGAAGAAGGTAGCTAAATTAGGACTTATGCACAATAGGAAAGAAAAGGGTTCAAAACCGAAGGAAAAGAATGAAAAAACTGCATTGCGACAGCATTGCGAAAACATTGCTGAGGCCGCAATTATTCAAGTGAAAACCGTAAGTTGACTGATCCTTTTCTGTTAATTTCCGTAATTTCAGGGATTCATTCTTTCTCCTCCATCCATTCTGATATATGACGTTGAAGATTGATGGTTCTCCTTGGCCCAAACGCACCTGCAAACTACTATAAAAGGGGGCCAAAGTCGGAGGTTCAATCATCATCCGAAAGCGTAGAAGCCTTCTCACAGTCCACTTTTTCTCCCTGTTTTCCTTTGTCGTCTGTTGGAGTGAGAGTCTCAGCTGTTGGAATCGATAATCTGATAGGAAGGAGAGGAGATTTTTCTTCTCTCTCGATTGGATTCATCCAAGCAAGGCTGACCTTTCATCCCCTTCATTCGAGGCGACTGCAACGAAGCTTTCAAGCGCCACTTTACTATTTTCTGTCGTTCTTCTTCTAATTTCCAGTTTTGATCATTGTTGTTCCTAGTTTTGTGTCTTAGTTACTGCATTTCGTTGTTGTCTGTCTTTGAATTACTGCCTTTAAGCTTACCTTTGTTCGTTCAAACATTCAAAGTAATCAAATCGCAAAGTTCATTTCACAGTTTCCTTCTTCTGCTGCTACGGTTTTGTCTTGCTGTTTTGAGTTTATTTCCTTTCTAAGCATGTCTGTTTCATCTTACATTTCTGGTCTCTACATATCCATGAGTAGCTAAGTCACTTAGGGGCATGCTAATGACAGAACTATAGGCTAAAAAACGTGAACCAAGCATGTAGGATAGCCTTCGAAACATTGATTGTATGTAAGCTTCATCCCACGGGCAATTTCGATTGGCCATCCATTTTGTCCAAAGAACTCCTAACCTCTGGAAGGAGTAAGAGTTCAGAGTCATATAATCATGCTAGCCTTTCATGGTAATCAGGAAACGGCCTAGGAATAGGCGTTTCCCTAGTACAAACTAAACACTTCTGTTTTAACAAGATGATTAAGACCTTACTTTGAAGTCGAGTAAACTTAGGAATCTAATGCATGGAATCGGACGATACATGAGATAGAGTGAGTTTGATGCATAGAGAGTAGATCCAGTGCTTGAGAATCGTATAATAATGCCTATAGGATAGTCATTAGTAGCCCTTAACTCACCCATTTACACACTTTCGCTGCTGTTTAATTGCGGAAACATTGTGGTCCCCGCAATTCTGCAAAATTTTCATTCTGTTTAGCTGTTTTCTTCTTCGTTTATCAATTCCATCTCTTGTCCTTTGAGTCTAATTGCAACTTGCATTTGTTTATGTTATATCCCTTTACACATTCAGCAAAAATTAGATAATTAAAAACCAATTTTACCCCATCAAATCCACCCCATCTTTCTTAACAAATACACTTCGCGAATAGCTAAACATAAGTCTCTGTGGAAAAAACGAATGAAATATACTTACTACTTGCTGTGAGACCATGTATGCTTGCATGTTCTGAGTGCTCTCTCTGCTTTCTTGCTTATTTATCTTTACACATTGAGCACGCAACAATGGGCACCCAACCAAGTCAAGGTGAGACACTTGTATGTGGATTCTGTGGGGAAGGGCACCTGTATGAATACTGCCGTGGGAATCCAGCCTCAGTCTGCTACATTGGAAGTCAGCAGCAGCCTAGGAACAACCCCTATTCCAATACTTACAACCCTGGTTGGAGGAACCACCCAAACCTGTCATGGGGTGGCCAACAAAATGCTAACCAAAATCCTAACCAGCCTAGACCGAGTGGAACACCTGGTTTCACTCCCCAACATAACCAATCCATGTATCAAAAACCATACAACCAACCTGTAGGATCTTCTGTAGAAAACTTACTCAAGGAATACATAGTTAAGAATGATGCTACTCTTCAAAGCCAGCAAGCTACTCTTAGGAGCCTAGAGAACCAAATAGGCCAATTAGCCAATGAACTCAAGAGTAGGCCCCAAGGTAGACTCCCTGCTGACACTGAAGTACCAAGGAGAGATGGTAAAGAGCAAGTTCAAGCAATTGAACTTAGAAGTGGTAGACCATTGGTGAGCAACACAAAGGAAACACCAAAGAGAGTAGAGAACACTGAGTCTAGTGCTCCACTGGAGTCTCTGCCAAACCAAGGTCTACCACCAACTAGCACATCAGGAGTCAGGTGGTAGAGGTACTTTTGGGGTACTCTAAATTCAAGCTGTCGAGGCTTGCCAAAATACATTTATAACTCCGCTACAACAGAGCTTTGCAGCTAGTGGTAGTCGGGTGTCGAACCACAGGGAACCAAAATTACTTCCTCTTAATTAATTTCTATTTGTTTTTACAACTAAGACTTGAAAGCAATTAAATTGGGGGGTTTGACGAAATATAAACTAACGGGAAAATAAATGCGAAAAGTAAAGCGCGGAAAATTAAACGGAACACGTGCTCCTAATTTAAAGGGTCGGGGTTTACTTTGATGCGACTCAATTCATTGGGATTCAAACATACTTAGCAAGAGCATAATTGAACACATAATTTACTTGCACGAAACTACTAATACAAGTAACCCAAATAATTAATTAGAAACGTGGAATGCAAAGCGGACTGTTCTTTTATTAATCTAAGGGGATCAATCCTAAATTAAGTAAAGAACAGAGACGAATGTACGATTCTAATTAAACGTGGCAACGAATTAATAGGGGGCAAACGCCGCCATTATTGACTCATCGACAGTAACGGGAGCATTACGACGGATGTTTAACTAGGACGCCTGAGCTAATATTCCGATTTGCCTATTTCGTTCAAGATAAATTGCCGCCAAAGATCAACTGGAAACCCACATTATCTATGACTCAACTTATCCGTGTTACTTGGCGATTAAGAGAAGCACGGCATCATAATCTTTAACAATCAAACATGCTTGAAATCAAGGGTGTCTAGGCCTAAATCATTCTTACACATTCATGTGATATGCTTAGAAGAAATAAATTCGCCCAATCAGTCATGCTAAGTCACGGAATTAAGAACGAACCCTCATGAAACGCATCAAAATTCACCCCTAACCTCAAATTAGAGCACTTACCTTAGCTCCCCATTGTGCAAATCAAGCAAAAACGCTAATGTTGGAGCTTTATTCAAGGTATAATGGAAGATAAACAAGTTTCAAGCTCCCACCCGAGCCTAACAATGGTGGAAAAACCAAAATCCAAGAAGAAGTGATAAAAATTGCGGCAAAAAACGGAGAAGAAGGCTTTTAAAGCCGGCGGAGCGTCGAGACGCTAGGGCAGCGTCTCGACGCTGTGCCCTAAGTTGGCAGGCGCGCGCGCGGGCTAGCGTCGAGACGCTCGCGCAGCGTCGAGACGCTGCGCGGCGTCGAGCGAGCGTCGAGACGCTTGCGCTCGACGCTTGCTCTCGGGTGGATCTTCAAATGTACGCTTCAGAGTTCGGAGCGTCGAGACGCTCGGCCAGCGTCTCGACGCTGTCGCGCGCGGACAGGGCGAGGCGGACACGGGCGAGGGCGCGCGGGCGCGAGGCGAGGCGGAGCGGGCGTGGGCGCGCGGGCGCGCGCGGACATGGGCGAGGCGGAGCGGGCTGGCGCGCGGGCGCGAGGCGAGGCGGCGCGCGCGGGTGCGCGCGCGTCTGGCCGTCTGGGCGCGGGCGTGCGGTGCTTGCGAGCGGCGCGCGCGGGCGCGCGCGCGTGCTGCGTTCGTTGGGCGCCTGGGCGCTGGGCGCCGGCGCTTGGGCGCTGTCCTCTCGGCTCTTAGCCCACTTTTGGGTCGTTTTGGCTCCCGAGCTCCGTTTGGCCTATCGTTTCGACCCGAACACTTCCCGAAACATGTTAAATGACCTTTTTAGCCCCGAAAATCATCAATGGACTTCCCGAGCTCTTCACCATGAAATCACCTATAAGAAAGCATTTTAATCAATATCGAGCATGGTTTTAGCTAGAATTAGGGAGTAAATAATAGCTCTAATTTGGAGCTATCAAAATCTAGAGCCAATTATTGAGGAGATAGAAGAAATTCCAAGACCTCCACCTATCCTAAGGCGACCTGACGTGCCTGCATATGTGCCACCACCTCCATATCCTCGAAGGCTTAAGAAGAAGCAGGAACAGGAAGTGCATTTTAATAAATTCTTAGAAATTCTTAAGCAAGTGCATGTCAACATTCCTTTTGTAGAAGTTTTACAGTCTATGCCTTCCTATGTAAAGTTTTTGAAAGATATTATTACTAACAAAAAAATAATTGGTGAGTTTGAAACAGTGAACCTCACTGAGGAGTGCAGTGCCATCCTCCAGAACAAGCTGCCCAAGAAGGAGAAGGATCCTGGTTCCTTCACCTTACCTGTAGAACTTGGAGGCAAGCACGTGGGCAGAGCGCTTTGTGACCTGGGCGCCAGCATAAACCTCATGCCCCTATCACTATTCCGCCAGCTAGGAATAGGAGAAGCACGTCCAACCACTGTCACTTTACAATTAGCAGACAGATCCATTGCATACCCAGAAGGTAAGATTGAGGATATTTTAGTAAAGGTTGACAAGTTTATTTTCCTTGCAGATTTCATTATCCTGGATTATGAAGCAGACAAGGAGGTCCCCATCCTGTTAGGCAGACCATTTCTAGCCACAGGTAGGGCACTGATAGACGTCCAAAAAGGTGAGCTTACTATGAGGGTTCATGATGAAGAGGTGAAATTTAGTGTGTATAAAGCTTTAAGGTACCCCTCTGACCTTGAATCCTGTGCTAGCATGGACGTTGTAGACTCTTTAATGGAAGAACAATTGGAGCATGTATTATTAACCAAGCATGCCAATGAATATGTAGGATTAGAATTAACTGACTTAAACATAGCTGAGATAATGGACATAGCTGTAAATAACCCTCAGCATGTTTGTATGAATATTGACTTAACTGATAGAGCCTTAAATCCTTTAAAGCCATCCATTGAGCATCCACCTGCATTAGAATTAAAGCCACTCCCCACTCACGTCAAGTATGCATATTTAGGGAGTAATGAAACTCTGCCTGTTATCATTTCTTCTAAATTAAGTGAAAAGCATGAGGTTGAACTGATATTACTGCTTAAGCAACATAGGAAGGCTATTGCATGGACTATTGCTGATATTAGGGGCATTAGCCCTTCTTATTGCATGCATAAGATTATACTAGAGGAAGAGCACACACCTAGAGTAGATCACCAACGTAGGCTGAATCCCTCTATGAAAGAGGTAGTTAAGAAAGAGATAATTAAATGGTTAGATGCTGGTGTGATCTTTCTAATAGCTAGTAGTCAGTGGGTGAGCCCTATACAGTGTGTACCTAAGAAGGGTGGGATGACTGTGGTAGTCAATGAGAACAATGAACTGATTCCAACTAGGACTGTCACAGGATGGAGAGTTTGCATGGATTATAGGAAACTAAATAAAGAAACTAAAAAAGACCACTTTCCTCTACCATTCATTGACCAAATGTTAGACAGAATAGCTGGTAGAGCCTATTACTGTTTCCTAGACGGTTATTCAGGGTATAACCAGATCACTATAGACCCCAAAGACCAAGAAAAGACTACCTTTACTTGCCCTTTTGGAACATTTGCCTTTCGCAGAATGCCTTTTGGCTTATGCAATGCACCGGCAACATTCCAAAGGTGCATGTTGGCAATCTTTTCTGATTTGGATGAGTCCATGATAGAAATATTCATGGATGATTTCTCAGTCTTTGGGGACTCCTTTACCAACTGTCTAGATAATTTAGGACAAGTCCTGGCGAGATGTGAAGAGACTAACTTAGTCCTTAATTGGGAAAAGTGTCACTTCATGGTAGATGAGGGGATTGTCTTAGGTCATAGAGTGTCAAGGGCAGGTGTAGAAGTTGATAGGGCAAAAATAGAAATCATAGAGAAGTTGGTAGAGCCTCAGAATGTCAAGGCTATTAGAAGTTTCTTAGGGCATGCTGGCTTCTACAGAAGGTTCATTAAGGACTTTTCTAAGATAGCCAAGCCTCTGTGTGAGCTTCTAGAGCTCAATAGGCCATTCATCTTCTCTAAGGAATGTGTAGTAGCTTGGACAACCCTTAAGAAAGCACTAGTCACAGCACCTGTTATAGTAGGGCCAGATTGGGATCTCCCATTTGAGATGTTATGTGATGCTAGTGACTATGCTGTAGGGGTTATGTTAGGACAGAAGATTGACAAGCTAACACACCCTGTCTATTATGCTAGTAAAACCTTGAATGAGGCTCAATGTAATTATACAACTACTGAGAAAGAGATGCTTGCTGTAGTGTTCGCTTGTGAGAAATTCAGAAACTATATTGTAGGCACTAGGACAATTGTGTACACTGACCATTCTGCCTTGAAATATCTTATGAGGAAGGCTGATGCTAAGCCTAGGTTGATTAGGTGGGTGTTATTGCTGCAGGAATTTGATTTGGACATTCGAGACAAGAAAGGATGTGAAAATGTGGTTGCGGATCACCTTTCTCGATTGCAGCACAATTGCGAAAAAATTGCGGAACCCGCAATTTCTGATGCTTTCATTGATGAACATGTCTTTGTTTTGACTCATTGTGATAACGATGAGGAACCTTGGTTTGCTGACATTGCTAACTTCCTTGCATCACAGGTATTACCAGTTTTCAAGGGAGGTCAAGAGAAGAAGAGGTTCCTTCATGAAGCAAGGAAATTCATCTGGGATGACCCCACACTTTACAGAACATGTGCTGACGGCTTGCTAAGGAAGTGTGTTTCAGCTGCTGAAGCGAAGTCTGTGCTACAGCATTGTCACACAGCTCCTTATGGTGGACACTTTGGTGGCCAAAGAACAGCTGCAAAGGTATTTCAGAGTGGCTACTATTGGCCAACGATCTTCAAGGATGCCCACAACTATGCCCACAGCTGCGATGAATGCCAAAGAACAGGTAACCTCAGTCGAAAGGATGAGATGCCCCTCACCTACATCTTAGAGTTGAAGCTCTTTGATGTGTGGGGCATTGACTTCATGGGGCCATTCCCTCCATCATCAGGTAACCTTTACATTTTGGTAGCAGTAGACTACGTATCCAAGTGGGTAGAGGCCAAAGCATGTCCCAATAATGATGCTAAAACAGTCACCAAATTCTTGCATAGGCACATTTTTACTAGGTTTGGGACACCTCGTGCCATCATTAGTGATGAGGGGTCACATTTCATTAACAAGGCTATGGAGAGAGTGTTGGCTAAGTATAACATCAGACATAGAGTAGCCACTCCCTATCACCCACACTCGAATGGACAGGCTGAAATTTCAAATAGGGAAATTAAGAACATCCTAGAAAAAGTGGTCAAACCTAATAGGAAAGACTGGTCCTTTAAGCTTGAGGATGCACTTTGCGCGTATAGGACAACATATAAGACACCCCTAGGTATGTCTCCTTATAGGCTGGTATATGGCAAAGCTTGTCATCTTCCACTTGAGTTAGAAATCAAAGCATTTTGGGCCATGAAAGAATTGAATTTTTGCGTAAATGATGCGGGGACATTGCGGTCTTTGCAATTACATGAGCTTGATGAGCTTAGACATATGGCCTATGAAAATGCTAAGATGTATAAGGAAAAGACCAAGATTTGGCACGATAGTAGACTTAGAGTTAAGGACTTTAAGAAGGGTCAACTTGTTTTGTTGTTTAACTCACGGTTGAAACTATTTCCAGGGAAACTTAAGTCGAGGTGGTCAGGTCCATTTGTGATTACTAATGTGTTTGTTCATGGTGCCATAGAAATAAAGAACTTGCAGCAAGGCCAACCGTTTATGGTTAATGGTGCAAGGTTGAAGCACTACTATGAGGAAGGAGATGTGAAGACTCTCTCGGCCTTCCTCTTGACTGAAGCATGAAAATGAGAACGAGAGAGGACGAGTGATTACTGTGCTCGTCAACATAAGGCTCATGCCTTAGTTTATTTTTTTCCGATTTTCCGGTTATCGTTTGTGTGTTTTGTTGTATGATTTAATTGCGAATTTGATGTTGTTTTTATTTCTTTTTTTAGGGAATCGAAAGAGGGAATCAAGGAGAGTAACTCCAGCTTTAAAAATCAAGAAAAGATTGAGCCAAATAAAAGATACGGACGAGCAAAGATTGACATTTAAATGAAAAAAATCCCTAAAATTGCGCTGGATTTGCAGGATCCGCAAAATATAGCCGTTGGGATTTATCCGTTTCCTTTATATCCGTTAGAAGGCGCTCGATCTGTACGATTCTCCCACTCTCTGAATTCCAAGAAAACTGCGATTCTCTTCATCTTTGATTCTTCTCTCCAAATCTCCAAGACTCAACAATGGTGTTCACAAGGGCTGAAAGATCTGCGGCCAAGAAAAGGGCCGATGAAGCTGAAACGGCTGCGAGAGATGCATTGCTTGCCTTGGCTGATGCTGAGGCTGCGCGAACGGAACGACTGGATAAGCTTCCGATTCGCAAGAAGAAGTGGAAGGTTGTCTCTGAGATACCTGCTGGACCCTCTGAACCAGCAGGCACACCCAAGAAGCGTAGGTGGAGTTTAGCGGTGGCCGCTGAACCGAGCAAAGAGAAGACTCCCTCTGTGGAGAGTCAAGAAACTGATCGTGTGTCCCACGATTCAGCCAAGAGGAGTGCCTCGCCACCTGCACCACCAGCGCACAGCTCTTCCCCATCACCGCCAGCGCAGAGCCCTGAGCAGCCGTCTTCACCACAGAGTTCTGCACAGACACCTACAGCAGAGCAAACAACCACGCCGTCGCACACTTCCCCACGGCCTGACCCTGAATTCCCATATGGGGAGTACCAAGAATCAACGCAGGGCAGTGGGGAAGGTGAGGAAGAGGAGGTTTTCTCTCCTGTGAGGGAAGCTAGCCCGGAGAGTCCTGCGCAGAAGGATGATTCCATGGAAGAGACGCTGGGGGCATGCCTGCAGCAGATCACCATTGAGGCAAAACTCAAGAAGAAGAAGAAGGCCAAGATTCTTAAGGCCAAGCGATCCAAGAAGCTGAAGAAGAAGAAGGCCAAGAAGGCACCTTCGTCAGAAAAAGAGAGCACTGAGCCGTCGCTCAAAAGACTCAAGGTTGAGGCTGCAGAGTCAGCCAAGCCAGCAGACAAAGGGAAGGCCAAGCTCTACCCAGAAGATGAGCCTCAGTCAGTGAGGTATGTTTCCTCTGACGCTGAGTCCAGGGGCATTGAGCTGAGGAAGAGGGAGTTGCTGCACGAGAAAGGCTTCCTCGACAGACCTGCTGACCTGCCGCAGTTCTTGCGCGCAGGAATCATAAATCATGGCTGGGAGGAGTTATGCAGGCCACCCAATCCAGCTTACACGAGTATGGTATACGACTTCTACGCCAACCTGCGAAACTCTGAGGAGGGGCTTTCTGTGGTTAGGGGAGTAGAAGTGGACTACTCAGCAAAAGCCATCAACGAAGCTTATGGCCTCAAGGGCCTAAGACACACTGATTATGCGAGGATCGTTGATGAGCCTACTGAGGCAGTGCTGGAGGAGGCCATTCGAACCATTGGCCAGCCTGAAGCAGCGTGGACTGTATCACGCAATGGGAGGCACACCCTCATGAGTGCCAACCTCACAGCAAAGGCAGTTGTATGGTTTGCCTTTGTAAGGAGGAAGCTGTCCCCTGTGACCCATGAGACGACCATCAACCAGAGCAGGTCGCTGCTGGTCTATGCCATTATGCGAGGTCTCACGGTCAATGTGGGGGAAATCATGTCAGCCGCCATTGCTGAGTGCGCCAAGAAAGGTAAGGGACCACTGTTTTTCCCTAACACCATAACTAAACTATGTCTGCTTGCAGGAGTTCCCATTGAGCGGATGGAGCAGCAGATGGCTTACACGGGCCACTTGGAGCTGCCTGCTAGCTTGAGGCTGAAGAGGAAGGGGAACATGGAGTTCGAACTGGATAGGTTGGCTGCTGATCAGTCACTGTCCATGGCGTGCCTGATGGATATGCAAAGGAGGATGGCTCAATGGGCCACTTACGCGCAGGCACGGGACAAGGAAGTTGCAGACCAACTTGGGTGCATCTTCCCTGCCTTCCCCACAAATCTCCTGACTCCATGGGTGCCTCCACGACCACGACAACCTGATGGGGATGAAGACAGCTGAGTGCTGGTTTGAATTGCACTGAAGGGAGTATTGCTGTTCCCTTGAAAAAAAAAAAAAAACAATTTTCTGCTTTCTGATAGACCATGTGAATTATGCTGTTTTTCGTACATTTTTTATCTGTTTTAGATGCTTAGTTTTATGTTTTTAATTTTGCTTAGTATAGTCTGATGATAGTTGACTAGGTAGGTTAGTTTTGTTTTATTTTTAGAAGAGCTTGAATGACTGGAAAGAGCATGGTTAGGGGCCTGAATCACTGTTATATCTGCCCTGACTTGATTGCGAAATAATTGCGGTACCCGCAATTTTTATTACTGAAAGCATGTTTTGGACTGTATGTTTAGCTAGGCTGTGATCTGTTTAAATTCCATCTTTTGCTGCTATCATGACTACCATATATAGCTTATCTAAAAGCATGCTGGATGAGTGTCATAGGACACCCTTTGCTAGTTTAAATCAACCTCTAAAAAGCTCAGCATGCACAGCTTTAAGCCCTTATCTGTCTGTTTTTTTTTAAATTACTGCTGCTGTGATATTTGCCGTTCGAATGTTTTGTCTATGCCTAGGGCTTTAGATTCTCTTTGTTTTACCTTAGACTAGATGCTTCTAGGATAGTTTGGGGGTGTGCCACCTCAGACACTCATTGGGGACAATGAGTAGTTGCAGTTTGGGGGAGGCCACCCTAGGCCTAGGAACATTCCTCTCTCCCTTAGAAACATAAGCATTCTTCTTCTCCTTTACAAAAAATGACGAACTGAAAAAAAAATGAAAAATAGAATAAAGAGGGGGGTCTCTCTTAGGTTGCTAAGTAATCAGTGCCAAGTGTGTGACCCACAAGTGGCATTGCATCAAAAGGCAACCAAAGGATAGGCCCCACCTAAGTAAGAAAAAGGGAAAAGAATAGGGAAGAAGAATGTATACCTAGGAGTTATAACTTTGTGGCTTAGATGTCCTATTTCAAAAGAACTCTGATCCTCAATTAGCTAAGCACAAAGTTGTAACTTGTAGGGTTGTTTAGGGAGATGAGTGTTGATCCAATGTAGTGATGCCAGGGTTTAGGTTGTTCTTTAAAAGTACTACTGTTACCGTTAATACTAAGACTGGCATGACTCTAAGGAATCCTAGACACATTAAACCTAAAGCTAGAAGCATGTACTGAGTCTGAGGTAAAGCTAGGCAGAATTTGAAACCTTGGGGATAGTGGCATGATATGACAAAAGCAAATAGATCAGTTGTAGGGAGTTAAGGAAAACAGAAGGAGTGTTAGGCAGGCGAAGTCAGAAGAAGCTTGATAAGAGGGTAGTTTTAAGCTTAGAAGTGTGTCACAGGACAGCAGTGCTATAGATAGGGATATAGGGGAGTTAGTAAGTGGTTAAAGAAGAAGAAACAGCAGCCTAGGAAAGTCCTTAGATTGCTTGAGGACAAGCAAAACCTTAAGTTTGGGGGTGTGTTACGTCTCCAAAAGTGACCTTTTTAGGACTTAATTGGCTTAGAAAGATGTTCACTCTTAGGTGTTTTTGATAGCATTTAGCCTAAACCTATGCTTAAATATGAGAATTAGAAGAAGGTAGCTAAATTAGGACTTATGTACAATAGGAAAGAAAAGAGTTGAAAACCGAAGGAAAAGAATGAAAAACAAGCTTTGCGAACGCATTGCGGAAACATTGCGGTCACCGAAATGTTTCAAGTGAAAACCGTAAGTTGACTGATCTTTTTCTGTTAATTTCCGTTATTTCAGGGATTCGTTCTTTTTCCTCCATCCATTCTGAAGTACGACGTTGAAGATTGATGGTTCTCCTTGGCCCAAATGCACCTGCAGATTACTATAAATAGGGGTCAAAGTCGAGGGTTAAAGCATCATCCGGAAGCGTAGAAGTCTTCTCGCAGTCCATCTTTTCTCCTAGTTTTCTTTGCCGTCTGCTGGTTTGCGAAGCTCAGCTGTTGGAATCGATAATCTGATAGGAAGGAGAGGAGATTCTTCTTCTCTCCCGATTGGATTCATCCAAGCAAGGCTGACCTTTCTCATCCTTCATTCGAAGCGGCTGCAACGAGTCATTCGAGCTGTTTTACTGCTTTCTGTTCTGCATTTCTACTTTACAACTCTGTCTTGTGTTGTTTCTGTTCGTGTGGCTAATTTAATTCATTTCGTTGTGTTCTGTCTTTCTGTTCTTTACTTTTAGTATCTCTTATGTTCATTCAAACAATCAATTAATCAAACACAAAATTCAGTATTTCACAGTCTCTCGCCTTTGCATTCTACTGCTGTCCCTTGCTGTTTTAAACACATTTCCCTTCTAAGCATGTCTATTTTATCCTTTAATTCTGTTCTCCTTATATCCATGAGTAACTAAGTCACTTAGGGGCATGCTAATGACAACGCCATAGGCTAAAAAATGTGAATAAAGCATGTAGGATAACTCTCGAAGCATTGATTGTATGTAAGCTTCATCCCACGGGAAATTTCGATTGGCCATCCATTTTGTCCAAAGAACTCCTAACCTCTGGAAGGAGTAAGAGTTCAGAGTCATACCATCATGCTAGCCTTTCAAGGTAACCAGGAAACGGCCTAGGAATAGGCGCTTCCCTAGTACAAACCATATCTTTCTGCCTTAACAAGATGCTTAAGAGCCAAACCGAGCATAGCTCAATTGGCATAAGGTTGTGCCCGTGACTATGAGGTCATGGGTTCAATCCTCGCTTTAATTAAAATACCGTTGCAAAAAAAAAAAACAAGATGCTTAAGACCTTACTTTGAGTTGAGTAAACTAAAGAATCTAATGCATGGAATCGGACGATACATGAGATTGAGATAGTTTGATGCATAGAGAGTAGATCCAGTGCTTGAGAATCGTATAAAGATGCCTATAGGATAGTCATTAGTAGCCTCTAACTCACCCATTTACACACTTTCGCTGCTATTTAATTGCGGTAGAATTGCTGTCTCCGCAATTCTGCTTAAGTTAAAATTCTGTTTAGCTGTCTTTGCCTTCATTTATTAATTTCGTTTCTTTTCATTTGAGCTTAGATTTCACTTGTTCTCGTTGATGTTACTACCCTTTATACATTCAGCAAGAATTAGATAATTAAATACCAATTTTACCCCATCAAATCCACCCCTTCTTTCTTAACAAAACACTTCGCGAATAGCTAAAAATAAATCTCTGTGGGAAAACGAATGAAATATACTTACTACTTGCTATAAGATCATGTATGCTTGCATGTTCTGAGTGCTCTATCTCTTTTATTGCCTAAATTATTTCAACACATTGAGCACGCAACATCGGCCTGCAAGGCACTCAGCCACCGGGACAGGAACCCCCGCACTGAACATCGAGCTCTTAGCGGAGTTAGCCACAAGGTCCGAAAGCTCCTGAAAGTGATGTAAGGTCTGCTGAACAAACCTCAAGGAGGTCCTATTTCCCGCAGAGAAGATCATCAAGTCATCCGCAAAGCAAAGATGTGTAAGCTTAACCCTCTCACACTTAGGATGAAACTCAAACTCTGGCGGAGGGACGCTCAGCAGACGCGACAAAACTTCCATACACAAGACAAACAGGTAAGGGGACAAGGGATCTCCCTGCCGCAGACCCCTTCTACCTGCAAAGAATCCCTCAGAGGACCCATTCACCGAAACGGAGAAGATAGGCGAAGTAAAGCAAGCCCGGATCCGGTTGACTAACTGGCAAGGCGTGCCAATCGAGAGCAGCAAGCCAAAGAGAAAATCCCTATGGATAGAATCATAAGCTTTCTGTAGGTCGACCTTCAGGACACACCGCGGGCTCCCCTTATTGAGGTGGTACCCCCCAACCAACTCCTGGCAGAGCAGAATGTTTTCCACAATACTCCTCCCTTGAACAAAGGCCGACTGATTCAGACTAATGAAGGAAGGCAGCCACACACGGAGGCGATTAGCCAAAATCTTTGCAATGCATTTATACAACACATTACAACAGGAAATAGGCCGAAAATCCTCAACCCGAGAGGCCCCAACTGATAAGCTCCCAACGTTGCTTGATTTACAAAGCTAGAGGTCCTTCTAGGATCCTTGTAAATGCCCACAAAGAAGACTAACTTAACGATTGATTCCAACCAAGAGTTTAGTTAGAAGGTGAATGACTCTTAGATCACACTTAGAATCTATGATTGTCACTCTTAGATCCTAAGACGACTCACTTCAGAATTAGGTTGATCAAAACTAATTCAATGAACCGATTAACATCAAACCTAAATTGGAGCTCAGAAAAAAAAAATTTGCCTTTATAGGCGGTATATAATGCAGTTAAATATTTTAAATCATCCATGCCCCGTTTGCACGGTGCAGGATCAATCAACCCTCACTCTGGGCTATCTAGGTGATGCGCTCACTCACCCGTTGCACCAAGTGGTTGTTTGATAATTTTTAAGAAAATCTGCCCTAGGGCAGAATCGAACCCCCACTCTCTGCTATCTTAGGCGGAAAATATAAACCTAAGGGGAAAAAAGTGGAATTCTCTCTATTCTCTCTCCTCCCAACAATGGGGGACTGATTTTTTGGAGGGGCATCGTCGTCCATGGTGGCTTGGATCTTTCCATGGCTGCGGATTGAAGCTTGGTAGGGCATGCTGATCAAGGTAGCGGAGCTGGGCGCATCACCGAGGTAAGTTTTCTCACTCTCTGTTTTGCATTTTGGTGTTTCTGTTTTTTTTTTAATTTTCGTTGTGCTCTGTTACGTGGGTTTTGGTTTGTGTAGTGGGAGGGTAGGGGTTCTTCACTTTGTTCACAACCATGAGGAAGAAGAAATCCCCTATGAAGAAACCTTTCGCCCAAAGTGTTGGCCCATCTTCAGTCCACAACGGATTACGGATTCTGAAATCCGTAGCTCATTCAGGGGCTGGCAATTTTGAGGCGTTGAAAGGGGAGCTATCGAATGGTATTTCTAGTTCTGTCGGTAAGGTAGCTGATGGGTTTTTTTTTGCAAAGGTGATTATATATAAGCAAAAGACCTCAAAGCCCGAGGCCAAAGGGCACAACAAACAAGAGAACAAACACTGGGAGAACCAATGTACGACAACAAAACCAAAACAACCCAACGGAAACCTCACAGCCCGAGGGAAAGCAACAAAGAAACCAAACATCAACAAACCCCAGCATCCAACCCACAGGCGGGAAGGAGCCAGAAAGGACAAACATCAGAAAACTGTAACACAACTCAAAAAGCAAACGAACCAGCTGAAGCATGAGGAACAATACGACAGAAAACGAACGAAGCATGACTCCTCATCCGCGAAGCAAGACTCCTCATCCGCCCACAAGACACCCCAGGCCATCCATCCCCCGGCCGGCACGAGCGAAAGAGCGACTCCAGACAGGGACAAGGGGCACCAGCAGAAACAGAGAGAGGACAGGCAGATGCTGAGAAAAAAAAAGGGGCCAAGCTGGCCATCCATCATATGCAAGCAAGAAGCCAGCCCCCCAAGCACGACCAAGAAACCGGACAAAGAAAAGCCCATGAACTCGTCTTCCCCCTACTTATGGCAAAAGAACAACCATCCGGTATGCAGGCACGGCAGAAAGCCACAGGGACCTAGCCAACATCGCTTCCCTCGACAAAGCCAGATCCAAGGACCCACCAAAAGCCCACACACCCTCAGGACAAAGCGCCTTTCGGGGTGACAACAAGCATCCAGAACTCAGCTCTATTAGGAACCAGGACCGCCAGGGGACACCGAGCACCCACAGAACAGAGAAGGACAGCCAACTGCAGAAGAAGCAAGCACCGCCTGAAACACCCCTACAGCTAGTGACACCCCACAGCCTAGCCACTCAAAGCCCCACACAAGAAGCCCACCAGGGGAGAAAAGTAAAGGACAGCAAAGGACAGACAGATGAAGAAAGCAATCAACTGATCGAGCCGCTACAAGCAGCGTACCTAGAGCATGAACAAGCACCGGGACAAGCTCAAACAACCAAGCCGCACAAACCAAAACCGAACCGCTCCAGAGAAGAGACAGCAGCAGCAACCAGGGACAAAACAGGGGAAGAAGCAATCGCCAGAAGCGAAACAGCACCGCAAAGAGCAACCTGACAAAACACCTGCACACACTCAAAGAACAAGACAAAGTCAATCAAACGAATCCCAGGGGGAGACGGCCGAAACCGCACCCACCCAGGACGAGCATGCAGAAGAAATATCAGACCGAATAGCAGCAATAACCGACTGAGGAGGGCGGTGACCCGGGCTGTGAAAACGCAAGTTGCGTTCCATCCAAATATGGTAGATCACAGCACACCAGGCCACCCTCCAAACAAGCTTACGCTTGTGCTGCCCAGCACTCACCCGACAAATCCACTCAAGCTCAGAATCCCAAGGGAGAACGAGGCGGGAAGCTCTGCCCCAACAGAGGATATCCTCCCACACCAAACTCGCAAAGGGGCACTGGAAGAACAAGTGGTCACGGGACTCAGTCCCGGACAAACAAAGCAAACAATCGGTAGGAGTCGAGGGGATCCACCTAGCCAGCCTATCACGAGTATACAAACGGTCCCTCAATGCCAGCCAGGTGACAAAAGCATGACGCGGAATATTCCCCCCGAACCATAGCAAACCCTGCCACGGAACCACTGTCCCACGGGGGCGAATCGCCTCCCAAGCGCTGGAAACCGAAAAACCAATCCCTCCTGGAACCCAGATCAACCTATCCTCCCTACCTGGGCAACACACAGTAGAGCGCACGGCATCGGCGATCTCCAACAAATCAGGAGACACAACCGGCCACCGCCACGAACCATCAGGTAGCAGAAAATCAGAGACCATAGCTTGAATATGACTAGCTGCGTCATACAAGATACGATCACTAATTCTGGGGAGAATAGGACCATGAGGCAGCCATGGATCAACCCACATGAGACACCTAGAACCGTCGCCAATGGAAAACCGGACAAGAGGACGGAATTGGTCCCGAAGCCCCATTATCGCCTTGAGGCACCAAGACCACATAGACGACACAGGAATCGTCCAAAGAGACCGACCACGGAGGATATACTCCTCCATCCAAGCCACCCACAGAGAACCAGAGCGAAGCAGAAGGAGCCAAAGGAGCTTCATAACCGCTGCCGAGTTCCAGGATTGGATATGACGAATACCCAAACCTCCCTCACTCTCAGGCAAGCAAATGTCATCCCAGGCAACCTTCGCCCCCCCACGACGAGAAGGAGATCCCTTCCAGAGGTAGCACCGAAGCAAACTCTCAACCCTATGGACTATACGAGCAGGCAGCACAAACACACTCGCCCAATAGACCTGGAAGCTCTGGAGGACCGACTGGATAAGCTGCAACCTACTCGCATAGGAAAGAGCCCTAGCACTCCAACTGCCAATCCTAGAGGTGATCCGATTAATCAGAGGCTGGAAATCCCGAGAAGACAGCCGACCAGAGATGAGAGGGAGACCTAAGTAACAAACAAGCAAGGTTGCAAGAGCAACACCCATGAACTCAGCCAGACCGACAGCCACCTAGACAGGAACCCCCGCACAGAACATCGAGCTCTTAGCGGAGTTAGCCACAAGGCCTGAAAGCTCCTGGAAGTGAAGTAATGTCTGCTGAACAAACCTCAAAGAAGTCCTGTTCCCCGCAGAGAAAATCATCAAGTCATCCGCAAAGCAAAGATGGGTAAGATTAACCCTCTCACACTTTGGATGAAACTCAAACTCAGGCGGCGGGGAATTCAGCAGCCGCGACAAGACTTCCATACACATGACGAACACGTAAGGGGACAGGGGATCACCCTGACGAAGACCACGCCTACCCGCAAAAAACCCCTCAGAGGACCCATTCACCGAAATGGAGAACATAGGCGAAGTAACGCAAGCCCGGATCCAGTTGACAAACTGGCTAGGCGTACCAATCGAAAGCAGTAAGCCAAAGAGAAAATCCCACTGGATAGAGTCATAAGCTTTCTGCAGGTCGATCTTCAGCACACACCGCGGGCTCCCTTTATTGAGGTGGTAACCCCCAACCAACTCCTGGCAGAGCAGAATGTTATCCACAATGCTCCTACCTTGAACAAAGGTCGACTGATTCGGACTGATGAAGGAAGGCAACCACACGCGAAGACGATTAGCCAAAACCTTTGCAATGGATTTATACAACACATTACAACAGAAAATAGGCCTGAAATCCTCAACGCGGGAGGCACCCACCTTCTTAGGGATCAAGGTAAGAGAGGTGGCATTGATACCAGGAGGAAGGAAGGAGGTCTCAAAGAAGTGAAGCGCGGCGGAAACGAAATCATCCCCGACAACACTCCAAGCAGCTTTGAAAAACCCCACAGGGAAGCCATCCGGGCCAGGAGCCCTGGCACTACTCATGGAAAAGAGAACAGCTCGTACCTCATCTCGCGAGATGGGACGGATGAGATCAGTTACACACTGATCAGACCACGAAAACCCCACCATCGACTTTAAACGCTCTGTGAGGTCACGATAACCAACCCCTTGGGACCCCAAGAGACCCTGGAAATAATGAACCAGAGATCTCGAGATGTCCTCATGGGAAGACATCCTGACCCCAGACCCATCAACCAAAGAGGAAAAGCTATTCCGGGCTGCCCTAACTTTTACGCTCCTGTGAAAGAACCCCGAGTTCCTATCCCCTATTGCCAGCCACTTGACCCTCGATTTCTGCCGAAGGGAGGCTTCTTCACACCTAGCTGCTGCTCAGAACCTATCAGATGCCTCAGCGGCTGTTGCGTGCTCAATGTGTTAAGAATAAATAAGCAAGAAGGTAGAGAGAGCACTCAGAACATGCAAGCATACATGGTCTTACAGCAAGTAGTAAGTATATTTCATTCGTTTTTTCCACAGAGACTTATTTTTAGCTATTCACGAAGTGTATTTGTTAAGAAAGAAGGGGTGTTCCTCATCCCCCAAGTAAGGCCAAAACAGTCAAAAATTCTCTCTGTTCTCTCTCCTCCCTCCAATGGGGGATTGACCTTTTGGAGGTGCAATTCGTCCATGGTGGCTTGAAGCTTTCCATGGCTGGGGATTGAAGATTGGTAAGGAATGCTGATCAAGGAAGCGGAGCTGGGCGCGTCGTCGAGGTAAGTTCATATTCTGTCTTTTCATTTCAGTCTTTTCATTTCTGTTTTGTTTTCGGCCTACTGCCTTTTCGTTTTTTAGTCTTTTGGTTGTGGTTGCTTTGGGTTCCTTGGAGCTTGGTTTTGGGGTGAGTTTATTTTGTGTTCTTCAACAATGCGGCGAAAGAAATCCCCTCAAAAGAAGTCTACTGCTAAATCGATCTCCAGCTTCAATGTGCCTCGTCCTCCAAATTTATCTCCTTCTTCAGGGGTTATCAGTTCAGGGGCTCAAAGTGGGGTTATCAATTTAGGGAAGGAGTCTGCTGTGTTAGGTAAGGCTTCTGAGGTGATGGGTATTCTGAACTCAAATGTGGAAGACCCGAGGCTGGTTTTAACTCCTGGGCAAAAACAGAGTGTTGGTTTAGGTGGAGGTCCCGAGTCGAGCAAGCTTCATCTTGAGCAGAATTCTTCTCTGTCTTTGGGGGCTGGAAATAAGGCTGACACTCTGCTTGGCCGTCGTAAGGGGCGTGCCATAGGGGTTGATTCTGGTAGTTTGGGGATTAATTCAGACACTCTGTTATTTGGTAAAAAAACAGAGGACCTGCGAGTAGCTTCCCCCAAAATTGGTGCTGCAATGCCCCCTCGGTTCTGCCCTCAGCCCATTAGTCCTCAGCCGACTGTGACGCTGGATGAGGTATCCATGGTGCCCCATTCAGCTGATAATCACGATCTGGGTCCGTTTCGGCTGGAGGTTGAAGAAGAAGGTTTAGGGCAATCTGATTTCTCTCTCTTGGATGCGCAAGCTGCAGACAAGGCATTGAATGGGATTTCTATAAATGGAAAATTCATTATCCCCAATGTTGGAAAAGTTTCAGCTGCTGCTTCTTTGGAAAGCCCATTAATTGTGGATGATCCTCTTTCCTTGGGTAAATCGATGCTGCCAAAAACTATTAAGAACTTGACTACCCGTTTTGGCAAGTCTCATTTCCCACGCAAGCTTGAAGGGCAGCAAGGTAATGCTTTAATGGGCCAGCCAAGATGTGACAACCCAAGTACTACTCCTTTTGACTTTCAACGTGGTAAGTCCAATTTGCCTTTGTCCCGTCAAAAATTGCATGGTGATTTGGGCCTTCAAGCCAAAAATAGTGCAGCTATATGTGGTTCCTCAAATTTAAATGGGCCTATTGAAAATGAAATTGAGCTTGCACCTCTTGGGCTTGATGGTTTGGATAAGAAGGGGCCCCATCTTAATGGGCTTGCCCCAATGGGTATGGGCCCAAATTTAAGCTCGACGGGCTTCGGGCAAGGAGTCGTGCCTCTTGGGCCAATTGGGCCGTCCTCTCTTAGCCCTATAGGGCGCCGGCAGTTGGGCCACTTGGTGACCCGTCGTACCTTCTCTGCTCGGGCTGAGGCTTTGCCCTTGAAGGAAAAGGTCGGAAATAGTGATTTTGAAATAGGGGTTAATTCGTTAGGGCCGATGATTGGTTCGGGGATTCCAGGAAAGTTTCCTCTGTTGGGCCACCATTGTTCGGAGTTGGGTTCTAGTAAAGGAGATGATGTGTTGGGGGGCTCGGTGGATGAGACTGGGACGAATCCTATTGGGACATTTGGGCCCGTAGGGCCCCTTCCTCAAGGTCAGAAGGCTAGTTGGGCCAATCTTTTTGGGCCTCAGTGGACCTCCCCTGCTGCGGAACCCCTAGTCTATAACCCTCCAATTGTGAAGGATGGGATGATGTATGCCATTCCCTCGGATGAGGTTATCGAGGAGGGCATAGCAGTCTAGAGAGGTTCGTTGGTGGGTCAATTTATTGATGGCAAACTTCCATTTTTTGTTCTTGATCGTCTTGTCAGGAAGATTTGGGGACATGTGGAAGTTCCAACCATTAACTTGTTTGATAATGGTCTGATCATTTTCAGGTTCCAAAAGGACTCAGCTAGGGACTGGGTCTTAGAGAATGGCCCCTGGCACTTCGGAGGGAAGCCTATCCTTCTGAGGCCGTCGACCCCTGGGATTGTCCCCCAAACCTTTGTGTTCGATAAAATACCTGTGTGGGTTAAGTTTTTCCATGTCCCTATGGAATTGTGGACCACGCCTGGGTTGAGTAATATTGCGAGCACGGTTGGTGTTCCTTTGCGGTTGGATAAACCTACGAAGGACAAAACGTGCTCCTCGTATGCTCGGGTTTGTGTGGAGGTTGCGATTGATGCCCCTCTTCCTAGTAAAGTTGGGGTCACTGTCTATGGGGTTGATCACACTATCCCAATTGAGTATGAGTGGAAGCCCAAGCGGTGCCTGTCTTGCCGTGTCTTCGGCCACTCGGACACAGGTTGTCCGAAACAGACTATGGGTAGGGTCGATCCCATCCCCACTATACAGGTGGCTGCTGAGGGTGAGGTCAAGGTGCCGGCCCAGAGTGAGGGCGTGGACTCAGATATGGCTATGGTTGATAGTGGGGAGGGTCAGCAGGCCTCCTCGCTTGAGATTGGGGATGAGTTTCTCCCTGTGGAAGGGAAGTCTCGTAGGCGTAAACGAAACAGGAAGAAGGCAACAAAGTCCTTGGCTGCGGCAGACTCGTCTGCCCATCCCATAGCCTCGGTTAGCCTCCCGAGTTCCCCTACTGCCTCTAGGCTTTCCCATTCTCCCGAGCCCCTAAAGGGGGTCCGTGTGGCTAACTCGTTCGGTTCCCTAGCTGATTCCTCGGAGTGTGCCTTAGCCTCCCCGAGGGTGGTTTCCTTAGTGGAAAAGACGCTCTGTGACAGTGTGGACCCCCGATGGTGTCAGGATGCCATTGTTTCCCCTTCTACTTCCTATGCCTAGTTGGTGCTCGTGGAATGTGCGCGGTCTCTCTGACCCGACCAAAGGACGTTGTGTTCGTTCATTTCTGCAGTCTCAGGATATTGGTTTCTGTTGTCTGGTTGAAACTAAGGTTAAGGCTCATCAGTTTGACTTTGTGTTTCGCTCCTTTGGGGCCGATTGGCAGTGCGTGTGTAGCTATGGGGACAGGGGCCTGGGTCGTATTTGGGTGGTATGGCATTCCCGCCGTTTCTCTTTCTCTCCTACCCTGATTAGTCCTCAGTTGGTTACTGGCTCCTTAGTGGACCTGTCTTCTCAGGTTGTGACTCATATTGCTTGTGTGTATGGGTCCAATCTCGAGGCTGGGAGGTCGGCCTTGTGGAGGGAGTTGGTCTTGGCTTGTTCGAGTTGGTCTTCCCCTGGTGTGGTTATGGGAGATTTTAATGAGACTCGCCGGCTGACTGAGAGAAGTGGGGGTAACCATAGCATTTCTGCGATCGGAGCCTTTGATTCTGCTCTCCTAGAGGCTGACTTGGTTGAGCTGCCGGTTCAGGGGAATTGGTTCACTTGGACTAGTCGCCCGAGGGGTGGCCCAGGTGGTCAGTTGGGTAGGTTGGATAGAGTTTTGGTCAACGCTGAGTGGGCTTCTGGTCGGCCTATGTGTGTGGTGCATGTGCATGACTGGGGTGTGTCTGACCATAGTCCGTTGGTTTTCTCTCCAGGCCCTTTAGGTGCTCGTCGGTCTCCCTCCTTTCGGTTTTTCAACCATTGGGGGGACTCTGATAGGTTTTTGGCTGTGATTGCTAGTAGGTGGGTGACCCACGTTGGTGTCTCTCCGCTTGTTAGCTTCGCTCGCAATTTAAAGGGCTTAAAGGGGACTCTCAGGCAGGAGTTTGGGACGCCGATTGCTGTGCTTAGTCAACAGGTTATTGATCTTCGCTTGGCCATGGAGGCTGCCCAGGCGGGAGTTTTGGCAGACCCCCTTTCTCCCTCCCTCCAGCTTCAGGCCTCTGAGGCATCTGATAGGTTCTGGGCTGCAGCTAGGTGTGAAGAAGCCTCCCTTCGGCAGAAATCGAGGGTTAAGTGGCTGGCGTTAGGGGATAGGAACTCGGGGTTCTTTCACAGGAGCGTGAAAGTTAGGGCAGCCCAGAATAGCTTTTCCTCTTTGGTTGATGGTTCTGGGGTCAGGTTGTCTTCCCATGAGGACATCTCGAGATCTCTGGTTCATTATTTCCAGGGTCTTTTGGGGCCCCAAGGGGTTGGTTATCGTGACCTCACAGATCAATTAAAGCCGATGGTGGGGTTTTCCTGGTCTGATCAGTGTGTAACTGATCTCATCCGCCCCATCTCGAGAGATGAGGTTCGAGCTGCTCTCTTTTCCATGAGTAGTGCCAAGGCTCCTGGCCCTGATGGCTTCCCTGTGGGATTTTTCAAAGCTGCTTGGAGTGTTGTTGGGGATGATTTCGTTTCCGCAGCGCTTCACTTCTTTGATACCTCCTTCCTTCCTCCTGGCATCAATGCCACCTCTCTTACCTTGATTCCTAAGAAGGTGGGTGCCTCCCGGGTTGAGGATTTCAGGCCTATTTCCTGTTGTAATGTGTTGTATAAATGCATTGCAAAGGTTTTGGCTAATCGTCTTCGTGTGTGGCTGCCTTCCTTCATTAGTCCGAATCAGTCCGCCTTCGTTCAAGGAAGAAGTATTGTGGATAACATTCTGCTCTGCCAGGAGTTGGTTGGGGGTTACCACCTCAACAAAGGGAGCCCGCGGTGTGTGCTGAAGATCGACCTGCAGAAAGCTTATGATTCTATCCAGTGGGATTTTCTCTTTGGCTTACTGCTTTCGATTGGTACGCCTTGCCAGTTTGTCAACTGGATCCGGGCTTGCGTTACTTCGCCTATGTTCTCCATTTCGGTGAATGGGGCCTCTGAGGGGTTTTTTGCGGGTAGGCGTGGTCTCCGTCAAGGTGATCCCCTGTCCCCTTACCTGTTCGTCATGTGTTTGGAAGTCTTGTCGCGGCTGCTGAATTCCCCGCCGCCTGAGTTTGATTTTCATCCCAAGTGTGAGAGGGTTAATCTTACCCATCTTTGCTTTGCGGATGACTTGATGATTTTCTCTGCGGGGAACAGGACTTCTTTGAGGTTTGTTCAGCAGACTCTGCTTCACTTCCAGGAGCTTTCAGGCCTTGTGGCTAACTCCGCTAAGAGCTCGATGTTCTGTGCGGGGGTCCCTGTCCAGGTGGCTGTCGGTCTGGCTGAGTTCATGGGTGTTGCTCTTGCGACGTTGCCTGTTTGTTACTTAGGCCTCCCTCTCCTCTCTGGTCGGCTGTCTTCTCGGGATTGCCAGCCCCTGATTGATCGGATCACCTCTAGGATTGGCAGTTGGACTGCTAGGGCTCTTTCCTATGCGGGAAGGTTGCAGCTGATCCAGTCGGTCCTCCAGAGCTTCCAGGTCTACTGGGCTAGTGTGTTTGTGCTGCCGGCTCGTATAGTCCATAGGGTTGAGAGTTTGCTTCGGTGCTACCTCTGGAAGGGCTCTCCTTCTGGTCGTGGGGGGGCGAAGGTTGCCTGGGATGACATTTGTTTGCCGAAGAGGGAGGGAGGTTTGGGTATTCGTCATATCCAATCCTGGAACTCGGCTGCGGTTATGAAGCTCCTTTGGCTCCTTCTGCTTCGCTCTGGTTCTCTGTGGGTGGCTTGGATGGAGGAGTATATCCTCCGTGGTCGGTCTCTTTGGACGATTCCTGTGTCGTCTATGTGGTCTTGGTGCCTCAAGGCGATTATGGGGCTTCGGGACAAATTCCGTCCGCTTGTCCGGTTTTCCATTGGCGACGGTTCTAGGTGTCGTATGTGGGTTGATCCTTGGCTGCCTGATGGTCCTATTCTCCCCAGGATTAGTGATCGTATCTTGTATGACGCAGCTAGTCATATTCAAGCTATGGTCTCTGATTTTCTGCTTCCTGATGGTTCGTGGCGGTGGCCGGTAGTGTCTCCTGATTTGTTGGAGATCGCCGATGCCGTGCGCTCTACTGTGTGTTGCCCAGGTAGGGAGGATAGGTTGATCTGGGTCCCAGGCGGGGTTGGTTTTTCGGTTTCGAGTGCTTGGGAGGCGATTCGCCCCCGTGGGACTGTGGTTCCGTGGCAGGGTTTGTGTTGCGTGCTCAATGTGTTAATAAAAATGATAAATAAGAGAGAGAGAGCACTTAGAACATGCAAGCATACATGGTCTCACAGCAAGTAGTAAGTATATTTAATTCGTTTTTTCCACAGAGAATCATTTTTTTAGCTATTCGCGAAGTGTGATTGTTAAGAAAGATGGGATGAATTTGATGGGGTAAAATTGGTTTTTAATTATCTACTTTTTGCTGAATGTATAAAGGGATTTAACATAAACAAATGCAAGTTAAAACTAGACTTAAAAGGCAAGAGATGGAATTAATAAACGAGGAAGGAAACAGCTAAACAGAATGCAATTTAGCAGAATTGCGAGAACCGCAATTAATCCGCAATTAACTCAACAGAAAAAGTGTGCAAATGGGCGAATTAAGGGCTACTAATGACTATCCTATAGGCAGTTTATTACGATTCTCAAGCTTTGGATCAACTCTCTATACATCAAACTCACTCTATCTCAAGTATCGTCCGATTCCATGCATTAGAGACTTAAGTTTACTCGACTTCAAAGTAAGGTCTTAAGCATCTTGTTAAAACAGGAGTGTTTAGTTTGTACTAGGGAAACTCCTATTCCTAGGCCGTTTCCTGATTACCATGAAAGGCTAGCATGATTATATGACTCTGAACTCTTACTCCTTCCAAAGGTTAGGAGTTCTTTGGACAAAATGGATGGCCAATCGAAATTGCCCGTGGGATGAAGCTTACATACAATCAATGTTCGAGTGTTAATCTGCCTACTTGATTCACGTCTTTTTAGCCTATAGTTCTGTCATTAGCATGCCCCTAAGTGACTTAGCTACTCATGGATATATAGAGAACAGAAATGGCAGATAAGATAGACATGCTTAGAAGGGAAATGTACTTAAAACAGCAAGCAAAACCCGTAGCAGAAAATGGTGGAAACTGTAAAATGCAGAATTGTACTTCGATTACTTTGAGTGTTTGAATGACAAAGGAAAGCTTTCTAGAAATGAATCCAAGACAGACAACAACGAAATGCAGTAAGTAAAATACTAAACTAAGAACAACAATAATCAGAAATGGAAATAAGAAGAACAGAACAGAAAAGCAGTAAAGGGTTGCTGAAAACTTCGTGGCAGTCGCCTCGAATGAAGGTGATGAAAAGTCAGCCTTGCTTGGATGAATCCAATCGAGAGAGAAGAAGAATCTTCTCTCCTTCCTATCAGATTATCGACTCCAAAAGCTGAGACTCTCACTCCAACAGACGGCAAAGGAAAACAGATGGAAATGGTGGACTGCGAGAAGACTTCTGCGCTTCGAGTGATGACTGAACCTCCGACTTTGACCCCCTTTTATAGTAGTTTGCAGGTGCGTTTGGGCCAAGGAGAACCATCAATCTTCAACGTCATATATCAGAATTGATGGAGGAGAAAGAACGAATCCCTGAAAAGTCGGATCTAAACAGAAAAAGATCAGCCAACTTACGGTTTTAACTTGAATAATTGCGGTCACCGCAATGTTTTCGCAATTCATTCGCAATGCTCATTTTTTCATTCTTTTCCTTCGGTTTTCAACCCTTTTTCTACCTATTGTGCATAAGTCCTAAATTAGCTACCTTCTTCTAATTCTCATATTAAAGCATAGGTTTAGGCTAAATGCTATCAAAAACACCTAAAAGTGTACATCTTCCTAAGCTAAATGGGTCCTAAATAAGTCACTTTCAGAGACTTAACACACCCCCAAACTTAAGGCTTTGCTTGTCCTCAAGCATACTAAGGACTTACTTAGGCTGCTGTTTTTTCTTCTTTAACTACCTACCGACTCCCCTATATCCCTATCTCTAGCAGTGCTGTCCTGTGACACACCTCTAAGTTTAGAACTAACCTCTTTATCAAGCCTCTTCTGACTTCACCTGCCTACTATACCTGCTGGTTTTGTTAACCTCCTACTACTGATCTAGCTACTTTTATAATATCATGCCACTATCCCTAAGGTTTCAAATTCTACCAAGCTTTACTCCAGACTCAGTACATGCTTCTAGCTTAACTTTTAATGTGCCTAGGATTCCTTAGAGTCATGCCATTCTTAGTATTAACAGTGACAGTGGTACTTTTAGAGAACAACCTAAACCCTGGCATCACTACATTGGATATACATTCATCTCCCTAGACAAACCTAAAAGCTACAACCTTGTGCTTAGCTCATTGAGGATCAGAGTTCTTTTTTAAATAGGACATCTAAGCCACAAGATTATAACTCCTAAGCATACATCCTTCTTCCCCTATTTCTCCTTTTCCCTTTTTTACTTAGGTGGAGTCTCTCCTTGGGTTGCCGTTTTGATGCAATGCCACTTGTGGTTTACACACTTGGCACTGATCACTCAGCACTTGAGAGAGACTCCCCTCTTTATTCTATTTTTCACTTTTTCTATTTATCACAAATATTTTTTTTTAGGAGAAGAAGAATGCTTATGTCCTAAGGAAGAGAGGAATGTTCCTAGGCCTAGGGTGGCCTCCCCCAAACTTCAACTACTCATTGTCCCCAATGAGTGTTTGAGGTGGCACACCCCCAAACTTGTCCTAGAAGCATCTAGTCTAAAGTAAAACAAAGAGAATCTAAAAATCCTAGGCATAGGCAAAACATCCTAAAAGCAATTATTCCAGCAGCAGAAAATTTGAACAAAACAGACAGTTTAAGGACTGATGGTTTATGCATGCTGAGCCCTAATCAGAGGCGCATTTAAACTATCAAAGCGTGTCCTATGACACTCATCCAGCATGCTTTAAGATCAGCTATATAAGGTAGTCATGCTAGCAGCAAAAGATAGAATATAACAGATCATAGTCTAACTAAACAGACAGTCCAAAACATGCAATCAGTCACAAAAATTGCGGGAACCGCAATTATTTCGCAATTCAATCCGGGCAGATTTAACATTGATTCAGGCCCCTAGCATGCTTTTTCCTGTTACTCATGCATCCTAAAAATAAAACTAAACTATCCTACCTATTCAGCTAACATCAGACTAGACTAAGCAAAAGAAAAAAACATAAAACTAAACATTAACAACAGATCAAAAGTTGAACACAAAACAGCATAATTCACAATATCTATCAGAAAGCAGAAAAATTGTCTTTTGTTTCTTAAGGGAACAGCAATACTCCCTTTAGTGCTCTTCAAACCAGCACTCAATTCTCATCATCCTCATCTGGTTGCCTTGGTCGTGGGGGCACCCATGGAGTTAGGAGGTTGGTGGGGAAGTCCGGGAAGATGCATCCCAACTGGTCTGCAACCTCCTTATCCCTCGCCTGCGCATAGTTGGCCCATTGAGCCATTCTCTTCTGCATGTCCATTAAGCAGGCCATGGATAGGGACTGTTCAGCAGCCAGCCTATCCAACTCAAACTCCATATTCCCCTTTCTTCTCAGCCTCAGGTTCGCAGGCAGCTCCAAATGGCCTGTGTACGGCATCTGCTGCTCCAAGCGCTCGGTGGGAACTCCTGCAAGCAAACACAATATGGTTATAGTGTTGGGGAAAAATAATGGCCCCTTACCTTTTCTGGCGCATTCAGCAATGGCAGCTGACATGATCTCCCCCACATTGACCGTGAGACCGCGCATGATGGCATAAACCAGCAGTGATCTACTCTGGTTGATTGTCGTCTCGTGAGTCACCGGGGACAGCTTTCTCCTCACAAAGGCAAACCACACAGCCGCCTTTGCTGTCAGATTGGCACTCATCAAGGTGTGCCGACCATTGCGTGAGACAGTCCACGCTGCTTCAGGCTGGCCAATTGTGCGAATGGCCTCTTCCAGCACGGCCTCAGTCGGCTCATCAACTATCCGTGCATAATCGGTGTGCGCTTGGCCCTTGAGACCAAAGGCTTCATTGATGGCCTTGGCTGAGAAATCAACTTCCACCCCTCTGACCACGGACAGGCCATCCTCAGGGCTGAGCACATTAGCGTAGAAATCATACACCATGCTCGTGTATGCTGGATTAGGCGGTCTGCAGAATTCTTCCCAGCCATGGTTGATCACCCCTGCGCGCAAGAACTGCGGCAGGTCAGCAAGTCGATCAAGGAATCCCTTCTCGTGCAATAGGTCCCGCTTCCTGAGCTCAACACCCCTGGATTCCGCATCAGATGAGACATACCTCACTGACGGAGGTTCGTCTTCAGGGTAGAGTTTAGCCTTCCCCTTGTCTGCTGGTTTGGATGATGCAGCAGCCTCCACCTTGAGGCGTTTGAGCGAAGGCTCAGCACTCTCTTTGTCCGTCGATGGCACCTTCTTGGCCTTCTTTTTCTTCAACTTCTTGGCCTTGCCAATCGTGGCCTTCTTCTTCTTCCTGAGCCTGGCCTTGATATTGATCTGCTGGAGGCATGCCCCCAACGTTTCTTCCATAGAATCGTCTTGCTGTGCAGGCTCGGCAGGGCTGTCTTCCCTCATAGGAGAGAAGACCTCTTCTTCCCCAGCATCTCCACTACCTTGCGTAGACTCCTGATAATCCCCATAAGGGAATTCAGGATCAGGCCGTGGAGAATTGTGCGCTGCTGATGGTGTCGGCGCAGAACTCAGTGGCGAAGACTGCAGCTCAGGGCTCTGCGCTGCTACAGGCGTCGGATCAGAACTCTGAGGTGCTGGAGACAACTCAGGGTTCGGTGCAGGTGGTGACGACTCTGCGCTTGGCACTGGTGCAGATGGGAGAGGGCTGCGCGCAGGTGACACAGACGGCGACGAACCTTCTTTGGCTGACTCGTGGGATGCACGATCAGGTTCTTGACTCTCCACAGAGGGAGTCCTTGCGGTGCTTGGTTCGGCGGCTGTCTTGACACTCCACCGGCGTTTCTTGGGCGTGCCCATTGGCTCAGATGGCCCAGCGGGGATCTCAGTGACCACCCTCCACTTCTTCCTACGAATAGGAAGCTTGGGAAGAGGACCGGTGCGAACGGCACCATCGTCTGCAAGGGCGAGAAGCGCTTCCCTCGCAGCTGCCTCAGCTGCGTCATCAGCCTTCTTCTTGGCTGCGGATCGTTCAGCACGTGTGGCCACCATTGCTGATTCTTGAAGATCTTGGGAGAGGAATCAAAGATGGAGAGAATCGCTGAATTCTTGGAGAGCAAAGAGAGAGATAATCGTAACGATCAAGCGGCTTCCAACGGATATAAAGGCAATGGATAAAATCCCAACGGCTCTTTTTGCGGATCCAGCAATTTTAACGCAATTCCAGGGATATTATTTCATTGAAAACTCCAACTTTGCCCGTCCGTATCTTTTATTTGGCTCAACCGTTTCTTGATTTTTAAAGTGGGATTTACTCTCCTTGATCCCCTCTTTCGATTCCCTACAAAAACAAATCAAACAAACATTAAATACACAATTAAAAACACACCACAAAACATACAAACGATAATCGGAAAAAACAGAAAAAATAAACTAAGGCATTGGCCTTGACTAAACGAGCACAGTAACCACTCGTTTTCTCTCTTTCTTTTTGTCATGCTTCAGTCAAGAGGAAGGCCGAGAGAGTCTTCACATCTCCTTCCTCATAGTAGTGCTTCAATCTAGAACCATTGACCATAAATGGCTGGCCTTGCTGCAAGTTCTTTATCTCTATTGCACCATGAACAAAGACATTAGTAATAACAAATGGACCCGACCATCTAGACTTTAGTTCGCCTGGAAATATCTTTAAACGTGAGTTAAATAATAGGACAAGTTGGCCTTTCCTAAAGTCTTTGATCCTAAGTCTACTGTCGTGCCATATTTTGGTCTTTTCTTTATACATTTTGGCATTCTCATAAGCCATATGCCTAAGCTCATCAAGTTCATGTAGCTGCAAGGACCTTAGTGTCCCCGCATCCTTTACACAAAAATTCAATTCTTTCATGGCCCAAAATGCCTTGTTTTCCAACTCAAGTGGCAAGTGGCAGGCCTTGCCATACACCAACCTATAGGGCGACATACCTAGAGGTGTCTTATATGCTGTCCTATAAGCCCAAAGTGCATCCTCAAGCTTAAATGACCAGTCTTTCCTATTTGGTTTGACTACCTTTTCTAGGATGTTCTTTATCTCCCTATTGGAAATTTCAGCTTGGCCATTCGAGTGTGGGTGATAGGGAGTAGCTACCCTATGTCTAATGTTATATTTAGCCAATACTTTCTCCATAGCCTTATTAATGAAATGTGACCCCTCATCACTAATGATAGCACGAGGAGTCCCAAATCTAGTGAAAATGTGCCTATGCAAGAAGCTAGTGACTGTTTTAGCATCATTATTAGGACATGCTTTGGCTTCTACCCACTTGGACACGTAGTCTACTGCTACTAAAATGTACAGGTTACCTGATGATGGAGGGAATGGTCCCATGAAATCAATGCCCCATACATCAAAGAGCTCCAACTCTAAGATGTAGGTGAGGGGCATCTCATCCTTGCGACTGAGATTACCTGTCCTTTGGCACTCGTCACAGTTGTGGGCATAGTCGTGTGCGTCCTTGAAGATTGTTGGCCAATAGTAGCCACTCTGAAATACCTTCGCAGCTGTCCTTTGGCCACCAAAATGTCCACCATAAGGAGATGAGTGACAGTGCTGCAGCACAGACTTCGCTTCAGCAGCTGAAACACACTTCCTTAGTAAGCCATCAGCACAGGTTCTGTAAAGTGTGGGGTCATCCCAGATGAATTTCCTTGCTTCATGCAGGAACCGCTTCTTTTCTTGTCCTCCCTTGAACACTGGTAATACCTGTGATGCACGGAAGTTAGCAATATCAGCAAACCACGGTTCCTCATCGTTATCACGACGAGCCAGAGCAAATACATGTTCATCTATAAAAGCATCAGAAATTGCGGTCTCCGCAATTTTTTCGCAATTATGCTGCAAACGAGACAGGTGATCTGCAACCACATTTTCACAACCTTTCTTGTCCCGAATGTCCAAATCAAATTCTTGCAGCAATAACACCCATCTAATCAATCTAGGCTTAGCATCAGCCTTTCTCATAAGATATTTTAAAGCAGAATGGTCAGTATATACAATGGTCCTAGTTCCTACAATATAGTTTCTAAATTTTTCACAAGCAAATACTACAGCAAGCATCTCTTTCTCAGTAGTTGTATAATTACATTGGGCCTCATTCAAGGTCTTACTAGCATAATAGACAGGGTGTGTGAGCTTGTCAATCTTCTGTCCTAACATGACTCCTACAGCATAGTCACTGGCATCACATAGCATCTCAAATGGGAGATCCCAATTTGGTCCGACTATGATTGGTGCTGTGACCAGTGCTTCCTTAAGGGTTTTCCAAGCTACTACACATTCCTTAGAGAAGATGAATGGTCTATTTAGCTCTAGAAGCTCGCACAGAGGCTTGGCTATCTTAGAAAAGTCCTTAATGAACCTTCTGTAGAAGCCAGCATGCCCTAAGAAGCTCCTAATAGCCTTGACATTCTGGGGCTCTACCAACTTCTCTATGATCTCTATTTTTGCCCTATCCACTTCTACACCTGCCTTTGACACTCTATGTCCTAAGACAATCCCTTCGTCTACCATAAAATGGCACTTTTCCCAATTTAGGACTAGGTTGGTCTCCTCACACCTAGCCAGGACTTGTCCTAGGTTCTCTAGACAGGTTTTAAATGAGTCCCCAAAGACTGAGAAGTCATCCATGAATATTTCTATCATGGACTCATCCAACTCAGAGAAGATTGCCATCATGCACCTTTGGAAAGTTGCCGGTGCATTGCATAAGCCAAAAGGCATTCTGCGGAAGGCAAACGTTCCAAAAGGGCAAGTGAAGGTAGTCTTCTCTTGATCCTTAGGGTCTATAGTAATTTGATTATAGCCAGAGTACCCATCTAAGAAACAATAGTAGGCTCTACCAGCTATTCTGTCTAGCATCTGGTCAATAAACGGTATAGGGAAATGGTCTTTTTTGTTTCTTTATTTAGTTTTCTGTAATCCATACATACCCTCCACCCTGTGACAGTCCTTGTTGGAATCAGTTCGTTGTTCTCATTGACTACCACAGTTATTCCCCCCTTTTTAGGTACACATTGGATGGGGCTAACCCACTGGCTACTAGCTATGGGGAAAATCACTCCTGCATCTAACCACTTTATTATTTCTTTCTTCACTACCTCTTTCATAGAGGGGTTTAACCTACGCTGGTGATCTACCCTAGGTGTGTGCTCTTCCTCTAGTATAATTTTGTGCATGCAATAAGAAGGGCTAATGCCTCGAATATCAGCAATAGACCATGCTATAGCCTTCCTATGTTGCTTAAGCAGTAAAATTAAATCAACCTCATGCTGTTCACTTAGTTTAGAAGAAATAATTACAGGCAGCGTGTCATTATCTCCTAAATATGCATATTTGAGGTGAGTAGGTAGTGGTTTCAGTTCTAAAATAGGTGGATGCTCAATGGAGGGTTTTAACGGGTTTATAGTTCTATCAGTTAAATCTATATTCATACATACATGCTGTGGTTTATTTACAGGCATATCCATTATGTCAGATACATTTAAGTCAGCTATGTCTACTTGTACATATTCACTAGCATGCTTGGTTAACAGTACATGCTCTAATTGTTCTTCCATTAGTGAGTCAACAACATCCATGCTAGCACAGGATTCAAGGTCAGAGGGATACTTTAAAGCTTTATAAACACTAAATTTTACCTCTTCATCATGAACCCTCATAGTTAACTCACCTTTTTGCACATCTATTAGTGCCCTACCTGTGGCTAGAAATGGTCTACCTAGCAGGATGGGAACCTCCTTGTCTGCCTCATAGTCCAGGACAATGAAATCTGCAAGGAAAATGAATTTGTCAACTTTAACTAGAATATCCTCAATCTTACCTTCTGGATATGCGATGGATCTGTCTGCTAGTTGTAAAGTGACTGTGGTTGGACGTGCTTCTCCCATTCCCAACTGGCGGAATAGGGACAGGGGCATGAGGTTTATGCTGGCGCCCAGGTCACAAAGCGCTCTGCCCACGTGCTTGCCTCCAAGTTCTACAGGTAAGGTGAAGGAACCAGGATCCTTCTCCTTCTTGGGCAGCTTGTTCTGGAGGATGGCACTGCACTCCTCGGTGAGGTTTACTGTTTCAAACTCACCAATTATTTTTTTGTTAGTAATAATGTCCTTCAAAAACTTTACATATGAAGGCATAGACTGTAAAACCTCTACAAAAGGAATGTTCACATGCACTTGCTTAAGTATTTCTAAAAATTTGTTAAAATGAACTTCCTGTTCCTGCTTCTTCTTAAGCCTTCGAGGGTATGGAGGTGGTGGCACATATACAGGCACGTCAGGACGCCTTAGGATAGGTGGAGGCCTTGGAATTTCTTCTACGTCCTCAACAATTGGCTCTAGCCTGGCTCCTGATGTGCTAGTTGGTGGTGGACCTTGGCTTGGCAGAGACTCCAGTGGAGCACTAGACTCAGTGTTCTCTACTCTCTTTGGTGTGTCCTTTGTGTTGTTCACCAAGGGTCTTCCACTCCTAAGTTCAATTGCTTGAACTTGTTCCTTGCCATCTCTCCTTGGTACCTCGGTATCAGCAGGGAGTCTACCTTGGGGTCTACTTTTAAGTTCATTGGCTAATTGGCCTACTTGGTTTTCCAGGCTCCTAAGAGTAGCTTGCTGGCTCTGAAGAGTAGCATCATTCTTAGCTATATATTCCTTGAGTAGGTTTTCTACAGAAGATCCTACAGATTGATTGTAAGGCTTTTGGTACATTGACTGGTTATGTTGGGGAGTGAAACCAGGTGTTCCACTCGGCCTTGGTTGGTTAGGATTTTGGTTAGTGTTCTGTTGGCCACCCCATGACAGGTTAGGGTGGTTTCTCCAACCAGGGTTATAGGTGTTGGAGTAGGGGTTATTCCTTGGCTGCTGCTGGCTTCCTACATAGCAGACCGAGGATGGATTCCCAGGGCAATATTCATAAGGGTGCCCTTCCCCACAGAATCCACAGATTGGTGCCTCGCCTTGACTTGGTTGGGTGCCCATTGACATGGCTGTGGCGGTATTGGCACTGGTTTGGAGATTGGCCTGAGCCATTTGCTTGACTAAGTTGGTCAGGGCATTTATTTGGGTGCTCATGGCGCTTAGAGCATCCTTGTCTTGAGCCCTAGTTGGCTCTACTGGATCGTCTGACCACCTACAATGAGACGTTGAGATCTTCTCCAAGATCTCATAAGCTTTGTTGTAACTCTTGGACAACATGGAACCACCAGCAGATGAATTTAGAACTTGTCTGGTGCTGGGGTTGCATCCTTTAAAGAAGACTTCTATTTGGATACACCATGGAATGCCATGGTGTGGACATTTAATGAGAAGGTCTTTGAATCTGGTCCAAGCTTCGTGAAGAGACTCACTTGGAGCTTGTTTGAACTTTATGATATCATCACGAAAGGTCGAATTCCTATCAGGTGGGAAGTATTTGACTAGGAATTTTTCTGCTAAATCTGTCCAATTGCGGACAGATCCTGAGGGTAAAGAATTTAACCATGTTTTGGCTTTGTCCCTCAAAGAGTAAGGGAAAAGATATAGCCTCAAGGCTTCTTGGGAAACTCCAGGGATTAGGAAGGTGTCACTAACTCCTAGGAAGTTCCTAAGGTGATTATGGGGGTCCTCATTTTCTATTCCAAAGAATTGTCCCACAGTGGACAACATTTGGAACATCACTGGTTTTAACTCGAATGAGTTGGCAGTGATTTCAGGACGGATTATGCTGGGGTTCAGCTCCCCAGGCATAGGTACTAAATATGAAAGGATGGCGCTATCCTTGTCATTCGCTATTTCAATGGGATTGCGAGTGACAGGCACCAGGTTTTGATTTACTCCAGGCATTTCTTCTTGAGGTAGTTGCGGAGGAATTGTAGTCTCTGCAATGATTGGAGGTAAAAGGGTTTGTTTAAAGAGACGTTTCTTGGCTCTATTCCTAGCTCTAAGTAATCTCTCGGGCTCAGGGTTGAACTCTAGATCACTACTTGGAGTCTCATTCATAAACTACCCTAAATGGTACCTGAAAAAGAAATGAAGATGGATCAAATTCAATGGAAAATACTTTGATGTTTCAGACTTAACAAACTTCGTTTTCACTTAAAATAAGTCCCCGGCAGCGGCGCCAAAAACTTGTTGCGTGCTCAATGTGTTAATAAAAATGATAAATAAGAGAGAGAGAGCACTTAGAACATGCAAGCATACATGGTCTCACAGCAAGTAGTAAGTATATTTAATTCGTTTTTTCCACAGAGACTCATTTTTTTAGCTATTCGCGAAGTGTGATTGTTAAGAAAGATGGGATGAATTTGATGGGGTAAAATTGGTTTTTAATTATCTACTTTTTGCTGAATGTATAAAGGGATTTAACATAAACAAATGCAAGTTAAAACTAGACTTAAAAGGCAAGAGATGGAATTAATAAACGAGGAAGGAAACAGCTAAACAGAATGCAATTTAGCAGAATTGCGAGAACCGCAATTAATCCGCAATTAACTCAACAGAAAAAGTGTGCAAATGGGCGAATTAAGGGCTACTAATGACTATCCTATAGGCAGTTTATTACGATTCTCAAGCTTTGGATCAACTCTCTATACATCAAACTCACTCTATCTCAAGTATCGTCCGATTCCATGCATTAGAGACTTAAGTTTACTCGACTTCAAAGTAAGGTCTTAAGCATCTTGTTAAAACAGGAGTGTTTAGTTTGTACTAGGGAAACTCCTATTCCTAGGCCGTTTCCTGATTACCATGAAAGGCTAGCATGATTATATGACTCTGAACTCTTACTCCTTCCAGAGGTTAGGAGTTCTTTGGACAAAATGGATGGCCAATCGAAATTGCCCGTGGGATGAAGCTTACATACAATCAATGTTCGAGTGTTAATCTGCCTACTTGATTCACGTCTTTTTAGCCTATAGTTCTGTCATTAGCATGCCCCTAAGTGACTTAGCTACTCATGGATATATAGAGAACAGAAATGGCAGATAAGATAGACATGCTTAGAAGGGAAATGTACTTAAAACAGCAAGCAAAACCCGTAGCTGAAAATGGTGGAAACTGTAAAATGCAGAATTGTACTTCGATTACTTTGAGTGTTTGAATGACAAAGGAAAGCTTTCTAGAAATGAATCCAAGACAGACAACAACGAAATGCAGTAAGTAAAATACTAAACTAAGAACAACAATAATCAGAAATGGAAATAAGAAGAACAGAACAGAAAAGCAGTAAAGGGTTGCTGAAAACTTCGTGGCAGTCGCCTCGAATGAAGGTGATGAAAAGTCAGCCTTGCTTGGATGAATCCAATCGAGAGAGAAGAAGAATCTTCTCTCCTTCCTATCAGATTATCGACTCCAAAAGCTGAGACTCTCACTCCAACAGACGGCAAAGGAAAACAGATGGAAATGGTGGACTGCGAGAAGACTTCTGCGCTTCGAGTGATGACTGAACCTCCGACTTTGACCCCCTTTTATAGTAGTTTGCAGGTGCGTTTGGGCCAAGGAGAACCATCAATCTTCAACGTCATATATCAGAATGGATGGAGGAGAAAGAACGAATCCCTGAAAAGTCGGATCTAAACAGAAAAAGATCAGCCAACTTACGGTTTTAACTTGAATAATTGCGGTCACCGCAATGTTTTCGCAATTCATTCGCAATGCTCATTTTTTCATTCTTTTCCTTCGGTTTTCAACCCTTTTTCTACCTATTGTGCATAAGTCCTAAATTAGCTACCTTCTTCTAATTCTCATATTAAAGCATAGGTTTAGGCTAAATGCTATCAAAAACACCTAAAAGAGTACATCTTCCTAAGCTAAATGGGTCCTAAATAAGTCACTTTCAGAGACTTAACAGTTTGCTATGGTTTGGGGGGAATATTCCGCGTCATGCTTTTGTCACCTGGCTGGCCTTGAGGGACCGTTTGTATACCCGTGATAGGCTGGCTAGGTGGATCCCCTCGACACCTACCGATTGTTTACTTTGTGTGTCAGGGACTGAGTCCCGAGACCACTTGTTCTTTCAGTGCCCCTTTGCGAGTTTGGTGTGGGAGGATATCCTCTGTTGGGGCAGAGCTTCCCGCCTCGTTCTCCCTTGGGATGCTGAGCTTGAGTGGATTTGTCGGGTGAGTGCTGGGCAGCACAAGCGAAAGCTTGTTTGGAGAGTGGCCTGGTGTGCTGTGATCTACCATATTTGGATGGAACGAAACTTGCGTTTTCACGGCCCGGGTCACCGCCCTCCTCAGTCGGTTATCGCCGCTATTCGGTCTGATATTTCTTCTGCATGCTCGTCCTGGGTGGGTGCGGTTTCGGCCGGCTCCCCCTGGGATTCTTTTGATTGACTTGGTCTTGTTCTTTGAGTGTGTGCAGGTGTTTTGTCAGGTGGCTCTTTGCGGTGTTGTTTCGCTTCTGGCGATTGCTTCTTCCCCTTCTCTGTCCCTGGTTGCTGCTGCTGTCCCTTCTCTGGAGGAGTCTTCAGGTTTTGGTTGCTCCTTGCGGTGCTGTCTCGTTGCTGGCGATTGCTTCTTCCCTTGTTCTGTCCCTTGGTGCTGTTGTTGTCTCTTCTCTGGAGGGGATCCTCTGTTTGGTCTGTGCGGCCTGCTTGTTTGGGGCCTCTCCCTGTGCTTGTTTCCTGCTTTGAGGGTGCTTCTTGCAGAGGCTCGTTGAGTTTGCTTGCTCTCTTCCCCGGTTTTGCCCCTTGCTGTTCCTTGGCTCTCTCTTCCCTGGTGGGCTTTTTGAGTGGTGGCTTTGTGAGGTTGGTCTGTGGGGTGCCTCTCTCTGTTGGGGTTGGTTCAGGCGGTGCTTGCTACTTTTGCAGTTGGCTGTCCATCTCTGTTCTGTGGGTGCTCTTTGCCCCCTGGTGTGGTCCTAGTTCCTGAATTGAGTTGAGTTTGTTCTGGATGCTTGTTGTCACCCCGAAAGGCGCCTTGTCCGGAGGGTGTGTCGGTTTTTTTGGTGGGTGTCCTTGGATTAGGCTTTGTCGAGGGAAGCGATGCTTGCCTGGTCCTTGTGGCTTTCTGCCGGGCCTGCATACCTGATGGTTGTTCTTTTGCCAGAAGTAGGGGGAAGACGAGTTGAAGGGTCTCTTCTTTGTTTTGGTTTTCTTGGCCGTGTTTGGGGGGCTGGCTTCTTGCATGCATATGTTGGATGGCCTGTTTGGCCCCTTTTTCTCAGCATCTGTCTGTCCTCCCTCTGCTTTGCTTGGTGCCCCTTGACCTTGACCTTGTCTGGAGTCGCTCTTTGCTCGTGCCGGCCGGGGGATTGATGGTTTCGGGTGGTTTTTGGGCGGTTGGGGAGTTATGCTTCTTTCGTGCTCTGGCTTGTTGTTCCTCTTGTTTCGATTGTGCTCTTTTGCTCCTTGAGTTGTGTTGTTGTTATTTGCTTTTTTGTCTTTTCTGGCTCCTTCCCGCTTGTGGGTTGGGTGTCGGGGTTTGTTGTTTGTTGGTTTTTTGTTGCTTTCCCTCGGGCTTTAGTTTCTGTTGGGTTGTTTTGTTTGTTTGGTACTTTGGTTTTCCCAGTGTTGTTCTCTTGTTTGATGGTGCCCTTGGGCCTCGGGCTTTGAGGTCTTTTTGCTTAATATATAATCAACTTTGCAAAAAAAAGAAAGAAGGGGTGGATTTGATGGGGTAAAATTGGTTTTTAATTATCTAATTTTTGCTGAATGTGTAAAGGAATGCAACATAAACAAATGCAAGTTGAAATTAGACTCAAAAGACAAGAGATGGAATTAATAAACGAAGAAGAAAACAGCTAAACAGAATGGTAACTTAGCAGAATTGCGGACACCGCAATGTTATCGCAATTGTAAAAACAGCAAACGTGTGTAAAATGGAGAATTAAGGGCTACTAACGACTATCCTATAGGCATTTTAATACGATTCCCAAGCATTCGATCAACTCTCTATGCATCAAACTCACTCTATCTCATGTATCGTCCGATTCCATGCATTAGATTCTTTAGTTTACTCAACTCAAAGTAAGGTCTTAAGCATCTTGTTAAAACAGAAGTGTTTAGTTTGTACTAGGGAAACGCCTATTCCTAGGCCGTTTCCTGGTTACCATGAAAGGCTAGCATGATTATACGACTCTGAACTCTTACTCCTTCCAGAGGTTAGGAGTTCTTTGGACAAAATGGATGGCCAATCGAAATTGCCCGTGGAATGAAGCTTACATACAATCAATGCTTCCCAAGCTATCCTACATGCTTGGTTCACGTTTTTTAGCCTATAGTTCTGTCATTAGCATGCCCCTAAGTGACTTAGCTACTCATGGATATATAGAGAACAGAAGTATAAGATAAAACAGACATGCTTAGAAGGGAAATATACTCAAAACAGTAAGACAAAACCGTAGCAGCAGAAGATGGAAACTGTGAAATGGAGACTTGTAGTTTGATTACCTTGAATGTTTGAACGAACAAAGGGAAACTTAAAGTAAATAATCCAAAGACAGAAAGCAACGAAATGATGTAGATTAATCACTAAACTAGAAACAACAACTGATCAAAACTGGAAATAGAAAGGAAAGTCAGAAAATAGTAAATGCAGCTTGAAAGCTTCGTCGCAATCGCCTCGAATGAAGGATCAAAAAGAGCAGCCTTGCTTGGATGAATCCGATCGGGAGAGAAGAAGAATCTCCTCGCCTTCCTATCAGATTATCGACTCCAACAGCTGAGCTTCGCAAACCAACAGACGGCAAAGGAAAAACAGGAGAACAGATGGACTGCGAGAAGACTCTACGCTTTTGGATCATGATTGAACCTCCGACTTTGACCCCCTTTTATAGTAGTTTGCAGGTGCGTTTGGGCCAAGGAGAACCATCAATCTTCAACGTCGTATATCAGAATGGATGGAGGAGAAAGAACGAATCCCTGAAATCACGGAAATTAACAGAAAAAGATCAGTCAACTTACGGTTTTCACTTGAATAATTGCGGCTTCAGCAATGTTTTCGCAATGCTGTCGCAATGCAGTTTTTTTCATTCTTTTTCTTCGGTTTTCAACCCTTTTCTTTCCTATTGTGCATAAGTCCTAATTTAGCTACCTTCTTCTCATTCTCATATTTAAGCATAGGTTTAGGCTAAATGCTATCAAAAACACCTAAAAGTGTACATCTTCTTAAGCTAAATGGGTCCTAAATAAGTCACTTTCAGAGACTTAACACACCCCCAAACTTAAGGTTTTGCTTGTCCTCAAGCGATCTAAGGACTTCCCTAGGCTGCTGTTTCTCCTTCTTTAACCACCTACTGACTCTCCTATATCCCTATCTATAGCACTGCTGTCCTGTGACACACTTCTAAGCTTAAAACTACCCTCTTATCTAGCTTATTCTGACTTTGCCTGCCTAACACTCCATCTGTTTTTATTAACTTCCTACAACTGATCTATTTGCTTTTGTCATATCATGCCACTATCCCTAAGGTTTCAAATTCTGCCTAGCTTTACCTCAGACTCAGTACATGCTTCTAGCTTTATTTTTAATGTGTCTAGGATTCCTTAGAGTCATGCCAGTCTTAGTATTAACGGTGACAATAGTACTTTTAAAGAACAACCTAAACCCTGGCATCACTACATTGGATAAACACTCATCTCCCTAAACAACCCTACAAGTTACAACTTTGTGCTTAGCTAATTGAGGATCAGAGTTCTTTTTAAATAGGACATCTAAGCCACAAAGTTATAACTCCTAGGTATACATTCTTCTTCCCTATTCCCTTTTTCTTACTTAGGTGGGGCCTCTCCTTTGGTTGCCTTTTGATGCAATGCCACTTGTGGGTTACACATTTGGCACTGATTACTTAGCAACCTCAGAGAGACCCCCCTCTTTATTCTATTTTTCATTTTTTTTTTTTCAGTTCATCATTTTTTGTAAAGGAGAAGAAGAATGCTTATGTTTCTAAGGGAGAGAGGAATGTTCCTAGGCCTAGGATGGCCTCCCCCAAACTTCAACTACTCATTGTCCCCAATGAGTGTCTGAGGTGGCACACCCCCAAACTATCCTAGAAGCATCTAGTCCAAAGTAAAACAAAGAGAATCTAAAGCCCTAGGCATAGACAAAACATTCGAACGGCAAATATCACAGCAGCAGTAATTTAAAAAAAAAACAGCCAGATAAGGGCTTAAAGCTGTGCATGCTGAGCTTTTTAGAGGTTGATTTAAACTAGCAAAGGGTGTCTTATGACACTCATCCAGCATGCTTTTAGATAAGCTATATAAGGCAGTCATGATAGCAGCAAAAGATGGAATTTAAACAGATCACAGCCTAGCTAAACAGACAGTCCAAAACATGCTTTCAGTCATAAAAATTGCGGGGACCGCAATTATTTCGCAATCAAGTCAGGGCAGATATAATAGTGATTAAGGCCCCTAAGCATGCTCTTTCCAGTCATTCAAGCTCTTCTAAAAATACAACAAAACTAACCTACCTAGTCACCTATCATCAGACTATACTAAACAAAATTAAAAACATAAAACTAAGCATCTAAGACAGATCAAAAGTGTACTAAAACAGCATAATTCACATAGTCTATCAGAAAGCAGAAAATTGTTTTTTTTTTTCTAAGGGAACAGCAATACTCCCTTCAGTGCACTTCAAACCAGCACTCAAACATCTTCATCCTCATCTGGTTGTCGTGGTCGTGGAGGCACCCATGGAGTCAGGAGATTTGTGGGGAAGTCAGGGAAGATGCACCCAAGTTGGTCTGCAACTTCCTTGTCCCTTGCCTGCGCATAAGTGGCCCATTGAGCCATCCTCCTCTGCATATCCATCAGGCATGCCATGGATAGGGACTGATCAGCAGCCAGCCTATCCAGTTCAAACTCCATATTCCCCTTCCTCTTCAGCCTCAGGCTAGCCGGCAGCTCCAAGTGGCCTGTGTAAGCCATTTGCTGCTCCATGCGCTCGGTGGGGACTCCTGCAAGCAAACATAGTTTGGTTATGGTGTTAGGGAAAAACAGTGGTCCCTTACCTTTCTTGGCGCACTCAGCAATAGCAGCAGTGATGACTTCTCCCACGTTGATCGTGAGACCTCTCATTATCGCATACACCAGCAGCGATCGGCTCTGGTTGATTGTAGTCTCGTGAGTCACTGGGGACAATTTCCTTCTCACGAACGAAAACCAAACAGCCGCCTTAGCCGTGAGGTTGGCACTCATGAGAGTGTGCCTCCCATTGCGTGACACGGTCCAGGAAGCTTCAGGCTGGCCAATGGTCCGAATGGCCTCTTCCAAAACTGCCTCAGTAGGCTCATCAACAATCCGTGCATAATCTGTATGTGTTTGGCCCTTGAGACCATAGGCTTCGTTGATGGCCTTAGCTGAGAAATCCACTTCTACCCCTCTGACCACAGACAGGCCATCCTCAGGGCTGAGCACATTGGCGTAGAAATCATACACCATGCTCGTGTAGGCTGGATTGGGCGGTCTGCAAAATTCCTCCCAGCCGTGATTTATCACTCCTGCGCGCAAGAACTGCGGCAGGTCAGCAGGTCGGTCGAGGAAGCCTTTCTCGTGCAGCAACTCCCTCTTCCTTAGCTCAGCACCCCTGGACTCAGCATCAGAGGAAACATACCTCACTGACTGAGGCTCATCTTCAGGGTAGAGCTTGGCCTTCCCTTTATCTGCTGGCTTGGCTGACTCGGCAGCCTCAACCTTGATTTTCTTGAGCGATGGCTCCATGCTTTCCTTCTCTGATGAAGGTGCTCTCTTGACCTTCTTCTTCTTCAGCCTCTTGGATCGCTTGGCCTTGAGAATCTTGGCCTTCTTCTTCTTCTTGAGCTTGGCCTTGACGGTAATCTGCTGGAGACACGCCCCCAATGTCTCTTCCATTGAGTCAGTCTTCTGTTCAAGACTCTCCGGGCTGTCTTCCCTCATAGGAGAGAAGACCTCGTCTTCTTCAGCATCTCCACTGCCCTGCGTTGACTCTTGGTACTCCCCATATGGGAATTTAGGATCAGGCCGTGGAGAAGTGTGAGACGGCGTGGTGCTCTGTGCTGCTGCAGGTGTCTGTGCAGAACTCAGTGGTGAAGACGGCTGCTCAGGGCTCTGTGCTGGCGGTGATGAAGAGAGCTCTGGGCTCTGCACTGGTTCAGATGGTGAAGGGCTGTGCGCAGGTGATGCAGATGGCGAAGAACCCTTCTTGGTCGATTCGTGGGACGCACGATCCGTTTCCTGACTCTCCACAGAGGGAGTCTTTGCTTTGCTTGGTTCGGCGGCCATCTCGATACTCCACCGGCGCTTCTTGGGTGTGCCTGCTGGTTCAGAGGGTCCAGCAGGTATCTCAGAGACAACCTTCCACTTCTTCTTGCGAATCGGCAGCTTATCCAGTCGTTCCGTTCGCGCAGCCTCAGCATCAGCCAAGGCGAGCAATGCATCTCTCGCAGCCGTTTCAGCGTCGTCAGCCCTTTTCTTGGCCGCAGATCGTTCAGCCCGTGTGAACACCATTGTTGAGTCTTGGAGGTTTGGAGAGAAGAATCAAAGATGAAAAGAATCGCAGCTTTCTTGGAAATCAGAGAGTGGGAGAATCGTATCGATCGAGCGCCTTCTAACGGATATAAAGGCAACGGCTAAATCCCAACGGCTATATTATTGCGGATCCTGCAATTCCAGCGCAATTTTAGGGATATTTTTTCATCAAAATGTCAAACTTTGCGCGTCCGTATCTTTTATTCGGCTCAATCTTTTCTTGATTTTTGAAACTGAATTTACTCTCCTTGATTCCCTCTATCGATTCCCTACAAAAAGAAATACAAACAACATCAAATTCGCAATTAAAATAACACAACAAAACATACAAATGATAACCGGAAAATTGCCAAAAATAAACTAAGGCATGAGCCTTGTGTTGACGAGCACAGTAATCACTCGTCCTCTCTCGTTCTTTTTTTCATGCTTCAGTCAAGAGGATGGCCGAGAGAGTCTTCACATCTCCTTCCTCATAGTAGTGCTTCAACCTCGCCCCATTGACCATAAATGGCTGACCTTGCTGCAAGTTCTTTATCTCTATTGCACCATGAACAAACACATTAGTAATGACAAATGGACCCGACCATCTAGACTTAAGTTTCCCTGGAAATAGTTTCAACCGTGAGTTAAACAACAAAACAAGTTGACCCTTCTTAAAGTCCTTAACTCTAAGTCTACTATCGTGCCAAATCTTGGTCTTTTCCTTGTACATCTTAGCATTTTCATAGGCCATATGCCTAAGCTCATCAAGCTCATGTAATTGCAAAGACCTCAGTGTCCCCGTGTTAAGTCTCTGAAAGTGACTTATTTAGGACCCATTTAGCTTAAGAAGATGTACACATTTAGGTGTTTTTGTTAGCATTTAGCTTAAACCTATGCTTTAATATGAGAATTAGAAGAAGGTAGCTAATATAGGACTTGTGTACAATAGGTAGAAAAAGGGTTGAAAACCGAAGAAAAGAATGAAAAAATAACCATTGCAAATGAATTGCGGAATAATTGCGGTGACCGCAATTATTCAAGTTAAAACCGTAAGTTGGCTGATCTTTTTCTGTTTAGATCCGACTTTTCAGGGATTCGTTCTTTCTCCTCCATCCATTCTGATATATGACGTTGAAGATTGATGGTTCTCCTTGGCCCAAACGCACCTGCAAACTACTATAAAAGGGGGTCAAAGTCGGAGGTTCAGTCATCGTTCGAAGCGCAGAAGTCTTCTCGCAGTCCACCATTTCCATCTGTTTTCCTTTGCCGTCTGTTGGAGTGAGAGTCTAAGCTTTTGGAACCGATAATCTGATAGGAAGGAGAGGAGATTCTTCTTCTCTCTCGATTGGATTCATCCAAGCACGGCTGACTTTTCATCACCATCATTCGAGGCGACTGCCACGGAGTTTTCTAGCAAACCTTTACTGTTTTTCTGCTCTGTTCTTCTCATTTCCATTTCTGATCACTGTTGTTCTTAGTTTAGCATTTCAATTACTGCATTTCGTTGTTGTCTGTCTTGGATTCAGTTCTTTTAAAGCTTCCTTTGTCATTCAAACACTTAAAGTAATCGAAGTATATTTCTGCATTTTACAGTTTCCATCTGGTTCTGCTACGGCTTTGGCTTGCTGTTTTAAGTACATTTATCTTCTAAGCATGTCTGTTTTATCTACCTTTTCTATTCTCCACATATCCATGAGTAACTAAAATCACTTAGGGGCATGCTAATGATGGAACTATAGGCTAAAAAACGTGAGTCAAGTAGGCAGATTAACACTCGAACATTGATTGTATGTAAGCTTCATCCCACGGGCAATTTCGATTGGCCATCCATTTTGTCCAAAGAACTCCTAACCTCTGGAAGGAGTAAGAGTTCAGAGTCATATAATCATGCTAGCCTTTCATGGTAATCAGGAAACGGCCTAGGAATAGGCGTTTCCCTAGTACAAACTAAACACTCCTGTTTTAACAAGATGCTTAAGACCTTACTTTGAAGTCGAGTAAACTTGAGTCTCTAATGCATGGAATCGGACGATACTTGAGATAGAGTAAGTTTGATGTATAGAGAGTTGATCCAAAGCTTGATAATCGTAATAAACTGCCTATAGGATAGTCATTAGTAGCCCTTAATTCACCCTTTTAATCAGTTTCGCTGCCATTTAATTGCGGATTAATTGCGGTTCTCGCAATTCTTCTAAATTGCATTCTGTGTAGCTGTTTTCTTCTTCGTTTATTGATTCCATCTCTTGTTCTTTGAGCCTGATTTTAACTTTAACTTGTTTATGGTATATTCCTTTACACATTCAGCAAAACTTAGGTAGTTAAAAACCAATTTTATCCCCTCAAATTCATCCCATCTTTCTTAACAAACACACTTCGCGAATAGCTAAAAATGAGTCTCTGTGGAAAAAACGAATGAAATATACTTACTACTTGCTGTGAGACCATGTATGCTTGCATGTTCTAAGTGCTCTCTCTACCCTTTTGCATATTTATCTTTACACATTGAGCACGCAACAAGTTTTTGGCGCCGCTGCCGGGGACTTATTTTAAGTGAAAACGAAGTTTGTTAAGTTTGAAGCATCAAAGTATTTTTCATTGAATTTGATCCATTTTCATTTCTTTTTCAGGTACCATTTAGGGTAGTTTATGAATGAGACTCCAAGTAGTGATCTAGAGTTCAACCCTGAGCCCGAGAGATTACTTAGAGCTAGGAATAGAGCCAAGAAACGTCTCTTTAAACAAACCCTTTTACCTCCAATCATTGCAGAGACTACAATTCCTCCGCAATTACCTCAAGAAGAAATGGCTGGAGTAAATCAAAACCTGGTGCCTGTCACTCGCAACCCCATTGAAATAGCGAATGACAAGGATAGCGCCATCCTTTCATATTTAGTACCTATGCCTGGGGAGCTGAACCCCAGCATAATCCGTCCTGAAATCACTGCCAACTCATTTGAGTTAAAGCCAGTGATGTTCCAAATGTTGTCCACTGTGGGACAATTCTTTGGAATAGAAAATGAGGACCCCCATAACCACCTTAGGAACTTCCTAGGAGTTAGTGACACATTCCTAATCCCTGGAGTTTCCCAAGAAGCCCTGAGGCTATATCTTTTCCCTTACTCTTTGAGGGACAAAGCCAAAACATGGTTAAATTCTTTACCCTCAGGATCTGTCCGCAATTGGACAGATTTAGCAGAAAAATTCCTAGTCAAATATTTCCCACCTGATAGGAATTCAACCTTTCGTGATGATATCATAAAATTCAAACAAGCTCCAAGTGAGTCTCTTCACGAAGCTTGGACAAGATTCAAAGACCTTCTCATTAAATGTCCACACCATGGCATTCCATGGTGTATCCAAATAGAAGTCTTCTTTAAAGGATGCAACCCCAGCACCAGACAAGTTCTAAATTCATCTGCTGGAGGTTCCATGTTGTCCAAGAGTTACAACGAAGCTTATGAGATCTTGGAGAAGATCTCAACATCTCATTGTAGGTGGTCAGACGATCCAGTAGAGCCAACTAGGGCTCAAGACAAGGATGCTCTAAGCGCCATGAGCACCCAAATAAACGCCCTGACCAACCTAGTTAAACAAATGGCTCAGGCCAATCTCCAAACCAGTGCCAATACCGCCACAGCCATGTCAATGGGCACTCAACCAAATCAAGGCGAGGCACCAATCTGTGGATTCTGTGGGGAAGGGCACCCTTATGAATACTGCCCTGGGAATCCATCCTCAGTCTGCTATGTAGGAAGCCAGCAGCAGCCTAGGAATAACCCCTACTCCAACACCTATAACCCTGGTTGGAGAAACCACCCTAACCTGTCATGGGGTGGCCAACAGAACACTAACCCAAATTCTAACCAACCTAGACCGAGTGGAACACCTGGTTTCACTCCCCAACATAACCAGTCAATGTACCAAAAACCTTACAATCAATCTGTAGGATCTTCTGTAGAAAACCTACTCAAGGAATATATAGCTAAGAATGATGCTACTCTTCAGAGCCAGCAAGCTACTCTTAGGAGCCTGGAAAACCAAGTAGGCCAATTAGCCAATGAACTTAAAAGTAGGCCCCAAGGTAGACTCCCTGCTGATACCGAGGTACCAAGGAGAGATGGCAAGGAACAAGTTCAAGCAATTGAACTCAGGAGTGGAAGACCATTGGTGAGCAACACAAAGGACACACCAAAGAGAGTAGAGAACACTGAGTCTAGTGCTCCACTGGAGTCTCTGCCGAGCCAAGGTCCACCACCAACTAGCACATCAGGAGCCAGGCTAGAGCCAATTGTAGAGGACGTAGAAGAAATTCCAAGGCCTCCACCTATCCTAAGGCGTCCTGACGTGCCTGCATATGTGCCACCACCTCCATATCCTCGAAGGCTTAAGAAGAAGCAGGAACAGGAAGTTCATTTTAATAAATTCTTAGAAATACTTAAGCAAGTGCATGTGAATATTCCTTTTGTAGAGGTTTTACAGTCTATGCCTTCATATGTAAAGTTTTTGAAGGACATTATTACTAACAAAAAAATAATTGGTGAGTTTGAAACAGTAAACCTCACCGAGGAGTGCAGTGCCATCCTCCAAAACAAGCTGCCCAAGAAGGAGAAGGATCCTGGTTCCTTCACCCTACCTGTAGAACTTGGAGGCAAGCATGTGGGCAGAGCGCTTTGTGACCTGGGCGCCAGCATAAATCTCATGCCCCTGTCCCTATTTCGCCAATTGGGAATGGGAGAAGCACGTCCAACCACAGTCACTTTACAACTAGCAGACAGATCCATCGCATATCCAGAAGGTAAGATTGAGGATATTCTAGTTAAAGTTGACAAATTTATTTTCCTTGCAGATTTCATTGTCCTGGACTATGAGGCAGACAAGGAGGTTCCCATCCTGCTAGGTAGACCATTTCTAGCCACAGGTAGGGCACTAATTGACGTGCAAAAAGGTGAGTTAACTATGAGGGTTCATGATGAAGAGGTAAAATTTAGTGTTTACAAAGCTTTAAGGTATCCCTCTGATTCTGAGTCTTGTGCTAGCATTGATGTTGTTGACTCACTAATGGAAGAACAATTAGAGCATGTATTATTAACCAAGCATGCTAACGAATATGTAGGATTAGATGTAGATGATCTAAATGTATCTGACATAATGAATATGCCTGTAGATAGACCTCAGCATGTATGTATGACTATAGACTTAACTGATAGAACTGTAAATCCGTTAAAGCCCTCCATTGAGCATCCACCTGTTTTAGAACTGAAACCACTACCAACTCACCTCAAATACGCATATCTAGGAGATAATGATACGCTGCCTGTAATTATTTCTTCTAAGCTAAGTGAACAGCATGAGGTTGATTTAATTTTACTGCTTAAGCAACATAGGAAGGCTATAGCATGGACTATTGCTGATATTCGAGGCATTAGCCCTTCTTATTGCATGCACAAAATTATTCTAGAGGAAGAGCACACACCTAGGGTAGATCACCAGCGTAGGTTAAACCCCTCTATGAAAGAGGTAGTGAAGAAAGAAATAATAAAGTGGTTAGATGCAGGAGTAATTTTCCCCATAGCTAGTAGCCAGTGGGTAAGCCCCATCCAATGTGTACCTAAAAAGGGGGGAATAACTGTGGTAGTCAATGAGAACAACGAACTGATTCCAACAAGGACTGTCACAGGGTGGAGAGTATGTATGGATTACAGAAAGTTAAATAAAGAAACTAAAAAAGACCATTTCCCTCTACCATTCATTGACCAGATGTTAGACAGAATAGCTGGTAGAGCCTACTATTGTTTTTTAGATGGGTACTCTGGCTATAATCAAATCACTATAGACCCTAAGGATCAAGAGAAGACTACCTTCACTTGCCCTTTTGGAACGTTTGCCTTCCGCAGAATGCCTTTTGGCTTATGCAATGCACCGGCAACTTTCCAAAGGTGCATGATGGCAATCTTCTCTGAGTTGGATGAGTCCATAATAGAAATATTCATGGATGACTTCTCAGTCTTTGGGGATTCATTTAAAACCTGTCTAGAGAACCTAGGACAAGTCCTGGCTAGGTGTGAAGAGACCAACCTAGTCCTAAATTGGGAAAAGTGCCATTTTATGGTAGATGAAGGGATTGTCTTAGGACATAGAGTGTCAAGGGCAGGTGTAGAAGTGGATAGGGCAAAAATAGAGGTCATAGAGAAGTTGGTAGAGCCCCAGAATGTCAAAGCTATTAGGAGTTTCCTAGGACATGCTGGCTTCTATAGAAGGTTCATCAAGGACTTTTCTAAGATAGCCAAGCCTCTATGTGAGCTACTGGAGCTAGGTAGGCCATTCATCTTCTCTAAGGAATGTGTATTAGCTTGGAAAACCCTTAAGGAAGCACTGGTCACAGCACCAATCATAGTGGGACAAAATTGGGATCTCCCATTTGAGATGCTATGTGATGCCAGTGACTATGCTGTAGGAGTCATGTTAGGACAGAAGATTGACAAGCTCACACATCCTGTCTATTATGCTAGTAAGACCTTGAATGAGGCTCAATGTAACTATACAACTACAGAGAAGGAGATGCTTGCTGTAGTATTTGCTTGTGAAAAATTTAGGAATTATATTGTAGGAACTAGGACCATTGTATATACTGACCATTCTGCTTTAAAATATCTTATGAGGAAGGCTGATGCTAAGCCTAGATTGATTAGATGGGTGTTATTGCTGCAGGAATTCGATTTGGACATTCGGGACAAGAAGGGATGTGAAAACGTGGTTGCAGATCACCTGTCTCGATTGCAGCACAATTGCGAAAAAATTGCGGACCCCGCAATTTCTGATGCTTTTATAGATGAACATATCTTTGCTTTGACTCATCGTGAAAACGATGAGGAACCTTGGTTTGCTGACATTGCTAACTTCCGTGCATCACAGGTATTGCCAGTGTTCAAGGGAGGACCAGAGAAGAAGAGGTTCCTCCATGAAGCAAGGAAATTCATCTGGGATGACCCCATACTTTACAGGACCTGTGCTGATGGGTTGTTGAGGAAGTGTGTCACAGCTGCTGAAGCGAAGTCTGTGCTGCAGCACTGTCACTCATCTCCTTACGGTGGGCACTTTGGTGGTCAAAGAACAGCTGCTAAGGTATTTCAGAGTGGCTACTACTGGCCAACAATCTTCAAGGACGCCCACAATTATGCCCACAACTGTGACGAATGCCAAAGGACAGGTAACCTCAGTCGTAAGGATGAGATGCCTCTCACCTACATCTTAGAGTTGGAGCTCTTTGATGTGTGGGGCATTGATTTCATGGGACCCTTCCCTCCATCATCAGGTAACCTGTACATCTTAGTAGCAGTAGACTATGTGTCAAAGTGGGTAGAAGCTAAGGCATGTCCTAATAATGATGCTAAAACAGTCACTCACTTCTTGCATAGGCACATTTTCACTAGATTTGGGACTCCTCGTGCTATCATTAGTGATGAGGGGTCACATTTCATTAATAAGGCTATGGAGAAGATATTGGCTAAATATAACATTAGACATAGGGTAGCTACTCCCTACCACCCACACTCAAATGGCCAAGCTGAGATTTCCAATAGGGAGATAAAAAACATCCTAGAAAAGGTAGTCAAACCTAATAGGAAAGACTGGTCTTTCAAGCTTGAGGATGCACTTTGGGCTTACAGAACAGCATATAAGACACCTCTAGGAATGTCTCCCTATAGGTTGGTGTATGGCAAGGCTTGCCACTTGCCACTTGAATTGGAAAACAAGGCATTTTGGGCCATGAAAGAATTAAATTTTTGTGTGAAGGATGCGGGGACATTAAGATCTTTACAGCTACATGAACTTGACGAGCTTAGGCACATGGCCTATGAGAATGCCAAGATGTACAAAGAAAAGACAAAAATATGGCATGACAGTAGACTCAGGATCAAAGACTTTAAGAAGGGCCAACTTGTATTGTTATTTAACTCACGATTAAAGCTATTTCCAGGCAAATTAAAGTCTAGATGGTCAGGTCCATTTATTATTACTAATGTCTTTGTTCATGGTGCCATAGAGATCAAAAATTTGCAGCAAGGCCAGCCATTTATGGTCAATGGTGCTAGGTTGAAGCACTACTACGAGGAGGGGGATGTGAAGACTCTCTCGGCCTTCCTCCTACATGAAGCATGAAGTTAGAAACGAGAGAGAACGAGTGGTTACTGTGCTCGTTTAGTCAAGGCCAATGCCTTAGTTTATTTTTTCTGTTTTTTTCGATGATCGTTTGTATGTTTTGTAGCGTGATTTTAATTGCGTATTTAATGTTTGTTCTATTTGTTTTTGTAGGGAATCGAAAGAGGGGATCAAGGGGAGTAAATCCCACTTTAAAAATCAAGAAACGGTTGAGCCAAATGAAAGATACGGGCGATCAAAGTTTGGAATTTTTATGAAATATTATCCCTAGAATTGCGCAAAAATTGCTGGATCCGCAAAAAGAGCCGTTGGGATTTTTTCCGTTTTATTTATAGCCGTTAGAACGCGCTCGTTGATACGATTCTCTCATTCTTTGATCTCCAAGATTTCTGCGATTCTCTCCATCCTTGATTCTTCTCTCAAGATCTTCAAGACTCGACAATGGTTTCCACTAGGGCTGAAAGATCCGCAGCCAAGAAGAAGGCCGACGACGCAGCTGAAGCGGCTGCGAGGGAAGCGCTTCTCGCCCTCGCTGATGAAGGTGTTGTACGCACTGGCCGCCTTTCCAAGCTTCCTATTCGTAGGAAGAAGTGGAGGGTGGTCACTGAGATCCCTGCTGGCCCATTGTTGCGTGCTCAATGTGTAAAGATAAAGAAGCAAAAGGATGGAGAGAGCACTTAGAACATGCAAGCATACATGGTCTCACAGCAAGTAGTAAGTATATTTAATTCGTTTTTTCCACAGAGACTTAATTTTAGCTATTCGCGAAGTGTGTTTGTTAAGAAAGATGGGATGGATTTGATGGGGTAAAATTGGTTTTTAATTAACTACTTTTTGCTGAATGTATAAAGGAACATGCCATAAACAAATTAAAGTGAAAATCAGGCTTAAAGGTCAAGAGATGAAATCAATAAACGCAGAAGAAAACAGCTAGACAGAAGACAATTTGGCAGAATTGCGAGAACCGCAATTAATCCGCAATTAAATGGCAGCGAAACTGGTTAGATAGGTGAATTAAGGGCTACTAATGACTGTCCTATAAGCATTTTATTACGATTATCAAGCTTTGGATCAACTCTCTATACATTAAACTCACTCTATCTCAAGTATCGTCCGATTCCATGCATGAGAGACTCAAGTTTACTTGACTTCAAAGTAAGGTCTTAAGCATCTTGTTAAAACAGGAGTGTTCAGTTTATACTAGGGAAACGCCTATTCCTAGGCCGTTTCCTGATTACCATGGAAGGCTAGCATGATTATACGACTCTGAACTCTTACTCCTTCCAGAGGTTAGGAGTTCTTTGGACAAAATGGATGGCCAATCGAAATTGCCCGTGGGATGAAGCTTACATATAATCAATGTTTGAGTGTTGATCTACCTACTTGACTTACGTTTTTTAGCCTATAGTTCTGTCATTAGCATGCCCCTAAATGAATTTAGTTACTCATGGATATATGTAGAACAGAAATATAAGATAAAGTAGACATGCTTAGAAGGAAAAAGTGCTTAAAACAGCAAGCCAAACTCGTAGCAGAATAAGGAATAACTGTGAAATGCAGAAACTTACTTTGATTACTTCAAGTGTTTGAATGACAAAGGAAAGCTTAAACAGAATGAATTCAAGGCAGACAACAACGAAATGCAATAAGTAAATGACTAAGCTAAGAACAACATTGAACAGAAATGGAATTGAGAAGGAAAGAGCAGAAAACAGTAAAGGTGTGCTGGAAATCTTCGTGGCAGTCGCCTCGAATGATGGTGATGAGAATTCAGCCGTGCTTGGATGAATCCAATCGAGAGAGAAGAAGAATCTTCTCTCCTTCCTATCAGATTATCGACTCCAAAAGCTGAGAACCTCACTCCAACAGACGGCAAGGGAAAATCGAGAGAAATGGTGGACTGTGAGAAGACTTCTGCACGTTGAATGATGACTGAACCTCCGACTTTGGCCCCCTTTTATAGTAGTTTGCAGGTGCGATTGGGCCAAGGAGAACCATCAATCTTCAACGTCGTATATCAGAATGGGTGGAGGAGAAAGAACGAATCCCTGAAAAGTCGGATCTAAACAGAAAAATGTCAGCCAACTTACGGTTTTAACTTGAATAATTGCGGCCACCGCAATTATTCCGCAATGCATTCGCAAGGGTTATTTTTTCATTCTTTTCTTCGGTTTTCACCCCTTTTCCTACCTATTGTGCATAAGTCCTATATTAGCTACCTTCTTCTAATTCTCATATTAAAGCATAGGTTTAGGCTAAATGCTCACAAAAACACCTAAATGTGTACATCTTCTTAAGCTAAATGGGTCCTAAATAAGTCACTTTCAGAGACTTAACACACCCCCAAACTTAAGGCTTTGCTTGTCCTCAAGCATACTAAGGACTTACTTAGGCTGCTGTTTCTTCTTCTTTTATCTACTCACTAACTCCCTTATATTCTTGTCTCTAGCAGTGCTGTCCTGTGACACACTTCCAAGTTTAGAACTAGCCTCTTGTCTAGCCTCTTCTGACTTCACCTGCCTACTATACCCACTGCTTTTGTTGACCCCCTACTACTGATCTAACTAATTCTATGATATCATGCTACTATCCCTAAGGTTTCAAATTCTACCAAGCTTTACTCCAGACTCAGTACATGCTTCCAGCTTATTTTTAATGTGTCTAGGATTCCTTAGAGTCATGCCAGTCTTAGTATTAACAGTGACAGTGGTACTTTATAGAGAACAACCTAAACCCTGGCATCACTACATTGGATAAACATTCATCTCCCTAGACAAACCTAAAAGCTACAACCTTGTGCTTAGCTCATTAAGGATCAGAGTTCTTTTTCATAGGACATCTAAGCCACAAGATTATAACTCCCAAGCACACATTCTTCTTCCCCTATTTCTCTTTTTTCTTTCTTTTTTTACTTAGGTGGAGTCTCCCCTTGGTTTGCCTTTTGATGCAATGCCACTTGTGGTTTACACACATGGCACTGATTACTCAGCAACTTGAGAAAGACTCCCCTCTTTATTCTATTTTTCACTTTTTCTATTTATCACAAAAATTTTTTTAGGAGAAGAAGAATGCTTATGTCTTAAGGAAGAGAGGAATGTTCCTAGGCCTAGGGTGGCCTCCCCCAAACTTCAACTACTCATTGTCCCCAATGAGTGTTTGAGGTGGCACACCCCCAAACTCGTCCTAGAAGCATCTAGTCTAAAGTAAAACAAAGAGAATCTAAACATCCTAGGCATAGGCAAAACATTCTAGAAGCAACTATCCCAGCAGCAGAAAATTTGAACATAACAGACAGGTTTAAGGACTTATGGTTTATGCATGCTGAGCACTATTCAGAGGCAAATTTAAACTATCAAAAGGTGTCCTATGACACTCATCCAGCATGCTTCAAGATCAGCTATATAAGGTAGTCATGCTAGCAGCAAAAGATAGAATTTAACAGATCACAGCCTAACTAAACGGGCAGTCAAAGACATGCAATCAGTCACAAAAATTGCGGGAACCGCAATTATTTCGCAATACAATCTGGGCAGATTTAACATTAACTCAGGCCCCTAGCATGCTTTTTCCCGTTACTCATGCATCCAAAAAAATAAAACTAAACTATCCTACCTAATCAACTAACATCAGACTATCCTAAGCAAAAGGAAAAACATAAAACTAAACATCCAAAACAGATCAAAACTTAACCAAAAAACAGCATAATATACATTACTCTATCAAAAAGCAGGAAAATTGTCTTTTGTTTCTTTAGGGATCAGTAATACTCCCTCTAGTGCTCTTCAAACCAGCACTCAATTCTCATCATCCTCATCTGGTCGCCTTGGTCGTGGGGGCACCCATGGAGTTAGGAGGTTGGTGGGGAAGTCTGGGAAGATGCACCCCAATTGGTCTGCAACTTCTCTGTCCCTCGCCTGCGCATAGTTGGCCCATTGAGCCATTCTTCTCTGCAGGTCCATCAAACAGGCCATGGATAGGGACTGCTCAGCAGCCAACCTATCCAACTCAAACTCCATATTGCCCTTCCTTCTCAGCCGTAGGTGTGCAGGCAACTCCAGATGGCCTGTGTAGGGCAGCTGCTGCTCCAAGCGCTCGGTAGGAACTCCTGCAAGCAAACATAACTTTGTTATGATGTTGGGGAAAAATAATGGCCCCTTACCCTTTTTAGCACACTCGGCGATGGCAGCATTGATGACTTCTCCCACGTTGATCGTGAGACCTCTCATGATAGCATAAACCAGCAGCGAACGGCTCTGGTTAATGGTAGTCTCATGCGTCACCGGGGAGAGTCTTCTTCTCACGAATGAAAACCACACAGCTGCCTTTGCCGTGAGGTTGGCACTCATGAGCGTGTGCCGCCCATTGCGTGAGACTGTCCAGGAGGCCTCAGGCTGGCCAATGGTGCGGATGGCTTCTTCTAGCACAGCCTCAGTCGGCTCATCCACTATCCGTGCATAGTCTGTGTGAGGCTGGCCCCTTAGACCGAATGCTTCATTGATGGCCTTAGCAGAGAAGTCCACTTCTACCCCTCTGACCACAGACAGGCCATCCTCAGGGCTGAGCACGTTCGCATAGAAGTCATACACCATGCTTGTGTATGCTGGATTGGGAGGTCGACAGAATTCCTCCCAGCCATGGTTGATCACCCCTGCGCGCAAGAACTGCGGCAGGTCAGCTAGGCGATCAAGGAACCCCTTCTCGTGCAACAGGTCCCTTTTCCTCAGCTCCACGCCCCTTGATTCAGCATCAGACGAGACATATCTCACTGATGGAGGTTCATCTTCGGGGTAGAGTTTAGCCTTCCCCTTATCAGCTGGCTTGGAAGATTCAGCAGCCTCCACCTTGAGGCGTTTGAGCGAAGGCTCAGTACTGTCTTCTTCTGCTGAAGGCACTCGCTTGGCCTTCTTCTTCTTCAGTTTCTTGGCTTTCTTGGCTTTCTTGGCCTCCTTGTTGGCCTTCTTCTTGGCCTTCTGCCTCGCCTGGAGTTGTGGGAAACAGGCCCCCAACGTCTCTTCCATAGAATCATCAGCAGGCGTTTGCTGTGCAGGCTCATCAGGGCTGTCTTCTCTCATGGGAGAGAAGACTTCTTCTTCTTCTGCCTCTCCACTGCCTTGCGTGGATTCTTGGTAATCCCCATAAGGGAATTCCGGATCAGGCCGTGGAGAATTGTGCTCTGCTGACGGGGTATGCGCAGAACTCCATGGCGAAGACGGCAGCTCAGGACTCTGCACAGCCGCAGGTGGTAGATCAGCACTCTGAGGCGCTGGAGATGACTCGGCGCTCTGCGCAGGTGGTGATGATTCGGTGCTTGGCACTGGTTCAGATGGCAGGGGGCTGCGCACAGGTGATTCCGACGGCAGAGGGCTGCGCACAGGTGATGCAGACGGCGTCGCACCTTCTTTAGCTGACTCGTGGGATGCACGATCAGATTCTTGACTCGCCACAGAGGGAGTCTTGGATTTGCTTGGTCCGGCGGCAGTCTTGACAGTCCACCGGCGCTTCGTGGGCGTGCCCATTGGTTCAGATGGGCCAGCAGGAATCTCAGTGACCACTCTCCACTTCTTCCTACGAATAGGAAGCTTGCCAAGACGGCCAGTGCGTACAGCACCCTGATCAGCAAGGGTGAGAAGCGCTTCCCTCGCAGCCGCTTCAGCTGCGTCGTCGGCCTTCTTCTTGGCGGCGGATCTCTCAGCCCTAGTGGAAACCATGGTCGAATCTTGGAGGTTTGGAGAGAGAGATCAAAGGTGGAGAGAATCGCAGAAATCTTGGAGAGCAAAGAATGAGAAGATCGTATCAAACGGGCGCCTTCTAACGGCTATAAAAGCAACGGATGAAATCCCAACGGCTCTTTTTGCGGAGTCAGCAATTTCTGCGCAATTCTAGGGACAATATTTCATAATAAATCCCAACTTTGATCGCCCGTATCTTTCATTTGGCCCAACCGAATCTTGATTTTTAAAGTGCGATTTACTCCCCTTGATCCCCTCTTTCGATTCCCTACAAAAACAAACAAAACAAACATTAAATACGCAATTAAAATTACACCACAAAACATACAAACGATCATCGATAAAAACAAAAAAAAATAAACTAAGGCATTGGCCTTGACTAAACGAGCACAGGAACCACTCGTTCTCTCTCGTTTCTAACTTCATGCTTCATGTAGGAGGAAGGCTGAGAGAGTCTTTACATCCCCCTCCTCATAGTAGTGCTTCAACCTAGCACCATTGACCATAAATGGTTGTCCTTGCTGCAAGTTTTTTATCTCTACTGCACCATGAATAAAGACATTAGTAACAACAAATGGACCCGACCATCTAGACTTTAATTTGCCTGGAAATAGCTTTAATCGTGAGTTAAATAACAGTACAAGTTGGCCTTTCTTAAAATCTTTGATCCTGAGTCTACTGTCATGCCATATTTTTGTCTTTTCTTTGTACATCTTGGCATTCTCATAGGCCATGTGCCTAAGCTCATCAAGTTCATGCAGCTGTAAAGACCTTAATGTCCCTGCATCCTTCACACAAAAATTTAATTCTTTCATGGCCCAAAATGCCTTGTTCTCCAACTCAAGTGGCAAGTGGCAAGCCTTGCCATATACCAACCTATAGGGAGACATTCCTAGAGGTGTCTTATATGCTGTTCTATAAGCCCAAAGTGCATCCTCAAGCTTGAAAGACCAGTCTTTCCTATTAGGTTTGACTACCTTCTCTAGGATGTTCTTTATCTCCCTATTGGAAATCTCAGCTTGGCCATTTGAGTGTGGATGGTAGGGAGTAGCTACTCTATGCCTAATGTTATACTTAGCCAATATCTTCTCCATAGCCTTATTAATGAAATGTGACCCCTCATCACTAATGATAGCACGAGGAGTCCCAAATCTAGTGAAAATGTGTCTATGCAAGAAATTAGTGACTGTCTTAGCATCATTATTAGGACATGCCTTAGCTTCTACCCACTTTGACACGTAGTCTACTGCTACTAGAATATACAAGTTACCTGATGATGGAGGGAAGGGTCCCATGAAATCAATGCCCCATACATCAAAGAGTTCTAACTCCAAGATGTAGGTGAGGGGCATCTCATCCTTACGACTGAGGTTACCTGTCCTTTGGCACTCGTCACAGTTGTGGGCATAGTTGTGGGCGTCCTTAAAGATTGTTGGCCAGTAGTAGCCACTTTGAAATACCTTGGCAGCTGTTCTTTGACCACCAAAGTGCCCACCGTAAGGAGATGAATGACAGTGCTGCAGCACAGACTTCGCTTCAGCAGCTGAAACACATTTCCTCAACAACCCATCAGCACAGGTCCTGTAAAGTATGGGGTCATCCCAGATGAATTTCCTTGCTTCATGGAGGAACCTTTTCTTCTCTTGTCCTCCCTTGAACACTGGTAATACCTGTGATGCACGGAAGTTAGCAATGTCAGCGAACCAAGGTTCCTCATCGTTATCACGATGAGTCAAAACAAAGATATGTTCATCTATAAAAGCATCAGAAATTGCGGGGTCCGCAATTTTTTCGCAATTGTGCTGCAATCGAGACAGGTGATCTGCAACCACATTTTCACATCCCTTCTTGTCCCGAATGTCCAAATCGAATTCCTGCAGCAATAACACCCATCTAATTAGTCTAGGCTTAGCATCAGCCTTTCTCATTAGATATTTTAAAGCAGAATGGTCAGTATATACAATGGTCCTAGTTCCTACAATATAGTTCCTAAATTTTTCACAAGCAAATACTACAGCAAGCATCTCTTTCTCTGTAGTTGTATAGTTACATTGGGCCTCATTCAAGGTCTTACTAGCATAATAAACAGGATGTGTGAGCTTGTCAATCTTCTGTCCTAACATGACTCCTACAGCATAGTCACTGGCATCACATAGCATCTCAAATGGGAGATCCCAATTTGGTCCTACTATGATTGGTGCTGTGACCAGTGCTTCCTTAAGGGCTTTCCAAGCTACTACACAATCTTTAGAAAAGATGAATGGTCTACCTAGCTCTAGAAGCTCGCACAGAGGCTTGGCTATCTTAGAAAAGTCCTTGATGAACCTTCTATAGAAGCCAGCATGCCCTAAGAAGCTTCTAATGGCTTTGACGTTCTGGGGCTCTACCAATTTCTCTATGACCTCTATTTTTGCTCTATCCACTTCTACACCCGCCCTTGACACTCGATGTCCTAAGACAATCCCTTCATCTACCATAAAATGGCACTTTTCCCAATTCAGGACTAGGTTAGTCTCCTCACACCTAGTCAGGACTTGTCCTAGGTTTTCTAGACAGGTTTTAAAGGAGTCCCCAAAGACTGAGAAGTCATCCATGAATATTTCTATCATGGACTCATCCAACTCAGAGAAGATGGCCATCATGCACCTCTGGAAAGTTGCCGGTGCATTGCATAAGCCAAAAGGCATTCTGCGGAAGGCAAACGTTCCAAAAGGGCAAGTGAAGGTGGTCTTCTCTTGATCCTTAGGGTCTATAGTTATTTGATTGTAGCCTGAATAGCCATCTAGGAAACAGTAGTAGGCTCTACCAGCTATTCTGTCTAGCATCTGGTCAATAAACGGTATGGGGAAGTGGTCTTTTTTAGTTTCTTTATTTAGTTTTCTGTAATCCATACATACCCTCCACCCTGTGACAGTCCTTGTTGGAATTAGTTCGTTATTCTCATTGACTACCACAGTTATTCCCCCCTTTTTAGGTACACATTGGATGGGGCTCACCCACTGACTACTAGCTATGGGGAAAATTACTCCTGCATCTAACCACTTTATTATTTCTTTCTTTACTACCTCTTTCATAGAGGGGTTTAACCTACGCTGGTGATCTACCCTAGGTGTGTGTTCTTCCTCTAGAATAATTTTGTGCATACAATAAGAAGGGCTAATGCCTCGAATATCAGCAATAGACCATGCTATAGCCTTCCTATGTTGCTTAAGCAGTAAAATTAAATCAACCTCATGCTGTTCACTTAGCTTAGAAGAAATAATTACAGGCAGCGTATCATTCTCTCCTAGATATGCATATTTGAGGTGAGTTGGTAGTGGTTTTAGTTCTAAAACAGGTGGATGCTCAATGGAGGGCTTCAGAGGGTTAATAATTCTATCAGTTAAATCTATAGTCATACATACATGCTGAGGGTTATTTACAGGCATGTTCATTATGTCAGCTACATTTAGATCATCTACATCTATTTGTACATATTCACTAACATGCTTGGTTAATAATACATGCTCTAATTGTTCTTCCATAAGTGAGTCAATAACATCCATGCTAGCACAAGACTCAGAATCAGAGGGGTATTTTAAAGCTTTGTAAACACTAAATTTTACCTCTTCATCATGAACTCTCATAGTTAACTCACCTTTTTGCACATCTATTAGTGCCCTACCTGTGGCTAGAAATGGCCTACCTAGCAGGATGGGTACCTCCTTGTCTGCTTCATAGTCCAGGACAATGAAATCTGCAAGGAAAATGAATTTGTCAACTTTAACTAGAATATCCTCAATCTTACCTTCTGGATATGCGATGGATCTGTCTGCTAGTTGTAAAGTGACAGTAGTTGGACGTGCTTCTCCTATTCCCAACTGACGGAATAGGGACAGGGGCATGAGATTTATGCTGGCGCCCAGGTCACAAAGCGCTCTGCCCACATGCTTGCCTCCAAGTTCTACAGGTAGGGTGAAGGAACCAGGATCCTTCTCCTTCTTGGGCAGCTTGTTCTGGAGGATGGCACTGCATTCCTCGGTGAGGTTTACTGTTTCAAACTCACCAATTATCTTTTTGTTAGTAATGATATCCTTCAAAAATTTTACATATGAAGGCATAGACTGTAAAACCTCTACAAAAGGAATGTTCACATGCACTTGCTTAAGTATTTCTAAGAATTTATTAAAATGAACTTCCTGTTCCTGCTTCTTCTTCAGTCTTCGAGGGTATGGAGGTGGTGGCACATATGCAGGCACGTCAGGACGCCTTAAGATAGGTGGAGGTCTTGGAATTTCTTCTACCTCCTCACTGATTGGCTCCAGCCTGGCTCCTGATGTGCTAGTTGGTGGTGGACCTTGGCTTGGCAGAGACTCCAGTGGAGCACTAGACTCAGTGTTCTCTACTCTTTTTGGTGTGTCCTTTGTAATGCTCACCAATGGTCTTCCACTCCTAAGTTCAATGGCTTGAACTTGTTCTTTGCCATCTCTCCTTGGTACCTCGGTATCAGCAGGGAGTCTACCTTGGGGCCTAATTTTAAGTTCATTGGCTAACTGGCCTATTTGGTTTTCCAGGCTCCTAAGGGTAGCTTGCTGGCTCTGAAGAGTAGCATCATTTTTAGCTATATATTCCTTGAGTAGGTTTTCTACAGACGATCCTACAGGTTGATTGTAAGGCTTTTGGTACATTGACTGGTTATGTTGGGGAGTGAAACCAGGTGTTCCATTCGGCCTTGGTTGGTTAGGATTTTGGTTAGTGTTTTGCTGGCCACCCCATGACAGGTTAGGGTGGTTTCTCCAACCAGGATTGTAAGTTTGTGAGTAGGGGTTGTTCCTTGGCTGCTGCTGACTTCCTACATAGCAGACCGAGGATGGATTCCCAGGACAGTATTCATAAGGGTGTCCTTCCCCACAGAATCCACAGATTGGTGCCTCGCCTTGACTTGGTTGAGTGCCCATTGACATGGCTGTGGCGGTATTGGCACTGGTTTGGAGATTGGCCTGAGCCATTTGCTTAACTAAGTTGGTCAGGGCGTTTATTTGGGTGCTCATGGCGCTTAGAGCATCCTTGTCTTGAGCTCTAGTTGGCTCTACAGGATCGTCTGACCATCTACAGTGAGATGTTGAGATCTTCTCCAAGATCTCATAAGCTTCGTTGTAACTCTTGGACAACATGGAACCTCCAGCAGATGAATTTAAGACTTGTCTGGTGCTGGGGTTGCATCCTTTAAAGAAAACTTCTATTTGAATACACCATGGAATGCCATGGTGTGGACATTTAACGAGAAGATCTTTAAATCTAGTCCAAGCTTCGTGAAGAGACTCACTTGGAGCTTGTTTAAATTTGACTATGTCATCACGGAAAGTAGAATTCCTATCAGGTGGGAAGTATTTGACTAGGAATTTTTCTGCTAGATCTGTCCAATTGCGAACAGATCCTGAGGGTAAAGAATTTAGCCACGTTTTGGCTTTGTCCCTCAAAGAATAAGGGAAAAGATATAGCCTAAGGGCCTCTTGGGAAACTCCAGGGATTAGGAAGGTGTCACTAACTCCTAGGAAGTTCCTAAGGTGATTATGGGGGTCCTCATTTTCTATTCCAAAGAATTGTCCCACAGTGGACAACATTTGGAACATCACTGGCTTTAACTCGAAAGAGTGGGCAGTGATTTCAGGACGGATTATGCTGGGGTTCAGCTCCCCAGGCATAGGTACTAGATATGAAAGAATGGCACTATTCTTGTCATTCGCTATTTCTATGGGGTTGCGAACGGCAGGTGCTGGATTTGGAACTAAATCGCCCATTTCTTTGTTTTCAGGTAAGATTTGAGGTATAGGAGGTTGTTTAAAGAGGCGTTTCTTTGCTTTATTTCTAGCTCGAAGTGATCTTTCAGGTTCAGGATCGAACTCTAAATTACTATGTGAACGCTCACTCATAAACTACCTTAACAGTACCTGCAAAAGAAATGAAACAGATTAGTTTCACTCAATGATAAACTTGGTTTTCTTAAACTTAACAACTTCGTTTTCACTTAAAAATAAGTCCCCGGCAGCGGCGCCAAAAACTTGTTGCGTGCTCAATGTGTAAAGATAAAGAAGCAAAAGGATGGAGAGAGCACTTAGAACATGCAAGCATACATGGTCTCACAGCAAGTAGTAAGTATATTTAATTCGTTTTTTCCACAGAGACTTAATTTTAGCTATTCGCGAAGTGTGTTTGTTAAGAAAGATGGGATGGATTTGATGGGGTAAAATTGGTTTTTAATTAACTACTTTTTGCTGAATGTATAAAGGAACATGCCATAAACAAATTAAAGTGAAAATCAGGCTTAAAGGTCAAGAGATGAAATCAATAAACGCAGAAGAAAACAGCTAGACAGAAGACAATTTGGCAGAATTGCGAGAACCGCAATTAATCCGCAATTAAATGGCAGCGAAACTGGTTAGATAGGTGAATTAAGGGCTACTAATGACTGTCCTATAAGCATTTTATTACGATTATCAAGCTTTGGATCAACTCTCTATACATTAAACTCACTCTATCTCAAGTATCGTCCGATTCCATGCATGAGAGACTCAAGTTTACTTGACTTCAAAGTAAGGTCTTAAGCATCTTGTTAAAACAGGAGTGTTCAGTTTATACTAGGGAAACGCCTATTCCTAGGCCGTTTCCTGATTACCATGGAAGGCTAGCATGATTATACGACTCTGAACTCTTACTCCTTCCAGAGGTTAGGAGTTCTTTGGACAAAATGGATGGCCAATCGAAATTGCCCGTGGGATGAAGCTTACATATAATCAATGTTTGAGTGTTGATCTACCTACTTGACTTACGTTTTTTAGCCTATAGTTCTGTCATTAGCATGCCCCTAAATGAATTTAGTTACTCATGGATATATGTAGAACAGAAATATAAGATAAAGTAGACATGCTTAGAAGGAAAAAGTGCTTAAAACAGCAAGCCAAACTCGTAGCAGAATAAGGAATAACTGTGAAATGCAGAAACTTACTTTGATTACTTCAAGTGTTTGAATGACAAAGGAAAGCTTAAACAGAATGAATTCAAGGCAGACAACAACGAAATGCAATAAGTAAATGACTAAGCTAAGAACAACATTGAACAGAAATGGAATTGAGAAGGAAAGAGCAGAAAACAGTAAAGGTGTGCTGGAAATCTTCGTGGCAGTCGCCTCGAATGATGGTGATGAGAATTCAGCCGTGCTTGGATGAATCCAATCGAGAGAGAAGAAGAATCTTCTCTCCTTCCTATCAGATTATCGACTCCAAAAGCTGAGAACCTCACTCCAACAGACGGCAAGGGAAAATCGAGAGAAATGGTGGACTGTGAGAAGACTTCTGCACGTTGAATGATGACTGAACCTCCGACTTTGGCCCCCTTTTATAGTAGTTTGCAGGTGCGATTGGGCCAAGGAGAACCATCAATCTTCAACGTCGTATATCAGAATGGGTGGAGGAGAAAGAACGAATCCCTGAAAAGTCGGATCTAAACAGAAAAATGTCAGCCAACTTACGGTTTTAACTTGAATAATTGCGGCCACCGCAATTATTCCGCAATGCATTCGCAAGGGTTATTTTTTCATTCTTTTCTTCGGTTTTCACCCCTTTTCCTACCTATTGTGCATAAGTCCTATATTAGCTACCTTCTTCTAATTCTCATATTAAAGCATAGGTTTAGGCTAAATGCTCACAAAAACACCTAAATGTGTACATCTTCTTAAGCTAAATGGGTCCTAAATAAGTCACTTTCAGAGACTTAACACCCATCTGCGCCAGTGGGCACGCCAAAGAAACGTCGGTGGACTGTCACGACTGCTGCCGAACCAAGCACCGCCAAGACTCCCTCTGTGGAGAGTCAAGAACCTGATCGTGCAGCCCACGAGTCAGCCAAACAAGGTTCGTCGCCGTCTGTGTCACCTGCGCGCAGTCCCCTCTCGTCTGAACCAGCGCCAAGCGCAGAATCGTCACTGCCTGCACAGAGCTTCGAGTTGTCTCCAGCACCTCAGAGTTCTGATCCGCCACTTGCAGCAGCGCAGAGTCCTGAACTGCCATCGTCGCCACTGAGTTCTGCGCATCTACCATCAGCAGAACACACTCCCACGCCATCGCACAAGGCTCCACAGCCTGATCCTGAATTCCCATATGGGGATTATCAAGAGTCCACGCAAGGCAGTGGAGATGCTGGAGAAGACGAAGTCTTCTCGCCTATGAGAGAAGATAGCCCTGCCGAGCCTGCACAGCAGGACGATTCTATGGAAGAAACGTTGGGGGCTTGCCTCCAACAGATCAACATTAAGAAAAAGAAGAAGAAGGCCAAGATGGGCAAGGCCAAGAAGTCCAAAAAGCTGAAGAAGAAGAAGGCCAAACGAGTGCCTTCAGCAGACGAGGAGAGTGCTGAGCCTTCGCTCAAACGCCTCAAGGTGGAGGCTGCTGCATCATCCAAACCAGCCGATAAGGGGAAGGCTAAACTCTACCCTGAAGATGAACCTCCGTCAGTGAGGTATGTCTCATCTGATGCTGAATCCAGGGGTGTTGAGCTGAGGAAAAGGGACCTGTTGCACGAGAAGGGGTTCCTTGATCGACTTGCTGACCTGCCGCAGTTCTTGCGCGCAGGGGTGATCAACCATGGCTGGGAGGAATTCTGCAGACCTCCCAATCCAGCCTACTCGAGCATGGTGTACGATTTCTACGCCAATGTGCTCAGCCCTGAGGATGGCCTATCTGTGGTCAGAGGGGTGGAAGTTGATTTCTCAGCCAAGGCCATCAATGAAGCCTTTGGTCTCAGGGGCCAAGCGCACACAGATTATGCACGGATAGTAGATGAGCCGACCGAGGCTGTGCTAGAAGAGGCCCTTCGCACAATTGGCCAGCCTGAAGCCTCCTGGACGGTGTCACGCAATGGGCGGCACACACTCATGAGTGCCAACCTCACGGCGAAGGCAGCTGTGTGGTTTTCATTCGTCAGACGAAGACTCTCCCCAGTAACTCATGAGACTACAATTAACCAGAGCCGTTCGCTGCTGGTTTATGCTATAATGAGAGGTCTCACGATCAACGTGGGAGAAGTCATCGCTGCTGCCATAGCTGAGTGTGCTAAAAAGGGTAAGGGGCCATTATTTTTCCCCAACACTATAACAAAATTGTGTTTACTTGCAGGGGTTCCCACCGAGCGCTTGGAGCAGCAGCTGCCTTACACAGGCCATTTGGAGTTGCCTGCACACCTAAGGCTGAGAAGAAAGGGCAACATGGAATTTGAGTTGGATAGGCTGGCTGCTGAACAGTCCCTATCCATGGCCTGCTTGATGGACATGCAGAGGAGAATGGCTCAATGGGCCAACTATGCGCAGGCAAGGGACAGAGAAGTTGCAGACCAGTTGGGGTGCATCTTCCCAGACTTCCCCACCAACCTCCTAACTCCATGGGTGCCCCCACGACCAAGGCGACCAGATGAGGATGATGAGAATTGAGTGCTGGTTTGAAGAGCACTAGAGGGAGTATTACTGATCCCTTACGAAACAAAAGACAATTTTCCTGCTTTTTGATAGAATCATGTATAGTATGCTGTTTTGTATTCAATTTTTGATCTGTTTTTAATGTTTAGTTTTATGCTTTTTCTTTTGCTTAGTCTAGTTTGATGTTAGCTGAATAGGTAGGATAGTTTAGTTTTATTTTTAGGATGCATGAGTAACGGGAAAAAACATGCTAGGGGCCTGAGTTAATGTTAAATCTGCCCAGATTGAATTGCGAAATAATTGCGGTTCCCGCAATTTTTGTGACTGATTGCATGTTTTGGACTGTCTGTTTAGTTAGGCTGTGATCTGTTAAATTCTATCTTTTGTTGCTAGCATGACTACCTTATATAGCTGATCTTGAAGCATGCTGGATGAGTGTCATAGGACACCCTTTGATAGTTTAAATTTGCCTCTGAATAGTGCTCAGCATGCATAAACCATAAAGCCTTCAACCTGTCTGTTATGTTCAAATTTTCTGCTGCTGGGATAGTTGCTTCTAGAATGTTTTGCCTATGCCTAGGATGTTTAGATTCTCTTTGTTTTACTTTAGACTAGATGCTTCTAGGACAAGTTTGGGGGTGTGCCACCTCAAACACTCATTGGGGACAATGAGTAGTTGAAGTTTGGGGGAGGCCACCCTAGGCCTAGGAACATTCCTCTCTCCCTTAGAAACATAAGCATTCTTCTTCTCCTTTTAAAAAAAAAAAATGATGAACAAAATGAAAAAAAGAATAAAGGGGGGGAGTTTCTCTTAGGTTGCTGAGTAATCAGTGCCAAATGTGTAACCCACAAGTGGCGTTGCATCAAAAGGCAACCAAAGGAGAAGCTCCACCTAAGAAAAAAAAAGAGAAAAATATAGGGAAGAAGAATGTATACCTAGGAGTTATAACTTTGTGGCTTAGATGTCCTATTTAAAAAGAACTCTGATCCTCAAAGTAGCTAAGCACAAAAGTTGTAACTTGTAGGGTTGTTTTAGGGAGATGAGTGTATATCCAATGTAGTGATGCCAGGGCTTAGGTTGTTCTCTAAAAGTACTACTGTCACTGTTAATACTAAGACTGGCATGACTCTAAGGAATCCTAGACACATTAAAAATAAGCTAGAAGCATGTACTGAGTCTAGAGTAAAGCTTGGTAGAATTTGAAACCTTAGGGATAATAGCATGATATCATAAAAGTAGTTAGATCAGTAGTAGGGGGTTAACAAAAGCAGTGGGTATAGTAGGCAGGTGAAGTCAGAAGAAGCTAGACAAGAGGTTAGTTCTAAACTTAGAAGTGTGTCACAGGACAGCACTGCTAGAGACAAGAATATAAGGGAGTTAGTGAGTAGTTAAAGAAGAAGAAACAGCAGCCTAAGTAAGTCCTTAGTATGCTTGAGGACAAGCAAAGCCTTAAGTTTGGGGGTGTGTTAAGTCTCTGAAAGTGACTTATTTAGGACCCATTTAGCTTAAGAAGATGTACACATTTAGGTGTTTTTGTTAGCATTTAGCTTAAACCTATGCTTTAATATGAGAATTAGAAGAAGGTAGCTAATATAGGACTTGTGTACAATAGGTAGAAAAAGGGTTGAAAACCGAAGAAAAGAATGAAAAAATAACCATTGCAAATGAATTGCGGAATAATTGCGATGACCGCAATTATTCAAGTTAAAACCGTAAGTTGGCTGATCTTTTTCTGTTTAGATCCGACTTTTCAGGGATTCGTTCTTTCTCCTCCATCCATTCTTATATATGACGTTGAAGATTGATGGTTCTCCTTGGCCCAAACGCACCTGCAAACTACTATAAAAGGGGGTCAAAGTCGGAGGTTCAGTCATCGTTCGAAGCGCAGAAGTCTTCTCGCAGTCCACCATTTCCATCTGTTTTCCTTTGCCGTCTGTTGGAGTGAGAGTCTAAGCTTTTGGAACCGATAATCTGATAGGAAGGAGAGGAGATTCTTCTTCTCTCTCGATTGGATTCATCCAAGCACGGCTGACTTTTCATCACCATCATTCGAGGCGACTGCCACGGAGTTTTCTAGCAAACCTTTACTGTTTTTCTGCTCTGTTCTTCTCATTTCCATTTCTGATCACTGTTGTTCTTAGTTTAGCATTTCAATTACTGCATTTCGTTGTTGTCTGTCTTGGATTCAGTTCTTTTAAAGCTTCCTTTGTCATTCAAACACTTAAAGTAATCGAAGTATATTTCTGCATTTTACAGTTTCCATCTGGTTCTGCTACGGCTTTGGCTTGCTGTTTTAAGTACATTTATCTTCTAAGCATGTCTGTTTTATCTACCTTTTCTATTCTCCACATATCCATGAGTAACTAAAATCACTTAGGGGCATGCTAATGATGGAACTATAGGCTAAAAAACGTGAGTCAAGTAGGCAGATTAACACTCAAACATTGATTGTATGTAAGCTTCATCCCACGGGCAATTTCGATTGGCCATCCATTTTGTCCAAAGAACTCCTAACCTCTGGAAGGAGTAAGAGTTCAGAGTCATATAATCATGCTAGCCTTTCATGGTAATCAGGAAACGGCCTAGGAATAGGCGTTTCCCTAGTACAAACTAAACACTCCTGTTTTAACAAGATGCTTAAGACCTTACTTTGAAGTCGAGTAAACTTGAGTCTCTAATGCATGGAATCGGACGATACTTGAGATAGAGTAAGTTTGATGTATAGAGAGTTGATCCAAAGCTTGATAATCGTAATAAACTGCCTATAGGATAGTCATTAGTAGCCCTTAATTCACCCTTTTAATCAGTTTCGCTGCCATTTAATTGCGGATTAATTGCGGTTCTCGCAATTCTTCTAAATTGCATTCTGTGTAGCTGTTTTCTTCTTCGTTTATTGATTCCATCTCTTGTTCTTTGAGCCTGATTTTAACTTTAACTTGTTTATGGTATATTCCTTTACACATTCAGCAAAACTTAGGTAGTTAAAAACCAATTTTATCCCCTCAAATTCATCCCATCTTTCTTAACAAACACACTTCGCGAATAGCTAAAAATGAGTCTCTGTGGAAAAAACGAATGAAATATACTTACTACTTGCTGTGAGACCATGTATGCTTGCATGTTCTAAGTGCTCTCTCTACCCTTTTGCATATTTATCTTTACACATTGAGCACGCAACACCCCGCATCCTTTACACAAAAATTCAATTTCTTCATGGCCCAAAATGCTTTGTTTTCTAACTCAAGTGGTAAGTGACAAGCCTTGCCATATACCAGCCTATAAGGAGACATACCTAGGGGTGTCTTATATGCTGTCCTATAAGCCCAAAGTGCATCCTCAAGCTTGAAGGACCAGTGTGTCCTATTAGGTTTGACCACTTTTTCTAGGATGTTCTTAATTTCCCTATTTGAAATTTCAGCCTGTCCATTCGAGTGTGGGTGATAGGGAGTGGCTACTCTATGTCTAATGTTATACTTAGCCAACACTCTCTCCATAGCCTTGTTAATGAAATGTGACCCCTCATCACTAATGATGGCACGAGGTGTCCCAAACCTAGTAAAAATGTGCCTATGCAAGAATTTGGTGACTGTTTTGGCATCATTATTAGGACATGCTTTGGCTTCTACCCACTTGGACACATAGTCCACTGCCACTAATATGTAAAGGTTACCTGATGATGGAGGGAATGGCCCCATGAAGTCAATGCCCCACACATCAAAGAGCTCCAACTCTAAGATGTAGGTGAGGGGCATCTCATCCTTTCGACTGAGGTTACCTGTTCTTTGGCATTCATCACAGCTGTGGGCATAGTTGTGGGCATCTTTGAAGATCGTTGGCCAATAATAGCCACTCTGAAATACCTTTGCAGCTGTTCTTTGGCCACCAAAGTGTCCACCATAAGGAGATGTGTGACAGTGCTGCAGCACAGACTTCGCTTCAGCAGCTGAAACACACTTCCTTAGCAAGCCGTCAGCACACGTTCTGTAAAGTGTGGGGTCATCCCATATGAATTTCCTTGCTTCATGAAGGAACCTCCTCTTCTCTTGTCCTCCCTTGAAAACTGGTAAAACCTGTGATGCACGGAAGTTAGCAATGTCAGCAAACCAAGGTTCCTCATCGTTATCACGATGAGTCAAAGCAAAGACATGTTCATCAATAAAAGCATCAGAAATTGCGGTCTCCGCAATTTTTTCGCAATTATGCTGCAATCTGGAAAGATGATCCGCAACCACGTTTTCACATCCTTTCTTGTCCCGAATGTCCAAATCAAATTCCTGCAGCAATAACACCCACCTAATCAATCTAGGCTTAGCATCAGCCTTCCTCATAAGATATTTCAAGGCAGAATGGTCAGTGTACACAATTGTCCTAGTGCCTACAATATAGTTTCTGAATTTCTCACAAGCAAATACTACAGCAAGCATTTCTTTCTCAGTAGTTGTATAATTACATTGAGCCTCATTCAAGGTTTTACTAGCATAATATACAGGGTGTGTTAGCTTGTCAATCCTCTGTCCTAACATGACTCCTACAGCATAGTCACTGGCATCACATAGCATCTCAAATGGGAGATCCCAATTTGGTCCTACTATTATAGGTGCGGTGACTAGTGCTTTCTTAAGGGTAGTCCAAGCTACTAAGCATTCCTTAGAGAAGATGAATGGTCTATTTAGCTCTAAAAGCTCACACAGAGGCTTGGCTATCTTAGAAAAGTCCTTAATGAACCTTCTGTAGAAGCCAGCATGCCCTAAGAAGCTTCTAATGGCTTTGACATTCTGGGGCTCTACCAACTTCTCTATGATCTCAATCTTTGCCCTATCAACTTCTACTCCTGCCCTTGACACTCTATGTCCTAAGACAATCCCCTCATCCACCATAAAATGGCATTTTTCCCAATTTAGGACTAGGTTGGTCTCCTCACACCTAGCCAGGACTTGTCCTAGGTTTTCTAGACAGTTTGAAAATGAGTCCCCAAAGACTGAGAAGTCATCCATGAATATTTCTATCATGGACTCATCCAACTCAGAGAAGATTGCCATCATGCACCTTTGGAAAGTTGCCGGTGCATTGCATAAGCCAAAAGGCATTCTGCGAAAGGCAAAAGTTCCAAAAGGGCAAGTGAAGGTGGTCTTCTCTTGATCCTTCGGGTCTATAGTTATTTGATTATAGCCTGAATAACCGTCTAAGAAACAATAGTAGGCTCTACCAGCTATTCTGTCTAGCATCTGGTCAATGAACGGTAGAGGGAAGTGATCTTTTTTAGTTTCTTTATTTAATTTCCTGTAATCCATACACACTCTCCACCCTGTGACAGTCCTTGTTGGAATCGGTTCGTTGTTCTCATTGACTACCACAGTTATTCCCCCCTTTTTAGGTACACATTGGATGGGGCTCACCCACTGGCTACTAGCTATTGGGAAGATCACTCCTGCATCTAACCATTTTATTATTTCCTTCTTTACTACCTCTTTCATAGAGGGGTTTAGCCTACGTTGGTGATCTACCCTAGGTGTGTGCTCTTCCTCTAGTATAATTTTGTGCATGCAATAAGAAGGGCTAATGCCTCGAATATCAGCAATAGTCCATGCTATAGCCTTCCTATGTTGCTTAAGCAGTAAAATTAATTCAACCTCATGCTTTTCACTTAGCTTAGAAGAAATAATTACAGGCAGTGTATCATTATTTCCTAAATACGCATATTTGAGGTGAGTGGGTAGTGGTTTCAGTTCTAAAACAGGTGGATGCTCAATGGAGGGCTTTAAAGGATTCACAGATCTATCAGTTAAATCTATATTCATACATACATGTTGTGGTTTATCTACAGGCATATCCATTATGTCAGATACATTCAAGTCAGCTACATCTAATTGTACATATTCATTAGCATGCTTGGTTAATAGTACATGCTCTAATTGTTCTTCCATTAGTGAGTCAACAATATCCATGCTAGCACAAGACTCAGAATCAGAGGGGTACCTTAAGGCTTTATACACACTAAATTTCACCTCTTCATCATGAACCCTCATAGTGAGCTCACCTTTTTGAACATCTATTAGTGCCCTACCTGTGGCTAGAAATGGTCTACCTAGCAGGATGGGGACCTCCTTGTCTGCCTCATAGTCCAGGACAATGAAATCTGCAAGGAAAATAAATTTGTCAACTTTCACTAGAATATCCTCAATCTTACCTTCAGGGTATGCGATGGATCTGTCTGCTAGTTGTAAAGTGACAGTGGTTGGACGTGCTTCTCCTATTCCCAACTGGCGGAATAGGGACAGGGGCATGAGATTTATGCTGGCGCCCAGGTCACAAAGCGCTCTGCCCACGTGCTTGCCTCCAAGTTCTACAGGTAAGGTGAAGGAACCAGGATCCTTCTCCTTCTTGGGCAGCTTGTTATGGAGGATGGCACTGCACTCCTCAGTGAGGTTTACTGTTTCAAACTCACCAATTATTTTTTTGTTAGTAATAATGTCCTTCAAAAACTTTACATAAGAAGGCATAGACTGCAAAACCTCTACAAAAGGAATGTTAACATGCACTTGCTTAAGAATTTCTAAGAATTTATTAAAATGCACTTCCTGTTCCTGCTTCTTCTTGAGCCTTCGAGGATATGGAGGTGGTGGCACATATGCAGGTACGTCAGGTCGCCTTAATATAGGTGGAGGCCTCGGAATTTCTTCTATCTCCTCAACAATTGGCTCTAGCCTGGCTCCTGATGTGCTAGTTGGTGGTGGACCTTGGTTTGGCAGAGACTCCAGTGGGGCACTAGACTCAGTGTTCTCTACTCTCTTTGGTGTGTCCTTTGTGTTGCTCACCAATGGTCTTCCACTCCTAAGTTCAATTGCTTGAACTTGTTCTTTGCCATCTCTCCTTGGTACCTCGGTGTCAGCAGGGAGTCTACCTTGGGGCCTACTCTTGAGTTCATTGGCTAATTGGCCTATTTGGTTCTCTAGGCTCCTAAGAGTAGCTTGCTGGCTTTGAAGAGTAGCATCATTCTTAGCTATGTATTCCTTGAGTAAGTTTTCTACAGAAGATCCTACAGGTTGATTGTATGGTTTTTGGTACATTGACTGGTTATGTTGGGGAGTGAAACCAGGTGTTCCACTCGGTCTAGGTTGGTTAGGATTTTGGTTAGTGTTTTGTTGGCCACCCCATGACAGGTTTGGGTGGTTTCTCCAACCAGGGTTATAGGTGTTGGAGTAGGGATTATTCCTAGGCTGCTGCTGGCTCCCAACATAGCAGACTGAGGATGGATTCCCAGGGCAGTATTCATATGGGTGCCCTTCCCCACAGAATCCACAGATAAGTGCCTCGCCTTGACTTGGTTGGGTGCCCATTGACATAGCTGTGGCGGTATTGGCACTGGTTTGGAGATTGGCCTGAGCCATTTGCTTAACTAGGTTGGTCAGGGCGTTTATTTGGGTGCTCATGGCGCTTAGAGCATCCTTGTCTTGAGCTCTAGTTGGCTCTACTGGATCATCTGACCACCTACAGTGAGATGTTGAGATCTTCTCCAAGATCTCATAAGCTTCGTTGTAACTCTTGGACAACATGGAACCTCCAGCAGATGAGTTTAGAACTTGTCTGGTGCTGGGGTTGCATCCTTTAAAGAAGACTTCTATTTGGATACACCATGGAATGCCATGGTGTGGACATTTAATGAGAAGGTCTTTGAATCTTGTCCAAGCTTCGTGAAGAGACTCACTCGGAGCTTGTTTGAATTTGATGATATCATCACGAAAGGTCGAATTCCTATCTGGTGGGAAATATTTGACTAGGAATTTTTCTGCTAAGTCTGTCCAATTGAGGACAGATCCTGAGGGTAATGAATTTAACCACGTTTTGGCTTTGTCCCTCAAAGAGTAAGGGAAAAGATACAGCCTCAGGGCTTCTTGGGAAACTCCAGGAATGAGGAAGGTATCACTGACTCCTAGGAAGTTCCTAAGGTGGTTATGGGGGTCCTCATTTTCTATTCCAAAGAATTGTCCCACAGTGGACAACATTTGGAACATCACTGGTTTTAACTCGAATGAGTTGGCAGTGATTTCAGGACGGATTATGCTGGGGTTCAGCTCCCCAGGCATAGGTACTAGGTACGAAAGGATGGCGCTATCCTTGTCATTCGCTATTTCAATGGGATTGCGAGTGACAGGCACCAGGTTTTGATCTATTCCAGCCATTTCTTCTTGAGTGGATTGCGGAGACTCTGCGGTTTCAGCAATTATTTGAGGTAAAAGGGGTTGTTTAAAGAGACGTTTCTTGGCTCTATTTCTAGCTTTAAATAATCTCTCAGGCTCAGGGTTGAACTCTAGATCACTACTTGGAGTCTCATTCATAAACTACCCTAAATGGTACCTGAAGAAGAAATGAAGATGGATCAAATTCAATGGAAAATAACTTGGTGTTTCAGACTTAACAAACTTCGTTTTCACTTAAAATAAGTCCCCGGCAGCGGCGCCAAAAACTTGTTGCGTGCTCAATGTGTTAAGAATAAATAAGCAAGAAGGTAGAGAGAGCACTCAGAACATGCAAGCATACATGGTCTTACAGCAAGTAGCAAGTATATTTCATTCGTTTTTTCCACAGAGACTTATTTTTAGCTATTCACGAAGTGTATTTGTTAAGAAAGAAGGGGTGGATTTGATGGGGTAAAATTGGTTTTTAATTATCTAATTTTTGCTGAATGTGTAAAGGAATGCAACATAAACAAATGCAAGTTGAAATTAGACTCAAAAGACAAGAGATGGAATTAATAAACGAAGAAGAAAACAGCTAAACAGAATGGTAACTTAGCAGAATTGCGGACACCGCAATGTTATCGCAATTGTAAAAACAGCAAACGTGTGTAAAATGGAGAATTAAGGGCTACTAACGACTATCCTATAGGCATTTTAATACGATTCCCAAGCATTAGATCAACTCTCTATGCATCAAACTCACTCTATCTCATGTATCGTCCGATTCCATGCATTAGTATCTTTAGTTTACTCAACTCAAAGTAAGGTCTTAAGCATCTTGTTAAAATAGAAGTGTTTAGTTTGTACTAGGGAAACGCCTATTTCTAGGCCGTTTCCTGGTTACCATGAAAGGCTAGCATGATTATACGACTCTGAACTCTTACTCCTTCCAGAGGTTAGGAGTTCTTTGGACAAAATGGATGGCCAATCGAAATTGCCCGTGGAATGAAGCTTACATACAATCAATGCTTCGCAAGCTATCCTACATGCTTGGTTCACGTTTTTTAGCCTATAGTTCTGTCATTAGCATGCCCCTAAGTGACTTAGCTACTCATGGATATATAGAGAACAGAAGTATAAGATAAAACAGACATGCTTAGAAGGGAAATATACTCAAAACAGTAAGACAAAACCGTAGCAGCAGAAGATGGAAACTGTGAAATGGAGACTTGTAATTTGATTACCTTGAATGTTTGAACGAACAAAGGGAAACTTAAAGTAAATAATCCAAAGACAGAAAGCAACGAAATGATGTAGATTAATCACTAAACTAGAAACAACAACTGATCAAAACTGGAAATAGAAAGGAAAGTTAGAAAATAGTAAATGCAGCTTGAAAGCTTCGTCGCAATCGCCTCGAATGAAGGATCAAAAAGAGCAGCCTTGCTTGGATGAATCCGATCGGGAGAGAAGAAGAATCTCCTCTCCTTCCTATCAGATTATCGACTCCAACAGCTGAGCTTCGCAAACCAACAGACGGCAAAGGAAAAACAGGAGAACAGATGGACTGCGAGAAGACTCTACGCTTTTGGATCATGATTGAACCTCCGACTTTGACCCCCTTTTATAGTAGTTTGCAGGTGCGTTTGGGCCAAGGAGAACCATCAATCTTCAACGTCGTATATCAGAATGGATGGAGGAGAAAGAACGAATCCCTGAAATCACGGAAATTAACAGAAAAAGATCAGTCAACTTACGGTTTTCACTTGAATAATTGCGGCTTCAGCAATGTTTTCGCAATGCTGTCGCAATGCAGTTTTTTTCATTCTTTTCCTTCGGTTTTCAACCCTTTTCTTTCCTATTGTACATAAGTCCTAATTTAGCTACCTTCTTCTCATTCTCATATTTAAGCATAGGTTTAGGCTAAATGCTATCAAAAACACCTAAAAGTGTACATCTTCTTAAGCTAAATGGGTCCTAAATAAGTCACTTTCAGAGACTTAACAGCGGCCTGAAGCTGGAGGGAGGGAGAAACGGGGTCTACCAAAACTCCTGCCTGGGCAGCCTCCATGGCCACGCGAAGATCAATAACCTGCTGACTAAGCACGGCAATCGGCGTCCCAAACTCTTGCCTGAGAGTCCCCTTTAAGCCCTTTAAATTGCGAGAGAAGCTAACAAGCGGAGAGACCTCAACATGGGTCACCCACCTACTAGCAATCACAGACAAAAACCTATCAGACCCCCCCCCCCAATGGTTAAAGAACCGAAAGGAGGGAGACCGACGAGCACCTAAAGGGCCTGGAGAGAAAACCAACGGACTATGGTCAAAAACACCCCAGTCATGCACGTGCACCACACACATAGGCCGACCAGAAGCCCACTCAGCGTTGACCAAAACTCTATCCAACCTTCCCAACTGACCTCCTGGGCCACCCCTCGGGCGACTAGTCCAAGTGAACCAGTTCCCCTGAACCGGCAGCTCAACCAAGTCAGCCTCTAGGAGAGTAGTATCAAAGGCTCCCATCGCAGAAATGCTATGGTTACCCCCACTCCTCTCAGTCAGCCGACGAGTCTCATTAAAGTCTCCCATAACCACTCCAGGGGAAGACCAACTCGAACAAGCCAAGGCCAACTCCCGCCACAAAGCAGACCACCCAGCCTCGAGATTGGACCCATACACACAGGCAATATGAGTCACAACCTGAGAAGACAGGTCCACCAGGGAGCCAGAAACCAACTGAGGACTAATCAGGCTAGGAGAGAAAGAGAAACGGCGTGAACGCCATAACACCCAAATACGACCCAGGCCACTATCCCCACAACTACAAACACACTGCCAATCGGCCCCAAAGGAACGAAACACGAAATCAAACTGATGAGCCTTAACCTTAGTTTCTACCAGACAGCAGAAACCAATATTCTCAGACTGCAAAAAGGAACGAACACATCGTCCTTTTGTCGGGTCAGTGAGACCGCGCACATTCCACGAGCACCAACTAGACATAGGAAGTAGACGGGGAGACAATGGCATCCTGACACCATCGGGGGTCCACACTGTCACAGATCGTCTTTTCCATTAAGGAAACCACCCTCTGGGGGGCCAAATCACACCCCAAGGAATCCGAAAGAGAACCTAAAGAGTTAGTCACATGTACCCCCTTCGTGGGCTCATGAGAACAGGGGAGCCGAGGGGAGGGGCCAATAGGAGAACAAGGGAGACTAGCCAAGGCAATGGGAATGGCAGACGAGTCTGCAGCCAAGGACTTGGCAGCCTTCTTCCGTTTACGCCTGCGGGATTTCCCTCCCACAGGGATAAAGTCATCACCAACCTCAAGAGTGGAGGCCTGTTCACCCTCCCCACTAGCAACCCCTACCTGATCCGAGCTCACGCCATCACTTTGGGCCGGCACCCTGACCCCACCCTCAGTAGACACCTGTGTAGGGAGGATGGGATCAAAACTACTCACAGTCTTTTTTGGACGGCCGGAGTCCGAATGGCCAAAGACCCGACATGATAGGCACCTCTTGGGCTTCCATTCATACTCAATGGGGATAGTATGATCCACCCCATAGACCGTGACCCCAACCTTACTAGGAAGAGGGGCATCAATCGCAACCTCCACACAGACCCGAGCATACGAGGAGCACGTTTTGTCCTTTGTAGGCTTATCCAACCGCAAAGGAACACCTACCGTACTCGCAATGTTGCTCAACCCAGGAGTGGTCCACAATTCCATAGGGACATGGAAAAACTTAACCCACACAGGAATTTTATCGAACACAAAGGTCTGGGGGACAATCCCAGAGGCCCACTGCCTCAGTAGGATAGGCTTCCCCCCGAAGTGCCAGGGGCCATTCTCTAAGACCCACTCCCTAGCTGAGTCCTTTTGGAACCTGAAATAGTGTGTTTGGGATGGGGTGTAGCTCGATTGGGCCTAAGATTGGGTCGGGGATTCCAGGAAAGTTTCCTCTGTTAGGCCATCCTCGGTCGAATTTGGGGGCTAGTGCGGGGGATGATGCGTCTGTAGGTCCTTTGGGTGAGTTTGGGCCTTATCCTGCTGGGCCCAGTGGGCCCGTAGGGATCCATTGTCAGGGGCAAAAGGCTAGTTGGGCTAATCTTTTTGGGCCTCAGTGGACTTCCCCCGCTGCTGAACCCCTAATCTATAACCCTCCTATTGAGAAGGATGGAATTATGTTTGCCATTCCCTCGGATGAGGTTATTGAGGAGGGCATAGCAGTCTGGAGAGGTTCTTTGGTAGGTCAGTTAATTGATGGTTGTTAAGTCTCTGAAAGTGACTTATTTAGGACCCATTTAGCTTAAGAAGATGTGCACTTTTAGGTGTTTTTGATAGCATTTAGCCTAGACCTATGCTTAAATATGAGAATGAGAAGAAGGTAGCTAAATTAGGACTTATGCACAATAGGAAAGAAAAGGGTTCAAAACCGAAGGAAAAGAATGAAAAAACTGCATTGCGACAGCATTGCGAAAACATTGCTGAGGCCGCAATTATTCAAGTGAAAACCGTAAGTTGACTGATCCTTTTCTGTTAATTTCCGTAATTTCAGGGATTCATTCTTTCTCCTCCATCCATTCTGATATATGACGTTGAAGATTGATGGTTCTCCTTGGCCCAAACGCACCTGCAAACTACTATAAAAGGGGCCAAAGTCGGAGGTTCAGTCATCATCCGAAAGCGTAGAAGCCTTCTCACAGTCCACTTTTTCTCCCTGTTTTCCTTTGCCGTCTGTTGGAGTGAGAGTCTCAGCTGTTGGAATCGATAATCTGATAGGAAGGAGAGGAGATTCTTCTTCTCTCTCGATTGGATTCATCCAAGCAAGGCTGACCTTTCATCCCCTTCATTCGAGGCGACTGCAACGAAGCTTTCAAGCGCCATTTACTGTTTTCTGTCGTTCTTCTTCTAATTTCCAGTTTTGATCATTGTTGTTCCTAGTTTAGTGTTTTAATTACTGCATTTCGTTGTTGTCTGTCTTTGAATTACTGCCTTTAAGTTTCTCTTTGTTCGTTCAACATTCAAAGTAATCAGAGTGCAAGTTTCATTTCACGGTTTCCGTCTTCTGCTGCTACGGTTTTGTCTTGCTGTTTTAAGTTTATTTCCCTTCTAAGCATGTCTGTTTCATCTTACATTTCTGTTCTCTATGTATCCATGAGTAACTAAGTCACTTAGGGGCATGCTAATGACAGAACTATAGGCTAAAAAACGTGAACCAAGCATGTAGGATCGCCTTCGAAACATTGATTGTATGTAAGCTTCATCCCACGGGCAATTTCGATTGGCCATCCATTTTGTCCAAAGAACTCCTAACCTCTGGAAGGAGTAAGAGTTCAGAGTCATATAATCATGCTAGCCTTTCATGGTAATCAGGAAATGGCCTAGGAATAGGCGTTTCCCTAGTACAAACTAAACACTTCTGTTTTAACAAGATGATTAAGACCTTACTTTGAAGTCGAGTAAACTTAGGAATCTAAAGCATGGAATCGGACGATACATGAGATAGAGTGAGTTTGATGCATAGAGAGTAGATCCAGTGCTTGAGAATCGTATAATAATGCCTATAGGATAGTCATTAGTAGCCCTTAACTCACCCAATTACACACTTTCGCTGCTGTTTAATTGCGGAAACATTGCGGTCCCCGCAATTCTGCTAAATTTTCATTCTGTTTAGCTGTTTTCTTCTTCGTTTATCAATTCCATCTCTTGTCCTTTGAGTCTAATTTCAACTTGCATTTGTTTATGTTATATTCCTTTACACATTCAGCAAAAATTAGATAATTAAAAACCAATTTTACCCCATCAAATCCACCCCATCTTTCTTAACAAATACACTTCGCGAATAGCTAAACATAAGTCTCTGTGGAAAAAAACGAATGAAATATACTTACTACTTGCTGTGAGACCATGTATGCTTGCATGTTCTGAGTGCTCTCTCTACTTTCTTGCTTATTTATCTTTACACATTGAGCACGCAACAAGTTTTTGGCGCCGCTGCCGGGGACTTATTTTAAGTGAAAACGAAGTTTGTTAAGTCTGAAACACCAAGTTATTTTCCATTGAATTTGATCCATTTCCATTTCTTTTTCAGGTACCGTTAGGGGTAGTTTATGAATGAGACTCCAAGTAGTGATCTAGAGTTCAACCCTGAGCCCGAGAGATTACTTAGAGCTAGAAATAGAGCCAAGAAACGTCTCTTTAAACAACCCCTTTTACCTCAAATAATTGCTGAAACCGCAGAGTCTCCGCAATCCACTCAAGAAGAAATGGCTGGAATAGATCAAAACCTGGTGCCTGTCACTCGCAATCCCATTGAAATAGCGAATGACAAGGATAGCGCCATCCTTTCATACCTCGTACCTATGCCTGGGGAGCTGAACCCCAGCATAATCCGTCCTGAAATCACTGCCAACTCATTCGAGTTAAAGCCAGTGATGTTCCAAATGTTGTCCACTGTGGGACAATTCTTTGGAATAGAAAATGAGGACCCCCATAACCACCTTAGGAACTTCCTAGGAGTTAGTGACACATTCCTGATTCCTGGAGTTTCCCAAGAAGCCCTGAGGCTATATCTGTTCCCTTACTCTTTGAGGGACAAAGCCAAAACGTGGTTAAATTCATTACCCTCTGGATCTGTCCTCAATTGGACAGACTTAGCAGAGAAATTCCTAGTCAAATATTTCCCACCAGATAGGAATTCGACCTTTCGTGATGATATCATCAAATTCAAACAAGCTCCAAGTGAGTCTCTTCACGAAGCTTGGACAAGATTCAAAGACCTTCTCATTAAATGTCCACACCATGGCATTCCATGGTGTATCCAAATAGAAGTCTTCTTTAAAGGATGCAACCCCAGCACCAGACAGGTTCTAAACTCATCCGCTGGAGGTTCCATGTTGTCCAAGAGTTACAACGAAGCTTATGAGATCTTGGAGAAGATCTCAACATCTCACTGTAGGTGGTCAGATGATCCAGTAGAGCCAACTAGGGCTCAAGACAAGGATGCTCTAAGCGCCATGAGCACCCAAATAAACGCCCTGACCAACCTAGTTAAGCAAATGGCTCAGGCCAATCTCCAAACCAGTGCCAATACCGCCACAGCCATGTCAATGGGCACCCAACCAAGTCAAGGCGAGGCACTTGTCTGTGGATTCTGTGGGGAAGGGAACCCATATGAATACTGCCCTGGGAATCCATACTCAGTCTGCTACATTGGAAGCCAGCAGCAGCCTAGGAATAACCCCTACTCCAACACCTATAACCCTGGTTGGAGAAACCACCCTAACCTGTCATGGGGTGGCCAACAAAACGCTAACCAAAATTCTAACCAACCAAGGCCGAGTGGAACACCTGGTTTCACTCCCCAACATAATCAGTCAATGTACCAAAAACCATACAATCAACCTGTAGGATCTTCTGTAGAAAACCTACTCAAGGAATACATCGCTAAGAATGATGCTACGCTTCAAAGCCAACAAGCTACTCTTAGGAGCCTAGAAAACCAAATAGGCCAATTAGCCAATGAACTTAAGAGTAGGCCCCAAGGTAGACTCCCTGCTGACACCGAGGTACCAAGGAGAGATGGTAAAGAACAAGTTCAAGCAATTGAACTTAGGAGTGGAAGACCACTGGTGAGCAACACAAAAGACATACCAAAGAGAGTAGAGAACACTGAGTCTAGTGCTCCACTGGAGTCTCTGCCAAACCAAGGTCCACCACCAACTAGCACATCAGGAGCCAGGCTAGAACCAATTATTGAGGAGGTAGAAGAAATTCCAAGGCCTCCACCTATCCTAAAGCGCCCTGACATACCTGCATATGTGCCACCACCTCCATACCCTCGAAGGCTTAAGAAGAAGCAGGAACAGGAAGTTCATTTTAATAAATTCTTAGAAATTCTTAAGCAAGTGCATGTGAACATTCCGTTTGTAGAAGTTTTACAGTCTATGCCTTCTTATGTAAAGTTTTTGAAGGACATCATTACTAACAAAAAAATAATTGGTGAGTTTGAAACAGTAAACCTCACTGAGGAGTGCAGTGCCATCCTCCAGAACAAGCTGCCCAAGAAGGAGAAGGATCCTGGTTCCTTCACCTTACCTGTAGAACTTGGAGGCAGGCATGTGGGCAGAGCGCTTTGTGACCTGGGCGCCAGCATAAATCTCATGCCCCTTGATAGCTCCAAATTAGAGCTATTATCTACTCCCTAATTCTAGCTAAAACCATGCTCGATATTGATTAAAATGCTTTCTTATAGGTGATTTCATGGTGAAGAGCTCGGGAAGTCCATTGATGATTTTCGGGGCTAAAAAGGTCATTTAACATGTTTCGGGAAGTGTTCGGGTCAAAACGATAGGCCAAACGGAGCTCGGGAGCCAAAACGACCCAAAAGTGGGCTAAGAGCCGAGAGGGCAGCGCCCAAGCGCCGGCGCCCAGCGCCCAGGCGCCAAACGCGCGCGCACCCGCGCGCGCCGCACGCACCGCACGCCCGCACCCAGACGGCCAGACGCGCGCGCGCCCGCGCGCGCCGCCTCGCCCTCGCCCGCTCCGCCTCGCCTCGCGCCCGCGCGCCCACGCCCGCTCCGCCTCGCCTCGCGCCCGCGCGCCCTCGCCCGTGTCCGCCTCGCCCATGTCCGCGCGCGACAGCGTCGAGACGCTGGCCGAGCGTCTCGACGCTCCGAAGTCTGAAGCGTGATTTTGAAGATCCACCCGAGAGCAAGCGTCGAGCGCAAGCGTCTCGACGCTCGCTCGACGCCGCGCAGCGTCTCGACGCTGCGCGAGCGTCTCGACGCTACCCCGCGCGCGCGCCTGCCAATTTAGGGCGCAGCGTCGAGACGCTGCCCTAGCGTCTCGACGCTCCGCCGGCTTTAAAAGCCTTCTTCTCCGTTTTTTGCCGCAACTTTTGACACACTTCTTGGATTTTTGGTTTTTCCACCATTGTTAGGCTCGGGTGGGAGCTCTAAACTTGTATTTCTTCCAATACTTCATCAATAAAGCTCCAACATTAGCGTTTTTGCTTGATTTGCACAACGGTGAGCTAAGGTAAGTGCTCTAATTTGAGGTTAGGGGTGAATTTTGATGCGTTTCATGAGGGTTCGTTCTTAATTCCGTGACTTAGCATGACTGATTGGGCGAATTTATTTCTTCTAAGCATATCACATGAATGTGTAAGAATGATTTAGGCCTAGACACCCTTGATTTCAAGCATGTTTGATTGTTAAAGATTATGATGCCGTGCCTCTCTTAATCGCCAAGTAACACGGATAATTTGAGTCATAGGTAATGTGGGTTTCCAGTTGATCTTTGGCGGCAATTTATCTTGAACGAAATAGGCAAATCGGAATATTAGCTCAGGCGTCCTAGTTAAACATCCGTCGTAATGCTCCCGTTACTGTCGATGAGTCAATATGGGTGGCGTTTGCTCCCTATTAATTCACTGCCACGTTTAATTAGAGTCGTACATTCGTCTCTGTTCTTTACTTAATTTAGGATTGATCCCCTTAGATTAATAAAAGAACAGTCCGCTTTGCATTCCACGTTTCTAATTAATTATTTGGGTTACTTGTATTAGTAGTTTCGTGCAAGTAAATTACGTGTTCAATTACGCTCTTGCTAAGTATGTTTGAATCCCAATGAATTGAGTCGCATCAAAGTAAACCCCGACCCTTAAAATTAGGAGCACGTGTTCCGTTTATTTTTCCGCGCTTTACTTTTTGCATTTATTTTCCCGTTAGTTTATATTTCGTCAAACCCCCCAATTTAATTGCTTTCGAGTCTTAGTTGTAAAAACAAATAGAAATTAATTAAGAGGAAGTAATTTTGGTTCCCTGTGGTTCGACACCCGTTACCACTAGCTGCAAAGCTCTGTTGTAGCGGAGTTATAAATGTATTTTGGCAAGCCTCGACAGCTTGAATTTGGAGTACCCCAAAAGTACCTCTACCAAAATTGGCGCCGTTGCCGGGGAACCATTTAGTTTCTCTTAGTTAAATTTTATTTGTTAGAAAACCACAAAAATATTTTTCTTTTCTTGTGTCTTCTTGTTTTAGCATGGCAGATCTTCTACAGCAATTTTGGGGGCGAGCTACGAAGATGAGCGCCGAAGACCTTCTCCGACTTTCTGGGGAGGAGGTCGTTATCAAGATGTACCCCGATTTTGATGGAATTGAGGAATTTCTGACATGGGGAGACAAGAACAGTGAGACCGAGGAGGATGAGCTTGACCTCGAGGAGCATCCCGAAGAGATCAGTGATGCGAACGAGCTAAGGAGTGGAGCCAAGACTTCTCCAAAGTTGGTTACTCTAGAAGAATTTCTAGCAGAATATCTTTCAGATGAAGAGGAACCTGGAGAGTTTTACAAGGTAAGTATGTCTCCACCGATTGATTTTGACTTGGAGCATGATTTTTGCATTGAAAATTTATTTGAAAATTCATGCGCTGATGAGCTCGAGCATCTGTCTGATACTGAGAGTATTTTAGGAAATCTTTTCTTTGAGGATGTAGAACCAGCATGCTATGAAAATGTTGATGTGATGGATGAGGAAGTGGCAATTGTGCCTTTAGATTATTTATCTCCTTGTGCTATGCCTCGTGATAATTCATGTAATCTAGGAGATTTATCTTGCATGCCCCCCTCCATCTGTACCTCTGTTAATGTTGGTTGCCTCGGGAATTTTGATGCGATCCCTCCTTTGGTCGAGTCTTTATTTTCTGTTGAGTCAGTTGAGTCTGCTTTTATTTTATTTGATTCTGTTGAGTCTTTATTTTTCCCATATATTAAAAATACCAAAAAAATAACAACTCTGTCCGGCTGCCTCGAAAAGTCGAAGAGCTTGCTTCTCTTAGCAGGTTTTGTTGATTCAAGGAAGAAGGGGCCGAAGAAGTACGAAAATTTTTACGTACCCTGACAGAGAGGAAGACACGTCGAGCATAACGACGTTAAAAATTTGCGCTTCTTGGGAGGCAACCCATGTGTTTTTAAATTCATGTTTTTACTTTTAGTTTTTATTTTCCTAGCTTAGTTTTTTCTTGCTTTCTTTTGTAGGAGTTTTGTGGCTTAAGAATCGGATCAGTAGGTGAAAAGTGCACTGCTCCAACCAACAACCTAACAAAATTCAGGGGAGGTTTTCTGTTCCCTTTTATTTTGTGCATTTTAACTGCTTAGTCCGAAATGTTGATACATAGAGGACTATGTATAATTTTAGGTTGGGGGTGGAGTTATATGTTGGATGGATTCCATGTGCAGTTTGTTGAGCAGTGCTAATTTAAAATTTGAAGTGCTTGGGACTCTGTTTATATGCTTTCTAATTATGATGATCTAGGAAGTGTCTTTTTGGAATCTGAGCATTTGCATAATCTAGTTTTTGCATGATGTAGCTTTGCATTTATTAGGTTCATGTCAAAAATTTTAAAATTTTTCCTGTTGCTCTCTTGCATCTATCGAGCACTTAGCGACCTTATCTTAGACTCCGTAGGCTTAGTTGATTGCATGTAGCATTAATTCTTGTTGTCACCCCGAAAGGCACCTCTAGGTAGCTTGTTGCATGAGAGTTAGTGGTCGATTAATCGAGTAGCTTGCGCTAAGCCTAAATAAAAAAAAATAGAAAAGCATGTTAGCAAGAAAATTCTCCCGAGGCGTTCCTCCTTTTTAAAAGTGCGCACTTAAAAAGTGAACGTTAGTCCTTAAAAATGTGAAGCTGAAGCTTAAGTTTGACATGTTAGGCAACTCGGGATGGGAAAGAAAAAGAAAATAAAAAGTTGGGTTCAAAGAACCTTAACAAAGGGTACAAAGTACTCAAAGAAAAAAAGAGAAAGGAATTAGAAAATTTTAGGTCTCTTAATTTATTACTCTCTCTCGTGTAAGTCAAGTTTAGACTGTTCTTAATCGCTAAAAGTAGGGGGAAAACGGGATGATATGTTGCATGTGGTTTTTCCAGGCTTACGATGGTTTAGGATAGGTTGGCTAGCACACACACACGTTAGGGAGCAATAGTTAATTTTTGATGTGATCTTGATTAAATGCATGCGCCGATTGCTTTCATGATTATGTCCTGTTTAGATTTGTAAAAAGCATCGAGGTTAGAGTTAGAAGCATAAATGCATGGTCCCTTAGAGTCAAATTCTTTATTAGCCTTGCTCGAGGACTAGCAAGATTTAGGTTGGGGGTATTTTGATAGCTCCAAATTAGAGCTATTATCTACTCCCTAATTCTAGCTAAAACCATGCTCGATATTGATTAAAATGCTTTCTTATAGGTGATTTCATGGTGAAGAGCTCGGGAAGTCCATTGATGATTTTCGGGGCTAAAAAGGTCATTTAACATGTTTCGGGAAGTGTTCGGGTCAAAACGATAGGCCAAACGGAGCTCGGGAGCCAAAACGACCCAAAAGTGGGCTAAGAGCCGAGAGGGCAGCGCCCAAGCGCCGGCGCCCAGCGCCCAGGCGCCCAACGCGCGCGCACCCGCGCGCGCCGCACGCCCGCACCCAGACGGCCAGACGCGCGCGCGCCCGCGCGCGCCGCCTCGCCCTCGCCCGCTCCGCCTCGCCTCGCGCCCGCGCGCCCTCGCCCGCTCCGCCTCGCCCATGTCCGCGCGCGACAGCGTCGAGACGCTGGCCGAGCGTCTCGACGCTCCGAAGTCTGAAGCGTGATTTTGAAGATCCACCCGAGAGCAAGCGTCGAGCGCAAGCGTCTCGACGCTCGCTCGACGCCGCGCAGCGTCTCGACGCTGCGCGAGCGTCTCGACGCTACCCCGCGCGCGCGCCTGCCAATTTAGGGCGCAGCGTCGAGACGCTGCCCTAGCGTCTCGACGCTCCGCCGGCTTTAAAAGCCTTCTTCTCCGTTTTTTGCCGCAACTTTTGACACACTTCTTGGATTTTTGGTTTTTCCACCATTGTTAGGCTCGGGTGGGAGCTCTAAACTTGTATTTCTTCCAATACTTCATCAATAAAGCTCCAACATTAGCGTTTTTGCTTGATTTGCACAACGGTGAGCTAAGGTAAGTGCTCTAATTTGAGGTTAGGGGTGAATTTTGATGCGTTTCATGAGGGTTCGTTCTTAATTCCGTGACTTAGCATGACTGATTGGGCGAATTTATTTCTTCTAAGCATATCACATGAATGTGTAAGAATGATTTAGGCCTAGACACCCTTGATTTCAAGCATGTTTGATTGTTAAAGATTATGATGCCGTGCCTCTCTTAATCGCCAAGTAACACGGATAATTTGAGTCATAGGTAATGTGGGTTTCCAGTTGATCTTTGGCGGCAATTTATCTTGAACGAAATAGGCAAATCGGAATATTAGCTCAGGCGTCCTAGTTAAACATCCGTCGTAATGCTCCCGTTACTGTCGATGAGTCAATATGGGTGGCGTTTGCTCCCTATTAATTCACTGCCACGTTTAATTAGAGTCGTACATTCGTCTCTGATCTTTACTTAATTTAGGATTGATCCCCTTAGATTAATAAAAGAACAGTCCGCTTTGCATTCCACGTTTCTAATTAATTATTTGGGTTACTTGTATTAGTAGTTTCGTGCAAGTAAATTACGTGTTCAATTACGCTCTTGCTAAGTATGTTTGAATCCCAATGAATTGAGTCGCATCAAAGTAAACCCCGACCCTTAAAATTAGGAGCACGTGTTCCGTTTATTTTTCCGCGCTTTACTTTTTGCATTTATTTTCCCGTTAGTTTATATTTCGTCAAACCCCCCAATTTAATTGCTTTCGAGTCTTAGTTGTAAAAACAAATAGAAATTAATTAAGAGGAAGTAATTTTGGTTCCCTGTGGTTCGACACCCGTTACCACTAGCTGCAAAGCTCTGTTGTAGCGGAGTTATAAATGTATTTTGGCAAGCCTCGACAGCTTGAATTTGGAGTACCCCAAAAGTACCTCTACCACCCCTGTCCCTATTCCGCCAGTTGGGAATAGGAGAAGCACGTCCAACCACTGTCACTTTACAACTAGCAGACAGATCCATTGCATATCCAGAAGGTAAAATTGAGGATATTCTAGTTAAAGTTGACAAGTTTATTTTCCTTGCAGATTTCATTGTCCTGGACTATGAGGCAGACAAGGAAGTCCCCATCCTGCTAGGCAGACCATTTCTAGCCACAGGTAGGGCACTTATAGACGTCCAAAAAGGTGAGCTCACTATGAGGGTTCATGATGAAGAGGTGAAGTTTAGCGTATATAAAGCTTTAAGGTACCCCTCTGACCTTGAATCCTGTGCTAGCATGGACGTAGTAGACTCCTTGATGGAGGAACAATTGGAGCATGTATTATTAACTAAGCATGCTAACGAATATGTACAATTAGATGTAGCTGACTTGAATGTATCTGACATAATGGATATGCCTGTAGATAAACCACAACATGTATGTATGAATATAGATTTAACTGATAGATCTGTGAATCCTTTAAAGCCCTCCATTGAGCATCCACCCATTTTAGAACTGAAACCACTACCTACTCACCTCAAGTATGCATATCTAGGAAGTAATGAAACTCTGCCTGTTATCATTTCTTCTAAATTAAGTGAAAAGCATGAGGTTGAACTGATTTTACTGCTTAAGCAACATAGGAAGGCTATAGCATGGACTATTGCTGATATTCGAGGCATTAGCCCTTCTTATTGCATGCACAAAATTATACTAGAGGAAGAGCACACACCTAGGGTAGATCACCAGCGTAGGCTAAACCCCTCTATGAAAGAGGTAGTAAAGAAGGAAATAATAAAATGGTTAGATGCAGGAGTGATCTTCCCAATAGCTAGTAGCCAGTGGGTGAGCCCCATCCAATGTGTACCTAAAAAGGGGGGAATAACTGTGGTAGTCAATGAGAACAACGAACTGATTCCAACAAGGACTGTCACAGGGTGGAGAGTGTGTATGGATTACAGGAAATTAAATAAAGAAACTAAAAAAGACCATTTTCCTCTTCCGTTCATTGACCAGATGTTAGACAGAATAGCTGGTAGAGCCTACTATTGTTTCTTAGATGGCTATTCAGGCTATAATCAAATAACTATAGACCCTAAGGATCAAGAGAGAACCACCTTTACTTGCCCTTTTGGAACCTTTGCCTTTCGCAGAATGCCTTTTGGCTTATGCAATGCACCGGCAACTTTCCAAAGGTGCATGATGGCAATCTTCTCTGAGTTGGATGAGTCCATGATAGAAATATTCATGGATGACTTCTCAGTCTTTGGGGACTCATTTTCAAACTGTCTAGAAAACCTAGGACAAGTCCTGGCTAGGTGTGAGGAGACCAACCTAGTCTTAAATTGGGAAAAATGCCATTTTATGGTGGATGAGGGGATTGTCTTAGGACATAGAGTGTCGAGGGCAGGAGTCGAAGTTGACCGAGCCAAAATTGAGATCATAGAGAAGTTGGTAGAGCCCCAGAATGTCAAAGCCATTAGAAGCTTCTTGGGGCATGCTGTCTTCTACAGAAGGTTCATTAAGGACTTTTCTAAGATAGCCAAGCCTCTGTGTGAGCTATTAGAACTAAATAGGCCCTTCATCTTCTCTAAGGAATGTGTAGTAGCTTGGACCACTGGTAGAGGTACTTTTGGGGTACTCCAAATTCAAGCTGTCGAGGCTTGCCAAAATACAATTTATAAACCCGAATACACCGAGCTATTTGTAGCTAAGTGGCAACGGGGTCGATCCACAGGGAAATAAGAAATCTAATCTAACTAAGTCTAATTTGCAAGAAATAAAAGAATGCACAAATTAAAGAATAGTAATTTGGTTTTGGGGGAAGGGAGCTCCTAATTATGCTAACGGAAAATTAAATGATAACGTGCAAAAATTAAACGGTTGTGCTTAACTTCGAGAAATGGAATTGCTCGTTATGGATGTTCGGATCATTGATACGATTTACGCGTTAGCTAATTCATGCACACAATTCATTTAGTTATTCCTAACTCAAACGACCCAAAGGAATTAATTAGAAGCGTGCAATTCTAATTAAACTTAGCCAATAATCTATCTAAGGTAGCGACCCCTAAATCGATTACGTGCTAGTGACGGGAACATTGCGACGGCCTAATCCTAAGACTAATCCGGTTTCTCTCTTGCCTTAAGCCTAACATGAAAACGTTAATTAACTCAGTTTACCAATGTCACTTTGGGCCGAACTAATTAGCCATGCTTAGACCCGTGCTACCTAGCGGTATGGGCAATTATACGTCCCAACCTTTAGCCCTCTATCATGCATAAGAATTAGAGCGTCAATCTAATTTAGCTACACATGCTAGAATTTGATGAAGAACAAGCAAGAGATGCATTAATCAAACTAATTTCTCAACATTTGCAAAAGGGAAAAATCTCCCCAAACATCCAAAACTTACAAACCCATACTCAAAATCAAGCACATACCTTGGTTTAGCCTTCCATGGAGGTTGGATTACTCCAATCCACCATGGAAGAGCTTGGAATCATGCACAAGAAGGAGAAGAAGTACAAAAATGGTGGAAAAATCGCCTTGGAACCGAGAGGAGAAGCTTGGGGAAGAAGAAGAATGAAAGAATGGCTGCAAAACCGAAGGTTTCACGCCTTTTAAGCTCGTAGCGTCGAGACGCTAGGCCAGCGTCTCGACGCTGTGCCCTAAGTTGGCAGGCGCGCGCGCGGGGCAGCGTCGAGACGCGCGCGCGGCGTCGAGCGAGCGTCGAGACGCTTGCGCTCGACGCTTGCTCTCGGGTGGATCTTCAAATGTACGCTTCAGAGTTCGGAGCGTCGAGACGCTCGGCCAGCGTCTCGACGCTGTCGCGCGCGGACACGGCGAGGCGGACACGGGCGTGGGCGCGCGGGCATGGGCGAGGCGGAGCGGGCGTGGGCGCGCGGGCGCGCGCAGACATGGGCGAGGCGGAGCGGGCTGGCGCGCGGGCGCGAGGCGAGGCGGCGCGCGCGGGCGCGCGCGCGTCTGGCCGTCTGGGCGCGGGCGTGCGGTGCTTGCGAGCGGCGCGCGCGGGCGCGCGCGCGTGCTGCGTTCGTTGGGCGCCTGGGCGCTGGGCGCCGGCGCCTGGGCGCTGCCCTCTCGGCTCTTAGCCCACTTTTGGGTCGTTTTGGCTCCCGAGCTCCGATTGGCCTATCGTTTTGACCCGAACACTTCCTGAAACATGTTAAATAACCTTTTTAGCCCCGAAAATCATCAATGGACTTCCCGAGCTCTTCACCATGAAATCACCTACAAGGAAGCATTTTAATCAATATATATCATGGTTTTAGCTAGAATTAGGGACATTAAGATAGCTCTATTTTGGAGCTATCAAAATACCCCCGACCTAAATCTTGCTAGTCCTCGAGCAAGGTATACTCTAAATAATCTCCAAAGAATTAAATGCATGCTTGGACTCTAATCTCAATGCTTGTGAAACAAGGTACTTGTAGTAAATTCAAAACCATCAAAAGCATGCAAACGTTGAAATCATTTCAAAATTTAAACTCCTATTTCCTTACGTGTGTGTGTGCTTAGCACCTCTCAACCTAGCTCACGCAAGCTCGGAATAACCTTATATAGTCCTATAACTCGTTTTCCCCCTACTTATGGCGATAAGAACAGTCTAACGGCTTTTAGTGATAGGAATAGCAACAAAACATAAGGCCTAATTTTTATTCTTTTCTTTGAGTACTTTGTACCCATTTTCTTTTCTTTTGAACAACCTTTTTTTTTATTTTTCTCTTAGAGAGCCTAACACGTCAAGCCAAATTTAGCTTCACGTTTTTAAGGACCATTGCTCACTTCCATTAGTTCCCCTTTCATGCAGTGACAACCGTGGGTTACACGATCGCCCCTGGTTACACGGGCAACACAAGAAGGAGGAGCAACTCTAGAGGTTTTATTTTTCATGCATACCCTTTTTTTTTATTTTAGGCAATAGCTTCGCTATACACAAATGAGTTATTACTACTTCTACACATCAAGCCTCCCTAATGGTACCTTTCGGGGTGACAACAAGGTTTCAGACAAAATAAGATCAGTCTAGACCTACAAAACTGAGGATAAGAGTGCTATGTGCTCAGTGAATGTAGGGAAATAACAGAAAAAATTTTAAAATAGGCTCAAAATGTGCATACATCGTCAAATTTTCGAATCATACAAATACGGAGTGTTCACAAGCAAATCACAGACCGTCCTCATCGGACACATGCATTCAGATTCTAATCTAACAGCCAGAGTACACATATGCTCGACAACTACTAAGAAGTCTCATCTCTATTTATCAACAAACTCCACCCCCCACCTTAAGATATGCATTGTCCCCAATGCATTCAACTATAAAAACAATAAAATTCTAAGGGAACAGAAAACCTCCCCTGAATTTTATGGAGCCGACGGGTGGAGATGTGCACCAACGTCCTCCAATGGGCTCTCGAATCGTCGACCGTTCCACCTTTTCTCCTAGGAAAACAAGAAAACAAACAACAACTCAAAAGCAAATAAAATCAAAAGCAAAGCGATAAATGACAAAAATACAGTTCAAACTCGGGTGCCTCCGAGAAGCGCAAATTTTTAGAGTCGATTGCTCGACTGTATTCTCTTGACCACTCATCCATAGTCAAACTTGGAAGATGCCCCATCCATCTTCCTAAGCACCTCTTTCCTGCGAAAATCCATGAACAGTTCTTTCTCTCGCGCCTTCTGCGCACATGCAACATCAATTTTAAATTTAACAGGTTTTGTAAAGGGTTGATCCCCTAAAATTGATGCAAAAACATGAGAGAAATTTTCATGCATTCTTAAAGCGTAAGGATCAGCAGGAAAGAACGGGTCATTTACTTTGCCCAAAACATCTTCCACCTTTTCCAAGGGGTGCACATAAGAATTATCAACCAATTGCAAAGTAGAACCAGATTCATGCAAGTCATTCATTTTAAGCTCATCAAAAACAGCATGCGACTCAACATTAACCGGTGGTTCTAAATCTAGCATGGCTTGATTAATTATTTCATTTTCAGTAGTGCAAGGTAAAATGGAAGGAAGTAGATTAGCAGGGTTCTCAACAGTTGTCAAAGTAGAAACAGATGAATCACAAAATTCAGTCAAGGATGGCTCATGCAACTCATAATCATCAAAAAGTTCAGTTAAAAATAATGGGTCATCCCCATCCTCAACAGTCATGCATTCATTATGAGCTACAGATTCAAATGTGTCTACTTGACAAAGAGAGAACACATCATCATCATGCTCTTCTACATCGGGCAAATGCATCTCAACAACCTCTCCGCCATACTCAACAGATAAAATGCCCTTATCCACATTAATTTTAGTTTTAGCAGTTTTCATAAAGGGCCTACCTAATAAGATCGAAGCATGCGAAGAGGAATAATTTTCATCCATTTTCAGAACATAAAAGTCAACAGGAAAAATTAATTCATTAACTTGCACTAACACATCTTCAATAATTCCTAAAGGATGCACAGAAGTTCTATCAGCAAGTTGAATAATTGTTCCTGTTTTAGTCATTCCTTTCAGTTTCAGTTTCTGATAAATGGAATACGGCATAACACTAATGGAGGCTCCTAGATCTAGCATTGCTCTTCTAATATGCATACCTCCAATCTTACAAGGGAGAGAGAACATACCTGGATCGCCGCATTTAACCGGTAAGTTCTTTGTGATCACAGCAGAGACGTTCTCACTTACCACGACGCGTCCATTCTCCTTTGTCTTCCTCTGGTTGGTGCAAATTTTCCTGAGGAACTTGGCGTACCTCGGAATTTCCTTCAGGGCGTCCAACAGAGGGATGTTGATCTCTACTTTCTTGAATGTGTTTAAGAACTCCTCCTCGTAGTTTTCCTTGGGCGGTCTCGCTAACCTGCTAGGAAAAGGAGCCTTAGGCACATAAACTCTAGTGCACGTAGGATCGAAATTTACCCCATGCCACCGTGGTTCGGGATTTTCTGTCTGTGGCTCAACGTGGCCATGATCGACTTCCACTGGCGGGGTACTCGTGGGAAGCTGCTTCCCACTTCTCAAAGTGACGGCACTAGCGCTCTCCGCGTTCTGGTGCTCAATCACTGTCAACCTCATACTCACTTGAATCACTGCATCGCTCAGAGTTTGAAACTGCTCTCGAGTTTCCTTATGTTGTGATTCAAGCATTTCTTCCAAGGATCTACCTGAAACAGAAAGACGGGGCTGTGAGTTATTTTTCAAAGCAAGAATAGCACTACTTACTTCAAAAAGTTGAGCCTTAAGTTCGTCCACGTCCCTTCTCAGGCGAGCATTCTCCTTGTCTTTATCTGCACCCAATTCCAAGCTTCTAGCAACGTTGGAAATTAAAGCTCTAGCTTCGGCGGGTGTCTTGTCCATGAGCGAGCCTCCACTAGCGGCGTCTATCATCTGCTGCCCTTGGGGAAGCAAACCGTAGTAAAAACCCTGAATGAGGGACTGTTCGGCTATTTGATGATTGGGGCAATCCTCGCATAATTGACCAAACCTCTCCCAGCACTCAAGAACGCTCTCTTCAGCTCCTTGCTCAATTTTCAATATCTCCTTTCTGAGGGCGGCGGCCTTTTTCGCAGGAAAATACCTTTCTAAAAACGCCCTATTCAACTCCTTCCAAGTCGTGATGGATCCGGTCGGTAGGTAAAGTATCCAGTCTCTCGCCTTCTCCTTCAAGGTGAAGGGAAAAGTCCTGAGATGGAGTTGATCTGCGGTGATGTCATCGGTTCTGAATGACGCACACACCATCTGGAATGCCTTGAGGTGTCTGACGGGATCCTCATCTGTATTACCACAAAAAGAAGGTAATAAGTTAATCAGACCAGCTGTAAGTTCAAAATTACCTGTAGCTACCGGATACATGATACTCGATGTGTTCCGGCCTAGCTCAGATGATGCAAGCTCCCTCATGGTTCTTTGATGCTCAAGATTACCCACGACCTCCATCTTGGCGCTTCTTTTGAATTTTCAAAGAATGACTGCGCTCCAAAAACTCAAACAAAAACGGGTAAAATAATACAAAAGAATTAAACTGTACAAAAAGAAATAAAGAAAAATTTTAAACCCAACAAACTTAACTTAACTAAACTAAATTAATTAATTCCCCGGCAACGGCGCAAATTTTGGTAGAGGTACTTTTGGGGTACTCCAAATTCAAGCTGTCCAGGCTTGCCAAAATACAATTTATAAACCCGAATACACCGAGCTATTTGTAGCTAAGTGGCAACGGGGTCGATCCACAGGGAAATAAGAAATCTAATCTAACTAAGTCTAATTTGCAAGAAATAAAAGAATGCACAAATTAAAGAATAGTAATTTGGTTTTGGGGGAAGGGAGCTCCTAATTATGCTAACGGAAAATTAAATGATAACGTGCAAAAATTAAACGGTTGTGCTTAACTTCGAGAAATGGAATTGCTCGTTATGGATGTTCGGATCATTGATACGATTTACGCGTTAGCTAATTCATGCACACAATTCATTTAGTTATTCCTAACTCAAACGACCCAAAGGAATTAATTAGAAGCGTGCAATTCTAATTAAACTTAGCCAATAATCTATCTAAGGTAGCGACCCCTAAATCGATTACGTGCTAGTGACGGGAACATTGCGACGGCCTAATCCTAAGACTAATCCGGTTTCTCTCTTGCCTTAAGCCTAACATGAAAACGTTAATTAACTCAGTTTACCAATGTCACTTTGGGCCGAACTAATTAGCCATGCTTAGACCCGTGCTACCTAGCGGTATGGGCAATTATACGTCCCAACCTTTAGCCCTCTATCATGCATAAGAATTAGAGCGTCAATCTAATTTAGCTACACATGCTAGAATTTGATGAAGAACAAGCAAGAGATGCATTAATCAAACTAATTTCTCAACATTTGCAAAAGGGAAAAATCTCCCCAAACATCCAAAACTTACAAACCCATACTCAAAATCAAGCACATACCTTGGTTTAGCCTTCCATGGAGGTTGGATTACTCCAATCCACCATGGAAGAGCTTGGAATCATGCACAAGAAGGAGAAGAAGTACAAAAATGGTGGAAAAATCGCCTTGGAACCGAGAGGAGAAGCTTGGGGAAGAAGAAGAATGAAAGAATGGCTGCAAAACCGAAGGTTTCACGCCTTTTAAGCTCGTAGCGTCGAGACGCTAGGCCAGCGTCTCGACGCTGTGCCCTAAGTTGGCAGGCGCGCGCGCGGGGCAGCGTCGAGACGCGCGCGCGGCGTCGAGCGAGCGTCGAGACGCTTGCGCTCGACGCTTGCTCTCGGGTGGATCTTCAAATGTACGCTTCAGAGTTCGGAGCGTCGAGACGCTCGGCCAGCGTCTCGACGCTATCGCGCGCGGACACGGCGAGGCGGACACGGGCGTGGGCGCGCGGGCATGGGCGAGGCGGAGCGGGCGTGGGCGCGCGCGGACATGGGCGAGGCGGAGCGGGCTGGCGCGCGGGCGCGAGGCGAGGCGGCGCGCGCGGGCGCGCGCGCGTCTGGCCGTCTGGGCGCGGGCGTGCGGTGCTTGCGAGCGGCGCGCGCGGGCGCGCGCGCGTGCTGCGTTCGTTGGGCGCTGCCCTCTCGGCTCTTAGCCCACTTTTGGGTCGTTTTGGCTCCCGAGCTCCGATTGGCCTATCGTTTTGACCCGAACACTTCCCGAAACATGTTAAATGACCTTTTTAGCCCCGAAAATCATCAATGGACTTCCCGAGCTCTTCACCATGAAATCACCTACAAGGAAGCATTTTAATCAATATATATCATGGTTTTAGCTAGAATTAGGGACATTAAGATAGCTCTATTTTGGAGCTATCAACCACCCTTAAGAAAGCACTAGTCACAGCCCCTATCATAGTAGGACCAAATTGGGATCTGCCCTTTGAGATGTTATGTGATGCCAGTGACTATGTTGTAGGAGTGATGTTAGGCCAGAAGATTGACAAGCTAACACACCCTGTCTATTATGCTAGTAAGACCTTGAATGAGGCTCAATGTAATTATACAACTACTGAGAAAGAAATGCTTGCTGTAGTGTTTGCTTGCGAAAAATTTAGAAACTATATTGTAGGCACTAGGACAATTGTATATACTGACCATTCTGCCTTGAAATATCTTATGAGGAAGGCTGATGCAAAGCCTAGGTTGATTAGATGGGTGTTATTGCTGCAGGAATTTGATTTGGACATTCGGGACAAGAAAGGATGTGAAAACGTGGTGGCAGATCACCTGTCTCGATTGCAGCACAATTGCGAAACAATTGCGGAGCCCGCAATTTCTGATGCTTTTATTGATGAACATGTCTTTGTTTTGTCTCATCGTGATAACGATGAGGAACCTTGGTTTGCTGACATTGCTAACTTCCGTGCATCACAGGTATTACCAGTGTTCAAAGGAGGACAAGAGAAGAAGAGGTTCCTTCATGAAGCAAGGAAATTCATCTGGGACGACCCCACACTTTACAGAACCTGTGCTGATGGCTTGCTAAGGAAGTGTGTTTCAGCTGCTGAAGCGAAGTCTGTGCTGCAGCACTGTCACACATCTCCTTATGGTGGACACTTTGGGGCCAAAGAACAGCTGCAAAGGTATTTCAGAGTGGCTATTATTGGCCAACGATCTTCAAAGATGCCCACAACTATGCCCACAGCTGTGATGAATGCCAAAGAACAGGTAACCTCAGTCGAAAGGATGAGATGCCCCTCACCTACATCTTAGAGTTAGAGCTCTTTGATGTATGGGGCATTGACTTCATGGGGCCATTCCCTCCATCATCAGGTAACCTTTACATATTAGTAGCAGTGGACTATGTGTCTAAGTGGGTAGAAGCCAAAGCATGTCCTAATAATGATGCTAAAACAGTCACCAACTTCTTGCATAGGCACATTTTTACTAGGTTTGGGACACCTCGTGCTATCATTAGTGATGAGGGGTCACATTTCATTAACAAGGCTATGGAAAAAGTATTGGCTAAATATAACATTAGGCATAGAGTAGCCACTCCCTATCACCCACACTCAAATGGCCAAGCTGAAATCTCAAATAGGGAAATTAAGAACATCCTAGAAAAAGTAGTCAAACCTAATAGGAAAGACTGGTCCTTCAAGCTTGAGGATGCACTTTGGGCTTATAGGACAGCATATAAGACTCCTCTAGGAATGTCCCCTTATAGGCTGGTATATGGCAAGGCTTGTCACTTACCACTTGAGTTAGAAAACAAAGCATTTTGGGCCATGAAGGAATTAAATTTTTGTGTAAAAGATGCGGGGACACTGAGGTCTTTGCAATTACATGAGCTTGATGAGCTTAGGCATATGGCCTATGAAAATGCTAAGATGTACAAGGAAAAAACCAAGATTTGGCACGATAGTAGACTTAGAGTTAAGGACTTTAAGAAGGGTCAACTTGTATTGTTGTTTAACTCACGGTTGAAACTATTTCCAGGGAAACTTAAGTCTAGATGGTCGGGTCCATTTGTCATTACTAATGTGTTTGTTCATGGTGCCATAGAGATAAAAAACTTGCAGCAAGGCCAACCATTTATGGTCAATGGGGCGAGGTTGAAGCATTACTATGAGGAAGGAGATGTGAAGACTCTCTCGACCTTCCTCTTGACTGAAGCGTACAATGAGAACGAGAGAGGACGAGTGGTTACTGTGCTCGTCAACATAAGGCTCATGCCTTAGTTTATTTTTTGCGATTTTCCGGTTGTCATTTGTGTGTTTTGTTGTGTGATTTTAATTACGTATTTGATAGTATTTTTATTTCTGTTTGTAGGGAATCGAAAGAGGAAATCAAGGAGAGTAATCCCAGCTTTAAAAATCAAAAAACGATCGAGCCAAATAAAAGATACGGACGAGCAAAGTTTGAGATTTTGATGAAAAAATATCCCTAGAATTGCGCTGGAATTGCAGGATCCGCAAAATAGAGCCGTTGGGATTTAGCCGTTGCCTTTATATCCGTTAGAAGGCGCTCGATCGATACGATTCTCTCATTCTCTGATTTCCAAGAAAACTGAGATTCTCTTCATCTTTGATCCTTCTCTCCAAACCTCCAAGATTCGACAATGGTGTCCACAAGGGCTGAAAGATCCGCAGCCAAGAAGAAGGCTGATGACGCAGCTGAAGCAGCTGCGAGGGAAGCACTGCTTACCCTTGCAGATGATGGTGCTGTTCGCACCGGCCCTCTGTCCAAGCTTCCGGTTCGTAGGAAGAAGTGGAGGGTTGTCACTGAGATTCCTGCTGGCCCTTCTGAACCAGCGGGCACGCCCAAGAAACGCCGGTGGAGTGTCGAGACGGCCGCCGAACCAAGCAGAGCCAAGACTCCCTCTGTGGAGAGTCAAGAAACGGATCGTGCGTCCCACGAGTCGCCAAAGAAGAGTTCGTCGCCGTCTGCCGCACCTGCGCACAGCCCTTCACCATCTGAACCAGTGCACAGCCCAGAACTATCATCATCGCCGCCTGCACAGAGCCCTGCGACGCCGTCTTCACCACTGAATTCCGTGCAGACGCCTACAGCAGAGCAGAGTGCCACACCTTCGCACACGCCTCCACAGCCTGATCCTGAATTCCCCTATGGGGAGTACCAGGAATCCACTCAGGGCAGTGGGGAAGGTGGTGAAGACGAGGTCTTCTCGCCTGCAAGGGAAGCTAGTGCCGAGAGTCCTGCACGGCAGGATGATTCCATGGAAGAGACGTTGGGGGCATGCCTCCAGCAGATCAATATCAAGGCTAAGCTCAAGCAGAGGAAGAAGGCCAAGATTGTCAACGCCAAGCGATCCAAGAGACTGAAGAAGAAGAAGGCCAAGAGGGTGCCTTCAGCAGACAAAGAGAGCACTGAGCCTTCGCTCAAACGACTCAAGGTTGAGGCTGCCGAGTCAGCCAAGCCAGCAGATAAGGGGAAGGCCAAACTCTACCCTGAAGACGAACCTCAGTCAGTGAGGTATGTTTCATCTGACGCTGAATCCAGGGGCGTTGAGTTAAGGAAGAGGGAGTTGCTGCACGAGAAAGGCTTCCTCGACCGACCTGCTGACCTGCCGCAGTTCTTGCGCGCAGGAGTGATCAACCATGGCTGGGAGGAATTCTGCAGACCGCCCAATCCAGCCTACACGAGCATGGTGTATGATTTCTACGCCAATGTGCTCAGCCCTGAGGATGGCCTGTCTGTGGTCAGAGGGGTAGAGGTGGATTTCTCAGCCAAGGCCATCAACGAAGCCTATGGTCTCAAAGGCCAAACACATACAGATTATGCACGGATCGTTGATGAGCCTACTGAGGCAGTGCTGGAAGAGGCCATTCGCACCATTGGCCAGCCTGAAGCTTCCTGGACCGTGTCACGCAATGGGAGGCACACTCTCATGAGTGCCAACCTCACGGCTAAGGCAGCTGTTTGGTTTTCGTTCGTGCGAAGGAGATTGTCCCCTGTGACTCACGAGACTACAATCAACCAGAGCCGAGCGCTGCTGGTGTATGCGATAATGAGAGGTCTCACGATCAATGTGGGAGAAGTCATCACTGCGGCCATTGCTTAATGCGCCAAGAAAGGTAAGGGACCACTGTTTTTCCCTAATACCATAACCAAGCTATGTTTGCTTGCAGGAGTCCCCACCGAGCGCCTGGAGCAGCAGATGGCCTACACGGGCCACTTGGAGCTGCCTGCCAACCTGAGGCTGAGAAGGAAGGGGAATATGGAGTTTGAACTGGATAGGCTGGCTGCTGAACAGTCCTTATCCATGGCCTGCCTGACGGATATGCAGAGGAGAATGGCTCAATGGGCCACTTATGCGCAGGCGAGGGACAAGGAAGTTGCAGACCAACTGGGGTGCATCTTCCCTGACTTCCCCACAAATCTCCTGACTCCATGGGTGCCCCCACGACCACGGCAACCAGATGAGGATGAAGAAGTTTAAGTGCTGGTTTGAAGTGCACTAAAGGGAGTATTGCTGTTCCCTTAGAAAAAAAAACAATTTTCTGCTTTCTGATAGGACCATGTGAATTATGCTGTTGTTGGTTCAATTTTGATCTGTTTTAGTTGTTTAGTTTTATGTTTTTCCTTTTGCTTAGTATAGTCTGATGTTAGCTGACTAGGTAGGATAGTTTAGTTTTATTTTTAGGAAGCTTGAGTGACTGGAAAAAGCATGCTTAGGGGCCTTAATCAATGTTATATCTGCCCTGATCTAATTGCGAAATAATTGCGGTACCCGCAATTTTCATGACTAAAAGCATGTTTTGGACTGTCTGTTTAGCTAGGCTGTGATATGTTTAAATTCTATCTTTTCCTGCTAACATGACTGCCTTATATAGCTTATCTAAATGCATGCTGGATGAGTGTCATAGGACACCCTTTGATAGTTTAAATCGACCTCTAAAAAGCTCAGCATGCACAGCTTTAAGCCCTTAACTGTCTGTTTTTTTTTAATTACTGCTGCTGTGATATTTTCTTTTAAATGTTCTGTCTATACCTAGGGCTTTTAGATTCCCTTTGTTTTACTTTAGACTAGATGCTTCTAGGACAAGTTTGGGGGTGTGCCACCTCAGACACTCATTGGGGACAATGAGTAGTTGAAGTTTGGGGGAGGCCACCCTAGGCCTAGGAACATTCCTCTCTCCCATAGAAACATAAGCATTCTTCTTCTCCTTTATAAAAAATGATGAACTGAAAAAAAAAAAACAAAAAATGAAAATAGAATAAAGAGGGGGGTCTCTCTGAGGTTGCTAAGTAATCAGTGCCAAGTGTGTGACCCACAAGTGGCATTGCGTCAAAAGGCAACCAAAGGAGAGGCCCCACCTAAGTAAGGAAAAAGGGAAAAGAATAGGGAAGAAGAATGTAGACCTAGGAGTTATAACTTTGTGGCTTAGGTGTCCTATTTAAAAAGAACTCTGATCCTCAATTAGCTAAGCACAAAGTTATAACTTGTAGGGTTGTTTAGGGAGATGAGTGTTTATCCAATGTAGTGATGCCAGGGTTTAGGTTGTTCTTTAAAAGTACCACTGTCACCGTTAATACTAAGACTGGCATGACTCTAAGGAATCCTAGACACATTAAAAATAAAGCTAGAAGCATGTACTGAGTCTGAGGTAAAGCTAGGCAGAATTTGAAACCTTAGGGATAGTGGCATGATATGACAAAAGCAAATAGATCAGTTGTAGGGAGTTAATAAAAGCAGGTGAGTGTTAGGCAGGCAAAGTCAGAAGAAGCTAGGGGAGTTTTGAACTAAGAAGTGTGTCACAGGACAGCAGTGCTATAGATAGGGGTATAAGGGAGTCAGTAGGTGGTTAAAGAAGGAGAAACAGCAGCCTAGGGAAGTCCTTAGTATGCTTGAGGACAAGCAAAGCCTTAAGTTCGGGGGTGTGTTAAGTCTCTGAAAGTGACTTATTTAGGACCCATTTAGCTTAAGAAGATGTGCACTTTTAGGTGTTTTTGATAGCATTTAGCCTAGACCTATGCTTAAATATGAGAATGAGAAGAAGGTAGCTAAATTAGGACTTATGCACAATAGGAAAGAAAAGGGTTCAAAACCGAAGGAAAAGAATGAAAAAACTGCATTGCGACAGCATTGCGAAAACATTGCTGAGGCCGCAATTATTCAAGTGAAAACCGTAAGTTGACTGATCCTTTTCTGTTAATTTCCGTAATTTCAGGGATTCATTCTTTCTCCTCCATCCATTCTGATATATGACGTTGAAGATTGATGGTTCTCCTTGGCCCAAACGCACCTGCAAACTACTATAAAAGGGGCCAAAGTCGGAGGTTCAGTCATCATCCGAAAGCGTAGAAGCCTTCTCACAGTCCACTTTTTCTCCCTGTTTTCCTTTGCCGTCTGTTGGAGTGAGAGTCTCAGCTGTTGGAATCGATAATCTGATAGGAAGGAGAGGAGATTCTTCTTCTCTCTCGATTGGATTCATCCAAGCAAGGCTGACCTTTCATCCCCTTCATTCGAGGCGACTGCAACGAAGCTTTCAAGCGCCATTTACTGTTTTCTGTCGTTCTTCTTCTAATTTCCAGTTTTGATCATTGTTGTTCCTAGTTTAGTGTTTTAGTTACTGCATTTCGTTGTTGTCTGTCTTTGAATTACTGCCTTTAAGTTTCTCTTTGTTCGTTCAACATTCAAAGTAATCAGAGTACAAGTTTCATTTCACGGTTTCCGTCTTCTGCTGCTACGGTTTTGTCTTGCTGTTTTAAGTTTATTTCCCTTCTAAGCATGTCTGTTTCATCTTACATTTCTGTTCTCTATGTATCCATGAGTAACTAAGTCACTTAGGGGCATGCTAATGACAGAACTATAGGCTAAAAAACGTGAACCAAGCATGTAGGATCGCCTTCGAAACATTGATTGTATGTAAGCTTCATCCCACGGGCAATTTCGATTGGCCATCCATTTTGTCCAAAGAACTCCTAACCTCTGGAAGGAGTAAGAGTTCAGAGTCATATAATCATGCTAGCCTTTCATGGTAATCAGGAAACGGCCTAGGAATAGGCGTTTCCCTAGTACAAACTAAACACTTCTGTTTTAACAAGATGATTAAGACCTTACTTTGAAGTCGAGTAAACTTAGGAATCTAAAGCATGGAATCGGACGATACATGAGATAGAGTGAGTTTGATGCATAGAGAGTAGATCCAGTGCTTGAGAATCGTATAATAATGCCTATGGGATAGTCATTAGTAGCCCTTAACTCACCCAATTACACACTTTCGCTGCTGTTTAATTGCGGAAACATTGCGGTCCCCGCAATTCTGCTAAATTTTCATTCTGTTTAGCTGTTTTCTTCTTCGTTTATCAATTCCATCTCTTGTCCTTTGAGTCTAATTTCAACTTGCATTTGTTTATGTTATATTCCTTTACACATTCAGCAAAAATTAGATAATTAAAAACCAATTTTACCCCATCAAATCCACCCCATCTTTCTTAACAAATACACTTCGCGAATAGCTAAACATAAGTCTCTGTGGAAAAAAACGAATGAAATATACTTACTACTTGCTGTGAGACCATGTATGCTTGCATGTTCTGAGTGCTCTCTCTACTTTCTTGCTTATTTATCTTTACACATTGAGCACGCAACAATGGTAAACTACCGTGTTTTGTTCTGGATCGGCTTATCAGGAGGATTTGGGGCCATGTGGAAGTTCCAACCATTAACTTGTTTGATAATGGTTTGATCATCTTCAGGTTCAAAAAGGACTCAGCTTGGGACTGGGTCCTGGAAAATGGCCCCTGGCACATTGGGGGGAAACCTATCCTACTAAGGCAGTGGGTCCCTGGGATAGTCCCCCAGACCTTCGTTTTCGATAGAATACCGGTGTGGGTCAAGTTTTTTCATGTCCCTATGGAATTATGGACCACTCCTGGGTTGAGTAACATTGCGAGTACGGTTGGTGTTCCTTTGCGGTTGGATAAGCCTACAAAGGACAAAACGTGCTCCTCGTATGCTCGGGTTTGTGTGGAGGTTGCGGTTGATGCCCCTCTTCATAGTAAAGTTGGGGTCACTGTCTATGGGGTGGACCATACTATCCCAATTGAATATGAGTGGAAGCCCAAACGGTGCCTGTCTTGCCGTGTCTTTGGTCATTCGGACACAGGTTGTCCGAAACAGACTGTGGGTAGTAATGATCCCATCCTCACTACACAGGTGTCTGCTGAGGGTGAGGTCAAGGTGCCGGCCTAGAGTGAGGTCGTGGGCTCGGATCAGGTAGTGGTTGCTAGTGGGGAGGGTCAACAAGCCTCCTTTCTTGAGGGTGTTGATGAGTTTATCCCTGTGGATGGGAAATCTCGTAGGCGTAAACGGAACAGGAAGAAGGCGGCCAAGTCCGTGGCTGCGACAGACTCGTCTGCCCACCCCATTGCCTTGGTTAGTCTCCTGAGTTCTCCTATTGGCCCCTCCTCTAGGCTTTCCCGTTCTCCTGAGCCCCCAAAGGGGGTCCACGTGACTAACTCTTTCGGTTCTCTAGCTGATTCCTCGGGGTGTGCTTTGGCCTCCACGAGGGTGGTTTCCTTAGTGGAAAAGACGCTCTGCGACAGTGTGGACCCTCGATGCTGTCAGGATGCCACTGTTTCCCCTTCTACTTCCTATGTCTAGTTGGTGCTCGTGGAATGTGCGCGGTCTCACTGACCCGACTAAAGCACGATGTGTTCGTGCGTTTTTGCAGTCTGAGCATATTGGTTTCTGCTGTCTGGTTGAAGCTAAGGTTAAGGCTCATCAGTTTGACTTCGTGTTTCGTTCCTTTGGGGCCGATTGGCAGTGCGTGTGTAGTTATGGGGATAGTGGCCTGAGTCAGATTTGGGTGTTATGGCGTTCCCGCCGCTTCTCGTTCTCTCCTAGCCTGATTAGTCCTCAGTTGGTCACTGGCTCCCTGGTGGACCTTTCTTCCCAGGTTGTGACTCATATTGCTTGTGTGTATGGGTCCAATCTCGAGGCTGGGCGGTCTGCGTTGTGGAGGGAGTTGGCCTTGGCTTGTTCGAGCTGGTCTTCCCCTGGAGTGGTTATGGGAGACTTTAATGAGACTCGGCGGTTGACTGAGCGGAGTGGTGGTAACCATAGCCTCTCTGCGATGGGAGCCTTTGATAATGCTCTCCTTGAGGCTGACTTGGTTGAGCTGCCGGTCCAGGGGAATTGGTTCACTTGGACTAGTCGTCCGCGGGGTGGCCCGGGAGGTCAGTTGGGGAGGTTGGATAGAGTCTTGGTGAATGCTGAGTGGGCTTCTGCCCGCCCTCTGTGTGTGGTGCAGGTTCATGAGTGGGGTGTTTCTGATCATAGTCCGATGGTTTTCTCTCCAGGCCCTTTAGGTGCTCGTCGGTCTCCCTCCTTTCGGTTCTTTAACCATTGGGGAGAGTCTGATAGGTTTTTGTCTGTGGTCGCTAGTAGGTGGGTGACCCGTGTTGGGGTCTCTCCGCTTGTTAGCTTCGCTCGCAATTTAAAGGGCTTAAAGAGTTCTCTAAGGCAGGAGTTTGGGACGCCGATTGTCGTGCTTAGTCAGCAGGTTGTTGATCTTCGCTTGGCCATGGAGGCTGCCCAGGCTGGAGTTTTGGCAGACCCCCTTTCTCCCTCCCTTCAGCTTCAGGCCTCTGAGGCCTCGGATAGGTTCTGGGCAGCTGCTAGGTGTGAAGAAGCCTCTCTTCGGCAGAAATCGAGGGTTAAATGGTTGGCGTTAGGGGATAGGAACTCGGGTTTCTTACATAGGAGCGTGAAAGTTAGGGCCGCCCGGAATAGCTTTTCCTCTCTGGTTGACGGTTCTGGGGCCAGGTTGTCTTCCCATGAGGACATCTCGAGATCTCTGGTTCATTACTTCCAGGGTCTCTTGGGTTCCCAGTGGGTTGGTTACCGTGACCTTACAGAGCAGTTAAAACCGATTGTGGGGTTTTTGTGGTCTGATCAGTGTGTAACTGATCTCATCCGCCCCATCTCGCGAGATGAGGTTCGAGCTGTTCTCTTTGCCATGAGTAGTGCCAAGGCTCCTGGGCCGGATGGCTTCCCTGTGGGGTTTTTCAAAGCTGCTTGGAGTGTTGTTGGGGATGATTTATGTTCCACAGCGCTTCACTTCTTTGATACCTCCTTCCTTCCTCCTAGTATCAATGCCACCTCTTTCACCTTGATTCCTAAGAAGGTGGGTGCCTCCCAGGTTGAGGATTTCAGGCCTATTTCCTGTTGTAATGTGTTGTATAAATGCATTGCAAAGGTTTTGGCCAATCGTCTTCGCGTGTGGCTGCCTTCCTTCATAAGTCCGAATCAGTCGGCCTTTGTTCAAGGAAGGAGTATTGTGGATAACATTCTGCTCTGCCAGGAGTTGGTTGGGGGTTACCACCTCAACAAAGGAAGCCCGCGGTGTGTGCTGAAGATCGACCTGCAGAAAGCTTATGATTCTATTCAGTGGGATTTTCGCTTTGGCTTACTGCTTTCGATTGGTACGCCTTGCCAGTTTGTTAACTGGATCCGGGCTTGCGTTACTTCGCCTATGTTCTCCATTTCGGTGAATGGGTCCTCTGAGGGGTTTTTTGCGGGTAGGCGTGGTCTCCGTCAGGGAGATCCCCTGTCCCCTTACCTGTTCGTCATATGTATGGAAGTCTTGTCGCGGATGCTGAATTCCCCGCCGCCTGAGTTTGAGTTTCATCCCAAGTGTGAGAGGGTTAATCTTACCCATCTTTGCTTTGCGGATGACTTGATGATTTTCTTTGCGGGGAACAGGACTTCTTTGAGGTTTGTTCAGCAGACTTTACTTCACTTCCCGGAGCTTTCAGGCCTTGTGGCTAACTCCGCTAAGAGCTCGATGTTCTGTGCGGGGGTTCCTGTCCAGGTGGCTGTCGGTCTGGCTGAGTTCATGGGTGTTGCTCTTGCAACCCTGCCTGTTTGTTACTTAGGTCTCCCTCTCATCTCTGGTAGGCTGTCTTCTAGGGATTGCCAGCCCCTGATTGATCGGATCACCTCTAGGATTGGCAGTTGGACTGCTAGGGCTCTTTCCTATGCGGGACGGTTGCAGCTTATCCAGTCGGTCCTCCAGAGCTTTCAGGTCAATTGGGCTAGTGTGTTTGTGCTGCCTGCTCGTATAGTCCATAGGGTTGAGAGTTTTCTTCGTTGCTACCTCTGGAAGGGCTCTCCTTCTGGTCGCGGGGGGGCGAAGGTTGCCTAGGATGACATTTGTTTGCCGAAGCGGGAGGGAGGTTTGGGTATTCGTCACATCCAATCCTGGAACTCGGCAGCTGTTATGAAGCTCCTTTGGCTCCTTCTGCTTCGCTCTGGTTCTCTGTGGGTCGCTTGGATGGAGGAGTATATCCCCGTGGTCGGTCTCTTTGGACGATTCCTGTGTCGTCTATGTGGTCTTGGTGCCTCAAGGCGATTATGGGGCTTCGGGACCAATTTCGTCCACTTGTCCGATTTTCCATTCGGTCTGATATTTCCTCTGCATGCTCGTCCTGGGTGGGTGCGGTTTCGGCCGGCTCCTCCTGGGATTCTTTTGATTGACTTTGTCTTGTTCTTTGAGTGTGTGCAGGTGTTTTTTCAGGTTGCTCTTTGCGGTGCTGTTTTGCTTCTGGCGATTGCTTCTTCCCCTGCTCTGTCCCTGGTTGCTGCTGGTGTCTCTTCTCTGGAGGTGGTTTTTAGTTTGGTCTGTGAGGCTTGCTTGTTTGAGGACGCTGCTTGCAGAGGCTCTTTCTGTTGCTTGCTTTCTTCTCCTGTCTGTCCCTTGCCGTCCTTGGCCCTTTCTTCCCTGGTGGGCTTTTTGAGCGGCGACTTTGAGAGGCTAGGCTGTGGGGTGCCATCAGCTGTAGAGGTTGGTTCCGGCGGTGCTTGCTTCTTCTGCAGTTGGCTGTCCTTCTCTGTTCTGTGGGTGCTCTTTGTCCCCTGGCGGTCCTGGTTCCTAATTGAGTTGAGTTTGTTCTGGATGCTTGTTGTCACCCCGAAAGGCGCTTTGTCCGGAGGGTGTGTGGGCTTTTGGTGGGTCCTTGGATCTGGCTTTGTCGAGGGAAGCGATGCTGGCTGGGTCCTTGTGGCTTTCTGGCGTGCCTGCATACCGGATGGTTGTTGTTTGGCCATAAGTAGGGGGAAGACGAGTTGAAGGGCCTCTTCTTTGTTTGGTTCTTGGTCGTGCTTGGGGGGTGTTACGTCTCCAAAAGTGACCTTTTTAGGACTTAATTGGTTTAGAAAGATGTTCACTCTTAGGTGTTTTTGATAGCATTTAGCCTAAACCTATGCTTAAATATGAGAATTAGAAGAAGATAGCTAAATTAGGACTTATGTACAATAGGAAAGAAAAGGGTTGAAAACCGAAGGAAAAGAATGAAAACCAAGCATTGCGAAAGCATTGCGGAAACATTGCGGTTCCCGCAATGTTTCAAGTGAAAACCGTAAGTTGACTGATCTTTTTCTGTTAATTTCCGTTATTTCAGGGATTCGTTCTTTCTCCTCCATCCATTCTGAAGTACGACGTTGAAGATTGATGGTTCTCCTTGGCCCAAATGCACCTGCAGATTACTATAAATAGGGGTCAAAGTCGAGGGTTCAAACATCATCCGAAAGCGTAGAAGTCTTCTCGCAGTCCATCTTTTCTCCTGTTTTCCTCTGCCGTCTGCTGGTTTGCGAAGCTCAGCTGTTGGAATCGATAATCTGATAGGAAGGAGAGGAGATTCTTCTTCTCTCCCGATTGGATTCATCCAAGCAAGGCTGACCTTTCTCATCCTTCATTCGAGGCGGCTGCAACGAGACATTCAAGCTTGCTTTACTGTTTTCTGTTCTTCATTTCCATTTTCCAACTCTGTCTTGTGTTGTTTCTGTTCTTGTGGCTAATTTAATTCATTTCGTTGTGTTCTGTCTTTCTGTTCTTTACTTTAAGTATCTCTTATGTTCATTCAAACAATCAATTAATCAAACATAAAGTTCAGTATTTCACAGTCTCTCTCCTTTGCATTCTACTGTTTTCCCTTGCTGTTTTAAGCACATTTTCCTTCTAAGCATGTCTATCTTATCCTTTAGTTCGGTTCTCCTTATATCCATGAGTAACTAAGTCACTTAGGGGCATGCTAATGACAACACTTTAGGCTAAAAAACGTGAATCAAGCATGTAGGATAGCTCTCGAAGCATTGATTGTATGTAAGCTTCATCCCACGGGGAATTTCGATTGGCCATCCATTTTGTCCAAAGAACTCCTAACCTCTGGAAGGAGTAAGAGTTCAGAGTCATATTATCATGCTAGCCTTTCAAGGTAACCAGGAAACGGCCTAGGAATAGGCGTTTCCCTAGTACAAACCATATCTTTCTGCCTTAACAAGATGCTTAAGACCTTACTTTGAGTTGAGTAAACTAAAGAATCTAATGCATGGAATCGGACGATACATGAGATTGAGATAATTTGATGCATAGAGAGTAGATCCAGTGCTTGAGAATCGTATAAAAATGCCTATAGGATAGTCATTAGTAGCCCTTAATTCACTCATTTACACACCTTCGCTGCTATTTAATTGCGGTAGAATTGCTGTCTCCGCAATTCTGCTTAAGTTACAATTCTGTCGAGCTGTTTTTATCTTCATTTATTAATCTCGTCTCTTTTCATTTGAGCTTAGCTTTAACTTGTTCTTGTTTATGTTACTACCCTTTACACATTCAGCAAAAATTAGATAATTAAAAACCAATTTTATCCCATCAAATCCACCCTTCTTTCTTAACAAAACACTTCGCGAATAGCTAAAAATAAATCTCTGTGGGAAAACGAATGAAATATACTTACTATTTGCTATAAGATCATGTATGCTTGCATGTTCTGAGTGCTCTATTTCTTTTATTGCCTAATTATTTCAACACATTGAGCACGCAACAAGTTTTTGGCGCCGCTGGCGGGGATTTATTTAAGTGAAAACGAAGTTTGTTACGTTTGAAACACCAAGTTTATTGCTTATTGAAGCTGATCTGTTTCATTTCTTTTGCAGGTACTATTGGGGTAGTTTATGAGTGAGCCTTCAAGTAGAGATCTAGAGTTCAATCCTGAGCCTGAGAGACTACTTAGAGCTAGAAACAAAGCAAAGAAACGACTCTTTAAACAACCTCCTATACCTCAAATCATACCCGAAATCGAAGAAATGGACGAGATAGTTCCAAATCAGGTACCTGTCATTCGCAACCCCATCGAAATAGCGAATGACAAGAATAGTGCCATTCTTTCATATTTAGTACCTATGCCTGGGGAGCTGAACCCCAGCATAATCCGTCCTGAAATCACTGCCAACTCATTCGAGTTAAAGCCAGTGATGTTCCAAATGTTGTCCACTGTGGGACAATTCTTTGGAGTGGAAAATGAGGACCCCCACAACCATCTTAGGAACTTCTTAGGAGTTAGTGATACCTTCATCATCCCTGAAGTGTCCCAAGAAGCTTTGAGGCTATACTTGTTCCCTTACTCTTTGAGGGACAAAGCCAAAACATGGTTGAACTCATTACCCTCTGGATCTGTCCGCAATTGGACAGACTTAGCAGAGAAATTCCTAGTCAAATACTTCCCACCTGATAGGAATTCTACCTTTCGTGATGATATAGTTAAGTTCAAACAAGCTGATAATGAATCTCTTCAAGAAGCTTGGACAAGGTTCAAGGACCTTCTTCTCAAATGTCCACATCATGGCATCCCATGGTGTATCCAAATAGAGGTCTTTTTCAAAGGATGCAACCCCAGCACTAGGCAAGTCTTAAATTCATCTGCTGGTGGTTCCATGTTGTCCAAGAGTTACAACGAAGCCTATGAGATCTTGGAGAAGATCTCAGCATCTCACTGTAGGTGGTCAGATGATCCTGTTGAGCCAACTAGAGCTCAAGACAAAGATGCTCTAAGTGCAATGAGCAGCCAAATAAATGCCCTGACCAACCTAGTCAAGCAAATGGCTCAAACCAATCTCCAAACAAGTGTCAACACCGCTACCGCCATGTCAATGGGCACCCAACCAAGTCAAGGTGAGACACTTATATGTGGATTCTGTGGGGAAGGGCACCTGTATGAATACTGCCCTGGGAATCCAGCCTCAGTCTGCTACATTGGAAGCCAGCAGCAGCCTAGGAACAACCCCTATTCCAATACTTACAACCCTGGTTGGAGGAACCACCCAAACCTGTCATGGGGTGGCCAACAAAATACTAACCAAAATCCTAACCAACCTAGACCGAGTGGAACACCTGGTTTCACTCCCCAACATAACCAATCAATGTATCAAAAACCATACAACCAACCTGTAGGATCTTCTGTAGAAAACTTACTCAAGGAATACATAGCCAAAAATGATGCTACTCTTCAAAGCCAACAAGCTACTCTTAGGAGCCTAAAGAACCAAATAGGCCAATTGGCCAATGAACTCAAGAGTAGGCCCCAAGGTAGACTCCCTGCTGACACCGAGGTGCCAAGGAGAGATGGTAAAGAACAAGTTCAAGCAATCGAACTTAGAAGTGGTAGACCCTTGGTGAGCAACACAAAGGACACACCAAAGAGAGTAGAGAACACTGAGTCTAGTGCTCCGATGGAGTCTCTGCCAAACCAAGGTCCACCACCAACAAGCACATCAGGAGCCAGGCTAGAGCCAATTGTTGAGGAGATAGAAGAAATTCCAAGACCTCCACCTACCCTAAGGCGACCTGAAGTGCCTGCATATGTGCCACCACCTCCATATCCTCGAAGGCTTAAGAAGAAGCAGGAACAGGAAGTGCATTTTAATAAATTCTTAGAAATTCTTAAGCAAGTGCATGTCAACATTCCTTTTGTAGAAGTTCTACAGTCTATGCCTTCCTATGTAAAGTTTTTGAAAGATATCATTACTAACAAAAAAATAATTGGTGAGTTTGAAACAGTAAACCTCACTGAGGAGTGCAGTGCCATACTCCAAAACAAGCTACCCAAGAAGGAGAAGGATCCTGGTTCCTTCACCTTACCTGTAGAACTTGGAGGCAAGCACGTGGGCAGAGCGCTTTGTGACCTGGGCGCCAGCATAAACCTCATGCCCCTATCACTATTCCGCCAGCTAGGAATAGGAGAAGCACGTCCAACCACTGTCACTTTACAATTAGCAGACAGATCCATTGCATACCCAGAAGGTAAGATTGAGGATATTTTAGTAAAGGTTGACAAGTTTATTTTCCTTGCAGATTTCATTATCCTGGATTATGAAGCAGACAAGGAGGTCCCCATCCTGTTAGGCAGACCATTTCTAGCCACAGGTAGGGCACTGATAGACGTCCAAAAAGGTGAGCTTACTATGAGGGTTCATGATGAAGAGGTGAAATTTAGTGTGTATAAAGCTTTAAGGTACCCCTCTGACCTTGAATCCTGTGCTAGCATGGACGTTGTGGACTCTTTAATGGAAGAACAATTGGAGCATGTATTATTAACCAAGCATGCCAATGAATATGTAGGATTAGAATTAACTGACTTAAACATAGCTGAGATAATGGACATATTTGTACATAACCCTCAGCATGTTTGTATGAATATTGACTTAACTGATAGAGCCTTAAATCCTTTAAAGCCATCCATTGAGCATCCGCCTGTATTAGAATTAAAGCCACTCCCCACTCACCTCAAGTATGCATATTTAGGGAGTAATGAAAGTCTGCCTGTTATCATTTCTTCTAAATTAAGTGAAAAGCATGAGGTTGAACTGATATTACTGCTTAAGCAACATAGGAAGGCTATTGCATGAACTATTGCTGATATTAGAGGCATTAGCCCTTCTTATTGCATGCATAAGATTATACTAGAGGAAGAGCACACACCTAGAGTAGATCACCAACGTAGGCTGAATCCCTCTATGAAAGAGGTAGTTAAAAAAGAAATAATAAAATGGTTAGATGCTGGTGTGATCTTCCCCATAGCTAGTAGTCAGTGGGTGAGCCCTATACAATGTGTACCTAAGAAGGGTGGGATGACTGTGGTAGTCAATGAGAACAATGAACTGATTCCAACTAGGACTGTCACAGGGTGGAGAGTATGTATGGATTATAGGAAACTAAATAAAGAAACTAAAAAAGACCACTTCCCTCTACCATTCATTGACCAAATGTTAGACAGAATAGCTGGTAGAGCCTATTACTGTTTCTTAGACGGTTATTCAGGGTACAACCAAATCACTATAGACCCCAAAGACCAAGAAAAGACTACCTTTACTTGCCCTTTTGGAACTTTTGCCTTTCGCAGAATGCCTTTTGGCTTATGCAATGCACCGGCAACTTTCCAAAGGTGCATGTTGGCAATCTTCTCTGATTTGGATGAATCCATGATAGAGATATTCATGGATGACTTTTCAGTCTTTGGGGATTCATTCACCAACTGTCTAGAGAACCTAGGACAAGTCCTGGCTAGATGTGAAGAGACTAACTTAGTCCTTAATTGGGAGAAGTGTCACTTCATGGTGGATGAGGGGATTGTTTTAGGACATAGAGTGTCGAGGGCAGGTGTAGAAGTTGACCGAGCGAAAATAGAAATCATAGAGAAGTTGGTAGAGCCTCAGAATGTCAAGGCCATTAGAAGTTTCTTAGGGCATGCTGGCTTCTACAGAAGGTTCATTAAGGACTTTTCTAAGATAGCCAAGCCTCTGTGTGAGCTTCTAGAGCTAAATAGGCCATTTATCTTCTCTAAGGAATGTGTAGTAGCTTGGACAACCCTTAAGAAAGCACTAGTCACAGCACCTGTTATAGTAGGGCCAGATTGGGATCTCCCATTTGAGATGTTATGTGATGCTAGTGACTATGCTGTAGGGGTTATGTTAGGACAGAAGATTGACAAGCTAACACATCCTGTCTATTATGCTAGTAAAACCTTGAATGAGGCTCAATGTAATTATACAACTACTGAGAAAGAGATGCTTGCTGTAGTATTTGCTTGTGAGAAATTTAGAAACTATATTGTAGGCACTAGGACAATTGTGTACACTGACCATTCTGCCTTAAAGTACCTCATGAGGAAGGCTGATGCTAAGCCTAGGTTGATTAGGTGGGTGTTATTGCTGCAGGAATTTGATTTGGACATTCGAGACAAGAAAGGATGTGAAAATGTGGTTGCGGATCACCTTTCTCGATTGCAGCACAATTGCGAAAAAATTGCGGAACCCGCAATTTCTGATGCTTTTATTGATGAACATGTCTTTGTTTTGACTCATTGTGATAACGATGAGGAACCTTGGTTTGCTGACATTGCTAACTTCCTTGCATCACAGGTATTACCAGTTTTCAAGGGAGGTCAAGAGAAGAAGAGGTTCCTTCATGAAGCAAGGAAATTCATCTGGGATGACCCCACACTTTACAGAACATGTGCTGACGGCTTGCTAAGGAAGTGTGTTTCAGCTGCTGAAGCGAAGTCTGTGCTACAGCATTGTCACACAGCTCCTTATGGTGGACACTTTGGTGGCCAAAGAACAGCTGCAAAGGTATTTCAGAGTGGCTACTATTGGCCAACGATCTTCAAGGATGCCCACAACTATGCCCACAGCTGTGATGAATGCCAAAGAACAGGTAACCTCAGTCGAAAGGATGAGATGCCCCTCACCTACATCTTAGAGTTGGAGCTCTTTGATGTGTGGGGCATTGACTTCATGGGGCCATTCCCTCCATCATCAGGTAACCTTTACATATTAGTGGCAGTAGACTATGTATCCAAGTGGGTAGAAGCCAAAGCATGTCCCAATAATGATGCCAAAACAGTCATAAAATTCTTGCATAGGCACATTTTTACTCGGTTTGGGACACCTCGTGCTATCATTAGTGATGAAGGGACACATTTCATTAATAAGGCTATGGAGAAAGTGTTGGCTAAGTATAACATTAGACATAGAGTAGCCACTCCCTATCACCCACACTCGAATGGACAGGCTGAAATTTCGAATAGGGAGATTAAGAACATCCTAGAAAAAGTGGTCAAACCTAATAGGAAAGACTGGTCCTTTAAGCTCGAGGATGCACTTTGGGCGTATAGGACAGCATATAAGACACCCCTAGGTATGTCTCCTTATAGGCTGGTATATGGCAAGACTTGTCACTTACCACTTGAGTTAGAAATCAAAGCATTTTGGGCCATGAAGGAATTGAATTTTTGCGTAAAGGATGCGGGAACATTGCGGTCTTTGCAATTACATGAGCTTGATGAGCTTAGACATATGGCCTATGAAAATGCTAAAATGTATAAGGAAAAGACCAAGATTTGGCACGATAGTAGACTTAGAGTTAAGGACTTTAAGAAGGGTCAACTTGTCTTGTTGTTTAACTCACGGTTGAAACTATTTCCAGGGAAACTTAAGTCTAGATGGTCAGGTCCATTTGTGATTACTAATGTGTTTGTTCATGGTGCCATAGAGATAAAGAACTTGCAGCAAGGCCAACCATTCATGGTTAATGGTGCAAGATTGAAGCACTACTATGAGGAAGGAGATGTGAAGACTCTCTCGGCCTTCCTCTTGACTGAAGCGTGACAATGAGAACGAGAGAGGACGAGTGATTGCTGTGCTCGTCGACATAAGGCTCATGCCTTAGTTTATTTTTTTGTGATTTCCCGGTTATCGTTTGTGTGTTTTGTTGTATGATTTTAATTACGAATTTGATGTTGTTTTTATTTCTTTTTGTAGGGAATCAAAAGAGGGAATCAAGGAGAGTAACTCCAGCTTTAAAAATCAAGAAAAGATTGAGCCAAATAAAAGATACGGACGAGCAAAGATTGACATTTAGATGAAAAAAAATCCCTAAAATTGCGCTGGATTTGCAGGATCCGCAATTTATAGCCGTTGGGATTTATCCGTTGCCTTTATATCCGTTAGAAGACGCTCGATCTGTACGATTCTCCCACTCTCTGAATTCCAAGAAAACTGCGATTCTCTTCATCTTTGATTCTTCTCTCCAGATCTCCAAGACTCAACAATGGTGTTCACAAGGGCTGAAAGATCTGCGGCCAAGAAAAGGGCCGATGAAGCTGAAACGGCTGCGAGAGATGCATTGCTTGCCTTGGCTGATGCTGAGGCTGCGCGAACGGAACGACTGGATAAGCTTCCGATTCGCAAGAAGAAGTGGAAGGTTGTCTCTGAGATACCTGCTGGACCCTCTGAACCAGCAGGCACACCCAAGAAGCGTAGGTGGAGTTTAGCGGTGGCCGCTGAACCGAGCAAAGAGAAGACTCCCTCTGTGGAGAGTCAAGAAACTGATCGTGTGTCCCACGATTCAGCCAAGAGGAGTGCCTCGCCACCTGCACCACCAGCGCACACCTCTTCCCCATCACCGCCAGCGCAGAGCCCGAGCAGCCGTCTTCACCACAGAGTTCTGCACAGACATCTACAGCAGAGCAAACAACCACGCCGTCGCACACTTCCCCACGGCCTGACCCTGAATTTCCATATGGGGAGTACCAAGAATCAACGCAGGGCAGTGGGGAAGGTGAGGAAGAGGAGGTTTTCTCTCCTGTGAGGGAAGTTAGCCCAGGGAGTCTGTCGCAGCAAGATGATTCCATGGAAGAGACGCTGGGGGCGTGCCTTCAGCAGATCACCATTGAGGCAAAGCTCAAGAAGAAGAAGAAGGCCAAGATTCTTAAGGCCAAGCGATCCAAGAAGCTGAAGAAGAAGAAGGCCAAGAAGGCGCCTTCGTCAGAAAAAGAGAGCGCTGAGCCGTCGCTCAAAAGACTCAAGGTTGAGGCTGCAGAGTCAGCCAAGCCAGCAGACAAAGGGAAGGCCAAGCTCTACCCTGAAGATGAGCCTCAGTCAGTGAGGTATGTTTCCTCTGACGCTGAGTCCAGGGGCGTTGAGCTGAGGAAGAGGGAGTTGCTGCACGAGAAAGGCTTCCTCGACAGACCTGCTGACCTGCCGCAGTTCTTGCGCGCAGGAATCATAAATCATGGCTGGGAGGAGTTGTGCAGGCCACCCAATCCAGCTTACACGAGTATGGTATACGACTTCTACGCCAACCTGCGAAACTCTGAGGAGGGGCTTTCTGTGGTTAGGGGAGTAGAGGTGGACTACTCAGCAAAAGCCATCAACGAAGCTTATGGCCTCAAGGGCCAAAGACATACTGACTATGCGAGGATCGTTGATGAGCCTACTGAGGCAGTGCTGGAGGAGGCCATTCGAACCATTGGCCAGCCTGAAGCAGCGTGGACTGTATCGCGCAATGGGAGGCACACCCTCATGAGTGCCAACCTTACAGCAAAGGCAGCTGTATGGTTTGCCTTTGTAAGGAGGAAGCTGTCCCCTGTGACCCATGAGACGACCATCAACCAGAGCAGATCGCTGCTGGTCTATGCCATTATGCGAGGTCTCACGGTCAACGTGGGGGAAATCATGTCAGCCGCCATTGCTTAGTGCGCCAAGAAAGGTAAGGGACCACTGTTTTTCCCTAACACCATAACTAAACTATGTTTGCTTGCAGGAGTCCCTATTGAGCGAATGGAGCAGCAGATGGCTTACACAGGCCACTTGGAGCTGCCTGTTGGCTTGAGGCTGAAGAGGAAGGGGAATATGGAGTTCGAACTGGATAGGTTGGCTGCTGATCAGTCACTATCCATGGCGTGCCTGATGGATATGCAAAGGAGGATGGCTCAATGGGCCACTTATGCGCAGGCACGGGATAAGGAAGTTGCAGACCAACTTGGGTGCATCTTCCCTGACTTCCCCACTAATCTCCTGACTCCATGGGTGCCTCCACGACCACGACAACCTGATGAGGATGAAGACATCTGAGTGCTGGTTTGAATTGCACTGAAGGGAGTATTGCTGTTCCCTTGAAAAAAAAAACAATTTTCTGCTTTCTGATAGACCATGTGAATTATGCTGTTTTTCGTACACTTTTGATCTGTTTTAGATGCTTAGTTTTATGTTTTTAATTTTGCTTAGTATAGTCTGATGATAGTTGACTAGGTAGGTTAGTTTTGTTTTATTTTTAGAGAGCTTGAATGACTGGAAAAAGCATGTTTAGGGGCCTTAATCACTGTTATATCTGCCCTGATCTGATTGCGAAATAATTGCGGTACCCGCAATTTTTATGACTGACAGCATGTTTTGGACTGTCTGTTTAGCTAGGCTGTGATCTGTTTAAATTCCATCTTTTGCTGCTATCATGACTACCTTATATAGCTTATCTAAAAGCATGCTGGATGAGTGTCTTAGGACATCCTTTGATAGTTTAAATTAACCTCTAAAAAGCTCAGCATGCACAGCTTTAAGACCTTATCTGTCTGTTTTTTCTCAAATTTCTGCTGCTGTGATATTTTCTTTTAGAATGTTCTGTCTATGCCTAGGTCTTTTAGATTCTCTTTGTTTTACCTTAGACTAGATGCTTCTAGGACAAGTTTGGGGGTGTGCCACCTCAGACACTCATTGGGGACAATGAGTAGTTAAGTTTGGGGGAGGCCACTCTAGGCCTAGGAACATTCCTCTCTCCCTTGGAAACATAAGCATTCTTCTTCTCCTTTAAAAGAAAATGAACTAAAAAAAAAAAAATGAAGAATAGAATAAAGAGGGGAGTCTCTCTTAGGTTGCTGAGTAATCAGTGCCAAGTGTGTAACCCACAAGTGGCATTGCATCAAAAGGCAACCAAAGGAAAGGCTCCACCTAAGAAAGAAGAAAAAGAAGAAGTAGGGAAGAAGAATGTATACCTAGGAGTTGCAACTTTGTGGCTTAGATGTCCTATTTAAAAAAGAACTCTGATCCTCAAATGAGCTAGGCACAAAGTTGTAACTTGTAGGGTTGTTTAGGGAGATGAGTGTTTATCCAATGTAGTGATGCCAGGGTTTAGGTTGTTCTTTAAAAGTACTACTGTTACCGTTAATACTAAGACTGGCATGACTCTAAGGAATCCTAGACACATTAAAAATAAAGCTAGAAGCATGTACTGAGTCTGAGGTAAAGCTAGGCAGAATTTGAAACCTTAGGGATAGTGGCATGATATGATAAAAGCAGGTAGATCGGTTGTAGGGAGTCAATAAAAGCAGTAGGAGTTTTAGGCATGCGAAGTCAGAAGAAGCTAGATAAGAGGGTAGTTTTAAGCTTAGAAGTGTGTCACAGGACAGCAGTGCTATAGATAGGGATATAGGGGAGTTAGTAAGTGGTTGAAGAAGAAGAAACAGCAGCCTAGGAAAGTCCTTAGATTGCTTGAGGACAAGCAAAACCTTAAGTTTGGGGGTGTGTTACGTCTCCAAAAGTGACCTTTTTAGGACTTAATTGGCTTAGAAAGATGTTCACTCTTAGGTGTTTTTGATAGCATTTAGCCTAAACCTATGCTTAAATATGAGAATTAGAAGAAGATAGCTAAATTAGGACTTATGTACAATAGGAAAGAAAAGGGTTGAAAACCGAAGGAAAAGAATGAAAACCAAGCATTGCGAAAGCATTGCGGAAACATTGCGGTTCCCGCAATGTTTCAAGTGAAAACCGTAAGTTGACTGATCTTTTTCTGTTAATTTCCGTTATTTCAGGGATTCGTTCTTTCTCCTCCATCCATTCCGAAGTACGACGTTGAAGATTGATGGTTCTCCTTGGCTCGAATGCACCTGCAGATTACTATAAATAGGGGTCAAAGTCGAGGGTTCAAACATCATCCGAAAGCGTAGAAGTCTTCTCGCAGTCAATCTTTTCTCCTGTTTTCCTCTACCGTCTGCTGGTTTGCGAAGCTCAGCTGTTGGAATCGATAATCTGATAGAAAGGAGAGGAGATTCTTCTTCTCTCCCGATTGGATTCATCCAAGCAAGGCTGACCTTTCTCATCCTTCATTCGAGGCGGCTGCAACGAGACATTCAAGCTTGCTTTACTGTTTTCTGTTCTTCATTTCCATTTTCCAACTCTGTCTTGTGTTGTTTCTGTTCTTGTGGCTAATTTAATTCATTTCGTTGTGTTCTGTCTTTCTGTTCTTTACTTTAAGTATCTCTTATGTTCATTCAAACAATCAATTAATCAAACATAAAGTTCAGTATTTCACAGTCTCTCGCCTTTGCATTCTACTGTTTTCCCTTGCTGTTTTAAGCACATTTTCCTTCTAAGCATGTCTATCTTATCCTTTAGTTCTGTTCTCCTTATATCCATGAGTAACTAAGTCACTTAGGGGCATGCTAATGACAACACTTTAGGCTAAAAAACGTGAATCAAGCATGTAGGATAGCTCTCGAAGCATTGATTGTATGTAAGCTTCATCCCACGGGCAATTTCGATTGGCCATCCATTTTGTCCAAAGAACTCATAACCTCTGGAAGGAGTAAGAGTTCAGAGTCATATTATCTTGCTAGCCTTTCAAGGTAACCAGGAAACGGCCTAGGAATAGGCGTTTCCCTAGTACAAACCATATCTTTCTGCCTTAACAAGATGCTTAAGACCTTACTTTGAGTTGAGTAAACTAAAGAATCTAATGCATGGAATCGGACGATACATGAGATTGAGATAATTTGATGCATAGAGAGTAGATCCAGTGCTTGAGAATCGTATAAAAATGCCTATAGGATAGTCATTAGTAGCCCTTAATTCACTCATTTACACACCTTCGCTGCTATTTAATTGCGGTAGAATTGTTGTCTCCGCAATTCTGCTTAAGTTACAATTCTGTCGAGCTGTTTTTATCTTCATTTATTAATCTCGTCTCTTTTCATTTGAGCTTAGCTTTAACTTGTTCTTGTTTATGTTACTACCCTTTACACATTCAGCAAAAATTAGATAATTAAAAACCAATTTTATCCCATCAAATCCACCCTTCTTTCTTAACAAAACACTTCGCGGAATAGCTAAAAATAAATCTCTGTGGGAAAACGAATGAAATATACTTACTACTTGCTATAAGATCATGTATGCTTGCATGTTCTGAGTGCTCTATTTCTTTTATTGCCTAATTATTTCAACACATTGAGCACGCAACAGGGGGCTGGCTTCTTGCATGCATATGATGGATGGCCAGCTTGGCCTCTTTTATCTCAGATGGGGCTTCGGGACCAATTCCGTCCACTTGTCTGTTTTTCCATTGGCGACGGTTCTAGGTGTCGTATGTGGGTTGATCCATGGTTGCCTGATGGTCCTATTCTCCCCAGAATCAGTGATCGTATCTTGTATGACGCAGCTAGTCATATTCAAGCTATGGTCTCTGATTTTCTGCTTCCTGATGGCTCGTGGCGGTGGCCGGTCGTGTCTCCTGATTTGTTGGAAATCGCCGATGCCGTGCGCTCTACTGTGTGTTGCCCCGGCAGGGAGGATAGGTTGATCTGGGTTCCAGGCGGGCTTGGTTTTTCGGTTTCTAGTGCTTGGGAGGCGATCCGCCCCCGTGGGACAGTGGTTCCGTGGCAGGGTTTGCTTTGGTTCGGGGGGAATATTCCGCGACATGCTTTTGTCACCTGGCTGGCCTTGAGGGACCGTTTGTATACTCGTGATAGGCTGGCTAGGTGGATCCCCTCGACACCTACCGACTGTTTGCTTTGCTTGTCCGGGTCTGAGTCCCGTGACCACTTGTTCTTCCAGTGCCCCTTTGCGAGTTTGGTGTGGGAGGATATTCTCTGTTGGGGTAGAGCTTCCCGCCTCGTTCTCCCATGGGATGCTGAGCTTGAGTGGATTTGTCGGGTGAGTGCTGGGCAGCACAAGCGTAAGCTTGTCTGGAGGGTGGCCTGGTGTGCTGTGATCTACCATATTTGGATGGAACGCAACTTGCGTTTCCACGGCCCGGGCCACCGTCCTCCTCAGTCGGTTATCGCTGCTATTCGGTCTGATATTTCTTCTGGCTGCTCGTCCTGGGTGGGTGCGGTTTCGGCCGGCTCCCACTGGGATTCTTTTGATTGACTTTGTCTTGTTCTTTGAGTGTGTGCAGGTGTTTTGTCAGGTTGCTCTTTTCGGTGCTGTTTCGCGTTTGGCGATTGCTTCTTTTCCCCTGCTCTGCCCCTGTGTGCTGCTGCTGTCTCTTCTCTACAGGGGTTTTCTGTTTTGGTGTTTGGTCAGGTTGACTCTATGTGGTGCTGTTTCGTTTATGGTGATTGCTTCTTCCCCTGCTCTGTCCCTGGTTGCTGCTGCTGCCTCTTCTCTGGAGGGGTTTCGGTTTTGGTTTGTGCGACTTGGTTGTTTGTGCTTGTCCCTGTGCTTGTTGTGGCGTTCGGTTGCTGGCTTTCTTCATCTGTCTGTCCTTTGCTGTCCTTGGCCTTTCTCCCCTGGTGGGCTTCTTGTGTGGGGCTTTGAGTGGCTAGTCTGTGGGGTGTCTCTAGCAGTCGGTTTGGTTCAGGCGGTGCTTGCTTCTTCTGCAGTTGGCTGTCCTTCTCTGTTCAGTGGGTGCTCGTTGTCCCCTGGCGGTCCTGGTTCCTTATTGAGCTGAGTTCTGGTTGCTTGTTGTCACCCCGAAAGGCGCTTTGTCCTGAGGGTGTGTTGGTTTTTGGTGGGTCCTGGGATCTGGCTTTGTCGAGGAAGCGATGCTAGCTGGGTCCCTGTGGCTTTCTGCCGGGCCTGCATACCGGATGGTTGTTCTTTTGCCATAAGTAGGGGGAAGACGAGTTGATGGGCCTCTTCTTTGTTCGGTTTCTTGGTCGTGCTTGGGGGGCGGGCTGCTTGCTTGCTTTGTTGGATGGCCAGCTTGGCCCCTTTTTTTTTCTCAGCATCTGCCTGTCCTCTCTCTGGTTTTGCTTGGTGCCCCTTGACCCTGTCTGGAGTCGCTCTTTCGCTCGTGCCGGCTGGGGGTTGGATGGCCTGGGGTGTTTTGTGGGCGGTTCAGGAGTCATGGTTCGCTGTTGAGGTGCTTGCTTTGTTCGTGCTCTGTCTTTGTCTCCTCTTGCTTCAGCTGGTTCTTTGCTTTTTGTGTGGTGTTTCGTTTTTCTGCTTTTGGTTTTCTCTGGCTCCTTCCCGCTTGTGGGTTGGATGTTAGGGTCTGTTGTTGTTTGGTTTCTTTGTTGCTTTCCCTCGGGCTGTGAGGTTTCCGTTGGGTTGTTTTGGATTTGTTGTCATACATTGGTTCTCCCAGTGTTTGTTCTCTTGTTTGTTGTGCCCTTTGGCCTCGGGCTTTGAGGTCTTTTTGCTTATATATAATCACCTTTGCAAAAAAAAAGCATCTGTCTGTCCTCCCTCTGTTTGCTTGGTGCCCCTTGCCCCTGTCTGGAGTCGCTCTTTCGCTCGTGTCGGCCGGGGGATGGATGGCCTGGAGTTTTCTGGGCGGCTGAGGAGTTATGCTTCGTTCGTGTTCTGATTTGTTGTTTCCTCTTGCTTCAGCTGTGTTCTTTTTCTTTTTGAGTTGTGTGGTTTTTATTTGCTTTTTGTCTTTTCTGGTTCCTTCCCGCTTGTGGGTTGGATGCCGGGGTTTGTAGTTGTTTGGTTTCTTGTTTGCTTTCCCTCGGGCTGTGAGGTTCTGTTGGGTTGTTTTGTTTTGTTGTCATACATTGGTTTTCCCAGTGGTTGTTCTCTTGTTGATGGTGCCCTTTGGCCTCGGGCTTTGAGGTCTTTTTGCTTATATATAATTACCTTTGCAAAAAAAAACATCAAACCTAAAACAAGATTTGAAAGAAACAACACCAAAAGGGGTTTTAAGAAACACAAGTTCTTCATAAGCATAATATGTATTTTGAAGAGCATTACAAGCCTTTAAATAGGCCAAAATGGACGTTCAAGCTTCCAAATACCAAAGGTCTCCAAAAGTCATTAAATGCAGAATTGAAGAAAATAAAACCTATGGAATGAAATTCAATTCAACAACAATTGAAAAGTCATATGAAAAAACCCAAAACAATTGAAATGCTTTAAACTGTCTTAACTAGCTACTTTAAGACGTGCTTTTCAATATTCCAACGTTTGAGTAGTTGAAACACTCCAAACTCCCAAGAGATGCAAGCTGGACAACCCACTGCTTACAATTTCTGCACAGTTTTTTTGTCCCCCGTGCCATCTTCACACCATGATCTTCTTGACTCATTGAAATAACATTGTAATGAAATTTGGGTTCAAAAATATTTGTCTCTTCTTGTGCATTAGCTAGCCTTTGAAGATGTAGTGTAAAAGCCTCTTGAATCTTCTTTGCCTTGCTTCTTGTAATGGCTCCTTCCGGTACATGCAATGGTTCGGTGATTGGATCCGTATCACCAACTTTATCTTGTTCTTTGAGTGTGTGCAGGTGAATTTTCAGGTTGCTCTTTGCGGTGCTGTTTCGCTTCTGGCGATTGCTTCTTCCCCTGCTCTGTCCCTTGGTTGCTCCTTGCGGTGCTTTTCGTTGCTGGAGGTTGCTTCTCCCCCTGTTCTGTCCCTTGGTGCTGCTGTTGTCCCTTCTCTGGAGGGGGTTTTCAGTTTGGTGTGTGCGAATTGCCTGTTTGGGGATTCTCCCTGTGCTTGTTCCTGCTTTGAAGTCGCTTCTTGCAGAGGCTCGTTCAGTTTGCTTGCTTTCTTCTCCTGTCTGCCCTTGTTGTCCTTGGCTCCTTCTTCCCTGGCGGGCTTTTGGAGTGGGGGCTTTTAGAGGCTTGTCTGTGGGGTGCCACCATCTGTAGGGGTTGGTTCAGGCGGTGCTTGCTACTTCTGCAGTTGGCTGTCCTTCTCTGTCCTGTAAGTGCGCTTTGTCCCCTGGTGTCCTAGTTCCTAATTGAGTTGAGTTTGTTCTGGATGCTTGTTGTCTCCCCGAAAGGCGCCTTGTCCGGAGGGTGTGTCGGTTTTTTTTGGTGGGTGTCCTTGGATCTGGCTTTGTCGAGGGAAGCGATGCTTGCCGGGTCCTTGTGGCGTTCTGCCGGGCCTGCATACCTGATGGTTGTTCATTTGCCATAAGTAGGGGGAAGATGAGTTGAAGGGCCTCTTCTTTGTTTTGGTTCCTTGGTCGTGCTTGGGGGGATGGCTTCTTGCATGCATATGATGGATGGCCAGCTTAGCCTCTTTTATCTCAGCATCTGACTGTCCTCCCTCTGCTTTGCTTGGTGCCCCTTGACCTTGTCTGGAGTCACTCTTTCGCTCGTGCCGGCCGGGGATTCATGGCTTCGGGTGTATTCTGGGCGGCTGGGGAGTTATGCTGCGTTCGTGTTCTGACTTGCTGTTTCCTCTTGCTTCGGTTGTGTTCCTTTGCTCTTTGAGTTGTGTTGTATTTATTTGCGTTTTGGTCTTTTCTGGCTACTTCCCGCTTGTGGGTTGGGGGCCGGGGTTTGTTGTTTGTTGGTTTCTTTGTTGCTTTCCCTCGGGCTGTGAGGTTCTAAGGGGTTGTTTTTGTTTTGTTTTCGTACATTGGTTTTCACAGTGGATGTTCTCTTGTTTTGATGGTGCCCTTTGGCCTCGGGCTTTGAGGTCTTTTTGCTTTATTTATAATCACCTTTGCAAAAAAAAAAAGAAGTGAAGAGCTGCAGAGCAAAAATCATCCCCAACAACACTCCAAGCAGCTTTGAAAAACCCCACAGGAAAGCCATCCGGGCCCGGAGCCTTAGCACTACTCATGGAAAAGAGAACAGCTCGAACCTCATTTCTCGAGATAGGACGGATGAGATCAGTTACACACTGATCAGACCACGAAAACCCCACAATCGGTTTTAACTGCTCTGTAAGATCTCGGTAACCAACCCTCTGGGAACCCAAGAGCCCATGGAAATACTGGACCACAGCTCTCGATATGTCCTCATGGGATGACAACCTGGCCCCAGAATCGTCAACTAGAGAGGCTAAACCATACCAGGCTGTCCTAACTTTCACGCTCCTGTGAAAGAAACCCGAGTTTCTGTCTCCCAACGCCAGCCATTTAACCCTCGATTTCTGACGAAGAGAAGCCTCTTCACACCTCACTGCTGCCCAAAACCTATCTGAAGCCTCAGACGCCTGATGCTGAAGGGTAGGAGACAGGGGATCCACCAACACTTCAGCCTGGGCAGCCTCCATGGCAGAGCGAAGGTCAACCACCTGCTGACTGAGCACGGCTATAGGCGTCCCAAACTCGTGTCTGAGAGCCCTCTTTAAGCCCTTCAAGTTGCGAGAGAAGCTAACAAGTGGAGAAACCCCAACATGGGTCCCCCACCCATTAGCGACCATGGACAAAAACCTATCAGACTCCACCCAATGGTTGAAGAACCGAAAAGAAGGAGACCGACGGGCACTCAAAGGGCCTGGAGAGAAAACCAACGGACAGTGATCAGAGACACCCCAATCATGCGCCTGCACCACACACAGCGGCCGGGCAGAAGCCCACTCAGCATTAACCAACACTCTATCCAACCTCCCCAACTGACCCCCCGGACCTTCTCGCGGACGGCTAGTCCACGTGAACCAATTCCCCTGAACCGGAAACTCTAACAAGTCAGCCTCAAGGAGAGCCCTATCAAACACATCCATCGGAGTGATGCTATGATTACCACCACTCCTTTCAGTCAGCCGCCTAGTCTCATTAAAGTCTCCCATAACCACTCCAGGGGAAGATGATAACTCCATTTTGGAGCTATTAAATACGTCCTAATTATAGCTAAAGTCCGCTTCCGATTGATTAAATATATCTCTTTTGTAGGAGAAAAGCGGCAAAGAGCTCGTGCGTCCGTTGGGCATGTTCGAGTGCTTAAAGCAGAGTTTTAGCGCCCCGGGAATGCATCGGGAAGAGGGGAACTTGTTCCGTGAAGAAACGGGCCAAAACTGCCTTGGAGAGGCAAAGCTTCAGCCCCAAACTCGAGAGCCAGCGTCGAGCTATAGCGTCGAGACGCTGGCTCGACGCTGGAAAAACCCGAGAGCAAGCGTCGAGTGATAGCGTCGAGACGCTAGCTCGACGCTGCCCTGGCGTCGAGACGCTCTGGAGGAGGCGCGCGCAGGAATTTCATCGGGGCAGCGTCGCGACGCTGGCCTTGCGTCGCGACGCCATCGCGAGCGCGCGCGCGGATTACTTAGGGCACAGCGTCGAGACGCTGGCCTAGCGTCTCGACGCTACGACGATTACAGCAGCTAAAAGACGATTTTCCTGCACATTTTTTATCATCTTCTTCTTCATCTCTCTACGGTTTTGGACGATTTTAAGCTTCTTCTTCCCCATTTTCTCTCTATTCTCCGTGGAGCTCCGCCATTGTTGGCATGCTAGTGAGCTCCACTTTCCTTTGTAATAAGTAGACGGATCCTTCCATGGCCGTTGTTGGAGCGGGATTGACGAACCGCGCCATGAGCGGCTAAGGTAAGGGTGACGGTTTGGGATTTGTTTAGGGGGATTTTGTTAGACGATTTAGCTTTGATAATCTGAGTTTTGATATGCATATTGGTTCTGTTTACTTTGCATTTATCTACTTTGCTTAATCCAACGCGCATGTTAAAATACGCCGATTGACACTCGAGTAGTTTCGCATGTCGTGTATGTTAAAGAGTAGCGATGTCGTGCCTCTCACTGCTCGACTAAGTAACACAGGTAGATAGAATTAAATCGAAGTATCGGGTCGGGTTGGATAATTGTTGATTGCATACAGCGTTTGCGGGCAATCTACTAGCAATTAGAATTCACGCTCGAATGTTCGTCGCGGTTAGCTAGTGACTGTCTAAATTTACTTTGGGGTTGATCACCTTGACGTAGGATTAGATAAAGTGTAATTAGAACTGTGTGGTCTAATAAAAATCCATGGAGTCGGCTACTTTGGGGCTTCTCTGGTAGTCGTCCGCGTGTTCAGTAAATTGAATTCCATGTTATTAGAATTAAATGATAAGTTGAATTTGTCTAACAATTGATCCCGAGACTCCCCAAACCGCGCACACGTTCTCTACATATTATTCTTCCTTCGTTAGCTTTCTTACTATTTCCTTTGCATGCTAAAACCCCCCGTTACCAATTAATCAATTAAATCCCAATTTCGCTAGTAAATTCAATCTTCCTATTCCTTGGATCGACCCTGTTACCACTGGCTGCAAAGCCTTGGTCATAGGCTTTATAAATCGTACTTTGGCAAGCCTCGACAACTTGAGATTAAGTGGATATTCAAAAATCCGCCCACCAAAATTGGCGCCGTTGCCGGGGAGTAGGCAATTGATTGATTTTATGATTGAAGTTTGAATTTGATTTATTGATGGTTGACTGAAAAAAATTTCTTGTTTGTAATTTGTATGTTTAGATTTTTGTTTGTGTATGACCCGTTCCTCTGAGGGTAGTTTGCAGTTTATCCCTGAGATTGACAGAGAGGAGCGGCGGTTACGGAGAGAGGCCCGTGAGGGGCAAGGAACGTTGGAAAGAGAAGAAGGCAATCCCTTCTTATTTGACGAGATGGCGCAAGGTGATGCGCCACGGACGCTTAAGCAGCTGGCAGCGCCAGACCTGAACCTGCAGCCTTTGTGCATTAACTACCCCGTGGTAGCAGGTAACTTCGAGTTGAAATCTGGTTTAATTCACCAGTTACCTTCTTTCCATGGAAACGCAGGTGAGGACGCGAACAAACATCTAATGGAGTTCCATTGCGTTTGCGCGGGGATGAAGCCCGCAGGGGTCACGGAGGAGCAACTGAATATGAGGGCATTCCCCTTCACGCTCAAGGACAAGGCCAAGGATTGGCTGTACTATTTGCATTCCGGATCCATCACCACGTGGCAGGATATGAAGCGGGTATTTTTGGAGAAATACTTTCCCGCATCCTTAGCCACCACTCTGCGGAAGAGGATATATGGGATCACCCAGGATGTTGGTGAGTCCCTGCACGAATACTGGGAACGCTTCGGGCGCCTGTGCGCGAGCTTCCCACATCATCAGATTGCCGATCAGTTATTGATACAGTATTTTTATGAGGGGATGACGCCCCATGACCGGCAGATGATCGATGCAGCGAGTGGCGGGGCACTGATTGACAAGACCCCAGTTGAGGCCAAGCAGTTGATTGCAAATATGGCCACCAACTCGCAGCAATTCGGTATTCGGGGACAAGGCCAAGTGCACAGCGTGGCTCAGAGCCACGAGATGACTGAAATGAGGGCCCAGGTGGCCGAGATAGGCAGCATGTTAAAGAAAATAGTTGGAGGACACCGTGAGGATGCGGAGGTCAACGCGATCGGGGGGTATGCTTCCAATCCAAGGAAGTACGACCCATATGCAAACACTTACAACCCCGGTTGGCGCGACCATCCTAATTTCAGCTATGGGAATAGGGAAGGACAAACTCGTTTCCAAGGCCAGTCCCAGGATAGGCCTAATTCTTCCACCCAGGCTCAAGCCTCGAGCTCCTCCAGCTCGCTTGAAGAGATGGTAAGGACCATCGTGACTAGCACCAGCCAGTTTCAGAAAGAGGCTCGAGAGGAGCTTAATTCTCACAAGGCAGAGCTGCAGAATTTGAACAAGCAGCTGACACAGATGGCGGTGTCTATTAGTAAGATTGAGAGCAAGAGCTCGGGGAAGCTTCCTTCCCAAACTACAGTAAACTCATGTGAAAACGTGAGTGCCATTCAGCTGCGCAGTGGGAAGTCACTTTCCACCAGAGCTGCGAAGGAAGCCATGGACAGCCTGAACAAGTCCGACCCGACTGCTCCTGAGACTCAGAATGCGAAAGAAGATGAGAAGGCCAGTGTACCTGAGGATGTTGCCAGAGCACCATTCCCGAGTAGGCTTGCGAAGCCTACTTTGGAATCTGATGATGAGGAGGTCCTTCGAACCTTCCAAAAGGTGATGGTAAATATCCCGCTCCTAGAGGCAGTCAGTCAAGTGCCAAAGTATGCGAAATTTCTAAGGAGCTGGTGCACTACGAAAAGGAAGTCCAGAGGGACTGAGAAAAAGAAGGAAAACGTCTCTGCCATACTCCCAGGTACGTTGCCTGCAAAGTGCAACGATCCAGGTACTTTTACTATCCCTTGCACTATAGGTAGTAAAATTGTTCATAATGCCATGTTAGACCTAGGAGCCTCTGTTAATGTTATGTCTTATGCATTGTATCGTGAACTGAATTTAAATGAAATGCATGAATGTAATGTTTCTGTTCAGTTGGCTAATGGGTCGAGCATCTGTCCTAGGGGGAAGGTAGAGGATGTTTTAGTTAGAGTTGGGAATATGACGTTTCCCGCTGATTTCCTTGTTTTAGATATGAATGAAAACTCATCGCATGCTTCGTCCTCCATGTTGTTAGGACGTCCCTTTCTTAAGACCGCTAGGGTAAAAATTGATGTGTATAAGGGCGTTGTTTCCCTGGAGTTTGATGATACTTTGCATGAGTTCTCTTTGTTTGGAAAATCTGCTGGAAATGTGTCTGTTTGTGAGCATGTTGAGAATGGGAATCTACCCTCGCGCTTGAGGGATGGTTCCCATGTCTCAGTTAAAATTTCTGATTTAAATTTGTTTGATGATAATGCTGATTTTTGCACTAACACTTCTTATATTCACGTGCCCGAGGCACGAAGAGTGCAAAATATTTTTCAGGTGGATGGTAGGAAAGGTGTGGCCAAGGACAAGTCTGGATCGTCCCCCGCACCTACAGACTATGGATGAGTCTGTTGAGAGAATACAGTCGAGCAACCGACTTTAAAAATTCTGCGCTTCTCGGAGGCACCCGAGCGATGGACTGTTTTTATGCTTTAGTTTAGTTTTATTGCTTTTTAGATTAATTTAGTATTATTTAGCTTGCTGTTTTTTTTTTAGGAATCGAAGAAGAGAAGGCAATTTTGGGCTCTGATGCGTTCGTGTGCCGCTTCCTCGCCTTCGCCAGCTTCACCAAGAGTCAGGGAAGTGTATTTCTTCTTCCCTTTTACTTCGTTGTATCTGACTGGTTGGCATTGAGGACAGTGCCAAATTTTGAAGTTAGGGGTGGAGTAGTCCGACGGATATGCATGTGTAGTTTGTTGAGAAGTGTTGCAAAGATATTGAAGTGCTTGGGACTCTGTTTATTGTTTTCTGACTGTGATAGCTTAGGAAATGCATGTTGGAAATCTGAGCATGTTCATAATCGAGTTTTTGCATGAGTTTTGTGTTTTTAGGTTCATGTCAAAAATTTTAAAATTTTTTCTTTTGCTCTCTTGCACTTATCGCGCACTTAGCAACTCTCCCTAGATTCCGTAAGCTTTGTTTATCGCATGTTTAGCTAATTCTCGTTGTCACCCCGAAAGGCACCCTTAGGTAGCTTGTTGCATGAGAGTTAGTGGTTAGTTAATTGAGAAAGCATGTGCTTAGCCTAATCTAAAAAAATAGAAAAGCATGTTTGGTAGAAAATTCCTCTCGAGGCGCTCCTCCTTCTTATTAGCGCTTAAAAGAAGTGAGCGTCAGTCCTTAAAAACGTGAAGCTTTGGCCAAAGTTTGACGTGTTAGGCAGCTCGAGTAGGAAAGAAAAAGAAACAAAAAGTTGGTTCAAAGAACCCAAATAAAAGAGTACAAAGTACTTTTGAAAAGAAAGAAAAAGAATGAGAAAATAATTAGGTCTCTTAATTTGCTTCTCTCTCTCGTGTAAGTCAAGTGTAGCTGTTCTTAAACGCTAGAAGTAGGGGGGAAATGGGATGTGCGTTGCATATAGGTTTTCCAGGTTTACGTGAGTTTAGGAGTGGTTGTCTAGCACACACACACGTTAGGGGGCAAGAGTTAATTTTTGATATGTCCTAGTTAATGCATGAACGAAATGCTTCCATGATTATGATCGTGTTTAAATTTCAATATGCATGGAAGCTTGAGTTAGAATATATGTAAACGCGTCCTTAGAGTCAATGTCTTTGTAGTGCTTGCTCGAGGACTAGCAATGTTTAAGTTGGGGGTGTTTGATAACTCCATTTTGGAGCTATTAAATACGTCCTAATTATAGCTAAAGTCCGCTTCCGATTGATTAAATATATCTCTTTTGTAGGAGAAAAGCGGCAAAGAGCTCGTGCGTCCGTTGGGCATGTTCGAGTGCTTAAAGCAGAGTTTTAGCGCCCCGGGAATGCATCGGGAAGAGGGGAACTTGTTCCGTGAAGAAACGGGCCAAAACTGCCTTGGAGAGGCAAAGCTTCAGCCCCAAACCCGAGAGCCAGCGTCGAGCTATAGCGTCGAGACGCTGGCTCGACGCTGGAAAAACCCGAGAGCAAGCGTCGAGTGATAGCGTCGAGACGCTAGCTCGACGCTGCCCTGGCGTCGAGACCCTGCTTGGCGTCGAGACGCTCCGGAGGAGGCGCGCGCAGGAATTTCATCGGGGCAGCGTCGCGACGCTGGCCTTGCGTCGCGACGCCATCGCGAGCGCGCGCACGGATTACTTAGGGCACAGCGTCGAGACGCTGGCCTAGCGTCTCGACGCTACGACGATTACAGCAGCTAAAAGACGATTTTCCTGCACATTTTTTATCATCTTCTTCTTCATCTCTCTACGGTTTTGGACGATTTTAAGCTTCTTCTTCCCCATTTTCTCTCTATTCTCCGTGGAGCTCCGCCATTGTTGGCATGCTAGTGAGCTCCACTTTCCTTTGTAATAAGTAGACGGATCCTTCCATGGCCGTTGTTGGAGCGGGATTGACGAACCGCGCCATGAGCGGCTAAGGTAAGGGTGACGGTTTGGGATTTGTTTAGGGGGATTTTGTTAGACGATTTAGCTTTGATAATCTGAGTTTTGATATGCATATTGGTTCTGTTTACTTTGCATTTATCTACTTTGCTTAATCCAACGCGGATGTTAAAATACGCCGATTGACACTCGAGTAGTTTAGCATGTCGTGTATGTTAAAGAGTAGCGATGCCGTGCCTCTCACTGCTCGACTAAGTAACACAGGTAGATAGAATTAAATCGAAGTATCGGGTCGGGTTGGATAATTGTTGATTGCATACAACGTTTGCGGGCAATCTACTAGCAATTAGAATTCACGCTCGAATGTTCGTCATGGTTAGCTAGTGACTGTCTAAATTTACTTTGGGGCTGATCACCTTGACGTAGGATTAGATAAAGTGTAATTAGAACTGTGTGGTCTAATAAAAATCCATGGAGTCGGCTACTTTGGGGCTTCTCTGGTAGTCGTCCGCGTGTTCAGTAAATTGAATTCCATGTTATTAGAATTAAATGATAAGTTGAATTTGTCTAACAATTGATCCCGAGACTCCCCAAACCGCGCACACGTTCTCTACATATTATTCTTCCTTCGTTAGCTTTCTTACTATTTCCTTTGCATGCTAAAACCCCCCGTTACCAATTAATCAATTAAATCCCAATTTCACTAGTAAATTCAATCTTCCTATTCCTTGGATCGACCCTGTTACCACTGGCTGCAAAGCCTTGGTCATAGGCTTTATAAATCGTATTTTGGCAAGCCTCGACAGCTTGAGATTAAGTGGATATTCAAAAATCCGCCCACCAGAAGACCATCCCGAACAAGCCAAAGACAGCTCCCTCCATAAAGCAGAGCGACCAGCCTCGAGATTGAACCCATAAACACAAGCAATCTGGGTCACCACCTGAGAGGACAAATCCACAAGAGAACCAGTAACCAACTGAGGACTGAGCAAACTAGGAGAGAAGGAGAAGCGGCAGGAAGGCCATAACACCCAAATCCTACTCAGGCCACTATCCCCATAGCTACACACACACTGCCAATCGGCCCCAAAGGAACTAAACACGAAATCAAACTGATGAGCCTTCATCTTAGTTTCTACTAGACAACAGAAACCAATATTCGCAGACTGTAGAAAGGAACGAACACATCGTCCTTTCGCCGGGTCAGTGAGACCGCGCACATTCCATGAACACCAACTAGACATGGGAACCATTAGTGGAGACTAAAGCATCCTGACACCACCTAGGGTCAACACTATCACATAAAGCCTTCTCCACAATAGAGACCACCCTCGGACCCACCAAACCTTCCTTAGAGGTTCCGGCTAAAGAAGCAAAGGAGTTCGTCACTTGCACCCCCTTAGGCCGCTCGGGCGAGCCGGAGCGCCTCGGGGGGATGCCGAGAGACGAGCAAGGGGAGCCGAGCGTAGCAGAAGGAAGAGTTGGCAGAGTAGTCTCAACCAACACTTTACCAGCTTTCTTCTTGTCCCGATTACACCTACGAGATTTCCCTATTACAGGGGTGAAGCCATCAACTCCCCCATTCGAGTCGGGCTGCTGGCCCTTACCACTACCTTCCACAACCTTATCAGAGCCCAAAACCTCACTCCCATCCTGGGGGCGCTCACTATGGGTCTCAACCTCAGCCTTTCCCTGTGCAGGGTGAATAGAATCATTACAAACCAAATTCTTCTTCGGACAACCTATATCCGAATGACCAAAAACTCTGCAAGCCAAGCACCGTTTGGGTTTCCATTCATATTCAATAGGAATCGAATGATCAACCCCATAAATAGTAACCCCAACCATGCTGGGAAGAGGAGCGTAAATAGCTACTTCCACACAAACACGAGCATAGGAGGAGCACGTTTTCTCTTTAGTAGGCTTATCTAAACGTAGAGGAACCCCAATAGTGCTCGCAATGTCACTCAACCCATGAGAGGTCCACATTTCCATCGGAACATGGAAAAACTTAACCCAAACTGGGATCTTATCAAACACAAAGGTTTGAGGCACTATACCAGGCACCCATTCCCTAAGGAGGATTGGCTTCCCACCAATGTGCCCAGGGCCATTTGCCAGAATCCAATCACGAGCCGAGTCGTTCTTGAACCGAAAAATGATCAACCCATTATCAAACATATTAATTGTGGGGACTTCCACGTGACCCCAGATCCTGCGCACCAAGCGATCAAGAACAGTAAACGGGAGCTTACCATCCATAAACTGACCCACTATGGAACCTCTCCAAACTGCGATGCTCTCCTCAATTACCTCATCAGAGGGGACTGCAAACATGATACCATCTTTCTCGACTGGGGGACTATAAACAAGGGGTTCATCCAAAGAAGAAGTCCACTTAGGCCCGAACAAATTTGCCCAGCTAGCCTTATGGCCAGGGCCAATTGACCCACCTCCCGACCCTAGTGGCCCTAGAGGATCCACCTTACTATGACCCAAGGATCCAGAAGAATCAGCATCCTCATCCCCGTTTAACAAATCCACCCTAGAATGGCCTAGTTGAGGAAATTTACCCGGAAGATGACCACAAGGATCCCACGGACGGACAAAGACGAAGTGAATTCTATTAGGACTTCTTCGCCTCCCCTCTTGGTTTGTGCAGGGGAGGAAGAGCCGTCGTCAGGTTCTCCCAAACAAAGCTTCGTCTGTTCGGCGGATGAAGGTAGCGGAGCTGGGCGCAGCACCGAGATTGGAGGGCAAGCTGAATAAGGTCGAGGAGCTGGGCACGTCTTCAATGAGGTCATCCATGGCTGCTGCTTGAAGGTTGCTGAGCAGGGTGCTTCAAGAGATAAGTTTTCTCTGGTTTTTTCATTCGGTTTTGTTCTGTTTTTAAGCTTTCTGCATTTCTTTTGTTAGTTTGTTAGCTTGTGTGGGCTGTTTTTGTTGGTCTGGGGCCTTGGAGTTTGGGTTGGGGTGCTTGGTTTTCTTCATCTTCAAATGGGGAAGAAGAAACCTCCTCACAAGAAGGCTTCCCCTCAAAAGAAGGCTTCTGCTTCACTCTCGAGTTCCAATGGGTCGCGGCCACAACAGTCCCCATCTTTAGAGGTCTCCAAATCAGGAGCTCATTCCAATTCAGGAGCTCCAATTGGGATTGCTCCGAGTGCCCAGCTTCATTCATCTGGTCACGATTTAGGGAAGAAGGTTGCCCGCGTTTTGACTTCTGAAGCTACTAAAAAGGTTTCCAAATCCGAGGGAAAACAGAGCATTCTAAGTGTTGAGGTTCCTGCTGTGGGACAACCTTTGAATGCGACAGTTCATCTAATTCAGGGTGCTGGTGCAGGTTCTCGTAGCTCTAGTAAAATTACAGGGCTTGATAACGATGGATCAGCTAGCGTTACTGGGCAACCTGCAACTGATGCGAAAACAGGGGATGCCTCGCTTCAATTTGGAACTCGTGATATGCCTAGCGATTGCGGTGGGGGGAAACCTTTGTCACGTCCGATAGTTCAACGGTCTAAAGGTCACTCCTTGGCAGAGGTAGAGGCTTCGTCTGGTTCAATCTTGGGCGAGGCTCGGCTGGAGGTTGAAGATGATGGATTAGGGCAGGCCGCCTCTCTTCCCAGGGCTGCGGCGGCTGGAGATCCCTCATTGAATGACTTTCCTAATTTAGGAAAGGAAATTAATGACATTCAACAGCCGGTTACCTTATCTTCTTCAGCCCCCGTGAAGATTGCTGCTGATATTAATGACCAAGATGCTGCGGCCCGCAAGCCTAATTCTATGGAAGGAAAGTATCTTCACGGTTTTGGACAGCGAGTTGATCTTCCTCTTCCCTTGCACGCTTCTGTGATTAATGAGCGTGCAGCTGCTTCTCAATGCCCAGCTGGCCGGTTGGTGAAAGGTAAGAAGATGGCGAGTAATCTGCCTTCTATGGAAAGCCATTTGAAGAACGCGGATGCACGACCTTTGGGTTCTATGACCATGGAAGCCCGTTATGGTAAGTCAGGGAGTCTAATGACTGTGGATGCCCGTCATGGTAAGTCTGGCAGTTCTCTTCCCCCAATTGGGCCGATTGGTGGCGATTCTAGGGGCAATCTTCATGGGCCAATTTTAAAAGAGCATGGTCCTGTCTTGCTAGGGCAAAAGGAGCTTCATCAAGTTGGGCTGGGTCCAGTTGGGCTTAATTCCATTGGGCTCAACAAGAGTGGGCTTAATGAATTGGCCCAAAATGGTGTTAGTGAGTTGGATCCAAATGTGCTTAATTTTAATGGGCTCGATAATGAGAGTATAGGGCAAAGTTTGAATGGCTTAGGACAAGGTGTCTTGCCTATTGGCTCATCTCCCTTTAGTCCTCTAGGGCGGGGTCAATTGGGAAATTTAGTGACGCGTCGTAGTCTTCCCCCTCGGGAGGAGCTGTTGCCCTTGGGGGGTAAGAATGGATCTTCTGTGTTTGGGATGGGGTTTAGCGAGCTTGGGGCGAGGAGTGGGTCGGGGATTCCAGGAAAGTTTCCCCTGTTAGGCCAATCTCGTTCGAACCAGCTTGTGAGTGCTGGAGACGATGTGTCTCAGGGTTCTGGGGATAGTTTTGGGATGAGTGGGTACTTTGTGCCCCCAGGATCCCATGGTCAGGGTCTGAAGTCTAGTTGGGCTAATCTTTTTGGGCCTCAGTGGACCTCCCCTACTTCTGAACCCCTAGTCTATAACCCTCCAATTGAAAAGGATGGGATTATGTTTGCCATACCCTCGGATGAGGTAATTGAGGAGGGGGTAGCAGTCTGGAGAGGTTCTTTGGTGGGTCAGTTTATCGATGGTAAACTCCCCTTTTTTGTGCTTGATCGGCTTGTCCGTAAGATTTGGGGACATGTGGAAGTTCCAACCATTAACTTGTTTGATAATGGTTTGATCATCTTCAGGTTCCAAAAGGACTCAGCTCGGGACTGGGTCTTGGAGAATGGCCCCTGGCACATTGGGGGTAAGCCTATCCTACTGAGGCAGTGGGTCCCCGGGATAGTCCCTCAGACCTTTGTCTTCGATAAAATTCCTGTGTGGGTTAAGTTCTTCCATGTCCCTATGGAATCGTGGACCACTCCTGGCTTGAGTAACTTGCGAGTACGGTTGGTGTTCCTTTGAGGTTGGATAAGCCTACAAAGGACAAAACGTGCTCCTCGTATGCTCGGGTTTGTGTGGAGGTCGCGATTGAGGCCCCTCTTCCTAGTAAGGTTGGGGTCACTGTCTATGGTGTGGATCACACTATCCCCATTGAGTATGAATGGAAGCCCAAGAGGTGCCTATCCTGTCGGGTCTTTGGCCACTCGGACTCCGGTTGTCCTAAAAAGCCTGTGGGTAGTTTGGAGCCCATCCTTCCTACACAGGTGTCTACTGAGGGTGGGGTCAGGGTGTCGGCTCAGAGTGATGGCGTGAACTCGGTTCAGGTAGGGGTTGCTAGTGGGGAGGGGGATCAGGCCTCCTCTCTTGAGGCCGGTGATGACTTTCTCCCTGTGGGAGGGAAATCCCGTAGGCGTAAACGGAAGAAGGCTGCCAGGTCCTTGGCTGCAGACTCGTCTGCCCTTCCCTTTGCCTTGGCTAGTCTTCCGAGTTCTCCTACTGGTCCCTCCTCTCGGCTTCCCCGTTCTCCTAAACCCCTGAAGGGGGTACATGTGACTAACTCTTTCGGTTCTCTTTCGGATTCGTTAGGGTGTGATTTGGCCCCCCCGAGGGTGGTTTCCTTAGTGGAAAAGACGCTCTGTGACAGTGTTGACCCTCGATGGTGTCAGGATGCCATTGTTTCCCCGTCTACTTCCTATGTCTAGTTGGTGCTCGTGGAATGTGCGCGGTCTCACTGACCCGTCAAAAGGACGATGTGTTCGCTCCTTTTTGCAAGCTGAGAATATTGGTTTCTGCTGTCTGGTAGAAACTAAGGTTAAGGCTCATCAGTTTGATTTCGTGTTTCGTTCCTTTGGGGCTGATTGGCAGTGTGTTTGTAGTTATGGGCATAGTGGCCTGGGTCGTATTTGGGTGTTATGGCGTTCCCGCCGTTTCTCGTTCTTCCCTAGCCTGATTAGCCCTCAGTTGGTTACTGGCTCCCTGGTGGACCTGTCTTCTCAGGTTGTGACTCATATTGCCTGTGTGTATGGGTCCAATCTCGAGGCTGGGAGGTCTGTTTTGTGGAGGGAGTTGGCCTTGGCTTGTTCGAGTTGGTCTTCCCCTGGCATTGTTATGGGAGACTTCAATGAGACTCGCCGGTTGACTGAGAGGAGTGGGGGTAACCATAGCATTTCTTCGATGGGAGCCTTTGATACTGCTCTCCTAGAGGCTGACTTGGTTGAGCTGCCGGTTCAGGGGAATTGTTTCACTTGGACTAGTCGCCCGAGGGGTGGCCCAGGAGGTCAGTTGGGAAGGCCTATGTGTGTGGTGCACGTGCATGACTGGGGTGTCTCTGACCATAGTCCGTTGGTTTTCTCTCCTGGCCTTTTAGGTGCTCGTCGGTCTCCCTCCTTTCGGTTCTTTAACCATTGGGGGGAGTCTGATAGGTTTTTGTCTGTGATTGCCAGTAAGTGGGTGACCCATGTTGGGGTCTGTCCGCTTGTTAGCTTCGCTCGCAATTTAAAGGGCTTAAAGGGGGCTCTCAGGCAGGAGTTTGGGACGCCGATTGCCGTGCTTAGTCAGCAGGTTATTGATCTGCGCTTGGCCATGGAGGCTGCCCAGGCGGGTGTTTTGGTGGACCCCCTTTCTCCTTCCCTCCAGCGTCAGGCTGCTGAGGCTTCTGATAGGTTCTGGGCAGCAGCTAGGTGTGAGGAAGCCTCCCTTCGGCAGAAATCGAGGGTCAAGTGGCTGGCGTTAGGGGATAGGAACTCGGGGTTCTTTCACAGGAGCGTTAAAGTTAGGGCAGCCCGGAATAACTTTTCCTCTTTGGTTGATGGCTCTGGGTTAGGTTGTCGTCCCATGAGGACATCTCGAGATCTCTGGTTCATTATTTCCAGGGTCTCTTGGGGTCCCAAGGGGTTGGTTATCGTGACCTCACTGAGTGTTTAAAGCCAATGGTGGGGTTTTCGTGGTCTGATCAGTGTGTAACTGATCTCACTCGCCCCATCTCGCGAGAGGAGGTTCGAGCTGTTCTCTTTTCCATGAGTAGTGCCAGGGCTCCTGGCCTGGATGGCTTCCCTGTGGGGTTTTTCAAAGCTTCTTGGAGTGTTGTTGGGGATGATTTCGTTTCCGCTGTGCTTCACTTCTTTGATACCTCCTTCCTTCCTCCTGGTATCAATGCCACCTCTCTTACCTTGATTCCTAAGAAGGTGGGTGCTTCACGGGTTGAGGATTTCAAGCCTATTTCTTGTTGCAATGTGTTGTATAAATGCATTGCAAAGGTTTTGGCTAATCGTCTTCGCGTGTGGCTGCCTTCCTTCATTAGTCCGAATCAGTCGGCCTTTGTTCAAGGTAGGAGCATTGTGGATAACATTCTGCTCTGCCAGGAGTTGGTTGGGGGTTACCACCTCAACAAAGGGAGCCCGCGGTGTGTGCTGAAGATTGACCTGCAGAAGGCTTATGACTCTATTCAGTGGGATTTTCTCTTTGGCTTACTGCTTTCGATTGGTACGCCCTGCCAGTTTGTCAACTGGGTCCGGGCTTGCGTTACTTCGCCTATGTTCTCCATCTCGGTGAATGGGTCCTCTGAGGGGTTTTTTGCGGGTAGGCGTGGTCTCCGTCAGGGTGATCCCCTGTCCCCTTACCTGTTCGTCATGTGTATGGAAGTCTTATCGCGGCTGCTGAATTCCCCGCCGCCTGAGTTTGAGTTTCATCCCAAGTGTGAGATGGTTAATCTTACCCATCTTTGCTTTGCGGATGACTTGATGATTTTCTCTGCGGGGAACAGGACTTCCTTGAGGTTTGTTCAGCAGACCTTACTGCTCTTCCAGGAGCTATCCGGCCTTGTGGCTAACTCCGCTAAGAGCTCGATGTTCTGCTCGGGGGTTCCTGTCCAGGTGGCTGTCGGTCTGGCTGAGTTCATGGGTGTTGCTCTGGCGACCTTGCCTGTGTGTTACTTAGGTCTCCCTCTCATCTCATGAAGCTCCTCTGGCTCCTCCTGCTTCGCTCTGGTTCTCTGTGGGTAGCTTGGATGGAGGCGTATATCCTCCGTGGTCGGTCTCTTTGGACGATTCCTGTGTCGTCTACGTGGTCTTGGTGCCTCAAGGCGATTATGGGGCTTCGGGACCAATTCCGTCCACTTATTCGGTTCTCCATTGGTGACGGTTCTAGGTGTCGTATGTGGGTTGATCCTTGGCTGCCTGATGGTTCTATTCTCCCCAGAATTAGTGATCGTATCTTGTATGACGCAGCTAGTCATATTCAAGCTATGGTCTCTGATTTTTTGCTACCTGATGGTTCGTGGCGGTGGCCGGCAGTGTCTCCTGCATTGTTGGAGATCGCCGATGCTGTGCGCTCTACTGTGTGTTGCCCAGGTAGGGAGGATAAGTTGATCTGGGTTCCTGGCGGGATTGGTTTTTCGGTTTCTAGTGCTTGGGAGGCGATTCGACCCCGTGGGACAGTGGTCCCGTGGCAGGGTTTACTATGGTTCGGGGGGAATATTCCGCGTCATGCTTTTGTCACCTGGCTGGCCTTGAGGGACCGCTTGTATACTCGTGATAGGCTGGCTAGGTGGATCCCTTCGACACCTACTGATTGTTTGCTTTGTTTGTCCGGGACTGAGTCTCGTGACCACTTGTTCTTCCAGTGCCCCTTTGCGAGTTTGGTGTGGGAGGATATCCTCTGTTGGGGCAGAGCTTCCCGCCTCGTTCTCCCTTGGGATGCTGAGCTTGAGTGGATTTGTCGGGTGAGTGCTGGGCAGCACAAGCGTAAGCTTGTTTGGAGGGTGGCCTGGTGTGCTGTGATTTACCATATTTGGATGGAACGCAATTTGCGTTTTCATGGCCCGGGTCACCGCCCTACTCAGTCGGTTATCGCTGCTATTCGGTCTGATATTTCTTCTGCATGCTCGTCCTGGGCGGGTGCGGTTTCGGCCGTCTCCCCCTGGGATTCTTTTGATTGACTTTGTCTTGTTCTTTGAGTGTGTGCAGGTGTTATGTCAGGTTGCTCTATGTGGCGCTGTCTCGCTTATGGCGATTGCTACTTCCCCTGCTCTGTCCCTGGTTCATGCTGTTGTCCCTTCTTCTGGAGGGGTTTCTGGTTTGGTCTGTGTGGCTTGGTTATTTGAGCTTGTCCCTGTGCTTGTTCTTGCTCTGAGATCGCTGCTTTCTGAGGCTTGTTCAGTTGTTGGCTTCTTCATCTGTCTGTCCTTGGCTGTCCTTGGCCTTTCTCCCCTGGTGGGCTTCTTGTGTGGGGCTCTGCGAGGCTAGTCTGTGGGGTGTCCCTAGCTGTCGGAGTGTTTCAGGCGGTGCTTGTTTCTTCTGCAGTTGGCTGTCCTTCTCTTGTTCTATGGGTGCTCGTTGTCCCCTGCCGGATTGAGTTGTGTTCTGGACGCTTGTTGTCACCCCGAAAGGCGCTTTGTCCTGAGGGTGTGTGGGCTTTTGGTGGGTCCTTGGATCTGGCTTTGTCGAGGGAAGCGATGTTGGCTGGGTGCCTGTGGCTTTCTGCCGTGCCTGCATACCGGATGGTTGTTCTTTTGCCATAAGTAGGGGGAAGACGAGTTGATGGGCCTCTTCTTTGTTCGGTTTCTTGGTCGAGCTTGGGGGGCGGGCTTCTTGCTTGCATTTGATGGATGGCCAGCTTGGCCCCTTATTTCTCAGCATCTGCTTGTCCTCTCTCTGTTTTGCTTGGTGCCCCTTGACCCTGTCTGGAGTCGCTCTTTCGCTAGTACCGGCCGGGGGTTGGATGGCCTGGGGAGTTTTGTGGGCGGATGAGGTGTCATGCTTCGCGGTTGAGGTGTCACGATTCCTTCGTGTTCTATCTCTTTGTTTCCTCCTGCTTCAGCTGTTTTCTTTGCTTTTCAGTTGTGTTCCTTTTTTCTGCTTTTTGTCTTTTCTAGCTCCTTCCCGCTTGTGGGTTGGATGCTGGGGTTTGTTGTTGTTTGGTTTATTTGTTGCTTTCCCTCGGGCTGTGAGGTTTTCGTTGTGTTGTTTTCGTTTTGTTGTCGTACATTGGTTCTCCCAGTGTTTGTTCTCTTGTTGTTGTGCCCTTTGGCCTCGGGCTTTGAGGCCTTTTGCTTATATATAATCACTTTTGCAAAAAAAAGGATCCCACGGACCTTGAGGGATAACCTCCCTCCCATGTGCCCCGGAAGAACTCTGACCTCCAATTTGCAAATTTGCAATTGACTCAATCCGTGGAGATAAAATACGACGAGCGACCAAATTACCCAAATGTCCATGCCCTATGGGACTACAAGATGAAGGCCCAATCGGCATCAACCCATTTACCAAGCCCAAGCCATTAGAATTTAAACCATTTTGTCCAAGCCCATTTGGTAACTCACATTGAGCTTCCTCACGCTGCTGGCCCACCAAAATTTGGCCCACCATCCCATTAGACTTAAATTGATCTACTAAGCCAACAGATTGGCCCACCAGCCCCTTAGAAAAGGAAGGATGAGCAAAGGACGGGGAATCAGCAGAATGAAGTCGGCTGGCCAAATTATCCAACAAATCCGACTTCCTTACCTCAATTAATTCCTCTCTTCGCAATTCAAAAATGCCAGCCCGCGACAATAAATCCGAAACGGAAGATGGGGGAGAGAAAACGGATTTCTCAAAACGCTGCGAAAAAATCCCATCAATCACGGCTGAAGAATTATGGTAATTTCCCACAATGGCCGAATCTTTTGCTGACGAGTGATAGCTCCATTTTGGAGTTATAATTATGTCCCTAATTCACGTTTATTATTGGCTTAATCTTGTTTATATGTGATTATTGCAGGTGTTCGCGGTAATTCGTCCTCGGGAGCGTTTCGGCGTTTTTCGGGGCCTAATATCGCAATTTAAAGGCCTAGGAACACTTCTCGGGAAGACCCGTGCAAAGGCATGAAGGTTGAGCACTTTTGGGAAATTGAAGGCAAAAATCCATGCATCAACCCGAGAGCTAGCGTCGAGCGACAGCGTCGCGACGCTAGCTCGACGCTGCCATAGCGTCTCGACGCTCCGAAGTCTAAAGCGCTGAATTGAAGAAAAACCCGAGAGCAAGCGTCGAGCGATAGCGTCTCGACGCTCGCTCGACGCCGCACAAGCGTCTCGACGCTGTGCAAGCGTCTCGACGCACCCCGACTGCGCGCGCGCGTTATTTAGGGCGCAGCGTCGAGACGCTGCCCTAGCGTCTCGACGGTACGACGGACTACTTAACATTTTTGTCCGATTTTAGCCGCCATTATCATCTTCTACCTCAAGCTCCGCGCCTGATTTGACGTCCAGCAGCTGTTTTCCACCATGGGAGGGGCTAGGAAGCTCGATTTGAAGCCGTCCCACACCATACACGTCATGAGTGAGTAGATTTACTGTTTTTGGCTCGGGATTGTAAGGATAAATGTAGTATGAACTCTTGGTGAGGTTGTAGGATTGAAATTCTGAATTGGTTGGATATTTTATTGAATTGAACTCTATTTGTTAGCTTAATCTATGAACACGTTTGAATGATTTAGGACTAGGCACCCTTGATTTTGAGCATGTTCATTTGTTAAAGGATTTGATGTCGTGCCTCTCGTTTCCGCCAAGTAACAAGGAATTATGGCACCTTGAGCGTATTGGCGTCCTTATGCTTTTGGTGTTCGTTCTTCCCGAATTAGAATTCCAAATCGACATACTAATTTCGCGTCCAAATTAGATAGTCGTCACAGTCAGCTTGTTGCTACCGTTCGGTCTTGGGAGAGCGTTGGCCGCCAATGTCCGAACGGTATGCTTGATTAGCACAATTATTTATGTCTAATTAAATCCATGGAGCATGTCTGGGTTATTTATTAATTTTAGACGAGCTGTGCATTCGATAATTTATTTAACCTTAATACTCGTCATCCTATGATCCAAGAGGTTTGCTAAATTTATCCCCGATCGTCCCGAGTCGGAAACTCCGTTAGCTAAATTTTCCCATTGCTTTGTTCCATCTTTGTTACTTGAAAACCAACAATTACCCCTTATTTCACTTATATTAATAGTTTGCAAATTTAATTAAGATTAAGTCAAAATACCTTAATTCCCTGTGGATCGACCCCGTTACTACTATTCTACAAATAGTTTAGTGATTTCGGGCACTTATAAATTTATTTTGGCGGGTCTCGACAACCCGATGATTGGCGATAGTTCAATAATATCGCTACCAAAATTGGCGCCGTTGCCGGGGAAGCTAAGTGTAATTCGGCCTAATTTAAATTTGATTTGAGACTTTTAATTTTTACTTTAAAATTTCTGTTTATTCTTTTATTATTTGCAATTTTGATCTGTTTGATTAAGTGTGCTAGAAGTGCCAAATTTTTATTGAGAAAATGGAGATTGATGACGAGATTGGAGCCCCAAAAACGCTCAGACAGTGGACATCATTTGCTATGGGCCACCAACCCTCTTGTATTTCCTACCCGGAAATTTCAGGTGAGTTTGTGCTTAAATCGGGTTTAATTGACCATTTACCCTCTTTTTGTGGTGAAGCAGATGAGGATCCTTATAAACATCTCAAGGCTTTTCAAATGACAAGTTCTGCGATGAAGCCAGGCGGCATTACTGAAGATCAGCTCTACCTGAGAGCTTTCCCATTCACCTTGAGAGGTGAAGCTCGAGATTGGCTGCATTACTTGCCATCGGGGATCATTTTCACTTGGGAGAAGTTGCAGAATCTATTCTTGGAAAGGTACTTCCCAGCTTCAAAAGCCAGAGCCGTGAAAAAAGATATCCGCCAATTTGAGCAAGGAAAGGACGAGGCGTTTCACGAATGCTGGGAGAGGTTCATCAAACTCTGTGAGAAATGCCCGAACCACCTGATAGCAGAAGCCGAGCTTATCGAATTCTTCTATGAAGGGTTGCTTCCGCATGACTGCCAAATGCTTGATGCAGCAAGTGGAGGAGCCCTTTGGGAGAAAACACCTGTAGAAGCTAGACAGTTGATTTCTAATATGGCTGAGAACCGTCGCCAGTACGGAGGAAGGAACGAGTACGCTAAAATGTCTACCGACGTATCAGAGCTCAAGGAACAAGTATCTCAGGTATTTGGTTTAATTCATGCGATGAAAGAAAAATCATCTCAAGCTGTTTCTTCTGTCTCAGGTCAAGCCATTGAAGGCATGTTCAAATCGCTCATGGAAGCTAGCAATGAGACAAAGTCGCAGATAAAATCTCTAAGAGATGAGTTCTCGGAGGTGAAGGAAAGAATGAGCAAAATTGAATCCAAAGCAGAAGGAGTTAGTGCGATAAACCTCAGAAGTGGTAAAGAAGTACCATCCCGTACCACTCCCGTGAGTCCTCCAAAAGATTCAGAGATATCCCTAGATAAGTGTTCTCAAGCACCCTCTGAAACTGTTGTAACTCCTCCTCCTCTTATTTCTATGAAGTCTTACACTCCCGTTGCCCCTTTTCCTAGTAGGCTGGCAAGGCCATCTAAGGAGGCCGACGATGCGGATGTTCTTGAGACACTGAGGAAAGTTGGGATCAATATACCGCTGCTTGATGCAATTCAGCAAATCCCAAGGTACGCCAAATTTCTGAAGGAGATGTGCACCATGAAGAGGAAAACTAAAAGTGCTGAAAGAGTCGTGGTAAGCAAGAATGTTTCTGCCCTGATAACCCAAGGTATTCCAAACAAATGCCAGGACCCAGGTATGTTTCTCTTGCCATGTACTATAGGGGATAGAGAAATCGAGCATGCCATGTTAGACTTAGGAGCTTCAATTAATGTTATGCCATACTCAGTCTACAAGAGCCTCGGTTTAGATGGTATGCAGGAAACCAGTATAATTATCCAGTTAGCTAATAGGTCTTCTATTCGTCCTCTAGGATTGATTGAGGATGTGTTGGTTAAAGTTAAGGATTTGATCTTCCCTGCTGATTTTTATGTGATAAAAATGGAAGAAAATACATCCACCACTTCTGTTTTACTCGGAAGACCATTCATGAAAACCGCTAAAACAAAAATTAATGTGCATGATGGTACCTTATCTGTTGAGTATGAAGGGGATGTATTCGAATTTAATGTGTTTGATGCCATGAAACAACGTGCTGATGTGCATTCTGTCTGTAAAATTGATCTGATAGATACTTTAGAACAAGAAGAATGCATGACTGTTGTTGATGGGGATGACCCACTCGTTTTTACTGAAATTGTTGGCGAAGTTGAAAGTAGTGTTCCCATATTGACTGATTCTTCTGAACAACCTACTTTTGCTTTAGAGACATGTGAAAAGCCAACTAAAATATTACCATCTCTTTTGCAGGCTCCCAAGTTGGAATTGAAGGAGTTGCCGGGTCATCTCAAGTACGTGTACTTAGGGGAGGTGGAGACACTTCCGGTAATTATTTCCAAGGAGCTTACATCGGAGCAAGAAGGCGAGTTGATCGAGGTTCTGAAAAAGAACAAAAGAGCCATGGGATGGACATTGGCAGACTTGCACGGGTTGAGTCCTGTGCTGTGCATGCACAAGATTCGGCTGGATGAGGGAGCAAAACCATCCCGAGAGCCTCAGCGGAGACTGAACCCTGCGATGAAAGAGGTAGTGTTGTCTGAGATACACAAACTCCTGGATGCAGGTATTATCTTTCCCATTTCTGATAGCCAATGGGTTAGCCCTATTCATGTTGTACCTAAAAAGACGGGCATAACTGTTATTAGAAATGATAAGGGGGAGTTAGTACCCAAGAGAGTACAAAATGGGTGGAGAATGTGTATTGATTTTAGAAAATTGAATGATGTGACTAAGAAGGACCACTTTCCTATTCCCTTCATAGATCAAATGGTGGAGCGTTTAGCTGGGAAGCCATTCTTCTGTTTTCTAGATGGTTTTTCTGGGTTTTATCAAATTCCCATAGCCCAGGAAGACCAAGAAAAGACTACTTTTACTTGTCCATTCGGAACTTACGCATATAGGAGAATGCCCTTTGGGCTTTGTAATGCTCCAGGGACTTTTCAGCGATGCATGATGAGCATATTTTCTGAATTTGTAGAAAATTGCATCGAAGTCTTTATGGATGATTTTACTGTATATGAAAGTTCATTTAAGGATTGCCTGTTTAACTTGTCTAGAGTCATGGAAAGATGCATCGAAACTAATCTTGTTTTAAATTTTGAGAAGTGTCATTTCATGGCCAGTCACGGCATAGTATTGGGTCATGTTGTGTCTGCTAAGGGGATAGAGGTTGATAAAGCAAAAATTGATGTTATATCTGATTTACCTTACCCCACGAATCTTCGGGAAGTACATTCTTTTCTTGGTCACGCAGGTTTTTACCGCAGGTTCATTAAAGACTTCTCGAAGATAGTGACTCCGATGACAAGCTTGCTGAAAAAGGATGTTCCATTCTGTTTTGACAAACAGTGCAAGCTTGCCTTCGATGTTCTGAAAAAGTGCTTGACCAACGCACCCATCATTCATCCACCGCAGTGGGGGACTCCTTTCGAGATTATGTGCGACGCAAGCAATTATGCCGTAGGCGCGGTGTTGGGCCAAAGGATAGACAAGAAGAGCCATGTGATTTATTATGCCTCTAGGACGCTCAATTCTTCGCAGATCGGTTACACAACAACAGAGAAGGAGCTGCTTTCCATAGTTTTCGCTCTTGATAAATTTCGGCCATATATTCTTGGATCTAAAGTAATTGTTTTTTCTGATCATGCAGCAGTTCGATATTTGATGAACAAGAAAGACTCGAAGCCTAGACTGCTCAGATGGGTATTACTACTCCAGGAGTTCGACGTCTCTGTTCAGGACAGAAAAGGATCAGAAAATACAGTTGCTGACCACTTGAGCCGTATTGTGCGTAATGAGGATGATCTGCCTCTGAATGACGAATTCCCTGATGAAGTTCTTTTCCAGGTAAGTGTGGAGACACCATGGTACGCCGACATTGTCAATTACTTGGTCACAGGTACGTTCCCATTCGACTTTTCATATAATCAAAGAGCTAAGCTGAAAAGCGAAGCCAAGACGTATGTTTGGGAAGAGCCCATTTTATGGAAATTTTGTGCTGACCAGGTAATTAGGAAGTGCGTCCCTAAGTCTGAACATAGGTCCATCCTTACCTTTTGCCATGAATTTGCATGCGGGGGACACTTTGGGCAAAATAGGACTGCGAGAAAAATTTTAGATTGTGGGTTTTTCTGGCCATCACTGTTTAAGGACTGTTATGAGTTTTGTAAATCTTGTGATCAGTGTCAGAGAAAAGGGACCATCACTAGTAGGAACGAAATGCTCCAAAACCCCATTTTAACTTGTGAAATTTTCGAGGTTTGGGGTATGGATTTTATGGGACCCTTTCCCCCTTCATTTGGTTTTGTCTATATCTTATTGGCTGTGGACTACGTGTCTAAATGGGTGGAAGCTAAAGGCACAAAAGTAGATACCGCTAATGTTGTTTCCAGTTTTGTCAAATCTAACATTTTTAGCAGGTATGGAGTTCCACGAGCCATAATAAGCGACCAGGGGAGCCACTTCTGCAACAAAACGATCCAGGCCTTGATGAGGAAATATGGGGTAAATCACAAAATCTCTACCCCGTATCATCCTCAGACCAATGGCCAAGCAGAGGTTTCCAATCGAGAAGTGAAAAGCATCCTCGAGAAAACAGTAAGTCCAGGAAGGAAGGATTGGAGCCTCAGGCTGGACGACGCTTTGTGGGCTTACCGTACGGCTTACAAGACCCCCATAGGGATGTCTCCCTACCGGATGGTTTATGGTAAAGCCTGTCATCTCCCCGTGGAGATCGAGCACAAAGCTTACTGGGCCGTGAAGAAGTGCAACATGGACTTTGCCTTGGCAGGCGAAGAAAGACTCCTCAAATTGCAAGAACTGGAGGAGCTTCGCCTGGATGCATATGAGAACTCGAAGACCTACAAGGAAAAGACCAAAATGTTCCACGACAGAAGAGTCGTCAGAAAACATTTCGAAGTTGGTCAGAAGGTCCTCTTGTTCAACTCCCGCCCGAAGTTCATGCCAGGTAAACTTCGTTCCAGGTGGCTTGGTCCTTTCATTATCACTGATGTTCATCACTATGGTGCAGTCAAGATTCAGAGCCTGGATACAGAAAAAGAATACACGGTGAATGGCCAGCGATTAAAGATCTTTCATGAGGGAATGTCAGAGGACTTCGACGATCATGCCTACTTGAAAGAGCCTGATTATGAGAAAGGATAAATTGAGTTTTGGTAAAGTCGAGCAATCGACTCTAAAAATTTGCGCTACTCGGAGGCACCCGAGCTTGAACTGTACATGCTTTTTGTTTACTTACCGTCTTTAGGATTAGTTTAGATTTCTACTCTGATGTTGTGAATTTTCAGGTGAAACAATGGCTCATCCTTGCGGTTTATTGGCTAAGGTTAAAGCGCACTCTCCAACCCTCTAAGTCACAATTCAGGGAAGGTTTTCTTTCTTTTTGTTTTGACTGTGCTTATTTGGTCCAATGAGGACATTGTCAATTTCTAAGTTGGGGGTGGTGGGTTGTGCCTTATAAAGGATTGTCGAGCCGAGCTTTGTTGTGGAATCCTGATTAACTTGTTGAGCTTGGAGAATGCATGCTTGTCCGATTATGAAATTCTGTGATGTACTGCTAAGGTCTTCGTATGCGTGTTTGTTGTGAAATCAAGTATAATTGCATATGTTAAGGCCGTTTTAAAAAAAATTTCAAGTTATTTCCCTGTTTAAGCTTCGCATGTTAGCACTCTATCTTGGATCTGTGGGTTTAGGGTAGCTCTGTTTGTTTTGAAATCCGTTGTCACCTCGAAAGGTAACCTTAGGATGGGCTAAGATTCGCTCTTGTTTGTAATCCGTGCGCTTAAAATTTTAACATGATTTTTAGACTAAAAGAAAAATGAATGCAAGATTATAAAAAGAAAAAAACAATCTCATGAGGCGTTCCTCCTTCTTGAGCTGCCTTAGTAGCCAGGGGCGGTCGTGTAACCCACGGTCGCCACTGCATGAAAAGGATGTGCAAAGAAGTGAACGCTAGTCCTTAAAAATGTGAATTTTGCCCGTAGTCAGATGCACTGTGCAATGAAATTGCAGGCAAGCTGAAACGAAAGTAAGATTGACATGTTAGGCGCTCATGAAGATCAAAGGAAATGAGAGAAAAGATGCCTTGCGTTATATCACCTGCATAGACGATGAACTGCCCTTAGACTGTTCTGTTAAGCCATAAGTAGGGGGAAAGCGAAGTTTTAGGATAGTTAGAGCTGTTCTAAGCCTGTTCAAATCTAAGATCGAGGAGCTAAGTCCGAAGCATAAATAGGGATGCATCTTTAAATTTTTCGAATTGTTCTTAACTCATGCATGCGTGAACTGTTTCTTTCAAATGCAAATGCCCTGTCTTTCCCAGTACTGAGAATCGAGTCCCTAGCATGCATTCTCGTTGTATTTTATTAATCAGAATTCCACCTTGCTCGAGGACTAGCAAGAATTAAGTTGGGGGTGTTTGATAGCTCCATTTTGGAGCTATAATTATGTCCCTAATTCACGTTTATTATTGGCTTAATCTTGTTTATATGTGATTATTGCAGGTGTTCGCGGTAATTCGTCCTCGGGAGCGTTTCGGCGTTTTTCGGGGCCTAATATCGCAATTTAAAGGCCTAGGAACACTTCTCGGGAAGACCCGTGCAAAGGCATGAAGGTTGAGAACTTTTGGGAAATTGAAGGCAAAAATCCATGCATCAACCCGAGAGCTAGCGTCGAGCGACAGCGTCGCGACGCTAGCTCGACGCTGCCCAGCGTCGAGACGCTGCCATAGCGTCTCGACACTCCGAAGTCTGAAGCGCTGAATTGAAGAAAAACTCGAGAGCAAGCGTCGAGCGATAGCGTCTCGACGCTCGCTCGACGCCGCACAAGCGTCTCGACGCTGTGCAAGCGTCTCGACGCCACCCCGACTGCGCGCGCGCGTTATTTAGGGCGCAGCGTCGAGACGCTGCCCTAGCGTCTCGACGCTACGACGGACTACTTAACATTTTTGTCCGATTTTAGCCGCCATTATCATCTTCTACCTCGAGCTCCGCGCCTGATTTGACGTCCAGCAGCTGTTTTCCACCATGGGAGGGGCTAGGAAGCTCGATTTGAAGCCGTCCCACACCATACACGTCATGAGTGAGTAGATTTACTGTTTTTGGCTCGGGATTGTAAGGATAAATGTAGTATGAACTCTTGGTGAGGTTGTAGGATTGAAATTCTGAATTGGTTGGATATTTTATTGAATTGAACTCTATTTCTTAGCTTAATCTATGAACACGTTTGAATGATTTAGGACTAGGCACCCTTGATTTTGAGCATGTTCATTTGTTAAAGGATTTGATGCCGTGCCTCTCGTTTCCGCCAAGTAACAAGGAATTATGGCACCTTGAGCGTATTGGCGTCCTTATGCTTTTGGTGTTCGTTCTTCCCGAATTAGAATTCCAAATCGACATACTAATTTCGCGTCCAAATAAGATAGTTGTCACAGTTGGCTTGTTGCTACCGTTCGGTCTTGGGAGAGCGTTGGCCGCCAATGTCCGAACGGTATGCTTGATTAGCACAATTATTTATGTCTAATTAAATCCATGGAGCATGTCTGGGTTATTTATTAATTTTAGACGAGCTGTGCATTCGATAATTTATTTAACCTTAATACTCGTCATCCTATGATCCAAGAGGTTTGCTAAATTTATCCCCGATCGTCCCGAGTCGGAAACTCCGTTAGCTAAATTTTCCCATTGCTTTGTTCCATCTTTGTTACTTGAAAACCAACAATTACCCCTTATTTCACTTATATTAATAGTTTGCAAATTTAATTAAGATTAAGTCAAAATACCTTAATTCCCTGTGGATCGACCCCGTTACTACTATTCTACAAATAGTTTAGTGATTTCGGGCACTTATAAATTTATTTTGGCGGGTCTCGACAACCCGATGATTGGCGATAGTTCAATAATATCGCTACCAACGAGATCCTTTGCGCCGCAGCCAAGGAGGTCGAAACAGATTGCCCTAATGCATCGTCTTCAACCTCCAGACCACCCCTGTTTGCAGCCGAAATACCCAAAAGAGCGCAAGCAAACGACGGCTCACCCTCCTCTGCAGAAACAACCGGAGCATGAAAGAGGGGCTACGAAGAAGTCCATAAAGAATTCACTTCGTCTTCCTCAGAGAAAGATCCTTGTTTACAAGCTTCCGAAGCTCTAGAGTTCTGCCCAGTTTCCTCTGTTTTTTTATCAAAATTATCAACTTTAGATTTCAGCCCAATACCTAATGAACTCCCCTGGATAAGCCTGGTACCTGATCGTATGGACTCACTCGAGATGACTGCCCCTAAAGGTATAGAACTTAACACAGGAGGTACCACCGAGACAACCAAACCAGAACTTGCTTTTACTACATCACTCTGTTTTTGCCCAAAGAAAGTCCTCGGGGCCTGAACATCCGCTTTCAAGCTACTAATATTCAAATCTCCAGAAGACTGACCATGGTTAATAGACATTACACTCGAAACCTCCCCACTCAAAGTCAATTTCTGATTAGCCCCTGAAATTGATTTTGTTGCTGAAATTTTGGACAGCCGAAGACCAGGGAAGCCCGAAGAAGGACCATTACTCTTTTTTTTTTTTTTTTTGCAAAAGTGATTATATATAAGCAAAAGGCCTCAAAGCCCGAGGCCAAAGGGCACAACAACAAGAGAACAAACACTGGGAAAACCAATGTACGAGAACAAAACGAAAACAACACAACGGAAACCTCACAGCCCGAGGGAAAGCAACAAATAAACGAAACAACAACATACCCCAGCATCCGACCCACAAGCGGGAAGGAGCAGAAAAGACAAAAAGCAGAAAAAGGAAACACAACTGAAGAGCAAAGAACCAGCTGAAGCAGGCGGAAAAGAGATAGAACACGAGGGAATCGTGACACCTCAACCGCGATCCGTCCACAAAACTCCCCAGGCCATCCAACCCCCAGCCGGAACAAGCGAAAGAGCGACTCCAGACAAGGTCAAGGGGCACCAAGCAAAACAGAGAGAGGACAGGCAGATGCTGAGAAAAAAGGGGCCAAGCTGGCCATCCATCAAATGCAAGCAAGAAGCCCGCCCCCCAAGCTCGACCAAGAAACCGAACAAAGAAGAGGCCCATCAACTCGTCTTCCCCCTACTTATGGCAAAAGAACAACCATACGGTATGCAGGCACGACAGAAAGCCACAGGGACCCAGCCAGCATCGCTTCCCTCGACAAAGCCAGATCCAAGGACCCACCAAAAGCCCACACACCCTCAGGACAAAGCGCCTTTCGGGGAGACAACAAGCGACCAGAACTCAACTCAATTAGGAACAAGGACCGGGAGGGGACAACGAGCACCCACAGAACAAGAGAAGGACAGCCAACTGCAGAAGAAACAAGCACCGCCTGAAACACTCCGACAGCTAGGGACACCCCACAGACTAGCCACGCAGAGCCCCACACAAGAAGCCCACCAGGGAGAAAGGCCAAGGGCAGCCGAGGACAGACAGATGAAGAAGCCAGCAACTTGAAACAAGCCTCAGAAAGCAGCGATCTCAGAGCAAGAACAAGCACAGGGGCAAGCACAAAAACCAAGCCACACAGACCAAACCAGAAAACCCCTCCAGAAGAAGGGGCAATAGCATGAACCAGGGACAGATCAGGGGAAGCAGCAAACTCCATAAGCGAGACAGCGCCACATAGAGCAACCTGACAAAACACCTGCACACACACAAAGAACAAGACAAAGTCAATCAAAAGTATCCCAGGGGGAGACGGCCGAAACCGCATCCGCCCATGAAAACGCAAATTGCGTTCCATCCAAATATGGTAAATCACAGCACACCAGGCCACCCTCCAAACAAGCTTACGTTTGTGCTGCCCAGCGCTCACCCGACAAATCCACTCAAGCTCAGCATCCCAAGGGAGAACGAGGCGGGAAGCTCGGCCCCAACAGAGGATATCCTCCCACACCAAACTCGCAAAGGGGCACTGAAAGAATAAGTGGTCACGGGACTCAGTCCCGGCCAAACAAAGCAAACAATCAGTAGGTGTCGAGGGGATCCACCTAGCCAGCCTATCACGAGTATACAAGCGGTCCTTCAAGGCCAGCCAGGTGACAAAAGCATGACGCGGAATATTCCCCCCGAACCATAGCAAACCCTGCCACGGGACCACTGTCCCACAGGGGCGAATCGCCTCCCAAGCACTAGAAACCGAAAAACCAATCCCGCCAGGAACCCAGATCAACTTATCCTCCCTACCTGGGCAACACACAGTAGAGCACACAGCATCGGCGATCTCCAACAAATCAGGAGACACAGCCGGCCACCGCCACGAACCATCAGGTAGCAAAAAATCAGAGACCATAGCTTGAATATGACTAGCTGCGTCATACAAGATACGATCACTAATTCTGGGGAGAATAGGACCATCAGGCAGCCAAGGATCAACCCACATACGACACCTAGAACCGTCAGCAATGGAAAACCGGATAAGAGGACGGAATTGGTCCCGAAGCCCCATAATCGCCTTGAGGCACCAAGACCACGTAGACGACACAGGAATCGTCCAAAGAGACCGACCACGGAGGATATATGCCTCCATCCAAGCCACCCACAGGGAACCAGAGCGAAGCAGGAGGAGCCAGAGGAGCTTCATAACTGCTGCCGAGTTCCAGGAGGGGATATGACGAATACCTAAACCTCCCTCACTCTTCGGCAAACAAATGTCAGCCCAGGCAACCTTCGCCCCCCCACAACCAGAAGGAGAGCCCTTCCAGAGGTAGCAACGGAGCAATCTCTTAACCCTATGGACTATACGAGCAGGCAGCACAAACACACTAGCCCAATAGACCTGGAAGCTCTGAAGGACCGACTGGATAAGCTGCAACCGTCCTGCATAGGAAAGAGCCCTAGCAGTCCAACTGCCAATCCTAGAGGTGATCCGATCAATCAGAGGCTGGCATTCCCTAGAAGACAACCGACTTGAGATGAGAGGGAGACCTAAGTAACACACAGGCAAGGTTGCCAGAGCAACACCCATGAACTCAGCCAGACCGACAGCCACCTGGACAGGAACCCCCGAGCAGAACATCGAGCTGTTAGCGGAGTTAGCCACAAGGCCAGAATGCTCCTGGAAGCGAAGTAATGTCTGCTGAACAAACCTCAAAGAAGTACTGTTCCCCGCAGAGAAAATCATCAAGTCATCCGCAAAGCAAAAATGGGTAAGATTAACCATTTCACACTTGGGATGAAACTCAAACTCAGGCGGCGGGGAATTCAGCAGCCGCGATAAGACTTCCATACACATGACGAACAGGTAAGGGGACAGGGGATCACCCTGACGGAGACCACGCCTACCCGCAAAAAACCCCTCAGAGGACCCATTCACCGAGATGGAGAACATAGGTGAAGTAACGCAAGCCCGGACCCAGTTGACAAACTGGCAGGGCGTACCAATCGAAAGCAGTAAGCCAAAGAGAAAATCCCACTGAATAGAGTCATAAGCCTTCTGCAGGTCAATCTTCAGTACACATCGCGGGCTCTCTTTGTTGAGGTGGCAACCCCCAACCAACTCCTGGCAGAGCAGAATGTTATCCACAATGCTCCTACCTTGAACAAAGGCCGACTGGTTCGGACTAATGAAGGAAGGCAGCCACACGCGAAGACGATTAGCGAAAACCTTTGCAATGCATTTATACAACACATTACAACAAGAAATAGGCCTGAAATCCTCAACTCGTGAAGCACCCACCTTCTTAGGAATCAAGGTAAGAGAGGTGGCATTGATACCAGGAGGAAGGAAGGAGGTATCAAAGAAGTGAAGCACAGCGGAAACGAAATCATCCCCAACAACACTCCAAGCAGCTTTGAAAAACCCCACAGGGAAGCCATCCGGGCCAGGAGCCCTGGCACTACTCATGGAAAAGAGAACAGCACGAACCTCCTCTCGCGAGATGGGGCGAGTGAGATCAGTTACACACTGATCAGACCACGAAAACCCCACCATCGGCTTTAAACACTCAGTGAGTTCACGATAACCAACCCCTTGGGACCCCAAGAGACCCTGGAAATAATGAACCAGAGAACTCGAGATGTCCTCATGGGACGACAACCTGACCCCAGAGCCATCAACCAAAGAGGAAAAGTTATTCCGGGCTGCCCTAACTTTTACGCTCCTGTGAAAGAAACCCGAGTTCCTATCCCCTAACGCCAGCCACTTGACCCTCGATTTCTGCCGAAGGGAGGCTTCCTCACACCTAGCTGCAGCCCAGAACCTATCAGAAGCCTCAGCAGCCTGACGCTGGAGGGAAGGAGAAAGGGGGTCCACCAAAACTCCCGCCTGGGCAGTGTTGCGTGCTCAATGTGTTAAAGATAAATAAGCAAGAAGGTAGAGAGAGCACTCAGAACATGCAAGCATACATGGTCTCACAGCAAGTAGTAAGTATATTTCATTCGTTTTTTCCACAGAGACTCATTTTTAGCTATTCATGAAGTGTATTTGTTAAGAAAGAAGGGGTGAATTTGATGGGGTAAAATTGGTTTTTAATTATCTAAGTTTTGCTGAATGTGTAAAGGAATGCAACATAAACAAATGCAAGTTGAAATTAGACTCAAAAGACAAGAGATGGAATGAATAAACGAAGAAGAAAACAGCTAAACAGAATGGTACTTAGCAGAATTGCGGACACCGCAATTTTACCGCAATGGAATAACAGCGAAAGTGTGTAAATGGGCGAATTAAGGGCTACTAATGACTATCCTATAGGCATTTTTGTACGATTCCCAAGCATTGGATCTACTCTCTATGCATCAAACTCACTCTATCTCATGTATCGTCCGATTCCATGCATTAGATTCTTTAGTTTACTCGACTCAAAGTAAGGTCTTAAGCATCTTGTTAAAGCAGAAGTGTTTAGTTTGTACTAGGGAAACGCCTATTCCTAGGCCGTTTCCTGGTTACCATGAAAGGCTAGCATGATTATACGACTCTGAACTCTTACTCCTTCCAGAGGTTAGGAGTTCTTTGGACAAAATGGATGGCCAATCGAAATTGCCCGTGGGATGAAGCTTACATACAATCAATGGTTCGAAAGCTATCCTACATGCTTGGTTCACGTTTTTTAGCCTATAGTTCTGTCATTAGCATGCCCCTAAGTGACTTAGCTACTCATGGATATATAGAGAACAAAAGTATAAGATAAAACAGACATGCTTAGAAGGGAAATGTACTCAAAACAGTAAGATAAAACCATAGCAGCAGAAGATGGAAACTGTGAAATGAAGATTTGTAATTTGATGACTTTGAATGTTTGAACGAACAACAGGAAACTTAAAGGAAATAATTCAAAGACAGACAACAACGAAATGCAGTAGATAAAACACTAAACTAGAAACAACAACTGATCAAAGCTGGAAATTAGAAGAATAAGACAGAAAACAGTAAAGGGTGCTTGAAAGCCTCGTTGCAGTCGCCTCGAATGAAGGGGATGAAAGGGCAGCCTTGCTTGGATGAATCCAATCGAGAGAGAAGAAGAATCTCCTCTCCTTCCTATCAGATTATCGATTCCAACAGCTGAGACTCTCACTCCAACAGACGGCAAAGGAAAACAGGGAGAAACAATGGACTGCGAGAAGACTCTACGCTTTCGGATGATGACTGAACCTCCGACTTTGGCCCCCTTTTATAGTAGTTTGCAGGTGCGTTTGGGCCAAGGAGAACCATCAATCTTCAACGTCATATATCAGAATGGATGGAGGAGAAAGAATGAATCCCTGAAATTATGGAAATTAACAGAAAAGGATCAGTCAACTTACGGTTTTCACTTGAATAATTGCGGCTTCAGCAATGTTTTCGCAATGCTGTCGCAATGCAGTCTTTTTTCATTCTTTTCCTTCGGTTTTCAACCTTTTTCTTTCCTATTGTGCATAAGTCCTAATTTAGCTACCTTCTTCTCATTCTCATATTTAAGCATAGGTTTAGGCTAAATGCTATCAAAAACACCTAAAAGTGTTCATCTTCTTAAGCTAAATGGGTCCTAAATAAGTCACTTTCAGAGACTTAACACACCCCCAAACTTAAGGCTTTGCTTGTCCTCAAGCATACTAAGGACTTACCTAGGCTGCTGTTTCTTCTTCTTTAACCACCTACTGACTCCCTTATATCCCTATCTATAGCACTGCTGTCCTGTGACACACTTCTCAGTTTAAAACTACCTTCTTATCTAGCTTCTTCTGACTTCGCCTGCCTAACACTCACCTGCTTTTATTAACTTCCTCCAACTGATCTATTCGCTTTTGTCATATCATGCTACTATCCCTAAGGTTTCAAATTCTGCCTAGCTTTACCTCAGACTCAGTACATGCTTCTAGCTTTACTTTTAATGTGTTTAGGAATCCTTAGAGTCATGCCAGTCTTAGTATTAACGGTGACAGTAGTATTTTAAAGAGCAACCTAAACCCTGGCATCACTACATTGGAAAAACACTCATCTCCCTAAACAAACCTACAAGTTACAACTTTGTGCTTAGCTAATTGAGGATCAGAGTTCTTTTTAAATAGGACACCTAAGCCACAAAGTTATAACTCCTAGGTATACATTCTTCTTCCCTATTCTTTTCCTTTTTTCTTACTTAGGTGGGACCTCTCCTTTGGTTGCCTTTTGATGCAATGCCACTTGTGGGTCACACACTTGGCACTGATTACTTAGCAACCTAAGAGAGACCCCCCTCTTTATTCTATTTTTCATTTTTTTTTTTTATTTTTTTTTTTTTTTTTCAGTTCATCATTTTTTTGTAAACGAGAAGAAGAATGCTTATGTTTCTAAGGGAGAGAGGAATGTTCCTAGGCCTAGGGAGGCCTCCCCCAAACTTCAACTACTCATTGTCCCCAATGAGTGTCTGAGGTGGCACACCCCCAAACTTTCCTAGAAGCATCTAGTCTAAGGTAAAACAAAGAGAATCTAAAGCCCTAGGCATAGACAGAACATTTAAAAGAAAATATCATAGCAGCAGTAAATTAAAAAAAACAGAAAGTTAAGGGCTTAAAGCTGTGCATGCTGAGCTTTGTAGAGGTTGATTTTAAACTAACAAAGGGTGCCTTATGACACTCATCCAGTATGCATTTAGATAAGCTATACAAGGTAGTCATGTTAGCAGCAAAAGATAGAATTTAAACAGATTACAGCCTAGCTAAACAGACAGTCCAAAACATGCTTTCAGTCATGAAAATTGCGGGTACCGCAATTATTTCGCAATTAGATCAGGGCAGATATAACATTGATTAAGGCCCCTACGCATGCTCTTTCCAGTCATTCAAGCTCTTCTAAAAATAAAACAAAACTAACCTACCTAAGCTCCTATCATCAGACTATCCTAAACAAAATTAAAAACATAAAACTAAGCATTTAAAACAGATCAAAAGTGTACTAAAAGACAGCATAATTCACATAGTTTAATCAGAAAATTGTTTTTTTTTTTTTTCAAGGGAACAGTAATACTCCCTTCAGTGCAATTCAAACCAGCACTCAAACGTCTTCATCTTCATCAGGTTGCCGTGGTCGTGTGGGCACCCATGGAGTCAGGAGATTCGTAGGGAAATCAGGGAAGATGCACCCAAGTTGGTCTCCAACTTCCTTGTCCCTCGCCTGCGCATAAGTGGCCCATTGAGCCATTCTCCGCTGCATATCCATCAGGCAGGCCATGGATAGGGACTGTTCAGCAGCCACCCTATCCAGTTCAAACTCCATATTTCCCTTCCTCCTCAGCCTCAGGCTAGCAGGCAGCTCCAAGTGGCCTGTGTAAGTCATTTGCTGCTCCATGCGCTCGGTGGGGACTCCTGCAAGCAAACATAGCTTGGTTATGGTGTTAGGGAAAAACAGTGGTCCCTTACCTTTCTTGGCGCACTCAGCAATAGCAGCAGTGATGACTTCTCCCACGTTGATCGTGAGACCTCTCATTATCGCATACACCAGCAGCGATCGACCCTGGTTGATTGTAGTCTCATGAGTCACTGGGGACAATCTCCTTCTCACGAACGAAAACCAAACAGCCGCCTTAGCCGTGAGGTTGGCACTCATGAGAGTGTGCCTCCCATTGCGTGACACGGTCCAGGAAGCTTCAGGCTGGCCAATGGTCCGAATGGCCTCTTCCAGAACAGCCTCAGTAGGCTCATCAACAATCCGTGCATAATCTGTATGAGTTTGGCCCTTGAGACCATAGGCTTCGTTGATGGCCTTGGCTGAGAAATCCACTTCTACCCCTCTGACCACAGACAGGCCATCCTCAGGGCTGAGCACATTGGCGTAGAAATCATACACCATGCTCGTGTAGGCTGGATTGGGCGGTCTGCAAAATTCCTCCCAGCCGTGGTTGATCACTCCTGCGCGCAAGAATTGCGGCAGGTCAGCAGGTCGGTCGAGGAAGCCTTTCTCGTGCAGCAACTCCCTCTTCCGCAGCTCAGCACCCCTGGACTCAGCATCAGATGAAACATACCTCACTGATTGAGGCTCGTCTTCAAGGTAGAGCTTTGCCTTCCCCTTATCTGATGGCCTGGCTGACTCGGCAGCCTCAACCTTGAGTCGTTTGAGCGATGGCTCAGTACTTTCCTTCTCTGATGAAGGCACCTCCTTAGCCTTCTTCCTCTTTAGTTTCTTGGATCGCTTGGCTTTAAGGATCTTGGCCTTCTTTCTCTTCTTCAGCTTTGCCTCAATGTTGATCTGCTGCAGGCATGCCCCCAGCGTCTCCTCCATGGAATCATCCTGCTGTGTAGGACTCTCTGGGCTAGCTTCCCTTGCAGGTGAGAAGACCTCGTCTTCACCACCTTCCCCACTGCCCTGAGTGGATTCCTGGTACTCCCCATAGGGGAATTCAGGGTCAGGCCGTGGAGGCGTGTGTGAAGGTGTGGCACTCTGCTCTGCTGTAGGCGTCTGCACGGAATTCAGTGGTGAAGACGGCGTTTCAGGGCTCTGTGCAAGCGGTGACGATGAAAGCTCTGGGCTGTGCACGGGTTCAGATGATGAAGGGTTGTGCGCAGGTGAGGCAGATGGCGACGAACTCTTCTTGGGCGACTCGTGGGACGCACGATCTGTTTCTTGACTCTCCACAGAGAGAGTCTTGGCTTTGCTTGGTTCGGCGGCCGTCTCGATACTCCACCGGCGTTTCTTGGGCGTGCCCGCTGGTTCAGAAGGTCCAGCAGGGATCTCAGTGACAACCCTCCACTTCTTCCTACGGATCGGAAGCTTGGGAAGAGGTCCGGTGCGTACAGCCCCAGCATCTGCAAGGGTCAGAAGTGCTTCCCTTGCAGCCGCTTCAGCTGCGTCATCAGCCTTCTTCTTGGCTGCGGATCTTTCAGCCCTTGTGGACACCATTGTCGAATCTTGGAGGTTTGGAGAGAAGGATCAAAGATGAAGAGAATCTCAGTTTTCTTGGAAATCAGAGAATGAGAGAATCGTATCGATCGAGCGCCTTCTAACGGATATAAAGGCAACGGCTAAATCCCAACGGCTCTATTTTGCGGATCCTGCAATTCCAGCGCAATTTTAGGGATTTCTTTTTATCTAAACGGCAAACTTGGTTCGTTCGTATCTTTTATTTGGCTCGATCGTTTCTTGATTTTTAAAGTTGGGATTACTCTCCTTGATCCCCTCTTTCGATTCCCTATAAAAACAAATAAAACAAACATTAAATACTTAATTAAAATCACACCACAAAACATACAAATGATAACCGAAAAAAATGAAAAAAATAAACTAAGGCATTAGCCTTGACTGAACGAGCACAGTGACCACTCGTTCTCTCTCGTTTTTAGTTTCATGCTTCATTCAAGAGGAAGGCCGAGAGAGTCTTCACATCTCCTTCCTCATAGTAGTGCTTCAACCTCGCCCCATTGACCATAAATGGTTGGCCTTGCTGCAAGTTCTTTATCTCTATTGCACCATGAACAAACACATTAGTAATGACAAATGGACCCGACCATCTAGACTTAAGTTTCCCTGGAAATAGTTTCAACCGTGAGTTAAACAACAAAACAAGTTGACCCTTCTTAAAGTCCTTAACTCTAAGTCTACTATCGTGCCAAATCTTGGTTTTTTCCTTGTACATCTTAGCATTTTCATAGGCCATATGCCTAAGCTCATCAAGCTCATGTAATTGCAAAGATCTCAGTGTCCCCGCATCTTTTACACAAAAATTTAATTCCTTCATGGCCCAAAATGCTTTGTTTTCTAACTCAAGTGGTAAGTGACAAGCCTTGCCATATACCAGCCTATAAGGCGACATACCTAGGGGTGTCTTATATGCTGTCCTATAAGCCAGAAGTGCATCCTCAAGCTTGAAGGACCAGTCTTTCCTATTAGGTTTGACCACTTTTTCTAGGATGTTCTTAATTTCCCTATTTGAGATTTCAGCTTGGCCATTTGAGTGTGGGTGGTAGGGAGTGGCTACTCTATGTCTAATGTTATATTTAGCCAACACTCTCTCCATAGCCTTGTTAATGAAATGTGACCCCTCATCGCTAATGATAGCACGAGGTGTCCCAAACCTAGTGAAAATGTGCCTATGCAAGAAGTTGGTGACTGTTTTAGCATCATTATTAGGACATGCTTTGGCCTCTACCCACTTGGACACATAATCCACTGCTACTAATATGTAAAGGTTACCTGATGATGGAGGGAATGGCCCCATGAAGTCAATGCCCCATACATCAAAGAGCTCTAACTCTAAGATGTAGGTGAGGGGCATCTCATCCTTTCGACTGAGGTTACCTGTTCTTTGGCATTCATCACAGCTGTGGGCATAATTGTGGGCATCCTTGAAGATTGTTGGCCAGTAATAGTCACTCTGAAATACCTTTGCAGCTGTTCTTTGGCCACCAAAATGTCCACCATAAGGAGATGTGTGACAGTGCTGCAGCACAGACTTCGCTTCAGCAGCTGAAACACACTTCCTTAGCAAGCCATCAGCACAGGTTCTGTAAAGTGTGGGGTCATCCCAGATGAATTTCCTTGCTTCATGAAGGAACCTCTTCTTCTCTTGTCCTCCCTTGAACACTGGTAATACCTGTGATGCACGGAAGTTAGCAATGTCAGCAAACCAAGGTTCCTCATCGTTATCACGATGAGTCAAAGCAAAGACATGTTCATCAATAAAAGCATCAGAAATTGCGGGGTCCGCAATTTTTTCGCAATTGTGCTGCAATCGAGACAGGTGATCTGCAACCACGTTTTCACATCCTTTCTTGTCCCGAATGTCCAAATCAAATTCCTGCAGCAATAACACCCATCTAATCAACCTAGGCTTGGCATCAGCCTTCCTCATAAGATATTTCAAGGCAGAATGGTCAGTATATACAATTGTCCTAGTGCCTACAATATAGTTTCTAAATTTTTCGCAAGCAAACACTACAACAAGCATCTCTTTCTCAGTAGTTGTATAATTACATTGAGCCTCATTCAAGGTCTTACTAGCATAATAGACAGGGTGTGTTAGCTTGTCAATCTTCTGGCCTAACATCACTCCTACAGCATAGTCACTGGCATCACATAACATCTCAAAGGGCAGATCCCAATTTGGTCCTACTATGATAGGGGCTGTGACTAGTGCTTTCTTAAGGGTGGTCCAAGCTACTACACATTCCTTAGAGAAGATGAATGGCCTATTTAGTTCTAGAAGCTCACACAGAGGCTTGGCTATCTTAGAAAAGTCCTTAATGAACCTTCTGTAGAAGCCAGCATGCCCTAAGAAGCTTCTAATGGCTTTGACATTCTGGGGCTCTACCAACTTCTCTATGATCTCAATTTTGGCTCGGTCAACTTCGACTCCTGCCCTCGACACTCTATGTCCTAAGACAATCCCCTTATCCACCATAAAATGGCATTTTTCCCAATTTAGGACTAGGTTGGTCTCCTCACACCTAGCCAGGACTTGTCCTAGGTTTTCTAGACAGTTTGAAAATGAGTCCCCAAAGACTGAGAAGTCATCCATGAATATTTCTATCATGGACTCATCCAACTCAGAGAAGATTGCCATCATGCACCTTTGGAAAGTTGCCGGTGCATTGCATAAGCCAAAAGGCATTCTGCGGAAGGCAAAAGTTCCAAAAGGGCAAGTGAAGGTGGTCTTCTCTTGATCCTTAGGGTCTATAGTTATTTGATTATAGCCTGAATACCCGTCTAAGAAACAATAGTAGGCTCTACCAGCTATTCTGTCTAGCATTTGGTCAATGAACGGTAGAGGGAAGTGATCTTTTTTAGTTTCTTTATTTAATTTCCTGTAATCCATACACACTCTCCACCCTGTGACAGTCCTTGTTGGAATCAGTTCGTTGTTCTCATTGACTACCACAGTTATTCCCCCCTTTTTAGGTACACATTGGATGGGGCTCACCCACTGGCTACTAGCTATTGGGAAAATCACTCCTGCATCTAACCATTTTATTATTTCCTTCTTTACTACCTCTTTCATAGAGGGGTTTAGCCTACGCTGGTGATCTACCCTAGGTGTGTGCTCTTCCTCTAATATAATTTTGTGCATGCAATAAGAAGGGCTAATGCCTCGAATATCAGCAATAGTCCATGCTATAGCCTTCCTATGTTGCTTGAGCAATAAAATCAGTTCAACCTCATGCTTTTCACTTAATTTAGAAGAAATGATAACAGGCAGAGTTTCATTACTTCCTAGATATGCATACTTGAGGTGAGTAGGTAGTGGTTTCAGTTCTAAAACAGGTGGATGCTCAATGGAGGGCTTTAAAGGATTCACAGATCTATCAGTTAAATCTATATTCATACATACATGTTGTGGTTTTTCTACAGGCATATCCATTATGTCAGATACATTCAAGTCAGCTACATCTAATTGTACATAATCATTAGCATGCTTAGTTAATAATACATGCTCCAGTTGTTCCTCCATCAAGGAGTCTACTACGTCCATGCTAGCACAGGATTCAAGGTCAGAGGGGTACCTTAAAGCTTTATATACACTAAACTTCACCTCTTCATCATGAACCCTCATAGTAAGCTCACCTTTTTGGACGTCTATAAGTGCCCTACCTGTGGCTAGAAATGGTCTGCCTAGCAGGATGGGGACCTCCTTGTCTGCCTCATAGTCCAGGACAATGAAATCTGCAAGGAAAATAAATTTGTCAACTTTCACTAGAATATCCTCAATCTTACCTTCAGGGTATGCGATGGATCTGTCTGCTAGTTGTAAAGTGACAGTGGTTGGACGTGCTTCCCCTATTCCCAACTGGCGGAATAGGGACAGGGGCATGAGATTTATGCTGGCGCCCAGGTCACAAAGCGCTCTGCCCACATGCTTGCCTCCAAGTTCGACAGGTAAGGTGAAGGAACCAGGATCCTTCTCCTTCTTGGGCAGCTTGTTCTGGAGGATGGCACTGCACTCCTCAGTGAGGTTTACTGTTTCAAACTCACCAATTATTTTTTTGTTAGTAATGATGTCCTTCAAAAACTTTACATAAGAAGGCATAGACTGCAAAACTTCTACAAAAGGAATGTTAACATGCACTTGCTTAAGAATTTCTAAGAATTTATTAAAATGAACTTCCTGTTCTTGCTTCTTCTTAAGCCTTCGAGGGTATGGAGGTGGTGGCACATATGCAGGCACGTCAGGGCGCTTTAGGATAGGTGGAGGCCTTGGAATTTCTTCTATCTCCTCAATAATTGGCTCTAGCCTGGCTCCTGATGTGCTAGTTGGTGGTGGACCTTGGTTTGGCAGAGACTCCAGTGGAGCACTAGACTCAGTGTTCTCTACTCTCTTCGGTATGTCTTTTGTGTTGCTCACCAATGGTCTTCCACTCCTAAGTTCAATTGCTTGAACTTGTTCTTTACCATCTCTCCTTGGTACCTCGGTGTCAGCAGGGAGTCTACCTTGGGGCCTACTCTTGAGTTCATTGGCTAATTGGCCTATTTGGTTCTCTAGGCTCCTAAGAGTAGCTTGCTGGCTTTGAAGCGTAGCATCATTCTTAGCTATATATTCCTTGAGTAAGTTTTCTACAGAAGATCCTACAGGTTGATTGTATGGTTTTTGGTACATTGACTGACTATGTTGGGGAGTGAAACCAGGTGTTCCACTCGGTCTAGGTTGGTTAGGATTTTGGTTAATGTTTTGTTGGCCACCCCATGACAGGTTTGGGTGGTTTCTCCAACCAGGGTTATAGGTGTTGGAGTAGGGGTTATTCCTAGGCTGCTGCTGGCTCCCAACATAGCAGACTGAGGATGGATTCCCAGGGCAGTATTCATATGGGTGCCCTTCCCCACAGAATCCACAGATAAGTGCCTCGCCTTGACTTGGTTGGGTGCCCATTGACATGGCTGTGGCGGTATTGGCACTGGTTTGGAGATTGGCCTGAGCCATTTGCTTAACTAGGTTGGTCAGGGCATTTATTTGGGTGCTCATGGCGCTTAGAGCATCCTTGTCTTGAGCTCTAGTTGGCTCTACTGGATCATCTGACCACCTACAGTGAGATGTTGAGATCTTCTCCAAGATCTCATAAGCTTCGTTGTAACTCTTGGACAACATGGAACCTCCAGCAGATGAGTTCAGAACTTGTCTGGTGCTGGGGTTGCATCCTTTAAAGAAGACTTCTATTTGGATACACCATGGAATGCCATGGTGTGGACATTTAATGAGAAGGTCTTTGAATCTTGTCCAAGCTTCGTGAAGAGACTCACTCGGAGCTTGTTTGAATTTGATGATATCATCACGAAAGGTCGAATTCCTATCTGGTGGGAAATATTTGACTAGGAATTTTTCTGCTAAGTCTGTCCAATTGAGGACAGATCCTGAGGGTAATGAATTTAACCACGTTTTGGCTTTGTCCCTCAAAGAGTAAGGGAACAGATATAACCTCAGGGCCTCTTGGGAAACTCCAGGAATGAGGAAGGTATCACTGACTCCTAGGAAGTTCCTAAGGTGATTATGGGGGTCCTCATTTTCTATTCCAAAGAATTGTCCCACAGTGGACAACATTTGGAACATCACTGGTTTTAACTCAAATGAGTTGGCAGTGATTTCAGGACGGATTATGCTGGGGTTCAGCTCCCCAGGCATAGGTACTAGGTACGAAAGGATGGCGCTATCCTTGTCATTCGCTATTTCAATGGGATTGCGAGTGACAGGCACCAGGTTTTGATCTACTCCAGCCATTTCTTCTTGAGTGGATTGCGGAGACTCTGCGGTTTCAGCAATTATTTGAGGTAAAAGGGGTTGTTTAAAGAGACGTTTCTTGGCTCTATTTCTAGCTTTAAATAATCTCTCAGGCTCAGGGTTGAACTCTAGATCACTACTTGGAGTCTCATTCATAAACTACCCTAAATTGTACCTGAAGAAGAAATGAAAATGGATCAAATTCAATGGAAAATAACTTGGTGTTTCAGACTTAACAAACTTCGTTTTCACTTAGAATAAGTCCCCGGCAGCGGCGCCAAAAACTTGTTGCGTGCTCAATGTGTTAAAGATAAATAAGCAAGAAGGTAGAGAGAGCACTCAGAACATGCAAGCATACATGGTCTCACAGCAAGTAGTAAGTATATTTCATTCGTTTTTTCCACAGAGACTCATTTTTAGCTATTCATGAAGTGTATTTGTTAAGAAAGAAGGGGTGAATTTGATGGGGTAAAATTGGTTTTTAATTATCTAAGTTTTGCTGAATGTGTAAAGGAATGCAACATAAACAAATGTAAGTTGAAATTAGACTCAAAAGACAAGAGATGGAATTAATAAACGAAGAAGAAAACAGCTAAACAGAATGGTACTTAGCAGAATTGCGGACACCGCAATTTTACCGCAATGGAATAACAGCGAAAGTGTGTAAATGGGCGAATTAAGGGCTACTAATGACTATCCTATAGGCATTTTTGTACGATTCCCAAGCATTGGATCTACTCTCTATGCATCAAACTCACTCTATCTCATGTATCGTCCGATTCCATGCATTAGATTCTTTAGTTTACTCGACTCAAAGTAAGGTCTTAAGCATCTTGTTAAAGCAGAAGTGTTTAGTTTGTACTAGGGAAACGCCTATTCCTAGGCCGTTTCCTGGTTACCATGAAAGGCTAGCATGATTATACGACTCTGAACTCTTACTCCTTCCAGAGGTTAGGAGTTCTTTGGACAAAATGGATGGCCAATCGAAATTGCCCGTGGGATGAAGCTTACATACAATCAATGGTTCGAAAGCTATCCTACATGCTTGGTTCACGTTTTTTAGCCTATAGTTCTGTCATTAGCATGCCCCTAAGTGACTTAGCTACTCATGGATATATAGAGAACAAAAGTATAAGATAAAACAGACATGCTTAGAAGGGAAATGTACTCAAAACAGTAAGTTAAAACCATAGCAGCAGAAGATGGAAACTGTGAAATGAAGATTTGTAATTTGATGACTTTGAATGTTTGAACGAACAACAGGAAACTTAAAGGAAATAATTCAAAGACAGACAACAACGAAATGCAGTAGATAAAACACTAAACTAGAAACAACAACTGATCAAAGCTGGAAATTAGAAGAATAAGACAGAAAACAGTAAAGGGTGCTTGAAAGCCTCGTTGCAGTCGCCTCGAATGAAGGGGATGAAAGGGCAGCCTTGCTTGGATGAATCCAATCGAGAGAGAAGAAGAATCTCCTCTCCTTCCTATCAGATTATCGATTCCAACAGCTGAGACTCTCACTCCAACAGACGGCAAAGGAAAACAGGGAGAAACAATGGACTGCGAGAAGACTCTACGCTTTCGGATGATGACTGAACCTCCGACTTTGGCCCCCTTTTATAGTAGTTTGCAGGTGCGTTTGGGCCAAGGAGAACCATCAATCTTCAACGTCATATATCAGAATGGATGGAGGAGAAAGAATGAATCCCTGAAATTACGGAAATTAACAGAAAAGGATCAGTCAACTTACGGTTTTCACTTGAATAATTGCGGCTTCAGCAATGTTTTTGCAATGCTGTCGCAATGCAGTCTTTTTTCATTCTTTTCCTTCGGTTTTCAACCTTTTTCTTTCCTATTGTGCATAAGTCCTAATTTAGCTACCTTCTTCTCATTCTCATATTTAAGCATAGGTTTAGGCTAAATGCTATCAAAAACACCTAAAAGTGTTCATCTTCTTAAGCTAAATGGGTCCTAAATAAGTCACTTTCAGAGACTTAACAGGAAGCCTCCATGGCCAAGCGCAGATCAATAACCTGCTGACTAAGCACGACAATCGGCGTCCCAAACTCCTGCCGGAGAGTCCCCTTTAAGCCCTTTAAATTGCGAGCGAAGCTAACAAGCGGAGAGACCCCAACATGGGTCACCCACTTACTGGCAATCACAGACAAAAACCTATCAGACTCCCCCCAATGGTTGAAGAACCGAAAGGAGGGAGACTGACGAGCACCAAAAGGGCCAGGAGAGAAAACCAACGGACTATGGTCAGAGACACCCCAGTCATGCACGTGCACCACACACATAGGCCGACCAGAAGCCCACTCAGCGTTGACCAAGACTCTATCCAACCTTCCCAACTGACCTCCTGGGCCACCCCTCGGGCGACTAGTCCAAGTGAAACAATTCCCCTAAACCGGCAGCTCAACCAAGTCAGCCTCTAGGAGAGCAGTATCAAAGGCTCCCATCGCAGAAATGCTATGGTTACCCCCACTCCTCTCAGTCAACCGGCGAGTCTCATTGAAGTCTCCCATAACAATGTCAGGGGAAGACCAACTCGAACAAGCCAAGGCCAACTCCCTCCACAAAACAGACCTCCCAGCCTCGAGATTGGACCCATACACACAGGCAATATGAGTCACAACCTGAGAAGACAGGTCCACCAGGGAGCCAGTAACCAACTGAGGGCTAATCAGGCTAGGGGAGAACGAGAAACGGCGGGAGCGCCATAACACCCAAATACGACCCAGGCCACTATCCCCATAACTACAAACACACTGCCAATCAGCCCCAAAGGAACGAAAAACGAAATCAAACTGATGAGCCTTAACCTTAGTTTCCACCAGACAGCAGAAACCAATATTCTCAGCTTGCAAAAAGGAGCGAACACATCGTCCTTTTGTCGGGTCAGTGAGACCGCGCACATTCCACGAGCACCAACTAGACATAGGAAGTAGATGGGGAAACAATGGCATCCTGACACCATCGAGGGTCAACACTGTCACATAGCGTCTTTTCCACTAAGGAAACCACCCTCGGGGGGGCCAAATCACACCCTAACGAATCTGAAAGAGAACCGAAAGAGTTGGTCACATGTACCCCCTTCAGGGGTTCAGGAGAATGGGAAGGCCGAGAGGAGGGACCAGTAGGAGAACTCGGAAGACTAGCCAAGGCAAAAGGAAAGGGCAGACGAGACTGCAGCCAAGGACCTGGCAGCCTTCTTCCGTTTACGCCTACGGGATTTCCCTCCCACAGGGAGAAAGTCATCACCAGCCTCAAGAGAGGAGGCCTGTTCCCCCTCCCCACTAGCAACCCCTACCTGAACCGAGTTCACGCCATCACTCTGAGCCGGCACCCTGACCCCACCCTCAGTAGACACCTGTGTAGGGAGGATGGGCTCCAAACTACCCAGGGCTTTTTAGGACAACCGGAGTCCGAGTGGCCAAAGACCCTACAGGATAGGCACCTCTTGGGCTTCCATTCATACTCAATGGGGATAGTGTGATCCACACCATAGACAGTGACCCCAACCTTACTAGGAAGAGGGGCCTCAATCGCGACCTCCACACAAACCCGAGCATACGAGGAGCACGTTTTGTCCTTTGTAGGCTTATCCAACCTCAAAGGAATACCAACCGTACTCGCAATGTTACTCAAGCCATGAGTGGTCCACAATTCCATAGGGACATGGAAGAACTTAACCCACACAGGAATTTTATCGAAGACAAAGGTCTGAGGGACTATCCCTGGGACCCACTGCCTCAGTAGGATAGGCTTACCCCCAATGTGCCAGGGGCCATTCTCCAAGACCCAGTCCCGAGCTGAGTCCTTTTGGAACCTGAAGATGATCAAACCATTATCAAACAAGTTAATGGTTGGAACTTCCACATGTCCCCAAATCTTACGGACAAGCCGATCAAGCACAAAAAAGGGGAGTTTACCATCGATAAACTGACCCACCAAAGACCCTCTCCAGACTGCTACCCCCTCCTCAATTACCTCATCCGAGGGTATGGCAAACATAATCCCATCCTTTTCAATTGGAGGGTTATAGACTAGGGGTTCAGATGCAGGGGAGGTCCTCTGAGGCCCAAAAAGATTAGCCCAACTAGACGTCTGACCCTGACCATGGGATCCTGGGGGCACAAAGGACCCACTCATCCCAAAACCATCCCCAGAACCCTGAGACACATCGTGTCCAGCACTCACAAGCTGGTTCGAACGAGATTGGCCTAACAGGGGAAACTTTCCTGGAATCCCCGACCCACTCCTCGCCCCAAGCTCGCTAAACCCCATCCCAAACTCAGAAGATCCATTCTTACCCCCAGGGCAACAGCTCCTCCCGAGGGGGAAGACTACGACGCGTCACTAAATTTCCCAATTGACCCCGCCCTAGAGGACTAAAGGGAGATGACCCAATAGGCAAGACACCTTGTCCTAAGACATTCAAACTTGGCCCTATACTCTCATTATCAAGCCCATTAAAACTAAGCACATTTGGATCCAACTCCCTAACACCATTTTGGGCCAATTCATTAAGCCCACTCGTGTTGAGCCCAATGGAATTAAGCCCAACTGGACCCATCCCAGCTTGATGAAGCTCCTTTTGCCCTAGCAAGACAGGACCATGCTCTTTTAAAATTGGCCCATGAAGATTGCCCCTAGAATCGCCACCAATCGGCCCAATTGGGGGAAGTGAACTGCCAGACTGACCATGACGGGCATCCACAGTCATTAGACTCCCTGACTTACCATAACGGGCTTCCATGGTCATAGAACCCAAAGGCCGTGCATCCGCGTTCTTCAAATGGCTCTCCATAGCAGGCGGATTACTCGCCATCTTCTTACCTTTCACCAACCGGCCAGCTGGGCATTGAGAAGCAGCTGCACGCACATTAATCACCGAAGCGTGCAAGGGAAGAGGTAGGTCAACCCGCTGTCCAAAACCGTGAAGAAACTTTCCTTCCATAGAATTAGGCTTGCGGGCCGCAGCATCTTGGTCATTAATATCAGCTGCAATCTTCACGGGGGCTGAAGAAGATAAGGTAACCGGCTGTAGAATGTCATTAATTTCCTTTCCTAAATTATGAAAGTCATTCAATGAGGGATCTCCCACCGCCGCAGCCCTGGGAAGAGAGGCGGCCTGCCCTAATCCGTCATCTTCAACCTCCAGCCGAGCCTCGCCCAAGATTGAACCAGACGAAGCTTCTACCTCTGCCAAGGAGTGACCTTTAGACCGTTGAACTATCGGACGTGACAAAGGTTTCCCCCCACCGCAATCGCTAGGCATATCACGAGTTCCAAATTGAAGCGAGGCATCCCCTGTTTTCGCATCAGTTGCAGGTTGCCCAGTAACGCTACCTGATCCATCCTTATCAAGCCCTGTAATTTTACTAGAGCTACAAGAACCTGCACCAGCACCCTGACTTAGATGAACATTCGCATTCAAAGGTTGTCCCACAGCAGGAACCTCAACACTTAGAATGCTCTGTTTTCCCTCGGATTTGGAAACCTATTTAGTAGCTTCAGAAGTCAAAACGCGGGCAACCTTCTTTCCTAAATCGTGACCAGATGAATGAAGCTGAGCACTCGGAGCAATCCCAATTGGAGCTCCTGAATTGGAATGAGCTCCTGATTTGGAGACCTCTAAAGATGGGGACTGTTGTGGCCGCGACCCATTGGAACTCGAGAGTGAAGCAGAAGCCTTCTTTTGAGGGGAAGCCTTCTTGTGAGGAGATTTCTTCTTCCCCATTTGAAGAAGAAGAAAACCAAGCACCCCAACCCAATCTCCAAGGACCAGATCAACAAAACAGCCCACACAAGCTAACAAACTAACAAAAGAAATGCAGAAAGCTTAAAAACAGAACAAACCGAATGAAAAAACCAGAGAAAAATTATCTCTTGAAGCACCCTGCTCAGCAACCTTCAAGCAGCAGCCATGGATGACCTCTTTGAATACGTGCCCAGCTCCTCGACCTTATTCAGGTTGCCCTCCAATCTCGGTGCTGCGCCCAGCGCCGCTACCTTCATCCGCCGAAGATACGAAGCTTCAATGAACAGCCATGCTACCCCACTGTTACACCGTAGGAGAAGACGAAGCCCTCAACCTTAATCAGCAACAGCAAGCAAGGAACTACCCTCAATCCCAACCTGAACCTCAGCAACCAGCAAGCATGGAGCCACCGCCACTGTTGCACCGTAGGAGAAGACGCAGCCCTCAAAAAATCGGAAACACCATTGTCACGAGGAGAGAGAACGGAGAGAAATTTCGCCAAAATTTTCCATTCAACTCTTTTTTTTTTTTGCAAATGTGATTACATATTAAGCAAAAAGACCTCAAAGCCCGAGGCCAAAGGGCACCATCAAACAAGAGAACACCACTGGGAAAACCAATGTACGAAAACAAAACAAAAACAACCCAACGGAACCTCACAACCCGAGGGAAAGCAACAAAGAAACCAACAAACAACAAACCCCGGCACCCAACCCACAAGCGGGAAGGAGCTAGAAAAGACAAAAAAAACAAATAAATACAACACAACTCAAAGAGCAAAGAACACAACCGAAGCAAGAGGAAACAACTGTTGGGTTTTATGTCCTAAAACTCGTGGTTTGTAAACTGAATGTATATTCTATTTTGCAATAAAGTTGTTATTGAGATTTATTCAGTAAGGTTGTTATTGAATAAAATGAATTGTTTTTACTTTTAACCTAACTCCAATAAACAAAGAACCCATGGCTATAGGTTGTATACTTGAACTTCATGTATGACATGATTGTGGATCAAGTTCAAGTAATAGCCAGAACGGTCTATAGTATAGGGATAAGGCTGGGTACCTTATCCTGGGGACACTATTGGACGCGGCCCACTTTGTATAGTACAAACGATGTGATCCAAAATCGTTCATGTGGAGACATGTGAGTGGGGGCGTCCTATGCAATGAGTTTGCATAAGATTGAACCGCGAAACAAGTCGCTCTTTCTTTATAACTCCGTTTACTGTAAAGACCGACTTTTTCATATGATGACCTAGGTAACTCGATCTGAATCCTGAGCACGCTATGAACTCCTGTTTATTCGGGCTTATTGTTACGTCTCCAAAAGTGACCTTTTTAGGACTTAATTAGCTTAGAAAGATGTTCACTCTTAGGTGTTTTTGATAGCATTTAGCCTAAACCTATGCTTAAATATGAGAATTAGAAGAAGGTAGCTAAATTAGGACTTATGTACAATAGGAAAGAAAAGGGTTAAAAACCGAAGGAAAAGAATGAAAAAACTGCATTGCGACAGCATTGCGAAAACATTGCTGAAGCCGCAATTATTCAAGTGAAAACCGTAAGTTGACTGATCTTTTTATGTTAATTTCCGTGATTTCAGGGATTCGTTCTTTCTCCTCCATCCATTCTGATATACGACGTTGAAGATTGATGGTTCTCCTTGGCCCAAACGCACCTGCAAACTACTATAAAAGGGGGTCAAAGTCGGAGGTTCAATCATCATCCGGAAGCGTAAAAGTCCTTTCGCAGCTCCATTTTTCTTCGTGTTTTCCTTTGCCGTCTGTTGGAGTGAGAGTCTCAGCTGTTGGAATCGACAATCTGATAGGAAGGAGAGAAGATCCACCTTCTCTCCCGATTGGATTCATCCAAGCAAAGCTATTCTTTCATCCCCTTCAGCCGAGGCAGTTGCGACGAGGCTTCCAAGCAACATTTACTGCTTTCTGTCTTTCTTTTTCTAGTTTACATCTCTTCTTTGTGTTGTTCTCTTTCTAATAGCTAGAACACTTCATTTCGTTGCTTTCTGTCTTGCTGTTATTTACTTTAAAGCTTTCTTTTGTCCAATCAAACAATCAAGTAATCAAATCTCCATTCTTCATTTCACAGTTTCTTGCCTCTGCATTCTACTGCTTTCCCTTACTGTTTTGTCTTTAAATTCCTTCTAAGCATGTCTGTTTCATCTCGTATTTCTACCTACCCCATATCCATGAGTAGCTAAGTCACTTAGGGGCATGCTAATGACAGAACTATAGGCTAAAAAACGTGAACCAAGCATGTAGGATAGCTCTCGAACCATTGATTGTATGTAAGCTTCATTCCACGGGCAATTTCGATTGGCCATCCATTTTGTCCAAAGAACTCCTAACCTCTGGAAGGAGTAAGAGTTCAGAGTCGTATAATCATGCTAGCCTTTCATAGTAGCCAGGAAACGGCCTAGGAATAGGCGTTCCCCTAGTACAAACTAAACACTTCTGTTTTAACAAGATGCTTAAGACCTTACTTTGAGTTGAGTAAACTAAAGAATCTAATGCATGGAATCGGACGATACATGAGATAGAGTGAGTTTGATGCATAGAGAGTTGATCCAATGCTTGGGAATCGTATTAAAATGCCTATAGGATAGTCGTTAGTAGCCCTTAATTCTCCATTTTACACACTTTCGCTGTTTTTACAATTGCGATAACATTGCGGTGTCCGCAATTCTGCTAAGTTACCATTCTGTTTAGCGGTTTTCTTCTTCGTTTATTAATTCCATCTCTTGTCCGTTGAGTCTAATTTCAACTTGCATTTGTTTATGTTGCATTCCTTTATATGTTCGGTAAGAAGTAGGCAATTAAAAACCAATTTGATCCCATCAAATCCACCCCTTCTTTCTTAACTTTACACTTCTCGAGTAACTTACAATAAGTCTCTGTGGGAAAACGAATGAAAAAATACTCATTACTTGCTATAAGATCATGTATGCTTGCATGTTCTGAGTGCTCTCTCTCTCTTATTTCTTATTCTTATTAACACATTGAGCACGCAACAAGTTTTTGGCGCCGCTGCCGGGGACTTATTTAAGTGAAAACGAAGTTTGTTAAGTTTGAAACACCAAGTTTATTGCCTATTGAAGCTGATCTGTTTCATTTCTTTTGCAGGTACTATTGGGGTAGTTTATGAGTGAGCCTTCAAGTAGAGATCTAGAGTTCAATCCTGATCCCGAGAGACTATTTAAAGCCAGAAATAAAGCCAAGAAACGTCTTTTTAAACAACCCCCTATACCTCAAATCATACCTGAAATCGAAGAAATGGACGAGATAGTTCCAAATCAGGTACCTGTCATTCGCAACCCCATCGAAATAGCGAATGACAAGAATAGTGCCATTCTTTCATATTTAGTACCTATGCCTGGGGAGCTGAACCCCAGCATAATCCGTCCTGAAATCACTGCCAACTCATTCGAGTTAAAGCCAGTGATGTTCCAAATGTTGTCCACTGTGGGACAATTCTTTGGAATAGAAAATGAGGACCCCCACAACCATCTTAGGAACTTCTTAGGAGTTAGTGATACCTTCATCATCCCTGGAGTGTCCCAAGAAGCTTTGAGGCTATACTTGTTCCCTTATTCTTTGAGGGACAAAGCCAAAACGTGGTTAAACTCATTACCCTCTGGATCTGTCCTTAATTGGACAGATTTAGCAGAGAAATTCCTAGTCAAATACTTCCCACCTGATAGGAATTCTACCTTTCGTGATGACATAGTTAAATTCAAACAAGCTGATAATGAATCTCTTCACGAAGCTTGGACAAGGTTCAAGGACCTTCTTCTTAAATGCCCACATCATGGCATCCCATGGTGTATCCAAATAGAGGTCTTTTTCAAAGGATGCAACCCCAGCACTAGGCAAGTCTTAAATTCATCTGCTGGTGGTTCCATGTTGTCCAAGAGTTACAACGAGGCCTATGAGATCTTGGAGAAGATCTCAGCATCTCACTGTAGGTGGTCAGATGATCCAGTTGAGCCAACTAGAGCTCAAGACAAGGATGCTCTAAGTGCGATGAGCAGCCAAATAAATGCCCTGACCAACCTAGTTAAGCAAATGGCTCAAGCCAATCTCCAAACAAGTGTCAACACCGCTACCGCCATGTCAATGGGCACCCAACCAAGTCAAGGTGAGACACTTGTATGTGGATTCTGTGGGGAAGGGCACCTGTATGAATACTGCCCTGGGAATCCAGCCTCAGTCTGCTACATTGGAAGTCAGCAGCAGCCTAGGAACAACCCCTATTCCAATACTTACAACCCAGGTTGGAGGAACCACCCAAACCTGTCATGGGGTGGCCAACAGAATGTTAACCAAAATTCTAACCAACCTAGACCGAGTGGAACACCTGGTTTCACTCCTCAACATAACCAATCAATGTATCAAAAACCTTACAACCAACCTGTAGGATCTTCTGTAGAAAACTTACTCAAGGAATACATAGCTAAGAATGATGCTACTCTTCAAAGCCAGCAAGCTACTCTTAGGAGCCTAGAGAACCAAATAGGCCAATTGGCCAATGAACTCAAGAGTAGGCCCCAAGGTAGACTCCCTGCTGACACCGAGGTGCCAAGGAGAGATGGTAAAGAACAAGTTCAAGCAATTGAACTTAGAAGTGGTAGACCCTTGGTGAGCAACACAAAGGACACACCAAAGAGAGTAGAGAACACTGAGTCTAGTGCTCCACTGGAGTCTCTGCCAAACCAAGGTCCACCACCAACAAGCACATCAGGAGCCAGGCTAGAGCCAATTATTGAGGAGATAGAAGAAATTCCAAGGCCTCCACCTATCCTAAGGCGCCCTGACGTGCCTGCATATGTGCCACCACCTCCATATCCTCGAAGGCTTAAGAAGAAACAAGAACAGGAAGTGCACTTTAACAAATTTCTTGAAATTCTTAAACAAGTGCATGTCAACATTCCTTTTGTAGAAGTTTTACAATCTATGCCTTCATATGTAAAGTTTTTGAAGGACATTATTACTAACAAAAAAATAATTGGTGAGTTTGAAACAGTAAACCTCACTGAGGAGTGCAGTGCCATACTCCAAAACAAGTTGCCCAAGAAGGAGAAGGATCCTGGTTCCTTCACCTTACCTGTAGAACTTGGAGGCAAGCATGTGGGCAGAGCGCTTTGTGACCTGGGCGCCAGCATAAACCTCATGCCCCTATCACTATTCCGCCAGCTAGGAATAGGAGAAGCACGTCCAACCACTGTCACTTTACAATTAGCAGACAGATCCATTGCATACCCAGAAGGTAAGATTGAGGATATTTTAGTAAAGGTTGACAAGTTTATTTTCCTTGCAGATTTCATTATCCTGAATTATGAAGCAGACAAGGAGGTCCCCATCCTGCTAGGTAGACCATTTCTAGCCACAGGTAGGGCACTAATAGATGTTCAAAAAGGTGAGCTCACTATGAGGGTTCATGATGAAGAGGTGAAATTTAGTGTTTATAAAGCCTTAAGGTACCCCTCTGATTCTGAGTCTTGTGCTAGCATGGATATTGTTGACTCACTAATGGAAGAACAATTAGAGCATGTACTATTAACTAAGCATGCTAATGAATATGTACAGTTAGATGTAGCTGACTTGAATGTATCTGACATAATGAATATGCCTGTAGATAAACCACAACATGTTTGTATGAATATTGACTTAACTGATAGAGCTTTAAATCCTTTAAAGCCATCCATTGAGCATCCACCTGTATTAGAATTAAAGCCACTCCCCACTCACCTCAAGTATGCATATTTAGGGAGTAATGAAACTCTGCCTGTTATCATTTCTTCGAAATTAAGTGAAAAGCATGAGGTTGAACTGATATTACTGCTTAAGCAACATAGGAAGGCTATTGCATGGACTATTGCTGATATTAGAGGCATTAGCCCTTCTTATTGCATGCATAAGATTATACTAGAGGAAGAGCACACACCTAGAGTAGATCATCAACGTAGGCTGAATCCCTCTATGAAAGAGGTAGTAAAGAAAGAAATAATAAAATGGTTAGATGCTGGTGTGATCTTCCCCATAGCTAGTAGTCAGTGGGTAAGCCCTATACAGTGTGTACCTAAAAAGGGTGGGATGACTGTGGTAGTCAATGAGCACAACGAACTGATTCCAACTAGGACTGTCACGGGGTGGAGAGTATGTATGGATTATAGGAAGCTCAATAAAGAAACTAAAAAAGACCACTTCCCTCTACCATTCATTGACCAGATGCTAGACAGAATAGCTGGTAGAGCCTACTATTGTTTCTTAGACGGTTATTCAGGGTATAACCAGATTACTATAGACCCTAAGGACCAAGAAAAGACTACCTTTACTTGCCCTTTTGGAACTTTTGCCTTTCGCAGAATGCCTTTTGGCTTATGCAATGCACCGGCAAATTTCCAAAGGTGCATGTTGGCAATCTTCTCTGATTTGGATGAATCTATGATAGAGATATTCATGGATGACTTTTCAGTCTTTGGGGATTCATTCACCAACTGTCTAGAGAATTTAGGACAAGTCCTGGCTAGATGTGAAGAGACTAACTTAGTCCTTAATTGGGAAAAGTGTCACTTCATGGTAGATGAGGGGATTGTCTTAGGTCATAGAGTGTCAAGGGCAGGTGTAGAAGTTGACAGGGCAAAGATAGAGGTCATAGAGAAGTTGGTAGAGCCTCAGAATGTCAAGGCCATTAGAAGTTTCTTAGGGCATGCTGGCTTCTATAGAAGGTTCATTAAGGACTTTTCTAAGATAGCCAAGCCTCTGTGTGAGCTTCTAGAACTAAACAGGCCATTCATCTTCTCTAAGGAATGTGTAGTAACTTGGACAACCCTTAAGAAAGCACTAGTCACAGCACCTGTTATAGTAGGGCCAGATTGGGATCTCCCATTTGAGATGTTATGTGATGCTAGTGACTATGCTGTAGGGGTTATGTTAGGACAGAAGATTGACAAACTAACACACCCTGTATATTATGCTAGTAAAACACTTAATGAGGCACAATGTAATTACACAACTACTGAGAAGGAGATGCTAGCAGTAGTGTTTGCTTGTGAGAAGTTTAGAAATTACATTGTAGGCACTAGGACAATAGTGTACACTGACCATTCTGCTTTAAAGTACCTTATGAGGAAGGCTGATGCTAAGCCTAGGTTGATTAGGTGGGTACTGCTGCTGCAAGAGTTTGACCTAGACATTAGAGATAAGAAAGGAAGTGAAAATGTGGTTGCGGACCATCTTTCCAGATTGCAGCATAATTGCGGAAAAATTGCGGAACCCGCAATTTCTGATGCTTTCATTGATGAACATATCTTTGTTTTGACTCATTGTGATAACGATGAGGAACCTGGGTTTGCTGACATTGCTAACTTCCTTGCATCACAGGTATTACCAGTTTTCAAGGGAGGACAAGAGAAGAAGAGGTTCCTTCATGAAGCAAGGAAATTCATATGGGATGACCCCACACTTTACAGAACCTGTGCTGACGGCTTGCTAAGGAAGTGTGTTTCAGCTGCTGAAGCGAAGTCTGTGCTGCAGCACTGCCACACAACTCCTTATGGTGGACACTTTGGTGGCCAAAGAACAGCTGCAAAGGTATTTCAGAGTGGCTACTATTGGCCAACAATCTTCAAGGATGCCCACAACTATGCCCACAGCTGTGATGAATGCCAAAGAACAGGTAACCTCAGTCGAAAGGATGAGATGCCCCTCACCTACATCTTAGAGTTGGAGCTCTTTGATGTGTGGGGCATTGACTTCATGGGGCCATTTCCTCCATCATCAGGTAACCTTTACATTTTGGTAGCAGTAGACTACGTTTCCAAGTGGGTAGAGGCCAAAGCATGTCCCAATAATGATGCTAAAACAGTCACCAATTTCTTGCATAGGCACATTTTTACTAGGTTTGGGACACCTCGTGCCATCATTAGTGATGAGGGGTCACATTTCATTAACAAGGCTATGGAGAAAGTATTGGCTAAGTATAACATTAGACATAGAGTAGCCACCCCCTATCACCCACACTCGAATGGACAGGCTGAAATTTCAAATAGGGAGATTAAGAACATCCTAGAAAAAGTGGTCAAACCTAATAGGAAAGACTGGTCCTTTAAGCTTGAGGATGCACTTTGGGCTTATAGGACAGCATATAAGACACCCCTAGGTATGTCTCCTTATAGGCTGGTATATGGCAAGACTTGTCACTTACCACTTGAGTTAGAAAACAAAGCATTTTGGGCCATGAAGGAATTGAATTTTTGTGTAAAGGATGCGGGAACATTGCGGTCCTTACAATTACATGAGCTTGATGAGCTTAGACATATGGCCTATGAAAATGCTAAGATGTATAAGGAAAAGACCAAGATTTGGCACGATAGTAGACTTAGAGTTAAGGACTTTAAGAAGGGTCAACTTGTTTTGTTGTTTAACTCACGATTGAAACTATTTCCAGGGAAACTTAAGTCTAGATGGTCAGGTCCATTTGTGATTACTAATGTGTTTGTTCATGGTGCCATAGAGATAAAGAACTTGCAGCAAGGCCAACCGTTTATGGTTAATGGTGCAAGGTTGAAGCACTACTATGAGGAAGGAGATGTGAAGACTCTCTCGGCCTTCCTCTTGAATGAAGCATGAAATTAAGAACGAGAGAGAACGAGTGGTTACTGTGCTCGTTTAGTCAAGGCTAATGCCTTAGTTTATTTTTTGCACTTTTTCCGGTTATCATTTGTACATATGTTGGTGTGATTTTAATTGAGTATTTAATGTTTGTTTTATTTATTTTTGCAGAGAATCAAGAGAGGGGATAAAGGAGATTAAATCCAGCCAAATAAATCAAGAAGATGTTGAGCCAAATCGAAGATACGATTGAGCAAAGATTGCAATTTAAATGAAAAAAAATCTCCAACGGGCCTTAAAGATTGCGCAGGAATTGCGGGATCCGCAAAAATATAGCCGTTGGGATTTTTTTTTCCGTTTTCTTTATATCCGTTGGAAGGCGCGAGGATCTGTACGTCTCTCTCATCATCTGATCTTCGAGCAAGCTGCGATTCTCTTCATCTGTGATTCTTCTTTCCAAATCTCCAAGATCCAACAATGGTACTCACAAGGGCTGAAAGATCTGCGGCCAAGAAAAGGGCTGACGACGCTGAAACGGCTGCGAGAGATGCATTGCTTGCCTTGGCTGATGCTGAGGCTGCGCGAACGGAACGACTGGATAAGCTGCCGATTCGCAAGAAGAAGTGGAAGGTTGTCTCTGAGATACCTGCTGGACCCTCTGAACCAGCAGGCACACCCAAGAAGCGCCGGTGGAGTATCGAGATGGCCGCCGAACCAAGCAAAGCAAAGACTCCCTCTGTGGAGAGTCAAGAAACGGATCGTGCGTCCCACGAATCGACCAAGAAGGGTTCGTCGCCATCTGCATCGCCTGCGCACAGCCCTTCACCATCTGAACCAGTGCAGAGCCCAGAGCTCTCTTCATCACCGCCAGCGCAGAGCCCTGAGCAGCCGTCTTCACCACTGAGTTCTGCCCAGACACCTGCAGCAGCACAGAGCACCACGCCGTCTCACACTTCTCCACGGCCTGATCCTGAATTTCCATATGGGGAGTACCAAGAGTCAACGCAGGGCAGTGGAGATGCCGAGGAAGACGAGGTCTTCTCTCCTATGAGGGAAGACAGCCCGGAGAGTCTTGAACAGAAGACTGACTCAATGGAAGAGACGTTGGGGGCGTGCCTGCAGCAGATCACCATTGAGGCAAAGCTCAAGAAGAAGAAGAAGGCCAAGATTCTTAAGGCCAAACGAGCCAAGAAGCTGAAGAAGAAGAAGGCCAAGAAGGTTGAGGCTGCCGAGTCAGCCAAAGAGAGCACTGAGCCTTTGCTCAAACGACTCAAGGTTGAGGCTGCCGAGTCAGCCAAGCCAGCAGATAAAGGGAAGGCCAAGCTCTACCCTGAAGATGAGCCTCAGTCAGTGAGGTATGTTTCCTCTGATGCTGAGTCCAGGGGTGCTGAGCTGAGGAAGAGGGAGTTGCTGCACGAGAAGGGCTTCCTCGACCGACCTGCTAACCTGCCGCAGTTCTTGCGCGCAGGAGTTATAAACCACGGCTGGGAGGAATTTTGCAGACCGCCCAATCCAGCCTACACGAGCATGGTGTATGATTTCTACGCCAATGTGCTCAGCCCTGAGGATGGCCTGTCTGTGGTCAGAGAGGTAGAAGTAGATTTCTCAGCCAAGGCCATCAACGAAGCCTATGGTCTCAAGGGCCAAACACATACAGATTATGCACGGATTGTTGATGAGCCTACTGAGGCAGTTCTGGAAGAGGCCATTCGGACCATTGGCCAGCCTGAAGCTTCCTGGACCGTGTCACGCAATGGGAGGCACACTCTCATGAGTGCCAACCTCACGGCTAAGGCGGCTGTTTGGTTTTCGTTCGTGAGAAGGAGATTGTCCCCAGTGACTCACGAGACTACAATCAACCAGAGCCGATCGCTGCTGGTGTATGCGATAATGAGAGGTCTCACGATCAACGTGGGAGAAGTCATCACTGCTGCTATTGCTGAGTGCGCCAAGAAAGGTAAGGGACCATTGTTTTTCCCTAATACTATAACTAAACTCTGTTTGCTTGCAGGAGTTCCCATCGAGCGCATGGAGCAGCAAATGGCTTACACAGGCCACTTGGAGTTACCTGCTGGCTTACGGCTGAAGAGAAAGGGGAACATGGAATTCGAGCTGGATAGGCTGGCTGCTGATCAGTCACTGTCCATGGCTTGCCTGATGGATATGCAGAAGAGAATGGCTCAATGGGCCACTTACGCGCAGGCACGGGACAAGGAAGTTGCATACCAACTTGGCTGTATCTTCCCTGACTTCCCCACAAACCTTCTGACTCCATTGGTGCCTCCACGACCACGACAACCAGATGAGGATGAGGACGTTTGAGTGCTGGTTTGAATTGCACTGAAGGGAGTATTGCTGTTCCCTTAGAAAAAAAAACAATTTTCTGCTTTCAGATAGACCATGTGAATTATGCTGTTTTTCGTACACTTTTGATCTGTTTTAGATGCTTAGTTTTATGTTTTTAATCTTGCTTAGTATAGTCTGATGATAGCTGACTAGGTAGGTTAGTTTTGTTTTATTTTTAGAGAGCTCGAATGACTGGAAAAAGCATGCTTAGGGGCCTTAATCACTGTTATATCTGCCCTGACCTGATTGCGAAATAATTGCGGTACCCGCAATTTTTATTACTGAAAGCATGTTTTGGACTGTCTGTTTAGCTAGGCTGTGATCTGTTTAAATTCCATCTTTTGCTGCTATCATGGCTACCATATATAGCTTATATAAAAGCATGCTGGATGAGTGTCATAGGACACCCTTTGCTAGTTTAAATCTACCTCTAAAAAGCTCAGCATGCACAGCTTTAAGCCCTTATCTGTCTGTTTTTTTATTACTGCTGCTGTGATATTTGCCGTTCGAATGTTTTGTCTATGCCTAGGGCTTTAGATTCTCTTTGTTTTACCTTAGACTAGATGTTTCGAGGATAGTTTGGGGGTGTGCCACCTCAGACACTCATTGGGGACAATGAGTAGTTGAAGTTTGGGGGAGGCCACCCTAGGCCTAGGAACATTCCTCTCTCCCTTAGAAACATAAGCATTCTTCTTCTCCTTTACAAAAAATGATGAACTGAAAAAAAAAAAATGAAAAATAGAATAAAGAGGGGGGTCTCTCTTAGGTTGCTAAGTAATCAGTGCCAAGTGTGTGACCCACAAGTGGCATTGCATCAAAAGGCAACCAAAGGAGAGGCCCCACCTAAGTAAGAAAAAGGGAAAAGAATAGGGAAGAAGAATGTATACCTAGGAGTTATAACTTTGTGGCTTAGATGTCCTATTTAAAAAGAACTCTGATCCTCAATTAGTTAAGTACAAAGTTGTAACTTGTAGGGTTGTTTAGGGAGATGAGTGTATATCCAATGTAGTGATGCCAGGGTTTAGGTTGTTCTCTAAAAGTACTACTGTCACCGTTAATACTAAGACTGGCATGACTCTAAGGAATCCTAGGCACATTGAAAATAAAGCTAGAAGCATGTACTGAGTCTGAGGTAAAGCTAGGCAGAATTTGAAACTTTAGGGATAGTGGCATGATATGACAAAAGCAAGAAGATCAGTTGTAGGGAGTTAATGGAAACAGATGGAGTGTTAGGCAGGCGAAGTCAGAAGAAGCTAGATAAGAGGGTAGTTTTAAGCTTAGAAGTGTGTCACAGGACAGCAGTGCTATAGATAGGGATATAGGGGAGTCAGTAAGTGGTTAAAGAAAAAGAAACAGCAGCCTAGGGAAGTCCTTAGATTGCTTGAGGACAAGCAAAACCTTAAGTTTGGGGGTGTGTTACGTCTCCAAAAGTGACCTTTTTAGGACTTAATTAGCTTAGAAAGATGTTCACTCTTAGGTGTTTTTGATAGCATTTAGCCTAAACCTATGCTTAAATATGAGAATTAGAAGAAGGTAGCTAAATTAGGACTTATGTACAATAGGAAAGAAAAGGGTTAAAAACCGAAGGAAAAGAATGAAAAAACTGCATTGCGACAGCATTGCGAAAACATTGCTGAAGCCGCAATTATTCAAGTGAAAACCGTAAGTTGACTGATCTTTTTCTGTTAATTTCCGTGATTTCAGGGATTCGTTCTTTCTCCTCCATCCATTCTGATATACGACGTTGAAGATTGATGGTTCTCCTTGGCCCAAACGCACCTGCAAACTACTATAAAAGGGGGTCAAAGTCGGAGGTTCAATCATCATCCGGAAGCGTAGAAGTCCTTTCGCAGCTCCATTTTTCTTCGTGTTTTCCTTTGCCGTCTGTTGGAGTGAGAGTCTCAGCTGTTGGAATCGACAATCTGATAGGAAGGAGAGAAGATCCACCTTCTCTCCCGATTGGATTCATCCAAGCAAAGCTATTCTTTCATCCCCTTCAGCCGAGGCAGTTGCGACGAGGCTTCCAAGCAACATTTACTGCTTTCTGTCTTTCTTTTTCTAGTTTACATCTCTTCTTTGTGTTGTTCTCTTTCTAATAGCTAGAACACTTCATTTCGTTGCTTTCTGTCTTGCTGTTATTTACTTTAAAGCTTTCTTTTGTCCAATCAAACAATCAAGTAATCAAATCTCCATTCTTCATTTCACGGTTTCTTGCCTCTGCATTCTACTGCTTTCCCTTACTGTTTTGTCTTTAAATTCCTTCTAAGCATGTCTGTTTCATCTCGTATTTCTACCTACCCCATATCCATGAGTAGCTAAGTCACTTAGGGGCATGCTAATGACAGAACTATAGGCTAAAAAACGTGAACCAAGCATGTAGGATAGCTCTCGAACCATTGATTGTATGTAAGCTTCATTCCACGGGCAATTTCGATTGGCCATCCATTTTGTCCAAAGAACTCCTGACCTCTGGAAGGAGTAAGAGTTCAGAGTCGTATAATCATGCTAGACTTTCATGGTAGCCAGGAAACGGCCTAGGAATAGGCGTTCCCCTAGTACAAACTAAACACTTCTGTTTTAACAAGATGCTTAAGACCTTACTTTGAGTTGAGTAAACTAAAGAATCTAATGCATGGAATCGGACGATACATGAGATAGAGTGAGTTTGATGCATAGAGAGTTGATCCAATGCTTGGGAATCGTATTAAAATGCCTATAGGATAGTCGTTAGTAGCCCTTAATTCTCCATTTTACACACTTTCGCTGTTTTTACAATTGCGATAACATTGCGGTGTCCGCAATTCTGCTAAGTTACCATTCTGTTTAGCGGTTTTCTTCTTCGTTTATTAATTCCATCTCTTGTCCGTTGAGTCTAATTTCAACTTGCATTTGTTTATGTTGCATTCCTTTATATGTTCGGTAAGAAGTAGGCAATTAAAAACCAATTTGATCCCATCAAATCCACCCCTTCTTTCTTAACTTTACACTTCTCGAGTAACTTACAATAAGTCTCTGTGGGAAAACGAATGAAAAAATACTCATTACTTGCTATAAGATCATGTATGCTTGCATGTTCTGAGTGCTCTCTCTCTCTTATTTCTTATTCTTATTAACACATTGAGCACGCAACACTTATCCTTTGACTTGTATGGGTGAGAGTGGCCCGAGATCGCCGACTCAATAAGCCTATCATCTTGGGGATAAGACCGGGTAGGTAGCTGGGAACATAGTCCTGCGAGATGGAATTCACTCCTACCCGCTCTGAGGGATTAGTAGAGAGGTTGTTCCCTTAAGTGCTGACTCCGGGTCTTGAACTAGGGATCCCACCCTCTCATTGGCTCGAGAGGGACTTGGTATAGTGATGAGATCACATACCAATCGGTTTGGTGGTTGGACCACAAAACAAATAGTTCATTAGAGGATCAGTGGGACTTAAGGAACAAGATGTAATTACGGGGTAAAACGGTTATTTTGACCCAGCTATAATTACGAACGACCTGTGAAGGATCGACTTACTAATGATGGTTATATCAAGAGGACAGAAATATATCTACGGTGAGGGGAGTGCAACCCTTGGACTTTAGTGGAGTCTCCGGGGGTTAACGAATGTTGGTTAGCTTGGTTAAAGAGTTTGACCGGTTAATCTCGTATCGTTGGAGCTCATGATCTGTAGGTCCTTTAGGTTCTCCTGGCTAGCTCGGATTAAGCCGTGTAACAATATGAGAGAAAAAGAATTTGAATTTATTGAAATTCGGTTTTGGAAGAATGATGGACATATTTAAATATGATTTAAATATGGGATCGGTGTAAAACATGAATAGGGATTCATGTGTGATGATTCGGTTTAAGAAACCGGGATTAGTCTTATTATTTAATTAATATTTGATATTGAATTAAATAATAATATTAATTAATTAAAAAGTTTAATTAATTATAATTTATTTTGCTTATTAAAATTAATTATGAATTAATTTTAAAATGACAAAATATTACAAGTAGGATTATAAGTCAAAGTGGAATTATCCATGTTGAGTGGATTTATCCAAGTTGAGTGGGTTTATCCAAGTTGTGAAGTGGATTGTGAATCACCAACAACATGCATATAAACTCATCAATTTTGGAACACTTGGTTGAAGACTAATCCATCCAATTTGAGGTGTCATGCTAAGCAAAGACTTTGTTGCATGTGAATTGCCTATAAATTGGATGAAGTTCAAATGGTTTGAGGTTGATGAATTTTCAAAGAGTTTGAATATTTGGATGAGCATGAAGAGTTCATGTTACTTGAGAAATTAGAAAGCTAAGTGTTAGACTTCTTCTCACAAAATCCTCATCACTTTCATCTTCCCATCTTCTTCTTCCAAACTTTTTCTTTCATAAAGGAGTCCCACCACTCCGTTGCTCGGCCCGAGGATAGAGGGACTACCGGAGGTGGTTCTCGAGGAGTTCGAGGGAAGCTTCGAAGGGTTCGTGAGGAGATTCGCGCGTTGGAAGAGAAGTCTTTAGAACTACAAGAGGTATGTGTTCTAATTCCTTTTATTTCAAAGCTTTGTGCATGTTTCTTATTTAGCTAAATTGATGAAATTAGAGTGCCAATGATCCGTCTCGCTTCCGCTGCGCTACATGCGCTCCATCAACAACAAGTCAGAACACGAACGAAGCATAACTCCCCAGCCACCCAAAATACACCCCAAGCCATCAATCCCACGGCCGGGACGAGCGAAAGGGCGACTCCAGACAGGGTCAAGGGGCACCAAGCAAAGCAGAGGGAGGACAGACAGATGCTGAGATAAAAAGAGGCCAAGCTGGCCATCCATCATATGCATGCAAGAAGCCAGCCCCCCAAGCACGACCAAGCAAACCAAAACAAAGAAGAGGCCCTTCAACTCGTCTTCCCCCTACTTATGGCAAAAGAACAACCATCAGGTATGCAGGCCCGACAGAAAGCCACAAGGACCCGGCAAGCATCGCTTCCCTCGACAAAGCCAGATCCAAGAACACCCACCAAAAACCGACACACCCTCCGGACAAGGCGCCTTTCGGGGTGACAACAAGCATCCAGAACAAACTCAACTCAATTAGGAACAAGGACCACACCACAGGACAAAGAGCACCCACAGAACAGAGATGGACAGCCAACTGCAGAAGTAGCAAGCACCGCCTGAACCAACCCCTACAGCTGGTGGCACCCCACAGGCTAGCCTCTAATAGCCCCCACTCAAAATGCCCACCACGGAAGAAAGAGCCAAGGACAGCAAGGGGCAGACAGGTGAAGAAAGCAAGCAAACTGAACGAGCCTCTGCAAGAAGCGACCCCAAAGCAGGAACAAGCACAGGGAGAAGCCCCAAACAGGCAAGCCTCACAGACCAAACTGAAAACCCCCTCCAGAGAAGAGACAACAGCAGCACCTAGGGACAGAACAGGGGAAGACGCAACCGCCAGCAACGAAAAGCACCGCAAGGAGCAACCAAGGGACAGAGCAGGGGAAGAAGCAATCGCCAGAAGCGAAACAGCACCGCAAAGAGCAACCTGAAAAATCACCTGCACACACTCAAAGAACAAGATAAAGTCAATCAAAAGAATCCCAGGGGGAGCCGGCCGAAACCGCACCCACCCAGGACGAGCATACAGAAGAAATATCAGACCGAATAGCAGCGATAACTGACTGAGGAGGACGGTGACCCGGGCCGTGAAAACGCAAGTTGCGTTCCATCCAAATATGGTAGATCACAGCACACCAGGCCACTCTCCAAACAAGCTTACGCTTGTGCTGCCCAGCACTCTCCCGACAAATCCACTCAAGCTCAGCATCCCAAGGGAGAACGAGGATATCCTCCCACACCAAACTCGCAAAGGGGCACTAAAAGAACAAGTGGTCACGGGACTCAGTCCTGGACAAACAAAGCAAACAATCGATAGGGTTCGAGGGGATCCACCTAGCCAGCCTATCACGGGTATACAAACGATCCCTCAAGGCCAGCCAGGTGACAAAAGCATGACGCGGAATATTCCCCCCGATCCATAGCAAACCCTGCCAAGGAACCACCGTCCCACGGGGACGGATCGCCTCCCAAGCACTCGAAACTGAAAAGCCAATCCCGCCTGGAACCCAGATCAACCTATCCTCCCTACCTGGGCAACACACAGTAGAGCGCACGGCATCTGAGATCTCCAACAACTCAGGAGACACTACCGGCCACCGCCACGAACCATCAGGTAGCAGGAAATCAGAGACCATAGCTTGAATATGACTAGCTGCGTCATACAAGATACGATCACTAATCCTGGGGAGAATAGGACCATCAGGCAGCCATGGATCAACCCACATACGGCACCTACAACCATCGCCAATGGAAAACCGGACAGGTGGACGGAATTGGTCACGAAGCCCCATAATCGCCTTGAGGCACCAAGACCACAGAGACGACACAAGAATCGTCCAAAGAGACCGACCACGGAGGATATACTCCTCCATCCAAGGGACCTACAGAGAACCAGAGCGAAGCAGAAGGAGCCAAAGGAGTTTCATAACAGCTGCCGAGTTCACGGATTGGATATGACGAATACCCAAACCTCCCTCCCGCTTCGGGAAACAAATGTCATCCCAGGCAACCTTCGCCCCCCCGTGACCAGAAGGAGAGCCTCTCTAGAGGTAGCAACGAAGCAAACTCTCAACCCTATGGACTATACGAGCAGGCAGCACAAACACACTGGCCCAATAGACCTGGAAGCTCTGGAGGACCGACTAGATAAGTTGCAACCTACCCGCATAGGAAAGAGCCCTAGCAGTCCAACTGCCAATCCTAGAGGTGATCCGATCAATCAGGGGCTGGCAATCCCGAGAAGACAACCTACCTGAGATGAGAGGGAGACCTAAGTAACAAACAGGCAGGGTCGCAAGAGCAACACCCATGAACTCAGCAAGGTCTTAGCGGAGTTAGCCACAAGGCCCCCGCACAGAACATCGAGCTCTTAGCGGAGTTAGCCACAAGGCCCGAAAGCTCTTGGAAGTGATGTAAGGTCTGCTGAACAAAACTCAAAGAAGTCCTATTCCCCGCAGAGAAAATCATCAAGTCATCCGCAAAGCAAAGATGGGTAAGATTAACCCTCTCGCACTTGGGATGAAACTCAAACTCAGGCGGCGGGGAATTCAGCAGCCTCGACAAGACTTCCATACACATGACAAACAGGTAAGAAGACAGGGGATCTCCCTGACGGAGACCACGCCTACCCGCAAAAAACCCCTCAGAGGACCCATTCACCGAAATGGAGAACATAGGCGAAATAACGCAAGCCCGGATCCAGTTGACAAACTGGCAAGGCGTACCAATCGAGAGCAGTAAGCCAAAGAGAAAATCCCACTGGATAGAATCATAAGCTTTTTGCAGGTCGATCTTCAGCACACACCGCGGGCTCCCTTTGTTGAGGTGGTAACCCCCAACCAACTCCTGGCAGAGCAGAATGTTATCCACAATACTCCTTCCTTGAACAAAGGCCGACTTATGAAGGAAGCCAGCCACACGCGAAGACGATTGGCCAAAACCTTTGCAATGCATTTATACAACACATTACAACAGGAAATAGGATTGAAATCCTCAACCCGGGAGGCACCCACCTTCTTAGGAATCAAGGTAAGAGAGGTGGCATTGATACCAGGAGGAAGGAAGGAGGTATCAAAGAAGTGAAGCGCTGCGGAACAGAAATCATCCCCAACAACACTCCAAGCAGCTTTGAAAAACCCCACAGGGAAGCCATCCGGCCCAGGAACCTTGGCACTACTCATGGGGCGGATGAGATCAATTACACACTGATCAGACCACAAAAACCCCACAATCGGCTTTAATTGCTCTGTAAGGTCACGGTAACCAACCTCTTGGGACCCCAAGAGCCCCTGGAAATAATGAACCAGAGATCTCGAGATGTCCTCATGGGAAGACAACCTGGCCCCAGAACCATCAACCAGAGAGGAAAAGCTATTCCGGGCTGCCCTAACTTTCACGATCCTGTGAAAGAAACCCGAGCTCCTATCCCCTAACGCCAGCCACTTAACCCTCGATTTCTGCCGAAGGTAGGCTTCTTCACACGTAGCTGCTGCCCGAAACCTACTCGAGGCCTCAGAGGCCTGAAGCTGGAGGGAGGGAGAAAGGGGGCTTGCCAAAACTCCAGCCTGGGCCGCCTCCATGGCAAAGCGAAGAGCAACAACCTGCTGACTAAGCACGGCAATCGGCGTCCCAAACTCTTGCCTTAGAGAACTCCTTAAGCCCTTTAAATTGCGAGCGAAGCTAACAAGCGGAGAGACCCCAACACGGGTCACCCACCTACTAGCAACCACAGACAAAAACCTATCAGACTCCCCCCAATGTTTTAAAGAACCGAAAGGAGGGAGATCGACGAGCACCAAAAGGGCTAGGAGAGAACACCATCGGACTATGATCAGAAACACCCAACTCATGCACCTGCACCACACACAGAGGGCGGGCAGAAGCCCACACAGCATTCACCAAAACTCTATCCAACCTTCCCAACTGACCTCCCAGGCCACCCCTGGGGCGACTAGTCCAAGTGAACCAATTCCTCTGGACCGGCAGCTCAACCAAGTCAGCCTCAAGGAGAGCAGTATCAAAGGCTCCCATCGCAGAGATGCTATGGTTACCACCACTCCTCTCAGACAGCCGCCGAGTCTCATTAAAGTCTCCCATAACCACTCTCGGGGCAGACCAGCTCGAACAAGCCAAGGCCAGCTCCCTCCACAAAGCGGACCTCCCAGCCTCGAGATTGGACCCATAGACACAGGCAATATGAGTCGCAACCTTGGAAGACAGATCCACCAGGGAGCCAGTGACCAGCTGAGGACTAATCAGGCTAGGAGAGAAGAAGAAGCGGCGGGAACGCCATAAAACCCAAATGCGACTCAGACCACTATCCCCATAATTACACACGCACTGCCAATCAGCACCAAAGGAACGAAACACAAGGTCAAACTGATGAGCCTTAACCTTAGTTTCAACCAGACAGCAGAAACCAATATTCTCAGACTGCAAAAAGGAACGAACACATCGTCCTTTTGACAGGTCAGTGAGACCGCGCACATTCCACGAGCACCAACTAGACATAGGAAGTAGAAGGGGAAACAGTGGCATCCTGACACCATCGAGGGTCCACACTGTCACAGAGCGTCTTTTCCACTAAGGAAACCACCCTCGGGGGGGCCAAATCACACCCCAAGGAATCCGAAAGAGAACCGAAAGAGTTAGTCACGTGGTCCCCCTTTGGGGGCTCAGGAGAACGGGGAAGCCTAGAGGAGGGGCCAATAGGAGAACTCGGGAGACTAACCAAGGCAATGGGATGGGCAGACGAGTCTGTCGCAGCCAAGGATTTGGCAGCCTTCTTCCTGTTCCGTTTACGCCTACGAGATTTCCCTCCCACAGGGATAAAGTCATCACCAACCTCAAGAGAGGAGGCCTGTTGACCCTCCCCACTAGCAACCACTACCTGATCCGAGCTCACGCCATCACTCTGGGCCGGCACCTTGACCCCACCAATAGTAGACACCTGTGTAGGGAGGATGGGATCAATACTACTCTTGGTCTTTTTCGGACAACCTGAGTCCGAGTGACCAAAGACACGACAGGATAGGCACCGCTTGGGCTTCCACTCGTACTCAATTGAGATAGTATGATCCACACCATAAACAGTGACCCCAACCTTACTAGGAAGAGGGGCATCAATCGCGACCTCCACACAAACCCGAGCATACGAGGAGCACGTTTTGTCCTTTGTAGGCTTATCCAACCGCAAAGGAACACCAACCGTACTCGCAATGTTACTCAACCCAGGAGTGGTCCACAATTCCATAGGGACATGGAAAAACTTAACCCACACAGGTATTTTATCGAACACAAAAGTCTGGGGGACAATCCCAGGGGCCCACTGCCTCAGAAGGATAGGCTTCCCTCCGAAGTGCCAGGGGCCATTCTCCAAGACCCAGACCCGAGCTTAGTCCTTTTGGAACCTGAAGATGATCAAACCATTGTCAAACAAGTTAATGGTTGGAACTTCCACATGACCCCAAATCCTCCTGACCAGCCGATCAAGAACAAAAAAAGGGATGTTTGCCATACATAAACTGACCGACCAACGAACCTCTCCAAACTGCTATGCCCTCCTCAATAACCTCATCCGAGGGAATGGCAAACATAATCCCATCCTTCTCAATTGGAGGGTTATAGAGGAGTGGCTCATCAGATGGCGAGGTCCACTAAGGCCCAAAAAGATTGGCCCAACTAGCCTTATGCCCCTGACCGAGGGACCCAGGGGCCTACCCGTCCCAATATGATTAGGCCCAAACCCACCAAAAGAACCCACATACACCTCATCCCCCTCACTCACACCAACATCCGGGCGAGGATGGCCAAGTAGAGGAAACTTTCCTGGAATCCCCGCACCAATCCTTGGCCCAAACGAGCTACACCCCAACCCAACCTCACTAGCTCCAACCTTTCCCTCGATCGGCAAACCCTCAACCCGATTGGGCATACCACGCCTAGTCACCAAGTGGCCCAACTGCCCTCGCCCTATTGGGCTAAAGGAGAACGGCCCAATTGGCAACACTACTTGTCCTAAGTCTTGAACCATTGAGCCCATCCCAAGTGGGCCAACCCCATTTTGGTCAAGCCCATATTTGTCAATCAAGTCAAGCCCTCTTGGGCCAATCCCATTAACACTAAAACAGTTTTGGCCAAGCCCAATAGAGTCAATACCATTTGATGCAAGCCCAGAACCGTCACCATTTGGGGCAGGCCCATTTGGGTAGTCAAACTGGTTAGCACAATTTGGAAAGACTTCCAACTGCCCACGGGTTTGAGAGTAGGAAAGAATTGACTTGCCATTTTTGGCTTTGGAGCCCACTTGACCGTTTGAGCACTTGGCCATAGAGAGAGAAAGATCTCCAATTAATTCCTTTTCAAAACTTGCCTTATTTGTCCATGAGGAAGCACGCTGCAAACGGCCAACTTGGTGAGAATCCAACTTAGCAGCCTTTTCATTTAAGTCCTCCACAAGCATCACGGGAGAAGAAGAGCAGCTCACAACCTTACTCCCAATATTCCCGCCCAAGCTTTTAATTGACTTACCTTGTTTAGAAATCTCAATGAATGCTTGATCACCAGCCGCCGCAGCCCCTGTAGAGGACGCGAATTGACCTAGCTCTTCATCTTCATCCTCCAGTCGAAGCTTGCCTTCCTCAAACAACCGCAAATTTGAAGAAGAGGAAGCCTCTGACTCACTGGGCTGAGGACAAAGCACACCTTCAACGGAAAGATCACCTCCAGCGCTGGGATGCAATGGCAGAGACTGACCCCCTGTTTTTCCTATTTTTGCAGAATTCAAGAGCTGCCCAGAAAAACCAGAGGACTTAACTTTAACACGCTCCGTCCCTTGACTGGAGCCTACCTCACCAATACTCCCAGCCTTCACGGAATTTGAATTAAGTTCATGAGCAGACAACAGATTCACCAACTTAGAAGGCTCGCAACACATGCTCTGTTTTTTCTCAGAATTGAAAACCGAAGATGGAGCATCTGAAGTCGAACCCTTAGATGCCTTCCCCCTAGAAGACTTACCTAATGCAAGGACCGCCGAAGCCTCCCCACACACAGCCACTGAAGAACCAGCCCCTGAGTTAGCTGCAGACTTCGGAGGACGAAAACCAGAAGGCAGTTCAAAACTTTGAGCAAATGACTTTTTCTGTGGGGATTTCTTCCTCCTCATGATTGAACTCCAAAACGTGAAACCAATGAAGAAGAAATCCTAATCTCCCACAGCACAAAACTAATCCCCCACAGCACAAACAAAGACCCCGAAACAGAGCACACCTAAAACTAAAAAAAAAAAAAAAAAAAAAAACCAGAAAAGAGAAAACGCGAAAAAAAAACAGAGGAATGAGGAACTTACCTCTGTGATGCGCCCAGCTCCTCTGCCTTCATCAGAATGCCCTACCAAGCTTCAACCGAGAATGCCCAACCACGCTGCAACCATGGAAGCTTCAATCCCCCATTGGAGGGAGGAGAGAGAACAGAGAGAACAAAAATTTGCCCTTATGGGCGGTATATAATGCAGTTAAATGATTTAAAATAAAATGCAGTTAAATATTTTTTTTTTTTTTTTTTTTTTTTTTTTTTTGGCCTGAAATCCTCAACCCGGGAGGCACCCACCTTCTTAGGAATCAAGGTAAGAGAGGTGGCATTGATACCAGGAGGAAGGAAGGAGGTATCAAAGAAGTGAAGCGCTGCGGAACAGAAATCATCCCCAACAAAATTGGTTAACACAATTGGGAATGTGAATGTTTTATAAAAAAAATTTCGCTCTCCTAAAATTCTCTCTCCTCCCTCCAATGGGGGATTGACTTTTTGGAGGTGCAATTCGTCCATGGTGGCTTGAAGCTTTCCATGGCTGGAGGTTAAAGATAGGTGGGGCATGCTGATCAAGGTAGCGGAGTTGCCGGGGGTCGGTTTCAACAACTTTCTGGTTTGTTTTGTTGCTGTTTCGGTTTCAACAACTTTCTGGTTTGTTTTGTTGCTGTTTCGGTTTCTTCCTTCTGCTGGGTGTACGGGGCTGAGGCAAAGGATTCATTTGGTGTTATTTGCTTCAAAGAGGTAAGTTTTCTTACTCCACTTTAGTTTGTATTTGTTTTTTTCCTCTGGTTTCTGTTGTTCTTTGTTTGTTTTCGGTGAGGTCTGGGTGGTGTTTTGTTAGTGCGTCCTCTTGTTTTGGGGTGTACTATGAGGAGAAAGAAATCCCCTCAGAAAAAACCGCTGGCTCGAAGCATTGGGATGCCCCCTGCCCATCTTGTTTTGCGTCCTCCGAAGTCGGTAGGGGCCTCTGTGGCTTCGTCTTCAGTTGATAAAAAACAGAGCATGGGTTGTGAGAATCCTGAGCTGGTGAAGCCTGTGTCTGTTCTTGAGTTAATTGATGAGGAGGAAGAGAGTATTGGGGAGGCTGACTCTACGCAGTTGGAGCGTTTGAAAGGTCCCTCATATGCGGTTTCTGGGCAGATCTCTCTTCCTTCAAAAATGGCGAAAATGGCGAAAAAAAGAGGTAAGTCCAGGTCTGAGGGGTCCTCTTCCAATGAACATTCTGTAGCTGTAGGCGATCCGCATCTGGAGGTTGAAGGTGATAGGCTAGGGCAACCTGTTTCTTCGTCCTTGGGGATGGCGGCTGATGCTGGTGATTTAATTGAGAGTTCGAAAAAAGGGAAGTCCTTTACTCACCAGGGCGGGTTGGAAGGAGAAGCTGTCGCCCGAGTTAATGAGAGGGTGGATTCTCTTCAAAAATTCCAAGCTGAGCCTTTATTGGGAGATCCAAATTTGGTATCTCTCGGTCCTCAATTAAATGAAGATCTCCCTGCTGTTGGAGAGTCAAACTTGGGCGTGACATTCCGTTCTCCGAAAATTACCCCTGCTGGGCCTTCCCGTGGGACGCAAAGGAAGGTAGGCCCAATTGGAGTGGCTAACGGGTTAGGTGCAAATAACTTGGGGGCCATTGGGCTTGGCCATCTTGGGCCTAGTGCTAATGGGATTGACCATTTTGGGCTTCCTGAATTGGATAAAATTGGGTTGCATCCTAGTGGGCTTGCTCCAATTGGGGTGGGCCTAAATTTGCCAACGTTAGGGCAAGGAGCCTTGTCTATTGGCCCAATCGGGCCTCCCTCCTCTAACCCTATTGGAAGGGGTCAGTTGGGCCACTTGGTGACCCGTCGCTCTTGTCCCTCTCAGGCTGAGGTCTTGCCCCAAGAGGCAAAGGTTGGAAATAGTGAGTCCGGGATTGGGATTAGCCCGCTTGGGTCGCGGAGTGGCTTGGGGATTCCAGGAAAGTTTCCTCTGTTAGGCCATTCTCGGTCGAAGTTGGGGGCTAGTGAAGGGGATGATGCGTCCATAGGTTCTTTGGGTGGTTTTGGGCCTAATCCCTTTGGGCCAACTGGGTCCATCGGTCAGGAGCATAAGGGTAGTTGGGCCAATCTTTTTGGGCCTCAGTGGACCTCACCATCTGATGAACCTCTCCTCTATAACCCTCCTATTGAGAAGGATGGGATTATGTTTGCCATTCCCTCGGATGAGGTTATTGAGGAGGGCATAGCAGTTTGGAGGGGTTCGTTGGTGGGTCAGTTTATGGATGGTAAACTTCCCTTTTTTGTTCTTGATCGGCTGGTCAGGAGGATTTGGGGACATGTGGAAGTTCCAACCATTAACTTGTTTGATAATGGATTGATCATTTTCAGGTTCCAAAAGGACTCAGCTAGGGACTGGGTCTTAGAGAATGGCCCCTGGTACTTCGGAGGGAAGCCTATCCTACTGAGGCAGTGGGCCCCTGGGATTGTCCCCCAGACCTTTGTGTTCGATAAAATCCCTGTGTGGGTTAAGTTTTTCCATGTCCCTATGGAATTGTGGACTACTCCTGGGTTGAGCAACATTGCGAGCACGGTAGGTGTTCCTTTGCGGTTGGACAAGCCTACAAAGGACAAAACGTGCTCCTCGTATGCTCGGGTTTGTGTGGAGGTTGCGATTGATGCCCCTCTTCCTAGTAAGGTTGGGGTCACGGTCTATGGGGTGGATCATACTATCCCCATTGAGTATGAATGGAAGCCCAAGAGGTGCCTATCCTGTCGGGTCTTTGGCCATTCGGACTCCGGCTGTCCAAAAAAGACTGTGAGTAGTTTTGATCCCATCCTCCCTACACAGGTGTCTACTGAGGGTGGAGTCAGGGTGCCGGCCCAGAGTGATGGCGTGAACTCGAATCAGGTAGGGGTTGCTAGTGGGGAGGGTGAACAGGCCTCCTCTCTTGAGGCTGGTGATGACTTTATCCCTGTGGGTGGGAAATCCCGCAGGCGTAAACAGAAGAAGGCTGCCAAATCCTTGGCTGCAGACTCGTCTGCCCTTCCCTTTGCCTTGGCTAGTCTCCCGAGTTCTCCTATTGGCCCCTCCTCTCGGCTCCCCCGTTCTCCTGAGCCCCCGAAGGGGGTACATGTGACTAACTCTTTCGGTTCTCTTTCGGATTCTTTGGGGTGTGATTTGGCCCCCCCAAGGGTGGTTTCCTTAGTGGAAAAGACGCTCTGTGACAGTGTGGACCCTCGATGGTGTCAGGATGCCATTGTTTCCCCTTCTACTTCCTATGTCTAGTTGGTGCTCGTGGAATGTGCGCGGTCTCACTGACCCGACAAAAGGACGATGTGTTCGCTCCTTTTTGCAGGCTGAGAATATTGGTTTCTGCTGTCTGGTAGAAACTAAGGTTAAGGCTCATCAGTTTGATTTCGTGTTTCGTTCCTTTGGGGCTGATTGGAAGTGTGTTTGTAGTTATGGGGATAGTGGCCTGGGTCGTATTTGGGTGTTATGGCATTCCCGCCGGTTCTCTTTCTCCCCTAGCCTGATTAGTCCTCAGTTGGTTACTGGCTCCCTGGTGGACCTGTCTTCTCAGGTTGCGACTCATATTGCCTGTGTGTATGGGTCCAATCTCGAGGCTGGGAGGTCTGCTTTGTGGAGGGAGTTGGTCTTGGCTTGTTCGAGTTGGTCTTCCCCTGGCGTAGTTATGGGAGACTTCAATGAGACTCGCCGGTTGACTGAGAGGAGTGGGGGTAACCATAGCATTTTTGCGATGGGAGCCTTTGATACTGCTCTCCTAGAGGCTGACTTGGTTGAGTTGCCGGTTCAGGGGAATTGGTTCACTTGGACTAGTCGCCCGAGGGGTGGCCCAGGAGGTCAGTTGGGAAGGTTGGATAGAGTTTTGGTCAACGCTGAGTGGGCTTCTGGTCGGCCTTTGTGTGTGGTGCACGTGCATGACTGGGGTGTCTCTGACCATAGTCCATTAGTCTTCTCTCCAGGCCCTTTAGGTGCTCGTCGCTCTCCCTCCTTTCGGTTCTTCAACCATTGGGGGGAGTCTGATAGGTTTTTGTCTGTGATTGCCAGTAGGTGGGTGACCCATGTTGGGGTCTCTCCGCTTGTTAGCTTCGCTCGCAATTTAAAGGGCTTAAAGGGGACTCTCAGGCAGGAGTTTGGGACGCCGATTTTCGTGCTTAGTCAGCAGGTTATTGATCTGAGCTTGGCCATGGAGGCTGCCCAGGCGGGAGTTTTGGTGGACCCCCTTTCTCCTTCCCTCCAGCTTCAGGCCGCTGAGGCATCTGATAGGTTCTGGGCAGCAGCTAGGTGTGAGGAAGCCTCTCTTCGGCAGAAATCGAGGGTCAAGTGGCTGGTGTTAGGGGATAGGAACTCAGGGTTCTTTCACAGGAGCGTAAAAGTTAGGGCGGCCCGGAATAGCTTTTCCTCTTTGGTTGATGGTTCTGGGGTCAGGATGTCTTCCCATGAGGACCTCTCGAGATCCCTGGTTCATTATTTCCAGGGTCTCTTGGGGTCCCAAGGGGTTGGTTATCGTGACCTCACTGAGCGTTTAAAGCCGATGGTGGGGTTTTCGTGTTCTGATCAGTGTGTAACTGATCTCATTCGCCCCATCTCGCGAGATGAGGTTCGAGCTGTTCTCTTTTCCATGAGTAGTTGTTACGTCTCCAAAAGTGTCCTTTTTAGGACTTAATTGGCTTAGAAAGATGTTCACTCTTAGGTGTTTTTGATAGCATTTAGCCTAAACCTATGCTTAAATATGAGAATTAGAAGAAGGTAGCTAAATTAGGACTTATGTACAATAGGAAAGAAAAGAGTTGAAAACCGAAGGAAAAGAATGAAAAACAAGCATTGCGAACGCATTGCGGAAACATTGCGGTCACCGCAATGTTTCAAGTGAAAACCGTAAGTTGACTGATCTTTTTCTGTTAATTTCCGTTATTTCAGGGATTCGTTCTTTCTCCTCCATCCATTCTGAAGTACGACGTTGAAGATTGATGGTTCTCCTTGGCCCAAATGCACCTGCAGATTACTATAAATAGGGGTCAAAGTCGAGGGTTCAAGCATCATCCGAAAGCGTAGAAGTCTTCTCGCAGTCCAACTTTTCTCCCGTTTTCCTTTGCCGTCTGCTGGTTTGCGAAGCTCAGCTGTTGGAATCGATAATCTGATAGGAAGGAGAGGAGATTCTTCTTCTCTCCCGATTGGATTCATCCAAGCAAGGCTGACCTTTCTCATCCTTCATTCGAAGCGGCTGCAACGAGTCATTCGAGCTGTTTTACTGCTTTCTGTTCTTCATTTCTATTTTACAATTCTGTCTCGTGTTGTTTCTGTTCGTGTGACTAATCTAGTCCATTTCGTTGTGTTCTGTCTTGCTGTTCTTTACTTTAAGTATCTCTTATGTTCATTCAAACAGTCAATTAATCAAACACAAAATTCAGTATTTCACAGACTCTCGCCTTTGCATTCCACTGCTTTCCCTTGCTGTTTTAAACACATTTCCTTTCTAAGCATGTCTATTTTATCCTTTAGTTCTGTTCTCCTTATATCCATGAGTAACTAAGTCACTTAGGGGCATGCTAATGACAACACTATAGGCTAAAAAACGTGAATCAAGCATATAGGATAGCTCTCGAAGCATTGATTGTATGTAAGCTTCACCCCACGGGCAATTTCGATTGGCCATCCATTTTGTCCAAAGAACTCCTAACCTCTGGAAGGAGTAAGAGTTCAGAGTCATATTATCATGCTAGCCTTTCAAGGTAACCAGGAAACGGCCTAGGAATAGGCGTTTTCCTAGTACAAACCATATCTTTCTGCCTTAACAAGATGCTTAAGACCTTACTTTGAGTTGAGTAAACTAAAGAATCTAATGCATGGAATCGGACGATACATGAGATTGAGATAGTTTGATGCATAGAGAGTAGATCCAGTGCTTGAGAATCGTATAAAAATGCCTATAGGATAGTCATTAGTAGCCCTTAATTCACCCATTTACACACTTTCGCTGCTATTTAATTGCGGTAGAATTGCTGTCTCCGCAATTCTGCTTAAGTTACAAATCTGTTTAGCTGTTTTTATCTTCATTTATTAATCTCGTCTCTTTTCATTTGAGCTTAGCTTTAACTTGTTCTTGTTTATGTTACTACCCTTTACACATTCAGCAAAAATTAGATAATTAAAAACCAATTTTACCCCATCAAATCCACCCCTTCTTTCTTAACAAAACACTTCGCGAATAGCTAAAAATAAATCTCTGTGGGAAAACGAATGAAATATACTTACTACTTGCTATAAGATCGTGTATGCTTGCATGTTCTGAGTGCTCTATCTCTTTTATTGCCTAATTATTTCAACACATTGAGCACGCAACAGTAGTGCCAGGGCTCCTGGCCCGGATGGCTTCCCTGTGGGGTTTTTCAAAGCTGCTTGGAGTGTTGTTGGGGATGATTTCGTTTCCGCCGCGCTTCACTTCTTTGATACCTCCTTCCTTCCTCCTGGTATCAATGCCACCTCTCTTACTTTGATTCCTAAGAAGGTGGGTGCCTCCCGGGTTGAGGATTTCAGGCCTATTTCCTGTTGTAATGTGTTGTATAAATGCATTGCAAAGGTTTTGGCTAATCGTCTTCGCGTGTGGCTGCCTTCCTTCATCAGTCCGAATCAGTCGGCCTTTGTTCAAGGTAGGAGCATTGTGGATAACATTCTGCTCTGCCAGGAGTTGGTTGGGGGTTACCACATTAACAAAGGGAGCCCGCGGTGTGTGCTGAAGATCGACCTGCAGAAAGCTTATGACTCTATTCAGTGGGATTTTCTCTTTGGCTTACTGCTTTCGATTGGTACGCCTTGCCAGTTTGTCAACTGGGTTCGGGCTTGCGTTACTTCGCCTATGTTCTCCATTTCGGTAAATGGGTCCTCTGAGGGGGTTTTTGCGGGTAGGCTTGGTCTCCGTCAGGGTGATCCCCTGTCCCCTTACCTGTTCGTCATGTGTATGGAAGTCTTATCGCGGCTGCTGAATTCCCCGCCGCCTGAGTTTGAGTTTCATCCCAAGTGTGAGAGGGTTAATCTTACCCATCTTTGCTTTGCGGATGACTTGATGATTTTCTCTGCGGGGAACAGGACTTCTTTGAGGTTTGTTCAGCAGACATTACTTCACTTCCAGGAGCTTTCAGGCCTTGTGGCTAACTCCGCTAAGAGCTCGATGTTCTGTGCGGGGGTTCCTGTCCAGGTGGCTGTCGGTCTGGCTGAGTTCATGGGTGTTGCTCTTGCGACCTTGCCTGTTTGTTACTTAGGTCTCCCTCTCATCTCGGGTCGGCTGTCTTCTCGGGATTGCCAGCCTCTGATTGATCGGATCACCTCTAGGATTGGCAGTTGGACTGCTAGGGCTCTTTCCTATGCGGGAAGGTTGCAGCTTATCCAGTCGGTTCTTCAGAGCTTCCAGGTCTATTGGGCAAGTGTGTTTGTGTTGCATGCTCGTATAGTCCATAGGGTTGAGAGTTTGCTTCGGAGCTACGTCTAGAAGGGCTCTTCTTCTGGTCGTGGGGGGGCGAAGGTTGCCTGGGATGACATTTGTTTGCTGAAGAGTGAGGGAGGTTTGGGTATTCGTCATATCCAATCCTGGAACTCGGCAGCGGTTATGAAGCTCCTTTGGCTCCTTCTGCTTCGCTCTGGTTCTCTGTGGGTGGCTTGGATGGAGGAGTATATCCTCCGTGGTCGGTCTCTTTGGACGATTCCTTTGTCGTCTATGTGGTCTTGGTGCCTCAAGGCGATTATGGGGCTTCGGGACCAATTCCGTCCACTTGTCCGGTTTTCCATTGGCGACGGTTCTAGGTGTCGTATGTGGGTTGATCCATGGCTGCCTGATGGTCCTATAATCCCCAGAATCAGTGATCGTATCTTGTATGACGCAGCTAGTCATATTCAAGCTATGGTCTCTGATTTTCTGCTACCTGATGGTTCGTGGCGGTGGCCGGTAGTGTCTCCTGATTTGTTGGAGATCGCCGATGCCGTGCGCTCTACTGTGTGTTGCCCAGGTAGGGAGGATAGGTTGATCTGGGTTCCAGGCGGGATTGGGTTTTCGGTTTCAAGTGCTTGGGAGGCGATTCGCCCCCGTGGGACAGTGGTTCCGTGGCAGGGTTTGCTATGGTTCGGGGGGAATATTGCGCGTCATGCTTTTGTCACCTGGCTGGCCTTGAGGGACCGTTTGTTTACTCGTGATAGGCTGGCTAGGTGGATCCCCTCGACACCTACCGATTGTTTGCTTTGTTTTTCCGGGACTGAGTCCCGTGACCACTTGTTCTTCCAGTGCCCCTTTGCGAGTTTGGTGTGGGAGGATATCCTCTGTTGGGGTAGAGCTTCCCGCCTCGTTCTCCCTTGGGATGCTGAGCTTGAGTGGATTTGTCGGGTGAGTGCTGGGCAGCACAAGTGTAAGCTTGTTTGGAGGGTGGCCTAGTGTGCTGTGATCTACCATATTTGGATGGAACGCAACTTGCGTTTTCATGGCCCGGGTCACCGCCCTCCTCAGTCGGTTATCGCTGCTATTCGGTCTGATATTTCTTCTGCATGCTCGTCCTGGGTGGGTGCGGTTTTGGCCGTCTCCCCCTGGGATTCTTTTGATTGACTTTGTCTTGTTCTTTGAGAGTGTGCAGGTGTTTTGTCAGGTTGCTCTATGCGATGTTGTCTCGCTTCTGGCGATTGCTTCTTCCCCTGCTCTGTCCCTGGTTCCTGCTGCTGTCTCTTCTCTGGAGAGGTTTCTGTTTTCGTCTGTGCAGCTTGGTTGTTTGAGCTTGTCCCTGTGCTTGTTCATGCTCTAAGGTCGCTGCTTCCAGAGGCTCGATCAGTTGCTGGCTTTCTTCATCTGTCTGTCCTTGGCTGTCCTTGGCCTTTCGCCCCTGGTGGGCTTCTTGTGTGGGGCTTTGAGAGGCTAGTCTGTGGGGTGTCCCTAGCTGTCGGGTTGGTTCAGGCGGTGCTTGCTTCTTCTGCAGTTGGCTGTCCTTCTCTGTTCTGTGGGTGCTCGTTGTCCCCTGGCGGTCCTGACTCCTAATTGAGCTGAGTTCTGGATGCTTGTTGTCACCCCGAAAGGCGCTTTGTCCTGAGGGTGTGTGGGCTTTTGGTGGGTCCTTGGATCTGGCTTTGTCGAGGGAAGCGATGCTGGCTGGGTCCCTGTGGCTTTCTGCCGTGCCTGCATTCCGGATGGTTGTTCTTTTGCCATAAGTAGGGGGAAGACGAGCTGATGGGCCTCTTCTTTGTTCGGTTTCTTGGTCGTGCTTGGGGGGCGGGCTTCTTGCTTGCATATGATGGATGGCTTCTTGTTTGCACGGTGCAGGATCAATCAACCCCCACTCTGGGCTATCTAGGTGATGCGCTCACTCACCCGTAGCACCAAGTGGTTGTTTGATAGCTTTTATGAAAATCTGCCCGAGGGCAGAATCGAACCCCCTGATAAGCTCCCAACGTTGCTTGATTTACAAAGCTAGAGGTCCTTCTAGGATCCTTGTAAATGCCCACAAAGAAGACTAACTTAACGATTGATTCCAACCAAGAGTTTAGTTAGAAGGTGAATGACTCTTAGATCACACTTAGAATCTATGATTGCCACTCTTAGATCCTAAGACGACTCACTCCAGAATTAGGTTGATCAAAACTAATTCAATGAACCGATTAACATCAAACCTAAAACAAGATTTGAAAGAACCAACACCAAAAGGGGTTTTAAGAAACACAAGTTCTTGATAAGCATAATATGTATTTTGAAGAGCATTACAAGCCTTTAAATAGGCCAAAATGGACGTTCAAGCTTCCAAATACCAAAGGTCTCCAAAAGTCATTAAATGCAGAATTGAAGAAAATAAAACCTATGGAATGAAATTCAATTCAACAACAATTGAAAAGTCATATGGAAAAACCCAAAACAAAAGAAATGCTTTAAATTGTCTTAACTAGCTACTTTAAGACGTGCTTTTCAATATTCCAACGTTTGAGTAGTTGAAACACTCCAAACTCCCAAGAGGTGCAAGCTGGACAGCCCACTGCTTACAATTTCTGCACAGTTTTTTTGTCCCCCGTGCCATCTTTTAAACTAGAAGACTTTTCCCGTGCCATCTTCACACCATTATCTTCTTGACTCATTGAAATAACATTGTAAAGAAATTTGGGTTCAAAAATATTTGTATCTTCTTGTGCATTAGCTAGCCTTTGAAGATGTAGTGTAAAAGCCTCTTGAATCTTCTTTGCCTTGCTTCTTGTAATGGCTCCTTCCGGTACATGCAATGGTTCGGTGATTGGATCCGTATCATCCCCCCTTTCTTTAAAAGGATTTGTCCTCAAATCAAGGTCTTCATCACCTATATCAAAAGAAGTTAAATCAGCAACATTAAAAGTAGAACTTACATTGTACTCACCTCGAAGATCTAGTTTGTATGCATTGTCATTGATCCGTTCAAGCACTTGAAAAGGACCATCTCCCCTTGGTTGAAGTTTTGACTTCCTTTGATCCGGAAACCTTTCCTTTCGTAGATGAACCCAAACCCAATCACCAGGTTTAAAAATCAATTCCTTTCTCCCTCGGTTCTTGCGAGTGACTAACTTTTGATTCTTCTTTTCAATCCTTTCTTTGATTTCTTTGTGCAAAGTCTTGATGTATTCAGCCTTAGAACAAGCTGCATCACTAGTAAACATATTAGGTGGTAAAGGTGATAAATCTAGAGGAGTTAAAGGATTAAAGCCATACACAACCTCAAAAGGTGAACAATGAGTAGTGCTATGTATTGCTCTATTGTATGCAAACTCTACAAAAGGTAGACTCTCCTCCCAAGACTTAAGATTCTTAGAAATCAGTGACCTAAGCAAGGCTCCCAATGTTCTATTAACCGCCTCGGTTTGTCCATCAGTTTGTGGGTGAGAAGTTGTAGAAAACAAAAGCTTAGTACCCAATTTTCCCCACAAGACTTTCCAAAAATGATTTAAAAATTTAACATCCCTATCACTAACAATTGTTTTGGGAATGCCATGCAATCTAACCACTTCCCTAAAGAATAGATTAGCTATGTTAGTAGCATCGTCCGTTTTGTTACATGGAATGAAGTGTGCCATCTTACTAAACCTATCAACCACCACAAAAATGCTATCATGATGTTTCTAGTCCTTGGTAACCCTAAAACAAAATCCATGCTAATGTCTACCCAAGGTTCACTAGGAACATCTAAAGGTGTGTAAAGACCATGTGGTTGTGTCTTAGACTTGGCCTCCTTACATTTGAAACATTGCTTGCACACTTTGTTCACATCCTTTCTCATTTTCAACCAATAAAAGTGTTCACACAACATGCTATATGTTTTAAATTCTCCAAAATGCCCCATAAGTCCTCCCCCATGAGCCTCCTTCACAAGTAACTCTCGAATAGAACACTTAGGAATACAAAGCTTACCCTTCCTAAATAGCATACCATCAAACACAATATGGTCATGTACATTTTTCCCTCCTAAACATTGTGTATACACATCAAAAAATTCAGATTTCTCAACCTTATACAACTCAATCATGTGTTTAAAACCAAGAACTTTTGCACTAAGCGAAGAAAATAGAGCATACCTTCTTGATAATGCATCGGCCACCACATTGTCCTTACCTTTTTTGTAATGAATGACATAAGGAAATGTCTCAATGAACTCCACCCATTTAGCATGCCTCCTATTTAACTTGGTTTGGCTTTTGAGGTGCTTCAAACTTTCATGATCAGTATGGATAACAAACTCCTTTGGCCACAAGTAATGTTGCCAAACTTGCAAAGCCCTCACAAGTGCATGTAGCTCTTTGTCATAAGTCGGGTAGTTGAGTTGTGCTCCATTTAGCTTTTCACTAAAGAACATGATTGGCCTTTGTTCCTGCATCAAAACAGCTCCTATACCTATCCCACTTGCATCACATTCAATCTCAAAAGATTTATCAAAGTTAGGCAGAATAAGACAAGGTGCATTGGTTAATTTCTCTTTTAGCTCATTGAATGCATTCTCTTGCTTTTCTTTCCATTCAAATTTCACATGCTTTTTAACAAGTTCATTCCATGGTGAGGCTATGCTACTGAAATCTTTAATAAACCTCCTATAAAAACTAGCCAAACCATGAAAGGATCTTACCTCAGTTGCATTGGTGGGTGTTGGCCACTCTCGAATAGCCTTTACCTTTTCTTCATCAACTTGCACTCCATCCTTCCCAACAATAAACCCTAGGAAATTGACTTGGTCTAGACAAAAACTACACTTTTTGAAGTTGGCATAAAGCTTTTCTTCTCTAAGTTTAAGCAAAATTGTCTTAACATGCAAAATGTGATCATTCAAGCTTTTTGAGTAAACAAGGATATCATCAAAATAGACAACAACAAATTTTGCAATATATTCCCTCAAAACATAGTTCATTAACCTCATAAATGTACTTGGTGCATTAGTAAGGCCAAATGGCATAACAAGCCACTCATAAAGTCCAAACTTTGTTTTGAAAGCCGTTTTCCACTCATCTCCTAATTGCATTCGAATTTGATGATAACCACTTTTAAGATCTATTTTTGAAAACAAAGAAGCACCATGCAATTCATCTAACATGTCATCCAATCTAGGAATAGGATGTCGATACTTTACCGTTATCTTGTTGATGGCGCGACAATCAACACACATTCTCCATGTGCCATCTTTCTTTGGTACCCAAATTACCGGAACCGAGCAAGGACTCATGCTTTCTCTAACATAGCCTTTATCCATGAGTTCTTCGACTTGCCTTTGGATCTCCTTAGTCTCAGTTGGGTTTGTTCTATAGGCACCCATGTTTGAAAGAGTTGCCCCAGGTATGAAGTCGATTTGATGTTCAATCCCTCTTAAAGGAGGTAAACCCGTTTGTGCATCCTCATGTGGAAACATGTCATTAAATTCCTGCAAAAGAGACTTAAAAGCACTTGGCAAAACACAATCATAATTTGGGTTAGTTGCTAAACACATTCTTTTGCACATAAGCACAAAGATTGGTTCTTGAGTGAATAACTCATTCCTCACTTCCCCTTTTCTTATAACCAAACTCACATACTTTCTTTTTTCCTCAAATTCACTCTTTTTTTTTTTTTTTTTGCAACAGTCTCAAATTCACTCTTTTTTCTCTCTTGGTTTTCACTCACCATTTTCCCCTCACTTTTCTCTTTTTTGTCACTCTTCTCTCTCTCTTTGAACTTACTTTCTTCTCTCCTCTCTTTTTCTTCGAATTCTATTCTTTTTTTCTCTAATTTCAAATGGTCACAATGTACTTCGTATGGAGACAATGGAAGTAAAGTAAACTTCTTTCCATTCAAAGTAAAGTTATACTTGTTCAGCAGCCCATTATATGTAACTTCTCTATCATATTGCCAAGGTCGACCTAACAATATATCCCCCGCATGCATAGGTACAACATCGCAAAGAACTTCATCCTTATATCTTCCCAAAGTAAAAGGAATAAGAGCTTGAGAGTTCACCTTAAGTTCTCCTTTGTTTGTCAACCAATGAAGTTTGTATGGTTTCGGATGTGGATGGGTCGCAAGTTGAAGTCTTTTTACAAGAAAACTACTCACCACATTTGTGCAACTTCCACTATCGATCACCAAGCTACATGGGTTCTTTTCATCTAAGCATCTTGTGTGAAACAAGTTTTCTCTTTGATCTTCAACTTTATCTTCCTTGATTTGCACATTAAGTACCCTTCTTGAAATCAAGGATATGTAGTTACCTTCTTCAACATACTCACCATCATGTGCTTCAGATTCTTCCTCAATTTGTGCATCATGTTCCTCACATTCATCATCCGATTCAAGCACGCCATTTCTTACCACCATTACTCTTTTATTGACACACTCTTTGCTCATGTGTCCAAATCCTTTGCATTTCCAACATTGAATAGAACTAGACTTCTCCCTTACCTCCTTTGAAACTTCATTTTTTTTAGCATTGGAGCTCTCGGCCTCCACTCTTTTGGCAGCACCAAACTTCTCTTTTGAATGTATTGATTCATTCCTATTCACAAAACCATTCTTGTTCCAAGTATTAGAATTTGAAAAGTTGTTAGCTTTAGATGTATACCTCTTCGAATGTTCCTTTTCTGCCTTCAACTGAGCTTCAATTTTGACAGCATAGTGATACATATCTTTTTTTTTTGCAAAGGTGATTATATATTAAGCAAAAAGACCTCAAAGCCCGAGGCCAAAGGGCACCATCAAACAAGAGAACATCACTGGGAAAACCAATGTACCAAACAAACAAAACAACCCAACGGAAACTAAAACCCGAGGGAAAGCAACAAAAAACCAACAAACGACAAACCCCGACACCCAACCCACAAGCGGGAAGGAGCCAGAAAAGACAAAAAAGCAAATAACTACAACACAAAGAGCAAAAGAGCACAATCGAAACAAGAGGGACAACAAGCTAGAGCACGAACGAAGCATAACTCCCCAGCCGCCCAAAAACCACCCGAAGCCCTCAATCCCCCGGCCGGCACGAGCCAAAGAGCGACACCAGACAAGGTCAAGGGGCACCAAGCCAAGCAGAGGGAGGACAGACAGATGCTGAGAAAAAAGGGGCCAAGCTGGCCATCCAACATCTGCATGCAAGAAGCCAGCCCCCCAAGCACGGCCAAGTAAACCAAAACAAAGAAGAGACCCTTCAACTCGTCTTCCCCCTACTTCTGGCAAAAGAACAACCATCAGGTATGTAGGCCCGGCAGAAAGCCACAAGGACCAGGCAAGCATCGCTTCCCTCGACAAAGCCTAATCCAAGGACACCCACCAAAAAACCGACACACCCTCCGGACAAGGCGCCTTTCGGGGTGACAACAAGCATCCAGAACAAACTCAACTCAATTCAGGAACAAGGTCCACACTAGGGGGCAAAAAGCACCCACAGAACAGAGATGGACAGCCAACTGCAAAAGTAGCAAGCACCGCCTGAACCAACCCCAACAGAGAGAGGCACCCCACAGACCAACCTCTCATAGCCACCACTAAAAAAGCCCACCAGGGAAGAAAGAGCCAAGGACAGCAAGGGGCAAAAACGGGGAAGAAAGCAAGCAAACTCAACGAGCCTCTGCAAGAAGCGCCCTCAAAGCAGGAACAAGCACAGGGAGAGGCCCCAAACAGGCAAGCCGCACAGACCAAACTGAAAACCCCCTCCAGAGAAGAGACAACAACGACACCAAGGGACAGAACAAGGGAAGAAGCAAACGCCAGCAACGAGACACCACCGCACGGAGCAACCAAAAACTGAAGACCCCTCCAGAGAAGAGACAGCAGCAGCAACCAGGGACAGAGAAGGGGAAGAAGCAATCGCTAGAAGCGAAACAGCACCGCAAAGAGCCACCTGACAAAACACCTGCACACACTCAAAGAACAAGACAAAGTCAATCAAAAGAATCCCAGGGGAGCCGGCCAAAACCGCACCCACCCAGGACGAGCATGCAGAAGAAATATCAGACCGAATAGCGGCGATAACCGACTGAGGAGGGCGGTGACCCGGGCGGTGAACACGCAAGTTTCGTTCCATCCAAATATGGTAGATCACAGCACACCAGGCCACTCAGCCTCCACTCTTTTGGCAGCACCAAACTTCTCTTTTGAATGTATTGATTCATTCCTATTCACAAAACCATTCTTGTTCCAAGTATTAGAATTTGAAAAGTTGTTAGCTTTAGATGTATACCTCTTCGAATGTTCCTTTTCTGCCTTCAACTGAGCTTCAATTTTGACAGCATAGTGATACATATCTTCCAAAAAAGGTGGTGGATTTCTATCGACAATATGAGCAAGTTCTTGATTCAAACCTCCCATGAATCTAGACATGGTGTCTTCCTCCTCTTCCCGGATCTTTGCTCTTTCCATCAAAGTCTCCATCTCTTGATAATATTCAGCAACACTTTTTGTTCCTTGCCTCAAAGTTTGCAATTTAGTTTTCAAATCTCTTTCATGATGTTTAGGAACGTACCTTTTTCTCATGGCTTCTTTAAGTTCTTCCCAAGTTTCTATGGGATCCTCCTCTTTTCTTCTTCGGTCGGATTTGAGATGATGATACCAATCACATGCATAATTGGTGAATTCGGCAATGGCAAGTTTCATCTTCTTATTCTCACTATATGTATTGCAATCAAACACATGTTCTATCTTCCTTTCCCATTGCAAGTATGTCTCGGAATCCGATGTTCCACTAAAAGGTGGGATCTTGAGTTTAACGCCTCCATCTCTATCTTCATTCACTTTTTCCATCCTTCTAGGTTGCATAATGTTTGCAAGGTTAACTCTTCCTCTTCATCTCATATTTCCTCTTCCTCCAAAGTTTCTTTCTTGTTCGGCCAAAGCTATGTCAAACATGCGTTCATCTTCTTGCAATGCTTGTTCTTCTCGTTGTTGTTGTGCCCTCCTTTCTTGTCTATCTTCATTCATCATTTCCATCATACCTTGAATGGCTTGAAGAATAGCCATATTTGGATCTACCACTTGTTGTACATCTTTTCCATCATGCGCCATGATCTATCAAAAAATTGAAGTAGAACAAAAACAAAACAGTAAAGAGGACCTCTCCACACTTCTCACAAAGACTTCACTCAAGGACACTCGTGTTTAACACTCAAGGGTAGGCTTTTGGTACTAGGTCAAAGATGTAAGGGTTGGTTTAGATTTTGGTGCAATCTTACTTTAAGCTTGATATAACCAATTCAAAAAAAATCAACTTCTCACAAATTAATACTAGAGAAACTCAACCTTAGGATCAATAACTCAAAAATCAAATTAAAACTTAATGACGAGAACTTTTCGTGTGCCTCAGATCTTTGAATTTTTTTTTTTTTTTTTTTTTTTGCTTTTGCTACTGATTTTTTTTTTTTTTTTTGATAATTTGAGAGCAAGACTTTCAAGACAAGTTGTAGTATGTCTTGTATTACACTTTATAAGTAAATGCTTTCGGAAAAACTAATAATAATAATAACACAAAGTAAAGATATTTCACCTCTAGAGACGGCCGAAGATGTTGACCACGTGCTCTGATACCAAATGATAAGCTCCCAACGTTGCTTGATTTACAAAGCTAGAGGTCCTTCTAGGATCCTTGTAAATGCCCACAAAGAAGACTAACTTAACGATTGATTCCAACCAAGAGTTTAGTTAGAAGGTGAATGACTCTTAGATCACACTTAGAATCTATGATTGTCACTCTTAGATCCTAAGACGACTCACTCCAGAATTAGGTTGATCAAAACTAATTCAATGAACCGATTAACATCAAACCTAAAACAAGATTTGAAAGAAACAACACCAAAAGGGGTTTTAAGAAACACAAGTTCTTGATAAGCATAATATGTATTTTGAAGAGCATTACAAGCCTTTAAATAGGCCAAAATGGACGTTCAAGCTTCCAAATACCAAAGGTCTCCAAAAGTCATTAAATGCAGAATTGAAGAAAATAAAACCTATGGAACGAAATTCAGTTCAACAACAATTGAAAAGTCATATGGAAAAACCCAAAACAAAAGAAATGCTTTAAATTGTCTTAACTAGCTACTTTAAGACGTGCTTTTCAATATTCCAACGTTTGAGTAGTTGAAACACTCCAAACTCCCAAGAGGTGCAAGCTGGACAGCCCACTGCTTACAATTTCTGCACAGTTTTTTTGTCCCCCGTGCCATCTTTCAAACTAGAAGACTTTTCCGTGCCATCTTCACACCATTATCTTCTTGACTCATTGAAATAACATTGTAAAGAAATTTGGGTTAAAAAATATTTGTATCTTCTTGTGCATTAGCTAGGCTTTGAAGATGTAATGTAAAAGCCTCTTGAATCTTCTTTGCCTTGCTTCTTGTAATGGCTCCTTCCGGTACATGCAAGTGGTTGTTCGATTGTTTGGGGCTTCTCCCTGTGCTTGTTCCTGCTTTGTGGTCGCTTCTTGCAGAGGCTCGTTAAGTTTGCTTGCTTTCTTCTCCTGTTTGCCCATTGCTGTCCTTGGCTCCCTCTTCCCTGGCGGGCATTTTGAGTGGGGCTTTCAGAGGCTAGTCTGTGGGGCGCTCCTTCTGTAGGGGTTGGTTCAGGCGGTGCTTGCTACTTCTGCAGTTGGCTGTCCTTCTCTGTCCTGTAGGTGCTCTTCGTTCCCTGGTATGGTCCTGGTTCCTAATTGAGTTGAGTTTGTTCTGGATGCTTGTTTTCACCCCGAAAGGCGCCTTGTCCGGAGGGTGTGTGGGTTTTCTTTTGGTGGGTGTCCTTGGATCTGGCTTTGTCGAGGGAAGCGATGCTTGCCGGGTCCTTGTGGCTTCCTGCCGGGCCAGCATACCTGATGGTTGTTCTTTTGCCATAAGTAGGGGGAAGATGAGTTGAAGGGCCTCTTCTTTGTTCTGGTTCCTTGGTCGTGCTTGGGGGGATGGCTTCTTGCATACATATCATGGATGGCCAGCTTGGCCTCTTTTTATCTCAACATCTGACTGTCCTCCCTCTGCTTTGCTTGGTGCCCCTTGACCTTGTCTGGAGTCGCTCTTTCGCTCGTGCCGGCCGGGGATTGATGGCTTCGGGTGTATTCTGGGCGGCTGGGGAGTTATGCTGCGTTCGTGGTTCTGACTGGTTGTTTACTCTTGCTTCGGTTGTGTTCCTTTGCTCTTTGTGTTGTGTTGTATTTATTTGCCTTTGGTCTTTTTTGGCTCCTTCTCGCTTGTGGGTTTGGTGCCGGGGTTTGTTGTCTGTTGGTTTCTTTGTTGCTATCCCTCGGGCTGTGAGGTTCCGTGGGGTTGTTTTTGTTTTGTTTTCGTACATTGGTTCTCCCAGTGGATGTTTTCTTGTTTTGATGGTGCCCTTTGGCCTCGGGCTTTGAGGTCTTTTTGCTTTATATATAATCACCTTTGCAAAAAAAAAACCAAAGAGTGGATTGTGAATGTTTGATCAAAACGAACCCATTTTTTAATAAAAAAAAATTCAAAAAATGCATCCCACCGGGGCGTTTTCGGTTTTTTGCAATTTCCATATCGCCCGTTTCTTCCCTTCTTTTCCAAACTTATGGTCGGGGACGCTTTTTAACCTCAAACTACAACTCTCGAAGCCTGCGAGTCTAATATCTAACAACCTTGCACCCCAATCTCAAAGCCCTAAAATCTTCAACGGGAGCATTGAAAGCACGTGCCAAAAAAACTGAGTAAGATTCCGAATTGCACAAAACCAAAGAGTGGATTGTGAATCTTTGATCAATACGAAACCATTTTTGAATTAAAAATAATTTCAAAAAATGCATCCCACCGGGGCGTTTTCTGTTTTTTGCAATTTCCATATCGCTCGTTTCTTCCCTTCTTTTCCAAACTTATGGTCGGGGACGCTTTTTAACCTCAAACTACAACTCTCGAAGCCTGCGAGTCTAATACCTAACAACCTTGCACCCCAATCTCAAAGCCCTAAAATCCTCAACGGGAGCATTTAAAGCACGTGCCAAAAAAACTGAGTAAGATTCCGAATTGCACAAAACCAAAGAGTGGATTGTGAATGTTTGATCAATACGAACCCATTTTTGAATTAAAAAAAAATTCAAAAAATGCATCCCACCGGGGCGTTTTCGGGTTTTTGCAATTTCCATATCGCTCGTTTCTTCCCTTCTTTTCCAAACTTATGGCTGGGGACGCTTTTTAACCTCAAACTACAACTCTCGAAGCCTGCGAGTCTAATATCTAACAACCTTGCACCCCAATCTCAAAGCCCTAAAATCCTCAACGGGAGCATTTAAAGCACGTGCCAAAAAAACTGAGTAAGATTCCGAATTGCACAAAACCAAAGAGTGGATTGTGAATGTTTGATCAATACTAACCCATTTTTGAATAAAAAAAAATTTCAAAAAATGCATCCCACCGGGGCGTTTTCGGTTTTTTGCAATTTCCATATTTCCCGTTTCTTCCCTTCTTTTCCAAACTTATGGTCGGGGACGCTTTTTAACCTCAAACTACAACTCTCGAAGCCTGCGAATCTAATATCTAACAATTTTTTTTGCAAATGTGATTATATATTTAGCAAAAAGACCTCAAAGCCCGAGGCCAAAGGGCACCATCAAACAAGAGAACTGTTGGGTTTTATGTCCTAAAACTCGTGGTTTGTAAACGATAAACATATTTTATTACTAATAAAGTGTTATTGAGGTTTATTGAATAAAGTTATTATTGAATATGTGAATTGCTTATTTCATTTTAGAAAACCCTAAATCCAATAAACTAAGATCCATGACTATAACATGAGTACTTGAACTTTATGTGGAGACATAAAAGTGGATCAAGTTCGAGTAAATAGTCAAAACGGTCTATAGTATACGGATAAGGCTGGATACCTTATCCTGGGGACACTATTGGATGCGGCCCATTTTGTAATTAGTACAAACGATGTGATCCTGAATCGTTCATGTGGAGACATGTGAATGGGGGCGTCCTATGCAAAGAGTTTGCATTAGACCGGACCGCGAAATAAGTCACTCTTGCTTTATAACGTTGTTTACTGTTTTAAAGACTGACTATTTCAAAACGATGACCTAGGTAACTTGACCTTAATCCTGAGCTAACTATGAACTCCTGTTTATTCGGGATTATCCTTAGATCTGCATGGGTGAGGGTGGCTCAACAGCGCCGACTCAATAAGCCTCCCATTTCAGGGGTAAGACCGGATAGATAGCTGGGGACATAAAGTGCAAGATGAAATTCACTCCTACCCGTCTCTAGGGATAGCAGATAGGTTGTTCCCTTAAGTGCTGACTCCAGGTCTTGAACAAGGGGCCCCACCTTCTCATTGGCCCGAGAGGGACTCGGTATAGTGATTAGATCACATACCAATCGGTTTAGTGATTGGATCACAAACCAATTGTTCATTAGAGGATCAGTGGGACTTAAGGAGCAAGATGTAATTACGGGGGTAAAACAGATATTTGACCCGACCGTAAATTACAAACAACCTGTGAAGGGTCAACTTACTAATCATGGTTATATCGAGTGGACATAAATATATCTACAGTGAGGGGAATGCAACTACTAGGCTATAGTGGAATGTTCTGGTAGTTAATGAATGTTGATTAACTAGGTTAAAGAGTTTAATCAGTTAATCTCGGATCGTTGGAGCTCATGATCTGTAGGTCCATGAGGTCCCCCTGCTAGCTCATATCAGACTAAACTTTAGAACAGTGTGACGAGTGAATTCGATGTGTTCGAATTCGAATTAGGGAATTAACGTTAAATATATGTGATATATTTAACGACATAACGTTCAATTGCGAATTGAACAATAGAGAGATATGGTGATATAGGCGTATATCCTCCGTGGTCGGTCTCTTTGGACGATTCCTGTGTCGTCTATGTGGTCTTGGTGCCTCAAGGCGATTATGGGGCTTCGGGACCAATTCCGTCCACTTGTCCGGTTTTCCATTGGTGACGGTTCTAGGTGTCGTATGTGGGTTGATCCATGGCTGCCTGATGGTCCTATTCTCCCCAGGATTAGTGATCGTATCTTGTATGACGCAGCTAGTCATATTCAAGCTATGGTCTCTGATTTTCTGCTACCTGATGGTTCGTGGCGGTGGCCGGTAGTGTCTCCTGATTTGTTGGCAATCGCCGATGCTGTGCGCTCGACTGTGTGTTGCCCAGGTAGGGAGGATAGGTTGATCTGGGTTCCAGGCGGGACTGGTTTTTCGGTTTCGAGTGCTTGGGAGGCGATTCGCCCCCGTGGGACAGTGGTTCCGTGGCAGGGTTTGCTATGGTTCGGGGGGAATATACCGCGTCATGCTTTTGTCACCTGGTTGGCCTTGAGGGACCGTTTGTATACTCGTGATAGGCTGGCTCGGTGGATCCCCTCGACACCTACCGATTGTTTGCTTTGTCTGTCCGGGACTGAGTCCCGTGACCACTTGTTCTTCCAGTGCCCCTTTGCGAGTTTGGTGTGGGAGGATATCCTCTGTTGGGGCAAAGTCTCCCGCCTCGTTCTCCCTTGGGATGCTGAGCTTGAGTGGATTTGTCGGGTGAGTGCTGGGCAGCACAAGCGTAAGCTTGTTTGGAGGGTGGCATGGTGTGCTGTGATCTACCATATTTGGATGGAACGCAACTTGCGTTTTCATGGCCCGGGTCACCGCACTCCTCAGTCGGTTATCGCTGCTATTCGGTCTGATATTTCTTCTGCATGCTCGTCCTGGGCGGGTGCGGTTTCGGCCGTATCCCCCTGGGATTCTTTTGATTGACTTTGTCTTGTCCTTTGAGTGTGTGCAGGTGTTTTGTCCGGTTGCTCTTGTGGTGCTGTCTCGCTTATGGTGATTGCTTCTTCCCCTGCTTTGTCCCTGGCTCCTGCTGCTGTCCCTTCTCTGGCGGGGTTCTGGTTTGTTTGTGCGGCTTGGTTATTTGAGTTTGTCCCTGTGATTGTTTCTTGCTCTGAGTTCGCTGCTTTCATAGACTCGATCAGTTGCTGGCTTTCTTCATCTGTCTGTCCTTGGCTGTCCTGGCCTTTCTCCCCTGGTGGGCTTCTTGTGTGGGCGTTGCGAGGCTAGTCTGTGGGGTGTCCCTAGCGGTCGGGTTGGTTCAGGCGGTGCTTGTTCTTCTGCAGTTGGCTGTCCTTCTCTTGTTCTGTGGGTGCTCGCTGTCCCTGGCGGTCCTGGTTCCTAATTGAGCTGAGTTCTGATCGCTTGTTGTCACCCCGAAAGGCGCTTTGTCCTGAGGGTGTGTGGGCTTTTGGTGGGTCCTTGGATCTGGCTTTGTCGAGGGAAGCGATGCTGGCTGGGTCCCTGTGGCTTTCTGCCGTGCCTGCATACCGGATGGTTGTTCTTTTGCCATAAGTAGGGGGAAGACGAGTTGTTGGGCCTCTTCTCTGTTCGGTTTCTTGGTCGTGCTTGGGGGGCGGGCTTCTTGCTTGCATTTGATGGCTGGCCAGCTTGGCCCCTTTTTCTCTGCATCTGCCTGTCCTATCTCTGGTTTTGCCTGGTGCCCCTTGTTCCTGTCTGGGTCGCCCTTTTGCTGCTGCCGGCCGGGTTGGATGGCCTGGGGAGTTTTGTGGGCAGATGAGGTGTCATGCTTCGCGGATGAGGTGTCATGATTCCTTCGTGTACTATCTTATTGTTTCCTCCTGCTTCAGCTGTTTCTATTGCTTTCCTGTTGTGTTACTTTTTTCTGCTTTTTGTCTTTTCTAGCTCCTTCCCGCTTGTGGGTTGGATGCTGGGGTCTGTTGTTGTTTGGTTTATTTCTTGCTTTCCCTCGGGCTGTGAGGTTTCTGTTGTGTTGTTTTGGTTTTGTTGTCATACATTGGTTCTACCAGTGTTTGTTCTCTTGTTTCTTGTGCCCTTGGGCCTCGGGCTTTGAGGCCTTTTTGCTTATATATAATCACTTTTGCAAAAAAAAAAGATATGGTGATATTTAAATAAGATTTAAATATCGAGAATATGAATATGGATTCATAATCATGTATATCGGGAATGATCGGGATTAGTGTTGGATTTATTGGATATTAAATTTGAATTAATTAAATTGTTTAATTAATTATTTAATATTAATTTAATTTGATTTAAAATTAATTATTTGAATTAATTTTTAAATTGAATTAATTTGATCAAAGTTAGTCAAAAGTCAAATTTAAGACAATTGACTACAACTTTGAAAGTCAAAAGTCAAATGTTGACTCCACTAAACTTTGAAAGTCAAGAGTCATTTTGATGACTAAAGTTAGTGGAAAAATCCAATTCTTAACTTAGTGGAAAAATCCAATTCTTGAGTTAGTGAGAAAAACCATTTGTTGGTGGTTTTATGAGTCAAACTTTTTTGCTAAGTGTTCATCCCACATCAAGCCACTAATCCCACTAAATTGAGTGGATTATACATGGCATCCTATTGTTAACTCAATTTTGCATGTTTTTTTTTTTGCAACGGTATTTAATTAATGCGAGGATTGAACCCATGACCTCATAGTCACGGGCACAACCTTATGCCAATTGAGCTATGCTCGGTTTGGCAATTTTGCATGTTTTTGCATGTAGTCTTCTATATATACAAAGGGTTAATTAGATTGACTTCTTCTTGGAATTTTGATGAACTTTGAGAAATTGTAAAGACAATTTCTCTACTTTTCTCTCCAATTCCATCTTCAATTCTCTTTTAAATTAGTCACTCAAAGGATCCCACAATCCCGTTCTAAGGCCGGAGAATAGTCGGGATGACTCTCGTGGTGGTTCGTGACCGTTACGTTCGAAGATCGAGTTTGGAATCAAGAAGAATTTGAACTTCAAAGGTAACTTCTAAATTATTGTCTTTGATTTTCAAATTACATGCTTTTTCTTTTTAAATTAACAAAATAAGAGTACTTAGATCCAACGATGCTTCCGCTATGCATGCCGAAATTCTTACAAATGGTATCAGAGCATGCTTTAAGTACTCTTTTTTGGTTAATTTAGAGTTGGTGGGTAGTAATTCATGTGATGAATGTATGTGTGCTAAAATGGAAATTTTTGGTCTTTGGCATCCTTTTCTCTTCCAATTTGTAATAATTATTGTAATTGCCTTGTGATGGGCTTTCATGTGTTACAAAGAGTATGTAATTTTTGTAGAGTCCATTTTAGGATGTAATTTATCAAAATTGGAAGAGGCGTCAAGTGGCGGTTCGGTTCGGTTCGACGGCGGTTCGTGCAATTCCACAACTTACAAGCGGTTCGAGCCGATTCGAAGTGTTCGTGGGCGGTTCAAGACTTTTTCCTATTTTATTATTGTAATAATTTAGGTAAATGCTTGTTTAGGATGCCAAAACCAATCCATTTTTAGTGTGGTTTATTTATTTATGCATTGTGAATGTATAGTTTAAATAAACATAATCTTGTGTGCATATTGTATGCCATGTAGATTTAAAATCCCACCATAGGATAAGCATGAAACATGCATTGAAAGTATGTTATAAGTGTTATAATATAAGTATGCATGTTTAGGATTCCATGAGATTTCATATAAGTTGTTATATTTTTGCATGGAACGATTTTATATAATTGTTATATAAAAGCATGTTAGATGTATGTTATAAGTTTTTTTGTTTTTTATTTTTTATATAAGTGTTATAAAATGAATTAGACATTAAAACTTATAACAAAGATAAATGCATGCTCATTTAGGGTTAACTACCAAGCAATCTCCTATTTTAATAGTTAAAATAGGTCGATATCTTGTAAAACTTCGGTTACAAGAAAAACTCACCCGGTAAGATGCTGTCTCAACTTGGGGGTATTTAAGTTGACGGTTTACGGAACACCTCCTACCTGGGCATCGAACTGGCGTTTGAGTTTAGCTAACCCAGTTTTATGAGCATGCTTGAGTGATGTGAGGTTTTAAAAGTTTTATCACCTAGACATCATAGGTTAAAATCCAGTATAAACGTTATACTCGGAAAGATTACCTAGACTTAGGATATGTTTTAGTTAGCCAAAATATATGCCTAAGTAAAATCATACCCAACCGTCTAGAACACTTCAGTGGGAGGAAAAATGTTTTCAGCTCCTACGTCCCTAAGAGTTCACACCGTGAGATTCATGCTCGGCTTCGAGTCGCCCTGGGAGCGACCTCCAGTAGGAAAGTATTTGCATGAGTCAATAACAAGGTGAACAGGGGAAGTCGTTCATAGTAAGTGGGGGAAGGTTGTGTGTCAACACATCCTACGGTCTCCTCCATTAGGTTGCACCGTGAGATTCCCATGATGCGCCTGCGAGTCTGCCCTGGGAGCGACCACCGCTTAGGAGGGTTGTATCATGGGATTCGGAACACCGCGAACTCCAGAAATGGATAGGGTCTCATAGGTCCGTTTTCAGCATTGTCTTTCCAACTTCGGGAGCTTGTTGATTCCGATCTCTGAGGTCTGAAAATGGAGGGTCACACTTACAAGAATTACTAAGTGTTAGTAACTTCTTGACCAAAGTAAACGATAGCTAAAAGATCTATTGGAATATGAGTTATTCTGGTAATAGTGATTAGCTGAGATTGTCTCAATTCAAAGGAGGAGTGATAGACTGCCCCTAGGTGGATGTTGCTCTAAACCTTTGTAGTATCGTTGCAATAAAGAATAAATGATGGGTACATTATTACTTTTGCTAAAACTTAATTGGATAATATAAAAGGGTAATAGCAATTTCACTAAATACGATATGTTTATATTTTTCAGCATGTCCAACTCAATAGTACAGTTACTAGCTTCTGAGAAACTTAACGGGGATAATTACGCAACGTGGAAATCAAATTTAAACACAATACTGGTAATTGATGATCTAAGGTTCGTTTTAACTGAGGAGTGTCCTCAAAACCCCGGCACAAATGCAAACCAAAATGTTCGGGATGCATATGACAGATGGACAAGGGCAAATGATAAAGCCCGCGTCTACATTCTGGCCAGCATATCTGATGTATTGACTAAGAAACACGATGGTATGGGTGCTGCCAAAGAGATTATGGAATCTCTGAAGGGGATGTTTGGACAACCGTCCTTCTCCCTTAGGCATGATGCCATCAAGTACGTTTATAACTGCCGCATGAGAGAAGGGACCTCTGTTAGAGAACATGTCCTGGACATGATGGTTCATTTCAATGTGGCAGAAGTAAATGGAGCTGTCATAGATGAGAAGAGTCAGGTCAGTTTTATTCTGGAGTCTCTTCCGAAGAGCTTCCTACAGTTCCGCACAAATGCGATGATGAACAAAATTGAATATAACTTGACTACTCTTCTGAATGAGCTTCAGACTTATCAGTCTCTCCTGAAAACTAAGGGACATGAAGTGGAGGTAAATGTTGCTACCACTAAAAAGTTCTATAGAGGATCGTCCTCTGGGACGAAGTCTGGCCCTTCTTCTTCTAAAAATAAGAGTATTTCGATGAAAAAGAAAGGGAAGGGGAAAAGTAAAACTCCTAATGACCGCAAAAGCAAGGCTCAAGTTGCAGATAAAGGAAAATGTTTCCACTGCAACGAGAATGGGCATTGGAAAAGAAACTGCCTAAAGTACCTTGCAGAGAAGAAAGCTGAAAAGGCAAAACAAGGTAAATATGATTTACTAGTTGTTGAAACATGTTTAGTGGAGAGTGATGACTCTTCTTGGATACTGGATTCAGGGGCCACTAATCATATTTGTTCTTCTTTTCAGGAAACTAGTTCCTGGAGAACACTTGCGGAAGGCGAGATAACTCTCAGGGTTGGAACAGGAGAGGTTGTCTCAGCAAAACAGTGGGAGATTTAAAGTTGTTTTTTGGAGATAGATTCATTATATTAGATAATGTGTATCTTGTTCCTGGAATGAAAAGGAATCTTGTATCTATCTCTTGTTTGTTAGAACAATTGTATAAAGTATCTTTTGAAATTAATGAAGTGTTCATTACCAAAAGAGGTATTCCTATTTGTTCTGCAAAACTAGAAAACAACTTATATAAGTTAAAACCGACCAGAGCGAAAGCTATTTTAAATATCGAGATGTTTAAAACGGTTGAGACGCGAAACAAAAGGCAAAAAGTTTCTTCAAGTACATATGTTTGGCACTTAAGACTTGGCCACATTAATCTCAATAGGATTGAGAGATTGGTTAAGAATGGTCATCTAAGCCAGTTAGAAGACAACTCTTTACCAGCATGTGAGTCTTGTCTTGAGGGGAAAATGACAAAAAGATCTTTTACTGGAAAAGGTCTTAGAGCCAAAGAATCCTTAGAACTCGTGCATTCGGACCTTTGTGGACCAATGAATGTCAAAGCACGAGGAGGATATGAATATTTCATCAGTTTCATAGATGACTATTCAAGGTACGGTTATGTTTACCTAATACATCATAAGTCCGAAGCTCTTGAAAAGTTCAAGGAGTATAAGGCAGAAGTTGAGAACTTATTAGGTAAAACAATTAAGATACTTCGATCAGATCGAGGTGGAGAGTACATGGACCTAAGATTCCATGACTATTTGATAGAACATGGAATTCAGTCACAACTCTCTGCACCTAGTACGCCACAGCAAAACGGTGTATCGGAGAGAAGAAACAGAACCTTGTTAGACATGGTTCGATCAATGATGAGCTATGCTCATTTGCCTGATTCGTTTTGGGGATATGCAGTAGCGACTCCAGACAAGGTCAAGGGGCACCAAGCAAAGCAGAGGGAGGACAGACAGATGCTGAGATAAAAAGAGGCCAAGCTGGCTGATATGAATATGATTGGTCCTCGTCTGATGACCTCAACAAGAATTAATTTATCATGTCCAATGGATGATGACTTTGACCGGTAGAAGAATTGAAGCTGAAATATGCATTTTTGAAGAATGAGAGGATGATATGAATTATTTTGGCAATCCAATTCATATTTATGATGAAGCTTAATGAAGTCAAACCATTGTTATGGAAGAACAACCACTTGGTGCAGTGGGTGAGCGCTCCGCCTAAGATAGCAGAGAGTGGGGGTTCGATTCTGCCCTAGGGCAGATTTTCATAAAAATTATCAAACAACCACTTGGTGCAACGGGTGAGTGAGCGCATCACCTAGATAGCCCAGAGTGGGGGTTGATTGATTCTGCATCGTGCAAACGGGGCATGTATGATTTAAAATATTTAACTGCATTATATACCGCCCATAGAGGCAAAATTTTTTTAAAAAAAAAAAAAAAAAAAAAAACCGGAAACAAAATTCTCTCTGTTCTCTCTCCTCACAACAATGGTGGATTGAGTTTTTGGGGGCTTCGTCTTCATCCATGGTGATGCTGTCCATGGTTACGGTTTGAAGACTAGGGGCAAGCTGAACAAGGTAGCGGCGCTGGGCACGTCTTCAAGAGGTCATCCATGGCTGCTGATTGACGGTTGCGGAGCTGGGCGCTTCAAGAGATAAGCTTCTCTGATTTTCGCACTGTTTTGTCTCTGTTTTTTACAAATTTCTGCATTTCTTGTTCTGTTTGTGTGGGCTGTTATATTGTGTCTGGGTTCTTGGAGTTTAGGGTTGGGGTTTTGGTTTTCTCCATCTTCAAATGGGGAAGAAGAAATCACCCCACAAGAAGGGCTCCCCTCATAAGAAGGCTGCTGCTTCTCTCTCGAGCGCCATTGGTTCTCGGCCACAAAAGTCTCCACCTGCAGAGTTTCCCAACTCAGGAGTTCAATCCATTTCAGGAGCTTCAATTGGGGCTGTGAATGCCCTGCCTAATTCTTCTGGTCAGGATTTGGGAACGAAGGTGGCCCGTGCTTTGCCTTCTGAAGTTACTAAAAAGAGGTCCAAATCTGAGGAAAAACAGAGCATGGTAAATGTTGAGGTTCCTGCTGTGGGGAACCTTCTGAATGCGCCTGTTCATCCGAGTGAGGGTGCTGGTGTAGGCCCTTGTAGTTCTGGTAAAATTACAGGGCTTCATCAGGATGGTTTGGCAAGCGCCATTGGACAGCCTGCCACTGTTACGACTGCGTGCAAAACAGGGGAGGCCTCTATTCATTTGGGAGATCGTGATGTGCCTGACGCTTGCGGGGGGGTGAATCTGTTGGCACGTCAGATATTACAACGTTCTAAAGGTCACTCCTTGCCAGAGGTAGAGGTTTCGTCTGGTTCACGCGTGGGGGAGGCTCGGCTGGAGGTTGAAGACGAAGGATTAGGGCAGGCCGCATCTTTTCCTAGGGTTGCGGCTGCTGGGGATCCATCATTGAATGCCGTTTCTAATTTAGGAAAGAAATTTAATGTCATTCAGCAGCCTCTAACCTTATCTTCTTCAGCCCCTGTGAAGAATTCTGCTGCTATTAATGGGCAAGATGCTGCTGCCTTCATACCTAATTCCATGGAAGGTAAGTATAATCAAGGGTTTGAGCAGCGAGCTGACTTCTCTCTCCCCTTGAATGCTTCGGTAATTAATGAGCGTGTAGCTATTTCTCCATGCCCAGCTGGTCGGTTGTTGAAAGGTAAGAAGATGGCTGGTAGTCTGCCGTCTATGGAAAGCCGTTTAAAAAACGCAGAAGCTCGGCCTTCAGTTTCAATGGCCTTGGACGCCCGTTATGGTAAGTCAGGGAATTTAATGACGGTGGATGCCCGTCATGGAAAGTCTGGCAGCTCTCTTCCCCCAATTGGGCCGATTGGTGGGGACTCAAGGGGAAGGCTTCATGGCTCATTGTTACCCGAACATGGCCCTATTTTGTTAGGCCCAAAGGAGCTAGATCATGTTGGGCTTAAGCCCATAGGACTCCAAAATAGTGGGCTTAATGAGTTGGACCAAAACGGAGTTAGTGAGTTGGATCCCAATGTGCTCAATTTTAATGGGCTCGATAATACGAGTATGGGGCCAAGTTTGAGTAGCTTAGGACAAGGTGCCTTGCCTATTGGGTCATCTCCTTTTAGTCCTCTAGGGCGGGGTCAATTGGGAAATTTGGTAACGCGTCGTAGTCTTCCCCCTCGGGAGGAGCTGATTCCCTTGGGAGGCAAGGATGGGTCTTCTGAGTTTGGGATGGGGTCTAGTGAGCTTGGGGCGAGGAGTGGGTCGGGGATTCCAGGAAAGTTTCCCCTATTAGGCCAATCTCGTTCGGATCAGCTTGTGAGTGCTGGAGATGATGTGTCTCAGGGTTCTGGGGATAGTTTTGGGATGAGTGGGTCCTTTGTGCCCCCAGGATCTCTCGGTCAGGGTCAGAAGCCTAGTTGGGCTAATCTTTTTGGGCCGCAGGGGCCCTCCCCTGCCTTTGAACCCCTAGTCTATAACCCTCCAATTGAAAAGGATGGGATTATGTTTGCCATCCCCTCGGATGAGGTAATTGAGGAGGGGGTAGCCGTCTGGAGAGGGTCTTTGGTGGGTCAGTTTATCGATGGTAAACTCCCATTTTTTGTGCTTGATCGGCTTGTCCGTAAGATTTGGGGTCATGTGGAAGTTCCAACCATTAACTTGTTTGATAATGGTTTGATCATCTTCAGGTTCCAAAAGGACTCAGCTCGGGACTGGGTCTTGGAGAATGGCCCCTGGCACATTGGGGGTAAGCCTATCCTTCTGAGGCAGTGGGTCCCAGGGATAGTCCCTCAGACTTTTGTGTTCGATAAAATTCCTGTGTGGGTTAAGTTCTTCCATGTCCCTATGGAATTGTGGACCACTCCTGGTTTGAGTAACATTGCGAGTACGGTTGGTGTTCCTTTGCGGTTGGATAAGCCTACAAAGGACAGAACGTGCTCCTCGTATGCTCGGGTTTGTGTGGAGGTTGCGATTGATGCCCCTCTTCCTAGCAAGGTTGGGGTCACGGTCTATGGGGTGGATCATACTATCCCCATTGAGTATGAATGGAAGCCCAAGAGGTGCCTATCCTGTCGTGTCTTTGGCCACTCGGACTCTGGCTGTCCTAAAAAGCCTGTGGGTAGTTTGGAGCCTACCCTCCCTACTCAAGTGTCTACTGAGGGTGGGGTCAGGGTGCCGGCCCAGAGTGTTGGCGTGAACTCGGATCAGGTAGGGGTTGCTAGTGGAGAGGGTGATCAAGCCTCCTCTCTGGAGGTTGGTGATGACTTTCTCCCTGTGGGAGGGAAATCCCGTAGGCGTAAACGGAAGAAGGCTGCCAGGTCCTTGGCTGCAGATTCGGCTGCCCTTCCCTTTGCCTTGGCTAGTCTCCCGAGTTCTCCTATTGGCCCCTCCTCTCGGCCTTCCCGCTCTCCTGAGCCCCCAAAGGGGGTACATGTGACTAACTCTTTCGATTCTCTTTCAGATTCGTTGGGGTGTGATTTGGTCCCCCCGAGGGTGGTTTCCTTAGTTGAAAAGACGCTCTGTGACAGTGTTGACCCTCGATGGTGTCAGGATGCCATTGTTTCCCCGTCTACTTCCTATGTCTAGTTGGTGCTCGTGGAATGTGCGCGGTCTCACTGACCCGACAAAAGGACGATGTGTTCGCTCCTTTTTGCAGGCTGAGAATATTGGTTTCTGCTGTCTGGTAGAAACTAAGGTTAAGGCTCATCAGTTTGATTCCGTTTTTCGTTCCTTTGGGGCTGATTGGCAGTGTGTTTGTAGTTATGGGGATAGTGGCCTGGGTCGTATTTGGGTGTTATGGCGTTCCCGCCGTTTCTCTTTCTCCCCTAGCCTGATTAGTCCTCAGTTGGTTACTGGCTCCCTGGTGGACCTGTCTTCTCAGGTTGTGACTCATATTGCCTGTGTGTATGGGTCCAATCTCGAGGCTGGGAGGTCTGTTTTGTGGAGGGAGTTGGCCTTGGCGTGTTCGAGTTGGTCTTCCCCTGGTGTAGTTATGGGAGACTTCAATGAGACTCGCCGGTTGACTGAGAGGAGTGGGGGTAACCATAGCATTTCTGCGATGGGAGCCTTTGATAATGCTCTCCTTGAGGCTGACTTGGTTGAGCTGCCGGTTCAGGGGAATTGGTTCACTTGGACTAGTCGCCCTAGGGGTGGCCCAGGAGGTCAGTTGGGTAGGTTGGATAGAGTTTTGGTCAACGCTGAATGGGCTTCCGGTCGGCCTATGTGTGGGGTGCGCGTGCATGACTGGGGTGTCTCTGACCATAGTCCTTTGGTTTTCTCTCCAGGCCCTTTAGGTGCTCGTCGGTCTCCCTCCTTTCGGTTCTTCAACCATTGGGGGGAGTCTGATAGGTTTTTGTCTGTGATTGCCAGTAGGTGGGTGTCCCATGTTGGGGTCTCTCCGCTTGTTAGCTTCGCTCGCAATTTAAAGGGCTTAAAGCGGTCTCTCAGGCAGGAGTTTGGGACGCTGATTGCCGTGCTTAGTCAGCAGGTTATTGATCTGCGCTTGGCCATGGAGGCTGCCCAGGCGGGAGTTTTGGTGGACCCCCTTTCTCCTTCCCTCCAGTGTCAGGCTGCTGAGGCTTCTGATAGGTTCTGGGCGGCCGCTAGGTGTGAGGAAGCCTCCCTTCGGCAAAAATCGAGGGTCAAGTGGCTGGCGTTAGGGGATAGGAACTCGGGGTTCTTTCACAGGAGCGTAAAAGTTAGGGCGGCCCGAAATAATTTTTCCTCTTTGGTTGATGGCTCTGGGGTCAGGTTGTCGTCCCATGTGGACATCTCGAGATCTCTGGTTCATTATTTCCAGGGTCTCTTAGGGTCCCAAGGGGTGGGGTATCGTGACCTCACTGAGTGTTTAAAGCCGATGGTGGGGTTTTCGTGGTCTGATCAGTGTGTAACTGATCTCACTCGCCCCATCTTGCGAGAGGAAGTTCGAGCTGTTCTCTTTTCCATGAGTAGTTCCAGGGCTCCTGGCCCGGATGGCTTCCCTGTGGGGTTTTTCAAAGCTGCTTGGAGTGTTGTTGGGGATGATTTCGTTTCCGCTGTGCTTCACTTCTTTGATACCTCCTTCCTTCCTCCTGGTATCAATGCTACCTCTCTTACCTTGATTCCTAAGAAGGTGGGTGCTTCACGGGTTGAGGATTTCAGGCCTATTTCCTGCTGTAATGTGTTGTATAAATGCATTGCAAAGGTTTTGGCTAATCGTCTTCGCGTGTGGCTGCCTTCCTTCATTAGTCCGAATCAGTCGGCCTTTGTTCAAGGTAGGAGCATTGTGGATAACATTCTGCTCTGCCAGGAGTTGGTTGGGGGTTACCACCTCAACAAAGGGAGCCCGCGGTGTGTGCTGAAGATTGACCTGCAGAAGGCTTATGACTCCATTCAGTGGGATTTTCTCTTTGGCTTACTGCTTTCGATTGGTACGCCTTGCCAGTTTGTCAACTGGGTCCGGGCTTGCGTTACTTCGCCTATGTTCTCCATCTCGGTGAATGGGTCCTCTGAGGGGTTTTTTGCGGGTAGGCGTGGTCTCCGTCAGGGTGATCCCCTGTCCCCTTACCTGTTCGTCATGTGTATGGAAGTCTTATCTCGGCTGCTGAATTCCCCGCCGCCTGAGTTTGAGTTTCATCCCAAGTGTGAGATGGTTAATCTTACCCATCTTTGCTTTGCGGATGACTTGATGATTTTCTCTGCGGGGAACAGGGCTTCCTTGAGGTTTGTTCAGCAGACTTTACTTCACTTCCAGGAGCTTTCTGGCCTTGTGGCCAACTCTGCTAAGAGCTCGATGTTCTGTGCAGGGGTTCCTGTCCAGGTGGCTGTAGGTCTGGCTGAGTTCATGGGTGTTGCTCTGGCAACCTTGCCTGTGTGTTACTTAGGGCTCCCTCTCATCTCAGGTCGGTTGTCTTATAGGGATTGCCAGCCTCTTATTGATCGGATCACCTCTCGGATTGGCAGTTGGACTGCTAGGGCTCTTTCCTATGCTGGTAGGTTGCAGCTTATCCAGTCGGTCCTTCAGAGCTTCCAGGTCTATTGGGCTAGTGTCTTTGTGCTGCCTGCTCGTTTAGTCCATAGGGTTGAGAGTTTGCTTCGTTGCTATCTCTGGAAGGGCTCTCCTTCTGGTTGTGGGGGGGCTAAGGTTGCCTGGGCTGACATTTGTTTGCCGAAGAGTGAGGGAGGTTTAGGTATTCGTCATATCCCCTCCTGGAACTCGGCTGCAGTTATGAAGCTCCTCTGGCTCCTCCTGCTTCGCTCTGGTTCCCTGTGGGTGGCTTGGATGGAGGCGTATATCCTCCGTGGTCGGTCTCTTTGGACGATTCCTGTGTCGTCTTCGTGGTCTTGGTGCCTCAAGGCAATTATGGGGCTTCGGGACCAATTCCGTCCTCTTATCCGCTTCTCCATAGGTGACGGTGCTAGGTGTCGTATGTGGGTTGATCCTTGGCTGCCTGATGGTCCTATTCTCCCCAGAATTAGTGATCGTATCTTGTATGACGCCGCTAGTCATATTCAAGCGATGGTCTCTGATTTTTTGCTACCTGATGGTTCGTGGCGGTGGCCGGCAGTGTCTCCTGATTTGTTGGAGCTCGCCGATACTGTGCGCTCTACTGTGTGTTGCCCAGGTAGGGAGGATAAGTTGATCTGGGTTCCTGGCGGGATTGGTTTTTCGGTCTCTAGTGCTTGGGAGGCGATTCGCCCCCGTGGGACAGTGGTCCCGTGGCAGGGGTTGCTTTGGTTCGGGGGGAATATTCCGCGTCATGCTTTTGTCACTTGGCTGGCCTTGAGGGACCGCTTGTATACTCGTGATAGGCTGGCTCGGTGGATCCCCTCGACACCTACTGATTGTTTGCTTTGTTTGTCCGGGACTGAGTCCCGTGGCCACTTGTTCTTCCAGTGCCCCTTTGCGAGTTTGGTGTGGGAGGATATCCTCTGTTGGGGCAGAGCTTCCCGCCTCGTTCTCCCTTGGGATGCTGAGCTTGAGTGGATTTGTCGGGTGAGTGCTGGGCAGCACAAGCGTAAGCTTGTTTGGAGGGTGGCCTGGTGTGCCGTGATTTACCATATCTGGATGGAACGCAATTTGCGTTTTCATGGCCCGGGTCACCGCCCTGCTCAGTCGGTTATCGCTGCTATTCGGTCTGATATTTCTTCTGCTTGCTCGTCCTGGGTGGGTGCGGTTTCGGCCGTCTCCCCCTGGGATTCTTTTGATTGACTTTGTCTTGTTCTTTGAGTGTGTGCAGGTTTTTTGTCAGGTTGCTCTTGTGGTGCTGTCTCGCTTATGGCGTTTGCTTCTTCCCCTGTTCTGTCCCTGGTTCATGCTGTTGTCCTTTCTTCTGAGGGGTTTCTGGTTTTGGTGCTGGCTTCTTCATCTGTTTGTCCTTGGCTGCCTTGGCTTTTCTCCCTGGTGGGATTCTTGTGTGGGCTCTGCGAGGCTTGTCTGTGGGGCGTCCCGAGCTGTTGGAGTGCTTCAGGCGGTGCTTGTTTCTTCTGCAGTTGGCTGTCCTTTTCTTGTTCTTTGGGTTCTCGTTGTCCCCTGCCGGCCCTGGTTCCTAATTGAGTTGAGTTCTGGTCGCTTGTTGTCACCCCGAAAGGCGCTTTGTCCTGAGGGTGTGTGGGCTTTTGGTGGGTCCTTGGATCTGGCTTTGTCGAGGGAAGCGATGCTGGCTGGGTCCCTGTGGCTTTCTGCCGTGCCTGCATACCGGATGGTTGTTCTTTTGCCATAAGTAGGGGGAAGATGAGTTGATGGGCCTCTTCTTTGTTCGGTTTCTTGGTTGTGCTTGGGGGGCGAGATTCTTGCTTGCATTTGTTGGATGGCCAGCTTGGCCCCTTCTTTCTCAGCATCTGCCTGTCCTCTCTCTGGCTAGCTTGGTGCCCCTTGACCCTGTCTGGTGTTGCTCTGTCGCTAGTTCCGGCCGGGGGTTGGATGGTCTGGGGAGTTTTGTGGGCTGATCGCGGTTGAGGTGTCACGTTTTGTTTCCTCCTGCTTCAGCTGTTTCTTTGCTTTTTAGTTGTGTTACTTCTCTCTGCTTTTGTTTTTTCTAGCTCCTTCCCGTTTGTGGGTTGGATGCTGGGGTATGTTGTTGTTTGGCTTTTGCTTTCCCTCGGGCTGTGAGGTTTCCGCTGTGTTGTTTTCGTTTTGTTGCCGTACATTGGGTCTCCCAGTGTTTGTTCCCTTGTTGTTGTGCCCTTTGGCCTCGGGCTTTGAGGCCTTTTGCTTATATATATTCACTTTTGCAAAAAAAAAATTTTGTTCGATTCTGCCCTAGGGCAGATTTTCTTAAAAATTATCAAATAACCAATTGGTGCAACGGGTGAGTGAGCGCATCACCTAGATAGCCCAGAGTGGGGGTTGATTGATTCTGCACCGTGCAAACGCGGCATGTATGATTTAAAATATTTAACTGCATTATATACCGCCCATAGAGGCAAATTTTTAAACAGCTAGCTAGAAAATTCTCTCTGTTCTCTCTCCTCCCTCTAATGGGGGATTGACTGTTTGGAGGTGCATTTTGACCATGGTGGCTTGAAGCTTTCCATGGCTGGGGATTGAAGATTGATAGGGAATGTTGATCAAGGAAGCGGAGCTGGGCGCGTCATCGAGGTAAGTTCACATTCTGCCTTTTCGTTTTCTGCTTTGTTTACAGCCTACTATTTTTGCGTTTTTTAGTTTTTTTGGTGTGGTTTTGGGTTCATTGGAGCTTGGATTGGGGTCACATTTTGTCCTTTCCTTGAGAGTTATCTTTCCCCTGAGTACTCACGAGCAGAGAGTAGCTATGAGGAGAAAGAAATCTCCTCAGAAAAAGCCACTTGCCAAGAGTCATGCTTCTGCTGCGGGTGTTTTTGCCCTTCGTCCTCCAAAATCATCTCCTTCTTCAGGGGTTATCAAGTCAGGAGCTATGAACGGGGTTGCTTCGAATGCCATTCTTAATCCATCAAATAAGGATTCTGGGTTGCAGGTGGCTCAAAGCTCGGCCTCTGAGGCTCCTTCGACGGTTTTCAGTTCTGTTAAAAACCAGAGCATCAGTGTAGTTGAGCCCCCTTCTGTGGGTAAGCTGCTGCCAGCCCACGTCTTGCCAAATCTTCCATTAGAGGTATCCATCCCTTATAAGGGCCTTGATCAGGGAGGCTCTTCTCGTGATTTTGGGCAGCCTGCATTAGCTGCATTTTCTGGAAAAACAGGGGACGGGGCCTCGTCTTCTTCAAACTTGGGTAAGGCTAGGCTGGAGGATGAAGACGATGGATTAGGGCAGGCCGTCTCTTTCCCCTTAGGTGTGGCGGCTGGAGATTCTTCATTAAATGCTATCCCTATTGAGGGAAAGTTCATTAACGTCAGGAAGAAGTCTACTACCGTACCTGCTTCAGGCCCCGTGATGAGCGCTGCTCTTAATGGTCAAGTTGCGTTTGAAAAAAACCCAGCTGGCCGTTTGTTGAAGGGGAGAAATCCGGCTATATTGGCTGATTTGGAAAGTCAATTAAAAGGGGATCTTCTCTCCATGGGCAATGGCTTAAATTCCTTGGATACCCGTTATGGAAAATCTGGGAATAATTTTGAACTCCCTTCAAATATCCATGTTGGGAACGGTTCAGCTGCGGCAGTTTTGGAAAATCCTTTGAGTGTGGCTGGTTCTCTCTCCTTGGGTAATCAGTTGCTGCCTCAAGCTATTAAGAACCTTGATACCCGATTTGGTAAGTCTGCAATCTCACGCAAGGAAGGGCTGCAATGTGATTTAATGGGCCAGCCAAGATGTGACATCCAAAACCCAATTGGGCTTGACATAAACGGGCTTGGCCCAAATGTCCTTGAATTGAATGGCAAGGGTGGGCTTGAGCAAAATGGGCTTGGTGCAATTGGGAGGGGCCCATTCTTAGGGCAAGGAGTCTTACCAAATGGGTCGTCTTCCTTTAGCCCAATAGGGCGTGGGCAGTTAGGACACTTGGTAGCTCGACGTTTTAAGCCCACTCGGGATGAGGTTTTGCCCCTGGAGGAGAACGGGGGTGAGGGTGAGTTTGGTCTTGGTTGTAGCTCGATTGGGCCTAGGAGTAGGTCGGGGATTCCAGGAAAGTTTCCTCTGTTAGGCCATCCTCGGTCGGATTTGGAGGCTAGTGTGGGGGAAGAGACGTCTGTAGGTACTATGGGTAAGTTTGGGACACATCTTGTTGGGCCCTTTGGGCCCCCGGGGTCCCATGGTCAGGGTCAGAAGTCTAGTTGGGCCAATCTTTTTGGGCCTCAGTGGACCTCCCCCGCTGTTGAACCCCTAGTCTATAATCCTCCAATTGAGAAGGATGGGATTATGTTTGCCATCCCCTCGGATGAGGTTATAGAGGAGGGTGTAGCTGTTTGGAGAGGTTCCTTGGTGGGTCAGTTTATTGATGGTAAACTACCCTTTTTTGTTCTCGATCGGCTTGTCCGGAAGATTTGGGGACATGTGGAAGTTCCAACCATTAACTTGTTTGATAATGGTTTGATCATCTTCAGGTTCCAAAAGGACTCAGCTCGGGACTGGGTCCTGGAGAATGGTCCCTGGCACATTGGGGGTAAGCCTATCCTTCTGAGGCCGTGGGCCCCTGGGATTGTCCCCCAGACCTTTGTGTTCGATAAAGTACCTGTGTGGGTTAAGTTTTTCCATGTCCCTATGGAATTGTGGACCACTCCTAGGTTGAGTAATATTGCGAGCACGGTTGGTGTTCCTTTGCGGTTGGATAAGCCTACAAAGGACAAAACGTGCTCCTCGTATGCTCGGGTTTGTGTGGAGGTTGCGATTGATGCCCCTCTTCCTAGTAAAGTTGGGGTCACTGTCTATGGGGTTGATCACACTATCCCAATTGAGTATGAGTGGAAGCCCAAGCGGTGCCTGTCTTGCCGTGTCTTTGGTCACTCGGACACAGGTTGTCCGAAACAGAATATGGGTAGGGTCGATCCCATCCCCACTACACAGGTGTCTAATGAGGGTGAGGTCAAGGTGTCGGCCCAGAGTAAGGGCGTGGACTCGGATATGGTTATGGTTGATAGTGGGGAGGGTCAGCAGGCCTCCTCTCTTGAGATTGGTGATGAGTTTCTCCCTGTGGAAGTGAAGTCTCGTAGGCGTATACGGAACAGGAAAAAGGCAGCGAAGTCCTTGGCTGCGACAGACTCGTCTGCCCATCCCATTGCCTTGGTTAGCCTCCCGAGTTCCCCTACTGGCCCCACCTCTAGGCTTTCCCGTTCTCCCGAGCCCCTAAAGGGGGTCCGCGTGGCTAACTCTTTCGGTTCCCTAGCTGATTCCTCGGAGTGTGCCTTGGCCTCCCCGAGGGTGGTTGCCTTAGTGGAAAAGACGCTCTGTGACAGTGTGGACCCCCGATGGTGTTAGGATGCCATTGTTTCCCCTTCTACTTCCTATGTCTAGTTGGTGCTCGTGGAATGTGCGCGGTCTCACTGACCCGACAAAAGGACGATGTGTTCGTTCCTTTTTTTTTGCAAAAGTGATTATATATATAAGCAAAAGGCCTCAAAGCCCGAGGCCAAAGGGCACAACAACAAGAGAACAAACACTAGGAAAACCAATGTACGAGAACAAAACGAAAACAACACAACGGAAGCCTCACGGCCCGAGGGAAAGCAACAAATAAACGAAACAACAACATACCCCAGCATCCGACCCACAAGCGGGAAGGAGCAGAAAAGACAAAAAGCAGAAAAAGGAAACACAACTGAAGAGCAAAGAACCAGCTGAAGCAGGCGGAAAAGAGATAGAACACGAGGGAATCGTTCCTTTTTGCAGTCTGAGGATATTGGTTTCTGTTGTCTGGTAGAAACTCAGGTTAAGGCTCATCAGTTTGACTTCGTGTTTCGTTCCTTTGGGGCCGATTGGCAGTGCGTGTGTAGTTATGGGGATAGAGGCTCGGAGGTCTGCCTTGTGGAGGGAGTTGGTCTTGGCTTGTTCGAGTTGGTCTTCCCCTGGAGTGGTTATGGGAGACTTTAATGAGACTCGTCGGCTGACTAAGAGGAGTGGTGGCAACCATAGCATTTCAGCGATGGGAGCCTTTGATACTGCTCTCCTAGAGGCTGACTTGGTTGAGCTGCCAGTTCAGGGGAATTGGTTCACTTGGACTAGCCGCCCGAGGGGTGTTCCGGGGGGTCAGTTGGGGAGGTTGGATAGAGTTTTGGTGAATGCTGAGTAGGCTTCTGCCTGGCCTATGTGTGTGGTGCACGTCCATGATTGGGGTGTTTCTGATCATAGTCCGATGGTTTTCTCTCCAGGCCCTTTAGGTGCTCGTCGGTCTCCCTCCTTTAGGTTCTTTAACCATTGGGGGGAGTCTGATAGGTTTTTGTTTGTGGTTGCTAGTAGGTGGGTGACCCATGTTGGGGTCTCTCCGCTTGTTAGCTTCGCTCGCAATTTAAAGGGCTTAAAGGGGTCTCTAAGGCAGGAGTTCGGGAAGCCGATTGCCGTGCTTAGTCAATAGGTTATTGATCTTTGCTTGGCCATGGAGGCTGCCCAGGCTGGAGTTTTGGCAGACCCCCTTTCTTCCTCCCTCCTGCTTCAGGCATCTGAGGCCTCGGATAGGTTTTGGGCAGCAGCTAGGTGTGAAGAAGCTTCCCTTCGGCAGAAATCGAGGGTTAAGTGGCTGGCGTTAGGGGATAGGAACTCGGGGTTCTTTCACAGGAGCGTGAAAGTTAGGGCAGCCCGTAACAGCTTTTCCTCTCTGGTTGATGATTCTGGGGTCAGGATGTCTTCCCATGAGGACATCTCGAGATCTCTGGTTCATTATTTCCAGGGTCTCCTAGGGTCCCAGGGGGTTGGTTATCGTGACCTCACTGAGCAGTTAAAGCCGATTGTGGGGTTTTTGTGGTCTGATCAGTGTGTAACTGATCTCATCCGCCCCATCTCGCGCGATGAGGTTCGAGCTGTTCTCTTTTCCATGAGTAGTGCCAAGGCTCCAGGGCCGGATGGCTTTCCTGTGGGGGTTTTCAAAGCTGCTTGGAGTGTTGTTGGGGATGATTTCTGTTCCGCAGCGCTTCACTTCTTTGATACCTCCTTCCTTCCCCCTAGTATCAATGCCACCTCTCTTACCTTGATTCCTAAGAAGGTGGGTGCCTCCCGGGTTGAGGATTTCACGCCTATTTCCTATTGTAATGTGTTGTATAAATGCATTGCAAAGGTTTTAGCCAATCGTCTTCGCGTGTGACTGCCTTCCTTCATAAGGCCGAATCAGTCGGCCTTTGTTCAAGGAAGGACTATTGTGGATAACATTCTGCTCTGCCAGGAGTTGGTTGGGGGTTACCTCCTCAACAAAGGGAGCCAGCCCCTGATTGATCGGATCACCTCTAGGATTGGCAGTTGGACTGCTAGGGCTCTTTCCTATGCTGGAAGGTTGCAGCTTATCCAGTCGGTCCTCCAGAGCTTCCAGGTCTATTGGGCTAGTGTGTTTGTGCTGCCTGCTCGTATAGTCCATCGGGTTGAGAGTTTGCTTCGTTGCTACCTCTGGAAGGGCTCTCCTTCTGGTCGTGGGGGGGCGAAGGTTGCCTGGGATGACATTTGTTTGCCGAAGCGGGAGGGAGGTTTGGGTATTCGTCATATCCAATCCTGGAACTCGGCAGCGGTTATGAAGCTCCTTTGGCTTCTTCTGCTACGCTCTGGTTCTCTGTGGGTGGCTTGGATGGAGGAGTATATCTTCCGTGGTCGGTCTCTTTGGACGATTCCTGTGTCGTCTATGTGGTCTTGGTGCCTCAAGGCGATTATGGGGCTTCGGGACCAATTCCGTCCACTTGTCCGGTTTTCCATTGGCGATGGTTCTAGGTGTCGTATGTGGGTTGATCCATGGCTGCCTGATGGTCCTATTCTCCCCAGGATTAGTGATCGTATCTTGTATGACGCAGCTAGTCATATCCAAGCTATGGTCTCTGAGTTTCTGCTAACTGATGGTTCGTGGCGGTGGCCGGTCGTGTCTCCTGAGTTGTTGGAGATCGCCGATGCCGTGCGCTCTACTGTGTGTTACCCAGGTAGGGAGGATAGGTTGATCTGGGTTCCAGGCGGGATTGGTTTTTCTGTTTCGAGTGCTTGGGAGGCGATTCGACCCCGTGGAACAGTGGTCCCTTGGCAGGGTTTGCTTTGGTTCGGGGGGAATATTCCGCGCCATGCTTTTATCACCTGGCTGGCCTTGAGGGATCGTTTGTATACCCGTGATAGGCTAGCTAGGTGGATCCCCTCTGTTGGGGTAGAGCTTCCCGCCTCGTTCTCCCTTGGGATGCTGAGCTTGAGTGGATTTGTCATGTGAGTGCTGGGCAGCGCAAGCGTAAGCTTGTTTGGAGAGTGGCCTGGTGTGCTGTGATCTACCATATTTGGATGGAACGCAACTTGCGTTTTCACGGCCCGGGTCACCGTCCTCCTCAGTCGGTTATTGCTGCTATTCGGTCTGATATTTCTTCTGCATGCTCGTCCTGGGTGGGTGCAGTTTCGGCCGGCTCCCCTTGGGATTCGTTTGATTGACTTTGTCTTGTTCTTTGAGTGTGTGCAGGTGTTTTTTTTAGGTTGCTCCTTGCGGTGCTGTTACGCTTCTAGCGATTGCTTCTTCCCATGCTCTGTCCCTGGTTGCTGCTGTTGTCTCTTCTCTGGAGGGGGTTTTCAGTTTGGTCTGTGCGGCTTGGTTGTTTGAGCTTGTCCCTGTGCTTGTTCCTGCTTTGAGGACGCTGATAGCAGAGGCTCGATTAGTTGCTTGCTTTCTTCACCTGTCTGTCCCTTGCTGTCCTTGGCCCTTTCTTCCCTGGTGGGCTTTTGAGTGGGGGCTTTGAGAGGCTTGTCTGTGGGGTGTCACCAGCTGTAGGGGTTGGTTCCGGCGGTGCTTGCTACTTCTGCAGTTGGCTATCCATCTCTGTTATGTGGGTGCTCTTTGTCTCCTGGCGGTCCTGGTGCCTGATTGAGTTGAGTTTGTTCTGGATGCTTATTGTCACCCAGAAAGGCGCTTTTCCGGAGGGTGTGTGGGCTTTTGGTGGGTCCTTGGATCTGGCTTTGTCGAGGGAAGCGATGCTGGCTGGGTCCTTGGGGCTTTTTGCCGTGCCTGCATACCGGATGGTTGTTCTTTTGCCATAAGTAGGGGGAAGATGAATTGAAGGGCCTCTTCTTTGTTTGGTTACTTGGTCGTGCTTGGGGGGCTGGCTTCTTGCTTGCATATGATGGATGGCCAGCTTGGCCCCTTTTATCTCAGCATCTGTCTGTCCTCCCTCTGTTTTTGCTTGGTGCCCCTTGACCCTGTCTGGAGTCGCTCTTTCGCTCGTGCCGGCCGGGGGATGGATGGCCTGGGACTTTTTTGGGCGGCTGAGGAGTTATGCTTCGTTCGTGTTCTGACTTATAGTTTCCTCTTGCTTCAGCTGTGTTCTTATACCTTTTGAGTTGTGTTGCGTTTATGGCTTTTGTTTTTTCTGGCTCCTTCCCGCTTGTGGGTTGGACGCCGGGGTTTGTACTTGTTTGGTTTCTTTGTTGCTTTCCCTCAGGCTGTGAGGTTCCGTTGGGTTGTTTTTATTTGTTGTCGTACATTGGTTCTCCCAGTGGTTGTTCTCTTGTTTGATGGTGCCCTTTGGCCTCGGGCTTTGAGGTCTTTTGCTTATATATAATCACTTTTGCAAAAAAAAGTCAACATGGAAGAGAAATGCATGAACTTCATTATCTCACAAGTCCATTTCGTGGAAGACTAATAGATCATGTTAAAACTAAGTTTAAAATCCATAATAGTTACTTAATTTACTCATTTAAAGTGGAACTAAGTTTTAGGTGATCTTTCATATTTCAAGATAAACTTTTAGTTTTCCAAGGTGCCTTTTAGAATATCAAGGCATCTTTTGGTATTTCAAGGTGATTTTTCATATTAGCATTTATGTTAGGAGTCTCGTGGCTTAATTCCTTGTCTATAAAAGGGATTAGCCTTGTCTATTGTAAAAGACAACTTAATATGAGATATGAAATGTAGTGTTTTGGGTTTTAAACCTTGAAAGCTTTTAAGCTTTGTTTCTTGTGTGTTCTTGTGATAGAATGCATGTATATTTGGAGCATTCAAGTGAGGGTTGATCAATCTTGCTTGTGGAGTGCTTTGAAGATCAAGGGTTGATGGGAGCCACAAGCTCTGTCCGATCCTTGATTTATTTGATCGTCTAAGTAATCTGTCGTCTAGCCTTTCTTAGGGGTTGAGATCGAAGGTTAAGTTAGTCATATTTGTGAACATTTACAAGGATCCTAGAAGGACCTCTAGCTTTGTAAATCTAGCTTATCTGACGCTTATCACTGGCCATCCATCATATGCATGCAACAAGCCAGCCCCCCAAGCACGACCAAGTAAACCAAAACAAAGAAGAGGCCCTTCAACTCATCTTCCTCCTACTTATGGCAAAAGAACAACCATCAGGTATGCAGGCCCGGCAGAAAGCCACAAGGACCAGGCAAGCAACGCTTCCCTCGACAAAGCCAAATCCAAGGACACCCACCAAAACCTACACACCCTCCGGACAAGGCGCCTTTCGGGGTGACAACAAGCATCCAGAACAAACTCAACTCAATTAGGAACCAGGACCACACCAGGGGACAAAGAGCACCCACAGAACAGAGATGGACAGCCAACTGCAGAAGTAGCAAGCACCGCCTGAACCAACCCCTACAGAGGGTGGCACCCCACAGACTAGCCTCTCATAGCCCCCACTCAAAATGCCCACCAGGGAAGAAAGAGCCAAGGACAGCAAGGGGCAGACAGGTGAAGAAAGCAAGCAAACTGAACGAGCCTCTGCAAGAAGCGTCCTCAAAGCAGGAACAAGCACAGGGAGAAGCCCCAAACAGGCAAGCCTCACAGACCAAACTGAAAACCCCCTCCAGAGAAGAGACAACAGCAGCACCTAGGGACAGAACAGGGGAAGAAGCAACCGCCAGCAACGAAAAGGACCGCAAGGAGCAACCAAGGGACAGAGTGGAGCTGGGCACGTCTTCAAGAGGTCATCCATGGCTGCTGATTGAAGGTTGCGGAGCAGGGTGCTTCAAGACATAAGCTTTCTCTGGTTTTTTATTCTGTTTTGTTCTGTTTTTTAAGTTTTCTGCATTTCATTTTCTGTTTGTGTGGGTTGTAATTTGGTCTGGGTCCTTGGAGATTGGGTTGGGGTGTTTGGTTTTCTTCATCTTCAAATGGGGAAGAAGAAATCTCCTCACAAGAAGGCTTCCCCTCAAAAGAAGGCTTCTGCTTCATTCTCGAGTTGCAATGGTTCTCGGCCACAAGAGTCTCCATCTGTAGAGGTTTCCAAATCAGGAGCTCAATCCAATTCAGGAGCTCCAATTGGGATTGTTCCGAATGCCCTGCCTCATTCATCTGGTCACGATTTGGGGAAGAAGGTGGCCCGTGTTTTGACTTCTGAAGTTACTAAAAAGGTTTCCAAATCCGAGGGAAAACAGAGCATTGTAAGTGTTGAGGTTCCTGCTGTGGGACAATTTCTGAATGCGCCTTTTCATCCAATTGAGGGTGCTGGTGTAGGTTCTCGTAGTTCTAGTAAATTTACAGGGCTTGATAAGGATGTTTTAGCTAGCGTTACTGGGCAGCCTGCAACTGATGCACCTGCTAGAAAAACAGGGGATGCCTCTATTCAATTGGGAGCTCGTGATGTGCCTGGCGCTTGCGGTGGGGGGAAACCTTTGTCACGTCAGATAGTACAACGTTCTAAAGGTCACTCATTGACAGAGGTAGAGGCCTCGTCTGGTTCAAACTTGGGCGAGGCTCGGCTGGAGGTTGAAGACGAAGGATTAGGGCAGGCCGCCTCTTTTCCCAAGGTTGCGGCGGCTGGAGATCCCTCATTGAATGCCTTTTCTAATTTAGGAAAGAGAGTTAATGACATTCAGCAGCCGGTTTCCTTATCTTCTTCAGCCCCCGTGAAGATTGCTGTTGCTATTAATGGACAAGATGCTGCTGCCCGCACTCCTAATTCTATGGAAGGAAAGTATATTCAAGGATTTGAGCAGCGAGTTGACCTCTCTCTCCCCTTGAATGCTTCGGTGATTAATGAGCGTGCAGCTGCTTCTCAATGCCCAGCTGGCCGGTTGGTGAAAGGTAAGAAGATGGCTAGTAGTCTGCCTTCTATGGAAAGCCATTTAAAGAACGATGATGCTCGGCCTTTGGGTTCAATGACCATGGAAGCCCGTTATGGTAAGTCAGGGAGTCTAATGACTGTGGATGCCCGTCATGGTAAGTCTGGCAGTTTGATAGCACTCAAAAAGTGCTAATATTTAGCTCCTAAGTCTTGCGAATTAAGTAATTAATTGTGCTTAATTAATATATTTTGTATAATTTAATTACTTAGGGGTAAATCGGACCATTGAATTAATTAAGAGCTTAAAAGAACGTTTAGAGAATAATTTTGATTAATCATTCTGAGTGTTTATACTATGTATATTAATTAATCAAATGATATTTCAATTGTGATAAGTGGTCTGGTGGTGCAGGAGGAATTTGGCAAGTTGATAGGCCTGAGTTCGATTCCAGAGGAGGACAAAATTTCCGTTATTTTTCCTCCAGGCACAGACGTAGCGTCGAGACGCTGCTTGCAGCGTCTCGACGCCATCACGACGAAAACGCGCGCGGCACTTAGGGCACCAGCGTCGAGACGCTGGCCTAGCGTCTCGACGCTCCAACGGCTTAAAACGTCAATTTGACGATTTTTCAGCCAACTTTTACATCTTCTTCTTCCCTTCGATTTTGCTCTCGGGTCTTCTTCATTTTCTCCGCCATTTGTGGCCTTTTGGAGCTTATTTCTTGTATATTAGCTTGGGGATGATGCCCAAAGCTTCCATGGGAGTGTTGGAACTCCAAACCTCCATGATTGGCTAAGGTACTTGTGCTTGGATTTGGGTTAATTAGGGATTTTTGCTAAGTTTCTAATGTTTTGATAATGTATGCTTAATGGTTCTGATTTGGCTTTGAGTATGTATGCATTTGTCTATCTTGCTTAATCCAACGCGCATGTTAGATTTCGACGATTGACACTCGAGTCATCTTGCATGTTGTGTATGTTAAAGAGTAGCGATGCCGTGCCTCTCACTGCTCGACTAAGTAACACAGATAGACAAAACTAAATCGGAGTATCGAGTCGTGTATGATAGTTGTTGATTGCATACAGCGTTGGCGGGCAATCTACTAGCAATTAAATTACATGTTTGAATGTTCGTCGCGGTATGTTAGTGACTATCTAGAGTCAAATTTGGGGCAGATCACCCTAATGCAACTTTAGATAATGTTTGATTAGAACTGTGTGATCTAATTAATTTCTATGGAGCCGGTTACCTTGGGGCTTCTCGGGTAACTGACCGTGTGCATATTATAATCAATTAGCCTTACCTTAGAATTAAATGATAAATGTTAAAATGCTTAGCAAGATCCCGAAAATTCCCCAAATCCAACACTCTTCATTCTCAAGTTTATTACTTTTCCGTTAGCACTTTTCACTACATTGCATGATTAAAACCCCCCTTTTTTGTGACAACCTTACCAACTAACCTAATCGCATCTTAAACAATTAATCCTCAATTTTATTCCCTCTTTGTGGTTCGACCCCGTTACCGCTAGCTGCAAAGCTAAAAGCTACGGGTTTATAAATTTATTTTGGCAAGCCTCGACAGCTTGAGTTTATAACGATAGTTCAAAAATATCGTTACCACAGTTCCCTTCCCCCGTTTGGGCCGATTGGTGGGGACTCAAGGGGCAAGCTTAATGGCCCAATTTTAATTGAGCATGGTCCTATTTTGCTAGGCCAAAAGGAGCTTGATCAAGATGGGATGGGTCCAGCTGGGCTTAATTCCATTGGGCTCAAAAATAGTGGGCTTAATGAGTTGGCCCAAAATGGTGTTAGTGAGTTGGATCCCAATGTGCTTAATTTTAATGGGCTCGATAATAAGAGTATGGGGCCAAGTTTGAATGGCTTAGGACAAGGAGTCTTGCCTATTGGGTCATCTCCCTTTAGTCCTCTAGGGCGTGGTCAATTGGGAAATTTAGTAACGCGTCGCAGTCTTCCCCCTTGGGAGGAGCTGCTGCCCTTGGGAGGTGCGAATGGATCTTCTGAGTTTGGGTTGGGGTTTAGCGAGCTTGGGGCGAGGTGTGGGTCGGGGATTCCAGGAAAGTTTCCCCTGTTAGGCCAATCTTGTTCGGACCAGCTTGCGAGTGCTGGAGATGATGTGTCTAAGGGTTCTGGGGATAGTTTTGGGACGAGTGGGTCCTTTGTGCCCCCAGGGTCCCTTGGTCAGGGTCAGAAGTCTAGTTGGGCAAATCTTTTTGGGCCTCAGTGGACCTCCCCTGCCTTTGAACCCCTAGTCTATAACCCTCCAATTGAGAAGGATGGGATTATGTTTGCCATTCCCTCGGAAGAGGTGATTGAGGAGGGTGTAGCCGTCTGGAGAGGGTCTTTGGTGGGTCAGTTTATCGATGGAAAACTCCCTTTTTTTGTGCTTGATCGGCTTGTCCGAAAGATTTGGGGACATGTGGAAGTTCCAACCATTAACTTGTTTGATAATGGTTTGATCATCTTCAGGTTCCAAAAGGACTCAGCTCGGGACTGGGTCTTGGAGAATGGCCCCTGGCACATTGGGGGTAAGCCTATCCTACTGAGGCAGTGGGTCCCTGGGATAGTCCCTCAGACCTTTGTCTTCGATAAAATTCCTGTGTGGGTTAAGTTTGAGTAACATTGCGAGTACGGTTGGTGTTCCTTTGCGGTTGGATAAGCCTACAAAGGACAAAACGTGCTCCTCGTATGCTCGGGTTTGTGTGGAGGTCGCGATTGAGGCCCCTCTTCCTAGTAAGGTTGGGGTCACTGTTTATGGTGTGGATCACACTATCCCCATTGAGTACGAATGGAAGCCCAAGAGGTGCCTATCCTGTCGGGTCTTTGGCCACTCGGACTCCGGCTGTCCAAAAAAGATTGTCAGTAGTTTTGATCCCATCCCCCCTACTCAGGTGTCTACTGAGGGTGGAGTCAGGGTGCCGGCCCAGAGTAATGGCGGGAACTCGGATCAGGTAGGGGTTGCTAGTGGGGAGGGTGAACAAGCCTCCTCTCTTGAGGCGTGTGATGACTTTCTCCCTGTGGGAGGGAAATCCCGCAGGCGTAAACGGAAGAAGGCTGCCAAGTCCTTGGCTGCAGGCTCGTCTGCCCTTCCCTTTGCCTTGGCTAGTCTCCCGAGTTCTCCTATGGGCCCCTCCCCTCGGCTCCTCCGTTCTCCTGAGCCCCCAAAGGGGGTACATGTGACTAACTCTTTCGGTTCTCTTTCGGATTCCTTGGGGTGTGATTTAGCCCCCCAGAGGGTGGTTTCCTTAATGGAAAAGACGATCTGTGACAGTGTGGACCCCCGATGGTGTCAGGATGCCATTGTCTCCCCTTCTACTTCCTATGTCTAGTTGGTGCTCGTGGAATGTGCGCGGTCTCACTGACCCAACAAAAGGGCGATGTGTTCGATCCTTTTTGCAGTCTGAGAATATTGGTTTCTGCTGTCTGGTAGAAACCAAGGTTAAGGCTCATCAGTTTGATTCCGTGTTTCGTTCCTTTGGGGCTGATTGGCAGTGTGTATGTAGTTATGGGGATAGTGGCCTGGGTCGTATTTGGGTGTTATGGCGTTCCCGCCGTTTCTCTTTCTCCCCTAGCCTGATTAGTCCTCAGTTGGTTACTGGCTCCCTGGTGGACCTGTCTTCTCAGGTTGTGACTCATATTGCCTGTGTGTATGGGTCCAATCTCGAGGCTGGGCGGTCTGCTTTGTGGAGGGAGTTGGCCTTGGCTTGTTTAAGTTGGTCTTCCCCTGGAGTGGTTGTGGGAGACTTTAATGAGACTCGCCGGTTGACTGAGAGGAGTGGGGGTAACCATAGCATTTCTGCGATGGGAGCCTTTGATACTGCTCTCCTAGAGGCTGACTTGGTTGAGCTGCCGTTTCAGGGGAATTGGTTCACTTGGACTAGTCGCCCGAGGGGTGGCCCAGGTGGTCAGTTGGGCCGGTTGGATAGAGTTTTGGTCAATGCTGAGTGGGCTTCTGGTCGGCCTATGTGTGTGGTGCACGTGCATGACTGGGGTGTTTCTGACCATAGTCCGATGGTTTTCTCTCCAGGCCCTTTAGGTGCTCGTCGGTCTCCCTCTTTTCGGTTCTTTAACCATTGGGGGGAGTCTGATAGGTTTTTGTCTGTGATCGCTAGTAGGTGGGTGACCCATGTTGGGGTCTCTCCGCTTGTTAGCTTCGCTCGCAATTTAAAGGGCTTAAAGGGGTCTCTCAGGCAGGAGTTTGGGAAGCCGATTGCTGTGCTTAGTCAGCAGGTTATTGATCTTCGCTTGGCCATGGAGGCTGCCCAGGCGGGAGTTTTGGCAGACCCCCTTTCTCCCTCCCTCCAGCTTCAGGCCTCTGAGGCTTCTGATAGGTTCTGGGCTGCAGCTAGGTGTGAAGAAGCCTCCCTTTGGCAGAAATCGAGGGTTAAGTGGCTGGCGTTAGGGGATAGGAACTCGGGGTTCTCTCACAGGAGCGTGAAAGTTAGGGCAGCCCGGAATAGCTTTTCCTCTTTGGTTGATGGTTCTGGGGTCAGGTTGTCTTCCCATGAGGACATCTCGAGATCTCTGGTTCATTATTTCCAGGGTCTTTTGGGGTCCTAAGGGGTTGGTTATCGTGACCTCACAGATCAACTAAAGCCGATGGTGGGGTTTTGGTGGTCTGATCAGTGTGTAACTGATCTCATCCGCCCCATCTCGCGAGATGAGGTTCGAGCTGCTCTCTTTTCCATGAGTAGTGCCAAGGCTCCTGGCCCTGATGGCTTCCCTGTGGGGTTTTTCAAAGCTGCTTGGAGTGTTGTTGGGGATGATTTCGTTTCCGCAGCGCTTCACTTCTTTGATACCTCCTTCCTTCCTCCTGGCATCAATGCCACCTCTCTTACCTTGATTCCTAAGAAGGTGGGTGCCTCCCGGGTTGAGGATTTCAGGCCTATTTCCTGTTGTAATGTGTTGTATAAATGTATTGCAAAGGTTTTGGCTAATCGTCTTCGCGTGTGGTTGCCTTCCTTCATCAGTCCGAATCAGTCGGCCTTTGTTCAAGGAAGGAGTATTGTGGATAACTTTCTGCTCTGCCAGGAGTTGGTTGGGGGTTACTGTTGCGTGCTCAATGTGTTAAAAATAAATAAGCAAGAAGGTAGAGAGAGCACTCAGAACATGCAAGCATACATGGTCTTACAGCAAGTAGTAAGTATATTTCATTCGTTTTTTCCACAGAGACTTATTTTTAGCTATTCACGAGTGTATTTGTTAAGAAAGAAGGGGTGGATTTGATGGGGTAAAATTGGTTTTTAATTATCTAATTTTTGTTGAATGTGTAAAGGAATGCAACATAAACAAATGCAAGTTGAAATTAGACTCAAAAGACAAGAGATGGAATTAATAAACGAAGAAGAAAACAGCTAAACAGAATGGTAACTTAGCAGAATTGCGGACACCGCAATGTTATCGCAATTGTAAAAACAGCAAACGTGTGTAAAATGGAGAATTAAGGGCTACTAACGACTATCCTATAGGCATTTTAATACGATTCCCAAGCATTAGATCAACTCTCTTTGCATCAAACTCACTCTATCTCATGTATCGTCCGATTTCATGCATTAGATTCTTTAGTTTACTCAACTCAAAGTAAGGTCTTAAGCATCTTGTTAAAACAGAAGTGTTTAGTTTGTACTAGGGAAACGCCTATTCCTAGGCCGTTTCCTGGTTACCATGAAAGGCTTAGCATGATTATACGACTCTGAACTCTTACTCCTTCCAGAGGTTAGGAGTTCTTTGGACAAAATGGATGGTCAATCGAAATTGCCCGTGGAATGAAGCTTACATACAATCAATGCTTCGAGAGCTATCCTACATACTTGGTTCACGTTTTTTAGCCTATAGTTCTGCCATTAGCATGCCCCTAAGTGACTTAGCTACTCATGGATATATAGAGAACAGAAATGTAAGATAAAACAGACATGCTTAGAAGAGAAATATACTCCAAACAGTAAGACAAAGCCGTAGCAGCAGAAGATGGAAACTGTGAAATGAAGACTTGTAATTTGATTACTTTGAATGTTTGAACGAACAAAGGGAAACTTAAAGTAAATAATCCAAAGACAGAAAGCAACGAAATGAAGTAAACTAATCACTAAACCAGAAGCGATAACGAAACAATGCTGGAAATGAGAAAGGAAAGACAAAAAGCAGTAAATGGTGCTTGAAAGCCTTGTTGCAGTCGCCTCGAATGAAGGATCAAAAAGATCAGCCTTGCTTGGATGAATCCAATCAGGAGAGAAGAAGAATCTCCTCTCCTTCCTATCAGATTATCGATTCCAACAGCTGAGCTTCGCAAACCAGCAGACGGCAAAGGAAAACAGGAGAAAAGATGGACTGCGAGAAGACTCTACGCTTTCGGATGATGATTGAACCTCCGACTTTGACCCCCTTTTATAGTAGTTTGCAGGTGCGTTTGGGCCAAGGAGAACCATCAATCTTCAACGTCGTATATCAGAATGGATGGAGGAGAAAGAACGAATCCCTGAAATCACGGAAATTAACAGAAAAAGATCAGTCAACTTACGGTTTTCACTTGAATAATTGCGGCTTCAGCAATGTTTTCGCAATGCTGTCGCAATGCAGTTTTTTTCATTCTTTTCCTTCGGTTTTCAACCCTTTTCTTTCCTATTGTGCATAAGTCCTAATTTAGCTACCTTCTTCTCATTCTCATATTTAAGCATAGGTTTAGGCTAAATGCTATTAAAAACACCTAAAAGTGTACATCTTCTTAAGCTAAATGGGTCCTAAATAAGTCACTTTCAGAGACTTAACACACCCCCAAACTTAAGGTTTTGCTTGTCCTCAAGCACACTAAGGACTTACCTAGGCTGCTGTTTCTTCTTCTTTAACCACTTTACTGACTCCCTTATATCCCTATCTATAGCACTGCTGTCCTGTGACACACTTCTCAGTTTAAAACTACCCTCTTATCTAGCTTCTTCTGACTTCGCCTGCCTAACACTCACCTGCTTTTATTAACTTCCTACAACTGATCTATTTGCTTTTGTCATATCATGCCACTATCCCTAAGGTCTCAAATTCTGCCTAGCTTTACCTCAGACTCAGTACATGCATCTAGCTTTATTTTTAATGTGTCTAGGATTCCTTAGAGTCATGCCAGTCTTAGTATTAACGGTGACAGTAGTACTTTAAAGAACAACCTAAACCCTGGCATCACTACATTGGAAAAACACTCATCTCCCTAAATAACCCTACAAGTTACAACTTTGTGCTTAGCTAATTGAGGATCAGAGTTCTTTTTAAATAGGACACCTAAGCCACAAAGTTATAACTCCTAGGTATACATTCTTCTTCCCTATTCTTTTCCCTTTTTCTTACTTAGGTGGGGCCTCTCCTTTGGTTGCCTTTTGATGCAATGCCACTTGTGGGTCACACACTTGGCACGGATTACTTAGCAACCTAAGAGAGACCCCCCTCTTTATTCTATTTTGCATTTTTTTTTTCAGTTTCATCAATTTTAAGGAGAAGAAGAATGCTTATGTTTCCAAGGGAGAGAGGAATGTTCCTAGGCCTAGGGTGGCCTCCCCCAAACTTCAACTACTCATTGTCCCCAATGAGTGTCTGAGGTGGCACACCCCCAAACTATCCTAGAAGCATCTAGTCTAAGGTAAAACAAAGAGAATCTAAAGCCCTAGGCATAGACAGAACATTGAAAAGAAAATATCACAACAGCAGTAATTTTAAAAACAGACAGTCAAGGGCTTAAAGCTATACATGCTGAGCTTTTTAGAGGTTGATTTAAACTAGCAAAGGGTGTCCTATGACATTCATCCAACATGCTTTTAGATAAGCTATATATGGTAGTCATGATAGCAGCAAAAGATGGAATTTAAACAGATCATAGCCTAGCTAAACAGACAGTCCAAAACATGCTTTTAGTAATGAAAATTGCGGGGACTGCAATTATTTCGCAATTAAGTCAGGGCAGATATAACAGTGATTAAGGCCCCTAAGCATGCGTTTTCCAGTCATTCAAGCTCTTCTAAAAATAAAACAAAACTAACCTACCTAGGCTCCTATCATCAGACTATACTAAGCAAAATTAAAAACATAAAACTAAGCATCTAAGACAGATCAAAAGTGTACTAAAACAGCATAATTCACATAGTCTATCAGAAAGCAGAAAATTGTTTTTTTTTCTAAGGGAACAGCAATACTCCCTTAAGTGCACTTCAAACCAGCACTCAAACATCTTCATCCTCATCTGGTTGTCGTGGTCGTGGAGGCACCCATGGAGTCAGGAGATTTGTGGGGAAGTTAGGGAAGATGCACCCAAGTTGGTCTGCAACTTCCTTGTCCCTTGCCTGCGCATAAGTGGCCCATTGAGCCATTCTCCTCTGCATATCCATCAGGCAGGCCATGGATAGGGACTGCTCAGCAGCCAGCCTATCCAGTTCAAACTCCATATTCCCCTTCCTCTTCAGCCTCAGGCTAGCAGGCAGCTCCAAGTGGCCTGTGTAAGCCATTTGCTGCTCCATGCGCTCGGTGGGGACTCCTGCAAGCAAACATAGTTTGGTTATGGTGTTAGGGAAAAACAGTGGTCCCTTACCTTTCTTGGCGCACTCAGCAATAGCAGCAGTGATGACTTCTCCCACGTTGATCGTGAGACCTCTCATTATCGCATACACCAGCAGCGATCGGCTCTGGTTGATTGTAGTCTCGTGAGTCACTGGGGACAATCTCCTTCTTACGAACGAAAACCAAACAGCCGCCTTAGCCGTGAGGTTGGCACTCATGAGAGTGTGCCTCCCATTGCGTGACACGGTCCAGGAAGCTTCAGGCTGGCCAATGGTCCGAATGGCCTCTTCCAGAACTGCCTCAGTAGGCTCATCAACAATCCGTGCATAATCTGTATGTGTTTGGCCCTTGAGACCATAGGCTTCGTTGATGGCGTTGGCTGAGAAATCCACTTCTACCCCTCTGACCACAGACAGGCCATCCTCAGGGCTGAGCACATTGGCGTAGAAATCATACACCATGCTCCTGTAGGCTGGATTGGGCGGTCTGCAAAATTCCTCCCAGCCGTGGTTTATAACTCCGGCGCGCAAGAACTGCGGCAGGTCAGCAGGTCGGTCGAGGAAGCCTTTCTCGTGCAGCAACTCCCTCTTCCTCAGCTCAGCACCCCTGGACTCAGCATCAGAGGAAACATACCTCACTGACTGAGGCTCATCTTCAGGGTAGAGCTTTGCCTTCCTTTTATCTGATGGCTTGGCTGACTCGGCAGCCTCAACCTTGAGTCGTTTGAGCGAAGGCTCAGTGCTCTCTTTGTCTGCTGAAGGCGCCCTTTTAGCCTTCTTCTTTTTCAGCTTCTTGGATCGCCTGGCTTTGACAATCTTGGCCTTCTTCTTCTTGAGCTTTGCCTCAATGTTGATCTGCTGCAGGCATGCCCCCAGCGTCTCTTCCATGGAATCATCCTGCTGTGCAGGACTCTCTGGGCTAGCTTCCCTTGCAGGCGAGAAGACCTCGTCTTCACCACCTTCCCCACTGCCCTGAGTGGATTCCTGGTACTCCCCATATGGGAATTCAGGGTCAGGCCGTGGAGGCGTGTGCGAAGGTGTGGCACTCTGCTCTGCTGTAGGCGTCTGCACGGAATTCAGTGGTGAAGACGGCGTCTCAGGGCTCTGTGCAGGCGGCGATGATGAAAGCTCTGGGCTGTGCACTGGTTCAGATGGTGAAGGGCTGTGCGCAGGTGAGGCAGATGGCGTCGAACCCTTCTTGGTTGACTCGTGGGACGCACGATCCGTTTCTTGACTCTCCACAGAGGGAGTCTTCGCTCTGCTTGGTTCGGCGGCCATCTCGACACTCCACCGGCGTTTTTTGGGTGTACCTGCTGGTTCAGAGGGTCCAGCAGGGATCTCAGTGACAACCCTCCACTTCTTCCTACAGATCGGAAGCTTGGGAAGAGGTCCGGTGCGAACAGCACCAGCATCTGCAAGGGTAAGAAGTGCTTCCCTCGCAGCTGCTTCAGTTTCATCAGCCTTCTTCTTGGCTGCGGATCTTTCAGCCCTTGTGGACACCATTGTCGAATCTTGGAGATTTGGAGAGAAGAATCAAAGATGAAAAGAATCGCAGCTTTCTTGGAAATTAGAGAGTGAGAGAATCGTATCGATCGAGCGCCTTCTAACGGATATAAAGGAAACGGCTAAATCCCAACGGCTATATTTTGCGGATCCTGCAATTCCAGCGCAATTTTAAGGATATTTTTTCATAAAAATGTCAATCTTTGCTTGCCCGTATCTTTTATTTGGCTCAACCGTTTCTTGATTTTTAAAGCTGGAATTACTCTCCTTGATCCCCTCTTTCGATTCCCTATAAAAACAAATAAAACAAACATTAAATACTTAATTAAAATCACAGCACAAAACACACAAACGATAACCGGAAAAAGTGAAAAAAAATAAACTAAGGCATTAGCCTTGACTAAACGAGCACAGTGACCACTCGTTCTCTCTCGTTTTTAGTTTCATGCTTCATTCAAGAGGAAGGCCGAGAGAGTCTTCACATCTCCTTCCTCATAGTAGTGCTTCAACCTCGCCCCATTGACCATAAATGGCTGACCTGGCTGCAAGTTCTTTATCTCTATTGCACCATGAACAAACACATTAGTAATGACAAATGGACCCGACCATCTAGACTTAAGTTTCCCTGGAAATAGTTTCAACCGTGAGTTAAACAACAAAACAAGTTGACCCTTCTTAAAGTCCTTAACTCTAAGTCTACTATCGTGCCAAATCTTGGTTTTTTCCTTGTACATCTTAGCATTTTCATAGGCCATATGCCTAAGCTCATCAAGCTCATATAATTGCAAAGACCTCAGTGTCCCCGCATCCTTTACACAAAAATTCAATTCCTTCATGGCCCAAAATGCTTTGTTTTCTAACTCAAGTGGTAAGTGACAAGCCTTGCCATATACCAGCCTATAAGGGGACATACCTAGGGGTGTCTTATATGCTGTCCTATAAGCCCAAAGTGCATCCTCAAGCTTGAAGGACCAGTCTTTCCTATTAGGTTTGACCACTTTTTCTAGGATGTTCTTAATTTCCCTATTTGAGATTTCAGCTTGTCCATTTGAGTGTGGGTGATAGGGAGTGGCTACTCTATGTCTAATGTTATACTTAGCCAACACTCTCTCCATAGCCTTGTTAATGAAATGTGACCCCTCATCACTAATGATGGCACGAGGTGTCCCAAACCTAGTAAAAATGTGCCTATGCAAGAATTTGGTGACTGTTTTAGCATCATTATTGGGACATGCTTTGGCCTCTACCCACTTGGACACATAGTCCACTGCCACTAATATGTAAAGGTTACCTGATGATGGAGGAAATGGTCCCATGAAGTCAATGCCCCACACATCAAAGAGCTCTAACTCTAAGATGTAGGTGAAGGGCATCTCATCCTTTCGACTGAGGTTACCTGTTCTTTGGCATTCATCACAGCTGTGGGCATAGTTGTGGGCATCTTTGAAGATCGTTGGCCAATAATAGCCACTCTGAAATACCTTTGCAGCTGTTCTTTGGCCACCAAAGTGTCCACCATAAGGAGATGTGTGACAGTGCTGCAGCACAGACTTCGCTTCAGCAGCTGAAACACACTTCCTTAGCAAGCCGTCAGCACATGTTCTGTAAAGTGTGGGGTCATCCCATATGAATTTTCTTGCTTCTTGAAGGAACCTCCTCTTCTTTTGTCCTCCCTTGAAAACTGGTAAAACCTGTGATGCACGGAAGTTAGCAATGTCAGCAAACCAAGGTTCCTCATCGTTATCACGATGAGTCAAAGCAAAGACATGTTCATCAATAAAAGCATCAGAAATTGCGGTCTCCGCAATTTTTTCGCAATTATGCTGCAATCTGGAAAGATGATCCGCAACCACGTTTTCACATCCTTTCTTGTCCCGAATGTCCAAATCAAATTCCTGCAGCAATAACACCCACCTAATCAATCTAGGCTTAGCATCAGCCTTCCTCATAAGATATTTCAAGGCAGAATGGTCAGTGTACACAATTGTCCTAGTGCCTACAATATAGTTTCTGAATTTCTCACAAGCAAATACTACAGCAAGCATTTCTTTCTCAGTAGTTGTATAATTACATTGAGCCTCATTCAAGGTTTTACTAGCATAATATACAGGGTGTGTTAGCTTGTCAATCCTCTGTCCTAACATGACTCCTACAGCATAGTCACTGGCATCACATAGCATCTCAAATGGGAGATCCCAATTTGGTCCTACTATTATAGGTGCGGTGACTAGTGCTTTCTTAAGGGTAGTCCAAGCTACTAAGCATTCCTTAGAGAAGATGAATGGTCTATTTAGCTCTAAAAGCTCACACAGAGGCTTGGCTATCTTAGAAAAGTCCTTAATGAACCTTCTGTAGAAGCCAGCATGCCCTAAGAAGCTTCTAATGGCTTTGACATTCTGGGGCTCTACCAACTTCTCTATGATCTCAATCTTTGCCCTATCAACTTCTACTCCTGCCCTTGACACTCTATGTCCTAAGACAATCCCCTCATCCACCATAAAATGGCATTTTTCCCAATTTAGGACTAGGTTGGTCTCCTCACACCTAGCCAGGACTTGTCCTAGGTTTTCTAGACAGTTTGAAAATGAGTCCCCAAAGACTGAGAAGTCATCCATGAATATTTCTATCATGGACTCATCCAACTCAGAGAAGATTGCCATCATGCACCTTTGGAAAGTTGCCGGTGCATTGCATAAGCCAAAAGGCATTCTGCGAAAGGCAAAAGTTCCAAAAGGGCAAGTGAAGGTGGTCTTCTCTTGATCCTTCGGGTCTATAGTTATTTGATTATAGCCTGAATAACCGTCTAAGAAACAATAGTAGGCTCTACCAGCTATTCTGTCTAGCATCTGGTCAATGAACGGTAGAGGGAAGTGATCTTTTTTAGTTTCTTTATTTAATTTCCTGTAATCCATACACACTCTCCACCCTGTGACAGTCCTTGTTGGAATCAGTTCGTTGTTCTCATTGACTACCACAGTTATTCCCCCCTTTTTAGGTACACATTGGATGGGGCTCACCCACTGGCTACTAGCTATTGGGAAGATCACTCCTGCATCTAACCATTTTATTATTTCCTTCTTTACTACCTCTTTCATAGAGGGGTTTAGCCTACGTTGGTGATCTACCCTAGGTGTGTGCTCTTCCTCTAATATAATTTTGTGCATGCAATAAGAAGGGCTAATGCCTCGAATATCAGCAATAGTCCATGCTATAGCCTTCCTATGTTGCTTAAGCAGTAAAATTAATTCAACCTCATGCTTTTCACTTAGCTTAGAAGAAATAATTACAGGCAGTGTATCATTATTTCCTAAATACGCATATTTGAGGTGAGTGGGTAGTGGTTTCAGTTCTAAAACAGGTGGATGCTCAATGGAGGGCTTTAAAGGATTCACAGATCTATCAGTTAAATCTATATTCATACATACATGTTGTGGTTTATCTACAGGCATATCCATTATGTCAGATACATTCAAGTCAGCTACATCTAATTGTACATATTCATTAGCATGCTTGGTTAATAGTACATGCTCTAATTGTTCTTCCATTAGTGAGTCAACAATATCCATGCTAGCACAAGACTCAGAATCAGAGGGGTACCTTAAGGCTTTATACACACTAAATTTCACGTCTTCATCATGAACCCTCATAGTGAGCTCACCTTTCTGAACATCTATTAGTGCCCTACCTGTGGCTAGAAATGGTCTACCTAGCAGGATGGGGACCTCCTTGTCTGCCTCATAGTCCAGGACAATGAAATCTGCAAGGAAAATAAATTTGTCAACTTTCACTAGAATATCCTCAATCTTACCTTCAGGGTATGCGATGGATCTGTCTGCTAGTTGTAAAGTGACAGTGGTTGGACGTGCTTCTCCTATTCCCAACTGGCGGAATAGGGACAGGGGCATGAGATTTATGCTGGCGCCCAGGTCACAAAGCGCTCTGCCCACGTGCTTGCCTCCAAGTTCTACAGGTAAGGTGAAGGAACCAGGATCCTTCTCTTTCTTGGGCAGCTTGTTCTGGAGGATGGCACTGCACTCCTCAGTGAGGTTTACTGTTTCAAACTCACCAATTATTTTTTTGTTAGTAATAATGTCCTTCAAAAACTTTACATAAGAAGGCATAGACTGCAAAACCTCTACAAAAGGAATGTTAACATGCACTTGCTTAAGAATTTCTAAGAATTTATTAAAATGCACTTCCTGTTCCTGCTTCTTCTTGAGCCTTCGAGGATATGGAGGTGGTGGCACATATGCAGGTACGTCAGGTCGCCTTAGGATAGGTGGAGGCCTCGGAATTTCTTCTATCTCCTCAACAATTGGCTCTAGCCTGGCTCCTGATGTGCTAGTTGGTGGTGGACCTTGGTTTGGCAGAGACTCCAGTGGAGCACTAGACTCAGTGTTCTCTACTCTCTTTGGTGTGTCCTTTGTGTTGCTCACCAATGGTCTTCCACTCCTAAGTTCAATTGCTTGAACTTGTTCTTTGCCATCTCTCCTTGGTACCTCGGTATCAGCAGGGAGTCTACCTTGGGGCCTACTCTTGAGTTCATTGGCTAATTGGCCTATTTGGTTTTCTAGGCTCCTAAGAGTAGCTTGCTGGCTTTGAAGAGTAGCATCATTCTTAGCTATGTATTCCTTGAGTAAGTTTTCTACAGAAGATCCTACAGGTTGATTGTATGGTTTTTGGTACATTGACTGGTTATGTTGGGGATTGAAACCAGGTGTTCCACTCGGTCTAGGTTGGTTAGGATTTTGGTTAGTGTTTTGTTGGCCACCCCATGACAGGTTTGGGTGGTTTCTCCAACCAGGGTTATAGGTGTTGGAGTAGGGGTTATTCCTAGGCTGCTGCTGGCTCCCAACATAGCAGACTGAGGATGGATTCCCAGGGCAGTATTCATATGGGTGCCCTTCCCCACAGAATCCACAGATAAGTGCCTCGCCTTGACTTGGTTGGGTGCCCATTGACATGGCTGTGGCGGTATTGGCACTGGTTTGGAGATTGGCCTGAGCCATTTGCTTAACTAGGTTGGTCAGGGCGTTTATTTGGGTGCTCATGGCGCTTAGAGCATCCTTGTCTTGAGCTCTAGTTGGCTCTACTGGATCATCTGACCACCTACAGTGAGATGTTGAGATCTTCTCCAAGATCTCATAAGCCTCATTGTAACTCTTGGACAACATGGAACCTCCAGCAGATGAGTTTAGAACTTGTCTGGTGCTGGGGTTGCATCCTTTAAAGAAGACTTCTATTTGGATAAACCATGGAATGCCATGGTGTGGACATTTAATGAGAAGGTCTTTGAATCTTGTCCAAGCTTCGTGAAGAGACTCACTCGGAGCTTGTTTGAATTTGATGATATCATCACGAAAGGTCGAATTCCTATCTGGTGGGAAATATTTGACTAGGAATTTTTCTGCTAAGTCTGTCCAATTGAGGACAGATCCTGAGGGTAATGAATTTAACCACGTTTTGGCATTGTCCCTCAAAGAGTAAGGGAAAAGATATAGCCTCAGGGCTTCTTGGGAAACTCCAGGAATGAGGAAGGTATCACTGACTCCTAGGAAGTTCCTAAGGTGGTTATGGGGGTCCTCATTTTCTACTCCAAAGAATTGTCCCACAGTGGACAACATTTGGAACATCACTGGTTTTAACTCGAATGAGTTGGCAGTGATTTCAGGACGGATTATGCTGGGGTTCAGCTCCCCAGGCATAGGTACTAGGTACGAAAGGATGGCGCTATCCTTGTCATTCGCTATTTCAATGGGATTGCGAGTGACAGGCACCAGGTTTTGATCTATTCCAGCCATTTCTTCTTGAGTGGATTGCGGAGACTCTGCGGTTTCAGCAATTATTTGAGGTAAAAGGGGTTGTTTAAAGAGACGTTTCTTGGCTCTATTTCTAGCTTTAAATAATCTCTCAGGCTCAGGGTTGAACTCTAGATCACTACTTGGAGTCTCATTCATAAACTACCCTGAATGGTACCTGAAGAAGAAATGAAGATGGATCAAATTCAATGGAAAATAACTTGGTGTTTCAGACTTAACAAACTTCGTTTTCACTTAAAATAAGTCCCCGGCAGCGGCGCCAAAAACTTGTTGCGTGCTCAATGTGTTAAAAATAAATAAGCAAGAAGGTAGAGAGAGCACTCAGAACATGCAAGCATACATGGTCTTACAGCAAGTAGTAAGTATATTTCATTCGTTTTTTCCACAGAGACTTATTTTTAGCTATTCACGAGTGTATTTGTTAAGAAAGAAGGGGTGGATTTGATGGGGTAAAATTGGTTTTTAATTATCTAATTTTTGCTGAATGTGTAAAGGAATGCAACATAAACAAATGCAAGTTGAAATTAGACTCAAAAGACAAGAGATGGAATTAATAAACGAAGAAGAAAACAGCTAAACAGAATGGTAACTTAGCAGAATTGCGGACACCGCAATGTTATCGCAATTGTAAAAACAGCAAACGTGTGTAAAATGGAGAATTAAGGGCTACTAACGACTATCCTATAGGCATTTTAATACGATTCCCAAGCATTAGATCAACTCTCTATGCATCAAACTCACTCTATCTCATGTATCGTCCGATTTCATGCATTAGATTCTTTAGTTTACTCAACTCAAAGTAAGGTCTTAAGCATCTTGTTAAAACAGAAGTGTTTAGTTTGTACTAGGGAAACGCCTATTCCTAGGCCGTTTCCTGGTTACCATGAAAGGCTTAGCATGATTATACGACTCTGAACTCTTACTCCTTCCAGAGGTTAGGAGTTCTTTGGACAAAATGGATGGTCAATCGAAATTGCCCGTGGAATGAAGCTTACATACAATCAATGCTTCGAGAGCTATCCTACATACTTGGTTCACGTTTTTTAGCCTATAGTTCTGCCATTAGCATGCCCCTAAGTGACTTAGCTACTCATGGATATATAGAGAACAGAAATGTAAGATAAAACAGACATGCTTAGAAGGGAAATATACTCCAAACAGTAAGACAAAGCCGTAGCAGCAGAAGATGGAAACTGTGAAATGAAGACTTGTAATTTGATTACTTTGAATGTTTGAACGAACAAAGGGAAACTTAAAGTAAATAATCCAAAGACAGAAAGCAACGAAATGAAGTAAACTAATCACTAAACCAGAAGCGATAACGAAACAATGCTGGAAATGAGAAAGGAAAGACAAAAAGCAGTAAATGGTGCTTGAAAGCCTTGTTGCAGTCGCCTCGAATGAAGGATCAAAAAGATCAGCCTTGCTTGGATGAATCCAATCAGGAGAGAAGAAGAATCTCCTCTCCTTCCTATCAGATTATCGATTCCAACAGCTGAGCTTCGCAAACCAGCAGACGGCAAAGGAAAACAGGAGAAAAGATGGACTGCGAGAAGACTCTACGCTTTCGGATGATGATTGAACCTCCGACTTTGACCCCCTTTTATAGTAGTTTGCAGGTGCGTTTGGGCCAAGGAGAACCATCAATCTTCAACGTCGTATATCAGAATGGATGGAGGAGAAAGAACGAATCCCTGAAATCACGGAAATTAACAGAAAAAGATCAGTCAACTTACGGTTTTCACTTGAATAATTGCGGCTTCAGCAATGTTTTCGCAATGCTGTCGCAATGCAGTTTTTTTCATTCTTTTCCTTCGGTTTTCAACCCTTTTCTTTCCTATTGTGCATAAGTCCTAATTTAGCTACCTTCTTCTCATTCTCATATTTAAGCATAGGTTTAGGCTAAATGCTATTAAAAACACCTAAAAGTGTACATCTTCTTAAGCTAAATGGGTCCTAAATAAGTCACTTTCAGAGACTTAACAGTTACCACCTAAATAAAGGGAGCCCGCGGTGTGTGCTGAAGATCGACCTGCAGAAAGCTTATGATTCTATCCAGTGGGAATTTCTCTTTGGCTTACTACTTTCGATTGGTACGCCTTGCCAGTTTGTCAACTGGATCCGGGCTTGCGTTACTTCGCCAATGTTCTCCATTTCGGTGAATGGGTCCTCTGAGGGGTTTTTTACGGGTAGGCGTGGTCTCCGTCAGGGTGATCCCCTGTCCCCTTACCTGTTTGTCATGTGTATGGAAGTCTTGTCGCGGCTGCTGAATTCCCCGCCGCCTGAGTTTGATTTTCATCCCAAGTGTGAGAGGGTTAATCTTACCCATCTTTGCTTTGCGGATGACTTGATGATTTTCTCTGCGGGGAACAGGTCTTCTTTGAGGTTTGTTCAGCAGACTCTGCTTCACTTCCAGGAGCATTCAGGCCTTGTGGCTAACTCCGCTAAGAGCTCGATGTTCTGTGCGGGTGTCCTTGTCCAGGTGGCTGTCGGTCTGGCTGAGTTCATGGGTGTTGCTCTTGCGACCTTGCCTGTCTGTTACTTAGGTCTCCCTCTCATCTCCGGTCGGCTGTCTTCTCGGGATTGCCAGCCCCTGATTGATCGGATCACCTCTAGGATTGGCAGTTGGACTGCTAGGTCTCTTTCCTATGCGGGAAGGTTGCAGCTTATCCAGTCGGTCCTCCAGAGCTTCTAGGTCTATTGGGCTAGTGTGTTTGTGTTGCCGGCTCGTATTGTCCATAGGGTTGAGGTTTTGCTTCGGTGCTACCTCTGGAAGGGCTTTCCTTCTGGTCGTGGGGGGGCGAAGGTTGCCTGGGATGACATTTGTTTGCCGAAGAGGGAGGGAGGTTTGGGTATTCGTCATATCCAATCCTGGAACTCGGCTGCGGTTATGAAGCTCCTTTGGCTCCTTCTGCTTCGCTCTGGTTCTCTGTGGGTGGCTTGGATGGAGGAGTATATCCTCCGTGGTCGGTCTCTTTGGACGATTCCTGTGTCGTCTATGTGGTCTTGGTGCCTCAAGGCGATTATGGGGCTTCGGGACCAATTCCGTCCACTTGTCCGGTTTTCCATTGGCGACGGTTCTAGGTGTCGTATGTGGGTTGATCCATGGCTGCCTGATGGTCCTATTCTCCCCAGGATTAGTGATCGTATCTTGTATGACGCAGCTAGTCATATTCAAGCTATGGTCTCTGATTTTCTGCTACCTGATGGTTCGTGGCGGTGGCCGGTAGTGTCTCCTGATTTGTTGGAGATCGCTGATGCCGTGCGCTCTACTGTGTGTTGCCCAGGTAGGGAGGATAGGTTGATCTGGGTTCCAGGCGGGGTTGGTTTTTCGATTTCGAGTGCTTGGGAGGCGATTCGCCCCCGTGGGACTGTGGTTCCGTGGCAGGGTTTGCTGTGGTTTGGGGGGAATATTCCGCGTCATGCTTTTGTCACCTGGCTGGCCTTGAGGGACCATTTGTATACCCGTGATAGGCTGGCTAGGTGGATCCCCTCGACACCTACCGATTGTTTACTTTGTTTGTCTGGGACTGAGTCCCGAGACCACTTGTTCTTTCAGTGCCCCTTTGCGAGTTTGGTGTGGGAAGATATCCTCTGTTGGGGCAGAGCTTCCCGCCTCGTTCTCTCTTGGGATGCTGAGCTTGAGTGGATTTGTCGGGTGAGTGCTGGGCAGCACAAGCGTAAGCTTGTTTGGAGAGTGGCCTGGTGTGCTGTGATCTACCATATTTGGATGGAACGAAACTTGCGTGTTCACGGCCTGGGTCATCGCCCTCCTCAGTCGGTTATCGCCGCTATTCCGTCTGATATTTCTTCTGCATGCTCGTCCTGGGTGGGTGCGGTTTCGGCCGGCTCCCCCTGGGATTCTTTTGATTGACTTTGTCTTGTTCTTTGAGTGTGTGTAGGTGTTTTGTCAGGTGGCTCTTGCGGTGCTGTTTCGCTTCTGGTGATTGCTTCTTCCCCTTCTCTGTCCCTGGTTGCTGCTGCTGTCTCTTCTATGGAGGGGTCTTCAGTTTTTGGTTGCTCCTTGCGGTGCTGTCTCGTTGCTGGCGATTGCTTCTTCCCTTGTTCTGTCCCTTGGTGTTGTTGTTGTCTCTTCTCTGGAGGGGTTTTCAGTTTGGTCTATGCGGCTTGCCTGTTGGGGCCTCTCCCTGTGCTTTTTCCTGTTTTGAGGGCGCTTCTTGCAGAGGCTCGTTGAGTTTGCTTGCTTTCTTCCCCGTTTTTGCCCCTTGCTGTCCTTGACTCTTTCTTCCCTGGTGGGCTTTTTGAGTGGTGGCTATGAGAGGTTGGTCTGTGGGGTGCCTCTCTCTGTTGGGGTTGGTTCAGGCGGTGCTTGCTACTTTTGCAGTTGGCTGTCCATCTCTGTTCTGTGGGTGCTCTTTGCCCCCTAGTGTGGTCCTAGTTCCTGAATTGAGTTGAGTTTGTTCTGGATGCTTGTTGTCACCCCGAAATGCGCCTTGTCCGGAGGGTGTGTCGGTTTTTTGGTGGGTGTCCTTGGATTAGGCTTTGTCGAGGGAAGCGATGCTTGCCTGGTCCTTGTGGCTTTCTGCCGGGCCTGCATACCTGATGGTTGTTCTTTTGCCAGAAGTAGGGGGAAGACGAGTTGAAGGGTCTCTTCTTTGTTTTGGTTTACTTGGCCGTGCTTGGGGGGCTGGCTTCTTGCATGCTTATGTTGGTTGGCCAGCTTGGCCCCTTTTTTCTCAGCATCTGTCTGTCCTCCCTCTGCTTTGCTTGGTGCCCCTTGACCTTGTCTGGAGTCGCTCTTTTGCTCGTGCCGGCCGGGGGATTGATGGCTTCGGGTGGTTTTTGGGCGGCTGGGGAGTTATGCTTCGTTCGTGCTCTGGCTTGTTGTTCCTCTTGTTTCGATTGTGCTCTTTTTGCTCCTTGAGTTGTGTTGTAGTTATTTGCTTTTTTGACTTTTCTGGCTCCTTCCCGCATGTGGGTTGGGTGCCGGGGTTTGTTGTTTGTTGGTTTTTTGTTGCTTTCCCTCGGGCTTTTGTTTCCGTTGGGTTGTTTTGTTTGTTTGGTACATTGGTTTTCCCAGTGATGTTCTCTTGTTTGATGGTGCCCTTTGGCCTCGGGCTTTGAGGTCTTTTTGCTTAATATATAATCACCTTTGCAAAAAAAAAGAACAAGTGGTCACGGGACTCAGTCCCGGACAAACAAAGCAAACAATCGGTAGGGGTCGAGGGGATCGACCTAGCCAGCCTATCACGGGTATACAAACGATCCCTCAAGGCCAGCCAGGTGACAAAAGCATGACGCGGAATATTCCCCCCGAACCATAGCAAACCCTGCCAAGGAACCACCGTCCCACGGGGACGGATCGCCTCGCAAGCACTCGAAACTGAAAATCCAATCCCGCCTGGAACCCAAATCAACCTATCCTCCCTACCTGGGCAACACACAGTAGAGCGCACGGCATCGGAGAAATCCAACAACTCAGGAGACACCAACGGCCAACGCCACGAACCATCAGGCAGCAGGAACCTAGAGACCATAGCTTGAATATGACTAGCCGCATCATACAAGATACGATCGCTAATCCTGAGGAGAATAGGACCATCAGGCAGCCATGGATCAACCCACATACGGCACCTACAACCATTGCCAATGGAAAACCGGACAAGTGGACGGAATTGGTCGCGAAGCCCCATAATCGCCTTGAGGCACGAAGACCACAGAGACGACACGAGAATCGTCCAAAGAGAACGACCACGGAGGATATACTCCTCCATCCAAGCGACCCACAAAGAACCAGAGCGAAGCAGAAGGAGCCAAAGGAGCTTCATAACAGCTGCCGAGTTCCAGGATTGGATATGACGAATACCCAAACCTCCCTCCCGCTTCGGCAAACAAATGTCATCCCAGGCAACCTTCGCCCCCCCGCGACCAGAAGGAGAGCCTTTCCAGGGGTAGCAACGATGCAAACTCTCAACCCTATGGACTATACGAGCAGGCAGCACGAACACACTAGCCCAATAGACCTGGAAGCTCTGGAGGACCGACTGGATAAGCTGCAAACTACCAGCATAGGAAAGAGCCCTAGCAACCCAACTGCCAATCCTAGAGGTGATCCGATCAATCAGGGGCTGGCAATCCCGAGAAGACAGTCTTCCTGAGAGGAGAGAGAGACCTAAGTAACAAACAGGCAGGCACGCAAGAGCAACACCCATGAACTCAGCAAGGCCGACAGCCACCGTGACATGAACCCACGCACAGAACATCGAGCTCTTAGCGGAGTTAGCCACAAGGCCCGAAAGCTCCTGGAAGTGATGTAAGGACTGCTGAACAAAAATCCCACAATCGGTTTTAATTGCTCTGTAAGGTCACGGTAACCAACCCCCTGGGAACCTCAGAGCCCCTGGAAATAAAGAACCAGAGATCTCGAGATGTCCTCATGGGAAGACAACCTGGCCCCAGAACCGTCAACCAGAGAGGAAAAGCTATTTCGGGCTGCCCTAACTTTCACGCTCCTGTGAAAGAAACCCGAGTTTCTATCCCCTAACGCCAGCCACTTTACCCTCGATTTCTGCCGAAGGGAGGCTTCTTCACACCTAGCTGCTGCCCAAAACCTATCTGAGGCCTCAGAGGCCTGAAGCAAGAGGGAGGGAGAAAGGGGGTCTGCCAAAACTCCAGCCTGGGCAGCCTCCATGGCCAAGCGAAGATCAATAACCTGCTGACTAAGCACGGCAATCGGCTTCCCGAACTCCTGCCTTAGAGACCTCTTTAAGCCCTTTAAATTCCGTGCGAAGCTAACAAGCGGAGAGACCCCAACATGGGTCACCCACCTACTAGCGACCACAGAGAAAAACCTATCAGACTCCCCCCAATGGTTAAAGAACCGAAAGGATGGAGACCGACGAGCACCTAAAGGGCCTTGAGAGAAAACCATCGGACTATGATCAGAAACACCCCAATCATGCACGTGCACCACACACATAGGCCGGGCAGAAGCCCATTTAGCATTCACCAAAACTCTATCTAACCTCCCCAACTGACATCCAGGACCACCCCTCGGGCGGCTAGTCCAAGTGAACCAATTCCCCTGATCCGGCAGCTCAACCAAGTCAGCCTCTAGGAGAGCAGTATCAAAGGCTCCCATCGCAGAAATGCTATGGTTACCACCATTCCTCTCAGTCAGCCGGCGAGTCTCATTAAAGTCTCCCATAACCACTCCAGGGGAAGACCAACTCAAACAAGCCAAGGCCAACTCCCTCCACAAAGCAGACCGCCCAGCCTCAAGATTGGACCCATACACACAGGCAATATGAGTCACAACCTGAGAAGACAGGTCCACCAGGGAGCCAGTAACCAACTGAGGACTAATCAGGCTAGGCGAGAATGAGAAACGGCGGGAACGCCATAACACCCAAATACGACCCAGGCCACTATCCCCATAACTACACACGCCTTGCCAATCGGCCCCAAAGGAACGAAACACGAAGTCAAACTAATGAGCCTTAACCTTAGTTTCTACAAGACAGCAGAAACCAATATTCTCAGACTGCAAAAAGGAACGAACACAACGTCCTTTTGTCGGGTCAGTGAGACCGCGCACATTCCACGAGCACCAACTAGACATAGGAGGTAGAAGGGGAAACAATGGCATCCTGACACCATCGAGGGTCCACACTGTCACAGAGCGTCTTTTCCACTAAGGAAACCACCCTCGGGGAGTCCAAAGCACACTCCGAGGAATCAGCTAGAGAACCGAAAGAGTTAGTCACGCGGACACCCTTTAGGGGCTCAGGAGAACGGGAAAGCCTAGAGTTGGGGCCAATAGGAGAACTCGGGAGGCTAACCAAGGCAATGGGATGGGCAGATGGTAACTATATTTTTGAACTATCGCTATAAACTCAAGCTGTCGAGGCTTGCCAAAATAAATTTATAAACCCGTAGCTTTTAGCTTTGCAGCTAGCGGTAACGGGGTCGAACCACAAAGAGGGAATAAAATTGAGGATTAATTGTTTAAGATGTGATTAGGTTAGTTGGTAAGGTTGTCACAAAAAAGGGGGGTTTTAATCATGCAATGTAGTGAAAAGTGCTAACGGAAAAGTAATAAACTTGAGAATGAAGAGTGTTGGATTTGGGGAATTTTCGGGATCTTGCTAAGCATTTTAACATTTATCATTTAATTCTAAGGTAAGGCTAATTGATTATAATATGCACACGGTCAGTTACCCGAGAAGCCCCAAGGTAACCGGCTCCATAGAAATTAATTAGACCACACAGTTCTAATCAAACATTATCTAAAGTTGCATTAGGGTGATCTGCCCCAAATTTGACTCTAGATAGTCACTAACATACCGCGACGAACATTCAAACATGTAATTTAATTGCTAGTAGATTGCCCGCCAACGCTGTATGCAATACACAACTATCATACACGACTCGATACTCCGATTTAGTTTTGTCTATCTGTGTTACTTAGTCGAGCAGTGAGAGGCACGGCATCGCTACTCTTTAACATACACAACATGCAAGATGACTCGAGTGTCAATCGTCGAAATCTAACATGCGCGTTGGATTAAGCAAGATAGACAAATGCATTCATACTCAAAGCCAAATCAGAACCATTAAGCATACATTATCAAAACATTAGAAACTTAGCAAAAATCCCTAATTAACCCAAATCCAAGCACAAGTACCTTAGCCAATCATGGAGGTTTGGAGTTCCAACACTCCCATGGAAGCTTTGGGCATCATCCCCAAGCTAATATACAAGAAATAAGCTCCAAAAGGCCACAAATGGCGGAGAAAATGAAGAAGACCCGAGAGCAAAATCGAAGGGAAGAAGAAGATGTAAAAATTGGCTGAAAAATCGTCAAATTGACGTTTTAAGCGTCGGAGCGTCGAGACGCTAGGCCAGCGTCTCGACGCTGGTGCCCTAAGTGCCGCGCGCGTTTTCGTCGTGATAGCGTCGAGACGCTGCAGGCAGCGTCTTGACGCTACGTCTGTGCCTGGAGGAAAAATAACGGAAATTTTGTCCTCCTCTGGAATCGAACTCAGGCCTATCAACTTGCCAAATTCCTCCTGCACCACCAGACCACTTATCACAATTAAGAAATCATTTGATTAATTAATATACATAGTATAAACACTCAGAATGATTAATCAAAATTATTCTCTAAACGTTCTTTTAAGCTCTTAATTAATTCAATGGTCCGATTTACCCCTAAGTAATTAAATTATACAAAATATATTAATTAAGCACAATTAATTACTTAATTCGCAAGACTTAGGAGCTAAATATTAGCACTTTTTGAGTGCTATCAAAACCCCCAACCTAAATCTTGCTAGTCCTCGAGCAAGGAAAACTCTAAAATAGCTCCTAAGGACTATACATGCATGCTTCTAACTCAAATCTCGATGCTTTAAGAATCAAGACATTTACATAAACAAGTAAGCAATCGATCGCATGCACTTAATCAATGAACATGTCAAAAATTAATTACTACTCCCCTACGTGTGTGTGTGATAGCGAACCTCTCCTAAACCATGCAAGCTCGAAAAAACAACATGCAACATATCATCCCGTTTTCCCCCTACTTCTAGCATTTAGGAACAGTCTACACTTGATCACATAAGAGAGAGCAATGAATTAAAATGCCTAACACGATTTTTTTCATACTTTTTCTCTTTCTCTTTTTGAGTACTTTGTACTCTTTGTTATGGTTCTTTGAACCTAACTTTATTTTCTTTTTCTTTCCAATCCCGAGTTGCCTAACATGTCAAACTTAGGCCTAAGCTTCACATTTTTAAGGACTAACGTTCACTTTTTAAGTGCGGACTTTAAAAAGGAGGAACGCCTCGGGAGATTTTTCTAACCAACAAGCTACCCTAGGGTTGCCTTTCGGGGTGACAACAAGAATCATGCAACATGTGATCAAACTAAGCGTACGGAGTCTAAGATGAGGTTGCTAAGTGCTCGATAGATGCAAGGGAGCAACAGAAAAAATTTTAAAATTTTTGACATGAACCTAATAAATGCAAAACACCATCATGCAAAAACTAGATTACGCAAATGCCCAGATTCCAAAAAGACACTTCCTAGATCGTCATAATTAGAAAGCATATAAACAGAGTCCCAACACTTCAAATTCAAAATTAACACTGCTCAACGAACTACACATGCATATCCAAAACATCCAACTCCACCCCCAACTTCAGAAGATAGCATTGTCCTCAATGCTTTTCTATCAGATACACAAAAGTAAAGGGAAAAGAAAAACAACACTTCCCTGATCTTTGTGAAGCTGGCGAGGGGAAAGAGGCGGTGCTTCCCTTATCTGAGCCCAATTTCCTCAACTTCTCCTTATTTCCTAAAAAAAAACAGCAAGCTAAATTAAGCTAAAGTATACTACGAAACTAAACTAAAACAATGATAAACTAACTGACAGAAAAACAGTTCAACACTCGGGTGCCTCCGAGAAGCGCAGAATTTTTAAAGTCTTTTGCTCGACTGAATTCACTCAACGAACTCATCCATACTCCGACAGCGCGGGGGACGTCCCAGACATGTCCTCATCCACACTGTTCCTGCAAACATCATTTAAACACATTTTTTCTCGTCGTGCTTTGAGCACGCGAACATCATCATTGTTAGTGCAATAAAAAACAGCACCATTATCATTCAAGTCTAAGTCTTTTTTCCTAACAGAAGCAAAAGAATAGTCCCTCAAGCGCGGGGTAAAATTCTCTTCCTTCACACAACCCACAGATTTTGTTTTTCCATTCTCATCATACACAAAAGATTTAGACTCATTCATAAAAAATTCATGCACATTTCCATCAAATCCTATAGAAAAGGAACCCCTATCAACATCAATCTTGACCTTGGCGGTCTTCATAAATTGGCGTCCTAGTAAGATAGGAGAGGAAACATGCAAAGAATTTTTATTCGTATTAAGCACATGGAAATCACATGGAAATAACAAATCTTCCACTTTAACCAAAATGTCCTCAATTTTCCCTAGTGGTCGCACACAAGATTGATCGGCTAGTTGAACAACTACATTAGACTCAATTAAATTGCATGGTTTAAGCTCTTTAAACACATCAGCAGACATAACGTTAATTGAGGAACCGAGATCTAGCATGGCATTTTCAATCAGCTTATTACCAATAGTGCATGGGATAGTAAACGTACCAGGATCGACGCACTTTGGTGGAAGCGTACCTTGGAAAATTGCGGAGACAATGTCGTTCTTTTTCTCATCATTCTTGTCCATCTTTTCATTCTCAAGATGGCTTGGGGAACATTCAATCGGCTTCCCCTTTTTCTCAACTGGAGGCAACAAACGGCTTGGGAAGGGAGCCTTGGGCATGTAGCCTTTCAAGCTCGGGGGTGCACCCAACTGAGCTTCCTTCCTTCTTGACTCAAGATCCTCGATCTTTTGCTCAACCTTGCCTTCCTCTCCCTCCACAACAGCGGTGATGGAATAGACCTGCTCACAGGAATTCATCCTCGCGTGTGGGGGTAGCATCCAAGGATTCTCAGGCGCCGAAATCAAGGGAATATCCCTTCCATTCTTCAGTGCAATACCATCTGGCCAATCAGCTGCCTGAGTTTCCATCCCACTCGTTCTGGTCTTTGCCTCCGTCATCCCTTCTCTCATCGACCGCAACTGCGCATTGGTATCCTGATAAGTTTCCATGAGGGACTTGAACATTCCTTCAATGGATTGAGAAGAAACAGAAGGACGATTTCGCGATGGGTCTCCTTGAAATTTAAGCAACCCGTCGTGTATCTTTGACAGTTGGCCCTTGAGCTCTTTCACTTCGCTTTGGTGGCGGGCTTGCTCACGTGCTTCAATTCCATTATGCTGCATATTCTGAGCCATATTACAGATCAAACGCCGAGCTTCCACTGGGGTTTTGTCAATCAACGCCCCTCCACTAGCTGCATCAAGCAACCAACAATCATGATCACACAAGCCTTCGTAGAAGAGGCGAATGAGTTCTGCCTATGGAATCCGATGGTGGGGGAAGTCTTCGCACAACCGGGTAAACCGCTCCCAATATTTATCAAAGGTCTCCCCTTCTTTTTGCATGATCCTGTGGATCTCCGTCCTTAGGAACCTGGCTCTCGAAGCGGGGAAGTATTTGTTTAAAAACAGCCCTTTCAACCCATTCCACGTAGAGGTGATCCCAGGTAAGTAGTGCAGCCAATCCCTCGCTTTATCCTTCAGGGAGAAAACGAAAGCTCTCAAGTACAACTGATCTTCAGTTACTTCGCTCGTTTTCATCGCAGAGCACACCATATGGAATTCCTTAAGGTGCTTGATCGGATCTTCACCTGATTTGCCATAAAAATAAGGAAGTGAGTTAAGCAAACTTGATTTTAGCTCAAACTTACCTGATACCGGCGGAAATGATATACACAAAGGTTGACAGAGAAGGCCATCCATCGCCCACTCCTTGAGCGTTCTCCGATTCTCATTATCGTTCTCCAAGACCTCCATCTCTTCTGAGTGTAACCTGAACTTTCAAAATCTTGGAAGAGAGGACCGTTATCCAAATAAAATAAAATAAAACAAAAAACAATTCACTTAAAAATCATATTTTTTTTTTTTTTTTTTTTTTAAAACAACCAATCAACCTTAATCAAAAACAAAAATTAATCTCATTTTTAATTGCCCTCCCCGGCAACGGCGCCAATTTTGGTAACGATATTTTTGAACTATCGCTATAAACTCAAGCTGTCGAGGCTTGCCAAAATAAATTTATAAACCCGTAGCTTTTAGCTTTGCAGCTAGCGGTAACGGGGTCGAACCACAAAGAGGGAATAAAATTGAGGATTAATTGTTTAAGATGTGATTAGGTTAGTTGGTAAGGTTGTCACAAAAAAGGGGGCTTTTAATCATGCAATGTAGTGAAAAGTGCTAACGGAAAAGTAATAAACTTGAGAATGAAGAGTGTTGGATTTGGGGAATTTTCGGGATCTTGCTAAGCATTTTAACATTTATCATTTAATTCTAAGGTAAGGCTAATTGATTATAATATGCACACGGTCAGTTACCCGAGAAGCCCCAAGGTAACCGGCTCCATAGAAATTAATTAGACCACACAGTTCTAATCAAACATTATCTAAAGTTGCATTAGGGTGATCTGCCCCAAATTTGACTCTAGATAGTCACTAACATACCGCGACGAACATTCAAACATGTAATTTAATTGCTAGTAGATTGCCCGCCAACGCTGTATGCAATCAACAACTATCATACACGACTCGATACTCCGATTTAGTTTTGTCTATCTGTGTTACTTAGTCGAGCAGTGAGAGGCACGGCATCGCTACTCTTTAACATACACAACATGCAAGATGACTCGAGTGTCAATCGTCGAAATCTAACATGCGCGTTGGATTAAGCAAGATAGACAAATGCATTCATACTCAAAGCCAAATCAGAACCATTAAACATACATTATCAAAACATTAGAAACTTAGCAAAAATCCCTAATTAACCCAAATCCAAGCACAAGTACCTTAGCCAATCATGGAGGTTTGGAGTTCCAACACTCCCATGGAAGCTTTGGGCATCATCCCCAAGCTAATATACAAGAAATAAGCTCCAAAAGGCCACAAATGGCGGAGAAAATGAAGAAGACCCGAGAGCAAAATCGAAGGGAAGAAGAAGATGTAAAAATTGGCTGAAAAATCGTCAAATTGACGTTTTAAGCGTCGGAGCGTCGAGACGCTAGGCCAGCGTCTCGACGCTACGTCTGTGCCTGGAGGAAAAATAACGGAAATTTTGTCCTCCTTTGGAATCGAACTCAGGCCTATCAACTTGCCAAATTCCTCCTGCACCACCAGACCACTTATCACAATTGAGAAATCATTTGATTAATTAATATACATAGTATAAACACTCAGAATGATTAATCAAAATTATTCTCTAAACGTTCTTTTAAGCTCTTAATTAATTCAATGGTCCGATTTACCCCTAAGTAATTAAATTATACAAAATATATTAATTAAGCACAATTAATTACTTAATTCGCAAGACTTAGGAGCTAAATATTAGCACTTTTTGAGTGCTATCAGCAGACGAGTCTGTCGCAGCCAAGGACTTCGCAACCTTCTTCCTGTTCCGTTTACGCCTACGAGATTTCCCTTCCACAGGGAGAAACTCATCACCAACCTCAAGAGAGGAGGCCTGTTGACCCTCCCCACTATCAACCACTACCCGATCTGAGTCCACGCCCTCACTTTGGGCCGGCACCTTGACCTCACCCTCAGCAGACACCTGAGTAGTGAGGATGGGATCGACACTACCCACATTCTGTTTCGGACAACCTGTGTTCGAATGACCAAAGACACGGCAAGATAGGCACCGCTTGGGCTTCCACTCATACTCAATTGGGATAGTGTGATCTACCACATAGACAGTGACCCCAACTTTACTAGGAAGAGGGGCATCAATTGCAACCTCCACACAAACCCGAGCATACGAGGAGCACGTTTTGTCCTTTGTAGGCTTATCCAACCGCAAAGGAACACCAACCGTGCTCGCAATATTACTCAACCCAGCAGTGGTCCACAATTCCATAGGGACATGAAAAAACTTGACCCACACAGGAATTTTATCGAAGACAAAGGTCTGAGGGACTATCCCAGGGACCCACTGCCTCAGAAGGATAGGCTTGCCCCCAATGTGCCAGGGGCCATTCTCCAGGACCCAGTCCCGAGCTGAGTCCTTTTTGAACCTCAATATGATCAAACCATTATCAAACAAGTTAATAGTTGGAACTTCCACATGACCCCAAATCCTCCTGACGAGCCGATCCAGAACAAAAAAAGGTAATTTGCCGTCAATAAATTGACCCACCAAAGAACCTCTCCAAACCGCTATGCCCTCCTCAATAACCTCATCCGAGGGAATGGCAAACATAATCCCATCCTTCTCAATTGGAGGGTTATAGACTAGGGGCTCCTCAGCTGGGGAGGTCCACTAAGGCCCAAATAGATTGGCCCAACTAGCTTTCTGCCCCTGACGTGACCCTGGGGGCCCAAAGGGATTAGGCCCAAAACCACCCAACGAACCCATAGACGCATCATCCCCCTCACTAGCTCCCAACTCCGAGCGAGGACGGCCTAACAGAGGAAACTTTCCTGGAATCCCCAAACCAATCCTCGTCCCAAGCGAGCTAAACCCCAACCCAGACTCGTTATCTCCAATCTTTTCCTCCAAGGGAAAACCTCATCCCGAGGGGGCATACTACGCCGAGTCACCAAGTTGCCCAAGTGCCCACGCCCAATTGGACTAAAGGAGGACGGCCCAAAAGGCAGCACCCCTTGCCCAAAGCCATTCGAGATAGAGGCCATCCCCATTCGGTCAAGCCCAATAGGGTTCATTTCATTTTCAGTTAGCCCAAATTGGTTTAACCTATTACTTTGCCCAAGCCCAGAAAACTTACCAATTGGGCCAAGCCCATTAGGGTATTCAAGTTGGTTAACACAATTTGATTTTTTTTTTGCAAAGGTGATTATATATAAGCAAAAAGACCTCAAAGCCCGAGGCCAAAGGGCACCATCAAACAAGAGAACAACCACTGGGAGAACCAATGTACGACAACAAAACAAAAACAACCCAACGGAACCTCACAGCCCAAGGGAAAGCAACAAAGAAACCAAACAACTATAAACCCCGGCATCCAACCCACAAGCGGGAAGGAGCCAGAAAAGACAAAAAGCAAATAAATGCAACACAACTCAAAAAGTAAAAGAACACAGCTGAAGCAAGAGGAACAATAAGTCAGAACACGAACGAAGCATAACTCCTCAACCGCCCAAAAAACTCCCCAGGCCATCCATCCCCCGGCCGCCACGAGCGAAAGAGCGATTCCAGACAGGGTCAAGGGGCACCAAGCAAAAACAGAGGGAGGACATGCAGATGCTGAGATAAAAGGGCCAAGCTGGCCATCCATCATATGCAAGCAAGAAGCCAGCCCCCCAAGCACGACCAAGTAACCAAACAAAGAAGAGGCCCTTCAACTCATCTTCCCCCTACTTATGGAAAAAGAACAACCATCCGGTATGCAGGCACGGCAGAAAGCCACAAGGACCCAGCCAGCATCGCTTCCCTCGACAAAGCCAGATCCAAGGACCCACCAAAAGCCCACACACCCTCCGGACAAAGCGCCTTTCGGGGTGACAACAAGCATCCAGAACACACTCAACTCAATTAGGAATCAGGACTGCCAGGGGACAAAGAGCACCCACAGAACAGAGATGGACAGCCAACTACAGAAGTAGCAAGCACCGCCGGAACCAACCCCTACAGCTGGTGACACCCCACAGACTAGCCTCTCAAAGCCCCCACGCAAAAAGCCCACCAGGGAAGAAAGGGCCAAGGACAGCAAGGAACAGACAGGTGAAGAAAGCTAGCAACTGATCGAGCCTCTGCAAGCAGCGTCCTCAAAGCAGGAACAAGCACAGGGACAAGCTCAAACAACCAAGCCGCACAGACCAAAACTGAAAACCCCCTTCAGAGAAGAGACAACAGCAGCAACTAGGGACAGAGCAGAGGAAGAAGCAATCGCCAGAAGCGAAACAGCAACGCAAAGAGCAACCTGAAAAAAACACCTGCACACACTCAAAGAACAAGACAAAGTCAATCAAAAGAATCCCAGGGGGAGCCGGCCGAATTCGCACCCACCCAGGACGAGCATGCAGAAGAAATATCAGACCGAATAGCAGCGATAACCGACTAAGGAGGACGGTGAACCTGGCCGTGAAAACGCAAGTTGCGTTCCATCCAAATATGGTAGATCACAGCACACCAGGCCACTCTCCAAACAAGCTTACGCTTGTGCTGCCCAGCACTCACCCGACAAATCCACTCAAGCTCAGCATCCCAAGGGAGAACGAGGAGGGAAGCTCTACCCCAACAGAGGATATCCTCCCACACCAAACTCGCAAAGGGGCACTGAAAGAACAAGTGGTCACAGGACTCAGTCCCGGACAAACAAAGCAAACAATCGGTAGGTGTCGAGGGGATCCACCTAGCCAGCCTATCACAAGTATACAAACGGTCTCTCAAGGCCAGCCAGGTGACAAAAGCATGACGCGGAATATTCCCCCCGAACCATAGCAAACCCTGCTAAGGAACCACTGTCCCATGGGGGCGAATCGCCTCCCAAGCACTCGAAACAGAAAAACCAATCCCGCCTGGAACCCAGATTAACCTATCCTCCCTACCTGGGCAACACACAGTAGAGCGCACGGCATCAGCGATCTCCAACAACTCAGAAGACACTACCGGCCACCGCCACGAACCATCAGGTAGCAGAAAATCAGAGACCATAGCTTGAATATGACTAGCTGCGTCATAGAAGATACGATCACTAATCCTGGGGAGAATAGGACCATCAGGCAGCCATGGATCAACCCACATACGACACCTAGAACCATCGCCAATGGAAAACCGGACAAGAGGACGGAATTGGTCCCGAAGCCCCATAATCGCCTTGAGGCACCAAGACCACATAGACGACACAGGAATCGTCCAAAGAGACCGACCCCGGAGGATATACTCCTCCATCCAAGCCACCCACAGAGAACCAGAGCGAAGCAGAAGGAGCCAAAGGAGCTTCATAACCGCTGCCGAGTTCTAGGATTGGATATGACGAATACCCAAACCTCCCTCCCGCTTCGGCAAACAAATGTCATCCCAGGCAACCTTCGCCCCCCCACGACCAGAAGGAGAGCCCTTCCAGAGGTAGCAACGAAGCAAACTCTCAACCCTATGGACTATACGAGCCGGCAGCACAAACACACTAGCCCAATAGACCTGGAAGCTCTGGAGGACCGACTGGATAAGCTGCAACGTTCCCGCATATGAAAGAGCCCTAGCAGTCCAACTGCCAATCCTAGAGGTGATCCGATCAATCAAGGGCTGGCAATCCCGAGAAGACAGCCGACCAGAGATGAGAGGGAGACCTAAGTAACAAACAGGCAAGGTCGCAAGAGCAACACCCATGAACTCAGCCAGACCGACAGCCACCTGGACAGGAACCCCCACACAGAACATCGAGCTCTTCGCGGAGTTAGCCACAAGGCCTGAAAGCTCCTGGAAGTGAAGTAATGTCTGCTGAACAAACCTCAAAGAAGTCCTGTTCCCCGCAGAGAAAATCATCAAGTCATCCGCAAAGCAAAGATGGGTAAGATTAACCCTCTCACACTTGGGATGAAACTCAAACTCAGGCGGCGGGGAATTCAGCAGCCGCGACAAGACTTCCATACACATGACGAACAGGTAAGGGGACAGGGGATCTCCCTGACGGAGACCACGCCTACCCGCAAAAAAACCCTCAGAGGACCCATTCACCGAAATGGAGAACATAGGCGAAGTAACGCAAGCCCGGATCCAGTTGACAAACTGGCAAGGCGTACCAATCGAAAGCAGTAAGCCAAAGAGAAAATCCCACTGGATAGAATCATAAGCTTTCTGCAGGTCGATCTTTAGCACACACCGCGGGCTTCCTTTGTTGAGGTGGTAACCCCCAACCAACTCCTGGCAGAGCAGAATGTTATCCACAATACTCCTTCCTTGGACAAAGGCCGACTGATTCGGACTTATGAAGGAAGGCAGCCACACGCGAAGACGATTGGCCAAAACCTTTTCAATGCATTTATACAACACATTGCAACAGGAAATAGGCCTGAAATCCTCAACCCGGAAGGCACCCACCTTCTTGGGAATCAAGGTAAGAGAGGTGGCATTGATACCAGGAGGAAGGAATGAGGTATCAAAGAAGTGAAGCGCTGCGGAACAGAAATCATCCCCAACAACACTCCAAGCAGCTTTGAAAAACTCCACAGGGAAGCCATCCGGCCCAGGAGCCTTGGCACTACTCATGGAAAAGAGAACAGCTCGAACCTCCTCTCTCGAGATGGGGCGGATGAGATCAGTTACACACTGATCAGACCACGAAAACCCCACCATCGGCTGTAATTGCTCTGTAAGGTCACGGTAACCAACCCCCTGGGACCCCAAGAGCCCCTGGAAATAATGAACCAGAGATCTCGAGATGTCCTCATGGGAAGACAACCTAGCCCCAGAACCATCAACCAGAGAGGAAAAGCTATTCCGGGCTGCCCTATCTTTCACGCTCCTGTGAAAGAAACCCGAGTTCCTATCCCCTAACGCCAGCCACTTAACCCTCGATTTCTGCCGAAGGGAGGCTTCTTCACACCTAGCAGTTGCCCAGAACCTATCCGAGGCCTCAGAGGCCTAAAGCTGAAGAGAGGGAGAAAGGGGGTCTGCCAAAACTCCAACCTGGGCCGCCTCCATGGCCAAGCGAAGGTCAACAACTTGCTGACTAAGCACGGCAATCGGCGTCCCAAACTCCTGCCTTAGAGAACTCTTTAAGCCCTTTAAATTGCGAGCGAAGCTAACAAGCGGAGAGACCCCAACATGGGTCACCCACCTACTAGCAACCACAGACAAAAACCTACCAGACTCCCCCCAATGGTTAAAGAACCGAAAGGAGGGAGACCGACGAGCACCAAAAGGGCCAGGAGAGAACACCAGTGGACTATGATCAGAAACACCCCACTCATGCACCTGCACCACACACAGAGGGCGGGCAGAAGCCCACTCAGCATTCACCAAAACTCTATCCAACCTACCCAACTGACCTCCCAGGCCACCCCTGGGGCGACTAGTCCAAGTGAACCAATTCCCCTGGACCGGCAGCTCAACCAAGTCAGCCTCAAGGAGAGCAGTATCAAAGGCTCCCATCGCAGAGATGCTATGGTTACCACCACTCCTCTCAGACAGCTGCCGAGTCTCATTAAAGTCTCCCATAACCACTCCCGGAGAAGACCAGCTCGAACAAGCCAAGGCCAGCTACCTCCACAAAGCGGACCGCCCAGCCTCGAGATTGGACCCATACACACAGGCAATATGAATCGCAACCTGGGAAGACAGATCCACCAGGGAGCCAGTGACCAGCTGAGGACTAATCAGGCTAGGAGAGAAAGAGAAGCGGCGGGAACGCCATAACACCCAAATGCGACTCAGGCCACTATCCCCATAACTACACACGCACTGCCAATCGGCACCAAAGGAACGAAACACAAGGTCAAACTGATGAGTCTTAACCTTAGTTTCAACCAGACAGCAGAAACCAATATTCTCAGCCTGCAAAAAGGAACGAACACATTGTCCTTTTGACGGGTCAGTGAGACCGCGCACATTCCACGAGCACCAACTAGACATAGGAAGTAGAAGGGGAAACAATGGCATCCTAACACCAGCGAGGGTCCACACTGTCACATAGCGTCTTTTCCACTAAGGAAACCACCCTCGGGGGGGCCAAATCACTCCCCAAGGAATCCGAAAGAGAACCGAAAGAGTTAGTCACGTGGACCCCCATTGGGGGCTCAGGAGAACGGGGGAGCCTAGAGGAGGGGCCAATAGGAGAACTCGGGAGACCAACCAAGGCAATGGGATGGGCAGACGAGTCTGTCGCAGCCAAGGATTTGGCAACCTTCTTCCTGTTCCGTTTACGCCTACGAGATTTCCCTCCCACAGGGATAAAGCCATCACCAACCTCAAGAGAGGAGGCCTGATGACCCTCCCCACTAGCAACCACTACCTGATCCGAGCTCACGCCGTCACTCTGGGTCGGCACCTTGACCCCACCCTCAGTAGACACCTGTGTAGGGAGGATGGGATCAATACTACTGTCGGTCTTTTTCAGACAACCTGAGTCCGAGTTGATGGAGCGCATGTAGCGCAGCAGAAGCGAGACGGATCATTGGCACTCTAATTTCATCAATTTAGCTAAATAAGAAACATGCACAAAGCTTTGAAATAAAAGGAATTAGAACACATACCTCTTGTAGTTCTAAAGACTTCTCTTCCAACGCTCGAATCTCCTCACGAACCCTTCGAAGCTTCCCTCGAACTCCTCGAGAACCACCTCCGGTAGTCCCGCTATCCTCGGGCCGAGCAACGGAGTGGTGGGACTCCTTTATGAAAGAAAAAGTTTGGAAGAAGAAGATGGGAAGATGAAAGTGATGAGGATTTTGTGAGAAGAAATCTAACACTTAGCTTTCTAATTTCTCAAGTAACATGAACTCTTCATGCTCATCCAAATATTCAAACTCTTTGAAAATTCATCAACTTCAAACCATTTGAACTTCATCCAATTTATAGGCAATTCACATGCAACAAAGTCTTTGCTTAGCATGACACCTCAAATTGGATGGATTAGTCTTCAACCAAGTGTTCCAAAATTGATGAGTTTATATGCATGTTGTTGGTGATTCACAATCCACTTCACAACTTGGATAAACCCACTCAACTTGGATAAATCCACTCAACATGGATAATTCCACTTTGACTTATAATCACACTTGTAATATTTTGTCATTTTAAAATTAATTCATAATTAATTTTAATAAGCAAAATAAATTATAATTAATTAAACTTTTTAATTAATTAATATTATTATTTAATTCAATATCAAATATTAATTAAATAATAAGACTAATCCCGGTTTCTTAAACCGAATCATCACACATGAATCCCTATTCATGTTTTACACCGATCCCATATTTAAATCATATTTAAATATGTCCATCATTCTTCCAAAACCGAATTTCAATAAATTCAAATTCTTTTTCTCTCATATTGTTACACGGCTTAATCCGAGCTAGCCAGGAGAACCTAAAGGACCTACAGATCATGAGCTCCAACGATACGAGATTAACCGGTCAAACTCTTTAACCAAGCTAACCAACATTCGTTAACCCCCGGAGACTCCACTAAAGTCCAAGGGTTGCACTCTCCTCACCGTAGATATATTTCTGTCCTCTTGATATATTAGTAAGTCGATCATTCACAAGTCGTTCGTAATTACAGCTAGGTCAAAATAACCGTTTTACCCCCGTAATTACATCTTGTTCCTTAAGTCCCACTGATCCTCTAATGAACTATTGGTTTGTGGTCCAACCACCAAACTGATTTGTATGTGATCTCATCACTATACCAAGTCTCTCTCGGGCCAATGAGAGGGTGGGATCCCTAGTTCAAGACCCGGAGTCAGCACTTAAGGGAACAACCTCTCTACTAATCCCTCAGAGCGGGTAGGAGTGAATTCCATCTCGCAGGACTATGTTCCCAGCTACCTACCCGGTCTTATCCCCAAGATGGTAGGCTTATTGAGTCGGCGATCTCGGGCCACTCTCACCCATACAAGTCAAAGGATAAGCCCGAATAAACAGGAGTTCATAGCGTGTTAAGGATTCAGATCGAGTTACCTAGGTCATCATATGGAAAAATCGGTCTTTACATTAAACGGAGTTATAAAGAAAGAGCGACTTGTTTCGCGGTTCAATCTTATGCAAACTCATTGCATAGGACGCCCCCACTCACATGTCTCCACATGAACGATTTCGGATCACATCGTTTGTACTATACAAAGTGGGCCGCGTCCAATAGTGTCCCAGGATAAGGTACCCAGCCTTATCCCTATACTATAGACCGTTCTGGCTATTACTTGAACTTGATCCACAATTATGTCATACATGAAGTTCAAGTATACAACCTATAGCAATGGGTTCTTTGTTTATTGGAGTTAGGTTAAAAGTAAAAACAATTCATTTTATTCAATAACAACTTTACTGAATAAATCTCAATAACAACTTTATTGCAAAATAGAATATACATTCAGTTTACAAACCACGAGTTTTAGGACATAAAACCCAACAAACTCCCACTTGGACTAAAACGTCAGTGGAGTATTACATGCTGGATGAGAAAAACTGGAATATCAAATATTTCCATGGCTTTTCTCCCACTATCCTACTGTACAACTCGTAGTCCTAGACTCACTAGGTGCCCCTCGAACACTTTAGTCGTGAGGGACTTTGTAAACGGATCAGCAATATTGTGCTCTGAGGCGATCTGCATGACGATCACGTCTCCTCGATGCACTATCTCCCTAATGAGATGATATTTCCGCTCAATGTGCTTTCCACGCTTATGACTTCTTGGTTCTCTCGAATTTGCCACAGCACCAGTATTATCACAATAAAGTGTGATAGGCAAATTCATATTTGGAACAACGTCCAAATCCGTCAAGAACTTTCTAAGCCATACAGCCTCTTTCGCAGCTTCGCAAGCCGCGACATACTCTGCTTCCATGGTGGAGTCAGCAATACAACCTTGCTTTATACTCCTCCATACTTGCCCCTCCGTTAAGAGTGAACATGATCCCGATGTGGATTTCCTCGAATTCTTATCGGTTTGAAAATCAGAGTCAGTGTATCCTGTAAGGATCAAATCCTTCGCGCCATACACGAGCACATAGTCTCTCGTTCTCCGAAGATACTTGAGGATGTGTTTAACGGCAGTCCAATGATCATATCCTGGATTGGAGTGGTACCTACTGACAATTCCCACTGCATAGTATATGTTGGGTCGTGTACATAACATGGCATACATCAGACTACCGACTGCTGATGCATAGGGAATTCGTCTCATATCCTCAACTTCTTGAGGTGTCTTAGGACACTCTTCCTTTGACAATTGAATTCCATGCCTGAAAGGTAAAGAACCCTTCTTGGAATTCTGCATCGAATATCGTATCAACACCTTGTCGATATAAGATGCTTGAGACAGCGCTAGTGATAAGCTCCCAACGTTGCTTGATTTACAAAGCTAGAGGTCCTTCTAGGATCCTTGTAAATGCCCACAAAGAAGACTAACTTAACGATTGATTCCAACCAAGAGTTTAGTTAGAAGGTGAATGACTCTTAGATCACACTTAGAATCTATGATTGTCACTCTTAGATCCTAAGACGACTCACTCCAGAATTAGGTTGATCAAAACTAATTCAATGAACCGATTAACATCAAACCTAAAACAAGATTTGAAAGAAACAACACCAAAAGGGGTTTTAAGAAACACAAGTTCTTGATAAGCATAATATGTATTTTGAAGAGCATTACAAGCCTTTAAATAGGCCAAAATGGACGTTCAAGCTTCCAAATACCAAAGGTCTCCAAAAGTCATTAAATGCAGAATTGAAGAAAATAAAACCTATGGAATGAAATTCAATTCAACAACAATTGAAAAGTCATATGGAAAAACCCAAAACAAAAGAAATGCTTTAAATTGTCTTAACTAGCTACTTTAAGACGTGCTTTTCAATACTCCAACGTTTGAGTAGTTGAAACACTCCAAACTCCCAAGAGGTGCAAGCTGGACAGCCCACTGCTTACAATTTCTGCACAGTTTTTTTGTCCCCCGTGCCATCTTTCAAACTAGAAGACTTTTCCCGTGCCATCTTCACACCATTATCTTCTTGACTCATTGAAATAACATTGTAAAGAAATTTGGGTTCAAAAATATTTGTCTCTTCTTGTGCATTAGCTAGCCTTTGAAGATGTAGTGTAAAAGCCTCTTGAATCTTCTTTGCCTTGCTTCTTGTAATGGCTCCTTCCGGTACATGCAATGGTTCGGTGATTGGATCCGTATCATCCCCCCTTTCTTTAAAAGGATTTGTCCTCAAATCAAGGTCTTCATCACCTATATCAAAAGAAGTTAAATCAGCAACATTAAAAGTAGAACTTACATTGTACTCACCTCGAAGATCTAGTTTGTATGCATTGTCATTGATCCGTTCAAGCACTTGAAAAGGACCATCTCCCCTTGGTTGAAGTTTTTTTTTTTTTTTGCAATGGTATTTTAATAAATCCGAGGATTGAACCCATGACCTCTTGATCATGAGCACAACCTTATGCCAATTGAGCTATGCTCGGTTTGGCCCTTGGTTGAAGTTTTGACTTCCTTTGATCCGGAAACCTTTCCTTTCGTAGATGAACCCAAACCCAATCACCAGGTTTAAAAATAAATTCCTTTCTCCCTCGGTTCTTGCGAGTGACTAACTTTTGATTCTTCTTTTCAATCCTTTCTTTGATTTCTTTGTGCAAAGTCTTGATGTATTCAGCCTTAGAACAAGCTGCATCACTAGTAAACATATTAGGTGGTAAAGGTGATAAATGTAGAGGAGTTAAAGGATTAAAGCCATACACAACCTCAAAAGGTGAACAATGAGTAGTGCTATGTATTGCTCTATTGTATGCAAACTCTACAAAAGGTAGACTCTCCTCCCAAGACTTAAGATTCTTAGAAATTAGTGACCTAAGCAAGGCTCCCAATGTTCTATTAACCACCTCGGTTTGTCCATCAGTTTGTGGGTGAGAAGTTGTAGAAAACAAAAGCTTAGTACCCAATTTTCCCCACAAGACTTTCCAAAAATGACTTAAAAATTTAACATCCCTATCACTAACAATTGTTTTGGGAATGTCATGCAATCTAACCACTTCCCTAAAGAATATATTAGCTATGTTAGTAGCATCGTCCGTTTTGTTACATGGAATGAAGTGTGCCATCTTACTAAACCTATCAACCACCACAAAAATGCTATCATGATGTTTCTAGTCCTTGGTAACCCTAAAACAAAATCCATGCTAATGTCTACCCAAGGTTCACTAGGAACATCTAAAGGTGTGTAAAGACCATGTGGTTGTGTCTTAGACTTGGCCTCCTTACATTTGAAACATTGCTTGCACACTTTGTTCACATCCTTTCTCATTTTCAACCAATAAAAGTGTTCACACAACATGCTATATGTTTTAAATTCTCCAAAATGCCCCATAAGTCCTCCCCCATGAGCCTCCTTCACAAGTAACTCTCGAATAGAACACTTAGGAATACAAAGCTTACCCTTCCTAAATAGCATACCATCAAACACAATATGGTCATGTACATTTTTCCCTCCTAAACATTGTGTATACACATCAAAAAATTCAGATTTATCAACCTTATACAACTCAATCATGTGTTTAAAACCAAGAACTTTTGCACTAAGCGAAGAAAATAGAGCATACCTTCTTGATAATGCATCGGCCACCACATTGTCCTTACCTTTTTTGTAATGAATGACATAAGGAAATGTCTCAATGAACTCCACCCATTTAGCATGCATCCTATTTAACTTGGTTTGGCTTTTGAGGTGCTTCAAACTTTCATGATCAGTATGGATAACAAACTCCTTTGGCCACAAGTAATGTTGCCAAACTTGCAAAGCCCTCACAAGTGCATGTAGCTCTTTGTCATAAGTCGGGTAGTTGAGTTGTGCTCCATTTAGCTTTTCACTAAAGAACATGATTGGCCTTTGTTCCTGCATCAAAACAGCTCCTATACCTATCCCACTTGCATCACATTCAATCTCAAAAGATTTATCAAAGTTAGGTAGAATAAGACAAGGTGCATTGGTTAATTTTTCTTTTAGCTCATTGAATGCATTCTCTTGCTTTTCTTTCCATTCAAATTTCACATGCTTTTTAAGAAGTTCATTCAATGGTGAGGCTATGCTACTGAAATCTTTAATAAACCTCCTATAAAAACTAGCCAAACCATGAAAGGATCTTACCTCAGTTGCATTGGTGGGTGTTGGCCACTCTCGAATAGCCTTTACCTTTTCTTCATCAACTTGCACTCCATCCTTCCCAACAATAAACCCTAGGAAATTGACTTGGTCTAGACAAAAACTACACTTTTTGAAGTTGGCATAAAGCTTTTCTTCTCTAAGTTTAAGAAAAATTGTCTTAACATGCAAAATGTGATCATTCAAGCTTTTTGAGTAAACAAGGATATCATCAAAATAGACAACAACAAATTTTCCAATATATTCCCTCAAAACATGGTTCATTAACCTCATAAAAGTACTTGGTGCATTAGTAAGGCCAAATGGCATAACAAGCCACTCATAAAGTCCAAACTTTGTTTTGAAAGCCGTTTTCCACTCATCTCCTAATTGCATTCGAATTTGATGATAACCACTTTTAAGATCTATTTTTGAAAACAAAGAAGCACCATGCAATTCATCTAACATGTCATCCAATCTAGGAATAGGATGTCGATACTTTACCGTTATCTTGTTGATGGTGCGACAATCAACACACATTCTCCATGTGCCATCTTTCTTTGGTACCAAAATTACCGGAACCGAGCAAGGACTCATGCTTTCTCTAACATAGCCTTTATCCATGAGTTCTTCGACTTGCCTTTGGATCTCCTTAGTCTCAGTTGGGTTTGTCCTATAGGCAGCCATGTTTGGAAGAGTTGCCCCAGGTATGAAGTCGATTTGATGTTCAATCCCTCTTAAAGGAGGTAAACCCGTTTGTGCATCCTCATGTGGAAACATGTCATTAAATTCCTGCAAAAGAGACTTAAAAGCACTTGGCAAAACACAATCAGAATTTGGGTTAGTTGCTAAACACATTCTTTTGCACATAAGCACAAAGATTGGTTCTTGAGTGAATAACTCATTCCTCACTTCCCCTTTTCATATAACCAAACTCACATACTTTCTTTTTTCCTCAAATTCACTCTTTTTTCTCTCTTGGTTTTCACTCACCATTTTCCCCTCACTTTTCTCTTTTTTGTCACTCTTCTCTCTCTCTCTGAACTTACTTTCTTCTCTCCTCTCTCTTTCTTCGAATTCTATTCTTTTTTTCTCTAACTTCAAATGGTCACAATGTACTTCGTATGGAGACAATGGAAGTAAAGTAAACTTCTTTCCATTCAAAGTAAAGTTATACTTGTTCAGCAACCCATTATATGTAACTTCTCTATCATATTGCCAAGGTCGACCTAACAATATATCCCCCGCATGCATAGGTACAACATCGCAAAGAACTTCATCCTTATATCTTCCCAAAGTAAAAGGAATAAGAGCTTGAGAGTTCACCTTAAGTTCTCCTTTGTTTGTCAACCAATGAAGTTTGTATGGTTTCGGATGTGGATGGGTCGCAAGTTGAAGTCTTTTTACAAGAAAACTACTCACCACATTTGTGCAACTTCCACTATCGATCACCAAGCTACATGGGTTCTTTTCAACTAAGCATCTTGTGTGAAACAAGTTTTCTCTTTGATCTTCAACTTTATCTTCCTTGATTTGCACATTAAGTACCCTTCTTGAAATCAAGGATATGTAGTTACCTTCTTCAACATACTCACCATCATGTGCTTCAGATTCTTCCTCAATTTGTGCATCATGTTCCTCACATTCATCATCCGATTCAAGCACGCCATTTCTTACCACCATGACTCTTTTATTGACACACTCTTTGCTCATGTGTCCAAATCCTTTGCATTTCCAACATTGAATAGAACTAGACTTCTCCCTTACCTCCTTTGAAACTTCATTTTTTTTAGCATTGGAGCTCTCGGCCTCCACTCTTTTGGCAGCACCAAACTTCTCTTTTGAATGTGTTGATTCATTCCTATTCACAAAACCATTCTTGTTCCAAGTATTAGAATTTGAAAAGTTGTTAGCTTTAGATGTATACCTCTTCGAATGTTCCTTTTCTGCCTTCAACTGAGCTTCAATTTTGACAGCATAGTGATACATATCTTCCAAAAAAGGTGGTGGATTTCTATCGACAATATGAGCAAGTTCTTGATTCAAACCTCCCATGAATCTAGACATGGTGTCTTCCTCCTCTTCCCGGATCTTTGCTCTTTCCATCAAAGTCTCCATCTCTTGATAATATTCAGCAACACTTTTTGTTCCTTGCCTCAAAGTTTGCAATTTAGTTTTCAAATCTCTTTCATGATGTTTAGGAACATACCTTTTTCTCATGGCTTCTTTAAGTTCTTCCCAAGTTTCTATGGGATCCTCCTCTTTTCTTCTTCGGTCGGATTTGAGATGATGATACCAATCACATGCATAATTGGTGAATTCGGCAATGGCAAGTTTCATCTTCTTATTCTCACTATATGTATTGCAATCAAACACATGTTCTATCTTCCTTTCCCATTGCAAGTATGTCTCGGAATCCGCTGTTCCACTAAAAGGTGGGATCTTGAGTTTAACGCCTCCATCTCTATCTTCATTCACTCTTTCCATCCTTCTAGGTTGCATAATGTTTGCAAGGTTAACTCTTCCTCTTCCTCTCATATTTCCTCTTCCTCCAAAGTTTCTTTCTTGTTCGGCCAAAGCTATGTCAAACATGCCTTCATCTTCTTGCAATGCTTGTTCTTCTCGTTGTTGTTGTGCCCTCCTTTCTTGTCTATCTTCATTCATCATTTCCATCATACCTTGAATGGCTTGAAGAATAGCCATATTTGGATCTACCACTTGTTGTACATCTTTTCCATTATGCGCCATGATCTATCAAAAAAATTGAAGTAGAACAAAAACAAAATAGTAAAGAGGACCTCTCCACACTTCTCACAAAGATTTCACTCAAGGACACTCGTGTTTAACACTCAAGGGTAGGCTTTTGGTACTAGGTCAAAGATGTAAGGGTTGGTTTAGATTTTGGTGCAATCTTACTTTAAGCTTGATATAACCAATTCAAAAAAATCAACTTCTCACAAACTAATACTAGAGAAACTCAACCTTAGGATCAATAACTCAAAAATCAAATTAAAACTTAATGACGAGAACTTTTCGTGTGCCTCGGATCTTTGATTTTTTTTTTTGCACTTTTGCTACAGATTTCTTCTTCTTTTGCTACTGTTTTTTTTTTTTTTTTTTTTTTTTTTTTGATAATCCGAGAGCAAGACTTTCAAGACAAGTTGTAGTATGTCTTGTATTACACTTTATAAGTAAATGCTTTCAGAAAAATGAATAATAAAAATAACACAAAGTAAAGATATTTCACCTCTAGAGACAGCCGAAGATGTTGACCACGTGCTCTGATACCAAATGATAAGCTCCCAACGTTGCTTGATTTACAAAGCTAGAGGTCCTTCTAGGATCCTTGTAAATGCCCACAAAGAAGACTAACGTTGCTTGATTGACTTTGTCTTGTTCTTTGAGTGTGTGCAGGTGTTATGTCTGGTTGCTCTTGTGGCGCTGTCTCGCGTATGGCGATTGCTTCTTCCCCTGCTCTGTCCCTGGTTCATGCTGCTGTCCCTTCCCTGAAGGGGTTTGGTTTGGTCTGGGTGGCTTGGTTATTTGAGCTTGTCCCTGTGCTTGTTATTGTTCTTTGATCGCTGCTTCCTGAGGCTTGGTTCTGTTGCTGGCTTCTTCATCTGTCTGTCCTTGCCCATCCTTGGCCTTCTTCCCTGGTGGCTTCTTGTGTGGGGCTCTGCGTGGCTAGTCTGTGGGGTGTCCCTAGCTGTTGGGGTGGTTCAGGCGGTGCTTGTTTCTTCTGCAGTTGGTTGTCCTTCTCTTGTTCTGTGGGTGCTCGTTGTCCCCTGCCGGTCCTGGTTCCTAATGGAGCGGAGTTCTGGACGCTCGTTGTCACCCCGAAAGGCGCCTTGTCCTGAGGGTGTGTGGGCTTTTGGTGGGTCCTTGGATCTGGCTTTGTCGAGGGAAGCGATGCTGGCTGGGTCCCTGTGGCTTCCTGCCGTGCCTGCATACCTGATGGTTGTTCTTTTGCCATAAGTAGGGGGAAAACGAGTTGATGGGCCTCTTCTTTGTTCGGTTTCTTGGTCGAGCTTGGGGGGCGGGCTTCTTGCTTGCATTTGATGGATGGCCAGCTTGGCCCCGTTTTTCTCAGCATCTGCCTGTCCTCTCCCTGTTTTTGCTTGGTGCCCCTTGACCCTGTCTGGAGTTGCTCTTTCGCTAGTACCGGCAGGGGTTGGATGGCCTGGGGAGTGTTGTGGGCGGATGAGGGGTCATGCTTCGCGGTTGAGGTGTCACGATTCCTTCGTGTTCTATCTCTTTGTTTCCTCCTGCTTCAGCTGTTTCTTTGCTTTTCAGTTTTCTAGCTCCTTCCCGCTTGTGGGTTGAATGCTGGAGTGTTGTTGTTTGTTTTATTTGTTGCTTCTGTTGCTTTCCCTCGGGCTGTGAGGTTTCCGTTGTGTTGTTTTCTTTTGTTGTCGTACATTGGTTCTCCCAGTGTTTGTTCACTTGTTGTTGTGCCCTTTGGCCTCGGGCTTTGAGGCCTTTTGCTTATATATATTCACTTTTGCAAAAAAAAAAGAAATGGACAGACCAGTCCCAAATCCGATACCTACCACTCGCAATCCCATCGAAATAGCGAATGATAAGGATAGTGCCATCCTCTCTTACCTAGTACCTATGCCTGGGGAGCTAAACCCAAGCATAATCCGCCCTGAAATTACTGCCAACTCATTCGAGTTAAAGCCAGTAATGTTCCAAATGTTGTCCACTGTGGGACAATTCTTTGGAGTGGAAAATGAGGACCCCCACAACCATCTTAGAAACTTCCTAGGAGTTAGTGATACCTTTATCATCCCTGGAGTTTCCCAAGAAGCTTTGAGGCTTTACCTCTTTCCCTACTCATTAAGGGACAAAGCCAAAACGTGGTTAAACTCATTACCTTCTGGACCAGTTCTCAATTGGACAGACTTGGCGGAGAAATTCCTAGTTAAATACTTTCCACCTGATAGGAATTCTACCTTTCGTGATGACATAATCAAGTTCAAACAAGCTGAAAATGAGTCTCTTCACGAAGCTTGGACAAGGTTCAAGGACCTTCTGCTTAAATGTCCACACCATGGCATTCCATGGTGTATCCAAATAGAGGTCTTTTTCAAAGGATGCAACCCCAGCACCAGGCAAGTGCTAAATTCATCAGCTGGTGGTTCCATGTTGTCCAAAAGTTATAACGAAGCCTATGAGATCTTGGAGAAGATCTCAGCATCTCACTGTAGGTGGTCAGATGATCCAATAGAGCCAAGTAGAGCTCAAAATAAGGACGCACTCAATGCCATGAGTAGCCAAATAAGCGCCCTGACCAACCTAGTTAAACAAATGGCTCAAGCCAATCTCCAAACTAGTGTCAACACCGCCACAGCCATGTCAATGGGCACACAACCAAATCAAGGTGAGACACTAATCTGTGGATTCTGTGGGGAGGGGTGTTGGGTTTTATGTCCTAAAACTCGTGGTTTGTAAACTGTTATGTTTGTAAATATTCTATTTAGAATAAAAAGTTATTAGTTTTATTCAGTAAAAGAGTTTACTGGAATAAAGTGAAACGTGTTTGGTTTAACCTATACCAATGACCAACACCCTTGGCTGAATATGAGTACTTGAGCTTCATGTATGACATGATTGTGGATCAGGCTCAAGTAGTCAGTCAAAACGGTCTATAGTATACGGATAAGGCTGGGTACCTTATCCTGGTAACACTATTGGATGCGGCTCACTTTGTATTGTACAGAACGATGTGATCCGAATCGTTCCACATGGAGATGTGAGAAGTGAGGGCATCCTGTGTAAAGAGTTTACACAAGATCGAACCGCGTATTAAGTCGCTCTCTCTTTATAACTCCGTTTACTGATGAGACCGACTTATACATATTGATGGCCTAGGTAACTCGATCTCAATCCTGAGCTTGCTATGAACTCCTGCTTATTCGATAGTATCCTTTGACTTGCACGGGTGAGAGTGGCCCTTTAGCGCCGACTCAATAAGCCTACCATCTTGGGGATAAAGTCGAATAGGTAGCTGGGGACATAGTACAGCAAGATTGGAGTTCACTCCTAACCCGCTCTTCAGGGTTAGTAGATAGGTTGTTCCCTTAATAGCTGACTCCGGGGCTTGAACAATGAGCGCTCACACTCTCATGTGATGAGAGGGTTAACTGATCTGTTGGTTGGACCACAGATCTATTGTTCATTAGAGGTGTCAGTGGTACTTAAGGAACAAGACGTAATGCAGGGGTTAAACGGTTTAAATGACCCAGCTGTGATTACGAACAACCTGTGAAGGGTCGACTTACCGATGACGGTTATATCAAGAGGACACAATATATCTACAGTGAGGAGAGTGCAACCCTCGGACTATAGTGGAGTCTCCGGGGGTTAACGAATGTTGGTTAGTTCGGTTAAAAGAGTTTTGAACGAATGTTGGTTAGTTCGGTTAAAAGAGGGTTAACTTTGGCTTGGGAAGTTTTGCTTATGAATGTATGTTTTAATTAAAATCCATGTTTGTATGTGCATAACGTATGCCATATAGATTTAAAATCCCACCATAGGAAGCATGCTCCATGCATTGGTATTATGTTATAAGTGTTATAATTTATAGTATGCATATTTGGGACTTCATGAGTATTAATATAAGTGTTATATAAATTCATGAATTGGATGTTGCTAATTTAATAGAATAATTGATATAAGTGTTATATTAATTATGAAATTAAATATACAACATAGGTTGCCATGGTTGTATGCATATTGTAGGTTATAAGTGTTATAATGTATTAGATGCATGTTTAATTCATGAGTATTAATATAAGTGTTATATTAATTCATGAATTAGTTGTTGTTTGCTTAATAGAATAATTAATATAAGTGTTATATTAATTATGAAATTAAACATCCAACCAAGATGCATTTTTGTATGTTATAATTGTTATAATGTATAGGATGCATGCTTAATTCATAAACTTTGATATAAGTGTTATATTAATTTATGAATTAGGAGTTGTATATTTAAGAGCATAATCGATATAAGTGTTATATTGATTATGAAGTTAAATATTCAATTTGTCATGCCTTAGCGAATGTATGTTTGAGAAGCATATAGAAGTTTGTTGTAGTAAGTCTAGTTTTTGCAAGTGTTGTAAAAATGACTTAGACTTTTAAAATCTATAACAAAGAAAAGAGCATGTTCATTTAGGGTTAATGATTCGATCAGGTTCATTAGATGAATAGGTCGAAATCTCGTAAATGCTAAGGTTATGAGAAACTCACCCGGTGAAATCCTGTTCGAGGTTGGAGGTATTTAAGCTGACGGTTTACGGAACACCTCCTACCTGGGGACGATCCGGTACTTGAGTAAAGTTAACCAGGCTTTATGAGCGTGCGGGAGAGGTGTGAGGTTAATTAAATCTGTTAATAACCTAGACATCTCAGGTAAATAGTTTGCCTAGACTTAAGGTTTTATTTTCTTAGCCGGATAAAACCTGAGTGTTTACCCTAAAAAACCGTCCACGATGCTTAGTAGATGTGTTGAGAAGGAATATATGATATATCCCTCTCCTGCTACGCACTCCCTAAAAGTTCACAACGTGAGAATTTTGCTTGGCCTCATGATGCCATATGGGGCATCTCCAGACGGGTGGTGTTTGCAACTTTCAATAGCAAGGTGAATGGAGTAAGTGTCTATAGTAAGTGGGAGAAGGAAGTACGTCAGTACATCCTACGGTCTCCTCCAATGGATTGAACCGTGAGATTCCCATGTTCCGCCTGCAGGCTGCCCTTGGGGCACCATCCAAACGGAGGGCTGGGCATGGGAGATCGAACACCTCAGTCACCATTTATGGATAAAGAAACATAGGGCCATTCCCAACACTGACATTCCATACGGTTGCTATGTTGGGGTCGTTCTGTGCGTTCTAAAAATGGAGGGTCACACTTACGGGATTTGCTAAGGAGTTAGTAAATTCAGACCAAAAACGATAACTAAGATGCTATAGGAATATGAGTTATTCTTGTGATAGCATTTAGTCAAGAATGTCTTGATTTAGTAAAGGAGTGCTCACCTACCCTACGGTAGGGACCATTCTGACTTACTAAAGTATCGTTGTTAGTAAATAAAGAGTTTGGGTACTTTATTTGCTGCTAAACCTCTTAATTGGTTTAAATAGGTTAAAATCGTTTCACTAATAGTTTTACATTCTTTTTCGGCATGTCGAGCTCGTTTATACAGTTGTTAGCTCACGACAAGTTAACCGGAGAGAATTACGGAACCTGGAAGTCGAACTTGAATACGATTCTGGTTCTGGACGACCTGAGGTTTGTCTTAACGGAGGAATGTCCTTCAGCTCCTGGCTCGAATGATTCTCGAAGTGTTCGAGAGTCATACGATGGATGGATTAGGGCTATTGATAAAGCCCAAATCTATATCTTGGCAAGCATATTTGATGCCTTGTGCAAGTAGTATGAGGTTATGATTTCCGCAAAGGAAATCATGTCTTCATTACAAGCAATGGTGGACACTCGTCCTAATTACTTCGTAATGAAGTCCTCAAGTTAGTTTATAACTCTCGCATAGTGGAGGATACCTCTGTTAAGGAGCTTGTCCTTAACATGATGGTCCACTTTAATGCGACAGAAGTAAACATTGCTACCATCTTCTTATCAGACTTATCAGTCTCTGTACACTTCCAAAGGAATAGAGAATGAGGCAAGTGTTGTCACTTCGAAGAAATTCCTTAAGAGGTTGGCGTTAGGGAGTAAGTTTATGCTTCTCTGAGTAATGAGATTATTCAGAAGAAGAAGAGTAAAAGGAGAAATGGGAAAGCCCTTATTGTTCGCAAGGTAATGTCTTCAAACATAGGAAAATGTTTCCATTGTACTGAAGATGGGTATTGGAAGCGTAACTGCTCCAAATACTTTGTTGAGAAACAGGCTGAGAAAGAACGACAAGATAAATGTGATTTATTTGTCAAAACAAGTTTAGTGGATATGAATGTCATACCTGGATGTCTTCAGGAACCACTATTTATGTTTGTTTTTCTACAGGAAACTAGTTCCTGCAGTCGTTTTCTCGCTGTGAGATATGGAGATATCATTCCAGCTGAACTAGTGGGAGTCTTTGTAGTTGTTGTATAGAGATAATAACATTTGTTATATGTAATTATTGTCTATAGTTCCAGTTTAAACTGAACACCTGTATATTATATCTTTTGGTTTATAATGAACAGTTCATTTAGCAAAAGATATATACAGATGTGTTCTAATTAAACTCGAAAACAACTAGTGTGTTAAGACTTACAGTTTTAACAAGAAAGTTATAGTTGAATTCAACAATGGTTGTTGATCAAACTGGAGCTTCTCAACTGTTGAGAAAGGCTCAATGCAGTGGGAGGGATGTTGGACAACCTAACCCGCTGTATTGGCTTGTCTTAAACTCAAAGTTATCATACTTGATGATGACATTGAGGATTCATTGTCTCTAAACAAACAATCGATCACATAGACAAGGCCGAATGGTTCAAAGCCATGAATCTTTGGATGTTAATGAGACCAAGCCACTAAGGTGAAAACCTTTATGGCTTGACTTTCTGGTAATGGGACTGTCCCGAAGAGAAAGGGTTTATTGGGTATACTCTCTTTCTCTTGTTGCCAGGTGTAAGTTAAATAGATAACTCTTATCCATTGCTTTGTTCTATTTTGATAGAATAAAGCAAATGGATGTCAAGACTTGCAAACTTGATTTGAGTATCTATAAGTCTCAAACAGAAAGATTCATACTTCGAGGGCAAAGAGCAAATGGTTTGCTAGCTTATTCGATTCATTTATGAATTGGAGAAAGCATCTTCGTCCTGAATTGTGAGTTTTGATAATGTGATCAAATCTTATGGCTTTGAACAATAAGTTTGATAAACCTTGTTTGACAAGGGTTTAATCAATGGTGTAGCTTTCAAATATTGTTCCCGTAATTTTGTCCTAATCATTGAGAATGATGTAGGATCTATTTCTGACTTTTAGCATAAACTAGCGACCCACTCCCAAATAGTTGATCTGGAGGTAGGCTTAGTTTGTTCTAAGGATTCAGGTTGATCTGAGTCGTAAGAACAAATCGCTAGTGTTGTCTCTAAAATCTTTTATTGACAAGTTGTTGTCAATATTCGATGGTCTATGGAAATGGTTTCCTAAGACACCTCAAGTGTTGAGGATACGAGATGCACCCAAGTGCATTTACATATTGAAGGTTAGGTGTATCTTTTGAGATACATGACCCGATATGTGCTATGTAGTGGGAGCTGTCAATAATATTAGTCCAATTGGATTGGAATCCGGTTAAAGTTTTGTCCTTGTACTTAGAGGAGTAGAATACAAGAGTTGTATTGCTGATTCCTCCAAGGTAGCTAAGTCTATTTGCAGCTTGTGAAGCAGGAATAGGTTTATAAGTTGAGCTCGCAGATAGTGCTATGAGGAGATGTGATGGTCACATGGAAAGCCTCGTAGTACTTCATGCTGATTAGTTTACTAAGTCTCTCATGGCTAAAGTGTTTGAGAGACACCTAGAAGACTCTAGGGCTCCGAGTTGCTGGAAAGGACAGTGAGAGAAAGCTTCTGATATATGATATATTAGTTTTCTCCCCCTAACATGTACACCACGGACGTTTAAGTCCAAGTGGGAGTTTGTTGGGTTTTATGTCCTAAAACTCGTGGTTTGTAAACTGTTATGTTTGTAAATATTCTATTTAGAATAAAAAGTTATTAGTTTTATTCAGTAAAAGAGTTTACTGGAATAAAGTGAAACGTGTTTGGTTTAACCTATACCAATGACCAACACCCTTGGCTGAATATGAGTACTTGAGCTTCATGTATGACATGATTGTGGATCAGGCTCAAGTAGTCAGTCAAAACGGTCTATAGTATACGGATAAGGCTGGGTACCTTATCCTGGTAACACTATTGGATGCGGCTCACTTTGTATTGTACAGAACGATGTGATCCGAATCGTTCCACATGGAGATGTGAGAAGTGAGGGCATCCTGTGTAAAGAGTTTACACAAGATCGAACCGCGTATTAAGTCGCTCTCTCTTTATAACTCCGTTTACTGATGAGACCGACTTATACATATTGATGGCCTAGGTAACTCGATCTCAATCCTGAGCTTGCTATGAACTCCTGCTTATTCGATAGTATCCTTTGACTTGCACGGGTGAGAGTGGCCCTTTAGCGCCGACTCAATAAGCCTACCATCTTGGGGATAAAGTCGAATAGGTAGCTGGGGACATAGTACAGCAAGATTGGAGTTCACTTCTAACCCGCTCTTCAGGGTTAGTAGATAGGTTGTTCCCTTAATAGCTGACTCCGGGGCTTGAACAATGAGCGCTCACACTCTCATGTGATGAGAGGGTTAACTGATCTGTTGGTTGGACCACAGATCTATTGTTCATTAGAGGTGTCAGTGGTACTTAAGGAACAAGACGTAATGCAGGGGTTAAACGGTTTAAATGACCCAGCTGTGATTACGAACAACCTGTGAAGGGTCGACTTACCGATGACGGTTATATCAAGAGGACACAATATATCTACAGTGAGGAGAGTGCAACCCTCGGACTATAGTGGAGTCTCCGGGGGTTAACGAATGTTGGTTAGTTCGGTTAAAAGAGTTTTGACCGGATAATCTCGTATCGTTGGAGCTCATGATCTGTAGGTCCTTTAGGTTCTCCTGGCTAGCTCGGATAACGTCGTGCAACAGTATAAAAGAAAAGAAAAAGAAAAAGAATTTGAATTGTTCAAATTCGGTTTGTTGAAGAAGGATAGACATATTTAAATGTGATTTAAATATGGGATTGGCATAAAACATGAATTGGATTCATGTGCAAAAAAAGTCGGTTTTCGGAAAACCGGGTTTAGCCATATTATTTAATTAATATTTGATATTTAATTAAATAATATTAATTAATTAAAAAGTTTAATTAATTAAATATATATATATATATATATATATATATATATATATATATATATATCTTATTTATTAAAATGTTTAATAAATAAAATATTTATTATTATTTGAAATTAATTTTGAATTAATTTTATTTAATATATATATATATATGTGCTACTTTTGCATGTCCGCCATTTGGCATGGCTAATTAATTGAGTGGATTTTGGGTTCTTTAAATTGAAATGAGGTTTCAATTTACTTTGGCTTGGGAAGTTTTGCTTCTGCCTTCGGTTTGTTAAAAGTTGAGATTTCAACTTCAAGCCTAACCCTCTTCCATTCTTTAGTTCTTCTTCTTCCTTTTTTTTTTCATTTTCTCTTCTTTTGGAGTCCCACAACTCCGTTGCGCGGCGCCGAGGATAGCGGGACTACCTGGGGTGGTCCTCGCAGCGTTCGTGAGAAGAGGTCGGAAGAGTTCGTGACGAGGAACGGCCGACGGACTTGAAGAAATTGGAGCTTCAAGGGTATGTATTTCTAATTTCTTAATTCCGTCGCTTTGAGCATGTTTTCTATTTGTTAAATTGATGAAATTAGAGTATCATCGGTCCGAAATCGCTTTCCGCTGCGCAAGTCGCTCCATCAAGGGGCACCTGTATGAATACTGCCCTGGGAATCCAGCCTCAGTCTGCTATGTTGGAAGCCAACAACAGCCTAGGAACAACCCCTACTCTAACACTTACAATCCTGGTTGGAGGAACCACCCAAACCTTTCATGGCGTGGCCAACAGAATACTAACCAAGCTCCTAACCAGCCAAGACCAAGTGGAACACCTGGTTTCACTCCCCAAAATAACAAATCCATGTATCAAAAACCATACAACCAACCAATAGGATCTTCTGTAGAAAATTTACTTAAGGAGTACATTGCCAAGAATGATGCCACTCTACAAAGTCAGCAAGCTACCCTTAGGAGCCTAGAGAACCAAATAGGGCAACTAGCCAATGAACTCAAAAATAGGCCCCAAGGTAGACTGCCTGCTGACACTGAGGTGCCAAGGAGAGATGGAAAAGAACAAGTTCAAGCAATTGAACTTAGAAGTGGGAGACCATTGGTGATCAACACTAAAGAAACCCCAAAGAGAGTAGAGAACGATGAGTCTAGTGCTCCACTGGAGTCTCTGTCAAACCAAGGTCAACCATCACCAAGCACATCAAGGGCGAGGCTGGAACCAATCATAGAAGAGATAGAAGAAATTCCAAGACCTCCACCTAGCCTGAGGCGACCTGAAGTGCCTGCATATGTGCCACCACCTCCATTTCCTCGGAGGCTAAAGAAAAAACAAGAACAGGAAGTGCACTTTAACAAATTTTTAGAAATTCTTAAACAAGTGCATGTGAATATTCCTTTTGTAGAAGTTCTATAGTCTATGCCTTCTTATGTTAAATTTCTGAAGGATATAATCACTAACAAGAAAATCATTGGTGAATTTGAAACAGTGAATCTCACTGAGGAGTGCAGTGCTATACTCCAGAACAAGCTACCCAAGAAGGAGAAGGATCCTGGTTCCTTCACCCTACCAGTGGAGTTAGGAGGCAAGCACGTGGGCAGAGCTCTTTGTGACCTGGGAGCCAGCATAAATCTCATGCCTCTATCACTATTTTGCCAGTTGGGAATAGGAGAAGCACGTCCCACCACTGTCACCTTACAGCTTGCAGACAGATCCATAGCATACCTTGAGGGTAAGATTGAGGATATTCTTGTAAAGGTTGACAAGTTTATTTTCCTTGCAGATTTCATCATCCTGGATTATGAAGCAGACAAGGAGGTCCCCATCCTATTAGGCAGACCATTTCTAGCCACAGGTAGGGCCCTGATTGATGTCCAGAAAGGTGAACTCACCATGAGGGTTCATGATGAGGAGGTTAAGTTTAGTGTTTTTAAAGCCCTAAGGTACCCTTCTGACTCTGAATCTTGTGCAAGCATGAACATAGTAGATTCACTGATGGAAGAACAGCTTGAGCATGAATTGTCAACTAAGCATGCCAATGATTATGTGCAATTAGATTTAACTGACTTAAACATAGCTGAAATAATGGACATACCTGTGAATAATCCTCAGCATGTTTGTATGACTACTGATTTGACTGAAAGATCCATGAATCCATTAAAACCATCCATTGAGCATCCACCTATCTTAGAATTAAAACCACTGCGTGAACATCTTAAGTATGCATATTTAGGGAGTAATGATACTCTGCCTGTTATTATTTCATCTAAATTGAGTGCTAAGCATGAAATTGAGTTGATCTTATTACTCAAGCAACATAGAAAGGCTATTGCATGGACAATTGCTGACATTAGAGGCATTAGCCCTTCCTACTGCATGCATAAGATAATATTGGAAGAAGAGCATACACCCCGAGTAGATCACCAACGTAGGTTGAACTCCTCTATGAAAGAGGTAGTTAAAAAAGAAATCATAAAGTGGTTAGACGCAGGTGTAATCTTCCCTATAGCTAGTAGTCAGTGGGTGAGTCCAATACAATGTGTACCTAAGAAGGGGGGGGGGGGTGACTGTAGTAGTGAATGAGAACAATGAACTGATTCCAACTAGAACTATTACAGGATGGAGAGTTTGCATGGACTATAGGAAATTAAATAAGGAAACAAAAAAAGATCACTTTCCTTTACCATTTATTGACCAAATGTTAGATAGGATAGCTGGTAGAGCTTATTACTGCTTCTTAGATGGTTATTCTAGATATAACCAAATCACCATAGACCTTGTGGACCAGGAGAAGACAACCTTCACCTGTCCCTTTGGAACATTTGCTTTTCGCAGAATGCCTTTTGGCTTATGCAATGCACCAGCAACGTTCCAAAGGTGCATGTTGGCAATCTTTTCTGACTTAGATGAATCCATGATAGAGATATTTATGGATGACTTCTCAGTCTTTGGTGATTCATTTACAAACTGTTTAGAGAACTTAGGACAAGTCCTGGCTAGGTGTGAGGAGACCAACCTAGTCCTTAATTGGGAGAAATGCCACTTCATGGTGGAAGAAGGGATAGTCCTAGGTCATAGAGTGTCTAGAGCAGGAGTAGATGTCGATAGGGCCAAGATTGAAATAATAGAGAAGTTAGTGGAACCTCAGAATGTGAAAGCCATTAGAAGTTTCTTAGGACACGCAGGTTTCTATAGAAGGTTCATTAAGAACTTTTTAAAGATCTCCAAACCTTTGTGTGAGCTTCTAGAGCTGAATAAACCATTCATCTTCTCAAAAGAATGTTTCTTAGCCTGGACAACCCTTAAAGAAGCATTAGTCAAAGCACCTATTATAGTAGGACCAAATTGGGACCTCCCATTTGAGATGTTATGTGATGCGAGTGACTATGCAGTAGGGGTTATGCTAGGACAAAAGATTGACAAGCTAACACACCCTGTATACTACGCTAGTAAGACACTTAATGAGGCACAATGTAATTACACAACCACTGAGAAGGAGATGCTAGCCGTAGTATTTTCCTGTGAGAAGTTTAGGAATTACATTGTAGGCACTAGGACAATCGTGTATACAGATCACTCTGCACTAAAATACCTTATGAGGAAGGCTGATGCTAAGCCTAGGTTAATTAGATGGGTATTGTTGCTGCAAGAGTTTGATCTGGACATTAGAGATAAGAAAGGATGCGAAAATGTGGTTGCGGATCATCTTTCTAGATTGCAACATAATTGCGATAAAATTGCAGAAACCGCAATTTCTGATGCCTTTATCGATGAGCATGTCTTTGTATTAGCACATCGTGATAACGATGAGGAACCTTGGTTTGCTGATATTGCTAACTTCCTTGCCTCACAGGTACTACCAACTTTCAAGGGAAGCCAAGAGAAGAAGAGGTTCCTGCATGAAGCTAGGAAATTTATATGGGACGATCCTACACTCTACAAGACATGTGCAGATGGTTTGCTGAGGAAGTGTGTGTCAGCTGCTGAGGCGAAGTCTGTGCTGCAGCACTGCCATACAGCCCCCTATGGTGGACATTTTGGTGGCCAAAGAACAGCTGCAAAGGTGTTCCAGAGTGGCTACAATTGGCCCACGATCTTAAAAGACGCCCACGAATACGCACACAGCTGTGATGAATGTCAGAGAACAGGTAACCTTAGTCGGAAGGATGAGATGCCTCTCAGTTACATCTTGGAGTTGGAGCTCTTTGATGTGTGGGGCATTGACTTCATGGGACCATTTCCCCCATCAGCAGGTAACCTTTATATACTTGTAGCTGTAGACTATGTATCTAAATGGGTAGAAGCCATAGCATGTCCAAACAATGATGCCAAAACAGTCATTAAGTTCCTCAATAGACATATTTTTACTAGGTTTGGTACACCTCGTGCTATAATTAGTGATGAAGGAACACACTTCATTAATAAAGTTATGGAGAAAGTGTTGGCTAAATATAATGTTAGACATCGAGTAGCCACCCCTTATCACCCACATTCGAATGGCCAAGCTGAAATATCAAATAGGGAGATTAAAAACATACTCGAAAAAGTGGTCAAACCCAATAGGAAAGATTGGTCGTTTAAACTCGAGGATGCACTTTGGGCATATAGGACTGCATATAAGACACCCCTAGGTATGTCTCCTTATAGACTTATGTATGGCAAAGCATGTCACTTACCATTCGAATTGGAAATTAAAGCATTTTGGGCCTTGAAAGAACTGAATTATTGCGTGACCGATGCGGGAACATTGCGGTCTCTGCAATTACATGAGCTTGATGAGCTTAGACATATGTCTTATGAAAATGCTAAAATGTATAAGGAAAAGACCAAGATTTGGCATGACAGTAGACTTGGGATTAAGGACTTTAAGAAAGGCCAGCTTGTCTTGTTATTTAACTCAAGGTTGAGGTTATTTCCAGGCAAACTTAAGTCCAGATGGTCAGGTCCTTTTGTGATAACTAACGTGTTTGTTCATGGTGCAATCGAGATTAGGAACCTGCAGCAAGGGCAACCGTTCATGGTTAATGGTGCACGATTGAAGTATTATTATGAGGAAGGAGATGTGAAGACTCTCTCGGCCTTCCTCTTGGCTGAAACTTGAAAATAAAACCGAGAGAGGACGAGTGATCACTGTGCTCGTCCATGCGAGGCTAAGCCTTAGTTTATTTTTTGCTATTCTTCGGTTATTATTTGTGTATGTTTGTGTGTAATTTTTATTACGAATTTGATGTTGATTTTATTTCTTTTAATAGGGGATCGAAAGAGGGAATCAAGGAGATGAATCCAGGATAAAAAATCGGGGAAGATATGGGGCCAAATCAAAGATTACGTTGAGGAAATATTGGCATTTGAAACGAGGAAATCTCCAACGGCCACTTAATTGCGATGGATTTGCTGAATCCGCAACAGAAATAGCCGTTGGGATTTTCATCATTACAAATAGCCGTTGGAATAGCGGTGGCCCATACGCTTCCTTCATTCACTGAACTTCAAGAAATCTCTCTCCTTCTTCCTCTGCAATTTCTCTTTCCAGATTTCTACGATTCCACCATGGTGCTAACAAGGGCTGAGAGATCTGCTTCCAAGAAGAAGGCCGCTGAAGCAGAGGTAGCTGCGAGGGAGGCACTCCTCGCCTTGGCAGATGCCGAAGCCGCGCGAACCGAACGCCTTCCCAAACTCCCTGTCCGCAAGAAGAAGTGGAAGGTGGTGACGGAAATCCCTGCTGGTCCATCTGAACCAGCAGGAACGCCCAAGAAGAGGAAGTGGAGTATGGCTGTCGACGACGCAGCGATCAAGAAGAAGACTCCCACTGTGGAGAGTCAAGAAAGTGGTCGTCCATCCTACGAGACGGCCAGACAAAGCCAATCTCCCTCTCCACCAGCACGAAGCCCCGAGCCTTCCCCATCTCCACTAAGCTCTGACCAATCTCCACCGCCGTAGAGCCCTGAGGCATCACCATCATCGCGAACGCCTGAGCCTGAAATTCCAAGCAAAGAGCATCAAGAATCGGCGCAGGGCGATGAAGCAGTTGAGGAAGAAGAGGTCTTCTCTCCTTTGAGGGAAGTCTGCCCCGATAGCCCAGCGAAGGGGGAAGATTCAATGGATGAAACATTGGGGGACTGCCTCCAACAGATCACCACCAGGGCACAATTGAGAAAGAAGGTGCCTAAGGCTGTCAAGGCCAAACGGCCAAAAGCTTCAAAGAAATCCAAAAAGAAGAAGGCTAGTAGTGAGCCCTCTCTGAAGAAGCTAAAGATCGAGGCGGCTGAATCAGCCAAGGCGAAAGATAAGGGGAAAGCCAAGCTGTACCCCGAAGATGAACCTCAAACTGTGAGGTATGTGTGTTCTGATGCTGAGTCAAGAGGCACTGAATTGAGGAAACGGGACCTGCTCCATGAGAAGGGATTCCTTGACGCGTTGGCAGACCTGCCGCAATTCTTGCGCGCAGGGATCACCAATCATGGCTGGGAAGAGCTGTGCAGACCGCCCATCCCCGCCTACTCCAGCATGGTGTACGATTTCTACGCCAACCTGATGAACCCTGAGGATGGTGGTAGAACACTTTTGGGGTACTCCAATTTCAAGCTGTCGAGGCTTGCCAAAATAACATTTATAATACCGAAACTACTAAGCTTTGCAGCTAGTGGTAACGGGTGTCGAACCACAGGGAACCTAAGTTATTTTCTCCTAGCTAATTTCTATTTGTCTTTTAACTAAAACTCAAAAGCAAATAAAGGGGGAGTTAATTAAAACTAAACTAAGCTAACGGAAAAATAATTGCGAAAAGTAAAGAGCGAAAAACAATTAAATGTAACACGTGCTCCTAATTCGAGTGTCGGGATTTATCTTGATGCGCTTAGTTCATAGGGATTCTAATTCGCAAAGTTGTTCTATTTCATGCACACAAAATGCTTCGTCCCAAACGGGTCCGAAGCACCCCAAAGAATTAATTAGAGGCGTAAATTCTAATTAAACATGCTTCCCAATTAATCTAAGTTCATGACGCTTAAACCAATTAACAAACAGTAACGGGTATCATTGAGACGAATTAATCCTAAAACTAATTCGATTTATCCCTTAGTCTTAAGCCCGCCGTGAAAACGTTAATCAACTCCTACCCCGAACTGTCACTTAGGCTCGAATTGATTAGCCACGAGCTAGACTTTCGCTACTAAGTATTGAAGTTTGTCAAAAATCAATAATAGCCAACTAAGCATGCGTAACTAATTATGGACGTCACTCCTAACCGGAAAGGCAAGTTATTCGTTCTTAATACAGACCAAGCGATGCAAGAAATTAACAAAACCAAGCTAGAAATGTTGGGTTTTATGTCCTAAAACTCGTGGTTTGTAAACTGAATGTATATTCTATTTTGCAATAAAGTTGTTATTGAGATTTATTCAGTAAAGTTGTTATTGAATAAAATGAATTGTTTTTACTTTTAACCTAACTCCAATAAACAAAGAACCCATGGCTATAGGTTGTATACTTGAACTTCATGTATGACATGATTGTGGATCAAGTTCAAGTAATAGCCAGAACGGTCTATAGTATAGGGATAAGGCTGGGTACCTTATCCTGGGGACACTATTGGACGCGGCCCACTTTGTATAGTACAAACGATGTGATCCGAAATCGTTCATGTGGAGACATGTGAGTGGGGGCGTCCTATGCAATGAGTTTGCATAAGACTGAACCGCGAAACAAGTCGCTCTTTCTTTATAACTCCGTTTACTGTAAAGACCGATTTTTTCATATGATGACCTAGGTAACTCGATCTGAATCCTGAGCACGCTATGAACTCCTGTTTATTCGGGCTTATCCTTTGACTTGTATGGGTGAGAGTGGCCCGAGATCGCCGAATCAATAAGCCTACCATCTTGGGGATAAGACCGGGTAGGTAGCTGGGAACATAGTCCTGCGAGATGGAATTCACTCCTACCCGCTCTGAGGGATTAGTAGAGAGGTTCTTCCCTTAAGTGCTGACTCCAGGTCTTGAACTAGGGATCCCACCCTCTCATTGGCCCGAGAGGGACTTGGTATAGTGATGAGATCACATACCAATCGGTTTGGTGGTTGGACCACAAACCAATAGTTCATTAGAGGATCAGTGGGACTTAAGGAACAAGATGTAATTACGGGGGTAAAACGGTTATTTTGACCCAGCTATAATTACGAACGACCTGTGAAGGATCGATTTACTGATGATGGTTATATCAAGAGGACAGAAATATATCTACGGTGAGGAGAGTGCAACCCTTGGACTTTAGTGGAGTCTCCGGGGGTTAACGAATGTTGGTTAGCTTGGTTAAAGAGTTTGACCGGTTAATCTCGTATCGTTGGAGCTCATGATCTGTAGGTCCTTTAGGTTCTCCTGGCTAGCTCGGATTAAGCCGTGTAACAATATGAGAGAAAAAGAATTTGAATTTATTGAAATTCGGTTTTGGAAGAATGATGGACATATTTAAATATGATTTAAATATGGGATCGGTGTAAAACATGAATAGGGATTCATGTGTGATGATTCGGTTTAAGAAACCGGGATTAGTCTTATTATTTAATTAATATTTGATATTGAATTAAATAATAATATTAATTAATTAAAAAGTTTAATTAATTATAATTTATTTTGCTTATTAAAATTAATTATGAATTAATTTTAAAATGACAAAATATTACAAGTGTGATTATAAGTCAAAGTGGAATTATCCATGTTGAGTGGATTTATCCAAGTTGAGTGGGTTTATCCAAGTTGTGAAGTGGATTGTGAATCACCAACAACATGCATATAAACTCATCAATTTTGGAACACTTGGTTGAAGACTAATCCATCCAATTTGAGGTGTCATGCTAAGCAAAGACTTTGTTGCATGTGAATTGCCTATAAATTGGATGAAGTTCAAATGGTTTGAAGTTGATGAAATTTCAAAGAGTTTGAATGTTGGATGAGCATGAAGAGTTCATGTTACTTGAGAAATTAGAAAGCTAAGTGTTAGACTTCTTCTCACAAAATCCTCATCACTTTCATCTTCCCATCTTCTTCTTCCAAACTTTTTCTTTCATAAAGGAGTCCCACCACTCCGTTGCTCGGCCCGAGGATAGCGGGACTACCGGAGGTGGTTCTCGAGGAGTTCGAGGGAAGCTTCGAAGGGTTCGTCAGGAGATTTGAGCTTTGGAAGAGAAGTCTTTAGAACTACAAGAGGTATGTGTTCTAATTCCTTTTATTTCAAAGCTTTGTGCATGTTTCTTATTTAGCTAAATTGATGAAATTAGAGTGCCAATGATCCGTCTCGCTTCCGCTGCGCTACATGCGCTCCATCAATTGGTATCAGAGCGTTTTTTGGTCACTCAATTTGCATCAATTTAAGCTCGGTGGGTATTTGTTTTAGAAATTATTTTTCTGGGCGTCTAAAGTGTGATTCCGGTTTTGGCATTTTTTTTTGAGCTTTTATTTGTACTTTGTTTTGTAATTGCCCGGGCGTGTATGGGCTTTAATGTGTGAAGAAGAGTCTGTAAAAAATTCGGAGTCATTAGAGTCCATATAGGCTTTCAATTCAAAGACAGAAGCTCGGGTGTCGAAAAAACCAGCATGCTGTTTTTTTGCTGTTTTTTTTTTCTGCAAAATTCCAGCACAAAACCGGTTCAGCGCAAGGTGGAAGAAACAGTCCGGTTCGGTCCTCGAGTGGTCCGGTTCACTGAAAGTCAGACCGGTTCCTTGTTCTTCACCCTCTGGAGGTCCGGTTCAGCGTTCGTTTGGTCCAGTTCGGGTCGGTATTGGTCCAGTTACGGGCTGTTGAAGTCGGGACAGCTGTTATGGACCGGTTCAGTTTTTTTTTTGAAGTTTTGAAGTTGCTGTTTTTTTTTGGTCGGTTCAAGCAAATTCAAGCTGGTTCGTGGCGGTTCGAAGGGTTCGGAAGCGTCTCAACTTAGTTGATGAATTATTATTGTAATAATTTAGTTGCTTGCTTGTCCGTGATGCCAAAACCGGTCCACTTTAGTGTGTTTAATTAATTATGCATTGTGAATGTATGTTTTAATTAAAGTATCTTGTATGTGCATAAAGTATGCCATATAGATTTCAAATCCCACCATAGGAAGCATGTTGCATGCATTGAAAGTATAATATAAGTGTTATGTTGTATAGTATGCATGCTTAATTCATGAGAATTAATATAAGTGTTATATTAATTTATGAATTGGATGTTGCTTGTTTAAAAGTAAAATTAATATAAGTGTTATATTAATTGTGAAATTAAACATACAACATAGTTGCCTTAGTTGAATATAATTGTTATATTCTTGCTTGGGAAGCATGTTATAAATTGAATGTAATGGTTATATTCTAGCTTAGGAAGCGTGTTATAGAATGTCTTTGTTTTATAAAGCGTTGTAAAATGAGATAGACATTTAAAATCTATAACAAAGATAAATGCATGCTCACTAAGGGTTAAAGAATTCCAATGCGATTAGGAATTTAGTATCGATTCGTTTTAATAGTTAAAATAGGTCGATATCTTGTAAAGCTAAGGTTACGAGAGAACTCACCCGGTTTGATCCTGCACTAAGGTTGGAGGTATTTAAGATGACGGTTTACGGAACACCTCCTACCTGGGGATCGATCCGGTACTTGAGTTAAGTTAACCCGACTTTATGAGCATGCACGTGAGAGGTGTAAGGTTATAAAACGTTTATCACCTAGACATCTTAGGTAAAAGTATGTTCTACCTAGACTTAGGTTTTATTGTCTTAGCCGGATAATGCCTAAGTAAAACTTTACCCAAACCATTCTAAAATACTTAGTAGTGGTGTTGAGAAGGTATATATGATATATCAATCTCCTCCTATGTTCTCCGCAAAGTTCACACCGTGAGATTTATGCTCGGCCTCGTGATGTCAATAGGGCATCCCCATTCGGATGGTGTTTGCATAAATCAAGAGCAAGGTGAATGGAGAAAGTATTTATAGTAAGTGGGAGAAGGAAGTATGTCAATACATCCTGCGGTCTCCTCCATTAGGTTGAACCGTGAGATTCCCATGTTCCGCCTGCTGGTTGCCCATAGTAGCACCGTCCATTCGGAGGGCCGTTTCATGGGAGTCGGAACAACTCAATCTCCAGAAATGGATAGGGTCTCTTAGGTCCATTCCCAACTCTGACATTTCCATTCGGTTGCACTGTTGGGGCCGACCTCTGAGTTCTGAAAATGGCGGGTCACACTTACAAGGATTACTAAGTTGTTAGTAGATTCTTGACCGAAGTAGCGATAACTAAGGTGCTATAGGAATATGAGTTATTCTGGTATTAGCATTTAGTCAAGAATGTCTTGGTTCAGTGAAGGAGTGATTGACTGCCCCTCGGTAGCGGTTGCTCTGACTCACTGAAGTATCGTTGCAAATTAATAATGATTTTTTGGGTACATTATTACTTTTGCTAAAGTTCTTGATTGGTTGTTAAAAATAGGTTAAGTTCAATTCACTAATAGAATTCATTCTTTTCAGCATGTCTAGCTCGTTTATCCAATTACTAGCTTCTGATAAACTAAACGGCGATAACTACACGACCTGGAAATCGAACTTGAATACGATTCTTGTTATCGATGATCTTAGGTTTGTCTTAACAGAGGAATGTCCTCCCCCTCCTAGCTCATCTGCAACTCGAACTGTTCGAGATGCATTTGACAGGTGGACTAGGGCTAATGATAAAGCCCGAGTCTACATCTTGGCCAGCACATCCGATGTGTTAGCTAAGAAGCATGAGGTAATGGTCTCCGCTAAGGAGATCATGGATTCATTACAGATGATGTTTGGACAACCGTCCTCATCGGTCTATCATGATACCCTCATGGCGAGCAAAGCTGAGAAGAAACAACTAAGTAAATATGATTTACTCGTTGTTGAAACATGTTTAGTGGAACATGATAGTTCTGCCTGGATACTGGATTCAGGAGCCACTAACCATGTTTGTTCTTCTTTCCAGGAAACTAGTTCCTGGCAGCTGCTTGCTGAAGGTGAGATAACTCTCAGGGTTGGAACAGGAGAGGTTGTCTCAGCCAAGGCAGTGGGAACTGTCAAGTTGTTATATAGAGATAGTTTCATTTTACTTGAAAATGTACTGTTGGTTCCTAGCTTTAAAAGGAACCTTGTATCTATCTCTTGTTTACTTGAACATTTGTATAAAGTATCTTTTGATTTTAATGAAGCGTTCATTAGCAAAAGAGGTGTACATATATGTTCTGCGAAACTTGAAAACAACTTGTATGTGTTAAGACCAACAGAGGCAAAAGCTATTTTGAACACCGAGATGTTTAAAACAGCTCAAACTCAAACTAAAAGGCAGAAACTTTCTCCAAGTACCTATCTTTGGCACTTGAGACTAGGCCACATTAATCTCAATAGGATTGGGAGATTGGTTAAGAGTGGTCTCCTAAATCAGTTAGAGGACAACTCTTTACCACCATGTGAGTCTTGTCTTGAGGGCAAGATGACCAAACGATCTTTTTCTGAAAAAGGTCATAGGTCCAAAGAAACCCTAGAGCTTGTACATTCAGATCTTTGTGGTCCGATGAATGTTAAAGCACGGGGAGGGTATGAATATTTCATCAGCTTCATTGATGATTATTCTAGGTACGGCTATCTTTACCTAATGCATCATAAGTCCGAAGCTCTTGAAAAGTTCAAGGAGTATAAGGCAGAGGTTGAGAACACATTAGGTAAAACGATTAAAATACTCCGATCAGATCGAGGTGGAGAGTATATGGATTTAAGATTCCAGGACTATATGATAGAACATGGAATACTATCCCAACTCTCAGCGCCCGGAACACCGCAGCAGAACGGTGTGTCCGAAAGGAGAAATAGAACCCTGTTAGACATGGTTCGATCTATGATGAGCTATGCTCAACTGCCTAGTTCGTTTTGGGGATATGCAGTAGAGGCTGCTGTATATATTTTGAACATGGTTCCCTCTAAGAGTGTTTCAGAAACACCTTATGAGTTATGGAGAGGGCGTAAAGGTAGTTTACGTCACTTCAGAATTTGGGGGTGTCCGGCACATGTGTTGGTGCCCAATCCAAAGAAATTGGAACATCGTTCAAAATTATGCCTATTCGTAGGCTACCCCAAGGAAACGAAAGGTGGTCTATTTTACGATCCTCAACAAGATAAGGTGCTTGTATCGACAAACACCACATTCTTAGAGGAAGACCACATGAGAGATCATCAACCTTCGAGCAAAATTGTTTTGACCGAACTTTCCAGGAAAGCTACAGATGGGTCAACAAGAGTTGTTGATCAGGCTGGTCCTTCTCAAGAGTTGAGAATACCTCGACGTAGTGGGAGGGATGTGAGACAACCCGACCGCTACATGGGTTTAACGGAAACCCAGGTCGTCATACCTGATGACGGCGTTGAGGATCCATTGACCTTTAAACAGGCAATGAATGACATAGACAAGGACCAGTGGCTTAAAGCCATGGACCTCGAAATGGAGTCGATGTACTTCAATTCGGTCTGGGATCTTGTAGAGCAACCTGATGGTGAAAGACCTATCGGTTGTAAGTGGATCTACAAGAGGAAACGAGACCAAGCCGGTAAGGTGCAAACCTTTAAGGCTCGACTTGTGGCAAAGGGTTATTCCCAGAGGGAAGGGGTGGACTATGAAGAAACCTTCTCCCCTGTTGCCATGTTAAAGTCGATTAGAATACTCTTGTCCATTGCCACGTTTTATGATTATGAAATTTGGCAAATGGATGTCAAGACAGCCTTTCTTAATGGCAATCTTGAAGAGAGTATCTATATGGCTCAACCAGAGGGGTTCATAATTCAGGGTCAAGAGCAAAAGGTTTGCAAGCTTAATCGATCCATTTATGGGTTGAAGCAAGCGTCTAGATCCTGGAATATAAGGTTTGATACTGCGATCAAATCCTATGGCTTTGAACAGAATGTTGACGAACCTTGTGTCTACAAGAAAATAGTCAATTCTGTTGTAGCTTTCTTAGTCTTATATGTAGATGATATCCTACTCATTGGGAATGATGTAGGGTTCCTGACTGACGTTAAGCAATGGCTAGCGACCCAATTCCAAATGAAAGATTTGGGAGAGGCTCAGTTTGTTCTAGGGATTCAAATCGTAAGGAATCGTAAGAACAAAACGTTAGCGTTGTCTCAAGCATCTTATATCGACAAGGTGTTGATACGATATTCGATGCAGAATTCCAAGAAGGGTTCTTTACCTTTCAGGCATGGAATTCAATTGTCAAAGGAAGAGTGTCCTAAGACACCTCAAGAAGTTGAGGATATGAGACGAATTCCCTATGCATCAGCAGTCGGTAGTCTGATGTACGCCATGTTATGTACACGACCCGACATATGCTATGCAGTAGGAATTGTCAGTAGGTACCAGTCCAATCCAGGATATGATCATTGGACTGCCGTTAAACACATCCTCAAGTATCTTCGGAGAACGAGAGACTATGTGCTCGTGTATGGCGCGAAGGATTTGATCCTTACAGGATACACTGACTCTGATTTTCAAACCGATAAGGATTCGAGGAAATCCACATCGGGATCAGTGTTCACTCTTAACGGAGGGGCAATAGTATGGAGGAGTATAAAGCAAGGTTGTATTGCTGACTCCACCATGGAAGCTGAGTATGTCGCGGCTTGCGAAGCTGCGAAAGAGGCTGTATGGCTTAGAAAGTTCTTGACGGATTTGGAAGTTGTTCCAAATATGAATTTGCCTATCACACTTTATTGTGATAATACTGGTGCTGTGGCAAATTCGAGAGAACCAAGAAGCCATAAGCGTGGAAAGCACATAGAGCGGAAATATCATCTCATCAGGGAGATAGTGCATCGAGGAGACGTGATCGTCATGCAGATCGCCTCAGAGCACAATATTGCTGATCCGTTTACAAAGTCCCTCACGGCTAAAGTGTTCGAGGGGCACCTAGTGAGTCTAGGACTACGAGTTGTACAGTAGGATAGTGGGAGAAAAACCATGGAAATATTTGATATTCCAGTTTTTCTCATCCCGCATGTAATACTCCACTGACGTTTTAGTCCAAGTGGGAGTTTGTTGGGTTTTATGTCCTAAAACTCGTGGTTTGTAAACTGAATGTATATTCTATTTTGCAATAAAGTTGTTATTGAGATTTATTCAGTAAAGTTGTTATTGAATAAAATGAATTGTTTTTACTTTTAACCTAACTCCAATAAACAAAGAACCCATGGCTATAGGTTGTATACTTGAACTTCATGTATGACATGATTGTGGATCAAGTTCAAGTAATAGCCAGAACGGTCTATAGTATAGGGATAAGGCTGGGTACCTTATCCTGGGGACACTATTGGACGCGGCCCACTTTGTATAGTACAAACGATGTGATCCGAAATCGTTCATGTGGAGACATGTGAGTGGGGGCGTCCTATGCAATGAGTTTGCATAAGACTGAACCGCGAAACAAGTCGCTCTTTCTTTATAACTCCGTTTACTGTAAAGACCGATTTTTTCATATGATGACCTAGGTAACTCGATCTGAATCCTGAGCACGCTATGAACTCCTGTTTATTCGGGCTTATCCTTTGACTTGTATGGGTGAGAGTGGCCCGAGATCGCCGAATCAATAAGCCTACCATCTTGGGGATAAGACCGGGTAGGTAGCTGGGAACATAGTCCTGCGAGATGGAATTCACTCCTACCCGCTCTGAGGGATTAGTAGAGAGGTTCTTCCCTTAAGTGCTGACTCCAGGTCTTGAACTAGGGATCCCACCCTCTCATTGGCCCGAGAGGGACTTGGTATAGTGATGAGATCACATACCAATCGGTTTGGTGGTTGGACCACAAACCAATAGTTCATTAGAGGATCAGTGGGACTTAAGGAACAAGATGTAATTACGGGGGTAAAACGGTTATTTTGACCCAGCTATAATTACGAACGACCTGTGAAGGATCGATTTACTGATGATGGTTATATCAAGAGGACAGAAATATATCTACGGTGAGGAGAGTGCAACCCTTGGACTTTAGTGGAGTCTCCGGGGGTTAACGAATGTTGGTTAGCTTGGTTAAAGAGTTTGACCGGTTAATCTCGTATCGTTGGAGCTCATGATCTGTAGGTCCTTTAGGTTCTCCTGGCTAGCTCGGATTAAGCCGTGTAACAATATGAGAGAAAAAGAATTTGAATTTATTGAAATTCGGTTTTGGAAGAATGATGGACATATTTAAATATGATTTAAATATGGGATCGGTGTAAAACATGAATAGGGATTCATGTGTGATGATTCGGTTTAAGAAACCGGGATTAGTCTTATTATTTAATTAATATTTGATATTGAATTAAATAATAATATTAATTAATTAAAAAGTTTAATTAATTATAATTTATTTTGCTTATTAAAATTAATTATGAATTAATTTTAAAATGACAAAATATTACAAGTGTGATTATAAGTCAAAGTGGAATTATCCATGTTGAGTGGATTTATCCAAGTTGAGTGGGTTTATCCAAGTTGTGAAGTGGATTGTGAATCACCAACAACATGCATATAAACTCATCAATTTTGGAACACTTGGTTGAAGACTAATCCATCCAATTTGAGGTGTCATGCTAAGCAAAGACTTTGTTGCATGTGAATTGCCTATAAATTGGATGAAGTTCAAATGGTTTGAAGTTGATGAAATTTCAAAGAGTTTGAATGTTGGATGAGCATGAAGAGTTCATGTTACTTGAGAAATTAGAAAGCTAAGTGTTAGACTTCTTCTCACAAAATCCTCATCACTTTCATCTTCCCATCTTCTTCTTCCAAACTTTTTCTTTCATAAAGGAGTCCCACCACTCCGTTGCTCGGCCCGAGGATAGCGGGACTACCGGAGGTGGTTCTCGAGGAGTTCGAGGGAAGCTTCGAAGGGTTCGTGAGGAGATTTGAGCTTTGGAAGAGAAGTCTTTAGAACTACAAGAGGTATGTGTTCTAATTCCTTTTATTTCAAAGCTTTGTGCATGTTTCTTATTTAGCTAAATTGATGAAATTAGAGTGCCAATGATCCGTCTCGCTTCCGCTGCGCTACATGCGCTCCATCAAGAAATTCATATAAACCCTCCCTAAGCATCAAGACAACCCCTAAACTCGAATTAGAGCACTTACCTTAGTTGCCCGTTGTGAAAATCAAGAGCAATCCACTCAAATGTATTAGAAATAGGTAAGAAACGTATTTTGGCTCAAGATTTGAGCTCTACAAAGAAAGGGGGCGGAAGAAATTGAGAGAGAATGGGAAAGAATGACCTAAAAACAGCAAAAACGAACTTAAATACCCATTTCTGCGTCAGACTAGCGCCTAGGCGCCATAAGTCAGCGCCTAGGCGCCGCAGGGGCGCGCGCACAGAATCGAGACAGCGCCTAGGCGCTGAGCCCTCTGGAAAAATTTACAAAAATGGGAATTTCTTAACTTTTAAGGACGGGCTTCAGGACTTTAGATGACGGTTATTTTGCGTCAGGGAAAGGGTTGCGCGCGCGGGCGAGGCGAGGCGTGGGCGAGCGGCGCGCGCGGGGGCGCGCGGACACGGGCGTTGGCGGGCAAGGACGCGCGCGGGCGTCGGCGGACACGGGCGTGGGCGAGGCGAGCGGCGCGGGCGTGGGCGGTCTGGGCACGCGGGTGCGCGCGGGCGTGGGCGTCTGGCTCCGATTAGCGCCTGGGCGCTGGGCGCCGGCGCCTGGGCGCTGCCCTCTCGGGTCTAAGCCCCATTTTGGGTCATTTTGGCTCCCGAGCTCCGTTTTGCCTATCTTTTTGACCCGAACACTTCCCGAAACCTCTTAAATGACCGTTTTAGCCCCGAAAATCATAAATGGACTTCCCGAGTTCTTCGCCACGAAAACACCTATAAAAAGGCAATTTAACTAAATTAAGCATGGCATTTAGCTAGATTTGAGGCTAGAATTATAGCTCTATTTTAGAGCTATCAAAATACCCCCCACCTGAATCTTGCTAGTCCTCGAGCAAGGAACACTTAGATTTATCTCATAGAAATAAGCATGCATGTTGATGACTCGAATCTCAATACTTGCAAAAACAAGATAATCATGCTAACGGAAAACAATCAAGCATATGCATAAATTGTGAATATTTCAAAATATTCGCTCCTATTCCCTGACGTGTGTGTGTGATTAGCGCCTCCTATCCTAGCTTCCATAGACCCAAAACCACCTTAATCGACCCTAATACTCATCTTCCCCCTACTTCTGGCAATGAGAACAGTCTAACGGCTTTTCAATGTCGGAAAGAATAACAAAACAAAAGGCCTAATTAATTTTTTTTTTTTTTCATCTTTTCTTTTCTTGAGAGCCTAACACGTCAAGTTTTTAGTTCGCTTCACGTTTTTAAGGACTAGTGCTCACTTCTGTTAGTTGCCTTTTCATGCAGTGGCAACCGTGGGTTACACGATCGCCCCTGGTTACACGGGCAACACAAGAAGGAGGAGCACCTCATAATATATTACAAACATGCTCTTTACTCTCAATGATGATTTTTTTTTTTTAAATAGGCATATAGCTTCGCTAAATCAAATGATTCGTTATAAATTCTAACACATCAAGCCTCCCTAAAGGTACCTTTCGGGGTGACAACAAGTTTTCAGACCAAATAAAATTATTCTAAGCCTACAGAACTAAGAGTAAGAGGTCTACGTGCTCAGTGAATGTAGGGGAATATTCGAAAAAATTTTAAAATATGCTCAAACTATGCATACATTCTCATAGCTTTCTCGCAATGCACAATTATGGAGTATTTACAAACAAATCACAGAAAGTCCTCATCGGACAACATGCATTCAGATTCCTAAACATCTCAAAATCATAGTATGACATGCTCAAGAACTACAACGAAGTCCAACTATACATTCTACCCCCCACCTAAAAGATTGCATTGTCCTCAATGCATCTAATCCCACAGATAAACAATGATAACGACACAAATTAAAGGGAACAGAAACCTCCCCTGAATTTTTGCGGGATCGGTGAGTAGGGATGCGCAACCTCGTCTTTAAAAATAGATCCGAAATGCAGTTCATCTCTCGCTTATTACCTAAGAAAGCAAGAAAAAACTAAGATAGGAAAATAGGAACTAAAAGTAAAGACAAAAATTGAAATACTCATGGGTTGCCTCCCAAGAAGCGCAAATTTTTAACGTCCTTATGCTCGACGTGTCTTCCACTCTGTCAGGGTACATAGAAATTCTCGTACTTCTTCGGTCCCTTCTTCCTTGAATCAATAAAACCTGCTAAGAGAAGCAAGCTCTTCGACTTTTGGAGGCAGCCGGACAGAGTTGTTATTTTTTTGGTATTTTTGATATATGGAAAAATAAAAGACTCAACAGACTCAAACAAAATAAAAGCAGACTCAACTGACTCAACAAAATTAAAAGACTCAACTAACTGAACAGAAAATAAAGACTCGATATGGGAAGGGATCACATCGAAATTCTCGAGGCAACCAACATTAACTGAAGCACAGATGGAAGGGGGCATGCAAGATAAATCTCCTAGATTACATGAATTATCACGAGGCACAACACAAGGAGATAAATAATCTAAAGGCACAATTGCCACTTCCTCATCCATCACAACAATATTTTCATAGCATGCTGGTTCTAACTCATCAGTGAAAAGATTTCCAAAAATATCTTCAACATCAGAAATATGCTCAAGCTCATCCATGCATGATTCTTCAAATAAATTTTCAATACAAAATTCATGCTCTGAATCGAAATCAACAGGTGGAGAATTACTTACCTCTAAGAATTCTCTGAGATCTTCTTCATCACAGGCGAGAAATTCCGCCCAGAACTTCAATCCTGGAGAAGTCTCAGCTCCACTCAGCTCATTCGCATCGTCAGTCTCCTCAGGATATTCCTCGGGACTAAACTCAGCCTCCCCTTGTTCGTCAGACATCGAAGGAAAGTACTCGGGGCATGAGTCTTCCAGGGACTCTTCTTGAGGCTGAGCTTGTTCTTGATGGAATATGGTTGCTGCCTTCTGCAATTCAAAGTTAGTAGTGGCCATATGCGCAACCATTTGTTCCAATAACAAACCTGTGCGAGCTTGACTTTCCTCTCGAGCTCTGTTGTATGCCTGATAATCCTCAACAGTTGATTTACATAAAGCAACTAAATCAGACATTTGAGCTTTCAGTTCACTGACTTCATCAGAGAGAGATCCCTTGGAACCATACATTTTTTTTTTTTCTAACAAATAAAATTTAACTAAGAGAAATTAAATAGTTCCCCGGCAACGGCGCCAATTTTGGTAGAACACTTTTGGGGTACTCCAATTTCAAGCTGTCGAGGCTTGCCAAAATAACATTTATAATACCGAAACTACTAAGCTTTGCAGCTAGTGGTAACGGGTGTCGAACCACAGGGAACCTAAGTTATTTTCTCCTAGCTAATTTCTATTTGTCTTTTAACTAAAACTCAAAAGCAAATAAAGGGGGAGTTAATTAAAACTAAACTAAGCTAACGGAAAAATAATTGCGAAAAGTAAAGAGCGAAAAACAATTAAATGTAACACGTGCTCCTAATTCGAGTGTCGGGATTTATCTTGATGCGCTTAGTTCATAGGGATTCTAATTCGCAAAGTTGTTCTATTTCATGCACACAAAATGCTTCGTCCCAAACGGGTCCGAAGCACCCCAAAGAATTAATTAGAGGCGTAAATTCTAATTAAACATGCTTCCCAATTAATCTATGTTCATGACGCTTAAACCAATTAACAAACAGTAACGGGTATCATTGAGACGAATTAATCCTAAAACTAATTCGATTTATCCCTTAGTCTTAAGCCCGCCGTGAAAACGTTAATCAACTCCTACCCCCAACTGTCATTTAGGCTCGAATTGATTAGCCACGAGCTAGACTTTCGCTACTAAGTATTGAAGTTTGTCAAAAATCAATAATAGCCAACTAAGCATGCGTAACTAATTATGGACGTCACTCCTAACCGGAAAGGCAAGTTATTCGTTCTTAATACAGACCAAGAGATGCAAGAAATTAACAAAACCAAGCTAGAAATTCATATAAACCCTCCCTAAGCATCAAGACAACCCCTAAACTCGAATTAGAGCACTTACCTTAGTTGCCCGTTGTGAAAATCAAGAGCAATCCACTCAAATGTATTAGAAATAGGTAAGAAACGTATTTTGGCTCAAGATTTGAGCTCTACAAAGAAAGGGGGCGGAAGAAATTGAGAGAGAATGAGAAAGAATGACCTAAAAACAGCAAAAACGGACTTAAATACCCATTTCTACGTCAGACTAGCGCCTAGGCGCCATAAGTCAGCGCCTAGGCGCCGCAGGGGCGCGCGCACAGAATCGAGACAGCGCCTAGGCGCCATAAGTCAGCGCCTAGGCGCTGAGCCCTCTGGAAAAATTTACAAAAATGGGAATTTCTTAACTTTTAAGGACGGGCTTCAGGACTTTAGATGACGGTTATTTTGCGTCAGGGAAAGGGTTGCGCGCGCGGGCGAGGCGAGGCGTGGGCGCGCGGACACGGGCGTTGGCGGGCGAGGACGCGCGCGGGCGTCGGCGGACACGGGCGTGGGCGTGGGCGGTCTGGGCGCGCGGGTGCGCGCGGGCGTGGGCGTCTGGCTCCGATTAGCGCCTGGGCGCTGGGCGCCGGCGCCTGGGCGCTGCCCTCTCGGGTCTAAGCCCCATTTTGGGTCGTTTTGGCTCCTGAGATCCGTTTTGCCTATCTTTTTGACCCGAACACTTCCCGAAACCTCTTAAATGACCGTTTTAGCCCCGAAAATCATAAATGGACTTCCCGAGCTCTTCGCCACGAAAACACCTATAAAAAGGCAATTTAACTAAATTAAGCATGGCATTTAGCTAGATTTGAGGCTAGAATTATAGCTCTATTTTAGAGCTATCAAAATACCCCCCACCTGAATCTTGCTAGTCCTCGAGCAAGGAACACTTAGATTTATCTCATAGAAATAAGCATGCATGTTGATGACTCGAATCTCAATAGTTGCAAAAACAAGATAATCATGCTAACAGAAAACAATCAAGCATATGCATAAATTGTGAATATTTCAAAATATTCGCTCCTATTCCCTAACGTGTGTGTGTGATTAGTGCCTCCTATCCTAGCTTCCATAGACCCGGAACCACCTTAATCGATCCTAATACTCATCTTCCCCCTACTTCTGGCAATGAGAACAGTCTAACGGCTTTTCAATGTCGGAAAGAATAACAAAACAAAAGGCCTAATTAATTTTTTTTTTTTTTTTTTTTTCATCTTTTCTTTTCTTGAGAGCCTAACACGTCAAGTTTTTAGTTCGCTTCACGTTTTTAAGGACTAGTGCTCACTTCTGTTAGTTGCCTTTTCATGCAGTGGCAACCGTGGGTTACACGATCGCCCCTCGTTACACGGGCAACACAAGAAGGAGGAGCACCTCATAATATATTACAAACATGCTCTTTACTCTCAATGATGATTTTTTTTTTAAAATAGGCATATAGCTTCGCTAAATTAAATGATTCGTTATAAATTCTAACACATCAAGCCTCCCTAAAGGTACCTTTCGATGACGCGGGCGAGGCGAGGCGGTCTGGGCGCGGGCGAGGCGAGGCGGCGCGCGCGGACCTTCGATGACGGGCGCGCTGGCGCGCGCGCGGACGTGTGCGGTCTGGGCGCTAGCGTGCGCGCGGGTGCGCGCGGGCGTGGGCGTCTGGCTCCGATTAGCGCCTGGGCGCTGGGCGCCGGCGCCTGGGCGCTGACTTCTCGGGTCTAAGCCCAATTTAGGGTCGTTTTGGCTCTCGAGCTCCGTTTGGCCTATCTTCTTGACCCGAACACTTCCCGAAACCTCTTAAATGACCGTTTTAGCTCCGAAAATCATAAATGGACTTCCCGAGCTCTTCGCCACGAAAACACCTATAAAAAGGCAATTTTACTAAATTAAGCATGACATTTAGCTAGATTTGAGGCTATAATTATAGCTCTATTTTAGAGCTATAAGATGGCTTGTCTGTGGTCAGGGGAATCGAGGTGGACTTCTCAGCTAAGGCGATCAATGAAGCCTATGGCCTCAAGGGGTAGAAGCACACTGATTATGCAAGGATCATTGATGCGCCAACTGAGGCTGTCTTGGAGGAAGCGCTGAGGATCATCGGCCAACCTGAGGCAGCGTGGACGATTTCGCGCAATGGGAAGCACACTCTGATGAGTGCAACCCTGACGGCAAAGGCAGCTGTATGGTTTTCTTTCGTGCGCAGAAGGCTGTCCCCAGTGACCCACGAGACCACCATCAACCAAGGAAGATCGCTGCTGGTTTATGCGATCATGAGGGGCCTCACAATCAATGTTGGTGAGGTCATTGCAGCCTCAATCGCAGACTGTGCAAAAAAAGGTAAGGGTCCACTTTTCTTCCCCAACACAATCACTAAGCTTTGCTTACGTGCAGGTGTACCAATTGAGAGGATGGAGAGGCAGCTGGCCTACACGGGGCACCTGGAGCTGCCTACAGGCCTGCAAATGCGACGAAAGGGGAACATGGAGTTTGAGTTAGACGGCCTGGCTGCTGCTCAGTCTCTATCGATGGCCTGCCTGATGGACCTGCAGATGAAGATGGCGCAATGGGCTGAGTACGCTCAAGCAAGGGATAAGGATGTGGCGGATCAGTTGGGCTGCATCTTTCCAGAGTTCCCCACTGACTTGCTGACGCCATGGGCACCTCCACGAGCACGGAGAGATGATTATGAGGACGTCTGAGTGCTAGTCTGAAGAGCACTCAAGGGAGTATTTTTGTTCCCTAAGAAAAAAAAATACTTTGCTTTTCGTTAAACTGTGTGAATTCTGTTATTTTGAGTTAATATTTGATCTGTCTTTAGTTCTTTATTTTTGTTGTTTAGATTTGTTTAGTATAGTCTGATGGTATCTGAATAGGTAGGTTGTTTTAGTTTCCTTTTTTGTATAGCTGGAATGACTGGAAAGAGCATGCATAGGGGCCTTGATCACTAATATATCTGCCCTGATATCCATTGCGAAATTATTGCGGAATCCGCAATTTTTGTTAGTAATTGCATGTTTTTGACTGACTGATTAGCTAGGCTGGTTCTATTTTAATTTTGTTCTTTTGCTGCTGTCTTCACTACCTTATATAGCCTATCTATAAGCATGCTGGATGAGTGTCTTAAGGCACCTTTGATAGTTTAAATTAGTCTCTTAAAATGCTCAGCATGCGTAGCTTTAAGTCCTTCCTTACTGTTTTTCAAACTTCTGCTGCTGAGATATTTGCTTTGAGAATGTTCTGTCTATCCCTAGGACTTTTAGATTCTCTTTGTTTTGCCCTAGACTAGATCCTTCTAGGACAAGTTTGGGGGTGTGCCACCTCAGACACTCATTGGGGACAATGAGTAGTTTAAGTTTGGGGGAGGCCACCCTAGGCCTAGGAACATTCCTCTCTCCCTTTAAGCATAAGCATTCTTCTTCTCCTTTACAAAAAAAAAAAAAAATGATGAACTGAAAAAATGATGAAAAATAGAATAAAGAGGGGTGTCTCTCTTTAAAGTTGCTGAGTAATCAGTGCCAAGTGTGTAACCCACAAGTGGCATTGCATCAAAAGGCAACCAAAGGAGAGGCTCCACCTAAGTAAGAAAGAAAAAAGGAAGAAATAGGGAAGAAGAATGTATACCTAGGAGTTGCAACTTTGTGGCTTGGGTGTCCTGAATAAAAAGAACTCTGATCCTCAATTAGCTAAGCACAAAGTTGTAGCTTGTAGGGTTGTTTAGGGAGATGAATGTATGTCCAATGTAGTGATGTCAGGGTTTAGGTTGTTCTCTAAAAGTACTACTGTCACTATTTAATACTAAGACTGGCATGACTCTAAGGAATCCTAGGTAGCTCAAAAGTAAAAATTAGAAGCATGTACTGAGTCTGGGGTAAAGCTAGGTAGAATTTGAAACCTTAGGGATAGTTGCACGATATGACAGAAGCAAGTAGATCAGTCGTAGGGAGTTAATGAGACAGTAGGAGCATTAGGCATGCGAAGTCAGAAGAAGCAAAGTAAGAGGGTAGTTGTAAACTTAGAAGTGTGTCACAGGACAGCACTGCCATAGATAGGAGCTTGGGGGAGTCAGCAAGTGGTTAGAGAGGATAAAACAGCAGCCTAAGTAAGTCCTTAGATTGCTCGAGGACGAGCAAAACCTTAAGTTTGGGGGTGTGTTACGTCTCCAAAAGTGACTATTTTAGGACTTATTTGTGTTAGGAAGTTGTGCATTTGTAAGTATTTTTGATTGGATTTAGCTTGAACCTATGCTTATATATGAGAATTAGAAGAAGGAAGCTAAATTAGGACTTATATGCAAAAGGAAAGAAAAGGAATTAAAAATGAAGTTAAAGGAATGAAACTTGTGCATTGCGGAGGCATTGCGGAAACATTGTTAAAACCGCAATGTTTTAAGTGAAATCCGTAAGTTGGCTAACCTTTTTCTGTTGTGATCCGATATTTCAGGGATTCGTTCTTTCTCCTCCAGCCACGTAGAAGTACGACGTTGAGAATGGATGGTTCTCCTTGGCCCAATCGCACCTGCAGAATACTATAAAAGGAGGTCAAAGAGGAGGGTTGAAACACATCCGAAAAGCGTAGACTTCTCAGTTCAACGCAGCTTCTTCCACTCTTATTCTCTCTTCCGTCTGTTGGTTTGGAAGGTTCAGCTATTGGAGTCGACAATCTGATAGGAAGGAGAGAAGATTCATCTTCTCTTCTGATTGGATTCATCCAAGCAAGGCTCGCCTTTCTCTCTATTCAGCCGAGGCGTTCGAAATTGAGAAGACCACGCACAGCTTACTGCTTTCTGTTTTAGTTTTCTACTTTCAGTACTGTTTGTTGTTATTTCCGTTCCATTAACTACTCTATTTCATTTCGTTGTTTTCTGTCTTTGCTTCAGTGTTTCTAAGTCTTCATTTGTTCATTCAAACAATTGGTTAATCAACGTACAATTCATCATTTTGCAATTCCTTTATTCTTCTCTGCCTACTGTTTTTCCTTTCCTGTTTTGTCTTTAATCTTCTTCTAAGCATGTCTTCTTCATCCACTCTTTCTATTCTATCAACATCCATGAGTAACTAAATCGCATAAGGGCATGCTAATGACGAATCTGTAGGAAGAAACACGTGACTAGAACATGTAGGATAGCTCTCGAATGCATTGATTGTATGTAAGCTTCATCCCACGGGCAATTTCGATTGGCCATCCATTTTGTCCAAAGAACTCCTAACCTCTGGAAGGAGTAAGAGTTCAGAGTCATACACTCATGCTAGCCTCTCAAGGTAGCCAGAAAACGACCTAGGAATAGGCGTTTTCCTAGTACAAATCACAACTTACTGTTTTAACAAGATGCTTAAGACCTTACTTGGACATGAGTAAACTAAAGAATCTAATACATGAAATCGGAAGATACATGAGAATGAGTTAGTTTGATGCATAGTGAGTTGATCTAATGCTTGAGAATCGTGTGAAAAAGCCAATAGAGGAGTCATTAGTAGCCCTTGTTTCCACATTTTTACACACTTTCGCTGTTAGTAACATTGCGGTATAATTGCTGTTCCCGCAATTCTTTCGGTTAAAAATTCTGTTTTAGCCATTTCCCTCTTCGTTTATTAATCTCTTCTCTTTACGTTTGAGTTTATCATTGACTTGCACTTGTTTATGTTGTTATCCTTTACTTATTCCTTTGTAATTAGGCAATTTAAAACCAAATCTACCCCATCAAATCCACCCATTCTTGCTTAACAATACACTTCGCGAGTAACTAAGAATAAATCTCTGTGGGAAAACGAATGAAAAAATACTTACTACTTGCTACAAGATCATGTATGCTTGCATGTTCTGAGTGCTCTCTTATTGCATATTCCTTTTAAACATTGTGCACGCAACACATACCCCCAACCGTCACTTGGGCTCGAATTGATTAGCCACGAGCTAGACCCTCGCTACGATGCATTAAAGCCTACAAGAATTAATGCTTAGCCTACTAACATGCGTAACAAATTATGGGCGTCAATCCTAATTCGAAAGGCATGCTATTCGTTCTTAACACAGATTGGAGATGCAAGAGATAAATAAAACTAAGCTAGACATTCATACAAACCCTCGCTAAGCATCAAGATTTACCCCTAATACACGAATTAGAGCACTTACCTTAGCTCCCCGTTGTGCAAATCAAGAGAAATCAACAATGTTGGAGCTTTATTGAAGAAGTAATGGAAAATATACAAGTTTAGAGCTCCCACCCGAGCCTAACAATGGTGGAAAAACCAAAATCCAAGAAGAAGTGTGGCAAAAAATGGAGAAGAAGGCTTTTAAAGCCGTCGGAGCGTCGAGACGCTAGGGCAGCGTCTCGATGCTGTGCCCTAAGTTGGCAGCGCGCGCGCACGGGGTAGCGTCGAGACGCTTGCGCGGCGCCGAGCGAGCGTCGAGACGCTGTCGCTCGTTGCTTGCTCTCGGGTGCGAATTTAATTTTGTGCTTCAGACATTCGGAGCGTCGAGACGCTAATCCAGCGTCGCGACGCTGTCGGCGTTGAGCGAGCGTTGAGACGCGCGCGCTCGTCTATCTTCGGGAATCGTCGGGGCAGCGTCTCGACGCTAGGCCAGCGTCTCGACGCTGCTGCTCAACGCTAGCTCTCGGGTTTGGTGGCCAACTTTTGCCTTTCAATGGCAAATGTTGCCATTTCTTCAATTCTTCAATCCCCTTGGCTCCCGATGCGTCCATGAAGCTTTAAAACGTTACTTTTAGCCCCGAAACACGTCCTCGGACTCCTCGAGCTCTCAACCATGAATGTACCTACAAAGAGGGATTTTAATCAATATCGAGCATGGTTTTAGCTATAATTAGGGAGTAAATAATAGCTCTATTTCGGAGCTATCACCACCTCTCTCACCTTGATTCCTAAGAAAGTGGGTGCCTCCTGGGTTGAGGATTTTAGGCCTATTTCCTGTTGTAATGTGTTGTATAAATGCATTACAAAGGTTTTGGCCAATCGTCTTCGCGTGTGGCTGCCTTCCTTCATAAGTCTGAATCAGTCGGCCTTTGTTCAAGGAAGGAGTATTGTGGATAACATTCTGCTCTGCCAGGAGTTGGTTGGGGGTTACCACCTCAACAAAGGAAGCCCGCGGTGTGTGCTGAAGATCGACCTGCAGAAAGCTTATGATTCTATCCAGTGGGATTTTCTCTTTGGCTTACTGCTTTCAATTGGTACGCCTTGCCAGTTTGTCAACTGGATCCGGGCTTGCGTTACTTCGCCTATGTTCTCCATTTCGGTGAATGGGTCCTCTGAGGGGTTTTTTGCGGGTAGGCGTGGTCTCCGTCAGGGAGATCCCCTGTCCCCTTAGCTGTTCGTCATGTGTATGGATGTCTTGTCGCGGCTGCTGAATTCCCCGCCGCCTGAGTTTGAGTTTCATCCCAAGTGTGAGAGGGTTAATCTTACCCATCTTTGCTTTGCGGATGACTTGATGATTTTCTCTGCGGGGAACAGGACTTCTTTGAGGTTTGTTCAGCAGACTTTACTTCACTTCCAGGAGCTTTCAGGCCTTGTGGCTAACTCCGCTAAGAGCTCGATGTTCTGTGCGGGGGTTCCTGTCCAGGTGGCTGTCGGTCTGGCTGAGTTCATGGGTGTTGCTCTTGCGACCCTGCCTGTTTGTTACTTAGGTCTCCCTCTCATCTCTGGTAGGCTGTCTTCTCGGGATTGCCAGCCCCTGATTGATCGGATCACCTCTAGGATTGGCAGTTGGACTGCTAGGGCTCTTTCCTATGCGGGAAGGTTGCAGCTTATCCAGTCGATCCTCCAGAGCTTCCAGGTCTATTGGGCTAGTGTGTTTGTGCTGCCTGCTCGTATAGTCCATAGGGTTGAGAGTTTGCTTCGTTGCTACCTCTGGAAGGGCTCTCCTTCTGGTCGCGGGGGGGCGAAGGTTGCCTGGGATGACATTTGTTTGCCGAAGCGGGAGGGAGGTTTGGGTATTCGTCATATCCAATCCTGGAACTCGGCAGCTGTTATGAAGCTCCTTTGGCTCCTTCTGCTTCGCTCTGGTTCTCTGTGGGTCGCTTGGATGGAGGAGTATATCCTCCGTGGTCGGTCTCTTTGGACGATTCCTGTGTCGTCTATGTGGTCTTGGTGCCTTGATAGCTCTAAAATAGAGCTATAATTATAGCCTTAATTCTAGCTAAATGCCATGCTTAATTCAATTAAATCTACTTATTTTAGGTATATCGTGGCAAAGAGCTCGGGAAGTCAAATTATGAATTTCAGGGTTAAAACAGTCATTTAAGAGGTTTCGGGAAGTGTTCGGGTCAAGAAGATAGGCAAAACGGAGCTTGGGAGCCAAAACGAGCCAAAAATGGGCCAAGACCCGAGAGGTCAGCGCCCAGGCGCCCAACCGCGCCGCACGCCCAGACCGCCCACGCCCGTGTCCGCGCGCGCCGCTCGCCTCGCCTCGCCTCGCCTCGTCCGCGCGCTGACCCTAGCCATGACACAGATTACCCGTCATTAAAAGTCCTCAAAAAGTCTGACATTAAAAGTTATAAAAAATCCCAGATTTTGTAAATTTTCCAGAGGGCTCAGCGCCTAGGCGCTGTCTCGATTCTGTGCGCGCGCGCCCGTGGCGCCTAGGCCCTGACTTATGGCGCCTAGGCGCTATTCTGACGCAGAAATGGGTATTTAAGTGCGTTATTCCGAATTTAGGGCATTCTCTTCTCCCCCTTCTCTTCAAAACACGATTCTCCACCCATATTTGGCTATTGTACCTCCATTAATGGAGCTTGGAAGACTACTCTTGGATTTCTTCACTCCATTCTCCTTCATGTCTAGCTAAGAGGTAAGTACTTAATCTTTAGGAGATGGGTTAGAAGTTGCAAATGTGATTGGGTGAGACTTGGATTGTTTGTGTATGTTTAGCATGTTTAGCATTCAACTCTTCTCTAATCTAAGCATTAATTTCCAGCATCAATTTCTTCTTGGTTTGACTCCCATTTTGTTTATTGATTGTTGGGTTGGTCAAAAACCCATTATGCGTTTGCCTCTTGTGGGTTGAGTGACAGCAGTCTAAGTGTAATTAAATTGGTGTTGCAACATTTAATTTAGCTACCCGTTAGACTCTAGATGAAAAGTAAATCGAGCCCGTTATTAGAGATCTCAGTAACGTACTGGTAGAGGTACTTTTGGGGTACTCCAAATTCAAGCTGTCGAGGCTTGCCAAAATACATTTATAACTCCGCTACAACAGAGCTTTGCAGCTAGTGGTAACGGGTGTCGAACCACAGGGAACCAAAATTACTTCCTCTTAATTAATTTCTATTTGTTTTTACAACTAAGACTCGAAAGCAATTAAATTGGGGGGTTTGACGAAATATAAACTAACGGGAAAATAAATGCAAAAAGTAAAGCGCGGAAAAATAAACGGAACACGTGCTCCTAATTTTAAGGGTCGGGGTTTACTTTGATGCGACTCAATTCATTGGGATTCAAACATACTTAGCAAGAGCGTAATTGAACACGTAATTTACTTGCACGAAACTACTAATACAAGTAACCCAAATAATTAATTAGAAACGTGGAATGCAAAGCGGACTGTTCTTTTATTAATCTAAGGGGATCAATCCTAAATTAAGTAAAGAACAGAGACGAATGTACGACTCTAATTAAACGTGGCAGTGAATTAATAGGGAGCAAACGCCACCCATATTGACTCATCGACAGTAACGGGAGCATTACGACGGATGTTTAACTAGGACGCCTGAGCTAATATTCCGATTTGCCTATTTCGTTCAAGATAAATTGCCGCCAAAGATCAACTGGAAACCCACATTACCTATGACTCAAATTATCCGTGTTACTTGGCGATTAAGAGAGGCACGGCATCATAATCTTTAACAATCAAACATGCTTGAAATCAAGGGTGTCTAGGCCTAAATCATTCTTACACATTCATGTGATATGCTTAGAAGAAATAAATTCGCCCAATCAGTCATGCTAAGTCACGGAATTAAGAACGAACCCTCATGAAACGCATCAAAATTCACCCCTAACCTCAAATTAGAGCACTTACCTTAGCTCACCGTTGTGCAAATCAAGCAAAAACGCTAATGTTGGAGCTTTATTGATGAAGTATTGGAAGAAATACAAGTTTAGAGCTCCCACCCGAGCCTAACAATGGTGGAAAAACCAAAAATCCAAGAAGTGTGTCAAAAGTTGCGGCAAAAAACGGAGAAGAAGGCTTTTAAAGCCGGCGGAGCGTCGAGACGCTAGGGCAGCGTCTCGACGCTGCGCCCTAAATTGGCAGGCGCGCGCGCGGGGTAGCGTCGAGACGCTCGCGCAGCGTCGAGCGAGCGTCGAGACGCTTGCGCTCGACGCTTGCTCTCGGGTGGATCTTCAAAATCACGCTTCAGACTTCGGAGCGTCGAGACGCTCGGCCAGCGTCTCGACGCTGTCGCGCGCGGACATGGGCGAGGCGGACACGGGCGAGGGCGCGCGGGCGCGAGGCGAGGCGGAGCGGGCGTGGGCGCGCGGGCGCGAGGCGAGGCGGAGCGGGCGAGGGCGAGGCGGCGCGCGCGGGCGCGCGCGCGTCTGGCCGTCTGGGTGCGGGCGTGCGGTGCGTGCGGCGCGCGCGGGTGCGCGCGCGTTGGGCGCCTGGGCGCTGGGCGCCGGCGCTTGGGCGCTGCCCTCTCGGCTCTTAGCCCACTTTTGGGTCGTTTTGGCTCCCGAGCTCCGTTTGGCCTATCGTTTTGACCCGAACACTTCCCGAAACATGTTAAATGACCTTTTTAGCCCCGAAAATCATCAATGGACTTCCCGAGCTCTTCACCATGAAATCACCTATAAGAAAGCATTTTAATCAATATCGAGCATGGTTTTAGCTAGAATTAGGGAGTAGATAATAGCTCTAATTTGGAGCTATCAAAATACCCCCAACCTAAATCTTGCTAGTCCTCGAGCAAGGCTAATAAAGAATTTGACTCTAAGGGACCATGCATTTATGCTTCTAACTCAAACCTCGATGCTTTTTACAAATCTAAACAGGACATAATCATGAAAGCAATCGGCGCATGCATTTAATCAAGATCACATCAAAAATTAACTATTGCTCCCTAACGTGTGTGTGTGCTAGCCAACCTATCCTAAACCATCGTAAGCCTGGAAAAACCACATGCAACATATCATCCCGTTTTCCCCCTACTTTTAGCGATTAAGAACAGTCTAAACTTGACTTACACGAGAGAGAGTAATAAATTAAGAGACCTAAAATTTTCTAATTCCTTTCTCTTTTTTTTCTTTGAGTACTTTGTACCCTTTGTTAAGGTTCTTTGAACCCAACTTTTTATTTTCTTTTTCTTTCCCATCCCGAGTTGCCTAACATGTCAAACTTAAGCTTCAGCTTCACATTTTTAAGGACTAACGTTCACTTTTTAAGTGCGCACTTTTAAAAAGGAGGAACGCCTCGGGAGAATTTTCTTGCTAACATGCTTTTCTATTTTTTTTTATTTAGGCTTAGCGCAAGCTACTCGATTAATCGACCACTAACTCTCATGCAACAAGCTACCTAGAGGTGCCTTTCGGGGTGACAACAAGAATTAATGCTACATGCAATCAACTAAGCCTACGGAGTCTAAGATAAGGTCGCTAAGTGCTCGATAGATGCAAGAGAGCAACAGGAAAAATTTTAAAATTTTTGACATGAACCTAATAAATGCAAAGCTACATCATGCAAAAACTAGATTATGCAAATGCTCAGATTCCAAAAAGACACTTCCTAGATCATCATAATTAGAAAGCATATAAACAGAGTCCCAAGCACTTCAAATTTTAAATTAGCACTGCTCAACAAACTGCACATGGAATCCATCCAACATATAACTCCACCCCCAACCTAAAATTATACATAGTCCTCTATGTATCAACATTTCGGACTAAGCAGTTAAAATGCACAAAATAAAAGGGAACAGAAAACCTCCCCTGAATTTTGTTAGGTTGTTGGTTGGAGCAGTGCACTTTTCACCTACTGATCCGATTCTTAAGCCACAAAACTCCTACAAAAGAAAGCAAGAAAAAACTAAGCTAGGAAAATAAAAACTAAAAGTAAAAACATGAATTTAAAAACACATGGGTTGCCTCCCAAGAAGCGCAAATTTTTAACGTCGTTATGCTCGACGTGTCTTCCTCTCTGTCAGGGTACGTAAAAATTTTCGTACTTCTTCGGCCCCTTCTTCCTTGAATCAACAAAACCTGCTAAGAGAAGCAAGCTCTTCGACTTTTCGAGGCAGCCGGACAGAGTTGTTATTTTTTTGGTATTTTTAATATATGGGAAAAATAAAGACTCAACAGAATCAAATAAAATAAAAGCAGACTCAACTGACTCAACAGAAAATAAAGACTCGACCAAAGGAGGGATCGCATCAAAATTCCCGAGGCAACCAACATTAACAGAGGTACAGATGGAGGGGGGCATGCAAGATAAATCTCCTAGATTACATGAATTATCACGAGGCATAGCACAAGGAGATAAATAATCTAAAGGCACAATTGCCACTTCCTCATCCATCACATCAACATTTTCATAGCATGCTGGTTCTACATCCTCAAAGAAAAGATTTCCTAAAATACTCTCAGTATCAGACAGATGCTCGAGCTCATCAGCGCATGAATTTTCAAATAAATTTTCAATGCAAAAATCATGCTCCAAGTCAAAATCAATCGGTGGAGACATACTTACCTTGTAAAACTCTCCAGGTTCCTCTTCATCTGAAAGATATTCTGCTAGAAATTCTTCTAGAGTAACCAACTTTGGAGAAGTCTTGGCTCCACTCCTTAGCTCGTTCGCATCACTGATCTCTTCGGGATGCTCCTCGAGGTCAAGCTCATCCTCCTCGGTCTCACTGTTCTTGTCTCCCCATGTCAGAAATTCCTCAATTCCATCAAAATTGGGGTACATCTTGATAACGACCTCCTCCCCAGAAAGTCGGAGAAGGTCTTCGGCGCTCATCTTCGTAGCTCGCCCCCAAAATTGCTGTAGAAGATGTGCCATGCTAAAACAAGAAGACACAAGAAAAGAAAAATATTTTTGTGGTTTTCTAACAAATAAAATTTAACTAAGAGAAACTAAATGGTTCCCCGGCAACGGCGCCAATTTTGGTAGAGGTACTTTTGGGGTACTCCAAATTCAAGCTGTCGAGGCTTGCCAAAATACATTTATAACTCCGCTACAACAGAGCTTTGCAGCTAGTGGTAACGGGTGTCGAACCACAGGGAACCAAAATTACTTCCTCTTAATTAATTTCTATTTGTTTTTACAACTAAGACTCGAAAGCAATTAAATTGGGGGGTTTGACGAAATATAAACTAACGGGAAAATAAATGCAAAAAGTAAAGCGCGGAAAAATAAACGGAACACGTGCTCCTAATTTTAAGGGTCGGGGTTTACTTTGATGCGACTCAATTCATTGGGATTCAAACATACTTAGCAAGAGCGTAATTGAACACGTAATTTACTTGCACGAAACTACTAATACAAGTAACCCAAATAATTAATTAGAAACGTGGAATGCAAAGCGGACTGTTCTTTTATTAATCTAAGGGGATCAATCCTAAATTAAGTAAAGAACAGAGACGAATGTACGACTCTAATTAAACGTGGCAGTGAATTAATAGGGAGCAAACGCCACCCATATTGACTCATCGACAGTAACGGGAGCATTACGACGGATGTTTAACTAGGACGCCTGAGCTAATATTCCGATTTGCCTATTTCGTTCAAGATAAATTGCCGCCAAAGATCAACTGGAAACCCACATTACCTATGACTCAAATTATCCGTGTTACTTGGCGATTAAGAGAGGCACGGCATCATAATCTTTAACAATCAAACATGCTTGAAATCAAGGGTGTCTAGGCCTAAATCATTCTTACACATTCATGTGATATGCTTAGAAGAAATAAATTCGCCCAATCAGTCATGCTAAGTCACGGAATTAAGAACGAACCCTCATGAAACGCATCAAAATTCACCCCTAACCTCAAATTAGAGCACTTACCTTAGCTCACCGTTGTGCAAATCAAGCAAAAACGCTAATGTTGGAGCTTTATTGATGAAGTATTGGAAGAAATACAAGTTTAGAGCTCCCACCCGAGCCTAACAATGGTGGAAAAACCAAAAATCCAAGAAGTGTGTCAAAAGTTGCGGCAAAAAACGGAGAAGAAGGCTTTTAAAGCCGGCGGAGCGTCGAGACGCTAGGGCAGCGTCTCGACGCTGCGCCCTAAATTGGCAGGCGCGCGCGCGGGGTAGCGTCGAGACGCTCGCGCAGCGTCGAGACGCTGCGCGGCGTCGAGCGAGCGTCGAGACGCTTGCGCTCGACGCTTGCTCTCGGGTGGATCTTCAAAATCACGCTTCAGACTTCGGAGCGTCGAGACGCTCGGCCAGCGTCTCGACGCTGTCGCGCGCGGACATGGGCGAGGCGGACACGGGCGAGGGCGCGCGGGCGCGAGGCGAGGCGGAGCGGGCGTGGGCGCGCGGGCGCGAGGCGAGGCGGAGCGGGCGAGGGCGAGGCGGCGCGCGCGTCTGGCCGTCTGGGTGCGGGCGTGCGGTGCGTGCGGCGCGCGCGGGTGCGCGCGCGTTGGGCGCCTGGGCGCTGGGCGCCGGCGCTTGGGCGCTGCCCTCTCGGCTCTTAGCCCACTTTTGGGTCGTTTTGGCTCCCGAGCTCCGTTTGGCCTATCGTTTTGACCCGAACACTTCCCGAAACATGTTAAATGACCTTTTTAGCCCCGAAAATCATCAATGGACTTCCCGAGCTCTTCACCATGAAATCACCTATAAGAAAGCATTTTAATCAATATCGAGCATGGTTTTAGCTAGAATTAGGGAGTAGATAATAGCTCTAATTTGGAGCTATCACGTACTCGTCGCATAGTTACCCGTCGCTCGTAGTTAACTCTATTTGGGAAAGCGTTCGCCCTCAATTGAATTAACATCGAAGCTTAATGAAGAGCTGTCAACTCTTCATTAACTACTTGGGATTGCTAGTTTCTTCTTAGAAATTCGTAATTTGTGTGGGTGTTAGTTAAAAGCATGCTAAGTCTTGGGCGTCTATGATCCGAATCACATTGCAATTAATAACCCGGAACCTTTAGATTGAGTGTTTTCATTACAATTTTCATCTCTCCCGTTATTCCAAACTGTCATTTAATTTTTCCCTTTATTTTCTCTTTTCTTCTCTTAATTCTCAAAACCCCCCATCAACATTTTCTCTCATTAAGCAATTAGAATTCTGAATTTAGATTAAGCTATTAAATTCCCTGTGGTACGATCCTGACTACCGCTTTCTACAAGTTTTGAAGAAGCCTTAGGCAGTGTTATAAATTTTAAATTTGGCGGGTCTCGACAACCCGAAACACACGGAATATTCACAAAATTTCGTTACCAAATTTCGCGTCGCTGTCGGGGAATTTAAATTAGTTTGTCTTGGTTTAAATTTTAATTGTTTAGTTTAAAAATATTTTGTTTTGTTTGTTTTTCTTTCTTTTATTTTTTTTAAGCGTTTCCCTAGTGTTTGATAAGAGCAGGTATGATGGAAGCTTTTGAAAGGAATGATGGGTATCAAAAGACTCTTAGGGAGTTCGCGATGCCGGATTTAGAACATCAACCATTATGTATATCGTATCCTGCGGTAACAGGTAATTTCGAACTTAAGGCTAGCTTCATCAACTTACTGGTAATGCTAGCTTCATCAAACTTAAGGCTAGCTTCATCAACTTAAGGCTAGCTTCATCAACTTCCTTCATTTTCTGGTAATGCAGGTGAAAGCCCGCATATTCATCTCAAGGAATTTCAGTTGGTGAGAGCAGGATTAATGACAATCGAAGCCACGGAAGATCAAGTGAGCTTGAGGGCTTTCCCTTTTACCTTAAAGGGAAAAGCAAGAGAATGGCTCCACTACCTACCGTCGGGCTCCATTTCCACTTGGAGCGATATGCAGAGGCTCTATTTAGAAAAATTCTTTCTTGCCTCGGAAGCTACTGCCGCCAAGAAAAGAATCTATGCCATTCAACAGAAAGAGGGCGAAAATCTATATGAATATTGGGGGAAGTTTCTTAGATTGTGCGAAGAATGCCCGAATCACAAGATCGCCGAACAAAATCTCATTGGGTTTGTGTATGAAGGTTTGCTCCCATATGATCAGAGGATGATAGATGCAGCTAGCGGTGGAGCTCTCATGGACAAAACCCCAGTTGAAGCTAGACTCTTAATCTCAAGCATGGCTGGAAATCTTCAGCAATATGGAGGTGGAAGAAGTGACCAAATTCGCCTCGAGAGCGATGTGAACGAGCTGAAGGACCGTTTGGCTGAGGTAAGTAGCGCTGTATATGAACTGAAAGAAAGCTTACCACAAATGTGTTCTTCTGTTTCAGGTAAATCACTTGGGGAAATGATGGAATCTCTGGTGGAATCAAATCAAGTTCTTCAAAAACAAAACCAAGTTCAATTCCAAAACCTTAGCACTGCAATAACCCAAATGGCTGGGAGGATAGTCAAGTTGGAAACTCGAGGAGCCGAGAGTGCTAATGCTATCACTCTCAGGAGTGGAAAGGAAATTACCCCAAGCTCTATTCCTATTGAGTGCGAGAAAAAGGTAAAGGAGCCTGTGTTAGAAAATGAGGCAACATCTTCAAGAAGTCCGGTATGTTCCAATCCTCCTTCATATATGAAATCTTATGTTCCTAAGGCTCCCTTCCCTAGTAGGTTGATGAGACCCCCTAAAGGAATTAAAGACGAGGAGATTTTTGATACACTCAAGAAGGTTGGAATAAACATTCCTTTGATAGAAGCCATTCAACAAATCCCAAGGTATGCGAAGTTCCTTAAAGAATTGTGTACCAACAAAAGAAAGGCAAAAGAAATTGAGAGAGTGGTGGTAAGTGAGAATGTATCGGCTTTGCTCACGAAAAGCATGCCCGAAAAATGCGAAGATTCAGGTATGTTTGTTCTACCTTGCACCATAGGAAAGAGGAAAATTAAGCGCGCAATGTTAGATCTCGGTGCCTCAATAAATGTCATGCCTTATTCTCTTTACAAGGAGCTTGAACTGAATGAAATGCAGGAAACTAGTGTTATTATTCAATTAGCCGATAGATCCTCTATTCACCCGTTAGGAGTGGTGGAGGATGTGTTAGTTAAAGTCGAAGATTTGATTTTTCCTGTTGATTTCTACGTTATAAAAATGGATGAGCATGCCCATTCTTCTGATTCAGTTTTATTAGGGAGGCCCTTCATGAAAACTGTTAGAACAAAAATTAATGTGCATGAAGGAATTTTGTCTGTTGAGTATGAAGGTGAAGTGTTTGAATTCAATGTTTTCAATACCATGAAACACAAAAATGACACACACTCGATTTGCAAAGTTGATTTGATTGAATCTTTAGAACAAGATACATGCATGTCTGTTGAGGATGGGGATGGCCCATTGATATTTGCTGATCTTTTTGATGAAACGGAGTCAAGTGAACCCAAGTTGACTGAGTCTTGTACACAAGATGTTATTGCTTTAGAAGCATGCGAGAAACCTCCTAAACTTTTACCTTCTCTTTTGCAGGCTCCCAAACTGGAACTCAAGGAGTTGCCAAATCATCTGAAATATGTTTATTTGGGAGATGTGGAAACACTCCCGATGATCATTTCTAAGGAGCTTACATCAGAGCAGGAGGGGAGATTAATTTAAATCTTGAAGGAGAAAAAGCGGGCTATAGGATGGACATTGGCAGATTTGCATGGCTTGAGCCCGGCCTTATGCATGCACAAAATACGGCTTGAGGATGGAGCTAAACCCTCTCGAGAGCCTCAGCGAAGGCTGAATCCTGCAATGAAAGAGGTAGTCCTATCGGAGATCCATAAACTCCTCGATGCAGGTATCATCTATCCCATTTCTGATAGTCGGTGGGTAAGCCCGATTCACGTTGTGCCTAAAAAGACTGGGATAACTGTGGTTAAAAATGAAAAAGGTGAGCTAGTTCCTAAGAGAATCCAGAATGGTTGGAGAATGTGTATCGATTTTAGGAAGCTAAATAATGTAACTAAAAAAGATCATTTTCCAATTCCTTTCATAGATCAAATGGTGGAGCGTTTAGCTGGGAAGCCATATTTCTGTTTTTTGGGTGGATTTTCGGGGTTTTACCAAATCCCTATAGCTCAGGATGACCAAGAAAAAACCACATTTACTTGCCCGTTTGGCACTTATGCATATAGGAAGATGCCTTTTGGTCTTTGTAACGCTCCTGGGACATTTCAACGCTGCATGATGAGTATTTTTTCCGAATTCGTAGAAAAGTGCATTGAAGTGTTTATGGACGATTTTACCGTTTATGGTCATTCCTTCGATGAATGCCTAATTAATTTGTCAAATGTCATGGAAAGATGCATAGAAACAAATTTAGTGTTGAATTTCGAAAAGTGTCATTTCATGGCCAATCACGGCATTGTCCTTGGTCATATAGTTTCATCTAGGGGCATTGAGGTCGATAAGGCGAAAATTGATGTTATTTCTGACCTGCCTTACCCTACGAATATTCGAGAATTGCGATCTTTCCTTGGTCATGCAGGTTTCTATCGCAGGTTCATAAAGGATTTTTCAAAGATAGTGACACCCATGACGAGCTTGTTGAAGAAGGATGTCCCATTCAGTTTTGGGAAAGAATGCAAGCATGCCTTTGACATTCTAAAGAAGTGTTTGACGAATGCGCCCATCATACATCCATCGCAGTGGGGAACCGCCTTCGAGATTATGTGCGACGCAAGCAATTACGCGGTTGGTGCTGTGCTCGGTCAGAGGATAGAGAAAAAGAGCCACGTTATATATTACGCGTCCAGAACGCTCAATTCCGCGCAGATTAGCTACACCACAACAGAGAAGGAGCTACTTTCAATAGTATTCGCTCTTGATAAATTTCGACCTTATTTGCTTGGATCTAAAGTGGTTGTCTTTTCTGATCATGCAGCGGTTCGGTATTTAATGAACAAGAAGGACTCGAAACCTCGACTGCTCAGATGGGTGTTGCTCCTTCAAGAATTTGATGTAACAGTCCAGGACCGGAAGGGATCTGAAAACACGGTGGCCGACCACCTAAGCCGCATAGTAAGGGAAGAGGATGTTTTGCCATTGAATGATGACTTTCCCGATGAAATCCTTTTCCAGATGAGTGCGGAAACCCCCTGGTACGCCGATTTAGTAAACTACTTGGTTACAGGTAATTTTCCATTTAATTTCCCTCCAAATAGAAAAGTGATAACTCCATTTTGGAGCTATTAAATACGTCCTAATTATAGCTAAGGACCGCTTTCAATTGATTAAATATATCTCTTTTGTAGGAGAAAAGCGGCAAAGAGCTCGTGCGTCCGTTGGGCATGTTCGAGTGCTTAAAGCAGAGTTTTAGCGCCCCGGGAGTGCATCGGGAAGAGGGGAACTTGTTCCATGAAGAAACGGGCCAAAACAGCCTTGGAGAGGCAAAGCATCAGCTCCAAACCCGAGAGCCAGCGTCGAGCTATAGCGTCGAGACGCTGGCTCGACGCTGGAAAAACCCGAGAGCAAGCGTCGAGTGATAGCGTCGAAACGCTAGCTCGACGCTGCCCTGGCGTCGAGACGCTCCGGAGGAGGCGCGCGCAGGAAATTCATCGGGGCAGCGTCGCGACGCCATCGCGCGCGCGCGCGGATTACTTAGGGCACAGCGTCGAGACGCTGGCCTAGCGTCTCGACGCTACGACGAAGGCAGTAGCTAAAAGACGATTTTTCTGCAGAATTTTATATCTTCATCTTCTTCATCTCTCAACGGATTTTGACGATTTTTGTCTCCTTCTTCCCCATTTTCTCTCTATTTTCCGTGGAGCTCCGCCATTGTTGGCATGCTTGTGAGCTCCACTTTCCATTGTAATAGGTAGATGAACTCTTCCATGGTCGTTGGTGGAGCGGGATTGACGAACCGCGCCATGAGCGGCTAAGGTAAGGGTGACGGTTTGGGATTTGTTTAGGGGAATTTTGTTAGACATTTATGGCTTTGATAATCTGAGTATAATTTTGCATATTGGAATCTGATTATTGGCATCTGTTTACCTTGCTTAATCCAACGCGCATGCTAAAATACGTTGATTGACACTCGGGTAGTTTCGCATGTTGTGTATGTTAAAGAGTAGCGATGTCGTGCCTCTCACTGCTCGACTAAGTAACACAGGTAAATAGAACTAAATCGAAGTATCGGGTCGGGTAGGATAAATGTTGGTTGCATACGGCGTTTGCGGGCAACCTACTAGCATTTAGAATTCACGCTCGAATGTTTGTCGCGGTTAGCTAGTAACTATCTAAATTCACTTTAGGACTGATCATCTTAATGCGAGCTTAGATAACGTATAATTAGGACTGTGTGGCCTAATTAAAATCCATGGAGTCGGCTACTTTGGGGCTTCTCTGGTAGTCGTCCGCGTGCTAAATAAACTTTATTCCATGTCGTTAGAATTAAATGATAAGTTGAATGTTGTCTAACAATTGACCCCGAGACTCCCCAAACCGTGCACACGCTCTCTTCATATTATTTATTTCCTTCGTAGCTTTGTTATTAATTCTCTTGCATGATAAAACCCCCCTGTTACCAATTAATCAATTAAATCTCAATTTCACTAGTAAATTCATTCTTCCTATTCCTTGGATCGACCCTGTTACCACTGGCGGCAAAGCCTTGGTCATAGGCTTTATAAATCGTATTTTGGCAAGCCTCGACAGCTTGAGATTAAGCGGATATTCAAAAATCCGCGCACCAAAATTGGCGCCGTTGCCGGGGAATAGGCAATTGTTTGAATTTATGATTGAAGTTTGAATTTGATTCTTTGATGGTGGACTGAAAAAATTTTCTGTTTGTATGTTGTATGTTTAGATTTTTGTTTGTGTATGACCCGTTCCTCTGAGGGTAGTTTGCAGTATATCCCTGAGATTGACAGAGAGGAGCGGCGGTTACGGAGAGAGGCCCGGGAGGGGCAAGGACAGTTTGAAAGAGAAGAAGGCAATCCCTTCTTATTTGACGAGATGGCGCAAGGTGATGCGCCACGGACGCTTAAGCAGCTGGCAGCGCCAGACCTGAACCTGCAGCCTTTGTGCATTAACTACCCCGTGGTAGCAGGTAACTTCGAGTTGAAATCTGGTTTAATTCACCAGTTACCTTCTTTCCATGGAAATGCAGGTGAGGACGCGAACAAACATTTGATGGAGTTCCATTGCGTCTGCGCGGGGATGAAGCCCGCAGGAGTCACGGAGGAGCAACTGAATATGAGGGCATTCCCCTTTACGCTCAAGGATAAGGCCAAGGATTGGCTGTATTATCTGCCTTCCGGATCCATCACCACGTGGCAGGATATGAAGCGGGTATTTTTAGAGAAATACTTTCCCGCATCCTTAGCCACCACTCTGCGGAAGAGGATATATGGGATCACCCAGGATGTCGGTGAGTCCCTGCACGAATACTGGGAACGCTTTGGGCGCCTGTGCGCGAGCTTCCCACATCATCAGATCGCCGATCAGCTGCTCATACAGTATTTCTATGAGGGGATGACGCCCCATGACCGGCAGATGATCGATGCAGCGAGTGGAGGGGCACTGATTGACAAGACCCCAGTTGAGACCAAACAGTTGATAGCAAATATGGCCACCAACTCGCAGCAATTCGGTATTCGGGGACAAGGCCAAGTGCACAGCGTGGCTCAGAGCCACGAGATGACTGAAATGAGGGCCCAGGTGGCCGAGATAGGTAGCATGTTAAAGAAAATCGTTGGAGGACACCGTGAGGATGCGGAGGTCAACGCGATCGGGGGGTATGCTTCCAACCCAAGGAAGTACGACCCATATGCAAACACTTACAACCCCGGTTGGCGCGACCATCCTAATTTCAGCTATGGGAATAGGGAAGGACAAACTCGTTTCCAAGGCCAGTCCCAGGATAGGCCTAATTCTTCCACCCAGGCTCAAGCCTCGAGCTCCTCCAGCTCGCTTGAAGAGATGGTAAGGACCATCGTGACTAGCACTAGCCAGTTTCAGAAGGAGGCTCGTGAAGAGCTCAATTCTCATAAGGCAGAGCTGCAGAATTTGAACAAGCAGCTGACACAAATGGCGGTGTCTATTAGTAAGATTGAGAGCAAGAGCTCGGGGAAGCTTCCTTCCCAAACTACTGTGAACTCATGTGAAAACGTGAGTGCCATTCAGCTGCGCAGTGGGAAGTCACTTTCCACCAGAGCTGCGAAGGAAGCCACGGACAGCTTGAACAAGTCCGCCCCGACTGCTCCCGAGACTCAGAATGAGAAAAGAAATGAGAAGGTCAGTGTACCTGAGGATGTTGCCATAGCACCATTCCCGAGTAGGCTTGCGAAGCCTACTTTGGAATCTGAAAATGAGGAGGTCCTGCGAACCTTCCAAAAGGTGATGGTGAATATCCCGCTCCTAGAGGCAGTCAGTCAAGTGCCCAAGTATGCGAAATTTCTAAGGAGCTGGTGCACTACAAAAAGGAAGTCCAGAGGGACTGAGAAAAAGAAAGAAAACGTCTCTGCCATACTCCCAGGTACGTTGCCTGCAAAGTGCAACGATCCAGGTACTTTTACTATCCCTTGCACTATAGGTAGTAAAATTGTTCATAATGCCATGTTAGATCTAGGAGCCTCTGTTAATGTTATGTCGTATGCATTGTATCGTGATCTGAATTTAAATGAAATGTATGAATGTAATGTTTCTGTTCAGTTGGCTAATGGGTCGAGCATCTGTCCTAGGGGGAAGGTAGAGGATGTTTTAGTTAGAGTTGGGAATATGACGTTTCCCGCTGATTTCCTTGTTTTAGATATGAATGAGAAGTCATCGCATGCTTCGTCCTCTATGCTGTTAGGACGCCCTTTTCTTAAGACCGCTAGGGTCAAAATCGATGTGTATAAGGGCGTCGTTTCGTTAGAGTTTGATGATATTTTGCATGAGTTTTCTTTATTTGATGGGAAATCTGTTGCGAATGTTTCTGTTGTTTGTGAGCATGTTGAGAATGGGAATCTACCCTCGCGCTTGAGGGATGGTTCCCATGTCTCAGTTAAAATTTCTGATTTGAATTTGTTTGATGACACTGCTGGTTTTTGCACTAACAATGCTGATATTCACGTGCCCGAGGCACGAAGAGTGCAAAATATTTTTCAGGTGGATGGTAGGAAAGGTGTGGCCATGGACAAGTATGGATCGTCCCCCGCACCTACAGACTATGGATGAGTCTGTTGAGAGAATACAGTCGAGCAACCGACTTTAAAAATTCTGCGCTTCTCGGAGGCACCCGAGCGATGGACTGTTTTTATGCTTTAGTTTAGTTTTATTGTTTTTTTTAGATTAATTTAGTGTTAATTAGCTTGCTGTTTTTTTTAGGAATCGAGGATGAGAAGACAATTTTGGGCTCTAAGGCGTTCGTGCGCCGCTTCCTCGCCCTCGCCAGCTTCACCAAGAGTCAGGGAAGTGTATTTCTTCTTCCCTTTTACTTCGTTGTATCTGACTGGTTGGCATTGAGGACAATGCCAAATTTTGAAGTTGGGGGTGGAGTAGTCTGATGGATGTGCATGTGTAGTTTGTTGAGAAGTGTTATAAAGATATTGAAGTGCTTGGGACTCTTTTTATTGTTTTCTGACTGTGATAGCCTAGGAAATGCATGTTGGAAATCTGAGCATGTTCATAATCGAGTTTTTGCATGAGTTTTGTGTTTATTAGGTTCATGTCAAAAATTTTAAAATTTTTTCTGTTGCTCCCTTGCACTCATCGCGCACTTAGCAACTTCTCTCTAGATTCCGTAAACTTGGTTTGTCGCATGTTTTGCTAATTCTCGTTGTCACCCCGAAAGGCACCCTTAGGTAGCTTGTTGCATGAGAGTTAGTAGTTAGTTAATTGAGAAAGCATGTGCTTAGCCTAATGTAAAAAAAAAATATAGAAAAGCATGTTTGGTGGAAAATTCCTCTCGAGGCGCTCCTCCTTCTTATTAGCGCTTAAAAGAAGTGAGCGTCAGTCCTTAAAAACGTGAAGTTTTATGCATGAATTTGACGTGTTAGGCAGCTCGAGTAGGAAAGAAAAAGAAATAAAAAGTTGGTTCAAGGAACCTTAATAAAAGAGTACAAAGTACTTGTGAAAAGAAAGAAAAAGAATGAGAAAATAATTAGGTCTCTTAATTTGCTTCTTTCTCTCGTGTAAGTCAAGTGTAGCTGTTCTTAAACGCTAGAAGTAGGGGGAAAACGGGATGTGCGTTGCATGTAGGTTTTCCGGGTTTACGTGAGTTTAGGAGTGGTTGTCTAGCACACACACACGCTAGGGGGCAAGAGTTAATTTTTGATATGTCCTAGTTAATGCATGAACAAAATGCTTCCATGATTATGCTCGTGTTTAAATTTCAATATGCATGGAGGTTTGAGTTAGAATATATGTAAACGCGTCCTTAGAGTCAATGTCTTTGTAGTGCTTGCTCGAGGACTAGCAATGTTTAAGTTGGGGGTGTTTGATAACTCCATTTTGGAGCTATTAAATACGTCCTAATTATAGCTAAGGACCGCTTTCAATTGATTAAATATATCTCTTTTGTAGGAGAAAAGCGGCAAAGAGTTCGTGCGTCCGTTGGGCATGTTCGAGTGCTTAAAGCAGAGTTTTAGCGCCCCGGGAGTGCATCGGGAAGAGGGGAACTTGTTCCGTGAAGAAACGGGCCAAAACAGCCTTGGAGAGGCAAAGCATCAGCCCCAAACCCGAGAGCCAGCGTCGAGCTATAGCGTCGAGACGCTGGCTCGACGCTGGAAAAACCCGAGAGCAAGCGTCGAGTGATAGCGTCGAGACGCTAGCTCGACGCTGCCCTGGCGTCGAGACCCTGCTTGGCATCGAGACGCTCCGGAGGAGGCGCGCGCAGGAAATTCATCGGGGCAGCGTCGCGACGCTGGCCTTGCGTCGCGACGCCATCGCGCGCGCGCGCGGATTACTTAGGGCACAGCGTCGAGACGCTGGCCTAGCGTCTCGACGCTACGACGAAGGCAGTAGCTAAAAGACGATTTTTCTGCAGAATTTTATATCTTCATCTTCTTCATCTCTCAACGGATTTTGACGATTTTTGTCTCCTTCTTCCCCATTTTCTCTCTATTTTCCGTGGAGCTCCGCCATTGTTGGCATGCTTGTGAGCTCCACTTTCCATTGTAATAGGTAGATGAACTCTTCCATGGTCGTTGGTGGAGCGGGATTGACGAACCGCGCCATGAGCGGCTAAGGTAAGGGTGACGGTTTGGGATTTGTTTAGGGGAATTTTGTTAGACATTTATGGCTTTGATAATCTGAGTATAATTTTGCATATTGGAATCTGATTATTGGCATCTGTTTACCTTGCTTAATCCAACGCGCATGCTAAAATACGTTGATTGACACTCGGGTAGTTTCGCATGTTGTGTATGTTAAAGAGTAGCGATGCCGTGCCTCTCACTGCTCGACTGAGTAACACAGGTAAATAGAACTAAATCGAAGTATCGGGTCGGGTAGGATAAATGTTGGTTGCATACGGCGTTTGCGGGCAACCTACTAGCATTTAGAATTCACGCTCGAATGTTTGTCGCGGTTAGCTAGTAACTATCTAAATTCACTTTAGGACTGATCATCTTAATGCGAGCTTAGATAACGTATAATTAGGACTGTGTGGCCTAATTAAAATCCATGGAGTCGGCTACTTTGGGGCTTCTCTGGTAGTCGTCCGCGTGCTAAATAAACTTTATTCCATGTCGTTAGAATTAAATGATAAGCTGAATGTTGTCTAACAATTGACCCCGAGACTCCCCAAACCGTGCACACGCTCTCTTCATATTATTTCTTTCCTTCGTAGCTTTGTTATTAATTCTCTTGCATGATAAAACCCCCCGTTACCAATTAATCAATTAAATCCCAATTTCATTAGTAAATTCATTCTTCCTATTCCTTGGATCGACCCTGTTACCACTGGCTGCAAAGCCTTGGTCATAGGCTTTATAAATCGTATTTTGGCAAGCCTCGACAGCTTGAGATTAAGCGGATATTCAAAAATCCGCGCACCAAAAAGCTAAGCTGAAAAGCGAGGCTAAACATTATGTATGGGAAGACCCGTATTTATGGAAATTTTGTGCGGACCAAGTAGTTAGGAGGTGTGTTCCTCTGTCTGAGCATGAATCTATTCTCGCTTTCTGTCATGAATTTGCATGTGGGGGACATTTCGGGCCTAATAGGACTGTTAAAAAAATTCTAGCCTGTGGTTTGTTCTGGAATTCGATGTTTAAGGATGCTTATGATTATTGCAAAACTTGTGATAAATGCCAAAGGATGGGGAGTATAACTAAAAGGAATGAAATGCCCCAAGTCCCCATCTTGATTTGTGAGATCTTTGATGTCTGGGGCATGGACTTTATGGGTCCTTTCCCTTCCTCCTGTGGATTTTCCTACATCTTATTAGCTGTGGACTACGTGTCCAAATGGGTAGAAGCTAAGGCCACTAAAACTGATGATTCTAACACTGTTGTTAAGTTTGTCAAGTCTAACATTTTCAGCAGATTCAGAGTACCACGAGCTATAATCAGTGATCAAGGAACACATTTCTGTAACAGATCGGTTTCCGCCCTGATGAAAAGGTATGGTATTAATCATCGAGTGTCCACCACTTACCACCCGCAAGCCAATGGGCAAGCCGAGGTCTCGAACAGAGAGGTCAAATCCATTCGTTTTTTTTTGCAAAAGTGAATATATATAAGCAAAAGGCCTCAAAGCCCGAGGCCAAAGGGCACAACAACAAGAGAACAAACACTGGGAGAACCAATGTACGACAACAAAACGAAAACAACACAACAGAAACCTCACAGCCCGAGGGAAAGCAACAAATAAACCAAACAACAACAAACTCCAGCATTCAACCCACAAGCGGGAAGGAGCTAGAAAAAGAAACACAACTGAAAAGCAAAGAAACAGCTGAAGCAGGAGGAAACAAAGACATAGAGCACGAAGGAAGCGTGACACCTCAACCGCGAAGCATGACACCTCATCCGCCCACAAAACTCCCCAGGCCATCCAACCCCCGGCCGGAACTAGCGAAAGAGCGACTCCAGACAGGGGCAAGGGGCACCAAGCAAACACAGAGAGAGGACAGGCAGATGCTGAGAAAAAAGGGGCCAAGCTGGCCATCCATCAAATGCAAACAAGAAACCCGCCCCCCAAGCTCGACCAAGAAACCGAACAAAGAAGAGGCCCATCAACTCGTTTTCCCCCTACTTATGGCAAAAGAACAACCATCCGGTATGCAGGCACGGCAGAAAGCCACAGGGATCCAGCCAGCATCGCTTCCCTCGACAAAGCCAGATCCAAGGACCCACCAAAAGCCCACACACCCTCAGGACAAAGCGCCTTTCGGGGTGACAACAAGCGTCCAGAACTCAGCTCCATTAGGAACTAGGACCGGCAGGAGACAACGAGCCCCCACAAAACAAGAGAAGGACAGCCAACTGCAGAAGAAACAAGCACCGCCTGAACCACCCCGACAGCAAGGGACACCCCACAGACCAGCCACGCAGAGCCCCACACAAGAAGCCCACCAGGGGGGAAGGCCAAGGACAGCCAAGGACAAACAGATGAAGAAGCCAGCAACAGAAACAAGCCTCAGAAAGCATCGATCTCAGAGCAAGAACAAGCACAGGGACAAGCTCAAATAACCAAGCCACACAGACCAAACCAGAAACCCCTCCAGAGAAGGGACAGCAGCATGAACCAGGGACAGAGCAGGGGAAGAAGCAATCGTCATAAGCGAGACAGCGCCACAAGAGCAACCTGACATAACACCTGCACACACTCAAAGAACAAGACAAAGTCAATCAAAAGAATCCCAGGGGGAGACGGCCGAAACCGCACCCGCCCAGGACGAGCATGCAGAAGAAATATCAGACCGAATAGCGGCGATAACCGACTGAGTAGGGCGGTGACCCGGGCCATGAAAACGCAAATTGCGTTCCATCCAAATATGGTATATCACAGCACACCAGGCCACCCTCCAAACAAGCTTACGCTTGTGCTGCCCAGCACTCTCCCGACAAATCCACTCAAGCTCAGCATCCCAAGGGAGAACGAGGCGGGAAGCTCTGCCCCAACAGAGGATATCCTCCCACACCAAACTCGCAAAGGGGCACTGGAAAAACAAGTGGTCACGGGACTCAGTCCCGGACAAGCAAAGCAAACAATCAGTAGGTGTCGAGAGGATCCACCTAGCCAGCCTATCACGAGTATACAAGCGGTCCCTCAAGGCCAGCCAGGTGACAAAAGCATGACGCGGAATATTCCCCCCGAACCATAGCAAACCCTGCCACGGGGCCACTGTCCCACGGGGGCGAATCGCCTCCCAAGCACTAGAAACCGAGAAACCAATCCCACCAGGAACCCAGATCAACTTATCCTCCCTACCTGGGCAACACACAGTAGAACGCACAGCATCGGCAATCTCCAACAAATCAGGAGACACTGCCGGCCACCGCCACGAACCATCAGGTAGCAAGAAATCAGAGACCATAGCTTGAATATGACTAGCTGCGTCATACAAGATACGATCACTAATTCTGGGGAGAATAGGACCATCAGGCAGCCAAGGATCAACCCACATACGACACCTAGAACCGTCACCAATGGAAAACCGGATAAGCGGACGGAATTGGTCCCGAAGCCCCATAATCGCCTTGAGGCACCAAGACCACGTAGACGACACAGGAATCGTCAAATCCATTCTTGAGAAAACGGTAAACCCAAGTAGGAAGGATTGGAGCCAACGTTTGGAAGATGCCTTGTGGGCATATAGGACCGCTTACAAAACCCCTATAGGGATGTCTCCCTATAGGTTGGTTTTTGGGAAAGCGTGCCACCTACCGGTGGAAATTGAACACAAGGCATTTTGGGCCATTAAGAAATGCAACATGAGCTTGGATGCGGCAGGAGAGACACGTCTTTTTCAGCTGCAAGAATTGGAGGAACATCGCTTGGAAGCTTATGAGAATTCAAAAAATTACAAGGAAAAGTCCAAGCTATTCCATGACCGAAAAATTGAAAAGAAGCAATTTCATGTAGGACAAAAAGTTCTTCTTTTCAACTCTCGGTTGAAGCTCATGCCAGGTAAACTTTCTTCCAAATGGTTAGGTCCTTATGTCGTGACTAATGTTCTACCTTATGGTTCAGTGGAAATCAGATTGTTAGATTCTGATCATTCATTCAAGGTGAACGGTCACCGGTTGAAAATTTTCCATGAAGGGGTCGCGGATTCTTATGCTGACTGCTTGTACTTGACCACCTTCGAAGTCGATTGATAAAGGGAGAATTCAGTCGAGCAATCGACTTTAAAAATTTGCGCTTCTCGGAGTCACCCGAGCATTGAACTGTATTTTTGTTAGTTGCTGTTTTTTATAGTTTTTGCTTGTTTAGTTTTAGTTGTTTAAGTTTGTTATTTTTCTTTCTTAGGTAATAAGGGAGAGATGATCGATATTTCGAATCTACATTGAATTTGAAGTTGTGCGTACCCTCTCACCGATCCCACAAAAATTCAGGGGAGGTTTCTGTTCCCTTTAATTTTTGTTGTTATCGTTGATTATTTGGTGGATTAGATGCATTGAGGACAATGCAGTCTTTTAGGTGGGGGTGGAATTTATATTTGAACTTCGTTGTAGTTCTCGAGCATGTCGTACTCTGATTTTGAGATGTTTAGGAATCTGAATGCATGTTGTCCGATGAGGACTTTCTGTGATTTGTTTGTAAATACTCCATAGTTGTGCATTTCGAGAAAATTATGGGAATGTATGCATATTTTGAGCATATTTTAAAAAAATTTCGATTATTCCCCTACATTCACTGAGCACGTAGACCTCTTACTCTTAGTTCTGTAGGCTTAGAATTATTTTATTTTGTCTGAAAGCTCGTTGTCACCCCGAAAGGTCCATTTAGGGAGGCTTGATATGTTAGAAGTTATAACGAATCATTTGATTTAGCAAAGCTATGTGCCTAGAAAAAAAAATCATAGAGAGTAAAAGCATGTTTGTAATATACTCTGAGGTGCTCCTCCTTCTTGTGTTGCCCGTGTAACCAGGGGCGATCGTGTAACCCACGGTTGCCACTGCATGAAAGGGCAACTAACAGAAGTGAGCACTAGTCCTTAAAAACGTGAAGCGAAACAAATGCTTGACGTGTTAGGCTCTCAAGAAAAGAAAAGAAGAAAAATAGTTAGGCCTTTTGTTTTGTTATTCTTTCCGACATTGAAAAGCCGATAGTCTGTTCTTATTGCCAGAAGTAAGGGGAAGATGAGTATTAGGATCGATTAAAGTGGTTCCGGGTCTATGGAAGCTAGGATAGGAGGTGCTAATAATCACACACAAACGTTAGGGAATGAGAGCTAATATTTTGAAATATTCACAAAGTATGCATACGCTTAATTGTTTTCCGTTAGCATGATTATCTTGTTTTTGCAAGCATTGAGATTCGAGTCGTCAGCATGCATGTCTATTCTTATAAGATAAATCAAAGTGTTCCTTGCTCGAGGACTAGCAAGATTCAGGTCGGGGGTATTTTGATAGCTCTAAAATAGAGCTATAATTATAGCCTTAATTCTAGCTAAATGCCATGCTTAATTCAATTAAATCTACTTATTTTAGGTATTTCGTGGCAAAGAGCTCGGGAAGTCAAATTATGAATTTCAGGGTTAAAACGGTCATTTAAGAGGTTTCGGGAAGTGTTCAGGTCAAGAACATAGGCAAAACGGAGCTCGGGAGCCAAAACGAGCCAAAAATGGGCCAAGACCCGAGAGGTCAGCGCCTAGGCGCCGGCGCCCAGCGCCCAGGCGCCCAACCGCGCCGCACGCCCAGACCGCCCACGCACAGACGCCCGCGCGCGCAGCCTGGTGCCCGTCATCGTAAGCCCCGCGCGCGCGTCCGCGCCATCGCGCGCCCCAGCGCCCAAGTCCGCGCGCGCGCCGCACGCCAACACCCGCGCGCGTCCTCGCTCGTCCGCCTCCGCGCCCGTGTCCGACATCAAAAGTCAGCGCGCAGCGCCCAGGCGCCCGCTCGACCGCCCACGCCCGTGTCCGCGCGCGCCGCTTGCCTCGCCTCGCCTCGTCCGCGTGCTGACCCTAGCCATGACACAGATTACCCGTCATTAAAAGTCCTGAAAAAGTCCGACATTAAAAGTTATAAAAAATCCCAGATTTTGTAAATTTTCCAGAGGGCTCAACGCCTAGGCGCTGACTTATAGCGCCTAGGCGCTGTCCCGATTTTGTGCGCGCGCGCCCGTGGCGCCTAGGCGCTGACTTATGGCGCCTAGGCGCTATTCTGACACAGAAATGGGTATTTAAGTGCGTTTTTCCGAATTTAGGGCATTCTCTTCTCCCCCTTCTCTTCAAAACACGATTCTCCACCCATATTTGGCTATTGTACCTCCATTAATGGAGCTTGGAAGGCTACTCTTGGATTTCTTCACTCCATTCTCCTTCATGTCTAGCTAAGAGGTAAGTACTTAATCTTTAGGAGATGGGTTAGAAGTTGCAAATGTGATTGGGTGAGACTTGGATTGTTTGTGTATGTTTAGCATGTTTAGCATTCAACTTTTATCTAATCTAAGCATTAATTTCCAGCATCAATTTCTTCTTGGTTTGACTCCCATTTTGTTTATTGATTGTTGGGTTGGTCAAAAACCCATTATGCGTTTGCCTCTTGTGGGTTGAGTGACAGCAGTCTAAGTGTAATTAAATTGGTGTTGCAATATTTAATTTAGCTACCCGTTAGACTCTAGATGAAGAGTAAATCGAGCCCGTTATTAGAGATCTCAGTAACGTACTCGTCGCATAGTTACCCGTCGCTCGTAGTTAACTCTATTTGGGAGAGCGTTCGCCCTCAATTGGATTAACATCGAAGCTTAATGAAGAGCTGTCAACTCTTCATTAACTACTTGGGATTGCTAGTTTCTTCTTAGAAATTCGTAATTTGTGTGGGTGTTAGTTAAAAGCATGCTAAGTCTTGGGGGTCTATGATCCGAATCACATTGCAATTAATAACCCGGAACCTTTAGATTGAGTGTTTTCATTACAATTTCCATCTCTCCCTTTATTCCAAATTGTCATTTAATTTTTCCCTTTATTTTCTCTTTTCTTCTCTTAATTCTCAAAACCCCCCATCAACATTTTCTCTCATTAAGCAATTAGAATTCTGAATTTAGATTAAGCTATTAAATTCCCTGTGGTACGATCCTGACTACCGCTTTCTACAAGTTTTGAAGAAGCCTTAGGCAGTGTTATAAATTTTAAATTTGGCGGGTCTCGACAACCCGAAACACATGGAATATTCACAAAATTCCGTTACCATGCCTCAAGGCGATTATGGGGCTTCGGGACCAATTCCGTCCACTTGTCCGGTTTTCCATTGGCGATGGTTCTAGGTGACGTATGTGGGTTGATCCATGGCTGCCTGATGGTCCTATTCTCCCCAGGATTAGTGATCGTATCTTGTATGACGCAGCTAGTCATATTCAAGCTATGGTCTTTGATTTCCTGCTACCTGATGGTTCGTGGCGGTGGCCGGTAGTGTCTCCTGAGTTGTTGGAGATCACTGATGCCGTGCGCTCTACTGTGTGTTGCCCAGGTAGGGAGGATAGGTTGATCTGGGTTCCAGGCGGGATTTGCTTTTCTGTTTCGAGTGCTTGGGAAGCGATCCGCCCCCGTGGGACAGTGGTTCCTTGGCAGGGTTTGCTATGGTTCGGGGGAAATATTCCGCGTCATGCTTTTGTCACCTGGTTGGCCTTGAGGGACCGTTTGTATACCCGTGATAGGCTGGCTAGGTGGATCCCCTCGACCCCTACCGCTTGTTTGCTTTGTTTGTCCGGGACTGAGTCCCGTGACCACTTGTTCTTTCAGTGCCCCTTTGCGAGTTTGGTGTGGGAGGATATCCTCTGTTGGGGGAGAGCTTCCCGCCTCGTTCTCCCTTGGGATGCTGAGCTTGAGTGGATTTGTCGGGAGAGTGCTGGGCAGCACAAGCGTAAGCTTGTTTGGAGAGTGGCCTGGTGTGCTGTGATCTACCATATTTGGATAGAACGCAACTTGCGTTTTCACGGCCCGGGTCACCGTCCTCCTCAGTCGGTTATCGCTGCTATTCGGTCTGATATTTCCTCTGCATGCTCGTCCTGGGTGGGTGCGGTTTCGGCCGGCTCCCCCTGGGATTCTTTTGATTGACTTTGTCTTGTTCTTTGAGTGTGTGCAGGTGTTTTTTCAGGTTGCTCTTTGCGGTGCTGTTTCGCTTCTGGCGATTGCTTCTTCCCCTGCTCTGTCCCTGGTTGCTGCTGTTGTCTCTTCTCTGGAGGTGGTTTTCAGTTTGGTCTGTGAGGCTTGCTTGTTTGAGCTTGTCCCTGTGCTTGTCCCTGCTTTAAGGACGCTGCTTGCAGAGGCTCGATCCGTTGCTTGCTTTCTTCACCTGTCTGTCCCTTGATGTCCTTGGCCCTTTCTTCCCTGGTGGGCTTTTTGAGCGGGGGCTTTGAGAGGCTAGTCTGTGGGGTGCCATCAGCTGTTGGGGTTGGTTCCGGCGGTGCTTGCTACTTCTGCAGTTGGCTGTCCTTCTCTGTTCTGTGGGTGCTCTTTGTCCCCTGCCGGTCCTGGTTCCTAATTGAGTTGAGTTTGTTCTGGATGCTTGTTGTCACCCCGAAAGGCGCTTTGTCCGGAGGGTGTGTGGGCTTTTGGTGGGTCCTTGGATCTGGCTTTGTCGAGGGAAGCGATGCTGGCTGGGTCCTTGTGGCTTTCTGCCGTGCATGCATACCGGATGGTTGTTCTTTTGCCATAAGTAGGGGGAAGACGAGTTGAAGGGCCTCTTCTTTGTTTGGTTACTTGGTCGTGCTTGGGGGGCTGGCTTCTTGCATACATATGATGGATGGCCAGCTTGGCCCCTTTTATCTCAGCATCTGCCTGTCCTCCCTCTGTTTGCTTGGTGCCCCTTGACTCTGTCTGGAGTCGCTTTTTCGCTCGTGCCGGCCGGGGGATGGATGGCCTGGAGTTTTCTGGGCGGCTGAGGAGTTATGCTTCGTTCGTGTTCTGATTTGTTGTTTCCTCTTGCTTCAGCTGTGTTCTTTTTCTTTTTGAGTTGTGTGGTATTTATTTGCTTTTTGTCTTTTCTGGCTCCTTCTCGCTTGTGGGTTGGATGCCGGGGTTTGTAGTTGTTTGGTTTCTTGTTTGCTTTCCCTCGGGCTGTGAGGTTCTGTTGGGTTGTTTTGTTTTGTTGTCGTACATTGGTTTTCCCAGTGGTTGTTCTCTTGTTTGATGGTGCCCTTTGGCCTCGGGCTTTGAGGTCTTTTTGCTTATATATAATCACCTTTGCAAAAAAAAAAAAGAGTTCGAAGTCCGCTCAAGACTTAGCTTGTTGTTCAAGCTTGTAATAAAATAGTTATTGCTTGCTAAATGCCAAAATCGATCCACTTTAGTGTGTTTAATTAATTATGCATTGTGAATGTATGTTTTAATTAAATTCCATGTTTGTATGTGCATAACGTATGCCATATAGATTTAAAATCCCACCATAGGAAGCATGCTCCATGCATTGGTATTATGTTATAAGTGTTATAATTTATAGTATGCATATTTGGGACTTCATGAGTATTAATATAAGTGTTATATTAATTCATGAATTAGATGTTGTTAATTTAATAGAATAATTGATATAAGTGTTATATTAATTATGAAATTAAATTTACAACATAGGTTGCCCTGGTTTTATGCATATTGTAGGTTATAAGTGTTATAATATATCGGATGCATGTTTAATTCATGACTATTAATATAAGAGTTATATTAATTCATGAATTATTTGTTGTTGGCTTAATAGAATAATTAATATAAGTGTTATATTAATTATGAAATTAAACATCCAACTAAGATGCATATTGTATGTTATAATTGTTATAATGTATAGGAATGCATGCTTGATTCATAATAATTGATATAAGTGTTATATTACTTTATGAATTAGGAGTTGTATATTTAAGAGCATAATCGATATAAGTGTTATATTGATTATGAAGTTAAATATTCAATTTGTCATGGCTTAGCGAATGTATGTTTGAGAAGCATATAGAAGATTGTTGTAGTAAGTCTAGTTTTTGCAAGTGTTGTAAAAATGACTTAGACGCATTGATAGATTGTGGTTTTCTCTCTCCTAATTTCTCTATGTTCTCTCTCCTCCCTCCAATGGGGGATTGACTTTTTGGAGGTGCAATTCGTCCATGGTGGCTTGAAGCTTCCATGGTTGGGGAGCTCGGTTGAAGCTTGGTAGGGCATTCTCGGTTGAAGCTTGGTAGGGCATTCTGATGAAGGAAGAGGAGCTGGGCGCATCACGGAGGTAAGTTCCTCATTCCTCTGTTTTTTTTGCGTTTTATCATTTCTGGTTTTGTTTAGTTTTTAGGTGTGCTCTGTTTCGGGGTTTTTGTTTTGTGTTGTGGGAGATTAGGATTTCTTCATATTGTTTCACGTCAACCATGAGGAAGAAGAAATCCCCTCTGAAAAAACCATTTGCCCAAAGTCTTGGCCCATCTTCGATCCAAAATGGGTTTCGGCTTCTGAAATCTACAGCCCAATCTGGGGCAGGGCAGCTTTCGGCTTTGCCTGGGGAGCTCTCTCTTGGCATTCCTAGTGATGTTGGTAAGGTATCGGGGGGTTGGCTCCAAAGGGGTCGTCTTCGGAGGCTTCGTCTATGGGTTTAAATGGTGGGAAAAAACAGAGTATCGTTGTTGAGGCTTTTGAGATGGTGAAGTCGTCTTCTCATATTTTGAGTACTAGTTCCTTAGAGGCAGGAAGTTCTAGGGTGGGAAGTCAAGCAAATGTTCAAAAAATGACCTCTGTAGCTTCTGGGCAGAACTCAAAAAAAGGTAAAATAGGGGGTCATCCTCCTCAGCTGGGTTCCAAATCTGTAGGCAAGGCCTGCGATGTGCGTCAGTCTGATTCAGAGGAAGTGGCGGCAGTGGCTTCCTCAACCTCTACATTGCCTCGTATTGGAGCTGGTAAGACGCAGCTGGAGGAAGAAGATGGTCAACCCGTAGCTTCCATGGCCGCACCTGCTGCTGTACAAACATTAAATGGGTTTCCTATTGAAGGAAAGTCTATTCAAAGGATGGGCGGGAAGAATGGACGTAACGTCTTCAGCTGCCCTGTCTCCCCTGTGATTGCTGCAGATGTACTGAATGGGCAGGGTACGATTTGTGAATCCCGTCAAGCTGGCTGTTATACTATGGAGTCCCCTTTGATAAATTTAGAAGGTTTTGGAAGTCAATCTGTGATGCACGATATTCCTTTGCCAAATAAGGTAATTTTGGGAAGTAATCCTCCTCTGCCAATTACGGAAAATATGGCAAATGCTTTAAATGGTGATCCTCCTTCTCTGCCATTTAAGGAAAGCTTGGACCATAATGGGCTTAATGGGCTAGGCCAAAATGGGCTGAATGAATTGAATCACAATGGGCCTCTTATGCTAATGGGCTTGACAAATTGAGTTTGGGCCCATTGATTGGCTTAGGTCAAGGAGTCTTGCCATTGGGGGCATCTTCCTTTAGCCCAATCGGGCGTGGACAGTTGGGCAATTTGGTGACCCGCCGTAGTGTCCCCCCTCGGGAGGAGTTATTGGCCTTGGAGGGAAAGGATGGAGCTAGTGAGTCTGGAATGGGGTTTGGCTCGCTTGGGACGAGGTTTGGGTCGGGGATTCCAGGAAAGTTTCCTCTGTTAGGCCAACCTCGCTCGGGTATGTTTGCTAGTGAGGGGGATGTTGTGTCTATGGGTTCTGAGGATGGTTCTGGGCCTATTCTTGGTGGGCCCTTTGGGGCCCGAGGGGCCAATGGTCTAGGACAGAAGTCTACTTGGGCCAATCTGTTTGGGCCCCAGTGGATCTCCCCTGCTGATGAACCCCTAGTCTATAACCCTCCTATTGAGAAGGATGGGCTTATGTTTGCCATTCCCTCGGATGAGGTTATTGAGGAGGGCATAGCAGTCTGGAGAGGTTCTTTGGTGGGTCAATTTGTTGATGGCAAACTTCCATTTTTTGTTCTTGATCGTCTTGTCAAGAAGATTTGGGGACATGTGGAAGTTCCAACCATTAACTTGTTTGATAATGGATTGATCATTTTCAGGTTCCAAAAGGACTCAGCTAGGGACTGGGTCTTAGAGAATGGCCCCTGGCACTTCGGGGGGAAGCCTATCCTACTGAGGCAGTGGGCCCCTGGGATTGTCCCCCAGACCTTTGTGTTCGATAAAATTCCTGTGTGGGTTAAGTTTTTCCATGTCCCTATGGAATTGTGGACCACTCCTGGGTTGAGCAACATTGCGAGTACGGTTGGTGTTCCTTTGCGGTTGGATAAGCCTACAAAGGACAAAACGTGCTCCTCGTATGCTCGGGTCTGTGTGGAGGTTGCGATTGATGCCCCTCTTCCTAGTAAGGTTGGGGTCACTGTCTATGGGGTGGATCATACTATCCCCATTGAGTACGAATGGAAGCCCAAGAGGTGCCTATCCTGTCGGGTCTTTGGCCATTCGGACTCCGGCTGTCCAAAAAAGACTGTGAGTAGTTTTGATCCCATCCTCCCTACACAGGTGTCTACTGAGGGTGGGGTCAGGGTGCCGGCCCAGAGTGATGGCGTGAGCTTGGATCAGGTAGGGGTTGCTAGTGGGGAGGGTGAACAGGCCTCCACTCTTGAGGCTGGTGATGACTTTATCCCTGTGGGAGGGAAATCCCGCAGGCGTAAACGGAAGAAGGCTGCCAAGTCCTTGGCTGCAGACTCGTCTGCCATTCCCATTGCCTTGGCTAGTCTCCCGAGTTCTCCTATTGGCCCCTCCCCTCGGCTCCCACGTTCTCCTGAGCCCCCGAAGGGGGTACATGTGACTAACTCTTTCGGTTCTCTTTCGGATTCCTTGGGGTGTGATTTGGCCCCCCAGAGGGTGGTTTCCTTAATGGAAAAGACGATCTGTGACAGTGTGGACCCCCGATGGTGTCAGGATGCCATTGTCTCCCCTTCTACTTCCTATGTCTAGTTGGTACTCGTGGAATGTGCGCGGTCTCACTGACCCGACAAAAGGACGATGTGTTCGATCCTTTTTGCAGTCTGAGAATATTCGTTTCTGCTGTCTGGTAGAAACCAAGGTTAATGCTCATCAGTTTGATTCCGTGTTTCGTTCCTTTGGGGCAGATTGGCAGTGTGTATGTAGTTATGGGGATAGTGGTATGGGTCGTATTTGGGTGTTATGGCGTTCCCGCCGTTTCTCTTTCTCCCCTAGCCTGATTAGTCCTCAGTTGGTTACTGGCTCCCTGGTGGACCTGTCTTCTTAGGTTGTGACTCATATTGCCTGTGTGTATGGGTCCAATCTCGAGGCTGGGCGGTCTGTTTTGTGGAGGGAGTTGGCCTTGGCTTGTTCGAGTTGGTCTTCCCCTGGAGTGGTTATGGGAGACTTTAATGAGACTCGCCGGTTGACTGAGAGGAGTGGGGGTAACCATAGCATTTCTGCGATGGGAGCCTTTGATACTGCTCTCCTAGAGGCTGACTTGGTTGAGCTGCCGGTTCAGGGGAATTGGTTCACTTGGACTAGTCGCCCGAGGGGTGGCCCAGGAGGTCAGTTGGGCAGGTTGGATAGAGTTTTGGTCAATGCTGAGTGGGCTTCTGGTCGGCCTATGTGTGTGGTGCACGTGCATGACTGGGGTGTTTCTGACCATAGTCCGATGGTTTTCTCTCCAGGCCCTTTAGGTGCTCGTCGGTCTCCCTCCTTTCGGTTCTTTAACCATTGGGGGGAGTCTGATAGGTTTTTGTCTGTGATCGCTAGTAGGTGGGTGACCCATGTTGGGGTCTCTCCGCTTGTTAGCTTCGCTCGCAATTTAAAGGGCTTAAAGGGGTCTCTCAGGCAGGAGTTTGGGACGCCGATTGCCGTGCTTAGTCAGCAGGTTATTGATCTTCGCTGGGCCATGGAGGCTGCCCAGGCGGGGGTTTGTGGTAGACCCCCTTTCTCCCTCCCTCCAGCTTCAGGCCGCTGAGGCATCTGATAGGTTCTGGGCAGCAACTAGGTGTGAAGAAGCCTCCCTTAGGCAGAAATCGAGGGTTAAGTGGCTGGCGTTAGGGGATAGGAACTCAGGGTTCTTTCACAGGAGCGTGAAAGTTAGGGCAGCCCGGAATAGCTTTTCCTCTTTGGTTGATGGTTCTGGGGTCAGGATGTCTTCCCATGAGAACATCTCGAGATCTTTGGTTCATTATTTCCAGGGTCTCTTGGGGTCCCAAGGAGTTGGTTATCGTGACCTCACAGAGCAATTAAAGCCGATGGTGGGGTTTTCGTGGTCTGATCAGTGTGTAACTGATCTCATCCGCCCCATCTCGCGAGATGAGGTTCGAGCTGTTCTCTTTTCCATGAGTAGTGCAGGGGCTCCTGGCCCGGATGGCTTCCCTGTGGGGTTTTTCAAAGCTGCTTGGAGTGTTGTTGGGGATGATTTCGTTTCCGCCGCGCTTCACTTCTTTGATACCTCCTTCCTTCCTCCTGGTATCAATGCCACCTCTCTTACCTTGATTCCTAAGAAGGTGGGTGCCTCCCCGGTTGAGGATTTCAGGCCTATTTCCTGTTGTAATGTGTTGTATAAATGCATTGCAAAGGTCTTGGCTAATCGTCTTCGCGTGTGGCTGCCTTCCTTCATCAGTACGAATCAGTCGGCCTTTGTTCAAAGTAGGAGTATTGTGGATAACATTCTGCTTTGCCAGGAGTTGGTTGGGGGTTACCACCTCAACAAAGGGAGCCCGCGGTGTGTGCTGAAGATTGACCTGCAGAAAGCTTATGATTCTATCCAGTGGGATTTTCTCTTTGGCTTACTGCTTTCGATTGGTTCTCCTTGCCAGTTTGTCAACTGGATCCGGGCTTGCGTTACTTCGCCTATGTTCTCCATTTCGGTGAATGGGTCCTCTGAGGGGTTTTTTGCGGGTAGGCGTGGTCTCCGTAAGGGTGACCCCCTGTCCCCTTACCTAATCGTCATGTGTATGGAAGTCTTGTCGCGGCTGCTGAATTCCCCGCCGCCTGAGTTTGAGTTTCATCCCAAGTGTGAGAGGGTTAATCTTACCCATCTTTGCTTTGCGGATGACTTGATGATTTTCTCTGCGGGGAACAGGACTTCTTTGAGGTGTGTTCAGCAGACATTACTTCACTTCCAGGAGCTCTCAGGCCTTGTGGCTAACTCCGCTAAGAGCTCGATATTCTGTGCGGGGGTCTCTGTCCAGGGGGCTGTCGGTCTGGCTGAGTTCATGGGTGTTGGTCTTGCGACCTTGCCTGTTTGTTACTTAGGTCTCCCTCTCATCTCTGGCCGGCTGTCTTCTCGGGACTGCCAGCCTCTGATTGATCGGATCACCTCTAGGATTGGCAGTTGGACTGCTAGGGCTCTTTGCTATGCGGGAAGGTTGCAGCTTATCCAGTCGGTCCTCCAGAGCTTCTAGGTCTATTTGGCTAGTGTGTTTGTGTTGCCTGCTCGTATAGTCCATAGGGTTGAGAGTTTGCTTCGGTGCTACCTCTGGAAGGGCTCTCCTTCTGGTCGTGGGGGGGCGAAGGTTGCCTGGGATGACATTTGTTTGCCGAAGAGGGAGGGAGGTTTGGGTATTCGTCACATCCAATCCTGGAACTCGGCAGCGGTTATGAAGCTCCTTTGGCTCCTTCTGCTTCGCTCTGGTTCTCTGTGGGTGGCTTGGATGGAGGAGTATATCCTCCGTGGTCGGTCTCTTTGGACGATTCTTGTGTCGTCTATGTGGTCTTGGTGCCTCAAGGCGATTATGGGGCTTCGGGACCAATTCCGTCCACTTGTCCGGTTTTCCATTGGCGACGGTTCTAGGTGTCGTATGTGGGTTGATCCATGGCTGCCTGATGGTCCTATTCTCCCCAGGATTAGTGATCGTATCTTGTATGACGCAGCTAGTCATATTCAAGCTATGGTCTCTGATTTTCTGCTACCTGATGGTTCGTGGCGGTGGCCGGTAGTGTCTCCTGAATTGTTAGAGATCGCCGATGCCGTGCGCTCTACTGTGTGTTGCCCAGGTAAGGAGGATAGGTTGATCTGGGTTCCAGGCGGGATTGGTTTTTCGGTATCGAGTGCTTGGGAGGCGATTCGCCCCCGTGGGACAGTGGTTCCGTGGCAGGGTTTGCTATGGTTCGGGGGGAATATTTCGCGTCATGCTTTTGTCATCTGGCTGGCCTTGAGGGACCGTTTGTATACCCGTGATAGGCTGGCTAGGTAGATCCCCTCGACACCTACCGATTGTTTGCTTTGTTTGTCTGGGACTGAGTCCCGAGACCACTTGTTCTTTCAGTGCCCCTTTGCGAGTTTTGTGTGGGAGGATATCCTCTGTTGGGGCAGAGCTTCCCGCCTCGTTCTCCCTTGGGATGCTGGGCTTGAGTGGATTTGTCGGGTGAGTGCTGGGCAGCTTAAGCGTCAGCTTGTTTGGAGAGTGGCCTGGTGTGTTGTGATCTACCATATTTGGAGGGAACGCAACTTGCGTTTTCACGGCCCGGGTCACCGTCCTGCTCAGTCGGTTATCGCTGCTATTCAGTCTGATATTTCTTCTGCTTGCTCGTCCTGGGTGGGTGCGGTTTTGGCCGGCTCCCCCTGGGATTCTTTTGATTGACTTTGTCTTGTTCTTTGAGTGTGTGCAGGTGTTTTGTCAGGTTGCGCTTTGCGGTGCTGTTTCGCTTCTGGCAAGCTGTTTCGCTTCTGGCGATTGCTTTTTCCCCTGCTCTGTCCCTGGTTGCTGCTGCTGTCTCTTCTCTGGAGGGGTTTTCTGTTCTGGTCCGTGCGGCTTGGTTGTTTGAGCTTGTTCATGCTCTGAGGACGCTGCTTGCAGAGGCTCGATCAGTTGCTTGCTTTCTTCTCCTGTCTGTCCATTGTTGTCCTTGGCCCTTTCTTCCCTGGTGGGCTTTTTGTGTGGGGGCTTTGAGAGGCTAGTCTGTGAGGTGTCACTAGCTGTAGGGGTTGGTTCAGGCGGTGCTTGTTACTTCTGCAGTTGGCTGTCCATCTCTGTTCTGTGGGTGCTCTTTGTCCCCTGGCGGTCCTGGTTCCTAATTGAGTTGAGTTGTTCTGGATGCTTGTTGTCACCCCGAAAGGCGCTTTGTCCGGAAGGTGTGTGGGTGTTAAGTCTCTGAAAGTGACTTATTTAGGACCCATTTAGCTTAAGAAGATGTACACTTTTAGGTGTTTTTGATAGCATTTAGCCTAAACCTATGCTTAAATATGAGAATTAGAAGAAGGTAGCTAAATTAGGACTTATGTACAATAGGAAAGAAAAGGGTTAAAAACCGAAGGAAAAGAATGAAAAAAAACTGCATTGCGACAGCATTGCGAAAACATTGCTGAAGCCGCAATTATTCAAGTGAAAACCGTAAGTTGACTGATCTTTTTCTGTTAAATTCCGTGATTTCAGGGATTCGTTCTTTCTCCTCCATCCATTTTGATATACGACGTTGAAGATTGATGGTTCTCCTTGGCCCAAACGCACCTGCAAACTACTATAAAAGGGGGTCAAAGTCGGAGGTTCAAACATCATCCGAAAGCGTAGAAGTCTTCTCGCAGTCCATCTTTTCTCCTAGTTTTCCTTTGCCGTCTGCTGGTTTGCGAAGCTCAGCTGTTGGAATCGATAGTCTGATAGGAAGGAGAGGAGATTCTTCTTCTCTCCCGATTGGATTCATCCAAGCAAGGCTGACCTTTCTCATCCTTCATTCGAGACGGCTGCAACGAGATTTCGAGCTGTTTTATTGCTTTCTGTTCTTCATTTCTACTTTACAAACTCTGTCTTGTGTTGTTTCTGTTCTAGTGGTTCATTCAGTTCATTTCGTTGTGTTCTGTCTTGCTGTTCTTTACTTTAAGTATCTTTTATATTCATTCAAACAATCAATTAATCAAACGCAAAGTTCAGTATTTCACAGTTTCGTTCCTTTACATTCTACTGTTTTCCTTTACTGTCTTAAGCACATTTCCCTTCTAAGCATGTCTGTTTTATCTTTTAGTTCTGTTCTCCCTATATCCATGAGTAACTAAGTCACTTAGGGGCATGCTAATGACAACTCCATAGGCTAAAAAACGTGAATCAAGCATGTAGGATAGCTCTCGAACATTGATTGTATGTAAGCTTCATCCCACGGGCAATTTCGATTGGCCATCCATTTTGTCCAAAGAACTCCTAACCTCTGGAAGGAGTAAGAGTTCAGAGTCATATTATCATGCTAGCCTTTCAAGGTAACCAGGAAACGGCCTAGGAATAGGCGTTTCCCTAGTACAAACCATATCTTTCTGCCTTAACAAGATGCTTAAGACCTTACTTTGAGTTGAGTAAACTAAAGAATCTAATGCATGGAATCGGACGATACATGAGATTGAGATAGTTTGATGCATAGAGAGTAGATCCAGTGCTTGAGAATCGTATAAAAATGCCTATAGGATAGTCATTAGTAGCCCTTAATTCACTCATTTACACACTTTCGCTGTTATTGTAATTGCGGTAGATTTGCGGTCTCCGCAATTCCGTCTAAGTTTCCATTCTGTTTCGCTGTCTTTGCATTCATTTATTAATTTCGTTTCTTTTCATTTTAGTTTAGCTTTGACTTGTTCTTGTTTATGTTACTACCCTTTACACATTCAGCAAAAATTAGACAATTAAAAACCAATTTTACCCCATCAAATCCACCCCTTCTTTCTTAACAAAACACTTCGCGAATAGCTAAAAATAAGTCTCTGTGGGAAAACGAATGAAATATACTTACTACTTGCTATAAGATCATGTATGCTTGCATGTTCTGAGTGCTCTATCTCTTTTATTGCCTAATTATTTCAACACATTGAGCACGCAACAAGTTTTTGGCGCCGCTGCCGGGGACTTATTTAAGTGAAAACGAAGTTAGTTAAGTTTGAAACACCAAGTTATTTTCCATTGAAACTGATCCATTTTCATTTCTTTTTCAAGTACCATTTGGGTTAGTTTATGAATGAGCCTCCAAGTAGTGATCTAGAGTTCAACCCTGAGCCCGAGAGATTACTTAGAGCTAGGAATAGAGCCAAGAAACGCCTCTTTAAACAACCTTCATTACCTCCATTAATTGCTGAAACCGCAAGGTTACCGCAATCTCCTCAAGAAGAAATGGATAGAAGAGATCAAAAGCTGGTGCCTGTCACTCGCAATCCCATCGAAATAGCGAATGATAAGGATAGCGCCATACTTTCTTACCTAGTACCTATGCCTGGGGAGCTGAACCCCAGCATAATCCGTCCTGAGATCACTGCCAACTCATTCGAGTTAAAGCCAGTGATGTTCCAAATGTTGTCCACTGTGGGACAATTCTTTGGAATAGAAAATGAGGACCCCCACAACCATCTTAGAAACTTCCTAGGAGTTAGTGACACATTCCTGATCCCTGGAGTTTCCCAAGAAGCCTTGAGGCTATATCTGTTCCCTTACTCTCTGAGGGACAAAGCCAAAACGTGGTTAAACTCATTACCCTCTGGATCTGTCCTCAATTGGACAGACTTAGCAGAAAAATTCCTAGTCAAATATTTCCCACCAGATAGGAATTCCACCTTTCGTGATGATATCATCAAATTCAAACAAGCTCCAAGTGAGTCTCTTCACGAAGCTTGGACAAGATTCAAAGACCTTCTCATTAAATGTCCACACCATGGCATTCCATGGTGTATCCAAATAGAAGTCTTTTTCAAAGGATGCAACCCCAGCACCAGACAAGTTCTAAATTCATCTGCTGGTGGTTCCATGTTGTCCAAGAGTTACAACGAAGCTTATGAGATCCTGGAGAAGATCTCAACATCTCACTGTAGGTGGTCAGATGATCCAGTCGAGCCAACTAGAGCTCAAGACAAGGATGCTCTTAGCGCCATGAGCACCCAAATAAACGCCCTGACCAACCTAGTTAAGCAAATGGCTCAGGCCAATCTCCAAACCAGTGCCAATACCGCCACAGCCATGTCAATGGGCACCCAACCAAGTCAAGGCGAGGCACTTATCTGTGGATTCTGTGGGGAAGGGCACCCATATGAATACTGCCCTGGGAATCCATCCTCAGTCTGCTATGTAGGAAGCCAACAGCAGCCTAGGAATAACCCCTACTCACAAACTTACAACCCTGGTTGGAGAAACCACCCAAACCTGTCATGGGGTGGCCAACAAAATGTTAACCAAAATCCTAACCAGCCTAGACCAAGTGGAACACCTGGTTTCACTCCTCAACATAGCCAATCAATGTATCAAAAACCTTACAACCAACCTGTAGGATCTTCTGTAGAAAACTTACTCAAGGAATACATAGCTAAGAATGATGCTACTCTTCAAAGCCAGCAAGCTACTCTTAGGAGCCTAGAGAACCAAATAGGCCAATTGGCCAATGAACTCAAGAGTAGGCCCCAAGGTAGACTTCCTGCTGACACCGAGGTGCCAAGGAGAGATGGTAAAGAACAAGTTCAAGCAATTGAACTTAGAAGTGGTAGACCCTTGGTGAGCAACACAAAGGACACACCAAAGAGAGTAGAGAACACTGAGTCTAGTGCTCCACTGGAGTCTCTGCCAACCCAAGGTCCACCACCAACAAGCACATCAGGAGCCAGGCTAGAGCCAATTATTGAGGAGATAGAAGAAATTCCAAGGCCTCCTCCAATCCTAAGGCGACCTGACGTGCCTGCATATGTGCCACCACCTCCATATCCTCGAAGGCTTAAGAAGAAACAAGAACAGGAAGTGCACTTTAACAAATTTCTTGAAATTCTTAAGCAAGTGCATGTCAACATTCCTTTTGTAGAAGTTTTACAGTCTATGCCTTCCTATGTAAAGTTTTTGAAGGACATTATTACTAACAAAAAAATAATTGGTGAGTTTGAAACAGTAAACCTCACTGAGGAGTGCAGTGCCATACTCCAAAACAAGTTGCCCAAGAAGGAGAAGGATCCTGGTTCCTTCACCTTACCTGTAGAACTTGGAGGCAAGCACGTGGGCAGAGCGCTTTGTGACCTGGGCGCCAGCATAAACCTCATGCCCCTATCACTATTCCGCCAGCTAGGAATAGGAGAAGCACGTCCAACCACTGTCACTTTACAACTAGCAGACAGATCCATTGCATACCCTGAAGGTAAGATTGATGATATTCTAGTGAAAGTTGACAAATTTATTTTCCTTGCAGATTTCATTATCCTGGATTATGAAGCAGACAAGGAGGTCCCCATCCTGCTAGGTAGACCATTTCTAGCCACAGGTAGGGCACTAATAGATGTTCAAAAAGGTGAGCTCACTATGAGGGTTCATGATGAAGAGGTGAAATTTAGTGTTTATAAAGCCTTAAGGTACCCCTCTGATTCTGAGTCTTGTGCTAGCATAGATATTGTTGACTCACTAATGGAAGAACAATTAGAGCATGTACTATTAACTAAGCATGCTAATGAATATGTACAATTAGATGTAGCTGACTTAAATGTTTCTGAAATAATGGATATGCCTGTAGATAAACCACAACATGTATGTATGAATATAGACCTAACAGATAGATCATTAAATCCTTTAAAGCCATCCATTGAGCATCCACCTGTTTTAGAACTAAAACCACTACCCACTCACCTCAAGTATGCATATTTAGGGAGTAATGAAACTCTGCCTGTTATCATTTCTTCTAAATTAAGTGAAAAACATGAGGTTGAACTGATTTTACTGCTTAAGCAACATAGGAAGGCTATTGCATGGACTATTGCTGATATTAGAGGCATTAGCCCTTCTTATTGCATGCATAAGATTATACTAGAGGAAGAGCACACACCTAGAGTAGATCATCAACGTAGGCTGAATCCCTCTATGAAAGAGGTAGTTAAGAAAGAAATAATAAAATGGTTAGATACTGGTGTGATCTTCCCCATAGCTAGTAGTCAGTGGGTAAGCCCTATACAGTGTGTACCTAAAAAGGGTGGGATGACTGTGGTAGTCAATGAGAACAACGAACTGATTCCAACCAGGACTGTCACGGGGTGGAGAGTATGTATGGATTATAGGAAGCTCAATAAAGAAACTAAAAAAGACCACTTCCCTCTACCATTCATTGACCAGATGCTAGACAGAATAGCTGGTAGAGCCTACTATTGTTTCTTAGACGGTTATTCAGGGTATAACCAGATCACTATAGACCCCAAAGACCAAGAAAAGACTACCTTCACTTGCCCTTTTGGAACATTTGCCTTTCGCAGAATGCCTTTTGGCTTATGCAATGCACCGGCAACATTCCAAAGGTGCATGTTGGCAATCTTTTCTGACTTGGATGAGTCCATGATAGAAATATTCATGGATGATTTCTCAGTCTTTGGGGATTCATTTACAAACTGTCTAGAAAATTTAGGACAAGTCCTAACCAGATGTGAAGAGACCAACTTAGTCCTTAATTGGGAGAAGTGTCATTTCATGGTGGACGAGGGGATTGTCCTAGGTCATAGAGTGTCGAGGGCAGGTGTAGAAGTTGACCGAGCCAAAATTGAGATCATAGAGAAGTTGGTAGAGCCTCAGAATGTCAAGGCCATTAGAAGTTTCTTAGGGCATGCTGGCTTCTACAGAAGGTTCATTAAGGACTTTTCTAAGATAGCCAAGCCTCTGTGTGAGCTTCTAGAATTAAATAGGCCATTCATCTTCTCTAAGGAATGTGTAGTAGCTTGGACCACCCTTAAGAAAGCACTAGTCACAGCCCCTATCATAGTAGGACCAAATTGGGATCTTCCCTTTGAGATGTTATGTGATGCCAGTGACTATGCTGTAGGAGTGATGTTAGGACAGAAGATTGACAAGCTAACACACCCTGTCTATTATGCTAGTAAAACCTTGAATGAGGCTCAATGTAATTATACAACTACTGAGAAAGAGATGCTTGCTGTAGTGTTTGCGTGCGAAAAATTTAGAAACTATATTGTAGGCACTAGGACAATTGTGTACACTGACCATTCTGCCTTGAAGTATCTTATGAGGAAGGCTGATGCTAAGCCTAGGTTGATTAGGTGGGTATTATTGCTGCAGGAATTCGATTTGGACATTCGAGACAAGAAAGGATGTGAAAATGTGGTTGCGGATCACCTTTCTCGATTGCAGCACAATTGCGAAAAAATTGCGGAACCCGCAATTTCTGATGCTTTTATTGATGAACATGTCTTTGTTTTGGCTCATCGTGATAACGATGAGGAACCTTGGTTTGCTGACATTGCTAACTTCCTTGCATCACAGGTATTACCAGTTTTCAAGGGAGGACAAGAGAAGAAGAGGTTCCTTCATGAAGCAAGGAAATTCATATGGGATGACCCCACACTTTACAGAACCTGTGCTGACGGCTTGCTAAGGAAGTGTGTTTCAGCTGCTGAAGCGAAGTCTGTGCTGCAGCACTGCCACACAGCTCCTTATGGTGGACACTTTGGTGGCCAAAGAACAGCTGCAAAGGTATTTCAGAGTGGCTACTATTGGCCAACAATCTTCAAGGATGCCCACAACTATGCCCACAGCTGCGATGAATGCCAAAGAACAGGTAACCTCAGTCGAAAGGATGAGATGCCCCTCACCTACATCTTAGAGTTGGAGCTCTTTGATGTGTGGGGCATTGACTTCATGGGGCCATTCCCTCCATCATCAGGTAACCTTTACATTTTGGTAGCAGTAGACTACGTATCCAAGTGGGTAGAGGCCAAAGCATGTCCCAATAATGATGCTAAAACAGTCACCAATTTCTTGCATAGGCACATTTTTACTAGGTTTGGGACACCTCGTGCCATCATTAGTGATGAGGGGTCACATTTCATTAACAAGGCTATGGAGAAAGTATTGGCTAAGTATAACATTAGACATAGAGTAGCCACCCCCTATCACCCACACTCGAATGGACAGGCTGAAATTTCAAATAGGGAGATTAAGAACATCCTAGAAAAAGTGGTCAAACCTAATAGGAAAGACTGGTCCTTTAAGCTTGAGGATGCACTTTGGGCTTATAGGACAGCATATAAGACACCCCTAGGTATGTCTCCTTATAGGCTGGTGGTAGAGGTACTTTTGGGGTACTCCAAATTCAAGCTGTCGAGGCTTGCCAAAATACAATTTATAAACCCGATACACCGAGCTATTTGTAGCTAAGTGGCAACGGGGTCGATCCACAGGGAAATAAGAAATTCAATCTAAATAGGAGTTTAAATTTTAAAATAGGCTCAAAATGTGCATACATCGTCAAATTTTCGAATCATACAAATACGGAGTGTTCACAAGCAAATCACAGACCGTCCTCATCGGACACATGCATTCAGATTCTAATCTAACAGCCAGAGTACACATATGCTCGACAACTACTAAGAAGTCTCATCTCTATGTATCAACAAACTCCACCCCCCACCTTAAGATATGCATTGTCCCCAATGCATTCAACTATAAAAACAATAAAATCCTAAGGGAACAGAAAACCTCCCCTGAATTTTATGGAGCTGACGGGCGGAGATGTGCACCAACGTCCTCCAATGGGCTCTCGAATCGTCGACCGTTCCACCTTTTCTCCTAGGAAAACAAGAAAACAAACAACAACTCAAAAGCAAATATATACAAGAACAAAGCAATAAAGAACAGAATTACAGTCCAAACTCGGGTGCCTCCGAGAAGCGCAAATTTTTAGAGTCGATTGCTCGACTGTATTCACACTTCCACTCATCCATAGTCGATCGGGGGCGGCGCTAGAAGTAATGTGGCGTCATAGCACTCAGCGTCCCCCTCGTGGAAAATCTTCAACCGGTGCCCATTCACTTTCTGCACCTCATCCGAGTCCAAGCTCTGAATCTCTACACTGCCATAAGGAGAAATTTTAGTTATGGTATAAGGTCCTTTCCAACGGGAACGAAGCTTACCTGGCATGAACTTCAAACGGGAATCGAAGAGCAGAACTTTCTGACCGACTTCGAAGTCTTTCTTTAAGATCCTTCGGTCATGAAACTGTTTGGACTTCTCTTTATAGATCCTGGAGTTCTCATAGGAGTCCAAACGCAATTCCTGCAATTCCTGTAACTGAAGCAATCGTGCCTCGCCAGCTTCGTCAGGGCTCATGTTACACTTCTTGATCGCCCAGAATGCTTTGTGCTCAATCTCCACGGGTAAGTGGCACGCCTTACCAAAGACCAACCGGTATGGGGACATACCGATAGGGGTTTTGTAGGCGGTGCGGTAGGCCCACAAAGCATCCTGCAAACGATCGCTCCAATCCTTCCTGCTCGGTCTCACGGTTTTCTCCAGAATTGACTTTACCTCTCTGTTGGAGACCTCGGCTTGCCCATTGGCTTGGGGATGGTAGGCGGTGGACACGCGATGATGCACACCATACTTCCTCAGCAAAGCCTCCACAGATCGGTTGCAAAAATGAGTCTTCTGGTCACTGATTATGGCTCGTGGGATTCCAAACCTGGTAAAAATACGAGACTGAACGAACCTAACAACAGAATTAGCGTCGTTAGTCTTCGTGGCTTTCGCCTCAACCCACTTGGAGACATAATCAACAGCCAGCAATATATAAGAAAAACCACAAGAAGGCGGGAAGGGTCCCATAAAATCCATGCCCCAAACGTCAAAGATTTCACATACTAAGACAGGAGTTTGAGGCATTTCATTTCTACCAGATATCGACCCTATTCTTTGACATCTATCGCAGGTTTTACAAAATTCATGCGCATCCTTAAACAGAGAAGTCCAGTAAAACCCACTATCTAAAACTTTCCTAGCTGTCCTCCTAGGCCCAAAATGTCCCCCACATGCATAATTATGACAGAAAGTAAGAATAGACACATGCTCATTCTCAGGGACACATCTCCTAATTATTTGATCAGAACAGAACTTCCATAAATTGGGATCCTCCCAAACATAGTACTTAGCGTCGCTTTTCAGCTTCGCTTTCCTACTATGAGAGAAACCAGAAGGAAAATTACCTGTGGCCAAGTAATTTACCATATCAGCATACCAGGGAAGGACTGTATCGAGTCTGAAGAGTGTCTCATCGGGGAAATCTTCATTCAGAGGCAGGAGATCTTCCTTTCTGACCAAGCGGCTCAGATGGTCGGCTACCGGGTTTTCTGCTCCTCTCCTATCTTTGATCTTCACATCGAAGTCCTGGAGAAGCAAAATCCACCGAAGTAGCCTCGGTTTTGCGTCCTTCTTGGTCATCAGGTACCGAACAGCTGCATGGTCAGAGAAAACAGTTACTTGAGAGCCAATAATGTAAGGACGAAACTTATCAAGCGCAAATACAATAGAAAGAAGTTCTTTTTCCGTTGTCGTGTAATTGCACTGCGCTGGATTAAGCGTCCTAGAGGCATAGTAAATGACACGGCTCTTGTTCTCGATCCTCTGACCGAGCACGGCTCCCAAGGCATAGTTGCTGGCGTCGCACATAATTTCGAACGGCAAGTCCCACTGGGGTGGGTGTATGATGGGCGCGCTCGTCAAACTATCCTTGAGTAAATCGAAGGCCTTTCGGCACTCCTCCCCAAAATCGAACGTTACATCCTTCTGAAGGAGGTACGTCATAGGCATGGCAACCTTGGAGAAGTCCTGAATAAACCTGCGATAAAACCCTGCATGGCCAAGAAAAGATCGAATCTCCCTAACATTCGTTGGGTATGGCAGATTAGAGATAACATCGATTTTAGCCTTATCTACCTCTATACCCTTAGCAGAAACCACATGCCCTAAAACGATACCTTGACTCGCCATAAAATGACATTTTTCAAAATTTAGAACAAGGTTCATCTCAATACATCTTTTCAAGACATGCGATAAATTATCTAAACAGTCATCGAAGGAATTGCCATAAACTGTAAAATCATCCATGAACACTTCAATGCATTTTTCTACAAACTCAGAAAATATACTCATCATGCATCTCTGAAATGTACCAGGAGCGTTACAAAGCCCAAAAGGCATCCTTCTAAATGCAAATGTGCCAAAGGGGCACGTGAACGTTGTTTTCTCTTGGTCTTCTATGGCTATGGGGATTTGGTAAAAGCCAGAGAAACCATCGAGAAAACAAAAGAATGGCTTCCCAGCTAAACGCTCCACCATCTGATCAATAAAAGGAATGGGAAAATGGTCCTTCCTAGTGACCTCATTAAGCTTCCTAAAGTCTATGCACATTCTCCATCCATTTTGAATCCTTTTGGGCACTAATTCATTTTTCTCATTCCTAACCACAGTCATGCCAGTTTTCTTAGGAACAACATGGATAGGACTAACCCATTTACTATCTGAGATAGGATAGATGATACCTGCTTCGAGGAGTTTGAGGATCTCAGAAACTACTACCTCCTTCATCGCGGGATTGAGCCTCCTTTGGGGCTCTCGTGAAGGTTTCGCTCCATCCTCGAGCAGGATTCTGTGCATGCACGTAGCTGGACTTAGCCCATGTAAATCTGCTAATGTCCATCCAATCGCCAGCTTGTGCTCTTTAAGAACTTCCATTAACTTCCCTTCCTGAGCCGGCGTAAGGTTTTTTGCTATGATGACCGGCAACGTCTCATCATCCCCCAAATACGCGTATTTGAGATGATCAGGTAAGTCTTTCAACTCCAATTTAGGTGCCTGCGAAGTAGAGGGGAGCATTTTAGCATGATCCTGAACAGTCGCCAAAGAAGAGACAGTTGAATCACAAAGTTCAGACATGGAAGGTTCATGCATATCAGATTCATCAAAAAGATCAGTCAAAAATAATGGGTCATCCCCATCTCTATCAGGCATGCATTCTTCCTGAACTAACGATTCAATTGTATCTACTTGACAAAGAGAGTGGACGCTCTCATCATGCTCCAACTCATTAGACACATCAACCTCAACAACTTGTCCACGATACTCAACAGATAAAGTGCCCTTATCTACATTTATCTTAGTTTTAGCAGTTTTCATAAAGGGCCTACCTAATAAGATCGACGCAGACGAAGAATCAGAATTTCCATCCATTTTCAGAATATAAAAATCCACAGGAAAAATCAGCCCGTTAACATTAACTAATACATCTTCCACTACCCCTAAAGGATGCACGCAAGACCTATCAGCAAGTTGTATAACAATACCAGTTCCCTGTATTTCTTTTAAATTCAAATCCTGATAAACGGAGTGAGGCATGACACTAATGGAGGCTCCTAGATCTAGCATGGCTCTTCTAATTTTCTTACCTCCAATAGTGCAAGGGAGAGAAAACATACCTGGATCGTCGCATTTTCTGGTAAGTTCTTCGTGATTAAAGCGGAGACATTTTTACTTACCACGACGCGTTCTTTCTCTTTTGTCTTCCTCTTGTTGGTGCACAACTCCTTCAGGAACTTAGCGTACCTTGGGATTTGCTTGATGGCATCCAACAGAGGGATGTTGATCTCTACCTTCTTAAATGTGTTTAAGAACTCCTCCTCGTAGTTTTCCTTGGGCGGTCTCGCTAACCTGCTAGGAAAAGGAGCCTTAGGCACATAAACTCTAGTGCACGTAGGATCGAAATTTACCCCATGCCACCGTGGTTCGGGATTTTCTGTCTGTGGCTCGACGTGGCCATGATCGACTTCCACTGGCGGGGTACTCGTGGGAAGCTGCTTCCCACTTCTCAAAGTGATGGCACTAGCGCTCTCCGCGTTCTTATGCTCCATCACCGTCACCTTTGTAGCCATCTGAGACACTTCCTTGCCCAGATCTTGCACTAACATTCCAAAACCGTCCATTCTTTCCCGAGTGTCCTTCTGAAATTCCCGAGTGTCCTCCTGAAATTTCCGGTTAGCTGAAACAAAATCTTGCAAAATATTTTCAATAGAATTACCTGAAAATGATGTCTGAGCTTGCACAGAAGCTTGAGAAACATTTTCCGCTAACCGGATCATCGCATTGCCTAACTCTGACACTCGAGCATTAAGCGCGTTTAACTCAAATGAGAAACGGTCTTGCTCACCCCCTTTACCTGCGTAATGGTGCGAATTCTCAGCCATATTTGAGATCAGCTGTCTTGCTTCTTCAGGTGTTTTATCCATGAGTGAACCTCCACTGGCGGCATCGATAAACTGCCGAACACGTGGGAGCAAGCCATCACAAAAATACTGAATGAGGAGTTGATCTGTTATTTGATGGTTAGGACAACTCTCGCACAAACGATTAAACCTTTCCCAACAGTCATAAAGGTTCTCTCCTTCCGCTTGCAAAATACCGCATATTTGCTTCCTGAGAGAGGCAACCTTGGGAGGCGGAAAATACTTCGCATAAAACGCTCCCTGCAGTTCTTCCCAAGAAGTGATGGACCCAGTCGGTAGGTAATGCATCCAATCCCTCGCCTTCTCTTTCAGAGTGAAAGGGAAAGCCTTGAGATGGAGTTGATCTGCAGTGATGCTGTCGGTCCTGAATGCCGAACACACCGTCTGGAATGCCTTGAGGTGTCTGACGGGATCCTCATCTGTATTACCACAAAAAGAAGGTAATAAGTTAATCAGACCAGCTTTAAGTTCAAAATTACCTGCAGCTACCGGATACAAGATACTCGATGTGTTCCGGCCTAGCTCAGATGTTGCAAGCTCCCTCATGGTTCTTTGACGCTCAAGATTACCCACGACCTCCATCTTGGCGCTTCTTTTGAATTTTCAAAGAATCACTGCGCTCCAAAAACTCAAACAAAACGCGTAAAATAATACAAAAGAATTAAACTGTACAAAAAGTAATAAAGAAAAATTTTAAAACCAACAAACTTAACTTAACTAAACTAAATTAATTAAGTCCCCGGCAACGGCGCCAATTTTGGTAGAGGTACTTTTGGGGTACTCCAAATTCAAGCTGTCGAGGCTTGCCAAAATACAATTTATAAACCCGATACACCGAGCTATTTGTAGCTAAGTGGCAACGGGGTCGATCCACAGGGAAATAAGAAATTCAATCTAACTAAGTCTAATTTGCTAGAAATAAAAGAATGCACAAATTAAAGAATGGTAATTTGGTTTTGGGGGAAGGGAGCTCCTAATTATGCTAACGGAAAATTAAATGATAACGTGCAAAAATTAAACGGTTGTGCTTAACTTCGAGAAGTGGACTTGCTCGTTATGGATGTTCGGATCATTGATACGATTTACGCGTTAGCTAATTCATGCACACAATTCATTTGGTTATTCCTAACTCAAATGACCCAAGGAATTAATTAGAAGCGTGCAATTCTAATTAAACTTAGCCAATAATCTATCCAAGGTAGCGACCCCTAAATCGATTACGTGCTAGTGACGGGAACATTGCGACGGCCTAATCCTAAGACTAAACCGGTTTCTCTCTTGCCTTAAGCCTAACATGAAAACGTTAATTAACTCAGTTTACCAATGTCACTTTGGGCCGAACTAATTAGCCATGCTTAGACCCGTGCTACCTAGCGGTATGGGCAATTATACGTCCCAACCTTTAGCCCTCTATCATGCATAAGAATTAGAGCGTCAATCTAATTTAGCTACACATGCTAGAATTTGATGAAGAACAAGCAAGAGATGCATTAATCAAACTAATTTCTCAACATTTACAAAAGGGAAAAATCTCCCCAAACATCCAAAACTTACAAACCCATACTCAAAATCAAGCACATACCTTGGTTTAGCCTTCCATGGAGGTTGGATTACTCCAATCCACCATGGAAGAGCTTGGAATCATGCACAAGAAGGAGAAGAAGTACAAAAATGGTGGAAAAATCGCCTTGGAACCGAGAGGAGAAGCTTGGGGAAGAAGAAGAATGAAAGAATGGCTGCAAAACCGAAGGTTTCACGCCTTTTAAGCTCGTAGCGTCGAGACGCTAGGCCAGCGTCTCGACGCTGTGCCCTAAGTTGGCTGCTGCGCGCGCGCGGGGCGGCGTCGAGCGAGCGTCGAGACGCTTGCGCTCGACGCTTGCTCTCGGGTGGATTTTCAAATGCACGCTTCAGAGTTCGGAGCGTCGAGACGCTCGGCCAGCGTCTCGACGCTGTCGCGCGCGGACACGGCGAGGCGGACACGGGCGTGGGCGCGCGGGCATGGGCGAGGCGGAGCGGGCTGGGCGCGCGGGGCGGCGTCGAGACGCTGCGCGGCGTCGAGGGAGCGTCGAGACGCTTGCGCTCGACGCTTGCTCTCGGGTGGATTTTCAAATGCACGCTTCAGAGTTCGGAGCGTCGAGACGCTCGGCCAGCGTCTCGACGCTGTCGCGCGCGGACACGGCGAGGCGGACACGGGCGTGGGCGCGCGGGCATGGGCGAGGCGGAGCGGGCGTGGGCGCGCGGGCGCGCGCGGACATGGGCGAGGCGGAGCGGGCTGGTGCGCGGGCGCGAGGCGAGGCGGCGCGCGGGCGCGCGCGCGTCTGGCCGTCTGGGCGCGGGCGTGCGGTGCTTGCGAGCGGCGCGCGCGGGCGCGCGCGCGTGCTGCGTTCGTTGGGCGCCTGGGCGCTGGGCGCCGGCGCCTGGGCGCTGCCCTCTCGGCTCTTAGCCCACTTTTGGGTCGTTTTGGCTCCCGAGCTCCGTTTGGCCTATCGTTTTGACCCGAACACTTCCCGAAACATGTTAAATGACCTTTTTAGCCCCGAAAATCATCAATGGACTTCCCGAGCTCTTCACCATGAAATCACCTACAAGGAAGCATTTTAATCAATATATATCATGGTTTTAGCTAGAATTAGGGACATTAAGATAGCTCTATTTTGGAGCTATCAGCTGGTATATGGCAAGGCTTGTCACTTACCACTTGAGTTAGAAAACAAAGCATTTTGGGCCATGAAGGAATTGAATTTTTGTGTAAAGGATGCAGGGACACTGAGGTCTTTGCAATTACATGAGCTTGATGAGCTTAGACATATGGCCTATGAAAATGCTAAGATGTATAAGGAAAAGACCAAGATTTGGCACGATAGTAGACTTAGAGTTAAGGACTTTAAGAAGGGTCAACTTGTTTTGTTGTTTAACTCACGGTTGAAACTATTTCCAGGGAAACTTAAGTCTAGGTGGTCAGGTCCATTTGTGATTACTAATGTGTTTGTTCATGGTGCCATAGAGATAAAGAACTTGCAGCAAGGCCAACCATTCATGGTTAATGGTGCAAGATTGAAGCACTACTACGAGGAAGGAGATGTGAAGACTCTCTCGGCCTTCCTCTTGACTGAAGCATAATAACGAGAACGAGAGAGGACGAGTGATTGCTGTGCTCGTCAACACAAGGCTCATGCCTTAGTTTATTTTTTGCAATTTTCCGGTTATCATTTGTATGTTTTGTTGTGTTATTTTAATTGAGTATTTAATGTTTGTTTTATTTATTTTTGCAGAGAATCAAGAGAGGGGATCAAGGAGAGTAATTCCAGCTTTAGAAATCAAGAAAAGATTGAGCCGAATAAAAGATACGGATGAGCAAAGTTTGACATTTAGATGAAAAAAATCCCTAAAATTGCGCTGGAATTGCAGGATCCGCAAAATATAGCCGTTGGGATTTAGCCGTTGCCTTTATATCCGTTAGAAGGCGCTCGATCGATACGATTCTCCCACTCTCTGATTTCCAAGAAAGCTGCGATTCTTTTCATCTTTGATTCTTCTCTCCAAACCTCCAAGACTCAACAATGGTGTTCACACGGGCTGAAAGATCGGCGGCCAAGAAAAGGGCTGACGACGCTGAAACGGCTGCGAGAGATGCATTGCTTGCCTTGGCTGATGCTGAGGCTGCGCGAACGGAACGACTGGATAAGCTGCTGATTCGCAAGAAAAAGTGGAAGGTTGTCTCTAAGATACCTGCTGGACCCTCTGAACCAGCAGGCACACCCAAGAAGCGCCGGTGGAGTATCGAGATGGCCGCCGAACCAAGCAAAGCAAAGACTCCCTCTGTGGAGAGTCAAGAATCGGATCGTGCGTCCCACGAATCGACCAAGAAGGGTTTGCCGCCATCTGCATCGCCTGCGCACAGCCCTTCACCATCTGAACCAGTGCAGAGCCCAGAGCTCTCTTCATCACCGCCAGCGCAGAGCCCTGAGCAGCCGTCTTCACCACTGAGTTCTGCACAGACACCTGCAGCAGCACAGAGCACCACGCCGTCTCACACTTCTCCACGGCCTGATCCTGAATTCCCATATGGGGAGTACCAAGAGTCAACGCAGGGCAGTGGAGATGCTGAGGAAGACGAGGTCTTCTCTCCTATGAGGGAAGATAGCCCGGAGAGTCTTGAACAGAAGACTGACTCAATGGAAGAGACGTTGGGGGCGTGCCTGCAGCAGATCACCATTGAGGCAAAGCTCAAGAAGAAGAAGAAGGCCAAGATTCTTAAGGCCAAGCGAGCCAAGAAACTGAAGAAGAAGAAGGCCAAGAAGGTTGAGGCTGCCGAGTCAGCCAAAGAGAGCACTGAGCCTTCACTCAAACGACTCAAGGTTGAGGCTGCCGAGTCAGCCAAGCCAGCAGATAAAGGGAAGGCCAAGCTCTACCCTGAAGATGAGCCTCAGTCAGTGAGGTATGTTTCCTCTGACGCTGAATCCAGAGGCATTGAATTGAGGAAGAGGGAGTTGCTGCACGAGAAGGGCTTCCTCGACCGACCTGCTGACCTGCCGCAGTTCTTGCGCGCAGAAGTCATAAACCACGGCTGGGAGGAATTTTGCAGACCGCCCAATCCAGCCTACACGAGCATGGTGTATGATTTCTACGCCAATGTGCTCAGCCCTGAGGATGGCCTGTCTGTGGTCAGAGGGGTAGAAGTGGATTTCTCAGCCAAGGCCATCAACGAAGCCTATGGTCTCAAGGGCCAAACACATACAGATTATGCACGGATTGTTGATGAGCCTACTGAGGCAGTTCTGGAAGAGGCCATTCGGACCATTGGCCAGCCTGAAGCTTCCTGGACCGTGTCACGCAATGGGAGGCACACTCTCATGAGTGCCAACCTCACGGCTAAGGCGGCTGTTTGGTTTTCGTTCGTGAGAAGGAGATTGTCCCCAGTAACTCACGAGACTACAATCAACCAGAGCCGATCGCTGCTGGTGTATGCGATAATGAGAGGTCTCACGATCAACGTGGGAGAAGTCATCACTGCTGCTATTGCTGAGTGCGCCAAGAAAGGTAAGGGACCATTGTTTTTCCCTAATACTATAACTAAACTCTGTTTGCTTGCAGGAGTTCCCATCGAGCGCATGGAGCAGCAAATGGTTTACACCGGCCACTTGGAGTTACCTGCTGGCTTACGGCTGAAGAGGAAGGGGAATATGGAGTTCGAACTGGATAGGTTGGCTGCTGATCAGTCACTGTCCATGGCTTGCCTGATGGATATGCAGAAGAGGATGGCTCAATGGGCCACTTACGCGCAGGCACGGGACAAGGAAGTTGCAGACCAACTTGGCTGTATCTTCCCTGACTTCCCCACAAACCTTCTGACTCCATGGGTGCCCCCACGACCACGACAACCTGATGAAGATGAAGACACTTGAGTGCTGGTTTGAATTGCACTGAAGGGAGTATTGCTGTCCCTTAGAAAAAAAAACAAAATCTGCTTTCTGATAGACTATGTGAATTATGTTGTTTTTCGTACACTTTTGATCTGTTTTAGATGCTTAGTTTTATGTTTTTAATCTTGCTTAGTATAGTCTGATGATAGTTGACTAGGTAGGTTAGTTTTGTTTTATTTTTAGAGAGCTCGAATGACTGGAAAAAGCATGCTTAGGGGCCTTAATCACTGTTATATCTGCCCTGGTTTGATTGCGAAATAATTGCGGTACCCGCAATTTTTATTACTGAAAGCATGTTTTGGACTGTCTGTTTAGCTAAGCTGTGATCTGTTTAAATTCCATCTTTTGCTGCTATCATGAATACCATATATAGCTTATCTAAACGCATGCTGGATGAGTGTCATAAGACACCCTTTGCTAGTTTAAATCAACCTCTAAAAGCTCAGCATGCACAGCTTTAAGCCCTTATCTGTCTGTTTTTTATTATTTCTGCTGCTGTGATATTTGCCGTTTGAATGTTTTGTCTATGCCTAGGGCTTTAGATTCTCTTTGTTTTACCTTAGACTAGATGCTTCTAGGATAGTTTGGGGGTGTGCCACCTCAGACACTCATTGGGGACAATGAGTAGTTGAAGTTTGGGGGAGGCCACCCTAGGCCTAGAAACATTCCTCTCTCCCTTAGAAACATAAGCATTCTTCTTCTCCTTTACAAAAAATGATGAACTGAAAAAAAAAAAAAAAAAAAAAAAAAAAGAAAAAGATTGAAATAAGTAGGGGGGTTTCTCTTAGGTTGCTAAATAATCAGTGCCAAGTGTGTGACCCACAAGTGGCATTGCATCAAAAGGCAACCAGAGGCGAGGCCCCACCTAAGTAAGAAAAAGGATAAAGAGTAGGGAAGAAGAATGTACACCTAGGAGTTATAACTTTGTGGCTTAGATGTCCTATTTAAAAAGCACTCTGATCCTCAATTAGCTAAGCACAAAGTTGTAACTCGTAGGGTTGTTTAGGGAGATGAGTGTTTATCCAATGTAGTGATGCCAGGGTTTAGGTTGTTCTTTAAAAGTACTACTGTTACCGTTAATACTAAGACTGGCATGACTCTAAGGAATCCTAGGCACATTAAAAATAAAGCTAGAAGCATGTACTGAGTCTGAGGTAAAGCTAGGCAGAATTTGAAACTTTAGGGATAGTGGCATGATATGACAAAAGCAAGAAGATCAGTTGTAGGGAGTTAATGGAAACAGATGGAGTGTTAGGCAGGCGAAGTCAGAAGAAGCTAGATAAGAGGGTAGTTTTAAGCTTAGAAGTGTGTCACAGGACAGCAGTGCTATAGATAGGGATATAGGGGAGTCAGTAAGTGGTTAAAGAAGAAGAAACAGCAGCCTAGGTAAGTCCTTAGTGTGCTTGAGGACAAGCAAAACCTTAAGTTTGGGGGTGTGTTAAGTCTCTGAAAGTGACTTATTTAGGACCCATTTAGCTTAAGAAGATGTACACTTTTAGGTGTTTTTGATAGCATTTAGCCTAAACCTATGCTTAAATATGAGAATTAGAAGAAGGTAGCTAAATTAGGACTTATGTACAATAGGAAAGAAAAGGGTTAAAAACCGAAGGAAAAGAATGAAAAAAAACTGCATTGCGACAACATTGCGAAAACATTGCTGAAGCCGCAATTATTCAAGTGAAAACCGTAAGTTGACTGATCTTTTTCTGTTAAATTCCGTGATTTCAGGGATTCGTTCTTTCTCCTCCATCCATTCTGATATACGACGTTGAAGATTGATGGTTCTCCTTGGCCCAAACGCACCTGCAAACTACTATAAAAGGGGGTCAAAGTCGGAGGTTCAAACATCATCCGAAAGCGTAGAAGTCTTCTCGCAGTCCATCTTTTCTCCTAGTTTTCCTTTGCCGTCTGCTGGTTTGCGAAGCTCAGCTGTTGGAATCGATAATCTGATAGGAAGGAGAGGAGATTCTTCTTCTCTCCCGATTGGATTCATCCAAGCAAGGCTGACCTTTCTCATCCTTCATTCGAGACGGCTGCAACGAGATTTCGAGCTGTTTTATTGCTTTCTGTTCTTCATTTCTACTTTACAAACTCTGTCTTGTGTTGTTTCTGTTCTAGTGGTTCATTCAGTTCATTTCGTTGTGTTCTGTCTTGCTGTTCTTTACTTTAAGTATCTTTTATATTCATTCAAACAATCAATTAATCAAACGCAAAGTTCAGTATTTCACAGTTTCGTTCCTTTACATTCTACTGTTTTCCTTTACTGTCTTAAGCACATTTCCCTTCTAAGCATGTCTGTTTTATCTTTTAGTTCTGTTCTCCCTATATCCATGAGTAACTAAGTCACTTAGGAGCATGCTAATGACAACTCCATAGGCTAAAAAACGTGAATCAAGCATGTAGGATAGCTCTCGAACATTGATTGTATGTAAGCTTCATCCCACGGGCAATTTCGATTGGCCATCCATTTTGTCCAAAGAACTCCTAACCTCTGGAAGGAGTAAGAGTTCAGAGTCATATTATCATGCTAGCCTTTCAAGGTAACCAGGAAACGGCCTAGGAATAGGCGTTTCCCTAGTACAAACCATATCTTTCTGCCTTAACAAGATGCTTAAGACCTTACTTTGAGTTGAGTAAACTAAAGAATCTAATGCATGGAATCGGACGATACATGAGATTGAGATAGTTTGATGCATAGAGAGTAGATCCAGTGCTTGAGAATCGTATAAAAATGCCTATAGGATAGTCATTAGTAGCCCTTAATTCACCCATTTACACACTTTCGCTGTTATTGTAATTGCGGTAGAATTGCGGTCTCCGCAATTCCGTCTAAGTTTCCATTCTGTTTCGCTGTCTTTGCATTCATTTATTAATTTCGTTTCTTTTCATTTTAGTTTAGCTTTGACTTGTTCTTGTTTATGTTACTACCCTTTACACATTCAGCAAAAATTAGACAATTAAAAACCAATTTTACCCCATCAAATCCACCCCTTCTTTCTTAACAAAACACTTCGCGAATAGCTAAAAATAAGTCTCTGTGGGAAAACGAATGAAATATACTTACTACTTGCTATAAGATCATGTATGCTTGCATGTTCTGAGTGCTCTATCTCTTTTATTGCCTAATTATTTCAACACATTGAGCACGCAACAGTGGGCTTTTGGTGGGTCCTTGGATCTGGCTTTGTCGAGGGAAGCGATGTTGGCTGGGTCCCTGTGGCTTTCTGCCGTGCCTGCATACCGGATGGTTGTTCTTTTGCCATAAGTAGGGGGAAGACGAGTTGATGGGCCTCTTCTTTGTTTGGTTTCTTGGTCGTGCTTGGGGGGCGGGCTTCTTGCTTGCATATGATGGATGGCCAGCTTGGCCCCTTTTTCTCAGCATCTGCCTGTCCTCCCTCTGTTTTTTGCTTGGTGCCCCTTGACCCTGTCTGGAGTCGCTCCTTCGCTCGTGCCGGCCGGGGGATGGATGGCCTGGGGTGTTTTTTTTGGGCGGATGAGGAGTCATGCTTCGTTCGTGTTCTATCTTATTGTGTCCTCTTGCTTCAGCTGGTTCTTCTGCTTTTTGAGTTGTGTCCTTTTTTCTGCTTTTGTCTTTTCTGGCTCCTTCCCACTTGTGGGTTGGATGCTGGGGTTTGTTGTTGTTTGGTTTCTTTGTTGCTTTCCCTCGGGCTGTGAGGTTTCCGTTGGGTTATTTTGGTTTTGTTGTCGTACATTGGTTCTCCCAGTGGTTGTTCTCTTGTTTGTTGTGCCCTTTGGCCTCGGGCTTTGAGGTCTTTTTGCTTATATATAATCACCTTTGCAAAAAAAAAAAATGACTTAGACTTTTAAAATCTATAACAAAGAAAAGCATGTTCATTTAGGGGTTAAATGAGTCGATCTGGTTCATTAGATGAATAGGTCGATATCTCGTAAATGCTAAGGTTATGAGAAACTCACCCGGTGAAATCTTGTCTAAGGTTGGAGGAATTTGAATTGACGGAACACCTCCTACCTGGGGACGACCCGATACTTGAGTAAAGTTAACCCGACTTTATGAGCATGCATTAGAGGTGTGAGGTTAATAATTTGTTATAACCTAGACATCTCAGGTAAATAGTTTGCCTAGACTTAAGGTTTTATTTTCTTAGCCGGATAAAACCAGAGTAGTTTACCCTAAAAACCGTTGGACGATGCTTAGTAGATGTGTTGAGAAGGAATATACGATATATCCCTCTCTTGCTACGCACTCCCTAAAGTTCACAACGTGAAAATTTTGCTCGGCTTCGTGTTGCTAATGTGGCAACCCCCTTAGGATGGCATTTGCAACTTTCAATAGCAAGGTGAATGGAGTAACTGTTTATAGTAAGTGGGTGAAGGAAGCGCGTCGGTGCTTCCTGCGGTCTCCTCCATTGGATTGAACCGTGAGATTCCCATGTTCCGCCTGCAAGGTGCCCTTGGTGGCACCAATCCCTTAGGAGAGCCGTTTCATGGGAATTGAACAAGTCAGTCACCATTTATGGATAAAGAAACATATGGCCATTCCCAACTCTGACATTCCCTTAGGTTGCACTGTTGGGGCCGTCCTGTGCGTTCTAAAAATGGAGGGTCACACTTACGAGATTTGCTAAGGAGTTAGTAAATCTTGACCGAAAACGATAACTAAGATGCTAGTGGAATATGAGTTATTCTGGAGCTAGCATTTAGTCAAGAATGTCTTGGTTTAGTGAAGGAGTGCTCGTTTACCCTTAGGTAGAGACCATTCTAACTCACTAAAATATCGTTGCATGTAAATAAAGAGTTTGGGTACTTTATTTACTGCTAAACTTCTTAATTGGTTTAAATAGGTTAAAACCGTTTCACTAATAGTTTTACATTCTTTTTCGGCATGTCGAGCTCGTTTATATAGTTGTTAGCTCACGACAAATTAACTGGAGAGAAATACGGAACTTGGAAGTCGAACCTGAATACGATTCTGGTTCTGGACGACCTGAGGTTTGTCTTAACGGAGGAATGTCCTTCAGCTCTTAGCTCGAGTGCATCTCAAAGTGTTCGAGAGGCGTACGATGGATGGATTAGGGCTATTGATAAAGCCCAAATCTATATCTTGGCAAGCATATTTGATGCCTTGTGCAAGTAGTATGAGGTTATGATTTCCGTAAAGGAAATCATGTCTTCATTAAAAGCAATGGTGGACAGTCGTCCTCATTACTTCGTAATGAAGTCCTCATGTTCGTTTATAACTCTCGCATAGTGGAGGATACCTCTGTTAGGGAGCTTGTCCTTAACATGATGGTCCATTTGAATGCGGCAGAAGTAAACGTTGCTACCATCGTCTTTTCAGACTTATCAATCTCTGTAAACTTCCAAAGGAATAGAGAATGAGGCAAGTGTTGTCACTTCGAAGAAATTCCTTAAGAGGTTGGCGTCAGGGAGTAAGTCTATGCTTCTCTAAGTAATGAGATTATTCAGAAGAAGAAGAGTAACAGGAGAAATGGCAAAGCCCCTACCGTTCGCAAGGTAATGTCTTCAAACATAGGAAAATGTTTCCATTGTACTAAAGATGGGTATTGGAAGCGTAACTGCTCCAAATACTTTGTTGAGAAACAGGCTGAGAAAGAACGACAAGATAAATGTGATTTATTTGTCAAAACAAGTTTAGTGGATATGAATGTCATACCTGGATGTCTTCAGGAACCACTATTCATGTTTGTTTTTCTACAGGAAACTAGTTCCTGACAGTCGTTTTCTCGCTGTGAGATATGGAGATATCATTGCAGCTGAACTAGTGGGAGTCTTTGTAGTTGTTGTATAGAGATAATAACATTTGGTATATGTAATTATTGTCTATAGTTCCAGTTTAAACTGAAGACCTGTATATTATATCTTTTGGTTTTATAATGAACAGTTCATTTAGCAAAAGATATATACAGATGTGTTCTATTAAACTCGAAAACAACTAGTGTGTTAAGACTTACAGTTTTAATAAGAAATTTATAGTTGAATTCAACAATGGTTGTTGATCAAACTGGAGCTTCTCAACTGTTGAGAAAGGCTCAATGCAGTGGGAGGGATTATGGACAACCCAGCCCGCTGTATTGGCTTGTCTTAAACTCGAAGTTATCATACTTGATGATGACATTGAGGATTCATTGTCTCTAAACAAACAATGGATCACATAGACAAGGCCGAATGGTTCAAAGCCATGAATATTTGGATGGTAATGAGACCAAGCCACTAAGGTGAAAACCTTTATGGCTTGACTTTCTGGTAATGGGACTGTCCCGAAGAGAAAGGGTTTATTGGGTATACTCTCTTTCTCTTGTTGTCAGGTGTAAGTTAAATAGATAACTCTTATCCATTGCTTTGTTCTATTTTGATAGAATAAAGCAAATGGATGTCAAGACTTGCAAACGTGATCTGAGTATCTATAAGTCTCAACCAGAAAGATTCATACTTCGAGGGCAAAGAGCAAATGGTTTGCTGGCTTATTCGATTCATTTATGAATTGGAGAAAGCATCTTCGTCCTGAATTGTGAGTTTTGATAATGTGATCAAATCTTATGGCTTTGAACAATAGTTTGACAAACCTTGTTTGACAAGGGTTTAATCAATGTTGTAGCTTTCAAAAATTGTTTCCGTTATTAATGTCCTAATCATTGAGAATGATGTAGGATTCTTTTTCTGACAATAAGCATTAACTAGCGACCCATACCCAAATAGTTGATTTGGAGGTAGGCTTAGTTTGTTCTATGGATTCAGGTTTATCTGAGTCGTAAAGAACAAATCGCTAGTGCTGTCTCTAAAATCTTTTATTGACAAGTTTTTATCAATATTTGATGATCTATGGAAATGGTTTCCTAAGACATCTCAAGTGTTGAGGATATGAGCTATGAAGAGATGTGATGGTCACATAGAAAGCCTTGTAGTACTTCATGCTGATTAGTTTACTAAGTCTCTCATGGCTAAAGTGTTTGAGAGACACCTAGAAGAGTCTACGGCTCCGAGTTGCTGGAGAGGACAGTGGGAGAAAGCTTATGATATATGATATATTAGTTTTCTCCACCTAACTTGTACACCACGGACATTTAAGTCCAAGTGGGAGTTTGTTGGGTTTTATGTCCTAAAACTCGTGGTTTGTAAACTGTTATGTTTGTAAATATCTATTTAGAATAAAGAGTTATTAGTTTTATTCAGTAAAAGAGTTTACTGGAATAAAGTGAAACGTGTTTGGTTTAACCTATACCAATGACCAACACCCTTGGCTGAATATGAGTACTTGAGCCTCATGTATGACATGATTGTGGATCATGCTCAAGTAGTCAGTCAAAACGGTCTATAGTATACGGATAAGGCTGGGTACCTTATCCTGGTAACACTATTGGATGCGGCTCACTTTGTATTGTACAGAACGATGTGATCCGAATCGTTTCACATGGAGATGTGCGAGTGAGGGCGTCCTGTGTAAAGAGTTTACATAAGACCGAAACGCGAAATATGCTCTCTCTTTATAACACCGTTTACTGATGAGACCGACATTTTCATTTGATGGCCTAGGTAACTCGAGCTTAATCCTGAGCTTGCTATGAACTCCTGCTTATTCGGAAGTATCCTTTGACTTGTACGGGTGAGAGTGGCGGAATGCCCGCTCAATAATCCTACCAACTTGGGGATAAAGTCGAATAGGTAGTTGGGGACATAGTACAGCAAGATAGGAATTCACTCCTAACCCGCTCTTCAGGGTTAGTAGATAGGTTGTTCCCTTAATAGCTGACTCCGAGGCTTGAACAATGTGAGCTCACACACTCATGTGATGAGAGAGTTATATTGATCTGATGGTTGGACCACAGATCTATTGTTCATTAGAGGTGTCAGTGGTACTTAAGGAACAAGATGTAATGCAGGGGTTAAACGGTTTAAATGACCCAGCTGTGATTACGAACAACCTCTGAAGGATCGACTTACCGATGACGGTTATATCAAGAGGACACAATATATCTTCAGTGAGGAGAGTGCAGCCCTCGGACTATAGTGGAGTCTCCGGGGGTTAACGAAAGTTGATTGATTCGGGTTAAAAGAGTTTTAACCGAATAATCTCGTATCGTTGGAGCTCATGATCTGTAGGTCCTTTAGGTTCTCCTGGCTAGCTCGGATAACGCCGTGCAACAGTATAAAAGAAAAGAAAAAGAATTTGAATTGTTCAAATTCAGAAAAAAAAAAAAAAAAAAAAAAAATTGAATTGTTCAAATTCGGTTTATGGAAGGAGGATGGACATATTTAAATATGATTTAAATATGGACATATTTAAATATGATTTAAATATGGGAATGGTCTAATACATGAATGCGATTCATGTACAAAAAGTCGGTTTTCAGAAAACCGGGTTTAGCCTTATTATTTAATTAATATTTGATATTAAATTAAAGAATAATTATTAATTAAATTCTTTAATTAATAATTATATATATATTTTTTATTTATTAAATGTTTAATAAATAAAATTATTATTATTACTTTTAAATAATAATAATAATTATATATATATATATATATATATATATATTTGACTTTTCTTAAGGGTTAAGAAAAGGCTAATCTATATATATTTATGGGCTTTTGGCCATTTGGTGAAGTGAATTGAATTGAATTGTTTTCAATTCAATTAAAAACCAGAGGAGAGGGTTACACTTCTTGGCCTTTGAATTGAGAATTCTTGGGTTTGGGTACTCACTTCGTGAGAAGAAGTTCAGAAAAAAAAAAAATCACAAGCCCTCTGCCTTTCCTTCATTTCTTCTTCTTCTTCCTCTTCTTGTTTTCTTTTCTCTTTTAGCGAAGTCCCACCACTTCGTTGCCCGGCGCCGAGGATAGCGGGACTACTTGGGGTGGTCCTCGAGCCGTTCGTGAGAAGAGTCCGGAAGAGTTCGTGACGAGGAACGTGCGGCGGAGCTTGAAGAAATTGGAACTACAAGGGTATGTATTTCTAATTTCTTGTTTTTCCGTCGTTTGAGCATGTTTTCTATTTGTTAAATTGATGAAATTAGAGTATCATCGATCCGAAATCGCTTTCCACTGCGCATGTCGCTCCATCAGCTGGAACCTATCATAGAGGAACCAGAAGAGATTCCAAGGCCTCCACCTGTCCTTAGGCGACCTGAAGTGCCTACATATGTGCCGCCACCCCCATTCCCTAGAAGGCTAAAGAAAAAACAAGAACAGGATGTGCACTTTAATAAGTTTTTAGAAATTTTAAAACAAGTGCATGTGAATATTCCATTTGTAGAGGTGTTGCAATCTATGCCTTCTTATGTTAAGTTTTTGAAGGATATTATTACTAACAAAAAGATCATTGGTGAATTTGAAACAGTGAATCTCACCGAGGAGTGCAGTGCTATACTCCATAACAAATTACCAAAGAAGGAGAAGGATCCTGGTTCCTTCACCTTACCAGTCGAGTTGGGAGGCAAGCACGTGGGCAGAGCTCTTTGTGACCTGGGAGCCAGCATAAATCTCATGCCCTTATCACTATTCCGTCAGCTTGGAATAGGCGAAGCACGTCCTACTACTGTCACCTTGCAGCTTGCAGACAGATCCATAGCATACCCTGAGGGTAAGATTGAGGATATTCTTGTCAAGGTTGACAAATTCATTTTTCTTGCAGACTTCATCATTCTGGATTATGAAGCAGACAAGGAGGTACCAATCTTGCAAGGCAGACCATTTCTAGCCACAGGTAGGGCCTTGATCGATGTCCAGAAAGGTGAGCTCACCATGAGAGTTCATGATGAGGAGGTTAAGTTTAGTGTCTTTAAAGCTCTAAGGTATCCTTTTGATTCTGAATCTTGTGCAAGTGTAGATGTAGTAGATTCACTAATGGAAGAACAACTTGAGCATGAACTGTTGATTAAGCATGCCAATGACTATGTACAAATAGATGTAACTGACTTAAACATTTCTGAAATAATGGATATACATGTGGACAAACCTCAGCATGTTTGTATGACTAATGACTTGTCTGAAAGATCCATGAATCCATTAAAACCATCAATTGAGCACCCACCTCTATTAGAATTAAAACCATTGTCTGATCATCTTAAGTATGCATATCTAGGAGAGCATGATACTTTGCCTGTTATTATTTCGTCCAAGTTAAGTGAAAAGCATGAAATTGCGCTAATATTGCTGTTAAGCAACATAAAAAAGCTATTGCATGGAGGATTGCTGATATAAGAGGTATTAGTCCTTCCTATTGCATGCATAAGATATTATTGGAAGAGGAACATACACCTAGAGTAGATCACCAACGTAGGTTGAACTCCTCCATGAAGGAGGTAGTTAAAAAAGAGATCATCAAATGGTTAGATGCAGGTGTAATTTTCCCTATAGCCAATAGTCAATGGGTGAGTCCAATCCAATGTGTGCCTAAGAAGGGTGGGATGACTGTAGTAGTTAATGAGAGTAATGAACTAATTCCAACTAGAACTATTACAGGATGGAGAGTCTGTATGGACTATAGAAAATTAAATAAAGAAACAAAAAAAGATCATTTTCCTTTACCGTTTATAGGTCAGATGTTAGATAGGATAGCTGGCCGAGCCTACTATTGCTTTCTAGATGGTTATTCTGGATATAACCAAATAACCATAGACCTTGTGGATCAGGAGAAAACAACCTTTACATGTCCCTTTGGAACATTTACTTTTCGCAGAATGCCTTTTGGCTTATGCGATGCACCAGCAACATTCCAAAGGTGCATGTTGGCCATTTTCTCTGACTTAGATGAGTCCATGATAGAAATATTTATGGATGACTTCTCAGTCTTTGGTGATTCTTTTAATAATTGCTTAGAGAACTTAGGACAAGTCCTAGCTAGGTGTGAGGAGACCAACCTAGTCCTAAATTGGGAAAAATGCCACTTTATGGTGGAAGAAGGGATAGTCCTAGGTCATAGAGTGTCTAGAGCAGGAGTGTACGTCGATAGGGCCAAAATAGAGATAGGAGAGAAGCTAGTGGAACCTCAGAATGTAAAAGCTATTAGAAGTTTGCTAGGTCATGCAGGTTTCTATAGGAGGTTAATTAAGAACTTTTCAAAAATCTCTAAACCGTTGTGTGAGCTTCTAGAGCTTAATAAACCATTTGTCTTTTCAAAAGAATGTTTCTTAGCATGGACAACACTTAAGGAAGCCATAGTCAAAGCACCTATTATAGTAGGACCAAATTGGGATCTACCATTTGAGATGATGTGTGATGCGAGTGACTATGCAGTAGGAGTCATGCTAGGACAAAAAATTGATAAACTAACACATCCTGTATACTATGCAAGTAAGACACTGAATGAGGCACAATGTAATTACACAACCACAGAAAAGGAAATGCTAGCTGTAGTGTTTGCCTGTGAAAAGTTTAGGAATTACATTGTAGAAACTAGAACAATCGTGTACACTGATCATTCTGCACTAAAATATCTAATGAGAAAGGCTGATGCTAAGCCTAGGTTAATTAGATGGGTATTATTGTTGCAGGAGTTTGATCTAGACATTAGAGATAAGAAAGGATGCGAAAATGTGGTTGCTGACCATTTATCTAGATTGCGGCATAATTGCGATAAAATTGCTAAGCCAGCAATTTCTGATGCCTTTATCGATGAGCATGTCTTTGTGCACATCGTGATAACGATGAGGAACCTTGGTTTGCAGATATTGCTAACTTCCTTGCCTCGCAGGTACTACCAACTTTCAAAGGAAGGCAAGAAAAGAAGAGGTTCCTACATGAAGCCAGGAAGTTCATCTGGGACGATCCTACACTTTACAAGACATGTGCAGACGGATTGCTGAGGAAGTGTGTATCAGCTGCTGAGGCGAAGTCAGTGTTGCAGCACTGCCATACGTCTCCCTATAGTGGACACTTTGGTGGCCAAAGGACAGCTGCAAAGGTGTTCCAAAGTGGCTACTATTGGCCCACGATATTCAAAGATGCACATGACCATGCCGACAGCTGCGATGAGTGTCAAAGGACAGGTAATCTCAGTAGGAAAGATGAGATGCCTCTCACTTACATCTTGGAGTTGGAACTCTTTGATGTGTGGGGCATCGACTTCATGGGGCCATTCCCTCGTTCTGCAGGTAATCTCTATATACTTGTAGTTGTAGACTATGTATCTAAATGGGTAGAAGCCATAGCATGTCCATCGAATGATGCCAAAACAGTCATTAAGTTCCTTAATAGGCATATTTTTACAAGGTTTGGTACACCACGTGCTATAATCAGTGATGAGGGAACTCACTTTATTAATAAAGCTATGGAAAAAGTGTTAGCTAAGTACAATGTTAGACATAGAGTAGCAACCCCTTATCACCCACACTCGAATGGACAAGCTGAAATATCCAATAGGGAGATTAAGAACATACTCGAAAAAGTGGTCAAACCTAATAGAAAAGATTGGTCATTTAAGTTGGACGATGCACTTTGGGCATATAGGACTGCATATAAAACACCATTAGGTATGTCTCCTTATAGGCTAGTGTATGGAAAAGCATGTCACTTACCATTCGAATTGGAAATCAAAGCCTTTTGGGCCTTAAAAGAACTAAATTATTGCGTGACCGATGCGGGAACTTTGCGGTCTCTGCAATTACATGAGCTCGATGAGCTGAGGCATATGTCCTATGAAAATGCTAAAATTTATAAGGAAAAAACTAAGATTTGGCATGATAGTAGACTTAGGATAAAGGACTTTAAAAAGGGCCAGCATGTCTTATTATTTAACTCAAGGTTAAGGTTATTTCCAGGCAAACTTAAGTCCAGATGGTCAGGTCCTTTTGTGATAACTAACGTGTTTGTTCATGGTGCGATTGAGATTAGAAACCTACAGCACGGGCAGCCGTTTATGGTCAATGGGGCACGATTGAAGCATTACTACGAGGAAGGAGATGTGAAGACACTCTCGGCCTTCCTCTTATCTGAAGCTTGAGAATCGAAGCGAGAGGGGATGAGTGACCACTGTGCTCATCCAGCAGAAGGCTATGCCTTAGTTTTTTTTTCAGTATTTTTCGGTTTGTGTTTTAGTTGTTTATTTGTGATTTTATTTACGGATTTTGTTTTAACTAGGTGAATTTTAATAGGAGATCTTTTAGAGGAGATCAAGGAGATGAATCAAGGGGAGGAAATCCACGAAGAAGATCGGGCTAATGCAAAGATTTGGTTGAGTGAATATTGCAACTTAAAATCAAGAAATATCCCAACGGTTATGCGAATTTATTGCGAAGAAGTTGCTGAATCCGCAACAGAATATAGCCGTTGGGATACACTAGATTACAAATAGCCGTCAGATGATCCGTGCCTTCTACGTTTTTGTTAATCTGTTGGACCTCCAGATTCAGTCTTCTTCTTCCTCTGCATCTCCTACCTTCAGATCCCCACAGAACGTAAATGGTATCCACACGAGCGGATCGTTCCACGCCCAAAAAGAAGTCGCCTGACGCAGAAGAAGCTGCGAGAGAGGCGCTGCTTTCCTTAGTAGATGCCGAAGCTGCGCAGCCCTCACGGCCTCCGAAGCTTCCAGTGTGTAAGAAGAAGTGGAAGGTGGTGACTGAGATCCCTGTTGGTCTGTCTGAGCCAGTCGGTACGCCGAAGAAACGGAAGTGGACGGTTGAGGTGGAGGATGCACCGATCAAAGAAAAGACTCCCACCGAGGAGAGTCATGGGAGTGGTCGTCCATCCTATGAGACGGCCAGACAGAGCCCTAAGCCATCGCCCCAGACGCCGGAGCCTGAAGCTCCACCTGAAGAGCACCAAGACTCGGTGCCAAGTGAAGAGGCGGCTGAGGACGAGGAGGTCTTTTCCCCCTTGACAGCCCTGCGGAGGGGGGAAGCAAAGACTCTATGGATGAAACGTTGGGGGATTGCCTCCAGCAGATCACCACCCAGGCACGCCTCAAGAAGAGGGTCCCTGTAATCGTGAAAGCCAAACGACCGAAAGCCTCCAAGCGAGCCAAGAAGAAGAAGGTCAGATCTGAACCTTCTTTAAAGAAATTAAAGGTTGAGGCTGCTGAATCGGCGAAGGCAAAAGAGAAGGGGAAGAAGAAGATGTACCCCGAGGATGAACCTCAGGCTGAGATGTTTGTCTCACAAGAAGCAGAGGCCAAGAGCCTCGAATTGAGGAAGAAGGAGCTCCTTCACGAACGGGGCTTTCTTGATGCGTTGGCAGACCTGCCGCAGTTCTTGCGCGCATGAATCATCACCCATGGATGGGAAGAGCTGTGCAGACCCCCAATCCCAGCCTACACCGACATGGTGTATGACTTCTACGCCAACCTCGCACACTCTGATGCGTGTCTGTCCATGGTGAGGGGGGTAGAGGTCGACTTCTCTGCCACTGCCATCAATGAAGCCTACGACCTCAAAGGGTATCCACATTCTGACTACGCCAAGATTATTGACCTGCCATCTGAGGTAGTCCTAGAAGAGGCTTTGCACACGATTGGCAAGCCAAAAGCATCGTGGGCGGTGTCAAGGAATGGGAAGCACACCCTGATGAGTGCAACTCTGCGAGACAAGGCGGTCGTGTTGTTCTCTTTTGCGCGCAGGCGTCTCTCCCCTGTGACCCACGAGACGACCATAAACCAGGGGAGATCTTTGCTGCTGTACGCCATCATGAGGGGCCTCACCATTGACGTTGGTGAAGTCATTGCTGCCTCCATTGCCGACTGCTCAAAGAAAGGTAAGGGTCAGCTATTTTTCCCTAATACCATCACTAAATTGTGCCTTCGTGCAGGAGTCCCACTGGAGAAGAATGAGAAGCAGTTGGCTTACACAGGCCATCTGAAGCTGCCCACCATCTTGAGGATGCGAAGGAGGGGCAACAAGGAGTTTGAGCTGGACGGCCTGGCTGCTGCTCAATCGCTGAACATGGCTTCTTTGATGGACCTGCAGCACAAGATGGTGCAGTGGGCTGAATATGCACATGCACGGGACAAGGATGTGGCAGACCAGTTGGGGTGCATTTTCCCTGCCTTCCCTACTGACCTGTTGAAGCCGTGGGCGCCTCCTAGAGAAAGGAGAAATGAGGATGAGGATGATTGAATGCCAGCTTGAACGGCATTCGAGGGAGTTTTTCTGATCCCTCTTAAGAAAAAAAATCTGCTTTTCTGTGACTTGTGACCTCTGTTTTGAATCAAATGCATAATCTGTTTTAATTGTTCTTTTGATTGTTTAGAGTAGTGTAGTTAGTTTGATGGTTTCTGAGTAGTTAGCTTAGTTAGTTTACTTGTTTTGTGTAGTGGATGATAACTGAAAAAGCATGCTAGGAGCCTTGATCAACTGATACATATGCTCTGTAGGTTTATTGCGGATTTTTTGCGGAGCCCGCAATTTTTGTTAGGTTTCGCATGCTATTGGCTGACTGTTTGGATAGGCTGGTTCTGTTTAAATTTTGCTATCTTGCTGTTTTCTTGACTTCAATATGTGATCTATCTGTGAGCATGATGGATGAGTGTCTTAGTACACCTTTGATAGTTTAAATTAGCTCCCTTAAATTGCTCAGCATGCATCTCTTTAAGCTCTTAACATACTCTTTTTTTTTTTAAATTCTGCTGCTGTGTTATCTGCTTTACGAAGTTCATTCTATGCCTAGGACTTTTAGATTCTACTTGTTTTGCCCTAGACTAGATGCTTCTAGGACAAGTTTGGGGGTGTGCCACCTCAGACTCTCATTGGGGACAATGAGAAGTTTTAGTTTGGGGGAGGCAGCCCTAGGCCTAGGAACATTCCTCTCTCCCTCTTAAACATAAGCATTCTTCTTCTTCTTTGAAAAAATGATGAACTGAAAAAAAAAATGAAAAATAAAAGAATAAAGAGTGGTGTCTCTCTTGAGGTTGCTGAGTAATCAGTGCCATGTGTGTAACCCACAAGTGGCATTGCATCAAAAGGCAACCAAAGGAAGAGACCCTACCAAAGAAGGAAAGAAAAAGGAAAAACCAAGGAAGAAGAATGTATGCCTATGAGTTATAGCTTATGTGTTTAGGTGTCCTATATGAATGAACTATGATCCTCAATTAGCTAAGCACAGAGTTGTAGCTTATAGGTTTGTTAAGGGAGATGAATGTATATCCAATGTAGTGATGCCAGGGTTTAGGTTGCTCTATGAAATGTACTACTGTCACTGGTTTATACTAAGACTGGCATGACTCTAAGGAATCCTAAGTAACTCAAAAGAAAAATATTAGAAGCATGTACTGAGTCTGGGGTAAAGCTAGGTAGAATGTGAAAACTTAGGGATAGGTGCACAATGAACCTAATGACCAAAGCAGATAGATCAGTGTAGGGAGTTTATAAAGACAGTAGGATTATAAGGCGAGAGAAATCAGAAGAAGCAAAATGAGAAGTTAGTTTTAAACATAGAAGCGTGTCACAAGACAGCCATGCATTAAATAGTGAACTTAGGGAAGTCAGCAAGCAGTTAGATAGAGTGATAACAGCCTAAATAAGCCCTTATATTGCTCGAGGACGAGCAAAACCTTAAGTTTGGGGGTGTGTTACGTCTCCAAAAGTGACTATTTTAGGGACTTAGTTGCTATAGAATGGTGTACACTCTTAAGCGTTTTTTGTAGAATTTAGCCTAAACTTGTGCTTATGTATGAGAATTTGTAGAATGAAGCTAAATTAGGACTTATGTGTAAAAGGAAGGAAAAAGAACCAAAAACAAAGCTAAAGAGTTGAAATTTCCATATTGGCTGAAACATTGCGAAAACATTGCTGTCTCAGCAATGTTTTAAGTGAAAATTGTTAAGTTGTCTAACCGTTTGCCATTTTGTTACGATCTTTCAGCCGCCCATTCTTTCTTCTGCTGCCACGTGGAAGGTCGTCGTTCAGAATGGATGGTTCTCCTTGGCCGAATCGTACCTGCAAAACACTATAAAAGGAGGTCAAGGTGGAAAGACAAACATAAGCTTGGAAGCGTAGAACTCCCATCTCAACGCAGCCTTTTCTCCCTGTTTTCTCATCCGTTTGTTGGCTTGAAGGACTCAGTTGTTGGAGTCGATAATCTGAGAGGAAGAAGAGAAGATCTTTCTTCTCTTCTGATTGGATTCATCCAAACAAAGCTCCCCTTTCTCCCTTCATCCGAGGCGTTTGCGACGAGGGGCTTTACGCACACCTTTATATGCTCTTTACTGCTTTTTGCTATCTGTTTCCTCTACTGCTTTCTGCTATTCACTTCTGTTGGCTTTTGCCTTTCAATTCGTCTTCATTCCTTTAGTCTTTCTTATGTTGTAATCGTTGCACACTAAGTTCTGAATCTCACGTAATCGAAGGATCGTTTACCCACGTTGCAGTTTCTTTATAGCTTCTTGTTCTGTCTTTACTTTCATTTTACTGTTAGTGATGCTTCATCTATCTAAACTTTCCATTTCCACATCATCCATGAGTAACTAAACCACATAAGGGTATGCTAATGACAAGTCTATAGGTAGGAATATGTGAATTCGGCATGTAGGATAGCTCCAAATGCATTGAATGTATGTGTGCTTCATCCCACGGGCAATTTCGATTGGCCATCCATTTTGTCCAAAGAACTCCTAACCTCTGGAAGGAGTAAGAGTTCAGAGTCGTCCATTCATGCTAGCCTTTCATGGTAGCCAGAAAACGACCTAGGAATAGGCGTTTTCCTAGCACAATTCATTAACATGCTTATAAAAATAGATGCTTAAGCCTTACTTGGACATGAGTAAACTAAAGGATCTAATGCATGAAATCGAGAGATACATGAGAATGAGTTAATTTGATGCATGATGAGTTGATCTACTGCTGAAGAACCGTATGAAAAAGCCTATAGAGGAGTCGTTAGTAGCCCTTGTTTCCACACTTTACCCTTAAAACGCTGTTAGTACCATTGCTAGAAAATTGCTGTCTGCGCAATTTCCTTAGTTTAATTTTTGCCTTAGCCACTTTTCTTAGTTTTCTGTTTTGCGATTTTATTGCTAGATAATTGCTTTCTCCGCAATTCTTTTTCTTCTACATTCGAGTTAACCTGTTTACTTGTCCTTGTTTATGCTTTCATATCTCGCACGTTCCTTAATAGTTAGGCACTTTAAACCCAAATCTACCCCATTTAAACCACCCTTTCTAACTTAAAATCTCACTGCGCTAGTAACTAAGAATAAATCTTTGTGGGAAATCGAATGAAAAAATACTTATTACTTGCTACAAGACCATGTATGCTTGCATGTTCTGAGTGCTCTACCATCGCATTTTAATTTACACATCGAGCACACAACAATGACCTAGGTAACTTGATCTTAATCTTGAGCTCATTATGAACTCCTGTTTATTCGCGAGTATCTTTTGACTTGCACGAGTGAGAGTGGCTAGATCGCCGACTCAATAAGTCTACCATCTTGGGGATAAACTCGAATAGGTAGTTGGGGACATACTACAACAATACGGAATTCACTTCTACCCGCCTTTAAGGGATAGTAAAGAGGTTGTTCCCTTAATAGCTGACATCAGGTCTTCAGCTAGGGCCCACCCTCTCCTTGGCCAGAGAGGTATCTGATCTGCTGGTTGGACCACAAATCAATTGTTCATTAAAGGTGTCAGTGATACTTAAGGAACAAGATGTAATGCAGGGGTTAAGCGGTATACATGACCCGCTGTGATTACGAACGACATGTGAAGCATCGACTCGCCTATAATGGTTATATCAAGAGGACATAATAAATCTATAGTGAGAAGAGTACAACCCTTGGACTTTAGTGGATTCTCCGGGGGTTAACGAATGTTGATTCGTTCGGTTAAAAGAGTTTAACCGGATAATCTTGTATCATTGGAGATCATGATATGTAGGTCCTTTAGGTTCTCCTGGCTAGCTCGGATATAGTCGTGCAACAATATAAGAAAAAAGGAAAAAGAATTTGAATTTTTTCAAATTCGGTTTATGGAAGAATGATGGACATTGTTCACAGGAGATTTCGAACGAGGGATGGAAATTCGACACGTGTAAATGAAATTTGAATTGTATTTAATTGTATGTATCAGTGCGTAGTGGATTACAATCTTTAATGTATGATCCTCTGATTCTTTCTCTCTCAAATGTAAATGTGCTTCGAGGGCTTTGCAGCTTGTTCTCGGTGTTGGATTTGTTTCGAGGGCTTTGCAGCTTGTTCTCGATGTTGAATTTGGATCGAGGGCTTCGTAGCTTGTTCTCAATGTTGGATTTGTATCGAGGGATCGCAGCTTGTTCTCGATGTTGAAGGATTGTTCAGTCTTCTAAGATTTCAGGGAGTCTTCGTTGTTTGAGAATTCTCTCTAAGCTCTTAGGAGTAAAAAAATTCTGAACCTTCAAAATGAAGGATGAACTCTCTATTTATAGAGTTCTCATGGGTCTAATGGGCTTGGGCCTGGATTCAATAGGCTTGGGCTTGGATCCAATGGGCTTGGGTCCAATGGACTTTTGGGTTCTAGGCCCAAAGAGCTTGAATTCAATGGGCTTTTGGGCTTTGGGCGCAATTGCCATTTAAATAGCTTTCTGGCCCGATTCGATTTCGAGCCGAATTGAGCTATGACCAAATTTGCTCGGTTAATTTTATTCAATCTGTCTGCCATGATGAAGACATGTGGCGACCGCTGATTGACCAAAATTTCTCGGTCAACAAATGCCTCTTTTTTCGAGAGTTATGCACATGTACGTGTGGGTGAGTCTCGAAAAATTTAAATTTTGAAATCGAAATGTAGGACACCCCTAATTTCGAATCTGCTTCGACATATCAATTTTATCGAAATATGAAATTTGGTTCATAAATCTATTATTTTGATTTATACATCTTTCTGTGCCAATTGATCAAAATAAATCAAAATATGAATTTGAGTCATAATTTTGATTTTTTGGCAACAAACTTTGACTTGAACTTCGGTAGGTTTTTTTTTTTTTTTTTACATTAATTTCATCTCCAACGTAGGGTAGAATTTGATGTCTACCCAATCTTTTGAGATGAATTTTAAATACGGCTTGATCTTAAATTTTTACTCCAATTTTGATTTGGAATAAAATTTTGAGTGCACCCAAGTTATCAATTTCGATTTGAGACTTGGATTCAGATAATTTTTTAATCTAAATCTTGCTGGGATATAAAATTTGGAATATGCCCAAATTTCAATTCAAGGTAAATTTTGAATTTCATTCAAAATTTGGCTTGAACTCGGAGTAGGAGATGGAAATTTGATTTGAGATAATTTAAGGATTCCGACTAATTCTTACTTGAGGTTTGAATTTGAGATTACATTTGAACTCAACTTATGACTTTGGGATGGACTTCAGGACGCGCCCAAATTTCAATTCAATGTATGGATTGAAATTTCTCATTCAAGTTGAACGAAATATTACAATCCGAAACAAAGTTATATTAATAAAACTTGTTTGGCAAAGTGGAACTTATGTAAACAAAGTTTCCTTTGGTTATGGGTTCAAGTCCATCTTTTCACTCATTTTGAACTTATTTTCCTTAAACCATTAAGTGGATGGCATTTCTCAAAACTCAAGTCATTTTTTACACCAGGGAAAACTATTCCCAAGAAGGTTTTTTTTTTTTTTGTCGTTATATGGTGAACTTGGTCGCTGCTTACAAACGAGGAAGGAGCTTGCCGTCGTTTGTTCTTCGCTTGGAGATCCAAGTATTTTTTTTTTTTTTTACACAACTTTCGTTCTTTTTTTTTGTACTGATTTAATTTTTTTTTTTAAGAACATTGGTCGCCGCTCACATATGAGGGAGGAGTTCTCCGTCGTCGTTCTTTGCTTGAAGATCCACAGGTACCTTTTTTTTTCCCCTTTTTTTTTACACAACTTTCATTCTATTTTCTTTTTGTACTAGTTTTTTAGAACACATAGTATTTTTAGATGTTTGTAGATTTTTTTTATGATTTTTCTTTTGTTTTAAAAAAAAATCTCTAAACCTACAGTGCGTATTTTTTTCATTTGCTTTTTTTTTGTTTTTTTTTTCTTCCAAATCATAGCAAACCTACAGTGATTTTTTTTTTTTTTTTTCAAAAAAAAACTCTTAAATCTACAGTGAGATTTTTATGTTGTTGATTTTTTTTTTTTCAAAATCAAGGCTTTTCACTTTTTTTTTTAAATCACATCAAAGGTTTTTTTTTTCATGATTTTTTTTTGCTTTTTTTTTTAAAAAAAATCTCTTATGTGAAATTTGTTTGTTGTTGATTTTTTTTTTTTCAAAATCAAAGCAAACTAGAGACTTTTCCTTTCCCTTTTCTGATTTTGCTGATTTTTTTGTTGTGTTTTGTTTTCCTTTCCCATTTTTGATTTTGGTTGTATTTTGTTTGCTTCAGTTTTAAAATCACAGGCTTTGCCTTTTTCCTTTACTTAATGTTTTTTTTTTTTTTTGTATTTTTTTAAATCTCTTAAACCTATGGTGAGATTTGTTTGTTGTTGATTTTTTTTCAAAAATCACAGCAAACCGAGGCTTTTCCTTTCCCTTTTCTAATTTTGCTGATTTTTTTTTCTTGTGTTTTGTTTGCTTCAGTTTTAAAATCACATTTTTTTTTTTTGTGTTTTGTTTGCTTCAGTATTAAAATCACATGCTTTTTTTTTCCTTTACTTATTTTTTATTTTTTTTTGTTGTATTTTTTTTTTTAGCTTCAAAATTTGAGGGTTTTTTTTTCGCTTTACTCATATTTTGTTTGCTTTGTTTTGTTTTACTGATTTTTTTTTTCTTTTCAAAAACCATAGCAAGTTTTCTTGTTTTGTTTTTTTTTTTTTAAATTTTGATATTGTATCAAATTTCTTTTATAAATTTTTTTTTGTATAACTTTTTTTTATAACATTTTGATACTGTAAATTTTTTTATGGCAATCTAAAACTTGGGTTTCTTTGGTGATTCCTATACATTGGATTACTTTCTTTTTTATATTACATGAATTTTGAATTTTGAACTGTACCTTCATATGATAATCTGTTCGTGTTACATGCAAATTCCATTGAGTCTTGCATATGCTTTGTTCATACTACATGTAATCTCACTTTACATGCCTTCTGCTCAAGTCATGTGAATTTTGCATTTGACTTGAGATGTTTCTGATAAAGTACAATATTTGTGAAATGCTTGTGATTGAATAGTAACTTTAGTCTCACTTTCCTTGTGGTGGATCACAATTTTTTTTTTTTTTTTTTTTTTACAGCTTTAATTCTCACTGGTGAAGATCATTGTCGATTTTGGTCTTGGTTCGAAGACAAGTTTCACGCCGCCGATGATTGACTTGAGACCCATCACATGTATATTTTTTTTTGCCTCACCTTTACTTTGTTTTCTTTTATCGCTTTTGTCGCAAATTTGGACGGTATTTTTTTTGGACTGGCGCACTATTTTTTTTTTGGACTGGCGCATATTTTTTTTGGACTGGCGCACTAATTTTTTTTTTAGACTGGTGCACTATTTTTTTGGACTGACGCACTATTTTTTTTGGCGCTCTAGCTTTTGTTCGGCGCTCTAGCTTTTGTTCGGCACACTAGCCTTTGTTCGGCGCACACTATTGTTTGTTCGGCGCACTATTCTTTGCTCCGCGCACTATTCTTTGCTCCGCGTACTATTCTTTTTTTGGACTTTTTTTTTTATCGCCAACTTGGACTGCTTTCTTTAATTGCAAATTTGGATCGTCGTTCATTTTATCGCAAATTTGTACTTGCTTTCAATTTATTGCAAATTTGGTCGTTCATCGCAAATTCGATCTTGCTTTCACTTTATCACAAATTCAAAACGCCCAACTTCAAGTTTAAAACAAAGTCTTGCTCCTCGGTTTCTTTTGCTTGTGTACGCGTACTTGGATTTTCAAGTGAATAAAAACTTGGATTTCTATGTTTCGCCCAACTTCAAATTTTTACCGAACGCACAACACCTGGGAACATGAACTTGGATTTCCAAGTGAATAAATACTTGGAATTCCGCATTTTAATTCATTTTGAATGTTTACCAAACAACAACATTTGAATATAAACTTGGACTTCGAAGCGAATAAAAACTTAGATTTTCGTGTTTTCCTCCACTTCAAATTTTTTATCTGGAACATAGACATGGATTTCCAAGAGAATAAAAACTTGAATTTCCGTGTTTTCCTCCCCTTCAAATTTATTTTATCTGGAATATAGACATGGATTTCCGAATAAAAACTTGAATTTCGTGTTTTCCTCCCCTTCAATTTTTTTCATCTGGAATATAGACATGGATTTCCAAGCGAATAAAAAAAAAACTTGGATTTCTTTGTTTTGCTCCGCTTCAATTTTTTCATCTGAAATATAGACATGGATTTCCAAATAAAAACTTGGATTTTCGTGTTTTCCTCCCCTTCAATTTTTTTCATCTGGAATATAGACCTGGATTTGCAAGGGAATAAAAAACTTAGATTTTCGTGTTTTCCTCCCCTTCAAAATTTTTCATCTGGAATATAGACATGGATTTTCAAGCGAATAAAAAAAAAAATACTTGGATTTCTTTGTTTTTCTCCTCTTCAATTTTTTCATCTGAAATATAGACATGGATTTCCAAATAAAAACCTTGGATTTCCGTGTTTTCCTCCGCTTCAATTTTTTTCATCTGAAATATAGACATGGATTTCCAAGCGAATAAAAAAAACTTGGATTTCTTTGTTTTGCTCCGCTTCAATTTTTTTTCATCTGGAATATAGACATGGATTTCCAAATAAAAACTTGGATTTCCGTGTTTTCCTCCTCTTCAAATTTTTTCATCTGGAATATAGACATGAATTTGCAAGCGAATAAAAACTTAGATTTCCGTGTTTTCCTCCCCTCAATTTTTTTCATTTGGAATATAGACATGGATTTCCAAGCGAATAAAAACTTGGACTTCCGTGTTTTTCTCCCCTTCAAATTTTTTTATCTGGAATACAGACATGAATTTCCAAGCGAATAAAAAAAAAACTTGGATTTCTTTGTTTTGTTCTGCTTCAAATTTTTTCATCTGGAATACAGACATGGATTTTCAAGCGAGTAAAAACTTGTATTTCCACATTTTGTTCTGCTTCAAAAAAGAATTTATCTGGAATGTAGACATGGATTTCCACGTTTTGTTCTACTTCAAAAAAAAATTATCTGGAATGTAGACATGGATTTCCAAGTGAATTAAAAAAAACTTGGATTTCTGTGTTTTGCCCCACTTCAAACTTTTCTTTATTTTTTTTATGCCTGGTATTGGGACGTCGCTTGTGGGGGCCTACACCATAAATTTGAAATGACGTGTCTCTTAGGGTTTCCATTTTTTGTGGAGCGAACTTTTGATTTTTTTTTTTTTTAAATATGAAGAAAAGTTGGTAGGGCTTACACCATCAACCCTAATTGGTGTGTCCCTTCGTAGTGGAGCAAATATCCCGACTTCCTTTGTCGGCGTTGCGATGCTCCCAAACTATATTTTCACTATGTGTGATACCGGTGCATCAACTTAGGGATGTATTTTACCTGCAACGTAACCAATATGTGAGCGTCCCTAGCGGGGCCAACACCTAAACTTGGAGTGTCATTGTGGCGATGTACACTTCTCGTTCAGGATGTTGCTCGAAATGATGACGTCGTCTTTCGGGATGTTGTTGTTAAAATTCCTCTCATTTGTACCATACGTCGTTTCTTTTGTCATATTTATCATTATCTCATTTTTACTTGCTTCATTTATGCTAATTTCTTTCTTTTTTACTTGATGAGGTGAAGTTGAAACTTTGAACTTTAAGATGAGGTGACAGAGCATTGAATTCAGAGATGAAGCGACGAGACCTCCAAAATCTAACTTAAACTCAATACTTGAGGCAAGTAAAGCCAAAAATCGAGCTTGAAGCGAGCGATGCCTCGAACTTGGACTTTAAAGCGAGCGACGCTCGAAATTGAACCTGTAGCGAGCAACACACATTTTTTTTTAACTTGAAGCAAATGACGCTCAAACTTGAACTTGAAGTGAGCGAAACCTTGAACGTATGGCGAGCGAAGATTGATTTTGAAGTAAGCAAATCGCGAACTTGGAGCCGGTGGAGCTCGTATTTGAAGTAAGCAAAGCTCGAACTTGAACTTCGATCAGGTGACACCCGGTCTTCAACGAGAAATGACCAGCGCTCGAACTTGAACTTGACGCGAGCAACGGTTGAACCTTAAGTTCAAGCGAGAAACACCCGATCTTGAACTTAAAGCGAGCGACACTTGGTCTTGAATTTGATGTGAGTGACGTTCGTCTTGAACTTCAACTTGAAGCGAACAACAATAGATCTTGAACTTGAAGCGGGAAACACCCGATCTTGAACTTAAAGTGAGTGGCACTTGGTCTTGAACTTGAAGTGACCAACACTCGAACTTGAAGTTGAAGTTGAAACGGGCAACACCCGGTCTTGAACTTAAAGCAAGCGACACTTGGTCTTGAACTTGAAGTGACCAACACTCGAATTTAAACTTGAACTTGAAGTGAGCGGCGCTCGATCTTGAACTTGAAGTGAGCAGCGCTTGGTCTTGAACTTGAAACGACCAACACTTGAATTTGAAGATCAACTTGAGGCGACCAACAATAAAGCTTGAACTTGAAGCGGGAAACACCCGATCTTGAACTTAAAGTGAGCGACATTCGGTCTTGAACTTGAAGCGACCAACACTCGAACTTGAAGTTGGAGTTGAAGCGGGCAACACCCGACCTTGATCTTAAAGCGAGCGGCACTTGGTCTTGAAATTGAAGTGACCAACACTCGAACTTGAAGTTGAACTTGAAGCGAACGGTGCTCGATCTTGAACTTGAAGTGAGCAACGCTTGGTCTTGAACTTGAAACGACCAACGCTTGAATTTGAAGTTCAACTTGAAGCGACCAACACTCGAATTTGAAGTTGAAGCGAGTAACACCCAGTCTTAAACTTAAAGCGAGCAACGCTTGGTCTTGAACTTGAAACGACCAACGCTTGAATTTGAAGTTCAACTTGAGGCGACCAACAATAAAGCTTGAACTTGAAGCGGGAAACAACCGATCTTGAACTTAAAGTGAGCGACACTTGGTCTTGAACTTGAAGCGACCAACACTCGAACTTGAAGTTGGAGTTGAAGGGGGCAACACTCGGTTAAACCGAGCAACGTTTGATCTCTAACTTGAAGTTGACACGAGACGACATCGACTTTAAAGATCACCTAAACTTTGAAGATGAAACAATCACCTAAACTTTGAAGATGGAGTAATGTTACGTCTCCAAAAGTACTTAATTTAAGGACTTATTTGCCATATAATCGTGCAATCTCTTAAGCATTTCTGTTAGAATTTAGTTTAATATGTGCTTATGTATGAGAATTCATAGAATGGAACTAAATCAGGACTTATTTGTAAAAGGAACAAGAAAGAATAAAAAACCATGCTAAAAGAGTCAAAATGTACATTGCAGGGGAATTGCTGAAACATTGCTGTCTCCGCAATGTTTATTGCGGTCACAACGAGGAATTCGCAATGTTTAAAGCTGTTGCTGCTAAGTTGTTCCAACCGTCCGCCGTTTTGTTGCGATCTTTCAGCCGCCCAAGTTCTCCCCTGCTGCCACGTGGAGGGTCGTCGTTCAGAATGGATGGTTCTCCTTGACTAAAGAGTACCTGCAAGGAACTATAAAAGGAGGTCAAGGGGGAAGGAGAACAACAAGCTTGGAAGCGTAGAACTCTCCATCTCAACGCAGTTTCTCTCCATTTTCTATCCTGTTTGTTGGAGTGAAGGAATCAACTTTTGGCACCGATAATTCAAGAGGAAGAAGAGAAGATCCTTCTTCTCTTCTGATTGGATTCATCCCCAAAAAACGCTAACCTTCCCCTTCATCCGAGGCGCTTGCGGCGAGGAGTTCACGCACACATTTACATCGCTTTCTACTGCTTTTTGTCTTCCCTTTTCTCTACTGATTGCTAGCATTAACTTCTGTTTGCGACATTATTTCAATTCGTCTTCATTTGCTTAGTCTTTACTGTTTTACAGTCTTTGCACATTAAAGCTTTGAATCTTACTTAATAGAGAAATCATTTACAACTTCGCAAGTTTCTATTCACTTTCTGTCTTTCCTTTGCTTTCATTTAAGTACTGTTAATCATGCTTGAACAATCTAGTATTTACACTTCCACATCATCCATGAGTAACTAATCACACAAGGGTCTGCTAATGATGAATCTATAGGTAGAAATACGTGAATTCAGCTTGTAGGATAGCTTCGAATGCATTGAATGTATGTGTACTTCATCCCACGGGCAATTTCGATCGGCCATCCATTTTGTCTAAAGAACTCCTAACCTCCGGAAGGAGTAAGAGTTCAGAGTCATCCATTCATGCTAGCCTTTCATGGTAGTCAGAAAATGACCTAGGAATAAGCGTTTTCCTAGCACAATTCCTTAACTTGCTTATATAAATAGATGTTTAAGTCTTACTTGGATATGAGTGAACTAAAGGATCTAATGCATGTAATCGAGAGATGCATGAGAATGAGTTAAATTGATGCATGATAAGTTGAGCTACTGCTGAATAATCGTATGAAAAAGCCTATAGAGGAGTCGTTAGTTGACCTTGTTTCCCCATCTCACCCTTAAAACGTTGCTAATTTAATTGCTAGATAATTGTTGTCTGCGCAATTCTATAGTTCTGTTTTTGCCTTAGCCATTTTTCCAGTATTTCACTTTTGCGATTTTATTGCTAGCAAATTGCTTTCTCCGCAATTCTTTTTCCTCTACATTCAAGTTCATCTCTTTACTTGCTTTCGTTTAGGCTTGCATATCTCGTATATTCTTCATTAGTTAGGCACATTAATCTTCAATTCACCCCCATTTAAGCCACCATTTCTAATTTAGCATCTCACTTCGTTAGTAACTAAGAATAAATCTCTGTGGAAAATCGAATGAAAAAATACTTATTACTTGCTACAAGACCATGTATGCTTGCATGTTCTGAGTGCTCTCGCATCGCATTTTTATTTACACACTGAGCACGCAACAAGTTTTTGGCGCCGCTGCCGGGGATTGTGTTTAGTAAACACGAAGTTTGCTATTTTTTTTAAAAAAAAAAAGACATTAATATCTATTGGAGCTAATCTTCTTTCATTTCTCTTACAGGTACCAACGAGCTAGTTTATGAATGAGCATTCAAATAGCAACCTAGAGTTCAATCCTGAGCCTGAAAGACTTCTTAGGGCCAGAAACAAAGCTAAGAAACGCCTTTTCAAACAGCCACTTGTAACTCAAAACATTGCTGACTCCGCGGAGTCACTGCAATCCCAACCACCTGAAATGGATAGAGCAGCCCCAAACCAAGCACCTACCATTCGCAACCCCATCGAAATCGCGAATGATAAGGATAGTGCCATCCTTTCATACTTAGTTCCTATGCCTGAGGAGCTTAATCCGAGCATTATACGCCCTAAGATTACAGCTCTCTCATTTGAGTTAAAACCAGTTATGTTCCAAATGTTGTCCACCATGGGACAATTCTTTGGAGTGGAAAACGAAGATCCCCACAATCATCTGAGAAATTTCCTAGGAGTCAGTGATACTTTTATCATCCCTAGAGTTTCCCAAGAAGCCTTAAGACTTTACCTCTTTCCCTGCTCATTAAGAGATAAGGCCAAAACGTGGTTAAATTCCCTTCCCTCTAGATCGATTGTCAATTGGACAGATCTAGCTGAAAAATTCCTAGTCAAATACTTCCCACCTGATAGGAATTCCAACTTCCGTGATGATATTATCAAGTTCAAGCAAGCCGAAAACGAATCATTACACGAAGCTTGGACAAGATTCAAAGATCTATTACTTAAATGTCCACACCATGGCATTCCATGGTGTATCCAAATAGAAGTGTTCTTTAAAGGATGCAACCCCAGCACAAGGCAAATGTTGAATTCTTCCTCTGGTGGTTCCATGCTTTCAAAGAGCTACAATGAAGCCTATGAGATTTTGGAGAAAATCTCAACTTCCCATTGTAGATGGTCAGACGATCCTGTAGAGCCTAGGAGAGCTCAAGACAAGGATGCACTTAGTGCAATGAGTAGCCAAATCAATGCCCTGACCAATCTAGTCAAACAAATGGCGCAAACCAATCTCCAACCAAGTGTCAACACCGCAGCAGCCGTTTCAATGGGCGCATCAAATAGTCAAGGTGAGACACTAATCTGTGGATTCTATGGGGAAGGGCACTTGTATGATTTCTGCCCTGGGAATCCAGCCTCGGTATGCTATGTTGGGAGTCAACAGCAGCCTAGAAACAACCCCTATTCTAACACCTATAATCCTGGTTGGAGGAACCACCCAAATCTTTCTTGGGGTGGACAACAAAATACTAACCAAGCACAAAACCAACCAAGACCGAGTGGAACACCTGGTTTCACTCAACAAAATAACCAATCTATGTACCAGAAGCCATATAACCAACCAATAGGATCATCAGTAGAGAATTTGCTTAAAGAGTACATTGCAAAAAATGATGCAACCCTGCAAAGTCAGCAAGCCACCCTGAAGAGCTTAGAGAACCAAATAGGGCAATTAGCAAACGAGCTAAAAAATAGGCCCCAAGGTAGATTGCCTGCAGACACTAAAGTACCAAGAAGGGATGGAAAAGAACAAGTTCAAGCAGTTGAACTTCGTAGTGGAAGACCGTTGGTGATCAACAACAGAGAAGCACCAAAGCGAGTAGAGAATGAAGAGTCTAGTGCTCCACTGGATTCTCTGCCAAACCGTGATCAATCACCACCAAGCACAACAAGGGTGAGGCTGGAACCTATCATTGAGGAACTAGAAGAAATCCAAAGGCCTCCACCTGTCATTAGGCGAACTGAATTGCCTACATATGTGCCACCACCTCCATTCCCTAGGCGGTTGAAGAAAAAACAAGAACAGGAAGTGCACTTTAATAAGTTTTTAAAAATTTTAAAACAAGTGCATGTTAATATCCCATTTGTGGAAGTTTTGCAATCTATGCCTTATTATGTTAATGATGGAGCGTTGATGGAACGCAGCGGAAGCGATTTGGATCATAGACACTCTAATTTCATCAATTTAAACAAATGGAAACATGCAAAAGCAATGAAAAAGAGAAATTAGAACACATACCCTTGTCGTTCGTATTTCTCCAAATTCACCGCCAGAAGCTCCTCACGAGCTCATGAGCCTTCTCACGAAACCTTCGTGGACCACCCACGGTAGTCCCGCTATCCTCAGGCCGAGAAACGGAGTAGTGGGACTCCTTTTACAAAAGAAAAGAAGGAAGAAGCTTCAACTGAAAAATAATTTTTCAGAAAGCAGAGGACAGAGAGGAAACAGACGTAGAGATAGAGAGAGAGAATCACAATTGAATTCACAATTCAATTGTGAGACCCAAAGTGCACTAAGTACTTTTTAATTCTATTTCCTTTTTTTTTTTTTTTTAATTAATCTGATGATATATATATATACCCTGCATATATTACTTACATGTGTCTTACATGCTTGCATGTAAGACACATGTAAATATATATATATATATATATATATATATATATGTATATATATTTATATATTATTATTATTAATAAAAAATAATAATAATTATTTTATTAATTAAACTTTTTAATTAATAAAAAATATATATATAAATTAATTAATATTATTTAATTCAATATCAAATATTAATTAAATAATATAATTAATCCCGGTTTTCCGAAAACCAACTTTTTGCACATGAATCCTATTCATGTTTTCAGACCAATCTCATATTTAAATCATATTTAAATATGTCCATATTTAAATCATATTTAAATATGTCTATCCTTCTTCCACAAACCCGAATTTGAACGATTCAAATTCTTTTCTTTTCTTTTATATTGTTTCACGGCTTTATCCGAGCTAGCCAGGAGAACCGTAAGGACCTACAGATCATGAGCTCCAACGATACGAGATTATCCGCTCAAAACTCTTTCAACCGAACTAACCAACATTCGTTAACCCCCGGAGACTCCACTAAAGTCCAAGGGCTGCACTCTCCTCACTGTAGATATATTGTGTCCTCTTGATCTAACTATCATCAATAAGTCGATCCTTCACAGGTCGTTCATAATCACAACGAGTCATTTAAACCGTTTAACCCTTGTATTATATCTTGTTCCTTAAGTACCACTGACACCTCTAATGAACAATTGATTTGTGGTCCAACCATCAAATCAGATTCCTCCCTGATCAGGAGAGGATGGGCCCATTGTTCAAGACCTGAAGTCAGCACTTAAGGGAACAACCTCTCTACTAACCCTTAAAGCGGGTAGGAGTGAATTCCAATCTTGCTACAACTATGTCCCCAGCCACTTATTCAATCTTATCCCCAAGATGGTAGGCTTATTGAGTCGGCAATCTGGCCACTCTCACCCGTACAAGTCAAAGGATAAGGTCGAATAAACAGGAGTTCATAGTAAGCTCAGGATTGAGATCGAGTTACCTAAGTCATCAAATGAAAAAACTGGTCTTTACAGTAAGCGGTGTTATAAAGAAAGAGCGATTTTATTTCTTGGTTCGGTCTTGTGCAAACTCATTGCACAGGACGCCCTCACTCACATGTCTCTACATGAAACGATTCGAATCACATCGTTTTGTACTATACAAAGTGAGCCGCGTCCAATAGTGTCCCCAGGATAAGGTACCCAGCCTTATCCCTATACTATAGACCATTTTTGGCTGTCTACTTGAACTTGATTCACATTCATGTCACACATGAAGTTCAAGTACTCACACTATCGCCATGGGTGTTAGTTATTGGTATAGGTTAATACAAACACAATTCACTAAAATTCAATAACAACTTTATTGAAATATAATATTTACATTCATACAGTTTACAAACTACGAGTTTTAGGACATAAAACCCAACAAACTCCCACTTGGACTAAAACGTCAGTGGAGTACATGCTGGTCGAGAGAACTAGAATATCAAATATCTAAAGTTTCTCCCACTGTCCTACTGAGCAGCTCGCAGCCCTAGACTTTCTAGGTGTCTCTCAAACACTTTAGCCGTGAGAGACTTAGTAAACGGATCAGCAATGTTGTGCTCCGAGGCTACCTGTGTGACAATCACATCTCCTCGTTGCACTATCTCCCTGATGAGATGATACTTCCGCTCAATATGCTTTCCACGCTTATGGCTTCTAGGTTCTTTAGAATTTGCCACTGCACCGCTATTATCACAATAAAGGGTGATTGGCAAGTTCATATTTGGAACAACTTCCAAATCTGTCAAGAACTTCCTAAGCCATACAGCTTTCTTCGCTGCTTCGCAAGCTGTGACATACTCAGCTTCCATGGTGGAGTCAGCAATACAACCTTGCTTTATACTCCTCCATACTATTGCTCCTCCGTTAAGAGGGAACACTGATCCTGATGTAGATTTCCTGGAATCTATATCAGTCTGAAAATCAGAGTCAGTGTATCCTGCAAGGATCAAATCCTTCGCGCCATACACAAGCACATAGTCTCTCGTTCTCCTAAGATACTTGAGGACGTGTTTAACGGCTGTCCAGTGATCATATCCTGGATTGGACTGGAACCTACTGACAATTCCTACTGCATAGCAGATGTCGGGTCGTGTACACAACATAGCGTACATGAGACTACCAACTGCAGATGCATAGGGAATTCGTCTCATATCCTCAACCTCTTGAGGTGTCTTAGGAGACTGTTCCTTAGACAAGTGAATTCCATGCCTAAAAGGCAGCGAACCTTTCTTGGAATTCTGCATCGAATATCTTGACAACACTTTGTCAATATAAGATGCTTGAGACAGCGCTAGCACTTTGTTCTTACGATTCCTTACGATCTGAATCCCTAGAACAAACTGAGCCTCTCCCAAATCTTTCATTTGGAATTGGGTCGCTAGCCAATTCTTAACGTCAGTTAGGAACCCTACATCATTCCCAATGAGTAGTATATCGTCTACGTACAAGACTAAGAAAGCTACAACAGTATTGACTACTTTCTTGTAAACACAAGGTTCGTCAATATTTTGTTCAAAGCCATAAGATTTGATCGTCGTATCAAACCTTATATTCCAGGATCTAGATGCTTGCTTCAACCCATAAATGGATCGATTAAGCTTGCAAACCTTTTGCTCTTGACCCTGAAGTATGAATCCCTCTGGTTGAGCCATATAGATACTCTCCTCAAGATTACCATTCAGAAAGGCAGTCTTGACATCCATTTGCCAGATTTCATAATCATAAAATGTAGCAATGGATAAGAGTATTCTAATCGACTTTAACATGGCAACAGGAGAAAAGGTTTCTTCATAGTCCACCCCTTCTCTTTGGGAATAACCTTTTGCCACAAGTCGAGCCTTAAAGGTTTGCACCTTACCGGCTTGGTCTCGTTTTCTCTTGTAGATCCACTTGCAACCGATAGGTCTTTCACTATCTGGTTGGTCTACAAGATCCCAGACCGAATTGAAGTACATAGACTCCATTTCGAGATCCATGGCTTTAAGCCACTGGTCCTTGTCTGTATCATTCATTGCCTGTTTAAATGTCAATGGATCCTCAACGCCATCATCAGGTATTACGACTTGAGTTTCAGACAAGCCAATGTAGCGGTCGGGCTGTCTTATATCCCTCCCACTGCGTCGAGGCTTTCTCAACTCTTGAGAAGGACCAGCCTGATCAACAACCTTTGTTGATCCGTCTGTAGCTTTCTTGGAAAATTCGGACAAAACAATTTTGCTCGACGGTTGATGATCTCTCATGTGGTCTTCCTCTAAGAACGTGGCATTAGTCGATACTAGTACCTTGTTCTCATGAGGATCATAAAATAAACCACCTTTCGTTTCCTTGGGGTAGCCTACAAATAGGCACAATTTTGAACGATGTTCCAACTTCTTTGGATTGGGTACTAGCACATGTGCCGGACACCCCCAAATCCTGAAGTGACGTAAACTACCTTTACGCCCTCTCCATAACTCATAAGGTGTTTCAGAAACACTCTTAGAGGGAACCATGTTCAAAATATATACTGCAGTCTCTACTGCATATCCCCAAAACGAACTAGGCAAATGAGCATAACTCATCATAGATCGAACCATGTCTAACAGGGTTCTATTTCTCCTCTCGGACACACCATTCTGCTGTGGTGTTCCTGGCGCTGAGAGTTGAGATACTATTCCATGTTCTATCATATAGTCCTGGAATCTTAAATCCATATACTCTCCACCTCGATCTGATCGGAGTGTTTTTATCGATTTACCTAATGTGTTCTCAACCTCTGCCTTATACTCTTTGAACTTTTCAAGAGCTTCAGACTTATGATGCATTAGATAAAGATAACCGTACCTAGAATAATCATCAATAAAACTGATGAAATATTCATACCCTCCTCGTGCTTTGACATTCAAAGGACCGCAGAGATCCGAATGCACGATTTCTAGAGGTTCTTTGGACCTATGACCTTTTTCAGAAAAAGATCGTTTGGTCATTTTGCCCTCAAGACAAGACTTACCTGGCGGTAAAGAGTTGTCCTCTAAACGATTTAGCAGACCACTCTTAACCAATCTCCCAATCCTATTGAGATTAATGTGACCTAGTCTTAAGTGCCAAAGATAAGTACTTGGAGAAAGTTTCTGCCTTTTAGTTTGAGTCTCAGCTGTTTTAAACATTTTAGTGTTCAAAATAGCTTTGGCTTCGGTTGGTCTTAACACATACAAGTTGTTTTCAAGTTTCGCAGAACAAATACGTACACCTCTTTTGCTAATGAACGCTTCATTATGAACAAAAGATACTTTATACAACTGTTCTAACAAACAAGATATAGATACAAGATTCCTCTGGAAGGTAGGAACCAGGAGTACATTTTCTAGTAAAATGAGACTATCTCTATACAACAACTTTACAGCTCCCACTGCTTCAGCTGAGACAACCTCTCTAGTTCCAACTCTGAGAGTTATCTCACCTCGAGAAAGTGGCTGCCAAGAACTAGTTTCCTGAAAAGAAGAACAAACGTGGTTAGTAGCTCCTGAATCAAGTATCCAGGTATGACAATCATGTTCTACTAAACATGTTTCAACAACAAGTAAATCATATTTACCTTGTCTTTCCTTCTCAGCCTTTTTCTCTGCAAGATACTTTGGGCAATTCCGTTTCCAGTGCCCATCTACACCACAATGGAAACATTTTCCTTTGTTTGTAGACTTAGTCTTGCTCTTACCTGCAGCAGGTGCTTTTCCCTTCCTTTTATCTTTCTTCTTCTTTTGAATACTCGTATTCTTAATAGAAGAAAGTTCAGACTTACTCCCAGAAGACGACCCCTTTTGGAATTTCCTAGAAGTGACAATGTTTGCCTCCTTCTCTTTTCCTTTAGAAGTCTGAAGGGACTGATAGGTCTGTAGCTCGCTGAGAAGAGAAGTCAAATTATACTTTATCTTGTTCATTACCATATTGGTTCTGAACTGAAGGAAACTCTTCGAAAGAGATTCCATGATAAAGCTTACTTGACTTGACTCATCTATAGTAGCTCCGTTTACTTCCGCCACATTGAAGTGGACCATCATGTTAAGGACATGCTCCCTAACAGAGGTTCCCTCCTTCATGCGAGAGTTGTAAACGAATTTGAGGGCTTCATGACAGACCGATGAGGACGGTAGTCCAAACATCTCCTGTAATGAAGACATGATTTCTTTAGCAGAAACCATATCCTCGTGCTTCTTAGCTAACACATCAGATATGCTGGCTAAGATATAGACTCGGGCTTTATCATTAGCCCTTGTCCATCTATCATATGCTTCTCGAACAGTTCGAGTCGCATCCGAGCTAGGAGGGGGAGGACAATCCTCTGATAAGACGAACCTGAGATCATCTAGAACGAGAATCGTATTCAAGTTCGATTTCCAGGTCGCGTAGTTATCGCCGGTTAACTTATCGGAAGCTAGTAAATGAATGAAAGAGCTAGTCATGCTGAAAAGAGAATGAATAAATACTAGTGAAAAGGTTTTAACCTAATTTACACACCAATCAAGAATTTAGCAAAGAATAATAATGTACCCAAAACTCATTATTAAACTGCAACGATACTTCAGTGGGTCAGAATGGTCGCTACCGAGGGGCAGTCAAGCATTCCTTCACTGAATCAAGACATTCTTGACTAAATGCTAATACCAGAATATCTCATATTCCTATAGCATCTTAGTTATCGCTGTTTGGTCAAGATTTACTAACTCCTTAGCAAATCTCGTAAGTGTGACCCTCCATTTTTAGAATTCATAGGGCGGCCCCAACGATGCAACCGAATGGAAATGTCAAAGTTGGGAATGGCTCTATGTTTCTTTATCCATAAATGGTGATTGAGATGTTCCGATTCCTATGAAACGGCCCTCTGAATGGATCGGTACCACTTGTGGGCACCTAGCAGGCAGAACATAGGAATCTCACGGTTCAATCCAATGGAGGAGACCGCAGGATGTATTGACATACTTCCTTCTCCCACTTACTATAAATACTTTCTCCATTCACCTTGCTCTTGAATTATGCAAATACCATCCGAATGGGGATGCCCTATTGACATCACGAGGCCGAGCATAATTCTCACGGTGTGAACTTGACAGAGAACGTAGGAGGAGAGGGACATATCATATATACCTTCTCAACACCTCTACTAAGTATTTTAAGACGGAATGGGTAAATTACTCAGGCATTATTCGACTAAGACAATAAGGCCTAAGTCTAGGTAAAACAAACTTTTACCTATGATGTCTAGGTGATAAACACTTTATTACCTTACACCACTCACGCATGCTCATAAAGCCGGGTTAACTTTACTCAAGTACCGGATGGTCCCCGGGTAGGAGGTGTTCCGTAAACCGTCAGCTTAAATACCTCAAACCTCGAACAGGATGTCCCCGGGTGAGTTTCTTGTAACCTTAGCATTTACAAGATATCGACCTATTCATCTAATGAAACGGAACGATACATTCAACCCTAAGTGAGCATGCCTTTGTCTTTGTTATAGATTTTAAAAGTCTATGCCAATTTTACAACGCTTTGCAAAACTAAGACTTACTACAACAAACTTCTACATGCTTCTCAAACATGCATCACTAAGGCACGACAAGTTGAATATTTAATTTAATAATTAATATAACAATTATATCGATTATGTTTTTAAATATACAACTCCTAATTCATAAATTAATATAACACTTATATCAATTCTCATGAATTAAGCATGCATCCTATACATTATAACACTTATAACAAACAAAATGCATCTAATGTTGGATGTTTAATTTCATAATTAATATAACACTTATATCAATTATTCTATTAAGCAAACACCATCTAATTCATGAATTAATATAACTCTTATATTAATACTCATGAATAAACATGCATCCTATACATTATAACACTTATAATATACCATGTGCATAAAATTAGGACAACCTATGTTGTATATTTAATTTCATAATTAATATAACACTTATATCAATTATTCTATTAAATTAACAACAACTAATTCATGAATTAATATAACATTTATATCAAAACTCATGAATTGCCAAATATGCATACGATATATTATAACACTTATAACATATTTTCAATGCATGAAGCATGCTTCCTACGGTGGGATTTTAAATCTATATGGCATACGTTATGCACATACAAACATGGAATTTAATTAAAACATACATTCGCAATGCATAATTAATTAAACACACTAAAGTGGATCGATTTTGGCATTTAGCAAGCAATAACTAATTTATTACAAGCTTGAACAACAAGCTACGCCTTGAGCGGACTTCGAACTCTTCGCACCGCCTTTGACCAACTTGCTTCCTCCGAACGCTTCGGCCAAAAACTCTTCGAATTTCTCCTCGTATTGCCCAGAACGAGTTTGAACTTACACCGAACATTTCGGCGAGTTTCAAACTCAAACTTCTTTCACAAAGAACCCTATATGGACTCTAATGACTCTAAAAATACAGACTCTTTAGCATGCATTAAAGCTCATACATTCTCGGGCAATTACAAATAAAGAAATTCAAAAGAAACTATGCCAAAATCGATATTCACTTTAGAATCCATTCAGAAACAATTTCTAAATAAAACCCACCATAACTTAAATTGATAGAAATTGAGTGACCAAAAACGCTCTGATACCAATTGATGGAGCGTTGATGGAACGCAGCGGAAGCGATTTAGATCATAGACACTCTAATTTCATCAATTTAAACAAATAGAAACATGCAAAAGCAATGAAAAAGAGAAATTAGAACACATACCCTTGTCGTTCGTATTTCTCCAAATTCACCGCCAGAAGCTCCTCACGAGCTCACCGAGCCTTCTCACGAAACCTTCGTGGACCACCCACGGTAGTCCCGCTATCCTCAGGCCGAGAAACGGAGTAGTGGGACTCCTTTTACAAAAGAAAAGAAGGAAGAAGCTTCAACTGAAAAACAATTTTTCAGAAAGCAGAGAACAGAGAGGAAACAGACGTAGAGATAGAGAGAGAATCACAATTGAATTCACAATTCAATTGTGAGACCCAAAGTGCACTAAGCACTTTTTAATTCTATTTCCTTTTTTTTTTTTTTTTTAATTAGTCTGATGATATATATATATACCCTGCATATATTACTTACATGTGTCTTACATGCTTGCGTGTAAGACACATGTAAATATATATATATATATATATATATTTATATATTATTATTATTAATAAAAAATAATAATAATTATTTTATTAATTAAACTTTTTAATTAATAAAAAATATATATATATATAAATTAATTAATATTATTTAATTCAATATCAAATATTAATCAAATAATATAATTAATCCCGGTTTTCCGAAAACCAACTTTTTGCACATGAATCCTATTCATGTTTTCAGACCAATCTCATATTTTAATCATATTTAAATATGTCCATATTTAAATCATATTTAAATATGTCTATCCTTCTTCCACAAACCCGAATTTGAACGATTCAAATTCTTTTCTTTTCTTTTATATTGTTTCACGGCTTTATCCGAGCTAGCCAGGAGAACCGTAAGGACCTACAGATCATGAGCTCCAACGATACGAGATTATCCGGTCAAAACTCTTTCAACCGAACTAACCAACATTCGTTAACCCCCGGAGACTCCACTAAAGTCCAAGGGCTGCACTCTCCTCACTGTAGATATATTGTGTCCTCTTGATCTAACTATCATCAGTAAGTCGATCCTTCATAGGTCGTTCATAATCACAACGGGTCATTTAAACCGTTTAACCCTTGTATTATATCTTGTTCCTTAAGTACCACTGACACCTCTAATGAACAATTGATTTGTGGTCCAACCATCAAATCAGATTCCTCCCTGATCAGGAGAGGATGGGCCCATTGTTCAAGACCTGGAGTCAGCACTTAAGGGAACAACCTCTCTACTAACCCTTAAAGCGGGTAGGAGTGAATTCCAATCTTGCTACAACTATGTCCCCAGCCACTTATTCAATCTTATCCCCAAGATGGTAGGCTTATTGAGTCGGCAATCTGGCCACTCTCACCCGTACAAGTCAAAGGATAAGGTCGAATAAACAGGAGTTCATAGTAAGCTCAGGATTGAGATCGAGTTACCTAAGTCATCAAATGTAAAAATCGGTCTTTACAGTAAACGGTGTTATAAAGAAAGAGCGATTTTATTTCTTGGTTCGGTCTTGTGCAAACTCATTGCACAGGACGCCCTCACTCACATGTCTCTACATGAAACGATTCGAATCACATCGTTTTGTACTATACAAAGTGAGCCGCGTCCAATAGTGTCCCAGGATAAGGTACCCAACCTTATCCCTATACTATAGACCATTTTTGGTTGTCTACTTGAACTTGATTCACATTCATGTCACACATGAAGTTCAAGTACTCACACTATCGCCATGGGTGTTAGTTATTGGTATAGGTTAATACAAACACAATTCACTAAAATTCAATAACAACTTTATTGAAATATAATATTTACATTCATATAGTTTACAAACTACGAGTTTTAGGACATAACACCCAAAAGTTAAATTCTTGAAAGATATAATTACTAACAAGAAAATCATTGGTGAATTTGAAACAGTGAATCTCACCGAGGAGTGCAGTGCTATACTCCAAAACAAACTACCAAAGAAGGAGAAGGATCCTGGTTCCTTCACCTTACCAGTCGAGTTGGGAGGCAAGCACGTGGGCAGAGCTCTATGTGATCTGGGAGCCAACATCAATCTCATGCCCTTATCACTATTCCGTCAGCTTGGAATAGGAGAAGCACGACCTACTACTGTCACCTTGCAGCTTGCAGACAGATCCATAGCATACCCGGAGGGGAAAATTGAGGATATACTTGTCAAGGTTGACAAATTCATCTTTCTTGCAGACTTTATCATTCTGGATTATGAGGCAGACAAGGAGGTACCAACCTTATTGGGCAGACCATTTCTAGCCACAGGTAGGGCTTTAATCGATGTCCAGAAAGGTGAGTGGTAACGATATTATTGAACTATCGCCAATCATCGGGTTGTCGAGACCCGCCAAAATGAATTTATAAGTGCCCGAAATCACTAAACTATTTGTAGAATAGTAGCAACGGGGTCGATCCACAGGGAATTAAGGTATTTTGACTTAATCCTAATTAAATTTGCAAACTATTAATAAAAGTGAAATAAGGGGTGATTGTTGGTTTTTAAGTAACAAAGATGAACAAAGCAAATGGGAAAATTTAGCTAACGGAGTTTCCGACTCGAGACGATCGGGGATAAATTTAGCAAACCTCTTGGATCATAGGATGACGAGTATTATGGTTAAATAAATTAACGAATGCACAGCTCGTCTAAAATTAATAAATAACCCAGACATGCTCCATGGATTTAATTAGACATAAATAATTATGCTAATCAAGCATACCGTTCGGACATTGGCGGCCAACGCTCTCCCAAGACCGAACGGTAGCAACAAGCTAACTGTGACAACTATCTAATTTGGACGCGAAATTAGTATGTCGATTTGGAATTCTAATTCGGGAAGAATGAACACCAAGAACGTAAGGACGCCAATACGCTCAAGGTGCCATAATTCCTTGTTACTTGGCGGAAATGAGAGGCACGGCATCAAATCCTTTAACAAATGAACATGCTCAAAATCAAGGGTGCCTAGTCCTAAATCTTTCAAACGTGCTCATAGATTAAGCTAAGAAATAGAATTCAATTCAATAAAATATCCAACCAATTCAGAATTTCAATCCTACAACCTCACCAAGAGTTCATACTACATTTATCCTTACAATCCCGAGCCAAAAACGGTAAATCTACTCACTCATGACTTGTGTGGTGTGGGATGGCTTCAAATTGAGCTTCCTAGCCCCTCCCATGGTGGAAAACAGCTGCTGGACGTCAAAATCAGGCGCGGAGCTCGAGGTAGAAGATGATAATGGCGGCTAAAATCGGACAAAAATATTAAGTAGTCCGTCGTAGCGTCGAGACGCTAGGGCAGCGTCTCGACGCTGCGCCCTAAATAATCTGCGCGCGCGCAGTCGGGGTGGCGTCGAGACGCTCGACAGCGTCGAGACGCTGTCGGCGTCGAGCGAGCATCGAGACGCTATCGCTCGACGCTTGCTCTCGGGTTTTTCTTCAATTCAGCGCTTCAGACTTCGGAGCGTCGAGACGCTATGGCAGCGTCTCGACGCTGGGCAGCGTCGAGCTAGCGTCGCGACGCTGTCGCTCGACGCTAGCTCTCGGGTTTTTCTTGGATTTCTGCCTTCAATTTCCCCAAAGCGCTCAACTCTCATTCCTTTGCATGGATCTTCCCCGGAAGTGTTCTTAGGCCTTTAAAATGCGATATTAGGCTCTGAAAAACGCCGAAACGCTCTCGAGAGCGAATCACCGAGAACACCTGCAATAATCACATAAAAGCAAGATTAAGCCAATAATAAACGTGAATTAGGGACATAATTATAGCTCCAAAATGGAGCTACCAAACACCCCCAACTTAAATCTTGCTAGTCCTCGAGCAAGGTGGAATTCTGATTAATCAAATAAAACGAGAATACATGCTAGGGACTCGATTCTCAGTACATGGAAAAGACAGGGCATTTGCATGTGAAGGAAACAACTGCATGCATGCATTGGTTAAGAACAATTTGAAAAATTTGAAGATGCTTCCCTATTTATGCTTCGGACTTAGCTCCTCGAACTTAGATTTCAACAGGCTTAGAACAGCTCTATCTATCCTAAAACCTCGCTTTCCCCCTACTTATGGCTAAACAGAACAGTCTAAGGGAAATTCATCGTCTATGCAAGTAATATATCGCAAGGCATCTTTTCTCTCTTTTTCTTCGATCTTCATGAGCGCCTAACATGTCAATCTTACTTTCGTTTCAGCTTGCCTGCAATTTCATTGCACAGTGCATCTGACTACGGGCAAAATTCACATTTTTAAGGACTAGCGTTCACTTCTTTGTGCTTCCTTTTCATGCAGTGGCGACCGTGGGTTTCACGACCGCCCCTGACTACTAAGGAAACTCAAGAAGGAGGAACACCTCAGGAGATTAATTTCTTTTTATGAGCTTGCATTCATTTTTATTTTTAGCCTAAAAATCATGTTGAACTTTTAAGCGCATGGATTACAAACAAGAGCGAATCTTGGCCCATCCTAAGGTTGCCTTTCGAGGTGACAACGAATTTCAAAACAAACAGAGCTACCCTAAACCCACAGATCCAGGATAGAGTGCTAACATGCGAAGCTTAAACAGGAAAATATTTTTGAAAATTTTTCAAAATGGCCTTAACATATGCAATTATGCTGAATTTCACATCAAACACACATACGAAGGCTTTAACAGTACATCACAGAATTTCATAATCGGACAAGCATGCTTTCTCCATAGCTCAACAAGTTAATCAGGATTCCACAACAAAGCTTGACAATCCTTTATAAGGCACAACCCACCACCCCCAACTTAAAAATTTACAATGTCCTCATTGGACCAAATATGCACAGTCAACACAAAAGGAAAGAAAACCTTCCCTGAATTGTGACTTAGAGGGTTGGAGAGTGCGCTTTAACCTTAGCCAATAAACCGCAAGGATGAGCCATTGTTTCACCTGAAAATTCACAACGTTAGAGTAGAAATCTAAACTAATCCTAAAGACGGTAAGTAAACAAAAAGCATGTACAGTTCAAGCTCGGGTGCCTCCGAGTAGCGCAAATTTTTAGAGTCGATTGCTCGACTTTACCAAAACTCAATTTATCCTTTCTCATAATCAGGCTCTTTCAGGTAGGCATGATCGTCGAAGTCCTCTGACATTTCCTCATGAAAGATCTTCAATCGCTGACCATTCACCGTGTATTCTTTCTCTGTATCCAGGCTCTGAATCTTGACTGCACCATAATGATGGACATTAGTTATAATGAAAGGACCAAGCCACCTGGAACGAAGTTTACCTGGCATGAACTTCAGGCGGGAGTTGAACAAGAGGACCTTCTGACCAACTTCGAAGTGCTTTCTGACGACTCGCCTGTCGTGGAACATTTTGGTCTTTTCCTTGTAGGTCTTCGAGTTCTCATATGCATCCAGGCAAAGCTCCTTCAGTTCTTGCAATTTGAGGAGTCTTTCTTCGCCCGCCAAGTCAAAGTCCATGTTGCACTTCTTCACGGCCCAGTAGGCTTTGTGCTCGATCTCCACTGGGAGATGACAGGCTTTGCCATAAACCATCCGGTAGGGAGACATCCCTATGGGGGTTTTGTAAGCCGTACGGTAGGCCCACAAAGCGTCGTCCAGCCTGAGGCTCCAATCCTTCCTTCCTGGACTTACTGTTTTCTCGAGGATGCTCTTCACCTCTCGGTTGGAAACCTCTGCTTGGCCATTGGTCTGAGGATGATACGGGGTAGAGATTTTGTGATTGACCCCATACTTCCTCATCAAGGCCTGGATCGTTTTGTTGCAGAAGTGGCTCCCCTGGTCACTTATGATGGCTCGTGGAACTCCATACCTGCTAAAAATGTTAGATTTGACAAAACTGGAAACAACATTAGCGGTATCAACTTTGGTGGCTTTAGCTTCCACCCATTTAGACACGTAGTCCACAGCCAATAAGATATAGACAAAACCAAATGAAGGGGGAAAGGGTCCCATAAAGTCCATACCCCAAACCTCGAAAATTTTACAAGTTAAAATGGGGTTTTGGAGCATTTCATTCCTACTAGTGATGGTCCCTTTTCTCTGACACTGATCACAAGATTTACAAAACTCATAACAGTCCTTAAACAGTGATGGCCAGAAAAACCCACAATCTAAAATTTTTCTCGCAGTCCTATTTTGCCCAAAGTGTCCCCCACATGCAAATTCATGGCAAAAGGTAAGGATGGACCTATGTTCAGACTTAGGGACGCACTTCCTAATTACCTGGTCAGCGCAAAATTTCCATAAAACGGGCTCTTCCCAAACATACGTCTTGGCTTCGCTTTTCAGCTTAGCTCTTTGGTTATATGAAAAGTCGAATGGGAACGTACCTGTGACCAAGTAGTTGACAATGTCGGCGTACCATGGTGTCTCCACACTTACCTGGAAGAGAACTTCATCAGGGAATTCGTCATTCAGAGGCAAGTCATCTTCGTTACGCACGATGCGGCTCAAGTGGTCAGCAACGGTATTTTCTGATCCTTTTCTGTCCTGAACAGAGACATCGAACTCCTGGAGTAATAATACCCATCTGAGCAGTCTAGGCTTCGAGTCTTTCTTGTTCATCAAGTATCGAACTGCTGCATGATCAGAAAAAACAATTACTTTAGATCCAAGAATATATGGCCGAAATTTATCAAGAGCGAAAACTATGGAAAGCAGCTCCTTCTCTGTTGTTGTGTAACCGATCTGCGCGGAATTGAGCGTTCTAGAGGCATAATAAATCACATGGCTCTTCTTGTCTATCCTCTGGCCCAACACAGCGCCTACGGCATAATTGCTTGCGTCGCACATAATCTCGAAAGGAGTCCCCCACTGCGGTGGATGAATGACGGGTGCGTTGGTCAAGCACTTCTTCAGAACATCGAAGGCAAGCTTGCACTGTTTGTCAAAACAGAATGGAACATCCTTTTTCAGCAAGCTTGTCATCGGAGTCACTATCTTCGAGAAGTCTTTTATGAACCTGCGGTAAAAACCTGCGTGACCAAGAAAAGAACGTACTTCCCGAAGGTTCGTGGGGTAAGGTAAATCAGATATGACATCAATTTTTGCTTTATCAACCTCTATCCCCTTAGCAGACACAACGTGACCCAATACTATGCCCTGACTGGCCATGAAATGACACTTCTCAAAATTTAAAACAAGATTAGTTTCGATGCATCTTTCCATGACTCTAGACAAGTTAAACAGGCAATCCTTAAATGAACTTCCATATACAGTAAAATCATCCATAAAGACTTCGATGCATTTTTCTACAAATTCAGAAAATATGCTCATCATGCATCGCTGAAAAGTCCCTGGAGCATTACAAAGCCCAAAGGGCATTCTCCTATATGCGTAAGTTCCGAATGGACAGGTAAAAGTAGTCTTTTCTTGGTCTTCCTGGGCTATGGGAATTTGATAAAACCCAGAAAAACCATCAAGAAAACAGAAGAATGGTTTCCCAGCTAAACGCTCCACCATTTGATCTATGAAGGGAATAGGAAAGTGGTCCTTCTTAGTCACATCATTCAGTTTTCTAAAATCAATACACATTCTCCACCCATTTTGTACTCTCTTAGGTACTAACTCTCCCTTATCATTTCTAATAACAGTTATGCCCGTCTTTTTAGGTACAACATGAATAGGGCTAACCCATTGGCTATCAGAAATGGGAAAGATAATACCTGCATCCAGGAGTTTGTGTATCTCAGACAACACTACCTCTTTCATTGCAGGGTTCAGTCTCCGTTGAGGCTCTCGGGATGGTTTTGCTCCCTCATCCAGCCGAATCTTGTGCATGCACAGCACTGGACTCAACCCGTGCAAGTCTGCCAATGTCCATCCCATGGCTCTCTTGTTCTTTTTCAAAACCTCGATCAACTCGCCTTCTTGCTCCGATGTAAGCTCCTTGGAAATAATTACCGGGAGTGTCTCCACCTCACCCAAGTACACGTACTTGAGATGACCCGGCAACTCCTTTAATTCCAACTTGGGAGCCTGCAAAAGAGATGGTAATATTTTAGTTGGCTTTTCACATGTCTCTAAAGCAAAAGTAGGTTGTTCAGAAGAATCAGTCAATATGGGAACACTACTTTCAACTTCGCCAACAATTTCAGTAAAAACGAGTGGGTCATCCCCATCAACAACAGTCATGCATTCTTCTTGTTCTAAAGTATCTATCAGACCAATTTTACAGACAGAATGCACATCAGCACGTTGTTTCATGGCATCAAATACATTAAATTCGAATACATCCCCTTCATACTCAACAGATAAGGTACCATCATGCACATTAATTTTTGTTTTAGCGGTTTTCATGAATGGTCTACCAAGTAAAACAGAAGTGGTGGATGTATTTTCTTCCATTTTTATCACAAAAAAATCAGCAGGGAAGATCAAATCCTTAACCTTAACCAACACATCTTCAATCAATCCTAGAGGACGAATAGAAGACCTATTAGCTAACTGGATAATTATACTGGTTTCCTGCATACCATCTAAACCGAGGCTCTTGTAGACTGAGTATGGCATAACATTAATTGAAGCTCCTAAGTCTAACATGTTGGGTTTTATGTCCTAAAACTCGTGGTTTGTAAACTGAATGTATATTCTATTTTGCAATAAAGTTGTTATTGAGATTTATTCAGTAAAGTTGTTATTGAATAAAATGAATTGTTTTTACTTTTAACCTAACTCCAATAAACAAAGAACCCATGGCTATAGGTTGTATACTTGAACTTCATGTATGACATGATTGTGGATCAAGTTCAAGTAATAGCCAGAACGGTCTATAGTATATGGATAAGGCTGGGTACCTTATCCTGGGGACACTATTGGACGCGGCCCACTTTGTATAGTACAAACGATGTGATCCGAAATCGTTCATGTGGAGACATGTGAGTGGGGGCGTCCTATGCAATGAGTTTGCATAAGACTGAACCGCGAAACAAGTCGCTCTTTCTTTATAACTCCGTTTACTATAAAGACCGACTTTTTCATATGATGACCTAGGTAACTTGATCTGAATCCTGAGCACGCTATGAACTCCTGTTTATTCGGGCTTATCCTTTGACTTGTATGGGTGAGAGTGGCCCGAGATCGCCGACTCAATAAGCCTACCATCTTGGGGATAAGACCGGGTAGGTAGCTGGGAACATAGTCCTGCGAGATGGAATTCACTCCTACCCGCTCTGAGGGATTAGTAGAGTGGTTGTTCCCTTAAGTGCTGACTCCGGGTCTTGAACTAGGGATCCCACCCTCTCATTGGCCCGAGAGGGACTTGGTATAGTGATGAGATCACATACCAATCTGTTTGGTGGTTGGACCACAAACCAATAGTTCATTAGAGGATCAGTGGGACTTAAGGAACAAGATGTAATTACGGGGGTAAAACGATTATTTTGACCCAGCTGTAATTACGAACGACCTGTGAAGGATCGACTTACTGATGATGGTTATATCAAGAGGACAGAAATATATCTACGGTGAGGAGAGTGCAACCCTTGGACTTTAGTGGAGTCTCCGGGGGTTAACGAATGTTGGTTAGCTTGGTTAAAGAGTTTGACCGGTTAATCTCGTATCGTTGGAGCTCATGATCTGTAGGTCCTTTAGGTTCTCCTGGCTAGCTCGGATTAAGTCGTGTAACAATATGAGAGAAAAAGAATTTGAATTTATTGAAATTCGGTTTTGGAAGAATGATGGACATATTTAAATATGATTTAAATATGGGATCGGTGTAAAACATGAATAGGGATTCATGTGTGATGATTCGGTTTAAGAAACCGGGATTAGTCTTATTATTTAATTAATATTTGATATTGAATTAAATAATAATATTAATTAATTAAAAAGTTTAATTAATTATAATTTATTTTGCTTATTAAAATTAATTATGAATTAATTTTAAAATGACAAAATATTACAAGTGTGATTATAAGTCAAAGTGGAATTATCCATGTTGAGTGGATTTATCCAAGTTGAGTGGGTTTATCCAAGTTGTGAAGTGGATTGTGAATCACCAACAACATGCATATAAACTCATCAATTTTGGAACACTTGGTTGAAGACTAATCCATCCAATTTGAGGTGTCATGCTAAGCAAAGACTTTGTTGCATGAGAATTGCCTATAAATTGGATGAAGTTCAAATGGTTTGGTGTTGATGAAATTTCAAAGAGTTTGAATGTTGGATGAGCATGAAGAGTTCATGTTACTTGAGAAATTAGAAAGCTAAGTGTTAGACTTCTTCTCACAAAATCCTCATCACTTTCATCTTCCCATCTTCTTCTTCCAAACTTTTTCTTTCATAAAGGAGTCCCACCACTCCGTTGCTCGGCCCGAGGATAGCGGGACTACCGGAGGTGGTTCTCGAGGAGTTCGAGGGAAGCTTCGAAGGGTTCGTGAGGAGATTTGAGCTTTGGAAGAGAAGTCTTTAGAACTACAAGAGGTATGTGTTCTAATTCCTTTTATTTCAAAGCTTTGTGCATGTTTCTTATTTAGCTTAATTGATGAAATTAGAGTGCCAATGATCCGTCTCGCTTCCGCTGCGCTACATGCGCTCCATCAATTGGTATCAGAGCGTTTTTTGGTCACTCAATTTGCATCAATTTGAGCTCGGTGGGTATTTGTTTTAGAAATTTATTTTTCTGGGCGTCTAAAGTGTTTCCCGGTTTTGGCATATTTTTTTGAGCTTCGATTTGTACTTTGTTTTGTAAATGCCCGAGTGTGTATGGGCTTTAATGTGTGAATAAGAGTCTGTAAAAAATTCGGAGTCATTAGAGTCCATATAGGCTTTCAATTCGAAGACAGAAGCTCGGGTGTCGAAAAAAACAGCATGCTGTTTTTTTGCTGTTTTTTTTTCTGCAAAATTCCAGCACAACACCGGTTCAGCGCAAGGTGGAAGAAACAGTCCGGTTCGGTCCTCGGATGGTCCGGTTCACTGAAAGTCAGACCGGTTCCTTGTTCTTCACCCTCTGGAGGTCCGGTTCAGCGTTCGTTTGGTCCAGTTCGGGTCGGTATTGGTCCAGTTACGGGCTGTTGAAGTCGGGACAGCTGTTATGGACCGGTTCAGTTTTTTTTGAAGTTTTGAAGTTGCTGTTTTTTTTGGTCGGTTCAAGCAAATTCAAGCTGGTTCGTGGCGGTTCGAAGGGTTCGGAAGCGTCTCAACTTAGTCGATGAATTATTATTGTAATAATTTAGTTGCTTGCTTGTCCGTGATGCCAAAACCGGTCCACTTTAGTGTGTTTAATTAATTATGCATTGTGAATGTATGTTTTAATTAAAGTATCTTGTATGTGCATAAAGTATGCCATATAGATTTCAAATCCCACCATAGGAAGCATGTTGCATGCATTGAAATTATAATATAAGTGTTATGTTGTATAGTATGCATGCTTAATTCATGAGAATTAATATAAGTGTTATATTAATTTATGAATTGGATGTTGCTTGTTTAAAAGTAAAATTAATATAAGTGTTATATTAATTGTGAAATTAAACATACAACATAGTTGCCTTAGTTGAATATAATTGTTATATTCTTGCTTGGGAAGCATGTTATAAATTGAATGTAATGGTTATATTCTAGCTTAGGAAGCATGTTATAGAATGTCTTTGTTTTATAAAGCGTTGTAAAATGAGATAGACATTTAAAATCTATAACAAAGATAAATGCATGCTCACTAAGGGTTAAAGAATTCCAATGCGATTAGGAATTTAGTATCGATTCGTTTTAATAGTTAAAATAGGTCGATATCTTGTAAAGCTAAGGTTACGAGAGAACTCACCCGGTTTGATCCTGCACTAAGGTTGGAGGTATTTAAGATGACGGTTTACGGAACACCTCCTACCTGGGGATCGATCCGGTACTTGAGTTAAGTTAACCCGGCTTTATGAGCATGCACGTGAGAGGTGTAAGGTTATAAAACGTTTATCACCTAGACATCTTAGGTAAAAGTATGTTCTACCTAGACTTAGGTTTTATTGTCTTAGCCGGATAATGCCTAAGTAAAACTTTACCCAAACCATTCTAAAATACTTAGTAGTGGTGTTGAGAAGGTATATATGATATATCAATCTCCTCCTACGTTCTCCGCAAAGTTCACACCGTGAGATTTATGCTCGGCCTCGTGATGTCAATAGGGCATCCCCATTCGGATGGTGTTTGCATAAATCAAGAGCAAGGTGAATGGAGAAAGTATTTATAGTAAGTGGGAGAAGGAAGTATGTCAATACATCCTGCGGTCTCCTCCATTAGGTTGAACCGTGAGATTCCCATGTTCCGCCTGCTGGTTGCCCATAGTAGCACCGTCCATTCGGAGGGCCGTTTCATGGGAGTCGGAACAACTCAATCTCCAGAAATGGATAGGGTCTCTTAGGTCCATTCCCAACTCTGACATTTCCATTCGGTTGCACTGTTGGGGCCGACCTCTAAGTTCTGAAAATGGCGGGTCACACTTACAAGGATTACTAAGTTGTTAGTAGATTCTTGACCGAAGTAGCGATAACTAAGGTGCTATAGGAATATGAGTTATTCTGGTATTAGCATTTAGTCAAGAATGTCTTGGTTCAGTGAAGGAGTGATTGACTGCCCCTCGGTAGCGGTTGCTCTGACTCACTGAAGTATCGTTGCAAATTAATAATGATTTTTTGGGTACTTTATTACTTTTGCTAAAGTTCTTGATTGGTTGTTAAAAATAGGTTAAGTTCAATTCACTAATAGAATTCATTCTTTTCAGCATGTCTAGCTCGTTTATCCAATTACTAGCTTCTGATAAACTAAACGGCGATAACTACACGACCTGGAAATCGAACTTGAATACGATTCTTGTTATCGATGATCTTAGGTTTGTCTTAACAGAGGAATGTCCTCCCCCTCCTAGCTCATCTGCAACTCGAATTGTTCGAGATGCATTTGACAGGTGGACTAGGGCTAATGATAAAGCCCGAGTCTACATCTTGGCCAGCACATCCGATGTGTTAGCTAAGAAGCATGAGGTAATGGTCTCCGCTAAGGAGATCATGGATTCATTACAGATGATGTTTGGACAACCGTCCTCATCGGTCTATCATGATACCCTCATGGCGAGCAAAGCTGAGAAGAAACAACTAAGTAAATATGATTTACTCGTTGTTGAAACATGTTTAGTGGAACATGATAGTTCTGCCTGGATACTGGATTCAGGAGCCACTAACCATGTTTGTTCTTCTTTCCAGGAAACTAGTTCCTGGCAGCTGCTTGCTGAAGGTGAGATAACTCTCAGGGTTGGAACAGGAGAGGTTGTCTCAGCCAAGGCAGTGGGAACTGTCAAGTTGTTATATAGAGATAGTTTCATTTTACTTGAAAATGTACTGTTGGTTCCTAGCTTTAAAAGGAACCTTGTATCTATCTCTTGTTTACTTGAACATTTGTATAAAGTATCTTTTGATTTTAATGAAGCGTTCATTAGCAAAAGAGGTGTACATATATGTTCTGCGAAACTTGAAAACAACTTGTATGTGTTAAGACCAACAGAGGCAAAAGCTATTTTGAACACCGAGATGTTTAAAACAGCTCAAACTCAAACTAAAAGGCAGAAACTTTCTCCAAGTACCTATCTTTGGCACTTGAGACTAGGCCACATTAATCTCAATAGGATTGGGAGATTGGTTAAGAGTGGTCTCCTAAATCAGTTAGAGGACAACTCTTTACCACCATGTGAGTCTTGTCTTGAGGGCAAGATGACCAAACGATCTTTTTCTGAAAAAGGTCATAGGTCCAAAGAAACTCTAGAGCTTGTACATTCAGATCTTTGTGGTCCGATGAATGTTAAAGCACGGGGAGGGTATGAATATTTCATCAGCTTCATTGATGATTATTCTAGGTACGGCTATCTTTACCTAATGCATCATAAGTCCGAAGCTCTTGAAAAGTTCAAGGAGTATAAGGCAGAGGTTGAGAACACATTAGGCAAAACGATTAAAACACTCCGATCAGATCGAGGTGGAGAGTATATGGATTTAAGATTTCAGGACTATATGATAGAACATGGAATAGTATCCCAACTCTCAGCGCCCGGAACACCGCAGCAGAACGGTGTGTCCGAAAGGAGAAATAGAACCCTGTTAGACATGGTTCGATCTATGATGAGCTATGCTCAACTGCCTAGTTCGTTTTGGGGATATGCAGTAGAGGCTGCTGTATATATTTTGAACATGGTTCCCTCTAAGAGTGTTTCAGAAACACCTTATGAGTTATGGAGAGGGCGTAAAGGTAGTTTACGTCACTTCAGAATTTGGGGGTGTCCGGCACATGTGTTGGTGCCCAATCCAAAGAAGTTGGAACATCGTTCAAAATTATGCCTATTCGTAGGTTACCCCAAGGAAACGAAAGGTGGTCTATTTTACGATCCTCAACAGGACAAGGTGCTTGTATCGACAAACACCACGTTCTTAGAGGAAGACCACATGAGAGATCATCAACCTTCGAGCAAAATTGTTTTGACCGAACTTTCCAGGAAAGCTACAGATGGGTCAACAAGAGTTGTTGATCAGGCTGGTCCTTCTCAAGAGTTGAGAATACCTCGACGTAGTGGGAGGGATGTGAGACAACCCGACCGCTACATGGGTTTAACGGAAACCCAGGTCGTCATACCTGATGACGGCGTTGAGGATCCATTGACCTTCAAACAGGCAATGGATGACATAGACAAGGACCAGTGGCTTAAAGCCATGGACCTCGAAATGGAGTCGATGTACTTCAATTCGGTCTGGGATCTTGTAGAGCAACCTGATGGTGAAAGACCTATCGGTTGCAAGTGGATCTACAAGAGGAAACGAGACCAAGCCGGTAAGGTGCAAACCTTTAAGGCTCGACTTGTGGCAAAGGGTTATTCCCAGAGGGAAGGGGTGGACTATGAAGAAACCTTCTCCCCTGTTGCCATGTTAAAGTCGATTAGAATACTCTTGTCCATTGCCACATTTTATGATTATGAAATTTGGCAAATGGATGTCAAGACAGCCTTTCTGAATGGCAATCTTGAAGAGAGTATTTATATGGCTCAACCAGAGGGGTTCATAATTCACGGTCAAGAGCAAAAGGTTTGCAAGCTTAATCGATCCATTTATGGGTTGAAGCAAGCGTCTAGATCCTGGAATATAAGGTTTGATACTGCGATCAAATCTTATGGCTTTGAACAGAATGTTGACGAACCTTGTGTCTACAAGAAAATAGTCAATTCTGTTGTAGCTTTCTTAGTCTTATATGTAGATGATATCCTACTCATTGGGAATGATGTAGGGTTCCTGACTGACGTTAAGCAATGGCTAGCGACCCAATTCCAAATGAAAGATTTGGGAGAGGCTCAGTTTGTTCTAGGGATTCAAATCGTAAGGAATCGTAAGAACAAAACGCTAGCGCTGTCTCAAGCATCTTATATCGACAAGGTGTTGATACGATATTCGATGCAGAATTCCAAGAAGGGTTCTTTACCTTTCAGGCATGGAATTCAATTGTCAAAGGAAGAGTGTCCTAAGACACCTCAAGAAGTTGAGGATATGAGACGAATTCCCTATGCATCAGCAGTCGGTAGTCTGATGTACGCCATGTTATGTACACGACCCGACATATGCTATGCAGTGGGAATTGTCAGTAGGTACCAGTCCAATCCAGGATATAATCATTGGACTGCCGTTAAACACATCCTCAAGTATCTTCGGAGAACGAGAGACTATGTGCTCATGTATGGCGCGAAGGATTTGATCCTTACAGGATACACTGACTCTGATTTTCAAACCGATAAGGATTCGAGGAAATCCACATCGGGATCAGTGTTCACTCTTAACGGAGGGGCAATAGTATGGAGGAGTATAAAGCAAGGTTGTATTGCTGACTCCACCATGGAAGCTGAGTATGTCGCGGCTTGCGAAGCTGCGAAAGAGGCTGTATGGCTTAGAAAGTTCTTGACGGATTTGGAAGTTGTTCCAAATATGAATTTGCCTATCACACTTTATTGTGATAATACTGGTGCTGTGGCAAATTCGAGAGAACCAAGAAGCCATAAGCGTGGAAAGCACATTGAGCGGAAATATCATCTCATCAGGGAGATAGTGCATCGAGGAGACGTGATCGTCATGCAGATCGCCTCAGAGCACAATATTACTGATCCGTTTACAAAGTCCCTGATAGCTCCAAAATAGAGCTATCTTAATGTCCCTAATTCTAGCTAAAACCATGATATATATTGATTAAAATGCTTCCTTGTAGGTGATTTCATGGTGAAGAGCTCGGGAAGTCCATTGATGATTTTCGGGGCTAAAAAGGTCATTTAACATGTTTCGGGAAGTGTTCGGGTCAAAACGATAGGCCAAACGGAGCTCGGGAGCCAAAACGACCCAAAAGTGGGCTAAGAGCCGAGAGGGCAGCGCCCAGGCGCCGGCGCCCAGCGCCCAGGCGCCCAACGAACGCAGCACGCGCGCGCGCCCGCGCGCGCCGCTCGCAAGCACCGCACGCCCGCGCCCAGACGGCCAGACGCGCGCGCGCCCGCGCGCGCCGCCTCGCCTCGCGCCCGCGCGCCAGCCCGCTCCGCCTCGCCCATGTCTGCGCGCGCCCACTCCGCCTCGCCCATGTCCGCGCGCACCCTTGTCCGTGTCCGCCATGCCCGCGCGCCCACGCCCGTGTCCGCCTCGCCGTGTCCGCGCGCGACAGCGTCGAGACGCTGGCCGAGCGTCTCGACGCTCCGAACTCTGAAGCGTGCATTTGAAGATCCACCCGAGAGCAAGCGTCGAGCGCAAGCGTCTCGACGCTCGCTCGACGCCGCGCGCGCGTCTCGACGCCGCGCAGCGTCTCGACGCCGCCCCGCGCGCGCGCGCCTGCCAACTTAGGGCACAGCGTCGAGACGCTGGCCTAGCGTCTCGACGCTACGAGCTTAAAAGGCGTGAAACCTTCGGTTTTGCAGCCAACTTTTGATCCTTCATCTTCTCCAAGCTTCTCCTCTCGGTTCCAAGGCGATTTTTCACCATTTTTTGTACTTCTTCTCCTTCTTGTGCATGATTCCAAGCACTTCCATGGTGGATTGGAGTAATCCTACCTCCATGGAAGGCTAAACCAAGGTATGTGCTTGATTTTGAGTATGGGTTTGTAAGTTTTGGATGTTTGGGGAGATTTTTCCCTTTTGCAAATGTTGAGAAATTAGTTTGATTAATGCATCTCTTGCTTGTTCTTCATCAAATTCTAGCATGTGTAGCTAAATTAGATTGACGCTCTAATTCTTATGCATGATAGAGGGCTAAAGGTTGGGACGTATAATTGCCCATACCGCTAGGTAGCACGGGTCTAAGCATGGCTAATTAGTTCGGCCCAAAGTGACATTGGTAAACTGAGTTAATTAACGTTTTCATGTTAGGCTTAAGGCAAGAGAGAAACCGGTTTAGTCTTAGGATTAGGCCGTCGCAATGTTCCCGTCACTAGCACGTAATCGATTTAGGGGTCGCTACCTTAGATAGATTATTGGCTAAGTTTAATTAGAATTGCACGAGTCTAATTAATTCCTTGGGTCATTTGAGTTAGGAATAACTAAATGAATTGTGTGCATGAATTAGCTAACGCGTAAACCGTATCAATGATCCGAACATCCATAACGAGCAAGTCCACTTCTCGAAGTTAAGCACAACCGTTTAATTTTTGCACGTCGCCGTTTAATTTTCCGTTAGCATAATTAGGAGCTCCCTTCCCCCAAAACCAAATTACTATTCTTTAATTTGTGCATTCTTTTATTTCTTGCAAATTAGACTTAGTTAGATTAAATTTCTTATTTCCCTGTGGATCGACCCCGTTGCCACTTAGCTACAAATAGCTCGGTGTATTCGGGTTTATAAATTGTATTTTGGCAAGCCTCGACAGCTTGAATTTGGAGTACCCCAAAAGTACCTCTACCAAAATTGGCGCCGCTGCCGGGGAATTAATTAATTTAGTTTAGTTAAGTTTAGTTTGTTGGTTTTAAAATTTTTCTTTATTTCTTTTTGTACAGTTTAATTCTTTTGTATTATTTTACGCGTTTTGTTTGAGTTTTTGGAGCGCAGCATTCTTTGAAAATTCAAAAGAAGCGCCAAGATGGAGGTCGTGGGTAATCTTGAGCATCAAAGGACCATGAGGGAGCTTGCATCATCTGAGCTAAGCCGGAACACATCGAGTATCTTGTATCCGGTAGCTGCAGGTAATTTTGAACTTAAAGCTGGTCTGATTAACTTATTACCTTCTTTTTGTGGTAATACAGATGAGGATCCCGTCAGACACCTCAAGGCATTCCAGACGGTGTGTTCGGCATTCAGGACCGACAGCATCACTGCAGATCAACTCCATCTCAAGGCTTTCCCCTTCACTCTGAAAGAGAAGGCGAGAGATTGGATGCATTACCTACCGACTGGGTCCATCACTTCTTGGGAAGAGCTACAGAGAGCGTTTTATGCGAAGTATTTTCCGCCTCCCAAGGTTGCCTCTCTCAGGAAGCAAATATGCGGTATTTTGCAAGCGGAAGGAGAAAACCTTTATGACTGTTGGGAAAGGTTTAATCGTTTGTGCGAGAGTTGTCCTAACCATCAAATAACAGATCAACTCCTCATTCAGTATTTTTGTGATGGCTTGCTCCCACGTGTTCGGCAGTTTATTGATGCCGCCAGTGGAGGTTCACTCATGGATAAAACACCTGAAGAAGCAAGACAACTGATCTCAAATATGGCTGAGAATTCGCACCATTACGCAGGTAAAGGGGGTGAGCAAGACCGTTTCTCAGCTGAGTTAAACGCGCTTAATGCTCGAGTGTCAGAATTAGGCAATGCGATGATCCGGTTAGCGGAAAATGTTTCTCAAGCTTCTGTGCAAGCTCAGACATCATTTTCAGGTAATTTTATTGAAAATATTTTGCAAGATTTTGTTTCAGCTAACCGGAAATTTCAGGAGGACACTCGGGAAAGAATGGACGGTTTTGGAATGTTAGTGCAAGATCTGGGCAAGGAAGTGTCTCAGATGGCTACAAAGGTGACGGTGATGGAGCATAAGAACGCGGAGAGCGCTAGTGCCATCACTTTGAGAAGTGGGAAGCAGCTTCCCACGAGTACCCCGCCAGTGGAAGTCGATCATGGCCACGTCGAGCCACAGACAGAAAATCCCGAACCACGGTGGCATGGGGTAAATTTTGATCCTACATGTACTAGAGTTTATGTGCCTAAGGCTCCTTTTCCTAGCAGGTTAGCGAGACCGCCTAAGGAGGACTACGAGAAGGAGTTCCTGGACACATTCAAGAAAGTAGAGATCAACATCCCTCTGTTGGACGCCCTGAAGGAAATCCCGAGGTACGCCAAGTTCCTCAGGAAAATTTGCACCAACCAGAGGAGGACAAAGGAGAGTGAACGCGTCGTGGTAAGTGAGAACGTCTCTGCAGTGATCACAAAGAACTTACCGGTTAAATGCGGCGATCCAGGTATGTTCTCTCTCCCTTGTAAGATTGGAGGTATGCATATTAGAAGAGCAATGCTCGATCTAGGAGCCTCCATTAGCGTTATGCCGTATTCCATTTATCAGAAACTGAATCTGAAAGGAATGAATAAAACAGGAACAGTTATTCAACTTGCTGATAGAACTTCTGTGCATCCTTTAGGAATTATTGAAGATGTGTTAGTGCAAGTTAATGAATTAATTTTTCCTGTTGACTTTTATGTTCTGAAAATGGATGAAAATTATTCCTCTTCGCATGCTTCGATCTTATTAGGTAGGCCCTTTATGAAAACTGCTAAAACTAAAATTAATGTGGATAAGGGCATATTATCTGTTGAGTATGGCGGAGAGGTTGTTGAGATGCATTTGCCCGATGTAGAAGAGCATGTTGATGATGTATTCTCTCTTTGTCAAGTAGACACATTTGAATCTGTAGCTCATAATGAATGCATGACTGTTGAGGATGGGGATGACCCATTATTTTTAACTGATCTTTTTGATGATTATGAGTTGCATGAGCCATCCTTGACTGAATTTTGTGATTCATCTGTTTCTACTTTGACAACTGTTGAGAACCCTGCTAATCTATTTCCTTCCATTTTACCTTGCACTACCGAAACTGAAATGATTAATCAACCCATGCTAGATTTAGAGCCATCGGTTAATGTTGAGTCGCATGCTGTTTTTGATGAGCTTAAAATGAATGACTTGCATGAATCTGGTTCTACTTTGCAATTGGTTGATAATTCTTATGTGCGCCCCTTGGAAAAGGTGGAAGATGTTTTGGGCAAAGTAAATGACCCGTTCTTTCCTGCTGATCCTTATGCTTATGGAATGCATGAAAATTTCTCTCATGATTTTGCATCAATTTTATGGGATCAACCCTTTACAAAACCTGTTAAATTTAAGATTGATGTTGCATGTGCGCAGAAGGCGCGAGAGAAAGAACTGTTCATGGATTTTCGCAGGAAAGAGGTGATTAGGAAGATGGATGGGGCATCTTCCAAGTTTGACTATGGATGAGTTAACAAGAGAATACAGTCGAGCAATCGACTTTAAAAATTTGCGCTTCTCGGAGGCACCCGAGTTTGAACTGTAATTCTGTTGTTTATCGCTTTGTTTTTGTTTTTATTTTTGCTTTTGAGTTGTTGTTTGTTTTCTTGTTTTCCTAGGAGAAAAGGTGGAACGATCGACGATTCGAGAGCCCATTGGAGGACGTTGGTGCACATCTCCGCCCGTCGGCTCCATAAAATTCAGGGGAGGTTTTCTGTTCCCTTAGAATTTTATTGTTTTTATAGTTGAATGCATTGGGGACAATGCATATCTTAAGGTGGGGGGTGGAGTTTGTTGATACATAGAGATGAGACTTCTTAGTAGTTGTCGAGCATATGTGTACTCTGGCTGTTAGATTAGAATCTGAATGCATGTGTCCGATGAGGACGGTCTGTGATTTGCTTGTGAACACTCCGTATTTGCATGGTTCGAAAATTTGACGATGTATGTGCATTTTGAGCCTATTTTAAAATTTTTTCTGTTATTTCCCTACATTCACTGAGCACATAGCACTCTTATCCTCAGTTCTGTAGGTCTAGACTGATCTTATTTTGTCTGAAACCTTGTTGTCACCCCGAAAGGTACCATTAGGGAGGCTTGATGTGTAGAATTAGTAATGACTCATTTGTGTATAGCGAAGCTATTGCCTAAAAAAAAAGTGTTAGCATGAAAAAAAAAAAAAAAAAATAATAAAAACTCTAGAGTTGCTCCTCCTTCTTGTGTTGCCCGTGTAACCAGGGGCGATCGTGTAACCCACGGTTGTCACTGCATGAAAGGGGAACTAATAGAAGTGAGCAATAGTCCTTAAAAACGTGAAGCTAAATTTGGTTTGACGTGTTAGGCTCTCTAGGAGAAAAATAAAAAAAAGTTGTTCAAAAGAAAAGAAAATGGGTACAAGTACTCAAAGAAAAGAATAAAAATTAGGCCTTATGTTTTGTTGCTATTCCTATCACTTAAAGCCGTTAGACTGTTCTTATCGCCATAAGTAGGGGGAAAACGAGTTATAGGACTATATAAGGTTGTTCCGGGCTTGCATGAGCTAGGGTGAGAGATGCTAAACACACACACACGTAAGGAAATAGGAGTTTAAATTTTGAAATGATTTCAACTTTTGCATGCTTTTGATGGTTTTGAATTTACTACAAGTACCTTGTTTCACAAGCATTGAGATTAGAGTCCAAGCATGCATTTAATTCTTTGGAGATTATTTAGAGTATACCTTGCTCGAGGACTAGCAAGATTTAGGTCGGGGGTATTTTGATAGCTCCAAAATAGAGCTATCTTAATGTCCCTAATTCTAGCTAAAACCATGATATATATTGATTAAAATGCTTCCTTGTAGGTGATTTCATGGTGAAGAGCTCGGGAAGTCCATTGATGATTTTCGGGGCTAAAAAGGTCATTTAACATGTTTCGGGAAGTGTTCGGGTCAAAACGATAGGCCAAACGGAGCTCGGGAGCCAAAACGACCCAAAAGTGGGCTAAGAGCCGAGAGGGCAGCGCCCAGGCGCCGGCGCCCAGCGCCCAGGCGCCCAACGAACGCAGCACGCGCGCGCGCCCGCGCGCGCCGCTCGCAAGCACCGCACGCCCGCGCCCAGACGGCCAGACGCGCGCGCGCCCGCGCGCGCCGCCTCGCCTCGCGCCCGCGCGCCAGCCCGCTCCGCCTCGCCCATGTCCGCGCGCGCCCGCGCGCACCCTTGTCCGTGTCCGCCATGCCCGCGCGCCCACGCCCGTGTCCGCCTCGCCGTGTCCGCGCGCGACAGCGTCGAGACGCTGGCCGAGCGTCTCGACGCTCCGAACTCTGAAGCGTGCATTTGAAGATCCACCCGAGAGCAAGCGTCGAGCGCAAGCGTCTCGACGCTCGCTCGACGCCGCGCGCGCGTCTCGACGCCGCGCGCGCGTCTCGACGCCGCGCAGCGTCTCGACGCCGCCCCGCGCGCGCGCGCCTGCCAACTTAGGGCACAGCGTCGAGACGCTGGCCTAGCGTCTCGACGCTACGAGCTTAAAAGGCGTGAAACCTTCGGTTTTGCAGCCAACTTTTGATCCTTCATCTTCTCCAAGCTTCTCCTCTCGGTTCCAAGGCGATTTTTCACCATTTTTTGTACTTCTTCTCCTTCTTGTGCATGATTCCAAGCACTTCCATGGTGGATTGGAGTAATCCTACCTCCATGGAAGGCTAAACCAAGGTATGTGCTTGATTTTGAGTATGGGTTTGTAAGTTTTGGATGTTTGGGGAGATTTTTCCCTTTTGCAAATGTTGAGAAATTAGTTTGATTAATGCATCTCTTGCTTGTTCTTCATCAAATTCTAGCATGTGTAGCTAAATTAGATTGACGCTCTAATTCTTATGCATGATAGAGGGCTAAAGGTTGGGACGTATAATTGCCCATACCGCTAGGTAGCACGGGTCTAAGCATGGCTAATTAGTTCGGCCCAAAGTGACATTGGTAAACTGAGTTAATTAACGTTTTCATGTTAGGCTTAAGGCAAGAGAGAAACCGGTTTAGTCTTAGGATTAGGCCGTCGCAATGTTCCCGTCACTAGCACGTAATCGATTTAGGGGTCGCTACCTTAGATAGATTATTGGCTAAGTTTAATTAGAATTGCACGAGTCTAATTAATTCCTTGGGTCATTTGAGTTAGGAATAACTAAATGAATTGTGTGCATGAATTAGCTAACGCGTAAACCGTATCAATGATCCGAACATCCATAACGAGCAAGTCCACTTCTCGAAGTTAAGCACAACCGTTTAATTTTTGCACGTCGCCGTTTAATTTTCCGTTAGCATAATTAGGAGCTCCCTTCCCCCAAAACCAAATTACTATTCTTTAATTTGTGCATTCTTTTATTTCTTGCAAATTAGACTTAGTTAGATTAAATTTCTTATTTCCCTGTGGATCGACCCCGTTGCCACTTAGCTACAAATAGCTCGGTGTATTCGGGTTTATAAATTGTATTTTGGCAAGCCTCGACAGCTTGAATTTGGAGTACCCCAAAAGTACCTCTACCAGTCCCTCACGGCTAAAGTGTTCGAGGGGCACCTAGTGAGTCTAGGACTACGAGTTGTACAGTAGGATAGTGGGAGAAAAGCCATGGAAATATTTGATATGCCAGTTTTTCTCATCCCGCATGTAATACTCCACGACGTTTTAGTCCAAGTGGGAGTTTGTTGGGTTTTATGTCCTAAAACTCGTGGTTTGTAAACTGAATGTATATTCTATTTTGCAATAAAGTTGTTATTGAGATTTATTCAGTAAAGTTGTTATTGAATAAAATGAATTGTTTTTACTTTTAACCTAACTCCAATAAACAAAGAACCCATGGCTATAGGTTGTATACTTGAACTTCATGTATGACATGATTGTGGATCAAGTTCAAGTAATAGCCAGAACGGTCTATAGTATATGGATAAGGCTGGGTACCTTATCCTGGGGACACTATTGGACGCGGCCCACTTTGTATAGTACAAACGATGTGATCCGAAATCGTTCATGTGGAGACATGTGAGTGGGGGCGTCCTATGCAATGAGTTTGCATAAGACTGAACCGCGAAACAAGTCGCTCTTTCTTTATAACTCCGTTTACTGTAAAGACCGACTTTTTCATATGATGACCTAGGTAACTTGATCTGAATCCTGAGCACGCTATGAACTCCTGTTTATTCGGGCTTATCCTTTGACTTGTATGGGTGAGAGTGGCCCGAGATCGCCGACTCAATAAGCCTACCATCTTGGGGATAAGACCGGGTAGGTAGCTGGGAACATAGTCCTGCGAGATGGAATTCACTCCTACCCGCTCTGAGGGATTAGTAGAGTGGTTGTTCCCTTAAGTGCTGACTCCGGGTCTTGAACTAGGGATCCCACCCTCTCATTGGCCCGAGAGGGACTTGGTATAGTGATGAGATCACATACCAATCTGTTTGGTGGTTGGACCACAAACCAATAGTTCATTAGAGGATCAGTGGGACTTAAGGAACAAGATGTAATTACGGGGGTAAAACGATTATTTTGACCCAGCTGTAATTACGAACGACCTGTGAAGGATCGACTTACTGATGATGGTTATATCAAGAGGACAGAAATATATCTACGGTGAGGAGAGTGCAACCCTTGGACTTTAGTGGAGTCTCCGGGGGTTAACGAATGTTGGTTAGCTTGGTTAAAGAGTTTGACCGGTTAATCTCGTATCGTTGGAGCTCATGATCTGTAGGTCCTTTAGGTTCTCCTGGCTAGCTCGGATTAAGTCGTGTAACAATATGAGAGAAAAAGAATTTGAATTTATTGAAATTCGGTTTTGGAAGAATGATGGACATATTTAAATATGATTTAAATATGGGATCGGTGTAAAACATGAATAGGGATTCATGTGTGATGATTCGGTTTAAGAAACCGGGATTAGTCTTATTATTTAATTAATATTTGATATTGAATTAAATAATAATATTAATTAATTAAAAAGTTTAATTAATTATAATTTATTTTGCTTATTAAAATTAATTATGAATTAATTTTAAAATGACAAAATATTACAAGTGTGATTATAAGTCAAAGTGGAATTATCCATGTTGAGTGGATTTATCCAAGTTGAGTGGGTTTATCCAAGTTGTGAAGTGGATTGTGAATCACCAACAACATGCATATAAACTCATCAATTTTGGAACACTTGGTTGAAGACTAATCCATCCAATTTGAGGTGTCATGCTAAGCAAAGACTTTGTTGCATGAGAATTGCCTATAAATTGGATGAAGTTCAAATGGTTTGGTGTTGATGAAATTTCAAAGAGTTTGAATGTTGGATGAGCATGAAGAGTTCATGTTACTTGAGAAATTAGAAAGCTAAGTGTTAGACTTCTTCTCACAAAATCCTCATCACTTTCATCTTCCCATCTTCTTCTTCCAAACTTTTTCTTTCATAAAGGAGTCCCACCACTCCGTTGCTCGGCCCGAGGATAGCGGGACTACCGGAGGTGGTTCTCGAGGAGTTCGAGGGAAGCTTCGAAGGGTTCGTGAGGAGATTTGAGCTTTGGAAGAGAAGTCTTTAGAACTACAAGAGGTATGTGTTCTAATTCCTTTTATTTCAAAGCTTTGTGCATGTTTCTTATTTAGCTAAATTGATGAAATTAGAGTGCCAATGATCCGTCTCGCTTCCGCTGCGCTACATGCGCTCCATCATAACATAGCGTGCTCGATTTGTCTATCGCCTATAGTACACGGCAAGAGAAACATAGCTGGGTCCTGACATTTGTTTGGAATACCTTGGGTTATCAGGGCAGAAACATTCTTGCTTACCACGACTCTCTCAGCACTTTTAGTCTTCCTCTTCATGGTGCACATCTCCTTTAGAAATTTGGCGTACCTTAGGATTTGCTGAATTGCATCAAGCAGCGGTATATTGATCCCAACCTTTCTCAGCGTCTCAAGAACATCCGCGTCTTCGACCTCCTTAGATGGCTTTGCCAGCCTACTAGGAAAAGGAGCAACGGGAATGTAAGACTTCATAGAAATAATAGGAGGAGTTACAACAGTTTCAGAGGGTGCTTGAGAACACTTATCTGGAGATATCTCTGAATCTTTTGGAGGACTCTCGGGAGTGGTTTGAGATGGCACTTCTTTACCACTCCTGAGGTTTATTGCACTAACGCCTTCCGCTTTGGACTCAATTTTACTCATTCTTTCCTTCACCTCCGTGAACTCATCTCTTAGAGATTTTATCTGCGACCTTGTCTCATTGCTAGCTTCCATGAGCGACTTGAACATGCCTTCAATGGCTTTACCTGAGACAGAAGAAACAGCCTAAGATGATTTTTCTTGCATCGTATGAACTAAACCAAATACCTGAGACACTTGTTCCTTGAGCTCTGCTACGTCGGTAGACATTTTAGCGTACTCGTTCCTTCCTCCGTACTGGCGACGGTTCTCAGCCCATATTAGAAATCAATTGTCTGGCTTCCGCAGGTGTCTTCTCCCAAAGGGCTCCTCCACTCGATGCGTCAAGCATCTGGAAGTCATGCGGAAGCAACCCATCATAGAAGAATTCGATAAGCGCGGCTTCTGCTATCAAATGGTTCGGGCATTTCTCGCAGAGTTTAATGAACCTCTCCCAGCATTCGTGAAATGCCTCGTCCTTTCCTTGCTCAAATTGGCGGATATCTTTTTTCACGGCTCTGGCTTTTGAAGCTGGGAAATACCTTTCCAAGAATAGACTCTGCAACTTCTCCCAAGTGAAAATGATCCCCGATGGCAAGTAATGCAGCCCATCTCGAGCTTCACCTCTCAAGGTGAATGGAAAAGCTCTCAGGTAGAGCTGATCTTCAGTAATGCCGCCTGGCTTCATCGCAGAACTTGTCATTTGAAAGGCCTTGAGATGTTTATAAGGATCCTCATCTGCTTCACCACAAAAAGAGGGTAAATGGTCAATTAAACCCGATTTAAGCACAAACTCACCTGAAATTTCCGGGTAGGAAATACAAGAGGGTTGATGGCCCATAGCAAATGATGTCCACTGTCTGAGCGTTTTCGGGGCTCCAATCTCATCATCAATCTCCATTTTCTCAATAAAAAGTTGGCACTTCTAGCACACTTAAACAAACAGATCAAAATTGCAAATAATAAAAGAATAAACAAAATTTTGAAAGCAAAAATCAAAAGTCTACAAATCAAATTTAAATTAGGCCGAATTACACTTAGTTCCCCGGCAACGGCGCCAATTTTGGTAACGATATTATTGAACTACCGCCAATCATCGGGTTGTCGAGACCCGCCAAAATGAATTTATAAGTGCCCGAAATCACTAAACTATTTGTAGAATAGTAGCAACGGGGTCGATCCACAGAGAATTAAGGTATTTTGACTTAATCCTAATTAAATTTGCAAACTATTAATAAAAGTGAAATAAGGGGTGATTGTTGGCTTTTAAGTAACAAAGATGAACAAAGCAAATGGGAAAATTTAGCTAACGGAGTTTCCGACTCGGGACGATCGGGGATAAATTTAGCAAACCTCTTGGATCATAGGATGACGAGTATTATGGTTAAATAAATTAACGAATGCACAGCTCGTCTAAAATTAATAAATAACCCAGACATGCTCCATGGATTTAATTAGACATAAATAATTATGCTAATCAAGCATACCGTTCGGACATTGGCGGCCAACGCTCTCCCAAGACCGAACGGTAGCAACAAGCTAACTGTGACAACTATCTAATTTGGACGCGAAATTAGTATGTCGATTTGGAATTCTAATTCGGGAAGAATGAACACCAAGAACGTAAGGACGCCAATACGCTCAAGGTGCCATAATTCCTTGTTACTTGGCGGAAATGAGAGGCACGACATCAAATCCTTTAACAAATGAACATGCTCAAAATCAAGGGTGCCTAGTCCTAAATCATTCAAACGTGCTCATAGATTAAGCTAAGAAATAGAATTCAATTCAATAAAATATCCAACCAATTCAGAATTTCAATCCTACAACCTCACCAAGAGTTCATACTACATTTATCCTTACAATCCCGAGCCAAAAATGGTAAATCTACTCACTCATGACTTGTGTGGTGTGGGATGGCTTCAAATTGAGTTTCCTAGCCCCTCCCATGGTGGAAAACAGCTGCTGGACGTCAAAATCAGGCGCGGAGCTCGAGGTAGAAGATGATAATGGCGGCTAAAATCGGACAAAAATATTAAGTAGTCCGTCGTAGCGTCGAGACGCTAGGGCAGCGTCTCGACGCTGCGCCCTAAATAATCCGCGCGCGCGCAGTCGGGGTGGCGTCGAGACGCTCGACAGCGTCGAGACGCTGTCGGCGTCGAGCGAGCGTCGAGACGCTATCGCTCGACGCTTGCTCTCGGGTTTTTCTTCAATTCAGCGCTTCAGACTTCGGAGCGTCGAGACGCTATGGCAGCGTCTCGACGCTGTCGCTCGACGCTAGCTCTCGGGTTTTTCTTGGATTTCTGCCTTCAATTTCCCCAAAGCGCTCAACTCTCATTCCTTTGCATGGATCTTCCCCGGAAGTGTTCTTAGGCCTTTAAAATGCGATATTAGGCTCTGAAAAACGCCGAAACGCTCTCGAGAGCGAATCACCGAGAACACCTGCAATAATCACATAAAAGCAAGATTAAACCAATAATAAACGTGAATTAGGGACATAATTATAGCTCCAAAATGGAGCTATCAGTGAGCTCACCATGAGAGTTCATGATGAGGAGGTTAAATTTAGTGTATTTAAAGCTCTAAGGTATCCCTCTGACTCTAAGTCCTGTGCAAATGTAGATGTAGTAGATGTAGTAGATTCCCTTATGGAAGCACAACTTGAGCATGAACTGTTAATTAAGCATGCCACTAACTATGTACAAGTAGATATAGATGACTTAAACATTTCTGAATTGATGGATATACCTGTGGACAACCCTCAGCATGTTTGTATGACTAATAAATTGTCTGAGAGAACCTCCAATCCTTTGAAACCATCAATTGAACATCCACCTCTATTAGAATTAAAACCATTGCCTGATCATCTTAAGTATGCATATCTAGGAGAGGAAGATACTTTGCCTGTTATTATTTCGTCCAAACTAAGTAAACAGCATGAAATTGCGCTAATATTGCTGCTTAAGCAACATAAAAAAGCTATTGCATGGACGATTGCTGATATAAGAGGTATTAGTCCTTCCTATTGCATGCATAAAATATTATTGGAAGAGGAACATACACCTAGGGTAGATCACCAACGTAGGTTGAACCCCTCCATGAAGGAGGTAGTTAAAAAAGAAATTATCAAATGGTTAGATGCAGGTGTAATTTTTCCCATAGCCAATAGTCAATGGGTGAGTCCGATTCAATGTGTGCCTAAGAAAGGTGGAATGACTGTAATAGTTAATGAGAATAATGAACTTATACCAACTAAAACTGTTACAGGATGGAGAGTCTGTATGAACTACAGAAAACTTAACAAAGAAACGAAAAAAGATCACTTTCCTTTACCGTTTATAGATCAGATGTTAGAAAGAATAGCTGGTCGGGCCTATTACTGCTTTTTAGATGGTTATTCTGGATATAACCAAATTACCATAGACCCTGTGGACCAAGAGAAAACAACCTTTACATGTCCCTTTGGAACATTTGCTTTTCGCAGAATGCCATTTGGCTTATGCAATGCACCAGCAACATTCCAAAGGTGCATGTTGGCCATTTTCTCTGACTTTGATGAGTCCATGATAGAAATATTTATTGATGACTTCTCATTCTTTGGTGATTCTTTTAACAATTGCTTAGAAAACTTAGGACAAGTCCTAACTAGGTGTGAGGAGACCAACCTAGTCTTAAATTGGGAAAAATGCCACTTTATGGTGGAAGAAGGGATAGTCCTAGGACATAGAGTATCTAGAGCAAGAGTAGAGGTCGATAGGGCCAAAATAGAAATAATAGAGAAGCTAGTGGAACCTCAAAATGTAAAAGCTATTAGAAGTTTCCTAGGTCATGCAGGTTTCTATAGGAGATTCATTAAAAACTTTTCAAAAATCTCTAAATCGTTGTGTGAGCTTCTAGAGCTTAATAAACCATTTATCTTCTCAAAATAATGTTTCCTAGCATGGAAAACACTTAAGGAAGCCTTAGTCAAAGCCCCAATTAAAGTAGGTCCAAATTGGGATTTACCGTTTGAAATGATGTGTGATGCTAGTGACTATGCAGTAGGGGTTATGTTAGGACAAAAAATAGATAAACTAACGCATTCTGTATATTATGCGAGTAAGACTTTAAATGAAGCACAATGTAATTACACGACCACAGAGAAGGAAATGCTAGTTGTAGTGTTTGCCTGTGAAAAGTTTAGGAATTACATTGTAGGCACTAGAACAATTGTGTACACTGATCACTCTGCACTAAAATATCTAATGAGAAAGGCTGATGCTAAGCCAAGGTTGATTAGATGGGTATTATTGTTGCAAGAGTTTGACTTAGACATTAGAGATAAAAAAGGATGCGAAAATGTGGTTGCTGACCATTTATCTAGATTGCGAAGTAATTGCGAAAACATTGTTGAGCCAACAATTTCTGATGCCTTTGTTGATGAGCATGTCTTTGTGTTAGCACATCGTGATAACGATGAGGAACCTTGGTTTGCGGATATTGCTAACTTCCTCGCCTCGCTGGTACTACCAACTTTCAAAGGGGGGCAAGAAAAGAAGAGGTTCCTACATGAAGCTAGGAAGTTCATCTGGGACGATCCTACACTTTACAAGACTTGTGCAGACGGATTGCTGAGGAAGTGTGTATCAGCTGCTGAGGCAAAGTCAGTGTTGCAGCACTGTCACACATCTCCTTACGGTGGACATTTTGGTGGTCAGAGGACGGCTGCAAAGGTGTTCCAAAGTGGCTACTACTGGCCCACGATCTTCAAAGATGCCCACGACCACGCACACAGCTGCAATGAGTGTCAAAGGACAGGTAACCTCAGTAGGAAGGATGAGATGCCTCTTACCTATATCCTAGAGTTAGAACTCTTCGATGTATGGCGCATTGACTTCATGGGACCATTCCCTCCATCTGCAGGTAATCTCTATATATTAGTAGCTGTAGATTACGTATCTAAATGGGTAGAAGCCATTGCATGTCCATCGAATGATGCCAAGACAGTCATTAAGTTTCTAAATAGGCATATTTTTACAAGATTTGGTACACCACGTGCAATAATAAGTGATGAGGGAACCCACTTTATAAATAAAGCTATGGAAAAGGTACTAGCTAAATACAATGTTAGACATAGAGTAGCAACCCCTTATCACCCACACTCAAATGGACAAGCTGAAATATCCAATAGGGAGATCAAGAACATACTTGAAAAAGTGGTTAAACCTAATAGAAATGACTGGTCTTTTAAGTTAGACGATGCACTTTGGGCGTATAGGACTGCATATAAAACACCCTTAGGTATGTCTCCTTATAGGCTAGTATATGGAAAAGCATGTCACTTACCCTTCGAATTAGAAATCAAAGCCTTTTGGGCCTTAAAAGAGCTGAATTATTGCGTGACCGATGCTGGAACATTGCGGTCTCTGCAATTACATGAGTTAGATGAACTAAGACATATGTCCTACGAAAATGCGAAAATGTATAAAGAAAAAACTAAGATTTGGCATGATAGTAGACTTAGGTTCAAGGACTTTAAAAAGGGGCAGCATGTCTTATCATTCAACTCACGGTTAAGGTTATTTCCAGGCAAGCTTAAGTTCAAATGGTCAGGTCCTTTTGTAATTACTAACGTTTTTGTTCATGGTGCTATTGAGATTCGGAACCTACACCAAGGGCAACCGTTCATGGTGAATGGTGCGAGGCTGAAGCATTACTATGAGGAAGGAGATGTGCAGACACTCTCGGCCTTCCTCCTAGCTGAAGCCTAAGAAGCAATTCGAAAGGGGATGAGTGATCACTGTGCTCATCCATCAGAAGGTTATGCCTTAGATTTTTCTTTTTTCTTCAAGTATTTTAGATTCCGTATCGTTTGTTTATTTGTTGTTTTAATTCGGTATTTTTTGTGATTAGAAGTTTAATAATGGGAGATTTGTACGCAGCAATGAGGAAGATGAATCAAGGGGAGAAGATCCACGAAAAGATCTGGAGAAATCGGAGATTTGGTTGCTCAAATCTTGCAACTTAAAACAAGAAAATCCTAACGGTAATGCGAATCAATTGCTGAAAGATTGCAGAGACTGCAAAAAATAGAGCCGTTGGAGAGTACTTGAGTATAAATAGCCGTCGTTGGGGGATCCATGCCCTCTCCGTTTTCTCAAGCCGTTGGAACATCAAACACTCAGCCTTCTCCTTCCTCTGCATTCCCCAAACTCAGATCTCAAAGAAACAGCAATGGTGTCAACACGAGCAGATCGGTTCACGCCCAAGAAAGCGTCGCCTGACGCAGAAGAAGTTGTGAGGGAGGCGCTGTTTTCCTTAGCAGACGCCGATACTGCGCAACCCTCACGGCCTCCGAAGCTACCTGTGCGAAGAAAGAAATGGAAGGTAGCGACTGAGGTACCTGCTTGTCCCTCTGATCCGGTTGGAACACCCAAGAAAAGGAAGTGGAGAATCGCGATGGATGATCCACCGATCAGGGAGAAAAAGACTCTCAGCGAGGAGAGCCGAGGGAGTGGTCGCCCATCATTTGAGACGGCCAGGCAGAGCCCCGAACCTTCTCCACAGACGCTGGAGCCTGAAGCTCCACCTGAAGAGCACCAAGATTCGGTGCCAAGCGACGAGCCGGCGGAGGAAGAAGAGGTGTTTTCTCCCTTAAAGGATGTCAGTCTTGACAGCCCTGTGGAGGGGGAAAGCAAGGACTCCATGGACGAGACACTGGGGGATTGCCTCCAACATCTGGCCACCAAGGCACGACTCAAGAAGAAGGCCCCGGTGATTATCAAGGGCAAGCGGCCAAAGGCCTCCAAACGAGCCAAGAAGAAGAAGGTTGGAGTTGAACCTTCTTTAAAGAAGATGAAGATTTCGGCCTCTGAGTCGGCCAAAGCAAAAGAGAAGGGGAAAAGGAAGATGTACCCAGAGGACGAACCTCAAGCTGCGAGGTACGTCTCCCAGGAAGCAGAGGCCAAGGGCCTCGAATTAATGAAGAAGGAACTCCTCCACGAGCGAGGATTTCTTGATGCATTGGCGGACCTGCCGCAATTTTTGCGCGCAGGGATCATCAACCATGGCTGGGAGGAACTCTGCAGGCCTCCAAATCCAGCGTATCCTGATATGGTGTACGATTTCTACGCCAATCTCACAGACCCTGAAGCGTGTCTATCAACAGTGAGGGGGATAGAAATCAACTTCTCTGCCAACGCCATCAATGAGACCTATGCTCTCAAGGGGCATACACATTCTGAGTATGCCAAGATCATCGACTCGCCATCTGAGGCAGTCTTAGAAGAGGCCTTGCACACAATCGGCAAACCTGAGGCAGCCTGGGCGGTCTCACAGAATGGGAAGCACACCCTGATGAGTGCAACCCTTAGAGACAAGGCAGCAGTCTGGTTCTCTCTTGTGCGCAGACGCATCTCCCTCGTGACGCACGAAACGACTATCAACCAGGGGCAATCGTTGCTGCTCTATGCCATCATGCGGGGACTCACCATTGATGTTGGTGAAGTCATTGTCGCCTTCATCATTGACTGCTCACGCAAAGGTAAGGGCCAATTATTTTTCCCAAACACTATAACTAAACTGTGCTTACGTGCAGGTGTGCCTATTGCGAGGGATGAGAGGCAATTGGCTTACACAGGCCATCTGGAGCTGCCCACAATCTTAAGGATGAGAAGACGGGGCAATATGGAATTTGAGATGGACGGTCTGGCTGCTGCACAGTCACTGTCCATGGCATGCCTGATGGACCTGCAGCACAAGATGGCTCAATGGGCTGAGTATGCGCAAGCAAGGGATCAGGAGGTGGCTGAGCAATTTGGTTGTATATTCCCCACCATTCCTGCTGGTTTGCTGAAGCCTTAGGCGCCTCCAAAGGAGAGGAGAGACGAGGATAAGGATAATTGAATGCCAGCTTGACGGCATTCGAGGGAGTATCTCTGTTCCCTCTTAAGAAAAAAAAACAAAACCTGCTTTTCTGTGAACTGTTACCCCATTTTTAATCCAATCAATGATCTGTTTTAATTGTTAATTTGTGTGTTTAGAGTAGTTTAGATTAGATTGATGTCATCTGCGTAGTTAGCTTAAATAGTTTTGTTGTTTTATGTAGTTTTTGATGTCTGAATATAGCATGCTAGGAGCCTTGATCACAGCCAAATTTGCTCTGTAGGATTAATTGCGGATTTCTTGCGGTGTCCGCAATGTTTTGTTAGTTTTCGCATGCTGATTAAATGAGTTTTGGATGGGCTGTTTCTGTTTCAATTTCGATATCTTGCTGCTTTGCTGACTTCAGTATGTAATCTATCTGTTGAGCATGCTGGATGAGTGTCATAGTACACCTTTGTTCGTTTAAATTTAGCTTCATTTATTGCTAAGCATGCACCTCTGTCAGCCCTTAACATGTTGTTTTTACAAATATTCTGCCTCTGAGTTATATGCTTTAAGAAGGTCGTTCTATGCCTAGGAGTTTTGAGTTCTACTTGTTTTGCCTTAGACTAGATGCTTCTAGGACAAGTTTGGGGGTGTGCCACCTCCGACTCTCATTGGGGACAATGAGAAGTTCAAGTTTGGGGGAGGCAGCCTCTAGGCCTAGGAACATTCCTCTCTCCCTCTTTAAACATAAGCATTCTTCTTCTTTGAAAAAACTGAAAAGACAAAAAATGAATAAATAAAGAGTAGTCTCTCTCTTGAGGATGCTGAGTAATCAGGGCCATTTGTGTAACCCACAAGTGGCACTGCATCAAAAGGCAAACCATAAGGAGAGACTCTACCAGAAAAAGAAAAGAAAAAGGAAAAACCAAGGAAGAAGAATGTATGCCTACAAGTTATAGCCTAAGTGCTTAGGTGTCCTGTATGAATGAACTCTGATCCTTGGTTTGCTAAGCACAGGACTGTAGCTTGAAGGTATGTTAGGGGAGATGAGTGTATATCCAATGTAGTGATGCCAGGGTTTAGGTTGTTCTATGAAATGTACTACTGCTACTCGTGTGTACTAAGACTGGCATGACTCTAAGGAATCTTAGGTAGCTTAAAAGAAAAACATTAGAAGCATGTACTGAGTCTGGGATAAAACTAGGAAGAATTTGAAAACTTAGGGATAGCTGCACAATGAACCTAATGATTTAAGCAGATAAACCAGTTGTTAGGAAGTTTATAAAAGGCAGTAGGTTTTAAAAGGCAAGAGAAACCAGAATAAGCAGCATGTGAAGTTAGTTTGAACTTAGGAGAGTGTCACAGGACAGCCACGCCACGGATAGTAAGCTTAAGGAAGTCAGCAAGTATTCAGATAGAGTTTAAAAGATAAGAGTTAGCAGCCCAAGTAAGCCCTTATATTGCTCGAGGACGAGCAATAACTTAAGTTTGGGGGTGTGTTACGTCTCCAAAAGTACTTAATTTAGGGACTTATTTGCCATATAATCGTGCAATCTCTTAAGCATTTCTGTTAGAGTTTAGTTTAATATGTGCTTATGTATGAGAATTCATAGAATGGAACTAAATCAGGACTTATTTGTAAAAGGAACAAGAAAGAATCAAAAACAATGCTAAAAGAGTCAAAATGTACATTGCAGGGGAATTGTTGAAACATTGCTGTCTCCGCAATGTTTATTGCGGTCACAACGAGGAATTCACAATGTTTAAAGTTGTTGCTGCTAAGTTGTTCCAACCGTCCTCCGTTTTGTTGCGATCTTTCAGCTGCCCAAGTTCTCCCCTGCTGCCACGTGGAGGGTCGTCGTTCAGAATGGATGGTTCTCCTTGACTGAAGAGTACCTGCAAAGAACTATAAAAGGAGGTCAAGGGGGAAGGAGAACAACAAGCTTGGAAGCGTAGAACTCTCCATCTCAACGCAGTTTCTCTCCATTTTCTATCCCGTTTGTTGGAGTGAAGGAATCAGCTTTTGGCACCGATAATTCAAGAGGAAGAAGAGAAGATCTTTCTTCTCTTCTTATTGGATTCATCCCCAAAAAACGCTAACCTTCTCCTTCATCCGAGGCGCTTGCGGCGAGGAGTTCACGCACACAATTACATCGCTTTCTACTCCTTTCTGTCTTCCCTTTTCTCTACTGATTGCTGTCATTTACTTATGTTTGCGACATTATTTCAATTCGTCTTCATTTGCTTAGTCTTTACTGTTTTACAGTCTTTGCACATTAAAGCTTTGATTCTTACTTAATAGAGAAATCATTTACAACTTCGCAAGTTTCTATTCACTTTCTGTCTTTCCTTTGCTTTCATTTAAGTACTGTTAATCATGCTTGAACAATCTAGTATTTCCACTTCCACATCATCCATGAGTAACTAATCACACAAGGGTCTGCTAATGATGAATCTATAGGTAGAAATACGTGAATTCAGCTTGTAGGATAGCTTCGAATGCATTGAATGTATGTGTACTTCATCCCACGGGCAATTTCGATCGGCCATCCATTTTGTCTAAAGAACTCCTAACCTCCGGAAGAAGTAAGAGTTCCGAGTCGTCCATTCATGCTAGCCTTTCATGGTACCCAGAAAACGACCTAGGAATAGGCGTTTTCTTAGCACAATTCCTTAACTTGCTTATATAAATAGATGCTTAAGTCTTACTTGGATATGAGTGAACTAAAGGATCTAATGCATGTAATCGAGAGATGCATGAGAATGAGTTAAATTGATGCATGATAAGTTGAGCTACTGCTGAATAATCGTATGAAAAAGCCTATAGAGGAGTCGTTAGTTGACCTTGTTTCCCCATCTCACCCTTAAAACGTTGCTAATTTAATTGTTAGATAATTGCTGTCTGCGCAATTCTATAGTTCTGTTTTTGCCTTAGCCATTTTTCCAGTATTTCACTTTTGCGATTTTATTGCTAGCAAATTGCTTTCTCCGCAATTCTTTTTCCTCTACATTCAAGTTCATCCCTTTACTTGCTTTCGTTTAGGCTTGCATATCTCGTATATTCTTCATTAGTTAGGCACATTAATCTTCAATTCACCCCATTTAAGCCACCCTTTCTAATTTAGCATCTCACTTCGTTAGTAACTAAGAATAAATCTCTGTGGGAAATCGAATGAAAAAATACTTATTACTTGCTACAAGATCATGTATGCTTGCATGTTCTGAGTGCTCTCGCATCGCATTTTTATTTACACACTGAGCACGCAACAAGTAACAACCTCGATTTTGAAGATGAAGCGACGACATCAGCTTTGACGATGGAGCGACAACTTCGACTTTGAAGATCACCTAAACTTTGAAGATGAAACGATCACCTAAACTTTGAATTTGAAGTGACCACCTAAACTTTTAAAATGAAGCGACGACATCGACTTTGAAGTGCATCTCAACTTTGAAGACGAAACGACAACCTCGACTTTGAGACGAAACGAAGCTGCCATAGAACTTGGAGATGAAGCGGAGCCGTCTTCAAACTTGAACTTAAAGCGAGGAAGCCTTCGAACTTGAACTTGAAGCGAGTAAAGCCTCTTGTGCGTACGAAACTTGTACCTTCACCCTAAGAGTAGTGCACGCGCTCAACTTGCAATGTTGCTTTACAAAGGAAAAGAAAATCTTTGTTGTGTCCCCTTTATTGATGATGTCGATGCTCGAGCCGTGGCTGCAGTTCGCGAGCTTCTAGAGGGTTCGCGTGAGGAGCTGAAAGAGTTTCAGTGGATGCCTTGATTTATGTATTTTTTTTGTTATACTCCTTGTATCTTCTTCTAGAACTCTCTTATGTAAATGCAATTTTTGGATTTTTTCTTGATTACTGATTCTGTTCAGAACAATCATTTGACCCGTCTCAACTCATTTTGGAATATTTTTTTTTATATATTGTTGTGACTGAACTAAAAAAATTTTAGTTGCCTACGTACCCTTGAATGGAAGGGATCAAGTCATAACGTAGTTCAAATACATGATTTTTTTTTGGGTCGTTCACCTTTTAAGCTCGTGCGGGCCAGGAGCAACATGTAGTTTATACTCTTACGTTAAGGAGTAGTTACATTTCAAGTGCTTTTATCTTCATCAAGGTCTGGATGAAATCCTTCACTTGTAGGATTGGTTAGAATGATGAGATTTTTCTTCACCTTCAAGGAACCCTCTGTGTTTATGTGGACAGAAAATTTCCTCTTCATGCGTGAAGGAACACGACTGTGAATCTTCTTGTCGCTACTTTCTTCATCGAAGAGTCTTGCCCCTACAGTCTTCATATTTCATTGTTGTTGATCACTTGTAACTTTGAGGCGATCAAAAACAGATGTTGAAGGTCCGTCTTTCTTTGATGTAGAAACACTTAACCTTTGAAAAGCTGAAGTTCAAGTGGAGGTAGAAGTTAGACATGGATTTTCTTCTTTTGTCGCGGCCATACTCATCCTTTGGAAGACCGAAGTTCGAGTAGTTGAAGGCTTGATGCGATTGAAGACAAAAGTTGTTTGGTCGACTTCTTTTGAGTCGTCGACTTCTTCTGCGTTGATGTAGCATGAAATTGCAAAGCTTTCTTCCTCTTTCTTGATGAGAAGGAAGTTTCTTGAGAAAAAATCTTTTAAAGTCGGTTGTCGAGGTTGAGGACGATATTTATTTCCTCCTCTCTCATGTTTAGGCTTCCTCGAATTGCTTCTTCCTTTCTTCTTTGAAAGCTTATTGTTTCGTTTATCATCTCGAAACATGCAATCTTCTTTCTAGACAGGTCTTTGTCGTCGTATTTTCTGACGAGCCACGACGATCCAACATTTATCCTTATTTCCGACGACCTCAGGTTTTACCTGAGAAATTTGCTTTGGGGTTTCATGTCTGAACCGAACAATTATTGGTTCGCAGGTCCCAAACTGGATCAGATTTTCTTTTTGCTCTTCAAATGAGGCCGAAGATAATTGAGCGTCGGAGTTCATTATTACCGCAGCGTGGTTTGATTGAGCTATTTCATCAAGGTCTAGCTCAATTTTTCCCTCATTGGCTAACTTTAGAACGAACTCTTTTAGGACAAAATATTTCTCCACTGGGTGGCTGATAACTCGATGATACTTACAATAGTTGGGATCATCGACTTTGTCCATTTCTTCCGGGCGCCTACACTCGGGAAACTCAATCAGACTTGTTTCCAGTAGTTGCTCTAACATGTCAGGAATGTCAGAGTTTGGAAATGAGTAGACTTTTTCTTGTCTTTCTTTTAAAGTTAGGCGATGTTTCTCGCCTCCGTCATTTCTTCTCTCGGTCTTGTTTTCCTTTCCTTTTGAGGAAAACCTGAAAGGGGTCGTATTGACAACCATGGATTCTTTCACGAAACTCTTCGTGATTTTCTTAGTGTCGTTTACTTGTTTCTTTATTTTCTTTATATCTGGGATTAAGAGGTCCCTAGTCCCTCTGTTAGCGATACTCAGCTCCATATCGTGGGCGCGAGTTGCTAACTCTTCAAATGTGTGGGGTTTTATCCCTTGCAGGATGTAGTGAAGTCCCCAATGCATGTCGTGTTGGTTTTATGTCCTAACACTCGTGGTTTGTAAACTGTTATGTTTGTAAACAATCTATTTAGTAATAAAGAGTTATTAAGTTTTAATTCAATAAAGGAGTTTATTGGATTAAAGTGAAACATGTTTTATCCTATACCAATAACCAACACCCTTGGCATTGTTTGAGTATTTGAACCTCATTTATGACATGATTGTGGATCAGGTTCAAGTATACTGCCAAAAAATTATAACCATTAACATACCTAGCGATGACAAGGCACCTGTTGATGAGCCATGGGGATACTTAGTGCTTACGATGTAAGCCTGTCTACAGAACCTAAAACTTAGGCTCTGATACCAACTGTAACGACCTGACTTTCTATGACCTCACCCTAGGACCGTTAGTACATGTCTGATGTCATAATTTTCAATAAATAATTTAAAATTTTATTTTAGAAGTGAAGAATTCAAAATATAATTTTTCCAGAACATCTCAACATAAAAACAAATACATTTACTTTTGGTATCCGAATAAAACATTAAATAATTAAATTCAGTTCATTCGAAACAATCTTCAAGTAAAAACTCTCAGTCCTAATTCTTAGGAGAAGAATAAAACGAGACTCAAATGGGTAAATCGCTAAATGCGGAAACTCTGACTTCTCAGATCCCATGGATTCATCAATCGATCACCTCGTCAAACGCCTTGTATGTTCCTGACATTTCCTGAAAAAAAATGTTTTAAGAAAGAATGAGTATTTTAAATAAAATACTCATTAAGCAACTCCACTACCGTGGTCAGTCTATGCAATCACATGCAATCATGAACTGACTGAAAACTTTAACTAGTGGGACCTAAACCTGCATCTTCTAGCTTACCATTTCATTCCTGTTATACTGGATGTGCATCAATTTCATACACATCAGTCCCAGATACATCCATTTCATGTACTGGGAACCCTCTAGGCATGCATCACTTTCATGCACGTCATCCTCTAGGTATGCATCACTTTCATGCATAGGTGAGCATCACTTTCATACTCACCGGCTCTAAGCACATCACTTTCATGTGATTAGAACCCCTAAACCTGCATCACTTGCATGCAGACAAATTTTAGAGGGGATGAGGGTAGCTAATTTACAAACTCGTAACTCATATGTCACACACGAATGCATGAGTCCCACCTAAAACATTTCAGATACTAAAAATGATGCAACATAGAGTAATTTTCTCCCAGGCAATAACGGTCATATTTCAGCATGCATCTCATCCATAAAAACTTCACTTAAGCAACATTCAAGCTTTACAAACACATTTCAATGCATAGACATGACTCAAAAATCATAAAGAGATAACTTTCTCTTTTCATCATTCATAACTTTCTCAACGATGTCACCTGAATAATTTTCTCAAAGCCACCAGAAACAATTTCACAATCCATATTTGACATTCGTGAACCATATAAATAATTTCAGAGATACATACAAACATACACTGCACATTCCAAACAAACATCAGAAAAGTTCCCAAACTAGCCCGAAGGCTAGCCAACAGTAAGTTACTTACCTCAAATCTAATTTAGAAAGATTAACCCTCCAACTTGACTTGTAAAACTTAATCCAACCTATAAAAATTTCTAACATAAATGAATAAATTTGACATCTAAGTCCGAAAGACAAAAATCATGAAGGTTGATAGCTTACCCAAAAACGCTGAGAAATTAAAACAGTTCTGTATTCAAATCGACCCCAACCTTAATCGATTAGTATAAATCTACATAAAACCTTGCTGTAAACAATATCAGATAGCTCGAATCTTGCGTATCTGATCGTTGTGGCTACCGACGCGACGATCCTCCAGCAAATGGCGAGGAAGGACGGGGGCGAGTGGCTGACGGCTACGGCGGCGTGCGGCAGACCGAAGGGAGACGACGGTGTGTAGAGATCGAAGAGGGAGCGATGGCGATGGTGACAGGTGCGGAAGAGCGGTGACGACGTGTGGGCGGCGACGAAGCTTAAGAGAGATGAGGGAGGAGACGAAATGGAGAGGAGAGGCACGACGGTGTGCGGCTGGGCGAAGATCGGAGAGGGAGTTGAGAGGTCAGGGAGAAGGCAGAGGAAATTCGTAGGGGGGCGACGGTTGACTTCCAAGAACGAAGAAGAAGCTCTTTTTTCTTTCTTTTTTTCTTTTTTTAACTTTTAAAATAATAATAATATTATATAATAATAAAAATATTATTATTATTATTATTATTATTATTATTATTATTAATTAGTTTTCAAAATAAATAAACCTATTTGACTTAGTCAACTCTTAGCTCAATTTCTTTTAAGACCAATTCCAAATGATCAAATCACTTAACCCACTAACGAGCCCGGTAACAATAACAATTAAATAAATTTCTTTTACCTGAAGTTCGGGTCGTTACACCCCTAGTGTGACTGAAGAGCAGCTAAATCTTAGAGCTTTTCCCTTCACTTTGAAGGATAAAGCTAAGGATTGGCTTTATTACTTGTCGTCAGGGTCGATCACCACCTAGAACGAGATGAAAAGATTATTTTCGGAGAAATATTTCTCAGCTTCCCTCGCAACAACACTGAGAACGAGAATTTATGAGATTACTGATGAACGTCATTTATGTCGTGTTTTTATCCTTTAAAGCCTACTCATTAATTGACTTTTTGAGTTAAATTAAAGATAATTGTGCATGTAATTGATTAAAAGAGAATAAAAATAGGAAAGTCACATGATCAAGGTCGTTTTGTCAATATGGAGCAATTTAGAGGGTAAAAGAGTCCTTTATGATAAGAATTAATGTTGTTTTAATTATTTTCAGGAAAAATGGATTATGCTTCAGCTTGTGGCCACATAGAAGTCACAAAGTGCAGTTGACTGGTCAAACGAATTTGTTGAGATATTTTGTCGAAGATTTTCAAAAGATTCAGCAAACCAAATCCCCATTTGACCTAAAACCCCTTCCCAAAGATCTCTCCCCCAGTTTAGCAACCTCCAACAAACCCTAGGGCTTATAAAAGGCACCACCAGTCTTCATTCAAAGCATCGATCAATCTTTACAACAATCAATCTCCACATAGTCGATCAACCTCTTTTCTCTCTCGAAGAACTCACCCAAATCCCGAAACTCCAAACAAGAGCGGACCACTCCTCTGTAAAATTTCTACTTCAGCCATCTCCGGAAGGAAGGTGCTGCGAGAATTCGATTCGCATTAACGACGTGAATCGAGCGAGTAGAGACCCTTCATCCATTGTCCACGAGTTCGAGAGAGAGGAAGTTGGAAAATTTTCATATTTATTTTCTATTTTATTCTGCACATTTTCTATTTACATTATGTTTTTATTTCGCATTTCTTTACGTTCTTAATTTTCATTGCAAAATTACCATTTTACCCTTTCGTTAGTTTTTGCATTTATAATTTAATTTTCAGTTCAGAACCTTCGTTATTTAAATTCTATCCTTTATTTATTATTTACATTCTATTTTTATTCCATTTGCATTTTGTCTTTAATTTTCAAGTAAAATTACCATTTTACCCTTTAGCCATTTTTTTTACTTATGCATTATTTATCAATGAAGTATTTTAGTTTATTTTTCATTAAGAGCTAATTTTTTCTAAGGGATTTAATTATGTGAATGCCCATTAAGAAATGAGCTAGCTTTACAACTGTAAATTACGATTTTACCCTTTATGCCTTGTGTGGTTCGTCAATTACTGAATATATGCAAAAATGTTAGATTAACTTGATCAATTAATCAACATGAAATTTTAATGTCGATACTGGACATGTCGGGCAATTAACGGCTCTCGTAAAGGTGATATAACAGAAAATCCTAGGAATAGGATTTCGTCGATTGTCTTTGATGATTGGGGCAAAAGACTATGGGATCAATAAGATTGCATTCTTAACCATCTAAGATCACATTATCCACTGAACCGTGAGTATAATGGCTTAGACTCCTAAAGTACTTGCAAAGAGGTTGAATAGGAGATGAATCTGATCCAAAAGCATAAGGTACTATGTGGTGACTCTGTGGTCACAGGCTTTCAAGTAAACTCAACTTAGGGCTGAAACATGATTGGATCCCCGTTTTTATTATTATTTTCAAATCAAATCCAACAAAACATTATCATTTTATTTTTGTTACCTTTCATTGCATTCGAAAAAAAATTTCTTCCTAAAACTAAAATTCCACAACAGTCTCTTAGGATTCGATACTTGGAATATTTTCCATATTATTACTTGATTGACAGTGTATACTTGCACTTGACCATATATTTCATTGCAGGTTATTGAACCAAACTACACACCCACATTTTGATCATCAATTACCCAAGATGTGGGTGAATCACTACATGAATACTGAAAACGATTTGAAAGGTTGTGCGCTAGTTTCCCACACCATCAGATCGCCGACCAACTGCTCATTCAGTATTTCTATGAGGGGATGACTCTCATGATAGGCAGATGATCGATGCTGCCAGCGGAGAAGCACTGATTGACAAAATTCCCGCAGAAGCTAAGCAGCTGATTGTCAACATGGCATGTAACTCCCAACAGTTCGATGTTAGAGGTGGAGTTGGACAGATCCATCAGATCAACCAGACCAGTGAAGTGAATGACATTAAGGCCCAAGTGGCAGAAATGAGTAGTTTGTTGAAGAAGTTTGTTGGAGGTAGTCTGCGCGAGTCAGAAGAAGTGAATTTTATTGGAGGGTATGCCTCAAATCCAAGAAAGTATGACTCGTATTCAAACACATACAATCCTGGGTGGAGAGATCACCCCAATTTGAGCTATGGAAAACGGGAAGGGCAACAACATTATCAGAACCAGTCTTATGAGAGACCTCAGAATCCTGTGCATGCTCAGCCCTCCACTTCAGGTAATTCGATAGAAGAGATGGTAAGAACGATTGTGACTACGACAGGTCAATTTCAGAAGGAAGCTCGCGATGAGCTTAACAATCACAAGGCAAAGCTGCAAAATCTGAACAAGCAGCTGACCCAATTGGCCATGTCGATTAGCAGATTGAAGAGTAAGAGCTGGAGAAAACTTCCCTCTCAGACGACTGTGAACTCATGTGATAACGTGAGTGCAATTAACTTGAGAACCGGGAAGGTAATTCCTTCCAACACCACCGTGGTGGAGGGGGAAAAGAGAATGGCAAAAAATAATTACAAGCCCACAACACCTTTCCCGAGCTACCCACTGAATGTTGAATCAGAGAAGAAAAAGAATTTGAGTAAAGAAGATCCCTTGCTTACACATGAAAATGTTCGTCGAGCACCATTCCCTAGTAGGCTTGTGAGGCCTAAGGAAACCAATGATGACGAAGAAGTCCTAAAAACGTTCCAAAAGGTGTCGGTAAATATATCCCTCTTCTTGAAGAGGTCAAAAAAATACCTAAACATGCAAGGTTCTTGAAGAATTGGTGTACTTGCAAGCAGAAATCGAAGGTGAATGATGAAAAGAAGAAGAAAGAGAATGTCTCAGCTATTTTCTCAAGTACGTTACCGACCAAATGCGAGGACCCAGGTATGTTCACTCTTAGGAAAATTTTACCTACCTCATTCATCCATTGGGTGATTGGGGATCTTTGATTTTATCTCCGAAATTTGTAAAACTATATATGAGTGGGCCACATAGAATTATCTCACACTTAATTGACAATTTTATGTTCACTTTGGCTATTGTTCAAATTTATTTCTATTAATATTGACTCTTTATCATTTAGTTCTTTTTTGCAAGGATGACACGCACAAATCAAGAAATGATTAAAAAAAAACGTAAAAATCAATTTATACCCTTAAACTTTGGAGGCTGTATCAATTAAAACCCTAAACTAATGATTGTATCAATTTAAACCCTAAACTTTCATAAGTGTATCAATTTACACCATTTTTTAGAAAAATGTTAGTTTTCACACGTGTCGAATCTCCACGTGTTTAAATCAGCGTTTTTAAAATAAAATTCTAATAGAAGGTGTAAATTGATACAGTTCTAAAAGTTTAGGGTGTAAATTGATACAATCAATAGTTTAGAGTTTTAATTGATATAACCTCCAAAGTTTAAGGGTATAAATTGTTTTTTTCCCTTAAAAAAAATTCATGTGGTACATGAATGAGCTGAGACCACATCCGAATGAGAAAGATCTGGAGGATATGTAAGTATGGATGAGAGAAACTTAAAAGAATTTATAGTTACTACGTATACCAACAATGTGTACCTTTTTTTTTGTGACTCAATCATAGGAACTCAAAAGTTAAGCGTATTTGGCTTAGACTATAATCTTATGTTGGGTGACCTTTTGGAATTTTCCTAGGTGTACGGGTCAAGTTGTAATATAGTGTATGAAAATACGGATATCGTCCTCAGGATTGGTTAATTTTTTTTTTTTTGCAACGGTATTTTGATTAAAGCGAGGATTGAATCCATGACCTCATAGTCACGGACACAACCTTATGCCAATTGAGCTATGCTCGGTTTGGCTGGATTGGTTAATTTTATGTTGGGTGACCTTTTGAAATTTTCCTAGGTGTACGGGTCAAGTTGTAATATAGTGTATGGAAATACGAATATCGTCCTCAGGATTGGTTAATTTAAGTTGGGTGACCTTTTGGAATTTTCCTAGGTGTACGGGTCAAGTTGTAATATAATGTATGAAAATACGGATATCGTCCTCAGGATTGGTTTCTAATTCACTTAATTAACACGAATATTATCACTTGACTATATCTCTATGATAATTAAGATAATTCAACTATGAAGAACGTTTTCCACAAAACCTACAAGAAAAGTTTGCCACAAAACCTACAAGAAAAGTAAATTGACTATATCTCACAATTCAGACAATTCAAATATGAAGAACGTAAAACTATATCTCTATGACAATTCAGACAATTCAAATATGAATAACGTAAAACTATAATTGCGATCCAACTTTTGTTTTATTTTCTCTCCATTTTTTTAGGTGTCTGGTTTGGTTCTCGAGGCGGTCCATCCGTTCTGAGTTGGGTCAGATTTTTATTAACATTTGTCCAACTTATGCTCTCATTCTCTCCTCTCCTTTCCCCAATCTATTTTTTTTTTTTTTATTTCTTCTACTTTTTCCCCCTTCTTTCTTTCTACACCATGGGCGCACCCAAATCTTTTGTTTTCTCCCTCGCATCGCAATCGCTGCCTCTCGCCTCCATCGTTGTCGTCATTCGCTCTCACCTCCTTCCATCGGCGCGACCCCGACCTCAGCCTCTGTCGTCTTGTCTTATGCCTCCGACCCCGCCCTCAGCCACTATCATGAGGCTCCCATCTCCGATTCTCCTTCTGCGTAGTCAGTTTTGCGCTGAAATCAATCGACCTAACCTATCGATCGGTTGGTCGGTTGAATGAACTGAATTTTTTTTTCAATTTTTGGAAACAGATATGGTCGATTTGACATCGATTTGGGCGAAAAATCGATCTCGACCGACCGAAGCTCACCTTGTACATAAATGAACTGAAACCACGTCTGAATGAGAGAGATCCTCAAGATATGCAAGTATGAGATGAAAGAAACTTAAAAGAATTGATAGTTACTCCCTATACCATCAAGAGTGCATCTTTCTTTTCAGTTACTCAATCTTGACCAATCCCAGGTTAGGTGACCTCATTCAAATTTTCCTAGGAAGCAACTTAAGGACAAAACATGCTGAAAAGACTCGTGTTGGTCTGTTCATTCTCATGAGCAACTCAAGACTAGTATGGTTACGTTACCAGGTCATAGGGGAATATTAGGCTTTCTTTTTTTAATGTACATGAAACAAAATCTAGGTTTTGAAAGTACATACACCAAAATGAACTTAATGTGAAATTACAAATAAAAGTAATATACTGAATAAAAAAAATCCTTGAGATATGATGTCACAGTTCGTAAAATAATTTTAGTTTTAATAAATAAATTAAAACTAGAAAAAAAAATAATAATAATCGGGTAGGAAAGGAAAGGGAAAGGAAGGGCAGCGAACATGGGCGGAGGCACGTGACCCCCCTGAAATAATTATGTTTAGATATTTGTATAGGAAAATACAAAAATGTTATTATAATTATTTGTTGGTTTGGTTGTCCTAGGGGCACATTTGTAGGCTTTCTGAATCTTTGGCTTCAGTTCAATTCCAGCCTCACGCAAAAAAAATTAATAAGTATTTAGTTAATTGAATCATTTTTTATACTTTACTAAATTAGTTTAGAAAAATAATGAAGAAAATAAAATTAATTTTATTTTAAAAAAATTATAAATATTTTGAATTTCATTATTTAAATAATTCTATAACAGTTTATTATAATTTTAGAATTAATATTTTTTTTTTTAGTATAAATATTATATATCAATAAAATTATATTTATATGAAGGTAAAACTACAAATTTAGTCATTTAAATTTTAAAATTGTATCTATAGATTTCTGAAGTTTAAATAATGTCTTGTAGGTTCTTAAATTTTTAATTTTGTGTTCAGTGAAATCTTGAACTTTAACAATGTCTAATATATTTAATTATTTATGAGCTTTCAATTTTGTATTCAATAAATATTAGGCATATTATTATTTTAAAAAAATAGTTAATTTTATCTCTAATTAACCTTAAAATTTTAATTTTGTATCTAATTGATATGTAATTTTTACAAAAATGTCGAATAAACTGGAGACCTAGACACAAAAATAAAATTTATGTTTAATAGAACATTTAATTTTTAAATTTTAGAATATGTTTCTATTGGATAAAAAATTAAAAATCTATGGATGCATTAAATAGGGTTGGTTGCACAAATAGCAATTTCGCAAAAAATAATTGCAAATTTAGAAAAGTTTAAAACCTTTTGCAAATATGGCAAAAAAATCAGTGGCTATCACTGATAGACTTTATGACTATCACTGATAGACTTCTATAGACTATTATCACTGACAAAATTCTATAAAAAATACTACTATCAGCGATATACCATACTATCAGTGAAAGAAATTGTCATATCCGCAATTTTTTTTAAAAAGTGCTATATTTTTAATTATTTTACTCTACATTGACATATGTTACAATTTCCCTATTAAATATAAAATCAAAAGTTTATGGATCTATTACCCACATTTTAAAGTTTTGGGACCATAGACACAAATACAAAATTTAAGAGTAAATTTGTAAGTTGACCTAATTTGAATTGTGCCCCTCTCATATAAATTTCTGCATCTGCTCCTGGAGCGAAAAAAAAAAAAAAAAAAAAAAAAATGGAAATGTGATACGGTAGGTGGCGCCATAAGCGGTGATTTACTTTGATATTGACTGGTCAGATGGTAAAACTTATAAGGCAAAAAAAAAAAAAAAAAATTCACCCTTTTTTCGAAATTGTTTCAAAACGAATCTTATTTTCTAATTTATATTAAAAACAACCCAACCCTCCCTTTGAGAAGTATACATTCTCCAAGTCCAGCTATATATTTTATTTTTTCCAAGGTACATATACTTTGCCTAGAAAAATCGGATCCCACACCTTCAAATATTATTGTTTTTCTGTACTTGATTAATTAAAGCAGTTTATCCGAGAGAAAAAAATGAGCAACTTCCAAGAAAACGCATAGTCTCCTTCATGCAAACAAGTTTACGGGAACCAACCACAATCTTCCACTATAAATTTTTACATTCAAAGCAAATTAGCAAAAATAATCCTCCTTCATTCTATCTTATAAGTCCTTTGGAATTTCCTTTCATATATTATAAGGTCATTTTTGTACTCATCCAAGTTACATATTTCTCCAACCGATTATTGATTTTTGTTTGCGTTCGAATGCAGATGCAGATCTTCGTCAAAACTGTGTCTGGCAGGAGAATTGGTTTAGACGTTTTAGCATCGGATAAGATCGCGAATGTGAAGGCTAAAATGGATAAGATCGCGAATGTGAAGGCTAAAATTTATGGGGAGGTAGGCATTTGTCCAGAGCGTATGAGGCTTGTTTTAGCAGGAAAAGAGCTTCAAAATCACGTTACTCTCGCAGACTATAGCGTGCAGGAAAAGAGCTTCAAAATCACGTTACTCTCGCAGACTATAGCGTGCAGAATGATTCTGCATTACATTTGATTTCTCGTGTTCCTGGTGGATTTTAATACTCTTGTTTTTTCCCTTTATTTTTCAATTTGGTTTCTGTGTTTTTATTAATAATCCACAGTAGTTTCTTATCTTTGTATCACACACTAATTATTAGACTTCTCAATGTAATTTAATCATAACTTACTTTTCTCTTTCTGCTCTTAGATTAATTATAATTTTCTTTTTAAAGGGCCACCTTCAAATTACTAATGAAAACAAAGTTTAAATCCTTAAACTGAACTATGAACAAGATGCCTCAAGTTCCAAATTTCTTCCACATGTTGTCAAAAAATAATTCCTTACAGAAATAGGGGACAAATCTCTAATGATGCCACGTGGTCATTTAATTATATTCAATTATAAAAACTAATAAAATGTAACAAAAAATGTAGCTCTAAATTAAAAACGTTAGCAGTTACTGTCGCTGTGTGTAATAACTCAGAAAAAGGAAAAAGAAATACAGAAAGTCTGAGTGAGAATAAAAAGAGATTAGATTGTAAACTAAAAGAAAAAAGAAAAGAAAAAGGGAAAGCCAAATTGAGGGGAGGGGAACATTGAAAAATGGGGCATCGCCATGAGCGAACAGCAAAAATCTTGGAGCTCTGACCTTGAAAGAAGTTGTATGGAGGTTGCTGGTGATTATTAAAGAAAACAAAAACCAGAGAATTTAACACTCTGAGAATTTACTAAATACACTTCCAGGAAGTAATGAGGGAAACAACCAAATATTTAGAACCTGTTCCAAGTTCCTTCTAAAAATAATAACTCGAGATCTCCCAGCACAGGGATAATTTATTAGACATTAACGTATATGTACATCAATATCATATATACCTCACTGGGTTCACCCCATAATCTACGTAAATAAAAATCAGATTCTGATCCAAGAATTCCGGGAGGTAAATACTCTGCACCACGAGGATTTGTTGGCACATATATCTGGTAGATTATAAAGAAAATAAGAGAAACTGTCAGAAACCAGCAATTTATTACGAACCATTACATTTGCCAGCAATTTATTTCAGATTTTTTTGCCTACAGAATAATTGCTGAACTCAACAATAATATCCATTAGACCTCTCCCACGAGGCCGACGACTTTCAGCAAAATTTTGGCCGATTTCGACGATTTTGGCAAAACTCCGGTCGATTTTCTGCGACGACCTCCGACGAAACTCCAGCCGATCTCCAACGACGTCTCTGATGATAACCACCCGACGACCTCTAGCAACTAACGACGACTACTCTTATCCAGTCACTGAACATCGACAATAGTAAACATTGGTCATAATTTTTAAAATACAAATTTAAATTTATTAATGAAACATTTGTAATTTTGAGAAAATGTAAGTTAAGAGTTGTTCACACGAGAATTCGAACGACGAATGAAAATTCGACACGTGTAAATGAAATTTGAATTGTATTTAATTGTATTGCATGTATCAGTGCGTAGTGGATTACAATCTCTAATGTTTGATCCTCTGATTCTTTCTCTCTCAAATGTAAATGTATCTCGAGGGCTTCGCAGCTTGTTCTCGTTAGATTTGTTTCGAGGGCTTTGCAGCTTGTTCTCGATGTTGAATTTGGATCGAGGGCTTTGCAGCTTGTTCTCGATGTTGAATTTGGATCGAGGGCTTCGCAGCTTGTTCTCGATGTTGAATTTGGATCGAGGGCTTCACACGATGTTGAATTTGGATCAAGGGCTTCGCACGATGTTGAAGGACTGTTCAGTCTTCCAAGGATGCAGGGAGTCTTCGTTGTTTGAGAATTCTCTCTGAGCTCTTAGGAGTAGAAATTTTCTGACCCCAAAAAATGAAGAATGAGCTCTCTATTTATAGAGTTCTCATGGACCTGGTGGGCTTGGGCTTGGGCTTGGATCCAATGGGTTTGGGTCCAATGACATTTTGGGTTCAATGGGCTTTTGGGCTTTGGGCCAAATTGCCATTTAAATAGCTTTCTGGCCCGATTCGATTTCGAGCCCAATTGAGCTATGACCGAATTTGCTCGGCTAAGTTTATTCGATCCGCCGACCATGATGAAGACACGTGGCGAGCGCTGATTGGCCGAAATTTCTCGGTCAACAAATGCCCCCTTTTTCGAGAGTTATGCACGTGTACGTGTGGGTGAGTCTCGGAAAAGTTAAATTTTGAAATCGAAATGTAGGACACCCCTAATTTCGAATCCACCTCGACATATCAATTTTATCGAAATATGAAATTTGGTTCATAAATCAATTATTTTGATTGATACATCTTTTTATGCCAATTGACCAAAAAATATGAATTGGGCTTACAATTTTGATCTTTCTTATTTGTCAGAAGCTTGACTTAAATTTTAGTAGATTCTTGTGTTCTACTTTAATTCCATTTTGGATGTAGAGTAGAGTTTTGGAGTTGCCCAATTGAATTTTGAATAGGATTTGACTTTGAACTTTACTCCAATTTCGAAGTGGGATAAAATTTGGAGTATACCCAAACCGCCAGTTTCGATTTTAGACTTGAATTTAGATAAATTTTGACTCTAAATCCTGTTCGGGAATAAAATTAGGAATATGTCCTTCCTTCAAGTCCAAGTAAATTTGGTTTACGTTCAAAAAATTTGCTGGAACGTGAAGAAAAATTGATGGACTCTTGACGGATATGAAGCTTGAATTTTGAGTTGAAATTTGAACTCAACTGGTGCTCATGGAACGAAATTTAGAACACGCTCAAAATCTCAATTCAACGAATGGATTAAAATTTCTCATCCAAGTTGAAGGAAATATTAAATTCTGAAGCCAATTGATAACGTAGAATCTTGTTTGGCAAAGTGGAACTTGAACGACCTTTGCTTCCCTCGATCTTGAGTTCAAGTCCAACTGTATACCTTCATATGTTAATCTGTTCGTGTTACATGCAAATTGCATTGAGTCTTGCATATGCTCCGTTCATACTACATGTAATCTCACTTTACATGTCTCCTGCTCAAGTCATGTGAATTTTGTATTTGACTTGAGATGTTTATAATAAAGTACAATATTTGTGAAACGCCTGTGATAATTCTCACCGGTGACGATCATTGTCGATTTTGGTAAGACAAGTTTCACGCCGCCGTTGATTGACTTGAGACTCATCACATGTATATTTTTTTCACACCTTTACTCTGTTTTCTTTTATCGTTTTTCTCGCAAATTTGGACTGTATTTTTTTTGGATTGGCGCACTATTTTCTTTGGACGGGCGCACTATTTTTTTGGCGCTCTAGCCTTTGTTTGGCGCTCTAGCCTTTGTTCGGCGCTCTAGCCTTTGTTTGGCGCTCTAGCCTTTGTTCGGCACACTAGCCTTTGTTTCGCGCTCTATTTTTTGCTCCGCGTATTATTCTTTTTTTGGATTTTTTTTATCGCCAACTTGGACTGCTTTCTTTAAATGCAAATTTGGATCATCGTTCATTTTATCTCAAATTTGTACTTGCTTTCAATTTATTGCAAATTTGGTCTTTCATCGCAATTCGATCTTGCTTTCACTTTATCACAAATTCAAAACGCCCAACTTCAAGTTTAAAACAAAGTCTTGCTCCTCGGTTTCTTTTGCTTGTGTACGCGTACTTGGATTTTCAAGTGAATAAAAACTTGGATTTCTATGTTTCGCCCCACTTCAAATTTTTACCCAACGCACAACACCTGGGAACATAAACTTGAATTTCCAAGCGAATAAATACTTGGAATTCTACATTTTAATTCATTTCGAATGTCTACCAAACAACAACATTCGCATATAAACTTGGACTTCCAAGTGAATAAAAACTTTGATTTTCGTGTCTTCCTCCACTTCAAAATTTTTTTATCTGGAATATAGACATGGATTTCCAAATAAAAACTTGGATTTCCTTGTTTTCCTTCCCCATCAATTTTTTTCATCTGGAATATAGACATGAGGAATATAGACATGAATTTCCAAATAAAAACTTGGATTTCCTTGTTTTCCTTCCCTTCAAATTTTTTTTATCTGGAATATAAACATGAATTTCCAAATAAAAACTTGGATTTTCGTGTTTTCCTTCCCCTTCAATTTTTTTTCATCTGGAATATAGACATGGATTTCCAAGCGAAAAAAAAACTTGGATTTCTTTGTTTTGCTCCGCTTCAATTTTTTTTCATTTGAAATATAGACATGGATTTCCAAATAAAAACTTGGATTTCCGTGTTTTCCTCCCCTTCAATTTTTTTCATCTGGAATATAGACATGGATTTCCAAGCGAATAAAAAAAACTTGGATTTCTTTGTTTTGCTCCGCTTCAATTTTTTTCATTTGAAATAAAGACATGGATTTCCAAATAAAAACTTGGATTTCCGTGTTTTCCTCCCCTTCAATTTTTTTCATCTGGAATATAGACATGGATTTCCAAGCGAATAAAAAAAAACTTGGATTTCTTTGTGTTGCTCCGCTTCAATTATTTTCATCTGGAATATAGACATGGATTTCCAAATAAAAACTTGGATTTCCGTGTTTTCCTCCGCTTCAAATTTTTTCATCTGGAATATAGACGTGGATTTGCAAGCGAATAAAAACTTGGATTTCTGTGTTTTGTTCTGCTTCAAATTTTTCCATCTGGAATATAGACATGGATTTCCAAGCGAATAAAAGTTTGGATTTCCACGTTTTGTTCTGCTTAAAAAAAAAAGAATTTATCTGGAATGTAGACATGGATTTCCAAGTGAATAAAAAAAAAACTTGAATTTCTATGTTTTGCCCCATTTCAAACTTTGCTTTATTTTTTTTTATGCAACACTGTATTGGGACGTCGCTTGTGGGGTCCTACACCATAAATTTGAAATGATGTGTGTCTCTTAGGGTTCCCATTTTTTTGTGGAGCGGACTTTTGATTTTTTTTTAAATATGAAGCAAAGCTGGTAGGGCTTACACCATCAACCTTAATCGGCGTGTCCCTTCGTAGTGGAGCAAATGTCCCGACTTCCTTTGTCGGCGTTGCGATGCTCCCAAACTATATTTTCACTATGTGTGATACCGGTGCATCAACTTAGGGATGTATTTTTCCTCTGCAACGTAACCAATATGTGAGCGTACCTAGCGGGGCCAACACTTAAACCTGGAGTGTCATTGTGGCGATGTACACTTCTCGTTCAGGATGTTGCTCTGAATGACGACGTCGTCTTTCAGGCTGTTGTTGTTAAAATTCCTCTCATTTGTACCATACGTCGTTTCTTTTGTCATATTTATCATTATCTCATTTTTACTTGATGAGGTGAAGTTGAAACTTTGAACTTGAAGATGAGGTGACAGAGCATTGAATTCAAAGATGAAGCGACGAGACCTCCAAAATCTAACTTAAACTCAATACTTGAGGCAAGTAAGGCCAAAAATTGAGCTTGAAGCGAGCGATGCCTCGAACTTGGACTTTAAAGCGAGCGACGCTCGAACTTGAACCTGTAGCGAGCAACACATTTTTTTTTAACTTGAAGCAAGTGACGCTCAAACTTGAACTTGAAGTGAGTGAAACCTTGAACGTAGGGCGAACGAAGATTGATTTGGAAGTAAGCAAATTGCGAACTTGGAGCCGGTGGAGCTCGTATTTGAAGTAAGCAAAGCTCGAACTTGAACTTCGATCGAGTGACACCCAGTCTTCAACGGGAAATGACCAGCGCTCGAACTTGAACTTGACGCGAGCAACGGTTGAACCTGAAGTTCAAGTGGGAAACACCCGGTCTTGAACTTAAAGCGAGCGGCACTTGGTCTTGAATTTGATGTGAGTGGCGTTCGTCTTGAACTTCAACTTGAAGCGAACAATAATAGAGCTTGAACTTGAAGCGGGAAACACCCGATCTTGAACTTAAAGTGAGTGGCACTTGGTCTTGAACTTGAAGTGACAAACACTCGAACTTGAAGTTGAAGTTGAAGCGCGCAACACCCGGTCTTGAACTTAAAGCAAGCGAAACTTGGTCATGAACTTGAAGTGACCAACACTCGAACTTGAACTTGAACTTGAAGCGAGCGGCGCTCGATCTTGAACTTGAAGTGAGCAGCGCTTGGTCTTGAAACGACCAACACTTGAATTTGAAGTTCAAATTGAGGTGACCAACAATAGAGCTTGAACTTGAAGCGGGAAACACTCGAACTTGAAGTTGAAATTTAAGCGGGCCACACCCGGTCTTGAACTTAAAGGCGAGCGACGCTTGATCTCTAACTTGAAGTTGACACGAGACGACATTGACTTTAAAGATCACCTAAACTTTGAAGATGCAACAATCACCTAAACTTTGAAGATGGAGTAACAACCTCGATTTTGAAGATCACCTAAACTTTGAAGATGGAGCGACAACTTCGACTTTGAAGATCACCTAAACTTTGAAGATGAAACGATCACCTAAACTTTGAATTTGAAGTGACCAACACTCGAATTTGAAGTTGAAGCGAGTAAAGCCTAATGTGCGTACGAAACTTGTACCTTCACCCTAGTGGTAGTGTGAACGTTCAGCTTGTAGCATCACCCTAAGAGTAGTGCACGCGCTCAACTTGCAATGTTGCTTTACAAAGGAAAAGAACATCTTTGTTGTGTCCCCTTTATTGATGATGTCGATGCTCGAGCCGTGGCTGCAGTTCGCATGCTTCTAGTGGGTTCGGGTGAGGAGCTGAAAGAGTTTCAGTGGATGCCTTGATTTATGTATTTTTTTTTGTTATATTCTCTGTATCTTCTTCTAGAATTCTCTTATGTAAATGCAATTTTTGGATTGTTTCTTGATTACTGATTCTGTTAAGAACAATCATTTGACGCGACTTAATTCATTTTGGAATATTTTTTTTTTATATATTGTTGTGACTGAACTAATGTTTTTTAGTTGCCTACGTACCCTTGAATGGAAGGGATCAAGTCATAACGTAGTTCAAATCAATGATTTTTTTTTTGGGCCGTTCACCTTTTAAGCTCGTGCGGGCCAGGAGCAACATGTAGTTTATACTCTTACGTTAAGGAGTATTACATTTTAAAAGCTTTTATCTTCATTGAGGTCTTGATCAAATCCTTCGCTTATAGGATTGGTTAGAATGATGAGATTTTTCTTCACCTTCAAGGAACCCTCTGTGTTTATGTGGGCATAAAATTTTCTTTTCATGCGTGAAGGAACACGACTGTAAATCTTCTTGCCGCTACCTTCTTCATCGAAGAGTCTTGCCCCTACAGTCTTCATCTTTCCTTGTCATGCGTGAAGGAACACGACTGTAAATTTTCTTTTCATGCGTGAAGGAACACGACTGTAAATTTTCTTTGCATGCATTGGTTAAGAACAATTTGAAAGATTTGAAGATGCTTCCCTATTTATGCTTCGGACTTAGCTCCTCGAACTTAGATTTCAACAGGCTTAGAACAGCTCTATCTATCCTAAAACCTCGCTTTCCCCCTACTTATGGCTAAACAGAACAGTCTAAGGGAAATTCATCGTCTATGCAAGTAATATATCGCAAGGCATCTTTTCTCTCTTTTTCTTCGATCTTCATGAGCGCCTAACATGTCAATCTTACTTTCGTTTCAGCTTGCCTGCAATTTCATTGCACAGTGCATCTGACTACGGGCAAAATTCACATTTTTAAGGACTAGCGTTCACTTCTTTGTGCTTCCTTTTCATGCAGTGGCGACCGTGGGTTTCACGACCGCCCCTGACTACTAAGGAAACTCAAGAAGGAGGAACACCTCAGGAGATTAATTTCTTTTTATGAGCTTGCATTCATTTTTATTTTTAGCCTAAAAATCATGTTGAACTTTTAAGCGCATGGATTACAAACAAGAGCGAATCTTGGCCCATCCTAAGGTTGCCTTTCGAGGTGACAACGAATTTCAAAACAAACAGAGCTACCCTAAACCCACAGATCCAGGATAGAGTGCTAACATGCGAAGCTTAAACAGGAAAATATTTTTGAAAATTTTTCAAAATGGCCTTAACATATGCAATTATGCTGAATTTCACATCAAACACACATACGAAGGCTTTAACAGTACATCACAGAATTTCATAATCGGACAAGCATGCTTTCTCCATAGCTCAACAAGTTAATCAGGATTCCACAACAAAGCTCGACAATCCTTTATAAGGCACAACCCACCACCCCCAACTTAAAAATTTACAATGTCCTCATTGGACCAAATATGCACAGTCAACACAAAAGGAAAGAAAACCTTCCCTGAATTGTGACTTAGAGGGTTGGAGAGTGCGCTTTAACCTTAGCCAATAAACCGCAAGGATGAGCCATTGTTTCACCTGAAAATTCACAACGTCAGAGTAGAAATCTAAACTAATCCTAAAGACGGTAAGTAAACAAAAAGCATGTACAGTTCAAGCTCGGGTGCCTCCGAGTAGCGCAAATTTTTAGAGTCGATTGCTCGACTTTACCAAAACTCAATTTATCCTTTCTCATAATCAGGCTCTTTCAGGTAGGCATGATCGTCGAAGTCCTCTGACATTTCCTCATGAAAGATCTTCAATCGCTGACCATTCACCGTGTATTCTTTCTCTGTATCCAGGCTCTGAATCTTGACTGCACCATAATGATGGACATTAGTTATAATGAAAGGACCAAGCCACCTGGAACGAAGTTTACCTGGCATGAACTTCAGGCGGGAGTTGAACAAGAGGACCTTCTGACCAACTTCGAAGTGCTTTCTGACGACTCGCCTGTCGTGGAACATTTTGGTCTTTTCCTTGTAGGTCTTCGAGTTCTCATATGCATCCAGGCAAAGCTCCTCCAGTTCTTGCAATTTGAGGAGTCTTTCTTCGCCCGCCAAGTCAAAGTCCATGTTGCACTTCTTCACGGCCCAGTAGGCTTTGTGCTCGATCTCCACTGGGAGATGACAGGCTTTGCCATAAACCATCCGGTAGGGAGACATCTGTTAAGTCTCTGAAAGTGACTTATTTAGGACCCATTTAGCTTAAGAAGATGTACACATTTAGGTGTTTTTGTTAGCATTTAGCCTAAACCTATGCTTTAATATGAGAATTAGAAGAAGGTAGCTAATTTAGGACTTATGCACAATAGGTAGAAAAAGGGTTGAAAACCGAAGGAAAAGAATGAAAAATGAGCATTGCAAATGAATTGCGAAAACATTGCGGTGACCGCAATTATTCAAGTTAAAACCGTAAGTTGGCTGATCTTTTTCTGTTTAGATCCGACTTTTCAGGGATTCGTTCTTTCTCCTCCATCCATTCTGATATATGACGTTGAAGATTGATGGTTCTCCTTGGCCCAAACGCACCTGCAAACTACTATAAAAGGGGGTCAAAGTCGGAGGTTCAGTCATCACTCGAAGTGCAGAAGTCTTCTCGCAGTCCACCATTTCCATCTGTTTTCCTTTGCCGTTTGTTGGAGTGAGAGTCTCAGCTTTTGGAGTCGATAATCTGATAGGAAGGAGAGGAGATTCTTCTTCTCTCTCGATTGGATTCATCCAAGCCAGGCTGACTTTTCATCACCTTCATTCGAGGCGACTGCCACGAAGTTTTTCAGCAATCCTTTACTGCTTTTCTGTTCTGTTCTTCTTATTTCCATTTCTGATCACTGTTGTTCTTAGTTTAGAGTTTTAATTACTGCATTTCGTTGTTGTCTGTCTTGGATTCATTTCTTTCAAAGCTTTCCTTTGTCATTCAAACACTCAAAGTAATCAAAGTACAATTCTGCATTTTACAGTTTCTATCTTGTTCTGCTACGGTTTTGTCTTGCTGTTTTAAGCACATTTCTCTTCTAAGCATGTCTGTTTTATCTACCCTTTTTGTTCTCCATGTATCCATGAGTAGCTAAATCACTTAGGGGCATGCTAATGACAGAACTATAGGCTAAAAAAACGTGCATCAAGTATGTAGGATAGCTCTCGAATCATTGGTTGTATGTAAGCTTCATCCCACGGGCAATTTCGATTGGCCATCCATTTTGTCCAAAGAACTCCTAACCTCTGGAAGGAGTAAGAGTTCAGAGTCATATAATCATGCTAGCCTTTCATGGTAATCAGGAAACGGCCTAGGAATAGGCGTTTCCCTAGTACAAGCTAAACACTCCTGTTTTAACAAGATGATTAAGTCCTTACTTTGAGTCGAGTAAACTTAAGAGTCTAATGCATGGAATCGGACGATACATGAGCTAGAGTGAGTTTGATGCATAGAGAGGAGATCCAGTGCTTGAGAATCGTATAAAAAGGCCTATAGGATAGTCATTAGTAGCCCTTAATTCACCCATCTACACACTTTTGTTGCTGTTTAATTGCGGAAACATTGCGGTCCTCGCAATTCCTGCTAAGTTGTTATTCTATTAGCTGCTTTCTCCTTTGTTTATCAGTTCCATCTCTTGTCCTTTGAGTTTAATTTCAACTTCCATTTGTTTATGTTATATTCCTTTATACATTCAGCAAAACTTAGGTAATTAAAAACCAATTTTACCCCCTCAAATCCACCCTATCTTTCTTAACAAAAACACTTCGAGAATAGCTAAAAACAAGTCTCTGTGGGAAAACGAATGAAATATACTTACTACTTGCTATAAGACCATGTATGCTTGCATGTTCTGAGTGCTCTCTCCCTCTTATTTATCACTTTTATTAACACATTGAGCACGCAACAAGTTTTTGGCGCCGCTGCCGGGGACTTATTTTAAGTGAAAACGAAGTTTGTTAAGTTTGAAACATCGAAGTATTTTCCATTGAATTTGATCCATTTTCATTTCTTTTTCAGGTACCATTTAGGGTAGTTTATGAATGAGACTCCAAGTAGTGATCTAGAGTTCAACCCTGAGCCCGAGAGATTACTTAGAGCTAGGAATAGAGCCAAGAAACGTCTTTTTAAACAAACCCTGTTACCTCCAATCATTGCAGAGACTACAATTCCTCCGCAATTACCTCAAGAAGAAATGGCTGGAGTAAATCAAAACCTGGTGCCTGTCACTCGCAATCCCATTGAAATAGCGAATGACAAGGATAGCGCCATCCTTTCATATTTAGTACCTATGCCTGGGGAGCTGAACCCCAGCATAATCCGTCCTGAAATCACTGCCAACTCATTCGAGTTAAAGCCAGTGATGTTCCAAATGTTGTCCACTGTGGGACAATTCTTTGGAATAGAAAATGAGGACCCCTATAACCACCTTAGGAACTTCTTAGGAGTTAGTGACACATTCCTAATCCCTGGAGTTTCCCAAGAAGCCCTGAGGCTATATCTTTTCCCTTACTCTTTGAGGGACAAAGCCAAAACATGGTTAAATTCTTTACCCTCAGGATCTGTCCGCAATTGGACAGATTTAGCAGAAAAATTCCTAGTCAAATATTTCCCACCTGATAGGAATTCAACCTTTCGTGATGATATCATAAAATTCAAACAAGCTCCAAGTGAGTCTCTTCACGAAGCTTGGACAAGATTCAAAGACCTTCTCATTAAATGTCCACACCATGGCATTCCATGGTGTATCCAAATAGAAGTCTTCTTTAAAGGATGCAACCCCAGCACCAGACAAGTTCTAAATTCATCTGCTGGAGGTTCCATGTTGTCCAAGAGTTACAACGAAGCTTATGAGATCTTGGAGAAGATCTCAACATCTCATTGTAGGTGGTCAGACGATCCAGTAGAGCCAACTAGGGCTCAAGACAAGGATGCTCTAAGCGCCATGAGCACCCAAATAAATGCCCTGACCAACTTAGTCAAGCAAATGGCTCAGGCCAATCTCCAAACCAGTGCCAATACCGCCACAGCCATGTCAATGGGCACCCAACCAAGTCAAGGCGAAGCACCAATCTGTGGATTCTGTGGGGAAGGGCACCCTTATGAATATTGCCCTGGGAATCCATCCTCGGTCTACTATGTAGGAAGCCAGCAGCAGCCAAGGAACAACCCCTACTCACAAACTTACAATCCTGGTTGGAGAAACCACCCTAACCTGTCATGGGGTGGCCAACAAAGCACTAACCAAAATTCTAACCAACCTAGACCAAGTGGAACACCTGGTTTCACTCCCCAACATAACCAGTCAATGTACCAAAAACCTTACAATCAACCTGTAGGATCTTCTGTAGAAAACCTACTCAAGGAATATATAGCTAAGAATGATGCTACTCTTCAGAGCCAGCAAGCTACTCTTAGGAGCCTGGAAAACCAAATAGGCCAATTGGCCAATGAACTTAAAAGTAGGCCCCAAGGTAGACTCCCTGCTGACACCGAGGTACCAAGGAGAGATGGCAAGGAACAAGTTCAAGCAATTGAACTCAGGAGTGGAAGACCATTGGTGAGCAACACAAAGGACACACCAAAGAGAGTAGAGAACACTGAGTCTAGTGCTCCACTGGAGTCTCTGCCAAGCCAAGGTCCACCACCAACTAGCACATCAGGAGCCAGGCTAGAGCCAATTGTTGAGGACGTAGAAGAAATTCCAAGGCCTCCACCTATCCTAAGGCGCCCTGACGTACCTGTTTATGTGCCACCACCTCCTTATCCTCGAAGGCTTAAGAAGAAGCAGGAACAGGAAGTTCATTTTAATAAATTCTTAGAAATACTTAAGCAAGTGCATGTTAACATTCCTTTTGTAGAGGTTTTACAGTCGATGCCTTCATATGTAAAGTTTTTGAAGGACATTATTACTAACAAGAAAATAATTGGTGAGTTTGAAACAGTAAACCTCACCGAGGAGTGCAGTGCCATCCTCCAGAACAAGCTGCCCAAGAAGGAGAAGGATCCTGGTTCCTTCACCTTACCTGTAGAACTTGGAGGCAAGCACGTGGGCAGAGCGCTTTGTGACCTGGGCGCCAGCATCAATCTCATGCCCCTGTCCTTATTCCGTCAGTTGGGAATAGGAGAAGCACGTCCAACCACAGTCACTTTACAACTAGCAGACAGATCCATCGCATATCCAGAAGGTAAGATCGAGGATATTCTAGTTAAAGTTGACAAATTCATTTTCCTTGCAGATTTCATTGTCCTGGACTATGAGGCAGACAAGGAGGTCCCCATCCTGCTAGGTAGACCATTTCTAGCCACAGGTAGGGCACTAATAGATGTTCAGAAAGGTGAGTTAACTATGAGGGTTCATGATGAAGAGGTAAAATTTAGTGTTTATAAAGCTTTAAAGTATCCCTCTGACCTTGAATCCTGTGCTAGCATGGATATTGTTGACTCACTAATGGAAGAACAATTAGAGCATGTACTGTTAACCAAGCATGCTAGTGAATATGTACAAGTAGATGTAGCTGACTTAAATGTATCTGACATAATGAATATGCCTGTAGATAAACCTCAACATGTATGTATGAATATCGATTTAACTGATAGAACTGTAAATCCTTTGAAACCCTCCATTGAGCATCCACCTATTTTAGAACTGAAACCACTACCTACTCACCTCAAATATGCATATTTAGGAGATAATGACACGCTGCCTGTAATTATTTCTTCTAAGCTAAGTGAACAGCATGAGGTTGATTTAATTTTACTGCTTAAGCAACATAGGAAGGCTATAGCATGGACTATTGCTGATATTCGAGGCATTAGCCCTTCTTATTGCATGCACAAAATTATATTAGAGGAAGAACACACACCTAAGGTAGATCACCAGCGTAGGTTAAACCCCTCTATGAAAGAGGTAGTGAAGAAAGAAATAATAAAGTGGTTAGATGCAGGAGTGATTTTCCCCATAGCTAGTAGCCAGTGGGTGAGCCCCATCCAATGTGTACCTAAAAAGGGGGGAATAACGGTGGTAGTCAATGAGAACAACGAACTGATTCCAACAAGGACTGTCACAGGGTGGAGGGTATGTATGGATTACAGAAAGTTAAATAAAGAAACTAAAAAAGACCATTTCCCTATACCGTTCATTGACCAGATGCTAGACAGAATAGCTGGTAGAGCCTACTATTGTTTCTTAGATGGCTATTCAGGCTATAACCAAATAACTATAGACCCTAAGGACCAAGAGAAGACTACCTTCACTTGCCCTTTTGGAACGTTTGCCTTCCGCAGAATGCCTTTTGGCTTATGCAATGCACCGGCAACTTTCCAAAGGTGTATGATGGCAATCTTCTCTGAGTTGGATGAGTCCATGATAGAAATATTCATGGATGACTTCTCAGTCTTTGGGGACTCATTTAAAACCTGTCTAGAAAACTTAGGACAAGTCCTGACTAGGTGTGAGGAGACCAACCTAGTCCTGAATTGGGAAAAGTGCCATTTTATGGTAGATGAAGGGATTGTCTTAGGACATAGAGTGTCAAGGGCAGGTGTAGAAGTGGATAGGGCAAAAATAGAGGTCATAGAGAAGTTGGTAGAGCCCCAGAACGTCAAAGCCATTAGAAGCTTCTTAGGGCATGCTGGTTTCTACAGAAGGTTCATTAAGGACTTTTCTAAGATAGCCAAGCCCCTATGTGAGCTTCTAGAGCTAAATAGACCATTTATCTTCTCTAAGGAGTGTGTAGTAGCTTGGAAAACCCTTAAGGAAGCACTGGTCACAGCACCAATCATAGTAGGACCAAATTGGGATCTCCCATTTGAGATGCTATGTGATGCCAGTGACTATGCTGTAGGAGTCATGTTAGGACAGAAGATTGACAAGCTAACACACCCTGTCTATTATGCTAGTAAGACCTTGAATGAGGCTCAATGTAATTATACAACTACTGAGAAAGAAATGCTTGCTGTAGTATTTGCTTGTGAAAAATTTAGAAATTACATTGTAGGCACTAGGACCATTGTATATACTGACCATTCTGCTTTAAAATATCTTATGAGAAAGGCTGATGCTAAGCCTAGACTGATTAGATGGGTGTTATTGCTGCAGGAATTTGATTTGGACATTCGGGACAAGAAAGGTTGTGAAAACGTGGTTGCAGATCACCTGTCTCGATTGCAGCATAATTGCGAAAAAATTGCGGAGACCGCAATTTCTGATGCTTTTATAGATGAACATGTATTTGCTTTGGCTCATCGTGATAACGATGAGGAACCGTGGTTTGCTGATATTGCTAACTTCCGTGCTTCACAGGTATTGCCAGTGTTCAAGGGAGGACAAGAGAAGAAGAGGTTCCTTCATGAAGCAAGGAAATTCATCTGGGATGACCCCACACTTTACAGAACCTGTGCGGATGGTTTGTTAAGGAAGTGTGTTTCAGCTGCTGAAGCGAAGTCTGTGCTACAGCACTGTCACTCATCTCCTTATGGTGGACACTTTGGTGGCCAAAGGACAGCTGCGAAGGTATTTCAGAGTGGCTACTACTGGCCAACAATCTTCAAGGACGCACACGACTATGCCCACAGCTGTGATGAGTGCCAAAGGACAGGTAATCTCAGTCGCAAGGATGAGATGCCCCTCACCTACATCTTAGAGTTGGAGCTCTTCGATGTGTGGGGCATTGATTTCATGGGACCATTCCCTCCATCATCAGGTAACCTCTATATATTAGTAGCAGTAGACTACGTGTCCAAGTGGGTAGAAGCAAAAGCATGTCCTAGTAATGATGCTAAAACAGTCACTAACTTCTTGCATAGGCACATTTTCACTAGATTTGGGACTCCTCGTGCTATCATTAGTGATGAGGGGTCACATTTCATCAATAAGGCTATGGAGAAAGTATTGGCTAAATATAACATTAGACATAGGGTAGCTACTCCCTATCACCCACACTCGAATGGCCAAGCTGAAATTTCCAATAGGGAGATAAAGAACATCCTAGAGAAGGTAGTCAAACCTAATAGGAAAGACTGGTCATTTAAGCTTGAGGATGCACTTTGGGCTTATAGAACAGCATATAAGACACCCCTAGGCATGTCTCCCTATAGGTTGGTGTATGGCAAGGCTTGCCACTTGCCACTCGAGTTAGAAAACAAAGCATTTTGGGCCATGAAGGAATTAAATTTCTGTGTAAAGGATGCAGGGACATTGAGATCTTTGCAGCTACATGAACTTGATGAGCTTAGGCATATGGCCTATGAGAATGCCAAAATGTATAAAGAAAAGACCAAAATATGGCACGACAGTAGACTTAGGATCAAAGACTTTAGGAAAGGCCAACTTGTCCTATTATTTAACTCACGTTTAAAGATATTTCCAGGCAAACTAAAGTCTAGATGGTCGGGTCCATTTGTTGTTACTAATGTCTTTGTTCATGGTGCAATAGAGATAAAGAACTTGCAGCAAGGTCAGCCATTTATGGTCAATGGTGCTAGGTTGAAGCACTACTATGAGGAAGGGGATGTGAAGACTCTCTCGGCCTTCCTCTTGACTGAAGCATGACAAAAAGAACGAGAGAGAACGAGTGGTTACTGTGCTCGTTTAGTCAAGGCCAATGCCTTAGTTTATTTTTTTTTCTGTTTTTCCGATTATCGTTTGTATGATTTGTGGTGTGTTTTTAATTGCGTATTTAATGTTTGTTTGATTTGTTTTTGTAGGGAATCGAAAGAGGGGATCAAGGAGAGTAAATCCCACTTTAAAAATCAAGAAACGGTTGAGCCAAATAAAAGATACGGACGGGCAAAGTTGGAGATTTCAATGAAATAATATCCCTGGGATTGCGCTAAAATTGCTGGATCCGCAAAAAGAGCCGTTGGGATTTTATCCGTTGCCTTTATATCCGTTGGAAGCCGCTCGATCGTTACGATTATCTCTCTCTTTGCTCTCCAAGAATTCAGCGATTCTCTCCATCTTTGATTCTTCTCCCAAGATCTCCAAGAATCGGCAATGGTGGCCACACGTGCTGAACGATCCGCAGCCAAGAAGAAGGCCGATGACGCAGCTGAAGCGGCTGCGAGGGAAGCGCTTCTCGCCCTTGCAGACGATGGTGCCGTTCGCACCGGTCCTCTTCCCAAGCTTCCTATTCGTAGGAAGAAGTGGAGGGTGGTCACTGAGATCCCCGCTGGGCCATCTGAGCCAATGGGCACGCCCAAGAAACGCCGGTGGAGTGTCAAGACGGCCGCCGAATCAAGCACAGCAAAGACTTCCTCTGTGGAGAGTCAAGAACCTGATCGTGCATCCCACGAGTCAGCCAAAGAAGGTTCGTCGCCGTCTGCGTCACCTGTGCGCAGCCCTCTCCCATCTGAACCAGTGCCAAGCGCAGAGTCGTCACCGCCTGCACAGAGCCCTGAGCTGTCTCCAGCACCTCAGAGTTCTGATCCGACACCTGCAGCAGCGCAGAGCCCTGAGCTGCAGTCTTCGCCACTGAGTTCTGCGCCGACACCATCAGCTGCGCACAATTCTCCACGGCCTGATCCTGAATTCCCTTATGGGGATTATCAAGAGTCCACGCCAGGCAGTGGAGATGCTGGGGAAGAAGAAGTCTTCTCTCCTATGAGGGAAGACAGCCCTGCCGAGCCTGCACAGCAGGACGATTCTATGGAAGAGACGTTGGGGGCATGCTTCCCACAACTCAACACCAAGGCCAGGCTCAAGAAGCAGAAGAAGGCCAGAATTGACAAGGCCAAGAAGTTAAAGAAAAAGAAGGCCAAGAAGGTGCCATCGACGGACGAGGAGTGTGCTGAGCCTTCGCTCAAACGCCTCAAGGTGGAGGCTGCTGCATCATCCAAACCAGCAGATAAGGGGAAGGCTAAACTCTACCCTGAAGACGAACCTCCGTCAGTGAGGTATGTCTCATCTGATGCGGAATCCAGGGGTGTTGAGCTCAGGAAGAGGGACCTGTTGCACGAGAAGGGATTCCTTGATCGACTCGCTGACCTGCCGCAGTTCTTGCGCGCAGGAGTGCTCAACCATGGCTGGGAGGAATTCTGCAGACCGCCTAATCCAGCCTACACGAGCATGGTGTACGATTTCTACGCCAACGTGCTCAGCCCTGAGGATGGCCTGTCTATGGTCAGAGGGGTGGAAGTGGATTTCTCAGCCAAGGCCATCAATGAAGCCTTTGGTCTCAAGGGCCAAACTCACACAGATTATGCACGGATAGTTGATGAGCCGACTGAGGCCGTGCTGGAAGAGGCCATTCGCACAATTGGCCAGCCTGAAGCAGCGTGGACTGTCTCACGCAATGGTAGGCACACCTTGATGAGTGCCAATCTGACAGCAAAGGCAGCTGTTTGGTTTGCCTTTGTGAGGAGGAAGCTGTCACCTGTGACCCACGAGACAACAATCAACCAGAGTAGATCACTGCTGGTTTATGCCATCATGCGCGGTCTCACGGTCAATGTGGGGGAGATCATGTCAGCTGCCATTGCTGAATGCGCCAGAAAAGGTAAGGGGCCATTATTTTTTCCCAACACTATAACCAAATTGTGTTTGCTGGCAGGAGTTCCCACCGAGCGCTTGGAGCAGCAGCTGCCTTACACAGGCCATTTGGAGCTGCCTGCTAACCTGAGGCTGAGAAGAAAGGGGAATATGGAGTTTGAGTTGGATAGGCTGGCTGCTGAACAGTCCCTATCCATGGCCTGCTTAATGGACATGCAGAGGAGAATGGCTCAATGGGCCAATTATGCGCAGGCAAGGGACAAAGAAGTTGCAGACCAGTTGGGGTGCATCTTCCCGGACTTCCCCACCAACCTCCTAACTCCATGGGTGCCCCCACGACCAAGGCAACCAGATGAGGATGATGAGAATTGAGTGCTGGTTTGAAGTGCACTAAAGGGAGTATTGCTGTTCCCTTAGAAAACAAAGACAATTTTTCTGCTTTCTGATAGGATAATGTATATTATGCTGTTTTGGGATCAACTTTTGATCTGTTTTTAATGTTTAGTTTTATGTTTTTTCTTTTGCTTAGTCTAGTCAGATGTTAGTTGAATAGGTAGGATAGTTTAGTTTTATTTTTAGGATGCATGAGTAACAGGAAAAAGCATGCTAGGGGCCTGAATCAATGTTAAATCTGCCCGGATTGAATTGCGAAATAATTGCGGTTCCCGCAATTTTTGTGACTGATTGCATGTTTTGGACTGTCTGTTTAGTTAGGCTGTGATCTGTTAAATTCTATCTTTTGCTGCTAGCATGACTACCTTATATAGCTGATCTTGAAGCATGCTGGATGAGTGTCATAGGACACCCTTTAATAGTTTAAATTTGCCTCTGAATAGTGCTCAGCATGCATAAACCATAAGTCCTTAAGACTTTCTATTATGTTCAAATTTTCTGCTGCTGGGATAGTTGCTTTTAGAATGTTTTGCCTATGCCTAGGATTTTTGAATTCTCTTTGTTTTACTTTGGACTAGATGCTTCTAGGATAGTTTGGGGGTGTGCCACCTCAGACACTCATTAGGGACAATGAGTAGTTGAAGTTTGGGGGAGGCCACCCTAGGCCTAGGAACATTCCTCTCTTCCTTAGGACATAAGCATTCTTCTTCTCCTAAAAAAAAAAAAAAAAAAAAAAATTTGTGATAAATAGAAAAATTGAAAAATAGAGTAAAGAGGGGAGTCTTTCTCAAGTTGCTGAGTAATCAGTGCCAAGTGTGTAAACCACAAGTGGCATTGCATCAAAAGGCAAACCAAGGGGAGACTCCACCTAAGTAAAAAAGGAAAAAGGGAGAAATAGGGAAGAAGAATGTATGCTTGGGAGTTATAATCTTGTGGCTTAGATGTCCTATGTAAAAAGAACTCTGATCCTTAATGAGCTAAGCACAAGGTTGTAGCTTTTAGGTTTGTCTAGGGAGATGAATGTATATCCAATGTAGTGATGCCAGGGTTTAGGTTGTTCTCTAAAAGTACCACTGTCACTGTTTATACTAAGACTGGCATGACTCTAAGGAATCCTAGACACAGTAAAAATAAGCTAGAAGCATGTACTGAGTCTGGAGTAAAGCTTGGTAGAATTTGAAACCCGAGGGATAGTGGCATGACATCATAAAAGTAGCTAGATCAGTAGTAGGAGGTTAACAAAACCAGCAGGTATAGTAGGCAGGTGAAGTCAGAAGAAGCTTGATAAGAGGTTAATTCTAAACTTAGAAGTGTGTCACAGGACAGCACTGCTAGAGATAGGGATATAGGGGAGTCGGTAAGTAGTTAAAGAAGATAAAATAACAGCCTAGGTAAGTCCTTAGTATGCTTGAGGACAAGCAAAGCCTTAAGTTTGGGGGTGTGTTAAGTCTCTGAAAGTGACTTATTTAGGACCCATTTAGCTTAAGAAGATGTACACATTTAGGTGTTTTTGTTAGCATTTAGCCTAAACCTATGCTTTAATATGAGAATTAGAAGAAGGTAGCTAATTTAGGACTTATGCACAATAGGTAGAAAAAGGGTTGAAAACCGAAGGAAAAGAATGAAAAATGAGCATTGCAAATGAATTGCGAAAACATTGCGGTGACCGCAATTATTCAAGTTAAAACCGTAAGTTGGCTGATCTTTTTCTGTTTAGATCCGACTTTTCAGGGATTCGTTCTTTCTCCTCCATCCATTCTGATATATGACGTTGAAGATTGATGGTTCTCCTTGGCCCAAACGCACCTGCAAACTACTATAAAAGGGGGTCAAAGTCGGAGGTTCAGTCATCACTCGAAGTGCAGAAGTCTTCTCGCAGTCCACCATTTCCATCTGTTTTCCTTTGCCGTTTGTTGGAGTGAGAGTCTCAGCTTTTGGAGTCGATAATCTGATAGGAAGGAGAGGAGATTCTTCTTCTCTCTCGATTGGATTCATCCAAGCCAGGCTGACTTTTCATCACCTTCATTCGAGGCGACTGCCACGAAGTTTTTCAGCAATCCTTTACTGCTTTTCTGTTCTGTTCTTCTTATTTCCATTTCTGATCACTGTTGTTCTTAGTTTAGAGTTTTAATTACTGCATTTCGTTGTTGTCTGTCTTGGATTCATTTCTTTCAAAGCTTTCCTTTGTCATTCAAACACTCAAAGTAATCAAAGTACAATTCTGCATTTTACAGTTTCTATCTTGTTCTGCTACGGTTTTGTCTTGCTGTTTTAAGCACATTTCTCTTCTAAGCATGTCTGTTTTATCTACCCTTTTTGTTCTCCATGTATCCATGAGTAGCTAAATCACTTAGGGGCATGCTAATGACAGAACTATAGGCTAAAAAAACGTGCATCAAGTATGTAGGATAGCTCTCGAATCATTGGTTGTATGTAAGCTTCATCCCACGGGCAATTTCGATTGGCCATCCATTTTGTCCAAAGAACTCCTAACCTCTGGAAGGAGTAAGAGTTCAGAGTCATATAATCATGCTAGCCTTTCATGGTAATCAGGAAACGGCCTAGGAATAGGCGTTTCCCTAGTACAAGCTAAACACTCCTGTTTTAACAAGATGATTAAGTCCTTACTTTGAGTCGAGTAAACTTAAGAGTCTAATGCATGGAATCGGACGATACATGAGCTAGAGTGAGTTTGATGCATAGAGAGGAGATCCAGTGCTTGAGAATCGTATAAAAAGGCCTATAGGATAGTCATTAGTAGCCCTTAATTCACCCATCTACACACTTTTGTTGCTGTTTAATTGCGGAAACATTGCGGTCCTCGCAATTCCTGCTAAGTTGTTATTCTATTAGCTGCTTTCTCCTTTGTTTATCAGTTCCATCTCTTGTCCTTTGAGTTTAATTTCAACTTCCATTTGTTTATGTTATATTCCTTTATACATTCAGCAAAACTTAGGTAATTAAAAACCAATTTTACCCCCTCAAATCCACCCTATCTTTCTTAACAAAAACACTTCGAGAATAGCTAAAAACAAGTCTCTGTGGGAAAACGAATGAAATATACTTACTACTTGCTATAAGACCATGTATGCTTGCATGTTCTGAGTGCTCTCTCCCTCTTATTTATCACTTTTATTAACACATTGAGCACGCAACAACATCCCTATGGGGGTTTTGTAAGCCGTACGGTAGGCCCACAAAGCGTCGTCCAGCCTGAGGCTCCAATCCTTCCTTCCTGGACTTACTGTTTTCTCGAGGATGCTCTTCACCTCTCGGTTGGAAACCTCTGCTTGGCCATTGGTCTGAGGATGATACGGGGTAGAGATTTTGTGATTGACCCCATACTTCCTCATCAAGGCCTGGATCGTTTTGTTGCAGAAGTGGCTCCCCTGGTCACTTATGATGGCTCGTGGAACTCCATACCTGCTAAAAATGTTAGATTTGACAAAACTGGAAACAACATTAGCGGTATCAACTTTGGTGGCTTTAGCTTCCACCCATTTAGACACGTAGTCCACAGCCAATAAGATATAGACAAAACCAAATGAAGGGGGAAAGGGTCCCATAAAGTCCATACCCCAAACCTCGAAAATTTCACAAGTTAAAATGGGGTTTTGGAGCATTTCAGTCCTACTAGTGATGGTCCCTTTTCTCTGACACTGATCACAAGATTTACAAAACTCATAACAGTCCTTAAACAGTGATGGCCAGAAAAACCCACAATCTAAAATTTTTCTCGCAGTCCTATTTTGCCCAAAGTGTCCCCCACATGCAAATTCATGGCAAAAGGTAAGGATGGACCTATGTTCAGACTTAGGGACGCACTTCCTAATTACCTGGTCAGCGCAAAATTTCCATAAAACGGGCTCTTCCCAAACATACGTCTTGGCTTCGCTTTTCAGCTTAGCTCTTTGGTTATATGAAAAGTCGAATGGGAACGTACCTGTGACCAAGTAGTTGACAATGTCGGCGTACCATGGTGTCTCCACACTTACCTGGAAGAGAACTTCATCAGGGAATTCGTCATTCAGAGGCAAGTCATCTTCGTTACGCACGATGCGGCTCAAGTGGTCAGCAACGGTATTTTCTGATCCTTTTCTGTCCTGAACAGAGACATCGAACTCCTGGAGTAATAATACCCATCTGAGCAGTCTAGGCTTCGAGTCTTTCTTGTTCATCAAGTATCGAACTGCTGCATGATCAGAAAAAACAATTACTTTAGATCCAAGAATATATGGCCGAAATTTATCAAGAGCGAAAACTATGGAAAGCAGCTCCTTCTCTGTTGTTGTGTAACCGATCTGCGCGGAATTGAGCGTTCTAGAGGCATAATAAATCACATGGCTCTTCTTGTCTATCCTCTGGCCCAACACAGCGCCTACGGCATAATTGCTTGCGTCGCACATAATCTCGAAAGGAGTCCCCCACTGCGGTGGATGAATGACGGGTGCGTTGGTCAAGCACTTCTTCAGAACATCGAAGGCAAGCTTGCACTGTTTGTCAAAACAGAATGGAACATCCTTTTTCAGCAAGCTTGTCATCGGAGTCACTATCTTCGAGAAGTCTTTTATGAACCTGCGGTAAAAACCTGCGTGACCAAGAAAAGAACGTACTTCCCGAAGGTTCGTGGGGTAAGGTAAATCAGATATGACATCAATTTTTGCTTTATCAACCTCTATCCCCTTAGCAGACACAACGTGACCCAATACTATGCCCTGACTGGCCATGAAATGACACTTCTCAAAATTTAAAACAAGATTAGTTTCGATGCATCTTTCCATGACTCTAGACAAGTTAAACAGGCAATCCTTAAATGAACTTCCATATACAGTAAAATCATCCATAAAGACTTCGATGCATTTTTCTACAAATTCAGAAAATATGCTCATCATGCATCGCTGAAAAGTCCCTGGAGCATTACAAAGCCCAAAGGGCATTCTCCTATATGCGTAAGTTCCGAATGGACAGGTAAAAGTAGTCTTTTCTTGGTCTTCCTGGGCTATGGGAATTTGATAAAACCCAGAAAAACCATCAAGAAAACAGAAGAATGGTTTCCCAGCTAAACGCTCCACCATTTGATCTATGAAGGGAATAGGAAAGTGGTCCTTCTTAGTCACATCATTCAGTTTTCTAAAATCAATACACATTCTCCACCCATTTTGTACTCTCTTAGGTACTAACTCTCCCTTATCATTTCTAATAACAGTTATGCCCGTCTTTTTAGGTACAACATGAATAGGGCTAACCCATTGGCTATCAGAAATGGGAAAGATAATACCTGCATCCAGGAGTTTGTGTATCTCAGACAACACTACCTCTTTCATTGCAGGGTTCAGTCTCCGTTGAGGCTCTCGGGATGGTTTTGCTCCCTCATCCAGCCGAATCTTGTGCATGCACAGCACTGGACTCAACCCGTGCAAGTCTGCCAATGTCCATCCCATGGCTCTCTTGTTCTTTTTCAAAACCTCGATCAACTCGCCTTCTTGCTCCGATGTAAGCTCCTTGGAAATAATTACCGGGAGTGTCTCCACCTCACCCAAGTACACGTACTTGAGATGACCCGGCAACTCCTTTAATTCCAACTTGGGAGCCTGCAAAAGAGATGGTAATATTTTAGTTGGCTTTTCACATGTCTCTAAAGCAAAAGTAGGTTGTTCAGAAGAATCAGTCAATATGGGAACACTACTTTCAACTTCGCCAACAATTTCAGTAAAAACGAGTGGGTCATCCCCATCAACAACAGTCATGCATTCTTCTTGTTCTAAAGTATCTATCAGATCAATTTTACAGACAGAATGCACATCAGCACGTTGTTTCATGGCATCAAATACATTAAATTCGAATACATCCCCTTCATACTCAACAGATAAGGTACCATCATGCACATTAATTTTTGTTTTAGCGGTTTTCATGAATGGTCTACCAAGTAAAACAGAAGTGGTGGATGTATTTTCTTCCATTTTTATCACATAAAAATCAGCAGGGAAGATCAAATCCTTAACCTTAACCAACACATCTTCAATCAATCCTAGAGGACGAATAGAAGACCTATTAGCTAACTGGATAATTATACTGGTTTCCTGCATACCATCTAAACCGAGGCTCTTGTAGACTGAGTATGGCATAACATTAATTGAAGCTCCTAAGTCTAACATAGCGTGCTCGATTTGTCTATCGCCTATAGTACACGGCAAGAGAAACATAGCTGGGTCCTGACATTTGTTTGGAATACCTTGGGTTATCAGGGCAGAAACATTCTTGCTTACCACGACTCTCTCAGCACTTTTAGTCTTCCTCTTCATGGTGCACATCTCCTTTAGAAATTTGGCGTACCTTAGGATTTGCTGAATTGCATCAAGCAGCGGTATATTGATCCCAACCTTTCTCAGCGTCTCAAGAACATCCGCGTCTTCGACCTCCTTAGATGGCTTTGCCAGCCTACTAGGAAAAGGAGCAACGAGAATGTAAGACTTCATAGAAATAATAGGAGGAGTTACAACAGTTTCAGAGGGTGCTTGAGAACACTTATCTGGAGATATCTCTGAATCTTTTGGAGGACTCTCGGGAGTGGTTTGAGATGGCACTTCTTTACCACTCCTGAGGTTTATTGCACTAACGCCTTCCGCTTTGGACTCAATTTTACTCATTCTTTCCTTCACCTCCGTGAACTCATCTCTTAGAGATTTTATCTGCGACCTTGTCTCATTGCTAGCTTCCATGAGCGACTTGAACATGCCTTCAATGGCTTTACCTGAGACAGAAGAAACAGCCTGAGATGATTTTTCTTGCATCGTATGAACTAAACCAAATACCTGAGACACTTGTTCCTTGAGCTCTGCTACGTCGGTAGACATTTTAGCGTACTCGTTCCTTCCTCCGTACTGGCGACGGTTCTCAGCCATATTAGAAATCAATTGTCTGGCTTCCGCAGGTGTCTTCTCCCAAAGGGCTCCTCCACTCGATGCGTCAAGCATCTGGCAGTCATGCGGAAGCAACCCATCATAGAAGAATTCGATAAGCGCGGCTTCTGCTATCAAATGGTTCGGGCATTTCTCGCAGAGTTTAATGAACCTCTCCCAGCATTCGTGAAATGCCTCGTCCTTTCCTTGCTCAAATTGGCGGATATCTTTTTTCACGGCTCTGGCTTTTGAAGCTGGGAAATACCTTTCCAAGAATAGACTCTGCAACTTCTCCCAAGTGAAAATGATCCCCGATGGCAAGTAATGCAGCCCATCTCGAGCTTCACCTCTCAAGGTGAATGGAAAAGCTCTCAGGTAGAGCTGATCTTCAGTAATGCCGCCTGGCTTCATCGCAGAACTTGTCATTTGAAAGGCCTTGAGATGTTTATAAGGATCCTCATCTGCTTCACCACAAAAAGAGGGTAAATGGTCAATTAAACCTGATTTAAGCACAAACTCACCTGAAATTTCCGGGTAGGAAATACAAGAGGGTTGATGGCCCATAGCAAATGATGTCCACTGTCTGAGCGTTTTCGGGGCTCCAATCTCATCATCAATCTCCATTTTCTCAATAAAAATTTGGCACTTCTAGCACACTTAAACAAACAGATCAAAATTGCAAATAATAAAAGAATAAACAAAATTTTGAAAGCAAAAATCAAAAGTCTACAAATCAAATTTAAATTAGGCCGAATTACACTTAGTTCCCCGGCAACGGCGCCAATTTTGGTAACGATATTATTGAACTATCGCCAATCATCGGGTTGTCGAGACCCGCCAAAATGAATTTATAAGTGCCCGAAATCACTAAACTATTTGTAGAATAGTAGCAACGGGGTCGATCCACAGAGAATTAAGGTATTTTGACTTAATCCTAATTAAATTTGCAAACTATTAATAAAAGTGAAATAAGGGGTGATTGTTGGCTTTTAAGTAACAAAGATGAACAAAGCAAATGGGAAAATTTAGCTAACGGAGTTTCCGACTCGGGACGATCGGGGATAAATTTAGCAAACCTCTTGGATCATAGGATGACGAGTATTATGGTTAAATAAATTAACGAATGCACAGCTCGTCTAAAATTAATAAATAACCCAGACATGCTCCATGGATTTAATTAGACATAAATAATTATGCTAATCAAGCATACCGTTCGGACATTGGCGGCCAACGCTCTCCCAAGACCGAACGGTAGCAACAAGCTAACTGTGACAACTATCTAATTTGGACGCGAAATTAGTATGTCGATTTGGAATTCTAATTCGGGAAGAATGAACACCAAGAACGTAAGGACGCCAATACGCTCAAGGTGCCATAATTCCTTGTTACTTGGCGGAAATGAGAGGCACGGCATCAAATCCTTTAACAAATGAACATGCTCAAAATCAAGGGTGCCTAGTCCTAAATCATTCAAACGTGCTCATAGATTAAGCTAAGAAATAGAATTCAATTCAATAAAATATCCAACCAATTCAGAATTTCAATCCTACAACCTCACCAAGAGTTCATACTACATTTATCCTTACAATCCCGAGCCAAAAACGGTAAATCTACTCACTCATGACTTGTGTGGTGTGGGATGGCTTCAAATTGAGCTTCCTAGCCCCTCCCATGGTGGAAAACAGCTGCTGGACGTCAAAATCAGGCGCGGAGCTCAAGGTAGAAGATGATAATGGCGGCTAAAATCGGACAAAAATATTAAGTAGTCCGTCGTAGCGTCGAGACGCTAGGGCAGCGTCTCGACGCTGCGCCCTAAATAATCCGCGCGCGCGCAGTCGGGGTGGCGTCGAGACGCTCGACAGCGTCGAGACGCTGTCGGCGTCGAGCAAGCGTCGAGACGCTATCGCTCGACGCTTGCTCTCGGGTTTTTCTTCAATTCAGCGCTTCAGACTTCGGAGCGTCGAGACGCTATGGCAACGTCTCGACGCTGTCGCTCGACGCTAGCTCTCGGGTTTTTCTTGGATTTCTGCCTTCAATTTCCCCAAAGCGCTCAACTCTCATTCCTTTGCATGGATCTTCCCCGGAAGTGTTCTTAGGCCTTTAAAATGCGATATTAGGCTCTGAAAAACGCCGAAACGCTCTCGAGAGCGAATCACCGAGAACACCTGCAATAATCACATAAAAGCAAGATTAAACCAATAATAAACGTGAATTAGGGACATAATTATAGCTCCAAAATGGAGCTATCAGTGAGCTCACCATGAGAGTTCATGATGAGGAGGTTAAATTTAGTGTATTTAAAGCTCTAAGGTATCCCTCTGACTCTAAGTCCTGTGCAAATATAGATGTAGTAGATGTAGTAGATTCCCTTATGGAAGCACAACTTGAGCATGAACTGTTAATTAAGCATGCCACTAACTATGTACAAGTAGATATAGATGACTTAAACATTTCTGAATTGATGGATATACCTGTGGACAACCCTCAGCATGTTTGTATGACTAATAAATTGTCTGAGAGAACCTCCAATCCTTTGAAACCATCAATTGAACATCCACCTCTATTAGAATTAAAACCATTGCCTGATCATCTTAAGTATGCATATCTAGGAGAGGAAGATACTTTGCCTGTTATTATTTCGTCCAAACTAAGTAAACAGCATGAAATTGCGCTAATATTGCTGCTTAAGCAACATAAAAAAGCTATTGCATGGACGATTGCTGATATAAGAGGTATTAGTCCTTCCTATTGCATGCATAAAATATTATTGGAAGAGGAACATACACCTAGGGTAGATCACCAACGTAGGTTGAACCCCTCCATGAAGGAGGTAGTTAAAAAAGAAATTATCAAATGGTTAGATGCAGGTGTAATTTTTCCCATAGCCAATAGTCAATGGGTGAGTCCGATTCAATGTGTGCCTAAGAAAGGTGGAATGACTGTAATAGTTAATGAGAATAATGAACTTATACCAACTAAAACTGTTACAGGATGGAGAGTCTGTATGAACTACAGAAAACTTAACAAAGAAACGAAAAAAGATCACTTTCCTTTACCGTTTATAGATCAGATGTTAGATAGAATAGCTGGTCGGGCCTATTACTGCTTTTTAGATGGTTATTCTGGATATAACCAAATTACCATAGACCTTGTGGACCAAGAGAAAACAACCTTTACATGTTGTTGCGTGCTCAATGTGAAAAGATAAATATGCAAAAGGAGAGAGAGAGCACTTAGAACATGCAAGCATACATGGTCTCACAGCAAGTAGTAAGTATATTTCATTCGTTTTTTCCACAGAGACTCATTTTTAGCTATTCGCGAAGTGTATTTGTTAAGAAAGATGGGATGAATTTGATGGGGTAAAATTGGTTTTTAATTATCTAAGTTTTACTGGATGTGTAAAGGAATATACCATAAACAAATTAAAGTTAAAATCAGGCTCAAAGAACAAGAGATGGAATCAATAAACGAAGGAGAAAACAGCTACACAGAATGCGTTTTAGCAGAATTGCGAGAACCGCAATTAATCCGCAATTAAATGGCAGCGAAACTGATTAAAAGGGTGAATTAAGGGCTACTAATGACTATCCTATAGGCAGTTTATTACGATTATCAAGCTTTGGATCAACTCTCTATGCATCAAACTCACTCTATCTCAAGTATCGTCTGATTCCATGCATGAGAGACTCAAGTTTACTCGACTTCAAAGTAAGGTCTTAAGCATCTTGTTAAAGCAGGAGTGTTTAGTTTGTACTAGGGAAACGCCTATTCCTAGGCCGTTTCCTGATTACCATGAAAGGCTAGCATGATTATATGACTCTGAACTCTTACTCCTTCCAGAGGTTAGGAGTTCTTTGGACAAAATGGATGGCCAATCGAAATTGCCCGTGGGATGAAGCTTACATACAATCAATGTTCGAGTGTTAATCTGCCTACTTGACTCACGTTTTTTAGCCTATAGTTCTGTCATTAGCATGCCCCTAAGTGATTTTAGTTACTCATGGATATGTAGAGAACAGAAATGGTAGATGAAACAGACATGCTTAGAAGATAAATGTACTTAAAACAGCAAGCCAAAGCCGTAGCAGAAACAGATGGAAACTGTAAAATGCAGAAGTATACTTCGATTGCTTAAAGTGTTTGAATGACAAAGGGACGCTCTAAAAGAAATGAATTCAAGACAGACAACAACGAAATGCAGTAATTGAAATGCTAAACTAAGAACAACAGTGATCAGAGATGGAAATGAGAAGAACAGAGCAGAAAAACAGTAAAGGTTTGCTAGAAAACTCCGTGGCAGTCGCCTCGAATGATGGTGATGAAAAGTCAGCCGTGCTTGGATGAATCCAATCGAGAGAGAAGAAGAATCTTCTCTCCTTCCTATCAGATTATCGACTCCAAAAGCTGAGACTCTCACTCCAACAAACGGCAAAGGAAAACAGATGGAAATGGTGGACTGCGAGAAGACTTCTGCGCTTCGAATTATTGCTGAACCTCCGACTTTGACCCCCTTTTATAGTAGTTTGCAGGTGCGTTTGGGCCAAGGAGAACCATCAATCTTCAACGTCATATATCAGAATGGATGGAGGAGAAAGGACGAATCCCTGAAAAGTCGGATCTAAACAGAAAAAGATCAGCCAACTTACGGTTTTAACTTGAATAATTGCGGTCACTGCAATTATTCCGCAATTCATTCGCAATGGTTATTTTTTCATTCTTTTCTTCGGTTTTCAACCCTTTTTCTACCTATTGTACACAAGTCCTATATTAGCTACCTTCTTCTAATTCTCATATTAAAGCATAGGTTTAAGCTAAATGCTAACAAAAACACCTAAATGTGTACATCTTCTTAAGCTAAATGGGTCCTAAATAAGTCACTTTCAGAGACTTAACACACCCCCAAACTTAAGGCTTTGCTTGTCCTCAAGCATACTAAGGACTTACTTAGGCTGCTGTTTCTTCTTCTTTAACTACTCACTAACTCCCTTATATTCTTGTCTCTAGCAGTGCTGTCCTGTGACACACTTCTAAGTTTAGAACTAACCTCTTGTCTAGCTTCTTCTGACTTCACCTGCCTACTATACCCACTGCTTTTGTTAACCCCCTACTACTGATCTAACTACTTTTATGATATCATGCTATTATCCCTAAGGTTTCAAATTCTACCAAGCTTTACTCTAGACTCAGTACATGCTTCTAGCTTATTTTTAATGTGTCTAGGATTCCTTAGAGTCATGCCAGTCTTAGTATTAACAGTGACAGTAGTACTTTTAGAGAACAACCTAAGCCCTGGCATCACTACATTGGATATACACTCATCTCCCTAAAACAACCCTACAAGTTACAACTTTTGTGCTTAGCTACTTTGAGGATCAGAGTTCTTTTTAAATAGGACATCTAAGCCACAAAGTTATAACTCCTAGGTATACATTCTTCTTCCCTATATTTTTCTCTCTTTTTTTTTTTTTTTTTTTTTTAGGTGGAGCTTCTCCTTTGGTTGCCTTTTGATGCAACGCCACTTGTGGGTTACACACTTGGCACTGATTACTCAGCAACCTAAGAGAAACTCCCCCCCTTTATTCTTTTTTTCATTTTGTTCATCATTTTTTTTTTTTTTTTTTTAAAAAGGAGAAGAAGAATGCTTATGTTTCTAAGGGAGAGAGGAATGTTCCTAGGCCTAGGGTGGCCTCCCCCAAACTTCAACTACTCATTGTCCCCAATGAGTGTTTGAGGTGGCACACCCCCAAACTTGTCCTAGAAGCATCTAGTCTAAAGTAAAACAAAGAGAATCTAAACATCCTAGGCATAGGCAAAACATTCTAGAAGCAACTATCCCAGCAGCAGAAAATTCCGTGCATAACAGACAGGTTTAAGGCCTTATGGTTTATGCATGCTGAGCACTCTTTAGAGGCAAATTTAAACTATCAAAGGGTGTCCTATGACACTCATCCAGCATGCTTCAAGATCAGTTATATAAGGTGGTCATGCTAGCAGCAAAAGATAGAATGTAACAGATCACAGCCTAACTAAACAGACAGTCCAAAACATGCAAACAGTCACAAAAATTGCGGGAACCGCAATTATTTCGCAATTCAATCTGGGCAGATTTAACATTGATTCAGGCCCCTAGCATGTTTTTTTTCTGTTACTCATGCATCCTAAAAATAAAACTAAACTATCCTACCTAAACAGCTAACATCAGACTAGACTAAGCAAAAGAAAAAACATAAAACTGAACATTAAAAACAGATCAAAAATTGAATACAAAACAGCATACTACACAAGATTCTATCAAAAAGCAGGAAAATTGTCTTTTGTTTCTTAAGGGATCAGTAATACTCCCTCTAGTGCTCTTCAAACCAACACTCAATTCTCATCATCCTCATCTGGTCGCCTTGGTCGTGGGGGCACCCATGGAGTTAGGAGGTTGGTGGGGAAGTCTGGGAAGATGCACCCCAACTGGTCTGCAACTTCTCTGTCCCTCGCCTGCGCATAGTTGGCCCATTGAGCCATTCTCCTCTGCATGTCCATTAAGCAGGCCATGGATAGGGACTGTTCAGCAGCCAGCCTATCCAACTCAAATTCCATGTTGCCCTTTCTTCTCAGCCTTAGGTGTGCAGGCAACTCCAAATGGCCTGTGTAAGGCAGCTGCTGCTCCAAGCGCTCGGTGGGAACCCCTGCAAGTAAACACAATTTTGTTATAGTGTTGGGGAAAAATAATGGCCCCTTACCCTTTTTAGCACACTCAGCTATGGCAGCAGCGATGACTTCTCCCACGTTGATCGTGAGACCTCTCATTATAGCATAAACCAGCAGCGAACGGCTCTGGTTAATTGTAGTCTCATGAGTCACTGGGGAGAGTCTTCTTCTGACGAATGAAAACCACACAGCTGCCTTAGCCGTGAGGTTGGCACTCATGAGAGTGTGCCGCCCGTTGCGTGACACTGTCCAAGAGGCTTCAGGCTGGCCAATTGTGCGAATGGCCTCTTCTAGCACAGCCTCGGTCGGCTCATCAACTATCCGTGCATAATCTGTGTGCGCTTGACCCTTGAGACCAAAGGCTTCATTGATGGCCTTGGCTGAGAAATCAACTTCCACCCCTCTGACCACAGATAGGCCATCCTCAGGGCTGAGCACATTGGCGTAGAAATCGTACACCATGCTCGTGTAGGCTGGATTGGGAGGTCTGCAGAATTCCTCCCAGCCATGGTTGAGCACCCCTGCGCGCAGGAACTGCGGCAGGTCAGCAAGTCGATCAAGGAACCCCTTCTCGTGCAACAGGTCCCTTTTCCTCAGCTCAATACCCCTGGATTCAGCATCAGATGAGACATACCTCACTGACGGAGGTTCATCTTCAGGGTAGAGTTTAGCCTTCCCCTTATCGGCTGGTTTGGATGATTCAGCAGCCTCCACCTTGAGGCGTTTGAGCGAAGGCTCAGTACTCTCTTTGTCCGTCGATGGCACCTTCTTGGCCTTCTTTTTCTTCAACTTTTTGGCCTTTCCAGTCGTGGCCTTCTTCTTCTTTTTGAGCCTTGCCTGGAGTTGTGGGAAACATGCCCCCAACGTCTCCTCCATAGAATCATCCTGCTGTGCAGGCTCGGCAGGGCTGTCTTCCCTCATAGGAGAGAAGACTTCTTCTTCCCCAGCATCTCCACTGCCTTGCGTGGACTCCTGATAATCCCCATAAGGGAATTCAGGATCAGGCCGTGGAGAATTGTGCGCTGCTGATGGTGTCGGCGTAGAACTCAGTGGCGAAGACCGCAGCTCAGGGCTCTGCGCTGCTGCAGGTGTCGGATCAGAACGCTGAGGTGCTGAAGACAGCTCAGGGCTCTGTGCAGGTGGTGACGATTCTGCGCTTGGCACTGGTTCAGACGAGAGGGGACTGCGCGCAGGCGACACAGACGGCGACGAACCTTCTTTGGCTGACTCGTGGGCTGCACGATCAGTTTCTTGACTCTCCACAGAGGGAGTCTTGGCGGTGCTTGGTTCGGCAGCAGTCTTGACAGTCCACCGGCGCTTCTTTGGCGTGCCCACTGGCTCAGATGGGCCAGCAGGGATCTCAGTGACCACCCTCCACTTCTTCCTACGAATAGGAAGCTTGGCAAGACGGCCAGTGCGTACAGCACCCTCATCAGCAAGGGTGAGAAGCGCTTCCCTCGCAGCCGCTTCAGCTGCGTCATCGGCCTTCTTCTTGGCTGCGGATCTTTCAGCCCTAGTGGAAACCATCGTCGAGTCTTGAAGATCTTGAGAGAAGAATCACAGATGGAGAGAATCGCAGAAATCTTGGAGATCAAAGAATGAGAGAATCGTATCAACGAGCGCGTTCTAACGGCTATAAATAAAACGGAAAAAATCCCAACGGCTCTTTTTGCGGATCCAGCAATATTTGCGCAATTCTAGGGATAATATTTCATAAAAATTCCAAACTTTGATCGCCCGTATCTTTCATTTGGCTCAACCGTTTCTTGATTTTTAAAGTGGGATTTACTCCCCTTGATCCCCTCTTTCGATTCCCTACAAAAACAAATAGAACAAACATTAAATACGCAATTAAAATCACGCTACAAAACATACAAACGATCATCGAAAAAAAACAGAAAAAATAAACTAAGGCATTGGCCTTGACTAAACGAGCACAGTAACCACTCGTTCTCTCTCGTTTCTAACTTCATGCTTCATGTAGGAGGAAGGCCGAGAGAGTCTTCACATCCCCCTCCTCATAGTAGTGCTTCAACCTAGCACCATTGACCAGAAATGGCTGTCCTTGCTGCAAGTTTTTAATCTCTATGGCACCATGAACAAAGACATTAGTAATAATAAATGGACCTGACCATCTAGACTTTAATTTGCCTGGAAATAGCTTTAATCGTGAGTTAAATAACAATACAAGTTGGCCCTTCTTAAAGTCTTTGATCCTGAGTCTACTGTCATGCCATATTTTTGTCTTTTCTTTGTACATCTTGGCATTCTCATAGGCCATGTGCCTAAGCTCGTCAAGTTCATGTAGCTGTAAAGATCTTAATGTCCCCGCATCCTTCACACAAAAATTTAATTCTTTCATGGCCCAAAATGCCTTGTTTTCCAACTCAAGTGGCAAGTGGCAAGCCTTGCCATACACCAACCTATAGGGAGACATTCCTAGAGGTGTCTTATATGCTGTTCTATAAGCCCAAAGTGCATCCTCAAGCTTGAAAGACCAGTCTTTCCTATTAGGTTTGACTACCTTTTCTAGGATGTTTTTTATCTCCCTATTGGAAATCTCAGCTTGGCCATTTGAGTGTGGGTGGTAGGGAGTAGCTACCCTATGCCTAATGTTATACTTAGCCAATATTTTCTCCATAGCCTTATTGATGAAATGTGACCCCTCATCACTAATGATAGCACGAGGAGTCCCAAATCTAGTGAAAATGTGTCTATGCAAGAAGTTAGTGACTGTTTTAGCATCATTATTAGGACATGCCTTAGCTTCTACCCACTTTGACACGTAGTCTACTGCTACTAAAATGTACAGGTTACCTGATGATGGAGGGAATGGTCCCATGAAATCAATGCCCCACACATCAAAGAGCTCCAACTCTAAGATGTAGGTGAGAGGCATCTCATCCTTACGACTGAGGTTACCTGTCCTTTGGCATTCGTCACAGTTGTGGGCATAATTGTGGGCGTCCTTGAAGATTGTTGGCCAGTAGTAGCCACTCTGAAATACCTTAGCAGCTGTTCTTTGACCACCAAAGTGCCCACCGTAAGGAGATGAGTGACAGTGCTGCAGCACAGACTTCGCTTCAGCAGCTGAAACACACTTCCTCAACAACCCATCAGCACAGGTCCTGTAAAGTATGGGGTCATCCCAGATGAATTTCCTTGCTTCATGGAGGAACCTCTTCTTTTCTTGTCCTCCCTTGAACACTGGCAATACCTGTGATGCACGGAAGTTAGCAATGTCAGCAAACCAAGGTTCCTCATCGTTTTCACGATGAGTCAAAACAAAGATATGTTCATCTATAAAAGCATCAGAAATTGCGGGGTCCGCAATTTTTTCGCAATTGTGCTGCAATCGAGACAGGTGATCTGCAACCACGTTTTCACATCCCTTCTTGTCCCGAATGTCCAAATCGAATTCCTGCAGCAATAACACCCATCTAATCAATCTAGGCTTAGCATCAGCCTTCCTCATAAGATATTTTAAAGCAGAATGGTCAGTATATACAATGGTCCTAGTTCCTACAATGTAATTTCTAAATTTTTCACAAGCAAATACTACAGCAAGCATCTCTTTCTCTGTAGTTGTATAATTACATTGGGCCTCATTCAAGGTCTTACTAGCATAATAGACAGGGTGTGTGAGCTTGTCAATCTTCTGTCCTAACATGACTCCTACAGCATAGTCACTGGCATCACATAGCATCTCAAATGGGAGATCCCAATTTGGTCCGACTATGATTGGTGCTGTGACCAGTGCTTCCTTAAGGGTTTTCCAAGCTACTACACATTCTTTAGAGAAGATGAATGGCCTACCTAGCTCCAGTAGCTCACATAGAGGCTTGGCTATCTTCGAAAAGTCCTTGATGAACCTTCTATAGAAGCCAGCATGCCCTAAGAAACTCCTAATGGCCTTGACATTCTGGGGCTCTACCAACTTCTCTATGACCTCTATTTTTGCCCTATCCACTTCCACACCTGCCCTTGACACTCTATGTCCTAAGACAATCCCTTCATCTACCATAAAATGGCACTTTTCCCAATTTAGGACTAGGTTGGTCTCTTCACACCTAGCCAGGACTTGTCCTAGGTTCTCTAGACAGGTTTTAAATGAATCCCCAAAGACTGAGAAGTCATCCATGAATATTTCTATTATGGACTCATCCAACTCAGAGAAGATTGCCATCATGCACCTTTGGAAAGTTGCCGGTGCATTGCATAAGCCAAAAGGCATTCTGCGGAAGGCAAACGTTCCAAAAGGGCAAGTGAAGGTAGTCTTCTCTTGATCCTTAGGGTCTATAGTGATTTGATTATAGCCAGAGTACCCATCTAAAAAACAATAGTAGGCTCTACCAGCTATTCTGTCTAACATCTGGTCAATGAATGGTAGAGGGAAATGGTCTTTTTTGGTTTCTTCATTTAACTTTCTGTAATCCATACATACTCTCCACCCTGTGACAGTCCTTGTTTGAATCAATTCGTTGTTCTCATTGACTACCACAGTTATTCCCCCCTTTTTAGGTACACATTGGATGGGGCTCACCCACTGGCTACTAGCTATGGGGAAAATTACTCCTGCATCTAACCACTTTATTATTTCTTTCTTTACTACCTCTTTCATAGAGGGGTTTAACCTACGCTGGTGATCTACCCTAGGTGTGTGCTCTTCCTCTAGTATGATTTTATGCATGCAATAAGAAGGGCTAATGCCTCGAATATCAGCAATAGTCCATGCTATAGCCTTCCTATGTTGCTTAAGCAGTAAAATTAAATCAACCTCATGCTGTTCACTTAGCTTAGAAGAAATAATTACAGGCAGCGTATCATTATCTCCTAGATATGCGTATTTGAGGTGAGTTGGTAGTGGTTTCAGTTCTAAAACAGGTGGATGCTCAATGGAGGGCTTTAACGGATTTACAGTTCTATCAGTTAAGTCTATAGTCATACATACATGCTGAGGTCTATCTACAGGCATATTCATTATGTCAGATACATTTAGATCATCTACATCTAATCCTACATATTCGTTAGCATGCTTGGTTAATAATACATGCTCTGATTGTTCTTCCATTAGTGAGTCAACAACATCAATGCTAGCACAAGACTCAGAATCAGAGGGATACCTTAAAGCTTTGTAAACACTAAATTTTACCTCTTCATCATGAACCCTCATAGTTAACTCACCTTTTTGCACGTCTATTAGTGCCCTACCTGTAGCTAGAAATGGTCTACCTAGCAGGATGGGAACCTCCTTGTCTGCCTCATAGTCCAGGACAATGAAATCTGCAAGGAAAATAAATTTGTCAACTTTAACTAGAATATCCTCAATCTTACCTTCTGGATATGCGATGGATCTGTCTGCTAGTTGTAAAGTGACTGTGGTTGGACGTGCTTCTCCCATTCCCAATTGGCGAAATAGGGACAGGGGCATGAGATTTATGCTGGCGCCCAGGTCACAAAGCGCTCTGCCCACATGCTTGCCTCCAAGTTCTACAGGTAGGGTGAAGGAACCAGGATCCTTCTCCTTCTTGGGCAGCTTGTTTTGGAGGATGGCACTGCACTCCTCGGTGAGGTTTACTGTTTCAAACTCACCAATTATTTTTTTGTTAGTAATAATGTCCTTCAAAAACTTTACATATGAAGGCATAGACTGTAAAACCTCTACAAAAGGAATGTTAACATGCACTTGCTTAAGTATTTCTAAGAATTTATTAAAATGAACTTCCTGTTCCTGCTTCTTCTTCAGCCTTCGAGGATATGGAGGTGGTGGCACATATGCAGGCACGTCAGGACGCCTTAGGATCGGTGGAGGCCTTGGAATTTCTTCTACGTCCTCTACAATTGGCTCTAGCCTGGCTCCTGATGTGCTAGTTGGTGGTGGACCTTGGCTCGGCAGAGACTCCAGTGGAGCACTAGACTCAGTGTTCTCTACTCTCTTTGGTGTGTCCTTTGTGTTGCTCACCAATGGTCTTCCACTCCTGAGTTCAATTGCTTGAACTTGTTCCTTGCCATCTCTCCTTGGTACCTCGGTGTCAGCAGGGAGTCTACCTTGGGGCCTACTTTTAAGTTCATTGGCTAATTGGCCTACTTGGTTTTCCAGGCTCCTAAGAGTAGCTTGCTGGCTCTGAAGAGTAGCATCATTCTTAGCTATATATTCCTTGAGTAGGTTTTCTACAGAAGATCCTACAGATTGATTGTAAGGTTTTTGGTACATGGACTGGTTATGTTGGGGCGTGAAACCAGGTGTTCCACTCGGCCTTGGTTGGTTAGAATTTTGGTTAGTGTTCTGTTGGCCACCCCATGACAGGTTAGGGTGGTTTCTCCAACCAGGGTTATAGGTGTTGGAGTAGGGGTTATTCCTAGGCTGCTGCTGGCTTCCTACATAGCAGACCGAGGATGGATTCCCAGGGCAGTATTCATAAGGGTGCCCTTCCCCACAGAATCCACAGATTGGTGCCTCGCCTTGATTTGGTTGAGTGCCCATTGACATGGCTGTGGCGGTATTGGCACTGGTTTGGAGATTGGCCTGAGCCATTTGCTTAACTAGGTTGGTCAGGGCGTTTATTTGGGTACTCATGGCGCTTAGAGCATCCTTGTCTTGAGCCCTAGTTGGCTCTACTGGATGGTCTGACCACCTACAATGAGATGTTGAGATCTTCTCCAAGATCTCATAAGCTTCGTTGTAACTCTTGGACAACATGGAACCTCCAGCAGATGAATTTAGAACTTGTCTGGTGCTGGGGTTGCATCCTTTAAAGAAGACTTCTATTTGGATACACCATGGAATGCCATGGTGTGGACATTTAATGAGAAGGTCTTTGAATCTTGTCCAAGCTTCGTGAAGAGACTCACTTGGAGCTTGTTTGAATTTTATGATATCATCACGAAAGGTTGAATTCCTATCAGGTGGGAAATATTTGACTAGGAATTTTTCTGCTAAATCTGTCCAATTGCGGACAGATCCTGAGGGTAAAGAATTTAACCATGTTTTGGCTTTGTCCCTCAAAGAGTAAGGGAAAAGATATAGCCTCAGGGCTTCTTGGGAAACTCCAGGGATTAGGAATGTGTCACTAACTCCTAGGAAGTTCCTAAGGTGGTTATGGGGGTCCTCATTTTCTATTCCAAAGAATTGTCCCACAGTGGACAACATTTGGAACATCACTGGCTTTAACTCAAATGAGTTGGCAGTGATTTCAGGACGGATTATGCTGGGGTTCAGCTCCCCAGGCATAGGTACTAAATATGAAAGGATGGCGCTATCCTTGTCATTCGCTATTTCAATGGGGTTGCGAGTGACAGGCACCAGGTTTTGATTTACTCCAGCCATTTCTTCTTGAGGTAATTGCGGAGGAATTGTAGTCTCTGCAATGATTGGAGGTAAAAGGGTTTGTTTAAAAAGACGTTTCTTGGCTCTATTCCTAGCTCTAAGTAACCTCTCGGGCTCAGGGTTGAACTCTAGATCACTACTTGGAGTCTCATTCATAAACTACCCTAAATGGTACCTAAAAAAAGAAATGAAAATGGATCAAATTCAATGAAAAATACTTTGATGTTTCAAACTTAACAAACTTCGTTTTCACTTAAAATAAGTCCCCGGCAGCGGCGCCAAAAACTTGTTGCGTGCTCAATGTGAAAAGATAAATATGCAAAAGGAGAGAGAGAGCACTTAGAACATGCAAGCATACATGGTCTCACAGCAAGTAGTAAGTATATTTCATTCGTTTTTTCCACAGAGACTCATTTTTAGCTATTCGCGAAGTGTATTTGTTAAGAAAGATGGGATGAATTTGATGGGGTAAAATTGGTTTTTAATTATCTAAGTTTTACTGGATGTGTAAAGGAATATACCATAAACAAATTAAAGTTAAAATCAGGCTCAAAGAACAAGAGATGGAATCAATAAACGAAGGAGAAAACAGCTACACAGAATGCGTTTTAGCAGAATTGCGAGAACCGCAATTAATCCGCAATTAAATGGCAGCGAAACTGATTAAAAGGGTGAATTAAGGGCTACTAATGACTATCCTATAGGCAGTTTATTACGATTATCAAGCTTTGGATCAACTCTCTATGCATCAAACTCACTCTATCTCAAGTATCGTCCGATTCCATGCATGAGAGACTCAAGTTTACTCGACTTCAAAGTAAGGTCTTAAGCATCTTGTTAAAGCAGGAGTGTTTAGTTTGTACTAGGGAAACGCCTATTCCTAGGCCGTTTCCTGATTACCATGAAAGGCTAGCATGATTATATGACTCTGAACTCTTACTCCTTCCAGAGGTTAGGAGTTCTTTGGACAAAATGGATGGCCAATCGAAATTGCCCGTGGGATGAAGCTTACATACAATCAATGTTCGAGTGTTAATCTGCCTACTTGACTCACGTTTTTTAGCCTATAGTTCTGTCATTAGCATGCCCCTAAGTGATTTTAGTTACTCATGGATATGTAGAGAACAGAAATGGTAGATGAAACAGACATGCTTAGAAGATAAATGTACTTAAAACAGCAAGCCAAAGCCGTAGCAGAAACAGATGGAAACTGTAAAATGCAGAAGTATACTTCGATTGCTTAAAGTGTTTGAATGACAAAGGGACGCTCTAAAAGAAATGAATTCAAGACAGACAACAACGAAATGCAGTAATTGAAATGCTAAACTAAGAACAACAGTGATCAGAGATGGAAATGAGAAGAACAGAGCAGAAAAACAGTAAAGGTTTGCTAGAAAACTCCGTGGCAGTCGCCTCGAATGATGGTGATGAAAAGTCAGCCGTGCTTGGATGAATCCAATCGAGAGAGAATAAGAATCTTCTCTCCTTCCTATCAGATTATCGACTCCAAAAGCTGAGACTCTCACTCCAACAAACGGCAAAGGAAAACAGATGGAAATGGTGGACTGCGAGAAGACTTCTGCGCTTCGAATTATTGCTGAACCTCCGACTTTGACCCCCTTTTATAGTAGTTTGCAGGTGCGTTTGGGCCAAGGAGAACCATCAATCTTCAACGTCATATATCAGAATGGATGGAGGAGAAAGGACGAATCCCTGAAAAGTCGGATCTAAACAGAAAAAGATCAGCCAACTTACGGTTTTAACTTGAATAATTGCGGTCACTGCAATTATTCCGCAATTCATTCGCAATGGTTATTTTTTCATTCTTTTCTTCGGTTTTCAACCCTTTTTCTACCTATTGTACACAAGTCCTATATTAGCTACCTTCTTCTAATTCTCATATTAAAGCATAGGTTTAAGCTAAATGCTAACAAAAACACCTAAATGTGTACATCTTCTTAAGCTAAATGGGTCCTAAATAAGTCACTTTCAGAGACTTAACACATGTCCCTTTGGAACATTTGCTTTTCGCAGAATGCCATTTGGCTTATGCAATGCACCAGCAACATTCCAAAGGTGCATGTTGGCCATTTTCTCTGACTTTGATGAGTCCATGATAGAAATATTTATTGATGACTTCTCAGTCTTTGGTGATTCTTTTAACAATTGCTTAGAAAACTTAGGACAAGTCCTAACTAGGTGTGAGGAGACCAACCTAGTCTTAAATTGGGAAAAATGCCACTTTATGGTGGAAGAAGGGATAGTCCTAGGACATAGAGTATCTAGAGCAAGAGTAGAGGTCGATAGGGCCAAAATAGAAATAATAGAGAAGCTAGTGGAACCTCAAAATGTAAAAGCTATTAGAAGTTTCCTAGGTCATGCAGGTTTCTATAGGAGATTCATTAAAAACTTTTCAAAAATCTCTAAATCGTTGTGTGAGCTTCTAGAGCTTAATAAACCATTTATCTTCTCAAAATAATGTTTCCTAGCATGGAAAACACTTAAGGAAGCCTTAGTCAAAGCCCCAATTAAAGTAGGTCCAAATTGGGATTTACCGTTTGAAATGATGTGTGATGCTAGTGACTATGCAGTAGGGGTTATGTTAAGACAAAAAATAGATAAACTAACGCATTCTGTATATTATGCGAGTAAGACTTTAAATGAAGCACAATGTAATTACATGACCACAGAGAAGGAAATGCTAGTTGTAGTGTTTGCCTGTGAAAAGTTTAGGAATTACATTGTAGGCACTAGAACAATTGTGTACACTGATCACTCTGCACTAAAATATCTAATGAGAAAGGCTGATGCTAAGCCAAGGTTGATTAGATGGGTATTATTGTTGCAAGAGTTTGACTTAGACATTAGAGATAAAAAAGGATGCGAAAATGTGGTTGCTGACCATTTATCTAGATTGCGAAGTAATTGCGAAAACATTGTTGAGCCAACAATTTCTGATGCCTTTGTTGATGAGCATGTCTTTGTGTTAGCACATCGTGATAACGATGAGGAACCTTGGTTTGCGGATATTGCTAACTTCCTCGCCTCGCTGGTACTACCAACTTTCAAAGGGGGGCAAGAAAAGAAGAGGTTCCTACATGAAGCTAGGAAGTTCATCTGGGACGATCCTACACTTTACAAGACTTGTGCAGACGGATTGCTGAGGAAGTGTGTATCAGCTGCTGAGGCAAAGTCAGTGTTGCAGCACTGTCACACATCTCCTTACGGTGGACATTTTGGTGGTCAGAGGACGGCTGCAAAGGTGTTCCAAAGTGGCTACTACTGGCCCACGATCTTCAAAGATGCCCACGACCACGCACACAGCTGCAATGAGTGTCAAAGGACAGGTAACCTCAGTAGGAAGGATGAGATGCCTCTTACCTATATCCTAGAGTTAGAACTCTTCGATGTATGGCGCATTGACTTCATGGGACCATTCCCTCCATCTGCAGGTAATCTCTATATATTAGTAGCTGTAGATTACGTATCTAAATGGGTAGAAGCCATTGCATGTCCATCGAATGATGCCAAGACAGTCATTAAGTTTCTAAATAGGCATATTTTTACAAGATTTGGTACACCACGTGCAATAATAAGTGATGAGGGAACCCACTTTATAAATAAAGCTATGGAAAAGGTACTAGCTAAATACAATGTTAGACATAGAGTAGCAACCCCTTATCACCCACACTCAAATGGACAAGCTGAAATATCCAATAGGGAGATCAAGAACATACTTGAAAAAGTGGTTAAACCTAATAGAAATGACTGGTCTTTTAAGTTAGACGATGCACTTTGGGCGTATAGGACTGCATATAAAACACCCTTAGGTATGTCTCCTTATAGGCTAGTATATGGAAAAGCATGTCACTTACCCTTCGAATTAGAAATCAAAGCCTTTTGGGCCTTAAAAGAGCTGAATTATTGCGTGACCGATGCTGGAACATTGCGGTCTCTGCAATTACATGAGTTAGATGAACTAAGACATATGTCCTACGAAAATGCGAAAATGTATAAAGAAAAAACTAAGATTTGGCATGATAGTAGACTTAGGTTCAAGGACTTTAAAAAGGGGCAGCATGTCCTATCATTCAACTCACGGTTAAGGTTATTTCCAGGCAAGCTTAAGTTCAAATGGTCAGGTCCTTTTGTAATTACTAACGTTTTTGTTCATGGTGCTATTGAGATTCGGAACCTACACCAAGGGCAACCGTTCATGGTGAATGGTGCGAGGCTGAAGCATTACTATGAGGAAGGAGATGTGCAGACACTCTCGGCCTTCCTCCTAGCTGAAGCCTAAGAAGCAATTCGAAAGGGGATGAGTGATCACTGTGCTCATCCATCAGAAGGTTATGCCTTAGATTTTTCTTTTTTCTTCAAGTATTTTAGATTCCGTATCGTTTGTTTATTTGTTGTTTTAATTCGGTATTTTTTGTGATTAGAAGTTTAATAATGGGAGATTTGTACGCAGCAATGAGGAAGATGAATCAAGGGGAGAAGATCCACGAAAAGATCTGGAGAAATCGGAGATTTGGTTGCTCAAATCTTGCAACTTAAAACAAGAAAATCCTAACGGTAATGCGAATCAATTGCTGAAAGATTGCAGAGACTGCAAAAAATAGAGCCGTTGGAGAGTACTTGAGTATAAATAGCCGTCGTTGGGGGATCCATGCCCTCTCCGTTTTCTCAAGCCGTTGGAACATCAAACACTCAGCCTTCTCCTTCCTCTGCATTCCCCAAACTCAGATCTCAAAGAAACAGCAATGGTGTCAACACGAGCAGATCGGTCCACGCCCAAGAAAGCGTCGCCTGATGCAGAAGAAGTTGTGAGGGAGGCGCTGTTTTCCTTAGCAGACGCCGATACTGCGCAACCCTCACGGCCTCCGAAGCTACCTGTGCGAAGAAAGAAATGGAAGGTAGCGACTGAGGTACCTGCTTGTCCCTCTGATCCGGTTGGAACACCCAAGAAAAGGAAGTGGAGAATCGCGATGGATGATCCACCGATCAGGGAGAAAAAGACTCTCAGCGAGGAGAGCCGAGGGAGTGGTCGCCCATCATTTGAGACGGCCAGGCAGAGCCTCGAACCTTCTCCACAGACGCTGGAGCCTGAAGCTCCACCTGAAGAGCACCAAGATTCGGTGCCAAGCGACGAGCCGGCGGAGGAAGAAGAGGTGTTTTCTCCCTTAAAGGATGTCAGTCTTGACAGCCCTGTGGAGGGGGAAAGCAAGGACTCCATGGACGAGACACTGGGGGATTGCCTCCAACATCTGGCCACCAAGGCACGACTCAAGAAGAAGGCCCCGGTGATTATCAAGGGCAAGCGGCCAAAGGCCTCCAAACGAGCCAAGAAGAAGAAGGTTGGAGTTGAACCTTCTTTAAAGAAGATGAAGATTTAGGCCTCTGAGTCGGCCAAAGCAAAAGAGAAGGGGAAAAGGAAGATGTACCCAGAGGACGAACCTCAAGCTGCGAGGTACGTCTCCCAGGAAGCAGAGGCCAAGGGCCTCGAATTAATGAAGAAGGAACTCCTCCACGAGCGAGGATTTCTTGATGCATTGGCGGACCTGCCGCAATTTTTGCGCGCAGGGATCATCAACCATGGCTGGGAGGAACTCTGCAGGCCTCCAAATCCAGCGTATCCTGATATGGTGTACGATTTCTACGCCAATCTCACACACCCTGAAGCGTGTCTATCAACAGTGAGGGGGATAGAAATCAACTTCTCTGCCAACGCCATCAATGAGACCTATGCTCTCAAGGGGCATACACATTCTGAGTATGCCAAGATCATCGAATCGCCATCTGAGGCAGTCTTAGAAGAGGCCTTGCACACAATCGGCAAACCTGAGGCAGCCTGGGCGGTCTCACGGAATGGGAAGCACACCCTGATGAGTGCAACCCTTAGAGACAAGGCAGCAGTCTGGTTCTCTCTTGTGCGCAGACGCATCTCCCTCGTGACGCACGAAACGACTATCAACCAGGGGCAATCGTTGCTGCTCTATGCCATCATGCGGGGACTCACCATTGATGTTGGTGAAGTCATTGTCGCCTTCATCATTGACTGCTCACGCAAAGGTAAGGGCCAATTATTTTTCCCAAACACTATAACTAAACTGTGCTTACGTGCAGGTGTGCCTATTGCGAGGGATGAGAGGCAATTGGCTTACACAGGCCATCTGGAGCTGCCCACAATCTTAAGGATGAGAAGACGGGGCAATATGGAATTTGAGATGGACGGTCTGGCTGCTGCACAGTCACTGTCCATGGCATGCCTGATGGACCTGCAGCACAAGATGGCTCAATGGGCTGAGTATGCGCAAGCAAGGGATCAGGAGGTGGCTGAGCAATTTGGTTGTATATTCCCCACCATTCCTGCTGGTTTGCTGAAGCCTTAGGCGCCTCCAAAGGAGAGGAGAGACGAGGATAAGGATAATTGAATGCCAGCTTGACGGCATTCGAGGGAGTATCTCTGTTCCCTCTTAAGAAAAAAAAACAAAACCTGCTTTTCTGTGAACTGTTACCCCATTTTTAATCCAATCAATGATCTGTTTTAATTGTTAATTTGTGTGTTTAGAGTAGTTTAGATTAGATTGATGTCATCTGCGTAGTTAGCTTAAATAGTTTTGTTGTTTTATGTAGTTGTTGATGTCTGAATATAGCATGCTAGGAGCCTTGATCACAGCCAAATTTGCTCTGTAGGATTAATTGCGGATTTCTTGCCGTATCCGCAATGTTTTGTTAGTTTTCGCATGCTGATTAAATGAGTTTTGGATGGGCTGTTTCTGTTTCAATTTCGATATCTTGCTGCTTTGCTGACTTCAGTATGTAATCTATCTGTTGAGCATGCTGGATGAGTGTCATAGTACACCTTTGTTCGTTTAAATTTAGCTTCATTTATTGCTAAGCATGCACCTCTGTCAGCCCTTAACATGTTGTTTTTACAAATATTCTGCCTCTGAGTTATATGCTTTAAGAAGGTCGTTCTATGCCTAGGAGTTTTGAGTTCTACTTGTTTTGCCTTAGACTAGATGCTTCTAGGACAAGTTTGGGGGTGTGCCACCTCCGACTCTCATTGGGGACAATGAGAAGTTCAAGTTTGGGGGAGGCAGCCTCTAGGCCTAGGAACATTCCTCTCTCCCTCTTTAAACATAAGCATTCTTCTTCTTTGAAAAAACTGAAAAGACAAAAAATGAATAAATAAAGAGTAGTCTCTCTCTTGAGGATGCTGAGTAATCAGGGCCATTTGTGTAACCCACAAGTGGCACTGCATCAAAAGGCAAACCATAAGGAGAGACTCTACCAGAAAAAGAAAAGAAAAAGGAAAAACCAAGGAAGAAGAATGTATGCCTACAAGTTATAGCCTAAGTGCTTAGGTGTCCTGTATGAATGAACTCTGATCCTTGGTTTGCTAAGCACAGGACTGTAGCTTGAAGGTATGTTAGGGGAGATGAGTGTATATCCAATGTAGTGATGCCAGGGTTTAGGTTGTTCTATGAAATGTACTACTGCTACTCGTGTGTACTAAGACTGGCATGACTCTAAGGAATCTTAGGTAGCTTAAAAGAAAAACATTAGAAGCATGTACTGAGTCTGGGATAAAACTAGGAAGAATTTGAAAACTTAGGGATAGCTGCACAATGAACCTAATGATTTAAGCAGATAAACCAGTTGTTAGGAAGTTTATAAAAGGCAGTAGGTTTTAAAAGGCAAGAGAAACCAGAATAAGCAGCATGTGAAGTTAGTTTGAACTTAGGAGAGTGTCACAGGACAGCCACGCCACGGATAGTAAGCTTAAGGAAGTCAGCAAGTATTCAGATAGAGTTTAAAAGATAAGAGTTAGCAGCCCAAGTAAGCCCTTATATTGCTCGAGGACGAGCAATAACTTAAGTTTGGGGGTGTGTTACGTCTCCAAAAGTACTTAATTTAGGGACTTATTTGCCATATAATCGTGCAATCTCTTAAGCATTTCTGTTAGAGTTTAGTTTAATATGTGCTTATGTATGAGAATTCATAGAATGGAACTAAATCAGGACTTATTTGTAAAAGGAACAAGAAAGAATCAAAAACAATGCTAAAAGAGTCAAAATGTACATTGCAGGGGAATTGCTGAAACATTGCTGTCTCCGCAATGTTTATTGCGGTCACAACGAGGAATTCACAATGTTTAAAGTTGTTGCTGCTAAGTTGTTCCAACCGTCCTCCGTTTTGTTGCGATCTTTCAGCCGCCCAAGTTCTCCCCTGCTGCCACGTGGAGGGTCGTCGTTCAGAATGGATGGTTCTCCTTGACTGAAGAGTACCTGCAAAGAACTATAAAAGGAGGTCAAGGGGGAAGGAGAACAACAAGCTTGGAAGCGTAGAACTCTCCATCTCAACGCAGTTTCTCTCCATTTTCTATCCCGTTTGTTGGAGTGAAGGAATCAGCTTTTGGCACCGATAATTCAAGAGGAAGAAGAGAAGATCTTTCTTCTCTTCTTATTGGATTCATCCCCAAAAAACGCTAACCTTCTCCTTCATCCGAGGCGCTTGCGGCGAGGAGTTCACGCACACAATTACATCGCTTTCTACTCCTTTCTGTCTTCCCTTTTCTCTACTGATTGCTATCATTTACTTATGTTTGCGACATTATTTCAATTCGTCTTCATTTGCTTAGTCTTTACTGTTTTACAGTCTTTGCACATTAAAGCTTTGATTCTTACTTAATAGAGAAATCATTTACAACTTCGCAAGTTTCTATTCACTTTCTGTCTTTCCTTTGCTTTCATTTAAGTACTGTTAATCATGCTTGAACAATCTAGTATTTCCACTTCCACATCATCCATGAGTAACTAATCACACAAGGGTCTGCTAATGATGAATCTATAGGTAGAAATACGTGAATTCAGCTTGTAGGATAGCTTCGAATGCATTGAATGTATGTGTACTTCATCCCACGGGCAATTTCGATCGGCCATTCATTTTGTCTAAAGAACTCCTAACCTCCGGAAGAAGTAAGAGTTCCGAGTCGTCCATTCATGCTAGCCTTTCATGGTACCCAGAAAACGACCTAGGAATAGGCGTTTTCTTAGCACAATTCCTTAACTTGCTTATATAAATAGATGCTTAAGTCTTACTTGGATATGAGTGAACTAAAGGATCTAATGCATGTAATCGAGAGATGCATGAGAATGAGTTAAATTGATGCATGATAAGTTGAGCTACTGCTGAATAATCGTATGAAAAAGCCTATAGAGGAGTCGTTAGTTGACCTTGTTTCCCCATCTCACCCTTAAAACGTTGCTAATTTAATTGCTAGATAATTGCTGTCTGCGCAATTCTATAGTTCTGTTTTTGCCTTAGCCATTTTTCCAGTATTTCACTTTTGCGATTTTATTGCTAGCAAATTGCTTTCTCCGCAATTCTTTTTCCTCTACATTCAAGTTCATCTCTTTACTTGCTTTCGTTTAGGCTTGCATATCTCGTATATTCTTCATTAGTTAGGCACATTAATCTTCAATTCACCCCATTTAAGCCACCCTTTCTAATTTAGCATCTCACTTCGTTAGTAACTAAGAATAAATCTCTGTGGGAAATCGAATGAAAAAATACTTATTACTTGCTACAAGATCATGTATGCTTGCATGTTCTGAGTGCTCTCGCATCGCATTTTTATTTACACACTGAGCACGCAACAAGTAACAACATCGATTTTGAAGATGAAGCGACGACATCAGCTTTGACGATGGAGCGACAACTTCGACTTTGAAGATCACCTAAACTTTGAAGATGAAACGATCACCTAAACTTTGAATTTGAAGTGACCACCTAAAATTTTAAAATGAAGCGACGACATCGACTTTGAAGATCATCTAAACTTTGAAGACGAAACGACAACCTCGACTTTGAGACGAAACGAAGCTGCCATAGAACTTGGAGATGAAGCGGAGCCGTCTTCAAACTTGAACTTAAAGCGAGGAAGCCTTCGAACTTGAACTTGAAGCGAGTAAAGCCTCTTGTGCGTACGAAACTTGTACCTTCACCCTAAGAGTAGTGCACGCGCTCAACTTGCAATGTTGCTTTACAAAGGAAAAGAAAATCTTTGTTGTGTCCCCTTTATTGATGATGTCGATGCTCGAGCCGTGGCTGCAGTTCGCGAGCTTCTAGAGGGTTCGCGTGAGGAGCTGAAAGAGTTTCAGTGGATGCCTTGATTTATGTATTTTTTTTGTTATACTCCTTGTATCTTCTTCTAGAACTCTCTTATGTAAATGCAATTTTTGGATTTTTTCTTGATTACTGATTCTGTTCAGAACAATCATTTGACCCGTCTCAACTCATTTTGGAATATTTTTTTTTATATATTGTTGTGACTGAACTAAAAAATTTTTAGTTGCCTACGTACCCTTGAATGGAAGGGATCAAGTCATAACGTAGTTCAAATACATGATTTTTTTTTGGGTCGTTCACCTTTTAAGCTCGTGCGGGCCAGGAGCAACATGTAGTTTATACTCTTACGTTAAGGAGTAGTTACATTTCAAGTGCTTTTATCTTCATCAAGGTCTGGATGAAATCCTTCACTTGTAGGATTGGTTAGAATGATGAGATTTTTCTTCACCTTCAAGGAACCCTCTGTGTTTATGTGGACAGAAAATTTCCTCTTCATGCGTGAAGGAACACGACTGTGAATCTTCTTGTCGCTACTTTCTTCATCGAAGAGTCTTGCCCCTACAGTCTTCATATTTCATTGTTGTTGATCACTTGTAACTTTGAGGCGATCAAAAACAGATGTTGAAGGTCCGTCTTTCTTTGATGTAGAAACACTTAACCTTTGAAAAGCTGAAGTTCAAGTGGAGGTAGAAGTTAGACATGGATTTTCTTCTTTTGTCGCGGCCATACTCATCCTTTGGAAGACCGAAGTTCGAGTAGTTGAAGGCTTGATGCGATTGAAGACAAAAGTTGTTTGGTCGACTTCTTTTGAGTCGTCGACTTCTTCTGCGTTGATGTAGCATGAAATTGCAAAGCTTTCTTCCTCTTTCTTGATGAGAAGGAAGTTTCTTGAGAAAAAATCTTTTAAAGTCACTGGTTGTCGAGGTTGAGGACGATATTTATTTCCTCCTCTCTCATGTTTAGGCTTCCTCGAATTGCTTCTTCCTTTCTTCTTTGAAAGCTTATTGTTTCGTTTATCATCTCGAAACATGCAATCTTCTTTCTAGACAGGTCTTTGTCGTCGTATTTTCTGACGAGCCACGACGATCCAACATTTATCCTTATTTCCGACGACCTCAGGTTTTACCTGAGAAATTTGCTTTGGGGTTTCATGTCTGAACCGAACAATTATTGGTTCGCAGGTCCCAAACTGGATCAGATTTTCTTTTTGCTCTTCAAATGAGGCCGAAGATAATTGAGCGTCAGAGTTCATTATTACCGCAGCGTGGTTTGATTGAGCTATTTCATCAAGGTCTAGCTCAATTTTTCCCTCATTGGCTAACTTTAGAACGAACTCTTTTAGGACAAAATATTTCTCCACTGGGTGGCTGATAACTCGATGATACTTACAATAGTTGGGATCATCGACTTTGTCCATTTCTTCCGGGCGCCTACACTCGGGAAACTCAATCAGACTTGTTTTCAGTAGTTGCTCTAACATGTCAGGAATGTCAGAGTTTGGAAATGAGTAGACTTTTTCTTGTCTTTCTTTTAAAGTTAGGCGATGTTTCTCGCCTCCGTCATTTCTTCTCTCGGTCTTGTTTTCCTTTCCTTTTGAGGAAAACCTGAAAGGGGTCGTATTGACAACCATGGATTCTTTCACGAAACTCTTCGTGATTTTCTTAGTGTCGTTTACTTGTTTCTTTATTTTCTTTATATCTGGGATTAAGAGGTCCCTAGTCCCTCTGTTAGCGATACTCAGCTCCATATCGTGGGCGCGAGTTGCTAACTCTTCAAATGTGTGGGGTTTTATCCCTTGCAGGATGTAGTGAAGTCCCCAATGCATGTCGTGTTGGGTTTTATGTCCTAACACTCGTGGTTTGTAAACTGTTATGTTTGTAAACAATCTATTTAGTAATAAAGAGTTATTAAGTTTTAATTCAATAAAGGAGTTTATTGGATTAAAGTGAAACATGTTTTATCCTATACCAATAACCAACACCCTTGGCATTGTTTGAGTATTTGAACCTCATTTATGACATGATTGTGGATCAGGTTCAAGTATACTGCCAAAAAATTATAACCATTAACATACCTAGCGATGACAAGGCACCTGTTGATGAGCCATGGGGATACTTAGTGCTTACGATGTAAGCCTGTCTACAGAACCTAAAACTTAGGCTCTGATACCAACTGTAACGACCTGACTTTCTATGACCTCACCCTAGGACCGTTACTACATGTCTGATGTCATAATTTTCAATAAATAATTTAAAATTTTATTTTAGAAGTGAAGAATTCAAAATATAATTTTTCCAGAACATCTCAACATAAAAACAAATACATTTACTTTTGGTATCCGAATAAAACATTAAATAATTAAATTCAGTTCATTCGAAACAATCTTCAAGTAAAAACTCTCAGTCCTAATTCTTAGGAGAAGAATAAAACGAGACTCAAATGGGTAAATCGCTAAATGCGGAAACTCTGACTTTTCAGATCCCATGGATTCATCAATCGATCACCTCGTCAAACGCCTTGTATGTTCCTGACATTTCCTGAAAAAAAATGTTTTAAGAAAGAATGAGTATTTTAAATAAAATACTCATTAAGCAACTCCACTACCGTGGTCAGTCTATGCAATCACATGCAATCATGAACTGACTGAAAACTTTAACTAGTGGGACCTAAACCTGCATCTTCTAGCTTACCATTTCATTCCTGTTATACTGGATGTGCATCAATTTCATACACATCAGTCCCAGATACATCCATTTCATGTACTGGGAACCCTCTAGGCATGCATCACTTTCATGCACGTCATCCTCTAGGTATGCATCACTTTCATGCATAGGTGAGCATCACTTTCATACTCACCGGCTCTAAGCACATCACTTTCATGTGATTAGAACCCCTAAACCTGCATCACTTGCATGCAGACAAATTTTAGAGGGGATGAGGGTAGCTAATTTACAAACTCGTAACTCATATGTCACACACGAATGCATGAGTCCCACCTAAAACATTTCAGATACTAAAAATGATGCAACATAGAGTAATTTTCTCCCAGGCAATAACGGTCATATTTCAGCATGCATCTCATCCATAAAAACTTCACTTAAGCAACATTCAAGCTTTACAAACACATTTCAATGCATAGACATGACTCAAAAATCATAAAGAGATAACTTTCTCTTTTCATCATTCATAACTTTCTCAACGATGTCACCTGAATAATTTTCTCAAAGCCACCAGAAACAATTTCACAATCCATATTTGACATTCGTGAACCATATAAATAATTTCAGAGATACATACAAACATACACTGCACATTCCAAACAAACATCAGAAAAGTTCCCAAACTAGCCCGAAGGCTAGCCAACAGTAAGTTACTTACCTCAAATCTAATTTAGAAAGATTAACCCTCCAACTTGACTTGTAAAACTTAATCCAACCTATAACAATTTCTAACATAAATGAATAAATTTGACATCTAAGTCCGAAAGACAAAAATCATGAAGGTTGATAGCTTACCCAAAAACGCTGAGAAATTAAAACAGTTCTGTATTCAAATCGACCCCAACCTTAATCGATTAGTATAAATCTACATAAAACCTTGCTGTAAACAATATCAGATAGCTCGAATCTTGCGTATCTGATCGTTGTGGCTACCGACGCGACGATCCTCCAGCAAATGGCGAGGAAGGACGGGGGCGAGTGGCTGACGGCTACGGCGGCGTGCGGCAGACCGAAGGGAGACGACGGTGTGTAGAGATCGAAGAGGGAGCGATGGCGATGGTGACAGGTGCGGAAGAGCGGTGACGACGTGTGGGCGGCGACGAAGCTTAAGAGAGATGAGGGAGGAGACGAAATGGAGAGGAGAGGCACGACGGTGTGCGGCTGGGCGAAGATCGGAGAGGGAGTTGAGAGGTCAGGGAGAAGGCAGAGGAAATTCGTAGGGGGCGACGGTTGACTTCCAAGAACGAAGAAGAAGCTCTTTTTTCTTTCTTTTTTTCTTTTTTTAACTTTTAAAATAATAATAATATTATATAATAATAAAAATATTATTATTATTATTATTATTATTATTATTATTATTAATTAGTTTTCAAAATAAATAAACCTATTTGACTTAGTCAACTCTTAGCTCAATTTCTTTTAAGACCAATTCCAAATGATCAAATCACTTAACCCACTAACGAGCCCGGTAACAATAACAATTAAATAAATTTCTTTTACCTGAAGTTCGGGTCGTTACACCCCTAGTGTGACTGAAGAGCAGCTAAATCTTAGAGCTTTTCCCTTCACTTTGAAGGATAAAGCTAAGGATTGGCTTTATTACTTGTCGTCAGGGTCGATCACCACCTAGAACGAGATGAAAAGATTATTTTCGGAGAAATATTTCTCAGCTTCCCTCGCAACAACACTGAGAACGAGAATTTATGAGATTACTGATGAACGTCATTTATGTCGTGTTTTTATCCTTTAAAGCCTACTCATTAATTGACTTTTTGAGTTAAATTAAAGATAATTGTGCATGTAATTGATTAAAAGAGAATAAAAATAGGAAAGTCACATGATCAAGGTCGTTTTGTCAATATGAAGCAATTTAGAGGGTAAAAGAGTCCTTTATGATAAGAATTAATGTTGTTTTAATTATTTTCAGGAAAAATGGATTATGCTTCAGCTTGTGGCCACATAGAAGTCACAAAGTGCAGTTGACTGGTCAAACGAATTTGTTGAGATATTTTGTCGAAGATTTTCAAAAGATTCAGCAAACCAAATCCCCATTTGACCTAAAACCCCTTCCCAAAGATCTCTCCCCCAGTTTAGCAACCTCCAACAAACCCTAGGGCTTATAAAAGGCACCACCAGTCTTCATTCAAAGCATCGATCAATCTTTACAACAATCAATCTCCACATAGTCGATCAACCTCTTTTCTCTCTCGAAGAACTCACCCAAATCCCGAAACTCCAAACAAGAGCGGACCACTCCTCTGTAAAATTTCTACTTCAGCCATCTCCGGAAGGAAGGTGCTGCGAGAATTCGATTCGCATTAACGACGTGAATCGAGCGAGTAGAGACCCTTCATCCATTGTCCACGAGTTCGAGAGAGAGGAAGTTGGAAAATTTTCATATTTATTTTCTATTTTATTCTGCACATTTTCTATTTACATTATGTTTTTATTTCGCATTTCTTTACGTTCTTAATTTTCATTGCAAAATTACCATTTTACCCTTTCGTTAGTTTTTGCATTTATAATTTAATTTTCAGTTCAGAACCTTCGTTATTTAAATTCTATCCTTTATTTATTATTTACATTCTATTTTTATTCCATTTGCATTTTGTCTTTAATTTTCAAGTAAAATTACCATTTTACCCTTTAGCCATTTTTTTTACTTATGCATTATTTATCAATGAAGTATTTTAGTTTATTTTTCATTAAGAGCTAATTTTTTCTAAGGGATTTAATTATGTGAATGCCCGTTAAGAAATGAGCTAGCTTTACAACTGTAAATTACGATTTTACCCTTTATGCCTTGTGTGGTTCGTCAATTACTGAATATATGCAAAAATGTTAGATTAACTTGATCAATTAATCAACATGAAATTTTAATGTCGATACTGGACATGTCGGGCAATTAACGGCTCTCGTAAAGGTGATATAACAGAAAATCCTAGGAATAGGATTTCGTCGATTGTCTTTGATGATTGGGGCAAAAGACTATGGGATCAATAAGATTGCATTCTTAACCATCTAAGATCACATTATCCACTGAACCGTGAGTATAATGGCTTAGACTCCTAAAGTACTTGCAAAGAGGTTGAATAGGAGATGAATCTGATCCAAAAGCATAAGGTACTATGTGGTGACTCTGTGGTCACAGGCTTTCAAGTAAACTCAACTTAGGGCTGAAACATGATTGGATCCCCGTTTTTATTATTATTTTCAAATCAAATCCAACAAAACATTATCATTTTATTGTTGTTACCTTTCATTGCATTCGAAAAAAAATTTCTTCCTAAAACTAAATTTCCACAACAGTCTCTTAGGATTCGATACTTGGAATATTTTCCATATTATTACTTGATTGACAGTGTATACTTGCACTTGACCATATATTTCATTGCAGGTTATTGAACCAAACTACACACCCACATTTTGATCATCAATTACCCAAGATGTGGGTGAATCACTACATGAATACTGAAAACGATTTGAAAGGTTGTGCGCTAGTTTCCCACACCATCAGATCGCCGACCAACTGCTCATTCAGTATTTCTATGAGGGGATGACTCTCATGATAGGCAGATGATCGATGCTGCCAGCGGAGAAGCACTGATTGACAAAATTCCCGCAGAAGCTAAGCAGTTGATTGTCAACATGGCATGTAACTCCCAACAGTTCGATGTTAGAGGTGGAGTTGGACAGATCCATCAGATCAACCAGACCAGTGAAGTGAATGACATTAAGGCCCAAGTGGCAGAAATGAGTAGTTTGTTGAAGAAGTTTGTTGGAGGTAGTCTGCGCGAGTCAGAAGAAGTGAATTTTATTGGAGGGTATGCCTCAAATCCAAGAAAGTATGACTCGTATTCAAACACATACAATCCTGGGTGGAGAGATCACCCCAATTTGAGCTATGGAAAACGGGAAGGGCAACAACATTATCAGAACCAGTCTTATGAGAGACCTCAGAATCCTGTGCATGCTCAGCCCTCCACTTCAGGTAATTCGATAGAAGAGATGGTAAGAACGATTGTGACTACGACAGGTCAATTTCAGAAGGAAGCTCGCGATGAGCTTAACAATCACAAGGCAAAGCTGCAAAATCTGAACAAGCAGCTGACCCAATTGGCCATGTCGATTAGCAGATTGAAGAGTAAGAGCTGGAGAAAACTTCCCTCTCAGACGACTGTGAACTCATGTGATAACGTGAGTGCAATTAACTTGAGAACCGGGAAGGTAATTCCTTCCAACACCACCGTGGTGGAGGGGGAAAAGAGAATGGCAAAAAATAATTACAAGCCCACAACACCTTTCCCGAGCTACCCACTGAATGTTGAATCAGAGAAGAAAAAGAATTTGAGTAAAGAAGATCCCTTGCTTACACATGAAAATGTTCGTCGAGCACCATTCCCTAGTAGGCTTGTGAGGCCTAAGGAAACCAATGATGACGAAGAAGTCCTAAAAACGTTCCAAAAGGTGTCGGTAAATATATCCCTCTTCTTGAAGAGGTCAAAAAAATACCTAAACATGCAAGGTTCTTGAAGAATTGGTGTACTTGCAAGCAGAAATCGAAGGTGAATGATGAAAAGAAGAAGAAAGAGAATGTCTCAGCTATTTTCTCAAGTACGTTACCGACCAAATGCGAGGACCCAGGTATGTTCACTCTTAGGAAAATTTTACCTACCTCATTCATCCATTGGGTGATTGGGGATCTTTGATTTTATCTCCGAAATTTGTAAAACTATATATGAGTGGGCCACATAGAATTATCTCACACTTAATTGACAATTTTATGTTCACTTTGGCTATTGTTCAAATTTATTTCTATTAATATTGACTCTTTATCATTTAGTTCTTTTTTGCAAGGATGACACGCACAAATCAAGAAATGATTAAAAAAAAGCGTAAAAATCAATTTATACCCTTAAACTTTGGAGGCTGTATCAATTAAAACCCTAAACTAATTATTGTATCAATTTAAACCCTAAACTTTCATAAGTGTATCAATTTACACCATTTTTTAGAAAAATGTTAGTTTTCACACGTGTCGAATCTCCACGTGTTTAAATCAGCGTTTTTAAAATAAAATTCTAATAGAAGGTGTAAATTGATACAGCTCTAAAAGTTTAGGGTGTAAATTGATACAATCAATAGTTTAGAGTTTTAATTGATATAACCTCCAAAGTTTAAGGGTATAAATTGTTTTTTTCCCTTAAAAAAAATTCATGTGGTACATGAATGAGCTGAGACCACATCCGAATGAGAAAGATCTGGAGGATATGTAAGTATGGATGAGAGAAACTTAAAAGAATTTATAGTTACTACGTATACCAACAATGTGTACCTTTTTTTTTTTGACTCAATCATAGGAACTCAAAAGTTAAGCGTATTTGGCTTAGACTATAATCTTATGTTGGGTGACCTTTTGGAATTTTCCTAGGTGTACGGGTCAAGTTGTAATATAGTGTATGAAAATACGGATATCGTCCTCAGGATTGGTTAATTTTATGTTGGGTGACCTTTTGAAATTTTCCTAGGTGTACGGGTCAAGTTGTAATATAGTGTATGGAAATACGAATATCGTCCTCAGGATTGGTTAATTTAAGTTGGGTGACCTTTTGGAATTTTCCTAGGTGTACGGGTCAAGTTGTAATATAATGTATGAAAATACGGATATCGTCCTCAGGATTGGTTTCTAATTCACTTAATTAACACGAATATTATCACTTGACTATATCTCTATGATAATTAAGATAATTCAACTATGAAGAACGTTTTCCACAAAACCTACAAGAAAAGTTTGCCACAAAACCTACAAGAAAAGTAAATTGACTATATCTCACAATTCAGACAATTCAAATATGAAGAACGTAAAACTATATCTCTATGACAATTCAGACAATTCAAATATGAATAACGTAAAACTATAATTGCGATCCAACTTTTGTTTTATTTTCTCTCCATTTTTTTAGGTGTCTGGTTTGGTTCTCGAGGCGGTCCATCCGTTCTGAGTTGGGTCAGATTTTTATTAACATTTGTCCAACTTATGCTCTCATTCTCTCCTCTCCTTTCCCCAATCTATTTTTTTTTTTATTTCTTCTACTTTTTCCCCCTTCTTTCTTTCTACACCATGGGCGCACCCAAATCTTTTGTTTTCTCCCTCGCATCGCAATCGTTGCCTCTCGCCTCCATCGTTGTCGTCATTCGCTCTCACCTCCTTCCATCGGCGCGACCCCGACCTCAGCCTCTGTCGTCTTGTCTTATGCCTCCGACCCCGCCCTCAGCCACTATCATGAGGCTCCCATCTCCGATTCTCCTTCTGCGTAGTCAGTTTTGCGCTGAAATCAATCGACCTAACCTATCGATCGGTTGGTCGGTTGAATGAACTGAATTTTTTTTTCAATTTTTGGAAACAGATATGGTCGATTTGACATCGATTTGGGCGAAAAATCGATCTCGACCGACCGAAGCTCACCTTGTACATAAATGAACTGAAACCACGTCTGAATGAGAGAGATCCTCAAGATATGCAAGTATGAGATGAAAGAAACTTAAAAGAATTGATAGTTACTCCCTATACCATCAAGAGTGCATCTTTCTTTTCAGTTACTCAATCTTGACCAATCCCAGGTTAGGTGACCTCATTCAAATTTTCCTAGGAAGCAACTTAAGGACAAAACATGCTGAAAAGACTCGTGTTGGTCTGTTCATTCTCATGAGCAACTCAAGACTAGTATGGTTACGTTACCAGGTCATAGGGGAATATTAGGCTTTCTTTTTTTAATGTACATGAAACAAAATCTAGGTTTTGAAAGTACATACACCAAAATGAACTTAATGTGAAATTACAAATAAAAGTAATATACTGAATAAAAAAAATCCTTGAGATATGATGTCACAGTTCGTAAAATAATTTTAGTTTTAATAAATAAATTAAAACTAGAAAAAAAAATAATAATAATCGGGTAGGAAAGGAAAGGGAAAGGAAGGGCAGCGAACATGGGCGGAGGCACGTGACCCCCCTGAAATAATTATGTTTAGATATTTGTATAGGAAAATACAAAAATGTTATTATAATTATTTGTTGGTTTGGTTGTCCTAGGGGCACATTTGTAGGCTTTCTGAATCTTTGGCTTCAGTTCAATTCCAGCCTCACGCAAAAAAAATTAATAAGTATTTAGTTAATTGAATCATTTTTTATACTTTACTAAATTAGTTTAGAAAAATAATGAAGAAAATAAAATTAATTTTATTTTAAAAAAATTATAAATATTTTGAATTTCATTATTTAAATAATTCTATAACAGTTTATTATAATTTTAGAATTAATATTTTTTTTTTTAGTATAAATATTATATATCAATAAAATTATATTTATATGAAGGTAAAACTACAAATTTAGTCATTTAAATTTTAAAATTGTATCTATAGATTTCTGAAGTTTAAATAATGTCTTGTAGGTTCTTAAATTTTTAATTTTGTGTTCAGTGAAATCTTGAACTTTAACAATGTCTAATATATTTAATTATTTATGAGCTTTCAATTTTGTATTCAATAAATATTAGGCATATTATTATTTTAAAAAAATAGTTAATTTTATCTCTAATTAACCTTAAAATTTTAATTTTGTATCTAATTGATATGTAATTTTTACAAAAATGTCGAATAAACTGGAGACCTAGACACAAAAATAAAATTTATGTTTAATAGAACATTTAATTTTTAAATTTTAGAATATGTTTCTATTGGATAAAAAATTAAAAATCTATGGATGCATTAAATAGGGTTGGTTGCACAAATAGCAATTTCGCAAAAAATAATTGCAAATTTAGAAAAGTTTAAAACCTTTTGCAAATATGGCAAAAAAATCAGTGGCTATCACTGATAGACTTTATGACTATCACTGATAGACTTCTATAGACTATTATCACTGACAAAATTCTATAAAAAATACTACTATCAGCGATATACCATACTATCAGTGAAAGAAATTGTCATATCCGCAATTTTTTTTAAAAAGTGCTATATTTTTAATTATTTTACTCTACATTGACATATGTTACAATTTCCCTATTAAATATAAAATCAAAAGTTTATGGATCTATTACCCACATTTTAAAGTTTTGGGACCATAGACACAAATACAAAATTTAAGAGTAAATTTGTAAGTTGACCTAATTTGAATTGTGCCCCTCTCATATAAATTTCTGCATCTGCTCCTGGAGCGAAAAAAAAAAAAAAAAAAAAAAAATGGAAATGTGATACGGTAGGTGGCGCCATAAGCGGTGATTTACTTTGATATTGACTGGTCAGATGGTAAAACTTATAAGGCAAAAAAAAAAAAAAAAAATTCACCCTTTTTTCGAAATTGTTTCAAAACGAATCTTATTTTCTAATTTATATTAAAAACAACCCAACCCTCCCTTTGAGAAGTATACATTCTCCAAGTCCAGCTATATATTTTATTTTTTCCAAGGTACATATACTTTGCCTAGAAAAATCGGATCCCACACCTTCAAATATTATTGTTTTTCTGTACTTGATTAATTAAAGCAGTTTATCCGAGAGAAAAAAATGAGCAACTTCCAAGAAAACGCATAGTCTCCTTCATGCAAACAAGTTTACGGGAACCAACCACAATCTTCCACTATAAATTTTTACATTCAAAGCAAATTAGCAAAAATAATCCTCCTTCATTCTATCTTATAAGTCCTTTGGAATTTCCTTTCATATATTATAAGGTCATTTTTGTACTCATCCAAGTTACATATTTCTCCAACCGATTATTGATTTTTGTTTGCGTTCGAATGCAGATGCAGATCTTCGTCAAAACTGTGTCTGGCAGGAGAATTGGTTTAGACGTTTTAGCATCGGATAAGATCGCGAATGTGAAGGCTAAAATGGATAAGATCGCGAATGTGAAGGCTAAAATTTATGGGGAGGTAGGCATTTGTCCAGAGCGTATGAGGCTTGTTTTAGCAGGAAAAGAGCTTCAAAATCACGTTACTCTCGCAGACTATAGCGTGCAGGAAAAGAGCTTCAAAATCACGTTACTCTCGCAGACTATAGCGTGCAGAATGATTCTGCATTACATTTGATTTCTCGTGTTCCTGGTGGATTTTAATACTCTTGTTTTTTCCCTTTATTTTTCAATTTGGTTTCTGTGTTTTTATTAATAATCCACAGTAGTTTCTTATCTTTGTATCACACACTAATTATTAGACTTCTCAATGTAATTTAATCATAACTTACTTTTCTCTTTCTGCTCTTAGATTAATTATAATTTTCTTTTTAAAGGGCCACCTTCAAATTACTAATGAAAACAAAGTTTAAATCCTTAAACTGAACTATGAACAAGATGCCTCAAGTTCCAAATTTCTTCCACATGTTGTCAAAAAATAATTCCTTACAGAAATAGGGGACAAATCTCTAATGATGCCACGTGGTCATTTAATTATATTCAATTATAAAAACTAATAAAATGTAACAAAAAATGTAGCTCTAAATTAAAAACGTTAGCAGTTACTGTCGCTGTGTGTAATAACTCAGAAAAAGGAAAAAGAAATACAGAAAGTCTGAGTGAGAATAAAAAGAGATTAGATTGTAAACTAAAAGAAAAAAGAAAAGAAAAAGGGAAAGCCAAATTGAGGGGAGGGGAACATTGAAAAATGGGGCATCGCCATGAGCGAACAGCAAAAATCTTGGAGCTCTGACCTTGAAAGAAGTTGTATGGAGGTTGCTGGTGATTATTAAAGAAAACAAAAACCAGAGAATTTAACACTCTGAGAATTTACTAAATACACTTCCAGGAAGTAATGAGGGAAACAACCAAATATTTAGAACCTGTTCCAAGTTCCTTCTAAAAATAATAACTCGAGATCTCCCAGCACAGGGATAATTTATTAGACATTAACGTATATGTACATCAATATCATATATACCTCACTGGGTTCACCCCATAATCTACGTAAATAAAAATCAGATTCTGATCCAAGAATTCCGGGAGGTAAATACTCTGCACCACGAGGATTTGTTGGCACATATATCTGGTAGATTATAAAGAAAATAAGAGAAACTGTCAGAAACCAGCAATTTATTACGAACCATTACATTTGCCAGCAATTTATTTCAGATTTTTTTGCCTACAGAATAATTGCTGAACTCAACAATAATATCCATTAGACCTCTCCCACGAGGCCGACGACTTTCAGCAAAATTTTGGCCGATTTCGACGATTTTGGCAAAACTCCGGTCGATTTTCTGCGACGACCTCCGACGAAACTCCAGCCGATCTCCAACGACGTCTCTGATGATAACCACCCGACGACCTCTAGCAACTAACGACGACTACTCTTATCCAGTCACTGAACATCGACAATAGTAAACATTGGTCATAATTTTTAAAATACAAATTTAAATTTATTAATGAAACATTTGTAATTTTGAGAAAATGTAAGTTAAGAGTTGTTCACACGAGAATTCGAACGACGAATGAAAATTCGACACGTGTAAATGAAATTTGAATTGTATTTAATTGTATTGCATGTATCAGTGCGTAGTGGATTACAATCTCTAATGTTTGATCCTCTGATTCTTTCTCTCTCAAATGTAAATGTATCTCGAGGGCTTCGCAGCTTGTTCTCGTTAGATTTGTTTCGAGGGCTTTGCAGCTTGTTCTCGATGTTGAATTTGGATCGAGGGCTTTGCAGCTTGTTCTCGATGTTGAATTTGGATCGAGGGCTTCGCAGCTTGTTCTCGATGTTGAATTTGGATCGAGGGCTTCACACGATGTTGAATTTGGATCAAGGGCTTCGCACGATGTTGAAGGACTGTTCAGTCTTCCAAGGATGCAGGGAGTCTTCGTTGTTTGAGAATTCTCTCTGAGCTCTTAGGAGTAGAAATTTTCTGACCCCAAAAAATGAAGAATGAGCTCTCTATTTATAGAGTTCTCATGGACCTGGTGGGCTTGGGCTTGGGCTTGGATCCAATGGGTTTGGGTCCAATGACATTTTGGGTTCAATGGGCTTTTGGGCTTTGGGCCAAATTGCCATTTAAATAGCTTTCTGGCCCGATTCGATTTCGAGCCCAATTGAGCTATGACCGAATTTGCTCGGCTAAGTTTATTCGATCCGCCGACCATGATGAAGACACGTGGCGAGCGCTGATTGGCCGAAATTTCTCGGTCAACAAATGCCCCCTTTTTCGAGAGTTATGCACGTGTACGTGTGGGTGAGTCTCGGAAAAGTTAAATTTTGAAATCGAAATGTAGGACACCCCTAATTTCGAATCCACCTCGACATATCAATTTTATCGAAATATGAAATTTGGTTCATAAATCAATTATTTTGATTGATACATCTTTTTATGCCAATTGACCAAAAAATATGAATTGGGCTTACAATTTTGATCTTTCTTATTTGTCAGAAGCTTGACTTAAATTTTAGTAGATTCTTGTGTTCTACTTTAATTCCATTTTGGATGTAGAGTAGAGTTTTGGAGTTGCCCAATTGAATTTTGAATAGGATTTGACTTTGAACTTTACTCCAATTTCGAAGTGGGATAAAATTTGGAGTATACCCAAACCGCCAGTTTCGATTTTAGACTTGAATTTAGATAAATTTTGACTCTAAATCCTGTTCGGGAATAAAATTAGGAATATGTCCTTCCTTCAAGTCCAAGTAAATTTGGTTTACGTTCAAAAAATTTGCTGGAACGTGAAGAAAAATTGATGGACTCTTGACGGATATGAAGCTTGAATTTTGAGTTGAAATTTGAACTCAACTGGTGCTCATGGAACGAAATTTAGAACACGCTCCAAATCTCAATTCAACGAATGGATTAAAATTTCTCATCCAAGTTGAAGGAAATATTAAATTCTGAAGCCAATTGATAACGTAGAATCTTGTTTGGCAAAGTGGAACTTGAACGACCTTTGCTTCCCTCGATCTTGAGTTCAAGTCCAACTGTATACCTTCATATGTTAATCTGTTCGTGTTACATGCAAATTGCATTGAGTCTTGCATATGCTCCGTTCATACTACATGTAATCTCACTTTACATGTCTCCTGCTCAAGTCATGTGAATTTTGTATTTGACTTGAGATGTTTATAATAAAGTACAATATTTGTGAAACGCCTGTGATTGAATAGTAACTTTAGTCTTACTTTCCTTGTGGTGGATCACAATTTTTTTTACAGCTTTAATTCTCACCGGTGACGATCATTGTCGATTTTGGTAAGACAAGTTTCACGCCGCCGTTGATTGACTTGAGACTCATCACATGTATATTTTTTTCACACCTTTACTCTGTTTTCTTTTATCGTTTTTCTCGCAAATTTGGACTGTATTTTTTTTGGATTGGCGCACTATTTTCTTTGGACGGGCGCACTATTTTTTTGGCGCTCTAGCCTTTGTTTGGCGCTCTAGCCTTTGTTCGGCGCTCTAGCCTTTGTTCGGCGCTCTAGCCTTTGTTTGGCGCTCTAGCCTTTGTTCGGCACACTAGCCTTTGTTTCGCGCTCTATTTTTTGCTCCGCGTATTATTCTTTTTTTGGATTTTTTTTATCGCCAACTTGGACTGCTTTCTTTAAATGCAAATTTGGATCATCGTTCATTTTATCTCAAATTTGTACTTGCTTTCAATTTATTGCAAATTTGGTCTTTCATCGCAATTCGATCTTGCTTTCACTTTATCACAAATTCAAAACGCCCAACTTCAAGTTTAAAACAAAGTCTTGCTCCTCGGTTTCTTTTGCTTGTGTACGCGTACTTGGATTTTCAAGTGAATAAAAACTTGGATTTCTATGTTTCGCCCCACTTCAAATTTTTACCCAACGCACAACACCTGGGAACATAAACTTGAATTTCCAAGCGAATAAATACTTGGAATTCTACATTTTAATTCATTTCGAATGTATACCAAACAACAACATTCGCATATAAACTTGGACTTCCAAGTGAATAAAAACTTTGATTTTCGTGTCTTCCTCCACTTCAAAATTTTTTTATCTGGAATATAGACATGGATTTCCAAATAAAAACTTGGATTTCCTTGTTTTCCTTCCCCATCAATTTTTTTCATCTGGAATATAGACATGAGGAATATAGACATGAATTTCCAAATAAAAACTTGGATTTCCTTGTTTTCCTTCCCTTCAAATTTTTTTTATCTGGAATATAAACATGAATTTCCAAATAAAAACTTGGATTTTCGTGTTTTCCTTCCCCTTCAATTTTTTTTTCATCTGGAATATAGACATGGATTTCCAAGCGAAAAAAAAACTTGGATTTCTTTGTTTTGCTCCGCTTCAATTTTTTTTCATTTGAAATATAGACATGGATTTCCAAATAAAAACTTGGATTTCCGTGTTTTCCTCCCCTTCAATTTTTTTCATCTGGAATATAGACATGGATTTCCAAGCGAATAAAAAAAACTTGGATTTCTTTGTTTTGCTCCGCTTCAATTTTTTTCATTTGAAATAAAGACATGGATTTCCAAATAAAAACTTGGATTTCCGTGTTTTCCTCCCCTTCAATTTTTTTCATCTGGAATATAGACATGGATTTCCAAGCGAATAAAAAAAAACTTGGATTTCTTTGTGTTGCTCCGCTTCAATTATTTTCATCTGGAATATAGACATGGATTTCCAAATAAAAACTTGGATTTCCGTGTTTTCCTCCGCTTCAAATTTTTTCATCTGGAATATAGACGTGGATTTGCAAGCGAATAAAAACTTGGATTTCTGTGTTTTGTTCTGCTTCAAATTTTTCCATCTGGAATATAGACATGGATTTCCAAGCGAATAAAAGTTTGGATTTCCACGTTTTGTTCTGCTTAAAAAAAAAAGAATTTATCTGGAATGTAGACATGGATTTCCAAGTGAATAAAAAAAAAACTTGAATTTCTATGTTTTGCCCCATTTCAAACTTTGCTTTATTTTTTTTTATGCAACACTGTATTGGGACGTCGCTTGTGGGGTCCTACACCATAAATTTGAAATGATGTGTGTCTCTTAGGGTTCCCATTTTTTTGTGGAGCGGACTTTTGATTTTTTTTTAAATATGAAGCAAAGCTGGTAGGGCTTACACCATCAACCTTAATCGGCGTGTCCCTTCGTAGTGGAGCAAATGTCCCGACTTTCTTTGTCGGCGTTGCGATGCTCCCAAACTATATTTTCACTATGTGTGATACCGGTGCATCAACTTAGGGATGTATTTTTCCTCTGCAACGTAACCAATATGTGAGCGTACCTAGCGGGGCCAACACTTAAACCTGGAGTGTCATTGTGGCGATGTACACTTCTCGTTCAGGATGTTGCTCTGAATGACGACGTCGTCTTTCAGGCTGTTGTTGTTAAAATTCCTCTCATTTGTACCATACGTCGTTTCTTTTGTCATATTTATCATTATCTCATTTTTACTTGATGAGGTGAAGTTGAAACTTTGAACTTGAAGATGAGGTGACAGAGCATTGAATTCAAAGATGAAGCGACGAGACCTCCAAAATCTAACTTAAACTCAATACTTGAGGCAAGTAAGGCCAAAAATTGAGCTTGAAGCGAGCGATGCCTCGAACTTGGACTTTAAAGCGAGCGACGCTCGAACTTGAACCTGTAGCGAGCAACACATTTTTTTTTAACTTGAAGCAAGTGACGCTCAAACTTGAACTTGAAGTGAGTGAAACCTTGAACGTAGGGCGAACGAAGATTGATTTGGAAGTAAGCAAATTGCGAACTTGGAGCCGGTGGAGCTCGTATTTGAAGTAAGCAAAGCTCGAACTTGAACTTCGATCGAGTGACACCCAGTCTTCAACGGGAAATGACCAGCGCTCGAACTTGAACTTGACGCGAGCAACGGTTGAACCTGAAGTTCAAGTGGGAAACACCCGGTCTTGAACTTAAAGCGAGCGACACTTGGTCTTGAATTTGATGTGAGTGGCGTTCGTCTTGAACTTCAACTTGAAGCGAACAATAATAGAGCTTGAACTTGAAGCGGGAAACACCCGATCTTGAACTTAAAGTGAGTGGCACTTGGTCTTGAACTTGAAGTGACAAACACTCGAACTTGAAGTTGAAGTTGAAGCGCGCAACACCCGGTCTTGAACTTAAAGCAAGCGAAACTTGGTCATGAACTTGAAGTGACCAACACTCGAACTTGAACTTGAACTTGAAGCGAGCGGCGCTCGATCTTGAACTTGAAGTGAGCAGCGCTTGGTCTTGAAACGACCAACACTTGAATTTGAAGTTCAAATTGAGGTGACCAACAATAGAGCTTGAACTTGAAGCGGGAAACACTCGAACTTGAAGTTGAAATTTAAGCGGGCCACACCCGGTCTTGAACTTAAAGGCGAGCGACGCTTGATCTCTAACTTGAAGTTGACACGAGACGACATTGACTTTAAAGATCACCTAAACTTTGAAGATGCAACAATCACCTAAACTTTGAAGATGGAGTAACAACCTCGATTTTGAAGATCACCTAAACTTTGAAGATGGAGCGACAACTTCGACTTTGAAGATCACCTAAACTTTGAAGATGAAACGATCACCTAAACTTTGAATTTGAAGTGACCAACACTCGAATTTGAAGTTGAAGCGAGTAAAGCCTAATGTGCGTACGAAACTTGTACCTTCACCCTAGTGGTAGTGTGAACGTTCAGCTTGTAGCATCACCCTAAGAGTAGTGCACGCGCTCAACTTGCAATGTTGCTTTACAAAGGAAAAGAACATCTTTGTTGTGTCCCCTTTATTGATGATGTCGATGCTCGAGCCGTGGCTGCAGTTCGCATGCTTCTAGTGGGTTCGCGTGAGGAGCTGAAAGAGTTTCAGTGGATGCCTTGATTTATGTATTTTTTTTTGTTATATTCCCTGTATCTTCTTCTAGAATTCTCTTATGTAAATGCAATTTTTGGATTGTTTCTTGATTACTGATTCTGTTAAGAACAATCATTTGACGCGACTTAATTCATTTTGGAATATTTTTTTTTTATATATTGTTGTGACTGAACTAATGTTTTTTAGTTGCCTACGTACCCTTGAATGGAAGGGATCAAGTCATAACGTAGTTCAAATCAATGATTTTTTTTTGGGCCGTTCACCTTTTAAGCTCGTGCGGGCCAGGAGCAACATGTAGTTTATACTCTTACGTTAAGGAGTATTACATTTTAAAAGCTTTTATCTTCATTGAGGTCTTGATCAAATCCTTCGCTTATAGGATTGGTTAGAATGATGAGATTTTTCTTCACCTTCAAGGAACCCTCTGTGTTTATGTGGGCATAAAATTTTCTTTTCATGCGTGAAGGAACACGACTGTAAATCTTCTTGCCGCTACCTTCTTCATCGAAGAGTCTTGCCCCTACAGTCTTCATCTTTCCTTGTTGTTGATCACTTGTCACTTTGAGGCGATCACAAACAGATGTTGAAGGTTCGTCTTTCTTTGATGTAGAAACACTTAACCTTTGGAAAACTGAAGTTCGAGTGGAGGTAGCAGTTAGATATGGATTTTCTTCTTTTATCGCGGCCATACTCATCCTTTGGAAGACCGAAGTTCGAGTAGTTGAAGACTTGATGCGATTGAAGACAAAAGTTCTTTGGTCGACTTCTTTTGAGTCGTCGACTTCTTCTGCATTGATGTAGCATGAAGTTGCAAAGTTTTCTTCCTCTTTCTTGATGACAAAGAAATTTCTTGAGAAGAATTCTTTTAAAGTCACTGGTTGTCGAGGTTGAGGACGATATTTATTTTCTCCTCTCTCATGTGTAGGTTTCCTCGAATTGATTCTTCCTTTCTTCTTCGAAAGCTTATTGTTTCGTTTATTATCTTGAAACATGCAATCTTGTTTCTGGACGGGTCTTTGTCGTCGTATTTTCTGACGAGCTACGACGGTCCAACATTTAGCTACTCTTCCTGCTTCGCTCTGGTTCTCTGTGGGTAGCTTGGATGGAGGCGTATATCCTCCGTGGTCGGTCTCTTTGGACGATTCCTGTGTCGTCTACGTGGTCTTGGTGCCTCAAGGCGATTATGGGGCTTCGGGACCAATTCCGTCCACTTATTCGGTTCTCCATTGGTGACGGTTCTAGGTGTCGTATGTGGGTTGATCCTTGGCTGCCTGATGGTCCTATTCTCCCCAGAATTAGTGATCGTATCTTGTATGACGCAGCTAGTCATATTCAAGCTATGGTCTCTGATTTTTTGCTACCTGATGGTTCGTGGCGGTGGTCGGCAGTGTCTCCTGCATTGTTGGAGATCGCCGATGCTGTGCGCTCTACTGTGTGTTGCCCAGGTAGGGAGGATAAGTTGATCTGGGTTCCTGGCGGGATTGGTTTTTCGGTTTCTAGTGCTTGGGAGGCGATTCGCCCCCGTGGGACAGTGGACCCGTGGCAGGGTTTACTATGGTTCGGGGGGAATATTCCGCGTCATGCTTTTGTCACCTGGCTGGCCTTGAGGGACCGCTTGTATACTCGTGATAGGCTGGCTAGGTGGATCCCCTCGACACCTACTGATTGTTTGCTTTGTTTGTCCGGGACTGAGTCTCGTGACCACTTGTTCTTCCAGTGCCCCTTTGCGAGTTTGGTGTGGGAGGATATCCTCTGTTGGGGCAGAGCTTCCCGCCTCGTTCTCCCTTGGGATGCTAAGCTTGAGTGGATTTGTCGGGTGAGTGCTGGGCAGCACAAGCGTAAGCTTGTTTGGAGGGTGGCCTGGTGTGCTGTGATTTACCATATTTGGATGGAACGCAATTTGCGTTTTCATGGCCCGGGTCACCGCCCTACTCAGTCGGTTATCGCTGCTATTCGGTCTGATATTTCTTCTGCATGCTCGTCCTGGGCGGGTGCGGTTTCGGCCGTCTCCCCCTGGGATTCTTTTGATTGACTTTGTCTTGTTCTTTGAGTGTGTGCAGGTGTTTTGTCAGGTTGCTCTATGTGGCGCTGTCTCGCTTATGGCGATTGCTACTTCCCCTGCTCTGTCCCTGGTTCATGCTGTTGTCCCTTCTTCTGGAGGGGTTTCTGGTTTGGTCTGTGTGGCTTGGTTATTTGAGCTTGTCCCTGTGCTTGTTCTTGCTCTGAGATCGCTGCTTTCTGAGGCTTGTTCAGTTGTTGGCTTCTTCATCTGTCTGTCCTTGGCTATCCTTGGCCTTTCTCCCCTGGTGGGCTTCTTGTGTGGGGCTCTGCGAGGCTAGTCTGTGGGGTGTCCCTAGCTGTCGGAGTGTTTCAGGCGGTGCTTGTTTCTTCTGCAGTTGGCTGTCCTTCTCTTGTTCTGTGGGTGCTCGTTGTCCCCTACCGGATTGAGTTGTGTTCTGGACGCTTGTTGTCACCCCGAAAGGCGCTTTGTCCTGAGGGTGTGTGGGCTTTTGGTGGGTCCTTGGATCTGGCTTTGTCGAGGGAAGCGATGCTGGCTGGGTCCCTGTGGCTTTCTGCCGTGCCTGCATACCGGATGGTTGTTGTTTTGCCATAAGTAGGGGGAAGACGAGTTGATGGGCCTCTTCTTTGTTCGGTTTCTTGGTCGAGCTTGGGGGGCGGGCTTCTTGCTTGCATTTGATGGATGGCCAGCTTGGCCCCTTATTTCTCAGCATCTGCCTGTCCTCTCTCTGTTTTGCTTGGTGCCCCTTGACCCTGTCTGGAGTCGCTCTTTCGCTAGTACCGGTCGGGGGTTGGATGGCCTGGGGAGTTTTGTGGGCGGATGAGGTGTCATGCTTCGCGGTTGAGGTGTCACGATTCCTTCGTGTTCTATCTCTTTGTTTCCTCCTGCTTCAGCTGTTTTCTTTGCTTTTCAGTTGTGTTCCTTTTTTCTGCTTTTTGTCTTTTCTAGCTCCTTCCCGCTTGTGGGTTGGATGCTGGGGTTTGTTGTTGTTTGGTTTATTTGTTGCTTTCCCTCGGGCTGTGAGGTTTCCGTTGTGTTGTTTTCGTTTTGTTGTCGTACATTGGTTCTCCCAGTGTTTGTTCTCTTGTTGTTGTGCCCTTTGGCCTCGGGCTTTGAGGCCTTTTGCTTATATATAATCACTTTTGCAAAAAAAAGGTTTTACCTGAAAAATTTTCTTTGGGGTTTCATGTCCGAACCGAACAATTATTGGTTCGAAGGTCCCAAACTGGATGAGGCTTTCCTTTTGCTTATTAAATGAGGCTGGAAATAATTGAGCGTCGGAGTTCATTGTTACTGTAGCGTGGTTTGATTGAGCTATTTCATCTAAGTCTAGCTCAATTTTTCCTTCTTTAGCTAACCTTAGAATTAGCCCTTTTAGGACAAAACGTTTTTTCACCGGATGACTGATAACTCGATGATACTTACAATAGTTGGGATCATCGATTTTGTTCATCTCTTCCGGGCGCCTACACTCGGGAAACTCAACCAGTCGTGTTTTCAATAGTTGCTCTAACATGTCAGGAATGTCAGAGTCTGGAAATGGGTAGACTTTTTCTTGTCTTTCTTTTAACGTTAGAGACGTCTCTCGCCTCTGTCATTTCTTCTTTATGTTCTGTTTTCCTTTCCTTTTGAGGAAAACCTTACAGGGATCGTGCTGACGACCATGGATTCTTCCACGGTATTTTTCGTGATATTCTCACTGTCCTTCATTTCTTTTTTCACCTTGTTGATATCCGGGATTAGGAGGTCCTTGCTCCCTCTGTTGGCGATACTCAACTCCATATCGTGGGCGCGAGTCGCTAACTCTTCAAATGTGTGGGGCTTTATCCCTTGCAGGATGTAATGAAGTCCTCAATGCATGCCGCCGATGCACATTTCGACGGCGGACACCTCGGTGAGTCGATCCTTGCAGTCGAGACTCAACGATCTCCAACAGTTGATGAAATCGATGACTAGCTCTCCCATCCTTTGGTTAGCGTGCGAGAGTTCGGTCATGCTGACTGTTCGCCTCGTGCTGTAGAAGCGATTCAGGAAGTCTCTTTCAAACTGTTCCCAACTATCAATTGTCTGGGGCTCCAAGTCCGTGTACCAATCGAAGGCATTTCCTTTTAGGGTCCGGACAAACTACCTAACCAGCAGGTCTCCTCGAGTTCCAGCGTTCTCACACGTCTCAACAAAGTGGGCAATGTGTTGTTTAGGATTGCCCTTGCCGTCAAATTGTTGAAACTTTGGCGGCTGATACCCGATGGGCATTCTCAAGTTGTCGATCCTCTTTGTATACGGTTTGGTATACAAGAGGGAGCTTTGGGTGGGTCCACCGTATTGAGCTCTGATAGTGTTCGTGATCATGTCTTGCAGTTGTTGGACAAACAACAAAGCGACCGACGTTGAGTGATGCGGTTGGTCTTCTTGGATGACATTTTTTTCTTTGTCATTCCTCCTTGCTGCAGGAGATAGACTTGACTCTGCAGCCTCTCGACTTTGCATCTGATTTCTCAATTGGGCAATCTCGAGATCTCGTTCTTCAACTGCTTTCATCAGAAAATTTAATTTCTTTTCCATTTCAGCCATTGCTTCATCGTTAGTGTGTGCGTCTGCCATCATTACAGACATCACATTTGGATCATACCCCTTGTTTGGTTGATCAGATGAGGGAATAAATTCATCACACAAGAAATTTTCCTGAATGATTATCCCCTCACGCGCAGACTCTGTCATTCTTTCCTCCATAACATTTATTTCAGTCATCATGGCGGACGCTACGTCAGAATCGAGCTCAAATAAAGGGTTACACCTGACAACAAATTCGTCACTTGTAGGTGCCTCAGGCAATGTCATTCTTTCTTCCATAGTATTTGTTTCAGTCGTTATGACGGATGCTACGTCAGAATCGAGCTCGAACAGAGGGTTACACCTAACAAGAAATTTGTCACTCGTAGATGCCCCTGACGATGTCATTACTCTGCTCACAATTGTGACAAAATCATGTGGACAATCGTGAGGAGTAGAAACCGTGTAGGGGTTGTTCATGACAACGGTTGTTGAAGGAGTTCTGAACGACATAACTTCACTTGTCTTTGAGATGAGGGAAAGAGATGAGAGGTAGAGATGTCCCACTGGGCGTGCCAATCTGTTCACACGAGAATTCGAACGACGGATGGAGATTCGAACACGTGTAAATGAAATTTTGAATTTGAATTTGTATATTTGTATGTATCAGTGCGTAGTGGATTACAATCTCTAATGTATGATCCTCTGATTCTTTCTCTCTTCAAATGTAAATGTATCTCGAGGGCTTCGCAGCTTGTTCTCGATGTTGGATTTGTTTCGAGGGCTTCGCAGCTTGTTCTCGATGTTGGATTTGTATCGAGGGCTTTGCAGCTTGTTCTCGATGTTGAATTTGGATCGAGGGCTTCGTAGCTTATTCTCGATGTTGAATTTGGATCGAGGGCTTCGTAGCTTGTTCTCGATGTTGGATTTGTATCGAGGACTTCGCAGCTTGTTCTCGATGTTGGATGATCGTTCAGTCTTCCAAGGATTCAGGGAGTCTTCGTTACTTGAGAATTCTCTCTGAGCTCTTAGGAGTAGAAATTTTCTGAACCTTCAAAATGAAGAATGAGCTCTCTATTTATAGAGTTCTCATGGGCCTGGTGGGCTTGGGCCTGGATCCAATGGGCTTGGGCTTGGATCCAATGAGCTTGGGTCCAATGACATTTTGGGTTCAATAGGCTTTTGGGCTTTGGGCCAAATTGCCATTTAAATAGCTTTCTGGCCCGATTCGATTTCGAGCCCAATTGAGCTATGACCGAATTTGCTCGGCTAAGTTTATTCGATCCGCCGACCATGATGAAGACACGTGGCGACCGCTGATTGGCCGAAATTTCTCGGTCAACAATCATCATTCTAACCAATCCTACAAATGAAGGATCTGATCAAGACCATGATGAAGATAAGATCTTTTGAAATGTAATAATCCTTAACATAAGAGTATAAACTACATGTTGCTCCTGGCCCGCACGAGCTTAAAAGGTGAACGGCCCAAAAAAAAAATCATTCATTTGAACTACGTTATGACTTGATCCCTTCCATTCAAGGGTACGTAGGCAACTTAAAGAAAGAAGAAAAAAAAAACTTTAAGTTCAGTCACAATAAAAAAAATCATCATGTATTGAACTACGTCTCGACTTGATCTCTATTGTTCAAAGGGTACGTAGGCAGGGCTTTAAACAAGTTTTAAGTCCAGTCTCTTCAAATAAAAATAAACATAAGTGTCACGACTACTAAAGTTTGTCGTTGTAGATCAAAGGTTTTCATCCTTATTTAGAGTGATGCCGCAAATTGAAGATGTCCAAACCTACTCAGAATGACGACGATACGTCAAATTCCACTAAACGACACGACACAAATTGAGAGCTTTCAACATTATCGAATGTAACACCATAATTGAAGTTAGAATATGATATTAAACCTGCAGATGCACACAACAACAAAGGCGACGCCACCAATCAAACGCGCACACTACTGTGACGGTGACACTACAAGCTTAATGTGTAAACCACTATAAGCGATACGTTTCGCCCGCCCAAAGTTTGCGCATCATCTGCGTCGTTCCCTTGAAGTTCAAATTCGAGTTTCGCCTGTTACAAGATCAAAACAGAGCGTCGCTCGCTTCAAGTCCAAGTTCGAGGCCTCACTAACTTCAAATGTGTGTTTTCGTTCGCTCTAAGTTCAAGCTTCGCTTACTTCAAGTTCCTGAAGATCAAATTCAAGTGTTGCCCGCTCCAAGTTCAAGTTCGAGCATTGGTCGCTTCAAGTTTAAGACCGAACATCGCAACATCGCTCGCATCCAGTTTGAAGGCTTTCCTTGCTTCATGTTCAAGTTCGAAGGAATCCTCGCTGTGAGTTCAAGTTCGAAGGCTCCCTCGCTTCATCTCCAAGTTCGTTGTTGCTGCATCATCCCCAAGTTTGCTGTTGCTGCTGCATCATCCCCAAGTTCGTTGTTGCTGCTGCATCATCCCCAAGTTCGTTGCTGCTGCTGCATCATCTCCAAGTTCCGCGCATCTCCAACTTCTGCGTTGCGCTGCGCATCTCCAAGTTCTGCTGAAGTCCAAGTTCTGCTGCGCTGCGCGATCGCATCTCCAAGTTCCGCCGCGCGCGCGATCGCATCTCCAAGTTCCGCCGCGCGCGCGATCGCATTGCGCGATCGCATCTCCAAGTTCCGCCGCGCGCGCGATTGCATCTCCAAGTTTCGTCGCGCGCGCGATCGCATCTCCAAGTTGATGGAGCGTTTGGCACGCAGCGGAAGCGATTTGGATCATAGACACTCTAATTTCATCAATTTAAACAAACGGAAACATGCAAACGCAATGAAAAGGAGAAATTAGAACACATACCCTTGTCGTTCGAATTTCTTCAATTTTCACCGCCAAAAGCTCCTCACGAGCTGAACGAGCCTTCTCACGAAACCTTCGTGGACCACCCACGGTAGTCCCGCTATCCTCGGGCCGAGAAACGGAGTAGTGGGACTCCTTTTATAAAAGAAAAGAAGGAAGAAGCTCACTGAAAGAATTCTTTACAGAGAGCTGCCGAGGAAGAAGACGAGAGAAAACAAATTTTGAAATCTCATTTCAAATTGAAAGTTATGTACCCCAAAAGGCACTAACCCATTTCTAACAGGGTTCTATTTCTCCTCTCGGACACACCATTCTGCTGTGGTGTTCCTGGCGCTGAGAGTTGAGATACTATTCCATGTTCTATCATATAGTCCTGGAATCTTAAATCCATATACTCTCCACCTCGATCTGATCGGAGTGTTTTTATCGATTTACCTAATGTGTTCTCAACCTCTGCCTTATACTCTTTGAACTTTTCAAGAGCTTCGGACTTATGATGCATTAGATAAAGATAATCGTACCTAGAATAATCATCAATGAAACTGATGAAATATTCATACCCTCCTCGTGCTTTGACATTCAAAGGACCGCAGAGATCCGAATGCACGATTTCTAGAGGTTCTTTGGACCTATGACCTTTTTCAGAAAAAGATCGTTTGGTCATTTTGCCCTCAAGACAAGACTCACATGGCGGTAAAGAGTTGTCCTCTAAACGATTTAGCAGACCACTCTTAACCAATCTCCCAATCCTATTGAGATTAATGTGACCTAGTCTTAAGTGCCAAAGATAAGTACTTGGAGAAAGTTTCTGCCTTTTAGTTTGAGTCTCAGCTGTTTTAAACATTTCAGTGTTCAAAATAGCTTTGGCTTCGGTTGGTCTTAACACATACAAGTTGTTTTCAAGTTTCGCAGAACAAATACGTACACCTCTTTTGCTAATGAACGCTTCATTATGAACAAAAGATACTTTATACAACTGTTCTAACAAACAAGATATAGATACAAGATTCCTCTGGTAGGTACCAGGAGTACATTTTCTAGTAAAATGAAACTATCTCTATACAACAACTTTACATCTCCCACTGCTTTAGCTGAGACAACCTCTCCAGTTCCAACTCTGAGAGTTATCTCACCTCGAGAAAGTGGCTGCCAAGAACTAGTTTCCTGAAAAGAAGAACAAACATGGTTAGTAGCTCCTGAATCAAGTATCCAGGTATGACAATCATGTTCTACTAAACATGTTTCGACAACAAATAAATCATATTTACCTTGTCTTTCCTTTTCAGCCTTTTTCTCTGCAAGATACTTTGGGCAATTCCGTTTCCAGTGCCCATCTACACCACAATGGAAACATTTTCCTTTGTCTGTAGATTTAGTCTTGCTCTTACCTGCATCAGGTGCTTTTCCCTTCCTTTTATCTTTCTTCTTCTTTTGAATACTCTTATTAATAGAAGAAAGTTCAGACCTACTCCCTGAAGACGACCCCTTTTGGAATTTCCTAGAAGTGACAACGTTTGCCTCCTTCTCTTTTCCTTTAGAAGTGTGAAGGGATTGATAGGTCTGTAGCTTGCTGAGGAGAGAAGTCAAATTATACTTTATCTTGTTCATTACCATATTGGTTATGAACTGAAGGAAACTCTTCGGAAGAGATTCCATGATAAAGCTTACTTGACTTGACTCATCAATAGTAGCTCCATTTACTTCCGCCACATTGAAGTGGACCATCATGCTAAGGACATGCTCCCTAACAGAGGTACCCTCCTTCATGCGAGAGTTGTAAACGTATTTGAGGGCTTCATGACAGACCGATGAGGACGGTAGTCTAAACATCGCCTGTAATGAAGACATGATTTCTTTAGCAGAAACCATATCCTCGTGCTTCTTAGCTAACACATGAGATATGCTGGCTAAGATATAGACTCGGGCTTTATCATTAGCCCTTGTCCATCTATCATATGCTTCTCGAACAGTTCGAGTCGCATCCGAGCTAGGAGGGGGAGGACAATCCTCTGATAAGACGAACCTGAGATTGTTGCGTGCTCAATGTGTAAAAGAAATAAGCAATAAGTGAGAGAGAGCACTCAGAACATGCAAGCATACATGATCTTGTAGCAAGTAGTAAGTATTTTTTCATTCGTTTTCCCACAGAGACTTATTATTAGTTACTCGCGAAGTGTGTTGTTAAGCAAGAATGGGTGGATTTGATGGGGTAAATTTGGTTTTTAATTGCCTAATTACTAATGAATATATTAAGGATAGCAACATGAACAAGTGCAAGTCAATGATAAACTTAAATGTAAAGAGAAGAGAATAATAAACGAAGAGAAAAATGGCTAAGCAGAATTTTAAACTTAATAGAATTGCGAGAACAGCAATTCTACCGCAATGTTACTAGCAGCGAAGTGTGTAAAATGGAGAAACAAGGGCTACTAACGACTCCTCTATAGGCATTTTCACACGATTCTCAAGCATTGGATCAACTCACTATGCATCAAACTAACTCATTCTCATGTATCTTCCGATTTCATGCATTAGATTCTTTAGTTTACTCATGTCCAAGTAAGGTCTTAAGCATCTTGTTAAAGCAGTAAGTTATGATTTGTACTAGGAAAACGCCTATTCCTAGGTCGTTTTCTGGCTACCTTGAGAGGCTAGCATGAGTGTATGACTCTGAACTCTTACTCCTTCCAGAGGTTAGGAGTTCTTTGGACAAAATGGATGGCCAATCGAAATTGCCCGTGGGATGAAGCTTACATACAATCAATGCATTCGAGAGCTATCCTACATGCTTGGTTCACGTGTTTTATCCTATAGACTTGTCATTAGCATGCCCCTATGTGACTTAGCTACTCATGGATGTAGAGAGAACAGAAGTAATAGATGAAATAGGCATGCTTAGAAGGAGATTAAACTTAAAACAGCAAGGAAAAACAGTAGATAGCAAAGACAAGGACCATGAAATAACGAAGTGTGCTTTTGATTTATCAAGTGCTTGAACGAAACAAATGGAAACTCAGAGTTCTAAAGTAAAGACAGAAAGCTACGAAAAGGAGTGGATTAACTACTGGAAAAGAAATAACAACAAATACTGCTGGGAATAAGAAGCTAAAGACAGAAAGCAATAAGATGAGCTTGAACGCCTCGTCGCAAACGCCTCGGCTGAAGGGTGAGAAAGGGTAGCCTTGCTTGGATGAATCCAATCAGGAGAGAAGATGAATCTCCTCTCCTTCCTATCAGATTGTCGACTCCAACAGCTGAACCTCTCAAACTAACAGACGGAGAAGAGAATGAATGGGAAAGACTGCGCTGCGAAGAGACTTCTACGCTTTCGGATGATGATCAGACCTTCCTCTTTGACCTCCTTTTATAGTGTTCTGCAGGTGCGATTGGGCCAAGGAGAACCATCCATCCTCAACGTCGTACTTCAAAATGGATGGAGGAGAAAGAACGAATCCCTGAAATATCGGATTGAAACAGAAAAAGGTTAGCCAACTTACGGATTTCACTTAAAACATTGCGGTTTTAGCAATGTTTCCGCAATGCTTCCGCAATGCACAATTTTCATTCTTTTTCCTTCGTTTTTCATTTATTTTCTTTCCTTTTGCACACAAGTCCTAATTTAGCTTCCTTTTTCTAATTCTCATATATAAGCATAGGTTTAAGCTAAATCCTATCAAAAACACCTAAGAGTGTACATCTTTCTAAGATAAATAAGTCCTAAAAAGGTCACTTTTGGAGACGTAACACACCCTCAAACTTAAGGTTTTGCTCGTCCTCGAGCAAACTAAGGACTTACTTAGGCTGCTGTTTTATCCTCTTCAACCACTTGCTGACTCCCCTAAATTCCTATCTATAGCAGTGTTGTCCTGTGACACACTTCTAAGTTTACAACTACCCTCTTATTTTGCTTCTTCTGACTTCGCACGCCTAATACTCCTACTATTTTATTAACTCCCTACGACTGATCTACTTGCTTCTGTCAATTCGTGCAGCTATCCCTAAGGTTTCAAATTCTACCTAGCTTTACCCCAGACTCAGTACATGCTTCTAGTTTTTACTTTTGAGCTACCTAGGATTCCTTAGAGTCATGCCAGTCTTAGTATTAACAGTGACAGTAGTACATTTAGAGAACAACCTAAACCATGGCATCACTACATTGGACATACATTCATCTCCCTAAACAACCCTACAAGCTACAACTTTGTGCTAATTGAGGATCAGAGTTCTTTTTATTCAGGACACCCAAGCCACAAAGTTGCAACTCCTAGGTATACATTCTTCTTTCCCATTTCTTCCTTTTTTCTTTCTTACTTTGGTGGAGCCTCTCCTTGGGTTGCCTTTTGATGCAATGCCACTTGTGGGTTACACACTTGGCACTGATTACTCAGCAACCTAAGAGAGACATCCCTCTTTATTCTATTTTTCATTTTTTTTTTAGCTCATCATTTTTTTGTCAAGGAGAAGAAGAATGCTTATGCTTTAAGGGAGAGAGGAATGTTCCTAGGCCTAGGGTGGCCTCCCCCAAACTTAAACTACTCATTGTCCCCAATGAGTGTCTGAGGTGGCACACCCCCAAACTTGTCCTAGAAGCATCTAGTCTAAGGTAAAACAAAGAGAATCTAAAAGCCCTAGGCATAGACAGAAAATTAAAAGCAAACATCACAGCAGCAGAAATTCATAAAAACAGGCAGGTAAGGACTTAAAGCAACGCATGCTGAGCAATTTAGAGAGGTTAATTTAAACTATCAAAGGTGTCCTATGACACTCATCCAGCATGCATTTAGATAAGCTATATAAGGTAGTCAAGATAGCAGCAAAAGAACAAAATCAAACAGAACCAGCCTAACTAAACAGTCAGTCAAAAACATGCGATTACTAATAAAAATTGCGGATTCCGCAATTATTTCGCAATGGATACAGGGCAGGTATATCAGTGATCAAGGCCCCTACGCATGCTTTTTCCAGTCATTAAAGCTATACAAAAAAGAAACTAAACTAATCTACCTAATCAGCTACCATCAGACTACACTAAACACATTTAAACAATAAAAATAAAGAACTAAAAACAGATCAAATATTAACTCAAAACAGCCAAATCCACAAGGTTCAACGAAAAGCAAAATTTTTTTTCTTTAAGGGAACAGCAATACTCCCTGGAGTGCTAATCAGCCTAGCACTCAGATGTCTTCCTCATCATCATCCTTCCTTGGTTTTGGAGGCGCCCATGGTGTCAGTAGGTCCGTGGGGAACTCAGGAAAGATGCAGCCCAATTGGTCTGCCACATCTTTATCCCTTGCCTGTGCATATGTGGCCCACTGAGCCATATTCTTCTGCAGGTCCATCAGACAGGCCATTGACAGAGACTGAGCAGCAGCCAGGCCATCTAGCTCGAACTCCATATTCCCCTTCCTTCGCATCCTCAAGGCAGTAGGCAACTTCAGGTGCCCCGTGTAGGCCAACTGCCTTTCCATCCGCTCGATTCGTACCCCTGCACGTAAGCAGAGCTTAGTAATTGTATTAGGAAAGAAAAGTGGACCCTTACCCTTTTTGGCGCAGTCAGCGATTGAGGCTGCAATGACCTCGCCAACGTTGATTGTGAGGCCTCTCATGATCGCATAGACCAGCAGCGATCTGCTTTGGTTGATGGTGGTCTCGTGGGTCACTGGGGACAGCTTCCTCCGCACGAAGGAAAACCAGACAGCCGCCTTGGCTGTGAGGGTAGCACTCATCAGGGTGTGCTTCCCATTGCGTGAAACTGTCCACGCTGCCTCAGGTTGGCCAATGATTCGAAGTGCTTCTTCCAGGACAGCTTCTGTTGGCTCATCAACGATCCTGACATAGTCAGTGTGCTTTTGCCCCTTGAGGCCATAGGCTTCATTGATTGCCTTCGCTGAGAAATCTACCTCGACTCCTCTGACCACAGATAAGCCATCCTCAGGGTTCATCAAATTGGCGTAAAAATCATACACCATGCTGGAGTAGGCGGGGATGGGCGGTCTACACAGCTCTTCCCAGCCATGATTTGTGATCCCTGCGCGCAAGAATTGCGGCAGGTCTGCAAGTGCGTCGAGGAATCCTTTCTCGTGCAGCAGGTCCCTCTTCCTCAGCTTAGTGCCCCTTGATTCTGCATCAGAGGAGACATACCTCACAGATTGAGGCTCATCTTCGGGGTACAGCTTGGCTTTCCCCTTGTCTTTTGGTTTGGCTGATTCCACAGCCTCGATCTTGAGCTTCTTTGGGGATGGCTCACCACTATCCTTCTGTGACGAAGGCTTACCCCTGGCTTTCTTTTTCTTGGACTTCTTCGAAGCCTTTGACCGTTTGGCTTTGACAACCTTGGGGGCTTTCTTTCTCAGTCTCGCCTTGGTGGTGATCTGTTGGAGGCAATCCCCCAACGTCTCATCCATTGAATCATCCCTCTCTGCAGGGCTGTCGGGGCTGACTTCCCTCAAAGGAGAGAAGACCTTCTCTTCTTCAGCCTCTTCACCGCCCAGCGCCGATTCTTGATGCTCTTCCTCTGGGATTTCAGTTTCAGGCGTCTGGAAGATGGGTGAGGCTTCAGGGCTCTGCAGTGGTGGAGTCTTTTCAGAGCTCTGTGGCGACGGTGACGGTTCAGGGCTTCGCGCCGGTGGAGATGGCGAAGAGCTTTGCCTGGCCGACTCGTGTGACAGACGGCCACTTTCTTGACTCTCCACAGAGGGAGTCTTCTTCTTGACCGCTGCTTCGGCCACAGCCATACTCCACTTGCGTTTCTTGGGCGTTCCTGCTGGTTCAGAGGGTCCAGCAGGGATCTCCGTAACCACCTTCCACTTCTTCTTGCGGACAGGCAGCTTGGGGAGTCGTTCAGTGCGCGCAGCCTCAGCATCTGCCAAGGCGAGAAGTGCTTCCCTCGCAGCAATTTCAGCGTCGTCAGCCTTCTTCTTGGATGCAGATCTCTCAGCTCTCGTTAGCACCATGATGGAATCGTAGGAATCTGGAAAGAGGGATTGCAGAGGAAGAGGGAGAGAAATTTCTTGGAGTTCAGAGAATGGGGGAAGCGTACTGGCCACGGCGCATCTAACGACTACTTGTTGCGTGCTCAATGTGTAAAAGAAATAAGCAATAAGTGAGAGAGAGCACTCAGAACATGCAAGCATACATGATCTTGTAGCAAGTAGGAAGTATTTTTTCATTCGTTTTCCCACAGAGACTTATTATTAGTTACTCGCGAAGTGTGTTGTTAAGCAAGAATGGGTGGATTTGATGGGGTAAATTGGGTTTTTAATTGCCTAATTACTAATGACTATATTAAGGATAGCAACATGAACAAGTGCAAGTCAATGATAAACTTAAATGTAAAGAGAAGAGAATAATAAACGAAGAGAAAAATGGCTAAGCAGAATTTTAAACTTAATAGAATTGCGAGAACAGCAATTCTACCGCAATGTTACTAGCAGCGAAAGTGTGTAAAATGGAGAAACAAGGGCTACTAACGACTCCTCTATAGGCATTTTCACACGATTCTCAAGCATTCGATCAACTCACTATGCATCAAACTAACTCATTCTCATGTATCTTCCGATTTCATGCATTAGATTCTTTAGTTTACTCATGTCCAAGTAAGGTCTTAAGCATCTTGTTAAAGCAGTAAGTTATGATTTGTACTAGGAAAACGCCTATTCCTAGGTCGTTTTCTGGCTACCTTGAGAGGCTAGCATGAGTGTATGACTCTGAACTCTTACTCCTTCCAGAGGTTAGGAGTTCTTTGGACAAAATGGATGGCCAATCGAAATTGCCCGTGGGATGAAGCTTACATACAATCAATGCATTCGAGAGCTATCCTACATGCTTGGTTCACGTGTTTTATCCTATAGACTTGTCATTAGCATGCCCCTATGTGACTTAGCTACTCATGGATGTAGAGAGAACATAAGTAATAGATGAAATAGGCATGCTTAGAAGGAGATTAAACTTAAAACAGCAAGGAAAAACAGTAGATAGCAAAGACAAGGACCATGAAATAACGAAGTGTGCTTTTGATTTATCAAGTGCTTGAACGAAACAAATGGAAACTCAGAGTTCTAAAGTAAAGACAGAAAGCTACGAAAAGGAGTGGATTAAATACTGGAAAAGAAATAACAACAAATACTGCTGGAAATAAGAAGCTAAAGACAGAAAGCAATAAGATGAGCTTGAACGCCTCGTCGCAAACGCCTCGGCTGAAGGGTGAGAAAGGGTAGCCTTGCTTGGATGAATCCAATCAGGAGAGAAGATGAATCTCCTCTCCTTCCTATCAGATTGTCGACTCCAACAGCTGAACCTCTCAAACCAACAGACGGAGAAGAGAATGAATGGGAAAGACTGCGCTGCGAAGAGACTTCTACGCTTTCGGATGATGATCAGACCTTCCTCTTTGACCTCCTTTTATAGTGTTCTGCAGGTGCGATTGGGCCAAGGAGAACCATCCATCCTCAACGTCGTACTTCAAAATGGATGGAGGAGAAAGAACGAATCCCTGAAATATCGGATTGAAACAGAAAAAGGTTAGCCAACTTACGGATTTCACTTAAAACATTGCGGTTTTAGCAATGTTTCCGCAATGCTTCCGCAATGCACAATTTTCATTCTTTTTCCTTCGTTTTTCATTTATTTTCTTTCCTTTTGCACACAAGTCCTAATTTAGCTTCCTTCTTCTAATTCTCATATATAAGCATAGGTTTAAGCTCAATCCTATCAAAAACACCTAAGAGTGTACATCTTTCTAAGATAAATAAGTCCTAAAAAGGTCACTTTTGGAGACGTAACAGAGATCATCTAGAACGAGAATCGTATTCAAGTTCGATTTCCAGGTCGCGTAGTTATCGCCGGTTAACTTATCGGAAGCTAGTAAGTGAATGAAAGAGCTAGACATGCTGAAAAGAGAATGAAAAAATATTAGTGAAAAGGTTTTAACCTAATTTACACACAAATCAAGAATTTCGCAAAGAATAATAATGTACCCAAAACTCATTATTAAACTGCAACGATACTTCAGTGGGTCAGAATGGTCGCTACCGCGGGGCAGTCAAGCATTCCTTCACTGAATCAAGACATTCTTGACTAAATACTAATACCAGAATATCTCATATTCCTATAGCATCTTAGTTATCGCTGTTTGGTCAAGATTTACTTACTCCTTAGCAAATCTCGTAAGTGTGACCCTCCATTTTTAGAATTCATAGGGCGGCCCCAACGATGCAACCGAATGGAAATGTCAAAGTTGGGAATGGCTCTATGTTTCTTTATCCATAAATGGTGATTGAGATGTTCCGATTCCTATGAAACGGCCCTCCGAATGGATCGGTACCTCTTATGGGCACCTAGCAGACGGAACATAGGAATCTCACGGTTCAATCCAATGGAGGAGACCGCAGGATGTATTGACATACTTCCTTCTCCCACTTACTATAAATACTTTCTCCATTCACCTTGCTCTTGAATTATGCAAATACCATCCGAATGGGGATGCCCTATTGACATCACGAGGCCGAGCATAATTCTCACGGTGTGAACTTAACAGAGAACGTAGGAGGAGAGGGATATATCATATATACCTTCTCAACACCTCTACTAAGTATTTTAAGACGGAATGGGTAAATTACTCAGGCATTATCCGGCTAAGACAATAAGACCTAAGTCTAGGTAAAACAAACTTTTACCTATGATGTCTAGGTGATAAACACTTTATTACCTCACACCACTCACGCATGCTCATAAAGCCGGGTTAACTTTACTCAAGTATCGGATGGTCCCCAGGTAGAAGGTGTTCCGTAAACCGTCAGCTTAAATACCTCTAACCTCGAACAGGATGTCCCCGGGTGAGTTTCTTGTAACCTTAGCATTTACAAGATATCGACCTATTCATCTAATGAAACGGAACGATACATTCAACCCTAAGTGAGCATGCCTTTGTCTTTGTTATAGATTTTAAAAGTCTATGCCAATTTTACAACACTTTGCAAAACTAAGACTAACTACAACAAACTTCTACATGCTTCTCAAACATGCAACACTAAGGCATGACAAGTTGAATATTTAATTTCATAATCAATAGAACACGTATATCGATTATGCTCTTAAACATTCAACTCTTAATTCATAATCAATATAACACTTATATCAATACTCTGAATTAAGCATGCATCCTATACATTATACCACTTATAACAAACAAAATGCATCTAATGTTGGATGTTTAATTTCATAATTAATATAACACTTATATCAATTATTCTATTAAGCAAACAACATCTAGTTCATGAATTAATATAACTCTTATATTAATACTCATGAATAAACATGCATCCTATACATTATAACACTTATAAAATACCATGTGCAAAAACTAGGGCAACCTATGTTGTTTATTCAATTTCATAATTAATATAACACTTATATCAATTATTCTATTGAACTAACAGCAACTAATTCATGAATTAATATAACTTTTATATCAAAACTCATGAATTGCCAAATATGCATACGATATATTATAATACTTATAACATATTTTCAATGCATGAAGCATGCTTCCTACGGTGGGATTTTAAATCTATATGGCATACGTTATGCACATACAATCATGGAATTTAATTAAAACATACATTCGCAATGCATAATTAATTAAACACACTAAAGTGGATCGATTTTGGCATTTAACAAGCAATAACTAATTTATTACAAGCTTGATCAACAAGCTACGTCTTGAGCGGACTTCGAACTCTTTGCACCGCCTTTGACCAACTTGATTCCTCTGAACGCTTCGGCCAAAAACTCTTCGAATTTCTCCTCGTATTGCCTAGAATGAGTTTGAACTTACACCGAACATTTCAGCGAGTTTCAAACTCAAACTTCTTTCACAAAGAAACCTATATGGACTCTAATGACTCTAAAAATACAGACTCTTTAGCATGCATTAAAGCCCATACATTCTCGGGCAATTACAAATAATGAAATTCAAAAAGAAACTATGCCAAAATCGATATTCACTTTAGACGCCAATCAGAAACAATTTCTAAAATAAAACCCACCATAACTTAAATTGATGGAAATTGAGTGGCCAAAAACGCTCTGATACCAATTGATGGAGCGCTTGGCATGCAGCGGAAGCGATTTTGATCATAGACACTCTAATTTCATCAATTTAAACAAACGGAAACATGCAAACGCAATGAAAAAGAGAAATTAGAACACATACCCTTGTCGTTCGAATTTCTTCAATTTTTACCGCCAAAAGCTCATCACGAGCTGAACGAGCCTTCTCACGAAACCTTCGTGGACCACCCACGGTAGTCCCGCTATCCTCGGGCCGAGAAACGGAGTAGTGGGACTTCTTTTACAAAAGAAAAGAAGGAAGAAGCTCACTGAAAGAACTCTTTACAGAGAGCTGCCGAGGAAGAAGACGAGAGAAAACAAATTTTGAAATCTCATTTCAAATTGAAAGTTATGTACCCTAAAAGGCACTAACCAATTTTGTTTTTTTTGTTTTTTTTTTTTTTTTTTAATTCATCTGATGAATCATATATACCATGTATATATATCTTACATGTGTCTTACATTTGCATGTAAGACACATGTATATATATATATATATATATATATATATATATATATATATATATATATATATATTATTATTATTATTAAAATAATAATAATTATTTTATTAATTAAATTTTTAATTAATAAAAATTTATATATATTAATTAATATTATTTAATTCAATATCAAATATTAATTAAATAATATAATTAAACCCGGTTTTCCGAAAACCGACTTTTTGCACATGAATCCTATTCATGTTTTAGACCAATCTCATATTTAAATCATATTTAAATATGTCCATATTCTTCCACAAACCCGAATTTGAACGATTCAAATTTTTTTCTTTTCTTTTATATTGTTTCACGGCTTTATCCGAGCTAGCTAGGAGAACCGTAAGGACCTACAGATCATGAGCTCCAACGATACGAGATTATCCGGTCAAAACTCTTTCAACCGAACTAACCAACATTCGTTAACCCCCGGAGATTCCACTAAAGTCCAAGGGCTGCACTCTCCTCATTGTAGATATATTGTGTCCTGTTGATATAACTATCATCAGTAAGTCGATCCTTCACAGGTTGTTCATAATCACAACCGGTCATTTAAACCGTTTAACCCCTGTATTATATCTTGTTCCTTAAGTACCACTGACACCTCTAATGAACAATTGATTTGTGGTCCAACCATCAAATCAGATTCCACCCTGATCAGGAGAGGATGGGCCCATTGTTCAAGACCTGGAGTCAGCACTTAAGGGAACAACCTCTCTACTAACCCTTAAAGCGGGTAGGAGTGAATTCCATCTCGCACAACTACGTCCCCAGCCACTTATTCGATCTTATCCCCAAGATGGTAGGCTTATTGAGTCGGCGATCTGGCCACTCTCACCCGTACAAGTCAAAGGATAAGGTTGAATAAACAGGAGTTCATAGTGAGTTCAAGATTAAAATCGAGTTACCTAAGTCATCAAATAAATAAAAGGCGGTCTTTACAGTAAACGGTGTTATAAAGAGAGAGCGACTTTATTTCTTGGTTCGATCTTGTGCAAACTCATTGCACAGGACGCCCTCACTCACATGTCTCTACATGAAACGATTCGGATCACATCGTTTTGTACTATACAAAGTGAGCCGCGTCCAATAGTGTCCCCAGGATAAGGTACCCAGCCTTATCCCTATACTATAGACCATTTTGGCTGTCTACTTGAACTTGATCCACATTCATATCACACATGAAGTTCAAGTACTTACACTATCGCCCTGGGTGTTAGTTATTGGTATAGGTTAATACAAACACAATTCACTAAAATTCAATAACAACTTTATTGAAATAAAATATATACTTTCAAACAGTTTACAAACTACGAGTTTTAGGACATAAAACCCAACACAAGTTCCGTCGCGCGCGCGATCGCATTTCCAAGTTCCGCCGCGCGATCGCATCTCCAAGTTCTGCTCAAGTCCAAGTTCCGCCGCGCGCGCGATCGCATCTCCAAGTTCTGCTCAAGTCCAAGTTCCGCCGCGCGCGCGATCGCATCTCCAAGTTCCGCCGCGCGCGCGATCGCATCTCCAAGTTCTGCCGCGCGCGCGATCGCATCTTCAAGTTCCGCCGCGCGCGATCGCATCTCCAAGTTCTGCTCAAGTCCAAGTTCTGTTGCGCTGCGCGATCGCATCTCCAAGTTCCGCCGCGCGCGCGATCGCATCTCCAAGTTCCGCCGCGCGCGCGATCGCATCTCCAAGTTCCGCCGCGCGCGCGATCGCATCTCCAAGTTCTGCTCAAGTCCAAGTTCCGCCGCGCGCGCGATCGCATCTCCAAGTTCGGCTCAAGTCCAAGTTCCGCCGCGCGCGCGATCGCATCTCCAAGTTCGGCTCAAGTCCAAGTTCCGCCGCGCGCGCGATCGCATCTCCAAGTTCGGCTCAAGTCCAAGTTCCGCCGCGCGCGCGATCGCATCTCCAAGTTCGGCTCAAGTCCAGGTTCCGCCGCGCGCGCGATCGCATCTCCAAGTTCGGCTCAAGTCCAAGTTCCGCCGCGCGCGCGATCGCATCTCCAAGTTCGGCTCAAGTCCAAGTTCCGCCGCGCGCGCGATCGCATCTCCAAGTTCCGCCGCGCGCGCGATCGCATCTCCAAGTTCCGCCGCGCGCGCGATCGCATCTCCAAGTTCCGCCGCGCGCGCGATCGCATCTCCAAGTTCCGCCGCGCGCGCGATCGCATCTCCAAGTTCCGCCGCGCGCGCGATCGCATCTCCAAGTTCCGCCGCGCGCGCGATCGCATCTCCAAGTTCCGCCGCGCGCGCGATCGCATCTCCAAGTTCCGCCGCGCGCGCGATCGCATCTCCAAGTTCCGCCGCGCAAGTTATGAAAATACCATTTGTTTAAGAAAATTATCTAAAAATATGTATAGAGGTGGACTTGAGCCCAAGACCAAAGGAAACAAAGGTTATACATGTTCCACTTTGCCAAACAAGCTTTGTTGTTTTCATTTGTGTTTAGATTGTAATACTTCATTTAACTTGAAATTTAGGCGGGTTCTAAATTTCCTTCCATAATCATGAGCTTAAGTTCAAATTTTCGAACTTTATGTCAAAATTGATTGGAATCCCAAAATTATACCAAGTCAAATTTTCATTCAAGTTCAATTCATAGTTTTTTGGTCAATTGGCATAGAAAGATGTATCAATCAAAATAATTGATTTATGAACCAAATTTCCTATTTTCGATAAAATTGATATGTCGAGGCGGATTCGAAATTAGGGGTGCCCTACATTTCGATTTCAGAATTTAACTTTTCCGAGACTCACCCACACATACATGTGCATAACTCTCGAAAAAGGGGGCATTTGTTGACCGAGAAATTTCGGCCAATCAGCGGTCGCCACGTGTCTTCATCATGGTCGGCGGATCGAATAAACTTAGCCGAGCAAATTCGGTCATAGCTCAATTGGTCTCGAAATCGAATCGGGCCAGAAAGCTATTTAAATGGCAATTTGGCCCAAAGCCCAAAAGCCTATTGAACCCAAAATGTCATTGGATCCAGGCCCAAGCCCACCAGACCCATGAGAACTCTATAAATAGAGAGCTCATTCTTCATTTTGAAGGTTCAAAAAATTTCTACTCCTAAGAGCTCAGAGAGAATTCTCAAGTAACGAAGGCTCCCTGAATCCTTGGAAGACTGAACGATCATCCAACATCGAGAACAAGCTGCGAAGTCCTCGATACAAATCCAACATCGAGAACAAGCTACGAAGCCCTCGATCCTAATTCAACATCGAGAACAAGCTACGAAGCCCTCGATCCAAATTCAACATCGAGAACAAGCTGCAAAGCCCTCGATACAAATCCAACATCGAGAACAAGCTGCGAAGCCCTCGAAACAAATCCAACATCGAGAACAAGCTGCGAAGCCCTCGAGATACATTTACATTTGAAGAGAGAAAGAATCAGAGGATCATACATTAGAGATTGTAATCCACTACGCACTGATACATACAAATATACAAATTCAAATTCAAAATTTCATTTACACGTGTTCGAATCTCCATCCGTCGTTCGAATTCTCGTGTGAACAATGATATTTTTCTTCACCTTCAAGGAGCCTTTTGTATTTATGAGAACAGATAATTTCCTTTTCATGCGCGAAGGAACACGACTATGAATCTTCTTGTCACTATTTACTTCATCGAAGAGTCTTGCCCCTACGGTCTTCATCTTTCCTTCTTGTTGATCACTTGTCCCTTTGAGGCGATCAAAAACAGATGTTGAAGGTAGGTCTTTCTTTGATGTGGAGACACTTAACCTTTGGAAAGCTGAAGTTCGAGTGGAGGTAGAAGTTAGACATGAATTTTCTTTTTTTGTCGCGGCCATACTCATCCTTTGGAAGACCGAAGTTCGAGTCGTTGAAGGCTTGATGCGATTGAAGACAGAGGTTCTTTGGTCGACTTCTTTTGAGTCGCTGACTTCTTCTGCATTGATGTAGCATAAACTTGCACAAATTTCTTCCTCTTTCTTGATGGGAAGAAAACTTCTTGAGAAAAATTCTTTTCAAGTCACCCGTCGTCGAGGTTGAGAAAAATATTTGTTTTCTCTTCTCTCGTGTTTAGGCTTCCTCGAATTGATTCTTCTTTTCTTCTTTGAAAGTTTATTGTTTCGTTTATCATCTCGAAGTATGCAATCTTCTTTATGGACAGGTCTTTGTCGTCGTATTTTCTGACGAGCCACAACGGTCCAACCTTTATCCTCATTTCCGACGGCCTCAGGTTTTACTTGAGAAATTTGCTTTGGGGTTTCATGTCCGAACCGAACAATTATTGGTTCGAAGGTCCCAAACTGGATGAGGCTTTCCTTTTGCTTATTAAATGAGGCTGGAAATAATTGAGCGTCGGAGTTCATTGTTACTGCAGCGTGGTTTGATTGAGTTATTTCATCTAAGTCTAGCTCAATTTTTCCTTCTTTAGCTAACCTTCGAATTAGCTCCTTTAGGTCGAAACATTTTTTCACCGGATGACTGATAACTCGATGATACTTACAATAGTTGGGATCATCGACTTTGTTCATCTCTTCCGGGCGCCTACACTCGGGAAACTCAACCAGTCGTGTTTTCAATAATTGCTCTAACATGTCAGGAATGTCGGGAGAGAGGTGACGGCAAGAAAGAAAAAGGAGAGACACTCGAATACCTAGAAGAAGGGGTGCAAGAAAGATGATGACAAAGATATTTTATTTAAAAAGAAAAAAAAAAGAAAAAAAAGAGTTTCCTTATTTTTTTCATTTTATTTTACAAGGTGTGTTTGTTGCGCACTTTTAATGTAGTGCAAAACCGCAAGTGTACGGGTCAAGTAATAAATAGTGTATGTAAATACGAGTGTCGTCCTCAGGATTGGTTGTTTAGTTCACTTAATTACCGCGATTACAATCACCCAATTTTATTTAGAAAAATAAAACGATAAATGATATAATTGAAATAAAATAAAAACATAAAATAAAAGATGGAGAACAACAAGGAGAGAGATATCTTAAGGAGTTGATTTCGCTAGATCGACGCTTCAATCAATCAAATGCCTAGATTATTCATGCAAATTTCCATAAGTCTAGAAGAACAAAAATAACAATTGACTCTTACGAGCACAATTGGTCTCATGCAATGTAATAAAACTAATTGTTCAATCTAGTTTTTAAAGACATGCAAGGCATTAAAAACTTTATTTAAAACAACTTCTAAGAGAGCCCTAATCATTTTCATGTTAGAACTACTCTTAGTCAGACAATCACGATCTAGTCTAAATTATCCTCTCTCAAGCATAAATTTAAACCATGAAAACATACAACCTTTGATCAGAAGATTATAAGCATTAAGAAAGTAAAAGCACGAATGGAAGATAAGCAATCAATCTAAACATTGAATTAATCAAAACATCAAAACTAAAAGGTTACATCAATCCCCAAGATAAATGAGTTTAGCTAATCAGGTTTGACATTACAAAATATAAACTCAAAATTAAACTCATAACAAAACTACAAATTAAAAAGGGAAGAAGAAATAAAACTAGTGTTGATTCCACGTTCCCGCTGCAATCTCCACGATCCCGAGCATGTAATTGTCTTCTTTTTGCTCCCAAAAATCTCATCTAACTCTTAAAATTATGTATTTTTGAAATTGAGAATAACTCCCCAAATTGGCTCCCCAAAAACTCCTAAAAAATATATATTTATATGAAAAAATAGGGCAAAAATTGTATAAAAGTCAAATAAGTTGAATCTGGAGGGCTACAATCATCTACGACGCATCTCCATGGGCTCTGATGTAGGTGCGGAGGTTGAAATTCCATCAGAATTGGGCTGGGCTTTATTGAATATATAATATTTTGCAGGAATATGATTAAATTTATAGTTTGCCATGTTGGTGAAGCAAAGGCTGGAAATTTAGCATGCACGTGCCTGCAGGCCTAAGTTTGAGACTGGCTAGGGATTTTTTTACATTGTATTTTTGTTTTAGCGTCTAGACGCTTTCCTCTCGAGTTTTTGGCTTATTTTCATGCTTTCTCTTTACTTGAGACCTCATATTTGCATCATATTAGCTTATTTTTCATCATATATCTTCTAAAAGCTCCGGTTTGCTCCAAATGCTCGATATCTATAAAATAATCAAATATAAACGTGAAATTAACCGTGTAAGTCTCTAAACTAGCATAAAATAGGTCCTAAAGATAGCTCATTTTGTGAGCTATCAAATACCCCCAAACTTTAGCTTTTGCTAGTCCTCGAGCAAAATAAAACAAGACCACTAAATGAATCAATGAACCACTAAATGAATCAATGAAAGCATGCACGTGACTCAAACCTCAGTGCTCTTAAGACATGTAATCCACAATTGAAGAACATATTAGACCATAAATCATCGTCAAGACAATTAAAAATTCAAAACTTTTGTATCTCTTGCATGAGTGTGTGCAATTTAACTTCTCTTGATATCTAAGAATGCAAGTACAACTAAACAAACATCAATGACTTGAGTCATAGTAGCAATCAAAAGATTAAGCATTCATAGGCTACAATTTTATAACAAAAGCTCAAGCATCTCATTAAGCTACCAAAATTGAATGCACAAGACTTGATACCTTCACATAATTTCACTCAAAACGCTCAACTGTTTATGGCATACATATGATAAACGCTCAAACCAAAGCATACAAGATTTTTAACCATGAGCTTGCTAATATATTGATAGCTCCATTTTGGAGCTATATTTATGTCCCTAATTTATGATTATTACATGCTTAATCTTGCTTATCTGTGTTAATTACAACTGTTCTCGGTAATTCGTCCTCGGGCGCGTTTGACGTCGTTCGAAGCTTAATATCGCATTTTAAAGACCTAAGAACGCCTCTGGGGAAGGACCATGCAAATATTTGAAGATTTGGCATTTTGGGAAGCTCCAAGGCAAAATACCATGCAAAAACCCGAGAGCAAACGTTGAGCAGACAGCGTCGAGACGCTGGCTCGACTCTGCCAGAGCGTCTCGACGCTCCGAAGCCTGAAGCGTCAATTGGAAAATCCACCCAAGAGCAAGCGTCGAGTGGTCAGCGTCCCGACGCTCGCTCGACGCTGCACAGCGTCTCGACGCTGCCCCGACTCTGCGCGCTAGAAATTTAGGGCGCAGCGTCGAGACGCTGCCCTAGCGTCTCGACGCTCCGACGGGATATATAAGCATTTTGTCCGATTTTTAGCGCGTCTTATCATCTTCTACCTCGGGCTCCGCACCAGATTAGCCGTTTTTGAAGCCATTTCCACCATGGGAGAAGCTATGGAGCTTGGGTGGAAGTTATTCCAAGCCGCATCCGTAATGAAGTAGTTTATAGCGTTTTTGGCTCGGGATTGTAAGGGATTAACGTAATTAGTAGTTTGGGTGAGGTTGTTGTATTAAATTCTGATTTGGCTAGCACATTTGTTTGGATTAGTTTCTTTTTCCTTGCATATTCCATGAAAGTGTTTGATTGATAGGATTAGACAACTTTGATTTCAAGCACGTTTCGTTAGTTAAAGATTTTGATGTCGTGCCTCTCTTAATCGCCAAGTAACACGGATTAACGATGCCATAGAGCGCATAGGCTTCCTTGCGTTCTTGGTGTTCGTTCTTCTTGAAATGGAGACTAAAATCGACACAGTAATTTGGCTTCCACATTAGATAGTCGTCGTAGTTAGCCCGTTGCTATCGATTGGTCTTGGGAGAGCGTTGTCCAATCGATATGCCTTGATTAGCATAATTCGTTGTGTCTAATTATTATCCATGGGGCGTGTCTGAATTGATTTATTGATTGAGTCGAACTGCGCATTCATCCGAATGTTTAGCCAAAATTGTCGTTAACCTATGATCCAATAACTCACTAATTCTTAATCCCGAGCATCCCGAGTCGAACGCTCCGTTAGATAAGTTTTTATTTCCTCTTAGCGTTATTTTCCGTTAGCACATTTTAACTCAAAATTCCCCCTATTGGTTTATTCTTCCTTGTTTGCAAATTGAATTAGAATTAAGTTGGATTAACATAATTCCCTGTGGACCGACCCCGTTACCGCTAGGCTGCTAATAGCTCGGTGAATTCGGGTAACTACAAATTTATTTTGGCGGGTCTCGACAGCCCGATATTTGGCGATTGTTCAATAAAATCGCTACCAAAATTGGCGCCGTTGCCGGGGAATTTAGTTAATTCGGCCTAATTTAGACTTAATTTGTAGACTTTTAAATTTTTACTTTTTGTTTTGTGTATTCTTTGATTATTTGCAAGATTTGATTCGTTTGTTTAAGTGTGCTAGAGTGCCAAATTTTTAATTAAGAGAATGGAAGTTCGTACGGATGGCAAAGAAGCTGGAATCCCAAAAACGCTCAAGCAGTGGGCGTCGGTTGATTTGGACCGCCAACCTTCTGGCATTTCCTACCCGGAAATCTCAGGTAAATTTAAGCTTAAATCTGGTTTAATTGACCATCTCCCTTCTTTTTATGGTGAATCAGAGGAGGACCCCATCAAGCATATCAAGGTTTTCCAAATGGTGAGTTCTGCCATGAGACCGAGCGATATAACTGAAGATCAGCACAGTCTGCGGGCTTTTTCATTCACTTTGAAGGGGGAAGCACGGGACTGGCTGCATTACTTACCATCGGGAACCATTTCCACTTGGGGCAAGTTGAAGAGCATGTTCCTGGAAAGATATTTTCCAGCGTCGAGGGCCAAAGTCCTGAAAAAAGAGATCTACGGTTTCACCCAATCCAATGGAGAGGCATTTCACGAATGTTGGGAGAGATACATTAAACTATGCCAGAGCTGCCCGAACCATCAGATAGCAAAGGCTGCGCTTATTCGGTTTTTCTATGACGGTTTGCAACCGTACGACTGTCAGATGCTCGATGCCTCGAGTGGAGGAGCCCTCAGGGAAAAGACGCCTGCAGAAGCTAGACAATTGATCTCCAACATGGCAGGGAACCTTCGGGGGTATGGAGGAGGAAACGCGCAAACTCGGTTGTCGACTGACGTGGAAGAGCTTAAGACGAAATTCTCTCAGGTATGTAGCGTTGTCCTTAAGTTACAAGAAAACTCATCGCAGGCTACTCCTTCTATTTCAGGTCAAGCCATTGAAGGCATGTTCAAATCCTTTATGGAGGTTAGCAAGGAAACCAGTTCACAGATTCGGTCACTAAGTGAGGGGTTCACGGAAATCAAGGACCGGATAAGTAAGTTGGAGTCCAATGCGGCGGAAAACGCTAGTGCCATTGCCCTCAGAAGTGGTAAAGAGGTCCCATCGCGGCAAGTTCTTGAAGATCTCAGCATGAGTCCAGAGATGCCTCAAGATAAGTGTCATAAAAAACTTCCTGAAACGGTAGTAGCTGCTCCTCCTATATCTATGAAATCTTACATTCCTGTTGCTCCCTTTCCTAGCAGGTTGGTGAGGCCGCCCAAGGAAGACAAGGACGCGGACATCCTCGATACGCTGAAAAAGGTTGGAATCAATATACTGCTGCTTGACGTCATTCAGCAAATTCCGAGGTACGCGAAGTTTATCAAGGAGATGTGCACTAATAAGAGGAGAGCGAAGAGCGCTGAGAGAGTAGTGGTAAGTAAGAATGTTTCTGCCCTGATCACACAAAGCATGCCAGATAAGTGTCAGGACCCAAGTATGTTCCTCTTACCGTGTACCATAGGAGACAAAGAAATCAAGCATGCAATGCTAGATTTAGGGGCTTCAATTAATGTTATGCCATACTCAGTCTATAAGAGTCTTGATCTGGAAGGTATGCAGGAAACTAGTATAATAATCCAATTAGCTGATAGGTCCTCTGTTCATCCTTTAGGGGTAATTGAGGATGTGTTAGTTCGGGTTAAGGACCTCATTTTTCCTGCTGATTTTTACGTGCTAAAAATGGAAGATAACCCATCATCTACTGCTTCAGTCCTGTTGGGCAGACCATTCATGAAAATGGCTAGGACTAAGATTAATGTGCATGATGGTACTTTGTCTGTTGAGTATGGAGGAGAGGTGTTTGAATTTAATGTCTTTAATGCTATGAAACACCACGCTAATGTGCATTCTGTCTGTAAAATTGATTTGATTGAAACTTTAGAACAAGAAGAATGCATGACTGCTGTTGATGGGGATGACCCATTCGTTTTTAATGAAACTGTTGGCGAAATTGAAAGTTGTATGCCCTTATTGTCTGATTCATGTGAGCAAGTTACCCATGCCTTAGAGGCATGCGAAAAGCCAACTAAGATGTTACCATCTCTTTTGCAGGCTCCCAAATTGGAACTTAAAGAGCTGCCGGCTCACCACAAGTACGTATACTTGGGTGAGGTGGAGACACTCCCGGTAATTATCTCTAAGGAGCTTACATCGGAGCAAAATGGCAAGTTGGTGGAGGTTTTGAAGAAGAATAGAAGAGCGATAGGATGGACCTTGGCAGATTTGCATGGGTTGAGCCCAGTTCTGTGTATGCACAAGATTAGGCTGAATGAGGGAGCAAAGCCATCCCGAGAGCCTCAGCGGAGACTGAACCCAGCAATGAAAGAGGTAGTGTTGTCTTAGATACACAAACTCCTTAACGCAGGTATTATCTATCCCATTTCTGATAGCCAGTGGGTTAGCCCAATTCATGTCGTACCTAAAAAGACGGGCATAACCGTTATTAGAAATGAGAAGGGTGAGTTACTGCCTAAGAGAGTGCAAAATGGGTGGAGGATGTGTATAGATTTTAGAAAATTGAATGATGTGACTAAGAAGGATCACTTTCCTATTCCCTTCATAGATCAAATGGTGGAGCGTTTAGCTGGGAAGCCATATTTCTATTTTCTAGATGGTTTTTCTGGGTTTTATCAAATTTCCATAGCCCAGGAAGACCAAGAAAAGACTACTTTTACATGTCCGTTTGGAACTTACGCATATAGGAGAATGCCCTTCGGGCTTTGCAATGCTCCTGGGACTTTTCAGCGATGCATGATGAGCATATTTACTGAATTCGTAGAAAAATGCATCGAAGTCTTTATGGATTATTTCACCGTGTATGGGAGTTCATTTGAGGATTGCCTGATTAACTTGTCTAGAGTCATGGAAAGATGCATTGAAACTAATCTTGTTTTAAATTTCGAAAAATGTCATTTCATGGCCAGTCAGGGCATAGTCTTAGGTCACGTTGTGTCAGCTAAGGGTATAGAGGTGGATAAAGCTAAAATCGATGTTATATCTGATTTGCCTTACCCCACGAATCTTCGGGAAGTGCGTTCTTTTCTTGGTCATGCAGGTTTCTACCGCAGGTTCATCAAAGACTTCTCAAAGATAGTGACACCGATGACGAGCTTGCTGAAAAAAGATGTCCCATTCTGTTTTAACAAGGAGTGCAAGCTTGCCTTCGATGTTCTAAAGAGGTGTTTGACCAATGCACCCATTATTCATCTACCGCAGTGGGGAACCCCCTTCGAGATTATGTGCGATGCAAGCAATTATGCCGTTGGCACTGTGTTGGGTCAGAGGATAGATAAGAAAAGCCACGTGATTTATTATGCCTCCAGGACGCTCAACTCCACGCAGATCGGTTACACCACCACAGAGAAGGAGCTGCTTTCCATTGTTTCGCTCTTGATAAATTTCGGCCTTATATACTTGGATCTAAAGTAGTCGTTTTTTCTGATCATGCAACAGTTCGTTACTTGATGAACAAGAAAGACTCGAAGCCTAGGCTGCTTAGGTGGGTACTACTACTTCAGGAGTTCGATGTTTCAGTCCAGGATAGGAAAGGATCAGAAAATACGGTTGCTGACCACTTGAGTCGCATTGTACGTGGAGAGGATGACTTGCCTCTGAATGACGAATTCCCTGACGAAGTCCTCTTCCAGGTGAGCGTGGAGACACCATGGTATGCCGACATTGTCAATTACTTGGTCACAGGTACGTTCCCATGCGACTTTTCATATAATAGGAGAGCTAAGCTGAAAAGAGAAGCCAAGAAATATGTCTGGGAAGAGCCTGTTTTATGGAAATTCTGTGCTGACCAAGTAATTAGGAAATGTGTCTCTAAATCTGAACATAAGTCCATTCTTGAATTTTGCCATGAATTTGCATGTGGGGGGCATTTTGGGCCATCTAGAACAGCAAGGAAAATATTAGATTGTGGGTTTTTCTGGCCATCACTGTTTAAAAACTGTTTTGAATTCTGTAAATCATGTTATCAGTGTCAAAGGAAATGGTCCATCACGAGTAGGAATGAAATGCTCCAAACCTCTATATTGACTTGTGAAAATTTTGAGGTTTGGGGTATGGACTTTTGGTGGGACAAATTTTGAATATCCTCCCTAAATTCGAGTTGTCGAGACTCGCCAAAATACAATTTATAAGCCTATTATCAATAGCTTTGCAGCTAGTGGTAACAGGGTCGATCCAAGGAGAAGGTTATGACTGAAATTAAATTAATCTTGAAATTAATTAATTGATTGGGTTTTTGTAACAGGGGGGATGTTTAAGCATGCAAAGTAAGGAATTTAAACGCTAACGGAAGAATAAAAGAGAGAGAGAGACGAGTGCACGGTTTGGGGATTTTCGGGATTTATTTGTTAGACATTTTCAGTTTATCATTTAACACAAATCTAAGGCGAGCAGTTTGTAATACACACGGTCGATTACCCGAGAAGCCCCAAGGTAATCGGCTCCATAGAAATTAATTAGACCACATAGTTCTAATTAAACATTATCTAAAATTGCATTAGGGTGATCAACCCCAAATTGACTCTAGATAGTCACTAGCAAACCGCGACAGACATTCGATCACGTAATCTAATTGCTAACTGGTTGCCCGCAAACGCTGTATGCAACCAACAACAAACATGCATGACTCGATACTCCGGTTTAGTTTTATCATTCTGTGTTACTAGTCGAATAGTGAGAGGCACGACATCGCTACTCTTTAACGTTAACAAAATGCTAGAAAACACGAGTGTCAATCGGCGAAATCTAACACATGCATAAGGTGAAGCAAGAATGATAAATGCATACAAATCAGCCACCAATTTGTAAACTAAGCATGGATTATCAAAGCTAAAAAGTCTAACAACAATCCCTCAAATTTATCCCAAACTGTTCACTTTACCTTAGCCGTCCATGGGACGGATTGTCATCACCGCTCCAATGAAGGTCGTGGAAGTCATCCCTATCCTATTACAAATTACAAGCTCATAAACAAGCCACAAATGGCGGAGCTAAGGTGAAAATGGGAGAAAAACCGAGAGGAAGAAGATGAAAAACCGTACAATAATGGCTGAAAATCGTCATTACAGCCCCTTTAAATCGTCGTAGCGTCGAGACGCTAGGGCAGCGTCGCGACGCTACGCCCTAAGTGATCCGCGCGCGCCTCGCGATGGCGTCGAGACGCTAGGCGAGCTTCTCGACGCTGGCCCGATAATTCCTTGCGCGCGCCTCCTCCGGAGCGTCTCGACGCCGCAGCAGGGTCTCGATGCTTTGGCAGCGTCGAGCTAGCGTCTCGACGCTATTGCTCGACGCTAGCTCTCGGGTTTGGGGCTGGAAAAATTGCCTCTCCTAGGCAATTTTGGTCCGTTTCTTCTCGGATTGACTTGCCCTTTCCCGATGCACTCCCGGGGCGTTAAAACTCCGCTATTAGCTCCGAAACGGGTCCAATGGACGCACGAGCTCTTTGCCGCATTTCTCCTACAACCGAGATAAATTAAACATTTAAATGCGGACTTTAGGTATACTTAGGAAGTATTTAATAGCTCCAAAATGGAGTTATCAAACACCCCCAACTTGAATCTTGCTAGTCCTCGAGCAAGGCTAGTAAAGAAATTGACTCTAAGGACATGCCTACATGCTACTAACTCAAATCTCCATGCATTTCACAAATTCAAACACAACATAATCATGAAAGCAATTCGTGCATGCATTTACTACGAACATATCAAAAATTAACTATTGCCCCCTAACGTGTGTGTGTGCTAGACAACCTATCCTAAACTCACATAAGCCCGGAAAAACCACATGCAACACATCATCCCGTTTTCCCCCTACTTCTAGCGTTTAAGAACAGTCTACACTTGACTTACACGAGAGAGAGAAGCAAACTAAAGAGACCTAAATTTTCTCATTCATTTTCTTTTCACGAGTACTTTGTACACTTTTATTGAGGTTCTTTGAACCAAACTTTTTATTCTCTTTTTCTTTCCAACCTCGAGTTGCCTAACACGTCAAATTCATGCATAAACTTCACGTTTTTAAGGACTAACGCTCACTTCTTAAGTGCACTAATAAGAAGGAGGAGCGCCTCGAGAGATTTTTCTAACCAACAGCTTTTCTATTTTTTTTTTTTTTTTTTACTTTAGGCTTAGCTTAAGCTAACTCAATTAATCAACCGCTAACTCTCATGCAACAAGCTACCTAAGGGGTGCCTTTCGGGGTGACAACGAGAATTAACGCTACATGCAATTTACAAAGCCTACGGAATCTAAGATGAGGTTGCTAAGTGCGCGAAAGATGCAAGGGAGCAACATAAATTTTTTTAAAATTTTTGACATGAACCTAATAAGTGCAAATACTCATGCAAAAACTAGATTATGTACGTGCTCAAATTTCCAACATGCATTTCCTAGATTATCATCATTAGAAAACAGTAAACAGAGTCTCAAGCACTTCAATATCAAAATAGCACTGCTCAACCGACTACACATGCTTATCCATAACTCCAACCCCACTCCCAACTTCAAAAGTTGGCATTGTCCTCAATGCCACTCAGTCAAATACACAAAGTAAAAGGGAAGAAGAAACTACACTTCCCTGACTCTTTGTGAAGTTGGCGAGGGGAAAGAACGGCGCACTCATCATCGAAGCCCAAAATTTCCCTCTCTTCCTCGATTCCTAAAAAAAAAACAGCAAGCTATGTAAGACTAAATTAAACTAATTAACAACAAAAAACAGCAACTAAACTAAAACAGAAAAAATAGTTCATCGCTCGGGTGCCTCCGAGAAGCGCAGAATTTTTAAAGTCGTTTGCTCGACTGAATTCTCTCCAAAGACTCATCTGTATTCCGATAGTGCGGGGGACGTTCCAGTCGTGTCCTCCTCCACACTACACCTGCGATCAATATTCAAAACTTTTTGCACTCTTCGTGCCTCAAGCACGTGAATATCACATTTGTTAGTGCAAAAAACAGCATTCACATCATTTATATTCAAATTAGATTTTTTTACCGAGACATGAGAATCATCCCTCAAGCGCGAGGTAAGACTCCCATTCTCATCATACTCAACAAAAGAGACATTCTCCACACATTTCTTTTCAAATAACGAAAATTCATGCATTGTATCATCAAACTCTAAGGAAATGACACCCTTAAACACATCGATTTTGACCCTAGCGGTCTTAAGAAAAGGGCGTCCTAACAGCATAGAGGACGAAGCATGCAACGATTTTTCATTCATATCAAGTACAAGAAAATCAGTAGGGAACATCATATCTCCTACCCTAACGAGAACATCCTCGACCTTCCCTCTAGGACATATACTCGACCCGTTAGCTAACTGGACAACCACGTTACACTCATGCAGTTCATTTAAGTTCAGTTCAAGAAATAAAGCATAAGACATAACGTTCACAGAAGCTCCTAAGTCAAGCATGGCATTTTTGACTAATTTACTACCTATCATGCAAGGGATAGTAAAGGTACCTGGGTCGTTGCACTTGGCGGGCAACGTACCTGGGAGGATCGCGAAAACATTCTCCTTTTTCTTTTCAGTCCTTCTGGACTTCCTCTTCTTCGTGCACCAGCTCTTGAGGAATTTGGCATATTTTGGCACTTGGCTCACTACCTCAAGGAGCGGGATGTTTACCATCACCTTCTGGAAGGTACGAAGGACCTCCTCATCTTCGGTCTCCAAAGTAGGCTTCGCAAGCCTACTAGGGAAGGGTGCTCTGGCAACATCCTCTTGCACACTGACTTCTTCTTGTTTCTCAATATTCAGATTCTCGGGAGCAGGTTAGGCGGACTCATTCAGGCTGTCCTTGACTTCCTTCACGGCTCTGGAGGAAAGTGATTTTCCACTCCTTAGCTGGATAGCACTCACGTTCTCACATGAGTTGACCGTGGTTTGGGAAGGAAACTTCCCAGAGCTCTTGCTCTCGATTTTGCTAATCGAAACCGCCATTTGTGTCAGCTGCTTGTTTAAGTTTTGCAGCTCGGCCTTGTGGTAGTTTAGCTCTTCTCGAGCTTCTTTCTGGAACTGGCTGGTAGTCGTGACAATGGTCCTGACCATTTCTTCCAATGAGCTGGAGGAGCTCGAGGCTTGAGCTTGGGTGGAAGTGTTAGGCCTATCGTGAGACTGGCCTTGGAAGCGTGGTTGTCCTTCCCTGTTCCGATAGCTGAAGTTGGGGTGATCGCGCCAACCGGGGTTGTAAGTATTCAAATACAGATCATACTTCCTCGGGTTGGAAGCATACCCCCCGATTGCGTTCACCTCCTCCGCCTCGCGGTTTCCTCCAACAATCTTTTTCAACATATTTCCGATTTCGGCCACCTGGGCCCTCATTTTATTCATCTCGTGGCTCTGGGTCAGACCGTGGACTTGCCTCTGCCCTTGAATACCAAACTGCTGCGAGTTGGCCGCCATGTTCGCAATAAGCTGCTTGGCCTCAACTGGGGTCTTGTCGATCAGAGCCCCACCACTCGCTGCGTCTATCATCTGCCGATCGTGGGGCGTCATCCCCTCATAAAAATACTGTATCAGAAGCTGATCGGCAATCTGATGATGTGGGAAGCTCGGGCAAAGGCGCCCAAAACGTTCCCAGTACTCATGCAGGGACTCACTGTTGCGTGCTCAATGTGTTAAAATAATTAAGCAATAAGAGAGAGAGAGCACTCAGAACATGCAAGCATACATGATCTTATAGCAAGTAGTAAGTATTTTTTCATTCGTTTTCCCACAGAGATTTATTATGAGCTACTTGTGAAGTGTATTGTTAAGAAAGAATGGGTGGATTTGAGGGGGTAGAATTGGTTTTAAATTGTCTAATTTCTAAGGAATATGTAAAGGATAGCAACATAAACAAGTGTAAGTGGTGGACGGATTTTTGAATATCCGCTTAATCTCAAGCTGTCGAGGCTTGCCAAAATACGATTTATAATGCCTATTGCCAAGGCTTTGCAGCCAGTGGTAACAGGGTCGATCCAAGGAATAGGAGAGTTGAATTTACTAGTGAAATTGGGATTTGATTGATTTATTGGTAACGGGGGGTTTTATCATGCAAAGAAATCAATGAGAAAGCTAACAGAAGAAAGAAATAATATGTAGAAAACGTGTGCACGGTTTGGAGAGTCTCGGGATCAATTGTTAGACAATTACAACTTATCATTTAATTCTAATAACATGGAATTCAGTTTACTAAGCACGCGGACGACTACCAGAGAAGCCCCAAAGTAGCCGACTTCATGGATTTTAATTAGGCCACACAGTCCTAATTACACGTTATCTAATCTCACATTAAGATGATCAGTCCTAAGATGAATTTAGACAGTTACTAGCTAACCGCGACGAACATTCGGGCGTGAATTCTAATTGCTAGTAGGTTGCCCGCAAACGCTGTATGCAACCAACAATTATCCTACCCGACCCAATACTTCGATTTAGTTCTATTTACCTGTGTTACTTAGTCGAGCAGTGAGAGGCACGGCATCGCTACTCTTTAACATACACAACATGCGAAACTATCCGAGTGTCAATCAACATAATTTAGCATGCGCGTTGGATTAAGCAAAGTAAATAAATGCAATGTAAACAGAACCAATATGCAAACTCATACTCAGATTATCAAAGCAATAATGTCTAACAAAATTCCCCTAAACAAAATCCCAAACCGTCACTCTTACCTTAGCCGCTCATGGCGCGGATCGTCAATCCCGCTCCACCAACGACCATGGAAGAGTTCATCTACCTATTACAAATGAAAGTGGAGCTCACTCGCATGCCAACAATGGCGGAGCTCCACGGAAAATAGAGAGAAAATGGGGAAGATGAAGGGAAGAATCGTCCAAATCGGTTGAGAGATGAAGAAGATGAAGGTTCAAGAAGATATGAAAAATGTGCAGAAAAATCGTCCTTTAGCTACTGCCTTCGTCGTAGCGTCGAGACGCTAGGCCAGCGTCTCGACGCTGTGCCCTAAGTGATCCGCGCGCGCGCGCTGGCGTCGCGACGCAAGGCCAGCGTCGCGACGCTGCCCCGATGATTTTCAAGCGCGCGCCTCCTCCGAAGCGTCTCGACGCCAAGCAGGGTCTCGACGCCAGGGCAGCGTCGAGCTAGCGTCTCGACGCTATCACTCGACGCTTGCTCTCGGGTTTTTCCAGCGTCGAGCCAGCGTCTCGACGCTATAGCTCGACGCTGGCTCTCGGGTTTGGGGCTGATGCAATGCCTCTCCAAGGCTGTTTTGGCCCGTTTCTTCACGGAACAAATTCCCCTCTTCCCGATGCATTCCCGGGGCGCTAAAACTCTGCTTTAAGCTCTCGAACACGCCCAACGGACGCACGAGCTCTTTGCCGCTTTTCTCCTACAAAAGAGATACATTTAATCAATTGGAAGCGGCCTTTAGCTATAATTAGGACGTATTTAATAGCTCCAAAATGGAGTTATCAAACACCCCCAACTTAAACATTGCTAGTCCTCGAGCAAGCACTACAAAGACATTGACTCTAAGGACGCGTTTACATATATTCTAACTCAAACCTCCATGCATATTTAAAATTTGAACACGAGCATAATCATGGAAGCATTTGTTCATGCATTAACTAGGACATATCAAAAATTAACTCTTGCCCCCTAACGTGTGTGTGTGCTAGACAACCACTCCTAAACTCACGTAAACCCGGAAAACCAACATGCAACGCACATCCCATTTTCCCCCTACTTCTAGCGTTTAAGAACAGCTACACTTGACTTACACGAGAGAGAGAAACAAATTAAGAGACCTAATTATTTTCTCATTCCTTTTTTTTTCTCTTTCTTTTCAAAAGTACTTTGTACTCTTTTATTTTGGGTTCTTTGAACCAACCTTTCATTTCTTTTTTTCTTCCTACTCGAGTTGCCTAACACGTCAAATTCATGCATAAAACTTCACGTTTTTAAGGACTAACGCTCACTTCTTTTAAGCGCTTAATAAGAAGGAGGAGCGCCTCGAGAGGAATTTTTCTATCAAAACATGCTTTTCTATTTTTTTTTACATTAGGCTAAGCACATGCTTCCTCAATTAATTAGCTACTAACTCTCATGCAACAAGCTACCTAAGGGTGCCTTTCGGGGTGACAACGAGAATTAGCTAAACATGCGACAGACCAAGCTTACGGAATCTAGGGAGAAGTTGCTAAGTGCGCGATGAGTGCAAGGGAGCAACAGAAAAAATTTTAAAATTTTTGACATGAACCTAATAAACACAAAACTCATGCAAAAACTCGATTATGAACATGCTCAGATTTCCAACATGCATTTCCTAGGCTATCACAGTCAGAAAACAGTAAACAGAGTCCCAAGCACTTCAATATCTTTATAACACTTCTCAACAAACTACACATGCACATCCATCGGACTACTCCACCCCCAACTTCAAAATTTGGCATTGTCCTCAATGCCAATCAGTCAGATACATCAAAGTAAAAGGGAAGCAGAAATACACTTCCCTGACTCTTGGTGAAGCTGGCGAGGGCGAGGAAGCGGCGCACGAACGCATCAGAGCCCAAAATTGTCTTCTCATCCTCGATTCCCCTAAAAAAAACAGCAAGCTAATTAATACTAAAAAGCAATAAAACTAAACTAAAGCATAAAAACAGTTCAACACTCGGGTGCCTCCGAGAAGCGCAGAATTTTTAAAGTCGGTTGCTCGACTGTATTCTCGAAACAGACTCATCCATAGTCTGTAGGTGCGGGGGACGATCCAGACTTGTCCTTGGCCACACCTTTTCCACCATCCACCTGAAAAACATTTTGCACTCTTCGTGCCTCGGGCACGTGAATATCAGACATGTTAGTGCAAAATCCAGCAGTATCATCCATCAAATTCAAATCAGAAATTTTAACAGAGACATGGGAACCATCCCTCAAGCGCGAGGGTAGACTCCCATTCTCATCATGCTCACAAACAACAGAAACATTCGCATCAGATTTCCCATCAAATAAAGAAAACTCATGCAAAGTATCATCAAACTCTAACGAAACGACGCCCTTATATACATCGATTTTGACCCTAGCGGTCTTAAGAAAAGGGCGTCCTAACAGCATGGAGGACGAAGCATGCAATGAATTTTCTTTCATATCTAAAACAAGGAAATCGGCGGGAAACGTCATATTCCCAACTCTAACTAAAACATCCTCTACCTTCCCCCTAGGACAGATGCTCGACCCATTAGCCAACTGAACAGAAACATTACATTCATGCATTTCATTTAAGTTCAGTTCACGATATAATGCATAAGACATAACATTAACAGAGGCTCCTAGGTCTAACATGGCATTATGGACAACCTTACTACCTATAGTGCAAGGGATAGTAAAGGTACCTGGATCGTTGCACTTTGCAGGCAACGTACCTGGGAGTATGGCAGAGACGTTTTCTTTCTTTTTCTCAGTCCCTCTGGACTTCCTCTTCGTAGTGCACCAGCTCCTTAAGAATTTTGCATATTTGGGCACTTGACTGACTGCCTCTAGGAGCGGGATATTCACCATCACCTTTTGGAAGGTTCGCAGGACCTCCTCGTCATCGGATTCCAAAGTAGGCTTCGCAAGCCTACTCGGGAATGGTGCTTTGGCAACATCCACAGGTACACTGACCTTCTCATTTCTTTTCTCATTCTGAGTCTCAAGAGCAATCGGGGCGGACTCGTTCAGGCTGTCCGTGGCTTCCTTCGCAGCTCTGGTGGAAAGTGACTTCCCACTGCGTAGCTGAATGGCACTCACGTTTTCACATGAGTTAACTGTAGTTTGGGAAGGAAGCTTCCCCGAGCTCTTGCTCTCGATCTTACTAATAGACACCGCCATCTGAGTCAGCTGCTTGTTCAGATTCTGCAGCTCTGCCTTATGAGAATTTAGCTCCTCGCGAGCCTCTTTCTGGAACTGGCTGGTGCTAGTCACGATGGTCCTGACCATCTCTTCAAGTGAGCTGGAGGAGCTCGAAGCTTGAGCCTGGGTGGAAGAGTTAGGCCTATCCTGGGACTGGCCTTGGAAGCGAGTTTGTCCTTCCCTATTCCCATAGCTGAAATTTGGATGGTCGCGCCAACCGGGGTTATAAGTGTTAGCATATGGATCATACTTCCTTGGGTTGGAAGCATACCCCCCGATTGCATTGACCTCCGCCTCTTCGCGTTGTCCTCCAACAATTTTCTTCAACATACTACCTATCTCGGCCACCTGGGCCCTCATTTCAGACATCTCATGGCTCTGAGCCACGCTGTGCACTTGTCCTTGCCCCCTGATCCCAAACTGCTGCGAGTTTGTAGCCATATTTGCAATGAGCTGCTTGGCCTCAACTGGGGTCTTGTCAATCAATGCCCCTCCACTCGCTGCATCGATCATCTGCCTGTCGTGGGGCGTCATCCCCTCATAAAAATACTGTATGAGCAGCTGATCGGCGATCTGGTGGTGTGGGAAACTCGCGCACAGGCGCCCAAAGCGTTCCCAATACTCATGCAGGGACTCACCTACATCCTGGGTGATCCCATATATCCTCTTCCGCAGAGTGGTGGCTAAGGACGCGGGAAAGTACTTCTCCAAAAATACGCGCTTCATGTCTTGCCACGTGGTGATGGATCCGGAAGGCAAATAATACAGCCAATCCTTGGCCTTGTCCTTTAGCGTGAAGGGGAATGCCCTCATATTCAGCTGCTCTTCCGTGACCCCTGCGGGCTTCATCCCCGCGCAGACGCAATGGAACTCCATCAAATGTTTGTTCGCGTCCTCACCTGCATTTCCATGGAAAGAAGGTAACTGGTGAATTAAACCAGATTTCAGCTCAAAGTTACCTGCTACCACGGGGTAGTTAATGCACAAGGGCTGCAGGTTCAGGTCTGGCGCTGCCAGTTGCTTCAGCGTCCGCGGCGCATCGCCTTGCGCCATCTCGTCAAATAAGAAGGGATTGCCTTCTTCTCTTTCAAACGTTCCTTGCCCCTCCCGGGCTTCTCTACGCAACCGCCGCTCCTCTCTGTCAATCTCAGGAATATACTGCAAACTACCCTCAGAGGAACGGGTCATACACAAACAAAAATCTAAACATACAACATACAAACAAAATTTTTTTTTCAGTCAACCATCAATGAATCAAATTCAAACTTCAATCATAAATTCAACTAATTGCCTACTCCCCGGCAACGGCGCCAATTTTGGTGGACGGATTTTTGAATATCCGCTTAATCTCAAGCTGTCGAGGCTTGCCAAAATACGATTTATAATGCCTATTGCCAAGGCTTTGCAGCCAGTGGTAACAGGGTCGATCCAAGGAATAGGAGAGTTGAATTTACTAGTGAAATTGGGATTTGATTGATTTATTGGTAACGGGGGGTTTTATCATGCAAAGAAATCAATGAGAAAGCTAACAGAAGAAAGAAATAATATGTAGAAAACGTGTGCACGGTTTGGAGAGTCTCGGGATCAATTGTTAGACAATTACAACTTATCATTTAATTCTAATAACATGGAATTCAGTTTACTAAGCACGCGGACGACTACCAGAGAAGCCCCAAAGTAGTCGACTTCATGGATTTTAATTAGGCCACACAGTCCTAATTACACGTTATCTAATCTCACATTAAGATGATCAGTCCTAAGATGAATTTAGACAGTTACTAGCTAACCGCGACGAACATTCGGGCGTGAATTCTAATTGCTAGTAGGTTGCCCGCAAACGCTGTATGCAACCAACAATTATCCTACCCGACCCGATACTTCGATTTAGTTCTATTTACCTGTGTTACTTAGTCGAGCAGTGAGAGGCACGGCATCGCTACTCTTTAACATACACAACATGCGAAACTATCCGAGTGTCAATCAACATAATTTAGCATGCGCGTTGGATTAAGCAAAGTAAATAAATGCAATGTAAACAGAACCAATATGCAAACTCATACTCAGATTATCAAAGCAATAATGTCTAACAAAATTCCCCTAAACAAAATCCCAAACCGTCACTCTTACCTTAGCCGCTCATGGCGCGGATCGTCAATCCCGCTCCACCAACGACCATGGAAGAGTTCATCTACCTATTACAAATGAAAGTGGAGCTCACTCGCATGCCAACAATGGCGGAGCTCCACGGAAAATAGAGAGAAAATGGGGAAGATGAAGGGAAGAATCGTCCAAATCGGTTGAGAGATGAAGAAGATGAAGGTTCAAGAAGATATGAAAAATGTGCAGAAAAATCGTCCTTTAGCTACTGCCTTCGTCGTAGCGTCGAGACGCTAGGCCAGCGTCTCGACGCTGTGCCCTAAGTGATCCGCGCGCGCGCGCGCTGGCGTCGCGACGCAAGGCCAGCGTCGCGACGCTGCCCCGATGATTTTCCAGCGCGCGCCTCCTCCGAAGCGTCTCGACGCCAAGCAGGGTCTCGACGCCAGGGCAGCGTCGAGCTAGCGTCTCGACGCTATCACTCGACGCTTGCTCTCGGGTTTTTCCAGCGTCGAGCCAGCGTCTCGACGCTATAGCTCGACGCTGGCTCTCGGGTTTGGGGCTGATGCAATGCCTCTCCAAGGCTGTTTTGGCCCGTTTCTTCACGGAACAAATTCCCCTCTTCCCGATGCATTCCCGGGGCGCTAAAACTCTGCTTTAAGCTCTCGAACACGCCCAACGGACGCACGAGCTCTTTGCCGCTTTTCTCCTACAAAAGAGATACATTTAATCAATTGGAAGCGGCCTTTAGCTATAATTAGGACGTATTTAATAGCTCCAAAATGGAGTTATCAGTAAGTCAAAGATAAACTCAAATGAAAAGAGGAGGAATTAATAAACGAAGAGAAAAGTAGCTAAACAGAATTTTAACCTTAGCAGAATTGCGAGAACAGCAATTCTATCGCAATGTTACTGACAGCGAAAGTGTGTAAAATGGAGAAACAAGGGCTACTAACGACTCCTCTATAGGCATTTTTATACGATTCTCAAGCACTGGATCAACTCACTATGCATCAAACTAACTCAATCTCATGTATCTTCCGATTTCATGCATTAGATTCTTTAGTTTACTCATGTCCAAGTAAGGTCTTAAGCATCTTGTTAAAGCAGAAAATTATGGTTTGTACTAGGAAAACGCCTATTCCTAGGTCGTTTTCTGGCTACCTTGAAAGGCTAGCATGAGTGTATGACTCTGAACTCTTACTCCTTCCAGAGGTTAGGAGTTCTTTGGACAAAATGGATGGCCAATCGAAATTGCCCGTGGGATGAAGCTTACATACAATCAATGCTTCGAGAGCTATCCTACATGCTTGGTTCACGTTTTTTAGCCTATAGTATTGTCATTAGCATGCCCGTTTGTGACTTAGTTACTCATGGATATAGGCAGAACAGAAATAAGAGATGAAGTAGACATGCTTAGAAGGAATTTAAAGACAAACAGCAAGAAAAAACAGTAGCAGCAAAGAGAAGAAACTGTGAAATGAAGAATGGTGCTTTGATTACTTGATTGATTGAATGAACAAAGGAAAGCTTAAAGTGAATAACATAAAGACAGAAAGCAACGAAATGAAATGAACTAGTCACTAGAAAAGAAACAACAACAAAGCAGAAATGGAAATTAGAAATGAAAGACAGAAAACAGGAAATTGAGTTTGAACGCCTCGTCGCAACCGCCTCGGCTGAAGGATGAGAAAGATCAGCTTTGCTTGGATGAATCCAATCGGGAGAGAAGATGAATCTTCTCTCCTTCCTATCAGATTGTCGACTCCAACAGCTAAACCTCGCAAACCAACAGACGACAAAGAAAAACAGGAGAAAAGATGGAGCTGCGAGAAGACTTCTACGCTTTCGGATGATGATTGAACCCTCTACTTTGACCCCCTTTTATAGTAATCTGCAGGTGCGTTTGGGCCAAGGAGAACCATCCATCCTCAACGTCGTACTTCAAAATGGATGGAGGAGAAAGAACGAATCCCTTAAATAACGAAAATTAACAGAAACAGATCAGTCAACTTACGGTTTTCACTTGAAACATTGCGGTTTTAGCAATGTTTCCGCAATGCTACCGCAATGCTTATTTTTCATTCTTTTAACTTCGGTTTTTAATCCTTTTCTTTCCTTTTGCATACAAGTCCTAATTTAGCTACCTTCTTCTAATTCTCATATATAAGCATAGGTTTAAGCTAAATCCTATCAAAAGCACCTAAGAGTGTACATCTTTCTAAGCTAAATAAGTCCTAAAAAGGTCACTTTTGGAGACGTAACACACCCCCAAACTTAAGGTTTTGCTCGTCCTCGAGCAGTCTAAGGACTTGCCTAGGCTGCTGTTTCATCTTCTTTAACCACTTACTGACTCCCCTACATTCCTATCTATAGCAGTGCTGTTCTGTGACATACTTCTAAGTTTAAAACTATCCTCTTATATTGCTTCTTCTGACTTTGCATGCCTAACACTTCTGCTGTTTCATTAACTCACTGCAACTGATCTACTTGTTTTTATCATATCGTGCATCTATCCCTAAGGTTTCAAATTCTACCTAGCTTTACCCTAGACTCAGTACATGCTTCTAGTTTTTACTTCTGAGCTACCTAGGATTCCTTAGAGTCATGCCAGTCATAGTATTAACAGTGACAGTAGTACTTTAAGAGAACAACCTAAACCCTGGCATCACTACATTGGACATACATTCATCTCCCTAAACAACCCTACAAATTACAACTTTGTGCTCAGCTAATTGAGGATCAGAGTTCTTTTTAATCAGGACATCTAAGCCACAAAGTTGCAACTCCTAGGTATACATTCTTCTTCCCTACTTCTTTTTCCTTTTTCTTTCTTTCTTACTTAGGTGGAACCTCTCCTTTGGTTGCCTTTTGATGCAATGCCACTTGTGGGTTACACACTTGGCACTGATTACTCAGCAACCTAAGAGAGACACCCCTCTTTATTCTATTTCTCATTTTTTTTTTTCAGCTCATCATTTTTTTTTGTAAATTAGAAGAAGAATGCTTATGCTTAAAGGGAGAGAGGAATGTTCCTAGGCCTAGGGTGGCCTCCCCCAAACTTAAACTACTCATTGTCCCCAATGAGTGTCTGAGGTGGCACACCCCCAAACTTGTCCTAGAAGCATCTAGTCTAAGGTAAAACAAAGAGAATCTAAAAGCCCTAGGCATATACAGAACAGTCTAAAAGCAAATATCACAGCAGCAGAAATTTATAAAAAACAGTCAGGCAAGGACTTAAAACTATGCATGCTGAGCACTTTTAAGAGGCTAATTTAAACTATCAAAGGGTGTCCAATGACACTCATCCAGCATGCTTTGAGATAAGCTATATAGGGTAGTCATGATAGCAGCAAAATACAAAATTTAAACAGAACCAGCCTAGCTAAACAGTCGGTCAAAAACATGCATTTACTAATAAAAATTGCGGTTTCCGCAATTAATTCGCAATAGATACAGGGCAGATATAGCAGTGATCAGGGCCCCTATGCATGCTTTTTCCAGTCATTCAAGCTATACAAAAATAAAACTAACCTAATCTACCTATTCAACTATCATCAGACTACACTACACAAATTTAAACATTAAAACTAAACAACTAAAACAGATCAAAAGATTAACTCAAAACATCACAATTCACATGGTTCAACAAAAAGCAGGTTGATTTTTTTTTTTTAATTTAAGGGAACAACAATACTCCCTTTAGTGCTTCTCAGACTAGCACTCAAATGTCTTCCTCATCATCAGTCCTTCGTGGTCGTGGAGGCGCCCATGGAGTCATTAGGTTCGTGGGGAATTCAGGAAAAATGCATCCCAATTGGTCAGCAACTTCCTTGTCCCTTGCTTGCGCATATGTGGCTCATTGAGCCATCCTCTTCTGCAGATCCGTCAGGCAGGCCATGGTCAAAGACTGAGCAGCAGCCAGGCCATCGAGCTCGAACTCCATGTTCCCCTTTCTGCGCAACCGCAAGGCCGTAGGCAATTCCAGGTAGCCCGTGTAGGCCAGCTGCCTTTCCATTCGCTCTACTGGGACCCCTGCACGTAAGCACAGCTTAGTAATTGTGTTAGGAAAGAAGAGTGGTCCCTTACCCTTTTTGGCGCAGTCAGCAATTGAAGCTGCAATGACCTCGCCCACGTTGATCGTGAGACCTCGCATGATCGCGTAGACCAGCAGCGATCTGCTCTGGTTGATGGTGGTCTCATGGGTCACTGGGGACAGCTTCCTCCTCACGAAGGAAAACCAGACAGCCGCCTTGGCTGTGAGGGTGGCACTCATCAGGGTGTGCCTCCCATTGCGTGATACTGTCCATGATGCCTCTGGCTGGCCAATGATCCGAATGGCCTCCTCCAAGACAGCTTCGGTTGGCTCATCAACAATCCTTGCATAGTCAGTGTGTTTTTGGCCCTTGAGGCCATAGGCTTCGTTGATTGCCTTTGCTGAGAAGTCTACCTCAACCCCTCTGACCACAGACAGGCCATCCTCAGGATTCATCAGATTGGCGTAGAAGTCATACACCATGCTGGAGTAGGCTGGATTGGGTGGTCTGCACAGCTCCTCCCAGCTGTGATTCGTGATCCCTGCGCGCAAGAATTGCGGCAGGTCAGCAGGTGCGTCGAGGAATCCCTTCTCGTGCAGCAGCTCCCTTTTCCTCAGCTCAACGCCTCTAGACTCAGCGTCAGAAGACACGTACCTCACTGATTGAGGCTCATCTTCAGGGTAAAGCTTGGCTTTCCCTTTGTCCTTTGGTTGGGCTGACTCAGCAGCCTCAATCTTGAGCTTCTTCAGCGATGGCTCAGCACTCTCCTTCTCTGATGAAGGCGCCCTCTTGGTTTTCTTTTTCTTTGACTTCTTGGACCGTTTGGCCTTGACAGCCTTGACGGCCTTCTTCTTCTTCAACCTCGCCTTGGTTGTCAACTGCTGGAGGCAATCCCCCAGTATTTCGTCCATCGAATCAGTCCTCTGCACAGGGCTCCCAGGACTGGCTTCCCTCAAAGGAGAGAAGACCTCTTCTTCCTCAGCTTCCCCACTGCCCTGCGTCGATTCTTGATACTCTCCATATGGGAATTCAGGGTCAGGTTGTGGGGAAGTGGGTGATGCTGCAGGGCTCTCTTCTGGTGGGGTGTGTTCAGAACTCTGCGGCGATGGGGGAAGCTCAGGGCTTTGCGCTGGTGGAGATGGCGAAGAGCTCTGCTTTGGTGACTCGTGCGACCGAGGATCACTTTCTTGACTCTCCACAGATGGAGTCTTTTTCTTGCTCGTTTCTTCAGCCACCGCCATGCTCCACTTGCGCTTCTTAGGTGTTCCTGCTGGTTCAGAAGGTCGAGTAGGTATCTCCGTAACTACCTTCCACTTCTTCTTGCGAATCGGCAGTTTGGGGAGTCGTTCAGTGCGCGCAGCCTCAGCGTCTGCAAGGGCAAGAAGTGCTTCCCTCGCAGCAGTTTCAGCGTCGTCAGCCCTCTTCTTGGACGCAGATCTTTCAGCTCTCGTTAGCACCATTGTCGAATCGTGGGGCGCTGGAAAGAAGAATTGCAGATGAAGAGGGAGAGAGATTTCTTGGAGTTCAGATGATTGGGAAATCGTACAGATCAGCGCGCGTCTTAACGGATATAAGTAATGATGAAATCCCAACGGCTATATTTGTTGCGGATTCTGCAAATCCAGCGCAATTCTAGTGACCGTTGGAGATTTTCTGCGTTTAAATGCCAATCTTTGCTCAACCGAATCTTTGATTTGGCCCAATATCTCCTTGATTTTTTTAGCTGGATTTAATCTCCTTGATTCCCTCTATTGATTCCCTACAAAAAGAAATAAAATCAACATTAAATTCGTAATTAAAATCACACAAAAATACACACGATAACCGGAAAGATAACAAAAAATAAACTAAGGCATTAGCCTCGCATGGACGAGCACAGTAATCACTCGTCCTCTCTCGTTCTTGTTTTCACGTCTCAGTCAAGAGGAAGGCCGAGAGAGTCTTCACATCTCCTTCCTCATAGTAGTGCTTCAATCTTGCACCATTGACCATGAATGGTTGTCCTTGTTGCAGGTTCTTTATCTCGATTGCACCATGAACAAACACATTAGTTATTATAAATGGACCTGACCATCTGGACTTAAGTTTGCCTGGAAATAATCTCAGTCGGGAGTTAAATAATAAGACAAGCTGGCCTTTCTTAAAGTCCTTAATCCTAAGTCTACTATCATGCCAAATCTTGGTCTTCTCCTTATACATTTTAGCATTTTCATAAGACATATGCCTAAGCTCATCAAGCTCATGTAATTGCAAAGACCGCAATGTTCCCGCATCGGTCACGCAATAATTCAACTCTTTTAGTGCCCAAAATGCTTTAATTTCTAATTCGAATGGCAAGTGACAAGCTTTGCCATACACAAGTCTATAAGGAGACATACCTAGGGGTGTCTTATATGCAGTTCTATACGCCCAAAGTGCATCCTCGAGTTTAAACGACCAATCTTTTCTATTGGGTTTGACCACTTTTTCTAGGATGCTTTTAATCTCCCTATTTGAAATTTCAGCTTGGCCATTCGAATGTGGGTGATAAGGGGTGGCCACTCTATGTCTAATGTTATACTTAGCCAACACTCTCTCCATAGCTTTGTTAATGAAATGTGTCCCCTCATCACTGATTATGGCACGAGGTGTCCCAAATCTAGTAAAAATATGTCTATGCAAGAATCGTATAACTGTTTTGGCATCATTATTTGGACATGCTATGGCCTCTACCCACTTAGATACATAGTCTACTGCCACCAATATGTAAAGGTTACCTGATGATGGGGGAAATGGTCCCATGAAGTCAACGCCCCACACATCAAAGAGCTCCAACTCTAAGATGTAAGTGAGAGGCATCTCATCCTTTCGACTAAGGTTACCTGTTCTCTGGCATTCATCACAGCTGTGGGCATAGTTGTGGGCATCCTTGAAGATCGTTGGCCAATAGTAGCCACTCTGGAACACCTTTGCAGCTGTCCTTTGGCCACCAAAATGTCCACCATAGGGTGCTGTATGGCAGTGCTGCAGCACAGACTTCGCCTCAGCAGCTGAAACACACTTCCTGAGCAGACCATCAGCACATGTCCTGTAAAGTGTGGGATCATCCCATATGAATTTCCTTGCTTCATGAAGGAACCTCTTCTTCTCTTGGCCTCCCTTGAAAGTTGGTAGTACCTGTGATGCAAGGAAGTTAGCAATGTCAGCAAACCAAGGTTCCTCATCGTTATCACGATGAGTCAATACAAAGACATGTTCATCAATAAAAGCATCAGAAATTGCGGTTTCCGCAATTTTTTCGCAATTATGCTGCAATCTAGAAAGATGATCCGCAACCACATTTTCACATCCTTTCTTATCTCTAATGTCTAGATCAAACTCTTGCAGCAATAACACCCATCTAATCAACCTAGGCTTAGCATCAACCTTCCTCATAAGGTACTTCAAAGCAGAATGGTCAGTGTACACTATTGTCCTAGTGCCTACAATGTAATTCCTAAACTTCTCACAAGCAAATACTACAGCTAGCATCTCCTTCTCAGTAGTTGTGTAATTACATTGTGCCTCATTAAGTGTTTTACTAGCATAGTATACAGGGTGTGTTAACTTGTCAATGTTCTGGCCTAACATAACCCCCACAGCATAGTCACTTGCATCACATAACATCTCAAATGGGAGATCCCAATTTGGCCCTACTATAATAGGTGCTGTGACTAGTGCTTCCTTAAGGGTTTTCCAAGCCAGGAAACATTCTTTAGAGAAAATGAATGGTTTGTTTAGCTCTAGAAGCTCACATAAAGGCTTGGAGATCTTAGAAAAGTCCTTAATGAACCTCCTATAGAAACCAACATGCCCTAAGAAACTTCTAATGGCCTTGACATTCTGAGGTTCTACCAATTTCTCTATTATTTCAATTTTTGCCCTGTCAACCTCTACACCTGCCCTTGACACTCTATGACCTAAGACAATCCCTTCATCCACAATGAAGTGGCACTTTTCCCAATTTAGGACTAGGTTGGTCTCCTCACACCTAGCCAGGACTTGTCCTAAATTCTCTAGACAGTTTGTAAATGAATCCCCAAAGACTGAGAAATCATCCATGAATATCTCTATCATGGACTCATCCAAATCAGAGAAGATTGCCAACATGCACCTTTGGAATGTTGCCGGTGCATTGCATAAGCCAAAAGGCATTCTGCGAAAGGCAAAAGTTCCAAAAGGGCAAGTGAAGGTAGTCTTCTCTTGGTCCTTAGGGTCTATAGTAATCTGGTTATATCCTGAATAACCGTCTAAGAAGCAGTAGTAGGCTCTACCAGCTATCCTATCTAACATCTGGTCAATGAATGGTAGAGGGAAATGGTCTTTTTTGGTTTCCTTGTTTAGTTTCCTATAATCCATGCAAACTCTCCATCCTGTGATAGTCCTAGTTGGAATCAGTTCATTGTTCTCATTGACTACCACAGTCATCCCCCCTTCTTAGGTACACATTGTATAGGGCTCACCCACTGACTACTATCTATAGGGAAGATCACACCAGCATCTAACCATTTTATTATTTCCTTTTTAACTACCTCTTTCATAGAGGGATTCAGCCTACGTTGGTGATCTACTCTGGGTGTGTGTTCTTCCTCTAGTATAATCTTATGCATGCAATAAGAAGGGCTAATGCCTCTAATGTCAGCAATAGTCCATGCAATAGCCTTCCTATGTTGCTTAAGTAGTAAAATCAGTTCAACCTCATGCTTTTCACTTAATTTAGAAGAAATAATCACAGGCAAAGTATCATTACTTCCTAGATATGCATACTTGAGGTGAGTGGGGAGAGGTTTCAATTCTAAGACAGGTGGATGCTCAATGGATGGTTTTAAAGGATTCATGGATCTGTTAGTCAGGTCTTTATTTATACATACATGCTGTGTTTTATCTACAGGTATATCCATTATTTCAGATACATTCAGATCAGCTACATCTAATTGTACATATTCGTTAGCATGCTTAGTCAATAATACATGCTCCAGCTGTTCTTCCATTAGTGAGTCTACAATGTCCATGCTAGCACAAGATTCAGAGTCAGAGGGGTACCTTAAGGCTTTATACACACTAAATTTCACCTCTTCATCATGAACCCTCATTGTGAGCTCACCTTTTTGGACATCTATCAGGGCCCTACCTGTGGCTAGAAATGGTCTGCCTAATAGGATGGGGACCTCCTTGTCTGCTTCATAATCCAGGATAATGAAATCTGCAAGGAAAATAAACTTATCAACCTTTACAAGAATATCCTCAATCTTACCCTCAGAGTATGCTATGGATCTGTCTGCAAGTTGTAAAGTGACAGTGGTTGGACGTGCTTCTCCTATTCCTAGCTGGCGGAATAGTGATTGGGGCATGAGGTTTATGCTGGCTCCCAGGTCACAAAGAGCTCTGCCCACGTGCTTGCCTCCTAGCTCTACAGGTAAGGTGAAGGAACCAGGATCCTTCTCCTTCTTGGGTAACTTGTTCTGGAGTATGGCACTGCACTCCTCAGTGAGATTTACTGTTTCAAACTCACCAATTATTCTCTTGTTAGTAATAATATCCTTCAAAAACTTTACATAAGAGGGCATAGACTGTAAAAGTTCTACAAAAGGAATGTTAACATGCACTTGCTTAAGAATTTCGAGAAATTTATTAAAGTGCACTTCCTGTTCTTGTTTTTTCTTTAGCCTTCTAGGAAATGGAGGTGGTGGCACATATGCAGGCACTTCAGGTCGCCTTAGGATAGGGGGAGGCCTTGGAATTTCTTCTATCTCTTCTATGATTGGCTCCAGCCTTGGTCCTGATGTGCTTGGTGATGGTTGACCTTGGTTTGGCAGAGACTCCAGTGGAGCACTAGACTCAGTCTTCTCTACTCTCTTTGGTGTTTCTTTGGTGTTGCTCACCAATGGTCTACCACTTCTAAGTTCAATTGCTTGAACTTGCTCTTTACCATCTCTCCTTGGTACCTCAGTGTCAGCTGGTAGTCTACCTTGGGGCCTACTTTTGAGTTCGTTGGCTAATTGCCCTATTTGGTTCTCTAGGCTCCTAAGAGTAGCTTGCTGACTCTGTAGAGTGGCATCATTCTTGGCTATGTATTCCTTGAGTAAGTTTTCTACAGAAGACCCTACAGGTTGGTTGTATGGTTTTTGATACATGGATTGGTTATGTTGGGGAGTGAAACCAGGTGTTCCACTCGGTCTTGGCTGGTTAGGAGCTTGGTTAGCATTTTGTTGGCCACCCCATGACAGGTTTGGGTGGTTCCTCCAACCAGGGTTATACGTATTAGAATAGGGGTTGTTCCTAGGCTGCTGCTGGCTTCCAACATAGCAGACTGAGGCTGGATTCCCAGGGCAGTATTCATACAGGTGCCCTTCCCCACAGAATCCACAGATAAGTGTCTCACCTTGACTTGGTTGGGTGCCCATTGACATGGCTGTGGCGGTGTTGACACTTGTTTGGAGATTGGCTTGAGCCATTTGCTTGACTAGGTTGGTCAAGGCGCTTATTTGGCTACTCATGGCATTGAGTGCGTCCTTGTCTTGAGCTCTAGTTGGCTCCACTGGATCATCTGACCACCTACAGTGAGATGCTGAGATCTTCTCCAAGATCTCATAGGCTTCGTTGTAACTCTTGGACAACATGGAGCCTCCAGCAGATGAATTTAAGACTTGTCTAGTGCTGGGGTTGCATCCTTTGAAAAAGACCTCTATTTGGATACACCATGGGATGCCATGATGTGGACATTTGAGAAGAAGGTCCTTGAACCTTGTCCAAGCTTCGTGAAGAGACTCAGTTTCAGCTTGTTTGAACTTGATTATGTCATCACGAAAGGTAGAATTCCTATCAGGTGGGAAGTATTTGACTAGGAATTTCTCTGCCAAGTCTGTCCAATTGAGGACTGATCCAGAGGGTAATGAGTTTAACCACGTCTTTGCCTTGTCCCTCAAAGAGTAAGGGAAGAGGTAGAGCCGCAAGGCTTCTTGGGAAACTCCAGGGATGATGAATGTATCACTAACTCCTAGGAAGTTTCTAAGATGGTTGTGGGGATCCTCATTTTCCACTCCAAAGAATTGTCCCACAGTGGACAACATTTGGAACATCACTGGTTTTAACTCGAATGAGTTGGCAGTGATTTCAGGGCGGATTATGCTGGGGTTCAGCTCCCCAGGCATAGGTACTAGGTAGGAAAGAATGGCACTATCCTTATCATTCGCTATTTCGATGGGATTGCGAGTGACAGGCACCGGATTTGGAACTATTCCATCCATTTCTTCTTGAGACAATTGCGGAGGAATTGCGGTTCCCGCAATTATTGGAGGTATAGAGGGTTGGTCAAAGAGACGTTTCTTGGCTCTATTTCTGGCTTTAAATAGTCTCTCGGGCTCAGGATTGAACTCTAGATCACTACTTGAAGACTCATTCATAAACTAACCCAATGGTACCTGCAAAACAAATGGAAATAGATCAGTTACAATAGACAATAAACTTGGTGTTTCAAACTTAACAAACTTCGTTTTCACTAAAATAAATCTCCGGCAGCGGCGCCAAAAACTTGTTGCGTGCTCAATGTGTTAAAATAATTAAGCAATAAGAGAGAGAGAGCACTCAGAACATGCAAGCATACATGATCTTATAGCAAGTAGTAAGTATTTTTTCATTCGTTTTCCCACAGAGATTTATTATGAGCTACTTGTGAAGTGTATTGTTAAGAAAGAATGGGTGGATTTGAGGGGGTAGAATTGGTTTTAAATTGTCTAATTTCTAAGGAATATGTAAAGGATAGCAACATAAACAAGTGTAAGTCAAAGATAAACTCAAATGAAAAGAGGAGGAATTAATAAACGAAGAGAAAAGTAGCTAAACAGAATTTTAACCTTAGCAGAATTGCGAGAACAGCAATTCTACCGCAATGTTACTGACAGCGAAAGTGTGTAAAATGGAGAAACAAGGGCTACTAACGACTCCTCTATAGGCATTTTTATACGATTCTCAAGCACTGGATCAACTCACTATGCATCAAACTAACTCAATCTCATGTATCTTCCGATTTCATGCATTAGATTCTTTAGTTTACTCATGTCCAAGTAAGGTCTTAAGCATCTTGTTAAAGCAGAAAGTTATGGTTTGTAGTAGGAAAACGCCTATTCCTAGGTCGTTTTTTGGCTACCTTGAAAGGCTAGCATAAGTGTATGACTCTGAACTCTTACTCCTTCCAGAGGTTAGGAGTTCTTTGGACAAAATGGATGGCCAATCGAAATTGCCCGTGGGATGAAGCTTACATACAATCAATGCTTCGAGAGCTATCCTACATGCTTGGTTCACGTTTTTTAGCCTATAGTATTGTCATTAGCATGCCCCTTTGTGACTTAGTTACTCATGGATATAGGCAGAACAGAAATAAGAGATGAAGTAGACATGCTTAGAAGGAATTTAAAGACAAACAGCAAGGAAAAACAGTAGCAGCAAAGAGAAGAAACTGTGAAATGAAGAATGGTGCTTTGATTACTTGATTGATTGAATGAACAAAGGAAAGCTTAAAGTGAATAACATAAAGACAGAAAGCAACGAAATGAAATGAACTAGTCACTAGAAAAGAAACAACAACAAAGCAGAAATGGAAATTAGAAATGAAAGACAGAAAACAGGAAATTGAGCTTGAACGCCTCGTCGCAACCGCCTCGGCTGAAGGATGAGAAAGATCAGCTTTGCTTGGATGAATCCAATCGGGAGAGAAGATGCCTATCAGATTGTCGACTCCAATAGCTAAACCTCGCAAACCAACAAACGGCAAAGAAAAACAGGAGAAGAGATGGAGCTGCGAGAAGACTTCTACGCTTTCGGATGATGATTGAACCCTCTACTTTGACCCCCTTTTATAGTAATCTGCAGGTGCGTTTGGGCCAAGGAGAACCATCCATCCTCAACGTCGTACTTCAAAATGGATGGAGGAGAAAGAACGAATCCCTGAAATAACGGAAATTAACAGAAACAGATCAGTCAACTTACGGTTTTCACTTGAAACATTGCGGTTTTAGCAATGTTTCCGCAATGCTTATTTTTCATTCTTTTAACTTCGGTTTTTAATCCTTTTCTTTCCTTTTGCATACAAGTCCTAATTTAGCTACCTTCTTCTAATTCTCATATATAAGCATAGGTTTAAGCTAAATCCTATCAAAAGCACCTAAGAGTGTACATCTTTCTAAGCTAAATAAGTCCTAAAAAGGTCACTTTTGGAGACGTAACACTCACCCACGTCCTGAGTGATCCCATAAATTCTCTTTCTCAGTGTCGTGGCCAAGGACGCAGGGAAGTATTTTTCCAGAAAAACCCTCTTTATGTCCTGCAACGTCGTTATCGAGCCGGAGGGCAGATAATAGAGCCAATCCTTGGCTTTGTCCTTGAGCGTAAAGGAGAATGCCCTCATATTCAGCTGCTCCTCCGTCACTCCAGCGGGCTTCATCCCCGCACAGACGCAGTGAAACTCCATTAAGTGCTTGTTCGCGTCCTCCCCTGCATTGCCATGGAAAGAAGGCAACTAGTGAATTAAACCTGACTTTAATTCGAAGTTACCTGCTACCACGGGGTAGTTGATACACAGGGTTGCAAGTTCAAATTAGGCGCTGCCAGCTGTTTCAGCGTCCGTGGCGCTTCGCCTTGCGCCATCTCCTCAACAAAGAAGGGATTTCCTTCTTCTTCAAACAATCTCTGCCCCTCCCGGGCTTCTCTCGTCAACCGTCGCTCTTCTCTTTCGATTTCAAGTATAAACTGCAATCCACAAATCTCAGAAATTTAAACATACAACTACAAACAGAAAATAATTTCAGCACACCATCAATCAACCAAATTCAAAGTCAATCATAATTTCAATCAAATTTTTACCTTCTCCCCGGCAACGGCGCCAATTTTGGTGGGACGGATTTTGAATATCCTCCCTAAATTCGAGTTGTCGAGACTCGCCAAAATACAATTTATAAGCCTATTATCAATAGCTTTGCAGCTAGTGGTAACAGGGTCGATCGAAGGAGAAGGTTATGACTGAAATTAAATTAATCTTGAAATTAATTAATTGATTGGGTTTTTGTAACGGGGGGATGTTTAAGCATGCAAAGTAAGGAATTTAAACGCTAACGGAAGAATAAAAGAGAGAGAGAGACGAGTGCACAGTTTGGGGATTTTCGGGATTTATTTGTTAGACATTTTCAGCTTATCATTTAACACAAATCTAAGGCGAGCAGTTTGTAATACACACGGTCGATTACCCGAGAAGCCCTAAGGTAACCGGCTCCATAGACATTAATTAGACCACATAGTTCTAATTAAACATTATCTAAAATTGCATTAGGGTGATCAGCCCCAAATTGACTCTAGATAGTCACTAGCATGATGGAGCGCTCATGGCACGCAGCGGAAGCGATTTGGATCATAGACACTCTAATTTCATCAATTTAAACAAAACGGAAACATGCAAAAGCGATGAAAAAGAGAAGTTAGAACACATACCCTTGTCGTTCGTAATTCTCCAAATTCACCGCCAGAAGCTCCTCACGAGCTCACCGAGCCTTCTCACGAAACGTTCGTGGACCACCCACGGTAGTCCCGCTATCCTCAGGCCGAGAAACGGAGTAGTGGGACTCCTTTAATTCAAGAAAAGAGGGAAGAAGCTTCACTGAAGAAAATCTAATTTTCAACAGAAGCAGAGAGGAAGAAGACGGAGCAGTTGTAGAGAGAGAATCAAATTCTCTTCAATCTCAAAACGTATACCCCTCAATGAATTGAATCCAATTCAATTCTGTGTAAAACAAAATTCTTCACCTCTCTTCTGTTCTCATCACTTTTTCCCAAGCCCAACATACGTAATATATATATATTGATATATATCAACATGTGTCTTGCTGCATGCAAGACACATGTATATATATATATATATATAAATATATAATTATTATTATTATTAAAAATAATAATAATAATTTTATTTATTAAACATTTTAATAAATAAAAAATATATATATATTTATTAATTAAACTTTTTAATTAATAAATATTATTTAATTCAATATCAAATATTGATTAAATAATATAACTAAACTCGATTTTTCAGAAAAAACCGACTTTTTTCACATGAATCTCATTCATGTTTCAGGCCGATGCCATATTTAAATCATATTTAAATATGTCTATCCTTCTTCCACAAACTCGAATTTGAACGATTCAAATTCTTTTCTTTTCTTTTATACTGTTTCACTGCTTTATCCGAGCTAGCCAGGAGAACCGTAAGGACCTACAGATCATGAGCTCCAACGATACGAGATTATCCGGTCAAAACTCTTTCAACCGAACTAACCAACATTCGTTAACCCCCGGAGACTCCACTAAACTCCAAGGGCTGCACTCTCCTCACTGTAGATATATTGTGTCCTGTTGATATAACTATCATCAGTAAGTCGATCCTTCACAGGTCGTTCATAATCACAACGGGTCATTTAAACCGTTTAACCCTTGCATTATATCTTGTTCCTTAAGTACCACTGACACCTCTAATGAACAATTGATTTGTGGTCCAACCATCAAATCAGATTCCTCCCTGATCAGGAGAGGATGGGCCCATTGTTCAAGACCTGGAGTCAGCACTAAAGGGAACAACCTTTCTACTAACCCTGAAAGCGGGTAGGAGTGAACTCCAATCTTGCTACAACTATGTCCCCAGCCACTTATTCAATTTTATCCCCAAGATGGTAGGCTTATTGAGTCGGCAAACTGGCCACTCTCACCCGTACAAATCAAAGGATAAGGTTGAATAAACAGGAGTTCATAGTAAGCTCAGGATTGAGATCGAGTTACCTAAGTCATCAAATGAAAAAATCGGTCTTTACAGTAAACGGTGTTATAAAGAAAGAGCGATTTTATTTCTTGGTTCGGTCTTGTGCAAACTCATTGCACAGGACGCCCTCACTCACATGTCTCTACATGAAACGATTCGAATCACATCGTTTTGTACTATACAAAGTGAGCCGCGTCCAATAGTGTCCCCAGGATAAGGTACCCAGCCTTATCCCTATACTATAGACCATTTTGGCTGTCTACTTGAACTTGATTCACATTCATGTCACACATGAAGTTCAAGTACTCACACTACTGCCATGGGTGTTAGTTATTGGTATAGGTTAATACAAACACAATTCACTAAAATTCAATAACAACTTTATTGAAATATAATATTTACATTCAAACAGTTTACAAACTACGAGTTTTAGGACATAAAACCCAACAAACTCCCACTTGGACTAAAACGTCAGTGGAGTACATGCTGGTTGAGAGAACTAGAATATCAAATATCTAAAGTTTCTCCCACTGTCCTACTGAGCAGCTCGCAGCCCTAAACTTTTTAGGTGTCTCTCAAACACTTTAGCCGTGAGAGACTTAGTAAACGGATCAGCAATGTTGTGCTCCGAGGCTACCTGTGTGACGATCACATCTCCTCGTTGCACTATCTCCCTGATGAGATGATACTTCCGCTCAATATGCTTTCCACGCTTATGGCTTCTAGGTTCTTTAGAATTTGCCACTGCACCGCTGTTATCACAATAAAGGGTGATTGGCAAGTTCATATTTGGAACAACTTCCAAATCTGTCAAGAACTTCCTAAGCCATACAGCTTCCTTCGCTGCTTCGCAAGCTGCGACATACTCAGCTTCCATGGTGGAGTCAGCAATACAACCTTGCTTTGTACTCCTCCATACTATTGCTCCTCCGTTAAGAGTGAACACTGATCCTGATGTAGATTTCCTAGAATCTATATCAGTCTGAAAATCAGAGTCAGTGTATCCTGCAAGGATCAAATCCTTCGCGCCATACACAAGCACATAGTCTCTCGTTCTCCTAAGATACTTGAGGACGTGTTTAACGGCTGTCCAGTGATCATATCCTGGATTGGACTGGAACCTACTGACAATTCCTACTGCATAGCAGATGTCGGGTCTTGTACACAACATAGCGTACATGAGACTACCAACTGCAGATGCATAGGGAATTCGTCTCATATCCTCAACCTCTTGAGGTGTCTTAGGAGACTGTTCCTTAGACAAGTGAATTCCATGCCTAAAAGGCAGCGAACCTTTCTTGGAATTCTGCATCGAATATCTTGACAACACCTTGTCAATATAAGATGCTTGAGACAGCGCTAGCACTTTGTTCTTACGATTCCTTATGATCTGAATCCCTAGAACAAACTGAGCCTCTCCCAAATCTTTCATTTGGAATTGGGTCGCTAGCCAGTTCTTAACGTCAGTTAGGAACCCTACATCATTCCCAATGAGTAGTATATCGTCTACGTACAAGACTAAGAAAGCTACAACAGTATTGACTACTTTCTTGTAAACACAAGGTTCGTCAATATTTTGTTCAAAGCCATAAGATTTGATCGACGTATCAAACCTTATATTCCAGGATCTAGATGCTTGCTTCAACCCATAAATGGATCGATTAAGCTTGCAAACCTTTTGCTCTTGACCCTGAAGTATGAATCCCTCTGGTTGAGCCATATAGATACTCTCCTCAAGATTACCATTCAGAAAGGCAGTCTTGACATCCATTTGCCAGATTTCATAATCATAAAATGTAGCAATGGATAAGAGTATTCTAATCGACTTTAACATGGCAACAGGAGAAAAAGTTTCTTCATAGTCCACCCCTTCTCTTTGGGAATAACCTTTTGCCACAAGTCGAGTCTTAAAGGTTTGCACCTTACCGGCTTGGTCTCGTTTTCTCTTGTAGATCCACTTGCAACCGATAGGTCTTTCACTATCTGGTTGGTCTACAAGATCCCAGACCGAATTGAAGTACATAGACTCCATTTCGAGATCCATGGCTTTAAGCCACTGGTCCTTGTCTATATCATTCATTGCCTGTTTAAAGGTCAATGGATCCTCAACGCCATCATCAGGTATGACGACTTGAGTTTCAGACAAGCCAATGTAGCGGTCGGGCTGTCTTACATCCCTCCCACTGGGTCGAGGCTTTCTCAACTCTTGAGAAGGACCAGCCTGATCAACAACCTTTGTTAATCCGTCTGTAGCTTTCCTGGAAAATTCGGACAAAACAATTTTGCTCGACGGTTGATGATCTCTCATGTGGTCTTCCTCTAAGAACGTGGCATTAGTCGATACTAGTACCTTGTTCTCATGAGGATCATAAAAAAGACCACCTTCCGTTTCCTTGGGGTAACCTACAAATAGGCACAATTTTGAACGATGTTCCAACTTCTTTGGATTGGGTACTAGCACATGTGCCGGACACCCCCAAATCCTGAAGTGACGTAAACTACCTTTACGCCCTCTCCATAACTCATAAGGTGTTTCAGAAACACTCTTAGAGGGAACCATGTTCAAAATATATACTGCAGTTTCTACTGCATATCCCCAAAACGAACTAGGCAAATGAGCATAACTCATCATAGATCGAACCATGTCTAACAGGGTTCTATTTCTCCTCTCGGACACACCATTCTGCTGTGGTGTTCCTGGCGCTGAGAGTTGAGATACTATTCCATGTTCTATCATATAGTCCTGGAATCTTAAATCCATATACTCTCCACCTCGATCTGATCGGAGTGTTTTTATCGATTTACCTAATGTGTTCTCAACCTCTGCCTTATACTCTTTGAACTTTTCAAGAGCTTCGGACTTATGATGCATTAGATAAAGATAACCGTACCTAGAATAATCATCAATGAAACTGATGAAATATTCATACCCTCCTCGTGCTTTGACATTCAAAAGACCGCAGAGATCCGAATGCACGATTTCTAGAGGTTCTTTGGACCTATGACCTTTTTCAGAAAAAGATCGTTTGGTCATCTTGCCCTCAAGACAAGACTCACATGGCGGTAAAGAGTTGTCCTCTAAACGATTTAGCAGACCACTCTTAACCAATCTCCCAATCCTATTAAGATTAATGTGACCTAGTCTTAAGTGCCAAAGATAAGTACTTGGAGAAAGTTTCTGCCTTTTAGTTTGAGTCTCAGCTGTTTTAAACATTTCAGTGTTCAAAATAGCTTTGGCTTCGGTTGGTCTTAACACATACAAGTTGTTTTCAAGTTTCGCAGAACAAATACGTACACCTCTTTTGCTAATGAACGCTTCATTATGAACAAAAGATACTTTATACAACTGTTCTAACAAACAAGATATAGATACAAGATTCCTCTGAAAGGTAGGAACCAGGAGTACATTTTCTAATAAAATGAAACTATCTCTATACAACAACTTCACAGCTCCCACTGCTTCAGCTGAGACAACCTCTCCAGTTCCAACTCTGAGAGTTATCTCACCGCGAGAAAGTGGCTGCCAAGAACTAGTTTCCTGAAAAGAAGAACAAACATGGTTAGTAGCTCCTGAATCAAGTATCCAGGTATGACAATCATGTTCTACTAAACATGTTTCAACAACAAGTAAATCATATTTACCTTGTCTTTCTTTCTTAGCCTTTTTCTCTGCAAGATACTTTGGGCAATTGCGTTTCCAGTGCCCATCTACACCACAATGGAAACATTTTCCTTTGTCTGTAGATCTAGTCTTGCTCTTAGCAGTAGCAGGTGCTTTTCCCTTCCTTTTATCTTTCTTCTTCTTCTGAATACTCTTATTCTTAGTAGAAGAAAGTTCAGACTTACTCCCAGAAGATGACCCCTTTTGGAATTTCCTAGAAGTGACAACGTTTTCCTCCTTCTCTTTTCCTTTAGAAGTGTGTAGGGACTGATAAGTCTGTAGCTCGCTGAGGAGAGAAGTCAAATTATACTTTATCTTGTTCATTACCAAATTGGTTCTAAACTGAAGGAAACTCTTCGGAAGAGATTCCAAGATAAAGCTTACTTGACTTGACTCATTTATAATAGCTCCGTTTACTTCCGCTACATTGAAGTGGACCATCATGTTAAGGACATGCTCCCTAACAGAGGTTCCCTCCTTCATGCGAGAGTTGTAAACGAATTTGAGGGCTTCATGACAGACCGATGAGGACGGAAGTCCAAACATCTCCTGTAATGAAGACATGATTTCTTTAGCAGAAACCATATCCTCGTGCTTCTTAGCTAACACATCAGATATGCTGGCTAAGATATAGACTCGGGCTTTATCATTAGCCCTTGTCCATCTATCATATGCTTCTCGAACAGTTCGAGTCGCATCCGAGCTAGGAGGGGGAGGACAATCCTCTGATAAGACGAACCTGAGATCATCTAGAACGAGAATCGTATTCAAGTTCGATTTCCAGGTCGCGTAGTTATCGCCGGTTAACTTATCGGAAGCTAGTAAGTGAATAAAAGAGCTAGACATGCTGAAAAGAGAATGAATAAATATTAGTGAAAAGGTTTTAACCTAATTTACACACCAATCAAGAAATTAGCAATGAATAATAATGTACCCAAAACTCATTATTAAACTGCAACGATACTTCAGTGGGTCAGAATGGTCGCTACCGAGGGGCAGTCAAGCATTCCTTCACTGAATCAAGACATTCTTGACTAAATGCTAATACCAGAATATCTCATATTCCTATAGCATCTTAGTTATCGCTGTTTGGTCAAGATTTACTAACTCCTTAGCAAATCTCGTAAGTGTGACCCTCCATTTTTAGAATTCATAGGGCGGCCCCAACGATGCAACCGAATGGAAATGTCAAAGTTGGGAATGGCTCTATGTTTCTTTATCCATAAATGGTGATTGAGATGTTCCGATTCCTATGAAACGGCCCTCCGAATGGATCGGTACCACTTGTGGGCACCTAGCAGGCAGAACATAGGAATCTCACGGTTCAATCCAATGGAGGAGACCGCAGGACGTATTGACATACTTCCTTCTCCCACTTACTATAAATACTTTCTCCATTCACCTTGCTCTTGAATTATGCAAATACCATCCGAATGGGGATGCCCTATTGACATCACGAGGCCGAGCATAATTCTCACGGTGTGAACTTAACAGAGAATGTAGGAGGAGAGGGACATATCATATATACCTTCTCAACACCTCTACTAAGTATTTTAAGACGGAATGGGTAAATTACTCAGGCATTATCCGGCTAAGACAATAAGGCCTAAGTATAGGTAAAACAAACTTTTACCTATGATGTCTAGGTGATAAACACTTTATTACCTCACACCACTCACGCATGCTCATAAAGCCGGGTTAACTTTACTCAAGAACCGGATGGTCCCCAGGTAGGAGGTGTTCCGTAAACCGTCAGCTTAAATACCTCCAACCTCGAACAGGATGTCCCCGGGTGAGTTTCTTGTAACCTTAGCATTTACAAGATATCGACCTATTCATCTAATGAAACGGAACGATACATTCAACCCTAAGTGAGCATGCCTTTGTCTTTGTTATAGATTTTAAAAGTCTATGCCAATTTTACAACGCTTTGCAAAACTAAGACTTACTACAACAAACTTCTACATGCTTCTCAAACATGCAATACTAAGGCATGACAAGTTGAATATTTAATTTCATAATTAATATAACAATTATATCGATTATGTTTTTAAATATACAACTCCTAATTCATAAATTAATATAACACTTATATCAATTCTCATGAATTAAGCATGCATCCTATACATTATAACACTTATAACAAACAAAATGCATCTAATGTTGGATGTTTAATTTCATAATTAATATAACACTTATATCAATTATTCTATTAAGCAAACAACATCTAATTCATGAATTAATATAACTCTTATATTAATACTCATGAATAAACATGCATCCTATACATTATAACACTTATAATATACCATGTGCATAAAACTATGGCAATCTATGTTGTTGATTTAATTTCATAATTAATATAACACTTATATCAATTATTCTATTAATTTAACAACAACTAATTCATGAATTAATATAACTTTTATATCAAAACTCATGAATTGCCAAATATGCATACGATATATTATAACACTTATAACATATTATTAATGCATGAAGCATGCTTCCTACGGTGGGATTTTAAATCTATATGGCATACGTTATGCACATACAAACATGGAATTTAATTAAAACATACATTCGCAATGCATAAATAATTAAACACACTAAAGTGGATCGATTTTGGCATTTAGCAAGCAATAACTAATTTATTACAAGCTTGATCAACAAGCCACGTCATGAGCGGACTTCGAACTCTTCGCACCGCCTTTGACCAACTTGCTTCCTCCGAACGCTTCGGCCAATTTTTCTTCGAATTTCTCCTTGTAATGCCCAGAACGAGTTTGAACTTACACCGAACATTTCGGCGAGTTTCAAACTCAAACTTCTTTCACAAAGAACCCTATATGGACTCTAATGACTCTAAAAATACAGACTCTTTAGCGTGCATTAAAGCCCATACAATCTCGGGCAATTACAAATAAAGAAATTCAAAAAGAAACTATGCCAAAATCGATATTCACTTTAGAATTCCATTCAGAAACAATTTCTAAATAAAACCCACCATAACTTAAATTGATTGAAATTGAGTGACCACAAACGCTCTGATACCAATTGATGGAGCGCTCATGGCACGCAGCGGAAGCGATTTGGATCATAGACACTCTAATTTCATCAATTTAAACAAAACGGAAACATGCAAAAGCGATGAAAAAGAGAAGTTAGAACACATACCCTTGTCGTTCGTAATTCTCCAAATTCACCGCCAGAAGCTCCTCACGAGCTCACCGAGCCTTCTCACGAAACGTTCGTGGACCACCCACGGTAGTCCCGCTATCCTCAGGCCGAGAAACGGAGTAGTGGGACTCCTTTAATTCAAGAAAAGAGGGAAGAAGCTTCACTGAAGAAAATCTAATTTTCAACAGAAGCAGAGAGGAAGAAGACGGAGCAGTTGTAGAGAGAGAATCAAATTCTCTTCAATCTCAAAACGTATACCCCTCAATGAATTGAATCCAATTCAATTCTGTGTAAAACAAAATTCTTCACCTCTCTTCTGTTCTCATCACTTTTTCCCAAGCCCAACATACGTAATATATATATATATTGATATATATCAACATGTGTCTTGCTGCATGCAAGACACATGTATATATATATATATATATATATATAAATATATAATTATTATTATTATTAAAAATAATAATAATAATTTTATTTATTAAACATTTTAATAAATAAAAAATATATATATATTTATTAATTAAACTTTTTAATTAATAAATATTATTTAATTCAATATCAAATATTGATTAAATAATATAACTAAACTCGATTTTTCAGAAAAAACCGACTTTTTTCACATGAATCTCATTCATGTTTCAGGCCGATGCCATATTTAAATCATATTTAAATATGTCCATATTTAAATCATATTTAAATATGTCTATCCTTCTTCCACAAACTCGAATTTGAACGATTCAAATTCTTTTCTTTTCTTTTATACTGTTTCACTGCTTTATCCGAGCTAGCCAGGAGAACCGTAAGGACCTACAGATCATGAGCTCCAACGATACGAGATTATCCGGTCAAAACTCTTTCAACCGAACTAACCAACATTCGTTAACCCCCGGAGACTCCACTAAAGTCCAAGGGCTGCACTCTCCTCACTGTAGATATATTGTGTCCTGTTGATATAACTATCATCAGTAAGTCGATCCTTCACAGGTCGTTCATAATCACAACGGGTCATTTAAACCGTTTAACCCTTGCATTATATCTTGTTCCTTAAGTACCACTGACACCTCTAATGAACAATTGATTTGTGGTCCAACCATCAAATCAGATTCCTCCCTGATCAGGAGAGGATGGGCCCATTGTTCAAGACCTGGAGTCAGCACTAAAGGGAACAACCTTTCTACTAACCCTGAAAGCGGGTAGGAGTGAACTCCAATCTTGCTACAACTATGTCCCCAGCCACTTATTCAATTTTATCCCCAAGATGGTAGGCTTATTGAGTCGGCAAACTGGCCACTCTCACCCGTACAAATCAAAGGATAAGGTTGAATAAACAGGAGTTCATAGTAAGCTCAGGATTGAGATCGAGTTACCTAAGTCATCAAATGAAAAAATCGGTCTTTACAGTAAACGGTGTTATAAAGAAAGAGCGATTTTATTTCTTGGTTCGGTCTTGTGCAAACTCATTGCACAGGACGCCCTCACTCACATGTCTCTACATGAAACGATTCGAATCACATCGTTTTGTACTATACAAAGTGAGCCGCGTCCAATAGTGTCCCCAGGATAAGGTACCCAGCCTTATCCCTATACTATAGACCATTTTGGCTGTCTACTTGAACTTGATTCACATTCATGTCACACATGAAGTTCAAGTACTCACACTACTGCCATGGGTGTTAGTTATTGGTATAGGTTAATACAAACACAATTCACTAAAATTCAATAACAACTTTATTGAAATATAATATTTACATTCAAACAGTTTACAAACTACGAGTTTTAGGACATAAAACCCAACATAGCAAACCGCGACAGACATTCGATCACGTAATCTAATTGCTAACTAGTTGCCCGCAAACGCCGTATGCAACCAACAACCATCATGCATGACTCGATACTCCGGTTTAGTTTTATCATTCTGTGCTACTAGTCGAATAGTGAGAGGCACGACATCGCTACTCTTTAACGTTAACAAAATGCTAGAAAACACGAGTGTCAATCGGCGAAATCTAACACATGCATAAGGTGAAGCAAGAATGATAAATGCATACAAATCAGCCACCAATTTGTAAACTAAGCATGGATTATCAAAGCTAAAAAGTCTAACAACAATCCCTCAAATTTATCCCAAACCGTTCACTTTACCTTAGCCGTCTATGGGACGGATTGTCATCACCGCTCCAATGAAGGTCGTGGAAGTCATCCCTATCCTATTACAAATTACAAGCTCATAAACAAGCCACAAATGGCGGAGCTAAGGTGAAAATGGGAGAAAAGCCGAGAGGAAGAAGATGAAAAACCATACAATAATGGCTGAAAATCGTCATTACAGCCCCTTTAAATCGTCGTAGCGTCGAGACGCTAGGGCAGCGTCGCGACGCTACGCCCTAAGTGATCCGCGCGCGCCTCGCGATGGCGTCGAGACGCTAGGCGAGCGTCTCGACGCTGGCCCGATAATTCCTTGCGCGCGCCTCCTCCGGAGCGTCTCGACGCCGCAGCAGGGTCTCGACGCTTCGGCAGCGTCGAGCTAGCGTCTCGACGCTATTGCTCGACGCTAGCTCTCGGGTTTGGGGCTGGAAAAATTGCCTCTCCTATGCAATTTTGGTCCGTTTCTTCTCGGATTGACTTGCCCTTTCCCGATGCACTCCCAGGGCGTTAAAACTCCGCTTTTAGCTCCGAAACGGGTCCAATGGATGCACGAGCTCTTTGTCGCATTTCTCCTACAACCGAGATAAATTAAACATTTAAATGCGGACTTTAGCTATACTTAGGAAGTATTTAATAGCTCCAAAATGGAGTTATCAACTTTATGGGACCTTTTCCCCCCTCATGCGGTTTTGTCTATATATTGCTGGCTGTGGACTACGTGTCTAAGTGGGTGGAGGCCAAAGCCACCAAGGTTAATACTGCTAATGTTGTTTTCAGTTTTGTCAAATCTAACATTTTTAGCAGGTATGGAGTTCCACGAGCCATTATAAGCTATCAAGGGAGTCACTTCTGCAACAAGACGATCCAGGCCTTGATGAGGAGGTATGGGGTCAATCATAAAATATCTACCCCGTACCACCCTCAAACCAATGGCCAAGCAGAGGTCTCTAATCGAGAGGTGAAGAGCATCCTTGGGAAAATAGTAAGTCCTGGGAGGAAAGATTGGAGTCTCAGGCTGGACGACGCTTTGTGGGCCTTTCGCACTGCTTACAAAACCCCCATAGGAATGTCTCCCTATCGGATGGTTTTTGGGAAAGCCTGTCATCTCCCAGTGGAGATCGAGCACAAAGCGTATTAGGCCGTGAAGAAGTGCAACATGAACTTCGATCAGGCTGGCGAAGAAAGACTCCTCAAATTGCAAGAATTAGAGGAGCTTCGCTTGGACGCGTATGAGAATTCGAGGATCTACAAGGAAAAGACCAAGTTGTTCCACGACAGACGAGTCATTCGGAAACACTTCGAAGTTGGTCAGAAGGTCCTCTTGTTCAATTCCCGCCTGAGGTTCATGCCAGGTAAATTTCGTTCCCGTTGGATTGGTCCTTTTATTATAACTCATGTCCACCCTTATGGTGCAGTCAAGATCCAAAGCCTCGAATCAGGCAAGGAACTCACGGTGAATGGCCATCGTCTGAAGATCTTCCACGAAGGAGAAACGGAGCACTTCGACGAGCATGCCCACTTGGGAGAACCCGAGTATGAGAAAGGATAAAAAAAGTGTTGGTAAAGTCGAGCAATCGACTCTAAAAATTTGTGCTTCTCGGAGGCACCAAAGTCTGAACTGTACATGCTTTTTGTTTACTTTACTGTTTTTAGGATTAGCTTAGGTTCTTACTCTCATGATGTGAGTTTTCAGGAAATACGATGGCTCGTCCTTGCGGGGTGCTTGAAAAAGAACAAGCGCGCTCTCCAACCCTCTAAATCACAATTCAGAGGAGGTCTTCTTTCCCTAAAATTTTGATTGTGCTTAATTAGTCCAATGAGGGCATTGTCTCTTTCCAAGTTGGGGGTGGTGGGTTGTGCTTTACAGCGGTTGTCGAGTTTTGTTGTGGAATTCTGATAAACGTGCTTTGTTGTGATGTATGCATGCTAGTTTGGCTATGAAATTCTGTGATGTACTGTGGGAATCTTCGTATTTGTATCTGCAGTGAAAGCTAACATGTTTGCATTTGTTAAGGCCATTTTGAAAATTTTTCTAGTTATTTCCCTCTTTCAGTTTCGCATGTTAGCACTCTATCTTGGATCTGTTGGTTTAGGGTAGCTCTGCTTGGTTTGAAATTCGTTGTCACCCCGAAAGGCACCTTTAGGATGGGTTTGATTCGTTTGTGCTCGTAATTTAGGCGCTCAAAAATTTTAACATGGTATATAGGCTAAAAAGAAAAGAATGCAAAAATTTCTTCAAAAAAAAGAGAGAAGAAAAGATTGTAATCTCCTGAGGTGTTCCTCCTTCTTGAGTTGCCTTAGTAGCCAGGGGCGGTCGTATAACCCACGGTCATCACTGCATGAAAAGGGAGCACATAGAAGTGAACGCTAGTCCTTAAAAATGTGAATTTTGCCCGTAGTCAGATGCATTGTGCAATGAAATTGCAGGCAAGCTGAAACGAAAGTAAAATTGACATGTTAGGTGCTCATGGAGATAAAAAAAAAAGAGAAGAATAGAAGCCTTGCGATATATTACTTGCCTCGATGATGAAAAACCCTTAGACTGTTCTGTTAAGCCATAAGTAGGGGGAAGGCGAAGTTTTAGGCAGGGTAGAGTTGTTCTATGCCCGTGAAATATAAAGTAGAGGAGTTGTTGCGTGCTCAATGCTTTAAAATAAAGATGCAAGAATAGAGCACTCATAACATGCAAGCATACATGATCTTGTAGCAAGTAATGAGTATTTTTTCATTCGATTTCCCACAGAGATTTATTCTTAGTTACTAACGAAGTGAGAGGTTAAGTGAGATAGGGTGGTTTAAATGGGGTAGATTTGGGTTTAAAGTACCTAACTATTAAGGAACGTGCAAGATATGAAAGCATAAACAAGTGCAAGTAAAGAGGTTAGCTCGAATGTAGAAGAAAAAGAATTCCGGAGAACGCAATTTTCTAGCAATAAAATCGCAAAGCAAAAGATTAAGAAAAATGGCTAAGGCAGAAATTTGAACTAAGACAATTGCGGAAACAACAATTTTCTAGCAATGTTACTAACAACGACTTAAGGGTAAAGTAGGGAAACAAGGGCTAGTAACGACTCCTCTATAGGCTTTTTCATACGATTCTCAAGCAGTAGATCAACTCATCATGCATCAAACTAACTCATTCTCATGTATCTTCCGATTTCATGCATTAGATCCTTTAGTTTACTAATGTCCAAGTAAGGCCTTAAGCATCTTTTTATAAGAGCAAGTGTTAGTGTTTTGTACTAGGAAAACGCCTATTCCTAGGTCGTTTTCTGGCTACCATGAAAGGCTAGCATGAATGTACGATTCTGAACTCTTACTTCTTCCAGAGGTTAGGAGTTCTTTGGACAAAATGGATGGCCAATCGAAATTGCCCGTGGGATGAAGCTTACATACATTCAATGCATTTGAAGCTAACCTACACGCTTGATTCACGTATTTCTACCTATAGTCTTGTAATTAGCATGCCCTTATGTGATTTAGTTACTCATGGATGAAGATGGAATGAGAAAAATAGATGAAGACGACATGCTTAACAGAATATAAAGGACAAAACGGAAGAAGAAAACAGTAAACAGAAGAGAGGGAGACTTGCGAAGTGATGAAATAATGCTTCGATTAACCAAAGTTTGAACTAAACAAATGACAACCTTGAACAACTAAAGCTAAACAGAAAGAGATGAAATGAAGTCGAGTAGCAAACAGAAGGGAAATAACAACACCAGCAATGAAAACAGAAACAGAAAGTAGTAAAGCCAGTAGATCCGTGCGTAGAGTTCCTCGTCGTGAACGCCTCGGCTGAAGGAAGAAGGAGAGCCTTGTTTGGATGAATCTAATCAGAAGAGAAGACAAATCTTCTCTTCTTCCTCTCAGATTGTCGACTCCAACAGCTGAGTCCTTCAAACCAACAGACGGAAGAGAGAAAAAGAGTAGAAAAGACTACGTTGTACTGGAGAGTCTACGCCTTTCGAGTGTGTTCTCAACCTTCCATCTTGACCTCCTTTTATAGTGTTCTGCAGGTACGATTGGGTCAAGGAGAACCATCCATTTTGAACGTCGTTCTTCTACGTGGCAGTAGGAGAAAGAATGGGCCCCTGAAAGATCGGAACAAAACAGAAATATGTTAGACAACTTACGGATTTCACTTAAAACATTGCTGAAACCGCAATGTTTCCACAATGCTTCAGCAATGTGTAATTCTCACTCTTTAACTTTGTTTTTGGTTCTTTTCCTTTCCTTTTACACATAAGTCCTAATTTAGCTTCATTCTACTAATTCTCATATATAAGCACAAGTATAGCTAAATTCTACCAAAAACGCTTAAGGATGTACAACTTCCTATAGCAAATAAGTCCTAAAATAGTCACTTTTGGAGACGTAACACACCCCCAAACTTAAGGTTTTGCTCGTCCTCGAGCAATATAAGGACTTACTTGGGCTGCTGTTTAACCTCTCTAACCACTTGTTGACTTCCCTAAGTTCACTATCTATGGCAATGTTGTCCTGTGACACGCTTCTAAGTTTAAAACCAACACTTTATTTTGCTTCTTCTTATTCCTCTTGCCTTATAATCCTACTGTTTTTAGTAACTCCCCACAACTGATCTATCTGCTTTGGTCATTAGGTTCATTGTGCAACTATCCCTAAGTTTTCAAATTCTACCTAGCTTTACCCTAGACTCAGTACATGCTTCTAATGTTTTTCTTTTGAGCTACCTAGGATTCCTTAGAGTCATGTCAGTCTTAGTATAAACCAGTGACAGTAGTACCTTTCATAGAACAACCTAAACCCTGGCATCATTACATTGGATATACATTCATCTCCCTTAACAAACCTACAAGCTACAACCCTGTGCTTAGCTAACTGAGGATCAGAGTTCATTCATATAGGACACCTAAGCACAGAAGTTATAACTTACAGGCACACACTCTCCTTCCTTGGTTTTTTCCTTTTTTTCTTTCTTTTTTTTTTTGGTAGGGCCTCTCCTTTGGTTGCCTTTTGATGCAATGCCACTTGTGGGTTACACACATGGCACTGATTACTCAACAACCTCAAGAGAGACACCCCTCTTTATTCTTTTCATTTTTATTTTTTCATCATTTTTTTCACAAGGAGAAGAAGAATGCTTATGTTTAAAAGGGAGAGAGGAATGTTCCTAGGCCTAGGGCTGCCTCCCCTAAACTAAAACTTCTCATTGTCCTCAATGAGTGTCTGATGTGACACACCCCCAAACTTGTCCTAGAAGCATCTAGTCTAAGGTAAAACAAGGAGAATCTAAAAGTCCTAGGCATAGAATGAACATTCGTAAAGCAAATAACACAGCAGCAGATTTTATAAAAACAGTGAAGTAGGGCTTAAAGAGATGCATGCTGAGCAACTTAAGGGCGTTGTTTTAAACTATTAAAGGTGTTCTAAGACACTCATCCAGCATGCTTACAGATAGGTCATATATGGCAGTCACACAAGCAGCAAGAGAGCAAAATTTAAACAGAACCAGCCTATCAAACAGTCAGTCAATAGCATGCGATAACTAACAAAAATTGCGGAATCCGCAATAATTTCGCAATGAATATACAGGGCATATTTATCAGTGATCAAGGCCCCTTTTGCATGCTATTTCCAGTCATCTACAACTAAACAAAAAGAAACTAAAACATGCTAGCTACGCAGATACCATCTACCTATACTAAACTATCCTAAACAACCAAAAGAAATTAAAAACAGAACAAGCATTTGATTCAAAAAAAATATCAGTCGCCAGTTAACGAAAAGCAAATTATTTTTTTTTCAATAGGGAACAGAAGTACTCCCTCGAGTGCTCTTCAGACTGGCACTCAAACATCCTCATCATCATCCCTCCTTTCCTTAGGAGGCGCCCACGACTTCAGTAGATCAGTGGGGAAGGCAGGGAAGATGCATCCCAATTGATCAGCCACGTCTTTGTCCCTCGCCTGCGCGTATTCAGCCCACTGCGCCATCTTCGCTGGAGGTCCATTAAGCAGGCCATGGAGAGTGATTGAGCAGCAGCCACGCAATCCAGCTCAAACTCCATGTTGCCCCTCCTTCGCATCCTCAGGCCTGTGGGCAGTTCCAAATGACCCGTGTAGGCCAGCTGCCTTTCCTTCCTCTCGATGGGCACACCTGCACGAAAGCAGAGTTTAGTAATGGTGTTTGGGAAGAAAAGAGGGCCCTTACCTTTCTTCGCACAGTCGGCTATGGAGGCTGCAATGACCTCTCCCACATCTATGGTGAGGTCCCTCATAATGGCATAGACCAGCAACGATCTCCCCTGGTTTATGGTTGTCTCGTGGGTTACAGGGGAGAGACGTCTTCGCACAAAGGAAAACCAGACGGCCGCCTTGTCCTTGAGGGTTGCACTCATCAAGGTATGCTTCCCATTTCGCGAGATTGTCCAGGCCGCCTTGATAGCTCCAAATTAGAGCTATTATTTACTCCCTAATTCTAGCTAAAACCATGCTCGATATTGATTAAAATGCTTTCTTATAGGTGATTTCATGGTGAAGAGCTCGGGAAGTCCATTGATGATTTTCGGGGCTAAAAAGGTCATTTAACATGTTTCGGGAAGTGTTCGGGTCAAAACGATAGGCCAAACGGGGCTCGGGAGCCAAAACGACCCAAAAGTGGGCTAAGAGCCCAGAGGACAGCGCCCAGGCGCCCAACGAACGCAGCACGCGCGCGCCGCTCGCAAGCACCGCACGCCCGCGCCCAGATGGCCAGACGCGCGCGCACCCGCGCGCGCCGCCTCGCCTCGCGCCCGCGCGCCAGCCCGCTCCGCCTCGCCCATGACCGCGCGCGCCCGCGCGCCCTCGCCCGTGTCCGCCTCGCCCGCGCGCCCGTCATTGAAGATCCGCGTGCGCCCAAGCGTCTAGACGCTAGCTCGACGCTAGCTCGACGCCGCCCTGACGATTCCCGAAGATTGACGAGCCTCAGCGTCGAGCGCGCGTCTCAACGCTCACTCAACGCCGACAGCGTCGAGACGCTGGCCTAGCGTCTCGACGCTCCGAAGTCTGAAGCGCTCATTTGATGATCCACTCGAGAGCAAGCGTCGAGCGCAAGCGTCTCGACGCTCGCTCGACGCCGCGCAGCGTCTCGACGCTACCCCGTGCGCGCGCGCTGCCAATTTAGGGCGCAGCGTCGAGACGCTGCCCTAGCGTCTCGACGCTCTGCCGGCTTTAAAAGCCTTCTTCTCCGTTTTTTGCAAGACCTCTCTTGGGATTTTGGTTTTTCCACCATTGTTAGGCTCGGGTGGGAGCTTGAAACTTGTTTATCTTCCATTATACCTTCAATAAAGCTTCAACATTAGCGTTTTTGCTTGATTTGCACAACGGGGAGCTAAGGTAAGTGCTCTAATTTGAGGTTAGGGGTGAATTTTGATGCGTTTCATGAGGGTTCGTTCTTAATTCCGTGACTTAGCATGACTGATTGGGCGAATTTATTTCTTCTAAGCATATCACATGAATGTGTAAGAATGATTTAGGCCTAGACACCCTTGATTTCAAGCATGTTTGATTGTTAAAGATTATGATGCCGTGCCTCTCTTAATCGCCAAGTAACACGGATAAGTCGAGTCATAGATAATGTGGGTTTCCAGTTGATCTTTGGCGGCAATTTATCTTGAACGAAATAGGCAAATCGGAATATTAGCTCAGGCGTCCTAGTTAAACATCCGTCGTAATGCTCCCGTTACTGTCAATGAGTCAATATGGGTGGCGTTTGCTCCCTATTAATTCATTGCCACGTTTAATTAGAATCGTACATTCGTCTCTGTTCTTTACTTAATTTAGGATTGATCCCCTTAGATTAATAAAAGAACAGTCCGCTTTGCATTCCACGTTTCTAATTAATTATTTGGGTTACTTGTATTAGTAGTTTCGTGCAAGTAAATTACGTGTTCAATTATGCTCTTGCTAAGTATGTTTGAATCCCAATGAATTGAGTCGCATCAAAGTAAACCCCGACCCTTAAAATTAGGAGCACGTGTTCCGTTTAATTTTTCGCGCTTTACTTTTCGCATTTATTTTCCCGTTAGTTTATATTTCGTCAAACCCCCCCATTTTAATTGCTTTCGAGTCTTAGTTGTAAAACAAATAGAAATTAATTAAGAGGAAGTAATTTTGGTTCCCTGTGGTTCGACACCCGACTACCACTAGCTGCAAAGCTCTGTTGTAGCGGAGTTATAAATATATTTTGGCAAGCCTCGACAGCTTGAATTTAGAGTACCCCAAAAGTACCTCTACCAAAATTGGCGCCGTTGCCGGGGACCCATTTAGTTTCTCTTAGTTAAATTTTATTTGTTCAAAAACCACAAAAATATTTTCCTTTTCTTGTGTCTTCTTGTTTTAGCATGGCAGATTTTCTACAGCAATTTTGGGGGCGAGCTACGAAGATGAGCGCCGAAGACCTTCTCCGAATTTCTGGGGAGGAGGTCACTATCAAGATGTACCCCGATTTTGATGAAGAAATTATGGAATTTCTGACATTCGGAGACAAGAACAGTGAGACCGAGGAAGATGAGCTTGACCTCGAGGAGCATCCCGAAGAGATTAGTGATGCGAACGAGCTAAGGAGTGGAGCTAAGACTTCTCCAAAGTTGGTTACTCTAGAAGAATTTCTAGCAGAATATCTCTCAGATGAAGAGGAACCCGGAGAGTTTTATAAGGTAAGTATGTCTCCGCCGATTGATTTTGACTTGGAGCATGATTTTTGCATTGAAAATTTATTTGAAAATTCATGCGCTGATGAGCTCAAGCATCTGTCTGATACTGAGAGTATTTTAGGAAATCTTTTCTTTGAGGATGTAGAACCAGCATGCTATGAAAATGTTGATGTGATGGATGAGGAAGTGGCAATTGTGCCTTTAGATTATTTATCTCCTAGTGCTATGCCTCGTGATAATTCATGTAATCTAGGAGATTTATCTTGCATGCCCCCCTCCATCTGTACCTCTGTTAATGTTGGTCGCCTCGGAAATTTTGATGCGATCCCTCCTTTGGTCGAGTCTTTATTTTCTGTTGAGTCAGTTGAGTCTGCTTTTATTTTATTTGATTCTGTTGAGTCTTTATTTTTCCCATATATTAAAAATACCAAAAAAATAACAACTCTGTCCGGCTGCCTCGAAAAGTCGAAGAGCTTGCTTCTCTTAGCAGGTTTCGTTGATTCAAGGAAGAAGGGGCCGAAGAAATACGAAAATTTTTATGTACCCTGACAGAGAGGAAGACACGTCGAGCATAACGACGTTAAAAATTTGCGCTTCTTGGGAGGCAACCCATGTGTTTTTAAATTCATGTTTTTACTTTTAGTTTTTATTTTCCTAGCTTAGTTTTTTCTTGCTTTCTTTTGTAGGAGTTTTGTGGCTTAAGAATCGGATCAGTAGGCGAACAGTGCACTGCTCCAACCAACAACCTAACAAAATTCAGGGGAGGTTTTCTGTTCCCTTTTATTTTGTGCATTTTAACTGCTTAGTCTGAAATGTTGATACATAGAGGACTATGTATAATTTTAGGTTGGGGGTGGAGTTGTATGTTTGATGGATTCCATGTGCAGTTTGTTGAGCAGTGCTAATTTAAAATTTGAAGTGCTTGGGACTCTGTTTATATGCTTTCTAATTATGATGATCTAGGAAGTGTCTTTTTGGAATCTGAGCATTTGCATAATCTAGTTTTTGCATGATGTAGCTTTGCATTTATTAGGTTCATGTCAAAAATTTTAAAATTTTTCCTGTTGCTCCCTTGCATCCATCGAGCACTTAGCAACCTTATCTTAGACTCCGTAGGCTTAGTTGATTGCATGTAGCATTAATTCTAGTTGTCACCCCGAAAGGCACCCCTAGGTAGCTTGTTGCATGAGAGTTAGTGGTCGATTAATCGAGTAGCTTGCGCTAAGCCTAAATAAAAAAAATAGAAAAGCATGTTAGCAAGAAAATTCTCTCGAGGCGTTCCTCCTTTTTAAAAGTGCGCACTTAAAAAGTGAACGTTAGTCCTTAAAAATGTGAAGCTGAAGCTTAAGTTTGACATGTTAGGCAACTCGGGATGGGAAAGAAAAAGAAAATAAAAAGTTGGGTTCAAAGAACCTTAACAAAGAGTACAAAGTACTCAAAGAAAAAAGAAAAGGAATTAGAAAATTTTAGGTCTCTTAATTTATTACTCTCTCTCGTGTAAGTCAAGTTTAGACTGTTCTTAATCGCTAGAAGTAGGGGGAAAACGGGATGATTTGTTGCATGTGGTTTTTCCAGGCTTACGATGGTTTAGGATAGGTTGGCTAGCACACACACACGTTAGGGAGCAATAGTTAATTTTTGATGTGACCTTGATTAAATGCATGCGCCGATTGCTTTCATGATTATGTCCTGTTTAGATTTGTAAAAAGCATCGAGGTCTGAGTTAGAAGCATGTATACATGGTCCCTTAGAGTCAAATTCTTTATTAGCCTTGCTCGAGGACTAGCAAGATTTAGGTTGGGGGTATTTTGATAGCTCCAAATTAGAGCTATTATTTACTCCCTAATTCTAGCTAAAACCATGCTCGATATTGATTAAAATGCTTTCTTATAGGTGATTTCATGGTGAAGAGCTCGGGAAGTCCATTGATGATTTCCGGAGCTAAAAAGGTCATTTAACATGTTTCGGGAAGTGTTCGGGTCAAAACGATAGGCCAAACGGAGCTCGGGAGCCAAAACGACCCAAAAGTGGGCTAAGAGCCGAGAGGACAGCGCCCAGGCGCCCAACGAACGCAGCACGCGCGCGCGCCCGCGCGCGCCGCTCGCAAGCACCGCACGCCCGCGCCCAGACGGCCAGACGCGCGCGCACCCGCGCGCGCCGCCTCGCGCCCGCGCGCCAGCCCGCTCCGCCTCGCCCATGACCGCGCGCGCCCGCGCGCCCTCGCCCGTGTCCGCCTCGCCCGCGCGCCCGTCATTGAAGATCCGCGTGCACCCAAGCGTCTAGACGCTAGCTCGACGCTAGCTCGACGCCGCCCTGACGATTCCCGAAGATTGACGAGCCTCAGCGTCGAGCGCGCGTCTCAACGCTCACTCAACGCCGACAGCGTCGAGACGCTGGCCTAGCGTCTCGACGCTCCGAAGTCTGAAGCGCTCATTTGATGATCCACCCGAGAGCAAGCGTCGAGCGCAAGCGTCTCGACGCTACCCCGTGCGCGCGCGCTGCCAATTTAGGGCGCAGCGTCGAGACGCTGCCCTAGCGTCTCGACGCTCCGCCGGCTTTAAAAGCCTTCTTCTCCGTTTTTTGCAAGACCTCTCTTGGGATTTTGGTTTTTCCACCATTGTTAGGCTCGGGTGGGAGCTTGAAACTTGTTTATCTTCCATTATACCTTCAATAAAGCTTCAACATTAGCGTTTTTGCTTGATTTGCACAACGGGGAGCTAAGGTAAGTGCTCTAATTTGAGGTTAGGGGTGAATTTTGATGCGTTTCATGAGGGTTCGTTCTTAATTCCGTGACTTAGCATGACTGATTGGGCGAATTTATTTCTTCTAAGCATATCACATGAATGTGTAAGAATGATTTAGGCCTAGACACCCTTGATTTCAAGCATGTTTGATTGTTAAAGATTATGATGCCGTGCCTCTCTTAATCGCCAAGTAACACGGATAAGTCGAGTCATAGATAATGTGGGTTTCCAGTTGATCTTTGGCGGCAATTTATCTTGAACGAAATAGGCAAATCGGAATATTAGCTCAGGCGTCCTAGTTAAACATCCGTCGTTATGCTCCCGTTACTGTCAATGAGTCAATATGGGTGGCGTTTGCTCCCTATTAATTCATTGCCACGTTTAATTAGAATCGTACATTCGTCTCTGTTCTTTACTTAATTTAGGATTGATCCCCTTAGATTAATAAAAGAACAGTCCGCTTTGCATTCCACGTTTCTAATTAATTATTTGGGTTACTTGTATTAGTAGTTTCGTGCAAGTAAATTACGTGTTCAATTATGCTCTTGCTAAGTATGTTTGAATCCCAATGAATTGAGTCACATCAAAGTAAACCCCGACCCTTAAAATTAGGAGCACGTGTTCCGTTTAATTTTTCGCGCTTTACTTTTCGCATTTATTTTCCCGTTAGTTTATATTTCGTCAAACCCCCCCATTTTAATTGCTTTCGAGTCTTAGTTGTAAAACAAATAGAAATTAATTAAGAGGAAGTAATTTTGGTTCCCTGTGGTTCGACACCCGACTACCACTAGCTGCAAAGCTCTGTTGTAGCGGAGTTATAAATGTATTTTGGCAAGCCTCGACAGCTTGAATTTAGAGTACCCCAAAAGTACCTCTACCACGCCTCAGGTTGGCCTATGATGCGCAGGGCCTCTTCCAAGACAGCCTCAGATGGTGCGTCGATGATCCTCGCGTAGTCAGTGTACTTCTGCCCCTTGAGGCCATAAGCTTCATTGATAGCCTTGGCCAAAAAATCGACCTCAATTCCCCTCACCATGGACAGACCATCCTCGGGGTGCGTTAGATTGGCGTAGAAATCGTACACCATGTTGGAGTAGGCAGGGATGGGCGGTCTGCATAGCTCTTCCCAGCCGTGGTTGGCGATCCCTGCGCGCAAGAATTGCGGCAGGTCTGCCAGTGCATCAAGAAACCCCTTCTCATGGAGCAGGTCTCTCTTCCTCAATTCAGTGCCCCTGGTCTCTGCATCTTGAGAGACATACCGCACGTCTTGAAGATCGTCTTCGGGGTACCGTTTCGCCTTCCCCTTCTCCTTCGCCTTGGCCGATTCAGCGGCCTCAACCTTCAGCTTCTTTAAAGAAGGCTCACCACTGACCTTCTTCTTCTTGGAACGCTTAGACGCTTTCGGCCGCTTGGCCTTTACAATCTTGGGCGCCTTCTTCCTCAGCCGCGCCCTGGTGGTCATTTGTTGGAGGCAATCCCCCAACGTTTCATCCATGGAGTCGCTCCGTCACCCTCCCGCAGGGCTGTCATGGCTGCCTTCCCTTAAGGGAGAGAAGACTTCATCCTCCTCCACCGGTTCATCGCTTGGCACCGAATCGTGGTGCTCTTCAGGTGGAGCTTCAGGCTCCGGTGTTGGTGAGGAAGGAGATGGCTCAGGGCTCTGGGAAGGTGGAGATGGCTCAGGGCTCTATGAAGGTGGAGATGGCTCAGGGCTCTGTCTGGCCGTCTCGTAGGATGGGCGGCCACTCCCTCGACTCCCCTCGCTGGGAGTTTTTCCTTTGACGGGTGAATCCTCCACCTCCACCGTCCACTTTCTTTTCTTTGGCGCACCTGCGGGCGCAGATGGACCAGCAGGGATCTCAGTCACCACCTTCCACTTCTTCTTGCGTACTGGAAGCTTAGGCGGTCGTGCGGGCTGCGCAGCTTCAGCATCTGCCAGGGAGAGCAATGCCTCCCTCGCAGCTGCCTCTACGTCAGGTGACTTTTTCTTGGAGGCAGATCGCTCAGCTCGTGTAAGCACCATTGTTGGTTTGGAGAGATCTGAAGGTAGAAGATGCAGAGGAAGAAGATGAGTGATTCTTGAAGTCCAACGAATGAAGAAAGCGTAGAGGGCACAGCTGATTTGACGGCTATTTGTAATCAAGTGGATCCCAACGGCTCTTTCTGTTGCGGTTTTTGCAAATCTACCGCAATTAAATGGGCTGGCCGTTGGAGATTTTCTTGATTTGAATCCCAAGATTCAAACGACTAAATCTTTGATTCGACCCGATTTCTTCATCGATTCTTTTCCTTTGATTCATCTCCTTGATTTCCTCTTTCGATCCCCTATTAAAATGTACGAAATTAACACAAAATTCGTGATAAAAATCACACCTAAACACACAAAATAAAAATCGAAGAATTACAAAAAAAAAAAAAAAACTAAGGCATAGCCTTCACATGGACGAGCACAGTAATCACTCGTCCCCTCTCGGTTTTATTTTCAAGCTTCAGATAAGAGGAAGGCCGAGAGAGTCTTCACATCTCCTTCCTCGTAGTAATGCTTCAAACGTGCACCATTGACCATAAACGGTTGCCCATTCTGCAGGTTCCTAATCTCAATCGCACCATGAACAAACACGTTAGTTATAACAAAAGAACCTGACCATCTGGACTTAAGTTTGCCTGGAAATAATCTCAACCTTGAGTTAAATAACAAGACATGCTGACCCTTCTTGAAGTCCTTAATCCTAAGTCTACTGTCATGCCAAATTTTAGTTTTTTCCTTATACATTTTGGCATTTTCATAGGACATATGTCTAGGCTCATCTAACTCATGTAATTGCAGGGACCGCAATGTTCCCGCATCGGTCACGCAATAATTCAGCTCTTTTAAGGCCCAAAAGGCTTTGATTTCCAATTCGAAGGGTAAATGACATGCTTTTCTATACACAAGTCTATAAGGAGACATACCTAGGGGTGTCTTATATGCAGTCCTATATGCCCAAAGTGCATCCTCTAACTTAAACGACCAATCTTTTCTATTAGGTTTGACCACTTTTTCGAGTATGTTTTTAATCTCCCTATTTGATATTTCAGCTTGTCCATTCGAATGTGGGTGATAAGGAGTCGCTACTCTATGTCTAACATTGTACTTAGCTAACACTTTTTCCATAGCCTTATTAATAAAATGAGTCCCCTCATCACTAATTATAGCCCGTGGTGTACCAAACCTTGTAAAGATGTGCCTATTAAGAAACTTAATGACTGTTTTGGCATCGTTTGATGGACATGCTATTGCTTCTACCAACTTAGATACATAGTCTACAGCCACAAGTATGTAGAGATTACCTGCTGAAGGAGGGAATGGTCTCATGAAGTCGATGCCCCACACATCAAAGAGCTCCAACTCCAAGATGTAAGTGAGAGGCATCTCATCTTTCCTACTAAGATTACCTGTTCTTTGACATTCGTCGCAGCTGTGCGCATGATCGTGTGCATCCTTGAATATTGTGGGCCAGTAGTAGCCACTCTGGAACACCTTCGCAGCTGTCCTTTGGCCACCAAAATGGCCACCATATGGAGACGTATGGCAGTGCTGCAACACTGACTTCGCCTCAGCAGCTGAGACACACTTCCTCAGCAATCCGTCTGCGCATGTCTTGTAAAGTGTAGGATCGTCCCAGATGAACTTCCTAGCTTCATGTAGAAACCTCTTCTTTTCTTGCCCTCCCTTGAAATTTGGAAGTACCTGCGATGCAAGGAAGTTAGCAATATCAGCAAACCAAGGTTCCTCATCGTTATCACGATGTGCTAACACAAAGACATGCTCATCGATAAAGGCATCAGAAATTGCGGTTTCCGCAATTTTATCGCAATTATGCTGCAATCTAGAAAGATGATCCGCAACTACATTTTCGCATCCTTTCTTATCTCTAATGTCTAGATCAAACTCTTGCAACAACAATACCCATCTAATTAACCTAGGCTTAGCATCACCCTTCCTCATTAGGTATTTTAATGCAGAATGATCAGTATACACAATGGTCCTAGTGCCTACAATGTAATTCCTAAACTTCTCACAAGCAAATACTACAGCTAGCATTTCCTTTTCCGTGGTTGTGTAATTACATTGTGCTTCATTCAGTGTCTTACTTGCATAGTATACATGATGCGTTAGTTTGTCAATCTTTTGTCCTAGCATAACCCCTACTGCATAGTCACTCGCATCACACAACATCTCAAATGGTAGGTCCCAATTTGGCCCCACTATAATAGGTGCTTTGACTAAGGCTTCCTTAAGGGTTGTTGATAGCTCCAAAATAGAGCTATCTTAATGTCCCTAATTCTAGCTAAAACCATGACATATATTGATTAAAATGCTTCCTTGTAGGTGATTTCATGGTGAAGAACTCGGGATGTCCATTGATGATTTTCGGGGCTAAAACGGTCATTTAAGAGGTTTCCGGAAGTGTTCGGGTCAAAAAGATAGGCCAAACGGAGCTCGGGAGCCAAAACGACCCAAAATTGGGCTAAGACCCGAGAGGGCAGCGCCCAAGCGTCGGCGCCCAACGAACGCAGCACGCCGCACACCCGCGCCCAGACGACCAGACGCGCGCGCGCGCCGCCTCGCCTCGCGCCCGCGCGCCCTCGCCCATGTCCGCGCGCCCTCGCCCGCTCCGCCTCAGCGCCCGCGCGCCCGAAATTGAAAATCCGCGCGCGCCCCCAGCGTCTCGACGCTAGCTCGACGCTGCCCCGACGATTCCCGAAGATGGACGAGTGCCAGCGTCGAGCGCGCGTCTCAACGCTCAGTCAACGCCGACAGCGTCGCGACGCTGGCCTAGCGTCTCGACGCCCCGAAGTCTGAAGCGCGCATTTGAAATTCCACCCGAGAGCAAGCGTCGAGCGACAACGTCTCGACGCTGCGCGCGCGTCTCGACGCTACCCCGCGCGCGCGTAGCAGCCAACTTAGTGGCTAAGGTTTGGTTTGAGATTATATAATTGTTTAGTAAATGTAGTTTAGGATGAGAGTTGTGTGGTTAGTGTGAATGTTAGGTCATTTCTGACTTTCCTTTTGGGTTACGAATTTGCTTGTCTAATATATTGGTTTCTGAAACTTTGTGACTTATATAATCTCAAACTTGAGACTTTGTTTTTATGCCTCGTTTAGAAAATAATGAAGTTGTGAGTGAATGGGGGAATGTATTGAGATTCTGAGACTTTATGGCTTAAGTTGGAGATATGATTGAGCAAATGTAGTTTGATTGTGGTTTATGAGACTTTGTGGCTTAGGTTTGAGATTATATAATTGTTTGAAACTTTGTGATGTTGTTTAGTAATTGTAGTTTAGGATGAGAGTTGTGTGGTTAGTGTGAATGTTAGGTCATTTCTGACTTTACTTTTGGGTTGTGAATTTGCTTGTTTAATATATTGGTTTCTAGACTGTGGAAGAATGTATTGAGATTTTGTGAAGTTGTTTGAGTAAATGTAGTTTGCTTGTGGCTTAAGTTGGAGATTATATAATTGTTTGAAACTTTGTGATCTTGTTTAGTAAATGTAGTTTAGGATGAGAGTTGTGTGGTTAGTGTGAATGTTAGGTTTCTAAAGTGGTTTTTTTTCATGTGCAGGATTAATTATCAATACTTGCTGACCATAGAACAAATGATCAACGTCTTTCTACTCATTTTGGGATAGTATGTTTTTGTAAATTTAAACTTTTTCAAGGAAAGAATGGTCCATCAATGTATGTAAAAGCTTCAGTTTTTTATTTTGCGACCAACTTTGTAAACGTCCCTATATTAAGACATTCAATTAAATTTGTTTTTATTTGCCTCAAACATTCGAACAATTCAAATTAAAATTTTTTTTCCACATCAAACGTTGCGACGAAATATAATGACCGAACGTCGCAAGCTGCGACGATCTTGTGCACGTCGCAAGCTGCGACGCGGCGACGATAATGTGAACGTCGCAAGCTGCGACGATAATGTGAACGTCGCAAGCTGCGACGATAATGTGAACGTCGAAAGCTTCGACAATAATGTGAACGTCGCAAGCTGCGACGATCTTGTGAACGTCGCAAGCTGCGGCGATCTTGTGAACGTCGCAAGCTGCGACGATAATTTAAACGTCGTAAGTTGCGACGGTTTGCGACGGTTTGGTGTGGCCGTCGCGATGTTTGCGACGTGTGTTGAAAAACGTCGCTAAATGGTTAAAGCGACGGATCTACCGCGACGTTAAAATTTACGTCGCTGCTAGTCTTCAGCTACGAAAATGGGGCTTCAGAGACGAAATTAAAACGTCGCTAAAAGCAGTTTTTTTTTTTTTTTATAGTGTACATACACTAACATAGAATAAATTTTATTTATACAAAATGTAGAGGGAGCGGAGAGGGGAGATTCAAAAGCTCAAATCACATCTTGAAAGTTTAATGTGGTTGGTTTTATAAAGTCATGGAGTCTCTTCTTTCAAAATTACAATCGTATCTACATTATATATGGATTTCCTACTTATCTCATCTGTTTGATTTTGACCAATAGCACCACCGGTAAAAGTGAGAATTAAAGATGGAGGGAGTCAAGCGTGCAAGCAATAAGAACATGAAGGGTGAGTTTTAGTTATATTTATTTATATTTATTTCATCAAGTGGGTTTACTATTCTTTTTCTTTTCTTAATAGGCTTAATTGGCTATGTTGTATATATATTTCATTAAGTGGATTGTGGGAGTTGTTTACCCATTTCTAATTTTGGTTGTTTAGAAAATATATATGTTTCTTTTTATTACTTTTAGTAACATTCTAAATTGATTGTTAATAAATTGGCAGACTACTTAAATATTTGAATTATTATAAATATGAAATATTATCTAGTAGGTATCAAAAATAAATGGTGGTACAAAAGCTATCGTGTTTCATGATCTATATATGTGGGGACATAAAGTAGTAGTGCATTAGTAAGAGAGACCTAGCAAGAAAAAAAAAATAGAAAAGAAGAAAAAAAGGCCGCTGAAGGTAGAATTAAGAGAAGAGAAAAAAAAAATAAAAAAAATGAACCTTAACTTTGGATGCCAAAATATAATGTATTTTTTTTTTTTTTTTTTTTTTTTTTTTTTTTTTTTTTTTTTAATATCAACGAGTCCTATTTCTTTTTAGTATCATCCATGGGGTCTAATGTCAGGTGGACGTAGAAATATACACAATATTGAGTACTATGGTCCAAAAATTATAATAATTTTTTTTTTTATAAATTTGAAAAATATTATCTTTCACGTGCATCACAAGTGTTCCTTGCTAGTTTATATAAATTTGGACAAAATACACTTTTGGTCCCCCAGGTTTGAGTTAAAATTTTATTTGATTCCTGAAGTTTGAAAACATACACTTTTAGTCCCTCAAATTTGCTAAATCATTCGAAATGATCTCTAACTTAATTTTAACCTAACGGAATGCTGGGCCGTTAAATGATGACGTGACAAACCAAATTCATTTGGTTACTTGACACTTTAATGAAAAAAAGTAATTAAAGAAAAAAAAAATGATAATATAAAAAGCAAATTAGTTTTTTTTTTTTTTTGTGAGGATTGAACCCATGACCTCATAGTCACGGGCACAACCTTATGCCAATTGAGCTATGCTCGGTTTGGCAAAAAAAAGAAGCCAACTAGTTATTGTTTTAGACTCACCACTTTTTATATTATGAATTATAATTTTTCTTTTATTACTTTTTTTTTAATTAAATTGCCATGTAATCGAATGAATTTAGTTTGTTATCTAAGCAACATCATCATTTAACGGTCCAGTCAGCATTTCGTCAGCCTAAAGTTAAGTTAGGGACCATTTAGAATGAGTTAGCAAACTTGAGGGACTAAAATGTATATTTTCAAATTTCGAAGACCAAATAGAATTCTAACTCAAACCTCGAGGACCAAAAGTGCATTTTGCCCTATAAATTTAGTTAAAATGAACTCAATAATTACTTGGTATTTTATGTTTGGTTTTTGAAAATTAAGTTTGTTTTCTTATAATTTATTTACAATGATTTTCGCTTTTACTAAGAATATATTTGAATTCTTTGTCAAATTTCAAAAATAAAAACTAATTTTAATAATTGTCAAAATTTAGCTTGTGTAAAAAGTAGATAACAAAATAAACAAAAGTAGTGTTTGTTCACACGGAGATTTCGAACGAAGGATGGAAATTCGACACGTGTAAATGAAATTTGAATTTTGTATTTGTATTGTATGTATCAGTGCGTAGTGGATTACAATCTCTAATGTATGATCCTCTGATTCTTTCTCTCTACAATGTAAATGTGTTTCGAGGGCTTTGCAGCTTGTTCTCGATGTTGGATTTGTTTCGAGGGCTTTGCAGCTTGTTCTCGATGTTGAATTTGGATCGAGGGTTTTGCAGCTTGTTCTCGATGTTGAATTTGGATCGAGGGCTTCAAAACTTGTTCTCGATGTTGAATTTGGATTGAGGGCTTCGCAGTTCGTTCTCGATGTTAAATTTCGATCGAGGGCTTCGCAGCTTGTTCTCGATGTTGAATTTAGATCGAGGGCTTCACAGCTTGTTCTCGATGTTGAATTTGGATCGAGGGCTTCGCAGCTTGTTCTCGATATTGAAGGATTGTTCAGTCTTCCAAGGATTCAAGGAGTCTTCGTTGTTTGGGAATTCTCTCTGAGCTCTTAGGAGTAGAAATTTTCTGAACCTTGAAAATAAAGAATGAGCTCTCTATTTATAGAGTTCTTGTTGGGTTTTATGTCCTAAAACTCGTGGTTTGTAAACTATTATGTTTGTAAATATTCTATTTAGAATAAAGAGTTATTAGTTTTATTCAGTAAAGGAGTTTACTGGAATAAAATGAAACGTGTTTAAGTTAACCTATACCAATGACCAACACCCTTGGCTGAATATGAGTACTTGAGCTTCATGTATGACATGATTGTGAATCAGGCTCAAGTAGTCAGTCAAAACGGTCTATAGTATACGGATAAGGCTGGGTACCTTATCCTGGTAACACTATTGGATGCGGCTCACTTTGTATTGTACAAAACGATGTGATCCGAATCGTTTCACATGGAGATGTGCGAGTGAGGGCGTCCTGTGCAAAGAGTTTGTATAAGACCGAATCGAGAAATATGTTGCTCTCTCTTTATAACACCGTTTACTGATGAGACCGACATTTTCATTTGATGGCCTAGGTAACTGGTAGAGGTACTTTTGGGGTACTCCAAATTCAAGCTGTCGAGGCTTGCCAAAATACAATTTATAAACCCGAATACACCGAGCTATTTGTAGCTAAGTGGCAACGGGGTCGATCCACAGGGAAATAAGAAATTCAATTTAACTAAGTCTAATTTGCTAGAAATAAAAGAATGCACAAATTAAAGAATGGTAATTTGGTTTTGGGGGAAGGGAGCTCCTAATTATGCTAACGGAAAATTAACAACGTGCAAAAAGTAAACGGTTGTGCTTAACTTCGAGAAATGGAATTGCTCGTTATGGATGTTCGGATCATTGATACGGTTTACGCGTTAGCTAATTCATGCACACAATTCATTTAGTTATTCCTAACTCAAATGACCCAAGGAATTAATTAGAAGCGTGCAATTCTAATTAAACTTAGCCAATAATCTATCCAAGGTAGCGACCCCTAAATTGATTACGTGCTAGTGACGGGAACATTGTGACGGCCTAATCCTAAGACTAAACCGATTTCTCTCTTGCCTTAAGCCTAACATGAAAACGTTAATTAACTCAGTTTACCAATGTCACTTTAGGCCGAACTAATTAGCCATGCTTAGACCCGTGCTTCTGTTAAGTCTCTGAAAGTGACTTATTTAGGACCCATTTAGCTTAAGAAGGTGTACACTTTTAGGTGTTTTTGATAGCATTTAGCCTAAACCTATGCTTAAATATGAGAATGAGAAGAAGGTAGCTAAATTAGGACTTATGCACAATAGGAAAGAAAAGGGTTGAAAACCGAAGGAAAAGAATGAAAAAGCTGCATTGCGACAGCATTGCGAAAACATTGCTGAAGCCGCAATTATTCAAGTGAAAACCGTAAGTTGACTGATCTGTTTCTGTTAATTTCCGTAATTTCAGGGATTCGTTCTTTCTCCTCCATCCATTCTGATATATGACGTTGAAGATTGATGGTTCTCCTTGGCCCAAACGCACCTGCAAACTACTATAAAAGGGGGTCAAAGTCGGAGGTTCAGTCATCATCCGAGAGCGTAGAGTCTTCTCGCAGTCCATCTTTTCGCCCTATTTTCCTTTGCCGTCTGTTGGAGTGAGAGTCTCAGCTGTTGGAATCGATAATCTGATAGGAAGGAGAGGAGATTCTTCTTCTCTCTCGATTGGATTCATCCAAGCAAGGCTGACCTTTCATCCCCTTCATTCGAGGCGACTGCAACGAGGCTTCCAAGCGTCATTTCCTGCTTTCTGTTCTCCTTTTCTAATTTCCAGCTTTGATCAGTTGTTGTTTCTAGTTTAGTGTTCTATCTACTGCATTTCGTCGCTGTCTGTCTTTGAATTATTTCCTTTAAGTTTCCTTTTGTCCGTTCAACATTCAAAGTAATCAAATTGCAAGACTTCATTTCACAGTTTCCATCTTCTGCTGCTACGGTTTTGTCTTACTGTTTGGAGTATATTTCCCTTCTAAGCATGTCTGTTTTATCTTACATTTCTGTTCTCTATATATCCATGAGTAGCTAAGTCACTTAGGGGCATGCTAAGGACAGAACTATAGGCTAAAAAACGTGAACCAAGCATGTAGGATAGCTCTCGAAACATTGATTGTATGTAAGCTTCATCCCACGGGCAATTTCGATTGGCCATCCATTTTGTCCAAAGAACTCCTAACCTCTGGAAGGAGTAAGAGTTCAGAGTCGTATAATCATGCTAGCCTTTCATGGTAACCAGGAAACGGCCTAGGAATAGGCGTTTCCCTAGTACAAACTAAACACTTCTGTTTTAACAAGATGCTTAAGACCTTACTTTGAGTTGAGTAAACTAAAGAATCTAATGCATTGAATCGGACGATACATGAGATAGAGTGAGTTTGATGCATAGAGAGTAGATCCAGTGCTTGAGAATCGTATAAAAATGCCTATAGGATAGTCATTAGTAGCCCTTAATTCACCCATTTACGCACTTTCGCTGTTATTCAATTGCGGTAAAATTGCGGTATCCGCAATTCTGCTAAGTTATCATTCTGTTTAGCTGTTTTCTTCTTCGTTTATTAATTCCATCTCTTGTCTTTTGAGTCTAATTTCAACTTGCATTTGTTTATGTTGCATTCCTTTACACATTCAACAAAAATTAGATAATTAAAAACCAATTTTACCCCATCAAAACCACCCCTTCTTTCTTAACAAATACACTTCGTGAATAGCTAAAATTAAGTCTATGTGGAAAAAACGAATGAAATATACTTACTACTTGCTGTGAGACCATGTATGCTTGCATGTTCTGAGTGCTCTCTCTCTACCTTCTTGCTTATTTATTCTTAACACATTGAGCACGCAACAAGTTTTTGGCGCCGCTGCCGGGGACTTATTTTAAGTGAAAACGAAGTTTGTTAAGTCTGAAACACCAAGTTATTTTCCATTGAGTTTTATCCATCTTCATTTCTTCTTCAGGTACCATTTAGGGTAGTTTATGAATGAGACTCCAAGTAGTGATCTAGAGTTCAACCCTGAGCCTGAGAGATTATTTAAAGCTAGAAATAGAGCCAAGAAACGTCTCTTTAAACAACCCCTTTTACCCCAAATAATTGCTGAAACCGCAGAGTCTCCGCAATCCACTCAAGAAGAAATGGCTGGAATAGATCAAAACCTGGTGCCTGTCACTCGCAATCCCATTGAAATAGCGAATGACAAGGATAGCGCCATCCTTTCATACCTAGTACCTATGCCTGGAGAGCTGAACCCCAGCATAATCCGTCCTGAAATCACTGCCAACTCATTCGAGTTAAAACCAGTGATGTTCCAAATGTTGTCCACTGTGGGACAATTCTTTGGAATAGAAAATGAGGACCCCCATAACCACCTTAGGAACTTCCTAGGAGTCAGTGATACCTTCCTCATTCCTGGAGTTTCCCAAGAAGCCCTGAGGCTATATCTTTTCCCTTACTCTTTGAGGGACAAAGCCAAAACGTGGTTAAATTCATTACCCTCAGGATCTGTCCTCAATTGGACAGACTTAGCAGAAAAATTCCTAGTCAAATATTTCCCACCAGATAGGAATTCGACCTTTCGTGATGATATCATCAAATTCAAACAAGCTCCGAGTGAGTCTCTTCACGAAGCTTGGACAAGATTCAAAGACCTTCTCATTAAATGTCCACACCATGGCATCCCATGGTGTATCCAAATAGAAGTCTTCTTTAAAGGATGCAACCCCAGCACCAGACAAGTTCTAAACTCATCTGCTGGAGGTTCCATGTTGTCCAAGAGTTACAACGAAGCTTATGAGATCTTGGAGAAGATCTCCACATCTCACTGTAGGTGGTCAGATGATCCAGTAGAGCCAACTAGAGCTCAAGACAAGGATGCTTTAAGCGCCATGAGCACCCAAATAAACGCCCTGACCAACCTAGTTAAGCAAATGGCTCAGGCCAATCTCCAAACCAGTGCCAATACCGCCACAGCCATGTCAATGGGCACCCAACCAAGTCAAGGCGAGGCACTTATCTGTGGATTCTGTGGGGAAGGGCACCCATATGAATACTGCCCTGGGAATCCATCCTCAGTCTGCTATGTTGGGAGCCAGCAGCAGCCTAGGAATAACCCCTACTCCAACACCTATAACCCTGGTTGGAGAAACCACCCAAACCTGTCATGGGGTGGCCAACAAAACACTAACCAAAATCCTAACCAACCTAGACCGAGTGGAACACCTGGTTTCACTCCCCAACATAACCAGTCAATGTACCAAAAACCATACAATCAACCTGTAGGATCTTCGGTAGAAAACTTACTCAAGGAATACATAGCTAAGAATGAAGCTACTCTTCAAAGCCAGCAAGCTACTCTTAGGAGCCTAGAAAACCAAATAGGCCAATTAGCCAATGAACTTAAGAGTAGGCCCCAAGGTAGACTCCCTGCTGACACCGAGGTACCAAGGAGAGATGGCAAAGAACAAGTTCAAGCAATTGAACTTAGGAGTGGAAGACCATTGGTGAGCAACACAAAGGACACACCAAAGAGAGTAGAGAACACTGAGTCTAGTGCTCCACTGGAGTCTCTGCCAAACCAAGGTCCACCACCAACTAGCACATCAGGAGCCAGGCTAGAGCCAATTATTGAGGAGGTAGAAGAAATTCCAAGGCCTCCACCTATCCTAAGGCGCCCTGACATGCCTGCTTATGTGCCACCACCTCCATACCCTCGAAGGCTTAAGAAGAAGCAGGAACAGGAAGTTCATTTTAATAAATTCTTAGAAATTCTTAAGCAAGTGCATGTTAACATTCCTTTTGTAGAAGTTTTACAGTCTATGCCTTCTTATGTAAAGTTTTTGAAGGACATCATTACTAACAAAAAAATAATTGGTGAGTTTGAAACAGTAAACCTCACTGAGGAGTGCAGTGCCATCCTCCAGAACAAGCTGCCCAAGAAGGAGAAGGATCCTGGTTCCTTCACCTTACCTGTAGAACTTGGAGGCAAGCACGTGGGCAGATGTTGCGTGCTCAATGTGTAAAGATAAATAAGCAAGAAAGTAGAGAGAGCACTCAGAACATGCAAGCATACATGGTCTCACAGCAAGTAGTAAGTATATTTCATTCGTTTTTTCCACAGAGACTTATGTTTAGCTATTCGCGAAGTGTATTTGTTAAGAAAGATGGGGTGGATTTGATGGGGTAAAATTCGTTTTTAATTATCTAATTTTTGCTGAATGTGTAAAGGAATATAACATAAACAAATGCAAGTTGAAATTAGACTCAAAGGACAAGAGATGGAATTGATAAACGAAGAAGAAAACAGCTAAACAGAATGAAAATTTAGCAGAATTGCGGGGACCGCAATGTTTCCGCAATTAAACAGCAGCGAAAGTGTGTAATTGGGTGAGTTAAGGGCTACTAATGACTATCCTATAGGCATTATTATACGATTCTCAAGCACTGGATCTACTCTCTATGCATCAAACTCACTCTATCTCATGTATCGTCCGATTCCATGCTTTAGATTCCTAAGTTTACTCGACTTCAAAGTAAGGTCTTAATCATCTTGTTAAAACAGAAGTGTTTAGTTTGTACTAGGGAAACGCCTATTCCTAGGCCGTTTCCTGATTACCATGAAAGGCTAGCATGATTATATGACTCTGAACTCTTACTCCTTCCAGAGGTTAGGAGTTCTTTGGACAAAATGGATGGCCAATCGAAATTGCCCGTGGGATGAAGCTTACATACAATCAATGTTTCGAAGGCGATCCTACATGCTTGGTTCACGTTTTTTAGCCTATAGTTCTGTCATTAGCATGCCCCTAAGTGACTTAGCTACTCATGGATATATAGAGAACAGAAATGTAAGATGAAACAGACATGCTTAGAAGGGAAATAAACTTAAAACAGCAAGACAAAACCGTAGCAGCAGAAGAAGGAAACCGTGAATTGAAACTTGCACTCTGATTACTTTGAATGTTGAACGAACAAAGAGAAACTTAAAGGCAGTAATTCAAAGACAGACAACAACGAAATGCAGTAACTAAAACACTAAACTAGGAACAACAATGATCAAAACTGGAAATTAGAAGAAGAACGACAGAAAACAGTAAAATGGCGCTTGAAAGCTTCGTTGCAGTCGCCTCGAATGAAGGGGATGAAAGGTCAGCCTTGCTTGGATGAATCCAATCGAGAGAGAAGAAGAATCTCCTCTCCTTCCTATCAGATTATCGATTCCAACAGCTGAGACTCTCACTCCAACAGACGGCAAAGGAAAACAGGGAGAAAAAGTGGACTGTGAGAAGGCTTCTACGCTTTCGGATGATGACTGAACCTCCGACTTTGGCCCCCTTTTATAGTAGTTTGCAGGTGCGTTTGGGCCAAGGAGAACCATCAATCTTCAACGTCATATGTCAGAATGGATGGAGGAGAAAGAATGAATCCCTGAAATTACGGAAATTAACAGAAAAGGATCAGTCAACTTACGGTTTTCACTTGAATAATTGCGGCCTCAGCAATGTTTTCGCAATGCTGTCGCAATGCAGTTTTTTCATTCTTTTCCTTCGGTTTTGAACCCTTTTCTTTCCTATTGTGCATAAGTCCTAATTTAGCTACCTTCTTCTCATTTTCATATTTAAGCATAGGTCTAGGCTAAATGCTATCAAAAACACCTAAAAGTGCACATCTTCTTAAGCTAAATGGGTCCTAAATAAGTCACTTTCAGAGACTTAACACACCCCCAAACTTAAGGCTTTGCTTGTCCTCAAGCATACTAAGGACTTCCCTAGGCTGCTGTTTCTCCTTCTTTAACCACCTACTGACTCCCTTATACCCCTATCTATAGCACTGCTGTCCTGTGACACACTTCTCAGTTCAAAACTCCCCTAGCTTCTTCTGACTTTGCCTGCCTAACACTCACCTGCTTTTATTAACTCCCTACAACTGATCTATTTGCTTTTGTCATATCATGCCACTATCCCTAAGGTTTCAAATTCTGCCTAGCTTTACCTCAGACTCAGTACATGCTTCTAGCTTTATTTTTAATGTGTCTAGGATTCCTTAGAGTCATGCCAGTCTTAGTATTAACGGTGACAGTGGTACTTTTAAAGAACAACCTAAACCCTGGCATCACTACATTGGATAAACACTCATCTCCCTAAACAACCCTACAAGTTATAACTTTGTGCTTAGCTAATTGAGGATCAGAGTTCTTTTTAAATAGGACATCTAAGCCACAAAGTTATAACTCCTAGGTATACATTCTTTTTTCCTTTTCTTTTTTTACTTAGGTGGGGCCTATCCTTTGGTTGCCTTTTGATGCAATGCCACTTGTGGGTCACACACTTGGCACTGATTACTTAGCAACCTAAGAGAGACCCCCCTCTTTATTCTATTTTTCATTTTTTTTTTTTTTTTTTTTTCAGTTCATCATTTTTTTGTAAAGGAGAAGAAGAATGCTTATGTTTCTAAGGGAGAGAGGAATGTTCCTAGGCCTAGGGTGGCCTCCCCCAAACTTCAACTACTCATTGTCCCCAATGAGTGTCTGAGGTGGCACACCCCCAAACTTATCCTAGAAGCATCTAGTCTAAAGTAAAACAAAGCGAATCTAAAAGCCCTAGGCATAGACAGAACATTAAAAAGAAAGTATCACAGCAGCAGCAGTTAAAAAAAAACAGACAGTTAAGGGCTTAAAGCTGTGCATGCTGAACTATTTAGAGGTTGATTTCAAACTAGCAAAGGGTGTCCTATGACACTCATCCAGCATGCATTTAGATAAGCTATATACGGTAGTCATGATAGCAGCAAAAGATAGAATTTAAACAGATCACAGCCTAGCTAAACAGACAGTCCAAAACATACTTTTAGTCATGAAAATTGCGGGTACCGCAATTATTTCGCAATTAGATCAGGGCAGATATAACATTGATTAAGGCCCCTAAGCATGCTTTTTCCAGTCACTCAAGCTTCCTAAAAATAAAACTAAACTATCCTACCTAGTCAGCTAACATCAGACTATACTAAGCAAAAGGAAAAACATAAAACTAAACAACTAAAACAGATCAAAATTGAACCAAAAACAGCATAATTCACATGGTCCTATCAGAAAGCAGAAAATTGTTTTTTTTTTTTTTTCTAAGGGAACAACAATACTCCCTTTAGTGCACTTCAAACCAGCACTTAAACTTCTTCATCCTCATCTGGTTGCCGTGGTCGTGGGGGCACCCATGGAGTCAGGAGATTTGTGGGGAAGTCAGGGAAGATGCACCCCAGTTGGTCTGCAACTTCCTTGTCCCTCGCCTGCGCATAAGTGGCCCATTGAGCCATTCTCCTCTGCATATCCATCAGGCAGGCCATGGATAGGGACTGTTCAGCAGCCAGCCTATCCAGTTCAAACTCCATATTCCCCTTCCTTCTCAGCCTCAGGTTAGCAGGCAGCTCCAAGTGGCCCGTGTAGGCCATCTGCTGCTCCAGGCGCTCGGTGGGGACTCCTGCAAGCAAACATAGCTTGGTTATGGTATTAGGGAAAAACAGTGGTCCCTTACCTTTCTTGGCGCATTCAGCAATGGCCGCAGTGATGACTTCTCCCACATTGATCGTGAGACCTCTCATTATCGCATACACCAGCAGCGATCGGCTCTGGTTGATTGTAGTCTCGTGAGTCACAGGGGACAATCGCCTTCGCACGAACGAAAACCAAACAGCTGCCTTAGCCGTGAGGTTGGCACTCATGAGAGTGTGCCTCCCATTGCGTGACACGGTCCAGGAAGCGTCAGGCTGGCCAATGGTGCGAATGGCCTCTTCCAGCACTGCCTCAGTAGGCTCATCAACGATCCGTGCATAATCTGTATGTGTTTGGCCTTTGAGACCATAGGCTTCGTTGATGGCCTTGGCTGAGAAATCCACTTCTACCCCTCTGACCACAGACAGGCCATCCTCAGGGCTGAGCACATTGGCGTAGAAATCATACACCACGCTCGTGTAGGCTGGATTGGGTGGTCTGCAGAATTCCTCCCAGCCATGGTTGATCACTCCTGCGCGCAAGAACTGCGGCAGGTCAGCAGGTCGGTCGAGGAAGCCTTTCTCGTGCAGCAACTCCCTCTTCCTTAACTCAACGCCCCTGGATTCAGCGTCAGATGAAACATACCTCACTGACTGATGTCTAAAAAAGACCATTGTTTCTTAGCCTGAATAGCCATCTAAGAAACATAGTAGGCTCTACCAGCTATTCTGTCTAACATCTGGTCAATGAACGGAAGAGGAAAATGGTCTTTTTTAGTTTCTTTATTCTGTTCAGCATAAACGAAACAATGATTGCGGGCTGTGCACTGGTTCAGATGATGAAGGGTTGTGCGCAGGTGAGGCAGACGGCGACGAACTCTTCTTTGGCGACTCGTGGGACGCACGATCCGTTTCTTGACTCTCCACAGAGGGAGTCTTGGCTTTGCTTGGTTCGGCGGCCGTCTCGACACTCCACCGGCGTTTCTTGGGCGTGCCCGCTGGTTCAGAAGGTCCAGCAGGGATCTCAGTGACAACCCTCCACTTCTTCCTACGGATCGGAAGCTTGGGAAGAGGTCCGGCGCGTACAGCCCCAGCATCTGCAAGGGTCAGAAGTGCTTCCCTCGCAGCCGCTTTAGCTGCATCATCGGCCTTCTTCTTGGCTGCGGATCTTTCAGCCCTTGTGGACACCATTGTCGAATCTTGGAGGTTTGGAGAGAAGGATCAAAGATGAAGAGAATCTCAGTTTTCTTGGAAATCAGAGAATGAGAGAATCGTATCGATCGAGCGCCTTCTAACGGATATAAAGGCAACGGCTAAATCCCAACGGCTCTATTTTGCGGATCCTGCAATTCCAGCGCAATTCTAGGGATATTTTTTCATCAAAATCTCAAACTTTGCTCGTCCGTATCTTTTATTTGGCTCGATCGTTTTTTGATTTTTAAAGCTGGGATTACTCTCCTTGATTCCCTCTTTCGATTCCCTACAAAAAGAAATAAAAACAATATCAAATACGTAATTAAAATCACACAACAAAACACACAAATGACAACCGGAAAATCGCAAAAAATAAACTAAGGCATGAGCCTTATGTTGACGAGCACAGTAACCACTCGTCCTCTCTCGTTCTCATTGTCACGCTTCAGTCAAGAGGAAGGCCGAGAGAGTCTTCACATCTCCTTCCTCATAGTAATGCTTCAACCTCGCCCCATTGACCATAAATGGTTGGCCTTGCTGCAAGTTTTTTATCTCTATGGCACCATGAACAAACACATTAGTAATGACAAATGGACCCGACCATCTAGACTTAAGTTTCCCTGGAAATAGTTTCAACCGTGAGTTAAACAACAATACAAGTTGACCCTTCTTAAAGTCCTTAACTCTAAGTCTACTATCGTGCCAAATCTTGGTTTTTTCCTTGTACATCTTAGCATTTTCATAGGCCATATGCCTAAGCTCATCAAGCTCATGTAATTGCAAAGACCTCAGTGTCCCCGCATCTTTTACACAAAAATTTAATTCCTTCATGGCCCAAAATGCTTTGTTTTCTAACTCAAGTGGTAAGTGACAAGCCTTGCCATATACCAGCCTATAAGGGGACATTCCTAGAGGTGTCTTATATGCTGTCCTATAAGCCCAAAGTGCATCCTCAAGCTTGAAGGACCAGTCTTTCCTATTAGGTTTGACTACTTTTTCTAGGATGTTCTTAATTTCCCTATTTGAGATTTCAGCTTGGTCATTTGAGTGTGGGTGATAGGGAGTGGCTACTCTATGTCTAATGTTATACTTAGCCAATACTTTTTCCATAGCCTTGTTAATGAAATGTGACCCCTCATCACTAATGATAGCACGAGGTGTCCCAAACCTAGTAAAAATGTGCCTATGCAAGAAGTTGGTGACTGTTTTAGCATCATTATTAGGACATGCTTTGGCCTCTACCCACTTGGACACATAATCCACTGCCACTAATATGTAGAGGTTACCTGATGATGGGGGGAATGGCCCCATGAAGTCAATGCCCCATACATCAAAGAGCTCTAACTCTAAGATGTAGGTGAGGGGCATCTCATCCTTTCGACTGAGGTTACCTGTTCTTTGGCATTCATCACAGCTGTGGGCATAGTTGTGGGCATCTTTGAAGATCGTTGGCCAATAATAGCCACTCTGAAATACCTTTGCAGCTGTTCTTTGGCCACCAAAGTGTCCACCATAAGGAGATGTGTGACAGTGCTGCAGCACAGACTTCGCTTCAGCAGCTGAAACACACTTCCTTAGCAAGCCATCAGCACAGGTTCTGTAAAGTGTGGGGTCGTCCCAGATGAATTTCCTTGCTTCATGAAGGAACCTCTTCTTCTCTTGTCCTCCCTTGAACACTGGTAATACCTGTGATGCACGGAAGTTAGCAATGTCAGCAAACCAAGGTTCCTCATCGTTATCACGATGAGTCAAAGCAAAGACATGTTCATCAATAAAAGCATCAGAAATTGCGGGGTCCGCAATTTTGTCGCAATTGTGCTGCAATCGAGACAGGTGATCTGCCACCACGTTTTCACATCCTTTCTTGTCCCGAATGTCCAAATCAAATTCCTGCAGCAATAACACCCATCTAATCAACCTAGGCTTTGCATCAGCCTTCCTCATAAGATATTTCAAGGCAGAATGGTCAGTATATACAATTGTCCTAGTGCCTACAATATAGTTTCTGAATTTTTCGCAAGCACACACTACAGCAAGCATCTCTTTTTCAGTAGTGGTATAATTACATTGAGCCTCATTCAAGGTCTTACTAGCATAATAGACAGGGTGTGTTAGCTTGTCAATCTTCTGGCCTAACATCACTCCTACAGCATAGTCACTGGCATCACATAACATCTCAAAGGGCATATCCCAATTTGGTCCTACTATGATAGGGGCTGTGACTAGTGCTTTCTTAAGGGTGGTCCAAGCTACTACACATTCCTTAGAGAAGATGAAGGGCCTATTTAGCTCTAATAGCTCACACAGAGGCTTGGCTATCTTAGAAAAGTCCTTAATGAACCTTCTGTAGAAGCCAGCATGCCCTAAGAAGCTTCTAATGGCTTTGACATTCTGGGGCTCTACCAACTTCTCTATGATCTCAATTTTGGCTCGGTCAACTTCGACTCCTGCCCTCGACACTCTATGTCCTAAGACAATCCCCTCATCCACCATAAAATGGCATTTTTCCCAATTTAAGACTAGGTTGGTCTCCTCACACCTAGCCAGGACTTGTCCTAGGTTTTCTAGACAGTTTGAAAATGAGTCCCCAAAGACTGAGAAGTCATCCATGAATATTTCTATCATGGACTCATCCAACTCAGAGAAGATTGCCATCATGCACCTTTGGAAAGTTGCCGGTGCATTGCATAAGCCAAAAGGCATTCTGCGAAAGGCAAAGGTTCCAAAAGGGCAAGTAAAGGTGGTCTTCTCTTGATCCTTAGGGTCTATAGTTATTTGATTATAGCCTGAATAGCCATCTAAGAAACAATAGTAGGCTCTACCAGCTATTCTGTCTAACATCTGGTCAATGAACGGAAGAGGAAAATGGTCTTTTTTAGTTTCTTTATTTAATTTCCTGTAATCCATACACACTCTCCACCCTGTGACAGTCCTTGTTGGAATCAGTTCGTTGTTCTCATTGACTACCACAGTTATTCCCCCCTTTTTAGGTACACATTGGATGAGGCTCACCCACTAGCTACTAGCTATTGGGAAGATCACTCCTGCATCTAACCATTTTATTATTTCCTTCTTTACTACCTCTTTCATAGAGGGGTTTAGCCTACGCTGGTGATCTACCCTAGGTGTGTGCTCTTCCTCTAGTATAATTTTGTGCATGCAATAAGAAGGGCTAATGCCTCGTATATCAGCAATAGTCCATGCTATAGCCTTCCTATGTTGCTTAAGCAGTAAAATCAGTTCAACCTCATGCTTTTCACTTAATTTAGACGAAATGATAACAGGCAGAGTTTCATTACTTCCTAAATATGCATACTTGAGGTGAGTAGGTAGTGGTTTCAGTTCTAAAACAGGTGGATGCTCAATGGAGGGCTTTAAAGGATTCACAGATCTATGAGTTAAATCTATATTCATACATACATGTTGTGGTTTATCTACAGGCATATCCATTATGTCAGATACATTCAAGTCAGCTATATCTAATTGTACATATTCGTTAGCATGCTTAGTTAATAATACATGCTCCAATTGTTCCTCCATCAAGGAGTCTACTACGTCCATGCTAGCACAGGATTCAAGGTCAGAGGGGTACCTTAAAGCTTTATATACGCTAAACTTCACCTCTTCATCATGAACCCTCATAGTGAGCTCACCTTTTTGGACGTCTATAAGTGCCCTACCTGTGGCTAGAAATGGTCTGCCTAGCAGGATGGGGACTTCCTTGTCTGCCTCATAGTCCAGGACAATGAAATCTGCAAGGAAAATAAACTTGTCAACTTTAACTAGAATATCCTCAATTTTACCTTCTGGATATGCAATGGATCTGTCTGCTAGTTGTAAAGTGACAGTGGTTGGACGTGCTTCTCCTATTCCCAACTGGCGGAATAGGGACAGGGGCATGAGATTTATGCTGGCGCCCAGGTCACAAAGCGCTCTGCCCACATGCCTGCCTCCAGAGCGCTTTGTGACCTGGGCGCTAGCATAAATCTCATGCCCCTGTCCCTATTCCGCCAGTTGGGAATAGGAGAAGCACGTCCAACCACTGTCACTTTACAACTAGCAGACAGATCCATCGCATACCCTGAAGGTAAGATTGAGGATATTCTAGTGAAAGTTGACAAATTTATTTTCCTTGCAGATTTCATTGTCCTGGACTATGAGGCAGACAAGGAGGTCCCCATCCTGGTAGGCAGACCATTTCTAGCCACAGGTAGGGCACTTATAGACGTCCAAAAAGGTGAGCTTACTATGAGGGTTCATGATGAAGAGGTGAAGTTTAGTGTATATAAAGCTTTAAGGTACCCCTCTGATCTTGAATCCTGTGCTAGCATGGACGTAGTAGACTCCTTGATGGAGGAACAATTGGAGCATGTATTATTAACTAAGCATGCTAATGAATATGTACAATTAGATGTAGCTGACTTGAATATATCTGACGTAATGGATATGCCTGTAGATAAACCACAGCATGTATGTATGAATATAGACCTAACTGATAGATCTGTGAATCCTTTAAAGCCATCCATTGAGCATCCACCTGTTTTAGAACTGAAACCACTACCCACTCACCTCAAGTATGCATATCTAGGAAGTAATGAAACTCTGCCTGTTATCATTTCTTCTAAATTAAGTGAAAAGCATGAGGTAGAACTGATTTTACTGCTTAAGCAACATAGGAAGGCTATAGCATGGACTATTGCTGATATTCGAGGCATTAGCCCTTCTTATTGCATGCACAAGATTATACTAGAGGAAGAGCACACACCTAGGGTAGATCACCAACGTAGGCTAAACCCCTCTATGAAAGAAGTAGTAAAGAAGGAAATAATAAAATGGTTAGATGCAGGAGTGATCTTCCCAATAGCTAGTAGCCAGTGGGTGAGCCCCATCCAATGTGTACCTAAAAAGGGGGGAATAACTGTGGTAGTCAATGAGAACAACGAACTGATTCCAACAAGGACTGTCACAGGGTGGAGAGTGTGTATGGATTACAGGAAATTAAATAAAGAAACTAAAAAAGATCACTTCCCTCTACCATTCATTGACCAGATGCTAGACAGAATAGCTGGTAGAGCCTACTATTGTTTCTTAGACGGGTATTCAGGCTATAATCAAATAACTATAGACCCTAAGGATCAAGAGAAGACCACCTTCACTTGCCCTTTTGGAACTTTTGCCTTTCGCAGAATGCCTTTTGGCTTATGCAATGCACCGGCAACTTTCCAAAGGTGCATGATGGCAATCTTCTCTGAGTTGGATGAGTCCATGATAGAAATATTCATGGATGACTTCTCAGTCTTTGGGGACTCATTTTCAAACTGTCTAGAAAACCTAGGACAAGTCCTGGCTAGGTGTGAGGAGACCAACCTAGTCCTAAATTGGGAAAAATGCCATTTTATGGTGGATGAGGGGATTGTCTTAGGACATAGAGTGTCAAGGGCAGGAGTAGAAGTTGATAGGGCAAAGATTGAGATCATAGAGAAGTTGGTAGAGCCCCAGAATGTCAAAGCCATTAGAAGCTTCTTAGGGCATGCTGGCTTCTACAGAAGGTTCATCAAGGACTTTTCTAAGATAGCCAAGCCTCTGTGTGAGCTTTTAGAGCTAAATAGACCATTCATCTTCTCTAAGGAATGCTTAGTAGCTTGGACTACCCTTAAGAAAGCACTAGTCACTGCACCTATAATAGTAGGACCAAATTGGGATCTCCCATTTGAGATGCTATGTGATGCCAGTGACTATGCTGTAGGAGTCATGTTAGGACAGAGGATTGACAAGCTAACACACCCTGTATATTATGCTAGTAAGACCTTGAATGAGGCTCAATGTAATTATAAAACTACTGAGAAAGAGATGCTGGCTGTAGTGTTTGCTTGCGAAAAATTTAGAAACTATATTGTAGGCACTAGGACAATTGTATACACTGACCATTCTGCCTTGAAATATCTTATGAGGAAGGCTGATGCCAAGCCTAGATTGATTAGGTGGGTGTTATTGCTGCAAGAGTTTGATTTGGACATTCGAGACAAGAAAGGATGTGAAAACGTGGTTGTAGATCACCTGTCTCGATTGCAGCACAATTGCGAAAAAATTGCGGACCCCGCAATTTCTGATGCTTTTATTGATGAACATGTCTTTGCTTTGACTCATCGTGATAACGATGAGGAACCTTGGTTTGCTGACATTGCTAACTTCCGTGCATCACAGGTATTACCAGTTTTCAAGGGAGGACAAGAGAAGAAGAGGTTCCTTCATGAAGCAAGGAAATTCATATGGGATGACCCCACACTTTACAGAACCTGTGCTGATGGCTTACTAAGGAAGTGTGTTTCAGCTGCTGAAGCGAAGTCTGTGCTGCAGCACTGTCACACATCTCCTTATGGTGGACACTTTGGTGGCCAAAGAACAGCTGCAAAGGTATTTCAGAGTGGCTATTATTGGCCAACGATCTTCAAAGATGCCCACAACTATGCCCACAGCTGTGATGAATGCCAAAGAACAGGTAACCTCAGTCGAAAGGATGAGATGCCCCTCACCTACATCTTAGAGTTAGAGCTCTTTGATGTGTGGGGCATTGACTTCATGGGACAATTCCCTCCATCATCAGGTAACCTTTACATATTAGTAGCAGTGGACTATGTGTCCAAGTGGGTAGAAGCCAAAGCATGTCCTAATAATGATGCTAAAACAGTCACCAACTTCTTGCATAGGCACATTTTTACTAGGTTTGGGACACCTCGTGCCATCATTAGTGATGAGGGGTCACATTTCATTAACAAGGCTATGGAGAGAGTGTTGGCTAAGTATAACATTAGACATAGAGTAGCCACTCCCTATCACCCACACTCAAATGGACAAGCTGAAATCTCAAATAGGGAAATTAAGAACATCCTAGAAAAAGTGGTCAAACCTAATAGGAAACACTGGTCCTTCAAGCTTGAGGATGCACTTTGGGCTTATAGGACAGCATATAAGACACCCCTAGGTATGTCCCCCTATAGGCTGGTATATGGCAAGGCTTGTCACTTACCACTTGAGTTAGAAAACAAAGCATTTTGGGCCATGAAGGAATTGAATTTTTGTGTAAAGGATGCGGGGACACTGAGGTCTTTGCAATTACATGAGCTTGATGAGCTTAGGCATATGGCCTATGAAAATGCTAAGATGTACAAGGAAAAAACCAAGATTTGGCACGATAGTAGACTTAGAGTTAAGGACTTTAAGAAGGGTCAACTTGTTTTGTTGTTTAACTCACGGTTGAAGCTATTTCCAGGGAAACTTAAGTCTAGATGGTCGGGTCCATTTGTCATTACTAATGTGTTTGTTCATGGTGCAATAGAGATAAAGAACTTGCAGCAAGGCCAACCATTCATGGTTAATGGTGCAAGATTAAAGCACTACTATGAGGAAGGAGATGTGAAGACTCTCTCGGCCTTCCTCTTGACTGAAGCATAACAATGAGAACGAGAGAGGACGAGTGATTGCTGTGCTCGTTTAGTCAAGGCTCATGCCTTAGTTTATTTTTTTCACTTTTTCCGGTTATCATTTGTATGTTTTGTGGTGTGATTTTAATTAAGTATTTAATGTTTGTTTTATTTGTTTTTCTAGGGAATCGAAAGAGGGGATCAAGGAGAGTAATCCCAGCTTTAAAAATCAAGAAACGATCGAGCCAAATAAAAGATACGGACGAGCGAAGTTTGCCATTTAGATAAAATGAAATCCCTAAAATTGCGCTGGAATTGCAGGATCCGCAAAATATAGCCGTTGGGATTTAGCCGTTGCCTTTATATCCGTTAGAAGGCGCTCGATCGATTCGATTCTCTCACTCTCTGATTTCCAAGAAAGCTGCGATTCTTTTCATCTTTGATTCTTCTCTCCAATTCTCCAAGATTCGACAATGGTGTCCACAAGGGCTGAAAGATCCGCAGCCAAGAAGAAGGCTGATGACGCAGCTGAAGCGGCTGCGAGGGAAGCACTTCTAACCCTTGCAGATGCTGGTGCTGTACGCACCGGACCTCTTCCCAAGCTTCCGATCCGTAGGAAGAAGTGGAGGGTTGTCACTGAGATCCCTGCTGGACCCTCTGAACCAGCAGGTACACCTAAAAAACGCCGGTGGAGTGTCGAGACGGCCGCCGAACCAAGCAAAGCCAAGACTCCCTCTGTGGAGAGTCAAGAAACGAATCGTGCGTCCCACGAGTCGACCAAGAAGGTTTCGTCGCCATCTGCATCGCCTGCGCACAACTCTTCACCATCTGGACCAGTGCACAGCCCAGAGCTTTCATCGTCACCGCCTGCACAGAGCCCTGAAACGCCGTCTTCACCACTGAATTCCGTGCAGACGCCTACAGCAGAGCAGAGTGCCACACCTTCGCACACGCCTCCACGGCCTGACCCTGAATTCCCCTATGGGGAGTACCAGGAATCCACTCAGGGCAGTGGGGAAGGTGGTGAAGACGAGGTCTTCTCGCCTGCAAGGGAAGCTAGCCCAGAGAGTCCTGCACAGCAGGATGATTCCATGGAAGAGACGCTTGGGGCATGCCTGCAGCAGATCAACATTGAGGCAAAGCTGAAGAAGAAGAAGAAGGCCAAGATCCTTAAAGCCAAGCGATCCAAGAAACTAAAGAGGAAGAAGGCTAAGGAGGTGCCTTCATCAGAGAAAGAGAGCACCGAGCCTTCGCTTAAACGACTCAAGGTTGAGGCTGCCGAATCAGCCAAGCCATCAGATAAAGGGAAGGCAAAGCTCTACCCTGAAGACGAGCCTCAGTCAGTGAGGTATGTTTCCTCTGATGCTGAGTCCAGGGGTGCTGAGCTGAGGAAGAGGGAGTTGCTGCACGAGAAAGGCTTCCTCGACCGACCTGCTGACCTGCCGCAGTTCTTGCGCGCAGGAGTGATCAACCACGGCTGGGAGGAATTTTGCAGACCGCCTAATCCAGCCTACACGAGCATGGTGTATGATTTCTACGCCAATGTGCTCAGCCCTGAGGATGGCCTGTCTGTGGTCAGAGGGGTAGAAGTGGATTTCTCAGCCAAGGCCATCAACGAAGCCTATGGTCTCAAGGGCCAAACACATACAGATTATGCTCGGATCGTTGATGAGCCTACTGAGGCAGTGCTGGAGGAGGCCATTCGAACCATTGGCCAGCCTGAGGCAGCGTGGACCGTGTCACGCAATGGGAGGCACACTCTCATGAGTGCCAACCTCACGGCTAAAGCGGCTGTGTGGTTTTCGTTCGTGAGAAGGAGATTGTCCCCAGTGACTCACGAGACTACAATCAACCAGAGCCGATCGCTGCTGGTGTATGCGATAATGAGAGGTCTCACGATCAACGTGGGAGAAGTCATCACTGCTGCTATTGCTGAGTGCGCCAAGAAAGGTAAGAGACCACTGTTTTTCCCTAACACAATAACCAAGCTATGTTTGCTTGCAGGAGTCCCCACCGAGCGCATGGAGCAGCAAATGGCTTACACAGGCCACTTGGAGCTGCCTGCTAGCCTGAGGCTGAAGAGGAAGGGGAATATAGAGTTTGAACTGGATAGGCTGGCTGCTGAACAGTCCCTATCCGTGGCCTGCCTGATGGATATGCAGAGGAGAATGGCTCAATGGGCCACTTATGCGCAGGCTAGGGACAAGGAAGTTGCAGACCAACTTGGGTGCATCTTCCCTGATTTCCCTACAAATCTCCTGACTCCATGGGTGCCCCCACGACCACGACAACCTGATGAGGATGACGACGTTTGAGTGCTGGTTTGAATTGCACTGAAGGGAGTATTGCTGTTCCCTTAGAAAAAAAAAAAACAATTTTCTGCTTTCTGATAGCCTATGTGAATTATGCGGTTTTTAGTACATTTTTGATCTGTCTTAGATGCTTAGTTTTATGTTTTTAATTTTGCTTAGTATAGTCTGATGATAGGTGACTAGATAGGTTAGTTTTGTTTTATTTTTAGGAGAGCGTGATGACTGGAAAGAGCATGCTTAGGGGCCTTAGTCACTGTTATATCTGCCCTGATCTAATTGCGAAATAATTGCGGTACCCGCAATTTTCATGACTGAAAGCATGTTTTGGACTGTCTGTTTAGCTAGGCTGTAATCTGTTTAAATTCCATCTTTCGCTGCTGTCATGACTGCCTTATATAGCTTATCTACAAGCATGCTGGATGAGTGTCATAGGACACCCTTTGCTAGTTTAAAATCAACCTCTAAAAAGCTCAGCATGCACAGCTTTAAGCCCTTAACTGTCTGTTTTTTTTAATTTACTGCTGCTGTGATATTTTCTTTTCAATGTTCTGTCTATGCCTAGGGCTTTAGATTCTCTTTGTTTTACCTTAGACTAGATGCTTCTAGGATAGTTTGGGGGTGTGCCACCTCAGACACTCATTGGGGACAATGAGTAGTTGCAGTTTGGGGGAGGCCACCCTAGGCCTAGGAACATTCCTCTCTCCCTTAGAAACATAAGCATTCTTCTTTTCCTTTACAAAAAAAAAAAATGATGAACTGAAAAAAAATGAAAAATAGAATAAAGAGGGGGGTCTCTCTTAGGTTGCTAAGTAATCAGTGCCAAGTGTGTAACCCACAAGTGGCATTGCATCAAAAGGCAACCAAAGGAGAGGCCCCACCTAAGTAAGAAAAAGGGAAAAGAATAGGGAAGAAGAATGTATACCTAGGGGTTACAACTTTGTGGCTTAGGTGTCCTATTTAAAAAGAACTCTGATCCTCAATTAGCTAAGCACAAAGTTGTAACTTGTAGGGTTGTTTAGGGAGATGAGTGTTTTTCCAATGTAGTGATGCCAGGGTTTAGTTTGTTCTTTAAAGTACTACTGTCACCGTTAATACTAAGACTGGCATGACTCTAAGGAATCCTAGACACATTAAAAGTAAAGTTAGAAGCATGTACTGAGTCTGAGGTAAAGCTAGGCAGAATTTGAAACCTTAGGGATAGTGGCATGATATGACAAAAGCAAATAGATCAGTTGTAGGAAGTTAATAAAAGCAGGTGAGTGTTAGGCAGGCGAAGTCAGAAGAAGCTAGATAGGAGGGTAGTTTTAAACTGAGAAGTGTGTCACAGGACAGCAGTGCTATAGATAGGGATATAAGGGAGTCAGTAGGTGGTTAAAGAAGAAGAAACAGCAGCCTAGGTAAGTCCTTAGTATGCTTGAGGACAAGCAAAGCCTTAAGTTTGGGGGTGTGTTAAGTCTCTGAAAGTGACTTATTTAGGACCCATTTAGCTTAAGAAGGTGTACACTTTTAGGTGTTTTTGATAGCATTTAGCCTAAACCTATGCTTAAATATGAGAATGAGAAGAAGGTAGCTAAATTAGGACTTATGCACAATAGAAAAGAAAAGGGTTGAAAACCGAAGGAAAAGAATGAAAAAGCTGCATTGCGACAGCATTGCGAAAACATTGCTGAAGCCGCAATTATTCAAGTGAAAACCGTAAGTTGACTGATCTGTTTCTGTTAATTTCCGTAATTTCAGGGATTCGTTCTTTCTCCTCCATCCATTCTGATATATGACGTTGAAGATTGATGGTTCTCCTTGGCCCAAACGCACCTGCAAACTACTATAAAAGGGGGTCAAAGTCGGAGGTTCAGTCATCATCTGAGAGCGTAGAGTCTTCTCGCAGTCCATCTTTTCGCCCTGTTTTCCTTTGCCGTCTGTTGGAGTGAGAGTCTCAGCTGTTGGAATCGATAATCTGATAGGAAGGAGAGGAGATTCTTCTTCTCTCTCGATTGGATTCATCCAAGCAAGGCTGACCTTTCATCCCCTTCATTCGAGGCGACTGCAACGAGGCTTCCAAGCGTCATTTCCTTCTTTCTGTTCTCCTTTTCTAATTTCCAGCTTTGATCAGTTGTTGTTTCTAGTTTAGTGTTCTATCTACTGCATTTCGTCGCTGTCTGTCTTTGAATTATTTCCTTTAAGTTTCCTTTTGTCCGTTCAACATTCAAAGTAATCAAATTGCAAGACTTCATTTCACAGTTTCCATCTTCTGCTGCTACGGTTTTGTCTTACTGTTTGGAGTATATTTCCCTTCTAAGCATGTCTGTTTTATCTTACATTTCTGTTCTCTATATATCCATGAGTAGCTAAGTCACTTAGGGGCATGCTAAGGACAGAACTATAGGCTAAAAAACGTGAACCAAGCATGTAGGATAGCTCTCGAAACATTGATTGTATGTAAGCTTCATCCCACGGGCAATTTCGATTGGCCATCCATTTTGTCCAAAGAACTCCTAACCTCTGGAAGGAGTAAAAGTTCAGAGTCGTATAATCATGCTAGCCTTTCATGGTAACCAGGAAACGGCCTAGGAATAGGCGTTTCCCTAGTACAAACTAAACACTTCTGTTTTAACAAGATGCTTAAGACCTTACTTTGAGTTGAGTAAACTAAAGAATCTAATGCATGGAATCGGACGATACATGAGATAGAGTGAGTTTGATGCATAGAGAGTAGATCCAGTGCTTGAGAATCGTATAAAAATGCCTATAGGATAGTCATTAGTAGCCCTTAATTCACCCATTTACGCACTTTCGCTGTTATTCAATTGCGGTAAAATTGCGGTATCCGCAATTCTGCTAAGTTATCATTCTGTTTAGCTGTTTTCTTCTTCGTTTATTAATTCCATCTCTTGTCTGTTGAGTCTAATTTCAACTTGCATTTGTTTATGTTGCATTCCTTTACACATTCAGCAAAAATTAGATAATTAAAAACCAATTTTACCCCATCAAAACCACCCCTTCTTTCTTAACAAATACACTTCGTGAATAGCTAAAATTAAGTCTCTGTGGAAAAAACGAATGAAATATACTTACTACTTGCTGTGAGACCATGTATGCTTGCATGTTCTGAGTGCTCTCTCTCTACCTTCTTGCTTATTTATTCTTAACACATTGAGCACGCAACAACTACCTAGCGGTATAGGCAATTATACGTCCCAACCTTTAGCCCTCTATCATGCATAAGAGTTAGAGCGTCAATCTAATTTAGCTACACATGCTAGATTTTGATGAAGAACAAGCAAGAGATGCATTAATCAAACTAATTTCTCAACATTCACAAAGGGGAAAAATCTCCCCAAACATCCAAAACTTACAAACCAAAACTCTAAATCAAGCACTAACCTCGGTTTAGCCTTCCATGGAGGTTGGATTAATCCAATCCCCCATGGAAGAGCTTGGAATCATGCACAAAGAAGGAGAAGAAGTACAAAAATGGTGGAAAAACGCCTTGGAACCGAGAGGAGAAGCTTGAGGAAGAAGGAGGATGAAAAAGTGGCTGCAAATCTGCAACTTTCACGGTTTTTAAGCTCGGAGCGTCGAGACGCTAGGCCAGCGTCTCGACGCTGTGCCCTAAGTTGGCAGCTGCGCGCGCGCGGGGCGGCGTCGAGACGCACGCGCGGCGTCGAGCGAGCGTCGAGACGCTTGCTCTCGGGTGGATCTTCAAATGTACGCTTCAGAGTTCGGAGCGTCGAGACGCTCGGCCAGCGTCTCGACGCTGTTGGCGTTGAGCGAGCGTTGAGACGCGCGCTCGACGCTGATGCACGTCTAGCTTGGGGAATCGTCGGGGCAGCGTCGAGCTAGCGTCTAGACGCTGGGGCGCACGCAGATCTTCAATGACGGGCGCGCGGGCGAGGCGGACACGGGCGAGGGCGCGCGGACATGGGCGAGGCGGAGCGGGCGCGCGCGCGTCAGGCCGTCTGGGCGCGGGCGTGCGGTGCTTGCGAGCGGCGCGCGCGCGTGCTGCGTTCGTTGGGCGCCTGGGCGCTGGGCGCCGGCGCTTGGGCGCTGCCCTCTCGGCTCTTAGCCCACTTTTGGGTCGTTTTGGCTCTCGAGCTCCGTTTGGCCTATCGTTTTGACCCGAACACTTCCCGAAACGTCTTAAATGACCTTTTTAGCCCCGAAAATCATCAATGGACTTCTCGAGCTCATCACCATGAAATCACCTACAAGGAAGCATTTTAATCAATATATATCATGGTTTTAGCTAGAATTAGGGACATTAAGATAGCTCTATTTTGGAGCTATCAAAATACCCCCGACCTAAATCTTGCTAGTCCTCGAGCAAGGTATACGCTAAATAATCTCCAAAGAATCAAATGCATGCTTGGACTCTAATCTCAATGCTTGTGAAACAAGGTACTTGTAGTAAATTCAAAACCATCAAAAGCATGCAAACGTTGAAATCATTTCAAAATTTAAACTCCTATTCCCTTACGTGAGTGTGTGCTTAGCACCTCTCAACCTAGCTCACGCAAGCCCGAAACAACCTTATACAGTCCTATGACTCGTTTTCCCCCCTACTTATGGCGATGAGAACAGTCTAACGGCTTTTAGTAATAGGAATAGCAACAAAACAAAAGGCCTAAATTTTATTCTTTTTCCTTGAGTACTTGTACCCATTTTTTTTTCTTTTTGAACTATTTTTTTTTATTTTTCTCCAAGAGAGCCTAACACGTCAAACCAAATTTTAGCTTCACGTTTTTAAGGACCATTGCTCACTTCCATTAGTTCCCCTTTCATGCAGTGACAACCGTGGGTTACACGATCGCCCCTGGTTACACGGGCAACACAAGAAGGAGGAGCAACTCTGGAGGTTTTATATTTTTTTACGCAAACACTTTTTTTTAGGCAATAGCTTCGCTATACACAGATGAGTTATTACTACTTCTACACATCAAGCCTCCCTAATGGTACCTTTCGGGGTGACAACAAGGTTTCAGACAAAATAAGATCAGTCTAGACCTACAGAACTGAGGATAAGAGTGCTATGTGCTCAGTGAATGTAGGGAAATAACAGAAAAAATTTTAAAATAGGCTCAAAATGTGCATACATCGTCAAATTTTAGAATCATACAAATACGGAGTGTTCACAAGCAAATCACAGACCGTCCTCATCGGACACATGCATTCAGATTCTAATCTAACAGCCAGAGTACACGTATGCTCGACAACTACTAAGAAGTCTCATCTCTATGTATCAACAAACTCCACCCCCCACCTTAAGATATGCATTGTCCCCAATGCATTCAACTATAAAAACAATAAAATTCTAAGGGAACAGAAAACCTCCCCTGAATTCTATGGAGCCGATGGGTGGAGATGTACACCATCGTCTTCCTATGTGCTCTCGAATCGTCGACCGTTCCACCTTTTCTCCAAGGAAAACAAGAAAACAAACAACAACTCAAAAGCTAATAAAAACAAAAGCAAAGCGATAAACAACAGAAATACAGTTCAAACTCGGGTGCCTCCGAGAAGCGCAAAATTTTTAAAGTCGATTGCTCGACTGTATTCTCTTGTCAACTCATCCATAGTCAAACTTGGAAGATGCCCCATCCATCTTCCTAATCACCTCTTTCCTGCGAAAATCCATGAACAATTCTTTCTCTCGTGCCTTCTGTGCACATACAACATCAAATTTAAATTTTGAAGGTTTAACAAAAGGTTGATCCCATAAAATTGATGCAAAAACATGAGAGAAATTTTCATGCATTCCTAAAGCATAAGGATCAGCAGGAAAGAACGGGTCATTTACTTTGCCCAAAACATCTTCCACCTTTTCCAAGGGGTGCACATAAGAATTATCAACCATTTGCAACATAGAACCAGATTCATGCAAGTCGTTCATTTTAAGCTCATTAAAAACAGCATGCGATTCAACATTAACCGATGGCTCTAAATCTAGCATGGGTTGATTAATCGTTTCATTTTCAGTAGTGCAAGGTAAAGTGGAAGGAAGTAGATTAGCAGGGTTCTCAACAGTTGTCAACGCAGAAACAGATGAATCACAAAATTCAGTCAAGGGTGGCTCATGCAACTCATGATCATCAAAAAGTTCAGTTAAAAATAATGGGTCATCCCCATCCTCAACAGTCATGCATTCATTATGAGCTACAGATTCAAATATGTCTACTTGACAAAGAGAGAAGACATCATCAACATGCTCTTCTACGTCGGGCAAATGCATCTCAACAACCTCTCCGCCATACTCAACAGATAATATGCCCTTATCCACATTAATTTTAGTTTTAGCAGTTTTCATAAAGGGCCTACCTAATAAGATCGAAGCATGCGAAGAGGAATAATTTTCATCCATTTTCAGAACATAAAAGTCAACAGGAAAAATTAGTTCATTGACTTGCACTAACACATCTTCAATAATTCCTAAAGGATGCACAGAAGTTCTATCAGCAAGTTGAATAATTGTTCCTGTTTTAGTCATTCCTTTCAGTTTCAGTTTCTGATAAATGGAATACGGCATAACGCTAATGGAGGCTCCTAGATCGAGCATTGCTCTTCTAATATGCATACCTCCAATCTTACAAGGGAGAGAGAACATACCTGGATCGCCGCATTTAACCGGTAAGTTCTTTGTGATCACTGCAGAGACGTTCTCACTTACCACGACGCGTTCACTCTCCTTTGTCTTCCTCTGGTTGGTGCAAATTTTCCTGAGGAACTTGGCGTACCTCGGAATTTCCTTCAGAGCGTCCAACAGAGGGATGTTGATCTCTACATTCTTGAATGTGTCCAGGAACTCCTTCTCGTAGTCCTCCTTAGGCGGTCTCGCTAACCTGCTAGGAAAAGGAGCCTTAGGCACATAAACTCTAGTACATGTAGGATCGAAATTTACCCCATGCCACCGTGGTTCGGGATTTTCTGTCTGTGGCTCGACGTGGCCATAATCGACTTCCACCGGCGGGGTACTCGTGGGAAGATGCTTCCCACTTCTCAGGGCGATGGCACTAGCATTCTCAGCTTCCTGCTTTTCCATCCTATTTATCTTCTCGGTCGCAAGGGACATTTCCTTAACCACATCTTGCATCTGAGTTCCAACGTTATCGAGCTTGTCCAAGGTGTCTTGCTGTGATTTGGAAACTACCGCAATTATAGCTTTAAGCATGTCCTCAGCGGGCGTACCTGAAACAGAAGATTGGGATTTAAGAAAGTCATCCTGTAAAGCGAGAACAGCTTTACTTACCTCAAAAAGCTGAGCCTTAAGCTCGTCCACGTCCTTTCTCAAGCGAGCTTGCTCCTCGCCTCCGTCTCCACTCCGCTCCAAGCTTCTAGCCAAGTTGGAAATTAAAACTCTACCTTCAGCGGGTGTCTTATCCATGAGCGAACCGCCACTGGCGACATCAACTAACTGTCGGTTTGGCGGCAAGAGACCTTCGTAGAAATTCAGAATTAGGCGTTGGTCAGACACTTGGTGGTTGGGACAGTCCTCACACAACCGACCAAATCTCTCCCAACACTCAAGAACGGTCTCTTTTTCTCCTTGCTCAATTCTATTAATCATTCTTCTAAGGGCGGCGACTTTGGGAGGTGGAAAATATTTCGCATAAAACGCTCCCTGCAGCTCAGCCCAAGAAGTGATGGACCCGGTCGGTAGGTAAAGTATCCAATCTCTCGCCTTCTCCTTCAAGGTGAAGGGAAAGGTCTTGAGATGGAGTTGATCTGCAGTGATGTCATCGGTTCTGAATGACGCACACACCATCTGGAATGCCTTGAGGTGTCTGACGGGATCCTCATCTGTATTACCACAAAAAGAAGGTAATAAGTTAATCAGACCAGCTGTAAGTTCAAAATTACATGTAGCTACCGGATGCGAGATACTCGATGTGTTCCGGCCTAGCTCAGATGATGCAAGCTCCCTCATGGTTCTTTGATGCTCAAGATTACCCACGACCTCCATCTTGGCGCTTCTTTTGAATTTTCAAAGAATGACTGCGCTCCAAAAACTCAAACAAAACGCGTAAAATAATACAAAAGAATTAAAACTATACAAAAAGTAAAGAAAATTTTAAAACCAACAAACTAAACTTAACTAAACTAAATTAATTAAATCCCCGGCAACGGCGCCAATTTTGGTAGAGGTACTTTTGGGGTACTCCAAATTCAAGCTGTCGAGGCTTGCCAAAATACAATTTATAAACCCGAATACACCGAGCTATTTGTAGCTAAGTGGCAACGGGGTCGATCCACAGGGAAATAAGAAATTCAATTTAACTAAGTCTAATTTGCTAGAAATAAAAGAATGCACAAATTAAAGAATGGTAATTTGGTTTTGGGGGAAGGGAGCTCCTAATTATGCTAACGGAAAATTAACAACGTGCAAAAAGTAAACGGTTGTGCTTAACTTCGAGAAATGGAATTGCTCGTTATGGATGTTCGGATCATTGATACGGTTTACGCGTTAGCTAATTCATGCACACAATTCATTTAGTTATTCCTAACTCAAATGACCCAAGGAATTAATTAGAAGCGTGCAATTCTAATTAAACTTAGGCAATAATCTATCCAAGGTAGCGACCCCTAAATTGATTACGTGCTAGTGACGGGAACATTGTGACGGCCTAATCCTAAGACTAAACCGATTTCTCTCTTGCCTTAAGCCTAACATGAAAACGTTAATTAACTCAGTTTACCAATGTCACTTTAGGCCGAACTAATTAGCCATGCTTAGACCCGTGCTACCTAGCGGTATAGGCAATTATACGTCCCAACCTTTAGCCCTCTATCATGCATAAGAGTTATAGCGTCAATCTAATTTAGCTACACATGCTAGATTTTGATGAAGAACAAGCAAGAGATGCATTAATCAAACTAATTTCTCAACATTCACAAAGGGGAAAAATCTCCCCAAACATCCAAAACTTACAAACCAAAACTCTAAATCAAGCACTAACCTCGGTTTAGCCTTCCATGGAGGTTGGATTAATCCAATCCCCCATGGAAGAGCTTGGAATCATGCACAAAGAAGGAGAAGAAGTACAAAAATGGTGGAAAAACGCCTTGGAACCGAGAGGAGAAGCTTGAGGAAGAAGGAGGATGAAAAAGTGGCTGCAAATCTGCAACTTTCACGGTTTTTAAGCTCGGAGCGTCGAGACGCTAGGCCAGCGTCTCGACGCTGTGCCCTAAGTTGGCAGCTGCGCGCGCGCGGGGCGGCGTCGAGACGCTTGCGCTCGACGCTTGCTCTCGGGTGGATCTTCAAATGTACGCTTCAGAGTTCGGAGCGTCGAGACGCTCGGCCAGCGTCTCGACGCTGTTGGCGTTGAGCGAGCGTTGAGACGCGCGCTCGACGCTGATGCACGTCTAGCTTGGGGAATCGTCGGGGCAGCGTCGAGCTAGCGTCTAGACGCTGGGGCGCGCGCAGATCTTCAATGACGGGCGCGCGGGCGAGGCGGACACGGGCGAGGGCGCGCGGGCGCGCGCGGACATGGGCGAGGCGGCGCGCGCGGGCGCGCGCGCGTCTGGCCGTCTGGGCGCGGGCGTGCGGTGCTTGCGAGCGGCGCGCGCGCGTGCTGCGTTCGTTGGGCGCCTGGGCGCTGGGCGCCGGCGCTTGGGCGCTGCCCTCTCGGCTCTTAGCCCACTTTTGGGTCGTTTTGGCTCCCGAGCTCCGTTTGGCCTATCGTTTTGACCCGAACACTTCCCGAAACGTCTTAAATGACCTTTTTAGCCCCGAAAATCATCAATGGACTTCCCGAGCTCTTCACCATGAAATCACCTACAAGGAAGCATTTTAATCAATATATATCATGGTTTTAGCTAGAATTAGGGACATTAAGATAGCTCTATTTTGGAGCTATCAGTAACTCGAGCTTAATCCTGAGCTTGCTATGAACTCCTGCTTATTCGGAAATATCCTTTGACTTGTATGGGTGAGAGTGGCGGAACGCCCGCTCAATAAGCCTACCAACTTGGGGATAAAGCCGAATAAGTAGCTAGGGACATAATATAGCAAGATTGGAATTCACTCCTAACCCGCTCTTCAGGGTTAGTAGATAGGTTGTTCCCTTAATAGCTGACTCCGGGGCTTGAACAATGTGAGCTCACACTCTCATGTGATGAGAGAGTTATATTGATCCGATGGTTGGACCACAGATCTATTGTTCATTAGAGGTGTCAATGGTACTTAAGGAACAAGATGTAATGTAGGGGTTAAACGGTTTAAATGACCCAGCTGTGATTATGAACAACCTGTGAAGGATCGACTTACCGATGACGGTTATATCAAGAGGACACAATATATCTACAGTGAGGAGAGTGCAACCCTCGGACTATAGTGGAGTCTCCGGGGTTAACGAAAGTTGATTGATTCGGGTTAAAAGTGTTTTGACTGAATAATCTCGTATCGTTGGAGCTCATGATCTGTAGGTTCTTTAGGTTCTCCTGGCTAGGTCGGATAACGCCGTGCAACAGTATAAAAGAAAAGAAAAAGAATTTGAATTGTTCAAATTCGGTTTATGGAAGGAGGATGGACATATTTAAATATGATTTAAATATGGGATTGGCCTAAAACATGAATAGGATTCATGTGTAAAAAAATCGATTTTCGAAAAATCGGGTTTAATTAGATTATTTAATTAATATTTCATATTGAATTAAATAATAATTATTAATTAAAAAGTTTAATTAATAATTATATATATATATTTTATTTATTAAAAAGTTTAATAAATAAAATTATTATTATTATTTTTAATAATAATAATAATTATATATATATATATATATATATGTTAAGTTTGGCCAGCAAAGAGGGTTAGATTGAAATTGAATTAATTTCAATTGAGAGAAGAAGCCAGAGGAGGGGTATACGTAGATGAAAAAAAAAAATTATGAGTTTTTTTTTTTAAAACTCTTTTGAAAACTCTTCTGCCTTCTTACTTTCTTCTTCTTCTTCTCCTTTTCTTTTCTTTTCTCTTATTTCGGAGTCCCACAACTTCGTTGCGCGGCGCCGAGGATAGCGGGACTACCTGGGGTTGTCCTCGGGGCGTTCGTGAGAAGAGGCCGGAAGAGTTCGTGACGAGAAAAGAGCGGCGAAGCTTGAAGAAATTGGAACTACAAGGGTATGTTTTCTAATTTCTTATTTTCGTCGTTTTGAGCATGTTTACTATTTGTTAAATTGATGAAATTAGAGTATCATCGGTCCAAAATTGTTTTCCGCTGCGGTAAAACGCTCCATCAATTGGTATCAGAGCGATTTTGTGATTAACTCAATTTGCATCAATTTAAGTTGGTGGGTATTTTAATTTAGAAATTGTTTCTGAATTGGCGTCTAAAGTGAATATAAATTTTTGCATAGTTTCTATTTGAATTTCATTATTTGTAATTGCCCGAGAATGTATGGGCTTTAATGCGTGCTGAAGAGTCTGTATTTTTAGAGTCATTAGAGTCCATATAGGTTTCTTTGTGAAAGAAGCTCGAGTTTGGAGCTCGCCGAAATGTTCGGTATAAGTTCAAACTCGTTCTAGGCAATACAAAGAGAAAATCGAAGAGAAATTGGCCGAAGCGTTCGGAGCAGCAAGCTTGTCCAAGGCGGTGCGAAGAGTTCGAAGTCCTCTGAAGACTTAGCTTGTTAATCAAGCTTGTAATAAAATAGTTATTGCTTGCTAAATGCCAAAATCGATCCACTTTAGTGTGTTTAATTAATTATGCATTGTGAATGTATGTTTTAATTAAATTCCATGTTTGTATGTGCATAACGTATGCCATATAGATTTAAAATCCCACCGTAGGAAGCATGCTCCATGCATTAAAAATATGTTATAAGTGTTATAATATATAGTATGCATATTTGGAAATTCATGAGTATTAATATAATTTTTATATTAATTCATGAATTAAATGTTGTTAGTTTAATAGAATAATTGATATAAGTGTTATATTAATTATGAAATTAAATATACAACATAGGTTGCCCTGGTTTTATGCATATTTTAGGTTATAAGTGTTATAATATATAGGATACATGTTTAATTCATGGGTATTAATATAAGAGTTATATTAATTCATGAATTAGTTGTTGTTTGCTTAATAGAATAATTAATATAAGTGTTATATTAATTATGAAATTAAACTTCCAACTTTAGATGCATATTGTATGTTATAATTGTTATAATGTATAGGATGCATGTTTAATTCATGATAATTGATATAAGTGTTATATTAATTTATGAATTAGGAGTTGTATATTTAAGCGCATAATCGATCTAAGTGTTGTATTGATTATGAACTTAAATATTCGACTTGTCATGCCTTAGTGAATGTATGTTTGAGAAGCATATAGAAGTTTGTTGTAGTAAGTCTAGTTTTTGCAAGTGTTGTAAAAAAGACGTAGACTTTTAAAATCTATAACAAAGAAAGAGCATGTTCATTTAGGGTTAATGGTTCGATCAGGTTCATTAGATGAATAGGTCGAAATCTCGTAAATGCTAAGGTTATGAGAAACTCACCCGGTGAACTCTTGTCTAAGGTTGGAGGAATTGAATTGACGGAACACCTCCTACCTGGGGACGATCCGGTACTTGAATAAAGTTAACCAGGCTTTATGAGTGTGCGTGTGAGGTGTAAGGTTAATTAATCTGTTAATAACCTAGACATCTCAAGTAAATAGTTTGCCTAGACTTAAGGTTTTATTTACTTAGCCAGATAAAACCTGAATAAGTACCTTAAACACCGTTAGACGATGCTTAGTAGATGTGTTGAGAAGGAATATATGATATATCCCTCTCCTGCTACGCACTCCCTAAAAGTTCACAACGTGAGAATTTTGCTTGGCCTCATGATGCCATATGGGGCATCTCCAGACGAGTGGTGTTTGCAACTTTCAATAGCAAGGTGAATGGAGTAAGTATCTATAGTAAGTGGGAGAAGGAAGTACATCAGTACATCCTACGGTCTCCTCCGTTGGATTGAACCGTGAGATTCTCATGTTCCGCCTGCAGGCTGCCCTAGGGGAACCATCCAAACGGAGGGCTGGGCATGGGAGATCGAAAACCTCAATCACCATTTATGGATAAAGAAACATAGGGCCATTCCCAACACATACATTCCATACGGTTGCTATGTTGGGGCCGTTCTGTGCGTTCTAAAAATGGAGGGTCACACTTACGGGATTTGCTAAGGAGTTAGTAAATTTAGACCAAAAACGATAACTAAGATGCTATAGGAATATGAGTTATTTTGGTAATAGCATTTAGTCAAGATTGTCTTGATTTAGTAAAGGAGTGCTCGACTGCCCTACGGTAGCGACCATTCTGACTTACTAAAGTATCGTTGCAAGTAAATAAAGAGTTTGGGTACTTTATTTGCTGCTAAACTTCTTAATTGGTTTAAATAGGTTAAAACCGTTTCACTAATAGTTTTACATTATTTTTCAGCATGTCGAGCTCGTTTATACAGTTGTTAGCTCACGACAAGTTAACTGGAGAAAGTTACGGAACCTGGAAGTCGAACCTGAATACGATTTTGGTTCTGGACGACCTAAGGTTTGTCTTAACGGAGGAATGTCCTCCAGCTCCTAGCTCGAATGTATCTCGAAGTGTTCGAGAGGCATGCGATGGATGGATTAGGGTTATTGATAAAGCCCAAATCTATATCTTGGCAAGCATATTTGATGCCTTGTGCAAGTAGTATGAGGTTATGATTTCCGTAAAGGAAATCATGTCTTCATTACAAGCAATGGTGGACACTCGTCCTCATCACTTCGTAATGAAGTCCTCAAGTTCGTTTATAACTCTCGCATAGTGGAGGATACCTTTGTTAGGGAGCTTGTCCATAACATGATGGTCCATTTGAATGCGGCAGAAGTAAACGTTGCTACCATCGTCTTTTCAGACTTATCAGTCTCTGTACACTTCCAAAGGAATAGAGAATGAGGCAAGTGTTGTCACTTCGAAGAAATTCCTTAAGAGGTTGGCGTCAGGGAGTAAGCCTATGCTTCTGTGAGTAATGAGATTATTCAGAAGAATAAGAGTAACAGGAGAAATGGCAAAGGCCCTACTGTTCGCAAGGTAATGTCTTCAAACATAGGAAAATGTTTCCATTGTACTGAAGATGGGTATTGGAAGCGTAACTGCTCCAAATGCCTTGCTGAGAAACAGGCTGAGAAAGAACGACAAGATAAATGTGATTTATTTGTCAAAACAAGTTTAGTGGATATGAATGTCATACCTGAATGTCTTCAGGAACCACTATTCATGTTTGTTTTTCTACAGGAAACTAGTTCTTGACAGTCGTTTTCTCGCGGTAAAATATGGAGATATCATTGCAGCTGAACTAGTGGGAGTCTTTGTAGTTGTTGTATAGAGATAATAACATTTGTTATATGTAATTATTGTCTATATTTCTGGTTTAAACTGAACACTTGTATATTATATCTTTTGGTTTTATAAATGAACAGTTCATTTAGCAAAAGATATATACTGATGTGTTCTATTAAACTCGAAAACAATTAGCATGTTAAGACTCACAGTGTTAACGAAAGCTATTGTAGATATCAACAAAGGTTGTTGATCAAACTAGAGTTTCTCAACTGTTGAGAAAGCCTCAATGTAGTGGGAGGGTTGTAGGACAACCCGATCTGCTGCACTGACTTGTCTTTAACTTAAAGTTCTCATACTTGATGATAACATTGAGGATTCGTTGTCTTTCATTAGGCAATGGATCACATAGACAAGGCCAAATGGCTCAAAGCCACAAATCTATGGATGACATTGAGACCAAGCCACTAAGGTGAAAACCTTTATGGCTTGACTTTCTGGTAAATGGACTGTCCCGAAGAGAAATGGTTTATTGTGTATACTCTCTTTCTCTTGTTGCCAGACGTAAGTTAAATAGATCACTCTTATCCACTACCATTTTCTATCTTAATAGAATAAGGCAAGTGGATGTCAAGACAGCTTTCCTGCAGAATAGCTATCTTGATTTGAGTATCTATAAGTCTCAACCAGATAGATTCATAATTTGAGGACAAAGAGCAAATAGTTTGCTAGCTTATTCGATTCATTTATGAATGGGAGAAAGCATCTTCGTCCTGAATTATAAGATTTGATATGGTGATCAAATCTTATGGCTTTGAACAAAAGTTTGAACAATAATTTGATAAACCTTGTTTTTTTTTTTTGCAAAGGTGTATATATATAAGCAAAAAGACCTCAAAGCCTGAGGCCAAAGGGCACAACAAACAAGAGAACAAACACTGGGAGAACCAATGTATGACAACAAAACCAAAACAACCCAACGGAAACCTCACAGCCCGAGGGAAAGCAACAAATAAACCAAACAACAACAGACCCCAGCATCCAACCCACAAGCGGGAAGGAGCCAGAAAAGACAAAAAGCAGAAAAATGTAACACAACTCAAAAAGCAAAAGAACCAGCTGAAGCAAGAGGAAACAATAATACAGAACACGAACGAATCATGACACCTCATCCGCGAAACATGACACCTCATCCGCCCACAAAACACCCCAGGCCATCCATCCCCCGGCCGGCACGAGCGAAAGAGCGACTCCAGACAAGGTCAAGGGGCACCAAGCAAAACCAGAGAGAGGACAGGCAGTTGCTGAGAAAAAAGGGGCCAAGCTGGCCATCCATCATATGCAAGCAAGAAGCCCGCCCCCCAAGCACGACCAAGAAACCTAACAAAGAAGAGGCCCATCAACTCGTCTTCCCCCTACTTATGGCAAAAGAACAACCATCTGGTATGCAGGCACGGCAGAAAGCCACAGGGACCCAACCAGCATCGCTTCCCTCGACAAAGCCAGATCCAAGGACCCACCAAAAGCCCACACACCCTCAGGACAAAGCGCCTTTCGGGGTGACAACAAGCATCCAGAACTCAGCTCAATTAGGAACCAGGACCGCCAGGGGACAACGAGCACCCACAGAACACAGAAGGAAAGCCAACTGCAGAAGAAGCAAGCACCGCCTGAACCAACCCGGCAGCAAGGGACACCCCACAGACTAGCCTCTCAAAGCCCCACACAAGAAGCCTACCAGGGGAGAAAGGCCAAGGCAGCCAAGGACAGACAGATGAAGAAAGCCAGCAACTGATCGAGCCTCAACAAACAGCGACCTCAGAGCATGAACAAGCACGGGGACAAGCTCAAACAACCAAGCCGCACAGACCAAAACAGAAACCCCTCCAGAGAAGAGACAGCAGCAGGAACCAGGGACAAAGCAGGGGAAGAAACAATCACCAGAAGCGAAACAGCACCGCATAGAGCAACCTGACAAAACACCTGCACACACTTAAAGAACAAGACAAAGTCAATCAAAAGAATCCCAGGGGGAGACGGCCGAAACCGCACCCACCCAGGACGAGCATGCAGAAGAAATATCAGACCGAATAGCAGCGATAACCGACTGAGGAGGGCGGTGACCCGGGCCATGAAAACGCAAGTATTAACAAACTCTTTGCAAAAAAAACCTTGTTTGACAAGGGTTTAATCAATGTTGTAGCTTTCATAAACTGTTTCCGTAATTAATGTCCTCATCATTGAGAATGATGTAGGATTCTTTTCCGACAATAAGTATTAACTAGCGACCCATTCCCAAATAGTTGATTTGGTGGTAGGTTTAATTTGTTCTAAGGATTCAGGTTTATCTGAGTCGTAAGAACATATCGCTAGTGTTGTCTCTAAAATCTTTTATTGACAAGTTGTTGTCAATATTCGATGGTCTATGGAAATGGTTTCCTGAGACACCTCAAGTGTTGAGGATACGAGATGCACCCAAGTGCATTTACATATAGGAGGTTAGGTGTATCTTTTGAGATACATGACCCGATATGTGCTATGCAGTGGGAGCTGTCAGTAATATTAGTCCAATTGGATTGGATTCCGGTTAAAGTTTTGTCCTTGTACTTAGAGGAGTAGAATACAAGAGTTGTATTGCTGATTCCTCGTTGGTAGCTAAGTCTATTTGCAGCTTGTGAAGCAGCAATAGGTTTATAAGTTGAGCTCGCAGATAGTGCTATGAGAAGATGTGATGGTGACATGGAAAGCGTCGTAGTACTTCATGCTGATTTGTTTACTAAGTCGCTCATGGCTAAAGTGTTTGAGAGGCACCTAGAAGAGTCTAGGGCTTCGAGTTGCTGGAGAGGACAGTGGGAGAAAACTTCTGATATATGATATATTAGTTTTCTCCACCTAACATGTACACCACGGACGTTTAAGTCCAAGTGGGAGTTTGTTGGGTTTTATGTCCTAAAACTCGTGGTTTGTAAACTGTTATGTTTGTAAATATTCTATCTAGAATAAAGAGTTATTAGTTTTATTCAGTAAAGGAGTGTCCTGGAATAAAGTGAAACGTGTTTAAGTTAACCTATACCAATGACCAACACCCTTGGCTGAATATGAGTATTTCAGCTTCATGTATGACATGATTGTGGATCAGGCTCAAGTAGTCAGTCAAAACGGTCTATAGTATGCAGATAAGACTGGGTACCTTATCCTGGTAACACTATTGGATGCGACTCACTTTGTATTGTACAAAACGATGTGATCCGAATCGTTTCACATGGAGATGTGCGAGTGAAGGCGTCCTGTGCAAAGAGTTTGTATAAGACCGAACCGCGAAATATGTTGCTCTCTCTTTATAACACCACTTACTGATGAGACCGACATTTTCATTTAATGGCCTAGGTAACTCGAGCTTAATCTTGAGCTTGCTATGAACTTCTGCTTATTCGGAAGTATCCTTTGACTTGTACGGGTGAGAGTGGCGAAACGCCCGCTCAATAAGCCTACCAACTTGGGGATAAAGCCGAATAAGTAGCTGGGGACATAGTGTAGCAAGATTGGAATTCACTCTTCACCCGCTCTTTAGGGTTAGTAGATAGGTTGTTCCCTTAATAGCTGACTCTGGGGCTTGAACAATGTGAGCTCACACTCTCATGTGATGAGAGAGTTATATTGATCTGATGGTTGGACCACAGATCTATTATTCATTAGAGGTGTCAGTGGTACTTAAGGAACAAGATGTAATGCAGGGGTTAAACGGTTTAAATGACCCAACTGTGGTTACGAACAACCTGTGAAGGATCGACTTACCGATGACGGTTATATCAAGAGGACACAATATATCTACAGTGAGGAGAGTGCAACCCTCGGACTATAGTGGAGTCTCTGGTGGTTAACGAAAGTTGATTGATTCGGGTTAAAAGAGTTTTGGCTGAATAATCTCGTATCGTTGGAGCTCAGGATCTGTAGGTCCTTTAGGTTCTCCTGGCTAGCTCGGATAACGCTGTGCAACAGTATAAAAGAAAAGAAAAAGAAAAAGAATTTGAATTGTTCAAATTCGGTTTATTGAAGGAGGATGGATATATTTAAATATGATTTAAATATGAGATTGACCTAAAACATGAATAGGATTCATGTGTAAAAAAGTCGGTTTTCGAAAAACCGGGTTTAATCATATTACTCGGAGGGATAAGAGATGCGCCGCGGAACTACTCGGAGGGATGAGAGATGAGATGCGCCGCAGAACTACTCGGAGGGATGAGAGATGCGCCGCGGAACTACTCGGAGGGATGAGAGATGCGCCGCGGAACTACTCGGAGAGATGAGAGATGCGCCGCGGAACTACTCGGAGAGATGAGAGATGCGCCGCAGAACTACTCGGAGGGATGAGAGATGCGCCGCGGAACTACTCGGAGGGATGAGAGATGCGCCGCGGAACTACTAGGAGGGATGAGAGATGCGCCGCGGAACTACTTGGAGGGATGAGAGATGCGTCGCGGAACTACTTGGAGGGATGAGAGATGCGCCGCGGAACTACTCGGAGGGATGAGAGATGAGATGCGCCGCAGAACTACTCGGAGGGATGAGAGATGCGCTGCGGAACTACTCGGAGGGATGAGAGATGCGCCGCGGAACTACTCGGAGAGATGAGAGATGCGCCGCGGAACTACTCGGAGAGATGTGAGATGCGCCGCAGAACTACTCGGAGGGATGAGAGATGCGCCGCGGAACTACTTGGAGGGATGAGAGATGCGCCGCAGAACTACTTGGAGGGATGAGAGATGCGCCGCGGAACTACTTGGAGGGATGAGAGATGCGCCGCGGAACTACTTGGAGGGATGAGAGATGCGCCGCGGAACTACTCGGAGAGATGAGAGATGCGCCGCGGAACTACTCGGAGAGATGGAGATGCGCCGCAGAACTACTCGGAGGGATGAGAGATGCGCCGCGGAACTACTCGGAGGGATGAGAGATGAGATGCGCCGCAGAACTACTCGGAGGGATGAGAGATGCGCCGCGGAACTACTCGGAGAGATGAGAGATGCGCCGCGGAACTACTCGGAGAGATGAGAGATGCGCCGCGGAACTACTCGGAGAGATGAGAGATGTGCCGCAGAACTACTCGGAGGGATGAGAGATGCGCCGCGGAACTACTCGGAGGGATGAGAGATGCGCCGCGGAACTACTCGGAGGGATGAGAGATGCGCCGCGGAACTACTTGGAGGGATGAGAGATGCGCGGCGGAACTACTGGGAGGGATGAGAGATGCGCCGCGGAACTACTTGGAGGGATGAGAGATGCGCCGCAGAACTACTTGGAGGGATGAGAGATGCGCCGCAGAACTACTCGGAGCGATGAGAGATGCGCCGCAGAACTACTCGGAGGGATGAGAGATGCGCCGCGGAACTACTTGGAGGGATGAGAGATGCGTCGCAGAACTACACGGAGCGATGAGAGATGCGTCGCAGAACTACTCGGAGCGATGAGAGATGCGCCGCAGAACTACTCGGAGAGATGAGAGATGCGCTGCAGAACTACTCGGAGAGATGAGAGATGCGCCGCAGAACTACTCGAAGAGATGAGAGATGCGCCGCGGAACTACTTGGAGAGATGAGAGATGCGCCGCGGAACTACATTGAGAGATGAGAGATGCGCCGCGGAACTACTTGGAGAGATGAGAGATGCGCCGCGGAACTACTTGGAGAGATGAGAGATGCGCCGCGGAACTACTTGGAGAGATGAGAGATGGACCGCGGAACTACTTGGAGAGATGAGAGATGGACCGCGGAACTACTTGGAGAGATGAGAGATGGACCGCGGAACTACTTGGAGAGATGAGAGATGGACCACGGAACTACTTGGAGAGATGAGAGATGGAGAGATGAGAGATGCGCCGCGGAACTAATCGCCTCGGAACTACTTGGAGAGATGAGGGATGCGCCTCGAAACTACTTTGAAAGATGAGAGATGCGCCGCGGAAGTACTTGGAGAGATGAGAGATGCACCGCGGAACTACTTGGAGAGATGAGAGATGCGCCGCGGAACTACTTGGAGAGATGAGAGATGCGCCGCGGAACTACTTGGAGAGATGAGAGATGCGCCACGGAACTACTTGGAGAGATGAGAGATGCGCCGCGGAACGGAACTACTTGGAGAGATGATAGATGCGCCGCGGAACTACTTGGAGAGATGTGAGATGCGCCGCGGAACTACTTGGAGAGATGAGAGATGCGTCGCGGAACTACTTGGAGAGATGAGAGATGCGCTGCGGAACTACTTGGAGAGATGAGAGATGCGCCGCGGAACTACTTGGAGAGATGAAAGATGCGCCGCGGAACTACTTGAAGAGATGAGAGATGCGCAGCGGAACTACTTGAAGAGATGAGAGATGCGCAGCGGAACTACTTGGAGAGATGAGAGATGCGCAGCGGAACTACTTGGAGAGATGAGAGATGCGCGCGCAACGGAACTACTTGGAGATGCGCGCGCAGCGGAACTATTTGAAGAGATGAGAGATGCGCGCGCAGCGGAACTACTTGGAGAGATGCGCAACTGTACTTGGAGATGCGCAGCTGAACTTGGAGATGAGATGCGCAGCGCATAACTTGGAGATGCGCACCGCAGAACTTGGAGATGCGCAGCGGCGAACTTGAAGATGCGATGCGCAGCGCAGAACTTAGGCTGTGCGAACCTCAAATCTGAAGTAAGCGAAACTTGAACTTGGAGCGAACGAAACACACACTTGAAGGGACTTGAAACGAGCGACGCTCTGTTTTGATCTTGTAACAGTCAAAACTCGAATTTGAAGCAGGATAAGTGCGAACTTTGGGCGGGCGAAACACACCGCCTAAGGTGATTTGCACATTAAGCTTGTAGTGTCACCATCCCAATAGTGTGCGCGTTCGACTAGCGGCGTCGCTTTTGCCGTGGCGTTCATCTGCAAGTTTAATATCATATTGTAACTTCAATTATTGTGTTACATTTGATAATGTTGAAAGCCCTCAATTTGCGTCGGGATGTTCAATAGGATTTGACGTATCGTTGTCATCGCCAGTAGGGTTGAACATCTTCAATTTGTGGCATCACTCTAAATAAGGATGAAAACCTTTGATTTGCAACGACAATCTTCTGTAGTCATGACACTTATGTTTATTTTTATTTGAAGAGACTGGACTTAAAACGTGTTTAAACCTGTCTACGTGCTCTTTGAACAATAGAAATCAAGTCGAGACGTAGTTCAATACATGATGATTTTTTATTGTTGTGACTGAACTTAAAGTTTTTTTTTCTTCTTCTTTAAGTTGCCTACGTACCCTTGAATGGAAAGGATCAAGTCATAACGCAGTTCGAATGAATTATTTTTTTTTTTTTGTGACTGAACTTAAAGTATATATATTTTTTTCTTTAAGTTGCCTACGTACCCTTAGATGGAAGGGATCAAGTCATAACGTAGTTCAGATGAATGATTTTTTTTTGTGGGTCATTCACCTTTTAAGCTCGTGCGGGCCAGAAGCAACATGTAGTTTATACTCTTACGTTAAGGAGTATTTACATTTCAAGTGCTTTTATCTTCATCACGGTCTTGATCAGATCCTTCGTTTGTAGGATTGGTTAGAATGATGATATTTTTCTTCACCTTCAAGGAGCCTTCTATATTTATGAGAACATATAATTTCCTCTTCATGGCGAAGGAACACTACTATGAATCTTCTTGTCGCTATTTACTTCATCGAAGAGTCTTGCCCCTACGATCTTCATCTTTCCTTCCTGTTGATCACTTGTCCCTTTGAGGCGATAAAAAACAGATGTTGAAGGTCCATCTTTCTTTGATGTAGAAACACTTAACCTTTGGAAAGTTGAAGTTCGAGTGGAGGTAGAAGTTAGACATGGATTTTCTTCTTTTGTCGCGGCCATACTCTCCCTTTCGAAGATCGAAGTTTGAGTAGTTGAAGGCTTGATGCGATTGAAGACAAAAGTTCTTTGGTCAACTTCTTTTGAGTCGTCGACTTCTTCTGCGTTGATGTAGCATGAAGTTGCGAAGATTTCTTCCACTTTCTTGACGAGAAGGAAATTTCTTGAGAAGAATTCTTTAAAAGTCACTGGTTGTTGAGGTTGAGGACGATATTTATTTCCTCATCTCTCATGTTTAGGCTTCCTCGAATTGATTCTTCTTTTCTTCTTTGAAAGTTTATTGTTTCGTTTATCATCTTGAAGTATGAAATCTTCTTTCTGGACAGGTCTTTGTCGTCGTATTTTCTGACTAGCCACGACGGTCCAACCTTCATCCTCATTTCCGATGGGCTCAGGTTTTACCTGAGAAATTGGCTTTGGAGTTTCATGTCCGAACCGAACAATTATTGGTTCGAAGGTCCCAAACTGGATCAGACTTTCCTTTTGCTTCTCAAATAAGGTCGGAGATAACTGAGCGCCGAAGTTCATTGTTACCGCAGCGTGGTTTGATTGAGCGGTTTCATCAAGGTCTAGCTCAATTTTTCCCTCCTTAGCTAACTTTAGAATGAACTCTTTTAGGACAAAATATTTCTCCACGTGGTGGCTGATAACTCGATGATACTTATAATAGTTTTTTTCATCGACTTTGTTCATTTCTTCCGTGCGCCTACACTTGGGAAACTCAATCAGTCTTGTTTCCAGTAGTTGCTCTAACATATCAGGAATGTCAGAGTTTGGAAACGGGTAGATTTTTTCTTGTCTTTCTTTTAATGTTAGGCGATGTTTCTCGCCTCCTTCATTTCTTCTCTCTGTCTTGTTTTCCTTTCCTTTTGAGGAAAACCTGAAAGGAGTCGTGTTGACGACCATGGATTCTTTCACGAAACTCTTCGTGATTTTCTCAGTGTCGTTTACTTCTTTCTTTATTTTCTTTATATCAGAGATTAAGAGGTCCCTAGTCCCTCTGTTAGCGATACTCAGCTCCATATCGTGGGCGCGAGTTGCTAACTCTTCAAATGTGTGGGGCTTTATCCCTTGCAGGATGTCATGAAGTCCCCAATGCATGCCACTGATGCACATTTCAACGGCAGACACCTCAGTAAGTCGGTCTTTGCAATCAAGACTTAATGATCTCCAGCGGTTGATGAAATCGATGACCGACTCATCCAACCTTTGTTTCGCGGTCGAGAGTTCGGTCATGCTGACTGTTCGCCTCGGCTGTAGAAGCGATTCAGGAAGTCTCTTTCGAACTGTTCTCAACTATCAATTGTCTCGGGCTCCAAATCAGTGTACCAATCAAAGGCATTTCCTTTCAGAGTTCGGACGAAATGCCTAACCAGCAAGTCTCCGCGAGTTCCAGCATTCTCGCACGTTTCGACGAAGTGGGCAATGTGTTGTTTAGGATTGCCTTTCTCATCGAACTGTTAAAATTTTGGCGGCTGGTACCCAATGGGCATTCTCAAGCTGTCGATCCTCTTGGTATACGGTTTAGTATACAAGAGAGAGCTTTGGGTGGGCCCACCGTACTGAGATCTGATGGTGTTGATGATCATGTCATGCAGCTGTTGGACAGATAAGGAAGCAACCGAAGTCGAGTGTTGCGGTTGGTTTTCTTGGATGAAAATTTTTCCTTTGTCATTTCCTCTTGATGCAGGAGTTTGACTTGAGTCTGCAACCTCTCTACTTTGCATCTGATTTCTCAAGTTTGCAATCTCGAGGTCTCGTTCTTCAACTACTTTCATCAGAAAGTTTAGTTACTTTTCCATTTCAGCGATCGCTTCGTCGCTTATGCGTGCGTCTGCCATCATTACAGACATCACATTTGGATCAGACCCCTTATTTGGTTGATCAGATGAGGGAACAAATTCATCATACATTAAATTTTCTTGAATGATTATCCCCTCACGCGCAGACTCTGTCATTCTTTACTCCATAACATTTATTTCAGTCATCATGGCGGATGCTATGTCAGAATCGGGCTCAAATAAAGGGTTACACCTGACAACAAATTCGTCACTTGTAGGTGCCTCAGACAATGTCATTCATTCTTCCATAGTATTTGTTTCAGTCGTTATGACGGATGCTACGTCAGAATCGAGCTCGAACAGAGGGTTACACCTAATAAGAAATTTGTCGCTCGTAGATGCCACTGACGATGTCATTACTCTGCTCACAATTGTGACAAAATCATGTGGACAATCGTGGGGAGTAGAACCCGTGTAGGGGTTGTTCATGACAACGGTTGTTGAAGAAGTTCTGAACGACATAACTTCACTTGTCTTTGAGATGAGGGAAAGAGATGAGAGGTAGCGATGTCCCACTGGGCGTGCCAATCCGTTCACACGAGATTTTGAACGACAGATGGAAATTCGACAAGTGTAAATGAAATTTGAATTTGTATTTAATTGTATATATCAGTGCGTCGTGGATTACAATCTCTAATGTTTATCCTCTGATTCTTTCTCTCTCAAATGTAAATGTATCTCGAGGGCTTCGCAGCTTGTTCTCGATGTTGGGTTTGTTTCGAGGGCTTTGCAGCTTGTTCTCGATGTTGGGTTTGTTTCGAGGGCTTTGCAGCTTGTTCTCGACGTTGAATTTGGATCGAGGGCTTTGCAGCTTGTTCTCGATGTTGAATTTGGATCGAGGGCTTTGCAGCTTGTTCTCGATGTTGAATTTGGATCCAGGGCTTCGCAGCCTGTTCTCGATGTTGAATTTGGATCAAGGGCTTCGCAGCTTTTTCTCGATGTTGAATTTGGATTGAGGGCTTCGCAGCTTGTTCTCGATGTTGAATGATTGTTCAGTCTTCCAAGAATTCAGGGAGTCTTCGTTGTTTGAGAATTCTCTCTGAGCTCTTAGGAGTAAAAATTTTCTGAACCTTGAAAATGAAGAATGAGCTTTCTATTTATAGAGTTCTCATGGGCCTAATGGGCTTGAGCCTGGATCCAATGAGCTTGGGCTTGGATCCAATGGGCTTGGGTCCAATGGCATTTTGGGTTCAATGGGATTTTGGGCTTTGGGCCAAATTGCCATTTAAATAACTTTCTAGCCCGATTCGATTTCGAGCCCAATTGTGCTATGACCGAATTTGCTCGGCTAAGTTTATTCGATCCGCCGGCCATGATGAAGACACGTGGCGACCGCTGATTAGCCGAAATTTCTCGGTCAAGAGTGTTTATAAATTTTATTTTCAAAAATAAAAAATAAAAAATAAAATTGTTATAAAAAAAATTGGGCCTACTTTTAAGTGATTTTGGCAAAATATTCACTACAAGAATACAAGGTTTTCACGACGCTACAAAGCGTCTGGAAAAGTCAAAAAAACGTCGGCAAAGGCTCGCCCAACGAAAAAATGGTCGTTCGGAGGGTCATCGAAAAATCACCGTAGGGAGAACCTTTGCCGACGCTAAAATGCACAATGTTGGTAAAAGTCATATTTCGTGACGTTGTGTGTTTTGGTGTCAGCAAATCTTTATTTTTTTTCAAAAAATCTCAATTCTTCTCTTCCAATTTCATTATAATAATAATAAACAAAATTAACCTCAAAATAATTATGTAGGCAATAATGATATGAAATAAAATTTATTGAATCAAATGTACATTCTTACAATTCTTTTGTATAAAGTTTGAGCTCTTAATAAAATTAAAATTACAACAAAAATATTGACAAAAAAAAACTCTAAGGAAAGTTTGAATAAAACTTCGTTCTCCGTCGCTTCAAATCATCATAATCTTGGAAAGTAGCATTTGTTAGGTGGGTTGTGGGAAAGTTAAGAATAAAAAGTCAACTCGAAAATAGGTAAAATATGTTCATATTTGGATTTCATACCTACCTTAATTAGAGGGAAGGATATTAGACATTTTTTATTCCAATTATACCCGTCTAGATATGAATATTTACGGTCAACCCACATAATAGATATGGATATTTACGATTCTGAATATATATATAATTAAATACAAATCCCTAAAAATATGGGATTTTGATTTTAGACCCATGTAAAATTAGAATTATTTTTGGGCAACTAGAAGAATAGCTATGATGGAATAGTGGTTAAATTAATAAAAATAACTAACATCTTTAAATTAATGAAAAATAGCTAACAACTATAATTAGTATACTTCTTAAACTAACTTAAATACTCGGGATTTAACCCGTTGAAAAATTAAATCAACTAAAAATGGTTGATTTTATGAGAGAGAAATTAGTTGGGAGGAAAAATTGTACCCATTCGTAAATCGTTGAAAATTTTGAATGAAACAAAAATTGCCCCTTGTATTTCTCAGTATACACTAACTCGACGAACACGACAATGAAGTTCAGAAAACGTACCAACTATATACCGAACATTGACAATCTGCGCAAAAACGATTTTTATACATGATTTATACTTTTAATAATACTACTAAAATTCCTATAAAAAAAAAAAAACAATGATTCAGGGAGAAATACATGGCCAAATCATATAGGAAAAAAAAATAGTAAATCATTATATCAATTCAAATTAGTTGTTTAGGGTCTGTTTGATAACGTTCTTGTTTCTTGTTTCTTGTTCCTGTTTCTCATTTTTTAAGAAACAGACTTGTTTGATAACTGTTCCCGTTTTTTGTTTCTAAATTTTGGGAAACGTTTCTAAAAAATAAGCAAAATTTGAGAAACTTCAAAAAGGTGTTTCTCCCAATTCCATTTCCATTTATATTAAATCGTTACTATAAAACAAATAAATGGTTGTTGGTTCATTGGCAAAAGGAAAGCCCAAATATGCTCTTCTCCTTTCAAGTCTTAGTTTCAAATCCTAATCCATTATTCTAAGTTTTTTATCTTATTTAAATACATTAAAATATTTATTTATTAATTTTTATGTTTTTTTTTCATAAATATCTATGGACGTTTTAATCAACATTTTCATAAAATTGAGACCTCGACTTTCCATTAAATTGAGGCATTGGCATTTCCATCAACATCAACATTTTAAACTTTGCAAATGAGCATTTCAAGATTTTTAATTTAGTTAAATTTCTCAATATTAAATATTAGGTTCAACTTATCTTAAATTATCTATTGTAAAACTCCCATTATAAAAGATCTTGAATATAAAGAAGATTTTTTGAGGCTATGTAATATAGCTGAAGATCTTCATCTTCTTCAACAACTTCTTCTTCTTCTTCGTTGAACATCAACACCAAGAGAGAAAGAATTTCGCCAGAGCTTAGCTAAGATTTCTCCATCAACCCTCACATTTCGTATTCTGAAGTTAGGTTAGAGTTTGGTTTATGTTTTGTTGCATGAGTAGGCGACGTGGCAAATTCATCTTCACACATTATCACTGAGGTGTTGAATTGAGAAAGAATAGGGCCCATTTGCTGAAAGGGTGAGAGTGAGCCCAACACTTATCAATTGAAGTTATTCATCATCCAATAATTTGCATGCTAATGCTTCTATAGATTATAATGAGGAATGAATGTTCTCATCATTCAACTGTAAATGTTTCTCTTCTCTCTGATCTACGTACCCATTAAGGAAGAAGAGTCATTGCGACGATCTATAATTCCATACATCCTGTTGTTCAATAAGGGCAAGTTAACGTTAAGGATGGTGCACCAAATGTGATGGAGAGCATAACGCTGCGGAAGCGATTTAGATCATTGATACTATAATTTTATCAATTTAACTAAATAGAAACATGCTCGAAACTTCGAAAAAAAGAAATTAGAACACATACCTTTGTAGTTCTAAATTTCTTCAATTTCGCCACTTGAATCTTCTCACGAACTCTTTGACTCTTCTCTCGAACTCTTCGAGGACCACCTTCGATAGTCCCGCTATCCTCAGACCGAGCAACGAAATGATGAGACTCCTTTACAAGAGAAGAATTGAAAGGAAGAACGAGAAATGGAAAAATAAGAATTGAAAGGAAGAACGAGAAATGGAAAAATGGAAGGGTCTGTGACAGAGATAAGTTTTGAGAAAAAAAACTTTCATTTCTCAAAAACTCTCAAACATTCATCCGAAGGCATCATCAGCCAAAAGCAAAAAGAAAAAATTCATCTTTTATGAAGTTTCAAAAACCTCAAAGATATGAAAAAAGAGATTAGTCATGTGAAACTTAGCATACATGCATTTAGTTGGAAATTTCATTATGCATAATATATAATATATATTATTTTATTATTTATTTAAAAATTAATTCATAATTAATTTTAAATAAATATAATATATATTTTTTAATTAATTAATATTATTTAATTCAATATCACATATTAATTAAATAATAAGACTCATCCCGGTTTTCTGAAAATCGGCTTTTCGCACATGAATCCCTATTTATGTTTTAGACCGTTCCCACATTAAACCATATTTAAAGTTCATCATTCTTCCAAAACTGAATTTAAATAAATTCAAAATCTTTTTTCTCTTATATTGTTGCACGACTTTATCTGAGTTAGCCAGAAGAACCTAGAGAACCTACAGATCATGAGCTCCAACGATACGAGATTACCCGACTAAACTCTTTTAACCGATCTAATCAACATTCGTTAACCCCCGGAGACTCCACTAAAATCCAAGGGTGTTGCAGTCTCCTCACTGTAGATATATTGTGTCCTCTTGATATAACCATCATCAGTAAGTCGATCATTCACAGGTCGTTCGTAATCACAACGGGTCATTTATACCGTTTAACCCCTGCATTACATCTTGTTCCTTAAGTACCAATGACACCTCTAATGAATAATTGATTTGTGGTCCAACCAGCAAATCAGATCCCTCTCGGGCCAGAAGAGGGTGGGCCCTTTGTTCAAGACTTGGAGTCAGCTATTAAGGGAACTACCTCTCTACTATCCCTAAAAGCGGGTAGGAGTGAATTTCGTCTTGCAAGACTATGTCCCTAACAATCTATTCGGTCTTATCCACAAGATGGTAAGCTTATTGAGTCGGCGATCTGGCCACTGTCACCCGTGCAAGTCAAAGGATAAGCTCGAATAAATAGGAGTACTTCATAGTGAGCTCAGGATTGAGATCGAGTTACTTAGGACATCATATGAAAAAGTCGGTATTTACAGTAAACGGTGTTATAAAGAAAGAGCGACTTGATTTCTCGGTTCAGTCTTATGCAAACTCATTGCACAGGACGCCTTCACTCACATGTCTCCACATGAAACGATTCGGATCACATCGTTTTGTACAATACAAAGTGAGCCGTATCCAATAGTGTTACTAGGATAAGGTACCCAGCCGTACCCATATACTATAGACCGTTTTGGCTGTCTACTTGAACTTGATCCACATTCATGTCATACATGAAGCTCAAGTACTCATGCTATCAGCATGGGTGTTTGTTATTGGTACAGGTTAATGCAAACACAATTTCACTTTATTCAATAAAAACTTTACTGAATAAATCTCAATAACACTTTATTGCAAAATAGAATAATTACATTCAAACAGTTTACAAACTACGAGTTTTAGGACATAAAACCCAACAAAATATTGATGGTGTTTCTCTTGAAGATGTTTATCATGTTCCAGGTTTAAAGAAGAATTTGGTTTCAGTCTCTCATATTGCCGACTCTGTGAGGTATGTTCTCTTTGGTCCAAATGATGTGAAAATTGTTTCTAATATTAAGCAATTTGATGCTGATGTTTTGTTTACTGGAAAGAGGAAAGATTCCTGATAGCTCCAAAATAGAGCTATTATTTACTCCCTAACTTTAGCTAAATATCGTGCTTAATTATGTTTAATTACCTCCGTTGTAGGTGTTTCACGGTTGGAGAGCTCGAGGAGTCCAAGAACGTGTTTCGGTGCCAAATCGGGCGTTTTAGAAGCTTCGGGAAGCAACCGGGCAAAGAACGGCATCAAAAGTGAAGATTTCGTTCAAAGGGAGCATCCAAAGGCAAAATAAATTGCCCAAACTCGAGAGCAAGCGTCGATACGTTGTCCAAGAGCGTCTCGACGCTCCGAACGCGCGCGCTCTGAACTTTCCGTCTGCAGCGTCTCGACGCTATGACGATTATAAAACCCATTTGTCCAATTTTTAGGTCTCTTCTTCTTCTTCCTCTCTTCCCTTTTACGACTTTCTCTCAAAACTTTGGGGTTTTCTCCCCTCTTTGTTGTAATAAAGCTCAAAACACTTAGAATTTGCTTGATTTTCATCACGAGCATCTAAGGTAAGTGCTCTAATTTGAGGTTTAGGGATTATCCCAGCTGTAATTACGAACAACTCGTGAAGGATCGACTTGCATGTAATGGTTATATGCATGGACACAACTTGCCCTACAGTGCATAAGAGTGCAACTGTATGCCTATAGTGGAGTGACCTAGATTTAATGAATGAAAATTATTTAATTAATTAATTTTGTATCATTTCAGCTTATAAATCTGTAGGTCCATAAGGTCCACTTGCTAGCTCATAGTAACACTAAAATGATCAATTTAGTTGAAAGAAAAATTTGAAATATTCAAGTTAATATTTATTATATTTGATATATTAAATGTAGTTGAGAAAAATATATTTATTGTATTTGATACATTAAATATTAGAGAAAATAGTTTATGTATTAGATACATTAATATTGAAAACTATATATACATATAAAATGAGATTCAAATTGGTTAAATGTATATTATAAAAGATTAATTTTATGATATTTGAATGAGATTCAAATAAATATGAAATACATATTTTAATATAGTAGATATTAAAATATATTTTATTAAATAAAATTAATTTCTTAAGGCCCTATAAATAAGACATTTTGGTTTAGCCAAAAGATTGACCAAATACATTACTTAATTTCCCTACGCAGATAATGATTCTCTCAAAATTCACATTCTTTCAAGAAGACTCCCACAAGCCTTGGTCTCGTGTTCGAGTCATAGCGAGGAAGGTCTTGTGGAGATGAAATACCAGAAGATTATTCGTCTTCAAAGGTAGTATGCTTAATTTTTTATTTATTTAATTCTAAATAAATTCAAATGAACGATTTCAATGCTTCCGCTGCGGGGTTTGAAGCGTTCATTCCCTTCACTTGCTCGGTTTATAGATAAGTCGAGTGAAACTTATTTAATTGTTGCAAAAAAGATTATTCGATATGTGAAGAGCACATTGTGTTTTGACTTGTTGTATAAACAAGCTATATCTTTTGTGTTATGTGGTTTTGTTGATGCAAATTTGACTGGTAACGTAAATGACAGACGTTCCACAACTGAATACTGTTTTAATACAAGTTCAGGGGGTATTTCATGGTGCAGTAAGAAGCAAATCTCTGTTGTTCTTTCAAGTTGTGAAGCAGAATATGTAGTTGCTACTATTGCTACTCAAAAGTGTATTTGGTTGAAAATGCTTATGGGAGAAACCTTTTCATGTTTGGATTATCCAGTTTCGATTTTCTGTGACAATGAAAGTGAAATCAAACTTGCAGAGAATTTTGTGTTTCATGCTCGTACAAAGCGCATTGAAACACATTTTCACTCTGTTCGAGAGAAAGTTCTGACGCAAGACATTCAATTGCAGAAGATGCATTCCAAGGAGCAAGTTGTTAATATATTTACCAAGGCAGTTGGTAAATCCAAGTTTGAAGAACTTAGGAGTGCACTCGGTGTTGTTGACCGCATGTTTGCACTAAGGGAGAGTGTTAAAGATTAGTGCAAACTCAATTGAAGTTAATTTCACTTAGTTATATTTTAGTTATTTAAAATTAAGGTAGTGTCATTTATTTAGGCTAGTGCCATGTATTTAGGGTAGTGCCTTCTAATTTGGAAGGATGTGACTTAGTGGGTTAGTGGGATGAGTATGGAGAATTTTAAGGTTAGTGGGATAATTTGTGGGTTAGTGGTGTAGTACTTATTTACCTATAATACTGGGAGGATTTTCAATTCAAAGCATAAAATTCATTTGAAGTAATTCTTTCATTTGTGCAATTTCTCTCATGTTTCTACATTTTGTTCTCTTAGTTTTGTTACATAGGTAGTCATGTAATAAATTATATTGAAGAAAATGCCATCTTGAATTTGGGCTTCAATTTCTCAATATTGTATGGGTTGTTGTCACTTATTATACTGATTTCTCACCACACATAAGAATATTACATGCTAATATACTTGATTATTTTCTCAAGAATATGAAAGATACGAATTGCTTATCATAAAAGAACAGAACAAGATTCTAGTCAGAATTGTTGTTTCACAAACAGGAAATGAATTCACCCATTTTGTTTCCAATATGGCAAGAACACAGTGCAAGGTAGCAAAGTAAAAAATGTACAGTAATGTGCAACCATTCAAGGCTTTCCTCAACCACGAATCACCATTGGCGGTGCCCTCCACGCAACAGAGCTGAAAGCAGGCGCCACAGATCTGGTCGCGTTCGTACAACGCCTCAGAGAGTCCCACCGTCGTCATGCCATAATCGGAGGCGACGTAGTAGGTGGTCAGAGCAGATCTCCACACAGAGAGCGACAGAGCGAACTCCGGCAACGACGAGGAGGTTAAAGAAGAGAGCTAGAGATGTGATGTAAGAAGAGCTGCTGCTGAACCAAAGGAATTTTTGGGGTTTAGATGAAAAATGATCAATTGCGTTTTCGAAGGTTGAGGTTATGGCTGAATCAAACAACGTCATTTTGATTCATATTTTTTATGACGGTTTGTCGTTTTCATTGTTTCGATGACGGTTTGTCTTTTTTGCCTCATTTCTTCACCACTTTATGCTTATGAACTCCAAATCGCTCAAATCCGATAAAATAATCAATTAAACACTGATAAGTAACGAAAAATGAGAGAATTAAGGGAAGAAAGATAGCACATTTAGAGTGTTATCACCCAGTCATGTGAAATGCCCGCCATAATTCAAATGTCCTCAAGTGAAATTTTCAAATTCATGGAATAAGTTCCTAGAAATGGTACTTTGGAGAACTTTTTTTTTTGTTGAAATGAAAATGAAAGACATTGTATGGAAAGACCATTGGATGTCAATAAGGCCTATGATGTACAAATGTAGTAAGTTCCAAAATTTAACTCTCTTAGGTCAATGGGGATGTATAGCCTATGTTTTTTTGTTAGCATGACGCCAAATTTTGATATGTAAGTTTATTCCGGCTACGCACGAGTTTAGAGATTCATAATTTGCTTATGATAAAAGATTCTGTAGAAATAAAATTAACAAATTGTAAAATTATGGAAAATTGTCTCGAAAATTCAAAGTGGTTAATACCATGATGATACTTCACAGGCATACAAAATATGGCATTTTAACATAACTAAAACCATGGTTTTATCATCAAACATTAAGGTTAAGGAAGAACCTATTACATAAGTGATATCAGTTCAATTGGTAGAACAGAAAGCGCGTAAAAGAGAATGTGATGAGTTGCAAAAAACAAACTTTCATCATTAGTTTAAGAAAATGAAAGATTGCAATTAGTAGAGGTAAAACAAGGATGGCAGTGCAAACTTGAGCTAGAAAAATAATTGAACCAGATAAGGGGCAACATTAGCAGGCAAGATAAATTAGGAAAAGAAATATGTTTATTAGATACAGTAGCTCGTGACCTAAACAAAGAAGGGTTAATGAGACTTGACAAACAGCTCTAAAGTCACAAAATGGTCAAATTTCGAAGAACCAATCTGAGATCAACTCACTCCATGTATTAATAAAGAAGTTAGAATTGGTCTAAGAAACAAAGAAATTGTCGAGATAAAAAAAGAAATGGATCATTTTTTTTTTTTTTGAGTACATTGGGGGTGGGGAGATTCGAACCACAGACCTCTTGGTCATCAACACATACATATACCCGTTGAACCATGCTCGCTTTGGCAAAAGAAATGGATCATTGCACCCAACAATTGAGGACTTGCAACTAATACTCAATACAAAGAGAAGTAAGGGTCAACCATGAAAACACAACTCCAAGAGAGTTTGTCCAATCACTTGGTGTCCACCTCAATAAATACCAGAATGCTGCTGAAAATTTAATGAGATTACACTCACATAAAAGAGCAATATGATAAATACATCTTTAATATTTATAGACTAAAAAGTTATTTTTTCCTTTATTAGGTTAAAGTATTATTAGTTAGGAATTTGGCCTACCCAATAGGGAAATCCACATGGGGACTAAAAATTCAATGTATTTAAATTCGGAAAAATTACGCTAATGGTCTCAAGGTTTTGAATCCAACAACTATACTCTAGGTTTGAATTTGATTGAATCCACATAGTTAGTATTTTTTTTTTTTTTGTCTCTCAATCAAATTTTCTGTTCAGTCCTAATACGATGACATATATTTTAAATTATTAAAAAAAATTAATTTTTTTTTTCCTTCTCCTCCTCCATCTCCATCTCCTTCTCTATCCCCATCTCCATCTTCCTCTCATGGTCGTCGTCCGCCGACCACTGGTTTTTTTTTTCCGTTCATTTTCCTTTCCCTTTCCCTCTCTCTTTCTCTTTCTCTTTCTCTTTCTCATCCTCCCTCTTCTCTCTTCTCTCCATCTTCTCCCTCTCATGGTCGTCGTCGACAATTTATTTATTTATTTATCGGTTTTTCCTCTTCCCCTTTGCTTCTCCCTCTCCCTCTCTCCTTTTCTCCCCTTCTTCCCCTCCCCACGTTTTAAAAAATATAAAAAAAAACAAATTATTACATATACTTATGTTAATATCTTGGTTGAGTTAACAATATGATATTTGAATGTTTATGAAAATACCGACTCTTAAGGACATTGCTCAAAAAGCATATCTATCTAAAGCCATTGTAAGATTTTTCTTAAGCTAAAACAAAATATTCCACTAAGAAGCGAGCTCTGAGTTATCCCGATTTGTTTCATTGCTCCAGCTTACAATGAAATTCTTTAAAAATGGTTGGAACATCCTTAGAGGTGATAAAAAATATCACATTCAGGCAGACATAAAGAAAGAAATATATATAAAGTAGAGAGAATCAAAACGGTGGAGAACAATAACAACAACAGAGTGAGGGTCAATTACAAAATGTAAGAATAATCAGACAAATCCCTTGTAGCATAAATCTAGCAAAGAATCTATTATTGCATAATTTTCTTTGGATTTAAGAGAAGTGGAGGAGGAAGAATGTTACCTCTTTTAGGAACTTATTTACCATGGAATCATGTAATCTCTTAAGCATTTTTGTTAGAATTTAGTTTAATACGTGTTTAAATATGAGAATTCAAGGAATGAAGCTAAATTAGGACTTATTTGTAAAAGGAACGAAAAAGAATAGAAAACAATGCTAAAAGAGTCAAAATGTACATTGTAGGGGAATTGCTGAAACATTGTTGTCTCCGCAATGTTTATTGCGGTCACGACAAGGAATTCGCAATGTTTAAAGCTGCTGCTGCTAAGTTGTTCCAACCGCCCGCCGTCACAGTTGCGATCTTTCAGCCGCCTAAGCTCTCTCCTGCTGCCACGTGGAGGGTCGTCGTTTAGAATGGATGGTTCTCCCTGGCTGATGATACCTTCAAAACACTATAAAAGGAGGTGAAGGGTGAAGGAGAAAAATATCTGAAAAGTGTAGAGCTCCTCGTCTCAACGCAATCTAAAGTCCCATTTCCTTCTCCCGGTTGTTGGAACGAAGAAATCAGCCCTTGGCGTCGATAACTCGAGAGGAAGAAGAGAAGATCCTTCTTCTCTTCTGATCGAATTCATCCCCAAGTTCAGCTAATATTTGACCTCATCCGAGGCGCTGATAGCACTCTAAAAGTGCTAATATTTAGCTCCTAAGTCTTGTAAATTATAATAATTATTTGGGCTTAATTGATATATTTTGTATAATTTAATCGCTAAGGGGTAAACCGGGCATTTGCGATAATTAAAAGCTTAAATGAATATTTTAGAATATTTTATTAATTAGTCGTTTTGAGTGATTAAGCTACATTAATTAAATAATATAATTTCAACTGAAAATAGACTAATGGCTTAATGGTGTAGGTCTTGTTGAGGGAATGGTGAAGTCAAGGTTCAAATCTTGGTGGGAGCAAAATTTTATTTTTTTTGTAGAAAGTCAACGGTCAACGCTCAGACCATCCATCAGACGGCCCAAGACCGCGCGCCTGACTCGCCCCGCTCCGCGCGCCCGTCATTAAAGGCTCCACGCGCGCGCGCCCTCGCCTCGTGCACCCCGCGCACCACCGTGCGCCCGTCATTGAAAGCCAGCGCCCTCGCCCCGCTCGGCCCAGCACCCCTGCGCGTGGCCCAAGCCACCATGCCCGTCATTAAAAGTCCAAAAAAAATGCTCGTCATTAAAAGTCTAAAAAAAGCGGTGTTTTCCATTTTGCCATTCTCCGTAGCGTCGCTACTCTGAAGTATAAAAAGAACATTTTCGCGATTTTTAGGGATTCCACCTCCGTTTTGGGCTCGGGATTGACGTTTTTTCACCATTTTTTAAGCTCTTCTTCTCCATTTGGGTTGTATGAACTCTACAACCTCCATGGAAGCTTGGAATACTCCATCTCCCATGGAAGGCTAGAGGTAAATGCTTGATTAGTTAGTTGAGGGATTGATTTCTATTGTATTTAGGTGAGATTTGTGCTTTATATGAATGTTTAGCATATGTGTATGAACTCTTGCATCTCTTTCCTGTATTAAGAACGAATAGCATGCCTTTCTAATTAGGATTGACGCCCATAATTGTTACGCATGTTAGTCGGCTAGCATTGATTCCTGATTAGTCTTAATGCAAGTAGCGAGGGTCTAATCGTGCCTAATCAATTTAACCCTATGTGACGAATGGGGTATGAATTGGTTATCGTATCGCGGTGGGCTCAAGGTTAAGAGAGAAATCGAATTAGTTTTAAGAATTAATTCTTCGCGATGTTACCTATTACTGTTTTCTGATTAATTTAGGACTAATCACCTTGAATAGATTAAGAGGCATGTTTAATTAGAATTGTCTGTTTCTAATTAATTCTTCGGGGTGTTTGTATCGGTGTCGAGCAGACATTTCGCGTGCATGAGCATCTCAGCTAATTTCCATGTTTATCGATGAACTGAAATACAATAGAGCAATCCCGATACTTTCTAATTAAGCATGCTTGTCAATTTCATATTTCCCTCTTTAATTTTCCGTTAGCGCAATTCTTTGCATGTTAGTAATTTTCAAAACAAAACCTCCCATTGTTTTTACTTCATTACAAATTCAATTTAATTAAGTTAGGATTATAGCTTGCTCCCTGTGGATCGACTCCGTTGCCACTAGCTGCAAAGCTTATTGAGTTCGGATTATAAATATTATTTTGGCAAGCCTCGACAGCTTGAAATTTGTAGGATATTCAAAAATCTTACTACCAAAATTGGCGTCGTTGCCGGGGAGCAACAATTAATCTTACTTGGTTGAATTTTATTTGTTTTGTGTTTTTAATTTTTCTTTTTAAAATTATTTTCTTTGGTTCTGTTTATTTTTATCCTTTTTGTACAGTATGACCCGTTTGTTTTGAGTTGTTGTGTGCAGTTTTCTTTTAATTTTTGAGAAAAGTGGAAGAAATGGAACTTGGAATTAACGATGAGCCTCAGAGGACCTTGAGGCAGTTGGCATCACCTGACTTGGACCGTCAACCACTGTGTATATCGTATCCGGTAGTACCAGGTAATTTTGAGCTTAATGCCGGTTTAATTAACTTACGACCTTCCTTTTATGGTAATACAGATGAGGACCCTATTAGACACCTGAAGGAGTTTCAAATAGTGTGTTCGGCGATGAAGAAAAGTGAAGCCACTGACGATCAGTTGAGCCTGAGAGCCTTCCTTTTCACATTAAAGGGAAAAGCAAGAGACTGGATGTATTATCTTCCGTCGGGATCCATTGCCACATGGAGCGGGTTGAAAGGGCTATTTTTGGAAAAATATTTTCCCGCTTTCCAGAGCCACTTTGATTAGGAAAAAGATTTATGGCATTGCACAAGAGGAAGGCCAGACCCTTCACGAGTGTTGGGAGAAGTTCGGTCAGCTATGTGAAAGTTTTCCCCACCAAAGGATAGCAGACGGAGAGTTGATACGGTATTTCTACGAAGGCTTGCTTCCACGAGACCGCCAAATGATTGATGCTGCTAGTGGAGGATCTCTCCTTGATAAGACTCCCGTAGAAGCTAGAGTTCTGATCTCTAATATGGCTGGGAACCTTCAGCAGTATGGTGGTGGAGGAGTGGAGCAAGCCCGTCTCTCAAAGGATCTGAACGAGCTCAAAGCCCAAGTACTCGAGGTAAGTAACTCACTTCTCATAGTAGCTCAAAGCTTACAAAAATCTCAATCTTGTGTTGCAAATCTAAATGTCGAGGAGATGGTGAGTTCTTATTTGACGAAATTTTCGGCCATGTTTGAGAGTAGTGGAGATCAAGTGCGAGGTATGGCCGATGTAATGAAGAGGCTCGACGAAAGACTTAGTAAGGTGGAGGATCAGTGTTCATGGAAACCACCCCAGCAGACGGTGGCGAGCACTTGTGAGCAAGTGTGCGTCATGACCTTGAGAAGCGGGAAGGAAATTCCTTCTAATACTACGCCGGTGGTGGATAATCTAGTTGTAGAACCTGAACCGAGGAGAAGGGAGTACGTGCCTAGAGCTCCTTTCCCAAGCAGATTGATGAGGCCTATGCTTGAGGAAGTGGAGAGCAAGGAAAAGGAAACTCCTTGTGTTGTTCAGAAATATGTGCCAAAGCCTCCCAACCCAAGAAGACAGTTGAGTCCTGAGATCATAGAGGAAGAGGACCGAGATGAGAATCCACCTTCGCCTAAGCCAAAATATGTTCCGGTAGCACCATTTCCAAGTAGGCTGGTTAGACCAAAGCCTGAGGTGGATGAAACTGATAAAGAAGTCTTGGAGACTTTTCAAAAGGTGGTGGTGAACATTCCCCTTTTGGAAGCCATCAAGCAAATCCCCACATACTCCAAATTCTTGAAGTACTGGTGCACCTCCAAAAGAAAGTCGAAGAAAAAGGAAGGAAAGTTGGTGAGTGAGAACGTCTACGCTATCTCAGAAGGTAAATTGCCCAACAAATGCAAGGACCCAGGTATGTTTACAATGCCTTGCACTATAGGAGATCAACTGATTAATCATGCCATGTTAGATTTAGGAGCATCTATTAATGTAATGTCATATGTTGTTTTTAGAGAGCTTAAATTGAATGACTTGCATGAAACTGGTGTTATTGTGGAATTGGCTGATAAATCATATGTGCATCCCTTGGGTAAAGTTGAGGACGTTCTAGTTAGAGTAAATGATCTGTATTTCCCTGCGGATTTTTATGTGCTTGAAATGAAGGATAAACCATCTCATGTCTCTAAATCAATTCTGTTGGGACGACCTTTTATGAAAACTGCAAAAGTTAAAATCGATGTTGATAAAGGGGTCCTGTCTGTTGAATTCGATGGAGATGTGAATAATTTTAAAATTGATAAGTTAAAATCAGAGGAGTCTGTTGGGAATGTTGATGTTGTTTGCTCTTTATTCGAAAATGATGTTGTCTGTGTGCGGAAGGCACGAGAGAGAAATTTGTCTGTTGATGGTTGCAGGAACGATGAGATTGGGAAGATGTATGAAGCATCTTCCAAGATTGATTATGGATGAGTCGAGTGCGAGAATACAGTCGAGCAATCGACTTTAAAAATTTGCGCTTCTTGGGAGGCAACCCATGTGTTCTTAAATTCTTGTCTTTACTTTCAGTTTTTATTTTTCCTAGCTTAGTTTATTTGCTTTTCCTTTTGTAGGAGGTTTGACCTGAGGATCGAGATATTGGGCGAAGACCGCGCTGCTCCAACCGACAACCGAACAAAATTCAGGGGAGGTTTTTTGTTCCCTTTTATTTTGTGTGTTTTAACTGCTTAGTCTGAAATGTGATACATAGAGGACTATGTATCCTTTTAGGTTGGGGGTGGAGAAGTTTGTTGGATTTTTGAAGTTGTTGAGCTGTGAAAATTATGAATTAAAAGTGCTTTGGTCTGCTATTGCATGTTGTTCGATGAGGACAATCTATGAAATGCTTTTAAATTCTTCGTATTTACATATCTAGAAAAGCATGAGATTGTATGTGCATGTTGAGCATTTTTCAAAAAATTTTAAAATTTTTTCTGTTTCTCCCTTGCATCTATCGAGCACGTAGCATCCTATTATTGGTTCTGTAGGCTTAGAATTGTCTCATGTTGCATGAAATCTTGTTGTCACCCCGAAAGGCACCCCTAGGGAAGGCTTGATGCATGATAGGTTGTATTAAATTAATCGTGTTATAGCAAAGCTATTGCCTAAAAAGGTAAGTAAGTAAGCATGAAAATAAAAACTCTAGAGATGCTCCTCCTTGTTAAAGTGCACATTAAGAAGTGAGCATTAGTCCTTAAAAACGTGAAGCGAAATGAAGCTTGACGTGTTAGGCTCTCTTGGAGAAGCAAACGAAAAGTGTAAAAAAAAAAATAAAAAAAAAAAGTGGATCAAAAGAAATAAAGAGTACAAAGTACTCAAGAAAAAAAAATGTTTAGGCCGTTTGATTTGTTACTCTCTTGATTGTTGAAAAGCCATTAGACTGTTCTTTATTGCTAGAAGTAGGGGGAAAACGAGATGTAGAGTTGCATATGGTTTTTCCGAGTCTATAAGAGCTAGAATAGGTTGGCTAATCACACACGCACGTAGGGGAGTAACAGTTTAATTTTTGAAATGTTCTCAACTTATGCATGCAATCAATTGTTCTCTTTTGTTGTAACAGCCTTGTTTTTTTTAAAGCATAGAGATTAGAGTCGTTGCATGCAATTTCATTCATAGGAGCTTAAATGAATATTTTAGAATATTTTATTAATTAGTCGTTTTGAGTGATTAAGCTACATTAATTAAATAATCTAATTTCAATTCAAAATAGACTAATGGCTTAATAGTGTAGGTCTTGTTGAGGGAATGGTGAAGCTAAGGTTCAAATCCTAGTGGGAGTAGAATTTTATTATTTTTGTAGAAAGTCAACGGTCAACGGTCAACAGTCAACGGTCAACGCTCAGACCATCCATCAGACGGCCCAAGACCGCGCGCGCCCTCGCCTCGTGCAGCCCGCGCGCCCTCGCCCTCGCCCCGCGCAGCCCGCGCGCCCGTCATTGAAAGCCAGCGCCCGCGCGCCCTCGCCCCGCTCGGCCCAACACCCCTGCGCGCGGCCCAAGCTACCATGCCCGTCATTAAAAGTCCAAAAAAAATGCCCGTGATTAAAACTCTAAAAAAAGCAGTGTTTTCCATTTTGCCATTCTCCGTAGCGTCTCGACGCTACTCTGAAGTATAAAAAGAACATTTTCGCGATTTTTAGGGATTCCACGTTTTGGGCTCGGGATTGACGTTTTTTCACCATTTTTGAAGCTCTTTTTCTCCATTTGGGTTGTATGAACTCTACAACCTCCATGGAAGCTTGGAATACTCCATCTCCCACGGAAGGCTAGAGGTAAATGCTTGATTAGTTAGTTGAGGGATTGATTTCTATTGTATTTAGGTGAGATTTGTGCTTTATATGAATGTTTAGCATATGTGTATGAACTCTTGCATCTCTTTCCTGTATTAAGAACGAATAGCATGCCTTTCTATTTAGGATTGACGCCCATAATTGTTACGCATGTTAGTCGGCTAGCATTGATTCCTGATTAGTCTTAATGCAAGTAGCGAGGGTCTAATCGTGCCTAATCAATTTAACCTTATGTGACGAATGGGGTATGAATTGATTATCGTATCGCGGTGGGCTCAAGGTTAAGAGAGAAATCGAATTAGTCTTAAGAATTAATTCGTCGCGATGTTACCCATTACTGTTTTCTGATTAATTTAGGACTAATCACCTTGAATTGATTAAGAGGCATGTTTAATTAGAATTGTTTGTTTCTAATTAATTCTTCGGGGTGTTTGTATCGGTGTCGAGCAGACATTTCGCGTGCATGAGTATCTCAGCTAATTTCCATGTTTATCGATGAACTGAAATACAATAGAGCAATCCCGATACTTTCTAATTAAGCATGCTTGTCAATTTCATATTTCCCTCTTTAATTTTTCGTTAGCGCAATTCTTTGCATGTTAGTAATTTTCCAAACAAAACCTCCCATTGTTTTTACTTCATTACAAATTCAATTTAATTAAGTTAGGATTATAGCTTGCTCCCTGTGGATCGACTCCGTTGCCACTAGCTGCAAAACTTAGTGAGTTCGGATTATAATTATTATTTTGGCAAGCCTCGACAGCTTGAAATTTGTAGGATATTCAAAAATCTTACTACCAGGCGCTTGCGGCGAGGATCCGTGCACACTTTTATCGCTTTCTGTCTTCTGTTTCCTACTGCTTTCTGTCCTTTGTTTCTGTTTGGTCGATTTGCTTTCATTTCGTCTTCATTTGCTCAAGTTCTATACTGCTTACAGTCTGTTGCACATTAAGTTTTGAACCTTCTTTGATATAGTAATCGTTTAAATATTTGCTAATCTCCATCTCGCTTTCTATTTTTCCTTTACTTTCATTTTGCTTTGAACCATGCTTAATCAATCTAATCTCTCCAATCCACCATAAACCATGAGTAACTAATCACACAAGAGTCTGTTAAGGATAAATCTATAGGTTAGAAATACGAAAGTTCAGCAAATAGGATAGCTTCGAATGCATTGAATGTATGTGTACTTCATCCCACGGGCAATTTCGACCGGCCATCCATTTTGTCGAAAGAACTCCTAACCTCCGGAAGGAGTAAGAGTTCAGAGTCGTCCATTCATGCTAGCCTTTCATGGTAGCCAGAAAACGACCTAGGAATAGGCGTTTTCCTAGCACAATTCATTAGCTTGCTTATATAAATAGATGCTTAAGCCTTACTTGGATATTAGTGAACTAAAGGATCTAATGCATGTAATCGAGAGATGCATGAGACTAAGCTAAGTTGATGCATGATAAGTTAAGTTACTGCTGAATAATCGTTTGAAAAAGCCTATAGAGGAGTCTTTAGTTGGCGTTGTTTCCTTATTTCACCCTCAATTCGTCGTTAACTTAATTGCTAGATAATTGTTGTCTGCGCAATTCTATTATTTTTCTTTTTGCCTTAGCCATTTTTCTAGTCTTCTACTTTTGCGATTTTATTGCTAGGAAATTGCTTTCTCCGCAATTCTTTTCCTCTACATTCAAGTTAATCTCTTCACTTGCTTTTGTTGATGCTTGCATATCTCGTACATTCTTCATTAGTTTGGCACATCACCCTCAATTCTACCCCATTTAAGCCACCCTTTCTAATTTAGCACCTCACTTTGTTAGTAACTAAGAATAAATCTCTGTGGGAAATCGAATGAAAAAATACTTATCACTTGCTGCAAGACCATGTATGCTTGCATGATCTAAGTGCTCTCGCATCACATTATATTTACACACTGAGCACGCAACAAGTTTTTGGTGCCGCTGCCGGGGATTTTGTTTAGTAAACACGAAGTGTGTTAATTTAGAAAACACAAACTTAATATCTATTGGAGCTAATCTTCTTTCATTTCCTTTACAGGTACCATCAAGCTAGTTTAAGAATGAGCATTTAACTACCAACCTAGAGTTCAATCCTGAGCCTGAAAGACTTCTAAGGGCCAGAAACAAAACCAAAAAACGCATTTTTAAACAGCCACCTGTAACTCAAAGCATTGCGGACTCCGCAGAGTCATCGCAATCCCAACAACCCGAAATGGATAGAGAAGCCCCAAACCAAGCACCTACCATTCGCAACCCCATCGAAATTGCGAATGATAAGGATAGTGCCATCCTCTCGTACCTAGTACCCATGCCTGAGGAGCTTAATCCGAGCATTATACGCCCTGAGATTACAGCTAACTCATTCGAGTTAAAGCCCGTCATGTTCCAAATGTTGTCCACTGTTGGACAATTCTTTGGAGTGGAAAACGAAGATCCCCACAATCATTTGAGAAACTTCCTAGGAGTAAGTGATACTTTTGTCATCCCAGGAGTTTCCAAGAAGCCTTAAGACTATACCTCTTTCCATATTCATTAAGAGATAAGGCCAAAACGTGGTTAAATTCCTTACCCTCTGGATCGATTGTCAATTGGACAGATCTAGCTGAAAAGTTCCTAGTCAAATACTTTCCACCTGATAGGAACTCCAACTTCCGTGATGATATTATTAAGTTCAAACAAGCCGAAAACGAGTCATTACACGAAGCTTGGACAAGGTTCAAGGACCGTTTGCTTAAATGTCCACACCATGGCATTCCATGGTGTATCCAAATAGAAGTGTTCTTTAAAGGATGCAACCCCAGCACGAGACAAGTGTTGAATTCTTCAGCTGGTGGTACCATGTTTTCAAAGAGCTACAATGAAGCCTATGAGATTTTGGAGAAAATCTCAAATTCCCATTGTAGATGGTCAGACGATCCTGTAGAGCAAAGGAGGGCTCAAGACAAGGATGCACTTAGTGCAATGAGTAGCCAAATCAATGCCCTGACCAATCTAGTAAAACAAATGGCTCAAACCAATCTCCAACAAAGTGTCAACACCGCAGCAGCCGTTTCAACGAGCACAACAACTAATCAAGGTGAGGCACTAGTCTGTGGATTCTGTGGGGAAGGGCACATGTATGATTTTTGCCCTGGGAATCCATCCTCGGTGTGCTATGTTGGGAGTCAACAACAACCAAGGAACAACCTCTACTCTAACACCTATAATCCTGGTTGGAGGAACCACCCAAATCTACCGTGGGGTGGACAACAAAATACTAACCAAGCACAAAACAAACCAAGACCGAGTGGAACACCTGGTTTCACTCAACAAAATAACCAATCTATGTACCAAAAGCCATAGAACCAACCCATAGGATCATCAGTAGAGAATTTGCTTAAAGAGTACATTGCAAAAAATGATGCAACCCTGCAAAGTCAGCAAGCCACCCTGAGGAGCTTAGAAAACCAAATAGGGCAGTTAGCCAACGAACTGAAAAATAGGCCCCAAGGTAGATTGCCCGCAGACACTGAAGTGCCAAGAAGGGATGGGAAAGAACAAGTTCAAGCCATTGAACTTCGTAGTGGAAGACCGTTGGTGATCAACAACAGAGAAGCCCCAAAGCGAGTAGAGAATGAAGAGTCTAGTGCTCCACTTGAATCTCTGCCCAACCGTGATGAACCACCACCAAGCACAACAAGGGTGAGGCTGGAACCTATCATTGAGGAACCAGAAGAATTCCCGAGGCCTCCACCTGTCATTAGGCGAACTGAATTGCCTACATATGTGCCACCACCTCCATTCCCTAGAAGGCTGAAAAAGAATCAAGAACAGGAAGTGCACTTTCATAAGTTTTTAGAAATTTTAAAACAAGTGCATGTTAATATCCCATTTGTGGAAGTTTTGCAATCTATGCCATCTTATGTTAAGTTCTTGAAAGATATAATTACTAACAAAAAAATTATTGGTGAATTTGAAACAGTGAATCTCACTGAGGAGTGCAGTGTTATACTCCAAAACAAACTGCCAAAGAAGGAGAAGGATCCTGGTTCCTTCACCTTACCAGTCGAGTTGGGAGGCGAGCACGTGGGTAGAGCTCTGTGTGATCTGGGAGCCAACATCAATCTCATGCCCTTGTCACTATTCCGTCAGCTCGGGATAGGGGAAGCACGACCTACTACTGTCACCTTGCAGCTTGCAGACAGATCCATAACATACCCTGAGGGTAAAATTGAGGATATACTTGTCAAGGTTGACAAATTCATCTTTCTTGCAGACTTTATAATTCTGGATTATGAGACAGACAAGGAGGTACCATTCTTATTGGGCAGACCATTTCTAGCCACAGGTAGGGCTTTAATCGATGTCCAGAAAGGTGAGCTCACCATGAGAGTTCATGATGAGGAGGTTAAATTTAGTGTATTTAAAGCTCTAAGGTATCCCTCTGACTCTGAATCCTGTGCAAATGTAGATGTAGTAGATGTAGTAGATTCACTTATGGAAGAAGAAGTCGAGCATGAACTGTTAATTAAGCATGCCACTAACTATGTACAAGTAGATATAGATGACTTAAATATCTCTGAATTGATGGATATATCTGTGGACAACCCTCAGCATGTTTGTATGACTAATAAATTGTCTGAGAGAACCCTTAATCCTTTGAAACCATCAATTGAACATCCACCTCTATTAGAATTAAAACCATTGCCTGATCATCTTAAGTATGCATATCTAGGAGAGGAAGATACTTTGCATGTTATTATTTCATCCAAACTGAGTAAACAACATGAAATTGCACTAATATTGCTGCTTAAGCAACATAAAAAAGCTATAGCCTGGACGATTGCTGATATAACAGGTATTAGTCCTTCCTATTGCATGCATAAAATATTGTTGGAAGAGGAACATACACCTAGGGTAGATCACCAACATAGGTTGAACCCCTCCATGAAGGAGGTAGTTAAGAAAGAAATTATCAAATGGTTAGATGCAGGTGTAATTTTTCCCATAGCCAATAGTCAATGGGTGAGTCCGATTCAATGTGTGCCTAAGAAAGGTGGAATGACTGTAATAGTGAATGAAAACAAGGAACTAATCCCAACTAGAACTGTTACAGGATGGAGAGTCTGTATGGACTACAGAAAACTTAACAAAGAAACCAAAAAAGATCACTTTCCTTTACCGTTTATAGATCAAATGTTAGATAGAATAGCTGGCCGAGCCTATTACTGCTTTTTAGATGGGTATTCAGGATATAATCAAATTACCATAGACCCTGAGGACCAGGAGAAAACGACCTTCACATGTCCCTTTGGAACATTTGCTTTTCGCAGAATGCCATTTGGCTTATGCAATGCACCAGCAACATTCCAAAGGTGCATGTTGGCTATTTTCTCTGACTTAGATGAGTCCATGATAGAAATATTTATGGATGACTTTTTCAGTCTTTGGTGATTCTTTTAATAATTGCTTAGAAAACTTAGGACAAGTCCTAACTAGGTGTGAGGAGACCAACCTAGTCTTAAATTGGGAAAAATGCCACTTTATGGTGGAAGAAAGAATAGTCCTAGGACATAGAGTATCTAGAGCAGGAGTAGAGGTCGATAGGGACAAAATAGAAATCATAGAGAAGCTAGTGGAACCTCAAAACGTCAAAGCTATTAGGAGTTTCCTAGGTCATGCAGGTTTCTATAGGAGATTCATAAAAAATTTCTCAAAAATCTCTAAACCTTTGTGTGAGCTCTTAGAGCTTAATAAACCATTTGTCTTCTCAAAAGAATGTTTCCTAGCGTGGACAACACTTAAAGAAGCCTTAGTCAAAGCACCAATTATAGTAGGTACTAATTGGGATTTACCTTTTGAGTTAATGTGTGATGCTAGTGACTATGCGATTGGGGCTATGCTAGGTCAGAAAATAGATAAACTAACACATCCTGTGTATTATGTAAGTAAGACTTTAAATGAAGCACAATGTAATTACACTACCACAGAGAAGGAAATGCTAGCTGTAGTGTTTGCATGTGAAAAATTTAGGCCTTACATTGTAGGTACTAGAACTATTGTGTACACTGACCACTCGGCAATAAAATATCTAATGAGGAAGGCTGATGCTAAGCCACGGTTAATTAGATGGGTACTATTATGGCAAGAGTTTGACTTAGACATTAGAGATAAAAAAGGATGCGAAAATGTAGTTGCTGACCATTTATCTAGATTGCGAAGTAATTGCGAAATAATTGCTGAGCCAGCAATTTCTGATGCCTTTGTTGATGAGCATGTCTTTGTGTTAGCACATCGTGATAACGATGAGGAACCTTGGTTTGCGGACATTGCTAACTTCCTTGCCTCGCAGGTACTACCAACTTTCAAAGGGAGGCAAGAAAAGAAGAGGTTCCTACACGAAGCTAGGAAGTTCATCTGGGACGATCCTACACTTTACAAGACTTGTGCAGATAGTTTGCTGAGGAAGTGTGTATCAACTGCTGAGGCAAAGTCAGTGTTACAACACTGTCATACATCTCCTTACGGTGGACATTTTGGTGGTCAGAGGACGTCTGCAAAGGTGTTCCAAAGTGGCTACTATTGGCCCACGATCTTCAAGGATGCCCATGACCATGCACACAGCTGCAATGAGTGTCAACAGACAGGTAACCTCAGTAGGAAGGATGAGATGCCTCTCACCTATATCTTAGAGTTGGAACTCTTCGATGTATGGGGCATTGATTTCATGGGACCATTCCCTCCATCTGCAGGTAATCTCTATATATTAGTAGCTGTAGATTACGTTTCTAAATGGGTAGAAGCCATTGCATGTCCCTCAAATGATGCCAAGACAGTCATTAAGTTTCTAAATAGGCATATTTTTACAAGATTTGGTACACCACGTGCAATAATTAGTGATGAGGGAACCCACTTTATAAATAAAGCTATGGAAAAGGTACTAGTTAAATACAATGTTAGACATAGAGTAGCAACCCCTTATCACCCACACTCAAATGGACAAGCTGAAATATCCAATAGGAAGATCAAGAACATACTTGAAAAAGTGGTTAAACCTAATAGAAATGACTGGTCTTTTAAGTTAGACGATGCACTTTGGGCGTATAGGACTGCATATAAAACACCCTTAGGTATGTCTCCTTATAGGCTAGTGTATGGAAAAGCATGCCATCTTCCCTTCGAATTAGAAATCAAAGCCTTTTGGGCCTTAAAAGAGCTGAATTATTGCGTGACCGATGCTGGAACATTGCGGTCTCTGCAATTACACGAGTTAGATGAACTAAGCCATATGTCCTACGAAAATGCTAAAATGTATAAAGAAAAAACTAAGATTTGGCATGATAGTAGGCTTAGGTTCAAGGACTTTAAAAAGGGGCAGCATGTCTTATTATTCAACTCACGGTTACGGTTATTTCCAGGCAAACTTAAATCTAGATGGTCAGGTCCTTTTGTGATTACTAATGTTTTTGTTCATGGTGCTATTGAGATTCGAAACCTACACCAAGGGAAACCGTTCATGGTAAATGGTGCAAGGTTGAAGCATTACTATGAGGAAGGAGATGTGCAGACACTCTCGGCCTTCCTCCTATCTGAAGCCTAAGAAGCAAAACAAGAGAGGATGAGTGATCACTGTGCTCATCCATCAAAAGGCTATGCCTTAGATTTTTTCTTTAAGTATTTTAGATTGCGTATCGTTTGTTTATTTGTTGTTTTAATTCAGTATTTTTATTGTGATTAGGAGTATAATAATGGGAGATTTGTACGCAGCAATAAGGGAGATGAATCAGGAGGAGAAGATCCACGAAAAGATCTGGAGAAATCAGAGATTTGGTTGCTCAAATCTTGCAACTCAAAACAAGAAAATCCTAACGGTACTGCAAATTAATTGCTAGAGAATTGCGGAGTCCGCAACAAATAGAGCCGTTGGAGAATACTTGAGTACAAATAGCCGTCGTTGGGGGTCTCTGCCCTCTACGATTTCTCAACCGTTGGAACTCCAAAATTCAGCCTTCTCCTTCCTCTGCATCTCCCACATTCAGATCCTCAAAGAAACGACAATGGTGACCACGCGAGCAGATCGATCCATGCCCAAGAAAGCGTCGCCTGACGCAGAGGCGACTGTAAGGGAAGCATTGCTTTCTTTGGCAGATGCTGATGTTGCGCAACCTTCAAGACCTCCGAAGCTGCCTGTGCGAAGGAAGAAGTGGAAGGTGGCGACAGAGGTAGCTGCTGATCCCTCTGATCCGGTCGGAACTCCGAAGAAGAGGAAGTGGAAGATTGCGGTGGCTGATTCACCGAGCAAAGAAAAGAAGACAACGAGCGAGGAAAGCCTCGAAAGTGGCCGCCCATCATTTGAGACGGCCATACAAAGCCCCGAATCTTCTCAGCACGCGTCGAAGCCTGAAGCTCCATCTGAAGAGCGCCAAGAATCGGTGCCAATCGCCGACCTAGCTGAGGAAGATGAGGTGTTTTCCCCCTTAAGGAATGTCAATCTTGACAGCCCTGTGGAGGGGGAAAGCAGAGACTCTATGGAAGAAACTCTGGGGGACTGCCTCCAGCATCTGGCCACCAAGGCACGGCTAAAGAAGAAGGCCCTCGTGATTGTCAAGGGCAAGCGGCCAAAGGCTTCCAAAAGGGCCAAGAGGAAGAAGGTTGAAGCTGAACCTTCTTTGAAAAAGATGAAAATTGAGGCTGTGGAGTCGGCTAAAGCAAGGGACAAGGGGAAGAAAAAGATGTATCCGGAAGGGGAGCCTCAAGCTGCGAGGTACGTCTCCAAGGAAGTAGAGGCCAAGGGCCTCGAACTAATGAAGAAAGAACTCCTCCACGAGCGAGGATTTCTTGATGCACTGGTAGACCTGCCGCAATTCTTGCACGCAGGGATCATCAACCATGGTTGGGAGGAGCTTTGCAGGCCTCCAATTCCAGCCTATCCGGACATGGTGTACGACTTTTACGCCAACCTCACACACCCTGAAGCATGTCTATCTACGGTGAGAGGGGTAGAAGTCGACTTCTCTGCCAACGGCATCAACGAGGCCTATGCTCTCAAAGGGCATACACACTCTGAATATGCCAAGATCGTCGACTCACCATCAGAGGCAGTCCTAGAAGAGGCCTTGCACACAATAGGCAAACCTGAGGCAGCCTGGGCGGTCTCAAGGAATGGGAAGCATACCTTGATGAGTGCAACCCTTAGAGACAAGGCGGCAGTCTGGTTCTCCCTTGTACGCAGACGCATCTCCCCAGTGACACACGAAACGACCATCAACCAGGGGCGATCGTTGCTGCTCTATGCCATCATGCGGGGACTCACCATTGATGTGGGTGAAGTCATTGCCGCATCCATCACTGACTGCTCACGAAAAGGTAACGGCCAACTATTTTTCCGAAACACTATAACTAAACTGTGCTTACGTGCAGGTGTGCCTATTGCGAGGGATGAGAGGCAATTGGCTTATACTGGCCATCTGGAGCTGCCCACGATCTTGAGGATGCGGAGAAGGGGCAATATGGAATTTGAGATGGATGGCCTGGCTGCTGCACAGTCACTGTCTATGGCGTGCCTAATGGACTTGCAACACAAGATGGCCCAATGGGCTGAATACGCGAAAGCGAGGGACTAGGAGGTGGCCGAACAACTGGGTTGCATATTCCCCACCTTCCCTGCTGATCTGCTGAAGCCATGGGCGCCTCCAAGAGAACGGAGAGATGAAGATGGAGATGTTTGAATGCCAGACTGACGACATTCGAGGGAGTTTACTGATCCCTCTTTTAAAGAAAAAAACTTCTTTTCTGTGAACTGTTACCCCCCCCCCCCCCCCCCATTTTTAATCAATGATCTGTTTTGTTTCGTTAATTTGATTTGATTACTGTAGTTCTGTTTATTTGTCATCTGAGTAGTTAGCTTAGGTAGTTTTAGCTGTTAGCTTAGTTCTTTATGTCTGATTATAGCATGCTAGGAGCCTTGATCATTGCCTAAATTGCTCTGTAGGTTTATTGCGAATTCCTTGCGGTGTCCGCAATTTTTGTTAGTTTTCGTATGTTGTTAGATGTCTTTTTGGATGGGCTAGCTCTGTTTAAATTTCGATTTTCTGCTGCTTTACTGCCTTCACTATGCAGTCTATCTAATGAGCATGCTGGATGAGTGTCATAGTACACCCTTGTTCGTTTAAATTTAGCTTCTTTTATTGCTAAGCATGCACCTCTGTCAGCCCTTAACATGTTGTTTTTACAAAAGTTCTGCCTCTCAGTTATCTGTTTTACGAAGGTCGTTCTATGCCTAGGAGTTTTAAGTTCTGCTTGTTTTGCCTTAGACTAGATGCTTCTAGGACAAGTTTGGGGGTGTGCAACCTCCGACTCTCATTGGGGACAATGAGGGGTTCAAGTTTGAGGGAGGCAGCCTCTAGGCCTAGGAACATTCCTCTCTCCCTCTATAAGCATAAGCATTCTTCTTCTGTAAAAAAAATGGAAAAAATGAAAAAGGAAAAAACAGAAAAATAAAAGGTAGTGTCTCTCTAAAGGATGCTGAGTAATCAGGGCCATTTGTGTAACCCACAAGTGGCACTGCATTAAAAGGCAAACTAAAATGAGAGACTCTACCAGAAAAAGAAAAAAGGGGAAAAACCAAGGAAGAAGAATGTGTGCCTACAAGTTATAGCCTACGTGCTTAGGTGTCCCGTGTAATGAACTACTGATCCTTAGTTTGCTAAGCACAGGGCTGTAGCTTGAGGGCATGTTAAGGGAGATGAGTGTATATCCAATGTAGTGATGCCAGGGTTTAGGTTGTTCTATGAAAGGTACTGCTGTTACTCGTGTGTACTAAGACTGGCATGACTCTAAGGAATCCTAGGTAGCTTAAAAGAAAAACATTAGAAGCATGTACTGAGTCTGGGATAAAACTAGGAAGAATTTGAAAACTTAGGGATAGCTGCACAATGTACCTAATGACATAGGCAGATTCATAATTTGCTTATGATAAAAGATTCTGTAGAAATAAAATTCAACAAATTGTAAAATTATGGAAAATTGTCTCGAAAATTCAAAGTGGTTAATACCATGATGATACTTCAGAGGCATACAAAATATGGCATTCTAACATAACTAAAACCATGGTTTTATCATCAAACATTAAGGTTAAGGAAGAACCTATTACATAAGTGATATCAGTTCAATTGGTAGAACAGAAAGCGCGTAAAAGAGAATGTGATGAGTTGCAAAAAACAAACTTTCATCATTAGTTTAAGAAAATGAAAGATTGCAATTAGTAGAGGTAAAACAAGGATGGCAGTGCAAACTTGAGCTAGAAAAATAATTGAACCAGATAAGGGGCAACATTAGCCGGCAAGATAAATTAGGAAAAGAAATATGTTTATTAGATATAGTAGCTCGTGACCTAAACAAAGAAGGGTTAATGAGACTTGACAAACAGTTCTAAAGTCACAAAATGGTCAAATTTCGAAGAACCAATCGGAGATCAACTCACTCCATGTATTAATAAAGAAGTTAGAATTGGTCTAAGAAACAAAGAAATTGTCGAGATAAAAAAAAGGAATGGATAATTTTTTTTTTTTTTTAGTACAGTGGGGGTGGGGGGATTCGAACCACAGACCTCTTGGTCATCAAAACATACATATGCCCGCTGAACCATGCTCGCTTTGGCAAAAGAAATGGATCATTGCACCCAACAATTGAGGACTTGCAACTAATACTCAATACAAAGAGAAGTAATTAAGTAGGGTCAACCATGAAAACACAACTCCAAGAGAGTTTGTCCAATCACTTAGTGTCCACCTCAATAAATACCAGAATGCTGCTGAAAATTTAATGATATTACACTCACATAAAAGAGCAATATGATAAATACATCTTTAATATTTATAGACTAAAAAGTTATTTTTTCCTTTATTAGGTTAAAGTATTATTAGTTAGGAATTTGGCTTACCCAATAGGGAAATCCACATCGGGACTAAAAATTCAATGTATTTAAATTCGGAAAAATTACGCTAATGGTCTCAAGGTTTTGAATCCAACAACTATACTCTAGGTTTGAATTTGATTCGTTTTTTTTTTTTTTGTCTCTCAATCAAATTTTCTGTTCAGTCCTAATACGATGACATATATTTTAAATTATTAAAAAAAAAAAAAAAAAAAATTTCCTTCTCCTCCTCAATCTCCATCTCCTTCTCTATCCCCATCTCCATCTTCTCCCTCTCATGGTCGTCGTCGACAATTTATTTATTTATTTATCGGTTTTTCCTCTTCCTCTTTGCTTCTCCCTCTCCCTCTCTCCTTTTCTCCCCTTCTTCCCCTCCCCACGTTTTAAAAAATATAAAAAAAAAAAACAAATTATTACATATACTTATGTTAATATCTTGGTTGAGTTAACAATATGATATTTGAATGTTTATGAAAATACCGACTCTTAAGGACATTGCTCAAAAAGCATATCTATCTAAAGCCATTGTAAGATTTTTCTTAAGCTAAAACAAAATATTCCACTAAGAACCGAGCTCTGAGTTATCCCGATTTGTTTCATTGCTCCAGCTTACAATGAAATTGGTTGGAACATCCTTAGAGGTGATAAAAAATATCACATTCAGGCAGACATAAAGAAAGAAATATATATAAAGTAGAGAGAATCAAAACGGTGGAGAACAATAACAACAACAGAGTGAGGGTCAATTACAAAATGTAAGAATAATCAGAGAAATCCCTTGTAGCATAAATCTAGCAAAGAATCTATTATTGCATAATTTTCTTTGGATTTAAGAGAAGTGGAGGAGGAAGAATGTTACCTCTTTTAGGGACTTATTTACCATGGAATCATGTAATCTCTTAAGCATTTTTGTTAGAATTTAGTTTAATACGTGTTTAAATATGAGAATTCAAGGAATGAAGCTAAATTAGGACTTATTTGTAAAAGGAACGAAAAAGAATAGAAAACAATGCTAAAAGAGTCAAAATGTACATTGCAGGGGAATTGCTGAAACATTGCTGTCTCCGCAATGTTTATTGCGGTCACGACGAGGAATTCGCAATGTTTAAAGCTGCTGTTGCTAAGTTGTTCCAACCGTCCGCCGTCACAGTTGCGATCTTTCAGCCGCCTAAGCTCTCTCCTGCTGCCACGTGGAGGGTCGTCTTTTAGAATGGATGGTTCTCCATGGCTGAAGATACCTGCAAAACACTATAAAAGGAGGTGAAGGGTGAAGGAGAAAAATATCTGAGAACTGTAGAGCTCCCCGTCTCAACGCAATCTAAAGTCCCATTTCCTTCTCCCGGTTGTTGGAACGAAGAAATCAGCCCTTGGCGTCGATAACTCGAGAGGAAGAAGAGAAGATCCTTCTTCTCTTCTGATCGAATTCATCCCCAAGTTCAGCTAATCTTCGACCTCATCCGAGGCGCTTGCGACGAGGATCCGTGCACACTTTTATCGCTTTCTATCTTCTGTTTCCTACTGCTTTCTGTCCTTTGTTTCTGTTTGGTCGCTTTGCTTTCATTTCGTCTTCATTTGCTCAAGTTCTATACTGCTTACAGTCTGTTGCACATTAAGTTTTGAACCTTATTTCATATAGTAATCGTTTAAATATTTGCTAATCTCCATCTCGCTTTTTGTTTTTCCTTTACTTTCATTTTGCTTTGAACCATGCTTAATCAATCTAATCTCTCCAATCCACCATCAGCCATGAGTAACTAATAACACAAGAGTCTGCTAAGGATGAATCTATAGGTTAGAAATACGAAAGTTCAGCAAATAGGATAGCTTCGAATGCATTGAATGTATGTGTACTTCATCCCACGGGCAATTTCGATCGGCCATCCATTTTGTCTAAAGAACTCCTAACCTCCGGAAGGAGTAAGAGTTCAGAGTCGTCCATTCATGCTAGCCTTTCATGGTAGCCAGAAAACGACCTAGGAATAGGCGTTTTCCTAGCACAATTCATTAGCTTGCTTATATAAATAGATGCTTAAGCCTTACTTGGATATGAGTGAACTAAAGGATCTAATGCATGTAATCGAGAGATGCATGAGACTAAGCTAAGTTGATGCATGATAAGTTAAGTTATTGCTGAATAATCGTATGAAAAAGCCTATAGAGGAGTCTTTAGTTGGCCTTGTTTCCTTATTTCACCCTCAATTCGTCGTTAACTTAATTGCTAGATAATTGCTGTCTGCGCAATTCTATTATTTTGCTTTTTCCCTTAGCCATTTTTCTAGTCTTCTACTTTTGCGATTTTATTGCCAGGAAATTGCTTTCTCCGCAATTCTTTTCCTCTACATTCAAGTTAATCTCTTTACTTGCTTTTGTTGATGCTTGCATATCTCGTACATTCCTCATTAGTTTGGCACATCACCCTCAATTCTACCCCATTTAAGTCACCCTTTCTAATTTAGCACCTCACTTCGTTAGTAACTAATAAATCTCTGTGGGAAATCGAATGAAAAAATACTTATCACTTGCTGCAAGACCATGTATGCTTGCATGATCTAAGTGCTCTCGCATCACATTATATTTACACACTGAGCACGCAACAAAGAACCTTTGAGTGATTAAATAAAAGATGTCGCCCTCTTTAGTATTAGCTTCAACAGCCAAAGCAATGTCCCTAATCATGATCCCCTTTTAGTCTGGAGTGAGCTTCGTGCTGGCACTACATGGAGACCGAGACCTCAGCCATCTTCTTGCCCCCTTTCCTTTGAGATCTAGTGAAAAAATTGTTAGGGGTCGATACAAATATAATCAATCCAAATACTACCAGATTCAGACAATATATATTTTTATCTAAAATCTCATATCAGTTTATGGTTCCAAATCTAAAGCGGAATTAACAATTTGGAACTCAAAGGTTTAAAAGAATTAGATAAACCAACCTAAAGCTTCTAAACAATAAGAACGATATTAGTCAAGATTAAGGGAAACAGAATGACACCGAATTTATAATGGTTCACCCAATGATGGCTACGTCCAGTTCTCTGCTACCGATGCAGGTTCCACTAAATCGTTAGGGAGAAGGTTACAAGAGTTTACAAACGCTCAATATAATTTCTCTCCCTTTTCTTTCAAAGAAAAAAGGCCACGAATCACTCTATAAGAACGTGCACTCAAAACTCTTCAATGGATGAAAAACCCACTTACAACAAACACCCAATAAAACTCTAAAGCAGGTGCACAAATTTTCCTTTTGCCTTTTTCATAAAAAAGCCAACAGCACACTGTGCTATTTTTAATTCTTCGTCAAAGAAAACTTACGGCTGCAGCTCTAGAAAAAAAATATCAAACCAATCAATTGATTAGGTTTAATCAATTTAATTCATTTTGGGCCATTGATGTTGTTGGGCCTGAATTATTTTGGGCTCTAATATTCTAACAATCTCCCACTTTGAGACAAAACAATCAACATGTCTTCCCTGCAAACGGTAGCGACTCCTCTCTACTCATGGAGAAGCCCAACTGAAGTTGCACACAACTTCAGTTTGCCAACAGGAACGGTCTTGGTAAACATATCAGCTGGATTTTCACTTCCTGGAATCTTTTCAAGCACCAACGCCTCATCTTCCAAAACTGATCTGATAAAATGGTACCTCACCTGTATGTGTTTCGTTCCCGAATGAAACACTAGATTCTTTGCTAAATGAATAGAACTCTGACTGTCACAATGCAAAGTCCCCTTTTTCCAATTTCAAGCCAAGTTCTTCTAAGAAAGACTGAAGCCATATCATCTCTTTACTTGCCTCAGTAAGGGCAACGTACTCAGCCTCTGTAGTAGAAAGAGCCACTATCTTCTGCAGTCTAGAAACCCAACTAATTGCAGTATTATCCAAAGTAAAAATATACCCGGTAGTACTTTTCCTGCCATCTGTATCACCTGCCATATCTGCATCAACATAGCCCTGCAGTTTAAAATCTGACTTCTTAAAATGCAAAGCATAATCAGTTGTCCCTCTCAAATATCTGAAAATTCACTTCACTGCATCCCAATGATGCTTCCCTGGATTACTCATATATCTGCTAACAACTCCCACTGCATGTGCAATGTCCGGTCTTGTGCAAACAATGGCGTACATCAGGCTACCTATAGCTGAAGCATATGACACTTTAGCCATATGATCTATTTCCTGCTTAGTAGTGGGTGAATGCTCTTTAGATAATCTAAAATGACAAGCTAAAGGAGTACTCACAGTTTTTGCATCTTCCATGTGAAATCTGGTTAACACCTTTTTCACATACTCTTCCTGTGATAATGTCAATATTCCATATTTTCTCTGAATCCTCATTCCTAAGATTTGTTTGGCAGCTCCCAAATCTTTCATATCAAATTCTTTAGATAATTCAGCCTTTATCTTTAGAATTTCCTGTTTGTTTGCACCTGCTATCAACATGTCATCAACATATAACAGTAAAATAATGAGTTACCATGAGAGCTTACGTAGCAACAATGATCTGCCTCACATCTCTGAAATCCACGATTGCACATAAAATTGTCAAAAACTTCTTATACCATTGTCTTGGAGCCTGTTTGAGACCATACAAGCTTCTCTGAAGTTTGCAAACCATTTTCTCCTGTCCCTGTACTGTGAAACCCTATGGTTGTACCATGTAAATTTCTTCCTCCAAATCACCATGAAGAAAAGTTGTCTTTACATCCATCTGTTCTAGGAACAAATCCTCTTCTACCACTATTGACAATACAGTTCTAATAGTAGTTAATTTAACTACAGGAGAAAATATTTCATTAAAGTCAATACCTTCCTTCTGTTGAAAGCCTTTGACTACAAGCCTTACTTTATATCTTTTGCTACCATCGGGCTCTTGCTTAATTTTGTAAACCCATTTGTTCTGCAAGGCTTTCTTACCTCTTGGTAACTCAGCCAGTTGTCATGTCTGATTCGTCATAAGAGAATCCATATCATCCTTCATGGCCAACTCCCACTTGACAGAATCTTTCGGTTGAACTGCTTCATCATAATATTCAGGTTCACCTGTGTCAGTTAATAATATATAATTTAAACTAGGGGAATACCTTTGTGGTGGTCTGATAGTCCTGCTAGACTTTGTAGCTGCTGTAGGTGGTGTTCTCTGAACTTCACCAGGTTCCTCGACCGGTTCATCAGGTTCCACAACAGGTTCCTCAAATTCCACAGTCGGTTCCTCAGGAGTATTTGTATTCTGATCTGCAATTCTTGTGGTTCTGGTTTCAACCTCAGGAAGACTAACAAACTGAGTCTTCTCTTCATTGCTTTCTGTTGCGTGCTCAATGTTTAAAATAAAGATGCAAGGACAGAGCACTCAGAACATGCAAGCATACATGATCTTGTAGCAAGTAATAAGTATTTTTTCATTCGATTTTCCACAGAGATTTATTCTTAGTTACTAACGAAGTGAGAGGTTAAGTGAGAGAGGGTGGTTTAAATGGGGTAGATTTGGGTTTAAAGTGCCTAACTATTAAGGAACGTGCAAGATATGAAAGCATAAACAAATGCAAGTAAAGAGGTTAACTCGAATGTAGAAGGAAAAGAATTGCGGAGAACGCAATTATCTAGCAATAAAATCGCAAAGCAAAAGACTAAGAAAAATGGCTAAGGCAGAAATTTGAACTAAGACAATTGCGGAAACAGCAATTTTCTAGCAATGTTACTAACAACGAATTACGGGTAAAGTAGGGAAACAAGGGCTACTAACGACTCCTCTATAGGCTTTTTCATACGATTCTCAAGCAGTAGATCAACTCATCATGCATCAAACTAACTCATTCTCATGTATCTTTCGATTTCATGCATTAGATCCTTTAGTTTACTCATGTCCAAGTAAGGCCTTAAGCATCTTTTTATAAAAGCGAGTTTTAGTGTTTTGTACTAGGAAAACGCCTATTCCTAGGTCGTTTTCTTGCTACCATGAAAGGCTAGCATGAATGTACGACTCTGAACTCTTACTCCTTCCAGAGGTTAGGAGTTCTTTGGACAAAATGGATGGCCAATCGAAATTGCCCGTGGGATGAATCTTACATACATTCAATGCATTTGGAGCTAACCTACACGCTTGATTCACGTATTTCTACCTATAGTATTGTCATTAGCATGCCCTTAGGTGATTTAGTTACTCATGGATGAAGATGGAATGAGAAGAATAGATGAAGACGACATGCTTGACAGAATATAAAGGGTAAAACAGAAGGAGAAAACAGTAAACAGAAGAGAGGGAGAGCTTGCGAAGTGATGAAATACTGCTTCGATTAACCAAAGTTTAAACTAAACAAATGACAACTTTGAACAACGAAAGCTAAACAGAAGAGTACAAAATAGAGTAGAGTAGCAGACAGAAACGAAATAACAAAGACAGAAGCAACAAAGGGAATAAAAACAGCAGAAAGCAGTAAAGAATGCGTGTGAACTCCTCGCTGCAACGCCTTGGATGACAACCGAAGGTAAGCTTGATCGTGGATGAATCCAATCAGAAGAGATGGAAGATCCTCTCTTCTTCCTCTTAGATTATCGATTCCACCAGCTAAAACCTCCACGCCAACACCCGTGAGAGAAAACAATGAGAAACTGCGTTCAAGGAGAGATCTACGCTTTTCGAGTGTGTTTCAACCTTCCATCTTGACCTCCTTTTATAGTGTTCTGTAGGTACGATTGGGTCAAGGAGAACCATCCATTTTGAACGTCGTTCTTCTACGTGGCAGCAGGAGAAAGAATGGGCCCCTGAAAGATCGGAACAAAACAGAAATTGGTTAGACAACTTACGGATTTCACTTAAAACATTGCTGAAACCGCAATGTCTTCGCAATGCTTCAGCAATGTGCAAATTCCAAGTTTTTAACTTTGTTTTTGTTTCTTTTTATTTTCTTTTACACATAAGTCCTAATTTAGCTTCATTCTACTAATTCTCATATATAAGCACAAGTTTAAGCTAAATTCTACAAAAAACGCTTAAGGATGTACACCTTCCTATAGCAAATTAGTCCTAAAATAGTCACTTTTGGAGACGTAACACACCCCCAAACTTAAGGTTTTGCTCGTCCTCGAGCAATATAAGGACTTATTTAAGCTGTTGTTTAACCTCTCTAACCACTTGCTGACTCCCTTAAATTCACTATCTATGGCCAAGCTGTCCTGTGACACGCTTCTAAGTTTAAGACCAACTCTTTATTTTGCTTCTTCTGATTTCTATTGCCTTATAAAACTACTGTTTTATTAACTCCCTACAACTGATCCATCTGCTTTTGTCATTAAGTTCATTGTGCAACTATCCCTACGTTTTCAAATTCTACCTAGCTTCACCCTAGACTCAGTACATGCTTCTAATGCTTTTCTTTGAACTACCTAGGATTCCTTAGAGTCATGCCAGTCTTAATATAAACCAGTGTCAGTAGTACATTCATAGAACAACCTAAACCCTGGCATCACTACATTGGATATACATTCATCTCCCTTCAACAAACCTATAAGCTACAACCCTGTGCTTAGCTAATTGAGGATCAGAGTTCTTTTATTGAGGACACCTAAGCACAGAGCTAAAACTCATAGGCATACATTCTTCTTCCTTAGTTTTTCCTTTTTCCCTTTCTTTCTTTGGTGGAGCCTCTCCTTTAGTTGCCTTTTGATGCAATGCCACTTGTGGGTTACACACATGGCACTGATTACTCAGCAACTTCAAAAGAGACACCACTCTTTATTCTATTTTCATTTTTTTTTTTTCAGTTCATCACTTTTTTAAAGGAGAAGAAGAATGCTTATGTTTAGAAGGGAGAGAGGAATGTTCCTAGGCCTAGGGCTGCCTCCCCCAAACTAAAACTTTTCATTGTCCTCAATGAGAGTCTGAGGTGGCACACCCCCAAACTTGTCCTAGAAGCATCTAGTCTAGGGCAAAACAAAGAGAATCTAAAAGTCCTAGGCATAGAATGAACTTTCCTAAAGCAAATACTACAGCAGCAGAATTTTGCAAAAACAGAAATATGAAGGACTTAAAGAGATGCATACTGAGCATTGTAAGAGAGCTAATTTAAACTATCAAAGGTGTCCTAAGACACTCATCCAGCATGCTCACAGATAGGTCATATATGGCAGTCACACAAGTAGCAAGAGAGCAAAAATTAAACAGAACCAACCTAGCTATCAGTCAGTCAACAGCTTGCGATAACTAACAAAAATTGCGGAATCCGCAAACATTTCGCAATAACCTACAGGGCATATTTATCAGTGATCAAGGCCCCTTTGCATGCTATTTCCAGTCATCTACAACTACTCAAAAAGGAAACTAAAACAAGCTAGCTACTCAGATACCATCTACCTATACTAAACTATCCTAAACAATAAAAAGAAATTAAAAACAGAACAAGCATTTGATTCAAAAATCTCAGTCACCAGTTAACGAAAAGCAGAGTTTTTTTTTTTCAATAGGGAACAGAAATACTCCCTCGAGTGCCCTTCAGACTGGCACTCAAACATCCTCATCATCATCCCTCATTTCCTTAGGAGGCGCCAATGGCTGCATTAGATCAGTGGGGAAGGCAGGGAAGATGCATCCCAGCTGATCAGCCACGTCTTTATCCCTCGCCTGCGCGTATTCAGCCCACTGCGCCATCTTTCGCTGGAGGTCCATTAAGCAGGCCATGGAGAGTGATTGAGCAGCAGCCAGGCCATCCAGCTCAAACTCCGTGTTGCCCCTCCCGCAGGGCTGTCATGGCTGCCTTCCCTCAAGGGAGAGAAGACTTCATCTTCCTCCTTCGGTTCATCGCTCGGCACAGAATCGTGGTACTCTTCAGGTGGAGCTTCAGGCTCCGGTGTTGGTGAGGAAGGAGACGGCTCAGGGCTCTGGGAAGGTGGAGATGGCTCAGGGCTCTGTGAAGGTGGAGATGGCTCAGGGCTCTGTCTGGCCGTCTCGTAGGATGGGCGGCCACTCCCTCCACTCCCCTCGCTGGGAGTTTTTCCTTTGACGGGTGAATCCTCCACCTCTATCGTCCACTTTCTTTTCTTTGGCGCACCTGCTGGCGCAGATGGACCAGCAGGGATCTCAGTCACCACCTTCCACTTCTTCTTGCGCACTGGAAGCTTAGGCGGTCGTGCGGGCTGCGCAGCTTCGGTCTCTGCCAAGGAGAGCAATGCCTCCCTCGCAGCTGCCTCTGCGTCAGGTGACTTTTTCTTGGAGGCAGATCGCTCAGCTCGTGTAAGCACCATTGTTGGTTTGGAGAGATCTGAAGGTAGGAGATGCAGAGGAAGAAGATGAGTGATTCTTGAAGTCCAACGAATGAAGAAAGCGTAGAGGACACAGCTTATTTGACGGCTATTTGTAATCAAGTGAATCCCAACGGCTCTTTCTGTTGCGGTTTTTGCAAATCTGCCGCAATTAAATGGACTGGCCGTTGGAGATTTTCTTGATTTGAGTCCCAAGATTCAAACGACTAAATCTTTGATTCGGCCCGATTTCTTCATCGATTTTTTTCTTGATTCATCTCCTTGATTTCCTCTTTCGATCCCCTATTAAAATATACAAAATTAACATCAAATTCGAAATAAAAATCACACCTAAACACACAAAATAAAAATCGAAGAAATACAAAACAACAACAAAAAAAACTAAGGCATAGCCTCGCATGGACGAGCACAGTAATCACTCGTCCCCTCTCGGTTTTATTTTCAAGCTTCAGATAAGAGGAAGGCCGAGAGAGTCTTCACATCTCCTTCCTCGTAGTAATGCTTCAAACGTGCACCATTGACCATAAACGGTTGCCCATTCTGCAGGTTCCTAATCTCAATTGCACCATGAACAAACACGTTAGTTATAACAAAAGGACCTGACCATCTGGACTTAAGTTTGCCTGGAAATAATCTCAACCTTGAGTTAAATAACAAGACATGCTGGCCCTTCTTGAAGTCCTTAATCCTAAGTCTACTATCATGCCAAATTTTAGTTTTTTCCTTATACATTTTGGCATTTTCATAGGACATATGTCTAAGCTCATCTAACTCATGTAATTGCAGGGACCGCAATGTTCCCGCATCGGTCACGCAATAATTCAGCTCTTTTAAGGCCCAAAAGGCTTTGATTTCCAATTCGAAAGGTAAGTGACATGCTTTTCCATACACAAGTATATAAGGAGACATACCTAGGGGTGTCCTATATGCAGTCCTATATGCCCAAAGTGCATCCTCTAACTTAAACGACCAATCTTTTCTATTAGGTTTGACCACTTTTTCGAGTATGTTTTTAATCTCCCTATTTGATATTTCAGCTTGTCCATTCGAATGTGGGTTATAAGGGGTCGCTACTCTATGTCTAACATTGTACTTAGCTATCACTTTTTCCATAGCCTTATTAATAAAGTGAGTCCCCTCATCACTAATTATAGCCCGTGGTGTACCAAACCTTGTAAAGATGTGCCTATTAAGAAACTTAATGACTGTCTTGGCATCGTTTGATGGACATGCTATGGCTTCTACCCACTTAGATACATAGTCTACAGCTACAAGTATGTAGAGGTTACCTGCAGAAGGAGGGAACGGTCCCATGAAGTCGATGCCCCACACATCAAAGAGCTCCAACTCCAAGATGTAAGTGAGAGGCATCTCATCTTTCCTACTGAGATTACCTGTTCTTTGACATTCGTCGCAGCTGTGCGCATGATCGTGTGCATCCTTGAATATTGTGGGCCAGTAGTAGCCACTCTGGAACACCTTCGCAGCTGTCCTTTGGCCACCAAAATGGCCACCATATGGAGACGTATGGCAGTGCTGCAACACTGACTTCGCCTCAGCAGCTGAGACACACTTCCTCAGCAATCCGTCTGCGCATGTCTTGTAAAGTGTAGGATCGTCCCAGATGAACTTCCTAGCTTCATGTAGAAACCTCTTCTTTTCTTGCCCTCCCTTGAAAGTTGGAAGTACCTGCGATGCAAGGAAGTTAGCAATATCAGCAAACCAAGGTTCCTCATCGTTATCACGATGTACTAACACAAAGACATGCTCATCGATAAAGGCATCAGAAATTGCGGTTTCCGCAATTTTATCGCAATTATGCTGCAATCTAGAAAGATGATCCGCAACTACATTTTTGCATCCTTTCTTATCTCTAATGTCCAGATCAAACTCTTGCAACAACAATACCCATCTAATTAACCTAGGCTTAGCATCAGCCTTCCTCATTAGATATTTTAATGCAGAATGATCAGTATACACAATGGTCCTAGTGCCTACAATGTAATTCCTAAACTTCTCACAGGCAAATACTACAGCTAACATTTCCTTCTCCGTGGTTGTGTAATTACATTGTGCCTCATTCAGTGTCTTACTTGCATAATATACAGGATGTGTTAGTTTGTCAATCTTTTGTCCTAGCATAACCCCTACTGCATAGTCACTCGCATCACACAACATCTCAAATGGTAGGTCCCAATTTGGCCCCACTATAATAGGTGCTTTGACTAAGTCTTCCTTAAGGGTTGTCCAGGCTAAAAAACATTCTTTTGAGAAGACAAATGGCTTATTTAGCTCTAGAAGCTCACACAGAGGTTTAGAGATCTTTGAAAAGTTCTTAATGAACCTTCTATAGAAACCTGCGTGTCCTAGGAAACTTCTAATAGCTTTTACATTCTGAGGTTCCACTAGCTTCTCTATTATCTCTATCTTGGCCCTATCGACCTCTACTCCTGCTTTAGAGACTCTATGACCTAGGACTATCCCTTCTTCCACCATAAAGTGGCATTTCTCCCAATTAAGTACTAGGTTGGTCTCCTCACACCTAGCTAGGACTTGTCCTAACTTCTCTAAACAATTTGTAAAAGAATCACCAAAGACTGAGAAGTCATCCATAAATATTTCTATCATGGATTCATCTAAGTCAGAGAAAATGGCCAACATGCACCTTTGGAATGTTGTTGGTGCATTGCATAAGCCAAAAGGCATTCTACGAAAAGCAAATGTTCCAAAGGGACATGTGAAGGTTGTTTTCTCCTGGTCCACAGGATCTATGGTGATTTGGTTATATCCAGAATAACCATCTAAGAAGCAGTAATAAGCTCTACCAGCTATCCTGTCTAACATCTGATCTATAAACGGTAAAGGAAAATGATCTTTTTTTGTTTCTTTATTTAATTTTCTATAGTCCATACAGACTCTCCATCCTGTAATAGTTCTAGTTGGAATTAGTTCATTAATCTCATTCACTACTACAGTCATCCCACCCTTCTTAGGCACACATTGGATTGGACCCACCCATTGACTATTGGCTATAGGGAAGATTACACATGCATCTAACCATTTGATTATTTCTTTTTTAACTACCTCCTTTATGGAGGGGTTCAACCTACGTTGGTGATCTACTCTAGGTTTATGTTCCTCTTCCAATAATATCTTATGCATGCAGTAGGAAGGACTAATACCTCTAATGTCAACAATCGTCCATGCAATAGCCTTTTTATGTTGCTTAAGCAGCAATATTAGCGCAATTTCATGCTTTTCACTTAACTTGGATGAAATAATAACAGGCAAGGTATCATGCTCTCCTAGATATGCATACTTAAGATGATCAGGCAATGGTTTCAATTCTAATAGAGGTGGATGCTCAATGGATGGTTTCAATGGATTCATGGATCTTTCAGTCAAGTCATTAGTCATATAAACATGCTGAAGTTTATCCACATGTATATCCATTATCTCAGAAATATTTAAGTCAGTTACATCTATCTGTACATAGTCATTGGCATGCTTAATCAACAATTCAAGCTCAAGTTGTTCTTCCATTAGTGAATCAACTATATCTACACTTGCACGAGATTCAGAGTCAGAAGGATACCTTAGAGCTTTAAAGACACTAAACTTAACCTCCTCATCATGAACCCTCATGGTGAGCTCACCTTTCTGGACATCGATCAGGGCCCTACCTGTGGCTAGAAATGGTCTGCCTAATAGGATGGGGACCTCCTTGTCCGCTTCATAATCCAGAATGATGAAGTCTGCAAGAAAAATGAATTTGTCAACCTTGACAAGAATATCCTCAATCTTACCCTCAGGGTATGCTATGGATCTGTCTGCAAGTTGCAAGGTGACAGTAGTGGGACGTGCTTCTCCTATGCCTAGCTGACGGAATAGGGATAGGGGCATGAGATTTATGCTGGCTCCCAGGTCACAAAGATCTCTGCCCACGTGCTTGCCTCCCAACTCAACTGGTAAGGTGAAGGAACCAGGATCCTTCTCCTTCTTTGGAAGTTTGTTCTGGAGTATAGCACTGCACTCCTCAGTAAGATTCACTGTTTCAAATTCACCAATGATCTTTTTGTTAGTAATAATATCTTTCAAAAATTTAACATAAGAAGGCATTGATTGCAAAACCTCTACAAATGGAATATTCACATGCACTTGCTTTAAAATCTCTAAAAATTTATTAAAGTGCACTTCCTGTTCTTGTTTTTTCTTTAGCCTTCTAGGGAATGGAGGTGGTGGCACATATGCAGGCACTTCAGGTCTCCTAATGATAGGTGGAGGCCTTGGAATTTCTTTTGGTTCCTCTATGATAGGTTCCAGCCTCACCCTTGATGTGCTTGTTGATGGTTGACCATGGTTTGGCAGAGAATCCAGTGGAGCACTAGACTCTTCATTCTCTACTCTCTTTGGTGTTTCTCTAGTGTTGCTCACCAATGGTCTCCCACTTCGAAGTTCAATTGCTTGAACTTGCTCTTTTCCATCCCTTCTAGGTACTTCAGTGTCAGCAGGCAACCTACCTTGGGGCCTACTTTTCAGTTCATTGGCTAATTGCCCTATTTGGATCTCTAGGCTCCTAAGGGTAGCTTGCTGACTCTGTAGGGTCGCGTCATTCTTTGCAATGTACTCCTTGAGTAAATTTTCTACTGATGACCCTATTGGCTGGTTATTGTTGGGTTTTATGTCCTAAAACTCGTGGTTTGTAAACTGAATGTATATTCTATTTTGCAATAAAGTGGTTATTGAGATTTATTTAGTAAAGTTGTTATTGAATAAAATGAATTGTTTTTTACTTTTAACCTAACTCCAATAAACAAAGAACCCATGGCTATAGGTTGTATACTTGAACTTCATGTATGACATGATTGTGGATCAAGTTCAAGTAATAGCCAGAACGGTCTATAGTATAGGGATAAGGCTGGGTACCTTATCCTGGGGACACTATTGGACGCGACCCACTTTGTATAGTACAAACGATGTGATCCGAAATCGTTCATGTGGAGACATGTGAGTGGGGGCGTCCTATGCAATGAGTTTGCATAAGACTGAACCGCGAAACAAGTCGCTCTTTCTTTATAACTCCGTTTACTGTAAAGACCGACTTTTTCATATGATGACCTAGGTAACTCGATCTGAATCCTAAGCACGCTATGAACTCCTGTTTATTCGGGCTTATCCTTTGACTTGTATGGGTGAGAGTGGCTCGAGATCGCTGTTGCGTGCTCAATGTGTAAAGATAAATATGCAAAAGGGTAGAGAGAGCACTTAGAACATGCAAGCATACATGGTCTCACAGCAAGTAGTAAGTATATTTCATTCGTTTTTTCCACAGAGACTCATTTTTAGCTATTCGCGAAGTGTGTTTGTTAAGAAAGATGGGATGAATTTGAGGGGATAAAATTGGTTTTTAATTACCTAAGTTTGGCTGAATGTGTAAAGGAATATACCATAAACAAGTTAAAGTTAAAATCAGGCTCAAAGAACAAGAGATGGAATCAATAAACGAAGAAGAACACAGCTACACACAATGCAATTTAGCAGAATTGCGAGAACCGCAATTAATCCGCAATTAAATGGCAGCGAAACTGATTAAAAGGGTGAATTAAGGGCTACTAATGACTATCCTATAGGCAGTTTATTACGATTATCAAGCTTTGGATCAACTCTCTATACATCAAACTCACTCTATCTCAAGTATCGTCCGATTCCATGCATTAGAGACTCAAGTTTACTCGACTTCAAAGTAAGGTCTTAAGCATCTTGTTAAAGCAGGAGTGTTTAGTTTGTACTAGGGAAACGCCTATTCCTAGGCCGTTTCCTGATTACCATGAAAGGCTAGCATGATTATATGACTCTGAACTCTTACTCCTTCCAGAGGTTAGGAGTTCTTTGGACAAAATGGATGGCCAATCGAAATTGCCCGTGGGATGAAGCTTACATACAATCAATGTTCGAGTGTTAATCTGCCTACTTGACTCACGTTTTTTAGCCTATAGTTCTGTCATTAGCATGCCCCTAAGTGATTTTAGTTACTCATGGATATGTGGAGAATAGAAAAGGTAGATAAAACAGACATGCTTAGAAGATAAATGTACTTAAAACAGCAAGCCAAAGCCGTAGCAGAAACAGATGGAAACTGTAAAATGCAGAAATATACTTCGATTACTTTAAGTGTTTGAATGACAAAGGAAGCTTTAAAAGAACTGAATCCAAGACAGACAACAACGAAATGCAGTAATTGAAATGCTAAACTAAGAACAACAGTGATCAGAAATGGAAATGAGAAGAACAGAGCAGAAAAACAGTAAAGGTTTGCTAGAAAACTCCGTGGCAGTCGCCTCGAATGATGGTGATGAAAAGTCAGCCGTGCTTGGATGAATCCAATCGAGAGAGAAGAAGAATCTCCTCTCCTTCCTATCAGATTATCGGTTCCAAAAGCTTAGACTCTCACTCCAACAGACGGCAAAGGAAAACAGATGGAAATGGTGGACTGCGAGAAGACTTCTGCGCTTCGAACGATGACTGAACCTCCGACTTTGACCCCTTTTTATAGTAGTTTGCAGGTGCGTTTGGGCCAAGAAGAACCATCAATCTTCAACGTCATATATCAGAATGGATGGAGGAGAAAGAACGAATCCCTGAAAAGTCGGATCTAAACAGAAAAAGATCAGCCAACTTACGGTTTTAACTTGAATAATTGCGGTCACCGCAATTATTCCGCAATTCATTTGCAATGGTTATTTTTTCATTCTTTTCTTCGGTTTTCAACCCTTTTTCTACCTATTGTACACAAGTCCTATATTAGCTACCTTCTTCTAATTCTCATATTAAAGCATAGGTTTAAGCTAAATGCTAACAAAAACACCTAAATGTGTACATCTTCTTAAGCTAAATGGGTCCTAAATAAGTCACTTTCAGAGACTTAACACACCCCCAAACTTAAGGCTTTGCTTGTCCTCAAGCATACTAAGGACTTACTTAGGCTGCTGTTTCTTCTTCTTTAACTACTCACTAACTCCCTTATATTCTTGTCTCTAGCAGTGCTGTCCTGTGACACACTTCTAAGTTTAGAACTAACCTCTTGTCTAGCTTCTTCTGACTTCACCTGCCTACTATACCCACTGCTTTTGTTAACCCCCTACTACTGATCTAACTACTTTTATGATATCATGCTATTATCCCTAAGGTTTCAAATTCTACCAAGCTTTACTCTAGACTCAGTACATGCTTCTAGCTTATTTTTAATGTGTCTAGGATTCCTTAGAGTCATGCCAGTCTTAGTATTAACAGTGACAGTAGTACTTTTAGAGAACAACCTAAGCCCTGGCATCACTACATTGGATATACACTCATCTCCCTAAAACAACCCTACAAGTTACAACTTTTGTGCTTAGCTACTTTGAGGATCAGAGTTCTTTTTAAATAGGACATCTAAGCCACAAAGTTATAACTCCTAGGTATACATTCTTCTTCCCTATATTTTTCTCTTTTTTTTCTTAGGTGGAGCTTCTCCTTTGGTTGCCTTTTGATGCAACGCCACTTGTGGGTTACACATTTGGCACTGATTACTCAGCAACCTAAGAGAAACTCCCCCCCTTTATTCTTTTTTTCATTTTGTTCATCATTTTTTTTTTTTTTTAAAAGGAGAAGAAGAATGCTTATGTTTCTAAGGGAGAGAGGAATGTTCCTAGGCCTAGGGTGGCCTCCCCCAAACTTCAACTACTCATTGTCCCCAATGAGTGTTTGAGGTGGCACACCCCCAAACTTGTCCTAGAAGCATCTAGTCTAAAGTAAAACAAAGAGAATCTAAACATCCTAGGCATAGGCAAAACATTCTAGAAGCAACTATCCCAGCAGCAGAAAATTTGAACATAACAGACAGGTTTAAGGCCTTATGGTTTATGCATGCTGAGCACTATTCAGAGGCAAATTTAAACTATCAAAGGGTGTCCTATGACACTCATCCAGCATGCTTCAAGATCAGCTATATAAGGTAGTCATGCTAGCAACAAAAGATAGAATTTAACAGATCACAGCCTAACTAAACAGACAGTCCAAAACATGCAATCAGTCACAAAAATTGCGGGAACCGCAATTATTTCGCAATTCAATCTGGGCAGATTTAACATTAACTCAGGCCCCTAGCATGTTTTTTCCCGTTACTCATGCATCCTAAAAATAAAACTAAACTATCCTACCTATTCAGCTAACATCAAACTAGACTAAGCAAAAGAAAAAGCATAAAACTAAACATTAAAAACAGATCAAAAATTGAATACAAAACAGCATACTATACATGATTCTATCAAAAAGCAGGAAAATTGTCTTTTGTTTCGTAAGGGATCAGTAATACTCCCTCTAGTGCTCTTCAAACCAGCACTCAATTCTCATCATCCTCATCTGGTCGCCTTGGTCGTGGGGGCACCCATGGAGTTAGGAGGTTGGTGGGGAAGTCTGGGAAGATGCACCCCAACTGGTCTGCAACTTCTCTGTCCCTTGCCTGCGCATAGTTGGCCCATTGAGCCATTCTCCTCTGCATGTCCATCAAGCAGGCCATGGTTAGGGACTGTTCAGCAGCCAGCCTATCCAACTCAAATTCCATGTTGCCCTTTCTTCTCAGCCTTAGGTGTGCAGGCAACTCCAAATGGCCTGTGTAAGGCAGCTGCTGCTCCAAGCGCTCGGTGGGAACCCCTGCAAGTAAACACAATTTTGTTATAGTGTTGGGGAAAAATAATGGCCCCTTACCCTTTTTAGCACACTCAGCTATGGCAGCAGCGATGACTTCTCCCACGTTGATCGTGAGACCTCTCATTATAGCATAAACCAGCAGCGAACGGCTCTGGTTAATTGTAGTCTCATGAGTGACTGGGGAGAGTCTTCGTCTGACGAATGAAAACCACACAGCTGCCTTAGCCGTGAGGTTGGCACTCATGAGTGTGTGCCGCCCATTGCGTGACACTGTCCAGGAGGCTTCAGGCTGGCCAATTGTGCGAAGGGCCTCTTCTAGCACAGCCTCGGTCGGCTCATCTACTATCCGTGCATAATCTGTGTGCGCTTGGCCCCTGAGACCAAAGGCTTCATTGATGGCCTTGGCTGAGAAATCAACTTCCACCCCTCTGACCACAGATAGGCCATCCTCAGGGCTGAGCACATTGGCGTAGAAATCGTACACCATGCTCGAGTAGGCTGGATTGGGAGGTCTGCAGAATTCCTCCCAGCCATGGTTGATCACCCCTGCGCGCAAGAACTGCGGCAGGTCAGCAAGTCGATCAAGGAACCCCTTCTCGTGCAACAGGTCCCTTTTCCTCAGCTCAACACCCCGGGATTCAGCATCAGATGAGACATACCTCACTGACGGAGGTTCATCTTCAGGGTAGAGTTTAGCCTTCCCCTTATCGGCTGGCTTGGATGATGCAGCAGCCTCCACCTTGAGGCGTTTGAGCGACGGCTCAGCACTCTCCTTGTCCGTCGATGGCACCTTCTTGGCCTTCTTTTTCTTCAACTTTTTGGCCTTACCAGTCGTGGCCTTCTTCTTCTTTTTGAGCCTTGCCTGGAGTTGTGGGAAACATGCCCCCAACGTCTCCTCCATAGAATCATCCTGCTGTGCAGGCTCGGCAGGGCTATCTTCTCTCATAGGCGAGAAGACTTCGTCTTCTCCAGCATCTCCACTGCCTTGCGTGGACTCTTGATAATCCCCATATGGGAATTCAGGATCAGGCCGTGGAGAATTGTGCGCTGCTGATGGTATCGGCGCAGAACTCAGTGGCGAAGACTGCAGCTCAGGGCTCTGCGCTGCTGCAGGTGTCGGATCAGAACTCTGAGGTGCTGGAGACAGCTCAGGGCTCTGTGCAGGTGGTGACGATTCTGCGCTTGGCACTGGTTCAGACGAGAGGGGACTGCACGCAGGTGACACAGACGGCGACGAACCGTCTTTGGCTGACTCGTGGGCTGCACGATCAGTTTCTTGACTCTCCACAGAGGGAGTCTTGGCGGTGCTTGGTTCGGCAGCAGTCTTGACAGTCCACCGGCGCTTCTTTGGCGTGCCCACTGGCTCAGATGGGCCAGCAGGGATCTCAGTGACCACCCTCCACTTCTTCCTACGAATAGGAAGCTTGGAAAGGCGGCCAGTGCGTACAGCACCTTCATCAGCGAGGGCGAGAAGCGCTTCCCTCGCAGCCGCTTCAGCTGCGTCGTCGGCCTTCTTCTTGGCTGCGGATCTTTCAGCCCTAGTGGAAACCATCGTCGAGTCTTGAAGATCTTGAGAGAAGAATCAAAGATGGAGAGAATCGCAGAAATCTTGGAGATCAAAGAATGAGAGAATCGTATCAACGAGCGCGTTCTAACGGCTATAAATAAAACGGAAAAAATCCCAACGGCTCTTTTTGCGGATCCAGCAATTTTTGCGCAATTCTAGGGATAATATTTCATAAAAATTCCAAACTTTGATCGCCCGTATCTTTCATTTGGCTCAACCGTTTCTTGATTTTTAAAGTGGGATTTACTCCCCTTGATCCCCTCTTTCGATTCCCTACAAAAACAAATAGAAAAAACATTAAATACGCAATTAAAATCACGCTACAAAACATACAAACGATCATCGAAAAAAACAGAAAAAATAAACTAAGGCATTGGCCTTGACTAAACGAGCACAGTAACCACTCGTTCTCTCTCGTTTCTAACTTCATGCTTCATGTAGGAGGAAGGCCGAGAGAGTCTTCACATCCCCCTCCTCGTAGTAGTGCTTCAACCTAGCACCATTGACCATAAATGGCTGGCCTTGCTGCAAATTTCTGATCTCTATGGCACCATGAACAAAGACATTAGTAATAATAAATGGACCTGACCATCTAGACTTTAATTTGCCTGGAAATAGCTTTAATCGTGAGTTAAATAACAATACAAGTTGGCCCTTCTTAAAGTCTTTGATCCTGAGTCTACTGTCATGCCATATTTTTGTCTTTTCTTTGTACATCTTGGCATTCTCATAGGCCATGTGCCTAAGCTCGTCAAGTTCATGTAGCTGTAAAGATCTTAATGTCCCCGCATCCTTCACACAAAAATTTAATTCTTTCATGGCCCAAAATGCCTTGTTTTCCAATTCAAGTGGCAAGTGGCAAGCCTTGCCATACACCAACCTATAGGGAGACATTCCTAGAGGTGTCTTATATGCTGTTCTGTACGCCCAAAGTGCATCCTCAAGCTTGAAAGACCAGTCTTTCCTATTAGGTTTGACTACCTTTTCTAGGATGTTTTTTATCTCCCTATTGGAAATCTCAGCTTGGCCATTTGAGTGTGGGTGGTAGGGAGTAGCTACCCTATGTCTAATGTTATATTTAGCCAATATCTTCTCCATAGCCTTATTAATGAAATGTGACCCCTCATCACTAATGATAGCACGAGGAGTCCCAAATCTAGTGAAAATGTGCCTATGCAAGAAGCTAGTGACTGTTTTAGCATCATTATTAGGACATGCTTTGGCTTCTACCCACTTGGACACGTAGTCTACTGCTACTAAGATGTACAGGTTACCTGATGATGGAGGGAAGGGTCCCATGAAATCAATGCCCCACACATCGAAGAGCTCCAACTCTAAGATGTAGGTGAGGGGCATCTCATCCTTGCGACTGAGGTTACCTGTCCTTTGGCATTCGTCACAGTTGTGGGCATAGTTGTGGGCGTCCTTGAAGATTGTTGGCCAGTAGTAGCCACTCTGAAATACCTTAGCAGCTGTTCTTTGACCACCAAAGTGCCCACCGTAAGGAGATGAGTGACAGTGCTGCAGCACAGACTTCGCTTCAGCAGCTGTAACACACTTCCTCAACAACCCATCAGCACAGGTTCTGTAAAGTATGGGGTCATCCCAGATGAATTTCCTTGCTTCATGGAGGAACCTCTTCTTTTCTTGTCCTCCCTTGAACACTGGTAATACCTGTGATGCACGGAAGTTAGCAATGTCAGCAAACCAAGGTTCCTCATCGTTTTCACGATGAGTCAAAGCAAAGATATGTTCATCTATAAAAGCATCAGAAATTGCGGGGTCCGCAATTTTTTCGCAATTGTGCTGCAATCGAGACAGGTGATCTGCAACCACGTTTTCACATCCCTTCTTGTCCGGAATGTCCAAATCGAATTCCTGCAGCAATAACACCCATCTAATCAATCTAGGCTTAGCATCAGCCTTCCTCATAAGATATTTTAAAGCAGAATGGTCAGTATATACAATGGTCCTAGTTCCTACAATATAATTCCTAAATTTTTCACAAGCAAATACTACAGCAAGCATCTCCTTCTCTGTAGTTGTATAGTTACATTGAGCCTCATTCAAGGTCTTACTAGCATAATAGACAGGATGTGTGAGCTTGTCAATCTTCTGTCCTAACATGACTCCTACAGCATAGTCACTGGCATCACATAGCATCTCAAATGGGAGATCCCAATTTGGTCCCACTATGATTGGTGCTGTGACCAGTGCTTCCTTAAGGGTTTTCCAAGCTACTACACATTCTTTAGAGAAGATGAATGGCCTACCTAGCTCCAGTAGCTCACATAGAGGCTTGGCTATCTTAGAAAAGTCCTTGATGAACCTTCTATAGAAGCCAGCATGCCCTAAGAAACTCCTAATAGCTTTGACATTCTGGGGCTCTACCAACTTCTCTATGACCTCTATTTTTGCCCTATCCACTTCCACACCTGCCCTTGACACTCTATGTCCTAAGACAATCCCTTCATCTACCATAAAATGGCACTTTTCCCAATTTAGGACTAGGTTGGTCTCTTCACACCTAGCCAGGACTTGTCCTAGGTTCTCTAGACAGGTTTTAAATGAGTCCCCAAAGACTGAGAAGTCATCCATGAATATTTCTATTATGGACTCATCCAACTCAGAGAAGATTGCCATCATGCACCTTTGGAAAGTTGCCGGTGCATTGCATAAGCCAAAAGGCATTCTGCGGAAGGCAAACGTTCCAAAAGGGCAAGTGAAGGTAGTCTTCTCTTGATCCTTAGGGTCTATAGTGATTTGATTATAGCCAGAGTACCCATCTAAAAAACAATAGTAGGCTCTACCAGCTATTCTGTCTAACATCTGGTCAATGAATGGTAGAGGGAAATGGTCTTTTTTAGTTTCTTTATTTAACTTTCTGTAATCCATACATACTCTCCACCCTGTGACAGTCCTTGTTGGAATCAGTTCGTTGTTCTCATTGACTACCACAGTTATTCCCCCCTTTTTAGGTACACATTGGATGGGGCTTACCCACTGGCTACTAGCTATGGGGAAAATTACTCCTGCATCTAACCACTTTATTATTTCTTTCTTCACTACCTCTTTCATAGAGGGGTTTAACCTACGCTGGTGATCTACCCTAGGTGTGTGCTCTTCCTCTAGAATAATTTTGTGCATGCAATAAGAAGGGCTAATGCCTCGAATATCAGCAATAGTCCATGCTATAGCCTTCCTATGTTGCTTAAGCAGTAAAATTAAATCAACCTCATGCTGTTCACTTAGCTTAGAAGAAATAATTACAGGCAGCGTATCATTATCTCCTAGATATGCGTATTTGAGGTGAGTTGGTAGTGGTTTTAGTTCTAGAACAGGTGGATGCTCAATAGAGGGCTTTAACGGATTTACAGTTCTATCAGTTAAGTCTATAGTCATACATACATGCTGAGGTCTATCTACAGGCATATTCATTATGTCAGATACATTTAGATCATCTACATCTAATCCTACATATTCGTTAGCATGCTTGGTTAATAATACATGCTCTAATTGTTCTTCCATTAGTGAGTCAACAACATCAATGCTAGCACAAGACTCAGAATCAGAGGGATACCTTAAAGCTTTGTAAACACTAAATTTTACCTCTTCATCATGAACCCTCATAGTTAACTCACCTTTTTGCACGTCTATTAGTGCCCTACCTGTGGCTAGAAATGGTCTACCTAGCAGGATGGGAACCTCCTTGTCTGCCTCATAGTCCAGGACAATGAAATCTGCAAGGAAAATAAATTTGTCAACTTTAACTAGAATATCCTCAATCTTACCTTCTGGATATGCGATGGATCTGTCTGCTAGTTGTAAAGTGACTGTGGTTGGACGTGCTTCTCCCATTCCCAATTGGCGAAATAGGGACAGGGGCATGAGATTTATGCTGGCGCCCAGGTCACAAAGCGCTCTGCCCACATGCTTGCCTCCAAGTTCTACAGGTAGGGTGAAGGAACCAGGATCCTTCTCCTTCTTGGGCAGCTTGTTTTGGAGGATGGCACTGCACTCCTCGGTGAGGTTTACTGTTTCAAACTCACCAATTATTTTTTTGTTAGTAATAATGTCCTTCAAAAACTTTACATATGAAGGCATAGACTGTAAAACCTCTACAAAAGGAATATTCACATGCACTTGCTTAAGTATTTCTAAGAATTTATTAAAATGAACTTCCTGTTCCTGCTTCTTCTTAAGCCTTCGAGGATAAGGAGGTGGTGGCACATATGCAGGCACGTCAGGACGCCTTAAGATAGGTGGAGGCCTTGGAATTTCTTCTACGTCCTCGACAATTGGCTCTAGCCTGGCTCCTGATGTGCTAGTTGGTGGTGGACCTTGGCTCGGCAGAGACTCCAGTGGAGCACTAGACTCAGTGTTCTCTACTCTCTTTGGTGTGTCCTTTGTGTTGCTCACCAATGGTCTTCCACTCCTAAGTTCAATGGCTTGAACTTGTTCCTTGCCATCTCTCCTTGGTACCTCGGTATCAGCAGGGAGTCTACCTTGGGGCCTACTTTTAAGTTCATTGGCTAATTGGCCTACTTGGTTTTCCAGGCTCCTAAGAGTAGCTTGCTGGCTCTGAAGAGTAGCATCATTCTTAGCTATATATTCCTTGAGTAGGTTTTCTACGGAAGATCCTACAGATTGATTGTAAGGCTTTTGGTACATGGACTGGTTATGTTGGGGAGTGAAACCAGGTGTTCCACTCGGTCTAGGTTGGTTAGAATTTGGGTTAGTGTTCTGTTGGCCACCCCATGACAGGTTAGGGTGGTTTCTCCAACCAGGGTTATAGGTGTTGGAGTAGGGGTTATTCCTAGGCTGCTGCTGGCTTCCTACATAGCAGACTGAGGATGGATTCCCAGGGCAGTATTCATAAGGGTGCCCTTCCCCACAGAATCCACAGATTGGTGCCTCGCCTTGATTTGGTTGAGTGCCCATTGACATGGCTGTGGCGGTATTGGCACTGGTTTGGAGATTGGCCTGAGCCATTTGTTTAACTAGGTTGGTCAGGGCGTTTATTTGGGTGCTCATGGCGCTTAGAGCATCCTTGTCTTGAGCCCTAGTTGGCTCTACTGGATCGTCTGACCACCTACAATGAGATGTTGAGATCTTCTCCAAGATCTCATAAGCTTCGTTGTAACTCTTGGACAACATGGAACCTCCAGCAGATGAATTTAGAACTTGTCTGGTGCTGGGGTTGCATCCTTTAAAGAAGACTTCTATTTGGATACACCATGGAATGCCATGGTGTGGACATTTAATGAGAAGGTCTTTGAATCTTGTCCAAGCTTCGTGAAGAGACTCACTTGGAGCTTGTTTGAATTTTATGATATCATCACGAAAGGTTGAATTCCTATCAGGTGGGAAATATTTGACTAGGAATTTTTCTGCTAACTCTGTCCAATTGCGGACAGATCCTGAGGGTAAAGAATTTAACCATGTTTTGGCTTTGTCCCTCAAAGAGTAAGGGAAAAGATATAGCCTCAGGGCTTCTTGGGAAACTCCAGGGATTAGGAATGTGTCACTAACTCCTAGGAAGTTCCTAAGGTGGTTATGGGGGTCCTCATTTTCTATTCCAAAGAATTGTCCCACAGTGGACAACATTTGGAACATCACTGGCTTTAACTCAAATGAGTTGGCAGTGATTTCAGGACGGATTATGCTGGGGTTCAGCTCCCCAGGCATAGGTACTAAATATGAAAGGATGGCGCTATCCTTGTCATTCGCTATTTCAATGGGGTTGCGAGTGACAGGCACCAGGTTTTGATTTACTCCAGCCATTTCTTCTTGAGGTAATTGCGGAGGAATTGTAGTCTCTGCAATGATTGGAGGTAAAAGGGTTTGTTTAAAGAGACGTTTCTTGGCTCTATTCCTAGCTCTAAGTAATCTCTCGGGCTCAGGGTTGAACTCTAGATTACTACTTGGAGTCTCATTCATAAACTACCCTAAATGGTACCTGAAAAAGAAATGAAAATGGATCAAATTCAATGAAAAATACTTTGATGCTTCAAACTTAACAAACTTCGTTTTCACTTAAAATAAGTCCCCGGCAGCGGCGCCAAAAACTTGTTGCGTGCTCAATGTGTAAAGATAAATATGCAAAAGGGTAGAGAGAGCACTTAGAACATGCAAGCATACATGGTCTCACAGCAAGTAGTAAGTATATTTCATTCGTTTTTTCCACAGAGACTCATTTTTAGCTATTCGCGAAGTGTGTTTGTTAAGAAAGATGGGATGAATTTGAGGGGATAAAATTGGTTTTTAATTACCTAAGTTTGGCTGAATGTGTAAAGGAATATACCATAAACAAGTTAAAGTTAAAATCAGGCTCAAAGAACAAGAGATGGAATCAATAAACGAAGAAGAACACAGCTACACACAATGCAATTTAGCAGAATTGCGAGAACCGCAATTAATCCGCAATTAAATGGCAGCGAAACTGATTAAAAGGGTGAATTAAGGGCTACTAATGACTATCCTATAGGCAGTTTATTACGATTATCAAGCTTTGGATCAACTCTCTATACATCAAACTCACTCTATCTCAAGTATCGTCCGATTCCATGCATTAGAGACTCAAGTTTACTCGACTTCAAAGTAAGGTCTTAAGCATCTTGTTAAAGCAGGAGTGTTTAGTTTGTACTAGGGAAACGCCTATTCCTAGGCCGTTTCCTGATTACCATGAAAGGCTAGCATGATTATATGACTCTGAACTCTTACTCCTTCCAGAGGTTAGGAGTTCTTTGGACAAAATGGATGGCCAATCGAAATTGCCCGTGGGATGAAGCTTACATACAATCAATGTTCGAGTGTTAATCTGCCTACTTGACTCACGTTTTTTAGCCTATAGTTCTGTCATTAGCATGCCCCTAAGTGATTTTAGTTACTCATGGATATGTGGAGAATAGAAAAGGTAGATAAAACAGACATGCTTAGAAGATAAATGTACTTAAAACAGCAAGCCAAAGCCGTAGCAGAAACAGATGGAAACTTTAAAATGCAGAAATATACTTCGATTACTTTAAGTGTTTGAATGACAAAGGAAGCTTTAAAAGAACTGAATCCAAGACAGACAACAACGAAATGCAGTAATTGAAATGCTAAACTAAGAACAACAGTGATCAGAAATGGAAATGAGAAGAACAGAGCAGAAAAACAGTAAAGGTTTGCTAGAAAACTCCGTGGCAGTCGCCTCGAATGATGGTGATGAAAAGTCAGCCGTGCTTGGATGAATCCAATCGAGAGAGAAGAAGAATCTCCTCTCCTTCCTATCAGATTATCGGTTCCAAAAGCTTAGACTCTCACTCCAACAGACGGCAAAGGAAAACAGATGGAAATGGTGGACTGCGAGAAGACTTCTGCGCTTCGAACGATGACTGAACCTCCGACTTTGACCCCTTTTTATAGTAGTTTGCAGGTGCGTTTGGGCCAAGGAGAACCATCAATCTTCAACGTCATATATCAGAATGGATGGAGGAGAAAGAACGAATCCCTGAAAAGTCGGATCTAAACAGAAAAAGATCAGCCAACTTACGGTTTTAACTTGAATAATTGCGGTCACCGCAATTATTCCGCAATTCATTTGCAATGGTTATTTTTTCATTCTTTTCTTCGGTTTTCAACCCTTTTTCTACCTATTGTACACAAGTCCTATATTAGCTACCTTCTTCTAATTCTCATATTAAAGCATAGGTTTAAGCTAAATGCTAACAAAAACACCTAAATGTGTACATCTTCTTAAGCTAAATGGGTCCTAAATAAGTCACTTTCAGAGACTTAACAATCGCCGACTCAATAAGCCTACCATCTTGGGGATAAGACCGGGTAGGTAGCTGGGAACATAGTCCTGCGAGATGGAATTCACTCCTACCCGCTCTGAGGGATTAGTAGAGAGGTTGTTCCCTTAAGTGCTGACTCCAGGTCTTGAACTAGGGATCCCACCCTCTCATTGGCCTAAGAGGGACTTGGTATAGTGATGAGATCACATACCAATCGGTTTGGTGGTTGGACCACAAACCAATAGTTCATTAGAGGATCAGTGGGACTTAAGGAACAAGATGTAATTACGGGGGTAAAACGGTTATTTTGACCCAGCTATAATTACGAACGACCTGTGAAAGATCGACTTACTGATGATGGTTATATCAAGAGGACAGAAATATATCTACGGTGAGGAGAGTGCAACCCTTGGACTTTAGTGGAGTCTCCGGGGGTTAACGAATGTTGGTTAGCTTGGTTAAAGAGTTTGACCGGTTAATCTCGTATCGTTGGAGCTCATGATCTGTAGGTCCTTTAGGTTCTCCTGGCTAGCTCGGATTAAGCCGTGTAACAATATGAGAGAAAAAGAATTTGAATTTATTCAAATTCGGTTTTGGAAGAATGATGGACATATTTAAATATGATTTAAATATGGGATCAGTGTAAAACATGAATAGGGATTCATGTGTGATGATTCGGTTTAAGAAACCGGGATTAGTCTTATTATTTAATTAATATTTGATATTGAATTAAATAATAATATTAATTAATTAAAAAGTTTAATTAATTATAATTTATTTTGTTTATTAAAATTAATTATGAATTAATTTTAAATGACAAAATATTACAAGTGGGATTATCCAAGTCAAAGTGCAATTATCCATGTTGAGTGGATTTATCCAAGTTGAGTGGGTTTATCCAAGTTGTGAAGTGGATTGTGAATCACCAACAACATGCATATAAACTCATCAATTTTGGAACACTTGGTTGAAGACTAATCCATCCAATTTGAGGTGTCATGCTAAACAAAGACTTTGTTGCATGTGAATTGCCTATAAATTGGATGAAGTTCAAATGGTTTGAGGTTGATGAATTTTCAAAGAGTTTGAATATTTGGATGAGCATGAAGAGTTCATGTTACTTGAGAAATTAGAAAGCTAAGTGTTAGACTTCTTCTCACAAAATCCTCATCACTTTCATCTTCCCATCTTCTTCTTCCAAACTTTTTCTTTCATAAAGGAGTCCCACCACTCCGTTGCTCGGCCCGAGGATAGCGGGACTACCGGAGGTGGTTCTCGAGGAGTTCGAGGGAAGCTTCGAAGGGTTCGTGAGGAGATTCGAGCGTTGGAAGAGAAGTCTTTAGAACTACAAGAGGTATGTGTTCTAATTCCTTTTATTTCAAAGCTTTGTGCATGTTTCTTATTTAGCTAAATTGATGAAATTAGAGTGCCAATGATCTGTCTCGCTTCCGCTGCGCTCCATCAGTTATATGGTTTTTGGTACATGGATTGGTTATTTTGAGGAGTGAAACCAGGTGTTCCACTCGGTCTTGGCTGGTTTGGAGCTTGGTTAGTATTTTGTTGCCCCCCCCCCCCCAAGAAAGATTTGGGTGGTTCCTCCAACCAGGATTGTAAGTGTTAGAATAGGGGTTGTTCCTAGGCTGCTGTTGACTTCCTACATAGCAGACCGAGGCTGGATTCCCAGGACAAAATTCATACAGGTGCCCTTCCCCACAGAATCCACAGATCAGTGTCTCACCTTGACCACTTGATGCGCCCATTGAGATGGCTGCTGCGGTGTTGACACTAGGTTGGAGATTGGTTTGAGCCATTTGTTTGACTAGGTTGGTCAGGGCGTTTATTTGGCTACTCATGGCACTGAGTGCATCCTTGTCTTGATCTCTACTTGTCTCTACTGGATCATCAGACCACCTACAGTGAGAAGTTGACATTTTCTCCAGAATCTCATAGGCTTCATTATAGCTTTTAGAAAGCATGGAAGCACCAGCTGATGAATTTAGCACTTGCCTTGTGCTGGGGTTGCATCCTTTAAAGAACACTTCTATTTGAATACACCATGGAATGCCATGGTGTGGACATTTAAGCAAAAGGTCCTTGAACCTTGTCCAAGCTTCGTGAAGAGACTCATTTTCAGCTTGTTTGAATTTAATAATGTCATCACGAAAGTTGGAATTCCTATCAGGTGGGAAATATTTGACTAGGAATTTCTCAGCCAGATCTGTCCAATTGACAATTGATCCGGAGGGTAATGAGTTTAACCACGTTTTGGCTTTATCTCTTAATGAGTAAGGGAAGAGGTAAAGCCTCAAAGCTTCTTGGGAAACTCCAGGGATAAGGAAGGTATCACTAACTCCTAGGAAGTTTCTTAGATGGTTGTGGGGATCTTCATTTTCCACTCCAAAGAATTGTCCCACAGTGGACAACATTTGGAACATTACTGGCTTTAACTCGAATGAGTTGGCAGTAATTTCAGGGCGTATGATGCTGGGGTTTAGCTCCCCAGGCATGGGCACTAAGTAGAAGAGGATGGCACTATCCTTGTCATTCGCTATTTCGATGGGGTTGCGAGTGGTAGGTACCGGATTTGGGACTGGTCTTTCCATTTCTGTGTGGAGGAATTGCGAAGACTTCGCGGAGTCAGCAAAGTTTTGAGTTACAGAGGGTTGTCTAAAGAGGCGTTTCTTAGCTTTGTTTCTGGCCCTAAGTAATCTTTCAGGCTCAGGATTGAACTCTAGATCGCTACTTGAATGCTCATTCATAAACTAACCCAATGGTACCTGCAAAAGAAATGAGAATAGATCAGCTCCAATTGATATTAAGATGTGTTTCTAACTTAACAAATTTCGTGTTTACTAAACAAAATCCCCGGCAGCGGCGCCAAAAACTTGTTGCGTGCTCAATGTTTAAAATAAAGATGCAAGGACAGAGCACTCAGAACATGCAAGCATACATGATCTTGTAGCAAGTAATAAGTATTTTTTCATTCGATTTCCCACAGAGATTTATTCTTAGTTACTAACGAAGTGAGAGGTTAAGTGAGAGAGGGTGGTTTAAATGGGGTAGATTTGAGTTTAAAGTGCCTAACTATTAAGGAACGTGCAAGATATGAAAGCATAAACAAATGCAAGTAAAGAGGTTAACTCGAATGTAGAAGGAAAAGAATTGCGGAGAACGCAATTATCTAGCAATAAAATCGCAAAGCAAAAGACTAAGAAAAATGGCTAAGGCAGAAATTTGAACTAAGACAATTGCGGAAACAACAATTTTCTAGCAATGTTACTAACAACGAATTAGGGGTAAAGTAGGGAAACAAGGGCTACTAACGACTCCTCTATAGGCTTTTTCATACGATTCTCAAGCAGTAGATCAACTCATCATGCATCAAACTAACTCATTCTCATGTATCTTCCGATTTCATGCATTAGATCCTTTAGTTTACTCATGTCCAAGTAAGGCCTTAAGCATCTTTTTATAAAAGCGAGTTTTAGTGTTTTGTACTAGGAAAACGCCTATTCCTAGGTCGTTTTCTTGCTACCATGAAAGGCTAGCATGAATGTACGACTCTGAACTCTTACTCCTTCCAGAGGTTAGGAGTTCTTTGGACAAAATGGATGGCCAATCGAAATTGCCCGTGGGATGAAGCTTACATACATTCAATGCATTTGGAGCTAACCTACACGCTTGATTCACGTATTTCTACCTATAGTATTGTCATGAGCATGCCCTTAGGTGATTTAGTTACTCATGGATGAAGATGGAATGAGAAGAATAGATGAAGACGACATGCTTGACAGAATATAAAGGGTAAAACAGAAGGAGAAAACAGTAAACAGAAGAGAGGGAGAGCTTGCGAAGTGATGAAATACTGCTTCGATTAACCAAAGTTTAAACTAAACAAATGACAACTTTGAACAACGAAAGCTAAACAGAAGAGTACGAAATAGAGTAGAGTAGCAGACAGAAACGAAATAACAAAGACAGAAGCAACAAAGGGAATAAAAACAGCAGAAAGCAGTAAAGAATGCGTGTGAACTCCTCGCTGCAACGCCTTGGATGACAACCGAAGGTAAGCTTGATCGTGGATGAATCCAATCAGAAGAGATGGAAGATCCTCTCTTCTTCCTCTTAGATTATCGATTCCACCAGCTAAAACCTCCACGCCAACACCCGTGAGAGAAAACAATGAGAAACTGCGTTGAAGGAGAGATCTACGCTTTTCGAGTGTGTTTCAACCTTCCATCTTGACCTCCTTTTATAGTGTTCTGTAGGTACGATTGGGTCAAGGAGAACCATCCATTCTGAACGTCGTTCTTCTACGTGGCAGCAGGAGAAAGAATGGGCCCCTCAAAGATCGGAACAAAATAGAAATTGGTTAGACAACTTACGGATTTCACTTAAAACATTGCTGAAACCGCAATGTTTTCGCAATGCTTCGGCAATGTGCAAATTCCAAGTTTTTAACTTTGTTTTTGTTTATTTTTCTTTCCTTTTACACATAAGTCCTAATTTAGCTTCATTCTACTAATTATCATATATAAGTACAAGTTTAAGCTAAATTCTACAAAAAACGCTTAAGGATGTACACCTTCCTATAGCAAATTAGTCCTAAAATAGTCACTTTTGGAGACGTAACACACCCCCAAACTTAAGGTTTTGCTCGTCCTCGAGCAATATAAGGACTTATTTAGGTTGTTGTTTAACCTCTCTAACCACTTGCTGACTCCCTTAAATTCACTATATATGGCCAAGCTGTCCTGTGACACGCTTCTAAGTTTAAGACCAACTCTTTATTTTGCTTCTTCTGATTTCTCTTGCCTTATAATCCTACTGTTTTATTAACTCCCTACAACTGATCCATCTGCTTCTGTCATTAAGTACATTGTGCAACTATCCCTAAGTTTTCAAATTCTACCTAGCTTTACCCTAGACTCAGTACATGCTTCTAATGCTTTTCTTTGAACTACCTAGGATTCCTTAGAGTCATGTCAGTCTTAGTATAAACCAGTGTCAGTAGTACATTCATAGAACAACCTAAACCCTGGCATCACTACATTGGATATACATTCATCTCCCTTCAACAAACCTATAAGCTACAACCCTGTGCTTAGCTAATTGAGGATCGGAGTTCTTTTATTGAGGACACCTAAGCACACAGCTAAAACTCATAGGCATACATTCTTCTTCCTTAGTTTTTCCTTTTTCCCTTTCTTTCTTTGGTGGAGCCTCTCCTTTGGTTGCCTTTTGATGCAATGCCACTTGTGGGTTACACACATGGCACTGATTACTCAGCAACTTTAAAAGAGACACCACTCTTTATTCTATTTTCATTTTTTTTTTCAGTTCATCACTTTTTTAAAGGAGAAGAAGAATGCTTATGTTTAGAAGGGAGAGAGGAATGTTACTAGGCCTAGGGCTGCCTCCCCCTAACTAAAACTTCTCATTGTCCTCAATGAGAGTCTGAGGTGGCACACCCCCAAACTTGTCCTAGAAGCATCTAGTCTAGGGAAAAACAAAGAGAATCTAAAAGTCCTAGGCATAGAATGAACTTTCCTAAAGCAAATACTACAGCAGCAGAATTTTGCAAAAACAGAAATGTGAAGGACTTAAAGAGATGCATACTGAGCATTGTAAGAGAGCTAATTTAAACTATCAAAGGTGTCCTAAGACACTCATCCAGCATGCTCACAGATAGGTCATATATGGCAGTCACACAAGTAGCAAGAGAGCAAAAATTAAACAGAACCAGCCTAGCTATCAGTCAGTCAACAGCATGCGATAACTAACAAAAATTGCGGAATCCGCAAACATTTCGCAATAAACCTACAGGGCATATTTATCAGTGATCAAGGCCCCTTTGCATGCTATTTCCAGTCATCTACAACTACTCAAAAAGGAAACTAAAACAAGCTAGCTACTCAGATACCATCTACCTATACTAAACTATCCTAAACAATCAAAAGAAATTAAAAACAGAACAAGCATTTGATTCAAAAATCTCAGTCATCAGTTAACGAAAAGCAGAGTTTTTTTTTTCAATAGGGAACAGAAATACTCCCTCGAGTGCCCTTCAGACTGGCACTCAAACATCCTCATCATCATCCCTCCTTTCCTTAGGAGGCGCCCATGGCTGCAGTAGATCAGTGGGGAAGGCAGGGAAGATGCATCCCAACTGATCAGCCACGTCTTTATCCCTCGCCTGCGCGTATTCAGCCCACTGCGCCATCTTTCGCTGGAGGTCCATTAAGCAGGCCATGGAGAGTGATTGAGCAGCAGCCAGGCCATCCAGCTCAAACTCCATGTTGCCCCTCCCGCAGGGCTGTCATGGCTGCCTTTCCTCAAGGGAGAGAAGACTCCAAAGAAACTTTCAGCCTTCGTGTAATACCCGAAGGAAAGATGTCCGAATACTTGAGATTGCTTTCTGAAAGACACTTGGAGATTAGTGAAGAAGACCTACTTGCTGCAATTGTGTCGTTATTGAAGCTTCTCTGCTTTAGAAAATGTTATCTACACTATAATCTTGTGCCTTGTTTTTCTGATTGCAGAAAATATTCTGGTGTTTTTTAGGTTTATTGTTCAATTTTTGCTTAAGAGCTTGTTCTTTGAAGTGATTATACAGTCATAGTGAGGCTAAGTTTCCTATTGCTTCTGCTTAGTTTGATGGGCATAGCTAGAATTGAACGATAAAATGAATGGAAAATGACGAATTAATAATTGGATGTGATCAAATGAATGATGGGATTGTGAGTACTGACAATATATATACATATCATTGGATGTGATCAAATGAATGAGAGTGTTATGTGGAATTGATTCTTTTTTAGAGAAATTTATGGACAAGTTAATGGCTTATGAACACAGATGAAAGGTAAGTTCAAACTGCAAAATTAAATCCTCTATTACTGCATACCCAAAATGATCTTTCCACTTTTGACCTCAGTCAATGCAAACAATCTCTACCACTGAGATTTCCATATGGCTATTCTTGTTGCTCTTTTATTTATAAGCTATTCATTCAACAGATCCTTTGATTGTGGACCGCTATAATGGAGATAAGATTGATTGTCGCACCGGTATTGTATGGAACGTCACCAAATGCGTCATCAATGTCAAAATAAACAAGTAGGTTCGTTTTAATTTTTACTTCCTTTATCCTTACACTACATCAGTTATAGAAGGAGCAAATAGCAATGATATAGAAATTGAATTAAGATATAAAGAAACAAGTATATTTGATCTTTGAGCTGAAAAGGGTAATTTGAGATTAGTGATATATATTTGAATCAAGTGTAAACATTAGAAAGTTGCTTGATACGCTTTTTCTAGAGACTTACACTCTTGTCTTTCTTTTTCACAAAACCACATCTCCACTTTATCAATAAGTGTAAACATTACATGAATTAGGGTTGGATCTCAATTGCTCTACAAGATTCTCAATCAATTGCGGCAAGACTTTAACTTGGCAAATCTAATTTTACCTTTTTTTATTTATATTTTTATCACTCTTTTGCTTTGTATTTAAATCTCTGTCAAACACGCAACAATTAATTGAATTTCTTTGTGGTTGATTTGTTTGTCTTAATATTATTGGAGCTCTGACACAACTTCTCGATTGCGTGAGAAAACCACTGGACTTCAAGAATCAGGTGTTTTATTGGTGATATTTCTTCTAATCTCCTAATTAAGCATTTTCTTCATTAATGTTCCACATTTTCTTTATTCATACCGTTAGGCTTCAAGAAATAAAACAGGAAATTAGATGAATAGGGTTGGGATGGGAATTGATGATCTACAATATTCTTGCTATTCATTGCTTATCATTTACTGAATGCAAGCCTTTTTGTACATCTATTTTTTATCTTTGTATCACTTCTGATTTGTATTTTGTTCTATATCATAAATTAATTTTTTGTAGTTTATTTGTGTGTTATATTTTAAATGTTAATATTTTTGTTTTGGATTATGTATGAGATCATTGATTGTTTGATGTTTCTGAAAATTTAGAGAGAATGAAGAAACTACTCTCATTTTCTGTCTTTAGATTTTTTTTATTGTCGGTTTGTCCTCTGAAAGTTATATTCTTGTCTTTGGATTTTATTTCTTTTAATTGTTGTTAAATTACCATGGGTCGAGAAGCATTAGAATGTTCTTTGGTCATAAAGATTTATTTTGTAAGTTTTTTATGAGATGAGGTTCTTTTGTATTTTTTTTCTTGGTGTAGACTTTCTTGATATTATTCCATGTTGTTGAACTAAAAATTAAAGAACTAAATTGTTACAAACTAAACGCCAGGGACTAAATTGTTGATGGTTCTAATTTATTGAGCACACACGTACTTCATTGTTTAGTTGTGCTCTGAGTTTCGGTATCAAAATTATTTTCTTTAAACCTTCTTCTAGGTTTATATGTCTGCCTAACTTCGATTATCCCATGACGGTAAACAAGTTTTGTTTATTCTTTGTAACTATTCAAAACAAAGAAGCACAAGGCTGTTTTTTAAGGTAATTAAGTTCATTTTGATTTTTCATATACTTGTAAATGATCATGAGATAGTTTTCTGTAGGTTCTTCTTAGCTTTGCATTTTTCCCATTAGTCAAATGATAGAAAATAGAGATGTAAATAAATGTTATGTTGAGTTAGTTTTGGTTATATTATATATTGAGACCCATATAGATTACAAGAGTATTTTATTTTGTTCATAGGTTAAGAAAGAGAAATGTTCTTGGTTAGCCCGGTGTACATCCAATTATTTTTTGTTAAAATTTAAGCTATAGATGACGGGCCCTGCCCGTCATTGACACAAACATCTATCCCGACGCGTAAGATGCGTCGGGTAAAAGTTTTATAACCCGACGCGGGCCACTACTAGTCTAACCCCACGCGTTGACCATGCGTCGGGTTAGATCATTTTATACGACGCATTGCGTCGGCTTGTTGTCTTCCGACTTCCCTATTCCGACGCTCTATCCCGACGCATATACGCGTCGGGATAATGTTTACCCGACGCATATGATGCCTATTCCGACGCTTCTGTGCGTCGGGATAGACATAAATTCTTGTAGAGAAATTTATTTTTTTTAATTTTTTTTTATCTTATTTTTTATTTTTTAAAAAAATACAAAACATATTTGAGCTTGTGGAAAAGTTTTTTATTATTTTTTTTTTATTTTTTTTTTTTTTAAATACAAAACAAAGGCTTCCTAAACAAAAAAAACGTTTTTTTTTTCAGTCTAAACGAGTTAAGGATGTGACACTGGGTGATGGGACGCCCACCCACGCCTAAGTGTTGCCCCTGTTACGGGTGTCCACTTGTCAGCTGCGACTTGTAGGTCTATCTAGAAGCAGACATCTTTAAACCTTTCAGGCTTAACTTCTTTTCATTTTGCAAAGGAGTTAGAGATGTGACGCTTGGTAGTGGGACGCCCACTCACGCCTAAGTGTTGCCCCTGTTACGGGTGTCCACTTGTCGGCTGCGACTTGTAGGTCTATCTAGAAGCAGACATCTTTAACCTCTTTGAGATTGGAAATACTTTTTCTTTTTTTTCATGTGTATTTGAGTTTGTGGAAAAGTTTTTTTTAAAAAAAAAATACAAAACAAAAGCTTCCTAAACCAAAAACGTTGTTTTTTTTTTCAGTCTAAAGGAGTTAAGGATGTGACACTTGGTGGTGGGACGCCCACTCACGCCTAATTGTTGCCCCTGTTACGAGTGTCCACTTGTCGGATGCGACTTGTAGGTCTACCTAGAAGCAGACATCTTTAAACCTTTCAGACTTAACTTCTTTTCCTTTTACAAAGGAGTTAGAGATGTGACGCTGGGTAGTGGGACGCCCACTCACGCCTAACACTACAACAAATTGGGGCTAAGATGACAGTTGTGAAAAGATCTACAACATACAAGGGCGGTTTTTAAAAATCCGCGCTCAAATTCACGTTTTTTTTTTTTTTCGGAAATAAAACATACAAGGGCGGTTCTGAACCGCCCTTATAGGTTATGTTTTAATGGCGGTTTTACACCGTCATCGAATCCAGGAAAACGACAAACCGAGGATTCTAAAACGACGTCGTTTCATTAATTCATCAAAATGACGTCGTTTTTGTTTGAACCGCCATCGTAAGTCTACTTCAAAACGACGTCGTTTTGATTCAAACCGCCATCTTAAGTCGAAATCAAAACGACGCCGTTTTGATTCAAACCTAAATATCAGATCTGGGACTTTAATACGACGTCGTTTTGATTTTAAACTCTAAACGACGTCGTTTTACGTTTAACCGCCATCTTAAGTTAGGTTCAAAACGACGTCGTTTTGATGCCAACCGCCATCTTAAGTCTGAATCAAAACGACGTCGTTTTGATTCAGCCCTAAAACTAACCTCAGCCCCGATTTTACATCAGTTTCGTCTCTTCTGCTCAGCGGCTTCAGCTTCGATAAAGAGAGGTTGAGGTTGACGACGGCGGCTTCGACGGCGGTGGTTGACGACGGCTGACGTTGGCGACGGCGGACGGTGACGACTGTGTTGACGGTGGTTGTTGACGGAGCTGACGGTGACGACGTTGTTGACGGAGCTGACGGTGACGACGGCGTGAGGAAGCTGACGGTGACGACGACGAAGCTGACGGTGACGACGGTGGTTCTTGAGACGGCGGTTGTCGTTTGTGGTCCCTGCGCAAACGACAACAATTGTTTGGTGGTCCCGGCTTAAACGAAAAAAAATTTGGTGGTCCCGGCGCAAACGACAAGGTTAGACTTTTTGTTGAATTTTTATTGAATAATCATTTTGGTTGTATTTTGGTTGAGATTGATGAAGATATTTAGTTGGATTTTTTTTTTTTTTGTTCTTTAAATCTCAATTTTTTTTTGTTCTTTGAATGTGATTATATTTCTAAGATTTTTTACCTAAAATTAATGGTACACGAAATTAATAAAATTTATTGTTTATGTCACAAAATTTCTATATACTAATTTCCTTCCTAATTAATGAGTTTTTTTTTTTTTTTTTTTCTACAGTAGATCTTATTGAATTTTAGTTAAATGTAAAGATATGAAGTTGGTGTATGTAAAAGTGGAGTTATGGTGAGGGGTTGACCTCAATAAATAGAGATTTTGAATTAACTCAATGAACTAAATTCAAAATTCAAAAAAATAGAAAATGATAGAAATGTACTTATATTGAAAATAATTAGTAACATTATATTAGAGACTAGAGTGAGTATATTGTGAGTGAAGGAAGAAGAAGAAAGATAATTAAACATTGAATTAAGAAAAGGTATTAAAGGGTTAATGGGAGAATTAAATTGAATGAGACTAATGGTGCACACCTCCCTTTAATTAATCACACTCTTTTTTTTTTCTTTTTTGTTTTTTTTTTTTTTTTAATTTTTCGGTGGGTTTGGTGGTGGGACATTAACTCCATGTGCTGTGTCTCTCTCTAAATGGCCCACCATTGCCTTCCAAACTAATCAACTTAAGAGATGAGTACGGTTGATGTCCAAATTTCTCATATTTGGAACTTTAATAAAGTTGGTACTTTCATTAAATTAAAGTAGAGCACTAACTTAACTAATCAACTTATCCAAACTTATAAACATAATCACTAAAGTAAACTATATTTTCAAAACTAAACTAAAGATTGACGGAAAAATATGAACTTACAAATTAAATTTAGAGAGAAATTATAAACATAATAACTAAACTAACTATTCAAAATTAATGAACTAATTAACAAGTTTAGAGGTTGGTGTGGGTCAAACAAACAAGATTATAAACTCATAAACCAAACTCATAAACCAATATCATGATGTTTGGTCTTGATTTAGTAAGTGGGGATTTTGTTTTTGTTTTGAGGACATTATTTGTGAAAATTTGTCAATATTAAAATTGAATAAAAAAATAAAAAATTTCTATTATTAATATTATGTTCATATTAGTGATATTTTGTTCATATTTTTTATTGAAGAAAGAATGGAAGTAATAGATTGACTAAATAATATACTAAGTATTTTTTTTTTTTTTTTTTTTTTTTTTGTAGATTATATCTTGTTATAAATTTTTCCAATATGGATAAGTCATGGATGGACAATGATAGGTTGTCAAATGAGTACAACTTAGGTGTTGAAAACTTCATTGAACATGGATTACGTCATTTCAAAGGGTCAAATTTCATGTGGTGTCCATGCTTAAAGTGTGCAAACGCACTTAAACAAGATGCTAACACAGTTAGAGACCATTTGTTTGTCCATGGCATTGATAAGAGTTATAAGACATGGTTTTTGCATGGTGAAGAAGTACCTATTAAGGATGAAGACGAAAGTGTTCATAATTTTGGTAAAGGAGCTTGTGATGAAAATGATATAAGAAACACAACTGACTTGTTTGAAGCTGCACAAGACTATTTTACAACTGAAGGTACAAAATTTGACAAATTATTGGGTGATGCACAAAAGCCATTGTACTTGGGTTGTAAATGTTTTACTAAGATTTCTGCATTATTGAAATTATATAACTTGAAAGCCAAATACGGATGGAGTGATAAAAGTTTCACAGAGTTATTAACATTAGTACATGACCTACTACCAAATCCGAATGAGATTCCAACTTCTTTATATGAAGCAAAAAAGACACTGTGTACTCTGGGAATGGATTATAAGAAGATTCATGCATGTGTCAATGATTGTGTTTTGTTTAGGAAGGAACTTTCAGATGCAAATTCATGCCCAATTTGTAACACATCTAGATGGAAGCTTCGTAAGAATTCAGATGAAATTAAGAAAGGTGTTCCAGCAAAGGTTATGTGGTACTTTTCCCCAATCCCTCGATTCCAACGAATGTTTCGAAGTGCAGAGACATCAAAGTTGTTAACTTGGCATGTTGGAGGAAGGAAAAATGATGGGTTTTTGCGACATCCTGCAGACACGCCATCTTGGAAATTAATAGACAACCTGTGGCCAAATTTTGGTTCTGAGTCAAGAAATCTTCGTTTAGCTATCTCAACTGATGGAATTAACCCTCATGGCAACCTGAGTAGTAGATATAGTTGTTGGCCAGTTATAATAGTTATTTATAACCTTCCACCCTGGTTGTGCATGAAACGAAAGTTTATGATGCTGACTACATTAATATCTGGTCCGAAACAACCTGGAAATGACATTGATGTATACTTGGGTCCATTAATTGATGACTTGAAGAAACTGTGGATTGATGGGGTTGCTTGTTTTGATGCATTTTGAGATCAAACATTCATCTTGAAAGCTGTGTTATTGTGGACCATAAACGACTTTCCAGCATATGGAAATCTATGTGGTTGTACTGTAAAAGGTTATCGTGCATGTCCAATTTGTGGGGAACAGACGTCCTGCATTCGATTGGTAAACGGAAAAAAAATGGCATACCTTGGACATCGACGATATTTACCTCGTTATCATCCTTACCGAAGGGAGAAAAAGACTTTTAATGGACATCAAGAGTTTGAGTTAGCACCAAATCCATTGTCTGGAGATGAAATCTATGCTACAATCAGTAACATTCACACTATATTGGGTAAACAGACTGGAAAACAAAATTCAGATGAACTTTCAAGTAGTTACTGGAAGAAAAAGTCTATTTTTTTTAGTTAGACTATTGGAAGAAGTTGCATGTAAGACATTGTCTGGATGTAATGCACATTGAAAAAAACGTGTGCACAAATATCATTGGTACCTTACTTGATATTCCTGGAAAAACAAGAGATGGAGTAGAGACCCGGGAGGATTTGGTTGATTTAGATATTAGGTTAGAATTGGCCCCGGTAAAAAAGGGAAACCGAACTTTCATACCTCCAGCATGTTATACACTGTCACGAAAGGAAAAGATAAGTCTATGTAAAACACTTGCAGAAGTTAAGGTGCCTGATGGATATTCATCCAATATAAGAAGTCTTGTGTCACTCAAAGACCTAAAGCTTTATGGTCTTAAATCTCATGACAATCATGTTCTCATGCAACAGTTGCTACCAGTGGCAATTCGTGGAATTCTACCAAAGCATGTGAGGTATGCCATTATTAGGTTTTGTTTTTTTTTCAATTCACTATGTAAAAAAGTGGTGGATTCGGCGAAGCTTGATGAGTTGCAAAAGGAAATAGTCGTCACTCTATGTTTGTTGGAAAAATATTTTCCACCATCATTTTTCACCATTATGGTGCACCTTACCGTGCATCTAGTGAGAGAAGTAGAATTGTGTGGGCCGGTTTATTTAAGATGGATGTATCCTTTTGAGAGGTACATGAAAGTATTAAAAGGGTATGTTCGGAACAAAAATAGACCAGAAGGTTGTATTGGTGAATGTTACATTGTTGAAGAAGCTGTGGAATTTTGTTCTGAATTTCTCTCTGGCATGGATCCGATTGGGTTGGGATCAAGTTTAAAAGAAGAAAAGTTAGGTACTACTAGACCAATATCAACGGCTTCTTGTATCAGACCAGCTAAACAACAATTAGATCAAGCTCACCTTTATGTTCTTGAAAACACTGACGACGTGCTTCCATTCATAGAGTACGTATACACCCTACTTTTACAACTTTAGAGTTTTACATATGTAGTAGAGTAACATGTGTGAACAATCATTTGCAACAGGCAACACAAGAAATATTTGAAAGTAGTCAATCCGAAACAATCAAAAAATCCAAAGTGGTTGCAGGATGAGCACAATCGTACCTTCATAAGTTGGTTATGGGAAAGGGTAACATTTCTTAATTAAAATATTTTGCAAAGTTTCTATTAAGATGATTTTCTAATTGTAGGATAAAATACAGGTTAAGCTTGCACTTGAGATCCCGAACAACCATATATCATCCACTTTGAGGTGGTTAGCTAATCGCCCTCGACCGAATGTATCGACATATGCTGGATATATGGTGAATGGTTGTCGATATCACACAAAAGAACGTGATCGTGTAAGAAGTGTCCAAAACAGTGGTGTTAGCATCGTTGCAAACACTATGCAAGTTTCTAGTGCTAAAGACAAAAAACCAATTGTCACAGACATGATTTTCTATGGAGTAATTCAGGAGATATGGGAACTAGACTATTATAGTTTCACGTTTGTTTTATTCAAATGTGATTGGGTGGACAACAAGGGTGTTAAGATAGATGATCTTGGATTTACAACAGTGGATCTTAATCGATTGGGAAATAAATCTGATCCATTCATTTTAGCAAATCAAGCAACTCAAGTGTTTTGTGTAAATGACCCTATGAATCCTAGTTTGCATGTGGTTCTTTCCCCACCGGAACGAGACCACGAAGATGAGTCTAATGATGATGAATTGGGAGACACAGATCTTGATTGTTATGGGTTATTGAAATCCATGCCTAATATTGTTAAACTCAATGATATGAATGAAGACTCGTCTGTTTATACTAGAACTGATTGTGACGGTACATGGATTGACAACAAGTAACTCATTTTCAATGCATGTATGTGGTCAAAACTATATAAGGTTTTATTTTTTGTTTTTAATTTTTAATTATTCAGTTCATTTTCATACTACTAAACTCATTTCTTTTTTCTTATGTGCAGGTTTTTTTTATCATGGATGCACCTAGTAGTAGTAGTAGTGGTGAAGATGAAGCATGTGAGAGGCATATGAGAGTTAGAGGTATCACTACCATGAGCGACTTAGCGCGAATTAGGGATGTGGGGGATAAAGTGATTATTAGATATAATGATGAAGGGCATCCAGTTGGAGAGAATGCAATTAAATTGCAGAGTTATATTGGGGTTTGTGTGAGGACCCAAATCCCCATTACATACGACCACTTGAACCACGTGCCGCGTGACTTAAAGGAAAGAATTTTTGAATGTATTCAGGTATGTTTTTTATTACATCGTTTATAATGTATATTATATCGTTTTGATTTTTTGGTTTAATTCGTATATGGTTGTAGATGTCATTTGAGGTGGACCCTCGTTCGCACTACAATATCATTCAATCTGCTGGGAAAAAGTATAGATCATTTAAAAGCACGTTGACCCAGAAGTATGTCATCCCGTTCAAAGATCAACCATCTTGTCTGGCCCATCCTCCAGAAAAATATAGTTTCATCGAACAAGCTGATTGGGATGCATTTGTTCGAGCGAGATTATCTAAAGAATTTCAGGTAATTTATATAATTTTACATAACCTATAAGGAAAATGTATTTGTATATAGTGTAACTTTTGTAATATACATTTTTTGAATTCTTTCTAGAAACATAGTGATGAACAGAAAGATCGAAGAGCTAGTCTTAAATACAATCATCACATTTCGCGTAAGGGGTATGCGAATTTGGCCGAGGAGTTGGTAAGTCTTAATGTCATTAGTGTTTAAGCGTTCTAGTACTTAGATGATGTACTTAATATCTTTTTAAATTTGGGTTCAGAAACATGCTGGGAAATCGACACATCGGTCGAGTCTATGGAAAAGTGCAAGATTGAATAAGAAAACAAATGATTACGATGATGATGACACACGTAAAGTGGCATTCAAAATTGTAAGTTTAATTTTCAATGCTAGTGTATGTTATGTAATTATGTATATTCAATAAAATTTTATCACTTTGGGATAGGATGAGTTGGAGGAAGAATGTGGAGGAGAAGACATTCTATCACAAGCATTGGGTACACCCGAACATTCTGGACGGGTAAGAGGAGTTGGAGGTTTCGTGACGCCTTCTACATATTTTAACATTGTAAGGCCCAAGTCGAAGGAAGAAAATAAATCAGCTGACGTGGTTTATCCTTCAAAAACCCCAAAAACTAAATCTACCCAAGACGTGGTTGAAAGAAAATCAAAGAATAAAGGTGTTCATTTAGGTAAAAATCTTGACGTTCAGACTGAGCAACCTTTAAAGGTAAGCATATGATTCATATAATATTATTATGCATTAGTATATTATATTTTTTAAGTAATTGATGATTTTATTTCATTTGTTTGAAGAGTACACCATGCAACTTAGCAATAGGCTCAATTTCGAACATTGTTGCCGTTGGCACAATGTTTGAAGGGATGGAGAATGAGAGAGTTCATGACATACTTCTAGGAAAACAAAATGTGAAGGTCCTTGTGGAGATGATTTATGGACAAGAAGACATTCTTATTCCTATTCCGGTGAAGGGGAAGATGGAGACTCTTTTCGTTTGTCAGGATAACATAGTTGCTTGGCCTCGTAGCCTTGTTATTCCCATAGTCGAGAAGGTATGTTACTCGAGTAAAGTATTTAAATGTGAATGTTCTCATTGGCCTCGTAGTCTTTTGAATCCCACATTTATCGCATTTAACTTATATATTGTGTTTTTTTATAGGATCTTAAACCGATGACACGAATCACACATAGTTTTCCTAGTGAAGTGTTTGTTCCTCCATGCATCAAGATGTTGTATCGGTACGCTGAAACACTCGATAAGGATCGGTCCTTGCGGGTTCTTTTAAGTGAAGATGTCTTTGGAAAAGTGTTAACTCTCTACGTTATGCCAGAAGATGTCATGCAATTCTGTGCAATGGTAGAGATATCGAATACGTGCATTCTAGTATATATTGCGTAAGTACATATTCTTAATCATAGTATAATTAGTTACAACTATTACGTTATCTATAGTCTCATGCATATATCAGTGAAAAAATGTGATACAGGTTTCTTTGGAAATCATTAGAGAATCAAGGAATACTAGATATGATAACTGTAGTCGACTCAAATGAAATTGCACCCTTTTATGGGACAGTGGAGAGTCGAACCAAAAAGTTGGCATCTATTTTTTCACAACAACAACCTGGACAAAAAGTATTGATTCCATATAATCCTGGGTAAGAGTCTACAACTACCTATATTTTAGTATTTAATATGTTCATTACAGTTATGCTTCTCATTATTGGTTTCTGAGTATTATGATAGTTCTGTGGATTTTAGGAATTTATTGTTGGATATGTGCAATAAGACATATTTTGTAGTATGATTTGAGAAACGATATGTTGGGAGTGTATGTATTCTTTTTTTCAGGAATGTGTTAGTCAATTTTCAAACGAAACTCTGCTCAAATTTTTATGAATCTATGGTTTCAATTGCCAGTTACTATATTAAAAATGTGTAGTTATGCTTCTCATTATTGGTTTCTGAGTATTATGATAGTTCTGTGGATTTTAGGAATTTATTGTTGGATATGTGCAATAAGACATATTTTGTAGTATGATTTGAGAAACGATATGTTGGGAGTGTATGTATTCTTTTTTTCAGGAATGTGTTAGTCAATTTTCAAACGAAACTCTGCTCAAATTTTTATGAATCTATGGTTTCAATTGCCAGTTACTATATTAAAAATGTGTAGTTATGCTTCTCATTATTGGTTTCTGAGTATTATGATAGTTCTGTGGATTTTAGGAATTTATTGTTGGATATGTGCAATAAGACATATTTTGTAGTATGATTTGAGAAACGATATGTTGGGAGTGTATGTATTCTTTTTTTCAGGAATGTGTTAGTCAATTTTCAAACGAAACTCTGCTCAAATTTTTATGAATCTATGGTTTCAATTGCCAGTTACTATATTAAAAATGTGTAGTTTTTTATAATGATAATTACATGGTTGGTTTTGATAGTAACCATTGGATATTGTGCGTTGTGGAAGTATATGAGAATACAGCTTATATTTTCGACTCCCTCCATCCTACCATGTTAGAGGACTTGAAACGTATCGTAAATATGTAAGTTTGTTTAATATTAATTGAAGTTGATTTAGTGTATGGTTATTAAGTTTGTTCAAAATTATGCATTTATTAATTTACATGTTTTTCAACTTTATTTAGGGCAATGCGAGTTTGTATGGCTCAAAGTACCGCCGTTCAAATACCACGAAAGAATACTACTAATTGGATGAGCATGAAGGTAAAATAAATGAATTATAATCAATTGTTATTATATGTTTGACCAATTTCAAATATTCTTATTTATTTCTATATTTTGTATAGTGTCCTCGCCAAGAAGGTAGCGTCGAATGTGGGTACTATGTGCTCAAGTTTATTAGAGAAATTTTATATAATTTACGGACTCCTTTGAACTCTCTTGTAAGTAATGCATCTTTACTATTATATTTTAAAATATACATTGTATTTTCTTCATTATCATAATATTTATCTTTTGTTTTCGTGTAGTTTGATAGTAAGAAGTCATTTACACGAGAAGAACTCGACGAAGTACGGACGGAATGGGCAAATTATATTGCAAGCATCGCATTTGGGTAAACTAGTGTAATGTAGTGAACTTTGTAGTTTTTGTGCAAATTTTGGATGTAAATATGAATTATGGGAACACACATGTTTGTACTTAGACTCTTTACAAGAACCAATATCTTTTGTAGTTTATTTGGATGTAAGTGTTAGATATTTTGTTGTTTTGAATGAAATGACAAGAATTTAGTTTAATTTCACATCCAACATTGTATTCATTCAATTAGAAGAATTTCAGTTATAAAACGTTCACTGAAACAAAACAGGATTAAAACAAAACAGCAATAATCCGTATTAGGTAATGCTCAATAATCTGTATCTGAAACGAAACATGACGTTTTAAGCCCGTCATTAAAACTATTTACAATGGCGGTTTTTCACCGTCATTAAAAATACCTTTAATGGCGGTTGGTAACCGTCATTAAAACAATTTACAATGACGGTTGTCCACCGTCATTAAAAATACCTTTAATGGCGGTTCTCAACCGCCATCTTAGGGTTAAGATGGCGGTTCCTAACCGCCATCTTAGGGTTAAGATGGCGGTTTTACAATCCAAAACCGCCATTGTAAGGTTTAGATGGCGGTTGTAAACCGCCATCTTATCCCTACGATGGCGGTTTCAAAACCGCCATCTTAGGCTTACGATGGCGGTCACCTTTAATGGCGGTTGTGAACCGCCCTTAAAAGGTAACCGCCCTTATACCCATAAGATGGCACCACCTTAGAGGGCGGTTGTAAAACCGCCCTCATATACCTAAGATGGCAGTTCAGAACTGCCATCGTAGGTCAAATTTGTTGTAGTGTAAGTGTTGCCCCTGTTACGGGTGTCCACTTGTCGGATGTGACTTGTAGGTCTATCTAGAAGCAGACATCTTTAACCTCTTTGAGATTGAAAATACTTTTTCTTTCTTTTTTCATGTGTATTTGGGTTTGTGGGAAATTTTTTTTTTAAAAAAAAACAAAACAAAAGCTTCCTAAAACAAAAACGTTGTTTTTTTTTTTTGTTTTCAGTCTAAAGGAATTAAAAATGTGACACTGGGTGGTGGGACGCCCACTAACGCCTAAGTGTTGCCCCTATTATGGGTGTCCACTTGTCGGATGCGACTCGTAGGTCTACCAAGAACCAGAAATCTTTAAACCTTTCAGACGTAACTTCTTTTCTTTTTGCAAAGGAGTTAGAGATGTGACGTTGGGTAGTGGGACGCCCACTCACACAAAAGTGTTGCCCCTGTTACGGGTGTCCACTTGTCGGATGCGACTTGTAGGTCTATCTAGAAGCAGACATCTTTAACCTCTTTGAGATTTGAAATACTTTTTTCTTTTTCTTTTTCATGTGTATTTGAGTTTGTGGAAAAGTTTTTTTTTAAAAAAAAAACAAAACAAAAGCTTCCTAAACCAAAAACGTTGTTTTTTGTTTTTGTTTTAAGTATAAAGGAATTAAGGATGTGACACTGGGTGGTGGGACGCCCACTCACTCCTAAGTGTTGCCCCTGTTACGGGTGTCCACTTGTCGGATGCGACTCGTAGGTCTACCTAGAAGCAGACATCTTTAAACCTTTCAGACTTAACTTATTTTCCTTTTGCAAATGAGTTAGAGATGTGACGTTGGGTAGTGGGATGCCCACTCACGCCTAAGTGTTGTCCCTGTTACGGGTGTCCACTTGTCGGATGCGACTTGTAGGTCTATCTAGAAGCAGACATCTTTAACCTCTTTGGGATTGAAAATAAAATAATTTATTTTTTTATTTTTTATATATATATATATATATATATATATTTTGGTGTTGGATCTCTGATTTTTTTTTAACGACGGCGTATCTTTGAATTTTTTTTTTTATATGGTGACTGGATTTAAAGTATATTTTTTCTTTAAGCTGCCTACGTACCCTTGAATGGAAGGGATCAAGTCATAACGTAGTTCAGATGGAAGGCATGTATATTTTTATTGTGACTGAACTTAAAGTATATATATATTTTTCTTTAAGTTGCCTACGTACCCTTAGATGGAAGGGATCAAGCCATAACGTAGTTCAGATGAATGATTTTTTTTCTTTGGGGTCGTTCACCTTTTAAACTCATGCGGGCCAGGAGCAACATGTAGTTTATACTCTTACGTCCAGAAGTATTACATTTTATGCATAAAATTTCTTAAGAAATTTGCCGTTGATTGGGTCAATCCTTAATCCGTCTTGATCCACAATTTTGTATGTCCCATTTGTATAGACTTCCTTAACAACATAGGGTCCATCCCACTTAGGGGTGAACTTGCTCCCCGTGTGTCTCGTCGTGATAATGGGTCTTCGAACCGCGAGTATTAGATCGCCAACTTGAAATGATCGAGGCTTCAAATTTTTGTTGAAGGCCTTGGTCATTCGTGCTTGGTAACATTCCAACGCTTGCTGAGCATCTAATCTTCTTTCATCGAGTGCATCCAATTCTTCGAGACGCAATCTTGCATTGTCTTCGGTAGTTAACCCTTCTTGCACCGCCATTCTTAAGAAAGGGATTTCTCTTTCTTATAGGAGTACAACCTCGACCCCATAGACCAGGGAATAAGGTGTGACTCCCGTAGGAGTGCGGTGGGTAGTTCGGTAAGCCCATAATGCTTCACCAACCTTTTCTTTCCAGTCTCTTTTTGACTTGGAGACTACTTTCTTCAACAAGTTGCACAATGTCTTGTTGAATGCCTCTGGCAATCCGTTTGTCGGAGCGTTGTACATGGACGACTTGCACTGTTTAAACTTGAATTTCTCACATAGTTTGTCCATAAGACTGTTAGCAAATTGTCTTCCATTATCGGTCACGATGCGATGAGGGATGCCGTAGCGATAAATGATGTGGGTTCGGATGAAGTCCACGACAGTTTCCTTTTTGGCTTCTTTTAAAGCAAGTGCCTCAGCCCACCTTGAAAAGTAATATGTCCCAGCGAGGATGAGTGTCCTGCTGAGGACTTAGGCGTTATTGGACCAACGAGATCGAGCCCCCAAGCTTCAAAAGGCCATGAAGCTATGGTTGGGTGAAGGGGTTCTGGCGGTTGATGTATGAAGTTTGCATGAAACTGACAAGCCTCGCATTTTTTCGCATACTCCATTGAATCTTGAACCATCATCGGCCAGTAATAACCCATTCTCTTTAATTGGAAGTGAAGTTTTGGTCCAGACTGGTGAGCACCACAAACACCCGAGTGTGCTTCTGCTAGTGCTGTTACTGATTCCTCTTTACTTAGGCATCGAAGAAAAAGTCCATCATAAGAGCGCCGATAAAGGGTCTCTTTGTAGTAGATGAATCGTGCACCCCTTCTTCGTATTTCAGCTTTACGCCAGGCATCTTAAGGAAGCCTTCCATGTTGTAGATAGTCTACAATTGGTTGTCGCCAATCCTCCTCTTCAATTACACAGACCGATATCACATTCGCTTCTTGCCTTTCTTCTTCAGTTGGTGGTACAGTCCATCTTTGACAGATCGGGACGTTCATTACTTCACTTTCTGAGACAGTTAGAGTTGTGGCCAAGTTTGCTAATGCGTCTGCCTTTGTATTTTCGGCTCTTGAAATGTGCTCCATTGTCATATTGTCGAAGCTTTCCAGTAGTCGTCTTGCATAATTGAAGTAAGGTATTAAATCTTGGTGTTTTACCTCGTATTGGAGCAACAATTGATTAACTATCAACTTTGAATCTCCGTAGATCTCAATGTAGGTTACTCCAATCTCTATGGCTATTTGGAGACCCATAATGAGCGCTTGATACTCAACAACATTATTCGAACATACCTCTCCGAATGTGAACTATACGACTGTTGACAGAGAAATTCCGGCCAATCAGCGGTCACCACGTGTCTTCATCACGGCCGATGGATCAGATAGACTTGAGACTTGACCGAGCAAATTCGGTCACACCGCAATTGGGTCGAAATCGAATCGGGCCAGAAAGCTATTTAAATGGCAATTTGGCCCAAAGCCCAAAAAACCATTGGGCCCAGAACCCCAAAAGTCCATTGGACCCAAGCCCATTGGATCCAAGCCCAAGCCCATTGGATCCAGGCCCAAGCCTACCAGGCCCATGAGAACTCTATAAATAGAGAGCTCATTCTTCATTTTCAAGGTTCAGAAAATTTCTACTCCTAAGAGCTGAGAGAGAATTCTCAAGCAACGAAGACTCCTTAAATCCTTGGAAGACTGAACAATCATCCAACATCGAGAACAAGCTGCGAAGCCCTCGATACAAATCCAACATCGAGAACAATCTGCGAAGCCCTCGAAACAAATCCAACATCGAGAACAAGCTGCAAAGCCCTCGATCCAAATTCAACATCGAGAACAGGCTGCGAAGCCGTCGATCCAAATTCAACGTCGAGAACAAGCTGCGAAGCCTCAATCCAAATTCAACATCGAGAACAAGCTGCGAAGCCCTCGATACAAATACTTCAACATCGAGAACAAGCTGCGAAGCCCTCGATACAAATCCATCAACATCGAGAACAAGCTACGAAGGCCTCGATCCAAATTCAACATCGAGAACAAGCTGCGAAGCCCTCGATACAAATCCAACATCGAGAACAAGCTACGAAGCCCTCGATCCAAATTCAACATCGAGAACAAGCTACGAAGCCCTCGATCCAAATTCAACATCGAGAACAAGCTGCAAAGCCCTCGAAACAAATCCAACATCGAGAACAAGCTACGAAGCCCTCGATCCAAATTCAACATCGAGAACAAGCTACGAAGCCCTCGATCCAAATTCAACATCGAGAACAAGCTGCAAAGCCCTCGAAACAAATTCAAGATCGAGAACAAGCTGCAAAGCCCTCGATCCAAATCCAACATCGAGAACAAGCTGCAAAGCCCTCGAAACAAATCCAACATCGAGAACAAGCTGCGAAGCCCTCGAGATACATTTACATTTGAGAGAGAAAGAATCAGAGGATCATACATTAGAGATTGTAATCCACTACGCACTGATACATACAATACATAAATACAAAATTCAAATTTCATATACACGTGTCGAATTTCCATCCGTCGTTCGAACTCTCGTGTGAACAGATTGGCACGCCCAGTGGGACCACTCTACCTCTCATCTCTCCCTCTCTCAACTAAAGTTAACAATGACATCGAATAAAACAACATTCAGGTCTCTCATTTCCAACAACCCTTACAAGGGACCTGCACCCGCAACCGCTTCATCAAAGAAGTCTCGCAGACGGACGAACACACTCCTGTCATCGTGAGAAAAATTTATAAACGACTGACGGAGTCTGCGCAGGGTGGGATAATCATCAAGGAAAATCTCTTGTACGATGAATATGTTCCTTTCTCTGATCAGTCGGAGAAGGTGTCCGATTCCAACGTAATGTCTGTAATGATGGCTGTTACGTCTCCAAAAGTGACTATTTTAGGACTTATTTGTTATAGAAAGATGTACACCCATAAGCGTTTTTGGTAGAATTTAGCTTAAACTTGTATATGGAAATTAGTAGAATGAAGCTAAATGAGGACTTATGTGTAAAAGGAAAGAAAAAGAACCAAGAACAAAGCTAAAGACTTGAAAATTGCACATTGCTGAAGCATTGCGAAAACATTGCGGTTTCAGCAATGTTTTAAGTGAAATCTGTTAAGTTGTCTAACCAATTTCTGTTTTGTTACGATCTCTCAGCGGCCCATTCTTTCTCCTGCTGCCACGTGGAAGGTCGACGTTCAGAATGGATGGTCCTTCTTGGCTGAAGACTACCTGCAAAACCCTATAAAAGGAGGTCAAGATGGAAGGACAAACACACACTCGAAAGGCGTAGATCTTCCTTCCCAACGCAGTTTCTCATTGTTTTCTCTCACGGGTGTTGGCGTGGAGGTTTCAGCTGGTGGAATCGATAATCTAAGAGGAAGAAGAGAGGATCTTTCATCTCTTCTGATTGGATTCATCCACGATCAAGCTTACCTTCGGCTTTCATCCAAAGCGTTGCAGCGAGGAGTTCACACGCATGCTTTACTGCTTTCTGCTGTTCTTGTTTCCCTTTTCGTTTCTGTCTTTGCTATTTCACTTTTGTCTGCTACTCCACTCTATTTCGTACTATTCTGTTTTGCTTTAGTTGTTCAAAGTTGTCATTTGTTTAGTTCAAACTTTGGTTAATCAAAGCATTATTTCATCACTTCGCAAGTTCTCCATATCTTCTGTTTGCTGTCGTTTCTTCTTGAATACTGTCGAGCATGTTTAAATACACAAGTCTTTCCACTCCATCTTCATCCATGAGTAACTAAACCACATAAGGGTATGCTAATGACAAGTCTATAGGTAGAAGTACGTGAATCAAGCATGTAGGTTAGTTTCAAATGCATTGAATGTATGTAAGCTTCATCCCACGGGCAATATCGATTGGCCATCCATTTTGTCCAAAGAACTCCTAACCTCTGGAAGGAGTAAGAGTTCAGAGTCGTACATTCATGCTAGCCTTTCATGGTAGCCAGAAAACGACCTAGGAATAGGCGTTTTCCTAGTACAAATCACTAAACTTGCTTTTATAAATAGATGCTTCAGGCCTTACTTGGACATGACTAAACTAAAGGATCTAATGCATGAAATCGAAAGATACATGAGAATGAGTTAGTTTGATGCATGATGAGTTGATCTACTGCTTGAGATTCGTATGAAAAAGTCTATAGAGGAGTCGTTAGTAGCCCTTGTTTCCCTACTTTACCCCTAATTCGCTGTTAGTAACATTGCTAGAAAATTGTTGTTTCCGCAATTTTCTTAGTTCAAATTTCTGCCTTAGCCATTTTTCTTAGTTTTTCTGTTTTGCGATTTTATTGCTAGATAATTGCTCTCTCCGCAATTCTTTTCCTTCTACATTCGAGTTTACCTATCTACTTGCACTTGTTTATGCTTTCATATCTTGCATGTTCCTTAATAGTTAGGCACTTTAAACCCAAATCTACCCCATTTAAACCACCCTTTCTCACTTAACCTCTCAGTTCGTTAGTAACTAAGAATAAATCTCTGTGGGAAATCGAATGAAAAAATACTTATTACTTGCTACAAGATCATGTATGCTTGCATGTTCTGAGTGCTCTATCCTTGCATCTTTATTTTAAACATTGAGCACGCAACAATGGCGGACGCACGCACTAACGATGAAGCAATGGCTGAAATGGAAAAGAAATTAAATTTTCTGATGAAAGCAGTTGAAGAACGAGACCTCGAGATTGCCCACTTGAGAAATCAGATGCAAAGTCGAGAGGCTGCAGAGTCAAGTCTAACTCCTGCAACAAGGAGGAATGACAAAGAAAAAAATGTCATCCAAGAAGACCAACCGCATCACTCAACGTCGGTCGCTTCGCTGTCTGTCCAACAACTGCAGGACATGATCACGAACACTATCAGAGCTCAATACGGTGGACCCATGGTAGAGCACTTTATGTGGTACTCCAAATTCAAGCTGTCGAGGCTTGCCAAAATACAATTTATAAACCCGAGTACACCGAGCTATTTGCAGCTAAGTGGTAACGGGGTCGATCCGCAGGGAAATAAGAAATCTAATTTAACTAAATCTAATTCGCTAGAAATAAAAAGTATGCACAAATTAAAATAAAAGAATTAATTTGGTTTGGGGGGAAGGGAGCTCCTAATATGCAACTAACGAAAAATTAAATGACAACGTGCAAAATTAAACGGTCGTGCTTAACTTCGAGTAATGGAATTGCTCGTTATGGATGTTCGGATCATCGATACAATTTCTTAATTAATCATGCTTATGCACACAATTCATTTGGCAACTTCTAACTCAAATGACCCAAGGATGTGATTAGAAATGTGCAATTCTAATCGTACTTGGCCAACAATCTATCTAAGGTCGCGACCCCTAAATCGACTATGAGCCAGTGACGGGAACATTGCGACGGCCTAATCCTAAGACTAACCCGGTTTCTCTCTTGCCTTAAGCCTAACATGAAAACGTTAATTAATTCAGATTACCAACTGTCACTTTGGGTTGACTTAATTAGCCATGCTTAAGCCTGTGCTACCTAGCGGTTTGGGCAATTATACGTCCCAACCTTTAGCCCTCTATCATGCATAGGAATTATAGCGTCAATCTAATTTAGCTACACATGCTAGAATTGGATTAAGAACAAGCAAGAAGATGCATAAACATACTAATTTCTCAACATTTACAAAGGGGCAAAACCTCCCCAAACATCCAAAACTTACAAACCAAACCTCAAAATTAAGCACTTACCTCGGTTTAGCCTTCCATGGAGGATGAATTAATCCAATCCCCCATGGAAGAGCTTAGTAGCATGCAAAAAGGAGAAGAAGAAGTACAAAAATGGTGGAAAATGCCTTAGACCCGAGAGGAAATCGTTGGAGAAGAAGGAGAGTGAAAGAATGGCTGAAAAATTGCGTTTTCACGCCTTTAAAAGTTGGAGCGTCGCGACGCTAGGCAAGCGTCGAGACGCTGTGCCCTAAGTTGGTTGATGCGCGCACGCGCGGGCGTCGAGACGCTCGGACAGCGTCTCGACGCTGTCGCGCGTCCATCTGGAAAAATGTCGGGCTGGCGTCGAGACCCTCGGGTGGCGTCTCAACGCTGGGGGCGCGCGCGTGCGTCGGATGGTGTCTGGGCAGCGTCGAGACCCTCGGGCGGCGTCTCGACGCTGTCGCGCGCTTCGTCTGCGTTTGGCAATCGGGGCGGCGTCGAGACCCTCGGGCGGCGTCTCGACGCTGTCGCGCGCGCGTGCTTCGGATGATGTCTGGGCGGCGTCGAGACGCTCGGCCAGCGTCTCGACGCTGGCAGCGTCGAGCTAGCGTCTCGACGCTGCCGCCCATGCAAGTGAGCTCTCGGGTTTTTGGTGCCAAATTTGCCTCTTCAAGGCAATTTTTGCCATCTCTTGGATTCTTCAAGGCCTTTCACTCCCGATGCATCTATGAAGCTCTAAAACGACACTTTAAGCCCCGAAATGTGTCTAAGGACTTCCCGAGCTCTCTACCATGAAATCGCCTACAAGGAAGCATTTTAATCAATATATGTCATGGTTTTAGCCAGAATTAGGGACATAAAGATAGCTCTATTTTGGACCTATCAACCCACCCAAAGCTCCCTCTTGTATACCAAACCGTATACAAAGAGGATCGACAACTTGAGAATGCCCATCGGGTATCAGCCGCCAAAGTTTCAACAATTTGACGGCAAGGGCAATCCTAAACAACACATTGCCCACTTTGTTGAGTCGTGCGAGAACGCTGGAACTCGGGGAGACCTGTTGGTTAGGCAGTTTGTCCGGACTCTAAAAAGAAATGCCTTCGATTGGTACACGGACTTGGAGCCCGAGACAATTGATAGTTGGGAACAGTTTGAAAGAGATTTCCTGAATCGCTTCTACAGCACGAGGCGAACAATCAGCATGACCGAACTCTCGCACGCTAACCAAAGGATGGGAGAGCCAGTCATTGATTTCATCAACCGTTGGAGATCGTTGAGTCTCGACTGCAAGGATCGACTCACCGAGGTGTCCGCCGTTGAAATGTGCATCGGCGACATGCATTGGGGACTTCATTACATCCTGCAAGGGATAAAGCCCCACACATTTGAAGAGTTAGCGACTCGCGCCCACGATATGGAGTTGAGTATCGCCAACAGAGGGAGCAAGGACCTCCTAATCCCGGATATCAACAAAGTGAAAAAAGAAATGAAGGACAGTGAGAATATCACGAAAAATGTCGTGGAAGAATCCATGGTCGTCAGCACGACCCCTGTATGGTTTTCCTCAAAAGGAAAGGAAAACAAGACAGAAAGAAGAAATGACGGAGGCGAGAGACGTTACCTTACGTTAAAAGAAAGACAAGAAAAAGTCTACCCATTTCCAGACTCTGACATTCCTGACATGTTAGAGCAACTATTGAAAACACGACTGGTTGAGTTTCCCGAGTGTAGGCGCCCGGAAGAGATGAACAAAGTCGATGATCTCAACTATTGTAAGTATCATCGAGTTATCAGTCATCCGGTGAAAAAATGTTTCGTCCTAAAGGAGCTAATTCTAAGGTTAGCTAAAGAAGGAAAAATTGAGCTAGACTTAGATGAAATAGCTCAATCAAACCACGCTGCAGTAACAATGAACTCCGACGCTCAATTATTTCCAACCTCATTTAATAAGCAAAAGGAAAGCCTCATCCAGTTTGGGACCTTCGAACCAATAATTGTTCGGTTCGGACATGAAACCCCAAAGAAAATTTCTCAGGTAAAACCTGAGGCCGTCGGAAATGAGGATAAAGGTTGGACCGTTGTGGCTCGTCAGAAAATACGACGACAAAGACCTGTCCAGAAAGAAGATTGCATACTTCGAGATGATAAACGAAACAATAAACTTTCAAAGAAGAAAAAAAGAATCAATTCGAGGAAGCCTCAACACGTGAGAAGAGAAAGCAAATATTTTTCTCAACCTCGACGACGGGTGACTTTAAAAGAATTTTCCTCAAGAAGTTTTCTTCCCATCAAGAAAGAGGAAGAAATTTGTGCAAGTTCATGCTACATCAATGCAGAAGAAGTCAGCGACTCAAAAGAAGTCGACCAAAGAACCTTTGTCTTCAATCGCATCAAGCCTTCAACTACTCGAACTTCGGTCTTCCAAAGGATGAGTATGGCCGCGACAAAAGAAGAAAATCCATGTCTAACTTCTACCTCCACTCGAACTTCAGCTTTCCAAAGGTTAAGTGTTTCTACATCAAAGAAAGACGGACCTTCAAAATCTGTTTTTGATCGCCTCAAAGTTACAAGTGATCAACAACAAGGAAAAATGAAGACTGTAGGGGCAAGACTCTTCGATGAAGAAAGTAGCGACAAGAAGATTCACAGTCGTGTTCCTTCACGCATGAAGAGGAAATTTTCTGTCCACATAAACACAGAGGGTTCCTTGAAGGTGAAGAAAAATCTCATCATTCTAACCAATCCTACAAGCGAAGGATTTGATCAAGACCTTGATGAAGATAAAAGCTTTTGAAATGTAATACTCCTTAACGTAAGAGTATAAACTACATGTTGCTCCTGGCCCGCACGAGCTTAAAAGGTGAACGGCCCAAGTAAAAAAAAAAAAAAAAAAACCACTCATGTAACCTAAACTACGTTATGACTTGATCACTTCCATCTAAGGGTACGTAGGCAACTTAAAGAAAAAAAAATATATATACTTTAAGTTCAGTCACAGCAATAAAAAAAAAGGATTACATTCCATTTGAACTACGTTATAACTTGATCCCTTCCATTCAAGGGTACGTAGGCAACTTAAAGAAAAAAAAACACTTTAAGTTCAGTCACAACAATAAAAAATCATCATGTATTGAACCAAAAAATAAAGGAGTAATCGATGTTCCCGTCGCTGCATCTCCAAGTTCCGCCGCGCGCGCGATCGCATCTCCAAGTTCCGCCGCGCGCGCGATCGCATCTCCAAGTTCCGCCGCGCGCGCGATCGCATCTCCAAGTTCCGCCGCGCGCGCGATCGCATCTCCAAGTTCCGCCGCGCGCGCGATCGCATCTCCAAGTTCCGCCGCGCGCGCGATCGCATCTCCAAGTTCCGCCGCGCGCGCGATCGCATCTCCAAGTTCCGCCGCGCGCGCGATCGCATCTCCAAGTTCGGATTGTATAGAGGTGGACTTGAGCCCAAGACTAAAGGAAACAAAAGGTATACATGTTCCACTTTGCCAAACAAGCTTTGTTGTTCTCATTGTGTTCAGATTGTAATACTTCATTCAACTTGAAATTTAGGCGGGTTCTAAATTTCCTTCCATAATCATAAAGTTAAAATTTTCGAACTTTATGTCAATTGATTGGAATCCCAAAATTATACCAAGTCAAATTTTCATTCAAGCTAAATTTCAAGAAAATCCAAAATTTTCCTAAAAATAAAATTTTGGGCATATTCCAAATTTTATTTTCAAGCATGATTTAGAGCCAAAATTTATCTAAATCAAAGTCTCAAATCGAAATTGGCGAGTTGGGTATACTCCAAATTTTATCCCACTTCGAAATTGGAGTAAAGTTCAAAGTCAAATCCTATTCAAAATTCAATTGGGCAACTCCAAAACTCTACTCTACATCCAAAATGGAATTAAAGTAGAACACAAGAATCTACTAAAGTTCAAGTCAAGCTTCTGCCAAATAAGAAAGATCAAAATTGTAAGCCCAATTCATATTTTTTGGTCAATTGGCATAGAAAGATGTATCAATCAAAAGAATTGATTTATGGACCAAATTTCATATTTCGATAAGATTGATATGTCGAGGCAGATTCGAAATTAGAGGTGTCCTACGTTTCGATTTCTCTATTTAACTTTTTCTAGACTCACCCACACATACTTGTGCATAACTCTCGAAAAAAGGGGCATTTGTTGACAGAGAAATTTCGGCCAATCAGCGGTCACCACGTGTCTTCATCACGGCCGATGGATCAGATAGACTTGAGACTTGACCGAGCAAATTCGGTCACACCGCAATTGGGCTCGAAATCGAATCGGGCCAGAAAGCTATTTAAATGGCAATTTGGCCCAAAGCCCAAAAAACCATTGGGCCCAGAACCCCAAAAGTCCATTGGACCCAAGCCCATTGGATCCAAGCCCAAGCCCATTGGATCCAGGCCCAAGCCCAACAGGGCCATGAGAACTCTATAAATAGAGAGCTCATTCTTCATTTTCAAGGTTCAGAAAATTTCTACTCCTAATAGCTCAGAGAGAATTCTCAAGCAACGAAGACTCCTTAAATCCTTGGAAGACTGAACAATCATCCAACATCGAGAACAAGTTGCGAAGCCCTCGATACAAATCCAACATCTGATGGAGCGCTCATGGCACGCAGCGGAAGCGATTTGGATCATAGACACTCTAATTTCATCAATTTAAACAAATGGAAACATGCAAAAGCAATGAAAAAGAGAAATTAGAACACATACCCTTGTCGTTCGTATTTCTCCAGTTTTCACCGCCAGAAGCTCCTCACGAGCTCACCGAGCCTTCTCACGAAACGTTCGTGGACCACCCACGGTAATCCCGCTATCCTCAGGCCGAGAAACGGAGTGGTGGGACTCCTTTTACAAAAGAAAAGGAAGAAGCTTCACTGAAGAAAATCTAATTTTCAACAGAGGACAAAAGCTCAAGAAGACCGAAGTGATAGAGAGAGAACTCAATTTGAAATCTAATTTCAATTGAAGAACCCAAAGTGCACTAAGCACTTTTTAATTTCTATTTTTTTTTTTTTTTTTTTTTTTTTTAATTAGTCTGATGAATCACATATATATATACTCTGTATATATAACATGTGTCTTACATCTTGCATGTAAGACACATATATATATATATATATATTTATATATTATTATTATTAATAAAATTAATAATAATTATTTTATTAATTAAACTTTTTAATTAATAAAAAATATATATATATATATAAATTAATTAATATTATTTAATTCAAAATCAAATATTAATTAAATAATATAATTAATCCCGGTTTTCCGAAAACCGACTTTTTGCACATGAATCCTATTCATGTTTTCAGACCAATCTCATATTTAAATCATATTTAAATATGTCCATATTTAAATCATATTTAAATATGTCTATTCTTCTTCCACAAACCCGAATTTGAACGATTCAAATTCTTTTCTTTTCTTTTATATTGTTTCACGGCTTTATCCGAGCTAGCCAGGAGAACCGTAAGGACCTACAGATCATGAGCTCCAACGATACGAGATTATCCGGTCAAAACTCTTTTAACCGAACTAACCAACATTCGTTAACCCCCGGAGACTCCACTAAAGTCCAAGGGCTGCACTCTCCTCACTGTAGATATATTGTGTCCTATTGATATAACTATCATCAGTAAGTCGATCCTTCACAGGTCGTTCATAATCACAACGGGTCATTTAAACCGTTTAACCCTTGTATTATATCTTGTTCCTTAAGTACCACTGACACCTCTAATGAACAATTGATTTGTGGTCCAACCATCAAATCAGATTCCTCCCTGATCAGGAGAGGATGGGCCCATTGTTCAAGACCTGGAGTCAGCACTTAAGGGAACAACCTCTCTACTAACCCTTAAAGCGGGTAGGAGTGAATTCCAATCTTGCTACAACTATGTCCCCAGCCACTTATTCAATCTTATCCCCAAGATGGTAGGCATATTGAGTCGGCAAACTGGCCACTCTCACCCGTACAAATCAAAGGATAAGGTTGAATAAACAGGAGTTCATAGTAAGCTCAGGATTGAGATCGAGTTACCTAAGTCATCATATGAATAAACCGGTCTTTACAGTAAACGGTGTTATAAAGAAAGAGCGATTTTATTTCTTGGTTCGGTCTTGTGCAAACTCATTGCACAGGACGCCCTCACTCACATGTCTCTACATGAAACGATTCGAATCACATCGTTTTGTACTATACAAAGTGAGCCGCGTCCAATAGTGTCCCCAGGATAAGGTACCCAGCCTTATCCCTATACTATAGACCATTTTGGCTGTGTACTTGAACTTGATCCACATTCATGTCACACATGAAGTTCAAGTACTCACACTACAGCCATGGGTGTTAGTTATTGGTATAGGTTAATACAAACACAATTCACTAAAATTCAATAACAACTTTATTGAAATATAATATATACATTCATTCAGTTTACAAACTACGAGTTTTAGGACATAAAACCCAACAAACTCCCACTTGGACTAAAACATCAGTGGAGTACATGCTGGTCGAGAGAACTAGAATATCAAATATCTAAAGTATCTCCCACTGTCCTACTGAGCAGCTCGAAGCCCTATACTTTGTAGGTGTCTCTCAAACACTTTAGCCGTGAGAGACTTAGTAAACGGATCAGCAATGTTGTGCTCCGAGGCTACCTGTGTGACGATCACATCTCCTCGTTGCACTATCTCCCTGATGAGATGATACTTTCGCTCAATATGCTTTCCACGCTTATGGCTTCTAGGTTCTTTAGAATTTGCCACTGCACCGCTGTTATCACAATAAAGGGTGATTGGCAAGTTCATATTTGGAACAACTTCCAAATCTGTCAAGAACTTCCTAAGCCATACAGCTTCCTTCGCTGCTTCGCAAGCTGCGACATACTCAGCTTCCATGGTGGAGTCAGCAATACAACCTTGCTTTATACTCCTCCATACTATTGCTCCTCCGTTAAGAGTGAACACTGATCCTGATGTAGATTTCCTAGAATCAATATCAGTCTGAAAATCAGAGTCAGTGTATCCTGCAAGGATCAAATCCTTCGCGCCATACACAAGCACATAGTCTCTCGTTCTCCTAAGATACTTGAGGACGTGTTTAACGGCTGTCCAGTGATCATATCCTGGATTGGACTGGAACCTACTGACAATTCCTACTGCATAGCAGATGTCGGGTCGTGTACACAACATAGCGTACATGAGACTACCAACTGCAGATGCATAGGGAATTCGTCTCATATCCTCAACCTCTTGAGGTGTCTTAGGAGACTGTTCCTTAGACAAGTGAATTCCATGCCTAAAAGGCAGCGAACCTTTCTTGGAATTCTGCATCGAATATCTTGACAACACCTTGTCAATATAAGATGCTTGAGACAGCGCTAGCACTTTGTTCTTACGATTCCTTATGATCTGAATCCCTAGAACAAACTGAGCCTCTCCCAAATCTTTCATTTGGAATTGGGTCGCTAGCCAATTCTTAACGTCAGTTAGGAACCCTACATCATTCCCAATGAGTAGTATATCGTCTACGTACAAGACTAAGAAAGCTACAACAGTATTGACTACTTTCTTGTAAACACAAGGTTCGTCAATATTTTTTTCAAAGCCATAAGATTTGATCGCCGTATCAAACCTTATATTCCAGGATCTAGATGCTTGCTTCAACCCATAAATGGATCGATTAAGCTTGCAAACCTTTTGCTCTTGACCCTGAAGTATGAATCCCTCTGGTTGAGCCATATAGATACTCTCCTCAAGATTACCATTCAGAAAGGCAGTCTTGACATCCATTTGCCAGATTTCATAATCATAAAATGTAGCAATGGATAAGAGTATTCTAATCGACTTTAACATGGCAACAGGAGAAAAGGTTTCTTCATAGTCCACCCCTTCTCTTTGGGAATAACCTTTTGCCACAAGTCGAGCCTTAAAGGTTTGCACCTTACCGGCTTGGTCTCGTTTTCTCTTGTAGATCCACTTGCAACCGATAGGTCTTTCACTATCTGGTTGGTCTACAAGATCCCAGACCGAATTGAAGTACATAGACTCCATTTCGAGATCCATGGCTTTAAGCCACTGGTCTTTGTCTATGTCATTCATTGCCTGTTTAAAGGTCAATGGATCCTCAACACCATCATCAGGTATGACGACTTGAGTTTCAGACAAGCCGATGTAGCGGTCAGGCTGTCTTACATCCCTCCCACTGCGTCGAGGCTTTCTCAACTCTTCAGAAGGACCAGCCTGATCAACAACCTTTGTTGATCCGTCTGTAGCTTTCCTGGAAAATTCGGACAAAACAATTTTGCTCGACGGTAGATGATCTCTCATGTGGTCTTCCTCTAAGAACGTGGCATTAGTTGATACTAGTACCTTGTTCTCATGAGGATCGTAAAATAGACCACCTTTCGTTTCCTTGGGGTAACCTACAAATAGGCACAATTTTGAACGATGTTCCAACTTCTTTGGATTGGGTACTAGCACATGTGCCGGACACCCCCAAATCCTGAAGTGACGTAAACTACCTTTACGCCCTCTCCATAACTCATAAGGTGTTTCAGAAACACTTTTAGAGGGAACCATGTTCAAAATATATACTGCAGTCTCTACTGCATATCCCCAAAACGAACTAGGCAAATGAGCATAACTCATCATAGATCGAACCATGTCTAACAGGGTTCTATTTCTCCTCTCGGACACACCATTCTGCTGTGGTGTTCCTGGCGCTGAGAGTTGAGATACTATTCCATGTTCTATCATATAGTCTTGGAATCTTAAATCCATATACTCTCCACCTCGATCTGATCGGAGTGTTTTTATCGATTTACCTAATGTGTTCTCAACCTCTGCCTTATACTCTTTGAACTTTTCAAGAGCTTCGGACTTATGATGCATTAGATAAAGATAATCGTACCTAGAATAATCATCAATGAAACTGATGAAATATTCATACCCTCCTCGTGCTTTGACATTCAAAGGACCGCAGAGATCCGAATGCACGATTTCTAGAGGTTCTTTGGACCTATGACCTTTTTCAGAAAAAGATCGTTTGGTCATTTTGCCCTCAAGACAAGACTCACATTGCGGTAAAGAGTTGTCCTCTAAACGATTTAGCAGACCACTCTTAACCAATCTCCCAATCCTATTGAGATTAATGTGACCTAGTCTTAAGTGCCAAAGATAAGTACTTGGAGAAAGTTTCTGCCTTTTAGTTTGAGTCTCAGCTGTTTTAAACATTTCAGTGTTCAAAATAGCTTTGGTTTCGGTTGGTCTTAACACATACAAGTTGTTTTCAAGTTTCGCAGAACAAATACGTACACCTCTTTTGCTAATGAACGCTTCATTATGAACAAAAGATACTTTATACAACTGTTCTAACAAACAAGATACAAGATTCCTCTGGAAGGTAGGAACCAGGAGTACATTTTCTAGTAAAATGAAACTATCTCTATACAACAACTTTACAGCTCCCACTGCTTCAGCTGAGACAACCTCTCCAGTTCCAACTCTGAGAGTTATCTCACCGCGAGAAAGTGGCTGCCAAGAACTAGTTTCCTGAAAAGAAGAACAAACATGGTTAGTAGCTCCTGAATCAAGTATCCAGGTATGACAATCATGTTCTACTAAACATGTTTCAACAACAAGTAAATCATATTTACCTTGTCTTTCTTTCTCAGCCTTTTTCTCTGCAAGATACTTTGGGCAATTGCGTTTCCAGTGCCCATCTACACCACAATGGAAACATTTTCCTTTGTCTGTAGATCTAGTCTTGCTCTTAGCAGTAGCAGGTGCTTTTCCCTTCCTTTTATCTTTCTTCTTCTTTTGAATATTCTTATTCTTAATAGAAGAAAGTTCAGACCTACTCCCTGAAGACGACCCCTTTTGGAATTTCCTAGAAGTGACAACATTTGCCTCCTTCTCTTTTCCTTTAGAAGTCTGAAGGGACTGATAGGTCTGTAGCTCGCTGAGGAGAGAAGTCAAATTATACTTTATCTTGTTCATTACCAAATTGGTTCTGAACTGAAGGAAACTCTTCGGAAGAGATTCCAAGATAAAGCTTACTTGACTTGACTCATTTATAATAGCTCCGTTTACTTCCGCCACATTGAAGTGGACCATCATGTTAAGGACATGCTCCCTAACAGAGGTTCCCTCCTTCATGCGAGAGTTGTAAACGAATTTGAGGGCTTCATGACAGACCGATGAGGACGGAAGTCCAAACATCTCCTGTAATGAAGACATGATTTCTTTAGCAGAAACCATATCCTCGTGCTTCTTAGCTAACACATCAGATATGCTGGCTAAGATATAGACTCGGGCTTTATCATTAGCCCTTGTCCATCTATCATATGCTTCTCGAACAGTTCGAGTCGCATCCGAGCTAGGAGGGGGAGGACAATCCTCTGATAAGACGAACCTGAGATCATCTAGAACGAGAATCGTATTCAAGTTCGATTTCCAGGTCGCGTAGTTATCGCCGGTTAACTTATCGGAAGCTAGTAAGTGAATGAAAGAGCTAGACATGCTGAAAAGAGAATGAATAAATATTAGTGAAAATGTTTTAACCTAATTTAGACACCAATCAAGAATTTAGCAAAGAATAATAATGTACCCAAAACTCATTATTAAACTGCAACGATACTTCAGTGGGTCAGAATGGTTGCTACCGAGGGGCAGTCAAGCATTCCTTCACTGAATCAAGACATTCTTGACTAAATGCTAATACCAGAATATCTCATATTCCTATAGCATCTTAGTTATCGCTGTTTGGTCAAGATTTACTAACTCCTTAGCAAATCTCGTAAGTGTGACCCTCCATTTTTAGAATTCATAGGGCGGCCCCAACGATGCAACCGAATGGAAATGTCAAAGTTGGGAATGGCTCTATGTTTCTTTATCCATAAATGGTGATTGAGATGTTCTGATTCCTATGAAACGGCCCTCCGAATGGATCGGTACCACTTGTGGGCACCTAGCAGGCAGAACATAGGAATCTCACGGTTCAATCCAATGGAGGAGACCGCAGGATGTATTGACATACTTCCTTCTCCCACTTACTATAAATACTTTCTCCATTCACCTTGCTCTTGAATTATGCAAATACCATCCGAATGGGGATGCCCTATTGACATCACGAGGCCGAGCATAATTCTCACGGTGTGAACTTGACAGAGAACGTAGGAGGAGAGGGACATATCATATATACCTTCTCAACACCTCTACTAAGTATTTTAAGACGGAATGGGTAAATTACTCAGGCATTATCCGGCTAAGACAATAAGACCTAAGTCTAGGTAAAACAAACTTTTACCTATGATGTCTAGGTGATAAACACTTTATTACCTCACACCACTCACGCATGCTCATAAAGCCGGGTTAACTTTACTCAAGTACCGGATGGTCCCCAGGTAGGAGGTGTTCCGTAAACCGTCAGCTTAAATACCTCCAACCTCGAACAGGATGTCCCCGGGTGAGTTTCTTGTAACCTTAGCATTTACAAGATATCGACCTATTCATCTAATGAAACGGAACGATACATTCAACCCTAAGTGAGCATGCCTTTGTCTTTGTTATAGATTTTAAAAGTCTATGCCAATTTTACAACGCTTTGCAAAACTAAGACTTACTACAACAAACTTCTACATGCTTCTCAAACATGCATCACTAAGGCATGACAAGTTGAATATTTAATTTCATAATTAATATAACAATTATATCGATTATGTTTTTAAATATACAACTCCTAATTCATAAATTAATATAACACTTATATCAATTCTCATGAATTAAGCATGCATCCTATACATTATAACACTTATAACAAACAAAATGCATCTAATGTTGGATGTTTAATTTCATAATTAATATAACACATATATCAATTATTCTATTAAGCAAACAACATCTAATTCATGAATTAATATAACTCTTATATTAATACTCATGAATAAACATGCATCCTATACATTATAACACTTATAACATACCATGTGCATAAAATTAGGACAATTTATGTTGTATATTTAATTTCATAATTAATATAACACTTATATCAATTATTCTATTAAATTAACAACAACTAATTCATGAATTAATATAACTCTTATATCAAAATTCATGAATTGCCAAATATGCATACGATATATTATAACACTTATAACATATTTTCAATGCATGAAGCATGCTTCCTACGGTGGGATTTTAAATCTATATGGCATACGTTATGCACATACAAACATGGAATTTAATTAAAACATACATTCGCAATGCATAATTAATTAAACATACTAAAGTGGATCGATTTTGGCATTTAGCAAGCAATAACTAATTTATTACAAGCTTGATCAACAAGCCACGTCTTGAGCGGACTTCGAACTCTTCGCACCGCCTTTGACCAACTTGCTTCCTCCGAACGCTTCGGCCAAAATTTCTTCGAATTTCTCCTCGTAATGCCTTGAACGAGTTTGAAATTACACCGAACATTTCGGCGAGTTTCAAACTCAAACTTCTTTCACAAAGAACCCTATATGGACTCTAATGACTCTAAAAATACAGACTCTTTAGCATACATTAAAGCCCATACAATCTCGGGCAATTACAAATAATGAAATTCAAAAAGAAACTATGCCAAAATCGATATTCACTTTAGAATTCCATTCAGAAACAATTTCTAAATAAAACCCACCATAACTTAAATTGATAGAAATTGAGTGGCCAAAAACGCTCTGATACCAATTGATGGAGCGCTCATGGCACGCAGCGGAAGCGATTTGGATCATAGACACTCTAATTTCATCAATTTAAACAAATGGAAACATGCAAAAGCAATGAAAAAGAGAAATTAGAACACATACCCTTGTCGTTCGTATTTCTCCAGTTTTCACCGCCAGAAGTTCCTCACGAGCTCACCGAGCCTTCTCACGAAACGTTCGTGGACCACCCACGGTAATCCCGCTATCCTCAGGCCGAGAAACGGAGTGGTGGGACTCCTTTTACAAAAGAAAAGGAAGAAGCTTCACTGAAGAAAATCTAATTTTCAACAGAGGACAGAAGCTGAAGAAGACCGAAGAGATAGAGAGAGAACTCAATTTGAAATCTAATTTCAATTGAAGAACCCAAAGTGCAATAAGCACTTTTTAATTTCTATTTTTTTTTTTTTTTTTTTTTTTTTTTTTAATTAGTGTGATGAATCACATATATATATACTCTGTATATATAACATGTGTCTTACATCTTGCATGTAAGACACATATATATATATATATATATATATATATATATATATATATATATATATATATATTATTAATAAAATTAATAATAATTATTTTATTAATTAAACTTTTTAATTAATAAAAAATATATATATATATAAATTAATTAATATTATTTAATTCAAAATCAAATATTAATTAAATAATATAATTAATCCCGGTTTTCCGAAAACCGACTTTTTGCACATGAATCCTATTCATGTTTTCAGACCAATCTCATATTTAAATCATATTTAAATATGTCTATTCTTCTTCCACAAACCCGAATTTGAACGATTCAAATTCTTTTCTTTTCTTTTATATTGTTTCACGGCTTTATCCGAGCTAGCCAGGAGAACCGTAAGGACCTACAGATCATGAGCTCCAACGATACGAGATTATCCGGTCAAAACTCTTTTAACCGAACTAACCAACATTCGTTAACCCCCGGAGACTCCACTAAAGTCCAAGGGCTGCACTCTCCTCACTGTAGATATATTGTGTCATGTTGATATAACTATCATCAGTAAGTCGATCCTTCACAGGTCGTTCATAATCACAACGGGTCATTTAAATCGTTTAACCCTTGTATTATATCTTGTTCCTTAAGTACCACTGACACCTCTAATGAACAATTGATTTGTGGTCCAACCATCAAATCAGATTCCTCCCTGATCAGGAGAGGATGGGCCCATTGTTCAAGACCTGGAGTCAGCACTTAAGGGAACAACCTCTCTACTAACCCTTAAAGCGGGTAGGAGTGAATTCCAATCTTGCTACAACTATGTCCCCAGCCACTTATTCAATCTTATCCCCAAGATGGTAGGCATATTGAGTCGGCAAACTGGCCACTCTCACCCGTACAAATCAAAGGATAAGGTTGAATAAACAGGAGTTCATAGTAAGCTCAGGATTGAGATCGAGTTACCTAAGTCATCATATGAATAAACCGGTCTTTACAGTAAACGGTGTTATAAAGAAAGAGCGATTTTATTTCTTGGTTCGGTCTTGTGCAAACTCATTGCACAGGACGCCCTCACTCACATGTCTCTACATGAAACGATTCGAATCACATCGTTTTGTACTATACAAAGTGAGCCGCGTCCAATAGTGTCCCCAGGATAAGGTACCCAGCCTTATCCCTATACTATAGACCATTTTGGCTGTCTACTTGAACTTGATCCACATTCATGTCACACAAGAAGTTCAAGTACTCACACTACAGCCATGGGTGTTAGTTATTGGTATAAGTTAATACAAACACAATTCACTAAAATTCAATAACAACTTTATTGAAATATAATATATACATTCATTCAGTTTACAAACTACGAGTTTTAGGACATAAAACCCAACAACATCGAGAACAAGCTGCGAAGCCCTCGAAACAAATCCAACATCGAGAACAAGCTGCAAAGCCCTTGATCCAAATTCAACATCGAGAACAGGCTGCGAAGCCCTCGATCCAAATTCAACGTTGAGAACAAGCTGCGAAGCCCTCAATCCAAATTCAACATCGAGAACAAGCTGCGAAGCCCCCGATACAAATACTTCAACATCGAGAACAAGCTGCGAAGCCCTCGATACAAATCCTTCAACATCGAGAACAAGCTACGAAGGCCTCGATCCAAATTCAACATCGAGAACAAGCTGCGAAGCCCTCGATACAAATCCAACATCGAGAACAAGCTACGAAGCCCTCGATCCAAATTCAACATCGAGAACAAGCTACGAAGCCCTCGATCCAAATTCAACATCGAGAACAAGCTGCAAAGCCCTCGAAACAAATTCAACATTGAGAACAAGCTGCAAAGCCCTCGATACAAATCCAACATCGAGAACAAGCTGCAAAGCCCTCGAAACAAATCCAACATCGAGAACAAGCTGCGAAGCCCTCGAGATACATTTACATTTGAGAGAGAAAGAATCAGAGGATCATACATTAGAGATTGCAATCCACTACGCACTGATACATACAATACATAAATACAAAATTCAAATTTCATTTACACATGTCGAATTTCCATCCGTCGTTCGAACTCTCGTGTGAACAACGACAACATGTGCTTTTCAGGGGTAATGAATATTATACCTGCCCCTGCGCCGTATCTTCGAGCTGCACCGTCAAAATACATGGTCCAAGGTTCAGCGATTTCCACATAGAAGATTTCTTCGTCAGGCAGGTCATCGGATAATTTCCAGTCTGACGGCACTAGATGATCTGCCAAGAAATCAGCCAAGGCTTGCCCTTCACCGCCTTTTGCGGAACGTAAACGATGTCGTACTGTTGCAGCAAGATTGCCCATTTAGCCAACCGCCCTGAGATAATCGGTTTTGACAGAACGTACTTGACTGGGTCGGCCTTAGCCACCAAATGCACTGTGAATGCCTGCATATAATGCCTCAATTTGTCGATGGCAAAGAAGAGCGAAAGACACATCTTTTCAATGGGTGAATAATTCAATTCTGCCCCATTGAGAGTTCTACTTAAGTAGTAAAGGGCACATTCTTTACCCTTCTCACTTTCTTGTGCAAGCAATGCCCCAAGTGACCTTTCTTGCGCGGTGATGTAGAGTATTAGTGGTTTTCCTGCTATGGGGGCACCCAGAACAGGTGGATTAAGCAAATATTCCTTTATACTTTTAAAAGCAGTTTGACATGCTTCGTCCCATTCGAAGTTCGTGTATTTCCTCATCAATCTCTGAAATAGTTGGCATCGACCCGCCAGATTGGAGATGAACCTCCTGATATAAGCTAGTCGTCCTTGGAGACTTCTTAGCTCATGTAAGTTCTGCGGCTCTAGCATTTTTTGAATGGCGTCGATCTTAGATTGATCAATCTCGATCCCTCGATGCTTTACGACGAAACCAAGGAACTTCCCTGAAGTTACGCCGAATGCACATTTGAGAGGGTTCATCTTCAACTGATATTTCCTCAAACGCTCAAAAACCACCTTAAGATCTTTCAAAGGATCCTGTCGCTTTTTAGTCTTGACTACGAGATCGTCGACGTAGCACTCGACATGTTTATGCAGCATATCATCGAAGATCTTTTGAATGGCACGTTGATAAGTTGCGCCGACGTTCTTTAATCCGAAGGGCATTACCTTGTAACAATATATCCTTTTTTGAGTCTGGAACGCTGTCATTTCCTCATCATTGAGGTCCATTCGAATCTGGTTGTACCCCGATGATCCATCCATGAAAGACAAAGTTTCATGCCCGGTGGTAGCATCAACCATGAGTTCAGTGATGGTGCATGGGAAGTCATCCTTCGGACATGCGTTATTCAGATCGCGAAAGTCAACGCATACCCGGAGTTGCCCGTTCTTCTTTCTGACTGGGACAATGTTTGAAATCCACGTCGGGTACTTCACTTCGCGAATGAAGCCTGCTTCAATTAACTTATTGACTTCATTTTCAATTTGAGGAATGAGTTCTGGCCTGAAATGTCGTTGAGCTTGTTTGACTGGTCTATACCCATGTTTAGTACCGAGATGATGTACAACTACTTTTGGATCAAGTCTCGGCATCTCTTTATACGACCAAGCAAAGACATCCTTGTACGCAATGAGCAAACTCAAGTACTCGCACTCCTCTTCACCGGAAAGTGATGCGCTTATAAAGGTTGGACGTGGTTCTTCCGTCGTACCAAGATTAACCTCTTTTAGTTCATCAATTGTTGGTTGACTTCCATCTTCGAGTGGCAGTGGTGCCTCTAAAACATCCTCTTCAGATATCTCGGCCTCCGTTTCTTCCTCGGCAGTAATATGGTAACAAGAGGCTTCACCCCCATTCTCCACTGCACATTTGCTTGCAGGGTTCGTGATGATGATATTGCGTCGTTTAACCTTCAGTGCACCATCTGTATTCACGGTAACAAAAGTTTTTCTTTTCATTCGTGAGGGAACGATACTGCGGATCTCTTCATCGATTTTTGTCTTGCTAGACTCTTTATCGTTCAAAGTCTCTCGAGCCTCTTCGTGTAGGAGGCGATAAAAAATGGAAGTGGATGAAAGTTTCTTATCTCTCTTTGTGATCACGCTTAATCTTTGCAACGCTGACGTTCGTGAGAGAGATTTATCGGACAGCGTATTTTCTTTCTCCTCTGTCGGCTTACTCAATCTTTGAAATGCTGACTTCCGTGAGAGAGGTTTAGTGGACGGTGTGTTTTCCTTCTCATCTGCTGGCTTACTCAACCTTTGAAATGCTGATTGCCGTGAGAGAGGTTCAGTGGACAGCGTGTTTTCTTCTTTAACTGCCAACTTACTTAATCTTTGGAAGATGGAAGGCCTGATGTGGCTGGATGTCGGGTGCAGACTGTCTTTTCTGTCGCAACTGCTTCCAATCGTTGGAAGACCGATGTACGCGTAGCCGACGGCTTGATGCGTTTATTGATGGAGACTCTTGGCTTAACAACTTCCTTTCCTTTTAAGTTGTCTAACTCTTTGGTCGTTATGTTATTACTGTTGACCACTTTCTCCTTCCCTTTTTGGGTTATACGGACTGGTTCGGGCGACTTATATCCAAGCCCCTTTCTTGATGCCGGTATAGAATATCCCTCCTTTAGGAGCTTCTTTTGTGTCGAAGAAGGCTCTGACCTGCCTTCGAGGATTTTCAGGCCCTTGAACTCAGTGTGAGTTGTGAAGTCATAGCCTGCCTTTGCTAGCAGTTTATATGCCTTGGGATCGTATCCTTCTTTCGTTCGTTTCTCAGGCAGAACCATCCCTTTCTGAGTATCTTTGGACTTCGTGACCTCTTGTTTCGTTATCTTCGTAAGAGGGGTGACAAAGTTTTCCTTAAGAATCTTAATGTCACCAACTTTCAAACTTTTCGCACATTCCGCAAACGGCGATTCACCCTTCTTACGCCGGGATAAAGGAACATAGCGCAAAACAAAAGGGTTCGAAGTTTTCTCGTCTTTCAATGCCTTAGCCTTCGTAGGGTTGACAGATGTCTTGCTTTCGCAAAACTTGGAAACATTTTATTCTTTGATTGATTCTTTCCCTACGCAAGTCTTCTACTCCCCGTTGATCAAAGGGATTTCTTTCGGCATTATTTCTTCTATGTTGCTGTTATTTATATAAAACTTGGCATCCGCGAAATGAGACTCGGCCTCTGAAAATGGCTTAGTGTCTGCCTCAACCTTTTTGACGCCGTCTTGATAAAACTTGAAGCACTGATGCAAGGTGGAAGTTATTACCCCATTTCCATGAATCCAAGGGCGACCCAACAATATTTTATAGGTAGTCCTGGAGTCTATGACATGAAATAGGGTATGTGTTTTTAAGTCTCCGATGATGAGCTCTAGGCGAATCATGCCGATCGCTCGTTGTCCTCCCTAATTGAAACCCTGGATTACCAGCTTGCTACTTGATAGCTCTTCCATCAGGATGCCAATCTCCTTTATGACCGATTTCGGCATTATGTTGACGGCCGATCCATCATCAATGAGGATTCGACCGACCCTCTGTTCTCGAATGTATCCTGAGACAAACAAAGGTCTATTGTGAGGTTTTGACCCTAACATCAAATCATCATCGGTGAAGCTTATGGACATGCAATCGGACGCGCATGCATGTGCTATAGAGGTTGAAGGCTCTGAAACATTAGAGTCCTTCAACGTGTCGACGTGAGCAGTTTTGTCCATTTGAGGCGGCTCTACTACATTGAGGGAATGTGTATCCTCCAGCTTTGTTACCAACTCCGTTGAACTTGGAGTGGCGCTATCATCCTCGATTGCACCAACGACGTGGCACGTAGCAGCTTCAAATGTTTCATCCTGCTTTTCATTAAAGAATCCCTTGGGGAAAAATTCTCGTAGGGTCATAGGCTGCTGGGTCGAGGGAGGTCTTTGTTTTCCTCGACGACAAGCTTAGGCCTTCTCATACGCTTTCTTCCTTTTCTCTTTGGAAATTTGCTTTTTGACCTATACTCTCGAAGTAGGCGGACTTCTTTCTGGACAGGTCTCTGTTGCCGCATTTTCCAACGAGTTACGACGGTCCATCCTTCATCCTCATCCTCAACGGGTTCGGGCTTCACCCGCGAAGTCTTCTGTAGGATTTCATGTTCGAATCGAACCATTATAGGTTCGCAAGTCCCAAACTGGATCAAACTCTCCTCTTGCTTCTTAGGTGAAACAGGAGATAATTGAACGCCGAAGTTCAATGTTACGGCGGCGTGATTTGCTTGAGCTACCTCGTCGAGATCCAGCTCAATCCTCTTTTCACTAGCTAACGTCATGATTAGCTCTTTTAAGACAAAACATTTGCCTACAGGATGACTGACGACCCGGTGGTATTTGCAGTAGTTAGGATCATTTACCTTTCCTAACTCCTCCGGTCGTTTGCATTCTGGCAGTTGGATGAGTTGCGTTTCCAGCAATTGCTCTAACATATCGGGGATATCAGAGTCTGGAAACGGGTAGACTTTTTCTTGTCTTTCTTTCAAAGTAAGGCGACGTCTTTCGCCTTTGTCATTTCTTGCTTCCGCTTTGTTTTCCTTTGCTTTGGAGGAAAACCTTAAAGGGGTCGTGTTGACGACCATAGATTCTTTCACGACATTCTTCGTGATCTTTCCAACGCCCTCCATTTCCGTCTTTATTTTCTTTACGTCGGGGATTAAGCGGTATTTGTTTCCTCTATTGGCAATAGGCTCCATATCATGGGCACGAGTTGCTAACTCCTCGAATGTTTGGGGCTTTATCCCTTGTAGGATGTAGTGAAGTCTCCAATGCATGTCGCCGATGCACATCTCGACAGCAGACACTTCTGTGAGTCGGTCCTTGCAGTCAAGACTCAACGATCTCCAACGGTTAATGAAATCGACGACTGACTCGCCCATTCTTTGGCTAGCGTGCGAGAGTTCAGACATGCTGACTATCCGCCTCGTGCTGTAGAAATGATTCAAGAAGTCTCTCTCAAACTGTTCCCAACTGTCAATCGTCTTCGGTTCCAAGTCGGTGTACCAGTCAAAGGCGTTTCCTTTCAAAGTTCGGACGAATTGCCTAACCAGCAAGTCTCCGCGAGTTCCAGCGTTCTCGCACGTTTCGATGAAGTGGGCAATGTGCTGTTTAGGATTACCCTTCCCATCGAACTGTTGAAATTTCGGAGGCTGGTACCCGGTTGGCATCCTCAAGTTGTCGATCCTCTTGGAAAACGGTTTGGTATACAAGAGGGTGCTCTGGGCTGGTCCACCGTACTGGGCTCAGATGGTGTTGGTAATCATGTCCTGCAGTTGTTGGACAGATAAGGAAGCGACCGACGTTGAGTGTTGCGCTTGGTCTTCCTGGATGACAATTTTTTCTTTGTCACTCTTTCTGGCCGCAGGAGTTAGGCCTGACTCTGCGACCTCACGACTTTGCATCTGATTCCTCAGATGGACAATCTCGAAGTCTTTGTCCTCGACTGCTTTCATCCAAAAGTTAATTTTCTTTTCCATTTCAGCCATCGCTTCGTCGTTAGTGCGCGCATCCGCCATCATTACAGATACGTTGGAGTCAGACACCTTCTCCGACTGATCAGAGGAGGGAGCAGCTTCATCGAACCATGGATTGTCCTTGATGATTATCCCAACCTGCGCGGACTCCGTCAGTCGTTTGTATATTTTGCTCACGATGGCAGGAGTGTGCTCGCCCGTCTGCGAGAATTCCTTGATGAAGCGGCTGCGGGTGACAGGTCCCCTGTAAGGGCTGTTGGAACTAACAGCCTTGGATGTTGTTTTCTTTGATGCCATTGTTAATTTTTTTTTGTTGAGAGAGAGAGAACAGATTGGCACGCCCGGTGGGACATGCCAATCTGTTCACACTAGATTGGCACGAGATTTCGAACGAAAGATTGACACAATTTTATACCAATTGAACTATACTCGGTTTGGCAAGAATCAAATATTTAAAGACCTATTAGACTCAATAATTTTCAGATGTATTAGAGCATTTAATTTTTTAAATTTTAAATTTTAAATATGTCCCTATTACATACAAATTTAAAATATTATTAAATACAAAATTGAAAATTAAAAAATTATTATACTTTCATCTATTAAACATAAATTTAAAATTTGAATAACTAAATTTATAATTTTACCTTAATATATATTTTAAAATACATATATAATAATTATACTAGAAAAAGTTAATTCTAATATTATAATAAATCATTACTTAAATAGGTAAGTAAATAATAAAATTTGAAATATTTATCATTTTTTTAAAACAAAAATTAAGTGTTGTCATTTTTTTTTCAATTATTTTTTTTAAACTAATTTATTAAAGATTAAAATTATTATATATTTTATATATAAAATTAACTAAATACTAATATCTTTTAGGCTGTTTTTTTTTAATTGTAATTTTCAAAACAATTTAAAAAAATAATGCACAAACTAATTTTAGAAATATGGTTGTTTTTATTGGAATTCAATCTTATTTGAATTGTGTTTCTAACATAAATGTATGTATCTTCCTGACTTTTCACATTAATTCACACCACTACATTTTGTTGACCTTAAAAATAAAATTATTTGTTATAAGAATAGGTACGTGTAACAAAGAATTCCTGACGAAGTTCAAATAAACTTAGTACCACTATATAATTTAGTTAATATATCGATGTGTTATCAAATAAAATTAAAAAAGTTAAATTACAAGTTTAGTTCATGAACTTTAAAGTTTGAGTCATCTATTAGATTCCTAAATTTTAAAAAATCTTCAATGATTCTCTAAACTTTTAATTTATTATCTTATAAGTTTCTAAATTTTAACCTATTCAATAAGTCACTAAACAATTAATCTTGTTTCTAATGAACCACTAAAATTTTTTAAATGTTGAATAAGAAATGATCCATTAGATTTCAACTTGAAAAATTCGAAGACCTATTAGATAAAAAAATTAAAAATTTACACAAAATTGAAAGCTCAGAATCTTATTAGAAACTCTGAAAAGAAAAACATATTAAAAAAAAAACATAATATGATGTGAATAAACTTAATTAAAAATCAATTTACCCCTTAAACTTTACCGACCACCATAGTTCACAACTTATGTTGCATCCGTTGTCTTTACAGATAACCATAATCCTCAACACAGATAACTATAACTCACCGTTGTCTTTACCGACAACCGTAATCCTCAACAGAGAGAACTATAACTCACCATTGTCTTTACCGACAACCATAATCCTCAACACAAAAAACTATAACTCACCATTGTCTTTACCGACAACCATAATCCTCAACACAGAGAACTATAACTCACCATTGTCTTTACCGACAACCATAATCCTCAACACAGATAATTATAACTCACCATTGTCTTTACCGACAACCATTGTCTTTGCCGACAACCATAATCCTCAACACAGAGAATTATAACTCAACATTGTCTGCATTTAAGGAGCTTCGAGAAGTATTAGGGTCAAGAAGAGTGCAAATGGGAGCTTTGAGGTGAAGAGTTGGAGATTTGGGGGGCCAAACCCGAAGGCCCAGCGCCCAAGCGCTAGAGAACCTCCCAGACTCAGCGCGCAACGCCTAGGCACCCGTAATTGTTCCAGACCCGAGAGCACAGTAGTTAGCTGATAATAGGGACTTATAAATAGCTCTATTTTAGAGTTATCACTCTCTTCAAAGCTAATTTGCACCACTCACACCCTTTTGCCCAATTTTAACACTAGAAAATACAATAGGGAATTTAACTAGAGTTAACACACCAAACATAAAATGTTTCTAACTGGGATGATTGAAACCCAAAGTCATAGGCTCCTTTTATAGTTCTAGGAGCACATTACTTATCAGAATCTTTCCGATGTAGGACAACCACCCTTATTATATATTGTCAAAATTCCTACAAATTCCACCTGGGCAAGATATTTGAATAATCCACAACTTCTGCTGCATCTGTTGTCTTTACCGACAATCATAGTTCACAACTGATGTTGCATCCGTTGTCTTTACCGATAACCATAATCCTCAACACAGCGAACTATAACTCACCGTTGTCTTTACCGACAACCGTAATCCTTAACAGAGAGAATATAACTCACCATTGTCTTTACCAACAACCATAATTCTCAACACAAAAAACTATAACTCACCATTGTCTTTACTGACAACCATAATCCTCAACACAGAGAACTATAACTCACCATTGTCTTTACCGACAACCATAATCCTCAACACAGAGAATTATAACTCACCATTGTCTTTACCGACAACCATTGTCTTTTTCGACAACCATAATCCTCAACATAGAGAATTATAACTCAACATTGTCTTTACTGACAACCATAATCCTCAACACAGAGAATTATAACTCACCATTGTCTTTACCGACAACCATAATCCTCAACATAGAGAACTATAACCCACTCCACCATAAAGAGTAGACCACTTGGAAGATCACATTCCAAGATTTTTACTTCTTCGTCACATGCCGATAAATCTTGCTGAAATTTATGGTGCAACTTTCATTTACTTGGCTCACCTGGAAGTTCTCCAGCCATCGACATAACTTCCACCACACACCTTGCATAACCGCCAAGTCAATGCCCGTGTGCAAACCTGTGGAACCGCTAACATCACATCCTCTATCATGGTAAAGCGGACATACCACAACGATGAATTATGTCTTCCTTCAATGGAAGTCAGGAACATCTCCTCTAGCGAGAGAGACAATGTCAGCATCTGACCCAGAGCCATTTGACGAACCTGCTTTGTTAGGACAATTATGTTTCATGTGCCCAAACTGTCCACATTCCCAACAACCTTTCTTCTGCACGAAGTTCTTCTTCTTCCAATTGCCAGCTACCAACACTAAATTATTCTGTGAAGTACACCCTTCACTCTTCAGTCTTCTTTCTTCTGAACGAAATTTACTAGTAGCCTCAGCATAATCTAAAGTCTTACTCCCATACATCAAGATTGGCTTCATGTGTTCATAAAAAGATGAAAGAGACAAGATGAGCGTGAGAGCCTTATCCTCATCATCTATCTTCACTTCAATTACTTCCAGCTCCCAAAAGATGTCATTGAGAACACTCAGATGATCTGAGATTTTTGTACATTCCCAATCTTCATCACTCATGTTGGACTTCTTAGAACCTCTATTGGAACCGCCACTGGACTCCATTGGACAACCATCACCGCTTAACTTTTCAGAAGAACCATCACTTGGTCTTCCCTTCAAATTCTTGTGTAACCCAGATTGTATTAACACATCAACGACTTGCACTTGTCACAAGCCAAAATTCATATTTACATCAAATTTCTCTACATCAATCTTTACTAGACTTGTAAAGCTTGACATCTCTGCTTCACTCCTAGCAAATCTGCAAATAGTGAACAACCCACACTATTCATACCAACCTAATTCATTTCAAAAAATATTTTCTGATATAGCAGCTCAGACAATGCTGCAACCTCAGAGCATACTCAGAAATCAAGAAACTACAAACATAAGGCTCTGATACCACTTGTTGGGAAAAAAAAACCTCGCACTTCTACTGCAGGAATAAGCAAAAAATAACTGAGAAATTAAAAAAAAATCCAAATAGAAAACACAAGAATTTACGTGGAAAACTCCAAAACCGAAGAAAAACCACGACCCACCAGAAAAAACTTTCACTATGTAAAAAATTGTTACAATCACACAGAATTCTCTCCCCAATCCCAATTACAAAACACTCTCTTCAAAGCTAATTTGCACCACTCACACCCTTTTGCCCAACTCTAACACTAGAGAATACAATAGTGAATTTAACTAGAGTTAACACACCAAAGTTAAAATATTTCTAACTGGGATGATTAAGACTCAAAGTCATAGGCTCCTTCTGTAGTTCTAGGAGCACATGACTTACTTGAAACTTTCCGATGTGGGACAATCACCCTTCTTACATATTGCCAAAATCCCTACATGGTCGTCGTCCGCCGATAACTGGTTTTTTTTCTTCGTTCCTTTTCCTCTCCCTCTCTCTCTCTCTTTCTCCTCCTCCCTCTTCTCTCTTCCCTCCATCTTCTCCCTCCTATGGTCGTCGCCGACTATTTTTTTCTTTCCGTTTTTCCGTTTATCCTCTTCCCCTTTTCTTCTCCTTCTCCCTCTCTGTCACCCTCTTTCTCCCCTTCTTCCCTTCCTCACGTTTAAAAAAAAAAATCAATACATATACTTCTGTTAACTGCTTGGTTGAGTTAACAATATGATATTTGAATGTTTATGAAAATGCTGACTCTTAAGGACATTGCTCAGAAAGCATATCTATCAAAAACCATTGTAAGTTTTTTCTTAAACTAAAACAAATAAAAGATGTCGCCATCTTTAGTATTAGCCCCAGCAGCCAAAGCTGAGGGACCATGGTAATTTTCCATTAAAATTATAATTATATAAATGTAAAATTAAAAGTTTAGTCATTTAATTTTTTAATTTTTGTCTAATCCCTGAACTTTAAACAATATTTTATTTTAGATCCATAATTTTTTTCAATTATGTCTAGTAAGTTCTTGAATTTTAACTATATTTAATTTATTCGCAAAATTTAAATTTTGTAACCTATAAATAATTATTTTATTAGAGAAAAATTGATGTCTTTAAATGAACGAAAAGTTTGATTTTGTAACAAATACATTATTTTTTTAAATAATCAAATAGGTTAAAAGACCTATTAGACTCAATAATTTTCTAATGTAATAGAGCATATAAATTTTTAATTTTAGAATTTTGAATATGTCCCTATTACATACAGATTTTAAAAATTAATTTTAGAATTTTGAAACATAATTTAATATATTCGCAAAATTTAAATTTTGTATCCCATAAATAATTATTTTATTAGAGAAAAATTAATGTCTTTAATAAATTTTTTAACAAATACATTATTTTTTAAAGAATCAAATAGGTTATCATTAGACTCAATAATTTTCAAATGTAATAGAGCATATAAATATTTAAATTTAAAATTTTGAATATGTCCTTATTACATAAGATTTTAAAAATTATTAAAAATAAAATTAAAAGATTAAAAACTTATTATAATTTTACAGAGATTTATTAAACATAAATTTAAAATTTAAATGACTAATTTTATAATTTTACGGTTATATATAATTTTAAATACATATATAGTATTTATACTAGAAAAAATTAATTCTAAAATTATAATAAATCATTACTTAAATAGGTAAGTAAATAATAAAATTTAAAATATTTATCATTTTTTTTAAATAAAAATAAAGTTATTTTTGATAAGAATACGTACGTGTAACAAAGGATTCCTGATTAAATTCAAATAAACTTAGTATTCAGGAGCGGATTTACGGTAGGACCAGGGGTGAATAAACTTAGTACCCAGGGGCGGATTTACGGTAGGACCAGGGGGCTCGAGCCCCCCATGAACTTTCAGTTATATAGAATAACGGAATAAGTATAATACATTTATCAAAAACAAATTTAAATTGATGTTTGCTCTAGTGGAAAACTAGCCCTTTAGCCCCTCCTCAACGCTCAAGCACCAAGCACCCGAGTTCGAAACCTACATGTTTCATCAATTTTTTTTTTTTTGCTGCGTCGTTTCTTCTTCTTTTTTTTTTTTTTTCCTTATATATGTCATATTGTAAATTTATAAAAGCAAATTGCTTCTTTTCCGTCTATATTTGTTAATTTTATTTTTGTTTCCTTTATATAATATATGTTATAGTGTAAATTTTTATAAAACGTTTTTTTTTTCTTTTCTTAAATTTTTTTATTCTTCTGAATTTATTGATTAAAAATATTTAAGAAAATGATTTTATTCAATATTTTTTATAAAATGTTATTATTTTTATCTATATAAAATTAGACATACTATTAATTATTAATTTATTGTTCATCTCCCCTCTATAAATTATTTGTATTTTTTTTTGAACGAAAACTATTATTATTATCATTATTTTACCCTACCCAGTTTAATAGAAAATAACGTTAAACTAACCATAAATACTAATTTAGATTTATTGGAAGTACAAACACTAAAATTAGACGTTTGAACTAAAATGGAATGAGACCCAAATCAAAACAGTATTTTAACATATAAAATATCAGTCATATTTTCTATTGAACAAATTAATATATAACAAAATATAGATAAAAACAACAAATTTAATTTCTCAACTATGAGATTTGTGTCCATTTGGTTCATTGACATATGAGACAAAAAAATTGAAAATTTAGTGACATATTAGACCACTTTAAAAATTTAGGGATCAAATACAAACAAATCTAAAAGATTATGAACTAAACCTATAATTTAACCCAAAATATAACAAGCCTCCCTCACGTAATATTCTCGATCCGCCAGTGTTAGTACCACTATATAATTTAGTTCATATATATCGATGAAAAAATAAAAGGGTTAAATCTAGCTATCCCTTGGTAGGTACGGGCGTGGGTGTAAAATCTGTATCTAAACTCGTTGCAGTTTATGAGATGTAAATCATGAAGAAAACACAAGTAGGTATTAAAAGGGTTAAATGAGAGAGAAGAAAAAGAAAAGCAGTAGTGAATTTTGAGAATAATTAAGAAATGGGAATTGATAAAGCAGTTTGATCAGCCACAGACACAAAGCAGCAAGTGCAATGAAGAGCCATTCCAAACGCCACAATCTGCTAGAGTTGCGTCATCCTCAAGCTTCCAACCATTAAAAACCAAGCGTTGATCTTCTGGAGGATACCCTTCCTTGGCTTGGATTTTAAGCTTCAAATCACAGATTGTATCCGACGTTAAAACATCTAAATTCATCTTTTTACCCTCCAGAGTTTTCACAAAGATCTGCATCTGCATTATTCAAACACAACAAATCAAAAATATCATTACACTATCCAAACAAATACAGAATTTAAAAAGAAGATCAAGAATGAAAACCTGTGGCTGGGGACGGAGTTTTCTTATCATCCATTTTCTTCGCAATTTGAACTCCATTGAAATAAAAACTTTGGCCTTATTTTCATTTTTCTCTAGAAAATCAAATGCATCGAGTACAAGATCTTCATCCATGTCTGGTAATGCTTCCACAGCTTTAATCACTGTTTCAATTGAGAAGGAATTTGATGTATCCTCATTATTCTTCTTGGACTTGTCTGTACTAGAAGGCACATTATTACTTGCCATAATCACCTTCTTCCAACTTTTATGTTGTGATTGAAATAAAGAAGATCTAGAGAAGATATATAAGCAAGGAAAGAAAGAGAGAGAGGAAGATGAAAGATCAAATAAAAGAGAGTGACAGAAGCTAAAAAGCCACAGTGAATATGTCTGAAAAAAAAAAGAGAAATCGAATAGTTTCTTTTTCTTGTATCGGAAATAGGGCGAATGGCTTGTCAATCAAAACTCCTCTCGTCTTCATCACATATGATTTACTCATCATTATTAGTCCTCCTTTTCGAAAAAAATGTGAATCACCATTCATATACTACAACGCATGACCGCCAGTTGACCATTAAATTAATAGTATTCATATACTACCACCTACGCTCATAATTTATGAACTAGAATCTCATAGTGCAATACATTCGTTGTGTTGTCCTTTGTTGGCATGAGTTGTGCCCCAACTTAGCTTTTAAGTGAATATATTATATATATATATATATATATATTGTTAATTTTTTTTTTTTTTTTTTTTTTTGACAACATGTTGGAGTGAGGATTGAACCTAGGATCTCATGATCACCAAACGATACATCAGACCTGTTGAGCTATGCTCTTGTTGGCATGAGTTGTTAATCATAACAATAGTAGAAAATCTAAACATGACAATAGTTAACACTTTTTTTTAGCCCCATGAGTAACATTTAAATTGATTATTTTATTTTATGGGAAATTGTAATGAATAGCAAAAAAAAATTAGGGTAATTAAAAATTTAGCTACACTTTTTGGAGTTTGCAAATATAGAAAAATTTTAAAATTTTGATTTTCGTTTTTTAAGGTATTCCTATTTTACCCTTATTAGTATAAGGTAAATCAGTTGTAACTTAATAAGGTAAATCAGTTAAGGTAAATAAGTTGTGACTGATACACCATATATAAGGTAAACCAGTTAAGGTAAATTAGTTGTGACATATACACCAACTATATGCTAAATCAGTTGTAGAAATGATACACTAAATATAAGGTAAATCAATTGTGACATAATAAGGTAAATCAGTTGTGACCGATACACCAAATATAAGATAAATCAGTTAAGGTAAATCAGTTGTGACTAATACACCAAATATAAGGTAAATCAATTAAGGTAAATTAGTTGTAGAAATGATACAGTAAATATAAGGTAAATCAGTTGTAGAAATGATACACCAAATATAAGGTATATCAATTGTGATTGATATACCAAATATAAGGTAAATCAGTTGTACACCAATTATAAGGTATATCAATTGTGATTGATACACCAAATATAAACAAATATAAGGTAAATCAGTTGTATAATTAATACACCAAATATAAGGTTAATCAGTTGTATAACTGATTTACCAAATATAAGGTAAATCAATTGTATAATTGATACACCAATTATAAGGTTTATCAGTTGTACAATTGATACACCAAATATAAAGTAAATTAGTTGTATAACTTGTTGGCGCAAGATTTGGGACTTCCCTGAACTTCCGTGTGCTCCGTCGCGGGCGGCCGCCGGCGATGGGGTAGGGTACCTGCGTGAGGAAGGAAAGTGTAAACTTGCACCGGTGTGGGGCTAGGCCCACAAGGTTCTAATGCTTAAGTCAGAAAGGTCTGAGCATAAGTAGGAGTGGTAGAGAGAGATTGTGTACAGTTACGCGTTGTCACGCACCTTCCCCTCCTTGAAGAGGAGGGGTCTTTATAGGCGGTGAGGAGGTAGTGTTCCCTGAACGGTTCTGCTAGCCTGCCATCATGTGAGTCCTCGAACTGGACTGAAGAGGTATGGGCCGACTGGAGTCGACCAGTGCACCTTGTCATGATGAGGGTTACCGATGTCCCCTGATTCTCGAGGGGATTGGGGGCTTAGTTGTACCACCGTCCCGTCAGGTGAGTCAGGGTGTCTTATCGATCACTTCTCAGGCTGATCGAGAGGCAACCTAGCAATATCAGATCCTCGAGTGAGCTGTTTAGCTACAGTTTTTGGAATTTGCAAATATAGCAAAATTTTTAAATTTTAATTTTAGTTTTTTAAGGTTCTCTTATCCCTGATTAGTATAAGGTAAATCAGTTGTGACAGATACACCAAATATAAGGTAAATCAGTTGTAGAAATGATAAACCAAATATAACGTATATCAATTGTGATTGATACACCAAAAAAGAGATAAATCAGTTGTATAACTGATACACAAAGTATAAGGTTAATTAGTTTTATAATTGATACACAAAAGATAAATCAGTTGTATAAGTGATACACCAAATATAAGGTAAATCAGTTGTAGAAATGATAACTATAAGGTAAATCAGTTGTAGCAATGATAAACCGAATATAAGGTAAATCAGTTGTCGCAATGATACACCAAATATAAGAATCAGTTGTATGACTGATACACAAAGTATAAGGTTGATTAGTTGTATAATTGATACACAAAATATAAGGTAAATCAGTTGTATAACGGATACACCAAATATAAAGTAAATCAGTTGTAGAAATGATAGACCAAATATAAAGTATATGAATTGTGATTTATACACCAAATATAACATAACTCAGTTGTATAATTAATACACAAAGTATAAGGTTAATTAGTTGTATAATTGATACACAAAATATTAGGTTACTTAGTTGTATAATTGATTCACAAAATATAAGATATATTGTTAGTGATACACCAAATATAAGGTTTATCAGTTGTATAACTGATATATCTAATTATTTTTGGTGTACCGGTCACAATTACTGATACACCAACTACAAGGTAAATCAATCTTATAAGTGATAAACCAAATATATAAGGTATATTAATTGTGATTGATACACAAAATATAAGGTAAATCAGTTGGATAAGTGATACACCATTTATAAGGTTTATCAGTTGTACAATTGATACACCAAATATAAGGTAAATCAGTTTGTATAGCTGATGCACAAAATTTAAAATTTATCAGTTGTACAATTCATACACCAAATATAAGGTACATCAGTTATATAACTGATACACCAAATATTGATTAACATGTGATTACTTTAAAGTGATTAACACGTGATAAACAAAATATAAGGTAAATCAGATGTGTATCAGCAAAGGTGTATCAACTTGCAATGGTTTAGGATAGTGATTAACATGTGATTACGGTAAATTTTCGGTGGAGGGTATTTTCGACTTTTCAACTTTGAGGTTATTGATTAACCTGTGATTAACACGTGATTACCCTAATTTTTTGCTATATATATGCAAAAACTAAACATAGTTACCAATTAGCCTATTATTTTTTTTATTTTTTTATTTTTTATTTTTATTTATTTTTATTCTTGTTTTTCCCCTTATTTATTATTTTATTAACCTTGTTTCATTTTTTTTTTCTTTTTCTGTTTTTTTTTAACATTTAACTTTATATTTTTTTTCCCTTTCTTAAGAATGCATTTCAAATTATCTATTCTTAAATTTTAGGATTTAGAGTTTTCTATTTATAATTTAAGTTTTAAGGTTTAAATTTTAAGATTTAGATTTTAAATTTAAGGTAGTGTTTAGGGTTTAAAATTTAGGGTCGGTTTAAAATGCATTAATTTTGAAGGATTAAAAACCAGTTAGGATTTGAAATCATTTCAAGCGTTTGGTTGCAACAGAAATTGAAAAGAAAGTATACTATTTTACAGTTATGCCATTACCTTTCGTCTGATTGCATAGCGCAATTTTGCGTCTATATATATCTTATGAAGAGTGTATCTACTTTGACACGTACAACTCTGTTTTAGTTAAATGAACATTCGTTTTCATATATTTTTTCGCATTCTTTACGACCATGCTTGTAAACTGAGTAAAATATTGAAATATCCTTAGTTTTAATCTCAAATTGAATTAATCTAAACTTTAAAATGTTATAACTTTGATCTCAATTGACCAAAGTGGAAGATTTTTTTTTTGATTCCATATATATTTTTTAGTTCCACGTGTTAGAAGACAAGTTGTTCAACCCTTCCATTGAAAAATGTATGTAAATGATTGTAGATGAACACAACGAATGGCATTGAAGATTGATGATTAGTGTTGGAACTATAGTGGGATGAGAGAGAATAACGAGAATAAAAAAACTCAAAGAGAGAGGAGAAAGAGAAAAATAATTGGGTTTCTTAAGTCAAGGATAATGAATGAATTTCACACCACAAAATCTCAAACAAGTCAAAACATTAAATTTTGGGGAAGACAGACCAATTTTGACCGTTTTGTCCAACAAGGTTATTTTTTTTTGCAATTTTCCCACTTATATTAGCTACAAAAAAAAATACTCCTAAATAAATAAAAAATTTAAAGTTTGACTAGGAATACAGATTTCCCCCATTTATTATTGGTACTATAGAATTGAATAAAAAAGAATAAAAATGCAGAAAAGAAAATTGACACATAATTTAGGTGGTTCACTAACGTTGTATTAGTTACGTCCACTAGTAGAAGGGAGAAAAAATTACATTACTAAGAGAATTACAACAAATGATAGACTAGGGATGACTGAAATCAAATTTTTCCTTTAGGGCAGTTGCCCCATACTCTGTATCAAACCCGTCATAGAACGTCATAACAGATTCAAGACATTCCAATGATTCTTGACTATATGATGAAAGTGAAACTTGAAAATTAAAGTTGATTAATAAGTAATTAAGCAAAGTAATTGAGAAAAAAGTGAATGCTTATCCAAGGAAATTAAGATAGATCGAGTAGAATGAAGTCCAATAAAAAAGTAAAATGGCAATTGAGAAGGAAAAGAAAAGTCGAGAGTTGTTAAACTAGATGATGCACACAAAGGAAACACCATATGCATAACAGAGGCATCTAAGACGCCATAGTCTGCTAGATTTCTGCAATCTTCAATAATGTACCGTAAAGCGTTAACAGCCACACAAACGAATCAACATATGCAAAGTAGCCTCCTCCTGGATGTTATAGTCGAATAGAGTTCTGTATGTTGGAATATTTATTGGGAAAACCTCAATATATGATTATTCAATAATAAATACATTTAATCCAAGAACAATCATGACAAACTTTTGGGATCTAAGCATGGAAGAAAAACTAAATTAGAGGGGATTAGAATTACCTGGAACCATTAGATGTGATAATCCATAGCCTGTAATACTCTGATGGTTTGTGTTCTTCCTCATCTATGCAACCCAGACCAATATCGGCAATCCTCTCTATCAGATGGGGAATAGGAGGCTAAAGCTGCATAGCTTATTGGGGACCACAACCTAAACTATATATATGTTGATCCTAGGGTTTCCCATAATTTCCTAGGACCAACGGGTTGGTTTCTGCTCAGCAGGCCACACCACTTCTATATGGGAAGTCTTGGCCCATAATCAAGATCACTCAAATGCCTATTAAATAGCCCAAATATAATTGCTATTGAATTTGTTACCCACATATGAATTAATTATTTAATTAATTCCAACAATCTCCTACTTGGGCAACAATTTCCTTATTAGCAATTATTAATTTATTCTTTAGTGCACAACTTAATGCTATTTTAAAAATAACTTCCCTTTAATCACAATCCGGTCCATTTTGTATACCAATGAGGAACCAAAGCGACTTTTGTCACATGTATGGTCGCAACTCAGCCTTCAATGATCACCACACCAAATATACTCAATGACATGAATCAAGTGTGGAAGAGCAGCATGAAAATTACATGTAATGTGATCTAAACATGTCTATTTTCAACTGGTCAACTTTATTCTTTAGAGAGATCAAACTTAACTCTTTCTAGCCTTATGTTAAACTACTGTTAGAAAGAAAGTGATTCAGAGTATCAAAAATAATTCATCTTCTTTATTCTGCAGAAACAAAATTTTGTGTCTACTTTACGAAAGCACAAACTCCCACTCAACTGACGTACCATAATTTTCACACCTATATGAGCATTATGCTCCCAAAACTTTTGTGTGTGAAATTTCTTAATGAACGTATCTGTAATGATGAAGTTGTATTCAGGGGCGGATCCAGGATTTTTTGTCAGGAGGGGCACAATTCCAATAGGGTTAACGGCAAGTTTAGCCTTTGAAATTTTCAATTTATGTCTATATAGTTCTTAATCTTTAAAATGTGTTCTAAAACTTTCAATTTTAAGCCTAATAGATCCTTAAACTTTTAATTTTGTATCTAATAAAGACATATTAGAAAAAAATAAAGTATTTTTTTTATTTTTTACAAACATATTTAATTAATGCAAGAGTCGAACCCCTAATCTCTTAGTCAATGACACAATTTTATGTCAATTGAGTTATGTTCGGTTTGAAAATAATAATGTGTTTATTAGATACAAAATTAAAACTTTCAAGTGTAATTGAGTTCGCAAAAGTTGATTTTTACTCGACAAAAAATTAAATGTCTATATTAGATACAAAATTATAGTTAATAAATTTAATTGAGTCCTCAAAATTGTTTTTTATTAGGAAAAAAAAATTAAATGTCTAACACCTATTATTTAGAAAATTAAATTTAATAAATCTAAACGGTTTAAACAATCTATTAAAAATAAATTTAAAAATTGAAAGACTAAACTTATAATTCTCTACTCATATAAATATAATTTTAAATATTTAAACAATCTATTAAAAACAAATTTAAAAATTAAAAGACTAAACTTGTAGTTCCCTATTCATATAAATATAATTTTAAATATTTGTATATAATTTGTTTTTAGAAGAAAATTCTCTATTAATATAAACATAATTTTAAATATTTGTATATAATTTATAAGTATTAAAATTTAACATATGTTTTTTTAACAAAATAAAAAAGAAAAGAAAAGTTGGCATTGGAGGTTGAAATTTGTGCCCCTTGCCAACAAACCAATCAATAGTTTTATTTTAATTTTCGATTTTGAATATACTAATAGACAAACTGTAGGCATATTTTTCAAAATTTTATATACAAATATTTAAAAGTAATAATTTGAGGGGGGGCACGTGCCCCCCCTGGCCCCCGTGTAGCTCCGCCCCTGGTTGTATTCCTTTAGACACAATAAAAACTCTGAATTTTCTTTATCAACTAAAGCTTATGATTCTGAAAAGCTTTTGTTGCTATAAATTGAAAAGAATTACAAATTCTTGTCAAGACAACTTAGTGACAAGAATTAAAATTTATGAGTTTCTTGCCACACAAATGTTATGACCACAAACCTTAATGATAAAAGAAACTACTTCAAATGACTATTTGTCACTTTTATTTACAGTAGTATCTTTTACTCATTTAGTGAACATAACAGGGGAGGTGGATCCTGTTGGCAACTCTTACTATTATCAAAATCAAATTACCTCATGATCTCTACTTTATTTGATTTTGACGAGTGGGCATGTATCATTTTGTTAATTACCTTAAAACTCTTTAGATCCAATTAAGAGTTATAAAAATATTGCCTTTTGTTATTGATATGAATACGGAAGCGGAAGCGTCTAAAGTTCAAGCATGAAATTCTTCATTTATTTATTCAAGGGACCTTTATTGAGACTAAATTTGTGTCTTTAATGATTTGAATATTTCTTAGTGCATACAACTTTATGCTAGAAAACTTAGGAGACTTTTTGACATAATCTCTTTTGTGAAATCTCAATGTTACTTGAGATTGATCTCACAATATCATTTCACAATATAAAAAGAGATATTCATACAAGCTTTCATCCTATAGCTTAGTATTTATCACGTCATAGTCATATTACACTAAGAAAATAATTTTACTCCTACTAAGTCTGTAATTCATAATTATCACTTTTGTATACCTTAGACCTTAAATGTGACAATTAATGAATGAAGCTTATGAAGTTACAAACAAAAACCTTGTTAAGATCACAAATGGAATGAAACCTTTGAAACCTTGTGTTACTAGATCAAGAGTTTCTAAACTATATAGACTATCAATCTTTATGTCTATTTGACATAACTTTTAAAAATAGTTTTGAACTGTTATCACAAGTCTCTAAATAATTAATGTCACCCATAATAATTGAAACATAATAACTAGACAAACCTTATATCTTTCAACACACATTACCTCTTAAAGGCAATATGACAAGATGTCAAATATTGTCATTGTTGTTTCACCTAATTCTTTGTGACATTAATTCTCTATTTTAAGAGTTAAATCTTTGTTTGACTTTACGGGAAGATAATGAAATCATCTTACTTTTACGTTTAAGTCAAACTTAAATCTTTATATTTGGATTTCTCTCATCTCTTGTGATTACTTTAATAACACTTTTAATAATGTTGAGTTTGTCTTACTTAAATGAGGAGAATCTTAACTAATGTTTTCACATATAGAAAATAACTCAAATTCTCTTTTCATAAGGATAACATTCCTCATTTTATCTTCCCCTCAAACTCAACATCCTTAAGAAAGTAAAGATATCTAGCAAATGAACCTAAGTGAGACTTAATTTTAGAAATCATGAAAATGACTAGTGTACCTAGAGTAACAACAAATAATCTTTAAGTCCAAATTTTTCTTATTGACCTTTAGGACCAATCATTAGTTGGACATCTCTAAATGCAAACATAATGTTAAGCATTTGCCTAACCTTTAATTGCAAGAGATTTAATTGTTGTTTTATGTGGTACACCACTTTAACTTTATGCTGCAATCTTAAGTTTTTTTTTTTTTTTTTTTTTTTTTTTTTTTTTTTTTTTTTTTTTTTCCAAAAAAGTTAAATGCAAAGAGAAATAATTTGTCATACATCTAACCTCATCTTTATGAGCTTTGAATCATTCTATAAGCAACACACTTTACTCAGGTTTGCCTTAAAAAAAACGTCTTACTTAATGGCTCTATAAATTCTTAAAGAAGTTTAGCAAAATGCCTTAAATATTCTCTACCCAATCCATAGTGTTTCATCACTAGAAACTAATCATATGACTTCTAAGATATCCAGAACTAAAGACCTTTCTGACATAAAAAATGAGTGACTTCACTAAAAAAAAAAAAATTCTGGAAATATTAAACAATGTTGTTAAGCATTTTTAGAAGTCATATGGAATAAACTATTTCATTATTTCTCCATTGATTCTACCTAATACAGGCTCGACAATTTGTTAAATCAAAAGAACAAATCATCAATGAATAGAAATACTAGAGTCTATTCAACACATGGAAGTCTGACATGCAAACTAAACTAACTTTGTTTAAATCCTAAGTGAGAAGTCAAATTTTCTTTATACATTATGAAAAGAAGTACTAAGAACATATTTTCCTACATGTCCAAATTTTCTAAAAAAAAAAAAAAATAGGAGAAATCTGGATCCTAATTTTTAGTAATTTGGACTAATATGTTCAAAATGCATCTTTGTGTCGACTTTAATTTCTCCCTTAAGGAAATAGTTAATTGAGTACATTTTGTTCTTTCATACTTAAAACAATTTTCTTCAACATACCATCGAAGATTCGCTCATTAAGGGTTCCTCTACCCTTACAAGCATCATAGTGTACTCTCTTATGTTCCATTGTTCTTCATTTAGACACATTTAACCAAAAGTTTAAATGTCTCTTACTTTATGTTCATTTCAGAACAATCTTTATCTTTTAAAGAAATTTCCTAATTATTTCCTTATCAAACATGATTCCCTTGAATAAAAATTTCATCATCATAAAGCTTATGAAATTAAGATTATTTCATTTTTTTTAATATAAATCCCAATTAATCTGAATGGGATGTTGCTAAGTAGAAAAAAAAATGAAAGTGTTTCTTTATTCATAACAACGTGAACAAAAATATTCTCAAAATCAAACAAGGCAATAGTATTTAAAATTTTGAAAAAACAACTAAAACATGCTCATGAATAACTTAGTATTTATAAAAATACCTTAAAATTAAACTTTATGAGGACAAACACAACATTGACAACCTTCCTTTGGGCCGACTGTCAATTTGCAAACAGTACTCTCAATGTGGTGAGGAAACACTGATACCTAATCCGGTCAAGTGAAAGTCTTCCTTTGGGCCGACAATCACTCACATGGCATAACTTTATATTATCCATGTTTTATCACCAAATAACCATAGATGTACCTGTTATTTAGCCGAAACACTGATACCTAATCCGGTCAAGTGAAAGTCTTCCTTTGGGCCGACAATCACTCACATGGCATAACTTTATATTATTCATGTTTTATCACCAAATAACCATAGATGTACCTGTTATTTGGCCAAACTGACGTCTTCCTTTGGGCCGACAACAGAACGCATAAACAACAGGTCCACAAACATCTAATTAACTATGAAGATGTCAATATCAGAAATCAGAGGCTACTTTGGCAGCATGATCCATCAAATCAACACTAACATAGAAAATCAGATTATTATGCAAAAACACATTTATTTGAATTACTATTAATTGTATCTTCATGAAAATGAAATTACCAAAATTATTTTCAAAATTAAGAGTAATATCTTTACATGCATAATTTATAAAGGGAAAAGTCCTCAAAAATAAAAATAGAATGCCCAAAAAAAACTTTATTGGGATTTCAACCCACCTGACAACCTAACATATGCATTGGGCATCACATTTAGAATTCAATAATAAAATATAATAACTTATCCCTTTTAGAAGATAGTCTTCCTTTGGGCCGACTAACAACTTCAAGGACACATCATTATGTTATTCATACTTATTATTGATATTTGTTGTTTGGCCAAATTGTAACCTTCCTTTGGGCCGATCACAATATGCATAAGCAACAAATACACTCCATCTAATAATCTAATAACTTTATAAATGTTTTAATTTACAAAACATTGAAAATAAATTGTACTAATTGTGCTAATTCTTGATACCTTGTTAAGCACACAAAAAATGAAAAATTAAATAATTCTCCACACTTTTTTTATGCCCAAATTCAAATTTATAACATAAGGCATATATATAATTTTATAAACAAATACTATTATTATAAAAGAAAAATACAAACAATAGTAATAGTTAAAATTATATATATTAACATAACATAAAATTTATTGTGTTATATGTATATTTGCAGTGGGCTAGTGTCCTAACATCTCCATTTTCCACAACAGTGCTGCTGCGAACACTATTTTTTTTTTCTTTAATTCTTGCTCTTATGATCTTTCTTCATGACAACCACCATACAGTCAAAGATTGAAAATGAAAACATTTTTTTTTTTTTTTTTATCATTGAGCCAAAAGATGCATATGAAAACATTCATAATTCTTAATGATATAACTCAAATATGCAAAAGCATTCGAATTAAATTTGACTATTCAATCGTTCGAGTAATTCACACAACATGTTGTAAAATCATTCTAAAATCCTATTGAATCGAAATCTTATGAATCAAAGGAAAGACAACATGTTTGATAAAATTAGTAATCTACCATGCAAAAACCGCTCTGATACCACTTGTGGGAATATTTATTGGGAAAACCCCAATATATGATTATTCAATAATAAATACATTTAATCCAAGAACAATCATGACAAACTTTTGGGATCTAAGCATGGAAGAAAAACTAAATTAGAGGGGATTAGAATTACCTGGAACCATTAGATGTGATAATCCATAGCCTGTAATACTCTGATGGTTTGTGTTCTTCCTCATCTATGCAACCCAGACCAATCATCGGCAATCCTCTCTAATGGGGAATAGGAGGCTAAAGCTGCATAGCTTATTGGGGACCACAACCTAAACTATATATATGTTGATCCTAGGGTTTCCCATAATTCCCTAGGACCAACGGGCTGGTTTCTGCTCAGCAGGCCACACCACTTCTATATGGGAAGTCTTGGCCCATAATCAAGATCACTCAAATGCCTATTAAATAGCCCAAATATAATTGCTATTGAATTTGTTACCCACGTATGAATTAATTATTTAATTAATTCCAACACTGTCATGTTCAAGCTGCTTTCCAGCATAAAGCAGCCTCATTTTGCTTGGAGGATATCCACTCTTTGTTTGGAGTTTAACCTTCACTTCTAGGATTGTACTCGACGGTAAAACGTTTAAAGCTATTGTTATTGTTTTGCCACCTAAAATTATCACAAAGATCTCAAACAGCTGCGGACGAAGTTTTCTCATCAGCCAGGTTCTTCGTAATTGAACTTTCATTGCAATAAACATAACGGCATTCTTTTCCTTCTCTAGAAAATCAAAGGCGTCTAACAGAAGGGCGTCGTCCATGCATGGTAATTCCTGTACATATTGAATTGCAGATCCAATGGAGATGAGGTCTGAGCCATTCACGTTCAAAGAAGGAGACCCAGTTGCCATGCCTTCTTTTTCTTATTCACCTCTTTACCTCTTTGGTCTTTTGCCTACCATATAAATACTCAAACTTACCAGAGAGGAAATGGAGAGAAGAGAAACAAAAGAGGAAGATGAAGGATTACACAGAATTATTTTTTAAATAATGTAAAGATATTAGAGAGAAAAGGATAGAGGGTATTGGCTTTAAGTGTGGAACTGTGATTTTCGATATCTGGTTTATGCATTAAACTATTAAAGTAATGGTTGGGAAGTGAATGAGTCTTTAGTTGTCTTCTCTCTCCATTTCGCCTTCATCTAATTCGTCCATTATTTGAAACGCACAAATCTCAATTTCAACAAACTTGTGCTTCGATTCTTCATCATTGTCGATTCGGATTACTTGCTTTCATTAAAATACTATATTTAACATTTTATTTTTCAAAATAAATTCAAATATATTTTTTAATAAATTTCAAATGCCAATAACTTTTTTATTATTTTTCAACTAATAATAATGAGGTCAAAATACACCTTTTATCTTTCAAATTAGTGTTTATTTTGGACTCTGGAGGTTTCAAAATGAATTCTTTTAGTTTCGAGGTTTGAAATTAGTTTTTATACACTTTCATTTCATATATCTCATCGTCTTTAAGCCCACTTGATCATTTATTGACTTGACGCAATGTTGATTCCACTATTCAATGCTGACATGAATTTGCATATTTCTGGTTATAAGTTAAATTATCAATCAAACTCAATAAAGAGGCAAGTCGCTTAGCCCAATCTGTGGAGACGACCAAAGCCTAAAGATTGAGTTTTCGGTCAAACCCTGAACTTGGCATGAAGGCATGAGGCGTGCCTAGCGCTTGAGGCGTGAGGTATAACATGAAGGTGCCTTGAGGCCGACCCACGTGGGTCAGCCAATGAAGCTCAAGGCCGACCCATGTAGGTTGAAAGAGATAAGGTGTGGGTCGGCCCAATGGCCGACCCAATTAAGTTTTTACTTGAGGTCAACTCATGTGGGTCGACCAAAGAGGCTCAAAGTCGGTCCGCTTGGGCCGGCGGAGCTAAAATGTGGGTCGACCCTAAGAGTATGTATGGACCCATGTGGGTCGGCAAAGGAGGCTTAAGGCCGACAGAGCTAAGGTGTGGGTCAATTAATGACCGACCCACTTAAGAGTATGCTTGAGGGCTATCCGTGTGGGTCGGCCAAGGAGGCTCAAGGCCGGCCCGAGTGGGCGGGTGGAGCTAAAGTGTGGGTCGTCCATTGGTCAGCACACTTAAGTTATAGCTTAACGGTCGACCCGTTTGGGTTTCCCAAGGAAGTTCAAGGTGATTAAAGCCCTTGTAGATCGATTAGTTTGAACCAAATGAAAAGTGATTCTCAGTCCCAAGAGATAGAATCGTGGGATTGATACCACATGATAAATGAATGAGCAATGGAGCTAGTGGAGGAGCATTGATAGATAAGACACTTGCAGAAGCCATACAGCTGATTTCGAACATGGCATGAAATTCTCAACAGTTCGGAACATGAGGATGAAGCAAAATTCAGCAAGTTTATGAAGCGAACGAGATAAGCGAGCTCAAGAGTCAAATGTTTCATATGAATAGCATGTTTCGCCTGTTTCGAGGAAGTAAATGTCATTGCGCACTACAACAAATTTCACCTACAATGACAGTTCCAAAATTAAGGAGACCCTACGATGGCAGTTTTTGTAAAACGCGGTCTTTTTTACGGAAATATTTTTATTTTTCCACAAATTAAACATATAATGGCTAAACTGCCTTTATAAAACTCCTTTGATGACCTATTTAAACCGTCATCTAAAGTCTGAATCAAAGCGACGTTTTGATTCAACCCTAACCTCAACCTTAGAAAACACAATTCATCACTTTTCATCTCAGCCCCGAAAATTTCTTTCGTCCAGTGGAGATTGACGAGGATCCCTCACCTGCACGACGGCGACAACAGAAGCCTTTGAAGTCGTTGAAAAACAATTTATTTATCTTGTAGTCTACTGTCAGAACCCATCTTTCTCACTAACTTCTCAATCTGAAGTTCTGAACTCTCTAATCTGCTATTGAAACTTTGGAGGACGGCAATCTCTTGAGTTCTTGTTGACTCTCGTTTGAAGATGGGTAGTTCTTCAGCTCAAGGTGAAGTTAATCCACTATTTTGGATTTGGTTTTTGGTTTTTGTGATTTGAAATTTGTTGTTTGATTTGAAATATGTTATGTGGATGATTTCTTGGAGGTGGGGAGTGATTTTGTTTGTTTTTTCGGATTTGTAGTGGTAGTTGATGGCGTTGGAGATTTAAAGAAGGGGATTGTGATTTTATTCGTCGAATCAAAACCCTCTAGATTGTGATTTTGTTCATCACTTTTTCTTTTAACAAAACGTAAACCCCCTTTTTTTTTTTTATTTTTTATTTTTTTTTTTTTTTTAAGAGTAAAATAATTAAAAATATAGCACTTTTTTAATTTTTTTTTTGCGGATATGACAATTTCTATCACTGATAGTATTGTCTATCGCTGATAATAGTCTTTTTTATAGAACGCTGATAATAAACTTTTTTATAGAATTTTGTCAGTGATGGAAGTCTATCAGTAATAGTCATAAAGTCTATCAGTAATAGTAAAAAAGTCTATCAGTTATCCACTGATTTTTTGCCACATTTTCAAAAAGTTTTAAATTTTGCTAAATATACAATTACTTTTGGCATCATTGTTGTTTGTGCAACCAACACTATTATATATATATTTATTATTATTTTATAAAATTAATTCTCAATTAGTTTTAAATAATAATTATTATTTTATTAATTAAACTTTTTAATTAATAAAAAATATATATATTAATTAATTAATACTATTTAATTCAATATCAAATATTAATTAAATAATATGGCTAAATCCGGTTTTCTGAAAACCGATTTTTTGCACATGAATCGTATTCATGGTTTAGACCATCCTCATATTTAAATCATATTTAAATATGTCCATAATGTTGGGTTTTATGTCCTAACACTCGTGTTTTGTAAACGTTGTAAATGTAATGTGTCTATTAACTGCAATAAAGAGTTATTGAGGTTTATTCAATAAAGGTGTTTATTGATTATAGTGAAACGTGTTTGCATTAACCTGTACCAATAACAACACCATTGACTGAATATGAGTACTTGAGCTTCATGTATGACATGATTATAGGTTAAGCTCAAGTAGTCAGCTAAAACGGTCTATAGTATACGAATAAGGCCGGGTACCTTATTCTGGTAACACTATTGGATGCGACCTGCTTTGTATTGTACAAAACGATGTGATCCGAATCGTTTCACATGGAGATGTGCGAGCGGGGGCGTCCTATGCAAAGAGTTTGCATTAGACAGAACCACGATAAAGTCGCTTTCTCTTTATAACGCCGTTTACTGGTGAGACCGATTTTATCACTTTGATGACCTAAGGTAACTCGTTCTTAATCCTGAGCTTGCTATGAACTCCTGCTTATTTGAGAGTATCCTTAGACTTGTATGGGTGAGAGTGGCAGGTCGTCCGCTCAATAAGCCTACCAACTTGGGGATAAACTCAAATAGGTAGCTGGGGACATAGTGTAGCAAGATGGAATTCACTCCTACCCTCTTTAGGGTTTAGTAGAGAGGTGTTCCCTTAATAGCTGACTCTGGGGCTTGAACATTGAGGCCTCATCCTCTTCCGTGTGAAGAGGATTGTGATTTGATGATTGGATCACAAATCAAATGTTCATTAGAGGTGTTAGTGGTACTTAAGAAACAAGAGGTATCACAGAGGTTAAACGGTTTAAAAGACCTAGTTGTGATAACGAACACCTGTGAAGGATCGACTTATCCATGACGGTTATATCAGAGGACATAATATATCTACAGTGAGGAGAGTGCAACCCTCGGACTATAGTGGAGTCTCCGGGGGTTAACGAATGTTGGTTAGTTCGGTTGAAAGAGTTTTGACCGGATAATCTCGTATCGTTGGAGCTCATGATCTGTAGGTCCTTTAGGTTCTCATGGCTAGCTCGGATAACGTCGTGCAATAGTATAAGAGAAATTAAAAAGAAAAAGAATTTGAATTGTTCAAATTCGGTTTGAGGAAGGATGATGGACATATTTAAATATGATTTAAATATGGGATTGATCTAAAACATGAATAGGATTCATGTGCAATTTGCTGGTTTTCGGAAAACCGGGTTTAGCCATATTATTTAATTAATATTTGATATTGAATTAAATAATGTTTATTAATTAAAAAGTTTAATTAATAAATATATATATATATATATATATATATATATATATATAGGGCTGGTTGCACAAATAGCAATCAGGCCCAAACTAATTGCAAATTTAGCAAACTTTAAAATGTTTTGCAAATATGGCAAAAAAACTCGTTTCTATCACTGATAGACTTTATTATATCACTGATAGACTTCTATCAGTGATAGACTATTATCACTGATAGACTATTATCACTGACAAAAATCTATAAAAAGCTGAGGTGATCAGCGATAGACTTCTATCAGTCATAAGATATCAGCGATAGAAATTGCTATATCCGCAAAATTTTTAAAAACATGTTATATTTGCAAACAATAAGTCTTAAATTGTCATTTACTACAATTTCCCTATATATATATATATATTAAAAAGTTTAATAAATAATATATGTCAATTGCATGTAAGACACTTTTTTTTTTTATATATATATATATATATATAAATAAAAATGTAAGACACTTGGTTTTATATATATAATATATATATATTGTTTTTTTTGGTTAAACTAAAGTAAAGAGGGGCTAGTGCTGTTTTGGGTCTTCAAATTGGGGAATGTAAAAATTGGTTTTCGTGAGTTTTATTTCATTTAGCCATTTTTGAAGTTTCTTAAAAAAAAGCTACTCCCATCTCATTTTCTCCTTCTTCTTCATCTCTTTTCTTTTCTTTTTCTCTTCTTTTCGGAGTCCCACCACTCCGTTGCGCGGCGCTGAGGATAGTGGGACTACCTCGGGTGGTCCTCGGGGCGTTCGTGAGAAGAGGCCGGAAGAGTTCGTGACGAGGAACGGCCGGCGGACCTGAAGAAATTTGGAACTACAAGGGTATGTATTTCTAATTTCTTATTTCCGTCGTTTTGAGCATGTTTTCTATTTGTTAAATTGATTAAATTAGAGTATCATTGGTCCAAAATCGCTTTCCGCTGCGTATGTCGCTCCATCACATAATCCTTCCATAAAACGAATTTGAACAATTCAAATTCTTTTCCTTTTTCTTTTTCTTTTTCTTTTCTCCTCCATTGTTGCACGACGTTATCCGAGCTAGCCAGGAGAACCTAAAGGACCTACAGATCATGAGCTCCAACGATACGAGATTATTCGGTCAAAACTCTTTTAACCTGAATCAATCAACTTTCGTTAACCCCCGAAGACTCCACTATAGTCCGAGGGTTGCACTCTCCTCACTGTAGATATATTGTGTCTTCTTGATATAACCATCATGGGCAAGTCGACCCTTCACAGGTTGTTCGAAACCACAGCTAGGTCGTTTAAACCGTTTAACCCCTGGGTTACATCTTTCTTCCTTAAGTACCACTAACACCTCTAATGAACAATTGATCAGTGGTCCAACCAACAGATCAGAAACCCTCTCTAACGAGGAGAGGGTAGACGCCTATTGTTCATGCCCCGGAGTCAACTATTAAGGGAACAACCTATCTACTAACCTTGAAGAGCAGGTTAGGAGTGAACTCCATCTTACTACACTATGTCCCCAGCTACCTATTGAACTTTATCCTTGAGATAGTAGGCTTATGTTGGGTTTTATGTCCTAAAACTCGTGGTTTGTAAACTGAATGTATATTCTATTTTGCAATAAAGTGGTTATTGAGTTTTATTCAGTAAAGTTGTTATTGAATAAAGTGAATTGTGTTTACTTTTAACCTAACGCCAATAACTAAAGAACCCATGGCTATAGGTTGTATACTTGAACTTAATGTATGACATGATTGTGGACCAAGTTCAAGTAATAGCCAGAACGGTCTATAGTATAGGGATAAGGTTGGGTACCTTATCCTGGGGGCACTATTGGACGCGGCCCACTTTGTATAGTACAAACGATGTGATCTGAAATCGTTCATGTGGAGACATGTGAGTGGGGGCGTCCTATGCAATGAGTTTGCATAAGACTGAACCGCGAAACAAGTCGCTCTTTCTTTATAACTCCGTTTACTGTAAAGACCGACTTTTTCATATGATGACCTAGGTAACTCGATCTGAATCCTGGGCACGCTATGAACTCCTGTTTATTCGGGCTTATCCTTTGACTTGTATGGGTGAGAGTGGCCCGAGATCGCCGACTCAATAAGCCTACCATCTTGGGGATAAGACCGGGTAGGTAGCTGGGAACATAGTCCTGCGAGATGGAATTCACTCCTACCCGCCTTTAGGGATTAGTAGAGAGGTTGTTCCCTTAAGTGCTGACTCCGGGTCTTGAACTAGGGATCCCACCCTCTCATTGGCCCGAGAGGGACTTGGTATAGTGATGAGATCACATACCAATCGGTTTGGTGGTTGGACCACAAACCAATAGCTCATTAGAGGATCAGTGGGACTTAAGGAACAAGATGTAATTACGGGGGTAAAACGGTTATTTTGACCTAGCTGTAATTACGAACGACCTGTGAAGGATCGACTTACTAATGATGGTTATATCAAGAGGACAGAAATATATCTACGGTGAGGAGAGTGCAACCCTTGGACTTTAGTGGAGTCTCCGGGGGTTAACGAATGTTGGTTAGCTTGGTTAAAGAGTTTGACCAGTTAATCTCGTATCGTTGGAGCTCATGATCTGTAGGTCCTTTAGGTTCTCCTGGCTAGCTCGGATTAAGCCGTGTAACAATATGAGAGAAAAAGAATTTGAATTTATTGAAATTCGGTTTTGGAAGAATGATGGACATATTTAAATATGATTTAAATATGGGATCGGTGTAAAACATGAATAGGGATTCATGTGTGATGATTCGGTTTAAGAAACCGAGATTAGTCTTATTATATAATTAATATTGAATTAAATAATAATATTAATTAATTAAAAAGTTTAATTAATTATAATTTATTTTGCTTATTAAAATTAATTATGAATTAATTTTAAAATGACAAAATATTACAAGTGTGATTATAAGTCAAAGTGGAATTATCCATGTTGAGTGGATTTATCCAAGTTGAGTGGGTTTATCCAAGTTGTGAAGTGGATTGTGAATCACCAACAACATGCATATAAACTCATCAATTTTGGAACACTTGGTTGAAGACTAATCTATCCAATTTGAGGTGTCATGCTAAGCAAAGACTTTGTTGCATGTGAATTGCCTATAAATTGGATGAAGTTCAAATGATTTGAAGTTGATGAATTTTCAAAGAGTTTGAATATTTGGATGAGCATGAAGAGTTCATGTTACTTGAGAAATTAGAAAGCTAAGTGTTAGACTTCTTCTCACAAAATCCTCATCACTTTCATCTTCCCATCTTCTTCTTCCAAACTTTTTCTTTCATAAAGGAGTCTCACCACTCCGTTGCTCGGCCCGAGGATAGCGGGACTACCGGAGGTGGTTCTCGAGGAGTTCGAGGGAAGCTTCGAAGGGTTCGTGAGGAGATTCGAGCGTTGGAAGAGAAGTCTTTAGAACTACAAGAGGTATGTGTTCTAATTCCTTTTATTTCAAAGCTTTGTGCATGTTTCTTATTTAGCTAAATTGATGAAATTAGAGTGCCAATGATCTGTCTCGCTTCCGCTGCGCTACATGCGCTCCATCAATTGGTATCAGAGCGTTTTTTGGTCACTCTATTTGCATCAATTTAAGCTCGGTGGGTATTTGTTTTAGAAATTATTTTTCTGGGCGTCTAAAGTGTGATTCCGGTCTTGGCATATTTTTTGAGCTTTTATTTGTACTTTGTTTTGTAATTGCCCGGGCGTGTATGGGCTTTAATGTGTGAAGAAGAGTCTGTAAAAAATTTGGAGTCATTAGAGTCCATATAGGCTTTCAATTCGAAGACAGAAGCTCGGGTGTTGGAAAAAACAGCATGCTGTTTTTTGCTGTTTTTTTTTCTGCAAAATTCCAGCACAACACCGGTTCAGCGCAAGGTGGAAGAAACGGTCCGGTTCGGTCCACGGGCGGTCCGGTTCACTGAAAGTCAGACCGGTTCCTTGTTCTTCACCCTCTGGAGGTCCGTTTCAGCGTTCGTTTGGTCCGGTTCGGGTCGGTATTGGTTCAGTTACGGGCTGTTGAAGTCGTGACAGCTGTTATGGACCGGTTCAGTTTTTTTTGAAGTTTTGAAGTTGCTGTTTTTTTGGCCGGTTCAAGCAAATTTAAGCTGGTTCGTGGCGGTTCGAAGGGTTCGGAAGCGTCTCAACTTAGTTGATGAATTATTATTGTAATAATTTAGTTGCTTGCTTGTCCGTGATGCCAAAACCGGTCCACTTTAGTGTGTTTAATTAATTATGCATTGTGAATGTATGTTTTAATTAAAGTATCTTGTATGTGCATAAAGTATGCCATATAGATTTCAAATCCCACCATAGGAAGCATGTTGCATGCATTGAAAGTATAATATAAGTGTTATGTTGTATAGTATGCATGCTTAATTCATGAGAGTTAATATAAGTGTTATATTAATTTATGAATTGGATGTTGCTTGTTTAAAAGTAAAATTAATAAAAGTGTTATATTAATTGTGAAATTAAACATACAACATAGTTGCCTTAGTTGAATATAATTGTTATATTCTTGCTTGGGAAGCATGTTATAAATTGAATGTAATGGTTATATTCTAGCTTAGGAAGCATGTTATAGAATGTCTTTGTTTTATAAAGCGTTGTAAAATGAGATAGACATTTAAAATCTATAACAAAGATAAATGCATGCTCACTAAGGGTTAAAGAATTCCAATGCGATTAGGAATTTAGTATCGATTAGTTTTAATAGTTAAAATAGGTCGATATCTTGTAAAGCTAAGGTTACGAGAGAACTCACCCGGTTTGATCCTGCACTAAGGTTGGAGGTATTTAAGATGACGGTTTACGGAACACCTCCTACCTGGGGATCGATCCGATACTTGAGTTAAGTTAACCCGGCTTTATGAGCATGCACGTGAGAGGTGTAAGGTTATAAAACGTTTATCACCTAGACATCTTAGGTAAAAGTATGTTCTACCTAGACTTAGGTTTTATTGTCTTAGCCGGATAATCCCTAAGTAAAACTATACCCAAACCATTCTAAAATACTTAGTAGTGGTGTTGAGAAGGTATATGTGATATATCAATCTCCTCCTACGCTCTCCGCAAAGTTCACACCGTGAGATTTATGCTCGGCCTCGTGATGTCAATAGGGCATCCCCATTCGGATGGTGTTTGCATAAATCAAGAGCAAGGTGAATGGAGAAAGTATTTATAGTAAGTGGGAGAAGGAAGTATGTCAGTGGGACTTAAGGAACAAGATGTAATTACGGGGGTAAAACGGTTATTTTGACCTAGCTGTAATTACGAACGACCTGTGAAGGATCGACTTACTAATGATGGTTATATCAAGAGGACAGAAATATATCTACGGTGAGGAGAGTGCAACCCTTGGACTTTAGTGGAGTCTCCGGGGGTTAACGAATGTTGGTTAGCTTGGTTAAAGAGTTTGACCAGTTAATCTCGTATCGTTGGAGCTCATGATCTGTAGGTCCTTTAGGTTCTCCTGGCTAGCTCGGATTAAGCCGTGTAACAATATGAGAGAAAAAGAATTTGAATTTATTGAAATTCGGTTTTGGAAGAATGATGGACATATTTAAATATGATTTAAATATGGGATCGGTGTAAAACATGAATAGGGATTCATGTGTGATGATTCGGTTTAAGAAACCGAGATTAGTCTTATTATTTAATTAATATTGAATTAAATAATAATATTAATTAATTAAAAAGTTTAATTAATTATAATTTATTTTGCTTATTAAAATTAATTATGAATTAATTTTAAAATGACAAAATATTACAAGTGTGATTATAAGTCAAAGTGGAATTATCCATGTTGAGTGGATTTATCCAAGTTGAGTGGGTTTATCCAAGTTGTGAAGTGGATTGTGAATCACCAACAACATGCATATAAACTCATCAATTTTGGAACACTTGGTTGAAGACTAATCTATCCAATTTGAGGTGTCATGCTAAGCAAAGACTTTGTTGCATGTGAATTGCCTATAAATTGGATGAAGTTCAAATGGTGAGAAGTTGATGAATTTTCAAAGAGTTTGAATATTTGGATGAGCATGAAGAGTTCATGTTACTTGAGAAATTAGAAAGCTAAGTGTTAGACTTCTTCTCACAAAATCCTCATCACTTTCATCTTCCCATCTTCTTCTTCCAAACTTTTTCTTTCATAAAGGAGTCTCACCACTCCGTTGCTCGGCCCGAGGATAGCGGGACTACCAGAGGTGGTTCTCGAGGAGTTCGAGGGAAGCTTCGAAGGGTTCGTGAGGAGATTCGAGCGTTGGAAGAGAAGTCTTTAGAACTACAAGAGGTATGTGTTCTAATTCCTTTTATTTCAAAGCTTTGTGCATGTTTCTTATTTAGCTAAATTGATGAAATTAGAGTGCCAATGATCTGTCTCGCTTCCGCTGCGCTACATGCGCTCCATCAATTGGTATCAGAGCGTTTTTTGGTCACTCTATTTGCATCAATTTAAGCTCGGTGGGTATTTGTTTTAGAAATTATTTTTCTGGGCGTCTAAAGTGTGATTCCGGTCTTGGCATATTTTTTGAGCTTTTATTTGTACTTTGTTTTGTAATTGCCCGGGCGTGTATGGGCTTTAATGTGTGAAGAAGAGTCTGTAAAAAATTCGGAGTCATTAGAGTCCATATAGGCTTTCAATTCGAAGACAGAAGCTCGGGTGTTGGAAAAAACAGCATGCTGTTTTTTGCTGTTTTTTTTTCTGCAAAATTCCAGCACAACACCGGTTCAGCGCAAGGTGGAAGAAACGGTCCGGTTCGGTCCACGGGCGGTCCGGTTCACTGAAAGTCAGACCGGTTCCTTGTTCTTCACCCTCTGGAGGTCCGGTTCAGCGTTCGTTTGGTCCGGTTCGGGTCGGTATCGGTTCAGTTACGGGCTGTTGAAGTCGTGACAGCTGTTATGGACCGGTTCAGTTTTTTTTGAAGTTTTGAAGTTGCTGTTTTTTTGGCCGGTTCAAGCAAATTTAAGCTGGTTCGTGGCGGTTCGAAGGGTTCGGAAGCGTCTCAACTTAGTTGATGAATTATTATTGTAATAATTTAGTTGCTTGCTTGTCCGTGATGCCAAAACCGGTCCACTTTAGTGTGTTTAATTAATTATGCATTGTGAATGTATGTTTTAATTAAAGTATCTTGTATGTGCATAAAGTATGCCATATAGATTTCAAATCCCACCATAGGAAGCATGTTGCATGCATTGAAAGTATAATATAAGTGTTATGTTGTATAGTATGCATGCTTAATTCATGAGAGTTAATATAAGTGTTATATTAATTTATGAATTGGATGTTGCTTGTTTAAAAGTAAAATTAATAAAAGTGTTATATTAATTGTGAAATTAAACATACAACATAGTTGCCTTAGTTGAATATAATTGTTATATTCTTGCTTGGGAAGCATGTTATAAATTGAATGTAATGGTTATATTCTAGCTTAGGAAGCATGTTATAGAATGTCTTTGTTTTATAAAGCGTTGTAAAATGAGATAGACATTTAAAATCTATAACAAAGATAAATGCATGCTCACTAAGGGTTAAAGAATTCCAATGCGATTAGGAATTTAGTATCGATTAGTTTTAATAGTTAAAATAGGTCGATATCTTGTAAAGCTAAGGTTACGAGAGAACTCACCCGGTTTGATCCTGCACTAAGGTTGGAGGTATTTAAGATGACGGTTTACGGAACACCTCCTACCTGGGGATCGATCCGATACTTGAGTTAAGTTAACCCGGCTTTATGAGCATGCACGTGAGAGGTGTAAGGTTATAAAACGTTTATCACCTAGACATCTTAGGTAAAAGTATGTTCTACCTAGACTTAGGTTTTATTGTCTTAGCCGGATAATCCCTAAGTAAAACTATACCCAAACCATTCTAAAATACTTAGTAGTGGTGTTGAGAAGGTATATGTGATATATCAATCTCCTCCTACGCTCTCCGCAAAGTTCACACCGTGAGATTTATGCTCGGCCTCGTGATGTCAATAGGGCATCCCCATTCGGATGGTGTTTGCATAAATCAAGAGCAAGGTGAATGGAGAAAGTATTTATAGTAAGTGGGAGAAGGAAGTATGTCAATACATCCTGCGGTCTCCTCCATTAGGTTGAACCGTGAGATTCCCATGTTCCGCCTGCTGGTTGCCCATAGTAGCACCGTCCATTCGGAGGGCCGTTTCATGGGAGTCGGAACAACTCAATCTCCAGAAATGGATAGGGTCTCTTAGGTCCATTCCCAACTCTGACATTTCCATTCGGTTGCACTGTTGGGGCCGACCTCTGAGTTCTGAAAATGGCGGGTCACACTTACAAGGATTACTAAGTTGTTAGTAGATTCTTGACCGAAGTAGCGATAACTAAGGTGCTATAGGAATATGAGTTATTCTGGTATTAGCATTTAGTCAAGAATGTCTTGGTTCAGTGAAGGAGTGATTGACTGCCCCTCGGTAGCGGTTGCTCTGACTCACTGAAGTATCGTTGCAAATTAATAATAATTTTTTGGGTACATTATTACTTTTGCTAAAATTCTTGATTGGTTGTTAAAAATAGGTTATGTTCAATTCACTAATAGAATTCATTCTTTTCAGCATGTTTAGCTCGTTTATCCAATTACTAGCTTCTGATAAACTAAACGGCGATAACTACACGACCTGGAAATCGAACTTGAATACGATTCTTGTTATCGATGATCTTAGGTTTGTCTTAACAGAGGAATGTCCTCCCCCTCCTAGCTCATCTGCAACTCGAACTGTTCGAGATGCATTTGACAGGTGGACTAGGGCTAATGATAAAGCCCGAGTCTACATCTTGGCCAGCACATCCGATGTGTTAGCTAAGAAGCATGAGGTAATGGTCTCCGCTAAGCAGATCATGGATTCATTACAGATGATGTTTGGACAACCGTCCTCATCGGTCTATCATGATACCCTCATGGCGAGCAAAGCTGAGAAGAAACAACTAAGTAAATATGATTTACTCGTTGTTGAAACATGTTTAGTGGAACATGATAGTTCTGCCTGGATACTGGATTCAGGAGCCACTAACCATGTTTGTTCTTCTTTCCAGGAAACTAGTTCCTGGCAGCTGCTTGCTGAAGGTGAGATAACTCTCAGGGTTGGAACAGGAGAGGTTGTCTCAGCCAAGGCAGTGGGAGCTGTCAAGTTGTTATATAGAGATAGTTTCATTTTACTTGAAAATGTATTGTTGGTTCCTAGCTTTAAAAGGAACCTTGTATCTATCTCTTGTTTACTTGAACATTTGTATAAAGTATCTTTTGATTTTAATGAAGCGTTCATTAGCAAAAGAGGTGTACATATATGTTCTGCGAAACGTGAAAACAACTTGTATGTGTTAAGACCAACAGAGGCAAAAGCTATTTTGAACACCGAGATGTTTAAAACAGCTCAAAGTCAAACTAAAAGGCAAAAACTTTCTCCAAGTACCTATCTTTGGCACTTGAGACTAGGCCACATTAATCTCAATAGGATTGGGAGATTGGTTAAGAGTGGTCTCCTAAATCAGTTAGAGGACAACTCTTTACCACCATGTGAGTCTTGTCTTGAGGGCAAGATGACCAAACGATCTTTTTTCTGAAAAAGGTCATAGGTCCAAAGAAACTCTAGAGCTTGTACATTCAGATCTTTGTGGTCCGATGAATGTTAAAGCACGGGGAGGGTATGAATATTTCATCAGCTTCATTGATGATTATTCTAGGTACGACTATCTTTACCTAATGCATCATAAGTCCGAAGCTCTTGAAAAGTTCAAGGAGTATAAGGCAGAGGTTGAGAACACATTAGGTAAAACGATTAAAACACTCCGATCAGATCGAGGTGGAGAGTATATGGATTTAAGATTCCAGGACTATATGATAGAACATGGAATAGTATCCCAACTCTCAGCGCCCGGAACACCGCAGCAGAACGGTGTGTCCGAAAGGAGAAATAGAACCCTGTTAGACATGGTTCGATCTATGATGAGCTATGCTCAACTGCCTAGTTCGTTTTGGGGATATGCAGTAGAGGCTGCTGTATATATTTTGAACATGGTTCCCTCTAAGAGTGTTTCAGAAACACCTTATGAGTTATGGAGAGGGCGTAAAGGTAGTTTACGTCACTTCAGAATTTGGGGATGTTCGGCACATGTGTTGGTGCTCAATCCAAAGAAGTTGGAACATCGTTCAAAATTATGCCTATTCGTAGGCTACCCCAAGGAAACGAAAGGTGGTCTATTTTACGATCCTCAACAGGACAAGGTGCTTGTATCGACAAACACCACGTTCTTAGAGGAAGACCACATGAGAGATCATCAACCTTCGAGCAAAATTGTTTTGAACGGGCTTTCCAGGAAAGCTACAGATGGGTCAACAAGAGTTGTTGATCAGGCTGGTCCTTCTCAAGAGTTGAGAATACCTCAACGTAGTGGGAGGGATGTGAGACAACCCGACCGCTACATGGGTTTAACGGAAACCCAGGTCGTCATACCTGATGACGGCGTTGAGGATCCATTGACCTTTAAACAGGCAATGAATGACATAGACAAGGACCAGTGGCTTAAAGCCATGGACCTCGAAATGGAGTCGATGTACTTCAATTCGGTCTGGGATCTTGTAGAGCAACCTGATGGTGAAATACCTATCGGTTGCAAGTGGATCTACAAGAGGAAACGAGACCAAGCCGGCAAGGTGCAAACCTTTAAGGCTCGACTTGTGGCAAAGGGTTATTCCCAGAGGGAAGGGGTGGACTATGAAGAAACTTTTTCCCCTGCTGCCATGTTAAAGTCGATTAGAATACTCTTGTCCATTGCCACATTTTATGATTATGAAATTTGGCAAATGAATGTCAAGACAGCCTTTCTGAATGGCAATCTTGAAGAGAGTATTTATATGGCTCAACCAGAGGGGTTCATAATTCACGGTCAAGAGCAAAAGGTTTGCAAGCTTAATCGATCCATTTATGGGTTGAAGCAAGCGTCTAGATCCTGGAATATAAGGTTTGATACTGCGATCAAATCTTATGGCTTTGATCAGAATGTTGACGAACCTTGTGTTTACAAGAAAATAGTTAATTCTGTTGTAGCTTTCTTAGTCTTATATGTAGATGATATCCTACTCATTGGGAATGATGTAGGGTTCCTGACTGACGTTAAGCAATGGCTAGCGGCCCAATTCCAAATGAAAGATTTTGGAGAGGCTCAGTTTGTTCTAGGGATTCAAATCGTAAGGAATCGTAAGAACAAAACGCTAGCGCTGTCTCAAGCATCTTATATCGACAAGGTGTTGATACGATATTCGATGCAGAATTCCAAGAAGGGTTTTTACCTTTCAGGCATGGAATTCAATTGTCAAAGGAAGAGTATCCTAAGACACCTCAAGAAGTTGAGGATATGAGACGAATTCTCTATGCATCAGCAGTCGGTAGTCTGATGTACGCCATGTTATGTACACGACCCGACATATGCTATGCAGTGGGAATTGTCAGTAGGTACCAGTCCAATCCAGGATATGATCATTGGACTGCCGTTAAACACATCCTCAAGTATCTTCGGAGAACGAGGGACTATGTGCTCGTGTATGGCTCGAAGGATTTGATCCTTACAGGATACACTGACTCTGATTTTCAAACCGATAAGGATTCGAGGAAATCCACATCGGGATCAGTGTTCACTCTTAACGGAGGGGCAATAGTATGGAGGAGTATAAAGCAAGGTTGTATTGCTGACTCCACCATGGAAGCTGAGTATGTCGCGGCTTGCGAAGCTGCGAAAGAGGCTGTATGGCTTAGAAAGTTCTTGACGGATTTGGAAGTTGTTCCAAATATGAATTTGCCTATCACACTTTATTGTGATAATACTGGTGCTGTGGCAAATTCGAGAGAACCAAGAAGTCATAAGCGTGGAAAGCACATTGAGCGGAAATATCATCTCATCAGGGAGATAGTGCATCGAGGAGACGTGATCGTCATGCAGATCGCCTCAGAGCACAATATTGCTGATCCGTTTACAAAGTCTCTCACGGCTAAAGTGTTCGAGGGGCACCTAGTGAGTCTAGGACTACGAGTTGTACAGTAGGATAGTGGGAGAAAAGCCATGGAAATATTTGATATTCCAGTTTTTCTCATCCAGCATGTAATACTCCACTGACGTTTTAGTCCAAGTGGGAGTTTGTTGGGTTTTATGTCCTAAAACTCGTGGTTTGTAAACTGAATGTATATTCTATTTTGCAATAAAGTGGTTATTGAGTTTTATTCAGTAAAGTTGTTATTGAATAAAGTGAATTGTGTTTACTTTTAACCTAACGCCAATAACTAAAGAACCCATGGCTATAGGTTGTATACTTGAACTTAATGTATGACATGATTGTGGACCAAGTTCAAGTAATAGCCAGAACGGTCTATAGTATAGGGATAAGGTTGGGTACCTTATCCTGGGGACACTATTGGACGCGGCCCACTTTGTATAGTACAAACGATGTGATCTGAAATCGTTCATGTGGAGACATGTGAGTGGGGGCGTCCTATGCAATGAGTTTGCATAAGACTGAACCGCGAAACAAGTCGCTCTTTCTTTATAACTCCGTTTACTGTAAAGACCGACTTTTTCATATGATGACCTAGGTAACTCGATCTGAATCCTGGGCACGCTATGAACTCCTGTTTATTCGGGCTTATCCTTTGACTTGTATGGGTGAGAGTGGCCCTAGATCGCCGACTCAATAAGCCTACCATCTTGGGGATAAGACCGGGTAGGTAGCTGGGAACATAGTCTTGCGAGATGGAATTCACTCCTACCCGCCTTTAGGGATTAGTAGAGAGGTTGTTCCCTTAAGTGCTGACTCCGGGTCTTGAACTAGGGATCCCACCCTCTCATTGGCCCGAGAGGGACTTGGTATAGTGATGAGATCACATACCAATCGGTTTGGTGGTTGGACCACAAACCAATAGCTCATTAGAGGATCAGTGAGACTTAAGGAACAAGATGTAATTACGGGGGTAAAACGGTTATTTTGACCTAGCTGTAATTACGAACGACCTGTGAAGGATCGACTTACTAATGATGGTTATATCAAGAGGACAGAAATATATCTACGGTGAGGAGAGTGCAACCCTTGGACTTTAGTGGAGTCTCCTGGGGTTAACGAATGTTGGTTAGCTTGGTTAAAGAGTTTGACCGGTTAATCTCGTATCGTTGGAGCTCATGATCTGTAGGTCCTTTAGGTTCTCCTGGCTAGCTCGGATTAAGCCGTGTAACAATATGAGAGAAAAAGAATTTGAATTTATTGAAATTCGGTTTTGGAAGAATGATGGACATATTTAAATATGATTTAAATATGGGATCGGTGTAAAACATGAATAGGGATTCATGTGTGATGATTCGGTTTAAGAAACCGAGATTAGTCTTATTATTTAATTAATATTGAATTAAATAATAATATTAATTAATTAAAAAGTTTAATTAATTATAATTTATTTTGCTTATTAAAATTAATTATGAATTAATTTTAAAATGACAAAATATTACAAGTGTGATTATAAGTCAAAGTAGAATTATCCATGTTGAGTGGATTTATCCAAGTTGAGTGGGTTTATCCAAGTTGTGAAGTGGATTGTGAATCACCAACAACATGCATATAAACTCATCAATTTTGGAACACTTGGTTGAAGACTAATCCATCCAATTTGAGGTGTCATGCTAAGCAAAGACTTTGTTGCATGTGAATTGCCTATAAATTGGATGAAGTTCAAATGGTTTGAAGTTGATGAATTTTCAAAGAGTTTGAATATTTGGATGAGCATGAAGAGTTCATGTTACTTGAGAAATTAGAAAGCTAAGTGTTAGACTTCTTCTCACAAAATCCTCATCACTTTCATCTTCCCATCTTCTTCTTCCAAACTTTTTCTTTCATAAAGGAGTCCCACCACTCCGTTGCTCGGCCCGAGGATAGCGGGACTACCGGAGGTGGTTCTCGAGGAGTTCGAGGGAAGCTTCGAAGGGTTCGTGAGGAGATTCGAGCGTTGGAAGAGAAGTCTTTAGAACTACAAGAGGTATGTGTTCTAATTCCTTTTATTTCAAAGCTTTGTGCATGTTTCTTATTTAGCTAAATTGATGAAATTAGAGTGTCAATGATCCGTCTCGCTTCCGCTGCGCTACATGCGCTCCATCAGCTTATTGAGCGGACATTCTGCCACTCTCACCCATACAAGTCTAAGAATACTGTCTAATAAGCAGAAGTTCATAGTAAGCTCAAGATTGAGATCGAGTTACCTAGGCCATCAGGTGAAATAGTCGGACTCTTCAGTAAACGGTGTTAGAAAGAGAGAGCAACTTTTCGTGGTTCAGTCTTACGCAAACTCGTCGCGTAGGACGCCCCCGCTCGCACATCTCGATGTGAAACGACTCGGATCAAATCGTTTTGTACAATACAAAACGGGCTGCATCCAATAGTGTTACCAGGATAAAGGTACCCAACCATATCCATATACTATAGACCGTTTTAACTGTCTACTTGAACTTGACCTACATTCATGTCATACATGAAACTCAAGTACTCATGATCGTCAAGGGTGTTGTTCATTGGTATAGATTAATGCAAACACATTTCACTTTATTCCAGCAAACACTTTTACTTAATAAAAACTTAATAACTCTTTATTACTAAATAAATAATTTACAAACATAGCTGTTTACAAACCACGAGTTTTAGGACATTAAACCCAACACTTTGTTGGGTCGATCGATGGTTGAGAAGAATGGGCTTAGTGTTGGGCTGCCCAAGCCCTTTGAAAATGGGGGATTTTGCAAAATGACGCCATTTCTTTGTTGGGTCGTTTAGGGGGTGAGACGGTCCCTCAGCTGGGCATGGAAACAAGGGAAAGCTTTTTTTAGGGGGGTCGCCTCCAGGGTCTGACCGTTCGACAGTCTGTGCTATCTCGACCTCTGCCTCCAGCAAAGCACGTGTTGGGCCACTCTGGTCAGTATGGGCTTTTTCAAGTTTTGGGGCAGCCAAGCGGGAGTCCTCGGGTTTCCGCTACTGGGCCTCTGGACCCTCATGGTCTAACGGAAAGGGACACTCTTGGACCTTTTGGACCTCCACAGCTCGTTGCTCCGAGGAGTTCTTTCGACCTGACTAGTATGTGGGCCAACCTTTTTGGGCCTCAAGTATTAGGTTCATGTGACGTGCCACTTGAGTATACTCCTTCGATTGAAAAGATTGGTCGTCTGTTTGTTGTCCTGTCTGAAAATAAGATTATTGAAGAGGGTATTGTTATTTGGCAAGGTTCGTTGGTGGGTCAATTTTTGGATGGCCGGTTGCCTTTCACTATTCTTCATCGACTCACCCGGAGGATTTGGGAGCATGTTGATGTGTCGGCCATTAATTTTCTTGACAATGGACTGATTATTTTTCGATTCCAAAAGAAGGCGACACGTAATTGGGTTTTTTCCAATGACCCTTGGCATATTGGTGGTAAGCCAATTCTTCTTCGGTAGTGGACTCCGGGTATTGTGCCGCAGTCGTTTGTGTTTGCTACGATTCATATTTGGATCAAATTTTTTAATGTTTAGATGGAGATGTGGACCTCTCATGGGTTGGGTGTTATTGCTAGTACTGTGGGTGGTCCGATGCATTTCGATAAGCCAACTAGGGAGCGAATCGTCTCCTCTTATGCTCGTGTTTGTGTCGAAATTTGGGTTGATGCGCTTCTTCCTAGTATGGTTGGTGTTACTGTTCACGGGGTCAATCACGTCATTCTGGTTGTGTATGAATGGAAGCATAAGTGCTGCTTGGCTTGCCGGGTCTTTGGTCATTTAGATACGGGTTGCTCGAAACGGCCTCCAGTTGCTACTGCTGATCTTCGACTTCCGTCTTCTCCGGCTACGATAGAGGTTGAGAATGGCCGCTCTTCGTCAAGGAAAGTGGAGTTGGTTTCAGATCCAGTTGCGATTGTTCATGGTGTTGTCGGGTCGTTCTTGTCTGATGAGAAGTCGATGGTTTTCTCACTATTGTGGGAAAATCTTGTCGACGAAACCGGGGTAAGAAGCTTGCGGGAGGAGCTTCGTCTAACCTTATGCTGCATGTGTTTCCTGTTGTTTCCTCGGGTTCCTAGGCCTCTACCCCTAGTCTTCTGCCACGGCTCTCGCCTAATCGTTTCCCCTCACTTGAGCAACCTCAGGAGGTTCCTGTGGCCAACTTTTTTGCCAGCTTGGAGGAGTTTACTGGACCAACCTCGGTCTTTCCCTCGAGTCAAGATACTCTCATTCTGCCTCCTGGGTGACATGTTAGGGGTGCTTTGAGTGTTTTATTTTCTCTCCGTTGTTGGATTTTGTTCTTTCGGCTCCCTGCCCGTCTGTGGGTTAGGGGAGAGTTGCGTTTTGTTTTGGTTTTCCCGTCTTCCCTCGGGCTGTGAGGTCCCCCTCTCGGGGTGTTTTGTTTGTTTTCTGATTTTTTTCGTTGGATCTTGTGTTGTTGTTTCTTTGGTGCCCTCAGCCTTAGGCTTTGAGTTCTTTTGCTTGGTAATACATCTACCTCTGCAAAAAAAAAAATGAATGAATTGACTGTAACGAGGACAATTACTCTCCTGCAACGTTGTAAAACTAGCCAACATGAACATAACTCAACTGATATAAGTGTGAACTAATGACCAAGAGGTCAAAGGTTCGATCCCCACCCTTATTTAATTTAAATATCTTTGCAAAAAAGAAGAAGTTATAAAACTAACATATATATCTATCAATTAGCAGACAAGTACAAATTTAGAGAGAAGAAGATGATGTGTGGCTCTTCGTTCCCGTTTTCTGATATCCACGATCTTTAGCTTCAAAATCTCTCTCTTAGCTTCAATGGTCTCTTCCTCCCCTCCAAAGTATGATCAATTTTGAAAAAATGTTTTTCTCTCTAATTTTTGCCTCCTCTATTTGGCTGGAAAAAGAAGATTCTATTGACATATATTCTGTAGCGTCGAGAAGCTAGGGATAGTATCGAGACGCTGGCCTTAAAAACGCGCAATTTTTTTTTTTGAAATGTAGCGTCTCAACGCTGCTTTGTCTTTCTGTAGTGTCTCGACGCTATCTGTTGCGCGATAAATGACTTGAAAGTTGAATTTTTGGGCATTTCAACGCTCTGCCTTCAAAATTTTAGGTTTGATTTCCTTCTTCTCTTGGCTTAGCTTCTACTATTTGTTCAACCTCTACAAAATAAATGAAAATGAACGTAAAAGTGGTCGTTTAAGCAACAAAACTAACAGTAAATAGGCACTAAACATAGCCACTTTGTGAACTATCAAAATGCAATTTTTTTTTTCTTCTTGTACTTCCAAAAAAAGAAAAAAAAAAGAGCACGCAATATTAAAGTCATTCGGTTTGATTTTGGACACGAGTTCTATTAAAATAATATTATCTTAACTTTAATTATACAGTACAAAAGAAAAAAGAAAAAAAGAACCAAAAAACTTGAGAAAGGATAAGGACCAAGTCATAATGTCACCTAGAATTTGAATTCCTATGGTCAAAAAACAAAACCTTGAACATTGACAATTCAAAAGCCCCAAACAAAACGCGTAAAATGTACATATAATTAATAATACAACACGATATAAATTGATGGTGCTGTGCTTCAATTGCCAAACTCCCCAATTCACAACTCCGATCCCAAGCCTTTCATTACACGCAACGTAACATTCATAGCTTTGAACTTTCAAGATGGCCAACAAGTTGGGAACTTATTCAATCCTTTGCTCTCTTCTCTTCTTCTCTTTGGTAAGCTTTCTTTATAGTTTTTAACTTCTAGAGTTTTTCAATTTGTGGCAATATTTATTCGAGCTAAATTCAGATCATTGGAACGAGTTTTGCGGCTCGTAATTTGAATAAAAATGTGTTAGAATGGGTGAAGATGGACCATCGTCGTTTTCTTCGTGCTATTATTCATGTCTCTGATCTCGACAATTCAATCAAGTATGTATGCTTTGATTTCGTATCGTGTAAAATAGGCTAGCTCTGTTTATTTTCATGGCTAAATTTTTTGAAATTATGTAGAATTTACACGCAAGGCTTTGGAATGAAGATTTTAAAGAGAAGGAACTTTCCAGATCGACAATACAAAGATGCTATTATTGGATTCGGACCTGAAAACACTCACTTTTTGATGGAATTGAGAGAACGTGAGTAAACACACATTTAACAGCATATTGTCAGCTTTGAACCTTGATTTACATAACTTAATCTTGAATTTCATTTTCTTGCAGGGCTTGATAATCCAAACAATGTATTTATTGGTACGGAGTTTGGTCACTTTGGAATTGCAACTAAAGATGTGAGTATTATTTATTTGGGTGAATTTTCTCTAGTTTGTGTAATGGACTCTGAACAATGACTTGTAGGTCTACAAATCTGTGGAGCAAGCTCGAGCAAATGGAGTAGTGGTGATCCATGAACCAAAAAAAGTTAACGGAACTATAGTCGCCTTTGTTCAAGATCACGATGGATATAAGTTTAAGTTCATTCAAAGGCCCTTGGTAGTTGATCCTCTTTCTTTAATAATGCTTCAGGTCAAAGATTTGAATCTCTCCGTCAACTTCTATTCAAAGGTACACAACTAGACCACATCTATATATATCAATAAATTTTAAAATGAGTATTTTCATCAAAACAAATATAAAATAGTTTTATTTTGCGTACATGTAGACATTTCCATGTGTATGAGACGTACCAACATGTTCGAGAAGTGAATCAACATTTTCATTAATTATTTCATCAAAACAATCAATGTGATTAAATATATAAAAATATCAACAAATTAAAATATTACTATTACAAATATTAGGATAAAATACATTTTTCCTTTCAAATTTTAGTTTGATGTCAATTTAGTCAATCACGTGTGAAAAGTGACACTTCAACCCTCTATGGGAAATGGTTCTAAATGGTTTTTGTACGGTTAGTTGACTAACCAAGGATGATGTGGTAGGTTAAGTTGGGGTTTTTGTACGGATGACCTACCCCTCGGAGGTCGTGAGATTTTTTGACCCAATTTTTTAAAATTTATGTTGTTTGACATTCTCACGAGGAGACAATTATGGTGCCCACGTGATAAACGAATGATACAAATGACTTTTAATAAGGAGATGACACTTGCTTATCACGAAAAAATGTCAAAAAAACATAAAATTTAAAAAAAAGGTAAAAAAAAAAATTACGTCCCTCAAGAGGTGAGTAATCCGTGCCAAAACTCGAGGTTAAGTTGGTCATGGTGTATTTGTGTGTGAGGTGGTGGCATCATTCCCTCCTTTTCCCTTTTCTTTATTTATTTTCTATCCTCCGACAAAGCTCGTTGGTCCTGCTCTTCTTCTCACTCTTCTTCTCACTGAGAAAAAATAAAATTATATATATATATTTTGATATTTTGATATTTTTTATGTTCTATTAAAATTTCACTATCTCAATTGCCATAAAAGTATACTCTTTTGACATAAAATTGTTATTTGTATAACTCGTCAATTTTTACATAAAAGAATATATTACTTTTATTTAATTTTACTTTTAGGCCTACTAATATGAACAAAAAAAAACATGGAGAAAATTATGGAAATTCTAAAATCAAGATGTACTTGCCATTTAATTTCAATATGAATTCAAACAACTCTTTTTTTTAGTGTAATGCATAGTGAAAAACTTAATCAGTTAAAACTTGATATATGCAGGCTTTGGGGATGAAACTCTTTAGGAGGCAAAACAATGCACAAGGGCAGGTAAACTAAAGTTTATTATTTACTTATTTATTTTGAATTTAACATCTTAGTGCAAAGTCAATATGAACATAACTTAACCGGCATATTGTATGAACTATGAGCAAGAGGTCTCAAATTCAAATCCCCTTCCTCCATGTTGTCAAAAAAAAAACTTAGTGCAAAAATTTGGTTGATGGTATAATAAATTAACCCGTAATCAAATATTACATATATATCAAAATTTCAATGTTAACCATTTGCGAGGATTGAACCCATGACATCTGAGTCAAAACATAACTTTATGCTCTAATTTTGTTTTTAATTACGAGTTTTGAAATTTTTTGTTATTACTTGATTGGGCATGCAGTTTACAGTAGGTACTTTGGGTTATGGAACAAACGAAACTAAAACGACAGTGTTGGAATTAGAAAAAAGAAATAACATCTCTCGTGATGATGGACGAGATGGCTATTCAATGGTAACCTCCTTATTTATTTGATTACATATTTTTAGTTTAAAAAAGAAGAATTGAGAAAGAAAAGATATTTATATTATCATCCTAATTATCCTATATTACTGTATTTTTCAGCTTTATATTGGTACTGACAACGTAAACAATACTGCTGAAGCTGCTAAAGTTGTAATCAAAGAGCTTGGTGGGAACCTAATTCTGGAGCCAGGTTTGGTAGCTTCTGTCAAAATGACTGGATTTAGTGACCCAGATGGTTGGAGAATGGTAAATACTCTTATTCTTTACCTTCTTTAATTTTTTACTCAATTTTTGCTTCAAATTTTCATGTAATGTTTTTTTTCCTCTTCAGATTATGGTGGACAATAAAGATTACCAAAGAGGAAAAAAAAATAAAGATTACCAAAGAGGAACCCTTTAAAAAGAAGGGGACAAAATGAAAATGTTCAAATTCACGACATCACATACACATCTAGAAGATTAATTCAGAGTTAATTTCTTCCTTAATAGGCATGCATTTATTATAATAGTCTACAGACTAGAGCTAGAGCTTTTGCTAGAGCAGTGTTATTATTTATCTCGTGTATTTTTGTTTTCACAATAAGCTTTTCAATTTTTGGTTATGAGTTGTTGGTGTACTATTGTTTTTAGTTCAATTTGGAGTCAGTGGATTCGAACTTCAGACCTCAGGGTTTGACGTTGTTGGTGTACTATTGACTGAAACGCAATAAAATTAAAAGAAATTATTCTTTTTTATCTCTTTTGTTTTTTTGTATTTTCCTTTTAAGTATCGAAATTTATATTATAAAGATAGGTATTTAGGTGGACTCATTTTAATTATGTTTTCTTTAGTACTTTTATCTCACATACTTTTATTTGTTAGCAAAATTGAAAATATAAAACTATTGAAAAAAGTAAGTTACATTAACGTGTGGAAAATAAATGGGATTAGTCAAAGTAGATGTCTCATTCATGTCCAGTTAGAACTTATATAGAAGAAGATAGAAGAAATGAAGTTTTATTAGGATTCAAACAAATCATACTGTCGTTTCTAACCAAAGTTAGGGGCCAAATTCGAGAGTTGAGCCATTACCTTAATGAAAACATTAAAAAAAATCTTGGAAATCCTAAAATAAAATCCTCAAAATCAACAAGGGACAAAAAATTTAGGTACAAAAATTTAAACATTCAGCTCTTAAATAATTACCAATGTTTAAAGCTATCAACTTGAACGATGGTTGGGGGCATTAATTTGTAAGAATTTATTTGGGTGAGGACATATTAATGACATCTATATATATGTGACATTTTTTTTTTTCTTTAGCAACATTTATTGCTAAAGAAAATTATATTTTCATTCATGTCTACGGTTCATTTGTTACTACAGTTCAATTATAAAAATACCGTATTAATGACATCAATATATTAAAAAAGTAATAATAATAATAATAATAATATAAAATTAAAAAACAATCAATTTAAAATTAAGAAAGAAGACAAAGTGTTGATTAAAAACCCTATTAATGACATTTATTACTAAATAAAGTTTTATGCATATTCATGATTTTGACCTATTAATTTGTCTTTTTGTTTTTTTTTAATGCCTTTTCACGGTTTATGTTTCATAATTACGGAGGAGGTTTAATAATTTGAGGTATATATTTATTGATGCATAATTTTTGGAACTCCTTCCTTGAGAACTTCGTCGTAGGTGGCTTTCACCGGGGTCGTGAGAAACTTGCATAGAAAACGAAGACCAACTTGCACCGGTGTGGAGCTAGGCCCACGACGCTCTGATGCTTAAGTTAGAGAAGGTCTGGACGTAAGTAGGAGTGTGGTAACGAAATTTTTTAATGTTCCGTTTGTTTCAGGCTGTCGAGGCCCGCCAAATTAAAATTTATAACACTGGCTAGAGTTTCTCCAATAACTTGTAGAAAGCGGAAGTCACGATCGTCCCACAGGGAAATTGACTAATTCAGTCCAAATTTTAGTTTTAAATGTCACTTGTAACAAAAAGGGTAACGGGGGTTTTGAAACAATCTAAAAATAGAAAACATGCAATTTAAGAGAAGAAATGAGTAAGAGTTTGGAAAAATGGGAGAATAAAGAAATGAGACGAGCGCACTTAATCTAAAGGTTCCGGATTAATTGATGCGATGTGATTTTTGGTTCATAGACACTATAGACGTTCAGCTGGTTTTTAACATTCACGCACATTGTAACTCCTAATTATCTCAAGGGGTCCCAAGCTTTAAATAGAAATTAACAATCCCGGGTAATTAATTCAGACTTGACGGATCTAAATTAAGCTTCGCTAGGAACTCTAATTTAGGGGCGATCGCTCTCCCAAACTAAAATTATTCGCGAGCGACGGGTATTCATGCGACAATCAAATTGTAAGAAAACCCACAACATGCTTGATTTTACTCATTCTCATGATTTATCAGCAACTCAAAACAAATAGGGCCCTATCTATTAAGAATGCAAGATTAATTACTCAACTCATGAAGTGCAATCGCTAAGACATGAGTTTTTAATCCACCCAACACACAACATGCCCAATGGGTGTCAACCATAAAGAAAATTGTGCTGGACATTAGAGAGCATAGAAGAGAAGAGTTAAATGCCTAAACAAGCCAACAATTCATTCATTAGAACAAGTCTCACCTAAATCACATCACAAAGTTTTAATCCATCCCCAAAAGATTAAATGCTTACCTTTTAGCTAGACATGGAGGAGAATGGAGTGGAGAAATCCAAGATTAAGCTCACCCACTCCATTAATGGAGGTTACACAACTCAAAAATGGAAGAAAAACTGAAGAAATCGAGAAGGGGGCGGAGAAGAATGACCTAAAATCAGAAAAACGTGCTTAAATACCCATTTCTGCGTCAGAATAGCGCCTAGGTGCCATAAGTCAGCGCCTAGGCGCCGCGGGCGCGCGTGCACAGAATCGGGACAGCGCCTAGGCGCCATAAGTCAGCGCCTAGGCGCTGCGCTCTCTGGAAAATTTTATAAAATCGGGAATTTCTTTGACTTTTAAGGACGAGCATTTTTGGGACTTTTAATGACGGTCAATTACAGTCATGGCTAGGGTGAGCGCGCGGACACGGGCGTGGCGAGGCGAGCGGCGCGCACGGGCGCGGGCGGAGGCGAGCGGACGACGTGTGGACGTGGGCGCGGGCGGCGAGCGGACGGCGCGCGCGGGACTTGGCGATGGCGCGCGCGGGCGTCTGGGCGCGCAGGTGTGCGGCTGCTGCTTCCGTTGGGCGCCTAGGCGCTGGGCGCCGGCGCTTGGGCGCTGACCTCTCGGGTCTAAACCCAATTTTTGGTCATTTTTGCTCCCGGACTCCGTTTGGCCTATCTTTTTGACCCGAACACTTCCCGAAACCTCTTAAATGACCGATTTAGCCCTGAAATTCATAATTTGACTTCCCGAGCTCTTTGCCACGAAATACCTAAAATAAGTAGATTTAATTGAATTAAGCATGACATTTAGCTAGAATTAAGGCTATAATTATAGCTCTATTTTAGAGCTATCAAAATACCCCCGACCTGAATCTTGGTAGTCCTCGAGCAAGGAACACTTTGATTTATCTTATAAAAATAGTCATGCATGTTGGCGACTCGAATCTCAATATTTGGAAAAACAAGATAATCATGCTAACGGAAAACAATCAAGCATATGCATAACTTATGAATATTCTAAAATATTAACTACTATTCCCTAACGTGTGTGTGTGATTAGCGCCTCCTATCCTAGCTTCCATAGACCCGGAATCACCTTAATCGATCCTAATACTCATCTTCCCCCTACTTCTGGCAATGAAAACAGTCTAACGGCTTTTCAATGTCGGAAAGAATAACAAAACAAAAGGCCTAATTATTTTTCTTCTTTTCTTTTCTTGAGAGCCTAACACGTCAAGCTTTTAATGCTTCACGTTTTTAAGGACTAGTGCTCACTTCCGTTAGTTGCCCTTTCATGCAGTGGCAACCGTGGGTTACACGATCGCCCCTGGTTACACGGGCAACACAAGAAGGAGGAGCACCTCGAATTATATTTCAATCATGCTTTTACTCTCAATGAACACATTTTTTTATTTTAAATAGGCACATAGCTTTGCTAAATCAAATGATTCGTTATAAATTCTAACACATCAAGCCTCCCTAAATGGACCTTTCGGGGTGACAACGAGGTTTCAGACCAAATAAAATTATTCTAAGCCTACAGAGCTAAGAGTAAGAGGTCTACGTGCTCAGTGAATGTAGGGGAATAATCGAATTTTTTTTAAAATATGCTCAAACTATGCATACATTCTCATAGCTTTCTCGCAATGTACAACTATGGAGTATTTACAAACAAATCACAGAAAGTCCTCATCGGACAACATGCATTCAGATTCCTAAACATCTCCAAATCAGAATATGACATGCTCGAGAACTACAATGAAGTTCAAATATAAATTCCACCCCCCACCTAAAAGATTGCATTGTCCCCAATGCATCTAACCCATTATATAAACAATGATAACTACAAAAATTAAAGGGAACAGAAACCTCCCCTGAATTTTTGTGGGATCGATGAGAGGGTACGCACAACTTCAAACTCAATGTAGATCTGAAATATCGGTCATCTTCCGTTTATTACCTAAGAAAGCAAAATAACAAACTTAAACAACTAAGATAATCAAGCATAAACTATAAAAAACAGCAACTAATCAAAAATACAGTCCAACGCTCGGGTGCCTCCGAGAAGCGTAAATTTTTAAAGTCGATTGCTCGACTGTATTCTCCTTTTCGAACTCAACCGTAGTCCAATGGTGCGGAGGGCAGTCCAATCATTCCTCCGTCTTTCTCGGACCTACAAACATCATCAAAACAGATTTTCTCTTTCCGTGCCTCATGCACGCCAACAACATCATTAACAAATAACAAACAAACAGAACCATCCATATGAACAACAAAATTTGGATCATCATCAAACACAGACAAAGAACAAACAGATTTCAGTTCTTCATTTTCTTTCCCTAAACAATCAACAACAGATTTTTCATCTAAACTCCTAACAGGCAAGTCAGATTTCTCGGCATTTATGGAAAACTCATTCACTATTCCGTCAAACTCCACAGAGAAGGTTCCCTTAGCAACATCAATTTTAACTTGAGAAGTGTTCATAAAAGGGTGTCCTAGCAATATAGAGGAAGGAATGTCGGAAGGGTTTTCACGCATAGGCATAATATAGAAATCAACAGGGAAGAACAAATCATTTACTTGCACCAAAACGTTCTCAACTAACCCCATGGGATGCATACGAGATTTATCCGCTAGTTGTACAATAATATTAGTCTCACGCAAGATATTCAACTTAAGATCTCTAAACATGGTGTAAGACATAACATTAATCGACGCGCCTAGATCTAGCATAGCATGCTTAATCGGTGTGTCACCTATAGAACAGGGTAAAATGAACATACCAGGATCTCCACGTTTTTCAGGCAGAGTACCTGGGAATACTGCTGAGACGTTCTCACTCTTCATTTCCCCATCATCGATTCTAGGCCTCCTCTTAGAACTGCACCAATTCTTCAGGAATTTCGAATACTTCGGAACTTGCTGAATAACCTCCAACAATGGGATGTTCACAACTACCTTCTTAAAGATTTCTAGGACTTCTTTGTCAACATCCTCCGCCTTAGGCTTGGGCACGACCAACCTACTAGGGAAAGGAGCCCTAGACAAACAATCTTTAACATTAAAGGTAGGAGATTTACATACCGAGCCCTCGAGAGGTGTTACACTGCTTCCTTTTGTCGGTTCCTCCACATTCTGATTTTTCTGATGTGTGATGTTAGAAGGAATCTCCTTCCCACTCTTCAATGTGATAGCACTCACGTTTTCACATGAGTTTGCTGTGGTCTGAGCGGGAAGCTTCCCCGAGCCTTGGTTTTCCAACCGGCTAACTGCTACAGCTATCTGTGATAACTGTTTACCCATGCTCTGTATGTCTCCGGAGTGCTTGTTTAATTCAGATCGAACATCCTTCTGGAATTGACAAGTATTTGTGACAAGGGTGTGCACTAGATCTTCCATAGTACTAGAAGGAGATGAAGTCTGAGCATGGGTGGAAACTGGAGGTCTATCATGTGATTGATTTTGAAACCTCTGCTGGCCTTCATGGTTTCCATAGCTCAGGTTGGGATGATCCTTCCATCCCGGATTGTAGGTATTCGCATATGGGTCATATCTCCTTTGATTTGAAGCATAGCCACCAATGGCATTCACTTCCTCGGTGCCTTGCCCACGACTTCTCATCAACTGTTGAAACATGCTACGAAGTTCTGTCATCTGAGTGTCATTAAATCCTTGAGACTGCTGTACTTGATGAACTTGCCCACCACGAACTCCAAATTGCTGGGAATTTCCAGCCATGTTCGAGATCAGCTGCCTTGCCTCTGCAGGTGTTTTTTCAATTAGAGCTCCTCCGCTGGCAGCATCGATCATCTGTCTGTCGTGGGGCACCATCCCCTCATAAAAATATTGGATCAAAAGCTGATCCGCGATCTGGTAGTGAGGAAAACTGGAGCACAGCCGCCCGAACCTCTCCCAATACTCATGGAGAGACTCTCCATGATCCTGAGTGATACCATAGATCCGCTTCCGGATCGTGGTTGCCAACGATGCAGGGAAAAACTTTTCCAAGAAAAGCCTCTTCATTTCATTCCACGTGGTGATCGACCCAGACGGTAGGTGGTAGAGCCAATCCTTTGCCATATCCTTCAGGGTGAAGGGAAAGGCTCTGAGGTTCAACTGCTCCTCCGTCACTCCTGGTGGCTTCATTCCAGCGCGCACACAGTGAAATTCCATAAGGTGCTTGTGGGCATCGTCACCTGCATTATCATAAAAAGATGGAAGTTGGTGAATCAACCCAGATTTCAATTCGAAGTTACCTGCGACAACCGGGTATGTTATGCATAGGGGCTGTTGGTTCAAGTCAGGCGCAGCCAATTGCTTCAAAGTACGCGGCGCATCATTATTCGCCATTTCAGCTCGTTCAGGCGGTCCTGAACCTTCTTCCTCAAACAATCTTCTTCCTTCTCTAACTTCTCTTCTTAATCGCCGCTCCTCTTTATTTATTTCTGGTATAAACTGCAATCCACTAACCTCAGAGGAACGAGTCATACAACAAAAGAGAGCTAAAATCAACAGAACCAAAATTTTTGAAAAACAACAAATAAAATTAAAATTCAGTCAAAACTAATTCAATTTCCCCGGCAACGGCGCAAAATTTGGTAACGGAATTTTTGAATGTTTCGTTTGTTTCAGGCTGTCGAGGCCCGCCAAATTAAAATTTATAACACTGGCTAGAGTTTCTCCAATAACTTGTAGAAAGCGGAAGTCAGGATCGTACCATAGGGAAATTGACTAATTCAGTCCAAATTTTAGTTTTAAATGTCACTTGTAACAAAAAGGGTAACGGGGGGTTTTGAAACAATCTAAAAATAGAAAACATGCAATTTAAGAGAAGAAATGAGTAAGAGTTTGGAAAAACGGGAGAATAAAGAAATGAGACGAGCGCACTTAATCTAAAGGTTTCAGATTAATTGATGCGATGTGATTTTTGGTTCATAGACACTATAGACGTTCAGCTGGTTTTTAACATTCACGGACATTGTAACTCCTAATTATCTCAAGGGGTCCCAAGCTTTAAATAGAAATTAACAATCCCGGGTAATTAATTCAGACTTGACGAATCTAAATTAAGCTTCGCTAGGAACTCTAATTTAGGGGCGATCGCTCTCCCAAACTAAAATTATTCGCGAGCGACGGGTATTCATGCGACAATCAAATTGTAAGAAAACCCACAACATGCTTGATTTTACTCATTCTCATGATTTATCAGCAACTCAAAACAAATAGGGCCCTATCTATTAAAAATGCAAGATTAATTACTCAACTCATGAAGTGCAATCGCTAAGACATGAGTTTTTAATCCACCCAACACACAACATGCTCAATGGGTGTCAACCATAAAGAAAATTGTGCTGGACATTAGAGAGCATAGAAGAGAAGAGTTAAATGCCTAAACAAGCCAACAATTCATTCATTAGAACAAGTCTCACCTAAATCACATCACAAAGTTTTAATCCATCCCCAAAAGATTAAATGCTTACCTTTTAGCTAGACATGGAGGAGAATGGAGTGGAGAAATCCAAGATTAAGCTCACCCACTCCATTAATGGAGGTTACACAACTCAAAAATGGAAGAAAAACTGAAGAAATCGAGAAGGGGGCGGAGAAGAATGACCTAAAATCAGAAAAACGCGCTTAAATACTCATTTCTGCGTCAGAATAGCGCCTAGGCGCCATAAGTCAGCGCCTAGGCGCTGAGCTCTCTGGAAAATTTTATAAAATCGGGAATTTCTTTGACTTTTAAGGACGGGCATTTTTGGGACTTTTAATGACGGTCAATTACAGTCATGGCTAGGGTGAGCGTGCGGACACGGGCGTGGCGAGGCGAGCGGCGCGCGCGGGCGCGGGCGTGGGCGAGCGGCGCGCGCGGGCGCGGGCGTGGGCGAGCGGACGGCGCGCGCGGGTGTGCGGCTGCTGCTTCCGTTGGGCGCCTGGGCGCTGGGCGCTGACCTCTCGGGTCTAAACCCAATTTTTGGTCATTTTTGCTCCCGAACTCCGTTTGGCCTATCTTTTTGACCCGAACACTTCCCGAAACCTCTTAAATGACTGATTTAGCCCTGAAATTCATAATTTGACTTCCCGAGCTCTTTGCCACGAAATACCTAAAATAAGTAGATTTAATTGAATTAAGCATGGCATTTAGCTAGAATTAAGGCTATAATTATAGCTCTATTTTAGAGCTATCACAGTGTCAGAGTAAGAGTGCGTTGTGTTGCGTACCTTAGACATATCTACTTCGGTATGTTTTATAGGTGAGGTGTTGCGGGTCGGGTCGACCCAATTTCCTTTCACCATGAGCATCTCGGATCTCCGATATGATCGCATGGTCCCGAAGACGCCGACCCATGCTCATTTATGACAAGGAACCATTATCTCCTCGATCTTAGCCAGAATATCGGTGGATGTCGTATATTCGCCGCATTCGGTATGACAGGTGTGTCATCATCCGCCTAGTCATTCTCATGTGGGAGTGATGACGTATTTGGCGACTGTTCTGAAAACGCCTTTTGGGGTCGTAGCCGCTCGAGGGGTCGACCGCTCCTTATCATGATGTCACCGACGCTTGAGACTTGCTGACGCCAACATCATGACGTTAGGATCGGCCTCTCGCTGAGATATGCCCGTAACAATATTATTTTATTATTATTTTATAAATGTGAAATATATTTAATAACATGTGGTATATAATTCATTTTCGTGCTAAACTTGTTATTATTTGTTTTGTTTTCGTTAGCTGCTTTAGGGTCAATGTAACAAATGCCATTTTTTCAAGATTACGTTGATAGGAAGGAATGAGAATGAATTTTTATTTGGATGAATATTTATGTTGTAATTTTATTTTTATTTTGAGCTCAAACTTTCTACCAACAAATTGTAACAACAAATTTAATTCAATAAATTTTATTTTATATCTTTATTACATATACAATTATTTATAGATAAAAAAAAGCTTCAGATTATAGTTGAAATTGAAAGAAAAGATTTGAGATTTTATTTATAAAAAAAAAAAAACAATGAATTTACGAGTGTTGTGGACTAAAACTAATGTATTGTTCATGTGTTATGGGTTACAAAGAGTAATGAAATATGTGTTGTATGGATTAAAAAAGGATAATCACACAGAAGTTTGTCACCCGACGAACTGATGCAAGAATAGACTATGCGACGACGAGTGGTACGTATGAAATATATTTTCCAAAGGTCGAATCTTCAAATAAATTATTTTAAATACGCTTAACTCAAAATTACACGTAAGTCACAATGCACTATTAACAGAAATTGGTTTGGTTTTGAGGTACACATGGAACTACATAAATATATTCCATAGGAGTGGTACATATGGAATATATTTTCCAAAGGTCGAATCTTAATATAAATTATTTTAAATACGCTTAATTCAAAATTACCATGTAACTCACAATGCACTACATAAAGTAATCGGTTAAAAAAAATACCTCAACACATTAAAGCACTAGAGTGTTGAATAATATGCTATTTTATTTTAAACCAAGTGGAAAAACACTCCAAATATAGTAGCCGAATGAAAACAACCATCTCGAACATAAAATTAACTACGCGACGAGAAAGCGGAAAAAAGAACTATCTAAGCTGAAGATATTTTCATCTAACAATTTAAGATCATCTCATTTGCGGGAAAACGACAAGTAAAGAAAATGAATAGTGCCATTTGTACCAAAAATTCAACTCCCAACAGCAGTATAATGACACATATTTGCATGGCTACACACCTTGTTATCACAAGCTTCAAAAACCAACAACACAAAATCAGTATTCCTTCCACGTTCCCTGCATGCACTCACTCCCCATTTCCTATAAATACAAGAACCCCCAGCACCCTTCATTTCACTCCTACCTCAACCACAGTACTTCTACTCCTCTTTCCACATAAATCTTCTAACAATGGCGAGACTCACAGGAATCGTAGCCCTCTTGGCAGTGGCTCTGCTGGTTGCAGATGCCTACGCCTACCACACCACCGTCACCACCGTGGAAGTCGACGAAGACACCCAAGGGCGGCAGCAGAGGTGCCACGAGATGAGCGCCCGCGAGGAGCTCCGCAACTGCGATGAGTACTTGAAGATGCAGAGCAGGACACTGCAGATGAGGGGAATTGACAATCCAAAGAGGCCAGAGGAGTCCTTTGTTGCGTGCTGCATCGAGCTCAGGAATGTGGACGAGCAGTGCAGGTGCGATATGATTGAGGAGATTGCTAAGGAGGAGCAGAAACAAACAGGAAGACAAGAAAGAAAGCAAATGCCACAAATGGCTAAGTACTTGCCTGCCATGTGTGGACTAAGCTCACAGCCATGCCGCTTCTAAGCCCCTACACACCTCCAAAACTACCGCACATTATCGTGTGCTTTTCGTCCTCTTATGTTTGAATAAATAAAGTCTTATATAAGAATTATGTCATTCGTCTCATGTTTGAATAAATAAAGTCTTATATAAGAATTATGTCATTCGTCTCATGTTTGAATAAATAAAGTCTTATATAAGAATTCTGTCAGCGCAATATACCTCCTTTGTGTGCAACTTGCTTGAGAAATTAATGTTGTTCAGACAAATCCTATAGAAGGATATGACATCAAAACTAATAAACTTCTGAGTTTAGTAGTTTGCAGTTCTATCAATGATTCATAAAATAGAAGAATAAAAAGTCAATGTCCTAAGTTATTGATGTAAAATATGTTACTCCTAGATTTTAGGTTTGTGTAATTTTGATTTTAAAAATTGAATTTAAATTTATTAGATGGGATAATACTAATCTTGTGGAGTATATGAACTCAAGGTTACATAAACTTAGGCTTTTAGAAAATTCATCTTTATGTTGCACAGTTGTTCTTACAAAACATAAATTTACAAACTTATTAACATATACAAGTTGCACAAATTGATTCCCATAACTCAAATTGTACAACTTAAAAATATTGTATATATCCAATTCCCAACTCCAGCTATATGAAACTAATAGGCAAATATATGCTCATTAAAACTGAGAGTCAAATATGTTCAACAAACTTTGGCTATTCCAAGTTTAAGCACAAAGTGTAAAGGAAAAACAAATATTAATCTTAGAGAGAAAGAGAGATGCTTTGTGATGTGTGGGGGCTGTTACTCCTTATCATAGTTGTGCTTTAACTTGCCTCACATATCATATATTTTACTTTTCAAATTATACATCTGGTTTAAATTCTCAATATCTCTTTTGTCTTTCTTCAATTTTATTTTGCCACATTATTCATGCATAATCAAACTTAACATGTGTTGATACTAAAATTTGGTATCAATGGTAAACTTGATTTCTTTGTGAAACGAGCTTGATCTTGCAACACCTGAAAAAGAGAGGTGGTATGCTAGGACCGATGGGGGCTTTCCACACTGACTCTGACGCTCAAGTTAGTCTTGAGATGAGAAAGAGAGAGAGGGAGAGCTTGGGCTGAATATGAAAAGTTGGAAGATGTATGGAACTTTCAATAAAATCAAATTACATACCAAATGAGTCATAGTTAGTCTCGGGATGAGAAAGAGAGAGGGAGAGTTTGGGCTGAATATGAAAAGTTGGAAGATGTATGGAATTTTGAATAAAATCAAATTGACCAAATGAGTCATGGATGTATGGAATTCATATATGGTCGTTTGAAGTCATTTAAGGAATCGGTTATCACGGTCTTCACATGACTCTCAAAAGTCATGTAACGACCCTTAGGTAGACGTTTCTCTTTAGCTACTAACCAACGAGCCGACCCTACGAGGAGGGTCGACTTTCGAGTCGAGCCGATGGAGCTCGGATCCTTCATCGCGTCGAGCTCCTTCAGAGCTCGTCTCCTTCATTGCGTCGAACCTTCGCCGAGCTTCAGAGCTCGGCTCCTTCATCACGTGGAGCCTTCGAAGCTCGACTCCTTCTCCTTGTCTTTCTCTCGAATTTGTGTCGCCTCCTTTTCTTCTGACTTTCTCTTCGTGGATTGGACTTTACTCTTGAATGAACATTCGTAGTCAGGACCTTGAGATTTCACTCCTAACAACTTGTTTGGCTTTCTTTTGCAAAACAAAACTAGTTCAAGTTGTATCTTAATGTTTTTCAACTTTCATGAATATTTTCACCTAAAGTCATGAGCTAAAAGAAATGGGTTTGTCTTAATTTTGAAGGGTTCTTCTCTCTTTTCAGTGGGGACATTCGAATAAGAGAATTTTTTTTGTAGGATCGGTTAGCAACACTAGAGGGGATGAATAGGGTTGCTTAACAATTTAAAAAAAAAAAATCGATAAATTAAGCTAATTTAGTTCAAAACAAACTAATTGAATTAGCACCCTAAAATTTATAGAAATATGTAACAATTTTACTAAGCATACAATCTACTCAAATAAGTAAATAGACAACGAAAATTTAAAAAGTAGAGAGTAAGAGATGACACCGGAATTTTTTATAGTGGTTCGGAAATTCCTACTCCACTCCCCAAGCTCCTCTTGGGTATTTTACTGCAGTAAATCATTCTCTTACGGGTGATAATCAAACCGAATGATCACTCTTTTTGCGGGTTCAAGAGTAAACCCCTATGAATCCTTTTGCAGGTTCAGGACCAAACCTATACCGATCTTTTTTGCGGGTTCAAGATCAAACCACAATGGTCCTTTTCACGGGTTCAAGATCAAACCACTACAAATCTTTTTTCGGGTTCAAGATTAAACCACTCATTCTCAATTTCTATGGTGCACCCACACCTTATTTCAAATCTCAATTGAAGTAATGAGATAAAGTTCTCACAAAAATAAACTCTCACAAGAGTTGATACACAAATTTAGCACTGATAAATACTATAATCTCTCACACAAATTTCTCGCAATATAAAATAAAATTGAGCTTGGAAGAGATCCATGGTGGCTTAGAAAAGAAAAACTCAGCAAAATGATTGGGTAATTTGGGGAGGAAGGTTGCTAAATTTATAGGAAATTTTGGCCTAAAATGATATTAAAGCTGATTTAAAATTGACCATTAGATCTAAGTTATAAGATCCAAAGGTGGAGTTTAATGGTAAAAGAAAATATCAGTGCATGTGTCATGTGTCGCATTCCCAACCACGTCATTGGTCGTGTTGCGTAATTAGTTTTCATCTTCTTTTGGTCATAACTTATGTTCGATTTATGCGATTGAAAATGCGTTGGAATCGTTTCTACGTTACGAATACAATGAGAGCCACGTTAGCTATCACGTCAGATTCCACATCAGCAAAGTGTCACGTGTCAACACCATGTCGGATTTTCTCTTCTTTTGTCAATATATTTCTCATCTGAACTCGGATTCGAATGATTCAAGATTCATTAGAATCTTCTTTCTAAGAACTATGTCATGGACACTTTGAAACACTAAAATAATTAGTAAATTAGAGGTTTGTTATCATCAAAACAAATTATATGATTGAAGCGCATTAACAATCTCCCCATTTTTTATGATGACAAACTACTCCAGAAAAATATTATCAAAGTACGATATGAATAATAATATTGAAATATTTAAATTAGTGAGCATCACAAATCAATCACTAAACATCACATATATTTTTCTAAACAATTTTTCCCCATTTTGTCATCATCAAAAGATAACAATTAAAAGCAAAAGCTCCCCTAAAGATAATAGACACGACAATCAATTAAAAGATAAACCTCCCCTCAAAATAATAATCAAGTAAGTAATAACAATAAGTTTATTTAAGTTCTCCTCATAAACGAAGACAATCGAATGGAGCAAAGATAATATAATAAAAAAAAAATAAACTCATCAAAACATAGTCTCAAATTCAAATGAAAGCAATGATCAAGAAATCAATCAAAATCAGCCTCATAAGGATAAGCAACAAAATATTATGACAGATAAATATATTGCTCCCCTAAACAAGCGAGTCATATAATGATTACAAAAGAGCAATAAACATCGCAATTAATAATTTCACAACTAAGTCAACATAAATTCTCATTTTTAGGAGGTATTAGCTCCCCTAAAAATAAGCATACTCCAAAAATATATTCATATTAGACTCATGGGGTTCCATAAATCAATATGAAAAATAATTTCAATTCTAATCACTTTCACAATAAACTCAATTATTCACAATAAAGGGCAAGAGACAAGATATTTTTAAGTAGAGTAAATGACTTTTAAACCATATCAAATATAGAATCTAATTCAAGGTTTTTATCTACCCACAATCAATCTCATAAATATTAAACATTTAAGCAATATGAGATATCAGTTAAAAAAAAGATACATAAAATATTTAACTATATAACTTCCAAAGTTTTTCACACCACATATCAAACTATGATGATCAAATAAATATATATCATTCAAAAGTTTATTTCATGCAAAGATATATCAATAACATAGTCAATACATTTTTCTTCATAAAAGAAAACAAAAGAATATCAAATAAATGAAACGGGGAGAGTAACGACAGCCAGATGATGCTTCACTAAGAAGTCTTGTTGCACCAAACGAATGAGCTTGCGAAAGACCGCTCATCTCCCATTAACAAAAATAAGGAAAGGGAGGTCAATTACCTACAACAAAATGTAAAAAAAAGACTCAAGGCAAGGAGGGAGAAAACTTACCGTGAATCTTGAAATCCATTGGGACAACCAAGTCATCAAAAGTTGTTAGCCAAGAGCCACTCACAAAATCCATTGCTCTTTCCACTTCTTGACAAAAGTGAGACACCGAACTACGCACTCCTCAGACAGGCGAGAGCTGAGGTAGTATAAGAGCGAAGCTCGAGAACTTTGTTTCAGAATATGTAGAGACAAAAAGTTCGTAAAGAGATGTATTCCCTCGTTGAAGCCACAATATGTAGTACCACGACAAGAAGCACTATTTGTTTGGCATAACTTGACCAGGAGCAATACCCATCAACGATAAGCATCGTTGAGCAAAAGGATGAAATGACAGAGACTCACGCCACTCTCAAACATCGCCGGATAAAAAGCTACCTCGCAAGGAGGAGAAAGTTATGTGCGCTTTCTAGAAGCCACAAGTCTCATCCCCACGCTCGTCGGAACGTTGTAAGTCACCCTCAAGACATCTAAAGGTCCCTGGGTCAGAGGTCCCAAAGAGCGAGTCTGAGGCGCTGCAGGGCAAGAGCGACACTTACCTTTACCTTCAAATGAAGGCTCAAAGGTAGCAACATCTGAGTCAGTCAAACACGGCTCGACCTTCTTCAACAGCCCCGCTAGATCACCCATGAGGAATGTGAAGGAGGTTTTAAAAGAAAGAAGAAATAAGTTATTTTCCACAAGCGGGCAAGGAAAATCTCAACTCAAAGGTTTCGCAGAGAAACTAAAATGAAGATTGAGGACAACTGGAAAAATCTCAAAGTCCTAACACAAAGGTCTATTCAAGAATAAAGTTCACACCCACGAAGAAGGTCTGAGAGAGAGAAGAAGGTGGTCTGCTGAGGTAACGTCTCCCTAGGGTCGTTACACAACCCTTGTAACGGCCGAAAGTTACAAAGGTCATGAAGACCCGTCTTAATGGCCTTTAATGGTCCCAAAACGGCCCCAAAGGGTCCAAGGAAAAGACCACAAACACAATTGGTAAGGCAATATATCTTATTAAAATTTCATACTCATAAACTTGTCCTCTCTCTTTCTCTCTCTAGACCTAACTTGAGTGTCAGAGCCGGTGTGGGTAGCCCCCCACCGATCCTTGCTTGTCTTTTCTTTCAGGTATTGTAAGGTCAAACTAGTTCTACCAACACTATCAAATTCACAATTGATACCAAAAATTGGTGTCAAAATCACTTTTGTCATGTTCCAAATTACTCCAAACACATGAAATTTATCATTCAATCTCAATTTTAATTGATGTTATGTAAATCATGATTAAAAGTGTAAAACCAAATAATAAAATGATTTTGAGTGATTAAATGTATATTTTGCTATAATTTAAATATGACATAAGTGATTTTAAAAGCATTTGAATGTTACTCCCGAGCATACCCTAAGTTATTGGTGTAAAAGATGTTTGACTCTTAGATTTTAGGTTTGTGTGATTTGGATTTTAAATATTGAACTTAAATATATTAGATGGCAATAATGTTAATCTTGTGGAGTATATAAACTCAAGGTTACATAAAGTTACACTTGTAGAATTCACCTTTATGTTAGCACATTAATTCTTACAAATCATAAATTTACAAACTGCACAAATAGAATTCACTTTTATGTTGCACATTAAAAGCAATCTCCTCATTCATTCTCGAACTCTTGCAAGTACCCAATTGAGGCTTAGTTTGATTGTTTGGAAGTTTGTAAATTTTTTCATGGCACTAGTGTTGACATCACCATAGTACCCAATTGAGGCTTAGTTTGATTGTTTGGAAGTTTGTAAATTTTTTCATGGCACTAGTGTTGACATCACCATAGTTGTCTTCTTCATCCGCGAAGCCCTGAGAATGTTGCAGGGATAATCTCCTTCACCCATTTGCTATCTTCAACAACCTTTGACTATTCCAAGTTTAAGCATGAAGTGTGTAAATAAAATTCAAATATTAATCTTAGGAAGAGAGAGGTATGCTTTGTGATGTGTGGGAGCTTGTTACTTCTCATAGTAGTTGTGCTTTGTGTTAATCCACCTCCCTTTTCCTGTGAAATTAATCCAACTATTGTACTATATTACCTCACATATCATATCTTTTACTTTTCAAATTATACATTAGTTTAATATCTCCTAAACACTTTATGGTTAAAACATTTAGACTAAACGCTTTCCACAAGTACCTCTCACAAAACTAATATGTTCTTATCTTGAAGGGCACTCTCAAATATTTTAAAGTCAGTATTCAAATACTGCTGTCAAAGTTACTTTAATTATAAGCACTTTGATAGAGTGCTGCTAAAATTACTTTAATTATAAGCACTTTGATGTCTCTACATGCTTTCCAAATATGATCATTTTAAGCCGGAAGTATAAATTATAATAGAAGTATTTATAACCAAGCTGAAAAACACTCCAAATATAACCGAATAAAAACAGCCTTCTTGAACACAATGAAATTAAACTACACAAGAAACAGAAAGAAGTCTTTTTTAGCGAAGGATTTGCATCTAACAATTTTAACTACGAAGGAATTTTAGAAGATCATCTAAATTTACGGGAAAACGACAACATGCCCAGCACCAGCCCAAGTAACGAAAAGTGCCATTTGTACCAAAAATTCCACTCCCAACAGCAGTACAATGACACATACGGCTTCAAATTTGCATGGCTACCTTAACGTGGAAGCTCAATCACAACACTAAACCCCACCATGGCTACACCTTCACAAGCTTCAAAAACCCACAAAACAAAATCACTCCTTCCTTCCACGTTCACTACATGCACCCACTCCCCATTTCCTATAAATACAACCACTCTTCATTCCACACTTGTACTCCTTATTCCACATATCCCTACTTTATAAATCTTCAACAAATATAATGGCGAGACTCGCCGGAATCGTAGCCCTATTGGCGGTGGCGCTGCTGGTTGCAGATACCTACGCCTACCGCACAACCATCACCACTGTGGAAGTAGACGAAGAAAACAAAGGACGACAGCAGGAGTGCCACCCGAAGAGCGCTCGTGAAGAGCTCCGAAGCTGCGATGAGTACATAAGGAGGCAGATGCAGAGGAGAGATGTTCTGCAGATGAAGGGCAACCCTAGGAGGTCAGAGAGAACTTTTAACGAGTGTTGCAGAGAGCTCGTGAATGTAGACGAGCAGTGCAGGTGCGATATGTTGGAAGAGATTATTAAGGAAGGACGCCAAGAAGGAATGCAAATGCCAGATATGGCTGCGGTCTTGCCTTTCATGTGTGGACTCTCAAACCCATGCAAATTCTAAGCGCATACACATCCAAAACTACAGCACATCATCATGTGCTTTTCCTCTCATGTTTGAATAAATAAACACTTTTCCTCTCATGTTTGAATAAATTAATACTTATCAGAATTCTGTCATCTCAAAATCAACAGAGGAGAATAATAATAATAAACTGAAAAGAAGCCTATGGGATGAATTATTACTTGTAATTGGGTTCAAGAACAGAGAACCATAAGAAAAAGTAGTTCAATACAAGAAGACAGGCTGCTATACAAACTATTAACTATAAAACGATTATAAAGAAAGATAGAAGCATAAGCACAGATATGAGACATGAATATTCTAAGAATAGAGACAGTTTTAATAAATTTCAAAGACCACCACGAAGGCGAAGGACAAGGTGGAGAGTGGACTCCTTTTGAATGTTGTAATCAGCCAATGTACGTCCATCCTCCAATTGCTTTCCAGCGAAAATAAGCCTTTGCTGGTCAGGAGGGATACCCTCCTTGTCCTGAATTTTAGCCTTCACATTGTCGATAGTGTCCGAGCTCTCGACCTCCAATGTGATGGTCTTTCCAGTTAGGGTCTTCACAAAAATTTGCATTCCCCCACGAAGACGGAGAACCAAATGCAATGTTGATTCCTTCTGAATATTGTAGTCCGCCAGAGTACGACCGTCTTCAAGTTGTTTACCAGCGAAAATCAGCCTCTGCTGGTCAGGGGGGATGCCCTCTTTATCTTGGATCTTCGCCTTCACATTATCGATGGTATCAGAGCTTTCCACCTCTAAGGTGATGGTTTTTCCGGTGAGGGTTTTCACGAAGATTTGCATTCCACCACGTAAACGGAGCACCAAGTGAAGGGTGGATTCTTTCTGTATGTTGTAATCAGCAAGGGTTCGGCCATCCTCGAGCTGCTTTCCAGCAAAGATAAGCCTCTGCTGGTCCGGTGGGATTCCTTCTTTATCCTGAATTTTGGCCTTAACATTGTCAATAGTATCAGAACTTTCAACCTCAAGGGTAATTGTTTTGCCGGTGAGGGTTTTCACAAAGATCTGCATCTGTCAGAATCAATAAAACAAAATCAATAATTAGCAAACCAACGGATGGAAATCTTGTAATCAAGAATACTATGAAAAACGATTACTCAATCAGAAACTAAATCTAGAATTATGACAAACAGATCAGATCCCAAACTAATGGGAGAATTTCTAGTACATCCGTGGTATGGAAAAACTCCATACCACTGCCTTTAAGAAATTGACACGTGGCAAAATGGTTGTTTAATTGGGACCCACACTATTAAATATATTGTTTTTTTAAACCATTTCACCACGTGTCAATTTCTTAAAGGCAGTGGTATGGAGTTTTTCCATACCACGGATGTACTAGAAATTCTCCCCAAACTAATTGACTAAATTTCAGCATCAAACGACAGAACGGAATCATAAAATTACAAATCTTCATAAATAGAAATCTAGCAAGAAGTTAAAAAAAAAAGATAATGACATCGCAAAATGAAAATTAGGAAATGAAATCAATGGAAGCAAAACAGAGCATGCCGGTATGACCACATCATTCATCCGAAGTTCCGAACGAGGAGCCTCGATTTATCGTTCTAAATTACCGAACAGATATTCAGAATCGAAACAAGAATCAAAATCAACGTGAGAACAGATAAGAGATAGATGTATAACCTTGAGAAGATGGTTGAAGAGCGGAATGAGAAAACCTTTTCGACTTTTTAGAGTCTGTATGGAAAATTAGGGCTCCAGAATTCATATATTTATAGCTTCCAATTGCCGACTTTCATTGCCCAAGTATAGAATAAAATCAAATAATTTACAAAAATTATTTCATTACTTGCGTGTCACGCATGGATTGGTTACTAGAAGCTTCTGGTTGCAACGGTCAATTTTCCATTTAGGATTAGATAACGTGTCGTCACGATATTATGCCTAACTTCACGGTGTTCCGTTTCTTTAATTCTCCTCTAAATATTTTTAACACCAAGTTTGAGTTTGGTATTTCGATATTTATTTCAAACTCAAACTTGCGTAACAACTATTTTTTATTAAAAAATATTTTTTTAAAAATTTTAAATTAGTTAAATTAAAAAAAAATAATAAAAATGTGAAATGATTCGCATTGGCATTCACATAATGAGTAGGTGGCTAGAGGAAGAGGAAAGACCGAGACGGAGAAAAAAAAATATATAATATATATATATATATATATATTTCTAATTTTAATAATTAAAATATTTTTTTATTAAAAAATAGTTGCAAAACTGAAATTTTGACAAATGACCAAAAAAAATGCACCAAAAAACTCACAGTTAAAAAATGTTGATATTGCTGTCAAATTCAAATTTTAGGGAGCAAAATGTAATTTATGCATATATTTATTTTTTTTTTTTTTAAGTTCAACATGTGAGAGTGAAGATTCTAACCTTTAACCTTCTAATTTAGAGTGTATATATATCTTAACTAGAAGTATAGTTTGTTGAGCATAGATTTCTAAATTTTTGGATTTCTATAACTTCATATTGGATAATGATATGGATCCATTAGTAGTCACCTTGTTAGGCAGGAAGGAGAAGTTGAAGCGGTTGTTTTTTCATCTTAAACTCTTTCTCCTTTCTGTGAATCAATATAACACGCAACCTCTTCATCTTTCATTTCCACGACTACTATTGGTGGGTGCCATTTCATAAGTTTTTTCATTTCTTCTCTTGACTCTCTCATTTCCATGAACAAATCAACTTGTCATATACATATATACATTCAAATAAGTATGTGGAATAATACCAAAAGTCTTTTAGAATTTGAATGGTGTGGACATAACATTTAAAAATGGAGATGAATGGTTAAACTGAGTTAAGGGAAGATGAAAAGCAAAAGACATTTAAAAGTGAAGATGAATTCAATCCGTAGAAGATGAAGAGCAAATGACAAAATTGGCTTAATTGGCCAAAAAAAAAAAAAAAAAGTATCTACCAAATGTAAAAGGGCAAATTGGGGGGAAAAAAGTTTTTCCCTTTAGCCATTATTTTAGGGCTGATTGTTGTTTGTGCAACCAACCTTTTTTTTAATAAGGTTAAATAAAATAAGTCATTTCCAAGCCTTTATTATTTCAAAAGACTAATCGAAAACTTTTATGATATGAAACATATAAAAATAAACATTTTAGAACGATGATTCTTACTCCTTCCTTTGAGGTTAAATGTTCAAATCATCATACTTACACATTTGTTGTACTAAAAAAAACATTTTAGACCTATTACTTCGTATTATATGCATGAATTAAAGGTTTTTTTTTAATACTAAAGAGAGATGATAACAATATTTCATGAGAGGTCAAAGCGAGCATGACTCAGCTGGCACATGTATATGTTCATGACCAAGAGGTCTGTGGTTCGAATCCCCCCACCCCAATGTACTCAAAAAAAAAAAAAAAAACAATATTTCGTGAGACAAAATTTAGATAGGTATAATTCAAAACTGGAATGAATTGTTATGACACAACACCATCCTTATATGTTACAATCCAAAAAGTAATTTGATTAATCTGTAGTCATTTTTTCTTTTAAATGTAAGATTTTTTTTTTTTTAAATAACTATTCATTTACTTCAAAATTAAAATTACAAGATTCCACGTGCACCGCACGTGTTTCTTACTAGCATATATATATACATATAACTTTTTTTTTAATATATTGAATTCGGTTCGGTTCGGGTTGAACCGAACTAAAATTGGTTCAACCCGCAAACCGACCCGAAAATTTAGGTTGGCAAAAAGCCAAGCCAACCCAACCCACACAGGAAAAAAAAACTCAACCCAAACTGAAAATTCGAGTTGGGTTGGTTCGAGTTTTTCGGGTTGCGGGTTTTTTGTACACCCCTAGTTAAGGCTTTAAAAATTGCAACGAAAAGAAAATACTCTTTCTGAAAGAGATTCGGCATGCATCTCTTCAAAAACAGCCTTCCTCCACTCTGGTTTGGATAGAGCCTCCTGTATACTACTCGGAATGACAATGCAGGATACATTTGTTGAAAAGGTTGAAAAAGCAGAGGATAATTTATAATAAGACACAAAGGTAGATGTAAGATATTTAACACAAGAACGGTTTTTTTCCTAATGGCAATTGGTAAATCAAGATCAGTAAAAGTTTTAATAAGAGATTCACCGTTGGCCTCCGGTTCTAGCTCCGGTTCAGATTCATGGCTTGTCGGAGGTGCAACCGTCTCTATTCCTTGATTGATTTGGGAATCTCCTCTCGTAAACTCGACCATATGATATGCCTGCCTGGTTATTATTTCCTTCCACATAGGTTATCGGTTTAGTGATACTTGGCTGATTTTGTGGTATTAAAATTGTGGGCTCATTATCACTAATATTTTCGGGATCTAAATTTTCCAAGTCAACCGGTTCTTTGTTTCCTTGAGATTTTTCTGGTGAATTTAAAACTTCAAAGTCAACCGATTCCTTACCTTTTAGAGTGTGATTCCTAATAACTGGTGACACGAAATCAGATATTAAAACATCAAGCTCAAACAAATTTTCCTTTAGAACTTCCTGATTTATCTCCCCTTGAAAATGAGTGTTAAAAAACGATTGATTTTCAAAGAACAGGGTATCCATGGTAACAAACAATTTTCGACGAGAAGGATCAAAACACTTGTAACCACGTTGAGTTGGAGCTATCCCTACAAACACACACTTTAATCCTCTAGGATCCAATTTACTTGCATTCCTATTAGGATTTCGAATGAACACAAAACACCCAAAAAAATTTAATGACATAGAATGAAACACTCGTGATTTTGGAAATTCCCTTTTTAATATGCTGATAGGAGTTTTAAAATCCAACACTTTTGATGGCATACAGTTTATTGAATATGTGGCATGAGGAACAACATCTCCCCAAAGATAATTTGGTGTTTTTGTTGAAAACATTAAACTACGAGTGACTTCTAACATATGTCTATTTTTCCTCCATGCTATGCCATTTTGTGGTGGTGTATCTTTGCAAGAACTTTGATGAATAATTCATTTTTCTTTAAAAAAAAATTCCAAAACTTTTGCAAAATATTCTCTCCCATTATCACTCCTAATCATTTGAATGTTTGTGTTAAATTGAGTTTGAATCATATTGTAAAAGCGTTTGAAAACAGATTCAACCTCTGATTTTTCTTTTAACAAATACACCCAACTGACTCTCGTGTGATCATCAATTAATGTATCAAACCACTTCTTTTCATTATACGTTGATATTCTAGATGGACCCCAAATATCACTATGTATGAGAAAAGAAAGTTTGGAAGGCTTATATGCACGTGGAGGATATGTGTTCCTATGATGTTTTGCTAAAGCACATATCTCACATTGGAGCAACGAGGGATCTTTATTTCTAAGTAAATCAGGAAACAATTTTCTCAAATAATGAAAACTAGGATGACCTAGTCGAAAATGTTGTAAATAAATTTCTTTATCACCAGGAATGGAAATAATTTGCAGGCAGAAGTTCTCTAAACCTTCTTTATTCGAGTGTTTTCCCTCTTCAAATAAATAGAGACCATCATGTTCCCTAGCATTGCCAATCATCCTCCCCGTTGCCAAATCCTGGAAAACACAATGAGATGAAAGGAAATTAGCACTACCATTAAGGTCATGAGTTATTTTGCTGATAGATATGAGATTGCAGGACAAATTAGGAACATGTAGAACTTTAGATAAAGATAAGGAAGGTGAGATTTTTATGTATCCTATCCCTGCAACTGCTGAGTAAGATCCATCAGCTATTCAAATTTTTCTATTGCCTGCACATGGTTTATAGGTCTGGAAAAAGACAGAGTTGCCTGTCATATGGTCAGAGGCACCTGAATCGATGATCCAAGTGTTATTGGTGGAACATAAGTTAGAGGAAATAGAGACAACTTTACCATTTTGAGCAAAGGAACATGAAGGAATATCAGGATTGGGGCTAGGTGTTTTTTGTGAGACTTGTAGTAGTTTAATGAGTTGCTCTATCTGATCCTTTGTGAATTGTGGCTGACCCGATTTGATGGGTTGCTCTTGTGAAGCTTCAGTCACGGCTTGGAAGGCTCTCTCGGGTTTCTTCTTCCCAGCTCCGGGTGGTTTCCCAATAAGTTTCCAGCACGTATCTCTCGTATGCCACAATTTTCTGCAATAGTCACACCAAGGTTTCTTCCGACTCTCTCCTTCTTGTCCTCCCTCTCTGACGAACAAAGTAGAGATTTCAGTGGCTGGTTCTGTTATACCACCATTCATGATTTTCCTTCGATTTTCTTCCAATCGAACAGCGGAGAAAACTTCTCGGATTGAGGGCAGCGAACTTCTCCCAAGATTTATCCCCTTCACCTCATCAAGTTCTCTATTAACCCCTGCAAGAAACATGTATACACGATCGTTCTCCTCATTTTTTTGATGTCGCGCATAATCATTAACATTCTCCCATACATCATCGTGACACTGATCCAACTCCTGCCATAATGATACCATTTCATTGTAGTAGCTCGTCACATCTCTATTCCCCTGTTTGGACTGCCACAATCTTGTCTTTAGCTCGAATATTTGCGACGAGTTTTTGAGATTTGAGTAGGTTTCCCGAATTGAGTCCCATACCTCTTTTGCCGTCTTCATAAATATATGTGGCTTTGAAATCGAAGCATCCATGGAATTGAGCAGCCACGCTGTGACGAGCGAATTCTCCGACCTCCAGATTTTGTAGCCATTTTCACTCTCTTTTGGTCTCTTCGCTTCTCCAGTGATATAGCCCAATTTTCCTCTTCCATCAATAGCAAGCTTCACGGATTGGGACCACTCTAGGTAGTTTCTCCCATTCAATCGATGCATGGTGATGTGTATAGATGAACTGTAGGTCTCCACAGTGGTGGCTTGAACCGGGGATGGTTTTTTGGTACTGGTTTTGGCGATGAAGGATTTTTTAGGGTTGGTTTCTAAGCTGCCAGGAGTGCTTTCAGGTTGTGTATTCATCACGGTATATATATATTTTTATTTATTTTGTTTTGGTTCGGGTTGGGTTTGGTTTGGTATGGTTCAGGTTTGGTTCGGTATGGTTCAAGTTTAGTTTGGGTCGATCTGGTTCAGGTTAAGTTTGGGTCGGTCTGGTTCGGCTAAAAAATGCCGAAGGATCTGGATGTATATTTTAGAGGGGCTACAACGAGTCTGGATGGGTATACCACCGAAGGATGTGCAGATTTGGGAGGAAGAACTCTTTGGTTTTCGCCTCTTTTTTTTCGAAAAACAAAACTAAACACGGTTTGGTTTTAGCTTTCTAACAAGGCTCTGATACCATGAAGTTTTGGTGAATAAAATCACTTGATTATTTGATGAGCCAAAGAGAGGCAATTTATACATACAAAGATAACCAACTAGAGCAACTAATGACAAGAAAATAGGAACTAAAGAACAACTTATTTCCTAATATAGAACTAACAAACTCCTAAAATAGTTATTCAACTATTTATAGCACTAACAACTCCTAAAATACTTGTTCAACTATTTATATTTTCTACATTATCTTTATTTAATCTTCCAAACATAAGCAAATAGAGCGAGTGATATTGCGTGCTCAATCCGCTATAATAAGTGAGTCATAATTTAAATACCTATAATGAACCTGTTTAAGGTTATATTAATAAGTGTTCCCTCCAAAAGCACTTAAACAAGATGTAGTTGAACATATTTTGAGAAGTGTTATTCTTAATTACTAAAGGGACTTGTAACATCTTGAAAATTTATCCAAAACAGACAAAGTATCCAACCAAAAAGTTATTTGACTGAAGTCGACTGATTAGCAAATGTTTCTACACACTGCTTTTATCCCAGGGCAATTTTTTTTTTAATTTCCCAAGTGAGATGCTTCATAAACAAAGATGTTTTGCAAATATCCTCAACAAAATTAGACAATGATGAATCCAACATTGAGAAATGAAAGTGCCTCACCACTAGGTGTACTGTAAATGATGTGCTACCCCTTTCAACTTGCAAATCAATTGTTTGTTTCACACTGTCATCGAGTAAAACAGTCGCAGAGTGCGTCCTACACAATTTAATATGTAAGTTAACATTTAAAAGTCATATATCACCCAATACAGGCACCATGATGAGTTTAACTCGGGTATAATACAAACTTTAAGTCAGCTAACGGGGGGAAGAAGAGACAACACATAGCCCAACAAAATTAAAATTGACGAAAGGAAAGAATCATGAAAGATTAAAAAAAAAAAAATGGGGTCTAGGAGTGTTCAAGATTTTAAACAGCCCTTGCAAGCAAACTCCAAATAACCAAATTTTATCATCAAAGTTCTTCTGAAGACTTGTGATGAAAACAATGCGAGATATTAAATACAAAAAAGTTCTCGAGTACTTTCAAAAAATGTAATAATTAAGTACAAAAACTAAATAATCCTAGAAGAAGTGAAAAGAAGAGATAAAACTCTTGATAAGAGATGATAACTTCTGCAACATAAAATGATGGTCTCTCCAATATTGACAACTATTAGAAAAGTTGGGTTTTTCAACTACAAGTCCATAGCTGACTACTGGTATAGAAAGTGGAGAGAAAAATTGATGGAGCGATATACGCAGCGAAAGCGATTTTGGACCGATGATACTCTTATTACATCAATTTAACAAATAGAAAACATGCTCAAAAGACGGTAATAAGAAAATTAGAATTACATACCCTTGTAGTTCCGAATTTTCTTCGAGTTCCGCCGCACTTTTCTCGTCACGAACTCTTCCGGCCTCTTCTCACGAACGCCTCGAGAACCACACCAGGTAGTCCCGCTATCATCGGCGCCGAGCAACGGAGTGGTAGGACTCCGAAACAAAGAGAAAATAAAAGAGGCAGAGGAAGAAGAAGATGATGAAGAAAAAAAAATGGCAGAGATGTTTCTTAATTTTTCAAGTTCGCGAAAAAACTCATCCCATCAAAAATGAATTCACAATTCATTTAAAATGTAACCCAAAACCCACTACCATCCTTAGCCATTAAGAAAGTCAAATATATATATATATATATATATATATAATTATTAATTAAACTTTTTAATTAATAATTATTATTTAATTCAATATCAAATATTAATTAAATAATATGGCTAAACCCAGTTTTCCGAAAACCGACTTTTTTCCACATGAATCTTATTCATGTAATAGGAAATCTCATATTTAAATCATATTTAAATCATATTTAAATATGTCCATCATCCTTCCAAAAACCGAATTTGAACAATTCAAATCCTTTTTCTTTTCTCTTATACTGTTGCACGACGATATCCGAGCTAGCCAGGAGAACCTAAAGGACCTACAGATCATAAGCTCCAACGATACGAGATTATCCGGTCAAAACTCTTTTAACCGAACTAATCAACATTCGTTAACCCCCATAGACTCCACTATAGTCTGAGGGTTGCACTCTCCTCACTGTAGATATATTATGTCCTCTGATATAACCGTCATGGACAAGTCGACCCTTCACAGGTTGTTCGTAATCACAGCTGGGTCATTTAAACCGTTTAACCCCTGCATTACATATTGTTCCTTAAGTACCACTGACACCTCTAATGAACAATAGATCAGTGGTCCAACCAAGATATCAGTTAACCCTCTCATCACATGAGAGTGTGAGCGCTCATTGTTCAAGCCCCGAAGTCAGCTATTAAGGGAACAACCTATCTACTAACCCTGAAGAGCGGGTTAGGAGTGAACTCCATCTTACTACACTATGTCCCCAGCTACCTATTGGACTTTATCCCTAAGATGATAAGTTATTGAGTCGGTGCTAATGGGCCACTCTCACCCATACAAGTCTAAGGATACTGTCTAATAAGCAGGAGTTCATAGTAAGCTCATGATTAAGATCGAGTTACCTAGGCCATCAAATAAAAATGTCGGTCTCATCAGTAAACGGTGTTATAAAGAGAGAGCGACATATTTCGCGATTCGGTCTTATGCAAACTTTTTGCACAGGGCGCCCTCACTCGCACATCTCCATGTGAAACGATTCGGATCACATCGTTTTGTACAATACAAAGTGAGCCGCATCCCATAGTTTTACCAGGATAAGGTACCCAGCCTTATCCGTATACTATAGACCGTTTTGACTTAATACTTGAGCTTGATCCACAATCATGTCATACATGAGGCTCAAGTACTCAAATTCAGCCATGGATGTTGGTCATTGGTATAGGTTAACGTAAACATGTTTCACTTTATTCCAGTAAACTCTTTTACTGAATAAAACTAATAACTCTTTATTCTAAATAGAATATTTACAAACATAACAGTTTACAAACCACGAGTTTTAGGACATAAAACCCAACAAACTCCCACTTGGACTTAAACGTCTGTGGTGTACATGTTAGGTGGAGAAAACTAATATATCATATATCATAAGTTTTCTCCCACTGTCCTCTCCAGCAACTCGGAGCCCTAGACTCTTCTAGGTGTCTCTCAAACAGTTTAGCCATAAGAGACTTAGTAAACTAATCAGCATGAAGTACTACGAAGCTTTCCATGTGACCATCACATCTTCTCATAGCACTATCTGCGATCTCAACTTATAAACCTATTGCTGCTTCACAAGCTGCAAATAGACTTAGCTACTACCAAGGGATTAGCAATACAACTCTTGTATTCTACTCCTCTAATTACAAGGACAAAACTTTAACCGGAATCCAATCCAATTGGACTAATATTACTGACAACTCCCACTGCATAGCAAATATCGGGTCATGTATCTCAAAAGATACACCTGACCTCCAATATGTAAATACACACGGATGCGTCTCATATCCTCTGTTGGGTTTTATGTCCTAAAACTCGTGGTTTGTAAACTGTTATGTTTGTAAATATTCTATTTAGAATAAAGAGTTATTAGTTTTATTCAGTAAAATAGTTTACTAGAATAAAGTGAAACGTGTTTAGGTTAACCTATACCAATGACCAACACCCTTGGCTGAATATGAGTACTTGAGCCTCATGTATGACATGATCGTGGATCAGGCTCAAGTAGTCAGTCAAAATGGTCTATAGTATATGGATAAGACTGGGTACCTTATCCTGGTAACACTATAGGATGCGACTCACTTTGTATGGTACAAAACGATGTGATCCGAATCGTTTCACATTGAGATGTGCGAGAGACGGCGTCCTGTACAAAGAGTTTGTATAAGACCGAACTGCGAAATATGTCGCTCTCTCTTTATAACACCATTTACTGATGAGACCGACATTTTCATTTGATGGCCTAGGTAACTCGATCTTAATCCTGAGCTTACTATGAACTCCTGCTTATTAGACAGTATCCTTAGAATTGTATGGGTGAGATTGGCTCATTAGCGCCGACTGAATAACTTACCATCTCAGGGATAAAGTCCAATAGGTAGCTAGGGACATAGTGTAGTAAGATTGAAGTTCACTCCTAACTCGCTCTTCAGGGTTAGTAGATAGGTTGTTCCCTTAATAGCTGACTCCGGGGCTTGAACAATGAGCGCTCACACTCTCATGTGATGAGAGGGTTAACTGATCTGTTGGTTGAACCACATATCTATTGTTCATTAGAGGTGTCAGTGGTACTTAAGGAACAAGACGTAATGCAGGGGTTAAACGATTTAAAACGACCCAGCTGTGATTACGAACAACCTGTGAAGGGTTGACTTGCCCATGACGGTTATATCAGGGGACATAATATATCTACAGTGAGGAGACTGCAACCCTCAGACTATAGTGGAGTCTCCGGGGGTTAACGAAGGTTAGTTAGTTCGGTTGAAAGAGTTTTGACCGGATAATCTCGTATCGTTGGAGCTCATGATCTGTAGGTCCTTTAGGTTCTCCTGGCTACCTCGGATAACGTAGTGCAACAGTATAAGAGAAAATAAAAATAAAAAGAAAAAGAATTTGAATTGTTCAAATTCGGTTTATGGAAGGATGATGGACATATTTAAATATGATTTCAATAAGATTTAAATATGGGAATGGCCTACAACATGAATAGGATTCATGTGTAAAAAAGTCGATTTTCGGAAAACCGGGTTTAATCATATTATTTAATTAATATTTGATATTGAATTAAATAATAATTATTAATTAAAAAGTTTAATTAATAAGTATATATATATTTTATTTATTAAAAAGTTTAATAAATAAAATCATTATTATTATTTTTAATAATAATATATATATATATATATATATATATATATATATATATGTGTGTGTGTGTGTGTCTTGCATGCAGCAAGACACAAATATATATTAAGATATATATTATATATATATACATGATAAGTTTGGCCAATTTGAGGAGAGGCATAGGGAAGGGCTGGATTTAAGTTTTGCTTTTCATTGTGAAAAGTAAAAACTTTTGGGGTTGACGTTTTTTTCTTAAAAAAAAAAAATTAAAAAACTTCAGAAGTTTTAAACTTCTCCAGCCCTCTGCCTTCAGGATTTCTTCTTTCTTCTTCATTTCTTTTTCGTTTTCTCTTCTAACGGAGTCCCACCACTCCGTTGCTCGGCGCCGAGGATAGCGGGACTATCTCGGGTGGTCCTCGGGGCGTTCGTGAGAAGAGGCCGAAAGAGTTCGTGACGAGAAACGGTCGGCGGACTTGAAGAAATTCGGAACTACAAGGGTATGTATTTCTAATTTCTTAATTCCGTCGTTTGAACATGTTTTCTATTTGTTAAATTGATAAAATTAGAGTATCATCGGTCCAAAATCGCTTCCGCTGCGTGTCTTAGGAAACCATTTCCATAGACCATCGAATATTAACAACACTTTGTCAATATAAAATTTTAGAGACAACATTAGCGATTTGTTCTTACGACTCAGATCAACTTGAATCCTTAGAACAAACTAAGTCAACCTCCAGATCAACTATTTGGGAGTGGGTCACTAGTGTATGCTAAAATGTCAGAAGTGAATCCTACATCATTCTCAATGATTAGGACAAAAATTACGGGAATTTATTATGAAAGCTTTAAATTGATTAAACACTTGTGCAACAAGTTTTTATCAATGTAATGTTCAAAACCATAAGATTTGATTTGGAAAAAAAACCTTATAAATCATAATATAGATGCTTATTCCAATTCATAAATAGATTGAAGAAGCTTACAAACGATTTGCTCTTAATCCTGAATAATGTATCTCCCTGGTTGAGACTAATAGATACTCTATCAAGATAGCTAGTCTTGATATCCATATATTTTGTCCTATCAGATAGAACAGGGTAATGGATACGAGTATACTGTATAACTTATATCTGACAACAAGAGATGAAGTTAATACACAATTAACCTCTTCTCTTCAGGACAATCCCTTTGCCAGAAAGTCAAGCCTTAGAGGTTTTCACCTCATAGACTTGGTCTGTAAACCTCTTAAAGATCCATGGCTTTCAGCCACTGGTTCTTGTTTATGAACTCACTGTCATCATCAATATGATAACTAGAGTCATACAACATACTAATACAACAGGCCGAATTATCTCATAACTCTCCCACTGCATCAAAGCTTTCTCAACACTTGAGAAGTACTAGCAAAACTAACAACCATTGTTAATTTATAGCTTCCAATAAAACAAAATAAGTCTTAACCTTTTAGTTGTTATCAAGTCTAATAGAACAGATCAGTATACATCTTTTGTGAAATGAACCATTCATTTATAAAAACAAAAGATACTATATACATAAAGTGTTCAACAAAAACTTGAGTTTATAGACAATAATTACAACGCTTGAAATTATTTCTATACAAACAACTACAAACAAGCAAACTCCCACTGTATGAACTGCGAAGACGTCTTCATAAGGCATCTTCGTCAAGAAACTGGCAGACAGGAACTAGTTTCCAGGAAAGAATAACAAACATTATTAGTGGTTCCTGAATCAGCATTCAGGTATGACAATCATAATCCACAAAAAATATGTTTAGACTATAGATAAATCACATTTACCTTGTCATTCATTCTTCGCCTATTTCTCTGCAAGGTATTTAGGGCAGTTACGCTTCCAATGCCCTTCTTCACCACAATGAAAACACTTTCCACTGTGTGAAGCCTTGACCTTGCCAACAGTAGGGGTTTTGCCCTTCCTGACACTTCTCTTCTTTTTGTGAATAATCTTATTACTCACAGATAAAGGTTCAGATTTACTCCCTAACCCAGACCCCTTCTGGAATTTCATAGAAGTAGAAACATTTGCTTCCTTCTCATTTCCTTTAGAAGTATGCAGAGACTGATAAATCTGAAGCTCGTTCAGAAGAGATGTCAAATTGTATTCAATCTTATTCATGACCAAATTGGTCCTGAAATTAAGGAAACTCTTCGAAAAAGATTCCAAACTTGACTGTTTTCATCGAGGGTAGCACCATTTACCTCTGCCACATTAAAGTGGACCATCATGTTAAGGACCTGCTCCCTAACAGAGGTACCCTCCACCATGTGCGAGTTGTAAATGTTCTTGAAGGCTTCATGACGAAGAGATGTTGACGGTTTCCCGAACATCCCTTGTAATGAAGACATTATTTCCTTCGCGGAAACCATAGCTTCGTGCTTCTTGGCCAAAACATCTGATATGCTTGCCAAGATGTAGACTCGGGATTTATCATTAGCCCTAATCTAACCATCGCATTCTTCACGAACAGTTCGTGAGGCACTAGAACCAGGAACCGGAGGAAACTCCTCCGTTAAGACAGATCTCAGGTCGTCAAGAACCAAAATCGTATTTAGGTTCGACTTCACGTCCCATAATTCTCACCAGTTAATTTGTCGTGTGATAGAAGCTGTATAAACAAACTCGACATGCGGAAAAAAGAATGTAAAACTATTAGTGAAACGGTTTTAACCTATTTAAACCAATTAAAGAGTTTAGCAGCAAATAAAGTACCCAAACTCTTTATTTACTAGCAACGATACTTTAGTAAATCAGAATGGTCGTTACCTTGGGGTAGTCGAACACTCCTTTACTAAATCAAGACATTCTTGACTAAATGATAATGCCAGAATAACTCATATTCCTATAGCATCTTAGTTATCGTTTTTGGTCTGGATTTACTAACTCCTTAGCAAATCCCGTAAGTGTGACCCTCCATTTTTAGAATGCACACGACGGCCCCAACAGTGCAACCTTAGGGAATGTCAGAGTTGGGAATGACCCTGTGTTTCTTTATCCATAAATGGTGACTGAGATGTTTGATCTCCCATGCCCGACCCTCCTTATTGGATTGGTGCCCCTAGGGCAGCCTGCAGGCGGAACATGGGAATCTCACGATTCAATCCAATGGAGGAGACCGTAGGAAGTACTGACGTACTTCCTTCTCCCACTTACTATAGACACTTCCTCCATTCACCTTGCTATTGAAAGTTGCAAACACCGCCCTTCTGGGGATTTCCCTATTGACAATAGACGGCCGGATAAAATTCTCACGTTGTGAAGTTTAGGGAGTGCGTAGCAAGAAAGGGATATATCATATATTCCTTCTTAACACATCTACTAAGCATCATAGGCGGTGTTTGGGTAAATACTCAGGTTTTATCTGGCTAAGTAAATAAAACCTTAAGTCTAGGCAAACATTTTACCTGAGATGTTTAGGTTATAAACACTTTACTAACCTCACACCTCTCACGCATGCTCATAAAGCCGGTTAACTTTACTCAAGTACTGGATCGTCCCCAGGTAGGAGGTGTTCCGTCAATTCAAATCCTCCAACCTTAGACAAGATTTCACCGGGTGAGCTTCTTATAACCTTAGCATTTACGAGATTTCGACCTATTTTATCTAATAAAACAGACCGAACCATTTAACCCTAAATGAACATGCTCTTATCTTTCTTATAGATTTTAAAAGTCTAAGTCATTTTTACAACACTTGCAAAAACTAGACTTTCTATAACAAACAACTACATGCTTCTCAAACAAGCATTCGCTAAGACATGACAAGTTGAATATTTAACTTCATAATCAATATAACACTTATATCGATTATGCTCTTAAATATACAACTCCTAATTCATAAATTAATATAACACTTATATCAATTATTAGGAATTAAGCATGCATTTTATACATTATAACAATTATAACATACAATATGCATCTAAAGTTGGAAGTTTAATTTCATAATTAATATAACACTTATATTAATTATTCTATTAAGCAAACAACAACTAATTCATGAATTAATATAACTCTTATATTAATACTCATGAATTAAACATGCATCATATACATTATAACACTTATAACCTACAATATGCATAAAACCAGGGCAACTTATGTTGTATATTTAATTTCATAATTAATATAACACTTATATCAATTATTCTATTAAATTAACAACATCTAATTCATGAATTAATATAACTCTTATATTAATACTCACGAATTCCCAAATATGCATACTATACATTATAACACTTATAACATATTTTCAATGCATGGAGCATGCTTCCTAAAGTGGGATTTTAAATCTATATGGCATACTATATGCACATACAAACATGAAATTTTAATTAAAACATACATTCGCAATGCATAATTAATTAAACACATTAAAGTGGATCGATTTTGGCATTTAGCAAGCAATAACTATTTTATTACAAGCTTGAACAACAAGTTAAGTCTTGAGCGGACTTCGAACTCTTCGCATCGCCTTTGACAATCTTGCTTCCCCGAACGCTTCGGCCAATTTCTCTTCGAGCTTCTCTTCGTATTGCCTAGAACGAGTTTGAACTAACACCGAACAATTCGGCCAGCTCAAAAACTCGAGCTTCTTTCACAAAAAAACCTATATGGACTCTAATGATTCTAAAAATACATACGCTTCAACACACATTAAAGCCCATACATTCTCGGGCAATTACAAATAAGGAAATTCAAAAAGAAACTATGCCAAAATAGATATTCACTTTAGATGCCAATTCAAAAACAATTTCTAAATTAAAATACCCGTCATCTTAAATTGATGCAAATTGAGTTAATGACAAAATCGCCCTGATACGAATTGATGGAGCGATATACGCAGCGGAAGCGATTTTGGACCGATGATACTCTAATTACATCAATTTAACAAATAGAAAACATGCTCAAAAGACGGTAATAAGAAAATGAGAATTACATACCCTTGTAGTTCCGAATTTTCTTCGAGTTCCGCCGCACTTTTCTCGTCACGAACTCTTCCGGCCTCTTCTCACGAACGCCTCGAGAACCACACCAGGTAGTCCCGCTATCATCGGCGCCGAGCAACGGAGTGGTGGGACTCCGAAACAAAGAGAAAATAAAAGAGGCAGAGGAAGAAGAAGATGATGAAGAAAAAAAAATGGCAGAGATGTTTCTTAATTTTTCAAGTTCGCGAAAAAACTCATCCCATCAAAAATGAATTCACAATTCATTTAAAATGTAACCCAAAACCCACTACCATCCTTAGCCATTAAGAAAGTCAAATATATATATATATATATATATAATTATTATTATTATTAAAAATAATAATAATAATTTGTTTATTAAACATTTTAATAAATAATATATATATATATATATAATTATTAATTAAACTTTTTAATTAATAATTATTTTTTAATTCAATATCAAATATTAATTAAATAATATGGCTAAACCCGGTTTTCCGAAAACCGACTTTTTTCCACATGAATCTTATTCATGTAATAGGCAATCTCATATTTAAATTATATTTAAATATGTCCATCATCCTTTTAAAAACCGAATTTGAAAAATTCAAATTCTTTTTCTTTTCTCTTATACTGTTGCACGACGATATCCGAGCTAGCCAGGAGAACCTAAAGGACCTACAGATCATGAGCTCCAACGATACGAGATTATCCGGTCAAAACTCTTTTAACCGAACTAATCAACATTCGCTAACCCCCGGAGACTCCACTATAGTCCGAAGGTTGCACTCTCCTCACTGTAGATATATTATGTCCTCTGATATAACCGTCACGGGCAAGTCGACCCTTCACAGGTTGTTCGTAATCACAGCTGGGTCATTTAAACCGTTTACCCCTGCATTACATTTTGTTTCTTAAGTACCATTGACACCTCTAATGAACAATAGATAAGTGGTCCAACCAACAGATCAGTTAACCCTCTCATCACATGAGAGTGTGAGCGCTCATTGTTCAAGCCCCGAAGTCAGCTATTAAGGGAACAACCTATCTGCTAACCCTGAAGAGCGGGTTATGGGTGAACTTCATCTTACTACACTATGTCCCCAACTACCTATTGGACTTTATCCCTGAGATGATAAGTTATTGAGTCTGCGCTAATGGGTCACTCTCACCCATACAAGTCTAAGGATACTGTCTAATAAGCAGGAGTTCATAGTAAGCTCAGGATTAAGATCGAGTTACCTAGGCCATCAAATGAATATGTCGATCTCATCAGTAAACGGTGTTATAAAGAGAGAGCGACATATTTCGCGATTCGGTCTTATGCAAACTTTTTGCACAGGACGCTCTCACTCGCACATCTCCATGTGAAACGATTCGGATCACATCGTGTTGTATAGTACAAAGTGAGCCGCATCCTATAGTGTTACCAGGATAAGGTACCCAACCTTATCCGTATTCTATAAACTGTTTTGAATTAATACTTGAGCCTGATCCACAATCATGTCATACATGAGACTCAAGTACTCAAATTCAGCCATGGGTGTTGGTCATTGGTATAGATTAACGTAAACATGTTTCACTTTATTCCAGTAAACTCTTACTAAATAAAACTAATAACTCTTTATTCTAAATAGAATATTTACAAACATAACAGTTTACAAACCACGAGTTTTAGGACATAAAACCCAACAAAAATAAGTGAGAGTACACAGAGGAAAAATCTCCAAAATTTGTACGACGAATAACTATCACACACAGAGAAAAAGCATGTAAACAGCAGGATCCTCGTGTAAGCTTTATAGGATACCACAAAGTTGTCCAGCCAAGCAGGTTAAGCAAAAATATTTATTTTAAATCAGAATGAAATAATCATCATAATAGCATAAAATCCAAATCCCTAAAACACTTAAATTATTTTATTTTAAGTGATAAATGTGTCTCTCTAGATGAATTAAGTTTGTACAGTGGCCATGGGAGTTATTCTTGTCAAACACAAATTGTTTTTGGTATCACGTTCTTCAACCTTCAATTTGTTTAGAACGATTATCAATGAATCAATGCAAGACCGTTCATTTGGTTTCATATAATACAAACAGAAGCTTTGAAAAAGGTATGGAAAAATTAGCTCACAGTTAAAAGAGACGCAATAATGATCACCAATATAGATAAATCATTCAAACGATCACAAATATTCAAGATCATCCACTTCTTAAATTCCCAAGGGAAAAAGAGAGAGAATTTATCTCAGGAAGGTGAAGGTAAGGCTGTGAGCTCTGAGTATTCTAAAAATAACTAATATGTCAGTACAGAATGTGAAACTGACATGATACACACCCTGCAGATTGCCAAGGCCACCATTGTATGGATAACATGTGCCATTTTTAGCTAGCTTAAGATGACTAAGAAGAGAATAGAAGTTGAAATACAACCTGCAGATTCTCAAGGCTACCATTCTATGGATTCCACTCAGACAAAGCTGCCCAGTCCTCAACTCATCCTACAAGAATCTTCAGAGCCATAGAACATAAGAAACAGAAGCTAATGAAATGAAATTACTTAAGAATCAAAATCAAAGGAAGTATCATACATATTACAACGGGAACGTTGTGGGATTCGATGAGAGACTCAAAGTCTGAGGCTGGCGGAGGAACTTAGAAGCATTGGGTTTGCAGATTTGAAGTCTGAGACATCCTTCTTGCCTCTAGTGGCACGTCGCTTGAGCATCAAATCATGAGAAATACCTATTCCGAAAGCTCTACAAGATTAACCGGAGAAAACAAGCACACATATGGATATAGAGAGAACAATCTAAAAAACTATATGAGACTTACCCATCTTGACGAGACGATAGCTCCTGCGCGAAGAGGAGTCATACGATTCCTGATGAAACCTGTGAAAAACAATGAAAGAAACAACAAACAATGCTCAAACCCTAAAACATGAACCTTCAAAGGAAAACGTGAAATATAGAAAGAGAATGAGAGAGAGTCAAGAAGGGGAATCAAAGAAGCAACAACTGCCATTCCTCCTCTGAAGCCAGGGGGCTGAAATCAACAAATCAATGCCTCTGAAGAACCATGGACTTCCAACGGAATCCCTCTCTCAACAACCACGCCATTCCTCCCCCCTTCCTCTGATTACCCTTCACTACCTTCCCTTGTCAGCTTTGAGGCAGTGTTTCTCGCGCTTTATTCCTCCCTGAAAGAAATTAGTAGAGAAGAATGGATCCTCTGGAAATCGAAGAGAAAAAACGAGGAGGGGGATTTGGGATCTAAAAATCTAAGAGAAAAATGAGGAGAGGGGAGAGGGATTTGGGATCTAGAGATCGAGGAGGAAAATGAGGAGGGGGATTCGGGAGGGATTTGGGAGGGATTTGGTTTTAGCGCTTTGTTATTTGTTTTTTAATTTCCGTAACACGCCCGCCTCCTAAAAATTAGAAGCGAGAATTTCGGCGCTTTTTTTTTAAGAATAACCAAGCGTGTTTTTTTTTTTTTTTTTTTTAATAGCAGGAATTACATTGATCCTATAATGGACTGTTATAGAAAGTGATTGTTGTTGTAGTGGTAAGTCTGACCGGTAAATGCTTCACAAGCTTCTACCGAGTAACCCCGACCGGTAATACCGTGTGAAGAAATCACACCGATAAAACCGAACCGGTAAGTCTTGAACCGGGGAACCGGTGGAAAATATTCACAAGATTTTATAAATCAACCGTCACTAACCCCTTCCCCTCCATTCAAATGTGAATCAACGAAATCCTAATCATGATGAACATAACTGAAATTTTTTGTTAGAGTAAATGAAACAAGAGAAAAACTCAGCTTAAGTACCCAAGTTCAAATCACAACTAATAAAAACTCAAAAAGAATAAATGCAATGAGGGAAAAGGTAAAACTAAAACCCATACCAACTGAAAAAGTGTTTGCCCAGACAAGCTAAAAAAGACCTTGGAGATTTGGAATTTTGGAGTGCATCTGATGTAGGACATCTTGACTCCTTTCTTGAGTGTTTCTTGTAAATTCTTTAGTTTCTTGAAACTCTTCTTGTTTTATATTCTTTTGTATTTTCTTTATTTCCTTTAGTTTCTTGAAACACTTCTTGTTTTATATTCTTTTGTATTTTCTTTATTTCTTTTAGTTATTTCTTTTAACCACTTGGGTTTTCCAAGTTTGTTGTAAGTAGTTAGGACTTTTTCAGCCTTCCTATTTATATTTAAAGGGGGTTGCAGTCCTTTAGAATCATTTTTTTGATCATTGAATAGAATTCCCTTTTCTTGTCTACACCAAAGTGGTATCAGAGCTCTCGATCCTAGCTCAGAAATTTCATTTCCAATTTCGGATCCTTACACCATGGCAGCGGAAGCTTCCTCCCTTACAACCCAACAACTTGACCGACGCTTGCAGTCGGTGGAAAGTTCGATCGATGAAATCAAGAAAAGTGTGGACGATATCAAACAAGCCATTATTCTCATTACTCGACAATTGAATCAACAATGCAATGTTAACCATGTGCAAGAAAATCCACAAGACAACCAAGAAGTCACCCGCAATGTTCAAGAAAATCAAGAAATGCAAGAAAGACAAGTGCATAATCCAATTAGAAGACAAGAAAACCAAAATTTTGGGAGATTTCCTGGAAATCCAATCCCTGGATTTATGGCACAAGATTCTGAATCTTCAGATGAAGGAGAATTCAGAAATATTGGACAACAAGGTAACCTTCACATGGGACATCAAAATCACCAAGATATACCTCCAAGAAGACAACAACAATTTAATGACAATTCAGAAATTAGAATGAAAGTAGACCTTCCAAACTTCAATGGAAGAATGGATGTGGAAAAATTTCTTGATTGGGTCAAGAACGTGGAGAACTTCTTTGATTATGCCAATACTCCCGAAGAAAAGAAGGTGAAGTTAGTTGCCTTCAAATTACAAAGTGGGGCCTCAGCATGGTGGGATCAATTCCAAAATAATCGTCGATACTCGGGCAAGACACTCATAAAACAATGGCCAAAGATGTTGAGGTTAATGAAGAAACGATTCCTAGTCAAACCGAGCATAGCTCAATTGGCATAAGGTTGTGCCCATGACTAAGAGGTCATGGGTTCAAACCTCGCATTAATTAAAATACCGTTGCAAAAAAAAAGAAACGATTCCTAGCACTCAACTATTAACAAATCCTATACAACCAATACCAACAAAGTAAGCAAGGTAATCGTAATATCCTAGATTACACGGAAGAATTCTACCGATTGGGTGCAAGAAATAATCTACCCGAAAACGAGCAACAACAAATTTCAAGATTTGTTAATGGTCTTCGTCGTGACATCAAAAAAGCGGTAAACGTACATCCTCTAGCTTACCTCGCGGATGCAATCAACCTAGAAACCAAGATTGAGGAAAATGATGAGATTAGGCCTTCAAGAACCTACCAACGAAGGAATGCATGGGCAAAACAAGACCAACCACCTCAAAGAAAGTATACTAATGATTCTCCCCGAAATTTTCAGCAAGGAAGTTCATCCAACTCCACCCAACAAGGCAAAAAGGATGAGCATCTTGCCAAGAACAACACTAATAAAGGTTTGGATGCTCCAATGGGTAAAAAGTCTACTAATCCTTATAATCGTCCTTCTCTTGGTAAGTGTTTCAGATGCGGCCAGCAAGGTCATCTCTCTAATGAATGCCCCCAACGACGAACATTGGCTATACACGAACAAACCCAAGATGATGACACTTACAATCCCGAGGGCTCCGATGGTTATGAATTTGCGGAACCAGACTCCGATGGGGATCAATGTTACGTCTCCAAAAGTGCATATTTTAGGGACTTATTTGCTATAGAATGGTGTAAACTCTTAAGCATTTTTTTTATAGAATTTAGTCTAAACATGTGCTTATATATGAGAATTTGTTGGATAAGACTAAATCAGGACTTATGTGCAAAAGAAAGGAAAAAGAATCGAAAACAAAGCTAAAGAGTTGAATTTTCTGTATTGCAGGAACATTGCGAAAACATTGCTGTCTCCGCAATGTTTTAAGTGAAAATGTTAAGTTGTTCTAACCGTCTTCTGTTTTGTAGCGATCTATTAGCCGTCCAATTTCTCTCATGCTGCCACGTGAAAGGTCGTCGTTCAGAATGGATGGTTCTCCTTGGCCGAATCGTACCTGCAAAACACTATAAAAGGAGGTCAAGGGGGAAGGAGAACAACAAGCTTGGAAGCGTAGATCTCCCATCTCAACGCAGTTTCTTCTCCATTTCTTCTCCCGTTTGTTGGCGTGAAGGATTCAGCTGTTGGAATCGATAATCTGAGAGGAAGAAGAGAAGATCTTTCTTCTCTTCTGATTGGATTCATCCAAACAAAGCTCCCCCTTCTCCCTTCATCCGAGGCGCTTGCGACGAGGGGCTTTACGCACACATTTATATGCTTTTTACTGCTTTTTGCTGTCTGTTTTCTCTACTGCTTTCTGCTAATCACTTCTGTTGGCTATCGCCTTCCAATTCGTCTTCATTCCTTTAGTCTTTCTTATGTTGTAATCGTTGCACATTAAGTTTCGAACTTCACGTAATCGAAGGATCGTTTACCTACGTTGCAGTCTCTTTATCGCTTCCTGTTTCTGTCTTTACTTTCATTTTACTGTTAATGATGTTTCATCTATCTAAACTTTCCATTTCCACATCATCCATGAGTAACTAAACCACATAAGGGTCTGCTAAAGATGAATCTATAGGTAGAAGTACGTAAAATCAGCATGTAGGATAACTTCAATTGCATTGAATGTATGTGTGCTTCATCCCACGGGCAATTTCGATTGGCCATCCATTTTGTCCAAAGAACTCCTAACCTCTGGAAGGAGTAAGAGTTCAGAGTCGTCCATTCATGCTAGCCTTTCATGGTAACCAGAAAACGACCTAGGAATAGGCGGTTTCCTAGCACAAGTCATTAACTTGCTTATATAAAAATATGCTTAAGTCTTACTTGGACATGAGTGAACTAAAGGATCTAATGCATGAAATCGAGAGATACATGAGAATGAGTTAATTTGATGCATGGTAAGTTGATCTTCTGCTGAAGAATCGTATGAAAAAGCCTATAGAGGAGTCGTTAGTAGCCCTTGTTTCCACACTTTACCCTTAAAACGCTGTTAATACCATTGCTAGAAAATTGCTGTCTGCGCAATTTTCTTAGTTTACATTTTGCCTTAGCCATTTTTCTTAGCTTTCTGTTTTGCGATTTTATTGCTAGATAATTGCTTTCTCCGCAATTCTTTTTCTCCTACATTCAAGTTAACCTCTTTACTTGTCTTTGTTTATGCTTGCATATCTCGCAAGTTCTTTATTAGTTAGGCACATTAATCCCAATTCTACCCCAATTAAACCATCATTTCTAATTTAACATCTCACTTCGCTAGTAACTAAGAATAAATCTCTGTGGGAAATCGAATGAAAAAATACTTATTACTTGCTACAAGACCATGTATGCTTGCATGTTCTGAGTGCTCTGACATTGCATTTTAATTTACACATTGAGCACGCAACAAGTTTTTGGCGCCGCTGCCGGGGATTTTGTTTAGTAAAAACGAAGTTTGTTAAGTTAGAAACATAAAGCTTAATACCTATTGGAACTGATCCTCTTTCATTTCTCTTACAGGTACTATTGGGTTAGTTTATGAATGAGCATTCAAGTAGCGATCTAGAGTTCAATCCTGAGCCTGAAAGATTACTTAGGGCCAGAAACAAAGCTAAGAAATGCCTCTTTAAACAACCCCCTGTAACTCAAAACATTGCTGACTCCGCGGAGTCATCGCAATTCCATCAAATCGAAATGGATAGACCAGTCCCAAACCAAGCACCTACCATTCGCAACCCCATCGAAATTGCGAATGATAAGGACAGTGCCATCCTCTCATACTTAGTTCCTATGCCTGGGGAGCTTAACCCAAGCATTATACGCCCTGAGATTACTGCCAACTCATTCGAGTTAAAGCCAGTAATGTTCCAAATGTCGTCCATTGTGGGACAATTCTTTGGAGTGGAAAACGAAGATCCCCACAACCATCTGAGAAATTTCTTAGGGGTTAGTGATACCTTTCTCATCCCTGGAGTTTCCCAAGAAGCTTTGAGGCTTTACCTCTTTCCTTACTCATTAAGAGATAAAGCCAAAACGTGGTTACATTCCTTACCCTCCGGATCAATTGTCAATTGGACAGATCTGGCTGAGAAATTCCTAGTCAAATACTTCCCACCTGATAGGAATTCCAACTTTCGTGATGATATAATCAAGTTCAAACAAGCCGAAAACGAATCCCTTCACGAAGCTTGGACAGGGTTCAAGGACCTTTTGCTTAAATGTCCACACCATGGCATTCCATGGTGTATCCAAATAGAAGTGTTCTTTAAAGGATGCAACCCCAGCACAAGGCAAGTGTTAAATTCTTCAGCTGGTGGTTCCATGATTTCAAAGAGCTACAATGAAGCCTATGAGATCTTGGAGAAAATCTCAACTTCCCATTGTAGATGGTCAGACGATCCTGTAGAGCCTAGGAGAGCTCAAGACAAGGATGCACTTAGTGCAATGAGTAGCCAAATCAATGCCCTGACCAATCTAGTTAAACAAATGGCTCAAACCAATCTCAAACCTAGTGTCAACACCGCAGCAGCCATTTCAATGGGCGCACCAAATAGTCAAGGTGAGACACTAATCTGTGGATTTTGTGGGGAAGGGCACTTGTATGATTTCTGCCCTGGGAATCCAGCCTCAGTCTGCTATGTAGGAAGTCAACAGCAGCCTAGGAACAACCCCTATTCTAACACCTATAATCCTGGTTGGAGGAACCACCCAAATCTTTCTTGGGGTGGACAACAAAACACTAACCAAGCTCAAAACCAACCAAGACCGAGTGAAACACCTGGTTTCACTCAACAAAATAACAAGTCTATGTACCAAAAGCCATATAACCAACCAATAGGGTCATCAGTAGAGAATTTGCTTAAGGAGTACATTGCAAAAAATGATGCAACCCTACAAAGTCAGCAAGCCACCCTTAGGAGCTTAGAAAACCAAATAGGGCAGTTAGCAAATGAACTGAAAAATAGGCCCCAATGTAGATTGCCTGCTGACACTGAAGTGCCAAGAAGGGATGGAAAAGAACAAGTTCAAGCAATTGAACTTCGTAGTGGAAGACCATTGATTGGTGAGCAACAATAGAGAAGCACCAAAGAGAGTAGAGAATGAAGAGTCTAGTGCTCCACTGGATTCTCTGCCAAACCATGATCAACCACCACCAAGCACAACGACGGTGAGGCTGGAACCTATCATAGAGGAACCAGAAGAAATTCCAAGAGCTCCACCTGTCCTTAGGCGAACTGAATTTCCTACATATGTGTCACCACCTTCATTCCCTAGAAGGCTGAGAAAAAAACAAGAACAGGAAGTGCACTTTAATAAGTTTTTAGAAATTTTAAAACAAGTGCATGTGAATATTCCATTTGTAGAGGTTTTGCAATCTATGCCTTCTTATGTTAAATTCTTGAAGGATATTATTACTAACAAAAAGATCATTGGTGAATTTGAAACAGTAAATCTCACTGAGGAGTGCAGTGCTATACTCCAAAACAAACTACCAAAGAAGGAGAAGGATCCTGGTTCCTTCACCTTACCAGTCGAGTTGGGAGGCAAGCACGTGGGCATAGCTCTTTGTGATCTGGGAGCCAACATCAATCTCATGCCCTTATCACTATTCCGTCAGCTGGGAATAGGGGAAGCACGTCCTACTACTGTCACCTTGCAGCTTGCAGCTTGCAGACAGATCCATAACATACCCTGAGGGTAAGATTGAGGATATTCTTGTCAAGGTTGACAAATTCATTTTTCTTGCAGACTTCATCATTCTGGATTATGAGGCAGACAAGGAGGTACCAATCTTATTGGGCAGACCATTTCTAGCCACAGGTAGGGCCTTGATCGATGTCCAGAAAGGTGAGCTCACCATGAGAGTTCATGATGAAGAGGTTAAATTCAATGTTTTTAAAGCTCTAAGGTACCCCTCTGATTCTGAATCTTGTGCAAGTATGGATGTAGTAGATTCACTGATGGAAGAACAACTTGAGCATGAACTGTTAATTAAGCATGCTACTAACTATGTACAAATAGATGTAACTGACTTAAACATTTCTGAAATAATGGATATACCGGTGGACAACCCTCAGCATGTTTGTATGACTAATGACTTGTTTGAATGATCCATGAATCCATTGAAACCATCAATTGAGCATCCATCTCTCTTAGAATTAAAACCATTGCCTGATCATCTTAAGTATGCATATCTAGGAGAGCATGATACTTTGCCTGTTATCATTTCGTCCAAATTGAGTGAAAAGCATGAAATTGCACTAATATTGCTGCTTAAGCAACATAAAAAAGCTATTGCATGGACGATTGCTGACATAAGAGGTATTAGTCCTTCCTATTGCATGCATAAGATACTATTGGAAGAAGAACATACACCTAGGGTAGATCACCAACGTAGGTTGAACCCCTCCATGAAAGAGGTAGTAAAGAAAGAAATAATCAAATGGTTAGATGCAAGTGTAATCTTCCCTATAGACAATAGTCAATGGGTGAGTCCGATTCAATGTGTGCCTAAGAAGGGTGGAATGACTGTAATAGTTAATGAGAATAATGAACTAATTCCAACTAGAACTGTTACAGGATGGAGAGTCTGTATGGACTATAGAAAATTAAACAAAGAAACAAAAAAGGATCACTTCCCTTTACCGTTTATAGATCAGATGTTAGATAGAATAGCTAGTCGAGCCTACTACTGTTTCTTAGATGGTTATTCTGGATATAACCAAATTACCATAGACCCTGTGGACCAGGAGAAAACAACCTTTACATGTCCCTTTGGAACATTTGCTTTTCGCAGAATGCCTTTTGGCTTATGCAATGCACCAGCAACATTCCAAAGGTGCATGTTGACCATTTTTTCTGACTTAGATGAATCCATGATAGAAATATTTATGGATGACTTCTTGGTTTTTGGTGATTCTTTCAATAATTGTTTAGAGAACTTAGGACAAGTTCTAGCTAGGTGTGAGGAGACCAACCTAGTCCTAAATTGGGAGAAATGCCACTTTATGGTGGAAGAAGGAATAGTCTTAGGTCATAGAGTTTCTAGAGCAGGAGTAGAGGTCGATAGGGCCAAGATAGAGATAATAGAGAAGCTAGTGGAGCCTCAAAATGTAAAAGCTATTAGAAGTTTCCTAGGTCACGCAGGTTTCTATAGGAGATTCATTAAAAACTTTTCAAAAATCTCTAAACCTTTGTGTGAGCTTCTAGAGCTTAACAAACCATTTGTCTTCTCAAAGGAATGTTTCCTAGCATGGACAACACTTAAGGAAGCATTAGTCAGAGCACCAATTATAGTAGGTCCAAATTGGGACTTACCATTTGAAATGATGTGTGATGCTAGTGACTATGCAGTAGGAGTGATGCTAGGACAAAAAATAGATAAACTAACACATCCTGTATACTATGCAAGTAAGACTCTGAATGAAGCACAATGTAATTACACAACCACGGAGAAGGAAATGCTAGCTGTAGTGTTTGCCTGTGAGAAGTTTAGGAATTACATTGTAGGCACTAGAACCATTGTGTACCGACCACTCTGCACTAAAATACCTAATGAGGAAGGCTGATGCTAAGCCTAGGTTAATTAGATGGGTATTGTTGTTGCAAGAGTTTGATTTAGACATTAGAGATAAGAAAGGAAGCGAGAATGTACTTGCTGACCATTTATCTAGATTGCGGAGTAATTGCGAAAAAATTGCTGAGCCAACAATTTCTGATGCCTTTGTTGATGAGCATGTCTTTGTGTTAGCACATCGTGATAACGATGAGGAACCTTTGTTTGCAGACATTGCTAACTTCCTTGCCTCGCAGGTACTACCAACTTTCAAGGGGGGGGCAAGAAAAGAAGAGGTTCCTAAACGAAGCTAGGAAGTTCATCTGGGACGATCCTACACTTTACAAGACTTGTGCAGATGGTTTACTAAGGAAGTGTGTATCAGCTGCTGAGGGGAAGTCTGTGCTGCAGCACTGCCATACATCTCCTTACGGTGGCCATTTTGGTGGCCAAAGGACGACTGCAAAGGTGTTCCAGAGTGGCTACTATTGGCCCACGATCTTCAAAGATGCCCATGACCATGCACACAGCTGCAATGAATGTCAAAGAACAGGTAACCTTAGTCGGAAGGACGAGATGCCTCTCACCTACATCCTAGAGTTGGAACTCTTTGATGTGTGGGGCATTGACTTCATGGGACCATTTCCCCCATCTTCAGGTAACCTCTATATACTTGTAGCTGTAGATTACGTTTCTAAATGGGTAGAAGCCATAGCATGTCCATCGAATGATGCCAAAACAGTCATTAAGTTTCTTAATAGGCATATTTTTACAAGGTTTGGTACACCACGGGCTATAATTAGTGATGAGGGAACTCACTTTATTAATAAAGCTATGGAAAAGGTATTAGCTAAGTACAATGTTAGACATAGAGTAGCAACCCCTTATCACCCACACTCAAATGGGCAAGCTGAAATATTCAATAGGGAGATCAAAAACATACTTGAAAAAGTGGTCAAACCTAATAGAAAAGACTGGTCTTTTAAGTTAGACGATGCACTTTGGGCATACAGGACTGCATATAAAACACCCTTAGGTATGTCTCCTTATAGGCTAGTATATGGAAAAGCATGTCATCTTCCCTTCGAGTTGGAAATCAAAGCCTTTTGGGCCTTAAAAGAACTGAATTATTGCGTGACCGATGCGGGAACATTGCGGTCTCTGCAATTACATGAGTTAGATGAGCTTAGACATATGTCCTATGAAAATGCTAAAATGTATAAGGAAAAAACTAAGATTTGGCATGATAGTAGACTTAGGATCAATGACTTTAAAAAAGGTCAGCATGTCTTATTATTCAACTCAAGGTTAAGGTTATTTCCAGGCAAACTTAAGTCCAGATGGTCAGGTCCTTTTGTGATAACTAACGTGTTTGCTCATGGTGCGATTGAGAGTAGAAACCTACAGCACGGGCAACCGTTTATGGTCGGTGCACGATTGAAGCATTACTACGAGGAAAGAGATGTGAAGACACTCTCGGTCTTCCTCTTATCTGAAGTTTGAGAATCGAATCGAGAAGGGATGAGTGACCACTGTGCTCATCCATCAGAAGGCTATGCCTTAGTTTTTTTTTTTTTTCGCTTTTCCAGTATTTTCGGTTTGTGTTGTGTGTTTATTGTTGATTTTAATTACGGATTTTTGCTTTAATTAGGTGATTTTTAATAGGAGATCTTTAAGAGGAGATCAAGGAGATGAATCAAGGGGAGAAGATCCACGAAGAAGATCGGGCTAAATCAAAGATTTGGTTGCTGAATCTTGCAACTTAAATCAAGAAATATCCCAACGGTTATGCGAATTTATTGCGGAGAAGTTGCTGAGTCCGCAACAGAATAGAGCCGTTGGGATACACTCGAGTACAAATAGCCGTCAGATGATCGGTGCCCTCTACGTTTTTGTTAATCCGTTAGACCTCCAAATTCAGTCTTCTTCTTCCTCTGCATCTCCTACCTTAAGACCCTCAAAGAACGACAATGGTATCCACACGGGCCGATCGTTCCACACCAAAGAAGAAGTCGCCTGACGCAGAAGAAGCTGCGAGAGAGGCGCTGCTTTCCTTAGCAAACGCCGATGCTGCGCAGCCCTCACGGCCTCCGAAGCTACCAGTGCGGCGAAAGAAGTGGAAGGTGGTGATTGAGATACCTGCTGGGCCTTCTGAACCAGTCGGTACACCCAAGAAACGAAAGTGGACGGTTGCGGTGGAGGATCCACCGGTCCAAGAAAAGACTCCCACCGAGGAGAGTCGTGGGAGTGGCCGCCCCTCGTATGAGACGACCAGGCAAAGCCCTGAGCCTTCTCCACAGACGCCGGAGCCTGAAGCTCCACCTGAAGAGAACCAAGACTCGGTGCCAAGTGAAGAGCCGGCAGAGGAAGAGGAGGTATTTTCCCCCTTGCGAGAAGTCAGTCTTGACAGCCCTGCGGAGAGGGGAAGCAAGGATTCAATGGACGAAACTTTGGGGGACTGTCTCCAGCAATTGGCCTCCAAGGCACGTCTCAAGAAAAGGGCCCCGGTGATCGTGAAAGCCAAACGGCCGAAGGCCTCTAAGCGAGCCAAGAAGAAGAAGGTTAGTGGTGAACCTTCTTTAAAGAAATTGAAGGTTGAGGCTGCTGAGTCGGCCAAGGCAAAAGAGAAGGGGAAGGCGAAAATGTACCCCGACGGCGAACCTCAAGCCGTGAGGTATGTCCCTCAGGACGCAGAGGCTAGGGGCCTTGAATTGAGGAAGAGAGACCTACTCCATGAGCGGGGCTTTTTTGATGCTCTGGCGGACCTGCCGCAATTCTTGCGCGCAGGGATCACCAACCATGGTTGGGAAGACCTGTGCAGACCGCCCATTCCCGCCTACTCAGACATGGTGTATGATTTCTACGCCAACCTGACGCACCCTGAAGATGACCTGTCCATGGTGAGGGGAATCGAGGTCGACTTCTCGGCCAAGGCCATCAATGAAGCTTTTGCTCTCAAAGGGCATAAGTACACTGACTATGCGAGAATCGTCGAATCACCCTCTGCGGCTGTCCTAGAAGAAGCCCTGCAAATCATAGGCAAACTTGAGGCGGCCTGGACAATTTCAAGGAATGGGAAGCACACCCTGATGAGTGCAACCCTCAAGGATAAGGCAGCCGTCTGGTTCTCGTTTGTGCGCAGACGCATCTCCCCTGTGACCCACGAAACAACTATAAACCAGGGGCGATCACTGCTGCTGTATGCCATCATGAGGAACCTCACCATAGATGTTGGTGAAGTCATTGCCGCCTCCATCACCGACTGTTCAAAGAAAGGTAAGGGCCCTCTCTTTTTCCCAAACACCATTACTAAACTCTGCTTACGTGCAGGTGTGCCTATAGAGAGGAAAGAGAGGCAGCTGGCTTACACCGGTCATCTAGAGCTGCCCACAGTCTTGAGGATGCGAAGGAGGGGCAACATGGAATTTGAGCTGGACGGCCTGGCTGCCGCACAATCACTGAACATGGCTTGTTTGATGGACCTGCAGCGCAAGATGGCTCAGTGGGCGGAGTATGCACAAGCAAGGGATAAGGATGTGGCTGACCAGCTGGGATGCATCTTCCCTGCCTTCCCTACTAACCTGTTGAAGCCATGGGCGCCTCCTAGAGAAAGGAGAGATGAGGATGAAGATGTTTGAATGCCAATCTGAAAGGCATTCGAGGGAGTTTTCTGTTCCCTCTTAAAAATAAAAAAAAATAAAAAAAACTACTGCTTTTCTGTGACTTTTGACTGCTGTTATTAATCAACTTCTGGATCCGTTTTAATTATTCTTTTGTTTGTTTAGGATAGGTTTTTTTTGTTTGATGGTATCTGAGTAGTTAGTTTAGTTAGTTTGCTGTTTAGGATAGTTTTTGATGTCTGAAATAGCATGCTGGGAGCCTTGATCAATGCTATAAATGCTCTGTAGGTTTATTGCAAATTTTTTGCGGAGTCCGCAATTTTTGTTAGTTTTTCGCATGCTATTGGACGATTGTTGGTTGGGCTGTTTCTGGTTAAGTTTTGATATCTTGCTGCTTTGTTGACTTCAATATGTGATCTATCTGTAAGCATGCTGGATGAGTGTCTTAGTACACCTTTGATAGTTTAAATTTGCTTCCTTAAATTGCTCAGCATGAACCTCTATAAGCCCTTACTATACTGCTTTTACACAGTTTCTGCATCTGAGTTGTCTGCTTTAGGAAGGTCGTTTTTATGCCTAGGGATTTTAAATTCTGTTTGTTTTGGCCCTAGACTAGATGCTTCTAGGACAAGTTTGGGGGTGTGCCACCTCAGACTCTCATTGAGGCAATGAGTAGTTTAAGTTTGGGGGAGGCAGCCCTAGGCCTAGGAATATTCCTCTCTCCCTTCTTAGACATGAGCATTCTTCTTCTTTGAAAAAAAAAATGAATGATGAAGAGAAAAAATGAAAAGCAAAAGAATAAAGAGTAGTGTCTCTCTTGAGGTTGCTGAGTAATCAGGACCATTTGTGTAACCCACAAGTGGCACTGCATCAAAAGACAAACCAAAAGAAGAGACTCTACTAGGAAAGAAAAAGGAAAAGGAAAAACCAAGGAAGAAGAGTGTATGCCTGCGAGTCATAGCTTATGTGCTTAGGTGTCCTTTATGAATGAACTCTGATCCTCAGTTTGCTAAGCACAGGGTTGTAGCTTGTAGGCTTGTCAAGGGAGATGAGTGTTGATCCAACACAGTGATGCCAAAGCTTAGTTGTTCTATGGACTGTACTCTGATTCTTGCATGTGCTAAGCTTGGTATGACTGTGAGGATTCCTAGGTAGCTAAATACCTTAGAAGCATGTACTGAGTCTGGGATAAAGCAAAGCAGAGTTTAAAACCTTAGGGATAGTTGCACAATGAATCTAATGACCAAAGCAGATAGATTAGTTGTAGGAGAGTTATAAGAGCAGTAGGTTTACAAGGCAAGAGAAATCAGAATAAGCAAAATAGGGAGTTAGTTTGAATTTAGAAGAGTGTCACAGGACAGCCATGCCTTAGATAGTGAACTTAGGGAAGTCAGCAAGTAGTTAGATAGAGTGATAATAGCCCAAGTAAGCCCTTATATTGCTCGAGGACGAGCAATAACTTAAGTTTGGGGGTGTGTTACGTCTCCAAAAGTGCATATTTTAGGGACTTATTTGCTATAGAATGGTGTAAACTCTTAAGCGTTTTTGATAGAATTTAGTCTAAACATGTGCTTATATATGAGAATTTGTTGGATAAGACTAAATCAGGACTTATGTGCAAAAGAAAGGAAAAAGAATCGAAAACAAAGCTAAAGAGTTGAATTTTCTTTATTGCAGGAACATTGCGAAAACATTGTTGTCTCCACAATGTTTTAAGTGAAAATGTTAAGTTGTTCTAACCGTCTTCTGTTTTGTAGCGATATGTTAGCCGTCCAATTTCTCTCATGCTGCCACGTGAAAGGTCGTCGTTCAGAATGGATGGTTCTCCTTGGCCGAATCGTACCTGCAAAACACTATAAAAGGAGGTCAAGGGGGAAGGAGAACAACAAGCTTGGAAGCGTAGATCTCCCATCTCAACGCAGTTTCTTCTCCATTTCTTCTCCCGTTTGTTGGCGTGAAGGATTTCGTTGTTGGAATCGATAATCTGATAGGAAGAAGAGAAGATCTTTCTTCTCTTCTGATTGGATTCATCCAAACAAAGCTCCCCCTTCTCCCTTCATCCGAGGCGCTTGCGACGAGGGGCTTTACGCACACATTTATATGCTTTTTACTACTTTTTGCTGTCTGTTTTCTCTACTGCTTTCTGCTAATCACTTCTGTTGGCTATCGCCTTCTAATTCGTGTTCATTCCTTTAGTCTTTCTTATGTTGTAATCGTTGCACATTAAGTTTCGAACTACACGTAATCGAAGGATCGTTTACCTACGTTGCAGTCTCTTTATCGCTTCCTGTTTCTGTCTTTACTTTCATTTTACTGTTAATGATGTTTCATCTATCTAAACTTTCCATTTCCACATCATCCATGAGTAACTAAACCACATAAGGGTCTGCTAAAGATGAATCTATACGTAGAAGTACGTAAAATCAGCATGTAGGATAGCTTCAATTGCATTGAATGTATGTGTGCTTCATCCCACGGGCAATTTCGATTGACCATCCATTTTGTCCAAAGAACTCCTAACCTTTGGAAGGAGTAAGAGTTCAGAGTCGTCCATTCATGCTAGCCTTTCATGGTAACCAAAAAACGACCTAGGAATAGGCGGTTTCCTAGCACAAGTCATTAACTTGCTTATATAAAAAGATGCTTAAGTCTTACTTGGACATGAGTGAACTAAAGGATCTACTGCATGAAATCGAGAGATACATGAGAATGAGTTAATTTGATGCATGGTAAGTTGATCTACTACTGAAGAATCGTATGCAAAAGCCTATAGAGGAGTCGTTAGTAGCTCTTGTTTCCACACTTTACCCTTAAAACGCTGTTAGTACCATTGCTAGAAAATTGCTGTCTGCGCAATTTTCTTAGTTTAAATTTTGCCTTAGCCATTTTTCTTAGCTTTCTGTTTTGCGATTTTATTGCTAGATAATTGCTTTCTCCGCAATTCTTTTTCTCCTACATTCAAGTTAACCTCTTTACTTGTCTTTGTTTATGCTTGCATATCTCGCACGTTCTTTATTAGTTAGGCACATTAATCCCAATTCTACCCCAATTAAACCATCCTTTCTAATTTAACATCTCACTTCGCTAGTAACTAAGAATAAATCTCTGTGGGAAATCGAATGAAAAAATACTTATTACTTGCTAGAAGACCATGTATGCTTGCATGTTCTGAGTGCTCTGACATTGCATTTTAATTTACACATTGAGCACGCAACAATCAACTTTCTTGTGTTCTTCAAAGAATCCTTCTAACTCCAAAGAACGAGATCAATCCCTAACGGCATAAACTTTTCCGAACTCGATGCACAATCAATGGTAAGATTTGTCAGGTTATAATTGACAGTGGTAGTTCTGAAAATATTGTTTCCAAGAAGCTTGTTACTGTCCTTAACCTGAAAAACTGAACCCCACCCAAATCCCTATAAGGTTAGTTGGATATCAAAAGGTGGTGAGAAACAAGTGCTGGAAATTTGCACCATTTCTCTTTCAATTGGACAGCACTATAAAGATCAAGTTGTATGTGACGTTCTCGAAATGGATGCGTGTCATATCCTTTTAGGGCGTCCTTGGCAGTTTGATACCCAAGCTATGCATAGGGGAAGGGACAACACTCATACCTTTTCTTGGATGGGAAAAACAGTGGTCCTTTTGCCTATGGGAGCTACAAAAGATAAGAAAAAAACCAGTGAGGCGTCCAATAAAAAACACTTGTTCACGTTAACTCATGGTAAAGATATATTTTGTACTCCTAAGGACACCTTAGTGGCTTTTGTTATTAAAGGAACGACAACCAGTGAGACTACAACACATTTCCCTCCTCCCATCTCTCATTTATTGAATGAATTTCCTAACATCGCTACTTCCCCATCTTCTTTACCCCCTTTACGCAATATTCAACACCAAATAGACCTAGTCCCCGGTAGTTCTCTTCCTCATTTACCCCATTATAGAATGAGTCCCAAGGAATACCAGATTTTACATGATCAAATTCAAGACTTGCTTGAGTTGGGACACATTAAACCTAGTTTTAGCCCGTGTGCGGTTCCAGCCTTGTTAGCTCCTAAGAAAGATGGTTCTTGGCGCCTTTGTGTCGATAGTCGTGCTATTAATAAGATTACTGTTAAATATCATTTTAACATACCTAGATTATCCGATTTATTGGACCAACTTGGCGGTGCTTCGGTGTTTTCTAAAATTGATCTCAAAAGTGGATATCACCAAATTCGAATAAAACCAGGGGATGAATGGAAAACAGCTTTTAAAACAAATGAAGGCCTCTTTGAATGGTTAGTAAGCCCTTTGGTTTGTCCAATGCTCCAAGCACATTCATGCACCTCATGAATCAGGTACTCCTTCCTTGTTTAAATAAATTTGTGGTAGTTTACTTTGATGATATACTTGTGTATAGCAAAACCAATGATGAACATCTTGCCCACTTACACACGGTTTTTTCTATCCTTAATGACAATGCCCTTTACATTAATGCCAAGAAATGTACCTTTTTATGTGCTGAAATTAATTTTCTGGGCTTTGTTCTAAGTGCTAAGGGTGTGGCTGTAGATCCTAGGAAGATTGAAGCTATTATTGATTGGCCTATACCACACAACATTCGAGCACTTCAATGTTTTCTCGGCTTAGCATCTTTTTATCGCAAATTTATTCGTAATTTTAGTACTATTGTTGCACCCCTCACTAATTGTTTAAAGAAAGGCCAATTTGATTGGGGTGATTCCCAAACTTCTAGCTTTAGCAACCTAAAAAAGCACTTAGCATCTACCCCTGTTCTTGCCCTTCCTAATTTTGACAAACCTTTTGAGGTTTTCGTAGATGCTTCTGGGGTTGGTATTGGGGCTGTTTTGAGTCAAGAGGGTCATCCAATAGAATTTTTTAGTGAAAAATTAAGTGTTGCCCGCCAAAATTGGAGTACTTACGAGCAAGAGTTATATTCCTTAGTTCGAGCGTTGAAACAATGTGAACACTACTTACTTTCCAATGCTTTTATTCTATTAACTGATCATTTTTCTTTGAAGTTTATTCAATCTCAAAAGACTATTAGTAGAATGCATGCACGTTGGCTCCAATTCCTTAAACGTTTCGACTTTGTCATCAAGCACACCACCGGTAAAAGTAACAAGGTAGCCGACGCTTTAAGTAGGAAAGGTATACTCTTAACCACTCTTCGTGCTGAAATCATTGTTTTTGACCATATACCTCCTTTATATGCCACGGATACGGATTTTAAAGCTATTTGGGAAAAATGCATTTCACACGTACCTTGTTCGGATTACCATATTCTAGATGGTTTTTTATTCAAAGGTAATTCAGTTTGCATTCCTCATACATCCCTTAGAGAGTAAATTTTACAAGATATGCATTCGGGGGGGCTAGCCGGCCATTTCGGTCGTGACAAAACCATTGCTTTAATTTCCTCCAAATTATTTTGGCCACAACTTCATAAAGATGTTACTAGTTTTGTTAAAAGGTGTTTTGTTTGCCAAACTTCAAAAGGTTCTAGCCAAAATACCGGTCTTTACATCCCTTTACCTATACCAAACTCTATTTGGGAAGATCTTTCCATGGATTTTGTCTTAGGCTTACCAAGAACTCAACGTGGATATGACTCTGTTTTAGTGGTTGTTGATAGATTTAGTAAGATGGCTCATTTTCTCCCTTGCAAGAAAACTAATGATGCTCTTCACATTTCTAATCTTTTCTTTTGTGAGATTGTTAGACTTCATGGAATACCTAAATCCATTGTTTCGGATCGAGATGTCAAATTCATGAGCTACTTTTGGAAATCCTTGTGGAGGAAGTTTGGCACGAGTCTCCTTTTTAGTACCACAAGTCATCCATAAACTGATGGCCAAACCGAGGTTACCAATAGAACTTTTGGCAATTTGGTTTGTTGTCTTAGCGGGGACAAGCCTAAACAATGGGACCTTTCATTGGCTCAAGCTGAATTTGCCTATAACCATATTGTTACGTCTCCAAAAGTGACTATTTTAGGACTTATTTGCTATAGAAAGATGTACACTCTTAGGTGTTTTTGGTAGGATTTAGCTTAAACTCGTGCTTATATATGAGAATTAGTAGAATGAAGCTAAATTAGGACTTATAGGTAAAAGGAAAGGAAAAGAACCAAAAACAAAGTTAATAGAGTGAAAATTGCACATTGCTGAAGCATTGCGAAAACATTGCTAAAATCGCAATGTTTTAAGTGAAATCCGTAAGTTGTCTAACCAATTTCTGTTTTGTTCCGATCTTTCAAGGGCCCATTCTTTCTCCTGCTGCCACATAGAAGATCGACGTTGAGAATGGATGGTTCTCCTTGACCCAATCGTACCTACAGAACACTATAAAAGGAGGTCAAGATGGAAGGTTGAAACACACTCGAAAGGCGTAGACTCTCCAGTTCAACGCAGTCTTTTCTACTCTTTTTCTCTCTTCCGTCTGTTGGTTTGAAGGGATCAGCTGTTGGAGTTGACAATCTGATAGGAAGAAGAGAAGATTTATCTTCTCTTCTGATTAGATTCATCCAAGCAAGGCTTTCCTTCACCCTTCAGTCGAGGCGTTCGCAACGAGAAGCTCACGCACGGATTTACTTGCTTTACTGCTTTAGCTTTCTGTTTCCCTTGCTGTTTGTTGTTATTTCACTTTCGTTTGCTACTCTATTTCATTTCGTCTCTTTCTGTTTAGTTTTAGTTGCTCAAGGTTGTCATTTGTTTAGTTCAAACGCTGGTTAATCAAAGCATTATTTCATCACGTCGCAAGTTCTTCACCTTCTCTATTTACTGCCTTTGCTTTCTGTTTTGTCTTTAATAATCTACTAAGCATGTCGTCTTCATCTATTCTCCCCATTCCACCTTCATCCATGAGTAACTAAATCACATAAGGGCATGCTAATGACAAATCTATAGGTAGAAACACGTGAATCAAGCATGTAGGATAGCTCTCCAATGCATTGAATGTATGTAAGCTTCATCCCACGGGCAATTTCGATTGGCCATCCATTTTGTCCAAAGAACTCCTAACCTCTGGAAGGAGTAAGAGTTCAGAGTCGTACATTCATGCTAGCCTCTCAAGGTAGCCAGAAAACGAACCTAGGAAGAGGTGTTTTCCTAGTACAAATCACAACTTGCTGTTATAAAAAGATGCTTAAGACCTTACTTGGACATGAGTAAACTAAAGGATCTAATGCATGAAATCGGAAGATACATGAGAATAAGTTAGTTTGATGCATGATGAGTTGATCTACTGCTTGAGAATCGTGTGAAAAAGCCTATAGAGGAGTCGTTAGTAGCCCTTGTTTCCACACTTTACACATAGTTCGCTGTTAGTAACATTGCTAAATAATTGTTGTTTCCGCAATTCCCTTAGTTCAAATTCTGCCTTAGTCATTTCTCTTTTTGTTTGTTATTCTCTTCTCTTACCTTCGAGTTTATTGTCTATTTGCATTTGTTTATGCTTCCATCATTTACACATTCCTTAGTAATTAGGCACTTTAAAACCAAATCTACCCCATTTAATCCACCCATTCTCACTTAACAAATCACTTCGCTAGTAACTAAGAATAAATCTATGTGGGAAATCGAATGAAAAAATACTTATTACTTGCTACAAGACCATGTATGATTGCATGTTCTGAGTGCTCTATCATTGCATCTTTATTTTAAACATTGAGCACGCAACAAGTTTTTGGCGCCGCTGCCGGGAATTTTGTTTAGTGAAAACGAAGTTTGTTAAGTTAGAAACACAAAGTTTAAAATCTATTGGAACTAATCTATTTTCATTTCTTTTGCAGGTACCATTGGGTTAGTTTATGAATAAGCATTCAAGTAGCGATCTAGAGTTCAATCCTGAGCCTGAGAGATTACTTAGGGCCAGAAACAAAGCTAAGAAACGTCTCTTCAAACAACCCCTTATACCTCAAAACCTTGCTGACTCTGCTGAGTCATCTCAATCCCATCAAATAGAAATAGATAGAACAGTCCCAAATCCAGCACCTACCATTCGCAACCCCATCGAAATAGCGAATGACAAGGATAGTGCCATTCTCTCCTACTTAGTTCCCATGCCTGGGGAGCTAAATCCAAGCATTATACGCCCTGAAATTACTGCCAACTCATTCGAGTTAAAACCAGTAATGTTCCAAATGTTGTCCCCAAAACCAAGGAAGAAGAGTTGTATGCCTGCGAGTCATAGCTTATGTGCTTAGGTGTCCTTTATGAATGAACTTTGATCCTCAGTTTGCTAAGCACAGGGTTGTAGCTTGTAGGCTTGTCAAGGGAGATGAGTGTTGATCCAACACAGTGATGCCAAAGCTTAGTTGTTCTATGGACTGTACTCTGATTCTTGCATGTGCTAAGCTTGGTATGACTGTGAGGATTCCTAGGTAGCTAAATACCTTAGAAGCATGTACTAAGTCTGGGATAAAGCAAAGCAGAGTTTAAAACCTTAGGGATAGTTGCACAATGAATCTAATGACCAAAGCAGATAGATTAGTTGTAGGAGAGTTATAAGAGCAGTAGGTTTACAAGGCAAGAGAAATCAGAATAAGCAAAATAGGGAGTTAGTTTGAATTTAGAAGAGTGTCACAGGACAGCCATGCCTTAGATAGTGAACTTAGGGAAGTCAGCAAGTAGTTAGATAGAGTGATAATAGCCCAAGTAAGCCCTTATATTGCTCGAGGACGAGCAATAACTTAAGTTTGGGGGTGTGTTACGTCTCCAAAAGTGCATATTTTAGGGACTTATTTGCTATACAATGGTGTAAACTCTTAAGCGTTTTTGATAGAATTTAGTCTAAACATGTGCTTATATATGAGAATTTGTTGGATAAGACTAAATCAGGACTTATGTGCAAAAGAAAGGAAAAAGAATCGAAAACAAAGCTAAAGAGTTGAATTTTCTGTATTGCAGGAATATTGCGAAAACATTGCTGTCTCCGCAATGTTTTAAGTGAAAATGTTAAGTTGTTCTAACCGTCTTCTGTTTTGTAGCAATCTGTTAGCCATCAAATTTCTCTCATGCTGCCACGTGAAAGGTCGTCGTTCAGAATAGATGGTTCTCCTTGGCCGAATCGTACCTGCAAAACACTATAAAAGGAGGTCAAGGGGGAAGGAGAACAACAAGCTTGGAAGCGTAGATCTCCCATCTCAACGCAGTTTCTTCTCCATTTCTTCTCCCGTTTGTTGGCGTGAAGGATTCAGCTGTTGGAATCGATAATCTGATAGGAAGAAGAGAAGATCTTTCTTCTCTTCTGATTGGATTCATCCAAACAAAGCTCCCCCTTCTCCCTTCATCTGAGGCGCTTGCGACGAGGGGCTTTACGCACACATTTATATGCTTTTTACTGCTTTTTGCTGTCTGTTTTCTCTACTGCTTTCTGCTAATCACTTCTGTTGGCTATCGCCTTCTAATTCGTCTTCATTCCTTTAGTATTTCTTATGTTTTAATCGTTGCACATTAAGTTTCGAACTTCACGTAATCGAAGGATCGTTTACCTACGTTGCAGTGTCTTTATCGCTTCCTGTTTCTGTCTTTACTTTCATTTTACTGTTAATGATGTTTCATCTATCTAAACTTTCCATTTCCACATCATCCATGAGTAACTAAACCACATAAGAGTCTGCTAAAGATGAATCTATACGTAGAAGTACGTAAAATCAGCATGTAGGATAGCTTCAATTGCATTGAATGTATGTGTGCTTCATCCCACGGGCAATTTCGATTGGCCATCCATTTTGTCCAAAGAACTCCTAACCTCTGGAAGGAGTAAGAGTTCAGAGTCGTCCATTCATGCTAGCCTTTCATGGTAACCAGAAAACGACCTAGGAATAGGCGGTTTCCTAGCACAAGTCATTAACTTGCTTATATAAAAAGATGCTTAAGTCTTACTTGGACATGAGTGAACTAAAGGATCTAATGCATGAAATCGAGAGATACATGAGAATGAGTTAATTTGATGCATGGTAAGTTGATCTAATACTGAAGAATCGTATGAAAAAACCTATAGAGGAGTCGTTAGTAGCTCTTGTTTCCACACTTTACCCTTAAAACGCTGTTAGTACCATTGCTAGAAAATTGCTGTCTGCGCAATTTTCTTAGTTTAAATTTTGCCTTAGCCATTTTTCTTAGCTTTCTGTTTTGCGATTTTATTGCTAGATAATTGCTTTCTCCGCAATTCTTTTTCTCCTACATTCAAGTTAACCTCTTTACTTGTCTTTGTTTATGCTTGCATATCTCGCACGTTCTTTATTAGTTAGGCACATTAATCCCAATTCTACCCCAATTAAACCATCCTTTCTAATTTAACATCTCACTTCGCTAGTAACTAAGAATAAATCTCTGTGGGAAATCGAATGAAAAAATACTTATTACTTGCTACAAGACCATGTATGCTTGCATGTTCTGAGTGCTCTGACATTGCATTTTAATTTACACATTGAGCACGCAACAATCAACTTTCTTGTGTTCTTCAAAGAATCCTTCTAACTCCAAAGAACGAGATCAATCCCTAACGGCATAAACTTTTCCGAACTCGATGCACAATCAATGGTAAGATTTGTCAGGTTATAATTGACAGTGGTAGTTCTGAAAATATTGTTTCCAAGAAGCTTGTTACTATAAGGTTAGTTGGACCCCACCCAAATCCCTATAAGGTTAGTTGGATTTCAAAAGGTGGTGAGAAACAAGTGCTGGAAATTTGCACCATTTCTCTTTCAATTGGACAGCACTATAAAGATCAAGTTGTATGTGACGTTCTCGAAATGGATGCGTGTCATATCCTTTTAGGGCGTCCTTGGCAGTTTGATACCCAAGCTATGCATAGGGGAAGGGACAACACTCATACCTTTTCTTGGATGGGAAAAACAGTGGTCCTTTTGCCTATGGGAGCTACAAAAGATAAGAAAAAAACCAGTGAGGCGTCCAATAAAAAACACTTGTTCACGTTAACTCATGGTAAAGATATATTTTGTACTCCTAAGGACACCTTAGTGGCTTTTGTTATTAAAGGAACGACAACCAGTGAGACTACAACACATTTCCCTCCTCTCATCTCTCATTTATTGAATGAATTTCCTAACATCGCTACTTCCCCATCTTCTTTACCCCCTTTACGCAATATTCAACACCAAATAGACCTAGTCCCCGGTAGTTCTCTTCCTCATTTACCCCATTATAGAATGAGTCCCAAGGAATACCAGATTTTACATGATCAAATTCAAGACTGACTTGAGTTGGGACACATTAAACCTAGTTTTAGCCCGTGTGCGGTTCCAGCCTTGTTAGCTCCTAAGAAAGATGGTTCTTGGCGCCTTTGTGTCGATAGTCGTGCTATTAATAAGATTACTGTTAAATATCATTTTAACATACCTAGATTATCCGATTTATTGGACCAACTTGGCGGTGCTTTGGTGTTTTCTAAAATTGATCTCAAAAGTGGATATCACCAAATTCGAATAAAACCAGGGGATGAATGGAAAACAGCTTTTAAAACAAATGAAGGCCTCTTTGAATGGTTAGTAAGCCCTTTGGTTTGTCCAATGCTCCAAGCACATTCATGCACCTCATGAATCAGGTACTCCTTCCTTGTTTAAATAAATTTGTGGTAGTTTACTTTGATGATATACTTGTGTATAGCAAAACCAATGATGAACATCTTGCCCACTTACACACGGTTTTTTCTATCCTTAATGACAATGCCCTTTACATTAATGCCAAGAAATGTACCTTTTTATGTGCTGAAATTAATTTTCTGGGCTTTGTTCTAAGTGCTAAGGGTGTGGCTGTAGATCCTAGGAAGATTGAAGCTATTAGTGATTGGCCTATACCACACAACATTCGAGCACTTCAATGTTTTCTCGGCTTAGCATCTTTTTATCGCAAATTTATTCGTAATTTTAGTACTATTGTTGCACCCCTCACTAATTGTTTAAAGAAAGGCCAATTTGATTGGGGTGATTCCCAAACTTCTAGCTTTAGCAACCTAAAAAAGCACTTAGCATCTACCCCTGTTCTTGCCCTTCCTAATTTTGACAAACCTTTTGAGGTTTTCGTAGATGCTTCTGGGGTTGGTATTGGGGCTGTTTTGAGTCAAGAGGGTCATCCAATAGAATTTTTTTAGTGAAAAATTAAGTGTTGGCCGCCAAAATTGGAGTACTTACGAGCAAGAGTTATATTCCTTAGTTCGAGCGTTGAAACAATGTGAACACTACTTACTTTCCAATGCTTTTATTCTATTAACTGATCATTTTTCTTTGAAGTTTATTCAATCTCAAAAGACTATTAGTAGAATGCATGCACGTTGGCTCCAATTCCTTAAACGTTTCGACTTTGTCATCAAGCACACCACCGGTAAAAGTAACAAGGTAGCCGACGCTTTAAGTAGGAAAGGTATACTCTTAACCACTCTTCGTGTTGAAATCATTGTTTTTGACCATATACCTCCTTTATATGCCACGGATACGGATTTTAAAGCTATTTGGGAAAAATGCATTTCACACGTACCTTGTTCGGATTACCACATTCTAGATGGTTTTTTATTCAAAGGTAATTCAGTTTGCATTCCTCATACATCCCTTAGAGAGTAAATTTTACAAGATATGCATTCGGGGGGGCTAGCCGGCCATTTCGATCGTGACAAAACCATTGCATTAATTTCCTCCAAATATGAGAGAATCATTCACCTTTCCATTTAGAAGAGTTAACAATATATAGACATACATGAAAGCCCTAACCCTAATAATAGTAAATTACAATCGAGCAACTGACCCATCCGGATTGACCTTAATTGCAAACACCCATTTACATCTGATAGCCTTCTTCCCTGCAGGACGAGATACTAAATCCCAAGTACCATTATCATCTAAGGCATTCATCTCATCTATCATCGCATTGCGCCAACCAGAGTGTGACAAGGCTTCATGAACAGTTTTAGGACTCGAGATAAAATCCAGAGATGCAACAAAAGAACATGTAAAAGATGACAAGTGGTCATAAGAGACAAACGAAGAAATAGGGAAAGTGCAAGAACGCTTACCTTTACGAAGAGCAATAGGAAGCTCATCACTTGGTTGAGGATCTAATGACGGAGAAGCTTCTGGTACAAGACATTCACTTGGAGGGTGTTGCCGTCTAGAGTAGACTTGAGTAATCGGTGGACGAGTAGGGACATCCAAAGGAGATTGATCGGGGGAGGATGTAATGGACACACGTGTATAGATAAAAATATCATCATCCTCCCCCTGACTCGTACTAGGCAAAGATGGAGTGAAAGACTTGTCTTCAAAAAAAGTAACATCACGAGATACAAGATACCTGTTCAAACTAGGATTATAGCATCTGTACCCTTTCTGAACACGGGAATAGCCTAAGAAAATGCATTTCAAAAATTTTGGGTCTAATTTCGTCAGAGTAGGACGAACATCCCGAACAAAACAAGTACAACCAAATATTTTTGGCTCAAGAGGAAACAAAGGTTTTGTTGGATGTAAAACATGATAAAGAATCTGACCTTTAAGAATAGATGAAGGCATTCGATTAATCAAAAAACAGGCCGTGGAAATGGCATCAACCCAAAAGAGTTTTGGAACATGCATTTGAAAGGATAATGCTCTTGCAGTTTCAAGAAGATGCCTATTCTTTCTTTCAGCAACTCCATTTTGGGATGGAGTATCAGCACAAGATGATTGATGAATAATTCCATGCTTACATAGGTACGACCTAAGTGCTTCAGAAAAGTACTCACCAGCATTGTCACTTCTCAAAATTTTAATGGGAACATCAAACTGAGTTCGAATTTCAGCATGAAAATTACATAAGTGAGAAAGTAACTCAGAACGATTCTTCATAAAATATAACCAAGTCATACGAGAGTAATCATCAACAAAGGAAACGAAGTATCGAAATCCAGTTTTAGACACAACTGGACAAGGACCCCAAATATCGGAATGAACTAATTCGAAAGGCGCACTTGCTCGCTTATCGATTCTAGGGCTCGAACTAAGACGATGAAATTTGGCAAACTGACACGAGTCACAATTTAAGGAAGACAAGTTATGAAATTGAGGACAAAGCTTTCTTAGTACTGAAATAGATGGATGACCTAGACGGCAATGGGCATCAAGAGGAGTGACGACTCCAGAACAAGCAACTTTCGACACTTGATGATAAAAAATATAAAGTCCTCCAGATTCATGTCCTCTACCAATAATCTTCTTTGTCATTAGATCCTGAAACAAGCAATAACCAGGATAGAATGAAACGGAACAATTAAGATCACGAGTAATTTTACTAGCAGAGATCAAATTAAAGGAAAGTTGAGGCAAATGTAGGACAGATGACAACGTAAGAGATGAGGTTAAAATTACTGTGTCAGAGCCAATAGCAGAAGATGTTGATCCATCTGCCAAAGTAACCTTAGCAAGGGATGTAGATGACAAAAGAGTGGAAAACAAATTGGGATTACCTGTCATATGGTCGGTAGCACCAGAGTCTATGACCCATTTGGTAGTTGATGAAATAAGACAATGGTTTATGTTACCTGACCCAACAATGTTTGTAATAGAGCTAAGCGCGGATGATGAAGAAAATGCTTGTGATGAGTTCTGGTAATGTGTAGACTTAGCAAACTCGGCAATAGAATCAACAAATGGCTTCTTAAATGAACCATAGATGGATTGAGTCCCCGATTGACCCAAATTAGATGTCCTTGCTAGCTTCTGCTTGGCCATAGATCAACGACAAATATAGAGACACAAAATTGGATCTAAACCCACGAAATCAGAACCAAGTGACCACAAAACTCCTGAAAAAACAGATCCGAATGGAGTTCCCAACACAAACGTTAATACTTTTCCAAACCGACTTCGAACTCGAGCCAATGATGACCAAGAAAACCACACAAACAAGCCAGAAATTTGCAAAAAATGCCAAGTCACGAAACCAAAAAAAAAAAAAAATCCGGCCACGCAGATCGGCGGGTGGGCGGTTACAGATTTTTTTTTTTTTTTTTTTTTTTTTTTTTTTTTTTTCGGCGACTGACGACGGCAGCGGTGGTGGCTGGTGGCGGCGGCAGCGGCGGTAATAGATGCCAAGGGTATAACAAATCACAAAACTCAAGGTTGAACAAAAAGGCCCTAAACCTTAAAACCTAAAAGGTTGACAAAACCCTAATTTACAAAACCCTAATAGCCATAGGAAAAGATTTCTCTGATACCATGATAACGTAAGACCAAATATGAGAGAATCATTCACCTTTCCATTTAGAAGAGTTAACAATATATAGACATACATGAAAGCCCTAACCCTAATAATAGTAAATTACAATAAAGGACATTATCATCTAACTATATTCACAAGTATACTATAACAGTTAATAGTTTTGTTAAAAGGTGTTTTGTTTGCCAAACTTCAAAAGGTTCTAGCCAAAATACCGGTCTTTACATCCCTTTACCTATACCAAACTCTATTTGGGAAGATCTTTCCATGGATTTTGTCTTAGGCTTACCAAGAACTCAACGTGGATATGACTCTGTTTTAGTGGTTGTTGATAGATTTAGTAAGATGGCTCATTTTCTCCCTTGCAAGAAAACTAATGATGCTCTTCACATTTCTAATCTTTTCTTTTGTGAGATTGTTAGACTTCATGGAATACCTAAATCCATTGTTTCGGATCGAGATGTCAAATTCATGAGCTACTTTTGGAAATCCTTGTGGAGGAAGTTTGGCACGAGTCTCCTTTTTAGTACCACAAGTGATCCACAAACTGATGGCCAAACCGAGGTTACCAATAGAACTTTTGGCAATTTGGTTTGTTGTCTTAGCGGGGACAAGCCTAAACAATGGGACCTTTCATTGGCTCAAGCTGAATTTGCCTATAACCATATGCAAAATCGTTCCACAGGGAAGTCACCATTTGAGGTTGTTTATACTCATCTCCCTCGTCTTACAGTTGACTTAGCTAACATTCCCTCTTCTGTTGATCTTAGTTTGGAAGCTGAGAGCATGGCCACTCGAATTCAGGAACTCCACCAGGATGTCAAGGATCATTTGGAGAAGGCTAATGCTTCCTACAAGTCTTTGGCGGACACTCGTCGTCGGTTTAAGGAATTTCAAGTGGGTGATTTAGTGATGATTCATCTCCGGAAGACCCGTTTACCATCTGGTCACCACACTAAGTTGACTAACAAGAAACTTGGTCCTTTTGTCATTCTTGAACGCATTGGGTGTAATGCTTATCAGGTGGAACTTCCTTCCCATTTACGAATTAGCAATACCTTCAACATTGCTGACATTCACCCTTTTCATGCTCCGGACGAGTTTTATTTAGTTAATTAACTCGAGGTCGAGTTTCATTTTAAGTGGGAGGGTCTGATATAGAACATCATGACTTCTTTCTTGAGTGTTTCTTGTAAATTATTTAGTTTCTTGAAACTCTTCTTGTTTTATATTCTTTTGTATTTTCTTTATTTCCTTTAGTTTCTTGAAACACTTCTTGTTTTATATTCTTTTGTATTTTCTTTATTTCTTTTAGTTATTTCTTTTAACCACTTGGGTTTTCCAAGTTTGTTGTAAGTAGTTAGGACTTTTCCAGCCTTCCTATTTGTATTTAAAAGGGGTTGCAGATCATTTTTTTTTTATCATTGAATAGAATTCCCTTTTCTTGTCTACACCAGCATCATATAACTTTTCTGTCAATAATAGAAAGCATTTAGAGCACTTAGATCCACTTTACACTAAATGTATTAACTAAGTAAAATCTTACATAAACTCACCTATTTTCATACTATAGAACCCACCACAATTTTTTTATCCCCTATTATATCCATGCACCATGGCAGAAACTGAAACTCTATGAGACGAAACATATTTCAAAATACTCATCTTTCCATAACTCATACAAGTATTACCTCAAAACATAAAATATATTACGTCATTGATCCCTTTGTAAAAGCATTTCAAAGCATCAAGATATACAAAAAAAAACTAGACATATTACCTCATTAGATCCCTATTTTTCATATTATAACTTCTCTTTAAACTACCGATGAAAGTTTTTAGAGTACCATTAAATAACACACAAATTTGAATATACACATAGAATGCAAATATATGAAAGAAACAAAGTGAACCGGAGTCGTAAACCTTGCGACTTTTATTAGCTAGAATATCGAAAAACAAGCCTTAGATAGAGACTCGAATGAACATGAATCTCAAAATACGCATCCTTCCTAAGAAAATCCGACAGTGGGGTTGATGTTGCACCATAATTTGTGAGCTAGGTTTCAATCAAGAGGTTGTGGGACGCCGACAACCAAAGTGCTATATATTTAACTAAAAACCAGCAATGCCTTGAGAGAGAACTAAGCATGTTGATGTAAAATTGCATTTCATAAGGGCTTATGCATCTCTAATAAAGTTGGAGCAGAGAAATGAAAGATTTAGAGAGAGAGAGAACTTACTTTTTATTTCAACAATTGCGGAATTGGGAGATTGATCAACATGGACAAGCTACATTTTGAAGCATGAATAAAACTCAAAGTAGGAGAAGAGAAATGACAAACTTGTTAAGATCCAACGAAATTGAACCCGGAGCTGAGATCTATTAATTGATGCAAGATTATGCTTAGAATGCTGACTCACAAGACATCATTTTTTTGTTCCAAAGGTTAGTTCCAGGGAATGTCATATCCTCGAAGTGGTGGTTGCGTACATAAGAGACCATGATAATAATAACGTTCCGAAAAAGAAAAATGGTAAATATAAAGAGCAAAACATGAATCTCAAAATACGCATCCTTCCTAAGAAAATCCGACAGTGGGGTTCATGTTGCACCATAATTGGTGAGCTAGATTTCAATCAAGAGGTTGTGAATGTGTTGTGGTACGCCGACAACCAAAGTGTTATATATTTAACTAAAAACCAGCAATGTCTTGAGAGAACTAAGCATGTTGATGTAAAATTCCATTTCATAAGGGCTTATTCATCTCTAATAAAGTTGGAGCAGAGAAATGAAAGATTTAGAGAGAGAGAGAACTTACTTTTTATTTCGACAATTACGGGATTGGGAGATTGATCAACATGGACAAGCTACATTTTGAAGCATGAATAAAACTCAAAGTAGGAGCAGAGAAATGACAAACCATATTTCATAAAAGCAAATTTATGTGTAATAATCAAAAGGATTCAAACATCATCAAGTCTAGCATAATCAACCATATTTCGTAGGTGGCGACTGGTTGAGTCGAAATGGCAGGGGTAATGTTTTTCCGGTTCCGACTCGGTATGGGGCGCTAGGTGAGTCCCTATTTTCATCCGGTCGGGACCCTTTTTACCCCTTATTTCTAACCCTTTTTTTTTTGTTCTGTCTCTCTTGCACCGGAAAGGAAACTGAGGTCGTCCGCTCTCGCTACACGTTTTCATAATCAGACGATTTCTGTCCCCATAGAACAGCGACGGGGTCGTTTGTTCGTTACCCAAAGTATTCTGGAAGGAGCGGGTCTCGACTTAGGTGAGTTCTTTGTTCTCTTTTATTTTTTGTAATAGCCCATTTTCACTTGTCGTTGGTCGCTTGTCTAGCTATGGTAGCGCGCGGGCAGATGAGTGCTATGGACTTAGAGCTTCGGCTTATGTCTAGTCCTCAAGCTAATCCTTCCGATCTTGATGCTTCGGGAGTGGTTGTGACCCCCCTTAGTCCACCCACAGGTGGTGGGTCGAACGAACGTCCTGCTCAGCGGCAGTGTCTTCGAGCGTCGCCCCATCGCCTCACGCCTCGCTTGGTGTCCTTGGGATCTGCGCGTGCTTTTCCTTCCCGATCTCGGCCATCTGATGTCACTCGGCCTCTTTCATATTCGGGTGGGGTTGGGAGTCGTGCGAGACGCCCATTTGACTATAGTGGCCCGTATGATTCGCCTGTTGATGAGACAGCTGAGCTTCAGCATGCTTTTTCCATGTGGAGCGGCTTGACGGATGGAGAGTCTTCTAAGGATTTTGTGGATCTTCGGTGCGGTCTGAGGGATCCGCAACGAGCCGTGATGAGTGTTATGCATCATATGCGTGAGGTATTAAGGTGTCGTGGTGTAGTTGGTTATTTTTGTTATTTGGTGTCTGGATATTTTTCTGCTTCCTAGGCTTTCATTTTGACTTCTCTTTCTTCACGTTGGATGGGTGGTGAACTCTCTTACTTGCGTCAGACCTTTTCTCCCAAGTCTGACTTAGAGAGGGCTCAGGGGTTGCATAGTCAGGCTGACGCGGCTTTGCGCGTAGTGCAAGATAGTCAAGATTTGATGAAGACTCAGTTTGACGCTTATCGGGTTGTTTCTGAATCGGGTGTGGCAGATCTTTATGCCTGTTTATCGGAGACTCAAGCGAAACTGTCCGCTGCAGAGGCCAAGCTCGCCAACTCTCAATTTTTAACTAAGGCTTTTAAGAGATCCTTAGGCTTTTCTGATTTCCAGAATCAGGTCATGGTTGCGGGGGTGCACTGGTCAGTACGCACTGCGAGGAGTCGACTTCCTAATGTTGATTTGGAGTTCCTCAATTCTGAGTTTCATGATTATTGTAATCCTCCTAGGCTGGACTTTGACGAGGCGGAGTGTTGCGTGCTCAATGTTTAAAAGAAATATGCAATGATAGAGCACTCAGAACATGCAAGCATACATGATCTTGTAGCAAGTAATAAGTATTTTTTCATTCGATTTCCCACAGAGATTTATTCTTAGTTACTAGCGAAGTGTTTTGTTAAGTGAGATTGGGTGGATTAAATGAGGTAGATTTGGTTTTGATGTGCCTAATTACTAAGGAATGTGTAAAGGATGGAAGCATAAACAAGTGCAAGTAAACAATAAACTTGAATGTAAAGAGAAGGGAATAACAAACGAAGAGAAAAATGACTAAGGCAAAATTTCAATTAAAGGAATTGCGGAAACATCAATTATTTAGCAATGTTCTTAACAGCGAAATGTGTGTAAAGTGTGGAAACAAGGGCTACTAACAACTCCTCTATAGGCTTTTTCTTACGATTCTCAAGCAGTAGATCAACTCACCATGCATCAAACTAACTCATTCTCATGTATCTTCCGATTTCATGCATTAGATTCTTCAGTTTACTCATGTCCAAGTAAGGTCTTAAACATCTGTTAAAACAGTAAGTTATGATTTGTACTAGGAAAACGCCTATTCCTAGGTCGTTTTCTGGCTACCTTGAGAGGCTAGCATGAATGTACGACTCTGAACTCTTACTCCTTCCAGAGGTTAGGAGTTCTTTGGACAAAATGGATGGCCAATCGAAATTGCCCGTGGGATGAAGCTTACATACATTCAATGCATTCGAGAGCTATCCTACATGCTTGATTCACGTGTTTTAACCTATAGACTTGTCATTAGCATGCCCTTATGTGATTTAGTTACCCATGGATGCAGATGGATTGGGGAGAGTAGATGGAGACAACATACTAAGTAGAAGATTAAAGACAAAACAGAAGCTAAAGGCAGTGAGCATACGAGATGAAGAACTTGCGAAGTAATGAAATTATGCTTTGATTAACTAGCGTTTGAACTAAACAAATGATAGCTTTGAATAGCCAAAGTAATCAGAAAACAACGAAATGGAATAGAGTAGCTAATGAAAGGGAAATGACAACAAACAGCAACGAAAACAGAAAGCTAAGGCAGAAAGCAGTAAATCCGAGCGTGATCTTCTTGTTGCGAACGCCTCGGCTGAAGGAAAGAAAGAAAGCCTTGCTTGGATGAATCCAATCAGAAGAGAAGATAAATCTTCTCTCCTTCCTATCAGATTGTCGATTCCAACAGCTAATCCTTTCAAGCCAACAGACGGAAGAGAGAAAAAGAGTGGAAAAAGCTGCGTTGAACTGAGAAGTCTACGCTGTTCGAGTGTGTTTCAACCTTCCATCTTGACCTCCTTTTATAGTGTTCTGCAGGTACGATTGGGCCAAGGAGAACCATCCATTCTCAACGTCGTACTTCTACGTGGCTGCAGGAGAAAGAATGGATCCCTGAAAGATCGGAACAAAACAGAAAATGGTTAGACAACTTACGGATTTCACTTAAAACATTGCGGTTTTAGCAATGTTTCCGCAATGCTTCAGCAATGTGCAATTTTCAATCCTTTAACTTCGTTTTTGGTTCTTTTTCTTTCCTTTTGCATATAAGTCCTAATTTAGCTTCATTCTCCTAATTCTCATATATAAGCATAAGTTCAAGCTAAATCCTACCAAAAATACTTACAAATGCACAACTTTCCATAGCAAACAAGTCCTAAAATAGTCACTTTTGGAGACGTAACACACCCCCAAACTTAAGGTTTTGCTTGTCCTCGAGCAATCTAAGGACTTTATCTAGGCTGCTGTTTAAACTTTTCTAACCACTTGCTGACTCCCATAAGTTCCTTATCTACAGCAAAGTTGTCTTGTGACACACTTCTAAGCTTAAAACTAACTTCCCATTTTGCTTCTTCTGCCTTCTCTTGCCTTATGACCCTACTGTTTCATTAACTCCCCACAACTGATCTATTTGCTTTTGTCATTAAGTTCATTGTGCAACTATCCCTAAGGTTTCAAATTCTACCTAGCTTTACCCCAGACTCAGTACATGCTTCTAATGTTTTTCTTTGGAGCTACCTAGGATTCTTTAGAGTCATGTCAGTCTTAGTACAAACCAGTGACAGTAGTACATTCATAGAACAAACTAAATCCTGGCATCACTACATTGGATATACATTCATCTCCCTAAACAAACCTACAAGCTACAACCTTGTGCTTAGCTAATTTTGAGGATCAGAGTTCTTTTTATTCAGGACACCTAAGCACAAAGCTGCAACTCCTAGGCATACACTCTTCTTCCTTTTTTCCTTTTTCTTTCTTTCTTTGGGGGCCTCTCCTTTGGTTGCCTTTTGATGCAATGCCACTTGTGGGTTACACACATGACATTGATTACTCAGCAACTCTAAGAGAAACACCCCTCTTTATTCTTTTTTCATTTTTTTTTTCAGTTCATCATTTTTTTGCAAAGGAGAAGAAGAATGCTTATGTCTAAAAGGAGAGAGGAATGTTCCTAGGCCTAGGGTGGTCTCCCCCAAACTTAAACTTCTCATTGTCCCCAATGAGAGTCTGAGGTGGCACACCCCCAAACTTGTCCTAGAAGCATCTAGTCTAGGGCAAAACAAAGAGAATCTAAAAATCCTAGGCATAGACAGAACATTCTTAAAGCAAATAACTTAGCAGCAGAAATTTGTAAAAATAGTGTGGTAAGGACTTAAAGCTACGCATGCTGAGCAACTTAAGAGAGCTAATTTAAACCATCCAAGGTGCCTTAAGACACTCATCCAGCATGCTTATAGATAGGTCATATATGGTAGTCAAGAAAGCAGCAAAAGAACAAAATTGAAACAGAACCAGCCTAGCTAATCAATCAGTCAAAAACATGCGATAACAAACAAAAATTGCGGAGTCCGCAATAATTTCGCAATGAATATACAGGGCAGATATCTCAGTAAGCAGCCCCATTTGCATGTTATTTCCAGTTATCACAACTGTACCAAAAGGAAAACTAAAACAACCTACTTAATCAGATACCATCTATCTATCCTAAACTATCCTAAACAACCAAAATACAGCACTAAAAACAGATCAAATATTGATTCAAAATAACAGAATTCACACAGTTTAACGAAAAGCAGTTTAATTTTTCTTTTTTTATCTTTAAGAGGGAACAGAAGTACTCCCTCGAGTGCCCTTCTGACTGGCACTCAAACATCCTCATCATCATCCCTCCGTACTCTTGGAGGCGTCCATGGCTTCAGAAGATCAGTGGGGAAGGCAGGGAAGATGCAGCCCAACTGATCAGCCACGTCTTTGTCCCTCGCCTGAGCATACTCGGCCCATTGCGCCATCTTCTTCTGAAGGTCCATCAGGCAGGCCATAGAGAGAGATTGAGCTGCAGCCAGGCCGTCCAACTCAAACTCCATGTTCCCCTTCCTGCGCATCCTCAGGCCTGTAGGCAGCTCCAGATGACCCGTGTAGGCCAGCTGCCTCTCCATCCTCTCGATTGGTACACCTGCACGTAAACAAAGCTTAGTGATGGTGTTTGGGAAGAAAAGAGGGCCCTTACCTTTCTTGGCGCAGTCAGTAATCGAGGCTGCAATGACCTCCCCGACATCTATAGTGAGGCCCCTCATAATTGCATATACCAGCAACGATCGCCCCTGATTGATTGTGGTTTCGTGGGTTACCGGGGACAGACGCCTGCGCACGAAGGAGAACCAGACAGCTGCCTTGGCCGTGAGGGTAGCACTCATCAGAGTATGCTTCCCATTGCGTGAGATCGTCCAAGCCGCCTCAGGTTGTCCTATGATGCGCAATGCTTCTTCCAGGACAACCTCAGTTGGTGCGTCGATGATCCTTGCGTAGTCGGTATACTTCTGCCCCTTGAGGCCATAGGCTTCATTAATAGCCTTGGCTGAAAAATCCACCTCAATTCCCCTCACCATGGACAGACCATCCTCGGGGTGCGTCAGATTTGCATAGAAGTCGTACACCAAGTTGGAGTAGGCAGGGATGGGCGGTCTGCACAGCTCTTCCCATCCGTGGTTGGTGACCCCTGCGCGCAAGAATTGCGACAGGTCTGCCAATGCGTCAAGAAACCCCTTCTCATGGAGTAGGTCTCTTTTCCTCAGTTCAGTACCCCTTGACTCTGCATCAGAAGACACATACCTCACAGCTTGAGGTTCATCCTCGGGGTACATTTTGGCTTTCCCCTTATCTCGTGCCTTGGCCGACTCAGCAGCCTCGACCTTCAGCCTCTTCAATGAAGGCTCACTACTGATCTTCTTCTTCTTGGATTTCTTTGAAGCTTTTGGCCGTTTGGCCTTGACAACCTTTGGTGCTTTCTTCCTCAACCGAACCCTGGTGGTGATCTGCTGAAGGCAGTCCCCCAACGTCTCGTCCATTGAGTCTTCCCCCTTTGCTGGGCTATCGGGGCAGACTTCCCTCAAAGGAGAGAAGACCTCATCTTCTTCAGCCGTTTCTTCGCCCGGCGCTGATTCTTGATGTTCTTCAATTGGAATTTCAGGTTCGGGCGTTTGCGAAGATGGCGATGCCTCAGGGCTTTGTGGAGGTGAAGATAGCTCAGGGCTCTGTGGAGATGGAGATGGCTCGGGGCTTTGTCTGGCCGTCTCGTAGGAAGGACGACCACTCCCTTGACTCTCCACAGTGGGAGTCTTTTCCTTTATCGGTGCGTCTTCGACAACCATCTTCCACTTTCTCTTCTTGGGCGTTCCTGCTGGTTCAGATGGACCAGCAGGGATTTCGGTCACCACCTTCCACTTCTTCTTGCGGATAGGAAGCTTAGAAGGTCGTTCGGGTCGCGCAGCTTCGGCATCTACCAAGGCAAGTAGTGCCTCTCTCGCAGCTGCCTCTGCGTCGGTCGCCTTCTTCTTGGAAGCAGATCTTTCAGCCCGTGTAAGCACCATTGTCGAATCGGAGAAATCTGAAAAGAGGAATTGCAGAAGAAGAAGAAGATAGTTTTCTTGAAGTTCAATGAATGAAGGAAGCGTACGGGCCACAGCTGTTCTAACGGCTATTTGTAATCAAGTGAATCCCAACGGCTATTTCTGTTGCGGTTTCAGCAAATCCACCGCAATTAAATGGCCGTTGGAGATTTTCTTGATTTAAATCCCAAGATTCTTGCAACTCAATCTTTAATTCGGCCCGATTTGTTCCCTGATTCTTTACCCTTGATTCATCTCCTTGATTTCCTTTTTTGATCCCCTATAAAAACGTACACAATTAACAACAAATTCGTAATAAAAACTACACCTAAACATACAGAAATAACAACCGAAGAAATTCAAAATAACAAAAAAAAACTCTAAGGCATAGCCTCGCATGGACGAGCACAGTAATCACTCGTCCTCTCTCGGGTTTATTTTCAAGCTTCAGATAAAAGGAAGGCCGAGAGTGTCTTCACATCTCCTTCCTCGTAGTAGTGCTTTGATAGCACTCCAAAAGTGCTAATATTTAGCTCCTAAGTCTTGTAAATTAGAGTAATTATTTGGGCTTAATTGATATGTTTTGTATAATTTAATTGCTAAGGGGTAAATCGGGCATTTGCGATAATTAAGAGCTTAAATGAATATTTTATAATATTTTATTAGTTAATCGTTTTGAGGGATTAAGCTACATTAATTAAATAATCTAATTATAACTCAAAATTGATTAGTGGCTTGATGGTGCAGGGCTTGTTATGAAAATGGGGGTGCCAAGGCTCAAATCTTGGTTGATGCAGGATTTTCCCTCATTTTTATAAAAGTCCACGGTCAATGGTCAGCAGCCCACACGCCCACGGCCCAGACCCGCGCGGCCCGCTCCATCAGACGCCCCGCCCGCGTGACCCGCGCCCGCCCGCGCGCGCCCACGACCCGTCCGCGCGCCCCTGCGCGGCCCAATTGGCCAATTTCGGCCCAAAACTCTTTTTTTAGCTTTTTAAGCACTTTTGACCTAGTTTTTCAGCCACCATTCACTTAGGAGAGAGAAATTTCGATATTGAGAGTTGTAGCCTCGGGTTTGGTGATATTTTCATCAATTTTCAAGGTTTTTGGACAATTTTGGATCAATTTTCATCACGTTTGGCTAAGGTAAGTGCTCTAATTCGAGTTTAGGGTTGTCTTGATGCATTAGGGAGGGTTTAGCTTTAAATTTCCAGCTTGTATTTGTTAGTTTCTTGCATGATTCTTCCTTTGTTTGAATCCCATGAGCATGTATGACTGATTAGGAGTGACGTCCGAGTCCTCACGCATGTTTTATCGTTAAAGGTTAGGACGTATAATTGCCTCAATCGCTAGGTAACAAGGGTCTAAGCGTGACTAATTAATTCTAGCCTAAGTGACAGTAGGAGAATAGCATTAATTATCGTTTGCACGATAGACTTAGGGAAATAATAGAAATCGCGCCAATTGGTCGAGTTCTCGATCAATCGGTTCGTCGCGATATTACCCGTCACTGTTCTTTGATTGATTTAAGCGTAGCTAACTTAGATTAATTAGCGAGCATGTTTAATTGGAATTGCACTTTTCTAATTAATTCTTTGGGATGCTTGCTACGGAAACGAGCAAACATTTCGCGTGCATGAGATTAAATTACAAGCATGATTAGAATCCCTATGATCTAAGCGCATCAAGATAAATCCCGATCCCTCGAATTAGGAGCACGTGTTCCATTTATTTTTCCGCTCTTTACTTTTCGCATTTATTTTTCCGTTAGCTTAATTTTACTTAGTTTAGTTTTAATTAACTCCCCCTTTTATTTTATTTTGAGTTTTAGTTTAAAAGACAAATAGAAATTAATTAGGAGAGATTGATTAAGGTTCCCTGCGGATCGACCCGTTACCACTAGCTGCAAAGCTTAGTAGTTTCGGTAATTATAAATTTTATTTTGGCAAGCCTCGACAACTTGAATTTGGAGTACACTCAAAAGTGCTCTACCAAAATTGGCGCCGTTGCCGGGGAACCATTTAATTTCTCTTAGTTAAATTTTATTTGTTTAAAAAATCAAAAAAATATTTTTCTTTTTCTTGTGTCTTCTCGTTTAGCATGACAGATTATCCATTTGATTATTGGGGACAAGTTTCAAGTTATGAAGGTGAAAGAGCTCCTCCGAATTCTTGCCAAAGAATGTCATTGGAGCAGATGGTTGACAATTTAGTCAACAGCACGCTCCAATTCGAGCAGGGAATGCGCCAGTCTCGTCTAGAGACTGAAGTTGAGTGGCAAGGAATGGAGGAGCAACAAAACCAATTTCCTCATAATTATTGTCGAGGTATGTCACTGGAACAAATGGTTAATGAATTAGTTGATAGCACTCACCAATATTCGCAGGCAATGCACGAGGCTCGGTTAGAAGCCAAGCTCCGCGAAGCGAATGAGCAAATAAGCCGTTTGCTCAATCCTGCGAAGGAATTGGAGGGTGAGGAAGATCATCCAGTTGAGCATACCACTGAGGAGAGGTTTTTTGAGGAAATACACCCCGATAGTGATGAAGAGATTGAGAATGCTCCGCCATGCGAAGATGAGATCGATGAGATTAAGGAAGAGGTCGAGCTTAGTCCCGAGGAGGATGTTCAGGTGATAGAGTTTGAGGCTGACAAGCCTCTATCTGTTTTATTTCCTGTTAAATCCTCTATTGATGCATGCTTTCTTCCTTCTTCTCCTAAGTCCGTTGAGTCTTTTATTTCTGTCGAGTCAGTTGAGTCTGCTTTTATTTTGTTTCAGTCTGTTGAGTCTTTTATTTTTCCATATATCAAAAAAATCAAAAAAACAACAACTCTGTCCGGCTGCCTCCAAAAGTCGAAGAGCTTGCTTCTCTTAGCAGGTTTTGTTGATTCAAGGAAGAAGGGGCCGAAGAAGTACGAGAATTTCTATGTACCCTGACAGAGTAGAAGACACGTCGAGCATAACGACGTTAAAAATTTGCGCTTCTTGGGAGGCAACCCATGAGTATTTTAATTTCCTGTTTTTACTTTTAGTTTTTATTTTCCTAGCTTAGTTTTTTCTTGCTTTCTTTTGTAGGAGTTTTGTGGCTTAAGGATCGGGACAGTAGGCGAAGAGTGCACTACTCCAACCGACAACCTAGCAAAATTCAGGGGAGGTTTTCTGTTCCCTTTTATTTTGTGCGTTTTATCTGCTTAGTCTGAAGTGTGATACATAGAGGACTATGTATCCTTTTAGGTTGGGGGTGGAGAAGTTTGTTGGATTTCTGAAGTTGTTGAGCTGTGGAAATTCTGAATTAGAAGTGCTTTGGTCTGTTGTTGCATGTTGTTCGATGAGGACAATCTATGAAATGCTTTTAAATTCTTCGTATTTACATATCTAGAAAAGCATGAGATTGTATGTGCATGTTGAGCATTTTTCAAAAAAATTTAAAATTTTTCTGTTTCTCCCTTGCATATATCGAGCACGTAGCATCCTATTATTGGTTCTCTAGGCTTAGAATTGTCTTATGTTGCATGAAATCTTGTTGTCACCCCGAAAGGCACCCCTAGGGAAGGCTTGATGCATGATAGGTTGTAATAGATTAATCGAGATTATAGCGAAGCTATTGCCTAAGTAAAAAAAAAGGTAAGCATGAAAATAAAAGCTCTTGAGATGCTCCTCCTTCTTAAAGTGCACGTTAAGAAGTGAGCATTAGTCCTTAAAAATGTGAAGCTTGCTCGTAGTCAGATACGTTGTGCAGTGGAACTGCGGGTAAGCTGGAACGAAGGCAAGTTTGACATGTTAGGCTCTCTTGGAGAAGAAAAAGTAAAAAAAAAAAAGTGGTAGTTTAAAGAAAATAAAGAGTACAAAGTACTCAAGAAAAAAGAAAATTTAGGCCTTTTAATTTGTTACTCTCTTGATTGTTGAAAAGTCATAGACTGTTCTTTATTGCTAGAAGTAGGGGGAAAACGAGATGTAGAGTTGCATATGGTTTTTCCGAGTCTATAAGAGCTAGAATAGGTTGGCTAATCACACACGCACGTAGGGGAGTAGCAGTTTAATTTTTGAAATGTTCTCAGCTTATGCATGCAATTGATTGTTTTCTTTTGTTGTAAGTGCCTTGTTTTTTTTGAAAGCATTGAGGTTAGAGTCGTTGCATGCAATTTCATTCTTAGGAGCTAGTTCAGAGTTTTCCTTGCTCGAGGACTAGCAAGATTTAGGTTGGGGGGTATTTTGATAGCACTCCAAAAGTGCTAATATTTAGCTCCTAAGTCTTGTAAATTAGAGTAATTATTTGGGCTTAATTGATATGTTTTGTATAATTTAATTGCTAAGGGGTAAATCGGGCATTTGCGATAATTAAGAGCTTAAATGAATATTTTATAATATTTTATTAGTTAATCGTTTTGAGGGATTAAGCTACATTAATTAAATAATCTAATTATAACTCAAAATTGATTAGTGGCTTGATGGTGCAGGGCTTGTTATGAAAATGGGGGTGCCAAGGCTCAAATCTTGGTTGATGCAGGATTTTCCCTCATTTTTATAAAAGTCCACGGTCAATGGTCAGCAGCCCACACGCCCACGGCCCAGACCCGCGCGGCCCGCTCCATCAGACGCCCCGCCCGCGTGACCCGCGCGCGCCCACGACCCGTCCGCGCGGCCCAATTGGCCAATTTCGGCCCAAAACTCTTTTTTTAGCTTTTTAAGCACTTTTGACCTAGTTTTTCAGCCACCATTCACTTAGGAGAGAGAAATTTCGATATTGAGAGTTGTAGCCTCGGGTTTGGTGATATTTTCATCAATTTTCAAGGTTTTTGGACAATTTTGGATCAATTTTCATCACGTTTGGCTAAGGTAAGTGCTCTAATTCGAGTTTAGGGTTGTCTTGATGCATTAGGGAGGGTTTAGCTTTAAATTTCCAGCTTGTATTTGTTAGTTTCTTGCATGATTCTTCCTTTGTTTGAATCCCATGAGCATGTATGACTGATTAGGAGTGACGTCCGAGTCCTCACGCATGTTTTATCGTTAAAGGTTAGGACGTATAATTGCCTCAATCGCTAGGTAACAAGGGTCTAAGCGTGACTAATTAATTCTAGCCTAAGTGACAGTAGGAGAATAGCATTAATTATCGTTTGCACGATAGACTTAGGGAAATAATAGAAATCGCGCCAATTGGTCGAGTTCTCGATCAATCGGTTCGTCGCGATATTACCCGTCACTGTTCTTTGATTGATTTAAGCGTAGCTAACTTAGATTAATTAGCGAGCATGTTTAATTGGAATTGCACTTTTCTAATTAATTCTTTGGGATGCTTGCTACGGAAACGAGCAAACATTTCGCGTGCATGAGATTAAATTACAAGCATGATTAGAATCCCTATGATCTAAGCGCATCAAGATAAATCCCGATCCCTCGAATTAGGAGCACGTGTTCCATTTATTTTTCCGCTCTTTACTTTTCGCATTTATTTTTCCGTTAGCTTAATTTTACTTAGTTTAGTTTTAATTAACTCCCCCTTTTATTTTATTTTGAGTTTTAGTTTAAAAGACAAATAGAAATTAATTAGGAGAGATTGATTAAGGTTCCCTGCGGATCGACCCGTTACCACTAGCTGCAAAGCTTAGTAGTTTCGGTAATTATAAATTTTATTTTGGCAAGCCTCGACAACTTGAATTTGGAGTACACTCAAAAGTGCTCTACCATGCTTCAAACGTCCACCATTGACCATGAACGGTTGCCCGTGCTGCAGGTTCCTAATCTCAATTGCCCCATGAGAAAACACATTAGTTATAACAAAAGGATCGGACCATCTGGACTTAAGTTTGCCCGGAAATAATCTTAACCTTGAGTTAAATAACAAGACATGCTGGCCTTTCTTAAAGTCCTTAATCCTGAGTCTACTATCATGCCAAATTTTAGTTTTTTCCTTATACATTTTGGCATTTTCATAGGACATATGTCTCAGCTCATCAAGCTCATGTAATTGCAGAGACCGCAATGTTCCCGCATCGGTCACGCAATAATTTAGCTTTTTTAGGGCCCAAAATGCTTTGATTTCCAATTCGAATGGTAAGTGACATGCTTTGCCATACACAAGTCTATAAGGAGACATACCTAGGGGTGTCTTATATGCAGTCCTATATGCCCAAAGTGCATCCTCCAACTTAAACGACCAATCTTTTCTATTGGGTTTGACCACTTTTTCGAGTATGTTTTTAATCTCCCTATTTGATATTTCAGCTTGTCCATTCGAATGTGGATGATAAGGGGTGGCTACTCTATGTCTAACATTGTATTTAGCCAACACTTTTTTCATAGCTTTATTAATAAAGTGAGTCCCTTCATCACTAATTATAGCACGAGGTGTACCAAACCTAGTAAAGATATGTTTATTAAGGAACTTAATGACTGTCTTGGCATCATTTGTTGGACATGCTATGGCTTCTACCCATTTAGATACATAGTCTACAGCTACAAGTATGTAAAGGTTACCTGCTGATGGGGGAAATGGTCCCATGAAGTCAATGCCCCACACATCAAAGAGCTCCAACTCTAAGATGTAAGTGAGAGGCATCTCATCCTTCCGACTAAGGTTACCTGTTCTCTGGCATTCATTGCAGCTGTGTGCATGGTCGTGGGCATCTTTGAAGATCGTGGGCCAATAGTAGCCACTCTGGAACACCTTTGAAGCTGTTCTTTGGCCACCAAAGTGTCCACCATAGGGAGATGTATGGCAGTGCTGCAGTACAGACTTTGCTTCAGCAGCTGACACACACTTCCTCAGCAAACCATCTGCACATGTCTTGTAGAGTGTAGGATCGTCCCAGATGAACTTCCTAGCTTCATGTAGGAACCTCTTCTTTTCTTGTCCTCCCTTGAAAGTTGGTAGTACCTGCGAGGCAAAGAAGTTAGCAATATCAGCAAACCAAGGTTCCTCATCGTTATCACGATGTGTTAACACAAAGACATGTTCATCGATAAAGGCATAAGAAATTGCGGTTGCCGCAATTTTATCGCAATTATGCTGCAATCTAGAAAGATGATCCGCAACCACATTTTCGCATCCTTTCTTATCTCTAATGTCTAGATCAAACTCTTGCAGCAATAGTACCCATCTAATTAACCTAGGCTTAGCATCAGCCTTCTTCATAAGGTATTTTAGTGCAGAGTGATCAGTGTACACGATTGTCCTAGTGCCTACAATGTAATTCCTAAACTTCTCACAAGCAAACACTACAGCTAGCATTTCCTTCTCCGTGGTTGTGTAATTACATTGTGCCTCATTCAGTGTCTTACTAGCATAGTATACAGGATGTGTTAGTTTGTCAATCTTTTGTCCTAGCATAACCCCTACTGCATAGTCACTCGCATCACACAACATCTCAAATGGGAGGTCCCAATTTGGCCCTACTATAATAGGTGCTTTGACTAATGCTTCCTTAAGGGTTGTCCAAGCTAAAAAAACATTCTTTTGAGAAGATAAATGGCTTATTAAGCTCTAGAAGCTCACACAAAGGCTTGGAGATCTTGGAGAAGTTCTTAATGAACCTTCTATAGAAACCTGCGTGTCCTAAGAAACTTCTAATAGCTTTCACATTCTGAGGTTCCACTAGCTTCTCTATTATTTCAATCTTTGCCCTATCGACCTCTACTCCTGCTCTAGACACTATGACCTAGGACTATTCCTTCTTCCACCATGAAGTGGCATTTTTCCCAATTAAGGACTAGGTTGGTCTCCTCACACCTAGCTAGGACTTGTCCTAAGTTCTCTAAACAATTTGTAAAAGAATCACCAAAGACTGAGAAGTCATCCATAAATATCTCTATCATGGATTCATCTAAATCAGAGAAAATGGCCAACATACACCTTTGGAATGTTGCTGGTGCATTGCATAAGCCAAAAGGCATTCTGCGAAAAGCAAATGTTCCAAAGGGACATGTAAAGGTTGTTTTCTCCTGGTCCACAGGGTCTATGGTGATTTGGTTATATCCAGAATAACCATCTAAAAAGCAGTAGTAGGCTCGGCCAGCTATTCTATCTAACATCTGGTCTATAAATGGTAAAGGAAAGTGATCTTTTTTTGTTCCTTTATTCAATTTTCTATAGTCCATACAGACTCTCCATCCTGTAATAGTTCTAGTTGGAATCAGTTCATTGCTCTCATTCACTATTACAGTCATCCCCCCCTTCTTAGGTACGCATTGTATTGGACTCACCCACAGACTACTAGCTATAGGGAAGATTACACCTGCGTCTAACCACTTTATTATCTCTTTTTTAACTACCTCCTTCATAGAGGGGTTCAACCTACGTTGGTGATCTACTCGGGGTGTATGCTCTTCTTCCAATATTATCTTATGCATGCAGTAAGAAGGGCTAATACCTCTAATGTCAGCAATAGTCCATTGTTGCGTGCTCAATGTGTAAGGATAAATAAGCAAGAAAGTAGAGAGAGCACTCAGAACATGCAAGCATACATGGTCTCACAGCAAGTAGTAAGTATATTTCATTCGTTTTTTCCACAGAGACTTATGTTTAGCTATTCGCGAAGTGTATTTGTTAAGAAAGATGGGGTGGATTTGATGGGGTAAAATTGGTTTTTAATTATCTAATTTTTGCTGAATGTGTAAAGGAATATAACATAAACAAATGCAAGTTGAAATTAGACTCAAAGGACAAGGGATGGAATTGATAAACGAAGAAGAAAACAGCTAAACAGAATGAAAACTTAGCAGAATTGCGGGGACCGCAATGTTTCCGCAATTAAACAGCAGCGAAAGTGTGTAAATGGGTGAGTTAAGGGCTACTAATGACTATCCTATAGGCATTATTGTAAGATTCTCAAGCACTGGATCTACTCTCTATGCATCAAACTCACTCTATCTCATGTATCGTCCGATTCCATGCATTAGATTCCTAAGTTCACTCGACTTCAAAGTAAGGTCTTAATCATCTTGTTAAAACAGAAGTGTTTAGTTTGTACTAGGGAAACGCCTATTCCTAGGCCGTTCCCTGGTTACCATGAAAGGCTAGCATGCTTATATGACTCTGAACTCTTACTCCTTCCAGAGGTTAGGAGTTCTTTGGATAAAATGGATGGCCAATCGAAATTGCCCGTGGGATGAAGCTCACATACAAACAATGTTTCGAAGGCGATCCTACATGCTTGGTTCACGTTTTTTAGCCTATAGTTCTGTCATTAGCATGCCCCTAAGTGACTTAGCTACTCATGGATATATAGAGAACAGAAAGGGTAAATAAAACAGACATGCTTAGAAGAGAAATGTGCTTAAAACAGCAAGACAAAACCGTAGCAGAAGAAGGTGGAAACTGTGAAATGCAGAATTGTACTTTGATTACTTTTAATGTTTGAACGAACAAAGGAAACTTGAAGGCAATAATTCAGAGACAGACAACAACGAAATGCAGTAACTAAAACACTAAACTAAGAACAACAATGATCAAAGCTGGAAATTATAAGAAGAACGACAGAAAGCAGTAAGGATTGCTTGAAAGCCTCGTTGCAGTCGCCTCGAATGAAGGGGATGTAAGGTCAGCCTTCCTTGGATGAATCCAATCGAGAGAGAAGAAGAATCTCCTCTCCTTCCTATCAGATTATCGATTCCAACAGCTGAGACTCTCACTCCAACAGACGGCAAAGGAAAACAGGGAGAAAAAGTGGACTGTGAGAAGGCTTCTACGCTTTCGGATGATGATCAAACCTCCGACTTTGGCCCCCTTTTATAGTAGTTTGCAGGTGCGTTTGGGCCAAGGAGAACCATCAATCTTCAACGTCATATATCAGAATGGATGGAGGAGAAAGAACGAATCCCTGAAATTACGGAAATTAACAGAAAAGGATCAGTCAACTTACGGTTTTCACTTGAATAATTGCGGCCTCAGCAATGTTTTCGCAATGCTGTCGCAATGCAGTTTTTTCATTCTTTTCCTTCGGTTTTGAACCCTTTTCTTTCCTATTGTGCATAAGTCCTAATTTAGCTACCTTCTTCTCATTCTCATATTTAAGCATAGGTCTAGGCTAAATGCTATCAAAAACACCTAAAAGTGCACATCTTCTTAAGCTAAATGGGTCCTAAATAAGTCACTTTCAGAGACTTAACACACCCCCAAACTTAAGGCTTTGCTTGTCCTCAAGCATACTAAGGACTTCCCTAGGCTGCTGTTTCTCCTTCTTTAACCACCTACTGACTCCCTTATACCCCTATCTATAGCACTGCTGTCCTGTGACACACTCCTCAGTTTAAAACTACCCTCTTATCTAGCTTCTTCTGAACTTGCCTGCCTAACACTTATCTGTTTTCATTAACTCCCTACAACTGATCTATTTGCTTTTGTCATATCATGCCACTATCCCTAAGGTTTCAAATTCTGCCTAGCTTTACCTCAGACTCAGTACATGCTTCTAGCTTTATTTTTAATGTGTCTAGGATTCCTTAGAGTCATGCCAGTCTTAGTATTAACGGTGACAGTGGTACTTTTAAAGAACAACCTAAACCCTGGCATCACTACATTGGATAAACACTCATCTCCCTAAACAACCCTACAAGTTATAACTTTGTGCTTAGCTAATTGAGGATCAGAGTTCTTTTTAACTAGGACATCTAAGCCACAAAGTTATAACTCCTAGGTATACATTCTTCTTCCCTATTCTTTTCTTTTTCTTACTTAGGTGGGGCCTATCCTTTGATTGCCTTTTGATGCAATGCCACTTGTGGGTCACACACTTGGCACTGATTACTTAGCAACCTAAGAGAGACCCCCCTCTTTATTCTATTTTTCATTTTTTTTTTTTCAGTTCATCATTTTTTGTAAAGGAGAAGAAGAATGCTTATGTTTCTAAGGGAGAGAGGAATGTTCCTAGGCCTAGGGTGGCCTCCCCCAAACTTCAACTACTCATTGTCCCCAATGAGTGTTTGAGGTGGCATACCCCCAAACTATCCTAGAAGCATCTAGTCTAACGTAAAACAAAGAGAATCTAAAACCCTAGGCATAGACAAAACATTCGAATAACAAATATCACAGCAGCAGAAAATTACAAAAAACAGGCAGATAAGGCCTTACAGCTGTGCATGCTGAGCTATTTAGAGGTTAATTTAAACTATCAAATGGTGTCCTATGACACTCATCCAGCATGCATCTAGATAAGCTATATACAGTAGTCATGATAGCAGCAAAAGAAAGATTTGAAACAGATCACAGCCTAACTAAACAGACAGTCCAAAACATGCTTTTAGTCATGAAAATTGCGGGTACCGCAATTATTTCGCAATTAGATCAGGGCAGATATAACATTGATTAAGGCCCCTAAGCATGCTTTTTCCAGTAACTCAAGCATCCTAAAAATAAAACTAAACTATCCTACCTAGTCAGCTAACATCAGACTATACTAAGCAAAAGAAAAACAGAAAACTAAACATCTAAAATAGATCAAAATTGAACCAAAAACAGCATAATTCACATGGTCCTATCAGAAAGCAGAAAATTGTTTTTTTTTTTTTCTAAGGGAACAGCAATACTCCCTTTAGTGCACTTCAAACCAGCACTTAAACTTCTTCATCCTCATCTGGTTGTCTTGGTCGTGGGGGCACCCATGGATTTAGGAGATTGGTAGGGAAGTCAGGGAAGATGCACCCCAGCTGGTCTGCAACTTCCTTGTCCCTTGCCTGCGCATAAGTGGCCCATTGAGCCATTCTTCTCTGCATATCCATTAAGCAGGCCATGGATAGAGACTGTTCAGCAGCCAGCCTATCCAGTTCAAACTCCATATTCCCCTTTCTTCTCAGCCTCAGGTTAGCAGGCAGCTCCAAGTGGCCCGTATAGGCCATCTGCTGCTCCAGGCGCTCGGTGGGGACTCCTGCAAGCAAACATAGTTTGGTTATGGTATTAGGGAAAAACAGTGGTCCCTTACCTTTCTTGGCGCATTCAGCAATGGCCGCAGTAATGACTTCTCCCACATTGATCGTGAGACCTCTCATTATCGCATACACCAGCAGCGATCGGCTCTGGTTTATTGTTGTCTCGTGAGTCACCGGGGACAATCTCCTTCGCACGAACGAAAACCAAACAGCTGCCTTAGCCGTGAGGTTGGCACTCATGAGAGTGTGCCTCCCATTGCGTGACACGGTCCAAGAAGCTTCAGGCTGGCCAATAGTCCGAATGGCCTCTTCCAAAACTGCCTCAGTAGGCTCATCGACAATCCGTGCATAATCTGTATGAGTTTGGCCCTTGAGACCAAAGGCTTCATTGATGGCCTTGGCTGAGAAATCTACTTCTACCCCTCTGACCACAGACAGGCCATCCTCAGGGCTGAGCACATTGGCGTAGAAATCATACACCATGCTCGTGTATGCTGGATTAGGCGGTCTGCAGAACTCCTCCCAGCCGTGGTTGATCACCCCTGCGCGCAAGAACTGCGGCAGGTCAGCAGGTCGGTCGAGGAAGCCTTTCTCGTGCAGCAACTCCCTCTTCCTTAACTCAGCACCCCTGGATTCAGCATCAGATGAGACATACCTCACTGACTGAGGTTCGTCTTCAGGGTAGAGTTTGGCTTTCCCCTTATCTGCTGGTTTGGCTGACTCGGCAGCCTCGACCTTGAGTCGTTTGAGTGAAGGCTCAGTGCTCTCTTTGTCTGTTGATGGCACCCTCTTGGCCTTCTTCTTCTTCTTGGATCGCTTGGCCTTGACAATCTTGGCTTTCTTCTTCTTCTTGATCTTAATGTTGATCTGCTGGAGGCATGCCCCCAACGTCTCCTCCATGGAATCATCCTGCTGTGCAGGAACATCAGGGCTGTCTTCCCTCATGGGAGAAAAGACTTCGTCTTCCCCAGCATCGCCACTGCCCTGCGTGGACTCTTGATAATCCCCGTATGGGAATTCAGGATCAGGCCGTGGAGAATTGTGCAATGGCGTGGGATTGTGCTCTGCTGATGGTGTCTGCGCAGAACTCAGTGGCGAAGACGGCAGTTCAGGACTCTGCGCTGCTGCAGGTGTCGGGTCAGAGCTCTGAGGTGCTGGAGACAACTCGGAGCTCTGTGCAGGTGGTGACGACTCTGCGCTTGGCACTGGTTCAGATGGTGAAGGGCTGTGCGCAGGTGATGCGGATGGCGACGAACCTTCTTTGGCTGACTCGTGGGATGCACGATCAGTTTCTTGACTCTCCACAGAGGGAGTCTTTGCTGTGCTTGGTTCGGCGGCCATCTCGACACTCCACCGGCGTTTCTTGGGCGTGCCCGCTGGCTCAGATGGTCCAGCAGGGATCTCAGTGACAACCCTCCACTTCTTCCTACGGATAGGAAGCTTAGGAAGAGGTCCGGTGCGAACGGCACCATCATCTGCAAGGGTGAGCAGTGCTTCCCTCGCAGCCGCTTCAGCTGCGTCATCAGCCTTCTTCTTGGCTGCGGATCTTTCAGCCCGTGTGGACACCATTGTCGAATCTTGGTGATCTTGAGAGTAGAATCAAAGATGAAAAGAATCGCAGAGTTCTTGGAAATCAGAGAATGAGAGAATCGTATCGATCGAGCGCTTTCCAACGGATATAAAGGCAACGGAAAAATCCCAACGGCTCTTTTTTGCGAATCCAGCAATTCCAGCGCAATTCCAGGGATATTTTTTCATCAAAATCTCAAACTTTGCTCGTCCGTATCTTTTATTTGGCTCGACCGTTTTTTTATTTTAAAAGCTGGATTTACTCTCCTTGATCCCCTCTTTCTAATCCCTGCAAAAACAAATAAAACAAACATTAAATACGCAATTAAAATCACACCACAAAACATACAAACGATAATCGGAAAAACAGAAAAAATAAACTAAGGCATTGGCCTTGACTAAACGAGCACAGTAACCACTCGTTCTCTCTCGTTTTTAACTTCATGCTTCACGCAAGAGGAAGGCCGAGAGAGTCTTCACATCTCCTTCCTCATAGTAGTGCTTCAATCTAGCACCATTTACCATAAAAGGCTGTCCTTGCTGCAAGTTCTTTATCTCTATCGCACCATGAACAAAGACATTAGTAATAACAAATGGACCCGACCATCTGGACTTTAGTTTGCCTGGAAATAACTTTAATCGTGAGTTAAATAATAGGACAAGTTGGCCTTTCCTAAAGTCTTTGATCCTAAGTCTACTGTCGTGCCATATTTTGGTATTTTCTTTATACATTTTGGCATTCTCATAAGCCATATGCCTAAGCTCATCAAGTTCATGTAGCTGCAAAGACCTCAGTGTCCCCGCATCCTTTACACAAAAATTCAATTCCTTCATGGCCCAAAAGGCTTTGTTTTCTAACTCAAGTGGTAAGTGACAAGCCTTGCCATATACCAGCCTATAAGGAGACATACCTAGAGGTGTCTTATATGCTGTCCTATAAGCCCAAAGTGCATCCTCAAGCTTAAAGGACCAGTCTTTCCTATTAGGTTTGACCACTTTTTCTAGGATGTTCTTAATTTCCCTATTTGAAATTTCAGCCTGACCATTTGAGTGTGGGTGGTAGGGAGTGGCTACTCTATGTCTAATGTTATATTTAGCCAATACTTTCTCCATAGCCTTATTAATGAAATGTGACCCCTCATCACTAATGATAGCACGAGGAGTCCCAAATCTAGTGAAAATGTGCCTATGCAAGAAGTTGGTGACTGTTTTAGCATCATTATTAGGACATGCTTTGGCTTCTACCCACTTGGACACATAGTCCACTGCTACTAATATGTAGAGGTTACCTGATGATGGAGGGAATGGTCCCATGAAGTCAATGCCCCACACATCAAAGAGCTCCAACTCTAAGATGTAGGTGAGGGGCATCTCATCCTTTCGACTGAGGTTACCTGTTCTTTGGCATTCATCACAGCTGTGGGCATAGTTGTGGGCATCTTTGAAGATCGTTGGCCAGTAGTAGTCACTCTGAAATACCTTTGCAGCTGTTCTTTGGCCACCAAAGTGTCCACCATAAGGAGATGAGTGACAGTGCTGCAGCACAGACTTCGCTTCAGCAGCTGAAACACACTTCCTTAGCAAGCCATCAGCACAGGTTCTGTAAAGTGTGGGGTCATCCCAGATGAATTTCCTTGCTTCATGAAGGAACCTCTTCTTCTTTTGTCCTCCCTTGAACACTGGCAATACCTGTGATGCACGGAAGTTAGCAATGTCAGCAAACCAAGGTTCCTCATCGTTATCACGATGAGCCAAAGCAAAGACATGTTCATCAATAAAAGCATCAGAAATTGCGGTCTCCGCAATTTTTTCGCAATTGTGCTGCAATCGAGACAGGTGATCTGCAACCACATTTTCACATCCTTTCTTGTCCCGAATGTCCAAATCAAATTCCTGCAGCAATAACACCCATCTAATCAATCTAGGCTTGGCATCAGCCTTCCTCATAAGATATTTCAAGGCAGAATGGTCAGTGTATACAATTGTCCTAGTGCCTACAATATAGTTTCTGAATTTTTCGCAAGCAAACACTACAGCAAGCATCTCTTTTTCAGTAGTTGTATAATTACATTGAGCCTCATTCAAGGTCTTACTAGCATAATAGACAGGGTGTGTTAGCTTGTCAATCTTCTGTCCTAACATGACTCCTACAGCATAGTCACTGGCATCACATAACATTTCAAAGGGAAGATCCCAATTCGGTCCTACTATGATAGGGGCTGTGACTAGTGCTTTCTTAAGAGTGGTCCAAGCTACTACACATTCCTTAGAGAAGATGAAGGGTCTATTTAGCTCTAAAAGCTCGCACAGAGGCTTGGCTATCTTAGAAAAGTCCTTAATGAACCTTCTGTAGAAGCCAGCATGCCCTAAGAAGCTTCTAATGGCTTTGACATTCTGGGGCTCTACCAACTTCTCTATGATCTCAATCTTGGCCCGATCAACTTCTACACCTGCCCTTGACACTCTGTGTCCTAAGACAATCCCCTCATCTACCATAAAATGGCACTTTTCCCAATTTAGGACTAGGTTGGTCTCCTCACACCTAGCCAGGACTTGTCCTAAGTTTTCTAGACAGGTTTTGAATGAATCCCCAAAAACCGAGAAGTCATCCATGAATATTTCTATCATGGACTCATCCAACTCAGAGAAGATTGCCATCATGCACCTTTGGAAAGTTGCCGGTGCATTGCATAAGCCAAAAGGCATTCTGCGGAAGGCAAACGTTCCAAAAGGGCATGTGAAGGTGGTCTTCTCTTGATCCTTAGGGTCTATAGTAATTTGATTATAGCCTGAATAGCCATCTAAGAAACAATAGTAGGCTCTACCAGCTATTCTGTCTAGCATCTGGTCAATGAACGGTATAGGGAAATGGTCTTTTTTAGTCTCTTTATTTAATTTTCTGTAATCCATACACACTCTCCACCCTGTGACAGTCCTTGTTGGAATCAGTTCGTTGTTCTCATTGACTACCACAGTTATTCCCCCCTTTTTAGGTACACATTGGATGGGGCTCACCCACTGGCTACTAGCTATTGGGAAGATCACTCCTGCATCTAACCATTTTATTATTTCCTTCTTTACTACCTCTTTCATAGAGGGGTTCAGCCTACGCTGGTGATCTACCCTAGGTGTGTGCTCTTCCTCTAGTATAATTTTGTGCATGCAATAAGAAGGGCTAATGCCTCGAATATCAGCAATAGTCCATGCTATAGCCTTCCTATGTTGCTTAAGCAGTAAAATTAATTCACCCTCATGCTGTTCACTTAGTTTAAAAGAAATAATTACTGGCAGTGTATCATTATTTCCTAAATATGCATATTTGAGGTGAGTGGGTAGTGGTTTAAGTTCTAAAACAGGTGGATGCTCAATGGAGGGCTTTAACGGATTTACAGTTCTATCAGTTAAATCTATATTCATACATACATGCTGTGGGTTATCTACAGGCATATCCATTATGTCAGATACATTTAAATCAGCTACATCTAATTCTACATATTCATTAGCATGCTTGGTTAATAATACATGCTCTAATTGTTCTTCCATCAGTGAGTCAACAATATCCATGCTAGCACAGGATTCAAGGTCAGAGGGGTACCTTAAAGCTTTATATACGCTAAACTTCACCTCTTCATCATGAACCCTCATAGTGAGCTCACCTTTTTGGACGTCTATAAGTGCCCTACCTGTGGCTAGAAATGGTCTACCTAGCAGGATGGGGACCTCCTTGTCTGCCTCATAGTCCAGGACGATGAAATCTGCAAGGAAAATAAATTTGTCAACTTTAACTAGAATATCCTCAATCTTACCTTCAGGGTATGCGATGGATCTGTCTGCTAGTTGTAAAGTGACAGTGGTCGGACGTGCTTCTCCTATTCCCAACTGGCGGAATAGGGACAGGGGCATGAGATTTATGCTGGCGCCCAGGTCACAAAGCGCTCTGCCCACATGCTTGCCTCCAAGTTCTACAGGTAAGGTGAAGGAACCAGGATCCTTCTCCTTCTTGGGCAGCTTGTTCTGGAGGATGGCACTGCACTCCTCGGTGAGGTTTACTGTTTCAAACTCACCAATTATTTTTTTGTTAGTAATAATGTCCTTCAAAAACTTTACATAAGAAGGCATAGACTGTAAAACTTCAACAAAAGGAATGTTAACATGCACTTGCTTAAGTATTTCTAAGAATTTATTAAAATGAACTTCCTGTTCTTGCTTCTTCTTAAGCCTTCGAGGGTATGGAGGTGGTGGCACATATGCAGGCACGTCAGGTCGCCTTATGACAGGTGGAGGTCTTGGAATTTCTTCTATCTCCTCAACAATTGGCTCTAGCCTGGCTCCTGATGTGCTGCTCGGTGGTGGACCTTGGTTTGGCAGAGACTCCAGTGGAGCACTAGACTCAGTGTTCTCTACTCTCTTTGGTGTGTCCTTTGTGTTGCTCACCAATGGTCTTCCACTCCTAAGTTCAATTGCTTGAACTTGCTCTTTGCCATCTCTCCTTGGTACCTCGGTGTCAGCAGGGAGTCTACCTTGGGGCCTACTTTTAAGTTCATTGGCTAATTGGCCTATTTGGTTTTCCAGGCTCCTAAGAGTAGCTTGCTGGCTCTGAAGAGTAGCATCATTCTTAGCTATGTATTCCTTGAGTAGGTTTTCTACAGAAGATCCTACAGGTTGGTTATAAGGTTTTTGGTACATTGACTGGTTATGTTGGGGAGTGAAACCAGGTGTTCCACTCGGTCTAGGCTGGTTAGAATTTTGGTTAGTGCTTTGTTGGCCACCCCATGACAGGTTAGGGTGGTTTCTCCAACCAGGGTTGTAAGTTTGTGAGTAGGGGTTATTCCTAGGCTGCTGCTGGCTTCCAACATAGCAGACTGAGGATGGATTCCCAGGGCAGTATTCATAAGGGTGCCCTTCCCCACAGAATCCACAGATAGGTGCCTCGCCTTGACTTGGTTGGGTGCCCATTGACATGGCTGTGGCGGTATTGGCACTGGTCTGGAGATTGGCCTGAGCCATTTGCTTAACTAGGTTGGTCAGGGCGTTTATTTGGGTGCTCATGGCGCTTAGAGCATCCTTGTCTTGAGCCCTAGTTGGCTCTACTGGATCATCTGACCACCTACAGTGAGATGCTGAGATCTTCTCCAAGATCTCATAGGCTTCGTTGTAACTCTTGGACAACATGGAACCTCCAGCGGATGAGTTTAGAACTTGTCTGGTGCTGGGGTTGCATCCTTTAAAGAAGACTTCTATTTGGATACACCATGGAATGCCATGGTGGGGACATTTAATGAGAAGGTCTTTGAATCTTGTCCAAGCTTCGTGAAGGGACTCACTTGGAGCTTGTTTGAATTTTATGATATCATCACGAAAGGTAGAATTCCTATCTGGTGGGAAATATTTGACTAGGAATTTCTCTGCTAAGTCTGTCCAATTGAGGACAGATCCTGAGGGTAAAGAATTTAACCATGTTTTGGCTTTGTCCCTTAAAGAGTAAGGGAAAAGATATAGCCTCAGGGCTTCTTGGGAAACTCCAGGGATTAGGAATGTGTCACTAACTCCTAAAAAGTTCCTAAGGTGGTTATGGGGGTCCTCATTTTCTATTCCAAAGAATTGTCCCACAGTGGACAACATTTGGAACATCACTGGCTTTAACTCGAATGAGTTGGCAGTGATTTCAGGACGGATTATGCTGGGGTTCAGCTCCCCAGGCATAGGTACTAAATATGAAAGGATGGCGCTATCCTTGTCATTCGCTATTTCAATGGGATTGCGAGTGACAGGCACCAGGTTTTGATTTACTCCAGCCATTTCTTCTTGAGGTAATTGCGGAGGAATTGTAGTTTCCGCAATGATTGGAGGTAAAAGGGTTTGTTTAAAGAGACGTTTCTTGGCTCTATTTCTAGCTTTAAATAATCTCTCAGGCTCAGGGTTGAACTCTAGATCACTAGACGGAGTCTCATTCATAAACTACCCTAAATGGTACCTGAAAAAGAAATGAAGATGGATCAAATTCAATGAAAAATAACTTGATGTTTCAAACTTAACAAACTTCGTTTTCACTTAAAATAAGTCCCCGGCAGCGGCGCCAAAAACTTGTTGCGTGCTCAATGTGTAAGGATAAATAAGCAAGAATGTAGAGAGAGCACTCAGAACATGCAAGCATACATGGTCTCACAGCAAGTAGTAAGTATATTTCATTCGTTTTTTCCACAGAGACTTATGTTTAGCTATTCGCGAAGTGTATTTGTTAAGAAAGATGGGGTGGATTTGATGGGGTAAAATTGGTTTTTAATTATCTAATTTTTGCTGAATGTGTAAAGGAATATAACATAAACAAATGCAAGTTGAAATTAGACTCAAAGGACAAGGGATGGAATTGATAAACGAAGAAGAAAACAGCTAAACAGAATGAAAACTTAGCAGAATTGCGGGGACCGCAATGTTTCCGCAATTAAACAGCAGCGAAAGTGTGTAAATGGGTGAGTTAAGGGCTACTAATGACTATCCTATAGGCATTATTATACGATTCTCAAGCACTGGATCTACTCTCTATGCATCAAACTCACTCTATCTCATGTATCGTCCGATTCCATGCATTAGATTCCTAAGTTCACTCGACTTCAAAGTAAGGTCTTAATCATCTTGTTAAAACAGAAGTGTTTAGTTTGTACTAGGGAAACGCCTATTCCTAGGCCGTTTCCTGGTTACCATGAAAGGCTAGCATGCTTATATGACTCTGAACTCTTACTCCTTCCAGAGGTTAGGAGTTCTTTGGACAAAATGGATGGCCAATCGAAATTGCCCGTGGGATGAAGCTCACATACAAACAATGTTTCGAAGGCGATCCTACATGCTTGGTTCACGTTTTTTAGCCTATAGTTCTGTCATTAGCATGCCCCTAAGTGACTTAGCTACTCATGGATATATAGAGAACAGAAAGGGTAAATAAAACAGACATGCTTAGAAGAGAAATGTGCTTAAAACAGCAAGACAAAACCGTAGCAGAAGAAGGTGGAAACTGTGAAATGCAGAATTGTACTTTGATTACTTTTAATGTTTGAACGAACAAAGGAAACTTGAAGGCAGTAATTCAGAGACAGACAACAACGAAATGCAGTAACTAAAACACTAAACTAAGAACAACAATGATCAAAGCTGGAAATTATAAGAAGAACGACAGAAAGCAGTAAGGATTGCTTGAAAGCCTCGTTGCAGTCGCCTCGAATGAAGGGGATGTAAGGTCAGCCTTCCTTGGATGAATCCAATCGAGAGAGAAGAAGAATCTCCTCTCCTTCCTATCAGATTATCGATTCCAACAGCTGAGACTCTCACTCCAACAGACGGCAAAGGAAAACAGGGAGAAAAAGTGGACTGTGAGAAGGCTTCTACGCTTTCGGATGATGATCAAACCTCCGACTTTGGCCCCCTTTTATAGTAGTTTGCAGGTGCGTTTGGGCCAAGGAGAACCATCAATCTTCAACGTCATATATCAGAATGGATGGAGGAGAAAGAACGAATCCCTGAAATTACGGAAATTAACAGAAAAGGATCAGTCAACTTACGGTTTTCACTTGAATAATTGCGGCCTCAGCAATGTTTTCGCAATGCTGTCGCAATGCAGTTTTTTCATTCTTTTCCTTCGGTTTTGAACCCTTTTCTTTCCTATTGTGCATAAGTCCTAATTTAGCTACCTTCTTCTCATTCTCATATTTAAGCATAGGTCTAGGCTAAATGCTATCAAAAACACCTAAAAGTGCACATCTTCTTAAGCTAAATGGGTCCTAAATAAGTCACTTTCAGAGACTTAACATCCATGCAATAGCCTTTTTATGTTGTTTAAGCAATAATATCAACTCAATTTCATGCTTTTCACTCAATTTGGACGAAATAATAACAGGCAAAGTATCATCACTCCCTAGATATGCATACTTAAGATGTTCAGGCAGTGGTTTTAATTCTAAGATAGGTGGATGCTCAATGGATGGTTTCAATGGATTCATGGATCTTTCAGTCAAGTCACTAGTCATACAAACATGCTGAGGTTTATCCACATGTATATCCATTATTTCAGAAATATTTAAATCAGTTACATCTAATTGTACATAATCATTGGCATGCTTAATCAACAGTTCATGCTCAAGCTGTTCTTCCATTAGTGAATCTACTATGTCCATACTTGCACAAGATTCAGAGTCAGAAGGATACCTTAGGGCTTTAAAGACACTAAACTTAACCTCCTCATCATGAACCCTCATGGTGAGCTCACCTTTATGGACATCAATCAAGGCCCTACCTGTGGCTAGAAATGGTCTGCCTAATAGGATGGGGACCTCCTTGTCTGCTTCATAATCCAGAATGATGAAGTCTGCAAGAAAAATGAACTTGTCAACCTTGACAAGAATGTCCTCTATCTTACCCTCAGGGTAGGCTATGGATCTGTCTGCCAACTGCAAGGTGACAGTGGTAGGACGTGCTTCCCCTATTCCAAGCTGACGGAATAGTGATAGGGGCATGAGATTTATGCTGGCTCCCAGGTCACAAAGAGCTCTGCCCACGTGCTTGCCTCCCAACTCCACTGGTAAGGTGAAGGAACCAGGATCCTTCTCCTTCTTTGGTAGCTTATTCTGGAGTATAGCACTGCACTCCTCAGTGAGATTCACTGTTTCAAATTCACCAATAATTTTCTTGTTAGTAATTATATCCTTCAAAAACTTAACATAAGAAGGCATGGATTGCAAAACCTCTACAAAAGGAATATTAACATGCACTTGCTTTAGAATTTCTAAAAATTTATTAAAGTGCACTTCCTGTTCTTGTTTTTTCTTCAGCCTTCTAGGGAATGGAGGTGGTGGCACATATGTAGGCACTTCAGGTCGCCTCAGGACAGGTGGAGGCCTTGGAATTTCTTCTAGTTCCTCTATAATAGGTTCCAGCCTCACCCTTGATGTGCTCGTTGGTGGTTGACCTTGGTTTGGCAGAGAATCCAGTGGAGCACTAGACTCTTCATTCTCTACTCTCTTTGGTGTGTCTCTGGTGTTGCTCACCAATGGTCTTCCACTTCGAAGTTCAATTGCTTGAACTTGCTCTTTTCCATCCCTTCTAGGCACCTCAGTGTCAGCAGGCAATCTACCTTGGGGCCTACTTTTGAGTTCATTGGCTAATTGCCCTATTTGGTTCTCTAGGCTCCTAAGGGTAGCTTGCTGACTTTGTAGAGTAGCATCATTCTTTGCAATGTACTCCTTAAGTAGATTTTCTACAGATGACCCTATTGGCTGGTTATATGGTTTTTGATACATGGATTGGTTATTTTGGGGAGCAAAACCAGGTGTTCCACTCGGTCTTGGCTGGTTTTGACTTTGGTTAGTGTTCTGTTGGCCACCCCAAGAAAGATTTGGGTGGTTTCTCCAACCAGGATTGTAAGTGTTAGAGTAGGGGTTGTTCCTAGGCTGCTGTTGGCTTCCAACATAACAGACTGAGGCTGGATTCCCAGGGCAGTATTCATACAGGTGCCCTTCCCCACAGAATTCACAGATCAGTGTCTCACCTTGACTTGTTTGTGTGCCCATTGAGATGGCTGCTGCGGTGTTGACACTGGATTGAAGATTGGTTTGAGCCATTTGCTTGACTAGGTTGGTCAGGGCGTTTATTTGGTTGCTCATTGCACTTAGAGCATCCTTGTCTTGAGCTCTCCTAGGCTCAACTGGATCATCTGACCACCTACAGTGAGATGCTGAGATCTTCTCCAGGATCTCATAGGCTTCATTATAGCTTTTCGAAAGCATGGAACCACCAGCTGACGAATTCAGCACTTGCCTAGTGCTGGGGTTGCATCCTTTGAAAAAAGACTTCTATTTGAATACACCATGGGATGCCATGGTGTGGACATTTAAGCAGAAGGTCCTTGAACTTTGTCCAAGCTTCGTGAAGAGACTCATTTTCAGCTTGTTTGAATTTAATTATGTCATCACGAGAGTTTGAATTCCTATCAGGTGGAAAGTATTTGACTAGGAATTTCTCAGCCAGATCTGTCCAATTGACAACTGATCCGGAAGGTAATGAGTTCAACCACGTTTTGGCTTTATCTCTTAACGAGTAAGGGAAGAGGTAAAGCCTCAAAGCTTCTTGGGAAACTCCAGGGATAAGGAAATTATCACTAACTCCTAGGAAGTTTCTTAGATGGTTGTGGGGGTCCTCATTTTCCACTCCAAAGAATTGTCCCACAGTGGACAACATTTGGAACATTACTGGCTTTAACTCGAATGAGTTGGCAGTAATTTCAGGGCGTATGATGCTTGGGTTTAGCTCCCCAGGCATGGGGACTAAGTAGGAGAGAATGGCACTATCCTTGTCATTCGCTATTTCGATGGGGTTGCGAATGGTAGGTGCTGGATTTGGGTTTGTTCTATCCATTTCTATTTGATGGGATTGTGATGACTCAGTAGAGTCAGCAACGTTTGGAGGTATAAGGGGTTGGTTGAAGAGACGTTTCTTAGCTCTGTTTCTGGCCCTAAGTAATCTCTCAGGCTCAGGATTGAACTCTAGATCGCTACTTGAATGCTCATTCATAAACTAACCCAATGGTACCTGCAAAAGAAATGAAAATAGATCAGCTCCAATAGATATTAAGATTTGTGTTTCTAACTTCACAAACTTCGTTTTTACTAAACAAAATCCCCGGCAGCGGCGCCAAAAAACTTGTTGCGTGCTCAATGTTTAAAAGAAATATGCAATGATAGATCACTCAGAACATGCAAGCATACATGATCTTGTAGCAAGTAATAAGTATTTTTTCATTCGATTTCCCACAGAGATTTATTCTTAGTTACTAGCGAAGTGTTTTGTTAAGTGAGATTGGGTGGATTAAATGAGGTAGATTTGGTTTTGATGTGCCTAATTACTAAGGAATGTGTAAAGGATGGAAGCATAAACAAGTGCAAGTAAACAATAAACTTGAATGTAAAGAGAAGGGAATAACAAACGAAGAGAAAATGACTAAGGCAAAATTTCAATTAAAGGAATTGCGGAAACAACAATTATTTAGCAATGTTCTTAACAGCGAAATGTGTGTAAAGTGTGGAAACAAGGGCTACTAACAACTCCTCTATAGGCTTTTTCTTACGATTCTCAAGCAGTAGATCAACTCACCATGCATCAAACTAACTCATTCTCATGTATCTTCCGATTTCATGCATTAGATTCTTCAGTTTACTCATGTCCAAGTAAGGTCTTAAGCATCTTGTTAAAATAGTAAGTTATGATTTGTACTAGGAAAACGCCTAATTCCTAGGTCGTTTTCTGGCTACCTTGAGAGGCTAGCATGAATGTACGATTCTGAACTCTTACTCCTTCCAGAGGTTAGGAGTTCTTTGGACAAAATGGATGGCCAATCGAAATTGCCCGTGGGATGAAGCTTACATACATTCATTGCATTCGAGAGCTATCCTACATGCTTGATTCACGTGTTTTAACCTATAGACTTGTCATTAGCATGCCCTTATGTGATTTAGTTACTCATGGATGCAGATTGATTGGGGAGAGTAGATGGAGACAACATACTAAGTAGAAGATTAAAGACAAAACAGAAGCTAAAGGCAGTGAGCATACGAGATGAAGAACTTGCGAAGTAATGAAATTATGCTTTGATTAACTAGCGTTTGAACTAAACAAATGATAGCTTTGAATAGCCAAAGTAAACAGAAAACAACGAAATGGAATAGAGTAGCTAATGAAAGGGAAATGACAACAAACAGCAACGAAAACAGAAAGCTAAGGCAGAAAGCAGTAAATCCGAGCGTGATCTTCTTGTTGCGAACGCCTCGGCTGAAGGAAAGAAAGAAAGCCTTGCTTGGATGAATCCAATCAGAAGAGAAGATAAATCTTCTCTCCTTCCTATCAGATTGTCGATTCCAACAGCTGATCCTTTCAAGCCAACAGACGGAAGAGAGAAAAAGAGTGGAAAAAGTTGCGTTGAACTGAGAAGTCTACGCTGTTCGAGTGTGTTTCAACCTTCCATCTTGACCTCCTTTTATAGTGTTCTGCAGGTACGATTGGGCCAAGGAGAACCATCCATTCTCAACGTCGTACTTCTACGAATTTCACTTAAAACAGAAAATGGTTAGACAACTTACGGAACAAAACAGAAAATGGTTAGACAACTTACGGATTTCACTTAAAACATTGCGGTTTTAGCAATGTTTCCGCAATGCTTCAGCAATGTGCAATTTTCAATCCTTTAACTTCGTTTTTGGTTCTTTTTCTTTCCTTTTGCATATAAGTCCTAATTTAGCTTCATTCTCCTAATTCTCATATATAAGCATAAGTTCAAGCTAAATTCTACCAAAAATACTTACAAATGCACAACTTTCCATAGCAAACAAGTCCTAAAATAGTCACTTTTGGAGACGTAACACGGAGCGTGCAGTTTTAGATGATGCGTTTTTTCAGGGTGTTGATGGGCCCTAGTTTGTTAGAGCGTCGTGGTTGTTGTTGTTGTTTTCTTTATATGTTATGCTTTTCTGTATCTCAAACTCCCTTTGTGAAATTGGACTTTCATTCTCCGTGTATTGTGTTTCTTTTTTGTCGTTTTATCATGTATTTCCTGAGTCGCTTGTGCTGTAATACACAGTGTATTATGCGCATTGCCCCCTACTCATGCTAATTGAAGTCGGTTGTACGTCTATTGTGTGAGTAAGTGAAAGACAAAGGAAATGTTGTTATTGAATCAAAATGGAGCAGCGTACATGCGTTTCTTTACTAACTGGAACATTAATTTCTGCTCAATTTCATTTCCTCCACATTCAAGCATTCTCGTCGGCTTTTTGATAGGGCTTGAGCGCCGATGCCTGAGGCGATGAGGGCCTGAGCGCCAAGGGCTGAGGCGACAGTGCCTAAACGCCAATGACTTAGGCGACCAGGCTTGAACGCCAAAGGCTTAGGCCACGAGGGTTTGGGCACCAAGGGCTGAGGTGATAAGCGCCTGTGCGCCAATTACTCTAGCGATAAGCTTCGAGCGCCCATGGTTGATGCGATGAGGCTTACGCGCCCATGACTTATGCGATAGAACTTAGGCGCCAATTGTTGGGTTTTATGTCCTAAAACTCGTGGTTTGTAAACTGTTATGTTTGTCATTGGTGATGGAGCGACTTGCGCAGCGGAAAGCGATTTCGGACCGATGATACTCTAATTTCATCAATTTAACAAATAGAAAACATGCTCAAAAGACGGAATTAAGAAATTAGAAATACATACCCTTGTAGCTCCAATTTCTTCAAGTCCGCCGGCCGTTTCTCGTCACGAACTCTTCCGGCCTCTTCTCACGAACGCCCCGAGGACCACCCTGGGTAGTCCCGCTATCCTCGGCGTCGCGCAACGGAGTTGTGGGACTCCGAAAACAAGAGAAAAGAAGAAGAAAAGAAGAAGGAAGAAGAAGGGGAAGGAGATGAAGAAGTACAGAGAGTTTTAAAAAAAATTGAAACTTCAAAAGTTTCTTCTTTTCTTTTTATAAAACGTGTACCCCTTTTGAATTGAAATTGAATTCATAAATTGAATTCAATTTCTCTGCTCAAAGCCAATTGAGAGCCCCTCATCTCAATCTACTCTCATTTTGAAGGCCACAATCCATATATATATATATATATTACTTAATATATATATGTGTCTTGCTGCATGCCAGACATATATATATATATATATATATATATATATAATTATTATTATTATTAAAAATAGTAATAATAATTTTATTTATTAAACTTTTTAATAAATAAAATATATATATAATTATTAATTAAACTTTTTAATTAATAATTATTATTTAATTCAATATCAAATATTAATTAAATAATATGAATAAACCCGGTTTTCAGAAAACCGACTTTTTTACACATGAATCCTATTCATGTTTTAGGCCATTCTCATATTTAAATCATATTTAAATATGTTCATCCTTCTTCCATAAACCGAATTTGAACAATTCAAATTCTTTTTCTTTTTCTTTTCTTTTATACTGTTGCACGACGTTATCTGAGCTAGCCAGGAGAACCTAAAGGACCTACAGATCATGAGCTCCAACGATACGAGATTATTCGGTCAAAACTCTTTTAACCCGAATCAATCAACTTTCGTTAACCCCCGGAGACTCCACTATAGTCCGAGGGTTGCACTCTCCTCACTGTAGATATATTGTGTCCTCTTGATATAACCGTCATCGGTAAGTCGATCCTTCATAGGTTGTTCGTAATCACAGCTGGGTCATTTAAACCGTTTAACCCCTGCATTACATCTTGTTCCTTAAGTACCACTGACACCTCTAATGAACAATAGATCTGTGGTCCAACCATCAGATCAATATAACTCTCTCATCACATGAGAGTGTGAGCTCACATTGTTCAAGCCCCGAAGTCAGCTATTAAGGGAACAACCTATCTACTAACCCTGAAGAGCGGGTTAGGAGTGAATTCCAATCTTGCTGTACTATGTCCCCAGCTACCTATTCGGCTTTATCCCCAAGTTGGTAGGCTTATTGAGCGGGCGTTCCTCCACTCTCACCCGTACAAGTCAAAGGATACTTCCGAATAAGCAGGAGTTCATAGCAAGCTCAGGATTAAGCTCGAGTTACCTAGGCCATCAATATGTATAAGTCGGTCTCATCAGTAAACGGAGTTATAAAGAGAAAGCGACTTAATACGCGGTTCGGTCTTATGCAAACTCTTTGCATAGGACGCCCTCACTCGCACATCTCCATGTGAAACGATTCGGATCACATCGTTTTGTACAATACAAAGTGAGCCGCATCCAATAGTGTTACCAGGATAAGGTACCCAGCCTTATCCGTATACTATAGACTGTTTTGACTGACTACTTGAGCCTGATCCACAATCATGTCATACATGAGGCTCAAGTATTCATATTCAGCCAAGGATGTTGGTCATTGGTATAGGTTAATCTAAACACATTTCACTTGATACCAGTAAACTCTTTTACTGTAAAAAACTAATAACTCTTTATTCTAAATAGAGTATTTACTTGGATGATGGAGCCTAGGCACTAATGGTTTGGGCGATGAGGGCCTGAGCGCCAATGACTTAGGCGATAGGACTTGAGTGCCGAGGGCTGAGGCGATGAGGGCCTATGCACCAGGGGTGAGGCGATAGTGCCTAAGCGCTAATGACTTAGGCGATATGTGATTATTTCACCCCTAACAATTGCCCCCACTTTTGAGTTAAGTCATGTTGGTTTCGGTAGCGTGTTCTTTGTGACCATTTGCTTGGTCCCAGGTCGAGAATACCTTCACGGTGAAATTTATGTGGCTTTGTTACGTCAGAAATAGTCGGCTCATAGCTTTTTCTGAGTCGTTTGCGTTTTTCTTCTTGCACTACATAGTGCACCATGCCCCTACTCATGTTGATAGGGTCTAGGCGTTGTGGGCCAAGGGCCGAGGAGATTGGGTTGGGCGCCAATGTTGACGATTTTGCCCTCAACAGTGGCCCCAACTCTTTGGGCGAGTCACGTCGATTTTAGTGACACATTGCTTTGTTATAACAAAATGGGAGTTGTTGTCACTTTAGTTTTTCTTTTACGCCTTCAGAATTGCGTTCACATGACCCTTATTTTGGCTCCCTCTTGTGAGAGTTGGACGATTGCTAGTCCGCACGAGTAGTCATAAGTGGCAAGAATAAATTTCTTGTTTAGGATGAAAAGTTGGAAGGAAATAAACATTGCATGATTTTACTTGTTGAAATTAATACTGAGGTGCTCAATATTCCATAGGAGAAGTTGATTGAGCTTCGGAAAAAGACATGTAGTTGTGTTGAAGCTTGAACAATTATTATAGAGTAGACGAGGTCGACTAATTCGAGTGTTCAAGTCTTATCTGGCGAGTCCACCTGAGATTGTTGGGAATTCCTGCGGTGGTGGTTGGGTCGGTCTTCAAATTTTCTCTTTTTCGCTTCGAGTTGGCCCCATTTACTTGGACTTGTTTCTTTGTCGTTGTTGGATTGACTACTCTTCTCCTCCGGTATCTTTCTTGAGTGGTATAATTCACCAGCACTCATGTACCTTTGAGCGTTTGTTAGTAGCTCCTCATAGGTAGCTGGTGCTTCTAGTGACCGAAGGAAATTTTCGTCTTTTAGCCCGGCTACGATGGCAGCGAGGGCCACTCCATCAGAATAATGATTGACCAGAAACGTTTCGTTGTTGAAGCGAGACACATATTCTTTCAATGTTTCGTTGCTCTTTTGTTTGATCGTGAGAAGGTGGGTTGATGGTTTTCGGTGATATTGCTTGTCCGAGAATTGAGCGACAAAGGCTTGTGTTAATTCGTCAAAAGAGGAAATTGACGCTTTTTTCAATTGTTGGAACCACCTATCTGCTCGTCCGATGAGGGTAACCGGGAATGCCCTGCATTTGATCGCATCCCGAACTCCTTGAAGTTCCATCCATGACTGGAACATGTCGAGGTGTTCCTCTGGATCTTGTGAACCGTCATATGCCTTCATGACCGGTAACTTGAATTTTGATGGAATATCTTCCCATATGATTTTATCTGTGAATGGATGATCACTTTGTTCGAAAAGGTTCTTCAGGCTCGATCCTTCGTTGTCTTGAGCTTTTCTTACACCGCTCAGCTGACTTGGTTTTCTTCGTGGATCACGTGCCCCTGATCGGGTCTCGGTCTCCTTATCGTCGATTTCTTGATGTTTTCGCTTCACGAGGTCTCGTAAATCTGAATCGAGGTTACTTTTTTCGAATCTCCCAACTTTTCTAGTTCTAGGCGGGGTACGACGAGTGCTTCTGTTTCGGATTGGGCTCGTAATTTCGCTATAACGTGCAACTCGCGTGCGGGATCCACGGGTGATTGCGTGGGATAGTTCCATTAGATTTGGATGGTTGTGTCTTCTGTTGTTTCTTTCTAGATGTAGCTTCTCTGTCGGGTGTAGGTTCTTGACTCGTGATTCCCTTTCTCCCATGTCTAGGACTGCCAGAGCTTTGCCCTTGACCTGGTCTCGAGCTGAAGGTGATGGGTCACGCGTTACAGCTTGTCGCTTATGTCTTTGTTCTTCCCCTGGTTTACCGCCATTTAGACGATTTCGGTAGTCATTTGGCCAGGCCTCCGAGATTGAATTTGGGCGGCACAAGATTTCCAAGATCTCAGCGACGCTTTGGCTTATTCTATTGATTTTCTCCTCCAACGACGCATATTTATTTTTCGATTTCGTCTTTTTGGTGACAGATCGTATGAACTTCACTGGTGGGTCGACATCGATCGCTGGTGGGTTCACATCTCCATTTTGGACCTTGAATTCTTGAATTAAAATACGGCTAGGACATTGGTCTTGATCGTGATTTTCAACCTCTACAGTTTGGTTGACTTCAGCTTGTTGCTAGACATGTAGATTTCGTCGGGATGTCTTCTTCAACATTTTGAACAATTCGTCCTTGGGTTGCTACACACCTTGGATGTTGGCCACGACCATAATCTTCACCTTCAGTCACTAGGCTGGTCTCACCCAAATTGTTGCCGCTCATGATTCTAGATTGATGAACTTTGGTAGAGCACAAATTCTTTAGTCTCCACAGACGGCGCCAACTGTTGATACCGATTTTGGTGTCAACGGTGAATTTGTATTTGAGCACGAATGAACTTGCAAGACAATAACAAGGGGTGACCTAATGTCGGTGTGGCGTTGTGCAACAGAAGCTCCGACGGTCAAGTTAGCTGCAAGACTTAGAGAGCGTTTGGAATAATGGAAATTTATCAGTCAAATAGAGCCTACCTTTATCTTCTGTCGTTTCCTTTACTTATAGTAGATCGTAGTGTAACCGAAACGACGTAATCAAATTACCCGATTTATGGCATTATGGTCGTTACGATTTATGAGAATTCCGTTACTATTCCAATCATTCGGGGAGCGTCGTCGGTTCACTCTAGGGGTTCAGACGAGGCTCAATCCACCGTCGAGCCGTTAGACTGACCTGCTGGTCAACCTTTATTGGTTGTGGGGCTGATGCGAGGATCAGTCCTCCAGGGGCCATGGGTTGTCCTGCTGGACAACTCTTATGTTGGCAGTTTCGGGTTGATGCGAGGATCAATCCTCCATTAAGCCATGGGCGGACCTGCTGGCCAGCCCTTCATTGGCATGTCGATGCTGATACGAGGATCAGTCCGTTGTCGCGGCCATGGGTTGACCTGCTGGTCAGCCCTTCGTTGGCGTGTCGACGTTGATACGAGGACCAGTCCCTTGCCGTGAGACTTATAAGTCTATTGTCCTTCTTAGCAAGGTTGGATGAGAGGTGATGTAGAACGACATTTCTACGAGACACCCATGGGTCATCTGTCGGTCGGCGCCACGCCACTCGGGTCATTGTTGCGCTTGCGCGAGGGGCGAATGCGGCAAGGAGCGCGCGCGGCGGGGTACGTGTGGGCTGACACGCGCCTAGGGTCAGCCCTTTTCCCTCGGCGTGCGCGTGCGGCAGGGGCGCGCGCGACGGGGTACTTGTGGGTTGACCCGCGCCTCGGGTCAGCCCTCTTCCTTAGGCATGCGCGCGGCGAGGCGTTTGTGGGTTGACCCGCACCTCTGGTCAGCCCTCTTCCCTAGGCATGCGCGCGATGGGGTGCTTTTGGCTGACCCGCGCCTCGGGTCAGCCCTTTTCTTTTGGCGTGCGTGCGCGCGATGGAGCGTCTTGGGCTGACCCGCGCCTCGAGTCAGCCCTTCTCCTTGGGTGTGTGCGCGCGGCGTGGGGCGCGCGCGATGGAGTGCCTTGGGCTGACCCGCGCCTCGGGTCAGCCCTTCTCCTTGGGTTGACCCGTGCCTCGGGTCAACCCTTTTCCTTGGGCGTGCGCTCGCGGCGTGGGGCGCGCGCGATGGAGTGCCTTGGGCTGACCCGCGCCTCGGGTCAGCCCTTCTCTTTAGGCGTGCGCGCGCGACGAGGGGCCCGCGCGATGGAGTGCCTTGGGCTGACCTGCGCCTCGGGTCAGCCCTGTTCCTTGGGCGTGCGCGCGATGGAGTGCTTTGGGCTGACCCGCGCCTCGGGTCAGCCCTTCTCCTTGAGTGTCCGCGCGCGACGAAGTGTTTGTGGGCTGACCCGCCCCTCGGGTCAACCCTTTTCCTTGGGCTTGGGCGTGTGCGTGCGGCGCGGGTGCGTGGGCTGATCCTCGGGCCGGACCACTCCTTCACGCTGACTTGGGCTTCCAGTTAACTTCAAAATTGGTGCTAATGGGCCGAGATGGGTTAGGCCCATTTTGAATTTTAATTTTCCACCCATAACAATAATAATGTTCCGAAAATGAAAAATGGTAATTACAAAGAGCAAAACATGAATCTCAAAATACGCATCCTTCCTAAGAAAATCCGACAGTGGGGTTGAAGTTGTACCATAATTGGTGAGCTATGTTTCAATCAAGAGGTTGTGAATGTGTTGTGGGACGCCGGACACCAAAGTGCTATATATTTAACTAAAAACCAGCAATGCCTTGAGATAACTAAGCATGTTGATGTAAAATTGCATTTCATAAGGGCTTATGCATCTCTAATAAAGTTGGAGCAGAGAAATGAAAGATTTAGAGAGAGAGAACTTACTTTTTATTTCAACAATTGCGGGATTGGGAGATTGATCAACATGGACAAGCTACATTTTGAAACATGAATAAAACTCAAAGTAGGAGAAGAGAAATAACAAACTTGTTACGATCCAACGAAATCGAACCCGAAGGTTAGATCTATTGATGCAAGATTATGCTTAGAATGCTTACACACAAGACATCAGTTTTTTGTTCCAAAGTCTAGTTCCAGGGAATGTTATATCCTCGAAGTGGTGGCTGCGTACATAAGAGACCATGATGATAATAACGTTCCGAAAAAGATAAATGGTAAATACAAAGAGCAAAACATGAATCTCAAAATACGCATCCTTCCGAAGAAAATCCTACAGTGGGGTTCATGTTGCACCATAATTGGTGAGCTATGTTTCAATCAAGAGGTTATGAATGTGTTGTGGGACGCCGACAACGAAAGTGCTATATATTTAACTAAAAACCAGCAATGCCTTGAGAGAACTAAGCATGTTGATGTAAAATTGCATTTCATAAGGGCTTATGCATCTCTAATAAAGTTGGAGCAGAGAAATGAAATATTTAGAGACAGAGAACTTACTTTTTATTTCAACAATTGCGGGATTGGGAGATTGATCAACATGGACAAGCTACATTTTGAAGCATGAATAAAACTCAAAGTAAGAGCAGAGAAATGACAAACCATATTTTATAAAGACAAATCTATGTGTAATAATCAAAAGGATGCAAACATCATCAAGTCTACCATAATCAGCCCTAACCTAAGTTTTATAAAAACTCACTAAAATACAAACTACCGTAAATGGATGAAAAACTAACCCCTTCCACTCCAATCAAATGTGAATCAACGAAATCCTAATCATGATGAACATAACTAAAATTTTTTGTTAGAGTAATTGAAACAAGAGAAAAACTCGGCCTAAGTACCCAAGTTCAAATCACAACTAATAAAAACTCTAAAAGAATAAATGCAATGAGTGAAAAGGTAAAACTAAAATTCATACCAACTGAAAAAGTGTTTGCCCAGACCAGCTAAAAAACACCTTGGAAGTTTGGAATTTTGGACCAGCTAAAAAAGACCTTGGAAATTTGAAATTTTGGAGTGCATCATATAACTTTTCTGTCAATAATAGAAAGCATTTACAGCACTTAGATCCATTTTACACTAAATGTATTAACTAAGTAAAATCTTACATAAAGTCACCTATTTTCATACTATAGAAACCACCACAATTATTTTATCCCCTATTATATCCATGCACCATGGCAGAAACTGTATGAGACGAAACATATTTCAAAATACTTGTCTTTCCATAACTCATACAAGTATTACCTCAAAGCATAAGATATATTACCTCATTGATCCCTTTGTAAAAGCATTTCAAAGCATCAAGATATACAAAAAGAACTAGACATATTACCTCATTAGATCCCCATTTTTCATATTATAACTTCTCTTTATAATACCGATGAAAGTTTTTAGAGTACCATTAAATAACACACAAATTTGAATATACACATAGAATGAAAATATATGAAAGAAACAAAGTGAACTAGAGTCATAAACCTTGCGACTATTATTAGCTAGAATCTCGAAAACAAGCCTTAGACAGAGACTCGAATGGACATGAATCTATAAATACGCATCCTTCCTAAGAAAATCCAACAGTGGGGTTGATGTTGCACCATAATTGAGTGAGCTAGGTTTCAATCAAGAGGTTGTGAATGTGTTGTGGGACGCCGACAACCAAAGTGCTATATATTTAACTAAAAACCAGCAATGCCTTGAGAGAACTAAGCATGTTGATGTAAAATTGCATTTCATAAGGACTTATGCATCTCTAATAAAGTTGGAGCAGAGAAATTAAAGATTTATAGAGAGAGAGAACTTACTTTTTATTTCAACAATTGCGAGATTGGGAGATTGATCAACATGGACAAGCTACATTTTGAAGCATGAATAAAACTCAAAGTAGGAGCAGAGAAATGAAAAATCATATTTCATAAAGGCAAATCTATGTGTAATAATCGAAAGGATGCAAACATTATCAAGTCTACCATAATCAGCCCTAACCTAAGTTTTATAAAAACTCAAGAAAATACAAACTACCGTAAATAGATGAAAAACTAACCCCTTCCACTCCATTCAAATGTGAATCAACGAAATCCTAATCATGATGAACATAACTGAAATTTTTTGTTAGAGGAAATGAAAAAAGAGAAAAACTCAGCCTAAGTACCCAAGTTCAGATCACAACTAATAAAAACTCAAAAAGAATAAATGCAATGAGTGAAAAGGTAAAACTAAAACCCATACCAACTGAAAAAGTGTTTGCCCAGACCACCTAAAAAAGACCTTGGAGATTTGGAATTTTGGAGTGCATCATATAACTTTTCTGTCCATAATAGAAAGCATTTACAGCACTTAGATCAACTTTACACTAAATCTATTAACTAAGTAAAATCTTACATAAACTCACCTATTTTCATACTATAGAAACCACCACAAATTTTTTATCCCCTATTATATCCATGCACCATGGCAAAAACTGTATGAGACGAAACATATTTCAAAATACTTGTCTTTCCATAACTCGTACAAGTATTATCTCAAAGCATAAGATATATTACCTCATTGATCCCTTTGTAAAAGCATTTCAAAGCATCAAGATATACAAAAAGAACTAGACATATTACCTCATTAGATCCCTATTTTTCATTTTATAACTTCTCTTTAAAATACCGATAAAAGTTTTTAGAGTACCATTAAATAACACACAAATTTGAATATACACATAGAATGCAAATATATGAAAGAAACAAAGTGAACTAGAGTCATAAACCTTGCGACTATTAATAGCTAGAATTTTGAAAACAAGCCTTAGGCAGAGACTCGAATGGACATGAATCTCAAAATACGCATCCTTCCTAAGAAAATCCGAGAGTAGGGTTGATGTTGCACCATAATTGGTGAGCTAGGTTTCAATCAAGAGGTTGTGAATGTGTTGTGGGACGCCGACAACCAAAGACAGTATATTTAACTAAAAACCAGCAATGTCTTGAGAGAACTAAGCATGTTGATGTAAAATTCCATTTCATAAGGGCTTAAGCATCTCTAATAAAGTTGGAGCAGAGAAATTAAAGATTTAGAGAGAGAGAGAACTTACTTTTTATTTCAACAATTGCGGGATTGGGAGATTGATCAACGTGGACAAGCTACATTTTGAAGCATGAATAAAACTCAAAGTAGGAGCAGAGAAATGACAAACTTGTTACGATCCAACGAAATCGAACCTGCAGCTTAGATCTATTAATTGATGCAAGATTATGCTTAGAATGCTTACACACACAAGACATCATTTTTTTGTTCCAAAGCCTAGTTCCAGGGAACTTCATATTCTCGAAGTGGTGGCTGCGTACATAAGAGACCATGGTGATAATAACGTTCTGAAAAAGAAAAATGGTAAATACAAAGAGCAAAACATGAATCTCAAAATACGCATCCTTCCTAAGAAAATCCGACAGTGGGGTTGATGTTACCCTATAATTGGTGAGCTAGGTTTCAATCAAGAGGTTGTGAATGTGTTGTGGGACACCGACAACCAAAGTGCTATATATTTAACTAAAAACCAGAAATGCCTTGAGAGAACTAAGCATTTTGATGTAAAATTGAATTTCATAAGGGCTTATGCATCTTTAATAAAGGTAGAGCAGAGAAATGAAAGATTTAGAGAGAGAGAGAACTTACTTTTTTATTTCAACAATTGCGGGATTGGGAGATTGATCAACATGGACAAGCTACATTTTGAAGCATGAATAAAACTCAAAGTAGGAGCAGAGAAATGACAAACTTGTTACGATCCAACGAAATCGAACCCGAAGCTTAGATCTATTAATTGATGCAAGATTATGCTTAGAATGCTTACACACAAGACATCATTTTTTTGTTCCAAAGGCTAGTTCCAGGGAATGTCATATCCTTGAAGTGGTGGCTGCGTACATAAGAGACCATGATGATAATAATGTTCCGAAAAAGAAAAATGGTAAATACAAAGAGCAAAACATGAATGTCAAAATACGCATCATTCCTAAGAAAATTCGACAGTGGGGTTGATGTTGCAACATAATTGGTGAGCTAGGTTTCAATCAAGAGGTTGTGAATGTGTTGTGGGACGCCGACAACAAAAGTGTTATATATTTAACTAAAAACCAGCAATGTCTTGTGAGAACTAAGCATGTTGATGTAAAATAGCATTTCATAAGGGCTTATGCATCTCTAATAAAGTTGGAGCAGAGAAATGAAAGATTTAGAGAGAGAGAACTTACTTTTTATTTCAACAGTTGCGGGATTGGGAGATTGATCAACATGGACAAGCTACATTTTGAAGCATGAATAAAACTCAAAGTAGGAGCAGAGAAATAACAAACTTGTTACGATCCAACGAAATCGAACCCGGAGCTTAGATCTATTAATTGATGCAAGATTATGCTTAGAATGCTTACACACACAAGACATCATTTTTCTGTTCCAAAGGCTAGTTCCAAGGAATGTCATATCCTCGAAGTGGTGGCTGTGTACATAAGAGACCATGGTGATAATAACGTTCCGAAAAAGAAAAATGGTAAATATAAATAGCAAAACATGAATCTCAAAATACGCATTCTTCCTAAGAAAATCCGATAGTGGGGTTGATTTTGCACCATAATTGGTGAGCTAGGTTTCAATCAAGAGGTTGTGAATGTGTTGTGGGACGCCGACAACCAAAGTGCTATATATTTAACTAAAAACGAGCAATGCCTTGAGAGAACTAAGCATGTTGATGTAAAATTGCATTTCATAAGGGCTTGTGCATCTCTATTCTCTAATAAAGTTGGAGCAGAGTGTTATAGTATACTTGTGAATATAGGAGCTTATGATGTCCTTTATTGTAATTTACTATTATTAGGGTTAGGGCTTTCATGTATGTCTATATATTGTTAACTCTTCTAAATGGAAAGGTAAAATGATTCTCTCATATTTGGTCTTACATTATCATGGTATCAGAGCAATCTTTTGCTATGGCTATTAGAGTTTTGTAAATTAGGGTTTTGTCAACCTTTAAGGTTTGAGGTTTATGACATTTTTGTTCAACCTTGAGTTTTGTGATTTGTTATACCCTTGGCATCTATTACCGCCGCCGTCGGTATTTTCCGCTGCAACCGCCGTTGTCAGTAGCCACCGTCGCCAGTCGCAAAAAAAAAAAAAAAAAAAAAAAAAAAAAAAATCCTGCCAGCCAAGGAGGAAGCCCAGTCGCCGATCTGCCAACCCCTAAAATATTAACGTTTGGTTTCGTGACTTGCTAGTTTTTTTTGCAATTTTCCGACTTGTTTGTGTGGTGTTCTTGGTCATCATTGGCTCGAGTTAGAAGTCGGTTTGGAAAAGTATTAACGTTTGTGTTGGGAACTCCATTCGGATCTGCTTTTTCAGGAGTTTTGTGGTCACTTGGTTCTGATTTCGTGGGTTTAGATCCAATTTTGTGTTTCTATATTTGTTGTTAATCTATGGCCAAGCAGAAGCTAGCAGAGACATCTAATTTGGGTCAATCGGGGACTCAATCCATCTATGGTTCATCTAAGAAGCCATTTGTTGATTCTATTGCCGAGTTTGCTAAGTCTACACATTACCAGAACTCATCAAAAGCATTTTCTTCATCATGCGCGTTTAACTCTATTACAACCATTGTTGGGTCAGGTAACATGAATCATTGTCTTATTTCATCAACTACCAAATGGGTCATAGACTCTGGTGCTACCGACCATATGATAGGTAATCCCAATTTGTTTTCCACTCTTTCATCATCTACATCCCTTGCTAAGGTTACTTTGGCAGATGGATCAACATCTTCTGCTATTGGATCTGGCACAGTAATTTTAACCTCATCTCTTACGTTGTCATTTGTCCTACATTTGCCTCAACTTTTCTTTAATTTGATCTCTACTAGTAAACTTACTCGTGATCTTAATTGTTCTGTTTCATTCTATCTTGTTTATTGCTTGTTTCAGGATATAATGACAAAGAAGATTATTGGTAGAGGACATGAATCTGGAGGACTTTATATTTTTTATCATCAAGAGTCGAAAGTTGCTTGTTCTGGAGTCGTCACTCCTCTTAATGCCCATTGTCGTCTAGGTCATCCATCTATTTCAGTATTAAGAAAGCTTTGTCCTCAATTTCATAACTTGTCTTCCTTAAATTGTGACTCGTGTCAGTTTGCCAAATTCCATCGTCTTAGTTCGAGCCCTAGAATCGATAAGCGAGCAAGTGCGCCTTTCGAATTAGTTCATTCTGATATTTGGGCTCCTTGTCCAGTTGTGTCTAAAACTGGATTTCGATACTTCGTTTCCTTTGTTGATGATTACTCTCGTATGACTTGGTTGTTTTTTATGAAGAATCGTTCTGAGTTACTTTCTCACTTATGTAATTTTCATGCTGAAATTCGAACTCAGTTTGATGTTCCCATTAAAATTTTGAGAAGTGACACTGCTGGTGAGTACTTTTCTGAAGCACTTAGGTCGTACCTATGTAAGCATGGAATTATTCATCAATCATCTTGTGCTGATACTCCATCCCAAAATGGAGTTGCTGAAAGAAAGAATAGGCATCTTCTTGAAACTGCAAGAGCATTATCCTTTCAAATGCATGTTCCAAAACACATTTGGGTTGATGCCATTTCCACGGCCTGTTTTTTGATTAATCGAATGCCTTCATCTGTTCTTAAAGGTCAGATTCCTTATCATGTTTTACATCCAACAAAACCTTTGTTTCCTATTGAGCCAAAAATATTTGGTTGTACTTGTTTTGTTCGGGATGTTCGTCCTACTCTGACAAAATTAGACCCAAAATCTTTGAAGTGCATTTTCTTAGGCTATTCCCGTGTTCAGAAAGGATACAGATGCTATAATCCTAGTTTGAACAGGTATCTTGTATCTCGTGATGTTACTTTTTTAAGACATGTCTTTCACTTCAACTTTGCCTAGTACGAGTCAGGGGGAGGATGATGATATTTTTATCTATACACGTGTGTCCATTACATCCTCCCCCGTTCAATCTCCTTTGGATGTCCCTACTCGTCCACCAATTACTCAAGTCTACTCTAGACATGAACGCCCTCCAAGTGAATGTCTTGTACCAGAAGCTTCTTCGCCATTAGATCCTCAACCAAGTGATCGGCTTCCTATTGCTCTTCGTAAAGGTAAGCGTTCTTGCACTTTCCCTATTTCTTCGTTTGTCTCTTATGACCACTTGTCATCTTCTACATGTTATTTTGTTGCATCTCTGGATTTTATCTCTATTCCTAAAACTGTTCATGAAGCTTTGTCACACTCTGGTTGGCGCAATGCGATGATAGATGAGATGAATGCCTTAGATGATAATGGTACTTGGGATTTAGTATCTCGTCCTGCAGGGAAGAAGGCTATCGGATGTAAATGGGTGTTTGCAATTAAGGTCAATCCGGATGGTTCAGTTGCTCGATTAAAAGCGCGCCTTCTTGCCAAAGGCTATGCTCAGACGTATGGGATTGATTATTTTGATACTTTTTCTCCTGTTGCTAAACTAACTTCTGTCAGGTTATTCATTTCCATGGTTGCTTCTCAATGTTGGCCTTTGCATCATCTTGATATTAAAAATGCATTTCTCCATGGAGATCTTGAGGAGGAAGTTTATATGGAGCAACCACCAGGGTTTGTTGCTCAGGGTGTGTCGTCTTCGCAAATCTCTATATGGATTGAAACAAAGCCCACGAGCATGGTTTGGAAAATTTAGTCAAGCACTTGAGCAGTTTGGAATGGAGAAAAGCAAGTCAGATCATTCTTTCTTCTATCAACGATCTAAGAGTGGTATTATTCTACTTGTCGTATATGTTGATGATATTATAATTACCGAAAATGATACATCTGGCATTTTATCTCTCAAAGCTTTTCTACAGACTCAGTTTCATACTAAAGACATGGGAACATTAAAGTATTTCTTGGGTATTGAAGTAATGAGAAGCAAGAAAGGTATCTTTATGTCACAAAGGAAATATGTGCTTGATTTGTTATCCGAGACGGAAAAATTGGGAGCCAAGCCATGTTGTACTCCAATGATGCCTAATTTGCAACTTACAAAAGATGGAGAACCATTTATAGATTCAGAGAAATATAGAAGATTGGTTGGAAAGTTGAATTATCTTACAGTAACACGACCAAACATAGCTTATTCGGTAAGTATTGTGAGTCAGTTTATGTCTTCACCTACAGTGGATCATTGGGCTGCAGTACAACAAATTCTATGTTATTTAAAGGCTGCACCTGGATGTGGGATCTTATATAAAGACCATGGCCATATGAAGATTGAGTGTTTTACAGATGTCGATTGGGCAGGATCAAGAGAAGATAGAAGATCGACTTCTGGCTATTGTGTTTTTGTTGGCGGTAATTTGGTTTCATGGAAGAGCAAGAAACAAAATGTAGTCTCACGATCAAGTGCTGAATAAGAATACAGAGCGATGGCACAATCAGTATGTGAAATAATGTGGGTACATCAGCTCTTGACCGAGGTTAGGCTTCAATATTGATGTTCCGACCAAGCTGTGGTGTGACAACCAAGCAACCCTTCATATTGCATTCAACTCAATGTTTCATGAGCGGACTAAACATATTGAAATTGATTGTCATTTTATTCGTGAGAAAATACAACAAGGTTTGGTGTCTACTGGTTATGTGAAGACTGGAGAGCAATTAGGAGATATTTTCACAAAAGCTTTAAATGGAGTTCGAATAGATTACATTTGTAACAAGCTGGGCATGATTAACATATATGATCCAGCTTGAGGGGGAGTGTTATAGTATACTTGTGAATATAGGAGCTTATGATGTCCTTTATTGTAATTTACTATTATTAGGGTTAAGGCTTTCATGTATGTCTATATATTGTTAACTCTTCTAAATGGAAAGCTAAAATAATTCTCTCATATTTGGTCTTACATTATCACATAGAAATGAAAGATTTAGAGAGAGAGGACTTACTTTTTATTTCAACAACTGCGGGATTGGGAGATTGATCAACATGGACAAGCTACATTTTGAAGAATGAATAAAACTCAAAGTAGGAGCTGAGAAATGACAAACTTGTTACGATCCAACGAAATTGAACCCGAAGCTTAGATCTATTAATTGATGCAAGATTATGCTTAAAATGCTTACACACAAGACATCATTTTATTGTTCCAAAGCCTAGTTCCAGGGAATATCATATCCTCGAAATGGTGGCTGCGTACATAAGAGACCATAATGATAATAATCTTCCGAAAAAGAAAAATGATAAATACAAAGAGCAAAACATGAATCTCAAAATACGCATTATTCCTAAGAAAATCCGACAATGGGCTTGATGTTGCACCATAATTGGTGCGCTAGGTTTCAATCAAGAGGTTGTGAATGTGTTGTGGGATGCAGACAACCAAAGTGCTATATATTTAACTAAAAACGAGCAATGCCTAAAGAGAACTAAGCATGTTGATGTAAAATTGCATTTCATAAGGGCTTATGCATCTCTAATAAAGTTGGAGCAGAGAAATGAAAGAGTTAGAGAGAGAGAACTTACTTTTTATTTCAACAATCGCGGGATTGAGAGATTGATCAACATGGACAAGCTACATTTTGAAGCATGAATAAAACTCAAAGTAGGAGCAGAGAAATGACAAACTTGTTACGATCCAACGAAATCGAACCCGAAGCTTAGATCTATTAATTGATGCAAGATTATGCTTAGAATGCTTACACACAAGACATCATTTTTTTGTTCCAAAGGCTAGTTCCAGGGAATGTCATATCCTTGAAGTGGTGGCTGCGTCCATAAGAGACCATGATGATAATAATGTTCCGAAAAAGAAAAATGGTAAATACAAAGAGCAAAACATGAATCTCAAAATACGCATCCTTCCTAAGAAAATCCGACAGTGGGGTTGATGTTGCAACATAATTGGTGAGCTAGGTTTCAATCAAGAGGTTGTGAATGTGTTGTGGGACGCCGACAACAAAAGTGTTATATATTTAACTAAAAACCAGCAATGTCTTGTGAGAACTAAGCATGTTGATGTAAAATAGCATTTCATAAGGGCTTATGCATCTCTAATAAAGTTGGAGCAGAGAAATGAAAGATTTAGAGAGAGAGAACTTACTTTTTATTTCAACAGTTGCGGGATTGGAAGATTGATCAACATGGACAAGCTACATTTTGAAGCATGAATAAAACTCAAAGTAGGAGCAGAGAAATAACAAACTTGTTACGATCCAACGAAATCGAACCCGGAGCTTAGATCTATTAATTGATGCAAGATTATGCTTAGAATGCTTACACACAAGACATCATTTTTTTGTTCCAAAGGCTAGTTCCAGGAATGTCATATCCTCAAAGTGGTAGTTGCGTACATAAGACACCATGATGATAATAATGTTCCGAAAAAGAAAAATGGTAAATACAAAAAGCAAAACATGAATCTCAAAATACGCATCCTTCCTAAGAAAATCCAACAGTGGGGTTGATGTTGCCCCATAATTGGTGAGCTAGGTTTCAATCAAGAAGTTGTGAATGTGTTGTGGGACGCCGACAACCAAACTGCTATATATATTTAACTAAAACCAGAAATGCCTTAAGAGAACTAAGCATGTTGATGTAAAATTGCATTTCATAAGGGCTTATGCATCTCTAATAAAGTTGGAGCAGAGAAATGAAAGAGTTAGAGAGAGAGAACTTACTTTTTATTTCAACAATTGCGGGATTGGGAGATTGATCAACATGGACAAGCTACATTTTGAAGCATGAATAAAACTCAAAGTAGGAGCAGAGAAATGACAAACTTGTTACGATCCAACGAAATCGAACCCGAAGCTTAGATCTATTAATTGATGCAAGATTATGCTTAGAATGCTTAGACACAAGACATCATTTTTTTGTTCCAAAGGCTAGTTCCAGGGAATGTCAATATACTCGAAGTGGTGGCTGCGTACATAAGAGACCATGATGGTAATAATGTTCCGAAAAAGAAAAATGGTAAATACAAAGAGCAAAACATGAATCTCAAAATACGCATCCTTCCTAAGAAAATCCGACAGTGGGGTTGATGTTGCACCATAATTGGTGAGCTAGGTTTCAATCAAGAGGTTGTGAATGTGTTGTGGGACGCCGACAACCAAACTGCTATATATTTAACTAAAACCAACAATGCCTTGAGAGAACTAAGCATGTTGATGTAAAACTGCATTTCATAAGGGCTTATGCATCTCTAATAAATTTGGAGAGAAATGAAAGATTTAGAGAGAGAGAACTTACTTTTTATTTCAACAATTGCGGGATTGGGAGATTGATCAACATGGACAAGCTACATTTTGAAGCATGAATAAAACTCAAAGTAGGAGCAGAGAAATGACAAACTTGTTACGATCCAACGAAATCGAACCCGGAGCTTAGATCTATTAATTGATGCAAGATTATGCTTAGAATGCTTACACACACAAGACATCATTTTTTGTTCCAAAGGCTAGTTCCAGGGAATTTAATATCCTCGATGTGGTGGCTACGTACATAAGAGACCATGGTGATAATAAAATTTCGAAAAAGAAAAATGGTAAATACAAAGAGCAAAACATGAATCTCAAAATACCCATCCTTCCTAAGAAAATCCGACAGTGGGGTTGATGTTGCCCCATAATTGGTGAGCTAGGTTTCAATCAAGAGGTTGTGAATGTGTTGTGGGACGCCGACATCCAAAGTGCAATATATTTAACTAAAAACCAGCAATGCCTTGAGAGAACTAAGCATGTTGATGTAAAATTGCATTTCATAAGGGCGTATGCATCTCTATTCTCTAATAAAGTTGGAGCAAAGAAATGAAAGATTTAGAGAGAGAGAACTTACTTTTTATTTCAACAATTGCGGGATTGGGAGATTGATCAACATGGACAAGCTACATTTTGAAGCATGAATAAAACTCAAAGTAGGAGCAGAGAAATGACAAACTTGTTACGATCCAACGAAATCGAACCGGAAGCTTAGATCTATTAATTGATGCAAGAATATGCTTAGAATGCTTACACACAAGACATCATTTTTTTGTTCCAAAGGCTAGTTCCAGGGAATATCATATCCTCGAAGTGGTGGCTGCGTACATAAGAGACAATGATGATAATAATGTTCCGAAAAAGAAAAATGGTAAATACAAAGAGCAAAACATGAATCTCAAAATACGCATTCTTCCTAAGAAAATCCGACAATGGGCTTGATGTTGCACCATAATTGGTGAGCTAGGTTTCAATCAAGAGGTTGTGAATGTGTTGTGGGACCCCGACAACCAAAGTGCTATATATTTAACTAAAAACCAGCAATGCCTTGAGAGAACTAAGCATGTTGATGTAAAATTGCATTTCATAAGGGCTTATGCATCTCTAATAAAGTTGGAGCAGAGAAATGAAAGATTTAGAGAGAGAGAACTTACTTTTTATTTCAACAATTGCGGGATTGGGAGATTGATCAACATGGACAAGCTACATTTTGAAGCATGAATACAACTCAAAGTAGGAGCAGAGAAATGACAAACTTGTTACGATCCAACGAAATCGAACCCGGAGCTTAAATCTATTAATTGATGCAAGATTATGCTTAGAATGCTTACACACACAAGACATCATTTTTCTGTTCCAAAGGCTAGTTCCAGGGAATGTCATATCATCGAAGTGGTGGCTGCGTACATAAGAGACCATGGTGATAATAACGTTCCGAAAAAGAAAAATGGTAAATACAAAGAGCAAAACATGAATCTCAAAATACGCATCCTTCCTAAGAAAATCCGATAGTGGGGTTGATGTTGCAACATAATTGGTGAGCAAGGTTTCAATCAAGAGGTTGTGAATGTGTTGTGGGACGCCGACAACAAAAGTGTTATATATTTAACTAAAAACCAGCAATGTCTTGTGAGAACTAAGCATGTTGATGTAAAATAGCATTTCATAAGGGCTTATGCATCTCTAATAAAGTTGGAGCAGAGAAATGAAAGATTTAGAGAGAGAGAACTTACTTTTTATTTCAACAGTTGCGGGATTGGGAGATTGATCAACATGGACAAGCTACATTTTGAAGCATGAATAAAACTCAAAGTAGGAGAAGAGAAATAACAAACTTGTTACGATCCAACGAAATCGAACCCGGAGCTTAGATCTATTAATTGATGCAAGATTATGCTTAGAATGCTTACACACAAGACATCATTTTTTTGTTCCAAAGGCTAGTTCCAGGAATGTCATATCCTCAAAGTGGTGGTTGCGTACATAAGACACCATGATGATAATAATGTTCCGAAAAAGAAAAATGGTAAATACAAAAAGCAAAACATGAATCTCAAAATACGCATCCTTCCTAAGAAAATCCAACAGTGGGGTTGATGTTGCCCCATAATTGGTGAGCTAGGTTTCAATCAAGACGTTGTGAATGTGTTGTGGGACGCCGACAACCAAACTGCTATATATATTTAACTAAAACCAGAAATGCCTTAAGAGAACTAAGCATGTTGATGTAAAATTGCATTTCATAAGGGCTTATGCATCTCTAATAAAGTTGGAGCAGAGAAATGAAAGAGTTAGAGAGAGAGAACTTACTTTTTATTTCAACAATTGCGGGATTGGGAGATTGATCAACATGGACAAGCTACATTTTGAAGCATGAATAAAACTCAAAGTAGGAGCAGAGAAATGACAAACTTGTTACGATCTAACGAAATCGAACCCGAAGCTTAGATCTATTAATTGATGCAAGATTATGCTTAGAATGCTTAGACACAAGACATCATTTTTTTGTTCCAAAGGCTAGTTCCAGGGGATGTCAATATACTCGAAGTGGTGGCTGCGTACATAAGAGACCATGATGGTAATAATGTTCCGAAAAAGAAAAATGGTAAATACAAAGAGCAAAGCATGAATCTCAAAATACGCATCCTTCCTAAGAAAATCCGACAGTGGGGTTGATGTTGCACCATAATTGGTGAGCTAGGTTTCAATCAAGAGGTTGTGAATGTGTTGTGGGACGCCGACAACCAAACTGCTATATATTTAACTAAAACCAACAATGCCTTGAGAGAACTAAGCATGTTGATGTAAAACTGCATTTCATAAGGGCTTATGCATCTCTAATAAATTTGGAGAGAAATGAAAGATTTAGAGAGAGAGAACTTACTTTTTATTTCAACAATTGCGGGATTGGGAGATTGATCAACATGGACAAGCTACATTTTGAAGCATGAATAAAACTCAAAGTAGGAGCAGAGAAATGACAAACTTGTTACGATCCAACGAAATCGAACCCGGAGCTTAGATCTATTAATTGATGCAAGATTATGCTTAGAATGCTTACACACACAAGACATCATTTTTTGTTCCAAAGGCTAGTTCCAGGGAATTTAATATCCTCGATGTGGTGGCTACGTACATAAGAGACCATGGTGATAATAAAATTTCGAAAAAGAAAAATGGTAAATACAAAGAGCAAAACATGAATCTCAAAATACCCATCCTTCCTAAGAAAATCCGACAGTGGGGTTGATGTTGCCCCATAATTGGTGAGCTAGGTTTCAATCAAGAGGTTGTGAATGTGTTGTGGGACGCCGACATCCAAAGTGCAATATATTCAACTAAAAACCAGCAATGCCTTGAGAGAACTAAGCATGTTGATGTAAAATTGCATTTCATAAGGGCGTATGCATCTCTATTCTCTAATAAAGTTGGAGCAAAGAAATGAAAGATTTAGAGAGAGAGAACTTACTTTTTATTTCAACAATTGCGGGATTGGGAGATTGATCAACATGGACAAGCTACATTTTGAAGCATGAATAAAACTCAAAGTAGGAGCAGAGAAATGACAAACTTGTTACGATCCAACGAAATCGAACCGGAAGCTTAGATCTATTAATTGATGCAAGAATATGCTTAGAATGCTTACACACAAGACATCATTTTTTTGTTCCAAAGGCTAGTTCCAGGGAATATCATATCCTCGAAGTGGTGGCTGCGTACATAAGAGACAATGATGATAATTGTTATAATATATGAAAAGTATATTATTCATTGTATTGAGAGAGAATTACATTGAGATATATATAGAGATTGCTATGACGAAATAAGGAAAGAACAAATACAAATAAGGATAGAATAACCAATAACAAATAAGGAAAGAATAATCCCTAAACTAAACCCTAAATCCTAACACCCTCCCTCAAACTCAAGATGGTAGTTGAGAAACCAAATTGAGTTTGTTAGATAATTTTGGACGAACAAATGCAGATTTGAATCTTCATGACGGAGAGTTTGCGCGAACATGCGGAGGCAGATGCACAACGAACATAGTGAACCAAAATAAACCGAACCGAATCAGAGTAAACTGAATAAGATTTAACGAAACCAAACCGGATTGAACCGGGGTTGAAACGAAACCGGGCTGAACCGGAGTGAAACAAAACTGAATCGGGGTTGAACCGATTTGAACCAGAACCGAATCAGAGTAAACAGAATAAGATTTAACGAAACCAAACCGGATTGAACCGGGGTTGAAACGAAACGAACTGGAATGAACCAGGCTGAAACGAAACCGGGCTGAACCGGACTGAAACAAAACTGAATCGGGGTTGAACCGATTTGAACCAGAACCGAATCAGAGTAAACTGAATAAGATTTAACGAAACCAAACCGGATTGAACCGGGGTTGAAACGAAACGAACTGGAATGAACCAGGCTGAAACGAAACCGGGCTGAACCGGACTGAAACAAAACTGAATCGGGGTTGAACCGATTTGAACCAGAACCGAATCGGGGTTGAACCGATTTGAACCAAAACCGAACATTGAACTGAAATAAATCGAGACCAAAATAGGTCTTTCATTGGATCGAAGGAAGAGGTGCCAGATGGAGGAGGACTGCGGCAACTAATCTGAAGGAAGAGAGGAAGAGCTCTTTGGTGGCGGCGGCGTGCGGAGGAAACGGCGGCGGCATGCGGAGGAAACAACGGCGGCGGCGGCATGCGGAGGAAACAACGGCGGCGGCGGACGAACCTGGGCGGCGTATCTGGGCCGACTGCAGGTGGTGGACAGCGGACGAATCTGGGCGGCGGGCAGTAGCTGAACGGCGACAAATGGTGGACAACAAACGAATCTGGGCAGCGGGCAGCGGCTGAACAGCGACAAATGGTGGACAGCGAACGAATCTGGGCAGCGGGCAGCAGCTGAACGGCGACAAATGGTGGACAACAAACGAATCTGGGCAGAACGGATCTGGCGGCTGCGGCGGTGCGCGGAGGAAGCAGCGGCGGCAGCGAACGGATCTGGCGGTTGCGGCGGTGCGCGGAGGAGACGGCGGCGGCGGCAGATTGGGGAGAACGAGTCTGGCGGCTGCGGCAGTGCGCAGAGGAAACAGTCGGCGGCAATGAGGGAAGAGAATGAAAAAAGAAACCAAATGAAAATCTAGGGTTTCTTGGACGAACGAAATCAGAAGAACAAAATTGGGTTAGGGCGACGGCCGCCAAACGCAAGCCGCCGCCCTAGGGTTTTTTTTAATTCTTAGGGTTTCAGAAGGTGCTCTGATACCATGTTATAATATATGAAAAGTATATTATTCATTGTATTGAGAGAGAATTACATTGAGATATATATAGAGATTGCTATGACGAAATAAGGAAAGAACAAATACAAATAAGGATAGAATAACCAATAACAAATAAGGAAAGAATAATCCCTAAACTAAACCCTAAATCCTAACAATAATAATGTTCCGAAAAAGAAAAATAGTAAATACAAAGAGCAAAACATGAATCTCAAAATACGCATTCTTCCTAAGAAAATCCGACAATGGGCTTGATGTTGCACCATAATTGGTGAGCTAGGTTTCAATCAAGAGGTTGTGAATGTGTTGTGGGACCCCGACAACCAAAGTGCTATATATTTAACTAAAAACCAGCAATGCCTTGAGAGAACTAAGCATGTTCATGTAAAATTGCATTTCATAAGGGCTTCTGCATCTCTAATAAAGTTGGAGCAGAGAAATGAAAGATTTAGAGAGAGAGAACTTACTTTTTATTTCAACAATTGCGGGATTGGGAGATTGATCAACATGGACAAGCTACATTTTGAAGCATGAATACAACTCAAAGTAGGAGCAGAGAAATGACAAACTTGTTACGATCCAACGAAATCGAACCCGGAGCTTAAATCTATTAATTGATGCAAGATTATGCTTAGAATGCTTACACACACAAGACATCATTTTTCTGTTCCAAAGGCTAGTTCCAGGGAATGTCATATCATCGAAGTGGTGGCTGCGTACATAAGAGACCATGGTGATAATAACGTTCCGAAAAAGAAAAATGGTAAATACAAAGAGCAAAACATGAATCTCAAAATACGCATCCTTCCTAAGAAAATCCGATAGTGGGGTTGATGTTGCACCATAATTGGTGAGCTAGGTTTCAATCAAGAGGTTGTGAATGTGTTGTGGGACGCCGACAACCAAAGTGCAATATATTTAACTAAAAACCAGCAATGCCTTGAGAGAACTAAGCATGTTGATGTAAATTTGCATTTCATAAGGGCTTGTGCATCTCTATTCTCTAATAAAGTTGGAGCAAAGAAATGAAAGATTTAGAGAGAGAGAACTTACTTTTTATTTCAACAATTGCGGGATTGGGAGATTGATCAACATGGACAAGCTACATTTTGAGGCATGAATAAAACTCAAAGTAGGAGCAGAGAAATGACAAACTTGTTACGATCCAACGAAATCGAACCGGAAGCTTAGATCTATTAATTGATGCAAGAATATGCTTAGAATGCTTACACACAAGACATCATTTTTTTGTTCCAAAGGCTAGTTCCAGGGAATATCATATCCTCGAAGTGGTGGCTGCGTACATAAGAGACAATGATGATAATAATGTTCCGAAAAAGAAAAATGGTAAATACAAAGAGCAAAACATGAATCTCAAAATACGCATTCTTCCTAAGAAAATCCGACAATGGGCTTGATGTTGCACCATAATTGGTGAGCTAGGTTTCAATCAAGAGGTTGTGAATGTGTTGTGGGACCCCGACAACCAAAGTGCTATATATTTAACTAAAAACCAGCAATGCCTTGAGAGAACTAAGCATGTTGATGTAAAATTGCATTTCATAAGGGCTTATGCATCTCTAATAAAGTTGGAGCAGAGAAATGAAAGATTTAGAGAGAGAGAACTTACTTTTTATTTCAACAATTGCGGGATTGGGAGATTGATCAACATGGACAAGCTACATTTTGAAGCATGAATACAACTCAAAGTAGGAGCAGAGAAATGACAAACTTGTTACGATCCAACGAAATCGAACCCGGAGCTTAAATCTATTAATGTATGCAAGATTATGCTTAGAATGCTTACACACACAAGACATCATTTTTCTGTTCCAAAGGCTAGTTCCAGGGAATGTCATATCATCGAAGTGGTGGCTGCGTACATAAGAGACCATGGTGATAATAACGTTCCGAAAAAGAAAAATGGTAAATACAAAGAGCAAAACATGAATCTCAAAATACGCATCCTTCCTAAGAAAATCCGATAGTGGGGTTGATGTTGCACCATAATTGGTGAGCTAGGTTTCAATCAAGAGGTTGTGAATGTGTTGTGGGACGCCGACAACCAAAGTGCAATATATTTAACTAAAAACCAGCAATGCCTTGAGAGAACTAAGCATGTTGATGTAAATTTGCATTTCATAAGGGCTTGTGCATCTCTATTCTCTAATAAAGTTGGAGCAAAGAAATGAAAGATTTAGAGAGAGAGAACTTACTTTTTATTTCAACAATTGCGGGATTGGGAGATTGATCAACATGGACAAGCTACATTTTGAGGCATGAATAAAACTCAAAGTAGGAGCAGAGAAATGACAAACTTGTTACGATCCAACGAAATCGAACCGGAAGCTTAGATCTATTAATTGATGCAAGAATATGCTTAGAATGCTTACACACAAGACATCATTTTTTTGTTCCAAAGGCTAGTTCCAGGGAATATCATATCCTCGAAGTGGTGGCTGCGTACATAAGAGACAATGATGATAATAATGTTCCGAAAAAGAAAAATGGTAAATACAAAGAGCAAAACATGAATCTCAAAATACGCATTCTTCCTAAGAAAATCCGACAATGGGCTTGATGTTGCACCATAATTGGTGAGCTAGGTTTCAATCAAGAGGTTGTGAATGTGTTGTGGGACCCCGACAACCAAAGTGCTATATATTTAACTAAAAACCAGCAATGCCTTGAGAGAACTAAGCATGTTGATGTAAAATTGCATTTCATAAGGGCTTATGCATCTCTAATAAAGTTGGAGCAGAGAAATGAAAGATTTAGAGAGAGAGAACTTACTTTTTATTTCAACAATTGCGGGATTGGGAGATTGATCAACATGGACAAGCTACATTTTGAAGCATGAATACAACTCAAAGTAGGAGCAGAGAAATGACAAACTTGTTACGATCCAACGAAATCGAACCCGGAGCTTAAATCTATTAATTGATGCAAGATTATGCTTAGAATGCTTACACACACAAGACATCATTTTTCTGTTCCAAAGGCTAGTTCCAGGGAATGTCATATCATCGAAGTGGTGGCTGCGTACATAAGAGACCATGGTGATAATAACGTTCCGAAAAAGAAAAATGGTAAATACAAAGAGCAAAACATGAATCTCAAAATACGCATCCTTCCTAAGAAAATCCGATAGTGGGGTTGATGTTGCACCATAATTGGTGAGCTAGGTTTCAATCAAGAGGTTGTGAATGTGTTGTGGGACGCCGACAACCAAAGTGCAATATATTTAACTAAAAACCAGCAATGCCTTGAGAGAACTAAGCATGTTGATGTAAATTTGCATTTCATAAGGGCTTGTGCATCTCTATTCTCTAATAAAGTTGGAGCAAAGAAATGAAAGATTTAGAGAGAGAGAACTTACTTTTTATTTCAACAATTGCGGGATTGGGAGATTGATCAACATGGACAAGCTACATTTTGAAGCATGAATAAAACTCAAAGTAGGAGCAGAGAAATGACAAACTTGTTACGATCCAACGAAATCGAACCGGAAGCTTAGATCTATTAATTGATGCAAGAATATGCTTAGAATGCTTACACACAAGACATCATTTTTTTGTTCCAAAGGCTAGTTCCAGGGAATATCATATCCTCGAAGTGGTGGCTGCGTACATAAGAGACAATGATGATAATAATGTTCCGAAAAAGAAAAATGGTAAATACAAAGAGCAAAACATGAATCTCAAAATACGCATCCTTCCTAAGAAAATCCGACAGTGGGCTTGATGTTGCACCATAATTGGTGAGCTAGGTTTCAATCAAGAGGTTGTGAATGTGTTGTGGGACCCCGACAACCAAAGTGCTATATATTTAACTAAAAACCAGCAATGCCTTGAGAGAACTAAGCATGTTGATGTAAAATTGCATTTCATAAGGGCTTATGCATCTCTAATAAAGTTGGAGCAGAGAAATGAAAGATTTAGAGAGAGAGAACTTACTTTTTATTTCAACAATTGCGGGATTGGGAGATTGATCAACATGGACAAGCTACATTTTGAAGCATGAATAAAACTCAAAGTAGGAGCAGAGAAATGACAAACTTGTTACGATCCAACGAAATCGAACCCGGAGCTTAGATCTATTAATTGATGCAAGATTATGCTTAGAATGCTTACACACACAAGACATCATTTTTTGTTCCAAAGGCTAGTTCCAGGGAATTTAATATCCTCGATGTGGTGGCTACGTACATAAGAGACCATGGTGATAATAAAATTTCGAAAAAGAAAAATGGTAAATACAAAGAGCAAAACATGAATCTCAAAATATCCATCCTTCCTAAGAAAATCCGACAGTGAGGTTGATGTTGCCCCATAATTGGTGAGCTAGGTTTCAATCAAGAGGTTGTGAATGTGTTGTGGGACGCCGACATCCAAAGTGCAATATATTTAACTAAAAACCAGCAATGCCTTGAGAGAACTAAGCATGTTGATTTAAAATTGCATTTCATAAGGGCGTATGCATCTCTATTCTATAATAAAGTTGGAGCAAAGAAATGAAAGATTTAGAGAGAGAGAACTTACTTTTTATTTCAACAATTGCGGGATTGGGAGATTGATCAACATGGACAAGCTACATTTTGAAGCATGAATACAACTCAAAGTAGGAGCAGAGAAATGACAAACTTGTTACGATCCAACGAAATCGAACCCGGAGCTTAAATCTATTAATTGATGCAAGATTATGCTTAGAATGCTTACACACACAAGACATCATTTTTCTGTTCCAAAGGCTAGTTCCAGGGAATGTCATATCATCGAAGTGGTGGCTGCGTACATAAGAGACCATGGTGATAATAACGTTCCGAAAAAGAAAAATGGTAAATACAAAGAGCAAAACATGAATCTCAAAATACGCACCCTTCCTAAGAAAATCCGATAGTGGGGTTGATGTTGCACCATAATTGGTGAGCTAGGTTTCAATCAAGAGGTTGTGAATGTGTTGTGGGACGTCGACAACCAAAGTGCAATATATTTAACTAAAAACCAGCAATGCCTTGAGAGAACTAAGGATGTTGATGTAAATTTGCATTTCATAAGGGCTTGTGCATCTCTATTCTCTAATTAAGTTGGAGCAAAGAAATGAAAGATTTAGAGAGAGAGAACTTACTTTTTATTTCAACAATTGCGGGATTGGGAGATTGATCAACATGGACAAGCTACATTTTGAAGCATGAATAAAACTCAAAGTAGGAGCAGAGAAATGACAAACTTGTTACAATCCAACGAAATCGAACCGGAAGCTTAGATCTATTAATTGATGCAAGAATATGCTTAGAATGCTTACACAAAAGACATCATTTTTTTGTTCCAAAGGCTAGTTCCAGGGAATATCATATCCTTGAAGTGGTGGCTGCGTACATAAGAGACAATGATGATAATAATGTTCCGAAAAAGAAAAATGCTAAATACAAAGAGCAAAACATGAATCTCAAAATACGCATTCTTCCTAAGAAAATCCGACAATGGGCTTGATGTTGCACCATAATTGGTGAGCTAAGTTTCAATCAAGAGGTTGTGAATGTGTTGTGGGACGCCGACAACCAAAGTGCTATATATTTAACTAAAAACCAGCAATGCCTTGAGAGAACTAAGCATGTTGATGTAAAATTGCATTTCATAAGGGCTTATGCATCTCTAATAAAGTTGGAGCAGAGAAATGAAAGATTTAGAGAGAGAGAACTTACTTTTTATTTCAACAATTGCGGGATTGGGAGATTGATCAACATGGACAAGCTACATTTTGAAGCATGAATAAAACTCAAAGTAGGAGCAGAGAAATGAAAAACTTGTTACGATCCAACGAAATCGAACCCGGAGCTTAGATTTATTAGTTGATGCAAGATTATGCTTAGAATGCTTACACACAAAACATCATTTTTTTGTTCCAAAGTCTAGTTCCAGGGAATGTCAGATCCTCGAAGTCGTGGCTACGTACATAAGAGACCATGGTGATAATAACGTTCCGAAAAAAAAAATGGTAAATACAAAGAGCAAAACATGAATCTCAAAATACGCATCTTTCCTAAGAAAATCCGCAGTGGGGTTGATATTGCACCATAATTGGTGAGCTAGGTTTCAGTCAAGAGGTTGTGAGAATGTGTTGTGGGACGCCGACAACCAAAGTTCTATATATTTAACTAAAAACCAGCAATGCCTTGAGAGAATTAAGCATGTTGATGTAAAATTGCATTTCATAAGGGCTTATGCATCTCTAATAAAGTTGGAACAGAGAAATGAAAGATTTAGAGAGAGAGAACTTACTTTTTATTTCAACAATTGCGGGATTGGGAGATTGATCAACATGGACAAGCTACATTTTGAAGCATGAATAAAACTCAAAGTAGGAGCAGAGAAATGACAAACTTGTTACGATCCAACGAAATCGAACCGGAAGCTTAGATCTATTAATTGATGCAAGAATATGCTTAGAATGCTTACACACAAGACATCATTTTTTTGTTCCAAAGGCTAGTTCCACGGAATATCATATCCTCAAAGTGGTGGCTGCGTACATAAGAGACAATGATGATAATAATGTTTCGAAAAAGAAAAATGGTAAATACAAAGAGCAAAACATGAATCTCAAAATACGCATCCTTCCTAAGAAAATCCGATAGTGGGGTTGATGTTGCAACATAATTGGTGAGCTAGGTTTGAATCAAGAGGTTGTGAATGTGTGTTGGGACGCCGAAAACCAAAGTGCAATATATTTAACTAAAAACCAGCAATGCCTCGAGAGAACTAAGCATGTTGATGTAAATTTGCATTTCATAAGGGCTTGTGCATCTCTATTCTCTAATAAAGTTGGAGCAAAGAAATGAAAGATTTAGAGAGAGAGAACTTACTTTTTATTTCAACAATTGCGGGATTGGGAGATTGATCAACATGGACAAGCTACATTTTGAAGCATGAATAAAACTCAAAGTAGGAGCAGAGAAATGACAAACTTGTTACGATCCAACGAAATTGAACCGGAAGCTTAGATCTATTAATTGATGCAAGAATATGCTTAGAATGCTTACAGACAAGACATCATTTTTTTGTTCCAAAGGCTAGTTCTAGGGAATATCATATCCTCGAAGTGGTGCTTGCGTACATAAGAGACCATGATGATAATAACGTTACGAAAAAGAAAAATGGTAAATACAAAGAGCAAAACATGAATCTCAAAATACGCATCCTTCCTAAGAAAATCTGACAGTGGGGTTCATGTTGCACCATAATTGGTGAGCTAGGTTTCAATCAAGAGGTTGTGAATGTGTTGTGGGACGCCGACAACCAAAGTGCTATATATTTAACTAAACACCAGCAATGCCTTGAGAGAACTAAGCATGTTGATGTAAAACTGCATTTCATAAGGGCTTATGCATCTCTAATAAAGTTGGAGCAGAGAAATGAAAGATTTAGAGAGAGAGAAAACTTATTTTTTATTTCAACAATTGCGGGATTGGGAGATTGATCAACATGGACAAGCTACATTTTGAAGCATGAATAAAACTCAAAGTAGGAGCAGAGAAATGACAAACCATATTTCATAAAGGCAAATCTATGTGTAATAATCAAAAGGATGCAAACATCATCAAGTGTACCATAATTAGCCCTAACCAAAGTTTTATAAAAACTCAATAAAATACAAACTACCATAAATGGATGAAAAACTAACCCCTTCCACTCCATTCAAATGTGAATCAACGAAATCCTAATCATGATGAACATAACTGAAATTTTTTGTTAGAGTAAATAAAACAAGAGAAAAACTCACCTTGCAGATTGTTAAGGCCACCATTGTATGGATAACATGCGCCATTTTTAGCTAGCTTAAGATGACTAAGAAGAGAATAGAAGTTGAAATACAACCCGCAGATTGTCAAGGCCACCATTCTATGGATTCCACTCAAACAAAGTTGTCTTGTCCAGTCCTTAACTCATCCTACAAGAACCTTTAGAGCCATAGAACATAAGAAACCGAAGCTAATGAAATGAAATTACTTAAGAATAAAAATCAATGGAAGTATCGTACTTACAACGGGAACGTTGTGGGATTCGATGAGAGACTCGAAGTCTGAGGCTGACGGAGGAAGTTAGAGTTGGTTTTGCAGATTTGAAGTATGAGACATCCTTCTTGCCTCTAGTGGCACGTCGCTTGAGCATCAAATCATGAGAAATACCTATTCTGAAAGCCCTACAAGATTAACCGGAGAAAACAAGCACACATATGGATATAGAGAGAACAATCTAAAAAACTATATGAGACATACCCATCTTGACGAGACGATAGCTCCTGCGCGAAGAGGAGTTATACGATTCCTGATGAAACCTGTGAAAAACAATGAAAGAAACAACAAACAATGCTCAAACCCTAAAACATGAACCTTCAAAGGAAAACGTGAAATATAGAAAGAGAATGAGAGAGAGTCAAGAAGGGGAATCAGAGAAGCAACAACTGCCATTCCTCCTCCTCTGAAGCTGGGGGCTCAGATCAACAAATCAATGCCTCTGAAGAACCATGGACTTCCAACGGAATCCCTCTCTCAACAACCACGCCATTCCTCCTCCCTTTCCTCCGATTACCCTTCACTGCCTTCCCTTGCCGGCTTTGAGGCAGTGTTTCTCGCGCTTTATTCCTCCGTGAAAGAAATTAATAGAGAATAATGGATCCTCTGGAAATCGAAGAGAAAACACGAGGAGAGGGATTTGGGATCTAAAAATCGAAGAGGAAAATGAGGAGAGGGGAGAGGGATTTCGGATCTGGAGATCGAAGAGGAAAATGAGGAAGGGGATTTGGGAGGGATTTGGTTTTAGCGCTTTGTTATTTGTTTTTTAATTTCCGTAACACGCCCGCCTCCTAAAAATTAGAGGCGAGAATTTCGGCGCTTTTTTTATAAGAATAACCAAGCGTTTTTTTTTTTTTTTTTTAATAGCGAAAATTACATTGATGTTATGATGGACTGTTATAGAAAGTGATTGTTGTTGTAGTGGTAAGTCCGACCGGTAAATGCTTCACAAGCTTCTACCGAGTAACCCCGACCGGTAATACCGTGTGAAGAAATCACACCGGTAAAACCGAACCGGTAAGTCTTGAACCGGTGGAAAATATTCACAAGATTTTCACCGGTAAACCGGTAAGACTCGACCGGTAACACTAACCGGTTTGATCCTTCGGTAAAAGCCCACCGATTTGCATCACGGTTCGGAGAGCACTTTTAGTCTGCGTTGGTGAATAGAAGCCCCCCTATCAAGCAAGAAAGAAGCGGCTCTTCCCACGGCAGAGTCGCCATTGACTCTATTTATTATTATGGTAAATCACTGTATCAAGATGTCAATCTGAGATCTTATTTCGGTTCGATACGTCCACCTACGAGACTCACCTTTGGCTTTCGTCTCGGTAGGTGTACTATTTTACATTTCCCCAAAAGAACATTCATTCATTTATTTCTTCCTCGTCGACCACGACGACTGAAACGACGCGAAAAATCCAAACCCAGAAAGGAGAAGGGTCGGTGGTGGGCATTTGGGAAAGTCGGGTCAATCGGGTGTCTTCATTCAAGCGACGATACAGAAGAACGAAACAAAGTGAGAGGCCGGGAGGCAGAGAAAAGAGTTGAGTCGATCAAGCTCGACGACCGGGAAAAGCAAAACAAAAATCGAATTTGGCCGAAAAAGAAGCAACGCTATGGATACCATGACCGATCACCATCGATAAAGAAGAATCTTTCTAAATCACTTCGCGCCAGCGGGGCCTTCAAGCATCCGAAATATGCCGGAGTTGTAAATGACATAGCGTTCCTGATAGAAAATGACGACTCCTTCAGAAAAACGAAGTTATTCAAGTTCTTTTTCCCAAAGAAGTCCCGCTCCGACGGCCCGACGAGTCATCTACTTAAAAGAACCCTCCCTGCAGTGCGCCTCTCCTTTAATTATTCGATCATGCAATACTTATTGAATACAAAGAAAAAAATGCATTTCGACCCCGTCGTAGTTCTCAATCATTTCGTGGCACCGGGCGTGGCTGAACCATCTACGATGGGGGGAGCGAATACACAGGGAAGAAGCTTAGATAAGAGAATACGTTCTCGCATCGCTTTTTTGTAGAAAGCTCGACCAGCAAGAAAAAGTGTTTGGCCGAAACAAAAAAGAGGTTGACCCACTTCATTCGCCAAGCAAATGATCTTCGTTTTGCGGGAACAACAAAAACAATCATCTCGCTCTTTCCTTTCTTCGGTGCTACCTTTTTCTTTCCAAGGGATGGGGTTGGGATGTATAAAATCCTTTTTATTGAGGATACCCGGGAACAACTCCTAGGTCAATTAAGGATCATATGTTGGAACCTCATGGGTAAGGATAAGGTAATAGAATTGATAGAGAAATTCATAGACCTAGGTGGGATAGGAGAATTGATAAAGGGAATAGAGATATGATAGAGATCATATTGAGAAACAGAAGAATTTCGTATGGGTACAACTCTTATTTGAACGAAGTGAAAAAAATGCGACCTTTGTTGTCTAATAGAACAAAGACTAATACCTTAATTGAGCCAGTCAAGATCAAATCTTTTTATCAAAGTGCTTCTCCAATTGCTCAAAACATCTCTTTTCAATCGAGAAACAAAACAAGATCATTTCGTTCCATTTTTAGTAAAATAGTGAAGGATATTCCATTAGTAATGAAAAAGGGGGTTGAGGGGATCCGTATATGTTGTTCAGGACGATGAGAAGGCACGAAAATAGCTAGAACTGAATGTGGAAAGTATGTAAAAACATCTTGTAATGTATTTAACCAGAAAATCGATTATGCTCCTGCGGAAGTATCTACTCGTTATGGAATCTCAGGTGTCAAAGTGTGGATTTCATATAAAAACAAAAAAAAGGAACATGATTTGACCTTTCCCCTTTTAGATGATCTTCCGGTATGGAGTTTCGTTTTGTTGTTACGACAGGCTGAGAGCAGTGCCCGCTCCATTGTGTTTGAGGGAGTTGGTGCGACGAAGTACGTGCGAGTGAGGCATTCGACTTCTAATGGCTTTGATACCGGACAAAAGAAAGAGCCAAAATAATAACATTGAAATAGATTACTTTATGGGGGTTTGGAGGTTTGTTTTTCCTATTCTTATTCCTCAGTTTAAGCTGGCAATAGGGAAAGGCTAGGTAGCTGGCTTTCTTGGGATTGCTCGTTGGCTGACTATGACGATTGCCCTCACTCGAAAGTCGCTTCCAATAAGATTGTTTTCAACATTCCCCCGTGACGCTCCCAAACCGATCGCTATCGTTTTCTTGCTTTCTTCAAGTCGTCGAATTGTTATAGAATGCCTTTATATCAGATATAGTTCGTAGGATGAAGTCTTAGTGGATATAGCTATTGTGCCGGGAATGCGGCTCGGGCGTAGTAGGTCCGGACGCCTAGCATGAAGCAGCCTTCTCTGGTGGCGGCACTATACCGTCAGTATAGTATCTCTCTAGCTTCCAGTATATATAAAACGTAGTTAGTAGAGGTCAGTCTGTTTGGCGTTCCCTCGTGTAAAGGGCGACTTTGGCATCGACTCTCTCTCGTTAGGTAATTACCGAGGCAAAAGCAGCACTTTCGGAAGTCCGTTTCCCTGCCATCTTAGTGGGACTAGTATAATAAACTTTCACTTGAACTGCCAAGACTCGGATTTTCTTTTTTGTAGTAACGCCCTTAACGAATTACGTTTAACATCCCTTTATGACTTTCCCGATCGGTGCCTCGAGTCGGTACCCGGGCTCCGGGACATTACTACCAAGGCGACTATCGACCCGAGCCCAAAGAAGAAAAAGAACGGACTAAAGTGAGGAGTTCATTGGCCATACATATTGAAGGAGGATGATGGGCGGTTGTCCGCTCACTTTCCGGAAATGGCAGAAATCGATTCCAATGTCGCAGAGAACATTATGTCGATCTGGAAATATCCGCGGAGATGGATATTGAACCCCTCCGCGGATGGGTGGAGGAGAGAAAGGAGAACCCTAATCTCCTAAAATCCCTCATTAGGGAGTCTGTCGCTTTCTTTCATAACAGAGCCGAGAATAACGGCTGGCATAGTTGTCTCTCGCATGCAAGGAGATGTTACTGTTGGATGTCACGGTTCTGGGGCGCCATGATCCTTTTCTCTGGAACAATCGAGGGCACTGCCTTCCTTCCGCTTTCAGAGGTAAGGACTTCATCAATCATCGCTCAGTGAGCTATTTATTGCCGCCAATAGCGCTTCGCTTGCACGCCAGCGCCACGCCTGGTAGAGCTATCGCGCGCGGGCAAAGGAGATGCATTTTTTATACTAGTAGTATTGGACAAGCTCAGAGGGAATAACATCCTGCTGCTCATGGTGTTTCACGATCAGTATTGGAAATGAACGGAGAAGTGGTGGAACGTGCGAAACCACATATTGGATTATTCCAGTGCGGCACGAAGCTTGCTAACGCCGAGTCGACTCCTATGCCGCTAGTTATGCCCTGCTTGGTCCCCCGACACAGTGGAGGTTCCGTAGCGCGTCATGAGCACCGGGCTAAGGGGCGGTTGAGCTACTCAAGCGAACCGCCCTACCTTACTACAACATAGGGACAGAAGGGAGAAGGTTGTGAAGGTGGCCTCGTTATCCACACCTCTGGTCGGATGAATGGAGGACCGACCGACCCAGGTTTTCATGAGCGTTGGCGGGTCCTGGAGTGCCTGTCAAGGGCTCCCGCGCATACCCCGGGGTGATCATCATCACCTGCACCTCACATCTCGGCACAGTGGAACGTTTAACCCGCCTGCTGTCTCATTCAACTACATTTGTTCCTATAATCCATAGCCTAACAGAACGCAGCAACGAGGGGCAACCTGCCCATATAGACAGCGGGGAGGATGGCACTACTGGCAAAGACCGTCTGGCGAAAACGCCGCAGGCGCGAAGCGTGGTTAGGCCTGCGTCGGGGGAGCATAGCATAGACAGGAAAGGGAGCCCGGACGGTGGAAGAGCTCGGGGAGGCCGGGTCATTTGATGGAAATGGAAGGCTTTTCCCCTATTAGAAAAGGCTCTATGAAGTAAAGGGAAGTGCATCAATTCTTGGAAAAAGAGGGAGCAAGCCTATAATCTAAGAAAGTCAATTCAATGAATAGGTGGTGAAGGTGCAGGAAATGTCAAAGCCTAAAACATAATAGCTCTTCTTCCTTTTCAAAAAAATAAAACATAGCTCTTCTAGTGAAATGGGGCTGATATTTCATCACGGACAGAAATGCTATGCGGATAAACATCATCACCAAAAAATACCCAGCTATCCAATAAGGAATGGACCCCTACCCCAAAAGGCTCCCATAAATTCTAAGTGCCCTCGGGTTCAAATTTCGGATTGTTGTAAAATGGCCCATAAGTGGTACAAGGTTGATGTTGGCAGGGGAGACAGTTCTTTTTTGGAAAGAGCCTTGGCATATAAATGATCCTCTTCAAATAGCTTTCCCAAGGATTTTAAAGGGTGGCCAATTCCAAAGGTCTTCTCATGTCCTAATGCTGGTCAGACTCCTTGAAAGGTTGGGACCTCAGTTTCAGCCTCAGGAAAAACTTTTCTGGTGCAGAGGTGGAGGAATAGGCCTCCCTTTCAAGCCTCCTTGCTAATTATGCTCCAAGAAACCTGGGAAGATTGGACTCTCGAAGGGAATTGGGCCATCATTAAAAGATCTTTGGTTCCTAATCTCATTGATAATGATAACAGTGTGTGCCTCAGCCCTTCACATGCGAATATCATATGGAAGTCAAAAACTCCCAAAAAGGTGAAAGATTTTATGTGCATTTTCGCTCTAGAAAAGTTGAATATATGCTGCAGGATACAAAAGGGAATGTTGAATCTTTCAGTCTCCCCCAGTTGATGATTCTTGTCCATAAAGGATGTAAAGGATCAAATGCTCTTTTTTAATCCCCTTTTGCTACTTCATGTTGGTATGACCTCTTTAAACTCTTTAACCACCTGGTGCTTCCTAAAAGTAGCTCAGCAGCTCTCTTCCAGCTCATTTCAGGTACCTATTTTTTGGGCAAAGCTTAGGAATAGTTGGTCTAATGCAATGGTGGCTCTTCAGGAGGATTCATGCCGTGACATTTTTTGAGATTTAGATTTCTTGCCCCTACTTAGTGCTCTCTTTCAAAAGATTCCTGAAATTATGTTTTGTATACTCTTCTTTGTAGCCGTACTCTCTTAAATTCTTTTTGTACTTATTCTCCCATGTAATTAACTCTAACTACAGGGTTATTTTTTGTAAATTACTAAAGAGGGTGGAGGAGGTTTTAATAAATACAGTATGTGTTTTAACTATATCAATTCCTTTAACAAAAAATAGTAGCACCCACCCTGAAACTTCCAAAGATTCTGGCACATATCTAGAAGTATCTGTTTCAGTCGGGCAATATCGGTTATATAAGCTCTAGAAGAAGGAAAAATTTATAATATATATATTAATAAGGAGATAAAAAATTTCAAGTTTACATGGTGCATGGCACATCTGATTATTTTAACACTGCCATGAAGCTGTCAGTTTTAGAGAAGAAAACATTTTCATCAATATAACAGATCCAGTTACTTATATATTCAACCAAGTACGAATAATTCTAGACAAACAACTGAGATAGAAAAATAAAAACCTAACCCATAACGACATACAAGAGATCCAGGTGCACACATTTAAATAAAAAGATGACATATAATAGAAACTGAAAAAAAAAAAATGAAACTCATAGCTTCAACATGTACTTACTATGATCAATTCCATATACACTGCGCCAGAAATCAATGCTCGCACTGTATCTGTCACTGTGAGTAACAGGTGCCATGTACAACTGTGAGCAAGATAGATAGAATCAGCACTGTATCTGTCAAGCTACTCAAGTTTAAAAAACAAAGCACATGCACGCGTACGCGCACACACAACATAAAACAAGCTTTGATTCCTAGTATCCGACTACCCACGGTTTTAGCACTTTTCCTTTTTTTCTGTCTTATTTATCCCTTAAGATTGTGAGGTTATACATCGTATAGGTTTTCATTTTGTACAGGGTATGCTAATCGTTTTAAGTTTTCCCACTTTGATAGCTCTTGCTATTATTTCAACTGCTTCCATCTTTATAAAATTTCCAATTCTCATTAAAAAAAAAAGAAGCACCCAACTACTCGGAGATTCTTAAGAATAATAGGTAACATTTATGTTCATAGAGGTTATACATGCAAGGGGAATCTTTTCATATAGCTTTTCATTTTGCACAGGGTGTGCTGATCATTTGAAGTTTTCGCACTTTGATAGTTCTAGCTGTTCTTTTCACTGCTTACATCTTTCTTGATGAAAAGTTTCATTTCTCATTAAAAATAAAGCACCCAAGCCACTCAGAGATTCTACAGAAAAATAGGTAACATATATGCTGATAGTGTAGACACATCTCATAATCCAAGTTGATGAAAGTAACAAGCACAAAGGGACACAAATGCCACCAGTATTACACAACAGATCAAAAGTGAAGATACTATAAGATAAGAGAGATACTGTTGCATTTGATGGTAGTATAAGGCCTCCAGGTTTTAACCACCGATCTCTGGCATAAATTACACTTCCAAATAAAGTAAAAAATGGATCTTTCATGAAAAGCATTAAGGTAAACTTGCAGATAAGGTAATTATTTCAGGTTCAATTTTTATAAGTCGATAAACATAACCACCTCGTATAAAAGCATATATCCCATCCACTCAGAAATTATAACATCCACACCCTCATCAATTTGAACATGCTGCATGGTTTTAGGAGAAAAAGGTCAACAATGTAATTGTTATTAATATTTATTAACAAATTAAACAAAATTATTAAATAATTAATTATAAACAACTAAGTAATATATATTTTTTTTAGTTCAACATGTGGAGGTGGAGATTCAAATCAGTTGAGTTAATGGTCAGGTTAACAGCAACTAAGATATATTAATGAACTAATTTTGTATTAACTAATATTGGAATGCGTATATACTTGTGATACCAATAGGAAGATGAGGTCATCCATCCACAACTTCGAATGAGAGTAAGATTTTCTTTTTTTTCATCAAAGAACCAAGCTTTCTCAATGGAAGAATACTGGGCCAATCATGGCTAGAAAAAATGAGCCAACAAAAAAATGGGCCTACCAAAAGACAGCCCAAAAGAATCCCAACAAAACCTAACCTACGAAAAGATAGCCCTTTGGGTGCTTGGAGTTTTCTCCATCATTTCATCTATCAATGAAATTGTTCCCTTCTCAAAAAAAGAAAAGGAATTCGGTCCAAAAGAATAAAACCTAAAGAATAATTAAGAAAGTCATTAGACATAGATGTCGTAAGTCGTTTTTGGGCAACCACAGCAAGGAAAACCTACCGACAAAGAGAGTAAGATGACTCATAGGTAGTATGATTGACATCTAAATCAAAGCATGAAAATATACATCCCGACCCAAAATCCATTCCCAAGAGAATAACTTGAAACAAACACAACAAAAGAATTAGAAAAGAAGGGAACCAAGTCTACTGCTTCCCCTATTTTTTGGAATATTATACAGCTCACTACTTGGTGGTGCCATAGCAACAGCAAATTCTTTTGTAATCAAATAGTGGAAACATTTTTTTTTTTTTATATGTGAGTGTCCGAACCAACTTACGCGCACCTCGACTAATCTCACGGGACAACCGTCGGACCCTACAACATTTGGTTGCCAAGGAAACTCGTAGGAAATTAATTCCTAGGTAAGTGGCCACCAAGGATTGAACTCTATGAGGGTTCTAATAGTAGAAACATTTTAAACAGATCAATTTAAGATTAATGAAGACCCGAAGCAACCAAATAGGAACAAAGACACATTTGCAACTTAAAGGCTCACCTCAACTCTACTATGCAATACAATGATTGTATCCGATAGATTATTAGCCTTAACAACATTTGAGGCCTGCAAAGGGAAGCAAAATCAACTCAAACATAAAGTTAAAATTCTGCTTCTTGCATGATACTAGACCATTCAAAGAAGAATTAGTTAGAACAAAAATTAGATAGGCTACAAAATCTGAAATGTTGAGAGTTAAAAGCAAAGCATTTAACACAAGCAGAAGCGACACAAAAACTTTGATAAATATTTTGCGTATTTGATTTTCTAAAAAGTTAGAGATAGAGAGATATGTTCAGTATGTAAGTAAATTTTAGAGAGAAAAGAATTGGTTAGACACCTAGCTACCAACACAAAAAGAAAACAGCAAACCAATTTTACAAGAACATAGACTATCTTGAATATAAAGAGCAAAACATGAATCTCAAAATCTAAAGCCCCACTTGATAACCATATATGTTGGTAGAACTCAAAGCCCCACTTTTTTATTCTAATAACACAAAAACTTTGATAAATATTTTGCGTATTTGATTTTCTAAAAAGTTAGAGATACAGAGATATGTTCAGTATGTAAGTAAATTTTAGAGAGAAAAGAATTGGATAGACACCTAGCTACCAACACAAAAAGAAAACAGCAAACCAATTTTACAAGAACATAGACTAAATTGAATATAAAGAGCAAAACATGAATCTCAAAATCTAAAGCCCCACTTGATAACCATATATGTATGTAGAACTCAAATCCCAACTTTTTTATTCTAATAACAAAAAACTTTGATAAATATTTTATGTATTCGTTTTTCTAAAAAGTTAGAGATAGAGATATGTTAAAGTATGCAAGCCAATTTGAGAGAGAGGGATATTTTAAAGAGAGAACTTTTAGAGAGAAAAGAATTTGTTAGACACCTAGCTAATAACCAATAATATTTCTCTTTCTCAACCTATGAACGGGCAAGACCAATAATATTGAATTTAAACCCTGGATATTTAAACCCTGCATAATAGAAGTTCAAAATCTAATCCAAAGGGACCCCATACATCAGTTCAAAAGCTCAAAAAAATATTCCAATGGTTTGTTTCCTAGAAGGCAAAAAAGGAAGGAAAAGAAATGAAGGACTAACCTGATTCTAACTTTATTTCAATGAAAAGGTCTCCAAGAGCATCACACGTGATGATCAACGATTTAACCATCTAGAACATAAAAGCATCCTTGACAATAGCTTGAACGGTAAAACTTATAATTGAACAATTGAATGGAAAGTTGTAAAGAAAAGAATACTTGTTAGGATCCAACGAAATTGAACCCAGATCTTAGATAAAATAATTGATGCAAGATTATGTTCAGAATGTTTTACACACGACATCAACTTTTTGTTCCGAAGGCTATTTCCAAAAATTATAATAGTTACAAAGCACATGAAATGAATAGTCACCAGGCGATGACATATCCTCAAAGTTGTGGCCGTACACATAAGAGACCATGATGATAATAAGAAGTAAAAAAAATCAAGTCAAGGAGCAAAATAGAATTTCAAAATCTAAGCCACCCGTATACATCATCTGTTTTCTTTCAGCCAGTAGACAGAATTTAAAAGATTCCATTCCACTCATCTTGAAATATAAGGCATGAACATAGTTCATTTTAGCATAATTTGTGTTCTCTAAATGATATTACTTTTATCTTTTTATAATAAATACATGTTAACAAGAAAAGATTTTATTGCATTACAACCTTTCTAAACTTAGAATGTAGCAATCTTACCTTGATATGCTCTACAAAACCAAATTCTTCTCTTTCCTTGAATATTATGAAGCTCATTTGAAGCTTTTGATGCAGCAACAGATGGGATTGGGTTCATATAAGCAAGCCGGTTAGATTATAAAAATAAGAAGAGAGTACAAGCAATCAAAAGAAAAGCAGCATAACATTCCAAAAAAGGAAAAAAGGTAAAAATCTAAGCATACAAAAGTAAAACAATATTTCATGTTATGTTTCTAAAGCCAAGGACCCATACATAATTTCCAAAGTTCATAGTCTACTTCAACAAAGCAAAAAGTGAAGTAAAAAAAATCATTCATGTTTCTAGTCAAGGAGCAAAATAGAATTTCAAAATCTAAGCCACCCGTATACATCATCTGTTTTCTTTCAGCCAGTAGACAGAATTTAAAAGATTTCATTTCACTCATCTTCAAATATTTCAGGCATGAACATAGTTCATTTTAGCATAATAATTCTCTAAATGATGTTACTTTTATCTTTTTATAATAAATAAATGTTAACAAGAAAAGATTTTATTGCATTACAACTTTTCTAAACATAGAATGTAGCAATCTTACCTTGATATGCTCCACAAAACCAAATTCTTCTCTTTCCTTGAATATTATGAAGCTTTTGATGCAGCCAACAGATGGGATTGGGTTCATATAAGAAGCTAGTTCGATTATAAAAATAAGAAGAGAGTACAAGCAATCAAAAGAAAAGCAGTTCAACTTGAACACAAGAAGTTGAGTGAATCAAAATTCCATACCTTAGGATCAAAGGGCGATGGATTTTCCGCCATGTGAAACCTCGAATCAGGCTCGATCGCTGCGAAAGAGATGGAAAATGAAAGTGGAAGATGGCCGCCAAAATGGAAGTCGATTTCATGATTTCATTTGTAACCCTAGATGATGCCGAAATGGAAGTCGAAAAGTTTTTCATTAAACGTGGAAAAAACATTCAAATCCTTAACTAAAATATCTACTGCCTTGGAGCGGTCATGCCTGATACAATTCGAAACAAAAATTTGAAACAATCTCCCACTAAAATGGAACCCAGAAGAGCTAACAACTTCAAAATATATAGCCATAAAAAAAATGGGAAATGTGAGTTGCTTACTTATCCAATGCCTCAAAGATATTTCTGCTTCCTTATCATCTATACTTTGGTAAAACCAGAGTGGTATCTCTCAACTTCATCCCAGTTACCATTATGAATCTCATTTTCAAAATATTTCATATTGAAGAAAAACTCAGATTCCTGCTCAAGCCTATTTTGGAAAAACAAAGCTTAATGTTGCTGCAAATTTAAGCACCAAATTCCAAAAGACATATTATATCAATCCATAAAAAAAAGAGTACTGTAAAGATCAAGAACACCAGCTCCCTACTGAGGGAGACATCACTACCGCCTCCGTTTTGATCAGTGTTAGCAAAAAAAACTGATAGATCTGGAAAAAATGAAAATTCAAACAGAGAAATGTTAGAGATCGAGCAGAGACATGATTCTTCATACCTTGAAAACAAACCAAGAACAAACATAGAAGAAATTCCTCAGCGTGTTCAGAGAACAAAAAAAAAACGGGGGATCAGAAATTCGAAGGAAATGGAAGAGAATATAGAGAGGAACTCACCATATGTACTGTGCAATGATCTTGGTGGAATCAAAGAGATTGAGGTTGATGAGATCTGAGAGCAGAGACATGATTCTTGTTTATTGAAAGAGCTAGAACACAGAAATCAATGGAGTTTGAGAGGGAATGATTTGGATTCCCGCTCTTCTTGCCGACGTTGAAGCAATCTTTTACAACTTAAGTTACCTCCAAGATGTAACGAGCAACCCACAATTCATCCCCAAAAGCTATACCAACTGAAGGACCAAATTGAAATTCCCACTATATTGGTGCAAAAGAAAGCACATAAGTTTAACATAAAAACATAATCAGAATCAAATACATTGCAGAACCAGGAAAAAGAAAAAAGCTATACTTAGCCCTGGCATCACTTCTCCATTGATACCACTGATATTGACACCGGCATATATACAGGCTTTGTAATGAGCATCAACAATGTCACGGCCAAAGGCTTTGTTGACACCAACACCGCAATAGTACGGTCCCTATCGACAAACAAAATTCCTATTCATATACTACTTGAAGTTTTGATTAATTATAAATATAATCTCATTTCATCCCATCTCATTGATTCTATTCAACTAACTCTAAGAAGTTTGAGAAGAGAAAGTAGTTTGAATTACCTGTGGCCCAGGAAAACCACCAATCGGCCACCCGACCGGCCATTTTACGTCCTTCTGCAGCAAGGTGTACTCTTGCTCAAGACCATACCTGTGTTTCCAAAACAAATGAGCCAAAGTCAGCATATCGATTCTAAGAAGACATCTTTATGAAAGCAGTTGAACTTTGTTTCACTAAAAAGGTATGTGTATTTGGAGAAATTTTTGAAGACTACTGGATCCTATTACATATGATTTTAGATTGGCAAGACTTTTGGCATAGAAACCAAACTTTGGGGAGCATTTTGTACACCTTGGCGTGTTGATGAAATTAGAACGCAATTTTCAGTTGGAGTCTTTTGCAACCATCGACTGAAACATCTTTCTAGTTGGGCAGTTCGTTTGTTTCTACCTATTTTCATTTTCTTTATAAAACTCGAGGACGAGTTTTTTTTGGAGGGATAGAATGATGTAGTAGGATTAGGGGTAAATTCATATTACTCATGGTTAATCCTTTTAGTTTACTTTTCATTCTCTATAAATAGAGAATCCCTCTCATGTATTCATTAACTTTTGATTCATAATAAGATTCTTGGATAGATTCTTGGAGAGAACTCTCCTTAGTTACTTAGGCTACATCACTTCCCTTATACACCTTGCCAAAACCACCTTTACCTAGAATATGTTTGTTGCTAAAATGATCTGTTGCAACTTGTAGTTCACGTAGAGAGAACCTCTTGAGCTGACCAAGATGAACTTCTGGATCCTCTTCGGCTGTAAAAGAATTGTAATGGAATAAATAATCCTCTTAAATGACGTAGGAACATAACTTTGTTGCTAGGTACACTGACCAGGTACATCAAAGAAATGATCTTGTGGTTTCTTCCGACGCCACAAAGCAACTGCAACAGCAGGAGCAGCAAACAGTAAAGCGGCAGCAGCAGCAACTCCACCAGCAATAGCTCCAGTGGCACTATTACCTAAAGTCATGCACCAAATTGAACAGAAAGATAATAACGACATAGAAAGAAGCCAGCAAGTCAGTTTAATCAACAGTGAATAATGACCATATATATGTTTCTTTTTTTTGCTTAAGAAACAAACTTTTTGTTGAAGTTACAACAAAAACAAGAATGTAAACTTCAATTAGGATAATAAAGCAAAAACCCCCGATTCATACCAAACTTTACACGAGAAAAAAAGGTTTCATAATTGTAACCTTTAACTTCTATCATTTCTTATTTACTTATGTACAAACTACACCTGGAAAGGTTACCAATTACTGTCTTTTCAAAAAAAAGGTTACAATTACTGCAAGCAGAACAGCTAGCTGGACCTATATATATTTACTGTTTTCATGTGTTTTCACTTCTTTCTAAAATAACTATTACTGCAAGCAGAACAACTATTTCTAAAAAAGGTTACAATTACTGCAAGCAGAACAGCTAGCTGGACCTATATATATTTACTGTTTTCATGTGTTTTCACTTCTTTCTAAAATAACTATTCATGTATATTCCTTACATTTTTCATTTTTTAAAATATAATTACTATACATTAAATATTAGTAAATAAAAAATGAAAATATGAAAAAGAATATATTTTTCCAAACAACATCCTGATGAAACAAACACGAGAAAATATAGGAAAATAGAAGCCAAAATGTACTAAGTCAATGAGGCAAGTTCAAGATCTCTAAGCTTTCAAGAGGCTTGGAATTCTCTCTTATTAGTAAAAAGAAATTAGACAAGAATATCAGTAAAAAGAAATTATAATATCAAATACAATCAGCATTTATTGAGAAACGTGTTTTTTTAAAAAGAAAAGTGAGAGGCTTTTATGATAGCAAACCTGATGCAGGGGTTGGTGAAGAAGGTAAAGGAGGAGGTGGAGTACTTAAAGCAGATTCATTAAGATTATTATGAGCAAAACTGCGTGGAGAAGGATGGTCAGTTACTCTTAATGGTCTGCTGTAATATGATAAAGAAAGAAAAAAAATAAAACACACAAAGCTTATTACCAGATAGGGGTAAAAATAGAAAAAGAACCATTGACCGGAATATCTCCAGTTAGGTTGTTGTATGAAAGATCCCTGCAGACTGCAGTACAATTGAATGATAATATTACCTTAAACAGAAATAGAAATGAAAATGACAAAAAAAGAGCAAGGATTATTGGTCCTTAGGAATAAAATTAATAAGCAGTACTCACAGGACTTGCAAGGTTGTGACATTGGTTAATGACATTGGAATAGTTCCGGATAAGCTGTTGTTGTTAAGACGCCTATTTCACATATGGAGAAGAAAATCATGTTAGAGATCCACTTCATAGTGATTTCAGAAAAAATACAGAAATATAACAAAAGAACGGAAAATAATAATAATATTAATAGTAATCAAGCTGGGTATGATTGAGCAAGGATGACACACTGACATAAATTATAAAGCAATAATTCAGATTTTGGGATGACACAGACATGTACAGCAGCAAATATGTCCGAAAGCATTTAACATTAGTTTTTCCATTCTAATCTGGTACAGCCCCCTCCTCTTCTCATTCTCAATAGGAATGCCTCGAGAACTGTCCTTGTCATGATAAAAGCCACTTCAAAGAAGACAGCGGAGTTGCTATAGACATTTTTTTATTGGAATAACACACATCTACGTTATACATATTTTTCAAAGCTGATTAATTACTACAAACTGACATAAATCAAAAATCAAATTACTAAAAAACTTCAAACAAAAATCTATTCTAAAAAAGGTCAATCAAACAAGGAAAATATCAAGCAGATGGCCAGATGCTAAACAAGTTTACTGAAGGGGGAAAAAGATTAAGGATGTGTAACCATACAGGAAACGTAGTTTTTCAAGCTGGCCAAGTGTGACGGGTATGGGACCAGTTAAATTGTTCGAGTAAAGCTCCAAGCTCACCAAGTTTGTCAAGTCCCCAAGCTCCTCCGGAATTCCTCCAGTAATATTGTTACTATAAAGCTCCCTGTCATATCATACCAGTTCATATTATTCTCACCTAGGATAATTATCATAAATAAATCACACTCCGTCACTTTTTTCTTTATAAGAATATCATACCAGTTCAAATTGATGTGCAACATTTATCAGAAATGTAATTCATGAAATTTAGTAAGAAGTTAAATGATTTTTTTTTCCTTATCCAATTTCTTTTTTTCAAAGGAAACAATTTTATTGATGGTATGAAATTACAAAAGAAAAAGGGAACCTCCGCTCCAAAGGAGTTACGGAAGACCTCTCCAAGTGGAAATTGGATAAAAGAGAATAGAAACTATAATCATGAAAAAGAGGAGAGCATTTACACCATGTAATTGTCATATATACTATAGCATCAAAAATCCTATCAAAAGAGAGCTCCTTATCTAAAAATTATTTGGTTCCTATCATGTCCAAAAGAAAGCCCGAACAAAATGCAACCACAAGAGCTTTGTTTCCTTTTTAAAGGTTTGTCCCAGTAAAACATGAGAGAGGAGAAGTGGAGGATCTCGTGGAAGGACCATCGACCACCCAAAAGAGGATAGAATAGTCCCCCAGAATTTTGTCGCAAAACAGCAAGTTATAAAATAGGTGACTTTATGATTCAGAGCTTTCTTTACAAATGTAGCACCATTAAGGGGAGATGTTAAAATAGGGCAACCTCAATTGGAGTTTGTTGAGAGTCAAAAACAAGATAGTGTCTTGGAGTTAAATGAAAATATAACCTTCATCAGTAAAAAAAAAAAACCAGTAAACTTGATCTACAAATTCCTTGAACTACCACAACCCAACTGGGAAGAGAGAGAGAGGGAGAGATAATCAAGATGGAGAATCAAAAATTAAAAAGATCAGTGTAGCCACATCACATATTGATGAACACTCACAAATACTGTAAACTCTGAAGCTGACCAAGATGTGGAACTAACGGGCCAGATAGATTTGCATTTTCCAAGATCACTGGCAAATAAAAGGGAAAAGATTGAGGAGCCAGCATTCATAATAATAATATCCAAAAGCAGTATTTGTTCCATCCTACTATTAAGTATTAGGCATAGAAGCTTACACTCGAGTGACCTTAGCACTGACACATTACATGGAACCATGTGACCATGTGCAGGGATTAACAAGTGAAGAATCCCAACTCTGCAGTACGCCGTTGGGATCTCGTAAATTTGACTTCCATGCACTCAAAGACCTTGGAAGTTTGGAATTTTGGACCAGCTAAAAAAGACCTTGGAAATTTGGAATTTTGGAGTGCATCATATAACTTTTCTGTCAATAATAGAAAGCATTTACAGCACTTAGATCCACTTTACACTAAATGTATTAACTAAGTAAAATCTTACATAAACTCACCTATTTTCATACTATAGAAACCACCACAATTATTTTATCCCCTATTATATCCATGCACCATGGCAGAAACTGTATGAGACGAAATATATTTCAAAATACTTGTCTTTCCATAACTCATACAAGTATTACCTCAAAGCATAAGATATATTACCTCATTGATCCCTTTGTAAAAGCATTTCAAAGCATCAAGATATACAAAAAGAACTAGACATATTACCTCATTAGATCTCTATTTTTCATATTATAACTTCTCTTTAAACTACCGATGAAAGTTTTTAGAGTACCATTAAATAACACACAAATTTGAATATACACATAGAATGCAAATATATGAAAGAAACAAAGTGAACCGGAGTCGTAAACCTTGCGACTTTTATTAGCTAGAATCTCGAAAACAAGCCTTAGACAGAGACTCGAATGGATCCTTCAACAAGCCTTAGACAGAGCTCAACACTCTCCATCTTTTTCATAGCTCCAACACACATGACCACAACAATTTAGACATCTTCCATCTCCAAGAAGAACACAATCACGATAAAATGATTAAAAACATTAGAGACAAAAAAAAAAACACAAAGTCGGAAACATTGAGCCAAAAGGAGCCAAAATCCCTCACCTATTATAATGGTAATAACTTAGATGAACAAATACTTCATATAACACCTTCATGATCTAGTCACCTTAACGAGTTACTAATAAACTAAAGGAAAAAAATACACTTTTAGTCCCTGAGATTTGGAGTTATTTGGTCCTAGAGTTTCAAAAGAGACCCTCTTAATCACTGAAGTTCGAGAAAATGTTTTAAACAATTGTTAGGATTTAGGGTTTAGTTTAGGGATTATTCTTTCCTTATTTGTTATTGGTTATTCTATCCTTATTTGTATTTGTTCTTTCCTTATTTCGTCATAGCAATCTCTATATATATCTCAATGTAATTCTCTCTCAATACAATGAATAATATACTTTTCCATATATTATAACATGGTATCAGAGCTCCTTCTGAAACCCTAAGAAATCAAAAAAACCCTAGGGCGGCGGCTTGCGCTTGGCAGCCGTCGCCCCTCGCCCAATTTTGTTCTTCTCCGATCTTTGTTCATATGATTTCGTTAGTTTTTTATTTGGCTTTTCTTTCTCCGGCTGCCGTCGCACCCATCGCTTTCCGCGCCGGAATCAACCGTTGCCCGCTGCCCAGATTCATTCGCTGTCCACCATTTGTCGCCGTTCAGCCGCTGCCCACTGCCCAGATTCGTTTGTTGTCCACCATTTGTCGCCGTTCAGCCGCTGCCCACTGCCCAGATTCGTTTGTTGTCCACCATTTGTCGCCGTTCAGCCGCTGCCCGCTGCCCAGATTCGTTTGTTGTCCACCATTTGTCGCCGTTCAGCCGCTGCCCGCTGCCCATATTCGTTTGTTGTCCACCATTTGTCGCCGTTCAGCTGCTGCCCGCCGCCCAGATTCGTCCGCTGTCCGCCACCTGCAGTCGGCCCAGATATGCCGCTCAGATTCGTCCGCCGCCGCCGTTTCCTCGGCACGCCGCCACCACCAAAGAGCTCTTCCTCTCTTCCTTCAGATTAGTTGCCGCAGTCCTCCTCCATCTGGCACCTCTTCCTTCGATCCAATGAAAGACCTATTTTGGTCTCGGTTTATTTCAGTTCAATGTTCGGTTTTGGTTCAAATCGGTTCAACCCCGATTCGGTTCTGGTTCAAATCGGTTCAACCCCGATTCAGTTTTGTTTCAGTCCGGTTCAGCCCGGTTTCGTTTCAGCCTGGTTCATTCCAGTTCGTTTCGTTTCAACCCCGGTTCAATCTGGTTTGGTTTCGTTAAATCTTATTCAGTTTACTCTGATTCGGTTCTGGTTCAAATCGGTTCAACCCCGATTCAGTTTTGTTTCAGTCCGGTTCAGCCCGGTTTCGTTTCAACCCCGGTTCAATCCGGTTTAGTTTCAACCCCGGTTCAATCCGGTTTGGTTTCGTTAAATCTTATTCAGTTTACTCTGATTCGGTTCGGTTTATTTTGGTTCACTATGTTCGTTGTGCATCTGCCTCCGCATGTTCGCGCAAACTCTCCGTCATGGAGATTCAAATCTGCATTTGTTCGTCCAAAATTATCTAACAAACTCAATTTGGTTTCTCAACTACCATCTTGAGTTTGAGGGAGGGTGTTAGGATTTAGGGTTTAGTTTAGGGATTATTCTTTCCTTATTTGTTATTGGTTATTCTATCCTTATTTGTATTTGTTCTTTCCTTATTTCGTCATAGCAATCTCTATATATATCTCAATGTAATTCTCTCTCAATACAATGAATAATATACTTTTCCATATATTATAACAACTCTGTACACTTATGAAATAAATCCCTATCAGAGCAAATGGTGCATACAAGATATTGTTCAGGTGTTGACTAAGTCAGTAAGTCCTTCACCAACAAAGTAATTTTACAGCTCTGGGAACAAATGAAATCTAACTTATCACAGCATTTCTCATTTCCCAAAAATTCCAAAATTATGACCATGAATAACATATCAAAAGGAGCTGGCTAATATGACTATTTTCTTGCATTACATGATTTAAAGTGAAATAACTGTAACTTTTCTAGGTTAAAATTCAAAAGGATTTACCTTCTGCAGAACAAGCTTATACTCCACAAGTTCATTGTAGGAACGCTGTAGCTTCTCACTATTAGCATTTGTCTCAACCAGTTCTGCCTCAAGCTCACCAAGTTTGACCTATAATCCGATAAAAAAGAAAACGATCAAGATTCAAGGCACGAAGCACCAGAAACCATTTTCATTTTAGCTAGTAATAAAATTGAAAGATACCTCAAGGTCGTCTATATTGATATCAACTTGTAACGCAGAGCTTTTGCTTGACAATCCAGCCTTCAACATCTGTTCCTTGAAAAAATGCAATTTGCGTGCCATCTCTCCACATCTTTTAATCTTGTTAGAACCAATAGTAAGAAAGGTAAGTTCAACAGAGAAATTGAAATGCAGATGTAATGCAAAGTGACAAGTAAACAAATACTACACAAATTTCCATTAACTTTGGACATTAACAATACCATTAAAAATATCCAATAATGAGGCAAAGTTAGCAAAATTTTCACAAATCACAATGACAATATATTGGCAACATTCATAATCAAAGAATATTTCCTATTACAACATTGAACTTATCAGCAAGGTAACCAAATGGAAAATCCAGTCTCCGTGAATAATGGATATGAAATGCCCATACAACCCCTGAAGCCATATATTCCAACAATGTTACCAGTACAAAATCTCAGAACGTCTTATCATTCATTAAATCCACATTGGTACAAAAAGCTAGACTAATTCTGAGTAGTTATTTGATATGTTCTAACTACCTTTACCACACTTGCATCTATTTCAAGTAAAACTGTGCCAGTATGATAAAATTTCTTAAAAGTGCATATATTTATAAGATAATATGGGAAGGATACTCGAGACTTAGACTTGAATTACAAATATCAACTTGCAAAAAAAAAAAAAAAAAATCAACTTGTACCATTTTATATCACCAGACCATGGACAATGTATGTGTGTATGTGAGAGGAGGGAATTTGGGCACATCAGATCTCAAATTGGATTATTACCAAACCAATGTATCTATCAGCGTATCACGGTCGTTTTTAATTGGATAAAAACTAAAGACAATTGAAGCACATAAAATGGTATTTTGGGACATGGATCAAGACATACCTGTGCAGCATAAGTACGCTGGAATGGGCTTTTCTCGGCATTGAGCTGGAAGAAATAAAACATTGAGTATCAGGTATAACAGAACAAATGACAGGGAAAAGAAGTTATAGGAAAACCAAGAGAGAGATATACGAGTTAACTATTTCAACAGAGAAGAAAACAGCAGGAAACTGGTACACATTCACAACTCTAGTAATAACTCATAACATCAATAAGTATCATCTTCCATCAAAAACACATGTTATAATATTACGAAGAAATATTTTCCATAAAAAAAAGTAACAATATAAGATGAATAATATCTATATTCCTCCAATACAAGGATCAGGCACAAGACTAGCACCTGACCAAGGTGGCAAAATCCTGTCCTTACGGCTTAAATTTTTGGGAATTTTAGTTAAGCAAGAATAAACTCAGCACAAACAGTTAACCACATCAACCCTGGTACTTCAATTAATTTATTCAGTCTCTTTTTAAATTTTAATCATGAGAAAAAAATTATTTATGTAGTGAAGCAAACAAAAAAAAAATAGAGCTTCCAAAAGGAGCAAGTATGCATCCTGATTCAAGTTAATTACATAAGGAGCATAATCACACAAGGAAAAAAAAAGAGAGAGAGCGAACATCATGCGTGTAATTTTCAAACCTCATGAGATTGTATGCCATATAATATCAAATTAGAACTTCCTTGTTTGTTTCTTCCATCAAATGCTCAAAAACAAAAAAAATTGAAACCCCAATCTTTGTGTGCTTGAAATATGAAACAAGTCACAACCACATGAACCTCCAATATTTTATCATCATAAAATTTATGGGCTATATACTCTTAAGTAGATAAACCAAGACAGTAGTAATTTAGAACTGCTGAATACTACGCTATGTTCAACCTTTGAACAGATTTTACAGTTCCTTAGTCGCCCATTTTCACTAACTATCAAAAGCTCTATTTCCAAGGACAATTCCATGAGATAAAAGATGCCGACCTACAAGCTGATAGTTACTAGAAAATTAACCAAAAGAAAGTAATCGAAACCACCACTGGTTGCAACAAAAACAATAAAATTGACTTTCTGATAACACACCAACATCACAGTGAAGCACAATAAACTAAAAACAGTAGCAATCAAGTTCAATCTAAGCATCAAGAAGATGATTGACAATGAACAAAAACAAATCCAAACAGAAATCGAAGAACTGGAAGATTAGGAAGATGAACATACATCTTTGAACTGTAGAAGGCCGAGATCACCAAGGTAGGAGATAGTGCGATGCGCAGACTCGATGGGAATGATGAGTTGAACGAGTTGCATCGGCTCGGAGCGGAACAGATCCATGGATGGACAGCAACCACGACGGGTATCGCCCATTGTTGAAAGATCTTCCTCCTCCGATGGTGGATCTTCTTCAGAGCGTATATGTGAATCTTGATTGGGGTTGGAGAAGAAAAGAAGAACACAAAACGAATCTGGATGGAGGATGGAGGATGAAGATGGAATGAAGAGAGGAGATGATGATGAGTTTGAATGCTGTTGATGATCGTAGGCTATACATACGAGCATCCACGTTAACACGATTCCATCTCTTTTGTTTTTTTATTGCTTTTTATTTTTATCCCCAGGATTCACCACACGATTCCATCTCTTTTGTTTTTTTATTGCTTTTTATTTTTATCCCCAGGATTCACCATTTTATTCTTCATGAACTCAGCTGTCTATGTCTATGTAGAACTCGAAGCCCCACTTTTTTTATTCTAATAACAAAAAACTTTGATAAATATTTTATGTATTTGATTTTCTAAAAAGTTAGAGATGAAGAGATATGTTAGTATGCAAGTAAATTTGAGAGAGAGAGAGAGCTATTTTAAAGAGAAATCTTTTAGAGAAGATTTTTTTTTTAGTTCAATGATTGTGAGGTTGGGAGAATGAACACCATGGACTGTATACATTTTGAAACATGAATAAAACAAAAAATAGGAGTACAAAAATGACAAACACTCCAGTGTGCTCTGTCATAATTCATAAAGGCAAATCTATGTGTAATTACCATGCACAATAATAAAAAGGAAGCAAACATCATTAAGTCTACCATAATCAGCCCTAACCTAAGTTTTATAAAAACTCAATAAAATACAAACTATAATAAATGGATGAAAAACTAACAAATCCCCCCTCACACTCCATTCAAATGTGAATTAACTATGTCCATAAAATCAAATGTGAATCAACGATCGTGGGGTTGGAAGAATCAATGATCAGTAACTAACAATTGATACGAAGATTAAAGTGATTATATGCGACGGATATTATAGTTAACTACCCAAGTTCAAATCACAACTAATAAAAACTCAAAAGGAATCAATTGCAACGAGTGAAATGCTAAAATTAAAACTCATACCAACTGATAAATTTTTTTGCCCAGCTGAGACCTTGGAAATTCGGCTTTTCTGTCAATAATAGAAAGCATTTACACTTATATCTACTTTTTAAGCTAAATGTTTTAACTAAGATCTTGCATAAAACTAACTCCTTTTAAAATCATAGAAAACACTACAATTTTTTTATCCCCTATTCCATGCACCATTACAGAAACTGTATGTGACCAAGGGAAACATATTTAAAAATACTTCTCTTTACTAACAAATGACCTTTGTAAAAGCATTTTGAAGCATCAATAATGACTAGATTTATAACCTCATTAGATCCATGTTTTTCATATGATAACTATTTTAAACTACCAACGAATTAGTTTTTAGAGTAGCATTGAATATAAGACCCAAACTAAACGATAATACTTCACGTAGAATGCAAACATATGAACAAATCAAAGTGAAAAGAAGTCATAAAAATCTCGAAAACAAGCCTTAGTCAGAGACTCGAATGGATCTTCAACTTAGCAACAACAATATTGACTGTTGTGATATGAACTCAGCTGTCTATAGTCATATGTATATCATAGGACAACAATTTTTATATAGTAATTAGTAAACAAGGATTACAATAGTAACAAAAAGAATTGCGAGAAAGAGGACAAGAAATCCTACCTACACAAAAAGAAAACAGCAAACCAATTTTACAAGAACATAGACTAACTTGAATATAAAGAGCAAAACATGAATATCAAAATCTAAAGTCCCACTTGATAACCATATATGTTTGTATAACCATATATGGTTGTAGACATTATTAATTGAAGTAATGGCGTCAATTAGCAAGGGATGGAGTTTGATAATGGATTTTCCCTGAGCATGGAGAAATAGAAATAGCAAATCACGGATCTCGAGGAGTGAAATGTAACACAAAGGATCCTAAATCTCCATTAGCGAACAAAAAAAACAGGAACTCTCGTGCGCTGATTTAATAGGTAAATCACGGCCATAAATTCTTTTTGTTTCAAAGGCTAGTTCCAAAAGTTATAATAGTAAACAAAGCACATGAATAGAACAAAAGGTCACCAGGCCTTTTGTCCCACACCAGGCCATTCATATCCTCAAAGTTGAAGTTGTGGCCGCACACTCATCCATGATGAACATTCCAAAAAAGGAAAAAGGTAAAAATCTAAGCCAAAGACAAAAGTAAAAAAATATTGCATGTTATCAATGAACTTAGCAGTTAAAAATCTAAGCCAAAGGACCCCTACATAATTTCCAAAGTTCATAGTCAATAACTTCAACAAAGGCAAAATAACAAAGGCAAAAGGTGAAAATCTAAACCAAAGACAGAAGTAAAAAAAATCATTCATGTTCTAGTCGAGCAAAATAAAATTTTAAAATCTAAGACACCCATACACATCTTCCAAAGCTCATACTAAATAACTTCAACATACATACTGCTTTAAAAAAGCAAAACAATATTCTCATGGTTTGTTTCCTAGAAGGCAAAAAAGGAAAGGAAAGAATTGAAGGAAGGACTAACCTGAACTTTCTCTTCGAAGGCTAGTCCTCAAAAATTTTAATAATAGAAAGGCACATGAAGATTCAAGGTGACATCACATGTCATATCCTCAAGTGGTGGTTGCACACACCAAAGACCATGATGTAATAACATTCCAAAAACACAAAAGGTGACAATCTAAACCAAAGAAAGAAGGAAAAAAATCATTCATATTTCTAATCAATGAGCATAATAGAAGTTCAAAATCTAATCTAAAGGGACACCATACATCAGTTCAAAAGCTCAAAAAAATATTCCAATGGTTTGTTTCCTAGAAGGCAAAAAAGGAAGGAAAAGAAATGAAGGACTAACCTGATTCTGACTTTATTTCAATGAAAAGGTCTCCAAGAGCATCACACGTGATGATCAACGATTTAACCATCTAGAACATAAAAGCATCATTGACAATAGCTGGAACGGTAAAACTTATAATTGAACAATTGAATGGAAAGTTGTCAAGAAAAGAATACTTGATAGGATCCAACGAAATTAAACCCAGATCTTAGATAAAATAATTGATGCAAGATTATGTTTAGAATGTTTTACACACAAGACATCAACTTTTTGTTTCGAAGGCTAGTTCCAAAAATTATAATAGTTACAAAGCACATGAAATGAATAGTCACCAGGGGATGACATATCCTCAAAGTTGTGGCCGCACACATAAGAGACCATGATGATAATAACATTCCAAAAAAGGAAAAAGGTAAAAATCTAAGCATACAAAAGTAAAAAAATATTTCATGTTATGTTTCTAAAGACAAGGACCCATACATAATTTCCAAAGTTCATAGTCTACTTCAACAAAGGCAAAAGGTGAAGTAGAAAAAATCATTCATGTTTCTAGTCAAGGAGCAAAATAGAATTTCAAAATCTAAGCCACCCGTATACATCATCTGTTTTCTTTCAGCCAGTAGACAGAATTTAAAAGATTCCATTTCACTCATCTTGAAATATCAGGCATGAACATAGTTCATTTTAGCATAATTTGTGTTCTCTAAATGATATTACTATTATCTTTTTATAATAAATAAATGTTAACAAGAAAAGATTTTATTACATTACAACCTTTCTAAACATAGAATGTAGCAATCTTACCTTGATATGCTCCACAAAACCAAATTCTTCTCTTTCCTTGAATATTATGAAGCTTTTGATGCAGCAACAGATGGGATTGGGTTCATATAAGCAAGCTGGTTCGATTATAAAAATAAGAAGAGAGTACAAGCAATCAAAAGAAAAGCAGTTCAACTTGAACACAAGAAGTTGAGTGAATCAAAATTCCATACCTTAGGATCAAAGGGCGATGAATTTTCCGCCATGTGAAACCTCGAATCAGGCTCGGTCGCTGCGAATGAGATGGAAAATGAATGTGGAAGATGGCCACTAAAATGGAAGTCGATTTCATGATTTCATTTGTAACCCTAGATGATGCCGAAATGGAAGTCGAAAAGTTTTTCATTAAACGTGGAAAAAACATTCAAATCCTTAACTAAAATATCTACTGCCTTGGAGCGGTCATGCCTGATACAATTCGAAACAAAAATTTGAAACAATCTCCCACTAAAATGGAACCCAGAAGAGCTAACAACTTCAAAATATATAGCCATAAAAAAAATGGGAAATGTGAGTTGCTTACTTATCCAATGCCTCAAAGATACTTCTGCTTCCTTATCATCTACTTTGGTAAAACCAGAGTGGTATCTCTCAACTTCATCCCAGTTACCATTATGAATCTCATTTTCAAAATATTTCATATTGAAGAAAAACTCAGATTCCTGCTCAAGACTATTTTGGAAAAACAAAGCTTAATGTTGCTGCAAATTTAAGCACCAAATTCCAAAAGACATATTATATCAATCCATAAAAAAAGAGTACGGTAAAGATCAAGAACACCAAGCTCCCTACTGAGGGAGACATCACTACCGCCTCCGTTTTGATCAGTATTAGCAGAAAAAACTGATAGATCTGGAAAAAATGAAAATTCAAACAGAGAAATGTTAGAGATCGAGCAGAGACATGATTCTTCATACCTTGAAAACAAACCAAGAACAAAATTGATGTAACGAGCAATTCGAAGGAAATGGAAGAGAATATAGGGAGGAACGCACCATACTCTGCAATGATCTTCTTGGTGGAATCAAAGAGATTGAGGTTGATGAGATCTGAGAGCAGAGACATGATTCTTGTTTATCGAAAGAGCTAGAACACAGAAATCAATGGAGTTTGAGAGGGAATGATTTGGATTCCCGCTCTTCTTGCCACGTTGAAGCAATCTTTTACAACTTAAGTTACCTCCAAGATGTGACGAGCAACTAGGGGTGTAATCGGTTCGGTTCGGCTCGGTTTGAGTGCTGAACCAAAACCGAACCGATAAGAATAGTGAAGGAAATGTGAAACCGATACCGAACCGCCGGAGGTTGTGAACCAAACCGAACCGACCGATTAACCGACGATTTAATTGGTTCGGTCTGGCGGTTCACCGATTAGTTAATTCAAAGAGAAATGGGCCGAGTTGAGTTGAGTGGGCTGTAAGAAGTTGGATGATGGGCCGCTGATGTGTTATGGGCCCATTCTACTTTGTAGGAGTAAATAGTTCAAAAAATATGCTTATTGTGAGACTCGAACTCAAGACATCATGGTTGTAAGGCGTCTCTAAAGCCACTGGACCACTTACACTTATTGATTATACTTCATTATATATATATAGTAATCGGTCGGCTCGGTTATCATCGGTTTTAAAGCATCAAAACCGAAAACCGCCCGAATATATTCGGTTTTCTTAAAATTCAAACCGAAACCGTCAACCGAACCGAACCGAAATTAACGTCGGTTTTTCGGTTCGGTTCGGTTTTTTCGGGTTTCCCTTGCACCCCTACGAGCAACCCACAATTCATCCCCATAAGCTATACCAACTGAAGGACCAAATTGAAATTCCCACTATATTGGTGCAAAAGAAAGCACATAAGTTTAACATAAGAACATAATCAGAATCAAATACATTGCAGAACCAGGAAAAAGAAAAAAGCTATACCTGCCCTGGCATCACTTCTCCATTGATACCACTGATGTTTACACCTGCATATATACAGGCTTTGTAATGAGCATCAACAATGTCACGGCCAAAGGCTTTGTCGACACCAACACCGCAATAGTACGGTCCCTATCGACAAACAAAATTCCTATTCATATACTACTTGAAGCTTTGATTAATTATAAATATAATCTCATCTCATCCCATCTCATTGATTCTATTCAACTAACTCTAAGAAGTTTGAGAAGAGAAAGTAGTTTGAATTACCTGTGGCCTAGGAAAACCACCAATCGGCCACCCGACCGGCCATTTTACGTCCTTCTACAGCAAGGTGTACTCTTGCTCAAAACCATACCTGTGTTTCCAAAACAAATGAGCCAAAGTCAGCATATCGATTCTAAGTAGACTAACACTAGAAGTATCTACCATTATATAATATAAACATGTATTATGATGTTCGCTGTCATAATTTCCTTTTGTGAAAGGTCACTTTCAGTTTCAATATATGGTATTTGTAGCTATTAACATTATTCATCATCTCATAATCAGAAATATGAGGTGATAATTTAATAATCACCATGGTACTTCAGCAGTAATATCAGGATGGCTGAAGATCTTGGCAGCAACATGTCTCTTGTTCGTTGGGATTGAAATCTTCGGCCGGTGTGTAAGCATCACACACAACCTAAGCAGTCAAAATTATCATTGTCAAGCTCAAGCCATAACAACAGTTTGACTGAAACTTGTAGTCCAAATGAAAACTTGGAACTTACAAGAATATTGTTGCCTCTCCTAAAAGAGTCCCTGAAAATTGCTTGTGGGCATTCATCATTCAAACAACAAGAAAAGATGTTAAGATCCAATCAACTTTTAAACTCTCTGTAGAAATATTGGAAAAAGGAGAAAGGCACATAATGAACTCACTAAAGAATCACTTCACTATCTGTTCCTGGAGCTTGGAGCTTGGTCTGTACTGGATCCATCATAATTCCACTTGGGAAGCTCTGAAGGAAAACTAACAGGGCCAGGGAGGGTCTTCATATGCAAAAAAAAAAAAAAAAAAAACAAGAACACAAAACCAATAAAGATTTCATTTCTTGAAAATAGCTTCTCCTTCACAAGAAAGAGAAAATACCCTAGCCTTGCTTCTGATATCCAAGCGTGATCCACCAATCTGTTAGGACACCCTAAGTATTTACCCTATATGCCCTTACTACTAACATACCCATATTGCCCATATACCCCTAACTAGGGTCCTTACACAATCCTGTTCAAATAGAACATAATAAAAAAAATGCCATGATGAACCAAAAATCAAAATGGAAACCCAAAATAAAATCAGAAGAAATCCCAGTAAATATGATGATGACCCTTCAACTCCAATGACCAACAGAATCGAGAAAAAAAAATACAGCCAGAACATTAATTATTTGCAGAAGTTCACACAATCATCGAAGAACGATTTCCTTTCAGTAACAAAAGTTTACTCAACCTACTCAATGTAACAAAGAAAAGAAAAGAAGAAAAGACCCATAATCGAGAGTTTTGAAACTCAAACAACACAACCTCTCAACTTCATTCATTTCCCCAAATCTTTATCGGGAAACAAAACAACACAAAAGAACAAGACCAGATTAAAAAGAAACCGACCAGGGCCATTTCCACATAATCACAGCAACAAAATCAGCAAAAAGAATAGACAATAGTTTGAACGGTAAAACTTATAATTGAACAATTGAATGGAAAGTTGTAAAGGAAAGAATACTTGTTATGATCCAACGAAATCGAACCTGGAGAGCAAGTTGCATTGCATCCAAGGAAGACAAAGCAATACTTCTCGAGCTCCACAAAGATTTGACCAAAAAGCTATCAATCTCGAGCTCCACTTAGGTTTTTGTAAATGATAGGATTTCCCTTGAGAATAAGATCTCTCACCATAGCATATTTATTTCTATCCCCCAACTTATGAATAGGAACAACTATCTTTCCCCCATTTAGTCAACCTAGCAAAACTACATCTAAACTTGTCATCACCTCAACTTTGAATATTTTATGTTCTATCAAGTATCACTACAAAATACTTTACTTTACGTAATCCTCCTCAGAATAGAGATACACAAAGAGAGGGGTATCAAATAACGAGTTAGGCATCAAGCCATCAACATACCCATTTAATAATTGATTCTTTACCGACGCTTGCATAATGCATAAATGCATGAAACTTACAATGCACCTCACAAATTTACTATTTTCGAAGTTTGCAAGAAGGTGTAGGAAGGAACAAATAAAAATTGTATCCTTCAACTTACTTATGAATAGTTTCAACAACAGGATAGCATGCCATGAAGTTGTCTCTACCTCTTGCAATCACACAAAAAGAAAGCAAAGATCAGATGTCATCCTGAATAAATATATGCAAACAGAAACTTCATAAGGTTAGGTCAAGGACTAATATGCGAATGATTTGTGTTATTTTTCACTTATCATATATTCACGCATTCTTACAAACAAAAAAATGCGAGAAATCCTACCAACTCAAAAAGAAAACAGCAAACCAATTTTACAAGAACATAGACTAACTTGAATATAAAGAGCAAAACATGAATCTCAAAATCTAAAGCCCCACTTGATAACCATATATGTATGTAGAACTCAAAGCCCTGCTTTTTTATTCTAATAACAAAAAAACTTTGATAAATATTTTACGTATTTGATTTTCTAAAAAGTTAGAGATAGAGAGATATGTTCAGTATGTAAGTAAATTTTAGAGGCGGTGATATTTTAAAGAGAACTTTTAGAGAGAAAAGAATTGGTTAGACACCTAGCTAACCAATAATATTTGGAACGGGCAAGACCAATATTGAATTTAAACCCCGGATATTCAAAAGAAAGATTATCCTTACTTGAATGTATGCTTAATAGATTTTTTTTGAACAAGAAACAACCCACTTCATTTATATTTCCCTTGGAAAAGTTATCAAGGAAAGAATACTGGTTAGGATCCAACATAATCAAATCCGGAACTTAGATTAAAAATTGATCCAAGATCACGTTAAGACTGCAAAAACTTACAAGATATGAGCTTTTTGTCACAAAGGCTAGTCCACAAAATTTTAAAACTTAGACACACAAAGCCACATGAAAATTCGAGAAGGTGACCATACATGTCATATGACACAAGCAAGTGGTGGCTGCACCACACAAAAGGCAGTAATAACATTTCAAAAAAGACAAAAGGTGAATGAGCATAATAGAAGTTCAAAATCTAAGCCAAAGACCCCATACATAATCAGTTCCAATTCTCATAGTGAATAACTTTCAAAATACTCCTTTAAAATAAGAAAGATATTCTCATGGTTTGTTTCCTAGAAGGCAAAAAAGAAACAAAAAAATAGAATGAAGGACTACCTAATTCTGATTTTATTTCCATGAAAAGGTCTCCAAGAGCTCATCAGATTGACGATTTAACCTTCTATAATACAAAAACAGAACTTAAGCATATAATTCCGTTACAATATCTTCTTAAGCAACAAACCTTATAAGTCAACAAGTGAATGGAAAGTTGCCAAGGAAAGAATACTTGATAGATCCACTAGAGGAACATGAACCAAAAGGTGATCAGGAGAGGTCATATCCTCAAAAAGGTGACTGCACACACTAAGAGGAGGAACATGAACACAAAAGGTGATCAAGAACATGATAATAACATTCCAAAAAAGGAAAAAGGTGAAAATCTAAGCCAAAGAAAAAAGTAATAAAGTATTTCATAATTCTAGTCAATGAGCATAACAGAAGTTCGAAATCTAAGACAAGGACCCCATACATCAGTTCCAAAGCTCATAGTGATTAAATTCAACATAGACCTTTGAATGTAGGAAAAACAATATTCTCATGCTTTGTTTCCAAGAAGGAAAAAAAGGAGGGAAAAAATAGAATGAAGGACTAGCCTGAAAAATCCATGAAACGTTCCAAGAGTCACACGTGAAAATCGACTATTTAACCATCTAGACAATTGATAGGATACAAAAGCAGAATTTAAGCATAGAATTCTTGACAATTGCTTAACCAGTAAAACTTATAATTTAACAAGTAAAGGGAAAGTTGTCAACGAAAGAATACTTGTTAGGATCAAACATAATCAAACCCGGAGCTTAGACAAAAATTGATGCAAGATCACATTAAGAATTTCAGAACTCGCAGGCCGCCTTGTGTGCCTTCCAAAGGAGTCCTCATGAATTTGAACACAAAGCCACATGAATTGAACAAAAGGTGACCAAGAGATGCCATATCCTCAAAGTGATGGCAACACACATAAGAGAAGTTCCAATAAAGGCAACAGATGAAAATCTAAGCCAAAAACTTTAAAAGCAAGATTTCATGTTTCTAGTCAATGAACATAACAGAAGTTCCAAAGCTTATGGTGAATAATAACTTCAACATAGACTCTTTGAAAATAGGAAAAAAAATATTCTCATGCTTTGTTTCCAATAATTGAAAGATCAAGGAAAGAATGTTTTACCCACAAGACATCAACTTTCTGTTCCAAAGGCGTGTGCCCAAAATTTTAAAAGTTAGATGCCCGCACATGAACATAACAAAAGGTAAGGAAATGTCATAAAAGGCAAAAAGGTGAAAATCTAAGCAAAAGGATTAGTAAAAAAACTTTCACGTTTCTAGTCAATGAGCATAACCGAAGTTCAAAATCAAAGCCAAGGATCGCATACAATTTGGAAGCTCATAGTTAATAACTTCAACATGGACTCTTTCAAAACAGGAAAAACAATATTCTCATGGTTTGTTTCCAAGAAGGCAAAAAATGAGGGAAAAAATAGTATGATGGGCTAACCTAATTGTTTTTTTCCATGAAAAGGTCTCCAAAACTTATGATCGGCTATTTAACCATCTAGGACACAAAAACAGAAGTTAAGCACAAAAATCCTTGACAATAGTTTGAACGGTAAAACTTATAATTGAACAATTGAATGGAAAGTTGTAAAGGAAAGAATACTTGTTACGATCCAACGAAATCGAACCCGGAGCTTAGATCTATTAATTGATGCAAGATTATGCTTAGAATGCTTACACACAAGAAGTCATTTTTTTGCTCCAAAGGCTAGTTAGTTAATTGATGCAAGATTATGCTTAGAATGCTTACACACAAGACATCATTTTTTTGTTCCAAAGGCTAGTTCCAGGGAATGTCATATCCTCGAAGTGGTGGCTGCGTACATAAGAGACCATGATGATAATAACGTTCCGAAAAAGAAAAATGGTAAATACAAAGAGCAAAACATGAATCTCAAAATACACATCCTTCCTAAGAAAATCCGACAGTGGGGTTGATGTTGCACCATAATTGGTGAGCTAGGTTTCAATCAAGAGGTTGTGAATGTGTTGTGGGACGCCGGCAACCAAAGTGCTATATATTTAACTAAAAACCAGCAATGCCTTGAGAGAACTAAGCATGTTGATGTAAAATTGCATTTCATAAGGGCTTATGCATCTCTAATAAAGTTGCAGAGAAATGAAAGATTTAGAGAGAGAGAGAACTTACTTTTTATTTCAACAATTGCGAGATTGAGAGATTGATCAACATGGACAAGCTACATTTTGAAGCATGAATAAACCTCAAAGTAGGAGCAGAGAAATGACAAATCATATTTCATAAAGGCAAATCTATGTGTAATAATCAAAAGGATGCAAACATCATCAAGTCTACCATAATCAGCCCTAACTTAAGTTTTATATAAACTCAATAAAATACAAACTACCATAAATGGATGAAAAACTAACCCCTTGCACTCCATTCAAATGTGAATCAACGAAATCCTAATCATGATGAACATACCTGAAATTTTTTGTTAGAGTAAATGAAACAAGAGAAAAACTCAGCCTTAAGTACCCAAGTTCAAATCACAACTAATAAAAACTCAAAAAGAATAAATGCAATGAGTGAAAAGGTAAAACTAAAACCCATACCAACTGAAAAAGTGTTTGCCCAGACCAACTAAAAAAGACCTTGGAGATTTGGAATTTTGGAGTGCATCATATAACTTTTCTGTCAATAATAGAAAGCATTTACAGCACTTAGATCCACTTTACACTAAATGTATTAACTAAGTAAAATCTTACATAAACTCACCTATTTTCATACTATAGAAACCACCCCAATTTTTGTATCCCCTATTATATCCATGCACCATGGCAGAAACTGTATGAGACGAAACATATTTCAAAATACTTGTCTTTCCATAACTCATACAAGTATTACCTCAAAGCATAAGATATATTACCTCATTGATCCCTTTGTAAAAGCATTTCAAAGCATCAAGATATATAAAAAGAACTAGACATATTACCTCATTAGATCCCTATTTTTCATATTATAACTTCTCTTTAAACTATCGATGAAAGTTTTTAGTGTACCATTAAATAACACACAAATTTGAATATACACATAGAATGCAAATATAAGAAAGAAGCAAAGTGAACCGTTGTCGTAAACCTTGCGACTTTTATTAGCTAGAATCTCGAAAACAAACCAAAAACAAACCTTAGACAGAGACTCGAATGGATCCTTCAACTTAGCGACATGACTCGAATGGATCCTTCAACACACCTTACACAGATCTCAGCAATCTCCATCTTTTACATAGCTCCAACACACATGACCACAACAATTTTGACATCTTCCATCTCCAAGAAGAACACAATTACGATAGAATGATTAAAAACATTAGAGACAAAAAAAAACACAAAGTCAGAAACATTATGCCAAAAGGAGCCGAAATCCCTCTCCTATTATAATGGTAATAAGTCTAAGTTTGTTGTCGATGTCATTGCTGAAATAAAAGTCTAATATCTAAAGTTTCAAAGTGTCGTTTTTTTTTTTTTTTTAGATAAAGTTTCAAAGTGTCTTTAGAATGTGCAATTGTGCATAAACGAATTGTTTTTATTTACCTAAAGTAGGATCCAAACAATGTAATTCAATTTCATGCATAATTTCAATACAACCTTTGTAATATTCTCATAAGTCAAGGAAACTTGCATTTCCTAGATTACAGTTCGAGGTGGTAGCCTTGAATTAGAAAGATATGTCACATAAATGAAATGAAAATCAAAAGGGCACAAGTTTTCTTTAGCTTCACCTCCATAATTTATTAACACAAACATTCGTTAGGAAAAGAGTAGTAGATTCAAAAGAAGAGAATCAATGACCTTTGTAAAAGCATTTCGAAGCATCAATAATGACTAGATTTATAACCTCATTAGATCCATGTTTTTCATATTATAACTCTTTTATAACCTCATTAGATCCATGTTTTTCATATTATAACTCTTTTATAACCTCATTAGATCTATGTTTGTAAAAGCATTTCGAAGCACCAACGAATTAGTTTTTAGAGTAGCATTGAATATAAGACCCAAACTAAACGATAAATAAATATTTCACGTAGAATGCAAACATATGAAAGAATCAAAGTGAAAAGGAGTCGTAAACCTTGATAGCTAGAATATCGAAAACAAGCCTTAGTCAGAGACTCGAATGGATCTTCAACTTAGCAACAACAATACTGATTGTTGTGATATGAACTCAGTTGTCTATGTCTATCATAGGTCAACACATGATCTTAGGGACAACAATTTTTATATAGTAATTAGTAAACAAGGATTACAATAGCAACAAAAAAATTGCGAGAAAGAAGACGAGAAATACTACCAACTCAAAAAGAAAACAACAAACCAATTTTACAAGAACATAGACTATCTTGAATATATAGAGCAGAACATGAATCTCAAAATCTAAAGCCCCACTTGATAACCATGCATGTAGAACTCAATGCCCCACTTTTTTATTCGGATAACAAAAAACTTTGATAAATATTTTATGTATTTGATTTTCTAAAAAGTTAGAGATAGAGAGGTATGTTAAAGTATGCAATTAAATTTTAGAGAGAAGAATTTGTTAGACACCTAGCTAACCAATAATATTTCTCTTTCTCAACCTTTGAACGGGCAAGACCAATATTGAATTTAAACCCCGGATATTCGAAAGAAAGGTTATCCTTACTTGAATGTATGCTTAATAGATTGTTAACTCAGACTTCGGATTTCGGATTTCTTCGTAATTATATTGTTTGTGATGCAATTACAGCCAACAAAATATTATTCCATTACTGCAAAACAAATATTAAGAGATGAGGTCAATACCAACAAGATATTATTCCATTACTGGAAAACAAATATTAAAAGATGAGGTCTACCACTAGTACTTTGGTGGCTAACAAATATGCTTGAAGTTCTGACTCTAACTTTTCAAGAATTGATGCCTAGCAAGCTGATTGACCATCTACTGATGAACTGCAAAACGAAACTAATTGTATCACCAATATAAAACAAATGCGGAAATAATCATAGCTTTTATTACCAGAAATTATTATATATCAATAATTAGCACAACCCTTGATTGAAAAAATAAGCATTCTATAACCATCAAAATATAAAGTCATCAGGTGTTTGATAAAGTCATCAGGTGTAGACAGATAAACAGAAGAACATGCAATCATCTCCTTGGGTGGGAATGTAGGATCATTGAGGCCACACAATATTTGGTTGATCAAAAACACACAATATTTGGTTGACCAAAAACACAGAGAAATTCAGATGCTAACATAAACAACCACCTAAAATGGGATCTCTTTGTTCTAGTCATAGTCATCTTTCTTTTTTAATAAAGTGAAATACAGATGCTAACATAAACAACCGACTAAAATCGGATTTTTATCAACCAGTGGCCCAATGAGGGTATAGCAACATACAGGGACCATGGGTTACAAAAATATAGAGAATCGCATATATGGTCATTGTAAGCCAAAAGCACCCAGAAAACGTCATAGAAAAACAAAAGAATACACAAATTTTTAACTCCAAATACTAAATAACAAGACAATTGACTTCCTTCCATCAGTTTCCCTCCGGCCCTCCAACCGGAGGAAGGCTATCCCTGAATTTCCTATGCAAACTTATCAAGTCATATTACTCATAAGATATGCGGCAGTGAAGTCATTCAATTTGATCATTTAAAGAACTTCCGTCTTACTGGTTAAGAAGGGTCCTAGGTATACTTGAGTGTGAAATGGTTAGAAAGTAGTGTAATATTCACTATTTTCACAATATCGAACAAGAAAGCACATATACAATAAGAAAGCCTAAATTGCAGTCTGTGTAAGCAATATATACTAACATACAAAACTTCATAAACGCAATCAATTAGGCATTTAGACAATCACCTTTAGCCGTAGGAAGATCTTTCCCATCCTTTCTATTAAAACTCCCTAATCGAAACCAGAGTCTTCCCTCTAAAATCCTGAATCATAATCTTCCTCTTGCTCGACAACTGATCCAACCAAAGAACACAATATTTTCAAAATTCACCACAAACATATAATCCACAGTTTTAAGTAATGATCACCTGATGCAGAAACACATTCAAAATTAGAATGGTATGGAAGTCGCAACAGTGTGAGCTTAGTGAACAATGATTTTTGTTAAGTAATTCCAAAATTTGGCAACGGTGCGAGAAACTATATGAGTACACAGGAGGTGAGCTTAGTGAACAATGATTTTTGTTAAGTAAGAAAAGAACCTTGAATATATTAGAATGGTAATGAAAACTAGGAACCACAGGGCAACATAAGCAATTTTTTCCCAGCTAGTTTAAATGCTCATGCTTCGAAGGTTGCAACACTAGGTGGATGATAACACATAACTAACTTGACTCTCCAAAATGTTAAGAGTGTAAGAAAATTAATAGAACCAGATAACTAGTTATGACTAGATGGAATAATATGAAGTTATGAGTCAGAATAAACCTATTGCTCTAGTCATACTAAGTACTCCTTCGACCTTAGGGCAGACCACAAATCGCTCCTCCCTTAACAAGTCTATCATATTCATCAGGCCTACTAATCTGCATCAGAAAGGGGAATATACGAGAGTCGTAGTATTAACTAAAAATGTCAATTCATACATATGATGGGTCTTTACTTAAATTGACACTACAACAATTTAAAAGGGAGGAATCATAAAATATTTTGGCAACACAACAATCATCTGCATCACAACTTATAATAAACCATGTGGCTATCAACCATTCCACAGCAAGCTCGAAAACAAAAATAAAAACAAACTTATCATAACAGTTTGCTAATACTTTTTAAAAAAGTTGATGCTGGACACATCCCAATTAAGTTGAATGAGCAATATATGCAAAGTAAATATCAGCCCACAGTAACGATATCCAGCCAAACAGATATTTAACTTATAGCCTTGCGAACAGAACAGAAGTCGAGAAGTTGATCTCGCTGTTTCAATGTATCTCAAAATTTTGATTCTACTATAACCCAATTCCAGTAAGGTATTGAAAAATAACCAATTATTCATACAAATCTTCGGCATAATAGATGGGATTCTCCAAACATTGAAAAGCTAAAATTCAAAAGAATACATATATTATATAAAGAAGAACATCAATTCAACAATTAGTTCGAATTTTCCATAGGAATTGAGAGCAGTTTAGACAAAACCAGTAAAACTTATAATTTAACAAGTAAAGGAAAGTTGTCAACGAAAGAATACTTGTTAGGATCAAACATAATCAAACCCGGAGCTTAGACAAAAATTGATGCAAGATCACATTAAGAATTTCAAAACTCACAGGCCGCCTTGTGTGCCTTCCAAAGGAGTCCTCGTGAATTTGAACACAAAGCCACATGAATTGAACAAAAGGTGACTAGGAGATGTCATATCCTCAAAGTGATGGCAACACACATAAGAGACCTGATGAAAAAGGCAAAAGATGAAAATCTAAGCCAAAAACTTTAAAAGCAAGATTTCATGTTTCTAGTCAATGAACATAACAAAAGTTCCAAAGCTCATAGTGAATAATAACTTCAACATACAATAGGAAAAACAATATTCTCATGCTTTGTTTCCAAAAATTGAAAGATCAAGGAAAGAATGTTTTACCCACAAGACATCAACTTTCAGTTCCAAAGGCTTGTGCCCAAAATTTTAAAAGTTAGATGCCCGCACATGAACATAACAAAAGATAAGAAGGAGATGTCATAAAAGGCAAAAAGGTGAAAATCTAAGCCAAAGGATTAGTAAAAACAACTTTCACGTTTCTAGTCAATGAGTATAACCGAAGTTCAAAATAGAAGCCAAGGATCACATACAATTTGGAAGCTCATAGTTAATAACTTCAACATGGACTCTTTCAAAACAGGAAAAACAATATTCTCATGGTTTGTTTCCAAGAAGGCAAAAAATACCTAATTGTTTTTTTCCATGAAAAGGTCTCAAAAACTTATGATCGGCTATTTAACCATCTAGGACACAAAAGCAGAAGTTAAGCACAAAAATCCTTGACAAGAGTTTGAACGGTAAAACTTATAATTGAACAATTGAATGGAAAGTTGTAAAGGAAAGAATACTTGTTACGATCCAACGAAATCGAACCCGGAGCTTAGATCTATTAATTGATGCAAGATTATGCTTAGAATGCTTACACACAAGACATCATTTTTTTGTTCCAAAGGCTAGTTCCAAGGAATGTCATATCCTCGAAGTGGTGGCTGCGTAGATAAGAGACCATGATGATAATAACGTTCCGAAAAAGAAAAATGGCAAATACAAAGAGCAAAACATGAATCTCAAAATACGTATCCTTCCTAAGAAAATCCGACAGTGGGGTTGAGATGTTGCACCATAATTGGTGAGCTAGGTTTCAATCAAGAGGTTGTGAATGTGTTGTAGGACGCCGACAACAAAAGTGCTATATATTTAACTAAAAACCAGCAATGCCTTGAGAGAACTAAGCATGTTGATGTAAAATTGCATTTCATAAGGGCTTATGCATCTCTAATAAAGTTGGAGCAGAGAAATGAAAGATTGAGAGAGAGAGAGAACTTACTTTTTATTTCAACAATTGCGGGATTGGGAGATTGATCAACATGGACAAGCTACATTTTGAAGCATGAATAAAACTCAAAGTAGGAGCAGAGAAATGACAAACCATATTTCATAAAGGCAAATCTATGTGTAATAATCAAAAGGATGCAAACATCATCAAGTCTACCATAATCAACCCTAACCTAAGTTTTATAAAAACTCAATAAAATACAAACTACCATAAATGGATGAAAAACTAACCCCTTCCCCTCCATTCAAATGTGAATCAACGAAATCCTAATCGTGAACATAACTGAAATTTTTTGTTAGAGTAAATGAAACAAGAGAAAAACTCAGCCTAAGTACCCAAAACCATATTTCATAAAGTCTATATGTAATAATCAAAACGATGCAAACATCATCAAGTCTACCATAATCAGCCCTAACCTAAGTTTTATAAAAACTCAATAAAATACAAACTACCATAAATGGATGAAAAACTAACCCCTTCCACTCCATTCAAATGTGAATCAACGAAATCCTAATCATGATGGACATAACTGAATTTTTTTGTTAGAGTAAATGAAACAAGTGAAAAACTCAGTCTAAGTACCCTAAACCCTAAACCCTAAACCCTAAACCATATTTCATAAAGGCAAATATATGTGTAATAATCAAAACGATGCAAACATCATCAAGTCTACCATAATCAGCCCTAACCTAAGTTTTATAAAAACTCAATAAAATACAAACTACCTTAAATGGATGAAAAACTAACCCCTTCCACTCCATTCAAATGTGAATCAACGAAATCCTAATCATGATGAACATAACTGAAATTTTTTGTTAGAGTAAATGAAACAAGAGAAAAACTCAGCCTACTAAACCCTAAACCCTAAACCCTAAACCATATTTCATAAAGGCAAATCTATGTGTAATAATCAAAAGGATGCAAACATCATCAAGTCTACCATAATCAGCCCTAACCTAAGTTTTATAAAAACTCAATAAAATACAAACTACCATAAATGGATGAAAAACTAACCCCTTCCACTCCATTCAAATGTGAATCAACGAAATCCTAATCATGATGAACATAACTGAAATTTTTTGTTAGAGTAAATGAAATAAGAGAAAAACTCAGCCTAAGTATCCTATACCCTAAACCCTAAACCCTAAACCATATTTCATAAAGGCAAATCTATGTGTAATAATATAAACGATGCAAACATCATCAAGTCTACCATAATCAGCCCTAACCTAAGTTTTATAAAAACTCAATAAAATACAAACTACCATAAATTGATGAAAAACTAACCCCTTCCACTCCATTCAAATGTTAATCAACGAAATCCTAATCATGATGAACATAACTGAAATTTTTTGTTAGAGTAAATGAAACAAGAGAAAAACTCAGCCTAAGTACCCAAGTTCAAATCACAACTAATAAAAACTCAAAAAGAATAAATGCAATGAGTGAAAAGGTAAAACTAAAACCCATACCAATTGAAAAAGTGTTTGCCCAGACCAGCTAAAAAAGACCTTGGAAGTTTGGAATTTTGGACCAGCTAAAAAAGACCTTGGAAATTTGGAATTTTGGAGTGCATCATATAACTTTTCTGTCAATAATAGAAAGCATTTACAGCACTTAGATCCACTTTACACTAAATGTATTAACAAATCTTACATAAACTCACCTATTTTCATACTATAGAAACCACCACAATTATTTTATCCCCTATTATATCCATGCACCATGGCAGAAACTGTATGAGACGAAACATATTTCAAAATACTTGTCTTTCCATAACTCATACAAGTATTACCTCAAAGCATAAGATATATTACCTCATTGATCCCTTTGTAAAAGCATTTCAAAGCATCAAGATATACAAAAAGAACTAGACATATTACCTCATTAGATCCCTATTTTTCATATTATAACTTCTCTTTAAACTACCGATGAAAGTTTTTAGAGTACCATTAAATAACACACAAATTTGAATATACACATAGAATGCAAATATATGAAAGAAACAAAGTGAACCGGAGTTGTAAACCTTGCGACTTTTATTAGCTAGAATCTCGAAAACAAGCCTTAGATAGAGACTCGAATGGATCCTTCAACTTAGCGACATGACTCGAATGGATCCTTCAACAAGCCTTAGACAGAGCTCAGCAATCTCCATCTTTTTCATAGCTCCAACACACATAACCACAACAATTTAGACATCTTCCATCTCCAAGAAGAACACAATCACGATAAAATGATTAAAAACATTAGAGACAAAAAAAAAACACAAAGTCAGAAACATTGAGCCAAAAGGAGCCAAAATCCCTCACCTATTATAATGGTAACAAGTCTAAGTTTGTTGTCAATGTCATTGCTTAAATAAAAGTCTAATATCTAAAGTTTCAAAGTGTCGTTTTATTTTTTTAGATAAAGTTCCAAAGTTTCTTTAGAATGTGCAATTGTGCATAAACGAATTGTTTTGATTTACCTAAAGTAGGATCCAAACAATGTAATTCAATTTCATGCATAATTTCAATACAACCTTTGTAATATTCTCACAAGTCAAGGAAACTTGCATTCCCTAGATTACAGTTCGAGGTGGTAGCCTTGAATTAGAAAGATATGTTTCTAGTCAAGGAGCAAAATAGAATTTCAAAATCTAAGCATACAAAAGTAAAAAAATATTTCATGTTATGTTTCTAAAGCCAAGGACCCATACATATATTCCAAAGTTCATAGTCTACTTCAACAAAGGCAAAAGGTGAAGTAAAAAAAATCATTCATGTTTCTAGTCAAGGAGCAAAATAGAATTTCAAAATTTAAACCACCCGTATACATCATTTGTTTTCTTTCAGCCAGTAGACAGAATTTAAAAGATTTCATTTCACTCATCTTGAAATATCAGGCATGAACATAGTTCATTTTAGCATAATTTGTGTTCTCTAAATGATATTACTATTATCTTTTTATAATAAATAAATGTTAACAAGAAAAGATTTTATTGCATTACAACCTTTCTAAACTTAGAATGTAGCAATCTTACCTTGATATGCTCCACAAAACCAAATTCTTCTCTTTCCTTGAATATTATGAAGCTTATGCATATAAAAAAAAAAAAAAAAAAAAAAAAGACAGACTAATCATTTTGGTATTTTGGATTATTTATTTTCACTTAATATTCACCAAAACTAACTTTGTGTGACTAAAATATATGCCTGAATGAAACTAAAATTAGAGAATTTTAGGAAGTAATAAATAAAAAAGAAAAACTGATTTACCAGCAGGTGCTGAAGTAGTAGAGTTTGGTCCCTTGGCGGTAGATGGAGAAGCCCTATAATAAAGAAGTACTTATTAATTAGAATTATATAATAAGCAGTGAAACTAATTAAAGTTATGAGTTAATGAAATAATTACCGACGCAGTCTTTAACATCGGCAGGGGAATGGCAGGCATTGGGGAGACCAAGAGCTAGAGTAAGATTAACTTTGAGACCAAGTGTTGGGTCATTACGGTCCTTAATCAACACACACAGACATTTCTTACTGTTTTTAAGCACAAGCTTGAGTCCACTGCAGCAGTCCAGCGTCGGCGCTTTCGCCTCCCCGCCCACGTACGGCAGGCAAGTGGCTAGCCCAACCACCTGATCTGCGCACTCCGTCTTGTCCTGGTCATTTTAGATGGGATTGGGTTCATATAAGCAAGCTGGTTCAATTATAAAAATAAGAAGAGAGTACAAGCAATCAAAAGAAAAGCAGTTCAACTTGAACACAAGAAGTTGAGTGAATCAAAATTCCATACCTTAGGATCAAAGGGCGATGGATTCTCCGCCATGTGAAACCTCGAATCAGGCTCAGTCGCTGCAAAAGAGATGGAAAATGAAAGTGGAAGATGGCCGCCAAAATGGAAGTCGATTTCATGATTTCATTTGTAACCCTAGATGATGCCAAAATGGAAGTCGATTTCGTTTGTAACCCTCCTGAGCACAATCAATCACCAGAAAACTTTCCCCCAATCGTCCAAAACTCAAACAACACAACCTCTCAACTTCAATCCATTTCCCCAAATCTTTCTCGGGAAACAAACAGAACAAAAGCAAGAACAGATTAAAAATAAACCGACCAGGGCCATTTCCACAAAATCCCAGCAACAAAATCAGCGAAAAGAATGGGGGAGGGGCACACTAAATGAAACAATTATAAGAATGTCAATCGATTGGTGGAATAAAAACTGGAAATGCAGGATAAATATCACCTTTGATTAATAAGAGTAAACTGCAATTTATCACGAAACAGAGTATTTGCTTCAATTAACTTCTTCAACTCAACCAACATAATTGCTCGGGCGGACTTCGTATCACCATACTTCGACAGTTGTTCATTTTCCCTATAACAAAGCAGTAGTACATTACCAAGAACACAAATTCCGAATTGGAAGAAAAAAAATGCTTGAGGAATAGAATCGAATTGAAAAGAGAAAAGAGAGACGATCGGGAAAGGGAAAGAGAGTGATGAATTGAGATATAGATGTTCGGAGTGAAAAATGGAGAATTGTGATGGAGATGAAAGCAAACTATTGAAGTAGACAGAAGAGGAGAAGGATTAACTGCCCTCCTCAGACAAATCCGCACCATCCATCTGCAGCCCACGGTCATCCGATGGAACTTTCAAGGTCGGGAAGGAGCCCTCCAATGGCGGATCTACCTTCGACGCCCCTGAAACCAGTCCTCCGACCAGCAGAAGCTCAACACCCGTTCCAACCCATTTGCGAACACCCGATTCTGCACAGAAGGAATCGTTCCCCTCGATCACAAGAACATTGGAAATCAACTCTGTCTATTTTCGAGTGAAGGAGAAAGTGATCGATTGCCTCATATCCTATCTGCATGACAAGATTCATGTTGGTGTTAACAAGTGGGCACAAAAATTGACAGCACACAATCCACTATTTGGAAAATCAAATGAATAACAAATTTGAGGAGAGACCATAGAAGACCAAATAATTAGAGATACACTTTCGCTTGTGCCTTCTTCTTCTTCCACGAAATCATCAACAGCAAACAAGAGACTCATTTCAAATTTGACTGAGAGAATTGATCGACTGAGAGAGAATTGATGAGAGAGGATTGATCGATTTCAAATTTCAGAATAAGAAATGCGTACCTGCAATGTGATCGACTGAGAGAGAATTGATCGACTGAGAGAGAATTGATCGACTGAGAGAATTGATCGACTGAGAGAATTGATCAACTGAGAGAGAATTGATGAGAGAGGATTGATCGATTTCAAATTTCAGAATAAGAAATGCGTACCTGCAATGTGATCGACTGAGAGAGAATTGATCTGAGAGAGAATTGATCGATTTCAAATTTCAGAATAAGAAAAATGTGATCGACTGAGAGAGAATTGATGAGAGAAATAAGCGAGATCCTGCAGCCTCAAACAAACCCATCACAAATCTCCATTCGAATTCACACAACCCTACTTAGTTTAAAATTAAATTTTAATTTATTTCACTCATTTTCCGACCGTTGAAACTCCCAGCGCTTGCACATTTTAAATTGATTTTTTTTTTTTTTTTTTTTTTGAGTTCACGGAATAATAGTTTCACTATTTTTCCGACCGTTGAAAGGAAAGTGCCAGCGCTTGCACATTTTAATTTTTTTTTTTTCATTTTAAATCATAATAATAAGGTTGTTTACTTATATAGTCATTTCATAGACCTTACTTATACCAATATCACCAAGTTTCAAATATTATTAGAGATTTCATATGGTTGAATTATTTAGTAATGTCGGTATACGAATACAATTTTGTTTGTCAATATAATCAAAGTATATAACATTCATTACAAGATGAAATTTATATACATGAAATTATAGACGTTATAAAATATAAGCAAAGTATATAAATATAAATATTGTCACGCATCAAAATTAAAAGGCAAACTAGAAAGATCAAATCATGGGTATATATAACATAAACAGGGGAATATATTCAAAAAGTGGGGTATATATCATTCAAAACAGGGGTACATATCATGCTCAAAACAGTGGGAGTATATATCATGCTCAAAACAGTAGGGTATATATTATGCTCAAAACAGTGGGGTATATATCATAAGGCATGGGTATATATCATGCTCAAAATAGTGGGGATATACATCATAAGGCAGGGGTATATATCAATTTGTAACAAATAGACAAAATTGCAATTTCGCCTAAACTTAAAAAAACTTTCGTTACCCACGAATTTCTCAGCCACCATTCACTGCTTGAGGCTTTCTGCCACCGGTTCGGGTTCGCCGGAGTTGGTGATGGCCGCCGCCGAGCTTGCCGTCGTTTGAAGCTTTGCCGGAGAAGACGAGTTCGAGATGGTAATGAGGCTTCGCGAAGGAGCTGAGATCCGCCGTTGGTCCAAGCTCAAGTTCGCCGCCGTCTGGGTTGCGCTGCCGTCGGGTTGAAGCTCGAAGAGGAAGAGAGGCTCGCCGGAATTTGCTTCAAGCTTGGAGCTCCGCCGTGCGTCTAGGTTCGGAGTTACGCTGCCGCTGTGCGCCGCTGGTTACTCCGCCGTGGTTCGAGATGGTGATGAGGCTTCGCCGGAGATGGTGATGAAGCTTCGCCGAAGTCTTTTTAATCAAGAAAAGATGAAAGCATCCAAAAAAAAATAGGTAAAATAACAGGAAGAACAATGGTGGATTTTTGGAGTGAGAAAAAATGTTATTCTCTTTTTTCTCCAAAACCCCCCAAATCTCCTTACTTTTCCTCCAAAACCCCTAAATTTCCTTACTTTTCCTCCAAAACCTCTAAATCTCCTTACTTTTCTTCCAAAACCCTTAAATCTCCATACTTTTTCTCCCAAAACCCTAAACTGAAATCCTAAAACCAAACTCTAAAATAAAAACCCAAAGCTGAAATCTCGGGACCGAAACACTAAACCGAATATTAGTTTTGGGAGAGACTTAATTTGTTCTAAGGATTGAGAATCGTAAGAACAAATCACTAGTGTTGTTACTAAACATCTTATTTAATCACTAGTGTTGTTAATATTGGCAACGTGTTGTTAATATTAACAAAGAGTTGTCAATATTTGATGTAGAATTCCGAATGAAAGGTAAGGTATTTTTCAGATTTGAAATTCAATTGTCAAAGGAAATTGTTTCCTAAGACACCTCAAAAGTTGAGAAGTTGAGACGCAATCCCTGTGCATTTACATATCGGTAGTCAAATGTATGCCTTCTTAAATACATGACCCTATATGTGTTATGCAGTGGGAGCTGTCAGTAGTTATTAGTCCAATTGGATTTGATCATTGGACTACGGTTAAAGTTTTGTCCTAGTACGGAGAAGTAAAATACAAATGTTGTATTATTGATTCCTTTGTAGAAGCTAAATTTGTTGCAGCTTAAAAAGCAGTAAAAGTTTATAAGTTGAGCTCTTGGTTAGTGCTATGAGGAGATGTGACGATCGCATGGAAAGCCTCGCAGCACTTCATGCTGATAAGTTTACTAAGTCTCTCACGGCTAAAGTGTTTGAGAGACACCTAAAGAGTTTAGGGCTGCGATTTGCTGAGTAGGACAGTGGGAGAAAATTTTATATATGAGATATTTTAGTTTTCTCGACCAACATGTACACCACAACGGACGTTTTAGTCCAAGTGGGAGTTTGTTGGGTTTTATGTCCTAAAACTCGTAGTTTGTAAACAGTTGTGTTTGTAAATGTTCTATTTAGCAATAAAGTGTTATTGAGTTTTATTCAGTAAAAGAGTTTATTGGAATAAAGTGAAACGTGTTTGCATTAACTTGTACCAATAACCAACACCCATGGCGAAGTCTGAGTACTTGAACCTCATGTATGACATGAATGTGGATCAGGTTCAAGTATACAGCCAAAACGGTCTATAGCGTATGGATAAGGCTGGGTACCTTATCCTGGTAACACTATTGGATGTGGCTCGCTTTGTATTGTACGAAACAATGTGATCCGAATCGTTTCACATGGTGATGTGCGAGTGAGGGCGTCCTGTGCAATGAGTTTGCATAAGACTGAACCGCGAAATCAAGTCGTTCTCTCTTTATAACATTGTTTACTGAAGAGACCGGCTTTTTCTTATGATGGCCTAGGTAACTCGATCTTAATCTTGAGCTCGCTATGAACTTTTGTTTATTCGAGAGTATCCTTTGACTTGCACGGGTGAGAGTGGCCAGATCGCCCACTCAATAAGCCTACCATCTTGGGGATAAACTCGAATAGGTGGCTGGGGACATAGTATAGCAAGACGGAATTCACTCCTAACCCGCCTTTAGGGTTAGTAGATAGGTTGTTCCCTTAATAGTTGACTCCGGGGCTTGAACAATGGGCGCCCATCCTCTCTTTGGCAAGAGAGGGACCTGATCTGCTGGTTGGACCACAAATCAATTGTTCATTAGAAGTGTTAGTGATACTTAAGGAACAAGTGGTAATGTAGGGGTTAAACGGTATAAATGACCCAATTGTGATTACGAACGACCTGTGAAGGATCGACTCACCTGTGATGGTTATATCAAGAGGACATATTATATCTACAGTGAGGAGAGTGCAACCCTCAGACTATAGTGGAGTCTCTGGGAGTTTGACGAATGTTGATTAGTTCGGTTGAAAGAGTTTTGACCGGATAATCTCGTATCGTTGGAGCTCATGATCTGTAGGTCCTTTAGGTTCTCCTAGTTAGCTTGGACAAAGCGGTGTAACAGTGCTATAAAGTAGAATTTGAAGAAATCCTAATTCGGGTCTGTTGATTGAGGCTTGACATTTTTAAATATGATTTAAATATGCATGTGACGTATTTAAATATGATTTAAATATGTGACAAGAGTAAAATATGAATATAGATTCATATGCGAAAAGGTAGTTTTCGGAAAACTAGGGTTAGTTTTATTATTTAATTAATATTTGATATTAAATTAAATAATAAAATAATTAATTTAAAAGTTTAATTAAATAAAATTATTATTATTATAATAATTTATAATGAAGAATGTGGGTTCAACATTTACATGTTGAACACCTCATTCTCGTTTCAAACCGACTTTTGCCTTGGATAAGAATGGAGACTTTTTCATTCTTGCTTGACTAATGAGAAATTGGTTTCTCTCTCCTGCTCTCTTCTCTCTCGTTTTTGGAACTTTAATGGTTGAAGGTGAAAACTTGATGAAGACAAGTTTGAAGATGAAGCTTTGGTGTTGAAGCTTGAGGGATTCTTGTGAAGAATTGAAAATGTATGAATGGTTCATTCTTTTCTCTCATTTTGAACTTCAATTAGTTGAAGATTCATGAGAATAGTTGAGATGAATGTTTGAAAGGGTTGATGAATTGTTCATCAACTTCAAACTAGATTTCATCTCCATTCTCAACATCAACTTCATCTTCTTCTTCCAAACTCTCCTCTCAACAAACCTCCTTAGCTCAAGAAGTCTCACAACTCCGCTACTAAGCCCGAGAATAATCGGGACTCCTCTAAGGGTGGTTCTCGCTTTGCTGAGTTCGTGATCAGACTGTGCTTCCAAGGATTTTGCAGAGGAGGTTGCTGCGGAGACGAGAATACAAACAAAAAAAAGGTAAGTTTTTTTTTCTCTGTTTTCGAGCTCTGGTAAATTTACCGGTGGCAATTACCGGTCGGTTTACCGATGTGAAATTTACTGGTGGCTTTCCTCAGCGTTATTCTTAACGTTTGAGGAAGGGAATCGACCGAGGATTTACCGGTCGATATGTGATTTACCAGTGAATTCTTTACCAATTTCCTTGACCGGTAATTTGTTACCGGTTTACCGGTCTTGGCTTACCGGTATCGTTTTACCGGTCCAAGGGTTACCGGTATCGTTTTACAGGTTCAAGTTTACCGGTCTGGTAATTTACCGGTGTGAGCTTAGTGAAGCTTACCGAACCGATTTACAGGTGGTAACTTACCGGTCTGGTTTTACCGGTCGTGAATTTACCGGTGTATCATTTATCGGTCGATGCTTGAGAAGCATAACGATTTGATACACCGAGGTAAATTTACCGGTGAGGTTTTAACCGGTTGAAAGCTTATGAAGCTTTTACCGATCGAGACTTACCGGTGTGCCATTTACCGGTGGCACACCGATGTGCCTTATCGATGATCACTTACCGGTCAACCTTTACCGGTTGACTTTTACTGGTGGTAAGGTGATTTACCGGTGGTAATCGGATGAAAGAAAAAGCTAAGTGTTAACTGTTTTTCCTTTCTCCCGGTTTGTTACTTATTGATTGCTGAAGATCCTCAGCTAGTTTAGGCTTCTTTTCGCTGCGCCTCTGGTTGTTTTAGGAATTCAATTCCATTAGGACAAACATCCGACGAAACTAGGTGTATGGCCTTCTTCCAAGGATTGAGGCACCCCGCCTGTCTATAGTCCCTCGGCAAGCGGCCACCGCATACCTACTCCAAGCTCTTAAGTCGCGTGCTAAAGTACATTTTTGCGGACGAGCATATCTCAGCTCGAACGCAAAATGTCGAGACTAGCAGACACGCCCCGACGGAGGAAAACTCTTGGGCAGCCAACACACGCCCCAAGAAGGAGTATAGCCGGCCTGATCGACAAGGAGCGAAACAGACGGCTCCGACCCACACGACCTTCAAGAAGTACGACCGGTATACTCCGATCAACGCCCCTGTCGACCAGATCCTCGCCCATGGTCAATGGATCTTCAATGCCATCATCAGGTATGACGGCTTGGGTTTCCGTTAAACCCATGTAACGGTCGGGTTGTCTAACATCCCTCCCACTACATCGAGACATTCTCAACTCTTGAGAAGGACTAGCCTGATCAACAACTCTTGTTGATTTAGCTGTAGCTTTCCCGAAAAGTTCCCTCAAAACAATTTTGCTTCTAGGCCGATGATCTCTCATGTGGGTTTCCTCTAAGAACGTGGCGTTTGTAAACACAAGCACCTTGTCCTCTTGAGGATCGTAAAACAAACCACCTTTCAATTTTCTTAAACAAACAAATATTTCTTTAAGAAAATTGAAACTCATAGAAAAGAAATTGTAAGGAAACACATAAATTTCAAAACCAGAAAATTAAAAACGAAATGGTTATGAAATGGGACTAAATGATTATTAAAATGATCATTTTTATTATCAAAATCGAGGTCCATTTTTTTTTAAAGTTTGATATATGTTCTTTTTTATTTAATTTCTCTCTCCTATTTTTTTTCATTCCTTATTTACCCTCCCACTCCCAAGATTTTCTCCAAAAACTAACTCTCTTCCCCCACCATTTTCAATCAATTATTGAAATAAAATTGTAAATATATTGTAATTGAGACAAATTTCAACTAACTATAAGTACAAAAATAATGTTTTCAATTACACTGTATTTGCAAATTCGGTACATTAGAAGACAAAAAAAAAACATATTGTTTGAGGAAAATATGATAGTCTTTATAATACATTTAGACAAACAAAGAGATGCATTCTAAGTTTGCAAATTGCAATTACAATTTGCAAAATTGGAATTACACGGTACTTGCAATTGTGCAAATTTGAATTACAATGTATTTGTCATGGTAAATACATGAGAAGGCAAAAAAAAAACATAACATACGACAAAAAATTGGAGGAAAATACCGTGTATTTGCGATGAACCGGATAACAGTGTAATTCTGATGTACTGAATAACAAATAAAGTGTAATGGTAATCCACTAAATAGCAAATAAAGTGTAATTGTAATCCACTAAATAGCAAATAAAGTGTAATTGCAATTCACTTAATAACAAATAAGGTGTAGTCCACTTCCTAATACAATTAGACAAACTACATTTATTACAAATTCTTAAGAAGAAAATAAAGTAAAGATGAAAATGCAATTACACACTGTATTTGTAATTTGCAAATTGCACTTCAGGTGTATTTTTAATTTTGCAAAGTGAACTTCCAAGTTTGAAATTCCGCAAATTGTACTTTGTATTTACAATTTCGCAAATTGAAATTATAGCGTACTTGCAATTGTACAATTTTGCGAATTGTAATTACATAGTATTGTTTTGGAAAACCAACAACAATACAGTAGAGAAAAAAACAAAATAAAAATAAAAACCTGACGAAGCTCACGTAGATGTAGATTGAAATTAACACATCCTTCACTTGCACTTGCCACAAGCCAAAATTCATCTTTCCATCAAATTTCTCTACATCAATTTGGACTCATAAATGTTGACATCTCTGCTTCACTCCTAGCAAATCTGCAAATAGTGAAGAACCCACACTATTCACAATATCAACCTAGTTCGTTTCAAGAAATTTTTTCTGATGTAAGTTGACATTAAGTATTAATATCTTAACTTATAAATTATAGATTTAAATTCCCTCAATCTAGTTAACATGAGCATAGCTCAACCGACATAATGTATGAACTATGAGCAAAATGTCTCAAGTTCGAATCTTCCTCCCCACATGTTGTAAAAAAAAAAAAAAAAAAAAAAAAAACCCCTCAATATAATTCACAATGTAATACATATTAAAAAAAATTATTACATTAGATGAAATAATTTAAACAACTAACCTATCTATTTAGGCTACATTGTATAATCATTTCAAAAAAATATTAAACTTACAAACACTACTTTCATCTATAAATTTTTATTATTGTTTAGTAAATTCGAAAGTATCATACATAGCTAACAAAAGCATAGCTCGACATGATGTATAGTGACCATGAGCTCTTAGGTTTAATCCCGCACCCAACATGTTGTCAATAAATATATATATATATATATATATATATATATATATATATATATATATATATATAATTATTATGCTAAAAGAAAATGAAGGGAAAACATAATGCATAATTCCGTGAAATAAGAGGCCGTTTGGTTGAAGGATTGGTAGATGACTGAAAATAAAAGATGTCTATGTTTATTATTGGCATGGGAATAACATCAAACATTTTTTAAATGGCACTTATTAAAAACATATTCTGGATAACATATTCAGCACAACATTGTATCCAGAGAATAAGATTTCTTGAAAATATATTATTTCTTTGGAGCATTTGCTTACAGCCATCACATAATTTGCCTTAAAATCTATTATTTGGTTCATGAAGAAATTTTAAAAGTTAAGGCAATACTATTTTAAAAACATGAGGCATGGGCATTGATGTGAATTTGACCGGTTTTGGAGTTTTTCACATAAATTCTTATGTTTTCTATTTGTATTGCTTTCTTTTAATTTCAAAGTTATTTCCTGCTTATTCCAACCGTAGAAGTGGAAGGTTTTTTCCCAACAAGTGGTATCAGAGCTTTAGGTTTGTAGTTTCTTGATTTCTGAGTATGCTTTGTGGTTGCATAGGATCAGAACCAACCTATTATAGGGAAAATAATTAATCAACTTACATAAATATACTTTCATAACAGAAAATATCTACAATGGCAAGATATTCATTTTGATATGTGCATACATACATGGCAACAGTTGGGCTTAGTAGAACCTGTTAAGGGTCGCAATGCTTCGAATGGAGTTCGCTACCACCATGTCGATGCCCAACAACTTAGTTCTGGTAAATGGATTGGGGTGATGGATGGAGATCGGGTACCCTCGGGTGATCCCAAATCACAATTTTCCAACAAAATCCATATGACATTCTACCGAAATCAAAGACCTCGGCTCCCAAATCACGATTTTCCAACAAAATTCATCTAAAAAATGACTCACGTTCTACTAAAATCAAAAGGACCTCATCTCTTAAATCTTGATTCCAGAGAGAACGGAAAGAGAAGGAAGAGCGAAGGAAGCTACGAAAGTAAGAAGAATGTCTACGTCAATGGTGGTGATGACGCTACAAGCAATCTTGGTAGTTTTCCTTTAAATCCTATTTTTTTTTTTTTATTATTATTATTATTTTTAAATAGTTAGTATCTAGAGAATAAAACTAGGGGAATGAGAAACTTATTTTCTTCCCTTTTTATTATTATTTTTAAATCGGTAGTATTTAGAGAATAAAATTGGAGGATAGAGAAATAAAATCTAACATTTTTTTTTTAATTTTTTTTTAGGATCTAAGAGATTGAATAAAATGAGGGGAGAAATAAATGAAAAGATTTATTTTAGGAAGTGATAATTTTTTCCTTTAAGACAACTCACTAATTAGGTTAAATTTTAGGTTAATCCTTGAACTTTCATGTTTGTGTCTGATATATTTCCCGTACTTTACAAAGTGTCTAATAATAAGTCTTTAAATTTTTAATTTTGTGTCTAATAATAGGTCTATTTTATTGTGTCTAATAATAGGTCTATTTTATATTTAGCATTTTGTAAAACCAACCTATCTATTAGACACATTGTTGAATATGTGTCTTTAATAAGTTCGTGAATTTAAAAGAATGTTGAATATGTTAAAAATCTATTATATACAAACTTGAAAGTTGTGAACTAATTAGACACAAAGTCGACAAATTTAGAGATTTCTTAGACATTTTTTTAAGTTGGACCTATTGGACAAATATAGATATAACATCTATTTTAAAAAATATTTGATGTTATTACCATGCACAATAAAAAACATAGACATCTTTTATTTTTAGTCATCTACAAATCCCCAAACCAAACGACCCCTTATTTCACGGAATTACCAGTGCATTCTTTTTTCCCTTCATTTTCTTTTAGCATAATAATTATATATATATATATATATATATATTTTGACACCATGTTGGAGTGGGGGAGATGGAACCTAAGAGCTCATGATCACTATACATCATGTCGAGCTATGCTTTTGTTAGCTATGTATGATACTTTCGAATTTACTAAACAATAATAAAAATTTAAAGTAAAAATTTATAGATGAAAGTAGTGTCTGTAAGTATTTTTTTTTTTAAATGATTATACAATGTAGCCTAAATAATACTATTTTTTGGAATTTTTAAAATAGTATTGCCTTAACTTTTCTCTATTGATAAATTACAAAGTTGATTTAATTGATACAACTACAAAGTTTAGAGACATAATTTATTTTTTTCCTTTATATTTTAATAAAAACAAATAAAATATAATCCTCACAATCAAGTAAGAAAAAAATTCAAAAATTACAAATTAAGCCAACTAAAATTGGTTAAATTATAGGTTTAGTTCATAGACTTTCATATTTGTATCTATTTAGTCTTTAAATTTTAAAAATTGTTTAATAGATATTTTGCGTTTAATAGTCTCTAAATTTTAAAAATATCTAATAACTCCCTAAACTTTCAATTTCGTGTCTAATAAGACTTTTATCATATAGGTAAAAATAGAGAAGGTGCAGAGTAGATGATGAAAACGATAAACGAACCGACTGCTACACAACTAACGCGCTTTAGAGTGTGTTTGGTTTAGATTCCTAACTGTTTAATTTTTGAAAAAAATCATTTTGGAATAAATTGAGGTGTTTGGCAACCATTCAAAATGAATTGTTGGAGACTGAGTCTTTTAAATAATGCATTTTGGATGAAACACTTATATTAACTTTTGAAAAAAATGTTATTGTGTTGAAAAACCTATTAAATTCTCGTCTTGTATTAAAATTACCAAAATACCCTCACATTACTCTTTTAAATTTTCTCTACCCACTAACCTTCTTTGACCACCGCCGCCCCTCACTGACCATCTCCGATCGTCGTCGGCCGACCCTGACCACTGCCACCGACCACCGCCACCGCCACCCCGCTCCGGCGAATCCCGACCACCGCCACCTCCACCCCGCTCCAACGGACCCCGACACCCCCGGTGGACCGCCACCCCGCTCCGGCGAATCCCGACCACCGCCACCTCCACCCCGCTCCAACGGACCCCGACACCCCCGGTGGACCGCCACCCCCACCCCCACCCCCTCTGGTGGACCCCGACCACCCTCCGACAACCCCCACCCCGCTCTGGACCCCCACCACCGCGCTCCGGACCCTGCCCACCGCCCACCCGCCCCGGACCCCCGCCCACCGCCACCCCGCAAATAGTGAACAACCCACACCGTGGATTCTCTAATCATAATATTGCATGGAAGTGATAAACCATGGGAGCATAAATAGTACTAGGTAAGAAATCTTTTGAAACTCCATTACGAGCACCAAAGCTTTTATCTACATTATAAATAGGATTCCTCTTGTGAGACCTCCAATGACCGAGGGGTGAACTATTGTACCATATCGCCAAATGCCCATTTCTTTTGGTCCCAAGCCCGCTATGATCTGACCCAAAAAGCCAGTACATACCATTGTGATTGATGATGACTGAATGAACAAGGGGCTTCTTGAGAATAATTCTATCCAACTCCCACTTCAAAGGAAAATTAATAGCTCGATAAAGACGAACTTCCCCTTTCTGTCTGCAAGAAATAATAGACAAACTATCAACAAATAGACACTCTAGATCCCGCCCATAAACAATCAAACCAGCTAAAATCACTTGTTTCTTTGGGACAACCATTTATGGGGGAGCCTCTCCTTGTATTTTGATCATTGTCCCTCCCTCATTAATCTCTAGAAAAGTTTTGCCATTCCAAGACCAGTTTTGGGAGACAACAAGAATTTTAAGTTATCAAATTTTAAACTTGAAGCTCGAACCTAGAATCTTGGCTATCACGACACCATTTCAAAATCAGCTTGGTTTAGAGATCTAAAACCAACTTTACATATGGTTTAGAGATCTAAAACCAACTTTACATATGCTTAGAGTGCTTGTGTCACATCTGCTTCTTTACATCTAGGTAAGGAAAACAAAAATAAAACAATTTAAATATCATTTTTAGTCCATAAACTTCCGAATTTATTTTATTTTAGTATTTAATTTTTTACAATGTCTCTATTTTCGTCCCTAAAATTTTAAGTTTTGTTTCATTTTTGTCCAATTTTTTTTTTTTTTTTTTTTTTTTTTTTTTTTTTTTTTTTTTTTACCTTTAAAAAACACACACAATTTTGATCATTGTTATAGTATTTTTCTATCTAATATTTACTTGTCCAATGTTCACCTCTAACTTACGTGGATTGAAATCACGTTAATATATACAAATAATACTCAAGTGTTTATATTTCACTTCCATTAACTTTTAAAATATCTATTTGCCCTAAAATTTTCCTTGATATTAATGTGTTTAAAAATTTGAATTGGAATATTAGGAAAATAATATCCCAATTCAAATTTTGGTAAGAAATCCATGCAAATATAATCCAGAATATGTGCCATTTAAAAAATATTTTCCATGGCCTTGTGTAACCCAAATTGTATTAACACATCCTTGACTTGCACTTGCCACAAGCCAAAATTCATTTTTCCATCAAATTTCTCTACATCAATCTTCACAAAACTCATAAAGGTTGACATCTCTGCTTCACTCCTAGCAAATCTGCAAATAGTGAACAACCCACACTATTCACAATACCAACCTAGTTCGTTTCAAGAAATCTTTTCTGATGTGGAAGCTCAGACAATGCTGCAACCACAAAGCATACTAAGAAATCAAGAAACTACAAACCTAAAACTCTGATACCACTTGTTGGGAAAAAACCTTCCAGTTCTACCGCAGGAATAAGCAGGAAATAACTGAGAAATTAAAAGAAAGCAATACAAATAGAAAACACAAGAATTTACGTGGAAAACTCTAAAACCGGCCAAATTCATATCAATGCCCATGCCTCATGTTTTTAAAATAATATTGCCTTTAACTTTTAAAATGTCTTCATGAACCAAATAGTAGATTTTAAGGCAAATTATGTTCAATGAGATGGTCGTAAGCAAATGCTCCATCAATAATAACAAAGGCACAGTCATGCATGAACTTTTAAGATATCTATTTTAGTCTATTTACTTGGATGAAGATTAATTGACATGTTTTGTTGCATATAAGTGACTCATTTTTTGTTTTTGAGATTTGGATAAGATTTCAAAGTTGTTTTCAAAAACAATTATCAAACAGGACACAAATGGATATTCGCCTTCGGATCAAAAAAAAGAAAACTCGGATAAATTTAGAATTGGTAATCTACATTGACAAATCTAAACTAATTTAGAAAAAGAAGCAGAGAGTTGATATGGCATACTGTGCAAATCTTGAAATTTGAAGGACTGGTGACTTGAATGTTGAGGTCATTAGAATTGTCAGACCAAATAATACTCCCCTTGACAATGAGCTTTGAAGGATCAACATAAATCAACTTTGATTTGTTGGTGATAATTTATTCCGGGCATCGTTTCGTGAACCACGGGGATTAGATGAACAAAACTGTTTTAAAATGCATCTTGTTGATTTAATTTGGCTTTTTTTGCCTTGAATAATCCTAAAAGTTGACATTATCATAGTCATTGTAGCGACGACATTGATCTAAGAAACGTCTAAACGTTAAATTTCGTGTTAACAGGCAACAATTCCTTTAAATAGTGAACAACCCACACCGCAAAGTGTCTAATAATAAGTCTTTAAATTTTACCAAATAGTGAACAACCCACACGGTGAATTCTAATGTAAATTAAATTCACTTTCATGTTTGTGTCTAATATATTTTCCAACTTTACAAAGTGTCTCATAATAAGTCTTTAAATTTTTTATTTTGTGTCTAATAGGCTATTAAACTTTAAAAATGTAAAATAAGTCCCCTAAACTTTGAATTTTGTGTCTAATAATAGGTCTATTTTATATTCACCATTTTGTAAAATCAACCAATCTATTAGCGACACAAAATTGTTGAATATGTAAAAAATCTATTATATACAAACTTGAAAGTTGTGAACTAATTAGACACATTCGAAAAATTTAGAGACTTCTTAGACATTTTTTTAAGTTGGACCTATTGGACAAATATAGATATAACATCTATTTTAAAAAATATTTGATGTTATTCCCATGCACAATAAAAAACATAGACATCTTTTATTTTCAGTCATCTACAAATCCCCAAACCAAACGGTCTCTTATTTCACGGAATTACTCGTGCATTCTTTTTTCCCTTCATTTTCTTTTAGCATAATAATATATATATATATATATTTTGACAACATGTTGGGGTGGGGATTGAATCTAAGAGCTCATGGTCACTATACATCATGTCGAGCTATGCTTTTGTTAGCTATGTATAATACTTTCGAATTTACTAAACAATAATAAAAATTTAAAGTAAAAATTTATAGATGAAAGTAGTGTTTGTAAGTTTATTTTTTTTTAAATGATTTTACAATGTGGCCTAAATAGATAGGTTAGTTGTTTAAATTATTTCATCTAATGTAATAATTTTTTTTAATATGTATTACATTGTGAATTAAATTGAGGGTTTTTTTTTTTTTTTACAACAATGTGGGGAGGAAGATTCGAACTTGAGACATCTTGCTCATATTTCATATATTATGTTGGTTGAGCTATGCTCATGTTGACTAAATTGAGGAAATTTAAATCTATAATTTATAAGTTAAGATATTAATACTGAATGTCAACTTACATATAAGTCATAAGATTAAAGTTTTTTTGCCAAAGCGAGCATAGCTCAGCTGGCACCAAAAGGTCTGTGGTTCGAATCCCCCCATCCCCAATGTACTCAAAAAAAAAAAAAAATAAGATTAAAGTTTTGATCCACCATTTGTTGAACCATAAAAAAAAAGCACTAAATGGTAAATACCACTAAATACTTAATCATAATAATGAATTATTGACAATCTAAAAAGTTATTGCTAATTTGGTAATTACAATATTTTAAAAATCTCATCTTATGACTTGAATTAATGTCCAAATAAATAACTTCAAAATCTTATTAGTGGATCAATTAATTATAAACTTGATTGACTAAAACCAATTATTAACCTATTAATCAATAATACACAAACAAAAATTTCAGTTTGGGGCGAAATTAGAACTTCTCCCTAGCCCTAGGGGCCATTTTGAAAAACAAACTCACACAGGGAAATTTCAATCATGCCTTCATGTGTTGTTGCTAACGTCATCAAACACGTGTCGAGCCTTGCACTCGTGTGATGCTGGAGACGACGAGTACCGATAAATTTCTAAACGCTGAGAAATCAAACCCCTCAATTTGGACTTTGTACAAAATTAAAATATATATATATATAATATATATATAGTTCAATAATTTTACTCATTCTCCATTTGCGAACTCGCCATTCTCCCGATTCACAAAAAGGGACCACGGGGTTTGATTAGAGAATTCTAATGTGAACTAAATTGAGGGTTTTTTTTTTTTTTTTACAACATGTGGGGAGGAAGATTCGAACTTGAGACATCTTGCTCATAGTTCATACATTATGTCGGTTGAGTTATGCTCATATGGACTAAATTGAGGGAATTTAAATCTATAATTTATAAGTTAAGATATTAATACATTGTGAATTCTAATGTGAATTCTATTATTCTTACTAAATCGAGGGAATTTAAAATTTCTATTCGCCATCTGTGCTTCACTCCAGATTTGCTAGGAGTGAAACAGAGATGCCAACCTTTACGAGTCCAGTGAAAATTGATGTAAATGTAAACAATCTATTATTTTTCACTTTCTTTGTAGGCATATTAAGATGTTTTCATGAGGAATATTTTTAATTTTGATTTGGTCTCCTGCGCACTCTCAACCGTGGTGGATTTGAATTTTGTAATTTAATATTCTAAATTTTTTTATATATATCTTTTTGTAGTAGGGTGTGGAGATTCGAACCACATACCTTTGTCGTCAACACATACATATGTCAGCTGAGTCACCTTGACAAAAAAAAGAAAAAACTTAATAATATATTAATTTAAGAAAAATACTTTCTTAGTGACAGAGTGGTAAATGCTAATTTATATATATATATATATATATATATATATTTGGTGATAGGATCATGGTTGCATTGTGGGTATCACTTGACTACATCCATAGTTGCTTCAGCACTACTAAGTCTTCCTTTTGCATTGAGTATGCTCGGTTGGATTGGTGGAAGTCTTATTTTTGGTGCTTTCGTCACTTTCTATTCCTACAATCTCTTATCTATCGTTTTGGAGCACCACGCTATGCTTGGTTCTCGCCTACTTAGGTTCCAAGATATGGCTACTTATATTCTTGGTACGTTAAAAACCATCATGATATTTTTCTTGTGCAATTTAGCCTTATAAAAATATGAAAACATTTTCCCTTTTAGAGCAAATTTTTATAGTATATGTTCACATCTATATCTCTTAAAACATCAAGATGATGGGAACCAGATTTATTTCTATGAGGGGGAAAATCATTTTAGTTCTTTGTGATCCTGATTGAACAAGCTAGTTTTTTCAAAAAGTGCATTTCATATAACATTTCTTCCACCGAGCCATTTTACTCGATGAGGATCTTGACCGTTAAAGGTCTTATTAGCGAAGTACATTTTTTTGGAGGTAGAATATAATTTTTTATCTGTAAATCATACATCAATTTTTGTTTTTACTTTTTAGTACTAAAAAATTTACATTTTCATCCCTATCAGAGCTTCATATATAGGTTATCCCCGTATCAAGAATGTGTGATTCAACACGAAAATGGAGTCATTAATGACGTATTTTTTAAACATCTACAAAGTTCAGAGAGAATTTTATTTTAAATTTCAAGAATGAAATTGAAGCTTGTTAATGTTGAGGAGCTCAAGATATTTGATCTCTCTCCCTATTTACACGCATTGTGTCATCCCCACTCGTGTTCCATTATCTCAAGTTACTTACATCTCTAGTATCGTCTTCTTCGTTAACTGAATGTCGAGTTTTATATATCGCTCGATGAGACATCCCCTCTACATTTCTCGACTTACACGGAAACAAGTGTTTGATCATGGTTCGTTTGTTGCAGTATGTTGCCATGGAGAGGAAGTTTCTCAAATGGCGAAGATCGGGTAACAGGCTTGAAAGAAGTATAGGGATTCAACCCGCAGACCGGAGTCTTTTGTCTCGTGCCATAGGATTGCGAATGGCTCACTGTGGTTTAGGGTCATTTTTTATGGTTGGAGGTTACTATTTGATTATTGATCATTTGTTGAAATGATGTATTATTTGCATGGAATACTTAGAATGAGTATTTTTCACTCTTCACTTCCAAAATTTTAAGGCAAATTAGAAGGTTGTTATATCTTCAATCTATTATTTACTCCAAAATTCAAAATTTGTTTACTTGCTTACGACGATCCGAAATCTATTGCTTTCAAACAATCTATTGTATATAATATTAAAAGAATATTATATACAATATTATTCCAATTGTGGATATTTTGTATATAATATTTTCCATATAAAATATTTTCCATCAGAAATATACTCGTTGAATTAACATTCCAAGGATATTCCTTTCAAAAAAAAAAAAAAAACATTCCAAGGATATTTGCATGGAATTTGAAACAAAAAATCATCTCCCAAATCACAACTTCCCAACAAAATTCATATGACATTCTACCGAAATCAAAGACCTCGTCTCCCAAATCCTGATTTTCCAACAAAATTCATCTAAAAAATGACTCATATTCTACTAAAATCAAAGGACCTCATCTCTTAAATCATGATTCCAGAGAGAACGGAAAGAGAAGGAAGAGTGAAGGAAACTACGAAAGTGAGAAGAATGTCTACGTCAATGGTGGTGATGACGCTACAAGCAATCTTGGTAGTTTTTTTTTTTTTTTTTTTTTTAATCGTTAGTATCTAGAGAATAAAATTAGGGGAATGACTTTTTATATTATTATTATTTTTAAAACGGTAGTATCTAGAGAATAAAATTAGGGGAATGACTTTTTATTATTATTTTTAAATCGGTAGTATCTAGAGAATAAAATTGGAGGAGGGAGAAATAAAATCTAACATTTTTTTAGGATCTAAGAGACCGAATAAGATGAGGGGAGAAATAAATGAAAAAAATTATTTTAGGAAGTGATGATTTTTTCCTTTAAGACAACTCACTAATTAGGTTAAATTTCAAGTTAATCCTTGAACTTTTTGTGTCTATATTTTTCGAACTTTACAAAGTGTCTAATAATAAGTCTTTAAATTTATAATTTTGTGTATAATAGGCTATTAAACTTTAAAAATGTAAAATAAGTCCCCTAAACTTTGAATTTTGTGTCTAATAATTAAATTTTGTGAAAAATGTAAAATAAGTCCCCTAAACTTTGAATTTTGTGTCTAATAATAGGTCTATTTTATATTCAACATTTTGTAAAATCAACCAATCTATTAGACACAAAATTGTTGAATATGTGTCGTTAATAAGTTCGTGAATTTAAAAGAATGTTGAATATGTCAAAAATCTATTATATACAAACTTGAAAGTTGTGAACTAATTAGACACAAAGTAGAAAAATTTAGAGACTTCTTAGACATTTTTTTAAGTTGGACCTATTGGACAAATATAGATATAACATCTATTTTAAAAAAATACTTGATGTTATTCCCATGCAAAATAAAAAACATAGACATCTTCTATTTTCAGTCATCTACAAATCTCCAAACCAAACGACTCCTTATTTCACGGAATACCGGTGCATTCTTTTTTCCCTTCATTTTCTTTTAGCATAATAATTATATATATATTTTGACAACATGTAACCTAAGAGCTCATGGTCACTATACATCATGTCAACCCATATTTTGAATTATATTTGCATGGATTTCTTACCAAAATTTGAATTGGAATATTATTTTCCTAATATTTCAATTCAAATTTTTAACCATAATAATATGAAGGAAAATTTTAAGGCAAATAGATATTTTAAAAGTTAATGGAATTTAATTGAATTATTTGTGTCTCTGTTTTTTCTGTATCAGAAATTCAGCTTTGAAAGCATGGTAAGCTTCATCTTCTTCCACGGTTGACCTTCTCCAATTTCAGTCTCTGGTTTGGTTTGGGATTTTGGGTGATTCTTCTTTCTCCATAACCCATTAAGAAGAGGAGCTTCACCTTGTGTTTTTCATCGAGAGAAATAATTTTAAGGTTAGTTTGTGTAATTTGCACTCTTTTTAGGGTGTGTTTGGTTTAGATTCCTAAGTGTTTAATTTTTGTAAAAACTCATTTTGGAATAAATTGAAGTGTTTGGCAACCATCCAAAATGAATTTTTCGAGAATGAGTTTTTGAAATAATGCATTTTGGATGAAACACTCCTCTTTTAAATTTTCTCCACCAACCAACCTCCTTCGACCACCGCCACCCCTCACCGACCATCTCCGATCGCCGTTGACCACCGCCTCCAAACTCCGGCCACCGCCTCCAAACTCCGACCACCCGTCGCAGGCCACCGCCTCCCCACTCCGGCCATCCGTCGCCCCGCTCGACCCCGGCCACTGCTGCCGCCACCCGAACCCCGACCACCGCCGCCGCCACCCGAACCCCGGCCACCGCCGCCACCTGACCACGACCACCTCCGTCGCCACCCAACCACGACCACCGCCGCCGCCACCCAACCACGACCACCGCCGCCGCCACCTGACCCAAACCACCGCCGCCCGACAGCCACTGCCACCCGATCCAGGCCACCGCCGCCACTTGACTCGGGCCACCGCCGACCCTGACCCTTACACCGATCCCAGCCGCCCGACCCCGACCCTGACCCCTACACCGATCCCAGTCGCCCGACCCCGACCCTGACCCCTATCCTGGCCTCGACCCCGACCCCGACCACTCGACCCCGACCCCTACACCGATCCCAGCCGTCCGACCCCGACCCTGATCCCTATCCTGGCCTCGACCCCGACCCCGACCGCCACCGCCCCAGCCCGGCCACCCGACCTCTGTTGCCCCGACCCAGGCCACCCGACACCGACCCCCGCCGCCCCAACCACCCGACCCCAACCCTACCACTGCCGACCCGACCACCTGACCCGACCGCCCGACACCGACCTCGACCGCCCGACACCGACCTCGACCACCCGACCCTGACCCCGTCCACCCGACCCCGACCCCGACCTCGACCCTGACCCTGACCCCGACCCCGACCCCAACCCCGACCCTGACCCTGACACCGACCCCGACCACTCGACCCCGTCCACCGACGCCCCAGCCCGGCCACCCGACCCCGACCCCCGCCGCCCCAACCACCTGACCCGGACCCGGACCCCGACCGCACGACCCTAAAACCGATCCTGACCCCGTCCCTGACACCGACCCTGGCCACCCGACCCTGACACCGACCCTGACACCGACCCCGGCCACCGCCGTCCCCCGACCCGGACACCCGACACCGACCTCGGCCACCGCCGTCCCCCGACCCGGACACCCGACCTCGACCCCAACCCCGACCGCCCGACCCTGAAACTGACCCGACACCAACACCGACCCCGACCGCCCGACCTCGACCCCTAGCCCAGCCCCGACCCCGTCTGCCCGACCACGATCCTGGCCCCGATCCCGATCCCGACCCCGACCCTAAGCCCAGCCTCGACCCCGACCCCGACCCTAACCCTGGTTGCTCGACCCCGTCCCTGACTCCGGCTGTCCGAACTCGACCCCGACCGCCTGACCCTGACCCCGGCCACCTGACCTTGACCCCGACTGCCCGACCCTGACCCCGACTCCGACCCTAACCGCCAGACCCCGACCATCAACAATAGTAATTCCTAAACTCTAAACGTCAAATATAAATTTAAACTTATTAATTTATATTGTTTATTAATAATTGTCCTTATAGTAATTTGACATTAAGAGAAACACTTTTAGTGTAGAACAAACCAAACACACTTGTAGATAAAAACACTTTTGAGAAAATGTAACCAAACACATGAGTGTTTTACTTATAAACATTTCTAGAAAAAATGTTTTTAAAAAAATGCATTCTTTGAAAAACATTTTTTTAGTAGTCAATCCAAACACACCCTTAATTTTACCAAATCAAATCCAACATTTGAATAAGTGGAATGAGTTGTTTTGGGACAAATGTATGAGTAGTTGATAGCCTTAAGACCTTTTGAAGTTTGAGGAGATTTGAGTTATTTATGGTGAAAATGTGACTTGAATTCCCTTTATGAGAGAGAGAAAGTACTTATGAAAGATTCAACTTGACTTGTCTACTGCCTTTTCCTTGCAACACATTACAACCCAAATAGTATATTGCTTGGATTTCTCAGTAATCTTTTTTTGATGTATGAGTGAACTTAAATGTACTTAGATATGCTATGCAATAGTCAGTCGGTATGGCATGCTGATGGGTTTTTTTTTTTTTTTTTTTTTTAATTCGTGTTATACAAAGCCCATGTTGGTAAAACCATATCAGATTTAGTAAACAAAAAACCTTCTTGAAGTTTAAAAAATCTTTCTTCGATTCATCTATTTCATGCACTGTTTTACATTTTGTTTTCAAAACAAGAGAACAATATTTTTTCGTTCTACTGTCACATTGGGGGTCATAACTCAAACTATACTCACTTGCAATTTTGGTTACAGAGCTTCATGTTTTGATTTTTTAAGCACTGTTAATATTGAAAATGAAGACTTAAACTGTCGAAGGTGCCAAACTACTAGGGTAACCGACCTTCACAGAGCTTGACAATGGCCGCTTCCAGTGCATGGAGACAAGCCGCAAAGTCCTTGCCAAGGACAGGGACTCTGTAAGGTAACCCCTTACTCAAGGTATTTTATTAGACAAGTGAAGAGCCCTTAGGCAAGTACAAGTACTCCTACACTCTATAGGATACCCCTAATCTCCTAGAGATCTTACTCAATCAAAAGCTATCCCCTAATGCCAAGTAAAGAGATATTTATATACAAGGTTCATAACCGAAAGTAAACAAGAAACTGAAAGCAAACAAACTAACTGCCCCCCTCCCCAACTGTTTATTTAGTTGGTTTTCTTCTCCTAGTATAGTATTTCAATGGGGGAGGTTTAGGTGATCTTACAATACCCTCGGCCTCGAAATCGACCTTGTCCTCAAGGTCGAAAGTAGGGAACTGTCTGCGAATATCTTGTACATTCTCCCAGGTCGCCTCGTGTGCCGGCAGACCTTGCCAACTAATGAGTGCCTCTGTTGCACCCGTTGCTTCATTTTTTTGATATGCGAACACCTCCGCTGGAATTGCAATCCAAGCAAACTCCTCCGTTAGGATGGGAGGTCCCACTTGCACTTCTTGATGTTGTTGTTAAGTCTCTGAAAGTGACTTATTTAGGACCCATTTAGCTTAAGAAGATGTACACATTTAGGTGTTTTTGTTAGCATTTAGCCTAAACCTATGCTTTAATATGAGAATTAGAAGAAGGTAGCTAATTTAGGACTTATGCACAATAGGTAGAAAAAGGGTTGAAAACCGAAGAAAAGAATGGAAAAATGAGCATTGCGAATGAATTGCGAAAACATTGCGGTGACCGCAATTATTCAAGTTAAAACCGTAAGTTGGCTGACATTTTTCTGTTTAGATCCGACTTTTCAGGGATTCGTTCTTTCTCCTCCATCCATTCTGATATATGACGTTGAAGACTGATGGTTCTCCTTGGCCCAAACGCACCTGCAAACTACTATAAAAGGGGGTCAAAGTCGGAGGTTCAGTCATCATTCGAAGCGCAGAAGTCTTCTTGCAGTCCACCATTTCCAGCTGTTTTCCTTTGCCGTCTGTTGGAGTGAGAGTCTAAGCTTTTGGAATCGATAATCTGATAGGAAGGAGAGGAGATTCTTCTTCTCTCTCGATTGGATTCATCCAAGCAGGGCTGACTTCTCATCACCATCATTCGAGGCGACTGCCACGGAGTTTTCTAGCAAACCTCTACTGTTTTTCTGCTCTGTTCTTCTCAATTCCATTTCTGATCACTGTTGTTCTTAGTGTAGCATTTCAATTACTGCATTTCGTTGTTGTCTGTCTTGAATTCATTTCTTTTAGAGCTTCCCTTTGTCATTCAAACACTCAAAGTAATCGAAGTATACTTCTGCATTTTACAGTTTCCATCTGTTTCTGCTACGGCTTTGGCTTGCTGTTTTAAGTGCATTTATCTTCTAAGCATGTCTGTTTTATCTACCGTTTCTATTCTCCACATATCCATGAGTAACTAAAATCACTTAGGGGCATGCTAATGACAGAACTATAGGCTAAAGAACGTGAGTCAAGTAGGCAGATTAACACTCGAACATTGATTGTATGTAAGCTTCATCCCACGGGCAATTTCGATTGGCCATCCATTTTGTCCAAAGAACTCCTAACCTCTGGAAGGAGTAAGAGTTCAGAGTCATATAATCATGCTAGCCTTTCATGGTAATCAGGAAACGGCCTAGGAATAGGCGTTTCCCTAGTACAAACTGAACACTCCTGTTTTAACAAGATGCTTAAGACCTTACTTTGAAGTCGAGTAAACTTGAGTCTCTCATGCATGGAATCGGACGATACTTGAGATAGAGTGAGTTTGATGTATAGAGAGTTGATCCAAAGCTTGATAATCGTAATAAACTGCCTATAGGATAGTCATTAGTAGCCCTTAATTCACCCTTTTAATCAGTTTCGCTGCCATTTAATTGCGGATTAATTGCGGTTCTCGCAATTCTGCTAAAACGCATTCTGTGTAGCTGTTTTCTTCTTCGTTTATTGATTCCATCTCTTGTTCTTTGAGCCTGATTTTAACTTTAACTTGTTCATGGTATATTCCTTTACACATTCAGTAACACTTAGATAATTAAAAACCAATTTTACCCCATCAAATTCATCCCATCTTTCTTAACAAATACACTTCGCGAATAGCTAAAAATGAGTCTCTGTGGAAAAAACGAATGAAATATACTTACTACTTGCTGTGAGACCATGTATGCTTGCATGTTCTAAGTGCTCTCTCTACCCTTTTGCATACTTATCTTTATACATTGAGCACGCAACAAGTTTTTGGCGCCGCTGCCGGGGACTTATTTTAAGTGAAAACGAAGTTTGTTAAGTTTGAAAAATCAAGTTTATCATTGAGTGAAACTAATCTGTTTCATTTCTTTTGCAGGTGTTGTTAGGGTAGTTTATGAGTGAGCGTTCACATAGTAATTTAGAGTTCGATCCTGAACCTGAAAGATCACTTCGAGCTAGAAATAAGGCAAAGAAACGTCTCTTTAAACAACCTCCTATCCCTCAAATCATACCTGAAATCAAAGAAATGGGCGATATAGTTCCAAATCCGGCACAAGCCATTCGCAACCCCATCGAAATAGCGAATGACAAGAATAGTGCCATTCTGTCATATCTAGTACCTATGCCTGGGGAGCTGAACCCCAGCATAATCCGTCCTGAAATCACTGCCCACTCATTCGAGTTAAAACCAGTGATGTTCCAAATGTTGTCCACTGTGGGACAATTCTTTGGAATAGAGAATGAGGACCCCCATAACCACCTTAGGAACTTCCTAGGAGTTAGTGACACATTCCTAATCCCTGGAGTTTCCCAAGAAGCCCTGAGGCTATATCTTTTCCCTTACTCTTTGAGGGACAAAGCCAAAACATGGCTAAATTCTTTACCCTCAGGATCTGTCCGCAATTGGACAGATTTAGCAGAAAAATTCCTAGTCAAATACTTCCCACCTGATAGGAATTCAACCTTTCGTGATGATATCATAAAGTTTAAACAAGCTGATAACGAGTCTCTTCACGAAGCTTGGACAAGATTCAAAGACCTTCTCATTAAATGTCCACACCATGGCATTCCATGGTGTATCCAAATAGAAGTTTTCTTTAAAGGATGCAACCCCAGCACCAGACAAGTCTTAAATTCATCTGCTGGAGGTTCCATGTTGTCCAAGAGTTACAACGAAGCTTATGAGATCTTGGAGAAGATCTCAGCATCTCACTGTAGGTGGTCGGATGATCCAGTAGAGCCAACTAGGGCTCAAGACAAGGATGCTCTAAGCGCCATGAGCACCCAAATAAATGCCCTGACCAACTTAGTTAAGCAAATGGCTCAGGCCAATCTCCAAACCAGTGCCAATACCGCCACAGCCATGTCAATGGGCACCCAACCAAGTCAAGGCGAGGCACCAATCTGTGGATTCTGTGGGGAAGGGCACCCTTATGAATATTGCTCTGGGAATCCATCCTCAGTCTGCTATGTAGGTAGTCAGCAGCAGCCTAGGAATAACCCCTACTCCAACACCTATAACCCTGGTTGGAGAAACCACCCTAACCTGTCATGGGGTGGCCAGCAAAACACTAATCAAAATTCTAACCAACCTAGACCGAGTGGAACACCTGGTTTCACTCCTCAACATAACCAGTCAATGTACCAAAAACCTTATAATCAACCTGTAGGATCTTCTGTAGAAAACCTACTCAAGGAGTATATCGCTAAGAATGATGCTACTCTTCAGAGCCAGCAAGCTACTCTTAGGAGCCTGGAAAACCAAATAGGCCAATTAGCCAATGAACTTAAAAGTAGGCCCCAAGGTAGACTCCCTGCTGATACCGAGGTACCAAGGAGAGATGGCAAAGAACAAGTTCAAGCCATTGAACTTAGGAGTGGAAGACCATTGGTGAGCAACACAAAGGACACACCAAAGAGAGTAGAGAACACTGAGTCTAGTGCTCCACTGGAGTCTCTGCCAAGCCAAGGTCCACCACCGACTAGCACATCAGGAGCCAGGCTAGAGCCAATTGTTGAGGACGTAGAAGAAATTCCAAGGCCTCCACCTATCTTAAGGCGTCCTGACGTGCCTGCATATGTGCCACCACCTCCATACCCTCGAAGGCTTAAGAAGAAGCAGGAACAGGAAGTTCATTTTAATAAATTTTTAGAAATACTTAAGCAAGTGCATGTGAATATTCCTTTTGTAGAGGTTTTACAGTCTATGCCTTCATATGTAAAGTTTTTGAAAGACATTATTACTAACAAAAAAATAATTGGTGAGTTTGAAACAGTAAACCTCACCGAGGAGTGCAGTGCCATCCTCCAAAACAAGCTGCCCAAGAAGGAGAAGGATCCTGGTTCCTTCACCCTACCTGTAGAACTTGGAGGCAAGCATGTGGGCAGAGCGCTTTGTGACCTGGGCGCCAGCATAAATCTCATGCCCCTGTCCCTATTTCGCCAGTTAGGAATGGGAGAAGCACGTCCAACCACAGTCACTTTACAACTAGCAGACAGATCCATCGCATATCCAGAAGGTAAGATTGAGGATATTCTAGTTAAAGTTGACAAATTTATTTTCCTTGCAGATTTCATTGTCCTGGACTATGAGGCAGACAAGGAGGTTCCCATCCTGCTAGGTAGACCATTTCTAGCCACAGGTAGGGCACTAATAGACGTGCAAAAAGGTGAGTTAACTATGAGGGTTCATGATGAAGAGGTAAAATTTAGTGTTTACAAAGCTTTAAGGTATCCCTCTGATTCTGAGTCTTGTGCTAGCATTGATGTTGTTGACTCACTAATGGAAGGACAATTAGAGCATGTACTGTTAACCAAGCATGCTAACGAATATGTAGGATTATATGTAGATGATCTAAATGTATCTGACATAATGAATATGCCTGTAGATAGACCTCAGCATGTATGTATGACTATAGACTTAACTGATAGAACTGTAAATCCGTTAAAGCCCTCCATTGAGCATCCACCTGTTTTAGAACTGAAACCACTACCAACTCACCTCAAATATGCATATCTAGGAGATAATGATACGCTGCCTGTAATTATTTCTTCTAAGCTTAGTGAACAGCATGAGGTTGATTTAATTTTACTGCTTAAGCAACATAGGAAGGCTATAGCATGGACTATTGCTGATATTCGAGGCATTAGCCCTTCTTATTGCATGCACAAAATTATATTAGAGGAAGAGCACACACCTAAGGTAGATCACCAGCGTAGGTTAAACCCCTCTATGAAAGAGGTAGTAAAGAAAGAAATAATAAAGTGGTTAGATGCAGGAGTAATTTTCCCCATAGCTAGTAGCCAGTGGGTGAGCCCCATCCAATGTGTACCTAAAAAGGGGGGAATAACTGTGGTAGTCAATGAGAACAACGAACTGATTCCAACAAGGACTGTCACAGGGTGGAGAGTGTGTATGGATTACAGAAAATTAAATAAGGAAACTAAAAAAGACCATTTCCCTCTTCCATTCATTGACCAGATGCTAGACAGAATAGCTGGTAGAGCCTACTATTGTTTTTTAGATGGGTACTCTGGCTATAATCAAATCACTATAGACCCGAAGGATCAAGAGAAGACTACCTTCACTTGCCCTTTTGGAACGTTTGCCTTCCGCAGAATGCCTTTTGGCTTATGCAATGCACGGGCAACTTTCCAAAGGTGCATGATGGCAATCTTCTCTGAGTTGGATGAGTCCATAATAGAAATATTCATGGATGACTTCTCAGTCTTTGGGGACTCATTTAAAACCTGTCTAGAGAACCTAGGACAAGTCCTGACTAGGTGTGAAGAGACCAACCTAGTCTTAAATTGGGAAAAGTGCCATTTTATGGTAGATGAAGGGATTGTCTTAGGACATAGAGTGTCAAGAGCAGGTGTGGAAGTGGATAGGGCAAAAATAGAGGTCATAGAGAAGTTGGTAGAGCCCCAGAATGTCAAAGCTATTAGGAGTTTCCTAGGACATGCTGGCTGCTATAGAAGGTTCATCAAGGACTTCTCTAAGATAGCCAAGCCTCTATGTGAGCTACTGGAGCTAGGTAGGCCATTCATCTTTTCTAAAGAATGTGTAGTAGCTTGGAAAACCCTTAAGGAAGCATTGGTCACAGCACCAATCATAGTAGGACCAAATTGGGACCTCCCATTTGAGATGCTATGTGATGCTAGTGACTATGCTGTAGGAGTCATGTTAGGACAGAAGATTGACAAGCTCACACATCCTGTCTATTATGCTAGTAAGACCTTGAATGAGGCTCAGTGTAATTATACAACTACCGAGAAAGAGATGCTTGCTGTAGTATTTGCTTGTGAAAAATTTAGAAACTATATTGTAGGAACTAGGACCATTGTATATACTGACCATTCTGCTTTAAAGTATCTTATGAGGAAGGCTGATGCTAAGCCTAGATTGATTAGATGGGTGTTATTGCTGCAGGAATTCGATTTGGACATTCGGGACAAGAAGGGATGTGAAAACGTGGTTGCAGATCACCTGTCTCGATTGCAGCACAATTGCGAAAAAATTGCGGACCCCGCAATTTCTGATGCTTTTATAGATGAACATATCTTTGCTTTGACTCATCGTGATAACGATGAGGAACCTTGGTTCGCTGACATTGCTAACTTCCGTGCATCACAGGTATTACCAGTGTTCAAGGGAGGACAAGAGAAGAAGAGGTTCCTCCATGAAGCAAGGAAATTCATCTGGGATGACCCCATACTTTACAGAACCTGTGCTGATGGGTTGTTGAGGAAGTGTGTGTCAGCTGCTGAAGCGAAGTCTGTGCTGCAGCACTGTCACTCATCTCCTTACGGTGGGCACTTTGGTGGTCAAAGAACAGCTGCTAAGGTATTTCAGAGTGGCTACTACTGGCCAACAATCTTCAAGGACGCCCACAACTATGCCCACAACTGTGACGAATGCCAAAGGACAGGTAACCTCAGTCGTAAGGATGAGATGCCCCTCACTTACATCTTAGAGTTGGAGCTCTTTGATGTATGGGGCATTGATTTCATGGGACCATTCCCTCCATCATCAGGTAACCTGTACATTTTAGTAGCAGTAGACTACGTGTCAAAGTGGGTAGAAGCTAAGGCATGTCCTAATAATGATGCTAAAACAGTCACTCACTTCTTGCATAGACACATTTTCACTAGATTTGGGACTCCTCGTGCTATCATTAGTGATGAGGGGTCACATTTCATTAATAAGGCTATGGAGAAGATATTGGCTAAATATAACATTAGACATAGGGTAGCTACTCCCTACCACCCACACTCAAATGGCCAAGCTGAGATTTCCAATAGGGAGATAAAGAACATCCTAGAAAAGGTAGTCAAACCTAATAGAAAAGACTGGTCATTTAAGCTTGAGGATGCACTTTGGGCTTATGGAACAGCATATAAGACACCTCTAGGAATGTCTCCCTATAGGTTGGTGTATGGCAAGGCTTGCCACTTGCCACTTGAGTTGGAAAACAAGGCATTTTGGGCCATGAAAGAATTAAATTTTTGTGTGAAGGATGCGGGGACATTAAGATCTTTACAGCTACATGAACTTGACGAGCTTAGGCACATGGCCTATGAGAATGCCAAGATGTACAAAGAAAAGACAAAAATATGGCATGACAGTAGACTCAGGATCAAAGACTTTAAGAAGGGCCAACTTGTATTGTTATTTAACTCACGATTAAAGCTATTTCCAGGCAAACTAAAGTCTAGATGGTCCGGTCCATTTATTATTACTAATGTCTTTGTTCATGGTGCCATAGAGATTAAAAACTTGCAGCAAGGACAGCCATTTCTGGTCAATGGTGCTAGGTTGAAGCACTACTATGAGGAAGGGGATGTGAAGACTCTCTCGGCCTTCCTCTTGACTGAAGCATGACAAAGAGAACGAGAGAGAACGAGTGGTTACTGTGCTCGTTTAGTCAAGGCCAATGCCTTAGTTTATTTTTTCTGTTTTTTTTTTTTTTTTTTTTTTTTTTTTTTTTTTTTTTTTTTTTTTTCTTTCGATGATCGTTTGTATGTTTTGTAGCGTGATTTTAATTGCGTATTTAATGTTTGTTCTATTTGTTTTTGTAGGGAATCGAAAGAGGGGATCAAGGGGAGTAAATCCCACTTTAAAAATCAAGAAACGGTTGAGCCAAATGAAAGATACGGGCGATCAAAGTTTGGAATTTTTATGAAATATTATCCCTAGAATTGCGCAAAAATTGCTGGATCCGCAAAAAGAGCCGTTGGGATTTTTTCCGTTTTATTTATAGCCGTTAGAACGCGCTCGTTGATACGATTCTCTCATTCTTTGATCTCCAAGATTTCTGCGATTCTCTCCATCTTTGATTCTTCTCTCAAGATCTTCAAGACTCGACAATGGTTTCCACTAGGGCTGAAAGATCCGCAGCCAAGAAGAAGGCCGATGACGCAGCTGAAGCGGCTGCGAGGGAAGCGCTTCTCACCCTCGCTGATGAAGGTGCTGTACGCACTGGCCGCCTTTCCAAGCTTCCTATTCGTAGGAAGAAGTGGAGGGTGGTCACTGAGATCCCTGCTGGCCCATCTGAGCCAGTGGGCACGCCAAAGAAACGCCGGTGGACTGTCACGACTGCTGCCGAACCAAGCACCGCCAAGACTCCCTCTGTGGAGAGTCAAGAAACTGATCGTGCAGCCCACGAGTCAGCCAAAGAAGGTTCGTCGCCGTCTGTGTCACCTGTGCGCAGTCCCCTCTCGTCTGAACCAGTGCCAAGCGCAGAGTCGTCACCGCCTGCACAGAGCGCCGAGTTGTCTCCAGCACCTCAGAGTTCTGATCCGCCACCTGCAGCAGCGCAGAGCCCTGAACCACCATCTTCGCCGCTGAGTTCTGCGCATACACCATCAGCAGAGCACAATTCTCCACGGCCTGATCCTGAATTCCCTTATGGGGATTATCAAGAGTCCACGCAAGGCAGTGGAGATGCTGGAGAAGAAGAAGTCTTTTCTCCCATGAGAGAAGACAGCCCTGCCGAGCCTGCACAGCAGGATGATTCTATGGAGGAGACGTTGGGGGCATGTTTCCCACAACTCCAGGCAAGGCTCAAAAAGAAGAAGAAGGCCACGACTGGAAAGGCCAAAAAGTTGAAGAAAAAGAAGGTCAAGAAGGTGCCCTCGACGGACAAAGAGAGTACGGAGCCAACACTCAAACGCCTCAAGGTGGAGGCTGCTGAATCTTCCAAACCAGCCGATAAGGGGAAGGCTAAACTCTACCCTGAAGATGAACCTCCGTCAGTGAGGTATGTCTCATCTGATGCTGAATCCAGGGGTATTGAGCTGAGGAAAAGGGACCTGTTGCACGAGAAGGGGTTCCTTGATCGACTTGCTGACCTGCCGCAGTTCTTGCGCGCAGGGGTGCTCAACCATGGCTGGGAGGAATTCTGCAGACCTCCCAATCCAGCCTACACGAGCATGGTGTACGATTTCTATGCCAATGTGCTCAGCCCTGAGGATGGCCTATCTGTGGTCAGAGGGGTGGAAGTTGATTTCTCAGCCAAGGCCATCAATGAAGCCTTTGGTCTCAAGGGCCAAGCGCACACAGATTATGCACGGATAGTTGATGAGCCGACCGAGGCTGTGCTAGAAGAGGCCATTCGCACAATTGGCCAGCCTGAGGCCTCCTGGACAGTGTCACGCAATGGGCGGCACACACTCATGAGTGCCAACCTCACGGCTAAGGCAGCTGTGTGGTTTTCATTCGTCAGACGAAGACTCTCTCCAGTAACTCATGAGACTACAATTAACCAGAGCCGTTCGCTGCTGGTTTATGCTATAATGAGAGGTCTCACGATCAACGTGGGAGAAGTCATCGCTGCTGCCATAGCTGAGTGTGCTAAAAAGGGTAAGGGGCCATTATTTTTCCCAAACACTATAACAAAATTGTGTTTGCTTGCAGGGGTTCCCACCGAGCGCTTGGAGCAGCAGCTGCCTTACACAGGCCATTTGGAGTTGCCGGCACACCTAAGGCTGAGAAGAAAGGGCAACATGGAATTTGAGTTGGATAGGCTGGCTGCTGAACAGTCCCTATCCATGGCCTGCTTGATGGACATGCAGAGGAGAATGGCTCAATGGGCCAACTATGCGCAGGCGAGGGACAGAGAAGTTGCAGACCAGTTGGGGTGCATCTTCCCAGACTTCCCCACCAACCTCCTAACTCCATGGGTGCCCCCACGACCAAGGCGACCAGATGAGGATGATGAGAATTGAGTGCTGGTTTGAAGAGCACTAGAGGGAGTATTACTGATCCCTTAAGAAACAAAAGACAATTTTCCTGCTTTTTGATAGAATCATGTATAGTATGCTGTTTTGTATTCAATTTTTGATCTGTTTTTAATGTTTAGTTTTATGCTTTTTCTTTTGCTTAGTCTAGTTTGATGTTAGCTGAATAGGTAGGATAGTTTAGTTTTATTTTTAGGATGCATGAGTAACGGGAAAAAGCATGCTAGGGGCCTGAGTTAATGTTAAATCTGCCCAGATTGAATTGCGAAATAATTGCGGTTCCCGCAATTTTTGTGACTGATTGCATGTTTTGGACTGTCTGTTTAGTTAGGCTGTGATCTGTTAAATTCTATCTTTTGTTGCTAGCATGACTACCTTATATAGCTGATCTTGAAGCATGCTGGATGAGTGTCATAGGACACCCTTTGATAGTTTAAATTTGCCTCTGAATAGTGCTCAGCATGCATAAACCATAAGTCCTTAAACCTGTCTGTTATGTTCAAATTTTCTGCTGCTGGGATAATTGCTTTTAGAATGTTTTGCCTATGCCTAGGATTTTTAGATTCTCTTTGCTTTGCTTTAGACTAGATGCTTCTAGGATAAGTTTGGGGGTGTGCCACCTCAAACACTCATTGGGGACAATGAGTAGTTGAAGTTTGGGGGAGGCCACCCTAGGCCTAGGAACATTCCTCTCTTCCTTAAGACATAAGCATTCTTCTTCTCCTAAAAAAAAAAAAAAAAAATTTTTTTAGAAAAAGTGAAAAAATAGAATAAAGAGGGGAGTCTTTCACAAGTGGCATTGCATCAAAAGGCAAACCAAGGGGAGACTCCACCTAAGTAAAAAAAAGAAGGAGAAATAGGGGAAGAAGAATGTATGCTTGGGAGTTATAATCTTGTGGCTTAGATGTCCTATGTAAAAAGAAATCTGATCCTTAATGAGCTAAGCATAAGGTTGTAACTTCTAGGTTTGTCTAGGGAGATGAATGTATATCCAATGTAGTGATGCCAGGGTTTAGGTTGTTCTCTAAAAGTACCACTGTCACCGTTAATACTAAGACTGGCATGACTCTAAGGAATCCTAGACACATTAAAAATAAGCTAGAAGCATGTACTGAGTCTGGAGTAAAGCTTGGTAGAATTTGAAACCTTAGGGATATTAGCATGATATCATAAAAGTAGTTAGATCAGTAGTAGGGGATTAACAAAAGCAGTGGGTATAATAGGCAGGTGAAGTCAGAAGAAGCTTGATAAGGAGGTTAATTCTAAACTTAGAAGTGTGTCACAGGACAGCATTGCTATAGACAAGAATATAAGGGAGTTAGTGAGTAGTTAAAGAAGAAGAAACAGCAGCCTAAGTAAGTCCTTAGTATGCTTGAGGACAAGCAAAGCCTTAAGTTTGGGGGTGTGTTAAGTCTCTGAAAGTGACTTATTTAGGACCCATTTAGCTTAAGAAGATGTACACATTTAGGTGTTTTTGTTAGCATTTAGCCTAAACCTATGCTTTAATATGAGAATTAGAAGAAGGTAGCTAATTTAGGACTTATGCACAATAGGTAGAAAAAGGGTTGAAAACCGAAGAAAAGAATGGAAAAATGAGCATTGCGAATGAATTGCGAAAACATTGCGGTGACCGCAATTATTCAAGTTAAAACCGTAAGTTGGCTGACATTTTTCTGTTTAGATCCGACTTTTCAGGGATTCGTTCTTTCTCCTCCATCCATTCTGATATATGACGTTGAAGACTGATGGTTCTCCTTGGCCCAAACGCACCTGCAAACTACTATAAAAGGGGGTCAAAGTCGGAGGTTCAGTCATCATTCGAAGCGCAGAAGTCTTCTTGCAGTCCACCATTTCCAGCTGTTTTCCTTTGCCGTCTGTTGGAGTGAGAGTCTAAGCTTTTGGAATCGATAATCTGATAGGAAGGAGAGGAGATTCTTCTTCTCTCTCGATTGGATTCATCCAAGCAGGGCTGACTTCTCATCACCATCATTCGAGGCGACTGCCACGGAGTTTTCTAGCAAACCTCTACTGTTTTTCTGCTCTGTTCTTCTCAATTCCATTTCTGATCACTGTTGTTCTTAGTGTAGCATTTCAATTACTGCATTTCGTTGTTGTCTGTCTTGAATTCATTTCTTTTAGAGCTTCCCTTTGTCATTCAAACACTCAAAGTAATCGAAGTATACTTCTGCATTTTACAGTTTCCATCTGTTTCTGCTACGGCTTTGGCTTGCTGTTTTAAGTGCATTTATCTTCTAAGCATGTCTGTTTTATCTACCGTTTCTATTCTCCACATATCCATGAGTAACTAAAATCACTTAGGGGCATGCTAATGACAGAACTATAGGCTAAAGAACGTGAGTCAAGTAGGCAGATTAACACTCGAACATTGATTGTATGTAAGCTTCATCCCACGGGCAATTTCGATTGGCCATCCATTTTGTCCAAAGAACTCCTAACCTCTGGAAGGAGTAAGAGTTCAGAGTCATATAATCATGCTAGCCTTTCATGGTAATCAGGAAACGGCCTAGGAATAGGCGTTTCCCTAGTACAAACTGAACACTCCTGTTTTAACAAGATGCTTAAGACCTTACTTTGAAGTCGAGTAAACTTGAGTCTCTCATGCATGGAATCGGACGATACTTGAGATAGAGTGAGTTTGATGTATAGAGAGTTGATCCAAAGCTTGATAATCGTAATAAACTGCCTATAGGATAGTCATTAGTAGCCCTTAATTCACCCTTTTAATCAGTTTCGCTGCCATTTAATTGCGGATTAATTGCGGTTCTCGCAATTCTGCTAAAACGCATTCTGTGTAGCTGTTTTCTTCTTCGTTTATTGATTCCATCTCTTGTTCTTTGAGCCTGATTTTAACTTTAACTTGTTCATGGTATATTCCTTTACACATTCAGTAACACTTAGATAATTAAAAACCAATTTTACCCCATCAAATTCATCCCATCTTTCTTAACAAATACACTTCGCGAATAGCTAAAAATGAGTCTCTGTGGAAAAAACGAATGAAATATACTTACTACTTGCTGTGAGACCATGTATGCTTGCATGTTCTAAGTGCTCTCTCTACCCTTTTGCATACTTATCTTTATACATTGAGCACGCAACAGTTGTCCCAAGGCTCTTTTAAGTTGAGAGATATGAAAAGTCGGATGTATACGAGCTTCGAGAGGTAGCTGTAGCTTGTAGGCAACATTGCCATATCGCTCAATAACTTTGTAGGGCCCAAAATACTTTGGGGATAATTTTTCATTCTTCCTTCGAGCCAATGTGACCTGTCGATAAGGACGAATCTTGATAAAGACCAATTCCCCCACGGTTAATTCTTTATCACTTCGCTTTGTATCGACATACTTCTTCATCCGATCCTGGGCAAACAACAATGTCGCCTTCAACTGATGGATAGCTTGGTCGCGTTCCACAAGTGTCTGATCTAATGTAGCATTCGGAGTACGGACCCCGTCATAAGCTAAGAGAGGAGGTGGTGTGCGGCCATAAACTGCTTGAAAGGGTGTAATGCCGATAGAGATGTTGTAAGTGGTATTGTACCAATACTCAGCCCAGTGGAGCCAAGACGTCCATTGCGTAGGTCTTTCACTACAAAAACATCGTAAATATGTTTCCAGCCCCTTGTTAACTATTTCCGTTTGACCATCCGTTTGAGGATGATATGAAATGCTATGCCGGAGTTGGGTCCCTGCTGATCGAAAGAGTTCACGCCAAAAATGGCTGAGAAAAACTTTGTCCCGATCAGAGATGATCGTTTGGGGAAAACCGTGCAGCCGTACAATCTCTCGAATAAAAACATCACTGACTGTCTTAGCAGAGTAGGGGTGTTTGAGTGCCATGAAGTGTGCATATTTACTAAGTCTATCCACCACAACAAATATGGAATTATATCCTCCAGATCTAGGCAGCCCCTCAATAAAGTCCATACTCAAATCTTCCCATATTCGAGTTGGTATTTCCAACGGTTGCAGCAATCCCGCCGGTGAAGTAGCCAATGACTTGTTACGCTGGCAAACTAGGCATTCCTCAACATATTTCTTTATGTCTTTCTTCATCCCCGCCCAATACAGTTCTCCCATCAATCTTGTATACGTTCTCAAAAATCCCGAATGACCTCCAAGGACAGAGTCATGAAAAGTATGGAGGAGAGAGGGAATGAGTGAAGAAGAGGAAGATAGTACTAACCTTCCTTTGTAGAGTAAGTTCCCCTGGCGAATGCCATACTGCTCAGAAGAACTAGGATCTTGAGTAAGTTGATGGACAATGGCTTGCAACTTTGAATCTGCTAACACTTCAGCTTTAATAGTACTGATATCAATCAAAGTTGGTACCATTAAATGTGATAGTTCAGCCTCTTGTGGTAGTCGAGACAAGGCATCAGCTGCTTTATTCTCTAATCCAGGTCTGTATTGTACTACAAAATTGTATCCCAACAGCTTGGATATCCATCCCTGATATTGGGGTTGAATGACCCTTTGTTCTAAGAGAAATTTAAGTGCTCTTTGATCCGTTTGCACAATGAAGTGCTGGCCTAACAAGTATGGACGCCAACGTTGTACCGCCATAACAATTGCCATGAGTTCACGCTCATATATAGACTTCGCTTGAGCCCTGGCTGACAAAGTGTGGCTATAGAAAGCAATTGGCCTTTTTTCTTGGGACAAAACGGCTCCCAACCCCGTACCTGAGGCATCCGTTTCAACTACGAAAGGTCTCTCAAAATCTGGTAATGCTAACACAGGTATCGATACCATTGCTTGCTTGAGTTGATTGAATGCTTCGGTAGCCTAATCATTCCAAGAAAATGATCCTTTCTGTAATTGCTTGGTTAAAGGGGCTGCAATCGATCCATAGTCCCTTACAAACCTTCTGTAATACCCCGTCAACCCGAGGAATCCCCTGAGTTCTCTAACATTCCGCGGTATGGGCCAATCTGTCATAGCCCTCACTTTTTCAAAGTCAGCCTCAACTCCATCTGCTGAAACCCAATGCCCTAAGTACTCAATTCTTTTTTGAGCAAACTTGCATTTCCCTTTGTTAGCAACCAACTCATGTTGTTGCAATAGTGTAAAGATTAGGAAGAGATGCTGTAAGTACTCCTTCAAATCACGGCTGTAAACTAGAATGTCATAAAAAAAAACCAATACAAACTTCCTTAAGTAGGGTCTTAACACCGTATTCATCAAAGATTGAAACGTTGAGGGAGCGTTTGTCAACCCAAAAGGCATGACTACGAATTCATAATGCCCCTCATGAGTTCTAAAGGCAGTCTTGGCAATGTCCTTGTCTTGAACTCGGATTTGATGATAACCGGCTCTGAGATCAATCTTCGAAAAGATTTGTGATCCGTTCAACTCATCAAATAACTCTTCTACCACCGGAATAGGAAATTTGTCCGGTATCGTCACATTGTTCAGTGCCCGATAATCGACACAAAACCTCCACCCCCCATCCTTCTTTTTGACTAACAGCACTAGACTTGAGAAGGGACTTACACTGGGTCGAATTACTCCGGATTGCAACATTTCGTCCACCATTCTCTCAATCTCTATTTTCTGTACATACCCATACCGATATGGTCGTACATTTACAGCCGTTGTTCCTTCTTGCAAATAAATTCGGTGATCCACCAAACTTCGTGGAGGGAGCTTGTCCGGTATTCGGAACAACTGATCAAACTCTTCTATCAACTTACTTATCTCCCCTGGTAACTCATCATCTTGCCCTGCTGTTCCACCAAATTCTTCATCGCTCATAGCCTCAAAGGCCCTGAGTTCAACTAGAAATCCCTGATCCTCGGGTTCCCAAGATTTAGCCATACTCTTCAGCGAGACCTTAGACTTAGTAAGGCTTGGATCTCCTTTTAACACAATTTGTTCCTTCCCCTTCCCAATTCGGATAGACAACTGCTTCCAATCTACCTCTGTAACCCCCAGCGTGTTCAACCATTTCATTCCCAAGACAACTTCTACTCCTCCGAGTGCCAAGGGAAGGAAATCCTCCGAAATGGTCATCGCTCCGATGGTTAATTCCACTGCCTTGCAAACGCCTTTTCCTCTCATTGCTCCTCCCGTTCCCATAATGACGCCGTAGTTGGCTGTTTCTGTTAATGGCAACGCTAGTTCATCCACTACCCGCTGACTGATGAAGTTGTGGGTCGCACCACAGTCAATCAAGACAACGACCTCCCGCTCAACAATTTTTCCCATCATTTTAATCGTTCCCGGAGAAGAGATACCTACCACTGAATTCAGAGATAATTCAACAGCGTCTCCAACTTCAATCTTCCTCAATGCGTCGTTCTCGACTTCAAAACTCTTCATAGTAACTTCTTCCTCTGTTTCACCAACTTCCTCTTCTTTCAACTCCGATTCTTCAGCGTTTTCATGCACGACCAGCACCCGTAATTCCTTTACCTTGCAACGATGCCCCGGGGTAAATGGTTCTTCACAACAAAAGCATAAGCCCTTCTCTCTTCTTTGGCGGAATTCAACTTCCGACAAACGTCGCACCGGAACGTCCCTTCGAGGCGCTGCCCCTGCTGAATTGACCAAGGTAATCGTACGAATGGGTGTAGAATTCCCAGAGCGATCCTTGCTGGTCATTCCTGAAATTTGAGACGCGGTTTTGGGGTTTGCCAAACCTAAAAAAGGCGCGGGTTTGGGGTTTGAGTAACCCGTCTCCCCTTTATAACCCGACCCGCTGGGACGATGGGCCTCTATCCGGGTCATTTCCATATCCTCCACCAGTTGCGCGATACTCATGATTTCCTTCAATCCGACAGGCTTCCAACACCGTACCTCAGCCCTGATGACGGGATCCAAACCATTCAAGAAGGTATTCTCCTTCACCTCTGCCTGCAATCGGGAAAGCGGAGCCGCGAGCCGATCGAACTCATTCCGATATTCTTCCACGGTCGAGGTTTGTTTGATGGCCAAAAACTGGGCGCATAGACTCCCCTTGCGTGTGGATCGGAAGCGCTCAAGCAGTTGTTCCTTCAAGTCACTCCAATCAACGAAGGAATTCAACTCATCTTCTCCTCTGAACCAGTTGAGTGCGATGCCCGAAAAGCTAATGATAGCCACAATCATCTTCTCTTCATTGGTCAACTTGTGAATTTTGAAATACCGCTTTGCTCGAAATAGCCAAGAATCCGGATCAACGCCATCAAAAACCGGCATCTCCACTTTCTTGAACTTACTTCGATCGGTCGACGTCTCCTCAGTTCTCTGCTGCGTTCTTTCTTGATCGTCTTGGTTGACATTGTCCTCAACCTGCGTCCCCTGCGCTTCCAGAACTCCAGCTTTCTCCTTTGTAAGGAAGTCGATCTTTGCCGACATCTGCTCCATTGCCTTCATCATCACAGAAAAATTATCCTCTAAAGCCGGAATTTTGTCCACGTTTCGACGGATTCCTCCCATCTCTGCGTCTACCAAATCCAGACGTTCTTCTATCTTCTTTTGTCCCATTTCCACAAGATGTTCCAGAAAGAACTTGCTCTGATACCAATTGTAAGGTAACCCCTTACTCAAGGTATTTTATTAGACAAGTGAAGAGCCCTTAGGCAAGTACAAGTACTCCTACACTCTGTAGGATACCCCTAATCTCCTAGAGATCTTACTCAATCAAAAGCTATCCCCTAATGCCAAGTAAAGAGATATTTATATACAAGGTTCATAACCGAAAGTAAACAAGAAACTGAAAGCAAACAAACTAACTGCCCCCCCTCCCCAACTGTTTATTTAGTTGGTTTTCTTCTCCTAGTATAGTATTTCAATGGGGGAGGTTTAGGTGATCTTACAGACTCCTACTCTCGGACCAAGTGCTACCGTCTCGGCGCCATCGAATTTGCTTTGCCCCATGGAAAATTTCATCTCGACATGTTCGTGTAGGATCCTCTCTTTTGGTACTCTAAACTTCCTTCGACTTTACATGTTCTGTCTTTCTAGGCTTGATGATTGATTTTGTTTGATCGCTTGTAGTGTTGAAAGTTGTGGGGATTATACCTTCAAATGTTGCTTGTGCTTGATTTGGTAGACTAATGCTGAAGTATTGAGAAATTAAAATGAAAATGAAGTTAGAGACTTGAGTTCTATTTATTTGCTTCTTTTTGTTCTTTTCGTGTGCTGATATGAGAACTTGATTAACCTTGGAAATTGGTGTTCTAGGTCTCTAAAATTTTTTGGTATATTAATTATGGAGTATATTTGAGAATGGTTATAGAATAAATGTACTAATTAAGCTTCTTTATTTGGAAGATTGAAGCTACTGCTTGTCATTTTCAACCTGTAACAGGTAAACAAGAAAACTGAAATGCCTTTCTTTCTTGTATGCATACAAAGGGATGAGATTGCAAATTAAAATGAAATCATGGCTGGTTTTTTAGATTATGGTGTCTAACTGCTAGAGACCTTGTGATATCTCGACCTTGAAGTGAGTTAAGGATGAGAAGTTCTCTCAGGCCGACCTACTTCTTTCGCAGGTAAAATTATTCCGCCTTTGTTGTGTGATAATGTTGAAGTCACCCACTCTTATTTTGCCCCTTTGGTTTGAGAATTTTGTTATAATACAGTATATATGATGCCCTGCTTGAATTCGTTGCCAACAATATAATTAATATTCAAGGATATATATTCTACTTCTAGTTCTATGGTGTATCTAATTATATATAAATTGTGTATTATATATTCCTTTTTATATTGAATTTCCTAACGATAGTTAGGATTTATGCTAATAAACTTGACAATTATTATTGATCTGGCAAATTTGGATTACCTAAGTTCTTCCAAAATTAGTTATTAGTTTTGTTTAGTTGGTGGATTTAAATTTGAGTTTGAGTTTGACTTTCTTGTTTAGAATAATTAGCATTCTTTTCTTGGATACCAAAAAAATGGAAATTGAAATCTTATTTGAAATACTCTTCAAAGAAACTTAAAGGCTGAGTTGTTAATTAATCCAGACAATTTAAGAAGCTGCTAAGTGCTAACGAAGCCAGCAGACGGATTCTTGGGCCTAACTTCAACATCTGTCAGAATTTGTGTGCCTAGATTTCATGAGAGTATTATATTCTAACTTTCACCAGCATTTTTTTTCTTCACTTTTTTAAGATTTCCTTATTCAATCCAATGTAAGTATTGTATTTACAACCACACAAGTAATGAAGTAAAGGATTTGTGATGGATTCTTATGATCATGGAGCTATAAATCACTTGATCAAATGGCTAGGAATTTGTTATGTTGGACCACATTTTCCTTTCAATCTCATGAGTTGTAGTTGACAAAGGGAAGGCATCAAGGCCATAAATATATAACATATCTTCAACCCAGAAATAAGTTAATGTGATAGAAAGAGGAAAAGTAGTAGAATAGGGAAAATTGCTTGGTGGAGGTAGGCAATTTGGCCAAACCACTTAACTCTTAATTCTTGGTCCTTCTAAATCTTTTTCTTATTTTGATTACGGTTGAATTTTCGGTGTTACTTATCTCTTAGTACTTTAGTTTCCAAAATCTCATTAGTCTCAATTTTTAGAATAGTTCCAAGCGAATGTGTAATCTTAATGTTATTGTATACTGCATTTTCAAGATTTAAGTTTATTTCTGTGAATCTTGTAATTTATGCAATCAATTGGTTTTCCATTCGTGAGAAGTTATGAATTTGTGGTATATTTGGTTTGCCAAGTTATAATCTATATTTTCTCTTAGTACTTTGCCTCCCTATAACTCTGTTATGGGAAACTTTTTTGCTTGACCAAGATCCTTTGATATTCACATGAAGCTGAAAAATACCTGATTTGGCTTATTTATGGGCTCATTCTTATAACTGCACCCAGTTATGAGATATTTTCAGATGCAAGTTTTAGTAATTTCCATGCTCATATTTTGTTAGACCACCTTTCCTCTGCACATACCCCTCTGCTGGTTTTTGGTGGTTAAAACAGGATTCAAAAACCTTGGAGGAACTTTAGCCACAAGTATTTTCATATTGGTTGAATGTGTGCAAAAACTTAGAGTGTAATTTCTATGGAGCTGTTCAAAGGAATTATAGTCTTCTTTCACTTCGCAATCCCTTCTGCAGTAATGACTTGGTAAATTTTGGTTTCAAGCGCTGTTCATTGTATAGTAAAATGCTTTTTATATCCACTCTTATTTGCCTTTCAGACGTTTTATCATGATCCGGTTACGGGTATTCACATTGAAAACCAAACCTTGATAGTAAAATGTTTTTTATATCCACTTTTTTAATAGGATGTACAACCTCAAGGTGCTTCTATTCTATTTTTTCAATTAGTGTCTGATAAGTGTTGTTATACTATATCAATATGCAGATTAAAGCTTTACTATCTTTGTTCTCTTGTTCTCAGATTTCTAGATAGGATTGGTGGTGGGCTACCAGGTGTTCACTACATCCGAGATGTTGCAGATGCAGATTCACTAATTTCCTCATTGGTAATTCACCTTTTCTGCGTGAAGTGCACATTCACTTGCACACTGCTAAATTATGTAAAGTCTTTTCTACAAAAGTTGCACTCTATTTTTGTACCGAATTGAAAATGTCATCCTCTGCCTTATTTGGATCGGGTTGGGATAACTATTTCCCCCTAGATAAGACTTCCATTAACACGTCTCTCGCTAGGCCATTAGGGGCGTGTCGGTCACTTTGGTTTGTGTATCATATTTAGCTTTATTCGTAGTGTACTCTTGTGTGAGGTTATGAAAACTTTCTACAACTTAATTGTCGATTTTCACTTCAATTGACAATCATAAACTGTTTCCTTCTTCTCTTTAATGCCTTTGTTCTTCGATCTTCTTTTCAACTGGACAATGACTGTGATTCAAATAAAACAGGTTTATGATCGTGTAGCTCGGGTCGAACATGTGGATCATGCTCGTCGATCGGCTCATCGTCGAGTGGAGATGACAACTTGCTTAACTTTTTTTGTAGATGATACTCATGTTACTCTAATTTTGAATACTCATTAAATTTTGTATTTTATATTTTAGCCAACTTGTGTTGAAAATTACTTGATGAATGTATTTCATTGCTGGATAGTTATTATTTTTCTCACTTCTTTTTAAGCACTTTAGTAAGTTTGTTTGAAACTAAATAATTTGGTATATGTATTTTAAAGAATGTAAATGAAATTATTTATGACACTAAAAATATGTTTTTAAAAGGTGTCCATTATAGCCATTAATAATTATTAGCGGTAAGAAATGACTATAAAAACATACATTATCATTAAAAATAAAATAAAAAATAAAAAATGCAATAAAAACAAGCATGCAGCTAAAAATGCTATGAAAAGTTTTCATTGCATTAAAATTATTCAATAAAAAATTGACTTTCGATAGCATTTTGTATATCGTGAAAAACGCGCTATGAAATGTTCGGGACTTTCAATAACATCGGCTATCACAACATGCATAAAAACGCTATTAAAAGTTTTCATAGCATTAAAATTACGCAATCGAAACTTAGTTTTCTATAGCGTTGAAATCTCGCTATGAAAAGTGAGGGACTTTCAATAACATGGGCTAACACCGCGTGCCTAAAAACGCTATCAAAATGTTTCTATAACGTGTTTTTAACGTTATTAAATACGCTATTAAAAAAAATAATAGCATTTTTTGATACCGCTATAATAAGTTTCCATAGCCTGAAATATTCACAATCGAAAATGAGTTTTCTACCGCGTTTTTCATAGCATTGAAAATACGCTATGAAAAGTCAGAGACTTCCAATAACAGAGGCTACGACCGCGTTTCAAAAACGCTATGGAAAGCATACGATAGCGGTTTTTTCATGCTGTCGTATGTTGGTTTGAAAATCGAGGTCCATTTTTTTTTAAAGTTTGATATATGTTCTTTTTAATTTAATTTCTCTCTCCTATTTTTTTTCATTCCTTATTTACCCTCTCACTCCCAAGATTTTCTCTAAAAACTAACTCTCTTCCCCCACCATTTGAATCGATTATTGAAACAAAATTGTAAATATAGTGTAATTGAGACAAATTTCAACTAACTATAAGTACAAAAACAATGTTTTCAATTACACTGTATTTGCAAATTCGGTACATTAGAAGACAAAAAAAAAAACAGATTGTTTGAGGAAAATATGATAGTCTTTATAATACATTTAGACAAACAAAGAGATGCATTCTAAGTTTGCAAATTGCAATTACAATTTGCAAAATTGGAATTACCCGGTACTTGCAATTGTGCAAATTTAAATTACAGTGTATTTGTCATGGTAAATACATGAGAAGGCAAAAAAAAAACATAACATACGACAAAAAATTGGAGGAAAATACTGTGTATTTGCGATGAACCGGATAACAGTGTAATTGTGATGTCCTGAATAACAAATAAAGTGTAATGGTAATCCACTAAATAGCAAATAAAGTGTAATTGCAATCCACCAAATAACAAATAAAGTGTAATTGCAATTCACTTAATAACAAATAAGGTGTAGTCCACTTCCTAATACAATTTGACAAACTACATCTATTACAAATTGTTAGGAAGAAAATAAAGTAAGGATGAAAATGCAATTACACTGTATTTGTAATTTACAAATTGCACTTCGGGTGTATTTTTAATTTTGCAAAGTGAACTTCGAAGTTTGAAATTTCGCAAATTGTACTTTGTATTTACAATTTCGCAAATTAAAATTATACGTACTTGCAATTGTACAATTTTGCGAATTGTAATTACATAGTATTGTTTTGGAAATAAAAACAAAATAAAAACCTGACGAAGCTCACGTAGATGTCAAGGTACCGATGAACGGCGGAGCGCTTCAAGATGAAAGTGACAAGATGAGCCTGAGGGCCTTATCCTCATCATCTATCTTCACTTCAATTACCTCCAGCTCCGAAACGATGACATTGAGAACACTCAGATGATCTGATATTTTTGTACGTTCCCAATCTTCATCACTCATGCTGGACTTCTTAGAACCTCTACTGGAACTACCACCGGACTCCATTGGACCATCATCACCGCTTAACTTTTCAGAAGAACCATCACCTGGTCTTCCCTTCGAGGCCTTGTGTAACCCAGATTGTATTAACACATCCTTGACTTGCACTTGCCACAAGCCAAAATTCATCTTTCCATCAAATTTCTCTACATCAATCTGGACTCATAAATGTTGACATCTCTGCTTCACTCCTAGCAAATCTGCAAATAGTGAACAACTCACACTATTCACAATACCAGCCTAGTTCGTTTCAAGAATTTTTTTTCTGATGTAAGTTGACATTAAGTATTAATATCTTAACTTATAAAGTATAGATTTAAATTCCCTCAATTTAGTCAACATGAGCATAGATCAACCGGCATAATTTATGAACTATGAGTAAGATGTCTCAAGTTCGAATCTTCCTCCCCACATGTTGTCAAAAAAAAAAAAAAAAAAAAAACCCTCAATTTAATTCACTATGTAATACATATTAAAAAAAATTATTACATTAGATGAAATAATTTAAACAACTAACCCATCTATTTAGGCTACATTGTATAATCATTTAAAAAAAAAATAAACTTAGATGTATAGTGACCATGAGCTCTGTTCAATCCCCCACCTATATATATATATAATTATTATGCTAAAAGAAAATGAAGGAAAAAAAGAATGCACTGGTAATTCCGTGAAATAAGAGGCCGTTTGGTCCGTAATTCCGTGAAATAAGAGGCCGTTTTTGGTTGGGGGATTTGTAGATGACTGGAAATAAAAGATGTCTATGTTTTTTATTGGCATGGGAATAACATCAAATATTTTTTAAATGACACATATTAAAAACATATTCAGCACAACATTGTATCCAGAGAATAAGATTTCTTGAAAATATATTATTTCTTTGGAGCATTTGCTTACAGCCATCTCATTGAAGATAATTTGCCTTAAAATCTATTATTTGGTTCATGAAGAAATTTTAAAAGTTAAGGCAATACTATTTTAAAAACATGAGGCATGGGCATTGATGTGAATTTGACCGGTTTTGGTGTTTTCCACGTAAATTCTTATGTTTTCTATTTGTATTGCTTTCTTTTAATTTCAAAGTTATATTTCCTGCTTATTCCTACGGTAGAAGTGGAAGGTTTTTTCCTAACAAGTGGTATCAGAGCTTTAGGTTTGTAGTTTCTTGATTTCTGAATATGCTTTGTGGTTGCATAGGATTAGAACCAACCTATTAGAGGGAAAATAATTAATCAAGTTACATAAATATACTTTCATAACAGAAAATATCCACAATGGCAAGATATTCATTTTGATATGTGCATACATACATGGCAACAGTTGGGCTTAGTAGAACCTGTTAAGGGTCACAATGCTTGGAATGGAGTTCGCTACCACCATGTCGATGCCCAACAACTTAGTTCTGGTAAATGGATTGGGGTGATGGATGGAGATCGGGTACCCTCGGGTGATCCCAAATCACAATTTTCCAACAAAATCCATATGACATTCTACATAAATCAAAGACCTCGGTTCCCAAATCACGATTTTCCAACAAAATTCATCTAAAAAATGACTCACATTCTACTAAAATCAAAAGGACCTCATCTCTTAAATCTTGATTCCAGAGAGAATGGAAAGAGAAGGAAGAGCGAAGGAAGCTACGAAAGTGAGAAGAATGTCTACGTCAATGGTGGTGATGACGCTACAAGCAATCTTGGTAGTTTTCCTTTAAACTCTATTTTTTTTTTATTATTATTTTTAAATACTTAGTGTTCACACGAGATTTCGAACGACGAATGGAAATTCGACACGTGTAAATGAATTTGAATTTTGTATTGATGTATTGTATTTATCAGTGCGTAGTGGATTACAATCTCTAATGTTTGATCCTCTGATTCTCTCTCTCAAATGTAAATGTGTTTCGAGGGCTTCGCAGCTTGTTCTCGATGTTGGATTTGTTTCGAGGGCTTTGCAGCTTGTTCTCGATGTTGAATTTGGATCGAGGGCTTTGCAGCTTGTTCTCGATGTTGAATTTGGATCGAGGGCTTTGCAGCTTGTTCTCGACGTTGAGTTTGGATCGAGGGCTTTGCAGCTTGTTCTCGATGTTAAATTTGGATCGAGGGCTTCGCAGCTTGTTCTCGATGTTTAATTTGGATCGAGGGCTTCGCAGCTTGTTCTCGACGTTGAGTTTGGATCGAGGGCTTCGCAGCTTGTTCTCGATGTTGAATCTGCAGCTTCGCGTAGCGGTGAAGTCTTCAGATGTTTGAACTTGAAGAGATGTTCAGTCTTCAGGGAGTCTTGTGAATTTTCTCTGATCTCTTAGGAGAAGAAATTTTCTGAACCTTAGAAATGAAAATGAACTCTCTATTTATAGAGTTTTCATGGGCCTGGATCCAATGGGCTTGGGCTTTGGGCCCAATGGGTTTGGGTTTGAACCCAATGGGCTTTTGGGCTTTGGGCCAAATTGTCATTTAATCTTTCTGGCCCGATTCGACTTCGAGCCCAATTGCAGTTTGGCCGACTTTGCTCGGTCAAGTCTATCTGATCCCCGGTCGTGATGGAGACACGTGGCGACCACTGATTGGCCGAAATTTCTCGGTCAACAAATGCCCCCTTTTTCGAGAGTTATGCACAAGTATGTGTGGGTGAGTCTCGGAAAAGTTGAATAGATAAATCAAAACGTAGGACATCCTAATTTCGACTCCGCTTTGACGTATCAATTTTATCGAAATATGAAGTTCGATTCATAGATCAATTATTTTAATTGACGTCTCTTTCCATGTCAATCGATCAGAAATATGAATTTGGCTCGTAGTTTTGATCTTTCTTATCTGACAGAAATTTGATTTAAACTTCGGTAGAGAGATTTTTTTTCTACCTTAGTTTATCTTGAGATGTAGAGTAAGGACTTGTGTCTGCCCAATTGTATTTTGAATAGGGTTTGACTTTGAATTTTACTCTAATTTCGACGTGGATAAAATATACCCAAACCGCCAATTTTGATTTGAGACTTGGATTTAGATAAATTTTGACTCTAAATCATGCTTGGAAATAAAATTTGGAATATGCCCAAAATTTTAATTCTAGGAAAAACTATGATATTTTCTTGAAGTTTGGCTTGAATTCGGAGTAGAAGTGTTGAAAGTTTTATTTTGGCATATTTGATTTGAGACTCGAATTTAGATAACTTTTGACTCTAAATCACGCTTGGAAATAAAATTTGGAATATGCCCAAAATTTTAATTTTAGGAAAATTTTGGGTTTTGCTGGAAATTTAGCTTGAATGAAAATTTGACTTGGTATAATTTTGGGATTCCAATCAATTTTGACATGAAGTTCGAAAATTTGAACTTAAGGTCATGATTATGGAAGGAAATTTAGAACCCACCTAAATTTCAAGTTGAATGAAGTATTACAATCTAAAGATAAATGAAAACAATAAATCTTGTTTGGCAAAGTGGAACATGTAAAACCTTTGTTTTCTTTGGTCTTGGGTTTAAGTCCACCTTTATACATATTTTTAGATAATTTTCTAAAACAGGCGCGCGCGAACTTGGAGGCGCGCGCGATGATGCAGGCGCGCGCGATGATGCAGGCGCGCGCGATGATGCAGGCGCGCGCGATGATGCAGGCGCGCGCGATGATGCAGGCGCGCGCGATGATGCAGGCGCGCGCGATGATGCAGGCGCGCGCGATGATGCAGGCGCGCGCGATGATGCAGGCGCGCGCGGCGCGCGATGATGCATGCAGGCGCGCGCGATGATGCAGGCGCGCGCGGCGCGCGATGATGCATGCAGGCGCGCGCGATGATGCAGGCGCGCGCGAACTTGGAGGCGGCGCGCGCGAACTTGGAGGCGCGCGCGAACTTGGAGGCGCGCGCGAACTTGGAGGCGCGCGCGAACTTGGAGGCGCGCGCGATGATGCAGGCGCGCGAACTTGGAGGCGCGCGCAATGATGCAGGCGCGCGAACTTGGAGGCGCGCGCGATGATGCAGGCGCGCGCACTTGGAGGCGCGCGCGATGATGCAGGCGCGCGAACTTGGAGGCGCGCGCGATGATGCAGGCGCGCGCGATGATGCAGGCGCGCGCGATGATGCAGGCGCGCGCGATGATACAGGCACGCGCGAACTTGGAGGCGCGCGCGAACTTGGAGGCGCGCGCGAACTTGGAGGCGCGCGCGATGATGCAGGCGCGCGCGATGATGCAGGCGCGCGCGATGATGCAGGCGCGCGCGATGATGCAGGCGCGCGCGATGATGCAGGCGCGCGCGATGATGCAGGCGCGCGCAAACTTGGAGGCGCGCGCGAACTTGGAGGCGCGCGCGAACTTGGAGGCGCGCGCGATGATGCAGGCGCGCGAACTTGGAGGCGCGCGCGATGATGCAGGCGCGCGCACTTGGAGGCGCGCGCGATGATGCAGGCGCGCGAACTTGGAGGCGCGCGCGATGATGCAGGCGCGCGCGATGATGCAGGCGCGCGCGATGATGCAGGCGCGCGCGATGATGCAGGCGCGCGCGATGATGCAGGCGCGCGCGATGATGCAGGCGCGCGCGATGATGCATGCAGGCGCGCGCGATGATGCATGCAGGCGCGCGCGATGATGCATGCAGGCGCGCGCGATGATGCATGCAGGCGCGCGCGATGATGCAGGCGCGCGCGAACTTGGAGGCGCGCGCGAACTTGGAGGCGCGCGCGAACTTGGAGGCGCGCGCGAACTTGGAGGCGGCGCGCGCGAACTTGGAGGCGCGCGCTGATGGAGGCGCGCGCGATGATGCAGGCGCGCGCGATGATGCAGGCGCGCGCGATGATGCAGGCGCGCGCGATGATGCAGGCGCGCGCGATGATGCAGGCGCGCGCGATGATGCAGGCGCGCGCGATGATGCAGGCGCGCGCGATGATGCAGGCGCGCGCAAACTTGGAGGCGCGCGCGAACTTGGAGGCGCGCGCGAACTTGGAGGCGCGCGCGAACTTGGAGGCGCGCGCGAACTTGGAGGCGCGCGCGATGATGCAGGCGCGCGAACTTGGAGCCGCGCGCGATGATGCAGGCGCGCGAACTTGGAGGCGCGCGCGATGATGCAGGCGCGCGCACTTGGAGGCGCGCGCGATGATGCAGGCGCGCGAACTTGGAGGCGCGCGCGATGATGCAGGCGCGCGCGATGATGCAGGCGCGCGCGATGATGCAGGCGCGCGCGATGATGCATGCAGGCGCGCGCGATGATGCATGCAGGCGCGCGCGATGATGCAGGCGCGCGCGATGATGCAGGCGCGCGCGAACTTGGAGGCGCGCGCGAACTTGGAGGCGCGCGCGAACTTGGAGGCGGCGCGCGCGAACTTGGAGGCGCGCGCGAACTTGGAGGCGCGCGCGATGATGCAGGCGCGCGAACTTGGAGGCGCGCGCGATGATGCAGGCGCGCGAACTTGGAGGCGCGCGCGATGATGCAGGCGCGCGCACTTGGAGGCGCGCGCGATGATGCAGGCGCGCGAACTTGGAGGCGCGCGCGATGATGCAGGCGCGCGCGATGATGCAGGCGCGCGCGATGATGCAGGCGCGCGCGATGATGCAGGCGCGCGCGATGATGCAGGCGCGCGCGATGATGCAGGCGCGCGCGATGATGCAGGCGCGCGCGATGATACAGGCACGCGCGATGATACAGGCACGCGCGAACTTGGAGGCGCGCGCGAACTTGGAGGCGCGCGCGAACTTGGAGGCGCGCGCGAACTTGGAGGCGCGCGCGAACTTGGAGGCGCGCGCGAACTTGGAGGCGCGCGCGATGATGCAGGCGCGCGAACTTGGAGGCGCGCGATGATGCAGGCGCGCGAACTTGGAGGCGCGCGCGATGATGCAGGCGCGCGAACTTGGAGGCGCGCGCGATGATGCAGGCGCGCGCGATGATGCAGGCGCGCGAACTTGCAGGCGCGCGCGATGATGCAGGCGCGCGCGATGATGCAGGCGCGCGAACTTGCAGGCGCGCGCGATGATGCAGGCGCGCGCGATGATGCAGGCGCGCGCGATGATGCAGGCGCGCGCGATGATGCAGGCGCGCGCGATGATGCAGGCGCGCGCGATGATGCAGGCGCGCGCGAACTTGGAGGCGCGCGCGAACTTGGAGGCGCGCGCGAACTTGGAGGCGCGCGCGAACTTGGAGGCGCGCGCGAACTTGGAGGCGCGCGCGAACTTGGAGGCGCGCGCGAACTTGGAGGCGCGCGCGATGATGCAGGCGCGCGAACTTGGAGGCGCGCGCGATGATGCAGGCGCGCGAACTTGGAGGCGCGCGCGATGATGCAGGCGCGCGCACTTGGAGGCGCGCGCGATGATGCAGGCGCGCGAACTTGGAGGCGCGCGCGATGATGCAGGCGCGCGCGATGATGCAGGCGCGCGCGATGATGCAGGCGCGCGCGATGATGCAGGCGCGCGCGATGATGCAGGCGCGCGCGATGATACAGGCACGCGCGATGATACAGGCACGCGAACTTGGAGGCGCGCGCGAACTTGGAGGCGCGCGCGAACTTGGAGGCGCGCGCGATGATGCAGGCGCGCGAACTTGGAGGCGCGCGATGATGCAGGCGCGCGAACTTGGAGGCGCGCGCGATGATGCAGGCGCGCGAACTTGGAGGCGCGCGCGATGATGCAGGCGCGCGCGATGATGCAGGCGCGCGCGATGATGCAGGCGCGCGATGATACAGGCACGCGAACTTGGAGGCGCGCGCGAACTTGGAGGCGCGCGCGATGATGCAGGCGCGCGAACTTGGAGGCGCGCGCGATGATGCAGGCGCGCGAACTTGGAGGCGCGCGATGATGCAGGCGCGCGAACTTGGAGGCGCGCGCGATGATGCAGGCGCGCGAACTTGGAGGCGCGCGCGATGATGCAGGCGCGCGATGATGCAGGCGCGCGCGAACTTGGAGGCGCGCGCGAACTTGGAGGCGCGCGCGAACTTGGAGGCGCGCGCGAACTTGGAGGCGCGCGCGAACTTGGAGGCGCGCGCGATGATGCAGGCGCGCGAACTTGGAGGCGCGCGAACTTGGAGGCGCGCGCGATGATGCAGGCGCGCGAACTTGGAGGCGCGCGCGATGATGCAGGCGCGCGCGATGATGCAGGCGCGCGATGATACAGGCACGCGAACTTGGAGGCGCGCGCGAACTTGGAGGCGCGCGCGAACTTGGAGGCGCGCGCGATGATGCAGGCGCGCGAACTTGGAGGCGCGCGATGATGCAGGCGCGCGAACTTGGAGGCGCGCGCGATGATGCAGGCGCGCGAACTTGGAGGCGCGCGCGATGATGCAGGCGCGCGCGAACTTGGAGGCGCGCGCGAACTTGGAGGCGCGCGCGAACTTGGAGGCGCGCGCGAACTTGGAGGCGCGCGCGAACTTGGAGGCGCGCGCGATGATGCAGGCGCGCGCGATGATGCAGGCGCGCGCGATGATGCAGACGCGCGCGATGATGCAGGCGCGCGCGAACTTGGAGGCGCGCGCGATGATGCAGGCACGCGCGAACTTGGAGGCGCGCGCGATGATGCAGGCACGCGATGATACAGGCACGCGAACTTGGAGGCGCGCGCGATGATGCAGGCGCGCGCGAACTTGGAGGCGCGCGCGATGATGCAGGCGCGCGCGATGATGCAGGCGCGCGCGATGATGCAGGCGCGCGCGAACTTGGAGGCGCGCGCGATGATGCAGGCGCGCGAACTTGGAGGCGCGCGATGATGCAGGCGCGCGAACTTGGAGGCGCGCGCGAACTTGGAGGCGCGCGCGATGATGCAGGCGCGCGCGATGATGGAGGCGCGCGAACTTGGAGGCGCGCGCGATGATGCAGGCGCGCGCGATGATGGAGGCGCGCGAACTTGGAGGCGCGCGCGATGATGCAGGCGCGCGAACTTGGAGGCGATGATGGAGGCGCGCGAACTTGGAGGCGCGCGCGATGATGCAGGCGCGCGAACTTGGAGGCGCGCGCGATGATGCAGGCGCGCGAACTTGGAGGCGCGCGCGATGATGCAGGCGCGCGAACTTGTAGACGCGCGCGATGATGCAGGCGCGCGAACTTGGAGGCGCGCGCGATGATGCAGGCGCGCGAACTTGGAGGCGCGCGCGATGATGCAGGCGCGCGAACTTGGAGGCGCGCGCGATGATGCAGGCGCGCGAACTTGTAGACGCGCGCGATGATGCAGGCGCGCGAACTTGGAGGCGCGCGCGATGATGCAGGCGCGCGAACTTGGAGGCGCGTGCGATGATGCAGGCGCGCGAACTTGGAGGCGCGCGCGATGATGCAGGCGCGCGAACTTGGAGATGATGCAGCGAACTTGGAGATGATGCAAGATGATGCAAGATGATGCAAGATGATGCAAGATGATGCAAGATGATGCAAGATGATGCAGCAACAACGAGATGATGCAGCAACAGCGAACTTGGAGATGATGCAAGATGAGATGGTGCAGCAACAGCGAACTTGGAGATGATGAGATGATGCAGCTACAATGACTGCATCATCAGCGAACTTAGAGATGCTGATGAGGAGATGATGCAGCAGCAGCGAACTTGGAGATGATGCAACAGCAGCGAACTTTGAGATGATGCAGCAGCAGCGAACTTGGAGATGATGCAGCAGCAGCGAACTTGGAGATGATGCAACAGCGGCAGCGAACTTGGAGATGATGCAAGATGATGCGAGATGATGCAAGATGATGCAGCAGCGAACTTGGAGATGATGCAAGATGATGCAAGATGATGCAGCAACAACGAGATGATGCAGCAACAGCGAACTTGGAGATGATGCAAGATGAGATGGTGCAGCAACAGCGAACTTGGAGATGATGAGATGATGCAGCTACAATGACTGCATCATCAGCGAACTTAAGGATGCTGATGAGGAGATGATGCAGCAGCAGCGAACTTGGAGAGGATGCAACAACAGCGAACTTGGAGATGATGCAGCAGCAGCGAACTTGGAGATGATGCAACAGCGGCAGCAAACTTGGAGATGATGCAAGATGATGCGAGATGATGCAAGATGATGCAGCAGCGAACTTGGAGATGATGCAAGATGATGCAGCAGCAGCGAACTTGGAGATGATGCAAGATGATGCAGCAACAGCGAACTTGGAGATGATGCAGTAACAACAAACTTGGAGCAACAACAAACTTTGAGATGACTGCATCATCGAACTTGGAGATGATGCAAACTTGCAGCAGAACTTGGAGATGCGCAAACTTGCAGCTGAACTTGGAGATGCGCAAACTTGCAGCTGAACTTGGAGATGCGCAAACTTGCAGCTGAACTTGGAGATGCGCAAACTTGCAGCTGAACTTGGAGATGCGCAAACTTGCAGCTGAACTTGGAGATGCGCAAACTTGCAGCAGAACTTGGTGATGCGCAACGCAGCAAAACTTGGAGATGCGCAAACTTGCCACTGAACTTGGTGATGCGCAAACTTGCAACTGAACTTGGTGATGCGCAAACTTGCAGCAGAACTTGGAGATGCGCAAACTTGCAGCTGAACTTGGAGATGCGCAAACTTGCAGCTGAACTTGGAGATGCGCAAACTTGCAGCAGAACTTGGTGATGTGCAACGCAGCAAAACTTGGAGATGCGCAAACTTGCAACTGAACTTGGTGATGCGCAAACTTGCAACTGAACTTGGTGATGCGCAAACTTGCAACTGAACTTGGATATGAGTAGCGCAGTAATGGAAATTTGATTTGGCCTAATAACAAGTTGAATGAAATATTACAATCTGAAGTCAAATAGTAATAATGAAGCTTGTTTGGCGTAGTGGAATTGGTACTATCATTGCTTCTTTTGCTCTTGAGTTCGAACATCGATTACGTACCCTTGAATGGAAGGGATCAAGTCATATCGTAGTTCAAATGGAATGTAATCCCTTTTTTTTTTATTGTTGTGACTGAACTTAAAGTATATATATATTTTTTTCTTTAAGTTGCCTACGTACCCTTAGATGGAAGGGATGAAGTCATAACGTAGTTCAGGTTACATGATGAATGATCGATTTTTTTTTTTTTTTACTTTGGGCCGTTCACCTTTTAAGCTCATGCGGGCCAGGAGCAACATGTAGTTTATACTCTTACGTTAAGGAGTATTACATTTCAAAAGATCTTATCTTCATCATGGTCTTGATCAGATCCTTCGTTTGTAGGATTGGTTAGAATGGTGATATTTTTCTTCACCTTCAAGGAGCCTTCTGTATTTATGAGAACAGATAATTTCCTCTTCATGCGCGAAGGAACACGACTATGAATCTTCTTGTCACTATTTACTTCATCGAAGAGTCTTGCCCCTACGGTCTTCATCTTTCCTTCTTGTTGATCACTTGTCCCTTTGAGGCGATCAAAAACAGATGTTGAAGGTCGGTCTTTCTTTGATGTGGAGACACTTAACCTTTGGAAAGCTGAAGTTCGAGTGAAGGTAGAAGTTAGACATGAATTTTCTTCTTTTGTCGTGGCCATACTCATCCTTTGGAAGACCGAAGTTCGAGTAGTTGAAGGCTTGATGCGATTGAAGACAGAGGTTATTTGGTCGACTTCTTCTGCATTGATGTAACATGAACTTGCACAAATTTCTTCCTCTTTCTTGATGGGAAGAAAACTTCTTGAGAAAAATTCTTTTAAAGTCACCCGTCGTCGAGGTTGAGAAAAATATTTGTTTTCTCTTCTTTCGTGTTTAGGCTTCCTCGAATTGACTCTTCTTTTCTTCTTTGAAAGTTTATTGTTTCGTTTATCATCTCGAAGTATGCAATCTTCTTTCTGGACAGGTCTTTGTCGTCGTATTTTCTGACGAGCCACAACGGTCCAACCTTTATCCTCATTTCCGACGGCCTCAGGTTTTACTTGAGAAATTTGCTTTGGGGTTTCATGTCCGAACCGAACAATTATTGGTTCGAAGGTCCCAAACTGGATGAGGCTTTCCTTTTGCTTATTAAATGAGGGTGGAAATAATTGAGCGTCAGAGTTCATTGTTACTGCAGCGTGGTTTGATTGAGCTATTTCATCTAAGTCTAGCTCAATTTTTCCTTCTTTAGCTAACTTTAGAATTAGCTCCTTTAGGACGAAACATTTTTTCACCGGATGACTGATAACTCGATGATACTTACAATAGTTGGGATCATCGACTTTGTTCATCTCTTCCGGGCGCCTACACTCGGGAAACTCAACCAGTCGTGTTTTCAATAGTTGCTCTAACATGTCAGGAATGTCGGAGTCTGGAAATGGGTAGACTTTTTCTTGTCTTTCTTTTAACGTAAGGTGACGTCTCTCGCCTCCGTCATTTCTTCTTTCTGTTCTGTTTTCCTTTCCTTTTGAGGAAAACCTTACAGGGGTCGTGCTGACGACCATGGATTCTTCCACAACATTTTTCGTGATATTCTCACTGTCCTTCATTTCTTTTTTCACCTTGTTGATATCCGGGATTAGGAGGTCCTTGCTCCCTCTGTTGGCGATACTCAACTCCATATCGTGAGAGCGAGTCGCTAACTCTTCAAATGTGTGGGGCTTTATCCCTTGCAGGATGTAATGAAGTCCCCAATGCATTCCGCCGATGCACATTTCGACGGCGGACACCTCGGTGAGTCGATCCTTGCAGTCGAGACTCAACGATCTCCAACGGTTTATAAAATCGATGACTGGCTCTCCCATCCTTTGGTTAGCGTGCGAGAGTTCGGTCATGCTGACTGTTCGCCTCGTGCTGTAGAAGCTATTTAGGAAGTCTCTTTCAAACTGTTCCCAACTATCAATTGTCTCGGGCTCCAAGTCCGTGTACCAATCGAAGGCATTTCCTTTTAGAGTCCGGACAAACTGCCTAACCAGCAGGTCTCCCCGAGTTCCAGCGTTCTCACACGTCTCAACAAAGTGGGCAATGTGTTGTTTAGGATTGCCCTTGCCGTCAAATTGTTGAAATTTTGGCGGCTGATACCCGATGGGCATTCTCAAGTTGTCGATCCTCTTTGTATACGGTTTGGTATACAAGAGGGAGCTTTGGGTGGGTCCACCGTATTGAGCTCTGATAGTGTTCGTGATCATGTCTTGCAGTTGTTGGACAGACAACGAAGCGACCGACGTTGAGTGATGTGGTTGGTCTTCTTGGATGACCATTTTTTCTTTGTCACTCCTTCTGGCCGCAGGAGTTAGACTTGACTCCGCGATCTCACGACCTTGCATCTGACTCCTCAGTTGGGCAATCTCGAAGTCTTTGTCCTCGACTGCCTTCATCAGAAAGCTGATTTTCTTTTCCATTTCAGCCATCACTTCGTCGTTGGTGCGCGCATCCGCCATCATTACAGATACGTTGGAGTCAGACACCTTCTCCGGCTGATCAGAGGAGGGAACAACCTCATCGAACAAAGGATTGTCCTTGATGATTATCCCAACCTGCTCAGACTCTGTCATTCGCTTGTATATTTTACTCACGATGGCAGGAGTGTGTTCGTCCGTCCGCGAGACTTCTTTGATGACGCGGCTGCGGGTGGTAGGTCCCCTGTAAGGGCTGTTGGAACTGACAGCCTGGAACGTTGTTTTCTTTGACGCCATTGTTAATTTTTTGTTGAGAGAGAGAGATGAAAGGTAGAGAGGTCCCACTGGGCGTGCCAATCTGTTCACACGAGATTTCGAACGACGAATGGAAATTCGACACGTGTAAATGAATTTGAATTTTGTATTGATGTATTGTATTTATCAGTGCGTAGTGGATTACAATCTCTAATGTTTGATCCTCTGATTCTCTCTCTCAAATGTAAATGTGTTTCGAGGGCTTCGCAGCTTGTTCTCGATGTTGGATTTGTTTCGAGGGCTTTGCAGCTTGTTCTCGATGTTGAATTTGGATCGAGGGCTTTGCAGCTTGTTCTCGATGTTGAATTTGGATCGAGGGCTTTGCAGCTTGTTCTCGACGTTGAGTTTGGATCGAGGGCTTTGCAGCTTGTTCTCGATGTTAAATTTGGATCGAGGGCTTCGCAGCTTGTTCTCGATGTTTAATTTGGATCGAGGGCTTCGCAGCTTGTTCTCGACGTTGAGTTTGGATCGAGGGCTTCGCAGCTTGTTCTCGATGTTGAATCTGCAGCTTCGCGTAGCGGTGAAGTCTTCAGATGTTTGAACTTGAAGAGATGTTCAGTCTTCAGGGAGTCTTGTGAATTTTCTCTGATCTCTTAGGAGAAGAAATTTTCTGAACCTTAGAAATGAAAATGAACTCTCTATTTATAGAGTTTTCATGGGCCTGGATCCAATGGGCTTGTGCTTTGGGCCCAATGGGTTTGGGTTTGGACCCAATGGGCTTGGGTTTGAACCCAATGGGCTTTTGGGCTTTGGGCCAAATTGTCATTTAATCTTTCTGGCCCGATTCGACTTCGAGCCCAATTGCAGTTTGGCCGACTTTGCTCGGTCAAGTCTATCTGATCCCCGGTCGTGATGGAGACACGTGGCGACCACTGATTGGCCGAAATTTCTCGGTCAACACTTAGTATCTAGAGAATAAAATTAGGTGAATGAGAAACTTATTTTCTTCCTTTTTTATTATTATTTTTAAATCAGAAATAAAATCTAACATTTTTTTTTTTTTTTTTTTTTAGGATCTAAGAGATTGAATAAAATGAGGGGAGAAATAAATGAAAAGATTTATTTTAGGAAGTGATGATTTTTTTCTTTAAGACAACTCACTAGTTAGGTTAAATTTCAGGTTAATCCTTGAACTTTCATGTTTGTGTCTAATATATTTCCCCAACTATACAAAGTGTCTAATAATAAGTCTTAAAATTTTTAATTTTGTGTCTAATAATAGGTCTATTTTATATTCAACATTTTGTAAAACCAACCAATCTATTAGACACAAAATTGTTGAATATGTGTCTTTAATAAGTTCATGAATTTAAAAGAATGTTTAATATGTTAAAAATCTATTATATACAAACTTGAAAGTTGTGAACTAATTAGACACAAAGTCGAAAAATTTAGAGATTTCTTAGACATTTTTTTAAGTTGGACCTATTGGACAAATATAGATATAACATCTATTTTAAAAAATATTTGATGTTATTACCATGCACAATAAAAAACATAGACATCTTTTATTTTTAGTCATCTACAAATCCCCAAACCAAACCGCCCCTTATTTCACGGAATTACCGGTGCATTCTTTTTTCCCTTCATTTTCTTTTAGCATAATAATTATATATATATATATATATATATATATATTTTTTTTTGACAACATGTTAGGGTGGGAAATTGAACCTAAGAGCTCATGGTCACTATACATCATGTCGAGCTATGCTTTTGTTAGCTATGTATCATACTTTCGAATTTACTAAACACTAATAAAAAATTTAAGTAAAAATTTATAGATGAAAGTAGTGTCTATAAGTTTATTTTTTTTTTAAAATGATTATACAATGTAGCCTAAATAATACTATTTTTTGGAATGTTTAAAATAGTATTGCCTTAACTTTTCACTGTTGATAAATTACAAAGTTGATTTAATTGATACAACTACAAAGTTTAGAGATATAAATTAATTTTTTTCCTTTATATTTTAATAAAAACAAATAAAGTAGAATCCTCAAATCAAGTAAGAAATTTTTTGCCAAATCGAGCATAGCTCAATTGGCATAAGGTTGTGCACTTGACTAAGAGGTCATGAGTTCAATTCCCGCATTAATTAAAATACCGTTGCAAAAAAAAAAATTACAAATTAAGCCAACTAAAACTGGTTAAATTATAGGTTTAGTTCATAGACTTTCATATTTGTATTTAGATTGTGTTTAATTTTTGAAAAAAGTCATTTTGGAATAAATTGATATTTTTTGAAAAAAGTCATTTTGGAATAAATTGAGGTGTTTGGCAACCATTCAAAATGAATTGTTGGAGACTGAGTCTTTGAAATAATGCATTTTGGATGAAACACTTATATTAAATTTTGAAAAAAATGTTATTGTGTTGAAAAACCTATTTAATTCTCGTATTGTATTAAAATTACCAAAATACCCTCACATTACTCTTTTAAATTTTCTCTACCCACTAAACTTCTTTGACCACCGTCGCCCCTCACTGACCATCTCCGATCGCCGCCGGCCGACCCTAACCACTGCCACCGACCACCGCCACCGCCACCCCGCTCCAACGGACCCCGACACCCCCGGCGGACCGCCACCCCCACTCCCACCCCCTCCGGCGGACCGCTTCGGACTCCGACAACCCCCACCCCTCTCCGGACCCCCACCACCGCGCTCCGGACCCCGCCCACCTCCACCCCGCTCCGGCTACTTCGCCCACCCGCTTTGTGTTGGGTTTTATGTCCTAAAACTCGTAGTTTCTAAACTGTTTGAATGTATATATTCTATTTCAATAAAGTTGTTATTGAATTTTAGTGAATTGTGTTTGTATTAACCTATACCAATAACTAACACCCATGACGATAGTGTGAGTACTTGAACTTCATGTGTGACATGAATGTGGATCAAGTTCAAGTAGACCGCCAAAATGGTCTATAGTATAGGGATAAGGCTGGGTACCTTATCCTGGGGACACTATTGGATGCGGCTCACTTTGTATAGTACAAAACGATGTGATTCGAATCGTTTCATGTAGAGACATGTGAGTGAGGGCGTCCTGTGCAATGAGTTTGCACAAGACCGAACCAAGAAATAAAGTCGCTCTTTCTTTATAACACCGTTTACTGTAAAGACCGGTTTTTTCATATGATGACTTAGGTAACTCGATCTCAATCCTGAGCTTACTATGAACTCCTGTTTATTCAACCTTATCCTTTAATTTCTACGGGTGAGAGTGGCCAGATCGTCGATTCAATAAGCCTACCATCTTGGGGATAAGATTGAATAAGTGGCTGGGGACATAGTTGTGCGAGATGGAATTCACTCCTACCCGTTTTAAGGGTTAGTAGAGAGGTTGTTCCCTTAAGTGCTGACTCAAGGTCTTGAACAATGGGCCCATCCTCTCCTGATCAGGGAGGAATCTGATTTGATGGTTGGACCACAAATCAATTGTTCATTAGAGGTGTCAGTGGTACTTAAGGAACAAGATATAATACAAGGGTTAAACGGTATAAATGACCCGTTGTGATTACGAACAACCTGTGAAGGTTCGACTTACTGATGATAGTTATATCAAGAGGACACAATATATCTACAGTGAGGAGAGTGCAGCCCTTGGACTTTAGTGGAGTCTCCGGGGGTTAACGAATGTTGATTAGTTCGGTTGAAAGAGTTTTGACCGGATAATCTCGTATCGTTGGAGCTCATGATCTGTAGGTCCTTACGGTTCTCCTGGCTAGCTCGGATAAAGCCGTGAAACAATATAAAAGAAAAGAAAAGAATTTGAATCGTTCAAATTCGAGTTTGTGGAAGAATATGGACATATTTAAATATGATTTAAATATGAGATTGGTCTACAATATGAATTGGATTCATATGCAAAAAGTCGATTTTCGGAAAACCGGGTTTAATTATATTATTTAATTAATATTTTATATTGAATTAAATAATATTAATTATATATATATATATATATATATATATATATCTTTTTTATTAATTAAAAAGTTTAATTAATAAAATAATAATTATTATTTTTAATAATAATAATAATAATATATAAATATATATATATATATATATATATATATACATGTGTCTTACATGCAAAATGTAAGACACATGTAAGATATATACAAGGTATATATTGAAACGTCAGATCAATTAAAAAAAAAAAAACCAAATGCTGAGTGCATTTTGGGGTTCACTAATTGAAATTAGATTTCAATTTGAAAAACCTCGTCTTCTTCCTCTCGGCCTTAGCTCTCTGTAAAAAAATAAGTTTTTCTTCAGTGAGCTTCTTCCTTCTTTTCTCTTGTAAAAGGAGTCCCACTACTCCGTTTCTCGGCCCGAGGATAGCGGGACTACCGGGGGTGGTCCACGAAGATTTCGTGAGAAGGCTCATTGAGCTCGTTGTTAGGATGATGTGAAGCCAAAACAAATATCTAAAGCCCATTTAAAAGCCCAAATGACTCCACTAAGAAAACTTTTTATTGGCTAAAATTAAGGTAGTTTTTATTGGTTAATTAAATGGTTGGGCGGTGAGTTTTAACTATAAAACACAATCAGAAGACAATGTAAAATTCATCAACAAAAGGAGAAAAATAAGGATGCAAGGCAGTGGAATTCAAACTCAACAAGAAGAAAGAAAATCGTAGGTGCTCTTCTGCTTTCCTTTTTTTTTTGCTTATATTTGTGTGGCAGTGAGATAAGTGAGGAAATAGAGATTTTTTCTTAGAGCGGTTTTTCTTCATTGTTGATCCCAAGCTATCGGGTTGTGATACTTGGAAGTCAATAGTCATTGTTAGGCTATTGAGGGTAGTTTGTAGCGCCGAGTCAAAGCTTATTGTAATCTCCATTATAGTTGAACCTGCAGTTGCAGAAGACTGGACGTAGTCCCGAGATCGGGGCGAACCAGTATAAATTATTGGTGTCGTTCTCTCTTTCCCTCATCTTTATTATTGCATTTTGTGATCAATAACTTATTTGGTTCTTACCTGTGAAGTGGGAACGAGAGATATAATATTGTTGGCGTTATTTATATCTCGCGTATTTTTCCCAACAAGTGGTATCAGAGCTTTTGGTTCAGAAATCATGGGAGCGACGAATCCAAAGAGTTTCGAAGGAGTCACAAAATTTGATGGGGGGAATTTTGGTTATTGGAAGATGCAGGTGAAGGATTTTTTAACCTGCAAGAAACTGCACAAGGCACTGAAAGAGAGACCGAAAGAGATGTCAGATGGAGATTGGGAAGATCTCGATGAACAAGCAGTTGCAAACATCAGAATGTGTTTGACAATGGAAGTTGTTAGTCTTGTAGCCAACGAGACTACCGCAATCAAGCTAATGGAAGCGCTTACAAACAGGTACGAGAAATCGTCTGCTAATAGTAAAGCATATCTTCTTAAGAAATTTTTTAACATGCAAATGGCTGAAGATGCATCTGTAAATTTCTATATCAATGAGGTTACCACTTTGGTAAATCAGCTAAAGTCTGTTAAGATAGATTTTACTGATGAAGTATACGCTATTCAGTTATTAATGTCTTTACCTGAAAGTTGGGAAACGATGAAGACAGCTGTGTCTAATTCGGTAGGAGAAAATATTCTGAAGTTTTCAGGAGTTTGTGATTTAGCTCTAGCTGAAGAAATTCGTAGAAAGAGTAGTGGTAGAGAGTCATCTACTACGGGATCAGCTTTAGCTTTGACTAAGGGTAAAGAATTTATGAAACCGAGTAGTAGTGGAAAGAAGTGGGGAAATAGAAATAAGGAGATAGAATGCTTTTACTGTCACAAAATAGGTCACTATAAAATTCAGTGTAGAAAACTAAAAGAGGATCAGGAAAGGAAGCATGAGGCCAACATAGTTGATGATGCCGATGCATGTGTCTGTGTTGGAAGTGACACAGAAAGTTTTAGTAATTCATCTGAGTGGAGTTTAGACAGTGCAGCGTCAGTTCACATAACTTCAGATAAAAGTTTGTTCACATCTTTCACAAGAGGATGTCATGGTCTAGTGAGAATGGGTGATGGCAGAGTCTCCAAAACCAGTAGGATTGGGGATGTTAGTCTGAAGTTAGAATGTGGTAGTGTTCTGGTATTGCATGATGTCAGGTTTGTGCCTAGAATGAAGATGAATCTCATCTCTATTGGCAAGTTGGCAGATGAAGGCTACAGGTGTGAGTTTGGCAGTCGCCAGTGTAAACTCATACTGGGATCCCAAGTAGTGGCAGTTGGCCACAGAAATTCTACATTGTACAAAATGTCAGTTGAATGTTTCCAAAGAATCAAAGAGACGGTGGATGCCAATTAAAGCTGCAGATGGTTGTTATAGAGGTGAGCCAGCAGCACTGATAGCCAAGTTTGATCAGTTGGATCACGATCCTTCAATTCAGAAACAATTGGGAAGTTCAGAAGATAAAGTTGATGGCTATTGTCAACCCTCAATTGTCAAACGCTCGAACGAATTGAAGAAGTCGCCGAGGCGAGTGGAGGCATCGAAGTGGAAGGCCAGAGCAGTTGCTAAGGTCAAAGGAAAAGTCTCTAGTTTGGCAACAGGTTTGAATAGAAGATTCAAACCCTTCTCAAAATATATTTTCTTCAAGAACAGTGATTCAGGGTTGAAGAAGATGTCAGTTGTTGCCACTTAGCTGAAGTGGGAGTACGTGTCTGTCTTTTTCGTCTGGGAGACAGATCCACGTAGCGAGCCCATTCCTCAAGGCGAGCACAGATACACTACAGTTATTTTCTCATGGTTGCCTGTCTTTTGTAACTTTGTTATTTTACAGGTTTTTTGTTGAACCTTGGAGTTTGTCAAGAAGATCAGAAATAACAGTTGTAGTGGGAGTAGATCCTTGGTGTTTGCCAAGATGACCAGTTCCATTGCAGTGGGAGGCAAGATCGTTGTTTTGTCTTCAAGTGGGAGATTGTTAGGATGATGTGAAGCCAAAACAAATATCTAAAGCCCATTTAAAAGCCCAAATGACTCCACTAAGAAAACTTTTTATTGGCTAAAATTAAGGTAGTTTTTATTGGTTAATTAAATGGTTGGGCGGTGAGTTTTAACTATAAAACACAATCAGAAGACAATGTAAAATTCATCAACAAAAGGAGAAAAATAAGGATGCAAGGCAGTGGAATTCAAACTCAACAAGAAGAAAGAAAATCGTAGGTGCTCTTCTGCTTTCCTTTTTTTTTTTGCTTATATTTGTGTGGCAGTGAGATAAGTGAGGAAATAGAGATTTTTTCTTAGAGCGGTTTTTCTTCAGTGATGATCCCAAGCTATCGGGTTGTGATACTTGGAAGTCAATAGTCATTGTTAGGCTATTGAGGGTAGTTTGTAGTGCCGAGTCGAAGCTTATTGTAATCTCCATTATAGTTGAACCTGCAGTTGCAGAAGACTGGACGTAGTCCCGAGATCGGGGCGAACCAGTATAAATTATTGGTGTCGTTCTCTCTTTCCCTCATCTTTATTATTGCATTTTGTGATCGATAACTTATTTGGTTCTTACCTGTGAAGTGGGAACGAGAGATATAATATTGTTGGCGTTATTTATATCTCGCGTATTTTTCCCAACACTCGTGAGGAGCTTCTGGCGGTGAAAATTGAAGAAATTCGAACGACAAGGGTTTGTGTTCTAATTTCTCTTTTTCATTGCTTTTGCATGTTTCCGTTTGTTTAAATTGATGAAATTAGAGTGTCTATGATCCAAATCGCCTCCGCAGCGTGCCTTGCGCTCCATCAATTGGTATCAGAGCGTTTTTGGCCACTCAATTTCCATCAATTTAAGTTATGGTGGGTTTTATTTTAGAAATTGTTTCTGATTGGCGTCTAAAGTGAATATCGATTTTGGCATAGTTTCTTTTTGAATTTCATTATTTGTAATTGCCCGAGAATGTATGGGCTTTAATGTGTGCTGAAGAGTCTGTATTTTTAGAGTCATTAGAGTCCATATAGGTTTCTTTGTGAAAGAAGTTTGAGTTTGAAACTCGCCGAAATGTTCGGTGTAAGTTCAAACTCGTTTTAGGCAATACTAGGAGAAATTCGAAGAGAATTTGGCCGAAGCGTTCGGAGGAAGCAAGTTGGTCAAAGGCGGTGCGAAGAGTTCGAAGTCCGCTCAAGACGTAGCTTGTTGTTCAAGCTTGTAATAAATTAGTTATTGCTTGTTAAATGCCAAAATCGATCCACTTTAGTGTGTTTAATTAATTATGCATTGCGAATGTATGTTTTAATTAAATTCCATGTTTGTATATGCATAACGTATGCCATATAGATTTAAAATCCCACCGTAGGAAGCATGCTTCATGCATTGAAAATATGTTATAAGTATTATAATATATCGTATGCATATTTGGCAATTCATGAGTTTTGATATAAAAGTTATATTAATTCATGAATTAGTTGTTGTTAGTTCAATAGAATAATTGATCTAAGTGTTATATTAATTATGAAATTGAATGAACAACATAGGTTGCCCTAATTTTATGCACATGGTATATTATAAGTGTTATAATGTATAGGATGCATGTTTATTCATGAGTATTAATATAAGAGTTATATTAATTCATGAATTTGATGTTGTTTGCTTAATAGAATAATTGATATAAGTGTTATATTAATTATGAAATTAAACATCCAACATTAGATGCATTTTGTTTGTTATAAGTGTTATAATGTATAGGATGCATGCTTAATTCAGAGTATTGATATAAGTGTTATATTGATTATGAATTAAGAGTTGAATGTTTAAGAGCATAATCGATATAAATGTTCTATTGATTATGAAATTAAATATTCAACTTGTCATGCCTTAGTGTTGCATGTTTGAGAAGCATGTAGAAGTTTGTTGTAGTTAGTCTTAGTTTTGCAAAGCGTTGTAAAATTGGCATAGACTTTTAAAATCTATAACAAAGACAAAGGCATGCTCACTTAGGGTTGAAAGTATCGTTCCGTTTCATTAGATGAATAGGTCGATATCTTGTAAATGCTAAGGTTACAAGAAACTCACCCGGGGACATCCTGTTCGAGGTTGGAGGTATTTAAGCTGACGGTTTACGGAACACCTCCTACCTGGGGACCATCCGGTACTTGAGTAAAGTTAACCCGGCTTTATGAGCATGCTGTTGGGTTTTATGTCCTAAAACTCGTGGTTTGTAAACTGTTATGTTTGTAAATATTCTATTTAGAATAAAGAGTTATTAGTTTTATTCAGTAAAAGAGTTTACTGGAATAAAGTGAAACGTGTTTATTTTAACCTATACCAATGACCAACACCCTTGGCTGAATATGAGTATTTGAGCCTCATGTATGACATGATTGTGGATCAGGCTCAAGTAGTCAGTCAAAACGGTCTATAGTATACGGATAAGGCTGGGTACCTTATCCTGGTAACACTATTGGATGCGGCTCACTTTGTATTGTACAGGACGATGTGATCCGAATCGTTCCACATGGAGATGTGAGAAGTGAGGGCGTCCTGTGTAAAGAGTTTACATAAGACCGAACCGCGTATTAAGTCGCTCTCTCTTTATAACTCCGTTTACTGATGAGACCGACTTATACATATTGATGGCCTAGGTAACTCGATCTCAATCCTGAGCTCGCTATGAACTCCTGCTTATTCGATAGTATCCTTTGACTTGCACGGGTGAGAGTGGCCCATTAGCGCCAACTCAATAAGCCTACCATCTTGGGGATAAAGTCGAATAGGTAGCTGAGGACATAGTAAAGCAAGATTGGAGTTCACTCCTAACCCGCTCTTCAAGGTTAGTAGATAGGTTGTTCCCTTAATAGCTGACTCCGGGGCTTGAACAATGAGCGCTCACACTCTCATGTGATGAGAGAGTTAATTGATCTGTTGGTTGGACCACAGATCTATTGTTCATTAGAGGTGTCAGTGGTACTTAAGGAACAAGACGTAATGCAGGGGTTAAACGGTTTAAATGACCCAGCTGTGATTACGAACAACCTGTGAAGGGTCGACTTGCCCATGACGGTTATATCAGAGGACATAATATATCTACAGTGAGGAGAGTGCAACCCTCGGACTATAGTGGAGTCTCCGAGGGTTAACAAATGTTGATTAGTTCGGTTAAAAGAGTTTTGACCGAATAATCTCGTATCGTTGGAGCTCATGATCTGTAGGTCCTTTAGGTTCTCCTGGCTAGCTCGGATAACGCCGTGCAACAATATAAGAGAAATTAAAAGAAAAAGGAAAAAGAATTTGAATTGTTCAAATTCGGTTTATGGAAGTACGATGGACATATTTAAATATGATTTAAATATGAGAATGGCCTAAAACATGAATAGGATTCATGTGTAAAAAAGTCGGTTTTCGGAAAACCGGGTTTAGCCATATTATTTAATTAATATTTGATATTGAATTAAATAATATTAATTAATTAAAAAGTTTAATTAAATATATATATATATATTATTTATTTATTTAAAAGTTTAATAAATAAAATATTTATTATTATTTAAAATTAATTATGAATTAATTTTATTAATAATATATATATATGGTGGTTTTTTGCATGTCCGCCATTTGGCTTAGCAAGAGATGTGAGTGGGTTTTTGTGTTGTTAAAATGAAAGAAGTTTCATTTTGTTTTTCTCAATTGAAAAAGCTTCTGTTTTTAGCTTTGTGAAACCCACGGCCATCTTCATGCTTTCCATCTTCTTCTTCTCCTTCTTTTTCTTTTCTTTTCTTTTGTAACGGAGTCCCACAACTCCGTTGCACGGCGCCGAGGATAGCGGGACTACCTGGGGTGGTCCTCGACGCGTTCGTGAGAAGAAGCTTGAAGAGATCGTGACGAAGAACGGCCGGCGGAACGCGAAGAAAAGTAGAACTACAAGGGTATGTTTTCTATTTTTCTTATTTCCGTCTTTTGAGCATGTTTTCTATTTGTTAAATTGATGAAATTAGAGTTTCATCGGTCCGAAATCGCGTTCCGCTGCGGTAAAACGCTCCATCAATTGGTATCAGGGCGATTTTGTGATTAACTCAATTTGCATCAATTTAAGTTGGTGGGTATTTTAATTTAGAAATTGTTTCTGAATGGATGTCTAAAGTGAATATCGATTTTGGCATAGTTTCTTTTTGAATTTCCTTATTTGTAATTGCCCGAGAATGTATGGGCTTTAATGCGTGCAGAAGAGTCTGTATTTTTAGAGTCATTAGAGTCCATATAGGTTTCTTTGTGAAAGAAGCTCGAGTTTTGAGCTCGCCGAAATGTTCGGTATAAGTTCAAACTCGTTCTGGGCATTACGAGGAGAAATTCGAAGAGAAATTGGCCGAAGCGTTCGGAGGAAGCAAGCTGGTCAAAGGCGGTGCGAAGAGTTCGAAGTCGGCTCAAGACTTAGCTTGTTGTTCAAGCTTGTAATAAAATAGTTATTGCTTGCTAAATGCCAAAATCGATCAACTTTAGTGTGTTTAATTAATTATGCATTGTGAATGTATGTTTTAATTAAAATCCATGTTTGTATGTGCATAACGTATGCCATATAGATTTAAAATCCCACCATAGGAAGCATGCTCCATGCATTGGTATTATGTTATAAGTGTTATAATTTATAGTATGCATATTTTGGGCTTCATGAGTATTAATATAAGTGTTATATTAATTCATGAATTAGATGTTGTTAATTTAATAGAATAATTGATATAAGTGTTATATTAATTATGAAATTAAATATACAACATAGGTTGCCTTGGCTTTAAGTACATCCTATGGTCTCCTCCATTGGATTGAACCGTGAGATTCCCATGTTCCGCCTGCAAGGTGCCCTTGGTGGCACCAATCCCTTAGGAGGGCCGTTTCATGGGAGTTGAACAAGTCAATCACCATTTATGGATAAAGAAACATAGGGCCATTCCCAACTCTGACATTCCCTTAGGTTGCACTGTTGGGGCCGTCCTGTGCATTCTAAAAATGGAGGGTCACACTTACGAGATTTGCTAGGAGTTAGTAAATCTTGACCAAAAACGATAACTAAGATGCTATAGGAATATGAGTTATTCTGGAGTTAGCATTTAGTCAAGAATGTCTTGGTTTAGTGAAGGAGTGCTCGTTTACCCTTAGGTAGCGACCATTCTAACTCACTAAAGTATTGTTGCATGTAAATAAAGAGTTTGGGTACTTTATTTGCTGTTAAACCTCTTAATTGGTTTAAATAGGTTAAAACTGTTTCACTAATAGTTTTACATTCTTTTTCAGCATGTCGAGCTCTTTTATTCAGTTGTTAGCTCACGACAAATTAACCGGTGAAAATTTTGGGACGTGGAAGTCGAACCTTAATGCTGTTTTGGTTCTCGACAACCTAAGATTTGTCTTAACGGAGGAGTGTCCTCCGGTTCCTGGTTCAAATGCCTCACGAACTGTTCGTGAAGCATATGACGGTTGGATTCGGGCTAATGATAAAGCTCGAGTTTATATCCTGGCAAGCATATCCGATGTTTTGTCAAGGAAGCATGAGGGGATGGTTTCTGCTAAGGAAATCATGGCTTCACTACAAGAGATGTTTGGAAAGCCTTCCTCATCTCTTAGGTATGAAGCCCTCAAGCACATTTACAACTGCCGTATGGCTGAAGGAACCTCTGTTAGGGAACATGTCCTTAACATGATGGTATACTTCAATACTGCAGAAGTAAATGGAGCAACCGTCGACGAACAAGGTCAGGTTGGATTTATCTTGGAATCTCTTCCGAAGAGTTTCCTGCACTTCAGGACCAATATGGTCATGAACAAGATAGAATACAATCTGACGTCTCTTCTGAACGAGCTTCAGATTTATCAGTCCCTCCATACCTCGAAAGGAAAGGAGAAGGAGGTAAATGTTACCACTTCTGTGAAGTTCCAGAAAGGGTCTGGGTCTGGGACTAAATGTGAACCTCTTACTCTGAGTAATAAGATTATTCACAAGAAGAAGAGAAGTGCCAGGAAGGGCAAAACCCTAGTTGTAGGCAAGGTAAAAGCTACACACAGTGGAAAGTGTTTTCATTGTGGTGAAGAAGGGCACTGGAAGCGAAACTGCCCTAAATACCTTGCGGAGAAACAGGCAAAGAATGAACGACAAGGTAAATATGATTTATCTTTTGTCTAAACATTTCATGTGGAATATGATTGTCATACCTGGATGTTGTTTCAGGAACCACTAATAATGTTTGTTATTCTTTTCAGGAAATTAGTTCTTGTTTGCCAGTTTCTTGACGAAGATGCCTTATGAAGACGTCTTCGCAGTCTATACAGTGGGAGCTTGCTTGTTTGTAGTTGTTTGTATAGAAATAATTTCAAGTGTTGTAATTATTGTCTATAAACTCAAGTTGTTGTTGAACACTTCATGTATATAGTATCTTTTGTTTTTATAAATGAATGGTTCATTTCACAAAAGATGTATACTGATTTGTTCTATTAGACTTGATAACAACTAAAAGGTTAAGACTTATCTTGTTTTATATTGAAAGCTAAAATTATAAAATAACAATGGTTGTTAGTTATGCTGGTTCTTCTCAAGTGTTGAGAAAACTTTGATGCAGTGGGAGAATTATGAGATAATTCGGCCTGCTGTATTAGTATGTTGTATGACTCCAGTTATCATGCTTGATGATGACGGTGAGTACATAGACAAGAACTCGTGGCTTGAAACCATGGATCTTCAAGAGGTTTACAGACCAAGTCTATGAGGTGAAAACCTCTAAGGCTTGACTTTCTGACAAAGGGACTGTCCCGAAGAGAAGAGGTTAATTGTGTATTAACTTCATCTCTTGTTGTCAGATATAAGTTATATAGTATACTCGTATCCATTGCCCTGTTCTATCTGATAGAACAAGACATATGGATATCAAGACTAGCTATCTTGATAGAGTATCTATTAGTCTTAACCAGGGAGATACATTTTTCAGGATTAAGAGCAAATCGTTTGCGAGCTTCTTCAATCCATTTATGAATTGAAATAAGCATCTATATTCTGATTTATAAGGTTTGTTTTTCAAATCTTATGGTTTTGAACATTACATTGATAAAACTTGTTGGACAAGTGTTTAATCAATGTTAAAGCTTTCATAATATATTCCCGTAATTTTGTCCTAATCATTGAGAATGATGTAGGATTTATTACTGACTTTTAGCATAAACTAGCGACCCATTCCCAAATAGTTGATTTGGAGGTAGGCTTAGTTTGTTCTAAGGATTCAGGTTGTTCTGAGTCGTAAGAACAAATCGCTAGTGTTATCTCTAAAATCTTTTATTGATAAGCTGTTGTCAATATTTGATGGTCTATGGAAATGGTTTCCTGAGACACCTCAAGTGTTGAGGATACGAGATGCACCCAAGTGCATTTACATATTGGAGGTCAGGTGTATCTTTTGAGATACATGACTCGATATGTGTTATGCAGTGGGAGCTGTCAGTAATATTAGTCCAATTGGATTGGATTTCGGTTAAAGTTTTGTCTTTGTACTTAGAGGAGTAGAATACAAGAGTTGTATTGCTGATTCCTCGTTGGTAGCTAAGTCTATTTGCAGCTTGTGAAGCAGCAATAAGTTTATAAGTTGAGCTCACAGTTAGTGCTACGAGGAGATGTGATGGTCACATTGAAAGCCTCGTAGTACTTCATGCTGATTAGTTTACTAAGTCTCTCATGGCTAAAGTGTTTGAGAGACACCTAGAAGAGTCTAGGGCTCCGAGTTGCTGGAGAGGACAGTGGGAGAAAGCTTCTGATATATGATATATTAGTTTTCTCCACCTCACATGTACACCACGGACGTTTAAGTCCAAGTGGGAGTTTGTTGGGTTTTATGTCCTAAAACTCGTGGTTTGTAAACTGTTATGTTTGTAAATATTCTATTTAGAATAAAGAGTTATTAGTTTTATTCAATAAAAGAGTTTACTGGAATAAAGTGAAACGTGTTTATTTTAACCTATACCAATGACCAACACCCTTGGCTGAATATGAGTATTTGAGCCTCATGTATGACATGATTGTGGATCAGGCTCAAGTAGTCAGTCAAAACAGTCTATAGTATACGGATAAGGCTGGGTACTTTATCCTGGTAACACTATTGGATGCGGCTCACTTTGTATTGTACAGGACGATGTGATCTGAATCGTTCCACATGGAGATGTGAGAAGTGAGGGCGTCCTGTGTAAAGAGTTTACATAAGACCGAACCGCGTATTAAGTCGCTCTCTCTTTATAACTCCGTTTACTGATGAGACCGACTTATACATATTGATGGCCTAGGTAACTCGATCTCAATCCTGAGCTCGCTATGAACTCCTGCTTATTCGATAGTATCCTTTGACTTGCACGGGTGAGAGTGGCCCATTAGCGCCAACTCAATAAGCCTAGCATCTTGGGGATAAAGTTGAATAGGTAGCTGGGGACATAGTAAAGCAAGATTGGAGTTCACTCCTAACCCGCTCTTCAAGGTTAGTAGATAGGTTGTTCCCTTAATAGCTGACTCCGGGGCTTGAATAATGAGCGCTCACACTCTCATGTGATGAGAGAGTTAATTGATCTGTTGGTTGGACCACAGATCTATTGTTCATTAGAGGTGTCAGTGGTACTTAAGGAACAAGACGTAATGCAGGGGTTAAACGGTTTAAATGACCCAGCTGTGATTACGAACAACCTGTGAAGGGTCGACTTGCCCATGACGGTTATATCAGAGGACATAATATATCAACAGTGAGGAGAGTGCAACCCTCGGACTATAGTGGAGTCTCCGAGGGTTAACGAATGTTGATTAGTTCGGTTAAAAGAGTTTTGACCGAATAATCTCGTATCGTTGGAGCTCATGATCTGTAGGTCCTTTAGGTTCTCCTGGCTAGCTCGGATAACGCCGTGCAACAATATAAGAGAAATTAAAAGAAAAAGGAAAAAGAATTTGAATTGTTCAAATTCGGTTTATGGAAGTACGATGGACATATTTAAATATGATTTAAATATGAGAATGGCCTAAAACATGAATAGGATTCATGTGTAAAAAAGTCGGTTTTCGGAAAACCGGGTTTAGCCATATTATTTAATTAATATTTGATATTGAATTAAATAATATTAATTAATTAAAAAGTTTAATTAAATATATATATATTATTTATTTATTTAAAAGTTTAATAAATAAAATATTTATTATTATTTAAAATTAATTATGAATTAATTTTATTAATAATATATATATATATATATGGTGGTTTTTTGCATGCCCGCCATTTGGCTTAGCAAGAGATGTGAGTGGGTTTTTGTGTTGTTAAAATGAAAGAAGTTTCATTTTGTTTTTCTCAATTGAAAAAGCTTCTGTTTTTAGCTTTGTGAAACCCACGGCCATCTTCATGCTTTCCATCTTCTTCTTCTCCTTCTTTTTCTTTTCTTTTCTTTTGTAACGGAGTCCCACAACTCCGTTGCACGGCGCCGGGGATAGCGGGACTACCTGGGGTGGTCCTCGACGCGTTCGTGAGAAGAAGCTTGAAGAGATCGTGACGAAGAACGGCCGGCGGAACGCGAAGAAAAGTAGAACTACAAGGGTATGTTTTCTATTTTTCTTATTTCCGTCTTTTGAGCATGTTTTCTATTTGTTAAATTGATGAAATTAGAGTTTTATCGGTCCGAAATCGCGTTCCGCTGCGGTAAAACGCTCCATCACATGCGTGAGTGGTGTGAGGTAATAAAGTGTTTATCACCTTGACATCATAGGTAAAAGTTTGTTTTACCTAGACTTAGGTCTTATTGTCTTAGCCGGATAATGCCTGAGTAATTTACCCATTCCGTCTTAAAATACTTAGTAGAGGTGTTGAGAAGGTATATATGATATATCCCTCTTCTCCTACGTTCTCTGTCAAGTTCACACCGTGAGAATTATGCTCGGCCTCGTGATGTCAATAGGGCATCCCCATTCGGATGGTATTTGCATAATTCAAGAGCAAGGTGAATGGAGAAAGTATTTATAGTAAGTGGGAGAAGGAAGTATGTCAATACATCCTGCGGTCTCCTCCATTGGATTGAACCGTGAGATTCCTATGTTCCGCCTGCTAGGTGCCCACAAGAGGTACCGATCCATTCGGAGGGCCGTTTCATAGGAATCGGAACATCTCAATCACCATTTATGGATAAAGAAACATAGAGCCATTCCCAACTTTGACATTTCCATTCGGTTGCATCGTTGGGGCCGCCCTATGAATTCTAAAAATGGAGGGTCACACTTACGAAATTTGCTAAGGAGTTAGTAAATCTTGACCAAACAGCGAAAACTAAGATGCTATAGGAATATGAGATATTCTGGTATTAGCATTTAGTCAAGAATGTCTTGATTCAGTGAAGGAATGCTTGACTGCCCCTCGGTAGCGACCATTCTGACCCACTGAAGTATCGTTGCAGTATAATAATGAGTTTTGGGTACATTATTATTCTTTGCTAAATTCTTGATTGGTGTGTAAATTAGGTTAAAACCTATTCACTAATATATTATTCATTCTCTTTTCAGCATGTCTAGCTCTTTCATTCACTTACTAGCTTCCGATAAGTTAACCGGCGATAACTACGCGACCTGGAAATCGAACTTGAATACGATTCTCGTTCTAGATGATCTCAGGTTCGTCTTATCAGAGGATTGTCCTCCCCCTCCTAGCTCGGATGCGACTCGAACTGTTCGAGAAGCATATGATAGATGGACAAGGGCTAATGATAAAGCCCGAGTCTATATCTTAGCCAGCATATCTGATGTGTTAGCTAAGAAGCACGAGGATATGGTTTCTGCTAAAGAAATCATGTCTTCATTACAGGCGATGTTTGGACTACCGTCCTCATCGGTCTGTCATGAAGCCCTCAAATACGTTTACAACTCTCGCATGAAGGAGGGTACCTCTGTTAGGGAGCATGTCCTTAACATGATGGTCCACTTCAATGTGGCGGAAGTAAACGAAGCTACTATTGATGAGTCAAGTCAAGTAAGCTTTATCATGGAATCTCTTCCGAAGAGTTTCCTTCAGTTCAGAACCAATATGGTAATGAACAAGATAAAGTATAATTTGACTTCTCTTCTCAGCGAGCTACAGACCTATTAGTCCCTTCACACTTCTAAAGGAAAAGAGAAGGAGGCAAACGTTGTCACTTCTAGGAAATTCCAAAAGGGGTCGTCTTCAGGGAGTAGGTCTGAACTTTCTTCTATTAAGAATAAGAGTATTCAAAAGAAGAAGAAAGATAAAAGGAAGGGAAAAGCACCTGCTGCAGGTAAGAGCAAGACTAAATCTACAGACAAAGGAAAATGTTTCCATTGTGGTGTAGATGGGCACTGGAAACGGAATTGCCCAAAGTATCTTGCAGAGAAAAAGGCTGAGAAGGAAAGACAAGGTAAATATGATTTATTTGTTGTCGAAACATGTTTAGTAGAACATGATTGTCATACCTGGATACTTGATTCAGGAGCTACTAACCATGTTTGTTCTTCTTTTCAGGAAACTAGTTCTTGGCAGCCACTTTCTCGAGGTGAGATAACTCTCAGAGTTGGAACTGAAGAGGTTGTCTCAGCTAAAGCAGTGGGAGATGTAAAGTTGTTGTATAAAGATAGTTTCATTTTACTAGAAAATGTACTCCTGGTTCCTACCTTCAAGAGGAATCTTGTATCTATATCTTGTTTGTTAGAACAGTTGTATAAAGTATCTTTTGTTCATAATGAAGCGTTCATTAGCAAAAGAGGTGTACGTATTTGTTCTGCGAAACTTGAAAACAACTTGTATGTGTTAAGACCAACCGAAGCCAAAGCTATTTTGAACACTGAAATGTTTAAAACAGCTGAGACTCAAACTAAAAGGCAGAAACTTTCTCCAAGTACTTATCTTTGGCACTTAAGACTAGGTCACATTAATCTCAATAGGATTGGGAGATTGGTTAAGAGTGGTCTGCTAAATCGTTTAGAGGACAACTCTTTACCGCCATGTGAGTCTTGTCTTGATGGCAAAATGACCAAACGATCTTTTTCTGAAAAAGGTCATAGGTCCAAAGAACCTCTAGAAATCGTGCATTCGGATCTCTGCGGTCCTTTGAATGTCAAAGCACGAGGAGGGTATGAATATTTCATCAGTTTCATTGATGATTATTCTAGGTACGGTTATCTTTATCTAATGCATCATAAGTCCGAAGCTCTTGAAAAGTTCAAAGAGTATAAGGCAGAGGTTGAGAACACATTAGGTAAATCGATAAAAACACTCCGATCAGATCGAGGTGGAGAGTATATGGATTTAAGATTCCAGGACTATATGATAGAACATGGAATAGTATCTCAACTCTCAGCGCCAGGAACACCACAGCAGAATGGTGTGTCCGAGAGGAGAAATAGAACCCTGTTAGACATGGTTCGATCTATAATGAGTTATGCTCATTTGCCTAGTTCTTTTTGGGGATATGCAGTAGAGACTGCAGTATATATTTTGAACATGGTTCCCTCTAAGAGTGTTTCTGAAACACCTTATGAGTTATGGAGAGGGCGTAAAGGTAGTTTTAGTCACTTCAGAATTTGGGGGTGTCCGACACATGTGCTAGTACCCAATCCAAAGAAGTTGGAACATCGTTCAAAATTGTGCCTATTTGTAGGTTACCCCAAGGAAACGAAAGGTGGTCTATTTTACGATCCTCATGAGAACAAGGTACTAGTATCGACTAATGCCACGTTCTTAGAGGAAGACCACATGAGAGATCATCAACCGTCGAGCAAAATTGTTTTGTCCGAATTTTCCAGGAAAGCTACAGACGGATCAACAAAGGTTGTTGATCAGGCTGGTCCTTCTCAAGAGTTGAGAAAACCTCGACGCAGTGGGAGGGATGTAAGACAGCCTGACCGCTACATCGACTTGTCTGAAACTCAAGTCGTCATACCTGATGATGGCGTTGAGGATCCATTGACCTTTAAACAGGCAATGAATGACATAGATAAGGACCAGTGACTTAAAGCCATGGATCTCGAAATGGAGTCTATGTACTTCAATTCGGTCTGGGATCTTGTAGACCAACCAGATAGTGAAAGACCTATCGGTTGCAAGTGGATCTACAAGAGAAAACGAGACCAAGCCGGTAAGGTGCAAACCTTTAAGGCTCGACTTGTGGCAAAAGGTTATTCCCAAAGAGAAGGGGTGGACTATGAAGAAACCTTTTCTCCTGTTGTCATGTTAAAGTCGATTAGAATACTCTTATCCATTGCTACATTTTATGATTATGAAATCTGGCAAATGGATGTCAAGACTGCCTTTCTGAATGGTAATCTTGAGGAGAGTATCTATATGGCTCAACCAGAGGGATTCATACTTCAGGGTCAAGAGCAAAAGGTTTGCAAGCTTAATCGATCCATTTATGGGTTGAAGCAAGCATCTAGATCCTGGAATATAAGGTTTGATACGGCGATCAAATCTTATGGCTTTGAACAAAATATTGACGAACCTTGTGTTTACAAGAAAGTAGTCAATACTGTTGTAGCTTTCTTAGTCTTGTACGTAGACGATATACTACTCATTGGGAATGATGTAGGGTTCCTAACTGACGTTAAGAATTGGCTAGCGACCCAATTCCAAATGAAAGATTTGGGAGAGGCTCAGTTTGTTCTAGAGATCCAAATCATAAGGAATCGTAAGAACAAAGTGCTAGCGCTGTCTCAAGCATCTTATATTGACAAGGTGTTGTCAAGATATTCGATGCAGAATTCCAAGAAAGGTTCGCTGCCTTTTAGGCATGGAATTCACTTGTCTAAGGAACAGTCTCCTAAGACACCTCAAGAGGTTGAGGATATGAGACGAATTCCCTATGCATCTGCAGTTGGTAGTCTCATGTACGCTATGTTGTGTACACGACCCGACATCTGCTATGCAGTAGGAATTGTCAGTAGGTTCCAGTCCAATCCAGGATATGATCACTGGACAACCGTTAAACACGTCCTCAAGTATCTTAGGAGAACGAGAGACTATGTGCTTGTGTATGGTGCGAAGGATTTGATCCTTGCAGGATACACTGACTCTGATTTTCACACTGATATAGATTTCAGGAAATCTACATCAGGATCAGTGTTCACTCTTAACGGAGGAGCAATAGTATGGAGGAGTATAAAGCAAGGTTGTATTGCTGACTCCACCATGGAAGCTGAGTATGTCGCAGCTTGCGAAGCAGCGAAGGAAGCTGTATGGCTTAGGAAGTTCTTGACAGATTTGGAAATTGTTCCAAATATGAACTTGCCAATCACCATTTATTGTGATAACAGCGGTGCAGTGGCAAATTCTAAAGAACCTAGAAGCCATAAGCGTGGAAAGCATATTGAGCGGAAATATCATCTCATCAGGGAGATAGTGCAACGAGGAGATGTGATCGTCACACAGGTAGCCTCGGAGCACAACATTGCTGATCCGTTTACTAAGTCTCTCACGGCTAAAGTGTTTGAGAGACACCTAAAAAGTATAGGGCTGCGAGCTGCTCAGTAGGAGAATGGGAGAAACTTTAGATATTTGATATTCTAGTTCTCTCGACCAGCATGTACTTCACTAACGTTTTAGTCCAAGTGGGAGTTTGTTGGGTTTTATGTCCTAAAACTCATAGTTTGTAAACTGTTTGAATGTATATATTCTATTTCAATAAAGTTGTTATTCAATTTTAGTGAATTGTGTTTGTATTAACCTATACCAATAACTAACACCCATGGCGATAGTGTGAGTACTTGAACTTCATGTGTGACATGAATGTGGATCAAGTTCAAGTAGACCGCCAAAATGGTCTATAGTATAGGGATAAGGCTGGGTACCTTATCCTGGGAAACACTATTGGACGCGACTCACTTTGTATAGTACAAAACGATGTGATTCAAATCGTTTCATGTAGAGACATGTGAGTGAGGGCGTCCTGTGCAATGAGTTTGCACAAGACCGAACCAAGAAATAAAGTCGCTCTTTCTTTATAACACCGTTTACTGTAAAGACCGGTTTTTTCATATGATGACTTAGGTAACTCGATCTCAATCCTAAGCTTACTATGAACTCCTGTTTATTCAACCTTATCCTTTGATTTCTACGGGTGAGAGTGGCCAGATCGCCGACTCAATAAGCCTACCATCTTGGGATAAGATTGAATAAGTGGCTGGGGACATAGTTGTGCGAGATGGAATTCACTCCTACCCGTTTTAAGGGTTAGCAGAGAGGTTGTTCCCTTAAGTGCTGACTCTAGGTCTTGAACAATGGGCCCATCCTCTCCTGATCAGGGAGGAATCTGATTTGATGGTTGGACCACAAATCAATTGTTCATTAGAGGTGTCAGTGGTACTTAAGGAACAAGATATAATACAAGGGTTAAACGGTATAAATGACCCGTTGTGATTACGAACAACCTGTGAAGGTTCGACTTACTGATGATAGTTATATCAAGATGACACAATATATCTACAGTGAGGAGAGTGCAGCCCTTGGACTTTAGTGGAGTCTCCGGGGGTTAACGAATGTTGATTAGTTCGGTTGAAAGAGTTTTGACCGGATAATCTCGTATCGTTGGAGCTCATGATCTGTAGGTCCTTACGGTTCTCCTGGCTAGCTCAGATAAAGCCGTGAAACAATATAAAAGAAAAGAAAAGAATTTGAATCGTTCAAATTCGGGTTTGTGGAAGAATATGGACATATTTAAATATGATTTAAATATGAGATTGGTCTACAATATGAATTGGATTCATATGCAAAAAGTCGGTTTTCGGAAAACCGAGTTTAATTATATTATTTAATTAATATTTGATATTGAATTAAATAATATTCATTATATATATATATATATATATATATATATATATCTTTTTTATTAATTAAAAAGTTTAATTAATAAAATAATTATTATTATTTTTAATAATAATAATAATAATATATAAATATATATATATATACATGTTTCTTACATTTATGTAAGAAACATGTAAGATATATAGAAGGTATATATTGAAACATCAAATCAATTAAAAAAAAAAAAAAAAAAAAAAAAAGAAAACAAAATGCTGAGTGCATTTTGGGGTTCACTAATTGAAATTAGATTTCAATTTGAAAAACCTCGTCTTCTTCCTCTCGGCCTTAGGTCTCCGTAAAAAAATAAGTTTTTCTTCAGTGAGCTTCTTCCTTCTTTTCTCTTGTAAAAGGAGTCCCACTACTCCGTTTCTCGGCCCGAGGATAGCGGGACTACTGGGGGTGGTCCACGAAGATTTCGTGAGAAGCCTCATTGAGCTCGTGAGGAGCTTCTGGCGCTGAAAATTGAAGAAATTCGAACGACAAGGGTTTGTGTTCTAATTTCTCTTTTTCATTGCTTTTGCATGTTTCCGTTTGTTTAAATTGATGAAATTAGAGTGTCTATGATCCAAATCGCTTCCGCTGCGTGCCTTGCGCTCCATCACTCTGGACCCCGCCCACTGCCCCCTGCCCACCCGCCCCAGACCCCGCCCACCGCCACCCCGCAAATTATAGTGAACAACCCACATCGTGGATTCTCTAATCATAATATTGCATGGAAGTGATAAACCATGGGAGCATAAATAGTAATAGGTAAGAAATCTTTTGAAACTCCATTACGAGCACCAAAGCTTTTATCTACATTATAAATAGGATTCCTCTTGTGAGACCTCCAAGGACCGAGGGGTGAACTACTGTACCATATCGCCAAATGCCCATTTCTTTTGGTCTCAAGCCCGCTATGATCTGACCCAAATAGCCAGTACATACCCTTGTGATTGATGATGACAGAATGAACAAGGGGCTTCTTGAGAATAATTCTATCCAATTCCCACTTCAAAGGAAAATTAATAGCTCGATAAAGACGAACTTCCCCTTTCTGACTGCTTTCCGGCATCATGTATATCTACAAGAAATAATAGACAAACTATCAACAAATAGACACTCTAGATCCAACCCATAAACAATCAAACCAGCTAAAATCACTTGTTTCTTTTGGACAACCATTTATGGGGGAGCCTCTCCTTGTATTTTGATCATTGTCCATCCCTCATTAATCTCTAGAAAGATTTTGCCATCTGAATTTTAAGTTATCAAATTTTAAACCTGAAGCTCGAACCCAGAATCTTGGCTATCAGGACACCATTTCAAAATCAGCTCCATTTCAAAATCAGCTTGGTTTAGAGATCTAGAACCAACTTTACATATGCTTACCGTGCTTGTGTCACAGCTGCTTCTTTACATCTAGGTAAGGAAAACAAAAATAAAACAATTTAAATATCATTTTTAGTCCATAAACTTTCGAATTTATTTTATTTTAGTATTTAATTTTTTACAATGTCTCTATTTTCGTCCCTAAACTTTTAAGTTTTGTTTCATTTTTGTCCATAAACCTTCAAAATGTATATTTTAACTTCTAACCTTTAAAAAACACACACAATTTTGATAATTGTTATACTATTTTTCTATCTAGTATTTACTTGTCCAATGTTCACCTCTAACTTACGTGGATTGAAATCACGTTAATATATACAAATAATACTCAAGTGTTTATATTTCACTTCCATTAACTTTTAAAATATCTATTTGCCTTAAAATTTTCCTTCATATTAATGTGTTTAAAAATTTGAATTGGAATATTAGGAAAATAATATTCCAATTCAAATTTTGGTAAGAAATCCATGCAAATATAATCCAGAATATGTGCCATTTAAAAAATATTTTCCATAGCTTTGTGTAACCCAGATTGTATTAACACATCCTTGACTTGCACTTGCCACAAGCCAAAATTCCTTTTTCCATCAAATTTCTCTACATCAATCTTCACAAAACTCATAAAGGTTGACATCTCTGTTTCACTCCTAGCAAATCAGCAAATAGTGAACAACCCACACTATTCACAATACTAGCCTAGTTCGTTTCAAGAAATATTTTCTGATGTGGAAGCTCAGACAATGCTGCAACCACAAAGCATACTCCGAAATCAAGAAACTACAAACCTAAAACTCTGATACCACTTGTTGGGAAAAAACCTTCCACTTCTACTGCAGGAATAAGCAGGAAATAACTGAGAAATTAAAAGAGAGCAATACAAATAGAAAACACAAGAATTTACGTGGAAAACTCCAAAACCGGCCAAATTCACATCAATGCCCATACCTCATGTTTTTTAAAATAGTATTGCCTTAACTTTTAAAATGCCTTCATGAACCAAATAGTAGATTTTAAGGCAAATTATGTTCAATGAGATGGTCGTAAGCAAATGCTCCATCAATAATAACAAAGGCATAGCCATGCATGAACTTCTAAGATATCTATTTTAGTCTATGCACTTCAATGAAGATTAATTGACATGTTTTTAATCATGGACTTGATTTTATGCCTCATGAGTTTTGTTGCATATAAGTGACTCATTTTTGGTTTTTGAGATTTGGATAAGATTCCAAAGTCCTTTTCAAAAACAATTATCAAACAGGACACAAATGGATATTCGCCTTCGGATCAGAAAAAAGAAAACTCGGATAAATTTAGAATTGGTAATCTACATTGACAAATCTAAAATAATCTAGAAAAAGAAGGAGAGAGTTGATATGGCATACTGTGCAAATCTTGAAATTTGAAGGACTGGTGTGAATGTTGAGGTCATTAGAATTATCAAACCAAATAATACTCCCCTTGACAATGAGCTTTGAATGATCAACATAAATCAACTTTGGTTTGTTGGTGATTATTTATTTCGGGCATCGTTTCGTGAACCACGAGGATTAGATGCACAAAACTGTTTTTTAATTTGGCTTTTTTTGCCTTGAATAATCCTAAAAGTTGACATTATCATAGTCATTATAGCGACGATATTGATCTAAGAAACGTCTAAATGTTAAATAAATGTTAAATTTCGTGTTAACAGGCAACAATTCCTTTAAATAGTGAACAACCCACACGGTGAATTCTAATGTGAATTAAATTCACTTTCATGTTTGTGTCTAATATATTTTTCGAACTATACAAAGTGTCTAATAATAAGTCTTTAAATTTTTTATTTTGTGTCTAATAGGCTATTAAACTTTAAAAATGTAAAATAAGTCCCTAAACTTTGAATTTTGTGTCTAATAATAGGTCTATTTTATATTCACCATTTTGTAAAATCAACCAATGCGACACAAAATTGTTGAATATGTCAAAAATCTATTATATACAAACTTGAAAGTTGTGAACTAATTAGACAGTCGAAAAAAATTTCGACTTCTTAGACATTTTTTTTAAGTTGGACCTATTGGACAAATATAGATATAACATCTATTTTAAAAAATATTTGATGTTATTCCCATGCACAATAAAAAACATAGACATCTTTTATTTTCAGTCATCTACAAATCCCCAAACCAAACGGTCTCTTATTTCACGGAATTACCCGTGCATTCTTTTTTACCTTCATTTTCTTTTAGCATAATAATTATATATATATATATATATATATTTTTTTTTTTTTTTTGACAACATGTTGGGGTGGGGGATTGAACCTAAGAGTTCATGGTCACTATACATCATGCGAGCTATGCTTTTGTTAGTTATGTATGATACTTTCGAATTTACTAAACAATAATAAAAATTTAAAGTAAAAATTTATAGATGAAAGTAGTGTTTGTAAGTTTAATTTTTTTTTAAAATGATTATACAATGTAGCCTAAATAGATAGGTTAGTTGTTTAAATTATTTCATCTAATGTAATAATTTTTTTTAATATGTATTACATTGTGAATTAAATTGAGGGTTTTTTTTTTTTTTGACAACATGTGTGGAGGAAGATTCAAACTTGAGACATCTTGCTCATAGTTCATACATTATACTGGTTGAGTTATGCTCATGTTGACTAAATTGAGGAAAATTAAATCTATAATTTATAAGTTAAGATATTAATACTTAATGTCAACTTACATATAAGTCATAAAATTAAAGTTTTGATCCACCATTTGTTGAACCATAAAAAAAAAAAACACTAATAGTAAATACCACTAAATACTTAATCATAATAATGAATTATTGACAATCTAAAAAGTTATTGCTATTAATTACAATATTTTAAAAATCTCATCTTATGACTTGAATTAATGTCCAAATAAATAACTTCAAAATCTTATTAGTGGATCAATTAATTATAAACTTGATTGACTAAAACCAATTATTAACCTATTAATCAATAATACACAAACATGAATTTCAGTTTGGGGCGAAATTAGAACTTCTCCCTAGCCCTAGGGGCCATTTTGAAAAAAAAACTCACACAGGGAAATTTCAATCATGCCTTCATGTGTTATTGCTAACGTCATCAAACACGTGCCGAGCCTTGCACTCGTGTGACGTTGGAGACGGCGAGCACCGATAAATTTCTAAACGCGGAGAAATCAAACCCCTCAATTTGGACTTTGTACAAAATTTTAAAATATATATATATATATATATATATATATATAGTTCAATAATTTTACTCATTCTCCATTTGCGAACTCGCCATTCTCCCGATTCACAAAAAGGGACCACGAGGTTTGATTAGAGAATTCTAATGTGAACTAAATTGAGGATTTTTTTTTTCTTTTTCACAACATGTGGGGAGGAAGATTCGAACTTGAGACATCTTGCTCATAGTTCATACATTATGCCGGTTGAGTTATGCTCATGTTGACTAAATTGAGGGAATTTAACTTTCTATTCGCCATCTCTGCTTCACTCCAGATTTGCTAGGAGTGAAGCAGAGATGTCAACCTTTACGAGTTCAGTGAAGATTGATGTAAATGTAAACAATCTATTATTTTTCACTTTCTTTGTAGGCATATTAAGATGTTTTCATGAGGAATATTTTTAATTTTGATTTGGTCTCCTGCGCACTCTCAAGCGTGGTGGATTTGAATTTTGTAACTTCGATCCTACATGTATTAGAGTTTATGTGCCTAAGGCCCCTTTTCCTAGCAGGTTAGCGAGACCACCTAAAGAAACCCATGAGGAGGTATTTTCTCTTTGTCAGGTAGACACGATTGATACACCAGCACACAATGAATGCATGACTGTTGAGGATGGGGATGACCCATTATTTTTAACTGAGTTTTTTGATGAATCTGAGTTGAATGAACCATTCTTGACTGAAAATTGTGCATCAACTGTTTCTACTTTGGCAATTGTTGAGAATCCTGCTGAGATAATCCCTTCTACTTTGCCTTGCACTATAGGAGATAAAATAATTAATCATGCCATGCCAGATTTAGGAGCATCAACTAATGTAATGTCACATGTTGTTTTTGAAGAGCTTAAACTTAATGACTTGCATGAAACCGATGTTATTGTGCAATTGGCTGAAAAAATCTTGTGTGCATCCTTTGGGAAAGGTGGAGGACGTTTTAGTCAGATTAATAGATTTGCACTTTCCTGCTGATTCTTATGTTCTTGAAATGAATCTTAAACCCTCTCATGTTTCTGCATCAATTTTATTGGGACGTCCTTTTATAAAAACTGTAAAAGTAAAAATCGATGTTGATAAAGGTGTCTTATATGTTGAGTTTGATGGGAATGTGAATGAGTTTAGGATTGATGGGTTAAAATCGCAGGAGTCTGTTGGGAATGTCTGATGGAGCGACTTGCGCAGCGGAAAGCGATTTCGGACCGATGATACTCTAATTTCATCAATTTAACAAATAGTAAACATGCTCAAAACGACGGAATTAAGAAATTAGAAATACATACCCTTGTAGCTCCAATTTCTTCAAGCTCCGTCGCACGTTCCTCGTCACGAACTCTTCCGGCCTCTTCTCACGAACGCCTCGAGGACCACCCCAGGTAGTCCCGCTATCCTCGGCACCGCGCAACGGAGTTGTGGGACTCCGAAAGAAGAGAAAAGAAAAGAAGAAGAGGAAGAAGAAGAAAAAGAAGAAGAGCAGAGGGATTCAAAAAAAAACTTCTCAAGTTTTTTTTATACATTTCGTAAACCTCTGTTTGAAAATTGAAACATTTTCAATTCAATTCTCAATTGAAAAATGAGAACTCCTTCTCTATCTCCTCTCTGGCCAAGAAACTCACTTATATATATATATAACTTAACATATATATATGTGTTGCTACATGCAAGACACACATATATATATATATATATATATATATTTAATTATTATTATTATTAAAAATAATAATAATAATAATTTTATTTATTAAACTTTTTAAATAATATGGCTAAACCCGGTTTTCCGAAAACCGATTTTTTTTTTTTTTTTGCACATGAATCCTATTCATATTTTAGGCCATCCCCATATTTAAATCATATTTAAATATGTCCATATTTAAATCATATTTAAATATGTCGATATTTAAATCATATTTAAATATGTCGATATTTAAATCATATTTAAATATGTTCATCCTTCTTCCATAAACCGAATTTAAACAATTCAAATTCTTTTTCTTTTAATTTTCTCTTATACTGTTGCACGACGTTATCCGAGCTAGCCAGGAGAACCTAAAGGACCTACAGATCATGAGCTCCAATGATACGAGATTATTCGGTCAAAACTCTTTTAACCCGAATCAAACAACTTTCGTTAACCCTCGGAGACTCCACTATAGTCCGAGGGTTGCACTCTCCTCACTGTAGATATATTGTGTCCTCTTGATATAACCGTCATCGGTAAGTCGATCCTTCACAGGTTGTTCGTAATCACAGCTGGGTCATTTAAACCGTTTAACCCCTGCATTACATCTTGTTCCTTAAGTACCACTGACACCTCTAATGAACAATAGATCTGTGGTCCAACCATCAGATCAATATAACTCTCTCATCACATGAGAGTGTGAGCTCACATTGTTCAAGCCCCGGAGTAAGCTATTAAGGGAACAACCTATCTACTAACCCTTAAAAGCGGGTTAGGAGTGAATTCCAATCTTGCTATACTATGTCCCCAGCTACTTATTCGGCTTTATTCCCAAGTTGGTAGGCTTATTGAGCGGGCGTTTTGCCACTCTCACCCGTACAAGTCAAAGGATACTTCCGAATAAGCAGGAGTTCATAGAAAGCTCAGGATTAAGCTCGAGTTACCTAGGCCATCAATATGTATAAGTCGGTCTCATCAGTAAACAGAGTTATAAAGAGAGAGCGACTTAATACACGGTTCGATCTTGTGTAAACTCTTTACACAGGACGCCCTCACTTCTCACATCTCCATGTGGAACGATTCAGATCACATCGTTCTGTACAATACAAAGTGAGCCGCATCCAATAGTGTTACCAGGATAAGGTACCCAACCTTATCCGTATACTATAGACCGTTTTGACTGACTACTTGAGCCTGGTCCACATGATGGAGCGCATGTAGCGCAGCGGAAGCGAGACGGATCATTGGCACTCTAATTTCATCAATTTAGCTAAATAAGAAACATGCACAAAGCTTTGAAATAAAAGGAATTAGAACACATACCTCTTGTAGTTCTAAAGACTTCTCTTCCAAAGCTCAAATCTCCTCACGAACCCTTCGAAGCTTCCCTCGAACTCCTCGAGAACCACCTCCGGTAGTCCCGCTATCCTCGGGCCGAGCAACGGAGTGGTGGGACTCCTTTATGAAAGAAAAAGTTTGGAAGAAGAAGATGGGAAGATGAAAGTGATGAGGATTTTGTGAGAAGAAGTCTAACACTTAGCTTTCTAATTTCTCAAGTAACATGAACTCTTCATGCTCATCCAACATTCAAACTCTTTGAAATTTCATCAACTCCAAACCATTTGAACTTCATCCAATTTATAGGCAATTCTCATGCAACAAAGTCTTTGCTTAGCATGACACCTCAAATTGGATGGATTAGTCTTCAACCAAGTGTTCCAAAATTGATGAGTTTATATGCATGTTGTTGGTGATTCACAATCCACTTCACAACTTGGATAAACCCACTCAACTTGGATAAATCCACTCAACATGGATAATTCCACTTTGACTTATAATCACACTTGTAATATTTTGTCATTTTAAAATTAATTCATAATTAATTTTAATAAGCAAAATAAATTATAATTAATTAAACTTTTTAATTAATTAATATTATTATTTAATTCAATATCAAATATTAATTAAATAATAAGACTAATCCCGGTTTCTTAAACCGAATCATCACACATGAATCCCTATTCATGTTTTACACCGATCCCATATTTAAATCATATTTAAATATGTCCATCATTCTTCCAAAACCGAATTTCAATAAATTCAAATTCTTTTTCTCTCATATTGTTACACGACTTAATCCGAGCTAGCCAGGAGAACCTAAAGGACCTACAGATCATGAGCTCCAACGATACGAGATTAACCGGTCAAACTCTTTAACCAAGCTAACCAACATTCGTTAACCCCCGGAGACTCCACTAAAGTCCAAGGGTTGCACTCTCCTCACCGTAGATATATTTCTGTCCTCTTGATATAACCATCATCAGTAAGTCGATCCTTCACAGGTCGTTCGTAATTACAGCTGGGTCAAAATAATCGTTTTACCCCCGTAATTACATCTTGTTCCTTAAGTCCCACTAATCCTCTAATGAACTATTGGTTTGTGGTCCAACCACCAAACCGATCGGTATGTGATCTCATCACTATACCAAGTCCCTCTCGGGCCAATGAGAGGGTGGGATCCCTAGTTCAAGACCCGGAGTCAGCACTTAAGGGAACAACCTCTCTACTAATCCCTTAGAGCGGGTAGGAGTGAATTCCATCTCGCAAGACTATGTTCCCAGCTACCTACCCGGTCTTATCCCCAAGATGGTAGGCTTATTGAGTCGGCGATCTCGGGCCACTCTCACCCATACAAGTCAAAAGATAAGCCCGAATAAACAGGAGTTCATAGCGTGCTCAGGATTCAGATCAAGTTACCTAGGTCATCATATGAAAAAGTCGGTCTTTACAGTAAACGGAGTTATAAAGAAAGAGCGACTTGTTTCGCGGTTCAGTCTTATGCAAACTCATTGCATAGGACGCCCCCACTCACATGTCTCCACATGAACGATTTCGGATCACATCGTTTGTACTATACAAAGTGGGCCGCGTCCAATACTGTCCCCAGGATAAGGTACCCAGCCTTATCCCTATACTATAGACCGTTCTGGCTATTACTTGAACTTGATCCACAATCATGTCATACATGAAGTTCAAGTATACAACCTATAGCCATGGGTTCTTTGTTTATTGGAGTTAGGTTAAAAGTAAAAACAATTCATTTTATTCAATAACAACTTTACTGAATAAATCTCAATAACAACTTTATTGCAAAATAGAATATACATTCAGTTTACAAACCACGAGTTTTAGGACATAAAACCCAACACCACAATCATGTCATACATGAGGCTCAAGTACTCATATTCAGCCAAGGGTGTTGGTCATTGGTATAGGTTACACCAAACACGTTTCACTTTATTCCAGTAAACTCTTTTACTGAATAAAACTAATAACTCTTTATTCTAAATAGAATATTTACAAACATAACAGTTTACAAACCACGAGTTTTAGGACATAAAACCCAACAAACTCCCACTTGGACTTAAACGTCCGTGGTGTACATGTTAGGTGGAGAAAACTAATATATCATATATCATAAGTTTTCTCCCACTGTCCTCTCTAGCAACTCGGAGCCCTAGACTTTTCTAGGTGTCTCTCAAACACTTTAGCCATGAGAGACTTAGTAAACAAAACAGCATGAAGTACTACGAGGCTTTCCATGTGACCATCACATCTCCTCATAGCACTATCTGCGAGCTCAACTTATAAACATATTGCTGCTTCACAAGCTGCAAATAGACTTAGCTACCAACGAGGAATCAACAATACAACTCTTGTATTCTACTCCTCTAAGTACAAGGACAACACTTTAACCGGAATCCAATCCAATTGGACTAATATTACTGACAACTCCCACTGCATAACACATATCGGGTCATGTATCTCAAAAGATACATCTGACCTCCAATATGTAAATGCACTTGGGTGCATCTCGTATCCTCAACACTTGAGGTGTCTTAGGAAACAATTTCCATAGACCATCGAATATTGACAACAACTTATCAATAAAAGGTTTTAGAGACAACATTAGCGATTTGTTCTTACGACTCAGATCAACCTGAATCCTTAGAACAAACTAAGCCTACCTCCAGATCAACTATTTGGGAGTGGGTCGCTAGTTTATGCTAAAATGTCAGAAGTGAATCCTACATCATTCTCAATGATCAGGACATTAATTACGGAACGAACTATGAAAGCTACAACATTGACTAAACCCTTGTCAAACAAGGTTTATCAAATTATTGTTCAAACTTTTGTTCAAAGCCATAAGATTTGATCACCATATCAAACCTTACAATTCAGGATAAAGATGCGTATTCTAATTCATAAATGAATCGAATAGGCTGGCAAATCATTTGCTCTTTGTCCTAGAATTATGAATCTATCTGATTGAGACTTATAGATACTTTGATCAAGATAGCTATTCTGCAGGAAAGCTAACTTGACATCCACTTGCCTTATTCTATGAAGATAGAACATGACAATGGATAAGAATCATCTATTTAACTTACGTCTGGCAACAAGAGAAAGAGAGTACACACAATAAACCCTTTCTCTTCGGGACAATCCCATTACCAGAAAGTCAAGCCATAAAGGTTTTCACCTTAGTGGCTTGGTCTCAATACCAACCATAGATTTGTGGCTTTGAGCCATTTGGCCTTGTCTATGTGATCCATTGCCTAATTAAAGACAACGAATCCTCAATGTTATCATCAAGTATGAGAACTTTGAGTTAAAGACAAGCCAGTGCAGCGGATCGGGTTGTCCTACAACCCTCCCATTGCATTGAGGCTTTCTCAACAGTTGAGAAACTCTAGTTTGATCAACAACCTTTGTTGATATCTACTATAGCTTTAGTTAACATTGTGAGTCTTAACACGCTAGTTGTTTTCGAGTTTAATAAAACACATCAGTATATATCTTTTGCTAAATGAACTGTTCATTATAAAACCAAAAGATATAATATACAAGTGTTCAGTTTAAACCAGAAAGATAGACAATAATTACATATAACAAATGTTATTATCTCTATACAACAACTACAAAGACTCCCACTAGTTCAGCTGCAATGATATCTTCATATCTCGCAGCGAGAAAATCGGCTGTCAGGAACTAGTTTCCTGTAGAAAAACAAACATGAATAGTGGTTCCTGAAGACATTCAGGTATGACATTCATATCCACTAAACTTGTTTTGACAAATAAATCACATTTATCTTGTCGTTCTTTCTCAGCCTGTTTCTCAACAAGGTATTTGGAGCAGTTACGCTTCCAATACCCATCTTCAGTACAATAGAAACATTTTCCTATGTTTGAAGACATTACCTTGCGAACAGTAGGGGCTCTGTCATTTCTCCTGTTACTCTTCTTCTTCTGAATAATCTCATTACTCAGAGAAGCCGACTTAGGCTTACTCCTTAATGCCAACCTCTCAAGGGATTTCTTCGAAGTGACAACACTTGCCTCATTCTCTATTCCTTTGGAAGTATACAAAGACTGATAAGTCTGAAAAGACGATGGTAGCAACGTTTACTTCTGTCGCTTTAAAGTGGACCATCATGTTAAGGACAAGCTCCCTAACAGAGGTATCATCTACTATGCGAGAGTTATAAACGAACTTGAGGACTTCATTACGAAGTGATGAGGACGACTGTCCACCATTGCTTGTAATGAAGACATGATTTCCTTTACGAAAATCATAACCTCATTCTACTTGCACAAGGCATCAAATATGCTTGCCAAGATATAGATTTGGGCTTTATCAATAGCCCCAATCCATCCATCGTATGCATCTCGAACACTTCGAGATACATTCGAGCTAGGAGCTGGAGGACATTCCTCCGTTAAGACAAACCTCAGGTCGTCCAGAACCAGAATCATATTCAGGTTTGACTTCCAAGTTCCGTATTTCTCTCCGGTTAACTTGTCGTGAGCTAACAACTGTATAAACGAGCTCGACATGCCGAAAAAGAATGTAAATCTATTAGTGAAACAGTTTTAACCTATTTAAACCAATTAAGAGGTTTAGCAGTAAATAAAGTACCCAAACTCTTTATTTACTCGCAACGATACTTTAGTAAATCAGAATGGTCGCTACTGAATGGTAGTCGAGCACCCCTTTACTAAATCAAGACAATCTTGACTAAATGCTATTACCAGAATAACTCATATTCCTATAGCCCTTTAGTTATCGTTTTTGGTCTGGATTTACTAACTCCTTAGCAAATCCCGTAAGTGTGACCCTCCATTTTTTAGAATGCACAGAACGGCCCCAACATAACAACCGAATGGAATGTCAGTGTTGGGAATGGCCCTGTGTTTCACTATCCATAAATGGTGATTGAGATGTTCGATCTCCCATGCCCCGCCCTCTGAATGGATCGGTTCCTCCAGGGGCCACCTTGCAGGCGAAACATGGGAATCTTACGGTTCAGTCCAATAGAGGAGACCACAGGAAGCACCGACGCGCTTCCTTCACCCACTTACTATAGATACTTACTCCATTCACCTTGCTATTGAAAGTTGCAAATACCATCCGAATGGGGTTGCCCTATTGACAACACGAGGCCGAGCAAAATTCTCACGTTGTGAACTTTAGGGAGTGCGTAGCAGGAGAGGGATATATCATATATTCCTTCTCAACACTTCTACTAAGTATCGTGGACGGTTTTTAGGGTTAACTACTCAGGTTTTATCCGGCTAAAAAAAAAATAAAACCTTAAGTCTAGGCAAACATTTTACCTGAGATGTCTAGGTTATAAACACTTTACTAACCTCACACCTCTAATGCATGCTCATAAAGCCGGTTAACTTTACTCAAGTACCGGATCGTCCCCAGGTAGGAGGTGTTTCGTCAATTCAAATTCCTCCAACCTTAGACAAGATTTCACCGGGTGAGTTTCTCATAACCTTAACATTTACGAGATTTCGACCTATTCATCTAATGAACCTGATCGACTCATATAACCCTAAATGAACATGCTTTTCTTTGTTATAGATTTTAAAAGTCTAAGTCATTTTTACAACACTTGCAAAAACTAGACTTACTACAACAAACTTCTATATGCTTCTTAAACATTCAATCGCTAAGGCATGGCAAATTGAATATTTAACTTCATAATCAATATAACACTTATATCGATTATGCTCTTAAATATACAACTCCTAATTCATAAATTAATATAACACTTATATCAATTATTATGAATTAAGCATGCATCCTATACATTATAACAATTATAACATACAATATGCATCTTAGTTAGATGTTTAATTTCATAATTAATATAACACTTATATTAATTATTCTATTAAGCAAACAACAACTAATTCATGAATTAATATAACTCTTATATTAATACCCATGAATTAAACATGCATCATATATATTATAACACTAATAACCTACAATATGCATAAAACCAGGGCAACCTATGTTGTATATTTAATTTCATAATTAATATAACACTTATATCAATTATTCTATTAAATTAACATCTAATTCATGTATTAATATAACTCTTATATTAATACTCATGAATTCCCAAATATGCATACTATATATTATAACACTTATAACATAATACCAATGCATGGAGCATGCTTCCTATGGTGGGATTTTAAATCTATATGGCATACGTTATGCACATACAAACATGAATTTTAATTAAAACATACATTCGCAATGCATAATTAATTAAACACACTAAAGTGGATCGATTTTGGCATTTAGCAAGCAATAACTATTTTATTACAAGCTTGTTGAACAAGCTAAGTCTTGAACGGACTTCGAACTTTTCGCACCGCCTTTGACAAGCTTGCTTCCTCCGAACGCTTCGGCCAATTTCTCTTCGAATTTCTCTTCGCATTGCCTAGAACGAGTTGAACTTATACCGAACATTTCGGCGAGCTCCAAACTCGAGCTTCTTTCACAAAGAAACCTATATGGACTCTAATGAGTCTAAAAATACAGACTCTTCAGCACGCATTAAAGCCCATACATTCTCGGGCAATTACAAATTATGAAATTCAAATAGAAACTATGCCAAAATCGATATTCACTTTAGACGCCAATTCAGAAACAATTTATAAATTAAAATACCCACCAACTTAAATTGATGCAAATTGAGTTAATCACAAAATCGCTCTGATACCAATTGATGGAGTGACTTGCGCAGCGGAAAGCGATTTCGGACCGATGATACTCTAATTTCATCAATTTAACAAATAGTAAACATGTTAAAAACGACGGAATTAAGAAATTAGAAATACATACCCTTGTAGCTCCAATTTCTTCAAGCTCCGTCGCACGTTCCTCGTCACGAACTCTTCCGGCCTCTTCTCACGAACGCCTCGAGGACCACCCCAGGTAGTCCCGCTATCCTCGGCGCCGCGCAACGGAGTTGTGGGACTCCGAAAGAAGAGAAAAGAAAAGAAGAAGAGGAAGAAGAAGAAAAAGAAGAAGAGCAGAGGGATTAAAAAAAAACTTCTCAAGTTTTTTTTATACATTTCTTAACCTCTGTTTGAAAATTGAAACATTTTCAATTCAATTCTCAATTGAAAAATGAGAACTCCTTCTCTATCTCCTCTCTGGCCAAAAAACTCACTTATATATATATAACTTAACATATATATGTGTCTTGCTGCATGCAAGACACACACACATATATATATATATATATATATATATATATATATATATATATATATATATATATATATATATTTAATTATTATTATTATTAAAAATAATAATAATAATAATTTTATTTATTAAACTTTTTAATAAATAAAATATATATATAATTATTAATTAAACTTTTTAATTAATAAATATTATTTAATTCAATATCAAATATTAATTAAATAATATGGCTAAACCCGGTTTTCCGAAAACCGATTTTTTTTTTTTGCACATGAATCCTATTCATGTTTTAGGCCATCCCCATATTTAAATCATATTTAAATATGTCGATATTTAAATCATATTTAAATATGTTCATCCTTCTTCCATAAACCGAATTTGAACAATTCAAATTCTTTTTCTTTTAATTTTCTCTTATACTGTTGCACGACGTTATCCGAGCTAGCCAGGAGAACCTAAAGGACCTACAGATCATGAGCTCCAACGATACGAGATTAATCGGTCAAAACTCTTTTAACCCGAATCAATCAACTTTCGTTAACCCTCGGAGACTCCACTATAGTCCGAGGGTTGCACTCTCCTCACTCTAGATATATTGTGTTCTCTTGATATAACCGTCATCGGTAAGTCGATCCTTCACAGGTTGTTCGTAATCACAGCTGGGTCATTTAAACCGTTTAACCCCTGCATTACATCTTGTTCCTTAAGTATCACTGACACCTCTAATGAACAATAGATCTGTGGTCCAACCATCAGATCAATATAACTCTCTCATCACATGAGAGTGTGAGCTCACATTGTTCAAGCCCCGGAGTCAGCTATTAAGGGAACAACCTATCTACTAACCCTTAAAAGCGGGTTAGGAGTGAATTCCAATCTTGCTATACTATGTCCCCAGCTACTTATTCGGCTTTATCCCCAAGTTGGTAGGCTTATTGAGCGGGCGTTCTGCCACTCTCACCCGTACAAGTCAAAGGATACTTCCGAATAAGCAGGAGTTCATAGAAAGCTCAGGATTAAGCTCGAGTTACCTAGGCCATCAATATGTATAAGTCGGTCTCATCAGTAAACGGAGTTATAAAGAGAGAGCGACTTAATACGCGGTTCGATCTTGTGTAAACTCTTTACACAGGACGCCCTCATTTCTCACATCTCCATGTGGAACGATTCAGATCACATCGTTCTGTACAATACAAAGTGAGCCGCATCCAATAGTGTTACTAGGATAAGTTACCAAGCCTTATCCGTATACTATAGACCATTTTGACTGACTACTTGAGCCTGGTCCACAATCATGTCATACATGAGGCTCAAGTACTCATATTCAGCCAAGGGTGTTGGTCATTGGTATAGGTTAAACCAAACACGTTTCACTTTATTCCAGTAAACTCTTTTACTGAATAAAACTAATAACTCTTTATTCTAAATAGAATATTTACAAACATAACAGTTTACAAACCACGAGTTTTAGGACATAAAACCCAACAATGTCGTCGTCGTTTGTGCTTTATTTGAAATAGATGTTGTATGTGTGCAGAAGACACGAGAGATAAAATTGTTTCTGGATTTTTGCAGGAATGATGAAATTGGGAAGATGGATGGGGCATCTTCCAAGTACGATTATGGATGAGTCGTGTGCGAGAATACAGTCAAGCAATCGACTCTAAAAATTTGCGCTTCTCAGAGGCACCCGAGCTTGGACTGTATTTTATGCTTTTTATTAATTTACTGTTGTTGTTTATTTCTAGTTGTTTAAGTTTGTTGTCTTGTTTTCTTAGGTGAGAAAAGAGAAGTTACCATCATTGCAGATCCATTTCGGAAAAAAAATGAGGACACGCATCCCTTTCCACCGATCCCGTTAAAATTCAGGGGAGGTTCCTGTTCCCTTATTAATTTTATCGCTCTCACCGTTTTATCTGTTGGATTAGTTGCATTGGGGACAATGCAATGTTTTAGGTGGGGGGTGGAGTTTAGTATTGGACTTCTTTAGAGTTTTTGTGCATGGATGCTCTGATTTTGAGATGTATGAGAATCTGAATGCATGTTGTCTGATGAGGACTGTCTGTGATTTACTCGTGAATACACCATATTTTTGCATTTCGAATAAACCATGAGTTGTATGCATATTTTGAGCTTATTTTAAAAAATTTCCGAATACTCTCTACATTCATCGAGCACACAACCCTCTTACTCTTGGTTCTGATAGACTTAGAGCTATTTTATTTGATCTGAAAATTCGTTGTCACCTCGAAAGGCATATTTAGGGAGGCTTGATGTGTTAGAATTGGTAATAAGTCATTTGTATTAAGCATAGCTTTGTGCCTAAAAATTTTCAATTTCCAGTGAGTAAAAAGCATGAAAAATGTTCTTTCTTGAGGTGTTCCTCCTTCTTATGTTGCCCGTGTATTTAGGGGCGATCGTGTAACCCACGGTTGCCACTGCATGAAAGGGTAACTAATTGAAGTGAACACTTGTCCTTAAAAACGTGAAGTGAATTAAGCTTGATGTGTTAGGCTCTCTCGAAAGAAAAATAAAAAGAAAAGGGTACAAAGTACCAAGGAAAAGAAGAAAAGAATTGGGCTAATTGTTTTATTGCTCTTTCCGACCCGTTAAACCATTAGACTGTTTTCAACGCTAGAAGTAGGGGAAAATGAGTCTTAGGATCGATTAAAGGAATTCCGGGTCTATAAGAGCTAGAGTAAGAGAAGCTAAGCATACACACACACACGTGAGAGAGTAGTATTTAAAATTTTGAAATGTTCTTAACTTATGCATACACTTGTTTGTTTTTCCGTTAACATTAATATCTTGTGTTCGCGAGTTTTGAGATTTGAGTCGTCAGCATGCAAGTCGTTTCTTATAAGATAAATCAAAGTATACCTTGCTCGAGGACTAGCATGATTTAGGTTGGGGGTATTTTGATAGCTCCAAAATAGAGCTATTATTTACTCCCTAATTATAGCTAAAAACATGCTTAATATTGATTAAATGCCTTTTTGTAGGTGAATTCATAGTCGAGAGCTCGAGAAGTCTATTCATGATTTTCAGGGCTAAATCGGGCATTTTAGGAGTTTTGGGATGTGCTCGGGTCAAAGAGTGCAGCCAAATGGAGCTTGAAGGTAAAAATTGGTGAAAAATTGGCTAACACCCGAGAGGGCAGCGCCCAGGCGCCGGCACGCAGCGCCTAGGCGCCCAACCGAAGCATCAGCCCAGAACGCCCAGCGCTGCGACGCTGCCCCGCAGCGCCTAGGCGCCCAACATCGTTCCAGACCCGAGAGGCCAGCGCCCCTGCGCTGGCCGCGCAGCGCCTCTGCGCCCAAACCCGAGAGCTCAGCGCCGCGACACTGCCCCGCAGCGCCTAGGCGCCCGTCATCAAAACTTTCCAGAGAGGTTAGCGCCCAGGCGCTGCCCCGATTCCGCGCGCGCGCGCCCCCAACGCCTTGGCGCCCACTTATGGCGCCTAGGCGCTGGCCCGATGGAAAAATGGGTATAAATACCCATTTTTCTGAATTTAGGGCAAACTCTTCTTGGCTTTTCTTTTCCCCTTTTCGAATTTGGCCATTTTTAGCCATTTGTGGCTCTCTTCTTCATCTCCATGGATAGGTAAACAAGTAAGTGTTTGATTTCTAGTTTGGGATTGTAAACAATTTGGTTTAAGGGGAGATTTGCCCCAATTTGTGTATGAATTAGATTGGCTAGCTTATTGCATCTTCTTCCTTGTTCTTCATCTCAATAGCTTGTGTAACTGATTAGGAGTGACATCCGAGTCCTTATGCATGCTTTACCGTTAGAGATTAGGACGTATAATTGCCTCAATCGCTAGGTAACACGAATCTGAATATGGGTATTTAGTTTGATCCCAAGTGACAGTTGGGGGTAGAAATTAGTTAACCTTCATGTTAGATTTTGGGTAAGAGGAAAAATTGATTTAGTCTCCGGGTTAATTCGTCGCAATGTTCCCGTCTCTGTCCGTAAATCATTTTAGGATTGATCACTTTAATTTGAGTAACTGTCAAGAACAATTAGAATTGGACTTTTCTAATTGTATCTTTGGATCGTTTGAGTTAGAAATAACCAAACGAATTGCGTGTTTTAAGCGTTGTGTCTATGTATTTAGTTATCGATCAACCGAACGCCAATTGTGATCAATCCCATTCTTTGAAGTCAAACATGCTCATTTAAATTTGTTACTTCACAGTTTTATTGTTTTAATTTTCCGTTAGCTAGAATAGTTTAGAGCTCCCTTTTACAATCCAATTTCCCCTATTTTTACCGTTAGCAACTTAGAATTAATCTAGTTTGAATTAAGCTAATTGTTAACTCTCCAAATGAGAGTTATTTTGGTCTTTACTTGCTTTATATTCATGAAGTCTTCTGACAATTTCAGCTACTATTGAGCATAATATATGATTATTAGTGACATTTGTGAAGTGGTGTTAAATTAATGCTTATGTGGAAAATCTGTGCATAAGTGTGTATTTGGTGAAAAATGTCTAAATAATGCCTTTCAGGAGTGTTGCTGAAGTTTTGCGAGGAGCGCAATAGGATAAGAAGAAGGACAGCTGAAAACAGAGCTTTGCGATCGCAACACAATCGCAATACTTGCAGTATCCTTTGCTGAGTTTGTTAGCCGCCGACCCTTCCGTATCTGCCACGTCTGAGGTTGTTCCGCTAATTTGGAGGGAGATCTGCGACTAGGGTATGGACTATGGAACCTCTGAGGACTATATATAGCATAAGTTGAAGGAAGGAGATAATAACCCTTTACGGTGGAGAGATTCGAAAAAGGCCAATACCACAGAAAAAGAGATAGTTCTCTCGATTGTTGGATCGAAGAAAAAAGGCTTCCTTGGCGTCAGAAATTCAAGAGGAAGAAGAGAAGATCCCTCTTCTCTTCAGATTGAGTTTCCTTTCCAAGACGAGTCATTCTTCTCCTTCAACCGAGGCGAAACGTGGACAAGAGGACCTTCACCTATGCTATTGTTTTATTGTAGTATTGTTTTTGATTTGATTTGTGTTTTGTTATTCGAACAATTGCTGTATTTGCTTATCATGAGTAATCAATTAGTTTTGTTGAGTTTTTCTAAATTCATGAGTGTCTAGTATTATAAAGGTTTGCGAGGACGAATCCATAGAAAATAAAGATGTGATTTAGGCATATAAATAAGCATGAATGCATTGATTGAGTGTGAACTTCATCCCATGAACATTTTCGATCGGCCATCCATTTTGTTCTAACGAGTTCCTAACCTCCGGAAGGAGTAAGAATTCAGAGTCACTCATTCATGTTAGCCTTTCACGGTAAATAGAGAGTGGTCTAGGAATAGGCACTTTCCTAGCACGTTTGATAGCATGCAATTATAAATAGGTTTTTATCCTTACTTGGATATGAGTAATTTAAGAATCTAAAGCATACAATCGGAAGATGTATGAGATCTAGCTAAAACGATGCATGTAATGTTAATTTGCTTCTGAATGATCATGGTTTATGCCTATGGAGGACTCTTAGCCAACCTTACTGTCTTTCTCTTAGAACTTAGTTGATTGTTAGCCTGTTGCGAAAGTTCTGTTAGATCCGCATTATTTCTTACAACTGCAAGTTACTTCAGCATTCTTAGTCAGTAGTCAGCTTAGTTTACACCCGATCTATGAGTTATTACTTGAGTCCTAGCCTACCCTGTTTGTTAGTATAGATTTCTGTTGCTGTCTGTTCGCTAGTATTTTGCTGTTTACGCATTTATATTTGTAGTCTTGTCTAAAATTTTCTGCAAGTTGTTATTATTTCAGCATTTTCGCTATTTACTTGTTTCTGCATTTTGTCACCGGTTACATTTTCCTTCAATCAATCCGTACTTAGCATTAACTTAATCAAATCTCTGTGGGAAAACGATATAAAATATACTTATCACTTGCTGCAGACCGTGTATACTTGCATGGTTATTTGCTTAATTTAATCAATATATAACCCCATTGAGCAAAGCAACACTAATTCCCTGTGGTTCGACCCGGTTATCACTAACTACAAGTTAGTCGGTGTAATCGGCTTATAAATATTATTTTGGCGGGCTTCGACAACCCAAAATTTGTGAACGTACAAAAGTTCACTACCAAACTGAATGGAATGTCAGTGTTGGGAATAACCCTGTGTTTCACTATCCATAAATGGTGACTGAGATGTTCGATCTCCCATGAACGACCCTCCGAATGGATTGGTGCCTCCTAGGGTCACCTTGCAGGCGGAACATGAGAATTTCACGGTTCAATCCAATGGAGGAGACCGTAGGAAATAGTGACATACTTCCTTCTCCCACTTACTATAGATACTTACTCCATTCACCTTACTATTGAAAGTTGCAAATACCATCCGAATGGGGATGCCCTATTGGCATCACGAGGCCGAGCAAAATTCTCACGTTGTGAACTATAGGGAGTGCGTAGCAGGAGAGGGATATATCATATATTCCTTCTCAACACTTCTACTAAGCATCGTGGGATGGGGTTTAGGGTAAATAATCAGGTTTTATCCGACTAAGAAAATAAAACCTTAAGTCTAGGCAAACTATTTACCTGAGTTGTCTAGGTTATTAAAACTTTTCTAACCTCACACCTAATACGCATGCTCATAAAGTCTGGTTAACATTACTCAAGTACCGGGTAGTCCCCAGGTAGGAGGTGATCCGTCAATTCAAAACCTCCAACCTAGGCAGGATTTCACAGGGTGAGTTTCTCATAACCTTAGCATTTACAAGTTTTCGACCTATTTTATCTAATAAAACAGACCGAACCATTTAACCTTAAATGAACATGCTCTTATATTTGTTATAGCTTTTAAAAGTCTAAGGGCATGTTTGGGAGTGATTTTGGAACCACCAAAATCAATTTTACATGCCCAAAATCAATTATATTTCAAAATGGTGATGTTTGGCAATAGTATAAAAGTGATTTGGGAAGAATTGAAAATCACTTTTAGTGATTCCCGGTCAATCACTTGATAGGTGATTTTGGAGTGATTTTTTTCAAGTGATTGTGATATTTTTATTTTTAAAAATGACTATTTTTTTTAATTAAAAATATCAATTGGATATAAATATAATTTATGTTCACTCATTTACTAAAAATTAAATTTGGTTTGTTGGTGAAAGAAGAAATAATTTTGCTTCTTTCTCACCCATAACAAGGTTCGAAACCAACGGTGTGCAACTTTTTAATTTTCAATTTTGCATTTAAGCAATTTGCAACATTTCATTTATGATATATTATTTATTATAGTTTCATGACTTTTTAATTTTGATTTTCATAACTTTTCAAAAAAAGAAATTCATGACTTTACTTTTAAATAGTAAATAATTTCCAAACAATTTTTGTTTCATTTATGACAACCTTTTAATTTTGATTTTCAATTATAGTTAAATCATTTCTAAATACAATGTTTTTTTTTTTTTTTTAGTAATTTAATAATTCTAAAATCACTTTGAACCAAACATAATAATTCAAAATCACTTCTAATTTTATGAAAATCACTCCAAACCAAACATAAAAATGATTATATATAAATCAATTTTACAAAATCAATTGTTATTAAATCTCTTCCTTTAAAATCAATAATTCAATCATCACTCCCAAACATGCCCTAAGTCATTTTTACAACACTTGCAAAAACTAGACTTTCTATAACAACCATCTATATGCTTCTCAAACATATATTCGCTAAGGCATGACAAGTTGAATATTTAACTTCATAATCAATATAACACTTATATCGATTATGTTCTTAAATATACAACTCCTAATTCATAAATTAATATAACACTTATACTAATTATTATGAATTAAGCATGCATCCTATACATTATAACATTTATAACATACAATATGCATAAAACTAATGTTGGAAGTTTTAATTTCATAATTAATATAACACTTATATCAATTATTCTATTAAACAACAACATCCAATTCATGAATTAATATAACTCTTATATTAATACTCATGAATTAAACATGCATATACATTATAACACTTATAACATACAATATGCATAAAACTAGGCCAACCAATGTTGTATGTTCAATTTCATAATTAATATAACGCTTATATTAATTATTCTATTAAACTAACAACATCTAATTCATGAATTAATATAACTTTTATATCAATACTCATGAATTCCAAAATATGCATACTATATATTATAACACTTATAACATATTTTCCATGCATGGAACATGCTTCCTACGGTGAGATTTTAAATCTATATGGCATACGTTATGCACATACAAACATGGATTTTAATTAAAACATACATTCGCAATGCATAAATAATTAAACACACTAAAGTGGATCGATTTTGGCATTTAGCAAGCAATAACTATTTTATTACAAGCTTGATCAACAAGCTAAGTCTTGAGCGGACTTCGAACTCTTCGCACCGCCTTTGACAAGCTTCCTCCCCCGAACGCTTCGGCCAATTTCTCTTCGAGCTTCTCATTTGTATCGCCTAGAACGAGTTTGAACTTGTACCGAATATTTCGGCGAGCTCAAAACTCGATCTTCTTTCACAAAGAAACCTATATGAACTCTAATGACTCTAAAATACATACGCTTCAGCACACATTAAAGCCCATACATTCTCGGGCAATTAGAAATTATGAAATTCAGAAAGAAACGATGCCAAAATCGATTTTCACTTAGACGTCCATTCATAAACAATTTCTAAATTAAAATACCCAGGAACTTAAATTGATGCAAATTGAGTTAATCACAAAATCGCTCTGATACCAATTGATGGAGCGATAAACGTAGCGGAAGCGATTTTGGATCGATGATACTCTAATTTCATCAATTTAACAAATAGAAAACATGCTCAAATGACAGAAATAAGAGAAATTTAGAATATATACCTTTGTAGTTCTAATTTCTTCAAGCTCCGTCGCTCGTTCCTCGTCACGAACTCTTCCGGCCTCTTCTCACGAACGCCCCGAGGACCACCCCAGGTAGTCCCGCTATCCTCGACGCCGAGCAACAGAATTGTGGGACTCCGTTAATAAGAGAAAAGAAAAGAAAAAGAAAAGAAAGAAGCGGAAGGAGATGCAAGGAAGTCTGCAAAAGGAATTATTTCCCTGAGGTTCACGAAGGCAAAGCCTTCTCAATTGAATTCTCTATCTCATTCATGAAACCCAAACTTTCCTTATATATGTTTAGCCAAAACCAATTATATATATATGTACATATGTGTCTTGCATGCAAGACAAACATGTGTATATATATATATATATATATATATATATATATATATATATATAATTATTATTATTATTAAAAATAATAATAAAAAATTATTTATTAAACTTTTTAATAAATAATATATATATATAATTATTAATTAAACTTTTTAATTAATAAATATTATTTAATTCAATATAAAATATTAATTAAATAAAATGACTAAACTCGGTTTTCCAAAAATCGACTTTATGCACATGAATCTTATTCATGTTTTAGACCATCCTCATATTTAAATCATATTTAAATATGTCCATCATCCTTTCATAAAACGAATTTGAACAATTCAATTTTTTTTTTCCTTTTTCTTTTTCTTTTTCTTTTCTCCTCCATAGTTGCACGACGTTATCTGAGCTAGCCAGGAGAACCTAAAGGACCTACAGATCATGAGCTCCAACGATACGAGATTATTCGGTCAAAACTCTTTTAACCCGAATCAATCAACTTTCGTTAACTCCCGGAGACTCCACTATAGTCTGAGGGTTGCATTCTCCTCACTGTAGATATATTATGTCCTCTTGATATAACCGTCATGGGCAACTCGACCCTTCACAGGTTGTTCGTAACCACAATTAGGTCGTTTAAACCGTTTAACCTTGGCGTTACGTCTTTGTTCCTTAAGTACCACTGACACCTCTATTGAACAATAGATCAGTGGTCCTACCAACAAATCTGTTAACCCTCTCTGATCAGGAGAGGGTGAGCGCTCATTGTTCAAGCCCCGGAGTCAGCTATTAAGGGAACAACCTATCTACTAACCCTGAAAAGTAGGTTAGGAGTGAACTTCATCTTACTACACTATATCCCCAGCTACTTATTGGACTTTATCCCTGGTAGTGAACTTTTGTACGTTCACAAATTTCAAGCTTTCGAGGCTTGCCAAAATGATATTTATAAGCCGATTATACCGACTAACTTGTAGTTAGTGGTAACCGGGTCAAACCACATGGAATTAGTTTAATTCAAACTTACTTAATTCTAAATTGCTAACGGTAAAAATAGGGAAAATTGGATTTTAAAAGGGAGCTCTAAACTATTGAAGCTAACGGAAAATTAAAACAATAAAAACTGTGAAGTAACAAATTTAAATGAGCATGTTTGATTTCAAAGAATGGGATTGATCACAATTGGTGTTCGGATCATCGATAACTAAATATATAGACACAACGCTTAAAGCACGCAATTCGTTTGGTTATTTCTAACTCAAACGACCCAAGGATACAATTAGAAAAGTGCAATTCTAATTGTTCTTGACAGTTACTCAAATTAAAGTGATCAATTCTAAAATGATTAACGGACAAAGACGGGAACATTGCGACGAATTAACCCGGAGACTAAATCGATTTTTCCTCTTTACCCAAAATCTAACATGAAGGTTATCTAATTTCTACCCCCAACTGTCACTTGAGATCAAACTAAATACCCATATTCAGATTTGTGTTACCTAGCGATTGAGGCAATTATACGTCCTAATCTCTAATGGTAAAGCATGCATAAGGACTTGGGCGTCACTCCTAATCAGTTACACAAGCCATTTAGATGAAGAAAAAGGAAGAAGATGCAATAAGAAAGTCAATCTAATTCATACACAAATTGGGTAAAATCTCCCCTTAATCCAAATTGATTACAATCCCAAACTAGAAATCAAACACTTACTTGTTTAGCTATCCATGGAGATGAAAAAGAGTGCCACAAATGGCTCAAAATGGCCAAAGTTTGAAAGAGCCAAAAGAGAATGCCCTAAATTAAGAAAAATGGGTATTTATACCCATTTTTCCGTCGGGCCAGCGCCTAGGCGCCATAAGTGGGCGCCAAGGAGCTGGGGGCGCGCGCGCGCGGAATCGGGGCAGCGCCTGGGCGCTAACCTCTCTGGAAAGATATGATGACGGGCGCCTAGGAGCTGTGCGGCAGCGCCGCACCGCTGGGCTCTTGGGTTTTCGCGCAGAGGCGCTGCGCGGCCAGCGCAAGGGCGTTGGCGTCTCGGGTCTGAAACGATGTCGGGCGCCTAGGCGCTGCGGGGCAGCGCCGCATCTGGGTCAGGGAGGTTTGCGACAGCGCTTGGGCGCTGGGCCTACTGCTTGATGCCTTCTGTTGGGCGCCTGGGCGCTGACCTCTCGGGTCTAAGCCCATTTTTGAGTAGTTTTGGCTCCCGAGCTCCTTTTGGCCTATCTCCTTGACCCGAACACTTCCCGAAACCTCTAAAATGACCGATTTTGCCCTGAAATTCATGAATGGACTTCTCGAGCTCTCGACCATGAATTTACTTATAAAAAAGGCATTTAATCAATATTAAGCATGGTTTTTAGCTAGCATTAAAGACATAATAATAGCTCTATTTTAGAGCTATCAAAATACCCCCGACCTAAATCTTGCTAGTCCTCGAGCAAGGTGTACTATGATTTATCTTATAAGAAACCACTTGCATGCTGACGACTCAAATCTCAAAACTTGTGAACACAAGATATTAATGCTAACGGAAAAAGAAACAAGTCTATGCATAAGTTAAGAACATTTCAAAATTTTAAATCCTACTCTCTCACGTGTGTGTGCTTAGCTTCTCTTACTCTAGCTCTTATAGACCCAGAATTCCTTTAATCGATCTTAAGACTCGTTTTCCCCTACTTCTAACGTTGAAAACAGTCTAATGGCTTAACGGGTCGGAAAGAGCAACAAAACAATTGGCCCAATTCTTTTCTTCTTTTCCTTGGTACTTTGTACCCTTTTCTTTTTCTTTTTCTTCTTTCGAGAGAGCCTAACACGTCAAGCTTAATTCACTTCACGTTTTTAAGGACAAGTGTTCACTTCAATTAGTCACCCTTTCATGCAGTGGCAACCGTGGGTTACACGATCGCCCTTGATTACACGGGCAACACAAGAAGGAGGAACACCTCAAGAAAGAACATTTTTCATGCTTTTTACTCACAGAAAATTGAAAAATTTAAGGCATAAAGCTTTGCTTAAATCAAATGAGTTATTACAAATTCTAACACATCAAACCTCCCTATATATGCCTTTCGAGGTGACAACGAATTTTTAGATCAAACAAAATAACTCTAAGCCTATCAGAACCAAGAGTAAGAGGGCTATGAACTCGATGAATGTAGAGAGTATTCGGAAATTTTTTAAAATAAGCTCAAAATATGCATACAACTCATGATCTACTCGAAATGCACAAATATGGAGTATTCACAAGTAAATCACAGACAGTTCTCATCGGACAACATGCATTCAGATTCTCATACATCTCAAATGTTGGGTTTTATGTCCTAAAACTCGTAGTTTGTAAACTGAATGAATGTATATAAATATTATATTTCAATAAAGTTGTTATTGAATTTTAGTGAATTGTGTTTGTATTAACCTATACCAATAACTAACACCCATGGCAGTAGTGTGAGTACTTGAACTTCATGTGTGACATGAATGTGAATCAAGTTCAAGTAGACAGCCAAAATGGTCTATAGTATAGGGATAAGGCTGGGTACCTTATCCTGGGGACACTATTGGACGCGGCTCACTTTGTATAGTACAAAACGATGTGATTCGAATCGTTTCATGTAGAGACATGTGAGTGAGGGCGTCCTGTGCAATGAGTTTGCACAAGACCGAACCAAGAAATAAAATCGCTCTTTCTTTATAACACCGTTTACTGTAAAGACCGGTTTATTCATTTGATGACTTAGGTAACTCGATCTCAATCCTGAGCTTACTATGGACTCCTGTTTATTTGACCTTATCCTTTGACTTGTACGGGTGAGAGTGGCCAGATCGCCGACTCAATATGCCTACCATCTTGGGGATAAGATTGAATAAGTGGCTGGGGACATAGTTGTAGCAAGATTGGAGTTCACTCCTACCCGCTTTCAGGGTTAGTAGAAAGGTTGTTCCCTTTAGTGCTGACTCCAGGTCTTGAACAATGGGCCCATCCTCTCCTGATCAGGGAGGAATCTGATTTGATGGTTGGACCACAAATCAATTGTTCATTAGAGGTGTCAGTGGTACTTAAGGAACAAGATATAATCCAAGGGTTAAACGGTATAAATGACCCGTTGTGATTATGAACGACCAGTGAAGGATCGACTTACTGATGATAGTTATATCAACAGGACACAATATATCTACAGTGAGGAGAGTGCAGCCCTTGGACTTTAGTGGAGTCTCCGGGGGTTAACGAATGTTGGTTAGTTCGGTTGAAAGAGTTTTGACCGGATAATCTCGTATCATTGGAGCTCATGATCTGTAGGTCCTTACGGTTCTCCTGGCTAGCTCGGATAAAGCCGTGAAACATTATAAAAGAAAAGAAAAGAATTTGAATCGTTCAAATTCGGGTTTGTGGAAGAAGAATAGATATATTTAAATATGATTTAAATATGGACATATTTAAATATGATTTAAATATGAGATTGGTCTGAAAACATGAATAGGATTCATGTGCAAAAAGTCGGTTTTCGGAAAACCGGGATTAATTATATTATTTAATTAATATTTGATATTGAATTAAATAATATTAATTAATTTATATATATATATTTTTTATTAATTAAAAAGTTTAATTAATAAAATTATTATTATTTTTATTAATAATAATAATATATAAATATATATATATATATATATATATATATATATATATATATATTTACATGTGTCTTACATGCAAGCATGTAAGACACATGTAAGTAATATATGCAGGGTATATATATATATCATCAGACTAATTAAAAAAAAAAAAAAAAAAAAAAAAAAAAAAGGAAATAGAAAAAGTGAATGCACTTTGGGTCTCACAATTGAATTTGTGAAATTCAATTGTGATTCTCTCTCTACGTCTGCTTCATCTTCTTCCTCTGAAAAATAGTTTTTCAGTTGAAGCTTCTTCCTTCTTTTCTTTTGTTAAAGGAGTCCCACCACACCGTTTCTCGGCCTGAGGATAGCGGGACTACCGTGGGTGGTCCACGAACGTTTCGTGAGAAGGCTCGGTGAGCTCGTGAGGAGCTTCTGGCGGTGAATTTGGAGAATTACGAACGACAAGGGTATGTGTTCTAACTTCTCTTTTTCATCGCTTTTGCATGTTTCCGTTTTGTTTAAATTGATGAAATTAGAGTGTCTATGATCCAAATTCGCTTCCGCTGCGTGCCATGGGCGCTCCATCAATTGGTATCAGAGCGTTTTTGGCCACTCAATTTCAATCAATTTAAGTTATGGTGGGTTTTATTTAGAAATTGTTTCTGAATGGATTCTAAAGTGAATATCGATTTTGGCATAGTTTCTTTTTGAATTTCATTATTTGTAATTGCCCGAGAATGTATGGGCTTTAATGCATGCTAAAGAGTCTGTATTTTTAGAGTCATTAGAGTCCATATAGGGTTCTTTGTGAAAGAAGATTGAGATTGAAACTCGCCGAAATGTTCGGTGTAAGTTCAATTTCATTCAAGGCAATACGAGAAGAAATTCGAAGAAATTTTGGCCGAAGCGTTCGGAGGAAGCAAGTTGGTCAAAAGCGGTGCGAAGAGTTCGAAGTCCGCTCAAGACGTGGCTTGTTGATCAAGCTTGTAATAAATTAGTTATTGCTTGCTAAATGCCAAAATCGATCCACTTTAGTGTGTTTAATTAATTATGCATTGCGAATGTATGTTTTAATTAAATTCCATGTTTGTATGTGCATAGCGTATGCCATATAGATTTAAAATCCCACCGTAGGAAGCATGCTTCATGCATTGAAAATATGTTATAAGTGTTATAATATATCGTATGCATATTTGGCAATTCATGATTTTTGATATAAATGTTATATTAATTCATGAATTAGTTGTTGTTAATTTAATAGAATAATTGATATAAGTGTTATATTAATTATGAAATTAAATATACAACATAGGTTGCCATAGTTTTATGCACATGGTATATTATAAGTGTTATAATGTATAGGATGCATGTTTATTCATGAGTATTAATATAAGAGTTATATTAATTCATGAATTAGATGTTGTTTGCTTAATAGAATAATTGATATAAGTGTTATATTAATTATGAAATTAAACATCCAACATTAGATGCATTTTGTTTGTTATAAGTGTTATAATGTATAGGATGCATGCTTAATTCATGAGAATTGATATAAGTGTTATATTAATTTATGAATTAGGAGTTGTATATTTAAAAACATAATCGATATAATTGTTATATTAATTATGAAATTAAATATTCAACTTGTCATGCCTTAGTGTTGCATGTTTGAGAAGCATGTAGAAGTTTGTTGTAGTAAGTCTTAGTTTTGCAAAGCGTTGTAAAATTGACATAGACTTTTAAAATCTATAACAAAGACAAAGGCATGCTCACTTAGGGTTGAATGTATCGTTCCGTTTCATTAGATGAATAGGTCGATATCTTGTAAATGCTAAGGTTACAAGAAACTCACCCGGGGACATCCTGTTCGAGGTTGGAGGTATTTAAGCTGACGGTTTACGGAACACCTCCTACCTGGGGACCATCCGGTTCTTGAGTAAAGTTAACCCGGCTTTATGAGCATGCGTGAGTGGTGTGAGGTAATAAAGTGTTTATCACCTAGACATCATAGGTAAAAGTTTGTTTTACCTAGACTTAGGTCTTATTGTCTTAGCCGGATAATGCCTGAGTAATTTACCCATTCCGTCTTAAAATACTTAGTAGAGGTGTTGAGAAGGTATATATGATATGTCCCTCTCCTCCTACGTTCTCTGTCAAGTTCACACCGTGAGAATTATGCTCGGCCTCGTGATGTCAATAGGGCATCCCCATTCGGATGGTATTTGCATAATTCAAGAGCAAGGTGAATGGAGAAAGTATTTATAGTAAGTGGGAGAAGGAAGTATGTCAATACATCCTGCGGTCTCCTCCATTGGATTGAACCGTGAGATTCCTATGTTCTGCCTGCTAGGTGCCCACAAGTGGTACCGATCCATTCGGAGGGCCGTTTCATAGGAATCGGAACATCTCAATCACCATTTATGGATAAAGAAACATAGAGCCATTCCCAACTTTGACATTTCCATTCGGTTGCATCGTTGGGGCCGCCCTATGAATTCTAAAAATGGAGGGTCACACTTACGAGATTTGCTAAGGAGTTAGTAAATCTTGACCAAACAACGATAACTAAGATGCTATAGGAATATGAGATATTCTGGTATTAGCATTTAGTCAAGAATGTCTTGATTCAGTGAAGGAATGCTTGACTGCCCCTCGGTAGCGACCATTCTGACCCACTGAAGTATCGTTGCAGTTTAATAATGAGTTTTGGGTACATTATTATTCTTTGCTAAATTCTTGATTGGTGTGTAAATTAGGTTAAAACCTTTTCACTAATATTTATACATTCTCTTTTCAGCATGTCTAGCTCTTTCATTCACTTACTAGCTTCCGATAAGTTAACCGGCGATAACTACGCGACCTGGAAATCGAACTTGAATACGATTCTCGTTCTAGATGATCTAAGGTTCGTCTTATCAGAGGATTGTCCTCCCCCTCCTAGCTCGGATGCGACTCGAACTGTTCGAGAAGCATATGATAGATGGACAAGGGCTAATGATAAAGCCCGAGTCTATATCTTAGCCAGCATATCTGATGTGTTAGCTAAGTAGCACGAGGATATGGTTTCTGCTAAAGAAATCATGTCTTCATTACAGGAGATGTTTGGACTTCCGTCCTCATCGGTCTGTCATGAAGCCCTCAAATTCGTTTACAACTCTCGCATGAAGGAGGGAACCTCTGTTAGGGAGCATGTCCTTAACATGATGGTCCACTTCAATGTGGCGGAAGTAAACGGAGCTATTATAAATGAGTCAAGTCAAGTAAGTTTTATCTTGGAATCTCTTCCGAAGAGTTTCCTTCAGTTCAGAACCAATTTGGTAATGAACAAGATAAAGTATAATTTGACTTCTCTCCTCAGCGAGCTACAAACCTATCAGTCCCTACACACTTCTAAAGGAAAAGAGAAGGAGGCAAATGTTGTCACTTCTAGGAAATTCCAAAAGGGGTCGTCTTCAGGGAGTAGGTCTGAACTTTCTTCTATTAAGAATAAGAGTATTCAGAAGAAGAAGAAAGATAAAAGGAAGGGAAAAGCACCTGCTACTGCTAAGAGCAAGAGTAAATCTACAGACAAAGGAAAATGTTTCCATTGTGGTGTAGATGGGCACTGGAAACGCAATTGCCCAAAGTATCTTGCAGAGAAAAAGGCTGAGAAGGAAAGACAAGGTAAATATGATTTACTTGTTGTTGAAACATGTTTAGTAGAACATGATTGTCATACCTGGATACTTGATTCAGGAGCTACTAACCATGTTTGTTCTTCTTTTCAGGAAACTAGTTCTTGGCAGCCACTTTCTCGCGGTGAGATAACTCTCAGAGTTGGAACTGGAGAGGTTGTCTCAGCTGAAGCAGTGGGAGCTGTAAAGTTGTTGTATAGAGATAGTTTCATTTTACTAGAAAATGTACTCCTGGTTCCTACCTTCCAGAGGAATCTTGTATCTATATCTTGTTTGTTAGAACAGTTGTATAAAGTATCTTTTGTTCATAATGAAGCGTTCATTAGCAAAAGAGGTGTACGTATTTGTTCTGCGAAACTTGAAAACAACTTGTATGTGTTAAGACCAACCGAAGCCAAAGCTATTTTGAACACTGAAATGTTTAAAACAGCTGAGACTCAAACTAAAAGGCAGAAACTTTCTCCAAGTACTTATCTTTGGCACTTAAGACTAGGTCACATTAATCTCAATAGGATTGGGAGATTGGTTAAGAGTGGTCTGCTAAATCGTTTAGAGGACAACTCTTTACCGCCATGTGAGTCTTGTCTTGAGGGCAAGATGACCAAACGATCTTTTTCTGAAAAAGGTCATAGGTCCAAAGAACCTCTAGAAATCGTGCATTCGGATCTCTGCGGTCCTTTGAATGTCAAACCACGAGGAGGGTATGAATATTTCATCAGTTTCATTGATGATTATTCTAGGTACGGTTATCTTTATCTAATGCATCATAAGTCCGAAGCTCTTGAAAAGTTCAAAGAGTATAAGGCAGAGGTTGAGAACACATTAGGTAAATCGATAAAAACACTCCGATCAGATCGAGGTGGAGAGTATATGGATTTAAGATTCCAGGACTATATGATAGAACATGGAATAGTATCTCAACTCTCAGCGCCAGGAACACCACAGCAGAATGGTGTGTCCGAGAGGAGAAATAGAACCCTGTTAGACATGGTTCGATCTATGATGAGTTATGCTCATTTGCCTAGTTCGTTTTGGGGATATGCAGTAGAGACTGCAGTATATATTTTGAACATGGTTCCCTCTAAGAGTGTTTCTGAAACACCTTATGAGTTATGGAGAGGGCGTAAAGGTAGTTTACGTCACTTCAGGATTTGGGGGTGTCCGACACATGTGCTAGTACCCAATCCAAAGAAGTTGGAACATCGTTCAAAATTGTGCCTATTTGTAGGTTACCCCAAGGAAACGAAAGGTGGTCTATTTTACGATCCTCATGAGAACAAGGTACTAGTATCGACTAATGCCACGTTCTTAGAGGAAGACCACATGAGAGATCATCAACCGTCGAGCAAAATTGTTTTGTCCGAATTTTCCAGGAAAGCTACAGACGGATCAACAAAGGTTGTTGATCAGGCTGGTCCTTCTCAAGAGTTGAGAAAGCCTCGACGCAGTGGGAGGGATGTAAGACAGCCTGACCGCTACATCGGCTTGTCTGAAACTCAAGTCGTCATACCTGATGATGGCGTTGAGGATCCATTGACCTATAAACAGGCAATGAATGACATAGACAAGGACCAGTGGCTTAAAGCCATGGATCTCGAAATGGAGTCTATGTACTTCAATTCGGTCTGGGATCTTGTAGACCAACCAGATAGTGAAAGACCTATCGGTTGCAAGTGGATCTACAAGAGAAAACGAGACCAAGCCGGTAAGGTGCAAACCTTTAAGGCTCGACTTGTGGCAAAAGGTTATTCCCAAAGAGAAGGGGTGGACTATGAAGAAACCTTTTCTCCTGTTGCCATGTTAAAGTCGATTAGAATACTCTTATCCATTGCTACATTTTATGATTATGAAATCTGGCAAATGGATGTCAAGACTGCCTTTTTGAATGGTAATCTTGAGGAGAGTATCTATATGGCTCAACCAGAGGGATTCATACTTCAGGGTCAAGAGCAAAAGGTTTGCAAGCTTAATCGATCCATTTATGGGTTGAAGCAAGCATCTAGATCCTGGAATATAAGGTTTGATACGGCGATCAAATCTTATGGCTTTGAACAAAATATTGACGAACCTTGTGTTTACAAGAAAGTAGTCAATACTGTTGTAGCTTTCTTAGTCTTGTACGTAGACGATATACTACTCATTGGGAATGATGTAGGGTTCCTAACTGACGTTAAGAATTGGCTAGCGACCCAACTCCAAATGAAAGATTTGGGAGAGGCTCAGTTTGTTCTAGGGATTCAGATCATAAGGGATCGTAAGAACAAAGTGCTAGCGCTGTCTCAAGCATCTTATATTGACAAAGTGTTGTCAAGATATTCGATGCAGAATTCCAAGAAAGGTTCGCTGCCTTTTAGGCATGGAATTCACTTGTCTAAGGAACAATCTCCTAAGACACCTCAAGAGGTTGAGGATATGAGACGAATTCCCTATGCATCTGCAGTTGGTAGTCTCATGTACGCTATGTTGTGTACACGACCCGACATCTGTTATGCAGTAGGAATTGTCAGTAGGTTCCAGTCCAATCCAGGATATGATCACTGGACAGCCGTTAAACTTGTCCTCAAGTATCTTAGGAGAACGAGAGACTATGTGCTTGTGTATGGCGCAAAGGATTTGATCCTTGCAGGATACACTGACTCTGATTTTCAGACTGATATAGATTCTAGGAAATCTACATCAGGATCAGTGTTCACTCTTAACGGAGGAGCAATAGTATGGAGGAGTATAAAGCAAGGTTGTATTGCTGACTCCACCATGGAAGCTGAGTATGTCGCAGCTTGCGAAGCAGCGAAGGAAGCTGTATGGCTTAGGAAGTTCTTGACAGATTTGGAAATTGTTCCAAATATGAACTTGTCAATCACCCTTTATTGTGATAACAGCGGTGCAGTGGCAAATTCTAAAGAACCTAGAAGCCATAAGCGTGGAAAGCATATTGAGCGGAAATATCATCTCATTAGGGAGATAGTGCAACGAGGAGATGTGATCGTCACACAGGTAGCCTCGGAGCACAACATTGCTGATCCGTTTACTAAGTCTCTCACGGCTAAAGTGTTTGAGAGACACCTATATAGTATAGGGCTGCGAGCTGCTCAGTAGGACAGTGGGAGAAACTTTAGATATTTGATATTTTAGTTCTCTCGACCAGCATGTACTCCACTGACGTTTTAGTCCAAGTGGGAGTTTGTTGGGTTTTATGTCCTAAAACTCGTAGTTTGTAAACTGAATGAATGTATATAAATATTATATTTCAATAAAGTTGTTATTGAATTTTAGTGAATTGTGTTTGTATTAACCTATACCAATAACTAACACCCATGGCAGTAGTGTGAGTACTTGAACTTCATGTGTGACATGAATGTGAATCAAGTTCAAGTAGACAGCCAAAATGGTCTATAGTATAGGGATAAGGCTGGGTACCTTATCCTGGGGACACTATTGGACGCGGCTCACTTTGTATAGTACAAAACGATGTGATTCGAATCGTTTCATGTAGAGACATGTGAGTGAGGGCGTCCTGTGCAATGAGTTTGCACAAGACCGAACCAAGAAATAAAATCGCTCTTTCTTTATAACACCGTTTACTGTAAAGACCGGTTTATTCATTTGATGACTTAGGTAACTCGATCTCAATCCTGAGCTTACTATGGACTCCTGTTTATTTGACCTTATCCTTTGACTTGTACGGGTGAGAGTGGCCAGATCGCCGACTCAATATGCCTACCATCTTGGGGATAAGATTGAATAAGTGGCTGGGGACATAGTTGTAGCAAGATTGGAGTTCACTCCTACCCGCTTTCAGGGTTAGTAGAAAGGTTGTTCCCTTTAGTGCTGACTCCAGGTCTTGAACAATGGGCCCATCCTCTCCTGATCAGGGAGGAATCTGATTTGATGGTTGGACCACAAATCAATTGTTCATTAGAGGTGTCAGTGGTACTTAAGGAACAAGATATAATCCAAGGGTTAAACGGTATAAATGACCCGTTGTGATTATGAACGACCAGTGAAGGATCGACTTACTGATGATAGTTATATCAACAGGACACAATATATCTACAGTGAGGAGAGTGCAGCCCTTGGACTTTAGTGGAGTCTCCGGGGGTTAACGAATGTTGGTTAGTTCGGTTGAAAGAGTTTTGACCGGATAATCTCGTATCGTTGGAGCTCATGATCTGTAGGTCCTTACGGTTCTCCTGGCTAGCTCGGATAAAGCCGTGAAACATTATAAAAGAAAAGAAAAGAATTTGAATCGTTCAAATTCGGGTTTGTGGAAGAAGAATAGATATATTTAAATATGATTTAAATATGGACATATTTAAATATGATTTAAATATGAGATTGGTCTGAAAACATGAATAGGATTCATGTGCAAAAAGTCGGTTTTCGGAAAACCGGGATTAATTATATTATTTAATTAATATTTGATATTGAATTAAATAATATTAATTAATTTATATATATATATATTTTTTATTAATTAAAAAGTTTAATTAATAAAATTATTATTATTTTTATTAATAATAATAATATATAAATATATATATATATATATTTACATGTGTCTTACATGCAAGCACGTAAGACACATGTAAGTAATATATGCAGGGTATATATATATATCATCAGACTAATTAAAAAAAAAAAAAAAAAAAAAAAAAAAAGAAATAGAAAAAGCGAGTGCACTTTGGGTCTCACAATTGAATTTGTGAAATTCAATTGTGATTCTCTCTCTATCTCTACGTCTGCTTCATCTTCTTCCTCTGAAAAATAGTTTTTCAGTTGAAGCTTCTTCCTTCTTTTCTTTTGTTAAAGGAGTCCCACCACTCCGTTTCTCGGCCTGAGGATAGCGGGACTACCGTGGGTGGTCCACGAACGTTTCGTGAGAAGGCTCGATGAGCTCGTGAGGAGCTTCTGGCGGTGAATTTGGAGAATTACGAACGACAAGGGTATGTGTTCTAACTTCTCTTTTTCATCGCTTTTGCATGTTTCCGTTTTGTTTAAATTGATGAAATTAGAGTGTCTATGATCCAAATTCGCTTCCGCTGCGTGCCATGGGCGCTCCATCATCAAAATCAGAGCATCCATGCACAAAGACTATAAAGAAGTCCAAAACTAAACCCACCCCCACCTAAAACATTGCATTGTCCCCAATGCAACTAATCCAACAGATAAAACAGTGAGAGCAATAAAATTATTAAGGGAACAAGAACCTCCCCTGAATTTTAACGGGATCGGTGGAAAGGGATGCGTGTCCTCATTTTTTCCGAAATGGATCCGCAATGGTGGTCACTTCTCTTCTCTCACCTATGAAAATAAGACAACAAACTTAAACAACTAGAAATAAACAACAATAGTAAACTAATAACAAACAGAAAATACAGTCCAAGCTCGGGTGCTGATAGCACACAAAATGAGCTATCTTTATGACTTATTTTTATGCTAGTTTAGAGGATTAAATGTGTACTTTCACGATTATATTTGATTATTTTATAGATATCGAGCATTTGAAGCAAAACGGATAATTTAGAAGATTTATGATGAAAAATAAGCTCTCTGGATTTGAAGTCTCAAAGTAAAAAGAAAAAGAGAATCAAGTTAAAAATCCAAGGATTAAATATGGATTTTATCATATCTTATCCGATTTTATCCTATCATAAATTTTATCTGATTTTATCCCGATCTTATTTTGGGCACCATTTGAATAGAAAAGATATTCCTAATTTAATTTTGAATTCCTAAATTGATTAGATTCCTAATCTAATTAAAATATTGATTTCTTATTAGATTGGGAAGAATAGTCTATTATAAATAGGCATATTGTCTTCATTCAAAGGGGAGCCGATTTGGAGAGTCAATCCCAATTTCGAAATTACATAATTTTTGGAGTTTGAAGAGATTTTTGGGAGCACAAAGTACAGATTTACATGCTCGGGATCGTGAAGATTGCAGCGGAAACGTGGAATCGACACGAGTTTTATTTCTTCTTTCCCTTTTAATTAGTAGTTTTATTATGGGTTTATTTTTGAGTTTATATTTTGAACTATTGAACATGATTAGCTAAACTCTTTTGACTTTGAGCTTGATGTAATCGTTATTGAACCTTATTTTTCTTAATTAATAGTTGATATTTGAATTTCATATTGGTTGTGAGAACTTTTCTGATCTTAATGCATGTTAGGATTTGGCCATTCTTTGCATGATTTTTATATCAATGATTTGAGGTCGAGAGACGATTATTGTTGATGATCCTGAATTGTTTTCCCTAATTTATACATGAGATAGACATATCCTTGTAGATTTTGTGACAACTATAGTTTTACGTTCTTCATATTTGGATTGTCTGAATTGCCATAGAAATATAGGTAATTTACTTTTCAAAGAATATTGTTATTGCTCGAGAGAGAATAGCAAGTCTGTAGGGTAGAACTTGTCAACAATCTAGAAATTAATTAATTTCATCTTTTAATGAATGAAGAATAGGATGAGATAACGGTGAAGTCATTGCTCAAGTCAATTCCCTAGGACATATCTCTCCTTATTGTTCTCCATATTTTATTTTATGTTTTATTTTGTTTTTACCATATCCTCTTATTTTTCTTCTCTAAATAAAATTGAGTGGTAGTATTCGTGGTAATTAGGTGAACTAGAAAACCAATCCTGAGGACGATATCCGTATTTTTTATACACTATATTAAAACTTGACCCGTACACTTGCGGTATTTTATTGTACTAAAATTGCACAACAAGTTTTTGGCGTCGTTGCCGGGGATTGGTAATTATTTAGTTTCACCTAATATTGTGGAGAACTCACTCGGTCTTACTTTAGAGTTTTATGTTAGTTTAATTTTTATTTTTTTTTATTTTTTTTTTCTTGTTATTTTCTTGTTTTTGTTTTATGTTTTTGTCTTTACATCCTGACTATATATATATATATATATATATTTTTTATTGGTGTTTGCATTTACTTGAAAGCCTAAGTTTAGTTCTTTATTTTATTTTTATGGCTTTTAATAATTATGGGTGGCCTTATAGGGAGTTTCAAACCACCCAAGAACCAACACCATCCTTCAATTCATACCCTTTGAACTACACCTCTTATGGCAATATGAATTATAATGATAATTATGGCTTTCAGGGATATCAAATGCATGATCATTATCATTCTGAATCTATGAGTTATGAAAATTATTTTTATGATAATGATGAGGGCATTCAGAACCAAAATTTTTACTCTCCAAACAAAACTGATTTAAAATATGCCTTGGAAGCCAATAAAACTTTATTGCAAGAGTACATTGTTGAACAACGAGCTAGTTGTTTACTCATGAATGAGTCAAGAGAGAGACTTAATACCCAAATAGAAGCTCTTACATCAAAATACAATTCTATAGGATATGAAGTTAGTCCTGACTCACTAATAGCTTTACAAGAAGAAAATTGTGTTGATGTCAATGAGACCGATAATATAAAAATTTGTGAAGCCATAAACATTGAGAGTGAGGATGAATTGGAGACTTTTGAGTCATGTCAGGATGAGGTTTGTGAGATAAAGAATGAAAATGAGTCTAATGTGGAGGAGGGAATTCAGATTATAGAGTATGAGGCTGAAAAGTCTCACCTTATTTTATTTCCAGAATTTCCTCTTAAAGTTGATATTTCTTTTCTTTATTCTCACGAATCTTGTGGTTGTGATTTTGAGTTTTTGTCTTTTTCTTGTTTTATTTATTTAAATAAAAATAACAAAAATATTTATTCTTCAGGTACCCATGAGAAACAAGTGAGCCTACTAAACTTAGTAGGTTACATCGATTCAAGCAAGAAGGGACCGAAGAAAATAAAGGAGTTTTATGTACCCTGACCCATAAATGTTCCTCCCGTCTAGCTAAGACGTTAAATAAAGCGCTTCTTGGGAGGCAACCCAAGTTTACATTCTTTAAGTTTTAAGTTTTTTTTGTTATTTTCTTTATTTTATTGTGTGTCGTGGTCCTCATGTTTCTGTTTTTTTTTTTTTTTGTAGGAGCAAAATCACCATCAATCTCTTCCACAAATCTACTACTAATTTTGGCTCTCTCATTTATCAGGGCAGTATTATCCACTCTTGTCTTTTCTTTGTCCTTCGCATTACTTAGTAGTTTATACATTGAGGACAATATATGTCTTTAGTTTGGGGGTGAAAATATTTCACTTTGAGTCCTGAATACCATGATTTTGAGCTTAAATTTTAAATTTTGAGCATGCTCTTCATGATTGAATCTTTGTTGCATTGCTTGTGTTTATGACAACCTAGAAAGTGTTCTAAGTTTGATAATCTGAAATTCTTGGACTATGAGACCATGCCTGTAAACTGAGTAAATTTTTATTTTTGTTTAGTCCCTAATGATATCATTGAATACTTTGTATGCTAAATGTGCATCTTTGTTTTGAGTTTTAAGCATGAGAGGGATAAGCATGATTAGTTTTTCGTTGAAAATATATGATGGTGTCTCTTTGAGTTATTGAATGAAGAATGCATAGGATTTTATGCCAAACTACCCTACTTTTATGTGAGCTTTTGAGCCATTAAGCACCTCTATTACACTGTGCTAATCTCTTAAATTGTGTGATTACCATGCATGATTGATTTTTCTAGAACTTGCTTTGTTATGCATGTCTGGAATCTCTGAATTGATTTGAATGCTTTAATTTCACAAGGGCAATTAGGTAAAACCACTTTTAGCTTTCTAAAAGAGCTTACCTTTGACATTATCCTTAGAAAGCAAAATTTTGAGCGTGAGACCTGTTCATTGGAAAATTACCACATTACAATCCATAAATCCATTTGTTTGTTATTTTCCTTTCTTTGAACCCTGAAATGAAGAATTATATTTGCTTACCACATGAAGTCTCAGTTAATCAAAAGAAGAGAGTTGATCATTTGTCAATAGGGTAGTCAAAGGGAAGCATATCTTTCTTAGCTTCTTTTAGAGAGAAAAACAAATAGAAAGATAAAAGAAAAGAAAAAAAAATAGAAAGAGAAAGAATATGTATTGAAAAAAAAAAAGCAAAATAGTTCATTAAGTGGAGGGAAGTTAATGCTTCGACAAAGTTAAAAAATGATCATTGTTCAAAAGTCGAAAAATTGAGCTTCATGTGAAAAAGTTTTATAATTCTATTATAGTAGCTTAAAATTTTCATCCATCTACCCTTACCTAAGCCCAAATACAACTAAAATGAGACCCTTGAAATTTTTTGCATTCATTCTATTCATCGATGATGAAGATGTGATATATTAGCAAGCTTATGGTAAAAATATTTTATGTTTTGGTTCGAGTGTTTATCTTATATATACCATAAACAGTTGAGCGTATTGAGTGAAATTCTGTGAGGGTGTTAGGTCTTGTGCATTCGAATTTGGTAACTCGATGAGATGTTTGAGTTTTTGGTACAAAATGTAGCCTATGAATGCTTATTTTCTTGATTGTCACTATGACTCAAATCATTGATATGTGTTTAGTCTATTTGGATTCATAGATATCAAGGGAAGTTTAATTTGCACACATTCATGCAAAAGATACGATGATTTGTTTTTAAATGTCTTAATGATGGGTTGTGGTTTAATATGTCCTTCAATTGTGGATTATTTGTTTTATGAACACTTAGGTTTGAGTCACTTGCATGCATTTGTTGATTTAATTTGTGGTCTTGTTTTATTTTGCTCGAGGACTAGCAAAAGCTTAAGTTTGAGGGTATTTGATAGCACACAAAATGAGCTATCTTTATGACTTATTTTATGCTAGTTTAGAGGATTAAATGTGTACTTTCACGATTATATTTGATTATTTTATAGATATCGAGCATTTGAAGCAAAACGGATAATTTAGAAGATTTATGATGAAAAATAAGCTCTCTGGATTTGAAGTCTCAAAGTAAAAAGAAAAAGAGAATCAAGTTAAAAATCCAAGGATTAAATATGGATTTTATCATATCTTATCCGATTTTATCCTATCATAAATTTTATCTGATTTTATCCCGATCTTATTTTGGGCACCATTTGAATAGAAAAGATATTCCTAATTTAATTTTGAATTCCTAAATTGATTAGATTCCTAATCTAATTAAAATATGGATTTCTTATTAGATTGGGAAGAATAATCTATTATAAATAGGCATATTGTCTTCATTCAAAGGGGAGCCGATTTGGAGAGTCAATCCCAATTTCGAAATTACATAATTTTTGGAGTTTGAAGAGATTTTTGGGAGCACAAAGTACATATTTACATGCTCGGGATCGTGAAGATTGCAGCGGAAACGTGGAATCGACACGAGTTTTATTTCTTCTTTCCCTTTTAATTAGTAGTTTTATTATGGGTTTATTTTTGAGTTTATATTTTGAACTATTGAACATGATTAGCTAAACTCTTTTGACTTTGAGCTTGATGTAATCGTTATTGAACCTTATTTTTCTTAATTAATAGTTGATATTTGAATTTCATATTGGTTGTGAGAACTTTTCTGATCTTAATGCATGTTAGGATTTGGCCATTCTTTGCATGATTTTTATATCAATGATTTGAGGTCGAGAGACGATTATTGTTGATGATCCTGAATTGTTTTCCCTAATTTATACATGAGATAGACATATCCTTGTAGATTTTGTGACAACTATAGTTTTACGTTCTTCATATTTGGATTGTCTGAATTGCCATAGAAATATAGGTAATTTACTTTTCAAAGAATATTGTTATTGCTCGAGAGAGAATAGCAAGTCTGTAGGGTAGAACTTGTCAACAATCTAGAAATTAATTAATTTCATCTTTTAATGAATGAAGAATAGGATGAGATAACGATGAAGTCATTGCTCAAGTCAATTCCCTAGGACATATCTCTCCTTATTGTTCTCCATATTTTATTTTATGTTTTATTTTGTTTTTACCATATCCTCTTATTTTTCTTCTCTAAATAAAATTGAGTGGTAGTATTTGTGGTAATTAGGTGAACTAGAAAACCAATCCTGAGGACGATATCCGTATTTTTTATACACTATATTAAAACTTGACCCGTACACTTGCGGTATTTTATTGCACTAAAATTGCACAACAGGTGCCTCCGAGAAGCGCAAATTTTTAGAGTCGATTGCTCGACTTTACCAACACTTTTTCAACCGTTCTCATACACGGGTGGCACTAGAAGTAGTGCAGCATCATAGCACTCGGCTTCACCCTCGTGGAAAATCTTCAAACGGTGTCCGTTCACCTTTTGCACCTCGTCTGAATCCAAACTTCGAATCTCTAAAGAGCCATAAGGGAAAATTTTAGTTATAATGTAGGGTCCTTTCCAACGGGAACGAAGCTTACCTGACACGAGCTTGAGGCGGGAATTGAACAGTAGAACCTTTTTACCAACTTCAAAGTCCTTCTGCAAGATTTTTCGGTCGTAGAATTGGTTGGACATTTCCTTATAGATCTTGGAATTATCATAAGAATCCAATCGCATCTCATCCATTTCTTGCAGCTGAAGTAGTCTTTCCTCGCCCGCTTCATCGAAGCTCATGTTGCATCTCTTGACCGCCCAGAATGCCTTGTGTTCTATTTCAACTGGCAAATGGCAAGCCTTACCAAAAACCAACCTATAAGGAGACATCCCTATAGGTGTTTTGTAGGCAGTGCGGTAAGCCCACAAGGCATCCTCGAGACGAAGGCTCCAATCCTTCCTGCTCGGTTTCACAGTTTTCTCAAGTACCAACTTTACCTCTCTATTGGAGACCTCGGCTTGCCCGTTTGCTTGAGGATGGTACGCGGTGGACACTCGGTGATGCACCCCATACTTCCTCAGCAAAGCCTCCACAGATCGGTTGCAAAAGTGAGTTCCCTGGTCGCTGATTATGGCTCGTGGGATTCCAAACCTGGTGAAAATGTTAGACTTAACAAATCCAACAACAATATGAGAATCATTAGTCTTAGTGGCTTTTGCCTCAACCCACTTAGAAACATAATCAACAGCCAGTAATATGTATGAGAAACCACAAGAAGGAGGAAACGGTCCCATAAAGTCCATGCCCCAAATGTCAAAAATTTCACAAAATAAAACAGACGTTTGAGGCATCTCGTTCCTACTAGAAATTGACCCAACTCTTTGACATTTATCACAGGTTTTACAAAATTTGTATGCATCTTTATACAAAGAAGTCCAGTAAAACCCGCTATCTAAAATTTTTCTAGCTGTTCTCCTAGGCCCAAAATGTCCCCCACATGCATAATCGTGACAGAAAGTAAGTATGGATGCATGCTCATGCTCAGGGACACATCTCCTAACAATTCTATCAAGACAGAACTTCCATAAAAAGGGATCCTCCCATACATAAGACTTAGCGTCGCTTTTCAGCTTAGCTTTCTTAGCAGAGGAGAAACCTGAGGGAAAGTTACTTGTAACCAGGTAATTTACCATATCAGCGTACCAGGGAAGCATTGCATGAATTCTGAAGAGTGTCTCATCGGGGAAATCATCGTCGATAGGCAGGAGGTCCTATTTTCTAACCAACCTGCTTAAGTGATCAGCTACTGGATTCTCCGCTCCCCTCCTATCCTTGATCTTAACATCGAAGTCCTGGAGAAGTAAGATCCATCGCAACAACCTCGGCTTCGAATCTTTCTTGGTCATCAAGTACCGAACAGCTGCATGATCAGAAAAGACAGTTATTTGAGATCCTAGTATGTAAGGACGAAACTTATCTAACGCAAATACAATAGAAAGGAGTTCTTTTTCTGTTGTGGTGTAATTGCACTGCGCTGGATTGAGTGTCCTAGAGGCCTAATAGATGACACGGCTCTTGTTCTCGATCCTCTGACCAAGCACTGCTCCTAAGGCATAGTTGTTGGCGTCGCACATTATCTCGAAGGGCAAGTCCCACTGGGGTGGGTGTATAATTGGCGCGCTCGTCAAACTATCCTTCAGCAGATTGAAGGCTTTTCTAAACTCGAATCCAAATTCAAACGTGACATCCTTCTGAAGGAGGTACGTCATTGGCGTGGCAACCTTGGAGAAGTCTTTGATAAACCTGCGATAAAAACCTGCATGACCAAGAAAAGATCGAACCTCCCTAACATTCGTCGGGTAAGGTAGATTAGAAATAACATCTATTTTGGCTTTATCTACCTCTATACCCTTAGCAGAAACCACATGCCCTAAAACGATTCCTTGACTAGCCATAAAATGACATTTCTCAAAATTAAGAACAAGGTTTGTTTCAATACAACGTTTTAGAACATGCGATAAATTAGTCAAACAGTCATCGAAGGAATTGCCATATACCGTAAAGTCATCCATAAACACTTCAATGCATTTTTCTATAAACTCAGAAAAAATACTCATCATGCATCTCTGAAATGTACCGGGTGCGTTACAAAGACCAAAAGGCATCCTTCTAAATGCAAATGTGCCAAATGGGCACGTGAACGTTGTTTTCTCTTGAGCAATAGGAATCTGGTGGAAACCAGAGAAACCATCGAGAAAATAAAAGAATGACTTCCCAGCTAAACGCTCCACCATCTGATCTATAAAAGGAATGGGAAAATGGTTCTTTTTAGTGACCTCATTCAGTTTCCTAAAGTCTATGCACATCCTCCATCCATTTTGAACTCTTTTGGGTACTAATTCATTTTTCTCATTCCTAACTACAGTTATCCCAGTTTTCTTAGGAACGACATGTATTGGACTGACCCACTTACTATCAGAAACATGATAGATAATACCTGCTTCATGGAGCTTGAGGATTTCTAACATGACAACCTCCTTCATCGCTGGGTTGAGCCTTCTCTGGGGCTCTCGTGAAGGTTTTGCTCCATCCTCAAGTAGGATTTTGTGCATGCACAAAGCTGGACTTAGACCTTGTAAGTCGGCAAGCGTTCATCCAATGGCCAGTTTGTGCTCTTTAAGAACTTCCATCAATTTCCCTTCCTGGGCCGGTATAAGGTCCTTCGCTATTATCACCGGCAACGTCTCCTCATCACCCAAATATGCATATTTTAAATGTTCTGGCAAGTCTTTCAATGCCAATTTGGGTGCCTGCAAAGTAGAAGGAAGCATCTTAAGATAGTTTTTAACATTCGCCAAAGTAGAGACAATTGGTTCACAATTTTCAGTCAAGAGTGGTTCATGCATATCAGAATCATCAAAAAGTTCAGTTAAAAATAATGGGTCATCCCCATCCTCAACAGTCATGCATTCATCTTGTGCTAGCGTATCAATTATGTCTACTTGACAAAAAGAACATACATCCTCATCATGCTCTTCTACATTAGGCAAATTAAACTCAACAACCTCTCCGTCATACTCAACAATTAAAATGCCCTTATCAACATTTACCTTAGTTTTAGCAGTTTTCCTAAAGGGCCTATCTAATAAGATCGAATCAGACGAAGAAGAAGTTCCATCCATTTTCAAAATATAAAAATCAACAGGAAAAATTAATTCATTAACTTGCACTAACACATCTTCAACTACCCCTAAAGGATGCACAAAAGATCTATAGCAAGTTGTATAACTATTCTTGTTTCCTATATTTCTTTCAATTCCAGTTCCTGATAAATGAAATAAGGCATAACACTAATTGAGGCTCCTAAATCCAGCATTGCTCTTCTAATTTTCATGCGTCCTATCTTACAAGGGAGAGTGAACATACCTGGATCGTCGCATTTTACCGGTAAACTCCTAGTGATCAAAGCTGAGACATTTTTACTTACCACAACGCGTTCACTTTCCTTTGTCTTCCTCTTGTTGGTGCATAATCCTTTTAGGAACTTGGCGTACCTCGGTATTTGCTTGATTGCATCCAACAAAGGGATATTGATCTCTACCTTCTTGAATGTGTTGAGAAACTCCTCCTCGTAGTTCTCCTTGGGTGGCCTCGCTAACCTGCTAGGAAAAGGAGCTTTAGGAACATAAATTCTAGTACATGTAGGATCGAAATTTACCCATTTCCACAGTGGTTCGGGATTTTCTATCTCTGGATCGCTGTGGCCATGATCGACCTCCACTGGTGGGGTACTCGTGGGAAGCTCTTTCCCACTCCTTAAGGTGATGGCACTCAAGTTCTCAGTTTGTTCTTCCATCCTGCTGGTTTTACAAGTCATCTGAGACATTTCTTCCTTAAATCCTTGCATCTGAGTTCCAACGTTATCGAGCTTGTCCGAGGTTATTGTGAGGAGAGCTTGAAACATGTCCTCAACAGATCTACCTGAAACAGAAGATTGGGCTTTTAGAAAATCATCCCTTAAAGCAAGAACAACATTACTTACCTCAAATAGCTGGGCCTTAAGTGAATCCACATCCTTCGTCAGACGAGCTTGCTCCTTGCCTCCGTCTCCACTCCGCTCCAAGCTTCTAGCTATGTTAGAAATCAAGGCTCTAGCTTCGGCGGGTGTCTTATCCATGATGGAACCTCCACTGGCGGCGTCTATCATCTGCTGGCCTTGGGGAAGGAAACCGTAGTAGAAACTCTGAATGAGGGACTGTTCAGTTATTTGATGATTGGGACAATCCTCGCATAATCGACCAAACCTCTCCCAGCACTCGAGAATGGTCTCTTCCTTTCCTTTCTCAATTTTGTGTATCTCCCTTCTGAGGGCGACGACCTTGGAAGCAGGAAAATACTTCTCTAGAAACGCCCCATTTAGCTCACTCTAAGTCGTGATGGACCCAGTCGGTAGGTAATACATCCACTCTCTCGCCTCTTCCTTTAAGGTGAAAGGGAAGGCTCTAAGATGGAGTTAATCTTCAGTGATGTCGTCGGTCCTAAATGACGAACACACCATCCGAAATGCCTTGAGGTGTCTGATAGGATCTTCATCTGTATTACCACAAAAAGAAGGTAATAAGTTAATCAGACCAGCTTTAAGCTCAAATTTACCTGAAGCTACCGGATACATAATACTCGATGAGTTTCGGCCTAGCTCAGATGCTGCAAGCTGCCTCAAGGTTCTTTGCTGCTCATAATTACCCCCGACCTCCATTTATGCGCTTCTTTTGAATTTTCAAAGAATAATTGCGCTTGAAAACTCAAAAAGGAACGGGTAAAATAATACAAGAAAAATTAAAAAATAAATGAATAAAAATGTACAAACAAAAGGAAAATTCTTAAAACAAACAAATTAAAATCAACCAAGCCGAATTAAATTTAATTCCCCGGCAACGGCGCCAATTTTGGTAGTGAACTTTTGTACGTTCACAAATTTCAAGCTGTCGAGGCTTGCCAAAATGATATTTATAAGCCGATTATACCGACTAACTTGTAGTTAATGATAACCGGGTCGAACCACAAGGAATTAGTTTAATTCAAACTTACTTAATTCTAAATTGCTAACAGTAAAAATAGGGAAAATTGGATTTTAAAAGGGAGCTCTAAACTATTGAAGCTAACGGAAAATTAAAACAATAAAAACTGTGAAGTAACAAATTTAAATGAGCATGTTTGACTTCAAAGAATGGGATTGATCACAATTGGTGTTCGGATCATCGATAACTAAATACATAGACACAACGCTTAAAGCACAAAATTCGTTTGGTTATTTCTAACTCAAACGACCCAAGGATACAATAAGAAAAGTGCAATTCTAATTGTTCTTGACAGTTACTCAAATTAAAGTGATCAATTCTAAAATGATTAACGGACAGAGACGGGAACATTGCGACGAATTAACCCGGAGACTAAATCGATTTTTCCTCTTTACCCAAAATCTAACATGAAGGTTATCTAATTTCTACCCCCAACTGTCACTTGGGATCAAACTAAATACCCATATTCAGATTTGTGTTACCTAGCGATTGAGGCAATTATACGTCCTAATCTCTAACGGTAAAGCATGCATAAGGACTCGGGCGTCACTCCTAATCAGTTACACAAGCCATTTAGATGAAGAAAAAGGAAGAAGATGCAATAAGGAAGTCAATCTAATTCATACACAAATTGGGGCAAATCTCCCCTTAATCCAAATTGATTACAATCCCAAACTAGAAATCAAACACTTACTTGTTTAGCTATCCATGGAGATGAAGAAGAGTGCCACAAATGGCTCAAAATGGCCAAAGTTCGAAAGAGGTAGGAGAAGAGCCAAAAGAGAATGCCCTAAATTAAGAAAAATGGGTATTTATACCCATTTTTCCGTCGGGCCAGCGCCTAGGCGCCATAAGTGGGCGCCAAGGCGCTGGGGGCGCGCGCACGCGGAATTGGGGCAGCGTCTGGGAAGATATGATGACGGGCGCCTAGGCGCTGTGCGGCAGCGCCGCACCGCTGAGCTCTCGGGTTTTTGCGCAGAGGCGCTGCGCGGCCAACACAGGGGCGTTGGCGTCTCAGGTCTGGAACGATGTCGGGCGCCTAGGCGCTGCGTCTGGGTCTGGGAGGTTTGCGACAGCGCCTGGGCGCTGGGCCTACTGCCTGATGTCTTCGGTTGGGCGCCTGGGCGCTGACCTCTCGGGTCTAAGCCCATTTTTGAGTAGTTTTGGCTCCCGAGCTCTTTTTGGCCTATCTCCTTGACCCGAACACTTCCCGAAACCCCTAAAATGACCGATTTAGCCCTGAAATTCATGAATGGACTTCTCGAGCTCTCGACCATGAATTTACCTATAAAAAAGGCATTTAATCAATATTAAGCATGGTTTTTAGCTAGCATTAAAGACATAATAATAGCTCTATTTTAGAGGTATCAATCCCTGAGATGATAAGTTATTGAGTCGGCGCTAATAGGCCACTCTCACCCGTACAAGTATAAGGATACTGTCTAATAAGCAGGAGTTCATAGTAAGCTAAGGATTAAGATCGAGTTACCTAGGCCATCAGTTTGAAATAGTCGGTCTCTTCAGTAAACGGCGTTATAAAGAGAGAGCGACTTTTTCGTGGTTCAGTCTTATGCAAACTCATTGCACAGGATTCCCCGCTCGTCATCTCCATGTGAAACGATTCAGATCACATCGTTTTGTACAATACAAACCGAGCCGCATCTAATAGTGCTACCAACATAATGTACCCGACCTTATCCATATACTATAGACCGTTTTGACTGACTACTTGTACCTGATCCACAATCATGTCATACATGAGGCTCAAGAACTCATATTCAGCCATGGGTGTTGGTCATTGGTATTGATTAATCCAAACACGTTTCACTTTATTCCAGTAAACTCCTTTACTAAATAAAACTAATAACTCTTTATTCTAAATAGATATTTACAAACATAACTGTTTACAAACCACGAATTTTAGGACATAAAACCCAACAATATATAAGTTGTGTCTTACATGCATGTAAGACACATATATCTGATATATATATATATATATATATATATATATTTGACATAAAAAATGTGGTGAATGCCTTTTTGGTACACACAATTGAGTTTAAAATCTCAATTTTTTCTGAGGTTTTGGGTTCGTGAGAGAAGAAGAAGGTCTTCTCTTACTTTATGTTCTCTGAACTTCAGAGTTTTAAAACCCACATCCTTCATTCCTTCAGTTCTTCTGCTTTCTTTTCTCTTCGTAACGGAGTCCCACAACTCCTTTGCACGGTGCCGAGGGTAGCGAGACTACCTAGGGTGGTCCTCGGGGCGTTCGTGAGAAGAGGCTGGAAGAGTTCGTGATGAGGAACGAGCGGCGAAGCTGAAGAAATTCGGAACTACAAGGGTATATAAATCTAATTTCTTTTTTTTTTCGTCGTTTGAGCATGTTTTCTATTTGCTAAATTGATGAAATTAGAGTATCATCGATCCAAAATCGCTTCCGCAGTGTAAAACGCTCCATCATGTAGATGCCACTAACGATGTCATTACTCCGCTCACAATTGTGACAAAATCATGTGGACAATCATGGGGAGTAGAACCCGTGTAGGGGTTGTTCATGACAACAGTCATTGAAAAAGTCCTGAATGACATAACTTCACATGTACTTTGAGATGAGGGAAAGAGATGAGAGGTAGAGAGGTCCCACTAGACGTGTCAATCTGTTCACACGAAGATTTCGACGAAGGAAATTTGACACGTGTAATATGAACTTGATTTGTATTTAATTGTATGTATCGGTGCGTAGTAGATTACAATCTCTAATATTTATCCTCTGATTCTTTCTCTCTCGAATGTAAATATGTCTCGAGGGCTTCACAGCTTGTTCTCAATGTTGGATTTGTTCGAGGGCTTTACAGCTTGTTCTCGATGTTGGATTTGTTTCGAGGGCTTCGCAGCTTGTTCTCAATGTTGGATTTTTTTCGAGGGCTTCGCAAGTAAAAACCCTAAAATGAGGAAAACTTAGAAATAATGATAAACAAGGTCGAACAAAATACGGTGTCTACAAACATTTTAGTTCTCAATTGCGATCTTTAGATACGCAATTTGAGAATCTTTTTTCTTCAATCACCTTCATCAAGTAGTTGATTTGTTACTCCATCTCTGTCATTCTTTCTTCCATAGCATTTGTTTCAGTCATCATGACGGATGCTACGTCCGAATCGAGATCAAATAGAGGGTTACACCTGATAACAAGTTTGTCACTCGTAAATGCCCCCGACAATTTCATTCTTTCTTCCATAGTATTTGTTTCAGTCGTTCTGACAGATGCTACGTGTTACGTCTCCAAAAGTGACTATTTTAGGACTTATTTGTGTTAGGAAGTTGTGCATTTGTAAGTGTTTTTGATAGGATTTAGCTTGAACCTATGCTTATATATGAGAATTAGAAGAGGGAAGCTAAAATAGGACTTGTATGCAAAAGGAAAGAAAAAGAATGAAAAACAAAGTTAGAAGAATGAAAACTGTGCATTGCGGAGGCATTGCGGAAACATTGCTAAAACCGCAATGTTTTAAGTGAAATCCGTAAGTTGGCTAACCTTTTTCTGTTGTGATCCGATATTTCAGGGATTCGTTCTTTCTCCTCCATCCATGTTGAAGTACGACGTTGAGGATGGATGGTTCTCCTTGGCCCAATCGCACCTGCAGAATACTATAAAAGGAGGTCAAAGAGGAGGGTTGAAACATCATCCGAAAGCGTAGAAGTCTCTTACCTTTCTCTCCCTTCAGCCGAGGCGTCTGCGACGAGGCGATCAAGCAAACCTTTACTGCTTTCTGTCTTTAACTTTTCATTTCCAGCACCATTTGTTGTTATTTCTTTTCCAGTAGTTAATCCATTCCATTTCGTTGCTTTCTGTCTTTATGTTAGTAACTTCAAGTCTTCATCTGTTCATTAAAACAATTGATTAATCAAAGCACAATTCATCATTTCACACCTTATCTTTATCTTCTCTGCCTACTGTTTTTCCTTTCTGTTTTGTCTTTAATTTTCTTCTAAGCATGTCTACTTCATCTAATATTTCTGTTCTCTCTACATCCATGAGTAACTAAGTAACATAGGGGCATGCTAATGACAATACTATAGGCTAAAACACGTGAACCAAGCATGTAGGATAGCTCTCGAATGCATTGATTGTATGTAAGCTTCATCCCACGGGCAATTTCGATTGGCCATCCATTTTGTCCAAAGAACTCCTAACCTCTGGAAGGAGTAAGAGTTCAGAGTCATACACTCATGCTAGCCTCTCAAGGTAGCCAGAAAACGACCTAGGAATAGGCGTTTTCCTAGTACAAATCACAACTTACTGCTTTAACAAGATGCTTAAGACCTTACTTGGACATGAGTAAACTAAAGAATCTAATGCATGAAATCGGAAGATACATGAGAATGAGTTAGTTTGATGCATAGTGAGTTAATCCAATGCTTGAGAATCGTGTGAAAATACCTATAGAGGAGTCGTTAGTAGCCCTTGTTTCTCCATTTTACACACTTTCGCTGTTAGTAACATTGCGGTAGAATTGCTGTTCTCGCAATTCTGTTAAGTTAAAAATTCTGCCTTAGCCATTTTCCTCTTCGTTTATTAATCTCTTCTCTTTACATTTGAGTTTATCATTGACTTGCACTTGTTCATGTTGCTATCCTTTATATATTCATTAGTAATTAGGCAATTTAAAACCAAATCTACCCCATTAAATCCACCCATTCTTGCTTAACAACACACTTCGCGAGTAACTAATAATAAATCTCTGTGGGAAAACGAATGAAAAAATACTTACTACTTGCTACAAGATCATGTATGCTTGCATGTTCTGAGTGCTCTCTCTCTCTTATTGCTTATTTCTTTTACACATTGAGCACGCAACAAGTTTTTGGCGCCGCTGCCGGGGATTTAGTTTAGTGAAAACGAAGTTTGTTAAGTTTGATACACAAGTTTAATATCTATTGGAACTGATCTTTTTCTCATTTCTTGTGCAGGTACCATAGGGTTAGTTTATGAATGAGCATTCAAGTAGCGATCTAGAGTTCAATCCTGAGCCTGAGAGATTACTTAGGGCCAGAAACAAAGCTAAGAAACGTCTCTTTAACCAACCCTCTATACCTCAATCAATTGCTGATTCTGCGGAGTCTTCGCAATCCTTCCACATAGAAATGGATATACCAGTCCCAAATTCGGTACCTACCGCTCGCAATCCCATCGAAATAGCGAATGATAAGGATAGTGCCATTCTTTCCTACCTAGTACCTATGCCTGGGGAACTAAACCCAAGCATAATCTGCCCTGAAATTACTGCCAACTCATTCGAGTTAAAGCCAGTAATGTTCCAAATGTTGTCCACTGTGGGACAATTCTTTGGAGTGGAAAATGAGGATCCCCACAACCATCTTAGAAACTTCCTAGGAGTTAGTGATACCTTTCTCATCCCTGGAGTTTCCCAAGAAGCCTTGAGGCTCTACCTCTTCCCTTACTCTTTAAGGGATAAAGCAAAGACGTGGTTAAACTCATTACCCTCTGGATCAGTCCTCAATTGGACAGACTTGGCAGAGAAATTCCTAGTCAAATATTTCCCACCTGATAGGAATTCTACCTTTCGTGATGATATAATCAAGTTCAAACAAGCTGAAAATGAGTCTCTTCACAAAGCTTGGACAAGGTTCAAGGACCTTCTACTTAAATGTCCACACCATGGCATTCCATGGTGTATCCAAATAGAGGTCTTTTTCAAAGGATGCAACCCCAGCACCAGACAAGTTTTAAATTCATCTGCTGGAGGTTCCATGCTTTCCAAAAGTTATAACGAAGCCTATGAGATCTTGGAGAAGATCTCAGCATCTCACTGTAGGTGGTCAGATGATCCAATAGAGCCAAGTAGAGCTCAAGATAAGGACGCACTCAATGCCATGAGTAGTCAAATAAGCGCCCTGACCAACCTAGTTAAACAAATGGCTCAAGCCAATCTCCAAACTAGTGTCAACACCGCCACAGCCATGTCAATGGGCACACAACCAAGTCAAGGTGAGACACTTATCTGTGGATTCTGTGGGGAAGGGCACCTGTATGAATACTGCCCTGGGAATCCAGCCTCAATCTGCTATGTTGGAAGCCAACAGCAGCCTAGGAACAACCCCTATTCCAACACTTACAATCCTGGTTGGAGGAACCACCCAAACCTTTCATGGGGTGGCCAACAAAATACTAACCAAGCTCCTAACCAACCAAGACCGAGTGGAACACCTGGTTTCACTCCCCAACATAACCAATCCATGTATCAAAAACCATACAACCAACCAGTAGGGTCATCTGTAGAAAATCTACTCAAAGAGTACATCGCCAAGAATGATGCTACTCTACAAAGCCAGCAAGCTACCCTCAGGAGCCTAGAGAACCAAATAGGGCAACTAGCCAATGAACTCAAAAGTAGGCCCCAAGGTAGACTACCTGCTGACACTGAGGTGCCAAGGAGAGATGGAAAAGAACAAGTTCAAGCAATTGAACTTAGAAGTGGGAGACCATTGGTGAGCAACACTAAAGAAACCCCAAAGAGAGTAGAGAACAATGAGTCTAGTGCTCCACTGGAGTCTCTGCCAAACCAAGGTCAACCATCAACGAGCACATCAGGAGCAAGGCTGGAGCCAATCATAGAAGAGATAGAAGAAATTCCAAGGCCTCCACCTATCCTGAGGCGACCTGAAGTGCCTGCATATGTGCCACCACCTCCATTCCCTCGAAGGCTAAAGAAAAAACAAGAACAGGAAGTGCACTTTAATAAATTCTTAGAAATTCTTAAACAAGTGCATGTTAATATTCCTTTTGTAGAAGTTCTACAGTCTATGCCCTCTTATGTTAAGTTTTTAAAGGATATAATCACTAACAAAAAAATTATTGGTGAATTTGAAACAGTGAATCTCACTGAGGAGTGTAGTGCCATACTCCAGAACAAGCTACCCAAGAAGGAGAAGGATCCTGGTTCCTTCACCTTACCAGTAGAGCTAGGAGGCAAGCACGTGGGCAGAGCTCTTTGTGACCTGGGAGCCAGCATAAACCTCATGCCCCTATCACTATTCCGCCAGCTAGGAATAGGAGAAGCACGTCCCACCACTGTCACTTTACAACTTGCAGACATATCCATAGCATACCCTGAGGGTAAGATTGAGGATATTTTTGTAAAGGTTGACAAGTTTATTTTCCTTGCAGACTTCATCATCCTGGATTATGAAGCAGACAAGGAGGTCCCCATCCTATTAGGCAGACCATTTCTAGCCACAGGTAGGGCCCTGATTGATGTCCAGAAAGGTGAGCTCACTATGAGGGTTCATGATGAGGTGGTTAAATTTAGTGTTTTTAAAGCCTTAAGGTACCCCTCTGACTCTGAATCTTGTGCTAGCATGGACATTGTAGATTCACTGATGGAAGAACAGCTGGAGCATGAATTATTAACTAAGCATGCTAATAATTATGTACAATTAGATTTAACTGATTTGAATGTTTCTGAGATAATGGATATACCTGTAGATAAAATACAGCATGTTTGTATAAATAAAGACCTGACTGACAGATCCCTGAATCCATTAAAGCCATCCATTGAGCATCCACCTGTCTTAGAATTGAAACCTTTACCCACTCATCTTAAGTATGCATATTTAGGAAGTAATGATACTCTGCCTGTGATTATTTCATCTAAATTGAGTGAGAAGCATGAGGTTGAGCTGATATTATTAGTTAAGCAGCATAAAAAGGTTATTGCATGGACTATTGCTGACATTAGAGGCATTAGCCCCTCTTACTGCATGCATAAAATAATATTAGAGGAAGAGCATACACCCCGAGTAGATCACCAACGTAGGTTGAACCCCTCTATGAAAGAGGTAGTAAAAAAAGAAATCATAAAGTGGTTAGATGCAGGTGTAATCTTCCCTATAGCTAGTAGTCAGTGGATGAGTCCAATACAATGTGTACCTAAGAAGGGGGGGATGACTGTAGTAGTAAATGAGAGCAATGAACTGATTCCAACTAGAACTATTACAGGATGGAGAGTCTGTATGGACTATAGGAAATTGAATAAGGAAACAAAAAAGGATCACTTCCCTTTACCATTTATTGACCAGATGTTAGATAGGATAGCTGGTAGAGCTTATTACTGCTTTCTAGACGGTTATTCAGGATATAACCAGATCACTATAGACCCTAAGGACCAGGAGAAGACCACCTTCACCTGCCCTTTTGGAACATTTGCCTTTCGCAGAATGCCTTTTGGCTTATGCAATGCACCAGCAACGTTCCAAAGGTGCATATTGGCAATCTTCTCTGACTTAGATGAATCCATGATAGAGATATTTATGGATGACTTCTCAGTCTTTGGTGATTCATTCACAAACTGTCTAGAGAACTTAGGACAAGTCCTGGCTAGGTGTGAGGAGACCAACCTAGTCCTTAATTGGGAAAAGTGTCACTTCATGGTGGAAGAGGGGATAGTCCTAGGTCATAGAGTGTCTAGAGCAGGAGTAGAGGTCGATAGGGCCAAGATTGAAATAATAGAGAAGCTAGTGGAACCTCAGAATGTGAAAGCCATTAGAAGTTTCTTAGGACACGCAGGTTTCTATAGAAGGTTCATTAAGAACTTTTCTAAGATCTCCAAACCTTTGTGTGAGCTTCTAGAGCTGAATAAGCCATTCATCTTCTCTAAAGAATGTTTACTAGCCTGGAAAACCCTTAAGGAAGCACTAGTCAAAGCACCTATTATAGTAGGACCAAATTGGGACCTTCCCTTTGAGATGTTATGTGATGCGAGTGACTATGCTGTAGGGGTTATGCTAGGACAAAAGATTGACAAACTAACACACCCTGTATACTATGCTAGTAAGACACTTAATGAGGCACAATGTAATTACACAACTACGGAAAAGGAGATGCTAGCTGTAGTATTTGCCTGTGAGAAGTTTAGGAATTACATTGTAGGCACTAGGACAATCGTGTACACTGACCATTCTTCCTTGAAATACCTTATGCGGAAGGCTGATGCTAAGCCTAGGTTGATTAGATGGGTGTTGTTGCTGCAGGAATTTGATCTAGACATTAGAGATAAGAAAGGCTGTGAAAATGTGGTTGCGGATCATCTTTCCAGATTGCAACATAATTGCGATAACATTGCGGAAACCGCAATTTCTGATGCCTTTATCGATGAGCATGTCTTTGTATTAGCACATCGTGATAACGATGAGGAACCTTGGTTTGCTGACATTGCTAACTTCCTTGCCTCGCAGGTACTACCAACTTTCAAGGGAGGACAAGAAAAGAAGAGGTTCCTGCATGAAGCTAGGAAGTTCATATGGGATGATCCTACACTCTACAAGACATGTGCGGATGGTTTGCTGAGGAAGTGTGTGTCAGCTGCTGAGGCGAAGTCTGTGCTGCAGCACTACCATACAGCACCCTATGGTGGACACTTTGGTGGCCAAAGGACAGCTGCAAAGGTGTTCCAGAGTGGCTACTACTGGCCCACGATCTTCAAAGATGCCCACGAATACGCACACAGCTGTGATGAATGCTAGAGAACAGGTAACCTTAGTCGAAAGGATGAGATGCCTCTCACTTACATCCTAGAGTTGGAGCTCTTTGATGTGTGGGGCATTGACTTCATGGGACCATTTCCCCCATCAGCAGGTAACCTTTACATACTTGTAGCTGTAGACTATGTATCTAAATGGGTAGAAGCCATAGCATGTCCAAATAATGATGCCAAAACAGTCATTAAGTTCCTTAATAGACATATCTTTACTAGGTTTGGAACACCTCGTGCTATAATTAGTGATGAAGGGACACACTTTATTAATAAAGCTATAGAAAAAGTGTTGGCTAAATACAATGTTAGACATAGGGTAGCCACCCCTTATCACCCACATTCGAATGGACAAGCTGAAATATCAAATAGGGAGATTAAAAACATACTCGAAAAAGTGGTCAAACCCAATAGAAAAGATTGGTCGTTTAAACTCGAGGATGCACTTTGGGCATATAGGACTGCATATAAGACACCCCTAGGTATGTCTCCTTATAGACTTGTGTATGGAAAAGCATGTCACTTACCATTCGAATTAGAAATTAAAGCATTTTGGGCCTTGAAAGAACTGAATTATTGCGTGACCGATGCGGGAACATTGCGGTCTCTGCAATTACATGAGCTTGATGAGCTTAGACATATGTCCTATGAAAATGCTAAAATGTATAAGGAAAAGACTAAGATTTGGCATGATAGTAGACTTAGGATTAAGGACTTTAAGAAAGGCCAGCTTGTCTTATTATTTAACTCACGGTTGAGATTATTTCCAGGCAAACTTAAGTCCAGATGGTCAGGTCCTTTTGTGATAACTAACGTGTTTGTTCATGGTGCAATCGAGATTAGGAACCTGCAGCACGGGCAACCGTTCATGGTTAATGGGGCAAGATTGAAGCATTATTATGAGGAAGGAGATGTGAAGACTCTCTCGGCCTTCCTCTTCACTGAAACGTGAAAATAAGAACGAGAGAGGACGAGTGATCACTGTGCTCGTCCATACGAGGCTAATGCCTTAGTTTAATTTTTGCTATTCTTTCGGTTACTGTTTGTATAGATTTTTGTGTGATTTTAATTACGAATTTGATGTTGATTTTATTTCTTTTGATAGGGGATCGATAGAGGGAATCAAGGAGATGGATCTAGGATAAAAGATCGGGGAAGATACTGGACCAAATCAAAGATTGAGTTGAGGAAATAGGGGCATTTGAAACGAAGGAAATCTCCAACGGCCATTTAATTGCGGTGGATTTGCTGAATCCGCAACAGAAATAGCCGTTGGGATTTCCATCATTACAAATAGCCGTTAGAACCGCCGTGGCCCATACGCTTCCTTCATTCCCTGAACTCCAAGAAAGCTCTCTCCTTCTTCCTCTGCAATCCCTCTTTCCAGATTCTTACGATTCCACCATGGTGCTAACAAGAGCTGAGAGATCTGCGTCCAAGAAGAAGGCTGACGACACTGAGATAGCTGCGAGAGAGGCACTCCTTGCCTTGGCGGATGCTGAAGCCGCGCGAACCGAACGCCTTCCCAAGCTCCCTGTCCGCAAGAAGAAGTGGAAGGTAGTAACGGAGATCCCTGCTGGGCCATCTGAACCAGCAGGAACGCCCAAGAAAAGGAAGTGGAAGATGGCTGTGGCCGACGCAGCGATCAAGAAGAAGACTCCCTCTGTGGGGAGTCGAGAGAGTGGCCGTCCATCCTACGAGACGGCCAGACAAAGCCATTCTCCATCTCCACCAGCGCGAAGCCCTGAGCCTTCTCCATCTCCGCAGAGCTCTGAACACTCTCCACCGCCGCAGAGCCCTGAAGCATCACCCATCTCCCAGACGCCTGAACCTGAAATCCCAGATGCAGAGCATCAAGAGTCGGCGCAGGGCGGTGAAGAAGCTGAAGAAGAAGAGGTCTTCTCTCCTTTGAGGGAAGTCAGCCCCGAGAGCCCAGCACAGGGGGATGATTCGATGGATGAGACATTGGGGGATTGCCTCCAACAGATCACAACCAAGGCAAGATTGAGAAAGAAAGCCACCAAGGTTGTCAAGGCCAAACGGCCAAAAGCGTCGAAGAAGTCCAAGAAAAAGAAAGCCAGGGGTGAGCCTTCATCAAAGAAGGTTAGTGGTGAGCCCTCGCTGAAGAAACTCAAGATCGAGGCTGCTGAATCAGTCAGGGCAAAGGACAAGGGGAAAGCCAAGCTGTACCCCGAAGATGAGCCTCAATCTGTGAGGTATGTGTCCTCTGATGCTGAGTCCAGAGGCACTGAGTTGAGGAAGAGGGACCTGCTCCATGAGAAGGGGTTCCTTGACGCACTAGCAGACCTGCCGCAATTCTTGCGCGCAGGGATCACTAATCACGGCTGGGAAGAGCTGTGCAGACCACCCGTCCCAGCCTACTCCAGCATGGTGTATGATTTCTACGCCAACTTGATGAACCCTGAAGATGGCCTATCTGTGGTCAGAGGAATCGAGGTGGATTTCTCAGCTAAGGCAATCAATGAAGCTTATGGCCTCAAGGGGCAAAAACACACGGATTATGCAAGGATCATTGATGCGCCAACTGAGGCTGTCCTGGAGGAAGCGCTGCGGATCATTGGCCAACCTGAGGCAGCGTGGACGGTTTCACGCAATGGGAAGCACACTCTAATGAGTGCTACCCTCACAGCCAAGGCAGCTGTCTGGTTCTCCTTCGTGCGGAGGAGGCTGTCCCCAGTGACCCACGAGACCACCATCAACCAAGGCAGGTCACTGCTGGTTTATGCAATCATGAGGGGCCTCACAATCAACGTTGGTGAGGTCATTGCAGCCTCAATCGCAGACTGCGCCAAAAAGGGTAAGGGTCCACTTTTCTTTCCCAATACAATTACTAAGCTTTGCTTACGTGCAGGGGTTCCAATCAAGCGGATGGAAAGGCAGCTGGCCTACACGGGGCACCTGGAGCTGCCTACAGGCTTGAGGATGCGAAGGAAGGGGAACATGGAGTTCGAGCTAGATGGCCTGGCTGCTGCTCAGTCTCTGTCGATGGCCTGTCTGATGGATCTGCAGAAGAAGATGGCTCAATGGGCCACATACGCGCAGGCAAGGGATAAGGATGTTGCTGACCAATTGGGCTGCATCTTTCCTGAGTTCCCCACGGACCTACTGACACCATGGGCACCTCCACGACCAAGGAGGGATGATGATGATGAGGACATCAGAGTGCTAGGCTGATTAGCACTCAAGGGAGTATTTCTGTTCCCTAAAAGAAAAAAAAATCAAACTGCTTTTCATTGAACCATGTGAATTCTGCTGTTTTGAGTTAATATTTGGTCTGTTTTTTGTTCTGTACTTTTGTTATTTGAATTTGTTTAGTACAGTTTGATGGTAGCTGAATAGGTAGATTAGTTTAGTTTCCTTTTTGTATAGCTTAAATGACTGGAAAGAGCATGCATAGGGGCCTTGATCACTGATATATCTGCCCTGTATCCATTGCGAAATAATTGCGGATTCCGCAATTTTTGTTAGTAATTGCATGTTTTTGACCGACTGTTTAGCTAGGCTGGTTCTGTTTAATTTTGATGTTTTGCTGCTATCTTGACTGCCTTATATAGCCTATCTATAAGCATGCTGGATGAGTGTCTTAAGGCACCTTTGATAGTTTAAATTAGCCTCTTAAAAGTGCTCAGCATGCGAAGCTTTAAGTCCTTCCCTGCCTGTTTTTATAAATTTCTGCTGCTGTGATGTTTGCTTTGGGAATGTTCTGTCTATCCCTAGGGCTTTTAGATTCTCTTTGTTTTACCTTAGACTAGATGCTTCTAGGACAAGTTTGAAGGTGTGCCACCTCAGACACTCATTGGGGACAATGAGTAGTTTAAGTTTGGGGGAGGCCACCCTAGGCCTAAGAACATTCCTCTCTCCCTTAAAGCATAAGCATTCTTCTTCTCCTTTACAAAAAAATGATGAGCTGAAGAAAAAAAAATGAAAAATAGAATAAAGAGGGGTGTCTCTCTTAAGTTGCTGAGTAATCAGTGCCAAGTGTGTAACCCACAAGTGGCATTGCATCAAAAGGCAACCAAAGGAGAGGCTCCACCAAAGTAAGAAAGGAAAAGGAAGAAATAGGGAAGAAGAATGTATACCTAGGAGTTGCAACTTTGTGGCTTAGATGTCCTGAATAAAAAGAACTCTGATCCTCAATTAGCTGAGCACAAAGTTGTAGCTTGTAGGGTTGTTTAGGGAGATGAATGTATGTCCAATGTAGTGATGCCAGGGTTTAGGTTGTTCTCTAAATGTACTACTGTCACTATTAATACTAAGACTCGCATGACTCTAAGGAATCCTAGGTAGCTCAAAAGTAAAAACTAGAAGCATGTACTGAGTCTGGGGTAAAGCTAGGTAGAATTTGAAACCTTAGGGATAGTTGCACGATATGACAGACGCGAATAGATCAGCTGTAAGGAGCTAATAAAAACAGTAGGATCATTAGGCGAGCGAAGTCAGAAGAAGCAAAATAAGAGGATAGTTGTAAACTTAGAAGTGTGTCACAGGACAGCACTGCCATAGATAGGAATTTAGGGGAGTCAGCAAGTGGTTAGACAGGATAAAACAGCAGCCTAAGTAAGTCCTTAGATTGCTCGAGGACGAGCAAAACCTTAAGTTTGGGGGTGTGTTACGTCTCCAAAAGTGACTATTTTAGGACTTATTTGTGTTAGGAAGTTGTGCATTTGTAAGTGTTTTTGATAGGATTTAGCTTGAACCTATGCTTATATATGAGAATTAGAAGAGGGAAGCTAAAATAGGACTTGTATGCAAAAGGAAAGAAAAAGAATGAAAAACGAAGTTAGAAGAATGAAAACTGTGCATTGCGGAGGCATTGCGGAAACATTGCTAAAACCGCAATGTTTTAAGTGAAATCCGTAAGTTGGCTAACCTTTTTCTGTTGTGATCCGATATTTCAGGGATTCGTTCTTTCTCCTCCATCCATGTTGAAGTACGACGTTGAGGATGGATGGTTCTCCTTGGCCCAATCGCACCTGCAGAATACTATAAAAGGAGGTCAAAGAGGAGGGTTGAAACATCATCCGAAAGCGTAGAAGTTTCTTACCTTTCTCTCCCTTCAGCCGAGGCGTCTGCGACGAGGCGATCAAGCAAACCTTTACTGCTTTCTGTCTTTAACTTTTCATTTCCAGCACCATTTGTTGTTATTTCTTTTCCAGTAGTTAATCCATTCCATTTCGTTGCTTTCTGTCTTTATGTTAGTAACTTTAAGTCTTCATCTGTTCATTAAAACAATTGATTAATCAAAGCACAATTCATCATTTCACACCTTGTCTTTATCTTCTCTGCCTACTGTTTTTCCTTTCTGTTTTGTCTTTAATTTTCTTCTAAGCATGTCTACTTCATCTAATATTTCTGTTCTCTCTACATCCATGAGTAACTAAGTAACATAGGGGCATGCTAATGACAATACTATAGGCTAAAACACGTGAACCAAGCATGTAGGATAGCTCTCGAATGCATTGATTGTATGTAAGCTTCATCCCACGGGCAATTTCGATTGGCCATCCATTTTGTCCAAAGAACTCCTAACCTCTGGAAGGAGTAAGAGTTCAGAGTCATACACTCATGCTAGCCTCTCAAGGTAGCCAGAAAACGACCTAGGAATAGGCGTTTTCCTAGTACAAATCACAACTTACTGCTTTAACAAGATGCTTAAGACCTTACTTGGACATGAGTAAACTAAAGAATCTAATGCATGAAATCGGAAGATACATGAGAATGAGTTAGTTTGATGCATAGTGAGTTAATCCAATGCTTGAGAATCGTGTGAAAATACCTATAGAGGAGTCGTTAGTAGCCCTTGTTTCTCCATTTTACACACTTTCGCTGTTAGTAACATTGCGGTAGAATTGCTGTTCTCGCAATTCTGTTAAGTTAAAAATTCTGCCTTAGCCATTTTCCTCTTCGTTTATTAATCTCTTCTCTTTACATTTGAGTTTATCATTGACTTGCACTTGTTCATGTTGCTATCCTTTATATATTCATTAGTAATTAGGCAATTTAAAACCAAATCTACCCCATTAAATCCACCCATTCTTGCTTAACAACACACTTCGCGAGTAACTAATAATAAATCTCTGTGGGAAAACGAATGAAAAAATACTTACTACTTGCTACAAGATCATGTATGCTTGCATGTTCTGAGTGCTCTCTCTCTCTTATTGCTTATTTCTTTTACACATTGAGCACGCAACACTACGTCAGAATCGAGCTCGAATAGAGGGCTACACCTGATAAGAAGTTTGTCACTCGTAGATGCCCCTAACGATGTCACTACTCCGCTCACAATTGTGACAAAATCATGTGGACAATCGTGGGGAGTAACCCGTGTAGGTGTTGTTCATGACAACAATCATTGAAGAAGTCCTGAATGTCATAACTTCACTTGTACTTTGAGATGAGGGAAAGAGATGAAAGGTAGAGAGGTCCCACTGGACGTGTCAATCTGTTCACACGAAGATTTTGACGGAAGAAATTTGACACGTGTAATATGAACTTGATTTGTATTTAATTGTATATATCAGTGCGTAGTAGATTACAATCTCTAATATTTATCCTCTGATTCTTTCTCTCTCGAATGTAAATATGTCTCGAGGGCTTCACAGCTTGTTCTCAATGTTGGATTTGTTTTGAGGGCTTTACAGCTTGTTCTCGATGTTAAATTTCTTTCGAGGGCTTCGCAACTTGTCCTCGATGTTAGATTTGTTTCGAGGGCTTCGCAGCTTGTTCTCAATGTTGAATTTGGATTGAGATCTTCGCAGCTTGTTCTCGATGTTGAATTTGGATCGAGGGCTTCGCAGCTTGTTCTCGATGTTGAAGGATTGTTAAGTCTTCCAAGGATTCAGGTAGTCTTCGCTTTGTTTATGAATTCTCTCTGAGCTCTTATGAGTAGAAATTTTCTGAACCTTGCAAATGATGGATGAGCTCTCTATTTATAGAATTCTCATGGGAACATAGAGAGCTTAGGCCCAATATTTGGGCCCAGTCATCTGGGTTTGGGCTTTGGGCCAAGTTGCCATTTAAATAGCTTCCTGAGTCAATTTGATTTTGAGTTCAATTGAAATATGACCCAATTCGACCGGTTAAGTTTATTTGATCAAACGGTCATGATGAAGAAAAGTGGCATTTTCTTGAGACTTGCCAATTTTGTCTTCAAATTTAATTCGTCCCAGATGTAAGTTTGTCATCGCTTTGTCAACACTACTAGAAAAAGGGGAATAAATGACTTGTGTGATGGAGCGTTTTACGCAGCGGAAGCGATTTTGGATCGACGATACTCTAATTACATCAATTTAACTAATAGAAAACATGCTCGAAAAGCGGAAATAAGAAAATTAGAAATACATACCTTTGTAGTACCGAATTTCTTCGTGTTCCGCCGACCGAACCTCGTCACAAAATCTTCGAGCTTCTGCTCACGAACGCCCCGAGGACCACCTCCGGTAGTCCCGCTATCCTCAGCGCCAAGCAACGGAGTTGTGGGACTTCGTTAAATAAAGAAAAGAAAACGAAAAAGAAGAGGAAGAAGAAGGAACAAAGGTCTCAGGGGAATGTTTTTTTTCATGAACTTCAAAATTTTGAAGACTGAAACGTAAATGAAGAATTTACAATTCCTCTCCACCTTTTGAAGACCCCATTCCACTTATAAATCTTTTAGCCATATGTAATATATATATATATATATATATATATATATATATATTAATATATTATATATAATTTATTATTATTTTATAACATTAATTCTTAATTAATTTTAAATAATAATAAATATTTTATTAATTAAACTTTTTAATTAATAAAATATATATATGAATTAATTAATATTATTTAATTCAATATCAAATATTAATTAAATAATATGGCTAAATCCGGTTTTCCAAAAATCGACTTTTTAGACATGAATCCTATTCATCTTTTAGACGATTCTCATATTTAAATCATATTTAAATATGTCCATCATCCTTCCAATAAACCGAATTTGAACAATTCAAATTATTTTTCCCTTTTCTTTTCTCTTACACTGTTGCATGGCGTTATCCGAGCTAGCCGAGAGAACCTAGAGGACCTACAGATCATGAGCTCCAACGATACGAGATTATTCGGTCAAAACTCTTTTAACCCGAATCAATCAACTTTCGTTAACCCCCGAAGACTCCACTATAGTCCGAGGGTTGCACTCTCCTCACTGTAGATATATTATGTCCTCTTGATATAACCGCCATATGCAAGTCGACCCTTCACAGGTTGTTCGTAACCACAACTAGGTCGTTTAAATCGTTTAACCCATGCGGTTGCGTCTATGTTCCTTAAGTACCACTGACACCTCTAATGAACAATTGATCAATGGTCCAACCAGCAGATCAGGTCCCTCTCTTGCCAATGAGAAGGTGGGCGCCCATTGTTCAAGCCCCAGAGTTAGCTATTAAAGGAACAACATATCTACTAGCCCTGAAGAGCGGGTTAGGAGTGAAACTCATCTTACTACACTATGTCCCCAACTACCTATTGGACTTTATCCCTGAGATGGTAGGCTAATTGAGCGGACATTTTGCCACTCTCACCCATACAAGTCTAAGGATACTGTCTAATAAGCAGGAGTTCATAGTAAGCTCAGGATTGAGATCGTGTTACCTAGGTCATCAGGTGAAAACGTCGGGGTCTTCAATAAACGACGTTATAAAGAGAGAGCGACTTTTTCGTTGTTCAGTCTTATGCAAACTCATTGCACAAGACGCCCCCGCTCGCACATCCCCATGTGAAACGATTCGGATCACATCGTTTTGTACTTTACAAAGCGAGCCGCATCCAATAGCGTTACAAAGATAAGGTACCCAGCCTTATCCGTATACTATAGACCGTTTTGACTGTCTACTTGAGCTTGACCCACATTCATGTCATAGATGAAACTCAAGTACTCATGATCGTCAAGGGTGTTGGTCATTGGTATAGATTAATGCAAACATGTTTCACTTTATTCCAGCAAACACCTTTACTGAATAAAACTTAATAAATCATGATTACTAAATAGATAATTTACAAACATAACTGTTTACAAACCACGAGTTTTAGGACATTAAACTCAACAAACTCCCACTTGGACTTAAACGTCTGTGGTGTACATGTTGGCGAGGAGAACTATAATATCATATATCTATATTCTTCTCCCACTATCTTATTTAGCAACCCGGAGCCCTAAACTCTTTAGGTATCTCTCAAACACTTTAGCCGTGAGAGACTTAGTAAACATATCAGCATGAAGTACTATGAGGCTTTCCATGTGACCATCACATCTCCTCATCCGCACTACTTAAGAGCTCAAAGCCCACTTTTTTGATTTTGTTATACAAGCTGCAACAAATTTTAGCTTTTATAGAGGAATCAACAATACAACTGTTGTATTCCATTCCTTTATACTATGACAAAATATTAACCAATATAACTGACAGCTCCCACTGCATAAAACATATCGGGACAGCACCTCATAACATCGATTATTAATAACTCTTGTCAATATCAGATGTTAGGAGACTACACTAGCGATTTGTTCTTGCGACTCAGATCAATCTGAATCCTTAGAATAAATTAAGCCTCTCCCAGATCACATATCTGGAAATGGGTCGCTAGTTTATGCTTAAGTGCCAGAAACTACATCCTATAACATTCTCAATGAATAGGACATTAATTACGGAAACATATTATGAAAGCTATAGTATTGATAAAACATTTGCCCAGCAAAGTTTATCAATAACATGTTTAAGCCATAAGATTTGATTTGAACATCAAACCTTAATCATTCAAGATTAAGTTGCTAGTTCCAATCCATAAAAGAATTGAATAAGTTAACAAAACGATTTTGTTTTTAATCTTGTATATGACTCTCAGAGAGATTATGACTTATAGATACTCTAATCAAGATAGCTAGTCTTGATTTCTATTTATCTTATCATATCTAGTATAGAACAAGAAAAATAGATGAGAGTAGTCTAACAACTTACGTCTGGTAACAAGTCAACAAGTTGATACACAATCAACCTCTTAACTTTGAGACAGTCCCATTACCAGAAAGTCAAGCCTTAAAAGTTTCTACAGCTTCAAACCATTGGTCCTTGTCTAAATAATCCATTGTCTAATTAAAAACAACGAATCCTCAAGTCATCATCTGGTATGTTAACTCGAGTTTTATAGACAATCCAATGAGTTAAGGTTTTCTAAACTATTGAGAATAACCAACTCTACTATCAGCAACCCTTGTTGATTTAGATATAGCTTTCCTCTAATACGCCTAGTCTTAACATCCCTGTTGTTTTCTGAATTAATAGAACATGCAAGTATACATCTTTTGTGAAAATGAACTGTTCATTTATATACAACAAAAGATACATATATACAAATGTTCAAACAATTACAGAAATATGTAGAACTTAATAACACATATCACATATGTGATTTAGGTTCATACAAAACAACATTATAAGCACAAAACTTCCATTGTGCAGCTGTATAGACGTCTTCTCAAGTCATCCAACATGGAGAAATCGGCCATCAGGAACTAATTTCCTGGAAAAAAAAAACAAACATCATTAGTGGTTCCTGAATAAAATTCAGGTATGACATTCATAAATCCACTATACATGTTTAGACAAATAAATCTCATTTACCTTGTCGTTCTTTCTCGGCATGTTTCTCCGTAAGGTATTTTGGGCAGTTGCGCTTCCAATGCCCTTCTTCGTTACAATGGAAACACTTCCCTTTGTCAGAAGATCCAAACTTTACCTTGGCTACTAGCATAGGAGCTTTGCCTTTTATCTTGTTTCTCTTCTTCTTACGAATAGTCCTACTACTCGTTGCAGTGGCTTCAGACTTACTCCCAGACCCAGCCCCTTTCAGGAACTTCTTCGAAGTGACTACATTAGCCTCCTTCTCTTTTCCTTTAGAGGCATGAAGGGTCTGGTAAGTCTGCAACTCGTGCAGAAGAGTGGTAAAGTTCAATTCTATCTTATTTATGACCATATTTGATCTAAAATTCAGGAAACTCTGCAGGAGAAATTCCAAGATAAAACTTACTTGACTCTTCTCGTCAATCGCAGCTCCGTTCACTTCTGCCGTCATGAAGTGGACCATCATGTTAAGGACATGTTCCCTAACAGAGGTTCCTTCCTTCATTCGAGCAATATAAACGAATTTGAGGGCTTCATGGCGAAGAGGCGAGGACGGTTGTACAAACATCTCTTGCAATGAAGACATAATTTCCTTAGCGGAAACCATAACCTCATGCCTCTTGGCCAAGACATCCTGCATGCTTGCCAAGATATAGACTCGGGCTTTATCATTAGCCCTAATCCAGCGTGTTGGGTTTTATGTCCTAAAACTTGTGGTTTGTAAACTGTTATGTTTGTAAATAAACTATTTAGAATAAAGAATTATTAGTTTTATTCAGTAAAAGAGTTTACTGGAATAAAGTGAAACGTATTTAGGTTAACCTATACCAATGACTGATAGCTCTAAAATAGAGCTATTATTTACTCCCTAATATTAGCTAAAACCATGCTCAATATTGATTAAAATGTCTTCTTGTAGGTGATTTCATGGTAGAGTGCTCGGGGAGTCTGAGGATGTGTTTCGGGGCTAAAAACGACGTTTTAGAGCTTCATGGACGCATCGGGAATGAAGGGGTTTGAAGAATTGAAGAAATGGCAAAAATTGCCATTGAAAGGCAATTGTTGGCCACCAAACCCGAGAGCAAGCGTTGAGCAACAGCGTCTCGACGCCGCCCCGACATTTTCCGGATTTTGACGAGTGCCCTAGCGTCGAGCGCGCGCGCTCAACGCTGACAGCGTCGAGACGCTGTCCGAGCGTCTCGACGCTACCCCGTGCGCGCGCTGCCAACTTAGGGCACAGCGTCGAGACCCTACCCTAGCGTCTCGACGCTCCGACGGCTTTAAAAGCCTTCTTCTCCGATTTTAGCCGCAAGTTTTGTTCCAATTTCGTTTTTCCACCATTGTTAGGCTCGGGTGGGAGCTCTAAACTCATATTTCTCCCATTTTCTCTTCAATAAAGTTCAAACATTGAGAAAATCTCTTGATTTACACAACGGGGAGCTAAGGTAAATGCTCTAATTCGGGTATTAGGGGTTATCTTGAGGCTTAGGGAGGGTTTATATGAATTTCTAGCTTGGTTTTGTTAATTTCTTGCATCTCTTGGTCTGTATTAAGAACGAATAACTTACCTTTCCGATTAGGAGTGACGTCCATAATTAGTTACGCATGCTTAGTTGGCTATTATTGATTTTTGACAAACTTCAATACTTAGTAGCGAAAGTCTAGCTCGTGGCTAATCAATTCGAGCCTAAGTGACAGTTGGGGGTAGGAATTGATTAACGTTCTCACGGCGGGCTTAAGACTAAGAGATAAATCGAATTAGTTCTAGGATTAATTCGTCTCAATGATACCCGTTACTGTTTGTTAATTGATTTAAGAGTCATGAACTTAGATTAATTAGGGGGCAGGTTTAATTAGGATTGCACTTCCCTAATTAATTCTTTGGGGTGCTTTGGACCCGGTTGGGACGAAACATTTTGTGTGCATGAAATAGAATTACTTTGCTAATTAGAATCCCTATGAACTAAGCGCATCAAGATAAATCCCGAGCACTCGAATTAGGAGCACGCGTTACATTTATTTTTCCGCTCTTTACTTTTCGCAATTATTTTTCCGTTAGTTTAGTTTAGTTTTAATTAACTCCCCCTTTTATTTTACTGTTTCATTTTGAGTGTTTTAAAAGACAAATAGAAATTAGTTAAGAGAGATTGATTTAGGTTCCCTGCGGATCGACCCGTTACCACTAGCTGCAAAGCTTAGTAGTTTCGGTATTTATAAATTTCATTTTGGCGGGTCTCGACAACCCGAAATTTAGTTGGACATTCAAAAAATCCTTCTACCAATGACCAACACCCTTGGCTGAATATGAGTACTTGAGCTTCATGTATGACATGATTTTGGATCAGGCTCAAGTAGTCAGTCAAAACGGTCTATAGTATACGGATAAGGCTGGGTATCTTATCCTGGTAATACTATAGGATGCGGCTCACTTTGTATTGTACAAAACGATGTGATCCGAATCGTTTCACATGGAGATGTGCGAGTGAGGGCGTCCTGTGCAAAGAATTTGCATAAGACTGAACCGCGAAATATGTTGCTCTCTCTTTATAACACTGTTGCGCACTTTTAATGCAGAGCAAAACCGCAAGTGTACGGGTCAAGTAATAAAGTGTAAATGAATACGAATATCGTCTTCAGGACTGACTTTCTAGTTCACTTAAGTACCCTGAATAATAGTGTTTAATTTTATCTAGAGAAATAAGATGAAAAGTGGGTTGTAACTGTTGAGGATCCCGATCCCACATCGAACAGATGAAGGGACCTCACTCACAATATAACATACATGGGCTACTCCTCCTATCACCAATTGGTTATAGGATGGAACCCCATGATGTCAAATATGGTATCAGAGCCCACGAACCCAAACGGGTATTCGGTCCAAAAAATGGGATCCCGACCCAAGATGATGAACCCAAAGAGGCATCATCTGGGATCCCGACCCAAGGGGGCATGTTGAGGATCCCGATTCCTCATGATGTTTAATGTGGTATCAGAGCCCACGGTCCAAAAATGGGATCCCGACCCAAGATGGTGAACCCAAAGAGGCATCATCTGGGATCCCGACCCAAGGGGGCATGTTGAGGATCCCGATCCCACATCGGAAAGATGAAGGGACCTCACTCACAATATAACATACATGGGCTACTCCTCCTTTCACCAATTGGTTTTAGGATGGAACCCAAAAAGGCATCATCTGGGATCCCGACCCAAGGGGGCATGTTCCCCATGGTGTCTAATATGGTATCAGAGCCTACGGTCCAAAAAATATGGGATCTCGACCCAAGACGGTGAACCCAAAGAGGCATCATCTGGGATCCCGACCCAAGGGGGCATGTTGAGGATCCCGATCCCACATCGAACAGATGAAGGGACCTCACTCACAATATAACATACATGGGCTACTCCTCCTATCACCAATTGGTTATAGGATGGAACCCCATGATGTCAAATATGGTATCAGAGCCCACGAACCCAAACGGGTATTCGGTCCAAAAAATGGGATCCCGACCCAAGATGGTGAACCCAAAGAGGCATCATCTGGGATCAAGGGGGCATGTTGAGGATCCCGATCCCACATCGGAAAGATGAAGGGACCTCACTCACAATATAATATACATGGGCTACTCCTCCTAACACCAATTGGTTTTAGGATGGAACCCCATGATGTCTAATATGGTATAAGAGCCTACGGTCCAAAAAAATGGGATCCCGACCCAATATGGTGAACCCAAAGAGGCATCATCTGGGATCCCGACCCAAGGGGGCATGTTGAGGATCCCGATCCCACATCGAACAGATGAAGGGACCTCACTCACAATATAACATACATGGGCTACTCCTCCTATCACCAATTTGTTATAGGATGGAACCCCATGATGTCTAATATGGTATCAGAGCCCACGAACCCAAACTGGTATTGGGTCCAAAAATGGGATCCCGACCCAAGATGATGAACCCAAAGAGGCATCATCTGGGATCCCGACCCAAGGGGGCATGTTGAGGATCCCGATCCCACATCGGAAAGATGAAGGGACCTCACTCATAATATAACACACATGGGCTACTCCTCCTATCACCAATTGGTTTTAGGATGGAACCTCATGATGTTTAATAGTAACAACTATTTTAAAAGCAAACAATAAAATAAAGTAGCAAATTAAACAAATCACGAGAGGAGTATCTTAGGGATGTGATTTCACCAATTAGATTGACGCTTCAATCAATCAAAGACCTAGATTATTCATGCAAATTTCCATAAGTCTAGAAGGACACAAATAACAATTGACTCTTACGAGTGCAATTGGTCTCATGCAATGTAATAAAACTAATTGTTCAATCTAGTTTTTAAAGACATGCAAGGCATTAGAAACTCTTCTTTAAAACAACTTCTAAGATAGCCTAATCATTCCTATGTTAGAACTATTCTTAGTCATGCAATTAAGATCTACTCTAAATCATTCTCTTTCAAGCATAATTTAAACCATGAAGACATACAACCCTTGGCCAAAAGATTATAAGCATTAAGAAAGTAAAAGCATGAATGAACAATAAACAATCAATCTAAGCATTCAATTAATTAAAACATCAAAACTAAAAGGCTACATCAACCCCCAAGATAATAAGTTTAGCCACTCATGTTCAAAACTACAAACATATCAAACAATAAGAAATTCATCAACAAAGTTCTGAGAAAAGGGAGGAATAAACTCAATATCGTGCCGTTCTCCGTTCCCGGCTTGTGATCTACAATCTCTTGCTTCCGAATCACTTCCTCAACTTCAATCCTCGTTCCTCTCCTCTCCAAAGTGTCAAAGTCTCGAAACTTGGGCTTTTTCTCTCCAAAATTTGATACCTCAATCGGCTGGAAAAGATCTTATTTATAGCAACAATCGTGACAGCGTCGAGACCCTAGGGGCAGCGTCTCGACGCTGTCCCGAAAATATTTTCTTCCTTATTTGGCACGCCAGCGTCGAGACGCTAGGCACAGCGTCGAGACGCTACGGACGGAAATGACGCTGGAAGACTATCCGTAGCGCCGCAACGCTACAGTAGCGTCTCGACCCTACTGCTGCGGGAATCTTGGCTTGGACTTCCTCTTCAAGTCACCCACTTTGATCATTTCTCTTCTTAATTCTCAATAATGCTCCATTTAGCTCCATTTAGCATAATTCCTATAATATAAAAGATAATCAACATTAAAGTGCTCATTTACACGGTAAACTAGCGGTAAAAAGGCTATAAAGATAACACAATTTGTGAGCTATCAAACACCCCCAAATTTAAGTTTTTGCTAGTCTCGAGCAAAATAAAACAAGATCATAAGACAAATTAATGAATGCAAGCATGTGATTCCAACCTTAATAATCCCAATAATGACAATCCACAATTTAAGAATGAATTCAACCATAGCTTATTGCTTTTCTTTTGTATCCAAAACTACCCATAAAACTAAGTATTCATCTATGGTTTGAGCCATGGTGACAATCAAGAAAACAAACAATCAAAGGCTAGTTTTATAATAAAGCTTAAGCATCTCATTAAATTACGACAATCGAATGCACAAGAGTTAAAACCTCACACAATTTCGCTCAATCATCTCACTCATCGAGATATATATATATGATAAACACTCACTCCAATGCATAAAAGAATTTTACCATAAGCTTGCTAAAATATCAAATCTTCATCATCAATAAATCAAAAGAATGTCAAATTTTCGGGTCTCAATTTGGTTGTAATTGGGCTTAGGTAAAGGTGGATGGAAGGACATTTTAGGCTACTTAATTGGAAGAATTCTTGTTCATACCACATGAAGCTCGAAAGGATTGTTGACTCTTTGTAAAGCTACTCCTCTCGGTGGCTTTTGTTCTCCATTTTTTTTTTTTTTTTTTTTTTTTTAACAAAGCCACTACGAGGGATACTTCATGCATTGAGTAATACTTCATTTTTTTCTCCTTTGGATTGATTTAAGCATCATGTGGTATACATCTTTATTCTTCAGTTCAAGGTTCAAATGAAGGAAAATACAATAGAATGAATATAATGCTTGTAATATGGCAAATTTCCAACAAAAAGGTTTAAGGCTCAAAATGGGCTTTCTAAAGATAATGTCAAGGTTGGCCTTTTGAGAAAGCTAAAATGGGTTATCCTAATTGCCCTTGTGAAAATAAGACATTTAAATTGAATTCAGAGATTCCAGACATGCATATCAGAGCAAGTTCTAGAAAAGTCAATCATGCATGGCACACTCAATTTAAGAGAGAAGAGTACTGTGTAAAGATAGTGCTTAAAGGCTCAAAATCTCACAGATAGGCAGGGTATAATGGCAATAACCTTATGCATTCATAAATCAGTAGAGCAATGAGATACTATCTAATTATTATTTTTTTTTTTATTTATTTATTTATTTTTTTTTAATAAAAGCCAAATCATGTTGTCTCTCTCATGCATAAAGACTCAACACAAAGATGCATTCTTAGCTTACAGGGTAGTCAAACATACAAAAGGAAAACAAGAGTTAAAAATAATTTTCAACTTTTCAGATATGGTTTCATAATTCTCCAATCCAGATTATCAATATTCAGAATATCTCATAGGTTATCCTAATCACAAGCAATGCAACACAAATTAGCTCAAAAACTAAAAATATATTCAGGGCCTTTAACATGCTAGTCCCACCCCCAAATTTCAAAACATGCATTGTTCTCAATGTATAAAATAAAAAAAAAAACAGCATGCATACACTATAAGAAAAAAAAAAGATAGGGGTAACGAAACTGCCCTGAACTGTAGGCGCTCACTGCTCCTCATCAGATGATGCATATGCAGGCATCGGAGGAGGGAAAGACTGGTAGCGCAGACACTCGTACATATGAGTGAACTGTGCCTCAGAACGCCTGTGGTGGCGCTGAACTCGCAGCGACAGATGCTGGAGTTGCTCGTCAATAGAACGTGAAGCCCGAGCTGGCTGAGGAGGAACAGGCATAACTGGAACAGGACCCTCCAGATAGATATCATCCTCATCTTGGTTGCCTGCACCGGCAACCGGATCTTCCCGTCCACGCAATCTCATGATAAAATTCTTCTCCATGAGTGCCAAAGGGTGGACCACCTCCTCGTGTCCATCCCATTCTACACCGGCTCGCTTACAGAGCTCCGTAATGAGGGACGAATGCCCAAGTCCGCCTGTGGTGGACCCTCGTCTAGTGCGTCGCATCGAGCTATGGATAAGTTTGCCCACGTCCACTGAGCGACCTGTGGCAATCGCATATAGGAGGATTGCCCTGTCCTTCGTTACATCGCTCAGACGAGCAATGGGGAGCAGCCTAGCACAAATGAAACTATGCCACACCCTGTTTGTGACAGTGAGGTCAGTTGCGCGGAATCGAATGACCTCGCCTTTCCTGGTGACCCACTGAGCACCTGGATGACATAGCTCTCTGATTACTTGATATACGTCTAGCTGCTCACTGATGTATAAACCGTACTCGTCCCGATCGATGTTGGGCAGCGAAAAACATGCGTTTATAGAAGCTGCATCAAACGAAACGCGACGACCTCTTACATATGATTTGGTGTCCGCCTCAGTCATGTTGGCATAAAATTCCCGCACAAGGGATACTACGGCACTCGTAGGCTGCTGCACAAATTCTGCCCAACCTCTTTGTATGATGTTTTGAAATAAGAGGTGTTGGTGCACTTCATCCGGAGCCAGGCCCCGTTCAGGGAGAACATTTCTCTCAATTATATTTTTTTGAAAGTTCTCATACGCAGCAAGACTGACGAACCGATCAGAATCAAATGCAGCCCTTGATGATGATGATGAAGAAGCTCTCGAACGTTTTGACCCGACCATTTTTTTTTTTTTTTTTTTTTTTTTTTTCAAGAACACGAAGAACACGAAGAACGCGAAGAACACGAAGAACACCTCTCCAACAAAACCTCAAATTGTTATGCCCAACACAACCAAAATACTCCCAAACACACTCAACTTAACTCGAAAAAACTTCTACACAACAACCAACGCTTAAAAAAAAGATAGAAAGTGTAGAGAGTACCCTTGAAGAACCTTGAGTTTGAACTTTGAATCTTCACAAATGGTGGAAATAGACTTCAATCGAGCATGAACGGCAAAAGAACTCAAGATTGGGAGTTAAGGAGTGGAGATTTTGAAGAAAAAATGAGAGATTTGAAGGGAGATTTGGCGGATTTGAGTTGGAAATCGAGTTGGGAGAGGGTAGGGTTTCAAATGGGGTTTTGATAAGTTGCTCTCGGATCTGGAAATTTAACTGCACATTTTCGTATTAGCGTCGAGACGCTAGGGCAGCGTCTCGACGCTGTCCCCACGGTAATTGGCTCTGCAGGAATTCGCGTAGCGTCGAGACGTTAGGGCAGCGTCTCGACGCTGTCCTCTCGGCTTCTGACGCTGCAGCAGAAGTTCGTAGCGTCGAGACGCTACACCAGGGTCTCGACACTGTCCTCTCGGGTTTCGTGCCTGCAGAGTTTTTTTTTTTTTTACCTACAAAACAAAAAAATTAGAGTAAAAGGAAAATAAACAGCAAACAACAATGAAAGAGAATACAAACGAAATTGGGTTGCCTCCCAACAAGCGCTTTAGTTAACGCCTTTAGCTAGACGGGACGATGCATCATTCAGGTTCGTCCAAGTAAAGGCTCTCGAGACGTCGTTCCTCAGTGCCACAGTAATGCTTGACTCTTTGTCCATTGACCTTGAATGAATGTCCGTCAGTAGCTTGTAACTCGATTGCTCCATGTGGAAACACTTCCTTAATGGTAAAGGGTCCCGACCACCTAGATTTTAATTTACCTGGAAACAAACGTAAACGTGAGTTAAAAAGAAGTACTTGTTGTCCAGGTGTAAATGAACGGTGTTGAATTCTTTGATCTTGCCATCTCGCAGTGCGTTCTTTGTAAAGCTTGGCATTCTCATAAGCTTGGCCTCGAAACTCTTCCAACTCATTAAGTTGAAGCAGCCGTTCTTCGCCAGCTTTCTGAGAGTCAAAGTTCAACTTCCTGGTGGCCCAGAATGCTTTATGTTCCAATTCCACAGGTAGGTGACATGCCTTCCCAAACACCAATCGATACGGGGATGTACCAATTGGAGTTTTGAAGGCTGTACGGTAGGCCCAAAGAGCTTCATCCAATTTGAGAGCCCAATCCTTCCTGGTGGTGCGAACGGTCTTCTCCAATATCTGTTTTATTTCCCTGTTAGAAACCTCAGCAAGACCGTTAGTTTGGGGATGATAAGTCGTTGAAACCTTATGTCTAACTCCATATTTGACAAGTAGAGCATTAAACAGTTTATTGCAAAACTGAGATCCCCCATCACTAATAATAGCTCTTGGAGTGCCAAATCTAGTAAATATGTTCTTATGAAGGAACTGTAAGACAATACGAGCATCATTTTTCTTAGTGGCAATTGCCTCTACCCATTTAGACACATAATCAACTGCAACTAAAATATAAAGATAACCATGGGAAGAGGGAAAAGAGCCCATAAAATCAATTCCCCAAACATCAAACAACTCGACTTCAAGAATAGGAGTTAAAGGTAATTCATGGTGTCTCGAAATATTACCTGTTCTTTGACACCTATCACATGTTTTAACAAAAGTATAACAATCCCTAAACATAGTAGGCCAATAAAAACCAGATTGCAATACCTTTGCAGCAGTACGTGTGGGTCCAAAATGACCACCATAGGGAGATGAATGACAATCATGCATAATTTTAGTTACCTCCTCATGTGGAACACACCGTCTTATTAATTGGTCTGAACAAACCTTAAAGAGCAACGGGTCGTCCTACAGGTAAGACTTGACATCATGGAGAAATTTCTTCTTTTGGTGGGACTTCAAATCTGGTGGCATCACCTTTCCTGCAAGAAAATTAACATAGTCAGCAAACCATGGAATAGTAGATTTTACCTGGTATAATCTCTCATCAGGAAAGTCCTCTGTGATAGGAAAAGTCTCGTGGTGGTTCTCATGCTCAATGCGAGACAAATGGTCTGCAACAACATTCTCAAATCCTTTCCTATCCCGTATGTCAAAATCAAACTCCTGCAAAAGAAGAACCCATCGAATCAAACGAGGTTTAGCATCTTTTTTATCAAATAAATATCGAAGAGCTGCATGGTCAGTATGGACAATGACTTTAGTCCCTAACAGATAGGACCTAAATTTATCAAAAGAAAATACAACAGCAAGCATTTCTTTTTCAGTGGTGGTGTAGTTTTGTTGTGCATTGTCCAAAGTTCTACTAGCATAGTAAATGGCCCTAAACAACTTGTCACGACGTTGGCCTAAAACTGCTCCAACAGCAAAATCACTAGCATCACACATAATCTCAAAAGGTTGACTCCAATCAGGTACAACAATTATAGGTGCAGTAGTTAACCTTTCCTTTAACAATCAGAGAATATAAAAGCAGACTCTTTTTCTAGAAGATTGCATAAGGGTTTTACTACTTTAGAAAAATCTTTAATAAAACGGCGATAAAACCCTGCATGCCCAAGAAAACTCCTAACTCCCTTCACATTTATAGGAGGAGGTATGTTGCGTGCTCAATGTTTAAAATAAAGATGCAATGGTAGAGCACTCAGAACATGCAAGCATACATGGTCCTATAGCAAGTAATAAGTATTTTTTCATTCGATTTCCCATAGAGATTTATTCTTAGTTACTAACGAAGTGAGATGTTAAGTGAGAATGGGTGGTTTAAATGGGGTAGATTTGAGTTTAAAGTGCCTAACTATTAAGGAAAGTGCGAGATATGAAAGCTTAAACGAGTGCAAGTAAATAATTAAACTCGAATGTAGAGGGAAGAGAATTACAAAACAGCAAACTAAGAAGGAAATGGTTAAGGCAAAAAATTTGAACTAAGAAAATTGCGGAAACAACAATTTTCTAGCAATGTTACTAACAGCGAATTAGGGGTAAAGTAGGGAAATAAGGGCTACTAACGACTCCTCTATAGGCTTTTTCATACGATTCTCAAGCATTAGATCAACTCATCATGCATCAAACTAACTTATTCTCATGTATCTTTCGATTTCATGCATTAGATCCTTTAGTTTACTCGTGTCCAAGTAAGGCCTTAAGCATCTATTTATAAAAGCAAGTTAATGGTTTGTACTAGGAAAACGCCTATTCCTAGGTCGTTTTCTGGCTACCATGAAAGGCTAGCATGAATGTACGACTCTGAACTCTTACTCCTTCCAGAGGTTAGGAGTTCTTTAGAAAAAATGGATGGCCAATCGAAATTGCCCGTGGGATGAAGCTTACATACATTCAATGCATTTGAAACTAACCTACATGCTTGACTCACGTATTTCTACCTATAGACTTGTCATTAGCATACCCTTATGTGGTTTAGTTACTCATGGATGAAAGGGAATGGATAGAATAGATGGTGAAGTCATGCTTAACAGAATGTAAATGGCAGAATAGGAGAAGAACAGCAGTAAAACAATTGTGAAGTAGCCAAATTAACTCTTTGATTTACCAAGGTTCCAACTGAACAAAGCAACAACTTAAGCTAATGAAAACTTAAACAGAAAAGAGACGAAATGAATCAGAGTAGCAACCACAAACGAGTTACAACAGACAGCAATAAAAAGGGAAACAGAAAGCAAAGGAAAGCAGTAGAAAGCTGTATGCGTGTGAACTCCTCGTCGCAACGCCTCGGATGAAAGCCGAAGGTAAGCTTGATTGTGGATGAATCTAATCAGAAGAGAAGAAAGATCCTCTCTTCTTCCTTTCAGACTATCGATTCCACCAGCTGAACCTCTCGTACCAACAACCGGAAGACAGAACAAATGAGTGAATGCGTTGAAATGGGAGTCTACGCCGTTCGAGTGTGTCTTTGTCCTTCCATCTTGACCTCCTTTTATAGGGTTTTGCAGGTAGTCTTCAGCCAAGAAGGACCATCCATTCTGAACGTCGACCTTCCACGTGGCAGCAGGAGAAGGAATGGATCGCTGAAAGATCGTAACAAAATAGAAATTGGTTAGACAACTTAACAGATTTCACTTAAAACATTGCTGAAACCGCAATGTTTTCGCAATGCTTCAGCAATGTGCAAATCTCAAGTCTTTAGCTTTGTTTTTTTTTCTTTTTCTTTCCTTTTACACCTAAGTCCTCATTTATCTTCATTCTACTAATTTTCATATATAAGTCCAAGTTTAAGCTAAATTCTACCAAAAACGCTTAAGGGTGTACATCTTTCTATAGCAAATAAGTCCTAAAATAGTCACTTTTGGAGACGTAACACACCCCCAAACTTAAGGTTTTGCTCGTCCTCGAGCAATAAAAGGGCTGTATTTGGGTTGCTATTACTCTCTCTAACTGCTTACTGGCCTCCCTAAATTCACTATCTAAGGCATGGCTGTCCTGTGACACGCTTCTAAGTTTAAAACTAACTTCTCATTTTGCTTCTTCTGACTTCTCTCGCCTTATAATCCTACTGTTTTTATTAACTCCCTACAACTGATCTATCTGCTTTGGTCATTAAGTTCATTGTGCAACTATCCCTAAGTTTTCAAACTCTACCTAGCTTTACCCCAGACTCAGTACATGCTTCTAATGTTTTTCTTTTGAGCTGCCTAGGATTCCTTAGAGTCATGCCAGTCTTAGTATAAACCAGTGACAGTAGTACTTTTTATAGAACAACCTAAACCCTGACATCACTACATTGGATATACATTCATCTCCCTTAACAAACCTACAAGCTACAACCCTGTGCTTAGCTAATTGAGGATCAGAGTTCATTCACATAGGACACCTAAGCACATAAGCTATAACTCATAGGCATACACTCTTCTTCCTTGGTTTTTCATTTTCTTTCCTTCTTTGGTAGGGCCTCTCCTTTGGTTGCCTTTTGATGCAATGCCACTTGTGGGTTACACACATGGCACTGATTACTCAGCAACCTCAAGAGAGACACCACTCTTTATTCTTTTTTCCTTTTCATTTTTTTTCAGTTCATCATTTTTTCAAAGGGGAAGAAGAATGCTTATGTTTAAAAGGGAGAGAGGAATGTTCCTAGGCCTAGGGCTGCCTCCCCCAAACTAAAACTTCTCATTGTCCCCAATGAGAGTCTGAGGTGGCACACCCCCAAACTTGTCCTAGAAGCATCTAGTCGCGGGCAAAACAAGGAGAATCTAAAAGTCCTAGGCATAGAATGAACATTCTTAAAGCAAATAACACAGCAGCAGAATTTTGCAGAAAACAGTCTGTGAAGGGCTTAAAGAGATTCATGCTGAGCAATTTAAGGGAGCTATTTTAAACTATCAAAGGTGTACTAAGACACTCATCCAGCATGCTCATAGATAGGTCATATATGGCAGTCAAGAAAGCAGCAAGAGAGCAAAATTTAAACAGAACCAGCCTATCTATCAGTCAGTCAATAGCATGCGAAACTTAACAAAAATTGCGGATTCCGCAAAAATTTCGCAATAAACCTACAGGGCATATTTATCAGTGATCAAGGCCCCTAGCATGCTATCTCCAGCCATCAAAAACTACTCAAAATAGAAAACTAAAACAAGCTAACTACTCAGATACCATCAACCTATACGAAACTATCCTAAACAAACAAAGGAATTAAAAACAGATCAAGTATTGGATTCAAACAGAATTCACAAAGTTAACGAAAAGCAGGTTTTTTTTTTTTTTCAAGAGGGAACAGAAGTACTCCCTCGAGTGCCCTTCAAACTGGCACTCAAATATCCTCATATCTCCTCTCCCTAGGAGGTGCCCACGGCTTCAATAGATCAGTGGGGAAAGCAGGGAAGATGCACCCCAGCTGATCAGCCACGTCTTTGTCCCTCGCCTGCGCATATTCAGCCCACTGCGCCATCTTGTGCTGCAGGTCCATTAAGCACGCCATGGATAAGGATTGAGCAGCAGCCAGGCCATCTAGCTCAAACTCCATGTTTCCCCTTCTTCGCATCCTCAGGCCTGTAGGCAGCTCCAGATGACCTGTGTAGGCCAGCTGCCTCTCCTTCCTCTCTATAGGCACACCTGCACGCAAGCAGAGTTTAGTAATGGTGTTTGGGAAGAAAAGAGGGCCCTTACCTTTCTTTGCACAGTCGGCTATGGAGGCTGCAATGACCTCACCAACATCTATGGTGAGGCCCCTCATAATGGCGTACAGCAGCAAAGATCTCCCCTTGTTTATGGTCGTCTCGTGGGTCACAGGGGAGAGACGCCTCCGCACAAAGGAAAACCAGACGGCTGCCTTGTCCTTGAGGGTTGCACTCATCAGGGTGTGCTTCCCATTTCTTGAAATTGTCCAAGCCGCCTCAGGTTGGCCGATGATGCGCAGGGCTTCTTCTAAGACAGCTGCAGATGGTGAGTCGATGATTCTCGCATAATCAGTGTACTTATGCCCTCTGAGGGCATAAGCTTCATTGATGGCCTTGGCCGAGAAATAAACTTCAATCCCCCTCACCATGGACAGACCATCTTCAGGGTGCGTCAGGTTGGCGTAAAAATCATACACCATGTCGGAGTAGGCAGGGATGGGCGGTCTGCACAGCTCTTCCCAGCCATGGTTGGTTATCCCTGCGCGCAAGAATTGCGGCAGGTCCGTCAGTGCATCAAGAAAACCCTTCTCATGGAGTAGGTCTCTTTTCCTCAATTTAGTGCCCCTCGTCTCTGCATCTTGAGAGACATACCTCACGGCTTGAGGGTCATCTTCGGGGTACAATTTTTCCTTCCCCTTCTCCTTTGCCTTGGCCGACTCAGTACCCTCAACCTTCAGCTTCTTTAAAGAAGGCTCACCACTGACCTTCTTCTTCTTGGATCGCTTGGAAGCTTTTGGCCGTTTGGCCTTCACAATCTTGGGCGCCTTCTTCCTCAGCCGAGCCCTGGTGGTCATTTGTTGGAGACAATCCCCCAACGTTTCTTCCATGGAGTCTTTACTCCCTCCCTCTGCAGGGCTGTCAGGACTGACCTCTCTCAATGGGGAGAAAACCTCCTCGTCTTCAGCCGCCTCATCACTTGGCACCGAGTCTTGGTGCTCTTCAGAAGGTGCTTCGTGCTCGGGCGTCTGCGGTGAAGGTGATGGTTCAGGGATCTGCCTGGCCGTCTCATAAGATGGGCGGCCACTCTCATGACTCTCCTCGGTGGGAGTCTTCTCTTTGACCGGTGCGTCCCCGACTGCCACCTTCCACTTCCTTTTCTTGGGTGTGCCCACTGGTTCAGACGGACCAGCAGGGATCTCCGTCACAACCTTCCACTTCTTTCGGCGCACCGGCAGCTTTGGAGGCCGTGAGGGCTGCGCAGTGTCAGCATCTGCTAAGGCAAGTAGTGCCTCTCTCGCAGCTTCTTCTGCGTCAGGTGACTTCTTTTTGGGCGTGGAACGGTCGGCCCGTGTGGATACCATTTTCGTTCTTGGAAGGTCTGGAGGTAAGAGATGTAGAGGAAGAAGAAGAATGGAATCTTGAGGTCCAATGGATGAAGATTGCGTAAGGGGCAACGATGATCTAACGGCTATTTATACTCGAGTGGATCCCAACGGCTCTATTCTGTTGCGGATTCAGCAAATCTACCGCAATTAAATTGCCTAGCCGTTGGGGTTTCTTGATTTAAGTTGCAAGATTCAATCAACCAAATCTTTGATTCGCCTGATCTTTCTTGTTGATTTGCTTCTCTTGATTCATCTCCTTGATCTCCTCTTAAATATCTCCCATTTGAATTCACCTAATTACAACAAAATCCGTAAATAAAATCACAACTAAACACATAAAACACAAACCGAAAAATACTTGGGAAAAAAAACTAAGGCATAGCCTTCTGTTGGATGAGCACAGTGGTCACTCATCCCCTCTCGACTTGATTCTTAAGCTTCAGATAAGAGGAAGGTCGAGAGTGTCTTCACATCTCCTTCCTCGTAGTAATGCTTCAATCGTGCACCATTGACCATAAACGGTTGCCCGCACTGCAGGTTTCTAATCTCAATCGCACCATGAACAAACACGTTAGTTATCACAAAAGGACCTGACCATCTGGACTTAAGTTTGCCTGGAAATAATCTTAACCTTGAGTTAAATAATAAGACATGCTGGCCTTTCTTAAAGTCCTTAATCCTAAGTCTACTATCATGCCAAATTTTAGTTTTTTCCTTATACATTTTGGCATTTTCGTAGGACATATGTCTCAGCTCATCAAGCTCATGTAATTGCAGAGACCGCAATGTTCCCGCATCGGTCACGCAATAATTCAGTTCTTTTAAGGCCCAAAAGGCTTTGATTTCCAACTCGAAGGGTAAATGACATGCTTTCCCGTATACAAGCCTATAAGGAGACATACCTAGGGGTGTTTTATATGCAGTCCTATATGCCCAAAGTGCATCATCTAACTTAAAAGACCAATCTTTTCTATTAGGTTTGACCACTTTTTCGAGTATGTTTTTAATCTCCCTATTGGATATTTCAGCTTGTCCATTTGAGTGTGGGTGATAAGGGGTTGCTACTCTATGTCTAACATTGTACTTAGGTAACACTTTTTCCATAGCTTTATTAATAAAGTGCGTCCCTTCATCACTAATTATAGCACGGGGTGTACCAAACCTTGTAAAGATATGCCTATTAAGGAACTTAATTACTGCTTTGGCATCATTCGATGGACATGGCTATGGCTTCTACCCATTTAGATACATAGTCGACAGCTACAAGTATATAAAGATTACCTGCAGATGGGGGGAATGGTCCCATGAAATCGATGCCTCACACATCAAAGAGCTCCAACTCCAAGATGTAGGTGAGAGGCATCTCATCCTTTCGACTAAGGTTACCTGTTCTTTGACATTCATCGCAGCTGTGTGCATAGTCGTGGGCATCTTTGAAGACCGTGGGCCAATAGTAGCCACTCTGGAACACCTTTGCAGCTGTTCTTTGGCCACCAAAATACCCACCGTAGGGAGATGTATGCCAATGCTGCAGCACAGACTTCGCTTCAGCAGCTGACACACACTTCCTCAGCAATCCGTCTGCACATGTCTTGTAAAGTGTAGGATCGTCCCAGATGAACTTCCTAGCTTCATGTAGAAACCTCTTCTTTTCTTGCCCTCCTTTGAAAGTTGGTAGTACCTGCGAGGCAAGGAAGTTAGCAATATCAGCAAACCAAGGTTCCTCATCGTTATCACGATGTGCTAATACAAAGACATGCTCATCGATAAAGGCATCAGAAATTGTTGGTTCAGCAATTTTATCGCAATTATGCCGCAATCTAGAAAGATGATCAGCAACCACATTTTCGCATCCTTTCTTATCTCTAATGTCTAGATCAAACTCTTGCAACAATAATACCCATCTAATTAACCTAGGCTTAGCATCCGCCTTCCTCATTAGGTATTTTAGTGCAGAATGATCAGTGTACACGATTGTCCTAGTGCCTACAATGTAATTCCTAAACTTCTCGCAGGCAAATACTACAACTAGCATTTCCTTTTCTGTGGTTGTGTAATTACATTGTGCCTCATTTAGTGTCTTACTTGCATAGTATACAGGATGTGTTAGTTTGTCAATTTTTTGTCCTAGCATAACCCCTACTGCATAGTCACTCGCATCACACAACATCTCAAATGGTAGGTCCCAATTTGGTCCTACTATAATAGGTGCTTTGACTAATGCTTCCTTAAGGGTTGTCCAGGCCAAGAAACATTCTTTTGAGAAGATGAAGGGTTTGTTAAGCTCTAGAAGTTCACACAAAGGCTTAGAGATCTTGGAGAAGTTCTTAATGAACCTCCTATAGAAACCTGCATGCCCTAGGAAACTTCTAATAGCTTTTACATTCTGAGGTTCCACTAGCTTCTCTATTATCTCTATCTTGGCCCTATCGACCTCTACTCCTGCTCTAGACACTCGATGACCTAGGAATATCCCTTCTTCCACCATAAAGTGGCATTTCTCCCAATTAAGGACTAGGTTGGTCTCCTCACACCTAGCTAGGACTTGTCCTAAGTTCTCTAAGCAATTTGTAAAAGAATCACCAAAGACTGAGAAGTCATCCATAAATAGTTCTATCATGGATTCATCTAAGTCAGAGAAGATGGCCAACATGCACCTTTGGAATGTTGCTGGTGCATTGCATAAGCCGAAAGGCATTCTGCGAAAAGCAAATGTTCCAAAGGGACATGTAAAGGTTGTTTTCTCCTGGTCCACAGGGTCTATGGTAATTTGTTTATATCCAGAATAACCATCTAGGAAGCAGTAGTAGGTTCGGCCAGCTATCCTATCTAACATCTGATCTATAAACGGTAAGGGAAAATGATCTTTTTTTGTTTCTTTGTTTAATTTTCTATAGTCCATATAGACTCTCCATCCTGTGATAGTTCTAGTTGGAATTAGTTCATTACTCTCATTAACTACTACAGTCATCCCCCCCTTCTTAGGCACACATTGAATTGGACTCACACACTGACTATTGGCTATAGGGAAGATTACACCTGCATCTAACCATTTGATTATTTCTTTTTTAACTACCTTCTTCATGGAGGGGTTCAACCTACGTTGGTGATCTACTCTGGGTGTATGTTCCTCTTCCAATAATATCTTATGCATGCAATAAGAAGGACTAATACCTCTAATGTCAGCAATCGTCCATGCAATAGCTTTTTTATGTTGCTTAAGCAGCAATATTAGCGCAATTTCATGCTTTTCACTCAATTTGGACGAAATAATAACAGGCAAAGTATCATGCTCTCCTAGATATGCATACTTAAGATGATCAGGCAATGGTTTTAATTCTAAGAGAGGTGGATGCTCAATGTATGGTTTCAATGGATTCATGGATCTTTCAGACAAGTCGTTAGTCATGCACACATGCTGAAGTTTGTCCACAAGTATATCCATTATTTCAGAAATATGTAAGTCAGTTGTATCTATCTGTACATAGTCAGTAGCATGCTTAATCATTAGTTCATGCTCAAGTTGTTCCTCCATCAGTGAATCTACTACATCTATACTAGCACAAGATTCAGAATCAGAAGGATACCTTAGAGCTTTAAAGACACTAAACTTAACCTCCTCATCATGAACCCTCATGGTGAGCTCACCTTTCTGGACATCAATCAAGGCCCTACCTGTGGCTAGAAATGGTATGCCTAATAGGATGGGGACCTCCTTGTATGCTTCATAATCCAGAATGATGAAGTCTGCAAGAAAAATGAACTTGTTAACCTTGACAAGGATATCCTCTATCTTACCCTCAGGGTAGGCTATGGATCTGTCTGCAAGCTGCAAGGTGACAAGAGTAGGACGTGCTTCCCCTATTCCAAGCTGACGGAATAGTGATAAAGGCATGAGATTTATGCTGGCTCTCAGGTCACAAAGAGCTCTGCCCACGTGCTTGCCTCCCAACTCGACTGGTAAGGTGTAGGAACCAGGATCCTTCTCCTTCTTTGGAAGTTTGTTCTGGAGTATAGCACTGCACTCCTCAGTAAGATTCACTGTTTCAAATTCACCAATGATCTTTTTGTTAGTAATAATATCCTTCAAAAATTTAACATAAGAAGGCATGGATTGCAAAACCTCTACAAATGGAATATTCACATGCACTTGCTTCAAAATTTCTAAAAATTTATTAAAGTGCACTTCCTGTTCTTGTTTTTTCTTTAGCCTTCTAGGAAATGGAGGTGGTGGCACATATGTAGGCACTTCAGGTCGCCTAAGGACAGGTGGAGGCCTTGGAATTTCTTCTGGTTCCTCTATGATAGGTTCCAGCCCCACCCTTGATGTGCTTGGTGGTGGTTGATCATGGTTCGGCAGAGAATCCAGTGGAGCACTAGACTCTTCATTCTCTACTCGCTTTGGTGTTTCTCTAGTGTTGCTCACCAATGGTCTTCCACTGCGAAGTTCAATTGCTTGAACTTGCTCTTTACCCTCCCTTCTTGGCACTTCAGTGTCAGCAGACACCCTACCTTGGGGCCTACTCTTGAGTTCATTGGCTAATTGCCCTATTTGGTTCTCTAGGCTCCTAAGGGTAGCTTGCTGACTTTGTAGGGTAGCATCATTCTTTGCAATGTACTCCTTAAGTAGATTTTCTACTAATGACCCTATTGGTTGGTTATATGGTTTTTGGTACATGGATTGGTTATTTTGTGGAGTGAAACCAGGTGTTCCACTCGGTCTTGGTTGGTTTGGAGCTTGGTTAGTGTTCTGTTGCCCACCCCAAGAAAGATTTGGGTGGTTCCTCCAACCAGGATTGTAAGTGTTAGAGTAGGGGTTGTTCCTAGGCTGCTGTTGGCTTCCAACATAGCAGACTGAGGCTGGATTCCCAGGGCAGTATTCATACAGGTGCCCTTCCCCACAGAATCCACAGATTAATGTCTCACCTTGACTAGTTGGTGCACCCATTGAAACCGCTGCTGCGGTGTTGACACTAGATTGGAGATTGGTTTGAGCCATTTGTTTGACTAGATTGGTCAGGGCGTTTATTTGGCTACTCATTGCACTGAGTGCATCCTTGTCTTGAGCTCTCCTAGGCTCTACGGGATCATCTGACCATCTACAGTGGGAAGTTGAGATTTTCTCCAGAATCTCATAGGCTTCATTGTAACTCTTTGAAAGCATGGAACCACCAGCTGAAGAGTTTAGCACTTGCCTTGTGCTGGGGTTGCATCCTTTAAAGAATACTTCTATTTGAATACACCATGGAATGCCATGGTGTGGACATTTAAGCAAAAGGTCCTTGAACCTTGTCCAAGCTTCGTGAAGAGACTCGTTTTCGGCTTGTTTGAACTTAATTATGTCATCACGAAAGTTGGAATTCCTATCAGGTGGGAAGTATTTGACTAGGAATTTCTCAGCCAGATCTGTCCAATTGACAATTGATCCGGAGGGTAAATAATTTAACCACGTTTTGGCTTTATCTCTTAATGAGTAAGGGAAGAGGTAAAGCCTCAAAGCTTCTTCGGAAACTCCAGGGATAAGGAAGGTATCACTAACTCCTAGGAAGTTTCTTAGATGGTTGTGGGGTCCTCATTTTCCACTCCTAAGAATTGTCCCACAGTGGACAACATTTGGAACATTACTGGCTTTAACTCGAATGAGTTGGCAGTAATCTCAGGGCGTATGATGCTTGGGTTTAGCTCCACAGGCATGGGAACTAAGTAGGAGAGGATGGCACTATCCTTGTCATTCGCTATTTCGATGGGGTTGCGAATGGTAGGTGCTGGATTTGGGATTGGTCTATCCATTTCTACTTGATAGAATTGCGAAGACTCCGCGGAGTCAGCAATGCTTTGAGTTACAAGGGGTTGTTTGAAGAGGCGTTTCTTAGCTTTGTTTCTGGCCCTAAGTAACCTTTCAGGCTCAGGATTGAACTCTAGATCGCTACTTGAATGCTCATTCATAAACTAACCCAATGGTACCTGCAAAAGAAATGAGAATAGATCAGCTCCAATAGGTAGTAAGATTTGTGTTTCTAACTTAACAAACTTCGTTTTTACTAAACAAAATCCCCGGCAGCGGCGCCAAAAACTTGTTGCGTGCTCAATGTTTAAAATAAAGATGCAATGGTAGAGCACTCAGAACATGCAAGCATACATGGTCCTGTAGCAAGTAATAAGTATTTTTTCATTCGATTTCCCACAGAGATTTATTCTTAGTTACTAACGAAGTGAGATGTTAGGTGAGAATGGGTGGTTTAAATGGGGTAGATTTGAGTTTAAAGTGCCTAACTATTAAGGAACGTGCGAGATATGAAAGCTTAAACGAGTGCAAGTAAATAATTAAACTCGAATGTAGAGGGAAGAGAATTACAAAACAGCAAACTAAGAAGGAAATGGTTAAGGCAAAAAATTTGAACTAAGAAAATTGCGGAAACAACAATTTTCTAGCAATGTTACTAACAGCGAATTAGGGGTAAAGTAGGGAAATAAGGGCTACTAACGACTCCTCTATAGGCTTTTTCATACGATTCTCAAGCAGTAGATCAACTCATCATGCATCAAACTAACTTATTCTCATGTATCTTTCGATTTCATGCATTAGATCCTTTAGTTTACTCGTGTCCAAGTAAGGCCTTAAGCATCTATTTATAAAAGCAAGTTAATGGTTTGTACTAGGAAAACGCCTATTCCTAGGTCGTTTTCTGGCTACCATGAAAGGCTAGCATGAATGTACGACTCTGAACTCTTACTCCTTCCAGAGGTTAGGAGTTCTTTAGACAAAATGGATTGCCAATCGAAATTGCCCGTGGGATGAAGCTTACATACATTCAATGCATTTGAAACTAACCTACATGCTTGACTCACGTATTTCAACCTATAGACTTGTCATTAGCATACCCTTATGTGGTTTAGTTACTCATGGATGAAGAGGGAATGGATAGAATAGATGGTGAAGTCATGCTTAACAGAATGTAAATGGCAGAATAGGAGAAGAACAGCAGTAAAACAATTGTGAAGTAGCCAAATTAACTCTTTGATTTACCAAGGTTCCAACTGAACAAAGCAACAACTTAAGCTAATGAAAACTTAAACAGAAAGAGACGAAATGATTCAGAGTAGCAACCACAAACGAGTTACAACAGACAGCAATAAAAAGGGAAACAGAAAGCAAAGGAAAGCAGTAGAAAGCTGTATGCGTGTGAACTCCTCGTCGCAACGCCTCGGATGAAAGCCGAAGGTAAGCTTGATTGTGGATGAATCTAATCATAAGAGAAGAAAGATCATCTCTTCTTCCTTTCAGACTATCGATTCCACTAGCTGAACCTCTCGTACCAACAACCGGAAGACAGAACAAATGAGTGAATGCGTTGAAATGGGAGTCTACGTCGTTCGAGTGTGTCTTTGTCCTTCCATCTTGACCTCTTTTTATAGGGTTTTGCAGGTAGTCTTCAGCCAAGGAGGACCATCCATTCTGAACGTCGACCTTCCACGTGGCAGCAGGAGAAGGAATGGATCGCTGAAAGATCGTAACAAAATAGAAATTGGTTAGACAACTTAACAGATTTCACTTAAAACATTGCTGAAACCGCAATGTTTTCGCAATGCTTCAGCAATGTGCAAATCTCAAGTCTTTAGCTTTGTTTTTGTTTCTTTTTCTTTCCTTTTACACCTAAGTCCTCATTTAGCTTCATTCTACTAATTTTCATATATAAGTCCAAGTTTAAGCTAAATTCTACCAAAAACGCTTAAGGGTGTACATCTTTCTATAGCAAATAAGTCCTAAAATAGTCACTTTTGGAGACGTAACAAGGTAGTTGCTCAATAGCTGAAATCTTTGCTCGATCTACTTCCAAGCCTTTTTCAGAGACTTTATGGCCCAATACTATACCTTTCTTAACCATAAAATGGCACTTTTCCCAATTTAAAACAAGGTTAGTCTCCTCACAACGCTGCAAGACAAAAGAAAGATTAGCTAAACATGTATCAAAAGAAGATCCAAAAACTGAAAAATCATCCATGAAAACCTCCATAATATCCTCCACCATGTCATGAAATATGGACATCATGCAACGCTGAAAACTGGCGGGAGCATTGCACAATCCAAATGGCATTCGCCTGAAAGCAAAAGTACCATAGGGACATGTGAATGTAGTCTTCTCTTGATCCTCAGGAGAGATGGAAATCTGATTATAACCTGAATATCCATCAAGGAAACAATAGTAAGGATAACCAGCAAGTCTATCAAGCATTTGATCAATAAAGGGAAGAGGAAAGTGATCCTTTCTAGTGCCTTTGTTCAGTTTTCTATAATCTATGCACACTCGCCACCCTGTCACTGTCCTTGTAGAGATGAATTCATTATTTTCATTCTTTACAACTGTCATCCCCCCTTTCTTAGGAACAACCTGCACAGGACTCACCCATGAACTATCAGATATTGCATAAATAATACCTGCATTAAGTAATTTCAATACCTCAGCCTTTACCACCTCTTTCATGGCGGGATTGAGTCTTCTCTGATGCTCAATTGATGGACTAAAAGTGTCTTCCATTAAGATTTTATGCATGACAACAGTTGGGCTAATTCCCTTAATATCACTAATAGACCATCCTATAGCAGAACGATGAGCACGTAATATCCTCAATAATTTTTCTTCTTCTACTTTACTTAATACAGCAGATATAATAACAGGAAAAGTAGAAGAATCATCTAAGAAAGCATAGCGAAGATGTGCAGGCAATTGCTTTAATTCAGGCGCAGGAGGTTTTACTGTAGCTATTTCATTCACAGACAATTGAAATATCTTTTCTTTTCTAAACTCTCCTATGGATAAATGATCTAAAACATCAGAATATAAAGCAATTTCTTCATCTAAAATTCCTAGATTTTCAAAAGTCAAATCCAACATGCATTTTTCAAGAGGATCAGCAGGCAACACCAAGTCCCTAAACTCATGCACAGTGTGATCTACTATATCAATCATGTGACAAGTACTAACCTCATTTGGATATTTCATAGTTCTAAAAATATTGAAGATTACTTCTTCATCATTTACCCTCAGAGTTAGCTTTCCTTGCTGTATGTTGCGTGCTCAATGTTTAAATAAATATGCAATGAGAGAGAACTTAAAACATGCAAGCATACATGATCTTGCAACAAGTAGTAAATATTTTTTCATTCGTTTTCCCACAGAGACTTATTATTAGTTACTCGCGAAGTGTGTTGTTAAGCAAGAATGGGTGGATTTGATGGGGTAAATTTGGTTTTTAATTGCCTAATTACTAATGAATATATAAAGGATAGCAACATGAATAAGTGCAAGTCAATGATAAACTCAACCGTAAAGAGAAGAGATTAATAAACGAAGAGGAAAATAGCTAGGCAGAATTTTTAACTTAATAGAATTGCGAGAACAGCAATTTTACCGCAATGTTACTAACAGCGAAAGTGTGTAAAATGGAGAAACAAGGGCTACTAACGACTCCTCTATAGGCATTTTCACACGATTCTCAAGCATTGGATCAACTCACTATGCATCAAACTAACTCATTCTCATGTATCTTCCGATTTCATGCATTAGATTCTTTAGTTTACTCATGTCCAAGTAAGGTCTTAAGCATCTTGTTAAAGCAGTAAGTTATGATTTGTACTAGGAAAACGCCTATTCCTAGGTCGTTTTCTGGCTACCTTGAGAGGCTAGCATGAGTGTATGACTCTGAACTCTTACTCCTTCCAGAGGTTAGGAGTTCTTTGGACAAAATGGATGGTCAATCGAAATTGCTCGTGGGATGAAGCTTACATACAATCAATGCATTCGAGAGCTATCCTACATGCTTGGTTCACGTGTTTTAGCCTATAGTATTGTCATTAGCATGCCCCTATGTGACTTAGCTACTCATGGATGTAGGGAGAACAGAAATATTAGATGAAGTAAACATGCTTAGAAGTAAATTAAAGACAAAACAGCAAGGAAAAACAGTAGGCAGAGAAGGATAACGAAATTGCGAAATGATGAATTGCACGTTGATTAACCAATTGTTTGAATGAACAAATGAGAGCTGAGAGTTACTAACATAAAGACAGAAAGCAACGAAATGGGATGGACTAACTAATGGGAAAGAAATAACAACAAACGATGCTGGAAATAATAAACTAGAACAGAAAGCAAATAAAGGTGTGCTTGAACGCCTCGTCGCGAACGCCTCGGCTGAAGGGTGAGAAAGGTGAGTCTTGCTTGGATGAATCCAATCAGGAGAGAAGATGAATCTTCTCTCCTTCCTATCAGATTGTCGACTCCAACAGCTGAACCTCTCAAACCAACAGACGGAGAAGAGAAAGAATGGAAAAGACTGCGCTGCGAAGAGACTTCTACGCTTTCGGATGATGATTAAACCCTCCTCTTTGACCTCCTTTTATAGTATTCTGCAAGTGCGATTGGGCCAAGGAGAACCATCCATTCTCAACGTCGTACTTCAACATGGATGGAGGAGAAAGACCGAATCCCTGAAATATCGGATCACAACAGAAAAAGGTCAGCCAACTTACGGATTTCACTTAAAACATTGTTGTTTTAGCAATGTTTCCGCAATGCCTCCGCAATGCACAATTTTCATTCTTCTAACTTCGTTTTGCATCCTTTTTCTTTCCTTTTGCCTACAAGTCCTAATTTAGCTTCATTCTCCTAATTCATATATATAAGTACAGATTCAAGCTAAATCCTATCACAAATACTCACAAATGCACGTTTTTCTATCACAAACAAGTCCTAAAATAAGCACTTTTGGAGACGTAACACACCCCCAAACTTAAGGTTTTGCTCGTCCTCGAGCAAACTAAGGACTTAATTAGGCTGCTGTTTTATCCTCTTTAACCACTTGCTGATTCCCCTACATTCCTATCTATAGCAGTGCTGTCCTGTGACACACTTCTAAGTTTACAACTATCCTCTTGTTTTGCTTCTTCTGACTTAGCCTGCCTAAACTCCTACTGTCTCATTAACCCCTTACAGCTGGTCTACTTGCTTCTGTCATATCGTGCCACTATCCCTAAGGTTTCAAATTCTACCTAGCTTTACCCCAGACTCAGTACATACTTCTAGTTTTTACTTTTGTGCTACCTAGGATTCCTTAGAGTCATGCCAGTCTTAGTATTAACAGTGACAGTAGTACATTTAGAGAACAACCTAAACCCTGGCATCACTACATTGGATATACATTCATCCCCCTAAACAACCCTACAAGCTACAACTTTGTGCTCAGCTAATTGAGGATCAGAGTTCTTTTTATTCAGGACATCTAAGCCACAAAGTTGCAACTCCTAGGTATACATTCTTCTTCCCTACTTCTTCCTTTTTTTTCTTTCTTACTTTGGTGGAGCCTCTCCTTTGGTCTATTTTTCATTTTTTTTTTCAGCTCATCATTTTTTTTGTAAAGGAGAAGAAGAATGCTTATGCTTTAAGGGAGAGAGGAATGTTCCTAGGCCTAGGGTGGCCTCCCCCAAACTTAAACTACTCATTGTCCCCAATGAGTGTCTGAGGTGGCACACCCCCAAACTTGTCCTAGAAGCATCTAGTCTAGGGTAAAACAAAGAGAATCTAAAAGCCCTAGGCATAGACAGAACATTCCAAAAGCAAACATCCCAGCAGCAGAAATTTTTAAAAACAGGCAGGGAAGGACTTACAGCTACGCATGCTGAGCAATTTTAAGAGGCTAATCTAAACTATCAAAGGTGTCTTATGACACTCATCCAGCATGCTTATAGATAGGCTATATAAGGCAGTCAAGATAGCAGCAAAAGAACAAAATTAAACAGAACCAGCCTAGCTAAACAGTCAGTCAAAAACATGCATTTACTAATAAAACTTGTGGATTCCGCAATTATTTCGCAATGGATACAGGACAGATACATCAGTGATCAAAGCCCCTATGCATGCTCTTTCCAGTCATTTAAGCTATACAAAAAGAAAACTAAACTAGTCTACCTAATCAGCTACCATCAGACTACACTAAACAAATTTAAACAATAAAAATAAAGAACTAAAAACAGATCAAAATATTAACTCAAAAAAACCAAATTCACATGGTTCAACGAAAAGCAGTTTGATTTTTTTTTTCTTTAAGGGAACAGCAATACTCCCTGGAGTGCTCTTCAGCCTAGCACTCATACATCTTCATCCTCATCCCTCCGTGCTCGTGGAGGCGCCCATGGCGTCAGCAAGTCCGTGGGGAACTCAGGAAAGATGCAGCCCAATTGGTCAGCAACATCTTTATCCCTTGCCTGCGCATATGTGGCCCATTGAGCCATCTTCTTCTGTAGATCCATCAGACAGGCCATTGACAGAGACTGAGCAGCAGTCAGGCCATCCAGCTCGAACTCCATGTTCCCCTTCCTTCGCATCCTCAAAGCAGTAGGCAACTCCATGTGCCCCGTGTCGGCCAGCTGCCTCTCCATCCTCTCGATTGGAACCCCTGAACGTAAGCAGAGCTTAGTAATTGTATTAGGAAAGAAAAGTGGACCCTTACCCTTTTTGGCGCAGTCTGCGATTGAGGCTGCAATGACCTCGCCAACGTTGATTGTGAGGCCTCGCATGATCGCATAGACCAGCAGCGATCTGCCTTGATTGATGGTGGTCTCGTGGGTCACTGGGGACAGCTTCCTCCGCACGAAGGAAAACCAGACAGCCGCCTTGGCTATGAGGGTAGCACTCATCAGGGTGTGCTTCCCATTGCGTGAAACCGTCCAGGTTGCCTCAGGTTGGCCAATGATCCGAATTGCTTCCTCCAGGACAGCCTCAGTTGGGGAATCGATGATCCTGGCATAGTCAGTGTGCTTCTGCCCCTTGAGGCCATAGGCTTCATTGATTGCCTTCGCTGAGAAATCCACCTCGATTCCTCTGACCACAGATAAGCCATCCTCAGGGTTCATCAAATTGGCGTAGAAATCATACACCATGCTGGAGTAGGCGGGGATAGGTGGTCTGCACAGCTCTTCCCAGCCATGATTTGTGATCCCTGCGCGCAAGAATTGCGGCAGGTCTGCTAGCGCGTCGAGGAACCCTTTCTCGTGCAGCAAGTCCCTCTTCCTTAACTCAGTGCCTCTGGACTAAGCATCAGAGGACACATACCTCACAGATTGAGGCTCATCTTCAGGGTACAGCTTGGCTTTCCCTTTGTCCTTTGCTTTGGCTGCTTCCACAGCCTTGATCTTGAGCTTCTTTGGGGATGGCTCACCACTATCCTTCTGTGATGAAGGCTTACCCCTGGCCTTCTTTTTCTTGGACTTCTTCGAAGCCTTTGGCCGTTTGGCTTTGACAACCTTGGGGCCTTTCTTTCTCAGTCTCGCCTTGGTGGTGATCTGTTGGAGGCAATCCCCCAACGTCTCGTCCATTGAATCATCCCTCTCTGCAGGGCTGTCGGGGCTGACTTCCCTCAAAGGAGAGAAGACCTCTTCTCCTTCAGCTTCTTCAGCGCCCAACGCCGATTCTTGATGCTCTTCCTCTGGGATTTCAGGTTCAGGCGTCTGGGAGATGGGTGAGGCTTCAGGGCTCTGCGGTGGTGGAATCTTTTCAGAGCTCTGTGGCGACGGTGATGGTTCAGGGCTTCGCGCCGGTGGAGATGGCGACTGGCTTTGCCTGGCCGTCTCGTAGGATGGACGGCCACTCTCTCGACTCTCCACAGAGGGAGTCTTCTTCTTGATCGCTGCTTCAGCCACAGCCATACTCCACTTCCTCTTCTTGGGCGTTCCTGCTGGTTCAGATGGCCCAGCAGGAATCTCCGTCACTACCTTCCACTTCTTCTTGCGAACAGGAAGTTTGGGAAGGCGTTCAGTTCGCGCGGCCTCAGCGTCTGCTAAGGCAAGGAGTGCCTCTCTCGCAGCGGTTTCAGCGTCGTCAGCCTTCTTTTTGGCTGCAGATCTCTCAGCTCTCGTTAGCACCATGGTGGAGTCGTAAGAATCTGGGAAGAGGGATTGCAGAGGAAGAAGGAGAGAGTTTTCTTGGAGTTCAGGGAATGAGGGAAACGTATGGATCAGAATGCTTCTAACGGCTATAAGTAATGATGGAAATCCCAACGGTTATTTCTGTTGCGGATTTCGCAAATCTACCGCAATTAAATGGCCGTTGGAGATTTCCTTCGTTTCAACTGCCCATATTCCCTCAACTCAATCTTTGATTTGGTCCAGTATCTTCCCCGATCTTTTATCCTAGATCCATCTCCTTGATTCCCTCTATCGATCCCCTATCAAAAGAAATAAAATCAACATCAAATTCGTAATTAAAATCACACAAAAATCTATACAAACAGTAACCGAAAGAATAGCAAAAATTAAACTAAGGCATTAGCCTCGTATGGACGAGCACAGTGATCACTCGTCCTCTCTCGTTCTTATTTTCACGTTTCAGTCAAGAGGAAGGCCGAGAGAGTCTTCACATCTCCTTCCTCATAATAATGCTTCAATCTTGCACCATTAACCATGAACGGTTGCCCTTGCTGCAGGTTCCTAATCTCGATTGCACCATGAACAAACACGTTAGTTATGACAAAAGGACCTGACCATCTGGACTTAAGTTTGCCTGGAAATAATCTCAACCGCGAGTTAAATAACAAGACAAGCTGGCCTTTCTTAAAGTCCTTAATCCTAAGTCTACTATCATGCCAAATCTTAGTTTTTTCCTTATACATTTTAGCATTTTCATAGGACATATGTCTAAGCTCATCAAGCTCATGTAATTGCAAAGACCGCAATGTTCCCGCATCGGTCACGCAATAATTCAGTTCTTTCATGGCCCAAAACGCTTTGATTTCCAATTCAAGTGGTAAGTGACAAGCTTTGCCATACACAAGTCTATAAGGAGACATACCCAGGGGTGTCTTATATGCAGTCCTATATGCCCAAAGTGCATCCTCGAGTTTAAAAGACCAATCTTTTCTATTGGGTTTGACCACTTTTTCGAGTATGTTTTTAATCTCCCTATTTGAAATTTCAGCTTGCCCATTCGAATGTGGGTGATAAGGGGTGGCTACCCTATGTCTAACATTGTATTTAGCCAACACCCTCTCCATAGCTTTATTAATGAAATGTGTCCCTTCATCACTAACTAAAGCGCGAGGTGTTCCAAACCTAGTAAAGATATGTCTATGAAGGAATCTAACGACTGTTTTGGCATCATTGTTTGGACATGCTATGGCTTCTACCCATTTAGATACATAGTCTACAGCTACAAGTATGTAAAGGTTACCTGCTGATGGGGGAAATGGTCCCATGAAGTCAATGCCCCACACATCAAAGAGCTCTAACTCAAGGATGTAAGTGAGAGGCATCTCATCCTTCCGACTAAGATTACCTGTTCTCTGGCATTCATCACAGCTGTGTGCAAACTCGTGGGCATCTTTGAAGATTGTGGGCCAATAGTAGCCACTCTGGAACACCTTTGCAGCTGTTCTTTGGCCACCAAAGTGTCCACCATAGGGTGCTGTATGGCAGTGCTGCAGCACAGACCTTGCTTCAGCGGCTGACACACACTTCCTTAGTAAACCATCTGCACATGTTCTGTAAAGTGTGGGATCATCCCATATGAATTTCCTAGCTTCATGCAGGAACCTCTTCTTCTCTTGGCTTCCTTTGAAAGTTGGTAGTACCTGCGATGCACGGAAGTTAGCAATATCAGCAAACCACGGTTCCTCATCGTTATCACGATGTGTTAATACAAAGACATGCTCATCGATAAAGGCATCAGAAATTGCGGTTTCCGCAATGTTATCGCAATTATGTTGCAATCTTGAAAGATGATCCGCAACCACATTTTCACAGCCTTTCTTATCCCTAATGTCTAGATCGAATTCCTGCAGCAACAACACCCATCTAATCAACCTAGGCTTCGCATCAGCCTTCCTCATGAGGTATTTTAAGGCAGAATGGTCAGTGTACACGATTGTCCTAGTGCCTACAATGTAATTCCTAAACTTCTCGCAAGCAAACACTACAGCTAGCATCTCCTTTTCAGTAGTTGTGTAATTACATTGTGCCTCATTAAGTGTCTTACTAGCATAGTATACAGGGTGTGTGAGTTTATCAATTTTCTGTCCTAGCATGACCCCTACAGCATAGTCACTAGCATCACATAACATCTCAAATGGAAGGTCCCAATTTGGCCCCACTATAATAGGTGCTTTGACTAATGCTTCCTTAAGGGTTTTCCAGGCTATTAAACATTCTTTAGAGAAGATGAATGGCTTATTCAGCTCTAGAAGCTCACACAAAGGTTTGGAGATCTTGGAAAAGTCCTTAATGAACCTTTTATAGAAACCTGCGTGTCCTAAGAAACTTCTAATGGCTTTTACATTCTGAGGTTCCACTAGCTTCTCTATTATTTCAATTTTGGCCCTATCGACCTCTACTCCTGCTCTAGACACTCTATGACCTAGGACTATCCCTTCTTCCACCATGAAGTGGCATTTCTCCCAATTAAGTACTAGGTTGGTCTCCTCACACCTAGCTAGGACCTGTCCTAAGTTCTCTAAACAGTTTGTGAAGGAATCACCAAAGACTGAGAAGTCATCCATAAATATTTCTATCATGGATTCATCTAAGTCAGAGAAGATTGCCAACATGCACCTTTGGAACGTTGCTGGTGCATTGCATAAGCCAAAAGGCATTATGCGAAAGGCAAATGTTCCAAAGGGACAAGTGAAGGTTGTCTTCTCTTGGTCCTTAGGGTCTATAGTGATCTGGTTATATCCTGAATAACCGTCTAGAAAGAAGTAATAAGCTCTACCAGCTATCATATCTAACATCTGGTCAATAAATGGTAACGGGAAGTGATCTTTTTTTGTTTCTTTATTTAGTTTTCTATAGTCCATACAGACTCTCCATCATGTAATAGTCCTAGTTGGAATTAGTTCATTGCTCTCATTTACTACTACAGTCATCCCCCCCCCCTTCTTAGTTACACATTGTATAGAACTCACCCACTGACTACTAGCTATAGGGAAGATTACCCCTGCATCTAACCACTTTATGATTTCTTTTTTAACTACCTCTTTCATAGAGGGGTTCAACCTACGTTGGTGATCTACTCGGGGTGTATGTTCTTCCTCTAAGATTATCTTATGCATGCAGTAAGAAGGGCTAATGCCTCTAATGTCAGCAATAGTCCATGCAATAGCCTTTTTATGCTGCCTAAGTAATAATATTAGTTCAACCTCATGCTTTTCACTCAATTTAGAAGAAATAATCACAGGCAGAGTATCATTACTTCCTAGATATGCATACTTGAGGTGAGTGGGTAAAGGTTTTAATTCTAAGACAGGTGGATGCTCAATGGATGGCTTTAAAGGATTCATGGATCTGTTAGTCAGGTCTTTATTTATACATACATGCTGTGTTTTATCTACAGGTATATCCATTATCTCAGAAACATTCAAATCAGTTAAATCTAATTGTACATATTCATTAGCATGCTTAGTTAATAATTCATGCTCCAGCTGTTCTTCCATTAGTGAATCTACAATGTCCATGCTAGCACAAGATTAAGAGTCAGAGGGGTACCTTAAGGCTTTAAAAATACTAAATTTAACCTCCTCGTCATGAACCCTCATAGTGAGCTCACCTTTCTGGACATCTATCAGGGCCCTACCTGTGGCTAGAAATGGTCTGCCTAATAGGATGGGGACCTCCTTGTCTGCTTCATAATCCAGGATAATGAAATCTGCAAGGAAAATAAACTTGTCAACCTTTACAAGAATATCCTCAATCTTACCCTCAGGGTATGCTATGGATCTGTCTGCAAGTTGTAAAGTGACAGTGGTGGGACGTGCTTCTCCTATTCCTAGCTAGCGGAATAGTGACAGGGGCATGAGGTTTATGCTGGCTCCCAGGTCACAAAGAGCTCTGCCCACGTGCTTGCCTCCTAACTCCACTGGTAAGGTGAAGGAACCAGGATCCTTCTCCTTCTTGGGTAGCTTGTTCTGGAGTATGGCACTGCACTCCTCAGTGAGATTTACTGTTTCAAATTCGCCAATAATTTTCTTGTTAGTAATTATATCCTTTAAAAACTTTACATAAGAAGGCATAGACTGTAAAACTTCTACAAAAGGAATATTAACATGCACTTGCTTAAGAATTTCTAGAAATTTATTAAAGTGCACTTCCTGTTCTTGTTTTTTCTTTAGTCGTCGAGGAAATGGAGGTGGTGGCACATACGCAGGCACTTCAGGTCGCCTCGGGATGGATGGAGGCCTTGGAATTTCTTCTATCTCTTCTATGATTGGCTTCAGCCTTGCTCCTGATGTGCTTGTTGAGGGTTGACCTTGGTTTGGCAGAGACTCCAGTGGAGCACTAGACTCATTGTTCTCTACTCTCTTTGGGGCTTCTTTAGTGTTGTTCACCAACGGTCTCCCACTTCTGAGTTCAATTGCTTGAACTTGTTCCTTGCCATCTCGCCTTGGCACCTCTGTGTCAGCAGGAAGTCTACCTTGGGGCCTACTTTTGAGTTCATTGGCTAGTTGCCCTATTTGGTTCTCTAGGCTCCTAAGGGTAGCTTGTTGACTTTGCAGGGTGGCATCATTCTTAGCTATGTACTCTTTGAGAAGATTTTCTACAGAAGACCCTACTGGTTGGTTGTATGGTTTTTGATACATGGATTGGTTATGTTGGGGAGTGAAACCAAGTGTTCCACTTGGTCTTGGCTGGTTAGGAGCTTGGTTAGTATTTTGCTGGCCACCCCATGAGAGATTTGGGTGGTTCCTCCAGCCAGGATTATAAGTATTGGAATAGGGGTTGTTCCTAGGCTGCTGCTGGCTTCCTACATAGCAGACTGAGGCTGGATTCCCAGGGCAGTATTCGTACAGATGCCCTTCCCCACAGAATCCACAGGGTAGTGTCTCACCTTGACTTGGTTGGGTGCCCATTGACATGGCTGTGGCGGTATTGACACTAGTTTGAAGATTGGCTTGAGCCATTTGCTTAACTAGGTTGGTCAGGGCGCTGATTTGGCTACTCATGGCATTGATTGCGTCCTTATCTTGAGCTCTACTTGGCTCTATGGGATCATCTGACCACCTACAGTGAGATGCTGAGATCTTCTCCAAGATCTCATAGGCTTCGTTATAACTCTTGGACAACATGGAACCACCAGCAGATGAATTTAGAACTTGTCTGGTGCTGGGGTTGCATCCTTTGAAAAAGACCTCTATTTGGATACACCATGGGATGCCATGGTGTGGACATTTAAGCAGAAGGTCCTTGAACCTTGTCCAAGCTTCGTGAAGAGACTCATTCTCAGCTTGTTTGAACTTTATTATATCATCACGAAAGGTAGAATTCCTATCAGGTGGGAAGTATTTGACTAGGAATTTTTCCGCCAAGTCTGTCCAATTGAGGACTGATCCAGAGGGTAATGAGTTTAACCACGTCTTTGCTTTGTCCCTCAAAGAGTAAGGGAACAGGTAAAGCCTCAAGGCTTCTTGGGAAACTCCAGGGATAAGGAAGGTATCACTGACTCCTAGGAAATTTCTAAGATGGTTGTGGGGTCCTCATTTTCCACTCCAAAGAATTGTCCCACAGTGGACAACATTTGGAACATTACTGGCTTTAACTCGAATAAGTTGGCAGTAATTTCAGGGCGGATTATGCTTGGGTTTAGTTCCCCAGGCATAGGTACTAGGTAAGAAAGTATGGCACTATCCTTATCATTCGCTATTTCGATGGGATTGCGAGTGGTAGGTGCCGGATTTGGGATTGGTCTTTCCATTTCTATGTGAAGGGATTGCGAAGACTCCGCAGAATCAGCAATTAATTGAGGTATAGAGGGTTGGTTAAAGAGACGTTTCTTAGCTTTGTTTCTGGCTCTAAGTAATCTCTCAGGCTCAGGATTGAACTCTAGATCGCTACTTGAATGCTCATTCATAAACTAACCCAATAGTACCTGCACAAGAAATGAAAAAAAGATCAGTTCCAATAGATATTAAACTTTGTGTTTCAAACTTAACAAACTTCGTTTTCACTAAACTAAGTCCCCGGCAGCGGCGCCAAAAACTTGTTGCGTGCTCAATGTTTAAATAAATATGCAATGAGAGAGCACTTAAAACATGCAAGCATACATGATCTTGCAGCAAGTAGTAAATATTTTTTCATTCGTTTTCCCACAGAGACTTATTATTAGTTACTCGTGAAGTGTGTTGTTAAGCAAGAATGGGTGGATTTGATGGGGTAAATTTGGTTTTTAATTTCCTAATTACTAATGAATATATAAAGGATAGCAACATGAATAAGTGCAAGTCAATGATAAACTCAAACGTAAAGAGAAGAGATTAATAAACGAAGAGGAAAATAGCTAGGCAGAATTTTTAACTTAATAGAATTGCGAGAACTACAATTTTACCGCAATGTTACTAACAGCGAAAGTGTGTAAAATGGAGAAACAAGGGCTACTAACGACTCCTCTATAGGCATTTTCACACGATTCTCAAGCATTGGATCAACTCACTATGCATCAAACTAACTCATTCTCGTGTATCTTCCGATTTCATGCATTAGATTCTTTAGTTTACTCATGTCCAAGTAAGGTCTTAAGCATCTTGTTAAAGCAGTAAGTTATGATTTGTACTAGGAAAACGCTTATTCCTAGGTCGTTTTCTGGCTACCTTGAGAGGCTAGCATGAGTGTATGACTCTGAACTGTTACTCCTTCCAGAGGTTAGGAGTTCTTTGGACAAAATGGATGGCCAATCGAAATTGCCCGTGGGATGAAGCTTACATACAATCAATGCATTCGAGAGCTATCCTACATGCTTGGTTCACGTGTTTTAGCCTATAGTATTGTCATTAGCATGCCCCTATGTGACTTAGCTACTCATGGATGTAGGGAGAACAGAAATATTAGATGAAGTAAACATGCTTAGAAGTAAATTAAAGACAAAACAGCAAGGAAAAACAGTAGGCAGAGAAGGATAACGAAATTGCGAAATGATGAATTGCACGTTGATTAACCAATTGTTTGAATGAACAAATGAGAGCTGAGAGTTACTAACATAAAGACAGAAAGCAGCGAAATGGGATGGACTAACTAATGGGAAAGAAATAACAACAAACGATGCTGGAAATAATAAACTAGAACAGAAAGCAAATAAAGGTGTGCTTGAACGCCTCGTCGCGAACGCCTCGGCTGAAGGGTGAGAAAGGTGAGCCTTGCTTGGATGAATCCAATCAGGAGAGAAGATGAATCTTCTCTCCTTCCTATCAGATTGTCGACTCCAACAGCTGAACCTCTCAAACCAACAGACGGAGAAGAGAAAGAATGGAAAAGACTGCGCTGCGAAGAGACTTCTACGCTTTCGGATGATGATTAAACCCTCCTCTTTGACCTCCTTTTATAGTATTTTGCAGGTGCGATTGGGCCAAGGAGAACCATCCATTCTCAACGTCGTACTTCAACATGGATGGAGGAGAAAGACCGAATCCCTGAAATATCGGATCACAACAGAAAAAGGTCAGCCAACTTACGGATTTCACTTAAAACATTGCTGTTTTAGCAATGTTTCCGCAATGCCTCCGCAATGCACAATTTTCATTCTTCTAACTTCGTTTTGCATCCTTTTTCTTTCCTTTTGCCTACAAGTCCTAATTTAGCTTCATTCTCCTAATTCATATATATAAGTACAGATTCAAGCTAAATCCTATCACAAATACTCACAAATGCACGTTTTTCTATCACAAGCAAGTCCTAAAATAAGCACTTTTGGATACGTAACACTGTACATCGATCAATGCTCTCCCAGTGGCCAAGAAAGGTCTCCCCAAAATGATAGGGACCTCAGCATCTTCTTCCATATCTAAGACTACAAAATCTGCAGGGAAGAAGAATTTATCAACCTTTACTATCACATCCTCTACAATACCTCTAGGATATGTGACGGAGCGGTCAGCTAACTGCAATGATATTGTAGTGGGTTGCACTTCTCCAAGGCCAAGTTTCCTGAAAACAGATAAAGGCATTAAATTAATACTTGCACCTAAATCACATAAGGCCTTTTGAAAGAAAGAACTACCAATATGACAAGGAATAGTAAAACTCCCTGGATCCTTTAATTTTTGTGGTAACTTCTTCTGAAGTATGGCGCTGCATTCCTCAGTCAGGTTCATAGTCTCATAAGCCTTCAGTCTTCTTTTCTTGGACATAATCTCTTTCATGAACTTCACATAATTTGGCATTTGTTCAAGTGCATCTGCAAAAGGAATGTTAATGTGAAGTTTCTTGAAAATATCTAAAAACTTAGAAAATTGAGAATCAATTTTTTTCTTTTGAAAACGTTGAGGGTAAGGAATAGAATTAGGAATAGTAGGAAGAGTAGAACTAGAAGGCCTGTTAATTATTGGAATGTGTGTGGCCTCCTCTGGAGCTTCCTCAATAATTTCCTCATCCTCAACTGTGACTGGCGCTGTACTTTTTGCTTTCACTGTTTCAGCTAACTGCTTTCCACTTCTCAAGGCTACTGCCTTGCATGATTCTCTTAGATTCACCTCAGTGTCACTTGAAAATTTCCCCTTTTGCATTGTATGCAAAGAAGATGCTATTTGACTCAGTTGAACTTTTATGTTCTTGATAGCAGATCCATGGGTGTGCACTGTCTGCTCAAGCTTGACCGTTCTATTATTAGATTCAGCAAACATAGATTTTGTCTCAGAAAGGAAAGCTCCCAACATATCTTCAATAGATTTTTTCTTTTCTTCCTGTGGTGGAGGTGCAAATCCTGGAGGATTTAATACATTCATGTTGTTGGCATATGAGAAATTCTCATGATTCCTCAATCCAGGATGATAGTGAGTAGGGAGTGAATTTTGCATCTGATTTCCCCTATAACCAAAGTTCCTATTGTTGACATATTGAGCTTGCTCAACATTTGGCTCCTCATAATGCGGTGCAACAATGGCAGCTGCTATGGATTCCATGGACTGAGGTGCACTTGGCCCTGTAAGTCTAGTCAAAGCATGTGTTAATGTAGCCATTTGAGATTTTAGAGCACTAACCTCATCCACCTCATATAAGCCGGCAACTATCTTATGAGAAGATCGTTCAGTGGGCCATTGGTAACTGTTGGATGCCATATCTTCCAATAAAGTGAGTGCACTTTCAACAGTTCTTGAAAATAAAGTGCCATCAGCTGCAGCATCCAGAATAGTCTTTGTGTTACCATTCAACCCATTATAAAATAACTGAATCTGTAGTGGTCCATCATAACCATGTTGTGGGCACTTTTGCAGAAGATTCTTGTAACGGTCCCAGGCCTCATAAAGCTGCTCATAATCATGTTGTCTGAATGTCCCAATTTCAGTCCTCAGCTGGATTGTCTTAGCAATTGGGAAGAATTTTATCAAGAACACCTGAACCAACTGATCCCATGAAGTAATGCTCCCTGGTGTCAAAGAATCTAGCCAATCCTTCGCTTTATCCTGTAAAGAAAAAGGAAATAAACGTAAGCGTATAGCCTCAGGAGTAACACCATTAATCTTAACAGTACTGCAAAGTTCAAGAAAAGATTTAAGATGAGAATTTGGGTCTTCAGAAGGAAATCCTTTAAAAGATCGATTTTGAGCCATCTGAATAAGTCCTGTTTTGAGCTCAAAATTGTTGGCATTGATGGGTGCGTAGGCAATTCCTGAATGTTCAGTAGGAAAGACAGGTTGAAAATAGTCTCTAATGGGTCTCTGATCCTGCTGCGCAGCTTGATGCACAGGTGCATTCAGCTGTAGTTGTTTCTCAATTGGCAACTGGTTCATCGGTTGATTTTGAAGATTCATGACTTCAGTTTCGTCCTTTTTCACCCTTCGATTCTTTTTGCAAGTCTTTTCAATTTCAGGATCAAAAGGAACTAAAGCTGTCTCTTTATCCTTTCGCATGCACAACCAATGATTCCTGAAGAAAACAAAAAATACACAAATCAATAATACTAAAAATAAACTCTAAATTAAAACCAAACAGGTTCTCCACGGTATTAAGTGAAACTAAATATTTGCCAGTCCCCGGCAACAGCGCCAAAAACTTGTTGCGCACTTTTAATGCAGAGCAAAACCGCAAGTGTACGGGTCAAGTAATAAAGTGTAAATGAATACGAATATCGTTCTCAGGACTGACTTTCTAGTTCACTTAAGTACCCTAATAATAGTGTTTAATTTTATCTAGAGAAATAAGATGAAAAGTGGGTTGTAACAACTATTTTAAAAGCAAACAATAAAATAAAGTAGCAAATTAAACAAATCACGAGAGGAGTATCTTAGGGATGTGATTTCACCAATTAGATTGACGCTTCAATCAATCAAATACCTAGATTATTCATGCAAATTTCCATAAGTCTAGAAGGACACAAATAACAATTGACTTTTACGATCGCAATTGGTCTCATGCAATGTAATAAAACTAATTGTTCAATCTAGTTTTTAAAGACATGCAAGGCATTAGAAACTCTTCTTTAAAACAACTTCTAAGATAGCCTAATCATTCCCATGTTAGAACTATTCTTAGTCATGCAATTAAGATCTAGTCTAAATCATTCTCTTTCAAGCATAATTTAAACCATGAAGACATACAACCCTTGGCCAAAAGATTATAAGCATTAAGAAAGTAAAAGCATGAATGGACAATAAACAATCAATCTAAGCATTCAATTAATTAAAACATCAAAACTAAAAGGCTACATCAATCCCCAAGATAATAAGTTTAGCCATTCATGTTCAAAACTACAAACATATCAAACAATAAGAAATTCATCAACAAAGTTCTGAGAAAAGGGAGGAATAAACTCAATATCGTGCCGTTCTCCGTTCCCGGCTTGTGATCTACAATCTCTTGCTTCCGAATCACTTCCTCAGCTTCAATCCTCGTTCCTCTCCTCTCCAAAGTGTCAAAGTCTCGAAACTAGGGCTTTTTCTCTCCAAAATTTGATACCTCAATCGGCTGGAAAAGATCTTATTTATAGCAACAATCGTGACAGCGTCGAGACCCTAGGGGAAGCGTCTCGACGCTGTCCCGAAAATATTTTCTTCCTTATTTGGCACGCCAGCGTCGATACGCTAGGCACAGCGTCTCGACTCTACGGACGGAAATGACGCTGGAAGACTATCCGTAGCGTCGCGACGCTACTGCTGCGGGAATCTTGGCTTGGACTTCCTCTTCAAGTCACCCACTTTGATCATTTCTCTTCTTAATTCTCAATAATGCTCCATTTAGCTCCATTTAGCTTAATTCCTATAATATAAAAGATAATCAACATTAAAGTGCTCATTTACACGGTAAACTAGCGGTAAAAAGGCTATAAAGATAGCACACTTTGTGAGCAATCAAACACCGTTTACTGATGAGACCGACATTTTCATTTGATGGCCTAGGTAACTCGATCTTAATCCTGAGCTTACTATGAACTCCTGCTTATTAGACAGTATCCTTAGACTTGTATGGGTGAGAGTGGCCCATTAGCGCCGACTCAATAACTTACCATCTCAGGGATAAATAGGTAGTTGGGGACCTAGTACAGCAAGATTGGAGTTCACTCCTAACCCGCTCTTCAGGGTTAGTAGATAGGTTGTTCCCTTAATAGCTGACTCTGGGGCTTGAACAATGAGCGTTCACACTCTCATATGATGAGAGCGTTAACTAATCTGTTGGTTGGACCACAGATCTATTGTTCATTAGAGGTGTCAATGGTACTTAAGGAACAAGACGTAAGGCAGGGGTTAAACGGTTTTAAAATGACCCAGCTGTGATTACGAACAACCTGTGAAGGGTCGACTTGCCCATGACGGCTATATCAGACGACATAATATATCTATAGTGAGGAGAGTGCAACCATTGGACTATAGTGGAGTCTCCGGGGGTTAACGAATGTTGATTAGTTCGGTTAAAAGAGTTTTGATCGGATAATCTCGTATCGTTGGAGCTCATGATCTGTAGGTCCTTTAGGTTCTCCTGGCTAGCTTGGATAACGGCATGCAACAATACAAGAGAAAAGGAAAAAGAAAATGAAAAGAATTTGAATTGTTCAAATTCGGCTTTTGGAAGAATGATGGACATATTTAAATATGATTTAAATATGAGATTGGCCTAAAACATGAATAGGATTCATGTGGAAAAAAGTCGGTTTTCGGAAAATCAGGTTTAGTCATATTATTTAATTAATATTTGATATTGAATTAAATAATAATTATTAATTAAAAAGTTTAATTAATAATTATATATATTTTTTATTTATTAAAAAGTTTAATAAATAAAAATTTTATTATTATTTTTATTAATAATAATAATTATATATATATATGTCTTGCATGCAGCAAGACACATATTATTTGATTCCAGACACATATATATATATATATATATATAAAAGTGTAAGTTCGCCAAAATGGGGAGTGGGGGGCTGTGTACACGAATTGAAAGAAAAAAAAAGGAGAATAGAACTTTTAGAAGTTCTGTTTTAATTTTGTTTCTTTCTCCAGCTCTTGAGTTCTTCTTCCTCCTCTGTCTCTTATTCTTCTTCTTCTTTCTTCATTTCTTTTTCGTTTTCTCTTCTTTCGGAGTCCCACAACTCCGTTGCGCGGCGCCGAGGATAGCGGGACTACCTGGGGTGGTCTTCGGGGAGTTCGTGAGAGAGGCCGGAAAAGTTCGTGACGAGGAACGTGCGGCGGAGCTTGAAGAAATTAGAACTACAAGGGTATGTATTTCTATTTTCTTAATTCCGTCGTTTTGAGCATGTTTTCTATTTGTTAAATTGATGAAATTAGAGTATCATCTGTCCAAAATCGCTTTCCGCTGCGTATATCGCTCCATCAATTGGTATCAGAGCGATTTTGTGATTAACTCAATTTGCATCAATTTAAGTTGGTGGGTATTTTAATTTAGAAATTGTTTCTGTATTGGCGTCTAAAGTGAAAATCGATTTTGGCATAGTTTCTATTTGAATTTCATTATTTGTAATTGCCCGAGAATGTATGGGCTTTAATGCGTGCTGAAGAGTCATTAGAGTCCATATAGGTTTCTTTGTGAAAGAAGCTCGAGTTTGGAGTTCGCCGAAATGTTCGGTATAAGTTCAAACTCGTTCTAGGCAATACGAAGAGAAATTCAAAGAGAAATTGGCCGAACGTTCGGGGAAGCAAGCTGGTCAAAGGCGGTGCGAAGAGTTCGAAGTCCGCTCAAGACTTAGCTTGTTGTTCAAGCTTGTAATAAAATAGTTATTGCTTGCTAAATACCAAAATTGATCCACTTTAGTGTGTTTAATTAATTATGCATTGCGAATGTATGTTTTAATTAAATTCCATGTTTGTATGTGCATAACGTATGCCATATAGATTTAAAATCCCACCGTAGGAAGCATGCTCCATGCATTGAAAATATGTTATAAGTGTTATAATATATAGTATGCATATTTGGGAATTTATGAGTATTAATATAAGAGTTATATTAATTCATGAATTAGATGTTGCTAATTTAATAGAATAATTGATATAAGTGTTATATTAATTATGAAATTAAATTTACAACATAGGTTGCCCTGCTTTTATGCATATTATAGGTCATAAGTGTTATAATATATAGTATGCATGTTTAATTCATGAGTATTAATATAAGTGTTATATTAATTCATGAATTAGTTGTTGTTTGCTTAATAGAATAATTAATATAAGTGTTATATTAATTATGAAATTAAACTTCCAACTTTAGATGCATATTGTATGTTATAATTGTTATAATGTATAGATTGCATGCTTAAATCATAATAATTGATATAAGTGTTATATTAATTTATGAATTAGGAGTTGTATATTTAAGGGCATAATCGATATAAGTGTTATATTGATTATGAAGTTAAATATTCAACTTGTCATGCCTTAGCAAATGTATGTTTGAGAAGCATATAGATGGTTGTTATAGAAAGTCTAGTTTTTGCAAGTGTTGTAAAAATGACTTAGACTTTTAAAATGTATAACAAACAAAAGCATGTTCATTTAGGGTTAAAAGAGTCGATCTGGTTCATTAGATGAAAAGGTCGATATCTCGTAAATGCTAAGGTTATGAGAAACTCACCCGGTGAAATCTTGTCTAAGGTTGGAGGAAAATGAATTGACGGATCACCTCCTACCTGGGGACTATCCGGTACTTGAGTAAAGTTAACCGGCTTTATGAGCATGCGTGAGAGGTGTGAGGTTAGTAAATGTTTATAACCTAGACATCTCAGGTAAATTGTTTGGCTAGACTTAAGGTTTTATTTTCTTAGCCTGATAAAACCTGAGTTTATACCCTTTACCGTTTACGATGCTTAGTAGAAGTGTTGAGAAGGAATATACGATATATCCCTCTCCTGCTACGCACTCCCTAAAGTTCACAACGTGAGAATTTTGCTCGGCCTCGTGTTGTCAATAGGGCAACCCCCTTCGCATGGTGTTTGCAACTTTCAATAGCAAGGTGAATGGAGTAAGTGTCTATAGTAAGTGGGAGAAGGAAGTACGTCAGGACTTCCTGCGGTCTCCTCCATTGGATTGAACCGTGAGATTCTCATGTTCCGCCTGCAAGGTGCCCTTGGTGGCACCAATCCCTTAGGAGGGTCGTTTCATGGAAGTTGAACAAGTCAATCACCATTTATGGATAAAGAAACATAGGGTCATTCCCAACTCTGACATTCCCTTAGGTTGCACTGTTGGGGTCGTCCTGTGCGTTCTAAAAATGGAGGGTCACACTTACAGGATTTGCTAAGAAGTTAGTAAATCTTGACCAAAAATGATAACTAAGATGCTATAGGAATATGAGTTATTCTGGAGTTAGCAATTAGTCAAGAATGTCTTGGTTTAGTGAAGGAGTGCTCGTTTACCCTTAGGTAGCTACCATTCTAACTTACTAAAGTATCGTTGCATGTAAATAAAGAGTTTGGGTACTTTATTTGCTGCTAAACCTCTTAATTAGTTTAAATAGGTTAAAACTGTTTCACTAATAGTTTTACATTCTGTTTCAGCATGTCGAGCTCTTTTATACAGTTGTTAGCTCACGACAAATTAACTGGTGAGAATTATGGGACGTGGAAGTCGAACCTAAATACGATTTTGGTTCTTCCGGTTCCTGGTTCTAGTGCCTCACGAACTGTTCGTGAAGCATACGATGGATTGATTAGGGCTAACGATAAAGCCCGAGTCTATATCTTGGCAAACATGCAAGATGTTTTGGCCAAGAGGTATGAGGTTATGGTTTCCTTTAGGGAAATCATTTCTTCATTACAAGTGATGGAGGACAGTCGTCCTCATCACTTCGTTATGAAGCCCTCAAGTTCGTTTACAACTCTCGCGTGGTGGAGGATACATATGTTAGGGAGTTTGTCCTTAACTTGATGGTCCACTTTAATGCGGCAGAAGTAAACGTTGCTACCATCGTTATTTCAGACTTATCAGTCTCTGTACACTTCCAAAGGAATAGAGAATGAGGTAAATGTTGTCACTTCGAAGAAATTTCTTAAGAGGTTGGCGTCGGGGAGTAAGCCTATGCTTCTCTGAGTAATGAGATTATTCAGAAGAAGAAGAGTAACAGGAGAAATGGCAAAGCCCCTACTGTTCGCAAGGTAATGTCTTCAAACATAGGAAAATGTTTCCATTCTACTGAAGATGGGTATTGGAAGCGTAACTGCTCCAAATACTTTGCTGAGAAACAGGCTGAGAAAGAACGATAAGATAACTGTGATTTATTTTTCTAAACAAGTTTAGTGGACATGAAGTCATACCTGGATGTCTTCAAGAACCACTAATCATGTTTGTTTTTCTTCAGGAAACTAGTTCCTGACAGCCGGTTTTCTCGCTGTGAGATATGGAGATATCATTGCAGCTGAACTAGTGGGAGTCTTTGTAGTTGTTGTATAAAAATAATTTCATTGGATGTAATTATTGTCTATATTACTGGTTTGTATTGAACAATTGTATACAATATCTTTTGTTTTATAATGAACAGTTCATTCAGCAAAAGATGTATATTGATATGTTCTATTAAACTTGAAAACAACTAGTGTGTTAAGACTTACAGTTTTAATAAAAAGCTATAATTGAATTCAACAATGGTTGTTGATCCAACTGGAGCTTCTCAACTGTTGAGAAAGCCTCAATGCAGTGGGAGGGATGTTGGACAACCCAGCCCGCTGTATTGGTTTGTCTTAAACTCAAAGTTATCATACTTGATGATGACATTGAGGATTCATTGCCTCTAAACAAACAATGAATCACATAGACAAGGCTGAATGGTTCAAAGCCATGAATCTTTGGATGGTAATGAGACCAAGCCACAAAGGTGAAAACCTTTATGGCTTGACTTTCTGGTAAAGGGACTGTCCCGAAGAGAAAGGGTTTATTGGGTATACTCTCTTTCTCTTGTTGCCAGGTGTAAGTTAAATAGATAACTCTTATCCATTGCTCTGTTCTATTTTGATAGAATAAGGAAAATTGATGTCAAGACTTGCAAACTTGATCTGAGTATCTATAAGTCTCAACCAGAAAGATTCATATTTCGAGGGCAGAGAGCAAATGGTTTGCTGGCTTATTCGATTCATTTATGAATTGGAGAAAACATCTTCGTCTTGAATTGTGAGTTTTGATAATGTGATCAAATCTTATGGCTTTGAACAATAGTTTGATAAACCTTGTTTGACAAGGGTTTAATCAATGTTGTAGTTTTCATAAACTGTTTCCGTAATTTATGTCCTAATCATTGAGTATGATGTAGGATTCACTTATGACATTTTAGCATAAACTAGCGACCCACTCCCAAATAGTTGATCTGGAGGTAGGCTTAGTTTGTTCTAAGGATTCAGGTTTATCTGAGTCGTAAAGAACAAATCGCTAGTGTTGTCTCTAAAATCTTTTATTGACAAGTTGTTGTCAATATTCGATGGTCTATGGAAATGGTTTCCTGAGACACCTCAAGTGTTGAGGATACGAGTTGTACCCAAGTGCATTTACATATTGGAGGTCAGATGTATGTTTTGAGATACATGACCCGATATGTGTTATGTAGTGGGAGCTGTCAGTAATATAAGTCCAATTGGATTGGATTCCGGTTAGAGTTTTGTCCTTGTACTTAGAGGAGTACAATACAAGAGTTGTATTATTGATTCTTCGTTGGTAGCTAAGTCTATTTGTAGCTTGTGAAGCAGCAATAGGTTTATATGTTGAGCTCGCAGATAGTGCTATGAGCAGATGTGATGGTCACATGGAAAGCCTCGTAGTACTTCATGCTGATTATTAGTTTACTAAGTCTCTCATGGCTAAAGTGTTAAAGACACCTAGAAGAGTCTAGGGCTCCGAGTTGCTGGAGAGGACAGTGGGAGAAAACTTCTCATATATGATATATTAGTTTTCTCCACCTAACATGTACACCACAAACGTTTAAGTCCAAGTGGGAGTTTGTTGGGTTTTATGTCCTAAAACTCGTGGTTTGTAAACCGTTATGTTTGTAAATAATCTATAGAATAAAGAGTTATTAGCTTTATTCAGTAAAGGAGTTTACTGGAATAAAGTGAAACGTGTTTAGGTTAACCTATACCAATGACCAACACCCTTGGCTGAATATGAGTACTTGAGCTTCATGTATGACATGATTGTGGATCAGGCTCAAGTAGTCAGTCAAAACGGTCTATAGTATACGGATAAGGCTGGGTACCTTATCCTGGTAACACTATAGGATGCGGCTCACTTTGTATTGTACAAAACGATGTGATCCGAATCGTTTCACATGGAGATGTGCGAGTGAAGGCGTCCTGTGCAAAGAGTTTGCATAAGACTGAACCGCGAAATATGTTGCTCTCTCTTTATAACACCGTTTACTGATGAGACCGACATTTTCATTTGATGGCCTAGGTAACTCGATCTTAATCCTGAGCTTACTATGAACTCTTGCTTATTAGACAGTATCCTTAGACTTGTATGGGTGAGAGTGGCCCATTAGTGCCGACTCAATAACTTACCATCTCAGGGATAAAGTCGAATAGGTAGCTGGGGACCTAGTACAGCAAGATCGGAGTTCACTCCTAACCCGCTCTTCAGGGTTAGTAGATAGGTTGTTCCCTTAATAGCTGACTTCGGGGCTTGAACAATGAGCGCTCACACTCTCATATGATGAGAGGGTTAACTGATTTGTTGGTTGGACCACAGATCTATTTTTCATTAGAGGTGTCAGTAGTACTTAAGGAACAAGACGTAATGCAGGGGTTAAACGGTTTAAAATGACCCAGCTGTGATTACGAACAACCTGTGAAGGGTCGACTTGCCCATGACGGTTATATCATAGGACATAATATATCTACAGTGAGGAAAGTGCAACCCTTGGACTATAGTGGAGTATCCGGGGGTTAACGAATGTTGATTAGTTCGGTTAAAAGAGTTTTGACCGGGTAATCTTGTATCGTTGGAGCTCATGATATGTAGGTCCTTTAGGTTCTCCTGGCTAGCTCGGATAACGTCGTGCAACAGTACAAGAGAAAAGGAAAAAGAAAAAGGAAACAAATTTGAATTGTTCAAATTCGGCTTCGGGAAGAATGATGGACATATTTAAATATGGGATTGGCCTAAAACATGAATAAGATTTATGTGGAAAAAAGTCGGTTTTCAGAAAACCGGGTTTAGTCATATTATTTAATTAATATTTGATATTGAATTAAATAATAATTATATATATTTTTTATTTATTAAAAAGTTTAATAAAAAAAAATTATTATTATTTTTATTAATAATAATTATATATATATATATATATATATGTAAGTTGGCCAAAATTGGGAGTGGGGGGGCTGTGTACACGAATTGAAAGAAAAAAAGGAGAATAGAACTTTTAGAAGTTCTGTTTTGTTTTAATTTTTTTTTCTTTCTCCAGCTCTTTAGTTCTTCTTCCTCTTCTGTCTCTTCTTCTTCTTCTTTCTTCATTTCTTTTTCGTTTTCTCTTCTTTCAGAGTCCCACAACTCCGTTGCGCGGCGCCGAGGATAGCAGGACTACCTGGGGTGGTCCTCGGGGCATTCGTGAGAAGAGGCCGGAAGAGTTCGTGACGAGGAACGTGCGGCGGAGCTTGAAGAAATTAGAACTACAAAGATATGTATTTCTATTTTCTTAATTCCGTCGTTTTGAGCATGTTTTCTATTTGTTAAATTGATGAAATTAGAGTATCATCGGTCCAAAATCGATTTCCGCTGCGTATATCGCTCCATCACAACGATCGTACGCCTCACGAACAGTTTGTGAAGCGTTTGAGCCAGGAGTTGGAGGTCAGTCTTCCGTCAAGACAAATCTCAGGTCATCCAACACAAGAATCGTATTCAGGTTGGATTTCCATGTTCCGTAATTCTCTCCAGTAAGTTTGTCGTTAGCTAATAACTGAACAAAAGAACTCGCCATGCTGAAAAAGAATGTAAACCTATTAGTGAAACGATTTTAACCAATTAAAACCAATTAAAAACAAACTTTAGCAGTAAATAAAGTACCCAAACTCTTTATTTACTAGCTACGATACTTTAGTAAGTCAGAATGGTCGCTGTCGTAGGGTCAGTCGAGCACTCCTTTACTAAATCAAGACAATCTTGACTAAACGCTAATGCCAGAATAACTCATATTCCATTAGCATCTTAGTTATCGTTTTTGGTATGGATTTACTAACTCTTTAGCAAATCTCGTAAGTGTGACCCTCCATTTTTAGAATGCACAGGACGGCCCCAACAGTGCAACCGTAGGGAATGTCAGAGTTGGGAATGGCCCTGTGTTTCTCTATCCATAAATGGTGACTGAGGTGTTTGATCTTCCATGCCCCGCCCTCCGTAGGGATCGGTTCCTCCAAGGGCCACCTTGGAGGCGAAACATGAGAATTGATAGCACTCCAAAAGTGCTAATATTTAGCTCCTAAGTCTTGCGAATTAAGTAATTAATTGTGTTTAATGTTTATATTTTCTGGAAATTAATTGCTTAGGGGTAAATCAGACCATTGCATTAATTCAGGGCTTAAAATAATAATTTAGTGGATAATATTAATTAATCGTTTTGAGTGTTTATACTATATAGATTAATTAATCTAATATTATCTTAATTGTGATTAATGGTCTGGTGGTGCAGGGGAACTTATTAAAACTATTGGCCAGCGTTCTAGACTAGGGGATGACAAAATTTACGTTATTTTTCCTAAAACCCATTCTTTAGGTCATTCACTCTCGGGTTTGGCTTTATTTTTAGCGTTTTCTCTCTAGATTCTTGGGGTTTTCTCTCCTTTTCTCATATATCAAAGCAAAGATTTGGTTTATTTAGCTTGATTTTCATCCCGAGCAAGGTAAGTGCTCTAATTTGAGGTTAGGGGTTAAATTTGATTTTCATCTCGATTTCTAGCATGTTCTAACGTTATAGATTAGTGATGTTGTGTCTCTCCTAATCGCATTAGTAACACAGAGGAGTAAAACAAATCGAAGTATCATTTTAGATGTTCTGAATGTTGATTGCTTTAGGGTTGCCAAGTAATCGCCTAGCATTTAGAGTGTCTAATTGAATGTTCGTCATAAAATGCTAGTTACTGCTTTAATTATTTTGGGGTTGATCATTCTGATTTAGTTAATAGCATCGTTTAATTAGAATTGAAAATTTTGATTAATATATATGTGGTCGGTTGCTTCAGGGTTGCCAGGCAACCGTTTATGTGTTTAATTATGCTTTTGCTAAGTATGTTTGAATCCCAATGAATCGAGTCGCATCAAGGTAAACCCTGACCCTTAAAATTAGGAGCACATATAATTAGTTTTAGTTTTACGTCAGCTACTTTTATGCTTTTCTTTTATTTTACCGTTAGCAAATCCCCCCTTTACTTTAATGTTTTATTTTATTGTTTTCATAAAAAAAGAAAATAGAAATTAATTAGGAGGAAATAATTTAGGTTCCCTGCGGATCGACCAGACTACCACTAGCTGCAGAGCTCAGTTGTAGCGGTATTATAAATGTTATTTTGGCGGGGCTCGACACCCCAAAATTTATAGGATATTCAAAAATCCTATTACCAAAATTGGCGCCGTTGCCGGGGAACCATTTAGTTTCTCTTAGTTGAATTATATTTGCATAGAAAAACCAAAAAAAAATTGTTGTATTTCTTTTTCCTTTTTTTGTTGTTGTTTACTTTCTTTTGTAGGGGTTTGGCCTAAAGAACAAGATAATGGGCAAAGACCGCGCCGCTCCAACCACCGACCTCGCGAAATTCAGGGGAGGTTTTATGTTCCCTTTAATTTTGTAATTTTAATTGCTTTATCTGATGGATGGATACATAGAAGACTATGTATCTTTTGAAGGTTAGGGGTGGAGATGGTTGTCTGTTGGATTCATGTGTAGTTGTTGAGCAAGAGTATAGTCTAAATTTGAAGTACTTTGGACTCTGTTGCATGCTTTATGATTATGATGATCTAGGAAATATTTTTAGAATCTTCGTATTTACATGTATGGATAAGCATGAAGTTGTTTGCACTGATTGAGTTCATGTCAAAAAATTAAAAAAAAAAAAATTCGTTGCTCCCTTGCATTTAAAGAGCACTTAGCAACTTCTCTTAGACTTCGTAGGCTTAGATTGACAACATGTTGCATGAATTCTTGTTGTCACCCCGAAAGGAACCCCTAGGGAAGCTTGTTGCAGTAGAGTTTGTAATAGGTTAATCGAGTTAGCAAAGTTATTAGCCTAATTAAAAAAAAAAAAAAAAACATGTTTGAAAATTTCTCTTGAGGCGCTCCTCCTTCTTTAATGTGCATTAAAGAAGTGAGCGTTAGTCCTTAAAAATGTGAAGCTTAAGGTCTAAGCTTGACATGTTAGGCTTCTCGGGGAAGAAAAAAAAGAGAAAATAAAGTGTTGGGTTCAAAAAACAAAGAATAAATAGTACAAAGTACTCAAAGGAAAAATAATGAGAAAATGTTTTAGGCCTCTTAATTTGTAGCTCTCTCTCATGTGATTAAGCTATAGACTGTTCTGAAATGCTAGAAGTAGGGGGAAAACAAGATGAATTGTAGCATGTTGTTTTTTCGAGCTTGCATGGTTTAGGAGAGGTTAGCTATCACACACACACGTAGGGGAGTAGTAGTTAATTTTTGACATGTTCATTGATTAAGTGCATGCAACCGATTGCTTTCTTGTCTATGTAAATGCCTTGATTCTTAAAGCACCGAGATTTAAGTTAGAAGCATGCATGTATAGATCTTAAGAGCTAATTCAGAGTTTTTCTTGCTCGAGGACTAGCAAGATTTAGGTTGGGGGTTTTGATAGCACTCCAAAAGTGCTAATATTTAGCTCCTAAGTCTTGCGAATTAAGTAATTAATTGTGTTTAATGTTTATATTTTGTGGAAATTAATTGCTTCGGGGTAAATCACACCATTGCATTAATTCAGGGCTTAAAATAATAATTTAGGTGATAATATTAATTAATCGTTTTGAGTGTTAATACTATATAAATTAATTAATCTAATATTCTTCCAATTGTGATTAATGGTCTGGTGGTGCAAGGGAACCTTGGTAGAACTAATGGCCAGAGTTTGAGACCAGGGGAGGACAAAATTTATGTTATTTTTCCTCAGGAGGTCTCGACGCTACCACGACATCAAGCACTGGAAATTTCTGGAGACGCTACGACAATATAAAACCCATTTTTTAGGTCATTCACTCTCGGGTTTGGCTTTATTTTTAGCGTTTTCTCTCTAGATTCTTGGGGTTTTCTCCCCTTTTCTCATATATCAAAGCAAAGACTTGGTTTATTTAGCTTGATTTTCATCCCGAGCAAGGTAAGTGCTCTAATTTGAGGTTAGGGGTTAAATTTGATGCGGTTCATGAGGGTTTAGATCTTTAATTTCGAGCTTAGCATGACTGATTGGGCATTTTCTCTCTCTTGCTTAATTTATGAGTGTGTTAGATTGGTAGACTGACGATCTCGATTTCTAGCATGTTCTAACGTTATAGATTAGTGATGTCGTGCCTCTCCTAATCGCCTTAGTAACACAGAGGAGTAAAACAAATCGAAGTATCATTTTAGATGTTCTGAATGTTGATTGCTTCAGGGTTGCCGGGTAATCGCCTAGCATTTAGAGTGTCTAATTGAATGTTCGTCATAAAATGCTAGTTACTTCTTTAATTATTTTGGGGCTGATCATTCTGATTTAGTTAATAGCATCGTTTAATTAGAATTCAAAATTTTGATTAATAAATATGTGATCGGTTGCTTCAGGGTTGCCGGGCAAACGTTTATGTGTTTAATTATGCTTTTGCTAAGTATGTTTGAATCCCAATGAATCGAGTCGCATCAAAGTAAACCCCGGCCCTTAAAATTAGGAGCACATGTAATTAGTTTTAATTTTTCGTTAGCTACTTTTATGCTTTTCTTTTATTTTACCGTTAGCAAATCCCCCCTTTACTTTAATGTTTTATTTTATTGTTTTCATAAAAAAGGCAAATAGAAATTAATTAGGAGGAAATAATTTAGGTTCCCTGCGGATCGACCCGACTACCACTAGCTGCAAAGCTCAGTTGTAGCGGTATTATAAATGTTATTTTGGGACACCCCGAAATTTATAGGATATTCAAAAATCCTATTACCAAGAATCTCACGGTTCAATCCAATGGAGGAGACCACAGGAAGCACTGACGCACTTTCTTCTCCCACTTACTATAGACACTTACTCCATTCACCTTGCTATTGAAAGTTGCAAACACCATCCGAAGGGGGATGCCCTTTTGACATCACGAGGCCGTGCAAAATTCTCACATTGTGAACTTTAGGAAGTGCGTAGAAGGAGAGGGATATATCATATATTCCTTCTCAACACATCTACTAAGCATCATAGACGGTTTTTACGGTAAATACTCCAGGTTTTATCCGGCTAAGAACATAAAACCTAAAGTCTAGGCAAACTATTTACCTGAGATATCTAGGTTATTAACAGATTTAATTAACCTCACACCTCTCTCGCACGCTCATAAAGCCTGATTAACTTTACTCAAGTACCAGTTAGTTCCCAGGTAGTAGGTGATCCGTCAATTCATTTTCGTGCAACCTTAGACAGGAGTTCTCCGGGTGAGTTTCTCATAACCTTAACATTTACGAGATAATGACCTATTCATCTAATGAACAAGATCGAACCATTTAACCCTAAATGAACATGCTTTTCTTTGTTATAGATTTTAAAAGTCTATGTCAATTTTACAACGCTTGCAAAAACTTAGACTTTCTACAACAACTTCTACATGCTTCTCAAACATGCATCACTAAGGCATGACAAATTGAATATTTAACTTCATAATCAATATAACACTTATATCGATTATGCTCTTAAACATACAACTCATAATTCATAAATTAATATAACACCCAATTTTTATGAATTAAGCATGCATCATATACATTATAATAATTATAACATACAATATGCATAAAACTTATGTTGGAAGTTTTAATTTCATAATTAATATAACACTTATATCAATTATTCTATTAAACAACAACATCCAATTCATAAATTAATATAACTCTTATATTAATACTCATGAATTAAACATGCATATACATTATAAAACTTATAACATACAATATGCATAAAACTAGGTCAACCAATATTGTATGTTCAATTTCATAATTAATATAACGCTTATATTATTTATTCTACTAAACTAACAACATCTAATTCATGAATTTTATGCATATACATTATAAAACTTATAACATACAATATGCATAAAACTAGGTCAACCAATGTTGTATGTTCAATTTCATAATTAATATAACGTTTATATTATTTATTCTATTAAACTAACAACATCTAATTCATGAATTTTTTTTTGCAACGGTATTTTAATTAAAGCGAGGATTTAACCCATGACCTTTTAGTCACGGGCACAGCCTTCTGCCAATTGAGCTATGCTCGGTTTGGCTCTAATTCATGAACAACCAATCTACTAGCCCTGAAGAGCGGGTTAGGAGTGAAATCCATCTTACTACACTATGTCCTCAACTACCTATTGGACTTTAGCCTTGAGATGGTAGGCTTATTGAGCAGACATTTTGCCACTCTCACCCATACAAGTCTAAGGATACTGTCTAATAAGCAAGAGTTCATAGTAAGCTCAGGATTGAGATCGAGTTACCTAGGCTATCAGGTGAAATAGTCGGTCTCTTCAGTAAACGGCGTTATAAAGAGAGAACGACTTTTTCGTTGTTCAGTCTTATGCAAACTCATTGCACAGGACGCCCCCGCTCGCACATCCCCATGTGAAACGATTTGGATCATATCGTTTTGTATTATACAAAGCGAGCCGCATCCAATAGTGTTACCAGGATAAGGTACCCAACTTTATCCGTATACTATAGACCGTTTTGACTGTCTACTTGAGTTTGACCCACATTCATGTCATACATGAAACTCAAGTACTCATGATCGTCAAGGGTGTTGGTCATTGGTATAGATTAATGCAAACACGTTTCACTTTATTCCAGCAAACACCTTTACTGAATAAAACTTAATAACTCATTATTACTAAATAGATAATTGACAAACATAACTGTTTACAAACCACGAGTTTTAGGACATTAAACCCAACAATGTGACCCAATGAAATATAAGGGGAAGGAAGAACAAAAAAAGTGACATTTTCAGTTAGGGGCACGCTTTTTGCGGGGAAAAACAGAGTTTTTCAGATTTTCGAAACTTAATGACAGTTTTCTAATGTCGTCAATGGATGACAGTTTTAAAATGTCCTTAATTGTTTACATTTATTAACTATCATTAATTTGTTTATGGTTTTTTACTCAAACGTTTTTTTATTTATAAAATAAATTTGTAATTAAATTAAAATAAAAACTAAAAATACTTAGAAAAGAATTAGAATTAATTTACAACTAAAAAAATAAATTAATTAACAAATTAAATAAAATGATGAAAAATGAAAAAAAAAATGTGAAAAAAAGGAAATGAATATTGTGAAAAAACAACATTCAAAATTGATTGGTAATAATCTCAAAATTTATAATATATATATATATATATATATATATATATATATATATATTCGAAAAAGAATCTTTCATCGGATTGACAAACTGAAGTGAAATCGCCTCCCCTCTCCTCTCTTTGGCTTCGTCGACCACGCCTCTTGTCGCCTCGCCTATGAAGTTCAAAAAACTAATTTAAGTTTTCTAACTTTCTTTTTCATCTATCGCCAAGTCGTCCCGCGCCAAACCTCTCACCAAGTCGCCCGCTCCAAACCTCTCACCATCTCAGCTCCCTGCTCCACCTCCATCTCGCCTCTCAGTCGTCGTCGTCGTCGCTCTCTCATTCATTCAATCACAAACTCGTTTTTTCTTTAACTTGCTTCTGAATCTTCTTTTGAATTTGGTTTCGATTCAGCTGGCAAATTTCACAATTACAGAGAGAATTATATGACATCTTTTGATCTCAGACAGTGAAAGGTAAAAGAGAAAATATACAAAAGGAATAGGTACTTTGAAAAATGTTAAAATAGATGCCAAACGCAATACCAAGCATACCCTAAGTTTATTTGTTTTGAGAAGTAATTAAAATTAATAATAATAATATTAATAAAGTATTTAATTTTAATTAAAAAATAATTAAATAAACAAAATAAAAAGAAGAATTTTTTCTTCTTCTTCCGAGTGAAGTCAACCGTCCCCTTCTCGCGATTTTTCTTCTCCGCCGTCTCCCTTCGTCTCTCCCTCTCTGATTTCCTCTCAGCTGCCTCCTCCCCTCACCGCACGTCGTTCGTCGCCCCTCCCCTCCGCTCTGGTCATTGCCCAGTCGCACGTCGCCGCCTCTCTCTTCATCGTTCTCCCTCTCCGATCCTCACACGCCACCGCCTCTCTCTCTTCGCTCAGCCGCACGCGTCGCCGCGCCCCGTCGCTCCTCCGCACGTCGTCGCTGAAGCGAGCTTGTCGAGGCCCGTCAAATACAATTTATAATTACCGATCAACGGCTTGTAGTAAACTAGAGCGGACCGGGTCGAACTCAGTGAACCGAAATATAAATTCTCTAAATTAAAGTTTATGTAAAAACAATAAATGGGGGGTTTTTTGGATTGCATGTTAATATAATGAATTAAAATAAACAATTAAAGATAAAGTTTAAAGAATTAAATAAATAAACAAGAAATTACCTTGCTGATTTAGAGATTGTCGGGACTTAATGGATTTTGCTCATCGATTACTCCAATAAAAATACAATTTCTTAATTAAAAGCCTAATCGACTTAACTGGAACAGCCATGAAAAGTCTCTAAGATTCTATCATGCAATTAATCCGACAAAGCATCGTAATTAACTCTAAACTAGTCAATTAGTTGGGCACGATAGCGTTCCATGCTAACTACCTAGCAGCTCTAAGCACATGGATTGATTAGATTGTTAATTAAATTGATCAGATTCAATTAAACATTTTTCTATTCCTAAGGTCTATTATACGCACCATGTTAACTATGGAAAAGCCATAATATTAACACTAGTCATAACCTGACCATCTTGCTACTATAATTAAGCATGCAATTTATGACAATTACGGATCACAAATTACAAACATAGCATACATGAACAATTAATATTTAATTGATTAAGCTGTCACATTAACCAATACTAAATGCACATGAAATAAACAAAGAATAGAAAATAATTAATCAAGAAATTAGATTGCAATTTATTAATCAAGAAATTAGATTGCAATTTAATACCAAAAATCTCACAAAAACGTTAAGCCCGACAAACCTCTAAATCAGCCTTACAAGCTTAGCCGAACATCGCTAAGACGATCCCGACTACAAAGCACAATAGAAATCTCTACAGAGAGAGAAAGGGAGAATTGAGATAGTGATGGTGTGTGTAGAAAGGTTAGGAGCTGCCACGTGTCGTAGGTTGATGTTGAAGTAAAAATATAAGAAATAATTACACTCTTCAAGAATCGAACTTTGGCTCAAAGAATAACATAATGAACCTTTCACCACTGGACCAAGCTTCCAACTTTGAATATTAAATGATTTTTATCTTTATAGTATCATCTGTAGCTCGGTTTATTGATATTATACTCTAAACCTCCTCTTTTGAGTTCTTATTTAATATAAGTGTCTCATTCACATCTGAATGCTCGATTCCTGCAAAACATATGATTAAACACATTAATTTGAATAAACTAACAAGAATTAAGGATTATAAAATAGCACTTTTGGAATTCTATTAGTCGCACATCCGCCGCCTCTCTTTTGAACCCTAGCTTTTTAAAATTTAGATTTTTAAAATTTTCTCGCTTCTTCTGAACCTGTTACGTCTCCAAAAGTGATTATTTTAGGACTTATTTGCTATAGAAAGATGAACACTCTTAAGCATTTTTGGTAGAATTTAGCTTAAACTTGTGCTTATATATGAGAATTTGTAGAATGAAGCTAAATTAGGACTTATGTGTAAAAGGAAAGGAAAAGAACCAAAAACAAAGCTAAAGAGTTGAAATTTCCATATTGCAGAACCATTGCGAAAACATTGCTGTCTCAGCAATGTTTTAAGTGAAATTTGTTAAGTTGTCTAACCGTTTTCTATTTTGTTACGATTTTTCAGCCGCCCATTCTTTCTCCTACTGCCACGTGGAAGGTTGCTGTTCAGAATGGATGGTTCTCCTTGGCCGAATCTTACCTACAAAACACTATAAAACGAGGTCAAAGGGGGAAGGACAAAGACACACTCGAAAGGCGTAGACTCTCCAGTTCAACGTAGTCTTTTCTACTCTTTTTCTCTCTTCCGTCTGTTGGTTTGAAGGGATCAGTTGTTGGAGTCGACAATCTGATAGGAAGAAGAGAAGATTTATCTTCTCTTCTGATTAGATTCATCCAAGCAAGGCTTTCCTTCACCCTTCAGCCGAGGCGTTCGCAACGAGAAGCTCACGCACGGATCTGCTTACTTTACTGTTTTCTCTTTCTGTTTCCATTACTGTTTGTTGTTATTTCCCTTTTAATTGCTACTCTACTTCATTTCGTTGCTGTCTGTTTAGTTTTAGTTGTTCAAAGTTGTCATTTGTTTAGATCAAACGTTGGTCAATCCAAGTATTATTTCGTCAATTCACAAGCTCTTCATCTCGTCTGCTTACTGTTTTCCTTTTCTGTTTTGACCTTTATAATATGTTAAGCATGTCGTCTTCATCTATTCTTCTCATTCTATCTTCATCCATGAGTAACTAAATCACATAAGGGCATGCTAATGACAAGTTTATAGGTAAAAACACGTGAATCAAGTATGTAGGATAGCTCTCAAATGCATTGAATGTATATAAGCTTCATCCCACGGGCAATTTCGATTGGCCATCCATTTTGTCCAAAGAACTCCTAACCTCTGGAAGGAGTAAGAGTTCAGAGTCGTACATTCATGCTAGCCTTTCAAGGTAGCCAGAAAACGACCTAGGAATAGGCGTTTTCCTAGTACAAATCACAACTTGCTGTTCTTAAAAAGATGCTTAAGACCTTACTTGGACATGAGTAAACTAAAGGATCTAATGCATGAAATCGGAAGATACATGAGAATGAGTTAGTTTGATGCATGATGAGTTGATCTACTGCTTGAGACTCGTGTGAAAAAGCCTATAGAGGAGTCGTTAGTAGCCTTTGTTTCCACACTTTACACTTAATTCGCTGTTGGTAACATTGCTAAATAATTGCTGTTTCCGCAATTCCCTTGGTTCAAATTCTGCCTTAGTCATTTCTCTCTTCGTTTGATATTCTCTTCTCTTTACATTCAAGTTATTATCTACTTGCACCTGTTTATGCTTCCATCATTTACACATTTCTTAGTAATTAGGCACTTTAAAACCAAATCTACCCCATTTAATCCACCCATTCTCATTTAACAAATCACTTCGTTAGTAACTAAGAATAAATCTCTGTGGGAAATCGAATGAAAAAATACTTATTACTTGCTACAAGATCATGTATGCTTGCATGTTCTGAGTGCTCTACCATTGCATATTTATTTTAAACATTGAGCACGCAACAGAACCCTACCTTGATCTTGATTCATGCTTGACTTCTCGATCATTCGTTTTTTCCTTGATCGAGTATTAGTGTTTATAAGTATGACGTCGCAGTAATTGGTTCTCCTTGTTACTTGGTCAAATTGTGGTTTCGAGTTGAAATTATAATCTAATTTAGATTTGGTGAACTCGTAGTTTTATATTTGTTCTTCTACGGTAATTCTAGTGCTTTAGGTAAGATTTCACTCATGTAAGAAAGGGAAATTGTGTACTACCGTTAAAAAAACCAAACTAAAACTATGGTTAAAAAAACTTATGTATGCTATTCTAAGTAGGAAGACTTCCTTGTTTGGTTTTATCTCCAAAAGATCTTACCCATTTGTCTGACGGTTTCTATTGCAGGAGTATCAAAGTTTTAGAATAGGCAACGATGACAACTTGGAGGGAGTAGGCCTCTTCATAAATGTCGACCAAAAAACAGGCCATTTGGTTAGTAAGATTCTTCAAAATCTAATCCTTTATTATAATTCATAAGATTTCTTGACATTTCACTCGAAACAAGTTTCTTGCTTTCTTCAAATTTAATCTACCAGTTAATTATTTGCTGTGAGAAGCATTCCACATTTCTAGCATAACAAAAACTATAATAGTTCTATGGTAAAGTAAAACTTAAGGTCTTTTTGAAAAACATTGGGCTACCATTTATTTTTCATTGCTCAATGCTCATTAAGCTCAAAATTTGAGTATTTTTTCTCTTCTCCTCTTTTGGAGTTTCTTGGGTATTCAGTGGTTCTGTCAAAGTAAAAGACAGAGCATTTGTTATCCAATCACCAATTCAATGGAAAGACTAAGTCTTTGTGGCTTAATGCCTCGCTAAAATCTTTTAATTGGAATTCGGTCAGAAAAGGTTTTGGTGGAATCTTAAAGAAAGAAGTATGAATCTAGAAGAAGTCCTACATTTAGCAAAATTTCGATGCTTCATTTTGATGTGATCTTTCTAATTCTTTTTGTAAGTCCAGTTATAATTAATTCAAATTGAAGTGGGTGAACTCCTATAGGGAGTAGGTGAATTTAATTCCTAGCTCTTTAGATATAAGGATGAAGTTCTTACTTTTTGCATATTTCCCAAGATATCGTTGCCACTCATTGCCTCATGGAGCTTGTTTAAGGCAATCACTTATTAATACACATAAGAACATACCAAATGTCACTCTAGATGATTGAAGTTGTTCTTCAATAGAATTTATGTTTACTTCTAGCATGAAAACTGCTCCTCAAAGACGTACCAGACTCCGTGAATTTGAGTAGACATAGTTCCGCTGATCTCGTTACTAAAATCATTGTTCAGGATTCTTGATAGCTATATAACTTCACTTACTTTCATATTGCTTTCAATGAAAATCTCTTATGTGGTTCAATGGTCTGCAAAAGCAAAACTCGTCCGTGTATGTGAGACTTACATCATGAAAAACTCATGTTGGCTATTTAACTTCACTTACTTTCAAATTGGTACTTACATCATGAAAAACTCTTGATAGATATTTAACTTCAATCACTTTTAAATTTTATCTTCCATATCATTGTGTATATCATTGTGTATAGTTAAACCTAACTTAACTATTTGTGAGACTTCTGGGGAAATGCTTGATGGTGCTTATAGTGAAACAACAGTACAAAAGCTTTGAGGGCGTGTTGGAACAATAGTCACAGTGAAAGTTCGTGATGCAAGCTTAATTTTTTGCTATATTAATGGTTTTTATTGCTGACTCTTTTGCTATATTAATGGTTTGTGCTTTTCATTTCCAAATTGTCTATATTTTATTGAGGGTTATAATAGTTGGTGATAAAAGCACAAGTTTTAAAAAGGAAAAATAAAAAAATAGATAATTATCAAACCAGACTCAAATGATTATCAAACAAGACCTTATAAACTTTGATTCCCTTATGATAAACTAATTTACATTTTTTTTTTGTTTGGTTGAAACTTGGTTTTAGACTTTCAGCAGAAAGCTACAACTCATGCATTTATGTTTGATAAAGGAGTAAAGACCGAAACGTAACAGTGGTTGCATTCAGAGGCACCAATCCATTTGAGGCTCAAGATTGAATGTTAGATTTCAACTTCTCTTGGTACAAAATCAAAGGCGTCGACCACATTCACAACGGCTTCATGCAAGCCCTCGGCCTCCAACAGGCCACTGGTTGGCCCACGAATCTCCACAACGCTCACCATAACTGTGAGGGTAAAATGGTAAAATGGATCTCAATACACTACAACAAAGTTGACCTATTTCGACCATCTTTTATCGAAGGTTATCAAAAACCTTCGATAAAGATTACATTTATCGAAGGTATTTAAAAATCCTTCGAAAAATATCTACTATTAATCGAAGGTTATTAAAAACCTTTGAAAAAGATATGCATTTATCGAAGGTATTAAAAAGACCTTTGAAAAATATCTACCCTTTAGCAAAGGTTATAAAAATCCTTCGAAAAAGATACATATTTATAGGAGGTATTAAAAAACCTTCGAAAAATATCTACTATTTATCGAAGGTTATTAAAAACCTTCGAAAATTGTATTCTTCTCATCAAAGGTATAGTCTTTTAACATTCAAAAAAGATTTACTTTTATCGAGGGTTACTAAAAACCTTCGAAAAAGATCTACTTTTATCGAAGGTTATTAAAAACCTTCGAAAAAGATCTACTTTTATCGAAGATTATTAAAAACCTTTGAAAAATGTATTCTTCCTAAGGTATAAAAAAAAAAAAAAAAAAAAAAAAAACTATCGACTTTTATCGAGGGTTATTAAAAACCTTCGAAAAAGATCTACTTTTATCGAATGTTATTAAAAACCTTCGAAAAATGTAGGTAAAAATAAAAACTATCGACTTTTATCAAGGGTTATTAAAAACCTTTTAAAAAGATCTACTTTTATAGAAGGTTATTAAAAACCTTCCAAAAATGTATTATTCTTATAAAAACGAAAAGAAAAAAAAATATCTACTTTTATTAAAGGGCTCGTTGCACAAATAGCAATCAGACCCAAACTAATTGCAAATTTAGCAAACTTTAAAATGTTTTGCAAATATGGCAAAAAAATCTATTTTTATCACTGATAGACTTCTATCAGCGATAGACTATTATCACTGATAGACTATTATCACTGACAAAAATCTATAAAAAGCTGAGGTGATCAACGATAGACTTCTATCAGCCATAAGATATCAGCGATAGAAATTGTCATATCCGCAAAATTTTTAAAAACATGCTATATTTCTAATTATCTTATTCTAAATTGACATCTGTTACAATTTTCCTTTATTAAAGGTTATTAAAAACCTTCCAAAAAGATATTGGGAGTTATTAAAAAAAATCGATTTTTTTTTTTCAAAATTTATCCTCACAGTTATTAGAAATCTTTGGAAAAAAAATGTTTATTTATTTCGATTTTTTTAAATAAATATCTAGTTTTATCGAAGGGTTTTAAAAACCTTCGATAAAAGTATATAAAAAAAGAAAATAGTATCAAACACATTCAACAACTTTTCTTCTTTTCAAAAAAAAAAAAAAAAACTTCACCTCTTTACAATAAAGCCCTAAATTATTTTGTATCTTATACCTTCATCTTTTCCACACTAAGCTTTCTTCTCTTCAAATTCTTGTTATCTTCGAACTGAACAAAGATTTTCTTGGTTGCCGTGGATGCAGAGGTGTGGTCCGCAATCGTAAGGATCCGTACTCTCTCACATTTCCACTCTCTCTCTCCATTTCGTTTTGCTTTGTTTATGTAGTTGCATAAGGTACGAATCGGTCTGAGGAAGAGACGAAAGCATGATTGAGGTAATCTCTAAAGCGTCTTCTCTAACAGTTGTTTTAGCCTTTCAATTCGTCAATGTTCGAGCGTTTTTTGAAATGTGTTGTTTGCTTGTGATTGTGATTGTGATTGTGATGAGTTTGATTGGAAGGATTTCGAAGTGATTCTTGAATCTCTCTTTCTGTTTATGTTGTTTTCTGAGGAGTTCCGATTGGGGAAATAAGTTTGTCTGTGGATTTAGTCTTCGATATAGTAATCTACTTCATTAATCGGAGTTCAAAATTTTTATAATTATTGTATGTGCCATTTGATGTTAATGTATTTTAGTTTTCACGAGTAATCTCTTGAGCACTCCTATTAAATTTGCAGCTGAGACGTCTGTATGCATTTGTTTTTACTTTTTCATCTACTCTTGCACATTTGTTAAATTTCGATATGATATTTGTTGTTTGTTATGAATATGTTGAGATTTCCATAGCAAATGAGGATATGATTTGAAGATGATTGAGTTTTTGCTAATGAGCAGTGATCTAAGAAACATGCCAAGCGAGCTATGGTCTGAGGGTTCTTCTCCTTGATCGGGACAGCCACTCTGCAACCGAGATAAGATCGAAACTTGAGGAAATGGAGTATGTTGGTGAGGCGCCCCATTTTTTTTCATTCATCTTTTATACATTCATCATTTTCACAGGTCTTTACAAAAAAACTTAGTGATCTACTTTTGAGTGAAAACTTGTGCCGACCTCTCTCCGAAAAACTTGTGCTTATTGATATTCTCCATTTAAATATCTCGTACTTTAAAACTGAAAACGCGTTTTCTTGTAGCTTTAATCTGATTTATACGATCTTTGTGGTTATTTCCATGAGTTTTGAAGTTCTGAATCTATAATTCAACTTGGTTATGAATGATGATTGAGCATGATTTTGATTTTGATTTTGATTTGTACTCTTGATTTGTTGGGTGGACTCCGGTGAATTTTAGTTTAATTCTCCTCATGGGTATTTCGAAATTTTTGAAAAATTGAAAATTTTTTGAATTTTTTTTGTTGTCCTATATTATTGTGATGACATTGACAATTTAATTTTTGGAAGTAATTTTTAACTCGTGGATTCCAGAACATTCTCAAGAATACCATGTGGACTGTTGCGTTAGTGTATGGTTTTATGATTTATAGATATTTGCTATTGCACTTTAATAGATACTTTGCATAAGTAATGGAAGTGCCTTTTCTTTTTCATAGTTTAGTTTATCTTTGTGCTCATCGATTACTTTGGCTTCATTTTTTATGTTTGTTTCTTTTATTTCGTTATTATTTTCATTTCTTTTCCTCTCCTCACCTGTCTGTGAAGACACTGTTACATTCTCTATCCAGCTCTTGTGCAGGTTTTATTGCATTTTGATTCAATATCAGATTTTTTTCAGACAATAAATAGTTTGTGCTTTGTTGCAGGTTGATCTTTCTCTGTCTGGCAGAGATTTCAAGTTGGCACTCATTGCTAGACGATCACGTCATTTTGCTGGTACAAGGTATGTACTATTGTATTTGCAGACACATGCAATAAGATTAAGGGCATTTTTTGGAGTGATTTTGAAATAGTTAAACCCACTTTTGTCAAATTCAAAATCACTAAAAAAAATGTATTTAATCATTCCCAGTCAATTTTGATGGTGTGTAAATCACGTTTAAAAGTGTAAAACTAAACATTAAAATGATTTTGAATTATTAAATGCGTATTTTGGAGTGATTTTGAACATGACAAAAGTGATTTTAACATTTTCAAAATCACTCCCAAACACGTCGTAAGTTCATTGTGTTGTTCATATTTGACTTTTGATCATAATCTGACTCCAATGCTTGTGTCGTGCATGTTCAACCACGCAAGATGCATCTGCCATCTTGATCGCATAGATCCTATGATTAACTATTGCTTATTCTTTCCTCTATATCCAATTGTCTCTTAGGCTATTTTTATGGAATTATGTCTACATGTGCTGCGGATTATCCACTTTCCTGCAAAGCCATCTTATATTTTGTTGTTCTGTTATTTTGTGAAGATTTCTAAAAAGAGGTGTCAACGAGAAGGGAAGGGTAGCTAATGATGTTGAGACAGAACAGATTGTTTTCGAAGATGCTTCTGATGGGCAACCAACCCAAATAAGTTCAGTGGTGCAAAATCGGGGATCGATCCCCCTATTTTGGTCCTAGGAAACCTCACGGCTGAATATTAGACCTGATATCATATGTATGATTGTAACTTGTTTATGTTGCATTCTTTTATCTTGTTTATGTTGCATTCTTTTATTGGTAACTTCTCTAATCTATCGCTGCGATCTCTTTTTTCTTCCAGTGTCAAAGAAGGACCAGAATTACGAAGCCACAAGACTACATTTTGAGAATCTTGTTTTGAGATATGGGAATCCAATAATTATATTGAATTTGATTTAGGTATTTCGTTATTATTAGTTTTGTTTTTATGTTCCATGCTCTAAGTTGTTGCATTCGTTGTTTATGCCTGTGTTATTCGTTATTCAATCTTTAGTCTTCCTTCTTTCAATAGTTTTAATCTATTCTCTTTATACTATACTTAAAATCATTTGTGAAATAGTCGCGCGAGAAGAAGCCTCGAGAAAGTGTCCTCCGTGCTGTAAGATATATAAACAAAAGTTTATCGGTAGAGAACCGCCTAAGATTTCTCCATTGGGATTTGAACAAACATGTGAAAAGGTATTATACCCATTTTGTGCTTGGCAGTAACGTTATTCTATTGAAACTGGTTACTTATATATGTGTGTTTATAGTTTTTATGTGAACTCTTCCTGCAGCAAATCTTCCAATGTTTTGGAGCAGCTTGCAAATCGTCCAATTTGGGTTGCTAGTTGGGCTCAGAGGATTGGATGCGGGCTTATGAGAACATGGATTGGACAACCCTTTGGATTTTTTTATCGTGTATCAGGTTTACTTAATGATTTTCTCTCAGTGTTTTGAGTTTTTGTGACTTACATTTTGTTTCATGTTTCATGTTCGTTTGTTCTCTGTTGGTATAGTTGTTGGGTTCCGACCCTTAGTTTGTTGGTTCCCTTTTATTTAGAGAAATATACTTGTTGAGAGTTTCTTATATAAAAAAAAATAGCTATCATATATTCGTGTATATTTGTTCTCTATTCTTGTATTTGATAATTAGGGCACTACAAGTAAGATTAACAGAGAACGTTTCGAGATTTGCTAATAATAAATGATTTGGTTTTTTCGAAGAAATTTTTAACGTCGATAAAAAAAATTATTTTCGAAGGCTTTAAAATCGTTGAAAATAGCATTATAAACCTTTGAAAAAAAATTAATTTTGAAGGTTAATGAACCTTCGAAAAAGACTCATTTTCGAAGGTTAATGAACCCTCGAAAAATACTCATTTTCGAAGGTTAATGAACCCTCGAAAAAGACTCATTTTCGAAGGATAATGAATCTTTGAAAAAAATTAATTTTCGAAGGTTAATGAACCCTTGAAAAGCTTTTCCAGACGGAATTTATTTCGACGTTGTTCGAAGGTTGAATTAGTGTTTTTTCGAAGGTTATGACCTTCGAAAAAAGTCAGGTTTCTTGTAGTGACAATTAATTGCTTGAATTGAGTAATTGATTTGATACCTTTCTCAAATAACCTCTATTTTACCCAACATTTATTTTTCGTTTCATTTTTAAGAGCAACACTTGTTTGTTCGGTTTTGTAATTTTTTCATTCTTCTTTTATTTTAATTAAATATTATATTTTTTTTTAGAGTACATCATCATTATTATATGAAAACTTCTATTTTGAAGTTAGGAAGTTAGTATCTTGAGTTCATTTGTTAAAATTACTACAATCATGTCTAGTATGATGAATGATTTCTCTTTCTTAGTTTTTAAGGAGGAGTTAAATTTAACATATTCTTGTATATGGTTGAAAATGTTGGGTTTTATGTCCTAAAACTCGTGGTTTGTAAACTGAATGCATATTCTATTTTGCAATAAAATTGTTATTGAAGTTTATTCAGTAAAGTTGTTATTGAATAGAGTGAAATGCGTTTTCTTATACCCAAACTCCAATAAACAAAGAACCCATGACTATAGGTTGTATACTTGAACTTCATGTGTGACATGATTATGGATCAAGTTCAAGTAATAGCCAGAACGGTCTATAGTATAGAGAGTACCTTATCCTAGGGACACTATTGGACGCGCCCCGCTTTGTATAGTACAAACGATGTGATCCGAAATCGTTCTTGTGGAGACATGCGAGTGGGGGCGTCCTGTGCAATGAGTTTGCATAAGACTGAACCGCGAAATAAGTCGCTATTTTTTTATAACTCCGTTTACTGTAAATACCGACTTTTTCATATGATGACTTAGGTAACTCGATCTGAATCTTGAGCACGCTATGAACTCCTGTTTATTCGGGTTTATCCTTTGACTTGTATGGGTGATAGTGGCTCAAGATCGCCGACTCAATAAGCCTACCATCTTGGTGTTACTAACAATGAAGCCCAAAAAAAAGCCCATGATATTGGCCCAACTAAACTAATCAATGCTATTGGTTAAAAATGAGGTACACTTAACTAATCATGCTTTAGTCTAATTGGTTAAAAAGTTGGTGCACTTAATTTTTATAAAAGGATAACAAGACAATGGCGGTGAAATTTTCTTATAAAAGTAGGAAGTTGGGTACTTAATTAAAAAGACAATAAAAAGAAAACAGAGGCAGAGGGAGGCTGTGAAGTTTATTTGTTTTGAAGAAGAACATACAGCTGTGGTTCCTTTTTTTCTTGAGTGTTATTGTCGGAGGTTTTTTTCATTGAAGAATTTAAGAGTTATTGTTAGAGTGATTCGGGAGCATTTTCTTTGAGAGGAAAGTGAGAGAAATCACTCTGGAGCGTTTCTAAATTCTTGTAACTTTCTCCCCAGCGTTTTAGTGGAACCTGCATCGGTAGCAGAGAACTGGACGTAGCCCACATTGGGTGAACTAGTATAAATCCGGTGCCAATCTCTCTTCCCTTAAACTTGATTTATTATCGTTCTTATTGCTTAGAAGTTTTAGGTTGGTTTATCTATTCTTCTAAGCTCCGGTTTCAAATTGTTTATTCCGCGTTAAGATTTGAAACCAATAACTGATCTGGGTTTCTTAGATAAAATATATATTGTCTGAATCTAGTATAGAATTTGGATTGATTATATTTGTATCGATTTACCCCAACAAGTGGTATCAGAGCAATTGGTTGTAGAACGATGTCAGGAGAAGATCATGGGAAGATGGTTATCTTTAATGGATCAGACTTTTCTTTTTGGAAATGTCAAATATTGGATTATTTGCATTCCAAGGAATTGGATTTGCCATTGGATGGAAAGCCTGAGGAAATGAGAGAAGCAGAATGGAAAAAGTTGGACAGAAAGGTGTTGGGGACTGTTCGCCTGACTTTGACAAAGAATGTGCAAAGCAGTGTGGCGAAGGAGACAACCACGACAGGACTTATGTCAGCTCTGTCTAACATGTATGAAAAACCATCTATAAACAACAAGTTGTATCTCGCAACTAAATTCTTTAATTTGAAGATGGCTGAAGGTACATATGTTACTGCTCATTTAAATCAATTTGATTTGCTGATAAATCAATTAGTTGCAGTTGATTTAGAACTCACTTATGAATTGAATGCAATATTGTTGTTGAGATCATTACCTGATAGCTGGGATACCATGAAGACTGCATTTTCTAATTCATGTGGAAAAGAGAAATTGCAGCTTTCACAGGTTAAAGATTCTGTTATAGCAGAAGAGATCTGCAGAAAGGACTCAGGTGTTGCTTCTTCTTCTGGTTCAGCGTTGAATGTGGACAGGGGAGAAGTTATAACAGAGGTCATAGCAATCAAGGTAAATCGAAAAACAATAGAAGCAAGTCCAGAAACAGCAAATTTGAATGTTGGAATTGTGGTAAGCCTGGACACCTGAAAAGGAACTGCAAGGCCCCAAAGCGAACTGAGGGGAATGAAGCCAGTGCAAATGTTGTTGAAGAAGAGATACATGACGATGCTCTGGTTCTTGCAGTGGAAAGTGCTCATGAGACATGGGTGATAGATTCAGGTGCGTCATTCCATACTACAGGGAACCGTGACATTCTTGAAAATTATGTTGCAGGAAATCAGGGAAAGGTGTATCTTGCTGATGGAGCTTCGTAAGGATGATTTCGGTTTAATCTGAACAATCTCAATATTGGGAGCTTAACTCTGGCATTATATTTTCCCACAAGTTCTGCAAACTTCATGCTTTCGGGTCAAGAAGTCTTAGAGGCGAACAATTTAGTGAAAGATCTGAAGACTTTGAATTTGAAGTCTAGCTTAACAATCTTGTAAGTACTTACTGCACCAGTTTTAGCCACTTATTGATTTTGTTATTATATCTATAAACTTCTTGATTTTGTTATTAATAATTGTTTATATATTGTGAATTATATGACTTGCATTGTGACATCGTTGCAATTTTGATAAGAATATATATATATATATATATATATATATATATTTATTGTTTATGTACTTTGATATTAATATTTCTTTTTTCTTACTAATAACTGACTCCTCTATAATTTTTTCTTGATTTTTGCAAGATTAATTTTCTTGATTCATATTGGTTCATATTGGTTATTGCAAATATCTTCCACTGGTGTACTCACGAGGTGCTTGCCCAAATTTAAATTGGGTGAGATTGGTCGTCTTTTTTCTTACTAATAACTGACTTCTCTCGTATCATATACTGATTGTAATCTCTTATTTTCTTATAATAAACTTTGCATTTATTTGATAGCATACTAATGCTTACAAAGAAAGTGGTGAGTTTTTTCTTGCCCTACATTTGGATAAAATGTGTGAGTTTTTTTGTGTTGATGATATTAGGCATTGAAAGATATTGAAAGAATGCATTATAACTCTAATAAAACTTTGTGACATAGAACTTTTTGTTAATATATATGCATCTTGTCAAAGAGGAGGTAATCTATAGTTTTAATCTTAGTAAAATTGTTGTTCGTTGCTTCGTTAAAGTGCAAATATACCATGAATCGAAAAATGTTAGGCTACTAATTAGATGAACTATAAGTGGCTTCTATCATTTCAAACACTGCCCGATTACCCACCAGTTAGATTCGAGTCAGTTTAGGTGAACTGCAAGTGGTAAGCGTCCATTTAGACAATTAAGACAATTAACTTCTCCGATTACCCAACATTTGCTAGGTTCGTTTGAGGTTAAAATGGAACGTGATAACTTTTTAGGCATTTAGACAATTAAGTTTGTTTATCTTCTTTCGAGTCCAATTGATTCTTTTATTTTCTTGTTTGTCATAAAGGGTTGAGAAGCATTGTTGATCCATGAATGCCTTGGAGCTATTATAATAGATATTTATTAATTATTTATCAAATATTCTTTTTTCTTCAACTTGACTTAGATAGTATACTAATGTGGCAATTTAAAATTTATTTTAGGAGAAGGTTATGAGAGCATTTTTTTTTAACAAAGATTGGGTTCTAAATGAAGTTTGTTGGTGCACACTTATGAAGGAGCTTTGAATCAAATATCTTCGGTCTCTAAGAGGTATGTCATGTAACTTAGAATATGAATTAAATTTCTTGATTTACCATTGGAGTTTATTGGATGTCTTTGGTACTTTGTAGATTTAGACACTTCTTAATGACTATTCTGTAGTTATGGTAGTCACTTTTGTTTTTGTTATTCTTTTTCTAAAGTTTATGGAATGTTTTTAGTACTTGGTAGATTTAGACACTTCTTAATGGCTATCCTGTAGTTATGGTAGTAACTTTTGTTTTTGTTATTTTCTGTGCAAAGTTTATTGGATGTCTTTGGTACTTTGTAGATGTAGACACTTCTTACTGACTATCATGCAGTTATGGTAGTCACTTTTACTTTTGTTATTCTTTTTCTAAAGTTTATTGCATGTATTTGGTAAGAAGCTATTGTGTCTTCTTGAATATTTAAGATTGAAAACGACATGTGATAAATATAACTTAGTTTATTTGAAAAGAAAATTTGTGTGATAAGTTTAGTTTATATATTCTTAAATTTTTATTAAGCTTAGTTTAGTTGTTATGTTTTAAGTATACCTAAGTTTAGTTGTTATGTTTTAAGTTTCGCTAAGTATAGTTGTTACATTGATAAATTTTGATAGATTAGTTAAATTTTGTATTTATGTTGAATAAAGCTTGATAACTATAGTTGTGTGTGTTAACTTGGACAATTTTCATTGCATTTGCTACGATAACTTGAGGTTGAAAATGACATTTTGACAATTTTTAGGTACTTTTTGACTACTTGGAATTTTAGGTTCATTTTAGTCACTTGCTCAATTGTTTTTCAACTGCGGATTGTTTTCTAAGTATATATAGCTTATAACTATTTGGGAGGATTCTGAATATTTGTTGAAATGATTTTTTTTTTTTTCAACGGTAGTTTAATAAATGCGGGGATTGAACTCATGATCTTTTGGTCACCGGCACAACCCTATGCCAATTGAGCTATGCTCGGTTTGGCATTGAAATGATTTCTTGTTCTACTTTCGAAGTATTTTGTGTCTTCTAGAATTTTTATTGCAGAAACTACAAAGCGAAGGTGAAGATATTTTCTTCAAGCTATAAGTCATATTGCAACAAATGATGGACTTTTTGGTTGAATTAAATGAATATTTCATCATGTTATGCAACATTTTAGTGGTAATGTTGCAATAGTTCAGGAGCATCGTAGTTAGTTTCAATATTGTATATATATGAATTAGTTTATGTAAAAGTTATGAACTTTGGTATTTAAATGATATATAGATATATAGATCTTTTTATTTCAATGATATTTCATCGTGTCAAACTTAGTTATTTATTTTGCTTTGTATTCACAGGTTTGTATATCGATATGTATATTTATATTTGTAATTGTCATTATTATTAAATAATATTAATAATAATGACAATTACAAATATAAATATAATTATATTTAGATTTTAGACAAAAAAAAAAAAAATTGTCATAAACACATAATTTTTTAAAAAAAAAATCATGTCATTGAGTTCATTTTGTTGACTCACAATAGTTGTCGTCTTTAACCTATTAGTGAACGTAAATATAAGTCATCAAAGCGTACAAAATTTATAGTCATCAACTCGGATTAATTGTCAAATATTTATTGTCATCAATTTAGATTATATGACAAATATTTCATGTCATCAATTGCGATTAGATGACAAAAAATTCATGTCGTCAATTGCGATTAGATGACAAAATATGATATGGGTGGTCATTCAGTGACAATGTTTAAGTGTCATAAAATAAGATCTCTTGACATAAAATAATTGTCATTACTCGTATTATGAAAAAAAAATAAAAAAAATTGTCACGAAACCATGAATGATGACAGTTTTCGGTTTGTGTCATCTATAGAGTAAAGAAGGTCGGGCTATAACGACTGAAAAAAAATTGGCATCTAAAGTTCTGATGACAGTTTTTATTTGTCATCATATCCCCGATGGGAACATAGTGAGCTTGGGAGCAATGGACTTTTGGGCTCAGTTATATGAGTTTGGGCTTTGGGTCAAGTTGTCATTTAAATAGCTTCCTGAGCCAATTTGATTTTGACTACTTCAATTGCAATAGGACCAAATTCGATCGGTTAAAGTTTATTTGATTAAACGGTCATGATGAAGACACGTAGCGTTTTCTTGAGACTTGCCAATTTTATCTTCAAATTTAAATCGAGACACTTGTCGATTTGAGATTTGTCCCAGATGTAAGTTTGTCATCGCTTTGTGAATAATGACGTGGCAACCGCTGATTAGTCGAAATTTCTCGGTCAACACATGCATTGCGTTTCTCATAGAAAATTTATGAAGTCGTGGTCAAGTTGAAGAAGCAAAGGAAGCAAAAAATATCCTCTACCACTGTAGCGTCGCTGCAGCTCTCACTCCGACCAGCTCCTTGGGGAAGACACTCTGTGCAACTAACTTGTGGATTCGAGGGCACATCACTTTCTTTGTTCTTTCTAACTTTCAACATGAAACTATACTGTGTTATTTTTTCTCCATTTTGTTTGTATGAGTCATCTCGTTATATTTTGTTGTTGAAATTCTAGTTTGTGATTGTGTACTTATGATAATTTGCATGTAGTTGAATAGAGAATTATCTTTATTCTGTTATGAGAATTTGGTTATTTGAATTGAATGAAATTTTAGATTTCATCATGAGAGAGTTGTGTTGTTTTGGATCGAATGGAAATTGAATGGAAGGATAGATTGTGTTGTTACAGCATATGGCAATTATGTCAATCGTAAAAAAAAAAAAAAACAATGAGAAGCAAGGTAAGAATTATGATGCAGCAAACAACAGTGTTTTATCATTCTCCTGTATGAAAAGAGAGATAGTAATACATTTGGGACTCACTTTGTTTTGACAATTCATTTTTTTTTGTGTAGGGTTAAAGAGAAATGAGTTGGTTGACATTGAGTGGATATGTAAATGGACCATCAAATATATAATTAGCAAGCAAGCGATTGGCTTGTTGGGTAGGATGATACAGATCCCAAAACAGATGGTTGTTTCTGTCTGAACAAAAAGTTGCAATTGGTAAGCAAGGAACATCTGCATTCAGATTCCCAAGCCCACAACAAGCACTTCTAACCTCTGTGAAACCTGAAATCACAAACAAACAGAGGCTTTTTTAATATCATTGTTGCAATAATAATTGTACAAAAATGGATGAGAGTGGCCGGGTTACCATAGGAAGAAGGTGTGCGAACGAAGTTGGACATGGCTGCATATACATCCAAGTAGGAGAATGCAATGTCGTCGTTAAGCTCCATTTTCAGTCTCTGCAACATTGATTTTAGGCTAAGATTGTACTCATCCACCCACTTATTCACTTCCTCGTCGCATTCGCCTGTATTGCTCCTCTTCCTTTGCGATGGAGCGCACCCCACTAAGCCAACCCCAGCCACCACATATTTTCTTGCCCCATACCCGTATAACCCCTGCCATAATTACAATTTTAATTACATTTACTTTTATCATATTCTTTTTCACTTCTTTTACTCTAACAATCCAAAACTTAATTTGCCTTTCTTTCCCGCCTCAACACACTCAAATCTCCCACAAATTATTCTGTTTTTCTTTCTTTCTTTTAAAACAACCATTTTTTTTTTTTATTTACAAAACACATTTGCTAACCAATTCATTTTTTTTTGTTTTTAAATTTTTTAAAACGTTTTTACATTCATTCATAAATTTTAAATATATATATATATATTCAAAAACGGTTTTTTTTTTCTTTCTCAAATTTATTTAAATCCTCAACAAATTAGATATAATTTTATTAAAATTATCTCCAAAAATTTATATACTTATTAAAATTCAAATCAAATTCATTGATATATATATATATATATATATTTGCGTCATTAAAATTATTAGTATATTCTCTTAAAAAAAATAAAGATATTATTAATATTTTTTTTAAGGATAAAAATATTATTAATATAATATATTATAATTATATTTAAATAATGTTTTCTAGTATATTATATTTCAAAATATTATTGTGATGTTTATTTTACATAATTAACATATTTTATTTTTCTGATTTTAGGGGATGAATTTTTTTATTTTAGGAAAATAAAGTTTTACCCTAAATTTTTTATTTCATCAAATAATTGGACCTTAATTAAATTTTAATAAATGTTGTAATTTTTACATATTCTAATAAATTAACATTATTTTATAAAAAAAAAAATACAAAACAAATAGTAATTATCCAACTACTTTTAATTTTTGTGTTTTCAAAAACCAAAAATTAAAAATAGTTATAAACAAGTTTAGTTTTCTATTTTTTAAAAATAGAAAACAAAAAACAAAACATAGTTATCAAACATATATGATTTTTATTTTTAAAAAAATAGAAAATCAAAAACAAAAATTAGAAAAATCAAAAATTAAAAACTAAAAACTGAATGCATTATTAAACAAGGCTTAATTTTAGATTTTTTTTTTTTTTTTTTTTAATGTTTTATGAATTTATCCCTCATTAGATTCTTATTGAATTTATCCACTTACAAGAATTTAAGGTTAAAGTTATGGTTTAAGATTTATTATTAGAGTTTTTTTTTTATTATTAATTTAAGGTTTAAAATTTAAGATTTAGATTTTAAAATTTAGAGGTTTATCCTCTTAACTAAGATATGGTTTAAGATTTATTATTAGAGTTTTTTTTTTTTTTTTTTTTAATTTAAGGTTTAAGATTTAGAGTTGAAGGTTTAAGATTTAGATTTTAAAATTTAGAGTTTAATAAACCCTAAACCTAAAACCCTAAACTTAAACCCTTAATTTTAATCTCTAAACTCATAATAGTTTACCCTAAATCGTAATTTTTTTAAATCTAAACTAATCTTAAATCTTAAACCCTATATTTTAAATATAAACTCTAATTATTAATGAGTTTGTTTGATAATGCATTCAATTCCTATTTTTTATTTTTTATTTTTTATTTTTTTAGAAAATAAGTCTGTTTGGTAACCAATTGAGTTTTTAGTTTTTGAAAACGTTTTTATATTCATTAATAAATTTTAAAAACAAAAAAGAAAGTTTTCAAAAACAGTTTTTTATTTCAAAATTTTAGTTTTTTTTTCAACTTTATTTAAATGGTCAATAAAGTAGATATAATTATTAAAATTATCTTCAAATATTTATTTATTTATTGAAATTAAAATTAAATTATCATTAATATATATGTATTTTTTTTTGCTCAAAATTTTCATTAATATTTTTTTCTAATATGTTTTTCTAATATATTATATTTTAATATTATTGTGATGTTACGCCAATATACCTGTCCACCTTACACAATTAACCTATTTTATTTTCCTGAATTTAGGGTTGATAAACGTCAAGATTGTCTATATTAAACTATCGACAAAATAAATTCTTTTATTTTAAGAAAAATTATTTTTTACTCTAAAATTTGAATTTATCAAATAATTGAATCTTAATTAATTTTTTGATAAATGTTGCAATTTTTACATTCTAATAAATTAACATTATTTTAGAAAAAAATACCAAACAAATAGTAATTATTCAACCACCTTAAATTTTTATGTTTTTTAAAACCAAAAACCAAAAATAGTTATCAAACAAGTTTTGTTTTCTATTTTTTACAAACAAAATAAAAAAAAATAGTTATAAAAGATATATGATTTTTATTTTTAAAAAACAGAAATTCAAAAAAAAAATCAGAAAAAAGAAAAATTAAAAACTAAAAACAAAAAACTTTAAATTTTAAATTTGGAAACTCTAAATTAAAAGCATGTCCATGAGGACTTAAGGATTGTAACATTTATCCTACTTTATGCGGTGTGATAAATCAAATTAAAGATTCGGAGCTTAATTGTAACAGATCCTAGAGTTGAGAAATGGTTTGTGCAAAATTAACTTAAAAAGAAATATTTAGCCATTAAACTATTAGAAAGCCGAAATGCATTTTAAAACTTAAATCAACTTTACAACTTTATATAAAATAAGAAATTATTGGATTTCTGACTCTCTATCATAGTGATACGAGAGCCATTCAAATCTTATCTTATCGGCTAAGTAATCCTATTTTCTTTTTATCATAATAATTGTTTTTTTTTAATTAAAAAAAGTTATGAAATCACAACCACTCAAAGTTATATCAAAAAGATTATATAATCCTCTTTTGAAAAAGAAAAAAAAAAACTTATATATACCTTAAGCTGGGAGTGGAGAGTGGAGGCCATCAAGTCCACGTATTGCTGTGGGGAGTACTTATTACGCAGATCAGACGACTGATGATAGCCAAATATGTCATTGCTTCCAATCACAACGATGAACAGAGATTTCGATAGGTGTGCTTGTGCTGCATACGATCCCAGCTCTCCTACTAGATATTTGTACACCGACGAATAGAACTCAATTTGTTGGTCCATCGCTACCGATTGCTTCTAAAACATTTAAGAAAATAAATTATCTTTTATTGTTTTTTTACTTAAATTATATGTTAACTCTAACTAGGTCCAAATAAAAGAAAATAAATTACCTTTTGATGTTTTTTTAATGGTAAAAAAAAAATATATAATAAATATTTAGATTTTTAATTTTAAATTTAATATATTACTTAGGGCTGGTTGCACAAATAGCAACCATTCCCAAAATAATTGTAAATTTAGTAAAGTTTAAAACTTTTTGCAAATATGACAAAAAATCAGTAACTATTACTATAAACTTTTTAACTATTACCGATAAACTTTATGACTGATAGATTTCTATCACTCTGATAGACTATTATCATTGACAAAATTTTATAAAAAAGACTATTATCAAAGATCATACTATAATAGAAATTGCCATATCTCCAATTTTTTTTAAAAAATGCTATATTTTTAATTATTTTACGTTAAATTAAAATCTGTTATAAATTTCCTATTACTTATTCTATATTTTTTTTTTTTTTAATTTACACAATTTTATATGACAAAAAAAAATTAACTTTATGTTAAATAAATGTGTTAAGTTTTTTTTTTTTTTCTTTTTTTTAATAAAAATATCGAATTTACTAGGAACTGAGTAGACACAACGTTAAAAGCTTATTTATATATATTATTTTTAGACCTATTAAAAAGAAGAGAAAAAAATCAATTTATACCATCCCTAAACTATTGATTGTATCAATTTACATTCTAAATTTTCAGAACTGTATTAATTTACACTTTCTATTATAATTTTATTTTAAAAATATTGATTTAAACATATGAAAACTTATAATTTTAACAAATACTCTTAAACTTTTATAATTGAATCAATTGTTCAAAATTTTAAGAGTTTAATTGATAAATTATAAGTCTCTACACGTACGTGTGAAAATTAACATTTTTTTTTAAAATTATACAAAAAGTTTTCTAAAGTTTAAGACTATAAATTGATGCAAATAAACTCCTAAACTTTTATAATTGAATCAATGATTCAAAAACTTAAGAGTTTAATTGATAAATTATAACTCAGTGAAAACTAATATTTTTTTTAAAATTATACAAAAAGTTTTCTAAAGTTTAAGACTATAAATTGATGTTTACCGAAAAAGAAGGATGATAGTTGAGTTTTATATATACATACTGTAAATATGTAGTTTTTGTTTTATCCATATATTTTGGAGGAAGAAATTATGAACTTACAAAAAGATCCTTTGTCTGGTTAAAAATTCCGGCTCCTCCGGAAGCGAAACTCACGCCTGTTTTAAACGATGTCGTGTTTGTGATCTTTCTAAATTTGGATATGAGAGACAGATATGGTGGTGAAGTAGGTAGGCCCACCTTCTCAGCTGCTCAAAAAAACATTTATTATATTTAATTCAATTTTCCAAAAGAAAGAAAAAAAAAATGAGATTAGTGTTCTTTTGTTTGTGTAATCCTACTCATTTCAAATAGATTGATAAAGCTTTTGTTTTTTTAAAACAAATAAATAAAGTTTTTGTTTGGATTTCTAAAGATTTATTTTTTATATGCATTATTATGTGTTGTGTTATGTTTTCAAATCCATTAAATCAAATAGAATCAACTAATATATGTTTAGGATTTATTTTCAAAACTGTTGATCAAAAATGTAAAAAAATTTAGAAACAATGTTTTTAATGTATCCCGATTTTAAATTTTAAATTTTAAAATCCACATATATATGGATAGATTTTAGGTTGTAAACTCATTAAATACAATTTAAAAAATTATATGATAGGTAAAATAGTAATTATACAAAATTTATAGCATAAAATACATTCATAAATTAATTAATAATAATTGAGGTTCAATCTAATATTTAATTGAATAATATATAGCTTCTAAATCTGCGATAAAAAAAAACATATAAAAAAAATATTGAAATCATGAAATACAATTTAATAAAATCATTTTGATTTTGTTTTAGTTCTTAATTATGCCTACAAGATTATTCTAGTTATTGTCACTAAATTAATTTAGTAAAATCATTTGATATTATCCTAATTCCTAAGACATAGGTTAGATGTTCATTTTAACTTGATGAGTAGAGGTGGACATAGAACGTGTTTGAAGGAAAGGTAGTCAATGATGTAAATTTCAAAATCTCTATTAATTAATTTTTCATTTAGGTTTTTTTTATATTTATATTTTAATTAAATAAAATATTTTTTTTAGAAAATTTATATTTAAATTTTTAATTCCTAATGAAAATTTCTGAGATTTTTTTTTTTTTTTGTAAAGGTAAATATGGAAAACTACAATATAATTTGAAATAAATATAAAATTTTATAGAAAATTGTAACGGTCAATTTACAGTAAAATAATTAAAAATATATAACCTTTTTAAAAAAAATTGCGGATATAACAATTTCTATCACTATAGTATGGTCTATCGCTCATAGTAGTTTTTTTTAATAGAATTTTGTCAGTGATAATAGTTTATCGGTGGCCACTTGAAGCCTTCTTTGGCTTCTTTTATCAGTGATAAAAGTCTAGTAAAAGTCATATCTATCAATAATAACAACTGATTTTTTGTCATATTTGCAAAACGTTTTAAACTTTGCTAAATTTGCAATTATTTTAGTCATAAAGTCTATCATTAATAACAACTGATTTTTTCATTTATATTTTTTTTCTAAAGATATTTACGCCTATTTGAATGTCAATTTAGGCCGTAATAAAGCATTACTTGTTTGATAAAATTGGGTGATAAGAATACATTTTAAATTCTTTTATTTATTTATTTTTAAATTGTAAAATTGTTATTTTGTCTCAATTATTTCTAAACATGGAAAGAAGAAATTTGTATTTTTAGTGATCTAAAATGTTTTAAAATCCATGAAGTTGGAAATTAAAAGCCAAAGAAGGCATAAGTTTATTATTATTATTGAATTAAAAATTAGTGGAAAATGAGAGGAATAGAAAAGGTTGAGGGTAAAATAGGGTTTAGTGTTGAACATGAACTTACCAACATAATCCGCAGCATTCTTGCCATTACAGAACCTTCCAGTGGAGATTTTGGTGGGAAAGTCGAGTCCGTTGTGGGGAAAGTTGGCTTTGGCCAGTGAAAGCTTCAAGTGGTTGTTATTTCCAACATCGACTAGCGAGTCTCCAAATACGTAGACTGCCGGAACTAAGGCACAATTCGAAACACTAAACAAATTTGAGAGGAATGACAACAGGAAGAGGATGCGTAAGGATAAGACTTTGGACACCATTTTTTTCTTTCTATTTTCCTTTTTCTTTTCTATTTCCTTTATATAGGGACATATAGACCCCAATTATCTTCCATAGTGTGAAAACTTAAAAAGCTGTATTTTCAGCAACTTTCTTCGGGGACCATTCCGGAATTCTCTTTCACATTTATTAATCATTCTTTTCTCGACTAACTTCTTGTCCCCGATTTGTTTACCGGATTTTCTTCTCTCTTTTTCATGATTTACAACTCAAATATCTATATTTTTTTTAGAAATAAATAATTGAAAATGTTGGCTTTCCTCTTCCATCGTGTTACGACGTCCTTCGTCAGTGTGGGGCTGACCCCACAAGGCTCCGATGCTTAAGTCAGATAGTGTTCTGAGCGTAAGTAGAAGTCGTAGTGTGTTAGAGATGCGTAGAATTACGCGGTATCACGTACCTCCCTCGTCCCAAAAAGGGAGGGGTATTTATAGGCAGTATGGTGCAGATTGCCCTTGAGGATCCTCGAATCGAGCAAGGAGGTGTAGACGGTCTAGGCCTGTCCGTACTCTTTCTCATAATGACAGTAGTCATTCCCCCAATTTCGGATGGACTTGGGGGCGCTGTTGTACCATCGTCTGGTCAGGTGAGTCAGGAACATCTTATTAGAAGATGTTCTTCACACTAATCGAGGGACCGTCTGGCAACAACGAATCCTCAGATGGCCGGTCAGGCTCGGATCCGCGGAGTCCTAGGGTTGGTCCCAAGTTCTCGGTCTTGGGTTTTATGTCCTAAAACTCGTGGTTTGTAAACTGAATGTATATTCTATTTAGCAATAAAGTTGTTATTGAGATTTATTCAGTAAAATTGTTATCGACTAAAGTGAATTGTGTTTACTTTTAACCTAACGCCAAGAAACAAATAACCCATGGCTATAGGTTGTATACTTGAACTTCATGTGTGACATGATTGTGGATCAAGTTCAAGTAATAGTCAGAACGGTCTATAGTATAGGGATAAGGTTGGGTACCTTATCCTGGGGACACTATGGACGCGACCCACTTTGTATAGTACAAACGATGTGATCCGAAATCGTTCATGTGGAGACATGCGAGTGGAGGCGTCCTGTGCATTGAGTTTGCATAAGACTGAACCACGAAATCAAGTCGCTCTTTCTTTATAACTCCGTTTACTGTAAAAAACTGACTTTTTCATGTGATGACCTAGGTAACTCGATCTGAATCCTGAGGACACTATGAACTCCTGTTTATTCGAGATTATCCTTTGATTTGTATGGGTGAGAGTGGCCCGAGTTCGTCGACTCCATATGCCTACCACTTTGGGGATAATACTGAGTAGGTAGCTGATAACATAGTCCTGTGAAATGAAATTCACTTCTACCCGCCTTTAGGGTTTAGTAGAGAGGTTGTTCCCTTAAGTACTGACTCCAGGTCTTGAACAAGAGACCTCTCCCTCTCATTGGCTCGAGAGAGATTCTGGTTTAGTGGTTGGATCACAAACCAATTGTTCATTAGAGGTGTCAGTGGGACTTAAGGAACAAGATGTAATTACGGGGGTTAAACGGTATATATGACCAAACTGTAATTACGAACGACCTGTGAATGATCGACTTACTAATGATGGTTATATCAAGAGGACATAAATATATCTACGGTGAGGAGAGTGCAACCCTTGGGCTTTAGTGGATTCCCCGGGGTTAACGAATGTTGGTTAGCTTGGCTAAAGAGTTTGGCCGGTTAATCTCGTATTGTTGGAGCTCATGATCTATAGTTCTTTTAGGTTCTCCTGGCTAGCTCAGATTAACTGACATTAATTTAGACTTAATTAAATTAAACTTGCGATTAATAAAATGAGGGATTTTGGTTGGTAAATTGAAAATTAAACAAGAAACAGAGCTAACGGAAAATTAAACGGGAATTTAACAAATTAAACGAACATGCTTAATTATGAGAAATGGGATTGATCACTATTGAAATTCAGTTCATCGACAACAGAGGAATTAACCACGATGCTCAAGGACGCAATTTGTTTGGTCATACTCTGGCTCAAACAACCCAAAGAACTAATTAGTAAAGTGCAATTCTAATTAACTTGGCCAATAATCAATTCAAGGTGATCAATCCCAAATTAATTAAAGGCCAGTGACGGGAACACTGCGAAGAATCAAACCGTGGATTAACTCGATTTGTCCCTTACCCAAAACCTATCATGAAAACAATAACCAACTCATACCTCCAACTGTCACTTAGGCTCGAGTTACTTAGTCATGCGTAGACTTTTGTTACTTAGCGATTAAGGCAAATTCAAGTCCTAATCTCTAACGATTTAACATGCAGAGGAACTAGGGCGTCAATCCTAATTAATCTACACATGCTAATTGAAATCAACCATGGGAAGAAAATGCAAGAAGCTCAAAGTAAGCTAAACATATATTAATGGCAAAATCTCCCCCAATCATTAGTTTAACAATCTCAAACTCAAAATTAAGCACTAACCTTACTTAGCCTTCCATGGAGAATGAATTTCTCCAAAACTCCATGGAAAAGTTTGAGTTCATACAACAATGGAGGAAGAAGACCCAAATTTGGGTAAAAATGCAGCAATCCAGAGAAAAATCCGTGTAGAATATGACCTAAAATCGAAAAATTCTCCTTTTATATTCGCCGTAGCGTTGCGACGCTACGGACGAAAAATCCTGCGCGCACGCCTTCTCGGAGCGTCGAGACGCTAGGCCACCGTCTCGACGCTTGCTCTCGGGTTTTTATAAAAAAATGAATTGGACAGCGTCGAGACGCTGGACCAATAGGGCAATATGAATTTCTTTCTTCTCTTATTGGTCTGGTTCCTTCCCGAAGCTCCTAAAACACTCGTCTTAGCACCGAAATGCGTTTTCGGACTCCTTTAGCTCTCGACCGTGAGTTTATCTATAACAAAGCCATTTAATCAACATTAATCACGGTTCTAGCCGATATTAAGGAGTAAATAATAGCTCTATTTTAGAGCTATCAAAATACCCTCGATCTGAATCTTGCTAGTCCTCGAGCAAGATATACTCTGAATTATCTCAAAAGAATGAACTTGCATGCTGACAACTCTAACCTCAATGCTCACGAAAACAAGGTATTTATACCAACGGAAAACAATCAAACACATGCATAAGTTGAGAACACTTCAAAATTTTACTTATACTCCCTGGTAGTGGATTTTTGGTACACCCACTATGTTCGGGGTGTCGAATCTCGCCAAAATAACATTTATAATACTGGTAACTTGTAGAATAGCGGTAACCAGGTCGATTCGCAAGGAACCTAAATTAACTTCTCCTAATTAATTTCTATTTGCTTTTAATTAAAACTCAAATAAAACAGTAAAGTAAAAGGGGGGATTGATTACGAAAAATTAAATAACGAAAAATTAAATGTAACATGTGCTCCTAATTTGAGTGTTGGGATTACTTTGATGCGATTTAGTTCATTAGGATTCAAATATACTTAGCAAAAACAAAATCAAACACACAAACAATTACCCGAACACCCTGAAGTAACCGACCCAAAGAAATTAGCTAGAAACATCAATTCTAACTAAACATGCCAATTAACTAATTCAGAGTGATCAATTCTAAATTAACCAATGAAAGGAACGGCGAAATGCGACGAATGTTCGACTTGGAACGCCTAAGACGATATTTCAATTTTTCTACGTCCTCGGTGTTAGCTAACACATACTAAGGTAGCATACTTATGTACTACCTACGGCTTCACCGAACCCTTGTTACTTAGGCGATTAGGAGAGGCACGACATCACTAATCTAATTAACAATATAACATGCATAAATTCATGAGCGTCAATCAATCTTTTACACATGCTAAATAAAGCTTAAAACAGAAGAAGTAAAATGCCCAATCAGTCATGCTAAGTTGTAAATTGAAGAACTAAACCCTAACTAATTGCATCAAAGTTCCCTAAACTCAAATTAGAGCACTTACCTTAGTTGCCCGTTGTGCAAATCAAGCTAAATCTACAATGTTTGAGCTTTATTTACAAGAAAATGGAAGAAAAATGGAGTGCTAGCTCCAAAAACCGAGCTTCAACAATGGAGGAAAGGAAAAAATGAAGAAGATGACCTAAAAATCGGAGAAAAGGGGCTTTATAATCGACGCTACAGACGCAAATTTCAACGCTTTTCTCTTCAGAGCGTCGAGCAACGTCTCGACGCTAGCACTAAGGTTTGAGCAATTTAATTTCCCTTTGGATGCTCCCTTTTGGCAAATTCTTCATGTTTGAAGCTCCTCATTTCCCGAAGCGATCCCGAGGTCTTAAAACAACCTTCTTAGCTCCGAAACACGTCATCGAACTCCTCGAGCTCACTAACTGTGAAACACTTATAACCAAGAAAAATTAACATAATTAAGCACGACATTTAGCTGGAATTAGGGAGTAAATTATAGCTCCAAAATGGAGTTATCAAACACCCCAACCTAAATCTTGCTAGTTTTCGAGCAAGGCAAATTCTAAATTATCTCTAAAGATTGATATTGCATGCATTTGACTCTAACCTCGAAACGTTTAAAAGCAAGACATTTACAACAAAAGAGAACAGTCAATTGCATGCACAAATTGAGAACATTTCAAAAATTCAACTGTTACTCCCCTACGTGTGTGTGTGATTAGCCAACCTATTCTAGCTCTTATAGACCCGGAAAACCTTATGCAACCCTACATCTCATTTTCCTCCTACTTCTAGCAACTAACAGTCCATGGGTTTTCAACAATCAAGAGAGTAACAAATCAAAAGGCCTAATTTTATTTTTCTTTTTCTTGAGTACTTTGTACTCTTTATTTCTTAAACTACTATTTTTTTTTTTTTCTTTTCTTTACTTCTCCAAGAGAGCCTAACATGTCAAGCTTGCCTTCATTCCAGCTTATCCGCAGTTCCACTGCACAACGTATCTGACTACGGGCAAGCTTCACATTTTTAAGGACTAATGCTCACTTCTTTAATGCGCACTTAAGCAGGAGGAAACACCTCAGGAGTTTTTATTTGACAAGCTTAGCTTCCTCTTTCTCCTTTTTTTTTAGGCAATAGCTATGGTATAACACAGTTAACTTATTACAACCTATCATGCATCATGTCTTCCCTAGGGGTGCCTTTCGGGGTGACAACAAGATTTTGGACTAAATAAGATAATTCTAAGCCTACGAAACCAAGAATAGGATGCTATGTGCTCGATAGATGCAAGGGAGCAACAAAAAACTTTTAATTTGTTTTTAAATATGCTCAACAATGCATACATTCTCATGCTTTTCTTAATATACAACTACAAAGATTTTAAAAGCATCTCCTAGATTGTCCTCATCGAACAACATGCAACAGAAGACCAAAGCACTTCAAATTCAGAATCTCCACAACTCAACAACTATAGGAATCCAATCCAACAGACAACTCCACCCCCAACCTAAAAAGATACATAGTCCTCTATGTATCAACACATCAAATAAACAAAATTCTAAGGGAACAAAAAACCTCCCCTGAATTTTGTGAGGCCGATGGTTGGAGCAGTGCGGTCTTTGCCCATTATCTTGTTCTTTAGGCCAAACCCCTACAAAAGAAAGTAAGAAAAACTAAACTAGGAAAATAAAAACTGAAAGTAAAGACAAGAATTTAAAAACTCATGGGTTGCCTCCCAAGAAGCGCAATTTTTTTAACGTCGTTATGCTCGACATGTCCTCCACTCTGTCAGGGTACGTAGAAATTCTCGTACTTCTTCGGACCCTTCTTCCTTGAATCATCAAAAGCTGCTAAGATAAGCAAGCTCTTCGACTTCTCGTGGCAGCCGAACATAGTTGTTATTTTTTTTGATTTTCTTGATATAGGGAAAAAAAAAGACTCAACAGATTCAAACAAAATAAAAGACTCGACAGTAATAAAAGACTCAACGGATTTAGGAGAATAAGAAAGAGAGCATGTATCAATAGAGGAATTTACAGGAAATAAAACAGATAGAGACTCGTCAGCCTCAAACTCTATCACTTGAATCTCTTCCTCGGGAATAGGCTCAATCTCTTCCTTAATCTCACAAACCTCATCCTCGCATGGCAAAATATTCTCGATTTCTTCATTAAGATTGAGGCGTATTGCCTCGGGCATAGAATCAATTTGCTCCCTCATTTTTTTCAAAACTTGGGTTATAGGACATAAGAAATTGGTTTTTCAGCTCGGGATGCTCTTGGGCGGAGTAGGCTTCAAGAAAGCCGGTTTGTGGCGACTCAGGACATGTGTAGGAAGTATGACCCCCAACCGAGCAAATACATTACTTTGCGTTTCCCTGCATTTCTCTAATAAACGTCCACCAAACCTCGGAGTGCAGCTTACGCATTCGCCTCCCAAGTTCTTTTATTGCCTGCAGTCTCCTTCTATACTCCTCACCACGATGGGGAATAGTTATATCGAATTGACTCTCAAACTCACTACATTATCTATCGTTATCAAGAGCAATTTCTTCAGCTTCACGACTTGAAGCTATCACCCATTCTTCTAAACGAACACCTGCCATACTAAAACAAGAAGAAACAAGAAAAGGAAAATATATATATATTTTTTAGTTTTTAAACAAATAAAATTTAACTAAGAGAAACTAATGTTGGGTTTTATGTCCTAAAACTCGTGGTTTGTAAACAGTTGTGTTTGTAAATACTCTATTTAGTAATAAAGAGTTATTAAGTTTTATTCAGTAAAAGAGTTTACTGGAATAAAGTGAAACGTGTATAGAACACCGTGTTAAGGAGGTGCTTATTGGCTCAAAAAAACTCACAGAAAAGCATGGTATTTTGGTATCAAATCTTATGCATTCTTCATTTAGCAACAAAAATCGAGACACCATCATAAAACTTTTCAAAGAAAAATCTAATCATGCTTATCTCTTTTATGCATTAAAACTCAAACTAAAGATGCATCCTTAGCTTACAAAGTACTCAAACATATCAAATGGGACTAAAAAAAATAAAAAATTTCTCCGTTAACCGACATGGTCTCATAGTCCAACTAAAATAGAATATCAAACTTTAGAACACTTCCTAGATTGTCCTAATCACGAGCAATGCAACAAAGATTCAACCATGAAGATCATGCTAAAAAAATATATATATATATATATATAATTCACCTAAAACATGCATAACATGCATAGTTCCACCCCCAAACTTAAAACATACATTGTCCTCAATGTATAATCAATATGCAAAGGACAATAAAAATAGATAGGGGATATCGAAACTGCCCTGAAATGCGAGTGAATCCTCTATTTTCTGAGATGGAGAAAAAGACTTTGGTGATCAAGCTCCTATATGAAAAACAAAGGGATATAAGGACAACAACACGCCACAAAAGAATTAAACAAAAGAAAACAAATAAAACAAACTAAAAACTCAAAAATAAACTTGGGTTGCCTCCCAAGAAGCGCTTTGTTTAACGTCTTTGGCTAGACGAGGCTCATTAAATGTATCATGGTGATCGTTTGCCCATGTGTTTCACCTCCACCTGTTTCACCTGCTCATTCTCATTGTCTAAATTTAATTGATCTAAAATATCAGAATTTGCCACAAATTTCTGAAGCTCATTAGTAATGGAATCAATCATGTCCACACGAAAACAATCACTTTCTTCTTCATGAAATTTCATAGAGTTATAAATATTGAAAGTTACCTCTTCTTCGTTCAATCTTAGAGAAAGTTTACCCTGTTGTACATCGATTAAAGCTCGTCCAGTGGCTAAGAAAGGTCTTCCCAGAATTATTGGGACTTCACTGTCCTCTTCCATGTCTAGCACTACAAAATCTACAGGAAAGATAAACTTGTCAACCTTAACCAATACATCTTCTACAATACCTCTAGGATATGTGATAGATCGATCAGCTAACTGAAGAGATATGGTGGTAGGTTGCACCTCCCCCAAACCTAGTTTCTTGTATACAGATAAATGCATCAAGTTAATGCTAGCTCCTAAATCACATAAAGCTTTATAAGGAGAAGAAGAATTTCCCATAACACAAGGGATAGTAAAACTTCCTGGATCTTTTAATTTCTGAGACAACTTTCTCTGAATTATGGCACTGCATTCTTCATTAAGGTTGATTGTCTCGTAGGCCTCCAGTTTCTTCTTGTTGGACATGATGTCTTTCATGAATTTTGCATAATGTGGCATTTGAGCAAGAGCATCTGCAAATGGGATATTAATATGAAGCTTTTTAAATATGTCTAAAAATTTAGAAAATTGAGATTCAAGCTTTTTCTTTTTAAACCGTTGAGGATAAGGAAGAGAGTTAGGAACAAAAGGCACGGAAGACTTAGTAGATTGTTCTGCTTCAAGTGATGCGGTAGTCTTCTTTTGTTCTTCCTCAACCTGAATAAACACATTAGTAGATGGCTCTAGAGTGAACTCTTTTTCAGTAGACTTCTCAACAGGTTCTTTTGCAATCTCATCCACCAGCTTTCCACTTCTTAATGTGATAGCCTTGCAAGCTTTGCATTTCTCCCTTGGATTTACCTCAGTGTCACTAGGATATTTACCTTTATGGAGACTATTGATAGATGTGGCCATCTGACTCATTTGTACCTCCAAGTTCTTTATGGCTGCCCCATGACTAGTCATTGTGCTTTCCATTTGGTTGGCTCTACTTCTGGATTCTGTAACAAATGCTCCAACCAATTCTTCAAGGGATGGTTTCTTTTCAAGTTGTTGAGAAGTAGATGCAAAACCTGGTGGAGACTGCAAAACATTCTTTGTATTAGCATAGGAAAAATTCTCATGATTTCTCAAACCTGGATGATAGTGGGTAGGAAGATTATTTTGCATATGTTGTCCTCCATAGTTGAAGTTTCTATTGTTCACATATTGGGCCTGCTCCAAGTTGTATTCTTCACCAGATGGAGGGGTATGAGCTGCTGCCAAGGCTGCAATAGATTGAGTAACACCTATTCCTGCAAGTTTGTTCATGGCATTAGTAAGAGATGCAATTTGAGCTTTTAGGGAACTTACCTCATCCACATCATGAAGGCCAGCTACTGTTTTATAATTGGAGCATTCATTTGGCCAATGATAGCTCGTAGTTGCCATCTCCTCTAATAGTGTACGAGCTCCATCTACAGTTTTCTTCAGGATAGTTCCTCCTGATGTTGCATCTACAATTGTCTTAGTTTGTCCTGTGAGTCCATTGTAAAAAAATTGAATTTGTAGCCAGTCTGGATACCCATGCTCAGGACACTTTCTTATTAGTTCCTTGTACCGCTCCCATGCTTCAAACAACTGTTCACCTTCATTTTGTCTGAAGGTTCCTATCTCAGTTCTAAGCTTGGCAGACTTAGCAGGTGAGAAACATTTAGTTAAAAATGAATGTGCCAACTCCTCCCAAGTAGTGATGCTTCCTGGTTGTAATGATTCTAGCCAATCAGTTGCTTTTTCCTGTAAAGAAAAAGGAAAAAGGCGTAAGCGAATTGCATCAGTAGAAACACCATTAATCTTTACCGTGCTAGAAATTTCTAAGAATTTCTTCAAATGGGAATTGGGGTCTTCAGTGGGACGGCCCCTGAATGCATTGTTCATGGCCATTTGAATAAGTCCTGTCTTCAACTCAAAATTGTTGGCATCTATAGGTGTGAGGACTATCCCGGATTGATTAATGTCAAATGTGGGCTGGAAATAGTCCATAATGGATTTGTTCTCCTGTAAGACCATATTTGGTTGTGCCATTGATTTGTCCTTCTCTTTATGGATTTTTCGATTCCTCTTAGTAAGGAAACTCCCTTGTCCTTTCGCATAAACTGAAACACGAACCTGACAAGAAAAACACAAATAACAGAAAATTAATAAAAAAATAAAAACAATCTAAAGTAAGATTTGTTGAATTCTCCACAATATCAATTGATCTAAATATGCCAATCCCCGGCAACAGCGCCAAAAACTTGTTGCGTGATTTAATGCGTACCGCAAGTGTACGGGTCAAGTTTTAATATAGTGATTTAAGTAAAGAGTATCGTCCACAGGATTGGGTTTCTAGATCAATTGAGTACCGTAGGTACTAACCACAAATTTTATTTAGATTAAAAAGACTTTGAAGTTGAGTGAAAAATAAATGACTGAAAAGTAATGGGAAACCTTTAGGAGAGAAAGCCTAGGGAATTGATTTCACCGAAAAGATTCATGCTTAATTAATCTATTAAACCAAAAATAGTCATGCATACAATTATAAGCCAAGAAGTACAAAAATCATAAAAGACTCGCTAAAGCTCTATTAATTCTCTTCCCTTAATATAAAACCAACATGCCTGTCTAGTTTTAATAGAAAAGAAAGGCATTAAGCAACTTCTATTATCGACCTCTAAGAGAATTCTTCATTTCCATGCAAGAATTTACAAGTAGTCAAGTGTTTGAGTTCTACTCTAAAATCTACTCTTCCAAGCTAGAATTAAAGCAATCAACAATTTATACTTTGGCCAAAAGATAAAAGCATTAAGCAAACAAACACAAGAACAATTGTTGCAATATGAAGAACATTAGATTAATCAAACATGAAAACTAAAACGATTACATCAATCCCCTAAGTAAAAGTCTAGCTACTCATAATCACTAAAATCATGCTTAGACAATGTTTAGAATCCATAAAATAAACAATAAAATCAAAGGTAAAAGGAGAAAAACTCTTGTCGCGTGCCAAGCCTCGTTCCCGATGTGATCTGCACGTTCCCAAGCCTCTGAATCTCTTCTTCAGCTCTCTAAAGTATCCCTCAGCCTTCCCAATGAGTGTATTTCGAAATTAGGAATAACTCTCCCAATTGGCTCCCCTTTGAATGAAGACAACATGCCTTTTTATAGTAGACTACTCTTCCCAATCTAATAAGGAATCCATATTTTAATTAGATTAGGAATCTAATCAATTTAGGAATTCCAAATTAAATTAGGAATATCTTTTCTATTCAAACATGCCCAAAATAAGATCAAATAGGATAAAACCGGATAAAATTTATGATAGGATAAACTCGGATAAGATATGATAAAATCCATATCTAATCTTTGGATTTTTAACTTGATTCTCTTTTTCTCTTCACATAAATCTTCTAAATTATCAGTTTTGCTCCAAATGCTCGATATCTATAAAATAAGAGAATATCAACGTGAAAACAATCATTTAAGCATCAAAACTAGCATAGAATAGGTCATAAAGATAGCTCACTTTGTGTTCTATCAAATAACCTATATCAATGACCAACACCCATGGTGATTCATGAGTACTTGAGCTTCATGTATGACATGATTGTGGATCAGGCTCAAGTAGACAGTCAAAACGGTCTATAGTATATGGATAAGGCTGGGTACCTTATCCTGGTAACACTATTGGATGCGACTCGCTTTGTATTGTACAAAACGATGTGATCCGAATCGTTTCACATTGAGATGTGCGAGCGAGGGCACCTTGTGTAATGAGTTTGCATAAGACCGAACCGCAAAATCAAGTCACTCTCTCTTTATAACACCATTTACTGAAGAGACCGTTTTTTTCATATGATGGCCTAGGTACCCCGATCTTAATCTTGAGCTCACTATGAAATTCTATTTATTCGAGAGTATCCTTTGACTTGTACGGGTGAGAGTGGCAAGATCGCCGACTCAATAAGCCTACCATCTTGGGGATAAACTCGAATGGGTGGTTGGGGATATAGTACAACAAGATGGAATTCACTCCTAACTCGCTTTTCAGGGTTAATAGATAGGTTGTTCCCTTAATAGTTGACTCTAGGGCTTGAACAATGGGTACCCACCTTCTCCTGATCAGAGAGGGTTCTGATATGTTGGTTGGACCACTGATCAATTGTTCATTAGAGGTGTTAGTGGTATTTAAGGAACAAGAAGTAATGCAGGGGTTAAACGGTATAAATGACTCGATTGTGATTACGAACAACCTGTGAAGGGTCGACTTGCCCATAATGGTTATATGAAGAGGACATATATATCTACAGTGAGGAGAGTGCAGCCCTCGAACTATAGTGGAGTCTCCAGGGGTTAATGAATGTTGATTAGTTCAGTTAAAAGAGTTTTGACTGGATAATCTCGTATCGTTGGAGCTCATGATCTGTAGATCCTTTAGGTTCTCCTGGCTAGCTCGGATAACGCCGTGCAACAATATAAGAGAAAAAGAAGAAGAAAATTTTTTTGTTCAAATTCCGTTTGTGGAAGAATGATGGACATATTTAAATATGATTTAAATATGAGAATGGTCTAAAATATGAATACGATTCATATGCAAAAAAGTCGGTTTTCAAAAAACCGGGTTTAGCCATATTATTTGATTAATATTTGATATTGAATTAAATAATATTAATTAATTAAAAAGTTTAATAAATAAAATATTTATTATTATTTAAAATTAATTGAGAATTAATTTTTAAAAATAATAATAAAAGAAGACACTTGGTTTGATTATATATATATATATATATATAAAGTTGGCAAAACTAATTGGGATTTGGGGTCTTCAAATGTTAAGTGAATTTGAGGGCTCACGAAGAAGAATTGAAAAAAAAACTTTTGAGTTTTTTCAGTTCTGTACTTCGAAGCTCTTTTGCAAACGCCTTTCTTCCTTCTTCGATTTATTTTCTTTTCTCTTCTAATGGAGTCCCACAACTCTGTTGCTCGGCGTCGAGGATAGCGGGACTACCAGAGGTGGTCCTCGAGGGGTTTGTGAGAGGAGGCTCGAAGAGTTCGTGACGAAGAACGAGCGGCGAAATTTGAAGAAAAATTAGAACTACAAGGGTATGTTTTCTAATTTTTCTTATTTTCGTTAGTTGAGCATGTTTCTAGTTTGTTAAATTGATGAAATTAGAGTATCAACGGTCAGAAATCGCTTCCGCAGCGTAATACGCTCCATCAATTGGTATCAGAGCATGTTTTGATCAACTCAATTTGCATCAATTTAAGCTTGGTGGATATTTTAATATAGAAATTGTTTCTGAATGGGCGTCTAAAGTGTATATCGGTTTTGACATCGTTTCTTTTTTAATTTCTTTATTTGTAATTGCCCGAGAATGTATGGGCTTTAATGTATGCTGAAGAGTCTGTATTCTTTTAGAGTCATTAGAGTCCATATAGTATTCTTTGTGAAAGAAGCTCGAGTTTTGAGCTCGCCGAAATGTTCGGTGCAAGTTCAAACTCCTTCTGGGCGGTTCAAAGAGAAGCTCGAAGAGAAATTGACCGAAGCGTTCAGGGGAGCAAGCTTGTCCGAGGCGGTACGAAGAGTTCGAAGTCCGCTCAAGAATTAGCTTGTTGTTCAACCTTGTAATAAAATAGTTATTGCTTGCTTGATTCCAAAATCGGTCCACTTTAGTGTGTTTAATTAATTATTCATTGCGTATGTATGTTTTAATTAAATCCATGTTTGTATGTGCATAAAGTATGTCATTTAGATTTAAAATCCCACCATAGGAAGCATGCTCCATGCATTGAAAATATGTTATGTGTTATAATATATCGTATGCATATTTAAGAATTCATGAGTATTGATATAAGAGTTATATCAATTCATCAATTAGATGTTAGTTTAATAGAGTAATTGATATAAATGTTATATTAATTATGAAATTGATCGTACAACATAGGTTGCCCTAGTTTTATGCATATTGTATGTTATAAGTGTTATAATGTATAAGATGTTTGCTTAATTCATGAGATTCAATATAAGTGTTATATTGGTTATGAATAAGGAGTTGTATGTTTAAGAGCATAATTGATATAAGTGTTATATTGATTATGAAGTTAAATATTCAACTTGTCATGCCTTAGTGATGCATGTTTGAGAAGCATGTAGATGTTTGTTGTAGAAAGTTTTAAGTTTTGCAAAGCGTTGTAAACTTGACTTAGACTTTTAAAATCTATAACTAAGACAAAGAGCATGTTCATTTAGGGTTAAATGATTCGATCCTTTTCATTAGATGAATAGGTCGATATCTCGTAAATGCTAAGGTTATGAGAAACCCACCCGATGAAATCCTGTCTAGGTTGGAGGATTATGAATTGACAGATCACCTTCTACCTGGGGACTAATCGGTACTTGAGTAAAGTTAACCCGATTTTATGAGAATGCGTGAGAGGTGTGAGGTTAATAAAGTGTTTATAACCTAGACATCTCAGGTAAAATGTTTGCCTAGACTTAAGGTTTTGTTTACTTAGCCGGATAAAACCGGAGTATTTACCCTAACACCGTCGAGGATGCTTAGTAGATGTGTTGAGAAGGAATATATGATATATCCCTCTCCTGCTACGCACTCCCTTTAGTTCACAACGTGAGAATTTTACAGGGCCTCATGATGTCATTTGAGGCATCTCCAGTCGGGTGGTGTTTGCAACTTTCAATAGCAAGGTGAATGGAATAAGTGTCTATAGTAAGTGGGAGAACGAAGTACACCTTCGGTCTCCTCCATTGGATTGAACCGTTAGATTCCCATGTTCCGCCTGCAAGGTGCCCTCGGAGGCACTGTTGTGTGCTCATTGTGTGTGTAAATTAGATGCGAAGAGCACTCAGATCATGCAAGTATACATGGTCTGCAGCAAGTGATAAGTATATTTTATATCGTTTTCCCACAAAGATTTGATTAAGTTTGTGCTAAGTGCAGATTGATTGAAGGAAAATGTAACCGGTGACAAAATGTTGTTGGTTTGGGTTACTGAAATAACGACAGAACATACAAATGCAGAAACAAGTAAATAACTAAAATGCTGAAATAATAACAACTTGCAGAATATAAAATAGTATTGCGGGTCTCGCAATACTTTCGCAATGGATTCGCAATGGATTAAAAGACTGATAAAAGACTAAGGTAAAGGCAGAAGGTGATATTGCGGTTACCGCAATATTCTCGCAATAAACTTGCAACGATTAAAATCTCAAATAAAAAACAGCAAGGTTGACTTAAGAGTCCTCTATAAGCATTTACTTATGATCAATCAGCAGTAAATTAACATCTCATGCATCGTCTTAGCTAGATCTCATACATCTTCCGATTATATGCATTAGTTTCTTAAATTACTTCTGTCAAAGTAAAGCTAAAATCCTATTCATAACTGCATGCTAACAAACGTGCTAGGAGAATGCCTATTCCTAGGCCACTCTCTGGTTACCATGAAAGGCTAACATGAATGAACGACTCTGAATTCTTACTCCTTCCAGAGGTTAGGAATTCTTTAGACAAAATGGATGGCCGGTCGAAATTGCCCATTGGATGAAGATCACATTCATTCAATGCATTCATGCTACTCTACATGCTAAATTCACATACACTTATCCTATAGATTCATCTTTAGCAAACCTCTATTAAGTTAGCTACTCATGGTTTTCGAACTTAACAAAATTACTTGATTACTCATGATAATAAAAGAATTCAACAAAACTAATTGATCGCTTACGAAAGGCAAATCCAATAATAATTCAAACAGTAAAAACAATTCGATCTGAAAGCAATAATTAAAGTAAAGTAGTAGATAATCCGAGAACATAAAATAAAAGCAGTAGCTAATTCGAAACAGAAATTAAAGAAAGCAGTAGATGAGTGAAGGTCCGATCGTCCACGATCCGCCTCGGTTGAAGGAGAAGAACGTCTTGTCAGGAATCGTTCCTTCTTCCTCCAAATTCCAGAACGCCAAAGAGGTTTCTTTTCGGATCTGATGATCGAGAAGATCTCTCTTGGGATTTTCGGGTTTCGAAACTCTTCTCCGTGAAGGATTGGATTGAAGGGAATTCAATATTTTGAACCTTCATCTAGCTCTCTTTATATAGCTTGCAGAGGTTGCCATAGGCTGCTCCCTAATCGTGGATCATCATCCAATTTGTGAGGTAACAATCCTCACACGCGGCAGCAGCAGGGAGAGTTGACGGCTGGAAAAACGCAACAACAAAGACTAACGGTTGGAAAAACGCAGCAGAAACGACTGATATTGCGATTGCGTTGTGAGGGTCGCAATGCTCTGTTTCCAGCTTCTCTTCGTCTGGTCCATTGCGTGCTTCGCAAAATTTCAGCAATACATCTGCAAGGTATAAATTAGCCATTTTTTCACCAATTTGCACACTTTTTCGTAGCTTTTCTAAATAAGCCTTAAATTAGCATCATTTCACAAAATGTCACTTTAAACACACATTATGCTAACTTCTTAACTAAAATGCTCAAGAGATTTCATAAATATCAAGTAATTAAAGCCCTAAATAACACTCTTTTGGAGAGGTAACAAGCACCAATCCAGTTGGAGGGCCGTTTCATTGGGGTCGGAACATCCCAGTCACCATTTATGGATAAAGAAACATAGGGTCATTCCCAACTTTGACATTCCAGTCGGTTGCACTGTTGGGGCCGTCCTGTGCATTCTAAAAATGGAGGGTCACACTTACGGGATTTACTAACGAGTTAGTGTATCCAGACGAAAAACGATAACTATGATGCTATGGGAATAAGAGTTTTTCTGGAGTTAGCATTTAGTCAAGAATGTCTTGGTTTAGTAAAAGAGTGACTCGACTGCCAGTCGGCAGCGACCATTCTGACTTACTAAAGTATCGTTGCTAGTAAATAAAGAGTTTGGGTACTTTATTTGCTGCTAAATCTTTTAATTGGTTTAAGTAGGTTAAAATCGTTTCACTAATAGATTTACATTCTTTTTCAGCACGTCGAGTTCATTTATTCAGCTATTAGCGCACGACAAATTGACTGGCAAAAACTATGGGACATGGAAGTCAAACCTGAATACGATTCTGGTTTTAGACGACCTTAGATTTGTCTTAACGGAGGATTGTCCTCCACCTCCTGGTTCGAATGCTACACAAACGGTTTGTGAAGCATACGATGGTTGGATTAGGGCGAACGATAAAGCCTGAGTCTATATCTTGGCGATCATATCTGATGTTCTGTCCAAGAAGCACGAGGTTATGGTTTCCGCGAAGGAAATCATGTCTTCATTGCAAGGGATGTTTGGACAATCTTCCTCATCTCTTTGATATGAAGCCCTCAAGTATATTTACAACTGCCGCATGGTGGAGGGTACCTCTGTTAGGGAACACGTCCTTAACATGATGGTCCACTTTAATGTGGCGGAAGTAAATGGTGCTACCATCGACGAGAATGCTCAATTGTGTTTTATCTTGGAATCTCTTCCGAAGAGTTTCCTTCATTTCAAAACCAACATGGTAATGAATAAGATAGAATACAACTTGAAATCTCTTCTGAATGAACTTCAGACTTACCAGTCCTTGCACACCTCTAAAGGAAAAGAGGAAGAGGCAAACATTGTCACTTCTAGGAAGTTCCAAAAGGGGTCGAGGTCAGGGAGTAAGTCTGAAGTAGCTTCTGTGAGTAATAAGATTATTCAGAAGAAGAACAGAAGCAGGAGGAAGGGCAAAGCCCCTACTGTTCATAAGGTAAAATCTTCAGAGAAAGGAAAGTGTTTCTATTGTGGTGAAGATGGGCATTGGAAGCGCAACTGCCCCAAGTACCTTGATGAGAAACAGACTTAGAAAGAATGACAAGGTAAATGCGATTTATTAATTGTCCAAACAAGTTTAGTGGCTTATGAGTGTCATACCTGGAATTTTGATTCAGGAACCACTAATCATGTTTGTTTTTATTTTCAGGAAGTTAGTTCCTGATAACCGGTTTCTCAACGGAGATGACTTATGAAGACGTCTTTGCAGCTGAACGAGTGGGAGATTTATGTAGTTGTTGTGTTGAGATAATTTCAAATGATGTAATTATTGTCTATATTTATGGTTTGAACTGAACACATGTATATGATATCTTTTTTTTTTATTATGAACTGTTCATTTGACAAAAGATTTATACTCTTTGTGCTCTATTAAACTCGAAAACAACTACTGTGTTAAGACTTACTGCTTAAAGATTATTGGAAGCTATAATTAAATTAATAAGGGTTGTTAATTGTTGCGTGCTCAATGTGTTTAAGAAATAAGCAATAAGAGAGAGAGAGCACTCAGAACATGCAAGCATACATGATCTTGTTAGCAAGTAGAAAGTATTTTTTCATTCGTTTTCCCACAGAGATTTATTATTAGCTACTCGTGAAGTGTATTGTTAAGCAAGAATGGGTGGATTTGATGGGGTAGAATTGGTTTTAAGTTGTCTAATTTCTAAGGAATATGTAAAGGGTAGCAACATAAACAAGTGCAAGTCAATGATAAACTCAAATGAAAAGAGAAGAGATTAATAAACGAAGAGGAAAATAGCTAAACAGAATTTTTAACTTAGCAGAATTGCGAGAACAGCAATTCTACCGCAATGTTACTAACAACGAAAGTGTGTAAAATGGAGAAACAAGGGCTACTAATGACTCCTCTATAGGCATTTTCATACGATTCTCAAGCATTGGATCAACTCACTATGCATCAAACTCACTCATTCTCATGTATCTTCCGATTTCATGCATTAGATTCTTTAGTTTACTCATGTCCAAGTAAGGTCTTAAGCATCTTGTTAAAGCAGAAAGTTATGGTTTGTACTAGAAAAACGCCTATTCCTAGGTCGTTTTCTGGCTACCTTGAAAGGCTAGCATGAGTGTATGACTCTGAACTCTTACTCCTTCCAGAGGTTAGGAGTTCTTTGGACAAAATGGATGGCCAATCGAAATTGCCCGTGGGATGAAGCTTACATACAATCAATGCATTCGAGAGCTATCTTACATGCTTGGTTCACGTTTTTTAGCCTATAGTATTGTCATTAGCATGCCCCTATGTGACTTAGTTACTCATGGATATAGAAGGAACATAATTACTAGATAAAATAAGCATGCTCAGAAGAAAAATAAACTTAAAACAGCAAGGTAAAACAGTAAGCAGCAAAGACAAGAAACTGTGAAATAATGAATTGTGCTTTGATTAATCGATTGTTTGAATGAACAAAGGGAAACTTAAAGTGAATAACATAAAGGCAGAAAGCAACGAAATGAAATGTACTAACTAATAGAAAAGAAACAACAACAAAACAGTGCTGGAAATGAGAAGTAAAAGACAGAAAGCAGTAAGTGAGCTTGAACACCTCGTCGCAACCGCCTCGGCTGAAAGGAGAGAAAGGTAAGCCTTGCTTGGATGAATCCAATCAGGAGAGAAGATGAATCTTCTCTCCTTCCTATCAGGTTGTCGACTCCAACAGCTAAGCTTTCCAACCCAACAGACGGCAGAGAAAAACAGGAGAAAGAATGGAGCTGCGAAGAGACTTCTACGCTTTTCGGATGATGATCAAACCCTCTACTTTGACCCCCTTTTATAGTAATCTGCAGGTGCGTTTGGGCCAAGGAGAACCATCCATCCTCAACGTCATACTTCAAAATGGATGGTGGAGAAAGAACGAATCCCTGAAATAACGGAAAATAACAGAAAAAGATCAGCTAACTTACGGATTTCACTTGAAACATTGCAGTTTTAGCAATGTTTCCGCAATGCTGCCGCAATGCACATTTTTCATTCTTTTAACTTCGTTTTTCATTCCTTTTCTTTCCTTTTGCACACAAGTCCTAATTTAGCTTCCTTCTTCTAATTCTCATATATAAGCATAGGTTTAAGCTAAATCCTATCAAAAACACCTAAGAGTGTACATCTTTCTAAGATAAATAAGTCCTAAAAAGGTCACTTTTGGAGACGTAACATTAATACAACTGGTTCTTCTCAAGTGTTGAGAAAGCCTCAATGTAGTGGGAGGATTATGGGATAACTCGGTCCACTGTATTGGCTTGCCGTATGATTCTAGTTATCATACTTGATGGTGACGTTGAGTACATAGACAAGAACCAGTGGCTCAAAGCCATGGATCTTCGATAGGTTTTGAGACCTAGCGTCTAAGGTGAAAACCTTTAAGGCTTGACTTTCTAGCAAAGGGACTGTCCCGAAGGAAAGAGGTTAATTGTGTATTAACTTCATCTCTTGTTGTCAGATGAAAGTTAAATAGATTACTCATATCCATTGCCCTGTTTTATGTGATATGATAAGGCAAATGAATTTCAAGACTAACTATCTTTATTGGAGTATCTATAAGTCTCAACCTGGGAGATTTATTGTTCAGGATTAAAAGCAAATGGTTTGCGTGCTTATTCAATCCATTTATGAATTGGAACAAGCATCTAAATCCTAAATTATAGGGTTTGATATTGTGATCAAATCTTATGGTTTTGAACAATAGATTGATAAAACTTGTTTGACAAGTGTTCTAATTAATGTTGTAGCTTTCATAATAAATTTCCATATTTCATATCCTAGTCATTAAGAATGATGTAGGACTCACTTCTCTGATAAGCATAAACTAGCGATCCAATTCCAAATAGTTGATTTGGATATGGCTTAGTATGTTCTAAAGATTCAAGTTGATCTGAATCGTAAGAACAAATCGCTAGTGCTGTCTCTAAAAATCTTGTATTGACAAAATGTTGTCAATATTCGATGGTCTATGGAAATGGTTTCCTAAGACACCTCAAGCGTTGAGGATATGAGACGCATCCATGTGCATTTACATATTGGAGGTCAGATGTATGCCTTCTTAGATACATGACCCGATATGTGTTGTGCAGTGGGAGCTGTCAGTTTTACGAGGCTAGAGTTTTGTCTCAATGCTAAGAAGGAATAAAATACAAGAGTTGTATTGCTTATTCCTCGGTAATAGCTAAATTTCTTGCAGCCTCAAAAGCAGCAAAAAAGTTTATAAGTTGAACTCTTGGATAATGCTCTGAGGAGATGTGATGGTCACATGGAAAGCCTCAGAGCACTTCTTGCTGATGTGTTTACTAAGTCTCTCACGGCTAAAGTGTTTGAGAGACACCTAAAGAGTTTAGGGCTTCGAGTTGTTGAGTAGGTCAGTGGGAGAAAACTAGAGATATGAGATATTTCATTTTCTCGGCAAACATGTACACCACAGACGTTTTAGTCCAAGTGGGAGTTTGCTGGGTTTTATGTCTTAAAACTCGTGGTTTGTAAACAGTTGTGTTTTTAAATACTCTATTTAGTAATAAAGAGTTATTAAGTTTTATTCAGTAAAAAAGTTTACTGGAATAAAGTGAAACGTGTTTAGAATAACCTATACCAATGACCAACACCCATGGCGATTCATGAGTACTTGAGCTTCATGTATGACATGATTGTGGATCAGGCTTAAGTAGACAGTCAAAACGATCTATAGTATATGGATAAGGCTGGATACTTTATCCTGGTAAAACTATTGGATGCGGCTCGCTTTGTATTGTACAAAACGATGTCATCCCAATCGTTTCACATTGAGATGTGCGAGCGAGGGCGTCCTGTGCAATGAGGCATATTTTCCAAAAATTATGTCTTCCTAATTGCATCTAGGCATATTTTCCAAAACAAACAAAAAAACAAAAGTAAGTTCAAATCTCATCTCTTGCATTTAAAAATAAAAAGTCATTTATCTTTTTGTGTTTACTTTGATCATCCTTGTGATTGCTTTGGACGTTCTTATTAGTCGAAACCTTAGCAAGAATTAATGACAAAATCATGGAATCATAAAAAAAAAAAAAAAAAAAAAAAAATAGTTGCCTCACTGCTTTTCTATGAGAAAATTGTCAAGTTTCGACCATTTCATTACCCTTTCAAATACTCTTCTCAAGCTTAATTTTTAAGCTGAACTCTATTTTCAAGAGGAGCTTTGACCTTCATTATCTCTCATGTGCTAAAATTTATACTATCATACCCCACTAAGCAGTGTTTTAATTATCACACTGGGGCAAGCTCATCTTGCAGTGAGAGTTCAAAATTACTCAATGTGAAACATTTTACCTGCATACCACACATAATTTTGAGGCAATCTCCTCAATTTGTAGATCCACCGTAAAATTAATTTCACTATCCACATTTATACAATGTATCTCTACATTTATCTATCGGCCAAGCCTTTTGCAAAACATGTCACACTCAATTATGTGGCGAACCTCTCAAAATTATCCACCAAAATTTACCAAGAGAGCTTCAAATGTAATGAAACAGTGTTGAACACTTGTGATTTACTGCTTCATAATTAAGACTTGTAATTTCTCATATACTTCTTTATTCAACTTCATTTGTTTTAAATTCATCTTCATTTTTCTTATCCTTTGATCTATCTCTTTCCTCAATTAGAAAATGATTTCAGGACTAAGGATGTTGTTTTTTAGAGCTAGAGAGTTAGTAACTTTGGAAATTATCTCAAATGAGTTTTCGCTTGGGGTTAACATCATCACAATTTCAAGGGATAATGAAATGACGTTGAATGTCTGCTAGAGTGGCATCAGAGAGATTATGCGTTGTCGATTTTCCACATCTGGTTGCACCGTTAAAAAAAAAAAAACGTAAGGATGATGTAATAAAAAGCTACATCTTGAAGATGCTTGAAAGATCTCCGTTGTAAATCAGTAAGCCGGAGCAAAGTCTTCGCCTTCGCCTCATTGGGGGCAAGGCCTTCACCTCTGCGGAATTGGGGAAAAGCCTTCGTCTTCGCCACTCTGAATCAAATTGAGCCAAACCCTTCACCTTTGCCACATTGGTGCAAATGTTCACAAAAATGGGACAAAAAATTTATCTTCGCCACACCACCATTACTTGCTTAAAAGAAAAAAACTGCAAGGTTGGTGCAAGAAGCTACATCTCGCAAAGCTTGAAATATCTTATTTGCACATCATAAACTGAGGCGAAGCACATCAATAGTGGGGGCAAAACCTTCATCTTTGCCACACTAGGACAAGACTGACATCAGTAAACAGCGTGTGATTCCACCATTCCCTGCTTCAAAAAAAAAAAAAAAAAAATTGGTGCAATTAGTAGACCAAGAAGCTACATTTCACAAAGCTTGGGGTATCTCATTTGCACATCTTCAATACTAGGGCAAAACCTACATCTTTGCCACTCTAGATCAACCTCATCAATACTAGGGCAAAGCCTACGTATTTGTCACGCTGGATCAATATCATTACCACTAGAGCAAAGCCTTCACCTTTGCTACAATAGAGCGAAGTCACCGTCAACAAGCTGGGGCATTTTATTGCATCATTTCTTGCTTAAAAAAAAGAAAAAAACTAACTGCAAAGCTGGTGCAATCAATATATGAAGAAGCTATATCTCACAAAGCTCAGGGTATCTCATTTGCACGTTATCAATACTGTGGCAAAGCCTACGTCTTTGCCATGCTAGATCAAATATCATCAAAAAACCTCGAGCTTAGTCAAAGAAAAACGTTGATTTCTTAAAAAGCTACTTCTAACTCTAAAAAATTTTGTCCGAAGAAATGGAGTCATATCACTCATCTTTCCATCTAATAAGTTTCCAATTTCTTACTCAAATGTGAAAATACATTTTCAATCTCTTATTGTCCAAGAGATTTTCTGAAAGCATGCGAGTACTTCATCTTACTTCGCATTCATTTCTTCATTTTCTGGAAAAAACAAAACTTCATTATTGACTGGTTGTCATCTCATTTTTCTAAATCTAAATTCACTTTCTTGTAATCTCACATTCTTGGTCATTACAAGGCTGAAGTTATGAAGTAGTTTAATCAGTTAAGATGTTCAACATTATCAATTACTTTCGATAAGTTATCTAAGCTAGCACATGAGGAACTACCTAAAAGCCCACTATGCCCAATATGGTTGAGTGATCTAGGACTCACACGTTTAATTCCTCTAAGGTGAAAGCATTAAAAAAAAAAAAAACCAAAAAAACCAAAAAAATTCAGATGATGACACTATTATTTGATTCTCGGCTAAATATTGGCTGATAAGATAGATGAACTTAAGCAAGAGTGGTCATTTTACTAACACAAAAGTCATTTTTTATATCCCATTTGTTTTCACAAATCATGCATTTCATCATGCAAGTTGATATCATTTACATCAAAAATTGAAAACAAAAAAAACCACATGACATATGAATTGTGCATACATGTTGCCTTCATAACAATCATTTTTTCTACCCTTAGCGCACATGCATCATTAATATCACGCATACATGCTGCATTTATGACATTTTGTTAAATGTACATACATACATGTTGCATTCATTACCTTATCATGTTGCATTCAATCATTCATTACCTTTAACATATTATGCACACATGTTGCATTCAATCATTCTTCTACCCTCGACATGAATCATGCACGCATGTTGCATTTATGACGTTATTCTATCCTTAACATGCATATGCATCCGTATTGTGCATACATATACTGCATTCAAGACATTCGTTATTCTACTCCTAGCATGCTCATGCATACTGTTGCGTGCTCAGTGTGTGTGTAAATTAGATGCGAAGAGCACTCAAATCATGCAAGTATACAAGGTCTGCAGCAAGTGATAAGTATATTTTATATCGTTTTCCCACAGAGATTTGATTAAGTTTATGCTTAGTACAGATTGATTTAAGGAAAATGTAACCGGTGACAAAATGTGGTGGTTGGGTTGCTGAAATAACGAAGAACATACAAAATAGAAAATAGTATTGCGGGTCTCGCAACACTTTCGCAATAAACTAGCAACAGATTAACGAATAAGTAAAATCTAAGATAAAGACAACAAATAAGATTGCGGCTCTCGCAATACTTTCGCAATAAACTCGCAACGGGTGAAAGCTTAAGATAAAAACAACAAGGTTGGCTAAGAATCCTCCATAGGCATAAACCATGATCATTCAGCAGTGAACAAGCATTACATGCATCGTATTCAGCTAGATCTCATACATCTTCCGATTATATGCATTAGATTCATAAGTTACTCATAACTTTAGAATAACTCAGCAAAACTAATTGATTACTCATGCTAATAAAAGAATTCAACACAACTAATTGATTGCTTCCGAAAATAGAAGAACTCAACAAAACTAATTGATTACTTATGAAAAGCAGATCCAATAATAATTAAAATAGAAAAACACGATTCATTCTGAAAACAATAATTAAAGTAAAGCAGTAGATGAACCGAAAATAGAAACTAAAGAAAAGCAGTAGATAGGTGAAGGTCCGATCGTCCACGATCCGCCTCGGTTGAAGGAGAAGAATGGCTTGACTTGGGACGAGAACTCAATCAGAAGAGAAGATGGATCTTCTCTTCTTCCTCTTGAATTACTGATGCCAAGGAAGCCTTTGTTTCTTCGATCAAACAAACGAGAGAATTATTTTCTGCGGTTTGGACTTTGCCGAATCTCTTCACCGTCGAATGGATTGTTGCTCCTGCTTCATCTTGCTCTCTTATATAGCCTTTAGTGGTTCCATAGTTGGCTCCTTAATCACGGATCTCCATCCAAATTAGTGAAACAACCTCATACGTGGCAGCTACAGAAGTGCCGGCGGCTAACAAACTCAGCAAAGGATACTGCCAGTATTGCGATTGCGTTGCAATTGCAAAGCTCTGTTTTCAGCTGCCCTTCTTCTTATCCTATTGCGCTCCCCGCAAAACTTCAGCAATACATCTGCAAGGCATTAATTAGACATTTTTTCACCAATTTACACACTTATGCACAAATTTTTCACATAAGCATTAAATTAACACTATTTCACCAAATGTCACTATTAAACACATATTATGCTCAATAATAGCTAAAATGCTCAAAAGACTTCATGAATATTAAGCAATTATAGACCTAAATAACTCTCATTTGGAGAGGTAACACACCCCCAAACTTGAGCTATTGCTAGCCCTCGAGCAATACTATGAACCTCACCTTCTATCTCTTTCTCTTTCTTTTTGCTAAGTCTTTTCCTTCTCTCCAACTAACCAAACTGTTTTTCTCTTGGCTTACTGCCGAAGGCAGTGCTGTCCTGTGACACACTCTAAGCTAAAACCAACTTCATGTTTATCATTCTGAATTCCTTGCCTTTAAAAACTTCTGCTTCTAATAACTCCCTACCTTCTGGTTTATCTGCCTATATCACCAAGCTCATTGTGCAGTCATCCCTTAGCTTTAAAATCTTCCTACTCTTAACTTAAAACTCAGTACATGCTTCTAAAATTTATTCTTTTATATCCTAGGAATCCTTAAAGTCATGCCATGCTTAGAACAAAAAAAGTAACAGAGTACAGAATCCATAGAACAATCTAAGCTATGACATCACTCTTGTTAGGACAGACACTCATTTCCCTAGATAAGTGTTACGTCTCCAAAAGTGACCTTTTTAGGACTTATTTATCTTAGAAAGATGTACACTCTTAGGTGTTTTTGATAGGATTTAGCTTAAACCTATGCTTATATATGAGAATTAGAAGAAGGAAGCTAAATTAGGACTTGTGTGCAAAAGGAAAGAAAAGGAATGAAAAACGAAGTTAAAAGAATGAAAAATGTGCATTGCGGCAACATTGCGGAAACATTGCTAAAACCGCAATGTTTCAAGTGAAATCCGTAAGTTGACTGATCTTCTTCTGTTATTTTCCGTTATTTCAGGGATTCGTTCTTTCTCCTCCATCCATTTTGAAGTACGACGTTGAGGATGGATGGTTCTCCTTGGCCCAAACACACCTGCAGATTACTATAAAAGGGGGTCAAAGTAGAGGGTTTGATCATCATCCGAAAGCGTAGAAGTCTCTTCGCAGCTCCATTCTTTCTCCTGTTTTTCTTCTCCGTCTGTTGGTTTGAGAGGTTTAGCTGTTGGAGTCGACAATCTGATAGGAAGGAGAGAAGATCCATCTTCTCTTCTGATTGGATTCATCCAAGCAAGGCTATCCTTTCTCCCCTTTCAGCCGAGGCATTTGCGACGAAGCGAGCACGCTCATCTTACTGCTTTCTGTCTTTTATTTCTCATTTCCAGCACTGTTTTGTTGTTGTTTCTTTTCTATTAGTTAGTTCATTTCATTTCGTTGTTTTCTGTCTTTAAGTTATTCACTTTAAGTTCCCCTTTGTTTATTCAAACAATCGATTAATCAAAGCACAATTCATTCTTTCACAGTTTCTTGTCTTTGCGGTTTACTGTTTTGCTTCGCTGATTTAAGTTTATTTCTCTTCTGAGCATGCCTATTTTATCTAATAATTCTGTTCCTTCTATATCCATGAGTAACTAAGTCACATAGGGGCATGCTAATGACAATACTATAGGCTAAAAAACGTGAACCAAGCATGTAGGATAGCTCTCGAATGCATTGATTGTATGTAAGCTTCGTCCCACGGGCAATTTCGATTGGCCATCCATTTTGTCCAAAGAACTCCTAACCTCTGGAAGGAGTAAGAGTTCAGAGTCATACACTCATGCTAGCCTTTCAAGGTAGCCAGAAAACGACCTAGGAATAGGCGTTTTCCTAGTACAAACCTGGTGGGCGGATTTTTGAATATCCACTTAATCTCAAGCTGTCGAGGCTTGCCAAAATACGATTTATAAAGCCTATGACCAAGGCTTTGCAGCCAGTGGTAACAGGGTCGATCCAAGGAATAGGAAAATTGAATTTACTAGTGAAATTGGGATTTAATTGATTAACTGGTAACGAGGGGGTTTTAGCATGCAAGGGGGAATAATGAGAAAGCTAACGAAAAAAGAATAATAAGAAGAGAGCGTGTGCACGGTTTGGGAGTCTCGGGATCAATTGTTAAACAAGTTCAGTTTATCATTTAATGCTAATTACATGGAATTAAGTTTACTGAGCACGCGAACGACTACCAGAGAAGCCCCAAAGTAGCCGACTCCATGGATTTCAATTAGACCACACAGTTCTAATTACACATTATCTAAGCCTACATCAAGGTGATCAGCCCTAAGGTAAATTTAGACAGTCACTAGCTAACCGCGACGAACATTCGAACGTGAATTCTAATTGCTAGTAGATTGCCCGCAAAGGCCGTATGCAATCAACAATTATCCTACCCGACTCGATACTTCGATTTAGTTCTATCTCCCTGTGTTACTTAGTCGAGCAGTGAGAGGCACGGCATCGCTACTCTTTAACATACACAACATGCGAAACTACTCGAGTGTCAATCGGCGTATTTTAACATGCGCGTTGGATTAAGCAAAGAAGATAGATGCAAAGTAAACAGAACCAATATGCATATCAAACTCAGATTATCAAAACCAAATGTGCTTAACAAAATCTCCCTAAACTAATCCCAAACCGTCACCCTTACCTTAGCCGCTCATGGCGCGGTTCGTCAATCCCGCTCCAACCACGGCCATGGAAGGATTCGTCTACTTATTACAATGGAAAGTGGAGCTCACTAGCATACCAACAATGGCGGAGCTCCACAGAATATAGAGAGAAAACGGGGAAGAAGAAGACCAAAACGAGCAAAAATGGTGAAGAGATGAAGGAGAAGATTTCCCCAAAATGTGCAGAAAAATCGTCAATATAAGTTCTGCAATCGTCGTAGCGTCGAGACGCTAGGCCAGCGTCTCGACGCTGTGCCCTAAGTTGCCGCGCGCGCTCGCGATGGCGTCGCGACGCAAGGCCAGCGTCGCGACGCTGCCCCGATAAAATTCCTGCGCGCGCCTCCTCCGGAGCGTCTCGACGCCAAGCAGGGTCTCGACGCCAGGGCAGCGTCGAGCTAGCGTCTCGACGCTATCACTCGACGCTTGCTCTCGGGTTTTTCCAGCGTCGAGCCAGCGTCTCGACGCTATAGCTCGACGCTGGCTCTCGGGTTTGGGGCTGAAGCTTTGCCTCTCCAAGGCTGTTTTGGCCCGTTTCTTCACGGAACAAGTTCCCCTTTTCCCGATGCATTCCCGGGGCGCTAAAACTCCACTTTAAGCGCTCGAACATGCCCAACGGACGCACGAGCTCTTCGCCGCTTTTCTCCTACAAAAGAGATATATTTAATCAATTGAAAGCGGACTTTAGCTATAATTAGGAAGTATTTAATAGCTCCAAAATGGAGTTATCAAAACCATAACTTTCTGCTTTAACGAGATGCTTAAGACCTTACTTGGACATGAGTAAACTAAAGAATCTAATGCATGAAATCGGAAGATACATGGGAATGAGTTAGTTTGATGCATAGTGAGTTGATCCAATGCTTGAGAATCGTATGAAAATGCCTATAGAGGAGTCGTTAGTAGCCCTTGTTTCTCCATTTTACACACTTTCGCTGTTAGTAACATTGCGGTAGAATTGCTGTTCTCGCAATTCTGCTAAGTTAAAAATTCTGTTTAGCTATTTTCCTCTTCGTTTATTAATCTCTTCTCTTTTCATTTGAGTTTATCATTGACTTGCACTTGTTTATGTTGCTACCCTTCACATATTCCTTAGAAATTAGACAACTTAAAACCAATTCTACCCCATCAAATCCACCCATTCTTGCTTAACAATACACTTCACGAGTAGCTAATAATAAATCTCTGTGGGAAAACGAATGAAAAAATACTTACTACTTGCTAACAAGATCATGTATGCTTGCATGTTCTGAGTGCTCTCTCTCTCTCATTGCTATTTATTTCACACATTGAGCACGCAACAAGTTTTTGGCGCCGCTGCCGGGGATTTAGTTTAGTGAAAACGAAGTTTGTTAAGTTAGAAAACCAACGCTTAATATCTATTGAAGCTGATCTGTTTTCATTTCTTTTGCAGGTACTATTTGGGTTAGTTTATGAATGAGTCTTCAAGTAGTGATCTAGAGTTCAACCCTGAGCCTGAGAGATTACTTAGGGCCAGAAATAGAGCCAAGAAACGTCTCTTTAACCAACCCCCTTTACCTCAAATAATTGCTGAAACCGCAGAGTCTCCGCAATCCTCTCAAGAAGAAATGGATAGATTAGTTCCAAATCCGGTACCTATCACTCGCAATCCCATCGAAATAGCGAATGATAAGAATAGTGCCATTCTCTCTTACTTAGTTCCCATGCCTGGGGAGCTAAACCCAAGCATAATCCGCCCTGAGATTACTGCCAACTCATTCGAGTTAAAGCCAGTGATGTTCCAAATGTTGTCCACTGTGGGACAATTCTTTGGAGTGGAAAATGAGGATCCCCACAACCATCTTAGAAACTTCCTAGGAGTTAGTGATACCTTCATCATCCCTGGAGTTTCCCAAGAAGCCTTGAGGCTTTACCTCTTCCCTTACTCATTGAGGGACAAAGCAAAGACGTGGTTAAACTCATTACCCTCTGGTTCAGTCCTCAATTGGACAGACTTGGCGGAGAAATTCCTAGTTAAATACTTCCCACCTGATAAGAATTCTACCTTTCGTGATGACATAGTCAAGTTCAAACAAGCTGAGAATGAGTCTCTTCACGAAGCTTGGACAAGGTTCAAGGACCTTCTACTCAAATGTCCACACCATGGCATTCCATGGTGTATCCAAATAGAGGTTTTTTTCAAAGGATGCAACCCCAGCACTAGACAAGTCTTAAATTCATCTGCTGGAGGTTCCATGTTGTCCAAGAGTTATAATGAAGCCTATGAGATCTTGGAGAAGATCTCAGCATCTCACTGTAGGTGGTCAGATGATCCAATAGAGCCAAGTAGAGCTCAAGATAAGGACGCACTCAATGTTATGAGTAGTCAAATAAGCGCCCTGACCAACCTAGTAAAGCAAATGGCTCAAACCAATCTCCAAACTAGTGTCAACACCGCCACAGCCATGTCAATGGGCACCCAACCAAGTCAAGGTGAGACACTTATCTGTGGATTCTGTGGGGAAGGGCACCTGTATGAATACTGCCTTGGGAATCCAGCCTCAGTCTGCTATGTTGGAAGCCAACAGCAGCCTAGGAACAACCCCTATTCCAATACTTACAATCCTGGTTGGAGGAACCACCCAAACCTGTCATGGGGTGGCCAACAGAATGCTAACCAAGCTCCTAACCAACCAAGACCGAGTGGAACACCTGGTTTCACTCCCCAACATAACCAATCTATGTATCAAAAACCATACAACCAACCAGTAGGGTCTTCTGTAGAAAATCTGTTGGGTTTTATGTCCTAAAACTCGTAGTTTGTAAACTGTATGAATGTATATATTATATTTCAATAAAGTTGTTATTGAATTTTAGTGAATTGTGTTTGTATTAACCTATACCAATAACTAACACCCATGGCAGTAGTGTGAGTACTTGAACTTCATGTGTGACATGAATGTGAATCAAGTTCAAGTAGACAGCCAAAAATTGTCTATAGTATAGGGATAAGGCTGGGTACCTTATCCTGGGGACACTATTGGACGCGGCTCACTTTGTATAGTACAAAACGATGTGATTCGAATCGTTTCATGTAGAGACATGTGAGTGAGGGCGTCCTGTGCAATGAGTTTGCACAAGACCGAACCAAGAAATAAAATCGCTCTTTCTTTATAACACCGTTTACTGTAAAGACCGATTTTTTCATGTGATGACTTAGGTAACTCGATCTCAATCCTGAGCTTACTATGAACTCCTGTTTATTCAACCTTATCCTTTGATTTGTACGGGTGAGAGTGGCCAGATCGCCGACTCAATATGCCTACCATCTTGGGGATAAGATTGAATAAGTGGCTGGGGACATAGTTGTAGCAAGATTGGAATTCACTCCTACCCGCTTTAAGGGTTAGAAGAGAGGTTGTTCCCTTAAGTGCTGACTCCAGGTCTTGAACAATGGGCCCATCCTCTCCTGATCAGGGAGGAATCTGATTTGATGGTTGGACCACAAATCAATTGTTCATTAGAGGTGTCAGTGGTACTTAAGGAACAAGATATAATACAAGGGTTAAACGGTTTAAATGACCCGTTGTGATTATGAACGACCTGTGAAGGATCGACTTACTGATGATAGTTATATCAAGAGGACACAATATATCTACAGTGAGGAGAGTGCAGCCCTTGGACTTTAATGGAGTCTCCGGGGGTTAACGAATGTTGGTTAGTTCGGTTGAAAGAGTTTTGACCGGATAATCTCGTATCGTTGGAGCTCATGATCTGTAGGTCCTTACGGTTCTCCTAGCTAGCTCGGATAAAGCCGTGAAATAGTATAAAAGAAAAGAAAAGAATTTGAATCGTTCAAATTCGGGTTTGTGGAAGAAGAATAGACATATTTAAATATGATTTAAATATGAGATTGGTCTGAAAACATGAATAGGATTCATGTGCAAAAAGTCGGTTTTCGGAAAACCGGGTTTAATTATATTATTTAATTAATATTTGATATTGAATTAAATAATATTAATTAAATATATATATATTTTTATTAATTAAAAAGTTTAATTAATAAAATAATTATTATTATTTTTTAATAATAATAATATATAAATAAATATATATATATATATATACATGTGTCTTACATGCAAGATGTAAGACACATGTTATATATACAGAGTATATATATATGAGTCAGTTGAATTAAAAAAAAAAAAAAAAAAAAAAAAGGAAATAGAATTTAAAAGTGCGTGAGTGCACTTTGGGTCTCATTATTGAATTGTGAATTCAATTTTGAGACTCTCTCTATCTCCTCCGTCTTCTTCACAGCTTCTGAAAATAGTTTTCAACAGTTGAAGCTTCGTTCCTCTTTTCTTGAATTAAAGGAGTCCCACCACTCCGTTTCTCGGCCCGAGGATAGCGGGACTACCGTGGGTGGTCCACGAACGTTTCGTGAGAAGGCTCGGTGAGCTCGTGAGGAGCTTCTGGCGGTGAAATTGGAGAATTACGAACAACAAGGGTATGTGTTCTAACTTCTCTTTTTCTTCGCTTTTGCATGTTTCCATTTGTTTAAATTGATGAAATTAGAGTGTCCATGATCCAAAATCGCTTCCGCTGCGTGCCATGGGCGCTCCATCAATTGGTATCAGAGCGTTTTTGGCCACTCAATTTCAATAAATTTAAATTATGGTGGGTTTTATTTAGAAATTGTTTCTGAATGGATTCTAAAGTGAATATCGATTTTGGCATAGTTTCTTTTGAATTTCATTAATTTGTAATTGCCCGAGAATGTATGGGCTTTAATGCATGCTAAAGAGTCTGTATTTTTAGAGTCATTAGAGTCCATATAGGTTTCTTTGTGAAAGAAGTTTGAGTTTGAAACTCGCCGAAATGTTCGGTGTAATTTCAAACTCGTTCTGGGCAATACGAGGAGAAATTCGAAGAAAATTTGGCCGAAGCGTTCGGAGGAAGCAAGTTGGTCAAAGGCGGTGCGAAGAGTTCGAAGTCCGCTCAAGACGTGGCTTGTTGATCAAGCTTGTAATAAATTAGTTATTGCTTGCTAAATGCCAAAATCGATCCACTTTAGTATGTTTAATTAATTATGCATTGTGAATGTATGTTTTAATTAAATTCCATGTTTGTATGTGCATAACGTATGCCATATAGATTTAAAATCCCACCGTAGGAAGCATGCTTCATGCATTGAAAATATGTTATAAGTGTTATAATATATCGTATGCATATTTGGCAATTCATGATTTTTGATATAAAAGTTATATTAATTCATGAATTAGTTGTTGTTAATTTAATAGAATAATTGATATAAGTGTTATATTAATTATGAAATTAAATATACAACATATGTTGCCATAGTTTTATGCACATGGTATATTATAAGTGTTATAATGTATCGGATGCATGTTAATTCATGAGTATTAATATAAGAGTTATATTAATTCATGAATTTGATGTTGTTTGCTTAATAGAATAATTGATATAAGTGTTATATTAATTATGAAATTAAACATCCAACATAAGATGCATTTTGTTTGTTATAAGTGTTATAATGTATAGGATGCATGCTTAATTCATGAGAATTGATATAAGTGTTATATTAATTTATGAATTAGGAGTTGTATATTTAAAATCATAATCGATATAATTGTTATATTAATTATGAAATTAAATATTCAATTTGTCATGCCTTAGTGATGCATGTTTGAGAAGCATGTAGAAGTTTGTTGTAGTAAGTCTTAGTTTTGCAAAGCGTTGTAAAATTGGCATAGACTTTTAAAATCTATAACAAAGACAAAGGCATGCTCACTTAGGGTTGAATGTATCGTTCTGTTTCATTAGATGAATAGGTCGATATCTTGTAAATGCTAAGGTTACAAGAAACTCACCCGGGGACATCCTGTTCGAGGTTGGAGGTATTTAAGCTGACGGTTTACGGAACACCTCCTACCTGGGGACCATCCGGTTCTTGAGTAAAGTTAACCCGGCTCTATGAGCATGCGTGAGTGGTGTGAGGTAATAAAGTGTTTATCACCTAGACATCATAGGTAAAAGTTTGTTTTACCTAGACTTAGGCCTTATTGTCTTAGCCGGATAATGCCTGAGTAATTTACCCATTCCGTCTTAAAATACTTAGTAGAGGTGTTGAGAAGGTATATATGATATGTCCCTCTCCTCCTACGTTCTCTGTAAAGTTCACACCGTGAGAATTATGCTCGGCCTCGTGATGTCAATAGGGCATCCCCATTCGGATGGTATTTGCATAATTCAAGAGCAAGGTGAATGGAGAAAGTATTTATAGTAAGTGGGAGAAGGAAGTATGTCAATACATCCTGCGGTCTCCTCCATTGGATTGAACCGTGAGATTCCTATGTTCTGCCTGCTAGGTGCCCACAAGTGGTACCGATCCATTCGGAGGGTCGTTTCATAGGAATCAGAACATCTCAATCACCATTTATGGATAAAGAAACATAGAGCCATTCCCAACTTTGACATTTCCATTCGGTTGCATCGTTGGGGCCGCCCTATGAATTCTAAAAATGGAGGGTCACACTTACGAGATTTGCTAAGGAGTTAGTAAATCTTGACCAAACAGCGATAACTAAGATGCTATAGGAATATGAGATATTCTGGTATTAGCATTTAGTCAAGAATGTCTTGATTCAGTGAAGGAATGCTTGACTGCCCCTCGGTAGCGACCATTCTGACCCACTGAAGTATCGTTGCAGTTTAATAATGAGTTATGGGTACATTATTATTCTTTGCTAAATTCTTGATTGGTGTGTAAATTAGGTTAAAACCTTTTCACTAATATTTATTCATTCTCTTTTCAGCATGACTAGCTCTTTTATTCACTTACTAGCTTCCGATAAGTTAACCGGCGATAACTACGCGACCTGGAAATCGAACTTGAATACGATTCTCGTTCTTGATGATCTAAGGTTCGTCTTATCAGAGGATTGTCCTCCCCCTCCTAGCTCGGATGCGACTCGAACTGTTCGAGACGCATATGATAGATGGACAAGGGCTAATGATAAAGCCCGAGTCTATATCTTAGCCAGCATATCTGATGTGTTAGCTAAGAAGCACGAGGATATGGTTTCTGCTAAAGAAATCATGTCTTCATTACAGGAGATGTTTGGACTTCCGTCCTCATCGGTCTGTCATGAAGCCCTCAAATTCGTTTACAACTCTCGCATGAAGGAGGGAACCTCTGTTAGGGAGCATGTCCTTAACATGATGGTCCACTTCAATGTGGCGGAAGTAAACGGAGCTATTATAAATGAGTCAAGTCAAGTAAGCTTTATCTTGGAATCTCTTCCGAAGAGTTTCCTTCAGTTCAGAACCAATTTGGTAATGAACAAGATAAAGTATAATTTGACTTCTCTCCTCAGCGAGCTACAGACGTATCAGTCCCTACAGACTTCTAAAGGAAAAGAGAAGGAGGCAAACGTTGTCACTTCTAGGAAATTCCAAAAGGGGTCGTCTTCAGGGAGTAGGTCTGAACTTTCTTCTATTAAGAATAAGAGTATTCAAAATAAGAAGAAAGATAAAAGGAAGGGAAAAGCACCTGCTACTGCTAAGAGCAAGACTAGATCTGCAGACAAAGGAAAATGTTTCCATTGTGGTGTAGATGGGCACTGGAAACGCAATTGCCCAAAGTATCTTGCAGAGAAAAAGGCTGAGAAAGAAAGACAAGGTAAATATGATTTACTTGTTGTTGAAACATGTTTAGTAGAACATGATTGTCATACCTGGATACTTGATTCAGGAGCTACTAACCATGTTTGTTCTTCTTTTCAGGAAACTAGTTCTTGGCAGCCACTTTCTCGCGGTGAGATAACTCTCAGAGTTGGAACTGGAGAGGTTGTCTCAGCTGAAGCAGTGGGAGCTGTAAAGTTGTTGTATAGAGATAGTTTCATTTTACTAGAAAATGTACTCCTGGTTCCTACCTTCCAGAGGAATCTTGTATCTATATCTTGTTTGTTAGAACAGTTGTATAAAGTATCTTTTGTTCATAATGAAGCGTTCATTAGCAAAAGAGGTGTACGTATTTGTTCTGCGAAACTTGAAAACAACTTGTATGTGTTAAGACCAACCGAAGCCAAAGCTATTTTGAACACTGAAATTTTTAAAACAGCTGAGACTCAAACTAAAAGGCAGAAACTTTCTCCAAGTACTTATCTTTGGCACTTAAGACTAGGTCACATTAATCTCAATAGGATTGGGAGATTGGTTAAGAGTGGTCTGCTAAATCGTTTAGAGGACAACTCTTTACCGCCATGTGAGTCTTGTCTTGAGGGCAAAATGACCAAACGATCTTTTTCTGAAAAAGGTCATAGGTCCAAAGAACCTCTAGAAATCGTGCATTCGGATCTCTGCGGTCCTTTGAATGTCAAAGCACGAGGAGGGTATGAATATTTCATCAGTTTCATTGATGATTATTCTAGGTACGGTTATCTTTATCTAATGCATCATAAGTCCGAAGCTCTTGAAAAGTTCAAAGAGTATAAGGCAGAGGTTGAGAACACATTAGGTAAATCGATAAAAACACTCCGATCAGATCGAGGTGGAGAGTATATGGATTTAAGATTCCAGGACTATATGATAGAACATGGAATAGTATCTCAACTCTCAGCGCCAGGAACACCACAGCAGAATGGTGTGTCCGAGAGGAGAAATAGAACCCTGTTAGACATGGTTCGATCTATGATGAGTTATGCTCATTTGCCTAGTTCGTTTTGGGGATATGCAGTAGAGACTGCAGTATATATTTTGAACATGGTTCCCTCTAAGAGTGTTTCTGAAACACCTTATGAGTTATGGAGAGGGCGTAAAGGTAGTTTACGTCACTTCAGGATTTGGGGGTGTCCGGCACATGTGCTAGTACCCAATCCAAAGAAGTTGGAACATCGTTCAAAATTGTGCCTATTTGTAGGTTACCCCAAGGAAACTAAAGGTGGTTTATTTTATGATCCTCATGAGAACAAGGTACTAGTATCGACTAATGCCACGTTCTTAGAGGAAGACCACATGAGAGATCATCAACCGTCGAGCAAAATTGTTTTGTCCGAATTTTCCAGGAAAGCTACAATGTGTACCTAAGAAGGGGGGGATGACTGTGGTAGTCAATGAGAGCAATGAACTGATTCCAACTAGGACTATCACAGGATGGAGAGTGTGTATGGATTATAGGAAATTAAATAAGGAAACCAAAAAAGACCATTTCCCTCTACCATTCATTGACCAGATGTTAGATAGGATAGCTGGTAGAGCCTACTAATGTTTTCTAGATGGTTATTCAGGGTATAACCAGATCACTATAGACCCCAAGGACCAAGAAAAGACTACCTTCACTTGCCCTTTTGGAACATTTGCCTTTCGCAGAATGCCTTTTGGCTTATGCAATGCACCGGCAACATTCCAAAGGTGCATGTTGGCAATCTTCTCTGATTTAGATGAGTCCATGATAGAGATATTTATGGATGACTTCTCAGTCTTTGGGGATTCATTTACAAACTGTCTAGAGAACTTAGGACAAGTCCTGGCTAGGTGTGAGGAGACCAACCTAGTCCTTAATTGGGAGAAGTGCCACTTCATGGTGGACGAAGGGATTGTCCTAGGTCATAGAGTGTCTAGAGCAGGAGTGGAGGTCGATAGGGCCAAGATTGAAATAATAGAGAAGTTGGTAGAACCTCAGAATGTAAAAGCCATTAGAAGTTTCTTAGGACATGCAGGCTTCTATAGAAGGTTCATTAAGAACTTTTCTAAGATCTCCAAGCCTTTATGTGAGCTTCTAGAGCTGAACAAACCATTCATCTTCTCTAAAGAATGTTTCCTAGCCTGGAAAACCCTTAAGGAAGCACTAGTCAAAGCACCTATTATAGTTGGGCCAAATTGGGACCTCCCATTTGAAATGTTATGTGATGCAAGTGACTATGCTGTAGGGGTTATGCTAGGACAAAAGATTGACAAGCTAACACACCCTGTCTACTATGCTAGTAAGACACTTAATGAGGCACAATGTAATTATACAACCACTGAAAAGGAGATGCTAGCTGTAGTGTTTGCCTGTGAGAAGTTTAGGAATTATATTGTAGGCACTAGGACAGTCGTGTACACTGACCATTCTGCCTTAAAGTACCTCATGAGGAAGGCTGATGCTAAGCCTAGGTTGATTAGATGGGTGTTGTTGCTGCAGAAATTTGATTTAGACATTAGAGATAAGAAAGGATGTGAAAATGTGGTTGCGGATCACCTTTCTAGATTGCAGCATAATTGCGGAAAAATTGCGGAAACCGCAATTTCTGATGCTTTTATTGATGAACATGTCTTTGTATTGACTCATCGTGATAACGATGAGGAACCTTGGTTTGCTGACATTGCTAACTTCCTTGCATCGCAGGTACTACCAACTTTCAAGGGAGGCCAAGAGAAGAGGAGGTTCCTTCATGAAGCTAGGAAGTTCATATGGGATGATCCCACACTCTACAAGACATGTGTTGATGGTCTGCTAAGGAAGTGTGTTTCAGCTGCGGAGGCAAAGTCTGTGTTGCAGCACTGCCATACAGCCCCCTATGGTGGACACTTTGGTGGCCAAAGAACAGCTGCAAAGGTGTTCCAGAGTGGCTACTATTGGCCAACGATCTTCAAGGATGCCCACAACTATGCACACAGCTGTGATGAATGCCAGAGAACAGGTAACCTTAGTCGAAAGGATGAGATGCCTCTCACTTACATCTTAGAGTTGGAGCTCTTTGATGTGTGGGGCATTGATTTCATGGGACCATTTCCCCCATCATCAGGTAACCTTTACATCCTTGTAGCAGTAGACTATGTATCTAAGTGGGTAGAGGCCATAGCATGTCCAAATAATGATGCCAAAACAGTCATAAGATTCCTGCATAGACATATCTTTACTAGATTTGGAACACCTCGTGCTATAATTAGTGATGAAGGGACACATTTCATTAATAAAGCTATGGAGAGAGTGTTGGCTAAATATAATGTTAGACATAGAGTAGCCACCCCTTATCACCCACATTCGAATGGACAAACTGAAATTTCAAATAGGGAGATGAAAAACATACTCGAAAAAGTGGTCAAACCCAATAGAAAAGACTGGTCGTTTAAACTCGAGGATGCACTTTGGGCATATAGAACTGCATATAAGACACCCCTAGGTATGTCTCCTTATAGACTTGTGTATGGCAAAGCATGTCACTTACCATTCGAATTGGAAATTAAAGCATTTTGGGCCCTAAAAGAGTTGAATTATTGCGTGACCGATGCGGGAACATTGCGGTCTTTGCAATTACATGAGCTTGATGAGCTTAGACATATGTCCTATGAAAATGCTAAAATGTATAAGGAAAAGACCAAGATTTGGCACGACAGTAGACTTAGGATTAAGGACTTTAAGAAAGGCCAGCTTGTCTTATTATTTAACTCACGATTGAAATTATTTCCAGGCAAACTTAAGTCCAGACGGTCAGGTCCTTTTGTGATTACTAACGTGTTTGTTCATGGTGCAATCGAGATTAAGAACCTGCAGCAGGGGCAACCGTTCATGGTTAATGGTGCGAGATTAAAGCATTACAATGAGGAAGGGGATGTGAAGACTCTCTCGGCCTTCCTCTTGACTGAAACGTGAAAATAAGAACGAGAGAGGACGAGTGATCACTGTGCTCGTCCATGCGAGGCTAATGCCTTAGTTTATTTTTTTTGCTATTTTTCTGGTTACTGTTTGTGTATATTTTTATGAGATTTTAATTACGAATTTGATGTTGATTTTATTTCTTTTAATAGGGAATCGATAGAGGGAATCAAGGAGATGAAATCAAGATAAAAAATCGAGGGAGATATCGGGCCAAATCAAAGATTCAGTTGAGAGAAGATTGCCATTTAAATTCAGAAAATCTCCAACGCTCACTAAAATTGCGCTGGATTTGCAGAATCCGCAACGGAAATAGCCGTTGGGATTTCCATCATTACTTATATCCGTTAGAAGCGCGCTGATCCGTACGCTTCCCCCATTATCTGAACTCCAAGAAATCTGTCTTCCTCTTCATCTGCAATTCCTCTTTCCAGATTCCTACGATTCCACAATGGTGTTAACAAGAGCTGAAAGATCTGCGTCCAAGAAGAAGGTTGACGACGCTGAAATTGCTGCGAGGGAAGCACTCCTTGCCCTTGCAGATGCTGAGGCTGCGCGCACTGAACGACTCCCCAAGCTGCCTATCCGCAAGAAGAAGTGGAAGGTGGTTACGGAGATCCCTGCTGGACCCTCTGAACCAGCAGGAACGCCCAAGAAACGCAAGTGGAGTATGGCTGTGGCTGAAGCAGCGATCAAGAAAAAGACTCCCTCTGTGGAGAGTCAAGAAAGTGGCCGTCTGTCACACGAGTCGGCCAAGCAGAGCTCTTCGCCATCTCCACCAGCGCGAAGCCCTGAGCTTTCTCCATCGCCACAGAGCTCTGAACACACTCCACCGGCGCAGAGCCCTGAAGCATCACCCATCTCCCAGAAGCCTGACCCCGAATTTCCATATGGAGAGCATCAAAAATCGACGCAGGGTAGTGAGGAAGCTGAAGAAGAAGAGGTCTTCTCTCCTTTGAGGGAAGCCAACCCTGAGAGTCCAGCGCAGGGGGATGATTCAATGGACGAGACACTGGGGGATTGCCTCCAGCAGATCACAACCAAGGCTAGATTGAAGAAGAAGGCCACCAAGGTTGTCAAGGCCAAACGGCCAAAAGCCTCAAAGAAGTCCAAGAAAAAGAAAGCCAGGGGTGAGCCTTCATCGAAGAAGGGGAGTGATGAGCCGTCTCTGAAGAAGCTCAAGATCGAGGCTGCGGAATCAGCCAAACCGAAAGACAAGGGGAAAGCCAAGCTGTACCCCGAAGATGAGCCTCAATCAGTGAGGTATGTGTCCTCTGATGCAGAATCAAGGGGCACAGAGCTGAGGAAGAGGGACCTGCTGCACGAGAAAGGGTTCCTTGACGCACTTGCAGACCTGCCGCAATTCTTGCGCGCAGGGATCACCAATCACGGCTGGGAGGAGCTATGCAGACCGCCCATCCCCGCCTACTCCAGCAGGGTGTATGATTTTTACGCCAATTTGATGAACCCTGAGGATGGCCTATCTGTGGTCAGAGGAGTCGAGGTGGACTTCTCAGCGAAGGCAATCAATGAAGCCTATGGCCTCAAGGGTCAAAAACACACTGACTATGCCAGGATCGTTGATGAGCCAACAAAAGCTGTCCTAGAGGAAGCAATTCGGATCATTGGCCAACCTGAGGCAGCGTGGACAGTCTCGCGCAATGGGAAGCACACCCTGATGAGTGCTACCCTCACAGCCAAGGCGGCTGTCTGGTTTTCCTTCGTGCGGAGGAAGCTGTCCCCAGTGACCCATGAGACCACCATCAACCAAGGCAGATCGCTGCTGGTCTACGCGATCATGAGAGGCCTCACAATCAACGTTGGCGAGGTCATTGCAGCCTCAATCGCTGATTGCGCCAAAAAGGGTAAGGGTCCACTTTTCTTTCCTAATACAATTACTAAGCTCTGCTTACGTGCAGGGGTACCAATCGAGCGGATGGAAAGGCAGCTGGCCTACACGGGGCACCTGGAGCTGCCTACAGGCCTGAGGATGTGAAGGAAAGGGAACATGGAGTTCGAGCTGGATGGCCTGGCTGCTGCTCAGTCTCTGTCCATGGCCTGCCTGATGGACCTACAAAAGAGGATGGCTCAATGGGCCACATATGCGCAGGCAAGGGACAAGGAGGTTGCTGACCAATTGGGATGCATCTTTCCTGAATTTCCCACGAACCTACTGACTTCATGGGCGCCTCCAAGACCAAGAAGGAATGATGATGATGAGGACATCTGAGTGCTAGGCACTCCAGGGAGTATTGCTGTTCCCTTAAAATAAAGAAAAAAAAAAGCAAACTGCTTTTTGTGAAACCATGTGAATTTGACTATTTTGAGTTAATATTTTGATCTGTTTTAGTTCTTTAGTTTTAATATTTAAAGTTGTTTAGTGTAGTCTGATGGTAGCTGAATAGGTAGATTAGTTTAGTTTCATTTTTGTATAGCTTAAATGACTGGAAAAAGCATGCATAGGGGCCTTGATCACTGATATATCTGCCTTGTATCCATTGCGGAATAATTGCGGAATCCGCAATTATTATTAGTAAATGCATGCTTTTGACTGACTGTGTAGCTAGGCTGGTTCTGTTTAAATTTTGTCTTTTGCTGCTATCTTGACTACCTTATATAGCCTATCTAAATGCATGCTGGATGAGTGTCATAAGGCACCTTTTGATAGTTTAAATTAGCCTCTTAAAAGTGCTCAGCATGCGTAGCTTTAAGTCCTTCCCTGCCTGTTTTTATAAATTTCTGCTGCTGTGATGTTTGCTTTTAGAATGTTCTGTCTATGCCTAGGGCTTTTAGATTCTCTTTGTTTTACCTTAGACTAGATGCTTCTAGGACAAGTTTGGGGGTGTGCCACCTCAGACACTCATTGGGGACAATGAGTAGTTTAAGTTTGGGGGAGGCCACCCTAGGCCTAGGAACATTCCTCTCTCCCTTAAAGCATAAGCATTCTTCTTCTCCTTTACAAAAAAAATGATGAGCTGAAAAAAAAATGAAAAATAGAATAAAGAGGGGTGTCTCTCTTAAAGTTGCTGAGTAATCAGTGCCAAGTGTGTAACCCACAAGTGGCATTGCATCAAAAGGCAACCCAAGGAGAGGCTCCACCAAAGAAAGAAAGAAAAAAGGAAGAAATAGGGAAGAAGAATGTATACCTAGGAGTTGCAACTTTGTGGCTTAGATGTCCTGAATAAAAAGAACTCTGATCCTCAATTAGCTGAGCACAAAGTTGTAGCTTGTAGGGTTGTTTAGGGAGATGAATGTATGTCCAATGTAGTGATGTCAGGGTTTAGGTTGTTCTCTAAAAGTACTACTGTCACTGTTAATACTAAGACTGGCATGACTCTAAGGAATCCTAGGTAATTAAAAAGTAAAAACTAGAAGCATGTACTGAGTCTGGGGTAAAGCTAGGTAGAATTTGAAACCTTAGGGATGGATGCACGATATGACAGAAGCAAATAGATCAGTCGTAGGGAGTTAATGAAATAGCAGGAGTATTAGGCGTGCAAAGTCAGAAGAAGCAATATAAGAGGATAGTTGTAAACTTCGAAGTGTGTCACAGGGCAGCACTGCTATAGATAGGAATGTAGGGGAGTCAGTAAAAGAGGATGAAACAGCAGCCTAAGCAAGTCCTTAGATTGCTCGAGGACGAGCAAAACCTTAAGTTTGGGGGTGTGTTACGTCTCCAAAAGTGACCTTTTTAGGACTTATTTATCTTAGAAAGATGTACACTCTTAGGTGTTTTTGATAGGATTTAGCTTAAACCTATGCTTATATATGAGAATTAGAAGAAGGAAGCTAAATTAGGACTTGTGTGCAAAAGGAAAGAAAAGGAATGAAAAACGAAGTTAAAAGAATGAAAAATGTGCATTGCGGCAGCATTGCGGAAACATTACTAAAACCGCAATGTTTCAAGTGAAATCCGTAAGTTGACTGATCTTCTTCTGTTATTTTCCGTTATTTCAGGGATTCGTTCTTTCTCCTCCATCCATTTTGAAGTACGACGTTGAGGATGGATGGTTCTCCTTGGCCCAAACACACCTGCAGATTACTATAAAAGGGGGTCAAAGTAGAGGGTTTGATCATCATCCGAAAGCGTAGAAGTCTCTTCGCAGCTCCATTCTTTCTCCTGTTTTTCTTCTCCGTCTGTTGGTTTGAGAGGTTTAGCTGTTGGAGTCGACAATCTGATAGGAAGGATCTTCTCTCCTTATTGGATTCATCCAAGCAAGGCTATCCTTTCTCCCCTTTCAGCCGAGGCATTTGCGACGAAGCGAGCACGCTCATCTTACTGCTTTCTGTCTTTTATTTCTCATTTCCAGCACTGTTTTGTTGTTGTTTCTTTTCTATTAGTTAGTTCATTTCATTTCGTTGTTTTCTGTCTTTAAGTTATTCACTTTAAGTTCCCCTTTGTTTATTCAAACAATCGATTAATCAAAGCACAATTCATTCTTTCACAGTTTCTTGTCTTTGCGGTTTACTGTTTTGCTTCGCTGATTTAAGTTTATTTCTCTTCTGAGCATGCCTATTTTATCTAATAATTATGTTCCTTCTATATCCATGAGTAACTAAGTCACATAGGGGCATGCTAATGACAATACTATAGGCTAAAAAACGTGAACCAAGCATATAAGATAGCTCTCGAATGCATTGATTGTATGTAAGCTTCATCCCACGGGCAATTTCGATTGGCCATCCATTTTGTCCAAAGAACTCCTAACCTCTGGAAGGAGTAAGAGTTCAGAGTCATACACTCATGCTAGCCTTTCAAGGTAGCCAGAAAACGACCTAGGAATAGGCGTTTTCCTAGTACAAACCATAACTTTCTGCTTTAACAAGATGCTTAAGACCTTACTTGGACATGAGTAAACTAAAGAATCTAATGCATGAAATCGGAAGATACATGGGAATGAGTTAGTTTGATGCATAGTGAGTTGATCCAATGCTTGAGAATCGTATGAAAATGCCTATAGAGGAGTCGTTAGTAGCCCTTGTTTCTCCATTTTACACACTTTCGCTGTTAGTAACATTGCGGTAGAATTGCTGTTCTCGCAATTCTGCTAAGTTAAAAATTCTGTTTAGCTATTTTCCTCTTCGTTTATTAATCTCTTCTCTTTTCATTTGAGTTTATCATTGACTTGCACTTGTTTATGTTGCTACCCTTCACATATTCCTTAGAAATTAGACAACTTAAAACCAATTATACCCCATCAAATCCACCCATTCTTGCTTAACAATACACTTCACGAGTAGCTAATAATAAATCTCTGTGGGAAAACGAATGAAAAAATACTTACTACTTGCTAACAAGATCATGTATGCTTGCATGTTCTGAGTGCTCTCTCTCTCTCATTGCTATTTATTTCACACATTGAGCACGCAACAATAAGCCTTCTAGTTACAGCCCCTTGCTTAGCTAACTTAGGATCATATTTCAGTACATAGGACATCTAAGCATTCAAGGCTGCAACCTTCTGGCATACATTCTTCTTCTTTGATTTTTTTGTTCTTTTCCCTTTTTTTTTTTTTTTTTTTTTTTTTCCTTTTGCAATGCTTCCTTCTTCCTTAGGTTTGCCTTTTGATGCAGTGCCCCTTGTGGGTTACACAAGTGGCCCTGATTACTCAACATTCCTAGAGAAGAGAAAATGCTTTTTTTTTCTTATTTTATTTTTTTTTCTTTTCAAAGAAGAACAATGTATATCTAATAAGGGAGAGAGGAGTGTTCCTAGGGACTAGAAGGTTGCCTTACCCCCAAACTTGGACTTCTCATTGTTCTCAATGAGAGCATTGGGTGGCACACCCCCAAACTTAATTAGAAGCATCTAGTTTTAAGTTAAAAGCAGGTAAACTTTAAACATCTAAGGGTTGGAATGACTCTCCTAGGTTAGATAACATACTAGGCAGAGGTTTATTCAAAACAAAGGTAAGGTCTTACAGGGCCACATGCTTTCCAACTTATGAAGTTAATTCAATCTTAAAGAGTGTACTCGACACTCATCCAGCACACTTCAACAAACAGTAAACAGCCCACTGGTAGTAGAATTTTGGGTATATCCTACTAATGTTCGGGGTGTCGAGTCCCGCCAAAATAACATTTATAATTCCGCTACAACTGAGCTTTGCAGCTAGTGGTAGTCGGGTCGATCCACAGGGAACCTAAATTATTTTCTCCTAATTAATTTCTATTTGCTTTTTAATTAACTAAAACAATAAAATAAAACGATAAATAAAAGGGGGATTGCTAACGAAAAATTAAAGTAAGCATGCAAACTAGCTAACGGAAGAATTGAACTAAGTACATGTAAACTAGCTAACGGAAAATTAAAACTAATTACATGTGCTCCTAATTTTAAGGGTCGGGGTTGACCTTTATGCGACTCGATTCATTGGGATTCAAACATACTTAGCAAAAGCATAATTAAACACATAATTTACTTGCACGAAACTACTAATACAATTAACCCAAATAATTAATTAGAAACGTGGAGTTCTAAGTGGACTATTCTTTAATTACTCTAAGGTGATCAATCCTAAATTAAATAAAGAACAGAGACGAATGTTTGATTCTAATTAAAGGTGGCAATGAATTAACAGGGGGCCAACGCTGCCCATATTGATTAATTGACAGTAACGGGAGCACTATGACGAATGTTTAACCTGGAAGCCTAAGTTAATATTCCGATTTATCTATTTCTTCGAGATAAGTTACAACCAAGATCAACAAGGAATCCTATGTTACCTATGACTCAACTTATCCATGTTACTTGGAGTTTAAGAGAGGCAAGACATCATAATCTTTAACTATAAAACATGCCGTAAAATCAAGGTCGTCTACTCCTATCAATCAAACATGCTTATGTGATATGCTTAGAAGAAATAAATTTGCCCAATCAGTCATGCTAAGCTCAAAATTAAAGATTTAAACCCTCATGAATCGCATCAAATTGAACCCCTAACCTGAAATTAGAGCACTTACCTTGCTCCGGATGAAAACCAAGCTAAATCCAACAAGTCTTTTCTTTGATATAGAAGAAAATGGGAGAAAACCCCAAGAATCTAGAGAGAAAACGCTAAAAATAAAGCCAAACCCGAGAGTGAATGACCTAAAAAACGCTAAAAAATGGGTTTTATACAGTCGAAGGGTCGAGACCGTACAGGCAGCGTCTCGACGCTGGGTCTGAAGGAAAATTAACGAAAATTTTGTCCTCCTCTCGACTCAAACTCAAGCCTATCGACTTGCCAGATTCCTCCTGCACCACCAAACCACTTATCACAATTGAGATATCATTTGATTAATTAATATACATAGTATAAACACTCAGAATGATTAATCAAAATTATCCCCTAAACGTTCTTTTAAGCTCTTAATTAATGCAATGGTCCAATTTACCCCTAAGTAATTAAATTATACAAAATATATCAATTAAGCACAATTAATTACTTAATTCGCAAGACTTAGGAGCTAAATATTAACACTTTTGGAGTGCTATCACCCACAGAGAATCACATTCAGCTAAGTATGAAGAGATAGAAACCTGACAAATAGCAGAAGATACATTGCACAACAACAACATGCTTGGATTTTTCTAATGAAAGCATGTTGGTTTAGATACAAACATGCTTGAAAGGTACATGCGGAGAGTGCAATGAAATCGCAATCAAATTAACAGAGCAGATATTTTCAGTTATCAAGGCTCCTAACTACCCTATCTCTAATGTGGCCCATGGGGCTTGTGAAAAAGTACAGACAACAGAAAAGAACTATCTAAACTAACAGTGCCATACTAAATTAAATTAATCTAAGCTACCCTAAATTAAACTAACTATTGAAATCAAAAAAGAACAATTGATATTGGGGGGGGGGGGGGGGGGGGTATCCGGTTAACAGAAAAGCAGGGTGAGGGAATAAAGAATAACTCCCTCGAATGCCGTCAATCAATGGCATTCATTCATTTTCTTCTTCTTCTTCTTATTCATCAATCTCCTTCACGCTCGGAGGCATCCAAGGCTCCAGCAAGGCAGCAGGGAAAGCAGGGAATTTGCACCTCAGGTGCTCAGCCAATTCTATGTCTCTTGCTTGAGAGTACTCAGCCCATTGGGCTAGCTTTTGTTGTATGTCCAGCAAACATGGCATAGAAACATCCTGAGTAGAGGCAAGGCTATCCAACTCGATCTGCATATTCCCCTTCCTCTTCAACTTCAGGTCGCTTGACAACTCTAAGTGGCCTGCATAGGCCAACTTCTTCTCTTCCTTTGTCACCGCCACTCCTGCACGGAGACAAAGTTTAGTAATGGTATTGGGGAAGAAGAGTCTGCCCTTTCCCTTCTTGGAGCATTCAATAATGGAGGCAGATATGAGCTCGCCCACATCAATGGTGAGCCCTTTCATGATCGCATAAAGAAGCAAGGATCTCCCTTGATTGATTGTTGTCTCGTGTGTCACTGGGGTGATCCTTCTTCTGATCAGGGAAAACCAAACGGTTGCCTTGTCTTTAAGCACTGCACTCATCAAAATGTGCTTTCCTTGTTTGGAAACTGCCCACATTGCCTCGGGCTTGCCTATCTCACTCAACACATCCTCAAAAATAGCCTCAGACGGGTTGGCCATTAGCTCTGCATAATCTGAATTCTTATGCTCTTTGATAGCATAAATCTCATTGATTGCCTCAGCTGAGAAATCAATCTCAACGCCTGATAACTCCATTTTGGAGCTATTAAATACGTCCTAATCATAGCTAAAGTCCGCTTTCAATTGATTAAATATATCTCTTTTGTAGGAGAAAAGCGGCAAAGAGCTCGTGCGTCCATTGGGCATGATCGAGAGCTTAAAGCAGAGTTTTAGCGCCCCGGGAATGCATCGGGAAGAGGGGAGCTTGTTCCGTGAAGAAACGGGCCAAAACAGCCTTGGAGAGGCATTGCTTCAGCCCCAAACCCGAGAGCCAGCGTCGAGCTACAGCGTCGAGACGCTGGCTCGACGCTGGAAAAACCCGAGAGCAAGCGTCGAGTGATAGCGTCGAGACGCTAGCTCGACGCTGCCCTGGCGTCGAGACGCTCCGGAGGAGGCGCGCGCAGGAAATTCATCGGGGCAGCGTCGCGACGCTGGCCTTGCGTCGCGACGCCAGCGCGCGCGCGCGCGGATTACTTAGGGCACAGCGTCGAGACGCTAGGCCCAGCGTCTCGACGCTACGACGAAGACATTAGCTAAAAGACGATTTTTCTGCACATTTTAGGAGAGTTTTTTCTTCTTCTTCTCTTGGCGGATTCCGGCGATTCCACTCTTCTTCTTCCCCATTTTCTCTCTATATTCCGTGGAGCTCCGCCATTGTTGGCATGCGAGTGAGCTTCACTTTCCATTGTAATAGGTAGATGAACTCTTCCATTGTCGTTGGTGGAGCGGGATTGACGAACCGCGCCATGAGCGGCTAAGGTAAGGGTGACGGTTTGGGATTTGTTTAGGGGAATTTTGTTAGACTCTTATTGCTTTGATAATCTGAGTATAATTTTGCATATTGGTTCTGTTTACATTGCATCTATTTACTTTGCTTAATCCAACGCGCATGCTAAAATACGTTGATTGACACTCGGGTAGTTTCGCATGTTGTGTATGTTAAAGAGTAGCGATGCCGTGCCTCTCACTGCTCGACTAAGTAACACAGGTAAATAGAACTAAATCGAAGTATCGGGTCGGGTAGGATAATTGTTGGTTGCATACAGCGTTTGCGGGCAACCTACTAGCAATTAGAATTCACGCCCGAATGTTCGTCGCGGTTAGCTAGTAACTGTCTAAATTCATCTTAGGACTGATCATCTTAATGTGAGATTAGATAACGTGTAATTAGGACTGTGTGGCCTAATTAAAATCCATGGAGTCGGCTACTTTGGGGCTTCTCTGGTAGTCGTCCGCGTGCTTATTAAACTGAATTACATGTTATTAGAATTAAATGATAAGTTGTATTTGTCTAACAATTGACCCCGAGACTCCCCAAACCGTGCACACGTTCTCTTCTTATTATTTCCTTCTTCCGTTAGCTTTCTCATTATTTCCTATTTGCATGATAAAACCCCCCGTTACCAATTAATCAATCAAATCCCAATTTCACTAGTAAATTCAACTCTCCTATTCCTTGGATCGACCCTGTTACCACTGGCTGCAAAGCCTTGGTTATAGGCCTTATAAATCGTATTTTGGCAAGCCTCGACAGCTTGAGATTAAGCGGATATTCAAAAATCCGTCTACCAAAATTGGCGCCGTTGCCGGGGAGTAGGCAATTGATTGAATTTATGATTGAAGTTTGAATTTGATTTGTTGATGGTTGACTGAAATTTTTTTTTCTTTTTGTAATTTGTATGTTTAGATTTTTGTTTGTGCATGACCCGTTCCTCTGAGGGTAGTTTGCAGTTTATTCCTGAGATTGACAGAGAGGAGCGGCGGTTACGTAGAGAAGCCCGGGAGGGGCAAGGAACGTTGGAAAGAGAAGAAGGCAATCCCTTCTTGTTTGACGAGATGGCGCAAGGTGAAGCGCCACGGACGCTTAAGCAACTGGCAGCGCCAGACCTGAACCTGCAGCCTTTGTGCATTAACTACCCCGTGGTAGCAGGTAACTTTGAGTTGAAATCTGGTTTAATTCACCAGTTACCTTCTTTCCATGGCAATGCAGGTGAGGACGCGAACAAACATTTGATGGAATTCCATTGCGTCTGCGCGGGAATGAAGCCCGCAGGGGTCACGGAGGAGCAACTGAATATGAGGGCATTCCCCTTCACGCTCAAGGATAAGGCCAAGGATTGGCTGTACTATTTGCCTTCCGGATCCATCACTACGTGGCAGGATATGAAGCGGGTATTTTTAGAAAAATACTTTCCCGCATCCTTAGCCACCACTCTGCGGAAGAGGATTTATGGGATCACCCAGGATGTAGGTGAGTCCCTGCATGAGTATTGGGAACGCTTTGGGCGCCTGTGCGCGAGTTTCCCACACCACCAGATCGCCGATCAGCTGCTCATACAGTATTTTTATGAGGGGATGACGCCCCACGACAGGCAGATGATCGATGCAGCGAGTGGAGGGGCACTGATTGACAAGACCCCAGTTGAGGCCAAGCAGCTCATTGCAAATATGGCTACAAACTCGCAGCAGTTTGGGATCAGGGGGCAAGGACAAGTGCACAGCGTGGCTCAGAGCCATGAGATGTCTGAAATGTGGGCCCAGGTGGCCGAGATAGGTAGTATGTTGAAGAAAATTGTTGGAGGACATCGCGAAGAGGCGGAGGTCAATGCAATCGGGGGGTATGCTTCCAACCCTAGGAAGTACGACCCATATGCAAACACTTACAACCCCGGTTGGCGCGACCATCCTAATTTCAGCTATGGGAATAGGGAAGGACAAACTCGTTTCCAAGGCCAGTCTCAGGATAGGCCTAACTCTTCCACCCAGGCTCAAGCTTCGAGCTCCTCCAGCTCACTTGAAGAGATGGTCAGGACCATCGTGACTAGCACCAGCCAGTTCCAGAAAGAGGCTCGCGAGGAGCTTAATTCTCACAAGGCAGAGCTGCAGAATTTGAACAAGCAGCTGACACAAATGGCGGTGTCTATCAGTAAGATTGAGAGCAAGAGCTCGGGGAAGCTTCCTTCCCAAACTACAGTTAACTCATGTGAAAACGTGAGTGCCATTCAGCTGCGCAGTGGGAAGTCACTTTCCACCAGAGCTGCGAAGGAAGCCACGGACAGCCTGAACAAGTCCGCCCCGACTGCTCCTGAGACTCAAAATGAGAAAAGAAATGAGAAGGTCAGTGTACCTGAGGATGTTGCCAGAGCACCATTCCCGAGTAGGCTTGTGAAGCCTACTTTGGAGACCGAGGATGCGGAGGTCCTTCGAACCTTCCAAAAGGTGGTGGTCAACATCCCACTTCTTGAGGTCGTAAGCCAAGTGCCAAAGTACGCCAAGTTTCTCAAGAAGTGGTGCACGAGTAAGAGAATGTCGAGAAAAAGCGACGAGACGAAGAAAGAAACCGTCTCCGCAATCTTCCAAGGTAATCTTCCACCGAAGTGCATCGATCCTGGTATGTTTTCTATCCCATGCACTATCGGTACTAAATTCATTGAAAATGCCATGTTAGATCTCGGTGCCTCGATTAATGTCATGTCTTATGATGTTTTTAAAGAACTTGAACTGTGTACTTTAATCGAGTCCAATATAGTTATCCAACTAGCCGATCGATCTTGTGTGCATCCTTTAGGGAAGATTGAGGATGTTTTAGTCAAAGTGAAAGACTTACTGTTTCCATGCGATTTTTATGTGCTGAGCATGAATGAGAATTCTTCGCATGTTTCCTCTTCTATTTTACTAGGCCGCCCATTTATGAAGACCGCTAAGGTCAAGATAGATGTTGATAGGGGTGCTTTGTCTGTAGAATTTGATGGAACGGTGAACGAGTTTATTATAAATGCATCGAAATCGTTTGTGAATGATGAGAATGTGTCTGTTGTTGAGCATGTCGAGAATGGGAGTCTACCCTCGCGCTTGAGGGATGGTTCCCATGTCTCGGTAAAAATTTCTGATTTAAATGTGTGTGATAATGATGCTGATTTTTGCACTAACATGTCTGATATTCACGTGCCCGAGGCACGAAGAGTGCAAAATATTTTTCAGGTGGATGGCAGGAAAGGTGTGGCCAAGGACAAGTCTGGATCGTCCCCCGCACCTACAGACTATGGATGAGTCTGTGGAGAGAATACAGTCGAGCAACCGACTTTAAAAATTCTGCGCTTCTCGGAGGCACCCGAGTGTTGGACTGTTTTTATGCTTTAGTTTAGTTTTATTGCTTTTTCGATTAATTTAGTATTAATTAGCTTGCTGTTTTTTTTTAGGAATCGAGGAAGAGAAGACAATTTTGGGCTCTGATGCGTTCGTGCGCCGCCGCCTCACCCTCGCCAGCTTCACAAAGAGTCAGGGAAGTGTATTTCTTCTTCCCTTTTACTTTATTGTATCTGACTGATTGGCATTGAGGACAATGCCAAATTTTGAAGTTGGGGGTGGAGTAGTCCGATGGATGTGCATGTGTAGTTCGTTGAGAAGTGTTATAAAGATATTGAAGTGCTTGGGACTCTGTTTATTGTTTTCTGACTGTGATAGCCTAGGAAATGCATGTTGGAAATCTGAGCACGTTCATAATCGAGTTTTTGCATGAGTTTTGTGTTTATTAGGTTCATGTCAAAAATTTTAAAATTTTTTCTGTTGCTCCCTTGCACTCATCGCGCACTTAGCAACTTCTCCCTAGATTCCGTAAGCTTGGTTTATCGCATGTTTAGCTAATTCTCGTTGTCACCCCGAAAGGCACCCTTAGGTAGCTTGTTGCATGAGAGTTAGTAGTTAGTTAATTGAGAAAGCATGTGCTTAGCCTAATACAAAAAAAAAAATAGAAAAGCATGTTTGGTAGAAAATTTTCTCTCGAGGCGTTCCTCCTTCTTATTAAGCGCTTAAAAGAAGTGAGCGTCAGTCCTTAAAAACGTGAAGTTTCATGCATGAATTTGACGTGTTAGGCAGCTCGAGTAGGAAAGAAAAAGAAATGAAAGGTTGGTTCAAAGAACCCAAAATAAAAGAGTACAAAGTACTTTTGAAAAAGAAAGAAAAAGAATGAGAAAATAATTAGGTCTCTTAATTTGCTTCTTTCTCTCGTGTAAGTCAAGTGTAGCTGTTCTTAAACGCTAGAAGTAGGGGGAAAACGGGATGTGCGTTGCATGTAGGTTTTCCGAGTTTACGTAAGTTTAGGATTGGTTGTCTAGCACACACACACGTTAGGGGGCAAGAGTTAATTTTTGATATGTCCTAGTTAATACATGAACAAAATGCTTCCATGATTATATTCGTGTTTGAAATTTCAATATGCATGGAGGTTTGAGTTAGAATACATGTAAGAGCGTCCTTAGAGTCAATGTCTTTGTAGTGCTTGCTCGAGGACTAGCAATGTTTAAGTTGGGGGTGTTTGATAACTCCATTTTGGAGCTATTAAATACGTCCTAATCATAGCTAAAGTCCGCTTTCAATTGATTAAATATATCTCTTTTGTAGGAGAAAAGCGGCAAAGAGCTCGTGCGTCCATTGGGCATGTTCGAGAGCTTAAAGCAGAGTTTTAGCGCCCCGGGAATGCATCGGGAAGAGGGGAGCTTGTTCCGTGAAGAAACGGGCCAAAACAGCCTTGGAGAGGCATTGCTTCAGCCCCAAACCCGAGAGCCAGCGTCGAGCTACAGCGTCGAGACGCTGGCTCGACGCTGGAAAAACCCGAGAGCAAGCGTCGAGTGATAGCGTCGAGACGCTAGCTCGACGCTGCCCTGGCGTCGAGACCCTGCTTGGCGTCGAGACGCTCCGGAGGAGGCGCGCGCAGGAAATTCATCGGGGCAGCGTCGCGACGCTGGCCTTGCGTCGCGACGCCAGCGCGCGCGCGCGGATTACTTAGGGCACAGCGTCGAGACGCTAGGCCCAGCGTTTCGACGCTACGATGAAGACAGTAGCTAAAAGACGATTTTTCTGCACATTTTAGGAGAGTTTTTTCTTCTTCTTCTCTTGGCGGATTCCGGCGATTCCACTCTTCTTCTTCCCCATTTTCTCTCTATATTCCGTGGAGCTCCGCCATTGTTGGCATGCGAGTGAGCTCCACTTTCCATTGTAATAGGTAGATGAACTCTTCCATTGTCGTTGGTGGAGCGGGATTGACGAACCGCACCATGAGCGGCTAAGGTAAGGGTGACGGTTTGGGATTTGTTTAGGGGAATTTTGTTAGACTCTTATTGCTTTGATAATCTGAGTATAATTTTGCATATTGGTTCTGTTTACATTGCATCTATTTACTTTGCTTAATCCAACGCGCATGCTAAAATACGTTGATTGACACTCGGGTAGTTTCGCATGTTGTGTATGTTAAAGAGTAGCGATGCCGTGCCTCTCACTGCTCGACTAAGTAACACAGGTAAATAGAACTAAATCGAAGTATCGGGTCGGGTAGGATAATTGTTGGTTGCATACAGCGTTTGCGGGCAACCTACTAGCAATTAGAATTCACGCCCGAATGTTCGTCGCGGTTAGCTAGTAACTGTCTAAATTCATCTTAGGACTGATCATCTTAATGTGAGATTAGATAACGTGTAATTAGGACTGTGTGGCCTAATTAAAATCCATGGAGTCGGCTACTTTGGGGCTTCTCTGGTAGTCGTCCGCGTGCTTAGTAAACTGAATTACATGTTATTAGAATTAAATGATAAGTTGTATTTGTCTAACAATTGACCCCGAGACTCCCCAAACCGTGCACACGTTCTCTTCTTATTATTTCCTTCTTCCGTTAGCTTTCTCATTATTTCCTATTTGCATGATAAAACCCCCCGTTACCAATTAATCAATCAAATCCCAATTTCACTAGTAAATTCAACTCTCCTATTCCTTGGATCGACCCTGTTACCACTGGCTGCAAAGCCTTGGTTATAGGCCTTATAAATCGTATTTTGGCAAGCCTCGACAGCTTGAGATTAAGCGGATATTCAAAAATCCGTCTACCAACGCCCCTTGCTGTGGAGTAGCAGCCTTCGGGATGAGTCAGGTTGGCATAGAAGTCATAGACCATCTCGGAGTAAGCTTGAATTGGTGGTCTACACAGTTCTTCCCAGCCATGATTTGCAATGCCTGTGCGCAATAATTGCGGCAGGTCCGCAAGAGTATCCAAAAATCCTCTCTCATGGAGGAGTTCTCTTTTCATCAAGGTCACACCCCTGGCCTTCGTTGCCTCAGACACATACCTCTCAGCTGGAGGTTCATCCTCTTGAAACATTTTTCTTTTGCCTTTCGCCTTGGTCTTGGCCTTAGCTGCCTCAACAGCTTCCGTTTTCATCTTCTTGGCAGGGTGTTCGGACTCGGTCTTCTTTTTCTTAGCCTTCTTTGAGGCTTTTGGCCTTTTCGCCTGTACGATTACAGGGGTCCTCTTCTTGGACACCGTCTCTGCCTCTTTTCCTAATCCAGCCACTACTTCAGCAGCCACCTGTTTGATGCGTTCATCTATTGTTTCGATCACAGGTGACCGTCCCTCCATCTTTTTCGCAACAGGACTCTCATCTCTCAGGGGGCTGTCGACTTCCTCTCCCCCTTGCGCATCAGGGCTAACGTCCCTGATGGGGCTGATGATCTCCTTGCCCTTTTCTGCATCACCAATTGTGGTAGATGTCGAATTCGACTGCTCTGGAGGAGAGACCTCGGTACCTGATTGTTGTTGCGTAGCCGACGGGGTTTGCATGGCATTTTCGAACGATGGTACGCTGGCGGTAGGGCTGTCCTCACTTGTGTCTTCTCTGATCTTGGTCTTGGGATCCCTTCCAGCCGTGACTTTCCTCTTTCTTTTTGCAGGGATCTTTCTAGGCTCAGGGGGGTTGGCTGCCTCAGCCGAGGCTAAGTAGATCAGAGCATCCCCTGCCAAAGCCGTGTCTTCCGTTGGAGGAGATGGTTTTGTTGGAGTCGAGCTCTCAGCTTCCTGACGACGGGAATCTCGGGTTGACACCATGATTTTCTTGGAGATAAAGAAACGGAATTCTCGAGAAGAAGAAGGGAGAAATTCTGTTGAGAGCTCGGGGGTTTCGGATTTCGCAATAAAAGAGAGTTGTAGCCTTTCCCTATTTATAACGGTTTTGAGCACTTAAAGGCCATACCTTTGCGGACTCCGCAATGCAATCGCAATACCTCCAATTTCACACAAAATCTTCAAAATATAACCGTTGGGGATTTTATTTCCCATTTTGGCGACTGCCGGATCTTCGCAATCCCCAAATCTCTGATTTTCTTGATTCTCCTATAATTCCTCTCTTCCTCTCACTTTATCCACCGATCTTGCCATTTTGAATTTCAAATTCCATCCTCCTATTTTCAATTAACATTAACAAAATTAATTAATTTCAGTAATTAAGGATTTAATTAACAGAAAACAGTAAATAAAAATAAATTTGTCGCATTCCTAATAATAATTCGAGCAAAAAGATATTTCTAAAAACGTCCATGCTCGTCTCTTATTGATTGAATTTAAACTTCGGACAAGAGGAATGTCGAGAGCGTCCCTACATCTCCTTCCTCGTAGTAGTGTTTCAATCTTGCACCATTCACCATAAACGGCTGGCCCTGTTCCAAATTTTGGATCTCAATTGCACCATGCACAAACACATTAGTAATGACAAAGGGACCAGACCAACGAGACTTGAGTTTTCCAGGAAACATCTTCAATCGTGAATTAAATATTAAAACATGTTGGCCCTTTTTGAAATCCTTTGGCCTAAGTCTACCATCATGCAAAATTTTAGTTTTTTCTTTATACATCTTAGCATTTTCATATGACATGTGCCTTAATTCATCTAATTCATGTAATTGCAGAGACCGCAATGTTCCCGCATCGGTCACGCAAAAGTTTAACTCATTTAAAGCCCAAAAGGCTTTGTTTTCTAATTCAAGGGGGAGATGGCATGCTTTTCCATAAACTAACCTATAGAGGAACATTCCTAAAGGTGTTTTATATGCAGTTCTATATGCCCACAGTGCATCATCTAATTTAAAAGACCAATCATTTCTATTCGATTTTACAACTTTTTCTAGTATACTCTTGATCTCTCTATTAGAAATTTCTGCTTGCCCATTTGAATGGGGATGATAGGGTGTTGCTACCCTGTGCTTAACATTATATTTAGCTAACACCTTCTCCATAGATTTGTTTATGAAGTGTGTTCCCTCATCACTTATGATGGCACGAGGAATGTCAAATCGTGTGAAGATATGTCTATTAAGAAATTTTATAACAGTTTTAGCATCATTCAAAGGACATGCAATTGCCTCAACCCATTTTGAGACATAGTCTACAGCTACTAAAATATACAGATTACCAGCAGATGGTGGGAATGGACCCATGAAGTCAATACCCCATACATCAAAGAGTTCTAACTCTAAGATGTATGTCAGAGGCATCTCATCCTTCCTACTGAGGTTACCTGTTTGTTGACATTCATCGCAATTGCGCGCGTAGTCATGTGCATCCTTGAAGATTGTTGGCCAAAAATAGCCACTCTGAAATACCTTCGCAGCAGTCATTTGACCACCAAACTGCCCTCCATACGGGGCTGTATGGCAATGCTGCAGGATGGATCTTGCTTCAGCAGCTGGCACACATTTCCTTAGCAATCCATCCGCACAGAACTTGTAAAGAGTTGGATCATCCCAAATGTACTTTCTAGCCTCGTTTACGAACTTCTTCTTGTCCTGTCCTTTACTGAATTCAGGTAACACCTGTGAGGCAAGAAAATTTGCAATGTCAGCAAACCATGGTTCAACATTATCATCACAATGTAATAAGACAAAAATATGTTCATCAATAAAAGAATCCATCATTGCGGGCTCCGCAATAGATTCACAATGACTCTGCAATCTTGATAAGTGGTCAGCAACCACGTTTTCACATCCCTTTTTGTCTCGTATTTTTAAATCAAACTCCTGCAAGAGTAGCACCCATCTAATTAGCCGAGGCTTGGCATCAACCTTCATCATTAAGTACTTTATTGCAGAATGATCAGTATATACAATTGTTTTATTTCCTACAATATATGCCCTGAATTTCTCACATGCAAACACTACGGCTAACATTTTCTTTTCAGTAGTAGTGTAGTTGCATTGAGCTTCATTTAATGTTTTACTTGCATAATAAATAAGATGTGTTAACTTATCTCTCTTCTGGCCAAGCATGGCTCCAATTGCATAATCACTCGCATCACACATCAATTCAAAGGGCATATCCCAATTTGGACCGATTATGATTAGAGCTTCTACTAAGGCAGTTTTAAGCTTAGTCCAAGCTATCAAACACTCATTTGAAAAGATAAAAGTTTTATTTAGCTCTATTAGCTCACAGAGGGGTTTGGAGATTTTTTAGAAATCTTTTATGAATCTTCAATAGAACCCTGCGTGTCCTAAGAAACTTCTTATGGTCATTTTTTGTTTCTTTATTAAGTTTTCGATAATCCATACATACTCTCCATCCAGTGACAATTCGAGTTGGTATTAATTCATTGTTTTCATTAACTACTACTGTCATGCCACCCTTTTTTGGCACCCATTGGATAGGACTGACCCACTGACTATTGGATATTGGGAAGATCACACCTGCATCTAACCATTTAATGATTTCCTTTTTAACTACCTCCTTCATGGAGGGGTTCAGCCTACGCTGATGCTCTATTCTAGGTGTGTGTCCTTCCTCTAATAGTATCTTATGTATGCAATAAGAAGGACTTATGCCCCTAATGTCAGCAATCGTCCACCCAATTGCTTTTCTATGTTGCTTAAGCAACAATATTAACGCATTTTCATGTTGTTCATTCAATTTGGACGAAATAATGACAGGCAATGTGTCTTTCTCTCCTAGATATGCATATTTAAGGTGTTGTGGCAGTGGTTTTAATTCTAACAAAGGTGGTTGTTCAATTGATGGCATCATGGGAGTTGTGGTTCTTTCAGATAATTCATTAGTCATGCATACATGCTGAGGGTTATTCACAGATACATCCATAATTTCAGCAATATTTAAATCATTCAAATCAATTTGTATATAATCCGTAGCATGCTTGACTAATAATTCATGCTCAAGTTCGTCCTCAATTAGTGAGTCTAATATATCTACAGTAGCACAGTGTTCAAGGTCAGAAGGGTACCTCAATGCTTTAAAAACACTAAACTTAACCTCTTCATCGTTGACTCGCATGGTAAGTTCACATTTTTGAACATCAATCAGGGCCCTACCTATGGCTAAGAAAGGTCTGCCTAAGATGATTGGCACCTCTTTGTCTGCCTCGTAGTCCAAAATGATAAAATTTGCAAGAAAAATAAATTTGTCAACCTTGATTAGAATATCCTCAATCTTACCTTCAGGGTATGAGATGGATCTGTCTGCAAGTTGTAAGGTGACTGTTGTTGGACGTGCCTCTCCTATTCCAAGTTGTTGGAATAATGATAAGGGCATGAGGTTTATACTGGCTCCCAGATCACATAAAGCTCTGCCCACATGCTTTCCTTCTAATTCCACTGGCAGAGTGAAAGAACCAGGATCCTTCTCTTTCTTTGGCAGCTTATTCTGGACTATGGCACTACACTTTTCAGTGAGATTAACCGTTTCAAACTCCCCAATGACTTTCTTATTAGTTATGATGTCCTTTAAAAACTTCACATATGTTGGCATGGACTGCAATACTTCCACAAAAGAAATATTAACATGAACTTGCTTCAAGATTTCCAAAAAATTATGGAAATGAGCCTCTTGTTCCTGTTTCTTTCTAAGCCGTCTAGGAAATGGAGGTGGTGGCACATAAGTAGGCAAATCAGGTTGCCTAAGGATAGGAGGAGGCCATGGAATTTTTTCTAGTTCCTCAATGATGGGCTCAAACCTCGCCCTTGTTGTTCTTGGTTGCACTTGGTCGATGTTAGGCAGAGAGTCCAGTGGAGCACTAGACTCTTCATTCTCTACTCTCTTTGGTACTTCTCTGCTACTAATCACCAATGGCCTTCCACTTCTCAGTTCAATAGCTTGAACTTGTTCCTTACCATCCCTTCTAGGATTTTCAGTATCAGCAGGCAGTCAGCCTTGGGGCCTATTCTTTAGCTCATTTGCCAATTGCCCAATTTGATTCTCTAAACTTCTCAAAGTTGCTTGTTGACTCTACAAGGTTGCATCATTCTTGGCTATATATTCCTTCAGCAAGCTTTCCACTGATGTTCCCATCGGTTGGTTGTTGGCATATTGTTTTTGGTATGGAGGTTGATTACTTTGAGTGAACCCAGGTGGTCCACTTGGTCTTGTTTGGTTTTGCATCTGGCTGGTGCCTTGTTGTCCACTCCAAGAGAAATTAGGGTGGTTTCTCCAGCCAGGGTTATATGTATTAGAATAACGGTTATTCCTAGGTTGTTGCTGACTTCCAACATAGCACACAGAAGCTGGATTAGCAGGGCAATAGTCATACACATGCCCTTCTCCACAGAATCCACACACGAGTGCATCTAATTGATTAGCCACTGCTGTGCTTGTTGAAGCAGATGCCACTGTATTAGCATTTTGTTGGATATTCGTCTGAGCCATTTGCTTCATTAGATTTGTCAATGCATTTATCTGGTTGCTCATTGCACTGAGTGCATCCATGTCATGAGCCTTCCTTCTGTTTGGCTCCACAGGATCATCTAACCATCGGCATTGTGAAGTTGAAATTTTTTCCAAAATTTCATAAGCCTCGTTATAGCTCTTTGACAGCATAGATCCTCCAGTTGAGGAATTCAGGACTTGCCTCGTGCTGGGGTTACATCCTTTGAAGAATACTTCAATCTGGATACACCATGGGATGCCATGGTGTGGACATTTGAGTAGAAGATCCTTGAATCTGGTCCAAGCTTCATGCAGAGATTCATTCTCAACTTATTTAAATTTGATGATGTCGTCACGAAAATTTGAGTTCCTATTTGGGGGAAAGTACTTTACCAGAAACTTCTCAGCTAAGTCTGTCCAGTTGACAATTGATCCAGATGGAAAGGAATTTAATCATGTCTTGGCTTTGTCTCTCAACGAGTATGGGAATAGATACAGTCGCAAAGCCTCTTGAGACACTCCTGGGATGACAAAGGTGTCACTTACTCCCAGGAAGTTCCTCAAGTGGTTGTGGTGGTCTTCATTCTCAACACTGAAGAATTGGCCGACTGTTGACAGCATCTGAAACATTACAGGTTTCAGTTCGAATGAGTGAGCCGTGATTTCTGGGCGTATGATGCTCGGATTGAGCTCCTCAGGCATAGGTACAAGGTAGGATAATATAGCATTGTCCTTGTCATTCGCAATTTCAATGGGATTGCAAGTGTTAAGTGCTCGGTTTGGTGCTTCTTCTGGTCTTTCCATTTCAGCTTGTTGCGGTTCAGATTGCACTGACTCTGCGTGGTCAACAATGTGCTGAAATACAGGTTGATTTTGAGTTTGCTGATTCAAACGGCGTGCAACTTCCCTTCTAACTCTATTTTTGTTCCTTAGAGTTCTTTCAGGCTCGGGATCAAACTCGAGATTGTAGTTTGGAAACTCATTCATAAACCAGCGTTGTTAGTACCTGCAAAATGGACACAAAAGATTATCTCCAATCATTTAAATTCTTTCTAAAATAACACAAATCGTTTTGACTCAACAGAGTCCCCGGCAGCGGCGCCAAAAACTTGTTGCGTGCTCAGTGTGTGTGTAAATTAGATGCGAAGAGCACTCAGATCATGCAAGTATACATGGTCTGCAGCAAGTGATAAGTATATTTTATATCGTTTTCCCACAGAGATTTGATTAAGTTTATGCTAAGTACAGATCGATTTAGGGAAAATGTAACTGGTGACAAAATGTTGTTGGTTGGGTTGCTGAAATAACGACATAACATACAAAATATAAAATAGTATTGCGGGTCTCGCAACACTTTCGCAATAAACTAGCAACATATTAACGAATAAGTAAAATCTAAGATAAAGACAGCAAATAAGATTGCGGCTTTCGCAATACTTTCGCAATAAACTCGCAACAGGTGAAAGCTTAAGATAAAAACAGCAAGGTTGGCTAAGAATCCTCCATAGGCATAAACCATGATCATTCAGCAGTGAACAAGCATTACATGCATCGTATTCAGCTAGATCTCATACATCTTCCAATTATATGCATTAGATTCATAAGTTACTCATATCCAAGTAAGGCTAAGAACCTATTTATGATTGCATGCTATTAAACGTGCTAGGAAAGCACCTATTCCTAGATCAGTCTCTGGTTACCATGAAAGGCTAACATGAATGAATGACTCTGAATTCTTACTCCTTCCAGAGGTTAGGAATTCTTTAGAACAAAATGGATGGCCGGTCGAAATTGCCCATGGGATGAAGTTCACACTCATTCAATGCATTCATGCTTATTTACATGCTGAATTCACATAGTGGTATCCTACAGATTCATCTTAACAAACCCTTATAAAACTAGCTACTCATAACTTTAGAAGAACTCAGCAAAACTAATTTATTACTCATGCTAATAAAAGAATTCAACACAACTAATTGATTGCTTCCGAAAATAGAAGAACTCAACAAAACTAATTGATTACTTATGAAAAGCAGATCCAATAATAATTCAAATAGCAAAACACGATTCGTTCTGAAAACAATAATTAAAGTAAAGCAGTAGATAACCGAAAACAGAAACTAAAGAAAAGCAGTAGATAGGTAAAGGTCTGATCGTCCACGATCCACCTCGTTTGAAGGAGAAGAATGGCTTGACTTGGGACGGGAACTCAATCAGAAGAGAAGATGGATCTTCTCTCCTTTCTCTTGAATTACTGATGCCAAGGAAGCCTTTGTTTCTTCGATCCAACAAACGAGAGAATTCTTTTCTGCGGTTTGGCCTTTGCCGAATCTCTTAACCGTCGAATGGATTGTTGTTCTTGCTTCATCTTGCTCTCTTATATAGCCTTTAGTGGTTCCATAGTTGGCTCCTTAATCACGGATCTCCATCCAAATTAGGGAAACAACCTCATACGTGCCAGTATTGCGTTTGCGTTGCGATCGCAAAGCTCTATTTTCAGCTGCCCTTCTTCTTATCATATTGCGCTCCTCGCAAAATGATAACTCCATTTTGGAGCTATTATTCATTCCCTAATTCTAGCTAAATTCCGCATTTAATAAGTTAATATGTCTCATTTATAGGAGATTTGCGGTGAAGAGCTCATGCGTCCATTGGACTCGTTTTGTTGCTTAAAGCAGTGTTTTAACGCCCCGAGAGTGCATCGAGAAAAGGGCAAGCTGAACCAAGAAGAACCGGACCAAAATTGCCTAGGAGAGGCAATTTTCCAGCCCAAACCCGAGAGCAAGCGTCGAGATGCTTGCTCAACGCTGCCTGGCGTCGAGACCCTACCGCGGCGTCAAGACGCTCCGAGGGGTGCGCGCGTAGGAAATTATCGGGCCAGCGTCGAGACGCTCGCCTAGCGTCTCGACGCCATCGCGAGGCGCGCGCGGATTCATTAGGTCGCAGCGTCGCGACGCTGTCCCAGCGTCTCGACGCTCCGACGGATTTAAAAACCTCAAGGACGATTTTCCAGCAGCCAAGTTCGATTTCATCTTCTTCCTCTCGGATTTTCTTCTACTTTTTAGCTTGCTCCGCCATTTGTGGCCTAGTTTTAGAGCTTTTCTTTGTAATAAGGTTAGAGATGATGGCCATTGCCTCCGTTGGAGCGTTTGTGACAATCCTCTCCATGGTCGGCTAAGGTACTGTGAACGGTTCGGGATGATTTAGGGATTATTTGTTAGGCTTTTACATTTTGATAATCTTTGCTTATGGTTCTGAATAGGCTTAAACTATTGATTGCATTTGTTATCCTTGCTTAATCCCATGCATAAGTTAGATTTCGACGACGGACAATCGAGTTTTCTAGCGTATGTTATTGTTATAGAATAGTGATGCCTTGCCGCTCCTTTTCGCCATAGTAACACAGAATAACATAACAAATCGAAGTATTGATTTATGCATGATAAATGTTGGGTACTTTAGCGTTGGCGGGTAGCCAGTTACCATTAAGATTGCATGGTCGAATGTTCGTCGTGGTTCGCTAGTAACTGTTTAGGGTCAATTTGGGGCTGATCACTCTAATGAGGCTTTGAATAATGTTTAGTTAGGACCTTAGTTCTAATTAATTAATATGGAGCCGGTAACACAAGGGGTTCCCAGGTAACCGGCCTTGTGCATGTCAAAGTATTAGCCTTAGATTTGAATTAAATGATAATGTTAGAATGCCGAGCAAAAATCCTGACATCCCCCGAATCGATCACGCTTCAATCTCTTTCTCTTTATTTTTTTTCGTTAGCGATTAATTTCTCTTGTTGCATGTTTAAATCCCCCTCTTGTTACAAAAACCCAATTGATCGATTAATTTCCATTCCAAACTTTAATTTTAAACTGATTATTCCTTCTCTGTGGATCGACCCTGTTGCCACTAGCTGCAAAGCTAAGGTTAATAGGCTTATAAATTCATTTTGGTCAGGCTTCGACAACCTGTGAATTAAAGGATATTCAAAAATCCTCTCACCAAAATTGGCGCCGTTGCCGGAGAAGGCAAAAATTGGTTGAAATTATGTTTGATTTTGATTTTGGTTGATTTATTGTGTGCTGAAATTTTTTTCTGTTTGTTTTTGTATGTTTAAAATTTTTGTTGTTGTATGACCCGTTCTTCTGAGATTAGTGGATTAAATTTTATACCTGAGATTGAAAGAGAAGAGCGGCGGTTGAGAAGAGAAGCCCACGAGGGGCAAATACTGTTTGAGGAAGAAGGCGATCCCTTCTTTGGTGACGAGATGGCACAAGGAGAAGGGCCACGGACGTTGAAGCAGCTGGCAGCGCCAGATCTGAATTTGCAACCCCTGTGCATTAACTACCCCGTGGTAGCAGGTAATTTTGAGCTGAAATCTGGATTAATTCACCAATTATCTTCTTTTCATGGCAATGCAGGTGAAGATGCAAATAAGCATTTGATGGAGTTTCATTGCGTCTGTTCGGGGATGAAGCCCCCAGGAGTGACAGAAGAGCAGTTGAATTTAAGGGCATTCCCCTTCACGCTTAAGGATAAAGCCAAGGACTGGCTTTATTATCTGCCTTCTGGATCGATAACAACGTGGCAGGACATGAAAAGGGTCTTCTTAGAGAAATATTTCCCTGCGTCCCTTGCCACGACATTGAGGAAACAGATTTATGGGATCACCCAGGACGTAGGTGAGTCCCTGCATGAATATTGGGAACGTTTTGGGCGCCTGTGCGCAAGCTTTCCGCATCATCAAATTGTCGATCAGCTCCTGATCCAATACTTTTATGAGGGCATGACGCCTCATGATCGGAAAATGATCGATGCCGCGAGTGGTGGGGCGTTGATTGACAAGACCCCAGTTGAGGCCAAGCAGTTAATTGCAAACATGGCGGCCAACTTACAGCAATTCGGTATTCCTGGGCAGGGGCAAGTTCACAGTGTGACCCAGAATCATGAGATGACTGAAATGAGGGCCCAGGTGGCCGAGATTGGAAATTTACTGAAACAGTTTGTAGGAGGTAATCGAGAGGAGGAGGTCAACGCAATCGGGGGATATGCTTCCAACCCCAGGAAGTATGATCCTTACTCGAGCACATACAACTCCGGTTGGCGTGACCATCCCAATTTGAGCTACGGGAATAGAGAAGGACAACAACGCTTCCAAGGCTAGTCCTATGATAGGCCTAGCAATTCTACCAAAGCTCAAGCCTCGAGTTCCTCCAGATCATTGGAAGAGATGGTTCAGACCATCGTCACATCGACAAGCCAATTCCAAAAAGAAGCTCGAGAAGAGCTAAACTCGCACAAAGCTGAGCTGCAAAATCTGAACAAGCAGCTGACGCAAATGGCGGTGTCGATAAGCAAAATAGAGAGCAAGAGCTCTGGGAAGTTTCCTTCCCAAACCACTGTGAACTTATGTGAGAACGTGAGCTCGATCCAGCTAAGGAGTGGGAAATCAGTTCCCTCCAGAGCCGTGAAGGAAGCAGAGGACAGTTTGAATGAGTCCTCCCCAGTTGTTCTTGATGAGCTGAATGATGAGAAAGAAGAAAGGAATGTGCAAGAAAATGTTCCCAAAGCACCCTTCCCCAGTAGGCTTGCAAAGCCTACTCTGGTGAGCGAAGACGAGGAGGTCTTGAGAACCTTCCAGAAGGTGATGGTGAACATACCGCTTCTTGAGGCAGTGAGCCAAGTGCCAAAATATGCCAAATTCCTCAAGAACTGGTGCACAAAGAAACGGAAGTCCAGAGGGACTGAAAAGAAAAAGGAGAATGTCTGCGCAATCCTCCCAGGTACATTGCCTACCAAGTGCAACGATCCAGGTACTTTTACTATCTCTTGCACTATAGGTAGTAAAGTAGTTAAAAATGCGATGCTTGATCTTGGTGCTTCTGTGAATGTCATGTCTTATGCTTTATTTCTAGAATTGAACTTAAACGAATTGCATGAGTGTGACGTGGTTCTCCAGTTAGCTAACGGGTCTAGCATATTTCCTAGAGGGAAGGTGGAGGATGTTCTTGTGAGAGTGGGTGAAATGATGTTTCCTGCTGATTTTCTTGTGCTTGAAATGAATAGGAATTCCTTGCATGCTTCGTCCTCTATGTTGTTAGGACGCCCTTTTCTTAAGACCGCGAAGGTCAAAATTGACGTGTTCAAGGGCGTAATTTCCTTAGAGTTTGATGATACAGTGCATGAGTTTTCTTTGTTTAAAGAGAAGTCAGTTGAGAATGTTGCTTGTGTGGAGTCTGTGGAGACTAAGGGTTTGACCTCGCGCTTGAGGGATGACTCTTATGTCTCTGTGAAAAAATCTGGTTTAGAACGATTGAAATTGATGCTGTTTTTTGTACTAATCAATGTGATATTCGCGTGTTTGAGGCACGAAGAGAAAAGAAAGTTTTGAATGGTGTTTGCAGGTGCAGTGTGGAAGAGGACATGACTGGAACGTCCCCCGCGATATCGGAATATGGATGAGTTTTTGGGAAGAATTCAGTCGAGCAAACGACTTTAAAAATTTTGCGCTTCTCGGAGGCACCCGAGTGTTGAACTGTCTTTTCTGTCTTTAATTTCATTGCTGTTTTTGTTCTTAGTTTAGTTCAATTTAGCTAATGTAGCTTGCTGTTTTTTTTTTTTTAGGAAATGAGGAAGTTGAGGAAATTTTGGGCTTCGATGATGAACGCGCCGCGTCCTTTCCCTCGCCAACTTCACAAAGAATCAGGGAAGTGTAGTTTCTCTTTCCCTTTAACTTTGTGTATCTGATTAAGTAGCATTGAGGACAATGCTAACTTTTGAAGTTGAGGGTGGATGTCGTGAACTAGCATGTGTAGTTGGTTGAGCAGTGCTAATTTTGAATATTGAAGTGCTTGGGACTCTGTTTACTGCTTGCTAGTGATGATAATCTAGGAAATACATTTTGGAAATCTGAGCATTTGCATAATCTAGTTTTTGCATGATGAGTTTTGCATTTATTAGGTTCATGTCGAAAATTTTAAATTTTTTTTCTGTTGCTCCCTTGCATCTAACGAGCACTTAGCGACCTCGTCTTAATCTTAGTAGGCTTAGTTTGATTGCATGTAGCATTAATTCTTGTTGTCACCCCGGAAGGCACTCTTAGGTAGCTTGTTGCATGAGAGTTAGTGGTCAAATTAATCGAGTTAGCTTACGCTAAGCCTAAAGTAAAAAAAAAAAGTCAGAAAAGCATGTTAGCAAGAAAAATCTCTCGAGGCGCTCCTCCTTCTTATTGGTGCACCTAAGAAGTGAGCGTTAGTCCTTAAAAATGTGAAGTTTAATGCATGAATTTCACGTGTTAGGCAACTCGAGGTTGGAAAGAAAAAGAGAATAAAAAGTTGGGTTCAAAGAACCTCAATAAAGAGTACAAAGTACTCGTAAAAAGAAAAAGAATGAGAAAATTTTAGGTCTCTTAATTTATTACTCTCTCTCGTGTAAGTCAAGCTTAGACTGTTCTTAATCGCTAGAAGTAGGGGGAAAACGGGATGATATGTTGCATGTGGTTTTTTCGGGCTTATGTGAGTTTATGATAGGTTGTCTAGCACACACACACGTTAGGGAGCGATAGTTAATTTTTTATGTGTTCATAGTAAATGCATGCGCTGATTGCCTTCGTGATTATGTTATGTTTAAATTTGCAAAATGCATCGAGGTTTGAATTAGTAGAATGCAAGCATGTCCTTAGAGTCGAATTCTTTATTAGCCTTGCTCGAGGACTAGCAAGATTTAAGTTGGGGGTGTTTGATAACTCCATTTTGGAGCTATTATTCATTCCCTAATTCTAGCTAAATTCCGCATTTAATTAGTTAATATGTCTCATTTATAGGAGATTTGCGGTGAAGAGCTCATGCGTCCATTGGACTCGTTTTGTTGCTTAAAGCGGTGTTTTAACGCCCCGGGAGTGCATCGGGAAAAGGGCAAGCTGATCCAAGAAGAACCGGACCAAAATTGCCTAGGAGAGGTGGCAACGATATTTTTGAACTATCGCTATAAACTCAAGCTGTCGAGGCTTGCCAAAATAAATTTATAAACCCGTAGCTTTTAGCTTTGCAGCTAGCGGTAACGGGGTCGAACCACAGAGAGGGAATAAAATTGAGGATTAATCGTTTAAGATGTGGTTAGGTTAGTTGGTAAGGTTGTCACAAAAAGGGGGGATTTTAATCATGCAATGTAGTGAAAAGTGCTAACGGAAAAGTAATAAACTTGAGAATGAAGAGTGTTGGATTTGGGGAATTTTCGGGATTTTGCTAAGCATTTTAACATTTATCATTTAATTCTAAGGTAAGGCTAATTGATGATGACATGCACACGGTCAGTTACCCGAGAAGCCCCAAGGTAACCGGCTCCATAGAAATTAATTAGACCACACAGTTCTAATCAAACATTATCTAAAGTTGCATTAGGGTGATCTGCCCCAAATTTGACTCTAGATAGTCACTAACATACCGCGACGAACATTCAAGAGTGAATTCTAATTGCTAGTAGATTGCCCGCAAACGCTGTATGCAATCAACAACTATCCTACACGACTCGATACTCCGATTTAGTTTTATCTATCTGTGTTACTTAGTCGAGCAGTGAGAGGCACGGCATCGCTACTCTTTAACATACACAACATGCAAGATGACTCGAGTGTCAATCGTCGAAATCTAACATGCGCGTTGGATTAAGCAAGATAGACAAATGCATACATACTCAAAGCCAAATCAGAACCATTAAGCATACATTATCAAAACATTAAAAACTTAGCAAAAATCCCTAATTAACCCAAATCCAAGCACAAGTACCTTAGCCAATCATGGAGGTTTGGAGTTCCAACACTCCCATGGAAGCTTTGGGCATCATCCCCAAGCTAATATACAAGAAATAAGCTCCAAAAGGCCACAAATGGCGGAGAAAATGAAGAAGACCCGAGAGCAAAATCGAAGGGAAGAAGAAGATGTAAAAGTTGGCTGAAAAATCGTCAAATTGACATTTTAAGCCGTCGGAGCGTCGAGACGCTAGGCCAGCGTCACGACGCTGGTGCCCTAAGTGCCGCGCGCGTTTTCGTCGTGATGGCGTCGAGACGCTGGCAGCGTCTCGACGCTACGTCTGTGCCTGGAGGAAAAATAACGGAAATTTTGTCCTCCTCTAGAATCGAACTCAGGCCTATCAACTTGCCAAATTCCTCCTGCACCACCAGACCACTTATCACAATTTAGATATCATTTGATTAATTAATATACATAGTATAAACACTCAGAATGATTAATCAAAATTATTCTCTAAACGTTCTTTTAAGCTCTTAATTAATTCAATGGTCCGATTTACCCCTAAGTAATTAAATTATACAAAATATATTAATTAAGCACAATTAATTACTTAATTCGCAAGACTTAGGAGCTAAATATTAGCACTTTTTGAGTGCTATCAAAACCCCCAACCTAAATCTTGCTAGTCCTCGAGCAAGGAAAACTCTAAAATAGCTCCTAAGGACTATACATGCATGCTTCTAACTCAAATCTCGATGCTTTAAGAATCAAGACATTTACATAAACAAGTAAGCAATCGATCGCATGCACTTAATCAATGAACATGTCAAAAATTAACTACTACTCCCCTACGTGTGTGTGTGATAGCGAACCTCTCCTAAACCATGCAAGCTCGGAAAAACAACATGCTACAATTCATCTTGTTTTCCCCCTACTTCTAGCATTGAAGAACAGTCTATAGCTTAATCACATCAGAGAGAGCAACAAATTAAGAGGCCTAAAACAATTTTCTCATACACATTTTTTTTTTCTTTTTGAGTACTTTGTACCCTTGGTTAAGGTTCTTTGAACCCAACTTTTTATTTTCTTTTTCTTTCCCATCCCGAGTTGCCTAACATGTCAAACTTAGGCCTAAGCTTCACATTTTTAAGGACTAACGTTCACTTTTTAAGTGCGCACTTTAAAAAGGAGGAACGCCTCGGGAGATTTTTCTAACCAACACGCTTTTCTGCTTTTTTTTTATATTAGGCTTAATCAACCACTAACTCTCATGCAACAAGCTACCCTAGGGGTGCCTTTCGGGGTGACAACAAGAATCATGCAACATGTGATCAAACTAAGCGTACGGAGTCTAAGATGAGGTTGCTAAGTGCTCGATAGATGCAAGGGAGCAACAGAAAAAATTTTAAAATTTTTGACATGAACCTAATAAATGCAAAACACCATCATGCAAAAACTAGATTACGCAAATGCTCAGATTCCAAAAAGACACTTCCTAGATCGTCATAATTAGAAAGCATATAAACAGAGTCCCAACACTTCAAATTCAAAATTAACACTGCTCAACGAACTACACATGCATATCCAAAACATCCAACTCCACCCCCAACTTCAGAAGATAGCATTGTCCTCAATGCTTTTCTATCAGATACACAAAAGTAAAGGGAAAAGAAAAACAACACTTCCCTGATCTTTGTGAAGCTGGCGAGGGGAAAGAGGCGGTGCTTCCCTTATCTGAGCCCAATTTCCTCAACTTCTCCTTATTTCCTAAAAAAAAACAGCAAGCTAAATTAAGCTAAAGTATACTACGAAACTAAACTAAAACAATGATAAACTAACTGACAGAAAAACAGTTCAACACTCGGGTGCCTCCGAGAAGCGCAGAATTTTTAAAGTCGTTTGCTCGACTGAATTCACTCAACGAACTCATCCATACTCCGACAGCGCGGGGGACGTCCCAGACATGTCCTCATCCACACTGTTCCTGCAAACATCATTTAAACACATTTTTTCTCTTCGTGCTTTGAGCACGCGAACATCATCATTGTTAGTGCAATAAAAAACAGCACCATTATCATTCAAGTCTAAGTCTTTTTTCCTAACAGAAGCAAAAGAATAGTCCCTCAAGCGCGAGGTAAAATTCTCTTCCTTCACACAACCCACAGATTTTGTTTTTCCATTCTCATCATACACAAAAGATTTAGACTCATTCATAAAAAATTCATGCACATTGCCATCAAATCCTATAGAAAAGGAACCCCTATCAACATCAATCTTGACCTTAGCGGTCTTCATAAATGGGCGTCCTAGTAAGATAGGAGAGGAAACATGCAAAGAATTTTTGTTCGTATTAAGCACATGGAAATCACATGGAAACAACAAATCTTCCACTTTAACCAAAATGTCCTCAATTTTCCCTAATGGTCGCACACAAGATTGATCGGCTAGTTGAACAACTACATTAGACTCAATTAAATTGCATGGTTTAAGCTCTTTAAACACATCAGCAGACATGACGTTAATTGAGGAACCGAGATCTAGCATGGCATTTTCAATCAGCTTATTACCAATAGTGCATGGGATAGTAAACGTACCAGGATCGACGCACTTTGGTGGAAGCGTACCTTGGAAAATTGCGGAGACAATGTCGTTCTTTTTCTCATCATTCTTGTCCATCTTTTCATTCTCAAGATGGCTTGGGGAACATTCAATCGGCTTCCCCTTTTTCTCAACTGGAGGCAACAAACGGCTTGGGAAGGGAGCCTTGGGCATGTAGCCTTTCAAGCTCGGGGGTGCACCCAACTGAGCTTCCTTCCTTCTTGACTCAAGATCCTCGATCTTTTGCTCAACCTTGCCTTCCTCTTTCTCCACAACAGCGGTGATGGAATAGACCTGCTCACAGGAATTGATCCTCGCGTGTGGGGGTAGTATCCAAGGATTCTCAGGCGCCGAAATCAAGGGAATATCCCTTCCACTCTTCAGTGCAATACCATCTGGCCAATCAGCTGCCTGAGTTTCCATCCTACTCGTTCTGGTCTTTGCCTCCGTCATCCCTTCTCTCATCGACCGCAACTGCGCATTGGTATCCTGATAAGTTTCCATGAGGGACTTGAACATTCCTTCAATGGATTGAGAAGAAACAGAAGGACGATTTCGCGATGGGTCTCCTTGAAATTTAAGCAAACCGTCGTGTATCTTTGACAGTTGGCCCTGGAGCTCTTTCACTTCGCTTTGGAGGCGGGCTTGCTCACGTGCTTCAATTCCATTATGCTGCATATTCTGAGCCATATTACAGATCAAACGCCGAGCTTCCACTGGGGTCTTGTCAATCAACGCCCCTCCACTAGCTGCATCAAGCAACCAACAATCATGATCACACAAGCCTTCGTAGAAGAAGCGAATGAGTTCTGCCTGTGGAATCCGATGGTGGGGGAAGTCTTCGCACAACCGGGTAAACCGCTCCCAATATTTATCAAAGGTCTCCCCTTCCTCCTGCATGATCCCGTAAATCTCCTTCCTTAGGAACTTGGCTCTCGAAGCGGGGAAGTATTTGTCTAAAAACAGCTCTTTCAACCCATTCCACGTAGAGGTAGTCCCAGGTAAGTAGTGCAGCCAATCCCTCGCTTTATCCTTCAGGGAGAAAACGAAAGCTCTCAAGTACAACTGATCTTCAGTTACTTCGCTCGTTTTCATCGCAGAGCACACCATATGGAATTCCTTAAGGTGCTTGATCGGATCTTCACCTGATTTGCCATAAAAATAAGGAAGTGAGTTAAGCAAACTTGATTTTAGCTCAAACTTACCTGATACCGGCGGAAATGATATACACAAAGGTTGACAGAGAAGGCCATCCATCGCCCACTCCTTGAGCGTTCTCCGATTCTCATTATCGTTCTCCAAGACCTCCATCTCTTCTGAGTGTAACCTGAACTTTCAAAATCTTGGAAGAGAGGACCGTTATCCAAATAAAATAAAATAAAACAAAAACAATTCACTTAAAAATCATTTTTTTTTTTTTTTTTTTTTTTTTTTTTTAAAACAACCAATCAACCTTAATCAAAAATAAAAATTAATCTCATTTTTAATTGCCCTCCCCGGCAACGGCGCCAATTTTGGCAACGATATTTTTGAACTATCGCTATAAACTCAAGCTGTCGAGGCTTGCCAAAATAAATTTATAAACCCGTAGCTTTTAGCTTTGCAGCTAGCGGTAACGGGGTCGAACCACAGAGAGGGAATAAAATTGAGGATTAATCGTTTAAGATGTGGTTAGGTTAGTTGGTAAGGTTGTCACAAAAAGGGGGGATTTTAATCATGCAATGTAGTGAAAAGTGCTAACGGAAAAGTAATAAACTTGAGAATGAAGAGTGTTGGATTTGGGGAATTTTCGGGATTTTGCTAAGCATTTTAACATTTATCATTTAATTCTAAGGTAAGGCTAATTGATGATGACATGCACACGGTCAGTTACCCGAGAAGCCCCAAGGTAACCGGCTCCATAGAAATTAATTAGACCACACAGTTCTAATCAAACATTATCTAAAGTTGCATTAGGGTGATCTGCCCCAAATTTGACTCTAGATAGTCACTAACATACCGCGACGAACATTCAAGAGTGAATTCTAATTGCTAGTAGATTGCCCGCAAACGCTGTATGCAATCAACAACTATCCTACACGACTCGATACTCCGATTTAGTTTTATCTATCTGTGTTACTTAGTCGAGCAGTGAGAGGCACGGCATCGCTACTCTTTAACATACACAACATGCAAGATGACTCGAGTGTCAATCGTCGAAATCTAACATGCGCGTTGGATTAAGCAAGATAGACAAATGCATACATACTCAAAGCCAAATCAGAACCATTAAGCATACATTATCAAAACATTAAAAACTTAGCAAAAATCCCTAATTAACCCAAATCCAAGCACAAGTACCTTATCCAATCATGGAGGTTTGGAGTTCCAACACTCCCATGGAAGCTTTGGGCATCATCCCCAAGCTAATATACAAGAAATAAGCTCCAAAAGGCCACAAATGGCGGAGAAAATGAAGAAGACCCGAGAGCAAAATCGAAGGGAAGAAGAAGATGTAAAAGTTGGCTGAAAAATCGTCAAATTGACGTTTTAAGCCGTCGGAGCGTCGAGACGCTAAGGCCAGCGTCTCGACGCTGGTGCCCTAAGTGCCGCGCGCGTTTTCGTCGTGACAGCGTCTCGACGCTACGTCTGTGCCTGGAGGAAAAATAACGGAAATTTTGTCCTCCTCTAGAATCGAACTCAGGCCTATCAACTTGCCAAATTCCTCCTGCACCACCAGACCACTTATCACAATTGAGATATCATTTGATTAATTAATATACATAGTATAAACACTCAGAATGATTAATCAAAATTATTCTCTAAACGTTCTTTTAAGCTCTTAATTAATTCAATGGTCCGATTTACCCCTAAGTAATTAAATTATACAAAATATATTAATTAAGCACAATTAATTACTTAATTCGCAAGACTTAGGAGCTAAATATTAGCACTTTTTGAGTGCTATCAAGAGGCAATTTTCCAGCCCAAACCCGAGAGCAAGCGTCGAGCAGACAGCGTCGAGATGCTTGCTCAACGCTGCCTGGCGTCGAGACCCTACCGCGGCGTCAAGACGCTCCGAGAGGCGCGCGCGCAGGAAATTATCGGGCCAGCGTCGAGACGCTCGCCTAGCGTCTCGACGCCATCGCGAGGCGCGCGCGGATTCATTAGGTCGCCGCGTCGCGACGCTGTCCCAGCGTCTCGACGCTCCGACGGATTTAAAAACCTCAAGGACGATTTTCCAGCAGCCAAGTTCAATTTCATCTTCTTCCTCTCAGATTTTCTTCTACTTTTTAGCTTGCTCCGCCATTTGTGGCCTAGTTTTAGAGCTTTTCTTTGTAATAAGGTTAGAGATGATGGCCATTGCCTCCGTTGGAGCGTTTGTGACAATCCTCTCCATGGTCGGCTAAGGTACTGTGAACGGTTCGGGATGATTTAGGGATTATTTGTTAGGCTTTTACATTTTGATAATCTTTGCTTATGGTTCTGAAGAAAGCAAGTGTAAAAGCCAAACAAGTAAAGAAATAAAGCTATAATGTGAAGAAGAATAATTGCGGGTCTCGCAATTATTTAGCAATAAAATCGCAAAAATAAAAAGACTAAGGCAAAAAGCAGGAATGTTTTATTGCGGTTCTCGCAATAATCTAGCAATAAATTAGCAATGTTTTTTAATGTAAAGTAAGGCAGCAAGGTCGACTTAAGACTCCTCTATAGGCACTTAACTACGATCATTCAGCAGTAGATTAACATATCATGCATCGTTTTAGCTCAGTCTCATGCATCTTTGATTACATGCATTAGATTTTTAGTTCACTCATATCCAAGTAAGACATAATCACCTATTTATACAAGCAAGCTAATGAACGTGCTAGGAGAACGCCTATTCCTAGGTCGTTTTCTGGTTACCATAAAAGGCTAGCATGAATGGATGACTCTGAACTCTTACTCCTTCCGGAGGTTAGGAATTCTTTAGACAAAATGGATGGTCGGTCGAAATTGCCCGTGGGATGAAGCTTACATACATTCAATGCAATCATACTACCCTACATGTTGAATTCTCGTATTTCTAGCCTACAGATTCATCTTTAGCAGACCTTTCTTAGATTAGTTACTCATGGTTTTCAAAGAACTAAAAGAGATGGATTGGTTGATCATGATTCAAAGAGCTTAGTAAAGGCAATTGAATAAGAGATAACAAAATGAAGAACTCAACAAGACTCAATTGATTACTTTCTAAAAACCGAATACAAAGACTTCATAAAACAGACGTGCGAAGGTTCGAAAGCAGTAAAGAATAAGTGTATTTGAAGAACGAATTAGAACAACATCACAAATGGAATCAGTAGAGGAAAAACAGTAAAGAAAGCTGTAAAAAGGTGCACGGATCTCCTCGTCGCAAACGCCTCGGATGAAGGAGAAGATTAGCTGATCTTGGGGATGAATTCAATCAGAAGAGAAGAAGCTTCTCTTCTTCCTCTCGAATTATCGACGCCAAGGGCTGATTTCTTCGTTCCAACAAACGGGAGAAGGAAATTCGTCTGCAGATTGCTTTGCAACTGGGATCTCCACGCTTCTGAGCTGTCTATGAATTCAATCAGAAGAGAAGAAGCTTCTCTTCTTCCTCTCGAATTATCGACGCCAAGGGCTGATTTCTTCGTTCCAACAAACGGGAGAAGGAAATTCGTCTGCAGATTGCTTTGCAACTGGGATCTCCACGCTTCTGAGCTGTCTTTCTCCTTCACTCTTCGTCTCTTTTTATAGCTTTTGCAGGTGCCTTCAGCCGCGGATATCCATCCATTCTGAACAACAAACCTCCACGTGGCAGCAGTGGAGAGCTTAGGCGGCTGAAAAATCGCAACAATGACGACTGACGGCTGGGAGAAGTTCAGCAGAAGCAGCTTGGCATTGCGGTTTCCTTGCGAGAGCCGCAATGCTTTGTATGCGATTAATTGCGGCTTCAGCAATGTTTCCGCAATTTCCCTGCAATGTACATTTTAACTCATTTTACATCATTTTGCATCCTTTTTCGTTCCTTTTCCAAATAAGTCTTATTTCAGCCTCCTTCCTCGAATTCTCACATTTAAGCACACCTTAAGCTAACTTCTAACAAAAGCACTCAAGAGATTACATGATTGGATTAAGCCGTGTAACAATATGAGAGAAAAAAGAATTTAAATTTATTCAAATTCGTTTTTGGAAGAATGATGGACATATTTAAATATGATTTAAATATGGGATCGGTCTAAAACATGAATAGGGATTCATGTGTGATGATTCGGTTTAAGAAACCGGGATTAGTCTTATTATTTAATTAATATTTGATATTGAATTAAATAATAATATGAATTAATTAAAAAGTTTAATTAATTATAATTTATTTTGTTTATTAAAATTAATTATGAATTAATTTTAAAATGACAAAATATTACAAGTGGGATTATCCAAGTCAAAGTGGATTTATCCAAGTTGTGAAGTGGATTGTGAATCACCAACAACATGCATATAAACTCATCAATTTTGGAACACTTGGTGGAAGACTAATCCGACTAATTTGAGGTGTCATGCTAAGCAAAGAGTTTGTTGCATGTGAATTGCCTATAAATTGGATGAAGATCAAATAGTTTGAGGTTGAGGAATTTTCAAAGAGTTTGAATATTTGGATGAGCATGAAGAGTTCATGTTACTTGAAAAATTAGAAAGCTAAGTGTTCGATTTTTCTCACAAAATCCTCATCACTTTCATCTTCTCATCTTCTTCTTCCAAACTTTTCGTTTCATAAAGGAGTCCCACCACTCTGTTGCTCGGCTCGAGGATAGCGGGACTACCGGAGGTCGTTCTCGGAGAGTTCGAGAGAAGCTTTGAAGGGTTCGTGAAGAGATTCGAGCATCAGAATAGAAGTCCTTAGAACTACAAGAGGTATGTGTTCTAATTCCTTTTTATTTCAAAGCTTTGAGCATGTTTCTTATTTACCTAAATTCATGAAATTAGAGTGCCAATGATCCGTCTCTCTTCCGTTGCGCTACATGCGCTCCATCAATTGGTATCAGAGCGTTTTTTTGGTCACTCAATTTGCATCAATTTAAGCTCGGTGGGTATTTGTTTTAGAAATTAATTTTTCTGGGCGTCTAAAGTGTTATTCCGGTTTTGACATATTTTTTTGAGCTTTTATTTGTACTTCGTTTTGTAATTTCCCGGGCGTGTATGGGCTTTAATGTGTGCAGAAGAGTCTATGAAAAATTTGGAGTCATTAGAGTCCATATAGGCTTTCATTTCGAAGACAGAAGCTCGGGTGTCAAAAAAAACACCATGCTGTTTTTTCTGCAAAATTCAGCACAAAACCAGTTCAGCGCAAGGTGGAAGAAATGGTCCGGTTCCGTCCTCGGGTGGTCCGGTTCACTAAAAGTCAGACCGGTTCCTTATTCTTCACCCTCTGGAGGTCCGGTTCAACGTTCGTTTGGTCCGGTTCGGGTCGTTATTGGTCCGGTTCCGGGTTGTTGAAGTCGGGACAACTGTTTTGGATCGGTTCAGCTTATTTGAAGCTTGTAGTTGCTGTTGTTTTTGGCCGGTTCGGGGCGGTTCGAAGGGTTCGGAAGCGTCTCAACCTAGTTGGTGAATTATTATTGTAATAATTTAGTTGCTTGCTTGCCCGTGATGCCAAAACCGGTCCACTTTAGTATGTTTAATTAATTATGCATTGTGAATGTATGTTTTAATTAAAGTCTTTTGTATGTGCATAAAGTATGCCATATAGATTTCAAATCCCACCATAGGAAGCATGTTGCATGCATTGAAAGTATAATATCAGTGTTATGTTGCATAGTATACATGCTTGATTCATGAGAATTAATATAAGTGTTATATTAATTTATGAATTGGATGTTGCTTGTTTAAAAGTGTAATTGATATAAGTGTTATATTAATTGTGAAATTAAACATACAACATAGTTGCCTTAGTTGAATATAATTGTTATATTCTTGCTTGGGAAGCATGTTATAAAATGAATGTAATGGTTATATTCTAGCTTAGGAAGCATGTTATAGAATGTCTTTGTTTTATAAATCGTTGTAAAATGAGATAGACATTTAAAATCTATAACAAAGATAAATGCATGCTCACTAAGGGTTAAAGAATTCCAATGCGATTAGGAATTTAGTATCGATTCGTTTTAATAGTTAAAATAGGTCGATATCTTGTAAAGCTAAGGTTACAAGAGAACTCACCCGGTGAGATCCTGTACTAAGGTTGAAGGTATTTAAGATGAAGGTTTATGGAACACCTCCTACCTGGGGATCGATCCGGTACTTGAGTTAAGTTAACCCGGCTTTATGAGCATGCACGTGAGAGGTGTAAGGTTATAAAGCGTTTATCACCTAGACATCTTAGGTAAAAGTATGTTCTACCTAGACTTAGGTTTTATTGTCTTAGCCGGATAATGCCTAAGTAAAAGTATACCCAAACCATTCTAAAATACTTAGTAGTGGTGTTGAGAAGGTATATATGATATATCAATCTCATCTTACGTTCTCTGTGAAGTTCACATCGTGAGATTTATGCTCGGCCTCGTGATGTCAATAGGGCATCCCCATTCGGATGGTGTTTGCATAAATCAAGAGCAAGGTGAATGGAGAAAGTATTTATAGTAAGTGGGAGAAGGAAGTATGTCAATACATCCTGCGGTCTCCTCCATTAGGTTGAACCGTGAGATTCCCATGTTCCGCCTGTTGGTTGCCCATAGTAGCACCGGCCATTCGGAGGGCCGTTTCATGGGAGTCGAAACAACTCAATCTCCAGAAATGGATAGGGTCTCTTAGGTCAATTCCCAACTTTGACATTTCCATTCGGTTGCACTGTTGGGGCCGACCTCTGAGTTCTGAAAATGGCAGGTCACACTTACAAAGGATTACTAAGTTGTTAGTAGATTCTTGACCGAAGTAGCGATAACTAAGGTGTTATAGGAATATGAGTTATTCTGGTATTAGCATTTAGTCAACAATGTCTTGGTTTAGTGAAGGAGTGATTGACTGCCCCTCGGTAGCGGTTGCTCTGACTCACTGGAGTATCGTTGCAAATTAATAATGATTTTTTGGGTACATTCTTACTTTAGCTAAAATCTTGTTTGGATGTATGAAATGGGTTAAAATCAATTCACTAATAGAATTTATTCTTTTTCAGCATGTCTAGCTCGTTTAACCAATTACTAGCTTATGATAAACTAAACGACGATAACTACACGACCTGGAAATCGAGCTTGAATACGATTCTTGTAATCGATGATCTTAGGTTTGTCTTAATAGTGGAATGTCCTCCCCCTCCTAGCTCGTCTGCAACTCGAACTGTTCGAGATGCATTTGACAGGTGGACTAGGGCTAATGATAAAGCTAGAGTCTACATCTTGGCCAGCACATCCGATGTGTTAGCTAAGAAGCATGAGGTAATGGTCTCGGCTAAGGAGATCATGGATTCATTACAGACGATGTTTGGACAACCGTCTTCATCGATCTATCATGATACCCTCATGGCGAGAAAAGCTGAGAAGAAACAACAAAGTAAATATGATTTACTCGTTGTTCAAATATGTTTAGTGGAACATGATAATTCTTCCTGGATACTGGATTCAGGAGCCACTGACCATGTTTGTTCTTCTTTCCAGGAAACTAGTTCCTGGCAGCTGTTTGCTGAAGGTGAGATAACTCTCAGGGTTGGAACAGGAGAGGTTGTCTCAGCCAAGGCAGTGGGAGCTGTCAAGTTGTTATATAGAGATAGTTTCATTTTACTTGAAAATGTATTGTTGGTTCCTAGCTTTAAAAGGAACCTTGTATCTATCTCTTGTTTACTTGAACATTTGTATAAAGTATCTTTTGATTTTAATGAAGCGTTCATTAGCAAAAGAGGTGTACATATATGTTCTGCGAAACTTGAAAACAACTTGTATGTGTTAAGACCAACAGAGGCAAAAGCTATTTTGAACACCGAAATGTTTAAAACAGCTCTGACTCAAACTAAAAGGCAGAAACTTTCTCCAAGTACCTATCTTTGGCACTTGAGACTAGGCCACATTAATCTCTATAGGATTGGGAGATTGGTTAAGAGTGGTCTCCTAAATCAGTTAGAGGACAACTCTTTACCACCATGCGAGTCTTGTCTTGAGGGCAAGATGACCAAACGATCTTTTTTTGAAAAATGTCATAGGTCCAAAGAAACTCTAGAGTTTGTACATTCAGACCTTTGTGGTCCGATGAATGTTAAAGAACGGGGAGGGTATGAATATTTTATCAGCTTTATTGATGATTATTCTAGGTACGACTATCTTTACCTAATGCATCATAAGTCCGAAGCTCTTGAAAAGTTCAAGGAGTAGAAGGCAGAGGTTGAGAACACATTAGGTAAAACGATTAAAACACTCCGATCAGATCGAGGTGGAGAGTATATGGATTTAGGATTCCAGGACTATATGATAGAACATGGAATAGTTGTTGGGTTTTATGTCCTAAAACTCGTGGTTTGTAAATTGAATGTATATTCTATTTTGCAATAAGGCTGTTACTGAGTTTTATTCAGTAAAGTTGTTATTGAATAAAGTGAATTGTGTTTACTTTTAACCTAACTCCAATAAACAAAGAACCCATGGTTATAGATTGTATACTTGAACTTCATGTGTGACATGATTGTGGATCAAGTTCAAGTAATAGCCAGAACGGTCTATAGTATAGGGATAAGGCTGGGTACCTTATCCTGGGGACACTATTGGACGCGGCCCACTTTGTATAGTACAAACGATGTGATCCGAAATCGTTCATGTGGAGACATGTGAGTGGGGGCTTCCTATACAATGAGTTTGCATAAGACTGAACCGCGAAATAAAGTCACTTTTTCTTTACAACTTCGTTTACTGTAAAGACCGACTTTTTCATATGATGACCTAAGTAACTCGATCGGAATCCTGAGCACGCTATGAACTCCTGTTTATTCGGGTTTATCCTTTGACTTGTATGGGTGAGAGTGGCCCGAGATCGCCTACTCAATAAGCCTACCATCTTGGGTATAAGACCGGGTAGGTAGCTGGTGGTAGTGGAATTTTGTGAATATTCCGTGTGTTTCGGGTTGTCGAGACCCGCCAAATTAAAATTTATAACACTGCCTAAGGCTTCTTCAAAACTTGTAGAAAGCGGTAGTCAGGATCGTACCACAGGGAATTTAATAGATTAATCTAAATTCAGAATTTTAATTGCTTAATGAGAGAAAATGTTGATGGGGGTTTTGAGAATTAAGAGAAGAAAAGAAAAAATAAAGGGAAAAATTAAATGACAATTTGGAATAACGGGAGAAATTGAAATTGTAATGAAAACACTCAATCTAAAGGTTCCGGGTTATTAATTGCGATGTGATTCGGATCATAGACGCCCAAGACTTAGCATGCTTTTGACTAACACCCACGCAAATTACATATTTCTAAGAAGAAACTAGCAATCCCGAGTAGTTGATGAAGAGTTGACAACTCTTCATCAAGCTTCGATGTTAATTCAATTGAGGGCGAACGCTCTCCCAAATAGAGTTAACTACGAGCGACGGGTAACCAAGCGACGAGTACGTTACTGAGATCTCTAATAACGGGCTCGATTTACTCTTCATCTAGAGCCTAATGGGTAGCTAAATTAAATGTTGCAGCACCAATTTAAATACACTAAGACTATCGTCACTCAACCCATAAGAGGCAAACGCATAATGGGTTTTTGACCAACCCAACAATCAATAAACAAAATGGGAGTCAAACCAAGAAGAAATTGATGCTGGAAATTAAAGCTTAGATTAGAGAAGAGTTGAATGCTAAACATGCTAAACATACACAAACAATCCAAGTCTCACCCAATCACATTTACAACATCTAACCCATCTCCTAAAGATCAAGTATTACCTCTTAGTTAGCCATGGATGCAAATGGGAAGAAAGAAATTCATGGGTGGCCTTCCAAGCTCCATTAATGGAGTTACAATACCCAAAAATGGGTGGATAATCGTTTTTAGAAGAGAAGGGGGAGAAGAGAATTGACCTAAAATCAGAAAAACGGACTTAAATACCCATTTCTGCGTCAGACTGGCGCCTAGGCGCCATAAGTCAGCGCCTAGGCGCCGCGGGCAAAATCGGGACAGCGCCTAGGCGCTGAGCCCTCTGGAAAATTTACAAAATCTGGGATTTTTTTATAACTTTTAATGTCGGACTTTTTCAGGACTTTTAATGACGGGTAATTCGGGTCATGGCTAGGGTCAGCGCGCGGACGAGGCGAGGCGAGGCGAGGCGAGCGGCGCGCACGCTGACTTTTGATGTCGGACACGGGCGCGGAGGCGGACGAAAGGGGACGCGCGCGCAGACACGGGCGTGCGCGGGCGTGGACGCGCGGGGCAAGGACCGGGGCGGGCTGGCGAGCGGCGCGCGCGGGACTTTCGATGACGGGCACTCGGCTGCACGCGCGGAAACGGGCGTGCACGGACGGTCTGGGCGTGCGGCGCGGTTGGGCCCCTGGGCGCTGGGAGCCGGCGCCTGGGCGCTGATCTCTCGGGTCTAAGCCCAATTTTGGGTCGTTTTTGCTCCCGAACTCCGTTTGGCCTATCTTTTTGACCCGAACACTTCCCGAAACGTCTTAAATGACCGATTTAGCCCTGAAATTCATAATTTGACTTCTCGAGCTCTCTGCCACGAAATACCTAAAATAAGGAGATTTAATTGAATTAAGCATGGCATTTAGCTAGATTTAAGGCTATAATTATAGCTCTATTTTAGAGCTATCAAAATACCCCCGACCTGAATCTTGCTAGTCCTCGAGCAAGGAACACTTTGATTTATCTTATAATAATAGACATGCATGCTGACGACTCGAATCTCAATGCTTGCAAAAACAAGATAATCATGCTAACGGAAAACTATCAAGCGTATGCATAATTTGTGAATATTTCAAAATATTAGTTCTCATTCCCTAACGTGTGTGTGTGATTATTAGCACCTCCTATCCTAGCTTCCATAGACCCAGAACCACCTTAATCAATCCTAATACTCATCTTCCCCCTACTTCTGGCAATAAGAACAGACTATCGGCTTTTCAATGTCGGAAAGAATAACAAAACAAAAGGCCTAACTAATTTTTTTTCTTTTCTTTTCTTGAGAGCCTAACACGTCAAGCATTTGTTTCGCTTCATGTTTTTAAGGACTAGTGCTCACTTCTGTTAGTTGCCCTTTCATGCAGTGGCAACCGTGGGTTACACGATCACCCCTGGTTACACGGGCAACACAAGAAGGAGGAACACCTCAGAATACATTTCGAACATGCTTTTACTCTCTATAATTTTTTTTTTATAGGCACATAGCTTTCTAAATCAAATGATTCGTTATAAATTATAACACATCAAGCCTCCCTAAATGAACCTTTCGGGGTGACAACGAGTTTTCAGACAAAATAAAATAATTCTAAGCCTACAGAACTACGAGTAAGAGGTCTACGTGCTCAGTGAATGTAGGGGAATAATCGAAAAAAATTTAAAATATGCTCAAAATATGCATACATTCCCATAATTTTCTCGCAATGCACAACTATGTTGTATTCACAAGCAAATCACAGAAAGTCCTCATCGGACAATATGCATTCAGATTCCTAAACATCTCAAAATCAGAGTACGACATGCTCAAGAACTACAATGGAGTTCAAATATAAATTTCACCCCCCACCTAAAAGACTGCATTGTCCTCAATGCATCTAATCCATCATATAATCAATGATAACAACAAAAATTAAAGGGAACAAAAACCTCCCCTTAATTTTTGTGGGATCGGTGAGAGGGTACGCACAACTTCAAATTCAATGTAGTTCTGAAATATCAGTCATCTCCCGTTTATTACCTAAGAAAGCAAAATAACAAACTTAAACAACTTAAACTAAACAAACAAAACTATAAAAAACAGCAACTAATCAAAAATACAGTTCAATGCTCGGGTGCCTCCGAGAAGCGCAAATTTTTAAAGTCGATTGCTCGACTGAATTCTCCCTTTCAAATTCATCCATAGTCCAATGGCGCGGGGGGTACTCCATGTTGGGTTTTATGTCCTAAAACTCGTAGTTTGTAAACTGTTTGAATGTATATATTTTATTTCAATAAAGTTGTTATTGAATTTTAGTGAATTGTGTTTGTATTAACCTATACCAATAACTAACACCCATGGTGATAGTATGAGTACTTGAACTTCATGTGTGACATGAATGTGGATCAAGTTCAAGTAGACAGCCAAAATGGTCTATAGTATAGGGATAAGGCTGGGTACCTTATCCTGGGGACACTATTGGACGCGGCTCACTTTGTATAGTACAAAACGATGTGATTCGAATCGTTTCATGTAGAGACATGTGAGTGAGGGCGTCCTGTGCAATGAGTTTGCACAAGACCGAACCAAGAAATAAAATCGCTCTTTCTTTATAACACCGTTTACTGTAAAGACCAGTTTTTTCATATGATGACTTAGGTAACTCGATCTCAATCCTGTGCTCACTATGAACTCCTGTTTATTTGACCTCCTTTGACTTGTACGGGTGAGAGTGGCCAGATCGCCGACTCAATAAGCCTACCATATTGGGGATAAGATCGAATAAGTGGCGGGGGACGTAGTTGTGCGAGATGGAATTCACTCCTACCCGCTTTAAGGGTTAGTAGAGAGGTTGTTCCCTTAAGTGCTGACTCTAGGTCTTGAACAATGGGCCCATCCTCTCCTGATCAGGGAGGAATCTGATTTGATGGTTGGACCACAAATCAATTGTTCATTAGAGGTGTCAGTGGTACTTAAGGAACAAGATATAATACAAGGGTTAAACGGTATAAATGACCCGTTGTGATTATGAACGACCTGTGAAGGATCGACTTACTGATGATAGTTATATCAACAGGACACAATATATCTACAGTGAGGAGAGTGCAGCCCTTGGACTTTAGTGGAGTGTCCGGGGGTTAACGAATGTTGGTTAGTTCGGTTGAAAGAGTTTTGACTAGATAATCTCGTATCGTTGGAGCTCATGATCTGTAGGTCCTTACGGTTCTCCTGGCTAGCTCGGATAAAGCCGTGAAACAATATAAAAGAAAAGAAAAGAATTTGAATCGTTCAAATTCGGGTTTGTGGAAGAAGGATAGACATATTTAAATGGACATATTTAAATATGATTTAAATATGAGATTGGTCTGAAAACATGAATAGGATTCATGTGCAAAAAGTCGGTTTTCGAAAAATCGGGTTTAATTATATTATTTAATTTATATTTGATATTGAATTAAATAATATTAATTAATATATATATATTTTTTATTAATTAAAAAGTTTAATTAATAAAATAATTATTATTATTTTTAATAATAATAATAATAATATATAATATATATATATATATATATATATATATATATATATATATATATATATATATATATATATATATATACACATGTGTCTTACATGCATAAGGATTATATACAGGGTATATATTTATGTCATCAGATCAATTAATTAAAAAAAAAAAAAAGGAAAAAGAAAATCAAAAAGAGCTGAGTGCTCTTTTGGGTTGTTGATTGAATTGTGAATTCAATTTGAATTTTCTTTCTCCGTCTTCTTCTTTCTTCCTCAGCTCTCTGTGAAAATTGTTTTCATCAGTGAGCTTCTTCCTCCGTTTCTTTTGTAAAAGGAGTCCCACTACTCCGTTTCTCGGCCCGAGGATAGCGGGACTACCGTGGGTGGTCCACGAAGGTTTCGTGAGAAGGCTCGTTGAACTCGTGAGGAGCTTCTGGCGGTGAAATTGAAGAAATACGAACGACAAGGGTATGTGTTCTAATTTCTCTTTTTCATTGCTTTTGCATGTTTCCGTTTTGTTTAAATTGATGAAATTAGAGTGTCTATGATCCAAATCGCTTCCGCTGCGTGCCATGCGCTCCATCACTCCAATCATCCCTTCGTCCGCGTCGGACCTGCAAACATCAATTGAACAAAAAATTTCTTTCTGTGCCTCATGCACGTCAACATCATCATTATCAAATAACAAGAAAACAAATCCATCACTATTCACAATAAAATTTGGATCATCGTCAAAAGCATACAGAAAACAAGCAGATTTAGAATTAATCTCATTCAAATTCAGATTCCCGTTCTTATCACAAGTAGACTTTAAATCCTGCATAAGAAATTCATTCTTAGTCTCGTCAAATTCCACAGAGAGAGCACCCCTATTAACATCAATTTTGACCCTCGCGGTCTTCATAAAAGGGCGACCCAACAAAATAGAAGATGAGACAGTAGAAGGATTTCCATTCATATCCAGAACATAAAAGTCAGCGGGAAAAACCATGTCATTAACTCTAACAAGAACGTCTTTTACCTTCCCTAATGAATGGATGTAAGATCGATCGGCTAGCTGTACTACTACGCTCGTCTCATGCATTTCACTCAAGTTAAGTTCTTTAAACATGGCATGGGACATAACATTAATAGAAGCTCCGAGATCTATCATAGCATTTTTAACGACTCTACTACCTATCATGCAAGGAAGTGTGAACATACCTGGATCTCCGCATTTAGTAGGTAGAGTACCTGGAAGGATCGCTGAGACATTCTCTTTATTCTTCTCATTATTCATTCTTGCCTTCATCTTGCAAGTAACCCAATCCTTCAAAAATTTAGCATATTTTGGGATTTTCCTCACGGCCTCCAAGAGTGGAACGTTTACCATTTCCTTTTGGAAGGTCTTCAAAACCACCTCATCTTCGTTCACATCCTTGGGCTTTGCAAGCCTACTGAGGAGGGGTGCTATGGGGATACTTGCTGGAACAATTTCATTCAATTCTTTCTTTTCTTCAAACTCTTCATCCAAAAGATGGCTCGTGGAAGGTGCATTCGGTTCGCTCTTCTTCTATGGATCAGGACTCAACAAACGACTTGGGACAACTTCATTACCCTCACATAACTTTATTGCACATGCCTGCTCGCAGGGATTCACGGTCAAGTGTGGAGGTATCATCCAAGGGTTTCCACTGAGCTCTACAGGTGCAGAACGTGAAAGACTGTGTCCAACCTTCTTGATCGCATCCAAAATATCCTCGTCTTTAATCTCTTCAGGGGGTCTCATCAACCTACTAGGGAAAGGAGCCTTAGGAACATAAGATTTCATATATGAAAGAGGATTGGAACATACCGAACTTCTTGAAGATGTTGCCTCATTTCTTACCATGGGCTTTTCTACCTTTTTCTCGCACTCAATGGAAACAGAGCGTGGCGAAATTTCCTCCCCACTTATGAGAGTGATAGCATTAATACTCTCCGCTTTACGAGTTTCCAACTTGACTATCCTCCCAGCCACTTGGGTTATCGCATTGCTAAGATTTTGAAATTGCTCCTGGCTTTGTTTTTGAATCTTCTGGCTTTGTTTTTGAAGCTCCTGGCTTTGTTTTTGAAAAACTAAATTTGACTCCACCAGAGATTTCATCATTTCCCCAAGCGATTTGCCTGAAACAGAGGAACAAATTTGTGGTAAGCTTTCTTTCAGTTCATATACAGTGCTACTTACCTCAGCCATGCGGTCCTTCAGCTCGTTCATTTCGCTTTTGAGGCGAATTTGGTCACTTCTTCCACAACCATATTGCTGAATATTTCCAGCCATGCTTGAGATTAAGAGTCTAGCTTCATTTGGGGTTTTGTCCATTAGAGCTCCACCGCTAGCTGCATCTATCATCCTCTGATCATATGGGAGCAAACCTTCATACACAAACCCAATGAGATTTTGTTCGGAGATCTTGTGATTCGGGCATTCTTCGCACAATCTAAGAAACTTCTCCCAATATTCGTGTAGATTTTCGCCCTCTTCCTGTTCAACGGCACGGATTCTTCTCTTAGCGGCAATAACTTCCGAGGCAGGAAATAATTTCTCTAAGTAGAGCCTGTGCATATCGCTCCAAGTGGAAATGGAGCCCGACGGTAGGTAGTGGAGCCATTCTCTTGCTTTTTCCTTTAAGGGAAAAGGGAAAGCTCTCAAGCTCACTTGATTTTCCGTGGCTTCGACTGTTATTAACCCCGCTCTCACCAACTGAAATTCCTTGAGATGAATATGCGGGCTTTCACCTGCATTACCAAAAAATGAAGGAAGTAAGTTGATGAAGCTAGCCTTAAGTTCGAAATTACCTGTTACCGCAGGATACGATATACATAATGGTTGACGGTTTAAATCTGGCATCGCCAACTCCCTAAGAGTCTTTTGATACCCATCATTCCTTTCCAAGGCTTCCATCATACCCTGCTCTTAACAAACACTAGGGAAACACTTAAAACAATAAAAGAAAGAAAAACAAACAAAACAGAAAAAATTTTAAACTAAACAATTAAAATTTAAATCAAGACAAACTAATTTAAATTCTCCGGCAGCGGCGCCAAATTTGGTAGCGGAATTTTGTGAATATTCCGTGTGTTTCGGGTTGTCGAGACCCGCCAAATTAAAATTTATAACACTGCCTAAGGCTTCTTCAAAACTTGTAGAAAGCGGTAGTCAGGATCGTACCACAGGGAATTTAATAGCTTAATCTAAATTCAGAATTTTAATTTCTTAATGAGAGAAAATGTTGATGGGGGGTTTTGAGAATTAAGAGAAGAAAAGAAAAAATAAAGGGAAAAATTAAATGACAATTTGGAATAACGGGAGAAATGGAAATTGTAATAAAAACACTCAATCTAAAGGTTCTGGGTTATTAATTGCAATGTGATTCGGATCATAGACGCCCAAGACTTAGCATGCTTTTGACTAACACCCACGCAAATTACATATTTCTAAGAAGAAACTAGCAATCCCGAGTAGTTGATGAAGAGTTGACAGCTCTTCATCAAGCTTCGATGTTAATTCAATTGAGGGCGAACGCTCTCCCAAATAGAGTTAACTACGAGCGACGGGTAACCAAGCGACGAGTACGTTACTGAGATCTCTAATAACGGGCTCGATTTACTCTTCATCTAGAGCCTAATGGGTAGCTAAATTAAATGTTGCAGCACCAATTTAAATACACTAAGACTATCGTCACTCAACCCATAAGAGGCAAACGCATAATGGGTTTTTGACCAACCCAACAATCAATAAACAAAATGGGAGTCAAACCAAGAAGAAATTGATGCTGGAAATTAAAGCTTAGATTAGAGAAGAGTTGAATGCTAAACATGCTAAACATACACAAACAATCCAAGTCTCACCCAATCACATTTACAATATCTAACCCATCTCCTAAAGATCAAGTATTACCTCTTAGTTAGCCAGGGATGCAAATGGGAAGAAAGAAATTCATGGGTGGCCTTCCAAGCTCCATTAATGGAGTTACAATACCCAAAAATGGGTGGATAATCGTTTTTAGAAGAGAAGGGGGAGAAGAGAATTGACCTAAAATCAGAAAAACGGACTTAAATACCCATTTCTGCGTCAGACTGGCGCCTAGGCGCGATAAGTCAGCGCCTAGGCGCCGCGGGCAAAATCGGGACAGCGCCTAGGCGCTGAGCCCTCTGGAAAATTTACAAAATCTGGGATTTTTTTATAACTTTTAATGTCGGACTTTTTCAGGACTTTTAATGACGGGTAATTCGGGTCATGGCTAGGGTCAGCGCGCGGGCGAGGCGAGGCGAGGCGAGCGGCGCGCGCGGACACGGGCATGGGCGGGCGAGCGGGCGGCGCGCGCGCTGACTTTTGATGTCGGACACGGGCACAGAGGCGGACGAACGGGGACGCGCGCGGGTGTTGGCGTGCGGCGCGCGCGGACACGGGCGTGCGCGGGCGTGGACGCGCGGGGCAAGGACCGGGGCGGGCTGGCGAGCGGCGCGCGCGGGACTTTCGATGACGGGCACTCGGCTGCGCGCGCGGACACGGGCGTCTGGGCGTGGGCGGTCTGGGCGTGTGGCGCGGTTGGGCGCCTGGGCGCTGACCTCTCGGGTCTAAGCCCAATTTTGGGTCGTTTTTCCTCCCGAACTCCGTTTGGCCTATCTTTTTGACCCGAACACTTCCCGAAATGTCTTAAATGACCGATTTAGCCCTGAAATTCATAATTTGACTTCCCGAGCTCTTTGCCACGAAATACCTAAAATAAGGAGATTTAATTGAATTAAGCATGACATTTAGCTAGATTTAAGGCTATAATTATAGCTCTATTTTAGAGTTATCAGCTGGGAACATAGTCCTGCGAGATGGAATTCACTCCTACCCGCCTTTAGGGATTAGTAGAGAGGTTGTTCCCTTAAGTGCTACTCCGGGTCTTAAACTAGGGATCCCACCCTCTCATTGGCTCGAGAGAGACTTGGTATAGTGATGAGATCACTTACCAATCCGTTTGGTGGTTAGACCACAAACCAATAGTTCATTATAGGATCAGTGGGAGTTAAGGAACAAGATGTAATTACGGGGGTAACATGGTTATTTTGACCAAACTATAATTACGAACAACTTGTGAAAGATCGACTTACTGATGATCGTTATATCAAGAGGACAGAAATATATCTACGGTGAGGAGAGTGCAACCCTTGGACTTTAGTGGAGTCTCCGGGGGTTAAAGAATGTTGGTTAGCTTGGCTAAAGAGTTTGGTCAGTTAATCTCGTATCATTGGAGCTCATGATCTGTAGGTCCTTTAGGTTCTCCTGGCTAGCTCGGATTAAGTCGTGTAACAATATGAGAGAAAAAGAATTTGAATTTATTCAAATTCGGTTTTGGAAGAATGATGGACATATTTAAATATGATTTAAATATGGGATCGGTCTAAAACATGAATAGGGATTCATGTGTGATGATTCGGTTTAAGAAACCGAGATTAGTCTTATTATTTAATTAATATTTGATATTGAATTAAATAATAATATTAATTAATTAAAAAGTTTAATTAATTAAAATTTATTTTGTTTATTAAAATTAATTATGCATTAATTTTAAAATGACAAAATATTACAAGTGGGATTATCCAAGTCAAAGTTGATTTATTCAAGTTGAGTGGATTTATCCAAGTTGAGTGGATTTATCCAAGGTTTGAAGTGGATTGTGAATCACCAACAACATGCATAAACTCATCAATTTTGGAACACTTGGTTGAAGACTAATCCATCCAATTTGAGGTGTCATGCTAAGCAAAGAGTTTGTTGCATGTGAATTGCCTATAAATTGGATGAAGTTCAAATAGTTTGAGATTGATGGATTTTTGAAAGAGTTTGAATATTTGGATGAGCATGAAGAGTTAATGTTACTTGAAAAATTAGAAAGCTAAGTGTTAGATATTTCTCACAAAATCTTCATCTCTTTGATCTTTTCATCTTCTTTTTGATGGAGCGACATGCCCAGCGGAAAGCGATTTCGGACCGATGATACTCTAATTTCATCAATTTAACAAATAGTAAACATGCTCAAACGACGGAAATAAGAAATTTGAAATACATACCCTTGTAGTTCCGAATTTCTTCAAGTCTGCTGGTCGTTCCTCGTCACGAACTCTTCCGGTCTCTTCTCACGAACGCCCCGAAGACCACCCCACCCAGGTAGTCCTGCTATCCTCGACGCCGCGCAACGGAGTTGTGGGACTCCGTTACAAGAGAAAACGAAAAAGAAAAGAAGAAGAAGAAGAAGAAAGAATAGAGGCCAGAGTTTAAAAAAAATGAAAAGCTCAACTTTTTTTTTTTTTTCAATTGAAAAAATCTCAACCTTTCAATTCGTATACTCCTCTAGCATATCTCCTCTGCTTCTCTCTCTATTTGAAACAAGAATTCAAGAATTGAATTCCCTTACTTTGGCCAACTTGAAGTTTTATATATATATATACATTACATAATATATATGTGTCTTGGTGCATACAAGACATATATATATATATATATATATATATATATTATTATTAAAAATAATAATAATAATTTTATTTATTAAACTTTTTAATAAATAAAATATATATATATATATAATTATTAATTAAACTTTTTAATTAATAAATATTATTTAATTCAATATCAAATATTAATTAAATAATATGACTAAACTCGGTTTTTCCGAAAACCGATTTTTTTACACATGAATCATATTCATGTTTTAGGCCATTTCCATATTTAAATCATATTTAAATATGTTCTTCCTCCTTCCATAAACCGAATTTGAACAATTCAAATTCTTTTCCTTTTTCTTTTATTTTCTCTTATATTGTTGCATGGCGTTATCCGAGCTAGCCAAGAGAACCTAAAGGACGTACAGATCATGAGCTCCAACGATACGAGATTATTCGGTCAAAACTCTTTTAACCCGAATCAATCAACTTTCGTTAACCCCCGGAGACTCCACTATAGTCTGAGGGTTGCACTCTCCTCACTGTAGATATATTATGTCCTCTGATATAACCGTCACGGGCAAGTCGACCCTTCACAGGTTGTTCGTAATCACAGCTGGGCCATTTTATACCTTTTAACCCCTGCATTACGTCTTGTTCCTTAAGTACCACTGACACCTCTAATGAACAATAGATCTGTGGTCCAACCAACAGATCAATTACCTCTCTCATCACATGAGATTGTGAGCGCTCATTGTTCAAGCCCCGGAGTCAGCTATTAAGGGAACAACCTATCTACTAACCCTGAAGAGCGGGTTAGGAGTGAACTCCAATCTTGTTGTACTATGTCCCCAGCTACCTATTTGACTTTATCCCGAAGATGGTAGGCTTATTGAGTCGGCGCTTATGGGCCACCTCTCACCCGTGCAAGTCAAAGGATACTATCAAATAAGCAGGAGTTCATAGCGAGCTTAGGATTGAGATCGAGTTACCTAGGCCATCAATATGTATAAGTCGGTCTCATCAGTAAACGGAGTTATAAAGAGAGAGCGACTTAATACGCGGTTCAGTCTTATGCAAACTCTTTGCACAGGACGCCCTCACTCGCACATCTCTATGTGAAACGAATCGGGTCATATCGTTTTGTACAATACAAAGTGAGCCGCATCCTATAGTGTTACCAGGATAAGGTACCCAGCCTTATCCGTATACTATAGACCGTTTTGACTGACTACTTGAGCCTGATCCACAATCATGTCATACATGAGGCTCAAGTACTCATATTCAGCCATGGGTGTTGGTCATTGGTATAGGTTAACTTAAACACGTTTCACTTTATTCCAGTAAAGTTTTTTACTGAATAAAACTAATAACTCTTTATTCTAAATAGAATATTTACAAACCACGAGTTTTAGGACATAAAACCCAACAAACTCCCACTTGGACTTAAACGTCCGTGGTGTACATGTTAGGTGGAGAAAACTAATATATCATATATGAGAAGTTTCCTCCCACTGTCCTCTCCAGCAACTCGGAGCCCTAGATTCTTCTAGGTGTCTCTCAAACACTTTAGCCATGAGAGACATAGTAAACCAATCAACATGAAGTACTACAAGACTTTCCATGTGACCATCACATCTCCTCATAGTACTAACTGGGAGCTCAACTTATAAACCTATTGCTGCTTCCCAAGCTGCAAATAGACTTAGCTACCAACGAGGAATCAGCAATACAACTCTTGTATTCTACTCCTCTAAGTACAAGGACAAAACTTTAACCGGAATCCAATCCAATTGGACTAATATTACTGACAGTTCCCACTGCATAACACATATCGGGTCATGTATCTTAAAAGATACATCTGACCTCTAATATGTAAATGCACTTGGGTGCATCTCGTATCCTCAACACTTGAGGTGTCTTAGGAAACCATTTCCATAGACCATCGAATATTAACAACAGCTTGTCAATAAAAGATTTTAGAGACAACACTAGCGATTTGTTCTTACGACTCAGATCAACCTGAATTCTTAGAACAAACTAAGCCTACTTCCAGATCAACTATTTGGGAGTTGGTCGCTAGTTTTATGCTAAAATGTCAGAAGTGAATCCTACATCATACTCAATGATTAGGAAAAAATTACGGGAATATATTATGAAAACTTTAACATTGATTAAACACTTGTCCAACAAGTTTTATCAATGTAATGTTCAAAACCATAAGATTTGATTTGAAAAATAAACCTTATAAATCAGAATATAGATGCTTATTCCAATTCATAAATTGGTTGAAGAAGCTCGCAAACGATTTGCTCTTAGTTCTGAAAAATGTATCTCCCTGGTTGAGACTAATAGATACTCTATCAAGATAGCTAGTCTTGATATCCATTTACCATATCCTATCAAATAGAACAGGACAATGGATACGAGTATTCTATATAACTTACATCTGACAACAAGAGACGAAGTTAATACACAATTAACCCCTTCTCTTCGGGACAGTCCCTTTGCCAGAAAGTCAAGCCTTAGAGGTTTTCACCTCATAGACTTGGTCTGTAAACCTCTTGAAAATCCATGACTTTGAGCCACTGGTTCTTGTTTATGAACTCACTGTCATCATCAAGAGTCTTTATGAACTCACTGTCATCATCAAGCATGATAATTAGAGTCATACAACATACTAATACAGAAGGCCGAATTATCTCATAATTATCCCACTGCATTAAAGCTTTCTCAACACTTGAGAAGAACCAGCTAAACTAACAACCCTTGTTAATTTATAGCTTCCAATAAAACAAGATAAGTCTTAACACTTTAGTTGTTCCCAAGTTTAATAGAACAGACCAGTATACATCTTTTGTGAAATGAACCATTCATTTATAAAAACAAAAGATACTATATATATAAACTGTTCAACAAAAACTTGAGTTTATAGACAATAATTACAACACTTGAAATTATTTCTATACAAACAACTACAAACAAGCAAGCTCCCACTGTAGATACTGCGTAGACGTCTTCATAAGTCGTCTTCGTCAAGAAACAGGCAGTCAAGAACTAGTTTCCTGAAATAGAATAACAAACATGATTAGTGGTTCCTAAATCAACATCCAGGTATGACAATCATAATCCACAAAACATGTTTAGACAGAAGATAAATCATATTTACCTTGTCCTTCATTCTGTGCCTTTTTCTCCGCAAGGTATTTAGGGCAGTTTCGTTTACAGTGCCCTTCTTCACCACAATGAAAACACTTTCCACTGTGTGTAGCTTTAACCTTGCCTACAGCTGGGGTTTTTCCCTTCCTGACACTTCTCTTATTTTTGTGAATAATCTTATTACTCACAGTAAGAGGTTCAGATTTAGTCCCAGACCCAGACCCTTTCTGGAACTTCACAGAAGTGGCAACATTTACCTCCTTCTCCTTTCCTTTCGAGGTATGTAGGGATTGATAAATCTGAAGCTCCTTCAGAAGAGACGTCAGATTGTATTCTATTTTATTCATGACCATATTGGTCCTGAAATGCAGGAAACTCTTCGAAAGAGATTCCAAGATAAATCCAACCTGACCTTGTTCATCGACGGTTGCTCCATTTACTTCTGCAGTATTGAAGTTGATGGAGCGACATGCGCAACGGAAAGCGATTTCGAACCGATGATACTCTAATTTCATCAATTTAACAAATAGTAAACATGCTCAAAACGACAGAAATAAGAAATTAGAAATACATACCCTTGTAGTTCCAATTTCTTCAAGTTTCGCCGCTCTTTCCTCGTCACGAACTCTTCCGACCTCTTTCACGAACGTCCCGAGGAACACCCCAGGTAGTCTCGCTATCCTCGGCGCTGAGCAACGGAGTTGTGGGACTCCGAAAGAAGAGAAAAAGAAAAGAAAAAGAGAAGAAGAAGGAAGAAGGAAATGAAGGTAAAGGGCTCTAAGCTTTTAAAAAAAAGAAACCAGAGCTTTTTTTTTCCTCAGATTCGTATACCCCTTGCCCACTTTCTCCATTTCTCAATTCTCAGCCCATAGCCAAAGTTTAGATTTACATCTATATATATATACATAACTTAAATATATATATATATATATATATGTGTCTTGCTGCAAGACACATATATATATTTTATTATTATTATTATTAAAAATAATAATAATAATTTTATTTATTAAACTTTTTAATAAATAAAAAATATATATATAATTATTAATTAAACTTTTTAATTAATAATTATTATTTAATTCAATATCAAATATTAATTAAATAATATGATTAAACCCGGTTTTCCGAAAACCGACTTTTTTACCCATGAATCCTATTCATGTTTTAGGCCATCCTCATATTTAAATCATATTTAAATATGCTCATCCTCCTTCCACAAACCGAATTTGAACAATTCAAATTCTTTTTCTTTTTCTTTTTCTTTTCTTTTATATTGTTGCACGGCGTTATCCGAGCTAGCCAGGAGAACCTAAAGGACCTACAGATCATGAGCTCCAACGATACCAGATTATTCGGCCAAAACTCTTTTAACCAAACTAATCAACATTCGTTAACCCTCGGAGACTCCACTATAGTCCGAGGGTTGCACTCTCCTCACTGTAGATATATTGTGTCATCTTGATATAACCGTCATCGGTAAGTCGATCCTTCGCAGGTTGTTCGTAATCACAGCTGGGTCATTTAAACCGTTTAACCCCTGCATTACATCTTGTTCCTTAAGTACCACTGACACCTCTAATGAACAATAGATCTGTGGTCCAACCATCAGATCAATATAACTCTCTCATCACATGAGAGTGTGAGCTCACATTGTTCAAGCCCCAGAGTCAGCTATTAAGGGAACAACCTATCTACTAACTCTGAAGAGCGGGTTAGGAGTGAATTCCAATATTGCTACACTATGTCCCCAGCTACTTATTCGGCTTTATCCCCAAGTTGGTAGGCTTATTGAGCGGGCGTTCCGCCACTCTCACCCGTACAAGTCAAAGGATACTTCCGAATAAGCAGAAGTTCATAGCAAGCTCAAGATTAAGCTCGAGTTACCTAGGCCATCAAAGTGTATAAGTCAGTCTCAATCAGTAAACGGAGTTATAAAGAGAGAGTGACTTAATACGCGGTTCGATCTTGTGTAAACTCTTCTTTCAGAGTCCCACAACTCCGTTGTTCGGCGCCGAGAATAGCGGGACTACCTGGGGTAGACCTCGGGGCGTTCGTGAGAAGAGGCCAGAAGAGTTCGTGACGAAGAATGGTCGGCGGGACGCGAAGAAAAATTAGAACTTCAAGGGTATGTTTTCTAATTTTTCTAATTTCCGTTTCTGAGCATGTTTCCTTTTTGTTAAATTGATGAAATTAGAGTATCGTCGATCCAAAATCGCTTCTTTTGCGTATATCGCTCCATCAATCCAGTCAGATATGATTGCTTTTTGCTTTCTTGGGGGTGATGTTTCGGCTGCCACATTTGGGGATGTTGGGTTTTATGTCCTAAAACTCGTGGTTTGTAAACTGTTATGTTTGTAAATATTCTATTTAGAATAAAGAGTTATTAGTTTTATTCAGTAAAAGAGTTTACTGGAATAAAGTGAAACATGTTTGGTTTAACCTATACCAATGACCAACACCCTTGGCTGAATATGAGTACTTGAGCTTCATGTATGACATGATTGTGGATCAGGCTCAAGTAGTCAGTCAAAACGGTCTATAGTATACGGATAAGGTTGGGTACCTTATCCTGGTAACACTATTGGATGCGACTCACTTTGTATTGTACAGAACGATGTGATCCGAATCGTTCCACATGGAGATGTGAGAAGTGAGGGCGTCCTGTGTAAAGAGTTTACACAAGATCGAACCGCGTATTAAGTCGCTCTCTCTTTATAACTCCGTTTACTGATGAGACCGACTTATACATATTGATGGCCTAGGTAACTCGATCTCAATCCTGAGCTCGCTATGAACTCCTGCTTATTCGATAGTATCCTTTGACTTGCACGGGTGAGAGTGGCCCTTTTAGCGCCGACTCAATAAGCCTACCATCTTGGGGATAAAGTCGAATAGGTAGCTGGGGACATAGTACAGCAAGATTGGAGTTCACTCCTAACCCGCTCTTCAGGGTTAGTAGATAGGTTGTTCCCTTAATAGCTGACTCTGGGGCTTGAACAATGAGCGCTCACACTCTCATGTGATGAGAGGGTTAACTGATCTGTTGGTTGGACCACAGATCTATTGTTCATTAGAGGTGTCAGTGGTACTTAAGGAACAAGACGTAATGCAGGGGTTAAACGGTTTAAATGACCCAGCTGTGATTACGAACAACCTGTGAAGGGTCGACTTACCGATGACGGTTATATCAAGAGGACACAATATATCTACAGTGAGGAGAGTGCAACCCTCGGACTATAGTGGAGTCTCCGGGGGTTAACGAAAGTTGATTGATTCGGGTTAAAAGAGTTTTGACCGAATAATCTCATATCGTTGGAGCTCATGATCTGTAGGTCCTTTAGGTTCTCCTGGCTAGCTCGGATAACGTCGTGCAACAGTATAAAAGAAAAGAAAAAGAAAAAGAATTTGAATTTTTCAAATTCGGTTTGTTGAAGAAGGATAGACATATTTAAATGTGATTTAAATATGGAATTGGCATAAAACATGAATTGGATTCATGTGCAAAAAAGTCGGTTTTCGGAAAACCGGGTTTAGCCATATTATTTAATTAATATTTGATATTTAATTAAATAATATTAATTAATTAAAAAGTTTAATTAATTAATTACTATATATATATATTTTATTTATTAAATTGTTTAATAAATAAAAATATTTATTATTATTTAAAATTAATTAAGTTTTAATTAATTTATAAAATAATAATAATTATATATGTGTTACATGCATTTTGCATGTAAGACATGTATTAATGTATATATATATATTTATAATTATATATAATTGTTATATATGATTTTTATGGCATTGAGTGCCTTTTGGGTTTGATATATATATTTTGAATTGTGAATTCAAAGTAGTAGGTTGAACATTCGTGAAGTGTTCACACAAAAGAATGCCTCTGCCATTCTTCTTCTTCTTCTCCTTCTTTTATTTTTCTTTTCTCTTCTTTTTGGAGTCCCACAACTCCGTTGCGCGGCGCCGGGGATAGCGGGACTACCTGGGGTGGTCCTCGCAGCGTTCGTGAGAAGAGTTCGGAAGAGTTCGTGACGAGGAACGTGCGGCGGAGCTTGAAGAAATTGGAACTACAAGGGTATGTTTTCTAGTTTCTTTATTTCCGTCGTTTGAGCATGTTTTCTATTTGTTAAATTGATGAAATTAGAGTATCATCGGTCCGAAATCGCTTTCCGCTGCGCATGTCGCTCCATCAATTGGTATCAGAGCGATTTTGTGATTAACTCAATTTGCATCAATTTAAGTTGGTGGGTATTTTAATTTAGAAATTGTTTCTGAATGGATGTCTAAAGTGAATATCGATTTTGGCTTAGTTTCTATTTGAATTTCATTATATGTAATTGCCCGAGAATGTATGGGCTTTAATGCGTGCGGAAGAGTCTGTATTTTTAGAGTCATTAGAGTCCATATAGGTTTCTTTGTGAAAGAAGCTCGAGTTTTGAGCTCGCCGAAATGTTCGGTATAAGTTCAAACTCGTTCTAAGCAATTCGAGGAGAAATTCGAAGAGAAATTGGCCGAAGCGTTCGGGGAAGCAAGCTGGTCAAAGACGGTGCGAAGAGTTCGAAGTCCGCTCAAGACTTAGCTTGTTGTTCAAGCTTGTAATAAATTAGTTATTGCTTGCTAAATGCCAAAATCGATCCACTTTAGCGTGTTTAATTAATTATGCATTGTGAATGTATGTTTTAATTAAAATCCATGTTTGTATGTGCATATAGTATGCCATATAGATTTAAAATCCCACCATAGGAAGCATGCTCCATGCATTGGTATTATGTTATAAGTTTTATAATTTATAGTATGCATATTTGGGACTTCATGAGTATTAATATAAGTGTTATATTAATTCATGAATTGGATGTTGCTAATTTAATAGAATAATTGATATAAGTGTTATATTAATTATGAAATTAAATATACAACATAGGTTGCCATGGTTGTATGCATATTGTAGGTTATAAGTGTTATAATGTATTAGATGCATGTTTAATTCATGAGTATTAATATAAGTGTTATATTAATTCATGAATTAGTTGTTGTTTGCTTAAATAGAATAATTAATATAAGTGTTATATTAATTATGAAATTAAACATCCAACCAAGATGCATTATTGTATGTTATAATTGTTATAATGTATAGGATGCATGCTTAATTCATAAACTTTTGATATAAGTGTTATATTAATTTATGAATTAGGAGTTGTATATTTAAGAGCATAATTGATATAAGTGTTATATTGATTATGAAGTTAAATATTCAATTTGTCATGCCTTAGCGAATGTATGTTTGAGAAGCATATAGAAGTTTGTTGTAGTAAGTCTAGTTTTTGCAAGTGTTGTAAAAATGACTTAGACTTTTAAAATCTATAACAAAGAAAAAAGCATGTTCATTTAGGGTTAAATGAGTCGATCAAGTTCATTAGATGAATAGGTCGAAATCTCGTAAATGCTAAGGTTATGAGAAACTCACCCGGTGAAATCCTGTTCGAGGTTGGAGGTATTTAAGCTGACGGTTTACGGAACACCTCCTACCTGGGGACGATCCGGTACTTGAGTAAAGTTAACCCGGCTTTGTGAGCATGCGTGAGAGGTGTGAGGTTAGTAAAGAGTTTATATCCTAGACATCTCAGGTAAATAGTTTGCCTAGACTTAAGGTTTTATTTACTTAGCCAGATAAAACCTGAGTAAGTACCCTCAAAACCGTCCACGATACTTAGTAGATGTGTTGAGAAGGAATATATGATATATCCCTCTCCTGCTACGCACTCCCTAAAAGTTCACAACGTGAGAATTTTGCTTGGCCTCATGATGCCATATGGGGCATCTCCAGACGGGTGGTGTTTGCAACTTTCAATAGCAAGGTGAATGGAGTAAGTGTCTATAGTAAGTGGGAGAAGGAAGTACGTCAGTACATCCTACGGTCTCCTCCATTGGATTGAACCGTGAGATTCCCATGTTCCGCCTGCAGGCTGCCCTTGGGGCACCATCCAAACGGAGGGCTGGGCATGGGAGATCGAACACCTCAGTCACCATTTATGGATAAAGAAACATAGGGCCATTCCCAACACTGACATTCCATACGGTTGCTATGTTGGGGCCGTTCTGTGCGTTCTAAAAATGGAGGGTCACACTTACGGGATTTGCTAAGGAGTTAGTAAATTCAGACCAAAAACGATAACTAAGATGCTATAGGAATATGAGTTATTCTTGTGATAGCATTTAGTCAAGAATGTCTTGATTTAGTAAAGGAGTGCTCACCTACCCTACGGTAGGGACCATTCTGACTTACTAAAGTATCGTTGTTAGTAAATAAAGAGTTTGGGTACTTTATTTGCTGCTAAACTTCTTAATTGGTTTAAATAGGTTAAAACCGTTTCACTAATAGTTTTACATTCTTTGTTGGCATGTCGAGCTCGTTTATACAGTTGTTAGCTCACGACAAGTTAACCGGAGAGAATTACGGAACCTGGAAGTCGAACTTGAATACGATTCTGGTTCTGGACGACCTTAGGTTTGTCTTAACAGAGGAGTGTCCTCCCACTCCTGACTCAAATGATTCTCGAAGTGTTCGAGAGGCATACGATGGATGGATTAGGGCTATTGATAAAGCCCAAATCTATATCTTGGCAAGCATATTTGATGCCTTGTGCAAGTAGTATGAGGTTATGATTTCCGCAAAGGAAATCATGTCTTCATTACAAGCAATGCTGGACACTCGTCCTAATTACTTCGTAATGAAGTCCTCAAGTTCGTTTATAACTCTCGCATAGTGGAGGATACCTCCGTTAAGGAGCTTGTCCTTAACATGATGGTCCACTTTAATGCGACAAAAGTAAACATTGCTACCATCGTCTTTTCAGACTTATCAGTCTCTGTACACTTCCAAAGGAATAGAGAATGAGGCAAGTGTTGTCACTTCGAAGAAATTCCTTAAGAGGTTGGCGTCAGGGAGTAAGTTTATGCTTCTCTGAGTAATGAAATTATTCAGAAGAAAAAGAGTAAAAGGAGAAATGGCAAAGCCCTTATTGTTCGCAAGGTAATGTCTTCAAACATAGGAAAATGTTTCCATTGTACTGAAGGTGGGTATTGGAAGCGTAACTGCTCCAAATACTTTGTTGAGAAACAGGCTGAGAAAGAACGACAAGATAAATGTGATTTATTTGTCAAAACAAGTTTAGTGGATATGAATGTCATACCTGGATGTCTTCAGGAACCACTATTTATGTTTGTTTTTCTACAGGAAACTAGTTCCTGACAGACGTTTTCTCGCTGTGAGATATGGAGATATCATTGCAGCTGAACTAGTGGGAGTCTTTGTAGTTGTTGTATAGAAATAATAACATTTGTTATATGTAATTATTGTCTATAGTTTCAGTTTAAACTGAACACCTGTATATTATATCTTTTGGTTTTATAATGAACAGTTCATTTAGCAAAAGATATATACAGATGTGTTCTAATTAAACTCGAAAACAACTAGTGTGTTAAGACTTACAGTTTTAATAAGAAAGTTATAGTTGAATTCAACAATGGTTGTTGATCAAACTGGAGCTTCTCAACTGTTGAGAAAGGCTCAATGCAGTGGGAGGGATGTTGGACAACCCAGCCCGCTGTATTGGCTTGTCTTAAACTCAAAGTTATCATACTTGATGATGACATTGAGGATTCATTGTCTCTAAACAAACAATGGATCACATAGACAAGGCCGAATGGTTCAAAGCCATGAATCTTTGGATGTTAATGAGACCAAGCCACTAAGGTGAAAACCTTTATGGCTTGACTTTCTGGTAATGGGACTGTCCCGAAGAGAAAGGGTTTATTGGGTATACTCTCTTTCTCTTGTTGCCAGGTGTAAGTTAAATAGATAACTCTTATCCATTGCTTTGTTATATTTTGATAGAATAAAGCAAATGGATGTCAAGACTTGCAAACTTGATCTGAGTATCTATAAGTCTCAACCAGAAAGATTCATACTTCGAGGGCAAAGAGCAAATGGTATGCTAGCTTATTCGATTCATTTATGAATTGGAGAAAGCATCTTCGTCCTGAATTGTGAGTTTTGATAATGTGATCAAATCTTATGGCTTTGAACAATAGTTTGACAAACCTTGTTTGACAAGGGTTTAATCAATGGTGTAGCTTTCAAAAATTGTTCCCGTAATTTTGTCCTAATCATTGAGAATGATGTAGGATCTATTTCTGACTTTTAGCATAAACTAGCGACCCACTCCCAAATAGTTGATCTGGAGGTAGGCTTTGTTTGTTTTAAGGATTCAGCTTGATCTGAGTCGTAAGAACAAATCGCTAGTGTTGTCTCTAAAATCTTTTATTGACAAGTTGTTGTCAATATTCGAGGGTCTATGGAAATGGTTTCCTAAGACACCTCAAGGTTTGAGGATACGAGATGCACCCAAGTGCATTTACATATTGGAGGTCAGATGTATCTTTTGTGATACATGACCCGATATGTGTTATGCAGTGGGAGCTGTCAGTATTATTAGTCCAATTGGATTGGATTCCGGTTAAAGTTTTGTCCTTGTACTTAGAGGAGTAGAATACAAGAGTTGTATTGCTGATTCCTCGTTGGTAGCTAAGTCTATTTGCAGCTTGTGAAGCAGCAATAGGTTTATAAGTTGAGCTCGCAGTTAGTACTATGAGGAGATGTGATGGTCACATGGAAAGCCTTTTAGTACTTCATGTTGATTAGTTTACTAAGTCTCCCATGGCTAAAGTGTTTGAGAGACACCTAGAAGAGTCTAGGGCTCCGAGTTGCTGGAGAGGACAGTGGGAGAAAGCTTCTGATATATGATATATTAGTTTTCTCCACCTAACATGTACACCACGGACGTTTAAGTCCAAGTGGGAGTTTGTTGGGTTTTATGTCCTAAAACTCGTGGTTTGTAAACTGTTATGTTTGTAAATATTCTATTTAGAATAAAGAGTTATTAGTTTTATTCAGTAAAAGAGTTTACTGGAATAAAGTGAAACATGTTTGGTTTAACCTATACCAATGACCAACACCCTTGGCTGAATATGAGTACTTGAGCTTCATGTATGACATGATTGTGGATCAGGCTCAAGTAGTCAGTCAAAACGGTCTATAGTATACGGATAAGGCTGGGTACCTTATCCTGGTAACACTATTGGATGCGACTCACTTTGTATTGTACAGAACGATGTGATCCGAATCGTTCCACATGGAGATGTGAGAAGTGAGGGCGTCCTGTGTAAAGAGTTTACACAAGATCGAACCGCGTATTAAGTCGCTCTCTCTTTATAACTCCGTTTACTGATGAGACCGACTTATACATATTGATGGCCTAGGTAACTCGATCTCAATCCTGAGCTCGCTATGAACTCCTGCTTATTCGATAGTATCCTTTGACTTGCACGGGTGAGAGTGGCCCTTTTAGCGCCGACTCAATAAGCCTACCATCTTGGGGATAAAGTCGAATAGGTAACTGGGGACATAGTACAGCAAGATTGGAGTTCACTCCTAACCCGCTCTTCAGGGTTAGTAGATAGGTTGTTCCCTTAATAGCTGACTCTGGGGCTTGAACAATGAGCGCTCACACTCTCATGTGATGAGAGGGTTAACTGATCTGTTGGTTGGACCACAGATCTATTGTTCATTAGAGGTGTCAGTGGTACTTAAGGAACAAGACGTAATGCAGGGGTTAAACGGTTTAAATGACCCAGCTGTGATTACGAACAACCTGTGAAGGGTCGACTTACCGATGACGGTTATATCAAGAGGACACAATATATCTACAGTGAGGAGAGTGCAACCCTCGGACTATAGTGGAGTCTCCGGGGGTTAACGAAAGTTGATTGATTCGGGTTAAAAGAGTTTTGACCGAATAATCTCATATCGTTGGAGCTCATGATCTGTAGGTCCTTTAGGTTCTCCTGGCTAGCTCGGATAACGTCGTGCAACAGTATAAAAGAAAAGAAAAAGAAAAAGAATTTGAATTGTTCAAATTCGGTTTGTTGAAGAAGGATAGACATATTTAAATGTGATTTAAATATGGGATTGGCATAAAACATGAATTGGATTCATGTGCAAAAAAGTCGGTTTTCGGAAAACCGGGTTTAGCCATATTATTTAATTAATATTTGATATTTAATTAAATAATATTAATTAATTAAAAAGTTTAATTAATTAATTACTATATATATATATTTTATTTATTAAATTGTTTAATAAATAAAAATATTTATTATTATTTAAAATTAATTAAGTTTTAATTAATTTATAAAATAATAATAATTATATATGTGTTACATGCATTTTGCATGTAAGACATGTATTAATGTATATATATATATTTATAATTATATATAATTGTTATATATGATTTTTATGGCATTGAGTGCCTTTTGGGTTTGATATATATATTTTGAATTGTGAATTCAAAGTAGTAGGTTGAACATTCGTGAAGTGTTCACACAAAAGAATGCCTCTGCCATTCTTCTTCTTCTTCTCCTTCTTTTATTTTTCTTTTCTCTTCTTTTTGGAGTCCCACAACTCCGTTGCGCGGCGCCGGGGATAGCGGGACTACCTGGGGTGGTCCTCGCAGCGTTCGTGAGAAGAGTTCGGAAGAGTTCGTGACGAGGAACGTGCGGCGGAGCTTGAAGAAATTGGAACTACAAGGGTATGTTTTCTAGTTTCTTTATTTCCGTCGTTTGAGCATGTTTTCTATTTGTTAAATTGATGAAATTAGAGTATCATCGGTCCGAAATCGCTTTCCGCTGCGCATGTCGCTCCATCAGGGGAGTTCTTTGTTTAACTACTTCTAGTGTTCGTTAGTTTATTGTTTTTGTTGTTTGTTTTTATTGCTCGTTTGTGAGCTTTGGTACGTTTGTTCTTTCTTGTGCTTGGCTTCGGGCTATGTGGTCCTCCTTTTTTCTTAGTTGTCTTGGTGTGTTTAAAGAGGTACTCCTCATTCTTTAGTAAAGTTCAGCTTATAGTCAGATGTCTTTCACTATCAATATGGATGAACTAGAACGAAGGTGTAAGTTCTAAGTGTTGAGTTAACTTAGGAAGTGAGTATGCATAAACAGTCTTAGTAAAGGCTTGTGCTCGTAGTTAGATTTCTTTCACCAAACGTGTGGATAAGCTTAAGCGAAGATGCTAGTGACTAGAAATACTATCTCTAAGGAAATCAAAGCGGACTAAGGGAAAGGAGGTGATGCCTGAAGTTGACGGTTTTGTTAGTGGTTGGTGCTTTTTTTTTTTTGCTTGTGTTGTTTGGGTCCATGCACGATTTTGAGCTTTGATGAGTCTTTCTCTTGTGCTTAAAATTAGGGAAATTATAATGAATAGCAAAAAAATTAGGCTAATTGAAAATTTAGCTACACTTTATTGGTTTTGCAAATATGACAAAATTTCCAAATTTTGAATTTCGTTTTTTTATATATTCCTAATTTACCCTCAGCAATCAGTAGACAATCAGCAAAAGCAATCAGTAGACAATCAGTAAAAGCAATCAGTAGACAATCAGTAGGCAATCAGTAGACAATCAGCAAAAGCAATCAGTAGACAATCAGTAGGAAATCAGCAAAAGCAATCAGTAGACAATTAGTAGGCAATCAACAAAAGCAGTAGACAATATGGCAAAATTTCCAAATTTTGAATTTCGTTTTTTTATATACTCCTAATTTACCCTCAGCAATCAGTAGACAATCAGCAAAAACAATCAGTAGACAATCAGTAAAAGCAATCAGTAGACAATCAGTAGGCAATCAGCAAAAGCAATCAGTAGGAAATCAGCAAAAGCAATCAATAGACAATTAGTAGGCAATCAACAAAAGCAGTAGGCAATCAACAAAAGCAGTAGGCAATCAGCAAAAGCAATCAGTATGAAATCAACAAAAACAATCAGTGGGTAATCGGTATGCAATCACACAAATGTATCATTATCAAGTGGAAACTTATGTAGTTTTCATCTCAAGCTAGATCTCTCTTCAAAATTAAAAGACTAGTTATAAACAAAACAAAGCAAATTTTTTTAAAAGAAAATATATGTTTAAGAGAGGAAGAGGACAAAGGTCGTAGTGGCTGGAAACGTGGAGCATACCAAAAAAAGGGTGAGATGAACAACAAATTGTAAGCTACCTTAACAGTAAATCATAAATCGACATTCACCTTCATTTAATTTCTAAACAAGAGTGATATACAAAAACAAAAAAGTGGAAAATAAACAGTATGCTAAAGTAAATATAGTTGGTAAGATAAACGAAATAAGAGAGGATCAATCGACGTTGAAGGGAGAAGAATCCTGATGTTGAAGGGAGAGGAATCGATGTTGAAGGGAGATGAATCGATGTTGATTAGAGAGGAATCCTGATGTTGAAGGGAGAGGAATCGATGTTGAAGGAAGATGAATCGATGTTGATTAGAGAGGAATCCTGATGTTGAAGGGAGAGGAATCGATGTTGAAGGGAGATGAATCGATTAGAGAGAAATCAATGTAAAATTACTTCTAGGGTTTAAAGGCATGAGGTGATAAAAGTGATGGAGAGGGCTTTCCAATTTTAATAAATGCGGCTTCAATTTATTCGTTTGGGTTGTGCTTAACACTAATTTTTATGGGCTTGAATTTTTTTAAGGTAAAAAAATGAAAACAATATATCAGATTTGTATCAGTGTATCAGCGGAGGTGTATCGGGTGTGTATCAGCAGGGTGTATCAACTTGCAATCATTTAGGGTAGTGATTAACCCGTGATTACTCGTAATGGAGAGGGTATTTTCGACTTTTCAACTTTTAAGTTAATGATTACCACCTGATTAACACGTGATTATCCTGATTTTTTGCTATATATACAAAAACTAAACATACTTGCTACAAATGCAATTAGCCTATTAATACGATTTTGAGCTTTGATGAGTCTTTCTCTTGTGCTTAAAATTAAGAAATAAAAAAATTAGAAATTCTTCTTGATAAACAGTGTGTATAGGGCAACTACTAATTTATTAGTCAAAATTTAAACAATAGTTTTGTTAGTATTCCGTAATATTAAAATCAAGAAAAAAGAAAAAAGAAAAACAATACTTAACAAGCTTCTTTCCAATAAAAAATAATAATAATAATAATAAATTATTGCCAACAAGAGCATAGCTCAACTTGCATGATGTATCATGGAGGGCTGCAACCAACCAGAGGGACGATGGTGGACAGAAACAGGGCTTGGCAGATGTCAATGGGGTCGACAAATAATATTGCTAGGGTGTGGAGTTTGCTTTGGGAGGATCTTCCTCAACTGCAATCTTGGCCTCTCCATCCCTTTCTTCTCCCACTTCGAAGCATTTCGTCCATATTTTCTTTGTGTACGTTGGAGTGTGTCGATGTGACGATTGACAGACGATGAAGAGGGCAGGTGGCCGTCGATGGAGGACAACAAACGACGACATGGGGTGGTGGACGTCGACGTCTGATACACTGAGTTACGTTACTGAAGAAGAAAATGTCGATACTCTAGAGCACGTATGAGAGGGGAATATTTTAGGCCCTGTTTGATAATCATTTGGTTTTTTATTTTTGGTTTTTGAAAATTAAGCTTATAAACAACATATTTTCCTATGAATTCATTTGTTGTGTTATCCATCTTTTCAAATGTTTCTAAAATTCAACTCAAATTTTGAAAAAAAAAAAAAAACTTTAAAAAATTTGCTTTTGTTTTTTAAATTTGGTTGAGAGTTGTAATGTTTTCTTAACAAAACAAAAAAAAAAAAAAAAAATAGAAATTATGGTATAAATTCATATATGAATGTATTGTTTATAACCATAATTTACGAAAAATAAAAAACTAAAAACTTATCAACTTAGTATTTAATAAAAGTTGAAACTTTTAAAAATGTTAGAAATTGGAATGAAATATCTATCACCGAATTTCTCAAATAAAAATGAAAATGAAAACGGGTATTGATGGCGGATCCCACGCGTTTATAAGCCAGCTTAAAGTTGATTTTTTTTTTTTTTTTTTTTGTTAGTATTAAAACTTGACTAAACCTAGTGTACTACCAAAATCCAATTTGTTTGTGAAGTTGCATTCAAACTGCTTTGAAAAATGAAAGATAAAAAATGATAGGTATAGAAATCTCATTCATACTTACAGTTTTAAATTTTATTTCAAAATTTTCAAAAAGACCACTAATATTGATTTGATAGTTCAAAGTTCCACTAATATTGAATTGATAGTATTGAGTAAACTAATATAAAATAACAAAATAATTATTTTTAAAGGTTTAAGAAGTAAAGTAAACAGTTTTAAAGTTTAAAGATAAAAAAATAATTATTTTTTAAAAATATTTACAGATAAAAAATAGAAAAAGAAAAAAACAATAAAAACTTAAAAATGAAAATAAACTGAAAACACGAAGAAGAAGAAAAAAAAAAGAAAAAAAAAAGGAGAATTATATAATTGATCCTCTATTTTGACTCGTCAAATTAATCCGGATTTAAAAAAAAAAAGGCAACTTTACCTTCTGTGACATCTTATTTTCTAGCTCTAGTTGTTTGTTTTTAAAATTATTTTCTAGCTCTAGTTGTGAGTGCAGGCTGATCTCGCTCTATCTACGGGCGCGAGCTGGTCTTGAATCTGAAAAAATCTTCGAATTTTGAAATTTTCAGACCTAAAATGAAATTAGAGTTAGAGCGAGATCAGCTCGCAGCTAGAGCGAGACCAGTTTGCGTCTGTAGCTATACCTAGAAAATAATATTAAAAAAAAAATGATAATGTCGGTATTTTTTATTTTTTTTAATCTGGGTGATTTTGATAAGCCAAAACTATCCGATGAATTGTATAATTCTCTAAAAAGAAAGGCAAGATCAAAAGTTGTGGTGGAGCATTGAGGGGGCTGAATGGCAGACAAGACAAGTCTCTTGGGGGTGGGATTTGTCATTTTCAGTGTGACAGGTAATGAGAATTGTAACAGGTCATAATTTTCAGTGTGAAATCAAAGTTTGAAAATGTGGAATTTTGTAAGACAGTGATAGAGCAGTCAACTCCGCTTCCTTAAGTCTCCCATTCCCACATTCTTTTCTTATTTTATTTTAAAATGTCGTATGGACACCATTGCTTGATATAATGGGTTTTTAAATTGATATTGTGAGCTTTCACCTTTTTAATGTAAGATCCTCCATGTCTCTTGGCGGTGGATTTGTTATTTTTGGGTGGGTCGGACCTTTTTTTTTAAAATTAAATATCCATTTAAGCTTTGTAGGTTTGAATACCATATTTGATATCATGAAGTTTTATCTCAAAATTAATTGACTATGAGAAGATTATTTCATGTATCTTATATTTTAAACGAGGTTTTATCCTTCATGTTTTTAATGACGGATCCTCACAAATGATAAATTTTTTAAAAAAATTAAAAATGTTTTTTGTTGACCGAGAAATTTTGGCCTATCAACGGTTGTCACGTGTCTTCATCACGGTCGGTGGATCAGATAAACTTGACCGAGCAAATTCGGTCACACCGCAATTGGGCTCGGTATCGGCTCGGTCTAGAAAAGCTATTCAAAAGACAATTTGGTCCAAAGGCTAAGCTTATTGGGCTCAAAATTCAAAAGTTCATTGGACCAAGCCCATTGGATCCAAGCCCAAGCCCATTGGATCCAGGTCCAAGCCTACCAGGCCCATGAGAACTCTATAAATAGAGAGTTCATTCTTCATTTTTAAGGTTCAAAAAAATTTCTACTCCTAAGAGCTCAGAGAGAATTCCCAAACAACGAAGACTCCTTGAATCCTTGGAAGACTGAACGAAATCCTCCAACATCGAGAACAAGCTGCGAAACCCTCGAAACAAATCAAACATCGAGAGTAAGCTGCGAAGCCCTCGAAACAAATCAAACATCGAGAGTAAGCTGCGAAGCCCTCGAAACAAATCCAACATAGAGAACAAGCTGCGAAGCCCTCGAGATACATTTACATTTAAGAGAGAGAATCAGAGGATCAAACATTAGAAATTGTAATCCTCTCTACGCACACTGATACATACAAATACATCAATACAAGTCAAATTTCATTTACACGTGTTTAAATTTCCTTCGTTCAAATTTTATTTTAAATAAAAAAATTTATTTTTAACCCTAAACTCTCTCTTAAATGAAAACATACAAAAATTCTAAAAAAAGTGTTTTTTATTTTTTGAAAAAAAAAAAAAAAAAAAAAAAAAAAAAAAAAAAAAAAAAAAAAAAAAAAAAAAAAAAGTGTTTATATGCTTTCAATGTGATAATATTTCCAAAAAATATATAATAAATCAAAATAAAAATAAAAACTAAAATATATTAGAACTTTTTTTCAAAATATATATATATATATATTTAATTGTAGTAAAATTAATTCATAGTTTCACTACTTTTAGTATTCTATTTGACAATTAGATTCATAATCGACTTTCATTTTCTAATTCTGTAAATTTGTGATAGAAATGAAAGTTAACGTTTTTGTTTTTTTGATTCTTGTATGTTATATGTCTCTACTTGTTCATCTTCAGTGTGGCAGATCCAGAACTTTACGTCAGGGGGACTTGATATATTTGGATATTAACTTACGACGGATAACTTTAAGGTTAAAATATCATTTTGATCTTTATACTCAAACTTAATATAAACTATTTTTTAATGTTAACAAGACACCAACAATGAGATTAAATGTCAAACCGATTGACATAAGGTTGTATCATTGACTAAAAAGTTATGGGTTCAATTCTCGCATTAGTTACAATACCGTTGCAAAAAAAAAAATGAGATTAAATTTAATATTTATAGAAAGTAAATGACTAAATTTAGACATTTGAAAGTATAAAAGACTAAAATAAAACTAACTCAAAATATAGGGACCAAAATGATATTTTAACCTATTTTTATATGAATATATAAAAAAAAAATCAAACTTGAAATAATATTTATAAATTTTTACTTCATAATAACTATAAAGTAATTATTAAAAAATAATTTACTAACTTTAAAAATATTTTTATTCATTTTCATTCATATTTGATATAAAAAATGTCAAAATTATTTGAGAAAGTATTATAAAAAAGTAATCCTATATATTTATTATTACTTTAAAATTTAAAGTTATTTAGTAGATAAATTTAGAAATGGTTTACCATTTATTTTAATTTTTATAAAATAAAACTCTAAATCATTTTAAAATAATAACATTTTAAACGATGTACATATTTATATATATATAAAAAAAAAATTATTTACAGATTTATTATCAATTTTGTAAATTGTAACTAAAACATGTGAAATGGAATTCGATCCCATGAGATCCACAAAATATATATATTTAAAAAAAACAGAATGAATTATGTACAAAACGAGAATCGAACTCAGGCATAAGGGGCTAAGTGCAAGTTTTCCACTGAGGAGAAATGGAAATATTAAACTTATAGCGATTTTTAGATACTAAAGCAGTATTATTTAAAGTTCAGGAGGGGGTCCCGAGAATTTTATATAAAGAGATTTGATTTGGATATTTTAGAAAATTATTATTTTCAATGGATAGTTGAACTAATATTGTGAAAGTATAAATTACTGGGTTTGAAATCCAAAAGAATTTTCTTTCTACACCTTTTACAATAAATCTTTCTTGAAATTCTCTCCAAAATTTTATAGAAAATAAAGAGGCTTGGAAGGATTTGCAACTCAAAATTTGAGAGAGTTTCTTCAATTAGAGAGACTTTCTTCTTGAATTTCTGGAGCACGTGTAGGAGTTTTCATATGATGAAAAGAGATGCAACATATGAGAGTTTTGATTCTTATGATGTTCATGAGTTGCATCCATGGAAAGAGAAACAAGTCAAATATCTGTAGTTTTGCATGCCATATCGATTTTTTATCTAGTTCTAAATATTTGATTAAAACAAGACATAAATGATCCGAGGAGATTTAGAAATAGGGTTTAGGGTTTTAGGGTTTGGGGCTTAGGGTTTTAGGTTTAGAGTTTGGAGATTGGGAGATTCGAACCACAGATCTCTTGGTCATCAACACATACATATGTCTCCCTTTGACAATTTGAAATAGTTATTGATGACTGAAAAGTTGAATTTCCCTATCAACAAATGACACCCTTCTCTTGAAGATCTCATAAAACAGAATAAAAATGAAGTTGTATTTACCATCTTTGATTACTATCGTCATCCGTCAGAGGCGGATCCAGACATTGATGTTTGGGGGGCCAAAAAATTATAGTATATAAATATTAAAAAAAAATCGCAAAAAATCCAAAGGTTCGAATTCAGACTCTCAATTATCAGTGATAAGCATATCTAAGTGTATCAAAGACTTACGGACTAAGTTTAAATAAATTTAAGTACCATCATATAATTTTGTTCATCTCTATATTTTTAAAATATATATATATATATATATATATATATATATATATATATTAAAATGAGTCCATAAACTCTAAAAAGTATTTAGCGTCCCTAAACTTTAAAAGTGTTGAATCGATTCCTATACTTCCAATTTCGTTTTTAATGAATTCCTAGATTTTAAAAAATTTCAAATAAAGACAAGGATATATTAGACTTAAATTTGAAAATTTGAGGACCAATTAAATACAAAATTGAAAGTTAAAAAATATATTGAAATCTTTTTGAAGTTCGTGAGTCTATTAAACACAAAATTAAAAGTTCAAAGATTTATTAGACATTTTAAAAAAAAAAATTATTCAAGAAAAAACACAATATAACAAAAATTTGTTTTCATTAATTAAAAGGGAGAACAATTGTTTTTAAAAATATATATATAAGAAAGAAATGTAAAGCAAATAAATTATTGTTATAGTTGTGTTTTAAACTCAAGCACAGTCAAATACAAACATGCACAATGACCACTACAGCAGAATAAGACTTTGTTAATTTTAGGGGGCCAAACTATATTTAATAACAATAGTATATATTTAAGAAATTATTTTTGCCTACGTGTATAAGAAAATCAAAAACTTTGGGGGGCCGGCCCCCCTAGTCCCTTCAGAGGTCTGCCGCTGTCATCAACTATCTCTACCAAGGAGAAAGTAAGGTTCTTGAGAACTTCATATTTGTCATCATCTTCTCTGATTCTGACCCAAATTCATCAAAGTGTACGTAGAAAGGAAAATATTGCAACTAAGGGTTCAAAATATCCGATTAGCTTAGGTTCCATTATTTAATTTTTTGATTTTGAAAATTAAGTTTATAAACACTCTTTCCACGAATGAGTTTCTTTGTTTCGGTATATATATCAAAAAAATGATTTTAAAATAAAAAGTCAAGTTTTGATAAGTAAAAAATTAGGCCCGTTTGATGACCATTTAGTTTTTGAAAATTATCTTTGTTTTCTCACAATTTCTTTAACAATGTTTTATCTTTCTCAAAGAAATATTTGAATTCAATCTCCTAATTAGACCTTGGTTACCATAATTAGATCAACATTATTATCATTAGATTGGGTTATAAAAAGAGGAAAATTGGAGAATCTGATCTCAAATTTAAAAGGTTTGTCAAAATTGATCTCAAATTAAAATTTTATCCCTTCTCACCTCAAATTGACAGCGGGCGGAACTGTAGCTTTTTTAAATTATGTGAAATTCCTATTTTACCCCACTCTGAAAAAGATATCTCTCCTCTTCGTCTTCTGCGCCTTTTCCTCTTTTTATTATCTCTCTCTCTTTCCTTTCCTTTACTCTTCTTTGTCTTCCTCATTGAGAAATTGTTTTTTGGCATTTCACCCACCCGACTTTTGGACTCTGTCGCAACGTTTTTGCGACGCGGAGCGGCCGACATCCCTCCGTTAAACGGGAGTTTTTAAAAGGAAGATAAAAACAAAACAAAAGAAAGGGAGTCGCCACCAGTCATTGTTCGGGTGAAAGTGGTCTACGAAATCAAAAATATGGTTTGGAGGTCGTTTGAGTGTAGGGAAGGTACTAGCACCCTACAACATCCCGTTAAAAATGGCAGCCAAAACATTTATCCTAAATACCCAACTAATTTCAAAACGGGTCCTTAATTTGAGAAAAAATAAATAAAATAAAAATACACATAATTTAAATTTAAACTAAATGTCTCAACTGATCCTGCCTTGACTTTAAGATAAAGCAAGGGCTCGATCTATGAGTGGAATTACCCATCAATGTTGTCATTTATCGCTTAATCCCATTACCAGGATTATACAACAAATCAAAGGTTTTAGAAGTCATTTAAGAAAATCATTTTTTAAAATTAAATTTAAAACTTATTTAAAATCAAATGCGATTCTTTGGAAATAAATTTAAAATAAAATCAAAAATCAATGTAAGAAGAACGCATTTAATTCAGTTAAAAGATTTGAAATAAAAAAATCAATTAAAATGAAATTGAAATAAATAAATCAATTAAAATGAAATTGAAATAAATAAATCAACTAAAAGATTTTAAATAGGGAATATTTGAAATCACACTCAAACGAAAACCTTATTTTTTAGAGAAAACATCATTTGACCATTTATTTTAGAGACAATTGGGAAAGAAAAGATTTTAAGGGAAAGAAAACGGTTAGAAGCTTTGAAAATTAGAAATCAATTAAAAATTAATTTGAAAAAAAAGGTTAATAAAAAGTATTTTGAAGATTTAGCATAATGGCATAAGAATAAAAACATAACTACAAACTAAAGCCTAATCCTCAAGATAATGGAAAAATATTTATTCCCTCCCGAGATTTCGGAAAGAAAAAAAAAACGAAATATATCCTCAAGGTGAGAGGCAGAATCCCCACCTATCCCGGGATTAAATTTTAAGAACTAATTTTTTTTAAAAGAAATAAACCTAAAAAAAATAATAGATAAACAACTTAAATTAAAACAAACGTATTATTCAAATATATCGCAATATATATATAAGTAAAAATTAGTCAGGAGTATATATCACCTATAACGGAGTATATATGAGCAGATAATCTGAGGGTATGAATCAAATATGCAGGGTATATATGCAATAAAATAAATCGAAATATATTTTTTATAAAAAATAAGGGCAGGGGCAGAATTGTAATTTTACATAAACTTTAAACAGGAAACCTATTTTACCTGAGCGTCTTCTCCTTCGCACGCAAGGCCACCATCTGGAGTCGTCGTCCGCCTAGGCTCGTCTTCGTCATTGTCGTTGGAGCTCGCCGCAAAGAGGATGCGTCGCCGCACGGAAGTAGGAAAAGGGGATCCGCTGCCGCTCGCCGTTGCAAGTTTGTGTCACTGTAGTCTACGAGGAGGTCTATCGCCGGAGGTTGAAGTTCGTCGGAGATTGAAATTTAAAATCTTGAGAAAAAAGATGAAAATAAAACTTCTGACTTTTCTTCCCAAAACAAAACCCTTTCTTCTTCTCTTTCAAAGAAACTTCTTTTCTTCCCCTCAAAACCCTCTCTTTTTTGCCTTCAAAACCCTCTCTTTTTTTCCTTTTTCAACTCATCCCATCATCTCTATTTTTAGAGTTGATGGGACAAAAAAAACTCAAACTTCCCTAACAAACCTCCAAAAATTTCCCCAACCAAACTTTGAAATCTCTACAAAGACTAACCAAAATTGACTCAAACCTATACTTTATTTTAAAAAGAAAAAAAATAAGATAAAAAATAAATAATGGAAATTAATCTAAATTTAAAAAAACTTGAGTTTACTTGACAAACCCTAAACTAAACCCCAAATCTCTTTAATTTAAAACTCCCAAATCAAAACCCTAAACTAAAGGCTAAATCTCCTTAATTTAAAACTGTCAAATAAAAACCCTAAACTAAACCGCAAATCTCCCTAATTTAAAACTCCCAAATCAAACCCTAAAACTAAACCCCAAACCTTCTTAATTTAAAACTCTAAAAAAACTTGTTTGTTCTTTTCTTTTGCAATTTCAAAATTAACGCGAAAAGACGAGATTAAATGATTTCAAGAATTTATTTAGAAAAACACAAAAAAAAAATAAACAAGAATGAGCGAAATTTAAAAATAATGATAAACAAGGCCGGACGAAATACAGTGTCTACAGACTCCATAAACTTTGCATCTTCCATTTCAGACAGTTAGACTTATTCTTTTCGCTGCCATTTTCGACATGCATCTTACATTTCGTTTCCACTCGGTAAATAAAATCAAATCTCAACATTTAGTTTTGTTAATCGGGAAGGAAAAAGTTAGATGTGTTGTACCTTTTTTTAGATTTTTTATTTTATTTTTTATTATCGTGTTATTTGTTTACACGATCGTGTTGTAGATTTTTTTTTATTTTTTTTTTAATTATCACCGTGTTGTTTGTTTTGTTTACACTATCATGTTGTAGAATTGTTTTTTTTTTATATATATTTTTTTTAATTATCATCGTGTTGTTTGTTTTGTTTACACTATCATGTTGTAGAATTGTTTTTTTATTTTTTATTTATTATCGTGGGATTGAATTACACGATCGTGATATTGAATTGCACGATCTATGCCATTGAATTACATAGATTTTTTTAGTTTTTTAAATCGTGATTTTTTTATGAACGAAGATTTGTTGGTATTAAATAATTTGTTTGTATTAAATCTGATAAATGAAGATTTGTTCGTTGAATGAAATCATATTGAAAAAGATTTGATTTAAATCTTAAATCTGTAAAAAAATAACAAGTCGTTTGTTTCGTCATATTGGTTGGAGGGAGAAATTTTTTTCATTTGTAAGGTTTGGAGAGAAAGTAGTAACAGAGGAGAAAGAAAGAAGAGAAGGATGAATAACAGAGGAGAGAGGAAAGATTTTTTGAAGCCATGGGTAAAAGAGAATTTTCACAAAATCTGAAAATGAACAATAATGCTAGCTGTCAATTTGAGGTCAAAAACATTAAAATTTTAATTTGAGGTCAATTGTGGCTAACCTTTTGGATTCTAGGTCAGATTCTGAGGTCAATTGTGGCTAACCTTTTGGATTCTAGGTCAGATTCTGCAATTCCCCATAAAAAGATGTATGTTCTAAAAAATCTACTAATAAAGACAATACAATTCAAGAGTTTCAATTTCAGTTCATTTTTTTGGCCATATCTAATCAGACCAACAATAGAAAAAAATCAAGACAAATATCCTTTACAAGATTAAAAAAACTCAAATTCTTATTGTAGATCCAACTTAGAAGCACCAAATTTCCAAACCAAATTATTGACAATATCACTACAAATTTGGGATTTAATGACAAATAAAAACTGTCATCAACACATTCCATGACAGTTTTTTTTAGTCGTCATAATTGCTGCCATTTTTACTCTAGAGATGACAAAAACCAAAAACCTTCATTATTGATTGTTTATTGACATTTTTTTTTCTGTCTTCATAATACGATTAATGACTATTGTTCATCGTCAAGAGACGTTATTTTATGATACTTAGACATTGTCACTAAATAACTCACGCATATCTTATTTTTGTCAACTTATCCATATTAATTATAGTAAATTTTTGTTAACAAAATGTCAATAATGAAATATATTCAGAGACACTAATAGTATGACAACGTCATGTTTTTACTATCAATAATAGGTTGAACATGACAACTTTTTTGTGTCAACAAATTTAATTGAATGACAGAATATTTGTGTCGAAAAAATGTTTTTATGATAATCTTTTAGTGTTGTAAATCTAAATAGATTGATATTTTTAATCGTTATTGTTATTAAATCTCATGACTTTGATAAACATTTATTTCTCTTAATGATAATTTACCAAAGTCATAAAACTAATGGATGGACATACCTGTGAGTACATATGTAACCAAAATAAAGCACTCCAAGATGGAAACAAAACGTAATTTTATTGAAATAAGAAGTTCTATATATCATCGAAATATCATTCACTTTACACAAACTAATTCATATGTATCGTAGCTACAATGTTCATCAATTGCTGCAATATCGACACTAAAACGTTGCACTACATGATAGAATATATATATCTAACCCAACCAGAAGGCTCATCATTTGTTGCAATATGACTTCTAGCTTCCATACATATCTTGACTTCGCTTTGTAGTTCTTATTCAAGAAGACACAAATATTATTTTACGAATAATCTCAATACTTCTTACATCGGAAAACAATGAGCAACCGTAAAGAAGAAGAGTACAAAGTAATAAGGAAATGCAATAAAGTGTGTATAAATCATTTTGAACATCAATGCGACTTTAAACAAGTGCCTAAAGTGTACCTACGAGTACCAAGTAGTCAACAAAATGCACAAAAAGTGTCTAAATGTTTTTTTCAATCTCAAACCAAGTTAAGAAGTGTCTAAAGCGAACCTAAGAGTACAAAGTAAGAAGGAAATGCAATAAAGTGTGTATAAGTCATTTTGAAACATCAATGCAACTTCAAACAAGTGCCTAAAGTGAACCTAAAAGAACCAAGTAGCCAACTAAATGCCTAAAAAGTGTCTAAATGTCATTTTCAATCTCAAATCAAGTTAAGAAGTGCCTAAAGTGAACCTAAGAGTACAAAGTAAGAAGGAAATGCAATAAATTTTGTATAATTCATTTTGAACATCAATAAAACTTTCAAACAAATGTCTAAAGTGAACCTAACAGAACCAAGTAGCCAACAAAATGGCTAAAAAGTGTCTAAATGTCATTTTCAATCTCAAACTAAGTTAAGAAGTGCCTAAAGTGAACCGAAGAGTACAAAGTAAGAAGGAAATGCAATAAAATGTGTATAAGTCATTTTGAACATCAATGCAACTTCAAAAAAGTGCCTAGAGTAAACCTAAAACTACAAAATAGCCAAAAAGTGACAAAGTGTCATTTTTAAGCCTCAAACCAACGTAGCAAGTGCCTAAATTACAAAGTAGCCAAAAAATAATTCATAAAAATTGTCTAAGTGTCATTTTCAGCCTCAGCACCCCTACATCTCGATTTTTCCTTACTTCTAGCGATAAAGAACAGTCTATGACTTTTCAACATTAGAGAGAACAACAAATCAAGAGGCCTAATTTTTTATTTTATTTTTTGAGTACTTTGTACTCTTCACTTTTATTTGAACTATTTTTTTTTCTTTTCTTATTGCTTTATTTGCTTCTCCAAGAGAGCCTTATTTGTCAAGTTTGCTTTCGGTCCATCTTACCCGTAGTGCCACTGCACAACGTATCTGACTACGGGGAAACTTCACAATTTAAGAACTATACTCACTTCTTAGTCGCGATTCTAAGAAAGAGGAGTATCTTAGGAGTTTTTATTTGACATGCTTTCATCTTTTTTTAGGGGTGCCTTTCGGGGTAACAACAAGAGTTCAAGCTACATAAGACAATTCTAAGCCCAAAGAGTCCATAACAGGGTGTTATGTGCTCGATCTACAAGGGAGCAACATAATTTTTTTTAAAATTTTTGAAATGAAGTTCAACCAGTACAAACAATCTCATGCTTTTCTAGATAAGCAAATACAAAGATTTGAAAAATATTTCCTAGATCTTCCTCATCGATAATATGCAAACACAGACCAAAGCATCTCAAATCCAGAGTATACACATGCTCGACAACTACATAAAGTCCACAACCAACTCCACCCTCAACCCTAAAAAGAATGCATTGTCCCCAATGCATCAACCATCAGATAAAGCAATTAATAAAACAAGGGAAACACGAAAACACCCCTGATCTTGCAAGGTTGGCGGAAAGAGAAGCGCAATCTTTTCTTCCAATTTCAGGTCCGAAGGTCCAGCGAGCCTCTTATTCTCCTAAACAAACAAAAACAAACAGACAAACTTCAACAACTTAACTACTCAAAGCAACAAACTAAAAGAAGACATAAATAATAGTTCAAGCTCGGGTACCTCCGAGAAGCGCAAATTTTTAGAGTCGATTGCTCGACTGTACCACCGGATTCCATTCATCCATAGTAAATCTTGGAAGATGCCTCATCCATCTTCCAAATCTCATCAGCCCTGTAAAAAATCCACATAATTTTTTTTCTTTTGTGCCTTCTGCACACAGACAACATCGTTCTCATAAAAAGAACAAACAACATCGACATCAACATTCACATTCATTTTCCCATCAGACATGTCAGACTTAAAATCATTAATTTTAAACTCATTTGTAATCCCATCAAATTCCACAGAAAGAACTCCCTTGTCAACATCAGTTTTGACCCTATCGGTCTTCATAAAGGGGCGTCCTAAAAGAATGAAAGAGGAAATAAGAGATGCGTTTTCATTCATTTCTAGCACGTAAAAATCAACAGTGAAAAACAAATCATTCACTTTTACCAGAACATCCCCAACTTTTCCTAGGGGATGCGCATAAGATCTATTGCTAGTTGCACAATAACACAAGTCTCATGCAAATCATTTAATTCAAGTTCTTTAAACATGGCATAAGACATAACATTGGTTGAGGCACCTAGATCTAACATTGCATGCTTAATCAATTTATCCCCTATAGTACAAGGTAAGGTGAACATACCTGGATCCTTGCATTTTTTTTGGTAAGGTACCTGAGAATATTGCTGAGACGTTCTCACTCTTCTTTTTTTCTTCATCCTTTGACCTCCTCTTTGAGGTGCACCAATTCTTCAGGAATTTCGAATACTTGGAAATTTGCTTGATGACCTCCAGAAGGGGAATGTTCACCACCATCTTCTAAAAAGTCTCCAAGACTTCTTGATCAGCTTCATTCACCCCAGGCTTTGGCTTGACCAACTTACTTGGAGAGAGTGCTACCAGAACATGTTCTGGCATGGGCAAATGAGGTTTCTCATCTTGGTCCTCTTTTTCTCTGAGTCCAGGACTCGATAGTCTTCTCGAGGTAGGACCTTTGGGCAAATATTTTTGTACAACTGAAGGAGGTTTCTTATTTTTGCTCTCCACTTCCTTTGGTTCACGCCTCATCAATCTGCTCGGGAAGGGAGCTTTAGGAACATAATTCTTTAGGTTCAAGGGTGGATCACATCGTATCAGATAGGTGCCAGCTTTGGTGAACATGTAGTCAAATGGGTTGACGCTCACATGTTTAACCCTCAATTTCTCACTCTCGACATGTGAAGTGTTTGAATGAATTTCCTTCCCACTAGCCAAACTGAGCATATCTCAATTGGCATAAGGTTGTGCTATTGACTAAGAGGTCATAGGTTCAATCCTCGCATTAATTAAATACCTTTGAAAAAAAAAGAAAATTCCTTCCCACTTCTCAGAGTCATAGCGCACACCTGCTCACAAGTTCTGCCCTCTGAGACATCTGCTTATTCAGGCTCTGAGTTTCAGCTTTTCAGTTATCCAGCTTCTCCCGGGTTTCTTTATTAAATTGACAGGTGATTGTGACGATAGTTTTCACCATGTCGTCAAGAGATTGTCTTGAGGAGGAAACTTGAGCTCGCAGCGAATTCTCTGTCAATCGGAGAATAAAACTATTCATCTGAGACACTTGAGCCTTAATCTCATTCAACTCTTTTGGCAAACGAGCTTGATCACTTTCTCTACTTCCATAATTCTGAAAACTTTCAGCCATGTTTGAGATCAATAGTCGGGCTTTTGCAGGGTTTTTTTTCCATTAGAGAACCTCCACTGGCAGCGTCAATCATCTGTCGATCATGAGAAAGCAACCCTTCGTAGAAGTACTGAATAAGGAGTTGCTCGGTGGTAGAGCACTTTTGAGTGTACTCCAAATTCAAGCTGTCGAGGCTTGCCAAAATAAAATTTATAATTACCGAAACTACTAAGCTTTGCAGCTAGTGGTAACGGGTCGATCTGCAGAGAACCTTAATCAATCTCTCCTAATTAATTTCTATTTGTCTTTTAAACTAAAACTCAAAATAAAATAAAAGGGGGAGTTAATTAAAACTAAACTAAGTAAAATTAAGCTAACGGAAAAATAAATGCGAAAAGTAAAGAGCGGAAAAATAAATGGAACACGTGCTCCTAATTCGAGGGATCGGGATTTATCTTGATGCGCTTAGATCATAGGGATTCTAATCATGCTTGTAATTTAATCTCATGCACGCGAAATGTTTGCTCGTTTCCGTAGCAAACATCCCAAAGAATTAATTAGAAAAGTGCAATTCCAATTAAACATGCTCGCTAATTAATCTAAGTTAGCTACGCTTAAATCAATTAAAGAACAGTGACGGGTAATATCGCGACGAACCGATTGATCGAGAACTCGACCAATTGGCGCGATTTCTATTCTTTCCCTAAGTCTATCGTGCAAACGATAATTAATGCTATTCTCCTACTGTCACTTAGGCTAGAATTAATTAGTCACGCTTAGACCCTTGTTACCTAGCGATTGAGGCAATTATACGTCCTAACCTTTAACGGTAAAACATGCGTGAGGACTCAGACGTCACTCCTAATCAGTCATACATGCTCATGGGATTCAAACAAAGGAAGAATCATGCAAGAAACTATCAAATACAAGCTGAAAATTTAAAGCTAAACCCTCCCTAATACATCAAGACAACCCTAAACTCGAATTAGAGCACTTACCTTAGCCAAACGTGATGAAAATTGATCCAAAATTGTCCAAAAACCTTGAAAATTGATGAAAATATCACCAAACCCGAGGCTACAACTCTCATTATCGAAATTTCTCTCTCCTCAGTGAATGGTGGCTGAAAAACTAGGTTAAAACGCTTAAAAAAGCTAAAAAAAATGAGTTTTGGGCCGAAATTGGCCAATTGGGCCGCGCGGACGGGTCGGCAGGTGCTGGGCGCTGAGGCGGGTCGCGGGGCGAGCGGATGGGGCGTGCGTGGGCGAGGCCGCGCGGAGCGGGCGCTGAGGCGGGTCGTGGGCGCGCACTGGGGCGCGGGTCGAGGCCCTCTGATGGAGCGGGCCGCGCGCGCGCGATGGGCTGGAGGGCGTGCTGGGCCGCGCGCGGATGTGGGCTGGGCCGATGGGCTGTTGACCATTGACCGTTGACCATTGACCGTTGACCGTTTGAATTTTTACAAAAATAATAGAAATTCTGCACCCACCTTGATTCGAACCTTGGCTTCACCAATCCCTTAGCAAAGCCAACACCATTAAGCCACTAATCAGTTTTGTGTTAAATTTAGATTATTTAATTAATGTAGTATAATCACTCAAAACAATTAATTAATAAAATGTTCTAAAATATCCATTTAAGCCCTTAATTAATGTCAATGCCCGATTTACCCCTTAACAATTAAATTATACAAAATAGTTCAATTAAACCCAATTAATTACTCTAATTTACAAGACTTAGGAGCTATATATTAGCACTTTTAGAGTGCTATCACTCGGCTATCTGATGGTTGGGGCAACCCTCACACAGTTGGTCAAACCTCTCCCAGCACTCGTATAATGTCTTCCCAGAACCCTGAGTGATCCCATAGATTTGTTTCCTGACGGTGGTGGCTCTAGAAGTAGGGAAATATTTTTCTGAGAATAACCCTTTCAATCCGCTCCATGTCGCGACAAATCCTGATGGAAGGCAGTACAACCACTCACTTGCCTTCTCCTTCAGAGTGAAAGGAAAGGCCTTTAAGTTCAGCTGGTCCTCAGTCACTCCCTAGGGCATCATCCCCGAACATACCAACTACAATTCTTTAAGATGCTTCAGAGGATCCTCACCTGCATTGCCATGAAATGAAGGTAGTTGGTGAATTAATCCAGCTTTTAATTCAAAATTAACTGGAACTACTGGATACGATATACACAGGGGTTGTCGGTCCAAGTCAGGTGTTGCCAACTCTCTCACGGTCCTATGAGGCTCATTATTAGTTGCTTCTCTCTCAATTTAAATGATAAACTACACTCAACAAACTTGAGACAAACGAGTCATACTATACAAGAAAGATAAAAATAATCAGAACAAAAGAATATAGTTTTTAAAAACAAAACAAATAAAATTCAACCAAGAAAGATTAATTCTTGCTCCCCAGCAACGACGCCAAATTTGGTAGTCAACCTTTTAATGGTCACTTTTCAGGGTGTCGAATCCTACCAAATTAGATTTATAAATACGGATCCTACTAAGCTAACTCGTGGCTAGTGGTAATCGGGTCGATCCACAGGGAGCGAATTATAACCTTAATTTAATTGTATTAAATTTGTAATGATAAAAACAATTAGGGTTTTTGTTTGGAAAATCATTAAACATGCAAGAAATTGCCCTAATGGAAAATAAATTGGGGAAATATGAATTCAACAATTATACTTAATGAGAAAGTATCGGGACTAATCTATTGTATTTCGGTTCATTGACAAACAAAGAATTTAGCCAAGATCCTCATGCACACAAAAGGTTTGGCCATATTCCGGCTCAAACACCCCAATGAATTAATTAGAAACATACGATCCCAATTAAACATGCTCCTTAATTAATCTAGGGTGATAAATCTTAAATTAACCAAAGAACAGTAACAGGTAGCATCGCGACGAATTAATCCTAAGACTAACTCGATTTCTCTCCTAACCTTGAGCCCACCATGAAAAAAATAACCAACTCATACCCCCATCTGCCATCTAGGAACGAGTTACTTAGCCACGATTAGACCCTCGCTACTTGCAATTGAGACTTATCAGGAATTAACCAACTCCTAACCTTGAGCCCACCATGAAAAAAATAAACAACTCATACTCCCATCTGCCACCAAGGAACGAGTTACTTAGCCACGATTAGACCCTCGCTACTTGCAATTGAGACTTATCAGGAATTAATGCTAGCCAACTAACATGTGTAACAATCAAGACGTCACTCCCAATAAGAAAGGCATGATATTCGAGATTTATACAGGTAGAAGATGCAAGAGTTCATACAAAAATGCTAAATATACACTAAAGCACTAATCTCACCTTAATACAATAGTAAATCAATCCCTCAACTAACTAATCCTGAGGGGAGAAATGGCTAGAGAATGCCTTAAAAACTAATCCTAAGGGGAGAAATGGCTAGAGAATGCCTTAAAATCGCTTTTTCACGGACGAACTTTTTTAGTGCGTCTTCGGAGCGTCGCGACGCTTGGGGTTGTGCTTGCAAAATTAAATCAAATTATTGTCCTCCACTGAACTTGAATTCTGTCCCATCGTTCTACCAAAGTCCTCATGCACCACTAGACCACTCATCACATTTAAATAATATTTAATTAATTAATATACATAGTGACTCATCACATTTAAATAATATTTAATTAATTAATATACATAGTATAAACACTTAGAACGATTAATTAATATTATCTTGGGAAAAGATGCTTTTTAAGGACTTTTTCATCTAAGCCGTCACTGCATTCTCACGACGCTTGGGGTTGTGCTTGCAAAAATAGTCAAATTTTATTTAATTTCATTAAGCAAGCTCATAATGTGATTAGTTTTAAATAGTTTAATAGACTTGGTAATTCACATTAAAATCAATTTAACCAACATAAGGGTTATGAAAGGGTAAATTGAAAACTTAGATAAATGAGATTATTCTAATTTGTCTAAGTAATAGAAAACTCTATTTCAAAATACTTGGTGGGAGAAAGACATATTTCAAGATAATCCTACGGTCTCTACCATAGATTCATAACGTGAGATTTATGTGAGCCCTTGTGGCAGCTTTGGACCGTCCTCCCTACGGAAGATGTTTGCATGAGTCAATATCAGGGTGAATCCCTTGAGAAAGTATTTTAAATAGTAAGTGGGATAATGAAATGTGTCAACATATCCTACGGTCTCTATCATTGGTTCACAACGTGAGATCCATGTAGGGCCTCGAGGCGGCTTTTGGACCGTCCCCCTACAGAAGGTGTTTACAATGGGTTAATATTAAGGTGAATCTCCTTAGAAGGATAAGATTGTAATTTTATTTCTAATACTTGACCTATCCTACGGCGGCACTTGTTGGGATAAAATTATAGAATCTAGAATGATTATTTACACTTAAAAAGATCTCATTAAGGTTGTTAATGATTTTCTCGACCAAACTAATGGTAATTAAATGTTATAGAAATAAGAGTTATTTTGGGATAACACTTGGTTGAGATTGTCACAGTTTAGTGAAAGAACATTTGACCTACCCTACGACGACACTTGTTCTAACTCACTAAAGTATCATTGATAATGAAACTAAGGTCTTAAATCAACCAGAGGCGCAGCGGAAAAATGCCTAAACTGGCTGAGGATCTTCAGCAATCAATGAGTAACAAACGGGAGAGAGAAAAATCTAACACTTAGAATTTTCCTTCAGCCTGAGTCCCACTGGTAATTTCCATTACCACCGGTAAAGTCAACCGGTAATGGTTGACCGGTAAAGGAACCACCGGTAAAGGCTTTCGTAAGCCACCAGTAAAAAAACCACGATTTTCCACCGGTAAATGGCTTACCGGTAAGCCTCGACCGGTAAATGCTTCACAAGCATTTCAACCGGTAAAGAACCACCAATATATTTACCGAGGTGTGCCCACCATTAAGCTTCACAAGCCTACACTGGTAAATGGCACACTGGTAAATCTCAACCGATAAGAGCACACCGGTAAAACTCGACCGGTAAACCATGTGAAGAAACAAACACCAGTATATTCACATCGGTAAACCGAATCGGTAAGTTTCCACCGATAAACCGGTTCAAGTTTCACGAAACTCGCACCGGTAAACCGGTAAACTTACATCGGTAAGTTTTAGACCGATAAATCAATAGAAAAATCTTCACAAGATTTTTACGGATATACCGTTTTGACCACGATCGGTAAACACTTACCGGTCAGCTCATTCGGTAAATTCGCACCGATATGCTCGACCGGTAAAAATGGACTGAAGAAACTAATGCTAAACGCTTTAAAAATAGCGTTTAGCCCCTCGACCGGTAAATTTCCAGCCAGTATATTTCACCGGTATACTAACCGGTAAATTTACCAGATCATCTGAAGACAGGGCAAAACATACCTGGTTTTGGATGCGTCTTCTCGTCTCCTCAGCAACTCTACAGCCCCTTTCTACCTTTCTTCTCCTCCGGTCACGAGCTCTGCAAGTCGGGGACCACCCTTAGAGAAGTCCTGATGACTCCATTTTGGAGCTATATTTCACTCCCTAATTCTAGTTAAAAGTCGTGTTTAAATGTGTAATTTACCTTGTTTTTAGGTGATTCTCGGCGAAGAGCTTATGGTGTCCATTGGACGTGTTTCGAGGCTTAGGAAGCCGTTTTAGAGCTTTGGGAATGCACCGGGAAAATGGGAGCTTCAAGCATGAAGAGTTGGGAAAAAGTTGCCATGCAAAGGAAAAATTTATCCCCCAAACCCGAGAGCAAGCGTTGAGCGGAAGCGTCGAGACGCTGCTCAACGCTGCCCAGCGTCGAGACGCTCCGAAGAGGCGTAGTGTCGAGACACTCCGAAGAGGCGTGCGCTGTAATTTTTAGGGCGCAGCGTCGAGACGATTCGACGGGTTATAAAACCCATTTTGACGATTTTTCATCATCTTCTCCGCCATTTCTCCTCGGGTTTTCGCCATTGTAGCCATTTTTTGGAGCTTTTCTTATTCTCTTTTGCTTGGGATGACTTCCAAGGCCTCCTTGGGAGCTTGGATACTTCAAAACTCCATGGAATGTTAAGGTATTGTGACGGATTTGGGAAGAATGTAGGGATTTTGTAAACGTTTTGTAATATTTTAATGATTTAGTCTTAAATTTCTGTCTTTGCATGCTTGAATGTTAGCATCTACTCCCTGTTGCTTAATCTATGAGTATGTTAGATTGGTAGAATGAAGATCTCGATTTCTAGCATGCTTTAACATTATAGATTAGCGATGCCGTGCCTCTCCTAATCGATTTAGTAACACAGAGGAGTAGAACAAATCGAAGTATCATATTTAGCGTTCTGAATGTTGATTACTTCAGGGTTGTCGGGTAATCAATTAGCATTTAGTATGTTTAATTGAATGTTCGTCGTGAATTGCTAGTGACTGCTTTAGTTATTTTGGGGCTGATCATTCTGATTTAATTAATAGCAATGATTAATTAGGATTGCAAATTCTGATTAATATATATGCGGCTGGTTGCTTCAGGGTTGCCGGGCAACCGTTCACGTGCGCATTTCATCCATTGCCATGCCATAGAATTAAATGATAAATATTACATTACGTAGCAAATCCCGAAATTCCCAAATCCATCACGCTTGAATCTCTGTTATATTTTTCCGTTAGAATTCTTAGAACTTCATTGCATGAGAAAAACCCTCCGATTTGTGAAAATCAATCAATCAATTTACTTACAATTCGAGCAATTTAACTTCATCTTTAAACGCTCCCTGTGGATCGACTCTGTTGCCGCTAGCTGCAAAGCTAAGCAATTTCAGACTTATAAATTTCATTTTTGGCAAGCCTCGACGGCTTGAGAAATTGGAGTACATTCCAAAATAGTCCCACCAAGTCCCAATTATTCTCGGGCTTAGTAGCGTAGTTGTGAGACTCCTTGAGCTAAGGGAGTTTGTTGAGAGGAGTGTTTGGAGAAAGAAGAAGAAGTTTGGGGTTGAGAATAGAGATGAATTCTAGCTTGAAAATGATGAACAATTCATCAACCTTTCAAACATTCATCTCTACAATTCTCTTGAATCTTCAACTAATTGATGTTTGTTGCGTGCTCAGTGTGTATGTAATTTAAAGGTGTAAAGAGCACTCAGATCATGCAAGTATACATGGTCTGCAGCAAGTGATAAGTATAATTTAATTCGTTTTCCCACAAAGATTAAGTTTAGTGACTAGCGATTTGGTGTGTTAGATTAGATAAGGTAGATTTTGGGTTGAGGGACGGAAATATAAAAGATGCAAGAAGAATGTAAACAACAATGCAAAGCAAGCAAAGAGCTAAAGTTATAATGTGGAAAATTAGGATTGCGGATCTCGCAATCTTTTCGCAATGATTTCGCAATGGGTTAAAAGCTACTGAAAAAGACTAAGGCAAAGGCAGAAATGGTTATTGCGGGTCTCGCAATAATCTCGCAATAAATTCGCAACGATTTAAAAACTAAAGTAAGATAGCAAGGTCGGCTTGAGAGTCCTCTATAGGCATGGTACTAGGATTTTTGAATATCCTATAAATTTCGAGGTGTCGAGTCTCGCCAAAATAACATTTATAATTCCGCTACAACTGAGCTTTGCAGCTAGTGGTAGTCGGGTCGATCCACAGGGAACCTAAATTATTTTCTCCTAATTAATTTCTATTTGCTTTTTAATTAACTAAAATAATAAAATAAAACGATAAATAAAAGGGGGATTGCTAACGGAAAATTAAAGTAAGCATGCAAACTAGCTAACAGAAGAATTGAACTAAGTACATGTAAACTAGCTAACGGAAAATTAAATAACGGAAAAATTAAACGTAACGCGTGCTCCTAATTTGAGTGTCGGGATTGACTTTGATGCGACTCGATTCATTGGGATTCAAACGTTTTTAGCAAGAGCATAATTAAACACGTAATTTACTTGCACGAAACTACTAATACAAGTAACCCAAATAATTAAATAGAAACGTGGAGTTCTAAATAGACCGTTCTTTAATTAATCTAAGAGGATCAATCCTAAATTAAATAAAGAACAGAGACGAATGTTCGATTCTATTTAAACGTGGCAATCAATCAACTGGGAGCCAACGCCACCCATATTGATTAATTGACAGTAACGGGAGCACTACGACGAATGTTTAACCTGGAAGCCTAAGTTAATATTCCGATTTATCTATTTCTTCAAGATAAGTTACAACCAAGATCAACAAGGAAGCCTATGTTACCTATGGCTCAACTTATCCATGTTACTTGGCGATTAAGAGAGGCACGACATCATAATCTTTAACTAATGAATCATGCTTGAAATCAAAGCCGTCTACTCCTATCAATCAAAGATGCTCATATGATATGCTTAGAAGAAAAAAGATTGCCCAATGAGTCATGCTAAGTTACAAAATTAAGAAAAACCCTCATAAATCGCATCAAAGACACCCTAAACTCAAATTAGAGCACTTACCTTAGCCAAACGTGATGAAAATCGATCCAAAATTGTCCAAAAACCTTGAAAATTGATGAAAATATCACCAAACCCGAGACCAAAACTCTCAAAATCGAAATGGGACGCGAGCGGGGCGCCTGGTGGGCCGCGCGCGGCCGTGGATGTTGACCGTTGACCATTGACTTTTATAAAAATGAGGGAAAACCCTGCATCCACCAAGATTTAAACCAAGACACCCCCATTGTCTTAACTAGACCTACACCATCAAGACACTAATCGATTTTGAGTTAAGATTAGATTATTTAATTAATGTAGCTTAATCACTCAAAACGACTAACTAATAAAATATTATAAAATATTCATTTAAGCTTAATTATAGCAAATGCCCGATTTACCCCTTAGCAATTAAATTATACAAAATATATCAATTAAGCCCAAATAATTATTCTAATTTACAAGACTTAGAAGCTAAATATTAGCACTTTTGCAGTGCTATCAAGGAATTTAACTATGTTCATTCAACAACAAATTAACATCTCATGCATCGTTTTAACTAGGTCTCATGCATCTTTCGATTACATGCATTAGATCTTTAGTTTACTCATATCCAAGTAAGACTTAAAAACCTATTTATACACACATGCTAACAAACGTGCTAGGAGAATGCCTATTCCTAGGCCATTCTCTGGTTACCATAAAATGCTAACATGAATGGATGACTCTGAATTCTTACTCCTTCCAGAGGTTAGGAATTATTTAGACAAAATGGATGGCCAGTCGAAATCGCCCATGGGATGAAGATCACATACATTCAATGCATTCATGCTGCTTTACATGCTGAATTCACATACTTCTAGCCTATAGATTCATCCGTGGCAGACCTCTATTGAATTAGTTACTCATGATGTTCGAAGAACTAAAGGGAATGAATTGATTAAACATAGAATGGAGAACTCAACAAAACTAATTGATTGAAATATAATTAAATGAAGAACTCAACAAATTGATTAAGGGATGACAGAATGAAGAATTCAATAAAACCAATTGATTACTCTTGTAAGAAAGCAATTCATATAATCATTTGTAAACAAACATATGTCAATCCGAAAGCAACAATGAAAGGGAAAAACAGTAAATGATTCAGAACAACATTTAGAAGAAAGCAGAAAGTAATTAAGAAGCAGTAAAGGAAAGCAGTAAGGTGCGTAAGGATCCTCCAAGTCGTGAATCGCCTCGGATGAAGGGGAAGATTAGATGATCTTGGGGATAGTTTCGATCAGAAGAGAAGAGGGTTCTTCTCTTCTTCCTTTCGAATTATCGACGCCAAGGGCTTGTTTCTTCGATCCAACAAACGGGGGAAGAGTTTTGTCTGCAGGTTTCTTCACGATCGGGATCTCCTCACTTCTCAGATTGTTTGAATGAATTGAAGGGGATTCAATTCGATTGCTTTGATCCTTCATCTCACTCTCTTTATATAGCTTTAGGTGGTTGCCAAAGGCTGCTCATTAATCGTGGATCACCATCCAACTTTGCGAGGTAGTCAAGCTTGACATGTGGCAGCAGCAGGGAGAGTTGACGGCTGGAAAATCGCAATCAACAAAGACTGACTGCTGGAAAAATGCAGCAGAAAAGACTGGCGGTTCGGTTTTATTGCGAGGGCCGCAATATTTCCGCAATGCACCTGCAATGTACAATTTAGCTCTTTTTTCACCATTTTGCATCATTTTTCGTTCATTTTCCAAATAAGCCTTAAATTAGCATCATTTCTCAAATTCTCACTTTTAAGCACACATTAAGCTAACTTCTAACAAAAACACTAAAGAACTTCCATGATTTTTAGGTAATTAAGACCCTAAATAATGCACTTTTGGAGAGGTAACACACCCCCAAACTTGAGTTATTGCTAGTCCTCGAGCAATATAAAGGCTTACTTTCTCTCTAATTAGCTGCTACTCTTGTCTTTTAAACTCTACCTAACTAATTTGCTGACTTCCCTAGGTTTACTTGTCAAAGGCATTGCTGTCCTGTGACACTCTCCTAGGCTAAAACTAACTTCATATTTTGTCTATTCTGATTTCTCTTGCCTTTAAAACCTTCTGTTTTTACTAACTTCCTGCCTTTTGGTTTATCTGCCTATGTCATTGAACACATTGTGCAGACATCCCTAAGCCTTCAAACTCTCCCTAGTTTTAACTCAGACTCAGTACATGCTTCTAAGGTTTTTATTTTTATTACCTAGGAATCCTTTAGAGTCATGCCATGCTTAGAACACACAAGTATCAGAGTACATAATCCATAGAACAAACTAAGCCCTGGCATCACTTCTATTTTAGAACAGACACTCATCTCCCTCAGCAAGCCTTCTAGTTACAGCCCTGTGCTTAGCTAACTTAGGATCAGAGTTCATTACATAGGACATCTAAGCACACAAGGTTGTTCCCTCTTGGCACACATCATCCTTCTTTGTTTTCCATTTTTTTTTCTTTCTTTGCACCTCTTTCTTTCCCTTAGGTATGCCTTTTGATGCAGTGCCCCTTGTGGGTTACACAAGTGGCCCTGATTACTCAGCAATTCTAAAGAAAAGACAATGCTTCTTTTTCATTTTTTTTTTGTATTCTCATTTTTTTTTTTTTTTTCAAAGAAGGATGATGCATATCTTACTAAGGGAGAGAGGAGTGTTCCTAGGACTAGAGGCTGCCTCCCCAAACTTGAACTTCTCATTGTCCCCAATGAGAGTCTGAGGTGGCACACCCCTAAACTTATCTTAGAAGCATCTAGTCTAAATAAAAACCAGACAGAATTTAAAACTCCTAGGGATAGAATGACCCTCACAGTTCAGATAACTCATCAGCAGCAATTTACTAAAATCAAAATAGTAAGGTCTAACAGAGGCACATGCTCAGCATTTTATGAAGCTAATTAAGCCTAACAAGAGTGTACTCGACACTCATCCAACATGCTCAATAGACAGACTACCTATGGACATCAGTAATGCAGTCAAATAGTGAGAATTAAAGACAGACAGACCAGCATAAAGTCATATAACAGCATGCTTAAATGAACAAAACATTGCGTTGTCCGCAAAGAAATCGCAATGATACTAACAGAGCAAATTTAACCGTGATCAAAGCTCCTAACATGCAATATCCCATTTGTGAACAACTACAGGCAACAGAAAAAACTATTTAAGCTAACTAATCATACGAAGTTAAACTAAACTAAGCTACTTTAATTCAAGCTAATTAAGAAAATCAAAACATAACAACAATTGATATTGGGGGGGGTATCTGGTTACAGAAAAGCAGGTTTTTGAGAGGGATAAGAAATATTCCCTCGAATGCCATCAGTCTGTGGCATTCATTCATTCATCCTTGTCCTCTTCATCACTCCTCTCGCTCGGAGGCATCCAGGGGCTCAACAATCCAGCTGGAAAGGTAGGGAACTTGCACCGTAGGTGCTCAGCTAGTTCCTGGTCTCTCGCTTGGGAGTACTCAGCCCATTGGGCTAATTTCCTTTGTAAGTCCATCAAGCGGGCCATGGACATCGATTGTGCAGCTGCTAGTCTATCAAGCTCGAACTACATATTGCCTCTCCACCTCATCTTCAGGTTGCTGGGCAGCTCAAGGTGGCCAGCATAGGCCAATTGCTTCTCCTCTATCGTCACAGACACCCCTACGCGCAAGCATAACTTAGTAATAGTGTTAGGGAAAAAGAGTCTGCCCTTACCTTTCTTGAAGCATTCGATGATCGAGGCTGCTATGATCTCACCCACGTCAATAGTGAGTCCCTTCATGATCGCATAAACCAGCAGCGATCTCCCTTGATTGATGGTCGTCTCGTGCGTGACAGGGGATATTCTTCTCCGAATTAGGGAGAACCAAATGGCCGCCTTGTCTTTGAGGGCTGCACTCATCAGTGTGTGCTTTCCGTGCTTTGAGACTGCCCATGCTGCCTCTGGTTTTCCTATCATATTCAGCGCCTCCTCCAAGATTACCTCTGAGGGTGAAGCCACGGTCTTTGAATATTCAGAACTCGTATGCTCCTTGAGAGCATAAACCTTGTTGATTGCCTCGGCAGAGAAGTCAACATCCACGCCCCTTGTTACCTCTCCAAAAGTACATTATTTAGGGCCATATTTACCTTAAAATCATGTCATCTCTTGAGTGTTTTTGTTAGAAGTTAGCTTAATGTGTGCTTAAATGTGAGAATTCGAGGAATGAGGCTAAAATATGACTTATTTGATAAAAGAACGAAAAAGGATGAAAAATGATGTAAAATGAGTTCAAATGTACATTGCAGGAAGATTGCGGAAACATTGCTGAAACCGCAATAAACATTGCGGCCCTCGCAAGGAAATCGCAATGCCAAGTTGTTTTCTGCTGAGCTTTTCCAGCCGTCAGTCGTCATTGTTGCGACTTTCCAGCCGCCTAAGCCTTCCCCTGCTGCCACGTGGATGATTGTTGTTCAGAATGGATGGTTCTCTGTGGCTGAAGGTACCTGCAAAAGCTATAAAAAGAAGCAAAGGATGAAGGGAAAAAACAGCTCAGAAGCGTGGAGTTCTCCGTTGCAAAGCGATCTGCATACGAATTTTCCTTCTCCCGTTTGTTGGAACGAAGAACTCAGCCCTTGGCGTCGATAATTAGAGAGGAAGAAGAGAAGATCCTTCTTCTCTTCTGATTGAATTCATCCCCAATAACAGCTAATCTTCCCCTTCATCCGAGGCGTTTGCGACGAGGAGATCCGTGCACTCTTTTACAGCTTTCTTTACTGTCTTTTTTCTCTACTGTTGCCATTGCTACATTGTTTTGATTCATTCCCCAATTCACGTAACGCTTACTGCTTAGATCATCGCACATTGTTCTTGAGAAATGTTCTGAACCTTAGTTTTGATAAGTAATACATTAAGTCTCTTGAGTTCTTCATTTTGTTATATCTTGTTCAATCGCTTTTATTAAGTTCTTTTAAATCATGCTTAATCATTACATCTCCTTTAGACCTTCACAAACCATGAGTAACTAATCAAACAAAGGTATGCTAAAGATGAATCTATAGGTTAGAAATACGAGAGTTCAGCATGTAGGATAGCTTCGATTGCATTGAATGTATGTATGCTTCATCCCATGGGCAATTTCGACCGGCCATCCATTTTTTCTAAAGAATTCCTAACCTCCTGAAGGAGTAAGAGTTCAGAGTCATCCATTCATGCTAGCCTTTTATGGTAACTAGAAAATGACCTAGGAATAGGCGTTCTCCTAGCACGATTGTTAGCTTGCTTATATAAATAGGTGTTTATGTCTTACTTGGATATGAGTGAACTAAAGATCTAATGCATGTAATTGAGAGATGCATGAGACTGGGCTAAATCGATGCATGATAAGTTAATCTACTGCTGAATGATCGTAGTTAAGTGCCTATAGAGGAGTCTGAAGTCGACCTTGTTGCCTTATCTTACCTTTAAATCGTCGCTAATTTAATTGCTAGATTATTGCGAGAACCGCAATAAAATAGTTCTGTTTTTGCCTTAGCATTTTTTCTAGTCTTTTACTCTTGCGAGTTTATTGCTAGAACATTGCGAGATCCGCAATTCTTTCTTCTCCACAATATAGCTTATTCTCTTTACTTTCTTTCCATTTATAATTGCATCCTTCTTGCTTCTTTATTATTCTGGTACATCAACCCCAAATCTACCCAAATTAAGTTACCGTATCTAATTTAGCACCTCAACTCGTTAGTAACTAAACTCAATCTCTGTGGGAAAACGAATTAAAAAAATACTTATCACTTGTTGCAGACCATGTATGCTTGCATGATCTGAGTGCTCTTCGCATTACATTTTATTTACACATTGAGCACGCAACACCCCTCACCACCGAATAACAGCCTTCGGGGTGAGTGAGGTTGGCGTAGAAGTCATAAACCATGTCCGAGTAGGGCTGAATTGGAGGCCTACACAACTCTTCCCAGCCGTGGTTTGTGATTTCTGCGCGCAAGAATTGCGGCAGGTCCGAAGGAGAGTCTAAAAATCCTCTCTCGTGGAGGAGTTCCCTTTTCATTAGTTCCACGCCCCTGGCCTCTGCATCCTTGGATACATACCTCTCAGCTGGAGGCTCATCTTCTTGGAACATTTTTCTCTTCCCCTTATCCTTTGTCTTGGCTGCTTCAACAGTCTCAGTCTTCATCTTCTTAATAGAAGGTTCGACTTCAACCCTTTTCTTTTTAGCTTTCTTGGAGGCCTTTGGCCGTTTTGCCTTCACAATTACAGGGGCTCTCTTCTTCAGCCTCGTTTTGGCAGCCAATTGCTGGATGCATTCATCCAGCGTGTCATCCATTGAATCTCTGCTCTCCTTCTCAACAGGACTGTCAAGATTGACATCCCTGAAAGGAGAGACTATCTCCTCTTCTTCATCCGCAGCACCGATTGATGTAGAATCTGGTTGTCCTACAGGGGGGACTTCAGGTTCCGATGGTTGTTGAGTGGCATCAGGGCTTTGCATGGTCGTCTCCATCGATGGTTCGCCACTAGTAAAGCTTCCCTCACTCGTGGATTTCCGAATTTTGGTCTTTGGAACTTCCAGGGCAACCTTCCACTTTCTTTTAAGGGACTGCGTTGGATCAGAGCTGTTTGCAGCTTCAGTTGTTGCAACCTTCCACTTCCTCGTCACAGGGAGCTTCGGAGGTCTGGAAGGTTTTACAGCCTCAACGTTTGCTAAAGAAAGTAACGCATCTCTTACCAAGGCAGCATCCTCTGTGATTGGGGATGTCTTTTTTGGGAGTGGATCTTTCAGCTCGAGTGGAAACCATGCTTGCTTCTTGAAGGTGAAGCTTTGGGAATTGTCGAAGAAGAACAGATCTGATTTGTGATTGCGAGGGTTTGAGAATCGTAAATGGGAATGATCAACAACCCTTCCTATTTATAATGGATTGCGCACTAACGGTTATATTATTGCGGACTCCGCAATGTTACCGCAACGCTTCGAATCTAATCAAATCTTTGGAACTGTAACCGTTGGGATTTTTATCCTTGATTGCTGTTTGTTGCAAGATTCTAACAAACTAAATCTGTGATTTTCCAAAGATCTCTTCCTTCATCTTCTCCTGGCCTCTTGATTGTTCACCCTTATTGCCGTTAAGATTTCCAATTACCATGCTTCTAATCACAAAAAACAAACTTAATTAGTACTAGGAAATTAAAAATACTTCAAACCAAAAAGAATAGTAAATAAAGATATCTAATTCCATAATCCTTTGATGATTGAGCATAAAGATAATTCCATTAAATGCCCTTGCTCATCCTTTCTTTCTTTCCTCTTAGGCTTCGGATAAGAGGAATGCTGAGAGCGTTTTCACGTCTCCTTCCTCATAGTAGTGCTTCAATCTAGCACCATTCACCACAAACGGTTGGCATTGTTCCAAATTTTGGATTTCAATTGCACCATGAACAAACATCTTAGTGATCACAAATGGACCAGACCAACGAGATTTTAATTTTCCCAGAAACAATTTCAACCGTGAGTTAAACAATAGAACACGCTGGCCCTTTTTGAAGTCCTTAATCCTAAGTCTACTATCATGCCAAATTTTAGTATTTTCCTTATACATTTTAGCATTCTCGTATGACATGTGTCTTAGTTCATCCAATTCATGCAATTGTAGAGACCGCAATGTTCCCGCATCGGTTACGCAAAAATTCAACTCTTTTAAAGCCCAAAAAGCTTTGTTTTCTAATTCAAGGGGTAAGTGACATGCTTTTCCATAAACTAACCTATAAAGAGACATTCCTAATGGTGTTTTATATGCAGTCCTATACGCCCAAAGTGCATCATCTAACTTAAAAGACCAATCATTTCTATTCGGTTTAACAACTTTTTCAAGTATACTTTTGATCTCTCTATTAGAAATTTCATCTTGCCCATTTGAGTGGGGGTGATAGGGTGTTGCTACCCTATGCCTAACATTATATTTAGCTAACACTTTCTCCATAGCTTTGTTTATAAAATGTGTTCCTTCATCACTTATGATGGTACGTGGTGTGCAAAATCGTGTGAAAATATGCCTATTTAGGAATCTAACAACTGTTCTAGCATCATTTAAGGGACATGCAATTTCCTCTACCCATTTTGAGACATAATCTACCGCTACTAAGATGTAAAGATTACCAGCAGATTGAGGGAATGGACCCATGAAGTCAATGCCGCATACATCAAAGAGTTCTAATTCTAGGATGTATGTTAGGGGCATCTCATCCTTCCTACTAAGGTTACCTGTTCGTTGGCACTCATTGCAATTGTGTGCGAAGTTGTGTGCATCCTTGAAGACTGTAGGCCAGAAGTAGCCACTTTGGAACACCTTTGCAGCAGTCCTCGGACAACCAAAGTGTCCTCCATACGGGGCTGTATGGCAATGCTGCAAGATTGACTTTGCTTCAGCAGCTGACACACATTTCCTCAGCAATCCATCCGCACAACTTCTGTATAGGGTTGGATCATCCCAGATGTATTTCTTAGCCTCATTTAAGAACTTCTTCTTATCTTGCCCTTTCCTGAATTCTGGTAACACCTGTGAGGCAAGAAAATTTGCAATGTCAGCAAACCATGGTTCATCATTATTATCACAATGTATTAAAGCAAAAACATGTTCATCAATGAAAGAATCTGTCATTGCGGGCTCCGCAATAGATTCGCAATGACTCTGCAATCTTGATAAGTGATCAGCAACTACATTTTCACATCCTTTTTTGTCTCGGATTTCTAGATCAAACTCTTGTAAAAGTAGCACCCATCTAATTAGACGAGGCTTGGCACCAGCCTTCCTCATTAAGTACTTTATTGCAGAATGATCAGTATAAATAATTATTTTATTACCTACCATATATGGCCTAAACTTTTCACATGCAAACACTACTGCTAACATTTCTTTCTCTGTGGTAGTGTAGTTGCATTGTGCTTCATTCAAAGTTTTGCTCGCATAATATATAGGGTGTGTTAATTTGTCTTGCTTTTGGCCAAGCATAGCTCCAATTGCATAGTCACTTGCATCGCACATTATTTCAAAGGGCATATCCCAATTTGGCCCGACTATGATTGGTGCTCTGACTAAGGCGTCTTTAAGCTTGGTCCATGCTATTAAACACTCATTTGAAAAGATAAATGTTCTATTCAGCTCTAGAAGCTCACAAAAAGGTTTAGAGATTTTTGAAAAGTCTTTTATAAATCTCCTATAAAATCCTGCATGTCCTAAGAAACTTCTTATAGCTTTGACATTCTTAGGTTCAACTAACTTTTCAATTACTTCTATCTTGGCCCTATCGACCTCAATTCCTGCTTTGGACACTCTGTGTCCTAATACTATGCCTTCTTCCACCATGAAGTGGCATTTTTCCCAATTTAACACTAGATTGGTTTCTTCACACCTAGTGAGAACTTGTCCTAGATTAGTGTTACGTCTCCAAAAGTGACCTTTTTAGGACTTATTTATCTTAGAAAGATGTACACTCTTAGGTGTTTTTGATAGGATTTAGCTTAAACCTATGCTTATATATGAGAATTAGAAGAAGGAAGCTAAATTAGGACTTGTGTGCAAAAGGAAAGAAAAGGGTTGAAAAACGAAGTTAAAAGAATGAAAAATGTTCATTGCGGCAGCATTGCGGAAACATTGCTGAAACCGCAATGTTTCAAGTGAAATCCGTAAGTTGACTGATCTTTTTCTGTTATTTTCCGTTATTTCAGGGATTCGTTCTTTCTCCTCCATCCATTTTGAAGTACGACGTTGAGGATGGATGGTTCTCCTTGGCCCAAACGCACCTGCAGATTACTATAAAAGGGGGTCAAAGTAGAGGGTTCGATCATCATCCGAAAGCGTAGAAGTCTCTTCGCAGCTCCATCTTTTCTCCTGTTTTTCTTCTCCGTCTGTTGGTTTGAGAGGTTCAGCTGTTGGAGTCGACAATCTGATAGGAAGGAGAGATTCATCCAAGCAAGGCTACCCTTTCTCTCCCTTCAGCCGAGGCGGTTGCGACGAGGCGTTCAAGCTCAATTACTGTTTTCTGTCTTTTATTTCTCATTTCCAGCACTGTTTAGTTGTTGTTTCTTTTCTATTAATTAGTTCATTTCATTTCGTTGCTTTCTGTCTTTAAATTATTCACTTTAAGTTTCCCTTTTTTCATTCAAACAATCGATTAATCAAAGCACAATTCATTATTTCATATTTTCTTGTCTGTGTTGGTTACTGTTTCTCCTTGCTGTTTTAAGTTTATTTTTCTTCTGAGCATGCCTATTTTATCTACTATTTATGTTCTCTTTATATCCATGAGTAACTAAGTCACATAGGGGCATGCTAATGACAATACTATAGGCTAAAAAACGTGAACCAAGCATGTAGGATAGCTCTCGAAGCATTGATTGTATGTAAGCTTCATCCCACGGTCAATTTCGATTGGCCATCCATTTTGTCCAAAGAACTCCTAACCTCTGGAAGGAGTAAGAGTTCAGAGTCATACACTCATGCTAGCCTTTCAAGGTAGCCAGACAACGACCTAGGAATAGGCGTTTTCCTAGTACAAACCATATCTCTCTGCTTTAACAAGATGCTTAAGACCTTACTTGGACATGAGTAAACTAAAGAATCTAATGCATGAAATCGGAAGATACATGAGAATGAGTTAGTTTGATGCATAGTGAGTTGATCCAATGCTTGAGAATCGTATGAGATTGCCTATAGAGGAGTCGTTAGTAGCCCTTGTTTCTCCATTTTACACACTTTCGCTGTTAGTAACATTGCGGTAGAATTGCTGTTCTCGCAATTCTGCTAAGTTAAAAATTCTGTTTAGCTATTTTCCTCTTCGTTTATTAATCTCTTCTCTTTTCAATTGAGTTTATCTTCGACTTGCACTTGTTTATGTTGCTACCCTTTATATACTCCTTAGAAATTAGACAACTTAAAACCAATTCTACCCCATCAAATCCACCCATTCTTGCTTAACAATACACTTCACCAGTAGCTAATAATAAATCTCTGTGGGAAAACGAATGAAAAAATACTTACTACTTGCTAACAAGATCATGTATGCTTGCATGTTCTGAGTGCTCTCTCTCCCTTATTGCTATTTATTTCACACATTGAGCACGCAACAAGTTTTTGGCGCCGCTGCCAGGGATTTAGTTTAGTGAAAACGAAGTTTGTTAAGTTAGAAAACCAACTCTTAATATCTATTGAAGCTGATCTGTTTCCATTTCTTTTGCAGGTACTATTTGGGTTAGTTTATGAATGAGCCTTCAAGTAGTGATCTAGAGTTCAACCCTGAGCCTGAGAGATTATTTAAGGCTAGAAATAGAGCCAAGAAACGTCTCTTTAACCAACCCCCTTTACCTCAAATAATTGCTGAAATCGCAGGGTCTCCGCAATCCTCTCAAGAAGAAATGGATAGATTAGTTCCAAATCCGGTACCTATCACTCGCAATCCCATCGAAATAGCGAATAAGAATAGTGCCATTCTCTCATACTTAGTTCCCATGCCTGGGGAGCTAAACCCAAGCATAATCCGCCCTGAGATTACTGCCAACTCATTCGAGTTAAAGCCAGTGATGTTCCAAATGTTGTCCACTGTGGGACAATTCTTTGGAGTGGAAAATGAGGATCCCCACAACCATCTTAGAAACTTCCTAGGAGTTAGTGATACCTTCATCATCCCTGGAGTTTCCCAAGAAGCCTTGAGGCTCTACCTCTTCCCTTACTCATTGAGGGACAAAGCAAAGACATGGTTAAACTCATTACCCTCTGGATCAGTCCTCAATTGGACAGACTTGGCGGAGAAATTCCTAGTTAAATCCTTCCCACCTGATAGGAATTCTACCTTTCGTGATGACATAGTCAAGTTCAAACAAGCTGAGAATGAGTCTCTTCACGAAGCTTGGACAAGGTTCAAGGACCTTCTTCTTAAATGTCCACACCATGGCATTCCATGGTGTATCCAAATAGAGGTCTTTTTCAAAGGATGCAACCCCAGCACTAGACAAGTCTTAAATTCATCTGCTGGAGGTTCCATGTTGTCCAAGAGTTATAATGAAGCCTATGAGATCTTGGAGAAGATCTCAGCATCTCACTGTAGGTGGTCAGATGATCCAATAGAGCCAAGTAGAGCTCAAGATAAGGACACACTCAATGCTATGAGTAGTCAAATAAGCGCCCTGACCAACCTAGTAAAACAAATGGCTCAAGCCAATCTCCAAACTAGTGTCAACACCGCCACAGCCATGTCAATGGGCACCCAACCAAGTCAAGGTGAGACACTTATCTGTGGATTCTGTGGGGAAGGGCACCTGTATGAATACTGCCCTGGGAATCCAGCCTCAGTCTGTTATGTTGGAAGCCAACAACAGCCTAGGAACAACCCCTATTCCAATACTTACAATCCTGGTTGGAGGAACCACCCAAACCTTTCATGGGGTGGCCAACAGAATGCTAACCAAGATCCTAACCAACCAAGACCGAGTGGAACACCTGGTTTCACTCCCCAACATAACCAATCCATGTATCAAAAACCATACAACCAACCCGTAGGGTCTTCTGTAGAAAACTTACTTAAGGAATACATAGCCAAGAATGATGCCACCCTGCAAAGTCAACAAGCTACCCTCAGGAGCCTAGAGAACCAAATAGGGCAACTAGCCAATGAACTCAAAAGTAGGCCCCAAGGTAGACTTCCTGCTGACACTGAAGTGCCAAGGAGAGATGGAAAAGAGCAAGTTCAAGCAATTGAACTTAGAAGTGGGAGACCATTGGTGAGCAACACAAAAGAAGCCCCAAAGAGAGTAGAGAACACTAAGTCTAGTGCTCCACTGGAGTCTCTGCCAACCCAAGGTCAACCATCACCAAGCACATCAGGAGCAAGGCTGGAGCCAATCATAGAGGAGATAGAAGAAATTCCAAGGCCTCCACCTATCCTGAGGCGACCTGAAGTGCCTGCATATGTGCCACCACCTCCATTTCCTCGAAGGCTTAAGAAAAAACAAGAACAGGAAGTGCACTTTAACAAATTCTTAGAAATTCTTAAACAAGTGCATGTTAATATTCCTTTTGTAGAAGTTTTACAGTCTATGCCCTCTTATGTAAAGGTTTTAAAGGATATTATCACTAACAAGAAAATAATTGGTGAGTTTGAACAGTAAATCTCACTGAGGAGTGCAGTGCCATACTCCAGAACAAGCTACCCAAGAAGGAGAAGGATCCTGGTTCCTTCACCTTACCAGTAGAGCTAGGAGGCAAGCACGTGGGCAGAGCTCTTTGTGACCTGGGAGCCAGCATAAACCTCATGCCCCTATCACTATTCCGCCAGCTAGGAATAGGAGAAGCACGTCCAACCACTGTCACTTTACAACTAGCAGACAGATCCATAGCCTACCCTGAGGGTAAGATAGAGGATATTCTTGTAAAGGTTGACAAGTTTATTTTCGTTGAAGATTTCATTATCCTGGATTATGAAGCAGACAAGGAGGTCCCCATCCTATTAGGCAGACCTTTTCTCGCCACAGGTAGGGCCCTGATAGATGTCCAAAAAGGTGAGCTCACGATGAGGGTTCATGATGAAGAGGTGAAATTTAGTGTATATAAAGCCTTAAGGTACCCCTCTGACTCTGAATCTTGTGCTAGCATGGACATTGTAGATTCATTAATGGAAGAACAGCTGGAGCATGTATTATTAACTAAGCATGCTAATGAATATGTACAATTAGATTTAACTGATTTGAATGTTTCTGAAATAATGGATATACCTGTAGATAAAACACAGCATGTATGTATAAATAATGACCTAACTGATAGATCCTTAAATCCTTTAAAACCATCCATTGAGCATCCACCTGTCTTAGAATTGAAACCTCTACCCACTCACCTCAAGTATGCATATTTAGGAAGTAATGAGACTTTGCCTGTGATTATTTCTTCTAAATTAAGTGAAAAGCATGAGGTTGAACTGATTTTATTACTTAAACAACATAGGAAGGCTATTGCATGGACTATTGCTGACATTAGAGGCATTAGCCCTTCTTATTGCATGCATAAGATTATACTAGAGGAAGAGCATACACCCCGAGTAGATCACCAACGTAGGTTGAACCCCTCTATGAAAGAGGTAGTTAAAAAGGAAATAATAAAATGGTTAGATGCTGGTGTGATCTTCCCTATAGCTAGTAGTCAGTGGGTGAGCCCTATACAATGTGTACCTAAGAAGGAGGGGATGACTGTGGTAGTCAATGAGAGCAATGAACTGATTCCAACTAGGACTATCACAGGATGGAGAGTTTGCATGGATTATAGGAAATTAAATAAGGAAACCAAAAAAGACCACTTCCCTCTACCATTCATTGACCAGATGTTAGATAGGATAGCTGGTAGAGCCTACTACTGTTTCTTAGACGGTTATTCAGGATATAACCAGATCACTATAGACCCCAAGGACCAAGAAAAGACTACCTTCACTTGCCCTTTTGGAACATTTGCCTTTCGCAGAATGCCTTTTGGCTTATGCAATGCACCGGCAACATTCCAAAGGTGCATGTTGGCAATCTTCTCTGATTTAGATGAGTCCATGATAGAGATATTCATGGATGATTTCTCAGTCTTTGGGGATTCATTCACAAACTGTCTAGAGAACTTAGGACAAGTCCTGGCTAGGTGTGAGGAGACCAACCTAGTCCTTAATTGGGAGAAGTGCCACTTCATGGTGGACGAAGGGATTGTCCTAGGTCATAGAGTGTCTAGGGCAGGTGTAGAGGTCGATAGGGCCAAGATTGAAATAATAGAGAAGTTGGTAGAACCTCAGAATGTAAAAGCCATTAGAAGTTTCTTAGGATATGCAGGCTTCTATAGAAGGTTCATTAAGAACTTTTCTAAGATCTCCAAGCCTTTATGTGAGCTTCTAGAGTTGAACAAGCCATTCATCTTCTCTAAAGAATGTTTCCTAGCCTGGAAAACCCTTAAGGAAGCACTAGTCAAAGCACCTATTATAGTAGGGCCAAATTGGGATCTCCCATTTGAAATGTTATGTGATGCAAGTGACTATGCTGTAGGGGTTATGCTAGGACAAAAGATTGACAAGTTAACACACCCTGTATACTATGCTAGTAAGACACTTAATGAGGCACAATGTAATTACACAACTACTGAGAAGGAGATGCTAGCTGTAGTGTTTGCTTGTGAGAAGTTTAGGAATTACATTGTAGGCACTAGGACAATCGTGTACACTGACCATTCTGCTTTGAAATACCTCATGAGGAAGGCTGATGCTAAGCCTAGGTTGATTAGATGGGTGTTGTTGCTGCAGGAATTTGATTTAGACATTAGAGATAAGAAAGGATGTGAAAATGTGGTTGCGGATCATCTTTCTAGATTGCAGCATAATTGCGGAAAAATTGCGGAAACCGCAATTTCTGATGCTTTTATTGATGAACATGTCTTTGTATTAACTCATCGTGATAACGATGAGGAACCTTGGTTTGCTGACATTGCTAACTTCCTTGCATCACAGGTACTACGAACTTTCAAGGGAGGACAAGAAAAGAAGTGGTTCCTGCATGAAGCTAGGAAGTTCATATGGGATGATCCCACACTCTACAAGACATGTGCTGATTGTCTGCTAAGGAAGTGTGTTTCAGCTGCTGAGGCAAAGTCTGTGTTGCAGCACTGCCATACAGCCCCCTATGGTGGACATTTTGGTGGCCAAAGAACAGCTGCAAAGGTGTTCCAGAGTGGCTACTATTGGCCAACGATCTTCAAGGATGCCCACAACTATGCACACAGCTGTGATGAATGCCAGAGAACAGGTAACCTTAGTCGAAAGGATGAGATGCCTCTCACTTACATCTTAGAGTTGGAGCTCTTTGATGTGTGGGGCATTGACTTCATGGGACCATTTCCCCCATCATCAGGTAACCTTTACATATTGGTAGCAGTAGACTATGTATCTAAGTGGGTAGAGGCCATAGCATGTCCAAATAATGATGCCAAAACAGTCATAATATTCCTGCATAGACATATCTTTACTAGATTTGGAACACCTCGTGCTATAATTAGTGATGAAGGGACACATTTCATTAATAAAGCTATGGAGAGAGTGTTGGCTAAATATAATGTTAGACATAGAGTAGCCACCCCTTATCACCCACATTCGAATGGACAAGCTGAAATTTCAAATAGGGAGATTAAAAACATACTCGAAAAAGTGGTCAAACCCAATAGAAAAGATTGGTCGTTTAAACTCGAGGATGCACTTTGGGCATATAGGACTGCATATAAGACACCCCTAGGTATGTCTCCTTATAGACTTGTGTATGGCAAAGCATGTCACTTACCATTCGAATTAGAAATTAAAGCATTTTGGGCCCTAAAAGAGTTGAATTATTGCGTGACCGATGCGGGAACATTGGGGTCTTTGCAATTACATGAGCTTGATGAGCTTAGACATATGTCCTATGAAAATGCTAAAATGTATAAGGAAAAGACCAAGATTTGGCACGACAGTAGACTTAGGATTAAGGACTTTAAGAAAGGCCAGCTTGTCTTATTATTTAACTCACGATTGAAATTATTTCCAGGCAAACTTAAGTCCAGATGGTCAGGTCCTTTTGTAATAACTAACGTGTTTGTTCATGGTGCAATCGAGATTAAGAACCTGCAGCAAGGGCAACCGTTCATGGTTAATGGTGCAAGATTGAAGCACTACTATGAGGAAGGAGATGTGAAGACTCACTCGGCCTTCCTCTTGACTGAAACGTGAAAATAAGAACGAGAGAGGACGAGTGATTACTGTGCTCGTCCATGCGAGGCTAATGCCTTAGTTTATTTTTTGCTATTTTTCCGGTTACTATTTGTGTATATTTTTGTGTGATTTTAATTACGAATTTGGTGTTAATTTTAGTTCTTTTTGTAGGGAATCGATAGAGGGAATCAAGGAGTTGAAATCAAGATAAAAAATCGAGGGAGATATTGGGCCAAATCAAAGATTCAGTTGAGAGAAGATTGGCATTTAAACTCAGAAAATCTCCAACGGTCACTAAAATTGCGCTGGATTTGCAGAATCCGCAACGGAAATAGCCGTTGGGATTTCCATCATTACTTATATCCGTTAGAAGCGCGCTGATCCGTACGCTTCCCCCATTATCTGAACTCCAAGAAATCTGTCTTTCTCTTCATCTGCAATTCCTCTTCCCAGATTCCCACGATTCCACAATGGTGCTAACGAGAGCTGAAAGATCTGCGTCCAAGAAGAAGGCTGACGACGCTGAAATTGCTGCGAGGGAAGCACTCCTTGCCCTTGCAGATGCTGAGGCTGCGCGCACTGAACGACTCCCCAAGCTGCCTATCCGGAAGAAGAAGTGGAAGGTGGTTACGGAGATCCCTGCTGGACCCTCTGAACCAGCAGGAACGCCCAAGAAACGCAAGTGCAGTATGGCTGTGGCCGAAGAAGCGAGCAAGAAAAAGACTCCCTCTGTGGAGAGTCAAGAAAGTGGTCGTCGGTCACACGAGTCAGCCAAGCAGAGCTCTTCGCCATCTCCACCAGCGCGAAGCCCTGAGCTTTCGCCATCGCCACAGAGCTCTGAACACACTCCACCGGCGCAGAGCCCTGAAGCATCACCCACTTCCCCACAACCTGACCCTGAATTTCCATATGGAGAGTGTTGTGTGCTCAATGTGTTAAAATAAATAAGCAATAAGAGAGAGAGAGCACTCAGAACATGCAAGCATACATGATCTTATAGCAAGTAGTAAGTATTTTTTCATTCGTTTTCCCACAGAGATTTATTATAAGCTACTTGTGAAGTGTTTTGTTAAGAAAGAATGGATGGATTTGATGGGGTAGAATTGGTTTTAAATTGTCTATTTTCTAAGGAATGTGTAAAGGGTAGCAACATAAACAAGTGCAAATCAATGTTTAAACTCAAATGAAAAGGGAAGAGATTAACAAACGACGATGAACTTAGCTAAACAGAATTTTAAACTTAGCAGAATTGCGGAAACAGCAATTCTACCGCAATTTTACTAACAGCGAAAGTGTGTAAAATGAAGAATTAAGGGCTACTAACAACTCCTCTATAGGCATTTTTATACGATTCTCAAGCACTGGATCAACTCACTATGCATCAAACTAACTCAAACTCATGTATCTTCCAATTCCATGCATTAGATTCTTTAGTTTACTCATGTCCAAGTAAGGTCTTAAGCATCTTGTTAAAGCAGAAAGTTATGGTTTGTACTAGGAAAACGCCTATTCCTAGGTCGTTTTCTGGCTACCTTGAAAGGCTAGCATGAGTGTATGACTCTGAACTCTTACTCCTTCCAGAGGTTAGGAGTTCTTTGGACAAAATGGATGGCCAATCGAAATTGCCCGTGGGATGAAGCTTACATACAATCAATGCTTCGAGAGCTATCCTACATGCTTGGTTCACGTTTTTTAGCCTATAGTATTGTCATTAGCATGCCCCTATGTGACTTAGTTACTCATGGATGTGGGGAGAACAAAAATAGAAGATAAAACAGACATGTTCAGAAGGAATTTAAAGACAAAACAGTATGGAAAAACAGTGGATCGCAAAGGCAAGAAACTGTGAAATGCTGAATTTTGCTTTTGATTACTTGAATGTTTGAATGGACAAAGGAAAGTTTAAAGTGAATAACATAAAGGCAGAAAGCAACGAAATGCAATAAACTAGCCACTAGAAGGGAAACAACAACTAAACACTGCTGGAAATTAGAAATGAAAGGCAGAAAGCAATAAAAGAGCTTGAACGCCTCGTCGCAACCGCCTCGGCTGAAGGATGAGAAAGATCAGCCTTGCTTGGATGAATCCAATCGGGAGAGAAGATAAATCTCCTCTCCTTCCTATCAGATTATCGATTCCAACAGCTGAGCTTCGCAAACCAACAGACGGCAAAGGAAAACAGGAGAAAAGATGGAGCTGCGAGAAGACTTCTACGCTTTCGGATGATGTTTGAACCCTCGACTTTGACCCCCTTTTATAGTAATCTGCAGGTGCGTTTGGGCCAAGGAGAACCATCAATCTTCAACGTCGTACTTCAAAATGGATGGAGGAGAAAGAACGAATCCCTGAAATAACGGAAATTAACAGAAAAAGATCAGTCAACTTACGGTTTTCACTTGAAACATTGCGGTTTCAGCAATGTTTCTGCAATGCTGCCGCAATGCTTACTTTTCATTCTTTTACTTCGGTTTTCAACCCTTTTCTTTCCTTTTGTACATAAATCCTAATTTAGCTACCTTCTTCTAATTCTCATATTTAAGCATAGGTTTAAGTTAAATCCTATCAAAAACACCTAAGAGTGAACATCTTTCTAAGATAAATTAGGTCCTAAAAAGGCCACTTTTGGAGACGTAACACACCCCCAAACTTAAGGTTTTGCTCGTCCTCGAGCAATCTAAGGACTTTCCTAGGCTGCTGTTTCATCTCCTTTAACCACTTACTGACTCCCCTACATTCTTATCTATAGCAGTGCTGTCCTGTGACACACTTCTAAGTTTAAAACTATCCTCTTATCTAGCTTCTTCTGACTTCGCATGCCTAATACTCCTACTGTTGCATTAACTCCCTACAACTGATCTACTTGCTTTTGTCACATCATGCCACTATCCCTAAGGTTTCAAACTCTACCTAGCTTTACCCCAGACTTAGTACATGCTTCTAGTTTTTACTTATGAGCTACCTAGGATTCCTTAGAGTCATGCCAGTCTTAGTATTAACAGTGACAGTAGTACTTTAAGAGAACAACCTAAACCCTGGCATCACTACATTGGACATACATTCATCTCCCTAACCAACCCTACAAGCTACAACTTTGTGCTCAGCTAATTGAGGATCAGAGTTCTTTTTAAACAGGACATCTAAGCCACAAAGTTGCAACTCCTAGGTATACATTCTTCTTCCCTACTTTTTCCTTTTTTCTTTCTTTCTTACTTAGGTGGAGCCTCTCCTTTGGTTGCCTTTTGATGCAATGCCACTTGTGGGTTACACACTTGGCACTGATTACTCAGCAACCTAAGAGAGACATCCCTCTTTATTCTATTTTTCATTTTTTTTTTTTTTTAGCTCATCATTTTTTTTTTTTTTGTAAAGGAGAAGAAGAATGCTTATGCTTCAAGGGAGAGAGGAATGTTCCTAGGCCTAGGGTGGCCTCCCCCAAACTTAAACTACTCATTGTCCCTAATGAGTGTCTGAGGTGGCACACCCCCAAATTTGTTCTAGAAGCATCTAGTCTAAGGTAAAACAAAGAGAATCTAAAAGCCCTAGGCATAGACAGAACATTCTAAAAGTAAATATCACAGCAGCAGAAAATTGAAAAAACAGACAGGTAAGGACTTACAGCTATGCATGCTGAGCACTTTTAAGAGGTTAATTTAAACTATCAAAGGATGTCCTATGACACTCATCCAGCATGCTTTAAGATAAGCTATACAAGGTAGTTAAGATAGCAGCAAAAGACAGAAATTAAACAGACCCAGCCTAGCTACATAGTTACTCAAAAACATGCATTTACTCATAAAAATTGCGGATTCCGCAATTATTTCGCAATAAAGACAAGGCAGATATATCAGTGATTAAGGCCCCTACGCATGCTTTTTCCAGTCATTTAAGCTCTACAAAAATGAAACTAAACTAATCTACCTATTCAGCTATCATCAGACTACACTAAACAATTTAAAAACTTAAAACTAAGCAACTAAAACAGATCAAAACATTAATTCAAAACAGCATAATTCACATGGGAAAAATAAAAAAACAGCAGTTTGATTTTTTTCTTTGTTTATTCTAAGGGACAGCAATACTCCCTTTAGTGCTCCTCAAACCAGCACTCAAATGTCTTCCTCATCATCAGTCTATCGTGGTCGTGGAGGCACCCATGGAGACAGTAGGTTCGTGGGAAAGTCAGGGAAGATGCATCCCAGTTGGTCAGCAACCTCCTTGTCCCTCGCCTGTGCGTATGTGGCCCATTGAGCCATCCTCTTCTGTAGATCCATCAGGCACGCCATGGACAGCGACTGAGCAGCAGCCAATCTATCCAGCTCGAATTCCATGTTCCCCTTCCTTCGCAGCCTCAAGCCTGTAGGCAGCTCCAAATGGCCCGTGTAAGCCATCTGCTGTTCCATTCGCTCAATGGGGACCCCTGCACGCAAACATAGTTTAGTAATAGTATTAGGGAAGAACAATGGACCCTTACCCTTCTTGGCGCAGTCAGCAATGGCAGCTGCAATGACTTCGCCCACGTTGATTGTGAGACCTCGCATGATCGCATAGACCAGCAGCGATCTGCTCTGGTTGATTGTGGTCTCATGGGTCACGGGGGACAGCTTCCTTCTCACGAAGGAAAACCAGACAGCCGCCTTAGCTGTGAGGTTGGCACTCATGAGAGTGTGCCTCCCATTGCGCGACACGGTCCATGATGCTTCAGGCTGGCCAATTATCCGAATGGCCTCTTCCAGGACGGCTTCAGTAGGCTCATCAACAATCCTTGCATAGTCAGTATGTTTTTGGCCCTTTAGGCCATAGGCTTCGTTGATTGCCCTTGCTGAGAAGTCTACTTCAACTCCCCTGACCACAGACAATCCCTCCTCAGAATTCCTCAAATTGGCGTAGAAGTCATACACCATGCTTGTGTAAGCTGGATTGGGTGGTCTGCACAACTCCTCCCAGCCGTGATTCGTAATTCCTGCGCGCAAGAATTGCGGCAGGTCAGCAGGTCTGTCGAGGAAACCCTTCTCGTGCAGCAGCTCCCTTTTCCTCAGCTCAATGCCTCTAGACTCAGCGTCAGAAGACACGTACCTCACTGACTGAGGCTCATCTTCAGGGTACAGCTTGGCCTTCCCCTTGTCTTTCAGTTTGGCTGACTCAGCAGCCTCAATCTTGAGCTTCTTTGGGGAAGGCTCGTCACTCCCCTTCTTGGATGAAGGCACAGCCCTGGACTTCTTCTTCTTCTTGGACTTCTTTTTTGTTCTTGGCCGTTTGGCCTTGACAACCGTGGCTTCCTTCTTCCTCAATCGTGCCTTCGTTGTCATCTGCTGGAGGCAGTCCCCCAGTGTCTCGTCCATCGAGTCATCCTTCTGTGCAGGGCTCTCAGGGCTGGCTTCCCTCAAAGGAGAGAAGACCTCTTCTTCCTCAGCTTCCCCACTGCCCTGCGTCGATTCTTGATACTCGCCATATGGGAATTCAGGGTCAGGTTGTGGGGAAGTGGGCGATGCCTCAGGGCTCTCTGCTGGTGGGGTACACTCAGAACTCTGCGGTGATGAAGGCAGCTCAGGGCTCTGCGCTGGTGGCGATGATGAAGGGCTGTGCTCGGCTGTCTCGTGGGATGGCTGGCCTAGTTCTTGACTCTCCACAGAGGGAGTCTTTTTCTTGATTTCTTCTTCGGCCACAGCCATACTCCATTTGCGCTTCTTGGGTGTGCCTGCTGGTTCAGAGGGTCCAGCAGGTATCTCCGTAACTACCTTCCACTTCTTCTTGCGGATCGGCAGCTTGGGGAGTCGTTCAGTTCGCGCAGCATCAGCGTCTGCAAGGGCAAGAAGTGCTTCCCTCGCAGCAGTTTCAGCGTCATCAGCCTTTTTCTTGGACGCAGATCGTTCGGCTCTTGTTAGCACCATTGTTGAATTGTGGAGATTTGGAGAGAGGAATCACAGATGAAGAGAAAAGCAGCTTTCTTGGAGTTCAGATAATGGGAGAGTCGTACGGATCTTCACGCCTCTAACGGATATAAAGAAAACAGAAAAAATCCCAACGGCTATATTTTTGCGGATTCTGCAAATCCAGCGCAATTCTAGTGACCGTTGGAGATTTTCTGCATTTAAATGTCAATCTTTGCTCAATCGTATCTTTAATTTGGCCCCATATCTCCTTGATCTTTCTAGCTGGATTTAATCTCCTTGATTCCCTCTATTGATTCCCTACAAAAAGAAATAAAATCAACATCAAATTCGTAATTAAAATCATACAAACATATACACAAACGATAACCGAAAAAAATGAAAAAAATAAACTAAGGCATGAGCCCCGTCTGGACGAGCACAGCAATCACTCGTCCTCTCTCGTTCTTGATTTCACGCTTTAGTCAAGAGGAAGGCCGAGAGAGTCTTCACATCTCCTTCCTCATAGTAGTGCTTCAACCTCGCACCATTAACCATGAATGGTTGTCCTTGCTGCAGGTTCTTTATTTCGATGGCACCATGAACAAACACATTAGTAATTACAAATGGACCTGACCATCTAGACTTAAGTTTGCCTGGAAATAATTTCAATCGTGAGTTAAATAATAAGACAAGCTGGCCTTTCTTGAAGTCCTTAATCCTAAGTCTACTGTCGTGCCAAATCTTGGTCTTTTCCTTATACATTTTGGCATTTTCATAAGACATATGTCTAAGCTCATCAAGCTCATGTAATTGCAAAGACCGCAACGTTCCCGCATCGGTCACGCAATAATTCAACTCTTTTAATGCCCAAAATGCCTTAATTTCTAACTCGAATGGAAGATGACAGGCTTTACCATACACAAGTCTATAAGGAGACATACCTAGGGGTGTCTTATATGCAGTCCTATATGCCCAAAGTGCATCCTCGAGTTTAAACGCCCAATCCTTTCTGTTGGGTTTGACCACTTTTTCTAGGATGTTCTTAATCTCCCTATTTGAAATTTCAGCCTGACCATTCGAGTATGGGTGATAAGGAGTGGCTACTCTATGTCTAATGTTATACTTAGCCTACACTCTCTCCATAGCTTTATTAATGAAATGTGTCCCTTCATCACTAATGATAGCACGAGGTGTTCCAAACCTAGTAAAAATGTGCCTATGCAAGAATTTTATGACTGTTTTGGCATCATTATTGGGACATGCTATGGCCTCTACCCACTTGGATACATAGTCTACTGCCACTAATATGTAAAGGTTACCTGATGATGGGGGAAATGGTCCCATGAAGTCAATGCCCCACACATCAAAGAGCTCCAACTCTAAGATGTAAGTGAGAGGCATCTCATCCTTACGACTAAGGTTACCTGTCCTTTGGCATTCATCACAGCTGTGGGCATAGTTGTGGGCATCCTTGAAGATCGTTGGCCAATAGTAGCCACTCTGGAACACCTTTGCAGCTGTCCTTTGGCCACCAAAATGTCCACCATAGGGTGCTGTATGGCAATGCTGCAGCACAGACTTCGCCTCAGCAGCTGAAACACACTTCCTGAGCAGACCGTCAGCACATGTCTTGTAAAGTGTGGGATCATCCCATATGAATTTCCTTGCTTCATGCAGGAACCTCTTCTTCTCTTGGCCTCCCTTGAAAGTTGGTAGTACCTGTGATGCAAGGAAGTTAGCAATGTCAGCAAACCAAGGTTCCTCATCGTTATCACGATGAGTCAATACAAAGACATGTTCATCAATAAAAGCATCAGAAATTGCGGTTTCCGCAATTTCTCCGCAATTATGCTGCAATCTGGAAAGGTGATCCGCAACCACATTTTCACATCCTTTCTTATCTCTAATGTCTAAGTCAAATTCCTGCAGCAATAACACCCATCTAATCAACCTAGGCTTAGCATCAGCCTTCCTCATGAGGTACTTTAAGGCAGAATGGTCAGTGTACACTATTGTCCTAGTGCCTACAATGTAATTCCTAAACTTCTCACAAGCAAACACTACAGCTAGCATCTCCTTCTCAGTAGTTGTGTAATTACATTGTGCCTCATTTAGTGTCTTACTAACATAGTATACAGGGTGTGTTAATTTGTCAATCTTCTGTCCTAACATAACCCCTACAGCATAGTCACTGGCGTCACATAACATCTCAAAGGGAAGATCCCAATTAGGCCCTACTATAATAGGTGCTGTGACTAGTGCTTCCTTAAGGGTTTTCCAAGCTACTGAACATTCCTTAGAGAAAATGAATGGCCTGTTCAGCTCTAGAAGCTCACACAGAGGCTTGGCGATCTTAGAAAAGTTCTTAATGAACCTTCTGTAGAAGCCAGCATGCCCTAAGAAACTTCTAATGGCCTTGACATTCTGAGGCTCTACCAATTTCTCTATTATTTCAATTTTTGCCCTGTCAACTTCTACACCTGCCCTTGACACTCTATGACCTAAGACAATCCCTTCATCCACCATGAAGTGGCATTTTTCCCAATTTAAGACTAGGTTAGTCTCCTCACACCTAGCCAGGACTTGTCCTAAATTCTCTAGACAGTTTGTGAATGAATCCCCAAAGACTGAGAAATCATCCATGAATATCTCTATCATGGACTCATCCAAATCAGAGAAGATTGCCAACATGCACCTTTGGAAAGTTGCCGGTGCATTGCATAAGCCAAAAGGCATTCTGCGAAAGGCAAATGTTCCAAAAGGGCAAGTGAAGGTAAGTCTTCTCTTGGTCCTTAGGGTCTATAGTAATCTGGTTATATCCTGAATAACCGTCTAAAAAACAGTAGTAGGCTCTACCAGCTATCCTATCTAGCATTTGGTCAATGAATGGTAGAGGGAAGTGGTCTTTTTTGGTCTCTTTATTTAGTTTCCTATAATCCATGCAAACTCTCCATCCTGTGACAGTCCTAGTTGGAATCAGTTCATTGTTCTCATTGACTACCACAGTCATCCCCCCTTCTTAGGTACACATTGTATAGGGCTCACCCACTGACTACTAGCTATGGGGAAGATCACACCAGCATCTAACCATTTTATTATTTCCTTTTTAACTACCTCTTTCATAGAGGGATTCAGCCTACGTTGGTGATCTACCCTAGGTGTATGCTCTTCCTCTAATATAATCTTATGCATGCAGTAGGAAGGGCTAATGCCTCTAATATCAGCAATAGTCCATGCAATAGCCTTCCTATGTTGCTTAAGTAGTAAAATCAGTTCAACCTCATGCTTTTCACTTAATTTAGAAGAAATAATCACAGGCAAAGTATCATTGCTTCCTAGATATGCATACTTGAGGTGAGTGGGGAGAGGTTTCAATTCTAAGACAGGTGGATGCTCATTGGATGGTTTTAATGGATTCAAAGATTTTTCAGTTAAGTCAATATTCATACAAACATGCTGAGGGTTATTTACATGTATATCCATTATCTCAGCTATGTTTAAGTCAGTTAATTCTAATCCTACATATTCATGAGCATGCTTAGTCAATAATTCATGCTCCAATTGTTCTTCCATTAATGAATCTACAACGTCCATGCTAGCACAAGATTCATGGTCAGAGGGGTACCTTAAGGCTTTATACACACTAAATTTCACCTCTTCATCATGAACCCTCATAGTGAGCTCACCTTTTTGGACGTCTATCAGGGCCCTACCTGTGGCGAGAAATGGTCTGCCTAATAGGATGGGGACCTCCTTGTCTGCTTCATAATCCAGGATAATGAAATCTGCAAGGAAAATAAACTTGTCAACCTTTACTAGAATATCCTCAATCTTACCTTCAGGGTATGCGATGGATCTGTCTGCTAATTGTAAAGTGACAGTGGTTGGACGTGCTTCTCCTATTCCTAGCTGGCGGAATAGTGATAGGGGCATGAGGTTTATGCTGGCTCCCAGGTCACAAAGAGCTCTGCCCACGTGCTTGCCTCCTAGCTCTACAGGTAAGGTGAAGGAACCAGGATCCTTCTCCTTCTTGGGTAGCTTGTTCTGGAGTATTGCACTGCACTCCTCAGTGAGGTTTACTGTTTCAAGCTCACCAATTATTTTCTTGTTAGTTATAATATCCTTCAAAAACTTCACATAAGAAGGCATAGACTGTAAAACTTCTACAAAAGGAATATTAACATGCACTTGCTTAAGAATTTCTAGAAATTTATTAAAGTGCACTTCCTGTTCTTGTTTTTTCTTTAGCCTTCTAGGAAATGGAGGTGGTGGCACATATGCAGGCACTTCAGGTCGCCTCAGGATAGGTGGGGGCCTTGGAATTTCTTCTATCTCCTCTATGATTGGCTCCAGCCTTGCTCCTGATGTGCTAGTTGGTGGTGGACCTTGGTTTGGCAGAGACTCCAGTGGAGCACTAGACTCAGTGTTCTCTACTCTCTTTGGTGTGTCCTTGGTGCTGCTCACCAATGGTCTCCCACTTCTAAGTTCAATTGCTTGAACTTGTTCTTTACCATCTCTCCTTGGCACCTCAGTGTCAGCAGAAAGTCTACCTTGGGGCCTACTTTTGAGTTCATTGGCTAGTTGCCCTATTTGGTTCTCTAGACTCCTAAGAGTAGCTTGCTGGCTCTGTAGAGTGGCATCATTCTTGGCTATGTATTCCTTGAGTAAGTTTTCTACAGAAGACCCTACAGGTTGGTTGTATGGTTTTTGATACATTGACTGGTTATGTTGGGGAGTGAAACCAGGTGTTCCACTCGGTCTTGGTTGGTTAGGAGCTTGGTTAGCATTTTGTTGGCCACCCCATGATAGGTTTGGGTGGTTCCTCCAACCAGGGTTGTAAGTATTAGAATAGGGGTTGTTCCTAGGCTGCTGCTGGCTTCCAACGTAGCAGACTGAGGCTGGATTCCCAGGGCAGTATTCATACAAGTGCCCTTCCCCACAGAATCCACATACAAGTGTCTCACCTTGGCTTGGTTGGGTGCCCATTGACATGGCTGTAGCGGTGTTGACACTAGTTTGGAGATTGGCTTGAGCCATTTGTTTTACTAGGTTGGTCAGGGCGCTTATTTGACAACTCATAGCATTGAGTGTGTCCTTGTCTTGAGCCCTACTTGGCTCTATTGGATCATCTGACCACCTACAATGTGATGCTGAGATCTTCTCCAAGATCTCATAGGCTTCGTTGTAACTCTTTGACAACATGGAACCTCCAGCAGATGAATTTAAGACTTGTCTAGTGCTGGGGTTGCATCCTTTGAAAAAGACCTCTATTTGGATACACCATGGAATGCCATGGTGTGGACATTTAAGAAGAAGATCTTTGAACCTAGTCCAAGCTTCGTGAAGAGACTCATTCTCAGCTTGTTTGAATTTAACTATGTCATCACGAAAGGTAGAATTCCTATCAGGTGGGAAGTATTTAACTAGGAATTTCTCTGCCAAGTCTGTCCAATTGAGGACCGATCCAGAGGGTAATGAGTTTAACCACGTCTTTGCTTTGTCCCTCAATGAGTAAGGGAAGAGGTATAGCCTCAAGGCTTCTTGGGAAACTCCAGGGATGATGAAGGTATCACTGACTCCTAGGAAGTTTCTAAGATGGTTGTGGGGATCCTCATTTTCCACTCCAAAGAATTGTCCCACAGTGGACAACATTTGGAACATCACTGGCTTTAACTCGAAGGAGTTGGCAGTGATTTCAAGGCGCATTATGCTGGGGTTCAGCTCCCCAGGCATAGGAACTAAGTATGAGAGAATGGCACTATTCTTGTCATTCGCTATTTCGATGGGATTGCGAATGACAGGTACCGGATTTGGAACTATCCCTTCCATTTCTTCTTGAGAGGATTGCTGAGACCCTGCGGTTTCAGCAATTATTTGAGGTAACCGGGGTTGGTTAAAGAGACGTTTCTTGGCTCTATTTCTGGCCCTAAGTAATCTCTCAGGCTCAGGGTTGAACTCTAGATCACTACTTGAAGGCTCACTCATAAACTAACCCAATTAGTACCTGCAAAAGAAATGAAACAGATCAGCTTCAATAGACAATAAACTTGGCGTTTCAAACTTAACAAACTTCGTTTTCACTTGAATAAATCCCCGGCAGCGGCGCCAAAAACTTGTTGTGTGCTCAATGTGTTAAAATAAATAAGCAATAAGAGAGAGAGAGCACTCAGAACATGCAAGCATACATGATCTTATAGCAAGTAGTAAGTATTTTTTCATTCGTTTTCCCACAGAGATTTATTATAAGCTACTTGTGAAGTGTTTTGTTAAGAAAGAATGGATGGATTTGATGGGGTAGAATTGGTTTTAAATTGTCTATTTTCTAAGGAATGTGTAAAGGGTAGCAACATAAACAAGTGCAAATCAAGGTTTAAACTCAAATGAAAAGGGAAGAGATTAACAAACGACGATGAACTTAGCTAAACAGAATTTTAAACTTAGCAGAATTGCGGAAACAACAATTCTACCGCAATTTTACTAACAGCGAAAGTGTGTAAAATGAAGAATTAAGGGCTACTAACAACTCCTCTATAGGAATTTTTATACGATTCTCAAGCACTGGATCAACTCACTATGCATCAAACTAACTCAAACTCATGTATCTTCCAATTCCATGCATTAGATTCTTTAGTTTACTCATGTCCAAGTAAGGTCTTAAGCATCTTGTTAAAGCAGAAAGTTATGGTTTGTACTAGGAAAACGCCTATTCCTAGGTCGTTTTCTGGCTACCTTGAAAGGCTAGCATGAGTGTATGACTCTGAACTCTTACTCCTTCCAGAGGTTAGGAGTTCTTTGGACAAAATGGATGGCCAATCGAAATTGCCCGTGGGATGAAGCTTACATACAATCAATGCTTCGAGAGCTATCCTACATGCTTGGTTCACGTTTTTTAGCCTATAGTATTGTCATTAGCATGCCCCTATGTGACTTAGTTACTCATGGATGTGGGGAGAACAGAAATAGAAGATAAAACAGACATGTTCAGAAGGAATTTAAAGACAAAACAGTAGGGAAAAACAGTGGATCGCAAAGGCAAGAAACTGTGAAATGCTGAATTTTGCTTTTGATTACTTGAATGTTTGAATGGACAAAGGAAAGTTTAAAGTGAATAACATAAAGGCAGAAAGCAATGAAATGCAATAAACTAGCCACTAGAAGGGAAACAACAACTAAACACTGCTGGAAATTAGAAATGAAAGGCAGAAAGCAATAAAAGAGCTTGAACGCCTCGTCGCAACCGCCTCGGCTGAAGGATGAGAAAGATCAGCCTTGCTTGGATGAATCCAATCGGGAGAGAAGATAAATCTCCTCTCCTTCCTATCAGATTATCGATTCCAACAGCTGAGCTTCGCAAACCAACAGACGGCAAAGGAAAACAGGAGAAAAGATGGAGCTGCGAGAAGACTTCTACGCTTTCGGATGATGTTTGAACCCTCGACTTTGACCCCCTTTTATAGTAATCTGCAGGTGCGTTTGGGCCAAGGAGAACCATCAATCTTCAACGTCGTACTTCAAAATGGATGGAGGAGAAAGAACGAATCCCTGAAATAACGGAAATTAACAGAAAAAGATCAGTCAACTTACGGTTTTCACTTGAAACATTGCGGTTTCAGCAATGTTTCCGCAATGCTGCCGCAATGCTTACTTTTCATTCTTTTACTTCGGTTTTCAACCCTTTTCTTTCCTTTTGTACATAAGTCCTAATTTAGCTACCTTCTTCTAATTCTCATATTTAAGCATAGGTTTAAGCTAAATCCTATCAAAAACACCTAAGAGTGAATATCTTTCTAAGATAAATTAGGTCCTAAAAAGGCCACTTTTGGAGACGTAACAGAGAGCATCAAGAATCGACGCAGGGTAGTGAGGAAGCTGAGGAAGAAGAGGTCTTCTCTCCTTTGAGGGAAACCAGCCCTGAGAGCCCTGCGCAGAGGGATGATTCAATGGACGAGACACTGGGGGATTGCCTCCAGCAGATCACAACAAAGGCAAGATTGAAAAAGAAGGCCGCCAAGGTTGTCAAGGCCAAACGGCCAAAAACAAAAAAGAAGTCCAAGAAAAAGAAAACCAGGGGTGAGCCTTCATCAAAGAAGGGGAGTGATGAGCCGTCTCTGAAGAAGCTCAAGATTGAGGCTGCTGAGTCAGCCAAACCGAAAGACAAGGGGAAAGCCAAGCTGTACCCCGAAGATGAGCCTCAATCAGTGAGGTATGTGTCCTCTGATGCTGAGTCCAGAGGCACTGAGATGAGGAAGAGGGAACTGCTGCACGAGAAGGGATTCCTCGACGCACTCGCTGACCTGCCGCAATTCTTGCGCGCAGGGATCACGAATCACGGCTGGGAGGAGCTGTGCAGACCACCCAATCCCGCCTACTCCAGCATGGTGTATGATTTTTACGCCAATTTGATGAATCCTGAGGATGGCCTGTCTGTGGTCAGAGGAGTCGAGGTGGACTTCTCAGCAAAGGCGATCAACGAAGCCTATGGCCTCAAGGGTCAAAAACACACTGATTATGCAAGGATCGTTGATGAGCCAACAGAAGCTGTCCTGGAGGAGGCAATTCGGATCATTGGCCAGCCAGAGGCCTCGTGGACAGTATCGCGCAATGGGAGGCACACTCTCATGAGTGCTAACCTCACAGCTAAGGCGACTGTCTAGTTTTCCTTCGTGCGGAGGAAGCTGTCCCCAGTGACCCATGAGACCACCATCAACCAAGGCAGATCGCTGCTGGTCTAGGCGATCATGAGAGGCCTTACAATGAACGTTGGCGAGGTCATGGCAGCTTCAATCGCTGACTGCGCCAAGAAGGGTAAGGGTCCACTTTTCTTTCCTAATACAATTACTAAGCTCTGCTTACGTGCAGGGGTCCCAATCGAGCGAATGGAAAGGCAGCTGGCCTACATGGGGCACTTGGAGCTTCCTACAGGCTTGAGGATGCGAAGGAAGGGGAACATGGAGTTCGATCTGGATGGCCTGGCTGCTGCTCAGTCTCTGTCCATGGCCTGCCTGATGGATCTGCAGAAGAGGATGGCTCAATGGGCCACATATGCGCAGGCAAGGGACAAGGAGGTCGCTGACCAATTGGGATGCATCTTTCCTGAATTCCCCACGAACCTACTGACTCCATGGGCGCCTCCCAGACCAAGAAGGGACGATGATGAGGAAGACATCTGAGTGCTAGTTTGAGAAGCACTAAAGGGAGTATTTCTGATCCCTACAAGAAAAAAAAAATCAAACTGTTTTTTGTTGAACCATGTGAATTATGCTGTTTTGAGTTAATATTTTGTTCTGTTGTAGTTCTTTAGTTTTAATATTTTAAGTTGTTTAGTATAGTCTGATGGTAGCTGAATAGATAGATTAGTTTAGTTTCCTTTTTGTATAGCTTAAATGACTGGAAAAAGCATGCATAGGGGCCTTGATCACTGATATATCTGCCCTGTATCCATTGCGAAATAATTGCAGAATCCGCAATTTTTATTAGTAAATGCATGTTTTTGACCGACTGTTTAGCTAGGCTGGATCTGTTTAAATTTTGTCTTTTGCTGCTATCTTGACTACCTTATATAGCTTATCTAAAAGCATGCTGGATGAGTGTCATAGGATACCTTTGATAGTTTAAATTAACCTCTTAAAAGTACTCAGCATGCATAGCTTTAAGTCCTTACCTTACTGTTTTTATAAATTTCTGCTGCTGTGATATTTACTTTTAGAATGTTCTTTCTATGCCTAGGGCTTTTAGATTCTCTTTGTTTTACCTTAGACTAGATGCTTCTAGGATAAGTTTGGGGGTGTGCCACCTCAGACACTCATTGGGGACAATGAGTAGTTTAAGTTTGGGGGAGGCCACCCTAGGCCTAGGAACATTCCTCTCTCCCTTAAAGCATAAGCATTCTTCTTCTCCTTTACAAAAAAAAATGATGAGCTGAAAAAAAAAATGAGAAATAGAATAAAGAGGGGTGTCTCTCAAAGTTGCTGAGTAATCAGTGCCAAGTGTGTAACCCACAAGGGTCCACCAGAGTAAGAAAGAAAAAAGGAAGAAATAGGAAAGAAGAATGTATACCTAGGAGTTGCAACTTTGTGGCTTAGATGTCCTGAATAAAAAGAACTCTGATCCTCAATTAGCTGAGCACAAAGTTGTAGCTTGTAGGGTTGTTTAGGGAGATGAATGTATGTCCAATGTAGTGATGCCAGGGTTTAGGTTGTTCTCTAAATGTACTACTGTCACTGTTAATACTAAGACTGGCATGACTCTAAGGAATCCTAGGTAATGCAAAAGTAAAAACTAGAAGCATGTACTGAGTCTGGGGTAAAGCTAGGTAGAATTTGAAACCTTAGGGATAGATGCACGATATGATAAAAGCAAGTAGATCAGTCGTAGGGAGTTAATGAAACAGCAGGAGTATTAGGCGTGCGAAGTCAGAAGAAGCAATATAAAAGGTTAGTTGTAAACTTAGAAGTGTGTCACAGGACAGCACTGCTATAGATAGGAATGTAGGGGAGTCAGTAAGTGGTTAAAGAAGATGAAACAGCAGCCTAAGCAAGTCCTTAGATTGCTCGAGGACGAGCAAAACCTTAAGTTTGGGGGTGTGTTACGTCTCCAAAAGTGACCTTTTTAGGACTTATTTATCTTAGAAAGATGTACACTCTTAGGTGTTTTTGATAGGATTTAGCTTAAACCTATGCTTATATATGAGAATTAGAAGAAGGAAGCTAAATTAGGACTTGTGTGCAAAAGGAAAGAAAAGGGTTGAAAAACGAAGTTAAAAGAATGAAAAATGTTCATTGCGGCAGCATTGCGGAAACATTGCTGAAACCGCAATGTTTCAAGTGAAATCCGTAAGTTGACTGATCTTTTTCTGTTATTTTCCGTTATTTCAGGGATTTGTTCTTTCTCCTCCATCCATTTTGAAGTACGACGTTGAGGATGAATGGTTCTCCTTGGCCCAAACGCACCTGCATATTACTATAAAAGGGGGTCAAAGTAGAGGGTTTGATCATCATCCGAAAGCGTAGAAGTCTCTTCGCAGCTCCATCTTTTCTCCTGTTTTTCTTCTCCGTCTGTTGGTTTGAGAGGTTCAGCTGTTGGAGTCGACAATCTGATAAGAAGGAGAGAAGATTCATCTTCTCTCCTGATTGGATTCATCCAAGCAAGGCTACCCTTTCTCTCCCTTCAGCCGAGGCGGTTGCGACGAGGCGTTCAAGCTCAATTACTGTTTTCTGTCTTTTATTTCTCATTTCCAGCACTGTTTAGTTGTTGTTTCTTTTCTATTAATTAGTTCATTTCATTTCGTTGCTTTCTGTCTTTAAATTATTCACTTTAAGTTTCCCTTTGTTCATTCAAACAATCGATTAATCAAAGCACAATTCATTATTTCATATTCTCTTGTCTGTGTTGGTTACTGTTTCTCCTTGCTGTTTTAAGTTTATTTTTCTTCTGAGCATGCCTATTTTATCTACTATTTCTGTTCTCTTTATATCCATGAGTAACTAAGTCACATAGGGGCATGCTAATGACAATACTATAGGCTAAAAAACGTGAACCAAGCATGTAGGATAGCTCTCGAAGCATTGATTGTATGTAAGCTTCATCCCACGGGCAATTTCGATTGGCCATCCATTTTGTCCAAAGAACTCCTAACCTCTGGAAGGAGTAAGAGTTCAGAGTCATACACTCATGCTAGCCTTTCAAGGTAGCCAGACAACGACCTAGGAATAGGCGTTTTCCTAGTACAAACCATATCTCTCTGCTTTAACAAGATGCTTAAGACCTTACTTGGACATGAGTAAACTAAAGAATCTAATGCATGAAATCGGAAGATACATGAGAATGAGTTAGTTTGATGCATAGTGAGTTGATCCAATGCTTGAGAATCGTATGAGATTGCCTATAGAGGAGTCGTTAGTAGCCCTTGTTTCTCCATTTTACACAATTTCGCTGTTAGTAACATTGCGGTAGAATTGCTGTTCTTGCAATTCTGCTAAGTTAAAAATTCTGTTTAGCTATTTTCCTCTTCGTTTATTAATCTCTTCTCTTTTCAATTGAGTTTATCTTCGACTTGCACTTGTTTATGTTGCTACCCTTTACATACTCCTTAGAAATTAGACAACTTAAAACCAATTCTACCCCATCAAATCCACCCATTCTTGCTTAACAATACACTTCACCAGTAGCTAATAATAAATCTCTGTGGGAAAACGAATGAAAAAATACTTACTACTTGCTAACAAGATCATGTATGCTTGCATGTTCTGAGTGCTCTCTCTCCCTTATTGCTATTTATTTCACACATTGAGCACGCAACAATTAGCTAGACAGTGATTAAAGGAATCACCAAATACTGAGAAGTCATCCATAAAGATCTCTATTATGGATTCATCTAAGTCAGAGAAAATTGCCAACATACATCTTTGGAACGTTGCTGGTGCATTGCATAAGCCAAATGGCATTCTGCGAAAAGCAAACGTACCAAAGGGACATGTAAATGTTGTTTTCTCTTGATCCTCAGGGTCTATGGTGATTTGGTTATATCCTGAGTAGCCGTCTAAGAAACAATAGAATGCTTGGCCAGCTATTTTCTCTAGCATTTGGTCTATGAAGGGTAAAGGAAAGTGGTCTTTTTTTAGTTTTTTTATTAAGTTTTCTATAATCCATGCATACTCTCCATCCTGTAACAGTTCGAGTTGTTATTAATTCATTGTTTTCATTAACTACTACAGTCATACCACCCTTCTTTGGTACACATTGGATAGGGCTGACCCACTGACTATTGGATATGGGGAAAATCACTCCTGCATCTAGCCATTTAATAATTTCTTTTTTAACTACCTCTTTCATAGAGGGGTTCAACCTACGTTGGTGATCTACTCTAGGTGTATGTTCTTCCTCTAATAATATCTTATGCATGCAATAAGAGGGACTTATACCCCTAATGTCAGCAATCGTCCAACCAATAGCTTTTCTATGTTGCTTAAACAACAATATTAACGCAATTTCATGTTGTTTATTTAGTTTGGACGAAATAATGACAGGCAAGGTCTCTTTCTCTCCTAGATATGCATATTTAAGGTGTTCAGGCAATGGTTTTAATTCTAACACAGGTGGGTGTTCAATTGATGGCATCATAGGAGTTGTAATTCTTTCAGACAGTTCATTGGTCATGCATACATGCTCAGGGTTATTTACAGATACATCCATCAATTCAGAAATATTTAAGTCATTTAAATCTATTTGTGCATAATCAGTAGCATGTTTAACTAATAATTCATGCTCAAGTTCATCTTCCATTAAAGAGTCTGCTATATCTACAGTAGCAGAGTGTTCAAGATCAGAAGGGTACCTTAAAGCTTTAAAAACACTGAACTTAACCTCTTCATCATGGACTCGCATGGTGAGTTCACCTTTTTGGACATCAATTAGGGCCCTACCTGTGTCTAAGAAAGGTCTGCCCAGTAGGATTGGCACCTCTTTGTCTGCCTCGTAGTCCAAGATTATAAAATCTGCAAGAAAAATAAATTTGTCAACCTTGACTAGTATATCCTCAATCTTACCTTCAGGGTATGCGATGCATCTGTCTGCAAGTTGCAAGGTGACAGTTGTTGGTCGTGCTTCACCTATCCCAAGCTGTTGGAATAGTGACAAGGGCATAAGGTTGATGTTGGCTCCCAAATCACACAACGCTCTGCCGACATGTTTGCCTCCCAATTCTACTGGCAAGGTGAAGGAACCAGGATCCTTTTCCTTCTTTGGCAGCTTGTTTTGGAGTATGGCACTGCACTCTGCAGTGAGATTAACTGTTTCAAACTCACCAATAACTTTTTTGTTAGTTATAATATCTTTTAAAAACTTTACATAGGTTGGCATTGACTGCAATACTTCCACAAAAGGAATATTAACATGGACTTGCTTCAGGATTTCCAAAAGCTTATGGAAATGAGCTTCCTGTTCTTGTTTCTTTCTGAGCCGTCTAGGAAATGGAGGTGGTGGCACATAGGTAGGCAAGTCAGGTTTCCTAATGACAGGGGGAGGCCTAGGAATCTCTTATGGTTCCTTAACGATAGGTTCCAGCCTTACCCTTGTTGTGCTTGGTTGTATTTGATCAAGTTTAGGCAGAGAATCCAGTGGAGCACTAGACTCTTTATTCTCTACTCTCTTTGGTGCTTCTCTGCTGTTGATCACCAATGGCCTTCCACTTCGAAGTTCAATAGCTTGAACTTGTTCCTTACCATCCCTTCTTGGAGTTTCTGTGTCTGCAGGCAATCTGCCTTGGGGCCTATTCTTCAGCTTGTTGCTAACTGCCCAATTTTATTCTCTAAGCTTCTCAGTGTTGCTTGCTGGCTCTGCAGAGTTGCATCATTCTTTGCTATGTATTCTTTCAGCAAGTTCTCCACTGATGTTCCCATTGGTTGGTTGTTGACATATTGTTTCTGATATGGGGGTTGATTACCTTGTTGATGTTGAGTGAACCCAGGTGGTCCACTTGGTCTTGATTGATTTGGCACCTGGCTTGTACTTTGTTGTCCACTCCATGAGAAATTTGGGTGGTTTCTCCAGCCAGGGTTGTTTGTATTTGAGTAGGGGTTGTTTCTTGTTTGTTTTTGACTTCCAACATAACACACCGAAGCTGGATTAGCAGAGAAATATTCATACACATGCCCTTCTCCACAAAATCCACAAACTAGTGCATCCACTTGGTTGGCACTGATGTGCTTGTTGAAACAGCTGCCACTGTGTTGACACTTTGTTGAATGTTGGTTTGAGCCATTTGCTTTACTAGGTTGGTCAGAGCATTGATCTGGCTGCTCATTGCGCTGAGTGCATCCATGTCTTGAGCCTTCCTTCTGTTTGGCTCCAGAAGATCGTCTGACCATTTACAATGTGATGTTGAGATTTTCTCCAAAATCTCATAGGCTTCTGGTGTGCGGATTTTTGAATATCCACTTAATCTCAAGCTGTCGAGGCTTGCCAAAATACGATTTATAAAGCCTATAACCAAGGCTTTGCAGCCAGTGGTAACAGGGTCGATCCAAGGAGAAGGTATGATAAAAATCACTATTGAAATTGGGATTTAATTAATTGATTGGTTTTGTAACAGGGGGGATTTTTAGCATGCAAGGAAAGATAATAAAAATCTAACGGAAGAATAACAAGTATGAAAACGCGTGCACGGTTTGGGAGTTTCGGGATTAATTGGTAGACAATTTCAGTTCATCATTTAATACTAAATTCATGGTATGCAGTTTATTATACACACGGACGACTACGCGAGAAGCCCCAAGGTAGCCGACTCCATAGATTTTAATCAGACCACACAGTTCCAATTATACGTTATCCAAAATTACATTAAGGTGATCAACCGTAAGTTAATTCTAGACAGTCACTAGCTAACCGAGACGCACATTCAAGCGTGAAATCTAATTGCTAGTAGATTGCCCGCAAACGCTGTATGCAATCAACAACTATCCTACACGACTCGATACACCGATTTAATTTTATCTACCTGTGTTACTTAGTCGAGCAGTGAGAGGCACGGCATCGCTACTCTTTAACATACACAACATGCAAGATGACTCGAGTGTCAATCGTCGTAATCTAACATGCGCGTTGGATTAAGCAAGATAGATAAATGCAAATAAACAGCAACCAATTATGCATTCAAAGTGTAGATTATCAAAGCTAAAATGTCTAACAAATATTCCCTAAACAATCCCCAAACTGTCCACCCTTACCTTAGCCGCTCATGGCGTGGGTTGTCAATTCCACTCCACCAATGGCCATGGAAGGCGTCATCAACGATTTACAATGAGGGAAAAGCTCTTAAACATGCCAACAATGGCTGAGCTAAACGAAAACTAGAAGAAAATTGAGAGGAAGAAGAAGAAGGATCGCCAAAAATGTCTAAGTCCCCCTCAAAATGACGCAGAAATCGTCTTAAACAGAAGCTGTAATCGTCGTAGCGTCTCGACGCTGCGCCCTAATTAATCCGCGCGCGCCTCCGATGGCGTCGCGACGCTGGGCAGCGTCGCGACGCTGCCCCGATGATTTTCCTGCGCGCGCCTCCTCCGGAGTGTCTCGACGCCAGGGCAGCGTCGAGCTAGCGTCTCGACGCTATCACTCGACGCTATCACTCGACGCTTGCTCTCGGGTTTTTTCAGCGTCGAGCCAGCGTCTCGACGCTATAGCTCGACGCTGGCTCTCGGGTTTGGGGGCTGGAACTTTTCCTCTCCTAGGCGGTTTTGGCCCGTTTCTTCACGAATCAACTTCCCCTTTCCCGACGCATTCCCGGGGCGCTAAAACTCCACTTTAAGCTCTCGAACGGGTCCAACGGACGCACGAGCTGTTTTCCGCATTTCTCCTACAAACGAGATATATTAACGAATTAAACGCGGACTTTAGCTATAATTAGGAAGTATTTAATAGCTCCAAAATGGAGTTATCAAACACCCCCAACTTAAACATTGCTAGTCCTCGAGCAAGTACTACAAAGATATCGACTCTAAGGACGCGCCTACATGCAACTAACTGAAACCTCCATGCATTTTGAAAATCTAAACACAACATAATCATGGAAGCATTTTGTTCATGCATTTACTATGAACATATCAAAAATTAACTCTTGCCCCCTAACGTGTGTGTGTGCTAGCTAACCACTCCTAAACTCACGTAAACCTAGAAAACCACATGCAACACTCATCCCGTTTTCCCCCTACTTCTAGCGATTAAGAACAGTCTATGCTTGACTTACACGAGAGAGAGAAGCAAATTAAGAGACCTAATCATTTTTTCTCATTCATTTTTTTTTTCCTTTCTTTCACAAGTACTTTGTACTCTTTTTATTAAGGTTCTTTGAACCAACTTTTTATTCCCTTTTTTTTTCTTTCCAACTCGAGCTGCCTAACACGTCAAACCTAGGCCTAAGCTTCACGTTTTTAAGGACTAACGCTCACTTCTTAAGCGCTAGAAAGAAGAAGGAGCGCCTCGAGAGGAATTTTCTAACCAACATGCTTTTCTGTTTTTTTTTATTAGGCTAAGCATACGCTTTCTCAATTAACTAACCACTAACTCTCATGCAACAAGCTACCTAGGGGTGCCTTTCGGGGTGACAACGAGAATTAGCGCTACATGCGATTATCGAGCCTACGGAATCTAGGATAGGGTTGCTAAGTGCGCTAAAGATGCAAGGGAGCAAAAGCAAAATTTTTTAAAATTTTTGACATGAACCTAATAAACGCAAAACTCATGCAAAAACTAGATTATGTACATGCTCAGATTTCCAACATGCATTTCCTAGGCTATCATTGTCAGAAAACAGTAAACAGAGTCCCAAGCACTTCAATATCAATATAGCACTTCTCAACAAACTACACATGCGTATCCATCAGACCATCTCCACCCCCAACTTCAAAATTTGGCATTGTCCCCAATGCCAACCAGTCAGATAAAACAAAGTAAAAGGGAAGAAAAACGACACTTCCCTGACTCTTTGTGAAGCTGGCGAGGGGCGAGGAAGCGGCGCGCATATACATCGAAGCCCAAAATTTTCTTCTCTTCCTCGATTCCTAAAAAAAAAACAGCAAGCAAGTAAGGATAAAAACAACTAAAAAGAAACTAAACTAAACTAAAGCATAAAAACAGTTCATCGCTCGGGTGCCTCCGAGAAGCGCAGAATTTTTAAAGTCGTTTGCTCGACTGAATTCTCTCCACTGCCTCATCCATATTCAGAAAGTGCGGGGGACGATCCAGACTTGTCCATGTCCACACCTTTCCTGTAATCAAAATTATAAAACTTTTGCACTCTTCATGCCTCGGGCACGTGAATATCAGAATTATTAGTGCAAAAACCAGCAGTGTTATCCATCAATTTTAAGTCAGATTTTCTAACCGAGACATGGGAACCATCCCTCAAGCGCGAGGGTAGACTCCCATTCTCGTCATGCTCAACAACAGATACATTCTCAGCATTCACAGACGACTTCGATGCATTTATAAGAAACTCATTCACCATTCCATCAAATTCTACCGACAAGGCACCCCTATCAACATCAATTTTGACCTTAGCGGTCTTCATAAATGGGTGGTGCGCGATATTTTGAACTATCGCTAATCTCAAGCTGTCGAGGCTTGCCAAAATACGATTTATATAACCTATAACCGAGGCTTTGCAACCAGTGGCAACAGGGTCGATCCAAGGAGTAAGAACGATCAAAATCACAATTAAAATTTGGGATTTAATTAATTGATTGATTTTTGGTAACGGGGGGTTTTAGCATGCAAGAGAAATATTAAAAACGCTAACGGAAGAAAGAATAACAAGAAGAAAACGTGTGCACGGTTTGGGAGTTTCGGGATCAATTGTTAGACAAATTCGGTTCATCATTTAATGCTAAATTCATGGTATTCAATTTATTAAGCACGCGGACGACTACCAGAGAAGCCCCAAAGTAGCCGACTCCATGGATTTTAATCAGACCACACAGTTCCAATTATACGTAATCTAAGCCTACATCAAGGTGATCAGCCCTAAGGTAAGTCTAGACAGTCACTAGCTAACCGCGACGAACATTCGAGCGTGAATTCTAATTGCTAGTAGATTACCCGCAAACGCCGTATGCAATCAACAATTATCCTACCCGACTCGATGCTTCGATTTAGTTTTATCTACCTGTGTTACTTAGTCGAGCAGTGAGAGGCACGACATCGCTACTCTTTAACATACACAACATGCGAAATTACTCGAGTGTCAATCGTCGTAGTTTAACATGCACGTTGGATTAAGCAAAGTAGATAAATGCAAAGTAAACCGAACCAATATGCATAAACAAAGCTCAAATTATCAGAACCAAAAACGTCTAACAAAATCGCCCTAAACTAATCCCAAACCGTTCACCCTTACCTTAGCCGCTCATGGCGCGGTTTGTCAATTCCGCTCCAACGACGGCCATGGAAAGCGTCATCAGCGTATTACAAGAGGAAGGGAGCTCACTAGCATGCCAACAATGGCGGAGCTCCAAAGGAAATAGAGAAAAAACGAGGAAGAAGAAGACCAAAAAGCCTAAAAATGGTGGAGAGCCTCCTCCAAAAAGTGCAGAAAATCGTCTTATTTAGCTGCTGTAATCGACGCTGCGCCCTAATTAATCCGCGCGCGCTTCGATGGCGTCGCGACGTGATGAACGTCATTTATGTCATGTTTTTACCCTTTAAAGCATACTCATTAATTGACTTTTTGAGTTAAATTGAAGATAATTGTGCATGTAATTGATAAGAAAAGAATAAAAATAGGAAAGTCGCATGCTCAAGGTCGTTTTGTCATTATGAAGCAATTAAGAGGGTAAAAGAGTCATTTTTGATAAGAATTAATGTTGTTTTAATTATTTTCAGAAAAACTGTATTCTGCTTCAGCTTGTGGCCACAGAGATTCAGCTTGTGGCCACAAAGGAGTCACAGAGTGCCGAATCCAGCTTGTGGCCACATACGAGGCCACAGAGTGCAAAACCCAGCTTGTGGCCACACAAGAGGCCACAGAGTGCAGTTGACTGGTCAAACGAATTTGTTGAGATATTTGTCAAAGATCTTCCAAAGATTCAGCCAACCAACTCCCTATTTGACCTAACAACTCTTCCCAAAGATCTCTCCCTCATTATAGCAACCTCCAAACAAACCCTAAGGCCTATAAAAGGCACCTCAATCCTTCATTCAAATCATCGATCATTCTTTACAACAATTAAACTCCACATAGTCGATCAACCTTCTTCCTCTCTCGAAGAACTCACCCAAATTCCCGAAATTCCAAACAAGAGCGGACCACTCCTCTGTAATAGTTCTACTTCAGCCAGCTCCGAAAGGAAGGTGCTGCGAGGATTCGATTTGCATTGACGACGTGAATCGAGCGAGTAGAGACCCTTCATCCGTTGTCCACGAGTTCGAGAGAGAGAAAGTTGGAAAATTTCCAGATTTACTTTCTATTTAATTCTGCACATTTTCTATTTACATTCTGTTTTTATTTCGCATTTATTTCCGTTCTTAACTTTACATGCAAAATTACCATTTTACCCTTTTAGCAACTTTCGCATTTATAATTTAATTTTCAGTTCAAAACCTTTGTTATTCCAATTATGTCCTTTATTTATTATTTACATTCTGTTTTTATTCCATTTTCATTTCATCTTTAATTTTTGAGTAAAAATTACCATTTTACCCTTTTAGCAATTTTTGTACTTATGCATTATTTTTCAATGAAGTATTTTAGTCTAGTTCTCATTATGAGCTAAGTTTTCCTAAGGGATTCAATTATGTGAATGCCCGTTAAGAAATGAGCTAGCTTGACAGCTGTAAATTACGGTTTTACCCCTTATGCCTTATGTGGTTCGTCCTTTACTGAATATATGCAAAAATGTCATATTAAATTGATCACTTAATTAGCATGAAATGTTAATGTCGATACTGGACAGGTCGGGCAATTAACGGCTCTCGTAAAGGTGATATAGCAGAAAAACCTAGGAATAGGATTTCGTCGATTGTCCTTGATGATTGGGGCAAAAGACTATAGGATCAATAGGATTGCATTCTTAACCATCTAAGATCACATTATCCACTGGACCGTGAGTATAATGGCTTAGACTCCTAAAGGTACTTGCAAAGAGGCTGAATAGGAGATGAATTCGATCCAAAAGCATAAGGTACTATGTGGTGACTCTGTGGTCACAGGCTGTCAAGTAAACTCAACTTAGGGCTGAAACATGATTGGATCCCTGTTTTTATTATTGCTTTCAACCCAAAACCAACCAACAATTATCAATTTTATTTGTGTTACCTTTTTATTGCTTTAAAAAACAAATTCTTTATAAAACTAAATTCTTCAACAGTCTCTTGGGATACGATACTTGGAATACTTTCCAAATTATTACTTGATTGACAGTGTATACTTGCACTTGACCATAAACTTCATTGCAGGTTATTGAACCAAAATATATACCCACGTTTTGGTCCATCAAGTTTTTGGCGCCGCTGCCGGGGACTGTTAGCGGAATTTTATTTTATTTTAGAAATTGTTTATTCGATTGTAGTTACAAGTTACTATCTCTGAAAATCTGACTTGATTTGCATTTTACTTTGTAGGTTTAAGTCAATGCATGAGAAAAGGGCATTGCCTTTTTGAATTTGATCCTGAGATAGAACGTACCTTTCGTTCCCGCCGCAGAGAGCAAAGACGAAAGAAGAGGGAAGAACAAGAGTTGAGCGCACGGAAGGGTCTTGAAGAAGTTGCGGTTATTCAACAACTTTCGATGGATCAAGACGGAGTCGATCCTCGTGTCAACCTACCAAACCAAGGAGTAAATCAAAATGGTGGTCAACCACCAATACCACCGGTACAACAAGGGGTACCAAATCCACATGGAGTGCCACCCCAGAATCCCATCTTCATCGCGGATGAGAGGGATAGAGCCATTAGAGATTATGCGGCACCCATGTTCGATACCCTCAATCCAGAAATTCAAGAGCCTACTTTTGAAGCAGCACACTTTGAACTCAAGCCCACGATGTTTCAATTGATTAATTCTATGGGCAAATTCTCAGGATTGACAAATGAAGATCCCCACAAACATATTAAATATTTCTTACGCATTTGTAGTTCTTTTAAAACAGCAGGAGTACCTTCTGAGGTATTAAGACTAAAGTTATTTCCATTTTCTATACAGGGAGATGCAGAAGCTTGGATGGAATCGCTTCCCCCAAATTCAATCACTTCATGGACAGATTTGGTGGCGAAATTTCTTAAGAAATACTTCCCTGCAGACAAGAATGCAAAATATAGAGGAGAAATTATTGCTTTCCGACAAGCAATAAATGAACCTGTGGATGCAGCATGGAGTAGATTCAAGAGTCTAGTTAGGAAATGCCCACATCATAGTCTTCCTGCTTGTATCATCATTGAACATTTTTATAATGGACTGAACCAAGCAGCTAAGACCTTGGTGAACTCATCAGCCAGCGGATCCTTGTTGAGTAGATCGGTCAATGAAGCGAACGAAATCATGGATACCATTGCGACCAATAATCTGAATTGGAGCGAAGAAGACTCAACCACCTCAAGGAGTGTCGTTGGAAAGATAGAAGTAGATGCGATGAACACAGTGAATGCACAGTTGGCTTCCATAAACAATATGTTAAAGAACCTAACAATGGGAAATCAGTCTGCCATAGCCCCCGTGAATCAAATATCATCTTTTTCTTGTAGTTATTGTAATGATAACCATGTATATGAAGAATGCCCACATAATCCTGCTTCTGTTTATTATGTAGGACATCAAGGGAACCAGAATCGGTTTAATCCGTATTCTAACACCTACAACCCAGGCTGGAGGCAACACCCCAATTTCTCATGGGGAGGACAAGCAAGCACGAACAATAATACCGCGAACCAGTATGGGAAGCAAGGATTTTCACCAGGATTTTCTTCTCAACCTCAACAGCAGACTCAACAAAAGAGTTATCAACAACCGCATGCACAAACGTCGTCACAAACCTCCAGCATGGAAAGTTTGATGAAGGAATATATGTCAAGAAATGATGCGGCGTTGAGAAATTTGGAAATGCAGGTAGGGCAGTTGGCGAATGAGCTTAAAAACAGACCACATGGAGCATTGCCGAGTAATACGAAGACCCCATCACGAGATGGAAAAGAGCATTGCAAGGCAGTGACCCTAAGGAGCGGATTAGCGTATGAAGGACCATCAATGCCAACTAGATTGGAGGAGAATCCGGCAAACGAATCTAAACAGATTGCCAAAGGAAAAGAAAAAGAGATCGAAGAAGAGCCCAAAGAGGATAAGGCGGGGCAAAGCGAAGAGAATCTGACTCCCGAAAATAAGGGCAATGAGAACATTGCGACAGAGGTTGTGGCCACAAAGCCTCAAAGCCCCGTTTCTCTGTATCAAAGTGTCAGACCACCACCTCCTTATCCACAGAGATTTAAGAAGAAAAATCAAGATGTGCAATTCAACAAATTCCTGTATATTTTGAAACAACTTCACATAAACATCCCGCTAGTGGAGGCTCTAGAACAAATGCCCAATTATGTGAAGTTTCTCAAAGATATCCTCGCAAAGAAGAGAAGACTGGGAGAATATGAGACTGTGGCACTGACTGAGTGTTGCAGTGCATTAGTTAAAAGCAAGGTACCTCCAAAACTCCAGGATCCCGGAAGTTTTACCATACCTTGTTCCATAGGAGGAAGGAATGTTGGAAGAGCATTGTGCGATCTAGGTGCAAGCATCAATCTGATGCCACTATCAGTATTCCAACAATTAGGGATCGGGAAGGCAAGACCAACTACTGTCACTCTACAATTGGCAGACATATCAATAGCTCGTCCCGTAGGAAAAATTGAAGATGTTTTAGTGAAGGTCGATGAGTTTGTGTTTCCCGCAGATTTTATCATCCTTGATTGTGAAGCGGATAGAGATGTCCCAATTATTCTAGGGCGTCCATTCCTAGCAACAGGAAGGACCTTGATAGATGTCCAAAAGGGTGAATTGACTATGAGAGTCAATGATCAACAAGTTACATTTAATGTTTTGAATGCTTTAAGATACCCTGGAGACATGGATGAATGTTCTAAAATTGAAATAACTGACGAATCTATTTTCGATGAACTACAGATGAATCTAGATAAAGAAGAAATTGAAGAAGAACTTGAGGGGGAAGAAGACATTGAAGAGGAGCAAATGCAGAATGCGGCCAGCTCTGTGGCCACAGAGGAAGAGACAGAAAGTGAATTAACCGAGAATAAGAGCAAACCGTTGCAGCCTTCTGTGATCGAGCCACCCGAGCTGGAGCTCAAACCTCTTCCCATTCACTTAAAATATATTTTTCTTGGAAAAAATAATACTTTACCAGTAATTATTTCAGCTTACCTATCGACTGAAGATGAACTTTCTTTGACGCAGGTGCTAGAGAAGCATAAAAAAGCCATTGGATGGACCATTGCAGACATCCGAGGAATTAGCCCTTCGTTTTGTATGCACAAAATCAACTTAGAAGAAGGTGCCCACAAATCCATAGAAAGTCAGAGAAGGCTAAATCCACTCATGAAGGAAGTAGTACGAAAGGAGATTATTAAATGGCTGGATGCTGGAGTCATCTACCCGATTTCAGACAGCGGCTGGGTTAGCCCAGTACAGTGCGTCCCAAAGAAGGGTGGAATAACTGTCGTGGAAAATGAGAACAACGAGCTGATTCCAACACAGACAGTGACATGGCGGCGGATCTGTATGGATTATCGTCGTCTGAATAAAGCCACAAGAAAAAACCATTTCCCACTGCCATTTATAGACCAGATGCTTGACAGGCTCGCAGGCAAGGACTACTACTGTTTCCTGGACGGGTACTCAGGCTATAACCAGATTACCATCGCCCCGGAAGACCAGGAGAAGACCACGTTTACCTGTCCATATGGCACCTTCGCCTTTAGGAGGATGCCATTCGGACTATGCAATGCACCCGCAACCTTCCAGAGGTGCATGATGGCTATCTTTTCCGACATGGTGGAGAGAACGCTGGAAGTTTTCATGGACGACTTCTCGGTGTTTGGCGAGACATTCTCGACCTGCCTAAAGAACTTAGACCAAGTGTTGGAACGATGCGAAGACACGAATCTCGTGCTTAATTGGGAGAAGTGCCATTTTATGGTACAAGAAGGCATTGTCTTAGGACATCGAATTTCGAAGAAAGGAATAGAAGTGGATAAAGCCAAGGTGGAGTTAATCTCTAAACTTCCCCCACCTTCCACGGTAAAAGAGATTCGCAGCTTTTTAGGCCACGCTGGATTCTACAGGCGCTTTATAAAAGACTTTTCAAAAGTTTCTAAACCGCTTTGTAGGTTGTTAGAGATAGAAAGACAATTTGTGTTTGACGAGGAATGCTTGCAGGCATTCAAAGTATTGAAGAAGGCACTCAGCACAGCTCCAATTATGGTTGAGCCTGATTGGACTCGTCCATTCGAGGTTATGTGTGACGCAAGCGACTTTGCGGTAGGAGCAGTGCTAGGACAGAAGAGAGACAAAATCATGCAACCTATTTATTATGCGAGCAAGACCTTAACAGAAGCTCAATTGAATTACACCACAACGGAAAAGGAACTACTTGCAGTAGTCTTTGCCTTTGAGAAGTTCAGATCCTACCTGGTAGGAACAAAAGTGGTGGTTCATACAGATCATTCAGCATTGAAATATTTACTCTCAAAGAAGGAAGCTAAGCCTCGCCTCATTAGATGGATCTTACTCCTCCAAGAGTTCGACCTTGAAATAATAGATAGAAAAGGGACTGACAACCAAGTTGCAGACCATTTGTCTCGACTAGGGGAGGACGCACAGAGAGAAGAAGAGACTGTCATTCAAGACGCTTTCGTTGATGAGCAGTTATTTGCAATAAAAGCAATAGAAGCACCATGGTTCGCAGATATTGTGAACTACTTGGTTAGTGGACTGAAGCCACCAGACATGTCACATCATCAACTCAAGAGGTTTTATTATGACCTGAAATTCTATTGTTGGGATGAACCGTACTTGTATAAACAAGGAGCAGACCAAGTCCTAAGGCGATGCGTTGCAGAAGAAGAGACAGAACATATATTGAGATCTTGCCATGCAGCTCCATATGGAGGCCATTTCGCAGGTATGAAGACTGCGGCAAAAGTCCTCCAGAGTGGGTATTTCTGGCCCACTCTCTTCAAAGATGCTCATGAGTTCACCAAAAGATGTGATAGTTGTCAACGAGTAGGAAACTTGTCTTCCAGGAACGAGATGCCAATGAACTATATGTTGGAAGTCGAAGTCTTTGACATGTGGGGCATCGACTTCATGGGCCCATTCCCATCGTCGTTTGGGAAAACTTACATCCTACTCGCAGTAGACTATGTTTCAAAGTGGGTGGAAGCTAAAGCAACTTCGTCCAATGATGCCAAGGCAGTTAAAAAGTTTTTGAAAGAGAACATCTTTGCTAGGTTTGGAACTCCAAGAGTCTTGGTAAGTGACGAAGGAACTCATTTTTTGAATAAAACTATCGCTAGTTTACTCGGAAGATATAGTGTGCGGCATAAGATAGCAACTGCATACCATCCCCAGACCAATGGACAAGCAGAATTGTCCAATCGAGAGATCAAGACCATCTTAGAAAAAACAGTTAACCCTTCGATGGCGTCGCGACGCAAGGCCAGCGTCGCGACGCTGCCCCGATAAAATTCCTGCGCGCGCCTCCTCTGGAGCGTCTCGACGCCAAGCAGGGTCTCGACGCCAGGGCAGCGTCGAGCTAGCGTCTCGACGCTATCACTCGACGCTTGCTCTCGGGTTTTTCCAGCGTCGAGCCAGCGTCTCGACGCTATAGCTCGACGCTGGCTCTCGGGTTTGGGGTTGAAACTTTGCCTCTCCAAGGCAGTTTTGGCCCGTTTCTTCACGGATCAAGTTCCCCTCTTCTCGATGCATTCCCGGGGCGCTAAAACACCACTTTAAGCTCTCGAACGGGTCCAACGGACGCACGAGCTCTTTGCCTCTTTTCTCCTACAAATGAGATAATTTAATCAATTAAAAGCAGACTTAAGCTAATATTAGGAAGTATTTAATAGCTCCAAAATGGAGTTATCAAACACCCCCAACTTAAACATTGCTAGTCCTCGAGCAAGCATTACAAAGACATTGACTCTAAGGACGCGCTTACATGCATTCTAACTCAAACCTCCATGCATTTGAAATTTTAAACACGAGTATAATCATGGAAGCATTTCGTTCATGCATTAACTAGGACATATCAAAAATTAACTCTTGCCCCCTAACGTGTGTGTGTGCTAGCTAACCACTCCTAAACTCACGTAAACCCGGAAAACCAACATGCAACTCACATCCCGTTTTCCCCCTACTTCTAGCGTTTAAGAACAGTCTAAACTTGACTTACACGAGAGAAAGAAGCAAATTAAGAGACCTAATCATTTTTCTCATTCATTTTTCCCAAGTACTTTGTACTCATTCTTTAAGGTTCTTTGAACCAACTTTTTATTTCTTTTTCTTTCCCAACTCGAGCTGCCTAACACGTCAAACTTAGGCCAAAGCTTCACGTTTTTAAGGACTGACGCTCACTTCTTTTAAGCGCTACTAAGAAGGAGGAGCGCCTCGAGAGGAATTTTCTATCAAAACATGCTTTTCTATATATATATATATATATATATATTTCTTTTTTTAATATTAGGCTAAGCACATGCTTTCTCAATTAACCAACTACTAACTCTCATGCAACAAGCTACCTAGGGGTGCCTTTCGGGGTGACTACAAGAATTAGTGCTACATGCAATTTTTCGAACCTACGAAATCTAGGAAGGGGTTGCTAAGTGCGCGATAAGTGCAAGGGAGCAACAGAAATTTTTTTAAAATTTTTGACATGGACCTAATAAACACAAAACTCATGCACAAACTCGATTATGAACATGCTCAAATTTCCAACATGCATTTCCTAGGCTATCATCGTCAGAAAACAGTAAACAGAGTCCCAAGCACTTCAATATCTTAATAGCACTTCTCAACAAACTACACATGCGTATCCATCAGACAATCTCCACCCCCAACTTCAAAATATGGCATTGTCCCCAATGCCATCCAGTCAGATAAAACAAAGTAAAAAGGGAAGAAGAAGTACACTTCCCTGACTCTTTGTGAAGCTGGCGAGGGCGAGGAAGCGGCGCACAAAAGCATCGAAGCCCAAAATTTCCTTCTCTTCCTCGATTCCTAAAAGAAAAACAGCAAGCCAACTAAGTTAATCTAGAAAGCAATAAAACAAAAAACATCAACTAACTAAAACATAAAAAATAATTCATCGCTCGGGTGCCTCCGAGAAGCGCAGAATTTTTAAAATCGGTTGCTCGACTGTATTCTCTCCACAGACTCATCCATAGTCTGTAAGTGCGGGGGACGATCCAGACTTGTCCATGTCCACACTTTTCCTGCATTCAAAATTTGAAACCATTTGCACTCTTCGTGCTTCAAGCACGTGAATATAAGAATTATTAGTGCAAAAACCAGCAGTATCATCAGACAAATTCAAATCAGATTTTCTAACCGAGACATGGGAACCATCCCTCAAGCGCGAGGGTAGACTCCCATTCTCGTCATGCTCAACAACAGATACATTCGCAGCAGATTTCCCATCAAATAAAGAAAACTCATGCAAAATATCATCAAACTCTAAGGAAACGACGCCCTTATACACATCGATCTTGACCCTAGCGGTCTTAAGAAAAGGGCGTCCTAACAGCATAGAGGACGAAGCATGCGATGACTTCTCATTCATGTCTAAAACAATGAAATCAGCGGGGAACATCATATCCCCAACTCTAACCAGAACATCCTCTACCTTCCCCCTAGGACATATGCTCGACCCATTAGCCAACTGGACAGACACGTTACACTCATGCAATTCATTTAAATTCAGTTCACGAAACAGTGCATAAGACATAACATTCACAGAGGCTCCTAAGTCTAACATGGCATTATGAACGACTTTACTACCTATAGTGCAAGGGATAGTAAAGGTACCTGGATCGTTGCACTTGGCAGGCAACGTACCTGGGAGTATGGCAGAGATTATCAAAGCTAAAATGTCTAACAAATATTCCCTAAACAATCCCCAAACCGTCCACCCTTACCTTAGCCGCTCATGGCGTGGGTTGTCAATTCCACTCCACCAATGGCCATGGAAGGCGTCATCAACGATTTACAATGAGGGAAAAGCTCTTAAACATGCCAACAATGGCTGAGCTAAACGAAAACTAGAAGAAAATTGAGAGGAAGAAGAAGAAGGATCGCCAAAAATGTCTAAGTCCCCCTCAAAATGACGCAGAAATCGTCTTAAACAGAAGCTGTAATCGTCGTAGCATCGAGACGCTAGGCCAGCGTCTCGACGCTGCGCCCTAATTAATCCGCGCGCGCCTCCAATGGCGTCGCGACGCTGGGCAGCGTCGCGACGCTGCCTCGATGATTTTCCTGCGCGCGCCTCCTCCGGAGCGTCTCGACGCCAAGCAGGGTCTCGATGCCAGGGCAGCGTCGAGCTAGCGTCTCGACGCTATCACTCGACGCTTGCTCTCGGGTTTTTCCAGCGTCGAGCCAGCGTCTCGACGCTATAGCTCGACGCTGACTCTCGGGTTTGGGGGCTGGAACTTTGCCTCTCCTAGGCGGTTTTGGCCCGTTTCTTCACGGATCAACTTCCCCTTTCCCGACGCATTCCCGGGGCGCTAAAAGTCCACTTTAAGCTCTCGAGCGGGTCCAACGGACGCACGAGCTCTTTGCCGCATCTCTCCTACAAACGAGATATATTAACGAATTAAACGCGGACTTTAGCTATAATTAGGAAGTATTTAATAGCTCCAAAATGGAGTTATCAGCTTCATTATAACTTTTTGATAACATTGAACCTCCAGCTGAAGAATTCAAGACTTGCCTCGTGCTGGGGTTGCATCCTTTGAAAAATACTTCAATTTGAATACACCATGGAATGCCATGGTGTGGACATTTGAGTAGCAGATCTTTGAATCTGGTCCAAGCTTCATGTAATGATTCATTCTCAACTTGCTTGAATTTGATGATATCATCACGGAAGTTAGAGTTCCTGTCTGGGGGAAAATATTTCACCAGGAACTTCTCACCTAGGTCTGTCCAATTGACAATTGAACCAGAGGGGAAGGAATTCAACCATGTCTTGGCTTTGTCTCTCAGTGAGTACGGGAAAAGGTACAGTCGCAAAGCCTCTTGAGAAACTCCTCAAGTGATTGTGGGGGTCTTCATTCTCCACTTCGAAGAATTGTCCAACTGTGGACAACATCTGAAACATGACAGGTTTTAATTCGAATGAGTGAGCTGTGATCTCTGGGCGTATGATGCTCGGATTAAGCTCCTCAGGCATAGGTACAAGGTATGATAAGATAGCACTGTCCTTATCATTCGCAATTTCAATGGGGTTGCGAATGTTAGGTGCTCGTTTGGTGTTTCTTCTGCTCGATCCATTTCAGCTTGTTGTGATTCAAATTGTACTGACTCTGCGTGGTCAGCAGTGTGCTGAATTACATGTTGCTTTGGCTGTTTAAAAAGGCGTTCCTACTTCTATTTCTGTTCCTTAGAGTCCGTTCGGGCTCAGGATCAAATTCTAGATTGTGGGTTGGAAACTCATTCATAAACTAGCTTGTTGGTACCTGTAAAATAAATGCAAAAGATTAGCTCCAATAAATTAAGCTCTTCTAAAATAACACATGTCGTGTTTACTAAACAAATTCCCCGGCAGCGGCGCTAAAAAATTGTTGCGTGCTCAGTGTGTATGTAATTTAAAGGTGTAAAGAGCACTCAGATCATGCAAGTATACATGGTCTGCAGCAAGTGATAAGTATAATTTAATTCATTTTCCCACAGAGATTAAGTTTAGTGACTAGCGATTTAGTGTGTTAGATTAGATAAGGTAACTTAAATTGGGTAGATTTTGGGTTGAGGGACGGAAATATAAAATATGCAAGAAGAATGTAAACAACAATGCAAAGCAAGCAAAGAGGTAAACTTATAATGTGGAAAATTAGGATTGCGGATCTCGCAATCTTTTCGAAATGATTTCGCAATGGGTTAAAAGCTACTGAAAAAGACTAAGGCAAAGGCAGAAATGGTTATTGCGGGTCTCGCAAAAATCTCGCAATAAACTCGCAATGATTTAAAAACTAAAGTAAGATAGCAAGGTCGGCTTAAGAGTTCTCTATAGGCATTTAACTATGTTCATTCAACATCAAATTAACATCTCATGCATCGTTTTAACTAGATCTCATGCATCTTTCGATTACATGCATTAGATCTTTAGTTTACTCATATCCAAGTAAGACTTAAAAACCTATTTATACACACATGCTAACAAACGTGCTAGAAGAATGTCTATTCCTAGGCCATTCTCGGGTTACCATAAAAGGCTAACATGAATGGATGACTCTGAATTCTTACTCCTTCCAGAGGTTAGGAATTCTTTAGACAAAATGGATGGCCAGTCGAAATCGCCCATGGGATGAAGATCACATACATTCAATGCATTCATGCTACTTTACATGCTGAATTCACATACTTCTAGCCTATAGATTCATCCGTGGCAGACCTCTATTGAATTAGTTACTCATGATGTTCGAAGAACTAAAGGGAATGAATTGATTAAACATAGAATGGAGAACTCAACAAAACTAATTGATTGAAATATAATTAAATGAAGAACTCAACAAATTGATTAACGGATGACAGAATGAAGAATTCAATAAAACCAATTGATTACTCGTGTAAGAAAGCAATTCATTTAATCATTTGTAAACAAACATATGTCAATCCGAAAGCAACAATGAAAGGGAAAAGCAGTAAATGATTCAGAACAAAATTTAGAGGAAAGCAGAAAGTAATTAGGAAGCAGTAAAGGAAAGCAGTAAGGTGCGTAAGGATCCTCCAAGTCGTGAATCGCCTCGGATGAAGGGGAAGATTAGCTGATCTTGGGGATAGTTTCGATCAGAAGAGAAGAGGGTTCTTCTCTTCTTCCTTTCGAATTATCGACGCCAAGGGCTTGTTTCTTCGATCAAACAAACGGGGGAAGAGTTTTGTCTGCAGATTTCTTCACGATCGGGATCTCCTCACTTCTCAGATTGTTTGAATGAATTGAAGGGGATTCAATTCGATTGCTTTGATCCTTCATCTCACTCTCTTTATATAGCTTTAGGTGGTTGCCAAAGGCTGCTCATTAATCGTGGATCACCATCAAACTTTGCGAGGTAGTCAAGCTTGACATGTGGCAGCAGCAGGGAGAGTTGACGGCTGGAAAATCGCAATCAACAAAGACTGACTGCTGGAAAAATGCAGCAGAAAAGACTGGCGGTTCGAATTTATTGCGAGGGCCGCAATATTTCCGCTGTTGGGATTTATGCCCTAAAGCCTCGTAATTAATTAATATTAATTTATAATATTCATTATATAAATAAAATCCAAGGTTATTAGTGTAATCTTGAACTGTATGTAGTTGACATACGGGAGGATCATGTTCAAGTAATAACCTAAAGGGTCTATAGTATATGGATAAGGTTGGGTGCCTTATCCTGGTAACACTATTGATACGGCCCACTTTGTAATTGTTACAAATGATTTGATCCAAATCATTCATGTAGAGACATGTGAGTGGGGGTATCCTATACAATGAGTTTGTATAAGACTGGACCACGAAATATATAATCTCTCTTTATAAATCCGTTATTTGAGAAGATTAGTATTTCACAGGATGATCATATGTGACTCGATCTTAATCCTGAGTGAGTTATGAACTCCTGCCTGTGAGGGCTCGTCCTTTGATTTGTATTGGTGAGAATGACCTTTATAGCCGATTCAATAAGCCTACCATTTTGGGGACTTGACCAAATAGGGAGGTGGGAACATAAGTTTCACAAGATGGAATTCACTTCTTCCCATATAGGGAAAGTAGATGAGTAGTTCCCTTAAGTGCTGATTTTGGGACTTAAACAATGGGGCCCCACCCTCTCACTGGCCCGAGAGGGACTTGGTTTATGGTTGGATCATAAACAAGTTGTTCATTAGAGAATCAGTGGTACTTAAGGTGTAAGATGTAATTACAGGGGTAAAACGGACTTTTGACCCAGCTGTAATTACGAACAACTCGTGAAGGATCGACTTGCATGTAATGGTTATATCCATGGACACAACTTGTCTTACAGTGCATAAGAGTGCAACTCTAGGCCTATAGTGGAGTGACCTAGAGTTAATGAATGAAAGACAATTAATTAATGAGTTTAATTAATTAATTTTGTATCATTGGAGCTTATAAATCTGTAGGTCCATAAGGTCCCCTTGCTAGCTCATAGTAACACTAAAAGGATCAATTTAGTTGAAAGAAAATTTGAAATATTCAAATTAATATTTAATATATTTGATATATTAAATGTAGAAGAGTAAAATATATTTATTGTATTTGATACATTAAATATTAGAGGAAATAGTTTATGTATATGATAAATTAATATTAAAAACTATATACTTATGTTATTCGAATGTGATTCAAATTGGTTTAAAGTATATTATAAAAGATTAATTTTATAATATTTGAATAAGATTCAAATAAATATAAAATACATATTTTAATATATTAGATATTAAAATGTATTTTATAAAATAAAATTAATTCCTAAGAGCCTTATTATAAATAAGACATTTAGGTTTAGCCAAAGGGTTGGCCAAATACACTACACACCTCTGCAGAGAGAATTGTTCTCTCATTCTTTCAAAGAGCTCCCACAAGCCTTGATCTCGTGTTCGAGTCATAGCGAGGAAGATCTCGTGGAAAAAGGAACACAAGAAGATGATTGATCTTCAAAGGTAATTTTACATATGCTTAACCTTGTATTTTTAGTTTAATTTTAAATAAACTTAAAGTAACGATTCCAAACGCTTCCGCTGCGTGGGGAATGAAGAGTTCATTCCCTACAATTGGTATCAGAGCTTCTTTGAGTTTTGTTTAGAATTAATAGTAGATGGTGGGTATTTTAATTTTGTTCATATATGTGATATATGTGGTTTGCAAAATTGATTGTTTAGGCATATTTGATTGGCATTAGATTTATCGCTTTTGATTAGATCAATTGTAAAACCTTAAAAGGTTTAGGGTCATATGTAATTTGGAGAAATTTCATGCGGCGGTTGTTCTTTGCAATTTTCATTTGTTTATTTTATGAATCCAACATTTGTGGCTGCTGGTTAAACTCAATTTCCTCAAATCATTAAGCACTCTTGAAGTGGTTGAACCAAGATCAATTCAATTGTTGAAATGAATCTGGTGGAATTGAATTTAGTGGCGTGAGGATGTGTCAGGCTTCTTCAACTTGTGGTTGATGCGGGTAAACAAAAGATCAATTGAATTGTTAAATTGGATTCAAATTTGGAAGGCTCAAAAAGGAAGATTTTGAAGACCAAGATATGTCTTGGATTTAAATTAATGTAATTCAAAATTACTTTCAATTTCTTAGGATATGCCAAATATGCCGGTCAATTTTGTTGTGTTATTAATTTTAATTATGCATGTTGATGTATGATTTAAATTTATTGATTGCATAAAGTATGTCATCTAGATTAAAATCCTACCATAGGTTAAGCATGACCATGCATTTTAATTATTTTTAATATAATTGTTATATTTGGAATAGTATGATTAAAATGCTTTCTAATTTGATTAGATGATTTCCTAATATGTTTATATTTCCATATCTTTCAATATAATTGTTATATTTGGAAATTTTAAACTAGGATATCTTTTCTTAGATATAGTGATATATTTTAATAAGATTGAGAAATCTTGGGAAATCTTGGAAAATCTTTTCCTAATAAGATTAGGAAATCTTTTGTTAGGAAATCTTTTATTGGGAAATCTTTTCCTAATAAGATTAGGAAATCTTTTATTAGGAAATCTTTTATTGGGAAATCTTTTCCTAATAAGATTGGGAAATTTTTTCCCAAAATATTTTCCCAATAAGATTGAGATATCTTTTCTCAATAAGTATTAGGATATTTTCCAAATGAGCTTAGGATATTTTCCTAATGAGATTAGATTTTTTCTTTCGTTATTTAAAAGATAATTAATTCATTCTTTAAATAGTTTAAATATTTGAATTTAGTTTATCTTTTATTCTGATAAGATTAGAATATATGATAATCTTTAATTTTGTTTTAAAGGGTTTAAAATTGTTAAAATTTCAAGATTATCCATAAGGTGAGTTAGTTTTTAATAGGATTAAAAACATTCCTTAAAATCAATTGAAGTTCATTGATCTAGTAATTAATAGTTAATTAAAGATTAATGAATTTGAAATAAAAATTGACTATAAGGGAACCCTGTCTAAGAAATGTTACTCGGGTGAGGTACTTAAGTTGACTGAAAAAGAACACCTCTACCTAAGAACTGGCCTGGGGGTTGAATTAGTCAAATTTTATTTTATTTCATTAAGCAGGCTCATAATGTGATTAGTTTTAAATAGTTTAATATACTTGATAATTCACATTAAAATCAATCTAACCAACATAAGGGTTATGAAAGGGTAGATTGAAAAACTTAGATAAATGAGATTAGCCTAATTTGTCTAAGTAATAGAAAATCCTATTTCAAAATACTTAGTGGGAGAAAGACATATGTCAAAATAACCCTACGGTCTCTACCATAGATTCACAACGTGAGATTCATGTGAGGCCTCGAGGCGGCTTTGGACCGTCCCCCTACGGAAGGTGTTTACATGGGTCAATATCAGGGTGAATCTCTTGAGAAAGTATTTTTAAATAGTAAGTGGGAGAAGGAAATGTGTCAACATATCCTACGGTCTCTATCATTGGTTCATAAACGTGAGATTCATGTGGGGCCTCGCGGCGGCTTTTGGATCGTCCCCCTACGGAAGGTGTTTACATGGGTCAATATCAGGGTGAATCTCTTGAGAAGGATAGGATTGTAATTTTATTTCCAATACTTGACCTACCCTACGGCGGCACTTGTTGGGATAAAATTATAAAATCTAAAATGATGGGTTACACTTACAAAGATCTCATTAAGGTTGTTAATGATTTTCTTCACCAAACTAATGGTAACTAAATGTTATAGAAATAAGAGTTATTTTGGGATAACACTTGGTTGAGATTGTCTCAGTTTAGTGAAGGAGCATTTGACCTACCCTACGGCGGCATCTGTTCTAACTCACTAAAGTATCATAGCATTAGAAATTAATGTTTTAGGGTTCATTTATCAAATTGTTTGTTTTCTATGCTGAAATTGAATGAATATTGATTGCATGTTATTAAATAATATTATTTTTATATTTCAATATTATGTCTATTTCTCTCAATTTTAATTTTCGTTGCTAATTGGTCAAATTGAGAAAATAATATCACTTGGAAAAATAATGTTAACACTATATAATGACAGTGTACATTTTTCTTTAATTTGTCTTTATTGAGAAACGTTCTCAAAAACCTGTTGCCAATGCTAATCGAATTGTTCGTGAAGCACATGATTAATAAATCAATATAACGAGATGGCTTATACAAATTTTCTATTTGACATATTAGATGTCAAGCTAAGAAGATAAAGAAGATGACAACAACATATGAGATGTTGTTAAAGTCAATAAAAGCTAGATTTAGATATTTATCTAAATAATCTAAAAAGTTAAGTATTACCAAAATCCAAGAAAAGAAACCATATGACTGTAGCTAAAAGAAAATAGTTTCTAAATTAGCAAAGTAGTCATAATGAGAGGATTTTATGAAATACCTCTGTGAGAAGAACACGGAAAAAAGTAAATTTGATTTACTAGATTTTTGGTGGAAAATAATCATTACCACCTATATAGTAGATTCAGATCAACTATTTAGATTTGTTCTTCATTACACTTTATATAATTCTTGGAAAATACTGAATGATGTAGAATGATCTCTACTTGTTGGACCTAGAAAACCCATCTGAATTAATGTAGTGGGAAACATTAAGATGTCCATAAAAAAAAAAATTGTTATTTAATGCTGAATATGGTGTTTTTAGTACCATAAGAGAAATTCAATTTCTCTAACTTTATTACTAATAAAATGTTCATATAGTATGAATATTTTAATACTAAATTTTTATTTTCAAAATTGTTTGAAAAGTTCAGCTGAAAAATAAGAATAATTTGTATATGTTAAATTGTTAACATATAAAATACTACACATTGAGATATTCAGGATTATAGAATCCAGAATATAAAGGCAATTTATATTCTCCTAAAATATGATACTTGTCTTTGGCATTCAAGATTGATTCTGATCAATTTGAATAAAAAGACTACTACGAAGTGATTCTCTAAATGTTAGAGTTAATTACTTTATATGTCTTAAGATCTTGCCTTTCATGCAAGATAATCAATAGGTTTTTGTTGGAAAAGCCTACAGGCCAAAGAACACTGATGAATATTTCATCACTCTAGCTGATGATTATTCAAGAAATAAGTATCGTAACCTAATGCAACATAAGTCTGAATATTTTGAAAAGTTCAAGGAATATAAGACTCAAGTTGAAGGTCAATTAGGTAAATCTATCAAGACACTATGATCAGATCACAGTGAAAAGTACAGAAACCTTATGTACTAAGACTAATTGATAGAAAGTGAGATTTTATCTCAACTCTAGCACAAAGTACAATTGTGTGAAATTGTGCTGTAAGAGGAGAAACAAGACCTTGTTAGACATGGTCAAAACAATAAAGAATTACATGTCATTATCAGATTATTGTTAGGATATACAATATAGATTGTATAGTGAACATCATTATATCTAAAAGGTGTCCATGAGACAACTTTGAGATTATAGAAGAGTAGTAAAGTTAGTTTACAACCCTTCGAGTTTTGAGAGTTTTAAGCATACATGCTGAAACTTGAATATGTTCAATAGTGTTGAAAAGTTGGTTCCAAGTGAAGCCACTAAATAGTTAACAAAAGTTGTTAACAATTTAATTACATTTGATAGTCAAATGGATCCTAGTCATGAATTGGATAAGCCTCATCGTAGTGGGAAAGTTATGAGATGACCCAACCGTTACAAGAGCTTATATGAAGCCTAAGTTGTCGTATTAGATGACAAAATGTAGGTCTTCTTGACCTCAAAGTTGAAATGAGGGTCAATGACAAAGACTAGTAGACCAAAGTCATAAATCTCGAGATAGAGTAGATGTACTCATCTTTATCTAGAACTTGTAGATATTCGTGATGGGGTAAAACCCATAGGTTTTGAATATATCTACAAAAGTAAAAGATTTGTAAATAAGAAGGTACAGACCTTCAAAATAAGACTAATGACAAATATAGATGGAGAAAGTAAACTATGGATAAACTTTCTCATTTGTTGTCATATTAGAGTATATAAGCATTTCCTAATTCATTGTTGCATATGAGATATGTCAAGTGAAGGTTTAAGAAATCTTTTTTGAAAAGAAGTCTTAAAGAATGCATTTACAAATCAATTACATGAGTTCAATTTCAAAAATCAAAAGCAAAAGGTTTGCAAGCAGTAAATGTTCATTTATGAAATGAATTTGATCACTAGATTTTTGAAAGTAAGGTTTGATAAAAGTATAAAAAACTACGACTTTGAATAAATATTAATGATATTGTATAGACAAATAAATCATTAATTACTTAGTGGAATTTTCTCATATTTTATGGGGATGACTTATTACCCATTGTGAATGCTGTAAGATTTGAATCCAACATAAAATGTTGACTACCTAACCAATTCCAAATGAATGATTTAAATTACTGGGTATGTCCTAAAATAGAGTTTTCGAGGACAAAATGTTATTTATGTCTCACACATCTTATATTGACAAATTTGTTGTCAAGTATATGATGTAGTACTTCAAAAAATGATAATGTATCATTCTTACATGAAGTTTAGATTGTCTAAGGAATAGTGTCCTAAGACATTTCAAAATATTGAGAACATAAGATTGACTATCTACGTTTGAGTGGGAGAAAATATAATGTACACTTGAGACATGACATTTGACAGTAAAATTGGTTAGCATTTATTAGTTAACCCAATGGTATGACCATTGCACGGAAAAATAAAAACTTTTCTCAACATATCTATGGATAAATTGAGAAATTATATTTTTGTGTATGAGGTTAAAGATTTGATCTTTACGAGATGCACCGGTTTTAACAAAGATTTATGGAAATCTATGTTTACCCTTGATGATGGAGTATGGTATGCAAGTTAAATGTTCTTACTTATGAAGTAAAGAACTTGCATAACTCAAATAATTTCTTATTGGTCTGAAAGATGTTTCAGATATAGTTAAGCCTAAAACGTTTTATGTAATGGCTAAAATTAAGAAACTTAGATAACATCAATATATAGGGTATCTTGAGAGAGAAAGAATCGTGGTAGGACCAAGATGACTTTTAATTGACAATCGTTTTGATCTATATAAAAAGACTTTCCAGGCTAAAGTGTTTGAAAGCCACCTAGAATGTCTAGGATTATGAGACATGTCTCATCTTCACTAGGGCAAGTGGGAGAACATGTTGGGTGTAGAGTATGCCCTAGGATACATGTCTCACCGGCTTTAGTGCAAGTGGGAGATTGTTGGGATTTATGTCCTAAAGCCTCGTAATTAATTAATAATTATTTGATAATTATTTTATTATTAATATTTGCAATTTATAATATTCATTATATAAATAAAATCCAAGGTTATTAGTGTAATCTTGAACTGTATGTAGTTGACATACGGGAGGATCATGTTCAAGTAATAACCTAAAGGGTCTATAGTATATGGATAAGGTTGGGTGCCTTATCCTGGTAACACTATTGATACGGCCCACTTTGTAATTGTTACAAATGATTTGATCCAAATCATTCATGTAGAGACATGTGAGTGGGGGTATCCTATACAATGAGTTTGTATAAGACTGGACCACGAAATATATAATCTCTCTTTATAAATCCGTTATTTGAGAAGATTAGTATTTCACAGGATGATCATATGTGACTCGATCTTAATCCTGAGTGAGTTATGAACTCCTGCCTATGAGGGCTCGTTCTTTGATTTGTATGGGTGAGAATGGCCTTTATAGCCGATTCAATAAGCCTACCATTTTGGGGACTTGACCAAATAGGGAGTTGGGAACATAAGTTTCACAAGATGGAATTCACTTCTTCCGATATAGGGAAAGTAGATGAGTAGTTCCATTAAGTGCTGATTTCGGGACTTGAACAATGGGGCCCCACCCTCTCACTGGCCCGAGAGGGACTTGGTTTATGGTTGGATCATAAACAAGTTGTTCATTAGAGAATCAGTGGTACTTAAGGTGTAAGATGTAATTACAGGGGTAAAACGGACTTTTGACCCAGCTGTAATTACGAACAAATCGTGAAGGATCGACGACTTGCATGTAATGGTTATATCCATGGACACAACTTGTCTTACAGTGCATAAGAGTGCAACTCTAGGCCTATAGTGGAGTGACCTAGAGTTAATGAATGAAAGTCAATTAATTAATGAGTTTAATTAATTAATTTTGTATCATTGGAGCTTATAAATCTGTAGGTCCATAAGGTCCCCTTGCTAGCTCATAGTAACACTAAAATGATCAATTTAGTTGAAAGAAAATTTGAAATATTCAAATTAATATTTAATATATTTGATATATTAAATGTAGAAGAGTAAAATATATTTATTGTATTTGATACATTAAATATTAGAGGAAATAGTTTATGTATATGATACATTAATATTAAAAACTATATACTTATGTTATTCGAATGTGATTCAAATTGGTTTAAAGTATATTATAAAAGATTAATTTTATAATATTTGAATAAGATTCAAATAAATATAAAATACATATTTTAATATATTAGATATTAAAATGTATTTTATAAAATAAAATTAATTCCTAAGAGCCTTATTATAAATAAGACATTTAGGTTTAGCCAAAGGGTTGGCCAAACACACTACTCACCTCTGCAGAGAGAATTGTTCTCTCATTCTTTCAAAGAGCTCCCACAAGCCTTGATCCCGTGTTCGAGTCATAGCGAGGAAGATCTCGTTGAAAAAGGAACACAAGAAGATGATTGATCTTTAAAGGTAATTTTACATATGCTTAACCTTGTATTTTTAGTTTAATTTTAAATAAACTTAAAGTAACGATCCAAACGCTTCCGCTGCGTGGGGAATGAAGAGTTCATTCCCTACAATTGGTATCAGAGCTTCTTTGAGTTTTGTTTAGAATTAATAGTAGATGGTGGGTATTTTAATTTTGTTCATATATGTGATATATGTGGTTTGCAAAATTGATTGTTTAGGCATATTTGATTGGCATTAGATTTATCGCTTTTGATTAGATCAATTGTAAAACCTTAAAAGGTTTAGGGTCATATGTAATTTGGAGAAATTTCATGCGGCGGTTGTTCTTTGCAATTTTCATTTGTTTATTTTATGAATCCAACATTTGTGGCTGCTGGTTAAACTAAATTTCCTCAAATCATTAAGCACTCTTGAAGTGGTTGAACCAAGATCAATTCAATTGTTGAAATGAATCTGGTGGAATTGAATTTAGTGGCGTGAGGATGTGTCAGGCTTCTTCAACTTGTGGTTGATGCGGGTAAACAAAAGATCAATTGAATTGTTAAATTGGATTCAAATTTGGAAGGCTCAAAAAGGAGGATTTTGAAGACCAAGATATGTCTTAGATTTAAATTAATGTAATTCAAAATTGCTTTCAATTTCTTAGGATATGCCAAATATGCCGGTCAATTTTGTTGTGTTATTAATTTTAATTATGCATGTTGATGTATGATTTAAATTTATTGATTGCATAAAGTATGTCATCTAGATTAAAATCCCACCATAGGTTAAGCATGACCATGCATTTTAATTATTTTTAATATAATTGTTATATTTGGAATAGTATGATTAAAATGCTTTCTAATTTGATTAGATGATTTCCTAATATGTTTATATTTCCATATCTTTCAATATAATTGTTATATTTGGAAATTTTAAACTAGGATATCTTTTCCTAGATATAGTGATATATTTTAATAAGATTGAGAAATCTTGGGAAATCTTGGAAAATCTTTTCCTAATAAGATTAGGAAATCTTTTGTTAGGAAATCTTTTATTGGGAAATCTTTTCCTAATAAGATTAGGAAATCTTTTATTAGGAAATCTTTTATTGGGAAATCTTTTATTGGGAAATCTTTTCCTAATAAGATTGGGAAATTTTTTCCCAAAATATTTTACCAATAAGATTGAGATATCTTTTCTCAATAAGTATTAGGATATTTTCCAAATGAGCTTAGGATATTTTTCTAATGAGATTAGATTTTTTCTTTCGTTATTTAAAAGATAATTAATTCATTCTTTAAATAGTTTAAATATTTGAATTTAGTTTATCTTTTATTCTGATAAGATTAGAATATATGTGCTATGTCCTCCGCTACCTATTCGAGTTTATCCCCAAGATGGTAGGCTTATTTAGTCGACGATCTGGCCACTCTCACCCGTACAAGTCAATGGATACTCTCGAATAAACAGGAGTTCATAGCGAGCTCAGGATTGAGATCGAATTACCTAGGCCATCATATGAAAAAAGTTGGTCTCTTCAGTAAACGGTGTTATAAAGAGAGAGCGACTTGATTTCGCAGTTCAGTCTTATGCAAACTCATTGCATAGGACGCCCTCGGTCGCACATCACCATGTGAAACGATTCGGATCACACCGTTTTGTACAATACAAAGCTAGCCGCATCCAATAGTGTTACCAGGATAAGGTACCCAACCTTAACCATATACTATAGGCTGTTTTGACTGTATACTTGAACTTGATCCACATTCATGTCATACATGAGGTTCAAGTACTCAGACTTCGCCATATGTGTTTGTTATAAGTACAAGTTAATGCAAACACGTTTCACTTTATTCCGGTAAACTCTTTTACTGAATAAAACTCAATAACTCTTTATTGCTAAATAGAACGATTACAAACCCAACTGTTTACAAACTACGAGCTTTAGAACATAAAACCCAACAATCATATCATTAGAAATTAATGATTTAGGGTTCATTTATCAATTTTTTTGTATCTATGCTGAAATTGAATGAATATTGATTGCATGTTATTAAATCATTTTTATATATTTCAATACTATCTCATTTCTCTCAATTTTAATTTCATTAGTGATTTGTCATAATGGGAAAATATATCACTTGGAAAACTAATGTTAACACTATATAATGACAGTTTAAATTAATCTTTAATTTGTCTTTATTGAGAAATGTTCTTAATAACCTGTTGCCAATGCTAATCGAATTGTTCGTCAAGCACATGATTAATAAATCAAGATAATATGATGAATTATAAAAAAAATTCTATTTGACATGTTAGATGCCAAGTCAAGAAGATAAATAAGATGACAACAACATATGAGATGTTGTTGAAGTCAATAAAAGCTAGATTTATATATTTATCTGAATAATCTCAAAAATTAAGTAGTACCAAAATTCAAGAAAAGACACCATATGATTGTAGCTAAAAGAAAATAGTTTCTAAATTAGCAAAGTAGTCATAATAAGAGGAATTTATGAAATACCTCTATAAGAATAACATGAATAAAGTAAATTTTATTTACTAGATTTTTGGTGGAAAATAATCATTACCACCTAGATAGTAGATTCAGATCCACTATCAAGATTTTTTCTTCATTACATTTTATATGTAATTCTTGGAAAATACTTAAAGATGTAGAATGGTCTCTACTTATTGGCACCAGAAAACTCATCTCAATTGATGTAGTGGGAGACATTAAGAGAGGTTCATAAGAAATAATTGTTACTTAATGCTGAATATGATGTTTTCAGTACCATAGGAGAAATTTAATTTCTCTAACTTTATTACTAATAAAATGTTTATATAGTATGAATATTTTCGTACTAAATTTTTTATGTTCAAAATTGTTTGAAAAGTTCAGATGAAGATAAGAACAAGTTGTATGTGTTAATTGTTAACATATAAAATACTTCACACTGAGAAATTCAGGATTATAGAATCCAGAATCTAAAGACAATTTATATTCAATAAAAATATGATACTTATATTTGGCGCTTAAGATTGATTCAGATCAATTTGAATAAAAAGACTACCAAGATATTTTTTTCGAAATGTTAGAGTTAATTACTTTATACGTCTTAAGATCTTGCCTTTCATGCAAGATAATCAATAGGTCTTTATTGGAAAAGCCTACCAGGCCAAATAATACTTTGATCAGTTTCCATGTTCTAACCCAACTGGGTCTAGTGAATGTAAAAGTCAAAAGTGGTTGATGAATATTTCAACACTCTAGTTGATAATTATTCAAGGAATAAGTATCTTTACCTAAATGAAACATGAGTCTAAATATTTTGAAAAGTTCAAGGAATATAAGACTTAAATTGAAGATCAATTAGGTAAATTTATCAAGACATTATGATCAGATCATAGGGAAAAGTACAAGAACCTTACGTACTAAGACTAATTGATAGAAAATGAGATTTTATCCCAACTCTAGTACAAAGTACAATTTGGTGAAATTGTGCTACAAGAGAGAAACAAGACCTTGTTAGACTTGATCATAACAATAAAGAATTACACGCCATTGTCATACTCTTGTTAGGATATACAATAGAGATTGTATAGTGAGCATGATTCCCTCTAAAATGTGTCTACGAGACAATTTTTGGATTATAGAAGAGTAGTAAAGTTAGTTTACAACCCTTCGGGTTTTGGGAATTTTAAGCATACATGCTGAAACTTGAATATGTTCAATAGTGTTGATAAATTGGTTCCAAGTGAAGCCACTAAATAGTCAACAAAAGATGTTAACAATTTAATTACATTTGATAGTCAAATGGATCCTAGTCATGAATTGGATAAGCCTCATCGTAGTGGGAGAGTTATGGGATGACCCAACCATTACAAGAGCTTATATGAAGCCTAAGTTGTCATATTAGATGCCAAAATGTAGGGCTTCTTGACCTCCAAGTAGAAATGAGGGTCAATGACAAAGACTAGTAGACCAAAGTCATAAATCTCAAGATAGAGTATATGTACACCTCTTTATCTAGAACTTGTAGATATTCGTGATGGGGTAAAACTCATAGGCTTTGAATATATCTACAAAAGTAAAATATTTGTACATAAGAAGGTACATACCTTCAAAAATAAGACTAATGACAAATATAGTGGGAGAAAGTAAACCATGAGTAATCTTTCTCATTTCTTGTCGTACTTGAGTTTATAAGCATTCTCGAATTCATAATTGCATATGAGATATGTCAAGTGAAGGGTTAAAAAATATTTTCTGAAAAGAAATCTTAAAGAACGCATTTACAAATAAATTACATGAGTTCATTTTCAAAAATCAAAAGCAAAAGGTTTGCAAGTAGTAAAGGTTTATTTATGAAATGAATTTGATCACTAGATTTTTGAAAGTAAGGTTTGATAAAAAAATATAAAAAAAACTATGACTTTGAATAAATATTAATTATATTGTATAGACAAAAAAATCATTAATTACTTAGTGGAGTTTTCTCATATTTTTTGTTGATGACTTATTACTCATTGTGAATGATCTAACCAATTCCAAATGAATGATTTACATTACTGAGTATGTTTTATAAATAGAGATTTCGAGGACAAAATGTTATCTATGTCTCACACATCTTATATTGACAAAATTGTTGTCAAGTATATGATATAGTACTTCAAAAATGATAATGTATCATTCTTCCCTAAAGTTTATTTTTTCTAAGAAATAGTATCCTTAGACATCTCAAAATGTTGAGAACATAATATTGACTATCTACGTTTGAGTGGGAGAAAATCTAATGTACACATGAGACATAACATTTGACAGTAAAATTGGTTAACATATATTAGTTAACCCAATGGTATGACCATTGCGTGGAAAATTAAAAAAAATCTCAAACTATTTATGGATAAAATGAGAAATTATATTTTTGTGTATGGGGTTAAAGATTTGATCTTTACAGGATGCAATGGTTTTAACAAAGATTTAAGGAAATTTATGTTTACCCTAGATAGCATGATATGCAAGTTAAATGTTCTTGCTTATGAAGCAAAAAACTTGTATAACTCAAATAATTTCTTATTGGTCTGGAAGATGTTTCAGATATAGTTAAGCCTATCATATTTTATACAATGGCTAAACTTAAGAAACTTAGATAGCATAAATATATAGGGTATCTTGCTTTGAGAGAAAGCATCGTGGTAGGACGAAGATGACTTTTAATTGACAGTCGTTTTGATCTTTATAAAAAGAGTTTCCAGGCTAAAGTTTTTGAGAGTCACTTAGAATGTCTAGGATTCCTAGACATGTCTCATCTTCACTAGGGCAAGTGGTTGAACATGTTGGGTGTAGAGTATGCCCTAGGATACATGTCTCACCAGCTTTAGTGCAAGTGGGAGATTGTTGGGATTTTTGCCCTAAAGCTTCGTAATTAATTAATAATTATTTGATAATTATTTTATTATTATTATTTAGAAAATAAAATATTCCATTATATATAAAAATCCAAGGTTATTAGTGTAATCTCGAACAATATGTACTTGACATACGGGAGGATCATGTTCACGGAATAACCTAAACAGTCTATAGTATATGGATAAGGTTGGGTGCCTTATCCTGGTAACACTATATATTGATACGACCCACTTTGTAATTGTTACAAATGATTTGATCTAAATCATTCATGTTGAGACATGTGAGTGGGAGTATCTTATACAATGAGTTTGTATAAGACTGAACCACGAAATATATATCTTTCTTTATAAATCTGTTATTTGTGTAGATTAATATTTCACAAGATGATCATATGTGACTCAGTCTTAATCTTGAGTGAGTTATGAACTTCTTCTATGAGCTCTCTGTTGGGTTTTATGTCCTAAAACTCAGGGTTTGTAAACAATTATGTTTGTAAATATCTATTTAGAATAAAGAGTTATTAGTTTTATTCAGTAAAAGTGTTTACTGAAATAAAGTGAAACGTGTTTGGGTTTATCCTATACCAATGACCAACACCCATGGCGAAGGATGAGTACTTGAGCTTCATGTATGACATGAATGTGGATCAGGCTCAAGTAGACAGTCAAAACGGTCTATAGTATATGGTTAAGGCTGGGTACCTTAATCCGGTAACACTATTGGATGCGGCTCGCTTTGTATTGTACAAAACGATGTGATCCGAATCGTTTCACATGGAGATGTGCGAGTGAGGGCGTCCTATGCAATGAGTTTGCATAAGACTGAACAACGAAAAAGTCGCTCTCTCTTTATAACGTCGTTTACTGAAGAGACCGACTATTTCACCTGATGGCCTAGTGGCAAGAGATTTTTTAATTTATAAAATTCTCTATGTTTCGGGTTGTCGAGACCCGCCAAAATAACATTTATAAATCTGATACTACCGAGCTTTGCAGCTAGTGGTAGTCGGTGTCGAACCACAAGGAACCAAACTTATTTCCTCTTAATTAACTTCTACTTGTTTTTAATAAAACTCAAAATAAAACAGAAAAATAAAGGGGGAGATGCTAACGGAAAATTAAACTAAAACAGAAAAAATAGCTAACGGAAAATTAAACTAAAATGCGAGAAAAATAAATGCGAGAAAAATAAACGGAACACGTGCTTCTAATTTGAGTGTCGGGATTGATTGTTGATGTAGTTCAAATCATAGACACAAAAGATACTTAACCGGTTTTTGTTAACACTCACACACATTAAAAGACCCAATCAAAACAAGTGCTCCCATGCTTTAATTAGAACTAATAATCTCAAATAATTAATAAGGAATTGACAACTCCTAACTAAGCTTCGCTAATAATTCCAACTTAGGGGCGACCACTCTCCCAAATTAGGATTAGTCGCGAGCGACAGGTAAACGTGCGACAGACCAATTGATGAAATCTCTAACAATCGGACTCGATTTTATTTTATCTCTAGAATTTATCAGCAAACCAAACAAACGTGGCCACATTTAATTCAGAATGCTAGATTTAATTACTCAAAACATGAAGTGCGACCGCTAAGTCATGGATTTTTAATCGAACCATCACATAATTAACTAAACGGGTGTTAACCATAAAGAAAATCATGCTGGATATTAAAGAACGAGGCTAGAGATGAATTGAATGCTATAACAAGCTAAGAAAATGATAAAAAGTTCAGATCTAACCTAATGCATCAACAACACAAACCCTTGATAACTCCATTTTGGAGCTATTATTCACTTCCTAATTATAGCTAAATTCCGCATTTAATTGTTTAATTAATCTCGTTTATAGGAGAAATGCGGCGAAGAGCTCATGCGTCCATTGGACTCGTTTCGGAGCTAATAGCGGAGTTTTAACGCCCCGGGAGTGCATCGGGAAAAGGGCAAGTCGATCCAAGAAGAACCGGACCAAAATTGCCTAGGAGAGGCAATTTTCCAGCCCAAACCCGAGAGCAAGCGTCGAGACGCTTGCTCGACGTTGTCGAAGCGTCAAGACCCTACTGTGGCGTCGAGACGCTCCAGAGGAGGCGCGCGCAAGAAGTTATTGGGCCAGCGTCGAGACGCTCGCCTAGCGTCTCGACGCCATCGCGAGGCGCGCGCGGATTAATTAGGTCGCAGCGTCGCGACGCTGCCCTAGCGTCCCGACGCTACGACCATTTAAATCGGCTGAAGGACGATTTTCAGCCATTCTACCTTCGTTTTTTATCTTCTTCCTCTCGGCTTTTCTTCATTTTTTAGCTTTGCTCCGCCATTTGTGGCATGTTTTGGAGCTTGTAACTTGTAATAGGATAGAGATGACTTCCATGGCCTTCCTTGGAGCGGTGGTGACAATCCGTCCCATGGACGGCTAAGGTATTGTGAACGGTTTGGGATAATTTGAGGGATTATTTGTTAGATTTCCAACTTGGTTGCTGATTTGTATGCATTTATTGTTCTTGTTTCATCCTATGCATGTGTTAGATTTCGCCGACTGACAATCGTGTTTTCTAGCATTATGTTAGCGTTAAAGAGTAGCGATGTCGTGCCTCTCACTATTCGACTAGTAACACAGAACAATAAAATTAAACTGGAGTATCGAGTCATGCATGATGGTTGTTGGTTACATTCGGCGCTTGCGGGTAGCCAGTTAGCAATTAGATTATGTGATCGAATGTCCGTCGCGGTATGCTAGTGACTGTTTAGAGTCAATTTGGGGCTGATCACCCTAATGAAGCTTTAGATAATGTTTGATTAGAACTTTGTGGTCTAATTAATTGCTATGGAGCCGGTTACACTTGGGGCTTCCCAGGTAACTGACCGTGTGTATTACAAACTGCTAGCCTTAGGATTGTATTAAATTTTAAGCTGAAGAATGTCTAACAAAGAAATCCCAAAAATCCCCAAACCGTGCACTCGTCTCTCTCTCTTTTATTTCTCCGTTAGCTATTATTTCTCTTATTTGCATGCTTAAACATCCCCCCGTTACAAAAACCCAATTGATTAATTAATTTCAAGTTCAATTTAATTTCAATCATAACCTTCTCCGTGGATCGACCCTGTTACCACTAGCTGCAAAGCTATTGTTAATATGCTTATAAATTGTATTTTGGCGGGTCTCGACAACCCGAATTTATAGCAGGATATTCAAAAATCCCTGTTACCAACCCTAAACCCAAATTAGAGCACTTACCTTAGTTGCCCATTGTGAAATCCAAGAGAAATCAACAAGAAATCCACTCCAATGTATTAAAATGGGTAAGAAATATGTTTTGGCTCAAGAATCGAGCTCTACAAAAGATGGGGGCTGAAGAAATGGGGAGAGAATGCCCTAATATCAGCAAAAACGGACATAAATACCCAAAACAACGTCAGACTAGCGCCTAGGCGCCATAAGTCAGCACCTAGGCGCTGCGGGCGCGCGCGCACAGAATCGGACAGCACCTAGGCGCTAACCTCTCTGGAAAATTTACAATGACGGGTATTTTTTTTTACTTTTAATGACGGGCATTTTTTTGACTTTTAATGACGAGCATGGTGAGGCGAGGCGAGGGCGCGCGGGCGTCTGGTGATGGGCCGAGCGATCGGGGCGCGCGCGCATGGGAGCGGGCGCGAGGCGGGTCGGGCGCGAGCGGTGGGCGGATGTCTGGAGCGGGCCGCGCGTAGGGGTGCTGGGCCGAGCGGGGCGAGGCGAGGGCGCGCGGGCACACGCGTCTGGGACTTTTAATGACGGGCGCGCGGGCCTGGGCTTTTGGGACTTTTAATGACGGGCGCGCGGGCGCGGAGCGGGCCGAGGGTGCGTCTGGGACTTTTAATGACGGGCAGGCTGCCTGATGCCTTCGTTGGGCGCCTGGGCGCTGCCCTCTCGGGTCTAAGCCCCAAATTGCATTTTTTTAGCTTCCGAGCTCCTTTTGGCCTACCTCCTTGACCCGAACACTTCCCGAAACTCCTAAAATGCCCGATGTACCCCGAAAATCATAAATGGACTTCCCGAGCTCTTTGTCGCGAAACACCCCCCACCCAAATTAAAATCATAAGGCAATTTAATTGAATTAAGTACGACATTTAGCTAAATTTAAGGCTATTAATTATAACTCTATTTTAGAGCTATCAAAATACCCCCCACCCGAATCTTGCTAGTCCTCGAGCAAGGAACACTTTGATTTATCTCATAAGAATAAGCATGCATGCTGACGACTCTAATCTCAATACTTGCAAAAACAAAATAATCATGCTAACGGAAAACAATCAAGCATATGCATATATTGTGAATATTTCAAAATATTAACTCTTATTCCCTAACGTGTGTGTGCTTAACGCCTCCTATCCTAGCTTCCATAGACCCGGAACCACCTTAATCAATCCTAATACTCATCTTCCCCCTACTTCTGACAATAAGAACAGTCTATCAGCTTTTCAATGTCAGAAAGAATAACAAAACAAAAGGCCTAACTATTTTTCTTCTTTTCTTTTCTTTTCTTGAGAGCCTAACACGTCAAGCTTTTATTTCGCTTCACGTTTTTAAGGACTAGTGCTCACTTCTGTTAGTTGCCGTTTCATGCAGTGGCAACCGTGGGTTACACGATCGCCCCTGGTTACACGGGCAACACAAGAAGGAGGAGCACCTCAGAATATATTTCAAACATGCTCTTACTCTCAATGAATATTTTTTATAGGCATATAGCTTTGCTAAAACAGATGAGTCATTACAAATTCTAACACATCAAGCCTCTCTAAAGGTACCTTTCGGGGTGACAACGAGGTTTCAGACCAAATAAAATAGTTCTAAGCCTACAGAGCTAAGAGTAAGAGGTCTACCTGCTTAGTGAATGTAGGGGAATAATCGATTTTTTTTTAAAATATGGTCAAAATATGCATACATTCTCATGGTTTATTCGAAATGCACAATTATGGAGTATTCACAAATAAATCACAGAAAGTCCTCATCAGACAACATGCATTCAGATTCCTAAACATCTCAAAATCAGAGTATGACATGCTCAAGAACTACAACGAAGTCCAACAATAAATTCCACAAACTCCACCCCCACCTAAAAGGATACATAGTCCTCTATGTATTAACATTTCAGACCAAGCAGTTGAAATCTACAAAATTTAAGGGAACAGAAAACCTCCCTTGAATTTTGCTAGGTTGGTGGATGGAGTACCGCAGTCTTTTCCGGAATATCTCGTTCCTTAGCCACAAACCCCTACAAAACAAAATAAAGAAGGCTAAGCTAGGAAAAATAAAAACTGAAAGTAAAGACAAAAATTGAAATACTCATGGGTTGCTGGTAATGAACTTTTGTACGTTCACAAATTTCAAGCTGTCGAGGCTTGCCAAAATAAAATTTATAATACCGAAACTACTAAGCTAACTTGTAGCTAGTGGTAACGGGTGTCGAACCACATGGAACCTAAATCAATCTCTCTTAACTAATTTCTATTTGTCTTTTAAGATAAAACTCAAAATAAAACTGTGAATTAAAGGGGAAGTTAATTAAAACTAAACTAAGCAAGAATTACACTAACGGAAAAATAAATGCGAAAAGTAAAGAGCGGAAAAATAAATGTAACACGTGCTCCTAATTCGAGTGCTCGGGATTTATCTTGATGCGCTTAGATCATAGGGATTCTAATCATGCTTGTAATTTAATCTCATGCACGCGAAATGTTTGCTCGTTTCCGTAGACAACATCCCAAAGAATTAATTAGAAAAGTGCAATTCCAATTAAACATGCTCACTAATTAATCTAAGTTGATCAAGCTTAAACCAATCAAAGAACAGTGACGGGTAATATCGCGACGAACCAATTGATCGAGAACTCGACCAATTGGCGCGGTTTCTATTCTTTCCCTAAGTCTATCGTGCAAACGATAATTAATGCTATTCTCCTACTGTCACTTAGGCTAGAATTAATTAGTCACGCTTAGACCGTTGTTACCTAGCGATTAAGGCAATTATACGTCCTAACCTTTAACGATAAAACATGCGTGAGGACTCGGACGTCACTCCTAATCAGTCATACATGCTCATGGGATTCAAACAAAGGAAGAATCATGCAACAAACTATAAAATACAAGCTGGAATTTAAAGCTAAACCCTCCCTAATGCATCAAGACAACCCCTAAACTCGAATTAGAGCATTTACCTTAGTTGCCCGTTGTGAAAATCAAGAGAAATCAACAAGAAATCAACTCCAATGTATTAGAATAGGTAAGAAATAGGTTTTGGCTCAAGAAATGAGCTCTACAAAAGATGGGGGCGGAAGAAATTGGGAGAGAATCATCTAAAATCAGCAAAAACGGACTTAAATACCCATTTCTGCGTCAGACTAGTGCCTAGGCGCCATAAGTCAGCGCCTAGGCGCCATAAGTCAGCGCCTAGGCGCTGAGCTCTCTGGAAAATTTACAAACCGGGCATTTTTGTTGACTTTTAATGACGGGCTTCTGCTGAGTTTTAATGACGGGCATTTGGCGTCAAGGAACGGGCGCGCGACTGGTCGGGCGAGGCTTGGCGAGGACGCTGGGGCGCGAGCGTTGGGCGTGGGGTGTTGACCGTTGACTGGTGTTGTTGACTTTTACAAAAATGAAAGAAAATCTTGCATCCACCAAGATTTGAACCTGGGCACCCTCATTGTCTTAGCAAGGCCTGCACTATTAAGCCATTGATCAATTTTGAGTTTAATTTAGATTATTTAATTAATAAAGCTTAATCACTCAAAACGACTAATTAATAAAATATTCTAAAATATTCATTTCAGCTCTTAATTATCGCAAATGCCCGATTTACCCCTTAACAATTAAATTATACAAAATATATCAATTAAGCCCAAATAATTATTCTAATTTACAAGACTTAGGAGCTAAAAATTAGCACTTTTAGAGTGCTATCAGTTGCCTCCCAAGAAGCGCAAATTTTTAACGTCGTTATGCTCGACGTGTCCTCCAGTCTGTCAGGGTACATAGAAATTCTCGTATTTCTTCGGCCCCTTTTTCCTTGAATCAATAAAACCTGCTAAGAGAAGCAAGCTCTTCGACTTTTGGAGGCAGCCCACAGAGTTGTTATTTTTTTGGTTTTTTTGTTATATGGAAAAATAAAAGACTCAACAGACTCAAACAAAATAAAACAAGACTCAACTGAAAATAAAGACTCGACGGACTTAGGACAAGAAGGAAGAAAGCATGCATCAATAGAGGAAATTTCAGGAAATAAAACAGAAAGAGACTCGTCAGCCTCAAACTCTATCCCCTGAACATCCTCCTCGGGACTAGGCTCGGCCTCTTCCTTAATCTCACCGATCTTATCTTCGCATGGCAGAGCATTCTCAAGCTCTTCATCACTACCGGGGTACATTTCCTCAGTGGTATGCTGTTACCTCGCTAAAAGTACATTATTTAGGGCTATATTTACCTTAAAATCTTGAACAGTCTTGAGTGTTTTTGTTAAGAGTTAGCTTAATGTGTGCTTAAATGCGAGAATTTGAGAAATGATGCTAAAATATGACTTATTTGGAAAAGGAACGAAAAAGAATGAAAAATGATGAAAAACAAGCTAAAATGTACATTGCAGGTACATTGCTGAAAAATTGCGGCCCTCGCAATTAAACAGTCTTAGCTGCTGCATTTTTCCAGCCAACAGTCTTTATTGACTGAGTTTTTCCAGTAGTCAACTCTCTCTACTGCTGCCACATGTCAAGCTTGTCTACCTCACAAAGTTGAATGGTGATCCACGAATATAGAGCAGCTTTTGGCAACCTCTGCAAGCTATATAAAGAGAGTTAGATGAAGGATCAAAGCAATTGAATTCCCCTAAATTCAAACACAACTCAATAGTGAAGAACTCGAAGACGAAATCCTTCTCCCCCGGTTGTTGGATCGAAGAAACAAAGCCCTTGGCGTTGATAATTCGAGAGGAAGAAGAGAAGATCCATCTTCTCTTCTGATTGAATTTATCCCCAAGATCATCTAATCTTCCCCTTCATCCGAGGTGATTCACGACTTGGAAGATCCTCACGCAATTTACAGCTTTCCTTTACTGCTTTCTAATTAATTATTATTCTTCTTTAAGCATTGTTATGAACCATTTACTGTTTTACCCTTTAAATATTGCTTTCGGATCAAAGGTTGTTGCTTTACGAATTGTTATGAGATTTGCCTTTCTAAGAGTAATCAATTAGTTTTGTTGAGTTCTTCATTCCATGCTTAATCAATTAGTATTTTTCGAACACCATGAGTAACTAACTAAAGAGGTTTGCTAGGATGAATCTATAGGATAGACTTATGTGAATTCAACATGTAAAGTAGCATGAATGCATTGAATGAATGTGATCTTCATCCCATGGGCAATTTCGACCGGCCATCCATTTTGTCTAAAGAATTCCTAACCTCTGGAAGGAGTAAGAATTTTGAGTCGTTCATTCATGTTAGCCTTTTATGGTAAATAGAGAGTGGCCTAGGAATAGGCATTCTCCTAGCATGTTTATTAGTATGTGTTTATGAATAGGTTGTTAGCTTTACTTTGACAGAAGTAATCTAAGAAACTAATGCATGTAATCGGAAGATGCATGAGAACTAGCTAAGACGATGCATGATATGTTAATCTACTGCTGAATGATCATAGTTACATGCCTATAAAGGATTCTTAAGTCGACCTTGCTACCTTACTTTACATTTAAAATCGTTGCAAATTTATTGCTAGATTATTGCGAGAACCGCAATAAAACATTTCTGCTTTTTGCCTTAGTCTTTTCATTAGCTTTTTGTCTTTGCGATTTTATTGCGATAGAATTGCGAGACCCGCAATTCTTCTTCTCCACATTATAGCTTTACCTCTTTACTTGTTTTGCTTTTACATTTGCTTTCTTCTTGCATCTTTTATGTTTCGGCACACCAAATCGTTAGTCACTAAACTCAATCTCTGTGGGAAAACGAATTAAATTATACTTATCACTTACTGCAGACCATGTATGCTTGCATGATCTTAGCGCTCTTCGCATTTACATTTTACATACACACTAAGCGCGCAACAAGTTTTTGGCGCCGTTGCCGGGGATTTTGTTTAGTAAATACGATTTGTGTTATTTTAGAAGAACTTAATATATTGGAGCTAATCTTTTGCATTTACAGGTACCAACAAAGATGGTTTATGAATGAGTTTCCAAATCACAATCTAGACTTTGATCCTGAGCCTGAAAGAACTCTAAGGACCAGAAATAAAATTAAGAAACGCCTTTTTAAACAGCAAAAGCAACCTGTACTTCAGCACATTGTTGACCACACAGAGTCAGTACAATTTGAACCACAACAAGCTGAAATGGAAAGAGCAGAAGAAGCACCAAATCAAGCACTTAACATTCGCAATCCCATTGAAATTGCGAATGATAAGGACAATGCTATTTTATCATACCTTGTACCAATGCCTGAGGAGCTTAATCCGAGCATCATACGCCCCGAGATTACAGCTCACTCATTCGAATTAAAACCCGTCATGTTTCAGATGCTTTCCACAGTTGGACAATGCTTCGGAGTGGAGAATGAAGACCCCCACAATCACTTGAGGAACTTCCTGGGAGTGAGTGACACCTTTGTCATTCCAGGAGTATCTCAAGAGGCTTTGCGATTGTACCTGTTTCCTTATTCATTGAGAGACAAAGCCAAGACATGGTTGAATTCCTTCCCCTCTGGATCAATTGTCAATTGGACAGACCTAGCTGAGAAGTTCCTGGTAAAGTATTTCCCTCTAGATAGGAACTCTAACTTTCGTGTTGACAACATCAAGTTCAAGCAAGCTGAGAATGAATCTCTACATGAAACTTGGACCAGATTCAAAGATCTTCTACTCAAATGCCCACGCCATGGCATTCCATGGTGTATCCAAATTGAAGTATTCTTCAAAGGATGCAACCCCAGCACGAGGCAAGTCTTGAATTCCTCAGCTGGAGGTTCGATGCTACCAAAGAGCTATAACGAAGCCTATGAGATTTTGGAGAAAATCTCAACATCACATTGTCAATGGTCAGACGATCCTGTGGAGCCAATCAGAAGGAAGGCTCAAGACATGGATGCACTCAGCGCAATGAGCAGCCAGATCAATGCTCTGACCAACCTGGTGAAGCAAATGACTCAACCCAATATTCAACAAAGTGTCAACACAGTGGCAGCTGTTTCAACAAGCACAGCAATAGCCAACCAAGGTGAGGCACTAGTTTGTGGATTCTGTGGGGAAGGGCATATGTATGACTATTGCCCTGCTAATCCATCTTCGGTGTGCTATGTTGGAAGTCAACAACAACCAAGGAACAACCCCTATTCAAATACATATAACCCTGGTTGGAGAAACCACCCAAATCTCTCTTGGGGTGGACAACAAAGCACAAGCCAAACGCAAAATCAATCAAGACCGAGTGGACCACCTGGTTTCACTCAACACCAACAAACTAGTCAACCCCTATATCAGGAACAATATGTCAACAACCAACCGATGGGAACATCAGTGGAGAACTTGCGGAAGGAATACATAGCAAAGAATGATGCAACTTTGCAGAGCCAGCAAGCAACCTTGAGAAGCTTAGAGACTCAAATCGGGCAGTTGGCAAACGAGCTGAAGAATAGGCCCCAAGGCAGACTGCCTGCAGACACAGAAACTCCAAGAATGGATGGTAAGGAACAAGTTCAAGCTATTGAACTCCGAAGTGGAAGGTCATTGGTGATCAACAGCAAAGAAGCACCAAAGAGAGTAGAGAACGAAGAGTCTAGTGCTCCACTGGATTCTCTGCCTAACTTTGATCAAATACAACCAAACACAACAAGGGTAAGGCTGGAACCTATCATTCAGGAACTAGAAGAGATTCCTAGGCCTCCCCCTGTCATTAGGCAACCTGATTTGCCTACTTATGTGTCACCACCACCATACCCTCAAATGTTTGATTTTTATGATGATGACTCCTTTGTTACCTTCGAATCTAAGAAGAGTGATCCAATGGAATCTCCATATAAATTGAAGGAGTTGGTGAAGGTTGAGAAAAATGAAATTGTGCTGGATGAGGCCAAAGAGACTAATGCGCTGCTTGAGGAACAAGAATTTGAAATGTTTGAGGTTGCAGCAAGCTTCTCCACCAATGAAAGAGCTGAGCCACCACCACCACAAATGCTCCAGCTGAAGGAGTTAGAAAGAGATGTGCCAGAAAAAGAAGTCTCATCGCATCAAACCTATGTTGTACCAACGCATATAAAGTACAAACCTTGTGGTAGTCAATCTTTTTGAATGATTGCTAAATATCAAGCTGTCGAGGCTTGCCAAAATAAAATTTATAAGCCTATTAACCTTAACTTTGCAGCTAGCGGCAACAGGGTCGATCCACAGAGAAGGTCTTAATATGTTTGAAATTAAGGTTTGAGAATTTAATTGGTTGATTAATTGAGTTTTGGTAAACGGGGGTTTTTATCATGCAACAAAAGTAACAAAAAGGCTAACGGAAGGAAATTAAAGAGAAAGAGATTAACGAGTGCACGGTTCGGGGATTTTCGGGATTTCTTTGCTAGACTTTCTACCATTTATCATTTAACTCGAATTCATGGTTATCTATTTGTCATGCACGCGATCGGTTACCTGGGAACCCCTTGCGGTAACCGACTTCATATAATTAATTAGAACTAAAGTCCTAACTAAACATTGTTCAAAGCACTCCTAGAGTGATCAGCTCTAAATTTACTCTAAACAGTTACTAGCTAACCGCGACGAACATTTGACCATGCAATCCTAATGCTAACTGGCTACCCGCCAACGCTGAAGCACCCAACATTTATCATGCATACATCAATACTCCGATTTATTTCATTGTTCTGTGTTACTAGGCTAATAGTGAGAGGCGCGACATCGCTATTCTTTAACTCTAACACATGCTAGAAAACTCGATTGTCCGTCAGCGAAATCTAACACATGCATGGGATTAAGGAAGAACAACAAATGCATACAAATCAGAGACCAAATCAGAATTTAAAGCTTCTATTATCAAAATGGAGAAGTCTAACAAATCATCCCTAAATCACCCCAAACCGTTCACAATACCTTAGCCGACCATGGGGCGGATCGTCACACACGCTCCAACGGAGGCCATGGACATCATCTCTAAACCTATTACAATTAAAAGCTCCAAATCTAGGCCACAAATGGCGGAGCCAAGCTAAAAATGGAAGAAAAACCGAGAGGAAGAAGATGAAGTTCGGAAAAAAGATAAAAGATGGCTGCAAAATCGTCCTTACAGCCCTTTAAATCCGTCGGAGCGTCGAGACGCTGGGACAGCGTCCCGACGCTGCGACCTAATGAAACCGCGTGCGCCTCGCGATGGCGTCGAGACGCTAGGTGAGCGTCTCGACGCTGGCCCGATAATTTCTTGCGCGCGCCTCCCTCGGAGCGTCTCGACGCTTGCTCTCGGGTTTGGGCTGGAAAATTGCCTCTCCTAGGCAATTTTGGTCCGATTCTTCTTGGATCAACTTGCCCTTTTCCCGATGCACTCCCGGGGCATTAAAATACCGGTCTTAGCTCCGAAACGAGTTCAATGGACGCATGAGCTCTTCACCGCAATTCTGCTATAAACGAGATAAATTAAACAATTAAATGCGGAATTTAGCTTGAATTAGGGAATGAATAATAACTCCAAAATGGAGTTATCACCTTGAAATGTTATAACATGCAGTCTCTTTGAAAGAATCAACAATTTCAAGGTGTGGCAGAATGTCCGACCCCGTAAATCAAGACTTAAGTATCTTAAAGGAGCAGAAGTGATGCCTCGAAACATTGAAAAATATACATATGAGGCAGATTGACAAGGGAGATTTCTGATCCCTAAATTCTTAAATTAGGATTTTATCATGCTTTGCTTAGATTTCGTATGTTAGGAGTAGTTTATTTTGGGAATGAAATATTTATTATGTACCAACAATCATAGTCGTTTAGCATGAATTGATGATGCACTGTGGGCATATAGAATTGCATATAAAACACCTTTAGGAATGTCCCCCTATAGGATAGTTTATGGAAAGCATGTCATCTTCCCCTTAAATTAGAAAACAAAGCTTTTTGGGCTTTAAAAAAGTTGAATTTTTGCATAACCGATGCGGGAACATTGCAGTCTCTGCAATTGCATGAGTTGGATGAACTAAGACACATGTCATATGAAAATGCTAAAATGTATAAGGAAAAGACTAAAAGTTGGCATGATAGTAGACTTAGGGTTAAGGACTTCAAAAAGGGCTAGCATGTTCTATTGTTTAACTCACGATTGAAATTGTTTCCTGGCAAATTAAAGTCTCGTTGGTCCGGTCCTTTTGTGATTACTAATGTGTTTGTTCATGGTGCAATTGAAATTCAAAATCTGGAACAAGGACAACCGTTCATGGTGAATGGTGCTAGATTGAAGCACTACTATGAGGAGGGAGATGTGAAAACACTCTCAGCCTTCCTCTTATCCGTAGCCTAAAAAGCAAGTCAAGAAAGGATGAGCAAGGGCGTTCAATGGAATGTTCATTATGCTCAATCATCAGAGGAATATGGAATAGATAGTCTTTCGTTATTGTTTTTCTTGTAGATTGATTACAGTATTGTTATTGCTAGCTTTAATTAAGTTTGTTTTTTGTGATTTAGGAACGTGGCAATTGGAGATTTTTAAACGGCATTCGAGGGAGTATTTCTGATCCCTCTTAAAAACAAGAAAAAAATCTGCTTTTCTGTGACCTGTTACCCCACCAATATCAACTGTTTGTTCTGTTTTAAATTCTTAATTTGCCTAAGTAGAGTAGCTTAGAATAGTTTAATGTCGTATGATTAGGTAGCTTAGATAATTTTGCTATTTTCTGTAGTTGTTTATGAACGAATATCGCATGCTAGGAGCCTTGATCACAGTTAAAACTGCTCTGTTGGAATCATTGCGAATTCTTTGCGGACACCGCAATATTTTGTTAGTTTAAGCATGCTGGTGTATGACTTTCTGATGGGTTGTCTGTCTTTAAATCTCATGATTTGACTGCATTACTGATGTCCATAGGTAGTCTGTCTATTGAGCATGTTGGATGAGTGTCAAGTATACCTTTGTTAGTTCTAATTAGCTTCATGAATTGCTGAGCATGTCCCTCTGTTAGACCTTACCATGTTGGTTTTAGTAAATTTCTGCTGTTGAGTTATCTGCACTAAGAGGGTCATTCCATCCCTAGGAGTTTTTAGTCTGTCTGGTTTTTATTTAGACTAGATGCTTCTAAGATAAGTTTGGGGGTGTGCCATCTCAGACTCTCATTGGGGACAATGAGAAGTTTAAGTTTTGGGGAGGCAACCTCTAGGCCTAGGAACACTCCTCTCTCCTTTGAAAAATAGACATTCTTCTTCTAAAAAAAAATGAATAAGAAAGCAAAAGAAAAGTAAAGGGTACTGTCTCTCTCTAAGGATGTTGAGTAATCAGGGCCATTTGTGTAACCCATAAGTGGCACTGTGGTAGACGATCTTTTTGAATGATCGCTAAATATCAAGCTGTCGAGGCTTGCCAAAATAAAATTTATAAGCCTATTAACAAAAACTTTGTAGCTAGTGGTAACAGGGTCGATCCACAGAGAAGGACGTGATTAAAATTTAAGTTTGAAGTGGAAATTAATTGACAAATTGGGTTTTGTAACAAGGGGGAGTTTAAGCATGCAACAAACAGAATTAATCGCTAACGGAAGAATTAAAGAGAAAGAGATTGACGAGTGTGCGGTTCGGGGATTTTCGGGATTTCTTTGCTAGACATTCTACCACTTATCATTTAATACAATCTTAAGGCTAACAGTTTGTCATACACGCGGTCGGTTACCCAGGACACCCTAAAGTAACCGGCTCCATAGCAATTAACTAAATCAAAAGATCTAATTAAACATTGTTTAAAGTTTGATTAGAGTGATCAGCCCCAAATTGACTCTAAATAGTCACTAGCATACCGCGACGGACATTCGACCACGCAATCAAATTGCTAACTGGCTACTCGCCAACGCTGAAGTACCCAACAACTATCATGCATGACTCGATACTCCGATTTATTTCATTATTCTGTGTTACTAGGCGAATAGTGAGAGGCACGACATCGCTACTATTTAACTCTAACATATGCTAGAAAACCCGATTGTCCGTCGGCGAAATCTAACACATGCATGGGATGAAGTAAGAACAATAAATGCATACAAATCAGAAACCAAATTGGAATTTAAAGCATGGATTATCAAAGTATAGAAGTCTAACAATTAATCCCTTAAATTACCCCAAACCGTTCACAATACCTTAGCCGACCATGGGGCGGATCGTCACAAACGCTCCAACGGAAGCCATGGACATCATCTCTAATCCTATTACAATTAAAAGCTCCAAAACTATACCACAAATGGCGGAGCTAAGCTAAAAGAGGAAGAAAAACCGAGAGAAAGGAGATGAAGTTCCAAGAATTCAAGAATGGCTGCTGGAAAATCGTCATCAGCCTTTTAAAATCCGTCGGAGCGTCGAGACGCTGGGACAGCGTCGCGACGCTACGACCTAATGAAACCGTGCGCGCCTCGCGATGGCGTCGAGACGCTAGGCGAGCGTCTCGACGCTGGCCCGATGATTTCTTGCGCGCGCCTCTCTCGGAGCGTCTCGACGCCACGTCAGGTTCTTGACGCTCGGCAGCGTTGAGCAAGCGTCTCGACGCTGTCTGCTCGACGCTTGCTCTCGGGTTTGGGCTGGAAAATTGCCCCTCCTAGGCAATTTTTGTCCGGTTCTTCTTGGATCAACTTGCCCTTTTCTTGATGCACTCCCGGGGCGTTAAAACTCCGCTCTTAGCTCCGAAACGAGTCCAATGGACGCTTGAGCTCTTCACCGCAATTCTCCTACAAATGAGACAAATTAACAAATTAAATGCGGAATTTAGCTAGAATTAGGAAGTGAATAATAGCTCCAAAATGGAGTTATCAAACACCCCCAACTTGAATCTTGCTAGTCCTCGAGCAAGGCTAATAAAGAAATTGACTCTAAGGACATGCTTACATGCTACTAATTCAAACCTCGATGCATTTTACAAATTCAAACACAACATAATCATGAAAGCAATCAGCGCATGCATTTACTACGAACATATCAAAAATTAACTATCGCTCCCTAACGTGTGTGTGTGCTAGACAACCTATCCTAAACTCACATAGGCCTGGAAAACCACATGCAACATATCATCCCGTTTTCCCCTACTTCTAGCGATTAAGAACAAACTAAGCTTGACTTACACGAGAGAGAGAAGCAAACTAAGAGACCTAAATATTTTCTCATTCCTTTTTCTTTTCACGAGTACTTTGTACCCTTTTATTGAGGTTCTTTGAACCCAACAATTTATTCTCTTTTTCTTTCCAACCTCGAGTTGCCTAACACGTCAAATTCATGCATAAACTTCACGTTTTTAAGGACTAACGCTCACTTCTTAGGTGCACCCATAAGAAGGAGGAGCGCCTCGAGAGAATTTTCTAACCAACATGCTTTTCTATTTTTTTTTTTACTTTAGGCTTAGCGTAAGCTAACTCGATTAACCGGCCACTAACTCTCATGCAACAAGCGACCTAACGGTGCCTTTCGGGGTGACAACAAGAATTAATGCTACATGCAATCAACTAAGCCTACGGGGATCAGGACGAGGTTGCTAAGTGCTCGATAGATGCAAGGGAGCAACATAAATTTTTTTAAATTTTTTTACATGAACCTAATAAATGCAAAACTCATAATGCAAAAACTAGATTATGTATATGCTCAGATTTCCAATATGCATTTCCTAGATTATCATGATTAGAAAATAGTAAACAGATTCCCAAGCACTTCAATATTCAAAATTAGCACTACTCAACCAACTACACATGCAAGTCCACGACATCCACCCCCAACTTCAAAAGTTGGCATTGTCCTCAATGCAACTTAGTCAGATACACAAAGTTGAAGGGAAAAAGAAACTACACTTCCCTGACTCTTTGTGAAGTTGGCGAGGGAAAGGACGCGGCGCGTTCATCATCGAAGCCCAAAATTTACCTCAACTTCCTCGATTCCTAAAAAAAAAAAAAAAAAAAAAAAAAAAAACAGCAAGCTACATAAGGCTAAAATATACTAAAAACAACAAAAAAACAGCAATGAAATTAAAGACAGAAAAGACAGTTCAACACTCGGGTGCCTCCGAGAAGCGCAGAATTTTTAAAGTCGTTTGCTCGACTGAATTCTCTCCGACGACTCATCCATATTCCGACAGTGCGGGGGACGTTCCAGTCTTGTCCTCTTCCACACAGCACCAGGATCGATGCACTTCGGTGGAAGAGTACCTTGGAAAATTGCGGAGACAGTTTCTTTCTTTTTCTCATCATCCTTTCTCGACATCCTCTTGTTCGTGCACCAATTCTTGAGGAACTTTGCATATTTCGGCACTTGACTCACTGCCTCAAGAAGCGGTATGTTCACCACCACCTTCTGGATGGTTCTCAGGACCTCCTCGTCCTCGGTCACCAGAGTAGGCTTCGCAAGCCTACTAGGGAAGGGTGCTTTGGGAACATTTCCTTGCACATTCATTTCTTCTTTCTCATCATTCAGCTCATCAAGAGCAATTGGGGCGGACTCATTCACGCTGTCCTCTGCTTCCTTCACGACTCTGGAGGGAACTGATTTCCCACTCCTTAGCTGGATTGAGCTCACGTTCTCACATGAGTTCACAGTGGTTTGGGAAGGAAGCTTCCCAGAGCTCTTGCTCTCTATTCTGCTTATCGACACTGCCATTTGTGTCAGCTGCTTGTTCAAATTTTGCAGCTCGGCTTTGTGTGAGTTTAGCTCTTCTCGAGCTTCTTTCTGAAACTGGCTGGTCGACGTTACGATGGTTCTGACCATCTCTTCCGATGAGTTGGAGGAACTCGAAGCTTGAGCTTGGGAGGAATTGTTAGGCCTATCATAGGACTGGCCTTGGAAGCGTTGTTGTCCTTCCTGATGGAGCGACATGCGCAGCGGAAAGCGATTTCGGACCGATGATACTCTAATTTCATCAATTTAACAAATAGAAAACATGCTTAAACGACGGAAATAAGAAACTAGAAAACATACCCTTGTAGTTCCAATTTCTTCAAGCTCCGCCGCACGTTCCTCGTCACGAACTCTTCTGAACTCTTCTCACGAACGCTGCGAGGACCACCCCAGGTAGTCCCGCTATCCTCGGCGCCGCGCAACGGAGTTGTGGGACTCCGAAAATAAGAGAAAAGAAAGGAAGAAAAGGAAGAAGAAGTGGAATAAAAGGAAAGAAAAAGAACTCAGGGGCCATCTCACGATTTTGAAAACTTCAAAGATGAAGTAAAAATGAAAAAACTTTTTTTTCAAAATGTAAACCCCTGCCTTTTCCTTCAACTTGGCCAACTTCTAATATATATATACATATAACTTACATCTGTCTTACATGCACAATGCATGTAAGACAAATGTATAATTATTATTATTTTTAAAAATCAATTAAAATTAATTAATTTTAAATAATAATAAATATATTTATTTATTAAACAATTTAATAAATAAAATATATATATATATATATATTAATTAATTAAACTTTTTAATTAATCAACATTATTTAATTGAATATCAAATATTAATTAAATAATATGGCTAAACCCGGTTTTCTGAAAACCGACTTTTTTACACATGAATCTTATTCATGTTTTAGGTCATTCTCATATTTAAATCATATTTAAATATGTCTATCCTCCTTCCATAAACCGAATTTGAACCATTCAAATTCTTTTTCTTTTTCTTTTTCTTTTCTTTTATACTGTTGCACGACGTTATCCGAGCTAGCCAGGAGAACCTAAAGGACCTATAGATCATGAGCTCCAACGATGCGAGATTATTCGGTCAAAACTCTTTTAACCCGAATCAATCAACTTTCGTTAACCCCCGGAGACTCCACTATAGTCCGAGAGTTGCACTCTCCTCACTGTAGATATATTGTGTCCTCTGATATAACCGTCACGGGCAAGTCGACCCTTCACAGGTTGTTCGTAATCACAGCTGGGTCATTTAAACCGTTTAACCCCTGCATTACGTCTTGTTCCTTAAGAACCGCTGACACCTCTAATGAACAATAGATCTGTGGTCCAACCAACATATCAGTTAACGCTTTCATCACATGAGAGTGTGAGCGCTCATTGTTCAAGCCCCGGAGTCAACTATTAAGGGAACAACCTATCTACTAACCCTGAAGAGCGGGTTAGGAGTGAACTCCAATCTTGCTGTACTATGTCCCCAGCTACCTATTCGACTTTATCCCCAAGATGGTAGGCTTATTGAGTCGGCGCTAATGGGCCACTCTCACCCGTGCAAGTCAAAGGATACTATCGAATAAGCAGGAGTTCATAGCGAGCTCAGGATTGAGATCGAGTTACCTAGGCCATCAATATGTATAAGTCGGTCTCATCAGTAAACGGAGTCATAAAGAGAGAGCGACTTAATACGCGGTTCGGTCTTATGTAAACTCTTTACACAGGACGCCCTCACTTGCACATCTCCATGTGGAACGATTCAGATCACATCGTTCTGTACAATACAAAGTGAGCCGCATCCAATAGTGTTACCAGGATAAGGTACCCAACCTTATCCGTATACTATAGACCGTTTTGACTGACTACTTGAGCCTGATCCACAATCATGTCATACATGAGGCTCAAGTACTCATATTCAGCCAATGGTGTTGGTCATTGGTATAGGTTAACGTAAACACGTTTCACTTTATTCCAGTAAACTCTTTTACTGAATAAAACTAATAACTCTTTATTCTAAATAGAATATTTACAAACATAACAGTTTACAAACCACGAGTTTTAGGACATAAAACCCAACAAACTCCCACTTGGACTTAAACGTCCGTGGTGTACATGTTAGGTGGAGAAAACTAATATATCATATATCAGAAGTTTTCTCCCACTGTCCTCTCCAGCAACTCGGAGCCCTAGACTCTTCTAGGTGTCTCTCAAACACTTTAGCCATGAGAGACTTAGTAAACTAATCAGCATGAAGTACTACGAGACTTTCCATGTGACCATCACATCTCCTCATAGCACTATCTACGAGCTCAACATATAAACCTATTGCTGCTTAACAAGCTGCAAATAGACTTAGCTACCAACGAGGAAATGTACTCTACTCCTCTAAGTACAAGGACAAAACTTTAACCGGAATCCAATCCAATTGGACTAATATTACTGACAACTCCCACTGCATAGCACATATCGGGTCATGTATCTCAAAAGATACATCTGACCTCCAATATGTAAATACACTTGGGTGCATCTCGTATCCTCAACATTTGAGGTGTCTCAGGAAACCATTTCCATAGACCATCGAATATTAACAACAACTTGTCAATAAAAGATTTTAGAGACAACACTAGCGATTTGTTCTTGCGACTCAGATCAACCTGAATCCTTAGAACAAACTAAGCCTACCTCCAAATCAACTATTTGGGTGTGGGTCGCTAGTTTAGGCTAAAAGTCAGAAATGAATCCTACATCATTCTCAATGATTAGGACATTAATTACGGAAACAGTTTATGAAAGCTACAACATTGACTAAACCCTTGTCAAACAAGGTTTATCAATTTATTGTTCAAAGCCATAAGATTTGATCACTGTATCAAACCTTACAGTTCAGGACGAAGATGTTTTCTCCAATTTATAAATGAATCGAATAAACCTAGCAAACCATTTGCTCTTTGTCCCAAACTATGAATCTTTCTGGTAGAGACTCATAGATACTCAATCAAGATAACAATTCTGTAGAAAAGCTATCTTGACATCCACTTGCCAAATTCTATAAAGATAGAACATGGTAGTGGATAAGAGTCATCTATTTAACTTACGTCTAGCAACAAGAGAAAGAGAGTATACACAATAAACCCTTTCTCTTTGGGACAATCCCATTACAAGAAAGTCAAGCCATAAAGGTTTTCACCTTAGTGGCTTGGTCTAAATACCATTCATAGATTTGTGGCTTTGAGCCATTTGGCCTTGTCTATGTGATCCATTGCCTAATTAAAGACAGCGAATCCTCAATGTCACTACAACAAATTGGGGCTAAGATGACAGTTGTGAAAATGGGTTACAACATACAAGGGCGGTTTTTAAAAATCCGCGCTCAAATTCACGTTATTTTTTTTTTTCGGAAATAAAACATACAAGGGCGGTTCTGAACCGCCCTTATAGGTTATGTTTTAATGGCGGTTTTACACCGTCATCGAATCCAGGAAAACGACAAACCGAGGATTCTAAAACGACGTCGTTTCATTAATTCATCAAAACGACGTCGTTTTTGTTTGAACCGCCATCGTAAGTCTACTTCAAAACGACGTCGTTTTGATTCAAACCGCCATCTTAAGTCGAAATCAAAACGACGCCGTTTTGATTCAAACCTAAATATCAGATCTGGGACTTTAATACGACGTCGTTTTGATTTTAAAGTCTAAACGACGTCGTTTTACGTTTAACCGCCATCTTAAGTTAGGTTCAAAACGACGTCGTTTTGATGCCAACCGCCATCTTAAGTCTGAATCAAAACGACGTCGTTTTGATTCAGCCCTAAAACTAACCTCAGCCCCGATTTTACCTCAGTTTCGTGTCTTCTACTCAGCCGCTTCAGCTTCGAGAAAGAGAGGTTGAGGTTGACGACGGCGGCTTCGACGGCGGTGGTTGACGACGGCTGACGTTGGCGACGGCGGACGGTGACGACTGTGTTGACGGTGGTTGTTGACGGAGCTGACGGTGACGACGTTGTTGACGGAGCTGACGGTGACGACGGCGTGAGGAAGCTGACGGTGACGACGACGAAGCTGACGGTGACGACGGTGGTTCTTGAGACGGCGGTTATCGTTTGTGGTCCCTGCGCAAACGACAAAAATTGTTTGGTGGTCCCGGCTTAAACGAAAAAAAATTTGGTGGTCCCGGCGCAAACGACAAGGTTAGACTTTTTGTTGAATTTTTATTGAATAATCATTTTGGTTGTATTTTGGTTGAGATTGATGAAGATATTTAGTTGGATTTTTTTTTTTTTTGTTCTTTAAATCTCAATTTTTTTTTGTTCTTTGAATGTGATTATATTTCTAAGATTTTTTACCTAAAATTAATGGTACACGAAATTAATAAAATTTATTGTTTATGTCACAAAATTTCTATATACTAATTTCCTTACTAATTAATGAGTTTTTTTTTTTTTTTTTTTACAGTAGATCTTATTGAATTTTAGTTAAATGTAAAGATATGAAGTTGGTGTATGTAAAAGTGGAGTTATGGTGAGGGGTTGACCTCAATAAATAGAGATTTTGAATTAACTCAATGAACTAAATTCAAAATTCAAAAAAATAGAAAAGGATAGAAATGTACTTATATTGAAAATAATTAGTAACATTATATTAGAGACTAGAGTGAGTATATTGTGAGTGAAGGAAGAAGAAGAAAGATAATTAAACATTGAATTAAGAAAAGGTATTAAAGGGTTAATGGGAGAATTAAATTGAATGAGACTAATGGTGCACACCTCCCTTTAATTAATCACACTCTTTTTTCTTTTTTGTTAATGGGAGAATTAAATTGGGTGGGTTTGGTGGTGGGACATTAACTACATGTGCTGTGTCTCTCTCTAAATGGCCCACCATTGCCTTCCAAACTAATCAACTTAAGAGATGAGTACGGTTGATGTCCAAATTTCTCATATTTGGAACTTTAATAAAGTTGGTACTTTCATTAAATTAAAGTAGAGCACTAACTTAACTAATCAACTTATCCAAACTTATAAACATAATCACTAAAGTAAACTATATTTTCAAAACTAAACTAAAGATTGACGGAAAAATATGAACTTACAAATTAAATTTAGAGAGAAATTATAAACATAATAACTAAACTAACTATTCAAAATTAATGAACTAATTAACAAGTTTAGAGGTTGGTGTGGGTCAAACAAACAAGATTATAAACTCATAAACCAAACTCATAAACCAATATCATGATGTTTGGTCTTGATTTAGTAAGTGGGGATTTTGTTTTTGTTTTGAGGACATTATTTGTGAAAATTTGTCAATATTAAAATTGAATAAAAAAATAAAAAATTTCTATTATTAATATTATGTTCATATTAGTGATATTTTGTTCATATTTTTTATTGAAGAAAGAATGGAAGTAATAGATTGACTAAATAATATACTAAGTATTTTTTTTTTTTTTATTTTTTTTTTTTTTTTTTTGTAGATTATATCTTGTTATAAATTTTCCCAATATGGATAAGTCATGGATGGACAATGATAGGTTGTCAAATGAGTACAACTTAGGTGTTGAAAACTTCATTGAACATGGATTACGTCATTTCAAAGGGTCAAATTTCATGTGGTGTCCATGCTTAAAGTGTGCAAACGCACTTAAACAAGATGCTAACACAGTTAGAGACCATTTGTTTGTCCATGGCATTGATAAGAGTTATAAGACATGGTTTTTGCATGGTGAAGAAGTACCTATTAAGGATGAAGACGAAAGTGTTCATAATTTTGGTAAAGGAGCTTGTGATGAAAATGATATAAGAAACACAACTGACTTGTTTGAAGCTGCACAAGACTATTTTACAACTGAAGGTACAAAATTTGACAAATTATTGGGTGATGCACAAAAGCCATTGTACTTGGGTTGTAAATGTTTTACTAAGATTTCTGCATTATTGAAATTATATAACTTGAAAGCCAAATACGGATGGAGTGATAAAAGTTTCACAGAGTTATTAACATTAGTACATGACCTACTACCAAATCCGAATGAGATTCCAACTTCTTTATATGAAGCAAAAAAGACACTGTGTACTCTGGGAATGGATTATAAGAAGATTCATGCATGTGTCAATGATTGTGTTTTGTTTAGGAAGGAACTTTCGGATGCAAATTCATGCCCAATTTGTAACACATCTAGATGGAAGCTTCGTAAGAATTCAGATGAAATTAAGAAAGGTGTTCCAGCAAAGGTTATGTGGTACTTTTCCCCAATCCCTCGATTCCAACGAATGTTTCGAAGTGCAGAGACATCAAAGTTGTTAACTTGGCATGTTGGAGGAAGGAAAAATGATGGGTTTTTGCGACATCCTGCAGACACGCCATCTTGGAAATTAATAGACAACCTGTGGCCAAATTTTGGTTCTGAGTCAAGAAATCTTCGTTTAGCTATCTCAACTGATGGAATTAACCCTCATGGCAACCTGAGTAGTAGATATAGTTGTTGACCAGTTATAATAGTTATTTATAACCTTCCACCCTGGTTGTGCATGAAACGAAAGTTTATGATGCTGACTACATTAATATCTGGTCCGAAACAACCTGGAAATGACATTGATGTATACTTGGGTCCATTAATTGATGACTTGAAGAAACTGTGGATTGATGGGGTTGCTTGTTTTGATGCATTTCGAGATCAAACATTCATCTTGAAAGCTGTGTTATTGTGGACCATAAACGACTTTCCAGCATATGGAAATCTATGTGGTTGTACTGTAAAAGGTTATCGTGCATGTCCAATTTGTGGGGAACAGACGTCCTGCATTCGATTGGTAAACGGAAAAAAAATGGCATACCTTGGACATCGACGATATTTACCTCGTTATCATCCTTACCGAAGGGAGAAAAAGACTTTTAATGGACATCAAGAGTTTGAGTTAGCACCAAATCCATTGTCTGGAGATGAAATCTATGCTACAATCAGTAACATTCACACTATATTGGGTAAACAGACTGGAAAACAAAATTCAGATGAACTTTCAAGTAGTTACTGGAAGAAAAAGTCTATTTTTTTTGAGTTAGACTATTGGAAGAAGTTGCATGTAAGACATTGTCTGGATGTAATGCACATTGAAAAAAACGTGTGCACAAATATCATTGGTACCTTACTTGATATTCCTGGAAAAACAAGAGATGGAGTAGAGACCCGGGAGGATTTGGTTGATTTAGATATTAGGTTAGAATTGGCCCCGGTAAAAAAGGGAAACCGAACTTTCATACCTCCAGCATGTTATACACTGTCACGAAAGGAAAAGATAAGTCTATGTAAAACACTTGCAGAAGTTAAGGTGCCTGATGGATATTCATCCAATATAAGAAGTCTTGTGTCACTCAAAGACCTAAAGCTTTATGGTCTTAAATCTCATGACAATCATGTTCTCATGCAACAGTTGCTACCAGTGGCAATTCGTGGAATTCTACCAAAGCATGTGAGGTATGCCATTATTAGGTTTTGTTTTTTTTTCAATTCACTATGTAAAAAAGTGGTGGATTCGGCGAAGCTTGATGAGTTGCAAAAGGAAATAGTCGTCACTCTATGTTTGTTGGAAAAATATTTTCCACCATCATTTTTCACCATTATGGTGCACCTTACCGTGCATCTAGTGAGAGAAGTAGAATTGTGTGGGCCGGTTTATTTAAGATGGATGTATCCTTTTGAGAGGTACATGAAAGTATTAAAAGGGTATGTTCGGAACAAAAATAGACCAGAAGGTTGTATTGGTGAATGTTACATTGTTGAAGAAGCTGTGGAATTTTGTTCTGAATTTCTCTCTGGCATGGATCCGATTGGGTTGGGATCAAGTTTAAAAGAAGAAAAGTTAGGTACTACTAGACCAATATCAACGGCTTCTTGTATCAGACCAGCTAAACAACAATTAGATCAAGCTCACCTTTATGTTCTTGAAAACACTGACGACGTGCTTCCATTCATAGAGTACGTATACACCCTACTTTTACAACTTTAGAGTTTTACATATGTAGTAGAGTAACATGTGTGAACAATCATTTGCAACAGGCAACACAAGAAATATTTGAAAGTAGTCAATCCGAAACAATCAAAAAATCCAAAGTGGTTGCAGGATGAGCACAATCGTACCTTCATAAGTTGGTTATGGGAAAGGGTAACATTTCTTAATTAAAATATTTTGCAAAGTTTCTATTAAGATGATTTTCTAATTGTAGGATAAAATACAGGTTAAGCTTGCACTTGAGATCCAGAACAACCATATATCATCCACTTTGAGGTGGTTAGCTAATCGCCCTCGACCGAATGTATCGACATATGCTGGATATATGGTGAATGGTTGTCGATATCACACAAAAGAACGTGATCGTGTAAGAAGTGTCCAAAACAGTGGTGTTAGCATCGTTGCAAACACTATGCAAGTTTCTAGTGCTAAAGACAAAAAACCAATTGTCACAGACATGATTTTCTATGGAGTAATTCAGGAGATATGGGAACTAGACTATTATAGTTTCACGTTTGTTTTATTCAAATGTGATTGGGTGGACAACAAGGGTGTTAAGATAGATGATCTTGGATTTACAACAGTGGATCTTAATCGATTGGGAAATAAATCTGATCCATTCATTTTAGCAAATCAAGCAACTCAAGTGTTTTATGTAAATGACCCTATGAATCCTAGTTTGCATGTGGTTCTTTCCCCACCGGAACGAGACCACGAAGATGAGTCTAATGATGATGAATTGGGAGACACAGATCTTGATTGTTATGGGTTATTGAAATCCATGCCTAATATTGTTAAACTCAATGATATGAATGAAGACTCGTCTGTTTATACTAGAACTGATTTTGACGGTACATGGATTGACAACAAGTAACTCATTTTCAATGCATGTATGTGGTCAAAACTATATAAGGTTTTATTTTTTGTTTTTAATTTTTAATTATTCAGTTCATTTTCATACTACTAAACTCATTTCTTTTTTCTTATGTGCAGGTTTTTTTATCATGGATGCACCTAGTAGTAGTAGTAGTGGTGAAGATGAAGCATGTGAGAGGCATATGAGAGTTAGAGGTATCACTACCATGAGCGACTTAGCGCGAATTAGGGATGTGGGGGATAAAGTGATTATTAGATATAATGATGAAGGGCATCCAGTTGGAGAGAATGCAATTAAATTGCAGAGTTATATTGGGGTTTGTGTGAGGACCCAAATCCCCATTACATACGACCACTGGAACCACGTGCCGCGTGACTTAAAGGAAAGAATTTTTGAATGTATTCAGGTATGTTTTTTATTACATCGTTTATAATGTATATTATATCGTTTTGATTTTTTGGTTTAATTCGTATATGATTGTAGATGTCATTTGAGGTGGACCCTCGTTCGCACTACAATATCATTCAATCTGCTGGGAAAAAGTATAGATCATTTAAAAGCACGTTGACCCAGAAGTATGTCATCCCGTTCAAAGATCAACCATCTTGTCTGGCCCATCCTCCAGAAAAATATAGTTTCATCGAACAAGCTGATTGGGATGCATTTGTTCGAGCGAGATTATCTAAAGAATTTCAGGTAATTTATATAATTTTACATAACCTATAAGGAAAATGTATTTGTATATAGTGTAACTTTTGTAATATACATTTTTTGAATTCTTTCTAGAAACATAGTGATGAACAGAAAGATCGAAGAGCTAGTCTTAAATACAATCATCACATTTCGCGTAAGGGGTATGCGAATTTGGCCGAGGAGTTGGTAAGTCTTAATGTCGTTAGTGTTTAAGCGTTCTAGTACTTAGATGATGTACTTAATATCTTTTTAAATTTGGGTTCAGAAACATGCTGGGAAATCGACACATCGGTCGAGTCTATGGAAAAGTGCAAGATTGAATAAGAAAACAAATGATTACGATGATGATGACACACGTAAAGTGGCATTCAAAATTGTAAGTTTAATTTTCAATGCTAGTGTATGTTATGTAATTATGTATATTCAATAAAATTTTATCACTTTGGGATAGGATGAGTTGGAGGAAGAATGTGGAGGAGAAGACATTCTATCACAAGCATTGGGTACACCCGAACATTCTGGACGGGTAAGAGGAGTTGGAGGTTTCGTGACGCCTTCTACATATTTTAACATTGTAAGGCCCAAGTCGAAGGAAGAAAATAAATCAGCTGACGTGGTTTATCCTTCAAAAACCCCAAAAACTAAATCTACCCAAGACGTGGTTGAAAGAAAATCAAAGAATAAAGGTGTTCATTTAGGTAAAAATCTTGACGTTCAGACTGAGCAACCTTTAAAGGTAAGCATATGATTCATATAATATTATTATGCATTAGTATATTATATTTTTCAAGTAATTGATGATTTTATTTCATTTGTTTGAAGAGTACACCATGCAACTTAGCAATAGGCTCAATTTCGAAAATTGTTGCCGTTGGCACAATGTTTGAAGGGATGGAGAATGAGAGAGTTCATGACATACTTCTAGGAAAACAAAATGTGAAGGTCCTTGTGGAGATGATTTATGGACAATAAGACATTCTTATTCCTATTCCGGTGAAGGGGAAGATGGAGACTCTTTTCGTTTGTCAGGATAACATAGTTGCTTGGCCTCGTAGCCTTGTTATTCCCATAGTCGAGAAGGTATGTTACTCGAGTAAAGTATTTAAATGTGAATGTTCTCATTGGCCTCGTAGTCTTTTGAATCCCACATTTATCGCATTTAACTTATATATTGTGTTTTTTTATAGGATCTTAAACCGATGACACGAATCACACATAGTTTTCCTAGTGAAGCGTTTGTTCCTCCATGCATCAAGATGTTGTATCGGTACGCTGAAACACTCGATAAGGATCGGTCCTTGCGGGTTCCTTTAAGTGAAGATGTCTTTGGAAAAGGGTTAACTCTCTACGTTATGCCAGAAGATGTCATGCAATTCTGTGCAATGGTAGAGATATCAAATACGTGCATTCTAGTATATATTGCGTAAGTACATATTCTTAATCATAGTATAATTAGTTACAACTATTACGTTATCTATAGTCTCATGCATATATCTGTGAAAAAATGTGATACAGGTTTCTTTGGAAATCATTAGAGAATCAAGGAATACTAGATATGATAACTGTAGTCGACTCAAATGAAATTGCACCCTTTTATGGGACAGTGGAGAGTCGAACCAAAAAGTTGGCATCTATTTTTTCACAACAACAACCTGGACAAAAAGTATTGATTCCATATAATCCTGGGTAAGAGTCTACAACTACCTATATTTTAGTATTTAATATGTTCATTACATTTATGCTTCTCATTATTGGTTTCTGAGTATTATGATAGTTCTGTGGATTTTAGGAATTTATTGTTGGATATGTGCAATAAGACATATTTATGATTTGAGAAACGATATGTTGAGAGTGTATGTATTCTTTTTTTCAGGAATGTGTTAGTCAATTTTCAAACGAAACTCTGCTCAAATTTTTATGAATCTATGGTTTCAATTGCCAGTTACTATATTAAAAATGTGTAGTTTTTTATAATGATAATTACATGGTTGGTTTTGATAGTAACCATTGGATATTGTGCGTTGTGGAAGTATATGAGAATACAACTTATATTTTCGACTCCCTCCATCCTACCATGTTAGAGGACTTGAAACGTATCGTAAATATGTAAGTTTGTTTAATATTAATTGAAGTTGATTTAGTGTATGGTTATTAAGTTTGTTCAAAATTATGCATTTATTAATTTACATGTTTTTCAACTTTATTTAGGGCAATGCGAGTTTGTATGGCTCAAAGTACCGCCGTTCAAATACCACGAAAGAATACTACTAATTGGATGAGCATGAAGGTAAAATAAATGAATTATAATCAATTGTTATTATATGTTTGACCAATTTCAAATATTCTTATTTATTTCTATATTTTGTATAGTGTCCTCGCCAAGAAGGTAGCGTCGAATGTGGGTACTATGTGCTCAAGTTTATTAGAGAAATTTTATATAATTTACGGACTCCTTTGAACTCTCTTGTAAGTAATGCATCTTTACTATTATATTTTAAAATATACATTGTATTTTCTTCATTATCATAATATTTATCTTTTGTTTTCGTGTAGTTTGATAGTAAGAAGTCATTTACACGAGAAGAACTCGACGAAGTACGGACGGAATGGGCAAATTATATTGCAAGCATCGCATTTGGGTAAACTAGTGTAATGTAGTGAACTTTGTAGTTTTTGTGCAAATTTTGGATGTAAATATGAATTATGGGAACACACATGTTTGTACTTAGACTCTTTACAAGAACCAATATCTTTTGTAGTTTATTTGGATGTAAGTGTTAGATATTTTGTTGTTTTGAATGAAATGACAAGAATTTAGTTTGATTTCACATCCAACATTGTATTCATTCAATTAGAAGAATTTCAGTTATAAAACGTTCACTGAAACAAAACAGGATTAAAACAAAACAGCAATAATCCGTATTAGGTAATGCTCAATAATCTGTATCTGAAACGAAACATGACGTTTTAAGCCCGTCATTAAAACTATTTACAATGGCGGTTGTTCACCGTCATTAAAAATACCTTTAATGGCGGTTGGTAACCGTCATTAAAACAATTTACAATGACGGTTGTCCACCGTCATTAAAAATACCTTTAATGGCGGTTGGTAACCGCCATGTTAGGGTTAAGATGGCGGTTCTCAACCGCCATCTTAGGGTTAAGATGGCGGTTTTACAATCCAAAACCGCCATTGTAAGGTTTAGATGGCGGTTGTAAACCGCCATCTTATCTCTACGATGGCGGTTTCAAAACCGCCATCTTAGGCTTACGATGGCGGTCACCTTTAATGGCGGTTGTGAACCGCCCTTAAAAGGTAACCGCCCTTATACCCATAAGATGGCACCACCTTAGAGGGCAGTTGTAAAACCGCCCTCATATACCTAAGATGGCAGTTCAGAACTGCCATCGTAGGTCAAATTTGTTGTAGTGTGTTATCATCAAGTATGAGAACTTTGAGTTAAAGACAAGCCAGTGCAACGGATCGGGTTGTCCTACAACCCTCCCACTGCATTGAGGCTTTCTCAACGGTTGAGAAACTCTAGTTTGATCAACAACCTTTGTTGATATCTACAATAGCTTTCGTTAACTCTGTGAGTCTTAACATGCTAGTTGTTTTCGAGTTTAATAGAACACATCCGTATATATCTTTTGTTAAATGAACTGTTCATTTATAAAAACAAAAGATATAATATACAAGTGTTCAGTTTAAACCAGAAATATAGACAATAATTACACATAACAAATGTTATTATCTCTATACAACAACTACAAAGACTCCCACTAGTTCAGCTGCAACGATATCTCCATATCTTACAGCGAGAAAACGACTGTCAGGAACTAGTTTCCTGTAGAAAAACAAACACGAATAATGGTTCCTGAAGACATCCAGGTATGACATTCATATCCACTAAACTTGTTTTGACAAATAAATCACATTTATCTTGTCGTTCTTTCTCAGCCTGTTTCTTAGCAAAGTATTTGGAGCAGTTACGCTTCCAATACCCATCTTCATTACAATGGAAACATTTTCCTTTGTCTGAAGACTTCACTTTGTGAACAGTAGGGGCTTTGCCCTTCCTTCTGTTACTCTTCTTCTTCTGAATAATCTCATTACTCAGAGAAGCAGACTTAGGCTTACTTCCTGACGCCGACCTCTTAAGGAACTTCGTCGAAGTGACAACATTTGCCTCCTTCTCTATTCCTTTGGAAGTGTACAGGAACTGATAAGTCTGAAATGACGATGGTAGCAACATTTAATTCTGCCGCATTCAAGTGGACCATTATGTTAAGGACAAGCTACCTAACAAAGGTATCCTCCACAATGCGAGAGTTATAAACGAACTTGAGGACTTCATTACGAAGTGATGAGGACGAGTGTCCACCATTGCTTGTAATGAAGACATGATTTCCTTTACGGAAATCATAAACTCATTCTACTTGCACAAGGCATCAAATATGCTTGCCAAGATATAGATTTGGGCTTTATCAATAGCCCTAATCCATCCATCGCATGCATCTCGAACACTTCCAGATGCACTCGAGCCAGGAGCTGAAGGACATTCCTTCGTTAAGACAAACCTCAGGTTGTCCAGAACCAGAATCGTATTCAGGTTCGACTTCTATGTTCCGTATTTCTCTCCGGTTAATTTGTCGTGAGCTAACAACTGAATAAAACGAGCTCGACATGCCGAAAAAGAATGTAAAACTATTAGTGAAACGATTTTAACCTATTTAAACCAATAAAAAATTAGCAGTAAATAAAGTACCCAAACTCTTTATTTACATGCAACAATAATTTAGTGAGTTAGAATGGTTGCTACCGACTGGTAGTCAAGCATTCCTTCACTAAACCAAGACATTCTTGACTAAATGCTAACACCAGAATAACTCTTATTCCTATAGCATCTTAGTTATCGTTTTTGGTCAAGATTTACTAACACCTTAGCAAATCTGCAAGTGTGACCCTCCATTTTTAGAACGCACAGGACGGCCCCAACAACGCAACCGACTGGAATGACAAAGTTGGGAATGGCCCTATGTTTCTTTATCCATAACAGGTGACTGACTTGTTCGACCCCCATGAAACGGCCCTCCGACTGGATTGGTGCCTCCAAGGGTCACCTTGCAGGCGGAACATGGGAATCTCACGGTTCAATCCAATGGAGGAGACCGTAGGAAATACTGACGTACTTCCTTCTCCCACTTACTATAGATACTTACTCCATTCACCTTGCTATTGAAAGTTGCAAACACCACCCGACTGGAGATGCCTCTAATGGCATCATGAGGCCCTGCAAAATTCTCACTTTGTGAACTTTAGGGAGTGCGTAGCAGGAGAGGGATATATCATATATTCCTTCTCAACACATCTACTAAGCATCGTGGACGGTTTTTAGGGTAAACTACTCAGGTTTTATCCGGCTAAGAAAATAAAACCTTAAGTCTAGGCAAACATTTTTACCTGAGATGTCTAGGTTATAACAAATTATTAACCTCACACCTCTCACGCACGCTCATAAAGCCTGGTTAACTTTACTCAAGTACCGGATCGTCCCCAGGTAGGAGGTGTTCCGTAAACCGTCAGCTTAAATACCTCCAACCTCGAACAGGATTTCACCGGGTGAGTTTCTCATAACCTTAGCATTTACGAGATAACGACCTATTCAACTAATGAAACAGACCGAATCATTTAACCCTAAATGAGCATGCCACTTATCTTTGTTATATATTTTAAAAGTCTAAGTCATTTTTACAACGCTTGCAAAAACTAGACTTTCTATAATAACAAACTTCTATATGCTTCTCAAACATACAATCGCTAAGGCATGGCAAGTTGAATATTTAACTTCATAATCAATATAACACTTATATCGATTATGCTCTTTAAACATACAACTCCTAATTCATAAATTAATATAACACTTATATCATTTTTTTAATGAATTAAGCATGCATCCTATACATTATAACAATTATAACATACAATAAGCATAAAACTAATGTTGGATGTTTTAATTTCATAATTAATATAACACTTATATTAATTATTTTATTAACTAAACAACATCAAATTCATGAATTAATATAACTCTTATATTAATACTCATGAATTAAACATGCATATACATTACAACACTTATAATATACAATAAGCATAAAACTAGGATAACCAATGTTGTACGTTTAATTTCATAATTAATATAACGCTTATATCAATTTCTCTATTAAACTAACAACATCCAATTCATGAATTAATATAACTTTTATATTAATTCTCATGAATTCCTAGATATGCATACTATATATTATAACACTTATAACATCGTTACTATGCATGGAGCATGCTTCCTACGGTGGGATTTTAAATCTATATGGCATACGTTATGCACATACAAACATAGATTTCAATTAAAACATACATTCACAATGCATAATTAATTAAACACACTAAAGTGGATCGATTTTGGCATTTAGCAAGCAATAACTAATTTATTACAAGCTTGAACAACAAGCTACGTCTTGAGCGGACTTCGAACTCTTCGCGCCGCCTTTGACCGACTTGCTTCCTCCGAACGCTTCGGCCAATTTCTCTTCGAATTTCTCCTCGTATTGCCTAGAACGAGTTTGAACTTATACCGAACATTTTGACGAGTTCCAAACTCAAACTTCTTTCACAAAGAAACCTATATGGACTCTAATGACTCTAAAAATACAAACGCTTCAGCACACATTAAAGCCCATACATTCTCGGGCAATTACAAATAATGAAATTCAAATAGAAACTATGCCAAAATCGATATTCACTTTAGACGCCAATTCAGAAATAATTTCTAAATTAAAATACCCACCAACTTAAATTGATGCAAATTGAGTTAATCACAAAATCGCTCTGATACCAATTGATGGAGCGACATGCGCAGCGGAAAGCGATTTCGGACCGATGATACTCTAATTTCATCAATTTAACAAATAGAAAACATGCTTAAACGACGGAAATAAGAAACTAGAAAACATACCCTTGTAGTTCCAATTTCTTCAAGCTCCGCTGCACGTTCCTCGTCACGAACTCTTCCGAACTCTTCTCACTAACGCTGCGAGGACCACCCCAGGTAGTCCCGCTATCCTCGGCGCCGCACAACGGAGTTGTGGGACTCCGAAAATAAGAGAAAAGAAAGGAAGAAAAGGAAGAAGAAGTGGAATAAAAGGAAAGAAAAAGAACTCAGGGGCCATCTCACGATTTTGAAAACTTCAAAGATGAAGTAAAAATGAAAAAACTTTTTTTTCAAAATGTAAACCCCTGCCTTTTCCTTCAACTTGGCCAACTTCTAATATATATATACATATAACTTACATCTGTCTTACATGCACAATGCATGTAAGACAAATGTATAATTATTATTATTTTTAAAAATCAATTAAAATTAATTAATTTTAAATAATAATAAATATATTTATTTATTAAACAATTTAATAAATAAAATATATATATATATATATATTAATTAATTAAACTTTTTAATTAATTAACATTATTTAATTGAATATCAAATATTAATTAAATAATATGGCTAAACCCGGTTTTTTGAAAACCGACTTTTTTACACATGAATCTTATTCATGTTTTAGGTCATTCTCATATTTAAATCATATTTAAATATGTCTATCCTCCTTCCATAAACCGAATTTGAACCATTCAAATTCTTTTTCTTTTTCTTTTTCTTTTCTTTTATACTGTTGCACGACGTTATCCGAGCTAGCCAGGAGAACCTAAAGGACCTACAGATCATGAGCTCCAACGATGCGAGATTATTCGGTCAAAACTCTTTTAACCCGAATCAATCAACTTTCGTTAACCCCCGGAGACTCCACTATAGTCCGAGGGTTGCACTCTCCTCACTGTAGATATATTGTGTCCTCTGATATAACCGTCACGGGCAAGTCGACCCTTCACAGGTTGTTCGTAATCACAGCTGGGTCATTTAAACCGTTTAACCCCTGCATTACGTCTTGTTCCTTAAGTACCGCTGACACCTCTAATGAACAATAGATCTGTGGTCCAACCAACAGATCAGTTAACCCTTTCATCACATGAGAGTGTGAGCGCTCATTGTTCAAGCCCCGGAGTCAACTATTAAGGGAACAACCTATCTACTAACCCTGAAGAGCGGGTTAGGAGTGAACTCCAATCTTGCTGTACTATGTCCCCAGCTACCTATTCGACTTTATCCCCAAGATGGTAGGCTTATTGAGTCGGCGCTAATGGGCCACTCTCACACGTGCAAGTCAAAGGATACTATCGAATAAGCAGGAGTTCATAGCGAGCTCAGGATTGAGATCGAGTTACCTAGGCCATCAATATGTATAAGTCGGTCTCATCAGTAAACGGAGTTATAAAGAGAGAGCGACTTAATACGCGGTTCGGTCTTATGTAAACTCTTTACACAGGACGCCCTCACTTGCACATCTCCATGTGGAACGATTCAGATCACATCGTTCTGTACAATACAAAGTGAGCCGCATCCAATAGTGTTACCAGGATAAGGTACCCAGCCTTATCCGTATACTATAGACCGTTTTGACTGACTACTTGAGCCTGATCCACAATCATGTCATACATGAGGCTCAAGTACTCATATTCAGCCAAGGGTGTTGGTCATTGGTATAGGTTAACGTAAACACGTTTCACTTTATTCCAGTAAACTCTTTTACTGAATAAAACTAATAACTCTTTATTCTAAATAGAATATTTACAAACATAACAGTTTACAAACCACGAGTTTTAGGACATAAAACCCAACACTTCCCTGTTCCCATAACTCAAATTTGGGTGGTCACGCCAACCGGAGTTGTATGTGCTCGAATAGGGATCATACTTCCTGGGGTTGGAAGCATATCCTCCGATTGCGTTCACCTCTTCCGCCTCGCGGTTTCCTCCGACAAATTTTTTCAATAAATTCCCAATCTCAGCCACCTGGGCCCTCATTTCCGTCATCTCATGGTTTTGGGTCGCACTGTGAACTTGCCTCTGCCCGCGAATACCGAATTGCTGCGAGTTGGCCGCCATGTTTGCAATTAGCTGCTTGGCCTCAACTGGGGTCTTGTCAATCAGAGCCCCACCACTCGCTGCGTCAATCATCTGCATTTCATGAGGCGTCATGCCCTCGTAAAAGTATTGGATCAGGAGCTGATCGGCAATCTGATGATGCGGAAAGCTTGCGCACAGGCGCCCAAAGCGTTCCTAATATTCATGCAGGGACTGACCTACATCCTGGGTGATCCCATAAATCCTTTTTCTCAGAGTTGTGGCAAGGGACGCAGGGAAATATTTCTCTAAGAAGACCCTCTTCATGTCCTGCCACGTCGTAATCGATCCGGAAGACAGATAGTAAAGCCAGTCCTTGGCCTTGTCTTTAAGCGTAAAGGGGAATGCCCTTAAATTCAACTACTCCTCCGTCACTCCTGCGGGCTTCATCCCCGCACAGACGCAATGAAACTCCATCAAATGCTTGTTCGCATCCTCGCCTGCATTGCCATGGAAAGAAGGCAATTGGTGAATTAAACCGGACTTTAAAATTACCTGCTACCACGGGGTAGTTGATGCACAGGGGTTGCAAATTCAAATCTGGCGCTGCCAGCTGTTTCAACGTCCTTGGCGCTTCTCCTTGCACCATCTCGTCACCAAAGAAGGGATCGCCTTCTTCCTCAAACAACCTTTGCCCCTCGCGGGCTTCTCTTCTCAACCGCCGCTCTTCTCTCTCGATCTCAGGTATAAACTGTAATCCACTAATCTCAGAAGAACGGGTCATACACAAAAAAAATTTTAAACATGCAAAAAAATTTCAGCACACAACAAATCAACAAAAATCAAAATCAAACATAACTTCAATAAATTTTTGCCCTTCCCCGGCAACGGCGCCAATTTTGGTAGATGATCTTTTTGAATGATCGCTAAATATCAAGCTGTTGAGGCTTGCCAAAATAAAATTTATAAGCCTATTAACAAAAGCTTTGCAGCTAGTGGTAACAGGGTCGATCCACAGAGAAGGACGTGATTAAAATTTAAGTTTGAAGTGGAAATTAATTGACAAATTGGGTTTTGTAACAAGGGGGGAGTTTAAGCATACAACAAACAGAATTAATCGCTAACGGAAGAATTAAAGAGAAAGAGATTGACGAGTGTGCGGTTCGGGGATTTTCGGGATTTCTTTGCTAGACATTCTACCACTTATCATTTAATACAATCCTAAGGCTAACAGTTTGTCATACACGCTGTCGGTTACCCAGGACACCCTAAAGTAACCGACTCCATAGCAATTAACTAAATCAAAAGATCTAATTAAACATTGTTTAAAGTTTCATTAGAGTGATCAGCCCCAAATTGACTCTAAACAGACACTAGCATACCGCGACGGACATTCGACCACGCAATCAAATTGCTAACTGGCTACCCGCCAACGCTGAAGTACCCAACAACTATCATGCATGACTCGATACTCCAATTTATTTCATTGTTCTGTGTTAGTAGGCGAATAGTGAGAGGCACGACATCGCTACTCTTTAACTTTAACATATGCTAGAAAACTCGAATGTCCGTCGGCGAAATCTAACACATGCATGGGATGAAGTAAGAACAATAAATGCATACAAATCAGAAATCAAATTGGAATTTAAAGCATGGATTATCAAAGTATAGAAGTCTAACAATTAATCCCTTAAATTACCCCAAACCGTTCACAATACCTTAGCCGACAATGGGGCGGATCGTCACAAACGCTCCAACGGAGGCCATGGACATCATCTCTAATCCTATTACAATTAAAAGCTCCAAAACTATGCCACAAATGGTGGAGCTAAGCTAAAAGAGGAAGTAAAACCGAGAGGAAGGAGATGAAGTTCCAAGAATTCAAGAATGGCTGCTGGAAAATCGTCATCAGCCTTTTAAAATCCGTCGGAGCGTCGAGACGCTACGACCTAATGAAACCGCGCGCGCCTCGCGATGGCGTCGAGACGCTAGGCGAGCGTCTCGACGCTGGCCCGGTGATTTCTTGCGCCCGCCTTTCTCGAAGCGTCTCGACGCCACGACAGGGTCTTGACGCTCGGCAGCGTTGAGCAAGCGTCTCGACGCTGTCTGCTCGACGCTTGCTCTCGGATTTTGGATGGAAAATTGCCTCTCCTAGGAAATTTTGGTCCGGTTTTTCTTGGATCAACTTGCCTTTTTCCCGATGCACTCCCGGGGCGTTAAAACTCCGCTCTTAGCTCTGAAAAGAGTCCAATGGACGCATGAGCTCTTCACCGCAATTCTCCTACAAATGAGACAAATTAACAATTTAAATGCGGAATTTAGCTAGAATTAGGAAGTGAATAATAGCTCCAAAATGGAGTTATCACACTGCATCAAAAGGCAATTCAAAGAGAAGAATTTGCCAAAAGAGAAAAAAGAAAAAGTAAAACCAAGGAAGAAGAATGTGTGCAAAAGAGCTACGGCCTAAGTGTTTAGATGTCCTGTGAAATTGAACTCTGATCCTTAGTTTGCTAAACACAGGGTTGTTGCTTGAAGGTATGTCAAGGGAGATGAGTGTCTATCTAACACAGTGATGTCAGGGCATAGTTTGTTCTATGGATACTGAACTCTGATACTCGTGTGTGCTAAGCCTGGCATGACTTTAAGGAATCCTAGGTAATTCAAAAATAAAAACATTAGAAGCATGTACTGAGTCTAAGTTAAAACTAGGGAGAATTTGGAAGCTTAGGGATAACTGCACAATGAGCCCAATGACGTAGGCAGATAAGCCATAAGGTAGGAAGTTAGTAAAAACATAAGGTTTTAAAGGCAAGGGAAATCAGAATAGGCAGAATATGAAGCTAGTTTGAACTTAGAAGAGTGTCACAGGACAACAGTGCCTTTGATAGTAAGCCTAGGGAAGTCAGCAAGTCAGCTAGGTAGAGTGTGAAAGACAAGATTTAACAGCCAAAGTAAGCCTTTATATTGCTCGAGGACGAGCAATAACTCAAGTTTGGGGGTGTGTTACCTCGCCAAAAGTACATTATTTAGGGCTATATTTACCTTAAAATCTTGTACATTCTTGAGTGTTTTTGTTAAGAGTTAGCTTAATGTGTGCTTAAATGCGAGAATTTGAGAAATGATGCTAAAATAGGACTTATTTGGAAAAGGAACGAAAAAGAATGAAAAATGATGAAAAACAAGCTAAAATGTACATTGCAGGTACATTGCTGAAAAATTGCGGCCCTCGCAATTAAACAGTCTTAGCTGCTGCATTTTTCCAGCCAACAGTCTTTATTGACTGAGTTTTTCCAGTAGTCAACTCTCTCTGCTGCTGCCACATGTCAAGCTTGACTACCTCTCAAAGTTGAATGGTGATCCACGAATATAGAGCAGCTTTTGGCAACCTCTGCAAGCTATATAAAGAGAGTTAGATGAAGGATCAAAGCAATTGAATTCCCCTAAATTCAAACACAACTCAATAGTGAAGAACTCGAAGACGAAATCCTTTTCCCCCGGTTGTTGGATCGAAGAAACAAAGCCCTTGGCGTTGATAATTCGAGAGGAAGAAGAGAAGATCCATCTTCTCTTCTGATTGAATTTATCCCCAAGATCAGCTAATCTTCCCCTTCATCTGAGGCGATTCACGACTTGGAAGATCCTCACGCAATTTACAGCTTTCCTTTACTGCTTTCTAATTAATTATTATTCTTCTTTAAGCGTTGTTATGAACCATTTATTGTTTTACCCTTTAAATATTGCTTTCGGATCAAAGGTTGTTGCTTTACGAATTGTTATGAGAATTGCCTTTCTAAGAGTAATCAATTAGTTTTGTTGAGTTCTTCATTCCATGCTTAATCAATTAGTATTCTTCGAACACCATGAGTAACTAACTAAAGAGGTTTGCTAGGATGAATCTATAGGATATACTTATGTGAATTCAACATGTAAAGTAGCATGAATGCATTGAATGAATGTGATCTTCATCCCATGGGCAATTTCGACCGGCCATCCATTTTGTCTAAAGAATTCCTAACCTCTGGAAGGAGTAAGAATTCTGAGTCGTTCATTCATGTTAGCCTTTTATGGTAAATAGAGAGTGGCCTAGGAATAGGCATTCTCCTAACATGTTTATTAGCATGTGTTTATGAATAGGTTGTTAGCTTTACTTGGACATAAGTAATCTAAGAAACTAATGCATGTAATCGGAAGATGCATGAGAACTAGCTAAGACGATGCATGATATGTTAATCTACTCCTGAATGATCATAGTTAAATGCCTATAGAGGATTCTTAAGTCGACCTTGCTACCTTACTTTACATTTAAAATCGTTGCTAATTTATTGCTAGATTATTGCGAGAACCGCAATAAAACATTTCTGCTTTTTGCCTTAGTCTTTTCATTAGCTTTTTGTCTTTGCGATTTTATTGCGATAGAATTGCGAGACCCGCAATTTTTCTTCTCCACATTATAGCTTTACCTCTATACTTGCTTTGCTTTTACATTTGCATTCTTCTTGCATCTTTTATGTTTCGGCACACCAACCCAAAATCTACCAAATTTAAGTTACCTTATCTAATTTAGCACACCAAATCGTTAGTCACTAAACTCAATCTCTGTGGGAAAACGAATTAAATTATACTTATCACTTGCTGCAGACCATGTATGCTTGCATGATCTTAGCGCTCTTCGCATTTACATTTTACATACACACTGAGCGCGCAACATATGCTTAACTGGATGTTCTTCCTCAACCTCCAATTCCTTCGCTGGATTGAGAAGCGGTTAACTTGCTCACTCGTTCTTCCCAACACATTCTGAGTCTCTAACTGAGACTGACGAGATTCCTGCGAAAATTGGAGAGTGTTATAAACTAATTTATTAACCATTTGTTCCAGTGACATACCTCAACAATAATTCTGAGGAAATTGGTTTTGCTGCTCCTCCATTCCTTGCAGCTCAACTTCAGTCTCTAGGCGAGACTGGCGCATTCCCTGCTCGAATTGGAGCGTGTTGTTGACTAATTTGTCAATCATCTGCTCCAATGTCATTCTTTGGCAAGGGATAAGAGGAGTTTCTTCGGCTTCATACCTTGAAGCTTGACCCCAATAATCAAATGGAAAACCTGTCATGCAAAACAATAAGACACAAGACAAAGGAAAATATTTTTGGGTTTTTTAAACAAATAAAATTTAACTAAGAGAAATTAAATGGTTCCTCGGCAACGGCGTCAATTTTGGCAAGAGATTTTTTAATTTATAAAATTCTCTATGTTTCGGTTTGTCGAGACCCGCCAAAATAACATTTATAAATCCGATACTATTGAGCTTTGCAGCTAGTGGTAGTCGGGTGTCGAACCACAAGGAACCAAAATTATTTCCTCTTAATTAACTTCTACTTGTTTTTAATAAAACTAAAAATAAAACAGAAAAATAAAGGGGGAGATGCTAACGGAAAATTAAACTAAAACAGAAAAAATAGCTAACGGAAAATTAAACTAAAATGCGAGAAAAATAAACGGAACACTGGTGTGCGATATTTTGAATTATCGCCTAATCTCAAGCTGTCGAGGCTTGCCAAAATACGATTTATAAGCCTATAACCAAGGCTTTGCAGCCAGTGGTAACAGGGTCGATCCAAGGAGAAGGTATGATTGAAATTACTATTAAAATTGGGATTAACTAATCAATTGGTTTTTGTAACGGGGGGATTTTTTCAGCATGCAAAGGAAAGTAATAGAGCGCTAACGGAAGGATAACAAGTAGAAAGACGCGTGCACGGTTTGGGAGTTTCGGGATTAATTGCTAGACAATTTCGGTTCATCATTTAATACAAAATTCATGGCGTACAGGTTATGATACACACGGACGACTACCCGAGAAGCCCCAAGGTAGCCGGCTCCATAGATATTAATCAGACCACACAGTTCCGATTAAACGTTATCCAAAATTGCATTAAGGTGATCAGCCCTAAATTTATCCTCGACAGTCACTAGCTAACCGCGACGAACATTCAAGCATGAAATCTAATTGCTAGTAGATTGTCCGCAAACGCTGTATGCAATCAACAACTATCATACACGACTCGATACTCCGATTTAGTTTTATCTATCTGTGTTACTTAGTCGAATAGTGAGAGGCACGACATCGCTATTCTTTAACATTCACAACATGCTAGAAGTTTCGAGTGTCAATCGTAAAATCCTAACATGTGCATAAGATTAAGCAAGATAGACAAATGTATATAAACAGCCACCAATATGCATTCAAAGTATAGATTATCAGAACCAAAACGTCTAACAAAAATCCCTTAAACTATTCCCAAACCGTTCACCCTTACCTTAGCCGTCCATGGAACGGGTTGTCAATTCCGCTCCAACGAAGGCCATGGAAGGCGTCATCAACAAATTACAAGAAGAAGGAAGCTCTTAAACATGCCAACAATGGCGGAGCTTAAAGAAATCTAAGAAAAACGAGAGGAAGAAGAAGAAGAAAACGCTCCAAAAATGTCTCGGTTCTTCTCAAAATTGCGCAGAAAACGTCTTATACAGAAGCTGTAATCGACGTAGCGTCTCGACGCTAGGCCAGCGTCTCGACGCTGCGCCCTAATTAATCCGTGCGCGCCTCGCGATGGCGTCGAGACGCTGGGCGGCATCTCGACGCTGCCCCGATGATTTTCCTACGCGCGCCTCCTCCGGAGCGTCTCGACGCCAAGCAGAGTCTCGACGCTTCGGCAGCGTCGAGCTAGCGTCTCGACGCTATCACTCGACTCTAGCTCTCGGGTTTTTGCAGCGTCGAGCCAGCGTCTCGACGCTACAGCTCGACGCTGGCTCTCGGGTTTGGGGCTGGAAAATTGCCTCTCCTAGGCGGTTTTGGCCCGTTTCTTCACGGATCAACTTTCCCTTTCCCGATGCACTCCCGGGGCGTTAAAACTCCACTTTTAGCTCTCGAACGGGTCCAACGGCCGCACGAGCTCTTTGCCGCAATTCTCCTACAAACGAGATTATTAACCAATTAAACGCGGACTTTAGCTACAATTAGGAAGTATTTAGTAGCTCTAAAATGGAGTTATCAAACACCCCCAACTTAAACATTGCTAGCTCTCGAGCAAGTACTACAAAGATATTGACTCTAAGGATGCGCCTACATGCAACTAACTCAAACCTCCATGCATTTTGAAAATTTAAACACAACATAATCATGAAAGCATTTCGTGCATGCATTTACTACGAACATATAAAAAATTAACTCTTGCCCCCTAACGTGTGTGTGTGCTAGCCAACCACTCCTAAACTCACGTAAACCCGGAAAACCACAGGCAACGCACATCCCGTTTTCCCCCTACTTCTAGCGTTTAAGAACAGTCTAGACTTGACTTACACGAGAGAGATAAGCAAATTAAGAGACCTAATTATTTTTCTCATTCATTTTTCTTTTCACGAGTACTTTGTACTCTTTTATTAAGGTTCTTTGAACCAACTTTTTATTCACTTTTTTCTTTCCAACTCGAGCTGCCTAACACGTCAAACTTTGGCCAAAGCTTCACGTTTTTAAGGACTAACGCTCACTTCTTAAGCGCGCTAATAAGAAGGAGGAGCGCCTCGAGAGGATTTTTCTATCAAACATGCTTTTCTATTTTTTTTTACATTAGGCTTAGCATACGCTATCTCAATTAACCAACCACTAACTCTCATGCAACAAGCTACCTATGGGTGCCTTTCGGGGTGACAACGAGAATTAGCGCTACATGCAATTTTCGAGCCTACGGAATCTAGGATAGGGTTGCTAAGTGCGCGAAAGATGCAAGGGAGCAACAGAAAAATTTTTAAAATTTTTGACATGAACCTAATAAATGCAAAACTCATTTAAAAACTCGATTATGTACATGCTCAGATTTCCAACATGCATTTCCTAGGCTATCATCGTCAGAAAACAGTAAACAGAGTCTCAAGCATTTCAATATCGATATAACACTTCTCAACAAACTACACATGCATATCCATCAGACCATCTCCACCCCCAACTTCAAAATTTGTCATTGTCCTCAATGCCATACAGTCAGATAAAACAAAGTAAAAGGGAAGAAGAAACTACACTTCCCTGACTCTTTGTGAAGCTGGCGAGGGTGAGGAAGCGGCGCGCTGGTAACGATATTATTGAACTATCGCCAATCATCAGGTTGTCGAGACCCGCCAAAATGAATTTATAAATGCCCGAAATCACTAAACTATTTGTAGAATAGTGGCAACGGGGTCGATCCACAGGGAATTAAGGTATTTTGACTTAATCTTAATTAAATTTGCAAACTATTAATATAAGTGAAATAAGGGATGATTGTTGTTTTTCAAGTAACTAAGATGGAACAAAACAAATGGGAAAATTTAGCTAACGGAGTTTCCGACTCGGGACGATCGTAATAAATTTAGCGTGCTTCTTGGGTCATAGGTTGATGAATATTATGGTTGTATAAGTTAATGAACGCACAGCTCGTCTAAAATTAATAAATAACTCAGACATGCTCCATGGATTTAATTAGACAAAATTAATCATGCTAATCAAGCATACCGTTCGGACATTGGCGGCCAACGCTCTCCCAAGACCGAACGGTAGCAACAAGCTAACCGTGACGACTATCTAATTTGGACGCAAAATTAGTATGTCGATTTGGAATCCTAATTCGGGAATAACGAGCACCAAGAGCGCAAGGACGCCAATACGCTCAAGGGGTCATAATTCCTTGTTACTCGGCGGAAACGAGAGGCACGGCATCAAATCCTTTAACAAATGAACATGCTCAAAATCAAGGGTGCCTAGTCCTAAATCATTCAAACGTGCTCATAGATTAAGCTAAGAAGTAGAATTCAATTCAATGAAATATCCAACCAAATCAGAAAACTTAATCCTACAACCTCACCAAGAATTCCAACTACATTTATTCTTTACAATCCCGAGTCAAAAACTCCGTTAGCTAAATTTTCCCATTTGTTTTGTTCCATCTTAGTTACTTGAAAAACAACAATCATCCCTTATTTCACTTATATTAATAGTTTGCAAATTTAATTAAGATTAAGTCAAAATACCTTAATTCCCTGTGGATCGACCCCGTTGCCACTATTCTACAAATAGTTTAGTGATTTCGGGCATTTATAAATTCATTTTGGCGGGTCTCGACAACCTGATGATTGGCGATAGTTCAATAATATCGTTACCAAAATTGGCGCCGTTGCCGGGGAGCTAAGTGTAATTCGGCCTAATTTAAATTTGATTTGTAAACTTTTGATTTTCACTTTAAAATTTTTGTTTATTCTTTTGTTATTTGCAATTTTGATCTGTTTGTTTAAGTGTGCTAGAAGTGCCAAATTTTTATTGAGAAAATGGAGATTGATGATGAGATTGGAGCCCCAAAAACGCTCAGACAGTGGACATCGTTTGCTATGGGTCGACAACCCTCTTGTATTTCCTACCCGGAAATTTCAGGTGAGTTTGTGCTTAAATCGGGTTTAATTGACCATTTGCCCTCTTTTTGTGGTGAAGCAGATGAGGATCCCTATAAACATCTCAAGGCTTTTCAAATGACAAGTTCTGCGATGAAGCCAGGCGGCATTACTGAAGATCAGCTCTACCTTAGAGCTTTTCCATTCACCTTGAGAGGGGAAGCTCGAGATTGGCTGCATTACTTACCATCGGGGACCATCTCTACTTGGGAGAAGTTGCAGAGTCTATTCTTGGAAAGGTATTTCCCAGCTTCAAAAGCTAGAGCCGTGAAAAAAGATACCCGACAATTTGAGCAAGGAAAGAACGAGGCATTTCACGAATGCTGGGAGAGGTTCATTAAACTCTGTGAAAAATGCCCGAACCATTTGATAACAGAAGTCGCGCTTATCGAATTCTTCTATGATGGGTTGCTCCCGCATGACTGCCAGATGCTTGATGCAGCAAGTGGAGGAGCCCTTTGGGAGAAGACACCTGCGGAAGCCAGACAGTTGATCTCTAATATAGCTGAGAACCGTCGTCAATACGGGGGAAGAAACGAGCATTCTAAGATGTCTTCCGACATAGAAGTGCTCAAAGAACAAGTGTCTCAGGTATTTGGTTTAGTTCATACTATGCAGGAAAAATCATCTCAGGCTGTTTCTTCTATTTCAGGTCAAGCCATTGAAGGCATGTTCAAATCGCTCATGGAAGCGAGCAATGAGACAAGGTCGCAGATAAGATCTCTAAGAGATGAGTTCTCAGAGGTGAAGGAAAGAATGAGTAAAATTGAATCCAAAGCGGAAGGTGTTAGTGCGATAAACCTCAGAAGTGGTAAAGAAGTGCTATCCCGTACCACTCCCGTGAGTCCTCCAAAAGATTCAGAGTTATCTCCAGATAAGTGTTCTCAAGCACCCTCTGAAACTGTTATAACTCCTCCTATTATTTCTATGAAGTCTTACACTCCCGTTGCCCCTTTTCCTAGTAGGCTGGCAAGGCCATCTAAGGAGGCCAACAACGCAGATGTACTTGAGACGTTGAGGAAGGTTGGGATCAACATTCCGTTGCTTGATGCAATTCAGCAAATCCCAAGGTACGCTAAATTTCTAAAGGAAATGTGCACCATGAAGAGGAAGACTAAAAGTGCTGAGAGAGTCGTGGTAAGCAAGAATGTTTCTGCCCTGATAACCCAAGGTATTCCAAACAAATGCCAGGACCCAGGTATGTTCCTCTTGCCATGTACTATTGGGGATAGAGAAATCGAGCATGCTATGCTAGACTTAGGAGCTTCAATTAATGTTATGTCATACTCAGTCTACAAGAGCCTCGGTTTAGAAGGTATGCAGGAAACTAGTATAGTTATCCAGTTAGCTAATCGATCTTCTATTCGTCCTCTAGGATTGATTGAAGATGTGTTGGTTAAGGTTAAGGATTTGATCTTCCCTGCTGATTTTTATGTGATTAAGATGGAAGAAAATACATCCACCACTTCTGTTTTACTCGGTAGACCATTCATGAAAACGGCTAAGACAAAAATTGATATGGATAATGGAACCTTGTCTGTCGAGTATGAAGGGGATGTGTTCGAATTTAATGTATTTGATGCCATGAAACAACGTGCTGATGTGCATTCTGTCTGTAAAATTGATCTAATAGATACTTTAGAACAAGAAGAGTGCATGACTGTTGTTGATGGGGATGACCCACTCGTTTTTACTGAAGTTGTTGGCGCAGTTGAAAGTAGTGTTCCCATATTGACTGATTTGTCTGAACAACCTACTTTTGCTTTAGAGACATGTGAAAAGCCAACTAAATTATTACGATCTCTTTTGCAGGCTCCCAAGTTGGAATTGAAGGAGTTGCCGGGTCATCTCAAGTACGTGTACTTGGGTGAGGTGGAGACACTTCCGGTAATTATCTCCAAGGAGCTTACATCGGAGCAAGAAGGCGAGTTGATTGAAGTTTTGAAAAAGAACAAAAGAGCTATGGGATGGACATTGGCAGACTTGCACGGGTTGAGTCCAGTACTGTGCATGCACAAGATCCGGCTGGATGAGGGAGCAAAGCCATCCCGAGAGCCTCAGCGGAGACTGAACCCTGCAATGAAAGAGGTAGTGTTGTCTGAGATACACAAACTCCTGGATGCAGGTATTATCTTTCCCATTTCTGATAGCCAATGGGTTAGCCCTATTCATGTTGTACCTAAAAAGACGGGCATAACTGTTATTAGAAATGATAAGGGGGAGTTAGTACCTAAGAGAGTACAAAATGGGTGGAGAATGTGTATTGACTTTAGAAAACTGAATGATGTGACTAAGAAGGACCATTTTCCTATCCCCTTCATAGATCAAATGGTGGAGCGTTTAGCTGGGAAGCCATTCTTCTGTTTTCTTGATGGTTTTTCTGGGTTTTATCAAATTCCCGTAGCCCAGGAAGACTAAGAAAAGACTACTTTTACTTGTCCATTCGGAACTTACGCATATAGGAGAATGCCCTTTGGGCTTTGTAATGCTCCAGGGACTTTCCAGCGATGCATGATGAGCATATTTTCTGAATTTGTAGAAAAATGCATCGAAGTCTTTATGGATGATTTTACTGTATATGGAAGTTCATTTAAAGATTGCCTGTTTAACTTGTCTAGAGTCATGGAAAGATGCATCGAAACTAATCTTGTTTTAAATTTTGAAAAGTGTCATTTCATGGCCAGTCAGGGCATAGTATTGGGTCACGTCGTGTCTGCTAAAGGGATAGAGGTTGATAAAGCAAAAATTGATGTCATATCTGATTTACCTTACCCCACGAATCTTCGGGAAGTACGTTTTTTTCTTGGTCACGCAGGTTTTTACCGCAGGTTCATTAAAGACTTCTCGAAGATAGTGACTCCGATGACAAGCTTGCTGAAAAAGGATGTTCCATTCTGCTTTGACAAACAGTGCAAGCTTGCTTTTGATGTTCTGAAGAAGTGCTTGACTAACGCACCCATCATCCATCCACCGCAGTGGGGGACTCCTTTTGAGATCATGTGCGACGCAAGCAATTATGCTGTAGGCGCTGTGTTGGGCCAGAGGATAGACAAGAAGAGTCATGTGATTTATTATGCCTCTAGGACGCTCAATTCCGCGCAGATCGGTTACACAACAACAGAGAAGGAGCTGCTTTCCATAGTTTTCGCTCTTGATAAATTTCGGCCATATATTCTTGGATCTAAAGTAATTGTTTTTTCTGATCATGCAGCGGTTCGATACTTGATGAACAAGAAAGACTCGAAGCCTAGACTGCTCAGATGGGTTTTATTACTCCAGGAGTTCGACGTCTCTGTTCAGGACAGAAAAGGATCAGAAAATACCGTTGCTGACCACTTGAGCCGTATTGTGCGTAACGAGGACGACTTGCCTCTGAATGATGAGTTCCCTGATGAAGTTCTCTTCCAGGTAAGTGTGGAGACACCATGGTACGCCGAAATTGTCAATTACTTGGTCACAGGTACGTTCCCATTCGATTTTTCATATAATCAAAGAGCTAAGCTGAAAAGCGAAGCCAAGACGTATGTTTGGGAAGAGCCTATTTTATGGAAATTTTGCGCTGACCAAGTAATTAGGAAGTGTGTCCCAAAGTCAGAGCATAGGTCCATACTTACTTTTTGCCATGAATTTGCATGTGGGGGACACTTTGGGCAGAATAGGACTGCGAGAAAAATTTTAGATTGTGGGTTTTTCTGGCCATCACTGTTTAAGGACTGTTATGAGTTTTGCAAATCTTGTGATCAGTGTCAGAGAAAAGGGACCATCACTAGTAGGAATGAAATGCTCCAAAACCCCATTTTAACTTGTGAAATTTTCGAGGTTTGGGGTATGGATTTTATGGGACCCTTTCCCCCTTCATTTGGTTTTGTCTATATCTTATTGGCTGTGGACTACGTGTCTAAATGGGTGGAAGCCAAAGCCACCAAAGTTGATACCGCTAATGTTGTTTCCAGTTTTGTCAAATCTAACATTTTTAGCAGGTATGGAGTTCCACGAGCCATCATAAGTGACCAGGGGAGCCACTTCTGCAACAAAACGATCCAAGCCTTGATGAGGAAATATGGGGTCAATCATAAAATCTCTACCCCGTATCATCCTCAGACCAATGGTCAAGCAGAAGTTTCCAATCGAGAAGTGAAGAGCATCCTCGAGAAAACAGTAAGTCCAGGAAGGAAGGATTGGAGTCTGAGGCTGGACGATGCTTTGTGGGCTTACCGTACGGCTTACAAAACCCCCATAGGGATGTCTCCCTACCGGATGGTTTATGGTAAAGCCTCCTCAAATTGCAAGAACTGGAGGAGCTTCGCCTGGATGCATATGAGAACTCGAAGACCTACAAGGAAAAGACCAAAATGTTCCACGACAGACGAGTCGTCAGAAAACACTTCGAAGTTGGTCAGAAGGTCCTCTTGTTCAACTCCCGCCTGAAGTTCATGCCAGGTAAACTTCGTTCCAGGTGGCTTGGTCCTTTCATTATCACTGATGTTCATCACTATGGTGCAGTCAAGATTCAGAGCCTGGATACAGAAAAAGAATACACAGTGAATGGCCAGCGATTAAAGATCTTTCATGAGGGAATGTCAGAGGACTTCGACGATCATGCCTACTTGAAAGAGCCTGATTATGAGAAAGGATAAATTGAGTTTTGGTAAAGTCGAGCAATCGACTCTAAAAATTTGCGCTACTCGGAGGCACCCGAGCTTGAACTGTATATGCTTTTTGTTTACTTACCATCTTTAGGATTAGTTTAGATTTCCACTCTGACGTTGTGAAATTGAGTATAATTGCATATGTTAAGGCCGTTTATCTTCGTATGTGTGTTTGTTGTGAAATTGAGTATAATTGCATATGTTAAGGCCGTTTTGAAAAAAATTTCAAGTTATTTCCCTGTTTAAGCTTCGCATGTTAGCACTCTATCTTGGATCTGTAGGTTTAGGGTAGCTCTGTTTGTTCTGAAATTCGTTGTCACCTCGAAAGGCAACCTTAGGATGGGCTAAGATTCGCTCTTGTTTGTAATCCGTGCACTTAAAGTTTTAATATGATTTTTAGACTAAAAGAAAAAAATGAATGCAAGTTTATAAAAAGAAAATAATCTCATGAGGCGTTCCTCCTTCTTGAGTTGCCTTAGTAGCCAGGGGCGGTCGTGTAACCCACGGTCGCCACTGCATGAAAAGAATGCACAAGAAGTGAACGCTAGTCCTTAAAAATGTGAATTTTGCCCGTAGTCAGATGCACTGTGCAATGAAATTGCAGGCAAGCTGAAACGAAAGTAAGATTGACATGTTAGGCGCTCATGAAGATCAAAGGAAATGAGAGAAAAGATGCCTTGTGTTATATTACTTGCATAGGCGATGAACTGCCCTTAGACTGTTCTGTTAAGCCATAAGTAGGGGGAAAGCGAAATTTTAGAATAGATAGAGCTGTTCTAAGCCTGTTGAAACCTAGAGATCGAGGAGCTAAGTCCGAGGCATAAATAGGGAAGCATCTTTAAATTTTCCAAATTGTTCTTAACCAATGCATGCATGCAACTGTTCTTTCAAATGCAAATGCCCTGTCTTTTCTAGTATTGAGAATCGAGTCCCTAGCATGCATTCTCGTTCTATTTAATTAATCAAAATTCCACCTTGCTCGAGGGCTAGCAAGATTTAAGTTGGGGGTGTTCAATTTTGGTAACGATATTATTGAACTATCGCCAATCATCAGGTTGTCGAGACCCGCCAAAATGAATTTATAAATGCCCGAAATCACTAAACTATTTGTAGAATAGTGGCAATGGGGTCGATCCACAGGGAATTAAGGTATTTTGACTTAATCTTAATTAAATTTGCAAACTATTAATATAAGTGAAATAAGGGATGATTGTTGTTTTTCAAGTAACTAAGATGGAACAAAACAAATGGGAAAATTTAGCTAACGGAGTTTCCGACTCGGGACGATCGGAATAAATTTAGCGTGCTTCTTGGGTCATAGGTTGATGAATATTATGGTTGTATAAGTTAATGAACGCACAGCTCGTCTAAAATTAATAAATAACTCAGACATGCTCCATGGATTTAATTAGACAAAATTAATCATGCTAATCAAGCATACCGTTCGGACATTGGCGGCCAACGCTCTCCCAAGACCGAACGGTAGCAACAAGCTAACCGTGACGACTATCTAATTTGGACGCGAAATTAGTATGTCGATTTGGAATCCTAATTCGGGAATAACGAGCACCAAGAGCGCAAGGACGCCAATACGCTCAAGGGGTCATAATTCCTTGTTACTCGGCGGAAACGAGAGGCACGGCATCAAATCCTTTAACAAATGAACATGCTCAAAATCAAGGGTGCCTAGTCCTAAATCATTCAAACGTGCTCATAGATTAAGCTAAGAAGTAGAATTCAATTCAATGAAATATCCAACCAAATCAGAAAATTTAATCCTACAACCTCACCAAGAATTCCAACTACATTTATTCTTTACAATCCCGAGTCAAAAACGGTAAATCTACTCACTCATGACTTGTGTGGTGTGGGACGGCTTCAAATCGAGCTTCCTAGCCCCTCCCATGGTGGAAAATAGCTGCGGGACGTCAAATCAGGCGCGGAGCTCGAGGTAGAAGATGATAATGGCAGCTAAAATCGGACAGAAACTTAAGTAATCCGTCGTAGCGTCGAGACGCTAGGGCAGCGTCTCGACGCTGCGCCCTAAATAATCCGCGCGCGCCGTCGGGGTGGCGTCGAGACGCTCGAACAGCGTCGAGACGCTGTCGGCGTCGAGCGAGCGTCGAGACGCTGTCGCTCGACGCTTGCTCTCGGGTTTTTCTTCAATTCAGCGCTTCAGACTTCGGAGCGTCGAGACGCTATGGCAGCGTCTCGACGCTAGCTCTCGGGTTGATGCATGGATTTTTGCCTTCATTTTCCCAAAAGTGCTCAACCTTCATGCCTTTGCACGGGTCTTCCCGGGAAGTGTTCCTAGGTCTTTAAATTGCGATATTAAGCCCCGAAAAGCGCCGAAACGTTCCCGAGTGCGAATTACCGAGAACACCTGCAATAATCACATATAAACAAGATTAAGCCAATAATAAACGTGAATTAGGGACATAATTATGGCTCCAAAGTGGAGCTATCACGCGCACATACATCGAAGCCCAAAATTGTCTTCTCTTCCTCGATTCCTAAAAAAAACAGCAAGCAATGTAAGACTAAATTACACTAAAAAGCAATAAAAAACAGCAACTAAACTAAAACAGAAAAACAGTTCATCGCTCGGGTGCCTCCGAGAACCGCAGAATTTTTAAAGTCGTTTGGTCGACTGAATTCTCTCCACTGCCTCAACCATAATCAGAAAGTGCGGGGGACGATCCAGACTTGTCCGCGTCCACACTTATCCTGCAATCAACATTCGAAAACTTTTGCACTCTTCGTGCCTCGAGCACGTGAATATCAGAGTTATTAGTGCAAAAAACAGCAGTATCATCCATCAAATTTAAATCAGACTTTTTAACTGAGACATGGGAACCATCCCTCAAGCGCGAGGGTAGACTCCCATTCTCGTCATGCTCAATCACAGATACATTCTCCACCGATCTCTTTTCAAATAATGAGAACCCATGCAAAATATCATCAAACTCTAGAGAAACGACGCCCTTAAACACATCGATTTTGACCCTAGCGGTCTTAAGAAAAGGGCGTCCTAACAACATAGAGGACGAAGCATGCAATGACTTTTCATTCATATCTAAAACAAGGAAATCAGCGGGGAACATCATATCCCCAACCCTAACAAGAACATCTTCTACTTTCCCTCTTGGACACACACTCGACCCATTAGCTAACTGGACAGACACGTTACACTCATGCAATTCATTTAAGTTCAAATCAAGAAACAAGGCATAAGACATAACGTTCACAGAAGCTTCTAAGTCTAGCATGGCATTTCTAACTACCTTATTACCTATCGTACAAGTAATAGTAAAGGTACCTGGATCGTTGCACTTGGCGGGAAACGTACCTGGGAGGATCGCAGAAATGTTCTCTTTTCTCTTCTCAGTCCCTCTGGACTTCCTTTTCTTTGTGCACCAGCTCCTTAGAAATTTTGCGTACTTAGGCACTTGACTGACTGCCTCTAGGAGCGGGATATTGACCATCACCTTCTGGAAGGTACGAAGGACCTCCTCATCATCGGATTCCAAAGTAGGCTTCGCAAGCCTACTCGGGAAGGGTGCTCTGGCAACATCCTCAGGTACACTGACCTTCTCATCTTTTTTCTCGTTCTGAATCTTGGGAGCAGGCGGGGCAGACTCGTTCAGGCTGTCCTTAACTTCCTTCACGGCTCTGGTGGAAAGTGACTTTCCACTCCTCAGCTGAATAGCACTCACGTTTTCACATGAGTTGACCGTGGTTTGGGAAGGAAGCTTCCCTGAGTTCTTGCTCTCGATCTTACTAATAGACACCGCCATTTGTGTCAGCTGCTTGTTTAAATTCTGCAGCTCGGCCTTGTGAGAATTAAGCTCTTCTTGAGCTTCTTTTTGGAACTGGCTGGTGCTCGTGACAATGGTCCTCACCATTTCTTCTAGTGAGCTGGAGGAGCTCGAGGCTTGAGCCTGGGTGGAAGGGTTAGGCCTATCGTGGGACTGGCCTTGGAAGCGAGATTGTCCTTCCCTGTTCCCATAGCTGAAGTTGGGGTGATCGCCAACCGGGGTTATACGTGTTTGAATATGGGTCGTACTTCCTCGGGTTGGAAGCGTACCCCCCGATCGCATTTACCTCCTCCGCCTCGCGGGTTCCTCCAACAATCTTTTTCAGCATACTACCGATCTCGGCCACTTGGGCCCTCATCTCTGTCATCTCGTGACTCTGGGTCATCCCATGGACTTGTCCTTGCCCCCGAATACCAAACTGCTGCGAGTTTGCTGCCATATTCGCTATCAGCTGTTTGGCCTCGACTGGGGTCTTGTCGATCAAGGCCCCGCCGCTCGCTGCATCAATCATTTGTCGGTCGTGGGGCGTCATCCCCTCATAGAAATACTGGATCAATAGCTGATCGACAATCTGATGTTGTGGGCAGCTGGCGCACAGGCGCCCAAATCGCTCCCAGTACTCCTGCAAGGATTCACCTACGTCCTGGGTGATCCCGTAAATTCTTTTCATCAGAGTGGTGGCCAAGGACGCAGGGAAATACTTCTCCAGGAATACCCTCTTCATGTCCTGCCACGTGGTGATCGATCCGGAGGGCAGATAATATAGCCAATCCTTGGCCTTGTCCTTGAGCGTGAAGGGGAATGCCCTCATGTTCAGCTGCTCCTCCGTGACTCCAGCGGGCTTCATCCTCGCGCAGACGCAGTGAAATTCCATCAGATGTTTGTTCGCGTCCTCCCCTGCGTTGCCATGAAAAGAAGGTAACTGGTGAATTAAACCTGACTTTAACTCAAAGTTACCTGCTACCACGGGGTAGTTTATGCATAGGGGCTGCAGGTTCAGATCTGGCGCTGCCAGCTGTTTTAGCGTCCGCGGCGCATCACCTTGCGCCATCTCTTCAACCAAGAAGGGATTCCCTTCTTCTCTTTCAAACGGTCTCTGCCCCTCCCGGGCTTCTCTCCTTAACCGCCGCTCCTCTCTGTCGATTTCTGGGATAAACTGCAATCCACTAACCTCAGAGTTACGGGTCATACACAAACAAAAATTCAAACATACAATATACAAACAGAAAAAAATTTCAGCCAACCATCAATCAATCAAATTCAAACTTCAATCATAATTTCAATCAAATTTTCCTTCTCCCCGGCAACGGCGCCAATTTTGGTGTGCGATATTTTGAATTATCGCCTAATCTCAAGCTGTCGAGGCTTGCCAAAATACGATTTATAAGCCTATAACCAAGGCTTTGCAGCCAGTGGTAACAGGGTCGATCCAAGGAGAAGGTATGATTGAAATTACTATTAAAATTGGGATTAACTAATCGATTGGTTTTTGTAACGGGGGGATTTTTTCAGCATGCAAAGGAAAGTAATAGAGCGCTAACGGAAGGATAACAAGTAGAAAGACGCGTGCACGGTTTGGGAGTTTCGGGATTAATTGCTAGACAATTTCGGTTCATCATTTAATACAAAATTCATGGCGTACAGGTTATGATACACACGGACGACTACCCGAGAAGCCCCAAGGTATTCGACTCCATAGATATTAAGCAGACCACACAGTTCCGATTAAACGTTATCCAAAATTGCATTAAGGTGATCAGCCCTAAATTTATCCTAGACAGTCACTAGCTAACCGCGACGAACATTCAAGCATGAAATCTAATTGCTAGTAGATTGCCCGCAAACGCTGTATGCAATCAACAACTATCATACACGACTCGATACTCCGATTTAGTTTTATCTATCTGTGTTACTTAGTCGAATAGTGAGAGGCACGACATCGCTATTCTTTAACATTCACAATATGCTAGAAGTTTCGAGTGTCAATCGTAAAATCCTAACACGTTCATAAGATTAAGCAAGATAGACAAATGTATATAAACAGCCACCAATATGCATTCAAAGTATAGATTATCAGAACCAAAAAGTCTAACAAAAATCCCTTAAACTATTCCCAAACCGTTCACCCTTACCTTAGCCGTCCATGGAACGGGTTGTCAATTCCGCTCCAACGAAGGCCATGGATGGCGTCATCAACAAATTACAAGAAGAAGGAAGATCTTAAACATGCCAACAATGGCGGAGCTCAAAGAAATCTAAGAAAAACGAGAGGAAGAAGAAGAAGAAAACGCTCCAAAAATGTCTCGGTTCTTCTCAAAATTGCGCAGAAAACGTCTTATACAGAAGCTGTAATCGACGTAGCGTCGAGACGCTAGGCCAGCGTCTCGACGCTGTGCCCTAATTAATCCGCGCGCGCCTCGCGATGGCGTCGAGACGCTGGGCGGCGTCTCGATGCTGCCCCGATGATTTTCCAGCGCGCGCCTCCTCTGGAGCGTCTCGACGCCAAGGAGAGTCTCGACGCTTCGGCAGCGTCGAGCTAGCGTCTCGACGCTATCACTCGACGCTAGCACTCGGGTTTTTGCAGCGTCGAGCCAGCGTCTCGACGCTGGCTCTCGGTTTTGGGGCTGGAAAATTGCCTCTCCTAGGCGGTTTTGGCCCGTTTCTTCACGGATCAACTTCCCCTTTCCCGATGCACTCCCGGGGCGTTAAAACTCCACTTTTAGCTCTCGAACGAGTCCAACGGACGCACGAGCTCTTTGCCGCAATTCTCCTACAAACGAGATATATTAACCAATTAAACGCGGACTTTAGCTACAATTAAGAAGTATTTAGAAGCTCCAAAATGGAGTTATCAAACACGTGCTCCTAATTTGAGTGTCGGGATTGATTGTTTATGTAGTTCAGATCATAGACACAAAAGATACTTAACCGGTTTTTGTTAACACTCACACACATTAAAAGACCCAATCAAAACAAGTGCTCCCATGCTTTAATTAGAACTAATAATCCCAAGTAATTAATAAGGAATTGACAGCTCCTAACTAAGCTTCGCTAATAATTCCAACTTAGGGGCGACCGCTCTCCCAAATTTGGATTAGTCGCGAGCGACGGGTAAACGTGCGACGGGCCAATTGATGAAATCTCTAACAATGAGACTCGATTTTATTCTATCTCTAGAATTTATCAACAAACCAAACAAACGTGGACACATTTAATTCAGAATGATAGATTTAATTACTCAAAACATGAAGTGCGACCGCTAAGTCATGGTTTTTTAATCGAACCAACACATAATTAACTTAACGGGTGTCAACCATAAAGAAAATCATGCTGGACATTAAAGAACGAGGCTAGAGATGAATTGAATGCTATAACAAGCTAAGAAAATGATAAAAAGTTCAGATCTCACCTAATACTTCAACAACACAAACCCTAAACCTAAATTAGAGCACTTACCTATGTTCCCGTTGTGAAATGCAAGAGAAATCAACAAGAAATCCACTCCAATGTATTAAAATGGGTAAGAAATATGTTTTGGCTCAAAAATCGAGTTCTACAAAAGATGGGGGCTGGAAAAATTGGGAGAGAATGCCCTAATATTAGCAAAAACGGACTTAAATACCCAAAACAGCGTCAGACTAGCGCCTAGGCGCCATAAGTCGGCGCCTAGGCGCTGCGGGCGCGCGCGCACAGAATCGGGACAGCGCCTAGGCGCTAACCTCTCTGAAAAATTTACAATGACGGGCATTTTTGTTTTACTTTTAATGACGGACATTTTTTTGACTTTTAATGACGGGCATGGTGAGGCGAGGCGAGGGCGCGCGGGCGTTTGGTGATGGGTCGAGCGATGGGGGCGCGCGGGCATGGAAGCGAGCGCGAGGCGGGTCGGGCGCGAGTGGTGGGCGGATGTCTGGAGCGGGCCGCGCGCAGGGGTGCTGGGCCGAGCGGGGCGAGGGCGCGCGGGCACACGCGTCTGGGACTTTTAATGACGGGCGCGCGGGCGCGGAGCGGGCCGAGGGTGCGTCTGGGACTTTTAATGACGGGCAGGCTGCCTGATGCCTCCGTTGGGCGCTGCCCTCTCGGGTCTAAGCCCCAAATTGCATTTTTTAGCTTCCGAGCTCATTTTGGCCTATCTTCTTGACCCGAACACTTCCCGAAACTCCTAAAATGCCCGATTTAGCCCCGAAAATCATAAATGGACTTCCCGAGCTCTTTGTCGTGAAACACCAACAATAAGGCAATTTAATTTAATTAAGTACGACATTTAGCTAAATTTAAGGCTATAATTATAGCTATATTTTAGAGTTATCACCTAGGTAACTCGATCTTAATCCTGAGCTTACTATGAACTCCTGCTTATTAGACAGTATCCTTTGACTTGTAAGGGTGAGAGTGGCCCAATAGCGCCGACTCAATAATCCTATCATCTTGGGGATAAAAGTCCAATAGCTAGCTGAGGACATAGTGTACTCAATAATCCTATCATCTTGTTCCCTTAATAGCTGACTCTGGGCTTGAACAATGAGCGCTCACCCTCTCCTGATCAGAGAGGGTTAATTGATCTGTTGGTTGGACCACAGATCTATTGTTCATTAGAGATGTCAATGGTACTTAAGGAACAAGACGTAATGCAGAGGTTAAACGGTTTAAATGACCCAACTGTGATTACGAACAACCTGTGAAGGGTCGACTTGCCCGTGACGGTTATATCAGAGGATATAATATATCTATAGTGAGGAGAGTGCAACCCTCAGACTATATTGGAGTCTCCGGGGGTTAACGAATGTTTGTTAGTTCGGTTAAAAGGGTTTTGACCGGATAATCTCGTATCGTTGGAGCTCATGATATGTAGGTCCTTTAGGTTCTCCTGGCTAGCTTGGATAACGTCGTGCAACAGTATAAGAGAAAAGGAAAAGAATTTGAAATGTTCAAATTCAGTTTGTGGAAGAATGATGCACATATTTAAATATGATTTAAATAAGGGAATGGTCTAAAACATGAATATGATTCATGTGCAAAAATTCAGTTTTTTGGAAAACCGGGTTTAGCCATATTATTTAATTAATATTTGATATTGAATTAAATAGTATTAATTAATTAAAAAGTTTAATAAATAAAAATATTTATTATTATTTAAAATTAATTATGTTTAAAATAATAATAAATATATATATATGGCTTACATGCATTGTGCATGTAAGACATATGTTAAGATTATATATATTTAGTTGGCTAAAACTAAGAGGGGTATACGTTTTGTTTGAAGAAGTTTTCAATTGTTGAAGAACATTACAGTAGCCCACTGCCTTCCATTTTCTTCTTCTTGATGTTCTTCTTTTATTTTCTCTTTTAACGAAGTCCCACCACTTCGTTTCTCGGCGCCGAGGATAGCGGGACTACCGGAGGTGGTCTTCGGCTCGTTCGTGAGAAAGGTTCGAAGAGTTCGTGATGAAGAACGAGTGGCAGAACACGAAGAAATCGGAACTACAAGGGTATGTAATTCTAATTTCTTATTTCCGTCTCTTGAGCATGTTTTCTAATTGTTAAATTGATGAAATTGGAGTATCATCGATCCAAAATCGCTTCCACTGCTTATATCCCTCCATCAATTGGTATCAGAGCGATTTTTGGATCATCTCAATTTGAATAAATTTAAGTTGGTGGGTATTTGGTAAGAGGGTTTTTGAATATCCTGCTAAATATCAAGCTGTCGAGGCTTGCCAAAATAAATTTATAAACCCGTAGCTTTTAGCTTTGCAGCTAGCGGTAACGGGGTCGAACCACAGAGAGGGAATAAAATTGAGAATTAATCGTTTAGGTTATAATTAAGTTGACCGGTGAAGTTTGTCACAAAAAGGGGGGTTTTAAACATGCAAAGTAGTGAAAAGTGCTAACGGAAAAATAATAAACTCGAGAATGAAGAGTGTTGGATTTGGGGGATTTCGGGATCTTGCTAAGCGTTTTAACATTTATCATTTAATTCTAAAGTAAGGCTAATCGATAATGACATGCACGCGGTCAGTTACCCGGGAAGCCCCAAGTGTAACCGGCTCCATAGCAATTAATTAGACCACGAGTTCTAATTAAACAGTATCTAAAGTTTCATTAGGGTGATCAACCCAAATTGACTCTAAACAGTCACTAGCATACCGCGACGGACATTCGATCACATAATCTAATTGCTAACTGGCGACCCGCAAGCGCTGAATGTAACCAACAACCATCTTGCATGACTCGATACTCCGGTTTAATTTTATTGTTCTGTGTTACTAGTCGAATAGTGAGAGGCACGGCATCGCTACTCTTCAACGCTAACAAAATGCTAGAAAACACGATTGTCAGTCGGCGAAATCTAACACATGCATAGGATGAAGTAAGAACAATAAATGCATACAAATCAAAGCCAAATCAGAACCATTAAGCATACATTATCAAAACATTAAAGACTTAGCAAGAATCCCTAATTAACCCAAATCCAAACACAAGTACCTTAGCCAACCATGGAGGTTTGAAGTTCCAACACTCCCATGGAAGCCTTGGGCATCATCCCCAAGCTAAAATACAAAGAATAAGCTCCAAAAGGCCACAAATGGCAGAGAAATGAAGAAGACCCGAGAGCAAATCGAAGGGAAGAAGAAGATGTATCAAAAGTTGGCTGAAAAATCGTCAAAATGACGTTTTAAACCGTCGGAGCGTCGAGACGCTAGGCAAGCTTCTTGATGCTGGTGCCCTAAGTGTCGCGCGCGTTTTCGTCGTGATGGCGTCGAGACGCTGCGCGAGCGTCTCGACGCTGTGGCCAATTTCTCCAGCGCGCGCGCTCGCGATGTCGTCGAGACGCCAGGCGAGCGTCTCGACGCTTGCCCGATAAATTTCCAGCGCGCGTGTGCTTCCGGAGCGTCTCGACGCTTGCTCTCGGGTTTGGGGCTGAAAAATTGCCTCTCCTAGGCAATTTTCTTCATATCTTCATGTGTGAGCTTCCCCTTCTCCCGAAGCACTCCCGAGGCACTAAAACGCCTTCCTTAGCCACAAAACGCACTCAATGGATGCCACGAGCTCTATGCCGCAAATCTCCTATAAAAGAGACATATTAAACAATTAATCACGACTTCTAGCTAGAGTTAGGGAGTGGAATATAGCTCCAAAATGGAGTTATCAAACACCCCCAACTTAAATCTTGCTAGTCCTCGAGCAAGGCTAATAAAGAATTTGACTCTAAAGGACCATGCATACATGCCTCTAATTCAAACCTCAATGCTTTTTACAAATCTAAACATAACATAACCACGAAAGCAATCAGCGCATGCATTTAATCAAGAACACATCAAAAATCAACTATCGCTCCCTAACGTGTGTGTGTGTGCTAGCCAACCTATCCTAAACCTATGTAAGCCTGGAAAACCACATGCAACATATCATCCCGTTTTCCCCCTACTTCTAGCATTTAAGAGCAGTCTACACTTGATCACATAAGAGAGAGCAATGAATTAAAAGGCCAAACACGATTTTCTCATACTTTTTCTCTTTCTCTTTTTGAGTACTTTGTACTCTTCGTTATGGTTCTTTGAACCCAACTTTTTATTTTCTTTTTCTTTCCAATCCCGAGTTGCCTAACATGTCAAACTTAAGCTTCAGCTTCACATTTTTAAGGACTAACGTTCACTTCTTAAGTGCGCACTTAAAAAGGAGGAACGCCTCGGGAGAATTTTCTAACCAATCATGCTTTTCTGTTTTTTTTTATTAGGCTTAATTAACCACTAACTCTCATGCAACAAGCTACCCTAGGGGTGCCTTTCGGGGTGACAACAAGAATCATGCAACATGCATTCAAACTAAGCCTACGGAGTCTAAGATGAGCTTGCTAAGTGCTCGATAGATGCAAGGGAGCAATATAATTTTTTTTAAAATTTTTGACATGAACCTAATAAATGCAAAACAACGTCATGCAAAAACTAGATTATGCAAATGCTCAGATTCCAAAAAGACACTTCCTAGATCGTCATAATTAGAAAGCATATAAACAGAGTCCCAAGCACTTCAATTCAAAATTAGCACTGCTCAACAAACTACACATGCATATCCACAACATCCAACTCCACCCCCAACTTCAGAATATAGCATTGTCCTCAATGCTTCTCTATCAGATACAAAAAAGTAAAGGGAAAAGAAAAACAACACTTCCCTGATCTTAGTGAAGCTGGCGAGGGAAAAGAGGTGACGCTTCCCTATACGAGCCCAATTTCCTCAACTTCTCCTTATTTCCTAAAAAAAAAAAAAAAACAGCAAGCTAAATTAAGCTAAATTACACTACGAAACTTAAAACTAAAACAATAATAAACTAAATGACGGAAAAACAGTTCAACACTCGGGTGCCTCCGAGAAGCGCAGAATTTTTAAAGTCGTTTGCTCGACTGAATTCACTCAACGAACTCATCCATACTCCGACAACGCGGGGGATGTCCCAGACATATCCTCGTCCACACTATTCCTGCAAACATCATTTAAAAACATTTTTTCTCTTCGTGCCTTGAGCACGTGAACATCATCATTGTTAGTGCAATAAAAAACAGCACCATTATCATTTAAATCCAAATCTTTTTTCCTAACAGAAGCAAAAGAATAGTCCCTCAAGCGCGAGGTCAAATTCTCTTCCTTCACACAACCCACAGATTTTGTTTTTCCATTCTCATCATACACAAAGGACTTCGATGCATTCATAAAAAATTCATTCACAGTTCCATCAAATTCTACAGACAAAGCACCCCTATCAACATCAATCTTGACCTTAGCGGCCTTCATAAATGGGCGTCCTAGTAAGATAGAAGAGGGAACATGCGAATAGTTTTTGTTCATATTTAACACGTAGAAGTCGCATGGAAACAACAAATCTTTCACTTTAACCAAAATGTCCTCAATTTTCCCTAATGGATGCACATAAGATCGATCGGCTAGTTGAACAACTATATTAGACTCAATTAAATTGCACGGTTCGAGTTCTTTAAACACATCAAAAGACATGACATTAATTGAGGCACCGAGATCTAGCATAGCATTTTCAATCAGGTTAGTACCAATAGTGCATGGGATAGTAAACATACCAGGATCGACGCACTTTGGTGGAAGCGTACCTTGGAAAATTGCAGAGACAGTTTCTTTCTTTAATTCTTCATTTTTGTCCATCTTCTCATTCTCAAGATGGCTTGGGAAGCATTCAATCGACTTCTCCTTTTCCTCCACAACGGGAGGCAACAAACGGCTTGGGAAGGGAGCTTTGGGTGTGTAGCCTTTCAAACTCGGGGGTGCACCCAACTGAGCTCTCTTCCTTCCTGACTCAAGATCCTCGATCTTTTTCTCATCCTTGCCTTCCTCTTTCTCCAAAACAGCGGTGTTAGGAGAAATTTCTCTCCCACTTCGTAAGTTAATGGCACAGACTTGCTCACAGGAACTCATCCTCGCTTGTGTGGGAAGCATCCAAGGATTCTCAGGTGTAGAACTCGAGGGAATATCCTTTCCACTCTTCAGTGCAATACCATTTAGGCGTTCTGCTGCCTGAGTTTCCAACTTACTTATCCTGGCATTGACCTCCGTGATCCCCTCGCTCAGTGACTGAATCTGCGCATTGTATTCCTTGCTAGTTTCCATAAAGGACTTGAACATTCCTTCAATGGATTGACCTGAAACAGAAGGAAGAGTTTGCGATGAGTCTTTTTGTATTCTAAGGATAACGCTACATACCTTGGACACCTGGTCCTTGAGCTCTTTGATTTCGCTTGCGAGGCGGGTTTTCTCATGTGCTCCAATTCCATTCTGCTGCATATTCTGAGCCATATTAGAGATCAAACGCCGAGCTTCCGCTGGGGTCTTGTCAAGCAACGCCCCTCCACTAGCTGCATCAAGAATCAATTTATCATGATCACATAAGCCTTCATAGAACATACGAATGAGATCAGCCTCCGAGATCCGATGGTGGGGGAAATCTTCGCACAACCGGGTATACCGCTCCCAGCATTTATGAAAGGTCTCCCCTTCTTTTTGAATGATCCCGTAGATCTCTTTCCTTAGGAACTTGGCCCTCGAGGCGGGGAAATATTTGTCTAAAAACAGCCCTTTCAACCCATTCCACGTAGAGATAGTCCTAGGTAAGTAGTGCAACCAATCCATCGCTTGGTCTTTCAAGGTCAGAGGAAATGCTCTCAAATTCAATTGATCTTCAGTTACTTCGCTCATTTTCATCGCAAAGCACACCATATGGAATTCCTTAAGGTGCTTGATCAGATCTTCACCTGATTTACCATAAAAAGAAGGAAGTGAGTTAAGCAAACTTGGTTTTAGCTCAAAATTACCTGTTATCGGCGGAAATGATATACACAAAGGTCGACAGAGCAAGCCATCCATCGCCCGCTCTTTTAGCGTTCTCCGATTCTCATTAACGTTCTCCAAAACCTCCATCTCTTCCGAATTAAACCTGAACTTTAAAAATCTTGGAAGAGAGGACCGTTATCCAAATAAAATAAAATAAACAATTCACTAAATTTTTTTGTTTTTTAAAAACAACCAATCAACCTTAATCAAAAACAAAAATTAATCTCATTTTTAATTGCCCTCCCCGGCAACGGCGCCAATTTTGGTAAGAGGATTTTTGAATATCCTGCTAAATATCAAGCTGCCGAGGCTTGCCAAAATAAATTTATAAACCCGTAGCTTTTAGCTTTGCAGCTAGCGGTAACGGGGTCGAACCACAGAGAGGGAATAAAATTGAGAATTAATCGTTTAGGTTATAATTAAGTTGACCGGTGAAGTTTGTCACAAAAAAGGGGGTTTTAAACATGCAAAGTAGTGAAAAGTGCTAACGGAAAAATAATAAACTCGAGAATGAAAAGTGTTGGATTTGGGGGATTTCGGGATTTTGCTAAGCGTTTTAACATTTATCATTTAATTCTAAAGTAAGGCTAATCGATAATGACATGCACGCGGTCAGTTACCCGGGAAGCCCCAAGTGTAACCGGCTCCATAGCAATTAATTAGACCACGAGTTCTAATTAAACAGTATCTAAAGTTTCACTAGGGTGATCAGCCCAAATTGACTCTAAACAGTCACTAGCATACCGCGACGGACATTCGATCACATAATCTAATTGCTAACTGGCTACCCGCAAGCGCTGAATGTAACCAACAACCATCATGCATGACTCGGTACTCCGGTTTAATTTTATTGTTCTGTGTTACTAGTCGAATAGTGAGAGGCACGACATCGCTACTCTTTAACGCTAACAAAATGCTAGAAAACACGATTGTCAGTCGGCGAAATCTAACACATGCATAGGATGAAGTAAGAACAATAAATGCATACAAATCAAAGCCAAATCAGAACCATTAAGCATACATTATCAAAACATTAAAGACTTAGCAAGAATCCCTAATTAACCCAAATCCAAACACAAGTACCTTAGCCAACCATGGAGGTTTGGAGTTCCAACACTCCCATGAAGCCTTGGGCATCATCCCCAAGCTAAAATACAAAGAATAAGCTCCAAAATGCCACAAATGGCGGAGAAATGAAGAAGACCCGAGAGCAAATCGAAGGGAAGAAGAAGATGTATCAAAAGTTGGCTGAAAAATCGTCAAAATGACGTTTTAAACCGTCGGAGCGTCGAGACGCTAGGCAAGCGTCTCGACGCTGGTGCCCTAAGTGCCGCGCGCGTTTTCATCGTGATGGCGTCTCGACGCTGCGCGAGCGTCTCGACGCTGTGGCCAATTTCTCCAGCGCGCGTGCTCGCGATGGCGTCGAGACGCCAGGCGAGCGTCTCGACGCTTGCCCGATGTTTTCCAGCGCGCGCGTGCTTCCGGAGTGTCTCGACGCTAGTGCAGGGTCTCGACGCTTGCAGCGTTGAGCAAGCGTCTCGACGCTGTTGCTCGACGCTTGCTCTCGGGTTTGGGGCTGAAAAATTGCCTCTCCTAGGCAATTTTCCTTCATATCTTCATGTGTGAGCTTCCCCTTCTCCCGAAGCACTCCCTAGGCACTAAAACGCCTTCCTTAGCCACAAAACGCACTCAATGGATGCCACGAGCTCTATGCCGCAAATCTCCTATAAAAGAGACATATTAAACAATTAATCACGACTCTTAGCTAGAGTTAGGAAGTGAAATATAGCTCCAAAATGGAGTTATCAAACTTAATTTAGAAATTGTTTCTGAATGGACGTGTAAAGTGAATATCAGTTTTGGCATTATTTCTTTTTGAATTTCATTATTTGTAATTGCCCGAGATTCTATGAGCTTTGATGTGTGCTGAAGAGTTTGTATTCTTTAGAGTGATTAGAGTCCATATAGGTTTCTTTGTGAAAGAAGCTCGAGTTTTGAGCTCGCCGAAATGTTCGATGTAAGTTCAAACTCGTTCTAGGCGATATTGGTAATGAACTTTTGTATGTTCACAAAATTCAAGCTGTCGAGGCTTGCCAAAATAATATTTATATGCCGATTATACCGACTAAATTGTAGTTAGTGATAACCAGGTTGATCCACATGGAGCGGTCAATAATCCTAATTTAATTGAATTGAATTTGCAATGATAAAATATGGGGATTTTGTTTGGGAAAAACAGTGGCGAAAACTAAATTTAAACTAACGGAAAATTAAAACGGGAAGTATGAAATGGACGAATACGATTGATTAGCAAGTGTCGGGATTGATCTAATGTACTTTGGTTCATTGATTAATAAGTGAATTAGTCAAGACGTTTCATGCACACAAAATGTTTTGTCCCTCTCGGGTCCAAACATCCCAATGAATTAATTAGGAACGTGCAATTCTAATTAAACATGCCCGCTAATTAATCTAAGTTCATGAGTCTCAAATCAATTAACAAACAGTAACGGGTATCATTGAGACGAATTAATCCTAGAACTAATTCGATTTATCTCTTAATCTTAAGCCCGTCGTGAGAACGTTAATCAATTTCTATCCCCAACTGTCACTTGGGCTCGAATTGATTAGCCACCAGCTAGACTTTCGCTACTAAGTATTGAAGTTTGTCAAAAATCAACACTAGCCGACTAATCATGCGTACCTAATTATGGACGTCACTCCTAATCGAAAAGGCAAGTCATTCGTTCTTAATACAGACCAAGAGATGCAAGAAAAATCATTCATTCATGCTAAACAATTCAATTAAACTCTAATCTCACCTAATACAAAAGATAATCAATCCCTAAACTTAACTAACCAATCACTAACCTCTAGCTATCCATGGAGATGAAGGTTGCCCAAGCATTCATGGAGGTTGTCTCCTTCATACAACCCAAAAATGGGCAAAAATCAGAAAAATGGGGAAGAAAACGGCAATCCCGAGGGGAAAAGGGGAGAGAATCCTTTTAAAAATCGGAAATGAAGGCTTTATATCTGTCGGAGCGTCGAGACGCTAGGACAGCGTCTCGACGCTGTGCCCTAAGTTGGTAGCGCGCGCACTCGGGGTAGCGTCGACACGCTCGGCCAGCGTCTCGACGCTGTCAGCGTTGAGCGAGCGTTGAAACGTGCGCGCTCGACGCTGGCACTCGTCAATCTTCAGAAATCGTCGGGGCGGCGTCGAGACGCTAGGACAGCGTCGAGATGCTGAGCAGCGTTGAGCTAGCGTCTCGACGCTGCCGCCTAACGCTTGCTCTCGGGTTTGGTGGCCAAAAATTGCCTTTCCATGACAATTTTTGCCATTTCTTCAATTCTTCAAGCCCCTTCACTCCCTATGGGTCCATGAAGCTCTAAAACGCCGCTTTTAGCCTCTAAACACGTCCTCGGACTCCTCGAGCTCTCTACCATGAGTTTACCTACAAAAAGGAATTTTAATCAATATTGAGCATAGTTTTAGCTATAATTAGGGAGTAAATAATAGCTCTATTTTGGAGCTATCAAAATACCCCCAACCTAAATCTTGCTAGTCCTCGAGCAAGGCTACTCTTAAATTATCACCACAGAACAAATTTTTTGCATGCTATCGACTCAAACCTCAAGGCTTCAAAGATCAAGGCATTTACTTAACATGAAAGCAATTAATTGCATGCATTGATTGAGAACATTTCGAAAATCTAACCGTTACTCTCCTACGTGCGTGTGTGTTCAGCAAACATATTCTAGCTCACATAGACCCGAAAAAAAAAACTTTATGCAACCTTACCTCTTGTTTTCCCCCTACTTCTAGCAATACAGAACAGTCTAACGGCTTTTCAACAATCAAGAGAGTAACAAATTAAAAGGCCTAATTTTTACTTTTTTCTTTAGTACTTTGTACTCTTTATTTTCTTCAAACTACCATTTTTTTACTTTTTCTTTATTTTGCTTCTCCAAGAGAGCCTAACATGTCAAGTTTGACTTCGTTCCAGCTTACCTGCAATTTCATTGCACCATGTATCTGACTACGGGCAAGCTTCACATTTTTAAGGACTAATGCTCACTTCTTAACGTGCACTTTAAGAAGGAGGAGCACCTCAGGAGCTTTTATTTTCATGCTTGCTTTTTTTTACTAGGCAATAGCTTCGCTACAATTCGATTAACCTATTACAACCTATCATGCATCAAGCCTTCCCTAGAGGTGCCTTTCGGGGTGACAACATGATTTCAGGCTAAATAAAGCAATTCTAAGCCTACAGAGTCCAGAATAAGATGCTACGTGCTCGATAGATGCAAGGAAGCAACGACAAAAATTTTAAAAAATTTCGAAAAATGCTCAATTAACGCATACAATCTCATGCTTTTCCTATTATGCAACTACGAAGATTTTAAAAGCATATCTTAGATTGTCCTCATCGAACAACATGCAAATTCAGACTACGACACTTCAAATTCAGATAAAACCCATGCTCGATAACTACACAGAAGTCCACAGACAAACCGCCCCCAACCTTAGATAGATGCATTGTCCTCAATGCATCAACCATCAGATAAATCAATAAACGAGCAACATAAGGGAACACGAGAACTTCCCTGATCTTTGCAAGGTTGGCGGAGAGAGGGGGCTATCTTTTCTTCCCAATTTAAGGTCCATAAGCCGGGAAATCTCCTTAATCTCCTAAGCAAAACGAAACAAAAAAAGCAAGCAAGCATTAACAACTAAGCTACTTAAAGTAATAAACTAAAACAAACAGAAATAACAGTTCAAACTCGGGTGCCTCCGAGAAGTGCAAATTTTTAAAGTCCATTGCTCGACTGTATTCTCGGACTCTACTCATCCATAGTCCAACATCTTGGAAGATACTCCATCCATCTTCCTATATCCATCCTTCCTTCCAAAGTCCACAGAAAAGAATTTCCTTGGCTTCTCCTGCATACTAACAACATCAATCCCAAACAATGCATTCAGAGTATCCACATGCACATTCCCATCAGCCTTCATCGGTTAGTGCATCCATTTTAAACTCACTCTTATCTCCATCAAATTCACTAGATAAGACTCCTTTATCCATATCAATTTTAACCTTAGCAGTTTTCATGAAAGGACGTCCTAAAAGAATTGACGCGGACATACGAGATGAGTTTTCATTCATTTCAAGCACATGAAAGTCAACGGGGAAGTACAAATTGTTAACTTTAACGAGAACATCTTCAACTTTTCCCATAGAACACACAAATGATTTATCAGCCAGTTGCACTATAACACCAGATCTATGCATATATTTCAATTTAAGCTCTTGAAAAACATCATAAGACATCACATTAATTGATGATCCTAGATCTAACATGGCATCGTAAATCACTTTGTCCCCTATTATGCAAGGTAAAGTAAACATACCTGGATCCTTGCATTTCGTTGGTAGAACAATGTTGGACATTCTCGAGTCATTCAAGCTTTTCACTTCTTCTTCCACCTTTTGCTTCCTTTTGGAGGTGCACCAACTCTTAAGGAATCTTGAGTACTTAGGGATTTGCTTGATGGCTTCCAAAAGGGGAATGTTCACCACAACCCTCTTAAAACTCTCCAAGACTTCTTTATCTTCCTCATCTACCTTAGGCTTTGGCTTAGCCAGCCTACTTGGAAATGGCGCAACTGGAACACATTTTTGCTTAGGCACAGAAGATTCCTCATCTTGGTCCTCTTCATCAATGATCCTGGGACTCAGCTGTTTTCTTGGATTGGGATGCTTTGGCACATACTTTTGAACAACTAGAGGATTTTTCTTCTTTTCGCCCTCCAACTCGGCTGGAGGATCCATCAATCTACTCGGGAAGGGGGCTTTAGGCACATACACCCTAATACAGGTGGGATCGAAGTTTACCCTTTTCCACCTTGGTTCAGGAGTCTCCTCCATTGGTGTAGAATTTGGAGAGATTTCCTTTCCGCTTCTCAAGGTTATGGCGCACACTTGTTCACAAGTCCTCGCCATCGGTTGTTGCGGTGGTCTCTGTGAGCACTGATCCTCCACCTTACTAAGCCTTTCGTCGAGCCTCTTCATTGCATCAGCCAGACCTCGCACTTGAACTCCACTACTCTCAAACATGGCCGAAAACTTCATCAAGTAAGAACTCACCATCTCCTCGACATTTCGATCTGAAACAGAAGATTGAGATTTTTGTAAGCTCTGAGCTACTATGAGAAGCGAGTTACTTACCTCGAGTACTTGGGCTTTGAGCTCGTTCAAATCCTTTGAGAGACGGGCATGCTCCACTCCTCCACCACTATACTGCTGAAGGTTCCCGGCCATATTAGAGATCAGAATTCTAGCCTCCACGGGAGTCTTATCAAGGAGAGATCCTCCACTAGCAGCATCAATCATCTGGCGGTCTCGTGGAAGCATACCATCGTAAAAATACTGAATGAGGAGATGCTCAGCTATCTGGTGATTGGGATGGCTCCCACACAGTCGGTTGTACCTCTCCCAACATTCGTATAAATTCTCCTCAGCTCCCTGCGTGATCCTACAGATTTGCCTCCTGATGTCAGTGGCTTTTGAGGCAGGGAAGTACTTTTCCAAAAATAAGCCCTTCAATCCGTTCCATGTCGTGACAGACCCAGATGGAAGACAATACAACCAATTTTTTGCCTTTTCCTTCAAAGTGAAAGGAAAGGCCCTCAAGCACAGCTGGTCCTCAGTCACTCCTTGGGGCATCATCCCCGAACATACCAGATGGAATTCCTTAAGATGCTTTGAGAGGATCCTCACCTACATTGCCACAAAAAGAAGGTAGTTGGTGAATTAATCCAGATTTTAATTGGAAATTACCTAGAACTACCAGATACGCTATACACAGTGGTTTGCGGTCTAAGTTCGGTGATGCCAACTGCCTCATAGTCCTTTGATCCTCAAAATTAGCCTCCATCTCTTTCGCTTTTCTCAAAAATTAAAAAGAAAAAAAAACTGTACACAAAAACTTAAAAGAAACGGGTCATACTGTACAAGAAGAATAACAATAAACAGAACCCAAGAAAATAAAAATAAAAAGAAATAAAATTATTTACAAAATAAAATAAAATAAAATAAAAACAAAAAAACAAATAAAATTCAATCAAGTAAGATTATATTTTTGCTTCCACGGCAACGACGCCAATTTTGGTAATGAACTTTTGTATGTTCACAAAATTCAAGCTGTCGAGGCTTGCCAAAATAATATTTATATGCCGATTATACCGACTAACTTGTAGTTAGTGATAACCAGGTCGATCCACAGGGAGCGATCAATAATCATAATTTAATTGAATTGAATTTGCAATGATAAAATAGGGAGATTTTGTTTGGGAAAAACAGTGGCGAAAACTAAATTTAAACTAACGGAAAATTAAAACGGGAAGTATGAAATGGACGAATACGATTGATTAGCAAGTGTCGGGATTGATCTAATGTACTTTGGTTCATTTATTAATAAGTGAATTAGCCAAGACGTTTCATGCACACAGAATGTTTTGTCCCTCTCGGGTCCAAACATCCCAATGAATTAATTAGGAACGTGCAATTATAATTAAACATGCCCGCTAATTAATCTAAGTTCATGAGTCTTAAATCAATTAACAAACAGTAACTAGTATCATTGAAACGAATTAATCCTAGAACTAATTCGATTTATCTCTTAATCTTAAGCCCGCCGTGAGAACGTTAATCAATTCCTACCCCCAACTGTCACTTGGGCTCGAATTGATTAGCCACGAGCTAGACTTTCGCTACTAAGTATTGAAGTTTGTCAAAAATCAACACTAGCCGACTAATCATGCGTAACTAATTATGGACGTTACTCCTAATCGGAAAGGCAAGTCATTCGTTCTTAATACAGACCAAGAGATGCAAGAAAAATCATTCATTCATGCTAAACAATTCAATTAAACTCTAATCTCACTTAATACAAAAGATAATCAATCCCTAAACTTAACTAACCAATCACTAACCTCTAGCTATCCATGGAGATGAAGGTTGCCCAAGCATTCATAGAGGTTGTCTCCTTCATACAACCCAAAAATGGGCAAAAACCAGAAAAATAGGGAAGAAAACGGCAATCCCGAGGGGAAAAAGGGGAAAGAATCCTTTTAGGATTATATATATATATATATATATATATATATATATTATTTAGTTGGCTAAAACTAAAAGGGGTATACGTTTTGTTTGAGAAGTTTTCAATTGTTGAAAATCATTACAGTAGCCCCCTTCCTTCGATATTCTTCTTATTCCTCTTCTTCTTTTATTTTATCTTTAAACGAAGTCCCACCACTTCGTTGCTCGGCGCCGAGGATAGCGGGACGACTAGAGGTGGTTGGTAGATGGATTTTTTGAATATCCAACTAAATTTCAAGCTGTCGAGGCTTGCCAAAATACAATTTATAAACCCGAATACACCGAGCTATTTGTAGCTTAGAGGTAACGGGGTCGATCCACAGGAAATTAAAAAATTCAATTTTACTAAGTCTAATTTGCTAGTGATAAAAAGTATGTGCAAATTTGGTTTGGGGGAAGGGAGCTCCTAATATGCAAGCTAACGGAAAATTAAATGACAAGTGCAAAATTTAAATGGTTGCGCCTAACTCCGAGAAATGAAATTTATCGTTATGGATGCTCGGTTCATCAATACAATTTATTAACTAATCATGCTTATGCACACAATTCATTTGGTTAAATCCTAACTCAAATGACCCAAAGATATAATTAGATATGTGCAATTCTAATCGTTCTTGGCCAATAATCCATTCAAGGTAGCGACCCCTAAATCGACTATAAGCCAGTGACGGGAACACTGTGACGGTTAATCATAAGACTAACCCGGTTTTTCTCTCGCCTTAAGCCTAACATGAAAATGTTAATTAATTCAGATTACCAACTGTCACTTTGGGTTGAATTAATTAGCCATGCTTAAGCTCGTGCCACCCAGCGGTTTGGGCAATTATACGTCCCAACCTTTAGCCCTCTATCATGCATAGGAATTAGAGAGAAAATCTAATTAAGCTACACATGCTAGAATTTGAATAAGAACAAGCAAGAGATGCATAAACATACTAATTGGCTTCACATTCACAAAGGGGAAAATCTCCCCAAACATCCATAAATCACAAAACCAAAATCGAAATTAAGCACTAACCTTAGTTTAGCCTTCCATGGAGGATGAATAAATCAAATCCCCCATGGAAGAGCTTAGTACCATACAAAGAGGAGAAGAAGAAGCTCAAAAATGGTGGAAAATGGTGTAGACCCGAGAGGAAGAATTGGGGAAGAAGATGGATGAAGAAGATTGGGCAAAAATGAGGCGTTTTCACGCCTTAAATCGTCGGAGCGTCTCGACGCTAGGCAAGCGTCTCGACGCTGGTGCCCTAAGTTAACCGCGCGCGCGCGGGCGTCTCGACGCTCGGACAGCTTCTCGACGCTGTCGCGCGTCTGTTGCGTGCTCAGTGTGTAGATAAAATGTAATGCGAAGAGCACTCAGAACATGCAAGCATACATGGTCTGCAGCAAGTGATAAGTATTTTTTAATTAGTTTTCCCACAGAGATTGAGTTTAGTTACTAACGAAGTGAGGTGTTAAATTAGAGAGGGTCACTTAAATTGGATGGATTTGAGGTTGATGTGCCGAAATAACAAAGAATGCAAGAAGGATGCAAGCATAAACGAAAGCAAGTAAAGAGATTAAGCTTTGATTTGAAGAAGAAAGAATTGCGGATTTAGCAATATCCTAGCAATAAAATCGCAAAAGTAAAAGACTGGGAAAAATGCTAAGGCAAAAACAGAACTATAGAATTGCGGTTCTCGCAATTCTCTAGCAATTGAATTAGCAACGATTTAAAGGTGAGATAAGGCAACAAGGTCGACTTAAGACTCATCTATAGACACTTAACTACGATAATTCAACAGTAGATTAAATTATCATGCATCGATTTAGCTCAGTCTCATGCATCTCTCGATTACATTCATTAGATCTTTTAGTTCACTCATATCCAAGTAAGACATAAACACCTATTTATACAAGCAAGCTAATGAATCGTGCTAGGAGAACGCCTATTCCTAGGTCATTTTCTTGTTACCATGAAAGGCTAGCATGAATGGACGACTCTGAACTCTTACTCCTTCCGAAGGTTAGGAATTCTTTAGACAAAATGGATGGCCGATCGAAATTGCCCATGGGATGAAGTACACATACATTCAATGCATTCGAAGCTATCCTACATGCTGAACTCTCGTATTTCTAACCTATAGATTCATCTTTAGCAGACCTTTGTGTGATTAGTTACTCATGGTTGGTGGAGAATTAGAAAAGATAGATTGATTAAGCATGATTTAAAGAACTAAATGAAAGCAATAGATTAGAAGACAACAAGATGAAGAACTCGAAAAAGTCTTAATTGATTACTTTATAAATTAAGGTTCAGAACACAATGTTGATATGGAAGTAGTAAAGAACTGAGTAAATTAGAGAATGAATCGAATCACTGTAGCAAACTGAAGTGAAAGACAGAAAGCAGTAGAGAAAGCTTGTAAAAAGGTGCACGGATCTCTTCGTCGCAAGCGCCTCGGATGAAGGAGAAGATTAGCTGATCTTGGGGATGAATTCGATCAGAAGAGAAGAAGGATCCTCCCTTCTTCCTCTCGAATTATCGACGCCAAGGGCTGATTTCTTCGTTCCAACAAACGGGATACGGAAAATGTTTATGTGGAATGCGTTGTGACGGAGAACTCCACGCTTCCGAGCTGTGTTTCTCCTTCACCCTTCACTTCTTTTTATAGTGTTTGCAGGTACCTTCAGCTACGGAGAACCATCCATTCTGAACAACAATCCTCCACGTGGCAGGAGGGGAAAGCTTAGGCGGCTGAAATATCGTAACAACAACGATTGGCGGCTGGGAAAAGTTCAGCAGCAGCAGCTTGGAATTGCGGTTTCCTCGCGGTGGCCGCAATGTTCATTGCGCTCCCAACAATGTTTCAGCAATTCTCCTGCAATGTACATTTTAACTCTTTTAGCATCATTTTCTATTCTTTTTCGTTCCTTTTCCAAATAAGTCATATTTTAGCTTCTTTCCTCGAATTCTCACATTTAAGCACGTATTAAGCTAAATTCTAACAAAAACACTCAAGAGATTACATGATTTCAAGGTAAATATGACCCTAAATAATGTACTTTTGGAGAGGTAACACACCCCCAAACTTGAGTTATTGTTCGTCCTCGAGCAATATAAAGGCTTACTTGGGCTGCTTATTCTTGACTTTTAAACTCTATTTAACTGACTTGCTGACTTCCCTAGGCTTACTATCCACGACACTGCTGTCCTGTGACACTCTCCTAAGTTCAAACTAACTTCACATTCTGCTCATTCTGGTTTCTCTTGCCTTTAAAACCTTTTGTCTTTACAAACTTCCTAACACATGGTTTATCTGCCTATGTCATTAGGTTCATTGTGCAGCTATCCCTAAGTTTTCAAATTCTCCCTAGTCTTAACCTAGACTCAGTACATGCTTCTAATGTATTTATTATTGAGCTACCTAGGAATCCTTAAAGTCATACCAAGCTTAGCATACACGAGAATCAGAGTACAGTCCATAGAACAACTAAGCCTTGACATCACTGTGTTGGATCTACACTCATCTCCCTTGACCAACCTTCAAGCTACAGCCCTGTGCTAAACTAAGGATCAGAGTTCATTTACACAAGACACCTAAGCACTTAGGCCATAGCTTGTTGGCATACATTCTTCTTCCTTGGTTTTATTTTTCTTTTTCTTTTCTTTCGGTAGAGTCTTCTTTTGGTTTGCCTTTTGATGCAGTGCCACTTGTGGGTTACACAAATGGCCCTGATTACTCAGCATCCTGTAAAGAGACACTACCCTTTATTCTTCTGCTTCTTTCTTTTTCATTTTTTTTTTTCAAAGAAAAAGAATGCTTATGTTTTTCAAGAGGGAGAGAGGAATGTTCCTAGGCCTAGAGGCTGCCTCCCCCAAACTTATCTTCTCATTGTCCTCAATGAGAGTCTGAGGTGGCACACCCCCAAACTTGTTTTAGAAGCATCTAGTCTAAGGAAAAACAAGTCGAACTTCAAACTCCTAGGTATAGAATGACCTTCGTAGTACAGATAGATCATAAGCAGAATTTCACTAAAAACAACATGGTAAGGTCTCACAGAGGTGCATGCTTAGCAATATATGAAGCTAAATTAAACGAACAAGGGTGTACTTTGACACTCATCCAGCATGCTCAATAGACAGACTACCTATTGAATTCAGTAAAGCAGCAAAATATTGAGATTTAAACACAGACAGCACATCAGAAAGTCATCCAACAACATGCGAAAAAAAACTACAAACTATTGCGGTAACCGCAAGGAAGTCGCAATTATTCCAACAGAGCAAATTGAACTATGATCAAGGCTCCTAGCATGCGATATTAAAAAAAAAACAACTACAAAAAAAAAAGCAAAACTACCTAAGCTGCCTACTCAAATGACATTAAACAAAACTAAACTACTCTAAACAAACAAATTAACAATTCAAAACAGATCACACAATTGATTCTAGGGGGGGGGGGGGGGGGGGGGGGTAACAGGTCACAGAAAAGTAGATTTCTTGTTTTTTTTAGAGGGATAAGAAATACTCCTTCGAATGCCGCCATTCTGGCATTCAATCATCCTTATCTTCTTCACTCCTTTCTCTTGGAGGCACCCAAGGGTTCAGCAGGCCAACAGGGAAGGTGGGGAACGTGCACCGCAGGTGCTCAGCCAGCTCTCGGTCCCTTGCTTGCGAATATTCAGCCCATTGGGCTAACTTGTGTTGCAAGTCTATCAGGCAGGCCATGGACAATGACTGTGCAGCAGCCAGTCCATCCATCTCGAACTCCATGTTGCCCCTTCTTCTCATCCTCAAGATAATGGGCAGCTCCAGATGGCGAGTATAGGCCAATTGCCTCTCTTCCTTCGTAATAGGTACTCCTGCACGCAAACAAAGCTTAGTAATGGTATTGGGGAAAAAGAGTTGGCCCTTACCTTTCTTGGAGCACTCAACGATAGAGGCTGCAATGACTTCACCCACATCAATGGTGAGTCCCTTCATTATCGCATAGAGCAGCAGCGATCTCCCCTGGTTGATGGTTGTCTCATGTGTGACCGGGGAGATTCGTCTTCGTACGAGGGAGAACCAGACGGCTGCTTTGTCCCTGAGAGCCACACTCATCAATGTGTGCCTCCCATTCCTTGGGACCGCCCAAGCAGCTTCAGGTTTGCCTATTGTATTCAGAGCTTCCTCTAGGACTGCCTCTGAGGGTGATTCCATTATCCTTGTGTATTCAGAGTGCATATGCCCCTTGAGAGCATACACTTCGTTGATTGCTTTGGCTGAGAAGTCAACCTCTACTCCTCTCACCATGGAAAAACAACTTTCAGGGTGCGTGAGGTTGGCGTAGAAGTCGTACACCATGTCAGAGTAGGCTGGAATTGGAAGGCTACATAGCTCCTCCCAGCCATGGTTCATAATCCCCGCGCGCAAGAACTGCGGCAGGTCCGCAAGGGCATCAAGAAATCCTCTCTCGTGGAGGAGTTCTTTCTTCATCAATTTGAGGCCCTTGGCTTCTGCTTCCTTGGAGATATACCTCGCAGCTCGAGGCTCATCTTCTTGATACATCTTTCTCTTCCCCTTTTCCCTCTCTTTGGCCGATTCAAAGGCCTCAGTTTTCATTTTCTTCATAGAGGGTTCAGCTTCAACCCTCTTCCTTTTGGTCCGTTTGGAGGCCTTTGGCCGCTTGCCCTTCACAATCACGGGTGCCTTCTTCTTGAGCCGCGCGTTTGTGGCGATGTGCTGGAGACATTCACCCAGCGTTTCCTCCATTGAGTCCATGCTTTCCCTCTCCACAGGGCTATCAAGATTGACATCCCTGAAGGGGGAAAACACCTCTTTCTCTTCAGTCGGATCATCGATTGGCACCGAATCTTGTTACTCTTTAGAAGGAATTTCAGGCTCCGGCGCATGCTGAGGAGATTCAGGGCTCTGCATGGTCGTCTCAAATGATGGCCGGCCACTGTCGAGGCTATCCTCGCTCGGGGTCTTCTTCCTCTGATCGGGGAATCAGACACTGCGACCTTCCACTTCTTCTTCTTAGGAGTTCCTGCCGGATCAGAGGGGTCAGCAGCTACCGCCGTCGCCACCTTCCATTTCTTCCTTCTCACAGGAAGCTTTGGGGGCCTCGAGGGTTGGGCAGCGTCGACGTCTGCCAAAGATAGTAACGCCTCTCTTACTGTCTCTTCTGCGTCAGGTGACGCTTTCTTGGGCGTGGATCGGTCGGCCCTTGTGGTCACCATTGTTGCTTCTTTGAAGATCTGAGCTTTGGAGTTGCAAAGGAATGAGAGTTCTGAATTGTGGAGTCCCAAAGGTTTGAGAAATCGTAGAGGAAAGCGATCCCCAACGCCGTCTATTTATACTCGAGTGTTCTCCCAACGGCTCTTTTTATTGCGGACACCGCAATTCTTCAGCAATTTTTTAGCATTAACAATGTAACCGTTAAGATTTTTCTTGATTTCTGTTGCAAGATCTTAGCAACGAAATCTTTGATCTTGCCAGATCTTTTCCTTGATCTCCTCCTCTTGATTCACCTACCTCATTGTCGTTTAAGATCTCCCATTACCACGCTCCTAACAAAAATAAAAACACTTACTTAAAACGAGAAATAACAATATGATACACAATTTTAAAAAAAATAAAGAAAATCTATGGCCTAGCCCTCTGACGGATGAGCACAACGATATTTCCGCTCATCCTCTCTTGGTTTGCTTCTCAGGCTTCGGATAGAAGGAAGACCGAGAGTGTCTGCACATCTCCTTCCTCATAATAATGTTTCAATCTTGCGCCATTTACCATGAACGGCTGCCTTTGGTTTAGATTTCAAATTTCAATTGCACCATGAACAAAGAAATTAGTAATCACAAAAGGACCCGACCACCTAGACTTAAGTTTGCCCGGAAATAACCTCAATCGTGAGTTGAATAATAAAACATGCTGGCCCTTTTTGAAGTCCTTGATCCTAAGTCTACTATCATGCCAAATCTTAGTTTTTTCTTTATACATTTTAGCATTTTCATATGACATGTGCCTTAGTTCATCTAACTCATGTAATTGCAGAGACCGCAATGTTCCTGCATCGGTTACGCAATAATTCAGCTCTTTTAACGCCCAAAAGGCTTTGATTTCTAATTCAAAAGGTAAGTGGCATGCTTTTCCATACACTAACCTATAAGGAGACATGCCTACGGGCGTTTTATATGCAGTCCTATACGCCCACAGTGCATCGTCTAACTTAAAAGACCAGTCATTTCTATTAGGTTTAACCACTTTTTCAAGTATGCTCTTGATCTCTCTATTAGATATTTCAGCTTGTTCATTTGAGTGTGGGTGATAAGGGGTTGCTACTCTATGTCTAACATTATATTTAGCCAGTACCTTTTCCATAGCTTTATTTATAAAGTGGGTTCCTTCATAACTTATTATTGCACGTGGTGTACCAAATCTTGTAAAAATATGTCTATTTAGAAATTTAATGACTGTTTTGGCATCATTTAAGGGACATGCAATGGCTTCTACCCATTTAGAAACATAATCTACAGCTACTAGTATGTAAAGATTACCCGCAGATGGAGGGAATGGTCCCATGAAGTCAATGCCCCATACATCAAAGAGTTCCAACTCTAAGATATAGGTGAGAGGCATCTCATCCTTCCTACTGAGGTTACCTGTTCGTTGACACTCATCGCAGCTGTGTGCATAGTCATGTGCATCTTTGAAGATCGTGGGCCAGTAGTAGCCCCTTTGGAACACTTTTGCAGCCATCCTTTGACCACAAAAATGTCCACCGTAAGGAGATTGATAGCACTCCAAAAGTGCTAATATTTAGCTCCTAGGTCTTGTAAATTAGAGTAATTATTTGGGCTTAATTGATATATTTTGTATAATTTAATTGCTAAGGGGTAAATCGGGCATTTGCGATAATTAAGAGCTTAAATGAATATTTTATAATATTTTATTAATTAGTCGTTTTGAGTAATTAAGCTACATTAATTAAATAATCTAATCTTAACTCAAAATTGATTGGTAGCTTGATGGTTTACGGCTTGTTAAGAAAATTGGGTTGCCAAGGCTCAAATCTTGGTTGTTGCAGGATTTTCCCTTATTTTTATAAAAGTCAACGGTCAATGGTCAACGGTCAACAGCACACACGCCCACGGCCCAGACCCGCTCCCGCGCGCGTTCCATCCGCGCCCATCCGCCCACGTCCGCGCGCCCTTGCGCAGCCCATGCGCGCGCGCGCGGCCCAGCATTGCCCCAGCGCCTGCCCGCTCGCACCGCGACCCGCCTCAGCGCCCGCCCGCGCGCCCCTGCGCGGCCCAATTGGCCAATTTCGGCCCAAAACTCATTTTTTTAGCTTTTTTAAGCGTTTTAACCTAGTTTTTTAGCCACCATTCACTTAGGAGAGAGAAATTTCGATATTGAGAGTTGTAGCCTCGGGTTTGGTGATATTTTCATCAATTTTTAAGGTTTTGGACAATTTTGGATCAATTTTCATCACGTTTGGCTAAGGTAAGTGCTCTAATTCGAGTTTAGAGTTGTCTTGATGCATTTGGGAGGGTTTAGCTTTAAATTTACAGCTTGTATTTGATAGTTTCTTGCATTATTCTTCCTTTGTTTGAATCCCATGAGCATGTATGACTGATTAGGAGTGACGTCCGAGTCCTCACGCATGTTTTACCGTTAAAGGTTAGGAAGTATAATTGCCTCAATCGCTAGGTAACAAGGGTCTAAGCGTGACTAATTAATTCTAGCCTAAGTGACAGTAGGAGAATAACATTAATTATCGTTTGCACGATAGACTTAGGGAAAGAATAGAAATCGCGCCAATTGGTCGAGTTCTCGATCAATCGGTTCGTCGCGATATTACCCGTCACTGTTCTTTGATTCATTTAAGCGTAGCTAACTTAGATTAATTAGCGAGCATGTTTAATTGGAATTGCACTTTTCTAATTAATTCTTTGGGATGTTTGCTACGGAAACGAGCAAACATTTCGCGTGCATGAGATTAAATTACAAGCATGATTAGAATCCCTATGATCTAAGCGCATCAAGATAAATCCCGATCCCTCGAATTAGGAGCACGTATTCCATTTATTTTTCCGCTCTTTACTTTTCGCATTTATTTTTCCGTTAGCTTAATTTTACTTAGTTTAGTTTTAATTAACTCCCCCTTTTATTTTATTTTGAGTTTTAGTTTAAAAGACAAATAGAAATTAATTAGGAGAGATTGATTAAGGTTCCCTGCGGATCGACCCGTTACCACTAGCTGCAAAGCTTAGTAGTTTCGGTAATTATAAATTTTATTTTGGCGGGATTCGACACCCCGAAAATTAGTTGGACATTAAAAAATCCTTCTATCAAAACCTCCAACCTAAATCTTTCTAGTCCTCGAGCAAGGAAAATTCTGAACTAGCTCCTAAGAATGAAATTGCATGCAACGACTCTAACCTCAATGCTTTAAAAAAACAAGGCACTTACAACAAAAGAGAACAATTGATTGCATGCATAAGTTGAGAACATTTCAAAAATTAAACTGTTACTCCCCTACGTGCGTGTGTGATTAGCCAACCTATTCTAGCTCTTATAGACTCGGAAAAACCATATGCAACTCTACATCTCGTTTTCCTCCTACTTCTAGCAATAAAGAACAGTCTAATGGCTTTTCAACAATCAAAAGAGTAACAAATCAAATGGCCTAAACATTTTCTTTTTCTTGAGTACTTTGTACTCTTTATTTCTTTTGATCCACTTTTTTTTTTTTACTTTTATTTTGCTTCTCCAAGAGAGCCTAACACGTCAAGCTTCATTTCGCTTCACGTTTTTAAGGACTAATGCTCACTTCTTAATGTGCACTTTAAGAAGGAGGAGCATCTCTAGAGTTTTTATTTTCATGCTTACTTACTTACTTTTTTTTTAGTCAATAGCTTTGCTATAACACGATTAATTTAATACAACCTATCATGCATCAAGCCTTCCCTAGTGGTGCCTTTCGGGGTGACAACAAGATTTCATGCAACATAAGACAATTCTAAGCCTACAGAACGAATAATAGGATGCTACGTGCTCGATAGATGCAAGGAAGAAACAGAAAAATTTAAAATTTTTTTGAAAAATGCTCAACATGCACATACAATCTCATGTTTTTCTAGATATGTAAATACGAAGAATTTAAAAGCATTTCCTAGATTGTCCTCATCGAACACATGCAATCAGCAAACAAAAACACTTCAAATTCAGAATATCCACAGCTCAACAACTACAGAAATCCTTCCAACAGACAACTCCACCCCCAACCTAAAAGCATACATAGTCCTCTATGTATCACACTTCAGACTAAGCAGATAAAACGCACAAAATAAAAGGGAACAGAAAACCTCCCCTGAATTTTGTTAGGTTGTCGGTTGGAGCCGTGCACTCTTCGCCCACTGTTCCGATCCTTAAGCCACAAAACTCCTACAAAAGAAAGCAAGAAAAAGCTAAGCTAGGAAAATAAAAACTAAAAGTAAAGACAAAAATTGAAATACTCATGGGTTGCCTCCCAAGAAGCGCAAATTTTTAACGTCGTTATGCTCGACGTGTCTTCCACTCTGTCAGGGTACATAGAAATTCTCGTACTTCTTCGGCCCCTTCTTCCTTGAATCAACAAAACCTGCTAAGAGAAGAAAGCTCTTCGACTTTTGAAGGCAGCCGGACAGAGTTGTTATTTTTTTGGTATTTTTGATATATGGAAAAATAAAAGACTCAACAGACTGAAATAAAACAAAATAAGACTCAACTGAAAATAAAGACTCGACGGACTGAGGAGAAGAAGGAAGAAAGTATGCATCAATAGAGGATTTTACAGGAAATAAAACAGATAGAGGCTTGTCAGCCTCAAACTCTATCACCTGAACATCCTCCTCGGGACTAGGCTCGACATCTTCCTTAATCTCACCGATCACATCTTCGCATGGCAGAGTATTCTCAATCTCTTCATCACTATCGGGGTGTATTTCCTCAAAGAACCTCTCCTCAGTGGTATGCTCAACTGGATGATCTTCCTCACCCTCCAATTCCTTCGCAGGATTGAGCAAACGACTTATTTGCTCATTCGCTTCGCGGAGCTTGGCTTCTAACCGAGCCTCGTGCATTGCCTGCGAATATTGGTGAGTGCTATCAACTAATTCATTAACCATTTCTTCCAGTGACATACCTCAACAATAATTATGAGGAAATTGGTTTTGTTGCTCCTCCATTCCTTGCCACTCAACTTCAGTCTCTAGACGAGACTGGCACATTCCCTGCTCGAATTGGAGCGTGCTGTTGACTAAATTGTCAACCATCTGCTCCAATGACATTCTTTGGCAAGAATTAGGAGGAGCTCTTTCACCTTCATAACTTGAAACTTGTCCCCAATAATCAAATGGATAATCTGCCATGCTAAACGAGAAGACACAAGACAAAGAAAAATATTTTTTTGATTTTTTAAACAAATAAAATTTAACTAAGAGAAATTAAATAGTTCCCCGGCAACGGCGCCAATTTTGGTAGAAGGATTTTTGAATGTCCAACTAATTTTCGGGGTGTCGAATCCCGCCAAAATAAAATTTATAATTACCGAAACTACTAAGCTTTGCAGCTAGTGGTAACGGGTCGATCCGCAGGGAACCTTAATCAATCTCTCCTAATTAATTTCTATTTGTCTTTTAAACTAAAACTCAAAATAAAATAAAAGGGGGAGTTAATTAAAACTAAACTAAGTAAAATTAAGCTAACGCAAAAATAAATGCGAAAAGTAAAGAGCGGAAAAATAAATGGAACACGTGCTCCTAATTCGAGGGATCGGGATTTATCTTGATGCGCTTAGATCATAGGGATTCTAATCATGCTTGTAATTTAATCTCATGCACGCGAAATGTTTGCTCGTTTCCGTAGCAAACATCCCAAAGAATTAATTAGAAACGTGCAATTCCAATTAAACATGCTCGCTAATTAATCTAAGTTAGCCACGCTTAAATCAATCAAAGAACAGTGACGGGTAATATCGCGACGAACCGATTGATCGAGAACTCGACCAATTGGCACGATTTCTATTCTTTCCCTAAGTCTATCGTGCAAACGATAATTAATGCTATTCTCCTACTGTCACTTAGGCTAGAATTAATTAGTCACGCTTAGACCCTTGTTACCTAGCGATTGAGGCAATTATACGTCCTAACCTTTAACGGTAAAACATGCGTGAGGACTCGGACGTCACTCCTAATCAGTCATACATGCTCATGGGATTCAAACAAAGGAAGAATAATGCAAGAAACTGTCAAATACAAGCTGTAAATTTAAAGCTAAACCCTCCCTAATGCATCAAGACAACCCTAAACTCGAATTAGGGCACTTACCTTAGCCAAACGTGATGAAAATTGATCCAAAAACCTTAAAAATTGATGAAAATATCACCAAACCCGAGGCTACAACTCTCAATATCGAAACTGTCAAATACAAGTCGTGATGGATCCGGTCGGTAGGTAATACATCCATTCTCTCGCCTTCTCCTTCAAGGTGAAAGGAAAGGCCCTGAGATGGAGTTGATCTGCAGTGGTGTCATCGGTTCTAAATGACGAACACACCATCTGAAATGCCTTGAGGTGTCTGACAGGATCCTCATCTGTATTACCACAAAAAGAAGGTAATAAGTTAACTAGACCAGCTTTAAGTTCAAAATTACCTGAAGCTACCGGATACATAATACTCGATGAGTTCCGGCCTAGCTCAGAGGATGCAAGCTTCCTCAAGGTTCTTTGTTGCTCAAGATTACCCCCGACCTCCATTTCAGCGCTTCTTTTGAATTTTCAAAGAATGACTGCGCTCAAAAACTTAAACAAAAACGGGTAACATAATACAAAAGAATTAAACTGTACAAAAAAAAGTAAAGAAAATTCTAAAACAAACAAACAAAACTTAATCAAACTAAATTAAACTTAGTTCCCCGGCAACGGCGCCAATTTTGGTAGATGGATTTTTTTAATATCCAACTAAATTTCAAGCTGTCGAGGCTTGCCAAAATACAATTTATAAACCCGAATACACCGAGCTATTGGTAGCTTAGAGGTAACGGGGTCGATCCACAGGAAATTAAGAAATTCAATTTAACTAAGTCTAATTTGCTAGTGATAAAAAGTATGTGTAAATTTGGTTTGGGGGAAGGGAGCTTCTAATATGCAAGCTAACGGAAAATTAAATGACAAGTGCAAAATTTAAATGGTTGCGCTTAACTCCGAGAAATAGAATTGATCGTTATGGATGTTCGGTTCATCGATACGATTTATTAACTAATCATGCTTATGCACACAATTCATTTGGTTAATTCCTAACTCAAATGACCCAAAGATATAATTAGATATGTGCAATTCTAATCGTTCTTGGCCAATAATCCATTCAAGGTAGCGACCCCTAAATCGACTACAAGCCAGTGACGGGAACACCGTGACGGCTTAATCCTAAGACTAACTCGGTTTCTCTTTCGGCTTAAGCCTAACATGAAAATGTTAATTAATTCAGATTACCAACTGTCACTTTGGGTTGAATTAATTAGCCATGCTTAAGCCCGTGCTACCTAGCGGTTTGGGCAATTATACGTCCCAACCTTTAGCCCTCTATCATGCATAGGAATTAGAGAGTCAATCTAATTAAGCTACACATGCTAGAATTTGAATAAGAACAAGCAAGAGATGCATAAACATACTAATTGGCTTCACATTCACAAAGGGGCAAATCTCCCCAAACATCCATAAATCACAAAACCAAAATCGAAATTAAGCACTAACCTTAGTTCAGCCTTCCATGGAGGATGAATAAATCAAATCCCCCATGGAAGAGCTTAGTACCATACAAAGAGGAGAAGAAGAAGCTCAAAAATGGTGGAAAATGGTGTAGACCCGAGAGGAAGAATTGGGGAAGAAGATGGATGAAGAAGATTGGGCAAAAATGAGGCGTTTTCACGCCTTAAATCGTCGGAGCGTCTCGACGCTAGGCAAGCGTCTCGACGCTGTCGCGCGTCATTCTGGAAAATCGTCGGGCTGGCGTCGAGACGCTGCCAGCGTTGAGCGGGTGTTGATCGCGGGCGCTCGACGCTAGGGTGCATCAATGTTCGGAGGCGTTTGGGGCGGCGTCAAGACGCTCGGCCAGCGTCGAGCAAGCGTCGAGCTAGCGTCTCGACTCTACCGCCCATGCATGCACGCTCTCGGGTTTGATGGCCAAAACTTGTCTCTTCAAGGCAATTTTTGCCATTTCTTTGATTCTTCACGCCCTTTCACTCCCGATGCATCTATGAAGCTCTAAAACGTCGCTTTAAGCCCCGAAACGTGTCTTTGGACTTCTTGAGCTCTCTACCATGAAATCACCTAAAAGAAGGCATTTTAATCAATATTTGACATGGTTCTAGCCAATATTAGGGACATAATAATAGCTCTATTTTGGAGCTATCAGTGGTCCTCGGCGCGTTCGTGAGAAGAGGTTCGAAGTGTTTTTGATGAAGAACGAGCGGCGGAACACGAAGAAATCAGAACTACAAGGGTATGTAATTCTAATTTCTTATTTCCTTCTCTTGGGCATGTTTTCTAATTGTTAAATTGATGAAATTAGAGTATCATAGATCCAAAATCGCTTCTGCTGCGTATATCCCTCCATCACTCTCGTCCTTTGATTTGTATGGGTGAGAATGACCTTTATAGTCGATTCAATAAGCCTACCATTTCGAGAACTTGACCAAATAGGGAGCTAGGAACATAAGTTTTACAAGATGGAATTCACTTCTTCCCATATCGGGAAAGTAGATGAGTAGTTACCTTAAGTGCTGATTACGGGACTTTAACAATGAGGTTTCACCCTCTCATTGGCCCGAGAGAGACGTGGTTTATGATTGGATCATAAACAGGTTGTTCATTAGAGAATTAGTGGTACTTAAGGTATAAGATGTAATTACAGGGGGTAAAACGGACTTTTGACTCAACTGTAATTACGAACAACTCGTGAAGGATCGACTTGCATGTAATGGTTATATTCATGGACACAACTTGACCTACAGGTCATAAGAGTGCAACTTTAGGCCTATAGTGGAGTGACCTAGAGTTAATGAATGAAAGTTAATTAATTAAAGAGTTTAATTAATTAATTTTGTATCATTGGAGCTTATAATTCTATAGGTCCATAACGTCTCATTGCTAGCTCATAGTAACACTACAAGGATCAATTTAGTTGAAAGAAGAATTTGAAATATTCAATTTAATATTTAATATATTTGATATATTAAATATAGAAGAGGAAAATATATTTATTGTATTTGATACATTAAATATTAGAGAAAATAGTTTATGTATTAGATACATTAATATTGAAATCTATATACATATGAAATTTGAATGAGATTCAATTAAATGTATATTATAAAAGATTAATTTTATGATATTTGAATGTGATTCAAATAAATATTAAATACCTATTTTAATATAATAGATATTAAAATATATTTTATTAAATCCAATTAATTCCTAAAAGACATATAAATAGGACATTTAGGTTTAGCCAAAAGGTTGGTCAAACACACTATTGCCCCTCTACAGAGAGAATTGTTCTCTCATTCTTTCAAGAAAGCTCCCACAAGCCTTGATCATGTGTTCGAGTCATAGCGAGGAAGACCTCATGGAGAAGGAACACAAGAAGATTATTGTCTTCAAAGGTAATATTTGCTTAACCTTGTATTTAATTTAATTTTAAATAAAATAAAGAACGATTCCAATGCTTCTGCTGCTGGGTTTGAAGTGTTCATTCCCGTCAGATGTCACTTAGACATAATTAAACCCTTGTTACTTGGTGATTAGAACACGACACTCGTGTCGTTAATCTTTAACTATCTAGCATGCACAAACAACCAAAGCGTCAATCCAATCAAAGTTGCTTGCTAATTTGGTATGCTCATGAGAAGAAGATGCTTAAGATTAGACATGTTAAGTAAAAATTAAATACAATTCTCACGTAATACATCAACTAATCAATCTCTTCCATCAAAATTAAACACTTACATTAGCCTTCCATGGAGGTGGATTGCTACAAAAATCCCATGGAGTGGCAATAATCCATACAAAAATAACAAAGGAATTTAAGTTTAGAGAGAATGGTGGCTCCAATCTAAAAAATTATCATACAATGACCTAAAATGGAAAAAAAGTTGGCTTTTATAGTTGCACGATAGCATCAAGATGCTATAGGCAATGTCTCGACGCTTCAGACGAAAAATAGTTGCGCACGTCTTTTCACAACAGACTTCTTGCAGATCTTCAGGTCGTAGCGTCGCGACGCTACAAGACAGCGTCGGGACGTTATAGGTTCAGCGTCTCGACGCTTGCTCTCGGGTTGATTTTATAAAACCTGATAAGTTGAGCGTCGCGACGCTCCCCAACGGCATTTCGACGCTTGCTCTTGGTTTTTAACTTTAAATTCAGACATCTTGGGCGTCTCGACGCTCCAAACAGCGTCTCGACACTGGACCTTGAGGTGGAAAATGCAGAATTGGCTCCCCACTTCACTTGGTGCATCCACATGGTTCTTTTACCTCCATTTAGCTCCAAAATATGCCTTGAACTTCATTGAGCTCTATACTGCTCTTCACCTATAATATGGACACAAAACATAGGTGAGCACGGTAATTAACGGAATTTAGGGATGAGAAAATAGCACTTTAAGAGCGTTATCAACATCCAATGCATATTAGTAAAATCTGATGTAATTGACACTTCGTTGTTGCTTCTTACCTTTTTCCTTGTGGATTCAATCATAGAGTACTTGTTATTTCACTTTATTACAGATTGGCACACTAGTGTATAGTTGCGCTACCGCGTCATAGGATAATATTATGTGTGTTCATTTTCATCCATTTCACCACCAACTGCATGCTCTACCACTTTGTTCACCGCATACCACACACACCAGAATAGCATAAAATTGCATACGCATAACCACAAATCTAGTTTTTGGCGTCGTTGCCGGGGAATATTTTGAAAGTTTTTGTGTTATGTTTTGATTTTTCATCCTTTAGTTTTATTGCATTAGATTTACTCGTCTCAATGTTAATGTACCTATTGATTGGCTCTCAAGTGAACTTGGTGCATGAACATTCCACCTAAAGAAATTTAGTGTCTTGCGGACCCTAAGATTGAAATAATCTTTTGTAACAGAAGGAGAGCCCAATGCATCATGGCAAACCGTGCTAGAGAACTTATCAATGAGGCGAACAATAATCCACCACCGCTAAATATTATCTTATTGGTAGATGTTAGAGATAAAGGCTTAAGAGATTACGTTGCGCCAAATTTTTGTGATTTTAATTCATGCATAGTCAGATCGGAGATTGATGCCAAACGATTTTAGCTAAGCCTGTTATATTTAAATTGCTTTCTACCGCAGGACAATTCGGTGCAGAAACAAAGGAAGATCCTCACTCCCATCTGAATCATTTTTTGACGTATGTAGTAAGTTTATTATTCCAAGAGTTATTAATGAGCAATTATAGCTCATCCTCTTTCTATATTCATTGCGAGGCGATGAAAATATTTGGCTTAACTCTCAGCCTGTTGGTTCTATTACATCATGAAACGTGTTAGCTGAGTTCTTTCTTGAGAAATACTTCCCACCTACTGCCAATTCAAAGTTGCGCCTGAACATAATGCAGTTCAAGCAAGAAGATGATGAAGGCCTAAGAGATGATTGGGAAAGATTTAAGCTCTTGTTACAAAGATCCCCAATTAAGAACTTTCTATGGAAGTCTTAACAAAAGCTCGAGAGTGATAGCTTACTCTTCTGTTGTTCGGGCATTACTTAGAAAGACATTTGACGGGGCGTATGACATATTGGATCGGATAGCAAGAAACAATTGTGAATGGAAGTCTGTTGACGATAGAAGGTCCATCGCTGCAACAGCTTTTGAGGAAACTATCAAACATGCAAACACAGATTACCACTTTGACGAGTTTAACCAAGAACATGTTTATGCCAGCATCTATGAATCTGATCGTTGAAGTTTCATGTGTATGATGTGGAGAGACTCATAACTACGATTGTTGCCCATCAAATCCATACTCAATATATTATGTGGCACAACAATAGAGCAATCGCAACAACCCATATTCTAACACCTATAATTCAGGATGGCACAACCATCCTAACTTTTCATGGAGTGGGAACAACGCAGTGAACAATGCACAACATACCAATGTAAGCAAGCCAACGAATACTCACAATTTTGTTAATATTATTCAACCTAATTTTCATGAAATTATCAAAAGAATGTCCAGCAACAGCCTATCGCATCAGGAACTAGTTCGCTAGAAGCATTGATGAGTGATAGCTCCATTTCGGAGCTATACTTATGTCCCTATTTTATGATTATTACATGCTTAATCTTGCTTATATGTGTTAATTGCAGGTGTTCTCGGTAATTCGTCCTCGGGAACGTTTCGACGTCATTCGATGCTTAAAGTTGCATTTTAAGGACCTAGGAACACTTTCGGGGAAGGACCATGCAAAAACATGAAGATTTGGCATTTTGGGAAGTTTCAAGGACAAATACCATGCAAAAACCCGAAAGCTAGCGTTGAGTGACAGCGTCTCGACGCTCTGAGGCCTGAAGCGTCAATTGGAGTTTCCACCCGAGAGCAAGCGTCGAGTAGTCAGCGTCTCGACGCCGCGCAAGCGTCTCAACGCTGCGCGAGCGTCTCGACGCCGTCCCGACCGCGCGCGCTGAAAATTTAGGGCGCAGCGTCGAGACGCTGCCCTAGCGTCTCGACGCTCCGACGGAATATTTAAAATTTTGTCCGATTTTTAGCCGCAAGGATCATCACCTACCTCGGGCTCCGCACCAGATTGGACGTTTTAGAAGCCATTTCCACCATGGGAGAGGCTAGAGAGCTTGGATTGGAGCCATCCCACATCACATCTAACATGAGTGAGTAGTTCATAGCGTTTTTGACTCGGGATTGTAAAGGAATAATGTAGTTTGAACTTTTGGTGAGGTTGTTGAACCAAATTCTGTTTTGGCTAGAGTAATTGATTGAATTAGCTTCTATTTCTTTGCCTATTCTATGAATGTGCTTGATTGATAGGACTAGACAACCTTGAATTCGAGCATGCTTCATTTGTTAAAGGTTTCGATGTCGTGCCTCTCTAAACCGCCAAGTAACAAAGACTAACGATGCCATTGAGCCCATCGTCGTAGTTAGCTCGTTTCTATCGATTGGTCTTGGGAGAGCGTTGGCCGCCAATGTCCAATCGATATGCTTGATTAGCATGATTTATTATGTCTAATTAATATCCATGGAGCATGTCTGAATTAATTTATTGATTTGAGACGGGCTACGTGTTCGTTCAATTATTTAGCCATTATTTTCGTCAACCTATGATCCAAAAGCATGCTAACTTTATTCCCGATCGTCCCGAGTCGAACGCTCTGTTAGTCAAGTTTTCCCTGTTTCGTATTGTTCTCAATTAGTTAATTAAAAACCAAAAATCCCCCACATTTTGTTTATTTTCATAGTTTGCAAACATAATTAGGATTAAGTCGAATTCACTTATTTCCCTGTGGATCGACCCCGTTACCACTAATCTACTAATAGTTCAGTGAATTCGGGTAATTATAAATTCATTTTGGCGGGTCTCGACAACCCGATGATTGGCGATAATTCGAAAATATCGTTACCAATGAGAAAATACGTTATTCGAAGTAATTCCACACTGAAGGATTACATGACTAAAACCGACGCGTTTATACAGTATCAAGGATCAATTTTGAAGAATGTGAGGCTAAAGTAGGACAGTTATTTGGAGAGTTGAAAGGAAAACATCCTATAGCATCGTGTAGTGTAGCTTGTTGGGTTTTATGTCCTACAACTCGTAGTTTGTAAATTGTATGAATGTATATATTCTATTTAGCAATAAAGTTGTTATTGAGATTTATTCAGCAAAGTTGTTATTGAATAAAGTGAATTGTGTTTACATTAACCTATACAAATAACAAACACCCATGGCGATAGTATGAGTACTTGAGCTTCATGTATGACATGAATGTGGATCAAGTTCTAGTAGACAGCCAAAACGGTCTATAGTATATGGATAAGGCTGGGTACCTTATCCTGGTAACACAATAGGATGCGGCTCTGATTGCACTCTAAAAGTGCTAATATTTAGCTCCTAAGTCTTGTAAATTAGAATAATTATTTGGGCTTAATTGATATATTTTGTATAATTTAATTTTTAAGGGGTAAATCAGGCATTTGCGATAATTAAGAGTTTAAATGAATATTTTAGAATGTTTTATTAATTAGTCGTTTTGAGTAATTAAGCTTCATTAATTAAATAATCTAATTATAACTCAAAACTGATTAATGGCTTAATGGTGCAGGGCTTGCCAAGACAATGGGGATGCCCAGGTTAAATCTTGGTGAATGCAAGATTTTCCTTCATTTTGTAAAAGTCAACTGCAGCAGTCAACGGTCAATAGTCAACGGTCGGTCAACACCCCTCGCCCGCGCGCCCCGCGTCCGTGCGCACAGGTGCGACGAATGTACATGTCTTTGTGTTAGCACATCGTGATAACGATGAGGAACCTTGGTTTGCGGATATTGCTAACTTCCTTGCCTCGCAGGTACTACCAACTTTCAAGGGAGGGCAAGAAAATAAGAGGTTTCTACATGAAGCTAGGAAGTTCATCTGGGACGATCCTACACTTTACAAGACTTGCGCAGACGGATTACTAAGGAAGTGTGTCTCAGCTGCTGAGGCGAAGTCAGTGTTGTAGCACTGCCATACGTCTCCCTATGGTGGCCATTTTGGTGGCCAAAGAACAGCTGCAAAGGTGTTCCAGAGTGGCTACTATTGGCCCACGATATTCAAGGACGCACACGACCATGCGCACAGCTGCGACGAATGTCAAAGAACAGGTAATCTTAGTCGAAATGATGAGATGCCTCTCACTTACATCTTGGAGTTGGAGCTCTTTGATGTGTGGGGCATCGACTTCATGGGACCATTTCCCCCTTCAGCAGGTTATCTGTATATACTTGTAGCTGTAGACTACGTATCTAAGTGGGTAGAAGCCATAGCATGTCCATCAAACGATGCCAAAACAGTCATTAAGTTTCTTAATAGGCATATCTTTACAAGGTTTGGTACACCACGGGCTATAATTAGTGATGAGGGGACTCACTTTATTAATAAGGCTATGGAAAAAGTGTTAGCTAAGTACAATATTAGACATAGAGTAGCAACCCCTTATCACCCACACTCGAATGGACAAGCTGAAATATCAAATAGGGAGATTAAAAACATACTCGAAAAAGTGGTCAAACCTAATAGAAAAGACTGGTCGTTTAAGTTAGAGGATGCACTTTGGGCATATAGGACTGCATATAAGACACCACTAGGTATGTCTCCTTATAGACTAGTGTATGGAAAAGCATGCCATCTCCCCTTCGAATTGGAAATCAAAGCTTTTTGAGCCTTAAAAGAACTAAATTATTGCGTGACCGATGCTGGAACTTTGCGGTCTCTGCAATTACATGAGTTAGATGAGCTTAGACATATGTCCTATGAAAATGCCAAAATGTATAAGGAAAAAACTAAAATTTGGCATGATAGTAGACTGAGGATTAAGGACTTCAAGAAGGGCCAGCACGTCTTATTATTCAATTCAAGGTTGAGGTTATTTCCAGGCAAACTTAAGTCCAGATGGTCAGGTCCTTTTGTTATAACTAACGTGTTTGTTCATGGTGCGATTGAGATTAGGAACCTGCAGAACGGGCAGCCGTTTATGGTCAATGGTGCACGATTGAAGCACTACTATGAGGAGGGAGATGTGAAGACACTCTCGACCTTCCTCCTATCTGAAGCTTGAGAAACGAATCGAGAGGGGATGAGTGATTACTGAGCTCACCCAAGAAGGCCATGCCTTAGTTTTTTTTTTCTCTCTTTCGTATTGTCGTTTTATGTGTGTATTTATTTGTGATTTTATTTACGAATTTTGTTTTAATTTGGTGAATTTTAAATAGGAGATCTTAAAGAGGAGTTCAAGAGGTTGAATCAAGGGGAAAAATCTACGAGGAAGATCGGGCTAAATCCAAGATTTGGTTGATTGAATCTTGCGATTTAAATCAAGAAAATCCTCCAACGGCCAGGCCATTTAATTGCGGTAGATTTGTTGAGACCGCAACAGAAAGAGCCGTTGGGATCCACTCGATTACAAATAGCCGTCAGATCAGCGTTGCCCCTTACGCTTTCTTCATTCGTTGGACCTCAAGAATCAGTCATCTTCTTCCTCTGCATCTCCTACCTTCAGATCTTCCCAAACCAACAATGGTGCTTACACGAGCTGAGCGATCTGCATCCAAGAAGAAGTCGCCTGACGCAGAAGAGGCTGCGAGAGAGGCGCTGCTGTCCTTAGCAGACGCCGATGTTGCGCAGCCCTTAAGGCCGCCGAAGCTGCCGGTACGACGGAAGAAGTGGAAGGTAATGACTGAAATCCCTGCTGGGCCGTCTGAACCAGCCGGTACCCCCAAGAAACGTAAGTGGTCGCTTGCGGTGGAGGCACCGATCAAAGAAAAGCCTTCCACCGAGGAGAGTCATGGGAGTGGCCGGCCATCGTACGAAACGGCCAGACAGAGACCTGAACCATCTCCGTCGCCACAAACGCCAGAGCCTTCCTCACAAACGCCGGAGCCTGAAGCTCCACCTGAAGAGCACCACGACTCGGTGCCGAGCGATGAACCGGTGGAGGAAGATGAAGTCTTCTCCCCCTTGAGGGAAGGCAGCCGTGACAGTCCTGCGGAAGGGGGAAGCAGAGATTCGATGGATGAAACATTGGGGGACTGCCTCCAACAGATCACCACTAAGGCGCGCCTCAAGAAGAGGGTCCCTGTCATCGTGAAGGCCAAAAGACCGAAAGCCTCCAAGCGAGCCAAGAAGAAGAAGGTCAGATCCGAATCTTCTTTAAAGAAATTGAAAGTTGAGGCTGCTGAATCGGTTAAGGCCAAGGAGAAGGAGATAGAGAAGGGGAAGAAGAAGATGTACCCCGAGGAAGAACCTCGAGCTGAGAGGTTTGTCTCGCAAGAAGCAGAGGCCAAGGGCCTTGAGTTGAGAAAGAAGGAGCTCCTGCACGAGCGGGGCTTCCTTGATGCATTGGCTGACCTGCCGCAGTTCTTGCGCGCAGGAATCATCACCAACGGCTAGGAAGAGCTGTGCAGACCCCCGATCCCTGCTTACCCCGAGATGGTGTATGATTTCTACGCCAATCTAGCACATCCTGACGCTTGCTTGTCCACGGTGAGAGGGGTAGAGGTGGACTTCTCTGCCAATGCGATCAATGAAACCTACAGCCTCAAGGGATACCCCCACTCTGACTATGCCAAGATCACTGATCTGCCATCAGAGGCAGTTTTGGAGGAGGCCTTGCACACAATTGGCAAGCCAGAGGCTTCATGGGCGGTGTCTAGGAACGGGAAGCACACCTTGATGAGTGCAACCCTGCGCGACAAGGCGGCTGTCTGGTTTTCTTTCGTGCGCAGACGGCTCTCCCCTGTGACCCACGAGACCACTATAAACCAGGGGAGGTCACTACTGCTATACGCCATCATGAGGGGCTTCACCATTGACGTTGGTGAGGTCATTGCTGCCTCCATTGCCGACTGCTCGAAGAAAGGTAAGGGTCAATTGTTTTTCCCTAACACCATCACTAAATTGTGCCTTCGTGCAGGGGTCCCAGTCGAGAAACACGAGAAACAGTTGGTCTATACAGGCCATCTGGAGCTGCCCACCATCCTGAAGATGCGAAGGAGAGGCAACATGGAGTTTGAGCTGGACGACTTGGCTGCTGCTCAATCACTCTCCATGGCCTGCTTAATGGACCTGCAGCAGAAGATGGCGCAGTGGGCTGAATATGCGCAGGCGAGGGACAAAGACGTGGCTGATCAGTTGGGATGCATCTTCCCTGCCTTCCCCACTGATCTATTGAAGCCGTGGGCACCTCCTAGGGAAAGGAGGGATGATGATGAGGATGTTTGAGTGCCGGTCTGAAGGGCACTCGAAGGAGTACTTCTGTTCCCTTTTGAAAGAAAAAAAACCTGCTTTTCGTTAACTTGTGACTGCTGTTTTGAATCCAATTTTTGATCTGTTTTTTTTAATTTCCTTAGTTGTTTAGGATAGTTTAGTGTAGGTTGATGGTATCTGAGTAGTTAGCTTGTTTTAGTTTCCTTTTTGAGTCGTTGTGGATGACTGGAAATAGCATGCAAGGGGCCTTGATCAATGATAAATATGCCCTGTAGGATTTTTGCGAATTTTTTGCGGAGTCCGCAATTTTTGTTAGTTTTCGCATGTTATTGGCTGACTGATAGATAGGCTGGTTCTGTTTAAATTTTGCTCTCTTGCTGCTTTCTTGACTGCCATATATGACCTATCTGTGAGCATGCTGGATGAGTGTCTTAGAACACCTTTGATAGTTTAAATTAGCTCTCTTCAGTTGCTCAGCATGCATCTCTTTAAGCCCTAATATACTGTTTTTACAAAATTCTGCTGCTATGTTATTTGCTTTAGGAAAGTTCATTCTATGCCTATGACTTTTAGATTCTCCTTGTTTTGCCCTAGACTAGATGCTTCTAGGACAAGTTTGGGGGTGTGCCACCCCAGACTCTCATTGGGGACAATGAGAAGTTTTAGTTTGGGGGAGGCAGCCCTAGGCCTAGGAACATTCCTCTCTCCCTTTTAAACATAAGCATTCTTCTTCTTCTTTGAAAAAATGATGAACTGAAAAAAAAATGAAAAAAGAATAAAGAGTGGTGTCTCTCTTGAGGTTGCTGAGTAATCAGTGCAATGTGTGTAACCCACAAGTGGCATTCCATCAAAAGGCAACCAAAGGAGAGGCTCCACCAAAGAATGAAAGAAAAAAGGAAAAACTAAGGAAGAAGAGTGTATGCCTATGAGTTATAGCTATGTGCTTAGGTCTCCTGAATAAAAGAACTCTGATCCTCAATTAGCTAAGCACAGGGTTGTAGCTTATAGGTTTGTTAAGGGAGATGAATGTATATCCAATGTAGTGATGCAAGAGTTTAGGTTGTTCTATGAATGTACTACTGACACTGGTTTATACTAAGACTGGCATGACTCTAAGGAATCCTAGGTAGCTCAAAAGAAAAGCGTTAGAAGCATGTACTGAGTCTAGGGTAAAGCTAGATAGAATTTGAAAACTTAGGGATAGCTGCACAATGAACTTAATGACCGAAGCAGATAGATCAGTTGTAGGGAGTTAATAAAACAGTAGGATTATAAGGCGAGAGAAAGCAGAAGAAGCAAAATGAGAAGTTGGTTTTAAACTTAGAAGCGTGTCACAGGACAACATTGCCATAGATAGTGAACTTAGGGAAGTCAGCAAGTGGTTAGAGAGAGTAACAGCAGCCCAAGTAAGTCCTTATATTGCTCGAGGACGAGCAAAACCTTAAGTTTGGGGGTGTGTTACGTCTCCAAAAGTGACTATTTTAGGACTTATTTGCTATAGAAAGATGTACACTCTTAAGCGTTTTTGGTAGAATTTAGCTTAAACTCGTGCTTATATATGAGAATTAGTAGAATGAAGCTAAATTAGGACTTATGTGTAAAAGGAAAGAAAAAGAACCAAAAACAAAGCTAAAGACTTGGAATTTGCACAATGCTGAAACATTGCGAGAACATTGCTGTCTCAGCAATGTTTTAAGTGAAAGTTGTTAATTGTTTAACTGATTTCCATTTTGTTGCGATCTTTCAGCCGCTCGTTTTTTCTCCTGCTGCCACGTAGAAGAACGACGTTCAGAATGGATGGTTCTCATTGGCCCAATCGTACCTGCAGAACACTGTAAAAGGAGGTCAAGGGGGAATGTTGAACACACACTCGAAGGCGTGGACTCCCATCTCAACGCATTTTCTCATTTACTTTCTCTTCCGGTTGTTGGTGCGAAGGGTTCAGCTGGTGGAATCGATAGTCTGAGAGGAAGAAGAGAGGATCTTTCTTCTCTTCTGATTAGATTCATCCACGATCAAGCTCACTTTCGTCCTTCATCCGAGGCGCTTGCGACGAGGAGATCACACGCACACGTTTATGGCTTTCTACTACTTTCCATTGCTTTCTGTTTCTGTTTTCGTTGCTGTCTGTTGTAATTCGTTTATGGTTGCTACTCTAACTCATTTCGTCTCTTTCTGTTTTGTTTTCATCAGTTTAAGTTGTTGCTTTGTTCAGTTTGAACCTTGGTAAATCAAAGAGTTAACTTGGCTACTTCGCAACTGTTTTACTGCTCTTCTTCTGCTATTTTGTCATTTACATTCTGTTAAGCATGACTTCACCATCTATTCCTTCCATTCCATCTTCATCCATGAGTAACTAAACCACATAAGGGTATGCTAGTGACAAGTCTATAGGTAGAAATACGTGAATCGTGTAGTGTAGCTTGTTGGGTTTTATGTCCTAAAACTCGTAGTTTGTAAATTGTATGAATGTATATATTCTTTTTAGCAATAAAGTTGTTATTGAGATTTATTCAGCAAAGTTGTTATTGAATAAAGTGAATTGTGTTTACATTAACCTATACCAATAACAAACACCCATGGCGATAGTACGAGTACTTGAGCTTCATGTATGACATGAATGTGGATCAAGTTCTAGTAGACAGCCAAAACGGTCTATAGTATATGGATAAGGCTGGGTACCTTATCCTGGTAACACAATTGGATGCGGCTCTGATAGCACTCTAAAAGTGCTAATATTTAGCTCCTAAGTCTTGTAAATTAGAATAATTATTTGGGCTTAATTGATATATTTTGTATAATTTAATTTTTAAGGGTAAATCAGGCATTTGCGATAATTAAGAGCTTAAATGAATATTTTAGAATGTTTTATTAATTAGTCGTTTTGAGTAATTAAGCTTCATTAATTAAATAATCTAATTATAACTCAAAACTGATTAATGGCTTAATGGTGCAGGGCTTGCCAAGACAATGGGGATGCCGAGGTTAAATCTTGGTGAATGCAAGATTTTCCTTCATTTTGTAAAAGTCAACTGCAGCAGTCAACGATCAACAGTCAACGGTCGGTCACCACCCCGCGCCCTCGCCCCCGCGCGCGCGCCCTATCCGTGACTGTAAATGCCCGTCATTAAAACTCAGCATAAGCCCGTCATTAAAAGTCAACAAAAATGCCCGATTTTGTAAATTTTCCAGAGAGCTCAGCGCCTAGGCGCTGGCCCGACAGAAAAATTGGTATAAATACCCATTTTTTCTTAATTTAGGGCATTCTCTTTTGGCTCTTCTCCTACCTCTTTCGAAATTTGGGCATTCTTAGCCATTTGTGGCTCTTTTCTTCATCTCCATGGATAGCTAAACAAGTAAGTGTTTGATTTCTAGTTTGGGATTGTAATCAATTTGGATTAAGGGGAGATTTGCCCTAATTTGTGTATGAATTAGATTGTCTTCCTTATGCGTCTTCTTCCTTGTTCTTCATCTAAATAGCTTGGGTGACTGATTAGGGGTGACGCCCGAGTCCTTATGCATGCTTTACTGTTAGAGATTAGGACGTATAATTACCTCAATCGCTAGGTTGATGGAGCGCATGTAGCGCAGCGGATCCGAGACGGATGAATGGCACTCTAATTTCATCAATTTAGCTAAATAAGAAACATGCACAAAGCTTTGAAATAAAAGGAATTAGAACACATACCTCTTGTAGTTCTAAAGACTTCTCTTCCAACGCTCGAATCTCCTCACGAACCCTTCGAAGCTTCCCTCGAACTCCTCGAGAACCACATCCGGTAGTCCCGCTATCCTCAGGCCGAGCAACGGAGTGGTGGGACTCCATTATGAAAGAAAAAGTTTGGAAGAAGAAGATGGGAAGATGAAAGTGATGAGGATTTTGTGAGAAGAAATCTAACACTTAGCTTTCTAATTTCTCAAGTAACATGAACTCTTCATGCTCATCCAAATATTCAAATTCTTTGAAAATTCATCAACCTCAAACCATTTGAACTTCATCCAATTTATAGGCAATTCACATGCAACAAAGTCTTTGCTTAGCATGACACCTCAAATTGGATGGATTAGTCTTCAACCAAGTGTTCCAAAATTGATGAGTTTATATGCATGTTGTTGGTGATTCACAATCCACTTCACAACTTGGATAAACTCACTCAACTTGGATAAATCCACTCAACATGGATAATTCCACTTTGACTTGGATAATCACACTTGTAATATTTTGTCATTTTAAAATTAATTCATAATTAATTTTAATAAACAAAATAAATTATAATTAATTAAACTTTTTAAATAATTAATATTATTATTTAATTCAATATCAAATATTAATTAAATAATAAGACTAATCCCGGTTTCTTAAACCGAATCATCACACATGAATCCCTATTCATGTTTTACACCGATGCCATATTTAAATCATATTTAAATATGTCCATCATTCTTCCAAAACTGAATTTGAATAAATTCAAATTCTATTTCTCTCATATTGTTACACGACTTAATCCGAGTTAGCCAGGAGAACCTAAAGGACCTACAGATCATGAGCTCCAACGATACGAGTTTAACCGGTCAAACTCTTTAACCAAGCTAACCAACATTCGTTAACCCCCGGAGACTCCACTAAAGTTCAAGGGTTGCACTCTCCTCACCGTAGATATATTTCTGTCCTCTTGATATAACCATCATCAGTAAGTCGATCCTTCACAGGTCGTTCGTAATTACAGCTGGGTCAAAATAACCGTTTTACCCCCGTAATTACATTTTGTTCCTTAAGTCCCACTGATCCTCTAATGAACTATTGGTTTGTGGTCCAACCACCAAACCGATTGGTAAGTGATCTCATCACTATACCAAGTCCCTCTCGGGCCAATGAGAGGGTGGGATCCCTAGTTCAAGACCCGGAGTCAGTACTTAAGGGAACAACCTCTCTACTAATCCCTCAGAGCGGTTAGGAGTGAATTCCATCTCGCAGGACTATGTTCCCAGCTACCTACCCGGTCTTATCCCCAAGATGGTAGGCTTATTGAGTCGGCGATCTCGGGCCACTCTCACCCATACAAGTCAAAGGATAAGCCCGAATAAACAGGAGTTCATAGCGTGCTCAGGATTCTGATCGAGTTACCTAGGTCATCATATGAAAAAGTCGGTCTTTAAAGTAAACGGAGTTATAAAGAAAGAGCGACTTGTTTCGCGGTTCAGTCTTATGCAAACTCATTGCATAGGACGCCCCCACTCACATGTCTCCACATGAACGATTTCGGATCACATCGTTTGTACTATACAAAGTGGGCCGCGTCCAATAGTGTCCCCAGGATAAGGTACCCAACCTTATCCCTATACTATAGACCGTTCTTGCTATTACTTGAACTTGATCCACAATCATGTCATACATGAAGTTCAAGTATACAACCTATAGCCATGGGTTCTTTGTTTATTGGAGTTAGGTTAAAAGTAAACACAATTCACTTTATTCAATAACAACTTTACTGAATAAAACTCAATAACCACTTTATTGCAAAATAGAATATACATTCAGTTTACAAACCACGAGTTTTAGGACATAAAACCCAACATAGGTAACACAAATCTGAATATGGGTATTTAGTTTGATCCCAAGTGACAGTTGGGGGTAGAAATTAGATAACCTTCATGTTAGATTTTGGGTAAAGAGGAAAAATCGATTTAGTCTCCGGGTTAATTCGTCGCAATGTTCCCGTCTCTGTCCGTTAATCATTTTAGGATTTGATAGCTCCATTTTGGAGCTATAATTATGTCCTTAATTCACGATTATTACTTGCTTAATCTTGCTTTTATGTGTTAATTACAGGTGTTCTCGGTAATTCGCCCTCGGGAGCGTTTTGATGTCGTTCGAAGCTTAATATCGCATTTTAAAGACCTAAGAACACTTTCGGGGAAGGACCATACAAAAATATGAAGAATTGGCGTTTTGGGAAAATTGAAGGCAAAATACCATGCAAAAACCCGAGAGCTAGCGTCGAGCGACAGCGTCGCGACGCTAGCTCGACGCTGCCAGAGCGTCTCGACGCTCCGAAGTCCGAGGCGTATATTTGAAATTCCACCCGAGAGCAAGCGTCGAGCGATAGCGTCTCGACGCTCGCTCGATGCCGCGTAAGCGTCTCGACGCTGTCCCGACTGCGCGCGCTGAAAGTTTAGGGCGTAGCGTCGAGACGCTGCCCTAGCGTCTCGACGCTCCGACGGATTACTTAAGTTTTTGTCCGATTTTTAGCCGCAATCTTCATCTCCTACCTCGGGCTCCCCACCAGATTAGACATTTCAGCAGCCATTTTCACCATGGGAGAGGCTAGGAAGCTTGGATTGGAGCCATCCCACATCACATCCATCATGAGTGAGTAGTCTATAGCGTTTTTGGCTCGGGATTGTAAAGGAATAATGTAGTTTGAACTTTTGGTGAGGTTGTTGAACCAAATTCTGAATTGGCTTGAATGATTGATTTAATTAGTTTCTACTTCTTTGCTTATTCCATGAACGTGTTCGAATGATTTAGGACTAGGCACCCTTGATTTCGAGCATGCTTCATTTGTTAAAGGTTTTGATGTCGTGCCTCTCTGAACCGCCAAGTAACAAAGATTAACGATGCCTTTGAGCGCATAGGTGTCCTTGCGTTCTTGGTGTTCGTTCTTCTCGAATTAGATTCTGAAATCGATACACTAATTTCGCGTCCAAATTAGATAATCGTCGTAGTTAGCTCGTTGTTATCGATTGGTCTTGGGAGAGCGTTTGCCGCCAATGTCCAATCGATATGCTTGATTAGCATGATTTATTGTGTCTAATTAACATCCATGGAGCATGTCTAAATTAATTTATTGATTTGAGACGGGCTACGTATTCGTTCAATTGTTTAGCCATTATACTCGTCAACCTATGATCCAAGAGGCATGCTAACTTTATTCTCGATCGTCCCGAGTCGAATGCTCCGTTAGTTTAATTTTCCCTCTTTTGCGTTGTTTTCCCAATTTGTTAATTGAAACCAAAAATCCCCCACGTCTTGTGTACTCTATTAGTTTGCAAATTTAATTAAGATTAAGTCAAGTTAGCTTAATTCCCTGTGGATCGACCCCGTTACCACTCATCTACTAATAGTTCAGTGTATTCGGGTAATTATAAATTTATTTTGGCGGGTCTCGACAACCCGATGATTGGCGCCGTTGCCGGAGAACTAAGTGTAATTCGGCCTAATTTAGATTTAATTTGTAGACTTTTGATTTTTACTTTAAAATTTGTTTATTCTTTTATTGTTTGCAAGATTTGATTTGTTTGTTTAAGTGTGTTAGAGTACCAAATTTTTTATTGAGAAAATGGAAGTTGACGACGAGACTGGAGCCCCAAAAACACTCAGGCAGTGGACATCGGTAGCTATGGACCACCAACCTTCTTGTATTTCCTACCCGGAAATCTCAGGTGAGTTTGTGCTTAGGTCGGGCTTAATTGACCATTTGCCTTCTTTCTGTGGTGAAGCAGATGAAGACCCCTTTAAACATCTCAAGGCCTTTCAAATGACGAGTTCTGCGATGAAGCCAAGCGACATAACTGAAGATCAGCTCTACTTGAGAGCTTTTCCATTCACCTTGAGAGGTGAAGCTCGAGATTGGCTACATAACTTACCATCCAGAACCATCTTCACTTGGGAGAAGTTAAAGAGTATGTTCTTGGAAAGATATTTCCCAGCTTCAAGAGCCAGAGCCGTGAAAAAAGCCATCTATAGTTTCAAGCAAGAAGAGAAAGAGGCATTTCACGAGTGCTGGGAGAGATTCATTAAGCTCTGTGAGAGATGCCCGAACCATTTGATAGCAGAGGCTGCGCTTATTCAATTCTTCTATGAAGGTTTACTTCCGTACGACTGTCAGATGCTTGATGCATCGAGTGGAGGAGCCCTTTGGGAGAAAACGCCTACAGAAGCCAGACAATTGATCTCCAACATGGCTGAGAATCGTCGCCAGTACGGGGGAAGAAATGAACAAGCTAAACTGTTTACCGACATAGAAGAGCTCAAAGACAAAGTGTCTCAGGTATTTGGCTTATTTCATACGTTGCAAGAAAACTCATCTCAGGCTGTTTCTTCTATTTCAGGTCAAGCCCTTGAAGGCATGTTCAAATCATTTATGGAATCTAGCAAGGAGACCAGTTCGCAGATGCGGTCGCTAGGCGATGGGTTCACAGATATAAAGGAAAGGATGAGAAAATTGGAGTCCAAAGCGGAAAACGTTAGTGCCATCGCTCTCAGAAGCGGTAAGGAGGTACCATCACGACCCACTCCCGAGGACTCTAACAAGGATACAGAGACATCTCAAGATAAGTGTCTCGAAACACCCTCTGAAACGGTTGTAGCTTCTCCTAAAATTCCTATGAAGTCTTACACTCCCGTTGCTCCTTTTCCTAGTAGGTTGGCGAGGCCACCTAAGGAGAACGAGGACGCGGACATCCTTGAGACGCTGAAAAAAGTTGGAATCAATATGCCGCTGCTTGATGCAATTCATCAAATCCCAAGGTACGCGAAATTTCTAAAGGAGATGTGCACCATGAAGAGGAAGACTAAAGGTGCTGAGAGAGTTGTGGTAAGCAAGAATGTTTCTGCCCTGATATCACAAGGTATTCCAAACAAATGCCAGGACCCAGGTATGTTCCTCTTGCCATGTACTATAGGTGATAGAGAAATCGAGCACGCCATGCTAGACTTAGGAGCCTCAATTAATGTTATGCTACTCAGTCTACAAGAGTCTCGATTTAGAAGGTATGCAGGAAACTAGTTTAATTATCCAGTTAGCTAATAGGTCTTCTATTCATACTTTAGGGGTGATTGAAGATGTGTTGGTTAGAGTTAAGGACCTGATCTTTCCTGCTGATTTTTACGTGATAAATATGGAAGAAAACACATCGCCCACTACTTCAGTACTGCTAGGTAGACCATTCATGAAAACCGCTAAGGCAAAAATTAATGTGCATGATGGTACTCTGTCAGTAGAGTATGAAGGAGATGTGTTCGAATTTAATGTCTTTGATGCCATGAAACACCATGCTGATGTGCATTCTATCTGTAAAATTGACCTTATCGATACTTTAGAACAAGAAGAATGCATGACTGCTGTTGATGGGGATGACCCATTCGTTTTTACTGAAACTATTGGCGAGATTGAAAGTAGTGTGCCCATATTGACTGATGCATGTGAACAAACTACTCTTGCTTTAGAGGCGTGTGAAAAGCCAGCTAAAATATTGCCATCTCTTTTGCAGGCTCCCAAGTTGGAGCTAAAAGAGTTGTCGGGTCATCTCAAGTACGTATACTTGGGTGAGGTGGAGACACTCCCGGTAATTATCTGCAAGGAGCTTACATTGGAGCCAGAAAGCAAGTTGGTGGAGGTCTTGAAGAAGAATAGAAGAGCGATAGGATGGACGTTGGCAGACTTGCATGGGTTGAGTCCAGTTCTGTGCATGCACAAGATTCGGCTGAATGAGGGAGCGAAGCCATCCCGAGAGCCTCAGCGGAGACTGAACCCAGCAATGAAAGAGGTAGTGTTATCTGAGATACACAAACTCCTTGACGCAGGTATTATCTATCCCATTTCTGATAGCCAGTGGGTTAGCCCTATTCATGTTGTACCTAAAAAGACGGGCATAACTGTTATTAGAAATGAAAAGGGAGAGTTAGTGCCTAAGAGAGTGAAAAATGGGTGGAGGATGTGTATAGATTTTAGAAAACTGAATGACGTGACTAAGAAGGACCATTTTCCAATTCCCTTCATAGATCAAATGGTGGAGCGTTTAGCTGGGAAGCCATACTTCTGTTTTCTAGACGGTTCTTCTGGGTTTTACCAAATTCCCATAGCCCAGGAAGACCAAGAAAAGACTACTTTTACATGTCCATTCGGAACTTACGCATATAGGAGAATGCCCTTCGGGCTTTGTAATGCTCCAGGGACCTTTCAGCGATGCATGATGAGCATATTTACTGAATTCGTAGAAAAATGCATCGAGGTTTTCATGGATGATTTCACTGTATATGGGACCTCATTTGAGGATTGCCTGTTTAACTTGTCTAGAGTCATGGAAAGATGCATTGAAACTAATCTTGTTTTAAATTTCGAAAAGTGTCATTTCATGGCCAGTCAGGGCATAGTCCTGGGACACGTTGTGTCAGCTAAGGGGATAGAGGTGGATAAAGCAAAAATTGATGTTATATCTGATTTACCTTACCCCACGAATCTTCGGGAAGTGCGTTCTTTTCTTGGTGATGCAGGTTTCTACCGCAAGTTCATTAAGGACTTCTCGAAGATAGTGACTCCGATGACGAGCTTGCTGAAAAAAGATGTCCCATTCTGTTTTGACAAGGAGTGCAAGCTGGCCTTCGATGTCCTTAAGAAGTGTTTGACCAACGCACCCATCATTCATCCACCGCAGTGGGGTACTCCCTTCGAGATTATGTGCGATGCGAGCAATTATGCCGTCGGCGCTGTTCTGGGTCAGAGGATAGACAAGAAAAGCCACGTGATTTATTATGCCTCCAAGACGCTCAACTCCGCGCAGATCGACTACACCACTACAGAGAAGGAGCTGCTTTCCATTGTTTTCGCTCTTGATAAATTCCGGCCTTATATTCTTGGATCTAAAGTAATTGTTTTTTCTGATCATGCAGCAGTTCGTTATTTGATGAACAAGAAGGACTCGAAGCCTAGACTACTCAGGTGGGTACTACTACTCCAGGAGTTCGACCTCTCAGTCCAGGATAGGAAAGGATCAGAGAATACAGTTGCTGACCACTTGAGCCGCATTGTGCGTAATGAAGACGACTTGCCCCTGAACGACGAATTCCCTGATGAAGTCCTCTTTCAGGTGAGTGTGGAGATACCATGGTACGCCGACATTGTCAATTACTTGGTCATAGGTACGTTCCCATCCGATTTTTCGTATAACAAGAGAGCTAAGGTGCGAAGCGAAGCTAAGACTTATGTATGGGATGAGCCCGTTTTATGGAAATTTTGTGCTGACCAAGTAATCAGGAAGTGTGTTCCTAAGTCTGAGCATAAGTCCATACTTTTATTTTGCCATGAATTTGCATGCGGGGGACACTTTGGGCCAAATAGGACAGCAAGGAAAATATTAGATTGTGGGTTTTTCTGGCCATCATTGTTTAAAGATTGTTATGAATTTTCTAAATCATGTGATCAGTGTTAGAGAAAAGGGTCCATCTCAAGTAGGAATGAAATGCTCCAAACCCCTATTTTAACTTGTGAAATTTTTGAGGTTTCGGGTATGGACTTTACGAGACCCTTTCCCCCTTCATTTGGTTTTGTCTATATACTGTTGGCTGTGGACTACGTGTCTAAGTGGGTGGAAGCTAAGGCCACCAAAGTCGATACTGCTAATGTTGTTTCCAGTTTTGTCAAATCAACATTTTTAGCAGGTATGGAGTTCCACGAGCCATCATAAGCGATCAAGGGAGTCACTTCTGCAACAAGACGATACAAGCCTTTATGAGGAAGTATGAGGTCAATCATAAAATATCTACACCGTACCACCCTCAAACCAATGGCCAGGCGGAGGTCTCCAATCGAGAGGTGAAGAGCATCCTCGAGAAAACAGTAAGTCCAGCACGGAAAGATTGGAGTCTCAGGCTGGACGACGCTTTGTGGGCCTATCGCACGGCTTACAAAACCCCCATAGGGATGTCTCCCTACCGGATGGTTTTTGGGAAAGCCTGTCATCTCCCAGTGGAGATCGAACACAAAGCTTACTGGGCCGTGAAGAAGTGTAATATGGACTTCGACAAGGCTGGCGAAGAAAGACTCCTCAAATTGCAAGAACTAGAGGAGCTTCGCCTGGATGCATATGAGAACTCGAAGATCTACAAGGAAAAGACCAAGATGTTCCACGACAGACGAGTCGTCCGGAAACACTTCGAAGTTGGTCAGAAGGTCCTCTTGTTCAACTCCTGCTTGAAGTTCATGCCAGGTAAACTTCGTTCCCGGTGACTTGGTCCTTTTATTATAACCGATGTCCATCACTATGGTGCAGTCAAGATTCAGAGCCTAAATACAGAGAAGGAATACACGGTGAATGGCCAACGATTGAAGATCTTCCATGAGGGAATGTCAGAGGACTTCGACGAGCATGCCCACTTGAGAGAGCCCGATTATGAGAAAGGATGAAATGAGTTTCGGTAAAGTCGAGCAATCGACTCTAAAAATTTGCGCTACTCGGAGGCACCCGAGCTTGAACTGTACATGCTTTTTGTTTACTTTACTGTTCTTTAGGATTAGCTTAGGTTCTTACTCTGATATTGTGAGTTTTCAGGTTAAACAATGGCTCGTCCTTGAGGTTTATTTGCTAAGGATTAAGCGCACTCTCCAACCCTCTAAGTCACAATTCAGGGAAGGTTTTCTTTCCTTCGAATTTTGACTGCGCCTATTTAGTCCAATGAGGACATTGTCCATTTCTAAGTTGGGGGTGGTGGGTTGTGCCTTATAGTGATTGTCGAGCTTAGTTGTGGAATTCTGATAAACGTGTTGTGTTATGGTGTATGCATGCTAGTCTGACTATGAAATTCTGTGATGTACTGTTAAGGTCTTCGTATTTGTATTTATAGTGAAATTCAGCATGATTGCATTTGTTAAGGCCATTTTGAAAAAAAATTCAAGTTATTTCCCTGTTTAAGCTTCGCATGTTAGCACTCTATCTTGGATCTGTGGGTTTAGGGTAGCCCTGGTTGTTTTGAAATTCGTTGTCACCTCGAAAGGCAACCTTAGGATGGGCTAAGACTCGTTCATGTTCGTAATTCATGCGCTAAATTTTTTTAATATGACTCATAGGCTAAAAAGAAAAAGAATGCATAAATTTATAAAAAGAAAGTAATATCCTGAGGTGTTCCTCCTTCTTGAGTTACCTTAGTAGCCAGGGGCGGTCGTGTAACCCACGGTCGCCACTGCATGAAAAGGGAGCACAAAGAAGTGAACGCTAGTCCTTAAAAATGTGAATTTTGCCCGTAGTCAGATGCACTGTGCAATGAAATTGCAGGAAAGCTGAAACGAAAGCTAAATTGACATGTTAGGCGCTTATGGAGATCAAAAAAGAAGAGAGAAAATATGCCTTGCGATCCATTACTTGCTTAGACGACGAATAGCCCTTAGACTGTTCTGTTTAGCCATAAGTAGGGGGAAGGCGAAGTTTTGGGACGGGTAGAGCTGTTCTAAGCCTGTTAAAATCTAAGATCGAGGAGCCAGGTCCGAAGCATAAATAAGTAAGCATCTTTAAATTTTTCGAATTGTTCTTAACCAATGCGTGCATGCAGCTGTTTCTTTCAAATACAAATGCCTTGTCGTTTCCAGTACTGAGAATTGAGTCCCTAGCATGCGTATTCGTTTTATTTTGATTAATCAGAATTCCACCTTTCTCGAGGACTAGCAAGATTTAAGTTGGGGGTGTTTGATAGCTCCATTTTGGAGCTATAATTATGTCCTTAATTCACGATTATTACTTGCTTAATCTTACTTTTATGTGTTAATTACAGGTGTTCTCGGTAATTCGCCCTCGGGAGCGTTTTGACGTCGTTCGAAGCTTAATATCGCATTTTAAAGACCTAAGAACACTTCTGGGGAAGGACCATACAAAAATATGAAGAATTGGCGTTTTGGGAAAATTGAAGGCAAAATACCATTCAAAAACCCGAGAGCTAGCGTCAAGACGCTGCCAGAGCGTCTCGACGCTCCGAAGTCTGAGGCATATATTTGAAATTCCACCCGAGAGCAAGCGTTGAGCGATAGCGTCTCGACGCTCGCTCGACACCACGTAAGCGTCTCGACGCTGCGCAAGCGTCTCGACGCTGTCCCGACTGCGCGCGCTGAAAGTTTAGGGCGTAGCGTCGAGACGCTGCCCTAGCGTCTAGACGCTCCGACGGATTACTTAAGTTTTTGTCCGATTTTTAGCCGCAATCTTCATCTCCTACCTCGGGCTCCGCACTAGATTAGACGTTTCAGCAGCCATTTTCACCATGGGAGAGGCTAGGAAGCTTGGATTGGAGCCATCCCACATCACATCCATCATTAGTGAGTAGTCTATAGCGTTTTTGGCTCGGGATTGTAAAGGAATAATGTAGTTTGAACTTTTGTTGAGGTTGTTGAACCAAATTCTGAATTGGCTTGAATGATTGATTGAATTAGTTTCTACTTCTTTGCTTATTCCATGAACGTGTTCGAGTGATTTAGGACTAGGCACCCTTGATTTCGAGCATGCTTCATTTGTTAAAGGTTTTGATGCTGTGCCTCTCTGAACTGCCAAGTAACAAAGATTAACGATGCCTTTGAGCGCATAGGCGTCCTTGCGTTCTTGGTGTTCGTTCTTCTCGAATTAGATTCTGAAATCGATACACTAATTTCGCATCCAAATTAGATAATCGTCGTAGTTAGCTCGTTGCTATCGATTGGTCTTGGGAGAGCGTTGGCCGCCAATGTCCAATCGATATGCTTGATTAGCATGATTTATTGTGTCTAATTAACATCCATGGAGCATGTCTAAATTAATTTATTGATTTGAGACGGGCGGCGTATTCGTTCAATTGTTTATCCATTATACTCGTCAACCTATGATCCAAGTGGCATGCTAACTTTATTCTCGATTGTCCCGAGTCGAACGCTCCGTTAGTTTAATTTTCCCTCTTTTGCGTTGTTTCCCCAATTTGTTAATTGAAACCAAAAATCCCCCACGTCTTGTTTACTCTCTTAGTTTGCAAATTTAATTAAGATTAAGTCAAGTTAGCTTAATTCCCTGTGGATCGACCCCGTTACCACTCATCTACTAATAGTTCAGTGTATTCGGGTAATTATAAATTTATTTTGGCGGGTCTCGACAACCCGATGATTGGCGATAATTCGAAAATATCGTTACCAGGATTCATCACCTTATTTTGAGTAACTGTCAAGAACAATTAGAATTGCACTTTTCTAATTGTATCTTTGGGTCGTTTGAGTTAGAAATAACCAAACGAATTGTGTGCTTTAAGCGTTGTATCTATGCATTTAGTTATCGATGATCCGAACACAAATTGTGATCAATCCCATTCTTTGAAGTCAAACATGCCATTTAAATTTGTTACTTCACAGTTTTTATTGTTTTATTTTCCGTTAGCTACAATAGTTTAGAGTTCCCTTTTTACAATCCAACTTCCCCTATTTTTACCGTTAGCAACTTAAAATTAATCTAGTTTGAATTAATCTAATTCTCTGTGGTTCGACCCGGTTATCACTAACTACAAGTTAGTCGGTATAATCGGCATGTAAATATTATTTTGGCGGGCTTCGACAAACCGAAATTTGTGAACGTACAAAAGTTCTGGAGAACAGCTAGAAAAATTTTATGCATGTGGGGGACATTTTGGGCCATTTTGGGGGACATTTTGGGCCTAGGAGAACAGCTAGAAAAATTTTAGATTGCGGGTTTTACTGGACTTCTTTGTTTAAAGATGCATACGAATTTTGTAAAACCTGTGATAAATGTCAAAGAGTTGGGTCAATTTCTAGTAGGAACGAGATGCCTCAAACGTCTGTTTTAGTTTGTGAAATTTTTGACATTTGGGGCATGGACTTTATGGGATCGTTTCCTCCTTCCTGTGGGTTCTCATACATATTACTGACTGTTGATTATGTTTCTAAGTGGGTTGAGGCGAAAGCCACTAAGACTAATGATTCTCATACTGTTGTTGGATTTGTTAAGTCTAACATTTTCACCAGGTTTGGAATCCCACGAGCCATAATCAGCGACCAGGGAACTCACTTTTGCAACCGATATGTGGAGGCTTTGCTGAGAAACTATGGGGTGCATCACCGTGTGTCCACCGCGTACCATCCTCAAGCAAACGGGCAAGCCGAGGTCTCCAATAGAGAGGTAAAGTTGGTGCTTGAGAAAACTGTGAAACCAAGCAGGAAGGATTGGAGCCTTCGTCTCGAGGATGCCTTGTGGGCTTACCGCACTGCCTACAAAACACCTATAGGGATGTCTCCTTATAGGTTGGTTTTTGGTAAGGCTTGCCATTTTCCAGTTGAAATAGAACACAAGGCATTCTGGGTAGTCAAGAGATGCAACATGAGCTTCGATGAAGCGGGCGAGGAAAGACTACTTCAACTGCAAGAAATGGATGAGATGCGATTGGATTCCTATGAAAATTCCAAGATCTATAAGGAAAAGTCCAAGCAATTCCATGACTGAAAAATCTTGCAGAAGGACTTTGAAGTTGGTCAAAAGGTTCTACTAATCAATTCCCGCCTCAAGATCATGACAGGTAAGCTTCGTTCCCGTTGGAAAGGACCCTACATTATAACTAAAAATTTTCCTTATGGCTCTTTAGAGATTCGAAGTTTGGACTCGGACGAGGTGCAAAAGGTGAATGGACACCGTTTGAAGATTTTCCACGAGGGTGAAGCCGAGTGCTATGATGTTGCACTACTTCTAGTACCACCCGTGTATGAAAATGGTTGAAAAAGTGTTGGTAAAGTCGAGCAATCGACTCTAAAAATTTGCGCTTCTCGGAGGCACCCGAGCTTGGACTGTATTTTCTGTTTGTTATTAGTTTACAGTTGTTGTTTTTTTTTCTAGTTGTTTAAGTTTGTTTTCTTATTTTCTTAGGTGAGAGAAGAGAAGTGACCACCATTGCGGATCCATTTCGAAAAAATGAGGACACACATCCCTTTCCACCGATCCCGTTAAAATTTCGGGGAGGTTCCTGTTCCCTTAGTAATTTTATCGCTCTCACTGTTTTATCTGTTGGATTAGTTGCATTGGGGACAATGCAATGTTTTAGATGGGGGGTGGGTTTAGTTTTGGACTTCTTTATAGTCTTTGTGCATGAATGCTCTGATTTTGAGATGTATGAGAATCTGAATGCATGTTGTCCGATGAGGACTGTCTGTGATTTACTAGTGAATACTCCATATTTGTGCATTTCGAATAAACCATGAGTTGTATGCATATTTTGAGCTTATTTTAAAAAATTTCCGAATACTCTGTACATTCATCGAGCACATAGCCCTCTTACTCTTGGTTCTGATAGGCTTAGAGTTATTTTATTTGATCTGAAAATTTGTTGTCACCTCAAAAGGCATATTTAGGGAGGCTTGATGTGTTACAATTTGTAATAACTCATTTGTTGTAAGCAAAAATCTATGCCAAAAAAAAAAAAAAAAATCAATTTTATGTGAGTAAAAAGCATGAAAAATGTTCTTTCTTGAGGTGTTCCTCCTTCTTGTGTTGCCCGTGTAATCAGGGGCGATCGTGTAACCCACGGTTTCCACTGCATGAAAGGGTGACTAATTGAAGTGAACACTTGTCCTTAAAAACGTGAAGTGAATTAAGCTTGACGTGTTAGGCTCTCTCGAAAGAATAAAAATAAAAAGAAAAGGGTACAAAGTACCAAGGAAAAGAAGAAAATAATTGGGCCAATTGTTTTGTTGCTCTTTCGACCCGTTAAGCCAATAGACCGTTCTCAACGCTAGAAGTAGGAGGAAAACGAGTCTTAGGATCGATTAAAGGAATTAAGGGTCTATAAGAGCTAGAGTAAGAGAAGCTAAGCACACACACACACGTGAGAGTAGGATTTAAAATTTTGAAATGTTCTTAACTTATGCATACACTTGTTTGTTTTTCCGTTAGCATTAATATCTTGTGTTCACGAGTTTTAAGATTTGAGTCGTCAGCATGCAACTGGTTTCTTATAAGATAAATCAAAGTACACCTTGCTCGAGGACTAGCAAGATTTAGGTTGGGGGTATTTTGATAGCACTCTAAAAGTGCTAATATTTAGCTCCTAAGTCTTGTAAAATAGAATAATTATTTGGACTTAATTGATATATTTTGTATAATTTAATTGTTAAGGGGTAAATCGGGCATTTGCGATAATTAAGAGCTTAAATGAATATTTTAGAATGTTTTATTAATTAGTTGTTTTGACTGATTAAGCTTCATTAATTAAATAATCTAATTATAACTTAAAACCGATTAATGGCTTAATGGTGCAGGGCTTGTCAAGACAATGGGGATGCTCAGGTTCAAATCTTGGTGAATGCAAGATTTTCCTTCATTTTGTAAAAGTCAACTGCAGCAGTCAACGGTCGGTCAACACCCCACGCTCGCGCCGCATTGCGCCCTTGTCCGCGCGCGCACGCCCTATCCGTGACTTTAAATGCCCGTCATGAAAAGTCAACAAAAATGCCCGATTTTGTAAATTTTTCAGAGAGCTCAGCGCCTAGGCGCTGGCCCGACGGAAAAATGGGTATAAATACCCATTTTTCTTAATTTAGGGCATTCTCTTTTGGCTGTTCTCCTACCTCTTTCGAAATTTGGGCATTCTTAGCCATTTGTGGCTCTTTTCTTCATCTCCATGGATAACTAAACAAGTAAGTGTTTGATTTATAGTTTGGGATTGTAATCAATTTGGATTAAGGGGAGATTTGCCCTAATTTGTGTATGAATTAGATTGTCTTCCTTATGCATCTTCTTCCTTGTTCTTCATCTAAATAGCTTGGGTAACTGATTAGGGGTGACGCCCGAGTCCTTATGCATGTTTTACCGTTAGAGATTAGGACGTATAATTTCCTCAATCGCTAGGTAACACAAATCTGAATATGGGTATTTAGTTTGATCCCAAGTTACAGTTGGGGGTTGAAATTAAATAACCTTCATGTTAGATTTTGGGTAAAGAGGAAAATTGATTTAGTCTCCGGGTTAATTCGTCGCAATGTTCCCGTCTCTGTCCGTTAATCATTTTAGGATTGATCACCTTATTTTGAGTAACTGTCAAGAACAATTAGAATTGCTCTTTTCTAATTGTATCTTTGGGTCGTTTGAGTTAGAAATAACCAAACGAATTGCGTGCTTTAAGTGTTGTGTCTATGCATTTAGTTATCGATGATCCGAACACAAATTGTGATCAATCCCATTCTTTGAAGTCAAACATGCCATTTAAATTTGTTACTTCACAGTTTTTATTGTTTTATTTTCCGTTAGCTACAATAGTTTAGAGTTCCCTTTTTACAATCCAACTTCCCCTATTTTTACCGTTAGCAACTTAAAGTTAATCTAGTTTGAATTAATCTAATTCTCTGTGGTTCGACCCGATTATCACTAACTACAAGTTAGTCGGTATAATCGACATATAAATATTATTTTGGCGGGCTTCGACAACCCGAAATTTGTGAACGTACAAAAGTTCACTACCAGGCTCACTTTGTATTGTACAAAACAATGTGATCCAAATCGTTTCATGTGGAGACATGTGAGTGAGGACGTCCTATGCAGTGAGTTTGCATAAGACTGAATCGAGAAATCAAGCCGCTCTTTCTTTATAACATCGTTTACTGTAAATACTGACTTTTTTATATGATGACCTAGGTAACTCAATCTCAATCATGAGCCCGCTATGAACTCTTGTTTATTCGAGTTTATCCTTTGACTTGTACGGGTGAGAGTGGCCAGTTCGCCGACTCAATAAGCCTACCATCTTGGGGATAAGACTGAATAGATAGTTGGGGACATAGTTTTGCAAGACAGAATTCACTCCTACCCGCTTTTAGGGATAGTAGAGAGGTTGTTCCCTTAATAACTGACTCCGGGTCTTGAACAATGGGTCCACCCTCTCTGGGCCCGAGAGGGATGTGATTTGCTGGTTGGACCACAAATCAATTGTTCATTATTGGTGTCAGTGATACTTAAGGAACAAGATGTAATGCAAGGGTAAACGGTATAAATGACCCATTGTGATTATGAACGACCTGTGAAGGATCGACTCACTGATGATGGTTATATCAAGAGGACACAATATATCTACAGTGAGGAGAGTGAAGCCCTTGGACTTTAGTGGAGTCTCCAGGGCTTAACAAATGTTCATTAGTTCATTTAAATGAATTTAGCCGGATAAGCTCGTATCCTTGGAGCTCATTGAAAGAGTTTCGGCATGAATAGCGGAAGCAATGTTATCTAAGTACTCTTAATTTGTTAATTTCAAAGGAAAAAACATGTAATTTGAAAATCAAAGACAATAATTTAGAAGTTACCTTTGAAGTTCAAATTCTTCTCGATTCCAAACCCGATCTTCGAAAGTAACGGTCACGAACCACCACGAGAGTCTTCCCGACTATTCTCCGGCCTTAGAACCGGATTGTGGGATCCTTTGAGTGACTAATTTAAAAGAGAATTGACGATGGAATTGGAGAGAATGGTAAATAAATTGTCTTTACAATTCTCAAAGTTCATCAAAATTCCAAGAAAAAGTTAATCTAATTAACCCTTTGTATATATAGAAGACTACATGCAAAAACATGCAAAATTGAGTTAACAATAGGATGCCATGTAGAATCCACTCAATTTAGTGGGATTAATGACTTGATGTGGGATGAACACTTAGCAAAAAGGTTTGACTCATAAAAACACCAACAAATGGTTTTTCCCACTAACTCAAGAATTGAATTTTTTCACTAACTTTAGTCATCAAATTGACTCTTGACTTGCAAGGTTTAGTAGAGTCAACATTTGACTTTTGACTTTCAAAGTTTTAGTCAATTGTCTACAATTCGACTTTTGACTAACTTTGATCAAATTAATTCAATTTAAAAATTAATTCAAATAATTAATTTTAAATTAAATTAAATTAATATTAAATAATTAATTAAACAATTAAATTAATTCAAATTTAGTATCCAATAAATCCAACACTAATCCCGATCATTCCCGATATACATGATTATGAATCTCTATTCATATTTTCGATATTTAAATCTTATTTAAAGATTTCCATCTCCCTATATTTTTCAATTCGCAATTGAACGTTATGTCGTTAAATATATCACATATATTTAACGCTTATTCCCTAATTAGAATTCGAACACTACGAATTCACTCGTCACACTGTTCTAAGGTTTAGTCCGATATGAGCTAGCAGGGGGACCTCATGGACCTACAGATCATGAGCTCCAACGATCCGAGATTAACTGATTAAACTCTTTAACCCAGTTAATCAACTTTCGTTAACTACTAGGACATTCCACTATAGCCTAGTAGTTGCACTCTCCTCACTATAGATATATTTATGTCCACTCGATATAACCATGATTAGTAAGTTGACCCTTCACAGGTTGTTCGTAATTTACGGTCGGGTCAAATATCTGTTTTACCCCCATAATTACATCTTGCTCCTTAAGTCCCACTGATCCTCTAATGAACAATTGGTTTGTGATCCAATCACTAAACCGATTGGTATGTGATCTAATCACTATACCGAGTCCCTCTCGGGCCAATGAGAAGGTGGGGCCCCTTGTTCAAGACCTGGAGTCAGCACTTAAGGGAACAACCTATCTACTATCCGTAGAGACGGGTAGGAGTGAATTCCATCTTGCACCCTATGTCCCCAGCTATCTATCCGGTCTTACCCCTGAAATGGGAGGCTTATTGAGTCGGCGCTGTTGAGTCACTCTCACCCATGCAGATCTAAGGAAATCTCGAATAAACAAAAGTTCATAGTTAGCTCAAAATTAAAGTCAAGTTACCTAGGTCATCGTTTTGAAATAGTTAGTCTTTAAAACAGTAAACATTGTAATAAAGCAAGAGTGACTTATTTCGCGGTCCGGTCTAATGCAAACTCTTTGAATAGGACGCCCACATTCACATGTCTCCACACGAACGATTCAGGATCACATCGTTTGTACTAAATACAAAATGAGTCGCATCCAATAGTGTCCCCAGGATATGGTATCCAGCTTTATCCGTATACTATAGACCGTTTTGGCTATTTACTCGAACTTGATCCACTTTTATGTCTCCACATAAAGTTCAAGTACTCATGTTATAGCCATGGATCTTAGTTTATTGGATTTAGGATTTTCTAAAAAGAAATAAGCAATTCACATATTCAATAATAACTTTATTGAATAAACCTCAATAACATTATATATATTTACATGCAATATGCATGTAAGACATGTGTATTGCATGTAAATATACATAAAATATATGTAAAAGTCCATTCATTTTTTGCCTTGCCGATCTGGAAAAAGGATAGATGTTTTAGTTCATTTGATGAACTGAGAAAAAAAAAAGGATAGTGTTTTAGTTCATTTGATGAACTGAGGGAAAAAACATAGATGTTTTAGTTCATTTGATGAACTGAGGAAATATATAGATTTTTTTCCTCTCTGTTATTGATGGTTGTTCAAAGTTTCAACAAACTTGTTTTTTTAAAAAAATAAAATCCCAATCGTTGGGATTTTAGAAGTTTTGAAAAACTTTCGGCAATAGATCCTTGACATCTCCATCTTCTTCTCCTTAACCTCTTTTCTCTTACAAAGGAGTCCCACCACTCCGTTGCTCGACCCGAGGATAGTAGGAATAGCGGAGGTGGTCCTCGAAGAGTTCGAGAGTAGATACGAAGCGTTCATGAGAAGATTGTAGCGACGGATCTTGAAGAAATTTGAACGACAAGAGGTATGTGTTCTTATTTGTTAATTTATGTTTCAAGCATGTTTCTATTTTGTTAAATTGATGAAATTAGAGTATCAACGATCCAAATCGCTTCCACAGCGTTATGCGCTCCATCATCGCTTACGCTGGCACGAGCGCTAGGGAGGAGCAATGTCAAGCTATATATCTATTCAACAGACAAAACCTGAATAAGTGTTTGAACCAGAATCTGAGGAGTAGGACGTAAATTTAAATTTGAATGAAGCCTCTAGTGTGTTAGAGCTTAAACAAGATGAGAATGATCAGAGCGGCAACATCATACTGCAAGATGATGAAAAGCTTAGACCACTGCCACCTTATCCTTACCGCCTCAAGAGAGAAATGATAAAAGAATTGGCAGGGACCAATTTGATAAAATTGACAATGGATATTTCAATTGCATTACCATCCCACCACAGAAATTGCAAGATCTAGGGAGTTTTTCTATTCCATGTTCTATTGAGAATTTTTATTTAGGAGAAGCATTATGTGACTTAGGATCAGGAATCAATCGATTTTCAATAAACCGAGATTAGGAAGCATGCGAAAAACCTCTGTTAGATTACAACTTGCTAATAAATCTGTGAAGTTTCCTAAAAGAGAAATAGAGAATAGTTTAATTATTATTGGCAAATTTAAATTACAAACAGATTTATTTATTCTAGACTTTGAAGTGATGCTAACACACCTATCATTTTAGGGTGACCACTCCTCGCAACAAGAAGAGTAATTATCGACATGGAGTGTGGTGAAGTGACTATAAGAGTGTTTGTAAAATCTCAGAAGTTCACAATGTCAGAGAAACCACCGCTCAAAAGAAAACCAACTTGTTTTTTTAGCAACAAAAGAAGAACACGTATTGTTATCCCCATTGTTTTGAAAATTATTGATGCCTTAGAAAAAATTTAAAGGGAGCCAATCTAAAACTTTGTCCATCATTTATCTGATCTTTGCAATCTTATTGCAGTGCCAAACATTTCCCTAGAGGAGCTGAAGCGTAGGTTAATTCCTATTACACTTCAGGGAGCTGCAAGAGACTGGCACGATGAAGAGGCCATAACAAATCTCGCTACTTGGACTGATTGAGAGAAAGGATTCCTAGTAAATTTTGATGAAGCATTGGACTAAAAAACGGATGCATTAGAATCGCGTTTGATCGAGCTACAACCACAAGTTCGCACTTCTACAACATCTTGGGAGGATAGGATGAAGAAGATTGATGACGACAATGTAGTAGTGCATGAGCTTAAAAGCATTGACCGCAGGGAGCCATTTGTGCACCGCGTTAAGAAGCCTACTATATGGAAGAAAAGAACAAGAGAGAAAAATCATAAGAATGCATGGTGGCAAAAGAAGGAAAGACCGCCATTGCCCTGCACTGAACTTTTGAAGTACGAGATCGACAGAGGAAGCATCCTCTAGTGCTCTACCAATTTTTGAGCTTACAGCGAAAAGGAGTGGCTAACGCCCAAAATAGCATCTTGTAGCCATCAAATCACGAAGCCAGGGAAGATTTTTATCTCTTTTTTTACCATGTACATAGTTAATGTAGATTTACATTCTTTGGTTATCGTTTTTCATAGTTCGTTAAGTGCCAGAAATTTAAGTAGAGCCTTAGGCACTACAAGAAACTTGACCTTTTTCGAAGGTCACAACCTTCGAAAAAGTCCTAAAAGAACCTTCGAAAAAACTTTTTTCGAAGGTTAATTCAACCTTCGAAAAGTGTCGAAATAAATTCCGTCGGGAAATGCTTTTCAAGGGTTCATTAACCTTCGAAAATTAATTTCTTTTTCGAGGGTTCATTAACCTTCGAAAATGAATCTTTTTCGAGGGTTCATTAACCTTCGAAAATGAATCTTTTTCGAGGGTTCCATTAACCTTCGAAAATGAGTCTTTTTTTTCAAAGGCTTATAATGCTTAAAATAACAAAGTCGGATCAAATCTCCAACAAAGGACCTAACTAAATATTACACATAGAGTAATATCTTAAAAACTTTAACACATTAATAAAAGAGAAGTTTGTGTTTGTCTTCTCAAGTTAATCATCCTAGTTTTCAACAATATAGTCCTTTAACAATAACATTCCTATTGCGATAATGCAATATGTCAGAAGTTAAAATATCTAAATTACCAAGATAATGCAATATCTAAATTACCAAGAACTTGCTTTGCACTCAACCAAAGCTTTGGATCTCGCTCCAACATTTGCTTCACAAGACTTTTACCAGTCTATGAGATACTAGGCAACGGATCACGTTTGAAATCTATCATTCCACGGAGAATAGCTTGAGCCACCCCTTGCACAGTCTCTATGAAAAAAGTACACTTGAGTCAACAGAGCGTTTGATTTCAATTAGCTACATATATTAATCCTTGGAACATGAAAGCGAAGTAATCAGACATTATTCATCAATAATTTAATTATAGGCTACAGGGACACTATGAAATTTATTACCAACCCAAAAGGGAGGAACTCCCCACAAAAAGATGTATAAAATGACCCCTGCACGCCATATGTCTATTTCTGGTCCGTAATTAATCCACATATCAATTTAATAAGCCTACCTTTTAGTAGAGAATTTTCAAAAGTTGATAAAAAAAACAGAACCCTACCTTTTCGATTCAAATTCATTAGCCCAAGCACTCCAAATTTTCTCCCCCAACAAAACTCACAAATCTTCTCACCAATCCTCTGATGCCAATGGATACATTCATAACTAGCATTCTTGTCCTAAATCACAATGAAAATGTAGTTTACAATAGAAGAATGTGATACATTCACAACTAGCATTCTTGTCCTAAATCACAATGTAAATGTAGTTTTACAATAGAAGAATGTGATAGGACTGGTTGCTGAATAGAGTGCTGAAGAGTGGGAGCTAAAGCCATCATTTTTTCCAAGCTATCAATTTAATAAGCCTTATATGATACATTCATTGACAGAGAGAAGAAAAATAAACTCCAAAGCAATGAGTCAATGGAATTAAGTAATTAGTCATAGTCTCATCTCATTTATTTACTGATCACCAATTATTTTTAAATTAATGGCAATTAAGCAGGTTTGGTACCTTATCAGCAAAATATGGAAGATTGTCGTCAGGATTCTCTATGAAGTACTTCGTCAAAAGCTTCTTGTCAAGCTTCATGGGTCAAAACAGAACAATAGGATAAACAAATTTTGCACTTGATAGAAAACAATAAAAATGTAAACAATGCAAAGTCAGTAGTGTGAACCAATAAAAGCCAAATTATCATGACACCACAAGAAAAACTAAGTGAAGACTTGAAATAGTTAAACATGGGGGTTCAATTTTAGATGTTTATCAGTAATGAAATTGAAGTCTGAGATACGATAATAAAGTCATTGATCTCTCTCGAAATAGTTTGTTTTATGTCAATAGGAGAAAGAAAGAAAAAGTTAATTTTGCAGTATAATATCTTATCTCAAAGACCATCTAGATGTTGAGATTCACACATGTTGTCAACAAGAAACAACATCCATGATTTACTTCAAGATTCAAGCTCAATTTTAATTCATCCTCAGTTACAAATGGATCACTAACACATTAAGACAGGTGAAAGTAACGCTAAGATGAAGCATTTTTCAATGACCAAAAGAAAGAAGAAATAAGGAGTTTCATAAACCTTCAAGCAGCTACAGCCTTAGAATGGAACAGTGAGGCAAAAGCTTCAAAGTAATTGAAACATAGATATTACAAAACTTACCTTCTCCCTTTCATACCAAGCATTTTAAGCATCCCCATTGATAGATAGGTTACAATTCTTCAAACTCGATAAAATATCACGGAAAGTTATGCCCCTGGCCTGACCTATAAGCAATAAAATTATGCAGTTAATAGAAGAAAAAAAATATATCATAGTTTATAAGTCTCAATAAGCATTGAAACAAGAAAAACTCTTATCTTTGTGAAACAAAAGTAAGGTGGATAGAGAAGAAAGAAGAAGATATATAGTTTTATTAATGAAATGAATGATGATTAAGATTTTAATTTTGAGTTTACATCAGATCATAGCATTACAAGTTATAGCACATTATCATTATATCTTTAACAAAAAAATCATTCTGAGGTAGTGAACCACCGTCGTGTATGCAACAACTATATCAGGATGTTATACCCATGGCCTTATTGTTATTGACCATCCGGCCAACCCATGATTCTAAACTACAACTGCTCAAATGCTTATTAACTATAACCATCATTTCCAGATAGATATTTGAGCAAGAGAATTACCTTAGCATGTGATTGTAAGGAACCAAAAGAAACTGAATTTTGCATTACAGTTAGCGCAAGACCTGATAGACGTTCCTCGATTTCTTGTAGTCGCCACAAAGACCGCATGCATCAATTATTGTGCAGTAGATATACATATTAGGACCATTCATATTAGCCTTGGATTCTGTATATGCCATATGAAAGCAGATTTCAGGTCACTTTTCTTTCCAAATTCATTTATTGTACATAACAATATATCTGCACATGTGGTAAAATGCTAGCATATGACCTTTTTTAAGAAAGTAAGCATCCCAACAGTAGTTTCTCGGGCTTTTACAACATCAACCTTTTTTAAGTTTTTCGCATTTTTCCGCAGCTTCCCTTTCAGATGCCGGGAAAGATGGGGATCTAGATGGCATCATTGGCCATGTGTTGTCAATTGGTGCATCCATTTGAACAACCATGCTGCTTCCGGATGCCTCAGAAAAGAAACTATGCACTCCAGCCTCAGGTCTAAGCCCTTGAAGACACCTGCAACCCAACAAATACATAAATAAGTGAATAGATACATTCAAATATATAGCAGTTCTCTTTATTTCAGAAGATCAGAAGAGTAGGTAGTCAAATTATATGAAAGAAAAATCAAAATAGTTAAGAAACATGGCACTTTTTCATCACATACCTCCACTACAACCAAGTGGTAAAAGAGGGAAAAGTAAAATGTGTCCAATGGCTTCTTTCCAGACTTAACGAGATTGTACCAATATTCTTGGCTACACCGCCAATCTCATAGTCATCAAACCGCTCATTGGCATGAAAATACCCCACGATATTCATAAGTTTGAATCCTCGACGCCATAAATGATGCAATATTCTAAAAAACGAAATTGAAGAATGACATTTGAGGGGAAAAAATACCAAAACTATAAGTTGTAGCTACCTCTTCAGCTACTTTTTAGAAGTAGTTAATACCGAATTGAGGACGATTACCAGCATCTCAATCAAGAGTTAAACGGAATTTCATCACAACTAAGCTACGATTCTATTACGAAGTACAAAGCAACTGGATCATTTCAACATACACATCACATAATAAAAAACAAAAACGTCATGGTAAGCTAAGATGCAAAGAAAGGCAGATTAGTCAGTCCAAGTACATAAACGAAATCCGAATTCATACAAATTATAAGCATTTCCATCCAGTATAGAAGTTTTACGAAATGATAACCTAAAAATTCTGCATCCGCTTTCGGAACAGACATTTCGCAATAATTGAGAAACAAAAATGGAGTTGAATCATACTCGAGAAGAGAAGGATAGAGAAGACGACGAGCATGTAGACGGCGAAGGAGAGCATCGGCGAGATGAGAGGGCAAACGCTCGAGGCTCCGCTTCTGCCTCCGCCATTTCTCGACGCCGTCTTTGCTGTCGCAGGCGGAATTGATGCAGAGTTGAACCAGTCGATTCTCCATTCCGAAGAGACGGTGAATGGGAAGAAGACGAGGCGGAGTTTACAGCAGGGAAGTTGGATGGACAGTAGCAAAGAAGTGAGAACAAAAGATGCAAAACCAAAATATCATCAAATAAATTAATGGTTTAAATCTCATTTTTGATCCCTAAATTTCTATCTTCATTTTAAATGGTGAATTAACGAAGGAGTTGTTTTAAAATCATTTATAACTATTTTTCTTTTTATATTAGTAATTCTCGAAGCAGCTTACCCGCACAATCTGCGTCTATAGAAAACATGCCCGCACAATCTTATAACCTTCCTATTTTTCTATCATTTTCGAAGGTTTTAAAAACCTTCAATTAAAGTAGTTTTTTTCGAAGGTTTTTAAACCCTCGATAAAAGTAGATTTTTTTAAAAGTAGGTAAATTGACTAAATTTTTTATAACCTTCATATTTTCCTATCATTTTTAAAGGTTTTAAAAACCTTCGATTAAAATAGCTTTTTTTCGAAGGTTTTTAAACTTTCGATAAAAGTAGATTTTTTTAAAAGTATGTAAATTGACTAATTTTTTTATAACCTTCCTATTTTCCTATCATTTTCGAAGGTTTTAAAAACCTTCGATTAAAATAGCTTTTTTTCGAAGGTTTTTAAACCCTCGATAAAAGTAGATTTTTTTTAAAAGTATGTAAATTGACTAATTTTTTTATAACCTTTCTATTTTCCTATCATTTTCGAAGGTTTTAAAAACCTTCGATTAAAGTAGCTGTTTTCGAAGGTTTTTAAACCCTCGATAAAAGTAGATTTTTTTAAAAGGATGTAAATTGACTAAATTTTTTATAACCTTCCTATTTTTCTATCATTTTCGAAGGTTTTAAAAACCTTCGATTAAAGTAGCTTTTTTCGAAGGTTTTTAAACCCTCGATAAAAGTATATTTTTTTTTAAAAGTATGCAAATCGGCTAAAATTTTTATACTCTTCCTATTTTCCTATCATTTTCGAAGGTTTTTCAAACCTTTGATTAAAGTAGCGTTTTTCGAAGGTTTTTAAACCCTCGATAAAAGTAGATTTTTTAAAAAAATTGTAAATCGAATTTTTTTTATAACCTTCCTATTTTCCTATCATTTTCGAAGGTTTTTAAAACCTTCGATTAAAGTAGCTTTTTCGAAGGTTTTTAAACCCTCAATAAAAGTAGATTTTTTTTAAAGTTTGTGAATCCAAATTTTTTTTATAACCTTCCTATTTTTCTATCATTTTCGAAGGTTTTAAGAACTTCCGATAAAAAGTAGTATTTTTCGAAGGTTTTTTAATACCTTCAATAAATATATATTTTGTTTCGAAGGTTTTTAATAAACTTCGATAAAGAGTATATATTTTTCCAAAACACTCTTAACTATTCTTAATGCCCTTGTTACTATTTTTCGAAGATTTTTTTAATATTTTCGATAAATGTGTATCTTTTTCGAAGGTTTTTTATAACCTTTGCTAAAAATAGATATTTGTCGAAGTTTTTTTAATACCTCCGATAAATGTATATTTTTTTCAAAGACTTTTAATAGCCTTCAATAAAGAGTAAATATTTTTCGAAGGTTTTTTAATACTTTCGATAAAGAGTAGATATTTTTCGGAGAATTTTTTAACACCTCCAATAAATGTATATTTTTTTCAAAGACTTTTAATACCCTCAATAAAGAGTAAATATTTTTCGAAGGTTTTTTAATATTTTGGATAAATGTATATCTTTTTCGAAGGTTTTTTATAACCTTTGCTAAAAAGTAGATATTTTTCGAAGGTTTTTTTAATACCTCCGATAAATGTATATCTTTTTCAAAGGTTTTTAATAACTTTCGATAAAGAATATATTTTTTTTGAAGGCCCTCAAAATACCTCCGATAAATGTTATCTTTTTCGAAGGTTTTTTATAACCTTCGATAAAAAATGGTCGAAATAGACCAACTTTGTTGTAGTCGGAGAGCCTTGGTCGTTGCAATTTTTTTCGTCGCACTGGGATGAAAATCTTGATTTGTTGATAACTCTCCAAATGAGAGTTATTTTAGATCTTATTTATATCGATTTAGCCCTCGTTTTGAGTAATTGCTTGCATAAATCATGTTGTTTTGCCTAAAGTTGTTGAGTCCCTAAAAAGCATTCAATTCTTGTTGCTATGCTTTTTATTGGAGGAAATGCCTACAAAAAAAAAGAAAAATAACACTATTATGTTCAAGTGTAGGATTATGCAAGAAAGAAGTTGTCCCCTACCGTACAGGCAGAAAAACAATATTCTCTCTTGAGCCAATAGGAATCAAGCAGTTGTTTTAGGGCAACAATTTGGGGATATTAAGAATGGAATTGCCGCAAAGGAGGGGGAGGGATCAGTTTTATCACTCTCAACATTACATTTTGTAGTTTCATTTTAGTCCTTTTAGAAAAGCACATCTTGCAACCGCAAATAGGCAAAATAGTAAGATAGAGCATTGATGTCCAAGAGGCGGTAGTGTAAACGCTACTACACAGTTGTTGCGTGCTCAGTGTTTAAAATAAAGATGCAATGGGAGAGCACTCAGAACATGAAAGCATACATGGTCTTGTGACAAGTAATAAGTATTTTTTCATTCGATTTCCCACAGAGATTTATTCTTAGTTACTAACGAAGTGAGATGTTAATTTAGAAAAGATGGTTTAATGGGGTAGAATTGGAATCAATGTGCCTAACTAATAAAGAACGTGCGAGATATGCAAGCACAAACAAAGACAAGTGAAGAGATTAACTTGAAAGTAGAAGAAAAAGAATTGCGGAGAAAGCAATTATCTAGCAATAAAATCGCAAAACAGAAAACTGAAAAAAATAGCTAAGGCAAAAATAAAACTAAGAAAATTGCGCAGACAACAATTTTCTAGCAATTGTACTAACAGCGTTTTAAGGGTAAAGTGTGAAAACAAGGGCAGCTAACAACTCCTCTATAGGCTTTTTCATGCGATTCTTCAGCAGTAGATCAACTTATCATGCATCAAATTAACTCATTCTCATGTATCTATCGATTTCATGCATTAGATCATTTAGTTCACTCATTTCCAAGTAAGGCTTAAGCATCTATTTATAAAAGCAAGTTAATGATTTGTGCTAGGAAAACGCCTATTCCTAGGTCGTTTTCTGGTTACCATGAAAGGCTAGGATGAATGGACGACTCTGAACTCTTACTCCTTCCGGAGGTTAGGAGTTCTTTGGAAAAAATGGATGGCCAATCGAAATTGCCCGTGGGATGAAGCACACATACATTCAATGCATTTGAAGTTATCCTACGTGCTGAGTTCACGCATTTCTACCTACAGATTCATCATTAGCAGACCCTTATGTGGTTTAGTTACTCATGGACGATATGGAAATGGAAAGATTAGGCTGTTTAAACATGCTTAACAGAATGCAAATGACAGCACAGAAGAAGAGGAACAGTAAGACAGTTGCGAAGTAGTCAAATAACGCTTTGATTAACCAAGGTTCAAACTAAACAAGCAACAACTTTAAAGTGACGAAGACTAAACAAAAGTGAACGAAATAAATTGGAGTAGCAAACAGAAACGAATTACAACAGACAGAAACGAAAAGGAAAGCAGAAAGTAATGGAAAGCAGTAGAAAGCCGTTAACGTGTGCGTGTGAACTCCTCGCCGCCAGCGCCTCGGATGAAGGGCGAAGGTAAGCTTGTTCGTGGATGAATCCAATCAGAAGAGAAGAAAGATCCTCTCTTCTCCCTCTCAAACTATCGATTCCACCAGCTGAAACCCTCACACCAACAACCGGAAGAGAAAACAAATTAGAAAATTCGTTGAGATGGGAGTCTACGCTTCCGAGTCTGTGTTTGTCCTTCCCCCTTGGCCTCCTTTTATAGTGTTTTGCAGGTATTCTTCAGCTAAGGAGAACCATCCATTCTGAACGACGACCTTCCACGTGGCAGCAGGACAGCAATTGGACGGCTGAAAGATCGCAACAAAACGGCGGACGGTTAGACAACTTAACAACTTCACTTAAAACATTGCTGAGACAGCAATGTTTTCGCAATGTTCCTGCAATACAGAAATTTCAACTCTTTAGCTTTGTTTTTGATTCTTTTTCCTTCGTTTTACACATAAGTCCTGTTTTAGCTTCATTCTATAAATTCTCATAAATATGCACATGTTTAGACTTAATTCTATAAAAAACGCTTAAGAGTGTACATCATTCTATAGCAAACAAGTCCCTAAAATATGCACTTTTGGAGACGTAACACACGCCCAAACTTAAGGTTTTGCTCGTCCTCGAGCAATATAAGGACTTACGTGGGCTACTATCACTCTATCTAACTACTTGCTGACTCCCTTAAGTTCACTATCTAAGGCATGGTTGTCCTGTGACACCCTTCTAAGTTCAAACTACCTCCATATTTTGCTTATTCTGATTTCTCTTGCCTTGCAAAACCTACTGTCTTTAAAAACTCCCTACAACTGATCTATCTGCCTTAGTCATTAGGTTCATTGTGCACCTATCCCTAAGTTTTCAAATTCTTCCTTGTTTTATCCCAGACTCAGTACATGCTTCTAAGGTATTTTCATTTTAGTTACCTAAGAGTCCTCACAGTCATACCAAGCTTAGCACATACAAGAATCAGAGTACGATCCACAGAACAACTAAGCTTTGGTATCACTGTATTGGATCAACACTCATCTCCCTTGACAAACCCACAAGCCACAGCCCTGTGCTTAGCAAACTAAGGATCAGAGTTCATTTATTCAGGACATCTAAGCACATAAGCTATGACTTGCAAGCATACATTCTTCCTCCTTGGTTTTTCCCTTTTACTTTTTCTTTCTTTCTGTTGTAGGGTCTCTTCCTTTGGCTGCCTTTTGATGCAGTGCCATTTGTGGGTTACACACATGGCACTGATTACTCAGCAACCCCAAGAGAGACACTACTCTTTATTCTTTTTTTCATTTTTTTTTCTTTCTCATTTCATCATTTTTTTCCAAGAAGAAGAATGCTTATGTCTAAAAGGGAAGAGAGGAATGTTCCTAGGCCTAGAGGTTGCCTCCCCCAAACTTAAACTTCTCATTGTCCTCAATGAGAGTCTGAGGTGGCACACCCCCAAACTTGTCCTAGAAGCATCTATTCTAGGGCAAAACAAGTAGAATCTAAAAGTCCTAGGCATAGAATGAACTTCTTAAAGCAGATAACACAGCAGCAGAATTTCAGAAAAATAGTATGTTAAGGGCTTATAGAGGTGCATGCTGAGCAATTTTAAGGAAGCTAATTTAACTATCAAAGGTGTACTAAGACACTCATCCAGCATGCTCACAGATAGATCACATATTGAAGTCAAGAAAGCAGCAAGATAGCAAAATTTAAACAGAACCAACCTATCCAAAAAGTCAGCCAATAGCATGCGAAACCTAACAAAAATTGCGGACTCCGCAAAAAATCTGCAATAAACCTACAGAGCATTTTTAGCCCTGATCAAGCATGCTATTTCCAGTCATCCAAAACTACACAAAACAGTAAAACGAACGAAGCTAACTACTCAGATACCATCAACCTAAACTAAACTACTCTAAACAAACAAGGAAATTAAAAACATATCAAGCATTTGATTAAAACAGAATTCAAAAGTCACAGAAAAGCAAGTTTTTTTTTTTCAAGAGGGATCAGAACACTCCCTCGAGTGCCGTTCAGATTGGCACTCAAACATCTTCATCCTCATCTCTCCTTTCTCTAGGAGGCGCCCATGGCTTCAACAGGTCAGTAGGGAAGGCAGAGAAGATACACCCCAACTGATCAGCCACATCTTTGTCCCGTACCTGTGCATATTCGGCCCACTGCGCCATCTTGTGCTGCAGGTCCATCAAGCACGCCATGGATAGTGATTGAGCAGCAGCCAGGCCGTCCAGCTCAAATTCCATGTTTCCCCTCCTTCGCATCCTCAAGATGGTGGGCAGCTCCAGATGGCCTGTGTAAGCCAACTGCTTCTCATTCTTCTCCATTGAGACTTCTGCACGAAGGCACAATTTAGTTATGGTATTAGGGAAAAATAGATGACCCTTACCTTTCTTTGAGCAGTCGGCAATGGAGGCAGCAATGACTTCGCCAACGTCAATGGTGAGGCCCCGCATTATGGCGTAAAGCAACAATGATCTCCCCTGGTTTATAGTCGTCTCGTGAGTCACAGGGGAGAGACGTCTGCGCACAAAAGAGAACCAGACGGCCGCCTTGTCGCGCAGGGTTGCACTCATCAGGGTGTGCTTCCCGTTCCTTGACACCGCCCACGATGCCTCGTGCTTGCCTATCGTGTGCAGAGCCTCTTCTAAGACTGCCTCAGATGGCAAGTCAACAATCTTGGCATAGTCAGAATGGGGATACTCCTTGAGGCCGTAGGCCTCATTGATGGCATTGGCTGAAAAGTCAACCTCTACCCCCCTCACCGTGGACAGGCATGCTTTAGGGTGTGTGAGGTTGGCATAGAAGTCATACACCATGTCGGTGTAGGCTGGAATTGGGGGTCTGCACAGCTCCTCCCAACCATGGGTGATGATTCCTGCACGCAAGAACTGCGGCAAGTCCGCCAACGCATCAAGAAAGCCCCGCTCGTGGAGGAGTTCCTTCTTTCTTAATTCGAGGCCCTTGGCCTCTGCTTCTTGTGAGACAAACCTCTCAGCCTGAGACTCGTCCTCGGGGTACATCTTCTTCTTCCCCTTCTCTTTCGCTTTGGCCAATTCAGCAGCCTCAACCTTCATCTTTTTTAAAGAAGGTTCAGATCTAACCTTCTTCTACTTGGCTCGCTTGAAGGCCTTCGGTCTCTTGGCTTTCACGATCACCGGAGCCCTCTTCTTGAGGCGTGCCTTGGTGGTGATCTGCTGGAGGCAATCCCCCAACGTCTCATCCATGGAATCGTTGCTGCCCCCCTCCACAGGGCTGTCAAGACTGACCTCCCTTAAGGGGGAGAAGACCTCCTCGTCCTCTGTCGGCTCTTCGCTTGGCACCGAGTCTTGGTGCTCTTTAGGTGGAGCTTCAGGCTCCAGCGTCTGTAGGGAAGGCTCCGGCGTCTGTGGCGAAGGCTCCGGGCTCTGTCTGGCCGTCTCGTACGATGGGCGGCCACTCCCACGACTCTCCTCGCTGGGGGTCTTTTCTCTGATCAGTGGATCCTCCACCGCAACCGACCACTTCCGTTTCTTGGGTGTACCGACTGGTTCAGAAGGATCAACAGGTATCTCAGTCACTACATTCCACTTCTTTCGTCGCACTGGTTGCTTCGGAGGCCGTGAGGGCTGCGCAGCATCGGCGTCTGCTAAGGAAAGCAGCGCCTCTCTCGCAGCTTCTTCTGCGTCAGGCGACTTCTTCTTTGATGCGGATCGATCAGCTCGTGTGGACACCATTGTCGGTCTGTGAGGATCTGAAGGTAGGAGATGCAGATGAAGAAGAAGACTGAATTCTTGAGGGCCAACGGATGGAGAAAATGTAGAGGGAAGGGATCAACTGACGGCTATTTGTACTCGAGTGGATCCTAACGGCTCTATTCTATTGCGGACTCAGCAAATCTGCCGCAATATATTCACATAGCCGTTGGGATATTTTGTGATTTGAAGTTGCAAGATTCAGCAACCCAAATCCATGATTTAGCCCGATTTTTTCGTGGATTTTCTTCCCTTGATTCATCTCCTTGATCTCCTCTTAAAGATCTCCTATTTAAAAATCACCTAAATAAAACAAAAATCCGTAAATAACATAAAAAATAAACACACAATACCAACCGAAAATATGAAAGAAGAAAAAAAAAAAAAAAACTAAGGCATGGCCTTCTTGGATGAGCACAGTGGTCACTCATCCCCTCTCGATTCGTTTCTCAAGCTTCAGATAGGAGGAAGGCCGAGAGTGTCTTCACATCTCCCTCCTCATAGTAGTGCTTCAACCTTGCACCATTCACCATAAACGGCTGCCCGTGCTGTAGGTTTCTGCTGATGGGGGAAATGGTCCCATGAAGTCGATGCCCCACACATCAAAGAGTTCCAACTCTAAGATGTAGGTGAGAGGCATCTCATCCTTCCTACTGAGATTGCCTGTCCTTTGACACTTGTCACAACTGTGTGCATGGTCGTGTGCATCCTTGAATATCGTGGGCCAATAATAGCCACTTTGGAACACCTTTGCACTCGTCCTTTGGCCACCAAAATGCTCACCATAGGGAGACGTATGGCAGTGCTGCAACACTGACTTTGCCTCAGCAGCTGATACACACTTCCTTAGTAATCCGTCTGCGCATGTCTTGTAAAGTGTAGGATCGTCCCAGATGAACTTCCTAGCTTCATGTAGGAACCTCTTCTTTTCTTGCCCCCCTTTGAAAGTTGGCAGTACCTGCCAGGCAAGGAAGTTAGCAATATCCGCAAACCAAGGTTCCTCATCGTTATCACGATGTGCTAACACAAAGACATGCTGATCAACAAAGGCATCAAAAATTGCTGGCTCAGCAATTTTATCGCAATTATGGCGCAATCTAGATAAATGGTCAGCAACGACATTTTCGCATCCTTTCTTATCTCTAATGTCTAGATCAAACTCTTGCAACAATAATACCCATCTAATTAACCTAGGCTTCGCATCAGCCTTCCTCATTAGATATTTTAGTGCAGAGCGATCGGTGTACAAAATGGTCCTAGTGCCTACAATGTAATTCCTAAACTTTTCACAGGCAAACACTACAGCTAGCATTTCCTTTTCCGTGGTTGTGTAATTACATTGTGCTTCATTCAAAGTCTTACTTGCATAATATACAGGATGTGTTAGTTTATCTATTTTTTGTCCTAGCATGACTCCTACTGTATAGTCACTAGCATCACACATCATTTCAAATGGTAAGTCCCAATTTGCTCCTACTATAACTGGTGCTTTGACTAAGGCTTCCTTAAGGGTTGTCCATGCTAAGAAACATTCTTTTGAAAAGACAAATGGCTTGTTAAGCTCTAGAAGCTCACACAAAGGTTTAGAGATTTTTGAAAAGTTCTTAATGAATCTCCTAGAGAAACCTGCATGACCTAAGAAACTTCTAATCGCTTTTACATTTTGAGGTTCCACTAGCTTCTCTATTATTTCTATCTTGGCCCTATCGACCTCTACTCCTGCTCTAGACACCCTATGCCCTAAGACTATCGCTTCTTCCACCATAAAGTGGCATTTCTCCCAATTTAGGACTAGGTTGGTCTCTTCACACCTAGCTAGGACTTGTCCTAAGTTCTCTAAGCAATTATTAAAAGAATCACCAAAGACCGAGAAGTCATCCATAAATATTTCTACCATGGATTCATCTAAGTCAGAGAAAATGGCCAACATGCACCTTCGAAATGTTGCTGGTGCATTGCATAAGCCAAAAGGCATTCTGCGAAAAGCAAACGTTCCAAAGGGACATGTAAAGGTTGTTTTCTCCTGGTCCACAGGGTCTATAGTGATTTGGTTATATCCAGAATAACCATCTAGGAAGCAGTAGTAGGCTCGGCCAGCTATCCTATCTAACATCTGATCTATAAATGGTAAAGGAAAATGATCTTTTTTGTTTCTTTGTTTAATTTTCTATAGTCCATACAGACTCTCCATCCTGTAACAGTTCTAGTTGGAATTAGTTCATTACTCTCATTAACTATTACAGTCATCCCACCCTTCTTAGGCACACATTGGATTGGACTCACCCATTGACTATTAGCTATAGGGAAAATTACACCAGCGTCTAACCATTTAATAATCTCTTTTTTAACTACATCCTTCATGGAGGGGTTCAACCTACGTTGGTGATCTACCCTAGAGGTATGTTCCTCTTCCAACAATATCTTATGCATGCAATAGCTAATACCTCTTATATCAGCAATCGTCCATGCAATAGCTTTTTTATGTTGCTTAAGCAGAAATATTAACGCAATTTCATGCTCTTCACTTAATTTAGACGAAATGATAACAGGCAAAGTATCATGCTCTCCTAGATATGCATACTTAAGATGATCAGGCAACGGTTTCAATTCTAATAGGGGTGGATGCTCAATTGATGGTTTCAATGGATTCGTGGTTCTTTCAGACAGGTCATTAGTCATACAAACATGCTGAGGTTTGTCCACAGGTACATCCATTAATTCAGAAATGTTTAAGTCAGTTATTTCTACTTGTACATAGTTAGTGGCTTGCTTAATTAACAATTCATGCTCAAGTTGTTCTTCCATCAGTGAATCTACTACATCCATACTAGCACAAGATTCAGAGTCAGAGGGATACCTTAGAGCTTTAAAGACACTAAATTTAACCTCCTCATCATGAACTCTCATGGTGTGCTCACCTTTCTGAACATCGATCAAAGCCCTACCTGTGGCTAGAAATGGTCTGCCCAACAAGATTGGTACCTCCTTGTCTGCCTCATAATCCAGGATGATGAAGTCTGCAAGAAAGATGAATTTGTCAACCTTGACAAGAATATCCTCAATTTTCCCCTCCGGGTATGCTATGGATCTGTCTGCAAGCTGCAAGGTGACAGTAGTAGGTCGTGCTTCCCCTATTCCTAGCTGACGAAATAGGGATAAAGGCATGAGATTTATGCTGGCGCCCAGGTCACAAAGAGCTGTGCCCACGTGTTTGCCTCCCAACTCGACTGGTAAGGTGAAGGAACCAGGATCCTTCTCCTTCTTCGGTAGTTTGTTTTGGAGTATGGCACTGCTCTCCTCGATGAGATTCACTGTTTCAAATTCACCAATAATTTTCTTGTTAGTAATTATATCTTTCAAAAACTTAATGTAAGAAGGCATAGATTGCAAAACTTCTACAAATGGAATGATCACATGCACTTGTTTTAAAATTTCTAAAAATTTATTAAAGTGCACTTCCTGTTCTTGTTTTTTCTTCAGCCTTCTAGGGAATGGAGGTGGTGGCACATATGTAGGCACTTCAGGTCGCCTCAGGACAGGTGGAGGCCTTGGTATCTCTTCTGGTTCCTCAATGATAGGTTCCAGCCTCACCCTTGATGTGCTTGTTGATGGTTGATCATGGTTGAGCAGAGAATCCAGTGGAGCACTAGACTCTTCATTCTCTACTCGCTTTGGTGTTTCTCTAGTGTTGCTCACCAATGGTCTTCCACTACGAAGTTCAATGGCTTGAACTTGCTCTTTTCCATCCCTTCTTGGTACTTCAGTGTCTGCAGGCAATCTACCTTGGGGCCTATTTTTCAGTTCATTTGCTAATTGCCCTAACTTGTTTTCTAGGCTCCTAAAGGTGGCTTGCTGACTTTGTAGGGTAGCATCATTTTTTGCAATGTACTCCTTAAGTAAATTTTCTACTGATGACCCTATTGGTTGGTTATATGGCTTTTGGTACATGGATTGGTTATTTTGCTGAGTGAAACCAGGTTTTCCACTTAGTCTTGGTTGATTTTGAACTTGGTTAGTGTTTTGTTGTCCACCCCAAGAAAGATTTGGGTGGTTCCTCCAACCAGGGTTATAGGTGTTAGAATAGGGGTTGTTCCTAGGCTGCTGTTGGCTTCCAATATAGCAGACTGAGGCTGGATTCCCAGGGCAAAAATCATACAAGTGCCCTTCCCCACAGAATCCACAGATTAGTGTCTCACCTTGACTATTTGTTGCGCCCATTGAAATGGTTGCTGCGGTGTTGACACTGGGTTGGAGATTGGTTTGAGCCATTTGTTTAACTAGATTGGTCAGGGCATTTATTTGGCTACTCCTTGCACTGAGTGCATCCTTGTCTTGAGCTCTACTTGGCTCTACTGGATCATCTGACCATCTACAGTGGGAGTTTGAGATTTTCTCCAAAATCCCATACGCTTCATTGTAGCTCTTTGAAAGCATGGACCCACCAGCTGAAGAATTCAACACTTGTCTTGTGCTGGGGTTGCATCCTTTAAAGAACACTTCTATTTTGATACACCATGGAATGCCATGGTGTGGACATTTAAGTAAAAGGTCCTTGAACCTTGTCCAAGCTTCGTGAAGTGACTCGTTTTCGGCTTGTTTGAACTTGATAATGTCATCACGAAAGTTGGAATTCCTATCAGGTGGGAAGTATTTGACTAGGAATTTTTCAGCCAGATCTGTCCAATTGACAATTGATCCGGAGGGTAAAGAATTTAACCACGTTTTGGCCTTATCTCTTAATGAGTAGGAAAAGAGATAAAGCCTCAAGGCTTCTTGGGAAACTCCAGGGATGATGAAGGTATCACTAACTCCTAGGAAATTTCTTAGATGATTGTGGGGATCTTCATTTTCCACTCCAAAGAATTGTCGCACAGTGGACAGCATCTGGAACATTACTGGCTTTAACTCGAATGAGTTGGCAGTAATCTCAGGGCATATAATGCTTGGGTTAAGCTCCCCAGGCATGGGAACCAAGTATGAGAATGGTAGGTGTTGGGTTTGGCTGGTGTCTATCCATTTCGATTTGATGGAATTGCGAAGACTCCGGGGAGTCAGCAATGTTTTGAGTTACAGGGGGTTGTTTGAAGAGGCGTTTCTTAGCTCTGTTTCTGGCCCTAAGTAATCTTTCAGGCTCAGGATTGAACTCTAGATCGCTACTTGAATGCTCATTAATAAACTAACCCAATGGTACCTGTAAGAAGAAATGAAAGAAGATCAGCTCCAATCGATATTAAGATTTTTGTTTCTAACTTAACAAACTTCGTGTTTACTAAACAAAATCCCCGGCAGCGGCGCCAAAAACTTGTTGCGTGCTCAGTGTTTAAAATAAAGATGCAATGGGAGAGCACTCAGAACATGCAAGCATACATGGTCTTGTAGCAAGTAATAAGTATTTTTTCATTCGATTTCCCACAGAGATTTATTCTTAGTTACTAACGAAGTGAGATGTTAATTTAGAAAATATGGTTTAATGGGGTAGAATTGGAATCAATGTGCCTAACTAATAAAGAACGTGCGAGATATGCAAGCATAAACAAAGACAAGTGAAGAGATTAACTTGAAAGTAGAAGAAAAAGAATTGCGGAGAAAGTAATTATCTAGCAATAAAATCCCAAAACAGAAAACTGAAAAAAATAGCTAAGGCAAAAATAAAACTAAGAAAATTGCGCAGACAGCAAATTTCTAGCAATTGTACTAACAGCGTTTTAAGGGTAAAGTGTGAAAACAAGGGCAGCTAACAACTCCTCTATAGGCTTTTTCATGCGATTCTTCAGCAGTAGATCAACTTATCATGCATCAAATTAACTCATTCTCATGTATCTCTCGATTTCATGCATTAGATCCTTTAGTTCACTCATGTCCAAGTAAGGCTTAAGCATCTATTTATAAAAGCAAGTTAATGATTTGTGCTAGGAAAACGCCTATTCCTAGGTCGTTTTGATTTGTGCTAGGAAAACGCCTATTCCTAGGTCGTTTTCTGATTACCATGAAAGGCTAGCATGAATGGACGACTCTCAACTCTTACTCCTTCTGGAGGTTAGGAGTTCTTTGGACAAAATGGATGGCCAATCGAAATTTCCCGTGGGATGAAGCACACATACATTCAATGCATTTGAAGCTATCCTACATGCTGAGTTCACGCATTTCTACCTACAGATTCATCATTAGCAGACCCTTATGTGGTTTAGTTACTCATGGACGATATGGAAATGGAAAGACTAGGCTGTTTAAACATGCTTAACATAATGCAAATGACAGCACAGAAGAAGAGGAACATTAAGACAGTTGCGAAGTAGTCAAATAACGCTTTGATTAACCAAGGTTCAAACTAAACAAGCAACAACTTTAAAGTGACGAAGACTAAACAGAAGTGAACGAAATGAATTGGAGTAGCAAACAGAAATGAATTACAACAGACAAAAACGAAAAGGAAAGCAGAAAGTAATGGAAAGCAGTAGAAAGCCGTTAACGTGTGCGTGTGAACTCCTCGTCGCCAGGGCCTCGGATGAAGGGCGAAGGTAAGCTTGTTCGTTGATGAATCCAATCAGAAGAGAAGAAAGATCCTCTCTTCTTCCTCTCAGACTATCGATTCCACCAGCTGAAACCCTCACACCAACAACCGGAAGAGAAAACAAATGAGAAAATGCGTTGAGATGGGAGTCTACGCTTCCGAGTCTGTGTTTGTCCTTCCCCCTTGGCCTCTTTTTATAGTGTTTTGCACGTATTCTTCAGCCAAGGAGAACCATCCATTCTGAACGACGACCTTCCACGTGGCAGCAGGAGAGCAATTGGACGGCTGAAAGATCGCAACAAAACGGCGGACAGTTAGACAACTTAACAACTTCACTTTAAACATTGTTGAGACAACAATGTTTTTCGCAATGTTCCTGCAATACAGAAATTTCAACTCTTTAGCTTTGTTTTTTATTCTTTTTCCTTCCTTTTACACATAAGTCCTGTTTTAGCTTCATTCTATAAATTCTCATATATATGCACATGTTTAAACTTAATTCTATAAAAAACGCTTAAGAGTGTACATCATTCTATAGCAAACAAGTCCCTAAAATATGCACTTTTGGAGACGTAACAACAGTCTCATACGATACCAGACCGTAGGGAAGTTGTGTGTACATGGGTTGGAGGGTTTTTCAACCCAACCCGAAAATTTCAGGTTGGTGAATTCCCAACCAAACCCAACATTTCAGTAAACCCAACCCAACCCAACCCTTAAATTTTCGGGTTGGGCTGCCAGGTTGTTCTTTTATTTAATTAATTTTTTATTTGATTTTTTTAATTACTTAGAATCCTATGTTATACAATATTTTACACATGAGAAATTACAAAATACTTGATTTCTATTTGTTTATTCCACATATGCATTAATTAACAACAGTAGAGAATTCATAATGAAAGAAAAAACAGACATAATTCAGATTGAAAGTTGTGTGTGAGACAACTGAGAGACAATGAATATAGGGAGGATAACATAGATGAAGAACCATCAGAAGAATGATGGGAACAACTATTTAATTGAATCTTTAATATTTGAAAGAACGACTAAAATAGAGTTATTTGTAAGTCCCTATAATCACCTAATTATCGTGCTTAATGATTGTTAATTTCCCCTTTTATAGGTGATTCGTGGTAGAGAGCTCGGGAAGTCCAATTTCAAGTCTCGGAGCTAAATCAGGCATTTCAGGAGCTTTGGGAAGTACTCGGGATTAGAAGAGTGCAAAGGAGGAGTCTTGAGATGAAGAGATGAAGGCCAAACCCGAGAGGTTAGCGCCTTGGCGCTGGCTCGCGGCGCCTAGGCGCCCAACAGAGCATCAGGACAAAAGGCTGGTAGAGTTACTTTTGCGGTACTCCAATCTCAAGCTGTCGAGGCTTGCCAAAATAAATTTATAAAACCCGTAGCTTTTAGCTTTGCAGCTAGCGGTAACGGGGTCGAACCACAGAGAGAGAATAAAATTGAAGTTAATCGTTTGAGATGCAATTAAATTGATTGGGAGGTTTTGTAACAAAACAGGGTGTTTTTAATCATGCAAAGTATGGGAAAAATCGCTAACGGAAAAATAAGAACGAGATTAAATGTGTTGGATTTGGGGGATTTCGGGACTCTGCTAAGCATATTAATGTGCATCCATTTTAAACTCACTCTTATCTCCATCAAATTCACTAGATAAGACTCCTTTATCCATATCAATTTTAACCTTAGCAGTTTTCATGAAAGGACGTCCTAAAAGAATTGACGCGGACATACGAGATGAGTTTTCATTCATTTCAAGCACATGAAAGTCAGCGGGGAAGTACAAATTGTTAACTTTAACGAGAACATCTTCAACTTTTCCCATAGAACACACAAATGATTTATCAGCCAGTTGCGCTATAACACCAGATCTATGCATATATTTCAATTTAAGCTCTTGAAAAACATCATAAGACATCACATTAATTGATGATCCTAGATCTAACATGGCATCGTAAATCACTTTGTCCCCTATTATGCAAGGTAAAGTAAACATACCTGGATCCTTGCATTTCGTTGGTAGAACAATGTTGGACATTCTCGAGTCATTCAAGCTTTTCACTTCTTCTTCCACCTTTTGCTTCCTTTTGGAGGTGCACCAACTCTCAAGGAATCTTGAGTACTTAGGGATTTGCTTGATGGCTTCCAAAAGGGGAATGTTCACCACAACCCTCTTAAAACTCTCCAAGACTTCTTTATCTTCTTCATCTACCTTAGGCTTTGGCTTAGCCAGCCTACTTGGAAATGGCGCAACTGGAACACATTTTTGCTTAGGCACAGAAGATTCCTCATCTTGGTCCTCTTCATCAATGATCCTGGGACTCAGCTGTTTTCTTGGATTGGGATGCTTTGGCACATTCTTTTGAACAACTAGAGGATTTTTCTTCTTTTCGCCCTCCAACTCGGCTGGAGGATCCATCAATCTACTCGGGAAGGGGGCTTTAGGCACCTACACCATAGTACAGGTGGGATCAAAGTTTACCCCTTTCCACCTTGGTTTAGGAGTCTCCTCCACTGGTGTAGAATTTGGAGAGATTTCCTTTCGCTTCTCAAGGTTATGGCGCACACTTGTTCACAAGTCCTCGCCATCGGTTGTTGCGGTGGTCTTTGTGAGCACTGATCCTCCACCTTACTAAGCCTTTCGTCGAGCCTCTTCATTGCATCAGCTAGACCTCGCACTTGAACTCCACTACTCTCAAACATGGCCGAAAACTTCATCAAGTAAGAACTCACCATCTCCTCGACATTTCGATCTGAAACAGAAGATTGAGATTTTTGTAAGCTTTGAGCTACAATGAGAAGTGAGTTACTTACCTCGAGTACTTGGGCTTTGAGCTCGTTCAAATCCTTTGAGAGACGGGCATGCTCCACTCCTCCACCACTATACTGCTGAAGGTTCCCGGCCATATTAGAGATCAGAATTCTAGCCTCCACGGGAGTCTTATCAAGGAGAGATCCTCCACTAGCAGCATCAATCATCTGGTGGTCTCGTGGAAGCATACCATCGTAAAAATACTGAATGAGGAGATGCTCAGCTATCTGGTGATTGGGATGGCTCCCACACAGTCGGTTGTACCTCTCCCAACATTCGTATAAATTCTCCTCAGCTCCCTGCGTGATCCTACAGATTTGCCTCCTGATGTCAGTGGCTTTTGAGGCAGGGAAGTTGTAATGACCCCAAATTTTACATATAATTAATTAACTTAAAATGGGATAATTACTCATAACGCATAATTTTCTTTTTAAATAAAAATCTAAATTTCATAATCATAAGTCTTAACAACTTAAATAAAACTTAAAGTTTATCTGTAGCAGCGGAAATTATAAAACAATGTCTATAAATACAATAAACATAAACTAAAGTTGTGATCATAAATCATTAAACTTAACATTTCGGGCACATCTCATGGTTCTTCCTCTTCAATGCCAAGATCATGCTCGATGAATTCACCATCATCTACAGGGCTATCTGAAAAATATAAAACCACGAGAGGTAGTATAAAAATACCTTGTAAGTGGTTCCTATCATAAGGAACCTTCATGCTCAAACACACACAACATGCTTACATGCTTGCATATCACATCCTAACATGTAGACTATGAAACAATCTACCTTAACATACTTGTACTTGCTTACATATCCTTACATACATACTTATATCCTTGATTTGGCGCCATGCTAAGCAGAAATACCCCATACCATGACCGTCAATTCCGCATGTAATATTTATAAGGTAATTGCCCCTTATGAATATCATTAACATGAACTAATTTTGTTTCCTAGGGCCCAGCCCGTTAGCAGAAACCATACTTGTCATATCATACATCTAGCTGCATAACATAACTGCTTAATTTGGGTATTTCTTGCATAGCATATTCTTCCCTAACTCCATGACTCTACTTTACTTGACTCCATGAATGTAATGTAACACACATATATGTCATACTCAACCTAAGCATGCTTCAAAACCAATCATAGTAACATAGATCATGTGAAGTATAAAACTATACAAAAATAACATGACATAACATACTTTGCAAAACATCAAATATCATAAAACAACAAATCAATCAAGCATATATTCAAACAATGTAATATAAATTACTTACAATCAATACCACAATAAAAAGATTAATCAAACATCATAACTATACAATACAACAATCAATTCGGTTACTTATGATAGAATCCACTTACCTCAAGCTTCAAATCTAAATCCTTTAAAGCTTCCTAAATAACATATGACACAAATTAAATTAGGTCTAACTTAAATTTAGTTTTGCTAAAGAAACTTCATCCACTAGCTAAAACACACTAACTTTACTAGCTAACCTAATTTGCATATTAATTCCCATAGTTATAATTAATCATAAAATTAATATTCAAAACTCATAAGATACTATTTGTGAACATATTAAGCTCTGATTTATAGATAAAAAATACATTAAAATAATTTACTACTTCATAGAATTCATTAAAAATTGACAACACAAATTATACTAGTTTTTACCGAATTTAAGCCCTATGAAAATATGATCATGAAAGTTAATTTGAACTCCTTGAAAATATATTTAAGCTTACTTTATGCTACTGGACATGATAAAAAAAATTCAAAACAAATGTAATTAAACTTCTATATCAATCAATTTCGAGCTAGAACTAGGAAATAGCGTAAACCGATAAACACCATTTTAGAGCCATTTTAAAGATTGTTTTTTAAGCATTTTAATTCTGATTTTCAGCCCCAAAATCAACACTTTAAGATCTAAAACAACACCTAAAATTTTCCATGAGAACCCCTAAACGATTTCAAACAATAGAGAAAAAAAGGCTTACCGATGGTGTGTTTTTCCTCTCTACCGTAAACGATGAATGGAGGAAAATTTCCAGCAACTAATTAGATTCAAATGATGCTGGAATACCTTAGAAAAGATAGGTATGAACATGTTTAGGATCTATGAAAAATATCAAGAAAGAATCACTACGAAACTAGATGGAAAACAACTCATTTCTTACCGATTTGGTGCAACCGATGAACGATCTTGTAAAATCCAAGAACAACACTTGAAGCAACTTGAAAAACAAGTGATCCTTTCTCAAGATGAGATTTACAGAATTAGAATAGGTGCTAGAGAGAAAACCTTGGAGATTTCTTTAGACAATTTTGGAATGACAATGAAAGGACACATAGATCTTAAGAGTAAAGTTCATTGGAATTTGAAGCAACCAAGTGTTTCCTCTTCTCTTTGTATGAACATCCAAGAGGTATTACAACATGTCCTTTGGCTCTTCAACTCACCCACATAAATTTCTAATGAACCTTGGGTGGAAGTCTAAAAGATGTCTTAAGAAAAACTTACTAAGATTAAAGAACTTAATAACTAAGATGACTATTTTTCTCCTCTTTTGTCTACCTACTTTGACTAGGATAAATTATGGAATGTAAATGTCAAGAATTATAGTTTACTTCTTTTATTACCTTGTAGTAAAATAGTTTATAAAATAATATAACTTATGGTAAAAGTTACAATTCACTATACTTATAAGTAACCACACCATACTTCCAATTTAAAGCTACATTCTTAATTAATCAACCTTTTATGCATAAAAATTTGACTCTTTTAATGGATAAATAACTAAATACAAATCAATAAATTATTAATATATGAAATGAACTTCTCTAATTATACAATCACAACAAACAAATAACAATAGAAAATTACGAAAATACCCTTAATGGAAATGTGGGACATTACAAACTACCCCCCTTAAAAGAACTTTCGTCCTCGAAAGTTACCTGATCCTCGTAATGCAGGTCCGGGTATTTTTCTATAATATCCTTCTTAAATTTCCAAGTCGCAGCAGCTACTGAGTGATTCCTCCACAAGACTCTCACCATAGGAATTTCCCTATTTCTTAGCTTCTTAGCTTCCTTGTCTCTTTAGCAATAATACATATAGGTTTCTCTTCATAAGAAAGATCTTCATTCAACTAAAGCGGCTCAGGATCCAACACATTCAAAGGGGACAATACATACTTTCGTAGCATTGACACATGGAACACATTATGTACTGTCGACAGGTTTGGTGGCAATGTTACTCGATACGCCACTGGACCAATGCGTTCCAAAATATCATATGGTCCGATATATCGAGGACTCAATTTCCATTTCTTACCAAACCGAAAAAACACCTTTTATTGGAGCTATTTTAAGGAATACATGATCTCCTACTTCAAACTCCAAATCCTTTCTTCTACTATCAGCATAACTTTTTTGTTACTTTGTGCTGTTTGCATTCTCTTACGAATCAATTGAATAGCTTCATTAGTAGTTCGAACTAACTCTGGTCCCAATGAACTTCGCTCCCCCACTTCGTCCCAATGGACCGATGATCTACATTTATTTCCATAAAGAGCTTCAAATGGTGTCATCCCAATTGTAGTCTGGAAACTATTATTATATGCAAACTCCACGAGAGGTAGATATGTATCCCAACTACCTTTGAAATCTAAAACGCAGGCTCTAAGCATATTTTCTAGAATTTGATTTACCCGTTCTGTCTGCCCGTCTGTACTAAATTCCAACTTAGTACCCATAGCCTTTTGCAAACTTTTCGAAAAAGTAGATGTGAACCTGGCATCTCTAACAGACACGATGGAAACTGGAACTCCATGAAGTCTCACAATCTCTTTGATATACAATTGTGCCCACTTTTCTACTGTATAAGTAGCTTGACCAGGTAAGAGTGAGCTGATTTTGCGAGTCTATCCACAATAACCCAAATCGTAGTATAACCCTTACGAGTCCTTGGAAGACCAGCTATAAAATCCATCGAGATATTCTCCCATTTCCATAAAGGAACACTCAAAGGTTGCAATAAACCTGATGGTTTCTGCTTCAAGGCTTTCACTTGTTGACAAGTCAAACATTGACTAACAAAATTTGTCACATCTTTCTTCATATTGTGCCACCAGTAGTGTTGTTTCAACCCTCAATACATTCTTGTACTACCAGGATGTACAGAGAATGGTGTGTTATGTGCTTCTTCCAACACTTCCCTTCTAATGGTAGGACTTCAAGGAACGCATAACTTACCTTGGAACAATAAGGAAAACTCTGAGGATATTGTAAAGTCGCCCTTGCCAGCCGACTTTCGCAACTCCATTAACTTTATATCACCTTGCCGAGCGTCAATAATCTTCTGTCGTAGGGATGATTTTACTGTAAGATGTGCTAACAATGCTTTGGTATCTTTAGAAACTAACTCAACCTCAAATGCTTCTAATTCATTTGCAAGTTCCTTTGACGTGACATCAAAAGATGACATATGAGATGTATTTCTACTCAAGGCATCAGCTACAACATTCGCCTTTTCTGGATGATAATTTATCTCGCAATCATAATCTTTCACGAGTTCTAACCACCGTCTTTGCCTTAAATTCAGATCCTTTTGAGTAAATAAATACTTAAGGCTTTTATGGTCGGTAAATATTTGAATCTTTTTGTTAAGTCTCTGAAAGTGACTTATTTAGGACCCATTTAGCTTAAGAAGATGTACACATTTAGGTGTTTTTGTTAGCATTTAGCTTAAACCTATGCTTTAATATGAGAGTTAGAAGAAGGTAGCTAATTTAGGACTTATGCACAATAGGTAGAAAAAGGGTTGAAAACCGAAGGAAAAGAATGAAAAATGAGCATTGCAAATGAATTGCGAAAACATTGCGGTGACCGCAATTATTCAAGTTAAAACCGTAAGTTGGCTGATCGTTTTCTGTTTAGATCCGACTTTTCAGGGATTCATTCTTTCTCCTCCATCCATTCTGATATATGACGTTGAAGATTGATGGTTCTCCTTGGCCCAAACGCACCTGCAAACTACTATAAAAGGGGGTCAAAGTCGGAGGTTCAGTCATCATTCGAAGCATAGAAGTCTTCTCGCAGTCCACCATTTCCATCTGTTTTCCTTTGCCGTTTGTTGGAGGGAGAGTCTCAGCTTTTGGAGTCGATAATCTGATAGAAAGGAGAGAAGATTCTTCTTCTCTCTCGATTGGATTCATCCAAGCACGGCTGACTTTTCATCACCATCATTCGAGGCGACTGCCACGGAGTTTTCTAGCAAACCTTTACTGTTTTTCTGCTCTGTTCTTCTCATTTCCATTTCTGATCACTGTTGTTCTTAGTTTAGCATTTCAATTACTGCATTTCGTTGTTGTCTGCCTTGGATTCAGTTCTTTTAAAGCTTTCCTTTGTTATTCAAACACTTAAAGTAATCGAAGTACAATTCTGCATTTACAGTTTCCATCTTGTTCTGCTACGGTTTTGGCTTACTCTTTTGCACACATTCCTCTCCTAAGCATGTCTATTTTATCTACCATTTCTGTTCTCTACCTATCCATGAGTAACTAAAATCACTTAGGGGCATGCTAATGACAGAACTATAGGCTAAAAAACGTGAGTCAAGTAGTCAGTTCAACACTCGAACATTGATTGTATGTAAGCTTCATCCCACGGGCAATTTCGATTGGCCATCCATTTTGTCCAAAGAACTCCTAACCTCTGGAAGGAGTAAGAGTTCAGAGTCATATAATCATGCTAGCCTTTCATGGTAATCAGGAAACGGCCTAGGAATAGGCGTTTCCCTAGTACAAACTAAACACTCCTGTTTTAACAAGATACTTAAGACCTTACTTTGAAGTCGAGTAAACTTGAGTCTCTAATGCATGGAATCGGACGATACTTGAGATAGAGTGAGTTTGATGTATAGAGAGTTGATCCAAAGCTTGATAATCGTAATAAACTGCCTATAGGATAGTCATTAGTAGCCCTTAATTCACCCTTTTAATCAGTTTCGCTGCCATTTAATTGCGGATTAATTGCGGTTCTCGCAATTCTGCTAAATTGCATTCTGTGTAGCTGTTTTCTTCTTCGTTTATTGATTCCATCTCTTGTTCTTTGAGCCTGATTTTAACTTTAATTTGTTTATGGTATATTCCTTTACACATTCAGTAAAACTTAGATAATTAAAAACCAATTTTACCCCCTCAAATTCATCCCATCTTTCTTAACAAATACACTTCGCGAATAGCTAAAAATGAGTCTCTGTGGAAAAAACGAATGAAATATACTTACTACTTGCTGTGAGACCATGTATGCTTGCATGTTCTAAGTGCTCTCTCTATCCTTTTGCATATTTATCTTTTCACATTGAGCACGCAACAAGTTTTTGGCGCCGCTGCCGGGGACTTATTTTAAGTGAAAACGAAGTTGTTAAGTTTGAAAAATCAAGTTTATCATTGAGTGAAACTAATCCGTTTCATTTCTTTTGCAGGTGCTATTAAGGTAGTTTATGAGTGAGCGTTCACATAGTAATTTAGAGTTCGATCCTGAACCTGAAAGATCACTTCGAGCTAGGAATAAGGCAAAGAAACGTCTCTTTAAACAACCTCCTGTACCTCAAACCACACCTGAAACTAAAGAAATGGGCGATCTAGTTCCAAATCCGGCACAAGCCATTCGCAACCCCATCGAAATAGCGAATGACAAGAATAGTGCCATTCTGTCATATCTAGTACCTATGCCTGGGGAGCTGAACCCCAGCATAATCCGTCCTGAAATCACTGCCCACTCATTCGAGTTAAAACCAGTGATGTTCCAAATGTTGTCCACTGTGGGACAATTCTTTGGAATAGAAAATGAGGACCCCCATAACCACCTTAGGAACTTCCTAGGAGTTAGTGACACATTCCTAATCCCTGGAGTTTCCCAAGAAGCCCTGAGGCTATATCTTTTCCCTTACTCTTTGAGGGACAAAGCCAAAACATGGTTAAATTCATTGCCCTCAGGATCTGTCCGCAATTGGACAGATTTAGCAGAAAAATTCCTAGTCAAATACTTCCCACCTGATAGGAATTCAACCTTTCGTGATGATATCATAAAGTTTAAACAAGCTGATAATGAGTCTCTTCACGAAGCTTGGACTAGATTCAAAGACCTTCTCATTAAATGTCCACACCATGGCATTCCATGGTGTATCCAAATAGAAGTTTTCTTTAAAGGATGCAACCCCAGCACCAGACAAGTCTTAGATTCATCTGCTGGAGGGTCCATGTTGTCCAAGAGTTACAACGAAGCTTATGAGATCTTGGAGAAGATCTCAGCATCTCACTGTAGGTGGTCGGATGATCCAGTAGAGCCAACTAGGGCTCAAGACAAGGATGCTCTAAGCGCCATGAGCACCCAAATAAACGCCCTGACCAACCTAGTTAAGCAAATGGCTCAGGCCAATCTCCAAACCAGTGCCAATACCGCCACAGCCATGTCAATGGGCACCCAACCGAATCAAGGCGAGGCACCTATCTGTGGATTCTGTGGGGAAGGGCACCCTTATGAATACTGCCCTGGGAATCCATCCTCAGTCTGCTATGTAGGAAGCCAGCAGCAGCCTAGGAATAACCCCTACTCCAACACCTATAACCCTGGTTGGAGAAACCACCCTAACCTGTCATGGGGTGGCCAACAAGCCACTAACCAAAATCCTAACCAACCAAGACCGAGTGGAACACCTGGTTTCACTCCCCAACATAACCAGTCAATGTACCAAAAACCTTACAATCAACCTGTAGGATCTTCTGTAGAGAACCTACTCAAGGAATATATAGCTAAGAATGATGCTACTCTTCAGAGCCAGCAAGCTACTCTTAGGAGCCTGGAAAACCAAATAGGCCAATTAGCCAATGAACTTAAAAGTAGGCCCCAAGGTAGACTCCCTGCTGACACCGAGGTACCAAGGAGAGATGGCAAAGAACAAGTTCAAGCCATTGAACTTAGGAGTGGAAGACCATTGGTGAGCAACACAAAGGACACACCAAAGAGAGTAGAGAACACTGAGTCTAGTGCTCCACTGGAGTCTCTGCCGAGCCAAGGTCCACCACCAACTAGCACATCAGGAGCCAGGCTAGAGCCAATTGTAGAGGACGTAGAAGAAATTCCAAGGCCTCCACCTATCCTAAAGCGTCCTGACGTGCCTGCATATGTGCCACCACCTCCATATCCTCGAAGGCTGAAGAAGAAGCAGGAACAGGAAGTTCATTTTAATAAATTTTTAGAAATACTTAAGCAAGTGCATGTGAATATTCCTTTTGTAGAGGTTTTACAGTCTATGCCTTCATATGTAAAGTTTTTGAAGGACATTATTACTAACAAAAAAATAATTGGTGAGTTTGAAACAGTAAACCTCACCGAGGAGTGCAGTGCCATCCTCCAGAACAAGCTGCCCAAGAAGGAGAAGGATCCTGGTTCCTTCACCTTACCTGTAGAACTTGGAGGCAAGCACGTGGGCAGAGCGCTTTGTGACCTGGGCGCCAGCATAAATCTCATGCCCCTGTCCCTATTCCGCCAGTTGGGAATGGGAGAAGCACGTCCAACTACTGTCACTTTACAACTAGCAGACAGATCCATCGCATATCCAGAAGGTAAGATTGAGGATATTCTAGTTAAAGTTGACAAATTCATTTTCCTTGCAGATTTCATTGTCCTGGACTATGAGGCAGACAAGGAGGTTCCCATCCTGCTAGGTAGACCATTTCTAGCCACAGGTAGGGCACTAATAGATGTGCAAAAAGGTGAGTTAACTATGAGAGTTCATGATGAAGAGGTAAAATTTAGTGTTTACAAAGCTTTAAGGTATCCCTCTGATTCTGAGTCTTGTGCTAGCATTGATGTTGTTGACTCACTAATGGAAGAACAATTAGAGCATGTATTATTAACCAAGCATGCTAACGAATATGTAGGATTAGATGTAGATGATCTAAATGTATCTGACATAATGAATATGCCTGTAGATAGACCTCAGCATGTATGTATGACTATAGACTTAACTGATAGAACTGTAAATCCGTTAAAGCCCTCCATTGAGCATCCACCTGTTTTAGAACTAAAACCACTACCAACTCACCTCAAATATGCATATCTAGGAGATAATGATACGCTGCCTGTAATTATTTCTTCTAAGCTAAGTGAACAGCATGAGGTTGATTTAATTTTACTGCTTAAGCGACATAGGAAGGCTATAGCATGGACTATTGCTGATATTCGAGGCATTAGCCCTTCTTATTGCATGCACAAAATTATTCTAGAGGAAGAGCACACACCTAGGGTAGATCACCAGCGTAGGTTAAACCCCTCTATGAAAGAGGTAGTGAAAAAGGAAATAATAAAGTGGTTAGATGCAGGAGTAATTTTCCCCATAGCTAGTAGCCAGTGGGTGAGCCCCATCCAATGTGTACCTAAAAAGGGGGGAATAACTGTGGTAGTCAATGAGAACAACGAACTGATTCCAACAAGGACTGTCACAGGGTGGAGAGTGTGTATGGATTACAGAAAGCTGAATAAAGAAACTAAAAAAGACCATTTCCCTCTACCGTTTATTGACCAGATGCTAGACAGAATAGCTGGTAGAGCCTACTATTGTTTTTTAGATGGATACTCTGGCTATAATCAAATCACTATAGACCCTAAGGATCAAGAGAAGACCACCTTCACTTGCCCTTTTGGAACGTTTGCCTTCCGCAGAATGCCTTTTGGCCTATGCAATGCACCGGCAACTTTCCAGAGGTGCATGATGGCAATCTTCTCTGAGTTGGATGAGTCCATGATAGAAATATTCATGGATGACTTCTCAGTCTTTGGGGACTCATTTAAAACCTGTCTAGAAAACTTAGGACAAGTCCTGACTAGGTGTGAGGAGACCAACCTAGTCCTAAATTGGGAAAAGTGCCATTTTATGGTAGATGAAGGGATTGTCTTAGGACATAGAGTGTCAAGGGCAGGTGTAGAAGTGGATAGGGCAAAAATAGAGGTCATAGAGAAGTTGGTAGAGCCCCAGAACGTCAAAGCCATTAGAAGCTTCTTAGGGCATGCTGGCTTCTACAGAAGGTTCATCAAGGACTTTTCTAAGATAGTCAAGCCCCTATGCGAGCTTTTAGAGCTAAATAGACCATTTATCTTCTCTAAGGAATGTGTAGGAGCTTGGAAAACTCTTAAGGAAGCATTGGTCACAGCACCAATCATAGTAGGCCCAAATTGGGATCTCCCATTTGAGATGCTATGTGATGCTAGTGACTATGCTGTAGGAGTCATGTTAGGACAGAAGATTGACAAGCTCACACATCCTGTCTATTATGCTAGTAAGACCTTGAATGAGGCTCAATGTAACTATACAACTACAGAGAAAGAGATGCTTGCTGTAGTATTTGCTTGTGAAAAATTTAGGAACTATATTGTAGGAACTAGGACCATTGTATATACTGACCATTCTGCTTTAAAGTATCTTATGAGGAAGGCTGATGCTAAGCCTAGATTGATTAGATGGGTGTTATTGCTGCAGGAATTTGATTTGGACATTCGGGACAAGAAGGGATGTGAAAACGTGGTTGCAGATCACCTGTCTCGATTGCAGCACAATTGCGAAAAAATTGCGGACCCCGCAATTTCTGATGCTTTTATAGATGAACATATCTTTGCTTTGACTCATCGTGAAAACGATGAGGAACCTTGGTTCGCTGACATTGCTAACTTCCGTGCATCACAGGTATTACCAGTGTTCAAGGGAGGACAAGAGAAGAAGAGGTTCCTCCATGAAGCAAGGAAATTCATCTGGGATGACCCCATACTTTACAGAACCTGTGCTGATGGGTTGTTGAGGAAGTGTGTTTCAGCTGCTGAAGCGAAGTCTGTGCTGCAGCACTGTCACTCATCTCCTTACGGTGGGCACTTTGGTGGTCAAAGAACAGCTGCTAAGGTATTTCAGAGTGGCTACTACTGGCCAACAATCTTCAAGGACGCCCACAATTATGCCCACAACTGTGACGAATGCCAAAGGACAGGTAACCTCAGTCGTAAGGATGAGATGCCTCTCACCTACATCTTAGAGTTGGAGCTCTTTGATGTGTGGGGCATTGATTTCATGGGACCATTCCCTCCATCATCAGGTAACCTGTACATTTTAGTAGCAGTCGACTACGTGTCAAAGTGGGTAGAAGCTAAGGCATGTCCTAATAATGATGCTAAAACAGTCACTCACTTCTTGCATAGACACATTTTCACTAGATTTGGGACTCCTCGTGCTATCATTAGTGATGAGGGGTCACATTTCATTAATAAGGCTATGGAGAAGATATTGGCTAAATATAACATTAGACATAGGGTAGCTACTCCCTACCACCCTCACTCCAATGGTCAAGCTGAGATTTCCAATAGGGAGATAAAGAACATCTTAGAGAAGGTAGTCAAACCAAATAGGAAAGACTGGTCATTTAAGCTTGAGGATGCACTTTGGGCTTATAGAACAGCATATAAGACACCCCTAGGCATGTCTCCCTATAGGTTGGTGTATGGCAAGGCTTGCCACTTGCCACTTGAGTTGGAAAACAAGGCATTTTGGGCTATGAAAGAATTAAATTTTTGTGTGAAGGATGCGGGGACATTAAGATCTTTACAGCTACATGAACTTGATGAGCTTAGGCATATGGCCTATGAGAATGCCAAAATGTATAAAGAAAAGACAAAAATATGGCATGACAGTAGACTCAGGATCAAAGACTTTAAGAAGGGCCAACTTGTATTGTTATTTAACTCACGATTAAAGCTATTTCCAGGCAAATTAAAGTCTAGATGGTCAGGTCCATTTATTATTACTAATGTCTTTGTTCATGGTGCCATAGAGATTAAAAACTTGCAGCAAGGACAGCCATTTATGGTCAATGGTGCTAGGTTGAAGCACTACTATGAGGAAGGGGATGTGAAGACTCTCTCGGCCTTCCTCTTGACTGAAGCATGACAAAGAGAACGAGAGAGAACGAGTGGTTACTGTGCTCGTTTAGTCAAGGCCAATGCCTTAGTTTATTTTTACTGTTTTTTCGCTTATCGTTTGTACGTTTTGTGATGTGTTTTTAATTACGTATTTAATGTTTGTTTTGTTTGCTTTTGCAAGGAATCGAAAGAGGGGATCAAGGAGAGTAAATCAGGCTTTAAAACTCGAGAAATGGTTGAGCCAAATAAAAGATACGGACGAGCGAAGTTGAAGATTTTGATGAAAAGATATCCCTAGAATTGCGCAAAAATTGCTGGATCCGCAAAAAGAGCCGTTGGGATTTTTTCCGTTTTATTTATAGCCGTTAGAACGCGCTCGTTGATACGATTCTCTCATTCTTTGATCTCCAAGATTTCTGCGATTCTCTCCATCTTTGATTCTTCTCTCAAGATCTTCAAGACTCGACAATGGTTTCCACTAGGGCTGAAAGATCCGCAGCCAAGAAGAAGGCCGATGACGCAGCTGAAGCGGCTGCGAGGGAAGCGCTTCTCACCCTCGCTGATGAGGGTGCTGTACGCACTGGCCGTCTGTCCAAGCTTCCTATTCGTAGGAAGAAGTGGAGGGTGGTCACTGAAATCCCTGCTGGCCCATCTGAGCCAGTGGGCACGCCAAAGAAACGCCGGTGGACTGTCACGACTGCTGCCGAACCAAGCACCGCCAAGACTCCCTCTGTGGAGAGTCAAGAAACTGATCGTGCAGCCCACGAGTCAGCCAAAGAAGGTTCGTCGCCGTCTGTGTCACCTGCGCGCAGTCCCCTCTCGTCTGAACCAGTACCAAGCGCAGAGTCGTCACCGCCTGCACAGAGCCCCGAGTTGTCTCCAGCACCTCAGAGTTCTGATCCGACGCCTGCAGCAGCGCAAAGCCCTGAGCTGCCATCTTCGCCATGGAGTTCTGCGCAGACACCATCAGCAGAGTACAATCCTCCACGGCCTGATCCTGAATTCCCTTATGGGGATTATCAGGAGTCTACGCAAGGCAGTGGAGATGCTGGGGAAGAAGAAGTCTTCTCTCCTATGAGGGAAGACAGCCCTGCCAAGCCTGCACAGCAGGACGATTCTATGGACGAGACGTTGGGGGCACGCTTCCCACAACTCAACATCAAGGCCAAGCTCAAGAAGCAGAAGAAGGCCAGAATTGACAAGGCCAAGAAGTTAAAGAAAAAGAAGGCCAAGAAGGTGCCCTCGGCGGACAAGGAGAGTGCTGAGCCTTCGCTCAAACGCCTCAAGGTGGAGGCTGCTGAATCATCCAAACCAGCCGATAAGGGGAAGGCTAAACTCTACCCTGAAGATGAACCTCCGTCAGTGAGGTATGTCTCATCTGAGGCTGAATCCAGGGGTGTTGAGCTAAGGAAAAGGGACCTGTTGCACGAGAAGGGGTTCCTTGATCGACTTGCTGACCTGCCGCAGTTCTTGCGCGCAGGGGTGATCAACCATGGCTGGGAGGAATTCTGCAGACCTCCCAATCCAGCCTACACGAGCATGGTGTACGATTTCTACGCCAATGTGCTCAGCCCTGAGGATGGCCTATCTGTGGTCAGAGGGGTGGAAGTTGATTTCTCAGCCAAGGCCATCAATGAAGCCTTTGGTCTCAAGGGCCAAGCGCACACAGATTATGCACGGATAGTGGATGAGCCGACCGAGGCTGTGCTGGAAGAGGCCATTCGCACAATTGGCCAGCCTGAGGCCTCCTGGACAGTGTCACGCAATGGGCGGCACACTCTCATGAGTGCCAACCTCACGGCTAAGGCAGCTGTGTGGTTTTCATTCGTCAGACGAAGACTCTCCCCAGTAACTCATGAGACTACAATTAACCAGAGCCGTTCGCTGCTGGTTTATGCTATAATGAGAGGTCTCACGATCAACGTGGGAGAAGTCATCGCTGCTGCCATAGCTGAGTGTGCTAAAAAGGGTAAGGGGCCATTATTTTTCCCCAACACTATAACAAAGTTGTGTTTGCTTGCAGGAGTTCCCACCGAGCGCTTGGAGCAGCAGCTGCCTTACACAGGCCATTTGGAGTTGCCTGCACACCTAAGGCTGAGAAGAAAGGGCAACATGGAATTTGAGTTGGATAGGCTGGCTGCTGAACAGTCCCTATCCATGGCCTGCTTGATGGACATGCAGAGGAGAATGGCTCAATGGGCCAACTATGCGCAGGCGAGGGACAGAGAAGTTGCAGACCAGTTGGGGTGCATCTTCCCAGACTTCCCCACCAACCTCCTAACTCCATGGGTGCCCCCACGACCAAGGCAACCAGATGAGGATGATGAGAATTGAGTGCTGGTTTGAAGAGCACTAAAGGGAGTATTACTGATCCCTTACGAAACAAAAGACAATTTTCCTGCTTTTTGATAGAATCATGTATAGTATGCTGTTTTGTATTCAATTTTTGATCTGTTTTTAATGTTTAGTTTTAGGTTTTTTCTTTTGCTTAGTCTAGTCTGATGTTAGCTGTTTAGGTAGGATAGTTTAGTTTTATTTTTAGGATGCATGAGTAACGGGAAAAAGCATGCTAGGGGCCTGAATCAATGTTAAATCTGCCCAGATTGAATTGCGAAATAATTGCGGTTCCCGCAATTTTTGTGACTGATTGCATGTTTTGGACTGTCTGTTTAGTTAGGCTGTGATCTGTTAAATTCTATCTTTTGCTGCTAGCATGACTACCTTATATAGCTGATCTTGAAGCATGCTGGATGAGTGTCATAGGACACCCTTTGATAGTTTAAATTTGCCTCTGAATAGTGCTCAGCATGCATAAACCATAAGTCCTTAAACCTGTCTGTTATGTTCAAATTTTCTGCTGCTGGGATAGTTGCTTCTCGAATGTTTTGCCTATGCCTAGGATGTTTAGATTCTCCTTGTTTTACTTTAGACTAGATGCTTCTAGGATAAGTTTGGGGGTGTGCCACCTCAAACACTCATTGGGGACAATGAGTAGTTGAAGTTTGGGGGAGGCCACCCTAGGCCTAGGAACATTCCTCTCTTCCTTAAGACATAAGCATTCTTCTTCTCCTTAAAAAAAAAAAAAAAAAAATTTTGTGATAAATAGAAAAAGTGAAAAAAATAGAATAAAGAGGGGAGTCTTTCTCAAGTGGCATTGCATCAAAAGGCAAACCAAGGGGAGACTCCACCTAAGTAAAGAAAAAAGGAGAAATAGGGGAAGAAGAATGTATGCTTGGGAGTTATAATCTTGTGGCTTAGATGTCCTATGTAAAAAGAACTCTGATCCTTAATGAGCTAAGCACAAGGTTGTAGCTTTTAGGTTTGTCTAGGAAGATGAATGTATATCCAATGTAGTGATGCCAGGGCTTAGGTTGTTCTCTAAAAGTACCACTGTCACCGTTAATACTAAGACTGGCATGACTCTAAGGAATCCTAGACACATTAAAAATAAGCTAGAAGCATGTACTGAGTCTAGAGTAAAGCTTGATAGAATTTGAAACCTTAGGGATAATAGCATGATATCATAAAAGTAGTTAGATCAGTAGTAGGGGGTTAACAAAAGCAGTGGGTATAGTAGGCAGGTGAAGTCAGAAGAAGCTAGACAAGAGGTTAGTTCTAAACTTAGAAGTGCGTCACAGGACAGCATTGCTATAGACAAGAATATAAGGGAGTTAGTGAGTAGTTAAAGAAGAAGAAACAGCAGCCTAAGTAAGTCCTTAGTATGCTTGAGGACAAGCAAAGCCTTAAGTTTGGGGGTGTGTTAAGTCTCTGAAAGTGACTTATTTAGGACCCATTTAGCTTAAGAAGATGTACACATTTAGGTGTTTTTGTTAGCATTTAGCTTAAACCTATGCTTTAATATGAGAGTTAGAAGAAGGTAGCTAATTTAGGACTTATGCACAATAGGTAGAAAAAGGGTTGAAAACCGAAGGAAAAGAATGAAAAATGAGCATTGCAAATGAATTGCGAAAACATTGCGGTGACCGCAATTATTCAAGTTAAAACCGTAAGTTGGCTGATCGTTTTCTGTTTAGATCCGACTTTTCAGGGATTCATTCTTTCTCCTCCATCCATTCTGATATATGACGTTGAAGATTGATGGTTCTCCTTGGCCCAAACGCACCTGCAAACTACTATAAAAGGGGGTCAAAGTCGGAGGTTCAGTCATCATTCGAAGCATAGAAGTCTTCTCGCAGTCCACCATTTCCATCTGTTTTCCTTTGCCGTTTGTTGGAGGGAGAGTCTCAGCTTTTGGAGTCGATAATCTGATAGGAAGGAGAGAAGATTCTTCTTCTCTCTCGATTGGATTCATCCAAGCACGGCTGACTTTTCATCACCATCATTCGAGGCGACTGCCACGGAGTTTTCTAGCAAACCTTTACTGTTTTTCTGCTCTGTTCTTCTCATTTCCATTTCTGATCACTGTTGTTCTTAGTTTAGCATTTCAATTACTGCATTTCGTTGTTGTCTGCCTTGGATTCAGTTCTTTTAAAGCTTTCCTTTGTTATTCAAACACTTAAAGTAATCGAAGTACAATTCTGCATTTACAGTTTCCATCTTGTTCTGCTACGGTTTTGGCTTACTCTTTTGCACACATTCCTCTCCTAAGCATGTCTATTTTATCTACCATTTCTGTTCTCTACCTATCCATGAGTAACTAAAATCACTTAGGGGCATGCTAATGACAGAACTATAGGCTAAAAAACGTGAGTCAAGTAGTCAGTTCAACACTCGAACATTGATTGTATGTAAGCTTCATCCCACGGGCAATTTCGATTGGCCATCCATTTTGTCCAAAGAACTCCTAACCTCTGGAAGGAGTAAGAGTTCAGAGTCATATAATCATGCTAGCCTTTCATGGTAATCAGGAAACGGCCTAGGAATAGGCGTTTCCCTAGTACAAACTAAACACTCCTGTTTTAACAAGATACTTAAGACCTTACTTTGAAGTCGAGTAAACTTGAGTCTCTAATGCATGGAATCGGACGATACTTGAGATAGAGTGAGTTTGATGTATAGAGAGTTGATCCAAAGCTTGATAATCGTAATAAACTGCCTATAGGATAGTCATTAGTAGCCCTTAATTCACCCTTTTAATCAGTTTCGCTGCCATTTAATTGCGGATTAATTGCGGTTCTCGCAATTCTGCTAAATTGCATTCTGTGTAGCTGTTTTCTTCTTCGTTTATTGATTCCATCTCTTGTTCTTTGAGCCTGATTTTAACTTTAATTTGTTTATGGTATATTCCTTTACACATTCAGTAAAACTTAGATAATTAAAAACCAATTTTACCCCCTCAAATTCATCCCATCTTTCTTAACAAATACACTTCGCGAATAGCTAAAAATGAGTCTCTGTGGAAAAAACGAATGAAATATACTTACTACTTGCTGTGAGACCATGTATGCTTGCATGTTCTAAGTGCTCTCTCTATCCTTTTGCATATTTATCTTTTCACATTGAGCACGCAACAAGTTTTTGGCGCCGCTGCCGGGGACTTATTTTAAGTGAAAACGAAGTTGTTAAGTTTGAAAAATCAAGTTTATCATTGAGTGAAACTAATCCGTTTCATTTCTTTTGCAGGTGCTATTAAGGTAGTTTATGAGTGAGCGTTCACATAGTAATTTAGAGTTCGATCCTGAACCTGAAAGATCACTTCGAGCTAGGAATAAGGCAAAGAAACGTCTCTTTAAACAACCTCCTGTACCTCAAACCACACCTGAAACTAAAGAAATGGGCGATCTAGTTCCAAATCCGGCACAAGCCATTCGCAACCCCATCGAAATAGCGAATGACAAGAATAGTGCCATTCTGTCATATCTAGTACCTATGCCTGGGGAGCTGAACCCCAGCATAATCCGTCCTGAAATCACTGCCCACTCATTCGAGTTAAAACCAGTGATGTTCCAAATGTTGTCCACTGTGGGACAATTCTTTGGAATAGAAAATGAGGACCCCCATAACCACCTTAGGAACTTCCTAGGAGTTAGTGACACATTCCTAATCCCTGGAGTTTCCCAAGAAGCCCTGAGGCTATATCTTTTCCCTTACTCTTTGAGGGACAAAGCCAAAACATGGTTAAATTCATTGCCCTCAGGATCTGTCCGCAATTGGACAGATTTAGCAGAAAAATTCCTAGTCAAATACTTCCCACCTGATAGGAATTCAACCTTTCGTGATGATATCATAAAGTTTAAACAAGCTGATAATGAGTCTCTTCACGAAGCTTGTATTTATTCTTAATAGTCACCTTGTTGAGTTCTTGGTAATCAACGCATAGCCTCATAGAGCCATCCTTCTTTTTTTACAAATAGAACAGGGGCTCCCCAAGGTGAGACACTAGGGTGAATAAAACCTTTGTCCAAGAGTTCTTGAATTTGGGTCTTCAACTCTTTAAGCTCGGTTGGGGCCATACGATATGGGGCCTTAGATATCGGGCATGTTCCAGGCAACAAGTCAATAGAAAATTTGGCATCTCTATTCGGAGGCAATCCCGGTAACTCGTCTGGAAATACATCAGCGAAATCTCTGACCACTGGTACTAAGTCAACCTTAGGAGTCTCTAGACTTATATCCACAATGTTCAACAAATAGGCCCACACCCCCTGTTGTAGTAACGTACTTGCCTTCAATGCAGATATGACTTTTGGAATGGTTTTAGTCTTGATTCCTTTAAACTTGAAAGGTTGACAAGTCGGTAGTTTCAAGTACACTTCATTCTTGCTACAATCAATAATAGCTTGATTTCTAGCTAACCAATGCATCCCCAAAATCACATCAAAGTCACACATGTCTAACTTAATTAGTTTTGCATCCAAGAGTTGGTTTGCTAAAGTTACTTTGCAGGCCTTAACAACTTGGGTAGCAGACAAAGTAGCTCCGAGAGGAGTAGATACCACTAACTCATACCCTAACGGCTTGAGGTTCAACCCAACTTGTTTAACCAATTCTGTAGATATGAATGAATGAATGACTAGACCTAGAGTAGGGTTCACACAACCACCTTGATTCCTTGGAGGCATATCTATAATGGTACCTTATAATTACTTTTTTTTTTTAATCTAAATTCAAAGTATCGATGCTTTTCTATTAAATAAAAGCATCATAAACCTAAGAACTAATTTCGAGTTGTACAAAGTGAAATATTTTCTACACCTAGCTAATTTCTCAAGGATCATCTTATACCAAGTTCAAAGATAAATATACAAAAAAATAAATAATCATTATATCATGAAATAAAGAAAGTAAATCAACAAAAGAATATGTAGAGATAATACCTGACATTGTCGAAGTCGAACCATGAGACAAGCTCTACTTTATCCTAAGTACTATTTAATTTACTTTGCCTAAACATCTACTAATTTTATAGCTTATATTATAAGCTAGTCTACAGGATTTGATTGCTCTGATACCAACTGTAATGACCCCAAATTTTACATATAATTAATTAACTTAAAATGGGATAATTACTCATAACGCATAATTTTCTTTTTAAATAAAAATCTAAATTTCATAATCATAAGTCTTAACAACTTAAATAAAACTTAAAGTTTATCTGTAGCAGCGGAAATTATAAAACAATGTCTATAAATACAATAAACATAAACTAAAGTTGTGATCATAAATCATTAAACTTAACATTTCGGGCACATCTCATGGTTCTTCCTCTTCAATGCCAAGATCATGCTCGATGAATTCACCATCATCTACAGGGCTATCTGAAAAATATAAAACCACGAGAGGTAGTATAAAAATACCTTGTAAGTGGTTCCTATCATAAGGAACCTTCATGCTCAAACACACACAACATGCTTACATGCTTGCATATCACATCCTAACATGTAGACTATGAAACAATCTACCTTAACATACTTGTACTTGCTTACATATCCTTACATACATACTTATATCCTTGATTTGGCGCCATGCTAAGCAGAAATACCCCATACCATGACCGTCAATTCCGCATGTAATATTTATAAGGTAATTGCCCCTTATGAATATCATTAACATGAACTAATTTTGTTTCCTAGGGCCCAGCCCGTTAGCAGAAACCATACTTGTCATATCATACATCTAGCTGCATAACATAACTGCTTAATTTGGGTATTTCTTGCATAGCATATTCTTCCCTAACTCCATGACTCTACTTTACTTGACTCCATGAATGTAATGTAACACACATATATGTCATACTCAACCTAAGCATGCTTCAAAACCAATCATAGTAACATAGATCATGTGAAGTATAAAACTATACAAAAATAACATGACATAACATACTTTGCAAAACATCAAATATCATAAAACAACAAATCAATCAAGCATATATTCAAACAATGTAATATAAATTACTTACAATCAATACCACAATAAAAAGATTAATCAAACATCATAACTATACAATACAACAATCAATTCGGTTACTTATGATAGAATCCACTTACCTCAAGCTTCAAATCTAAATCCTTTAAAGCTTCCTAAATAACATATGACACAAATTAAATTAGGTCTAACTTAAATTTAGTTTTGCTAAAGAAACTTCATCCACTAGCTAAAACACACTAACTTTACTAGCTAACCTAATTTGCATATTAATTCCCATAGTTATAATTAATCATAAAATTAATATTCAAAACTCATAAGATACTATTTGTGAACATATTAAGCTCTGATTTATAGATAAAAAATACATTAAAATAATTTACTACTTCATAGAATTCATTAAAAATTGACAACACAAATTATACTAGTTTTTACCGAATTTAAGCCCTATGAAAATATGATCATGAAAGTTAATTTGAACTCCTTGAAAATATATTTAAGCTTACTTTATGCTACTGGACATGATAAAAAAAATTCAAAACAAATGTAATTAAACTTCTATATCAATCAATTTCGAGCTAGAACTAGGAAATAGCGTAAACCGATAAACACCATTTTAGAGCCATTTTAAAGATTGTTTTTTAAGCATTTTAATTCTGATTTTCAGCCCCAAAATCAACACTTTAAGATCTAAAACAACACCTAAAATTTTCCATGAGAACCCCTAAACGATTTCAAACAATAGAGAAAAAGAGGCTTACCGATGGTGTGTTTTTCCTCTCTACCGTAAACGATGAATGGAGGAAAATTTCCAGCAACTAATTAGATTCAAATGATGCTGGAATACCTTAGAAAAGATAGGTATGAACATGTTTAGGATCTATGAAAAATATCAAGAAAGAATCACTACGAAACTAGATGGAAAACAACTCATTTCTTACCGATTTGGTGCAACCGATGAACGATCTTGTAAAATCCAAGAACAACACTTGAAGCAACTTGAAAAACAAGTGATCCTTTCTCAAGATGAGATTTACAGAATTAGAATAGGTGCTAGAGAGAAAACCTTGGAGATTTCTTTAGACAATTTTGGAATGACAATGAAAGGACACATAGATCTTAAGAGTAAAGTTCATTGGAATTTGAAGCAACCAAGTGTTTCCTCTTCTCTTTGTATGAACATCCAAGAGGTATTACAACATGTCCTTTGGCTCTTCAACTCACCCACATAAATTTCTAATGAACCTTGGGTGGAAGTCTAAAAGATGTCTTAAGAAAAACTTACTAAGATTAAAGAACTTAATAACTAAGATGACTATTTTTCTCCTCTTTTGTCTACCTACTTTGACTAGGATAAATTATGGAATGTAAATGTCAAGAATTATAGTTTACTTCTTTTATTACCTTGTAGTAAAATAGTTTATAAAATAATATAACTTATGGTAAAAGTTACAATTCACTATACTTATAAGTAACCACACCATACTTCCAATTTAAAGCTACATTCTTAATTAATCAACCTTTTATGCATAAAAATTTGACTCTTTTAATGGATAAATAACTAAATACAAATCAATAAATTATTAATATATGAAATGAACTTCTCTAATTATACAATCACAACAAACAAATAACAATAGAAAATTACGAAAATACCCTTAATGGAAATGTGGGACATTACAGAAGTACTTTTCCAAAAATAAGCCCTTCAATCCGTTCCATGTCGTGACAGACCCAGATGGAAGACAATACAACCAATCTTTTGCCTTTTCCTTCAAAGTGAAAGGAAAGGCCCTCAAGCACAGCTGGTCCTCAGTCACTCCTTGGGGCATCATCCCCGAACATACCAGATGGAATTCCTTAAGATGCTTCAGAGGATCCTCACCTGCATTGCCACAAAAAGAAGGTAGTTGGTGAATTAATCCAGATTTTAATTGGAAATTACCTAGAACTACCAGATACGCTATACAAAGTGGTTGGCGGTCTAAGTCCGGTGATGCCAACTGCCTCATAGTCCTTTGATCCTCAAAATTAGCCTCCATCTCTTTCGCTTTTCTAAAAAATTAAAAAGAAAAAAAAACTGTACACAAAAACTTAAAAGAAACGGGTCATACTGTACAAGAAGAATAACAATAAACAGAACCCAAGAAAATAAAAATAAAAAGAAATAAAATTATTTACAAAATAAAATAAAATAAAATAAAAACAAAAAAACAAATAAAATTCAATCAAGTAAGATTATATTTTTGCTTCCACGGCAACGGCGCCAATTTTGGTAATGAACTTTTGTATGTTCACAAAATTCAAGCTGTCGAGGCTTACCAAAATAATATTTATATGTCGATTATACCGACTAACTTGTAGTTAGTGATAACCAGGTCGATCCACAGGGAGCGATCAATAATCATAATTTAATTGAATTGAATTTGCAATGATAAAATAGGGGGATTTTGTTTGGGAAAAACAGTGGCGAAAACTAAATTTAAACTAACGGAAAATTAAAACGGGAAGTATGAAATTGACGAATACGATTGATTAGCAAGTGTCGGGATTGATCTAATGTACTTTGGTTCATTTATTAATAAGTGAATTAGCCAAGACGTTTCATGCACACAAAATGTTTTGTCCCTCTCGGGTCCAAACATCCCAATGAATTAATTAGGAACGTGCAATTCTAATTAAACATGCCCGCTAATTAATCTAAGTTCATGAGTCTTAAATCAATTAACAAACAGTAACGAGTATCATTGAAACGAATTAATCCTAGAACTAATTCGATTTATCTCTTAATCTTAAGCCCGCCGTGAGAACGTTAATCAATTCCTACCCCCAACTGTCACTTGGGCTCGAATTGATTAGTCATGAGCTAGACTTTCGCTACTCAGTATTGAAGTTTGTCAAAAATCAACACTAGCCGACTAATCATGCGTAACTAATTATAGACGTCACTCCTAATCGGAAAGGCAAGTCATTCGTTCTTAATACAGACCAAGAGATGCAAGAAAAATCATTCATTCATGCTAAACAGTTCAATTAAACTCTAATCTCACTTAATACAAAAGATAATCAATCCCTAAACTTAACTAACCAATCACTAACCTCTAGCTATCCATGGAGATGAAGGTTGCCCAAGCATTCATAGAGGTTGTCTCCTTCATACAACCCAAAAATGGGCAAAAACCAGAAAAATAGGGAAGAAAACGGCAATCCCGAGGGGAAAAAGGGGAAAGAATCCTTTTAGGATTATATATATATATATATATTTATTTATTTAGTTGGCTAAAACTAAAAGGGGTATACGTTTTGTTTGAGAAGTTTTCAATTGTTGAAGATCATTACAGTAGCCCCCTTCCTTCGATTTTCTTCTTATTCCTCTTCTTCTTTTATTTTCTCTTTAAACGAAGTCCCACCACTTCGTTGCTTGGCGCCGAGGATAGCGGGACGACTAGAGGTGGTTGGTAGATGGATTTTTTGAATATCCAACTAAATTTCAAGCTGTCGAGGCTTGCCAAAATACAATTTATAAACCCGAATACACCGAGCTATTTGTAGCTTAGAGGTAACGGGGTCGATCCACAGGAAATTAAAAAATTCAATTTTACTAAGTCTAATTTGCTAGTGATAAAAAGTATGTGCAAATTTGGTTTGGGGGAAGGGAGCTCCTAATATGCAAGCTAACGGAAAATTAAATGACAAGTGCAAAATTTAAATGGTTGCGCTTAACTCCGAGAAATGGAATTTATCGTTATGGATGCTCGGTTCATCAATACAATTTATTAACTAATCATGCTTATGCACACAATTCATTTGGTTAAATCCTAACTCAAATGACCTAAAGATATAATTAGATATGTGCAATTCTAATCGTTCTTGGCCAATAATCCACTATAAGCCAGTGACGGGAACACTGTGACGGCTTAATCATAAGACTAACCCGGTTTTTCTCTCGCCTTAAGCCTAACATGAAAACGTTAATTAATTCAGATTACCAACTGTCACTTTGGGTTGAATTAATTAGCCATGCTTAAGCCCGTGCCACCTAGCGGTTTGGGCAATTATACGTCCCAACCTTTAGCCCTCTATCATGCATGGGAATTAGAGAGTCAATCTAATTAAGCTACACTTGCTAGAATTTGAATAAGAACAAGCAAGAGATGCATAAACATACTAATTGGCTTCACATTCACAAAGGGGAAAATCTCTCCAAACATCCATAAATCACAAAACCAAAATCGAAATTAAGCACTAACCTTAGTTTAGCCTTCCATGGAGGATGAATAAATCAAATCCCCCATGGAAGAGCTTAGTACCATACAAAGAGGAGAAGAAGAAGCTCAAAAATGGTGGAAAATGGTGTAGACCCGAGAGGAAGAATTGGGGAAGAAGATGGATGAAGAAGATTGGGCAAAAATGAGGCGTTTTCACGCCTTAAATCGTCGGAGCGTCTCGACGCTAGGCAAGCGTCTCGACGCTGGTGCCCTAAGTTGGCCGCGCGCGCGCGCGGGCGTCTCGACGCTCGGACAGCGTCTCGACGCTGTCGCGTGTCTGTTGCGTGCTCAGTGTGTAGATAAAATGTAATGCGAAGAGAACTCAGAACATGCAAGCATACATGGTCTGCAGTAAGTGATAAGTATTTTTTAATTCGTTTTCCCACAGAGATTGAGTTTAGTTACTAACGAAGTGAGGTGTTAAATTAGAGAGGGTCACTTAAATTGGATGGATTTGAGGTTGATGTGCCGAAATAACAAAGAATGCAAGAAGGATGCAAGCATAAACGAAAGCAAGTAAAGAGATTAAGCTTTGATGTGAAGAAGAAAGAATTGCGGATTTAGCAATATCCTAGCAATAAAATCGCAAAAGTAAAAGACTGGGAAAAATGCTAAGGCAAAAACAGAACTATAGAATTGCGGTTCTAGCAATTCTCTAGCAATTGAATTAGCAACGATTTAAAGGTGAGATAAGGCAACAAGGTCGACTTAAGACTCCTCTATAGGCACTTAACTACGATAATTCAGCAGTAGATTAAATTATCATGCATCGATTTAGCTCAGTCTCATGCATCTCTCGATTACATGCATTAGATCTTTTAGTTCACTCATATCCAAGTAAGACATAAACACCTATTTATACAAGCAAGCTAATGAATCGTGCTAGGAGAACGCCTATTCCTAGGTCATTTTCTTGTTACCATGAAAGGCTAGCATGAATGGACGACTCTGAACTCTTACTCCTTCCGAAGGTTAGGAATTCTTTAGACAAAATGGATGGCCGATCGAAATTGCCCATGGGATGAAGTACACATACATTCAATGCATTCGAAGCTATCCTACATGCTGAACTCTCGTATTTCTAACCTATAGATTCATCTTTAGCAGACCTTTGTGTGATTAGTTATTCATGGTTGGTGGAGAATTAGAAAAGATAGATTGATTAAGCATGATTTAAAGAACTAAATGAAAGCAATAGATTAGAAGACAACAAGATGAAGTACTCGAAAAAGTCTTAATTGATTACTTTCTAAATTAAGGTTCAGAACACAATGTTGATATGGAAGTAGTAAAGAACTGAGTAAATTAGAGAATGAATCGAATCAATGTAGCAAACTGAAGTGAAAGACAGAAAGCAGTAGAGAAAGCTTGTAAAAAGGTGCACGGATCTCCTCGTCGCAAGCGCCTCGGATGAAGCAGAAGATTAGCTGATCTTGGGGATGAATTCGATCAGAAGAGAAGAAGGATCCTCCCTTCTTCCTCTCGAATTATCGACGCCAAAGGCTGATTTCTTCGTTCCAACAAACGGGATACGGAAAATGTGTATGTGGAATGCGTTGTGACGGAGAACTCCACGCTTCCGAGCTGTGTTTCTCCTTCACCCTTCACTTCTTTTTATAGTGTTTGCAGGTACCTTCAGCCACGGAGAACAATCCATTCTGAACAACAATCCTCCACGTGGCAGCAGGGGAAAGCTTAGGCGGCTGAAATATCGTAACAACAACGACTGGCGGCTGGGAAAAGTTCAGCAGCAGCAGCTTGGAATTGCGGTTTCCTCACGGTGGCCGCAATGTTCATTGCGCTCCCAACAATGTTTCAGCAATTCTAATGCAATGTACATTTTAACTCTTTTAGCATCATTTTCTATTCTTTTTCGTTCCTTTAAGTCATATTTTAGCTTCTTTCCTCGAATTCTCACATTTAAGCACGTATTAAGCTAAATTCTAACAAAAACACTCAAGAGATTACATGATTTCAAGGTAAATATGACCCTAAATAATGTACTTTTGGAGAGGTAACACACCCCCAAACTTGAGTTATTGTTCGTCCTCGAGCAATATAAAGGCTTACTTGGGCTGCTTATTCTTGACTTTTAAACTCTATTTAACTGACTTGCTGACTTCCCTAGGCTTACTATCCACGACACTGATGTCCTGTGACACTCTCCTAAGTTCAAACTAACTTCATATTCTGCTCATTCTGGTTTCTCTTGCCTTTAAAACCTTTTGTCTTTACAAACTTCCTAACACATGGTTTATCTGCCTATGTCATTAGGTTCATTGTGCAGCTATCCCTAAGTTTTCAAATTCTCCCTAGTCTTAACCCAGACTCAGTACATGCTTCTAATGTATTTATTATTGAGCTACCTAGGAATCCTTAAAGTCATACCAAGCTTAGCATACACGAGAATCAGAGTACAGTCCATAGAACAACTAAGCCTTGGCATCACTGTGTTGGATCTACACTCATCTCCCTTGACCAACCTTCAAGCTACAGCCCTGTGCTTAGCAAACTAAGGATCAGAGTTCATTTACACAAGACACCTAAGCACTTAGACCATAGCTTGTTGGCATACATTCTTCTTCCTTGGTTTTATTTTTCTTTTTCTTTTCTTTCGGTAGAGTCTTCTTTTGGTTTGCCTTTTGATGCAGTGCCACTTGTGGGTTACACAAATGGCCCTGATTACTCAACATCCTCTAGAGAGACACTACCCTTTATTCTTCTGCTTCTTTCTTTTTCATTTTTTTTCAAAGAAAAAGAATGCTTATGTTTTTCAAGAGGGAGAGAGGAATGTTCCTAGGCCTAGAGGCTGCCTCCCCCAAACTTATCATCTCATTGTCCTCAATGAGAGTCTGAGGTGGCACACCCCCAAACTTGTTTTAGAAGCATCTAGTCTAAGGAAAAACAAGTCGAACTTAAAACTCCTAGGTATAGAATGACCTTCGTAGTACAGATAATTCATAATTAGAATTTCACTAAAAACAACATGGTAAGGTCTCACAGAGGTGCATGCTTAGCAATATATGAAGCTATATTAAACGAACAAGGGTGTACTTTGACACTCATCCAGCATGCTCAATAGACAGACTACCTATTGAATTCAGTAAAGCAGCAAAATATTGAGATTTAAACACAGACAGCCCATCAGAAAGTCATCCAACAACATGCGAAAAAAAACTACAAACTATTGCGGTAACCGCAAGGAAGTCGCAATTATTCCAATAGAGCAAATTGAACTATGATCAAGGCTCCTAGCATGCGATATTAAAAAAAAAAACAACTACAAAAAAAAAAGCAAAACTACCTAAGCTACCTACTCAGATGACATTAAACAAAACTAAACTACTCTAAACAAACAAATTAACAATTCAAAACAGATCACACAATTGATTCTAGGGGGGGGGGGGGTAACAGGTCACAGAAAAGTAGATTTCTTGTTTTTTTAGAGGGATAAGAAATACTCCTTCGAATACCGTCAGTCTGGCATTCAATCATCCTTATCTTCTTCACTCTTTTCTCTTGGAGGCACCCAAGGGTTCAGCAGGCCAACAGGGAAGGTGGGGAACGTGCACCGCAGGTGCTCAGCCAGCTCTCGGTCCCTTGCATGCGAATATTCAGCCCATTGGGCTAACTTGTGTTGCCAGTCTATCAGGCAGGCCATGGACAATGACTGTGCAGCAGCCAGTCCATCCATCTCGAACTCTATGTTGCCCCTTCTTCTCATCCTCAAGATAATGGGCAGCTCCAGATGGCGAGTATAGGCCAATAGCCTCTCTTCCTTCGTAATAGGTACTCCTGCACGCAAGCAAAGCTTAGTAATGGTATTGGGGAAAAAGAGTTGGCCCTTACCTTTCTTGGAGCACTCAACGATAGAGGCTGCAATGACTTCACCCACATCAATGGTGAGTCCCTTCATTATCGCATAGAGCAGCAGCGATCTCCCCTGGTTGATGGTTGTCTCATGTGTGACCGGAGAGATTCGTCTTCGTACGAGGGAGAATCAGACGGCTGCTTTGTCCCTGAGAGCCACACTCATCAATGTGTGCCTCTCATTCCTTGGGACCGCCCAAGCAGCTTCAGGTTTGCCTATTGTATTCAGAGCTTCCTCTAGGACTGCCTCTGAGGGTGATTCCATTATCCTTGTGTATTCAGAGTGCATATGCCCCTTGAGAGCATACACTTCGTTGATTGCTTTGGCTGAGAAGTCAACCTCTACTCCTCTCACCATGGAAAAACAACTTTCAGGGTGCGTGAGGTTGGCGTAGAAGTCGTACACCATGTCAGAGTAGGCTGGAATTGGAGGCCTACATAGCTCCTCCCAGCCATGCTTCATAATCCCCGCGCGCAAGAACTGCGGCAGGTCCGCAAGGGCATCAAGAAATCCTCTCTCGTGGAGGAGTTCTTTCTTCATCAATTTGAGGCCCTTGGCTTCTGCTTCCTTGGAGATATACCTCGCAGCTCGAGGCTCATCTTCTTGATACATCTTTCTCTTCCCCTTTTCCCTCTCTTTGGCCGATTCAAAGTCCTCAGTTTTCATTTTCTTCATAGAGGGTTCAGCTTCAACCCTCTTCCTTTTGGTCCGTTTGGAGGCCTTTGGCCGCTTGCCCTTCACAATCACGGGTGCCTTCTTCTCGAGCCGCGCCTTTGTGGCCATGTGCTGGAGACATTCACCCAGCGTTTCCTCCACTAAGTCCATGCTTTCCCTCTCCACAGGGCTATCAAGATTGACATCCCTGAAGGGGGAAAACACCTCTTTCTCTTCAGCCTGATCATCGATTGGCACCGAATCTTGGTACTCTTTAGAAGGAATTTCAGGCTCCGGCGCATGCTGAGGAGATTCAGGGCTCTGCATGGCCGTCTCAAATGATGGCCGGCCACTGTCGAGGCTGTCCTCGCTCGGGGTCTTCTTCTCTCTGATCGGGGAATCAGACACTGCGACCTTCCACTTCTTCTTCTTAGGAGTTCCTGCCGGATCAGAGGGGTCAGCAGCTACCGCCGTCGCCACCTTCCATTTCTTCCTTCTCACAGGAAGCTTTGGGGGCCTCGAGGGTTGGGCAGCGTCGACGTCTGCCAAAGATAGCAACGCCTCTCTTACTGTCTCTTCTGCGTCAGGTGACGCTTTCTTGGGCGTGGATCGGTCGGCCCTTGTGGTCACCATTGTTGCTTCTTTGAAGATCTAAGCTTTGGAGTTGCAGAGGAATGAGAGTTCTGAATTGTGGAGTCCCAAAGGTTTGAGAAATCGTAGAGGAAAGCGATCCCCAACGCCGTCTATTTATACTCGAGTGTTCTCCCAACGGCTCTTTTTATTGCGGACACCGCAATTCTTCAGCAATTTTTCAGCATTAACAATGTAACCGTTAAGATTTTTCTTGATTTCTGTTGCAAGATCTTAGCAACGAAATCATTGATCTTGCCAGATCTTTTCCTTGATCTCCTCCTCTTGATTCACCTACCTCATTGTCGTTTAAGATCTCCCATTACCACGCTCCTAACAAAAATAAAAACACTTACTTAAAACGAGAAATAACAATATGATACACAATTTTAAAAAAAATAAAGAAAATCTATGGCCTAGCCCTCTGACGGATGAGCACAGCGATATTTCCGCTCATCCTCTCTTGGTTTGCTTCTCAGGCTTCGGATAGAAGGAAGGCCGAGAGTGTCTGCACATCTCCTTCCTCATAATAATGTTTCAATCTTGCACCATTTACCATGAACGGCTGCCTTTGGTTTAGATTTCAAATTTCAATTGCACCATGAACAAAGACATTAGTAATCACAAAAGGACCCGACCACCTAGACTTAAGTTTGCCCGGAAATAACCTCAATCGTGAGTTGAATAATAAAACATGTTGGCCCTTTTTGAAGTCCTTGATCCTAAGTCTACTATCATGCCAAATCTTAGTTTTTTCTTTATACATTTTAGCATTTTCATATGACATGTGCCTTAGTTCATCTAACTCATGTAATTGCAGAGACCGCAATGTTCCTGCATCGGTTACGCAATAATTCAGCTCTTTTAAGGCCCAAAAGGCTTTGATTTCTAATTCAAAAGGTAAGTGGCATGCTTTTCCATACACTAACCTATAAAGAGACATGCCTAAGGGCGTTTTATATGCAGTCCTATACGCCCACAGTGCATCGTCTAACTTAAAAGACCAGTCATTTCTATTAGGTTTAACCACTTTTTCAAGTATGCTCTTGATCTCTCTATTAGATATTTCAGCTTGTTCGTTTGAGTGTGGGTGATAAGGGGTTGCTACTCTATGTCTAACATTATATTTAGCCAGTACCTTTTCCATAGCTTTATTTATAAAGTGGGTTCCTTCATAATTTATTATTGCACGTGGTGTACCAAATCTTGTAAAAATATGTCTATTTAGAAATTTAATGACTGTTTTGGCATCATTTAAGGGACATGCAATGGCTTCTACCCATTTAGAAACATAATCTACAACTACTAGTATGTAAAGATTACCCGCAGATGGAGGGAATGGTCCCATGAAGTCAATGCCCCATACATCAAAGAGTTCCAACTCTAAGATATAGGTGAGAGGCATCTCATCCTTCCTACTGAGGTTACCTGTTCGTTGACACTCATCGCACCTGTGTGCATAGTCATGTGCATCTTTGAAGATCGTGGGCCAGTAGTAGCCCCTTTGGAACACTTTTGCAGCCGTCCTTTGACCACAAAAATGTCCACCGTAAGGAGATGTATGACAATGCTTCAATACCGACTTGGATTCGGCAGCTGACACACACATCCTCAGCAATCCATCCGCACAACTTTTGTAAAGTGTCGGATCGTCCCAGATGTACTTCCTAGCTTCGTGTAGGAACCTCTTCTTTTCTTGCCCCCTCTGAAATTTGGTAATACCTGCGAGGCAAGGAAGTTAGCAATATCCGCAAACCAAGGTTCCTCAATGTTATCACAATGCCCTAACACAAAGACTTGTTCATCAACAAAGGCATCAGAAATTGCGTGCTCAACAATTATTTCGCAATTACTTCGCAATCTAGATAAATGGTCAGCAACTACAGTTTCGCATGCTTTTTTTATCTCTAATGTCTAAGTCAAACTCTTGCAGTAATAACACCCATCTAATTAGCCGTGGTTTAGCATCAGCCTTCCTCATTAAATATTTTATTGCAGAGTGGTCAGTGTAAACAATTGTTTTAGTTCCTACAATATAAGGCCTAAATTTTTCACATGCAAACACTACAGCTAACATTTCCTTCTCTGTGGTAGTGTAATTACATTGTGCTTCATTTAAAGTCTTACTTGCATAATATACAGGATGTGTTAGTTTATCTATTTTCTGGCCAAGCATAGCCCCAATCGCATAGTCACTAGCATCACACATTAGTTCAGAAGGTAAATCCCAATTTGGACCTACTACAATTGGTGCTTTGACTAAGGCTTTTTTAAGTTTTGTCCATGCTAGGAAACATTCTTTTGAGAAGACAAAAGGTTTATTTAGCTCTAGAAGCTCACACAAGGGTTTAGAGATTTTTGAGAAGTCTTTTATAAATCTCCTATAAAAACCTGCATGTCCTAGGAAACTCCTTATAGCTTTGACGTTTTGAGGTTCCACTAGCTTCTCAATGATTTCTATTTTGGCTCTATCGACCTCTACTCCTGCTCTGGATACTCTATGTCCTAGCACTATTCCTTCTTCCACCATAAAGTGACATTTTTCCCAATTTAAGACTAAGTTGGTTTCTTCACACCTAGTTAGGACTTGTCCTAGGTTTTCTAAGCAATTGTTAAAAGAATCACCAAAGACTGAGAAGTCATCCATAAATATTTCTATCATGGACTCATCTAAGTCAGAGAAAATAGCCAACATGCATCTTTGGAATGTTGTTGGTGCATTGCATAAGCCAAATGACATTCTGCGAAAAGCAAATGTTCCAAAGGGACATGTAAAGGTCGTTTTCTCCTGGTCCTCAGGGTCTATGGTAATTTGGTTATAACCTGAATAACCATCTAAAAAGCAGTAATAGGCTCGGCCAGCTATTCTATCTAACATTTGGTCTATAAATGGCAAAGAAAAATGGTCTTTTTTGGTTTCTTTGTTAAGTTTTCTGTAGTCCATACAGACTCTCCATCCTGTACCAGTTCTAGTTGGTATTAGTTCGTTGTTTTCATTAACTATTACAGTCATTCCACCTTTCTTAGGCACACATTGAATCAGACTAACCCATTGACTGTTGGCTATGGGAAAAATTACACCTGCATCTAACCATTTGATAATTTCTTTTTTAACTACCTCATTCATGGAGGGGTTCAACCTACGTTGGTGATCTACCCTAGGTGTATGTCCCTCTTCTAACAATATTTTATGCATGCAGTAGGAAGGACTAATACCTCTTATATCATCAATCGTCCAGGGAATAGCTTTTTTATGTTGCTTAAGCAGCAATATTAACGCAATTTCATGTTGTTTACTTAGTTTGGACGAAATAATAACAGGAAAAGTATCTTTTTCTCCTAGATATGCATACTTGAGATGTTCAGGCAATGGTTTTAATTCTAGTAAAGGTGGGTGCTCAATTGATGGCATTAAAGGAGTTGTGGTTCTCTCAGACAATTTATTAGTCATATATACATGCTGAGGGTTGTTCACAGATACATCCATCAATTCAGAGATATTTAAATCATCTACATCTACTTGTGCATAGTTAGTAGCATGCTTAATTAACAGTTCATGCTCAAGTTCTTCTTCCATAAGGGAATCTACTACATCTATAGTTGCACAGGATTCAAGATCAGAGGGGTACCTTAAAGCTTTAAATACACTGAATTTAACCTCCTCATCATGAACCCTCATGGTGAGCTCACCTTTCTGGACATCGATTAGAGCCCTACCTGTGGCTAAGAACGGTCTGCCCAATAAGATTGGTACCTTCTTGTCTGCCTCATAATCCAGAATTATAAAGTCTGCAAGAAAAATAAATTTGTCAACCTTGACAAGTATATCCTCAATTTTACCTTCAGGGTATGCGATGGATCTGTCTGCAAGCTGCAAGGTGACAGTAGTTGGTCGTGCTTCCCCTATCCCAAGATGTTGGAATAACGACAAGAGCATGAGATTGATGCTGGCTCCCAGATCACACAGAGCTCTGCCCACGTGCTTGCCTCCCAATTCAACTGGTAAGGTGAAGGAACCAGGATCCTTCTCCTTCTTTGGCAGTTTATTTTTGAGTAGGGCACTGCACTCCTCAGTGAGATTCACTGTTTGAAATTCACCAATAATTTTTTTGTTAGTAATTATATCTTTCAAGAATTTAACATAAGATTGCATAGATTGCAAAACTTCCACAAATGGGATATTTACATGCACTTGTTTTAAAATTTCTAAAAACTTATGAAAGTGCACTTCCTGTTCTTGTTTCTTCTTCAGCCTTCTAGGGAATGGAGGTGGTGGCACATATGTAGGCAATTCAGGTTGCCTAATGACAGGTGGAGGCCTCAAGATTTCTTTTGGTTCCTCAACGATAGGTTTCAGCCTCACCCTTGTTGTGCTTGGTGGTGATTGTTAAGTCTCTGAAAGTGACTTATTTAGAACCCATTTAGCTTAGGAAGATGTACACATTTAGGTGTTTTTGTTAGCATTTAGCCTAAACCTATGCTTTAATATGAGAATTAGAAGAAGATAGCTAATTTAGGACTTATGCACAATAGGTAGAAAAAGGGTTGAAAACCGAAGGAAAAGAATGAAAAAATAAACATTGCGAATGAATTGCGGAATCATTGCGGTGACCGCAATTATTCAAGTTAAAACCGTAAGTTGGCTGATCTTTTTCTGTTTAGATCCGACTTTTCAGGGATTCGTTCTTTCTCCTCCATCCATTCTGATATATGACGTTGAAGATTGATGGTTCTCCTTGGCCCAAACGCACCTGCAAACTACTATAAAAGGGGGTCAAAGTCGGAGGTTCAGTCATCACTCGAAGCGCAGAAGTCTTCTCGCAGTCCACCATTTCCATCTGTTTTCCTTTGCCGTTTGTTGGAGTGAGAGTCTCAGCTTTTGGAGTCGATAATCTGATAGGAAGGAGAGGAGATTCTTCTTCTCTCTCGATTGGATTCGTCCAAGCACGGCTGACTTTTCATCACCTTCATTCGAGGCGACTGCCACGAAGTTTTCCAGCAATCCTTTACTGTTTTTCTGTTCTATTCTTCTTATTTCCATTTCTGATCACTGCTGTTCTTAGTTTAGAGTTTGAGTTATTGCATTTCGTTGTTGTCTGTCTTTTAATCATTTCTTTTAAAGTTTCCTTTTGTCGTCAAACAATCGAATCAATCAAAGTACAATTCTGCATTTTACAGTTTCTATCATCTTCTGCTACGGGTTTTGCTTACTGTTTTTAGCACATTTCCCTTCTAAGCATGTCTATCTTATCTACCATTTTTGTTCTCTATATATCCATGAGTAGCTAAGTCACTTAGGGGCATGCTAATGACAGAACTATAGGCTAAAAAACGTGAATCAAGTAGGCAGATTAACACTCGAACATTGATTGTATGTAAGCTTCATCCTACGGGCAATTTCGATTGGCCATCCATTTTGTCCAAAGAACTCCTAACCTCTGGAAGGAGTAAGAGTTCAGAGTCATATAATCATGCTAGCCTTTCATGGTAATCAGGAAACGGCCTAGGAATAGGCGTTTCCCTAGTACAAACTAAACACTCCTGCTTAAATAAGATGCTTGAGACCTTACTTTGAAGTCGAGTAAACTTAAGACTCTAATGCATGGAATCGGACGATACTTGAGATAGAGTGAGTTTGATGTATAGAGAATTGATCCAAAGCTTGATAATCGTAATAAGCTGCCTATAGGATAGTCATTAGTAGCCCTTAATTCGCCCATTTACACACTTTTGCTGTTGAGTTAATTGCGGATTAATTGCGGTTCTCGCAATTCTGCTAAGTTGCATTCTGTTTAGCTGTTTTCTTCCTCGTTTATTAATTCCATCTCTTGTCCTCTGCATCTAATTTCAACTTGCATTGGTTTATGTTATATCCCTTTATACATTCAGCAAAAATTAGATAATTAAAAACCAATTTTACCCCATCAAATTCATCCCATCTTTCTTAACAAACACACTTCGCGAATAGCTAAAAATGAGTCTCTGTGGAAAAAACGAATGAAATATACTTACTACTTGCTGTGAGACCATGTATGCTTGCATGTTCTAAGTGCTCTCTCTACACTTTTGCATAATTATCTTTACACATTGAGCACGCAACAAGTTTTTGGCGCCGCTGCCGGGGACTTATTTTAAGTGAAAACGAAGTTTGTTAAGTTTGAAACATCAAAGTATTTTTCATTGAATTTGATCCATTTTCATTTCTTTTTCAGGTACCATTTAGGGTAGTTTATGAATGAGACTCCAAGTAGTGATCTAGAGTTCAACCCTGAGCCCGAGAGATTACTTAGAGCTAGGAATAGAGCCAAGAAACGTCTCTTTAAACAAACCCTTCTACCTCCAATCATTTCAGAGACTACAATTCCTCCGCAATTACCTCAAGAAGAAATGGCTGGAGTAAATCAAAACCTGGTGCCTGTCACTCGCAACCCCATTGAAATAGCGAATGACAAGGATAGCGCCATCCTTTCATATTTAGTACCTATGCCTGGGGAGCTGAACCCCAGCATAATCCGTCCTGAAATCACTGCCAACTCATTCGAGTTAAAGCGAGTGATGTTCCAAATGCTGTCCACTGTGGGACAATTCTTTGGAATAGAAAATGAGGACCCCCATAACCACCTTAGGAACTTCTTAGGAGTTAGTGACACATTCCTAATCCCTGGAGTTTCCCAAGAAGCCCTGAGGCTATATCTTTTCCCTTACTCTTTGAGGGACAAAGCCAAAACATGGTTAAATTCTTTACCCTCAGGATCTGTCCGCAATTGGACAGATTTAGCAGAAAAATTCCTAGTCAAATACTTCCCACCTGATAGGAATTCGACCTTTCGTGATGATATCATAAAATTCAAACAAGCTCCAAGTGAGTCTCTTCACGAAGCTTGGACAAGATTCAAAGACCTTCTCATTAAATGTCCACACCATGGCATTCCATGGTGTATCCAAATAGAAGTCTTCTTTAAAGGATGCAACCCCAGCACCAGACAAGTTCTAAATTCATCTGCTGGAGGTTCCATGTTGTCCAAGAGTTACAACGAAGCTTATGAGATCTTGGAGAAGATCTCAACCTCTCATTGTAGATGGTCAGACGATCCTGTAGAGCCAACTAGAGCTCAAGACAAGGATGCTCTAAGCGCCATGAGCACCCAAATAAATGCCCTGACCAACTTAGTCAAGCAAATGGCTCAGGCCAATCTCCAAACCAGTGCCAATACCGCCACAGCCATGTCAATGGGCACCCAACCAAGTCAAGGCGAGGCACCAATCTGTGGATTCTGTGGGGAAGGGCACCCTTATGAATATTGCCCTGGGAATCCATCCTCGGTCTGCTATGTAGGAAGTCAGCAGCAGCCAAGGAACAACCCCTACTCACAAACATACAATCCTGGTTGGAGAAACCACCCTAACCTGTCATGGGGTGGCCAACAAAGCACTAACCAAAATCCTAACCAACCAAGGCCGAGTGGAACACCTGGTTTCACTCCCCAACATAACCAGTCAATGTACCAAAAACCTTACAATCAACCTGTAGGATCTTCTGTAGAAAACCTACTCAAGGAATATATAGCTAAGAATGATGCTACTCTTCAGAGCCAGCAAGCTACTCTTAGGAGCCTGGAAAACCAAATAGGCCAATTAGCCAATGAACTTAAAAGTAGGCCCCAAGGTAGACTCCCTGCTGATACCGAGGTACCAAGGAGAGATGGCAAGGAACAAGTTCAAGCAATTGAACTCAGGAGTGGAAGACCATTGGTGAGCAACACAAAGGACACACCAAAGAGAGTAGAGAACACTGAGTCTAGTGCTCCACTGGAGTCTCTGCCAAGCCAAGGTCCACCACCAACTAGCACATCAGGAGCCAGGCTAGAGCCAATTGTTGAGGACGTAGAAGAAATTCCAAGGCCTCCACCTATCTTAAGGCGTCCTGACGTGCCTGCATATGTGCCACCACCTCCATACCCTCGAAGGCTTAAGAAGAAGCAGGAACAGGAAGTTCATTTTAATAAATTTTTAGAAATACTTAAGCAAGTGCATGTTAACATTCCTTTTGTAGAGGTTTTACAGTCTATGCCTTCATATGTAAAGTTTTTGAAGGACATTATTACTAATAAAAAAATAATTGGTGAGTTTGAAACAGTGAACCTCACCGAGGAGTGCAGTGCCATCCTCCAGAACAAGCTGCCCAAGAAGGAGAAGGATCCTGGTTCCTTCACCTTACCTGTAGAACTTGGAGGCAAGCACGTGGGCAGAGCGCTTTGTGACCTGGGCGCCAGCATAAATCTCATGCCCCTGTCCCTATTCCGCCAGTTGGGAATAGGAGAAGCACGTCCAACCACAGTCACTTTACAACTAGCAGACAGATCCATCGCATATCCAGAAGGTAAGATCGAGGATATTCTAGTTAAAGTTGACAAATTCATTTTTCTTGCAGATTTCATTGTCCTGGACTATGAGGCAGACAAGGAGGTCCCCATCCTGCTAGGTAGACCATTTCTAGCCACAGGTAGGGCACTAATAGACGTGCAAAAAGGTGAGTTAACTATGAGGGTTCATGATGAAGAGGTAAAATTTAGTGTTTATAAAGCTTTAAAGTATCCCTCTGACCTTGAATCCTGTGCTAGCATGGATATTGTTGACTCACTAATGGAAGAACAATTAGAGCATGTACTGTTAACCAAGCATGCTAGTGAATATGTACAAGTAGATGTAGCTGACTTAAATGTATCTGACATAATGAATATGCCTGTAAATAACCCTCAACATGTATGTATGAATATCGATTTAACTGATAGAACTGTAAATCCTTTGAAACCCTCCATTGAGCATCCACCTATTTTAGAACTGAAACCACTACCTACTCACCTCAAATATGCATATTTAGGAGATAATGACACGCTGCCTGTAATTATTTCTTCTAAGCTAAGTGAACAGCATGAGGTTGATTTAATTTTACTGCTTAAGCAACATAGGAAGGCTATAGCATGGACTATTGCTGATATTCGAGGCATTAGCCCTTCTTATTGCATGCACAAAATTATATTAGAGGAAGAGCACACACCTAAGGTAGATCACCAGCGTAGGTTAAACCCCTCTATGAAAGAGGTAGTGAAGAAAGAAATAATAAAGTGGTTAGATGCAGGAGTGATTTTCCCCATAGCTAGTAGCCAGTGGGTGAGCCCCATCCAATGTGTACCTAAAAAGGGGGGAATAACGGTGGTAGTCAATGAGAACAACGAACTGATTCCAACAAGGACTGTCACAGGGTGGAGGGTATGTATGGATTACAGAAAGTTAAATAAAGAAACTAAAAAAGACCATTTCCCTATACCGTTTATTGACCAGATGCTAGACAAAATAGCTGGTAGAGCCTACTATTGTTTTTTAGATGGGTACTCTGGCTATAATCAAATTACTATAGACCCTAAGGATCAAGAGAAGACCACCTTCACTTGCCCTTTTGGAACGTTTGCCTTCCGCAGAATGCCTTTTGGCTTATGCAATGCACCGGCAACTTTCCAAAGGTGCATGATGGCAATCTTCTCTGAGTTGGATGAGTCCATGATAGAAATATTCATGGATGACTTCTCAGTCTTTGGGGACTCATTTAAGACCTGTCTAGAAAACTTAGGACAAGTCCTGACTAGGTGTGAGGAGACCAACCTAGTCCTAAATTGGGAAAAGTGCCATTTTATGGTAGATGAAGGGATTGTCTTAGGACATCGAGTGTCAAGGGCAGGTGTAGAAGTGGATAGGGCCAAAATAGAGGTCATAGAGAAGTTGGTAGAGCCCCAGAACGTCAAAGCCATTAGAAGCTTCTTAGGGCACGCTGGCTTCTACAGAAGGTTCATCAAGGACTTTTCTAAGATAGCCAAGCCTCTATGTGAGCTACTGGAGTTAGGTAGGCCATTCATATTCTCTAAAGAATGTGTACTAGCTTGGAAAACCCTTAAGGAAGCATTGGTCACAGCACCAATCATAATAGGACCAAATTGGGATCTCCCATTTGAGATGCTATGTGATGCCAGTGACTATGCTGTAGGAGTCATGTTAGGACAGAAGATTGACAAGCTCACACACCCTGTCTATTATGCTAGTAAGACCTTGAATGAGGCTCAATGTAATTATACAACTACTGAGAAAGAAATGCTTGCTGTAGTATTTGCTTGTGAAAAATTTAGAAATTACATTGTAGGCACTAGGACCATTGTATATACTGACCATTCTGCTTTAAAATATCTTATGAGAAAGGCTGATGCTAAGCCTAGACTGATTAGATGGGTGTTACTGCTGCAGGAATTTGATTTGGACATTCGGGACAAGAAAGGTTGTGAAAACGTGGTTGCAGATCACCTGTCTCGATTGCAGCATAATTGCGAAAAAATTGCGGAGACCGCAATTTCTGATGCTTTTATAGATGAACATGTTTTTGCTTTAGCTCATCGTGATAACGATGAGGAACCTTGGTTTGCTGACATTGCTAACTTCCGTGCTTCACAGGTATTGCCAGTGTTCAAGGGAGGACAAGAGAAGAAGAGGTTCCTTCATGAAGCAAGGAAATTCATCTGGGATGACCCCACACTTTACAGAACCTGTGCGGATGGTTTGCTAAGGAAGTGTGTTTCAGCTGCTGAAGCGAAGTCTGTGCTACAGCACTGTCACTCATCTCCTTATGGTGGACACTTTGGTGGCCAAAGGACAGCTGCGAAGGTATTTCAGAGTGGCTACTACTGGCCAACAATCTTCAAGGACGCACACGACTATGCCCACAGCTGTGATGAGTGCCAAAGGACAGGTAATCTCAGTCGCAAGGATGAGATGCCCCTCACCTACATCTTAGAGTTGGAGCTCTTCGATGTGTGGGGCATTGATTTCATGGGACCATTCCCTCCATCATCAGGTAACCTCTATATATTAGTAGCAGTAGACTACGTGTCCAAGTGGGTAGAAGCAAAAGCATGTCCTAGTAATGATGCTAAAACAGTCACTAACTTCTTGCATAGGCACATTTTCACTAGATTTGGGACTCCTCGTGCTATCATTAGTGATGAGGGGTCACATTTCATCAATAAGGCTATGGAGAAAGTATTGGCTAAATATAACATTAGACATAGGGTAGCTACTCCCTATCACCCACACTCGAATGGCCAAGCTGAAATTTCCAATAGGGAGATAAAGAACATCCTAGAGAAGGTAGTCAAACCTAATAGGAAAGACTGGTCATTTAAGCTTGAGGATGCACTTTGGGCTTATAGAACAGCATATAAGACACCCCTAGGCATGTCTCCCTATAGGTTGGTGTATGGCAAGGCTTGCCACTTGCCACTCGAGTTAGAAAACAAAGCATTTTGGGCCATGAAGGAATTAAATTTCTGTGTAAAGGATGCAGGGACATTGAGATCTTTGCAGCTACATGAACTTGATGAGCTTAGGCATATGGCCTATGAGAATGCCAAAATGTATAAAGAAAAGACCAAAATATGGCACGACAGTAGACTTAGGATCAAAGACTTTAGGAAAGGCCAACTTGTCCTATTATTTAACTCACGTTTAAAGATATTTCCAGGCAAACTAAAGTCTAGATGGTCGGGTCCATTTGTTGTTACTAATGTCTTTGTTCATGGTGCAATAGAGATAAAGAACTTGCAGCAAGGTCAGCCATTTATGGTCAATGGTGCTAGGTTGAAGCACTACTATGAGGAAGGGGATGTGAAGACTCTCTCGGCCTTCCTCTTGACTGAAGCATGACAAGAAGGACGAGAGAGAACGAGTGGTTACTGTGCTCGTTTAGTCAAGGCCAATGCCTTAGTTTATTTTTTCTGTTTTTCCGGTTATCATTTGTATGTTTTGTGGTGTAATTTTAATTGCGTATTTAATGTTTGTTTTGTTTGTTTTTGCAAGGATTCGAAAGAGGGGATCAAGGAGAGTAAATCCCACTTTAAAAATCAAGAAACGGTTGAGCCAAATAAAAGATACGGACGGGCAAAGTTGGAGATTTCAATGAAATAATATCCCTGGAATTGCGCTAAAATTGCTGGATCCGCAAAAAGAGCCGTTGGGATTTTATCCGTTGCCTTTATATTCGTTGGAAGCCGCTCGATCGTTACGATTATCTCTCTCTTTGCTCTCCAAGAATTCAGCGATTCTCTCCATTTTTGATTCTTCTCTCAAGATCTTCAAGAATCGGCAATGGTGGCCACACGTGCTGAACGATCCGCAGCCAAGAAGAAGGCTGATGACGCAGCTGAAGCGGCTGCGAGGGAGGCGCTTCTCGCCCTTGCAGACGATGGTGCCGTTCGCACCGGTCCTCTCCCCAAGCTCCCTATTCGTAGGAAGAAGTGGAGGGTGGTCACTGAGATCCCCGCTGGGCCATCTGAGCCAGTGGGCACGCCCAAGAAACGTCGGTGGAGCGTCAAGACGGCCGCCGAACCAAGCACAGCCAAGACTCCCTCTGTGGAGAGTCACGAAACTGATCGTGCTTCCCACGAGTCAGCCAAAGAAGGTTCGTCGCCGTCTGCCTCACCTGCGCGCGGCCCTCTCCCATCTGAACCAGTGCCAAGCGCAGAGTCGTCACCGCCTGCACAGAGCCCTGAGCTGTCTCCAGCACCTCAGAGTTCTGATCCGACACCTGCAGCAGCGCAGAGCCCTGAGCTGCAGTCTTCGCCACTGAGTTCTGCGCCGACACCATCAGCAGCGCACAATTCTCCACGGCCTGATCCTGAATTCCCTTATGGGGATTATCAGGAGTCCACGCAAGGCAGTGGAGATGCTGGGGAAGAAGAAGTTTTCTCTCCTATGAGGGAAGACAGCCCTGCCGAGCCTGCACAGCAGGAAGATTCTATGGAAGAGACGTTGGGGGCACGCTTCCCACAACTCAACACCAAGGCCAGGCTCAAGAAGCAGAAGAAGGCCAGAATTGACAAGGCCAAGAAGTTAAAGAAAAAGAAGGCCAAGAAGGTGCCATCGACGGACGAGGAGTGTGCTGAGCCTTCGCTCAAACGCCTCAAGGTGGAGGCTGCTGCATCATCCAAACCAGCAGATAAGGGGAAGGCTAAACTCTACCCTGAAGAAGAACCTCCGTCAGTGAGGTATGTCTCATCTGATGCGGAATCCAGGGGTGTTGAGCTCAGGAAGAGGGACCTGTTGCACGAGAAGGGATTCCTTGATCGACTCGCTGACCTGCCGCAGTTCTTGCGGGCAGGAGTGCTCAACCATGGCTGGGAGGAATTCTGCAGACCGCCTAATCCTGCCTACACGAGCATGGTGTACGATTTCTACGCCAACGTGCTCAGCCCTAAGGATGGCCTGTCTATGGTCAGAGGGGTGGAAGTGGATTTCTCAGCCAAGGCCATCAATGAAGCCTTTGGTCTCAAGGGCCAAACTCACACAGATTATGCACGGATAGTTGATGAGCCGACTGAGGCCGTGCTGGAAGAGGCCATTCGCACAATTGGCCAGCCTGAAGCAGCGTGGACTGTCTCACGCAATGGTAGGCACACCTTGATGAGTGCCAATCTGACAGCAAAGGCAGCTGTTTGGTTTGCCTTTGTGAGGAGGAAGCTGTCACCTGTGACCCACGAGACAACAATCAACCAGAGTAGATCACTGCTGGTTTATGCCATCATGCGCGGTCTCACGGTCAATGTGGGGGAGATCATGTCAGCTGCCATTGCTGAATGCGCCAGAAAAGGTAAGGGGCCATTATTTTTCCCCAACACTATAACCAAATTGTGTTTGCTGGCAGGAGTTCCCACCGAGCGCTTGGAGCAGCAGCTGCCTTACACAGGCCATTTGGAGCTGCCTGCTAACCTGAGGCTGAGAAGAAAGGGGAATATGGAGTTTGAGTTGGATAGGCTGGCTGCTGAACAGTCCTTATCCATGGCCTGCTTAATGGACATGCAGCGGAGAATGGCTCAATGGGCCAACTATGCGCAGGCGAGGGACAAAGAAGTGGCAGACCAGTTGGGGTGCATCTTCCCGGACTTCCCCACCAACCTCCTAACTCCATGGGTGCCCCCACGACCAAGGCAACCAGACGAGGATGATGAGAATTGAGTGCTGGTTTGAAGTGCACTAAAGGGAGTATTGTTGTTCCCTTAGAAAACAAAAAAACAATTTTTCTGCTTTCTGATAGGATCATGTATATTATGCTGTTTTGTGTTCAACTTTTGATCTGTTTTTAATGTTTAGTTTTATGGTTTTTCTTCTGCTTAGTCTAGTCAGATGTTAGCTGAATAGGTAGGATAGTTTAGTTTTATTTTTAGGATGCATGAGTAACAGGAAAAAGCATGCTAGGGGCCTGAATCAATGTTAAATCTGCCCGGATTGGATTGCGAAATAATTGCGGTTCCCGCAATTTTTGTGACTGATTGCATGTTTTGGACTGTCTGTTTAGTTAGGCTGTGATCTGTTAAATTCTATCTTTTGCTGCTAGCATGACTACCTTATATAGCTGATCTTGAAGCATGCTGGATGAGTGTCATAGGACACCCTTTAATAGTTTAAATTTGCCTCTGAATAGTGCTCAGCATGCATAAACCATAAGTCCTTAAGACTTGCTGTTATGTTCAAATTTTCTGCTGCTGGGATAGTTGCTTTTAGAATGTTTTGCCTATGCCTAGGATTTTTAAATTCTCTTTGTTTTACTTTGGACTAGATGCTTCTAGGATAGTTTGGGGGTGTGCCACCTCCGACACTCATTGGGGACAATGAGTAGTTGAAGTTTGGGGGAGGCCACCCTAGGCCTAGGAACATTCCTCTCTTCCTTAGGACATAAGCATTCTTCTTCTCCTAAAAAAAATCTTGTGATAAAAAGAAAAATTGAAAAATAGAATAAAGAGGGGAGTCTTTCTCAAGTTGCTGAGTAATCAGTGCCAAGTGTGTAAACCACAAGTGGCATTGCGTCAAAAGGCAAACCAAGGGGAGACTCCACCTAAGTAAAAAAAGGAAAAAGGGAGAAATAGGGAAGAAGAATGTATGCTTGGAAGTTATAATCTTGTGGCTTAGATGTCCTACGTAAAAAGAACTCTGATCCTCAATGAGCTAAGCACAAGGTTGTAGCTTTTAGGGTTGTCTAGGGAGATGAATGTATATCCAATGTAGTGATGTCAGGGCTTAGGTTGTTCTCTAAAAGTACCACTGTCACTGTTAATACTAAGACTGGCATGACTCTAAGGAATCCTAGACACATTAAAAATAAGCTAGAAGCATGTACTGAGTCTAGAGTAAAACTTGGTAGAATTTGAAACCTTAGGGATAGTGGCATGATATCATAAAAGTAGTTAGATCAGTAGTAGGGGGTTAACAAAAACAGTAGGTATGGTAGGCAGGTGAAGTCAGAAGAAGCTTGATAAGAGGTTAGTTCTAAACTTAGAAGTGTGTCACAGGACAGCACTGCTAGAGATAGGGATATAGGGGAGTCGGTAAGTAGTTAAAGAAGATAAAACAGCAGCCTAAGTAAGTCCTTAGTATGCTTGAGGACAAGCAAAGCCTTAAGTTTGGGGGTGTGTTAAGTCTCTGAAAGTGACTTATTTAGAACCCATTTAGCTTAGGAAGATGTACACATTTAGGTGTTTTTGTTAGCATTTAGCCTAAACCTATGCTTTAATATGAGAATTAGAAGAAGGTAGCTAATTTAGGACTTATGCACAATAGGTAGAAAAAGGGTTGAAAACCGAAGGAAAAGAATGAAAAAATAAACATTGCGAATGAATTGCGGAATCATTGCGGTGACCGCAATTATTCAAGTTAAAACCGTAAGTTGGCTGATCTTTTTCTGTTTAGATCCGACTTTTCAGGGATTCGTTCTTTCTCCTCCATCCATTCTGATATATGACGTTGAAGATTGATGGTTCTCCTTGGCCCAAACGCACCTGCAAACTACTATAAAAGGGGGTCAAAGTCGGAGGTTCAGTCATCACTCGAAGCGCAGAAGTCTTCTCGCAGTCCACCATTTCCATCTGTTTTCCTTTGCCGTTTGTTGGAGTGAGAGTCTCAGCTTTTGGAGTCGATAATCTGATAGGAAGGAGAGGAGATTCTTCTTCTCTCTCGATTGGATTCGTCCAAGCACGGCTGACTTTTCATCACCTTCATTCGAGGCGACTGCCACGAAGTTTTCCAGCAATCCTTTACTGTTTTTCTGTTCTGTTCTTCTTATTTCCATTTCTGATCACTGCTGTTCTTAGTTTAGAGTTTGAGTTATTGCATTTCGTTGTTGTCTGTCTTTTAATCATTTCTTTTAAAGTTTCCTTTTGTCGTCAAACAATCGAATCAATCAAAGTACAATTCTGCATTTTACAGTTTCTATCATCTTCTGCTACGGGTTTTGCTTACTGTTTTTAGCACATTTCTCTTCTAAGCATGTCTATCTTATCTACCATTTCTGTTCTCTATATATCCATGAGTAGCTAAGTCACTTAGGGGCATGCTAATGACAGAACTATAGGCTAAAAAACGTGAATCAAGTAGGCAGATTAACACTCGAACATTGATTGTATGTAAGCTTCATCCTACGGGCAATTTCGATTGGCCATCCATTTTGTCCAAAGAACTCCTAACCTCTGGAAGGAGTAAGAGTTCAGAGTCATATAATCATGCTAGCCTTTCATGGTAATCAGGAAACGGCCTAGGAATAGGCGTTTCCCTAGTACAAACTAAACACTCCTGCTTAAATAAGATGCTTGAGACCTTACTTTGAAGTCGAGTAAACTTAAGACTCTAATGCATGGAATCGGACGATACTTGAGATAGAGTGAGTTTGATGTATAGAGAATTGATCCAAAGCTTGATAATCGTAATAAGCTGCCTATAGGATAGTCATTAGTAGCCCTTAATTCGCCCATTTACACACTTTTGCTGTTGAGTTAATTGCGGATTAATTGCGGTTCTCGCAATTCTGCTAAGTTGCATTCTGTTTAGCTGTTTTCTTCCTCGTTTATTAATTCCATCTCTTGTCCTCTGCATCTAATTTCAACTTGCATTGGTTTATGTTATATCCCTTTATACATTCAGCAAAAATTAGATAATTAAAAACCAATTTTACCCCATCAAATTCATCCCATCTTTCTTAACAAACACACTTCGCGAATAGCTAAAAATGAGTCTCTGTGGAAAAAACGAATGAAATATACTTACTACTTGCTGTGAGACCATGTATGCTTGCATGTTCTAAGTGCTCTCTCTACACTTTTGCATAATTATCTTTACACATTGAGCACGCAACAGTGATTGTTCACGGTTTGGCCGAGAATCCAATGGAGCCCTAGACTCTTCATTCTCTACTCGCTTTGGGGCTTCTCTGTTGTTGATCACCAACGGTCTTCCACTTCGAAGTTCAATTGCTTGAACTTGTTCTTTTCCATCCCTTCTTGCAGTTTCAATGTCTGCAGGCAATCTGCCTTGGGGCCTATTTTTCAGTTCATTCGCCAACTGCCCTATTTGGTTTTCTAAGCTTCTCAGTGTTGCTTGCTGACTTTGCAGGGTTGCATCATTCTTCACAATGTACTCCTTCAGCAAGTTCTCCACTAATGATCCCATTGGTTGGTTATATTGTTTTTGATAAGGGGGTTGACTAGGTTGTTGAGTGAAACCAGTTGTTCCACTCGGTCTTGGTTGATTTTGCATTTGGTTGGTATTTTGTTGTCCACCCCAAGAGAGATTTGGGTGGTTTCTCCAACCAGGGTTATAAGTGTTAGAGTAAGGGTTGTTCCTTGGTTGCTGTTGACTTCCAACATAACATACCGAGGATGGATTCCCAGGGCAAAAATCATACATGTGCCCTTCCCCACAGAATCCACAGACTAGTGCCTCACCTTGGTTGGTTGCTGCGCTTGTTGAAACAGCTGCTGCGGTGTTGACACTTTGTTGAATATTAGTTTGAGCCATTTGTTTTACTAGATTGGTCAGGGCATTGATTTGGCTGCTCATTGCACTAAGTGCATCCATGTCTTGAGCCTTCCTTGGCTCCACAGGATCGTCTGACCATCTACAATGTGATGTTGAGATTTTCTCCAAAATCTCATAGGCTTCAGTGTAGCTCTTTGAAAGCATGGAACCTCCAGCTGAGGAATTCAACACTTGCCTCGTGCTGGGGTTGCATCCTTTGAAGAACACTTCTATTTGAATACACCATGGAATGCCATGGTGTGGACATTTAAGTAATAGGTCCTTGAATCTAGTCCAAGCTTCGTGTAATGATTCGTTTTCGGCTTGCTTGAATTTAATAATATCATCACGGAAGTTGGAGTTCCTATATGGTGGGAAGTATTATACTAGGAACTTTTCAGCTAGATCTGTCCAATTGACAATTGATCCAGAGGGAAAGGAATTCAACCACGTTTTGGCCTTATCTCTTAACGAGTATGGGAAAAGATAAAGTCTTAAGGCTTCTTGAGACACTCCTGGGATGACAAAAGTGTCACTTACTCCTAGGAAGTTTCTCAAGTGGTTGTGGGGGTCTTCGTTCTCCACTCCAAAGAATTGTCCAACAGTGGACAGCATTTGAAACATGACGGGTTTTAACTCGAATGAGTGAGCTGTAATTTCGGGGCATATAATGCTCGGATTAAGCTCCTTAGGCTTGAGTACTAGGTACGAAAGGATTGCACTATCCTTATCATTCGCGATTTCAATGGGGCTGCGAATGATAGGTGCTCGGTTTGGGGCTTCTCTATCCATTTCAGTTTGTTGGGATTGCGATGACTCTGCGGAGTTCGCAATGTGTTGAGTTACAGGTGGCTGTTTAAAAAGACGTTTCTTAGTTTTATTTCTGGCCCTTAGAAGTCTTTCAGGCTCACGATTGAACTCTAAGTTGATATTTGGATGCTCATTCATAAACTAGCTAGATGGTACCTGTAAAGGAAATGAAAGAATATAAGCTCCAATAGATATTAAGTTTTTTTTCTAAAATAACACAATTCGTGTTTACTAAACAAAATCCCCGGCAGCGGCGCCAAAAACTTGTTGCGTGCTCAATGTGTACATAAAATGTAATGCGAAGAGCACTTAGAACATGCAAGCATACATGGTCTGCAGCAAGTGATAAGTATTTTTGAATTCGTTTTCCCCCAGAGATTGAGTTTAGTTACTAACGAAGTGAGGTGTTAAATTAGAGAGGGTCACTTAAATTGGATGGAATTGAGGTTGATGTGCCGAAATAACAAAGAATGCAAGAAGGATGCAAGCATAAACGAAAGCAAGTAAAGAGATTAAGCTTTGATGTGAAGAAGAAAGAATTGCGGATCTAGCAATATCCTAGCAATAAAATCGCAAAAGTAAAAGACTGGGGAAAATGCTAAGGCAAAAACAGAACTATAGAATTGCGGTTCTCGCAATTCTCTAGCAATTAAATTAGCAACGATTGAAAGGTGAGATAAGGCAACAAGGTCGACTTAAGACTCCTCTATAGGCACTTAACTACGATCATTCAGCAGTAGATTAACTTATCATGCATCGATTTAGCTTAGTCTCATGCATCTCTCGATTACATGCATTAGATCTCTTAGTTCACTCATATCCAAGTAAGATATAAACACCTATTTATACAAGCAAGCTAATGAATCGTGCTAGGAGAATGCCTATTCCTAGGTCATTTTCTGGTTACCATGAAAGGCTAGCATGAATGGACGACTCTGAACTCTTACTCCTTCCGGAGGTTAGGAATTCTTTAGACAAAATGGATGGCCGATCGAAATTGCCCATGGGATGAAGTACACATACATTCAATGCATTCGAAGCTATCCTACATGCTGAACTCTCGTATTTCTAACCTATATATTCATCTTTAGCAGACCTTTGTGTGATTAGTTACTCATGGTTGGTGGAGAATTAGAAAAGATAGATTGATTAAGCATGATTTAAAGAACTAAATGAAAGCAATAGATTAGAAGACAACAAGATGAAGAACTCGAAAAAGTCTTAATTGATTACTTTCTAAATTAAGGTTCAGAACACAATGTTGATATGGAAGCAGTAAAGAACTGAGTAAATTAGAGAATGAATCGAATCAATGTAGCAAACAGAAGTGAAAGACAGAAAGCAGTAGAGAAAGCTTGTAAAAAGGTGCACGGATCTCCTCGTCACAAGCGCCTCGGATGAAGGAGAAGATTAGCTGATCTTGGGGATGAATTCGATAAGAAGAGAAGAAGGATCCTCTCTTCTTCCTCTCGAATTATCGACGCCAAGGGCTGATTTCTTCGTTCCAACAAACGAGATAAGGAAAATGTGTATGTGGAATGCGTTGTGACGGAGAACTCCACGCTTCCGAACTGTGTTTCTTCTTCACCCTTCACTTCTTTTTATCGTGTTTGCATGTACCTTCAGCCACGGAGTACCATCCATTTTGAACAACAATCCTCCACGTGGCAGCAGGGGAAAGCTTAGGCGGCTGAAATATCGTAACAACAACGACTGGCGGCTGGGAAAAGTTCAGCAGCAGCAGCTTGGAATTGGGGTTTCCTCGCGGTGGCCGCAATGTTCATTGCGCTCCCAACAATTTTTCAACAATTCTCCTGCAATGTACATTTTAACTCTTTTAGCATCATTTTCTATTCTTTTAGCTTCTTTCCTCGAATTCTCACATTTAAGCACGTATTAAGCTAAATTCTAACAAAAACACTCAAGAGATTACATGATTTCAAGGTAAATATGTCCCTAAATAATGTACTTTTGGAGAGGTAACAACGTCATTCTGGAAAATTGTCGGGCTGGCGTCGAGACCCTCGGGTGGCGTCTCGACGCTGGGGTGCGTCAATGTTCGGAAGGTGTTTGGGGCGGCGTCGAGACGCTCGGCCAGCGTCTCGACGCTGCCGCCCATGCATGCATGCTTTCGGGTTTGATGGCCAAAACTTGTCTCTTCAAGGCAATTTTTGCCATTTCTTTGATTCTTCACGCCCTTTCACTCCCGATGCGTCTATGAAGCTCTAAAACGTCGCTTTAAGCCCCGAAACGTGTCTTTGGACTTCTCGAGCTCCCTACCATGAAATCACCTACAAGAAGGCATTTTAATCAATATTTGACATGGTTCTAGCCAATATTAGGGACATAATAATAGCTCTATTTTGGAGCTATCAAAATACCCTCGACCTAAATCTTGCTAGTCCTCGAGCAAGGTATACTCTAAATTATCTCCAAAGAATTAATTGCATGCTGAAAACTCTAACCTCAATGCTTGTGAAACAAGGTACTTGAATAAATGTAAAACCATCAAATGCATGCAAACATTGAAAACATTCCAAAATCTTAACTCCTATTTCCTTATGTGTGGGTGTGTGTTTAGCACCTCTCAACCTAGCTCATGCAAGCCCGAAATAACTTTATACCGCCCTATAACTCGTTTTCCCCCTACTTATGGGAATAAGAACAGTCTAACGACTTTTAGCGATAGAAAGAGCAACAAAATAACAGGCCTAAATTTTATTCTTTTCTTTGAGTACTTTGTACCCATTTTTTTTCTTCTTTTTGAACCACTCTTTTTCTTTTATTTCTCTTAGAGAGCCTAACACGTCAAACCAATTTTAGCTTCACGTTTTTAAGGACTATTGCTCACTTCTATTAGTTCCCCTTTCATGCAGTGACAACCGTGGGTTACACGATTGCCCCTGGTTACACGGGCAACATAAGAAGGAGGAGCAACTCTAGAGTTTTTATTTTTATGCATACTTTTTTTTTTTTTTTTTTTTTAGGCAATAGCTTCGCTATATGACAACTGAATTATTACTACTTCTAGCACATCAAGCCTCCCTAATGGTACCTTTCGGGCTGAAAACAAGGTTTCAGACCAAATAAAATCATTTTAGACCTACAGAGGTGAGAATAAGAGGGCTCTGTGCTCAGTGAATGTAGGGAAGTAACAATTTTTTTTTAAAATAGGCTCAAAATGTGCATACATTGTCAAATTTTTCGAATTATACAAATACGGAGTGTTCACAAGCATATCACAGACCGTCCTCATCGGACAACATGCATTCAGATGCTAATCTAAAAATCAGAGTATACAAATGCCCGACAACTACTAAGAAGTCTTATCTTTATTCTTTCAACAAAGTCCACCCCTCACCTTAAGACATGCATTGTCCCCAATGCATTTAACAATTTAAAACAACAAAATTCTAAGGGAACAGAAAACCTCCCCTGAATTTTGTGGAGCCGACGGGTAGAGATGTGCACCATCATCCTCCAATCTACTCTCGAATTGTCGACCATTCCACCTTTTCTCCTAAGGAAAGAAACAAACAAACAACGAATTCAAAAGGTAATATAAACAAAAACAAAGCAATAAATAACAGAATTACAGTCCAAGCTCGAGTGCCTCCGAGAAGCGCAAATTTTTAGAGTCGATTGCTCGACTGTATTCTCTCATCCACTCATCCATAATCGAACTTGGAAGATGCCCCATCCATCTTTCTAATTTCATCTTTCCTGCGAAAATCCATGAACAATTCTTTCTCTCGTGCTTTCTGCGCACATACAACATCAATTTTAATTTTTGCAGGTTTCATTAATGGTTGATCCCATAGAATTGATGCAAAAACATGTGAGAGATTAACATTCGGTTCAAGAGTATAAGGATCAGCAGGAAAGTACAGTTCATATATTGTGCCCAAAACATCTTCCACCTTTTTCAAGGGGTGCACATCGGATTTATCAGCCAATTGCACAATAGAACCAGATTCATGCAAGTCATTCAGTTTAAGCTCATTTAAAACAGCATGTGACTCAACATTAATCGAAGGTTCTAAATCTAGCATGGCTTCATTAATCATTTCATTTCCAATAGTGCAAGGTAAAGTGGAAGGGAGTAGCTTAGCAGGATTCTCAACAATTGTCAAGGCAGAAACAGATGAATCACAACATTCAATCAAGGGTGGTTCATGCAACTCATGTTCATCAAAAAGATCAGTTAAAAATAATGGGCATCCCCATCCTCAACAATCATGCATTCATTATGAGCTAAAGATTCAAATGTGTCTACTTGACAAAGGGAGAATACATCTTCATCATGCTCTTCTACAATGGGAAAATGCACCTGAACAACCTCTCCGCCATACTCAACAGATAAAATGCCCCTATCTAAAGGGCCTACCTAATTAGATCGAAGCAGGCGAAGAGGAATAATTTTCATCCATTTTCAGAACATAAAAATCAACAGGAAAAATTAATTCATTAACCTGCACTAACACATCTTCCACTATTCCTAGAGGATGCACAGAAGTTCTATCAGCAAGTTGAATAACTATTCCTGTTTTCTTCATTTCTTTCAATTTCAGTTTCTGATAAATGGAATAAGGCATATGTTGCGTGCTCAATGTTTTAAAATAATATGCAATGAGAGAGCACTCAGAACATGCAAGCATACATGATCTTGTAGCAAGTGATAAGTATTTTTTCATTCGATTTCCCACAGAGATTTATTCTTAGTTACTAGCGAAGTGTTTTGTTAAGTGAGAATGGGTGGATTCAATGGGGTTGATTTGGTTTTAAAGTGCCTAATTACTAAGGAATATGTAAATGGTGGAAGCATAAACAGGTGCAAGTAGATAATAGACGTGATTGTAAAGGGAAGAGAATAACAAATGAAGAGAAAAATGACTAAGGCAAAATTTCAACTAAAGGAATTGCGGAAACAGCAACTATTTAGCAATGTTACTAACAGCGAATTAAGTGTAAAGTGTGGAAACAAGGGCTACAAACGACTCCTCTATAGGCTTTTTCACACGATTCTCAAGCAGTATATCAACTCATTATGCATCAAACTAACTCATTCTCATGTATCTTCCGATTTCATGCATTAGATCCTTTAGTTTACTCATGTCCAAGTAAGGTCTTAAGCATCTTTTTATAACAGCAAGTATTGGTTTGTACTAGGAAAACGCCTATTCCTAGGTCGTTTTCTGGCTACCTTGAGAGGCTAGCATGGATGTACGACTCTAAACTCTTACTCCTTCCAGAGGTTAGGAGTTCTTTGGACAAAATGGATGGCCAATCGAAATTGCCCGTGGGATGAAGCTTACATACATTCAATGCATTCGAGAGCTATCCTACATGCTTAAGTCACGTGTTTCTTCCTATAGATTTGTCATTAGCATGCCCTTATGTGATTTAGTTACTCATGGATGAAGATGGAATAGAAAGATTAGATGGAGATGACATGCTTAGTAGAATAGTAAAGGCAAAACAGAAGCTAAAGACAGTAAGCGAAGAAGTTAGAGACCTTGCGAAGTGATGAAATTATACTTTGATTAACCAACGTTTGAACTAAACAACTGACGACTTTGAATGACTAAAACTAAACCGACAGCAACGAAATGAAGTAGAATAGCTAACGAAAGGGAAATGACAACAAACAGCAAAAGAAACAGAAAGCTAAAGCAGGAAGCAATTAAATCCGTGCGTGATATTCTCGTTGCAAACGCCTCGGCTGAAGGGTGAAAGGAAGCCTTGCTTGGATGAATCTAATCAGAAAAGAAGATAAATCTTCTCTCCTTCCTATCAGATTGTCGACTTCAACAGCTGAACCTTTCAAACCAACAGACCGAAGAGAAAAAGAATGGAAAAGACTGCGTTGAACTGGAAGTCTACGCCGTTCGAGTGTGTTTCAACCTTCCATCTTGACCTCCTTTTATAGTGTTCTGCAGGTACGATTGGGTCAAGGAGAACCATCCATTCTCAACGTCCTTCTTCCATGTAGCAGCAGGAGAAAGAATGGGCCCCTGAAAGATCGGAACAAAACAGAAATTGGTTAGACAAGTTACGGATTTCACTTAAAACATTGCGGTTTTAGCAATGTTTTCGCAATGCTTCCGCAATGTGCAATTTTCATTCCTTTAACTTCGTTTTTGGTTCTTTTTCTTTCCTTTTGCATATAAGTCCTAATTTAGCTTCATTCTTCTAATTCTCATATATAAGCACGAGTTTAAGCTAAATCCTACCAAAAACACCTAAGAGTGTACATCTTTGTATAGCAAACAAGTCCTAAAATAGTCACTTTTGGAGACGTAACACATCCCCAAACTTAAGGTTTTGCTCGTCCTCGAGCAATCTAAGGACTTTATCTAGGCTGCTGTTAACCTCTCTAACTACTTGCTGACTCCCCTAAGTTCCTATCTATGGCAATGTTGTCCTGTGACACCCTTCTAAGCTTAAAACTAACTTCTCATTTTTGCTGCTTCTGACTTCTCTCGCCTTATGACCCTACTGTTTCATAAACTCCTGTTGCGTGCTCAATGTGTTAATAAAAATGATAAATAAGAGGGAGAGAGCACTCAGAACATGCAAGCATACATGGTCTTATAGCAAGTAGTAAGTATATTTCATTCGTTTTCCCACAGAGACTTGTTTTTAGCTAATCTCGAAGTGTTTTTGTTAAGAAAGATGGGGTGGATTTGAGGGGGTAAAATTGGTTTTTAATTACCTAAGTTTTGCTGAATGTATAAAGGAATATAACATAAACAAATGGAAGTTGAAATTAAACTCAAAGGACAAGAGATGGGACTGATAAACAAAGGAGAAAGCAGCTAACAGAATAACAACTTAGCAGGAATTGCGAGGACCGCAATGTTTCCGCAATTAAATAGCAACGAAAGTGTGTAGATGGGTGAATTAAGGGCTACTAATGACTATCCTATAGGCAGTTTATTACGATTACCAAGCTTTGGATCAATTCTCTATACATCAAACTCACTCTATCTCAAGTATCGTCCGATTCCATGCATTAGAGTCTTAAGTTTACTCGACTTCAAAGTAAGGTCTTAAGCATCTTATTTAAGCAGGAGTGTTTAGTTTGTACTAGGGAAACGCCTATTCCTAGGCCGTTTCCTGATTACCATGAAAGGCTAGCATGATTATATGACTCTGAACTCTTACTCCTTCCAGAGGTTAGGAGTTCTTTGGACAAAATGGATGGCCAATCGAAATTGCCCGTGGGATGAAGCTTACATACAATCAATGATTCGAGAGCTATCCTACATACTTGATGCACGTTTTTTAGCCTATAGTTCTGTCATTAGCATGCCCCTAAGTGATTTAGCTACTCATGGATACATGGAGAACAGAAAGGGTAGATAAAACAGACATGCTTAGAAGAGAAATGTGCTTAAAACAGCAAGGCAAAACCGTAGCAGAAGAAGATAGAAACTGTAAAATGCAGAATTGTACTTTGATTGATTCGATTGTTTGACGACTAAAGGAAACTTTAAAAGAACTGATTAAAAGACAGACAACAACGAAATGCAATAACTCAAACTCTAAACTAAGAACAGCAGTGAACAAAAATGGAAATAAGAAGAACAGAACAGAAAAACAGTAAAGGATTGCTGGAAAACTTCGTGGCAGTCGCCTCGAATGAAGGGGATGAAAAGTCAGCCGTGCTTGGATGAATCCAATCGAGAGAGAAGAAGAATCTCCTCTCCTTCCTATCAGATTATCGACTCCAAAAGCTGAGACTCTCACTCCAACAAACGGCAAAGGAAAACAGAGAGAAATGATGGACTGCAAGAAGACTTCTCCGCTTCGAGTGATGACTGAACCTCCGACTTTGACCCCCTTTTATAGTAGTTTGCAGGTGCGTTTGGGCCAAGGAGAACCATCAATCTTCAACGTCATATATCAGAATGGATGGAGGAGAAAGAACGAATCCCTGAAAAGTCGGATCTAAACAGAAAAAGATCAGCCAACTTACGGTTTTAACTTGAATAATTGCGGTCACCGCAATGTTTTCGCAATTCATTTGCAATGCTCATTTTTCATTCTTTTCCTTCGGTTTTCAACCCTTTTTCTACCTATTGTGCATAAGTCCTAAATTAGCTACCTTCTTCTAATTCTCATATTAAAGCATAGGTTTAGGCTAAATGCTAACAAAAACACCTAAATGTGTACATCTTCTTAAGCTAAATGGGTTCTAAATAAGTCACTTTCAGAGACTTAACACACCCCCAAACTTAAGGCTTTGCTTGTCCTCAAGCATACTAAGGACTTACCTAGGCTGTTATTTTATCTTCTTTAACTACTTACCGACTCCCCTATAGCCCTATCTCTAGCAGTGCTGTCCTGTGACACACTTCTAAGTTTAGAACTAACCTCTTATCCAGCTTCTTCTGACTTCACCTGCCTACTACACCCGCTGCTTTTGTTAACCCCCTACTACTGATCTAACTACTTTTATGATATCATGCTATTATCCCTAAGGTTTCAAATTCTACCAAGCTTTACTCCAGACTCAGTACATGCTTCTAGATTATTTTTAATATGTCTAGGATTCCTTAGAGTCATGCCAGTCTTAGTATTAACAGTGACAGTGGTACTTTTAGAGAACAACCTAAGCCCTGGCATCACTACATTGGATATACATTCATCTCCCTAGACAAACCTAAAAGCTACAACCTTGTGCTTAGCTCATTGAGGATCAGAGTTCTTTTTACGTAGGACATCTAAGCCACAAGATTATAACTTCCAAGCATACATTCTTCTTCCCTATTTCTCCCTTTCTCCTTTTTTACTTAGGTGGAGTCTCTCCTTGGGTTGCCTTTTGATGCAATGCCACTTGTGGTTTACACACTTGGCACTGATTACTCAGCAACTTGAGAGAGACTCCCCTCTTTATTCTATTTTTCACTTTTTCTATTTATCGCAAAATTTTTCTTAGGAGAAGAAGAATGCTTATGTCCTAAGGAAGAGAGGAATGTTCCTAGGCCTAGGGTGGCCTCCCCCAAACTTCAACTACTCATTGTCCCCAATGAGTGTTTGAGGTGGCACACCCCCAAACTATCCTAGAAGCATCTAGTCCAAAGTAAAACAAAGAGAATTTAAAAATCCTAGGCATAGGCAAAACATTCTAAAAGCAACTATCCCAGCAGCAGAAAATTTGAACATAACAGAAAGTCTTAAGGACTTATGGTTTATGCATGCTGAGCACTATTCAGAGGCAAATTTAAACTATCAAAGGGTGTCCTATGACACTCATCCAGCATGCTTCAAGATCAGCTATATAAGGTAGTCATGCTAGCAGCAAAAGATAGAATTTAACAGATCACAGCTTAACTAAACAGACAGTCCAAAACATGCAATCAGTCACAAAAATTGCGGGAACCGCAATTATTTCGCAATCCAATCCGGGCAGATTTAACATTGATTCAGGCCCCTAGCATGCTTTTTCCTGTTACTCATGCATCCTAAAAATAAAACTAAACTATCCTACCTATTCAGCTAACATCTGACTAGACTAAGCAGAAGAAAAAACATAAAACTAAACATTAAAAACAGATCAAAAGTTGAACACAAAACAACATAATATACATGATCCTATCAGAAAGTAGAAAAATTGTCTTTTGTTTTCGAAGGGAACAACAATACTCCCTTTAGTGCACCTCAAACCAGCACTCAATTCTCGTCATCCTCATCTGGTTGCCTTGGTCGTGGGGGCACCCATGGAGTTAGGAGGTTGGTGGGGAAGTCCGGGAAGATGCACCCCAACTGGTCTGCAACTTCTTTGTCCCTTGCCTGCGCATAATTGGCCCATTGAGCCATTCTCCTCTGCATATCCATTAAGCAGGCCATGGATAGGGACTGTTCAGCAGCCAGCCTATCCAACTCAAACTCCATATTCCCCTTTCTTCTCAGCCTCAGGTTAGCAGGCAGCTCCAAATGGCATGTGTAAGGCAGCTGCTGCTCCAAGCGCTCGGTGGGAACTCCTGCCAGCAAACACAATTTGGTTATAGTGTTGGGGAAAAATAATGGCCCCTTACCTTTTCTGGCGCATTCAGCAATGGCAGCTGACATGATCTCCCCCACATTGACCGTGAGACCGCGCATGATGGCATAAACCAGCAGTGATCTACTCTGGTTGATTGTTGTCTCGTGGGTCACAGGTGACAGCTTCCTCCTCACAAAGGCAAACCAAACAGCTGCCTTTGCTGTCAGATTGGCACTCATCAAGGTGTGCCTACCATTGCGTGAGACAGTCCACGCTGCTTCAGGCTGGCCAATTGTGCGAATGGCCTCTTCCAGCACGGCCTCAGTCGGCTCATCAACTATCCGTGCATAATCTGTGTGCGCTTGGCCCTTGAGACCAAAGGCTTCCTGGTCTGTGGAAAAAATGAGTCTCTGGTTCTTTATCTCTAGTGAAAATGTGCCTGATGATGGAGGGAATGGTCCCATGAAATCAATGCCCCACACATCGAAGAGCTCCAACTCTAAGATATAGGTGAGGGGCATCTCATCCTTGCGACTGAGATTACCTGTCCTTTGGCACTCATCACAGCTGTGGGCATAGTCGTGTGCGTCCTTGAAGATTGTTGGCCAGTAGTAGCCACTCTGAAATACCTTCGCAGCTGTCCTTTGGCCACCAAAGTGTCCACCGTAAGGAGATGAGTGACAGTGCTGCAGCACAGACTTTGCTTCAGCAGCTGAAACACACTTCCTCAACAACCCATCTGCACAGGTTCTGTAAAGTGTGGGGTCATCCCAGATGAATTTCCTTGCTTCATGAAGGAACCTCTTCTTCTCTTGTCCTCCCTTGAACACTGGCAATACCTGTGATGCACGGAAGTTAGCAATGTCAGCAAACCAAGGTTCCTCATCGTTATCACGATGAGCTAAAGCAAATACATGTTCATCTATAAAAGCATCAGAAATTGCGGTCTCCGCAATTTTTTCGCAATTGTGCTGCAATCGAGACAGGTGATCTGCAACCACATTTTCACATCCCTTCTTGTCCCGAATGTCCAAATCAAATTCCTGCAGCAATAACACCCATCTAATCAATCTAGGCTTAGCATCAGCCTTTCTCATAAGATATTTTAAAGCAGAATGGTCAGTATATACAATGGTCCTAGTTCCTACAATATAGTTTCTAAATTTTTCACAAGCAAAGACTACAGCAAGCATTTCTTTCTCAGTAGTTGTATAATTACATTGAGCCTCATTCAAGGTCTTACTAGCATAATAGACAGGGTGTGTGAGCTTGTCAATCTTCTGTCCTAACATGACTCCTACAGCATAGTCACTGGCATCACATAGCATCTCAAATGGGAGATCCCAATTTGGTCCGACTATTATTGGTGCTGTGACTAGTGCTTCCTTAAGGGTTTTCCAAGCTACTACACATTCTTTAGAGAAGATAAATGGTCTATTTAGCTCTAGAAGCTCGCACAGAGGCTTGGCTATCTTAGAAAAGTCCTTGATGAACCTTCTGTAGAAGCCAGCATGCCCTAAGAAACTCCTAATGGCCTTGACATTCTGGGGTTCTACCAACTTCTCTATGATCTCTATCTTTGCCCTATCCACTTCTACACCTGCCCTTGACACTCTATGTCCTAAGACAATCCCTTCATCTACCATAAAATGGCACTTTTCCCAATTTAGGACTAGGTTGGTCTCTTCACACCTAGCCAGGACTTGTCCTAGGTTTTCTAGACAGGTTTTAAATGAATCCCCAAAAACTGAGAAGTCATCCATGAATATTTCTATCATGGATTCATCCAACTCAGAGAAGATTGCCATCATGCACCTTTGGAAAGTTGCCGGTGCATTGCATAAGCCAAAAGGCATTCTGCGGAAGGCAAACGTTCCAAAAGGGCAAGTGAAGGTGGTCTTCTCTTGATCCTTAGGGTCTATAGTAATTTGATTATAGCCAGAGTACCCATCTAAAAAACAATAGTAGGCTCTACCAGCTATTCTGTCTAGCATCTGGTCAATAAACGGTATAGGGAAATGGTCTTTTTTAGTTTCTTTATTTAACTTTCTGTAATCCATACATACCCTCCACCCTGTGACAGTCCTTGTTGGAATCAGTTCGTTGTTCTCATTGACTACCACCGTTATTCCCCCCTTTTTAGGTACACATTGGATGGGGCTCACCCACTGGCTACTAGCTATGGGGAAAATCACTCCTGCATCCAACCACTTTATTATTTCTTTCTTCACTACCTCTTTCATAGAGGGGTTTAACCTACGCTGGTGATCTACCTTAGGTGTGTGCTCTTCCTCTAATATAATTTTGTGCATGCAATAAGAAGGGCTAATGCCTCGAATATCAGCAATAGTCCATGCTATAGCCTTCCTATGTTGCTTAAGCAGTAAAATTAAATCAACCTCATGCTGTTCACTTAGCTTAGAAGAAATAATTACAGGCAGCATGTCATTATCTCCTAAATATGCATATTTGAGGTGAGTAGGTAGTGGTTTCAGTTCTAAAATAGGTGGATGCGCAACGGAGGGTTTCAAAGGATTTACAGTTCTATCAGTTAAATCGATATTCATACATATATGTTGAGGGTTATTTACAGGCATATTCATTATGTCAGATACATTTAAGTCAGCTACATCTACTTGTACATATTCACTAGCATGCTTGGTTAACAGTACATGCTCTAATTGTTCTTCCATCAGTGAGTCAACAATATCCATGCTAGCACAGGATTCAAGGTCAGAGGGATACTTCAAAGCTTTATAAACACTAAATTTTACCTCTTCATCATGAACCCTCATAGTTAACTCACCTTTTTGTACATCTATTAGTGCCCTACCTGTGGCTAGAAATGGTCTACCTAGCAGGATGGGGACCTCCTTGTCTGCCTCATAGTCCAGGACAATGAAATCTGCAAGGAAAATGAATTTGTCAACTTTAACTAGAATATCCTCAATCTTACCTTCTGGATATGCGATGGATCTGTCTGCTAGTTGTAAAGTGACTGTGGTTGGACGTGCTTCTCCTATTCCCAACTGACGGAATAAGGACAGGGGCATGAGATTTATGCTGGCGCCCAGGTCACAAAGCGCTCTGCCCACGTGCTTACCTCCAAGTTCTACAGGTAAGGTGAAGGAACCAGGATCCTTCTCCTTCTTGGGCAGCTTGTTCTGGAGGATGGCACTGCACTCCTCGGTGAGGTTTACTGTTTCAAACTCACCAATTATTTTTTTATTAGTAATAATGTCCTTCAAAAACTTTACATATGAAGGCATAGACTGTAAAACCTCTACAAAAGGAATGTTAACATGCACTTGCTTAAGTATTTCTAAAAATTTATTAAAATGAACTTCCTGTTCCTGCTTCTTCTTAAGCCTTCGAGGGTATGGAGGTGGTGGCACATATGCAGGTACGTCAGGACGCCTTAAGATAGGTGGAGGCCTTGGAATTTCTTCTACGTCCTCAACAATTGACTCTAGCCTGGCTCCTGATGTGCTAGTTGGTGGTGGACCTTGGCTTGGCAGAGACTCCAGTGGAGCACTAGACTCAGTGTTCTCTACTCTCTTTGGTGTGTCCTTTGTGTTGCTCACCAATGGTCTTCCACTCCTAAGTTCAATGGCTTGAACTTGTTCTTTGCCATCTCTCCTTGGTACCTCGGTGTCAGCAGGGAGTCTACCTTGGGGCCTACTTTTAAGTTCATTGGCTAATTGGCCTATTTGGTTCTCTAGGCTCCTAAGAGTAGCTTGCTGGCTCTGAAGAGTAGCATCATTCTTAGCTATATATTCCTTGAGTAGGTTTTCTACAGAAGATCCTACAGGTTGATTGTAAGGTTTTTGGTACATTGACTGGTTATGTTGGGGAGTGAAACCAGGTGTTCCACTCGGCCTTGGTTGGTTAGGATTTTGGTTAGTGTTCTGTTGGCCACCCCATGACAGGTTAGGGTGGTTTCTCCAACCAGGGTTGTAAGTTTGTGAGTAGGGGTTGTTCCTTGGCTGCTGCTGGCTTCCTATATAGCAGACCGAGGATGGATTCGCAGGGCAATATTCATAAGGGTGCCCTTCCCCACAGAATCCACAGATTGGTGCCTCGCCTTGACTTGGCTGGGTGCCCATTGACATGGCTGTGGCGGTATTGGCACTGGTTTGGAGATTGGCCTGAGCCATTTGCTTGACTAAGTTGGTCAGGGCATTTATTTGGGTGCTCATGGCGCTTAGAGCATCCTTGTCTTGAGCTCTAGTTGGCTCTACAGGATCGTCTGACCATCTACAATGAGAGGTTGAGATCTTCTCCAAGATCTCATAAGCTTCGTTGTAACTCTTGGACAACATGGAACCTCCAGCAGATGAATTTAAGACTTGTCTGGTGCTGGGGTTGCATCCTTTAAAGAAGACTTCTATTTGGATACACCATGGAATGCCATGGTGTGGACATTTAATGAGAAGGTCTTTGAATCTTGTCCAAGCTTCGTGAAGAGACTCACTTGGAGCTTGTTTGAATTTTATGATATCATCACGAAAAGTTGAATTCCTATCAGGTGGGAAATATTTGACTAGGAATTTTTCTGCTAAATCTGTCCAATTGCGGACAGATCCTGAGGGTAAAGAATTTAACCATGTTTTGGCTTTGTCCCTCAAAGAGTAAGGGAAAAGATATAGCCTCAGGGCTTCTTGGGAAACTCCAGGGATTAGGAATGTGTCACTAACTCCTAAGAAGTTCCTAAGGTGGTTATGGGGGTCCTCATTTTCTATTCCAAAGAATTGTCCCACAGTGGACAGCATTTGGAACATCACTGGCTTTAACTCGAATGAGTTGGCAGTGATTTCAGGACGGATTATGCTGGGGTTCAGCTCCCCAGGCATAGGTACTAAATATGAAAGGATGGCGCTATCCTTGTCATTCGCTATTTCAATGGGATTGCGAGTGACAGGCACCAGGTTTTGATTTACTCCAGCCATTTCTTCTTGAGGTAATTGCGGAGGAATTGTAGTCTCTGCAATGATTGGAGGTAAAAGGGTTTGTTTAAAAAGACGTTTCTTGGCTCTATTCCTAGCTCTAAGTAATCTCTCGGGCTCAGGGTTGAACTCTAGATCACTACTTGGAGTCTCATTCATAAACTACCCTAAATGGTACCTGAAAAAAGAAATGAAAATGGATCAAATTCAATGGAAAATACTTCGATGTTTCAAACTTAACAAACTTCGTTTTCACTTAAAATAAGTCCCCGGCAGCGGCGCCAAAAACTTGTTGCGTGCTCAATGTGTTAATAAAAATGATAAATAAGAGGGAGAGAGCACTCAGAACATGCAAGCATACATGGTCTTATAGCAAGTAGTAAGTATATTTCATTCGTTTTCCCACAGAGACTTGTTTTTAGCTAATCTCGAAGTGTTTTTGTTAAGAAAGATGGGGTGGATTTGAGGGGGTAAAATTGGTTTTTAATTACCTAAGTTTTGCTGAATGTATAAAGGAATATAACATAAACAAATGGAAGTTGAAATTAAACTCAAAGGACAAGAGATGGGACTGATAAACAAAGGAGAAAGCAGCTAACAGAATAACAACTTAGCAGGAATTGCGAGGACCGCAATGTTTCCGCAATTAAATAGCAACGAAAGTGTGTAGATGGGTGAATTAAGGGCTACTAATGACTATCCTATAGGCAGTTTATTACGATTACCAAGCTTTGGATCAATTCTCTATACATCAAACTCACTCTATCTCAAGTATCGTCCGATTCCATGCATTAGAGTCTTAAGTTTACTCGACTTCAAAGTAAGGTCTTAAGCATCTTATTTAAGCAGGAGTGTTTAGTTTGTACTAGGGAAACGCCTATTCCTAGGCCGTTTCCTGATTACCATGAAAGGCTAGCATGATTATATGACTCTGAACTCTTACTCCTTCCAGAGGTTAGGAGTTCTTTGGACAAAATGGATGGCCAATCGAAATTGCCCGTGGGATGAAGCTTACATACAATCAATGATTCGAGAGCTATCCTACATACTTGATGCACGTTTTTTAGCCTATAGTTCTGTCATTAGCATGCCCCTAAGTGATTTAGCTACTCATGGATACATGGAGAACAGAAAGGGTAGATAAAACAGACATGCTTAGAAGAGAAATGTGCTTAAAACAGCAAGGCAAAACCGTAGCAGAAGAAGATAGAAACTGTAAAATGCAGAATTGTACTTTGATTGATTCGATTGTTTGACGACAAAAGGAAACTTTAAAAGAACTGATTAAAAGACAGACAACAACGAAATGCAATAACTCAAACTCTAAACTAAGAACAGCAGTGAACAAAAATGGAAATAAGAAGAACAGAACAGAAAAACAGTAAAGGATTGCTGGAAAACTTCGTGGCAGTCGCCTCGAATGAAGGGGATGAAAAGTCAGCCGTGCTTGGATGAATCCAATCGAGAGAGAAGAAGAATCTCCTCTCCTTCCTATCAGATTATCGACTCCAAAAGCTGAGACTCTCACTCCAACAAACGGCAAAGGAAAACAGAGAGAAATGATGGACTGCAAGAAGACTTCTCCGCTTCGAGTGATGACTGAACCTCCGACTTTGACCCCCTTTTATAGTAGTTTGCAGGTGCGTTTGGGCCAAGGAGAACCATCAATCTTCAACGTCATATATCAGAATGGATGGAGGAGAAAGAACGAATCCCTGAAAAGTCGGATCTAAACAGAAAAAGATCCGCCAACTTACGGTTTTAACTTGAATAATTGCGGTCACCGCAATGTTTTCGCAATTCATTTGCAATGCTCATTTTTCATTCTTTTCCTTCGGTTTTCAACCCTTTTTCTACCTATTGTGCATAAGTCCTAAATTAGCTACCTTCTTCTAATTCTCATATTAAAGCATAGGTTTAGGCTAAATGCTAACAAAAACACCTAAATGTGTACATCTTCTTAAGCTAAATGGGTTCTAAATAAGTCACTTTCAGAGACTTAACAACTCCCCACAACTAATCTATTTGCTTCTGTCATTAAGTTCATTGTGCAACTATCCCTAAGGTTTTAAATTCTTCCTAGCTCTACCCTAGACTCAGTACATGCTTCTAATGCTTTTCTTTTGAGCTACCTAGGATTCCTTAGAGTCATGCCAGTCTTAGTAGAAACCAGTGACAGTAGTACATTCATAGAACAACCTAAACCCTGGCATCACTGATGGAGCGCATGTAGCGCAGCGGAAGCGAGACGGATCATTGGCACTCTAATTTCATCAATTTAGCTAAATAAGAAACATACACAAAGCTTTGAAATAAAAGGAATTAGAACACATACCTCTTGTAGTTCTAAAGACTTCTCTTCCAATGCTCAAATCTCCTCACGAACCCTTCGAAGCTTCCCTCGAACTCCTCGAGAACCACCTCCGGTAGTCCCGCTATCCTCGGGCCGAGCAACGGAGTGGTGGGACTCCTTTATGAAAGAAAAAGTTTGGAAGAAGAAGATGGGAAGATGAAAGTGATGATGATTTTGTGAGAAGAAGTCTAACACTTAGCTTTCTAATTTCTCGAGTAACATGAACTCTTCATGCTCATCCAACATTCAAACTCTTTGAAAATTCATCAACTTCAAACCATTTGAACTTCATCCAATTTATAGGCAATTCACATGCAACAAAGTCTTTGCTTAGCATGACACCTCAAATTGGATGGATTAGTCTTCAACCAAGTGTTCCAAAATTGATGAGTTTATATGCATGTTGTTGGTGATTCACAATCCACTTCACAACTTGGATAAACCCACTCAACTTGGATAAATCCACTCAACATGGATAATTCCACTTTGACTTGGATAATCCCACTTGTAATATTTTGTCATTTAAAATTAATTCATAATTAATTTTAATAAACAAAATAAATTATAATTAATTAAACTTTTTAATTAATTAATATTATTATTTAATTCAATATCAAATATTAATTAAATAATAAGACTAATCCCGGTTTCTTAAACCGAATCATCACACATGAATCCCTATTCATGTTTTACACCGATCCCATATTTAAATCATATTTAAATATGTCCATCATTCTTCCAAAACCGAATTTCAATAAATTCAAATTCTTTTTCTCTCATATTGTTACACGGCTTAATCCGAGCTAGCCAGGAGAACCTAAAGGACCTACAGATCATGAGCTCCAACGATACGAGATTAACCGGTCAAACTCTTTAACCAAGCTAACCAACATTCGTTAACCCCCGGAGACTCCACTAAAGTCCAAGGGTTGCACTCTCCTCACCGTAGATATATTTCTGTCCTCTTGATATAACCATCATCAGTAAGTCGATCCTTCACAGGTCGTTCGTAATTACAGCTGGGTCAAAATAACCGTTTTACCCCCGTAATTACATTTTGTTCCTTAAGTCCCACTGATCCTCTAATGAACTATTGGTTTGTGGTCCAACCACCAAACCGATTGGTATGTGATCTCATCACTATACCAAGTCCCTCTCGGGCCAATGAGAGGGTGGGATCCCTAGTTCAAGACCCGGAGTCAGCACTTAAGGGAACAACCTCTCTACTAATCCCTAAAGGCGGGTAGGAGTGAATTCCATCTCGCAGGACAATGTTCCCAGCTACCTACCCGGTCTTATCCCCAAGATGGTAGGCTTATTGAGTCGGCGATCTCGGGCCACTCTCACCCATACAAGTCAAAGGATAAGCCCGAATAAACAGGAGTTCATAGCGTGCTCAGGATTCAGATCGAGTTACCTAGGTCATCATATGAAAAAGTCGGTCTTTACAGTAAACAGAGTTATAAAGAAAGAGCGACTTGTTTCGCGGTTCAGTCTTATGCAAACTCATTGCATAGGACGCCCCCACTTACATGTCTCCACATGAACGATTTCGGATCACATCGTTTGTACTATACAAAGTGGGCCGCGTCCAATAGTGTCCCCAGGATAAGGTACCCAGCCTTATCCCTATACTATAGACCGTTCTGGCTATTACTTGAACTTGATCCACAATCATGTCATACATGAAGTTTAAGTATACAACCTATAGCCATGGGTTCTTTGTTTATTGGAGTTAGGTTAAAAGTAAAAACAATTCATTTTATTCAATAACAACTTTACTGAATAAATCTCAATAACAACTTTATTGCAAAATAGAATATACATTCAGTTTACAAACCACGAGTTTTAGGACATAAAACCCAACATCACTACTTTGGACATACATTCATCTCCCTAAACAAACCTACAAGCTACAACCCTGTGCTTAGCTACTTGAGGATCAGAGTTCATTCACATAGGACACCTAAGCACAAAGCTATAACTCATAGGCATACACTCTTCTTCCTTGGTTTTCCTTTTTTTCTTTCTTTCTTTGGTGAAGCCTCTCCTTTAGTTGCCTTTTGATGCAATGCCACTTGTGGGTTACACACATGGCACTGATTACTCAGCAACTTCAAGAAAGACACCCCTCTTTATTCTATTTTCATTCATTTTTTTCAGTTAATCATTTCTTTTTCTTTTCAAAAGGAGAAGAAGAATGCTTATGCTTAAAAGGAGAGAGGAATGTTCCTAGGCGTAGGGTGGCCTCCCCCAAACTTAAATTGCTCATTGTCCCCAATGAGAGTCTGAGGTGGCACACCCCCAAACTTGTCCTAGAAGCATCTAGTCTAGGGCAAAACAAAGAGAATCTAAAAATCCTAGGCATAGAAAGAACATTCTTAAAGCAAATAACACAGCAGCAGAAATTTGTAAAACAGTACGGTAAGGACTTAAAGACATGCATGCTGAGCAACTGAAGAGAGTTAATTCAAACTATCAAAGGTGTCTTAAGACACTCATCCAGCATGCTTACAGATAGGTCAAATATGGTAGTAAAAAAAGCAGCAAGAGAACAAAATTGAAACAGAACCAGCCTATCTAACAGTCAGTCAAAAACATGCGTTAACGAACAAAAATTGCGGTATCCGCAATAATTTCGCAATGAACCCGCAGGGCATATATATCAGTAAAAAGCCCCTTTTGCATGTTATTTCCAATCACCTATAGCTATACAAAAAGGAAACTAAAACAACCTACTTAATCAGCTACCATCTACCTAAACTAAACTATCCTAAACAGCCAAAAGGAAGAATAAAAAAAACAGATCAAATATTAGATTCAAAATGACAGCATTCACAAAGTTTAACGAAAATCAGATTTTTCTTTTTTTGAAAGAGGGAACAGAAGTACTCCCTCGAGTGCCCTTCAGACTGGCACTCAGACATCCTCATCATCATCCTTCCTCTCCCTTGGAGGTGTCCATGGCTTCAGGAGATCCGTGGGGAAAGCAGGGAAGATGCATGCCAATTGATCAGCCACGTCCTTATCCCTCGCTTGAGCATACTCAGCCCATTGCGCCATCTTGCGCTGGAGATCCATCAAGCAAGCCATGGAAAGAGATTGAGCTGCAGCCAGGTCGTCTAGCTCAAATTCCATGTTCCCCCTTCTTCGCATTCGCAAGCCTGTAGGCAGCTCCAGATGTCCTGTGTAGGCCAACTGCCTCTCCATCCTCTCGATTGGCACACCTGCACGTAAACAAAGCTTAGTGATCGTGTTGGGGAAGAAAAGAGGGCCCTTACCTTTCTTGGCACAGTCGGCTATTGAGGCTGCAATGACCTCACCAACATCTATAGTGAGGCCCCTCATAATTGCATACACCAGCAACGATCTCCCCTGATTGATTGTGGTTTCATGGGTCACCGGGGACAGACGCCTGCGCACGAAAGAGAACCACACGGCTGCCTTGGCCGTAAGGGTCGCACTCATCAGGGTGTGCTTCCCATTGCGGGAGATTGTCCACGCTGCCTCAGGTTGGCCTATGATGCGCAGGGCTTCTTCCAGGACAGCCTGAGTTGGTGCGTCAATGATCCTTGCGTAGTCGGTATATTTCTGTCCCTTGAGGCCATAGGCTTCATTGATAGCCTTGGCTGAAAAATCAACCTCAATTCCCCTCACCATGGACAGACCATCCTCGGGGTGTGTCAGATTTGCGTAGAAGTCGTACACCATGCTGGAATAGGCGGGGATGGGTGGTCTGCACAGCTCTTCCCAGTCGTGGTTGGTGATCCCTGCGCGCAGGAATTGCGGCAGGTCTGCCAATGCATCAAGAAACCCCTTCTCATGGAGTAGGTCCCTTTTCCTCAACTCATTGCCCCTTGATTCTGCGTCTGAAGACACATACCTCACAGCTTGAGGTTCATTTTCGGGGTACAATTTGGCTTTCCCCTTATCCCTTGCCTTGGCCAACTCAGCAGCCTCGACCTTCAGCTTCTTCAAAGAAGGCTCACTACTGGCCTTCTTCTTCTTGGAACGTTTGGAAGCTTTTGGCCGTTTAGCCTTCACAGTCTTGGGCGCTTTCTTCTTCAGTCGTGCCCTGGTGGTGATCTGCCGGAGGCAGTCCCCCAACGTCTCGTCCATCGAGTCTCTTCCCTCCTCTACTGGGCTATCAGGACTGACTTCCCTCAAAGGAGAGAAGACTTCGTCTTCCTCATCCGCCTCTTCGCTCGGCACTGATTCTTGATGTTCTTCAATCGGGGCTTCAGGCTCAGGCGTCTGTGAAGATGGAGATAGCTTAGGGCTCTGTGATGGTGGAGATGGCTCGGGGCTTTGTCTGGCCGTCTCGTAGGATGGGCGGCCACTTCCTTGACTCTCCACGGGGGGAGTCTTTTCCTTGATCGGTGCGTCCTCGACTGCCATTGTCCACTTCCTTTTCTTGGGTGTGCCCACTGGTTCAGACGGACCAGCAGGAATTTCAGTCACCACCTTCCACTTTTTCTTGCGTACAGGAAGCTTAGATGGTCGTACGGGTTGAGCAGCTTCAGCATCTGCCAAGGCAAGTAGTGCCTCTCTCGCAGCTACCTCGGCGTCCGGTGACTTCTTCTGGGAAGCAGATCGCTCAGCTCGTGTAAGCACCATTGTTACCTTGGAGAGATTAGCAGGTGGGAGATGCAGAGGAAGAAGATGATGGATTCTTGAAGACCAACGAATGAAGAAAGCGTAAGGGGCTCACTAATTTGATGGGTATTTATAATCAAAGAAATCCCAACGGCTCTTTCTGTTGCGGTTTCAGCAAATCCACCGCAATTAAATGGCCGTTGGAGATTTTCCTTATTTAAATCCCAAGATTCTCACAACTCAATCTTTGATTCGGCCCGATTTCTTCCTCGATTTTTTACCCTTGATTCATCTCCTTGATTTCCTCTTCTGATCCCCTATTAAAACGTACAAAATTAACAACAAATTCGTAATAAAAATCACACCTAAACATACAAAAATAACAACCGAAGAAATTCAAAACAACAAAAAAAAACTAAGGCATAGCCTCGTATGGACGAGCACAGTAATCACTCGTCCTCTCTCGGTTTTATTTTCAAGCTTCAGATAAGAGGAAGGCCGAGAGAGTCTTCACATCTCCTTCCTCGTAGTAATGTTTCAAACGTGCACCATTGACCATAAACGGTTGCCCATTCTGCAGGTTCCTAATCTCAACTGCACCATGAACAAACACATTAGTTATAACAAAAGGACCTGACCATCTGGACTTAAGTTTGCCTGGAAATAATCTCAACCTTGAGTTAAATAACAAGACATGATGGCCTTTCTTAAAGTCCTTAATCCTCAGTCTACTATCATGCCAAATTTTAGTTTGTTCCTTATACATTTTGGCATTTTCATAGGACATATGTCTCAGCTCATCGAGCTCATGTAATTGCAGAGACCGCAATGTGCCCGCATCGGTCACGCAATAATTTAGCTCTTTCAAGGCCCAAAATGCTTTTATTTCCAATTCGAACGGTAAGTGACATGCTTTGCCATACACAAGTCTATAAGGAGACATACCTAGGGGTGTCTTATATGCAGTCCTATATGCCCAAAGTGCATCCTCTAGTTTAAATGACCAATCTTTTCTATTGGGTTTGACCACTTTTTCGAGTATGTTTTTAATCTCCCTATTTGATATTTCAGCTTGTCCATTCGAATGTGGGTGATAAGGGGTGGCTACTCTATGTCTAACATTGTACTTAGCCAACACTTTTTCCATAGCTTTATTAATAAAGTGGGTCCCTTCATCACTAATTATAGCACGAGGTGTACCAAACCTAGTGAAGATATGTCTATTAAGGAACTTAATGACTGTCTTGACATCATTTGTTGGACATGCTATGGCTTCTACCCATTTAGATACATAGTCTACAACCACAAGTATATAGAGGTTACCTGCTGATGGGGGAAATGGTCCCATGAAGTCAATGCCCCACACATCAAAGAGCTCCAACTCTAGGATGTAAGTGAGAGGCATCTCATCCTTTCGACTAAGGTTACCTGTTCTCTGACATTCATCGCAGCTGTGTGCATGGTCGTGGGCATCCTTGAAGATCGTGGGCCAATAGTAGCCACTCTGGAACACCTTTGCAGCTGTTCTTTGGCCACCAAAGTGTCCACCATAGGGGGCTGTATGGCAGTGCTGCAGCACAGACTTCGCCTCAGCAGCTGACACACACTTCCTCAGCAAACTATCTGCACATGTCTTATAAAGTGTAGGATCGTCCCAGATGAACTTCCTAGCTTCATGTAGAAACCTCTTCTTCTCTTGTCCTCCCTTGAAAGCTGGTATTACCTGCGAGGCAAGGAAGTTAGCAATATCAGCAAACCAAGGTTCCTCATCGTTATCACGAAGTGCTAACACAAAGACATGCTCATCGATAAAGGCATCAGAAATTGCGGTTTCCGCAATGTTATCGCAATTATGTCGCAATCTAGAAAGATGATCCGCAACTACATTTTCGCATCCTTTCTTATCTCTAATGTCTAGATCAAACTCTTGCAGCAACAATACCCATCTAATTAACCTAGGCTTAGCATCAGCCTTCCTCATAAGGTATTTCAGTGCAGAATGATCAGTGTACACGATTGTCCTAGTGCCTACAATGTAATTCCTAAACTTCTCGCAGGCAAACACTACAGCTAGCATTTCCTTTTCCGTGGTTGTGTAATTACATTGTGCCTCATTCAGTGTCTTACTAGCATAGTATACAGGGTGTGTTAGTTTGTCAATCTTTTGCCCTAGCATAACCCCTACTGCATAGTCACCCGCGTCACACAACATCTCAAATGGGAGGTCCCAATTTGGTCCTACTATAATAGGTGCTTTGACTAATGCTTCCTTAAGGGTTGTCCAGGCTAGAGAACTTTCTTTTGAGAAGATGAATGGCTTATTCAGCTCTAGAAGCTCACACAATGGTTTAGAGATCTTTGAAAAGTTCTTAATGAACCTTCTATAGAACCCTGCGTGTCCTAGGAAGCTTCTAATAGCCTTCACATTCTGAGGTTCCACTAACTTCTCTATTATTTCAATCTTGGCCCTATCGACCTCTACTCCTGCCCGAGACACTCTATGTCCTAGAACTATTCCTTCTTCCACCATAAAGTGACATTTCTCCCAATTAAGGACGAGGTTGGTCTCCTCACACCTAGCTAGGACTTGTCCTAAGTTTTCTAAGCAATTTGTAAAAGAATCACCAAAGACTGAGAAGTCATCCATAAATATTTCTATCATGGCTTCATCTAAGTCAGAGAAAATGGCCAACATGCACCTTTGGAATGTTGCTGGTGCATTGCATAAGCCAAAAGGCATTCTGCGAAAAGCAAATGTTCCAAAGGGACATGTGAAGGTTGTTTTCTCCTGGTCCACAGGGTCTATGGTGATTTGGTTATATCCAGAATAACCATCTAGAAAGTAGTAATAAGCTCTACCAGCTATCCTATCTAACATCTGATCTATGAATGGTAAAGGGATGTGATCTTTTTTTGTTTCTTTATTCAATTTTCTATAGTCCATACAGACTCTCCATCCTGTAATAGTTCTAGTTGGAATTAGTTCATTACTCTCATTCACTACTACAGTCATCCCCCCTTTCTTGGGTACACATTCAATTGGACTCACCCACTGACTATTGGCTATAGGGAAGATTACACCCGCATCTAACCATTTGATTATCTCTTTTTTAACTACCTCCTTCATGGAGGGGTTGAACCTACGTTGGTGATCTACTCGGGGTGTATGTTCTTCTTCCAATATTATCTTATGCATGCAGTAGGAAGGGCTAATACCTCTAATGTCAGCAATCGTCCATTGATAGCTCCATTTTGGAGCTATAATTACGTCCTTAACTCACGATTATTACTCGCTTAATCTTGCTTTTATGTTTTAATTACAGGTGTTCTCGGTAATTCGCCCTCGGGAGCGTTTCGACGTCATTCGAGGCTTAATATCGCAATTTAAAGGCCTAAGAACACTTTTGGGGAAGTACCATGCAAAGACATGAACAATTGAAGTTTTGGGGAAATTGAAGGCAAAGTTTCATGCAAAAACCCGAGAGCTAGCGTCGAGCGACAGCGTCGCGACGCTAGCTCGACGCTGCCCAAGCGTCGAGACGCTGCCAGAGCGTCTCGACGCTCCGAAGTCTGAAGCGCTAAATTGGAAATCCACCCGAGAGCAAGCGTCGAGCGATAGCGTCTCGACTGCGCGATAGCGTCTCGATAGCGTCTCGACTACCCCGACTGCGATAGCGTCTCGATAGCGTCTCGACTACCCCGACTGCGCGCGCGCGTTATTTAGGGCGCAGCGTCGAGACGCTGCCCGAGCGTCTCGACGCTCCGACGGAATATTTAAGTTTTTGTCCGATGTTTAGCCGGGATCTTCATCTTCTACCTGGGGCTCCGCATCTGATTTGACGTTCCAGCTGCTGTTTTCACCATGGGAGAGGCTTGGAAGCTTGGAATTGAGCCAACCCACTCCACACACATCATGAGTGAGTAGTTTTAGCGTTTTTGGCTCGGGAGTGTATGGGAATAATGTAGTTTGCACTCTTGGTGAGATTGTAGGATTAAATTCTGAATTGGTTGAATGATTGATAACTCCATTTTTGAGCTATTAAATACTTCCTAATTATAGCTAAAGTCCGCTTTCAATTGATTAAATATATCTCTTTTGTAGGAGGAAAGCGACAAAGAGCTCGTGCGTCCGTTGGGCATGTTCGAGCGTTTAAAGTGGAGTTTTAGCGCCCCGGGAATGCATCGGGAAGAGGGGAACTTGTTCCGTGAAGAAACGGGCCAAAACAGCCTTGGAGAGGCAAAGCTTCAGCCCCAAACCCGAGAGCCAGCGTCGAGCTATAGCGTCGAGACGCTGGCTCGACGCTGGAAAAACCCGAGAGCAAGCGTCGAGTGATAGCGTCGAGACGCTAGCTCGACGCTGCCCTGGCGTCGAGACCCTGCTTGGCGTCGAGACGCTCCGGAGGAGGCGCGCGCAGGAAATTTATCGGGCAGCGTCGCGACGCTGGCCTTGCGTCGCGACGCCATCGCGAGGGCGCGCGGAAAACTTAGGGCACAGCGTCGAGACTTCCCAAACCGTGCACACATTCTCTTTATATTATTTCTTTCTTCCGTTAGCTTTCTCATTATTTTTCTTGCATGATAAAACCCCCCGTTACCAATTAATCAATTAAATCCCATATTCACTAGTAAATTCATTCTTCCTATTCCTTGGATCGACCCTGTTGCCACTGGCTGCAAAGCCTTGGTCATAGGCCTTATAAATCGTATTTTGGCAAGCCTCGACAGCTTGAGATTAAGCGGATATTCAAAATTCCGCCCACCAAAATTGGCGCCGTTGCCGGGGAGTAGGCAATTGATTGAATTTATGATTGAAGTTTGAATTTGATTCTTTGATGGTTGACTGAAATTTTTTTTTCTGTTTGTATCTTGTATGTTTGGATTTTTTGTTTGTGTATGACCCGTTCCTCTGAGGGTAGTTTGCAGTTTATCCCTGAGATTGACAGAGAGGAGCGGCGGTTACGTAGAGAAGCCCGGGAGGGGCAAAGAACGATTGAGGAAGAAGAAGGCAATCCCTTCTTATTTGACGAGATGGCGCAAGGTGAAGCGCCACGAACGCTTAAGCAACTGGCAGCGCCAGACCTGAACCTGCAGCCTTTGTGCATTAACTACCCCGCGGTAGCAGGTAACTTCGAGTTGAAATCTGGTTTAATTCACCAGTTACCTTCTTTCCATGGAAACGCAGGTGAGGACGCGAACAAACATCTGATGGAGTTCCATTGCGTCTGTGCGGGGATGAAGCCCGCAGGGGTCACGGAGGAGCAACTGAACATGAGGGCATTCCCCTTCACGCTCAAGGATAAGGCCAAGGATTGGCTGTACTATTTGCCTTCCGGATCCATCACCACGTGGCAGGATATGAAACGGGTGTTTTTGGAGAAATATTTTCCCGCATCCTTAGCCACCACTCTGCGGAAGAGGATATATGGGATCACCCAGGATGTCGGTGAGTCCCTGCACGAATACTGGGAACGCTTCGGGCGCCTGTGCGCAAGCTTCCCACATCATCAGATCGTCGACCAGCTGCTCATACAGTACTTTTATGAGGGGATGACGCCCCATGACCGGCAGATGATCGATGCAGCGAGTGGAGGGGCACTGATTGACAAGATCCCAGTTGAGGCCAAACAGTTGATAGCAAATATGGCCACCAACTCGCAGCAATTCGGTATTCGGGGGCAAGGACAAGTGCACAGCGTGGCTCAGAGCCACGAGATGACTGAAATGAGGGCCCAGGTGGCCGAGATAGGAAATATGTTAAAGAAAATCGTTGGAGGACACCGTGAGGATGCGGAGGTCAACGCGATCGGGGGGTATGCTTCCAACCCAAGGAAGTACGACCCATATGCAAACACTTACAACCCCGGTTGGCGCGACCATCCTAATTTCAGCTATGGGAATAGGGAAGGACAAACTCGCTTCCAAGGCCAGTCCTAGGATAGACCTAATTCTTCCACCCAGGCTCAAGCCTCGAGTTCCTCCAGCTCACTTGAGGAGATGGTAAGGACCATCGTGACTAGCACCAGCCAGTTTCAGAAAGAAGCTCGAGAGGAGCTTAATTCTCATAAGGCAGAGCTGCAAAATTTGAACAAGCAGCTGACACAGATGGCGGTGTCTATTAGTAAGATTGAGAGCAAGAGCTCGGGGAAGCTTCCTTCCCAAACTACAGTAAACTCGTGTGAAAACGTGAGTGCCATTCAGCTGCGCAGTGGGAAGTCACTTTCCACCAGAGCTGCGAAGGAAGCCACGGACAGCTTGAACAAGTCCGCCCCGATTGCTCCCGAGACTCAGATTGAGAAAAAAGACGAGAAGGTCGGTGTACCTGAGGATGTTACCAGAGAACCATTTCCAAAAGGTGATGGTAAATATCCCGCTCTTAGAGGCAGTCAGTCAAGTGCCCAAGTATGCAAAATTCCTAAAGAGCTGGTGCACTACGAAGAGAAAGTCCAGAGGGACTGAGAAAAAGAAGGAGAACGTCTCTGCCATACTCCCAGGTACGTTGCCTGCCAAGTGCAACAATCCAGGTACCTTTACTATCCCTTGCACTATAGGTAGTAAAGTAGTTCGTAATGCCATGTTAGACTTAGGAGCCTCTGTTAATGTTATGTCTTATGCATTGTTTCGTGAACTGAATTTAAATGAAATGCATGAGTGTAATGTTTCTGTTCAGTTGGCTAATGGGTCAAGCATATGTCCTAGGGGGAAGGTAGATGATGTTTTGGTTAGAGTTGGGAATATGACGTTTCCCGCTGATTTCCTTGTTTTAGATATGGATGAAAACTCATCGCATGCTTCGTCCTCCATGTTGTTAGGACGTCCCTTCCTTAAGACCGCTAGGGTCAAAATTGATGTGTTTAGGGGCGTTGTTTCTCTGGAGTTTGATGATACTTTGCATGCGTTCTCTTTATTTGGAAAATCTGCTGGAAATATATCTGTTGTTGAGCATGTTGAGAATGGGAATCTACCCTCGCACTTGAGGGATGGCTCCCGTGTCTCTGATAAAATTTCTGATTTGAATTTGTTTGATAATACTGCTGGTTTTTGCACTAACACTTCTTATATTCACGTGCCCGAGGCACGAAGAGTGCAAAATATTTTTCAGGTGGATGGCAGGAAAGGTGTGGCTAAGGACAAGTCTGGACCGTCCCCCGCACCTACAGACTATGGATGAGTCTGTCGAGAGAATACAGTCGAGCAACCGACTTTAAAAATTCTTCGCTTCTCGGAGGCACCCGAGTGTTGAACTGTTTTTATGTTTTAGTTTAGTTTTATTGCTTTTTAGATTAATTTAGTATTAATTAGCTTGCTGTTTTTTGTAGGAATCGAGGAAGAGAAGACAATTTTGGGCTCTGATGCGTTTTTGCGCCGCTTCCTCGCTCTCGCCAGCTTCACAAAGAGTCAGGGAAGTGTATTTCTTCTTCCCTTTTTACTTTATTGTATCTGACTGGTTGGCATTGAGGACAATGCCAAATTTTGAAGTTGGGGGTGGAGTAGTCCGATGGATGTGCATGTGTAGTTTGTTGAGCAGTGCTATAAAGATATTGAAGTGCTTGGGACTCTGTTTACTGTTTTCTGACTGTGATAGCCTAGGAAATGCATGTTGGAAGTCTGAGCATGTTCATAATCGAGTTGTTGCATGAGTTTAGTGTTTATTAGGTTCATGTCAAAAAAATTTTAAATTTTTTTTCTGTTGCTCCCTTGCACTTGTCGCGCACTTAGCAACCTCTCCCTAGATTCCGTAAGCTTGGTTTATCGCATGTTTAGCTAATTCTCGTTGTCACCCCGAAAGGCACCCTTAGGTAGCTTGTTGCATGAGAGTTAGTAGTTAGTTAATTGAGAAAGCATGTGCTTAGCCTAATATAAAAAAAAATAGAAAAGCATGTTTGGTAGAAAATTCCTCTCGAGGCGTTCCTCCTTCTTATTAGCGCTTAAAAGAAGTGAGCGTGAGTCCTTAAAAACGTGAAGCTTTGGCCAAAGTTTGACGTGTTAGGCAGCTTGAGTAGGAAAGAAAAAGAAATGAAAGGTTGGTTCAAAGAACCCAAAATAAAAGAGTACAAAGTACTTTTGAAAAGAAAGAAAAAGAATGAGAAAATAATTAGGTCTCTTAATTTGCTTCTTTCTCTCGTGTAAGTCAAGTGTAGCTGTTCTTAAACGCTAGAAGTAGGGGGAAAACGGGATGTGCGTTGCATGTTGGTTTTCCGAGTTTACGTGAGTTTAGGAGTGGTTAGCTAGCACACACACACGTTAGGGGGCAAGAGTTAATTTTTGATATGTCCTAGTTAATACATGAACAAAATGCTTCCATGATTATACTCGTGTTTGAAATTTCAATATGCATGGAGGTTTGAGTTAGAATGCATGTAAGAGCGTCCTTAGAGTCAATGTTTTTGTAGTGCTTGCTCGAGGACTAGCAATGTTTAAGTTGGGGGTGTTTGATAACTCCATTTTGGAGCTATTAAATACTTCCTAATTATAGCTAAAGTCCGCTTTCAATTGATTAAATATATCTCTTTTGTAGGAGGAAAGCGACAAAGAGCTCGTGCGTCCGTTGGGCATGTTTGAGCGTTTAAAGTGGAGTTTTAGCGCCCCGGGAATGCATCGGGAAGAGGGGAACTTGTTCCGTGAAGAAACGGGCCAAAACAGCCTTGGAGAGGCAAAGCTTCAGCCCCAAACCCGAGAGCCAGCGTCGAGCTATAGCGTCGAGACGCTGGCTCGACGCTGGAAAAACCCGAGAGCAAGCGTCGAGTGATAGCGTCGAGACGCTAGCTCGACGCTGCCCTGGCGTCGAGACCCTGCTTGGCGTCGAGACGCTCCGGAGGAGGCGCGCGCAGGAAATTTATCGTGGCAGCGTCGCGACGCTGGCCTTGCGTCGCGACGCCATCGCGAGCGCGCGCGGAAAACTTAGGGCACAGCGTCTCGACGCTAGGCCTAGCGTCTCGACGCTACGACGATGGCAGTAGCTAAAAGACGATTTTTCTGCACATTTTAGGGAGCATCTTCTCCTTCATCTCTCAACGGATTCCGGCGATTTCAACCTTCTTCTTCCCCGTTTTCTCTCTATATTCTGTGGAGCTCCGCCATTATTGGCATGCGAGTGAGCTCCACTTTCCATTGTAATATTTAGACGAATCCTTCCATGGCCGTGGTTGGAGCGGGATTGACGCATCGCGCCATGAGCGGCTAAGGTAAGGGTGACGGTTTGGGATTTGTTTAGGGGAATTTTGTTAGATGATTTTAGCTTTGATAATCTGAGTTTAGATATGCATATTGGTTCTGTTTATTAGCATCTGTTTACCTTGCTTAATCCAACGCGCATGCTAAAATACGTTGATTGACACTCGGGTAGTTTCGCATGTTGTGTATGTTAAAGAGTAGCGATGTCGTGCCTCTCACTGCTCGACTAAGTAACACAGGTAAATAGAACTAAATCGAAGTATCGGGTCGGGTAGGATAATTGTTGGTTGCATACGGCGTTTGCGGGCAACCTACTAGCAATTAGAATTCACGCTCGAATGTTCGTCGCGGTTAGCTAGTGACTGTCTAAATTCACCTTAGGACTGATCATCTTGACGCGAGCTTAGATAACGTGTAATTAGAACTGTGTGGTCTAATTAAAATCTATGGAGTCGGCTACTTTGGGGCTTCTCTGGTAGTCGTCCGCGTGCTCAGTAAATTGAATTCCATGTTATTAGAATTAAATGATAAGCTGAATTTGTCTAACGATTGATCCCGAGACTTCCCAAACCGTGCACACATTCTCTTTATATTATTTCTTTCTTCCGTTAGCTTTCTCATTATTTCTCTTGCATGATAAAACCCCCCGTTACCAATTAATCAATTAAATCCCAATTTCACTAGTAAATTCATTCTTCCTATTCCTTGGATCGACCCTGTTGCCACTGGCTGCAAAGCCTTGGTCATAGGCCTTATAAATCGTATTTTGGCAAGCCTCGACAGCTTGAGATGAAGCGGATATTCAAAATTCCGCCCACCAATGATCTATTGAATTGATTTCTATTTCTTTGCTTATTCCATGAACATGTTTGAATGATTTAGGACTAGGCACCCTTGATTTTGAGCATGCTTCATTCGTTAAAGGTTTTGATGCCGTGCCTCTCTAAACCGCCAAGTAACAAAGATTTTCGACACCTATGAGCGCATTGGCGTCCTTGTGTTCTTGGTGTTCGTTCTTCTCGAATTAGAATCCGAAATCGACACACTAATTTCGCGTCCAAATTAGATAGTCGTCGTAGTTAGCTCGTTGCTATCGATTGGTCTTGGGAGAGCGTTGGCCGCCAATGTCCAATCGATATGCTTGATTAGCATGATTTATTGTGTCTAATTAATTTCCATGGAGCATGTCTGAATTAATTTATTAATTTGAGACGAGCTGCGTATTCATTAAATTGTTTGACCATTATACTTGTCAACCCATGATCCAAGAGGCATGCTAAATTTATTCCCGATCGTCCCGAGTCGAAAACCCCGTTAGTTAAATCTTCCCAATTTGCATTGTCCCCTCTTAGTTAATTAAAAATCAACAAACCCCCCATGTCACATTCATTATCATAAGTTAACAAATTTAATTAAGATTAAGTCAAATTAGCTTAATTCCCTGTGGATCGACCCCGTTACCACTCATCTACTATTAGTTCAGTGTATTCGGGTAATTATAAATTTATTTTGGCGGGTCTCGACAACCCGATGATTGGCGATAGTTCAAAAATATCGTTACCATCCATGCAATAGCTTTCTTATGTTGCTTTAGCAGTAATATCAAATCAATTTCATGCTTTTCACTCAATTTGGATGAAATAATAACAGGCAAAGTATCATCCTTTCCTAGATATGCATACTTAAGATGATTAGGCAATGGTTTCAATTCTAAGATAGGTGGATGCTCAATGGATGGTTTCAATGGATTCATGGATCTTTCAGTCAAGTCATTAGTCATACAAACATGTTGAGGTTTATCCACAGGTATATCCATTATGTCAGAAATATTTAAGTCAGTTACATCTAATTGTACATAATCATTGACATGCTTAATCAATAATTCATGCTCAAGCTGTTCTTCCATCAGTGAATCTACTATGTCCATACTTGCACAAGATTCAGAGTCAGAAGGATACCTTAGGGCTTTAAAGACACTAAACTTAACCTCCTCATCATGAACCCTCATGGTGAGCTCACCTTTCTGGACATCGATCAAGGCCCTACCTGTGGCTAGAAATGGTCTGCCTAATAGGATGGGAACCTCCTTGTCTGCTTCATAATCCAGAATGATGAAGTCTGCAAGAAAAATGAATTTGTCAACCTTGACAAGAATATCTTCAATCTTACCCTCAGGGTATGCTATGGATCTGTCTGCAAGCTGCAAGGTGACAGTAGTGGGGCGTGCTTCTCCTATTCCAAGCTGGCGGAATAGTGATAGAGGCGTGAGATTTATGCTGGCTCCCAGGTCACAAAGTGCTCTGCCCACGTGCTTGCCTCCCAACTCCACTGGTAAGGTGAAGGAACCAGGATCCTTCTCCTTCTTTGGTAGCTTGTTCTGAAGTATAGCACTGCACTCCTCAGTGAGATTTACTGTTTCAAATTCACCAATTATTTTCTTGTTAGTAATTATATCCTTCAAAAACTTAACATAAGAAGGCATGGATTGCAAAACCTCTACAAACGGGATATTAACATGCACTTGCTTAAGAATTTCTAAAAATTTATTAAAGTGCACTTCCTGTTCTTGTTTTTTCTTTAGCCTTCTAGGGAATGGAGGTGGCGGCACATATGTAGGCACTTCAGGTCGCCTAAGGATAGAGGGAGGCCTTGGAATTTCTTCTGGTTCCTCTACGATTGGTTCCAGCCTCGCCCTTGATGTGCTTGTTGATGGTTGACCATGGTTTGGCAGAGAATCCAATGGAGCACTAGACTCTTCATTCTCTACTCTCTTTGGGGTTTCTCTAGTGTTGCTCACCAATGGTCTCCCACTTCGAAGTTCAATTGCTTGAACTTTCTCTTCTCCATCCCTTCTTGGTACCTCAGTGTCAGCAGGCAGTCTACCTTGGGGCCTACTCTTTAGTTCATTGGCTAATTGCCCTATTTGGTTCTCTAGGCTCCTAAGGGTAGCTTGCTGACTTTGTAGAGTAGCATCATTCTTTGCAATGTACTCCTTAAGTAGATTTTCTACAGATGACCCTATTGGTTGGTTATATGGTTTTTGATAAATGGATTGGTTATTTTGGGGAGTGAAACCAGGTGTTCCACTTGGTCTTGGCTGGTTGGGAGCTTGGTTAGTATTATGTTGCCCACCCCAAGAAAGATTTGGGTGGTTCCTCCAACCAGGATTGTAAGTGTTAGAGTAGAGGTTGTTCCTAGGCTGCTGTTGGCTTCCAACATAGCAGACTGAGGTTGGATTCCCAGGGCAGTATTCATACAGGTGCCCGTCCCCACAGAACCCACAGATCAGTGTCTCACCTTGACTCGTTTGTGTGCCCATTGAGATGGCTGCTGCGGTGTTGACACTGGATTGGAGATTAGTTTGAGCCATTTGACTAGGTTGGTCAGGGCGTTTATTTGGCTACTCATGGCACGGAGTGCGTCCTTGTCTTGAGCTCTGCTTGGCTCTACTGGATCATCTGACCACCTACAGTGAGATGCTGAGATCTTCTCCAGGATCTCGTATGCTTCATTATAGCTTTTAGAAAGCATGGAACCACCAGCTGACGAATTCAACACTTGCCTTGTGCTGGGGTTGCATCCTTTAAAAAAGACTTCTATCTGGATACACCATGGGATACCATGGTGTGGACATTTAAGCAGAAGGTCCTTGAACCTTGTCCAAGCTTCGTGAAGAGATTCGTTTTCGGTTTGTTTGAATTTGATTATATCATCACGAAAGTTTGAATTCCTATCAGGTGGGAAATATTTGACTAGGAATTTCTCAGCCAGATCTGTCCAATTGACAACTGATCCGGAAGGCAATGAGTTTAACCACGTTTTGGCTTTATCCCTTAATGAGTAAGGGAACAGGTAAAGCCTCAAAGCTTCTTGGGAAACTCCAGGGATAAGGAAAGTATCACTAACTCCTAGGAAGTTTCTTAGATGGTTGTGGGGGTCCTCATTTTCCACTCCAAAGAACTGTCCCACAGTGGACAACATTTGGAACATTACTGGGTTTAACTCGAATGAGTTGGCAGTAATTTCAGGGCGGATTATGCTTGGGTTTAGCTCCCCAAGCATAGGAACTAGGTAGGAGAGGATGGCACTTGTTGGGTTTTATGTCCTAAAACTCGTGGTTTGTAAACTGTTATGTTTGTAAATATTCTATTTAGAATAAAGAGTTATTAGTTTTATTCAGTAAAAGAGTTTACTGGAATAAAGTGAAACGTGTTTGGTTTAACCTATACCAATGACCAACACCCTTGGCTGAATATGAGTACTTGAGCTTCATGTATGACATGATTGTGGATCAGGCTCAAGTAGTCAGTCAAAACGGTCTATAGTATATGGATAAGGCTGGGTACCTTATCCTGGTAACACTATTGGATGCGGCTCACTTTGTATTGTACCGGACGATGTGATCCGAATCGTTCCACATGGAGATGTGAGAACTGAGGGCGTCCTGTGTAAAGAGTTTACATAAGACCGAACCGCGTATTAAGTCGCTCTCTCTTTATAACTCCGTTTACTGATGAGACCGACTTATACATATTGATGGCCTAGGTAACTCGATCTCAATCCTAAGCTCGCTATGAACTCCTGCTTATTCGATAGTATCCTTTGACTTGCACGGGTGAGAGTGGCCCATAAGCGCCGACACAATAAGCCTACCATCTTGGGGATAAAGTCGAATAGGTAGCTGGGGACATAGTACAGCAAGAATGGAGTTCACTCCTAACCCGCTCTTCAGGGTTAGTAGATAGGTTGTTCCCTTAATAGCTGACTCCGGGGCTTGAACAATTAGCGCGCTCACTCTCATGAGATGAGAGGGTTAATTGATCTGTTGGTTGGACCACAAATCTATTGTTCATTAGAGGTGTCAGTGGTACTTAAGGAACAAGACGTAATGCAGGGGTTAAACGGTTTAAACGACCCAGCTGTGATTACGAACAACCTGTGAAGGGTCGACTTGCTAGTGACGGTTATATCAAGAGGACATAATATATCTACAGTGAGGAGAGTGCAACCCTCGGACTATAGTGGAGTCTCCGGGGGTTAACGAATGTTGGTTAGTTCGGTTAAAAGAGTTTTGACCGGATAATCTCGTATCGTTGGAGCTCATGATCTGTAGGTCCTTTAGGTTCTCCTGGCTAGCTCGGATGACGCCGTGCAACAGTATAATAGAAAAGGAAAAAGAAAAAGAATTTGAATTGTTCAAATTCGGTTTATGGAAGAATGATTAACATATTTAAATATGATTTAAATATGGAAATGGCTTAAAACATGAATAGGATTCATGTGTAAAAAAGTCGGTTTTTGGAAAACCGGTTTTAGCCATATTATTTAATTAATATTTGATATTAAATTAAATAATATTAATTAATTAAAATGTTTAATTAATTAATTAATATATATATATATATATATTTATTTATTAAAAAGTTTAATAAATAAAATATTTATTATTATTATTTAATAATAATAAATTTTAAATATATATATATATATGTGTCTTACATGCAATTGCATGTAAGACACATATGTTAACATATGTTAATATATATATATATGTATATTGAAAAGGTGGATAGGTGGGGGTTTCTTATTTACGTGAGTTTTGAAACTCAAAGTTTTTGATAAGTTCTGTAATATGAACTTTCATAAGTTGATATATATATTTTTTTCAAAACTGAAGCCTATGCCATCTTTTCTTCTTCCATCTTTTCTTTTTCTTTTTGTTTCGGAGTCCCACAACTCCGTTGCGCGGCGCCGAGGATAGCGGGACTACCTGGGGTGGTCCTCGCAGCGTTCGTGAGAAGAGTTCGAAAGAGTTCGTGACGAAGAACGGCCGGCGGAACGCGAAGAAAAGTAGAACTTCAAGGGTATGTTTTCTATTTTTCTTATTTCCGCTTTAAGAGCATGTTTTCTATTTGTTAAATTGATGAAATTAGAGTATCATCGGTCCGAAATCGCTTTCCGCTGCGCATGTCGCTCCATCAATTGGTATCAGAGCGATTTTGTGATTAACTCAATTTGCATCAATTTAAGTTGGTGGGTATTTTATTTTAGAAATTGTTTCTGAATGGATGTCTAAAGTGAATATCGATTTTGGCATAGTTTCTATTTGAATTTCATTATATGTAATTGCCCGAGAATGTATGGGCTTTAATGCGTGCGAAAGAGTCTGTATTTTTAGAGTCATTAGAGTCCATATAGGTTTCTTTGTGAAAGAAGCTCGAGTTTTGAGCTCGCCGAAATGTTCGGTATAAGTTCAAACTCGTTCTAGGCAATTCGAGGAGAAATTCGAAGAGAAATTGACCGAAGCGTTCGGAGGAAGCAAGCTGGTCCAAGGCGGTGCGAAGAGTTCGAAGTCCGCTGAAGATTTAGCTTGTTGATCAAGCTTGTAATAAAATAGTTATTGCTTGCTAAATGCCAAAATCGATCCACTTTAGTGTGTTTAATTAATTATGCATTGTGAATGTATGTTTTAATTAAAATCCATGTTTGTATGTGCATAACGTATGCCATATAGATTTAAAATCCCACCATAGGAAGCATGGTCCATGCATTGGTATTATGTTATAAGTGTTATAATTTATAGTATGCATATTTGGGACTTCATGAGTATTAATATAAGTGTTATATTAATTCATGAATTGGATGTTGCTAATTTAATAGAATAATTGATATAAGTGTTATATTAATTATGAAATTAAATATACAACATAGGTTGCCATGGTTGTATGCATATTGTAGGTTATAAGTGTTATAATGTATTAGATGCATGTTTAATTCATGAGTATTAATATAAGTGTTATATTAATTCATGAATTAGTTGTTGTTTGCTTAATAGAATAATTAATATAAGTGTTATATTAATTATGAAATTAAATGTCCAACCAAGATGCATTATTGTATGTTATAATTGTTATAATGTATAGGATGCATGCTTAATTCATAAACTTTTGATATAAGTGTTATATTAATTTATGAATTAGGAGTTGTATATTTAAGAGCATAATCGATATAAGTGTTATATTGATTATGAAGTTAAATATTCAATTTGTCATGCCTTAGCGAATGTATGTTTGAGAAGCATATAGAAGTTTGTTGTAGTAAGTCTAGTTTTTGCAAGTGTTGTAAAAATGACTTAGACTTTTAAAATCTATAACAAAGAAAAGAGCATGTTCATTTAGGGTTAATGATTCGATCAGGTTCATTAGATGAATAGGTCGAAATCTCGTAAATGCTAAGGTTATGAGAACTCACCCGGTGAAATCCTGTTCGAGGTTGGAGGTATTTAAGCTGACGGTTTACGGAACACCTCCTACCTGGGGACGATCCGGTACTTGAGTAAAGTTAACCAGGCTTTATGAGCGTGCGGGAGAGGTGTGAGGTTAATTAAATCTGTTAATAACCTAGACATCTCAGGTAAATAGTTTGCCTAGACTTAAGGTTTTATTTTCTTAGCCGGATAAAACCTGAGTGTTTACCCTAAAAACCGTCCACGATGCTTAGTAGATGTGTTGAGAAGGAATATATGATATATCCCTCTCCTGCTACGCACTCCCTAAAAGTTCACAACGTGAGAATTTTGCTTGGCCTCATGATGCCATATGGGGCATCTCCAGACGGGTGGTGTTTGCAACTTTCAATAGCAAGGTGAATGGAGTAAGTGTCTATAGTAAGTGGGAGAAGGAAGTGCGTCGGTGCTTCCTGTGGTCTCCTCCATTGGATTGAACCGTGAGATTCCCATGTTCCGCCTGCAGGCTGCCCTTGGGGCACCATCCAAACGGAGGGCTGGGCATGGGAGATCGAACACCTCAGTCACCATTTATGGATAAAGAAACATAGGGCCATTCCCAACACTGACATTCCATACGGTTGCTATGTTGGGGCCGTTCTGTGCGTTCTAAAAATGGAGGGTCACACTTACGGGATTTTCTAAGGAGTTAGTAAATCCAGACCAAAAACGATAACTAAGATGCTATAGGAATATGAGTTATTCTGGAATTAGCATTTAGTCAAGATGGTCTTGATTTAGTAAAGGAGTGCTCGACTGCCCTACGGTAGCGACCATTCTGATTTACTAAAGTATCGTTGCGAGTAAATAAAGAGTTTGGGTACTTTATTTGCAGCTAAACCTCTTAATTGTTTAAATAGGTTAAAACTGTTTCACTAATAGATTTACATTCTTTTTTCGGCATGTCGAGCTCGTTTATACAGTTGTTAGCTCACGACAAGTTAACCGGAGAGAATTACGGAACCTGGAAGTCGAACCTGAATACGATTCTTGTTCTGGACGACCTGAGGTTTGTCTTAACGGAGGAATGTCCTTCAGCTCCTGGCTCGAATGATTCTCGAAGTGTTCGAGAGTCATACGATGGATGGATTAGGGCTATTGATAAAGCCCAAATCTATATCTTGGCAAGCATATTTGATGCCTTGTGCAAGTAGTATGAGGTTATGATTTCCGCAAAGGAAATCATGTCTTCATTACAAGCAATTGTGGACACTCGTCCTAATTACTTCGTAATGAAGTCCTCAAGTTAGTTTATAACTCTCGCATAGTGGAGGATACCTCTGTTAAGGAGCTTGTCCTTAACATGATGGTCCACTTTAATGCGACAGAAGTAAACATTGCTACCATCGTCTTTTCAGACTTATCAGTCTCTGTACACTTCCAAAGGAATAGAGAATGAGGCAAGTGTTGTCACTTCGAAGAAATTCCTTAAGAGGTTGGCGTTAGGGAGTAAGTTTATGCTTCTCTGAGTAATGAGATTATTCAGAAGAAGAAGAGTAAAAGGAGAAGGGCAAAGCCCCTACTGTTCGCAAGGTGAAGTCTTCAAACAAAGGAAAATGTTTCCATTGTAATGAAGATGGGTATTGGAAGCGTAACTGCTACAAATACTTTGTTGAGAAACAGGCTGAGAAAGAACGACAAGATAAATGTGATTTATTTGTCAAAACAAGTTTAGTGGATATGAATGTCATACCTGAATGTCTTCAGGAACCACTATTTATGTTTGTTTTTTCTACAGGAAACTAGTTCCTGACAGTCGTTTTCTCGCTGTGAGATATGGAGATATCATTGCAGCTGAACTAGTGGGAGTCTTTGTAGTTGTTGTATAGAGATAATAACATTTGTTATATGTAATTATTGTCTATAGTTCCAGTTTAAACTGAACACCTGTATATTATATCTTTTGGTTTTATAATGAACAGTTCATTTAGCAAAAGATATATACAGATGTGTTCTAATTAAACTCGAAAACAACTAGTGTGTTAAGACTTACAGTTTTAACAAGAAAGTTATAGTTGAATTCAACAATGGTTGTTGATCAAACTGGAGCTTCTCAACTGTTGAGAAAGGCTCAATGCAGTGGGAGGGATGTTGGACAACCCAGCCCGCTGTATTGGCTTGTCTTAAACTCAAAGTTATCATACTTGATGATGACATTGAGGATTCATTGTCTCTAAACAAACAATGGATCACATAGACAAGGCCAAATGGTTCAAAGCCATGAATCTTTGGATGTTAATGAGACCAAGCCACTAAGGTGAAAACCTTTATGGCTTGACTTTCTGGTAATGGGACTGTCCCGAAGAGAAAGGGTTTATTGGGTATACTCTCTTTCTCTTGTTGCCAGGTGTAAGTTAAATAGATAACTCTTATCCATTGCTCTATTCTATTTTGATAGAATAAGGCAAATGGATGTCAAGACTTGCAAACTTGATCTGAGTATCTATAAGTCTCAACTAGATAGATTCATAATTCGAGGACAAAGAGCAAATGGTTTGCGAGCCTATTCGATTCATTTATGAATTAGAATAAGCATCTTTATCCTGAATTGTAAGGTTTGATATGGTGATCAAACCTTATGGTTTTGAACAGAAGTTTGAACGAAAGTTTGATAAACCTTGTTTGGCAAGGGTTTAGTCAATCTTGTAGCTTTCATAAATTGTTTCCGTAATTAATGTCCTGATCATTGAGAATGATGTAGGATTCTTTTTCTGACAATAAGCATTAACTAGCGACCCATTCCCAAATAGTTGATTTGGAGGTAGGTTTAGTTTGTTCTATGGATTCAGGTTGATCTGAGTCGTAAGAACAAATCGCTAGTGCTGTCTCTAAAATCTTTTATTGACAAGCTGTTGTCAATATTCGATGGTCTATGGAAATGGTTTCCTGAGACACCTCAAGTGTTGAGGATACGAGATGCACCCAAGTGCATTTACATATTGGAGATCAGGTGTATCTTTTGAGATACATGACCCGATATGTGCTATGCAGTGGGAGCTGTCAGTAATATTAATCCAATTGGATTGGATTCCGGTTAAAGTTTTGTCCTTGTACTTAGAGGAGTAGAATACAAGAGTTGTATTGTTGATTCCTCGTTGGTAGCTAAGTCTATTTGCAGCTTGTGAAGCAGCAATAGGTTTATAAGTTGAGCTCGCAGACAGTGCTATGAGAAGATGTGATGGTCACATGGAAAGCCTTGTAGTACTTCATGCTGATAAGTTTACTAAGTCTCTCATGGCTAAAGTGTTTGAGAGACACCTAGAAGAGTCTAGGGCTCCGAGTTGCTGGAGAGGACAGTGGGAGAAAGCTTCTGATATCTGATATATTAGTTTTCTCCACCTAACATGTACACCACGGACGTTTAAGTCCAAGTGGGAGTTTGTTGGGTTTTATGTCCTAAAACTCGTGGTTTGTAAACTGTTATGTTTGTAAATATTCTATTTAGAATAAAGAGTTATTAGTTTTATTCAGTAAAAGAGTTTACTGGAATAAAGTGAAACGTGTTTGGTTTAACCTATACCAATGACCAACACCCTTGGCTGAATATGAGTACTTGAGCTTCATGTATGACATGATTGTGGATCAGGCTCAAGTAGTCAGTCAAAACGGTCTATAGTATATGGATAAGGCTGGGTACCTTATCCTGGTAACACTATTGGATGCGGCTCACTTTGTATTGTACCGGACGATGTGATCCGAATCGTTCCACATGGAGATGTGAGAAGTGAGGGCGTCCTGTGTAAAGAGTTTACATAAGACCGAACCGCGTATTAAGTCGCTCTCTCTTTATAACTCCGTTTACTGATGAGACCGACTTATACATATTGATGGCCTAGGTAACTCGATCTCAATCCTGAGCTCGCTATGAACTCCTGCTTATTCGATAGTATCCTTTGACTTGCACGGGTGAGAGTGGCCCATAAGCGCCGACACAATAAGCCTACCATCTTGGGGATAAAGTCGAATAGGTAGCTGGGGACATAGTACAGCAAGAATGGAGTTCACTCCTAACCCGCTCTTCAGGGTTAGTAGATAGGTTGTTCCCTTAATAGCTGACTCCGGGGCTTGAACAATTAGCGCGCTCACTCTCATGAGATGAGAGGGTTAATTGATCTGTTGGTTGGACCACAAATCTATTGTTCATTAGAGGTGTCAGTGGTACTTAAGGAACAAGACGTAATGCAGGGGTTAAACGGTTTAAACGACCCAGCTGTGATTACGAACAACCTGTGAAGGGTCGACTTGCTAGTGACGGTTATATCAAGAGGACATAATATATCTACAGTGAGGAGAGTGCAACCCTCGGACTATAGTGGAGTCTCCGGGGGTTAACGAATGTTGGTTAGTTCGGTTAAAAGAGTTTTGACCGGATAATCTCGTATCGTTGGAGCTCATGATCTGTAGGTCCTTTAGGTTCTCCTAGCTAGCTCGGATGACGCCGTGCAACAGTATAATAGAAAAGGAAAAAGAAAAAGAATTTGAATTGTTCAAATTCGGTTTATGGAAGAATGATTAACATATTTAAATATGATTTAAATATGGAAATGGCTTAAAACATGAATAGGATTCATGTGTAAAAAAGTCGGTTTTCGGAAAACCGGTTTTAGCCATATTATTTAATTAATATTTGATATTAAATTAAATAATATTAATTAATTAAAATGTTTAATTAATTAATTAATATATATATATATATTTATTTATTAAAAAGTTTAATAAATAAAATATTTATTATTATTATTTAATAATAATAAATTTTAAATATATATATATGTGTCTTACATGAAATTGCATGTAAGACACATATGTTAACATATGTTAATATATATATGTATGTATATTGAAAAGGTGGATAGGTGGGGGTTTCTTATTTACGTGAGTTTTGAAACTCAAAGTTTTTGATAAGTTCTGTAATATGAACTTTCATAAGTTGATATATATATTTTTTTCAAAACTGAAGCCTATGCCATCTTTTCTTCTTCCATCTTTTGTTTTTCTTTTTGTTTCGGCGTCCCACAACTCCGTTGCGCGGCGCCGAGGATAGCGGGACTACCTGGGGTGGTCCTCGCAGCGTTCGTGAGAAGAGTTCGGAAGAGTTCGTGACGAAGAACGGCCGGCGGAACACGAAGAAAAGTAGAACTTCAAGGGTATGTTTTCTATTTTTCTTATTTCCGCTTTAAGAGCATGTTTTCTATTTGTTAAATTGATGAAATTAGAGTATCATCGGTCCGAAATCGCTTTCCGCTGCGCATGTCGCTCCATCAGCACTATCCTTGTCATTCGCTATTTCGATGGGGTTGCGAGTGGTAGGTACCGGATTTGGGACTGGTCTTTCCATTTCGATGTGTAGGAATTGCAAAGACTCCGCAGAATCAGCAAAGTTTTGGGTTAGAGATGTTGTTTGAAGAGGCGTTTCTTGGCTCTATTTCTGGCCCTAAGTAATCTTTCAGGTTCAGGATTGAACTCTAGATCGCTACTTGAATGCTCATTCATAAACTAACCCAATGGTACCTGCAAAAGAAAATGGAAAGAGATCAGCTCCAATAGATATTAAGAATTGGTTTTTCTAACTTAACAGACTTCGTATTCACTAAACAAAATCCCCGGCAGCGGCGCCAAAAACTTGTTGCGTGCTCAATGTTTTAAAATAATATGCAATGAGAGAGCACTCAGAACATGCAAGCATACATGATCTTGTAGCAAGTGATAAGTATTTTTTCATTCGATTTCCCACAGAGATTTATTCTTAGTTACTAGCGAAGTGTTTTGTTAAGTGAGAATGGGTGGATTCAATGGGGTTGATTTGGTTTTAAAGTGCCTAATTACTAAGGAATATGTAAATGGTGGAAGCATAAACAGGTGCAAGTAGATAATAGACGTGATTGTAAAGGGAAGAGAATAACAAATGAAGAGAAAAATGACTAAGGCAAAATTTCAACTAAAGGAATTGCGGAAACAACAATTATTTAGCAATGTTACTAACAGGGAATTAAGTGTAAAGTGTGGAAACAAGGGCTACAAACGACTCCTTTATAGGCTTTTTCACACGATTCTCAAGCAGTAGATCAACTCATTATGCATCAGACTAACTCATTCTCATGTATCTTCCGATTTCATGCATTAGATCCTTTAGTTTACTCATGTCCAAGTAAGGTCTTAAGCATCTTTTTATAACAGCAAGTATTGGTTTGTACTAGGAAAACGCCTATTCCTAGGTCGTTTTCTTGCTACCTTGAGAGGCTAGCATGGATGTACGACTCTGAACTCTTACTCCTTCCAGAGGTTAGGAGTTCTTTGGACAAAATGGATGGCCAATCGAAATTGCCCGTGGGATGAAGCTTACATACATTCAATGCATTCGAGAGCTATCCTACATGCTTATGTCACGTGTTTCTTCCTATAGATTTGTCATTAGCATGCCCTTATGTGATTTAGTTACTCATGGATGAAGATGGAATAGAAAGATTAGATGGAGATGACATGCTTAGTAGAATAGTAAAGGCAAAACAGAAGCTAAAGACAGTAAGCGAAGAAGGTAGAGACCTTGCGAAGTGATGAAATTATACTTTGATTAACCAACGTTTGAACTAAACAACTGACGACTTTGAATGACTAAAACTAAACCGACAGCAACGAAATGAAGTAGAATAGCTAACGAAAGGGAAATGACAACAAACAGCAAAGGAAACAGAAAGCTAAAGAAGGAAGCAATTAAATCCGTGCGTGATCTTCTCATTGCAAACGCCTCGGCTGAAGGGTGAAAGGAAGCCTTGCTTGGATGAATCTAATCAGAAAAGAAGATAAATCTTCTCTCCTTCCTATCAGATTGTCGACTCCAACAGCTGAACCTTTCAAACCAACAGACGGAAGAGAAAAAGAATGGAAAAGACTGCGTTGAACTGGAAGTCTACGCCGTTCGAGTGTGTTTCAACCTTCCATCTTGACCTCCTTTTATAGTGTTCTGCAGGTACGATTGGGTCAAGGAGAACCATCCATTCTCAACGTCGTTCTTCCATGTGGCAGCAGGAGAAAGAATGGGCCCTTGAAAGATCGGAACAAAACAAAAATTGGTTAGACAACTTACGGATTTCACTTAAAACATTGCGGTTTTAGAAATGTTTTCGCAATGCTTCCGCAATGTGCAATTTTCATTCCTTTAACTTCGTTTTTGGTTCTTTTTCTTTCCTTTTGCATATAAGTCCTAATTTAGCTTCATTCTTCTAATTCTCATATATAAGCATGAGTTTAAGCTAAATCCTACCAAAAACACCTAAGAGTGTACATCTTTGTATAGCAAACAAGTCCTAAAATAGTCACTTTTGGAGACGTAACAGCATAACACTAATGGAGGCTCCTAAATCCAGCATTTCTCTTCTAATATGCATGCCTCCTATCTTACAAGGGAGAGAGAACATACCTAGATCGTCGCATTTAACCGGTAAGTTCTTTGTGATCAAAGCGGAAACGTTCTCACTTACCACGACGCGTTCACTCTCTTTTGTCTTCCTCTGGTTGGTGGATAGTTTCTTTAGAAACTTTGCGTACCTCATAATTTCCTTCAGAGCATCCAACAGAGGGATGTTGATCTCTACCTTCCTGAATGTGTCTAGGAACTCCATCTCGTAGTTCTCCTTAGGCGGTCTCGCTAACCTGATAGGAAAAGCAGCCTTAGGCACATAAACTCTAGTGCATGTAGGATCGAAGTTTACCCCATGCCACCGTGATTCGGGATTTTCTGTTTGTGGCTCGATGTGGCCATAATCGACTTCCACCGGTGGGGTACTCGTGGGAAGCTGCTTCCCACTTCTCAGAGTGATGGCACTAGCGTTTTCCGCTTTCTGGTGCTCCATCACTGTCAACCTCTTACTGACTTGAATCACTGCATCGCTTAGAGTTTGAAACTGCTCTCGAGTTTCCTTATGTTGTGATTCAAGCATTTCTTCCAAGGATCTACCTGAAACAGAAGGACGGGGCTGTAAGTGATCTTTCAAAGCAAGAACAACGCTACTTACCACTAAAAGTTTGGCCTTAAGCTCGTCCACGTCCCTTCTCAGGCGAGTATGTTCCTTGCCTCTATCTTCACTCCACTCCAAGCTTCTAGCTACGTTAGAAATCAAAACTCTAGCTTCGGCGGGTGTCTTATACATAAACGAACCTCCACTGGCGGCGTCTATCATCTGCTGGCATTGGGGAAGCAAACCGTAGTAGAAACTCTGAATGAGGGACTGCTCAGTTATTTGATGATTGGGACAATCCTCGCATAACCGACCAAACCTCTCCCAGTACTCAAGGACGGTTTCTTTCTTTCCTTGCTCAATTTTGTGTATCTCCCTTCTGAGGGCGACGACCTTTGAAGCAGGAAAATACTTCTCTAAAAACACCCCATTTAGCTCCTTCCAAGTCGTGATGGATCCGGTCGGTAGGTAATACATCCATTCTCTCGCCTTCTCCTTCAAGGTGAAAGGAAAGGCCCTGAGATGGAGTTGATCTGCAGTGGTGTCATCGGTTCTAAATGACGAACACACCATCTGAAATGCCTTGAGGTGTCTGACAGGATCCTCATCTGTATTACCACAAAAAGAAGGTAATAAGTTAACTAGACCAGCTTTAAGTTCAAAATTACCTGAAGCTACCGGATACATAATACTCGATGAGTTCTGGCCTAGCTCAGAGGATGCAAGCTTCCTCAAGGTTCTTTGTTGCTCAAGATTACCCCCGACCTTCATTTCAGCGCTTCTTTTGAATTTTCAAAGAATGACTGCGCTCAAAAACTCAAACAAAAACGGGTAAAATAATACAAAAGAATTAAACTGTACAAAAAAAAGTAAAGAAAATTCTAAAACAAACAAACAAAACTTAATCAAACTAAATTAAACTTAGTTCCCCGGCAACGGCGCCAATTTTGGTAGATGGATTTTTTGAATATCCAACTAAATTTCAAGCTGTCGAGGCTTGCCAAAATACAATTTATAAACCCGAATACACCGAGCTATTTGTAGCTTAGAGGTAACGGGGTCGATCCACAGGAAATTAAGAAATTCAATTTAACTAAGTCTAATTTGCTAGTGATAAAAAGTATGTGCAAATTTGGTTTGGGGGAAGGGAGCTCCTAATATGCAAGCTAACGGAAAATTAAATGACAAGTGCAAAATTTAAATGGTCGCGCTTAACTCCGAGAAATGGAATTGATCGTTATGGATGTTCGGTTCATCGATACAATTTATTAACTAATCATGCTTATGCACACAATTTATTTGGTTAATTCCTAACTCAAATGACCCAAAGATATAATTAGATATGTGCAATTTTAATCGTTCTTGGCCAATAATCCATTCAAGGTAGCGACCCCTAAATCGACTATAAGCCAGTGACGGGAACACTGTGACGGCTTAATCCTAAGACTAACTCGGTTTCTCTCTCGCCTTAAGCCTAACATGAAAATGTTAATTAATTCAGATTACCAACTGTCACTTTGGGTTGAATTAATTGGCCATGCTTAAGCCCGTGCTACCTAGCGGTTTGGGCAATTATACGTCCCAACCTTTAGCCCTCTATCATGCATAGAAATTAGAGAGTCAATCTAATTAAGCTACACATGCTAGAATTTGAATAAGAACAAGCAAGAGATGCATAAACATACTAATTGGCTTCACATTCACAAAGGGGCAAATCTCCCCAAACATCCATAAATCACAAAACCAAAATCGAAATTAAGCACTAACCTTAGTTTAGCCTTCCATGGAGGATGAATAAATCAAATCCCCCATGGAAGAGCTTAGTACCATACAAAGAGGAGAAGAAGAAGCTCAAAAATGGTGGAAAATGGTGTAGACCCGAGAGGAAGAATTGGGGAAGAAGATGGATGAAGAAGATTGGGCAAAAATGAGGCGTTTTCACGCCTTAAATCGTCGGAGCGTCGAGACGCTAGGCAAGCGTCTCGCCGCTGTCGCGCGTCATTCTGGAAAATCGTCGGGCTGGCGTCGAGACCCTCGGGCGGCGTCTCGACGCTGCCAGCGTTGAGCGGGTGTTGATCGCGCGCGCTCGACGCTAGGGTGCATAAATGTTCGGAGGCGTTTGGGGCGGCGTCAAGACGCTCGGCCAGCGTCGAGATGCTGGCAGCGTCGAGCAAGCGTCGAGCTAGCGTCTCGACTCTACGCCCATGCATGCATGCTCTCGGGTTTGATGGCCAAAACTTGTCTCTTCAAGGCAATTTTTGCCATTTCTTTGATTCTTCACGCCCTTTCACTCCCGATGCATCTATGAAGCTCTAAAACGTCGCTTTAAGCCCCGAAACGTGTCTTTGGACTTCTTGAGCTCTCTACCATGAAATCACCTACAAGAAGGCATTTTAATCAATATTTGACATGGTTCTAGCCAATATTAGGGACATAATAATAGCTCTATTTTGGAGCTATCAGTGGTCCTCAGCGCGTTCTTGAGAAGAGGTTCGAAGTGTTCGTGATGAAGAACGAGCGGCGGAACACGAAGAAATCAGAACTACAAGGGTATGTAATTCTAATTTCTTATTTCCTTCTCTTGGGCATGTTTTCTAATTGTTAAATTGATGAAATTAGAGTATCATAGATCCAAAATCGCTTCTGCTGCGTATATCCCTCCATCACTCTCGTCCTTTGATTTGTATGGGTGAGAATGACCTTTATAGTCGATTCAATAAGCCTACCATTTTGAGAACTTGACCAAATAGGGAGCTAGGAACATAAGTTTTACAAGATGGAATTCACTTCTTCCCATATCGGGAAAGTAGATCAGTAGTTACCTTAAGTGCTGATTACGGGACTTTAACAATGAGGTCTCACCCTCTCATTGGCCCGAGAGAGACGTGGTTTATGATTGGATCACAAACAGGTTGTTCATTAGAGAATCAGTGGTACTTAAGGTATAAGATGTAATTACAGGGGGTAAAACGGACTTTTGACTCAACTGTAATTACGAACAACTCGTGAAGGATCGACTTGCATGTAATGGTTATATTCATGGACACAACTTGTCCTACAGCTCATAACAGTGCAACTTTAGGCCTATAGTGGAGTGACCTAGAGTTAATGAATGAAAGTTAATTAATTAAAGAGTTTAATTAATTAATTTTGTATCATTGGAGCTTATAATTCTATAGGTCCATAACGTCTCATTGCTAGCTCATAGTAACACTACAAGGATCAATTTAGTTGAAAGAAGAATTTGAAATATTCAATTTAATATTTAATATATTTGATATATTAAATATAGAAGAGGAAAATATATTTATTGTATTTGATACATTAAATATTAGAGAAAATAGTTTATGTATTAGATACATTAATATTGAAATCTATATACATGTGAAATTTGAATGAGATTCAATTAAATGTATATTATAAAAGATTAATTTTATGATATTTGAATGTGATTCAAATAAATATTAAATACCTATTTTAATATAATAGATATTAAAATATATTTTATTAAATCCAATTAATTCCTAAAAGCCATATAAATAGGACATTTAGGTTTAGCCAAAAGGTTGGTCAAACACACTATTGCCCCTCTACAGAGAGAATTGTTCTCTCATTCTTTCCAGAAAGCTCCCACAAGCCTTGATCATGTGTTCGAGTCATAGCGAGGAAGACCTCATGGAGAAGGAACACAAGAAGATTATTGTCTTCAAAGGTAATATTTGCTTAACCTTGTATTTAATTTAATTTTAAATAAAATAAAGAACGATTCCAACGCTTCTGCTGCTGGGTTTGAAGTGTTCATTCCCTTCCGATGTCACTTAGACATAATTAAACCCTTGTTACTTGGTGATTAGAACACGACACTCGTGTCGTTAATCTTTAACTATCTAGCATGCACAAACAACCAAAGCGTCAATCCAATCAAAGTTGCTTGCTATTTTGGTATGCTCATGAGAAGAAGATGCTTTAGATTAGACATGTTATGTAACGACCTGAGCTCAAGGTAAGAGTAATTTATTTAGTTAATTTTGTTATCGGGCTCGTTAGTGGGTTAAGTGGGTTAATCATTTGGGTTTGGGGCTTAAAAGGAATTTGACCTAAGAATGACTAAGACAACTAGGTTTAATTGTGTGGAAAAGTGATTAAAGGTAATAAATTTTTATATAAAGTATTTAATTAATTAAGTAAAAGAAACTAAAATAAAAATAACAAATTTAAAAGAAGAAATTTTTTTATTCTTCTTCAACCTCTCGAAGTCAGCCCAACCGCCCCCTTTTTCACGAATTTCTCCTTCACCTCCCAACTCTCTCTTCCTCTCTGATCTCCGCCAACCTCAGTTCCATTCTCCCTCTCCGAATAGGACTTCGACGGCGTGGTGCCCATCGGCGGCGTTCGACCAGCGACGTCACGAGTAACGGCGGAAAGAGCAGCGATCCCGGCGACGTTCCTCCGGCGATTTCAGCGAACATTCGAAGGCGTCTGGGCAACGGTGATTTTGCGGTTTCATCTCCAACGGCGGCGTGACGTGAGCGGCAACATGCACGATTTAAACCCGATAACGTTCAAATAGAATCGTTCGACTCCTTTCCCAGCGACGACGATCGATTAGAGGACTACCGACGTGGTTCGAGTAGCGGGTAATTTCTTCCCTTCCAACGACCCCTTCTTTTGTCTTTGGAGTGTTGATTAGAACCCACAAACTTCTCTATTTCGATTTAGTAGTTCACAAACGTCTCATTTGGTTTTGTGATTCGGTACGACCCCATTCTAGTGTTGAAGTCGTGTGTCTTCTTGCAATCGAGCACACTGTCCAGCCAAGAATAACGACTCTGTAGCAAGTTTCGCTAGGTAACGAAATCTCGTTTTCTTTTCTTTTTTTTTGAATTCCATTGTGACTGTGGTAGTCCTTTAATTCAAGACTTGGTTTCTGGCGTTTAGGATTCAGATGATTCATTGTGATCAAGAGACGTTTTTGTTGGAATAGAAGTTCTTTTGGTTGGTGCTTAGGTTTCGTAAGCTAACGTAAAGTTAATTTCTCGCCGATAGTCAATTGAGGTAAGTAACCTTGCTGCTGGCTAGCCTTCGAGCTAGGTTGGAAATTCTTGTTTGAATGTGGGATATGATTTTTGTATTAGCTTTGCCGCAACTGTTATATATTGGAGAAATTATCCATGTGATGTTGTTAGAAATTTGTGAATACTGATGTGAGACTGTTGTGAATGATGTCAAGAATAAATTATATCTTTTGGTGATGAGTTTTATGTTATGGTTATGTATGAAGTGCGTTTATAAAGTTTGAACGTAGATGAGATTAAATATTTAGGAATGTAATGCATGCTGAAAGTTGAAACTTATACATGAGAGAAAATTACTCCATGTTGCATCAACTATAGTATTTGTATTGAGTTAGGTGGGACCCCATGCATCTGTGTGATATATGAGTCAGGAGATTTTTTTTTAAATAGTTACCCCATTCCCTCTAAGATTTGTCTGCATGAAAGTGATGCAGGTTCAGGGGCTCTAATCACATGAAAGTGATGTGCGTAGAGCTGGTGAGTATGAAAGTGATGCTCACCCATGCATGAAAGTGATGCATGCCTAGAAGGTTCTCAGTGCATGAAATTGATGCATTTGAGATTAATGTGTATGAAAGTGATGCACATTTAGAGGACTAGGAATGGGCTGGTAAGCTGAAGCGGCAGGTTTAAGTCACACTAGTTAACGTTTCCAGTTAAATTCATGATTGCATGTGATTGTATAACCTAACTACGGTCATGGAGTTACTTACTGAGTATTTTTTATAAAATACTCATTCTTTCCTTAAAACATTTTTTTTTCAGGTAATGACAGGAACGTACATGGCGCGTGACGAGGTGGTTTATTTATTGTGCCATGGGATTAGAGTCTGAACTTCTGCGTTCATTAAATTTTTATTGGTTTGAGTCAGATCATCTATTTATTGTGATTTAGAACTAGAAGTTTTGGTTTTGAACTTGTCTTAAAAGAACTTATTTAATTTTGTTTTATGATTTTAACGGGATCCCGAAATAAATGTATGTGCATTGATTTTTGAGATGTTTCTGAACAATATTGCTGCCCATCCTTATTCTTAAATAATGTTTGTTTTTTTTTTAATTATTTATCGAGGTTCTTACGTCATGCATGTAGTAACGGTCCTATAATGACGTCTTAGAAAAGTCGGGTCGTTACAGTTGGTATCAGAGCCCTAGGTTGTAGGTTCTGTAGACTCGCTTACATTGTAAGCTTTAAGTGTTCCCATGGCCAAGCAGCAAATCCTCGTTACCGCCAGGTACGTCACTGATATAAAATGTTGGGTTTAGAAAAATATATGTTTATGATTGTATTTGATGAATGTAAATGTTTTGATTGATTGGTTTGACGTTATGTTTGTTTGTGGGTAATGGGAGTGTTTGCGCACAAAGGAAATCTTACCAACACTAAGGACTTGTTCAAGTATGGTGTTGGAGTAGTTGTTAAATAGGAAAGAAAAATGATCTTAAGAGGTAAAGTTTTAAAGGACACTAGTTACTAGAGTCAATGTTTATTGAGTAGGAGTTTTAAAGGAATGACATGTGAGGATTGACCTTATTAAGTTTTAAGGTTCGATGGGCTAAGATATTTTGGCTTTTCTTGTGTCATGCCAAAATAATGTAAAGGTAATAAGATGGGGTTATTTGATGATATGGCAAAGTCTTGATAATACCGGAGTTAGTTGCTGTGTTCAATTAGTATAGCAAGAGTAGTCTTAAAAGGCCCGAGTCTTGAAAAAAGGTGAGAAGAAAGTTTGTGCTATAGTAAAATCAAGGGAAGTCAAAGTAGTTTAAAAAGGTACTTTAGAATTTAAATGGAAAAGTAAGTTGATGGTTTGAACTAGAGAGTCATTTTCAAGTTATTTCCGACTACCTGGATTTTTCGATGTCATTGTTATGAAGGAAAACTCTAGTTCGATTGGTCCACGAGGAAGCTTTTGGGAGGTAAATGAAAGGTCATAAAGGTTAAGAAAAATGCAACTAGGAATTCCATTTGGAACTCCAAATGTAAGATCTATGGAAGGATTATAGGCATGGACTATTTTGGAGTTGAAGATATGTCTCACTTGAAAAGAAAAAAAAAAGACTACTTTAAGCGTGATGATCTTGGTAAAGAAAAGAATGAGAAAGGAAAAGTAAAGTGGAAAAGTTTTTCTATCTTGAATGAAAAAGGGACTAAATATGTTGAGACTTCGAGGATTCGAATTGGACTTAATTTTCTAGGATTTGATTTTGTGTTTAAACCTTTGGTTTTTGCACAAGAAATCTTGTTTCTATTGGGAACTTCGAACCTTGGATTCGAATTGGACTTAATTTTCTAGGATTTGATTTTGTGTTTACTAACCTTTGGTTTTTGCACAAGAAATCTTGTTTCTATTGGGAACTTCGAACCTTGGAATGTATTCGTTGGGAAAAAAAAAAAATGTCCAAGACTTTGGCTATGAAACTCAACCTTAGTATGAGATTTCTCTCAATCAAAGGTTTAAACAAGGACAATTTCATTATGGGAAGAATGTTTTGTCCTTATTTACATATGAGTTGAAGGAAGCAACCTTTTAATTGCAAATGACTATCGTCAATGGTTGTCAAGTGGCTATAAAATAAAGGTTTGAGGCTTTATTAGTAAAAGGTAGATTGTGGAACTTATTACCTAATCTTGAGGGGAGTTTGACGTTGGGGTCAGGTTAGTGGAAGAAGCTAATGGAAAAGTTTTGGTAGTAGAGTAAGTTGAACCTTTCAGGTTTACCACTAGAACATGAGTTAAATTTCAACATAAAGATCGAGCTAGAAATAACTCTCATTCTTAAGGCTCCTTATAGAATGGCTCGAGCTTGGTTAAAGTAGCCCCCTATCACAGGTGCAGGAACCGCTTGACAAAGGTTTCATACGCCCTAGTGTTTTGTCATGGGGCACATCAATTTAGTTTGTTAAAAGGAAAGGTTGAGCAAGGTGGCAGTAAAGACAGTATATTCACTCACATTGAAAACTTGTTTGAAAAACTTCAAGAAGAAAAGGTGTTCTCAAAGATTCGACGGGGTGCCTCGTGTAAATGAACATGAATTGAGCAACGTAGCTTGTTCCAAAAAAAAAAAAAAAAATTGTTCAAGTTTTTTCCTCATCTCTCTCGACCGACATTTCTCTTTCCCACTCAATCCAACTGTAAAACCCCACTAAATCCCAATTTGTTTTCGTCAAATTCTGAACTGGTACTTGCAACGATCTTCCAAGCCTGTAATGACCATTCTCCTCTTCGTCAAGGTAAGCAATCTCACGCCCAAGCCATTATTAGTGGAATTAGTCAAAATGGACATTTGGGTCCTAGAATTTTTGGGTATGTAAGTGCTTACTGGCAGTCTCGAAGATGCTAAGAACATGTTTTATACAATTCAATTGGAATGTAATTCATCTTGGAATCAGATGATTAAAGGGTTTGCAATGATGGGTAGGTTTAATTATGCTTTACTGTTTTATTTTATGATGTTATGTGCTGGAATTTCTTTTGATAAGTATACATTTCCTTATGTGGTTAAGGCATGTGGTGCTTTGGATAGTGTGAACTGTGAAGACGGGTAAGATTGTTTATGAGACTGTTAATTTAATAGGTCTTGAGGAGGATACCTTTGTGGGTAGTTCTTGGTCACTTGAGTGGTGCACAATGGTTGTCTTGAAAACAGAGACAATTAATGCTATTAAGTCTTTTTTGGAAAGGACACATGTTGAGATTAAGCCCAATTCGGTAACGTTTGGTTGTGTTTTATCTATTTGTGTCTTCGATGCAATCCTTGACTTAGGTACTCAACATCACTGGCTTGCCGTTAGTTATGGGTTGGAATTGGATTCTCCAGTGGCTAATACATTGTGGCAATGTATTTGAAATGCCTTACAAGATGCATGTAAACTGTTTGATACAATGCCACAAAGTGAAATGGTGTAAGTTGGAATAGAATAATTTTTGGGTGTATACCAAATGGTTTAATGAGTGAGGTAAGCAAAGGGAATTTAACCCTTCATTAGTAACTAATCTTTGCTAGGGAGGTTGTGTGCCAAAAAGGTTATTATTTAAGAAAAGAGGTATTTGATGACATTCATAAAACATTTTTTTTTTCAATGTGTTCTTGCGGTACAAAGATGTATAAGGTCTCAAGAGGTGTTCTTGGTTGTTTATTGTTTATTGTGATTTATGAAGTATATGAAGAAAGAGATTACTCAGTTTGTTATTAATTGTTTAACAAGCCAGCAAAAGAAAAGAAAGTTATGAGGCAAAGGCGAGAGTTGGTTAATTGTAATCCTTAAGCAGTTTTGTTTGAAATGGAAAAAAAAAAAAATGTTCCAATGAAACTTCTTTATAAATTTACCAAGGGTAGTGAAAGGGTACAAATAAGTCTGGATAATTGTAGCCGGTCTAATATAGATTGCACACTTTGTTCTAGGTAAGGTCACCTAACTTATAGAAAAGTGTGGAGCTAAATTTAAAAGAGATAATTTGTTCCATGGTATTCCAATGTTGTTACCGTTAGATAGAGGCTCTCGTTTTACATCGACACATGACCAAGAATGCATAAGGCACTTGAAATTTAGTTGGATTTCGATTTTGTGTTTCAATAAGAGGGGAAAGCTTAGCCCGAGAAATAATAGACTTTTCAAGATCTTTGAGTGCATTGAACCAATTGTTTATAGATTGGTTTTGACGATAACGTTGTTTGCGATGCATAACATGTATCATATGTTGTTATTGAAGTGCGTCAAGGCCATGTGTTGATCTAAACCCTTGTAGTTCATTAGGATTTCCTAGATTTCGTATTCAATGGAAGAACCTTTTGAGATAATGGCCAAAGAGGCCAAGGTATTTGGGAAATGGAGTAATTGGTTTGATAAAAGTGTCATATGAAGCAATTTGAAGACTTGAAAAAAAAAAAAAAAAAACTTGAGAAAGAGAAGATAAGATTAAAGTGAAGAATCGTGAGTTGTTTGATCAACTAATCTTTCGAGGACGAAAGTTCTTAAGGAGGGAAGATTGTAACGACCTGAGCTCAAGGTAAGAGTAATTTATTTAGTTAATTTTGTTATCGGGCTCGTTAGTGGGTTAAGTGGGTTAATCATTTGGGTTTGGGGCTTAAAAGGAATTTGACCTAAGAATGACTAAGACAACTAGGTTTAATTGTGTGGAAAAGTGATTAAAGGTAATAAATTTTTATATAAAGTATTTAATTAATTAAGTAAAAGAAACTAAAATAAAAATAACAAATTTAAAAGAAGAAATTTTTTTATTCTTCTTCAACCTCTCGAAGTCAGCCCAACCCCCCCCTTTTTCACGAATTTCTCCTTCACCTCCCAACTCTCTCTTCCTCTCTGATCTCCGCCAACCTCAGTTCCATTCTCCCTCTCCGAATAGGACTTCGACGGCGTGGTGCCCATCGGCGGCGTTCGACCAGCGACGTCACGAGTAACGGCGGAAAGAGCAGCGATCCCGGCGACGTTCCTCCGGCGATTTCAGCGAACATTCGAAGGCGTCTGGGCAACGGTGATTTTGCGGTTTCATCTCCAACGGCGGCGTGACGTGAGCGGCAACATGCACGATTTAAACCCGATAACGTTCAAATAGAATCGTTCGACTCCTTTCCCAGCGACGACGATCGATTAGAGGACTACCGACGTGGTTCGAGTAGCGGGTAATTTCTTCCCTTCCAACGACCCCTTCTTTTGTCTTTGGAGTGTTGATTAGAACCCACAAACTTCTCTATTTCGATTTAGTAGTTCACAAACGTCTCATTTGGTTTTGTGATTCGGTACGACCCCATTCTAGTGTTGAAGTCGTGTGTCTTCTTGCAATCGAGCACACTGTCCAGCCAAGAATAACGACTCTGTAGCAAGTTTCGCTAGGTAACGAAATCTCGTTTTCTTTTCTTTTTTTTTGAATTCCATTGTGACTGTGGTAGTCCTTTAATTCAAGACTTGGTTTCTGGCGTTTAGGATTCAGATGATTCATTGTGATCAAGAGACGTTTTTGTTGGAATAGAAGTTCTTTTGGTTGGTGCTTAGGTTTCGTAAGCTAACGTAAAGTTAATTTCTCGCCGATAGTCAATTGAGGTAAGTAACCTTGCTGCTGGCTAGCCTTCGAGCTAGGTTGGAAATTCTTGTTTGAATGTGGGATATGATTTTTGTATTAGCTTTGCCGCAACTGTTATATATTGGAGAAATTATCCATGTGATGTTGTTAGAAATTTGTGAATACTGATGTGAGACTGTTGTGAATGATGTCAAGAATAAATTATATCTTTTGGTGATGAGTTTTATGTTATGGTTATGTATGAAGTGCGTTTATAAAGTTTGAACGTAGATGAGATTAAATATTTAGGAATGTAATGCATGCTGAAAGTTGAAACTTATACATGAGAGAAAATTACTCCATGTTGCATCAACTATAGTATTTGTATTGAGTTAGGTGGGACCCCATGCATCTGTGTGATATATGAGTCAGGAGATTTTTTTTTAAATAGTTACCCCATTCCCTCTAAGATTTGTCTGCATGAAAGTGATGCAGGTTCAGGGGCTCTAATCACATGAAAGTGATGTGCGTAGAGCTGGTGAGTATGAAAGTGATGCTCACCCATGCATGAAAGTGATGCATGCCTAGAAGGTTCTCAGTGCATGAAATTGATGCATTTGAGATTAATGTGTATGAAAGTGATGCACATTTAGAGGACTAGGAATGGGCTGGTAAGCTGAAGCGGCAGGTTTAAGTCACACTAGTTAACGTTTCCAGTTAAATTCATGATTGCATGTGATTGTATAACCTAACTACGGTCATGGAGTTACTTACTGAGTATTTTTTATAAAATACTCATTCTTTCCTTAAAACATTTTTTTTTTCAGGTAATGACAGGAACGTACATGGCGCGTGACGAGGTGGTTTATTGATTGTGCCATGGGATTAGAGTCTGAACTTCTGCGTTCATTAAATTTTTATTGGTTTGAGTCAGATCATCTATTTATTGTGATTTAGAACTAGAAGTTTTGGTTTTGAACTTGTCTTAAAAGAACTTATTTAATTTTGTTTTATGATTTTAACGGGATCCCGAAATAAATGTATGTGCATTGATTTTTGAGATGTTTCTGAACAATATTGCTGCCCATCCTTATTCTTAAATAATGTTTGTTTTTTTTTTAATTATTTATCGAGGTTCTTACGTCATGCATGTAGTAACGGTCCTATAATGACGTCTTAGAAAAGTCGGGTCGTTACATGTTAAGTAAAAATTAAATACAATTCTCACGTAATACATCAACTAATCAATCTCTTCCATCAAAATTAAACACTTACATTAGCCTTCCATGGAGGTGGATTGCTACAAAAATCCCATGGAGTGGCAATAATCCATACAAAAATAACAAAGGAATTTAAGTTTAGAGAGAATGGTGGCTCCAATCTAAAAAATTATCATACAATGACCTAAAATGGAAAAAAGTTGGCTTTTATAGTTGCACGATAGCGTCAAGACGCTATAGGCAATGTCTCGACGCTTCAGACGGAAAATAGTTGCGCACGTCTTTTCACAACAGACTTCTTGCAGATCTTCAGGTCGTAGCGTCGCGACGCTACAAGACAGCGTCGGGACGTTATAGGTTCAGCGTCTCGACGCTTGCTCTCGGGTTGATTTTATAAAACCTGATAAGTTGAGCGTCGCGGCGCTCCCCAACGGCATTTTGACGCTTGCTCTTGGTTTTTAACTATAAATTCATACATGTTGGGCGTCTCGACGCTCCAAACAGCGTCTCGACACTGGACCTTGAGGTGGAAAATGCAGAATTGGCTCCCCACTTCACTTGGTGCATCCACATGGTTCTTTTACCTCCATTTAGCTCCAAAATATGCCTTGAACTTAATTGAGCTCTATACTGCTCTTCACCTATAATATGGACACAAAACATAGGTGAGCACGGTAATTAACGGAATTTAGGGATGAGAAAATAGCACTTTAAGAGCGTTATCAACATCCAATGACACTTCGTTGTTGCTTCTTACCTTATTCCTTGTGGATTCAATCATAGAGTACTTGTTATTTCACTTTATTACAGATTGGCACACTAGTGTATAGTTGCGCTACCGCGTCATAGGATAATATTATGTGTGTTCCTTTTCATCCATTTCACCACCAATTGCATGCTCTACCACTTTATTCACCGCATACCACACACACCAGAATAGCATAAAATTGCATACGCAGAACCACAAATCTAGTTTTTGGCGTCGTGGCCGGATATATTTTGAAAGTTTTTGTTTTATGTTTTGATTTTTCATCCTTTAGTTTTATTGCATTAGATTTACTCGTCTAATGTTAATGTACCTATTGATTGGCTCTCAAGTGAACTTGGTGCATGAACATTCCACCTACAGAAATTTAGTGTTATGCGGACCCTAAGATTGAAATAACCTTTTGTAACAAAAGGAGAGCCCAATGCATAGCAAGAAGAATCAAAACATGGCAAACCGTGCTAGAGAACTTATCAATGAGGCGAACAATAATCCACCACCGCTAAATATTATCTTATTGGTAGATGTTAGAGATAAAGGCTTAAGAGATTACGTTGCGCCAAATTTTTGTGATTTTAATTCATGCATAGTCAGATCGGAGATTGATGCCAAACGATTTTAGCTAAGCCTGTTCTATTTAAATTGCTTTCTACCGCAGGACAATTTGGTGCAGAAACAAAGGAAGATCCTCACTCCCATCTGAATCACTTTTTGACGTATGTAGTAAGTTTATTATTCCAAGAGTTATTAATGAGCAATTACAGCTCATCCTCTTTCTATATTCATTGCGAGGCGATGAAAATATTTGGCTTAACTCTCAGCCTGTAGGTTCTATTACATCATGAAACGTGTTAGCTGAGTTCTTTCTTGAGAAATACTTCCCACCTACTGCCAATTCAAAGTTGCGCCTGAACATAATGCAGTTCAAGCAAGAAGATGATGAAGCCCTAAGAGATGATTGGGAAAGATTTAAGCTCTTGTTACAAAGATCCCCAATTAAAAACTTTCTATGGAAGTCTCAACAAAAGCTCGAGAGTGATAGCTTACTCTTCTGTTGTTCGGGCATTACTTAGAAAGACATTTGACGGGGCGTATGACATATTGGATCGGATAGCAAGAAACAATTGTGAATGGAAGTCTGTTGACGATAGAAGGTCCATCGCTGCAACAGCTTTTGAGGAAACTATCAAACATGCAAACACAGATTACCACTTTGACGAGTTTAACCAAGAACATGTTTATGCCAGCATCTATGAATCTGATCGTTGAAGTTTCATGTGTATGATGTGGAGAGACTCATAACTACGATTGTTGCCCATCAAATCCATACTCAATATATTATGTGGCACAACAATGGAGCAATCGCAACAACCCATATTCTAACACCTACAATTCAGGATGGCACAACCATCCTAACTTTTCATGGAGTGGGAACAACGCAGTGAACAATGCACAACATACCAATGTAAGCAAGCCAACGAATACTCACAATTTTGTTAATATTGTTCAACCTAATTTTCATGAAATTATCAAAAGAATGTCCAGCAACGGCCTATCGCATCAGGAACTAGTTCGCTAGAAGCATTGATGAGTGATAGCTCCATTTCGGAGCTATACTTATGTCCCTAATTTATGATTATTACATGCTTAATCTTGCTTATATGTGTTAATTGCAGGTGTTCTCGGTAATTCGTCCTCGGGAACGTTTCGACGTCATTCGATGCTTAAAGTTGCATTTTAAGGACCTAGGAACACTTTCGGGGAAGGACCATGCAAAAACATGAAGATTTGGCATTTTGGGAAGTTTCAAGGCAAAATACCATGCAAAAACCCGAAAGCTAGCGTTGAGTGACAGCGTCTCGACGTTCTGAGGCCTGAAGCATCAATTGGAGTTTCCACCCGAGAGCAAGCGTCGAGTGGTCAGTGTCTCGACGCCGCACAAGCGTCTCGACGCCGTCCCGACTGCGCGCGCTGAAAAATTTAGGGTGCAGCGTCGAGACGCTGCCCTAGCATCTCGACGCTCCGACGGAATATTTAAACTTTTGTCCGATTTTTAGCCGCAAGGATCATACCTACCTCGGGCTCCGCACCAGATTGGACGTTTTAGAAGCCATTTCCACTATGGGAGAGGCTAGAGAGCTTGGATTGGAGCCATCCCACAACACATCCAACATGAGTGAGTAGTTCATAGCGTTTTTGACTCGGGATTGTAAAGGAATAATGTAGTTTGAACTTTTGGTGAGGTTGTTGAACCAAATTCTGTTTTGGCTAGAGTAATTGATTGAATTAGCTTCTATTTCTTTGCCTATTCTATGAATGTGCTTGATTGATAGGACTAGACAACCTTGAATTCGAGCATGCTTCATTTGTTAAAGGTTTCGATGTCGTGCCTCTATAAGCCGCCAAGTAACAAAGACTAACGATGCCATTGAGCCCATCGTCGTAGTTAGCTCGTTGCTATCGATTGGTCTTGGGAGAGCTTTGGCCGCCAATGTCCAATCGATATGCTTGATTAGCATGATTTATTATGTCTAATTAATATCCATGGAGCATGTCTGAATTAATTTATTGATTTGAGACGGGCTACGTGTTCGTTCAATTATTTATCCATTATTTTCGTCAACCTATGATCCAAAAGCATGCTAACTTTATTCCCGATCGTCCCGAGTCGAACGCTCTATTAGTCAAGTTTTCCCTGTTTCGTATTGTTCTCAATTAGTTAATTAAAAACCAAAAATCCCCCACATTTTGTTTATTTTCATAGTTTGCAAACATAATTAGGATTAAGTCGAATTCACTTATTTACCTGTGGATCGACCCCGTTACCACTAATCTACTAATAGTTCAGTGAATTCGGGTAATTATAAATTCATTTTGGCGGTGTTGGGTTTTATGTCCTAAAACTTGTGGTTTGTAAACTGAATGTATATTCTATTTTGCAATAAAGTTGTTATTGAGATTTATTCAGTAAAGTTGTTATTGAATAAAATGAATTGTTTTTACTTTTAACCTAACTCCAATAAACAAAGAACCCATGGCTATAGGTTGTATACTTAAACTTCATGTATGACGTGATTGTGGATCAAGTTCAAGTAATAGCCAGAACGGTCTATAGTATAGGGATAAGGCTGGGTACCTTATCCTGGGGACACTATTGGACGCGGCCCACTTTGTATAGTACAAACGATGTGATCCGAAATCGTTCATGTGGAGACATGTGAGTGGGGGCGTCCTATGCAATGAGTTTGCATAAGACTGAACCGCGAAACAAGTCGCTCTTTCTTTATAACTCCGTTTACTGTAAAGACCGACTTTTTCATATGATGACCTAGGTAACTCGATCTGAATCCTGAGCACGCTATGAACTCCTGTTTATTCGGGCTTATCCTTTGACTTGTATGGGTGAGAGTGGCCCGAGATCGCCGACTCAATAAGCCTACCATCTTGGGGATAAGACCGGGTAGGTAGCTGGGAACATAGTCCTGCGAGATGGAATTCACTCCTACCCGCTCTGAGGGATTAGTAGAGAGGTTGTTCCCTTAAGTGCTGACTCCGGGTCTTGAACTAGGGATCCCACCCTCTCATTGGCCCGAGAGGGACTTGGTATAGTGATGAGATCACATACCAATCGGTTTGGTGGTTGGACCACAAACCAATAGTTCATTAGAGGATCAGTGGGACTTAAGGAACAAGATGTAATTACGGGGGTAAAACGGTTATTTTGACCCAGCTGTAATTACGAACGACCTGTGAAGGATCGACTTACTAATGATGTTTATATCAAGAGGACAGAAATATATCTACGGTGAGGAGAGTGCAACCCTTGGACTTTAGTGGAGTCTCCGGGGGTTAACGAATGTTGGTTAGCTTGGTTAAAGAGTTTGACCGGTTAATCTCGTATCGTTGGAGCTCATGATCTGTAGGTCCTTTAGGTTCTCCTGGCTAGCTCGGATTAAGCCGTGTAACAATATGAGAGAAAAAGAATTTGAATTTATTGAAATTCGGTTTTGGAAGAATGATGGACATATTTAAATATGATTTAAATATGGGATCGGTGTAAAACATGAATAGGGATTCATGTGTGATGATTCGGTTTAAGAAACCGGGATTAGTCTTATTATTTAATTAATATTTGATATTGAATTAAATAATAATATTAATTAATTAAAAAGTTTAATTAATTATAATTTATTTTGTTTATTAAAATTAATTATGAATTAATTTTAAATGACAAAATGTTACAAGTGGGATTATCCAAGTCAAAGTGGAATTATCCAAGTTGAGTGGGTTTATCCAAGTTGTGAAGTGGATTGTGAATCACCAACAACATGCATATAAACTCATCAATTTTGGAACACTTGGTTGAAGACTAATCCATCCAATTTGAGGTGTCATGCTAAGCAAAGACTTTGTTGCATGTGAATTGCCTATAAATTGGATGAAGTTCAAATGGTTTGAAGTTGATGAATTTTCAAAGAGTTTGAATATTTGGATGAGCATGAAGAGTTCATGTTACTTGAGAAATTAGAAAGCTAAGTGTTAGACTTCTTCTCACAAAATCCTCATCACTTTCATCTTCCCATCTTCTTCTTCCAAACTTTTCCTTTCATAAAGGAGTCCCACCACTCCGTTGCTCGGCCCGAGGATAGCGGGACTACCGGAGGTGGTTCTCGAGGAGTTCGAGGAAAGCTTCGAAGGGTTCGTGAGGAGATTCGAGCATTGGAAGAGAAGTCTTTAGAACTACAAGAGGTATGTGTTCTAATTCCTTTTATTTCAAAGCTTTGTGCATGTTTCTTATTTAGCTAAATTGATGAAATTAGAGTGCCAATGATCCGTCTCGCTTCCGCTGCGCTACATGCGCTCCATCAATTGGTATCAGAGCGTTTTTTGGTCACTCAATTTGCATCAATTTAAGCTCGGTGGGTATTTGTTTTAGAAATTAAATTTCTGGGCGTCTAAAGTGTTTCCCGGTTTTGGCATATTTTTTTGAGCTTTTATTTGTACTTTGTTTTGTAAATGCCCGAGTGTGTATGGGCTTTAATGTGTGAAGAAGAGTCTGTAAAAAATTCGGAGTCATTAGAGTCCATATAGGCTTTCAATTCGAAGACAGAAGCTCGGGTGTCGGAAAAAACAGCATGCTGTTTTTTTGCTGTTTTTTTTTTTCTGCAAAATTCCAGCACAACACCGGTTCAGCGCAAGGTGGAAGAAACGGTCCGGTTCGGTCCTCGGGCGGTCCGGTTCACTGAAAGTCAGACCGGTTCCTTGTTCTTCACCCTCTGGAGGTCCGGTTCAGCGTTCGTTTGGTCCGGTTCGGGTAGTTATTGGTCCAGTTACGGGCTGTTGAAGTCGGGACAACTGTTATGGACCGGTTCAGTTTTTTTTTTAAGTTTTGTAGTTGCTGTTTTTTTGGCCGGTTGAAGCAAATTCAAGCTGGTTCGTGGCGGTTCGAAGGGTTCGGAAGCGTCTCAACTTAGTTGATGAATTATTATTGTAATAATTTAGTTGCTTGCTTGTCCGTGATGCCAAAACCGGTCCACTTTAGTGTGTTTAATTAATTATGCATTGTGAATGTATGTTTTAATTAAAGTATCTTGTATGTGCATAAAGTATGCCATATAGATTTCAAATCCCACCATAGGAAGCATGTTGCATGCATTGAAAGTATAATATAAGTGTTATGTTGTATAGTATGCATGCTTAATTCATGAGAATTAATATAAGTGTTATATTAATTTATGAATTGGATGTTGCTTGTTTAAAAGTAAAATTAATATAAGTGTTATATTAATTGTGAAATTAAACATACAACATAGTTGCCTTAGTTGAATATAATTGTTATATTCTTGCTTGGGAAGCATGTTATAAATTGAATGTAATGGTTATATTCTAGCTTAGGAAGCATGTTATAGAATGTCTTTGTTTTATAAAGCGTTGTAAAATGAGATAGACATTTAAAATCTATAACAAAGATAAATGCATGCTCACTAAGGGTTAAAGAATTCCAATGCGATTAGGAATTTAGTATCGATTCGTTTTAATAGTTAAAATAGGTCGATATCTTGTAAAGCTAAGGTTACGAGAGAACTCACCCGGTTTGATCCTGCACTAAGGTTGGAGGTATTTAAGATGACGGTTTACGGAACACCTCCTACCTGGGGATCGATCCGGTACTTGAGTTAAGTTAACCCGGCTTTATGAGCATGCACGTGAGAGGTGTAAGGTTATAAAACGTTTATCACCTAGACATCTTAGGTAAAAGTATGTTCTACCTAGACTTAGGTTTTATTGTCTTAGCCGGATAATGCCTAAGTAAAACTATACCCAAACCATTCTAAAATACTTAGTAGTGGTGTTGAGAAGGTATATATGATATATCAATCTCCTCCTACGTTCTCCGCAAAGTTCACACCGTGAGATTTATGCTCGGCCTCGTGATGTCAATAGGGCATCCCCATTCGGATGGTGTTTGCATAAATCAAGAGCAAGGTGAATGGAGAAAGTATTTATAGTAAGTGGGAGAAGGAAGTATGTCAATACATCCTGCGGTCTCCTCCATTAGGTTGAACCGTGAGATTCCCATGTTCCGCCTGCTGGTTGCCCATAGTAGCACCGTCCATTCGGAGGGCCATTTCATGGGAGTCGGAACAACTCAATCTCCAGAAATGGATAGGGTCTCTTAGGTCCATTCCCAACTCTGACATTTCCATTCGGTTGCACTGTTGGGGCCGACCTCTGATTTCTGAAAATGGCGGGTCACACTTACAAGGATTACTAAGTTGTTAGTAGATTCTTGACCGAAGTAGCGATAACTAAGGTGCTATAGGAATATGAGTTATTCTGGTATTAGCATTTAGTCAAGAATGTCTTGGTTCAGTGAAGGAGTGATTGACTGCCCCTCGGTAGCGGTTGCTCTGACTCACTGAAGTATCGTTGCAAATTAATAATGATTTTTTGGGTACATTATTACTTTTGCTAAAATTCTTGATTGGTTGTTAAAAATAGGTTAAGTTCAATTCACTAATAGAATTCATTCTTTTCAGCATGTCTAGCTCGTTTATCCAATTACTAGCTTCTGATAAACTAAACGGCGATAACTACACGACCTGGAAATCGAACTTGAATACGATTCTTGTTATCGATGATCTTAGGTTTGTCTTAACAGAGGAATGTCCTCCCCCTCCTAGCTCATCTGCAACTCGAACTGTTCGAGATGCATTTGACAGGTAGACTAGGGCTAATGATAAAGCCCGAGTCTACATCTTGGCCAGCACATCCGATGTGTTAGCTAAGAAGCATGAGGTAATGGTCTCCGCTAAGGAGATCATGGATTCATTACAGATGATGTTTGGACAACCGTCCTCATCGGTCTATCATGATACCCTCATGGCGAGCAAAGCTGAGAAGAAACAACTAAGTAAATATGATTTACTCGTTGTTGAAACATGTTTAGTGGAACATGATAGTTCTGCCTGGATACTGGATTCAGGAGCCACTAACCATGTTTTTTCTTCTTTCCAAGAAACTAGTTCCTGGCACTGCTTGCTGAAGGTGAGATAACTCTCAGGGTTGGAACAGGAGAGGTTGTCTCAGCCAAGGCAGTGGGAGCTGTCAAGTTGTTATATAGAGATAGTTTCATTTTACTTGAAAATGTACTGTTGGTTCCTAGCTTTAAAAGGAACCTTGTATCTATCTCTTGTTTACTTGAACATTTGTATAAAGTATCTTTTGATTTTAATGAAGCGTTCATTAGCAAAAGAGGTGTACATATATGTTCTGCGAAACTTGAAAACAACTTGTATGTGTTAAGACCAACAGAGGCAAAAGCTATTTTGAACACCGAGATGTTTAAAACAGCTCAAACTCAAACTAAAAGGCAGAAACTTTCTCCAAGTACCTATCTTTGGCACTTGAGACTATGCCACATTAATCTCAATAGGATTGGGAGATTGGTTAAGAGTGGTCTCCTAAATCAGTTAGAGGACAACTCTTTACCACCATGTGAGTCTTGTCTTGAGGGCAAGATGACCAAACGATCTTTTTCTGAAAAATGTCATAGGTCCAAAGAAACTCTAGAGCTTGTACATTCAGATCTTTGTGGTCCGATGAATGTTAAAGCACGGGGAGGGTATGAATATTTCATCAGCTTCATTGATGATTATTCTAGGTACGGCTATCTTTACCTAATGCATCATAAGTCCGAAGCTCTTGAAAAGTTCAAGGAGTATAAGGCAGAGGTTGAGAACACATTAGGTAAAACGATTAAAATACTCCGATCAGATCGAGGTGGAGAGTATATGGATTTAAGATTCCAGGACTATATGATAGAACATGGAATAGTATCCCAACTCTCAGCGCCCGGAACACCGCAGCAAAACGGTGTGTCCGAAAGGAGAAATAGAACCCTGTTAGACATGGTTCGATCTATGATGAGTTATGCTCAACTGCCTAGTTCGTTTTGGGGATATGCAGTAGAGGCTGCTGTATATATTTTGAACATGGTTCCCTCTAAGAGTGTTTCAGAAACACCTTATGAGTTATGGAGAGGGCGTAAAGGTAGTTTACGTCACTTCAGAATTTGGGGGTGTCCGGCACATGTGTTGGTGCCCAATCCAAAGAAGTTGGAACATCGTTCAAAATTATGCCTATTCGTAGGCTACCCCAAGGAAACGAAAGGTGGTCTATTTTACGATCCTCAACAAGATAAGGTGCTTGTATCGACAAACACCACGTTCTTAGAGGAAGACCACATGAGAGATCATCAACCTTCGAGCAAAACTGTTTTGACCGAACTTTCCAGGAAAGCTACAGATGGGTCAACAAGAGTTGTTGATCAGGCTGGTCCTTCTCAAGAGTTGAGAATACCTCGACGTAGTGGGAGGGATGTGAGACAACCCGACCGCTACATGGGTTTAACGGAAACCCAGGTCGTCATACCTGATGACGGCGTTGAGGATCCATTGACCTTTAAACAGGCAATGAATGACATAGACAAGGACCAGTGGCTTAAAGCCATGGACCTCGAAATGGAGTCGATGTACTTCAATTCGGTCTGGGATCTTGTAGAGCAACCTGATGGTGAAAGACCTATCGGTTGCAAGTGGATCTACAAGAGGAAACGAGACCAAGCCGGTAAGGTGCAAACCTTTAAGGCTCGACTTGTGGCAAAGGGTTATTCCCAGAGGGAAGGGGTGGACTATGAAGAAACCTTCTCCCCTGTTGCCATGTTAAAGTCGATTAGAATACTCTTGTCCATTGCCACGTTTTATGATTATGAAATTTGGCAAATGGATGTCAAGACAGCCTTTCTGAATGGCAATCTTGAAGAGAGTATCTATATGGCTCAACCAGAGGGGTTCATAATTCAGGGTCAAGAGCAAAAGGTTTGCAAGCTTAATCGATCCATTTATGGGTTGAAGCAAGCGTCTAGATCCTGGAATATAAGGTTTGATACTGCGATCAAATCCTACGGCTTTGAACAGAATGTTGACGAACCTTGTGTCTACAAGAAAATAGTCAATTCTGTTGTAGCTTTCTTAGTCTTATATGTAGATGATATCCTACTCATTGGGAATGATGTAGGGTTCCTGACTGACGTTAAGCAATGGCTAGCGACCCAATTCCAAATGAAAGATTTGGGAGAGGCTCAGTTTGTTCTAGGGATTCAAATCGTAAGGAATCGTAAGAACAAAACGCTAGCGCTGTCTCAAGCATCTTATATCGACAAGGTGTTGATACGATATTCGATGCAGAATTCCAAGAAGGGTTCTTTACCTTTTAGGCATGGAATTCAATTGTCAAAGGAAGAGTGTCCTAAGACACCTCAAGAAGTTGAGGATATGAGACGAATTCCCTATGCATCAGCAGTCGGTAGTCTGATGTACGCCATGTTATGTACACGACCCGACATATGCTATACAGTGGGAATTGTCAGTAGGTATCAGTCCAATCCAGGATATGATCATTGGACTGCCGTTAAACACATCCTCAAGTATCTTCGGAGAACGAGAGACTATGTGCTCGTGTATGGCGCGAAGGATTTGATCCTTACAGGATACACTGACTCTGATTTTCAAACCGATAAGGATTCGAGGAAATCCACATCGGGATCAGTGTTCACTCTTAACGGAGGGGCAATAGTATGGAGGAGTATAAAGCAAGGTTGTATTGCTGACTCCACCATGGAAGCTGAGTATGTCGCGGCTTGCGAAGCTGCGAAAGAGGCTGTATGGCTTAGAAAATTCTTGACGGATTTGGAAGTTGTTCCAAATATGAATTTGCCTATCACACTTTATTGTGATAATACTGGTGCTGTGGCAAATTCGAGAGAACCAAGAAGCCATAAGCGTGGAAAGCACATTGAGCGGAAATATCATCTCATCAGGGAGATAGTGCATCGAGGAGACGTGATCGTCATGCAGATCGCCTCAGAGCACAATATTGCTGATCCGTTTACAAAGTCCCTCACGGCTAAAGTGTTCGAGGGGCACCTAGTGAGTCTAGGACTACGAGTTGTACAGTAGGATAGTGGGAGAAAAACCAGGGAAATATTTGATATGCCAGTTTTTCTCATCCAGCATGTAATACTCCACTGACGTTTTAGTCCAAGTGGGAGTTTGTTGGGTTTTATGTCCTAAAACTCGTGGTTTGTAAACTGAATGTATATTCTATTTTGCAATAAAGTTGTTATTGAGATTTATTCAGTAAAGTTGTTATTGAATAAAATGAATTGTTTTTACTTTTAACCTAACTCCAATAAACAAAGAACCCATGGCTATAGGTTGTATACTTAAACTTCATGTATGACGTGATTGTGGATCAAGTTCAAGTAATAGCCAGAACGGTCTATAGTATAGGGATAAGGCTGGGTACCTTATCCTGGGGACACTATTGGACGCGGCCCACTTTGTATAGTACAAACGATGTGATCCGAAATCGTTCATGTGGAGACATGTGAGTGGGGGCGTCCTATGCAATGAGTTTGCATAAGACTGAACCGCGAAACAAGTCGCTCTTTCTTTATAACTCCGTTTACTGTAAAGACCGACTTTTTCATATGATGACCTAGGTAACTCGATCTGAATCCTGAGCACGCTATGAACTCCTGTTTATTCGGGCTTATCCTTTGACTTGTATGGGTGAGAGTGGCCCGAGATCGCCGACTCAATAAGCCTACCATCTTGGGGATAAGACCGGGTAGGTAGCTGGGAACATAGTCCTGCGAGATGGAATTCACTCCTACCCGCTCTGAGGGATTAGTAGAGAGGTTGTTCCCTTAAGTGCTGACTCCGGGTCTTGAACTAGGGATCCCACCCTCTCATTGGCCCGAGAGGGACTTGGTATAGTGATGAGATCACATACCAATCGGTTTGGTGGTTGGACCACAAACCAATAGTTCATTAGAGGATCAGTGGGACTTAAGGAACAAGATGTAATTACGGGGGTAAAACGGTTATTTTGACCCAGCTGTAATTACGAACGACCTGTGAAGGATCGACTTACTAATGATGTTTATATCAAGAGGACAGAAATATATCTACGGTGAGGAGAGTGCAACCCTTGGACTTTAGTGGAGTCTCCGGGGGTTAACGAATGTTGGTTAGCTTGGTTAAAGAGTTTGACCGGTTAATCTCGTATCGTTGGAGCTCATGATCTGTAGGTCCTTTAGGTTCTCCTGGCTAGCTCGGATTAAGCCGTGTAACAATATGAGAGAAAAAGAATTTGAATTTATTGAAATTCGGTTTTGGAAGAATGATGGACATATTTAAATATGATTTAAATATGGGATCGGTGTAAAACATGAATAGGGATTCATGTGTGATGATTCGGTTTAAGAAACCGGGATTAGTCTTATTATTTAATTAATATTTGATATTGAATTAAATAATAATATTAATTAATTAAAAAGTTTAATTAATTATAATTTATTTTGTTTATTAAAATTAATTATGAATTAATTTTAAATGACAAAATGTTACAAGTGGGATTATCCAAGTCAAAGTGGAATTATCCAAGTTGAGTGGGTTTATCCAAGTTGTGAAGTGGATTGTGAATCACCAACAACATGCATATAAACTCATCAATTTTGGAACACTTGGTTGAAGACTAATCCATCCAATTTGAGGTGTCATGCTAAGCAAAGACTTTGTTGCATGTGAATTGCCTATAAATTGGATGAAGTTCAAATGGTTTGAAGTTGATGAATTTTCAAAGAGTTTGAATATTTGGATGAGCATGAAGAGTTCATGTTACTTGAGAAATTAGAAAGCAAAGTGTTAGACTTCTTCTCACAAAATCCTCATCACTTTCATCTTCCCATCTTCTTCTTCCAAACTTTTCCTTTCATAAAGGAGTCCCACCACTCCGTTGCTCGGCCCGAGGATAGCGGGACTACCGGAGGTGGTTCTCGAGGAGTTCGAGGAAAGCTTCGAAGGGTTCGTGAGGAGATTCGAGCATTGGAAGAGAAGTCTTTAGAACTACAAGAGGTATGTGTTCTAATTCCTTTTATTTCAAAGCTTTGTGCATGTTTCTTATTTAGCTAAATTGATGAAATTAGAGTGCCAATGATCCGTCTCGCTTCCGCTGCGCTACATGCGCTCCATCAGGCGGGTCTCGACAACCCGATGATTGGTGATAATTCGAAAATATCGTTACCAATGAGAAAATACGTTATTCGAAGTAATTCCACACTGAAGGATTACATGACTAAAGTCGACGCGTTTATACAGTATCAAGGATCAATTTTGAAGAATGTGAGGCTAAAGTAGGACAGTTATTTGGAGAGTTGAAAGGAAAACATCCTATAGCATCGTGTAGTGTAGCTTGTTGGGTTTTATGTCCTAAAACTCGTAGTTTGTAAATTGTATGAATGTATATATTCTATTTAGCAATAAAGTTGTTATTGAGATTTATTCAGCAAAGTTGTTATTGAATAAAGTGAATTGTGTTTACATTAACCTATACCAATAACAAACACCCATGGCGATAGTATGAGTACTTGAGCTTCATGTATGACATGAATGTGGATCAAGTTCTAGTAGACAGCCAAAACGGTCTATAGTATATGGATAAGGCTGGGTACCTTATCCTGGTAACACAATAGGATGCGGCTCTTATAGCACTCTAAAAGTGCTAATATTTAGCTCCTAAGTCTTGTAAATTAGAATAATTATTTGGGTTTAATTGATATATTTTGTATAATTTAATTTTTAAGGGGTAAATCAGGCATTTGCGATAATTAAGAGCTTAAATGAATATTTTAGAATGTTTTATTAATTAGTCGTTTTGAGTAATTAAGCTTCATTAATTAAATAATCTAATTATAACTCAAAACTGATTAATGGTTTAATGGTGCAGGGCTTGCCAAGACAATGGGGATGCCGAGGTTAAATCTTGGTGAATGCAAGATTTTCCTTCATTTTGTAAAAGTCAACTGCAGCAGTCAACGGTCAACAGTCAACGGTCGGTCAACACCCCTCGCCCGCGCGCCCCGCGTCCGCCCTCGCCCCCGCGCGCGTGCCCTATCCGTGACTGTAAATGCCCGTCATTAAAACTCAGCATAAGCCCGTCATTAAAAGTCAACAAAAATGCCCGATTTTGTAAATTTTCCAGAGAGCTCAGCGCCTAGGCGCTGGCCTAACGGAAAAATGGGTATAAATACCCATTTTTCTTAATTTAGGGCATTCTCTTTTGGCTATTCTCCTACCTCTTTCGAAATTTGGGCATTCTTAGCCATTTGTGGCTCTTTTCTTCATCTCCATGGATAGCTAAACAAGTAAGTGTTTGATTTCTAGTTTGGGATTGTAATCAATTTGGATTAAGGGGAGATTTGCCCTAATTTGTGTATGAATTAGATTGTCTTCCTTATGCATCTTCTTCCTTGTTCTTCATCTAAATAGCTTGGGTAACTGATTAGGGGTGACGCCCGAGTCCTTATGCATGCTTTACCGTTAGAGATTAAGACGTATAATTACCTCAATCGCTAGGTTGATGGAGCGCATGTAGCGCAGCGGAAGCGAGACGGATCAATGGCACTCTAATTTCATCAATTTAGCTAAATAAGAAACATGCACAAAGCTTTGAAATAAAAGGAATTAGAACACATACCTCTTGTAGTTCTAAAGACTTCTCTTCCAACGCTCGAATCTCCTCACGAACCCTTCGAAGCTTCCCTCAAACTCCTCGAGAACCACCTCCGGTAGTCCCGCTATCCTCGGGCCGAGCAACGGAGTAGTGGGACTCCTTTATGAAAGAAAAAGTTTGGAAGAAGAAGATGGGAAGATGAAAGTGATGAAGATTTTGTGAGAAGAAATCTAACACTTAGCTTTCTAATTTCTCAAGTCACATGAACTCTTCATGCTCATCCAAATATTCAAACTCTTTGAAAATTCATCAACCTCAAACCATTTGAACTTCATCCAATTTATAGGCAATTCACATGCAACAAAGTCTTTGCTTAGCATGACACCTCAAATTGGATGGATTAGTCTTCAACCAAGTGTTCCAAAATTGATGAGTTTATATGCATGTTGTTGTTGCTTAGCTTGAGGCCTTACTTGGACATGAGTAAACTAAAGGATCTAATGCATGAAATCGAAAGATACATGAGAATGAGTTAGTTTGATGCATGATGAGTTGATCTACTGCTTGAGAATCGTATGAAAAAACCTATAGAGGAGTCGTTAGTAGCCCTTGTTTCCCTACTTTACCCCTAATTCGTTGTTAGTAACATTGCTAGAAAATTGTTGTCTGCGCAATTTTCTTAGTTCAATTTTTTGGCCTTCTACATTCGAGTATACCTATCTACTTACACATTGAGCACGCAACAAGTTTTTGGCGCCGCTGCCGGTGATTTTGTTTAGTGAATACGAAGTCTGTTAAGTTAGAAAAACCAATTCTTAATATCTATTGGAGCTGATCTCTTTCCATTTTCTTTTACAGGTACCATTGGGTTAGTTTATGAATTAGCAGTCAAGTAGCGATCTAGAGTTCAATCCTGAGCCTGAAAGATTACTTAGGGCCAGAAACAGAGCTAAGAAACGCCTCTTCAAACAACCCCCTGTACCTCAAAACGTTGCTGACTCCGCGGAGTCTTCGCAATTTCTACAAACCGAAATGGATAGACCAGTCCAAAATCCAGCACCTACCATTCGCAACCCCATCGAAATAGTGAATGACAAGGATAGTGCCAACCTCTCCTACTTAGTTCCTATGCCTGGGAAACTAAACCCAAGCATAATACGCCCTGAAATTTTTGCCAACTCATTCGAGTTAAAGCCGGTAATGTTCCAAATGCTGTCCACTGTGGGACAATTTTTTGGAGTGGAAAATGAAGATCCCCACAATCATTTAAGAAACTTCCTAGGAGTTAGTGATAGCTTTGAGGCTTTACCTCTTTCCCTACTCATTAAGAGATAAAGCCAAAACGTGGTTAAATTCATTACACTCCGGATCAATTGTCAATTGGACAGATCTGGACGAAAAATTCTTAGTCAAATACTTCCCACCTGATAGGAATTCCAACTTCAGTGATGACATTATCAAGTTCAAACAAGCCGAAAACGAGTCCCTTCACGAAGGTTGGACAAGGTTCAAGGACCTTTTGCTTAAATGTCCACACCATGGCATTCCATGGTGTATCCAAATAGAAGTCTTTTTTAAAGGATGCAACCCCAGCACAAGGCAAGTGCTGAATTCGTCAGCTGGTGGTTCCATGCTTTCTAAAAGGTATAATGAAGCCTATGGGATTTTGGAGAAAATCTCAGCCTCTCACTGTAGATGGTCAGATGATCTAGTAGAGCCGAGTAGAGCTCAAGACAAGGATGCACTCAGTGCCATGATTAGCGAAATAAACGCCCTGACCAATCTAGTTAAACAAATGGCTCAAACCAATCTCCAAACCAGTGTCAACACCGCCGCAGCCATTTCAATGGGCACATCAAATAGTCAATGTGAGACACTAATTTGTGGGTTCTGTGGGGAAGGGCACCTGTATGATTACTGCCCTGGGAATCCAGCCTCAGTCTGCTACGTTGGAAGTCAACAGAGCCTAGGAACAACCCCTACTCTAACACTGACAACCCTGGTTGGAGAAACTGATAACTCCATTTTGGAGCTATTAAATACGTCCTAATCATAGCTAAAGACCGCTTCCAATTGATTAAATGTATCTCTTTTGTAGGAGAAAAGCGGCAAAGAGCTCGTGCGTCCATTGGGCATGTTCGAGAGCTTAAAGCAGAGTTTTAGCGCCCCGGGAATGCATCGGGAAGAGGGGAATTTGTTCCGTGAAGAAACGGGCCAAAACAGCCTTGGAGAGGCATTGCTTCAGCCCCAAACCCGAGAGCCAGCGTCGAGCTATAGCGTCGAGACGCTGACTCGACGCTGGAAAAACCCGAGAGCAAGCGTCGAGTGATAGCGTCGAGACGCTAGCTCGACGCTGCCCTGGCGTCGAGACCCTGCTTGGCGTCGAGACGCTCCGGAGGAGGCGCGCGCAGGAAATTCATCGGGGCAGCGTCGCGACGCTGGCCTTGCGTCGCGACGCCAGCGCGCGCGCGCGCGGATTACTTAGGGCACAGCGTCGAGACGCTAGGCCCAGCGTCTCGACGCTACGACGAAGGCAGTAGCTAAAAGACGATTTTTCTGCACTTTTTTAGACATCTTCATCTTCTTCATCTCTCCACGGATTTTGCTGATTTTTGTCTCCTTCTTCCCCATTTTCTCTCTATTTTCCGTGGAGCTCCGCCATTGTTGGCATGCTTGTGAGCTCCACTCTCATTTGTAATAGGTAGATGAACTCTTCCATGGTCGTTGGTGGAGCGGGATTGACGAACCGCGCCATGAGCGGCTAAGGTAAGGGTGACGGTTTGGGATTTGTTTAGGGGAATTTTGTTAGACTTTTATTGCTTTGATAATCTGAGTTTAGTTTTGCATATTGGTTCTGTTTACATTGCATCTATTTACTTTGCTTAATCCAACGCGCATGCTAAAATACGTTGATTGACACTCGGGTAGTTTCGCATGTCGTGTATGTTAAAGAGTAGCGATGTCGTGCCTCTCACTGCTCGACTAGTAACACAGGTAGATAGAATTAAATCGAAGTATCGGGTCGGGTTGGACAATCGTTGATTGCATACAGCGTTTGCGGGCAATCAGTTAGCGATAGGAATTCACGCCCGAATGTTCGTCGCGGTTAGCTAGTGACTATCTAAATTCATCTTAGGACGGATCATCTTAATGTGAGATTAGATAACGTGTAATTAGGACTGTGTGGCCTAATTAAAATCCATGGAGTCGGCTACTTTGGGGCTTCTCTGGTAGTCGTCCGCGTGCTTAGTAAATTGAATTCCATGTTATTAGAATTAAATGATAAGTTGTATTTGTCTAACAATTGACCCCGAGACTCCCCAAACCGTGCACACGTTCTCTTCTTATTATTTCCTTCTTCCGTTAGCTTTCTCATTATTTCCTATTTGCATGATAAAACCCCCCGTTACCAATTAATCAATCAAATCCCAATTTCACTAGTAAATTCAACTCTCCTATTCCTTGGATCGACCCTGTTACCACTGGCTGCAAAGCCTTGGTTATAGGCCTTATAAATCGTATTTTGGCAAGCCTCGACAGCTTGAGATTAAGCGGATATTCAAAAATCCGTCCACCAGAAACCACCCAAATCTTTCTTGGGGTGGACAACAAAACACTAACCAAAGTCAAAACCAACCAAGACCGAGTGGAACACCTGGTTTCACTCAACAAAATAACCAATCCATGTACCAAAAGCCATATAACCCTCCAATGGGGTCATCAGTAGAAAATTTACTGAAGGAGTACATTACAAAGAATGATGCTACCTTACAAAGTCAGCAAGCTACCCTTAGGAGCTTAGAAAACCAGATAGGGCAACTAGCAAATGAACTAAAAAATAGGCCCCAAGGTAGGTTGCCTGCTGACACTAAAGTACCTAGAAGGGATGGGAAAGAGCAAGTTCAAGCAATTGAACTTCGCAGTGGAAGACCATTGGTAAGCAACACTAGAGATACACCAAAGAGAGTAGAGAATGAAGAGTCTAGTGCTCCACTGGATTCTCTGCCAAACAATGGTCAACCATCAACAAGCACATCAATGGTGAGGCTGGAACCAATCATTGAGGATCCAGAAGAGATACCAAGGCCTCCCCCTATCCTTATGCGACCTGAAGTGCCTACATATGTGCCACCACCTCCATTCCCTAGAAGGCTGGAGAAAAAGCAAGAACATGAAGTGCACTTTAACAAATTTTTAGAAATTTTAAAACAAGTGCATGTGAACATTCCATTTGTAGAAGTCTTGCAGTCTATGCCTTCGTATGTTAAATTTTTGAAAGATATAATAACTAACAAAAAAATTATTGGTGAATTTGAAACAGTGAATCTCACCTAGGAGTGCAGTGCCATACTCCAGAACAAGCTACCAAAGAAGGAGAAGGACCCTGGTTCCTTCACCTTACTAGTTGAGTTGGGAGGCAAGCACGTGGGCAGAGCTCTTTGTGACCTGGGAGCCAGCATAAATTCATGCCCCTATCCCTATTCCGTCAATTAGGCATAGGGGACGCACGTCCTACCACTGTCAATTTGCAGCTTGCAGACAGATCCATCGCATACCCGGAGGGGAAAATTGAGGATATTCTTGTCAAGGTTGACAAATTCATTTTTCTTGCAGACTTTATCATTCTGGACTATGAAGCAGACAAGGAGGTACCGATCCTATTGGGCAGACCATTTCTAGCCACAAGTAGGGCCTTGATCGATGTCCAGAAAGGTGAGGTCACCATTAGGGTTCATGATGAGGAGGTTAAGTTTAGTGTCTTTAAAGCGCTAAGGTATCCTTCCGATTCTGAATCTTGTGCAAGTGTAGATATAATAGATTCACTGATGGAAGACCAACTTGAGCATGAACTGTTAACTAAGCATGCCAACGATTATGTACAAATAGATGTAACTGACTTAAACATAGCTGAAATAATGGACATACCTGTGAATAAACCTCAGCATGTTTGTATGACTACTGACTTAACTGAAAGATCCATGAATCCACTGAAACCATCCATTGAGCATCCACCCCTATTAGAATTAAAACCATTGCCTGATCATCTTAAATATGCATATTTAGGAGAGCATGATACTTTGCCTGTTATCATTTCGTCCAAATTAAGTAAAGAGCATGAAATTGCGCTAATTTTGCTGCTTAAGCAACATAAAAAAGCTATTGCATGGACGATTGCTGACATAAGAAGTATTAGCCCTTCCTATTGCATGCATAAGATATTATTGGAAGAGGAACATACACCTAGAGTAGATCACCAACGTAGGTTGAATCCCTCCATGAAGGAGGTAGTAAAAAAAGATATAATCAAATGGTTAGATGCAGGTGTAATCTTCCCTATAGCTAATAGTCAATGGGTGAGTCCAATTCAATGTGTGCCTAAGAAGGGGGGGATGACTGTAGTAGTGAATGAGAGTAATGAACTAATTCCAACTAGAACTATTACAGGATGGAGAGTCTGTATGGACTATAGAAAATTAAACAAAGAAACAAAAAAAGATCATTTTCCTTTACCTTTTATAGATCAGATGTTAGATAGGATAGTTGGCCGAGCCTACTACGGCTTTCTAGATGGTTATTCTGGATATAACCAAATCACCATAGATCCTGTGGACCAGGAGAAGACGACCTTTACATGTCCCTTTGGAACGTTTGCTTTTCGCAGAATGCCTTTTGGCTTATGCAATGCACCAGCAACATTCCAAAGGTGCATGTTGGCCATCTTTTCTGACTTAGATGATTCCATGATAGAAATATTTATGGATGACTTCTCGGTCTTTGGTGATTCTTTTAGTAATTGTTTAGAGAACATAAGACAAGTCCTAGCTAGGTGTGAGGAGACCAACCTAGTCCTGAATTGGGAGAAATGCCACTTTATGGTGGAAGAAGGGATAGTCCTAAGTCACAGAGTATCTAGAGCAGGAGTAGAGGTCGATAGGGCCAAGATAGAAATAATAGAGAAGCTAGTGGAGCCCCAAAACGTAAAAGCTATTAGAAGTTTTCTAGGTCATGCGGGGTTCTATAGAAGGTTCATTAAAAACTTTTCAAAAATTTCTAAACCTTTGTGTGAGCTTATAGAGCTGAACAAACCATTTGTCTTTTCCAAAGAATGTTTCTTAGCATGGACAACCCTTAAGAAAGCCTTAGTCACAGCACCTATTATAGTAGGACCAAATCGGGACCTACCATTTGAGATGTTGTGTGATGCGAGTGACTACGCAGTAGGGGTTATGCTATGCCAAAAAATAGATAAATTAACACATCCTGTATATTATGCAAGTAAAACACTGAATGAAGCACAATGTAATTACACAACCACGGAAAAGGAAATGCTAGCTGTGGTATTTGCCTGTGAGAAGTTTAGGAATTACATTGTAGGCACTAGGACCATTGTGTATACTGATCATTCTGCATTGAAGTACCTAATGAGGAAGGCTGATGCTAAGCCTAGGTTAAGTAGATGGGTATTATTGCTGCAAGAATTTGATTTAGACATTAGGGATAAGAAGGGATGCGAAAATGTAGTTGCTGACCATCTTTCTAGATTGCGGCATAATTGCGATAAAATTGCTGAGCCATAAATTTCTGATGCCTTTATCGATGAACATGTCTTTGTGTTAGCACATCGTGATAACGATGAGGAACCTTGGTTTGCGGATATTGATAACTTCCTTGCCTCGCAGGTACTACCAACTTTCAAGGGAGGGCAAGAAAAGAAGAGGTTTCTACATGAAGCTAGGAAGTTCATCTGGGACGATCCTACACTTTACAAGACTTGCGCAGACGAATTACTAAGGAAGTGTGTCTCAGCTGCTGAGGCGAAGTCAGTGTTGCAGCACTGCCATACGTCTCTCTAATTGGTATCAGAGCGATTTTGTGATTAACTCAATTTGCATCAATTTAAGTTGGTGGGTATTTTAGTTTAGAAATTGTTTATGAATTTATGTCTAAAGTGGAAATCGATTTTGGCATAGTTTCTATTTGAATTTCATAATTTGTAATTGCCCGATAATGTATGGGCTTTAATGCATGCTGAAGAGTATGTATTTTTCGAGTCATTAGAGTCCATATAGGTTTCTTTGTGAAAGAAGTTTGAGTTTGGAACTCGCCGAAATGTTCGGTATAAGTTCAAACTCGTTCTAGGCAATACGAGGAGAAATTCGAAGAGAAATTGGCCGAAGCGTTCGGAGGAAGCAAGCTGGTCAAAGGCGGTGCGAAGAGTTCGAAGTCCGCTGAAGACTTAGCTTGTTGATCAAGCTTGTAATAAAATAGTTATTGCTTGCTAAATGCCAAAATCGATCCACTTTAGTGTGTTTAATTAATTATGCATTGCGAATGTATGTTTTAATTAAAATCCATGTTTGTATGTGCATATAGTATGCCATATAGATTTAAAATCCCACCATAGGAAGCATGCTCCATGCATTGGTATTTTGTTATAAGTGTTATAATATATAGTATGCATATTTGGGAATTCATGAGTATTAATATAAGAGTTATATTAATTCATGAATTAGATGTTGCTAATTTAATAGAATAATTGATATAAGTGTTATATTAATTATGAAATTAAATATACAACATAGGTTGCCCGGGTTATATGCATATTGTAGGTTATAAGTGTTATAATATATCAGATGCATGTTTAGTTCATGAGTATTAATATAAGAGTTATATTAATTCATGAATTAGTTGTTGTTTGCTTAATAGAATAATTAATATAAGTGTTATATTAATTATGAAACTAAACATCCAACTAAGATGCATATTGTATGTTATAATTGTTATAATGTATAGGATGCATGCTTAATTCATAAATAATTGATATAAGTGTTATATTAATTTATGAATTAGGAGTTGTATATTTAAGAGCATATTCGATATAAGTGTTATATTGATTCTAAAGTTAAATATTCAACTTGCCATATCTTAGCGAATGTATGTTTGAGAAGCATATAGACGTTTGTTGTAGTAAGTCTAGTTTTTGCAAGTGTTGTAAAAATGACTTAGACTTTTAAAATCTATAACAAATAAAAGCATGTTCATTTAGGGTTAAATGAGTCGATCTGGTTCATTAGATGAATAGGTCGAAATCTCGTAAATGCTAAGGTTATGAGAAACTCACCCGGTGAAATCTTGTCTAAGGTTGGAGGATTTGAATTGACGGAACACCTCCTACCTGGGGACGATCCGGTACTTGAGTAAAGTTAACCGGCTTTATGAGCATGCATTATAGGTGTGAGGTAAGTAAAGTGTTTCTAACCTAAACATCTCAGGTAAATAGTTTGCCTAGACTTAAGGTTTTATTTTCTTAGCCGGATAAAACCTGAGTAGTTTACCCTAAAAACCGTCCACGATACTTAGTAGAAGTGTTGAGAAGGAATATACGATATATCCCTCTCCTGCTACGCACTCCCTAAAGTTCACAACGTGAGAATTTTGCTCGGCCTCGTGTTGTCAATAGGGCAACCCCATTCGGATGGTATTTGCAACTTTCAATAGCAAGGTGAATGGAGTAAGTATCTATAGTAAGTGGGAGAAGGAAGTACGTCCGTACATCCTATGGTCTCCTCCATTGGATTGAACCGTAAGATTCCCATGTTCCGCCTGCAGGTTGCTCTTAGTGGCACCATCCATTCGGAGGGCAGGGCATGGGAGATCGAACATCTCAGTCACCATTTATGGATAATGAAACATAGGGCCATTACCAACATTGACATTCCATTCGGTTGCTATGTTGGGGCCGTTCTGTGCGTTCTAAAAATGGAGGGTCACACTTACGGGATTTGCTAAGGAGTTAGTAAATCTTGACCGAAAACGATAACTAAGATGCTAGTGGAATATGAGTTATTCTGGAGCTAGCATTTAGTCAATAATGTCTTGGTTTAGTGAAGGAGTGCTCGTTTACCCTTAGGTAGCGACCATTCTAACTCACTAAAATATCGTTGCATGTAAATAAAGAGTTTGGGTACTTTATTTGCTGCTAAACCTCTTAATTGGTTTAAATAGGTTAAAACCGTTTCACTAATAGTTTTACATTCTTTTTCGGCATGTCGAGCTCGTTTATACAGTTGTTAGCTCACGACAAGTTAACCGGAGAGAAATACGGAACTTGGAAGTCGAACCCGAATACGATTCTGGTTCTGGACGACCTGAGGTTTGTCTTAACGGAGGAATGTCCTTCAGCTCCTGGCTCCAGTGCATCTCGAAGTGTTCGAGAGGCATACGATGGATGGATTAGGGCTATTGATAAAGCCCAAATCTATATCTTGGCAAGCATATTTGATGCCTTGTGCAAGTAGTATGAGGTTATGATTTCCGTAAAGGAAATCATGTCTTTATTACAAGCAATGGTGGACAGTCGTCCTCATCACTTAGTAATGAAGTCCTCAAGATCGTTTACAACTCTCGCATGGTGGAGGATACCTTTGTTAGGGAGTTTGTCCTTAACATGATGGTCCACTTTAGTGCGACAGAAGTAAACGTTGCTACCATCGTCATTTCAGACTTAACAGTCTCTGTACACTTCCAAAGGAATAGAGAAGGAGGCAAATGTTGTCACTTCGAAGAAATTCGTTGAGAGGTTGGCGTCAGGGTGTAAGCCTAAGTCTGCTTCTCTGAGTAATGAGATTATTCAGAAAAAGAAGAGTAACAGGAGAAATGGCAAAGCCCCTACTGTTCGCAAGATAAAGTCTTCAAACAAAGGAAAATGTTTCCATTGTACTGAAGATGAGTATTGGAAGCGTAAGTGCTCCAAATACTTTGCTGAGAAACAGGCTGAGAAAGAACGACAAGATAAATGTGATTTATTTGTCAAAACAAGTTTAGTGGATATGAATGTCATACCTGGATGTCTTCAGGACCCACTATTCATGTTTGTTTTTCTACAGGAAACTAGTTACTGACAGTCGTTTTCTCGCTGTGAGATATGGAGATATCGTAGCAGCTGAACTAGTGGGAGACTTTGTAGTTGTTGTATAGAGATAATAACATTTATTATATGTAATTATTGTATATATTTCTGGTTTAAACTGAACACTTGTATATTATATCTTTTGGTTTTATAATGAACAGTTCATTTAGCAAAAGATATATACTGATGTGTTCTATTAAACTCGAAAACAACTAGCGTGTTAAGACTCACAGTGTTAACGAAAGCTATAAGAGATATCAACAAAGGTTGTTAATCAAACTAGAGTTTCTCAACCGTTGAGAAAGCCTTAATGCAGTGGGAGGATTGTAGGACAACCCGATCCGCTGCACTGGCTTGTGTTTAACTCAAAGTTCTCATACTTGATGATAACATTGGGGATTCGTTGTCTTTAATTAGGCAATGAATCACATAGACAAGGCCAAATGCCTCAACGCCACAAATCTATGGTTGGTATTGAGACCAAGCGACTAAGGTGAAAACCTTTATGGCTTGACTTTCTGGTAATGGGATTGTCCCGAAGAGAAAGGGTTTATTGTGTATACTCTCTTTCTCTTGTTGCCAGACATAAGTTAAATAGATGACTCTTATCCATTGTCATGTTCTATCTTCATAGAATAAGGCAAGTGGATGTCAAGTTAGCTTTCCTGCAGAATAGCTATCTTGATCAAAGTATCTATAAGTCTCAACCAGATAGATTCATAATTCGAGGACAAAGAGCAAATGGTTTGCCAGCCTATTCGATTCATTTATGAATTAGAATAAGCATCTTTATCCTGAATTGTAAGGTTTGACATGGTGATCAAATCTTATGGCTTTGAACAAAAGTTTGAACAATAATTTGATAAACCTTGTTTGACAAGGGTTTAGTCAATGTTGTAGCTTTCATAGTTCGTTTCGTAGTTTAATGTCCTAATCATGGAAAATGATATAGGATTAATTTCTGACACTTAAGCATTAACTAGCGAACCATTTCCAAATAGTTGATTTGGAGGTAGGCTTAGTTTGTTCTATGGATTCAGGTTGATCTGAGTCGTAAGAACAAATCGCTAGTGTTATCTCTAAAATCTTTTATTGATAAGTTGTTGTCAATATTTGATGGTCTATGGAAATGGTTTCTTGAGACACCTCAAGTGTTGAGGATACGAGATGCACCCAAGTACATTTACTTATTGGAGGTCAGATGTATCTTTTAAGATACATGACTGTTGCGTGCTCAATGTGTAAAGATAAATATGCAAGAGGGTAGAGAGAGCACTTAGAACATGCAAGCATACATGGTCTCACAGCAAGTAGTAAGTATATTTCATTCGTTTTTTCCACAGAGACTCATTTTTAGCTATTCGCGAAGTGTGATTGTTAAGAAAGATGGGATGAATTTGATGGGGTAAGATTGGTTTTTAATTATCTAATTTTTGCTGAATGTATAAAGGGATATAACATAAACAAATGCAAGTTGAAATTAGATGCAAAGGACAAGAGATGGAATTAATAAACGAGGAAGAAAACAGCTAAACAGAATGAAAATCTGGCAGAATTGCGAGGACCGCAATGTTTCCGCAATTAAACAGCAGCGAAAGTGTGCAAATGGGTGAATTGAGGGCTACTAATGACTATCCTATAGGCATTTTATTACGATTCTCAAGCATTGGATCAACTCTCTGTACATCAAACTCACTCTATCTCAAGTATCGTCCGATTCCAAGCATTAGAGTCTTAAGTTTACTCGACTTCAAAGTAAGGTCTCAAGCATCTTGTTTAAGCAGGAGTGTTTAGTTTGTACTAGGGAAACGCCTATTCCTAGGCCGTTTCCTGATTACCATGAAAGGCTAGCATGATTATATGACTCTGAACTCTTACTCCTTCCAGAGGTTAGGAGTTCTTTGGACAAAATGGATGGCCAATCGAAATTGCCCGTGGGATGAAGCTTACATACAATCAATGTTCGAGTGTTAAACTGCCTACTTGATTCACGTTTTTAAGCCTATAGTTCTGTCATTAGCATGCCCCTAAGTGACTTAGCTACTCATGGATATATAGAGAACAGACATGGCAGATAAGATAGACATGCTTAGAAAGGAAATGTGCTTAAAACAGAAAGCAAAACCCGTAGCAGAAGATAGGAAATGAGAAATGCAGAAATGAACTTCGATTACTGGAATTGTTTGTTGAACAGATGAAAGTTGTAAAGTAAATAGCCACAAGACAGAAAGCAACGAAATAAACTAATCTAGCTACTTAGGAAAAGAACAGCACGAAGCAGAATGTAAAACAGAAGAGGAACACAGAAAAACAGTAAAGAGATGCTGGAAAGCTTCGTGGCAGTCGCCTCGAATGAAGGGGATGAAAGATCAGCCTTGCTTGGATGAATCCAATCGAGAGAGAAGAAGAATCTTCTCTCCTTCCTATCAGATTATCGATTCCAACAGCTGAGACTCTCACTCCAACAGACGGCAAAGGAAAACAGATGGAAATGATGGACTGCGAGAAGACTTCTGCGCTTCGAGTGATGATCAAACCTCCGACTTTGGCCCCCTTTTATAGTAGTTTGCAGGTGCGTTTGGGCCAAGGAGAACCATCAATCTTCAACGTCATATATCAGAATGGATGGAGGAGAAAGAACGAATCCCTGAAAATACGGAAATTAACAGAAAAAGATCAGTCAACTTACGGTTTTCACTTGAATAATTGCGGTCACCGCAATGATTTCGCAATTCATTCGCAATGCTCATTTTTCATTCTTTTCCTTCGGTTTTCAACCCTTTTTCTACCTATTGTGCATAAGTCCTAAATTAGCTACCTTCTTCTAATTCTCATATTAAAGCATAGGTTTAGGCTAAATGCTAACAAAAACACCTAAATGTGTACATCTTCTTAAGCTAAATGGGTCCTAAATAAGTCACTTTCAGAGACTTAACACACCCCCAAACTTAAGGCTTTGCTTGTCCTCAAGCATACTAAGGACTTACCTAGGCTGTTATTTTATCTTCTTTAACTACTTACCGACTCCCCTATAGCCCTATCTCTAGCAGTGCTGTCCTGTGACACACTTCTAAGTTTAGAACTAACCTCTTATCCAGCTTCTTCTGACTTCACCTGCCTACTATACCCGCTGCTTTTGTTAACCCCCTACTACTGATCTAACTACTTTTATGATATCATGCTATTATCCCTAAGGTTTCAAATTCTACCAAGCTTTACTCCAGACTCAGTACATGCTTCTAGCTTATTTTTAATGTGTCTAGGATTCCTTAGAGTCATGCCAGTCTTAGTATTAACGGTGACAGTGGTACTTTTAGAGAACAACCTAAACCCTGGCATCACTACATTGGATATACATTCATCTCCCTAGACAAACCTAAAAGCTACAACCTTGTGCTTAGCTCATTAAGGATCAGAGTTCTTTTTACATAGGACATCTAAGCCACAAGATTATAACTCCCAAGCATACATTCTTCCTCCCCTATTTCTCCTTTTTCCTTTTTTTTACTTAGGTGGAGTCTCCCCTTGGTTTGCCTTTTGATGCAATGCCACTTGTGGTTTACACACTTGGCACTGATTACTCAGCAACTTGAGAAAGACTCCCCTCTTTATTCTATTTTTCACTTTTTCTATTTATCACAAAATTTTTTTTTTTTTAGGAGAAGAAGAATGCTTATGTCCTAAGGAAGAGAGGAATGTTCCTAGGCCTAGGGTGGCCTCCCCCAAACTTCAACTACTCATTGTCCCCAATGAGTGTCTGAGGTGGCACACCCCCAAACTATCCTAGAAGCATCTAGTCCAAAGTAAAACAAAGAGAATTTAAAAATCCTAGGCATAGGCAAAACATTCTAAAAGCAACTATCCCAGCAGCAGAAAATTTGAACATAACAGAAAGTTTTAAGGACTTATGGTTTATGCATGCTGAGCACTATTCAGAGGCAAATTTAAACTATCAAAGGGTGTCCTATGACACTCATCCAGCATGCTTCAAGATCAGCTATATAAGGTAGTCATGCTAGCAGCAAAAGATAGAATTTAACAGATCACAGCCTAACTAAACAGACAGTCCAAAACATGCAATCAGTCACAAAAATTGCGGGAACCGCAATTATTTCGCAATTCAATCCGGGCAGATATAACATTGATTCAGGCCCCTAGCATGCTTTTTCCTGTTACTCATGCATCCTAAAAATAAAACTAAACTATCCTACCTATTCAGCTAACATCAGACTAGACTAAGCAAAAGAAAAAGCATAAAACTAAACATTAAAAACAGATCAAAAATTGAACACAAAACAGCATAATTCACAATATCCTATCAGAAAGCAGAAAATTGTCTTTTTTTTCTAAGGGAACAGCAATACTCCCTTTAGTGCACTTCAAACCAGCACTCAATTCTCATCATCCTCATCTGGTTGCCTTGGTCGTGGGGGAACCCATGGAGTTAGGAGGTTGGTGGGGAAGTCCGGGAAGATGCATCCCAACTGGTCTGCAACTTCTTTGTCCCTTGCCTGCGCATAGTTGGCCCATTGAGCCAATCTTCTCTGCAAGTCCATTAAGCAGGCCATGGATAGGGACTGTTCAGCAGCCAGCCTATCGAATTCAAACTCCATATTCCCCTTTCTTCTCAGCCTCAGGTTAGCAGGCAACTCCAAATGGCCTGTGTACGGCATCTGCTGCTCCAAGCGCTCGGTGGGGACTCCTGCAAGCAAACATAGCTTGGTTATGGTATTAGGGAAAAACAAGGGTCCCTTACCTTTCTTTGCACATTCAGCAATGGCAGCTGACATGATTTCCCCCACATTGACCGTGAGACCGCGTATGATGGCATAAACCAGCAGTGATCTACTCTGGTTGATTGTCGTCTCGTGGGTCACAGGGGACAGCTTTCTCCTCACAAAGGCAAACCACACAGCTGCCTTTGCTGTCAGATTGGCACTCATTAAGGTGTGCCTCCCATTGCGTGAGACAGTCCACGCTGCTTCAGGCTGGCCAATTGTGCGAATAGCCTCTTCCAGCACTGCCTCAGTCGGCTCATCAACTATCCGTGCATAATCTGTATGAGGCTGGCCCTTGAGACCAAAGGCTTCATTGATGGCCTTGGCTGAGAAATCAACTTCCACCCCTCTGACCACAGATAGGCCATCCTCAGGGCTGAGCACATTGGCGTAGAAATCGTACACCATGCTCGTGTAGGCTGGATTAGGCGGTCTGCAAAATTCTTCCCAGCCATGGTTGATCACTCCTGCGCGCAAGAACTGCGGCAGGTCAGCGAGTCGGTCGAGGAAACCTTTCTCGTGCAACAAGTCTCTCTTCCTCAACTCAGCACCCCTGGATTCAGCATCAGACGAAACATACCTCACTGACTGAGGTTCGTCTTCAGGGTAGAGTTTAGCCTTCCCCTTGTCTGCTGGTTTGGATGATTCGGCAGCCTCCACCTTGAGGCGTTTGAGCGAAGGCTCAGTACTTTCTTTGTCTGTCGATGGCACCTTCTTGGCCTTCTTTTTCTTCAACTTCTTGGCCTTAACAATCTTGGCCTTCTTCTTCTTCTTGAGCCTAGCCTTGACATTGATCTGCTGGAGGCATGCCCCCAACGTTTCTTCCATAGAATCGTCCTGCTGTGCAGGCTCGGCAGGGCTATCTTCCCTCATAGGAGAGAAGACTTCGTCTTCCCCAGCATCTCCACTGCCTTGCGTGGACTCCTGATAATCCCCATAAGGGAATTCAGGATCAGGCCGTGGAGAATTGTGCTCTGCTGATGGTGTCTGCGCAGAACTTAGTGGCGAAGATGGCAGCTCAGGGCTCTGCGCTGCTGCAGGCGTCGGATCAGAACTTTGAGGTGCTGGAGACAACTCGGCGCTCTGTGCAGGCGGTGACGACTCTGCGCTTGGCACTGGTTCAGATGGGAGAGGGCTGCGCGCAGGTGATGCAGACGGCGACGAACCTTCTTTGGCTGACTCGTGGGAAGCACGATCAGTTTCTTGACTCTCCACAGAGGGAGTCTTTGCTGTGCTTGGTTCGGCGGCCGTCGTGACACTCCACCGGCGTTTCTTGGGCGTGCCCACTGGCTCAGATGGTCCAGCAGGGATCTCAGTGACCACCCTCCACTTCTTCCTACGAATAGGAAGCTTGGGAAGGGGACCGGTGCGAACGGCACCATCGTCTGCAAGGGTGAGAAGCGCTTCCCTCGCAGCCGCCTCAGCTGCGTCATCAGCCTTCTTCTTCGCTGCAGATCTTTCCGCTCGTGTGAACACCATTGCTGATTCTTGAAGATCTTGGGAGAAGAATCAAAGATGGAGAGAATCGCTGAATTCTTGGAGAGCAAAGAGAGAGATAATCGTAACGATCGAGCGGCTTCCAACGGATATAAAAGAAAACGGATAAAATCCCAACGGCTCTTTTTTGCGGATCCAGCAATTTTAGCGCAATTTTAGGGATATTATTTCATCAAAATCTCAATCTTTGATCGCCCGTATCTTTTATTTGGCTGAACCGTTTCTTGATTTTTAAAGTGGGATTTACTCTCCTTGATCCCCTCTTTCGAATCCTTGCAAAAACAAACAAAACAAACATTAAATACGCAATTAAAATTACACCACAAAACATATAAACGATAACCGGAAAAACAGAAAAAATAAACTAAGGCATTGGCCTTGACTAAACGAGCACAGTAACCACTCGTTCTCTCTCGTTCTTTTTGTCATGCTTCAGTCAAGAGGAAGGCCGAGAGAGTCTTCACATCTCCTTCCTCATAGTAGTGCTTCAACCTAGCACCATTGACCATAAATGGCTGACCTTGCTGCAAGTTTTTTATCTCTATTGCACCATGAACAAAGACATTAGTAACAACAAATGGACCCGACCATCTAGACTTTAGTTTGCCTGGAAATAACTTTAATCGTGAGTTAAATAAGAGTACAAGTTGGCCTTTCCTAAAGTCTTTGATCCTGAGTCTACTGTCGTGCCATATTTTGGTCTTTTCTTTATACATTTTGGCATTCTCATAGGCCATATGCCTAAGCTCATCAAGTTCATGTAGCTGCAAAGATCTCAATGTCCCCGCATCCTTTACACAAAAATTCAATTCTTTCATGGCCCAAAATGCCTTGTTTTCCAACTCAAGTGGCAAGTGGCAAGCCTTGCCATACACCAACCTATAGGGAGACATGCCTAGGGGTGTCTTATATGCTGTTCTATAAGCCCAAAGTGCATCCTCAAGCTTAAATGACCAGTCTTTTCTATTAGGTTTAACTACCTTTTCTAGGATGTTCTTTATCTCCCTATTGGAAATTTCAGCTTGACCATTCGAGTGTGGGTGATAGGGAGTAGCTACCCTATGTCTAATGTTATACTTAGCCAATATCTTCTCCATAGCCTTATTAACGAAATGTGACCCCTCATCACTAATGATAGCACGAGGAGTCCCAAATCTAGTGAAAATGTGCCTATGCAAGAAGTTAGTGACTGTTTTAGCATCATTATTAGGACATGCTTTGGCTTCTACCCACTTGGACACGTAGTCCACTGCCACTAATATGTATAGGTTACCTGACGATGGAGGGAATGGTCCCATGAAATCAATGCCCCATACATCAAAGAGCTCCAACTCTAAGATGTAGGTGAGGGGCATCTCATCCTTGCGACTGAGGTTACCTGTCCTTTGGCATTCGTCACAGTTGTGGGCATAGTTGTGGGCGTCTTTGAAGATTGTTGGCCAATAGTAGCCACTCTGAAATACCTTCGCAGCTGTTCTTTGACCACCAAAGTGTCCACCGTAAGGAGATGAGTGACAGTGCTGCAGCACAGACTTCGCTTCAGCAGCTGAAACACACTTCCTCAACAACCCATCAGCACAGGTTCTGTAAAGTGTGGGGTCATCCCAGATGAATTTCCTTGCTTCATGAAGGAACCTCTTCTTCTCTTGTCCTCCCTTGAACACTGGCAATACCTGTGATGCACGGAAGTTAGCAATGTCAGCAAACCAAGGTTCCTCATCGTTATCACGATGAGCCAACGCAAAGACATGTTCATCTATAAAAGCATCAGAAATTGCGGTCTCCGCAATTTTTTCGCAATTGTGCTGCAATCGAGACAGGTGATCTGCAACCACATTTTCACATCCCTTCTTGTCCCGAATGTCCAAATCAAATTCCTGCAGCAATAACACCCATCTAATCAATCTAGGCTTGGCGTCAGCCTTTCTCATAAGATATTTTAAAGCAGAATGGTCAGTATATACAATGGTCCTAGTGCCTACAATATAGTTTCTAAATTTTTCACAAGCAAATACTACAGCAAGCATCTCTTTCTCTGTAGTTGTATAATTACATTGAGCCTCATTCAAGGTCTTACTAGCATAATAGACAGGGTGTGTGAGCTTGTCAATCTTCTGTCCTAACATGACTCCTACAGCATAGTCACTGGCATCACATAGCATCTCAAATGGGAGATCCCAATTTGGTCCTACTATGATTGGTGCTGTGACCAATGCTTCCTTAAGGGTTTTCCAAGCTACTACACATTCTTTAGAGAAGATAAATGGTCTATTTAGCTCTAGAAGCTCGCACAGAGGCTTGGCTATCTTAGAAAAGTCCTTAATGAACCTTCTGTAGAAACCAGCATGCCCTAAGAAGCTTCTGATGGCTTTGACATTCTGGGGCTCTACCAACTTCTCTATGATCTCTATTTTCGCCCTATCCACTTCTACACCTGCCCTTGACACTCTATGTCCTAAGACAATCCCTTCATCTACCATAAAATGGCACTTTTCCCAATTTAGGACTAAGTTGGTCTCTTCACACCTAGCCAGGACTTGTCCTAGGTTCTCTAGACAGGTTTTAAATGAGTCCCCAAAGACTGAGAAGTCATCCATGAATATTTCTATCATGGACTCATCCAACTCAGAGAAGATTGCCATCATGCACCTTTGGAAAGTTGCCGGTGCATTGCATAAGCCAAAAGGCATTCTGCGGAAGGCAAACGTTCCAAAAGGGCAAGTGAAGGTAGTCTTCTCTTGATCCTTAGGGTCTATAGTAATTTGATTATAGCCCGAGTACCCATCTAAAAAACAATAGTAGGCTCTACCAGCTATTCTATCTAGCATCTGGTCAATAAACGGTATAGGGAAATGGTCTTTTTTAGTTTCTTTATTTAACTTTCTGTAATCCATACACACTCTCCACCCTGTGACAGTCCTTGTTGGAATCAGTTCGTTGTTCTCATTGACTACCACAGTTATTCCCCCCTTCTTAGGTACACATTGGATGGGGCTCACCCATTGGCTACTAGCTATGGGGAAAATCACTCCTGCATCTAACCACTTTATTATTTCTTTTTTCACTACCTCTTTCATAGAGGGGTTCAACCTACGCTGGTGATCTACCCTAGGTGTGTGCTCTTCCTCTAGTATAATTTTGTGCATGCAATAAGAAGGGCTAATGCCTCGAATATCAGCAATAGTCCATGCTATAGCCTTCCTATGTTGCTTAAGCAGTAAAATTAAATCAACCTCATGCTGTTCACTTAGCTTAGAAGAAATAATTACAGGCAGCGTATCATTATCTCCTAGATATGCATATTTGAGGTGAGTAGGTAGTGGTTTCAGTTCTAAAATAGGTGGATGCTCAATGGAGGGCTTTAACGGATTTACAGTTCTTTCAGTTAAATCTATATTCATACATACATGCTGTGGTTTATCTACAGGCATATTCATTATGTCAGATACATTTAAGTCAGCTACATCTATTTGTACATATTCACTAGCATGCTTGGTTAACAGTACATGCTCTAATTGTTCTTCCATTAGTGAGTCAACAACATCCATGCTAGCACAAGACTCAGAATCAGAGGGATACCTTAAAGCTTTGTAAACACTAAATTTTACCTCTTCATCATGAACCCTCATAGTTAACTCACCTTTTTGAACATCTATTAGTGCCCTACCTGTGGCTAGAAATGGTCTACCTAGCAGGATGGGTACCTCCTTGTCTGCCTCATAGTCCAGGACAATGAAATCTGCAAGGAAAATGAATTTGTCAACTTTAACTAGAATATCCTCAATCTTACCTTCTGGATATGCGATGGATCTGTCTGCTAGTTGTAAAGTGACAGTAGTTGGACGTGCTTCTCCTATTCCCAACTGGCGGAATAGGGACAAGGGCATGAGATTGATGCTGGCGCCCAGGTCACAAAGCGCTCTGCCCACGTGCTTGCCTCCAAGTTCTACAGGTAAGGTGAAGGAACCAGGATCCTTCTCCTTCTTGGGCAGCTTGTTCTGGAGGATGGCACTGCACTCCTCGGTGAGGTTTACTGTTTCAAACTCACCAATTATTTTTTTGTTAGTAATAATATCCTTCAAGAACTTTACATAAGAAGGCATCGATTGTAAAACCTCTACAAAAGGAATGTTAACATGCACTTGCTTAAGTATTTCTAAGAATTTATTAAAATGAACTTCCTGTTCCTGCTTCTTCTTAAGTCTTCGAGGGTATGGAGGTGGTGGCACATAAGCAGGCACGTCAGGGCGCCTTAGGATAGGTGGAGGCCTTGGAATTTCTTCTATGTCCTCAACAATTGGCTCTAGCCTGGCTCCTGATGTGCTAGTCGGTGGTGGACCTTGGTTTGGCAGAGACTCCAGTGGAGCACTAGACTCAGTGTTCTCTACTCTCTTTGGTGTGTCCTTTGTGTTGCTCACCAACGGTCTTCCACTCCTAAGTTCAATTGCTTGAACTTGTTCCTTGCCATCTCTCCTTGGTACCTCGGTGTCAGCAGGGAGTCTACCTTGGGGCCTACTTTTAAGTTCATTGGCTAATTGGCCTATTTGGTTTTCCAGGCTCCTAAGAGTAGCTTGCTGGCTCTGAAGAGTAGCATCATTCTTAGCTATATATTCCTTGAGTAGGTTTTCTACAGAAGATCCTACAGGTTGATTGTAAGGTTTTTGGTACATTGACTGGTTATGTTGGGGAGTGAAACCAGGTGTTCCACTCGGTCTAGGTTGGTTAGAATTTTGGTTAGTGCTTTGTTGGCCACCCCATGATAGGTTAGGGTGGTTTCTCCAGCCAGGATTGTAAGTTTGTGAGTATGGGTTGTTCCTTGGCTGCTGCTGGCTTCCTACATAGCAGACCGAGGATGGATTCCCAGGGTAGTATTCATAAGGGTGCCCTTCCCCGCAGAATCCACAGATTGGTGCCTCGCCTTGACTTGGTTGGGTGCCCATTGACATGGCTGTGGCGGTATTGGCACTGGTTTGGAGATTGGCCTGAGCCATTTGCTTGACTAAGTTGGTCAGGGCATTTATTTGGGTGCTCATGGCGCTTAGAGCATCCTTGTCTTGAGCTCTAGTTGGCTCTACAGGATCGTCTGACCACCTACAATGAGATGTTGAGATCTTCTCCAAGATCTCATAAGCTTCGTTGTAACTCTTGGACAACATGGAACCTCCAGCAGATGAATTTAAAACTTGTCTGGTGCTGGGGTTGCATCCTTTAAAGAAGACTTCTATTTGGATACACCATGGAATGCCATGGTGTGGACATTTAATGAGAAGGTCTTTGAATCTTGTCCAAGCTTCGTGAAGAGACTCACTTGGAGCTTGTTTGAATTTTATGATATCATCACGAAAGGTCGAATTCCTATCTGGTGGGAAATATTTGACTAGGAATTTTTCTGCTAAATCTGTCCAATTGAGGACAGATCCTGAGGGTAAAGAACTTAACCATGTTTTGGCTTTGTCCCTTAAAGAGTAAGGGAAAAGATATAGCCTCAGGGCTTCTTGGGAAACTCCAGGGATTAGGAATGTGTCACTAACTCCTAAGAAGTTCCTAAGGTGGTTATGGGGGTCCTCATTTTCTATTCCAAAGAATTGTCCCACAGTGGACAACATTTGGAACATCACTGGCTTTAACTCGAATGAGTTGGCAGTGATTTCAGGACGGATTATGCTGGGGTTCAGCTCCCCAGGCATAGGTACTAAATATGAAAGGATGGCGCTATCCTTGTCATTCGCTATTTCAATGGGATTGCGAGTGACAGGCACCAGGTTTTGATTTACTCCAGCCATTTCTTCTTGAGGTAATTGCGGAGGAATTGTAGTCTCTGCAATGATTGGAGGTAAAAGGGTTTGTTTAAAGAGACGTTTCTTGGCTCTATTCCTAGCTCTAAGTAATCTCTCGGGCTCAGGGTTGAACTCTAGATCACTAGATGGAGTCTCATTCATAAACTACCCTAAATGGTACCTGAAAAAGAAATGAAAAATGGATCAAATTCAATGGAAAATAACTTGATGTTTCAGACTTAACAGACTTCGTTTTCACTTAAAATAAGTCCCCGGCAGCGGCGCCAAAAACTTGTTGCGTGCTCAATGTGTAAAGATAAATATGCAAGAGGGTAGAGAGAGCACTTAGAACATGCAAGCATACATGGTCTCACAGCAAGTAGTAAGTATATTTCATTCGTTTTTTCCACAGAGACTCATTTTTAGCTATTCGCGAAGTGTGATTGTTAAGAAAGATGGGATGAATTTGATGGGGTAAGATTGGTTTTTAATTATCTAATTTTTGCTGAATGTATAAAGGGATATAACATAAACAAATGCAAGTTGAAATTAGATGCAAAGGACAAGAGATGGAATTAATAAACGAGGAAGAAAACAGCTAAACAGAATGAAAATCTGGCAGAATTGCGAGGACCGCAATGTTTCAGCAATTAAACAGCAGCGAAAGTGTGCAAATGGGTGAATTGAGGGCTACTAATGACTATCCTATAGGCATTTTATTACGATTCTCAAGCATTGGATCAACTCTCTGTACATCAAACTCACTCTATCTCAAGTATCGTCCGATTCCAAGCATTAGAGTCTTAAGTTTACTCGACTTCAAAGTAAGGTCTCAAGCATCTTGTTTAAGCAGGAGTGTTTAGTTTGTACTAGGGAAACGCCTATTCCTAGGCCGTTTCCTGATTACCATGAAAGGCTAGCATGATTATATGACTCTGAACTCTTACTCCTTCCAGAGGTTAGGAGTTCTTTGGACAAAATGGATGGCCAATCGAAATTGCCCGTGGGATGAAGCTTACATACAATCAATGTTCGAGTGTTAAACTGCCTACTTGATTCACGTTTTTTAGCCTATAGTTCTGTCATTAGCATGCCCCTAAGTGACTTAGCTACTCATGGATATATAGAGAACAAACATGGCAGATAAGATAGACATGCTTAGAAAGGAAATGTGCTTAAAACAGAAAGCAAAACCCGTAGCAGAAGATAGGAAATGAGAAATGCAGAAATGAACTTCGATTACTGGAATTGTTTGTTGAACAGATGAAAGTTGTAAAGTAAATAGCCACAAGACAGAAAGCAACGAAATAAACTAATCTAGCTACTTAGGAAAAGAACAGCACGAAGCAGAATGTAAAACAGAAGAGGAAGACAGAAAAACAGTAAAGAGATGCTGGAAGGCTTCGTGGCAGTCGCCTCGAATGAAGGGGATGAAAGATCAGCCTTGCTTGGATGAATCCAATCGAGAGAGAAGAAGAATCTTCTCTCCTTCCTATCAGATTATCGATTCCAACAGCTGAGACTCTCACTCCAACAGACGACAAAGGAAAACAGATGGAAATGATGGACTGCGAGAAGACTTCTGCGCTTCGAGTGATGATCAAACCTCCGACTTTGGCCCCCTTTTATAGTAGTTTGCAGGTGCGTTTGGGCCAAGGAGAACCATCAATCTTCAACGTCATATATCAGAATGGATGGAGGAGAAAGAACGAATCCCTGAAAATACGGAAATTAACAGAAAAAGATCAGTCAACTTACGGTTTTCACTTGAATAATTGCGGTCACCGCAATGATTTCGCAATTCATTCGCAATGCTCATTTTTCATTCTTTTCCTTCGGTTTTCAACCCTTTTTCTACCTATTGTGCATAAGTCCTAAATTAGCTACCTTCTTCTAATTCTCATATTAAAGCATAGGTTTAGGCTAAATGCTAACAAAAACACCTAAATGTGTACATCTTCTTAAGCTAAATGGGTCCTAAATAAGTCACTTTCAGAGACTTAACAATGACCCGATATGTGCTATGCAGTGGGAGCTGTCAGTATTATTAGTCCAATTGGATTGGATTCTGGTTAAAGTGTTGTCCTTGTACTTAGAGGAGTAGAATACAAGAGTTGTATTGTTGATTCCTCGTTGGTAGCTAAGTCTATTTGCAGCTTGTGAAGCAGCAATATGTTTATAAGTTGAGCTCGCAGATAGTGCTATGAGGAGATGTGATGGTCACATGGAAAGCCTCGTAGTACTTCATGCTGATTTATTTACTAAGTCTCTCATGGCTAAAGTGTTTGAGAGACACCTATAAGAGTCTAGGGCTCCGAGTTGCTAGAGAGGACAGTGGGAGAAAACTTATGATATATGATATATTAGTTTTCTCCACCTAACATGTACACCACGGACGTTTAAGTCCAAGTGGGAGTTTGTTGGGTTTTATGTCCTATAACTCGTGGTTTGTAAACTGTTAGGTTTGTAAATAATCTATTTAGAATAAAGAGTTATTAGTTTTATTCAGTAAAAGAGTTTACTGAAATAAAGTGAAACGTGTTTGGTTTACCTATACCAATGACCAACACCCTTGGCTGAATATGAGTACTTGAGCCTCATGTATGACATGATTGTGGATCAGGCTCAAGTAGTCAGTCAAAACGGTCTATAGTATACGGATAAGGCTGGGTACCTTATCCTGGTAACACTATTGGATGCGGCTCACTTTGTATTGTACAGAACGATGTGATCCGAATCGTTCCACATGCTCCTCCGTGACTCCGGCGGGCTTCATCCCCGCGCAGACGCAGTGAAATTCCATCAGGTGTTTGTTCGCGTCCTCCCCTGCATTGCCATGAAAAGAAGGTAACTGGTGAATTAAACCTGACTTTAACTCAAAGTTACCTGCTACCACGGGGTAGTTTATGCATAGGGGCTGCAGGTTCAGATCTGGCGCTGCCAATAATCCACCACCGCTAAATATTATCTTATTGGTAGATGTTAGAGATAAAGGCTTAAGAGATTACGTTGCGCCAAATTTTTGTGATTTTAATTCATGCATAGTCAGATCGGAGATTGATGCCAAACGATTTTAGCTAAGCCTATTATATTTAAATTGCTTTCTACCGCAGGACAATTTGGTGAAGAAACAAAGGAAGATCCTCACTCCCATCTGAATCATTTTTTGACGTATGTAGTAAGTTTATTATTCCAAGAGTTATTAATGAGCAATTACAGCTCATCCTCTTTCTATATTCATTGCGAGGCGATGAAAATATTTGGCTTAACTCTCAGCCTGTTGGTTCTATTACATCATGAAACGTGTTAGCTGAGTTCTTTCTTGAGAAATACTTCCCACCTACTGCCAATTCAAAGTTGCGCCTGAACATAATGCAGTTCAAGCAAGAAGATGATGAAGCCCTAAGAGATGATTGGGAAAGATTTAAGCTCTTGTTACAAAGATCCCCAATTAAAAACTTTCTATGGAAGTCTCAACAAAAGTTCGAGAGTGATAGCTTACTCTTCTGTTGTTCTGGCATTACTTAGAAAGACATTTGACGGGGCGTATGACATATTGGATCGGATAGCAAGAAACAATTGTGAATGGAAGTCTGTTGACGATAGAAGGTCCATCGCTGCAACAGCTTTTGAGGAAACTATCAAACATGCAAACACAGGTTACCACTTTGACGAGTTTAACCAAGAACATGTTTATGCCAGCATCTATGAATCTGATCGTTGAAGTTTCATGTGTATGATGTGGAGAGACTCATAACTACGATTGTTGCCCATCAAATCCATACTCAATATATTATGTGGCACAACAATAGAGCAATCGCAACAACCCATATTCTAACACCTACAATTCAGGATGGCACAACCATCCTAACTTTTCATGGAGTGGGAACAACGCAGTGAACAATGCACAACATACCAATGTAAGCAAGCCAACGAATACTCACAATTTTGTTAATATTGTTCAACCTAATTTTCATGAAATTATCAAAAGAATGTCCAGCAACGGCCTATCGCATCAGGAACTAGTTCGCTAGAAGCATTGATGAGTGATAGCTCCATTTCGGAGCTATACTTATGTCCCTAATTTATGATTATTATATGCTTAATCTTGCTTATATGTGTTAATTGCAGGTGTTCTCGGTAATTCGTCCTCGGGAACGTTTCGACGTCATTCGATGCTTAAAGTTGCATTTTAAGGACCTAGGAACACTTTCGGGGAAGGACCATGCAAAAACATGAAGATTTGGCATTTTGGGAAGTTTCAAGGCAAAATACCATGCAAAAACCCGAAAGCTAGCATTGAGTGACAGCGTCTCGACGCTCTGAGGCCTGAAGCGTCAATTGGAGTTTCCACCCGAGAGAAAGCGTCGAGTGGTCAGCGTCTCGACGCCGCGCAAGCGTCTCGACGCTGCGCGAGCGTCTCGACGCCGTCCCGACTGCGCGCGCTGAAAAATTTAGGGTGCAGCGTCGAGACGCTGCCCTAGCATCTCGACGCTCCGACGGAATATTTAATCTTTTGTCCGATTTTTAGCCGCAAGGATCATACCTACCTCGGGCTCCGCACCAGATTGGACGTTTTAGAAGCCATTTCCACTATGGGAGAGGCTAGAGAGCTTGGATTGGAGCCATCCCACAACACATCCAACATGAGTGAGTAAATCATAGCGTTTTTGACTCGGGATTGTAAAGGAATAATGTAGTTTGAACTTTTGGTGAGGTTGTTGAACCAAATTCTGTTTTGGCTAGAGTAATTGATTGAATTAGCTTCTATTTCTTTGCCTATTCTATGAATGTGCTTGATTGATAGGACTAGACAACCTTGAATTCGAGCATGCTTCATTTGTTAAAGGTTTCGATGTCGTGCCTCTATAAGCCGCCAAGTAACAAAGACTAACGATGCCATTGAGCCCATCGTCGTAGTTAGCTCGTTGCTATCGATTGGTCTTGGGAGAGCTTTGGCCGCCAATGTCCAATCGATATGCTTGATTAGCATGATTTATTATGTCTAATTAATATCCATGGAGCATGTCTGAATTAATTTATTGATTTGAGACGGGCTACGTGTTCGTTCAATTATTTAGCCATTATTTTCGTCAACCTATGATCCAAAAGCATGCTAACTTTATTCCCGATCGTCCCGAGTCGAACGCTCTATTAGTCAAGTTTTCCCTGTTTCGTATTGTTCTCAATTAGTTAATTAAAAACCAAAAATCCCCCACATTTTGTTTATTTTCATAGTTTGCAAACATAACTAGGATTAAGTCGAATTCACTTATTTACCTGTGGATCGACCCCGTTACCACTAATCTACTAATAGTTCAGTGAATTCGGGTAATTATAAATTCATTTTGGCGGGTCTCGACAACCCGATGATTGGCGATAATTCGAAAATATCGTTACCAATGAGAAAATACGTTATTCGAAGTAATTCCACACTGAAGGATTACATGACCAAAGTCGACGCGTTTATACAGTATCAAGGATCAATTTTGAAGAATGTGAGGCTAAAGTAGGACAGTTATTTGGAGAGTTGAAAGGAAAACATCCTATAGCATCGTGTAGTGTAGCTTGTTGGGTTTTATGTCCTAAAACTCGTAGTTTGTAAATTGTATGAATGTATATATTCTATTTAGCAATAAAGTTGTTATTTAGATTTATTCAGCAAAGTTGTTATTGAATAAAGTGAATTGTGTTTACATTAACCTATACCAATAACAAACACCAATGGCGATAGTATGAGTACTTGAGCTTCATGTATGACATGAATGTGGATCAAGTTCTAGTAGACAGCCAAAACGGTCTATAGTATATGGATAAGGCTGGGTACCTTATCCTGGTAACACAATAGGATGCGGCTCTTATAGCACTCTAAAAGTGCTAATATTTAGCTCCTAAGTCTTGTAAATTAAAATAATTATTTGGGCTTAATTGATATATTTTGTATAATTTAATTTTTAAGGGGTAAATCAGGCATTTGCGATAATTAAGAGCTTAAATGAATATTTTAGAATGTTTTATTAATTAGTCGTTTTGAGTAATTAAGCTTCATTAATTAAATAATCTAATTATAACTCAAAACTGATTAATGGCTTAATGGTGCAGGGCTTGCCAAGACAATGGGGATGCCGAGGTTAAATCTTGGTGAATGCAAGATTTTCCTTCATTTTGTAAAACTCAACTGCAGCAGTCAACGGTCAACAGTCAACGGTCGGTCAACACCCCTCGCCCGCGCGCCCCGCGTCCGCCCTCGCCCCCGCGCGCGTGCCCTATCCGTGGCTGTAAATGCCCGTCATTAAAACTCAGCATAAGCCCGTCATTAAAAGTCAACAAAAATGCCCGATTTTGTAAATTTTCCAGAGAGCTCAGCGCCTAGGCGCTGGCCTGACGGAAAAATGGGTATAAATACCCATTTTTCTTAATTTAGGGCATTCTCTTTTGGCTCTTCTCCTACCTCTTTCGAAATTTGGGCATTCTTAGCCATTTGTGGCTCTTTTCTTCATCTCCATGGATAGCTAAACAAATAAGTGTTTGATTTCTAGTTTGGGATTGTCATCAATTTGGATTAAGGGGAGATTTGCCCTAATTTGTGTATGAATTAGATTGTCTTCCTTATGCATCTTCTTCCTTGTTCTTCATCTAAATAGCTTGGGTAACTGATTAGGGGTGACGCCCGAGTCCTTATGCATGCTTTACCGTTAGAGATTAAGACGTATAATTACCTCAATCGCTAGGTTGATGGAGCGCATGTAGCGCAGCGGAAGCGAGACGGATCAATGGCACTCTAATTTCATCAATTTAGCTAAATAAGAAACATGCACAAAGCTTTGAAATAAAAGGAATTAGAACACATACCTCTTGTAGTTCTAAAGACTTCTCTTCCAACGCTCGAATCTCCTCACGAACCCTTCGAAGCTTCCCTCAAACTCCTCGAGAACCACCTCCGGTAGTCCCGCTATCCTCGGGTCGAGCAACGGAGTAGTGGGACTCCTTTATGAAAGAAAAAGTTTGGAAGAAGAAGATGGGAAGATGAAAGTGATGAAGATTTTGTGAGAATAAATCTAACACTTAGCTTTCTAATTTCTCAAGTCACATGAACTCTTCATGCTCATCCAAATATTCAAACTCTTTGAAAATTCATCAACCTCAAACCATTTGAACTTCATCCAATTTATAGGCAATTCACATGCAACAAAGTCTTTGCTTAGCATGACACCTCAAATTGGATGGATTAGTCTTCAACCAAGTGTTCCAAAAGTGATGAGTTTATATGCATGTTGTTGTTGCTTAGCTTGAGGCCTTACTTGGACATGAGTAAACTAGAGGATCTAATGCATGAAATCGAAAGATACATGAGAATGAGTTAGTTTGATGCATGATGAGTTGATCTACTGCTTGAGAATCGTATGAAAAAGCCTAGAGAGGAGTCGTTAGTAGCCCTTGTTTCCCTACTTTACCCCTAATTCGTTGTTAGTAACATTGCTAGAAAATTGTTGTCTGCGCAATTTTCTTAGTTCAATTTTTTTGCCTTCTACATTCGAGTATACCTATCTACTTGCACTTGCTTATGCTTTCATATCTCGCACGTTCCTTACTAGTTAGGCACTTTAAACCCAAATCTACCCCATTTAAACCACCCTTTCTCACTTAACCTCTCACTTCGTTAGTAACTAAGAATAAATCTTTGTGGGAAATCGAATGAAAAAATACTTATTACTTGCTACAAGACCATGTATGCTTGCATGTTCTGAGTGCTCTATCATTGCATTTTAATTTACACATTGAGCACGCAACAAGTTTTTGGCGCCGCTGCCGGTGATTTTGTTTAGTGAATACGAAGTCTGTTAAGTTAGAAAAACCAATTCTTAATATCTATTGGAGCTGATCTCTTTCCATTTTCTTTTACAGGTGCCATTGGGTTAGTTTATGAATTAGCAGTCAAGTAGCGATCTAGAGTTCAATCCTGAGCCTGAAAGATTATTTAGGGCCAGAAACAGAGCTAAGAAACGCCTCTTCAAACAACCCCCTGTACCTCAAAACGTTGCTGACTCCGCGGAGTCTTCGCAATTTCTACAAACCGAAATGGATAGACCAGTCCAAAATCCAGCACCTACCATTCGCAACCCCATCGAAATAGCGAATGACAAGGATAGTGCCATCCTCTCCTACTTAGTTCCTATGCCTGGGGAACTAAACCCAAGCATAATACGCCCTGAAATTATTGCCAACTCATTCGAGTTAAAGCCGGTAATGTTCCAAATGCTGTCCACTGTGGGACAATTTTTGGAGTGGAAAATGAAGATCCCCACAATCATTTAAGAAACTTCCTAGGAGTTAGTGATAGCTTTGAGGCTTTACCTCTTTCCCTACTCATTAAGAGATAAAGCCAAAACGTGGTTAAATTCATTACACTCCGGATCAATTGTCAATTGGACAGATCTGGCCGAAAAATTCTTAGTCAAATACTTCCCACCTGATAGGAATTCCAACTTCAGTGATGACATTATCAAGTTCAAACAAGCCGAAAACGAGTCCCTTCACGAAGGTTGGACAAGGTTCAAGGACCTTTTGCTTAAATGTCCACACCATGGCATTCCATGGTGTATCCAAATAGAAGTCTTTTTTAAAGGATGCAACCCCAGCACAAGGCAAGTGCTGAATTCGTCAGTTGGTGGTTCCATGCTTTCTAAAAGGTATAATGAAGCCTATGGGATTTTGGAGAAAATCTCAGCCTCTCACTGTAGATGGTCAGATGATCTAGTAGAGCCAAGTAGAGCTCAAGACAAGGATGCACTCAGTGCCATGATTAGCGAAATAAACGCCCTGACCAATCTAGTTAAACAAATGGCTCAAACCAATCTCCAAACCAGTGTCAACACCGCCGCAGCCATTTCAATGGGCACATCAAATAGTCAAGGTGAGACACTAATTTGTGGGTTCTGTGGGGAAGGGCACCTGTATGATTACTGCCCTGGGAATCCAGCCTCAGTCTGCTACGTTGGAAGTCAACAGCAGCCTAGGAACAACCCCTACTCTAACACTTACAACCCTGGTTGGAGAAACCACCCAAATCTTTCTTGGGGTGGACAACAAAACACTAACCAAAGTCAAAACCAACCAAGACCGAGTGGAACACCTGGTTTCACTCAACAAAATAACCAATCCATGTACCAAAAGCCATATAACCCTCCAATGGGGTCATCAGTAGAAAATTTACTGAAGGAGTACATTACAAAGAATGATGCTACCTTACAAAGTCAGCAAGCTACCCTTAGGAGCTTAGAAAACCAGATAGGGCAACTAGCAAATGAACTAAAAAATAGGCCCCAAGGTAGGTTGCCTGCTGACACTGAAGTACCTAGAAGGGATGGGAAAGAGCAAGTTCAAGCAATTGAACTTCGCAGTGGAAGACCATTGGTAAGCAACACTAGAGATACACCAAAGAGAGTAGAGAATGAAGAGTCTAGTGCTCCACTGGATTCTCTGCCAAACAATGGTCAACCATCAACAAGCACATCAATGGTGAGGCTGGAACCAATCATTGAGGATCCAGAAGAGATACCAAGGCCTCCCCCTATCCTTATGCGACCTGAAGTGCCTACATATGTGCCACCACCTCCATTCCCTAGAAGGCTGGAGAAAAAGCAAGAACATGAAGTGCACTTTAACAAATTTTTAGAAATTTTAAAACAAGTGCATGTGAACATTCCATTTGTAGAAGTCTTGCAGTCTATGCCTTCGTATGTTAAATTTTTGAAAGATATAATAACTAACAAAAAGATTATTGGTGAATTTGAAACAGTGAATCTCACCGAGGAGTGCAGTGCCATACTCCAGAACAAGCTACCAAAGAAGGAGAAGGACCCTGGTTCCTTCACCTTACCAGTTGAGTTGGGAGGTAAGCACGTGGGCAGAGCTCTTTGTGACCTGGGAGCCAGCATAAATCTCATGCCCCTATCCCTATTCCGTCAGTTAGGCATAGGGGACGCACGTCCTACCACTGTCACTTTGCAGCTTGCAGACAGATCCATCGCATACCCGGAGGGGAAAATTGAGGATATTCTTGTCAAGGTTGACAAATTCATTTTTCTTGCAGACTTCATCATTCTGGACTATGAAGCAGACAAGGAGGTACCGATCCTATTGGGCAGACCATTTCTAGCCACAAGTAGGGCCTTGATCGATGTCCAGAAAGGTGAGGTCACCATGAGGGTTCATGATGAGGAGGTTAAGTTTAGTGTCTTTAAAGCGCTAAGGTATCCTTCCGATTCTGAATCTTGTGCAAGTGTAGATATAATAGATTCACTGATGGAAGACCAACTTGAGCATGAACTGTTAACTAAGCATGCCCGATATGTGCTATGCAGTGGGAGCTGTCAGTATTATTAGTCCAATTGGATTGGATTCTGGTTAAAGTGTTGTCCTTGTACTTAGAGGAGTAGAATACAAGAGTTGTATTGTTGATTCCTCGTTGGTAGCTAAGTCTATTTGCAGCTTGTGAAGCAGCAATATGTTTATAAGTTGAGCTCGCAGATAGTGCTATGAGGAGATGTGATGGTCACATGGAAAGCCTCGTAGTACTTGTTGCGTGCTCAATGTGAAAAGATAAATATGCAAAAGGATAGAGAGAGCACTTAGAACATGCAAGCATACATGGTCTCACAGCAAGTAGTAAGTATATTTCATTCGTTTTTTCCACAGAGACTCATTTTTAGCTATTCGCGAAGTGTATTTGTTAAGAAAGATGGGATGAATTTGAGGGGGTAAAATTGGTTTTTAATTATCTAAGTTTTACTGAATGTGTAAAGGAATATACCATAAACAAATTAAAGTTAAAATCAGGCTCAAAGAACAAGAGATGGAATCAATAAACGAAGAAGAAAACAGCTACACAGAATGCAATTTAGCAGAATTGCGAGAACCGCAATTAATCCGCAATTAAATGGCAGCGAAACTGATTAAAAGGGTGAATTAAGGGCTACTAATGACTATCCTATAGGCAGTTTATTACGATTATCAAGCTTTGGATCAACTCTCTATACATCAAACTCACTCTATCTCAAGTATCGTCCGATTCCATGCATTAGAGACTCAAGTTTACTCGACTTCAAAGTAAGGTCTTAAGCATCTTGTTAAAACAGGAGTGTTTAGTTTGTACTAGGGAAACGCCTATTCCTAGGCCGTTTCCTGATTACCATGAAAGGCTAGCATGATTATATGACTCTGAACTCTTACTCCTTCCAGAGGTTAGGAGTTCTTTGGACAAAATGGATGGCCAATCGAAATTGCCCGTGGGATGAAGCTTACATACAATCAATGTTCGAGTGTTGAACTGACTACTTGACTCACGTTTTTTAGCCTATAGTTCTGTCATTAGCATGCCCCTAAGTGATTTTAGTTACTCATGGATATGTAGAGAACAGAAATGGTAGATAAAATAGACATGCTTAGGAGAGGAATGTGTGCAAAAGAGTAAGCCAAAACCGTAGCAGAACAAGATGGAAACTGTAAATGCAGAATTGTACTTCGATTACTTTAAGTGTTTGAATAACAAAGGAAAGCTTTAAAAGAACTGAATCCAAGGCAGACAACAACGAAATGCAGTAATTGAAATGCTAAACTAAGAACAACAGTGATCAGAAATGGAAATGAGAAGAACAGAGCAGAAAAACAGTAAAGGTTTGCTAGAAAACTCCGTGGCAGTCGCCTCGAATGATGGTGATGAAAAGTCAGCCGTGCTTGGATGAATCCAATCGAGAGAGAAGAAGAATCTTCTCTCCTTCCTATCAGATTATTGACTCCAAAAGCTGAGACTCTCCCTCCAACAAACGGCAAAGGAAAACAGATGGAAATGGTGGACTGCGAGAAGACTTCTATGCTTCGAATGCTGACTGAACCTCCGACTTTGACCCCCTTTTATAGTAGTTTGCAGGTGCGTTTGGGCCAAGGAGAACCATCAATCTTCAACGTCATATATCAGAATGGATGGAGGAGAAAGAATGAATCCCTGAAAAGTCGGATCTAAACAGAAAACGATCAGCCAACTTACGGTTTTAACTTGAATAATTGCGGTCACCGCAATGTTTTCGCAATTCATTTGCAATGCTCATTTTTCATTCTTTTCCTTCGGTTTTCAACCCTTTTTCTACCTATTGTGCATAAGTCCTAAATTAGCTACCTTCTTCTAACTCTCATATTAAAGCATAGGTTTAAGCTAAATGCTAACAAAAACACCTAAATGTGTACATCTTCTTAAGCTAAATGGGTCCTAAATAAGTCACTTTCAGAGACTTAACACACCCCCAAACTTAAGGCTTTGCTTGTCCTCAAGCATACTAAGGACTTACTTAGGCTGCTGTTTCTTCTTCTTTAACTACTCACTAACTCCCTTATATTCTTGTCTATAGCAATGCTGTCCTGTGACGCACTTCTAAGTTTAGAACTAACCTCTTGTCTAGCTTCTTCTGACTTCACCTGCCTACTATACCCACTGCTTTTGTTAACCCCCTACTACTGATCTAACTACTTTTATGATATCATGCTATTATCCCTAAGGTTTCAAATTCTATCAAGCTTTACTCTAGACTCAGTACATGCTTCTAGCTTATTTTTAATGTGTCTAGGATTCCTTAGAGTCATGCCAGTCTTAGTATTAACGGTGACAGTGGTACTTTTAGAGAACAACCTAAGCCCTGGCATCACTACATTGGATATACATTCATCTTCCTAGACAAACCTAAAAGCTACAACCTTGTGCTTAGCTCATTAAGGATCAGAGTTCTTTTTACATAGGACATCTAAGCCACAAGATTATAACTCCCAAGCATACATTCTTCTTCCCCTATTTCTCCTTTTTTCTTTACTTAGGTGGAGTCTCCCCTTGGTTTGCCTTTTGATGCAATGCCACTTGAGAAAGACTCCCCTCTTTATTCTATTTTTTTCACTTTTTCTATTTATCACAAATTTTTTTTTTTTTTTTTTTTAAGGAGAAGAAGAATGCTTATGTCTTAAGGAAGAGAGGAATGTTCCTAGGCCTAGGGTGGCCTCCCCCAAACTTCAACTACTCATTGTCCCCAATGAGTGTTTGAGGTGGCACACCCCCAAACTTATCCTAGAAGCATCTAGTCTAAAGTAAAACAAGGAGAATCTAAACATCCTAGGCATAGGCAAAACATTCGAGAAGCAACTATCCCAGCAGCAGAAAATTTGAACATAACAGACAGGTTTAAGGACTTATGGTTTATGCATGCTGAGCACTATTCAGAGGCAAATTTAAACTATCAAAGGGTGTCCTATGACACTCATCCAGCATGCTTCAAGATCAGCTATATAAGGTAGTCATGCTAGCAGCAAAAGATAGAATTTAACAGATCACAGCCTAACTAAACAGACAGTCCAAAACATGCAATCAGTCACAAAAATTGCGGGAACCGCAATTATTTCGCAATTCAATCTGGGCAGATTTAACATTGATTCAGGCCCCTAGCATGCTTTTTCCCGTTACTCATGCATCCTAAAAATAAAACTAAACTATCCTACCTAAACAGCTAACATCAGACTAGACTAAGCAAAAGAAAAAACCTAAAACTAAACATTAAAAACAGATCAAAAATTGAATACAAAACAGCATACTATACATGATTCTATCAAAAAGCAGGAAAATTGTCTTTTGTTTCGTAAGGGATCAGTAATACTCCCTTTAGTGCTCTTCAAACCAGCACTCAATTCTCATCATCCTCATCTGGTTGCCTTGGTCGTGGGGGCACCCATGGAGTTAGGAGGTTGGTGGGGAAGTCTGGGAAGATGCACCCCAACTGGTCTGCAACTTCTCTGTCCCTCGCCTGCGCATAGTTGGCCCATTGAGCCATTCTCCTCTGCATGTCCATCAAGCAGGCCATGGATAGGGACTGTTCAGCAGCCAGCCTATCCAACTCAAATTCCATGTTGCCCTTTCTTCTCAGCCTTAGGTGTGCAGGCAACTCCAAATGGCCTGTGTAAGGCAGCTGCTGCTCCAAGCGCTCGGTGGGAACTCCTGCAAGCAAACACAACTTTGTTATAGTGTTGGGGAAAAATAATGGCCCCTTACCCTTTTTAGCACACTCAGCTATGGCAGCAGCGATGACTTCTCCCACGTTGATCGTGAGACCTCTCATTATAGCATAAACCAGCAGCGAACGGCTCTGGTTAATTGTAGTCTCATGAGTTACTGGGGAGAGTCTTCGTCTGACGAATGAAAACCACACAGCTGCCTTAGCCGTGAGGTTGGCACTCATGAGAGTGTGCCGCCCATTGCGTGACACTGTCCAGGAGGCCTCAGGCTGGCCAATTGTGCGAATGGCCTCTTCCAGCACAGCCTCGGTCGGCTCATCCACTATCCGTGCATAATCTGTGTGCGCTTGGCCCTTGAGACCAAAGGCTTCATTGATGGCCTTGGCTGAGAAATCAACTTCCACCCCTCTGACCACAGATAGGCCATCCTCAGGGCTGAGCACATTGGCGTAGAAATCGTACACCATGCTCGTGTAGGCTGGATTGGGAGGTCTGCAGAATTCCTCCCAGCCATGGTTGATCACCCCTGCGCGCAAGAACTGCGGCAGGTCAGCAAGTCGATCAAGGAACCCCTTCTCGTGCAACAGGTCCCTTTTCCTTAGCTCAACACCCCTGGATTCAGCCTCAGATGAGACATACCTCACTGACGGAGGTTCATCTTCAGGGTAGAGTTTAGCCTTCCCCTTATCGGCTGGTTTGGATGATTCAGCAGCCTCCACCTTGAGGCGTTTGAGCGAAGGCTCAGCACTCTCCTTGTCCGCCGAGGGCACCTTCTTGGCCTTCTTTTTCTTTAACTTCTTGGCCTTGTCAATTCTGGCCTTCTTCTGCTTCTTAAGCTTGGCCTTGATGTTGAGTTGTGGGAAGCGTGCCCCCAACGTCTCGTCCATAGAATCGTCCTGCTGTGCAGGCTTGGCAGGGCTGTCTTCCCTCATAGGAGAGAAGACTTCTTCTTCCCCAGCATCTCCACTGCCTTGCGTAGACTCCTGATAATCCCCATAAGGGAATTCAGGATCAGGCCGTGGAGGATTGTACTCTGCTGATGGTGTCTGCGCAGAACTCCATGGCGAAGATGGCAGCTCAGGGCTCTGCGCTGCTGCAGGCGTCGGATCAGAACTCTGAGGTGCTGGAGACAACTCGGGGCTCTGTGCAGGCGGTGACGACTCTGCGCTTGGTACTGGTTCAGACGAGAGGGGACTGCGCGCAGGTGACACAGACGGCGACGAACCTTCTTTGGCTGACTCGTGGGCTGCACGATCAGTTTCTTGACTCTCCACAGAGGGAGTCTTGGCGGTGCTTGGTTCGGCAGCAGTCGTGACAGTCCACCGGCGTTTCTTTGGCGTGCCCACTGGCTCAGATGGGCCAGCAGGGATTTCAGTGACCACCCTCCACTTCTTCCTACGAATAGGAAGCTTGGACAGACGGCCAGTGCGTACAGCACCCTCATCAGCGAGGGTGAGAAGCGCTTCCCTCGCAGCCGCTTCAGCTGCGTCATCGGCCTTCTTCTTGGCTGCGGATCTTTCAGCCCTAGTGGAAACCATTGTCGAGTCTTGAAGATCTTGAGAGAAGAATCAAAGATGGAGAGAATCGCAGAAATCTTGGAGATCAAAGAATGAGAGAATCGTATCAACGAGCGCGTTCTAACGGCTATAAATAAAACGGAAAAAATCCCAACGGCTCTTTTTGCGGATCCAGCAATTTTTGCGCAATTCTAGGGATATCTTTTCATCAAAATCTTCAACTTCGCTCGTCCGTATCTTTTATTTGGCTCAACCATTTCTCGAGTTTTAAAGCCTGATTTACTCTCCTTGATCCCCTCTTTCGATTCCTTGCAAAAGCAAACAAAACAAACATTAAATACGTAATTAAAAACACATCACAAAACGTACAAACGATAAGCGAAAAAACAGTAAAAATAAACTAAGGCATTGGCCTTGACTAAACGAGCACAGTAACCACTCGTTCTCTCTCGTTCTCTTTGTCATGCTTCAGTCAAGAGGAAGGCCGAGAGAGTCTTCACATCCCCTTCCTCATAGTAGTGCTTCAACCTAGCACCATTGACCATAAATGGCTGTCCTTGCTGCAAGTTTTTAATCTCTATGGCACCATGAACAAAGACATTAGTAATAATAAATGGACCTGACCATCTAGACTTTAATTTGCCTGGAAATAGCTTTAATCGTGAGTTAAATAACAATACAAGTTGGCCCTTCTTAAAGTCTTTGATCCTGAGTCTACTGTCATGCCATATTTTTGTCTTTTCTTTATACATTTTGGCATTCTCATAGGCCATATGCCTAAGCTCATCAAGTTCATGTAGCTGTAAAGATCTTAATGTCCCCGCATCCTTCACACAAAAATTTAATTCTTTCATAGCCCAAAATGCCTTGTTTTCCAACTCAAGTGGCAAGTGGCAAGCCTTGCCATACACCAACCTATAGGGAGACATGCCTAGGGGTGTCTTATATGCTGTTCTATAAGCCCAAAGTGCATCCTCAAGCTTAAATGACCAGTCTTTCCTATTTGGTTTGACTACCTTCTCTAAGATGTTCTTTATCTCCCTATTGGAAATCTCAGCTTGACCATTGGAGTGAGGGTGGTAGGGAGTAGCTACCCTATGTCTAATGTTATATTTAGCCAATATCTTCTCCATAGCCTTATTAATGAAATGTGACCCCTCATCACTAATGATAGCACGAGGAGTCCCAAATCTAGTGAAAATGTGTCTATGCAAGAAGTGAGTGACTGTTTTAGCATCATTATTAGGACATGCCTTAGCTTCTACCCACTTTGACACGTAGTCGACTGCTACTAAAATGTACAGGTTACCTGATGATGGAGGGAATGGTCCCATGAAATCAATGCCCCACACATCAAAGAGCTCCAACTCTAAGATGTAGGTGAGAGGCATCTCATCCTTACGACTGAGGTTACCTGTCCTTTGGCATTCGTCACAGTTGTGGGCATAATTGTGGGCGTCCTTGAAGATTGTTGGCCAGTAGTAGCCACTCTGAAATACCTTAGCAGCTGTTCTTTGACCACCAAAGTGCCCACCGTAAGGAGATGAGTGACAGTGCTGCAGCACAGACTTCGCTTCAGCAGCTGAAACACACTTCCTCAACAACCCATCAGCACAGGTTCTGTAAAGTATGGGGTCATCCCAGATGAATTTCCTTGCTTCATGGAGGAACCTCTTCTTCTCTTGTCCTCCCTTGAACACTGGTAATACCTGTGATGCACGGAAGTTAGCAATGTCAGCGAACCAAGGTTCCTCATCGTTTTCACGATGAGTCAAAGCAAAGATATGTTCATCTATAAAAGCATCAGAAATTGCGGGGTCCGCAATTTTTTCGCAATTATGCTGCAATCGAGACAGGTGATCTGCAACCACGTTTTCACATCCCTTCTTGTCCCGAATGTCCAAATCAAATTCCTGCAGCAATAACACCCATCTAATCAATCTAGGCTTAGCATCAGCCTTCCTCATAAGATACTTTAAAGCAGAATGGTCAGTATATACAATGGTCCTAGTTCCTACAATATAGTTCCTAAATTTTTCACAAGCAAATACTACAGCAAGCATCTCTTTCTCTGTAGTTGTATAGTTACATTGAGCCTCATTCAAGCTCTTACTAGCATAATAGACAGGATGTGTGAGCTTGTCAATCTTCTGTCCTAACATGACTCCTACAGCATAGTCACTAGCATCACATAGCATCTCAAATGGGAGATCCCAATTTGGGCCTACTATGATTGGTGCTGTGACCAATGCTTCCTTAAGAGTTTTCCAAGCTCCTACACATTCCTTAGAGAAGATAAATGGTCTATTTAGCTCTAAAAGCTCGCACAGGGGCTTGGCTATCTTAGAAAAGTCCTTGATGAACCTTCTGTAGAAGCCAGCATGCCCTAAGAAGCTTCTAATGGCTTTGACGTTCTGGGGCTCTACCAACTTCTCTATGACCTCTATTTTTGCCCTATCCACTTCTACACCTGCCCTTGACACTCTATGTCCTAAGACAATCCCTTCATCTACCATAAAATGGCACTTTTCCCAATTTAGGACTAGGTTGGTCTCCTCACACCTAGTCAGGACTTGTCCTAAGTTTTCTAGACAGGTTTTAAATGAGTCCCCAAAGACTGAGAAGTCATCCATGAATATTTCTATCATGGACTCATCCAACTCAGAGAAGATTGCCATCATGCACCTCTGGAAAGTTGCCGGTGCATTGCATAGGCCAAAAGGCATTCTGCGGAAGGCAAACGTTCCAAAAGGGCAAGTGAAGGTGGTCTTCTCTTGATCCTTAGGGTCTATAGTGATTTGATTATAGCCAGAGTATCCATCTAAAAAACAATAGTAGGCTCTACCAGCTATTCTGTCTAGCATCTGGTCAATAAACGGTAGAGGGAAATGGTCTTTTTTAGTTTCTTTATTCAGCTTTCTGTAATCCATACACACTCTCCACCCTGTGACAGTCCTTGTTGGAATCAGTTCGTTGTTCTCATTGACTACCACAGTTATTCCCCCCTTTTTAGGTACACATTGGATGGGGCTCACCCACTGGCTACTAGCTATGGGGAAAATTACTCCTGCATCTAACCACTTTATTATTTCCTTTTTCACTACCTCTTTCATAGAGGGGTTTAACCTACGCTGGTGATCTACCCTAGGTGTGTGCTCTTCCTCTAGAATAATTTTGTGCATGCAATAAGAAGGGCTAATGCCTCGAATATCAGCAATAGTCCATGCTATAGCCTTCCTATGTCGCTTAAGCAGTAAAATTAAATCAACCTCATGCTGTTCACTTAGCTTAGAAGAAATAATTACAGGCAGCGTATCATTATCTCCTAGATATGCATATTTGAGGTGAGTTGGTAGTGGTTTTAGTTCTAAAACAGGTGGATGCTCAATGGAGGGCTTTAACGGATTTACAGTTCTATCAGTTAAGTCTATAGTCATACATACATGCTGAGGTCTATCTACAGGCATATTCATTATGTCAGATACATTTAGATCATCTACATCTAATCCTACATATTCGTTAGCATGCTTGGTTAATAATACATGCTCTAATTGTTCTTCCATTAGTGAGTCAACAACATCAATGCTAGCACAAGACTCAGAATCAGAGGGATACCTTAAAGCTTTGTAAACACTAAATTTTACCTCTTCATCATGAACTCTCATAGTTAACTCACCTTTTTGCACATCTATTAGTGCCCTACCTGTGGCTAGAAATGGTCTACCTAGCAGGATGGGAACCTCCTTGTCTGCCTCATAGTCCAGGACAATGAAATCTGCAAGGAAAATGAATTTGTCAACTTTAACTAGAATATCCTCAATCTTACCTTCTGGATATGCGATGGATCTGTCTGCTAGTTGTAAAGTGACAGTAGTTGGACGTGCTTCTCCCATTCCCAACTGGCGGAATAGGGACAGGGGCATGAGATTTATGCTGGCGCCCAGGTCACAAAGCGCTCTGCCCACGTGCTTGCCTCCAAGTTCTACAGGTAAGGTGAAGGAACCAGGATCCTTCTCCTTCTTGGGCAGCTTGTTCTGGAGGATGGCACTGCACTCCTCGGTGAGGTTTACTGTTTCAAACTCACCAATTATTTTTTTGTTAGTAATAATGTCCTTCAAAAACTTTACATATGAAGGCATAGACTGTAAAACCTCTACAAAAGGAATATTCACATGCACTGGAGTCTCTGCCGAGCCAAGGTCCACCACCAACTAGCACATCAGGAGCCAGGCTAGAGCCAATTGTAGAGGACGTAGAAGAAATTCCAAGGCCTCCACCTATCCTAAAGCGTCCTGACGTGCCTGCATATGTGCCACCACCTCCATATCCTCGAAGGCTGAAGAAGAAGCAGGAACAGGAAGTTCATTTTAATAAATTTTTAGAAATACTTAAGCAAGTGCATGTGAATATTCCTTTTGTAGAGGTTTTACAGTCTATGCCTTCATATGTAAAGTTTTTGAAGGACATTATTACTAACAAAAAAATAATTGGTGAGTTTGAAACAGTAAACCTCACCGAGGAGTGCAGTGCCGGATTTGGAACTAGATCGCCCATTTCTTTAGTTTCAGGTGTGGTTTGAGGTACAGGAGGTTGTTTAAAGAGACGTTTCTTTGCCTTATTCCTAGCTCGAAGTGATCTTTCAGGTTCAGGATCGAACTCTAAATTACTATGTGAACGCTCACTCATAAACTACCTTAATAGCACCTGCAAAAGAAATGAAACGGATTAGTTTCACTCAATGATAAACTTGATTTTTCAAACTTAACAACTTCGTTTTCACTTAAAATAAGTCCCCGGCAGCGGCGCCAAAAACTTGTTGCGTGCTCAATGTGAAAAGATAAATATGCAAAAGGATAGAGAGAGCACTTAGAACATGCAAGCATACATGGTCTCACAGCAAGTAGTAAGTATATTTCATTCGTTTTTTCCACAGAGACTCATTTTTAGCTATTCGCGAAGTGTATTTGTTAAGAAAGATGGGATGAATTTGAGGGGGTAAAATTGGTTTTTAATTATCTAAGTTTTACTGAATGTGTAAAGGAATATACCATAAACAAATTAAAGTTAAAATCAGGCTCAAAGAACAAGAGATGGAATCAATAAACGAAGAAGAAAACAGCTACACAGAATGCAATTTAGCAGAATTGCGAGAACCGCAATTAATCCGCAATTAAATGGCAGCGAAACTGATTAAAAGGGTGAATTAAGGGCTACTAATGACTATCCTATAGGCAGTTTATTACGATTATCAAGCTTTGGATCAACTCTCTATACATCAAACTCACTCTATCTCAAGTATCGTCCGATTCCATGCATTAGAGACTCAAGTTTACTCGACTTCAAAGTAAGGTCTTAAGCATCTTGTTAAAACAGGAGTGTTTAGTTTGTACTAGGGAAACGCCTATTCCTAGGCCGTTTCCTGATTACCATGAAAGGCTAGCATGATTATATGACTCTGAACTCTTACTCCTTCCAGAGGTTAGGAGTTCTTTGGACAAAATGGATGGCCAATCGAAATTGCCCGTGGGATGAAGCTTACATACAATCAATGTTCGAGTGTTGAACTGACTACTTGACTCACGTTTTTTAGCCTATAGTTCTGTCATTAGCATGCCCCTAAGTGATTTTAGTTACTCATGGATATGTAGAGAACAGAAATGGTAGATAAAATAGACATGCTTAGGAGAGGAATTTGTGCAAAAGAGTAAGCCAAAACCGTAGCAGAACAAGATGGAAACTGTAAATGCAGAATTGTACTTCGATTACTTTAAGTGTTTGAATAACAAAGGAAAGCTTTAAAAGAACTGAATCCAAGGCAGACAACAACGAAATGCAGTAATTGAAATGCTAAACTAAGAACAACAGTGATCAGAAATGGAAATGAGAAGAACAGAGCAGAAAAACAGTAAAGGTTTGCTAGAAAACTCCGTGGCAGTCGCCTCGAATGATGGTGATGAAAAGTCAGCCGTGCTTGGATGAATCCAATCGAGAGAGAAGAAGAATCTTCTCTCCTTCCTATCAGATTATCGACTCCAAAAGCTGAGACTCTCCCTCCAACAAACGGCAAAGGAAAACAGATGGAAATGGTGGACTGCGAGAAGACTTCTATGCTTCGAATGCTGACTGAACCTCCGACTTTGACCCCCTTTTATAGTAGTTTGCAGGTGCGTTTGGGCCAAGGAGAACCATCAATCTTCAACGTCATATATCAGAATGGATGGAGGAGAAAGAATGAATCCCTGAAAAGTCGGATCTAAACAGAAAACGATCAGCCAACTTACGGTTTTAACTTGAATAATTGCGGTCACCGCAATGTTTTCGCAATTCATTTGCAATGCTCATTTTTCATTCTTTTCCTTCGGTTTTCAACCCTTTTTCTACCTATTGTGCATAAGTCCTAAATTAGCTACCTTCTTCTAACTCTCATATTAAAGCATAGGTTTAAGCTAAATGCTAACAAAAACACCTAAATGTGTACATCTTCTTAAGCTAAATGGGTCCTAAATAAGTCACTTTCAGAGACTTAACAGTACTTCATGCTGATTTGTTTACTAAGTCTCTCATGGCTAAAGTGTTTGAGAGACACCTAGAAGAGTCTAGGGCTCCGAGTTGCTAGAGAGGACAGTGGGAGAAAACTTATGATATATGATATATTAGTTTTCTCCACCTAACATGTACACCACGGACGTTTAAGTCCAAGTGGGAGTTTGTTGGGTTTTATGTCCTAAAACTCGTGGTTTGTAAACTATTAGGTTTGTAAATAATCTATTTAGAATAAAGAGTTATTAGTTTTATTCAGTAAAAGAGTTTACTGGAATAAAGTGAAACGTGTTTGGTTTACCTATACCAATGACCAACACCCTTGGCTGAATATGAGTACTTGAGCCTCATGTATGACATGATTGTGGATCAGGCTCAAGTAGTCAGTCAAAACGGTCTATAGTATACGGATAAGGCTGGGTACCTTATCCTGGTAACACTATTGGATGCGGCTCACTTTGTATTGTACAGAACGATGTGATCCGAATCGTTCCACATGGAGATGTGAGAAGTGAGGGCGTCCTATGTAAAGAGTTTACACAAGATCGAACCGCGTATTAAGTCGCTCTCTCTTTATAACTCCGTTTACTGATGAGACCGACTTATAGATTTTGTGGCCTAGGTAACTCGAGCTTAATCCTGAGCTTGCTATGAACTCCTGCTTATTCGGAAGTATCCTTTGATATGTACGGGTGAGAGTGGCGGAATGCCCGCTCAATAAGCCCACCAACTTGGGGATAAAGTCGAATAGGTAGCTGGGGACATAGTACAGCAAGATTGGAATTCACTCCTAACCCGCTCTTCAGGGTTAGTAGATAGGTTGTTCCCTTAATAGCTGACTCCGGGGCTTGAACAATGTGAGTTCACACTCTCATGTGATGAGAGAGTTATATTGATCTGATGGTTGGACCACAGATCTATTGTTCATTAGAGGTGTCAGTGGTACTTAAGGAACAAGATGTAATGCAGGGGTTAAACGGTTTAAATGACCCAGCTGTGATTACGAACAACCTGTGAAGGATCGACTTACCGATGACGGTTATATCAAGAGGACACAATATATCTACAGTGAGGAGAGTACAACTCTCGGACTATAGTGGAGTCTCCGGGGGTTAACGAAAGTTGATTGATTCGGGTTAAAAGAGTTTTGACCGAATAATCTCGTATCGTTGGAGCTCATGATCTGTAGGTCCTTAAGGTTCTCCTTGCTAGCTCGGATAACGTCGTGCAACAGTATAAGAGAAAATTAAAAGAAAAAGAATTTGAATTGTTCAAATTCGGTTTATAGAAGAAGGATGGACATATTTAAATATGATTTAAATATGGGAATGGCCTATAACATGAATAGGATTCATGTGTAAAAAAAAACCGGTTTTCGGAAAACCGAGTTTAGTCATATTATTTAATTAATATTTGATATTGAATTAAATAATAATTATTAATTAAAAAGTTTAATTAATAATTATATATATATATATATATATTTTTAATTTATTTATTAAAAAGTTTAATAAATAAAATTATTATTATTATTTTTAATAATAATAATAATATATATATGTGTGTCTTGCATGCAGCAAGACCCATATATATATATATTAAGTAATATATATATGGTTTGTGGCCTTCAAAAAGAGTGAATAGAGATGGGGCTCTCAATTGAATTCAGCTGAGAAGAGAATTTGTTTTTATCTTTTGAAAATTCTAATGCCTCACGGGTATACGAATTATTGAAAAACAAATTTCAGCCCTCTGTTTGATTTCTTCTCCTTCTTCTTCCTTCTTCTTTTCTTCTTCTTTTCTCTTTGTTTTGGAGTCCCACAACTCCGTTGCTCGACGCCGAGGATAGCGGGACTACCTGGGTGGTCCTCGAGGCGTTCGTGAGAAGAGGTCGGAAGAGTTCGTGACGAGGAACGGTCGGCGGACTTGAAGAAATTGGAGCTACAAGGGTATGTATTTCTAATTTCTTATTTCCGTCTTTTGAGCATGTTTTCTATTTGTTAAATTGATGAAATTAGAGTATCATCGGTCCGAAATCTCTTTCCGCTGCGCAAGTCGCTCCATCAATTGGTATCAGAGCGATTTTGTGATTAACTCAAAATAGTGTTCATTAACAAAAGAGGTATTCCTATTTGTTCTGCAAAACTAGAAAACAATTTATATAAGTTAAAACCGACCAGAGCAAAAGCTATTTTAAATATCGAGATGTTTAAAATGACTGAGACGCGAAACAAAAGGCAATAAGTTTCTTCAAGTACATATCTTTGGCACTTAAGACTTGGCCACATTAATCTCAATAGGATTGAGAGATTGGTTAAGAATGGTAATCTAAGCCAGTTAGAAGACAGCTCTTTACCAACATGTGAGTCTTGTTTTTTGAGGGGAAAATGATGAAAAGATCTTTTACTGGAAAAGGTCTTAGAGCCAAAGAATCCTTAGAACTCGTGCATTTGGACCTTTGTGGACCAATGAATGACAAAGCACGAGGAGGATATGAATATTTCATCAGTTTCATATATGATTATTCAAGGTACGGTTATGTTTACCTAATACATCATAAGTCTGGAGCTCTTGAAAAGTTCAAGGAGTATAAGGCAGAAGTTGAGAACTTATTAGGTAAAACAAGACACTTCGATCAGATCGAGGTGGAGAGTACATGGACCTGAGATTCCAAGACTATTGGATAGAACATGGAATCCAGTCACAACTCTCTGCACCTAGTACGCCTCAGCAAAACGGTGTATCGGAGAGAAGAAACAGAACCTTGTTAGACATGGTTCGATCGATGATGAGCTATGCTCATTTGCCTGATTCGTTTTGGGGATATGCGGTAGAGACTGTTGCCTACATTTTGAACAATGTTCGCTCTAAAAGTGTTACTGGAACACCTTATGAGTTATGGAGGGGGCATAAAACTAGTTTACGTCACTTCAGGATCTGGGGATGCCCGGCACATGTGTTGGTGCAAGCAAAACCCTAAGAAATTGGAACGTCGTTCAAAAGTATGTTTATTCATAGGCTACCCAAAAGAATCGAAAGCTGGATACTTCTTTGATCCAAAAGAAAATAAAGTATTTGTATCGACAAATGCTACTTTTCTCAAAGAAGATCACATGAGAGATCATCAACCTCGCAGTAAACTAGTATTGCGTTAACTTTCTAAAGAAGCTATAGATAGATCAACAAGAGTTGTTGATGAGATTGGTCCGTCAACATGAGTTGTTGATGGAGCTAATACTTTTGATTACTCACATCCATCTCAAGAGTTGAGAGTGCCTCGACGTAGTGGGAGGGTTGTGCAACAACCTGACCGTTACATGGGTTTAGTAGAAACTCAAATCATCATACCAGAATGATGTTGACAAAGATCAGTGGATCAAAGCCATGAACCTCGAAATGGAGTCGATGTACTTCAATTCGGTCTAGGAACTTGTAGATCAACCAGATGAGGTAAAACCTATTGGTTGTAAATGGATCTACAAAAGGAAACGAGACCAAGCTGGTAAGGTACAAACCTTTAAAGCTCGATTAGTGACAAAGGGTTATACCGAGAGAGAGGGGGTAGACTATGATGAAACCTTCTCTCCTGTTGTCATGTTAAAATCAATTAGAATACTCTTGTCCATTGCCACAGATTATGAATATGAGATTTGGCAAATGGATGTCAAGACAGCCTTTCTGAATGGCAATCTTGAAGAGGGTATCTATATGTCTCAACCAGAGAGGTTTATAATACAACATCACGAACAAAAAGTTTGTAAGCTTAAAACGATTCATTTATGGGTTGAAACAAGCATCTAGATGCTGGAATATTAGGTTTGATACTGCGATCAAATCTTATGGTTTTGAACAAGACATTGACGAACCTTGTGTTTACAAGAAGATTGTTAAAACATCTATAACATTCCTCGTGTTATATGTCGATGATATCTTACTCATTGGGAATGATGTAAGATGCATGACTGACGTCAAGAAAGGGCTAGCAACTCAATTTCAAATGAAAGATTTCGGAGAAGCTCAATATATTCTTGGGATCCAAATAGTTCGGAACCGCAAGAATAGAACATTAGTCATGTCTCAAGCATCCTATATTGACAAGATGTTGTTAAGATATAAGATGCAGAATTCAAAGAGGGGTTTGCTACCCTTCAGGCATGAAATTCACTTGTCGAAGGAACAGTGTCCTAAGACACCTCAAGAAGTTGAGGGTATGGACAACATTGCTGATCCATTTACAAAGGCTCTCACGGCTAAAGTGTTTGAGGGTCACCTAGTGAGACTAGGACTACAGGATGTATAATCTAGGGCAAGTGGGAGAAAACTATGGGTATGTGATGCCCTAGTTTATTGTATTTATTTCTCATTTTGAAAAACTCAACATTATGTATATATATGGATATATATTTGTTACCACTGGAGTTTTAGTCCAAGTGGGAGTTTGTTGGGTTTTATGTCCTAAAACTCGTGGTTTGTAAACGATAAACATATTTTATTACTAATAAAGTGTTATTGAGGTTTATTCAATAAAGTTATTATTGAATATGTGAATTGCTTATTTCATTTAAGAAAACCCTAAATCCAATAAACTAAGATCCATGGCTATAACATGAGTACTTGAACTTTATGTGGAGACATAAAAGTGGATCAAGTTCGAGTAAATAGCCAAAACGGTCAATAGTATACGGATAAGGCTGGATACCTTATCCTAGGGACACTATTGGATGTACAAACGATGTGATTCTGAATCGTTCATGTGGAGACATGTGAATGGGGGCGTCCTATGCAAAGAGTTTGCATTAGACCGGACCGCGAAATAAGTCACTCTTGCTTTATAACGCTGTTTACTGTTTTAAAGACTGACTATTTCAAAACGATGACCTAGGTAACTTGACCTTAATCCTAAGTTAACTAAGAACTCCTGTTTATTCGGGATTATCCTTCGATCTGCATGGGTGAGAGTAGCTCAACAACGCCGACTCAATAAGCCTCCCATTTCAAGGGTAAGACCAGATAGATAGCTGGGGACATAGGGTGCAACATGGAATTCACTCCTACCCGTCTCTAGGGATAGTAGATAGGTTGTTCCCTTAAGTGCTGACTCCAGGTCTTGAACAAGGGGCCCCACCTTATCATTGGCCCGAGAGGGACTCGGTATAGTGATTAGATCACATACCAATCGGTTTAATGATTGGATCACAAACCAATTGTTCACTAGAGGATTAGTGGGACTTAAGGAGCAAGATGTAATTACGGGGGTAAAACAGATATTTGACCCGACCGTAAATTACGAACAACCAGTGAGGAGAATGCAACTACTAGGCTATAGTGGAATGTCCTGGTAGTTAACGAATGTTGATTAACTAGGTTAAAGAGTTTAATCAGTTAATCTCGGATCGTTGGAGCTCATGATCTGTAGGTCCATGAGGTCCCCCTGCTAGCTCATATCGGACTAAACCTTAGAACAGTGTGACGAGTGATTTCGAAGTGTTCGAATTCGAATTAGGGAATTAACTATAAATATATGTGATATATTTAACGACATAACGTTCAATTGCGAATTGAACAATAGAGAGAGATGGTGATATTTAAATAAAGATTTAAATATCGAAAATATGAATATGGATTCATAATCATGTATATCGGGAATGATCGGGATTAGTGTTGGATATATTGGATATTAAATTTGAATTAATTAATTTTTTTAATTAATTATTTAATATTAATTTAATTTGATTTAAAATTAATTATTTGAATTAATTTTTAAATTGAATTAATTTGATCAAAGTTAGTCAAAACACAAATTAAAGACAATTGACTACAACTTTGAAAGTCAAAAGTCAAATGTTGACTCCACTAAACCTTGAAAGTCAAGAGTCATTTTGATGACTAAAGTTAGTGGAAAAATCAAATTCTTGAGTTAGTGGGAAAAACCATTTGTTGGTGGTTTTATGACTCAAACTTTTTTGCTAAGTGTTCATCCCACATCAAGCCACTAATCCCACTAAATTGAGTGGATTCTACATGGCATCCTATTGTTAACTCAATTTTGCATGTTTTTGCATGTAGTCTTCTATATATACAAAGGGTTAATTAGATTGACTTCTTCTTGGAATTTTGATGAACTTTGAGAATTGTAAAGACAATTTCTCTATCATTCTCTCCAATTCCATCTTCAATTCTCTTTTAAATTAGTCACTCAAAGGATCCCACAATCCCGTTCTAAGGCCGGAGAATAGTCGGGAAGAATCTCGTGGTGGTTCGTGACCGTTACGTTCGAAGATCGGGTTTGGAATCGAGAAGAATTTGAACTTCAAAGGTAACTTCTAAATTATTGTCTTTGATTTTCAAATTACATGCTTTTTCTTTTTAAATTAACAAAATAAGAGTACTTAGATCCATCGTTGCTTCCGCTATGCATGCCGAAACTCTTTCACTTTAATGAATAAATCTCAATAATACTTTTATTGCAAAATAGAATATACATTCAGTTTACAAACCACGAGTTTTAGGACATAAAACCCAACAAACTCCCACTTGGACTAAAAGGTCAGTGGAGTATTACATGCTGGATGAGAAAAACTGGAATATCAAATACATCCATGGCTTTTCTCCCATTGTTCTACTGTACAGCTCGCAGTCCTAGACTCACTAGGTGTCCCTCAAACACTTTAGTCGTGAGGGACTTTGTAAATGGATCAACAATATTGTGCTCTAAGGCGATCTGTATAACTGTTACGTCTCCAAAAGTGCTTATTTTAGGACTTATTTGTGATAGAAAAACGTGCATGTGTAAGTATTTGTGATAGGATTTAGCTTGAATCTATGCTTATATATATGAATTAGAAGAGGGAAGCTAAATTAGGACTCATATGCAAAAGGAGAGAAAAAGAATGAAAAACGAAGTTAGAAGAATGAAAATTGTGCATTGCGGAAGCATTGCGGAAACATTGCTAAAACCGCAATGTTTTAAGTGAAATCCGTAAGTTGGCTAACCTTTTTCTGTTGTGATCCGATATTTCAGGGATTCGTTCTTTCTCCTCCATCCATTTTGAAGTACGACGTTGAGGATGGATGGTTCTCCTTGGCCCAATCGCACCTGCAGAATACTATAAAAGGAGGTCAAAGAGGAGGGTTCAATCATCATCCGAAAGCGTAGAAGTCTCTTCGCAGCGCAGTCTTCCCCATTCATTTTCTTCTCCGTCTGTTGGTTTGAGAGGTTCAGCTGTTGGAGTCGACAATCTGATAGGAAGGAGAGAAGATTCATCTTCTCTCCTGATTGGATTCATCCAAGCAAGGCTCACCTTTCTCTCCCTTCAGCCGAGGCGTTTGCGACGAGGCGATCAAGCTCATTTGTTGCTTCCTGTCTTTACTTTTCATTTCCAGCACTGTTTTGTTGTTATTTCTTTTCCATTAGTTAATCCTTTCCATTTCGTTGCTTTCTGTCTTTATGTTAGTAACTCTCAGCTTTCATTTGTTCATTCAAACAATTGATTAATCAAAGCACAATTCATCATTTCACACTTTGTCTTTATTTTCTCTGCCTACCGTTTTTCCTTGCTGTTTTGTCTTTAATTTTCTTCTAAGCATGTCTACTTCATCTAATATTTCTGTTCTCCCTACATCTATGAGTAGCTAAGTCACATAGGGGCATGCTAATGACAATACTATAGGCTAAAACACGTGAACCAAGCATGTAGGATAGCTCTCGAATGCATTGATTGTATGTAAGCTTCATCCCACGGGCAATTTCGATTGGCCATCCATTTTGTCCAAAGAACTCATAACCTCTGGAAGGAGTAAGAGTTCAGAGTCATACACTCATGCTAGCCTCTCAAGGTAGCCAGAAAACGACCTAGGAATAGGCGTTTTCCTAGTACAAATCATAACTTACTGCTTTAACAAGATGCTTAAGACCTTACTTGGACATGAGTAAACTAAAGAATCTAATGCATGAAATCGGAAGATACATGAGAATGAGTTAGTTTGATGCATAGTGAGTTGATCCAATGCTTGAGAATCGTGTGAAAATGCCTATAGAGGAGTCGTTAGTAGCCCTTGTTTCTCCATTTTACACACTTTCGCTGTTAGTAACATTGCGGTAGAATTGCTGTTCTCGCAATTCTGTCAAGTTAAAAATTCTGTTTAGCCATTTTCCTCTTCGTTTATTATTCTCTTCTCTTTGCATTTAAGTTTATCATTGACTTGCACTCGTTCATGTTGCTATCCTTTATATATTCATTAGTAATTAGGCAATTAAAAACCAAATTTACCCCATCAAATCCACCCATTCTTGCTTAACAACACACTTCGCGAGTAACTAATAATAAGTCTCTGTGGGAAAACGAATGAAAAAATATTTACTACTTGCTGCAAGATCATGTATGCTTGCATGTTTTAAGTGCTCGCTCATTGCATATTTATTTAAACATTGAGCACGCAACAATAACGATCACGTCTCCTCGATGCACTATCTCCCTGATGAGATGATATTTTCGCTCAATGTGCTTTCCACGCTTATAGCTTCTTGGTTCTCTGGAATTTTCCACAGCACCAGTATTATCACAATAAAATGTGATAGGGAAATTCAAATTTGGAACAACTTCCAAATCCGTCAAGAACTTCCTAAGCCATACAGCCTCTTTCGCAACTTCACAAGCCTCGACATACTCAGCTTCCATGGTGGAGTCAACAATACAACCTTGCTTTATACTTCACCATATTATTGCCCCTCCATTAAGAGTGAACACTGATCCCGATGTGGATTTCCTCAAATCCTTATCAGTTTGAAAATCAGAGTTAGTGTATCCTGTAAGGATCAAATCCTTCGTGCCATACACAAGCACATAGTCCCTCGTTATCCGAAGATACTTGAGGATGTGTTTAACGACAGTCCAATGATCATATCCCGGATTGGACTGATACCTACTTACAATTCCTGCTGCATAGCATATGTCTGGTCTTGTCCATAACATGGCGTACATTAGACTACCGGCTGCTGATGCATATGGAATTCTTCTCATATCCTCAACTTCTTGAGGTGTCTTAGGACACTCTTCCTTTGACAATTGAATTCCGTGCCTGAAAGGTAAAGAACCCTTCTTCGAATTCTGAATCGAATATCGTATCAACACCTTGTCGATATAAAATGCTTGAGACAGCGTCAGCGTTTTGTTCTTATGATTCCTTACGATTTGAATCCATTGAACAAACTGAGCCTCTACCAAATCTTTCGTTTGGAATTGGGTCGCTAGCTATTTCTTAACGTCAGTCATAAACCATACATCATTCCCAATGAGTAGGATATCATCTACGTATAAGACTAAGAAAGCTACAACAAAATTGACTATTTTCTTGTAAACACAAGGTTCGTCAACATTTTGTTCAAAGCCCTAAGATTTGATCGCAGTATCAAACCTTATATTCCAGAATCTAGACGCTTGCTTCAACCCATAAATGGATCGATTAAGCTTGCAAACCTTTTGCTTTTGACCCTGAACTATGAACCCCTCTAGTTGAGCCATATGAATACTCTCTTCAAGATTGTCACTCAGAAAGGCTGTCTTGACATCCATTTGCCAAATTTCATAATCATAAAACGTGGCAATGGATAAGAGTATTTTAATCGCCTTTAAAATGGCAACAGGGGAGAAGGTTTCTTCATAGTCCACCCCTTCCCTTTGGGAATAACTCTTTGCCACAAGTCGAGCCTTAAAGGTTTGCACCTTACCCGCTTGGTCTCGTTTCCTCTTGTAGATCCACTTGCAATCGGTAGGTCTTTTACCATCGGGTTGCTCTACAAGATCCTAGACCGAATTGAAGTACATCGACTCAATTTCGAGGTCCATGGCTTTAAGCCACTGGTCGTTATCTATGTCATTCATTGCTTGTTTAAAGGTCAATGGATCTTCAACGTCTTCATCAGGTATGACGACCTGGGTTTCCGTTATACCCATGTAGCAGTCGGGTTGTCTCACATCCCTCCCACTACGTCGAGGTATTCTCAACTCTTGAGAAGGATCAGCCTGATCAACAACTCTTGTTGACCCATCTATAGCTTTCTTGGAAAGTTCGGTCAAAACAATTTTGCTCGAAGGTTGATGATCTCTCATGTGATCTTCCTCTAAGAACGTAGTGTTTGTCGATACCAGCACCCTCTACAAAAACAAGGACTTTTAATTGCATGTACTTATAGCATGAATTAAATTCCCGCTATTAAAAGATATGAGGTTATTGATTCTTTAAAAAAAAAAGCCCTGAAATTTCCTTCCCTCAATTTTCGCTGAAATTTTTCATTTTTCACGTTACGAAAACCCAAAAAAACGCAACCACACTAAAAAAAAAATTGAAACACGCTTCGTCTTTGCAAAATCAACTTCATCTTCGTCTTCGAAAAAACACGCTTCTTCTTCCTTCGACAAAATGCTTCTTCTCCATCTCCATCCGTACTTCTAATATTCATCTCCATCAAACGAAATCGACTTCATCTTCTTCATCTTCACTTCATCTCATACGAAATCGACTTCTAGGGTTACAAACGCAACAATCTTCTAGTGTCGCGTTTCCGTCCAAAAAGGATTTTGAAGCTCGAAGTGCGGAACCTTCTGCTTAAACCTCCATTTTCTCTAAGCTCGGAAATTGTAGCCATGGATGACGAGGGTCCACCATGGGAGGTCTCAGTGACGGTGGAGAAACCGAAACTGGACGAAAGCCTAAACGTGAGTGAGGTCACCACTGAGTCCATTGCTCAGGGAGGCATCGAGTCATCTTGCAATTGTTCGGATGAGAACAAGGTCGTTACTGAAGCGACTGCTCAGATCTCCGATGGAAGCGGTGAAAAATCGCAGGAGTTGGCGGAAGAGTTGTTGGATAAGGGATCCAATGCCATGAAGGAAAACGATTTCAACGAGGTTGTCGATTGCTTCAGTCGTGCCCTTGAGATTAGGTTAGGGTTTTGTTATTTTTTACTATCTCTTCAAATATTTTTCATTTTGAATTGAATTTTGGAATGAAGCTGAAATTCGAGCTTCTGGTACCCCTGGAGTGTTAAAGTGATTTGTTACACTTACTTCACTCTGTTAGATTATTTGTGCCCTTTAGTGATTTGTTAAAATGATTAGTGATTTCCACTTTGAAACATCTATCAAAGATCAACCGCTCGTCAGGATCACCGAATGATCTTGGTATATATTAATGGGTTTTAACAAGTTGTATAATGTCGTACCTTTCTTGTTTGGTTTGACCTTGCCATGGTGGCAGATGTCTTTGACGTTTTCGACGCCTTGGGGAAGATTGGGGTGAGGGGGAAAGGGGAGAACGAGGTTGTGACTGGAGGCGAGGAGTGGGCGGAAAAAATGGGTGAAGGATGGGGAGGGTTTTGGGGTAACTAAAATGGTGATTTTGAAGCCGCCATGTTAAGAAACTCCCACGAGTGGATCTAACAACCTTGCTGAAGAACAAAACAGATCTCAAACCCAAAAACCCAAAAACGCAATTGGAATCAACCCAAGGAAAAAGTTTAGAACGGATTACCTTCACGATCAAGATCAAGAGTAAGAAACTTGTTTCTAAACTCGCGATTCGAATCACTCCACAAGAAATATGATCAACACCACTTGAATGATCCTAACATGCAATATCTAAACACAAGAAATTGCAAAAGTTGGAAGAATTAGCTCTCAACCAAAGCTTAAAGGATAAACCCACTTTAATTCAAATTGATGATAATTGTTGTTGCCTTTACAAAGACTCTATAAGAGGTATATATAGCCCTTGGAAATTCTAATCATTATCTCCTCCACTAACAAGAGTAATTTTAGCCACTAACTCCCCCATTAACAAGAGTAATTTTAGCCACTAACTCTTGTAACTTCCATCCATTAATTCAACTAATAAGCTCTGAAATGCATTAATGTCATAATTAACCACTAATAAAATATAACCTATGATATGAAATAACATAAAGACAAAGTTCTAAATCTGGAAAATAAAACATTAAATCTAATGAGCTTTCATAACTGGCCATGAGGGAATATGAATGTAAATAAGTGTTGGGTTTTATGTCCTAAAACTCGTGGTTTGTAAACTGTTATGTTTGTAAATATTCTATTTAGAATAAAGAGTTATTAGTTTTATTCAGTAAAAGATTTTACTGGAATAAAGTGAAACGTGTTTGGTTTAACCTATACCAATGACCAACACCCTTGGCTGAATATGAGTACTTGAGCTTCATGTATGACATGATTGTGGATCAGGCTCAAGTAGTCAGTCAAAACGGTCTATAGTATACGGATAAGGATGGGTACCTTATCCTGGTAACACTATTGGATGCGGCTCACTTTGTATTGTACAGAACGATGTGATCCGAATCGTTCCACATGGAGATGTGAGAAGTGAGGGCGTCCTGTGTAAAGAGTTTACATAAGACCGAACCGCGTATTAAGTCGCTCTCTCTTTATAACTCCGTTTACTGATGAGACCGACTTATACATATTGATGGCCTAGGTAACTCGATCTCAATCCTGAGCTCGCTATGAACTCCTGCTTATTCGATAGTATCCTTTGACTTGCACGGGTGAGTGTGGCCCATTAGCGCCGACTCAATAAGCCTACCATCTTGGGGATAAAGTCGAATAGGTAGCTGGGGACATAGTAAAGCAAGATTGGAGTTCACTCCTAACCCGCTCTTCAGGGTTAGTAGATAGGTTGTTCCCTTAATAGCTGACTCCGGGGCTTGAACAATGAGCGCTCACACTCTCATGTGATGAGAGAGTTGATTGATCTGTTGGTTGGACCACTAATCTATTGTTCATTAGAGGTGTCAGTGGTACTTAAGGAACAAGACGTAATGCAGGGGTTAAACGGTTTAAATGACCCAGCTGTGATTACGAACAACCTGTGAAGGGTCGACTTGCCCATGACGGTTATATCAGAGAACATAATATATCTACAGTGAGGAGAGTGCAACCCTCGGACTTTAGTGGAGTCTCCGAGGGTTAACGAATGTTGATTAGTTCGGTTAAAAGAGTTTTGACCGGATAATCTCGTATCGTTGGAGCTCATGATCTGTAGGTCCTTTAGGTTCTCCTGGCTAGCTCGGATAACGTCGTGCAACAGTATAAGAGATATTAAAAAGAAAAAGAATTTGAATTGTTCAAATTCGGCTTGTGGAAGAATGATGAACATATTTAAATATGATTTAAATATGAGTATGGCCTAAAACATGAATAGGATTCATGTGTAAAAAAGTCGGTTTTCGTAAAACCGGGTTTAGCCATATTATTTAATTAATATTTGATATTAAATTAAATAATATTTATTAATTAAAAAGTTTAATTAATAATTATATATATATTTTATTTATTAAATGTTTAATAAATAAAATTATTATTATTATTTTTAAAATAATAATAATAATTATTATATATATATAAGGTTTTCTTAAGGGTTAAGAAAAGTATTTGTTAGGCTTTTTATATTTCATGGGCTGATGGGCTTTGGGTGGATTTTGGGGTTGATATAAATGAAGGGAAATTTTCGAAAATAACTAGGAATAAAAAACTGAATTGAAAAATGGCTAAAAAAGTTTCATATTTCCATCTCATGACTACCACAATTTTAGGGAATGAAGTTCACAATTATCATCCCAATTATACCCCTGATATATACACTTATTTACGGACAACCGACATAACTAATTTTAATTTTTTTTATATTTATTTTAATTTCTAACAATCAGATTCATTCCTCCGTTTTTTAAGAAAAAATTCCTAACAACTAGATCCATGAATTTTGAAGAAAAGAAAAAATCTCTACAACTTAGATTTGAAAATGTTTAACAGCAAAAAAAAATACAAATTTATCTCACTAACAACCCTCCTAGATTACCCTCCTAGATTCATGCATTTTGAAAAGAGGGGTTCATTATTTTTTTTTTCCAAAATTGAAACGATCACAATGTACAGAGACGGGAGTGAAGAGAGACTAAGATCCTTACTCACTTCGAAAATATGTCATTTCGGGAGTCGAAATTTTCAGCCCAATTCAAGCGTTCAACGATGTAAAAGGTTGACGTAGATAGTTTTTTCTCAAGGTAGAGAGTTTCAAATGTGAGGATCGATGGCTGTTTCAAATCGATTTGGAGGAGGGAAGATTTGCAAATCTCTCAATTCAATGTTGCAGGTAATGATACAATTGATTGAATGTTTTTCCGAGTAAACTCAACATGCATACCAATTTTAATATTTTTTAGTATCATTTGTTCAATGCTCACGGATTAATGGTTTATGGTGTATATACACGTATATACTTCATATGATATACTTACATGTACATTGTTATAGATGTAACTACGAATATATACCCACACTAGAAGTTATCGAGAACCCTCGTTTTTATAATTTTCTTACAACCGTCTATGAACATTTTAAATTTTTTAGTATCATTTGTTCAATACTCACGGATTAATGGTTTATGGTGTATATACACGCATATACTTCATATGTTATACTTACATGTACATTGTTATAGATGTAACTACGAATATATACCCACACTAGAAGTTATCGAGGACCCTCATTTTTATAAATTTCTTACAACCGTCTATGAGCATTTTAAAATTTTTAGTATCATTTGTTCAATGCTCACAGAGTAATGGTTTATGGTGTATATACATGCATATACTTCATATGATATACTTACATGTACGTTGTTATAGATGTAACTACGAATATATACTCACACTAGAAGTTATCGAGGGTGTCATTTTTATATAATTTTCTTACCACCGTCTATGAATATTTTAGTTTTTATAAACATCAATATGCTGAAAATTTAATTGCTTATATAATTTTCTTACGGGTTATGTTATACTTACATATACGTTCACCAATTAATGGTTTGTATATATACACATATATACTTCATATGATATACTTATATGTACATGTAACTTCGAATATATACACATTAGAAATTATCGAGAGGATCGTTATTAAAAATTTTGTCACAACCGTCTCTAAAAGTTATAGTTTAAAAATTAATTTGAATTAATATTCCAGATTAGATTTTATTGAATTTTGTTTACATGTTTCGATTTAATTGGTGGTTGTTATCTTGGTTTAACCATATCTTAATTTTTTTCTCTTAAAATAAATCTTTATTTTTCTCCAGGATTCTTTTTTTTTTTTGAATAAATCCTTATTTTCTCCCACATTTTCTCGGAATAAATCTTCCTTTTTTTGTGGGGTTGAGTTCAATGTTTTAACGTTCACATTTTTTTTGTTTTTGTTTTTCAGTGATTGAATCTCTCCTTTTTTGCAGGTAGTTCAAAAGGTAAATGGTTGGAGGGTAGTTTCGTCCAACTACATTCTAAAGAAGTTTCTAATTATAGGAGTTAGCTATTTTTCAACACAATAATTAGTTTAGCTATTTTTCATCTTGCATACCCTCGTTTCAGCTATTCTTGTAGTTGCCCCATAAATGAATTGTGAATTCATTTGCTTCAACTTCTACGTGAGTCCCTCTCTGCAGCCTTATTTTCTTCATCTTCTTCCTCTGCCTCTTTTCCTTTTCTCTTGTTTCGGAGTCCCACCATTCCGTTGCACAGCGCCGAGGATAGCGGGACTACCTCGGGTGGTCCTCGACGCGTTCGTGAGAAGAGGTTTGAAGAGTTCGTGACGAAGAACGGCCGGCGGATTTGAAGAAATTGGAGCTACAAGGGTATGTATTTCTAATTTCTTATTTCCGTCTTTTGAGCATGTTTTCTATTTGTTAAATTGATGAAATTAGAGTATCATCGGTCCGAAATCGCGTTCCGCTGCGGTAAAACGCTCCATCAATAAGATGTCCCGGTTCATATCATCCTCCCCTTCTTCAAGAGGATTCGTCCTCGAATCCAAATGATCTCCGACATCAAATGGACGTAAGTCAGCGACATTGAAAATGTAATTGACATTTGTCTCGCCTTGTAGAGCAATCTTGTAGTCATGAGATGTCTTTGGTAAATTGCCTCTTGATCTCCACTTCGGTTTCCTATGAAAATAACAACGATCCTTCCAAATGTGTCTCCAAACCCCATCGCTCGGTGTGAACACCTTATGCTTGCAACCATGGATGAATTTAGAAGCAAATTTAGAGTTTTTCTTCTCAATAAATGTTTTGGCATTGGTGTACATGTGTTTGTTGCAACTGTGGACTTTAAAACCAATCTTTGAATCAAGTATCTCAATGAGTGCTTTGGCTTCCTGTAAGAACTCATATGAAACACTAGAAAAATGTGGTTTAAGCTCACCCGTAAGAAAACAAGTTCCTTTGTATAAAAGATTAAGAATACTTTGTTTTGAAAACAAAACAGATTGAACATTACAAACTCTTTCACACAAGCTCACATTTTTGGTTTTTCTCTCATTGTTCTCTTTATACCATAAACCAATCTCATGATTTTCTCTCTCACTTATTTTCTCACAAGATTGTTTTTCAATTAATGCACATGCTTTTGTCTCGGTCTTTTGCGCCTTTTGCCCTAACTCACACACATCAACGTGTACTTCATTAAGAGAAGGTATTACAATAGTAGAAATATTAGAACCAAACAAATTCTTGCAATCTAATTGCCTACTATTAACTTTAGTATGCATTGGCACCAAATTACAAAGGATGCATGGTGTATCCAAATAGAGGTCTTTTTCAAAGTATGCATTGGGATCCCATGGTGTATCCAAATAGAGGTCTTTTTCAAAGGATGCAACCCCAGCACAACACAAGTGTTAAATTCATCTGCTGGAGGTTCCATGCTGTCCAAGAGTTATAATGAAGCCTATGAGATCTTGGAGAAGATCTCAGCATCTCACTGTAGGTGGTCAGATGACCCAATAGAGCCAAGTAGAGCTCAAGACAAGGACGCACTCAATGCCATGAGTAGCCAAATAAGCGCCCTGACCAACCTAGTAAAACAAATGGCTCAAGCCAATCTCCAAACTAGTGTCAACACCGCCACAGCCATGTCAATGGGCACACAACCAAGTCAAGGTGAGACACTAATCTATGGATTCTGTGGGGAAGGGCACCTGTATGAATACTGCCCTGGGAATCCAGCCTCAGTCTGCTATGTTGGAAGCCAACAGCAGCCTAGGAACAACCCCTATTCCAATACTTACAATCCTGGTTGGAGGAACCACCCAAACCTTTCATGGGGTGGCCAGCAGAATGCTAACCAAGCTCCTAACCAGCCAAGACCGAGTGGAACACCTGGTTTCACTCCCCAACATAACCAATCCATGTATCAAAAACCATACAACCAACCAGTAGAGTCTTCTATAGAAAATCTTCTTAAGGAATACATAGCCAAGAATGATGCCACCCTGCAAAGTCAACAAGCTACCCTCAGGAGCCTAGAGAACCAAATAGGGCAACTAGCCAAAGAACTCAAAAGTAGGCCCCAAGGTAGACTCCCTGCTGACACAGAGGTGCCAAGGAGAGATGGTAAAGAACAAGTTCAAGCAATTGAACATAGAAGTGGGAGACCATTGGTGTGCAACACTAAAGAACCCCCAAAGAGAGTAGAGAACAACGAGTCTAGTGCTCCACTGGAGTCTCTGCCAAACCAAGGTCAAACCTCAACAAGCACATCAGGAGCAAGGCTGGAGCCAATCATAGAAGAGATAGAAGAAATTCCAAGGCCTCCACCTATCCTGAGGCGACCTGAAGTGCCTGCATATGTGCCACCACCTCAATTTCCTCGAAGGCTAAAGAAAAAACAAGAACAGGAAGTGCACTTTAACAAATTTTTAGAAATTCTTAAACAAGTGCATGTGTATATTCCTTTTGTAGAAGTTTTACAGTCTATGCCCTCTTATGTTAAATTTTTAAAGGATATAATCACTAACAAAAAAATAATTGGTGAATTTGAAACAGTGAATCTCACTGAGGAGTGCAGTGCCATACTCCAGAACAAGCTACCCAAGAAGGAGAAGGATCCTGGTTCCTTCACCTTACCAGTAGAACTAGGGGGCAAGCACGTGGGCAGAGCTCTTTGTGACCTGGGAGCCAGCATAAACCTCATGCCCTTATCACTATTCCGCCAGCTAGGAATAGGAGAAGCACGTCCCACCACTGTCACCTTACAACTTGCAGACAGATCCATAGCATACCCTGAGGGTAAGATTGAGGATATTCTTGTAAAGGTTGACAAGTTTATTTTCCTTGCAGATTTCATCATCCTGGATTATGAAGCAGACAAGGAGGTCCCCATCCTATTAGGCAGACCATTTCTAGCCACAGGTAGGGCCCTGATAGATGTCCAGAAAGGTGAGCTCACTATGAGGGTTCATGATGAGGAGGTTAAATTTAGTGTTTATAAAGCCTTAAGGTACCCCTCTGACTCTGAATCTTGTGCTAGCATGGACATTGTAGATTCACTGATGGAAGAACAGCTGGAGCATGAATTATTAACTAAGCATGCTAATGAATATGTACAATTAGATTTAACTGATTTGAATGTTTCTGAGATAATGGATATACCTGTAGATAAAACACAGCATGTATGTATAAATAAAGACCTGACTAACAGATCCATGAATCCTTTAAAGCCATCCATTGAGCATCCACCTGTCTTAGACTTGAAACCTTTACCCACTCACCTCAAGTATGCATATCTAGGAAGTAATGATACTCTGCCTGTGATTATTTCTTCTAAATTAAGTGAAAAGCATGAGGTTGAACTGATATTATTACTTAAGCAGCATAAAAAGGCTATTGCATGGACTATTGCTGACATTAGAGGCATTAGCCCTTCTTACTGCATGCATAAGATAATCTTAGAGGAAGAACATACACCCCGAGTAGATCCCCAACGTAGGTTGAACCCCTCTATGAAAGAGGTAGTAAAAAAAGAAATCATAAAATGGTTAGATGCAGGTGTAATCTTCCCTATAGCTAGTGGTCAGTGGGTGAGCCCTATACAATGTGTACCTAAGAAGGGGGGATGACTGTAGTAGTAAATGAGAGCAATGAACTGATTCCAACTAGGACTATTACAGGATGGAGAGTTTGTATGGATTATAGGAAATTGAATAAGGAAACAAAGAAAGATCACTTCCCTTTACCATTTATTGACCAGATGTTAGATAGGATAGCTGGTAGAGCTTATTACTGCTTTCTAGACGGTTATTCAGGATATAACCAGATCACTATAGACCCTAAGGACCAGGAGAAGACAACCTTCACCTGCCCTTTTGGAACATTTGCCTTTCGCAGAATGCCTTTTGGCTTATGCAATGCACCAGCAACGTTCCAAAGGTGCATGTTGGCAATCTTTTCTGACTTAGATGAATCCATGATAGAGATATTTATGGATGACTTCTCAGTCTTTGGGGATTCATTTACAAACTGTTTAGAGAACTTAGGACAAGTCCTGGCTAGGTGTGAGGAGACCAACCTAGTCCTTAATTGGGAAAAATGCCACTTCATGGTGGACGAAGGGATAGTCCTAGGTCATAGAGTGTCTAGAGCAGGAGTAGAGGTCGATAGGGCCAAGATTGAAATAATAGAGAAGCTAGTGGAACCTCAGAATGTAAAAGCCATTAGAAGTTTCTTAGGACACACAGGTTTCTATAGAAGGTTCATTAAGAACTTTTCTAAGATCTCCAAACCTCTGTGCGAGCTTCTAGAGCTGAATAAACCATTCATCTTCTCTAAAGAATGTTTACTAGCCTGGACAACCCTTAAGGAAGCACTAGTCAAAGCACCTATTATAGTGGAGCCAAATTGGGACCTCCCATTTGAGATGTTATGTGATGCAAGTGACTATGCTGTAGGGGTTATGCTAGGACAAAAGATTGACAAACTAACACACCCTGTATACTATGCTAGTAAGACACTTAATGAGGCACAATGTAATTACACAACTACGGAGAAGGAGATGCTAGCTGTAGTGTTTGCTTGCGAGAAGTTTAGGAATTACATTGTAGGCACTAGGACAATCGTGTACACTGACCATTCTGCCTTAAAGTACCTCATGAGGAAGGCTGATGCTAAGCCTAGGTTGATTAGATGGGTGTTGTTGCTGCAGGAATTTGATTTAGACATTAGAGATAAGAAAGGTTGTGAAAATGTGGTTGCGGATCATCTTTCCAGATTGCAACATAATTGCGATAACATTGCGGAAACCGCAATTTCTGATGCTTTTATCGATGAGCATGTCTTTGTATTAGCACATCGTGATAACGATGAGGAACCTTGGTTTGCTGACATTGCTAACTTCCTTGCCTCGCAGGTACTACCAACTTTCAAGGGAAGCCAAGAGAAGAAGAGGTTCCTGCATGAAGCTAGGAAGTTCATATGGGATGATCCTACCCTCTACAAGACATGTGCAGATGGTTTGCTGAGGAAGTGTGTGTCAGCTGCTGAAGCGAAGTCTGTGCTGCAGCACTGCCATACAGCACCCTATGGTGGACACTTTGGTGGCCAAAGAACAGCTGCAAAGGTGTTCCAGAGTGGCTACTATTGGCCCACAATCTTCAAAGATGCCCACGAGTACGCACACAGCTGTGATGAATGCCAGAGAACAGGTAACCTTAGTCGAAAGGATAAGATGCCTCTCACTTACATCTTAGAGTTGGATGATAACTCCATTTTGGAGCTATTAAATACTTCCTAATTATAGCTAAAGTCCGCTTTCAACTGATTAAATATATCTCTTTTGTAGGAGAAAAGCGGCAAAGAGCTCGTGCGTCCGTTGGGCCTGTTCGAGTGCTTAAAGTAGAGTTTTAGCGCCCCGGGAATGCATCGGGAAGAGGGGAATTTGATCCGTGAAGAAACGGGCCAAAACAGCCTTGGAGAGGCAAAGCTTCAGCCCCAAACCCGAGAGCCAGCGTCGAGCTATAGCGTCGAGACGCTGGCTCGACGCTGGAAAAACCCGAGAGCAAGCGTTGAGTGATAGCGTCGAGACGCTAGCTCGACGCTGCCCTGGCGTCGAGACGCTCCGGAGGAGGCGCGCGCAGGAATTTTATCGGGGCAGCGTCGCGACGCTGGCCTTGCGTCGCGATGCCATCGCGAGCGCGCGCGGAAAACTTAGGGCACAGCGTCGAGACGCTAGGCCTAGCGTCTCGACGCTACGACGATTACAGCAGCTTATATTGACGATTTTCTGCACATTTTTGGGAGTTCTTCCCCACCATTTTTGCTCTTCTTTATCTTCTTCTTCCCCGTTTTCTCTCTATTTTCCGTGGAGCTCCGCCATTGTTGGCATGCTAGAGAGCTCCACCTTCATTGTAATACGTTGATGAATCCTTCCATGGTCGTTGTTGGAGCGGGATTGACAAACCGCGCCATGAGCGGCTAAGGTAAGGGTGAACGGTTTGGGATTAGTTTAGGGTGATTTTGTTAGACGTTTTTGGCTTTGATAATCTAATTTTTATGCATATTGGATTCTGTTTGTTTGCATCTATTTACTTTGCTTAATCCAACGCGCATGCTAAAATACGACGATTGACACTCGGGTAATTTCGCATGCTGTGTATGTTAAAGAGTAGCGATGCCGTGCCTCTCACTGCTCGACTAAGTAACACAGGTAGATAGAACTAAATCGAAGTATCGGGTCGGGTAGGATAATTGTTGATTGCATACGGCGTTTGCGGGCAATCTACTAGCAATTAGAATTAACGCTCGAATGTTCGTCGCGGTTAGCTAGTGACTGTCTAAATTTACCTTAGGGCTGATCACCTTGATGTAGGATTAGATAACGTGTAATTAGAACTGTGTGGTCTAATTAAAATCCATGGAGTCGGCTACTTTGGGGCTTCTCTGGTAGTCGTCCGCGTGCTCAATAAACTGAATTCCATGTTATTAGCATTAAATGATAACCTGAATTTGTCTAACAAGTGATCCCGAGACTCCCAAACCGTGCACACGTTCTCTTCATATTATTCTTTCTTCCGTTAGCTTTCTTACTATTTCTCTTGCATGATAAAAACCCCCCGTTACCAAAATCAATCAATTAATTAAATCCCAATTTCATTAGTAATTTCAATCTTCCTATTCCTTGGATCGACCCTGTTACCACTGGCTGCAAAGCCTTGGTCATAGGCTTTATAAATCGTATTTTGGCAAGCCTCGACAGCTTGAGATTAAGCGGACATTCAAAAATCCGCGCACCATTGGAGCTCTTTGATGTGTGGGGCATTGATTTCATGGGACCATTTCCCCCATCGGCAGGTAACCTTTACATACTTGTAGCTGTAGACTATGTATCTAAATGGGTAGAAGCCATAGCATGTCCAAACAATGATGCCAAAACAGTCGTTAGGTTCCTTCATAGACATATCTTTACTAGGTTTGGAACACCTCGTGCTATAATTAGTGATGAAGGGACACATTTCATTAATAAAGCTATGGAGAGAGTGTTGGCTAAATACAATGTTAGACATAGAGTAGCCACCCCTTATCACCCACATTCGAATGGACAAGCTGAAATATCAAATAGGGAGATTAAAAACATACTCGAAAAAATGGTCAAACCCAATAGAAAAGATTGGTCGTTTAAACTCGAGGATGCACTTTGGGCATATAGAACTGCATATAAGACACCCCTAGGTATGTCTCCTTATAGACTTGTGTATGGCAAAGCATGTCACTTACCATTCGAGTTAGAAATTAAAGCATTTTGGGCCTTAAAAGAACTGAATTATTGCGTGACCGATGCGGGAACATTGCGGTCTTTGCAATTACATGAGCTTGATGAGCTTAGACATATGTCCTATGAAAATGCTAAAATGTATAAGGAAAAGACTAAGATTTGGCATGATAGTAGACTTAGGATTAAGGACTTTAAGAAAGGCCAGCTTGTCTTGTTATTTAACTCACGGTTGAGATTATTTCCAGGCAAACTTAAGTCCTGATGGTCAGGTCCTTTTGTGATAACTAACGTGTTTGTTCATGGTGCAATCGAGATTAGGAACCTGCAGCAAGGGCAACCGTTCATGGTTAATGGTTTAAGATTGAAGCATTATTATGAGGAAGGAGATGTGAAGACTCTCTCGGCCTTCCTCTTGACTGAAACGTGAAAATAAGAACGAGAGAGGCCGAGTGATCACTGTGCTCGTCCATGCGAGGCTAATGCCTTAGTTTATTTTTTGCTATTCTTTCGGTTACTGTTTGTATAGATTTTGGTGTGATTTTAATTACGAATTTGATGTTTATTTTATTTCTTTTGATAGGGGATCGATAGAGGGAATCAAGGAGATGGATCGAGGATAAAAAATCGGGGAAGATATTGGGCCAAATCAAGGATTGAGTTGAGGGAATATGGGCAGTTGAAACGAAGGAAATCTCCAACGGCCATTTAATTGCGGTAGATTTGCGAAATCCGCAACAGAAATAGCCGTTGGGATTTCCGTCATTACTTATAGCCGTTAGAAGTGTTCTGATCCATACGTTTCCCTCATTCCCTGAACTCCAAGAAAACTCTCTCCTTCTTCCTCTGCAATCCCTCTTTCCAGATTCTTACGACTCCACCATGGTGCTAACGAGAGCTGAGAGATCTGCGTCCAAGAAGAAGGCCGACGACGCTGAAACCGCTGCGAGAGAGGCACTCCTTGCCTTGGCAGACGCTGAGGCCGCGCGAACTGAACGCCTTCCCAAGCTTCCTGTTCGCAAGAAGAAGTGGAAGGTAGTGACGGAGATTCCTGCTGGGCCATCTGAACCAGCAGGAACGCCTAAGAAGAGGAAGTGGAGTATGGTTGTGGCTGAAGCAGCGATCAAGAAGAAGACTCCCTCTGTGGGGAGTCGAGAGAGTGGCCGTCCATCCTACGAGACGGCCAGGCAAAGGCATTCGCCATCTCCACCGGCGCGAAGCCCTGAACCATCACCGTCGCCACAGAGCTCTGAAAAGACTCCACCACCGCAGAGCCCTGAAGCCTCACCCATCTCCCAGACGCCTGAACCTGAAATCCCAGAGGAAGAGCATCAAGAATCGGCGCCGGGCGGTGAAGAAGCTGAAGAAGAAGAGGTCTTCTCTCCTTTGAGGGAAGTCAGCCCCGACAGCCCTGCAGAGAGGGATGATTCAATGGACGAGACGTTGGGGGATTGCCTCCAACAGATCACCACCAAGGCGAGACTGAGAAAGAAAGCCCCCAAGGTTGTCAAAGCCAAACGGCCAAAGGCTTCGAAGAAGTCCAAGAAAAAGAAAGCCAGGGGTAAGCCTTCATCACAGAAGGATAGTGGTGAGCCATCCCCAAAGAAGCTCAAGATCGAGGCTGTGGAATCAGCCAAAGCAAAAGACAAAGGGAAAGCCAAGCTGTACCCTGAAGATGAGCCTCAATCTGTGAGGTATGTGTCCTCTGATGCTGAGTCCAGAGGCACTGAGTTAAGGAAGAGGGACTTGCTGCACGAGAAAGGGTTCCTCGACGCGCTAGCAGACCTGCCGCAATTCTTGCGCGCAGGGATCACCAATCATGGCTGGGAAGAGCTGTGCAGACCACCCATCCCCGCCTACTCCAGCATGGTGTATGATTTTTACGCCAATGTGATGAACCCTGAGGATGGCCTATCTGTGGTCAGAGGAGTCGAGGTGGACTTCTCAGCGAAGGCAATCAATGAAGCCTATGGCCTCAAGGGTCAAAAACACACTAACTATGCCAGGATCGTTGATGAGCCAACAGAAGCTGTCCTGGAGGAAGCAATTCGGATCATTGGCCAACCTGAGGCAGCGTGGACAGTCTCACGCAATGGGAAGCACACCCTGATGAGTGCTACCCTCACAGCCAAGGCAGCTGTCTGGTTTTCCTTCGTGCGGAGGAAGTTGTCCCCAGTGACCCACGGGACCACCATCAACCAAGGCAGATCGCTGCTGGTCTATGCGATCATGAGGGGCCTCACAATCAACGTTGGTGAGGTCATTGCAGCCTCAATCGCAGACTGCGCCAAAAAGGGTAAGGGTCCACTTTTCTTTCCTAATACAATTACTAAGCTCTGCTTACGTGCAGGGGTACGAATCGAGCGGATGGAAAGGCAGCTGGCCTACACAGGGCACCTGGAGTTGCCTACTGCCTTGAGGATGCGAAGGAAGGGGAACATGGAGTTCGAGCTGGATGGCCTGGCTGCTGCTCAGTCTCTGTCAATGGCCTGTCTGATAGACCTGCAGAAGAAGATGGCTCAGTGGGCCACATATGCGCAGGCAAGGGATAAAGATGTGGCAGACCAATTGGGCTGCATCTTTCCTGAGTTCCCCACGGACCTACTGACACCATGGGCGCCTCCAAGGCCACGAAGGAATGATGATGATGAGGAAGACATCTGAGTGCTAGGCTGATTAGCACTCCAGGGAGTATTGCTGTTCCCTTAAAGAAAGAAAAAAAAATCAAACTTCTTTTCGTTGAACCATGTGAATTTGGCTGTTTTGAGTTAATATTTTGATCTGTTTTAGTTCTTTAGTTTTAGTGTTTAAATTTGTTTAGTGTAGTCTGATGGTAGCTGATTAGGTAGATTAGTTTAGTTTTATTTTTGTATAGCTTAAATGACTGGAAAGAGCATGCATAGGGGCCTTGATCACTGATATAACTGCCCTGTATCCATTGCGAAATAATTGCGGAATCCGCAATTTTTATTAGTAATTGCATGTTTTTGACTGACTGGTTAGTTAGGCTGGTTCTGTTTAATTTTGTTCTTTTGCTGCTATCTTGACTACCTTATATAGCTTATCTAAATGCATGCTGGATGAGTGTCATAAGACACCTTTGATAGTTTAAATTAGCCTCTTAAAATTGCTCAGCATGCGTAGCTGTAAGTCCTTCCCTGCCTGTTTTTATAAATTTCTACTGCTGTGATGTTTGTTTTTAGAATGTTCTGTCTATGCCTAGGGCTTTTAGATTCTCTTTGTTTTACCTTAGACTAGATGCTTCTAGGACAAGTTTGGGGGTGTGCCACCTGAGACACTCATTGGGGACAATGAGTAGTTTAAGTTTGGGGGAGGCCACCCTAGGCCTAGGAACATTCCTCTCTCCCTTAAAGCATAAGCATTCTTCTTCTCCTTTACAAAAAAATGATGAGCTGGAAAAAAAAAAATGATGAAAAATAGAATAAAGAGGGGTGTCTCTCTTAGGTTGCTGAGTAATCAGTGCCAAGTGTGTAACCCACAAGTGGCATTGCATCAAAAGGCAACCAAAGGAGAGGCTCCACCAAAATGAGAAAGAAAAAGGAAGAAATAGGGAAGAAGAATGTATACCTAGGAGTTGCAACTTTGTGGCTTAGATGTCCTGAATAAAAAGAACTCTGATCCTCAATTAGCTGAGCACAAAGTGGAGTATTACATGCTGGATGAGAAAAACTGGAATATCAAATACATCCATGGCTTTTCTCCCATTGTTCTACTGTACAGCTCGCAGTCCTAGACTCACTAGTTGTCCCTCAAACACTTTAGTCGTGAGGGACTTTGTAAATGGATCAACAATATTGTGCTCTAAGGCGATCTGTATAACTGTTACGTCTCCAAAAGTGCTTATTTTATGACTTATTTGTGATAGAAAAACGTGCATGTGTAAGTATTTGTGATAGGATTTAGCTTGAATCTATGCTTATATATATGAATTAGAAGAGGGAAGCAAAATTAGGACTCATATGCAAAAGGAGAGAAAAAGAATGAAAAACGAAGTTAGAAGAATGAAAATTGTGCATTGCGGAAACATTGCTAAAACCGCAATGTTTTAAGTGAAATCCGTAAGTTGGCTAACCTTTTTCTGTTGTGATCCGATATTTCAGGGATTCGTTCTTTCTCCTCCATCCATTTTGAAGTACGACGTTGAGGATGGATGGTTCTCCTTGGCCCAATCGCACCTGCAGAATACTATAAAAGGAGGTCAAAGAGGAGGGTTCAATCATCATCCGAAAGCGTAGAAGTCTCTTCGCAGCGCAGTCTTCCCCATTCATTTTCTTCTCCGTCTGTTGGTTTGAGAGGTTCAACTGTTGGAGTCGACAATCTGATAGGAAGGAGAGAAGATTCATCTTCTCTCCTGATTGGATTCATCCAAGCAAGGCTCACCTTTCTCTCCCTTCAGCCGAGGCGTTTGCGACGAGGCGATCAAGCTCATTTGTTGCTTCCTGTCTTTACTTTTCACTTCCAGCACTGTTTTGTTGTTATTTCTTTTCCATTAGTTAATCCATTCCATTTCGTTGCTTTCTGTCTTTCTGTTAGTAACTCTCAGCTTTCATTTGTTCATTCAAACAATTGATTAATCAAAGCACAATTCATCATTTCACACTTTGTCTTTATCTTCTCTGCCTACCGTTTTTCCTTGCTGTTTTGTCTTTAATTTTCTTCTAAGCATGTCTACTTCATCTAATATTTCTGTTCTCCCTACATCTATGAGTAGCTAAGTCACATAGGGGCATGCTAATGACAATACTATAGGCTAAAACACGTGAACCAAGCATGTAGGATAGCTCTCGAATGGATTGATTGTATGTAAGCTTCATCCCACGGGCAATTTCGATTGGCCATCCATTTTGTCCAAAGAACTCCTAACCTCTGGAAGGAGTAAGAGTTCAGAGTCATACACTCATGCTAGCCTCTCAAGGTAGCCAGAAAACGACCTAGGAATAGGCGTTTTCCTAGTACAAATCATAACTTACTGCTTTAACAAGATGCTTAAGACCTTACTTGGACATGAGTAAACTAAAGAATCTAATGCATGAAATCGGAAGATACATGAGAATGAGTTAGTTTGATGCATAGTGAGTTGATCCAATGCTTGAGAATCGTGTGAAAATGCCTATAGAGGAGTCGTTAGTAGCCCTTGTTTCTCCATTTTACACACTTTCGTTGTTAGTAACATTGCGGTAGAATTGCTGTTCTCGCAATTCTGTCAAGTTAAAAATTCTGTTTAGCCATTTTCCTCTTCGTTTATTATTCTCTTCTCTTTGCATTTAAGTTTATCATTGACTTGCACTCGTTCATGTTGCTATCCTTTATATATTCATTAGTAATTAGGCAATTAAAAACCAAATTTACCCCATCAAATCCACCCATTCTTGCTTAACAACACACTTCGCGAGTAACTAATAATAAGTCTCTGTGGGAAAACGAATGAAAAAATATTTACTACTTGCTGCAAGATCATGTATGCTTGCATGTTTTAAGTGCTCTCTCATTGCATATTTATTTAAACATTGAGCACGCAACAATAACGATCACGTCTCCTCGATGCACTATCTCCCTGATGAGATGATATTTTCGCTCAATGTGCTTTCCACGCTTATAGCTTCTTGGTTCTCTGGAATTTTCCACAGCACCAGTATTATCACAATAAAATGTGATAGGGAAATTCAAATTTGGAACAACTTCCAAATCCGTCAAGAACTTCCTAAGCCATACAGCCTCTTTCGCAACTTCACAAGCCTCGACATACTCAGCTTCCATGGTGGAGTCAACAATACAACCTTGCTTTATACTTCACCATATTATTGCCCCTCCATTAAGAGTGAACACTGATCCCGATGTGGATTTCCTCAAATCCTTATCAGTTTGAAAATCAGAGTTAGTGTATCCTGTAAGGATCAAATCCTTCGTGCCATACACAAGCACATAGTCCCTCGTTATCCGAAGATACTTGAGGATGTGTTTAACGACAGTCCAATGATCATATCCCGGATTGGACTGATACCTACTTACAATTCCTGCTGCATAGCATATGTCTGGTCTTGTACATAACATGGCGTACATTAGACTACCGGCTGCTGATGCATATGGAATTCTTCTCATATCCTCAACTTCTTGAGGTGTCTTAGGACACTCTTCCTTTGACAATTGAATTCCGTGCCTGAAAGGTAAAGAACCCTTCTTGGAATTCTGAATCGAATATCGTATCAACACCTTGTCGATATAAAATGCTTGAGACAGCGTCAGCGTTTTGTTCTTATGATTCCTTACGATTTGAATCCATTGAACAAACTGAGCCTCTACCAAATCTTTCATTTGGAATTGGGTCGCTAGCTATTTCTTAACGTCAGTCATAAACCATACATAATTCCCAATGAGTAGGATATCATCTACGTATAAGACTAAGAAAGCTACAACAAAATTGACTATTTTCTTGTAAACACAAGGTTCGTCAACATTTTGTTCAAAGCCCTAAGATTTGATCGCAGTATCAAACCTTATATTCCAGAATCTAGACGCTTGCTTCAACCCATAAATGGATCGATTAAGCTTGCAAACCTTTTGCTTTTGACCCTGAACTATGAACCCCTCTAGTTGAGCCATATGAATACTCTCTTCAAGATTGTCACTCAGAAAGGCTGTCTTGACATCCATTTGCCAAATTTCATAATCATAAAACGTGGCAATGGATAAGAGTATTTTAATCGCCTTTAAAATGGCAACAGGGGAGAAGGTTTCTTCATAGTCCACCCCTTCCCTTTGGGAATAACTCTTTGCCACAAGTCGAGCCTTAAAGGTTTGCACCTTACCCGCTTGGTCTCGTTTCCTCTTGTAGATCCACTTGCAATCGGTAGGTCTTTTACCATCGGGTTGCTCTACAAGATCCTAGACCGAATTGAAGTACATCGACTCAATTTCGAGGTCCATGGCTTTAAGCCACTGGTCGTTATCTATGTCATTCATTGCTTGTTTAAAGGTCAATGGATCTTCAACGTCTTCATCAGGTATGACGACCTGGGTTTCCGTTATACCCATGTAGCAGTCGGGTTGTCTCACATCCCTCCCACTACGTCGAGGTATTCTCAACTCTTGAGAAGGATCAGCCTGATCAACAACTCTTGTTGACCCATCTGTAGCTTTCTTGGAAAGTTCGGTCAAAACAATTTTGCTCGAAGGTTGATGATCTCTCATGTGATCTTCCTCTAAGAACGTAGTGTTTGTCGATACCAGCACCCTCTACAAAAACAAGGACTTTTAATTGCATGTACTTATAGCATGAATTAAATTCCCGCTATTAAAAGATATGAGGTTATTGATTCTTTAAAAAAAAAAGCGTTGAAATTTCCTTCCCTCAATTTTCGCTGAAATTTTTCATTTTCACGTTACGAAAACCCAAAAAAACGCAACCACACTAAAAAAAAAATTGAAACACGCTTCGTCTTTGCAAAATCAACTTCATCTTCGTCTTCGAAAAAACACGCTTCTTCTTCCTTCGACAAAATGCTTCTTCTCCATCTCCATCCGTACTTCTAATATTCATCTCCATCAAACGAAATCGACTTCATCTTCTTCATCTTCACTTCATCTCATACGAAATCGACTTCTAGGGTTACAAACGCAACAATCTTCTAGTGTCGCGTTTCCGTCCAAAAAGGATTTTGAAGCTCGAAGTGCGGAACCTTCTGCTTAAACCTCCATTTTCTCTAAGCTCGGAAATTGTAGCCATGGATGACGAGGGTCCACCATGGGAGGTCTCAGTGACGGTGGAGAAACCGAAACTGGACGAAAGCCTAAACGTGAGTGAGGTCACCACTGAGTCCATTGCTCAGGGAGGCATCGAGTCATCTTGCAATTGTTCGGATGAGAACAAGGTCGTTACTGAAGCGACTGCTCAGATCTCCGATGGAAGCGGTGAAAAATCGCAGGAGTTGGCGGAAGAGTTGTTGGATAAGGGATCCAATGCCATGAAGGAAAACGATTTCAACGAGGTTGTCGATTGCTTCAGTCGTGCCCTTGAGAGTAGGTTAGGGTTTTGTTATTTTTTACTATCTCTTCAAATATTTTTCATTTTGAATTGAATTTTGGAATGAAGCTGAAATTCGAGCTTCTGGTACCCCTGGAGTGTTAAAGTGATTTGTTACACTTACTTCACTCTGTTAGATTATTTGTGCCTTTTAGTGATTTGTTAAAATGATTAGTGATTTCCACTTTGAAACATCTATCAAAGATCAACCGCTCGTCAGGATCACCGAATGATCTTGGTATATATTAATGGGTTTTAACAAGTTGTATAATGTCGTACCTTTCTTGTTTGGTTTGACCTTGCCATGGTGGCAGATGTCTTTGACGTTTTCGACGCCTTGGGGAAGATTGGGGTGAGGGGGAAAGGGGAGAACGAGGTTGTGACTGGAGGCGGAGGAGTGGGCGGAAAAAAGGGGTGAAGGATGGGGAGGGTTTTGGGGTAACTAAAATGGTGATTTTGAAGCCGCCATGTTAAGAAACTCCCACGAGTGGATCTAACAACCTTGCTGAAGAACAAAACAGATCTCAAACCCAAAAACCCAAAAACGCAATTGGAATCAACCCAAGGAAAAAGTTTAGAACGGATTACCTTCACGATCAAGATCAAGAGTAAGAAACTTGTTTCTAAACTCGCGATTCGAATCACTCCACAAGAAATATGATCAACACCACTTGAATGATCCTAACATGCAATATCTAAACACAAGAAATTGCAAAAGTTGGAAGAATTAGCTCTCAACCAAAGCTTAAAGGATAAACCCACTTTAATTCAAATTGATGATAATTGTTGTTGCCTTTACAAAGACTCTATAAGAGGTATATATAGCCCTTGGAAATTCTAATCATTATCTCCTCCACTAACAAGAGTAATTTTAGCCACTAACTCCCCCATTAACAAGAGTAATTTTAGCCACTAACTCTTGTAACTTCCATCCATTAATTCAACTAATAAGCTCTGAAATGCATTAATGTCATAATTAACCACTAATAAAATATAACCTATGATATGAAATAACATAAAGACAAAGTTCTAAATCTGGAAAATAAAACATTAAATCTAATGAGCTTTCATAACTGGCCATGAGGGAATATGAATGTAAATAAGTGTTGGATTTTATGTCCTAAAACTCGTGGTTTGTAAACTGTTATGTTTGTAAATATTCTATTTAGAATAAAGAGTTATTAGTTTTATTCAGTAAAAGAGTTTACTGGAATAAAGTGAAACGTGTTTGGTTTAACCTATACCAATGACCAACACCCTTGGCTGAATATGAGTACTTGAGCTTCATGTATGACATGATTGTGGATCAGGCTCAAGTAGTCAGTCAAAACGGTCTATAGTATACGGATAAGGCTGGGTACCTTATCCTGGTAACACTATTGGATGCGGCTCACTTTGTATTGTATAGAACGATGTGATTTGAATCGTTCCACATGGAGATGTGAGAAGTGAGGGCGTCCTGTGTAAAGAGTTTACATAAGACCGAACCGCGTATTAAGTCGCTCTCTCTTTATAACTCCGTTTACTGATGAGACCGACTTATACATATTGATGGCCTAGGTAACTCGATCTCAATCCTGAGCTCGCTATGAACTCCTGCTTATTCGATAATATCCTTTGACTTGCACGGGTGAGAGTAGCCCATTAGCGCCGACTCAATAAGCCTACCATCTTGGGGATAAAGTCGAATAGGTAGCTGGGGACATAGTAAAGCAAGATTGGAGTTCACTCCTAACCCGCTCTTCAGGGTTAGTAGATAGGTTGTTCCCTTAATAGCTGACTCCGGGGCTTGAACAATGAGCGCTCACACTCTCATGTGATGAGAGAGTTGATTGATCTGTTGGTTGGACCACTAATCTATTGTTCATTAGAGGTGTCAGTGGTACTTAAGGAACAAGACGTAATGCAGGGGTTAAACGGTTTAAATGACCCAGCTGTGATTACGAACAACCTGTGAAGGGTCGACTTGCCCATGACGGTTATATCAGAGGACATAATATATCTACAGTGAGGAGAGTGCAACCCTCGGACTTTAGTGGAGTCTCCGAGGGTTAACGAATGTTGATTAGTTCGGTTAAAAGAGTTTTGACCGGATAATCTCGTATCGTTGGAGCTCATGATCTGTAGGTCCTTTAGGTTCTCCTGGCTAGCTCGGATAACGTCGTGCAATAGTATAAGAGATATTAAAAAGAAAAAGAATTTGAATTGTTCAAATTCGGCTTGTGGAAGAATGATGAACATATTTAAATATGATTTAAATATGAGTATGGCCTAAAACATGAATAGGATTCATGTGTAAAAAAGTCGGTTTTCGTAAAACCGGGTTTAGCCATATTATTTAATTAATATTTGATATTAAATTAAATAATATTTATTAATTAAAAAGTTTAATTAATAATTATATATATATTTTATTTATTAAATGTTTAATAAATAAAATTATTATTATTATTTTTAAAATAATAATAATAATTATTATATATATATAAGGTTTTCTTAAGGGTTAAGAAAAGTATTTGTTAGGCTTTTTATATTTCATGGGCTGATGGGCTTTGGGTGGATTTTGGGGTTGATATAAATGAATTGTGAATTCATTTGCTTAAACTTCTACGTGAGTCCCTCTCTGCAGCCTTATTTTCTTCATCTTCTTCCTCTGCCTCTTTTCCTTTTCTCTTGTTTCGGAGTCCCACCATTCCGTTGCACGGCGCCGAGGATAGCGGGACTACCTCGGGTGGTCCTCGACGCGTTCGTGAGAAGAGGTTTAAAGAGTTCGTGACGAAGAACGGCCGGCGGATTTGAAGAAATTGGAGCTACAAGGGTATGTATTTCTAATTTCTTATTTCCGTCTTTTGAGCATGTTTTCTATTTGTTAAATTGATGAAATTAGAGTATCATCGGTCCGAAATCGCGTTCCGTTGCGGTAAAACGCTCCATCAATAAGGTGTCCCGGTTCATATCATCCTCCCCTTCTTCAAGAGGATTCGTCCTCGAATCCAAATGATCTCCGACATCAAATGGACGTAAGTCAGCGACATTGAAAATGTAATTGACATTTGTCTCGCCTTGTAGAGCAATCTTGTAGTCATGAGATGTCTTTGGTAAATTGCCTCTTGATCTCCACTTCGGTTTCCTATGAAAATAACAACGATCCTTCCAAATGTGTCTCCAAACCCCATCGCTCGGTGTGAACACCTTATGCTTGCAACCATGGATGAATTTAGAAGCAAATTTAGAGTTTTTCTTCTCAATAAATGTTTTGGCATTGGTGTACATGTGTTTGTTGCAACTGTGGACTTTAAAACCAATCTTTGAATCAAGTATCTCAATGAGTGCTTTGGCTTCCTGTAAGAACTCATATGAAACACTAGAAAAACGTGGTTTAAGCTCACCCGTAAGAAAACAAGTTCCTTTGTATAAAAGATTAAGAATACTTTGTTTTGAAAACAAAACAGATTGAACATTACAAGCTCTTTCACACAAGCTCACATTTTTGGTTTTTCTCTCATTGTTCTCTTTAGGCCATAAACCAATCTCATGATTTTCTCTCTCACTTATTTTCTCACAAGATTGTTTTTCAATTAATGCACATGCTTTTGTCTCGGTCTTTTGCGCCTTTTGCCCTAACTCACACACATCAACGTGTACTTCATTAAGAGAAGGTATTACAATAGTAGAAATATTAGAACCAAACAAATTCTTGCAATCTAATTGCCTACTATTAACTTTAGTATGCATTGGCACCAAATTACAAAGTATTGCATCTTCAATTTTATCACTTTCTACCTCAACAATAGGCTTAATTTCAGTAGGTGTAACATTTTCCAAAGAAGAATGAATATTGGAAATGAGTTTAGGTTTAGTGTACCTTGTAGGCTTCCTTTGGAGATGTTTTTCAATCTTTATCGATATGCGCATCATCCCTTCTAAATCTTCATAAGGTTGATGATAAAGTCGAGCAACAATCTAGTTATTAAGTCCTCTTAATAATCGATTCATGGTAGCCTCCTCATCCTCGTAAATATCAAGCTCTTCTAGCAACGATAACATCTCCATGTAGTAAGCCTTCACACTTTTGCTCTCTTGTCTCAAAGTTCGCAAATTATGAAAAAGGTTAGGAACAAATTGCTCCTGCATTAAATGCTTAAGAATATTCTAGGACTCTATTGGATGTTTAAGGTTCCTTCTTCTTGAAAACAATTGATCCCTCCGAGTAATGGCATAATCTCTCAGATGAGAAACCATGAGTTTCACCTTTTTATCCTCACCTAAAGTGCAACAATCAAAGACATGGTTAACTTTCCTTTCCCACAAAATGTACTCCTTCGGATTGGTACTTCCATAGAATTTAGGAAGTTTAGGCTTCATGCTTCCCAAGTTGTGGTCAACTTTATGAATTTTCCATGCTGTAAAAAAAAAAACAAAAGTAACAAAAAAAAGGACCTCACAAGCGCTCCCTCATGTGTTTCACTCGTTAATGAAGATCACTCCTGTTTAACACTCAACACTCAAATTGGTGTATCACTCCCTTACAAACTCACTCTCACAATTTATCACGCACAAAACACACTCCAAAATAAATTGGTAAGTGAGCCCAGCAAAGTTAAAGAGTTGCGTGTAATTCAAGTGATTTAGATAACACACTTAGATCACAAAATAATGGATCAAAGGATCAATCCGAATAACAACAAAGAAACAAGTTCAAGAAAAAAAAATTAACGAAAGGAAAATGAATCAAGAAAGAAAACAAAATAAGTTTAGAACAAATGAAAAAGAACAAATCTGGACAACCTATGAATGCCCAAAGATTGTTTTTTTTTTAAAGAATTTTGTATGTAATATGATTGAATGCCAAATTGTCAAATGTTATCTCAAATAAGAGTATTAATAACAAAATAACATATCGATCGACATGCTTTGAAATAATGAACAACAATAAATTAGCAAGAAGTGATGAATGGTTTGATGGTATAGGATGTCTTTAGCATTTCAATGATCCAGAGTTCATATCTATGCAAGGGCAAAAAATTCATCCCTTAATAAAAAAATAATTAGCAAACTTTTGCTATCGGGTATGTAGTTTTTTTTTAATAAATTTGTAAATTACGAATTTTTGGCACTTAAGCAATCTGATTTAGACAATGTAAAAAAAAGAAAAGTTGTAGATTAGACCTTGCACTAAAACTTTGCAGAAGACAAGAACAGAAAATGAAAACTGAAAAATGATACTTTTGTTTTGTATTTTTCGAATAGAATAAGAACAGACTTGAAACTAAAAAAACAGAAGCATATTAATGAAGAATTCAAAGAGATAACGCAAAGAAACATATATTCGACCATGATTCTAAAGCTCTGATACCAAAATGTTAAGTAACTAGACAAAATAAAGAGAAAAAGCAAAGGAAACATATATCCGATCTTGAGCCAAAAGCTTTGATACCAAAATGTTAAGAAACTCCCACAAGTGGATCTAACAACCTAGCTGAAGAACAAAACCTTTAGATCTCAAACCCGAAAACCCCAAAAATGCAATTTGATACAACCCAAGGAAAAAGTTTAGAACGGATTACCTTGACGATCAAGATCAAGAGTAAGAAACTTGTTTCTAAACTCGTGATTCGAATCACTCCACAAGAAGTATGATCAACACCACTTGAATGATCCTAGCATGCAATATCTAAACACAAGAAATTGCAAAAGTTGGAAGAATTAGCTCTCAACCAAAGCTTAAAGGATAAACACACTTTAATTCAAATTGATGATAATTGTTGTTGTCTTTACAAAGACGACTCTATAAGAGGTATATATAGCCCTAGAAAATTCTAACCACTAACTCCCCCACTAACAACAGTAATTTTAGCCACTAAATCTTGTAACTTCCATCCACTAATTCAACTAATAAACTCTAAAATGCATTAATGTCATAATTAACCACTAATAAAATATAACCTATGATATGAAATAACATAAAGACAAAGTTCTAAATCTGGAAAATAAAACATTAAATCTAATGAGCTTTCATAACCGGCCATGAGTGAATATGAATGTAGATAAGATGTCCCGGTTCATATCAGGCCATGGGAGGCTAAATTATGGGTGAGATCAAGAAGTGGGAGCATGTGGCCTTGAGCTGGGAAAGGAAAAACTAGTAGGTGGGTTTTGGTGATGGATGACAATGGAGCAGGCAATGCCATCGTTTCCATCGAAGGTTGCAAAATGTGTGGTGGGGGAGAAATTATTGAGGACTAGAAATATATGATTGGCTGATGTAGATGCAGGAGTCGGAGGTAACCTTATGTAGTTTGTAAATTTCTTGTTCAATTGGTTTCGTTGGAGTGAAAAAGGCGAAAATCATATCATCAAACAAACCTTTGAAAACAAACCCATCAATGACAGATCAAACACATTAACATTGTAGGGATTTTGGCAATATATAAGAAGGGTTGTTGTCCCACATCGGAAAGAATCAGGTAAGTCGTGTGCTCCAAAGACTATAAAAGAAGCCTATGACTTTGGGTTTTAATCATCCAAGTTAGAAACATTTTAAGCTTGCTGTGCTAACTCTAGTTAAATTCCCTATTGTATTCTCTAATGTTAGAGTTAGGCAAAAGGGTGTGAGTGGTGCAAATTAGCTTTGAATAGAGTGTCTTGTAATTGGGATCGGGGAGAGAATTCTGTGTGATTGTAACAATTTTTCACATAGTGGAAGTTCTTTCTGGTGGGCCGTGGTTTTTCTCCGGTTTTGGAGTTTTCCACGTAAATTCTTGTGTTTTCTATTTGTATTGCTTTCTTTTAATTTCTTAGTTATTTTCTGCTTATTCCTGCGGTAGAAGTGGAAGGTTTTTTTCCCAACAAGTGGTATCAGAGCTTTAGGTTTGTAGTTTCTTGATTTTTGAGTATGCTCTGTGGTTGCAGTATTGTCTGAGCTTCCACATCAGAAAAGATTTCTTGAAACGAACTAGGCTGGTATTGTGAATAGTGTGGGTTGTTCACTATTTGCAGATTTGCTAGGAGTGAAGTAGAGATGTCAAGCTTTATGAGTCCAGTGAAGATTGAGGTAGAGAAATTTGATGGAAAGATGCATTTTGGCTTGTGGCAAGTGCAAGTCAAGGAAGGGTTAATACAGTATGGATTACACAAGGCCTCGAAGGGAAGACCAGGTGATGGTTCTTCTGAAATGTTAAGCGGTGATAGTTGTCTAATGGAGTCCAGTGGCGGTTCCAGTAGAGGTTCTAAGAAGTTCAGCATGAGTGATGAAGATTGGGAAGGTACAAAAATCTCAGATCATCTGAGTGTTCTCAATGACATCGTTTCGGAGCTGAAGGTAATTGAAGTGAAGATAGATGATGAGGATAAGGCCCTCAGGCTCATCTTGCCACTTTCATCTTCTTATGAACACATGAAGCCAATCTTGATGTACGGGAAAAAGACTTTAGATTTTTTTAAGGCTACTAGTAAAATTCTTTCAGAAGAAAGAAGACTGGAGAGTGAAGGGTGTACTTCACAGGAGGATTCAGTGTTGGTAGCTAGCAATTGAAAGAAGAAGATCTTCGTGCAGAAGAAAGGTTGCTGGGAATGTGGACAGTTTGGGCACGTGAAACAAGATTGTCCTAACAGAGCAGGTTCGTCAAAGGGCTCTGGGTCGGATGCTGACATTGTCTCTCTCGCTAGAGGAGATGTTCCTGGCTTCCATTGGAGGAAGACATAATTCATCCTTATGGTATGTTCGCTTTACCATGATAGAGGATGTGATGTCAACGGTTCCACAGGTTTGCACACGAGCATTGACATTGACTTGTCAGTTATGCAAGGTGTGTGGTGGAAGTTATGTCGATGGCTGAGAACTTCCAGGTGAGCCAAGTAGGTGGAAGTTGCACCATAAATTTCAGCAAGGTTTGTCGGCATGTGACGAAGAAGTAAAAATCTTTGAGTGTGATATTCCTAGTGGTCTACTATTTATGGTGGAGTGGGGTTTATAGTTCTTTATGTTGAGGACTATGGTTGTCGGTAAAGACAATGGTGATTTATAATTCTCTGTGTTGAGGATTATGGTTGTCGGTAAAGACAATGGTGAGTTATAGTTCTCGGCATTGAGGATTATGGTTGTCGGTAAAGACAATGGTGAGTTATAGTTCTCGGTGTCGAGGATTATGGTTGTCGGTAAAGACAACGGTGAGTTATAGTTCTCTGTGTTGAGGATTATGGTTGTCGGTAAAGACAACGGATGCAACAGAAGTTGGGGACTATGATTGTCGGTAAAGACAACAGATACAACAGAAGTTGTGGATTCTTCAAATATCTTGCCATGGTGGAATTTGTAGGGATTTTGGCAATATATAAGAAGGGTTGTTGTCCCACATCGGAAAGAATCAGGTAAGTCGTGTGCTCCAAAGACTTTAAAAGAAGCCTAGGACTTTGGGTTTAAATTATCCCTGTTAGAAACATTTTAAGCTTGGTGTGCTAACTCTAGTTAAATTCCCTATTGTATCCTCTAGTGTTAGAGTTGGGCAAAAGGGTGTGAGTGGTGCAAATTAGCTTTGAATAGAGTGTCTTGTAATTGGGATCGGGGAGAGAATTATGTGTGATTGTAACAATTTTTCACATAGTGGAAGTTCTTTCTGGTGGGCCGTCGTTTTTCTCCGGTTTTGGAGTTTTCCACGTAAATTCTTGTGTTTTCTATTTGTATTTCTTTCTTTTAATTTCTCAGTTATTTTCTGCTTATTCCTGCGGTAGAAGTGGAAGGTTTTTTCCCAACAAACATATCTCTTGAAAGATCTGAGTTTGTCTGAATTTGAGGTTATAGTTATGTTTCTTTTTAAAGTATGATTTAAGTTAATGTAAGATGTTCAATTTCAGGTTACAGTTATGCTTCTTATTTATCTTTTCTTTGATTTTGGAATTAGAGTCTGGAAATTATGTTGATGAAATTATGGTTTCTTTGATTTTGATTTTGAAAACACTTTCTTAATTATCTCTCTCTGTTTTTCAGTATCAGAAATTCAACTCTGAAAGCATGGTAAGCTTCTTCTTCTTCATCGTCTTCCATGGTTGATCTTCATTCTGAATCTCGCATTGGCAAAAGGTTTGTTTTCTTTTTCGAACTCTCGATTCTTACTTTCCTCTCTTCATTTTATCCTCAGATTTCTTCTGAAACGCGAGCATGGAAGCTGATTTTGCTTTCTTAATGGTTTTAATAGTTGTACGTAACTGTTACGTGCTCAATGTTTAAAAGAAATATGCAATGATAGAGCACTCAGAACATGCAAGCATACATGATCTTGTAGCAAGTAATAAGTATTTTTTCATTCGATTTCCCACAGAGATTTATTCTTAGTTACTCGTGAAGTGTGTTGTTAAGTAAGAATGGGTGGATTAAAGGGAGTAGATTTGATATTAAGGTGCCTAATTACTAAGGAATAAGTAGAGGATGCAAGCATGAACAAGTGTAAGTAAATAATAAACTTGAATGTAAAGAGAAGAGAAGGACAAACGAAGAGAAAAATGGTTAAGGCAAAAATTTAACTAAGGGAATTGCGGAAACAACAATTATTTAGCAATGTTCTTAACAGCGAAATGTGTGTAAAGTGTGTAAACAAGGGCTACTAACGACTCCTCTATAGGCTTTTTCCTAGGATTCTCAAGCAGTAGATTAACTCACCATGCATCAAACTAACTCATTCTCATGTATCTTCCGATTTCATGCATTAGATTCTTTAGTTTACTCATGTCCAAGTAAGGTCTTAAGCATCTTGTTAAAACAGTAAGTTGTGATTTGTACTAGGAAAACGCCTATTCCTAGGTCGTTTTCTGGCTACCTTGAGAGGCTAGCATGAGTGTATGACTCTGAACTCTTACTCCTTCCAGAGGTTAGGAGTTCTTTGGACAAAATGGATGGCCAATCGAAATTGCCCGTGGGATGAAGCTTACATACATTCAATGCATTTCGAGAGCTATCCTACATGCTTGTTTCACGTGTTTTAACCTATAGCCTTGTCATTAGCATGCCCTTATCTGATTTAGTTACTCATGGATGCACATAGAATAGAAAGACTAGATGGAAACGGCATGCGTAGTGACATAATTGAGACAAAACAGAAGCTAAAGGCAGTAACAGAGAAGTGAAGAGATTGCAAAGTGAGGGAATATTGCTTCGATTAACTAAAGTTGGAACTAAAAAAACGACAGCTTTGAATAACCAAAGTAAAACAGAAAGCAACGAAATGGAATAGAGTAGCAAATAAAAGGGAAATAACAACAAACAGTAATGGAAATGGAAAGCTAAAGCAGAAAGCAGTAAAGTCGTGCGTGATCTTCTCGTTGCGAATGCTTCAGCTGAAGGGGGGAAAAGGCAAGCTTTACTTGGATGAATCCAATCAGAAGAGAAGATAAATCTTCTCTCCTTCCTATCAGATTGTCGACTCCAACAGCTGAACCTTTCAACCCAACAGACGGAAGAGAGAAAAAGAGTGGAAAAGACTGCGTTGAACTGGAAGTCTACGCCTTTCGAGTGTGTTTCAACCTTCCACTTTGACCTCCTTTTATAGTATTCTGCAGGTGCGATTGGGTCAAGGAGAACCATCCATTCTTAACGTCGTACTTCTACGTGGCTGCAGGAGAAAGAATGAATCCCTGAAATATCGGATCACAACAGAAAAAGGTTAGACAACTTACGGATTTCACTTAAAACATTGCGGTTTTAGCAATGTTTCCGCAATGCTTCCGCAATGCACAATTTTCATTCCTTTAACTTCGTTTTTAATTCCTTTTCTTTCCTTTTGCATATAAGTCCTAATTTAGCTTCATTCTTCGAATTCTCATATATAAGCATAAGTTCAAGCTAAATCCTATAAAAAACACTTACAAATGCACAACTTCCTATCACAAATAAGTCCTAAAATAGTCACTTTTGGAGACATAACACACCCCCAAACTTCAGGTTTTGCTCGTCCTCGAGCAATCTAAGGACTTACTTAGGCTACTGTTTTAACCTTTCTAACCACTTGCTGACTCCCCTAAGTTCCTATCTGTGGCAATGCTGTCCTGTAACACACTTCTAAGTTTACAATTACCTTCTCATTTTGCTTCTTCTGACTTCGCACGCCTAATGATCCTACTGTTTCATTAACTCCCCACGATTGATCCACTTGCTTCTGTCATATAGTGCAACTATCCCTAAGGTTTCAAATTCTACCTAGCTTTACCCCAGACTCAGTACATGCTTCTAATCTTTTACTTTTGAGCTACCTAGGATTTCTTAGAGTCATGCCAGTCTTACTATTAACCAGTGACAGTAGTACCTTTAGAGAACAACCTAAACCCTGGCATCACTACATTGGACATACACTCATCTCCCTAAACAACCCTACAAGCTACAACTTTGTGCTTAGCTAATTGAGGATCAAAGTTCTTTTTTATTCAGGACATCCAAGCCACAAAGTTGCAACTCCTAGGTATACATTCTTCTTCCCTAATTTTCTCTTTTTTTTTTTTTCTTTCTTACTTTGGTGGAGTCTCTCCTTTGATTGCCTTTTGATGCAATGTAACTTGTGGGTTACACACTTGGCACTGATTACTCAGCAACTTTAAGAGAGACACCCCTCTTTATTCTATTTTTCATTTTTTTTCAGTTCATCATTGTTTTGTAAAGGAGAAGAAGAATGCTTATGTTTAGAAGGAGAGAGGAATGTTCCTAGGCCTAGGGTGGCCTCCCCCAAACTTAAAATACTCATTGTCCCCAATGAGTGTCTGAGGTGGCACACCCCCAAACTTGTCCTAGAAGCATCTAGTCTAGGGCAAAACAAAGAGAATCTAAAAGTCCTAGGGATAGACAGAACATTCTCAAAGCAAATAACTCAGCAGCAGAAATTTGGAAAAACAGTAAGGGAAGGGCTTAAAGCAACGCATGCTGAGCAATTTAAGAGGCTAATTTAAACTAACAAAGGTGCCTTAAGACACTCATCCAGCATGCTCATAGATAGGCTATATAAGGTAGTCAAAACAGCAGCAAAAGAACAAGATTAAAACAGAACCAGCCTAGCTAATCAGTTAGTAAAAACATGCAATAACTAACAAAAATTGCGGATTCCGCAATAATTTCGCAATGAATATACAGGGCAGATATATCAGTAAGCAGCCCCTTTTGCATGCTATTTCCAGTCATCTCAGCTATACAAAAAGGACACTAAAACAACCTACCTATTCAGATACCATCTAACTAGACTAAGCAATCCTAAACAACCAAAATAAAGAACTAAAGACAGATCAAATATAGATTCAAAATAACAGAATTCACACAGTTTAACGAAAAGCAGTTTGATTTTTTTTTTTCTTTTTGATATAGGGAACAGAAATACTCCCTTGAGTGCTCTTCAGACTAGCACTCAGACGTCCTCATCATCATCCCTCCGTGCTCTTGGAGGTGCCCATGGCGTCAGCAGGTCAGTGGGGAACTCAGGAAAGATGCAGCCCAACTGATCTGCAACGTCCTTATCCCTTGCTTGAGCATACTCAGCCCATTGCGCCATTTTCTTCTGAAGGTCCATCAAGCAGGCCATAGATAGGGATTGAGCAGCAGTCAGGCCGTCTAGCTCAAATTCCATATTCCCCCTTCTTCGCATGCGCAGGCCTGTAGGCAGCTCCAGATGCCCCGTGTAGGCCAACTGCCTCTCCATCCTCTCGATTGGTACACCTGCACGTAAGCAAAGCTTAGTGATTGTGTTGGGGAAGAAAAGAGGACCCTTACCTTTCTTGGCACAGTCTGCTATTGAGGCTACGATGACCTCACCAACATTGATAGTGAGGCCTCTCATGATCGCATATACCAGCAGCGATCTCCCCTGATTAATGGTGGTCTCGTGGGTCACTGGGGACAGACACCTTCGCAAGAAGGAGAACCAGACAGTTGGCTTGGCTGTGAGGGTAGCACTCATCAGAGTGTGCTTCCCATTGCGTGAAATTGTCCAGGCTGCTTCAGATTGGCCGATGATACGCAGCGCTTCCTCCAAGACCGCCTCAGTTGGTGCGTCAATGATCCGCGCATAATCAGTATGTCTTTGCCCCTTGAGGCCATAGGCTTCATTGATCGCCTTGGCTGAGAAGTCCACCTCGATTCCCCTTACCATGGACAGACCATCCTCGGGGTGCGTCAGATTTGCATAGAAGTCGTACACCATGCTGGAGTAGGCAGGGATGGGCGGTCTGCACAGCTCTTCCCAGCCGTGGTTGGTGATCCCTGCGCGCAAGAATTGCGGCAGGTCTGCTAAAGCATCAAGGAACCCCTTCTCTTGGAGTAGGTCCCTCTTCCTCAACTCAGTGCCTCTTGATTCTGCATCAGAAGACACATACCTCACAGCTTGAGGCTCATCTTCGGGGTATAACTTGGCTTTCCCCTTGTCTCGTGCCTTGGCCGACTCAGCAGCCTCGACCTTCAACCTTTTCAATGAAGGCTCACCACTGACCTTCCTTTTCTTGGATTTCTTTGAAGCTTTTGGCCGTTTGGCCTTGACAACCTTGGGCACCTTCTTCCTCAGTCGTGCCCTGGTGGTGATCTGCTTGAGGCAATCCCCCAACGTTTCATCCATCGAATCTCCCCCATTTGCTAGGCTATCGGGGCTGACTTCCCTCAAAGGAGAGAAGACCTCATCTTCTTCGGCCGTTTCTTCGCCCGGCGATGATTCTTGATGTTCTTCACTCGGAATTTCAGGCTCGGGCGTTGGCGATGATGGCGATGCCTCAGGGCTCTGCGGAGGTGGAGATTGTTCAGAGCTTTGTGGAGATGGAGAAGGCTCGGGGCTTTGTCTGGCCGTCTCGTAGGATGGACGACCACTCCCTTGACTCTCCACGGTGGGAGTCTTTTCCTTGACCGGTGCGTCTTCGATAGCCATCTTCCACTTTCTCTTCTTGGGCATTCCTGCAGGTTCAGATGGACCAGCAGGGATTTCGGTCACCACCTTCCACTTCTTCTTGCGGATAGGAAGCTTGGGAAGTCGTTCGGTTCGCGCGGCTTCGGCATCTGCCAAGGCAAGTAGTGCCTCTCTCGCAGCTGCCTCTCTCGCAGCTGCCTCTGCGTCGGTTGCCTTCTTCTTGGAAGCAGATCTCTCAGCCCGCGTAAGCACCATGGTCGAATCGGAGAGATCTGAAAAGAGGAATTGCAGAGGAAGAAGAAGATAGTTTTCTTGAAGTTTAACGAATGAAGGAAGCGTACGGGCCACAGCTATTCTAACGGCTATTTGTAATGATGAGAATCCCAACGGCTATTTCTGTTGCAGGTTCAGCAAATCCACCGCAATTAAATGGCCGTTGGAGATTTTTCTTGATTTAAAATCCAAGATTCTCATCACTCAATCTTTAATTTGGCCCGATTTCTTCCCCGATTTTTTTACCCTTGCTTCATCTCCTTGATTTCCTCTATTGATCCCCTATTAAAAAGAAATAAAATTAACATCAAATTCGTAATAAAAATCACACATAAACATACAACATAACAACCGAAAAAACAGCAAAAATAAACTAAGGCATGGCCTCGTGTGGACGAGCACATTAATCACTCGTCTTCTCTCGGTTTTATTCTCAAGTTTCAGCTAAGAGGAAGGCCGAGAGAGTCTTCACATCTTCTTCCTCATAATAATGCTTCAATCGTGCCCCATTAACCATGAACGGTTGCCCGTGCTGCAGGTTCCTAATCTCAATTGCACCATGAACAAACACGTTAGTTATAACAAAAGGACCTGACCATCTGGACTTAAGTTTGCCTGGAAATAATCTCAACCTTGAGTTAAATAACAAGACATGGTGGCCTTTCTTAAAGTCCTTAATCCTAAGTCTACTGTCATGCCAAATTTTAGTCTTTTCCTTATACATTTTAGCATTTTCATAGGACATATGTCTCAGCTCATCAAGCTCATGTAATTGCAGAGACCGCAATGTTCCCGCATCGGTCACGCAATAATTCAGCTCTTTCAAGGCCCAAAATGCTTTGATTTCCAATTCGAATGGTAAGTGACATGCTTTGCCATACACAAGTCTATAAGGAGACATACCTAGGGGTGTCTTATATGCAGTCCTATATGCCCAAAGTGCATCCTCGAGTTTAAACGACCAATCTTTTCTATTGGGTTTGACCACTTTTTCGAGTATGTTTTTAATCTCCCTATTTGATATTTCAGCTTGTCCATTCGAATGTGGGTGATAAGGGGTGGCTACTCTATGTCTAACATTGTACTTAGCCAACACTTTTTCCATAGCTTTATTAATAAAGTGTGTCCCTTCATCACTAATTATAGCACGGGGTGTACCAAACCTAGTAAAGATATGTCTATTAAGGAACTTAATGACTGTTTTGGCATCATTGGTTGGACATGCTATGGCTTCTACCCATTTAGATACATAGTCTACAGCTACAAGTATATAAAGGTTACCTGCTGATGGGGGAAATGGTCCCATGAAGTCAATGCCCCACACATCAAAGAGCTCCAACTCTAAGATGTAAGTGAGAGGCATCTCATCCTTCCGACTAAGGTTACCTGTTCTCTGACATTCATCACAGCTGTGTGCGTATTCGTGGGCATCTTTGAAGATCGTGGGCCAATAGTAGCCACTCTGGAACACCTTTGCAGCTGTTCTTTGGCCACCAAAGTGTCAACCATAGGGGGCTGTATGGCAGTGCTGCAGCACAGACTTCGCCTCAGCAGCTGACACACACTTCCTCAGCAAACCATCTGCACATGTTTTGTAGAGTGTGGGGTCGTCCCATATGAACTTCCTAGCTTCATGTAGGAACCTCTTCTTCTCTTGGCCTCCCTTGAAAGTTGGTAGTACCTGCGAGGCAAGGAAGTTAGCAATATCAGCAAACCAAGGTTCCTCATCGTTATCACGATGTGCTAACACAAAGACATGCTCATCGATAAATGCATCAGAAATTGCGGTTTCCGCAATTTTATCGCAATTATGCTGCAATCTAGAAAGATGATCCGCAACCACATTTTCGCATCCTTTCTTATCTCTAATGTCTAGATCAAATTCTTGCAGCAACAATACCCATCTAATCAACCTAGGCTTAGCATCAGCCTTCCTCATAAGGTATTTTAGTGCAGAATGATCAGTGTACACGATTGTCCTAGTGCCTACAATGTAATTCCTAAACTTCTCGCAGGCAAACACTACAGCTAGCATTTCCTTTTCCGTTGTTGTGTAATTACATTGAGCCTCATTAAGTGTCTTACTAGCATAGTATACAGGGTGTGTTAGTTTGTCAATCTTTTGTCCTAGCATAACCCCTACTGCATAATCACTTGCATCACATAACATCTCAAACGGAAGGTCCCAATTTGGCCCTACTATAATAGGTGCTTTGACTAATGCTTCCTTAAGGGTTGTCCAGGCTAGTAAACATTCTTTTGAGAAAATGAATGGCTTATTCAGCTCTAGAAGCTCACACAAAGGTTTGGAGATCTTTGAAAAGTTCTTAATGAACCTTCTATAGAAACCTGCGTGTCCTAAGAAACTTCTAATGGCTTTCACATTCTGAGGTTCCACTAACTTCTCTATTATTTCAATCTTGGCCCTATCGACCTCTACTCCTGCTCTAGACACTCTATGACCTAGGACTATCCCTTCTTCCACCATAAAGTGGCACTTTTCCCAATTAAGGACTAGGTTGGTCTCCTCACACCTAGCCAGGACTTGTCCTAAGTTCTCTAAACAATTTGTAAATGAATCACCAAAGACTGAGAAGTCATCCATAAATATTTCTATCATGGATTCATCTAAGTCAGAGAAGATGGCCAACATGCACCTTTTGAAAGTTGCTGGTTTATTGCATAAGCCAAAAGGCATTCTGCGAAAGGCAAACGTTCCAAAGGGACAGGTGAAGGTCGTCTTCTCCTGATCCACAGGGTCTATAGTGATCTGGTTATATCCCGAATAACCATCTAGAAAACAGTAATAAGCTCTACCAGCTATCCTATCCAACATCTGATCTATGAATGGTAGAGGGAAGTGATCTTTTTTTGTTTCTTTATTCAATTTTCTATAGTCCATACAGACTCTCCATCCTGTAATAGTTCTAGTTGGAATCAGTTCATTGCTCTCATTCACTACTACAGTCATCCCCCTCTTCTTAGGTACACATTGTATTGGATTCACCCACTGACTACTAGCTATAGGGAAGATTACACCTGCATCTAACCATTTTATGATCTCTTTCTTAACTACCTCCTTCATAGAGGGGTTCAGCCTACGTTGGTGATCTACTCGGGGTGTATGCTCTTCTTCCAATATTATCTTATGCATGCAGTAAGAAGGGCTAATACCTCTAATGTCAGCAATCGTCCATGCAATAGCCTTTTTATGTTGCTTAAGTAATAAGATCAACTCAATTTCATGCTTTTCACTCAATTTGGATGAGATAATAACAGGCAGAGTATCATTACTTCCTAAATATGCATACTTAAGATGAGTGGGTAAAGGTTTCAATTCTAAGATAGGTGGATGCTCAATGGATGGTTTTAATGGATTCATGGATCTGTCAGTCAAGTCATTACTCATACAAACATGCTGTATTTTATCCACAGGTATATCCATTATTTCAGAAATATTTAAATCAGTTACATCTAATTGTACATAGTTATTGGCATGCTTAATCAATAATTCATGCTCAAGTTGTTCTTCCATCAGTGAATCTACAATGTCCATGCTTGCACAAGATTCAGAGTCAGAGGGGTACCTTAGAGCCTTAAAGACACTAAACTTAACCTCCTCATCATGAACCCTCATGGTGAGCTCACCTTTCTGGACATCAATCAGGGCCCTACCTGTGGCTAGAAATGGTCTGCCTAATAGGATGAGGACCTCCTTGTCTGCTTCATAATCCAGGATGATGAAGTCTGCAAGAAAAATAAACTTGTCAACCTTTACAAGAATATCCTCAATCTTACCCTCAGGGTATGCTATGGATCTGTCTGCAAGCTGCAAGGTGACAGTGGTGGGACGTGCTTCTCCTATTCTCAGCTGGCGGAATAGTGATAGAGGCATGAGGTTTATGCTGGCTCCCAGGTCACAAAGAGCTCTGCCCACGTGCTTGCCTCCTTACTCCACTGGTAGGGTGAAGGAACCAGGAGCCTTCTCCTTCTTCGGTAGCTTGTTCTGGAGTATAGCACTGCACTCCTCAGTGAGATTCAATGTTTCAAATTCACCAATAATTTTCTTGTTAGTGATTATATCCTTCAAAAACTTAACATAAGAAGGCATGGACTGTAAAACCTCTACAAATGGAATGTTAACATGCACTTGTTTAAGAATTTCTAAAAATTTGTTAAAGTGCACTTCCTGTTCTTGTTTTTTCTTTAGCCTTCGAGGGAATGGAGGTGGTGGCACATATGCAGGCACTTCAGGTCGCCTCAGGATAGGTGGAGGCCTTGGAATTTCTTCTGGTTCCTCTATGATTGGTTCCAGCCTTGCCTTTGTTGTTCTTGTTGATTGTTGACCTTGGTTTGGCAGAGAATCCAGTGGAGCACTAGACTCTTCATTCTCTACTCTCTTTGGGGTTTCTCTCGTGTTGCTCACCAATGGTCTCCCACTTCTCAGTTCAATTGCTTGAACTTGCTCTTTTCCATCCCTTCTTGGCACGTCAGTGTCAGCAGGTAGTCTACCTTGGGGCCTACTTTTGAGTTCATTGGCTAGTTGCCCTATTTGGTTCTCTAGGCTCCTAAGGGTAGCTTGCTGACTTTGTAGAGTGGCATCATTCTTGGCAATGTACTCCTTGAGTAAATTTTCTACAGAAGACCCTATTGGTTGATTATATGGTTTTTGATACATGGATTGGTTGTGTTGGGGAGTGAAACCAGATGTTCCACTCGGTCTTGGTTGGTTGGGAGCTAGGTTAGTATTTTGTTGGCCACCCCATGAAAGATTTGGATGATTCCTCCAACCAGGATTGTAAGTGTTAGAATAAGGGTTGTTCCTAGGCTACTGCTGGCTTCCCACATAGCAGACTGAGGCTGGATTCCCAGGGCAGTATTCATACAGGTGCCCTTCCCCACAGAACCCACAGACTAGTGTCTCACCTTGATTCGGTTGTGTGCCCATTGACATGGCTATGGCGGTGTTGATACTAGTTTGGAGATTGGCTTGAGCCATTTGTTTAACTAGGTTGGTCAGAGCGCTTATTTGGCTACTCATGGCATTGAGTGCGTCCTTATCTTGAGCTCTACTTGGCTCTATTGGATCATCTGACCACCTACAGTGAGATGCTGAGATCTTCTCCAGGATCTCATAGGCTTCGTTATAACTTTTGGAAAGCATGGAACCACCAGCAGATGAATTTAGCACTTGCCTGGTGCTGGGGTTGCATCCTTTGAAAAAGACCTCTATTTGGATACACCATGGAATGCCATGGTGTGGACATTTAAGTAGAAGGTCCTTGAACCTCGTCCAAGCTTCGTGAAGAGACTCATTTTCAGCTTGTTTGAATTTAATAATGTCATCACGAAAATTTGAATTCCTATCAGGTGGGAAATATTTGACTAGGAATTTCTCCGCCAAGTCTGTCCAATTTAGGACTGATCCGGAAGGTAATGAGTTTAACCACGTTTTTGCTTTATCCCTTAAAGAGTAAGGGAAAAGGTAAAGCCTCAAAGCTTCTTGGGAAACTCCAGGGATAAGGAATGTATCACTAACTCCTAGGAAGTTTCTAAGATGGTTGTGGGGGTCCTCATTTTCCACTCCAAAGAATTGTCCCACAGTGGACAACATTTGGAACATTACTGGCTTTAACTCGAATGAGTTGGCAGTAATTTCAGGGCGGATTATGCTTGGGTTTAGCTCCCCAGGCATAGGTACTAGGTAGGAGAGGATGGCACTATCCTTATCATTCGTTATTTCGATGGGATTACGAGTGGTAGGTACCGGATTTGGGTCTTGGCTTTCCATTTCTTCTGGATAGAATTGCGGAGACTCTGCGGTTTCAGCAATTATTTGAGGTATGGAGGGTTGTTTAAAGAGACGTTTCTTAGCTTTGTTTCTGGCCCTAAGTAATCTCTCAGGCTCAGGATTGAACTCTAGATCGCTACTTGAATGCTCATTCATAAACTAACCCAATGGTACCTGCAAAAGAAATGAGAAAAGATTAGTTCCAATTGCTACTAAACTTTGTGTTTCTAACTTAACAAACTTCGTTTTCACTAAACTAAATCCCCGGCAGCGGCGCCAAAAACTTGTTGCGTGCTCAATGTTTAAAAGAAATATGCAATGATAGAGCACTCAGAACATGCAAGCATACATGATCTTGTAGCAAGTAATAAGTATTTTTTCATTCGATTTCCCACAGAGATTTATTCTTAGTTACTCGTGAAGTGTGTTGTTAAGTAAGAATGGGTGGATTAAAGGGAGTAGATTTGATTTTAAGGTGCCTAATTCCTAAGGAATAAGTAGAGGATGCAAGCATGAACAAGTGTAAGTAAATAATAAACTTGAATGTAAAGAGAAGAGAAGGACAAACGAAGAGAAAAATGGTTAAGGCAAAAATTTAACTAAGGGAATTGCGGAAACAACAATTATTTAGCAATGTTCTTAACAGCGAAATGTGTGTAAAGTGTGTAAACAAGGGCTACTAACGACTCCTCTATAGGCTTTTTCCTACGATTCTCAAGCAGTAGATTAACTCACCATGCATCAAACTAACTCATTCTCATGTATCTTCCGATTTCATGCATTAGATTCTTTAGTTTACTCATGTCCAAGTAAGGTCTTAAGCATCTTGTTAAAACAGTAAGTTGTGATTTGTACTAGGAAAACGCCTATTCCTAGGTCGTTTTCTGGCTACCTTGAGAGGCTAGCATGAGTGTATGACTCTGAACTCTTACTCCTTCCAGAGGTTAGGAGTTCTTTGGACAAAATGGATGGCCAATCGAAATTGCCCGTGGGATGAAGCTTACATACATTTAATGCAATTCGAGAGCTATCCTACATGCTTGATTCACGTGTTTTAACCTATAGCCTTGTCATTAGCATGCCCTTATGTGATTTAGTTACTCATGGATGCACATAGAATAGAAAGACTAGATGGAAACGACATGCGTAGTGACATAATTGAGACAAAACAGAAGCTAAAGGCAGTAACAGAGAAGTGAAGAGATTGCAAAGTGAGGGAATATTGCTTCGATTAACTAAAGTTGGAACTAAACAAATGACAGCTTTGAATAACCAAAGTAAAACAGAAAGCAACGAAATGGAATAGAGTAGCAAATAAAATGGAAATAACAACAAACAGTAATGGAAATGGAAAGGTAAAGCAGAAAGCAGTAAAGCCGTGCGTGATCTTCTCGTTGCGAACGCTTCGGCTGAAGGGGGAAAAGGCAAGCTTTGCTTGGATGAATCCAATCAGAAGAGAAGATAAATCTTCTCTCCTTCCTATCAGATTGTCGACTCCAACAGCTGAACCTTTCAACCCAACAGACGGAAGAGAGAAAAAGAGTGGAAAAGACTGCGTTGAACTGGAAGTCTACGCCTTTCGAGTGTGTTTCAACCTTCCACTTTGACCTCCTTTTATAGTATTCTGCAGGTGCGATTGGGTCAAGGAGAACCATCCATTCTCAACGTCGTATTTCTACGTGGCTGCAGGAGAAAGAATAAATCCCTGAAATATCGGATCACAACAAAAAAAGGTTAGACAACTTACGGATTTCACTTAAAACATTGCGGTTTTAGCAATGTTTCCGCAATGCTTCCGCAATGCACAATTTTCATTCCTTTAACTTCGTTTTTAATTCCTTTTCTTTCCTTTTGCATATAAGTCCTAATTTAGCTTCATTCTTCTAATTCTCATATATAAGCATAAGTTCAAGCTAAATTCTATCAAAAACATCTACAAATGCACAACTTCCTATCACAAATAAGTCCTAAAATAGTCACTTTTGGAGACGTAACAGTAACCCTACTGTGAATTTCTTTTTCCTTAATCGATTCTCTTTGTCTATCTAAGCTGCAAGCAACATTACCTTTTTCTTCTTCATCGATTTTGGTTCTTGGTTCACCAGATGATGATCTTCATTCTGAGTCTGCCGTTAGCCAAAGACTTTTTGTTTCAAACATTCGATTCTTACTTTCATGTTTTCATTTTATCCACAGATTCCTGCTAAAACGTTAGGTTGGAGGCTGATTTTGCTTTGAAAAAGGCAACTGATCAGTTTGCACGCTATAGAGGTAAGCTTTATGTTCATAATATCGTGCATGCTATAGAGGTAAGCTTTATGCTCATAATATCTTATTTTTTGACCTCGGAAAGAACAAAAAAAAAAGCTCTTTTACTTCCACGGTCCACGATATTGGTATTGTTTACAAAAGGTGGAAATATTTTTTGTGTTATTTCGATGAAAATTGAGGGATATAAATTGTAGTTTGGTTTTAAACTTTTCTTTACTTATGGTAATTGATGGTTTGAATTTTAGTTGTATTCTTTTGATACAACTCTTGGCCTCTGTTTTTTTGTCTCTGACTTGCCGTAAGTTATCACATTTGTATTTGATCAACGCTAATTATGAGAGATTTTAAGTTGTGGATTGTTGGGTGACATTTTTTTTTCAAAGATATCTTATATCTTATTCCCTTCATTTGTTTACTGTTCTTCATAATATAGATATCATACACATGATTGTTGGATAATTTTGCTTGAAAAAACACAAAAAATATTTTCACCTTTGATAATAACTGTGTTAAAATAAACATAAATTCCATGAACATGAATTCTTACTTTCCTTTAAAAACATTAAATTTCATGAACATGTATTTGGCACAATTTCTGTTGACTCCTTTTTCTCTGACAAAAGTAGTTTGTTTCTTGAGCCCCCTCCTTTTCCTCTTGCATAACTCAATGCATATGGTTTCTTCTCTGAAAAATTTCTCTTTCTCTTGCATTCCTGTGGTACATTTGATACTCCACGGAACCATCCACATAGCCTTTCGGTTAACCCGACCCCGACCCCGACTGCAGTTCGAATAACTATACTCTTAGAATTATCGTCCTCGGCTTCCTTTGCTTCAATCCCAGCAACTTCTGCCACACCTTTCTCACTTTCCAATTCATTCCCAACTAACACTACATCTCTTCTAACTATAGCATTGATTTTATCATTGTTGACCGAGAAATTTCGGCCAATCAGCGGTCGCCACGTGTCTCCATCACGACTGGGGATCAGATAGACTTGACCGAGCAAATTCGGTCAAACTGCAATTGGGCTCGAAATCGAATCGGCCCAGAAAGATATGCAAAAGACAATTTGGCCCAAAGGTCAAACTCATTGGGCTCAAGATTCAAAAGCCCATTGGGTCCAAACCCAAGCCCATTGGGCCCAAAGCCCAAGCCCATTGGATCCAGGCCCAAGCCCACCAGGCCCATGAGAACTCTATAAATAGAGAGTTCATTTTCATTTTTAAGGTTCAGAAAATTTCTTCTCCTAAGAACTCAGAGAGAATTCCCAAACAAAGAAAGACTCTTTGAATCCTGAAGACTGAACATCACTTGAAGATCAAACACCTGAAGACTTCACCGCTACACGAAGCTGAAGATTCAACCTCGAGAACAAGCTACGAAGCCCTCGAGTACGTTACATTTAAGAGAGAGAATCAGAGGATCAAACATTAGAGATTGTAATCCACTACGCACTGATTAATACAATACATCAATACAAATTCAAATTCATTTACACGTGTCGAATTTCCATTCGTCGTTCGAGTTCTCGTGTGAACCGATTGAATTCCCAAACAACGAAAGACTCTTTGAATCCTGAAGACTGAACGTCACTTGAAGATCAAACACCTGAAGACTTCACTGCTACGCGAAGCTGAAGATTCAACCTCGAGAACAAGCTACGAAGCCCTCGAGTACGTTACATTTAAGAGAGAGAATCAGAGGATCAAACATTAGAGATTGTAATCCACTACGCACTGATAAATACAATACATCAATACAAATTCAAATTCATTTACACGTGTCGAATTTCCATTCGTCGTTCGAGTTCTCGTGTGAACAGATTGGCACGCCCAGTGGGACCACTCTACCTTTCATCTCTCTCTCTCAAGAAAAAAAAATTTAACAATGGCATCAAAGAAAACAACATTCAAGGCTGTCAGTTCCAACAGCCCTTACAGAGGACCTGCCACCCGCAGCTGCGTCATCAAAGAAGTCTCGCGGACGGACGAACACACTCCGGCCATAGTGCGCAAAATATACAAACGACTGACGGAGTCCGAGCAGGTTGGGATAATCATCAAGGACAATCCTTTGTTCAATGAGGTTGTTCCCTCCTCTGATCAGCCGGAGAAGGTGTCTGACTCCAACGTATCTGTAATGATGGCGGATGCGCGTACTAACGACGAAGCGATGGCTGAAATGGAAAAGAAAATTAGCTTCCTGATGAAAGCAGTCGAGGACAAAGACTTCGAGATTGCCCAACTGAGGAGTCAGATGCAAAGTCGTGAGGTCGCGGAGTCAAGCCTAACTCCTGCGGCCAGAAAGAGTGACAAAGAAAAAATGGTCATCTAGGAAGACCAAGCGCAACACTCGACGTCAGTCGCTTCTTTATTTGTCCAACAACTGCAGGACATGATTACCAACACCATCCGAGTCCAGTACGGTGGACTAGCCCAAAGCACCCTCTTGTATACCAAACCGTATTCCAAGAGGATCGACAATTTGAGAATGCCCATTGGGTATCAACCGCGAAAGTTTCAACAGTTCGATGGGAAGGGCAATCCTAAACAACACATTGCCCACTTCGTCGAAACGTGCGAGAATGCTGGAACTCGCGGAGACTTGCTGGTTAGGTAATTCGTACAAACTTTGAAAGGAAACGCCTTTGACTGGTTCACCGACTTCGAACCCGAGACGATTGACAGTTGGGAGCAGTTTGAAAGAGACTTCTTGAATCGCTTCTACAGCACGAGGCGGACAGTCAGCATGTCTGAACTCTCGCATGCTAGCCAAAGAATGGGCGAGCCTGTCGTCGACTTCATTAACCGCTGGAGATCGTTGAGTCTTGACTGCAAGGACCGACTCACGGAAGTGTCTGCTGTCGAGATGTGCATCGGCGACATGCATTGGGGACTTCACTACATCCTGCAAGGGATAAAGCCCCAAACATTCGAGGAGTTAGCAACTCGCGCCCATGATATGGAGTTGAGTATTGCCAATAGAGGAAACAAAGACCTCTTAATCCCCGACGTAAAGAAAACAAAGACGGAAATGAAGGGCGTTGGGAAGATCACGAAGAACTGATAACTCCATTTTGGAGCTATTAAATACTTCCTAATATTAGCTTAAGTCCGCTTTTAATTGATTAATATATCTCTTTTGTAGGAGAAAAGCGGCAAAGAGCTCGTGCGTCCGTTGGGCCCGTTCGAGAGCTTAAAGTGGAGTTTTAGCGCCCCGGGAATGCATCGGGAAGAGGGGAACTTGATCCGTGAAGAAACGGGCCAAAACCGCCTTGGAGAGGCAAAGCTTCAGCCCCAAACCCGAGAGCCAGCGTCGAGCTATAGCGTCGAGACGCTGGCTCGACGCTGGAAAAACCCGAGAGCAAGCGTCGAGTGATAGCGTCGAGACGCTAGCTCGACGCTGGCCTGGCGTCGAGACCCTGCTTGGCGTCGAGACGCTCCGGAGGAGGCGCGCGCAGGAAATTTATCGGGGCAGCGTCGCGACGCCATCGAAGGCGCGCGCAGAAAACTTAGGGCACAGCGTCGAGACGCTGGCCTAGCGTCTCGACGCTACGTCGATTGCAGAAGCTTATTAGGACGATTTTCTGCACTTTTTGGAGGATTCTCTCCACCATTTTTAGAGCTTCTAGTCTTCTTCTTCCTCGGTTTTTCTTTATTTTCGTTGGAGCTCCGCCATTGTTGGCATGCTAGTGAGCTCCGTCTTCATTGTAACTCGTGGATGATTCCCTCCATGGCCGTCGTTGGAGCGGAATTGACAAACCGCGCCATGAGCGGCTAAGGTAAGGGTGAACGGTTTGGGAATGGTTTAGGGTGATTTTATTAGATAATTTGGTTCTGATAATTTACGTTTTGATGATGCATATTGGTTCTGTTTATTAGCATTTATCTACTTTGCTTAATCCAACGCGCATGTTAAACTACGACGATTGACACTCGAGTAATTTCGCATGTTGTGTATGTTAAAGAGTAGCGATGCCGTGCCTCTCACTGCTCGACTAAGTAACACAGGTAGATAAAACTAAATCGAAGTATCGGGTCGGGTAGGATAATTGTTGATTGCATACGGCGTTTGCGGGCAATCTACTAGCAATTAGAATTCACGCTCGAATGTTCGTCGCGGTTAGCTAGTGACTGTCTAGATTTATCTTAGGGCTAATCACCTTAATGTAATTCTGGATAACGTATGATTGGAACTGTGTGGTCTAATTAAAATCCATGGAGTCGGCTACTTTGGGGCTTCTCTGGTAGTCGTCCGCGTGCATAATAAATTGAATACCATGAATTTAGCATTAAATGATGAACCTAAATTGTCTAACAATTGATCCCGAAACTCCCAAACCGTGCACACGTTTTCTACTTGTTATTCTTTCTTCCGTTAGCGTTTTTAATATTTCTCTTGCATGCTAAAACCCCTCGTTACCAAAAATCAATCAATTAATTAAATCCCAATTTTAATTGTGATTTTGATCGTTCTTACTCCTTGGATCGACCCTGTTACCACTGGCTGCAAAGCCTCGGTTATAGGCTTTATAAATCGTATTTTGGCAAGCCTCGACAGCTTGAGATTAAGCGATAGTTCAAAATATCGTCCACCAAGAATGTCGTGAAAGAATCTATGGCCGTCAACACGGCCCCTTTAAGGTTTTCCTCCAAAGCAAAGAAAAACAAAACGGAAGCAAGAAATGACAAAGGCGAAAGACGTCGCCTTACGTTGAAAGAAAGACAAGAAAAAATCTACCCGTTTTCAGACTCGGACATTCCCGATATGTTAGAGCAATTGCTGGAAACGCAACTCATCCAACTTCCAGAATGCAAACGACCGGAGGAGTTAGGAAAGGTAAATGATCCTAACTACTGCAAATACCATCGGGTCGTCAGTCATCCTGTAGGCAAATGTTTCGTCTTGAAAGAGCTAATCATGAAGTTAGCTAGTGAAAAGAAGATTGAGCTGGATCTTGACGAGATAGCTCAAGAAAATCACGCCGCCGTAACATTGAACTCCGACGTTCAATTATCTCCTGTTTCTCCTAAGAAGAAAGAGGAGAGTTTGATCCAGTTCGGGACTTGCGAACCTGTAATCGTTCAATACGAACATGAAATCCTACAGGAGACTTCGCGGGTGAAGCCCGAACCTGTTGGGGATGAGGATGAAGGATGGACCGTCGTAACTCGTCAGAAAATGCAGCGACAGAGACCTGTCCAGAAAGAAGCCCGCCTACTTCGAGAGTATAGGCGAAAAAGCAAACTTCCAAAGAGAAAAGGAAGAAAGAGTATGAGAAGGCCAAAGCTTGTCATGGAGGAAAACAAAGACCTCCCTCGACCCCAGCAGCCTATGACCCTACGGGAATTTTTCCCCAAGTGATTCTTTAATGAGAAGCATGAAGAAATAGTTGAAGCTGCTACGTGCCATGTCGTTGTGGCAATCGAGGATGACAGCGCCACTCCAAGTTCAACGGAGTTGTTAACAAAGTTGGACGATACACCTTCCCTCAATGTAGTAGATTCGCCTCAAATGGACAAAACTGGTCACGTCAACACGTTGAAGGACTCTAATGTTTCAGAACCTTCAACCTCTATAGCACATGCATGCGCGTCTGATTGCATGTCCATAAGCTTCACCGATGATGATTTGATGTTGGGGTCAAAACCTCACAATAGACCTTTGTTTGTCTCAAGATACATTCGAGAACAGAGGGTCGGTCGAATCCTCATTGATGATGGATCGGCCGTCAACAAAATGCCGAAATCAGTCATGAAGGAGATTGGCATCCTGATGGAAGAGCTATCAAGTAGCAAGCTGGTAATCCAGGGTTTCAATTAGGGAGGACAACGAACTATCGGCATGATTCGCCTACAGCTCATCATCGGAGACTTAAAAGCACATACCTTATTTCATGTCATAGACACCAGGACCACCTATAAAATATTGTTGGGTCGCCCTTGGATTCATAGAAATGGGGTAATAACTTCCACCTTGCATCAGTGCTTCAAGTTTTATTAGAACGGCGTCAAAAAGGTTGAGGCAGACACTAAGCCATTTTCAGAGGCCGAGTCTCATTTCGCGGATGCCAAGTTTTATATAAATAACAGCAACATAGAAGAAATAATGCCAAAAGAAATCCCTTTAATCAGCGGGGAGTAGAAGACTTGCGCAGGGAAAGAATCCATCAAAGAAGAAAATGTTCCCAAGTTTTGCGAAAGCAAGACATCCGTCAGCCCTACGAAGGCTAAAGCCTTGAAAGACGATAAAAGTTCGAACCCTTCTGTTCTGCGGTACGTTCCCTTGTCCCGGCGTAAGAAAGGTGAATCACCATTCGCAGAATGTACTAAAAGTTTGAAAGTTGGTGACATTAAGATCCTAAAAGAAAACTTAGTCACCCCTCTTACGAAGATAACGAAACAAGAGGTCACGAAGTCCAAAGAGACTCAGAAATGGATGGTCCTACCTGAGAAACGAACGAAAGAAGGATACGATCCGAAGGCATATAAACTGCTAGCAAAGGCAGGATATGACTTCACAACTCACACTGAGTTCAAGGGCCTGAAAATCCTCGAGGGCAGGTCAGAGCTTTCTTCGACACAGAAGAAACTCCTAAAGGAGGGATATCCTATACCGGCATCAAGAAAGGGGCTTGGATATAAGTCGCCTGAACCGGTCCGTATAACCCGAAAAGGGAAAGAGAAGGTGGTCAACAGTAATAACATAACGACCAAAGAGGCACACAACTCAAAAGAAGAGGAAGTTGTCAAACCAAGGATCTTTAACTTTAAGCGCATCAAGCCGCAGGCTACGCGCACTTCAGCCTTCCAGCGATTGAAAGCGGCTATGACAGAAGAAGACAGTTCGCACTCAACACCTAATCCCATCAGATCTTCCGTCTTTCAGAGGTTGAGTAAGTCGGCAGATAAAATAGAAAACACGCTGTCCACTGAACCTCTCTCACGGCAATCAGCATTTCAAAGGTTGAGTAAGTCGGCAGATAAAAAAGAAAACACGCCGTCCACTGAACCTCTCTCACGGCAATCAGCATTTCAAAGGTTGAGTAAGTCGGCAGATGAGAAGGAAAACACACCGTCCGCTAAACCCCTCTCACGGAAGTCAGCATTTCAAAGGTTGAGTAAGCCGACAAAGGAGAAAGAAGATACGTTGCCCGATAAATCTCCCTCACGAACGTCAGCGTTGCAAAGATTAAGCGTGACCACAAAGAGAGATAAGAAACTTTCATCCACTTCCATTTTCGATCGCCTCCTACACGAAGAGGCTCGAGATGATGGAGCGCATGTAGCGCAGCGGAAGCGAGACGGATCATTGGCACTCTAATTTCATCAATTTAGCTAAATAAGAAACATGCACAAAGCTTTGAAATAAAAGGAATTAGAACACATACCTCTTGTAGTTCTAAAGACTTCTCTTCCAACGCTCGAATCTCCTCACGAACCCTTCGAAGCTTCCCTCGAACTCCTCGAGAACCACCTCCGGTAGTCCCGCTATCCTCGGGCCGAGCAACGGAGTGGTGGGACTCCTTTATGAAAGAAAAAGTTTGGAAGAAGAAGATGGGAAGATGAAAGTGATGAGGATTTTGTGAGAATAAGTCTAACACTTAGCTTTCTAATTTCTCAAGTAACATGAACTCTTCATGCTCATCCAAATATTCAAACTCTTTGAAAATTCATCAACTTCAAACCATTTGAACTTCATCCAATTTATAGGCAATTCACATGCAACAAAGTCTTTGCTTAGCATGACACCTCAAATTGGATGGATTAGTCTTCAACCACGTGTTCCAAAATTGATGAGTTTATATGCATGTTGTTGGTGATTCACAATCCACTTCACAACTTGGATAAACCCACTCAACTTTGATAAATCCACTCAACATGGATAATTCCACTTTGACTTATAATCACACTTGTAATATTTTGTCATTTTAAAATTAATTCATAATTAATTTTAATAAGCAAAACAAATTATAATTAATTAAACTTTTTAATTAATTAATATTATTATTTAATTCAATATCAAATATTAATTAAATAATAAGACTAATCCCGGTTTCTTAAACCGAATCATCACACATGAATCCCTATTCATGTTTTACACCGATCCCATATTTAAATCATATTTAAATATGTCCATCATTCTTCCAAAACCGAATTTCAATAAATTCAAATTCTTTTTCTCTCATATTGTTACACGGCTTAATCCGAGCTAGCCAGGAGAACCTAAAGAACCTACAGATCATGAGCTCCAACGATACGAGATTAACCGGTCAAACTCTTTAACCAAGCTAACAAACATACGTTAACCCCCGGAGACTCCACTAAAGTCCAAGGGTTGCACTCTCCTCACCGTAGATATATTTCTGTCCTCTTGATATAACCATCATTAGTAAGTCGATCCTTCACAGGTCGTTCGTAATTACAGCTGGGTCAAAATAACCGTTTTACCCCTGTAATTACATCTTGTTCCTTAAGTCCCACTATCCTCTAATGAACTATTTGTTTGTGGTCCAACCACCAAACCGATTGGTATGTGATCTCATCACTATACCAAGTCCCTCTCGGGCCAATGAGAGGGTGGGATCCCTAGTTCAAGATCGGGAGTCAGCACTTAAGGGAAAAACCTCTCTACTAATCCCTCAGAGCGGGTAAGAGTGAATTCCATCTCGCCTACCTACCCGGTCTTATCCCCAAGATGGTAGGCTTATTGAGTCGGCGATCTCGGGCAACTCTCACCCATACAAGTCAAAGGATAAGCCCGAATAAACAGGAGTTCATAGCGTGCTCAGGATTTAGATCGAGTTACCTAGGTCATCATATGAAAAAGTCGGTCTTTACAGTAAACGGAGTTATAAAGAAAGAGCGACTTGTTTCGCGGTTCAGTCTTATGCAAACTCATTGCATAGGACGCCCCCACTCACATGTCTCCACATGAATGATTTCGGATCACATCGTTTGTACTATACAAAGTGGGTCGCGTCCAATAGTGTCCCCAGGATAAGGTACCCAGCCTTATCCCTATACTATAGACCGTTCTGGCTATTACTTGAACTTGATCCACAATCATGTCATACATGAAGTTCAAGTATACAACCTATAGCCATGGGTTCTTTGTTTATTAGAGTTAGGTTAAAAGTAAAAACAATTCATTTTATTCAATAACAACTTTACTGAATAAATCTCAATAACAACTTTATTGAAAAATAGAATATACATTCAGTCTACAAACCACGAGTTTTAGGACATAAAACCCAACAAGAGACTTTGAACAATAAAGAGTCTAGCAAAACAAAAAGCGATGAAGAGAACCGCAGTATCGTCCCCTCACGGATGAAAAGAAAAACTTTTGTTACCGTGAATACAGATGGTGCATTGAAGGTTAAACGACGCAATGTCATCATCACCAACCCTGCAAGCAAACGTGCAGAGAATGGGGATGAAGCCTCTTGTCATCATATTACTGCCGGGGAAGAAACGAAGGCCGAGATATCTGAAGAGGATGTTGAAGAGGCTCCACTGCCACTCGAAGATGGAAGCCAACCAACAGTTGATGAACTAAAAGAAGTTAATCTGGGTACGACGGAAGAACCGCGTCCAACCTTTATACGCGCATCACTTTTCGGTGAAGAGGAGTGCGAGTACTTGAGTTTGCTCATTGCGTATAAAGATGTCTTTGCTTGGTCATATAAAGAGATGTCGGGACTTGATCCAAAAGTCGCAGTACATCATCTCGCTATTGAACATGGGTATCGACCAGTCAAACAAGCTCAACGACGTTTCAGGCCAGAGCTCATCCCCCAAATTCAAAATGAGGTTAACAAGCTAATCGAAGCAGGGTTCATTCGCGAAGTAAACTACCCGACATGGATAGCAAACATTGTCCCCATCAGAAAGAAAAACGGACAATTACGGGTATGCGTTGACTTTCGCGATCTGAATAGTGCATGTCCGAAAGACGACTTCCCATTGCCCATCACTGAACTAATGGTCGATGCTACCACAGGGCATGAAGCTTTGTCTTTCATGGATGGGTCATCAGGATACAACCAGATGCGAATGGCCCTCAAAGATGAATAAATGACAGCGTTCCGGACTCCGAAAGGGATATACTGTTACAAGGTAATGCCCTTTGGATTAAAGAACGTCGGCGCAACTTATCAACGCGCCATGCAAAAGATCTTCGATGATATGCTGCATAAACATGTCGAGTGCTATGTCGACGATCTTGTACTCAAGTCCAAAAAGCGACATGATCACTTGAAAGATCTAAAGGTGGTTTTCGATCGTTTGAGGAAGTACCAATTGAGGATGAACCCTCTCAAATGCGCATTCGGTGTAACTTCGGGGAAATTCTTTGGTTTCGTCGTAAAACATCGAGGGATCGAGATTGATCAATCCAAGATCGACACCATTCAAAAAATGCCAGAGCCGCGAAACTTGCATGAACTAAGAAGTCTCCAAGGACGACTTGCTTATATCAGGAGGTTCATCTCCAATCTAGCAGGCCGATGCCAACCATTTCAAAGATTGATGAGGAAAGACACGACCTTTGAGTGGGATGAAGCATGTCAAAATGCCTTTGACAACATAAAGCAATATTTGCTTAACCCTCCTGTTTTGGGCGCACCCGTAGCAGGAAAGCCATTGATACTCTACGTTACTGCGCAAGAAAGGTCGCTTGGGGCATTGCTTGCACAAGAAAGCGAGAAGGGTAAAGAATGTGCCCTCTACTACTTAAGTAGAACTCTCAATGGGGCAGAGCTGAATTATTCACCCATTGAGAAGATGTGTCTTTCGCTCTTCTTCGCCATCGACAAGCTGAGGCATTATATGTAGGCATTCACAGTGCATCTGGTGGCTAAAGCTGACCCAATCAAGTATGTTCTGTCTAGACCAATTATCTCAGGTCGGTTGGCAAAGTGGGCAATTTTACTACAACAGTATGATATTGTTTATGTTCCGCAAAAGGCGGTGAAGGGGCAAGCCTTGGCTGATTTCTTGGCAGATCATCCAGTGCCGTCAGACTGGAAATTATTTGACGACCTGCCTGACGAAGAAATCTTCTACGTTGAAATCGTTGACCCATGGATTATGTATTTTGACGGTGCAGCTCGAAGATATGGCGCGGGAGCGGGTATAGTATTCATTACCCCTGAAAAATACATGCTGTCGTATAGCTTCACATTTGAAGAGGTATGTTCGAATAATGTTGCTGAATATCAAGCACTCGTTATGGGTCTTCAAATAACAATAGAAATTGGAGTAACCTACATTGAGATCTATGGAGATTCAAAACAGATAATTAATCAGCTGTCACTCCAATACGAGGTGAAGCATCCAGATTTAATACCTTACTTTAATTATGCAAGACGACTCTTAGAGAGCTTTGACAGTATGACGATAGAGCATATTCCGAGAGCTGAAAATGGAAAGGCAGATGCATTAGCAAACTTGGCCACAGCCCTGAATGTCTCAGAAAGTGAAATATTAAACGTCCTGATTTGTCAAAAATGGGTTGTACCGCCAACTGAAATTGAAAGTCAAGAAGCAAACGTAATATTAGTCTATGTGATTGAGGAAGAGGATTGGCGACAACCGATTGTAGATTATCTACGACACGGAAAACTTCCCACAGAGTCCCTACGTAAGGCCGATATACGAAGAAGAAGTGCTCGATTCATTTACTACAAGAAAACCCTTTATCGACGCTCTTATGACGGACTTTTTCTTCGATGTCTAGGAAAAGAAGAATCGATCATTAGAGGAAGCACACTCAGGGGTCTGTGGTGCTCATCAATCGGGACCGAAAATTCATTTTCAGTTGAAGAGAATGGGTTATCACTCGCCAACGATGATTCAAGACTCGATGGAGTATGCAAAGAAATGTGAGGCTTGTCAGTTTCATGCAAACTTCATACATCAACCGCCAGATCCCCTTCACCCAACCATAGCTTCATGGCCCTTTGAAGCTTGGGGACTCGATCTCGTTGGTCCAATAACACCTAAGTCCTCAGCGGGACATTCTTATATCCTCGCTGGGACAAATTATTTTTCAAGGTGGGCTGAGGCGATTGCATTAAAGGAGGCAAAGAAGGAAATTGTTGTAAATTTCATCCGAACCCACATCATTTACCGTTACGGCATCCCTCACCGCATCGTGACTGATAATGGAAGACAATTTTCTAATAGTCTAATGCACGGTTTATGTGAGAAATTCAAGTTCAAGCAATGCAAGTCATCCATGTACAACGCTCCGGCAAATGGACTGGCAGAAGCATTCAACAAGACATAGTGCAACTTGTTAAAAAAAGTGGTCTCCAAGTCAAAAAGAGACTGGCAGGAAAAGATTGGCGAGGCATTATGGGCTTACCGAACTACACACCGCACTCCTACAGGGGGTCACACCTTATTCCCTAGTCTATGGGGTTGAAGTCGTACTCCCTTTGGAAAGAGAAATCCCATCCTTAAGGATGGCGGTGCAAGAGGGGTTAACTACGGAAGAGAATGCAAGATTGCGTCTCCAAGAATTGGAAGCACTTGATGAAAGAAGATTAGATGCTCAACAAGCCTTGGAATGCTACCAAGCACGAATGACTAAGGCCTTCAACAAAAATTTGAAGCCTCGATCATTTCAAGTTGGTGATCTAGTACTTGCAGTTCGAAGACCCATTATCACAACGCGACACACGGGGAGCAAGTTCACTCCTAAATGGGACGGACCCTATGTTGTCAAAGAAGTCTACACAAATGGGGCATACAAATTCGTGGATCAGGACGGGTTAAGAATTGGCCCAATCAACGGCAAGTTTCTAAAGAAATTTTATGCATAAAATGTAATACTACTTAACGTAAGAGTATAAACTACATGTTGCTCCTGGCCCGCACGAGCTTAAAAGGTGAACGGCCCAAGTAAAAAAAAAATATTTTACTCATCATGTAATTTGAAATACGTTATGACTTGATCCCTTCCATCTAAGGGTACGTAGGCAACTTAAAGAAAAAAAATACATATATACTTTAAGTCCAGTCGCGCAATAAAAAAAATATATTCATTCCATTTGAGCTACGTTCAAACAAGTGACCTCTTACTTTCAAAAATACGTAGGCAACAAAAAATTAAGTCCAATAAAGCAACAAAGAAAATTATTATTCCAAAATGAGGGAGACAAGCCAAATGGTCATAAAGAAAATCTAAAGTTCCTTCACACGAGAGAATTCTAGAAGAAGATACAGGGAGTATGACAAAAAAAAATATATACATAAATCAAGGCATCCGCTGAAACTCTTTCAGCTCCTCATGCGAACCCTCTAGAAGCTCACGATATGTCAGCCACGGCTCGGGCATCGACATCATCAATAAAGAGGACACAGCAAAGATGTTCTTTTCCTTTGTAAAGCAACATTGCAAGTTGAGCGCGTGCACTACTCTTAGGGTGATGCTACAAGCTGAACGTTCACACTACCACTAGGGTGAAGGTACAAGTTTCGTACGCACAAGAGGCTTTACTCGTTTCAAGTTCAAGTTCGAAGGCTTCTTCGCTTTAAGTTCAAGTTTGAAGACGGCTCTGCTTCATCTCCAAGTTTTATGGCATCTTCGTTTCGTCTCAAAGTCGAGGTTATCGTTTCGTCTTCAAAGTTGAGATGATCTTCAAAGTCGAAGTTGTCGCTTCATCATCAAAGCTGATGTCGTCGCTTCATCTTTAAAATCGAGGTTGTTACTCCATCTTCAAAGTTTAGGTGATCTTTAAAGTGGATGTCGTTTCGTGTCAACTTCAAGTTAGAGATCAAGCTTTTCTCGCTTTAAGTTCAAAACCAGATGTTACCCGCTTCAAATCTAACTTCAAGATCGAGCGTCGTTCGCTTCAAGTTCAACTTCAAGATCGAGTGTTGGTCCCTTCAGGTTCAAGACCAAGTGCAGCTTGCTTTAAGTTTAAGACTGGGTGTTACTCGCTTCAACTTCAAATTCGAGTGTTGGTCGCTTCAGGTTGAACTTCAAATTCGAGCATTGGTCGTTTTAAGTTCAAGACCAAGCACTGCTCAGTTCAAATTCAAGATCGAACGTCGCTCGCTTCTAGTTCAAATTTGAGCATTGCTCACTTCAAGTTTAAGTTCAAGTTCGACCGCCGCTCGCTTAAAATTCAACATCGAATGTGATGGAGCGACATGCGCAGCGGAACGCGATTTCGGACCGATGATACTCTAATTTCATCAATTTAACAAATAGAAAACATGCTCAAAGCGACAAAATTAAGAAATTAGAATACATACCCTTGTAGTTCCAATTTCTTCAAGCACCGCCGCACGTTCCTCGTCACGAACTCTTCCGGCCTGTTCTCACGAACGCCTCGAGGACCACCTCCGGTAGTCCCGCTATCCTCGGCGCCGAGCAACGGAGTTGTGGGACTCCGAAAGAAGAAGAAAAGAAAAAGAAAAGGAAGAGAAAGAAGTTGAAGAACCAAAGGCAGAGGACACTCCGAAGAAGTTCATGAAAATGAATTCACAATTCCATATTTTCAAGAACCCCAAAATCCACTTCCAAATCCTTCTCAATTCTCAGCCCAAAGTTGATTGTTTAGCTTACACCTATATAGATATACATAACTTAAATATATATATGTGTCTTGCTGCATGCAAGACACATATATATATTTAATTATTATTATTATTAAAAAAAATAATAATAATTTTATTTATTAAACTTTTAATAAATAAATATATATATATATATATAATTATTAATTAAACTTTTTAATTAATAATTATTATTTAATTCAATATCAAATATTAATTAAATAATATGACTAAACCCGGTTTTCCGAAAACCGACTTTTTTCCACATGAATCCTATTCATGTTTTAGGCCAAACTCATATTTAAATCATATTTAAATATGTCCATCATTCTTCCACAAGACGAATTTGAACAATTCAAATTCTTTTTCTTTTTAATTTCTCTTATACTGTTGCACGACGTTATCCGAGCTAGCCAGGAGAACCTAAAGGACCTACAGATCATGAGCTCCAACGATACGAGATTATCCGGTCAAAACTCTTTTAACCGAACTAATCAACATTCGTTAACCCTCGGAGACTCCACTATAGTCCGAGGGTTGCACTCTCCTCACTGTAGATATATTATGTCCTCTGATATAACCGTCATGGGTAAGTCGATCCTTCACAGGTGTCCGTTATCACAGCTAGGTCTTTTAAACCGTTTAACCTCTGTGATACCTCTTGTTCCTTAAGTACCACTGACACCTCTAATGAACATTTGATCTGTGATCCAATCATTAGATCAGAATCCTCTTCACACAGAAGAGGATGAGGCCTCAATGTTCAAGCCTCGGAGTCAGCTATTAAGGGAACACCTATCTACTAGACCCTAAAGAGGGTAGGAGTGAATTCCATCTTGCTACACTATGTCCCCAGCTACCTATTCGAGTTTATACCCAAGTTGGTAGGCTTATTGAGTGGGCAACCTGCCACTCTCACCCATACAAGTCTAAGGATACTCTCGAATAAGCAGGAGTTCATAGTAAGCTCAGGATTAAGAACGAGTTACCTTAGGTCATCAAAAGTGATAAAGTCGGTCTCACCAGTAAACGGTGTTATAAAGAGAAAGCGACTTTATCGTGGTTCTGTCTAATGCAAACTCTTTGCATAGGACGCCCCCGCTCGCACATCTCCATGTGAAACGATTCGGATCACATCGTTTTGTACAATACAAAGCGAGCCGCATCCAATAGTGTTACCAGAATAAGGTACCCGACCTTATCCGTATACTATAGACCATTTTGACTGACTACTTGAGCTTGACCCACAATCATGTCATACATGAAGCTCAAGTACTCATATTCAGCCAAGGATGTTGTTATTGGTACAGGTTAATGCAAACACGTTTCACTATATTCAATAAACACCTTTACTGAATAAACCTCAATAACTCTTTATTGCGTTAATAGACATATTACATTTACAACGCTTACAAACCACGAGTGTTGGGACATAAAACCCAACAAACTCCCACTTGGACTAACATGTCTGTGGGACGAATGCTGGTCAGGAATACAAAGTATCTCCCACTGTCCTATTTAGCAGCTCGCAACCCCAGACTCTCCAGGTGTCTCTCAAACACTTTAGCCGTTAGAGACTTTGTAAACGGATCAGCAACATTGTGCTCCGAGGCAATCTGTGTGACGATCACATCTCCTCGTTGCACTATCTCCCTGATAAGGTGATATTTCCGCTCGATATGCTTCCCGCGCTTATGACTTCGAGGTTCTTTAGAATTTGCCACAGCACCACTGTTATCACAATAAAGTGTGATGGGAAAATTCATATTTGGAACAACTTCCAAATCTGTCAAGAACTTCCTGAGCCATACTGCTTCCTTCGCTGCTTCACAAGCTGCGACGTATTCAGCTTCCATGGTGGAGTCAGCAATACAACCTTGCTTGATACTTCTCCACACTATAGCCCCTCCGTTAAGAGTGAACACTGATCCTGATGTAGATTTCCGTGAATCTATATCAGTCTGAAAATCAGAGTCAGTGTATCCTGCCAGGATCATATCCTTAGGCCCATACACGAGCACATAGTTCCTCGTTCTCCTAAGATACTTGAGAATATGTTTAACGGCGGTCCAGTGATCATATCCTGGATTAGACTGGTACCTACTGACAATTCCGACTGCAAAGCAGATGTCAGGTCTAGTGCATAACATAGCATACATCAGACTGCCAACTGCAGATGCATACGGAATCCGTCTCATGTCCTCAACCTCTTGAGGTGTCTTAGGAGACTGTTCCTTAGACAAATGAATTCCATTCCTAAACGGCAGCGAACCTTTCTTGGAATTCTGCATCGAATATCTAGATAACACCTTATCTATATATGATGCCTGAGACAGTGCTAGCGTTCTGTTCTTGCGATTCCTTACTATCTGAATCCCAAGAACAAACTGAGCCTCTCCCAAATCTTTCATTTGGAATTGGGTTGCTAGCCACAGTTTTACGTCAGTAAGAACCCCTACATCATTCCCAATGAGTAATATGTCGTCTACATACAAGACTAGGAAAGCTACAGCCTTATTGACAATCTTCTTGTAAACACAAGGCTCGTCAATATTCTGTTCAAAGCCATAAGATTTGATCGCAGTATCAAACCTTATATTCCAGGATCTAGATGCTTGTTTCAACCCATAAATGGATCGATTCAGCTTGCAAACCTTTTGCTCTTGACCCTGAATTATGAACCCCACTGGTTGGACCATATAGATACTCTCTTCAAGATTGCCATTCAGAAAGGCAGTCTTGACATCCATTTGCCAGATTTCATAATCATAAAATGCGGCAATGGACAAGAGTATTCTAACCGACTTTAACATGGCAACAGGAGAAAAGGTTTCTTCATAGTCCACCCCTTCTCGCTGGGTAAAACCCTTTGCCACAAGTCGAGCCTTAAAGGTTTGCACCTTACCGGCCTCGTCTCGTTTCCTCTTGTAGATCCACTTGCAACCGATGGGTCTTTCACCATCTGGTTGATCTACAAGACTCCAGACTGAATTGAAGTACATAGACTCCATTTCGAAGTCCATGGCTTTGAGCCACTGATCCTTGTCTACATCTGTCATTGCCTGTTTAAAGGTCAATGGATCCTCAATTCCATCATCAGGTATGACGAATTGAGTCTCAGACAAGCCAATGTAGCGGTCGGGTTGTCTCACATCCCTCCCACTGCGTCGAGGCTCTCTCAACTCTTGAGAAGGACCAGCCTGATCAACAACTCTTGTTGATCCCTCTGTAGCTTCCCTGGATAATTCGGACAAAACTATTTTGCTCGAAGGTTGATGATCTCTCATGTGGTCTTCCTCTAAGAACGTGGCATTAGTCGACACTAATACCTTGTCCTCCCGAGGATCGTAAAAAAGACCACCCAACGTTTCTTTGGGATAGCCTACAAATAGGCATAATTTTGAACGATGTTCCAGTTTCTTTGGACCGGATACCAGCACGTGTGCTGGACATCCCCAAATTATGAAGTGACGTAAATTACTTTTACGCCCACTCCAGAGCTCATAGGGTGTTTCAGAAACACTCTTAGAGGGAACATTGTTTAAAATATAAACTGCAGTCTCTACTGCATATCCCCAAAACGAACTAGGCAGACGAGCATAGCTCATCATAGAGCGAACCATGTCCAACAGGGTTCTATTTCTCCTTTCGGATACACCGTTCTGCTGCGGTGTTCCGGGCGCTGAGAGTTGAGATACGATTCCATGTTCTATCATATAGTCCTAGAATCTAGTATCCATATACTCTCCACCACGATCACATCAGAGTGTTTTTATCGATTTACCTAATATGTTCTCAACCTCTGCCTTATACTCAATGAACTTTTCAAGAGTTTCGGACTTACGTTGTATTAGGTAAAGATAGCCGTACCTTGAATAATCGTCAATAAAACTGACGAAATATTCATACCCTCCTCGTGCTTTGACATTCAAAGGACCGCAGAGATCCGAATGCACGATTTCTAGAGGTTCTTTTGACCTATAACCTTTTCCAGTAAAAGGTCGTTTAGTCATCTTGCCCTCAAGACATGACTCACATGGCGGTAAAGAGTTGTCCTCTAAACGATTTAGGAGACCACTCTTAACCAACCTCCCAATCCTATTGAGATTAATGTGGCCTAGTCTCAAGTGCCAAAGATAGGTACTCGGAGAAAGCTTCTGCCTTTTAGTTTGAGTTTCAGCTGTTTTAAACATTTCGGTGTTCAAAATAGCTTGAACCTCTGTCGGTCTTAACACATATAAGTTGTTCTCAAGTTTAGCAGAACAAATTTGTACACCTCTTTTGCTAATGATAGCTTGATTATCAGCAAAAGATACTTTATACATTTGTTCTAATAAACAAGCTACAGAGACTAGGTTCCTTTTAAAACTAGGAACCAATAGCACATTTTCAAGTAAAATGTAACTATCTCTATAAGACAACTTAACAGTTCCCACTGCTTTAGCTGAGACAACCTCTCCAGTACCAACTCTGAGAGTTATCTCACCTATAGCTAGTGGCTGCCAGGAACTAGTTTCCTGAAACGAAGAACAAACGTGATTAGTGGCTCCTGAATCGAGGATCCAGGCATGACTATCATTTTCCGCTAAACACGTTTCTACAACAAGCAAATCACATTTACTTTGTTGTTTCTTCTCAGCACGACTCATTACTGAGTTTGGAAGAGGACAATCCTCTGTTAAGACAGACATAAGATCATCACGAACAAGAATCATATTCGAGTTCGTTTTCCAAGTCTCGTATTTATCGCCTGTTAACTTAACCGAAGCTAATACGTTTTTAAACGAGCTAGACATGCTGAAAAGAAATGTAAATCTATTAGTGAAACAATTTTAACCTATTTAAACCAATCAAGTAAATTTAGTAGTAAATAAAGTACCCTAACTCTTTATTTACATGCAACGATACTTTAGTGAGTCAGAATGGTCGCTACCGAATGGTAGTCAAGCATTCTTTCACTAAACCAAGACATTCTTGACTAAATGCTACTACCAGAATAACTCTTATTCCTATAGCATCTTAGTTATCATTCTTTGGTCAAGATTTACTAACTCCTTAGCAAATCCTGTAAGTGTGACCCTCCATTTTTAGAACGCATAGAACGGCCCCAACATAGCAACCGAATGGAATGTCAGTGTTGGGAATGGCCCTATGTTTCACTATCCATAAATGGTGACTGAGATGTTCGATCTCCCATGCCCTGCCCTCCGAATGGATGATGCCACTAAGAGCAACCTGCAGGCGGAACATGGGAATCTTACGGTTCAATCCAATGGAGGAGACCATAGGATGTACTGACGTACTTCCTTCTCCCACTTACTATAGATACTTACTCCATTCACCTTGCTATTGAAAGTTGCAAATACCATCCGAATGGGGTTGCCCTATTGACAACACGAGGCCGAGCAAAATTCTCACGTTGTGAACTTTAGGGAGTGCGTAGCAGGAGAGGGATATATCATATATTCCTTCTCAACACTTCTACTAAGTATCGTGGACGGTTTTAGGGTAAAAAACTCAGGTTTTATCCGGCTAAGAAATTAAAACCTTAAGTCTAGGTAAACTTTTTACCTGAGATGTCTAGGTTATTAACAAATTTAATTAACCTCATACCTCTCGCGCACACTCATAAAACCAGGTTAACTTTACTCAAGTACCAGATCGTCCCCAGGTAGGAGGTGTTCCGTAAACCGTCAACTTAAATACCTCCAACCTCGAACAGAATTTCACCGGGTGAGTTTCTCATAACCTTAGTATTTACGAGATAACGACCTATTCATCTAATGAACCGGACGTCTCAATTAACCCTAAATGAACATGCGTTTCTTTGTTATAGATTTTAAAAGTCTACCCAATTTTACAACGCTTTGCAAAACTTAGACTTACTATAACAACTCTACATGCTTCTCAAACATGCATCACTAAGGCATGACAAGTTGAATATTTAATTTCATAATCAATATAACACTTATTTCGATTATGTTTTTTTTAAATATACAACTCCTAATTCATAAATTAATATAACACTTATATCAATTATAATAAATTAAGCATGCATCCTATACATTATAACAATTATAACATACAATATGCATCTAAAGTTGGATGTTTAATTTCATAATTAATATAACACTTATATTAATTGTTCTATTAAGCAAACAACAACTAATTCAAGAATTAATATAACACTTATATTAATACTCATGAATTAAACATGCATCTAATATATTATATCACTTATAACCTATAATATGCATAAAATCAAGGCAACTTTGTGTTGTATATTTAATTTCATAATTAATATAACACTTATATCAATTATTCTATTATAACAACATCTAATTCATGAATTAATATAACTCTTATATTAATACTCATGAATTCCCAAATATGCATACTATAAATTATAACACTTATAACATATTTACAATACATGGAGCATGCTTCCTACGGTGGGATTTTAAATCTATATGGCATACGATATGCAGATACAAACATGAAATTTAATTAAAACATACATTCACAATGCATAATTAATTAAACACACTAAAGTGGATCGATTTTGGCATTTAGCAAGCAATAACTAATTTATTACAAGCTTGAACAACAAGCTACGTCTTGAGCGGACTTCGAACTCTTCGCACCGTCTTTGACCAGCTTGCTTCCTCCGAACGCTTCGGCCAATTTCTCTTCGAATTTCTCTTCGTATTGCCTAGAACGAGTTGAACTTATACCGAACAATTCGGCGAGGTCCATACTCGAGCTTCTTTCACAAAGAAACCTATATGGGCTCTAATGACTCTAAAAATACAGACTCTTCTGCACGCATTAAAGCCCATACATTCTCGGGTAATTACCAATAATGAAATTCAAAAAGAAACTATGCCAAAATCGATATTCACTTTAGACGCCAATTCAGAAACAATTTCTAAATTAAAATACCCACCAACTTAAATTGATGCAAATTGAGTTAATCACAAAATCGCTCTGATACCAATTGATGGAGCGACATGCGCAGCGGAACGCGATTTCGGACCGATGATACTCTAATTTCATCAATTTAACAAATAGAAAACATGCTCAAAGCGACAAAATTAAGAAATTAGAATACATACCCTTGTAGTTCCAATTTCTTCAAGCACCGCCGCACGTTCCTCGTCACGAACTCTTCCGGCCTGTTCTCACGAACGCCTCGAGGACCACCACCGCCGCAAGCTCTCTCTTCTTCTCCAAACAAACCCTCTCTTCTTCTCCAACTTTTCAACTTCTCCAAACAAACCCTAAACTCTTCTTCCAACTCTTCAACTTCTATCTCATTCTATTTATACAAGAGATGCCCTAGGGTTTGGAGAGTAAAACTACTAAAATATCCTTCACTTAAGTTAAAGAAAAAAGTTGCAAAAAATTATTGTACGAAGTCGAACTCGAGCTCAGGACCAAAGACAACTAAAGTTGTCCAAGTTCGGCTCTACCAAACAAGCTTCTTGGTTATCATTTGTCTTCACATTTTACTATTGCATTCGGCCAATTATTTATGCCAAAATAAAAATAAAAATTCAACACTCCTATTCCAAATTCAAGCCAAACTTTAGAAGATTACCATATTTTTTTTCCTGAAATTAAAATTTTGGGCATATTCCAAATTTTATTTCCAAGCATGATTTAGAGTCAAAAGTTATCTAAATCCAAGTCTCAAATCAAAATTGGCGGTTTGGGTATATTTTATCCACGTCGAAATTAGAGTAAAGTTCAAAGTCAAACCGTATTCAAAATTCAATTGGGCAGACACAAGTCTCTACTCTACATCCCAAGATAAACTAAGGTAGAATAAAAAAATCTACCGAAGTTTAAATCAAATTTCTGTCAGATAAGAAAGATCAAAACTACGAGCCAAATTCATATTTTCGATCGATTGACATGGAAAGATGCGTCAATTAAAATAATTGATTTATGAATCAAACCTCATATTTCGATAACATTGATACGTCAAAGTGGAGTCGAAATTAGGGGTGTCCTACGTTTCGATTTATCTATTTAACTTTTCCGAGACTCACCCACACATACTTGTGCATAACTCTCGAAAAAGGGGGCATTTGTTGATCGAGAAATTTCGGCCAATCAGCGGTCGCCACGTGTCTTGGTATGGAGATTTTTGAATATCTTCCTAATCTCAAGTTGTCGAGCCTTGCCAAAAATACGATTTATAAGCTTATAACCAAGGCTTTTCAGCCAGTGGTAACAGGGTCGATCCAAAGAGAAGGTATGATTGAAATTACTCTTAAAACTTGGAATTAACTAATTGGTTGGTTTTGTAACGGAGATTTGTTTAGCATGCAAGGAAAGCAATAAAGTGCTAACAGAAGAATAACAAGTAGAAAGACGCGTGCACGGTTTGGGAGTTTCGGGATTAATTGCTAGACAATTTCAGTTCATCATTTAATACAAAATTCATGGCATGCAGTTTATGATACACACGGACGACTACCCGAGAAGCCCCAAGGTAGTCGGCTCCATAGATATTAATCAGACCACACAGTTCCGATTAAACGTTATCTAAAATTGCATTAAGGTGATCAGCCCTAAATTTATCCTAGACAGTCACTAGCTAACCGCGACGAACATTCAAGCGTGAAATCTAATAGCTAGTAGATTGCGCGCAAACGCTGTATGCAATCAACAACTATCATACACGACTCGATACTCCGATTTAGTTTTATCTACCTGTGTTACTTAGTCGAATAGTGAGAGGCACGGCATCGCTATTCTTTAACATACACAACATGCAAGAAAACTCGAGTGTCAATCGTCGAAATCTAACATGCGCGTTGGATTAAGCAAGATAGACAAACGTATATAAACAGTTACCAATATGCATTCAAAGTATAGATTATCAGAACCAAAACGTCTAACAAAAATTCCCTAAACAATCCCCAAACCGTTCACCCTTACCTTAGCCGTCCATGGAACGGGTTGTCAATTCCGCTCCAACGTTGGCCATGGAAGGCGTCATCAACAAGTTACAAGAAGAAGAGAGCTCAAGAACATGCCAACAATGGCTGAGCTTAAAGAAATCAAAGAGAAAACGAGAGGAAGAAGAAGAAGAAAGCTCCAAAAATGTCTCACTTTCCTCAAATTTGCGCAGAAAACGTCTTATACAGAAGCTGTAATCGACGTAGCGTCGAGACGCTAGGCCAGCGTCTCGACGCTGCGCCCTAAATAATCTGCGCGCGCGTCGCGATGGCGTCGAGACGCCAGGGCAGTGTCTCGACGCTGGCCCGATGATTCCTTGCGCGCGCCTCCTCCGGAGCGTCTCGACGCCGCAGCAGAGTCTCGACGCTTCGGCAACGTCGAGCTAGCGTCTCGACGCTATCACTCGACGCTAGCTCTCGGGTTTTTGCAGCGTCGAGCCAGCGTCTCGACGCTACAGCTCGACGCTGGCTCTCGGGTTTGGGGCTAGAAATTTGCCTCTTCAAGGCGGTTTTGGCCCGTTTCTTCACGGATCAACTTCCCCTTTCCCGATGCACACCCGGGGCGTTAAAACTCCACTTTTAGCTCTCGAACGGGTCCAACGGACGTACGAGCTCTTTTCCGAAATTCTCCTACAAACGAGATATATTAACCAATTAAACGCGGACTTTAGCTATAATTAGGAAGTATTTAATAGCTCCAAAATGGAGTTATCAAACACCCCCAACTTAAACATTGCTAGTCCTCGAGCAAGTACTACAAGGACATTGACTCTAAGGACGCGCCTACATGCAATTAACTCAAACCTCCATGCATTTTGAAAATTCAAACACAACATAATCATGAAAGCATTTCGTGCATGCATTTACTATGAACATATCAAAAATTAACTATTGCCCCCTAACGTGTGTGTGTGCTAGCTAACCACTCCTAAACTCACGTAAACCCGTAAAAACCACATGCAACGCACATCCCGTTTTCCCCCTACTTCTAGCATTTAAGAACAGTCTACACTTGACTTACACGAGAGAGAGAAGCAAATTCAGAGACCTAATTATTTTTCTCATTCATTTTCTTTTCACAAGTACTTTGTACTCTTTATTAAGGTTCTTTGAACCAATGTTTTATTCATTTTTTTTTCTTTCCACCTCGAGCTGCCTAACACGTCAAACTTTGGCCAAAGCTTCACGTTTTTAAGGACTAACGCTCACTTCTTAAGCGCGCTAATAAGAAGGAGGAGCGCCTTGAGAGGATTTTTCTATCAAACATGCTTTTCTATTTTTTTTTTATTAGGCTTAGCATACGCTTTCTCAATTAACTAACCACTAACTCTCATGCAACAAGCTACCTAAGAGTGCCTTTCGGGGTGACAACGAGAATTAGTGCTACATGCAATTTTCGAGCCTACGGAATCTAGGATAGGGTTGCTAAGTGCGCGAAAGATGCAAGGAAGCAACAGAAAAAATTTTAAAATTTTTGACATGAACCTAATAAACGCAAAACTCATGCAAAATCTCGATTATGTACGTGCTCAGATTTCCAACATGCATTTCCTAGGCTATCATCATCAGAAAACAGTAAACAGAGTCCCAAGCACTTCAATATCGATATGGCACTTCTCAACAAACTACACATGCATATCCATCAGACGATCTCCACCCCCAACTTCAAAATTTGGCATTGTCCTCAATGCCATCCAGTCAGATAAAACAAAGTAAAAGGGAAGAAGGAACTACACTTCCCTGACTCTTTGTGAAGCTGGCGAGGGCGAGGAAGCAGCGCGCACATACATCGAAGCCCAAAATTGTCTTCTCTTCCTCGATTCCTAAAAAAAAAAAAAAAAAACAGCAAGCAAAGTAAGACTAAATTACACTAAAAAGCAATAAAAAAAACAGCAACTAAACTAAAACAGAAAAACAGTTCATCGCTCGGGTGCCTCCGAGAAGCGCATAATTTTAAAAGTCGTTTGCTCGACTGAATTCTCTCCACTGCTTCAACCATAATCAGAAAGTACGGGGGACGATCCAGACTTGTCCGCGTCCACACTTATCCTGCAATCATCATTAAAAAACTTTTGCACTCTTCGTGCCTCAAGCACGTGAATATCAGAGTCGTTAGTGCAAAAAGCAGCAGTCACATCATCCATCAAATTTAAATCAGACTTTTTAACTGAGACATGGGAACCATTCCTCAAGCACGAGGGTAAACTCCCATTCTCGTCATGCTCAACCATACACACATTCTCCACCGATCTCTTTTCAAATAATGAGAACACATGCAAAATATCATCAAACTCTAGAGAAACGACGCCCTTAAACACATCGATTTTGACCCTAGCGGTCTTAAGAAAAGGGCGTCCCAACAACATAGAGGACGAAGCATGCGATGACTTTCCATTCATATCTAAAACAAGGAAATCAGCGGGGAACATCATATCCCCAACCCTAACAAGAACATCTTCTATTTTCCCTCTAGGACATACGCTCGACCCATTAGCTAACTGGACAGACACGTTACACTCATGCAATTCATTTAAGTTCAAATCACGAAACAAAGCATAAGACATAACGTTCACAGAAGCTCCTAAGTCTAGCATGGCATTTCGAACTACCTTACTACCTATCGTACAAGGAATAGTAAAGGTACCTGGATCGTTGCACTTGGCGGGCAACGTACCTGGGAGGATAGCAGAAACGTTCTCTTTTCTCTTCTCAGTCCCTCTAGACTTTCTTTTCTTCGTGCACCAGCTCCTTAGAAATTTTGCGTACTTAGGCACTTGGCTGACTGCCTCTAGGAGCGGAATATTGACCATCACCTTCTGGAAGGTACGAAGGACCTCCTCATCGTTGGATTTCAAAGTAGGCTCCGCAAGCCTACTCGGGAAGGGTGCTCTGGCAACTTCCTCTGGCACATTGACCTTTTCATCTTTTTTCTCATTCTGAATCTCGGGAGCAGGCGGGGCGGACTCGTTCAGGCTGTCCTTAGCTTCCTTCAAAGCTCTGGGGAAAAGTGACTTCCCACTTCTCAGCTGAATAGCACTCACGTTTTCACATGAGTTGACCGTAGTTTGGGAAGGAAGCTTCCCTGAGCTCTTGCTCTCAATCTTACTAATAGGACACCGCCATTTGTGTCAGCTGCTTGTTCAGATTCTGCAGCTCAGCCTTGTGAGAATTAAGCTCTTCTCGAGCCTCTTTCTGAAACTGGCTGGTGGATGTCACGATGGTCCTGACCATCTCTTCTAATGAGTTGGAGGAGCTCGAGGCTTGAGCCTAGGTGGAAGGGTTAGGCCTATCGTGAGACTGGCCTTGGAAGCGAGTTTGTCCTTCCCTGTTCCCATAGCTGAAGTTGGGGTGATCGCGCCAACCGGGGTTATACGTGTTTGAATATGGGTCGTACTTCCTCGGGTTGGAAGCGTACCCCCCGATCGCATTGACCTCCTCCGCCTCGCGGGTTCCTCCAACAATCTTTTTCAGCATACTTCCTATCTCGGCCACTTAGGCCCTCATCTCTGTCATCTCGTGACTCTGGGTCATCCCATGGACTTGTCCTTGCCCCCGAATACCAAACTGCTGCGAGTTTGCCGCCATATTTGCTATAAGCTGTTTGGCCTCAACCGGGGTCTTGTCGATCAAGGCCCCGCCGCTCGCTGCATCAATCATTTGCCGATCATGGGGCGTCATCCCCTCATAGAAATACTGGATCAATAGTTGATCGGCAATCTGATGGTGTGGGAAGATGGTGTGGGAAGCTGACGCACAGGCGCCCAAATCGCTCCCAGTACTCGTGCAAGGATTCACCTACATCCTGGGTGATCCCGTAAATTCTCTTCCTCAGAGTAGTGGCCAAGGACGCAGGGAAATACTTCTCCAGGAATACCCTCTTCATGTCCTGCCATGTGGTGATCGATCCGGAGGGCAGATAATATAGCCAATCCTTGGCCTTGTCCTTGAGCGTGAAAGGGAATGCCCTCATGTTCAGCTGCTCCTCCGTGACTCCAGCGGGCTTCATCCCCGCGCAGACGCAGTGAAATTCCATCAGGTGTTTGTTCGCGTCCTCCCCTGCATTGCCATGAAAAGAAGGTAACTGGTGAATTAAACCTGACTTTAACTCAAAGTTACCTGCTACCACGGGGTAGTTTATGCATAGGGGTTGCAGGTTCCGATCTGGCGCTGCCAACTGTTTAAGCGTCCGCGGCGCATCACCTTGCGCCATTTCTTCAACCAAGAAGGGATTGCCTTCTTCTCCTTCAAACAGTCTCTGCCCCTCCCGGGCTTCTCTCCTTAACCGCCGCTCCTCTTTGTCGATTTCTGGGATATACTGCAATCCACTCAACTCAGAGGAACGGGTCATACACAAACAAAAACTCAAACATACAATATACAAACAGAAAAAAGAAAATTCAGCCAACCATCAATCAATCAAATTCAAACTTCAATCATAATCTCAATCAAATTTGCCTTCTCCCCAGCAACGGCGCCAATTTTTGGTATGGAGATTTTTGAATTTCTTCCTAATCTCAAGCTGTCGAGGCTTGCCAAAAATACGATTTATAAGCCTATAACCAAAGCTTTGCAGCCAGTGGTAACAGGGTCGATCCAAAGAGAAGATATGATTGAAATTACTCTTAAAACTTGGAATTAACTAATTGGTTGGTTTTGTAACGGGGATTTGTTTAGCATGCAAGGAAAGTAATAAAGTGCTAACGGAAGAATAACAAGTAGAAAGACGCGTGCACGGTTTGGGAGTTTCGGGATTAATTGCTAGACAATTTCAGTTCATCATTTAATACAAAATTCATGGCATGCAGTTTATGATACACACGGACGACTACCCGAGAAGCCCCAAGGTAGTCGGCTCCATAGATATTAATCAGACCACACAGTTCCGATTAAACGTTATCTAAAATTGCATTAAGGTGATCAACCCTAAATTTATCCTAGACAGTCACTAGCTAACCGCGACGAACATTCAAGCGTGAAATCTAATTGCTAGTAGATTGCCCGCAAACGCTGTATGCAATCAACAACTATCATACACGAATCGATACTCCGATTTAGTTTTATCTACCTGTGTTACTTAGTCGAATAGTGAGAGGCACGACATCGCTATTCTTTAACATACACAACATGCAAGAAAACTCGAGTGTCAATCGTCGAAATCTAACATGCGCGTTGGATTAAGCAAGATAGACAAATGTATATAAACAGCTACCAATATGCATTCAAAGTATAGATTATCAGAACCAAAACGTCTAACAAAAATTCCCTAAACAATCCCCAAACCGTCCACCCTTACCTTAGCCGTCCATGGAACGGGTTGTTAATTCCGCTCCAACGTTGGCCATGGAAGGCGTCATCAACAAGTTACAAGAAGAAGAGAGCTCAAGAACATGCCAACAATGGCTGAGCTTAAAGAAATCAAAGAGAAAACGAGAGGAAGAAGAAGAAGAAAGCTCCAAAAATGTCTCACTTTCCTCAAATTTGCGCAGAAAACGTCTTATACAGAAGCTGTAATCGACGTAGCGTCTCGACGCCGCAGCAGAGTCTCGACGCTTCGGCAGCGTCGAGCTAGCGTCTCGACGCTATCACTCGACGCTGGCTCTCGGGTTTGGGGCTGGGAATTTGCCTCTCCTAGGCGGTTTTGGCCCGTTTCTTCACGGATCAACTTCCCCTTTCCCGATGCACTTCCGGGGCGTTAAAACTCCACTTTTAGCTCTCGAACGGGTCCAACGGACGCACGAGCTCTTTGTCGCAATTTTCCTACAAACGAGATATATTAACCAATTAAACGCGGACTTTAGCTATAATTAGAAAGTATTTAATAGCTCCAAAATGGAGTTATCATGTCTCCATCACGACCGGGGATCAAATAGACTTGACCGAGTAAATTCAATCAAACTGTAATTGGGCTCGAAATCGAATCGGGCCAGAAAGATATGCAAAAGACAATTTGGCCCGAAGGTCAAACCCATTGGGCTCAAGATTCAAAAGCCCATTGGGTCCAAACCCAAGCCCATTGGGCCCAAAGCCCAAGCCCATTGGATCCAGGCCCAAGCCCACCAGACCGATGAGAACTCTATAAATAGAGAGTTCATTTTCATTTTTAAGGTTCAGAAAATTTCTTCTCCTAAGAACTCAGAGAGAATTCTCAAACAACGAAAGACTCTTTGAATCTTGAAGACTGAACGTCACTTGAAGATCAAACACCTGAAGACTTCACTGCTACGCGAAGCTGAAGATTCAACCTCGAGAACAAGCTACGAAGCCCTCGAGCACGTTACATTTAAGAGAGAGAATCAGAGGATCAAACATTAGAGATTGTAATCCACTACGCAATGATAAGTACAATACATCAATACAAATTCAAATTCATTTACACGTGTCGAATTTCCATTCGTCGTTCGAGTTCTCGTGTGAACAATCATCATCTTCCAAAAAATCAGTCTTATGAACAGGTAATTTTTTGGTCCTTAGTTTTGAAGTTTCTTTTCTTGGCGTCTTTGGCTTTGGAATAACAACAACTTTTGTAGGCGTTATCTTTGTTTTTGTTGGTGTTTTGCTGCTCTTTCTTGGTCTGCCTTCTCCAATCATGTGGAAATATTTAAAAACATTAAATTCCATGAACATGTATTGCACTTGTGTACAACTTGAAAATAGTTGTGTTAAATATACCGCGTTTCTTCCTCGTGAATGAATTCATATATGTTGATATAATAATTAAATGCTTCTATGAGTCTTATCATGTAACTCCTTTTATTTTTCATATGATTCTTCAGTTAATACTACTTGAATTTCTGATTATAGTATTTCCTCTATGCTTGTACCAACATGTTTTGGTAATATTATTATGTCCCCAAGTTTTTTGAGATTTATATTTTTTTGGTTGTCAACATGAACTTGTTAAAGGCCCGTTTGATAAGTTCCCGTTTCCTGTTCTCATTTCTCATTTTTTAAGAACCACACTTGTTTGATAACAATACCCGTTTCTTATTTCTAAATTTTGAGAAACTACAAAAAGATGTTTCTCTTGTTCCGTTTCTTTTTATATATTAATTCATTCCCTTTATTACTAGTGGCAAGTTTCCTTCTTCAACAGAGATCTTGGCATCAAGTCTTGACGGTAACATTTTTGTTTTTTATTTCTTAATTTTGCAGTTTTTTTATATATTATTTTAATTTTAAATTTTGTAATATTATATTTATTTAATATTTAAATTATTATTTATATATTTTTAAGTTTTTTTTTAATATATTTATATATTATTTAGTTTTTATATTTTGCAATAGGTATATTTATTTATTATTTAATTTTTTTAATTTTTTTAAAAATATTTATATATTATTTAATTTTTATATTTTGCAATATGTATATTTATTTTTAAAATATTTATAATTTATTTTATTTTTATATTTTACAATATTTGTTAGTTTTTAGTACCCTTGAACCAATTAGAATTTTGAAAATATAAATTTTGCTCACTAAAGTCTTAAGTCTCACTTTAATACGTTTAGTCACATAATTGAGTTGGGTTCGAGTCGACATCATTTAAAGCGGAATGACTCGATTGAGAGATGACATTACAGATCAAATTTGGGTCACATTTGATAGATAAAAATAATTTTATTAGTGTTGTAAATTTTGCATCGTGGCTTATAATGTAAATTTTTGATAATTAGTTCTTTTTATATATATTTTAATGTGTTTTATATATTTTTGTATTACTAAATTATATTTAAACTATAAATAAAATGAAAAAAAATGTTGAAAAAAAAAACAATAAACAATACACAGTTATCAAACAAGTTTATGTTTTTGTTTTTGTTTCTTTTTATCAAGAAACAAGAAACGGGAATAGTTATCAAACACGGTTCTATTTCTAGTTCTCAAAAAATAAGAAACAAGAAACAGGGAACAAGAAACAGGAAACAGGAAACGAGAACGTTATCAAACGGGCCCTAATTTTTCTATTTCTATTTCTTTTCCAACTTCCAAGTTTATATTATTAAATCTCTGCATTTATTAGTTCTTTTTGGGCAAGAAACCAGAAACTTCATAAAAGCCAACATAACAGAAATGATAAGACATTGTCTTGTAAATATATGTATTCTTACATCATATAGTTAGAGTTGGGAGATGAAAGTAAAATTAGCTTATGGGGATTGCTATACTTCCTTACATCTAACAATAAGAAGTTTCTTAATTAGAATTTGGTCCCATGAAGATTACCCCTAGAAGCAATGAAAAATTACCATTACCTGCCTTTGAGCATTCTTATACCATTATGTGAAATCCCAATTAAAGTTGCTGAGAAGATCTGATTAGTGATAATTATTGTTGACTGGAATTCAATGGTAACCTTCACTTTGACTGTTTCTCCTCATAAAATTTAAGTTCCGTAAAACTTCTTCTGGTTGCGTACAATTCCACCTTCTATTTTCTCCTCATTTATTTGGGTTTCTTTCCTAATTATTCTTTGTAATGTGTTCAATTTTTTTTTTTTTTCTTTTTGACATAGAACTTTAATAGTACATAAGCTATTTAAAAGTAATGCATGGAAAATGTAAAATGGCATTATCTTTGGTTGTTACTGGTTTTCCATGTCACATATCCAATTTGGTTTGATTTGTACTAAAGGACTTGAAGTGCATAAAGTTGGGTTGTGGCCTGTGGGATTATATTTGGGTTTAAAACATTACATTGAGAATGAAAAGTTTGTTAATGCTCCTTTTGTCACTTAATAACTTTAAATCTATAAACCTTTTTTTCTTCTCTTTTTTGTTCTTGAATGACGTTTGTGTTAAAGAAAAGGAGGATTGTAGACTAAAACAAATAAACAAAACAAAGGTGTTTTTGGTTACTTTGAATTTTCATTTTAAATATAGCTTGTGTGACAATTGATAAATGTTGGTATCTGAACTTCAACTTTGATACAGAGCTTTTTTCTTTCTTAGAATTCAATCATCGTTCTCTATTTGTGGGTTCAAATTTTTAATACTTTTGAGACGTCTTCTTTAACTCCTCTCCACCTCTTTTTGAAACGTTGTAGATCATATTTTCCGAGAATCATCTATTGCACAGACTTTTTACACCTTCACTAGCCAGGAAATATGAAGAATTTTACCAGGAGAATGGTGTCAAATTCGTAAAGGTCTCTCCACCACAAGAAAGTTGACTTTTTTCGAAGGTCACAACCTTCGAAAAAACACTAAATAAACCTTCGAAAAATCTTTTTTCAAAGGTTAACTCAACCTTCGAAAAGTGTCGAAATAAATTCCGTCGAGAAAAGCTTTTCAAAGGTTCATTAACCTTCGAAAATTAGTCTTTTTTTCGAAGGTTCATTAACCTTCAAAAATTAGTCTTTTTTTCAAAGGTTCATTAACCTTCAAAACTTAGTCATTTTTTCGAAGGTTTATATAATGCTATTTTCAAAGATTTGAAAGCCTTCGAAAAATATTTATTTTATCGACGTTTGAAAATTCTTCGAAAAAACCAAATCATTTATTATTAGCAAAGCTCATAAGGTTCTCTGTTAATATCTACTTGTAGTGCCCTAACTATCAAACACAAGGATAGAGAACACAATAGAGAAGAATATATGATAAATATTATTTTTTTATATATAAGAAACTTTCGACCAGTATATTTCTCTAAAAAAAAAAGGGAACCAACAAATTAACAGTCGAGACCCCAACAACTATACAAACAGAGAACAAACTAACATGAAACAAAATGTAAGTCACAACAAACTCAAAACCCTGAAAATAAAACCATTCAAGTAAACATGATACACAAGAAAATTTTCATAAGGTTCTATGAATTTAAAGCTCAATATTTTTCAAAGACATTCAAAATAGCTTCGATAAATGTGATCTTTTTCGAAGGTTTTTTATAACCTTCTATAAAAGATGGTCGAAATAGGCCAACTTTGTTCTAATGCCTTATGATGTTGACACTGCTACAACTTTGCAAATTTTAAATATTTTATTGTCTTCGTTACTATTTCAACCATTTATCAGAGGGCCTCCATAAAAAAATTGGAAGTTGGTGCAGAAGGTCATTGCTATTAGGCATGAGGATGGGTCTTCTATTGAAGCATACACGGTATTTATTTTTGCTTGATTGTTCTCTTAACTGTCTACTATGAACATCAAACGGGGATAGCCTGCCACACTTTATCTATCACATGCTATGAATCCAAAACTCTAGACCTCTACCTTCTAGCAAAATACCAGAATCAACCTGTCATGTGTGTCATATGTGTGTCATATTATGAGTGAGATCCCTTCATCTTTTCGATGTAGTAAATCATGTGTGTTATATTATGAGTGAGGTCCTAGTAACCCATGTGTGTTATATTATGAGTGAGGTCCCTTCATCTTTTCGATGTGGGATCCTCAACATTTTCTTATGGTCTAAATAGAAGAGGTACACTTTTTTATTCCTACATAGAGTCATAGACATTTGTGCACTTTGAGCAAATAAAATATGACTGCGTTAGAAAGATTTCCTTGTTTTGGGGATTTTTCTCCCATCGTTTCTAGTAACCAATAGGCTAGGCTATTCACCCAAAATACTTGAGTGATCTTTATCTCTTAATGTCCACGTGATTGATAAATTATGAGAACTTAGTTTTGCAACTTTTAACAACACATGTTAATTAGGAAACCCTGGTGCATTGATATGGTTTTATTTCATTTGATATTTCCCCAAGTAGTAAGTCATTGGTGCAAAGCCTATTGTTGGTCCGTTTGAGCAAGTGAGATTAAATAACACTGTTTGGCGGTATACAAATAAACTAATGTGATGGTGAAGGAGACTTATTTTTTTATTTGTCCCAATTCCTATGGGAATTATACCCCTTTTGTTAAGGTTTTTTTTTTTTTGATTACATTGGGGGTGGGGGGATTCGAACCACAGACCTCGTGGTCGTCAACTTATACATATGCTAGCTGAGCTATGCTCGCTTTGGCATATCAATATTGTGCTTCGATAATAGTTTATTTATAGTTTAGTTGAGGTGAAGTTAATTGGTTTCACATGCCTTCTATTGTCTAGAGTAAACATTACTTAAGAAAACTAGTTTTTGGAGCAATCTCGTCAGAACTTATCATCCAAACTTTTGTACCGAATTGAAAATGTCATCGTGTGCTTTATTCGGATTAGGTTGGGATAACTATTTACCCTACATAAGACTTCCATTAACATATATCTCGCTAGGCCGTTAGGGGTGTGTCGGTCACGTTGGTTTGTGTATCATATCTAGCTTTATTCATAGTGTACTTTTGTGTGAGGTTATGAAAACTTTTCCAGAACTTAACTGTCGATTTTCACTTCAGTTGACAATCATAAATTGTTTCCTTCTTCTTTCCCTTAATTCCTTTGTTCTTCGATCTCCTTTTCAATTGGACAATGATTGTGATTCAAATAAAACAGGTTTATGATCGTGTAGCTCCGGTCGAACATGTGGATCATGCTCGTCGATCGGCTCATGCCGAGTGGAGATGACAACTTGCTTTTAACTTTTTTTTGTAGATGATACTCATTATACTCTAATTTTGAATACTTGGTAAATTCTGTATTTTATATTTTAGCCAACTTGTGTTCAAAATTACTTGAATAATGTATTTCAGTGTTGGATAGTTATTATTTTTCTCACTTTTTTTTTTAAGAACTTTGTTTATTTTAGTTATTAAATATGATTTGCAGTACGTTTCCTTAAAATTAAAAGATTTGGTATGGTATTTTAGAGAATGTAAATGAAATTATTTATGACACTAAGAGTATGTTTTAAAAGGTGTCCATTATAGCCATTAATAATTATTAACGATAGGAAATGACTATAAAAACATACAATATCATTAAAATTAAAAAGCAATAAAAAATGCAATGGAAACAAGCATTGCATTGCAGCTAAAAAAGCTATGAAAAGTTTTCATTACATTAAAATTACGCAATAAAAAATGGATTTTCGATTGCATTTTGTATACTGTGAAAAAAACGCTATGAAATGTTCGAGATTTTCAATAACATCGGCTATCACAACATGCATAAAAACGTTATTAAAAAATTTCATAGCGTTAAAATTACGCAATCGAAACTTAGTTTTCTATAACATTTTTTATAGCCTTGAAACCTCGCTATGAAAAGTGAGGGACTTTCAATAACATGAGCTACCATCCGTGCCTAAAAACGCTATCAAAAGGTTTTTATAGCGTGTTTCTAACATTATTAAATACGCTATTAAAAGGCAATAATAGGGTTTTTTGATACCACAATAAAAAGTTTCCATAGTGTGAAATATTTGCAATCGAAAATGAGTTATATCTATAGCATTTTTCATAGCGTTGAAAACACGCTATGAAAAGTCAGAGACTTTCAATAACAGGGGCTACGACCGCGTTTCAAAAATGCTATGGAAAGCCTACGATAGAGGTTTTTTCATGCTAGCGTATGTGATATTTGTTGTAGTGTCCTTGTCCTGTTGAGGATCGTAAAATAGACCACCTTTCATTTCCTTGGGGTACCCTACAAATAGGCATAATTTTGAACAAAGTTTCAATTTCTTTGGATTGGGCACCAGCACGTGTTTCAGACACCCCCAAATCCTGAAGTGACGTAAACTACCTTTACGCCCTCTCCACAACTCATAAGGTGTTTCCGAAACACTCTTAGAGGGAACCATGTTCAAAATATATACAACAACCTCTACTACATATCCCAAAACGAACTAGACAGTTGAGCATAGCTCATCATAGATCGAACCTGTCTAACAGGGTTCTATTTCTCCTTTCGGACACACCATTCTGCTGCCGTGTTTCGGGCGCTGAAAGTTGGGATACTATTCCATGTTCTATCATATAGTCCTGGAATCTTAAATCCATATACTCTCCACCTCGATCTGATTAGAGTGTTTTAATCGTTTTACATAATGTGTTCTCAACCTCTGCCTTATACTCCTTGAACTTTTCAAGAGTTTCGGACTTATGATGCATTAGGTAAAGATAGTCGTACCTAGAATAATCATCAATGAAGCCGATGAAATATTCATACCCTCCCCGTGCTTTAACAGTCATCGGACCACAAAGGTTTGAATGTACAAGCTCTAGAGTTTCTTTGGACCTATGACCTTTTTCAGAAAAAAGATCGTTTGGTCATTGTGCCCTCAAGATAACAGTCACATGGTGGTAAAGAGTTGTCCTCTAACCGATTTAAGAGACCAATCTTAACCAATCTCTCAATCCTATTGAGATTAATGTGGCCTAGTCTCAAGTGCCATAGATAGGTACTTGGAGAAAGTTTCTGCCTTTTAGTTTGAGTCTTAGCTGTTTTAAACATCTCAGTGTTCAAAATAGCTTTTGCCTCTGTTGGTCTTAACACATACAAGTTGTTTTCAAGTTACGGAGAACATATATGTACACCTCTTTTGCTAATGAACGCTTCATTAAAATCAAAAGATACTTTATACAAATGTTCAAGTAAACAAGAGATAGATTCAAGGTTCCTTTTAAAGCTAGGAACCAACAAAACATTTTCAAGTAAAATGAAACTATCTCTATATAACAGCTTGACAGCTCCCACTACCTTGGTTGACACAACCTATCTTGTTCCAACCCTAAGAGTTATCTCACCTTCAGCAAGCAGCTCCCAGGAACTAGTTTCCTGGAAAGAAGAACAAACATGGTTAGTTGCTCCGAAATCCAGTATCCAGGCAGAATTATCATGTTCCACTAAACATGTTTCAACAACGAGTAAATCATATTTACTTTGTTGTTTCTTCTCAGCTTTACTCGCCATGATGGTATCATGATAGACCGATGAGGACGGTTGTCCAAACATGGTCTGTAATGAATCCATGATCTCCTTAGCGGAGACCATTACCTCATGCTTCTTACCTAACACATCGGATGTGCTGGCCAAGATGTAGACTCGGGCTTTATCATTAGCCCTAGTCCACCTGTCAAATACATCTCGAACAGTTCGAGTGCAGACGAGCTAGGAGGGGGAGGACATTCCTCTGTTAAGACAAACCTAAGATCACCGATAACAAGAATCGTATTCAAGTTTAATTTTCAGGTCGTGTAGTTATCGTTGTTTAGTTTATCAGAAGCTAGTAATTGGATAAGCGAGCTAGACATGCTGAAAAAGAATAAATTCTATTAGTGAATTGGTTTTAACCCATTTCATACATCCAATCAAGATTTAGCAAAAGTAATAATGTACCCAACAACTCATTATTAATTTGCAACGATACTTCAGTGAGCCAGAGCAACCCCTACCGAGGGGCAGTCAATCACTCCTTCACTGAACCAAGACATTCTTGACTAAATGCTAATACCAGAATAACTCATATTCCTATGGCATCTTAGTTATCGCTACTTCGGTCAAGAATCTACTAACAACTAAGTTATCCTTTGTAAGTGTGACCCGCCATTTTCAGAACTCAGAGGTCGACCCCAACAGTGCAACCGAATGGAAATGTTAGAGTTGGGAATGGACCTAAGAGACCCTATCCATTTATGGAGATTGAGTTGTTCCGACTCCCAAGAAACGACCCTCCGAAGGGACGGTGCTACTATAGGCGAGCAGCAGGCGGAACATGGGAATGTCACGGTTCAACCTAATGAAAGAGATCGCAGGATGTATTGACATACTTCTTTCTCCCACTTACTATAAATACTTTCTCCATTCACCTTGCTCTTGATTTATGCAAACACCATCCGAATGGGGATGTCCTATTGACATCACGAGGCCGAGCATAAATTTCACGGTGTGAACTTCGCAGAGAGCGTAGGAGGAGATCGATATATCATATATACCTTCTCAACACCCAATTGATGGAGCGCATGTAGCGCAACGGAAGCGAGTCGGATCATTGACACTCTAATTTCATCAATTTAGCTAAACTAGAAACATGCTCAAAACTTGGAAATTAAAGAAATTATAACACATACCTCTTGTAGTTCTAAAATCTTCTAATCCCGATGCTCGAATCTTCTCACGAACACCTCGAACCTTCTCTCGAACACTTCGAGGACCACCTCCGGTAGTCCCGCTATCCTCGGGCCGAGCAACAAAGTGGTGGGACTCGTTTATGAAAGAAAACAAAAAGAAGAGATGGATAGAGAAGAGATCTTTGTGATGAGAGTTTTGAAGGAGAATTGTCACACTATCAAAGCTTCCAATAAAACTCAAACATCATCAAACTCAAACTATTTGAACTTTATCGAAATTTATAGGCCATTCACATGCAACAAACTCTTTGCTTAGCATGACACCTAAAAAATGGATGAATTAGTCTTCACACAAGTGTTCAACAATTTATGAGTTTATGCAGGTAGTTAGTGATTCACAATCCACTTCACAACTTGAATAAACCCACTCAACTTGGATAATCTCACTTGTAATATTTTGTCATTTTAAAATTAATTCATAATTAGTTTTAATAAAAAAAATAAAATTTAATTAATTAAACTTTTTAATTAATTAATATTATTATTTAATTCAATTTCAAATATTAATTAAATAATAAGACTAATCCCGGTATCTTAAACCGAATCATCACACATGAATCCCTATTCATGTTTTAGACCGATCCCATATTTCAATCATATTTAAATATGTCCATCATTCTTCCAAAAACGAATTTGAATAAACTCAAATTCTTTTTCTCTCATATTGTTACATGACTTAATCCGAGCTAGCCAGGAGAACCTAAAGAACCTACAGATCATGAGCTCCAACGATTCATCCCCAAAGAACGCTAACCTTCCCCTTCATCCGAGGCGTTTGCGGCGAGGAGTTCACGCACAAGTTTATCTGCTTTCTACTGCTTTCGGTTTTCCTTTCTCGCTTCTGTCTGCTGTCATTTACTTCTGTTAGCTACATTGTTTCATTTCGTCTTCTTCTGTTTAGTCTTTATCGTTTTAAAGTCGTTGCACATTAAGCTTTGAATCGTACTCAATAGAGGAATTATTTGACAACTTCGCAAGTCCCTTGTTGCTTTCTGTTTTCTGTTTGCTTCCATTTAAATACTGTTAAACATGTTTAAACAATCTACTCTCTTCAATCCATCATCATCCATGAGTAACTAAACCACATAAGGGTCCGCTGATGATGAATCTATAGGTAGAAATACGTGAATTCAGCATGTAGGATAGCTTCACACGCATTGAATGTATGTGTACTTCATCCCACAGATAATTTCGATTGGCCATCCATTTTGTGTAACGAACTCCTAACCTCCGGAAGGAGTAAGAGTTCAGAGTCGTCCATTCATGCTAGCCTTTCATGGTAGCCAGAAAACGACCTAGGAATAGGCGTTTTCCTAGCACAATTCATTAACTTTCTTATATAAATAAATGCTTAAGTCTTACTTGGATATGAGTGAACTAAAGGATTTAATGCATGTAATCGAGAGATGCATGAGTATGAGTTAAATTGATGCATGTTAAGTTGATCTACTGCTGAAGAATCGTATGAAAAAGCCTATAGAGGAGTCGTTAGTTGACCTTGTTTCCACCTTTCACCCTTAAAACGCTGTTAGATCAATTGCGATACAATTGCTGTCTGCGCAATTCTCTTATTTAGTCTTTGTTTTGCGATTTTATTGCTAGATAATTGCTTTCTCCGCAATTCTTTTCCTTCTACATTCAAGTAATATCTTTACTTGGCTTTGTTTATGCTTGCATATCTCGCACGTTCTTTATTAGTTAGGCACATTAATCCCAATTCCACCCCATTTAAACCACCTTTTCTAATTTAACATCTCACTTCGTTAGTAACTAAGAATAAATCTCTGTGGGAAATCGAATGAAAAAATACTTATTACTTGCTACAAGACCATGTATGCTTGCATGTTCTGAGTGCTCTCACATTGCATTTTTATTTACACATTGAGCACGCAACAAGTTTTTGGCGCCGCTGCCAGGGATTTTGTTTAGTAAACACGAAGTGTGTTATTTTAGAAAAAAAAAAACAAAACTTAATATCTAGTGGAGCTAATCTTCTTCCATTTCTTTTTACAGGTACCATCGGGTTAGTTTATGAATGAGCATTCAAGTAGCAATCTAGAGTTCAATCCTGAGCCTGAAAGACTTCTTAGGGCTAGAAACAAAGCTAAGAAACGCCTCTTTAAACAACCACCTGTAACTCAAAACATTGCTGACTCCGCAGAGTCATCGCAATTCCAACAAGTTGAAATGGATAGACCACCTCCAAACCAAGCACCTGCCATTCGCAACCCCATCGAAATAGCGAATGACAAGGATAGTGCCATCCTCTCATATTTAGTTCCCATGCCTGAGGAGCTTAATCCGAGCATAATACGCCCTGAGATTACAGCTCTCTCATTCGAATTAAAGCCTGTCATGTTCCAAATGCTGTCCACCGTAGGACAATTCTTTGGAGTGGAAAACGAAGATCCCCACAATCATCTAAGAAATTTCCTAGGAGTTAGTGATACCTTCATCATCCCTGGAGTTTCCCAAGAAGCCTTAAGACTCTATCTCTTTCCCTACTCATTGAGAGATAAAGCCAAAACGTGGTTAAATTCCTTACCCTCCGGATCAATTGTCAATTGGACAGATCTGGCTGAAAAATTCCTAGTCAAAACTTCCCACCTGATAGGAATTCCAACTTTCGTGATGATATAATCAAGTTCAAACAAGCTGAAAACGAATCTCTTCACGAAGCTTGGACAAGATTCAAAGATTTATTGCTTAAATGTCCACACCATGGCATTCCATGGTGTATCCAAATAGAAGTGTTCTTTAAGGGATGCAACCCCAGCACAAGGCAAGTGCTAAATTCTTCAGCTGGTGGTTCCATGCTTTCTAAGAGCTACAATGAAGCCTATGGGATTTTGGAGAAAATCTCAACCTCCCATTGTAGATGGTCAGATGATCCAGTAGAGCCAAGAAAAGCTCAAGATAAGGATGCACTTAGTGCAATGAGTAGCCAAATAAATGCCCTGACCAATCTAGTAAAACAAATGGCTCAAACCAATCTCTAACCTAGTGTCAACACCGCAGCAACCATTTCAATGGGCGCATCAACGAGTCAAGGTGAGACACTAATCTGTGGATTCTGTGGGGAAGGGCATTTGTATGATTTATGCCCTGGGAATCCAGCCTCGGTATGCTATATTGGAAGCCAACAGCAGCCTAGGAACAACCCCTATTCTAACACTTATAATCCTGGTTGGAGGAACCACCCAAACCTTTCTTGGGGTGGACAACAAAATACTAACCAAGCACAAAACCAACCAAGACCGAGTGGAACACCTAGTTTCACTCAACAAAATAACCAATCCATGTACCAAAAGCCATATAACCAACCTATAGGATCGTCAGTAGAGATTTTACTCAAGGAATATATTGCAAAAAATGATGCAACCCTGCAAAGTCAGCAAACTACCCTTAGAAGCTTAGAAAACCAAATAGGGAAGTTAGCAAATGAACTGAAAAATAGGCCCCAAGGTAGATTGCCTGCAGATACTGAAGTACCAAGAAGGGATGGAAAAGAACAATTTCAAGCAATTGAACTTCGTAGTGGAAGATCGTTGGTGAGCAACAACAGAGAAGCCCCAAAGCGAGTAGAGAATGAAGAGTCTAGTGCTCCACTGGATTCTCTGCCCAACCATGATCAACCATCAACAAGCACAACAAGGGTGAGGCTGGAACCTATCATTGAGGAACCAGAAGAAATACCAAGGCCTCCACCTGTCCTTAGGCGACCTGAAGTGCCTACATATGTGCCACCACCTCCGTTCCCTAGAAGGCTGAAGAAAAAACAAGAACAGGAAGTGCACTTTAATAAGTTTTTAGAAATTTTAAAACAAGTGCATGTGAATATCCCATTCGTAGAAGTTTTGCAGTCTATGCCTTCTTATGTTAAATTCTTGAAAGATATAATTACTAACAAGAAAATTATTGGTGAATTTGAAACAGTGAATCTCACCGAGGAGTGCAGTGCTATACTCCAAAACAAACTACCAAAGAAGAAGAAGGATCCTGGTTCCTTCACCTTACCAGTCGAGTTGGGGGGCAAGCACGTGGGCAGAGCTCTTTGTGATCTGGGAGCCAGCATCAATCTCATGCCCTTATCACTATTCCGTCAGCTTGGAATAGGGGAAGCACGACCTACTACTGTCACCTTGCAGCTTGCAGACAGATCCATAGCATACCCGGAGGGGAAAATTGAGGATATACTTGTGAAGGTTGACAAATTCATATTTCTTGCAGACTTCATCATTCTGGATTATGAAGCAGACAAGGAGGTACCAATCTTATTGGGCAGACCATTTCTAGCCACAGGTAGGGCTTTGATCGATGTCCAAAAAGGTGAGCTCACCATGCGAGTTCATGATGATGAGGTTAAATTCAGCGTATTTAAAGCTCTAAGGTATCCCTCTGATTTTGAATCCTGTGCAAGTGTATATGTAGTAGATTCACTGATGGAAGAACAACTTGAGCATGAACTGTTAATTAAGCATGCTAATGACTATCTACAAGTATATATAACTGACTTAAACATTTCTGAATTGATGGATATACCTGTGGACAAACCTCAGCATGTTTGTATGACTAATGACTTGTCCGAAAGAACCACAATTCCTTTGAAACCATCGATTGAACATCCACCTTTACTAGAATTAAAACCATTGCCTGATCATCTTAAGTATGCATATCTAGGAGAGCATGATACTTTGCCTGTTATTATTTCGTCCAAGTTAAGTAAACAACATGAAATTGCGTTAATATTGCTGCTTCAGCAACATAAAAAAGCTATTGCATGGACGATTGCTGACATAAGAGGTATTAGTCCTTCCTACTGCATGCATAAGATATTGTTGGAAGAGGAACATACACCTAAAGTAGATCACCAACGTAGGATGAACCCCTCCATGAAAGAGGTAGTTAAAAAAGAGATTATAAAATGGTTAGATGCTGGTGTAATTTTCCCTATAGCCAATAGTCAATGGGTTAGTCCGATACAATGTGTACCTAAGAAGGGTGGAATGACTGTAATAGTTAATGAGAATAATGAACTAATTCCAACTAGAACTGTTGCAGGATGGAGAGTCTGTATGGACTATAGAAAACTAAACAAAGAAACAAAAAAAGATCACTTTCCTTTACCGTTTATAGATCAGATGTTAGATAGGATAGCTGGCCGAGCCTACTACTGTTTCTTAGATGGTTATTCTGGATATAACCAAATTACCATAGACCCTGTGGATCAGGAGAAAACAACCTTTACATGTCCCTTTGGAACGTTTGCTTTTCGCAGAATGCCATTTGGCTTATGCAATGCACCAACAACATTTCAAAGGTGCATGTTGGCCATTTTCTCTGACTTAGATGAATCCATGATAGAAATATTTATGGATGACTTCTCAGTCTTTGGTGATTCGTTTAATAATTGCTTAGAAAACTTAGGACAAGTCCTAACTAGGTGTGAGGAGACCAACCTAGTCCTAAATTGGGAGAAATGTCACTTTATGGTGGAAGAAGGGATAGTCCTAGGACATAGAGTGTCTAGAGAAGGAGTAGAGGTCGATAGGGCCAAGATAGAAATAATAGAGAAGCTAGTGGAACCTCAAAATGTAAAAGCTATTAGAAGTTTCCTAGGTCATGCAGCCTTTTATAGGAGATTCATTAAGAACTTTTCAAAAATCTCTAAACCTCTGTGTGAGCTTCTAGAGCTTAATAAACCATTTGTCTTCTCAAAAGAATGTTTCTTAGCATGGACAACATTTAAGGAAGCCTTAGTCAAAGCACCAATTATAGTAGGTCCAAACTGGGATCTACCATTTGAGATGATGTGCGATGCTAGTGACTATGCAGTAGGGGTCATGCTAGGACAGAAGATAGATAAACTAACACATCCTGTATATTATGCAAGTAAGACTTTGAATGAAGCACAATGTAATTACACCACCACCGAGAAGGAAATGCTAGCTGTAATGTTTGCTTGTGAGAAATTTAGGAATTACATTGTAGGAACTAGGACAATTGTGTACACCGATCACTCTGCACTAAAATATCTAATGAGGAAGGCTGATGCTAAGCTACGGTTAATTAGATGGGTATTATTGTTGCAAGAGTTTGACTTAAACATTAGAGATAAAAAAGGATGCGAAAATGTAGTTGCTGACCATTTATCTAGATTGCGGCATAATTGCGATAAAATTGCTGAGCCAGCAATTTCTGATGCTTTTATTGATGAGCATGTCTTTGTGTTAGCATTTCGTGATAACGATGAGGAACCTTGGTTTGCGGATGTTGCTAACTTCCTTGCCTCGCAGGTACTACCAACTTTCAAAGCGGGGCAAGAAAAGAAGAGGTTTCTACATGAGGCTAGGAAGTTCATCTGGGACGATCCTATACTATACAAGACATGTGCAGACGGATTGCTGAGGAAGTGTGTATCAGCTGCTGAGGCGAAGTCAGTGTTGCAGCACTGCCATACGTCTCCCTATGGTGGACATTTTGGTGGCCAAAGGACGGCTGCAAAGGTGTTCTAGAGTGGCTACTACTGGCCTACAATATTCAAAGATGCACACAACCATGCTCACAGCTGCAATGAGTGCCAACAGACAGGTAACCTTAGTAGGAAGGATGAGATGCCTCTCACCTACATCTTAGAGTTGGAACTCTTTGATGTGTGGGGCATTGACTTCATGGGACCATTCCCTCCATCTGCAGGTAATCTCTATATACTCGTAGCTGTAGATTACGTTTCTAAATGGGTAGAAGCAAGAGCATGTCCCTCAAATGATGCCAAGACAGTAGTTAAGTTTCTAAATAGGCATATTTTTACAAGATTTGGTACACCACGTGCAATAATAAGTGACGAGGGAACCCACTTGATAAATAAGGCTATGGAAAAGGTACTAGCTAAATACAATGTTAGACATAGAGTGACAACTCCTTATCACCCACACTTAAATGGACAAGCTGAAATATCCAATAGGGAGATTAAAAACATACTCGAAAAAGTGGTAAAACCTAATAGAAAAGACTGGTCATTTAAGTTGGACGATACACTTTGGGCATATAGGACTGCATATAAAACACCCTTAGGTATGTCTCCTTATAGGCTAGTGTATGGAAAAGCATGTCATCTTCCCTTCGAATTGGAAATCAAAGCCTTTTGGGCCTTAAAAGAACTGAATTATTGCGTGACCGATGCTGGAACATTGCGGTCTCTGCAATTACATGAGTTAGATGAGCTAAGACATATGTCCTATGAAAATGCTAAAATGTATAAAGAAAAAACTAAGATTTGGCATGATAGTAGACTTAGGATCAAGGACTTTAAAAAAGGCCAGCATGTCTTATTATTCAACTCACGATTAAGGTTATTTCTGGGCAAACTAAAGTCTAGGTGGTCAGGTCCGTTCGTTATTACTAACGTCTTTGCTCATGGTGCTATTGAGATTAGAAACCTACAGCACGGGCAACCGTCTATGGTCAATGGTGCACGATTGAAGCATTACTACGAGGAAGGAGATGTGAAGACACTCTCGGCCTTCCTCTTATCTGAAGCTTGAAAAGCAAATCGAGAGGGGATGAGTGACCACTGTGCTCATCCATCAGAAGGCCATGCCTTAGTTTTTTTTCTTTCGTATTTTCGGTTTATGTTGTGTGTTTATTTTTTATTTTAATTACGGATTTTTGTTTTAAGTAGGTGGATATTAATGGGAGATCTTTAAGAGGAGATGAAGGAGATGAATCAAGGGGAGAACATCCACGAAGAAGATCTGGCTAAATCAAAGATTCAGTTGCTAAATTTTGCAACTCAAATCAAGAAAAAATCCTAATGGCTAGGCGAATTTATTGCGGAGAAGCTGCTGCGTCCGCAACAGAAAAGAGTCGTTGGAATACACTCAAGTACAAATAGCCGTCGTCTGATCCCTGTCCTCTACGTTTTCTCAATCCGTTGGACCTCCAAAATTCAATCTTCTCCTTCCTCTGCATCCCCTATATTTCGATCCTCAAAGAACGAAAATGGTAACCACACGGGGAGATCGTTCCACGCCCAAGAAAGCATCGCCCGACGCAGAGGTAGCTGCGAGGGAGGCGCTGCTCTCTTTAGCAGACACCGATGTTGCGCAACCCGTACGCCCGTCGAAGCTCCCTGCGCGCAAGAAGAAATGGAAGGTGGCGACTGAGGTTCCTGCTGGTCCCTTTAATCCGGCCGGTACACCCAAGAAAAGGAAATGGAAGGTAGCGGTGGCTGAGTCGCCGGTCAGAAAGACTCCCAGCGTAGAAAGCCGTGAGAGTGGCCGACCTTCGTATGAAATGGCCAGACAGAGCCCTGAACCTTCTCCACAAGCGCCGGAGCCTGAAGCTCCACCTGAAGAGCACCAAGATTCGGTGCAAAGTGACGAGCCGACGAAGGGAGATGAGGTATTTTCCCCCTTGCGGGATGTCAGTCCTGGCAGCCCTGTGGAGGGGGGAAGCAAGGACTCCATGGACGAAACATTGGGGGATTGTCTCCAGCAGATAACCACCAGGGCACGCCTCAAGAAGAAGGCCCCTGTGATCGTGAAGGACAAGCGACCGAAGGGCTCCAAACGAGCCAAGAAGAAGAAGAAGGTTGGAGCTGAACCTTCTTTCAAGAAGATGAAAATGGAAGCCTTCGAGTCAGCCAGAACGAAGGACAAGGGGAAGAATAAAATGTACCCCAAAGACGAACCTCAAGCTGTGAGGTACGTCTCTAAGGAAGCAGAGGCCAAGGGCCTCGAATTGAGGAAGAGAGACCTCCTCCATGAGCGAGGATTTCTTGATGCATTGGCAGACCTGCCGCAATTCTTGCGCGCAGGGATCATCAACCATGGCTGGGAGGAGCTGTGCAGACCGCCCATTCCCGCCTATTCCGACATGGTGTATGACTTCTACGCCAACCTTACGCACCCTGAAGATGGTCTGTCCATGGTGAGGGGAATCGAGGTCGACTTCTCGGCCAAAGCCATCAATGAAGCTTATGCTCTCAAAGAGCATAAGTACCCTGACTATGCAAGAATCGTCGAATCACCCTCTGCAGCTGTCATGGAGGAAGCACTGCAAGTAATAGGCAAACCTGAGGCGGCGTGGACAATCTCGAGGAATGGGAAACACACGATGATGAGTGCGACCCTTAAAGACAAGGCAGTCGTCTGATTCTCTTTTGTGCGCAGACGCATCTCCCCTGTAACACATGAAACGACTATCAATCAGTGGCGATCTTTGCTGTTGTATGCTATCATGCGGGGACTCACCATTGACGTCGGTGAAGTCATTGCCGCCTCCATCATTGATTGTTCAAAGAAAGGTAAGGGTCCGCTCTTTTTCCCGAATACCATAACTAAACTGTGCTTACGTGCAGGTGTGCCAATGGAGAAGAATGAGAGGCAGTTGGCTAACACTGGCCACCTGGAGCTGCCTACAATCTTGAGGATGCGAAGGAGGGGCAACATGGAATTTGAGATGGACGGCCTAGCTGCTGCACAATCTCTGTCCATTGCTTGCTTGATGGACCTGCAGCACAAGATGGCTCGGTGGGCTGAGTATGCACAAGCAAGGGACAAGGATGTAGCTGACCAACTGGGGTGCATATTCCCTGCCATTCCTACTGACCTGTTGAAGCCGTGGGCGCCTCCTAGAGAAAGGAGAGATGAGGATGAAGATGTTTGAATGCCAGACTGAACGACATTCGAGGGAGTTTTCTGATCCCTCTTGAAAAAAAATAAACCTGCTTTTCTGTGACTTGTGACCTCTGTTTTAATTCTAAAGCATGATCTGTTTTAATTGTTCTTTTGATTGTTTAGAGTATTTTAGTTAGTTTGATGGTTTCTGAGTAGTTAGCTTAGTTAGTTTACCTGTTTGGTGTAGTTACTAATGTCTGAAAATAGCATGCTAGGAGCCTTGATCACTGCTAAAATTGCTCCGTAGGTTTCATTGTGGAATCCTTGCTGGGTCCGCAATATTTTGTTAGTTTTTGCATGCTTTTGGAGGACTGTTGGATGGGCTGTTTCTGTTTAAATTTCGATATCTTGCTGCTTTATGGACTTCACTATGTTATCTATCTGTTGAGCATGCTGGATGAGTATTTTAGTACACCTTTGTTAGTTTAAAGTAGCTTCCTTTCTTGCTCAGCATGCACCTCTATAAGCCTTTAACATGTTGTTTTTACAAAAGTTCTGCTTCTGTGCTATCTGCTTTAGGAAGGTCATTCTAGGCCTAGGAGTTTTAAATTTTACTTGTTTTGCCTTAGACTAGATGCTTCTAGCACAAGTTTGGGGGTGTGCCACCTCAGACTCTCATTGAGGACAATGAGGAGTTTATGTTTGGGGGAGGCAGCCTCTAGGCCTAGGAACATTCCTCTCTCCCTTTTTAGACATAAGCATTCTTCTTCTTTGAAAAAATGATGAGAGAATTTTTTTTTTTGAAAAACAAAAGAATAAAGAGTAGTGTCTGAATTGAGGTTGCTGAGTAATCAGGGCCATTTGTGTAACCCAGAAGTGGCGCTGCATCAAAAGGCAAACCAAAAGAGAGACTCTACTAAGAAAAGAAAAAAAAGGGGAAAAGGAAAAACCAAGGAAGAAGAATGTATGCCTATGAGTTATAGCTTATGTGCTTAGGTGTCCTGTATGAATGAACTCTGATCCTCAATTAAGCTAAGCACAGGGTTGTAGCTTGTAGGTTTGTTAAGGGAGATGAATGTATATCCAATGTAGTGATGCCAGGGTTTAGGTTGTTCTATGAAATGTATTACTGTTACTTGTGTGTACTAAGACTGGCACGACTCTAAGGAATCCTAGGTAGCTCAAAATAAAAACATTAGAATCATGTACTGAGTCTGGGGTGAAGCAAGGAAGAATTTGAAAACTTAGGGATAGATGCACAATGAACCTAATAACATAAGGCAGATAGATCAGTTGTAGGGAATTTATAAAGGCAGTAGGTTTTTAAAGGCAGGAGAAACCAGAATAAGCTAAAAGTGGAGTTAATTTGAACTTAGAAGAGTGTCACAGGACAGCCATGCTATGGATGGTAAGCTTAGGGAAGTCAGCAAGTAGTCAGATAGAGTGATAGCAGCCCAAGTAAGCCCTTATATTGCTCGAGGACGAGCAATAACTTAAGTTTGGGGTGTGTTACGTCTCCAAAAGTGCATATTTTAGGGACTTATTTGCTATAGAATTGTGTAAACTCTTAAGCGTTTTTGTTAGAATTTAGTTTAAACATGTGCTTATATATGAGAATTTATAGAATGAAACTAAATCAGGACTTATTTGTAAAAGAAAGGAAAAAGAATAAAAAACGAAGTTAAAGAGTTGGAATTCTCTGTTGCATAAACATTGCGGAAACATTGCTGTCTCCACAATGTTTAAGTTGAAAATGATTAAGTTGTTCTAACCGTCCGCCGTTTTGTTGCGATCTTTCAGCCGCCCAATTTCTCTCCTGCTTCCACGTGGAAGGTCGTCGTTCAGACTGGATGGTTCTCCTTGACTGAAGAGTACCTACAAAACACTATAAAATGAGGTCAAGGGGGAAGGAGAACAATAGGCTTGGAAGCGTAGAACTCTCCATCTCAACGCAGTTTCTTCTTATTTTCTCCCCCGTTTGTTGGATCGAAGGAATCAGCTCTTGGCGCCGATAATCTGAGAGGAAGAAGGGAAGATCTGTCGTCCCTTCTCATTGGATTCATCCCCAAAGAACGCTAACCTTCCCCTTCATCCGAGGCGTTTGCGGCGAGGAGTTCACGCACACGTTTATCTACTTTCTACTGCTTTCAGTTTTCCTTTCTCGCTTCTGTCTGCTGTCATTTACTTCTATTAGCTACATTGTTTCATTTCGTCTTCTTCTGTTTAGTCTTTATCGTTTTAAAGTCGTTGCACATTAAGCTTTGAATCGTACTCAATAGAGGAATTATTTGACAACTTCGCAAGTTCCTTATTGCTTTCTGTTTTCTGTTTGCTTCCATTTAAATACTGTTAAGCATGTTTAAACAATCTACTCTCTTCAATCCATCATCATCCATGAGTAACTAAACCACATAAGGGTCCGCTGATGATGAATCTATAGGTAGAAATACGTGAATTCAGCATGTAGGATAGCTTCACACGCATTGAATGTATGTGTACTTCATCCCACGGATAATTTCGATTGGCCATCCATTTTGTCTAACGAACTCCTAACCTCCGGAAGGAGTAAGAGTTCAGAGTCGTCCATTCATGCTAGCCTTTCATGGTAGCCAGAAAACAACCTAGGAATAGGCGTTTTCCTAGCACAATTCATTAACTTGCCTAAATAAATAAATGCTTAAGTCTTACTTGGATATGAGTGAACTAAAGGATTTAATGCATGTAATCGAGAGATGCATGAGTATGAGTTAAATTGATGCATGCTAAGTTGATCTATTGCTGAAGAATCGTATGAAAAAGCCTATAGAGGAGTCGTTAGTTGGCCTTGTTTCCACCTTTCACCCTTAAAACGCTGTTAGATCAATTGCGATACAATTGCTGTCTGCGCAATTCTCTTATTTAGTCTTTGCCTTAGCCATTTTTTCTAGGTTTTTGTTTTGCGATTTTATTGCTAGATAATTGCTTTCTCCGCAATTCTTTTCCTTCTACATTCAAGTAATCTCTTTACTTGGCTTTGTTTATGCTTGCATATCTCGCACGTTCGTTATAAGTTAGGCACATTAATCCCAATTACACCCCATTTGAACCACCTTTTCTAATTTAACATCTCACTTCGTTAGTAACTATAAATAAATCTCTGTGGGAAATCGAATGAAAAAATACTTATTACTTGCTACAAGACCATGTATGCTTGCATGTTCTGAGTGCTCTCACATTGCATTTTTATTTACACATTGAGCACGCAACAGTAAGCCCAGTTCATGTAGTGCCCAAGAAAGGAGGAATGACAGTGGTGAAGAATGAGAACAATGAGTTGATTCCTACAAGAACCGTAACGGGATGGCGAATTTGCATAGATTATGAGAAGTTAAATAAGGCAACCAGAAAGGATCATTTGGCAGGGCATGAGTATTACTGCTTTCTGGATGGCTACTCGGGATATCAGCAAATTGCAATTGCACCAGAAGATCAAGAGAAGACCACATTCACTTGTCCCTATGGTACTTTTGCGTTTCGAAGAATGCCCTTCGGTCTATGCAACGCACCCGCCACATTTCAGAGATGTATGATGTCAATCTTCTCCGACATGGTTGAAAAAAGTATTGAGGTATTTATGGATGATTTTTCAGTTTTTGGAATTTCATTTGATAATTGTCTCATAAATTTGGAAATGACTCTTAACAGATGTGAGCAAACTAACCTTGTCTTGAATTGGGAGAAATGTCATTTTATTGTTCGAGAAGGTATTGTTTTAGGGCATAAAATCTTTTCCCGAGGTATTGAGGTAGATAGGGCGAAGGTGGAAACAATCGAGAAATTACCGCCGCCGATTTCAGTGAAGGGAATCAGAAGTTTTTTGGGACATGCTGGTTTCTACAAGAGGTTCATAAAGGATTTTTCAAAAATCACAAAACCTCTATCTTCTCTATTGGTGCAAGGTACACAATTTGAATTTGATGATGCATGTTTACAAGCTTTCCAATTATTGAAAGAGAAATTAATATATGCTCCTATAGTTGTAACCCCACGATGGGATTTCCCTTTTGAATTAATGTGTGATGCCAGTGATTATGTTGTTGGGGCAGTGTTAGGACAAAGAAGTGAAAAAGTATTTCATGCCATTTACTATGCGAGTAGGACTCCTAATGATGCTCAATTGAATTATGCTACAACAGAAAAAGAATTACTTGCCATCGTATTTGCCTTTGACAAATTTAGGTCTTATTTAATTGGTAGTAAAGTCATTGTTTTCACTGATCATTCTGCTATTAAGTATTTGATGACTAAAAAAGATGTGAAACCCAGACTTATTAGGTGGGTTTTACTCCTTTAAGAATTTGATCTCGAGATAAACGATAAAAAGGGACAGAAAACTTAGTAGCAGATCATTTATCTAGACTTATACTACCAATTGAGGTTGAATCTTTGAAAGCTCCTATTGATGATGATTTTCCAGATGAGCATGTTTTTGCAGTAACAAGAAAGCAGAAAACGCCCTGGTTTGCAGATTTGGTGAACTATCTAGCAGCAAAAATAGTGCCACGGGAAGCATCCTATCAACAGAGGAAGAAATTTTTCTCAGAGGTGAAACACTATTTGTGGGATGAGCCCATTCTGTACAAGCATTATGCTGATCAAATCTTGAGAAGATGCATTCCTGAGGAAGAAATGGACGATATTTTGCGTCACTGCCACATCTTAGAGTGTGGGGGTCATCATGGGGGAGGTCGAACCGCTGCAAAGGTGTTGCAAAGCGGTTTTTATTGGCCGTCGTTGTATAAAGACGCCCATACCTTTGTGAAGAGTTGCGACCGATGTCAACGAACGGGGAATATTTCTAGAAGAGATGAAATGCCGCTGCAGAACATTTTGGAAGTGGAATTATTTGATGTGTGGGGCATGGATTTCATGGGTCCTTTTCCATCGTCCTACAATAACAAGTATATTCTTCTGGCAGTTGATTATGTGTCAAGATGGGTTGAGGCTATTGCCACTCCAACGAATGAGGGAAAGGTAGTCCTGAGTTTTCTCAAAAAGAATATCTTTACAAGATTTGGGACACCGAGAGCGATAATAAGTGATGGAGGTTCACACTTCTACAATAAACAATTTGCCGCACTTCTAGCAAAATATGGGGTAAAACATCGAATGGCCCTAGCATACCACCCTCAAACAAATGGACAAGCTGAAGTATGTAACAGAGAGGTGAAAAGGATACTTGAGAAAACAGTGCATCATTCACGCAAGGATTGGGCAAAGAAGTTAGAAGATGCGTTGTGGGCATATCGAACAGCGTTCAAGACTCCTCTTGGGATGTCTCCCTACAGGTTAGTATTCGAGAAATCATGTCATCTGCCAGTTGAATTGGAACATAGGGCTTATTGGGCAATGAAATTGCTCAATATGGATTTGCAGCCAGTAGGAGAAAAACGCTTGTTACAATTGACTGAGATGGAAGAATTCAGAAATGAAGCATATGAGAATGCTCGCATCTATAAGGAGAGAACTAAGGCATGGCATGACAAGCACATTAGAAGAAGGAGCTTTGAGACGGGCCAAAAGGTCTTGCTATACAATTCGCAGCTTAGGCCGTTTCCTGGAAAATTGAAATCAAGATGGTCGGGTCCGTTTACGGTGGTCCAAGTCTATCCTCATCGTGTGGTTGAAGTGAAAAACGAGGTTGGAGATACGTTCAAGGTGAATGGGCAACGTTTGAAGCCTTATGTGCATGACATGGTGAAAGCCATGAACACCACGCTAAGTTTGTGCTCACTTTAGTAAGAAAATGTCGGGCTGAGGACTTTAAACCTAGCGCTAATTGGGAGGCAACCCGTCTTTAAAAAAAAAAAAAAAAAAAAAAAGGGAAAGACAGAATGCTGAGCGCCTAGTCGCTGTCGGAAAGAAGAGTTTGGGTTTAGGACAGAACGCTCAGCGCCTAGGCGCTGTCGAAAAGAAAAATCTGGGTTTAGGAAAGAATGCTCAGCGCCTAGGCGCTGTCAGAAAGAAAAAAAAATCTGGGTTTAGGACAGAGTGCTCAGCGCCTAGGCGCTGTCGCGATTTTTCCCCTTTTCAAAAGACAGAACGCTCAGCGCCTAGGCGCTGACGCGATTCTGACGAAAAAAATAAATAAAAAAAGAGGGTTGGGTGTTTAAAATCGTATTTTTCCTTTCTCAAACCCTAGTTTTTCAAATTTCTTCAGTTTTTCTCTCTCTTTTGCTCTCTATTCTCCTCTTCTCTTCCAAATCTCTCTCTTCATCTCTCTTCTCTTCCAAATCTTCTCCTTTACCCTCAAATTTCTTTCCTTTTGTTTCACCAACCTAACCCTTACTTTACCACTAACATTTGATTTTGTAGGAGTTTGAAGTTTGCAAAAGTGTGAAGTTTTCCAAGAGTTTCTTCTCCACAGTGACGGTTCTTCTTCAAGGTTGCCTCTTCGCTTCAACTCTCTGTGTTTCTTCTCCAAGTAAGCATTTATCTTTGTAAAGTGTTTTATTTGGGCTGAAATTTAGAGCTTGTGGAGGATTGGTAAATTCTGGTTGGAAGTGCGGGGGAGTTCTGCCTTGTTAATTTGGGTGGTTGGAAGTGTTGGATTATTGAGGTGTTGATACGCAAGTTGGAAGATAAGTTCAAGGCATTAAGCGTGCGAAGTACTGTTAATTGTTATGGCTCCCAAGACATCTAAGCGTGCGAAAACGGGCGAAGGGTCTTCTGAAGCCTTTGACAGATATCGATTCAGGGACGAAGAGGCCTCGAAATTATATTTCGAGTTGGTTATTAAGCGGAATGTAATTCCGGAGCGAGGTTTACTACCTTGTATTGGCGAGCAGCGGAGTATTTATCATAATATTCGCGAAAGAGGTTGGGAAGAATTCACGAAACAACGTGAGTCTGCTGTTGTCCCACTTGTTCGGGAATTTTATGCTAATATGCAAGACGACAGAACAAAAGTATTTGTGCGGGGCAAGTTGGTGTCGTTTGATTTTGCATCCATAAACCGGTTTTATAATCTTCCAAGTATTGATCGGGATGGTTATGCAACCTATGCCGCCAATGAAGTTGATTATGATGAGATCATAGCGACATTGTGTCAGCCGGGCACTCAATGGGCAACTCGACAAGGAGAAAAGCTGAATTTTAAGGCAGCCCACCTTAGTGTGATGAATAAAGTTTGGCACAATTTTATTTGTGCTAAACTTTTTCCTGTAACACATGTGAGCGATGTGACCAAAGACAGGGCAGTCCTTTTGTACGCCATTGTAACTGGTAAGTCCATTGATGTGGGTCGCATCATTCAGCAATCCATCAAACATACCAAGAAGGCATCCACAACCGGTGGCCTCGCTCACCCTTCATTGATTACATCCTTATGCAAAGCCGCCGGAGTGATTTGGGGCTCGGATGAGGAGTTAAAGCATCCTAAGTGTGTGATGGACAAGAAACACATCTTAGGATTAAAAGGCCCGACATTGGTTGAAGACCCAGCCCATAGCCAACAATTTTTAATTGGCAGTTCGTCCAAACCTCCTCCAGAGCAATCGCCTCATGATCCACCTGAAGATCAGTTCTCCTTGGAGGAAAGCTTAGAGCGAATGGAGCTTCGTCAAACACAACGGTTGGAAAGGATGGAGGAAAGACAAGAGCACGGACGACGAAGAATGGAAAGACGAATGCAACGACACATGGAGCATAACAATCAATGCTTTGATAGGCTTTTTCAGGTGTTGGCACGTCCAGGGTTCAATCAAGGAGATGATCCCATTCTTTGTCCAACGCCCCCTCGATCATCTGATGAAGAAGAGAATATGTGAGCGACGCTCACTCAGGGAAGTTTTTGTTTCCCTTGTTCGTTTTTTCTTCTTATTTGCTGTGTTTTTCCTTTGTGTCTTTCGTTTCTTTTCGCATTGAGAACAATGTTGAATTTTAAGTTGGGGGTGGGAATAGATTCTGTTGAGTATGTTTTTGAGGATAGGTGTGGCATTCTATATGATTTCTACATTCTAAGAAGTGTGTCTCTTCAATTTTTCGAGATATTTTGGAAGACTATGTAAGTTAGGGACACATTGGTTGTTGGGTTATATTGCATAAGAGAGAAGAGCTTGATTCATGTTTTTACTTAAAAGGAATGCATGATGGTGTTTGTTGAATTATTGAATGACGAATGTGCAAGATCTATTGCCAAAACAACCTGTTTTCATGTGAGTTTTTTAGCCTTTAAGCACATTCATTACATGGTGCTTTCAATTCTTAAAGTGTGTGAATGCCATGCATATTTAGATTTTTGTAGAACTTGCTTTGTTATGCATGTCTGTAGCCTCTGAATAGTTTTGAATGCTTAAATTTTAAGGGTAATTTAGGTGAAGCCAATGTTTAGCTTTCTAAAATAGCCTACCTCAACATTGAGTCCTTAGTTAAGCTAAATATTGAGCCTTAGACCTTTTTCATTGGAAGATTAACGCACTAAAAGCCAAAAATGCCATTTGTTGTAATCCTTTTCTGTGAATCCTAGATTGAAAGATTACATATGATTACCACATGAAGTTTTTAATTTGTTGGGAAAGTTGCAACATGTGAATTAAGGGATTCCTAAATGGAAGCGTGATTTTAACACAAAAAAAAAATAAAAAAATAAAAAAATAAAAAAATAAATGTTGTGGATGAAAAGAAGTCAATGCTTCAACCAAGCTAAAAATAAAATAAAAAAAATAAAATAATAATAAAAATGAAATAATAATCGTGCTTGAATTTAAATTCCTTGAAAGTAGAAGTGTTAGCTTCATGTGGATAAGTTGTGTAAAATTCTTTCAATAAAAGAGCTTAAAATTTCCTTTTCCATCCACCCGTCCTAAGCCAAATTACATCCAAAATGAAACCCTTAATTTTTGTGCATTCATTATGTTCATCGATGGCTTGGATGTGATATATGAGCAAGTTTATGACAAAAGTTTTGTATGTATTGGTGTGAGAGTCATTGAAATATGCCTTAAACAGTTGAGCGTTATGAGTGAATTCCTGTGAGGGTAGTACACCTTGTGCATTCAATTTTGATAGTTTGATGAGATACTTGAGTTTTTAGTTAAATTTGTACTCGATGAATGCTCATTCTCTTGACTGTTTGTATAACCAAAGTAATTGATGTGTACTTCGCTTACCAGTATTCCTAGATATTAAGATATTTGAAAACAACGCTTGTGAATTGTAAGGAATCTAGAAGTCTCACTGGTTGATTGTACTGAATTTTTTCACTCACTTCCGAATGCATTTAGGTCATTAATCGATGCGTGAGAGTTGAGTCATTTGAATGTAGCTGTCCTCCCATAGAATCCTCTTGCTCTTTGCTCGAGGGCGAGCAAAATGATAAGTTGGGGGTAGTTTGTTAAGTGATATTTAGACTTAGTAAAGCAAGTTGTTTTTAGAGTTTTTAATTGAGTAAGAAGACGTTTTGTCTCTTGTTTCTGTCTGATTGTTGTTTATTTTGCACGTAGGTGATGAAAGAAGGTGTTACGTCTCCAAAAGTGACCTTTTTAGGACTTAATTATCTTAGAAAGATGTTCACTTTTAGGTGTTTTTGTTAGCTTGTAGCCTAAACCTATGCTTAAATATGAGAATTAGAAGAAGGTAGCTAAATTAGGACTTATGCATAATAGGAAAGAAAAGAGTTTAAAACCGAAGGAAAAGAATGAAAAAACAAGCATTGCGATAGAATTGCGAAAACATTGCGGTTCTCGCAATGTTTCAAGTTAAAACCGTAAGTTGGCTGATCTTTTTCTGTTTAGATCCGATTTTTCAGGGATTCGTTCTTTCTCCTCCATCCATTCTGAAGTACGACGTTGAAGATTGATGGTTCTCCTTGGCCCAAAGACGTCTGCAGACTACTATAAATAGGCGTCCAAGTCGAGGGTTCAAGCATCATCCGAAAGCGTAGAAGTCTTCTCGCAGTCCATTTTCTCTCCTGTTTTCCTTTGCCGTCTGCTGGTTTGCGAAGCTCAGCTGTTGGAATCGATAATCTGATAGGAAGGAGAGGAGATTCTTCTTCTCTCCCGATTGGATTCATCCAAGCAAGGCTGACCTTTCTCATCCTTCATTCGGAGCGGCTGCAACGAGTCATTCGAGCTGTTTTACTGCTTTCTGTTCTTCATTTCCATTTTCCAGCTTTGTCTTGTTGTTGTTTCTTCTCTAGTAGCTAGTTTAGACTATTTCGTTGTGTTCTGTCTTGCTGTTATCTACTTTAAAGCTTTCGTTTGTTGAGTCAAACAATCAAGTAATCAAATCTAAATTCCTCACTTCACAGTTTCTAGCCTTTACATTCTACTGCTTTCCCTTACTGTTTTATCTTTAAATTCCTTCTAAGCATGTCTACTTCTTCTCTTGCTTTTGTTCTGTGTACATCCATGAGTAACTAAGTCACTTAGGGGCATGCTAATGACGACACTGTAGGCTAAAAAACGTGAACCAAGCATGTAGGATAGCTCTCGAAGCATTGGTTGTATGTAAGCTTCATCCCACAGGCAATTTCGATTGGCCATCCATTTTGTCCAAAGAACTCCTAACCTCTGGAAGGAGTAAGAGTTCAGAGTCATACCATCATGCTAGCCTTTCAAGGTAACCAGGAAACGGCCTAGGAATAGGCGTTTCCCTAGTACAAACCATATCTTTATGCCTTAACAAGATGCTTAAGACCTTACTTTGAGTTGAGTAAACTAAAGAATCTAATGCATGGAATCGGACGATACATGAGTTTAAGATAGTTTGATGCATAGAGAGTAGATCCAGTGCTTGAGAATCGTATAAAAATGCCTATAGGATAGTCATTAGTAGCCCTTAAATCACCCATTTACCCACTTTCGCTGTTATTATAATTGCGGTAGAATTGCGGTCTCCGCAATTCCGTCTAAATTTCCATTCTGTTTAGCTGTCTTTGCCTTCGTTTATTAACTTCGTTTCTTTTCATTTGAGCTTAGATTTCACTTGTTCTCGTTTATGTTACTACCCTTTACACATTCAGCAAAAATTAGATAATTAAAAACCAATTTTACCCCATCAAATCCACCCCTTCTTTCTTAACAAAACACTTCGCGAATAGCTAAAAATAAATCTCTGTGGGAAAACGAATGAAATATACTTACTACTTGCTATAAGATCATGTATGCTTGCATGTTCTGAGTGCTCTATCTCTTTTATTGCCTAATTATTTCAACACATTGAGCACGCAACAAGTTTTTGGCGCCGCTGCCGGGGATTTATTTAAGTGAAAACGAAGTCTGTTAAGTTTGAAACACCAAGTTTATTATTTATTGAAACTAATCTACTTTTCATTTCTTTTACAGGTACTAGTAGGGTAGTTTATGAGTGAGCGTTCACGTAGTAATTTAGAGTTCAACCCTGAGCCTGAAAGATTACTTCGAGCTAGAAACAAAGCAAAGAAACGTCTCTTTAAGCAACCCTCTCTACCCCAACTAAGTGCTGAAACCGAAGAAATGGACGAGATAGTTCCAAATCAGGTACCTGCCATTCGCAACCCCATCGAAATAGCGAATGACAAGAATAGTGCCATTCTTTCATATTTAGTACCTATGCCTGGGGAGCTGAACCCCAGCATAATGCGTCCTGAAATCACTGCCAACTCATTCGAGTTAAAGCCAGTGATGTTCCAAATGTTGTCCACTGTGGGACAATTCTTTGGAATAGAAAATGAGGACCCCCACAACCATGTTAGGAACTTCTTAGGAGTTAGTGATACATTCATCATCCCTGGAGTGTCCCAAGAAGCTTTAAGGCTATACCTTTTCCCTTATTCATTGAGGGACAAAGCAAAAACATGGTTAAACTCATTACCCTCTGGATCTGTCCGCAATTGGACAGATTTAGCAGAAAAATTCCTAGTCAAATACTTCCCACCTGATAGGAATTCTACCTTTCGTGATGACATAGTTAAGTTCAAGCAAGCTGATAATGAGTCTCTTCACGAAGCTTGGACTAGATTCAAAGATCTTCTTCTTAAATGTCCACACCATGGCATTCCATGGTGTATCCAAATAGAGGTCTTTTTCAAAGGATGCAATCCCAGCACTAGACAAGTCTTAAACTCATCCGCTGGAGGCTCCATGTTGTCCAAGAGTTACAACGAGGCCTATGAGATCTTGGAGAAGATCTCAGCATCCCATTGTAGGTGGTCAGACGATCCTGTTGAGCGAACCAGAGCTCAAGACAAGGATGCTCTAAGTGCAATGAGCACCCAAATAAACGCCCTGACCAACCTAGTTAAGCAAATGGCTCAGGCCAATCTCCAAACAAGTGTCAACACCGCTACCGCCATGTCAATGGGCACCCAACCAAGTCAAGGTGAGACACTACCCTGTGGATTCTGTGGGGAAGGGCACTTGTATGAATACTGCCCTGGGAATCCATCCTCAGTCTGCTACATTGGAAGTCAGCAGCAGCCAAGGAACAACCCCTATTCCAACACTTACAACCCTGGTTGGAGGAACCACCCAAACCTGTCATGGGGTGGCCAACAAAATGCTAACCAAAATGCTAACCAACCTAGACCGAGTGGAACACCTGGTTTCACTCCCCAACATAACCAATCAATGTATCAAAAACCTTACAACCAACCTGTAGGATCTTCTGTAGAAAATTTACTCAAGGAATACATAGCTAAGAATGATGCTACTCTTCAAAGCCAACAAGCTACTCTTAGGAGCCTAGAGAACCAAATAGGCCAATTAGCCAATGAACTCAAGAGTAGGCCCCAAGGTAGACTCCCTGCTGACACCGAGGTGCCAAGGAGAGATGGTAAAGAGCAAGTTCAAGCATTTGAACTTAGAAGTGGTAGACCCTTGGTGAGCAACACAAAGGACACACCAAAGAGAGTAGAGAACACTGAGTCTAGTGCTCCACTGGAGTCTCTGCCGAACCAAGGTCCACCACCAACTAGTACATCAGGAGCCAGGCTAGAGCCAATTATTGAGGAGATAGAAGATATTCCAAGGCCTCCACCTATCCTAAGGCGACCTGATGTGCCTGCATATGTGCCACCACCTCCATATCCTCGAAGGCTTAAGAAGAAGCAGGAACAGGAAGTGCATTTTAATAAATTCTTAGAAATTCTTAAACAAGTGCATGTCAACATTCCTTTTGTAGAAGTTTTACAGTCTATGCCTTCCTATGTGAAGTTTTTGAAAGATATTATTACTAACAAAAAAATAATTGGTGAGTTTGAAACAGTAAACCTCACTGAGGAGTGCAGTGCCATACTCCAAAACAAGCTGCCCAAGAAGGAGAAGGATCCTGGTTCCTTCACCTTACTTGTAGAACTTGGAGGCAAACACGTGGGCAGAGCGCTTTGTGACCTGGGAGCCAGCATAAATCTCATGCCCCTATCACTATTCCGCCAGTTGGGAATAGGAGAAGCACGTCCAACCACTGTCACTTTACAACTAGCAGACAGATCCATTGCATACCCAGAAGGTAAGATTGAGGATATTTTAGTAAAGGTTGACAAGTTTATTTTCCTTGCAGATTTCATTATCCTGGATTATGAAGCAGACAAGGAGGTCCCCATCTTGTTAGGCAGACCATTTCTAGCCACAGGTAGGGCACTGATAGACGTCCAAAAAGGTGAGCTTACTATGAGGGTTCATGATGAAGAGGTGAAGTTTAGTGTATATAAAGCTTTAAGGTACCCCTCTGACCTTGAATCCTGTGCTAGTATGGACGTTGTAGATTCTCTAATGGAAGAACAATTGGAGCATGTATTATTAACCAAGCATGCCAATGAATATGTAGGATTAGAATTAACTGACTTAAATGTAGCTGAGATAATGGACATATCTGTAAATAACCCTCAGCATGTATGTATGAATGAAGAACTAACTAATAGATCTTTAAATCCTTTAAAGCCATCCATTGAGCATCCACCCACTCTCGAATTAAAACCACTGCCCACACACCTCAAGTATGCATATTTAGGGAGTAATGAAACTTTGCCTGTAATTATTTCTTCTAAGTTAAGTGAAAAGCATGAGGTTGAATTAATACTATTACTTAAGCAACATAGGAAGGCTATTGCATGGACTATAGCTGATATTAGAGGCATTAGCCCTTCTTATTGCATGCATAAGATTATACTAGAGGAAGAGCACACACCTAGAGTAGATCATCAACGTAGGCTGAATCCCTCTATGAAAGAGGTAGTTAAGAAAGAGATAATTAAATGGTTAGATGCTGGTGTGATCTTTCCAATAGCTAGTAGTTAGTGGGTGAGCCCTATACAGTGTGTGCCTAAAAAGGGTGGGATGACTGTGGTAGTCAATGAGAACAACGAACTGATTCCAACTAGGACTGTCACAGGGTGGAGAGTATGTATGGATTATAGGAAACTAAATAAAGAAACTAAAAAAGACCACTTCCCTCTACCATTCATTGACCAAATGTTAGACAGAATAGCTGGTAGAGCCTATTATTGTTTCTTAGACGGTTATTCAGGCTATAACCAGATCACTATAGACCCCAAAGACCAAGAAAAGACTACCTTCACTTGCCCTTTTGGAACTTTTGCCTTTCGCAGAATGCCTTTTGGCTTATGCAATGCACCGGCAACTTTCCAAAGGTGCATGTTGGCAATCTTTTCTGATTTGGATGAGTCCATGATAGAAATATTCATGGATGACTTTTCAGTCTTTGGGGATTCCTTTACCAACTGTCTAGAAAACTTAGGACAAGTCTTGTCTAGATGTGAGGAGACTAACTTAGTCCTTAATTGGGAGAAGTGTCACTTCATGGTAGATGAAGGGATTGTCTTAGGTCATAGAGTGTCAAGGGCAGGTGTAGAAGTTGATAGGGCAAAGATAGAAATCATAGAGAAGTTGGTGGAGCCTCAGAATGTCAAGGCCATTAGGAGTTTCTTAGGGCATGCTGGCTTCTATAGAAGGTTCATTAAGGACTTTTCTAAGATAGCCAAGCCTCTGTGTGAACTGCTAGAACTAAATAGGCCATTCATCTTCTCTAAGGAATGTGTAGTAGCTTGGACCACCCTTAAGAAAGCACTAGTCACAGCACCTGTTATAGTAGGGCCAGATTGGGATCTCCCATTCGAGATGTTATGTGATGCTAGTGACTATGCTGTAGGGGTCATGTTAGGACAGAAGATTGACAAGTTAACACACCCTGTCTATTATGCTAGTAAGACCTTGAATGAGGCTCAATGTAATTATACAACTACTGAGAAAGAGATGCTTGCTGTAGTGTTTGCTTGTGAGAAATTCAGGAACTATATTGTAGGCACTAGGACAATTGTATACACTGACCATTCTGCCTTGAAATATCTTATGAGGAAGTGATAGCTCTAAAATAGAGCTATAATTATAGCCTCAAATCTAGCTAAATGCCATGCTTAATTTAGTTAAATTGCCTTTTTATAGGTGTTTTCGTGGCGAAGAGCTCGGGAAGTCTATTTATGATTTTCGGGGCTAAAACGGTCATTTAAGAGGTTTCGGGAAGTGTTCGGGTCAAAAAGATAGGCCAAACGGAGCTCGGGAGCCAAAACGACCCAAAATTGGGCTTAGACCCGAGAGGGCAGCGCCCAGGCGCCGGCGCCCAGCGCCCAGGCGCCCAACGGAACCAGACGCCCACGCCCGCGCACGCCCGCGCGCATGCCGCGTCCAGACCGCGCGCACCCCGCGCGCGCTCCGCCCACACTCGCGCCGCACGCCTGCGCGCTCCGCCCACACTCGCGCCGCACGCCCGCGCGCTCCCCGCCCGTCATTGAAAGTCCGCGCGCGCCCCAGCGCCCGTGTCCGCCGACGCCCGCGCGCGTCCTCGCCCGCCAACGCCCGTGTCCGCGCGCCCCCGCGCGCGCCGCTCGCCCACGCCTCGCCTCGCCCGCGCGCGCAACCCTTTCCCTGACGCAAAATAACCGTCATCTAAAGTCCTGAAGCCCGACATTAAAAGTCTACAAAAATGCCAAGTTTGTAATTTTTCCAGAGGGCTCAGCGCCTAGGCGCTGACTTATGGCGCCTAGGCGCTGTCCCGATTCTGTGCGCGCGCCCCCGCGGCGCCTAGGCGCTGACTTATGGCGCCTAGGCGCTAGTCTGACGCAGAAATGGGTATTTAAGTCCGTTTTTGCTGTTTTTAGGTCATTCTTTCCCATTCTTTCCCATTCTCTCTCAAATTCTTCCGCCCCCATCTTTTGTAGAGCTCAAATCTTGAGCTAAAACACATTTATTACCCATTCTAATACATTATCTTGTTGATTTCTCTTGGATTTCACAACGGGCAACTAAGGTAAGTGCTCTAATTTGGGTTTAGGGTTTGTGTTGTTGATGTTTTAGGTGAGATTTGTTCTTTTTATCATCTTCTTGGCTTGTTCTAGCATTCAATTCATCTCTAGCATCGATCTTAATGTCCAGCATGATTTTCTTAATGATTGACACTCGTTTAGTAAATTGTGTGTTGGTTCGATTAAAAATCCATGACTTAGCGATCGCACTTCATGTTTTGAGTAATTTAATATTGCATTCTGAATTAAATGTGGCCACATTTGTTTGGGTTGTTGATAAATTATAGAGATAGAATAAAATCGAGTCCCATTGTTAGAGATTTCATCAATTGGCTCGTCACACGATTACCCGTCGCTCGCGACTAATCCTAATTTGGGAGAGCGATCGCCCCTAAGTTAGAATTATTAGCGAAGTTTAGTTAGGAGCTGTCAATTCCTTATTAATTAATTGGGATTATTAGTTCTAATTAAAGCATGGGAGCACTTGTTTTAATTGGGTCTTTTAATGTGTGTGAGTGTTAATAAAAACCGGCTAAGTATATTTTGTGTCTATGATCCGAACCACATCAACAACCAATCCCGACACTCAAATTAGGAGCACGTGTTCCGTTTATTTTTCTCGAATTTATTTTTCTCGCATTTTATTTTATTTTACCGTTAGCTATATTTTTCTGTTTTAGTCTAATTCTCCGTTAGCGTTTTCCCCCTTTATTTTACTGTTTTAAATTGAGTTTTATCCAAGGCAAATAGAAGTTAATTAAGAGAAAATAATTTTGGTTCCTTGTGGTTCGACACCCGACTACCACTAGCTGCAAAGCTCTGTAGTATCGGATTTATAAATGTTATTTTGGCGGGTCTCGACAACCTGAACATTAGAGAAATTTTATTAAGTTAGAAAATCTCTTTGCCAGGAAGGCTGATGCTAAGCCTAGGTTGATTAGGTGGGTGTTATTGCTGCAGGAATTTGATTTGGACATTCGAGACAAGAAAGGATGTGAAAATGTGGTTGCGGATCACCTTTCTCGATTGCAGCACAATTGCGAAAAAATTGCGGAGCCCGCAATTTCTGATGCTTTTATTGATGAACATGTCTTTGTTTTGACTCATCGTGACAACGATGAGGAACCTTGGTTTGCTGACATTGCTAACTTCCTTGCATCACAGGTATTACCAGTTTTCAAGGGAGGACAAGAGAAGAAGAGGTTCCTTCATGAAGCAAGGAAATTCATCTGGGATGACCCCACACTTTACAGAACCTGTGCTGACGGCTTGCTAAGGAAGTGTGTTTCAGCTGCTGAGGCGAAGTCTGTGCTGCAGCACTGTCACACAGCTCCTTATGGTGGACACTTTGGTGGCCAAAGAACAGCTGCAAAGGTATTTCAGAGTGGCTACTATTGGCCAACAATCTTCAAGGATGCCCACAACTATGCCCACAGCTGTGATGACTGCCAAAGAACAGGTAACCTCAGCCGAAAGGATGAGATGCCCCTCACCTACATCTTAGAGTTGGAGCTCTTTGATGTGTGGGGCATTGACTTCATGGGACCATTCCCTCCATCATCAGGTAACCTTTACATATTAGTGGCAGTGGACTATGTGTCCAAGTGGGTAGAAGCCAAAGCATGTCCCAACAATGATGCCAAAACAGTCACCAAATTCTTGCATAGACACATTTTTACTAGGTTTGGGACACCTCGTGCCATCATTAGTGATGAGGGATCACATTTCATTAACAAGGCTATGGAGAGAGTGTTGGCTAAGTATAACATTAGACATAGAGTAGCCACTCCCTATCACCCACACTCAAATGGACAGGCTGAAATTTCAAATAGGGAAATTAAGAACATCCTAGAAAAAGTGGTCAAACCTAATAGGAAAGACTGGTCCTTTAAGCTTGAGGATGCACTTTGGGCTTATAGGACAACATATAAGACACCCCTAGGTATGTCTCCTTATAGGCTGGTATATGGCAAGACTTGTCACTTACCACTTGAGTTAGAAAACAAAGCATTTTGGGCCATGAAGGAATTGAATTTTTGTGTAAAGGATGCGGGGACATTGCGGTCTTTGCAATTACATGAGCTTGATGAACTTAGACATATGGCCTATGAAAATGCTAAAATGTATAAGGAAAAGACCAAGATTTGGCACGATAGTAGACTCAGAGTTAAGGACTTTAAGAAGGGGCAGCTTGTATTGTTGTTTAACTCACGGTTGAAACTATTTCCAGGGAAACTTAAGTCTAGGTGGACTGGTCCATTTGTGATTACTAATGTGTTTGTTCATGGTGCTATAGAGATAAAGAACTTGCAGCAAGGCCAACCATTCATGGTTAATGGTGCAAGGTTGAAGCACTACTATAAGGAAGGAGATGTGAAGTCTCTCTCGGCCTTCCTCTTGACTGACGCGTGACAACGAGAACGAGAGAGGACGAGTGATTGCTGTGCTCGTCGACATAAGGCTCATGCCTTAGTTTATTTTTTGTGATTTTCCGGTTATCGTTTGTGTGTTTTGTTGTATGATTTTAATTACGAATTTGATGTTGCTTTTATTTCTTTTTGCAGGGAATCAATAGAGGGAATCAAGGAGAGTAAATCCAGCTTTAAAAATCAAGAAACGATTGAGCCAAATAAAAGATACGGACGAGCAAAGATTGACATTTTGATGAAAGAATATCCCTAAAATTGCGCTGGATTTGCAGGATCCGCAAAAATATAGCCGTTGGGATTTAGCCGTTTCCTTTATATCCGTTAGAAGGCGCTTGATCGATACGATTCTCCCACTCTCTGATTTCCAAGAAAGCTGCGATTCTTAATTGCGAAATAATTGCGGTACCCGCAATTTTTATTACTGAAAGCATGTTTTGGACTGTCTGTTTAGCTAGGCTGTGATCTGTTTAAATTCCATCTTTTGCTGCTGTCATGACTACCTTATATAGCTTATCTCAATGCATTCTGGATGAGTGTCATAGGACACCCTTTGATAGTTTAAATTAACCTCTAAATAGCTCAGCATGCACAGCTTTAAGACCTTAATCTGTCTGTTGTTTTTAAATTACTGCTACTGTGATATTTGCTGTTCGAATGTTTTGTCTATGCCTAGGGCTTTAGTTTCTCTTTGTTTTACCTTAGACTAGATGCTTCTAGGACAAGTTTGGGGGTGTGCCACCTCCGACACTCATTGGGGACAATGAGTAGTTGAAGTTTGGGGGAGGCCACCCTAGGCCTAGGAACATTCCTCTCTCCCTTAAAGCATAAGCATTCTTCTTCTCCTTTTGAAAAAAAAAATGAAAAAAGAATAAAGGGGAGAGTTTCTCTTAGGTTGCTGAGTAATCAGTGCCAAGTGTGTAACCCACAAGTGGCGTTGCATCAAAAGGCAACCAAAGGAGAGGCTCCACCGAAGTAAGAAAGAAAGAAAAAAAGAAGAAGTAGGGAAGAAGAATGTAAACCTAGGAGTTACAACTTTGTGGCTTAGATGTCCTATTTAAAAAGAACTCTGATCCTCAAAGTAGCTAGGCACAAAGTTGTAACTTGTAGGGTTGTTTAGGGAGATGAGTGTTTATCCAATGTAGTGATGCCAGGGTTTAGGTTGTTCTCTAAAAGTACTACTGTCACCGTTAATACTAAGACTGGCATGACTCTAAGGATTCCTAGACACATTAAAGATAAAGCTAGAAGCATGTACTGAGTTTGAGGTAAAGCTAGGCAGAATTTGAAACCTTAGGGATGGTGGCATGATATGACAAAAGTAAATAGATCAGTTGTAGGAAGTTAATGAAAGCAGAAGGAGTGCTAGGCAGGCAAAGTCAGAAGAAGCTAGATAAGAGGGTAGTTTTAAACTTAGGAGTGTGTCACAGGACAGCATTGCTATAGACAAGAATATAGGGAGTTAGTAAGTGGTTAAAGAAGAAGAAACAGCAGCCTAGGAAAGTCCTTAGTTTGCTTGAGGACAAGCAAAACCTTAAGTTTGGGGGTGTGTTACGTCTCCAAAAGTGACCTTTTTAGGACTTAATTATCTTAGAAAGATGTTCACTTTTAGGTGTTTTTGTTAGCTTGTAGCCTAAACCTATGCTTAAATATGAGAATTAGAAGAAGGTAGCTAAATTAGGACTTATGCATAATAGGAAAGAAAAGAGTTTAAAACCGAAGGAAAAGAATGAAAAAACAAGCATTGCGATAGAATTGCGAAAACATTGCGGTTCTCGCAATGTTTCAAGTTAAAACCGTAAGTTGGCTGATCTTTTTCTGTTTAGATCCGATTTTTCAGGGATTCGTTTTTTCTCCTCCATCCATTCTGAAGTACGACGTTGAAGATTGATGGTTCTCCTTGGCCCAAAGACGTCTGCAGACTACTATAAATAGGGGTCCAAGTCGAGGGTTCAAGCATCATCCGAAAGCGTAGAAGTCTTCTCGCAGTCCATTTTCTCTCCTGTTTTCCTTTGCCGTCTGCTGGTTTGCGAAGCTCAGCTGTTGGAATCGATAATCTGATAGGAAGGAGAGGAGATTCTTCTTCTCTCCCGATTGGATTCATCCAAGCAAGGCTGACCTTTCTCATCCTTCATTCGGAGCGGCTGCAACGAGTCATTCGAGCTGTTTTACTGCTTTCTGTTCTTCATTTCCATTTTCCAGCTTTGTCTTGTTGTTGTTTCTTCTCTAGTAGCTAGTTTAGACTATTTCGTTGTGTTCTGTCTTGCTGTTATCTACTTTAAAGCTTTCGTTTGTTGAGTCAAACAATCAAGTAATCAAATCTAAATTCCTCACTTCACAGTTTCTAGCCTTTACATTCTACTGCTTTCCCTTACTGTTTTATCTTTAAATTCCTTCTAAGCATGTCTACTTCTTCTCTTGCTTTTGTTCTGTGTACATCCATGAGTAACTAAGTCACTTAGGGGCATGCTAATGACGACACTGTAGGCTAAAAAACGTGAACCAAGCATGTAGGATAGCTCTCGAAGCATTGGTTGTATGTAAGCTTCATCCCACGGGCAATTTCGATTGGCCATCCATTTTGTCCAAAGAACTCCTAACCTCTGGAAGGAGTAATAGTTCAGAGTCATACCATCATGCTAGCCTTTCAAGGTAACCAGGAAACGGCCTAGGAATAGGCGTTTCCCTAGTACAAACCATATCTTTATGCCTTAACAAGATGCTTAAGACCTTACTTTGAGTTGAGTAAACTAAAGAATCTAATGCATGGAATCGAACGATACATGAGTTTAAGATAGTTTGATGCATAGAGAGTAGATCCAGTGCTTGAGAATCGTATAAAAATGCCTATAGGATAGTCATTAGTAGCCCTTAAATCACCCATTTACCCACTTTCGCTGTTATTATAATTGCGGTAGAATTGCGGTCTCCGCAATTCCGTCTAAATTTCCATTCTGTTTAGCTGTCTTTGCCTTCGTTTATTAACTTCGTTTCTTTTCATTTGAGCTTAGATTTCACTTGTTCTCGTTTATGTTACTACCCTTTACACATTCAGCAAAAATTAGATAATTAAAAACCAATTTTACCCCATCAAATCCACCCCTTCTTTCTTAACAAAACACTTCGCGAATAGCTAAAAATAAATCTCTGTGGGAAAACGAATGAAATATACTTACTACTTGCTATAAGATCATGTATGCTTGCATGTTCTGAGTGCTCTATCTCTTTTATTGCCTAATTATTTCAACACATTGAGCACGCAACAGAAGAGAAGTTGGATAAAGATCGTAGAAAAGAGTGAAATGGGGGCGAAGCAGCTTGAAATTGATGGAAAATGCCTAGCGCCTAGGCGCTGATTAGACAAATTTGGCAGTAGTTGTAGCGCCTAGGCGCTGCCTTTCAGCGCCTTGGCGCTGATGAGACAAATTCGGCAGTAGTTGTAGCGCCGAGGCGCTGATCAGATGAAAATTGCAGTAGCTGTAGCGCCGAGGCGCTGACTTTCGGCGCCTAGGCGCCCGAACGTAAAAATGGGCAGAAGCTATAGCGCCGAGGCGCTGCCTTTCAGCGCCTAGGCGCTACGAAGTCCGAAGCGGTGATTCCCCTGGCGCCTAGGCGCCTAGGCGTTGCGACGACAACTGGCCTGAATTTATAAGGGATCTGTTATTATTTGGAAGGGGAGGCTGAAGGTGGGAGAGGAACGGAGTGACGAAAGAGAGCGGGGAGAGCAGTTCTTGACATCCGGGTATCCAAATGAAGCGAGAGCTACGCTAGGGAGATCGAGGATTCATCGTGGCTCGTTTCTTTTCATCTATTTCATCCTTTATTTCTCTTGTAACGAATATGCTTCCGATTATGAACCTTGTTGAGATTTTCTCCATGAACTAACTTCTCTATCTAGAGTATTGATGTAGTCGTTGTTGAATTCTGTTTCTTATTGATTAATAGTTAAGAGCTTGATTCCTTGTTAGATTGTGAAAATTCTTATATGCTTACTAAATACATGTTAGGATTTGGCCAATCTTAGTGTGAAATTTTATCAATGCGTTGAAGTCGATAGACAATTCTCATTGACGAACCTTAATTGTTTTCCCTAACTTATATGAGAGATAGACATATCCTTGTAGGTTTTGTGGCATAATTTAGTTCTACAATCTTAATAATTGAATTGTTCTGATTGTCATAGAGATATAGGCAATTGCCATTTTAATGAATATTGTTATTACTCGAGAGAGAGTAACAAACCTTCCGAGTAGAACTTGTCAACAATCATAGGGGCAAGCGTTTATAACTAGAAATTAATGAGGAATAGGATGAGACAACGATGGAATCTTTGCTCTTGAACCTCCATCATCTACATTAGCATAATTGTTTCTTTTAGTTTTCTGTGTTCTTTTAATTACTCAAGTCAATAGCATATTTACTTCCCGTACAACTCTGATAATTGATTGCTTAGATAAAACTAAGGTTTAGAATTTTGGTAATTGGTAACTTTCATTCCCTGTGGAGACGATAACTAGTACTTACTAACTATATTACTAGGGACGATTCGTACACTTGCGAATTCGGACAACAATTACTTCTGTCCAAGTAAAGATAACAACCTGTTTATAAACACATGCTAACAAACGTGCTAGGAGAATGCTTATTCCTAGGCCACTCTCTGGTTACCATGAAAGGCTAACATGAATGAACGACTCTGAATTCTTACTCCTTCCAGAGGTTAGGAATTCTTTAGACAAAATGGATGGCCGGTCGAAATTGCCCATGGGATGAAGATCACATTCATTCAATGCATTCATGCTACTTTACATGTTAAATTCACATAAGTCTATCCTATAGATTCATCCTAGCAAACCTCTTTTTAGTTAGTTACTCATGGTTTTCGAAGAACTTAAGGAGATTAATTGATTACTCGTGGAATGAAGAACAAAACAAAACTAATTGATTGAAGACCAAGAAATGAAGAACTCAACTAAACTAATTGATTACTCTTAAAAAGGCAAATCTCACAAGAATTCGTAAAGCAACATACTTCGATCCGAAAGCAATAATTAAGGAGAAAGCAGTAAATGATTCAACACAACACTTAAAGGAAAGCAGTAGTTAATTCGTAAAGCAATTAAAGGAAATCATTAAGTTGAGTATAGATCTTCCAAGCCGTGATTCGCCTCGGATGAAGGGGAAGATTAGCTGATCTTGGGGATGAATTCAATCAGAAGAGAAGATGGATCTTCTCTTCTTCCTCTCGAATTATGAACGCCAAGGGCTTTGTTTCTTCGATCCAACAAACGGGGGAAGAGGATTTTGTCTTCGAGTTCTTCACTATCGAGATTGTGTTCCCTCTCCAGTTGTGTTTTTTCCATCTTCATCTGGCTGTTTTTATAGCCTCCAGAGGTTCCATCAGCTGCGGATCTCCATCCATTCTGAGGTAACAACCTCACACGTGGTAGCAGCAGAGAGGTTTGGCGGCTTGAAAAGCGCTGCAGCAAAGACTGGCGGCTGGAAAATCGTAGCAGCAAAGACTGGTATTGCGATTGCATTGCAAGGATCGCAATGCTCTGTTTCCAGCTTCTCTTTGTCTGATCCTATTGCGAGCTTCGCAAAACTTCAGCAATACATCTACAAGGTATAAATTAGCCATTTTTTCACCAATCTGCATACTTTTGCATAGCTTTTTCATATAAGCCTTAAATTAACATCATTTCACAAAATCTCACTTTTAAGCACACATTATGCTAACTTCTAACTAAAATGCTCAAGAATTTCCATGAATATCTGATAATTAAAGTCCTAAATAACACTCATTTGAAGAGGTAACACACCCCCAAACTTGAGTTATTGCTAGTCCTCGAGCAATATAAAGGCTTACTTTCCCTCTGCCTAGCTGCTAACTCTTGTCTTTTATCTCTACCTAATTGATTTGCTGATTCCCTAGGCTTACTGTCAAAGGCATTGCTGTCCTGTGACACCCTTCAAGCTAAAACTAACTTCATGTTTTGTTATTCAGAATTCCCTTGCCTTTAAAACCTTCAGTTTTTACTAACTCCCTATCTTTTGGTTTATCTGCCTATATCATCAAGCACACTGTGCAGTCATCCCTAAGCTTTTAAAATCTCCCTAGTTTAAACTCAGACTCAGTACATGCTTCTAAGGTTTTTATTTTTTTATTACCTAGGAATCCTTAGAGTCATGCCATGCTTAGAACAACACAAGTATCAGAGTGCAGAATCCATAGAACAGACTAAGCCCTGACATCACTTTTTAGGACAGACACTCATCTCCCTCAACAAGCCTTCTAGTTACAGCCCTGTGCTTAGCTACTTAGGATCAGAGTTCAGTACATAGGACATCTAAGCACCTAGGCTGCAACTTTCTGGCACACATTCTTCTTCTTTGTTTTTAATTTTCCTTCTCTTGTTTTTTTTTTTTTTCCTTTGGAAAAGTCCTCTCCCTGAGTTGCCTTTTGATGCAGTGCCACTTGTGGGTTACACAAATGACCCTGATTACTCAGCATTCTTAGAAGAAGACAATGCCTTTTTCTCTTTCTTTGCTTTTTTTCCATCTATAATTTTTTTTTGTTTTTTTCAAAGAAGAACAATGCCTATTTTACTAAGGGAGAGAGGAGTGTTCCTAGGACTAGAGGCTGCCTCCCCCAAACTTGGACTTCTCATTGTCCCCAATGAGAGTATGAGGTGGCACACCCCCAAACTTGTCTTAGAAGCATCTAGTCTAAGTTAAAAATAGACAGAATCTAAATATCCTAGGGATGGAATGGCTCTCGTAGTCCAGATAACACATCAGTAGAAATTTATTAAAAAACAAATGGTAAGGTCTAACAGGGTCACATACTTATCATCTTATGAAGCTAATTAAACCTAAAAAGAGTGTACTCGACACTCATCCAAAAACTCAATAAACAGACCACACAGAGACATCACAAATGCAATCAAGTATTTAGAGTCAATGACAGAACATACTAGCAGAAAGACATTACTCAATAACAGCATGCTTGAAAGAAACTTTGCGATGTACGCAATGAAATCGCAATGACAATAACATAGCTGATTTAACAGTGATCAAAGCTCCTAATTATGCAATTTCTATTTGTGGCCCATACGGCATGTGGAAATTTAAAACTAAAAGCACAAAACTAACTATCTTAAGCTAATCTAAGCTAATCTATGCTACTAAAACTAAGCTATTTTACTGAAATTGAAAACAAACAAACAACAATTTGATATTTTTTTTTTTTTTTTTTGGGGGGTAACCAGTTACAGAAAAGCAGGGTTGAGGGAGATAGGAATTACTCCCTCGAATGCCGTCAGACCATGGCATTCATTCATTCATCTCGACATTCGGAGGCATCTAGGGGCTCATCAATCCAACAGGGAAAGAAGGGAATTTGCACCGCAGGTGCTCAGCTAATTCCATGTCCCTTGCTTGAGAGTACTCAGCCCATTGGGCTAGTTTTCTTTGGATGTCCATCAAGCAGGCCATGGTCATGGATTGAGCAGCTGCAAGACCATCCAGCTCAATCTTCATGTTGCCCTTCCTTCTCATCTTCAGATCACTGGGCAGCTCTAGGTGGCCAGCATAGGCCAACTTCTTCTTCTTCTTAGTCACAGCCACACTTGTGCGAAGGCACAGTTTGGTAATGGTGTTGGGGAAGAAGAGTCTGCCCTTCCCTTTCTTTGAACATTCAATGATTGAGGCTTCTATGATTTCACCCACATCAATAGTGAGTCCCTTCATAATTGCATAAACCAGCAAGAACCTCCCCTGATTGATGGTCGTCTCGTGCGTGACAGGGGATATTCTTCTCCGAATCAAGGAAAACCAAATGGTTGCCTTGTCTTTAAGGGCTGCACTCATCAATGTGTGCTTCCCCTGTTTAGAAACCGCCCATGCTGCCTCAGGTTTGCCTATCATACTCAATGCTTCCTCCAAGACTGCCTCAGAAGGTGTGGCCATGATCTTTGAATACTCAGAATTCTTATGCTCTTTGAGAGCATACATCTCGTTGATTGCCTCGGCGCTGAAGTCGATTTCCACGCCTCTGACCATAGAAGAACAGCCTTCGGGGTGAGTGAGGTTGGCGTAGAAGTCATAGACCATATCTGAGTAAGCCTGAATTGGAGGCCTACATAACTCTTCCCAACCATGGTTTGCGATGCCTGCGCGCAAGAATTGCGGCAGGTCCGAAGGAGAATCCAAAAATCCTCTCTCGTGGAGGAGATCTCTTTTCATTAAGGCCATACCTCTAGCCTCTGCATCTTTAGACACATACCTCTCTGCTGGAGGTTCGTCTTCTTGGAACATCTTCCCTTTCCCCTTAGCCTTCGCCTTAGCTTTGGCTGCCTCAACAGCTGTTACGTCTCCAAAAGTGACCTTTTTAGGACTTCATTATCTTAGAAAGATGTTCACTCTTAAGTGTTTTTGATAGGATTTAGCTTAAACCTATGCTTAAATATGAGAATTAGAAGAAGGTAGCTAAATTAGGACTTATGAACGATAGGAAAGTAAAGGGTTGAAAACCGAAGGAAAAGTATGAAAAATGCACATTGCGATAGCATTGCGGAAACATTGCTGAAACCGCAATGTTTCAAGTGAAAACCGTAAGTTGACTGATCTTTTTTTGTTTAGATCCGATTTTTCAGGGATTCGTTCTTTCTCCTCCATCCATTGTGAAGTACGACGTTGAGGATGGACGGTTCTCCTTGGCCCAAATACACCTGCAGAAGCCTATAAAAGGAGGTCAAAGTCGAAGGATCAATCATCATCCGGAAGCGTAGAAGTCTTCTCGCAGCTCCATCTTTTCTCCTGTCATTCTTCTCTGTCTGTTGGTGTGAGAGTCTCAGCTGTTGGAATCGACAATCTGATAGGAAGGAGAGAAGATTCATCTTCTCTCCCGATTGGATTCATCCAAGCAAGGCTATTCTTTCATCCCCTTCAGCCGAGGCATTTGCACTAAGGCGTTCACGCTCGTTTTATTGCTTTCTGTCTTTATTTCCATTTTCCAGCTGTAGCTTGTTGTCGTTTCCTTTCTTGTAGTTAGATCAGTCCATTTCGTTGTGTTCTGTCTTTCTGTTCTTCACTTTAAGTCTCTCTTATGTTCATTCAAACAATCAAGTAATCAAAGCGTAATTCTTCATTTCACAGTTTTCTATCTTTGCAACTCACTGTCTTACCTTGCTGTTCTAAGTGCATTTCTCTTCTAAGCATGTCTCTTTCATCTTTTATTTCTGTTTACCCCATATCCATGAGTAACTAAGTCACTTAGGGGCATGCTAATGACAATACTATAGGCTAAAAAACGTGATCCAAGCATGTAGGTTAGCTCTCGAAGCATTGATTGTATGTAAGCTTCATCCCACGGGCAATTTCGATTGGCCATCCATTTTGTCCAAAGAACTCCTAACCTCTGGAAGGAGTAAGAGTTCAGAGTCATACACTCATGCTAGCCTTTCAAGGTAGCCAGAAAACGACCTAGGAATAGGCGTCTTCCTAGTACAAACCATAACTTTCTGCTTTAACAAGGTGCTTAAGACCTTACTTGGACATGAGTAAACTAAAGAATCTAATGCATGGAATTGGAAGATACATGAGATTGAGTTAGTTTGATGTATAGTGAGTTGATCCAGTGCTTGAGAATCGTATAAAAATGCCTATAGGAGAGTCGTTAGTAGCCCTTAATTCTCCATTTTACACACTTTCGCTGTTAGTAACATTGCGGTAGAATTGCTGTTTCCGCAATTCTGCTAAGTTAAAAATTCTGTTTAGCCATTTTCCTCTTCGTTTATTAATCTCTTCTCTTTTCGTTTGAGTTTACCATTTACTTGAACTTGTTTATGTTGCTTCCCTTTATAGATTCAGTAGTAATTAGGCAATTGAAAACCAACTTTACTCCATCAAATCCATCCATTTTTTCTTAACAAAACACTTCACGAGTAGCTCATAATAAATCTCTGTGGGAAAACGAATGAAAAAATACTTACTACTTGCTATAAGATCATGTATGCTTGCATGTTCTGAGTGCTCTCTCTCTCTTATTGCTTATTTATTTTAACACATTGAGCACGCAACAAGTTTTTGGCGCCGCTGCCGGGGATTTATTTTAGTGAAAACGAAGTTTGTTAAGTTAGAAAACCAACTATTAATATCTATTGAAACTGATCTATTTTTCATTTCTTTTGCAGGTACTATTGGGGTAGTTTATGAGTGAGCCTTCAAGTAGTGATCTAGAGTTCAACCCTGAGCCTGAGAGATTACTTAGGACCAGGAATAGAGCCAAGAAACGTCTCTTTAAACAACCCACTCTACCTCAACCAATTGCTGAAACCGCAGAGTCTACGCAATCCTCTAAAGAAGAAATGGAAGAGATAGTTCCAAATCCGGTACCTGTCATTCGCAACCCCATCGAAATAGCGAATGACAAGAATAGTGCCATTCTCTCATACTTAGTTCCTATGCCTGGGGAGCTGAACCCCAGCATAATCCGCCCTGAGATCACTGCCAATTCATTCGAATTAAAGCCAGTGATGTTCCAAATGTTGTCCACTGTGGGACAATTCTTTGGAGTGGAAAATGAGGATCCCCACAACCATCTTAGAAACTTCCTAGGAGTTAGTGATACCTTCATCATCCCTGGAGTTTCCCAAGAAGCATTAAGGTTATACCTTTTCCCTTACTCATTGAGGGACAAAGCAAAGACGTGGTTAAACTCATTACCATCTGGATCAGTCCGCAATTGGACATACTTGGCGGAGAAATTCCTAGTTAAATACTTCCCACCCGATAGGAATTCTACCTTTCGTGATGACATAGTTAAGTTCAAACAAGCTGAGAATGAGTCTCTTCACGAAGCTTGGACAAGGTTCAAAGATCTTCTTCTTAAATGTCCACACCATGGCATTCCATGGTGTATCCAAATAGAGGTCTTTTTCAAAGGATGCAATCCCAGCACTAGGCAAGTCTTAAATTCATCCGCTGGAGGCTCCATGTTGTCCAAGAGTTACAACGAAGCCTATGAGATCTTGGAGAAGATCTCAGCATCTCATTGTAGGTGGTCAGATGATCCGATAGAGCCAAGTAGAGCTCAAGATAAGGAGACACTCAATGCTATGAGTAGTCAAATAAGTACCCTGACCAACCTAGTTAAGCAAATGGCTCAGGCCAATCTCCAAACCAGTGTCAACACCGCCACTGCCATGTCAATGGGCACCCAGCCAAGTCAAGGTGAGACACTACCCTGTGGATTCTGTGGGGAAGGGCATCTGTATGAATACTGCCCTGGGAATCCAGCCTCAGTCTGCTACGTTGGAAGCCAGCAGCAGCCTAGGAACAACCCTTATTCCAATACTTACAACCCTGGTTGGAGGAACCACCCAAACCTGTCATGGGGTGGCCAACAAAATGCTAACCAAGCTCCTAACCAACCAAGACCGAGTGGAACACCTGGTTTCACTCCCCAACATAACCAATCTATGTACCAAAAACCATACAACCAACCAGTAGGGTCTTCTGTAGAAAATCTACTCAAAGAGTACATCGCCAAGAATGATGCTACTCTGCAAAGCCAGCAAGCTACTCTTAGGAGCCTAGAGAACCAAATTGGCCAATTAGCCAATGAACTCAAGAGTAGGCCCCAAGGTAGACTCCCTGCTGACACAGAGGTGCCACGGAGAGATGGTAAAGAGCAAGTTCAAGCAATTGAACTTAGAAGTGGTAGACCATTGGTGAGCAACACAAAGGAAGCACCAAAGAGAGTAGAGAACACTGAGTCTAGTGCTCCACTGGAGTCTCTGCGAAACCAAGGTCAACCCTCAACGAGCACATCAGGAGCCAGGCTGGAGCCAATCATTGAAGAGATAGAAGAAATTCCAAGGCCTCCACCTATTCTGAGGCGACCTGACATGCCTACATATGTGCCACCACCTCCATTTCCTCGAAGGCTAAATAAAAAACAAGAACAAGAAATGCACTTTAATAAATTCTTAGAAATTCTTAAGCAAGTGCATGTTAACATTCCTTTTGTAGAAGTTTTACAGTCTATGCCTTCCTATGTAAAGTTTTTGAAAGATATTATTACTAACAAAAAAACAATTGGTGAGTTTGAAACAGTAAACCTCACTGAGGAGTGCAGTGCCATACTCCAGAACAAGCTACCCAAGAAGGAGAAGGATCCTGGTTCCTTCACCTTGCCAGTAGAACTAGGAGGCAAGCACGTGGGCAGAGCGCTTTGTGACCTGGGCGCCAGCATAAACCTCATGCCCCTATCACTATTCCGCCAGCTAGGAATAGGAGAAGCACGTCCAACCACTGTCACTTTACAACTAGCAGACAGATCCATAACATACCCTGAAGGTAAGATTGAGGATATTCTAGTGAAAGTTGACAAATTTATTTTCCTTGCAGATTTCATTATCCTGGATTATGAAGCAGACAAGGAGGTCCCCATCCTATTAGGCAGACCGTTTCTTGCCACAGGTAGGGCCCTGATAGACGTCTAAAAAGGTGAGCTCACTATGAGGGTTCATGATGAAGAGGTGAAAATTAGTGTGTATAAAGCCTTAAGGTACCCCTCTGACCTTGAATCCTGTGCTAGCATGGACGTTGTAGATTCTTTAATGGAAGAACAATTGGAGCATGTATTATTAACTAAGCATGCTAATGAATATGTACAATTAGATATAGCTGACTTGAATGTATCTGAGATAATGGATATACTTGTAGATAAACCACAGCATGTATGTATAAATAAAGACTTAACTGATAGATCCTTAAATCCTTTAAAGCCATCCATTGAGCATCCACCTATTTTAGAATTAAAACCACTGCCCACACACCTCAAGTATGCATACTTAGGAAATGATGATACTCTGCCTGTAATTATTTCTTCTAAGTTAAGTGAAAAGCATGAGGTTGAACTGATTTTATTACTTAAGCAACATAGGAAGGCTATTGCATGGACTATTGCTGATATTAGAGGCATTAGCCCTTCTTATTGTATGCATAAGATCACATTAGAGGAAGAACATACACCCCGAGTAGATCACCAACGTAGGTTGAACCCCTCTATGAAAGAGGTAGTTAAAAAGGAAATAATAAAATGGTTAGATGCTGGGGTAATCTTTCCTATAGATAGTAGTCAGTGGGTGAGCCCTATACAATGTGTACCTAAGAAGGGTGGGATGACTGTGGTAGTCAATGAGAACAATGAACTGATTCCAACTAGGACTGTCACAGGATGGAGAGTATGTATGGATTATAGGAAACTAAATAAAGAAACTAAAAAAGACCACTTCCCTCTACCATTCATTGACCAAATGTTAGACAGAATAGCTGGTAGAGCTTATTACTGCTTCCTAGACGGTTATTCAGGGTATAATCAGATCACTATAGACCCCAAAGACCAAGAAAAGACTACCTTCACTTGCCCTTTTAGAACATTTGCCTTCCGCAGAATGCCTTTTGGCTTATGCAATGCACCGGCAACATTCCAAAGGTGCATGTTGGCAATCTTTTCTGATTTGGATGAGTCCATGATAGAAATATTCATGGATGATTTCTCAGTCTTTGGGGATTCCTTTGCAAACTGTCTAGAGAACTTAGGACAAGTCCTGGCTAGGTGTGAGGAGACTAACCTAGTCCTTAATTGGGAGAAGTGCCACTTCATGGTGGATGAAGGGATTGTCCTAGGTCATAGAGTGTCAAGAGCAGGAGTGGAGGTCGATAGGGCCAAGATAGAAATCATAGAGAAGTTTGTAGAACCTCAGAATGTAAAAGCCATTAGGAGTTTCTTAGGACATGCAGGCTTCTATAGAAGGTTCATTAAGGACTTTTCTAAGATAGCCAAGCCTCTGTGTGAGCTCCTAGAGCTAAACAAACCCTTCATCTTCTCTAAAGACTGTTTAGTTGCATGGAAAACCCTTAAGGAAGCACTAGTCAAAGCACCTATTATAGTAGGGCCAAATTGGGATCTCCCATTTGAGATGTTATGTGATGCAAGTGACTATGCTGTAGGGGTCATGTTAGGACAAGAGATTGACAAGTTAACACACCCTGTATATTATGCTAGTAAAACACTTAATGAGGCTCATTGTAATTATACAACTACTGAAAAAGAGATGCTAGCTGTAGTGTTTGCTTGTGAAAAATTTAGAAACTACATTGTAGGCACTAGGACAATTGTGTACACTGACCATTCTGCTTTAAAGTACCTCATGAGGAAGGCTGATGCTAAGCCTAGGTTGATTAGGTGGGTGTTATTGCTGCAGGAATTTGATTTGGACATTAGAGACAAGAAAGGATGTGAAAATGTGGTTGCGGATCACCTTTCTAGATTGCAACATAATTGCGGAAAAATTGCAGAAACCGCAATTTCTGATGCTTTCATTGATGAACATCTCTTTGTACTAACTCATTGTGATAACGATGAGGAACCATGGTTTGCTGACATTGCCAACTTCCTTGCATCGCAGGTACTACCAACTTTCAAGGGAGGCCAAGAGAAGAGGAAGTTCCTCCATGAAGCAAGGAAGTTCATATGGGATGATCCCACACTCTACAAGACTTGTGCTGATGGTCTGCTAAGGAAGTGTGTTTCAGCTGCGGAGGCAAGGTCTGTGTTGCAGCATTGCCACACAGCCCCCTATGGTGGACATTTTGGAGGTCAGAGAACAGCTGCTAAGGTGTTCCAGAGTGGCTATTACTGGCCAACGATCTTCAAAGATGCCCACAACTATGCACACAGTTGTGATGAATGCCAGAGAACAGGTAACTTGAGTCGCAGGGATGAAATGCCTCTCACTTACATCTTAGAGTTGGAGCTCTTTGATGTGTGGGGCATTGATTTCATGGGGCCATTTCCTCCATCATCAGGTAACCTTTACATCCTTGTGGCAGTAGATTACGTTTCCAAGTGGGTAGAGGCCATAGCATGTCCAAATAATGATGCTAAAACAGTCATAAAGTTCCTGCATAGACACATTTTTACTAGATTTGGGACACCTCGTGCTATAATCAGTGATGAGGGAACACATTTCATTAATAAGGCTATGGAGCGAGTGTTGGCTAAGTATAATGTTAAACATAGAGTAGCCACTCCATATCACCCACATTCTAATGGCCAAGCTGAAATTTCAAATAGGGAGATTAAGAACATCCTAGAAAAAGTGGTTAAACCCAATAGAAAGGACTGGTCATTTAAACTCGAGGATGCACTTTGGGCGTATAGAACTGCATATAAGACACCCCTAGGTATGTCTCCTTATAGGCTAGTATATGGCAAAGCTTGTCACTTACCACTTGAGTTAGAAATCAAAGCATTTTGGGCCATGAAAGAGTTGAATTACTGCGTAACTGATGCAGGAACATTGCGGTCTTTACAATTACATGAGCTTGATGAGCTGATAGCTCCAAAATAGAGCTATCTTAATGTCCCTAATTCTAGCTAAAACCATGACATATATTGATTAAAATGCTTTCTTATAGGTGATTTCATGGTGAAGAGCTCGGGAAGTCCATTGATGATTTTCGGGCTAAAAAGGTCATTTAAGAGGTTTCGGGAAGTGTTCGGGTCAAAACGATAGGCCAAACGGAGCTCGGGAGCCAAAACGACCCAAAAGTGGGCTAAGAGCCGAGAGGGCAGCGCCCAAGCGCCGGCGCCCAACGCGCGCGCACCCGCGCGCGCCCAGACGGCCAGACGCGCGCGCACCCGCGCGCGCCGCCTCGCTCAGCGCCCGCTCCGCCTCGCCCATGTCCGCGCGCGCCCGCGCGCCCGTCATTGAAAATCCGCGTGCGCCCAAGCGTCTAGACGCTAGCTCGACGCTAGCTCGACGCCGCCCTGACGATTCCCGAAGATTGACGAGCCTCAGCGTCGAGCGAGCGTCTCGACGCTCACTCAACGCCGACAGCGTCGAGACGCTGGCCTAGCGTCTCGACGCTCCGAAGTCTGAAGCGCTCATTTGATGATCCACCCGAGAGCAAGCGTCGAGCGCGAGCGTCTCGACGCTCGCTCGACGCCGCGCATAGCGTCTCGACGCTGCGCGAGCGTCTCGACGCTACCCCGCGCGCGCGCGCTGCCAACTTAGGGCACAGCGTCGAGACGCTGCCCCTAGCGTCTCGACGCTCCGACGGCTTTAAAAGCCTTCTTCTCCGTTTTTTGCCGCACTTCTTCTTGGATTTTGGTTTTTCCACCATTGTTAGGCTCGGGTGGGAGCTTGAAACTTGTTTATCTTCCATTATACCTTCAATAAAGCTTCAACATTAGCGTTTTTGCTTGATTTGCACAACGGGGAGCTAAGGTAAGTGCTCTAATTTGAGGTTAGGGGTGAATTTTGATGCGTTTCATGAGGGTTCGTTCTTAATTCCGTGACTTAGCATGACTGATTGGGCGATTCTATTTCTTCGAAGCATATCACATGAATGTGTAAGAATGATTTAGGCCTAGACACCCTTGATTTCAAGCATGTTTGATTGTTAAAGATTATGATGCCGTGCCTCTCTTAATCGCCAAGTAACAAGGATAAGTTGAGTCATAGGTAATGTGGGTTTCCAGTTGATCTTTGGCGGCAATTTATCTTGAATGAAATAGGCAAATCGGAATATTAGTCAGGCGTCCTAGTTAAACATCCGTCGTAATGCTCCCGTTACTGTCGATTAGTCAATATGGGTGGCGTTTGTACCCTATTAATTCATTGCCACGTTTAATTAAAATCGAATATCCGCCTCTGTTCTTTACTTAATTTAGGATTGATCCCCTTAGATTAATAAAAGAACAGTCCGCTTTGCACTCCACGTTTCTAATTAATTATTTGGGTTACTTGTATTAGTAGTTTCGTGCAAGTAAATTACGTGTTCAATTATGCTCTTGCTAAGTATGTTTGAATCCCAATGAATTGAGTCGCATCAAAGTAAACCCCGACCCTTAAAATTAGGAGCACGTGTTCCGTTTAATTTTCCGCGCTTTACTTTTCGCATTTATTTTCCCGTTAGTTTATATTTCGTCAAATCCCCCATTTTAATTGCTTTCGAGTCTTAGTTTTAAAAGCAAATAGAAATTAATTAAGAGGAAATAATTTTGGTTCCCTGTGGTTCGACACCCGACTACCACTAGCTGCAAAGCTCTGTTGTAGCGGAGTTATAAATGTATTTTGGCAAGCCTCGACAGCTTGAATTTAGAGTACCCCAAAAGTACATCTACCAAAATTGGCGCCGTTGCCGGGGAACCATTTAGTTTCTCTTAGTTAAATTTTATTTGTTAGAAAACCACAAAAATATTTTTCTTTTCTTGTGTCTTCTTGTTTGAGTATGGCAGGTATTCACTTAGAAAGCTGGGTGAAAGTTTCAAGGCGTGAAGCTTCAGAAATTGCTTTGAATGACGACATGGCATATGATGACATGGAGATTCTGCTAGCTTCAAATTTTTTCGATTCCAACAGACGTGAGAGGATGAGAAGGAATTCGCAGGCTGCGAGAGAATATATGAGACAAATGCGCAAGCTGCACTTCGAGGTTTGGTGGACGTTTGTTAGAGAGACGCATGCGAGAGAAAAGTGTTGTGCTTGCTCGGTAGGGGGTCATACTTCCTGCGCATGCCCTGAGTCGCCACCAACCGGTCTCCTTGATGTCTACCCCGCGCAGGAGCATCCCGAGTTAGAAAATCAATCCTCCCTGTATCTTGGTTTCTCGATTGATGATATGAAGGAGCAGATTGATTTTATGCTCGAGGAACTTCACCCCAGCCCAAAAATAGAAGTCATGATTGCTCCGCCATATGACAATGAGATCTTCTGGAAAAAGAAGAGAGCCGAGCCTACTATCTTGAAGGAATTTCAGGTGATAGAGTTCGAGGCTGACGAGTCTCTTTCTATTTTATTTCCTGAGCTCCCTTCTATCGAATCATGCTTTCTTCCTTTTTCCCCTGTCGAGTCTTTATTTTCAGTTGAGTCTTGTTTTGTTTTATTTCATCCTGTTGAGTCTTTATTTTTCCCATATATCAAAAATACCAAAAAAATAACAACTCTGTCCGGCTGCCTCGAAAAGTCGAAGAGCTTGCTTCTCTTAGCAGGCTTCGTTGATTCAAGGAAGAAGGGGCCGAAGAAATACGAAAATTTTTACGTACCCTGACAGAGAGGAGGACACGTCGAGCATAACGACGTTAAAAAAATTTGCGCTTCTTGGGAGGCAACCCATGAGTATTTTAATTTCATGTCTTTACTTTTAGTTTTTATTTTCCTAGCTTAGCTTTTTCTTGCTTTCTTTTGTAGGAGTTTTGTGGCTTAAGGATCGGATCAGTAGGCGAACAGTGCACTGCTCCAACCGTCAACCTCACAAAATTCAGGGGAGGTTTTCTGTTCCCTTTTATTTTGTGCGTTTTATTTGCTTAGTCTGAAGTGTGATACATAGAGGACTATGTATAATTTTAGGTTGGGGGTGGAGTTGTATGTTGGATGGATTCCATGTGCAGTTTGTTGAGCAGTGCTAATTTAAAATTTGAAGTGCTTGGGACTCTGTTTATATGCTTTCTAATTATGATGATCTAGGAAGTGTCTTTTTGGAATCTGAGCATTTGCATAATCTAGTTTTTGCATGATGTAGCTTTGCATTTATTAGGTTCATGTCAAAAATTTTAAAATTTTTCCTGTTGCTCTCTTGCATCTTTCGAGCACTTAGCGACCTCATCTTAGACTCCGTAGGCTTAGTTGATTGCATGTAGCATTAATTCTTGTTGTCACCCCGAAAGGCACCCCTAGGTACTTGTTGCATGAGAGTTAGTGGTCGATTAATCGAGTAGCTTGCGCTAAGCCTAAATAAAAAAAATAGAAAAGCATGTTAGCAAGAAAATTCTCTCGAGGCGTTCCTCCTTTTTAAAGTGCGCACTTAAAAAGTGAACGTTAGTCCTTAAAAATGTGAAGCTGAAGCTTAAGTTTGACATGTTAGGCAACTCGGGATGGGAAAGAAAAAGAAAATAAAAAGTTGGGTTCAAAGAACCTTAACAAAGAGTACAAAGTACTCAAAGAAAAGAGAAAAGAATTAGAAAATTTTAGGTCTCTTAATTTATTACTCTCTCTCGTGTGAGTCAAGTTTAGACTGTTCTTAATCGCTAGAAGTAGGGGGAAAACGGGATGATATGTTGCATGTGGTTTTTCCGGGCTTACGATGGTTTAGGATAGGTTGGCTAGCACACACACACGTTAGGGAGCAATAGTTAATTTTTGATGTGATCTTGATTAAATGCATGCACCGATTGCTTTCATGATTATGTTCTGTTTAGATTTGTAAAAAGCATCGAGGTTTGAATTAGAAGCATGTATGTATGGTCCCTTAGAGTCAAATTCTTTATTAGCCTTGCTCGAGGACTAGCAAGATTTAAGTTGGGGGTATTTTGATAGCTCCAAAATAGAGCTATCTTAATGTCCCTAATTCTAGCTAAAACCATGACATATATTGATTAAAATGCTTTCTTATAGGTGATTTCATGGTGAAGAGCTCGGGAAGTCCATTGATGATTTTCGGGGCTAAAAAGGTCATTTAAGAGGTTTCGGGAAGTGTTCGGGTCAAAACGATAGGCCAAACGGAGCTCGGGAGCCAAAACGACCCAAAAGTGGGCTAAGAGCCGAGAGGGCAGCGCCCAAGCGCCGGCGCCCAGCGCCCAGGCGCCCAACGCGCGCGCACCCGCGCCCAGACGGCCAGACGCGCGCGCCGCCTCGCTCAGCGCCCACTCCGCCTCGCCCATGTCCGCGCGCGCCCGCGCGCCCTCGCCCGTTCCGCCTCGCCCGCGCGCCCGTCATTGAAAATCCGCGTGCGCCCAAGCGTCTAGACGCTAGCTCGACGCCGCCCTGACGATTCCCGAAGATTGACGAGCCTCAGCGTCGAGCGAGCGTCTCGACGCTCACTCAACGCCGACAGCGTCGAGACGCTGGCCTAGCGTCTCGACGCTCCGAAGTCTGAAGCGCTCATTTGATGATCCACCCGAGAGCAAGCGTCGAGCGCGAGCGTCTCGACGCTCGCTCGACGCCGCGCATAGCGTCTCGACGCTGCGCGAGCGTCTCGACGCTACCCCGCGCGCGCGCGCTGCCAACTTAGGGCACAGCGTCGAGACGCTGCCCCTAGCGTCTCGACGCTCCGACGGCTTTAAAAGCCTTCTTCTCCGTTTTTTGCCGCACTTCTTCTTGGATTTTGGTTTTTCCACCATTGTTAGGCTCGGGTGGGAGCTTGAAACTTGTTTATCTTCCATTATACCTTCAATAAAGCTTCAACATTAGCGTTTTTGCTTGATTTGCACAACGGGGAGCTAAGGTAGGTGCTCTAATTTGAGGTTAGGGGTGAATTTTGATGCGTTTCATGAGGGTTCGTTCTTAATTCCGTGACTTAGCATGACTGATTGGGCGATTCTATTTCTTCTAAGCATATCACATGAATGTGTAAGAATGATTTAGGCCTAGACACCCTTGATTTCAAGCATGTTTGATTGTTAAAGATTATGATGCCGTGCCTCTCTTAATCGCCAAGTAACACGGATAAGTTGAGTCATAGGTAATGTGGGTTTCCAGTTGATCTTTGGCGGCAATTTATCTTGAATGAAATAGGCAAATCGGAATATTAGCTCAGGCGTCCTAGTTAAACATCCGTCGTAATGCTCCCGTTACTGTCGATTAGTCAATATGGGTGGCGTTTGCCCCCTATTAATTCATTGCCACGTTTAATTAGAATCGAATATCCGCCTCTGTTCTTTACTTAATTTAGGATTGATCCCCTTAGATTAATAAAAGAACAGTCCGCTTTGCACTCCATGTTTCTAATTAATTATTTGGGTTACTTGTATTAGTAGTTTCGTGCAAGTAAATTACGTGTTCAATTATGCTCTTGCTAAGTATGTTTGAATCCCAATGAATTGAGTCGCATCAAAGTAAACCCCGACCCTTAAAATTAGGAGCACGTGTTCCGTTTAATTTTCCGCGCTTTACTTTTCGCATTTATTTTCCCGTTAGTTTATATTTCGTCAAATCCCCCATTTTAATTGCTTTTGAGTCTTAGTTTTAAAAGCAAATAGAAATTAATTAAGAGGAAATAATTTTGGTTCCCTGTGGTTCGACACCCGACTACCACTAGCTGCAAAGCTCTGTTGTAGCGGAGTTATAAATGTATTTTGGCAAGCCTCGACAGCTTGAATTTAGAGTACCCCAAAAGTACATCTACCATGAGCTTAGACATATGGCCTATGAAAATGCTAAAATGTATAAAGAAAAGACCAAGATTTGGCACGACAGTAGACTTAGGATAAAGGACTTCAAGAAAGGCCAGCTTGTCTTGTTATTTAACTCACGGTTGAAATTATTTCCAGGTAAACTTAAGTCTAGATGGTCAGGTCCATTTGTGATTACTAATGTGTTCGTTCATGGTGCTATCGAGATAAAGAACCTGCAGCAAGGACAACCATTCATGGTTAATGGTGCAAGATTGAAGCACTACTATGAGGAAGGAGATGTGAAGACTCTCTCGGCCTTCCTTTTGGCTGAAACATGAAAACAAGAACGAGAGAGGACGAGTGATTGCTGTGCTCGTCAATATGAGGCTCATGCCTTAGTTTATTTTTTCCATTTTTCCGGTTATCGTTTGTGTATATGTTTGTATGATTTTAATTACGAATTTGATGTTGATTTTATTTCTTTTTGTAGGAAATCAATAGAGGGGATCAAGGAGAGTAAATCCAGCTAAAAAGATCAAGAAGATATTGGGCCAAATCAAAGATACGGTTGAGCAAAGATTGACATTTAAATGAAAAAATCTCCAACGGTCACTAGAATTGCGCTGGATTTGCAGAATCCGCAAAAATATAGCCGTTGGGATTTTTTTTTTGTTTTCTTTATATCCGTTGAGACGCGCGTTGATCTATACAATTTCCCAATTATCTGAACTCCAAGAAATCTGCGTTTCTCTTCATCTGTGATTCTTCTCTCCAAACCTCCACGATTCAACAATGGTGCTCACGAGGGCTGAAAGATCTGCGGCCAAGAAGAAGGCTGACGACGCTGAAACTGCTGCGAGGGAAGCACTTCTTGCCCTTGCAGACGCTGAGGCTGCACGCACTGAGAGACTCCCTAAGCTGCCGATCCGCAAGAAGAAGTGGAAGGTAGTCACGGAGATACCTGCTGGACCCTCTGAACCAGTGGGAACGCCCAAGAAACGTCGATGGAGCATGGCGGTGGCCGAAGAACCAAGCAAAGAAAAGACTCCCTCCGTGGAGAGTCAAGAAAGTGATCATGCGTCCCACGATTCGGCCAAGAAGAGCTCTTCGCCATCTGCACCACCAGCGCGAAGCCCTGGAAGTCCTCCTTCGCCGCAGAGTTCTGCACAGACCCCTACAGCAGCACAAAGCACTACACCATCGCCCTCTTCCCCACAACCTGACCCTGAATTTCCCTATGGAGAGTACCAAGAATCAACGCAGGGCAGTGGGGAAGCTGAGGAAGAAGAGGTCTTCTCTCCGTTGAGGGAAGCCAACCTTGGGAGTCCTGCGCAGAAGGATGACTCGATGGACGAGACACTGGGGGCATGCCTCCAGCAGATCACAACCAAGGCAAAGCTGAAGAAGAAGAAGGCTGCCAGGATTTTCAAGGCCAAACGGTCCAAGAAGGCAAAGAAAAAGAAAGCCAAGAGGGCGCAGCCTTCATCAGAGAAGGAGAGTGCTGAGCCGTCGCTCAAGAAGCTCAAGATTGAGGCTGCTGAGTCAGCCAAACCAAGAGACAAAGGGAAGGCCAAGCTTTACCCTGAAGAAGAGCCTCAATCAGTGAGGTACGTGTCTTCTGACGCTGAGTCTAGAGGCATTGAACTGAGGAAAAGGGAGCTGCTGCACGAGAAGGGCTTCCTCGACAGACCTGCTGACCTGCCGCAATTCTTGCGCGCAGGAATTACGAATCACGGATGGGAGGAGTTGTGCAGACCACCCAATCCAGCTTACACAAGCATGGTGTATGACTTTTACGCCAATGTGCTTAATCCTGAGGATGGCCTGTCTGTGGTCAGAGGGGTGGAAGTGGACTTCTCAACAAAGGCAATCAACGAAGCCTATGGCCTCAAAGGCCAAAAACATACGGACTATGCAAGGATTGTTGATGAGCCTACTGATGCTGTCTTGGAAGAGGCCATTCGGATCATTGGCCAGCCTGAAGCATCATGGACCGTGTCACGCAATGGGAGGCACACTCTCATGAGTGCCAACCTCACAGCTAAGGCGGCTGTCTGGTTTTCTTTCGTGAGAAGGAAGCTGTCCCCCGTGACCCATGAGACCACAATCAACCATAGCAGATCGCTGCTGGTCTATGCAATCATGCGCGGTCTCACAATCAACGTGGGAGAAGTCATTACAGCTGCCATTGCTGAGTGCGCCAAGAAGGGTAAGGGTCCATTGTTTTTCCCTAATACTATTACTAAACTATGCTTGCGTGCAGGGGTTCCCATTGAGCGAATGGAGCAGCAGATGGCTTACACAGGCCACTTGGAGCTGCCTACAGGCTTAAGGCTAAAAAGGAAGGGGAACATGGAATTCGAGCTGGATAGCTTGGCTGCTGCGCAGTCACTGTCCATGGCATGCCTGATGGATATGCAGAAGCGAATGGCTCAATGGGCCACATACGCACAGGCAAGGGACAAGGAAGTTGCTGACCAACTGGGTTGCATCTTCCCTGATTTTCCCACGAACCTCCCGACTCCATGGGTGCTGTTAAGTCTCTGAAAGTGACTTATTTAGGACCCATTTAGCTTAAGAAGATGTACACATTTAGGTGTTTTTGTTAGCATTTAGCCTAAACCTATGCTTTAATATGAGAATTAGAAGAAGGTAGCTAATTTAGGACTTATACACAATAGGTAGAAAAAGGGTTGAAAACCGAAGAAAAGAATGGAAAAATGAGCATTGCGAATGAATTGCGAAAACATTGCGGTGACCGCAATTATTCAAGTTAAAACCGTAAGTTGGCTGACATTTTTCTGTTTAGATCCGACTTTTCAGGGATTCGTTCTTTCTCCTCCATCCATTCTGATATATAACGTTGAAGACTGATGGTTCTCCTTGGCCCAAACGCACCTGCAAACTACTATAAAAGGGGGTCAAAGTCGGAGGTTCAGTCATCATTCGAAGCGCAGAAGTCTTCTTGCAGTCCACCATTTCCATCTGTTTTCCTTTGCCGTCTGTTGGAGTGAGAGTCTAAGCTTTTGGAATCGATAATCTGATAGGAAGGAGAGGAGATTCTTCTTCTCTCTCGATTGGATTCATCCAAACAGGGCTGACTTTTCATCACCATCATTCGAGGCGACTGCCACGGAGTTTTCTAGCAAACCTTTACTGTTTTCTGCTCTGTTCTTCTCAATTCCATTTCTGATCACTGTTGTTCTTAGTGTAGCATTTCAACTACTGCATTTCGTTGTTATCTGTCTTGAATTCATTTCTTTTAGAGCTTCCCTTTGTCATTCAAACACTTAAAGTAATCGAAGTATACTTCTGCATTTTACAGTTTCCATCTGTTTCTGCTACGGCTTTGGCTTGCTGTTTTAAGTACATTTATCTTCTAAGCATGTCTGTTTTATCTACCTTTTCTATTCTCCACATATCCATGAGTAACTAAAATCACTTAGGGGCATGCTAATGACAGAACTATAGGCTAAAGAACGTGAGTCAAGTAGGCAGATTAACACTCGAACATTGATTGTATGTAAGCTTCATCCCACGGGCAATTTCGATTGGCCATCCATTTTGTCCAAAGAACTCCTAACCTCTGGAAGGAGTAAGAGTTCAGAGTCATATAATCATGCTAGCCTTTCATGGTAATCAGGAAACGGCCTAGGAATAGGCGTTTCCCTAGTACAAACTGAACACTCCTGTTTTAACAAGATGCTTAAGACCTTACTTTGAAGTCGAGTAAACTTGAGTCTCTCATGCATGGAATCGGACGATACTTGAGATAGAGTGAGTTTGATGTATAGAGAGTTGATCCAAAGCTTGATAATCGTAATAAACTGCCTATAGGATAGTCATTAGTAGCCCTTAATTCACCCTTTTAATCAGTTCGCTGCCATTTAATTGCGGATTAATTGCGGTTCTCGCAATTCTGCTAAAACGCATTCTGTGTAGCTGTTTTCTTCTTCGTTTATTGATTCCATCTCTTGTTCTTTGAGCCTGATTTTAACTTTAACTTGTTTATGGTATATTCCTTTACACATTCAGCAAAACTTAGGTAATTAAAAACCAATTTTATCCCCTCAAATTCATCCCATCTTTCTTAACAAACACACTTCGCGAATAGCTAAAAATGAGTCTCTGTGGAAAAAACGAATGAAATATACTTACTACTTGCTGTAAGACCATGTATGCTTGCATGTTCTAAGTGCTCTCTCTTCCCTTTTGCATATTTATCTTTACACATTGAGCACGCAACAAGTTTTTGGCGCCGCTGCCGGGGACTTATTTTAAGTGAAAACGAAGTTGTTAAGTTTGAAAAATCAAGTTTATCATTGAGTGAAACTAATCTGTTTCATTTCTTTTGCAGGTGCTATTAAGGTAGTTTATGAGTGAGCGTTCACATAGTAATTTAGAGTTCGATCCTGAACCTGAAAGATCACTTCGAGCTAGGAATAAGGCAAAGAAACGTCTCTTTAAACAACCTCCTATACCTCAAACCACACCTGAAACTAAAGAAATGGGCGATCTAGTTCCAAATCCGGCACAAGCCATTCGCAACCCCATCGAAATAGCGAATGACAAGAATAGTGCCATTCTGTCATATCTAGTACCTATGCCTGGGGAGCTGAACCCCAGCATAATCCGTCCTGAAATCACTGCCCACTCATTCGAGTTAAAACCAGTGATGTTCCAAATGTTGTCCACTGTGGGACAATTCTTTGGAATAGAAAATGAGGACCCCCATAACCACCTTAGGAACTTCCTAGGAGTTAGTGACACATTCCTAATCCCTGGAGTTTCCCAAGAAGCCCTGAGGCTATATCTTTTCCCTTACTCTTTGAGGGACAAAGCCAAAACATGGCTAAATTCTTTACCCTCAGGATCTGTCCGCAATTGGACAGATTTAGCAGAAAAATTCCTAGTCAAATACTTCCCACCTGATAGGAATTCAACCTTTCGTGATGATATCATAAAGTTTAAACAAGCTGATAATGAGTCTCTTCACGAAGCTTGGACTAGATTCAAAGACCTTCTCATTAAATGTCCACACCATGGCATTCCATGGTGTATCCAAATAGAAGTTTTCTTTAAAGGATGCAACCCCAGCACCAGACAAGTCTTAAATTCATCTGCTGGAGGTTCCATGTTGTCCAAGAGTTACAACGAAGCTTATGAGATCTTGGAGAAGATCTCAGCATCTCACTGTAGGTGGTCGGATGATCCAGTAGAGCCAACTAGGGCTCAAGACAAGGATGCTCTAAGCGCCATGAGCACCCAAATAAATGCCCTGACCAACTTAGTTAAGCAAATGGCTCAGGCCAATCTCCAAACCAGTGCCAATACCGCCACAGCCATGTCAATGGGCACCCAACCAAGTCAAGGCGAGGCACCAATCTGTGGATTCTGTGGGGAAGGGCACCCTTATGAATATTGCCCTGGGAATCCATCCTCAGTCTGCTATGTAGGTAGTCAGCAGCAGCCTAGGAACAACCCCTACTCCAACACCTATAACCCTGGTTGGAGAAACCACCCTAACCTGTCATGGGGTGGCCAACAAAACACTAACCAAAATCCTAACCAACCTAGACCGAGGGGAACACCTGGTTTCACTCCCCAACATAACCAGTCAATGTACCAAAAACCTTATAATCAACCTGTAGGATCTTCTGTAGAAAACCTACTCAAGGAGTATATCGCTAAGAATGATGCTACTCTTCAGAGCCAACAAGCTACTCTTAGGAGCCTGGAAAACCAAATAGGCCAATTAGCCAATGAACTTAAAAGTAGGCCCCAAGGTAGACTCCCTGCTGATACCGAGGTACCAAGGAGAGATGGCAAAGAACAAGTTCAAGCCATTGAACTTAGGAGTGGAAGACCATTGGTGAGCAACACAAAGGACACACCAAAGAGAGTAGAGAACACTGAGTCTAGTGCTCCACTGGAGTCTCTGCCAAGCCAAGGTCCACCACCGACTAGCACATCAGGAGCCAGGCTAGAGCCAATTGTAGAGGACGTAGAAGAAATTCCAAGGCCTCCACCTATCTTAAGGCGTCCTGACGTGCCTGCATATGTGCCACCACCTCCATACCCTCGAAGGCTTAAGAAGAAGCAGGAACAGGAAGTTCATTTTAATAAATTTTTAGAAATACTTAAGCAAGTGCATGTGAATATTCCTTTTGTAGAGGTTTTACAGTCTATGCCTTCATATGTAAAGTTTTTGAAGGACATTATTACTAACAAAAAAATAATTGGTGAGTTTGAAACAGTAAACCTCACCGAGGAGTGCAGTGCCATCCTCCAAAACAAGCTGCCCAAGAAGGAGAAGGATCCTGGTTCCTTCACCTTACCTGTAGAACTTGGAGGCAAGCATGTGGGCAGAGCGCTTTGTGACCTGGGCGCCAGCATAAATCTCATGCCCCTGTCCCTATTTCGCCAGTTAGGAATGGGAGAAGCACGTCCAACCACAGTCACTTTACAACTAGCAGACAGATCCATCGCATATCCAGAAGGTAAGATTGAGGATATTCTAGTTAAAGTTGACAAATTTATTTTCCTTGCAGATTTCATTGTCCTGGACTATGAGGCAGACAAGGAGGTTCCCATCCTGCTAGGTAGACCATTTCTAGCCACAGGTAGGGCACTAATAGACGTGCAAAAAGGTGAGTTAACTATGAGGGTTCATGATGAAGAGGTAAAATTTAGTGTTTACAAAGCTTTAAGGTATCCCTCTGATTCTGAGTCTTGTGCTAGCATTGATGTTGTTGACTCACTAATGGAAGAACAATTAGAGCATGTACTGTTAACCAAGCATGCTAACGAATATGTAGGATTAGATGTAGATGATCTAAATGTATCTGACATAATGAATATGCCTGTAGATAGACCTCAGCATGTATGTATGACTATAGATTTAACTGATAGAACTGTAAATCCGTTAAAGCCCTCCATTGAGCATCCACCTGTTTTAGAACTGAAACCACTACCAACTCACCTCAAATATGCATATCTAGGAGATAATGATACGCTGCCTGTAATTATTTCTTCTAAGCTAAGTGAACAGCATGAGGTTGATTTAATTTTACTGCTTAAGCAACATAGGAAGGCTATAGCATGGACTATTGCTGATATTCGAGGCATTAGCCCTTCTTATTGCATGCACAAAATTATATTAGAGGAAGAGCACACACCTAAGGTAGATCACCAGCGTAGGTTAAACCCCTCTATGAAAGAGGTAGTAAAGAAAGAAATAATAAAGTGGTTAGATGCAGGAGTAATTTTCCCCATAGCTAGTAGCCAGTGGGTGAGCCCCATCCAATGTGTACCTAAAAAGGGGGGAATAACTGTGGTAGTCAATGAGAACAACGAACTGATTCCAACAAGGACTGTCACAGGGTGGAGAGTGTGTATGGATTACAGAAAATTAAATAAGGAAACTAAAAAAGACCATTTCCCTCTTCCATTCATTGACCAGATGCTAGACAGAATAGCTGGTAGAGCCTACTATTGTTTTTTAGATGGGTACTCTGGCTATAATCAAATCACTATAGACCCGAAGGATCAAGAGAAGACCACCTTCACTTGCCCTTTTGGAACGTTTGCCTTCCGCAGAATGCCTTTTGGCTTATGCAATGCACCGGCAACTTTCCAAAGGTGCATGATGGCAATCTTCTCTGAGTTGGATGAGTCCATAATAGAAATATTCATGGATGACTTCTCAGTCTTTGGGGACTCATTTAAAACCTGTCTAGAGAACCTAGGACAAGTCCTGGCTAGGTGTGAAGAGACCAACCTAGTCCTAAATTGGGAAAAGTGCCATTTTATGGTAGATGAAGGGATTGTCTTAGGGCATAGAGTTTCAAGGGCAGGTGTGGAAGTGGATAGGGCAAAAATAGAGGTCATAGAGAAGTTGGTAGAGCCCCAGAATGTCAAAGCTATTAGAAGTTTCCTAGGACATGCTGGCTTCTATAGAAGGTTCATCAAGGACTTCTCTAAGATAGCCAAGCCTCTATGTGAGCTACTGGAGCTAGGTAGGCCATTCATCTTCTCTAAAGAGTGTGTAGTAGCTTGGAAAACCCTTAAGGAAGCACTGGTCACAGCACCAATCATAGTAGGACCAAATTGGGATCTCCCATTTGAGATGCTATGTGATGCCAGTGACTATGCTGTAGGAGTCATGTTAGGACAGAAGATTGACAAACTCACACATCCTGTCTATTATGCTAGTAAGACCTTGAATGAGGCTCAATGTAATTACACAACTACAGAGAAAGAGATGCTTGCTGTAGTATTTGCTTGTGAAAAATTTAGGAACTATATTGTAGGAACTAGGACCATTGTATATACTGACCATTCTGCTTTAAAATATCTTATGAGGAAGGCTGATGCTAAGCCTAGATTGATTAGATGGGTGTTATTGCTGCAGGAATTCGATTTGGACATTCGGGACAAGAAGGGATGTGAAAACGTGGTTGCAGATCACCTGTCTCGATTGCAGCACAATTGCGACAAAATTGCGGACCCCGCAATTTCTGATGCTTTTATAGATGAACATATCTTTGCTTTAACTCATCGTGATAACGATGAGGAACCTTGGTTCGCTGACATTGCTAACTTCCGTGCATCACAGGTATTACCAGTGTTCAAGGGAGGACAAGAGAAGAAGAGGTTCCTCCATGAAGCAAGGAAATTCATCTGGGATGACCCCATACTTTACAGGACCTGTGCTGATGGGTTGTTGAGGAAGTGTGTTTCAGCTGCTGAAGCGAAGTCTGTGCTGCAGCACTGTCACTCATCTCCTTATGGTGGGCACTTTGGTGGTCAAAGAACAGCTGCTAAGGTATTTCAGAGTGGCTACTACTGGCCAACAATCTTCAAGGACGCCCACAATTACGCCCACAACTGTGACGAATGCCAAAGGACAGGTAACCTCAGTCGTAAGGATGAGATGCCTCTCACCTACATCTTAGAGTTAGAGCTCTTTGATGTGTGGGGCATTGATTTCATGGGACCATTCCCTCCATCATCAGGTAACCTGTACATTATAGTAGCAGTAGACTACGTGTCAAAGTGGGTAGAAGCTAAGGCATGTCCTAATAATGATGCTAAAACAGTCACTCACTTCTTGCATAGACACATTTTCACTAGATTTGGGACTCCTCGTGCTATCATTAGTGATGAGGGGTCACATTTCATTAATAAGGCTATGGAGAAGATATTGGCTAAATATAACATTAGACATAGGGTAGCTACTCCCTACCACCCACACTCAAATGGCCAAGCTGAGATTTCCAATAGGGAGATAAAGAACATCCTAGAAAAGGTAGTCAAACCTAATAGGAAAGACTGGTCTTTCAAGCTTGAGGATGCACTTTGGGCTTACAGAACAGCATATAAGACACCTCTAGGAATGTCTCCCTATAGGTTGGTGTATGGCAAGGCTTGCCACTTGCCACTTGAGTTGGAAAACAAGGCATTTTGGGCCATGAAAGAATTAAATTTTTGTGTGAAGGATGCGGGGACATTAAGATCTTTACAGCTACATGAACTTGACGAGCTTAGGCACATGGCCTATGAGAATGCCAAGATGTACAAAGAAAAGACAAAAATATGGCATGACAGTAGACTCAGGATCAAAGACTTTAAAAAGGGCCAACTTGTATTGTTATTTAACTCACGATTAAAGCTATTTCCAGGCAAATTAAAGTCTAGATGGTCAGGTCCATTTATTATTACTAATGTCTTTGTTCATGGTGCCATAGAGATTAAAAACTTGCAGCAAGGACAGCCATTTCTGGTCAATGGTGCTAGGTTGAAGCACTACTATGAGGAAGGGGATGTGAAGACTCTCTCGGCCTTCCTCTTGACTGAAGCATGACAAAGAGAACGAGAGAGAACGAGTGGTTACTGTGCTCGTTTAGTCAAGGCCAATGCCTTAGTTTATTTTTTCTGTTTTTTTCGATGATCGTTTGTATGTTTTGTAGCGTGATTTTAATTGCGTATTTAATGTTTGTTCTATTTGTTTTTGTAGGGAATCGAAAGAGGGGATCAAGGAGAGTAAATCCCACTTTAAAAATCAAGAAACGGTTGGGCCAAATAAAAGATACGGGCGATCAAAGTTTGAGATTTTTATGAAATATTATCCCTAGAATTGCGCAAAAATTGCTGGATCCGCAAAAAGAGCCGTTGGGACTTTTTCCGTTTTATTTATAGCCGTTAGAACGCGCTCGTTGATACGATTCTCTCATTCTTTGATCTCCAAGATTTCTGCGATTCTCTCCATCTGTGATTCTTCTCTCAAGATCTTCAAGACTCGACGATGGTTTCCACTAGGGCTGAGAGATCCGCCGCCAAGAAGAAGGCCGATGACGCAGCTGAAGCGGCTGCGAGGGAAGCGCTTCTCACCCTTGCTGATGAGGGTGCTGTACGCACTGGCCGTCTTGCCAAGCTTCCTATTCGTAGGAAGAAGTGGAGGGTGGTCACTGAGATCCCTGCTGGCCCATCTGAGCCAGTGGGCACGCCAAAGAAGCGCCGGTGGACTGTCAAGACTGCTGCCGAACCAAGCACCACCAAGACTCCCTCTGTGGAGAGTCAAGAAACTGATCGTGCAGCCCACGAGTCAGCCAAAGAAGGTTCGTCGCCGTCTGTGTCACCTGTGCGCAGTCCCCTCTCATCTGAACCAGTGCCAAGCGCAGAGTCGTCACCGCCTGCACAGAGCGCCGAGTTGTCTCCAGCACCTCAGAGTTCTGATCCGACGCCTGCAGCAGCGCAAAGCCCTGAGCTGCCATCTTCGCCATGGAGTTCTGCACATACACCATCAGCAGAGCACAATTCTCCACGGCCTGATCCTGAATTCCCTTATGGGGATTATCAAGAGTCCACGCAAGGCAGTGGAGATGCTGGAGAAGAAGAAGTCTTTTCTCTCATGAGAGAAGACAGCCCTGCCGAGCCTGCACAGCAGGATGATTCTATGGAGGAGACGTTGGGGGCATGTTTCCCACAACTCCAGGCAAGGCTCAAAAAGAAGAAGAAGGCCAAGATTGTCAAGGCCAAGAAATCCAAGAAAAAGAAGGCCAAGAGAGTGCCTTCAGCAGAGAAAGAAAGCTCGGAGCCCTCACGGAAAAGGCTCAAAGTTGAGGCTGCCGAGTCAGCCAGGCCATCAGATAAGGGGAAGGCTAAACTCTACCCTGAAGACGAACCTCAGTCAGTGAGGTATGTCTCATCTGATGCTGAATCCAGGGGTGTTGAGCTGAGAAAAAGGGACCTATTGCACGAGAAGGGGTTCCTTGATCGACTTGCTGACCTGCCGCAGTTCTTGCGCGCAGGGGTGATCAACCATGGCTGGGAGGAATTCTGCAGACCTCCCAATCCAGCCTACACGAGCATGGTGTACGATTTCTACGCCAATGTGCTCAGCCCTGAGGATGGCCTATCTGTGGTCAGAGGGGTGGAAGTCGATTTCTCAGCCAAGGCAATCAACGAAGCCTTTGGTCTCAGGGGCCAGCCTCACACAGATTATGCACGGATAGTTGATGAGCCGACTGAGGCTGTGCTAGAAGAAGCCATTCGCACAATTGGCCAGCCTGAAGCCTCCTGGACCGTGTCACGCAACGGGCGGCACACTCTCATGAGTGCCAACCTCACGGCTAAGGCAGCTGTGTGGTTTTCATTCGTCAGAAGAAGACTCTCCCCAGTGACTCATGAGACTACAATTAACCAGAGCCGTTCGCTGCTGGTTTATGCTATAATGAGAGGTCTCACGATCAACGTGGGAGAAGTCATCGCTGCTGCCATAGCTGAGTGTGCTAAAAAGGGTAAGGGGCCATTATTTTTCCCCAACACTATAACCAAATTGTGTTTGCTTGCAGGGGTTCCCACCGAGCGCTTGGAGCAGCAGCTGCCTTACACAGGCCATTTGGAGTTGCCGGCACACCTAAGGCTGAGAAGAAAGGGCAACATGGAATTTGAGTTGGATAGGCTGGCTGCTGAACAGTCCCTATCCATGGCCTGCTTGATGGACATGCAGAGGAGAATGGCTCAATGGGCCAACTATGCGCAGGCGAGGGACAGAGAAGTTGCAGACCAGTTGGGGTGCATCTTCCCAGACTTCCCCACCAACCTCCTAACTCCATGGGTGCCCCCACGACCAAGGCGACCAGATGAGGATGATGAGAATTGAGTGCTGGTTTGAAGAGCACTAGAGGGAGTATTACTGATCCCTTAAGAAACAAAAGACAATTTTCCTGCTTTTTGATAGAATCATGTATAGTATGCTGTTTTGTATTCAATTTTTGATCTGTTTTTAATGTTTAGTTTTATGCTTTTTCTTTTGCTTAGTCTAGTTTGATGTTAGCTGAATAGGTAGGATAGTTTAGTTTTATTTTTAGGATGCATGAGTAACAGGAAAAAGCATGCTAGGGGCTTGAGTTAATGTTATATCTGCCCGGATTGGATTGCGAAATAATTGCGGTTCCCGCAATTTTTGTGACTGATTGCATGTTTTGGACTGTCTGTTTAGTTAGGCTGTGATCTGTTAAAATTCTATCTTTTGTTGCTAGCATGACTACCTTATATAGCTGATCTTGAAGCATGCTGGATGAGTGTCATAGGACACCCCTTTGATAGTTTAAATTTGCCTCTGAATAGTGCTCAGCATGCATAAACCATAAGTCCTTAAACCTGTCTGTTATGTTCAAATTTTCTGCTGCTGGGATAGTTGCTTCTAGAATGTTTTGCCTATGCCTAGGATGTTTAGATTCTCTTTGTTTTACTTTAGACTAGATGCTTCTAGGACAAGTTTGGGGGTGTGCCACCTCAAACACTCATTGGGGACAATGAGTAGTTGAAGTTTGGGGGAGGCCACCCTAGGCCTAGGAACATTCCTCTCTCCCTTAGAAACATAAGCATTCTTCTTCTCCTTTTAAAAAAAAAATAAAAAAAGATGATGAACAAAATGAAAATAAAGGGGGGGAGTTTCTCTTAGGTTGCTGAGTAATCAGTGCCAAGTGTGTAACCCACAAGTGGCGTTGCATCAAAAGGCAACCAAAGGAGAAGCTCCACCTAAGAAAAAAAAAAAAGAGAAAAATATAGGGAAGAAGAATGTATACCTAGGAGTTATAACTTTGTGGCTTAGATGTCCTATTTAAAAAGAACTCTGATCCTCAAAGTAGCTAAGCACAAAAGTTGTAACTTGTAGGGTTGTTTTAGGGAGATGAGTGTATATCCAATGTAGTGATGCCAGGGCTTAGGTTGTTCTCTAAAAGTACTACTGTCACTGTTAATAATAAGACTGGCATGACTCTAAGGAATCCTAGACACATTAAAAATAAGCTAGAAGCATGTACTGAGTCTAGAGTAAAGCTTGGTAGAATTTGAAACCTTAGGGATAATAGCATGATATCATAAAAGTAGTTAGATCAGTAGTAGGGGGTTAACAAAAGCAGTGGGTATAGTAGGCAGGTGAAGTCAGAAGAAGCTAGACAAGAGGTTAGTTCTAAACTTAGAAGTGTGTCACAGGACAGCATTGCTATAGACAAGAATATAAGGGAGTTAGTGAGTAGTTAAAGAAGAAGAAACAGCAGCCTAAGTAAGTCCTTAGTATGCTTGAGGACAAGCAAAGCCTTAAGTTTGGGGGTGTGTTAAGTCTCTGAAAGTGACTTATTTAGGACCCATTTAGCTTAAGAAGATGTACACATTTAGGTGTTTTTGTTAGCATTTAGCCTAAACCTATGCTTTAATATGAGAATTAGAAGAAGGTAGCTAATTTAGGACTTATACACAATAGGTAGAAAAAGGGTTGAAAACCGAAGAAAAGAATGGAAAAATGAGCATTGCGAATGAATTGCGAAAACATTGCGGTGACCGCAATTATTCAAGTTAAAACCGTAAGTTGGCTGACATTTTTCTGTTTAGATCCGACTTTTCAGGGATTCGTTCTTTCTCCTCCATCCATTCTGATATATAACGTTGAAGACTGATGGTTCTCCTTGGCCCAAACGCACCTGCAAACTACTATAAAAGGGGGTCAAAGTCGGAGGTTCAGTCATCATTCGAAGCGCAGAAGTCTTCTTGCAGTCCACCATTTCCATCTGTTTTCCTTTGCCGTCTGTTGGAGTGAGAGTCTAAGCTTTTGGAATCGATAATCTGATAGGAAGGAGAGGAGATTCTTCTTCTCTCTCGATTGGATTCATCCAAACAGGGCTGACTTTTCATCACCATCATTCGAGGCGACTGCCACGGAGTTTTCTAGCAAACCTTTACTGTTTTCTGCTCTGTTCTTCTCAATTCCATTTCTGATCACTGTTGTTCTTAGTGTAGCATTTCAACTACTGCATTTCGTTGTTATCTGTCTTGAATTCATTTCTTTTAGAGCTTCCCTTTGTCATTCAAACACTTAAAGTAATCGAAGTATACTTCTGCATTTTACAGTTTCCATCTGTTTCTGCTACGGCTTTGGCTTGCTGTTTTAAGTACATTTATCTTCTAAGCATGTCTGTTTTATCTACCTTTTCTATTCTCCACATATCCATGAGTAACTAAAATCACTTAGGGGCATGCTAATGACAGAACTATAGGCTAAAGAACGTGAGTCAAGTAGGCAGATTAACACTCGAACATTGATTGTATGTAAGCTTCATCCCACGGGCAATTTCGATTGGCCATCCATTTTGTCCAAAGAACTCCTAACCTCTGGAAGGAGTAAGAGTTCAGAGTCATATAATCATGCTAGCCTTTCATGGTAATCAGGAAACGGCCTAGGAATAGGCGTTTCCCTAGTACAAACTGAACACTCCTGTTTTAACAAGATGCTTAAGACCTTACTTTGAAGTCGAGTAAACTTGAGTCTCTCATGCATGGAATCGGACGATACTTGAGATAGAGTGAGTTTGATGTATAGAGAGTTGATCCAAAGCTTGATAATCGTAATAAACTGCCTATAGGATAGTCATTAGTAGCCCTTAATTCACCCTTTTAATCAGTTCGCTGCCATTTAATTGCGGATTAATTGCGGTTCTCGCAATTCTGCTAAAACGCATTCTGTGTAGCTGTTTTCTTCTTCGTTTATTGATTCCATCTCTTGTTCTTTGAGCCTGATTTTAACTTTAACTTGTTTATGGTATATTCCTTTACACATTCAGCAAAACTTAGGTAATTAAAAACCAATTTTATCCCCTCAAATTCATCCCATCTTTCTTAACAAACACACTTCGCGAATAGCTAAAAATGAGTCTCTGTGGAAAAAACGAATGAAATATACTTACTACTTGCTGTAAGACCATGTATGCTTGCATGTTCTAAGTGCTCTCTCTTCCCTTTTGCATATTTATCTTTACACATTGAGCACGCAACAGGTGCCTCCAAGACCAAGAAGGAGTGATGATGAGGAAGAAGTCTGAGTGCTAGTTTGAGGAGCACTAAAGGGAGTATTGCTGTTCCCTTAGAAAAAAAAAACAATCTGCTTTCTGTTAGACCATGTGCATTATGCTATTTTGAGTTAATAGTTTGATCTGTTTTAGTTGCTTAGTTTTCAGTTTTTAAATTGTTTAGTATAGTCTGATGCTAGCTGATTAGGTAGGTTAGTTTAGTTTTATTTTTGTCGAGCTTGAATGACTGGATAAAGCATGCTTAGGGGCCTTAATCTCTGATATATCTGCCCTGCCTCTATTGCGAAATAATTGCGGAAATCGCAATTTTTATTACTGAATGCATGTTTTTGACTGTCTGTTTAGCTAGGTTGGTTCTGTTTAAATTCTGTCTTTTGCTGCTATTATGACTACCTTATTTAGCTTATCTTAAAGCATGCTGGATGAGTGTCATAGGACACCCTTTGATAGTTTAAATTAACCTCTAAACAGCTCAGCATGCATAGCTTTAAGTCCTTATCTGCATGTTTTTTTCAAATTTCTGCTGCTGTGATATTGACTTTTAGAATGTTCTGTCTATGCCTAGGGCTTTTAGATTCTCTTTGTTTTACCTTAGACTAGATGCTTCTAGGACAAGTGTGGGGGTGTGCCACCTCAGACACTCATTGGGGACAATGAGTAGTTTAAGTTTGGGGGAGGCCACCCTAGGCCTAGGAACACTCCTCTCTCCCTTAAAGCATAAGCATTCTTCTTCTCCTTTACAAAAAAAAAAAAAAAATGATGAGCTGAAAAAATAAAAAATAGGGGTGTCTCTCTTAGGTTGTTGAGTAATCAGTGCCAAGTGTGTAACCCACAAGTGGCATTGCATCAAAAGGCAACCAAAGGAGAGGCTCCACCAAAGAAAGAAAAAAAAAAGGAAGAAATAGGAAAGAAGAATGTATGCCTAGGAGTTACACCTTTGTGGCTTAGATGTCCTGAATAAAAAGAACTCTGATCCTTAAATGAGCTGAGCACAAAGTGGTAGCTTTTAGGTTTGCGTAGGGAGATGAGTGTCTATCCAATGTAGTGATGCCAGGGGTTAGTTTGTTCTATGAATGTACTACTGTCACTAGGTGTGTACTAAGCCTGACATGACTCGAAGGAATCCTAGGTAGCTCAAAAAGTAAACACTAGAAGCATGTACTGAGTCTGGGGTAAAGCTAGGTAGAATTTGAAACCTTAGGGATAGTGGCATGATATGACAAAAGCAAGTAGATCAGTTGCAGTGAGTTACTAAAAAACAGCAAGAGTATTAGGCGTGCGAAGTCAGAAGAAGCAATATAAAAGGTTAGTTGTAGACTTAGAAGTGTGTCACAGGACAGCAGTGCTATAGATAAGAAGGTAGGGGAGTCAGTAAGTGGTTAAAGAGGAAGGAACAGCAGCCTAGGAAAGTCCTTAGATTGCTCGAGGACAAGCAAAACCTTAAGTTTGGGGGTGTGTTACGTCTCCAAAAGTGACCTTTTTAGGACTTGATTATCTTAGAAAGATGTTCACTCTTAGGTGTTTTTGATAGGATTTAGCTTAAACCTATGCTTAAATATGAGAATTAGAAGAAGGTAGCTAAATTAGGACTTATGAACGATAGGAAAGAAAAGGGTTGAAAACCGAAGGAAAAGTATGAAAAATGCACATTGCGATAGCCTTGCGGAAACATTGCTGAAACCGCAATGTTTCAAGTGAAAACCGTAAGTTGACTGATCTTTTTCTGTTTAGATCCGATTTTTCAGGGATTCGTTCTTTCTCCTCCATCCATTGTGAAGTACGACGTTGAGGATGGACGGTTCTCCTTGGCCCAAATACACCTGCAGAAGCCTATAAAAGGAGGTCAAAGTCGAAGGATCAATCATCATCCGGAAGCGTAGAAGTCTTCTCGCAGCTCCATCTTTTCTCCTGTCATTCTTCTCTGTCTGTTGGTGTGAGAGTCTCAGCTGTTGGAATCGACAATCTGATAGGAAGGAGAGAAGATTCATCTTCTCTCCCGATTGGATTCATCCAAGCAAGGCTATTCTTTCATCCCCTTCAGCCGAGGCATTTGCAACAAGGCGTTCACGCTCGTTTTATTGCTTTCTGTCTTTATTTCCATTTTCCAGCTGTAGCTTGTTGTCGTTTCCTTTCTTGTAGTTAGATCAGTCCATTTCGTTGTGTTCTGTCTTTCTGTTCTTCACTTTAAGTCTCTCTTATGTTCATTCAAACAATCAAGTAATCAAAGCGTAATTCTTCATTTCACAGTTTTCTATCTTTGCAACTCACTGTCTTACCTTGCTGTTCTAAGTGCATTTCTCTTCTAAGCATGTCTCTTTCATCTTTTATTTCTGTTTACCCCATATCCATGAGTAACTAAGTCACTTAGGGGCATGCTAATGACAATACTATAGGCTAAAAAACGTGATCCAAGCATGTAGGTTAGCTCTCGAAGCATTGATTGTATGTAAGCTTCATCCCACGGGCAATTTCGATTGGCCATCCATTTTGTCCAAAGAACTCCTAACCTCTGGAAGGAGTAAGAGTTCAGAGTCATACACTCATGCTAGCCTTTCAAGGTAGCCAGAAAACGACCTAGGAATAGGCGTCTTCCTAGTACAAACCATAACTTTCTGCTTTAACAAGGTGCTTAAGACCTTACTTGGACATGAGTAAACTAAAGAATCTAATGCATGGAATTGGAAGATACATGAGATTGAGTTAGTTTGATGTATAGTGAGTTGATCCAGTGCTTGAGAATCGTATAAAAATGCCTATAGGAGAGTCGTTAGTAGCCCTTAATTCTCCATTTTACACACTTTCGCTGTTAGTAACATTGCGGTAGAATTGCTGTTTCCGCAATTCTGCTAAGTTAAAAATTATGTTTAGCCATTTTCCTCTTCGTTTATTAATCTCTTCTCTTTTCGTTTGTGTTTACCATTTACTTGAACTTGTTTATGTTGCTTCCCTTTATAGATTCAGTAGTAATTAGGCAATTGAAAACCAACTTTACTCCATCAAATCCATCCATTTTTTCTTAACAAAACACTTCACGAGTAGCTCATAATAAATCTCTGTGGGAAAACGAATGAAAAAATACTTACTACTTGCTATAAGATCATGTATGCTTGCATGTTCTGAGTGCTCTCTCTCTCTTATTGCTTATTTATTTTAACACATTGAGCACGCAACAACAGCCTCTGTTTTTAAGTTCTTGATACGGGGTTGAGACGCATTCTTCTTAGCCTTCTTGGAGGCCTTTGGCCTCTTTGCCTTGACAATCACAGGGGCCCTCTTCTTGGGCACCGATTCAGCCTGTTTCTCCAACCCAGCCACCACCTCGGTAGCTACTCGCTAGATACATTCATCTAGTGTTTCATCCATCGAATTCCTTCTCCCCAATTCTTTTTCAACAGGGCTGTCAGGACTGTCATCCCTGATGGGGGAGACTACTTCCTCTCCTTCTTTAGCATCACCAATTGGGGTGGATGCAGAATCTGGTTGTCCTACAGGGGATACCTCAGGCTCCGACTATTGTTGTGTGGAAGCAAGGCTTTGCATGGCTGTTTCAAACGATGGCCTGCTGCTTGTGAGGCTTTCCTCACTGGTGGATGATCTGATCTTGGTCTTAGGATCTCGATCAGCTGTTACCTTTCTTTTCCTCTTCGCAGGTATCTTTCTTGGTTCAGATGTGTTGGCAGCCCCAGCAGCTGCTAAAGAAATCAACGCATCCCCAGCCATCGCAGTATCTTCTGTGGTGGGGGATGGTTTTGTGGGAGTGGAGCTTTCTGCTCGGGTTGTAACCATTTTTGTTTCTTGAAGGTAAATATTCGTAAATTTTTTAGGAAGAAGGAAGGAGAGATTCGATTTGAGAGCTCGAGGGTTTTGAGAATTGTGAATGGGAATGAGCCGCAAACTTTCCTATTTATAATGATTTGCGCAAATAAAGGCTACACCTTTGCGGACTCCGCAATGTTTCCGCAATGCCTTGAATCTCATATAAAATCTTTGAAATGTTACCGTTCGGAATTCATTCCTTGATTGACGTCTGCCCCAAGATTTTAACAAACCAAATCTTTGATTTTCTCAGATTCTTCCTTCATCTTCTCTTAGCCTCTCGATTGAACACCCATATTGCCGTTAGGATTTCCAATCATCACACTTATAATCAATATTAAAAAAAAACTTAATTAGTTTCAGAAAATTAAAACACTTTAATGAAAAACAGTAAATAAAGATAATTATTTCGTATTCCTTCAACGTTTGAGCACAAGGATAATTCCAATAACCGCCCTTGCTCATCTTCTTTAATTGACTTTAAGCCTCGGACAAGAGGAATGCTGAGAGCGTTCTCACGTCTCCTTCCTCGTAGTAGTGCTTCAATCTAGCACCATTTACCATGAACGGCTGGCCTTGTTCCAAATTTTGAATTTCAATTGCACCATGAACAAACACATTAGTAATCACAAATGGACTAGACCAACGAGACTTAAGTTTGCCAGGAAACAATTTCAATCGTGAATTAAATAATAGAACATGTTGGCCCTTTTTGAAATCCTTTATCCTAAGTCTACTATCATGCCAAATTTTAGTTTTTTCCTTATACATTTTAGCATTTTCGTATGACATGTGCCTTAGTTCATCTAATTCATGCAATTGCAGAGACCGCAATGTTCCCGCATCGGTTATGCAAAAGTTTAACTCTTTTAAAGCCCAAAAGGCTTTGTTTTCTAATTCAAGGGGTAGGTGGCATGCTTTTCCATAAACTAACCTTTAGGGAGACATTCCTAATGGTGTTTATATGCAGTTCTATATGTCCACAGTGCATCATCTAATTTAAAAGACCAATCATTTCTATTCGGCTTTACAACTTTTTCAAGTATACTTTTGATCTCTCTATTAGAAATTTCAGCTTTCCCATTTGAATGGGGATGATAAGGTGTTGCTACCCTATGCTTAACATTTTACTTAGCTAACACTCTCTCCATAGATTTGTTTATGAAATGTGTTCCTTCATCACTTATGATGGCACATGGTGTGCCAAATCGTGTGAAAATATGCCTATTCAAAAAATTTACAACTGTTTTAGCATCATTTAAAGGACATGCAATTGCCTCAACCCATTTTGAGACATAGTCTACAACTACTAAGATGTAAAGATTACCAGCCGAGGGTGGGAATGGAGCCATGAAGTCAATGCCCCATACATCAAAGATTTCTAACTCTAAGATATATGTCAAAGGAATCTCATCCTTCCTACTGAGGTTACCTGTTCGTTGACATTCATTGCAATTGTGTGCATAGTCATGTGCATCCTTGAAGATTGTAGGCCAGAAGTAGCCACTTTGGAATACCTTTGCAGCAGTCCTCTGACCACCAAAGTGTCCTCCATAAGGAGCTGTATGACAATGCTGCAAGATTGACCTTGATTCAGCAGCTGACACACATTTCCTTAGCAATCCATCCGCACAGCTTCTGTAGAGGGTTGGATCATCCCAAATGTACTTCCTAGCCTCGTTTAAGAATTTCTTCTTGTCTTGCCCCCTTCTGAAGTCTGGTAACACCTGTGAGGCAAGAAAATTTGAAATATCAACAAACCATGGTTCATCATTATTATCACAATGTACTAACACAAAAACACGTTCATCAATAAAAGAATCTGTCATTGCGGGCTCCGCAATAGATTCGCAATGACTCTGCAATCTTGACAAATGATCAGCAACTACATTTTCACATCCTTTTTTGTTTGTGATTTCTAGATCAAACTCCTGCAAAAGTAACACCCATCTAATTAGTCGAGGCTTGGCATCAAGCTTCCTCATTAGGTACTTTATTGCAGAATGATCAGTATAAACAATTGTCTTATTTCCTACAATATATGTCGTAAACTTCTCACATGCAAACACTACTGCTAACATCTCTTTTTGTGTGGTAGTGTAGTTGCATTGAGCTTCATTCAAAGTTTTACTCGCATAATAAATAGGATGTGTTAATTTTTCTCTTTTTTGGCCAAGCATGGCTCCAATTGCATAGTCATTCGCATCACACATCAATTCAAAAGGCATATCCCAATTTGGACCGATTATGATTGGTGCTTTGACTAAGCATCTTTAAGCTTGGTCCATGCTATTAAACACTCATTTGAAAAGACAAAAGTTCTATTCAGCTCTAGAAGCTCACAAAGGGGTTTAGAGATTTTTGAAAAGTCTTTTATGAATCTTCTATAAAATATTGTGTGTCCGAAGAAACCTCTTATGGCTTTTACATTCTTAGGTTCAACAAGCTTCTCAATGACTTCTATCTTGGCCCTATCGACCTCTATTCCTGCCTTAGACACTCTATGTCCGAATACTATTCCTTCTTCCACCATGAAGTGACATTTTTCCCAATTCAAAACTAGGGTGGTTTCTTCACACCTAGTGAGAACTTGTCCTAGATTAGATAGACACTGGTTAAAGGAATCACCAAATACTGAGAAGTCATCCATAAATATTTCTACTATGGACTCATCTAGATCAGAGAAGATTGCCAACATACATCTTTGGAACGTTGTTGGTGCATTGCAGAGGCCGAATGACATTCTGCGAAAAGCAAACGTGCCAAATGGACATGTAAATGTTGTTTTCTCTTGGTCCTTAGGGTCTATGGTGATTTAGTTATACCCTGAGTTGCCATTAAAAAAGCAATAGAAGGCTTGGCCAGCTAATCTATCTAGCATTTGGTCGATAAAAGGTAAAGGAAAATGGTTTTTTTTAGTTTCTTTATTAAGTTTTCGATAATCCATACATACTCTCCATCCTGTGACAGTTCGAGTTGATATTAATTCATTGGTACACATTGGATAGGACTGACCCACTGACTATTGGATATTGGGAAGATTACACCTGCATCTAACCATTTAATAATTTCTTTTTTGACTACCTCTTTCATGGAGGGGTTCAACCTACGTTGGTGATCTATTCTAGGTGTATGTTCCTCCTCTAACAATATCTTATGCATGCAATACGAAGGACTTATACCCCTAATGTCAGCAATCGTCCACCCAATTGCTTTTCTATGTTGCTTAAGCAGCAATATTAACGCAAGTTCATGCTGTTTATTTAATTTGGACGAAATAATGACAGGCAAGGTATCTTTCTCTCCAAGATATGCATATTTAAGGTGTTCAGGCAATGGTTTGAGTTCTAATAAAGGTGGTTGTTCAATTGATGGCATCATAGGAATTGTGGTTCTTTCAGATAATTCATTGGTCATGCATACATGCTGAGGGTTATTCACAGATACATCCATCAATTCAGAAATATTTAAATCATTCAAATCAATTTGTGCATAATTAGTAGCATGCTTGACTAACAATTCATGCTCAAGTTCAACTTCAATTAATAAGTCTACTATATCTATAGTGGCACAGTGTTCAAGATTAGAAGAGTACCTCAAAGCTTTAAAAACACTGAACTTAACCTCTTTATCATGGACTCGCATGGTAAGTTCACCTTTTTTGACATCAATTAGGGCCCTACCTGTGGCTAAAAAAGGTATGCCTAGTATGATTGGCACCTCTTTGTCTGCCTCGTAGTCCAAGATTATAAAATCTGCGAGAAAAATAAATTTGTCAACCTTGACTAGTATATCCTCAATCTTACCTTTAGGGTATGAGATGGATTTGTCTGCAAGTTGCAAGGTGACTGTTGTTGGGCGTGTTTCTCCTATCCCAAGCTGTTGGAATAGTGACAAGGGCATGAGGTTGATGTTGGCGCCCAAGTCACATAAGGCTCTGCCCACATGTTTGCCTCCTAATTCTACTAGCAAAGTGAAAGAACCAGGGTCCTTCTCCTTCTTTGGCAGCTTGTTTTGGAGTATGGCACTGCACTCTTCAGTGAGATTAACTGTTTCAAATTCCCCAATAACTTTCTTGTTAGTGATAATATTTTTTAAAAACTTTACATATGTTGGCATAGATTGCAAAACTTCCAAAAAAGGAATATTAACATGGACTTGCTTCAGGATTTCCAAAAGCTTATGGAAATGAGCTTTCTGTTCTTGTTTCTTCTTGAGCCGTCTAGGAAATGGAGGTGGTGGCACATAGGTGGGCAAATCAGGTTGCCTAATGACAGGGGGAGGCCTAGGAATTTCTTCTAGTTCCTCAATGATAGGCTCCAGCCTCGCCCTTGTTGTGCTTGGTTGTATTTGGTCAAGGTTAGGCAGAGAATCCAGTGGAGCACTAGACTCTTCATTCTCTACTCTCTTTGGTGCTTCTCTGCTATTAATCACCAATGGCCTTCCACTCCATAGTTCAATAACTTTAACTTGTTCCTTACCAATTCTTCTTGGAGTTTCTGTGTCAGCAGACAGTCTGCCTTGGGGCCTATTCTTCAGCTCTTTTTCCAACTTCCCAATTGGATTCTCTAAACTTCTCAAGGTTGCTTGCTGGCTCTGCAAAGTTGCATCATTCTTTGTTATGTATTCCTTCAGCAAGTTCTCCACTTATGTTCCCATCGGTTGGTTGTTGACATATTGTTTCTGGTATGGGGGTTGACTACATTGTTGGTGTTGAGTGAAACCAGGTGGTCCACTTGGTCTTGGTTGATTTTGCATTTGGCTTGTGCTTTGTTGTCCACTCCAAGAGAAATTTGGGTGGTTTCTCCAACCAGGGTTATATGTATTTGAATAAGGGTTGTTCCTTTTGTTGTTGCTGACTTCCAACATAGCACACAAAAGCTGGATTAGCAGGGCAATAGTCATATACATGCCCTTCCCAACAGAATCCACAAACTAGTGCATCCACTTGGTTGGCTACTGCTGTGCTTGTTGAAACAGATGCCACTGTGTTGACACTTTGTTGAATATTTGTCTGAGCCATTTGCTTCATCAGGTTTGCCAGAGCATTGATCTGGTTGCTCATTATGCTGAGTGCATCCATGTCTTGAGCCTTCCTTCTGTTTGGCTCCACAGGATCGTCTGACCATCGGCAATGTGATGTTGAGATTTTCTCCAAAATCTCATAGGCTTCGTTATAGCTCTTTGACAGCATATAACCTCCAGCTGAGGAATTCAATACTTGCCTCGTGCTGGGGTTGCATCCTTTGAAGAATACTTCAATCTGGATACACCATGGAATGCCATGGTGTGGACATTTGAGTAGAAGATCCTTGAATTTGGTCGAGGCTTCATGTAGAGATTCATTCTCCGCTTGCTTGAATTTGATGATGTCATCACAAAAGTTAGAGTTCCTATCTGGAGAAAAATACTTCACCAGGAACTTCTCAGCTAGGTCTGTCCAGTTGACAATTGATCTAGAGGGGAAGGAATTCAACCATGTCTGGGCTTTGTCTCTTAATGAGTATGGGAATAGATACAGTCGCAAAGCCTCTTGAGATACTCCTGGAATGACAAAGGTGTCATTCACTCCCAGGAAGTTCCTCAAGTGATTGTGGTGGTCTTCATTCTCCACACCGAAGAATAGTCCAACTGTAGACAACATCTGAAACATGAAGGTTTCAGTTCGAATGAGTGAGTTGTGGTTTCGGGGCGTATGATGCTCGGATTAAGCTCCTCAGGCATAGGTACAAGGTATGATAGTATAGCACTGTCCTTATCATTCGCAATTTCAATGGGATTGCGAGTGTTAAGTGCTCGATTTGGTGCTTCTTCTGCTCTTTCCATTTCAGCTTGTTGTGGTTCGAATTGTACTGACTCTGCGTGGTCAGCAATATGCTGAAATACAGGTTGATTTTGCTGCTTAAAAAGTCGTTTCCTAGTTCTATTTCTGTTCCTTAGAGTCCTTTCAGGCTCAGGATCAAATTGGAGATTGTGGTTTGGAAAGTCATTCATAAACCAGCTTTGTTAGTACCTGCAAAATAAACGCAAAAGATTAACTCCAATTTAATTAAGCTCTTCTAAAATAACACAAATCGTTTTTACTAAACAAAGTCCCCGGCAGCGGCGCCAAAAACTTTTTGCGTGCTCAGTGTGTATGTAAATTAAATGCGAAGAGCACTCAGATCATGCAAGTATACATGGTCTGCAGCAAGTGATAAGTATAATTTATATCGTTTTTCCACAGAGACTGAGTTGAGTGACTAGCGATTTGGTGTGTGTTAAGTTAGATAAGGTAACTTGAATTAGATGGATTTTGGTTTGAGGCACAAAATTATAAAAGATGCAAGTAGAATGCAAAAATAAACACAAAGCAAACTAAGTTGAGGAAACTATAATGTGGAAACTAGTATTGCGGGTCTCGCAATACTTTCGCAATGGATTTGCAATGGATTAAAAAGTTAATAAAATGACTAAGGTAAAGGCAGAGCTTGATATTGCGGTGCTCGCAATAAATTAACAACGATTAAAATCTAAAGTAAGACAGCAAGGTTGGCTTAAGAGTCCTCTACTGGAATTTAACTATGATCATTCAGCAGTAAATTAACATCTCATGCATCGTCTTAGCTAGATCTCATACATCTTCCGATTATATGCATTAGTTTCTTAGATTACTTCTGTCCAAGTAAAGCTAACAACCTATTTATAACCACATGCTAACAAACGTGCTAGGAGAATGCCTATTCCTAGGCCACTATCTGGTTACCATGAAAGGCTAACATGAATGAACGACTCTGAATTCTTACTCCTTCCAGAGGTTAGGAATTCTTCAGACAAAATGGATTGCCGGTCGAAATTGCCCATGGGATGAAGATCACATTCATTCAATGCATTCATGCTACTTTACATGCTGAATTCACATAAGTCTATCCTATAGATTCATCCTAGAAAACCTCTTTTTAGTTAGTTACTCATGGTTTTCGAAGAACTCAAGGAGATTAATTGATTACTCATGGAATGAAGAACAAAACAAAACTAATTGATTGAAGACCAAGAAATGAAGAACTCAACTAAACTAATTGATTACTCTTAAAAAGGCAAATTTCATAAGAATTCGTAAAGCAACATACTTCGATCCGAAAGAAATAATTAAGGAGAAAGCAGTAAATGATTCGAAACAACACTTAAAGGAAAGCAGTAGTTAATTCGTAAAGCAATTAAAGGAAAGAAGCAAGTTGAGTGAAGATCTTCCAAGCCGTGATTCGCCTCGGATAAAGGGGAAGATTAGCTGATCTTGGGGATGAATTCAATCAGAAGAGAAGATGGATCTTCTCTTCTTCCTCTCGAATTATCAACGCCAAGGGCTTTGTTTCTTCGATCCAACAAACGGGGGAAGAGGATTTCGTCTTCGAGATCTTCACTATCGGGATTGTGTTCCCTCTCCAGTTGTGTTTTTTCCATCTTCATCTGGCTCTTTTTATAGCCTCCAGAGGTTCCATCAGCTGCGGATCTCCATCCATTCTGAGGTAACAACCTCACACGTGGTAGCAGCAGAGAGGTTTGGCGGCTGGAAAAGCGCAGCACCAAAGACTGACGGCTGAAAAATCGTAGCAGCAAAGACTGGTATTGCGATTGCATTGCGAGGATCGCAATGCTCTATTTCCAGCTTCTCTTTGTCTCATCCTATTGCGAGCTTCGCAAAACTTCAGCAATACATCTGCAAGGTATAAATTAGCCATTTTTCACCAAGTTGCATACTTTTGCATAACTTTTTCATATAAGCCTTAAATTAACATCATTTCACAAAATCTCACTTTTAAGCACACATTATGCTAACTTCTAACTAAAATGCTCAAGAATTTCCATGAATATCAGGTAATTAAAGTCCTAAATAACACTCATTTGGAGAGGTAACAGCGACCTCGGGCCACTCTCACCCATACAAGTCAAAGGATAAACCCGAATAAACAGGAGTTCATAGCGTGCTCAGGATTCAGATCGAGTTACGTAGTTCATCATATGAAAAAGTCGGTCTTTACAGTAAACAGAGTTATAAAGAAAGAGCGACTTGTTTCGCGGTTCACTCTTATGCAAACTTATTGCATAGAAAACCCCCACTCGCATGTCTCCACATGAACGATTTCGGATCACATCGTTTGTACTATGCAAAGCGGCCCGCGACCAATAGTGTCCCCAAGATAAGGTACCCAGCCTTATCCCTATACTATAGACCGTTCTGGGTATTACTTGAACTTGATCCATAATCATGTCACATATAGGTTAAAAGTAAACACAATTCACTTTATTCAATAACAACTTTAATGAATAAATCTCAATAACAACTTTAATGCAAAATAGAATATACATTCAGTTTACAAACCACGAGTTTTAGGACATAAAACCCAACAACTTCGAACTCTTCGTACCGCCTCGGACAAGTTTGCTCCCCCGAACACTTCGACCAATTTCTCTTCGAGCTTCCATCGAACTGCCCAGAACGAGTTTGAACTTCCACCGAACATTTCAATCTTGAACAACAAGCTGAGTCTTGAGCGGACTTCGAACTCTTTGTACCGCCTCGGACAGGCTTGCTCCCTCGAACAATTTGGCCAATTTGTCTTCGAGCTTCCATCGAACTACCCAGAACGAGTTTGAACTTCCACCGAACATTTCGGTGAGCTCAAAACTCGAGCTTCTTTCACAAAGAAACCTATATGGACTCTAATGACTCTAAAAGAATACAGACTCTTCAGTACACATTAAAGCCCATACATTCTCGGGCAATTACAAAAAATGAATTTAAAAAAAGAAACGATGCTAAAACCGATAAACACTTTAGACGTCCATTCAGAAAAAATTTCTATATTAAAATACCCACCAATCTTAAATTGATGCAAATTGAGTTGATCAAAATACGCTCTGATACCAATTGATGGAGCGTAATACGCTGCGAAAGCGATTTTAGATCGTTGATACTCTAATTTCATCAATTTAATAAACTAGAAACATGCTTGAAACGACGGAAATAAGAAATTTAGAATACATACCCTTGTAGTTCCAATTTCTTCAAGATCCGTCAGTCGTTTCTCCTCACGAACGCTTCAAGCTTCTTCTCACGAACGCCCCGAGGACCACCTCCGGTAGTCCCGCTATCCTCGGCACCGAGCAACGAAGTTGTGGGACTCCGAAAAGAAAGAAAAAGAAAAAACAAAGGTAGGAAGATGGATGCTGAGAAGAACAGGGGGCAAAAAAGTTTTCTTTTTTTAAAATTTGAACTTCAGAGAAACCTCAGTGAAGAAGAACAACTCCAAAAGGAATTGAAGTACAAAAGTAACGACCCGAAAATCCACTCGCCCTTTTTTTTAAACAAAAATTGGTTAGTCTGAGGACACTTGCGTTACATGCAAGTGTCCACTTAAATATATATATATATATATATATATATATATATATATACTTATTAATTAAAAAATTTAATGAATTAATATTATTTAATTTAATATCAAATATTAATTAAATAATATGACTAATCCCAATTTTTTTAAAACACAGTTTTTGCACATGAATCCTATTCCTGTTTTAGACCAATCTCATATTTAAATCATATTTAAAATGTCTATCATCCTTCCAAAACCCGAATTTGAACAAATTCAAATTCTTTTTGTTTTTATTTTTTCTTATAATGTCGCAAGACGTTATCCGAGCTAGCGAGGTGAACCTAAAAACCTACAGATCATGAGCTCCAACGATACGAGATTATCCGGTTAAAACTCTTTTAACCGAAATAATCAACATTCGTTAACCTCCGGAGACTCCACTATAGTCCGAGAGTTGCACTCTCCTCACTGTAGATATATTATGTCCTCTTGATATAACCATTATGGGTAAGTCGATCCTTCACATGTGTCCGTAATCACAGCGGGTCATTTATACCATTCAACCCATGTATTACCTTTTGTTCCTTAAGTACCACTGACACCTCTAATGAACATTTGATATGTAATCCAATCAGCAGATCAAAACTCTCTCCACACAGAAGAGGATGAGGCCTCATGTTCAAAACTCGGAGTCAACTATTAAGGGAACACCTCTCTACTAGCCCTTATAAACGGGTATGAGTGAATTCCATCTTGCTGTACTATTTCCCCAGCTACCTATTCGAGTTTGTCCCCAAGGTGGTAGGCTTATTGAGTCGGTGATCTGGGCACTCTCACCCGTGCAAGTCAAAGGATACTTTTGAATAAATAGGAGTTCATAGCGAGATCGAGATTGAGAACGAGTTACCTAGGTCATCATATGAAAAAGTCGGTCTCATCAGTAAACGATGTTATAAAGAGAGAGCGACTTGATTTCGCGGTTCAGTCTTATGCAAACTCTTTGCACAGGACGCCCTCGCTTCTCACATCTCCATGTGAAACGATTCAGATCACATCGTTTTGTACTATACAAAGCGAGCCGCATCCAATAGTGTTACCAGAATAAGGTACCCAGCCTTAACCATATACTATAGACCGTTTTGACTGTCTACTTGAACCTGATCCACATTCATGTCATACATGAGGTCCAAGTACTCATCCCTCACCATGGGTGTTTGTTATTGGTACAGATTAATACAAACATGTTTCATTATATTCAATAAACATATTTACTGAATAAACCTCAATAACTCTTTATTGCGTAAATAGAAATATTACATACACAACGTTTACAAACTACGAGGTTTAGGACATAAAACCCAACACACATGTCGAGGCTTTTTGCACTCATAACAGATGATGGAGTCCCTATTTCGCTTTTCACCTTTGACATCTCGACTATAGTTCTTCTTGAAAAAGTTTCTTTTCCGGAAGTGCTTCTTGAACTTCCTTGTAAGGTATCCAAATTCTTCATCATTTAGTTAATCTTCGCTTTCAAATTCTACTTGGATGATAATAGACTTTAATGCCAAAGTTTTCTTGTTTTTGATGTTACCTTTCATATTGCCCTTCATAATTATCTCATGTGTCATTGAAGATCCGATGAGCTCCTCCAATTTAGGTATTGAAAGGTCCTTAGCTTCTTGAATCGTCGTCACTTTAGCTTCCCAACTTTTTTAGCCAACAACATTAGAATCTTCCTCGCATTTTAAGATGTAGTATATATTTTTCCTAATCCCTTCAAAGCATCCACAATAATTGTAAGTCTCGTAAATATTTCAGAAACGGATTCATTAGGATTCATTTTAAATAATTCATAGTTATGAACAAACATGCTAATTTTAGACTTTTTTACTTGATTAGTTCCTTCATGAGTTACCTCAAGCATATCTCATATTTCTTTATCACTATTACTTGCAGAGACTTTATTAAACTCATTAGAGCACAAAGCACAAAATAAATTATTCATGGCTCGAGCATTTATAGATAATTTATTTTTTATCTTCATCATTTAACTCATTTTCTTGTTTAGGTGTTACGTCTCCAAAAGTACATAATTTAGGGACTTATTTACCATGTAATCGTGTAAACTCTTGAGCATTTCTGTTAGAGTTTAGTTTAATACGTGAATAAATATGAGAATTCAAAGAATGAAACTAAATTAGGACTTATGTGTAAAAGGAACAAAAAAGAATAAAAAACAATGCTAAAAGAGTCAAATTGTACATTGCAGGATAATTGCGGAAACATTGTTGTCTCTGCAATGGATATTGCGGTCACAACGAGGAAACCGCAATGCTAGAGTTGCTGCTGTTAAGTTTTTCCAACCGTCCGCCGCCACAGTTGCGATCTTTCAGCCGCCGCAGCTCTCCCCTGCTACCACGTAGAGGATTGTTGTTTAGAATGGATGGTTCTCCTTGACTGAGAAGTACCTGCAAAAAGCTATAAAAGGAGGTTAAGGGGGAAGGAGAATACCAAGCTCGGAAGCGTAGAATTCCCATCTCAACGCAGTTTCTCTTCGTTTTCTTATCCCGTTTGTTGGAGTGAAAGACTCAGCTCTTGGCACCGATAATTCGAGAGGAAGAAGAGAAGATCCTTCTTCTCTTCTGATTGGATTCATCCCTAAGAAACGCTAACCTTCCCCTTCATCTGAGGCGCTTGCGGCGAGGAGTTTCACGCACACTTTTACATCGCTTTCTACTGCTTTCTGTCTTCCATTTATCTACTGTTTGCTGTCATTCGTTTCTATTTGTTCGTTCCGTTTTTATTTCGTCTTCATCTGTTCAAGTTCTGTATTGTTTTACATTCGGTCGCACATTAAGTGTTGAACCTTATTTGATATAGTAATCGGTTAAATATTTGCTAATCTCCATCTCGCCTTCTGTCTTTCCTTTACTTTCATTTTGCTTTAAACCATGCTTAATCAATCTAATCTTTCCACTCCACCATCAACCATGAGTAACTAATCACACAAGGGTCTACTAATGATGAATCTATAGGTAGAAATACTTGAATTCAGCATGTAGGATAGCTTCGAATGCATTGAATGTATGTGTACTTCATCCCATGGGCAATTTCGACCGGCCATCCATTTTGTCTAAAGAACTCCTAACCTCCAAAAGGAGTAAGAGTTCAGAGTCGTCCATTCATGTTAGCCTTTCATGGTAGCCAGAAAACGACCTAGGAATAGGCGTTTTCCTAGCACGATTCATTAACTTGCTTATATAAATAGATGCTTAAGTCTTACTTGGATATGAGTGAACTAAGGGATCTAATGCATGTAATCGAGAGATGCATGAGAATCAGTTAAATTGATGCATGATAAGTTAAGCTACTACTGAATAATCGTATGAAAAAGCCTATAGAGGAGTCGTTAGTTGACCTTGTTTCTTCATCTCACCCTTAAAACGTTGTTAAATTAATTGCTAGAAAATTGATGTCTCCGCAATTCTATAGTTCTGTTTTTGCCTTAGCCATTTTTTCAGTCTTCTACTTTTACGATTTTATTGCTAGAAAATTGCTTTCTCCGCAATTCTTTTTCCTCTACGTTCAAGTTAATCTCTTTACTTGTTTTTGTCTATGATTGCATATCTCGTACGTTCTTCATTAGTTTGGCACATCACCCTCAATTCTACCCCATTTAAGTCACCCTTTCTAATTTAACACCTCACTTCGTTAGTAACTAAGAATAAATCTCTGTGGGAAAACGAATGAAAAAATACTTATCACTTGCAGACCATGTATACTTGCATGTTCTGAGTGCTCTTCGCATCACACTTTTATTTACACACTGAGCACGCAACAAGTTTTTGGCGCCGCTGCCGGGGATTTTGTTTAGTAAACATGAAGTTTGTTAATTTAGAAAAAAAAAACTTAATATCTATTGGAGCTAATCTACTTTCATTTCTTTTACAGGTACCATCGAGCTAGTTTATGAATGAGCATTCAAATAGCAACCTAGAGTTCAATCCTGAGCCTAAAAGACTTCTTAGGGCCAGAAAAAAAGCTAAAAAACGCCTCTTTAAACAGCCACCTGTAACTCAAAACATTGCGGACTCCGCAGAGTCATCGCAATTCCTTCAACCCGAAATGGAGAGAGATGCCCCAAACCGAGCACCTATCATTCGCAACCCCATCGAAATCGCGAATGATAAGGATAGTGCCATCCTGTCATACTTAGTTCCCATGCCTGAGGAGCTTAATCCGAGCATTATACGCCCTGAGATTACAACTCTCTCATTTGAGTTAAAACCCGTCATGTTCCAAATGCTGTCCACCGTGGGACAATTCTTTGGAGTGGAAAACGAAGATCCTCACAACCATCTGAGAAATTTCCTAGGAGTCAGTGATACTTTCATCATCCCTGGAGTTTCCCAAGAAGCCTTAAGACTTTACCTTTTTCCCTACTCATTAAGAGATAAAGCCAAAACGTGGTTAAATTCCTTACCCTCTGGATCGATTGTCAATTGGACAGATCTAGCTGAAAAATTCCTAGTCAAATACTTCCCACCTGATAGGAATTCCAACTTCCGTGATGATATCATTAAATTCAAGCAAGCCGAAAACGAATCACTACACGAAGATTGGACAAGATTCAAAGATCTATTGCTTAAATTACCACACCATGACATTCCATGGAGTATCCAAATAGAAGTGTTCTTTAAAGGATTCAACCCCAGCACAAGGCAAGTGCTAAATTCTTCAGCTGGTGGTTCCATGCTTTCTAAGAGCTACAATGAAGCCTATGGGATTTTGGAGAAAATCTCAACTTCCCATTGTAGATGGTCAGACGATCGTGTAGAGCCTAGGAAAGCTCAAGACAAGGACGCACTTAGTGCGATGAGTAGCCAAATCAATGCCCTAACCAATCTAGTAAAAAAAAAAGGCTCAAACCAATCTCCAACCAAGTGTCAACACCGCAGCAGCCGTTTCAATGGGCGCATCAACTAGCCAAGGTGAGACACTAATCTATGGATTCTGTAGGGAAGGGCACTTGTATGATTTTTGCCCTGGGAATCCAGCCTCGGTATGCTATGTTGGAAGTAAACAGCAGCCTAGGAACAACCCCTACTCTAACACCTATAATCCTGGTTGGAGAAACCACCCAAATCTTTCGTGGGGTTGACAACAAAATACTAACCAAGCACAAAACCAACCAAGACCGAGTGGAACACCTGGTTTCACTCAACAAACTAACCAACCCATGTACCAAAAACAATATAACCAACCAATAAGATCATCAGTAGAGAATTTGCTTAAGGAATACATTGCAAAAAATGATGCAACCCTACAAAGTCAGCAAGCCACCCTTAGGAGCTTAGAAAACCAAATAGGGCAGTTAGCGAATGAACTGAAAAATAGGCCCCAAGGTAGATTGCCTGCAGACACTAAAGTACCAAGAAGGGATGGAAAAGAACAAGTTCAAGCAATTGAACTTCGTAGTGGAAGACCGTTGGTGATCAACAACAGAGAAGCCCCAAAGCGAGTAGAGTAGTGCTCCACTGGATTCTCTGCCCAACCATGATCAATCACCACCAAGCACAACAAGGGTGAGGCTGGAACCTATCATTGAGGAACCAGAAGAAATCCCAAGGCCTCCACTTGTTATTAGGCGACCTGAAGTGCCTACATATGTGCCACCACCTCCATTCCCTAGAAGGCTGAAGAAAAAACAAGAACAGGAAGTGCACTTTAATAAGTTTTTAGAAATTTTAAAGCAAGTGCATGTTAATATTCCATTTGTGGAAGTTTTGCAATCTATGCTTTCTTATGTTAAATTCTTGAAAGATATAATTACTAACAAAAAAAGTCATTGGTGAATTTGAAACAATGAATCTCACCGAGGAGTGCAGTGCTATACTCCAAAACAAACTACCAAAGAAGGAAAAGGATCCTGGTTCCTTCACCTTACCAGTCGAGTTGGGGGGCAAGCACGTGGGCAGAGCTCTGTGTGATCTGGGAGCCAGCATCAATCTCATGCCCTTGTCACTATTCCGCCAGCTTGGAATAGGGGAAGCACGACCTACTACTGTCACCTTGCAGCTTGCAGACAGATCCATAGCATACCCGGAGGGAAAAATTGAGGATATACTTGTCAAGGTTGACAAATTCATCTTTCTTGCAGACTTCATCATTCTGGATTATGAGGCAGACAAGGAGGTACCAATCTTATTGGGCAGACCATTTCTAGCCACATGTAGGTCTTTAATCGATGTCCAAAAAGGTGAGCTCACCATGAGAGTTCATGATGAGGAGGTTAAATTCAGTGTATTTAAAGCTCTAAGGTATCCCTCTGATTCTGAATCCTGTGCAAGTGTAGATGTAGTAGATTCAGTTATGGAAGAACAACTTTAGCATGAACTGTTAATTAAGCATGCCACTAACTATGTACAAGTAGATATATATGACTTAAACATTTCTGAATTGATGGATATACCTGTGGACAATCCTCAGCATGTTTGTATGACTAATAAATTGTCTGAAAGAACCACAAATCCTTTGAAACCATCAATTGAACATCCACCTTTACTAGAATTAAAACCATTGCCTGATCATCTTAAGCATGCATATCTAGGAGAGCAAGATACTTTTCCTATTATTATTTCGTCCAAATTGAGTAAACAGCATGAAATTGTGTTAATATTGCTGCTTAAGCAACATAAAAAAGCTATTGCATGGACGATTGCTGATATAAGAGGTATTAGTCCTTCCTACTGCATGCATAAGATATTGTTGGAAGAGGAACATACACCTAGGGTAGATCATCAACGTAGGTTGAACCCTTCCATGAAGGAGGTAGTAAAAAAATAAATTATCAAATGGTTAGATGCAGGTGTAATTTTCCCCATAGCGAATAGTCAATGGGTTAGTCCGATCCAATGTGTGCCTAAGAAGGGTGGAATGACTGTAATATTTAATGAGAATAATGAACTAATTCCAACTAGGACTGTTACAGGATGGAGAGTCTGTATGGACTACAGAAAATTTAACAAAGAAACAAAAAAAGATCATTTTCCTTTACCGTTTATAGATCAAATGTTAGATAGAATAGTTGGCCGAGCCTATTACTGCTTTTTAGATGGTTATTCTAGATATAACCAAATTACCATAGACCCTGTGGACCAGGAGAAAACGACCTTTACATGTCCCTTTGGAACATTTGCTTTTCGCAGAATGCCATTTGGCTTATGCAATGCACCAACAACATTCCAAAGGTGCATGTTGGCTATTTTCTCTGACTTAGATGAGTCCATAATAGAAATATTTATGGATGATTTCTCAGTCTTTGGTGATTCGTTTAACAATTGTTTAGAAAACTTAGGACAAGTCCTAACTAGGTGTGAGGAGACCAACCTAGTCTTAAATTGGGAGAAATGTCACTTTATGGTGGAAGAAGGAATAGTCCTAGGACATAAAGTGTCTAGAGCAGGAGTAGAGGTCGATAGGGCCAAAATAGAAATAATAGAGAAGCTAGTGGAACCTAAAAATGTAAAAGCTATTAGAAGTTTCCTAGGTCATACAGGTTTTTATAGGATATTCATAAAAAACTTTTCAAAATTCTCTAAACCTTTGTGTGAGCTTCTAGAGCTAAATAAACCATTTGTCTTCTCGAAAGAATGTTTCCTAGCATGGACAACACTTAAAGAAGCCTTAGTCAAAACACCAATTATAGTAGGTCCAAACTGGGATTTACCGTTTGAAATGATGTGTGATGCTAGTGACTATGCAGTCGGGGTCATGCTAGGTCAAAAAATAGATAAACTAACACATCCTGTATACTATGCAAGTAAGACTTTAAATGAAGCACAATGTAATTACACTACCACAAAGAAGGAAATGCTAGCTGTAGTGTTTGCCTGTGAAAAATTTAGGAATTACATTGTAGGAACTAGAACAATTGTGTACACTGATAAGTCTGCACTAAAATATCTAATGAGGAAGGTTGATGCTAAGCCACGGTTAATTAGATGGGTATTATTATTGCAAGAGTTTGACTTAGACATTAGAGATAAAAAACGATGCGAAAATGTAGTTGCTGACCATTTATCTAGATTGCGAAGTAATTGCGAAAAAATTGTTGAGCCTGCAATTTCTGATGCCTTTGTTGATGAGCATGCCTTTGTGTTAGCGCATCGTGATAACGATGAGGAGCCTTGGTTTGCGGATATTGCTAACTTCCTTGCCTCGGAGGTACTACCAACTTTCAAAGGGGGGCAAGAAAAGAAGAGGTTCCTACATGAAGCTAGGAAGTACATCTGGGACGATCCTACACTTTACAAGACTTGTGCAGACGGATTGTTGAGGAAGTGTGTATCATCTGCTGAGGCAAAGTCAGTGTTGCAGCACTGTCATACGTCTCCTTACGGTGGACATTTTGGTGGCCAAAGGACGGCTGCAAAGGTGTTCCAAAGTGGCTACTACTGGCCCACGATATTCAAAGATGCCCACGACCATGCACACAACTGCAATGAGTGCCAACGCACAGGTAACCTTAGTAGAAAAGATGAGATGCCTCTCACATATATCTTAGAGTTGGAACTCTTTGATGTATGGGGCATTGACTTCATGGGACCATTCCCTCCATCTTCAGGTAACCTCACTAGTAGTTGTAGATTACGTTTCTAACTGGGTAGAAGCTATTGCATGTCCCTCAAATGATGCCAAGACAGTCATTAAGTTTCTAAATAGGCATATTTTTACAAGATTTGGTACACCACGTGCAATAATAAGTGATAAAGGAACCCACTTTATAAATAGAGCTATGGAAAATGTACTAGCTAAATACAATGTTAGACATAGAGTGGCAACTCCTTATCACCCACACTCAAACGGACAAGCTGAAATATCTAATAGGGAGATCAAGAGCATACTTGAAAAAGTGGTTAAACCTAATAGAAAGGACTGGTCTCTTAAGTTAGACGATGCACTTTGGGCATATAGGACTGCATATAAAACACCCTTAGGTATGTCTCCTTATAGGCTAGTGTATGGAAAAGCATGTCATCTTCCCTTCAAATTAGAAATCAAAGCCTTTTGGGCCTTAAAAGAGCTGAATTATTGCGTGACCGATGCGGGAACATTGCGGTCTCTGCAATTACATGAGTTAGATGAGCTAAGACATATGTCCTATGAAAATGCGAAAATGTATAAAGAAAAGACTAAGATTTGGCATGATAGTAGACTTAGGATCAAGGACTTTAAAAAAGGCCAGCATGTCTTATTATTCAACTCACGGTTAATGTTATTTCCAGGCAAACTTAAGTCTAGGTGGTCAGGTCCTTTTGTTATTACTAACGTCTTTGTTCATGGTGCTATTGAGATTCGGAACCTACACCACGGGCAGCCGTTTATGGTAAATGGTGCGAGGTTGAAGCATTATTACGAGGAAGGAGATGTGAAGACACTCTCAGCCTTCCTCCTATCTGATGCCTGAGAAGCACATCGAAAGGGGATGAGCGGTCACTGTGCTCATCCGTCAGAAGGCTATGCCTTAGGATTTTTCTTTAAGTATTTTAAATTGCTTTTTGTTTGTTTATTTCTGGTTTTAATTACGTATTTTTGTTTTAATTAGAAGGATATTAATGGGAGATCTTTAAGAGGCAATGAGGGAGATTAATCAAGGGGAGAAGATCCACGAAAAGATCTGGCGAAATCAGAGATTTGGTTGCTAAAATCTTGCAACTCAAATCAAGAAAATCATAACTACTATACGGAGTAATTGCGGAGGATTTGCGGAGTTCGCAACAGAAAATAGCCGTTGGAGAGTGCTTGAGTACAAATAGCCGTCATTGGGGATCCCTGCCCTCTACGTTTTCTCAAACCGTTGGAGCTTCAAAAACTCAGCCTTCTCCTTCCTCTGCATTCCCCACACTCAGATCTCAAAGAAACATCAATGGTGACAACACGAGCAGATCGATTCACGCCCAAGAAAGCGTCGCCTGACGCGGAATAAGCTGTGAGGGAGGTGTTGCTTTCTTTAGCAGACGCCGACATTGCGCAACCCTCACGACCTCCAAAGCTACCTTTGCGAAGAAAGAAATGGAAGGTGGCGACTGAGGTAGCTGCTGGTCCTTCTGATCTAGTCGGAACACCCAAGAAGAGGAAGTGGAAGATCGCGGTGTCTGATTCACCGATCAGGGAGAAAAATACTCCCAACGAGGAAAGCCTTGGGAGTGGCCGCCCATCATTTGAGACAGCCAGGCAGAGCCCCGAACCTCTCAACAAACACCGGAGCCTGAAGCTCCACCTGAAGAGCACCAAGATTCGGTGCCAAGCGACGAGCCGGCAGAGGAAGAAGAGGTGTTTTCCCCCTTAAGGGATGTCAGTCTTGACAGTCCTGTGGAGGGGGGAAGCAAGGACTCCATGGACGAGACATTGGGGGATTGTCTCCAGCAAATAACCACCAAGGCACGGCTCAAGAAGAGGGCCCCCATGATTGTAAAGGGCAAGCGACCAAAGGCCTCCAAAATATAGCAAAGCTATTTGCCTAGACAAACGAAAGAAGAAAAAAAAAGAGAAGAGAAAGAAATAAAATAAAACCTCTTGAGATGCTCCTCCTTCTTGTGTTTCCCAAGTAACATGGGCGATCGTGTAACCCACGTGGTGAACGGGTTGTCAAGGCCCGCCAAATTAGATTTATAATACTGGTTATGCTAATCTAGCTTGTAGATAGCGGTAGTCAGGTCGATCCACAGGGAACCTTGAATTAGCTTCTCTTAATCAATTTTTATTTGTTTTGATTAAAACAACAAATAAATGGGGGAATGGTTAAAGAAAACTGAAAAATAAAACATTAAGAAAATTAACTAACGGATAATTAAATAGCATAATTAAAATTGTAACTTGTGCTCCTAATTTTAGGGATCGGGATTATTTTAATGCGATTTAGATCATAGGGATTCAAATATACATAGCTCAAACAATTCAAACACATAAATTGCCTACTCGGAGCTGCCGTAGTAAACAAGCCCAATTAATTAATTAGAAATGTGCAATTCTAATTAAACTTGGTAAATAATCAATTGGGGGCGATCGTTCCATATTGATTAATTCCCAGTGACGGAAAAATTATGACGGATGTTTAACTTGGATAGCCTAAGCTAATATTCTGATTTATCTTCTAATCCAAGATTAGCTAATGCAAACTAAGGTAAACATGGATAGCCTATGCGGCTTAACTTAACCCCCGTTACTTTGGCGATTAGGAGAGGAACGACATCACTAATTTAATTAACGCTTAACTTAACCCCCGTTACTTTGGCGATTAGGAGAGGAACAACATCACTAATCTAATTAACATTCTAGCATGCATAAACAATTCAGTCGTCAACCAAATATGAATTAAGAACTAAACCATCACTAATTGCATCAAAGATTACCTAACCTCAAATCAGAGCAATTACCTTAGTTGCTCGTGATAAAAATCAAGACAAACCACAAGGGTTTAGGGTTGAAAGTAGGAAGAATTTGAGGCAAAACCTCTCATGCGCGCACGTCTACTATTAGAGCGTCTCGATTGGTGTTGTGTTTACCAAAAATAAATGAAAATATGTCCTCCCCCAATCTCAAACTCAAGCCTATCTATCTACAAAAGTTCTCTTGCACGACCAGACCACTTATCACTTTTGAGATAACATTTGATTCATTAAATTATATTTGGCTTGTGGGTTGTTCTTCCCCTTTGCCTCCTCCCTCTCCATCCCCTTCCTTCTTCTTCTTCTTCTTCCTTTCTTTTCTTTTCTTTCGAAGTCCCACCACTTCGTTGCTCGGCGCCGAGGATAGCCGGACTACCTGGGGTGGTCCTCGGGGCGTTCGTGAGAAGAGGCTGGAAGAGTTCGTGACAAGGAACGAGAGGCGGAGCTGAAGAAATTCGGAACTACAAGGGTATGTATTTCTAATTTCTTGTTTTTCTGTCGTTTGAGCATGTTTCCTAATTGTTAAATTGATGAAATTAGAGTATCATCGATCCAAAATCGCTTCCGCTGCGTATATCTTTCCATCAATTGGTATCAGAACGATTTTGTGATTAACTCAATTTGCATCAATTTAAGCTTGGTGGGTATTTTAATTTAGAAATTGTTTCTGAATGGACGTCAGAAGTGAAAATCGATTTTGTCATCATTTCTTTCTGAATTTCATAATTTGTAATTGCCCGAGAATGTATGGGCTTTAATGTGTGCTGAAGCGTATGTATTTTTAGAGTCATTAGAGTCCATATAGGTTTCTTTGTGAAAGAAGCTCGAGTTTTTGAGCTGGCCGAAATGTTCGGTGTTAGTTCAAACTCGTTCTAGGCAATACGAAGAGAAGCTCGAAGAGAAATTGGCCGAAGCATTCGGGGGAGCAAGCTGGACCAAGGAGGTGCGAAGAGTTCGAAGTCCGCTCAAGACTTAACTTGTTGATCAAGCTTGTAATAAAATAGTTATTGCTTGCTAAATTCCAAAATCGATCCACTTTAGTGTGTTTAATTAATTATGCATTGTGAATGTATGTTTTAATTAAAATTCATGTTTGTATGTCCATAACGCATGCCATATAGATTTAAAATCCCACCGTAGGAAGCATGCTTCATGCATAGTAAATATGTTATAAGTGTTATAATATATAGTATGCATATTTAGGAATTCATGAGTTTTGATATAAAAGTTATATTAATTCATGAATTAGATGTTGCTAGTTTAATTGAATAATTAATATAAGTGTTATATTAATTAAGAAATTGAACATACAACATTGGTTGGCCTAGTTTTATGCATATTGTATGTTATAAGTGTTCTAATGTATATGCATGTTTAATTCATGAGTATTAATATAAGAGTTATATTAATTCAGGAATTGGATGTTGTTGTTTATTACAATAATTGATATAAGTGTTATATTAATTATGACATTAAACATCCAACATTACTTTTATGCATATTGTATGTTATAATTGTTATAATGTATATGATGCATGCTTAATTCATAATAATTGATATAAGTGTTATATTAATTTATGAATTAGGAGTTGTATATTTAAGAGCATAATGGATATAAGTGTTATATTGATCATGAAGTTAAATATTCAACTTGTCATGCCTTAGTGAATGTATGTTTCAGAAGCATATAGATGGTTGTTATAGAAAGTCTAGTTTTTGCAAGTGTTGTAAAAATGACATAGACTTTTAAAATCTATAACAAAGATAAGAGCATGTTCATTTAGGGTTAAATGGTTCGGTCTGTTTTATTAGATAAAATAGGTCGAAATCTCGTAAATGCTAAGGTTATGAGAAACTCACCCGGTGAACTTTTGTCTAAGGTTGGAGGAAAATGAATTGACGGATCACCTCCTACCTGGGGACTAACCGGTACTTGAGTAAAGTTAACCAGGCTTTATGAGCATGCGTGTCAGGTGTGAGGTTAATAATCTTTTAATAACCTAGACATCTCAGGTAAATAGTTTGCCTAGACTTAAGGTTTTATTTTCTTTACCGGATAAAACCTGAGTATTTACCCTAAAATTACCGTCCATGATGCTTAGTAGAAGTGTTGAGAAGGAATATATGATATATCCCTTTAGTTCACAACGTGATAATTTTGCTCGGCCTCGTGATGTGAATAGGGCATCCCCATTCGGATGGTATTTGCAACTTTCAATAGCAAGGTGAATGGAGTAAGTCTCTATAGTAAGTGGGAGAAGGAAGTGCGTCGGTGCTTCCTGTGGTCTCCTCCATTGGATTGAACCGTGAGATTCCCATGTTCCGCCTGCAAGGTGACCCTAGGAGGCACCAATCCATTAGGAGGGATGGGGCATGGGAGATCGAACACCTCAGTCACCATTAATGGATAAAGAAACACAGGGCCATTCTCAACTCTGGCATTCAAATTCGGTTGCACTGTGAATTCGAATTCGATGATGACATTAAGTCTTTGTTCTCAACAATGGGTCGTCCTGTGAATTCTAAAAATGGAGGGTCACACTTACGGGATTTGCTAAGGAGTTAGTAAATCCAGACCAAAAACGATAACTAAGATGCTAGTAAAATATGAGTTATTTTGGAGCTAGCATTTAGTCAAGAATTTCTTTGTTTAGTAAAGGAGTGACTCGACTACCAGTCGGCAGCGACCATTCGGACTTACTAAAGTATCGTTGCAACTAAATAAAGAGTTTGGGTACTTTATTTACTGCTAAACCTTTTAATTGGTTTAAATAGGTTAAAATCGTTTCACTAATAGATTTACATTCTTTTTCAGCATGTTGAGCTCGTTTGTATAGTTGTTAGCTCACGACAAATTGACCGGAGAAAATTACGGGACCTGGAAGTCGAACCTGAATGCGATTCTGGTTCTCGACGACCTAAGGTTTGTCTTAACGGAGGAATGTCCTCCCACTCCTGGCTCGAATGCTTCTCGAAGTGTTCGAGAGGCATACGATGGATGCATTAGGGCTAATGTAAAGGCTCGAATCTATATCTTGGCAAGCATATTTGATGTTTTGGCCAAGAGACATGAGGTTATAGTTTCCTTGAGGGAAATCATGTCTTCATTACAAGCAATGTTTGGACAGTCGTCCTCATCGCTTCGTAGTGAAGCCCTCAAGTACGTTTACAACTCTCGCATGGTGGAGGATACCTCTGTTAGGGAGCTTGTCCTTGACATGATGGTCCACTTTAATGCGGCAGAAGTAAACGGAGCTTCCATCGACGAGAAGAGTCAAGTTAATTTTATCTTGGAATCTCTTTCGAAGAGTTTCCTTAATTACAGAACCAACATGGTGATGAATAAGATAGAATATAACTTGACTTCTCTCTTGAACAAGCTTCGGGCTTATCAGTCTCTACACACCTCTAAGGGAAATGAGAAGGAGTCAAATGTTGTCACTTCTAAGAAGTTCCTTAAGAGGTCGACGTCAGAGAGTAAGCCTAAGTCTGCTTCTCTAAGTAATGAGATTATTAAGAAGAAGAAGAGAAACAGGAGGAAGGGCAAAGCCCCTGCTGTTCACAAGGCACATTCTTCAAACATAGAAAAATGTTTCCATTGTATTGAAGATGGGTATTGGAAACGTAACTGCTCCAAATACCTTGCTGAGAAACAAGCTGAGAAAGAACGACAAGATAAATGTGATTTATTTGTCTAAACATGTTTAGTGGAATATGAATGTCATACCTGGATGTCTTCAGGAACCACTAATCATGTTTGTTTTTCTTCAGGAAACTAGTTCCTGACAGCCGGTTTCTCGTTATGAGATATCATTGCAGCTGAACTAGTGGAAGTCTTTATAGTTGTTGTATAGAGATAATAACATTTGACTTCTCCGTTGAACAAGCTTCGGGCTTATCAGTCTCTGCACACCTCTAAGGGAAATGAGAAGGAGTCAAATGTTGTCACTTCTAAGAAGTTCCTTAAGAAGTCGACGTCAGAGAGTAAGCCTAAGTCTGCTTCTCTAAGTAATGAGATTATTAAGAAGAAGAAGAGAAACAGGAGGAAGGGCAAAGGCCCTGCTGTTCGCAAGGCACATTCTTCAAACATAGAAAAATGTTTCCATTGTATTTAAGATGGGTATTGGAAACGTAACTGCTCCAAATACCTTGCTGAGAAACAAGCTGAGAAAGAACGACAAGATAAATGTGATTTATTTGTCTAAACAGGTTTAGTGGAATATGAATGTCATACCTGGATGTCTTCAGGAACCACTAATCATGTTTGTTTTTCTTCAAGAAACTAGTTCCTGACAGCCGGTTTCTCGTTATGAGATATCATTGCAGCTGAACCAGTGGAAGTCTTTATAGTTGTTGTATAGAGATAATAACATTTGTTATATGTAATTATTGTCTATATTTCTGGTTTAAACTGAACACTTGTATATTATATCTTTTGGTTTTATAATGAACAGTTCATTTAGCAAAAGCTATATACTGATGTGTTCAATTAAACTAAAAAAAACCTAGTCTGTTAAGACATACAGTTTTAAGACAAAAGCTATAGTCATTTCAACAATGGTTGTTGATCAAACTGAAGCTTCTCTATCGTTGAGAAAGCCTCAATGCAGTGGGAGGGTTGTAGGACAACCTGGTCCGCTGTATTGGCTTGTCTTAAACTCGAAGTTATCATATTCGATGATGACATTAAGGCTTTGTTGTCTCTAGTTAGATGTTACCTCGCCAAAAGTACATTATTTAGGGCTATATTTACCTTAAAACCTTGTACATTCTTGAGTGTTTTTGTTAAGAGTTAGCTTAATGTGTGCTTAAATGCGAGAATTTGAGAAATGATGCTAAAATATGACTTATTTGGAAAATGAACGAAAAAGAATGAAAAATTATGAAAAACAAGCTAAAATGTACATTGCAGGTACATTGCTGAAAAATTCAATCTTTGCTGCTGCATTTTTTTCCCAGTCAACAGTCTTTGTTGACTGAGTTTTTCCAGTAGTCAACTCTCCCTGCTGCGGCCACATGTCAAGCTTGACTACCTCACAAAATTGAATGGTGATCCACAATTATTGAGCAACCTTTTGCAACCACCTGGAGGCTATATAAAGAGAGTTAAATGAAGGATCAAAGCAATCAAAATTGAATCCACTTCAATTCATTCCACACAATCTCAGAAGTGAGGAGATCCCGATCGTGCAGAATCCCGAAGACGAAACCTCTTCCCCCGTTTGTTGGATCGAAGAAACAAGCCCTTGGCGTGATAATTCGAGAGGAAGAAGAGAAGATCCATCTTCTCTTCTGATTGAATTTATCCCCAAGATCAGCTAATCTTCCCCTTCATCCGAGGCGATTCACGACTTGGAAAATCCTCACGCTATTTACAGCTTTACTTTACTACTTTACTTTACTACTCTCCTTTACCGCTTTCGAATTTAATTTCTACTTTCCTTTAAATGTTGTTCTGAATCATTTACTGCTTTTCCCTTTCATTGTTGCTTTCGGATTGACATATGTTTGTTTACGGATTATTATATGAATTGTTTTCTTAAAAGAGTAATCAATTGGTTTTATTGAGTTCTTCATTCTGTCATCTCTTAATCAATTTGTTGTTTTGTTGAGTTCTTCATTTAATTATATTTCAATCAATTAGGTTTGTAAGTTCTCTGTTTCATGTGTAATCAACTCATTTCCTTTAGTTCTTCGAACACCATGAGTAACTAATTCAATAGAGGTTTGCTAAAGATGAATCTATAGGATAAAAGTATGTGAATTCAGCATGTAAAGTAGCATGAATGCATTGAATGTATGTGATCTTCATCCCATGGACAATTTCGACCGACCATCCATTTTGTCTAAAGAATTCCTAACCTCTGGAAGGAGTAAGAATTCTGAGTCGTTCATTCATGTTAGCCTTTTATGGTAAATAGAAAATGACCTAGGAATAGGCGTTCTCCTAGCACGTTTATTAGCATGTGTTTATGATTAGGTTGTTAGCTTTACTTGGACAGAAGTAATCTAAGAAACTAATGCATGTAATCGGAAGATGCATGAGAACTAGCTAAGACGATGCATGAGATGTTAATCTACTGTTGAATGATCATAGTTAAATGCCTATAGAGGATTCTTAAGTCGACCTTGCTGCCTTCCTTTACATTAAAATCGTTGCTAATTTATTGCTAGATTATTGCAAGAACCGCAATTCTACTTTTCCACATTATGACTTTACCTTTTTGCTAGCTTTGCATTTATGTTTACATTCTTCTTGCATCTTTTATATTCCTGTACCTCAACCCAAAATCTATCCAATTTAAGTTACCTTATCTAATCTAAAACACCAAATCGTTAGTCACTAAACTTAATCTCTGTGGGAAAACGAATTAAATTATACTTATCACTTGCTGCAGACCATGTATGCTTGCATGATCTTAGCGCTCTTCGCATTTACATTTTACATACACACTGAGCGCGCAACAAGTTTTTGGCGCCGCTGCCGGGGATTTTGTTTAGTAAACACGATTTGTGTTATTTTAGAAGAGCTTAATTTATTGGAGCTAATCTTTTGCATTTACAGGTACCAACAAAGCTGGTTTATGAATGAGTTTCCAAATCACAATCTAGAATTTGATCCTGAGCCTGAAAGAACTCTAAGGACCAGAAATAAAGTTAAGAAACGCCTTTTTAAACAGCAAAAGCAACCTGTACTTCAGCACATTGTTGACCACGCAGAGTCAGTACAATTTGAACCACAACAAGCTGAAATGGAAAGAACAGAAGAAGCACCAAATCAAGCACCTATCATTCGCAACCCTATTGAAATTGCGAATGATAAAGATAGTGTTATTCTATCATACCTTGTACCAATACCTGAGGAGCTTAATCCGAGCATCATACGCCCCGAAATTACAGCTCACTCATTCGAGTTAAAACCTGTCATGTTTCAAATGCTGTCCACAGTTGGACAATTCTTTGGAGTGGAAAATGAAGACCCCCACAACCACTTGAGAAACTTCTTGGGAGTAAGTGACACCTTTGTCATCCCAGGAGTGTCTCAAGAGGCCTTGAGACTTTACCTTTTTCCATATTCATTAAGAGACAAGGCCAAGACGTGGCTGAACTCTTTCCCCTCTGGATCAATTGTCAATTGGACAGACCTTGCTGAAAAGTTCCTAGTAAAATACTTCCCTCCAGATAGGAACTCTGACTTTCGTGTTGACATCATCAAGTTCAAGCAAGCCGAAAATAAATCACTGCATGAAGCTTGGATCAGATTCAAAGATCTTCTACTCAAATGTCCACGCCATGGCATTCCATGGTGTATCCAGATTGAAGTATTCTTCAAAGGATGCAACCCCAGCACGAGGCAAGTCTTGAATTCCTCAGCTGGAGGTTCGATGCTATCAAAGAGCTATAACGAAGCCTATGAGATTTTGGAGAAAATCTCAACATCACATTGTCAATGGTCAGAGGATCCTGTGGAGCCAAACAGAAGGAAGGCTCAAGACATGGATGCACTCAGCGCAATGAGCAGCCAGATTAATGCTCTGACCAACCTGGTGAAGCAAATGACTCAACTCAATATTCAACAAAGTGTCAACACAGTGGCAGCTGTTTCAACAAGCACAGCAATAACCAACCAAGGTGAGGCACTAGTTTGTGGATTCTGTGGGGAAGGGCATATGTATGACTAGTGCCCTGCTAATCCATCTTCGGTGTGCTATGTTGGAAGTCAACAACAACCAAGGAACAACCCCTATTCAAATACATATAACCCTGGTTGGAGAAACCACCCAAATCTCTCTTGGGGTGGACAACAAAGCACAAGCCAAACGCAAAATCAATCAAGACCGAGTGGACCACCTGGTTTCACTCAACACCAACAAACTAGTCAACCCCCATATCAGGAACAATATGTCAACAACCAATCGATGGGAACATCAGTGGAGAACTTGCTGAAGGAATACATAGCAAAGAATGATGCAACTTTGCAGAGCCAGCAAGCGACCTTGAGAAGCTTAGAGAATCAGATTGGGCAGTTGGCAAACGAGCTGAAGAATAGGCCCCAAGGCAGACTGCCTGCAGACACAGAAACTCCAAGAAGGGATGGTAAGGAACAAGTTCAAGCTATTGAACTATGGAGTGGAAGGCCATTGGTGATGAGTAGCAGAGAAGCACCAAAGAGAGTAGAGAATGAAGAGTCTAGTGCTCCACTGGATTCTCTGCCTAACTGTGATCAAATACAACCAAGCACAACAAGGGTGAGGCCGGAACCTATCATTGAGGAACCAGAAGAAATTACTAGGCCTCCCCCTAGGCAACCTGATTTGCCTACCTATGTGTCACCACCACCATACCCTCAAATGTTTGATTTTTATGATGATGACTCCTTTGTTACCTTCGAATCTAAGAAAAGTGATCCAATGGAATCTTCATATGAATTGGGGGAGTTGGTGAAAGTTGAGAAAAATGAAATTGTGCTGGATGAGGCCAAAGAGACTAATGCGCTGCTTGAGGAACAAGAATTTGAAATGTTTGAGGTTGCAGCAAGCTTCTCCACCAATGAAAGAGTTGAACCACCACCAACACAAATGCTCCAGTTGAAGAAGTTAGAAAGAGATATGCCAGAAAAAGAAGTCCCATCACACCAAACCTATGTTGTACCAACGCACATAAAGTACAAACCTTGGGATGTTATAACATGCAGTCTCTTTGAAAGAATCAACAATTTCAAGGTGTGGCAGAATGTCCGATCCCGTAAATCAAGACTTAAGTATCTTAAAGGAGCAGAAGTGGTGCCTCGAAACATTGAAGAATATCCATATGAGGCAGATTGACAAGGGAGATTTCTGATCCCTAAACTCTTAAATTAGGATTTTATCATGCTTTGCTTAGATTTCGTATGTTAGGAGTAGTTTATTTTGGGAATGAAATATTTATTATGTGCCAACAATCATAGTCGTTTAACATGAATTGATGATGCACAGTGGGCATATAGAACTGCATATAAAACACCTTTAGGAATGTCCCCCTATAGGCTAGTTTATGGAAAAGCATGCCATCTCCCCCTCGAAATAGAAAACAAAGCTTTTTGGGCTTTAAAAGAGTTGAATTTTTGCGTGACCGATGCGAGAACATTGCGGTCTCTGCAATTGCATGAGTTGGATGAACTAAGACACATGTCATATGAAAATGCTAAAATGTATAAGGAAAAGACTAAAATTTGGCATGATAGTAGACTTAGGATTAAGGACTTCAAAAAGGGACAGCATGTTTTATTGTTTAACTCACGATTGAAATTGTTTCCTGGCAAATTAAAGTCTCATTGGTCAAGTCCTTTTGTGATTACTAATGTGTTTGTTCATGGTGTAATTGAAATTCGAAATCTGGAACAAGGTCAACCGTTCATGGTGAATGGTGCTAGATTGAAGCACTACTATGAGGAAGGAGACATGAAAACGCTCTCAGCATTCCTCTTATCCGAAGCCTAAAAAGCAAGTCAAGAAAGGATGAGCAAGGGCGTTCAATGGAATGATCATTATGCTCAATCATCAGAGGAATATGGAATAGATAGTCTTTCGTTATTGTTTTTCTTTTAGATTGATTACTGTATTGTTATTGCTAGCTTTAATTAAGTTTGTTTTTTGTGATTTAGGAGCGTGGAAATTGGAGATTTTTAAACGGCATTCGAGGGAGTATTTCTGATCCCTTTCAAAAACAAGAAAAAAATCTGCTTTTCTGTGACCTGTTACCCCACCAATATCAACTGTTTGTTCTGTTTTAAATTCTTAATTTGCCTTAGTAGAGTAGCTTAGTCTAGTTTAATGTCGTCTGATTAGATAGCTTAGATAATTTTGCTATTTTCTGTAGTTGTTTATGAACGAATATCGCATGCTAGGAGCCTTGATCACAGTTAAAACTGCTCTGTTGGAATCATTGCGAATTCTTTGCGGACACCGCAATATTTTGTTAGTTTAAGCATGTTGGTGTATGACTTTCTGATGGGTTGTCTGTCTTTAAATCTCATGATTTGGCTGCATTACTGATGTCCATAGGTAGTCTGTCTATTGAGCATGCTGGATGAGTGTCAAGTACACCTTTGTTAGTTCTAACTAGCTTCATGAATTGTTGAGCATGTACCTCTGTTAGACCTTACCATGTTGGTTTTAGTAAATTTCTGCTGTTGAGTTATCTGCACTATGAGGGTCATTCCATCCCTAGGAGTTTTAAGTCTGTCTGGTTTTTATTTAGACTAGATGCTTCTAAGATAAGTTTGGGGGTGTGCCACCTCAGACTCTCATTGGGGACAATGAGAAGTTTAAGTTTGGGGGAGGCAACCTCTAGGCCTAGGAACACTCCTCTCTCCTTTGAAAAATAGACATTCTTCTTCTAAAAAAAAATGAATAAGAAAGCAAAAGAAAAGTAAAGGGTACTGTCTCTCTCTAAGGATGCTGAGTAATCAGGGCCAGTTGTGTAACCCACAAGTGGCACTGCATCAAAAGGCAATTCAAAGAGAAGACTTTGCCAAAAGAGAAAAAAAGGAAAAGTAAAACCAAGGAAGAAGAATGTGTGCCAAAGAGCTACGGCCTAAGTGTTTAGATGTCGTGTGAAATTGAACTCTGATCCTTAGTTTGCTAAACACATGGCTGTAGCTTGAAGGTATGTCAAGGGAGATGAGTGTCTATCCAACACAGTGATGCCAGGGCTTAGTTTGTTCTATGGATACTGAACTCTGATACTCGTGTGTGCTAAGCCTGGCATGACTTTAAGGAATCCTAGGTAAATAAAAAATAAAGACATTAGAAGCATGTACTGAGTCTAAGTTAAAACTAGGGAGAATTTGAAAGCTTAGGGATAACTGCACAATGAGCTCAATGATATAGGCAGATAAACCAAAAGACAGGAAGTTAGTAAAAACATAAGGTTTTAAAGGCAAGGGTAATCATAATAGACAAAGTATGAAGTTAGTTTTAGCCTAAGAGAGTGTCACAGGACAGCAATGCCTTTGACAGTAAACCTAGGGAAGTCAGCAAATCAGTTAGGTAGAGTTTAAAATACAAGATTTAGCAGCCAAAGTAAGCCTTTATATTGCTCGAGGACGAGCAATAACTCAAGTTTGGGGGTGTGTTACCTCGCCAAAAGTACATTATTTAGGGCTATATTTAACTTAAAACCTTGTACATTCTTGAGTGTTTTTGTTAAGAGTTAGCTTAATGTGTGCTTAAATGCGAGAATTTGAGAAATGATGCTAAAATATGACTTATTTGGAAAATGAACGAAAAAGAATGAAAAATGATGAAAAACAAGCTAAAATGTACATTGCAGGTACATTGCTGAAAAATTCAATCTTTGCTGCTGCATTTTTTTCCCAGTCAACAGTCTTTGTTGACTGAGTTTTTCCAGTAGTCAACTCTCCCTGTTGCTGCCACATGTCAAGCTTGACTACCTCACAAAATTGAATGGTGATCCACAATTATTGAGCAACCTTTTGCAACCACCTAGAGGCTATATAAAGAGAGTTAAATGAAGGATCAAAGCAATCAAAATTGAATCCACTTCAATTCATTACACACAATCTGAGAAGTGAGGAGATCCCGATCGTGCAGAATCCCGAAGACGAAACCTCTTCCCCCGTTTGTTGGATCGAAGAAACAAGCCCTTGGCGTGATAAGTCGAGAGGAAGAAGAGAAGATCCATCTTCTCTTCTGATTGAATTTATCCCCAAGATCAGCTAATCTTCCCCTTCATCCGAGGCGATTCACGACTTGGAAAATCCTCACGCTATTTACAGCTTTACTTTACTACTTTCCTTTACTGCTCTCCTTTACCGCTTTCGAATTTAATTTTCTGCTTTCCTTTAAATGTTGTTCTGAATCATTTACTGCTTTTCCCTTTCATTGTTGCTTTCGGATTGACATATGTTTGTTTACGGATTATTATATGAATTGTTTTCTTAAAAGAGTAATCAATTGGTTTTATTGAGTTCTTCATTCTGTCATCTCTTAATCAATTTGTTGTTTTGTTGAGTTCTTCATTTAATTATATTTCAATCAATTAGGTTTGTAAGTTCTCTGTTTCATGTGTAATCAACTCATTTCCTTTAGTTCTTCGAACACCATGAGTAACTAATTCAATAGAGGTTTGCTAAAGATGAATCTATAGGATAAAAGTATGTGAATTCGGCATGTAAAGTAGCATGAATGCATTGAATGTATGTGATCTTCATCCCATGGACAATTTCGACCGGCCATCCATTTTGTCTAAAGAATTCCTAACCTCTGGAAGGAGTAAGAATTCTGAGTCGTTCATTCATGTTAGCCTTTTATGGTAAATAGAAAATGACCTAGGAATAGGCGTTCTCCTAGCACGTTTATTAGCATGTGTTTATGATTAGGTTGTTAGCTTTACTTGGACAGAAGTAATCTAAGAAACTAATGCATGTAATCGGAAGATGCATGAGAACTAGCTAAGACGATGCATGAGATGTTAATCTACTGTTGAATGATCATAGTTAAATGCCTATAGAGGATTCTTAAGTCGACCTTGCTACCTTACTTTACATTAAAATCGTTGCTAATTTATTGCTAGATTATTGCAAGAACCGCAATTCTACTTTTCCACATTATGACTTTACCTCTTTGCTAGCTTTGCATTTATGTTTACATTCTTCTTGCATCTTTTATATTCCTGTACCTCAACCCAAAATCTATCCAATTTAAGTTACCTTATCTAATCTAACACACCAAATCGTTAGTCACTAAACTTAATCTCTGTGGGAAAACGAATTAAATTATACTTATCACTTGCTGCAGACCATGTATGCTTACATGATCTTAGCGCTCTTCGCATTTACATTTTACATACACACTGAGCGCGCAACATTAGACAATGGATCACATAGACAAGGTCAAATGGATCAAACCCATGAATCTTTAAATGGTATATGATGGATCGATATGCGCAGCGGAGGCGATGTTGGATCGGTGATACTCTAATTTCATCAATTTAACAAATAGAAAACATGCTCTTAAAGCGGAAATAAAGAAACATAGAAAACATACCCTTGAAATTCTACTTTTCTTCGCGTTCCGTCGGCCGTTTCTCTTCACGAACTCTTCTGACTTCTTCTCACGAACGCCCGAGGACCATGGTAGAGCACTTTATGTGGTACTCCAAATTCAAGCTGTCGAGGCTTGCCAAAATACAATTTATAAACCCGAGTACACCGAGCTATTTGTAGCTAAGTGGTAACGGGGTCGATCCACAGGGAAATAAGAAATTTAATCTAACTAAGCCTAGTTTGCTAATGATAAAAAGTATGCACAAATTAAAATGAAAGAATGGTAATTTGGTTTGGGGGGAAGGGACTCCTAATATGCAAGCTAACGGAAAATTAAATGATAACGTGCAAAAATTAAACGGTCGTGCTTAACTTTGAGAAATGGAATTGCTCGTTATGGATGTTCGGTTCATCGATACATTTTGCTCGCTAGCCAATTCATGCACACAATTCATTTAGTTATCTCTAACTCAAATGACCCAAGGATTTAATTAGATGCGTGCAGTTCTAATTAAACTTGGCCAATAATCTATCCAAGGTAGCGACCCCTAAATCGACTACGTGCCAGTGACGGGAACATCGCGACGGCTTAATCCTAAGACTAACCCGGTTTCTCTCTTGCCTTAAGCCTAACATGAAAACGTTAATTAATTCAGATTACCAACTGTCACTTTGGGCCGAACTAATTAGCCATGCTTAGACCCGTGCTACCTAGCGGTATGGGCAATTATACGTCCCAACCTTTAGCCCTCTATCATGCATAGGAACTAGGGCGTCAACCTAATTTAGCTACACATGCTAGATTTTATGAAGAACAAGCAAGAAGATGCATAAACAAGCTAATCGCATCAATAATTACAAAGGGGAAAATCTCCCCAAACACCCATAATTTCACAAATCCAAACTCAAATCAAGCACTAACCTTAGTTTAGCCTTCCATGGAGGATGGATAAATCCAATCCCCCATGGAAGAGCTTAGTAGCATACAAAGAGGAGAAGAAGAAACCCAAAAATGGTGGAAAATCGCCTTAGTTGCCCGTTGTGAATTCCAAGAGAAATCAACAAGAAACCCGCTCTAATCCCTTAGAATGGGTAAGAAATGTGTTTTTGGCTCAAGAATTTAGGTCCACAACAAATGGGGGCGGAAGAATTGGGAGAGAATGGGAAAGAATGGGAGAGGATGCCCTAAAAACAGCAAAAACGGGCTTAAATACCCATTTCTGCGTCAGACTAGCGCCTAGGCGCCATAAGTCAGCGCCTAGGCGCCGCGGGGGCGCGCGCACAGAATCGGGACAGCGCCTAGGCGCTATAAGTCAGCGCCTAGGCGCTGAGCCCTCTGGAAAAATTACAAACTTGGCATTTTTGTAGACTTTTAATGTCGGGCTTCAGGACTTTAGATGACGGGTATTTTGCGTCAGGGAAGGGTGCGCGGACACGGGCGAGGACGCGCGCGGGCGTGGGCGGTCTGGGCGCGGGTGAGGCGAGCGGCGCGCGCGGGCGCGCGCGCGGACCTTCGATGACGGGCGCGCGGGGCGCGCGCGCGTCTGGCCGTCTGGGCGCGGGCGTGCGGCGCGGGCGTGGGCGTGCTGGGCTGTTGCCTTCGTTGGGCGCCTGGGCGCTGGGCGCCGGCGCCTGGGCGCTGCCCTCTCGGGTCTAAGCCCAATTTTGGGTCGTTTTGGCTCCCGAACTCCGTTTGGCCTATCTTTTTGACCCGAACACTTCCCGAAACCTCTTAAATGACCGATTTAACCCTGAAATTCATAATTTGACTTCCCGAGCTCTTCACCATGAAATCACCTACAAGGAAGCATTTTAATCAATATATGTCATGGTTTTAGCTAGAATTAGGGACATTAAGATAGCTCTATTTTGGAGCTATCAAAATACCCCCGACCTAAATCTTGCTAGTCCTCGAGCAAGGTATACTCTTAAATAATCTCCAAAGAATTAAACGCATGCTGAAAACTCTAATCTCAATGCTTGTGAAACAAGGTACTAGAAATAAATTCAAAACCATCAAATGCATGCAAACGTTGAAATCATTTCAAAATTTAAACTCCTATTCCCTTACGTGTGTGTGTGTTTAGCACCTCTCAACCTAGCTCACGCAAGCCCGGAATAACCTTATACAGTCATATGACTCGTTTTCCCCCTACTTATGGCGATAAGAACAGTCTAACGGCTTTTAGCGATAGAAAGAGCAACAAAACATAAGGCCTAAATTTTATTCTTTTCTTTGAGTACTTTGTACCCATTTTTCTTTTGAACCATTTTTTTTTTATTTTTCTCCAAGAGAGCCTAACACGTCAAACCAAATTTAGCTTCACGTTTTTAAGGACTATTGCTCACTTCTATTAGTTCCCCTTTCATGCAGTGACAACCGTGGGTTACACGATCGCCCCTGGTTACACGGGCAACACAAGAAGGAGGAGCAACTCTAGAGTTTTTATTTTATTTTTCATGCTAACACTTTTTTTAGGCAATAGCTAGGCTATACAACAAATGAGTTATTACCACTTCTAACACGTCAAGCCTCCCTAATGGTACCTTTCGGGGTGACAACAAGGTTTCAGACAAAAATAAGATCAGTCTAGACCTACAGAACTGAGGATAAGAGTGCTATGTGCTCAGTGAATGTAGGGAAATAACAGAAAAAATTTTAAAATAGGCTCAAAATGTGCATACATCGTCAAATTTTCGAATCATGCAAATACGGAGTGTTCACAAGCAAATCACAGACCGTCCTCATTGGACAACATGCATTCAGATTCTAATCTAACCATCAGAGTATACATATGCCCGACAACTACTAAGAAGTCGTATTTTTATCAACAAACTCCACCCCCCACCTTAAGACATGCATTGTCCCCAATGCATTCAACAGCTAAAAATAATAAAATTATAAGGGAACAGAAAACCTCCCCTGAATTTTATGGAGCTGACGGGTGGAGATGTGCACCATCGTCTTCCCATATACTCTCGAGTTGTCGGCCATTCCACCTTTTCTCCTAAGAAAACAAGAAAACAAACAACAAATTCAAAAGCTAAAATAAACAAAAGCAAAGCAGTAAATAACTGAATTACAGTCCAAGCTCGGGTGCCTCCGAGAAGCGCAAATTTTTAAAGTCGATTGCTCGACTGTATTCACTCTTCCACTCATCCATAATCGATCGGGGGCGGCGCTAGAAGTAATGTGGCGTCATAGCACTCAGCGTCCCCCTCGTGGAAAATCTTCAACCGGTGCCCATTCACTTTTTGCACCTCATCCGAGTCCAAGCTCTGAATCTCCACACTGCCATAAGGAAAAATTTTAGTTATGATATAAGGTCCTTTCCAACGGGAACGAAGCTTACCTGGCATGAACTTCAGACGGGAATCGAACAGCAGAACTTTCTGACCGACTTCGAAGTTTTTCTTTAAGATCCTTCGGTCATGAAACTGTTTGGACTTCTCTTTATAGATCCTGGAGTTCTCGTAGGAGTCCAAACGCAGTTCCTCCAATTCCTGTAACTGAAGCAGTCGTGTCTCGCCAGCTTCGTTAGAGCTCATGTTGCACTGCTTGATCGCCCAGAATGCTTTGTGCTCAATCTCCACGGGTAAGTGGCATGCCTTACCAAACACCAACCGGTATGGGGACATACCGATAGGAGTTTTGTAGGCGGTGCGGTAGGCCCACAAAGCATCCTGCAAACGATCGCTCCAATCCTTCCTGCTCGGCCTCACGGTTTTCTCAAGAATTGACTTTACCTCTCTGTTGGAGACTTCAGCTTGCCCATTAGCTTGGGGATGGTAGGCGGTGGACACGCGATGATGCACACCATACTTCCTCAGCAAAGCCTCCACAGATCGGTTGCAAAAATGAGTCCCCTGGTCACTGATTATGGCTCGTGGGATTCCAAACCTGGTAAAAATGTTCGACTGAACGAACCTAACAACAGAGTTAGCATCGTTAGTCTTCGTGGCTTTCGCCTCAACCCACTTAGAAACATAATCAACAGCCAGCAAAATATAAGAAAAACCACAAGAAGGCGGAAAGGGTCCCATAAAATCCATGCCCCAAACGTCAAAGATTTCACAGACTAAGACAGAGGTTTGAGGCATTTCATTTCTACCAGATATCGACCCTATTCTTTGACATCTATTGCAGGTTTTACAAAATTCATACGAATCCTTGAACAGAGAAGTCCAGTAAAACCCACTATCTAAAACTTTCCTAGCTGTCCTCCTAGGCCCAAAATGTCCCCCACATGCATAATCATGACAGAAAGTAAGAATAGACGCATGCTCATTCTCAGGGACACATCTCCTAATTATCTGATCAGAACAGAACTTCCATAGATGGGGGTCCTCCCAAACATAGGACTTAGCGTCGCTTTTCAACTTCGCTTTCCTAGCATGAGAGAAACCAGAAGGAAAATTACCTGTGACCAAGTAATTTACCATATCAGCATACCAGGGAAGGACTGTATCAAGTCTGAAGAGTGTCTCATCGGGGAAATCTTCATTCAGAGGCAGGAGGTCTTCCTTTCTGACCAAGCGGCTCAGATGGTCGGCTACCGGGTTCTCTGCTCCTCTCCTATCCTTAATCTTCACATCGAAGTCCTGGAGGAGCAAAATCCACCGAAGTAGCCTCGGTTTCGCGTCCTTCTTGGTCATCAGGTACCGAACAGCTGCATGATCAGAGAAAACAGTTACTTGAGAGCCAATAATATAAGGACGAAACTTATCAAGCGCAAATACAATAGAAAGAAGTTCTTTTTCTGTTGTCGTGTAATTGCACTGCGCTGGATTGAGCGTCCTGGAGGCATAGTAAATGACACGGCTCTTGTTCTCGATCCTCTGACCAAGCACGGCTCCCAAGGCATAGTTGCTGGCGTCGCACATAATCTCGAAAGGCAAGTCCCACTGAGGTGGGTGTATGATGGGCGCGCTCGTCAAACTATCCTTAAGCAAATCGAAGGCTTTTCTGCACTCCTCCCCAAAATCGAACGTGACATCCTTCTGAAGGAGGTACGTCATAGGCATGGCAACCTTGGAGAAGTCCTTGATAAACCTGCGATAAAACCCTGCATGGCCAAGAAAAGACCGAACCTCCCTAACATTCGTTGGGTATGGTAGATTAGAGATAACATCGATTTTAGCCTTATCTACCTCTATACCCTTAGCAGAGACCACATGACCTAAAACGATACCTTGACTAGCCATAAAATTACATTTTTCAAAATTCAGCACAAGGTTCATTTCAATACATCTTTTCAGGACATGCGATAAATTAATTAAACAGTCATCGAAGGAATTGCCATAAACTGTAAAATCATCCATGAACACTTCAATGCATTTTTCAACAAACTCAGAAAAAATACTCATCATGCATCTCTGAAATGTACCAGGAGCGTTACAAAGCCCAAAAGGCATCCTTCTAAATGCAAATGTGCCAAAGGGGCACGTGAACGTTGTTTTCTCTTGGTCTTCTATGGCTATGGGGATTTGGTAAAAGCCAGAGAAACCATCGAGAAAACAAAAGAATGGCTTCCCAGCTAAACGCTCCACCATCTGATCAATAAAAGGAATGGGAAAATGGTCCTTCCTAGTGACCTCATTAAGCTTCCTAAAGTCGATGCACATTCTCCATCCATTTTGAATCCTCTTGGGCACTAATTCATTTTTCTCATTCCTAACCACAGTTATGCCAGTTTTCTTAGGAACAACATGAATAGGACTAACCCATTTACTATCTGAGATAGGATAGATGATACCTGCTTCGAGGAGTTTGAGGATCTCAGAAACTACTACCTCCTTCATCGCGGGATTGAGCCTCCTTTGGGGCTCTCGTGAAGGTTTCGCTCCATCCTCGAGCAGGATTCTGTGCATGCACGTAGCTGGACTTAGCCCATGTAAATCTGCTAATGTCCATCCAATTGCCAGCTTGTGCTCTTTAAGAACTTCCATTAATTTCCCTTCCTGAGCCGGCATAAGGTCTTTCGCTATGATGACCGGCAACGTCTCATCATCCCCCAAATACGCGTATTTGAGATGATTAGGTAAGTCTTTCAACTCCAATTTAGGTGCCTGCAAAGTAGAGGGGAGCATCTTAACATGATCTTGAGCAATTGCCAAAGAAGAGACAGTTGAATCACAAGGTTCAGAAATAGATGGTTCATGCACATCAGATTCATCAAAAAGATCAGTCAAAAACAATGGGTCATCCCCATCTCTATCAGACATGCATTCATCCTGAACTAACGATTCAATGGTATCTACTTGACAAAGAGAGTGGACGCTCTCATCATGCTCCAACTCATTAGACACATCGACCTCAACAACTTGTCCGCGATACTCAACAGATAAAGTGCCCTTATCTACATTTATCTTAGTCTTAGCAGTTTTCATAAAGGGCCTTCCTAATAAGATCGACGCAGACGAAGAAGCAAAATTTCCATCCATTTTCAGAATATAAAAATCCACAGGAAAAATCAGCCCGTTAACATTAACTAATACATCTTCCACTACCCCTAAAGGATGCACGAAAGACCTATCAGCAAGTTGTATAACAACACCAGTTTCCTGTATTTCTTTTAAATTCAAATCCTGATAAACAGAGTGAGGCATGACACTAATGGAGGCTCCTAGATCTAGCATGGCTCTTCTAAATTTCTGACCTCCAATAGCGCAAGGGAGAGAAAACATACCTGGATCGTCGCATTTTTCTGGTAAGTTCTTCGTGATTAAAGCGGAGACATTTTTACTTACCACGACGCGCTCTTTCTCTTTTGTCGTCCTCTTGTTGGTGCATAACTCCTTCAGGAACTTAGCGTACCTTGGGATTTGCTTGATGGCATCCAACAGAGGGATGTTGATCTCTACTTTCTTGAATGTGTTTAAGAACTCCTCCTCGAAGTTCTCCTTGGGCGGTCTTGCTAACCTGCTAGGAAAAGGAGCCTTAGGCACATAAACTCTAGTGCATGTAGGATCGAAGTTTACCCCATGCCACCGTGGTTCCGGATTTTCTATCTGTGGCTCGACGTGGCCATGATCGACTTCCACCGGCGGGGTACTCGTGGGAAGATGCTTCCCACTTCTCAGAGTGATGGCACTAGCGCTCTCCGCGTTCTGGTGCTCAATCACTGTCAACCTCTTACTCACTTGAATCACTGCATCGCTCAGAGTTTGAAACTGCTCTCGAGTTTCCTTATGTTGTGATTCAAGCATTTCTTCCAAGGATCTACCTGAAACAGAAGAACAGGGTTGTGAGTTATTTTTCAAAGCAAGAATAGCACTACTTACTTCAAAAAGTTGAGCCTTAAGCTCGTCCACGTCCCTGATCAGGCGATCTTTCTCCTTGTCTCCATCTCCACTCCGCTCCAAGCTTCTAGCCAAGTTGGAAATTAAAGCTCTAGCTTCAGCGGGTGTTTTATCCATGAGACATCCTCCACTTGCGACATCAACTAACTGTCGGTTTGGCGGTAAGAGACCTTCGTAGAAGTTCTGAATGAGTTGTTGTTCAGCTACTTGGTGGTTGGGACAATCCTCACACAACCGACCGAATCTCTCCCAACACTCAAGAACGGTCTCTTTTTCTCCTTGCTCAATTCTATTTATCATTCTTCTAAGGGCGGCGACCTTGGGAGGCGGAAAATACTTCGCATAAAACGCTCCCTGCAGCTCTGCCCAAGAAGTGATGGACCCAGTCGGTAAGTAATGCATCCAATCTCTCGCCTCTTCCTTCAAGGTGAAGGGAAAGGCTCTGAGATGGAGTTGATCTTCGGTGATGCCATCGGTCCTAAATGACGAACACACCATCTTGAATGCCTTGAGGTGTCTGACTGGATTCTCATCTGTATTACCATAAAAAGAAGGTAATAAGTTAACCAGACCAGCTTTAAGTTCAAAATTACCTGCAGCTACCGGATACATGATACTCGATGTGTTCCGGCCTAGCTCAGATGATGCAAGCTCCCTCATGGTTCTTTGATGCTCAAGATTACCCACGACCTCCATCTTGGCGCTTCTTTTGAATTTTCAAAGAATGACTGCGCTCCAAGAACTCAAACAAAAACGGGTAAAATAATACAAAAGAATTAAACTGTACAAAAAGTAAAGAAAATTTTTAAAACTAACAAACTAAACTTAACTAAACTAAATTAATTAAATCCCCGGCAACGTCGCCAATTTTGGTAGAGCACTTTATGTGGTACTCCAAATTCAAGCTGTCGAGGCTTGCCAAAATACAATTTATAAACCCGAGTACACCGAGCTATTTGTAGCTAAGTGGTAACGGGGTCGATCCACAGGGAAATAAGAAATTTAATCTAACTAAGCCTAGTTTGCTAATGATAAAAAGTATGCACAAATTAAAATGAAAGAATGGTAATTTGGTTTGGGGGGAAGGGAGCTCCTAATATGCAAGCTAACGGAAAATTAAATGATAACGTGCAAAAATTAAACGGTCGTGCTTAACTTTGAGAAATGGAATTGCTCGTTATGGATGTTCGGTTCATCGATACATTTTGCTCGCTAGCCAATTCATGCACACAATTCATTTAGTTATCTCTAACTCAAATGACCCAAGGATTTAATTAGATGCGTGCAGTTCTAATTAAACTTGGCCAATAATCTATCCAAGGTAGCGACCCCTAAATCGACTACGTGCCAGTGACGGGAACATCGCGACGGCTTAATCCTAAGACTAACCCGGTTTCTCTCTTGCCTTAAGCCTAACATGAAAACGTTAATTAATTCAGATTACCAACTGTCACTTTGGGCCGAACTAATTAGCCATTCTTAGACCCGTGCTACCTAGCGGTATGGGCAATTATACGTCCCAACCTTTAGCCCTCTATCATGCATAGGAACTAGGGCGTCAACCTAATTTAGCTACACATGCTAGATTTTATGAAGAACAAGCAAGAAGATGCATAAACAAGCTAATCGCATCAATAATTACAAAGGGGAAAATCTCCCCAAACACCCATAATTTCACAAATCCAAACTCAAATCAAGCACTAACCTTAGTTTAGCCTTCCATGGAGGATGGATAAATCCAATCCCCCATGGAAGAGCTTAGTAGCATACAAAGAGGAGAAGAAGAAACCCAAAAATGGTGGAAAATCGCCTTAGTTGCCCGTTGTGAATTCCAAGAGAAATCAACAAGAAACCCGCTCTAATCCCTTAGAATGGGTAAGAAATGTGTTTTTGGCTCAAGAATTTAGGTCCACAACAAATGGGGGCGGAAGAATTGGGAGAGAATGGGAAAGAATGGGAGAGGATGCCCTAAAAACAGCAAAAACGGGCTTAAATACCCATTTCTGCGTCAGACTAGCGCCTAGGCGCCATAAGTCAGCGCCTAGGCGCCGCGGGGGCGCGCGCACAGAATCGGGACAGCGCCTAGGCGCTATAAGTCAGCGCCTAGGCGCTGAGCCCTCTGGAAAAATTACAAACTTGGCATTTTTGTAGACTTTTAATGTCGGGCTTCAGGACTTTAGATGACGGGTATTTTGCGTCAGGGAAGGGTGCGCGGACACGGGCGAGGACGCGCGCGGGCGTGGGCGGTCTGGGCGCGGGTGAGGCGAGCGGCGCGCGCGGGCGCGCGCGCGGACCTTCGATGACGGGCGCGCGGGGCGCGCGCGCGTCTGGCCGTCTGGGCGCGGGCGTGCGGCGCGGGCGTGGGCGTGCTGGGCTGTTGCCTTCGTTGGGCGCCTGGGCGCTGGGCGCCGGCGCCGGCGCCTGGGCGCTGCCCTCTCGGGTCTAAGCCCAATTTTGGGTCGTTTTGGCTCCCGAACTCCGTTTGGCCTATCTTTTTGACCCGAACACTTCCCGAAACCTCTTAAATGACCGATTTAACCCTGAAATTCATAATTTGACTTCCCGAGCTCTTCACCATGAAATCACCTACAAGGAAGCATTTTAATCAATATATGTCATTGTTTTAGCTAGAATTAGGGACATTAAGATAGCTCTATTTTGGAGCTATCAGACCACTCGAGGTAGTCCCGCTATCCTCGGTGTCGAGCAACGGAGTTGTGGGACTCCGTTACAAGAGAAAAGAAAAGAAAAAAGAAAAGGAAGAAGAAGAAGATAGAAAAGGAAGGTCTGAGGGAAGCTTCAACAGAAGGCAGTAGCCGAAGTTTTAAAACTTACGAAAAATGAAATAACATTCATTTTTTGTTGAAGACACAAAAACCCACTCAACCATTCCTGTTGTTTAACCAAATAATTATATATATATTACGGGAAATTGTAGTAAATGACAATTTAAGACTTATTGTTTGCAAATATAGCATGTTTTTAAAATTTTTGCGGATATAGCAATTTCTATCGCTGATATCTTATGACTGATAGAAGTCTATCGCTGATCACCTCAACTTTTTATAGATTTTTGTCAGTGATAATAGTCTATCACTGATAGAAGTCTATCGGTGATATAATAAAGTCTATCAGTGATAGAAACGGGTTATTTTGCCATATTTGCAAAACATTTTAAAGTTCGCTAAATTTGCAATTAGTTTGGGCCTGATTGCTATTTGTGCAACCAGCCCTATATATTACATAAACATATGTCTTACATGCACAATGCATGTAAGACATATATATATATATATATAATTATTATTATTATAATAATTAATTAAAAATTAATTAATTTTAAATAATAATAAATATTTTTTATTTATTAAACTTTTTAATAAACAAAATATATATATTTATATATATATATATATATATTAATTAATTAAACTTTTTAATTAATTAATATTATTTAATTCAATATCAAATATTAATTAAATAATATGGCTAAACTCAGTTTTCCGAAAACCGACTTTTTTCCACATGAATCCTATTCATGTTTTTGACCATTCCCATATTTAAATCATATTTAAATATGTCCATCATTCTTCCACAAACGGAATTTGAACAATTTAAATTCTTTTTCTTTTTCTTTTATTTTTTCTTTTATTGGTGCACGACGTTATCCGAGCTAGCTAGGAGAACCTAAAGGACCTACAGATCATGAGCTCCAACGATACGAGATTATTCGTTCAAAACTCTTTTAACCCGAATCAATCAACTTTTGTTAACCCCCGGAGACTCCTCTATAGTCTGAGGGTTGCAGTCTCCTCACTGTAGATATATTGTGTCCTATTGTTATAACCGTCATGGGAAAGTCGACCCTTCACAGGTTGTTTGTAACCACAGTTAGGCCGTTTAAACCGTTTACCCCTGCGTTACGTCTTTGTTCCTTAATTACCACTGACACCTCTAATGAACAATTGATCAGTGGTCCAACTAACATATCAGGAACCCTCTCAAACAAGGAGAGGGTAGGCGCCTATTGTTCAAGCCCCGGAGTAAGCTATTAAAGGAACAAACTATCTACTAACCTTGAAGAGCGGGTTAGGGGTGAACTTCTTCTTACTACACTATGTCCCCAGCTAACTATTGGACTTTATCCCTGAGATGGTAGGCTTATTAAGCGGACATTCTGCCACTCTCACCCATACAAGTCTAAGGATACAGTCTAATAAGCAGGAGTTCATAGTAAGCTCAAGATTGAGATCAAGTTACCTAGGCCATCAGGTGAAATAGTCTGTATGTTCAGTAAACGGCGTTATAAAGAGAGAGCGACTTTTCATGGTTCAGTCTTACGCAAACTCATCGCGTAGGACGCCCCCGCGCGCACATCTCGATGTGAAACGACTCGGATCACATCATTTTGTACAATACAAAACGGGCCGCATCCAATAGTGTTACCAGGGTAAGTGTTACCTCTCCAAATGAGTGTTATTTAGGACCTTAATTACCTGAAATTCATTGAAATTCTTGAGCATTTTAGTTAGAAGTTAGCATAATGTGTGCTTAAAAGTGAGATTTTGAGAAATGATGCTAATTTAAGGCTTATTTGGAAAAGTAACAAAAAAGTATGGAAATTGGTGAAAAAACGACTAATTTATACCTTGCAGATGCATGGCTGAAATCTTGCGAAGCTCGCAATAGGATCAGAGGAAGAGAAGCTGGAAACAGAGCATTGCGACCCTCGCAATGCAATCGCAATACCTGTCTTTGCTGCTACACTTTTCCAGCCGCTAGTCTTTGCTGCTGCGATTTTCCAGCCGCCTAACCTTTCTGCTGCTGCCACGTGGGAGGTTGTTACTCCAGAATGGATGGAGATCCGCAGCTAATGGAACCTATGGAGGCTATAAAAAGAGCCAAATGAAGATGGAAAAGAGAACTCGAAAAGTGAAGAAAATCGTCAGAAGCCTAAACCCGAAGACGAAATCCTTTCTCCCGTTTTTTGGATCGAAGAAACTAAAGCCCTTGGTGTCAATAATTCGAAAGGAAGAAGAGAGAAATTCTCTTCTGATCGAATTCCAACCCAAGATCAGCTCTTCTTCTCCTTCATCCGAGGCGATTCACGGCTTGGACTATCTTCATTAAACTTACAACTTTCCTTTACTGCTTTCCAAATTAACTACTGCTTTCCTTTAAGTGTTGTTCTGAATCATTTACTGCTTTCTCCTTTAATTGTTGCTTTTGGATCAAAGGTTGTTACTTTACGAATTGTTATGAGATTTGCCTTTTTAAAGAGTAATCAATTAGTTTAATTGAGTTCTTCATTTAAGTCTCTCAATCAATTAGTTTTCTTGAGTTCTTCATTCCATGATTAATCAAATAGTTTCCCTTACGTTCTTCGAAAACCATGAGTAACTAACTAAAAAGAGGTTTGCTAAAGATGAATCTATAGGATAATAGTATGTGAATTCAGCATGTAAAGTAGCATGATTGCATTGAATGTATGTGATCTTCATCCCATGGGAAATTTCGACCGGCCATCCATTTTGTCTAAAGAATTCCTAACCTATGGAAGGAGTAAGAATTCAGAGTCGTCCATTCACGTTAGCCTTTCATGGTAAACAGAGAGTGGCCTAGGAATAGGCATTCTCCTACCACGTTTATTAGCTTGTGTTTATAAATAGGTTGTTAGCTTCACTTGGACAGAAGTAATCTAAGAACCTAATGCATGTAATCGGAAGATGCATGAGATCTAGCTAAGACGATGCATGAGATGTTAATTTACTAGTGAATGATCATAGTTAAATGCCTATAGAGGACTCTTAAGCCAATCTTGTTGTCTTACTTTAGCTTTCAATCGTTGTTAGAGTATTGCGAGAATATTTCGAGAACCGCAATATCAAGCTCTGCCTTTACCTTAGTCATTTTATTAACTTTTAATCTATTGTGAATCCATTGCGAAAGTATTGCGAGACCCGCAATACTATTTTCCACATTATAGTTTCCTCAACTTCGTTTGCTTTGTGTTTATTTTCGCATTCTTCTTGCATCTTTTATAAATTCCGTACCTCAAACCAAAATCCATTCAAATTGAGTTACCTTATCTAATTTAACACACACCAAATCGCTAGCCACTTAACTTAGTCTCTGTGGGAAAACAATATAAATTATACTTATCACTTGCTGTAGACCATTTATACTTGAATGATCTGAGTGCTCTTCGCATCTAATTTACTTACACACTGAGCACGCAACAAGTTTTTGGCGCAGCTGCCGGGGAATTTGTTTAGTAAAAACGATTTGTGTTATTTTAGAAGAGCTTAATTAATTGGAGCTAATCTTTTGCGATTATTTTGCAGGTACTAACAAAGCTGGTTTATGAATGAGTTTCCAAACCACAATCTAGAGTTTTATCCTGAGCCTAAAAGGACTCTAAGGACCAGAAATAAAATTAGGAAACAAATTTTTCAGCAGCAACATCAACCTGTATTTCAGCACATTGCTGACCACGCAGAGTCAGTGCAATTCAAACCACAACAAGCTGAAATGGAAAGAGCAGAAGAAGCACAAAATCGAGCACTTAACACTCGCAATCCCATTGAAATTGCGAATGATAAGGACAGTGCTATTCTATCATACCTTGTACCTATGCCTAAGGAGCTTAATCCGAGCATCATACGCCCCGAAATCACAGCTCACTCATTCGAACTGAAACCTGTCATGTTTCAGATGCTGTCCACAGTTGGACAATTCTTCGGAGTGGAGAATGAAGACCCCCACAATCACTTGAGGAACATCCTGGGAGTGAGTGACACTGTTGCGTGCTCAATGTGTGAAATAAATAGCAATAAGAGAGAGAGAGCACTCAGAACATGCAAGCATACATGATCTTGTAAGCAAGTAGTAAGTATTTTTTCATTCGTTTTCCCACAGAGATTTATTATTAGCTACTCGTGAAGTGTATTGTTAAGCAAGAATGGGTGGATTTGATGGGGTGAAATTGGTTTTAAGTTGTCTAATTTCTAAGGAATATGTAGAGGGAAGTAACATAAACACGTGCAAGTCAATGAGAAGCTCAAATGAAAAGAGAAGAGATTAACACACGAAGAGGAAAATAGCAAAACAGAATTTTTAACTTAGCAGAATTGCGAAAACACCAATTCTACCGCAATGCTACTAACAGCGAAAGTGTGTAAAATGGAGAAACAAGGGCTACTAACGACTCCTCTATAGGCATTTTTATACGGTTCTCAAGCACTGGATCAGCTCACTATGCATCAAACTAACTTAATCTCATGTATCTTCCGATTTCATGCATTAGATTCTTTAGTTTACTCATGTCCAAGTAAGGTCTTAAGCATCTTATTAAAGCAGAAAGATATGGTTTGTACTAGGAAAACGCCTATTCCTAGGTCGTTTTCTGGTTACCTTAAAAGGCTAGCATGAGTGTATGACTCAGAACTCTTACTCCTTCCAGAGGTTAGGAGTTCTTTGGACAAAATGGATGGCCAATCGAAATTGCCCGTGGGATGAAGCTTACATACAATCAATGCTTCGAGAGCTATCCTACATGCTTGGTTCACGTTTTTCAGCCTATAGTATCGTCATTAGCATGCCCTTAAGTGACTTAGTTACTCATGGATATAGAAAGAACAGAAGTAATAAATGAAATAGACATGCTCAGAAGAGAAATAAACTTAAAACAGCACGGCAAACTAGTAAGTTGCAAAGATAGGAAACAGTGAAATAAAGAATTTTGCTTTGATTACTTGATTGTTTGAATGAACAAAAGGGAAGCTTGAAGTGAATAACAAAAAGAAAGAACGCAACGAAATGGAATGAACTAGCTACTGGAAAAGAAACAACAACGAAACAGAGCTGGAAATTAGAAATGAAAGACAGGAAGCAGAAATTGAGCTTGAACGCCTCGTCGCAAACGCCTCGGCTGAAGGGAGAGAAAGGGTAGCCTTGCTTGGATGAATCCAATCGGGAGAGAAGATGAATCTTCTCTCCTTCCTATCAGATTGTCGATTCCAACAGCTGAACCTCTCAAACGATTAGACGGAGAAGAAAAACAGGAGAAAAGAGGGAGCTGCGGAAAGACTGCTACGCTTTCGGATGATGATTAAACCCTCCTCTTTGACCTCCTTTTATAGTATTCTGCAGGTGCGATTGGGCCAAGGAGAACCATCCATCCTCAACGTCGTACTTCAAAATGGATGGAGGAGAAAGAACGAATCCCTGAAATATCGGATCACAACAAAAAAAGGTTAGCTAACTTACGGATTTCACTTAAAACATTGCGGTTTTAGCAATGTTTCCGCAATGCCTCCGCAATGCACAATTTTTATTCTTCTAACTCCGTTTTGCATTCTTTTTCTTTCCTTTTGCATACAAGTCCTACTTTAGCTTCCTTCTTCTAATTTACATGTATAAGCATAGATTCAAGCTAAATCCTATCACAAACACTCGTAAATGCACGACTTTCTATCACAAATAAGTCCTAAAATAAGCACTTTTGGAGACGTAACACACCCCCAAACTTAAGGTTTTGCTCGTCCTCGAGCAAACTAAGGACTTACTTAGGCTGCTGTTTTATCCTCTCTAACCACTTGCTGACTCCCCTAAATTCCTATCTACGGCAGTGCTGTCCTGTGACCCACTTATAAGTTTACAACTACCCTCTTATTTTGCTTCTTCTGACTTCGCACGCCTAATACTCCTACTGTTTCATTAACTCCCTACGACTGATCTTCTTGCTCCTGTCATATCGTGTAACTATCCCTAAGGTTTCAAATTCTACCTAGCTTTACTCCAGACTCAGTACATGCTTCTAGTTTTTACTTTTGAGCTACCTAGGATTCCTTAAAGTCATGCCAGTCTTAGTATTAACAGTGACAGTAGTACATTTAGAGAACAACCTAAGCCCTGGAATCACTACATTGGACATACATTCATCTCCCTAAACAACCCTACAAGCTACAACTTCGTGCTCAGCTAATTGAGGATCAGAGTTCGTTTTATTCAGGACATCTAAGCCACAAAGTTGCAACTCCTAGGTATACATTCTTCTTCCCTAATTCTTCCTTTTTCTTTTTTACTTTGGTGGAGCCTCTCCTTAGGTTGCCTTTTGATGCAATGCCACTTGTGGGTTACACACTTGGCACTGATTACTCAGCAACTTTAAGAGAGACACCACTCTTTATTCTATTTTTCATTTTTTTTTTCAGCTCATCATTTTTTGTAAAGGAGAAGAAGAATGCTTATGCTTTAAGGGAGAGAGGAATGTTCCTAGGCCTAGGGTGGCCTCCCCCAAACTTAAACTACTCATTGTCCCCAATGAGTGTCTGAGGTGGCACACCCCCAAACTTGTCCTAGAAGCATCTAGTCTAAGGTAAAACAAAGAGAATCTAAAAGTCCTAGGGCTAGACAGAACATTCCCAAAGCAAATATCACAGCAGCAGAAATTCAAGAAAAACAGACAGGGAAGGACTTAAAGCTAAACATGCTGAGCAATTTTTAGAGGCTAATTTAAACTAGCAAAGGTGTCCTATGACACTCATCCAGCATGCGTTTAGATAAGCTATATAAGGTAGACAAGATAGCAGCAAAAGAACAAATTTAAACAGAACCAACTTAGCTAAACAGTCGGTCAAAAACAGGCATTTGCTAATAAAAATTGCGGATTCCGCAATTATTTCGCAATAGAAACAGGGCAAATATATTTGTGATCACGGCCCTTATGCATGCTTTTGCCAGTCAGTTAAGCTATACAAAAAGGAAACTAAACTAATCTACCTATTCAGCTATCATCAGACTTCACTTAAACAATTCTAAATATTAAAACTAAAGACTAAAACAGATCAAAATATTCACTCAAAACAGCATAGTTCACAAGGTTCAACAAAAAGCAGTTTGATTATATTTTTTTTTCTTAATTCTAAGGGAACAGCAATACTCCCTTGAGTGTCTAGCACTCAGATATCCTCATCATCATCATTCCGTCTTGGTCTCGGTGGCGCCCATGGAGTCAGTAGGTTCGTGGGAAATTCAGGGAAGATGCATCCCAATTGATCAGCAACCTCCTTGTCCCTTGCCTGCGCATATGTGGCCCATTGAGCCATCCTCTTCTGTAGATCCATCAGGCATGCCATGGACAGAGACTGAGCAGCAGCCAAACCATCCAGCTCGAACTCCATGTTCCCCTTCCTTCGCATCCTCAAGCCTGTAGGCAACTCCAAGTGCCCTGTGTAGGCCAGCTGCCTTTCCATTCGCTCGATTGGGACCCCTGCACGTAAGCAGAGCTTAGTAATTGTATTAGGAAAGAAAAGCGGACCCTTACCCTTCTTGGCGCAGTCAGCGATGGAAGCTGCAATGACCTCGCCCACGTTGATTGTGAGACCTCGTATGATCGCGTAGACCAGCAGCGATCTGCTTTGATTGATGGTGGTCTCATGGGTCACTGGGGACAGCTTCCTCCGCACGAAGGAAAACCAGACAGTCGCCTTGGCTGTGAGGTTGGCACTGTTACGTCTCCAAAAGTGACCTTTTTAGGACTTAATTAGCTTAGAAAGATGTTCACTCTTAGGTGTTTTTGTTAGCATTTAGCCTAAACCTATGCTTAAATATGAGAATTAGAAGAAGGTAGCTAAATTAGGACTTATGCATAATAGGAAAGAAAAGGGTTTAAAACCGAAGGAAAAGAATGAAAAAACAAGCATTGCGATAGAATTGCGGAAACATTGCGGTTCTCGCAATGTTTCAAGTTAAAACCGTAAGTTGGCTGATCTTTTTCTGTTTAGATCCGATTTTTCAGGGATTTGTTCTTTCTCCTCCATCCATTCTGAAGTACGACGTTGAAGATTGATGGTTCTCCTTGGCTCAGAGACGTCTGCAGACTACTATAAATAGGGGTCAAAATCGAAGGTTCAATCATCATCCGAAAGCGTAGAAGTCTTCTCGCAGTCCATCTTTTCTTCTGTTTTCCTTTGCCGTCTGCTGGTTTGCGAAGCTCAGCTGTTGGAATCGATAATCTGATAGGAAGGAGAGAAGATTCTTCTTCTCTCCCGATTGGATTCATCCAAGCAAGGCTGACCTTTCTCATCCTTCATTCGAAGCGGCTGCAACGAGTCATTCGAGCTGTTTTACTGCTTTCTGTTCTTCATTTCTATTTTACAACTCTGTCTTGTGTTGTTTCTGTTCTTGTGGTTCATTCAGTTCATTTCGTTGTGTTCTGTCTTGCTGTTCTTTACTTTAAGTATCTTTTATGTTCATTCAAACAATCAATTAATCAAACGCAAAGTTCAGTATTTCACAGTCTCTCGCCTTTGCATTCTACTGCTTTCCCTTACTGTTTTAAGCACATTTCTCTTCTAAGCATGTCTATTTTATCCTTTAGTTCTGTTCTCCCTATATCCATGAGTAACTAAGACACTTAGGGGCATGCTAATGACAACTCCATAGGCTAAAAAACGTGAATCAAGCATATAGGATAGCTCTCGAAGCATTGATTGTATGTAAGCTTCATCCCATGGGCAATTTCGATTGGCCATCCATTTTGTCCAAAGAACTCCTAACCTCTGGAAGGAGTAAGAGTTCAGAGTCATATTATCATGCTAGCCTTTCAAGGTAACCAGGAAACGGCCTAGGAATAGGCGTTTCCCTAGTACAAACCATATCTTTCTGCCTTAACAAGATGCTCAAGACCTTACTTTGAGTTGAGTAAACTAAAGAATCTAATGCATGGAATCAGACGATACATGAGTTTAAGATAGTTTGATGCATAGAGAGTAGATCCAGTGCTTGAGAATCGTATAAAAATGCCTATAGGATAGTCATTAGTAGCCCTTAAATCACCCATTTACCCACTTTCGCTGTTATTATAATTGCGATAGAATTGCGGTCTCCGCAATTCCGTCTAAGTTTCCATCCTGTCTAGCTGTTTTTACCTTCATTTATTAATCTCGTCTCTTTTTATTTGAGCTTAGCTTTAACTTGTTCTTGTTTATGTTACTACCCTTTACACATTCAGCAAAAATTAGATAATTAAAAACCAATTTTACCCCATCAAATCCACCCTTTCTTCCTTAACAAAACACTTCGCGAATAGCCAAAAATAAATCTCTGTGGGAAAACGAATGAAATATACTTACTACTTGCTATAAGATCATGTATGCTTGCATGTTCTGAGTGCTCTATCTCTTTTATTGCCTAATTATTTCAACACATTGAGCACGCAACAAGTTTTTGGCGCCGCTGCCGGGGATTTATTTAAGTGAAAACGAAGTTTGTTAAGTTTGAAACATCAAGTTTACTGCCTATTGGAACTAATCTAGTTTCATTTCTTTTGCAGGTACTAGTTGGGTTAGTTTATGAGTGAGCATTCAAGTAGTGATCTAGAGTTCAATCCTGAGCCCGAGAGACTATTTAGAGCCAGAACTAAAGCCAAGAAACGTCTCTTTAAGCAACCCTCTATACCTCAAATAATTGCGGGAACCACAATTCCTCCGCAATTGTCTCAAGAAGAAATGGCTGGAATAATTCCAAATCCGGTACCTGTCACTCGCAATCCCATCGAAATAGCGAATGACAAGAATAGTGCCATTCTTTCATATCTAGTACCTATGCCTGGGGAGCTGAACCCCAGCATAATCCGTCCTGAAATCACTGCCAACTCATTCGAGTTAAAGCCAGTGATGTTCCAAATGTTGTCCACTGTGGGACAATTCTTTGGAATAGAAAATGAGGACCCCCACAACCATCTTAGGAACTTCTTAGGAGTTAGTGATACATTCATCATCCCTGGAGTGTCCCAAGAAGCTTTGAGGCTATACTTGTTCCCTTACTCTTTGAGGGACAAAGCCAAAACATGGTTGAACTCATTACCCTCTGGATCTGTCCTTAATTGGACAGACTTAGCAGAGAAATTCCTAGTCAAATACTTCCCACCTGATAGGAATTCTACCTTTCGTGATGACATAGTTAAATTCAAACAAGCTGATAATGAATCTCTTCACGAAGCTTGGACAAGGTTCAAAGATCTTCTTCTCAAATGTCCACATCATGGCATCCCATGGTGTATCCAAATAGAGGTCTCTTTCAAAGGATGCAACCCCAGCACTAGGCAAGTCTTAAATTCATCTGCTGGTGGTTCCATGTTGTCCAAGAGTTACAACGAAGCCTATGAGATCTTGGAGAAGATCTCAGCATCTCACTGTAGGTGGTCAGATGATCCAGTTGAGCCAACTAGAGCTCAAGACAAGGATGCTCTAAGTGCAATGAGCAGCCAAATAAATGCCCTGACCAACCTAGTTAAGCAAATGGCTCAAGCCAATCTCCAAACAAGTGTCAACACCGCTACCGCCATGTCAATGGGCACCCAACCAAGTCAAGGTGAGACACTTGTATGTGGATTCTGTGGGGAAGGGCACCTGTACGAATACTGCCCTGGGAATCCAGCCTCAGTCTGCTACATTGGAAGCCAGCAGCAGCCTAGGAACAACCCCTATTCCAATACTTACAACCCTGGTTGGAGGAACCACCCAAACCTGTCATGGGGTGGCCAACAAAATGCTAACCAAAATCCTAACCAACCTAGACCGAGTGGAACACCTGGTTTCACTCCCCAACATAACCAATCAATGTATCAAAAACCTTACAACCAACCTGTAGGATCTTCTGTAGAAAATTTACTCAAGGAATACATAGCTAAGAATGATGCTACTCTTCAAAGCCAGCAAGCTACTCTTAGGAGCCTAGAGAACCAAATAGGCCAATTAGCCAATGAACTCAAGAGTAGGCCCCAAGGTAGACTCCCTGCTGACACCGAGGTGCCAAGGAGAGATGGTAAAGAGCAAGTTCAAGCAATTGAACTTAGAAGTGGTAGACCCTTGGTGAGCAACACAAAGGACACACCAAAGAGAGTAGAGAACACTGAGTCTAGTGCTCCACTGGAGTCTCTGCCAAACCAAGGTCCACCACCAACTAGTACATCAGGAGCCAGGCTAGAGCCAATTATTGAGGAGATAGAAGAAATTCCAAGGCCTCCACCTATCCTAAGGCGCCCTGACGTGCCTGCATATGTGCCACCACCTCCATATCCTCGAAGGCTTAAGAAGAAGCAGGAACAGGAAGTGCATTTTAATAAATTCTTAGAAATTCTTAAGCAAGTGCATGTCAACATTCCTTTTGTAGAAGTTTTACAGTCTATGCCTTCCTATGTGAAGTTTTTGAAAGATATTATTACTAACAAAAAAATAATTGGTGAGTTTGAAACAGTAAACCTCACTGAGGAGTGCAGTGCCATACTCCAAAACAAGCTGCCCAAGAAGGAGAAGGATCCTGGTTCCTTCACCTTACCTGTAGAACTTGGAGGCAAGCACGTGGGCAGAGCGCTTTGTGACCTGGGCGCCAGCATAAACCTCATGCCCCTATCCCTATTCCGCCAGTTGGGAATAGGAGAAGCACGTCCAACCACTGTCACTTTACAACTAGCAGACAGATCCATTGCATACCCTGAAGGTAAGATTGAGGATATTCTAGTGAAAGTTGACAAATTTATTTTCCTTGCAGATTTCATTATCCTGGATTATGAAGCAGACAAGGAGGTCCCCATCCTGTTAGGCAGACCATTTCTAGCCACAGGTAGGGCACTGATAGACGTCCAAAAAGGTGAGCTCACTATGAGGGTTCATGATGAAGAGGTGAAGTTTAGTGTATATAAAGCTTTAAGGTACCTCTCTGACCTTGAATCCTGTGCTAGTATGGACGTTGTAGATTCTTTAATGGAAGAACAATTGGAGCATGTATTATTAACCAAGCATGCCAATGAATATGTAGGATTAGAATTAACTAACTTAAATGTAGTTGAGTTAATGGACATATCTGTAAATAACCCTCAGCATGTATGTATGAATGTAGAACTAACTAATAGATCTTTAAATCCTTTAAAGCCATCCATTGAGCATCCACCCACTCTCGAATTAAAACCACTGCCCACACACCTCAAGTATGCATACTTAGGAGATGATGAGACATTGCCTGTAATTATTTCTTCTAAGTTAAGCGAACAGCATGAGGTTGATTTAATTTTACTACTTAGGCAACATAGGAAGGCTATTGCATGGACCATTGCAGATATTAGAGGCATAAGCCCATCCTATTGTATGCACAAGATCACTTTAGAGGAAGGACATATACCCCGAGTAGATCACCAGCGTAGGTTGAACCCCTCTATGAAAGAGGTAGTTAAAAAGGAAATAATAAAATGGTTAGATGCTGGGGTTATTTTTCCTATAGATAGTAGTCAGTGGGTGAGCCCTATACAGTGTGTACCTAAGAAGGGTGGGATGACTGTGGTAGTCAATGAGAACAATGAACTGATTCCAACTAGGACTGTCACAGGGTGGAGAGTATGTATGGATTATAGGAAACTAAATAAAGAAACTAAAAAAGACCACTTCCCTCTACCATTCATTGACCAAATGTTAGACAGAATAGCTGGTAGAGCCTATTATTGTTTCTTAGACGGTTATTCAGGCTATAACCAGATCACTATAGATCCCAAAGACCAAGAAAAGACTACCTTCACTTGCCCTTTTGGAACTTTTGCCTTTCGCAGAATGCCTTTTGGCTTATGCAATGTGTTAAGTCTCTGAAAGTGACTTATTTAGGACTCATTTAGCTTAAGAAGATGTACACTTTTAGGTGTTTTTGATAGCATTTAGCTTAAACCTATGCTTAAATAAGAGAATGAGAAGAGGGTAGCTAAATTAGGACTTATGCACAATAGGAAAGAAAAGGGGTGAAAACCAAAGGAAAAGAATGAAAAAAAACTGCATTGCGACAGCATTGCGGAAACATTGCTGAAGCCGCAATTATTCAAGTGAAAACCGTAAGTTGACTGATCTTTTTCTGTTAATTTCCGTGATTTCAGGGATTCGTTCTTTCTCCTCCATCCATTCTGATATACGACGTTGAAGATTGATGGTTCTCCTTGGCCCAAACGCACCTGCAAACTACTATAAAAGGGGGTCAAAGTCGGAGGTTCCATCATCATCCGAAAGCGTAGAAGCTTCTCGCAGTCCATCTTTTCTCCTGTTTTCCTTTGCCGTCTGTTGGAGTGAGAGTCTCAGCTGTTGGAATCGATAATCTGATAGGAAGGAGAGGAGATTCTTCTTCTCTCTCGATTGGATTCATCCAAGCAAGGCTGACCTTTCATCCCCTTCATTCGAGGCGACTGCAACAAGGCTTTCAAGCACCGTTTACTGCTTTTTGTCTTTCCTTTCTCATTTCCAGCATTGTTTAGTTGTTGCTTCTGGTTTAGTGATTAGTCTACTTCATTTCGTTGCTTTCTGTCTTTGGATTATTTACTTTAAGTTTCCCTTTGTTCGTTCAAACATTCAAAGTAATCAAATTACAAGTCTTCATTTCACAGTTTCCATCTTCTGCTGCTACGGTTTTGTCCTACTGTTTTGAGTACATTTCCCTTCTAAGCATGTCTGTTTTATCTTATACTTCTGTTCTCTATATATCCATGAGTAGCTAAGTCACTTAGGGGCATGCTAATGACAGAACTATAGGCTAAAAAACGTGAACCAAGTATGTAGGATAGCTCTCGAACCATTGATTGTATGTAAGCTTCATCCCACGGGCGATTTCGATTGGCCATCCATTTTGTCCAAAGAACTCCTAACCTCTGGAAGGAGTAAGAGTTCAGAGTCGTATAATCATGCTAACCTTTCATGGTAACCAGGAAACGGCCTAGGAATAGGCGTTTCCCTAGTACAAACTAAACACTCCTGTTTTAACAAGATGCTTCAGACCTTACTTTGAGTTGAGTAAACTAAAGAATCTAATGCATGGAATCGGATGATACATGAGATAGAGTGAGTTTGATGCATAGAGAGTTGATCTAATGCTTGGGAATCGTAGTAAAATGCCTATAGGATAGTCGTTAGTAGCCCTTAATTCTCCATTTCACGCACGTTTGCTGTTTTTACAATTGCGATAACATTGCGGTGTCCGCAATTCTGCTAAGTTACCATTCTGTTTAGCTGTTTTCTTCTTCGTTTATTAATTTCATCTCTTGTCCGTTGAGTCTAATTTCAACTTCCATTTGTTTATGTTGCATTCCTTTACACATTCAGCAAAGATTAGATCATTAAAAACCAATTTTACCCCATCAAATCTACCCCTCCTTTCTTAACAAATACACTTCGTGAATAGCTAAAAATAAGTCTCTGTGGAAAAAACGAATGAAATATACTTACTACTTGCTGTAAGACCATGTATGCTTGCATGTTCTGAGTGCTCTCTCTCTTTTATTGCCTAATTATTTCAACACATTGAGCACGCAACACAATGCACCGGCAACTTTCCAAAGGTGCATGTTGGCAATCTTCTCTGATTTGGATGAATCCATGATAGAGATATTAATGGATGACTTTTCAGTCTTTGGGGACTCATTCACCAACTGTCTAGAGAATTTAGGACAAGTCCTGGCGAGATGTGAAGAGACTAACTTAGTCTTTAATTGGGAAAAGTGTCACTTCATGGTAGATGAGGGGATTGTCTTAGGTCATAGAGTGTCAAGGGCAGGTGTAGAAGTTGATAGGGCAAAGATAGAAATCATAGAGAAGTTGGTAGAGCCTCAGAATGTCAAGGCCATTAGGAGTTTCTTAGGGCATGCTGGCTTCTATAGAAGGTTCATTAAGGACTTTTCTAAGATAGCCAAGCCTCTGTGTGAACTGCTAGAACTAAATAGGCCATTCATCTTCTCTAAGGAATGTGTAGTAGCTTGGACCACCCTTAAGAAAGCACTAGTCACCGCACCTATTATAGTAGGGCCAGATTGGGATCTCCCATTCGAGATGTTATGTGATGCTAGTGACTATGCTGTAGGGGTCATGTTAGGACAGAAGATTGACAAGCTAACACACCCTGTCTATTATGCTAGTAAGACCTTGAATGAGGCTCAATGTAATTATACAACTACTGAGAAAGAGATGCTTGCTGTAGTGTTTGCTTGTGAGAAATTCAGGAACTATATTGTAGGCACTAGGACAATTGTATACACTGACCATTCTGCCTTGAAATATCTTATGAGGAAGGCTGATGCTAAGCCTAGGTTGATTAGGTGGGTGTTATTGCTGCAGGAGTTTGATTTGGACATTCGAGACAAGAAGGGATATGAAAATGTGGTTGCAGATCACCTTTCTCGATTGCAGCATAATTGCGAAAAAATTGCGGATCCCGCAATTTCTGATGCTTTTATTGATGAACATATCTTTGTTTTGACTCATCGTGATAACGATGAGGAACCTTGGTTTGCTGACATTGCTAACTTCCGTGCATCACAGGTATTACCAGTTTTCAAGGGAGGACAAGAGAAGAAGAGGTTCCTTCATGAAGCAAGGAAATTCATCTGGGATGACCCCACACTTTACAGAACCTGTGCTGATGGCTTGCTGAGGAAGTGTGTTTCAGCTGCTGAAGCGAAGTCTGTGCTGCAGCACTGTCACGCAGCTCCTTATGGTGGACACTTTGGTGGCCAACGAACAGCTGCTAAGGTATTTCAGAGTGGCTACTATTGGCCAACAATCTTCAAGGATGCCCACAACTATGCCCGCAGCTGTGATGACTGCCAAAGAACAGGTAACCTCAGTCGAAAGGATGAGATGCCCCTCACCTACATCTTAGAGTTGGAGCTCTTTGATGTGTGGGGCATTGACTTCATGGGGCCATTCCCCCCATCATCAGGTAACCTCTACATATTAGTGGCAGTGGACTATGTGTCAAAGTGGGTAGAGGCCAAAGCATGTCCTAATAATGATGCTAAAACAGTCACCAACTTCTTGCATAGCCACATTTTTACTAGGTTTGGGACACCTCGTGCCATCATTAGTGATGAGGGGTCACATTTTATTAACAAGGCTATGGAGAGAGTGTTGGCTAAATATAACATTAGACATAGAGTAGCCACTCCCTATCACCCACACTCAAATGGACAGGCTGAAATTTCAAATAGGGAAATTAAGAACATCCTAGAAAAAGTGGTCAAACCTAATAGGAAAGACTGGTCCTTCAAGCTTGAGGATGCACTTTGGGCTTATAGGACAGCATATAAGACACCTCTAGGAATGTCTCCTTGTAGGCTGGTTTATGGCAAGACTTGTCACTTACCACTTGAGTTAGAAAACAAAGCATTTTGGGCCATGAAGGAATTGAATTTTTGTGTAAAAGATGCAGGAACACTAAGGTCTTTACAATTACATGAGCTTGATGAGCTTAGACATATGGCCTATGAGAATGCCAAGATGTATAAGGAAAAGACCAAGATTTGGCATGATAGTAGACTTAGAGTTAAGGACTTTAAGAAGGGTCAACTTGTATTGTTGTTTAACTCACGGTTGAAACTATTTCCAGGGAAACTTAAGTCTAGATGGTCAGGTCCATTTGTGATTACTAATGTGTTTGTTCATGGTGCCATAGAGATAAAGAACTTACAGCAAGGCCAACCGTTTATGGTTAATGGTGCAAGGTTGAAGCACTACTATGAGGAAGGAGATGTGAAGACTCTCTCGGCCTTCCTCTTGACTGAAGCATGAAAAGAGAACGAGAGAGGACGAGTGATTACTGTGCTCGTCAACATAAGGCTCATGCCTTAGTTTATTTTTTTTGCGATTTTCCGATTATCGTTTGTGTGTTTTGTTGTATGATTTTAATTACGAATTTGATGTTAATTTTATTTCTTTTTGCAGGGAATCAATAGAGGGAATCAAGGAGAGTAAATCCAGCTTTAAAAATCGAGAAACGATCGAGCCAAATAAAAGATACGGGCGAGCAAAGTTCGACATTTTGATGAAAAATATCCCTAAAATTGCGCTGGAATTGCAAGATCCGCAAAATATAGCCGTTGGGATTTAGCCGTTTCCTTTATATCCGTTGGGAGGCGCTCGATCGATACGATTCTCTCATTCTCTGAATTCCAAGAAAGGTGCGATTCTCTTCATCTTTGATCCTTCTCTCCAAACCTCCAAGACTCAACAATGGTGTTCACACGGGCTGAAAGATCTGCAGCCAAGAAGAGGGCTGATGACGCAGCTGAAGCGGCTGCGAGGGAAGCACTTCTTACCCTTGCAGATGATGGTGCTGTACGCACCGGACGTCTCCCCAAGCTTCCGGTCCGTAGGAAGAAGTGGAAGGTTGTCACTGAGATCCCCGCTAGACCCTCTGAGCCAGCGGGCACACCCAAGAAACGCCGGTGGAGTGTCGAGACGGCCGCCGAACCAAGCAAAGCAAAGACTCCCTCTGTGGAGAGTCAAGAATCGGATCGTGCGTCCCACGAGTCGATCAAGAAGGGTTCGTCGCCATCTGCATCGCCTGCGCACAGCCCTTCACCATCTGAACCAGCGCAGAGTCCTGAACTGCCATCTTCGCCACTGAGTTCTGCACAGTCACCTACGGCGGAGCAGAGCACCACGCCGTCGCACAATTCCCCACGACCTGACCCTGAATTCCCATATGGGGAGTACCAAGAATCCACTCAGGGCAGTGGGGAAGGTGAGGAAGACGAGGTCTTCTCGCCTGCGAGGGAAGCTAGCCCAGAGAGTCCTGCCCAGCAGGATGATTCCATGGAAGAGACGCTGGGGGCATGCCTGCAGCAGATCAACATCAAGGCAAGGCTCAAGAAGAAGAAGAAGGCCAAGATTGTCAAGGCCAAGCGATCCAAGAAGCTGAAGAAGAAGAAGGCCAAAAGGGCGCCTTCAGCAGACAAAGAAAGCACTGAGCCTTCGCTTAAACGACTCAAGGTTGAGGCTGCCGAGTCAGCCAAGCCAGCAGATAAGCGGAAGGCCAAGCTCTACCCTGAAGATGAGCCTCAGTCAGTGAGGTATGTTTCCTCTGATGCTGAGTCCAGGGGTGCTGAGCTAAGGAAGAGGGAGTTGCTGCACGAGAAAGGCTTCCTCGACCGACCTGCTGACCTGCCGCAGTTCTTGCGCGCAGGAGTGATAAACCACGGCTGGGAGGAATTTTGCAGACCGCCCAATCCAGCCTACACGAGCATGGTGTATGATTTCTCCGCCAATGTGCTCAGCCCTGAGGATGGCCTGTCTGTGGTCAGAGGGGTAGAAGTGGATTTCTCAGCCAAGGCCATCAACGAAGCCTATGGTCTCAAGGGCCAAACACATACAGATTATGCACGGATTGTTGATGAGCCTACTGAGGCAGTTCTGGAAGAGGCCATTCGGACCATTGGCCAGCCTGAAGCTTCCTGGACCGTGTCACGCAATGGGAGGCACACTCTCATGAGTGCCAACCTCACGGCTAAGGCGGCTGTTTGGTTTTCGTTCGTGAGAAGGAGATTGTCCCCAGTGACTCACGAGACTACAATCAACTAGAGCCGATCGCTGCTGGTGTATGCGATAATGAGAGGTCTCACGATCAACGTGGGAGAAGTCATCACTGCTGCTATTGCTGAGTGCGCCAAGAAAGGTAAGGGACCACTGTTTTTCCCTAACACCATAACCAAACTATGTTTGCTTGCAGGAGTCCCCACTGAGCGCATGGAGCAGCAGATGGCTTACACAGGCCACTTGGAGCTGCCTGCTAGCCTAAGGCTGAAGAGAAAGGGGAATATGGAGTTTGAACTAGATAGGCTGGCTGCTGATCAGTCCCTATCCATGGCCTGCCTAATGGATATGCAGAGGAGGATGGCTCAATGGGCCACGTATGCGCAGGCACGGGACAAAGAGGTTGCAGACCAGCTAGGCTGCATCTTCCCTGACTTCCCCACCAATCTCCTAACTCCATGGGTGCCTCCACGCCCACGACAGCCTGATGAGGATGAAGATATTTGAGTGCTGGTTTGAATTGCACTGAAGGGAGTATTGCTGTTCCCTTAGAAAAAAAAAAACAATTTTCTGCTTTCTGATAGAACATGTGAATTATGCTGTTTTCATTATAATTTTGATCTGTTTTAGATGCTTAGTTTTATGTCTTTAATTATGTTTAGTATAGTCTGATGCTAGATGACTAGGTAGGATAGTTTAGCTTTATTTTTAGATAGCTTGAATGACGGGAAAAAGCATGCTTAGGGGCCTTAATCACTGTTATATCTGCCCTGACTTAATTGCGAAATAATTGCGGTACCCGCAATTTTTATTACTGAAAGCATGTTTTGGACTGTCTGTTTAGCTAGGCTGTGATCTGTTTAAATTCCATCTTTTGCTGCTATCATGACTACCTTATATAACTTATTTAAATGCATGCTGGATGAGTGTCATAGGACACCCTTTGATAGTTTAAATTAACCTCTAAATAGCTCAGTATGCATAGCTGTAAGGCCTTATCTGCCTGTTTTTTTAGTTTTCTGCTGCTGTGATATTTCCTTTTCAAATGTTCTGTCTATGCCTAGGGCTTTAGATTCTCTTTGTTTTACCTTAGACTAGATGCTTCTAGGACAAGTTTGGGGGTGTGCCACCTCCGACACTCATTGGGGACAATGAGTAGTTGAAGTTTGGGGGAGGCCACCCTAGGCCTAGGAACATTCCTCTCTCCCTTAGAAACATAAGCATTCTTCTTCTCCTTTACAAAAAAATGATGAACTGAAAAAAAAATGAAAAAAGAATAAAGGGGAGAGTTTCTCTTAGGTTGCTGAGTAATCAGTGCCAAGTGTGTAACCCACAAGTGGCGTTGCATCAAAAGGCAACCAAAGGAGAGGTTCCACCAAAGTAAAAAAGAAGAAGTAGGGAAGAAGAATGTATACCTAGGAGTTATAACTTTGTGGCTTAGATGTCCTATTTAAAAAGAACTCTGATCCTCAAAGTAGCTAGGCACAAAGTTGTAACTTGTAGGGTTGTTTAGGGGGATGAGTGTTTATCCAATGTAGTGATGCCAGGGTTTAGGTTGTTCTCTAAAAGTACTACTGTCACCGTTAATACTAAGACTGGCATGACTCTAAGGAATCCTAGACACATTAAAAATAAAGCTAGAAGCATGTACTGAGTCTGAGGTAAAGCTAGGCAGAACTTGAAACCTTAGGGATAGTGGCATGATATGACAGAAGTAAATAGATCAGTTGTAGGGAGTTAATGAAAACAGAAGGAATGTTAGGCAGGCAAAGTCAGAAGAAGCTAGATAAGAGGGTAGTTTTAAACTAAGGAGTGTGTCACAGGACAACATTGCTATAGACAAGAATATAAGGGAGTCAGTAGGTGGTTAAAGAAGAAGAAACGGCAGCCTAGGTAAGTCCTTAGTGTGCTTGAGGACAAGCAAAACCTTAAGTTTGGGGGTGTGTTAAGTCTCTGAAAGTGACTTATTTAGGACTCATTTAGCTTAAGAAGATGTACACTTTTAGGTGTTTTTGATAGCATTTAGCTTAAACCTATGCTTAAATATGAGAATGAGAAGAGGGTAGCTAAATTAGGACTTATGCACAATAGGAAAGAAAAGGGGTGAAAACCGAAGGAAAAGAATGAAAAAAAACTGCATTGCGACAACATTGCGGAAACATTGCTGAAGCCGCAATTATTCAAGTGAAAACCGTAAGTTGACTGATCTTTTTCTGTTAATTTCCGTGATTTCAGGGATTCGTTCTTTCTCCTCCATCCATTCTGATATACGACGTTGAAGATTGATGGTTCTCCTTGGCCCAAACGCACCTGCAAACTACTATAAAAGGGGGTCAAAGTCGGAGGTTCCATCATCATCCGAAAGCGTAGAAGCTTCTCGCAGTCCATCTTTTCTCCTGTTTTCCTTTGCCGTCTGTTGGAGTGAGAGTCTCAGCTGTTGGAATCGATAATCTGATAGGAAGGAGAGGAGATTCTTCTTCTCTCTCGATTGGATTCATCCAAGCAAGGCTGACCTTTCATCCCCTTCATTCGAGGCGACTGCAACAAGGCTTTCAAGCACCGTTTACTGCTTTTTGTCTTTCCTTTCTCATTTCCAGCATTGTTTAGTTGTTGCTTCTGGTTTAGTGATTAGTCTACTTCATTTCGTTGCTTTCTGTCTTTGGATTATTTACTTTAAGTTTCCCTTTGTTCGTTCAAACATTCAAAGTAATCAAATTACAAGTCTTCATTTCACAGTTTCCATCTTCTGCTGCTACGGTTTTGTCCTACTGTTTTGAGTACATTTCCCTTCTAAGCATGTCTGTTTTATCTTATACTTCTGTTCTCTATATATCCATGAGTAGCTAAGTCACTTAGGGGCATGCTAATGACAGAACTATAGGCTAAAAAACGTGAACCAAGTATGTAGGATAGCTCTCGAACCATTGATTGTATGTAAGCTTCATCCCACGGGCGATTTCGATTGGCCATCCATTTTGTCCAAAGAACTCCTAACCTCTGGAAGGAGTAAGAGTTCAGAGTCGTATAATCATGCTAGCCTTTCATGGTAACCAGGAAACGGCCTAGGAATAGGCGTTTCCCTAGTACAAACTAAACACTCCTGTTTTAACAAGATGCTTCAGACCTTACTTTGAGTTGAGTAAACTAAAGAATCTAATGCATGGAATCGGACGATACATGAGATAGAGTGAGTTTGATGCATAGAGAGTTGATCTAATGCTTGGGAATCGTAGTAAAATGCCTATAGGATAGTCGTTAGTAGCCCTTAATTCTCCATTTCACGCACGTTTGCTGTTTTTACAATTGCGATCACATTGCGGTGTCCGCAATTCTGCTAAGTTACCATTCTGTTTAGCTGTTTTCTTCTTCGTTTATTAATTTCATCTCTTGTCCGTTGAGTCTAATTTCAACTTCCATTTGTTTATGTTGCATTCCTTTACACATTCAGCAAAGATTAGATCATTAAAAACCAATTTTACCCCATCAAATCCACCCCTCCTTTCTTAACAAATACACTTCGTGAATAGCTAAAAATAAGTCTCTGTGGAAAAAACGAATGAAATATACTTACTACTTGCTGTAAGACCATGTATGCTTGCATGTTCTGAGTGCTCTCTCTCTTTTATTGCCTAATTATTTCAACACATTGAGCACGCAACACAATGCACCGGCAACTTTCCAAAGGTGCATGTTGGCAATCTTCTCTGATTTGGATGAATCCATGATAGAGATATTCATGGATGACTTTTCAGTCTTTGGGGACTCATTCACCAACTGTCTAGAGAATTTAGGACAAGTCCTGGCGAGATGTGAAGAGACTAACTTAGTCTTTAATTGGGAAAAGTGTCACTTCATGGTAGATGAGGGGATTGTCTTAGGTCATAGAGTGTCAAGGGCAGGTGTAGAAGTTGATAGGGCAAAGATAGAAATCATAGAGAAGTTGGTAGAGCCTCAAAATGTCAAGGCCATTAGGAGTTTCTTAGGGCATGCTGGCTTCTATAGAAGGTTCATTAAGGACTTTTCTAAGATAGCCAAGCCTCTGTGTGAACTGCTAGAACTAAATAGGCCATTCATCTTCTCTAAGGAATGTGTAGTAGCTTGGACCACCCTTAAGAAAGCACTAGTCACCGCACCTATTATAGTAGGGCCAGATTGGGATCTCCCATTCGAGATGTTATGTGATGCTAGTGACTATGCTGTAGGGGTCATGTTAGGACAGAAGATTGACAAGCTAACACACCCTGTCTATTATGCTAGTAAGACCTTGAATGAGGCTCAATGTAACTATACAACTACAGAGAAAGAGATGCTTGCTGTAGTATTTGCTTGTGAAAAATTTAGGAACTATATTGTAGGAACTAGGACCATTGTATATACTGACCATTCTGCTTTAAAGTATCTTATGAGGAAGGCTGATGCTAAGCCTAGATTGATTAGATGGGTGTTATTGCTGCAGGAATTTGATTTGGACATTCGAGACAAGAAAGGATGTGAAAATGTGGTTGCAGATCACCTTTCTCGATTGCAGCACAATTGCGAAAAAATTGCGGAACCCGCAATTTCTGATGCTTTTATTGATGAACATGTCTTTGTTTTGACTCATCGTGACAACGATGAGGAACCTTGGTTTGCTGACATTGCTAACTTCCTTGCATCACAGGTATTACCAGTTTTCAAGGGAGGACAAGAGAAGAAGAGGTTCCTTCATGAAGCAAGGAAATTCATCTGGGATGACCCCACACTTTACAGAACCTGTGCTGACGGCTTGCTAAGGAAGTGTGTTTCAGCTGCTGAGGCGAAGTCTGTGCTGCAGCACTGTCACACAGCTCCTTATGGTGGACACTTTGGTGGCCAAAGAACAGCAGCAAAGGTATTTCAGAGTGGCTACTATTGGCCAACAATCTTCAAGGATGCCCACAATTATGCCCATAGCTGTGATGAATGCCAAAGAACAGGTAACCTCAGTCGAAAGGATGAGATGCCCCTCACCTACATCTTAGAGTTGGAGCTCTTTGATGTGTGGGGCATTGACTTCATGGGGCCATTCCCTCCATCATCAGGTAACCTTTACATATTAGTGGCAGTGGACTATGTGTCCAAGTGGGTAGAAGCCAAAGCATGTCCCAATAATGATGCCAAAACAGTCACCAAATTCTTGCATAGACACATTTTTACTAGGTTTGGGACACCTCGTGCCATCATTAGTGATGAGGGATCACATTTCATTAACAAGGCTATGGAGAGAGTGTTGGCTAAGTATAACATTAGACATAGAGTAGCCACTCCCTATCACCCACACTCGAATGGACAGGCTGAAATTTCAAATAGGGAAATTAAGAACATCCTAGAAAAAGTGGTCAAACCTAATAGGAAAGACTGGTCCTTTAAGCTTGAGGATGCACTTTGGGCTTATAGGACAGCATATAAGACACCCCTAGGTATGTCTCCTTATAGGCTGGTATATGGCAAGACTTGTCACTTACCACTTGAGTTAGAAAACAAAGCATTTTGGGCCATGAAGGAATTGAATTTTTGTGTAAAGGATGCGGGAACATTGCGGTCTTTGCAATTACATGAGCTTGATGAGCTTAGACATATGGCCTATGAAAATGCTAAAATGTATAAGGAAAAGACCAAGATTTGGCACGATAGTAGACTCAGAGTTAAGGACTTTAAGAAGGGGCAACTTGTCTTGTTGTTTAACTCACGGTTGAAACTATTTCTAGGGAAACTTAAGTCTAGATGGTCAGGTCCATTTGTGATTACTAATGTGTTTGTTCATGGTGCCATTGAGATAAAGAACTTGCAGCAAGGCCAACCATTCATGGTTAATGGTGCAAGGTTGAAGCACTACTATGAGGAAGGAGATGTGAAGACTCTCTCGGCCTTCCTCTTGACTGAAGCATGAAAACGAAAACGAGAGAGGACGAGTGATTGCTGTGCTCGTCAACATAAGGCTCATGCCTTAGTTTATTTTTTGTGATTTTCCGGTTATCGTTTGTGTGTTTTGTTGTATGATTTTAATTACGAATTTAATGTTGCTTTTATTTCTTTTTGTAGGGAATCGAAAGAGGGAATCAAGGAGAGTAATTCCAGCTTTAAAAATCAAGAAACGATTGAGCCAAATAAAAGATACGGACGAGCAAAGATTGACATTTTGATGAAAAAATATCCCTAAAATTGCGCTGGATTTGCAGGATCCGCAAAAATATAGCCGTTGGGATTTAGCCGTTTCCTTTATATCCGTTAGAAGGCGCTTGATCTGTACGATTCTCTCACTCTCTGAATTCTAAGAAAGCTGCGATTCTCTTCATCTTTGATTCTTCTCTCCAAACCTCCAAGACTCAACAATGGTGTTCACACGGGCTGAAAGATCTGCAGCCTAGAAGAAGGCTGACGACGCTGAAACAGCTGCGAGAGACGCACTGCTCGCCTTGGCTACGGCTGACGCTGCGCGGACTGAACGCCTTCCCAAACTCCCGATTCGCAAGAAGAAGTGGAGGGTTGTTACTGAGATACCTGCTGGACCCTCTGAACCAGCAGGCACACCCAAGAAGCGCAGATGGAGTGTAGCGGTGGCTGCTGAACCGAGCAAAGAAAAGACTCCCTCTGTGGAGAGTCAAGAAACTGATCGTGTGTCCCACGATTCAGCCAAGAAGAGTGCCTCGCCACCTGCACCACCAGCGCACAGCTCTTCCCCATCACCGCCAGCGTAGAGCCCTGAGCAGCCGTCTTCACCACAGAGTTCTGCACAGACACTGGTGGGCGGATTTTTGAATATCCGCTTAATCTCAAGCTGTCGAGGCTTGCCAAAATACGATTTATAAGGCCTATAACCAAGGCTTTGCAGCCAGTGGTAACAGGGTCGATCCAAGGAATAGGAGAGTTGAATTTACTAATGAAATTGGGATTTGATCGATTAATTGGTAACGGGGGGTTTTAATCATGCAGAGGGAAAATAATAAGGAAGCTAACGGAAGAAAGAAATAATATGTAGAGAACGTGTGCACGGTTTGGAGAGTTTCGGGATCAATTGTTAGACAAATTCGGTTCATCCTTTAATGCTAAAATCATGGTATTCAGTTCATTATACACGCGGACGACTACCAGAGAAGCCCCAAAGTAGCCGACTCCATGGATTTTAATTAGACCACACAGTTCTAATTACACGTTATCTAAGCTTACATCAAGGTGATCAGCCCTAAGGTAAATCTAGACAGTCACTAGCTAACCGCGACGAACATTTAAGCGTGAATTCTAATTGCTAGTAGATTGCCCGCAAACGCTGTATGCAATCAACAACTATCCTACACGGCTTAATACTTCGATTTAATTTCATCTACCTGTGTTACTTAGTCGAGCAGTGAGAGGCACGACATCGCTACTCTTTAACATACACAACATGCATAATTACTCGAGTGTCAATCGTCGAAATTAAACATGCGCGTTGGATTAAGCAAAGTAGACAAATGCAAATAAACAGAACCCAATATGCATAAATCAAAACTCAGATTATCAGAACCAAATCATCTAACAAAATCCTCCTAAACCATTCCCAAACCGTTCACCCTTACCTTAGCCGCTCATGGCGCGGTTTGTCAATCCCGCTCCAACAACGACCATGGAGGAGTTCATCTATCTATTACAAAAGGGAAGTGGAGCTCACTCGCATGCCAACAATGGCGGAGCTCCACGGAAAGTAGAGAGAAAATGGGGAAGAAGGGAAGAAGAATCGTCCAAATCCGTTGGAAGAAGAAGAAGAAAAAGCTCTCCAAAAAATATGCAGAAAATCGTCTTTTAGCTGCTGTAATCGTCGTAGCGTCGAGACGCTAGGCCAGCGTCTCGACGCTGTGCCCTAAGTGATCCGCGCGCGCGCGCGCTGGCGTCGCGACGCAAGGCCAGCGTCGCGACGCTGCCCCGATGAATTTCCTGCGCGCGCCTCCTCCGGAGCGTCTCGACGCCAAGCAGGGTCTCGACGCCAGAGCAGCGTCGAGCTAGCGTCTCGACGCTATCACTCGACGCTTGCTCTCGGGTTTTTCCAGCGTCGAGCCAGCGTCTCGACGCTATAGCTCGACGCTGGCTCTCGGGTTTGGGGCTGATGCTTTGCCTCTCCAAGGCTGTTTTGGCCCGTTTCTTCACGGAACAAATTCCCCTCTTCCCGATGCAATCCCGGGGCGCTAAAACTCTGCTTTAAGCGCTCGAACATGCCCAATGGACGCACGAGCTCTTTGCCGCTTTTCTCCTACAAAAGAGATACATTTAATCAATTGGAAGCGGTCTTTAGCTATAATTAGGACGTATTTAATAGCTCCAAAATGGAGTTATCAAACACCCCCAACTTAAACATTGCTAGTCCTCGAGCAAGCACTACAAAGACATTGACTCTAAGGACGCGTTTACATATATTCTAACTCAAACCTCCATGCCTATTGAAATTTAAACACGAGCATAATCATGGAAGCATTTGTTCAAGCATTAACTAGGACACATCAAAAATTAACTCTTGCCCCCTAACGTGTGTGTGTGCTAGACAACCACTCCTAAACTCACGTAAACCCGGAAAACCAACATGCAACGCACATCCCGTTTTCCCCCTACTTCTAGCGTTTAAGAACAGCTACACTTGACTTACACGAGAGAGAGAAACAAATTAAGAGACCTAATTATTTTCTCATTCTTTTTCTTTTTAAAAGTACTTTGTACTCTTTTATTTGGGTTCTTCGAACCAACTTTTCATTTCTTTTTCTTTCCTACTCGAGCTGCCTAACACGTCAAATTCATGCATGAAACTTCACGTTTTTAAGGACTAACGCTCACTTCTTTTAAGCGCAAATAAGAAGGAGGAGCGCCTCGAGAGGAACTTTTCTAACCAACATGCTTTTCTATTTTTTTTATATTAGGCTAAGCACATGCTTTCTCAATTAATTAGCTACTAACTCTCATGCAACAAGCTACCTAAGGGTGCCTTTCGGGGTGACAACGAGAATTAGCTAAACATGCGATAAACCAAGCTTACGGAATCTAGGGAGAAGTTGCTAAGTGCGCGATGAGTGCAAGGGAGCAACAGAAAAATTTTTAAAATTTTTGACATGAACCTAATAAACACAAAACTCATGCAAAAACTCGATTATGAACATGCTCAGAATTCCAAAATGCATTTCCTAGGCTATCACAGTCAGAAAACAGTAAACAGAGTCCCAAGCACTTCAATATCTTTATAACACTTCTCAACAAACTACACATGCACATCCATCGGACTACTCCACCCCCAACTTCAAAATTTGGCATTGTCCTCAATGCCAACCAGTCAGATGCAAGAAGTAAAAGGGAAGAAGAAATACACTTCCCTGACTCTTGGTGAAGCTGGCGAGGGCGAGGAAGCGGCGCACGAACGCATCAGAGCCCAAAATTGCCCTCTCTTCCTTGATTCCCTAAAAAAAAACAGCAAGCTAAATTAATACTAAAAAGCAATAAAACTAAACTAAAGCATAAAAACAGTTCAACACTCGGGTGCCTCCGAGAAGCGCAGAATTTTTAAAGTCGGTTGCTCGACTGTATTCTCTCAACAGACTCATCCATAGTCTGTAGGTGCGGGGGACGATCCATACTTGTCCATGGCCACACCTTTTCCATCATTCACCTGAAAAACATTTTGCACTCTTCGTGCCTCGGGCACGTGAATATCAGACATGTTAGTGCAAAATCCAGCAGTATCATCCATCAAATTTAAATCAGAAATTTTAACAGAGACATGGGAACCATCCCTCAAGCGCGAGGGTAGACTCCCATTCTCATCATGCTCACAAACAACAGAAACATTCGCAACAGATTTCCCATCAAATAAAGAAAACTCATGCAAAGTATCATCAAACTCTAACGAAACGACGCCCTTATACACATCGATTTTGACCCTAGCGGTCTTAAGAAAAGGGCGTCCTAACAGCATAGAGGACGAAGCATGCAATGAACTTTCTTTCATATCTAAAACAAGGAAATCGGCGGGAAACGTCATATTCCCGACTCTAACTAAAACATCCTCTACCTTCCCCCTAGGACAGATGCTCGACCCATTAGCCAACTGAACAGAAACATTACATTCATGCATTTCATTCAAATGCAGTTCACGATATAATGCATAAGACATAACATTAACAGAGGCTCCTAGGTCTAACATGGCATTATGAACAACCTTACTACCTATAGTGCAAGGGATAGTAAAGGTACCTGGATCGTTGCACTTTGCAGGCAACGTACCTGGGAGTATGGCAGAGACGTTCTCTTTCTTTTTCTCAGTCCCTCTGGACTTCCTCTTCGTAGTGCACCAGCTCCTTAGGAATTTTGCATATTTGGGCACTTGACTGACTGCCTCTAGGAGCGGGATATTCACCATCACCTTCTGGAAGGTTCGAAGGACCTCCTCGTCATCGGATTCCAAAGTAGGCTTCGCAAGCCTACTCGGGAATGGTGCTTTGGCAACATCCACAGGTACACTGACCTTCTCATTCTGAGTCTCAAGAGCAATCGGGGCGGACTCGTTCAGGCTGTCCGTGGCTTCCTTCGCAGCTCTGGTGGAAAGTGACTTCCCACTGCGCAGCTGAATGGCACTCACATTTTCACATGAGTTAACTGTAGTTTGGGAAGGAAGCTTCCCCGAGCTCTTGCTCTCGATCTTACTAATAGACACCGCCATTTGTGTCAGCTGCTTGTTCAAATTCTGCAGCTCTGCCTTATGAGAATTAAGCTCCTCGCGAGCCTCTTTCTGGAACTGGCTGGTGCTAGTCACGATGGTCCTGACCATATCTTCAAGTGAGCTGGAGGAGCTCGAAGCTTGAGCCTGGGTGGAAGAGTTAGGCCTATCCTGGGACTGGCCTTGGAAGCGATTTTGTCTTTCCCTGTTCCCATAGCTGAAGTTAGGATGGTCACGCCAACCGGGGTTGTAAGTGTTAGCATATGGATCATACTTCCTCGGGTTGGAAGCATACCCCCCGATTGCATTGACCTCCGCCTCTTCGCGTTGTCCTCCAACAATTTTCTTCAACATACTTCCTATCTCGGCCACCTGGGCCCTCATTTCTGACATCTCATGGCTCTGAGCCACGCTGTGCACTTGTCCTTGCCCCCTGATCCCAAACTGCTGCGAATTGGTGGCCATATTTGCAATGAGCTGCTTGGCCTCAACTGGGGTCTTGTCAATCAGTGCCCCTCCACTCGCTGCATCGATCATCTGCCTGTCGTGGGGCGTCATCCCCTCATAAAAATACTGTATGAGCAGCTGATCGGCGATCTGGTGGTGTGGGAAACTCGCGCACAGGCGCCCAAAGCGTTCCCAATACTCATGCAGGGACTCACCTACATCCTGGGTGATCCCATAAATTCTCTTCCGCAGAGTGGTGGCCAAGGACGCGGGAAAGTACTTCTCCAAAAACACCCGCTTCATATCCTGCCACGTGGTGATGGATCCGGAAGGCAAATAATACAGCCAATCCTTGGCCTTGTCCTTGAGCGTGAAGGGGAATGCCCTCATATTCAGCTGCTCTTCCGTGACCCCTGCGGGCTTCATCCCCGCGCAGACGCAATGGAACTCCATCAAATGCTTGTTCGCGTCCTCACCTGCATTTCCATGGAAAGAAGGTAACTGGTGAATTAAACCAGATTTCAGCTCGAAGTTACCTGCTACCACGGGGTAGTTAATGCACAAAGGCTGCAGGTTCAGGTCTGGCGCTGCCAGTTGCTTCAGCGTCCGTGGCGCTTCACCTTGCGCCATCTCGTCAAACAAGAAGGGATTGCCTTCTTCTCTTTCAAACGTTCCTTGCCCCTCCCGGGCTTCTCTACGTAACCGCCGCTCCTCTCTGTCAATCTCAGGGATATACTGCAAACTACCCTCAGAGGAACGGGTCATACACAAACAAAAATCTAAACATACAACATACAAACAGAAAAAATTTTCAGTCAACCATCAATAAATCAAATTCAAACTCCAATCATAAATTCAAACAATTGCCTATTCCCCGGCAGCGGCGCCAATTTTGGTGGGCGGATTTTTGAATATCCGCTTAATCTCAAGCTGTCGAGGCTTGCCAAAATACGATTTATAAGGCCTATAACCAAGGCTTTGCAGCCAGTGGTAACAGGGTCGATCCAAGGAATAGGAGAGTTGAATTTACTAATGAAATTGGGATTTGATCGATTAATTGGTAACGGGGGGTTTTAATCATGCAGAGGGAAAATAATAAGGAAGCTAACGGAAGAAAGAAATAATATGTAGAGAACGTGTGCACGGTTTGGGGAGTTTCGGGATCAATTGTTAGACAAATTCGGTTCATCCTTTAATGCTAAAATCATGGTATTCAGTTCATTATACACGCGGACGACTACCAGAGAAGCCCCAAAGTAGCCGACTCCATGGATTTTAATTAGACCACACAGTTCTAATTACACGTTATCTAAGCTTACATCAAGGTGATCAGCCCTAAGGTAAATCTAGACAGTCACTAGCTAACCGCGACGAACATTTAAGCGTGAATTCTAATTGCTAGTAGATTGCCCGCAAACGCTGTATGCAATCAACAACTATCCTACACGGCTTAATACTTCGATTTAATTTCATCTACCTGTGTTACTTAGTCGAGCAGTGAGAGGCACGGCATCGCTACTCTTTAACATACACAACATGCATAATTACTCGAGTGTCAATCGTCGAAATTAAACATGCGCGTTGGATTAAGCAAAGTAGACAAATGCAAATAAACAGAACCCAATATGCATAAATCAAAACTCAGATTATCAGAACCAAATCATCTAACAAAATCCTCCTAAACCATTCCCAAACCGTTCACCCTTACCTTAGCCGCTCATGGCGCGGTTTGTCAATCCCGCTCCAACAACGACCATGGAGGAGTTCATCTATCTATTACAAAAGGGAAGTGGAGCTCACTCGCATGCCAACAATGGCGGAGCTCCACGGAAAGTAGAGAGAAAATGGGGAAGAAGGGAAGAAGAATCGTCCAAATCCGTTGGAAGAAGAAGAAGAAAAAGCTCTCCAAAAAATATGCAGAAAATCGTCTTTTAGCTGCTGTAATCGTCGTAGCGTCGAGACGCTAGGCCAGCGTCTCGACGCTGTGCCCTAAGTGATCCGCGCGCGCGCGCGCTGGCGTCGCGACGCAAGGCCAGCGTCGCGACGCTGCCCCGATGAATTTCCTGCGCGCGCCTCCTCCGGAGCGTCTCGACGCCAAGCAGGGTCTCGACGCCAGAGCAGCGTCGAGCTAGCGTCTCGACGCTATCACTCGACGCTTGCTCTCGGGTTTTTCCAGCGTCGAGCCAGCGTCTCGACGCTATAGCTCGACGCTGGCTCTCGGGTTTGGGGCTGATGCTTTGCCTCTCCAAGGCTGTTTTGGCCCGTTTCTTCACGGAACAAATTCCCCTCTTCCCGATGCAATCCCGGGGCGCTAAAACTCTGCTTTAAGCGCTCGAACATGCCCAATGGACGCACGAGCTCTTTGCCGCTTTTCTCCTACAAAAGAGATACATTTAATCAATTGGAAGCGGTCTTTAGCTATAATTAGGACGTATTTAATAGCTCCAAAATGGAGTTATCAGACACCTACAGCAGAGCAATCAACCACGCCGTCGCACACTTCTCCACGGCTTGACCCTGAATTCCCATATGGGGAGTACCAAGAATCAACGCAGGGCAGTGGGGAAGGTGAGGAAGAGGAGGTTTTCTCTCCTGTGAGGGACGCTAGCCCGGAGAGTCTTGAACAGAAGAATGACTCAATGGAGGAGACGCTGGGGGCGTGCCTTCAGCAGATCACCATTGAGGCAAAGCTCAAGAAGAAGAAGAAGGCCAAGATTCTCAAGGCCAAACGATCCAAGAAGCTGAAAAAGAAGAAGGCCAAGAAGGCGCCTTCATCAGACAAAGAGAGCACTGAGCCATCGCTCAAAAGACTCAAGGTTGAGGCTGCAGAATCATCCAAGCCAGCAGACAAAGGGAAAGCCAAGCTTTACCCTGAAGATGAGCCTCAATCAGTGAGGTATGTGTCCTCTGACGCTGAGTCCAGAGGCATTGAGTTGAGGAAAAGGGAGCTGCTGCACGAGAAGGGCTTCCTCGACAGACCTGCTGACCTGCCGCAGTTCTTGCGCGCAGGAATTATAAATCACAGCTGGGAGGAGTTGTGTAGGCCACCCAATCCGGCTTACACAGCTATGGTATATGACTTCTACGCCAACCTGCAAAACTCTGAAGAAGGGCTGTCTGTGGTGAGGGGAGTAGAAGTGGACTACTCAGCAAAGGCCATCAACGAAGCCTATGGCCTCAAGGGCCAAAGACACGCTGATTATGCGAGGATCGTTGATGAGCCTACTGAGGCAGTGCTGGAGGAGGCCATTCGAACCATTGGCCAGCCTGAAGCAGCGTGGACTGTATCACGCAATGGGAGGCACACCCTCATGAGTGCCAACCTGACAGCAAAGGCAGCTGTATGGTTTGCCTTTGTAAGGAGAAAGCTGTCCCCTGTGACCCATGAGACGACCATCAACCAGAGCAGATCGCTGCTGGTCTATGCCATTATGCGAGGTCTCACGGTCAATGTGGGTGAAATCATGTCAGCCGCCATTGCTGAGTGCTCCAAGAAAGGTAAGGGACCATTGTTTTTCCCTAACACCATAGCCAAACTATGTTTGCTTGCAGGAGTCCCCACTGAGCGACTGGAGCAGCAGATGGCTTACACAGGCCACTTGGAGCTGCCTGCTAGCTTGAGGCTGAAGAGGAAGGGGAATATGGAGTTTGAACTGGATAGGCTGGCTGCTGATCAGTCACTATCCATGGCATGCCTGATGGATATGCAGAGGAGGATGGCTCAATGGGCCACTTACGCGCAGGCAAGGGACAAGGAAGTTGCAGATCAACTTGGGTGCATCTTCCCTGACTTCCCCACAAATCTCCTAACTCCATTGGCGCCTCCACGACCACGACAACCTGATGAGGATGAAGACGTTTGAGTGCTGGTTTGAATTGAACTAAAGGGAGTATTGCTGTTCCCTTAGAAAAAAAAACAATTTTCTGCTTGCTGATAGACGATGTGAATTATGCTGTTTTTAGTACACTTTTGATCTGTTTTAGATGCTTAGTTTCATGTTTTTAATTTTGCTTAGTATAGTTTGATGATAACTGACTAGGTAGGTTAGTTTAGTTTTATTTTTAGGAGAGCTTGAATGACTGGAAAGAGCATGCTTAGGGGCCTTAATCACTGTTATATCTGCCCTGACTTGATTGCGAAATAATTGCGGTCCCCGCAATTTTTATTACTGAAAGCATGTTTTGGCCTGTCTGTTTAGCTAGGCTGTGATCTGTTTAAAATCCATCTTTTGCTGCTATCATGACTACTTTATATAGCTTATCTAAATGCATGCTGGATGAGTGCCATAGGACACCCTTTGATAGTTTAAATTAACCTCTAAATAGCTCAGCATGCACAGCTTTAAGACCTTAATCTGTCTGTTGTTTTTAAATTACTGCTGCTGTGATATTTGCTGTTCGAATGTTTTGTCTATGCCTAGGGCTTTAGTTTCTCTTTGTTTTACCTTAGACTAGATGCTTCTAGGACAAGTTTGGGGGTGTGCCACCTCCGACACTCATTGGGGACAATGAGTAGTTGAAGTTTGGGGGAGGCCACCCTAGGCCTAGGAACATTCCTCTCTCCCTTAGAAACATAAGCATTCTTCTTCTCCTTTACAAAAAATGATGAACTGAAAAAAAAAATGAAAAATAGAATAAAGAGGGGGGTCTCTCTTAGGTTGCTAAGTAATCAGTGCCAAGTGTGTGACCCACAAGTGGCATTGCATCAAAAGGCAACCAAAGGAGAGGCTCCACCTAAGTAAGAAAAAGGAAAAGAATAGGGAAGAAGAATGTATACCTAGGAGTTGCAACTTTGTGGCTTAGATGTCCTATTTAAAAAGAACTCTGATCCTCAAATTAGCTAGGCACAAAGTTGTAACTTGTAGGGATGTTTAGGGAGATGAATGTATATCCAATGTAGTGATGCCAGGGTTTAGGTTGTTCTCTAAAAGTACTACTGTCACCGTTAATACTAAGACTGGCATGACTCTAAGGAATCCTAGACACATTAAAAATAAAGCTAGAAGCATGTACTGAGTCTGAGGTAAAGCTAGGCAGAATTTGAAACCTTAGGGATAGTGGCATGATATGACAAAAGCAAATAGATCAGTTGTAGGGAGTTAATGAAAATAGAAGGAGTGTTAGGCAGGCAAAGTCAGAAGAAGCTAGATAAGAGGGTAGTTTTAAGCTTAGAAGTGTGTCACAGGACAGCATAGCTAGAGATAGGGATATAGGGGAGTTAGTAAGTGGTTAAAGAAGAATTAACAGCAGCCTAGGTAAGTCCTTAGTTTGCTTGAGGACAAGCAAAACCTTAAGTTTGGGGGTGTGTTACGTCTCCAAAAGTGACCTTTTTAGGACTTAATTAGCTTAGAAAGATGTTCACTCTTAGGTGTTTTTGTTAGCATTTAGCCTAAACCTATGCTTAAATATGAGAATTAGAAGAAGGTAGCTAAATTAGGACTTATGCATAATAGGAAAGAAAAGGGTTCAAAACCGAAGGAAAAGAATGAAAAAACAAGCATTGCGATAGAATTGCGGAAACATTGCGGTTCTCGCAATGTTTCAAGTTAAAACCGTAAGTTGGCTGATCTTTTTCTGTTTAGATCCGATTTTTCAGGGATTCGTTCTTTCTCCTCCATCCATTCTGAAGTACGACGTTGAAGATTGATGGTTCTCCTTGGCTCAGAGACGTCTGCAGACTACTATAAATAGGGGTCAAAATCGAACGTTCAATCATCATCCGAAAGCGTAGAAGTCTTCTCGCAGTCCATCTTTTCTTCTGTTTTCCTTTGCCGTCTGCTGGTTTGCGAAGCTGAGCTGTTGGAATCGATAATCTGATAGGAAGGAGAGAAGATTATTCTTCTCTCCCGATTGGATTCATCCAAGCAAGGCTGACCTTTCTCATCCTTCATTCGAAGCGGCTGCAACGAGTCATTCGAGCTGTTTTACTGCTTTCTGTTCTTCATTTCTATTTTACAACTCTGTCTTGTGTTGTTTCTGTTCTTGTGGTTCATTCAGTTCATTTCGTTGTGTTCTGTCTTGCTGTTCTTTACTTTAAGTATCTTTTATGTTCATTCAAACAATCAATTAATCAAACGCAAAGTTCAGTATTTCACAGTCTCTCGCCTTTGCATTCTACTGCTTTCCCTTACTGTTTTAAGCACATTTCTCTTCTAAGCATGTCTATTTTATCTTTTAGTTCTGTTCTCCCTATATCCATGAGTAACTAAGACACTTAGGGGCATGCTAATGACAACTCCATAGGCTAAAAAACGTGAATCAACCATATAGGATAGCTCTCGAAGCATTGATTGTATGTAAGCTTCATCCCATGGTCAATTTCGATTGGCCATCCATTTTGTCCAAAGAACTCCTAACCTCTGGAAGGAGTAAGAGTTCAGAGTCATATTATCATGCTAGCCTTTCAAGGTAACCAGGAAACGGCCTAGGAATAGGCGTTTCCCTAGTACAAACCATATCTTTCTGCCTTAACAAGATGCTTAAGACCTTACTTTGAGTTGAGTAAACTAAAGAATCTAATGCATGGAATCGGACGATACATGAGTTTAAGATAGTTTGATGCATAGAGAGTAGATCCAGTGCTTGAGAATCGTATAAAAATGCCTATAGGATAGTCATTAGTAGCCCTTAAATCACCCATTTACCCACTTTCGCTGTTATTATAATTGCGATAGAATTGCGGTCTCCGCAATTCCGTCTAAGTTTCCATCCGGTCTAGCTGTTTTTAACTTCATTTATTAATCTCGTCTCTTTTTATTTGAGCTTAGCTTTAACTTGTTCTTGTTTATGTTACTACCCTTTACACATTCAGCAAAAATTAGATAATTAAAAACCAATTTTACCCCATCAAATCCACCCTTTCTTCCTTAACAAAACACTTCGCGAATAGCCAAAAATAAATCTCTGTGGGAAAACGAATGAAATATACTTACTACTTGCTATAAGATCATGTATGCTTGCATGTTCTGAGTGCTCTATCTCTTTTATTGCCTAATTATTTCAACACATTGAGCACGCAACAGGCACTCATGAGAGTGTGCCTCCCATTGCGTGATACTGTCCACGCTGCCTCAGGCTGGCCAATGATCCGAATTGCTTCCTCCAGGACAACTTCTGTTGGTTCATCCACGATCCTGGCATAGTCAGTGTGTTTTTGCCCCTTGAGGCCATAGGCATCATTAATTGCCTTGGCTGAGAAATCTACCTCGACTCCTCTGACCACAGATAGACCATCCTCAGGGTTCATCAAGTTGGCGTAGAAATCGTACACCATGCTGGAGTAGGCGGGGATGGGTGGTCTGCACAACTCTTCCCAGCCATGATTTGTGATCCCTGCGCGCAAGAACTGCGGCAGGTCTGCTAGCGCGTCGAGGAACCCTTTCTCGTGCAGCAGGTCCCTCTTCCTCAGCTCAGTGCCCCTTGATTCAGCATCAGAGGACACATACCTCACATACTGAGGCTCATCTTCGGGGTACAGCTTGGCTTTCCCTTTGTCTTTTGCTTTGGCTGACTCCACAGCCTCGATCTTGAGCTTCTTCGGGGATGGCTCACCATCACCCTTCTGTGATGAAGGCTTACCCCTGACTTTCTTTTTCTTGGACTTCTTCGAAGGCTTTGGCCGTTTGGCTTTGACAACCTTGGGGCCTTCCTTTTTCAGTCTCGCCTTGGTGGTGATCTGTTGGAGGCAATCCCCCAACGTCTCGTCCATCGAATCATCCCTCTCTGTAGGGCTGTCGGGGCTGACTTCCCTCAGAGGCGAGAATACCTCGTCTTCCTCAGCTTCTTCACCGCCCTGCGCCGATTCTTGAGGGTCTGCCTCTGGAATTTCAGGTAGAGGCGTCTGGGAGGTGGGTGATGCTTGATAACTCCATTTTGGAGCTATTAAATACTTCCTAATTATAGCTAAAGTCCGCTTTCAATTGATTAAATATATCTCTTTTGTAGGAGAAAAGCGGCAAAGAGCTCGTGCGTCCGTTGGGCATGTTCGAGCGTTTAAAGTGGAGTTTTAGCGCCCCGGGAATGCATCAAGAAGAGGGGAACTTGTTCCGTGAAGAAACGGGCCAAAACAGCCTTGGAGAGGCAAAGCTTCAGCCCCAAACCCGAGAGCCAGCGTCGAGCTATAGCGTCGAGACGCTGGCTCGACGCTGGAAAAACCCGAGAGCAAGCGTCGAGTGATAGCGTCGAGACGCTAGCTCGACGCTGCCCTGACGTCGAGACCCTGCTTGGCGTCGAGACGCTCCGGAGGAGGCGCGCGCAGGAATTTTATCGGGGCAGCGTCGCGACGCCATCGCGAGCGCGCGCGGAAAACTTAGGGCCTAGCGTCTCGACGCTACGACGATTACAACAACTTAAATGACGATTTTTCTGCATTTTTGGGAGCATCTTCTTCTTCACCTCTCAACGGATTTCGCCGATTTTAGTCTTCTTCTTCCCCATTTTCTCTCTATATTCCGTGGAGCTCCGCCATTGTTGGCATGCGAGTGAGCTCCACTTTCCATTGTAATAAGTAGACGAATCCTTCCATGGCCGTGGTTGGAGCGGGATTGACGAACCGCGCCATGAGCGGCTAAGGTAAGGGTGACAGTTTGGGATTAGTTTAGGGAGATTTTGTTAAACATATTTGGTTTTGATAATCTGAGTTTTGATATGCATATTGGTTCTGTTTACTTTGCATCTATCTTCTTTGCTTAATCCAACGCGCATGATAAAATACGCCGATTGACACTCGAGTAGTTTTGCATGGTGTGTATGTTAAAGAGTAGCGATGCCGTGCCTCTCACTGCTCGACTAAGTAACACAGGGAGATAGAACTAAATCGAAGTATCGAGTCGGGTAGGATAATTGTTGATTGCATACGGCGTTTGCGGGCAATCTACTAGCAATTAGAATTCACGTTCGAATGTTCGTCGCGGTTAGCTAGTGACTGTCTAAATTTACCTTAGGGCTGATCACCTTGATGTAGGCTTAGATAACGTGTAATTAGAACTGTGTGGTCTAATTAAAATCCATGAAGTCGGCTACTTTGGGGCTTCTCTGGTAGTCGTCCGCGTGCTCCGTAAACTAAATTCCATGTTATTAGCATTAAATGATAAACTGAACTTGTTTAACAATTGATCCCGAGACTCCCCAAACCGTGCACACTCTCTCTTCTTATTATTCTTTCTTCGTTAGCTTTCTCATTATTTCCCCTTGCATGCTAAGACCCCCCGTTACCAGTTAATCAATTAAATCCCAATTTCACTAGTAAATTCAATCTTCCTATTCCTTGGATCGACCCTGTTACCACTGGCTGCAAAGCCTTGGTCATAGGCTTTATAAATCGTATTTTGGCAAGCCTCGACAGCTTGAGATTAAGTGGATATTCAAAAATCCGCCCACCAAAATTGGCGCCGTTGCCGGGGAATTGGCATTTGATTGAATTTATGGTTGAAGTTTGAATTTGATTTGTTGATGGTTTGAATTTTTTTCTGGTTTGTAATTTGTATGTTTAGATTCTTTTTTGTGTATGACCCGTTCCTCTGAGGGTAGTACTTTGCAGTTTATCCCTGAGATTGACAGAGAGGAGCGGCGGTTACGTAGAGAAGCCCGGGAGGGGCAGAGGCCGATTGAGGAAGAAGAAGGCAATCCCTTCTTATTTGACGAGATGGCGCAAGGTGAAGCGCCACGGACGCTGAAGCAACTGGCAGCGCCAGACTTGAACCTGCAGCCTTTGTGCATAAACTACCCCGTGGTAGCAGGTAACTTCGAATTAAAGTCAGGTTTAATTCACCAGTTACCTTCTTTTCATGGCAATGCAGGTGAGGACGCGAACAAGCACCTGATGGAATTCCATTGCGTCTGCGCGGGGATGAAGCCCGCAGGGGTCACGGAGGAGCAGCTGAACATGAGGGCATTCCCCTTTACGCTCAAGGACAAAGCCAGAGACTGGCTGTATTACCTGCCCTCCGGATCGATCAACACGTGGCAGGACATGAAGCGGGTATTTTTGGAAAAATACTTTCCCGCATCCTTGGCCACTACACTGCGAAAGAGGATTTATGGGATCACCCAGGATGTCGGTGAGTCCCTGCATGAGTACTGGGAACGCTTTGGGCGCCTGTGCGCGAGTTTCCCACACCATCAGATCGCCGACCAGCTGCTCATACAGTATTTTTATGAGGGTATGACGACCCAAGACCGACAGATGATCGATGCAGCGAGTGGAGGGGCACTGATTGACAAGACCCCAGTTGAGGCCAAACAGCTTATAGCAAACATGGCAACCAACTCGCAGTAATTCGGAATCAGGGGGCAAGGACAAGTGCACAGCGTGGCTCAGAGCCACGAGATGACTGAGATGAGGGCCCAGGTGGCCGAGATAGGAAATATGCTTAAGAAAATCGTTGGAGGACACCGTGAGGATGCGGAGGTCAACGCGATCGGGGGGTACGCTTCCAACCCAAGGAAGTACGACCCATATGGTAACACTTATAACCCCAGTTGGCGCGACCATCCAAACTTCAGCTATGGGAACAGGGAAGGACAACCTCGCTTCCAAGGCCAGTCCCAGGATAGGCCTAATTCTTCCACCCAGGCTCAAGCTTCGAGCTCCTCCAGCTCACTTGAAGAGATGGTAAGGACCATCGTGACGAGCACCAGCCAGTTTCAGAAAGAAGCTCGAGAAGAGCTTAATTCTCATAAGCCAGAGCTGCAGAATTTGAACAAACAGCTGACACAGATGGCGGTGTCTATCAGTAAACTCGAGAGTAAGAGCTCGGGGAAGCTTCCTTCCCAAACTACAGTTAACTCATGTGAGAACGTGAGTGTCATTCAGCTGCGCAGTGGGAAGTCACTTTCCACCAGAGCTGCGAAGGAAGCCACGGACAGCCTGAACAAGTCCGCCCTGCCTGCTCCCGAGGTACAGAATGAGAAAGGAGATGAGAAGGTCAGTGTACCTAAGGATGTTACCAGAGCACCATTCCCAAGTCGGCTTGTGAAGCCTACTTTGGAGACTGAGGATGCGGAGGTCCTTCGAACCTTCCAAAAGGTGGTAGTCAACCTCCCGCTTCTTGAGGCCGTTAGCCAAGTGCCAAAATACGCCAAGTTCCTCAAGAAATGGTGCACGAGCAAAAGAATGTCAAGAAAAAGTGACGAGACGAAGAAAGAAACCGTCTCCGCAATCTTCCAAGGTAATCTTCCACCGAAGTGCATCGATCCTGGTATGTTTACTATCCCATGCACTATCGGTACTAAATTCATTGAAAATGCCATGTTAGATCTCGGTGCCTCAATTAATGTCATGTCTTATGATGTTTTTAAAGAACTTGAATTGTGTACTTTAATTGAGTCCAATATAGTTGTCCAACTAGCCGATCGATCTTGTGTGCATCCTTTAGGGAAGATTGAGGATGTTTTAGTCAAAGTAAAGGACTTACTATTTCCATGCGATTTCTATGTGCTGAATATGAATGAAAATTCTTCGCATGTTTCCTCTTCTATTTTATTAGGCCGCCCATTTATGAAGACCGCTAAGGTCAAGATAGATGTTGATAGGGGTGCCTTGTCTGTAGAATTTGATGGAATGGTGAATGAATTTGTTATAAATGCATCGAAATCGTCTGTGAATGATGAGAGTGTTAATATGATTGAGCATGATGAGAATGGGAGTCTACCCTCGCGCTTGAGGGATGGTTCCCATGTCTCACTTAGAATATCTGATTTAAATATGTGTGATGATGATGCTGGTTTTTGCACTAACACTGCTGATATTCACGTGCCCGAGGCACGAAGAGTGCAAAATATTTTTCAGGTGGATGGCAGGAAAGGTGTGGCCAAGGACAAGTCTGGATCGTCCCCCGCACCTACAGACTATGGATGAGTCAGTTGCGAGAATACAGTCGAGCAACCTGTTGCGTGCTCAATGTGTTGAAATAATTAGGCAATAAAAGAGATAGAGCACTCAGAACATGCAAGCATACATGATCTTATAGCAAGTAGTAAGTATATTTCATTCGTTTTCCCACAGAGATTTATTTTTAGCTATTCGCGAAGTGTTTTGTTAAGAAAGAAGGGGTGGATTTGATGGGATAAAATTGGTTTTTAATTATCTAATTTTTGCTGAATGTGTAAAGGGTAGTAACATAAACGAGAACAAGTGAAATCGAGGCTCAAATGAAAAGACACGAAATTAATAAACGAATGCAAAGACAGCTAAACAGAATGGAAACTTAGACGGAATTGCGGAGACCACAATTCTACCGCAATTATAATAACAGCGAAAGTGGGTAAATGGGTGATTTAAGGGCTACTAATGACTATCCTATAGGCATTTTTATACGATTCTCAAGCACTGGATCTACTCCCTATGCATCAAACTATCTTAAACTCATGTATCGTCCGATTCCATGCATTAGATTCTTTAGTTTACTCAACTCAAAGTAAGGTCTTAAGCATCTTGTTAAGGCATAAAGATATGGTTTGTACTAGGGAAACGCCTATTCCTAGGCCGTTTCCTGGTTACCTTGAAAGGCTAGCATGATAGTATGACTCTGAACTCTTACTCCTTCCAGAGGTTAGGAGTTCTTTGGACAAAATGGATGGCCAATCGAAATTGCCCGTGGGATGAAGCTTACATACAATCAATGCTTCGAGAGCTATCCTACATGTTTGATTCACGTTTTTTAGCCTATGGAGTTGTCATTAGCATGCCCCTAAGTGTCTTAGTTACTCATGGATATAGGGAGAACAGAACTAAAGGATAAAATAGACATGCTTAGAAGAGAAATGTGCTTAAAACAGTAAGGGAAAGCAGTAGAATGCAAAGGCGAGAGGCTGTGAAATACTGAACTTTGCGTTTGATCAATTGATTGTTTGAATGAACATAAAAGATACTTAAAGTAACGAACAGCAAGACAGAACACGACGAAATGAACTGAATGAACCACAAGAACAGAAACAACACAAGACAGAGTTGTAAAATAGAAATGAAGAACAGAAAGCAGTAAAACAGCTCGAATGACTCGTTGCAGCCGCTCCGAATGAAGGATGAGAAAGGTCAGCCTTGCTTGGATGAATCCAATCGGGAGAGAAGAAGAATCTCCTCTCCTTCCTATCAGATTATCGATTCCAACAGCTGAGCTTCGCAAACCAGCAGACGGCAAAGGAAAACAGGAGAGAAAATGGACTGCGAGAAGACTTCTACGCTTTCGGATGATGTTTGAACCTTCGATTTTGACCCCTCTTTATAGTAGTCTGCAGACGTCTTTGGGCCAAGGAGAACCATCAATCTTCAACGTCGTACTTCAGAATGGATGGAGGAGAAAGAACGAATCCCTGAAAAATCGGATCTAAACAGAAAAAGATCAGCCAACTTACGGTTTTAACTTGAAACATTGCGAGAACCGCAATGTTTCCGCAATTCTATCGCAATGCTTGTTTTTTCATTCTTTTCCTTCGGTTTTAAACTCTTTTCTTTCCTATTATGCATAAGTCCTAATTTAGCTACCTTCTTCTAATTCTCATATTTAAGCATAGGTTTAGGCTACATGCTAACAAAAACACCTAAAAGTGAACATCTTTCTAAGATAATTAAGTCCTAAAAAGGTCACTTTTGGAGACGTAACACACCCCCAAACTTAAGGTTTTGCTTGTCCTCAAGCAAACTAAGGACTTTCCTGGCTGCTGTTAATTCTTCTCTAACCACTTACTAACTCCCTATATTCTTGTCTATAGCAATGCTGTCCTGTGACACACTCCTAAGTTTAAAACTACCCTCTTATCTAGCTTCTTCTGACTTTGCCTGCCTAACACTCCTTCTGCTTTCATTAACTTCCTACAACTGATCTATTTACTTTTGTCATATCATGCCACTATCCCTAAGGTTTCAAATTCTGCCTAGCTTTACCTCAGACTCAGTACATGCTTCTAGCTTTATTTTTAATGTGTCTAGGATTCCTTAGAGTCATGCCAGTCTTAGTATTAACGGTGACAGTAGTACTTTTAGAGAACAACCTAAACCCTGGCATCACTACATTGGATAAACACTCATCTCCCTAAACAACCCTACAAGTTACAACTTTGTGCCTAGCTCATTTGAGGATCAGAGTTCTTTTTAAACAGGACATCTAAGCCACAAAGTTGCAACTCCTAGGTATACATTCTTCTTCCCTATTCTTTTCCTTTTTCTTACTTAGGTGGAGCCTCTCCTTTGGTTGCCTTTTGATGCAATGCCACTTGTGGGTCACACACTTGGCACTGATTACTTAGCAACCTAAGAGAGACCCCCCTCTTTATTCTATTTTTCATTTTTTTTCAGTTCATCATTTTTTGTAAAGGAGAAGAAGACTGCTTATGTTTCTAAGGGAGAGAGGAATGTTCCTAGGCCTAGGGTGGCCTCCCCCAAACTTCAACTACTCATTGTCCCCAATGAGTGTCGGAGGTGGCACACCCCCAAACTTGTCCTAGAAGCATCTAGTCTAAGGTAAAACAAAGAGAATCTAAAGCCCTAGGCATGGACAGAACATTTGAAAAGAAAATATCACAGCAGCAGAAAACTGAAAAAAACAGGCAGATAAGGATTTACAGCTATGCATGCTGAGCTATTTAGAGATTAATTTAAACTATTAAAGGGTGTCCTATGACACTCATCCAACATGCATTTAGATAAGCTATATAAGGTAGTCATGACAGCAGCAAAAGATGGAATTTAAACAGATCACAGCCTAGCTAAACAGACAGTCCAAAACATGCTTTTAGTAAAAAATTGCGGGTACCGCAATTATTTCGCAATTAAGTCAGGGCAGATATAACAGTGATTAAGGCCCCTAAGCATGCTTTTTCCAGTCATTCAAGCTATCTAAAAATAAAGCTAAACTATCCTACCTAGTCATCTAGCATCTGACTATACTAAACATAATTAAAGACATAAAACTAAGCATCTAAAACAGATCAAAAGTGTACTAAAAACAGCATAATTCACATAGTCTATCAGAAAGCAGAAAATTGTTTTTTTTTTCTAAGGGAACAGCAATACTCCCTTCAGTGCAATTCAAACCAGCACTCAAACGTCTTCATCCTCATCAGGTTGTCGTGGTCGTGGAGGCACCCATGGAGTCAGGAGATTTGTGGGGAAGTCAGGGAAGATGCACCCAAGTTGGTCTGCAACTTCCTTGTCCCTTGCCTGCGCGTAAGTGGCCCATTGAGCCATCCTCCTTTGCATATCCATCAGGCACGCCATGGATAGTGACTGATCAGCAGCCAGCCTATCCAGTTCAAACTCCATACTCCCCTTCCTCTTCAGCCTCAAGCTAGCAGGCAGCTCCAAGTGGCCTGTGTAAGCCAGCTGCTGCTCCATTCGCTCAGTGGGGACTCCTGCAAGCAAACATAGTTTGGTTATGGTGTTAGGGAAAAACAGTGGTCCCTTACCTTTCTTGGCACACTCAGCAATGGAGGCTGACATGATTTCACCCACATTGACCGTGAGACCTCGCATAATGGCATAGACCAGCAGCGATCTGCTCTGGTTGATGGTCGTCTCATGGGTCACAGGTGCCAGCTTTCTCCTTACGAAGGCAAACCATACAGCTGCCTTTGCTGTCAGGTTGGCACTCATGAGGGTGCGCCTCCCATTGCGTGATACAGTCCACGCTGCTTCAGGCTGGCCAAAGGTTCGAATGGCCTCCTCCAGCACTGCCTCAGTAGGTTCATCAACTATCCTTGCATAGTCGGTATGTCTTTGGCCCTTGAGGCCATAGGCTTCGTTGATGGCCTTGGCTGAGTAGTCCACTTCTACTCCCCTCACCACAGACAGCCCCTCTTCAGAGTTTTGCAGGTTGGCGTAGAAGTCATATACCATAGCTGTGTAAGCCGGATTGGGTGGCCTACACAACTCCTCCCAGCTGTGATTGATAATTCCTGCGCGCAAGAACTGCGGCAGGTCAGCAGGTCTGTCGAGGAAGCCCTTCTCGTGCAGCAGCTCCCTCTTCCTCAATTCTATGCCTCTGGACTCAGCGTCAGAGGAAACATACCTCACTGATTGAGGCTCTTCTTCAGGGTAGAGCTTGGCCTTCCCTTTATCAGTTGGTTTAGCTGACTCCGCAGCCTCAACCTTGAGTCTTTTGAGCGAAGGCTCAGTGCTCTCCTTTTCTGATGAAGGCGCCCTCTTGGCCTTCTTCTTTTTCAGCTTCTTGGATCGCTTGGCCTTGAGAGTCTTGGCCTTCTTCTTCTTCTTGAGCTTTGCCTCAATGGTGATCTGCTGAAGGCACGCCCCCAGCGTCTCCTCCATTGAGTCATTCTTCTGTTCAAGACTCTCCGGGCTAGCGTCCCTCACAGGAGAGAAAACCTCCTCTTCCTCACCTTCCCCACTGCCCTGCGTTGATTCTTGGTACTCCCCATATGGGAATTCAGGGTCAGGCCGTGGGGTAGTGTGCGACGGCGTGGTTGATTGCTCTGCTGTAGGTGTCTGTGCAGAACTCAGTGGTGAAGAAGACAACTCAGGGCTCTGTGCAGGCGGCGATGAACGGAGCTCTGGGCTCTGCACTGGTTCAGATGGTGAAGGGCTGTGCGCAGGCGATGCAGATGGCGACGAACCCTTCTTGGTCGACTCGTGGGACGCACGATCCGTTTCTTGACTCTCCACAGAGGGAGTCTTTGCTTTGCTTGGTTCGGCGGCCGTCTCGACACTCCACCGGCGCTTCTTGGGTGTGCCCGCTGGTTCAGAGGGTCCAGCAGGGATTTCTGTGACAACCCTCCACTTCTTCCTACGGATCGGAAGCTTGGGAAGACGTTCGGTGCGTGCAGTACCAGCATCTGCGAGGGCAAGAAGTGCTTCCCTCGCAGCTGTTTCAGCTTCATCAGCCCTTTTCTTGGCCGCAGATCTTTCAGCCCTCGTGAGTACCATTGTTGGATCTTGGAGATTTGGAGAGAAGACTCAAAGATGAAAAGAATCGCAGCTTTCTTGGAAATCAGAGAGTGGGAGAATCGTATCGATCAAGCGCCTTCTAACGGATATAAAGGAAACGGCTAAATCCCAACGGCTATATTTTTGCGGATCCTGCAAATCCAGCGCAATTTTAGGGATATTTTTTCATCAAAATGTCAATCTTTGCTCGTCCGTATCTTTTATTTGGCTCAATCGTTTCTTGATTTTTAAAGCTGGATTTACTCTCCTTGATTCCCTCTATTGATTCCCTGCAAAAAGAAATAAACGCAACATCAAATTCGTAATTAAAATCATACAACAAAACACACAAACGATAACCGGAAAATCACAAAAAATAAACTAAGGCATGAGCCTTATGTCGACGAGCACAGCAATCACTCGTCCTCTCTCGTTCTCGTTGTCACGCTTCAGTCAAGAGGAAGGCCGAGAGAGACTTCACATCTCCTTCCTCATAGTAGTGTTTCAACCTTGCACCATTAACCATGAATGGTTGGCCTTGCTACAAGTTCTTTATCTCTATAGCACCATGAACAAACACATTAGTAATCACAAATGGACCAGACCACCTAGACTTAAGTTTCCCTGGAAATAGTTTCAACCGTGAGTTAAACAACAATACAAGCTGACCCTTCTTAAAGTCCTTAACTCTAAGTCTACTATCATGCCAAATCTTGGTCTTTTCCTTATACATTTTAGCATTTTCATAGGCCATATGTCTAAGTTCATCAAGCTCATGTAATTGCAAAGACCGCAATGTCCCCGCATCCTTTACACAAAAATTCAATTCCTTCATGGCCCAAAATGCTTTGTTTTCTAACTCAAGTGGTAAGTGACAAGTCTTGCCATATACCAGCCTATAAGGAGACATACCTAGGGGTGTCTTATATGCTGTCCTATAAGCCCAAAGAGCATCCTCAAGCTTAAAGAACCAGTCTTTCCTATTAGGTTTGACCACTTTTTCTAGGATGTTCTTAATTTCCCTATTTGAAATTTCAGCCTGTCCATTTGAGTGTGGGTGATAGGGAGTGGCTACTCTATGTCTAATGTTATACTTAGCCAACACTCTCTCCATAGCCTTGTTAATGAAATGTGATCCCTCATCACTAATGATGGCACGAGGTGTCCCAAACCTAGTAAAAATGTGCCTATGCAAGAATTTGGTGACTGTTTTGGCATCATTATTGGGGCATGTTTTGGCTTCTACCCACTTGGACACATAGTCCACTGCCACTAATATGTAAAGGTTACCTAATGATGGAGGGAATGGCCCCATGAAGTCAATGCCCCACACATCAAAGAGCTCCAACTCTAAGATGTAGGTGAGGGGCATCTCATCCTTTCGACTGAGGTTACCTGTTCTTTGGCAGTCATCACAGCTGTGGGCATAGTTGTGGGCATCCTTGAAGATTGTTGGCCAATAGTAGCCACTCTGAAATACCTTTGCAGCTGTTCTTTGGCCACCAAAGTGTCCACCATAAGGAGCTGTGTGACAGTGCTGCAGCACAGACTTCGCTTCAGCAGCTGAAACACACTTCCTTAGCAAGCCGTCAGCACAGGTTCTGTAAAGTGTGGGGTCATCCCAGATGAATTTCCTTGCTTCATGAAGGAACCTCTTCTTCTCTTGTCCTCCCTTGAAAACTGGTAATACCTGTGATGCAAGGAAGTTAGCAATGTCAGCAAACCAAGGTTCCTCATCGTTGTCACGATGAGTCAAAACAAAGACATGTTCATCAATAAAAGCATCAGAAATTGCGGGCTCCGCAATTTTTTCGCAATTGTGCTGCAATCGAGAAAGGTGATCTGCAACCACATTTTCACATCCTTTCTTGTCTCGAATGTCCAAATCAAATTCCTGCAGCAATAACACCCACCTAATCAACCTAGGCTTAGCATCAGCCTTCCTCATAAGATATTTCAAGGCAGAATGGTCAGTGTATACAATTGTCCTAGTGCCTACAATATAGTTCCTGAATTTCTCACAAGCAAACACTACAACAAGCATCTCTTTCTCAGTAGTTGTATAATTACATTGAGCCTCATTCAAGGTCTTACTAGCATAATAGACAGGGTGTGTTAACTTGTCAATCTTCTGTCCTAACATGACCCCTACAGCATAGTCACTAGCATCACATAACATCTCGAATGGGAGGTCCCAATCTGGCCCTACTATAACAGGTGCTGTGACTAGTGCTTTCTTAAGGGTGGTCCAAGCTACTACACATTCCTTAGAGAAGATGAATGGCCTATTGAGTTCTAGCAGTTCACACAGAGGCTTGGCTATCTTAGAAAAGTCCTTAATGAACCTTCTATAGAAGCCAGCATGCCCTAAGAAACTCCTAATGGCCTTGACCAACTTCTCTATGATTTCTATCTTTGCCCTATCAACTTCTACACCTGCCCTTGACACTCTATGCCCTAAGACAATCCCTTCATCTACCATGAAGTGACACTTCTCCCAATTAAGGACTAAGTTAGTCTCCTCACATCTAGACAGGACTTGTCCTAAGTTTTCTAGACAGTTGGTGAATGAGTCCCCAAAGACTGAAAAGTCATCCATGAATATCTCTATCATGGATTCATCCAAATGAGGGAAGATTGCCAACATGCACCTTTGGAAAGTTGCCGGTGCATTGCATAAGCCAAAAGGCATTCTGCGAAAGGCAAAAGTTCCAAAAGGGCAAGTGAAGGTAGTCTTTTCTTGGTCTTTGGGATCTATAGTGATCTGGTTATAGCCTGAATAACCGTCTAAGAAACAATAATAGGCTCTACCAGCTATTCTGTCTAACATTTGGTCAATGAATGGTAGAGGGAAGTGGTCTTTTTTAGTTTCTTTATTTAGTTTCCTATAATCCATACATACTCTCCACCCTGTGACAGTCCTAGTTGGAATCAGTTCGTTGTTCTCATTGACTACCACAGTCATCCCACCCTTCTTAGGTACACACTGTATAGGGCTCACCCACTGACTACTAGCTATTGGAAAGATCACACCAGCATCTAACCATTTAATTATCTCTTTCTTAACTACCTCTTTCATAGAGGGATTCAGCCTACGTTGGTGATCTACTCTAGGTGTGTGCTCTTCCTCTAGTATAATCTTATGCATGCAATAAGAAGGGCTAATGCCTCTAATATCAGCAATAGTCCATGCAATAGCCTTCCTATGTTGCTTAAGCAATAATATCAGTTCAACCTCATGCTTCTCACTTAATTTAGAAGAAATGATAACAGGCAGAGTTTCATTACTCCCTAAATATGCATACTTGAGGTGTGTGGGTGTTACGTCTCCAAAAGTGACCTTTTTAGGACTTAATTATCTTAGAAAGATGTTCACTTTTAGGTGTTTTTGTTAGCTTGTAGCCTAAACCTATGCTTAAATATGAGAATTAGAAGAAGGTAGCTAAATTAGGACTTATGCATAATAGGAAAGAAAAGAGTTTAAAACCGAAGGAAAAGAATGAAAAAACAAGCATTGAGATAGAATTGCGAAAACATTGCGGTTCTCGCAATGTTTCAAGTTAAAACCGTAAGTTGGCTGATCTTTTTCTGTTTAGATCCGATTTTTCAGGGATTCGTTCTTTCTCTTCCATCCATTCTGAAGTACGACGTTGAAGATTGATGGTTCTCCTTGGCCCAAAGACGTCTGCAGACTACTATAAATAGGGGTCCAAGTCGAGGGTTCAAGCATCATCCGAAAGCGTAGAAGTCTTCTCGCAGTCCATTTTCTCTCCTGTTTTCCTGTGCCGTCTGCTGGTTTGCGAAGCTCAGCTGTTGGAATCGATAATCTGATAGGAAGGAGAGGAGATTCTTCTTCTCTCCTGATTGGATTCATCCAAGCAAGGCTGACCTTTCTCATCCTTCATTTGGAGCGGCTGCAACGAGTCATTCGAGCTGTTTTACTGCTTTCTGCTCTTCATTTCTATTTTACAACTCTGTCTTGTGGTGTTTCTGTTCTTGTAGTTCATTCAGTTCATTTCGTTGTGTTCTGTCTTGCTGTTCTTTACTTTAAGTATCTTTTATGTTCATTCAAACAATCAATTAATCAAACGCAAAGTTTAATATTTCACAATCTCTTGCCTTTGCATTCTACTGCTTTCCCTTACTGTTTTGTCTTTAAATTCCTTCTAAGCATGTCTTCTTCTTCTCTTGCTTCTGTTCTGTGTACATCCATGAGTAACTAAGTCACTTAGGGGCATGCTAATGACGACTCCATAGGCTAAAAAACGTGAATCAAGCATGTAGGATAGCTCTCGAAGCATTGGTTGTATGTAAGCTTCATCCCACGGGCAATTTCGATTGGCCATCCATTTTGTCCAAAGAATTCCTAACCTCTGGAAGGAGTAAGAGTTCAGAGTCATATTATCATGCTAGCCTTTCAAGGTAACCAGGAAACGGCCTAGGAATAGGCGTTTCCCTAGTACAAACCATATCTTTATGCCTTAACAAGATGCTTAAGACCTTACTTTGAGTTGAGTAAACTAAAGAATCTAATGCATGGAATCGGACGATACATGAGTTTAAGATAGTTTGATGCATAGGGAGTAGATCCAGTGCTTGAGAATCGTATAAAAATGCCTATAGGATAGTCATTAGTAGCCCTTAAATCACCCATTTACTCACTTTCGCTGTTATTATAATTGCGGTAGAATTGCGGTTTCCGCAATTCCGTTTAAGTTTCCATTCTGTTTTGCTGTCTTTGCCTTCGTTTATTAACTTCGTGTCTTTTCATTTGAGTCTCGATTTCACTTGTTCTCGTTTATGTTACTACCCTTTACACATTCAGCAAAAATTAGATAATTAAAAACCAATTTTACCCCATCAAATCCACCCCTTCTTTCTTAACAAAACACTTCGCGAATAGCTAAAAATAAATCTTTGTGGGAAAACGAATGAAATATACTTACTACTTGCTATAAGATCATGTATGCTTGCATGTTCTGAGTGCTCTATCTCTTTTATTGCCTAATTATTTCAACACATTGAGCACGCAACAAGTTTTTGGCGCCGCTGCCGGGGATTTATTTAAGTGAAAACGAAGTCTGTTAAGTTTGAAACACCAAGTTTATCATCTATTGAAACTAATCTACTTTTCATTTCTTTTACAGGTACTAGTAGGGTAGTTTATGAGTGAGCGTTCACGTAGTAATTTAGAGTTCAACCCTGAGCCTGAAAGATTACTTCGAGCTAGAAACAAAGCAAAGAAACGTCTCTTTAAGCAACCCTCTCTACCCCAACTAAGTGCTGAAACCGAAGAAATGGACGAGATAGTTCCAAATTAGGTACCTGCCATTCGCAACCCCATCGAAATAGCGAATGACAAGAATAGTGCCATTCTTTCATATTTAGTACCTATGCTTGGGGAGCTGAACCCCAGCATAATCCGTCCTGAAATCACTGCCAACTCATTCGAGTTAAAACCAGTGATGTTCCAAATGTTGTCCACTGTGGGACAATTCTTTGGAATAGAAAATGAGGACCCCCACAACCATCTTAGGAACTTCTTAGGAGTTAGTGATACATTCATCATCCCTGGAGTGTCCCAAGAAGCTTTGAGGCTATACTTGTTCCCTTATTCTTTGAGGGACAAAGCCAAAACGTGGTTAAACTCATTACCCTCTGGATCTGTCCGCAATTGGACAAATTTAGCAGAAAAATTCCTAGTCAAATACTTCCCACCTGATAGGAATTCTACCTTTCGTGATGACATAGTTAAGTTCAAGCAAGCTGATAATGAGTCTCTTCACGAAGCTTGGACTAGATTCAAAGATCTTCTTCTTAAATGTCCACACCATGGCATTCCATGGTGTATCCAAATAGAGGTCTTTTTCAAAGGATGCAATCCCAACACTAGACAAGTCTTAAACTCATCCGCTGGAGGCTCCATGTTGTCCAAGAGTTACAACGAGGCCTATGAGATCTTGGAGAAGATCTCAGCATCCCATTGTAGGTGGTCAGACGATCCTGTTGAGCCAACCAGAGCTCAAGACAAGGATGCTCTAAGTGCAATGAGCACCCAAATAAACGCCCTGACCAACCTAGTTAAGCAAATGGCTCAGGCCAATCTCCAAACAAGTGTCAACACCGCTACCGCTATGTCAATGGGCACCCAACCAAGTCAAGGTGAGACACTACCCTGTGGATTCTGTGGGGAAGGGCTCTTGTATGAATACTGCCCTGGGAATCCATCCTCAGTCTGCTACATTGGAAGTCAGCAGCAGCCAAGGAACAACCCCTATTCCAACACTTACAACCCTGGTTGGAGGAACCACCCAAACCTGTCATGGGGTGGCCAACAAAATGCTAACCAAAATCCTAACCAACCTAGACCGAGTGGAACACCTGGTTTCACTCCTCAACATAACCAATCCATGTATCAAAAACCATACAACCAACCTGTAGGATCTTCTGTAGAAAATTTACTCAAGGAATACATAGCTAAGAATGATGCTACTCTTCAAAGCCAGCAAGCTACTCTTAGGAGCCTAGAGAACCAAATAGGCCAATTAGCCAATGAACTCAAGAGTAGGCCCCAAGGTAGACTCCCTGCTGACACCGAGGTGCCAAGGAGAGATGGTAAAGAGCAAGTTCAAGCAATTGAACTTAGAAGTGGTAGACCCTTGGTGAGCAACACAAAGGACACACCAAAGAGAGTAGAGAACACTGAGTCTAGTGCTCCACTGGAGTCTCTGCCAAGCCAAAGTCCACCACCAACTAGTACATCAGGAACCAGGCTAGAGCCAATTATTGAGGAGATAGAAGAAATTCCAAGGCCTCCACCTATCCTAAGGCGCCCTGACGTGCCTACATTTGTGCCACCACCTCCATATCCTCGAAGGCTTAAGAAGAAGCAGGAACAGGAAGTGCATTTTAATAAATTCTTAGAAATTCTTAAACAAGTGCATGTCAACATTCCTTTTGTAGAAGTTTTACAGTCTATGCCTTCCTATGTAAAGTTTTTGAAAGATATTATTACTAACAAAAAAATAATTGGTGAGTTTGAAACAGTAAACCTCACTGAGGAGTGCAGTGCCATACTCCAAAACAAGCTGCCCAAGAAGGAGAAGGATCCTGGTTCCTTCACCTTACCTGTAGAACTTGGAGGCAAGCACGTGGGCAGAGCGCTTTGTGACCTGGGCGCCAGCATAAATCTCATGCCCCTATCACTATTCCGCCAGTTGGGAATAGGAGAAGCACGTCCAACCACTGTCACTTTACAACTAGCAGACAGATCCATTGCATACCCAGAAGGTAAGATTGAGGATATTTTAGTAAAGGTTGACAAGTTTATTTTCCTTGCAGATTTCATTATCCTGGATTATGAAGCAGACAAGGAGGTCCCCATCTTGTTAGGCAGACCATTTCTAGCCACAGGTAGGGCACTGATAGACGTCCAAAAAGGTGAGCTTACTATGAGGGTTCATGATGAAGAGGTGAAGTTTAGTGTATATAAAGCTTTAAGGTACCCCTCTGACCTTGAATCCTGTGCTAGTATGGACGTTGTAGATTCTCTAATGGAAGAACAATTGGAGCATGTATTATTAACCAAGCATGCCAATGAATATGTAGGATTAGAATTAACTGACTTAAATGTAGCTGAGATAATGGACATATCTGTAAATAACCCTCAGCATGTATGTATGAATGTAGAACTAACTAATAGATCTTTAAATCCTTTAAAGCCATCCATTGAGCATCCACCCACTCTCGAATTAAAACCACTGCCCACACACCTCAAGTATGCATATTTAGGGAGTAATGAAACTTTGCCTGTAATTATTTCTTCTAAGTTAAGTGAAAAGCATGAGGTTGAATTAATACTACTACTTAAGCAACATAGGAAGGCTATTGCATGGACTATAGCTGATATTAGAGGCATTAGCCCTTCTTATTGCATGCATAAGATTATACTAGAGGAAGAGCACACACCTAGAGTAGATCACCAACGTAGGCTGAATCCCTCTATGAAAGAGGTAGTTAAGAAAGAGATAATTAAATGGTTAGATGCTGGTGTGATCTTTCCAATAGCTAGTAGTCAGTGGGTGAGCCCTATACAGTGTGTGCCTAAAAAGGGTGGGATGACTGTGGTAGTCAATGAGAACAACGAACTGATTCCAACTAGGACTGTCACAGGGTGGAGAGTATGTATGGATTATAGGAAACTAAATAAAGAAACTAAAAAAGACCACTTCCCTCTACCATTCATTGACCAAATGTTAGACAGAATAGCTGGTAGAGCCTATTATTGTTTCTTAGACGGTTATTCAGGCTATAACCAGATCACTATAGACCCCAAAGACCAAGAAAAGACTACCTTCACTTGCCCTTTTGGAACTTTTGCCTTTCGCAGAATGCCTTTTGGCTTATGCAATGCACCGGCAACTTTCCAAAGGTGCATGTTGGCAATCTTTTCTGATTTGGATGAGTCCATGATAGAAATATTCATGGATGACTTTTCAGTCTTTGGGGATTCCTTTACCAACTGTCTAGAAAACTTAGGACAAGTCCTGTCTAGATGTGAGGAGACTAACTTAGTCCTTAATTGGGAGAAGTGTCACTTCATGGTAGATGAAGGGATTGTCTTAGGTCATAGAGTGTCAAGGGCAGGTGTAGAAGTTGATAGGGCAAAGATAGAAATCATAGAGAAGTTGGTGGAGCCTCAGAATGTCAAGGCCATTAGGAGTTTCTTAGGGCATGCTGGCTTCTATAGAAGGTTCATTAAGGACTTTTCTAAGATAGCCAAGCCTCTGTGTGAACTGCTAGAACTAAATAGGCCATTCATCTTCTCTAAGGAATGTGTAGTAGCTTGGACCACCCTTAAGAAAGCACTAGTCACAGCACCTGTTATAGTAGGGCCAGATTGGGATCTCCCATTCGAGATGTTATGTGATGCTAGTGACTATGCTGTAGGGGTCATGTTAGGACAGAAGATTGACAAGCTAACACACCCTTTCTATTATGCTAGTAAGACCTTGAATGAGGCTCAATGTAATTATACAACTACTGAGAAAGAGATGCTTGCTGTAGTGTTTGCTTGTGAGAAATTCAGGAACTATATTGTAGGCACTAGGACAATTGTATACACTGACCACTCTGCCTTGAAATATCTTATGAGGAAGGCTGATGCTAAGCCTAGGTTGATTAGGTGGGTGTTATTGCTGCAGGAATTTGATTTGGACATTCGAGACAAGAAAGGATGTGAAAATGTGGTTGCAGATCACCTTTCTCGATTGCAGCACAATTGCGAAAAAATTGCGGAACCCGCAATTTCTGATGCTTTTATTGATGAACATGTCTTTGTTTTGACTCATCGTGACAACGATGAGGAACCTTGGTTTGCTGACATTGCTAACTTCCTTGCATCACAGGTATTACCAGTTTTCAAGGGAGGACAAGAGAAGAAGAGGTTCCTTCATGAAGCAAGGAAATTCATCTGGGATGACCCCACACTTTACAGAACCTGTGCTGACGGCTTGCTAAGGAAGTGTGTTTCAGCTGCTGAGGCGAAGTCTGTGCTGCAGCACTGTCACACAGCTCCTTATGGTGGACACTTTGGTGGCCAAAGAACAGCTGCAAAGGTATTTCAGAGTGGCTATTATTGGCCAACAATCTTCAAGGATGCCCACAATTATGCCCACAGCTGTGATGAATGCCAAAGAACAGGTAACCTTAGTCGAAAGGATGAGATGCCCCTCACCTACATCTTAGAGTTGGAGCTCTTTGATGTGTGGGGCATTGACTTCATGGGGCCATTCCCTCCATCATCAGGTAACCTTTACATATTAGTGGCAGTGGACTATGTGTCCAAGTGGGTAGAAGCCAAAGCATGCCCCAATAATGATGCCAAAACAGTCACCAAATTCTTGCATAGACACATTTTTACTAGGTTTGGGACACCTCGTGCCATCATTAGTGATGAGGGATCACATTTCATTAACAAGGCTATGGAGAGAGTGTTGGCTAAGTATAACATTAGACATAGAGTAGCCACTCCCTATCACCCACACTCAAATGGACAGGCTGAAATTTCAAATAGGGAAATTAAGAACATCCTAGAAAAAGTGGTCAAACCTAATAGGAGAGACTGGTCCTTTAAGCTTGAGGATGCACTTTGGGCTTATAGGACAGCATATAAGACACCCCTAGGTATGTCTCCTTATAGGCTGGTATATGGCAAGACTTGTCACTTACCACTTGAGTTAGAAAACAAAGCATTTTGGGCCATGAAGGAATTGAATTTTTGTGTAAAGGATGCGGGGACATTGCGGTCTTTGCAATTACATGAGCTTGATGAACTTAGACATATGGCCTATGAAAATGCTAAAATGTATAAGGAAAAGACCAAGATTTGGCATGATAGTAGACTTAGAGTTAAGGAATTTAAGAAGGGTCAGCTTGTATTGTTGTTTAACTCACGGTTGAAACTATTTCCAGGGAAACTTAAGTCTAGGTGGTCTGGTCCATTTGTGATTACTAATGTGTTTGTTCATGGTGCCATAGAGATAAAGAACTTGCAGCAAGACCAACCATTCATGGTTAATGGTGCAAGGTTGAAGCACTACTATGAGGAAGGAGATGTGAAGACTCTCTCGGCCTTCCTCTTGACTGAAGCATGAAAACGAGAACGAGAGAGGACGAGTGATTGCTGTGCTCGTCGACATAAGGCTCATGCCTTAGTTTATTTTTTGTGATTTTCCGGTTATCGTTTGTGTGTTTTGTTGTATGATTTTAATTACGAATTTGATGTTGCTTTTATTTCTTTTTGCAGGGAATCAATAGAGGGAATCAAGGAGAGTAAATCCAGCTTTAAAAATCAAGAAACGATTGAGCCAAATAAAAGATACGGACGAGCAAAGATTGACATTTTGATGAAAAAATATCCCTAAAATTGCGCTGGATTTGCAGGATCCGCAAAAATAGAGCCGTTGGGATTTAGCCGTTTCCTTTATAGCCGTTAGAAGGCGCTCGATCGATACGATTCTCCCACTCTCTGATTTCCAAGAAAGCTGCGATTCTTTTCATCTTTGATTCTTCTCTCCAAATCTCCAAGATCCAACAATGGTACTCACAAGGGCTGAAAGATCTGCGGCCAAGAAAAGGGCTGATGAAGCTGAAACAGCTGCGAGGGAAGCACTTCTTGCCCTCGCAGATGCTGGTACTGCACGCACCGAACGTCTTCCCAAGCTTCCGATCCGTAGGAAGAAGTGGAGGGTTGTCACAGAAATCCCTGCTGGACCCTCTGAACCAGCGGGCACACCCAAGAAGCGCCGGTGGAGTGTCGAGACGGCCGCCGAACCAAGCAAAGCAAAGACTCCCTCTGTGGAGAGTCAAGAAACGGATCGTGCGTCCCACGAGTCGACCAAGAAGGGTTCGTCGCCATCTGCATCACCTGCGCACAGCCCTTCACCATCTGAACCAGTGCAGAGCCCAGAGCTCCTTTCATCGCCGCCTGCACAGAGCCCTGAGTTGTCTTCTTCACCACTGAATTCTGCTCAGACACCTACGGCAGAGCAAAGCACCACGCCGTCGCACACTTCTCCACGGCCTGACCCTGAATTCCCATATGGGGAGTACCAAGAATCAACGCAGGGCAGTGGGGAAGGTGAGGAAGAGGAGGTGTTCTCTCCTGTGAGGGAGGCTAGTCCGGAGAGTCTTGAGCAGAAGAATGACTCAATGGAGGAGACACTGGGGGCTTGCCTTCAGCAGATCACCATCAAGGCTAAGCTCAAGAAGAATAAGAAGGCCAAGATTCTCAAGGCCAAACGATCCAAGAAGCTGAAAAAGAAGAAGGCCAAGAAGGCGCCTTCATCAGAGAAAGAGAGCACTGAGCCATCGCTCAAAAGACTCAAGGTTGAGGCTGTAGAATCATCCAAGCCAGCAGACAAAGGGAAAGCCAAGCTCTACCCTGAAGAAGAGCCTCAATCAGTGAGGTATGTTTCCTCTGACGCTGAGTCCAGAGGCATAGAATTGAGGAAGAGGGAGCTGCTGCACGAGAAGGGCTTCCTCGACAAACCTGTTGACCTGCCGCAGTTCTTGCGCGCAGGAATTACCAATCACAGCTGGGAGGAGTTGTGTAGGCCACCCAATCCGGCTTACACAGCTATGGTATATGACTTCTACGCCAACCTGCAAAACTCTGAAGAGGGGCTGTCTGTGGTGAGGGGAGTAGAAGTGGACTACTCAGCAAAGGCCATCAACGAAGCCTATGGCCTCAAGGGCAAAAGACACACTGATTATGTGAGGATCGTTGATGAGCCTACTGAGGCAGTGCTGGAGGAGGCCATTCGAACCATTGGCCAGCCTGAAGCAGCGTGGACTGTATCACGCAATGGGAGGCACACCCTCATGAGTGCCAACCTGACAGCAAAGGCAGCTGTGTGGTTTGCTTTCGTAAGGAGAAAGCTGGCCCCTGTGACTCATGAGACCACCATCAACCAGAGCAGATCCCTGCTGGTCTATGCCATTATGCGAGGTCTCACGGTCAATGTGGGTGAAATCATGTCAGCCGCCATTGCTGAGTGCGCCAAGAAAGGTAAGGGACCATTGTTTTTCCCTAACACCATAACCAAACTATGTTTGCTTGCAGGAGTCCCCACTGAGCGACTGGAGCAGCAGATGGCGTACACAGGCCACTTGGAGCTGCCTGCTAGCTTGAGGCTGAAGAGGAAGGGGAATATGGAGTTTGAACTGGATAGGCTGGCTGCTGATCAGTCACTATCCATGGCGTGCCTGATGGATATGCAAAGAAGGATGGCTCAATGGGCCACTTACGCGCAGGCACGGGACAAGGAGGTTGCAGACCAACTTGGGTGCATCTTCCCTGACTTCCCCACCAATCTCCTGACTCCATGGGTGCCTCCACGACCACGACAACCTGATGAGGATGAAGACGTTTGAGTGCTGGTTTGAATTGCACTGAAGGGAGTATTGCTGTTCCCTTAGAAAAAAAAAACAATTTTCTGCTTTCTGATAGACCATGTGGATTATGCTGTTTTTAGTGCACTTTTGATCTGTTTTAGATGCTTAGCTTTATGTCTTTAATTATGTTTAGTATAGTCTGATGCTAGATGACTAGGTAGGGTAGTTTTGTTTTATTTTTAGGAGAGCTTGAATGACTGGAAAGAGCATGCTTAGGGGCCTTAGTGAATGATATATCTGCCCTGACTTAATTGCGAAATAATTGCGGTACCCGCAATTTTTATTACTGAAAGCATGTTTTGGACTGTCTGTTTAGCTAGGCTGTGATCTGTTTAAATTCTTTCTTTTGCTGCTATCATGACTACCTTATATAGCTTATCTAAATGCATGCTGGATGAGTGTCATAGGACACCCTTTAATAGTTTAAATTAACCTCTAAATAGCTCAGCATGCATAGCTGTAAGTCCTTATCTGCCTGTTTTTTTTTTCAGTTTTCTGCCGCTATGATATTTTCTTTTCAAATGTTCTGTCCATGCCTAGGGCTTTAGATTCTCTTTGTTTTACCTTAGACTAGATGCTTCTAGGACTAGTTTGGGGGTCTGCCACCTCCGACACTCATTGGGGACAATGAGTAGTTGAAGTTTGGGGGAGGCCACCCTAGGCCTAGGAACATTCCTCTCTCCCTTAGAAACATAAGCATTCTTCTTCTCCTTTTGAAAAAAAAAAAAATGAAAAAAGAATAAAGGGGAGAGTTTCTCTTAGGTTGCTGAGTAATCAGTGCCAAGTGTGTGACCCACAAGTGGCATTGCATCAAAAGGCAACCAAAGGAGAGGCTCCACCTAAGTAAGAAAAAGAAGAAGTAGGGAAGAAGAATGTATACCTAGGAGTTGCAACTTTGTGGCTTAGATGTCCTATTTAAAAAGAACTCTGATCCTCAAATGAGCTAGGCACAAAGTTGTAACTTGTAGGGTTGTTTAGGGAGATGAGTGTTTATCCAATGTAGTGATGCCAGGGTTTAGGTTGTTCTCTAAAAGTACTACTGTCACCGTTAATACTAAGACTGGCATGACTCTAAGGATTCCTAGACACATTAAAAATAAAGCTAGAAGCATGTACTGAGTCTGAGGTAAAACTAGGCAGAATTTGAAACCTTAGGGATGGTGGCATGATATGACAAAAGTAAATAGATCAGTTGTAGGAAGTTAATGAAAGCAGAAGGAGTGTTAGGCAAGCAAAGTCAGAAGAAGCTAGATAAGAGGGTAGTTTTAAACTTAGGAGTGTGTCACAGGACAGCATTGCTATAGACAAGAATATAGGGGAGTTAGTAAGTGGTTAAAGAAGAAGAAACAGCAGCCTAGGAAAGTCCTTAGTTTGCTTGAGGACAAGCAAAACCTTAAGTTTGGGGGTGTGTTACGTCTCCAAAAGTGACCTTTTTAGGACTTAATTATCTTAGAAAGATGTTCACTTTTAGGTGTTTTTGTTAGCTTGTAGCCTAAACCTATGCTTAAATATGAGAATTAGAAGAAGGTAGCTAAATTAGGACTTATGCATAATAGGAAAGAAAAGAGTTTAAAACCGAAGGAAAAGAATGAAAAAACAAGCATTGCGATAGAATTGCGAAAACATTGCGGTTCTCGCAATGTTTCAAGTTAAAACCGTAAGTTGGCTGATCTTTTTCTATTTAGATCCGATTTTTCAGGGATTCGTTCTTTCTCCTCCATCCATTCTGAAGTACGACGTTGAAGATTGATGGTTCTCCTTGGCCCAAAGACGTCTGCAGACTACTATAAATAGGGGTCCAAGTCGAGGGTTCAAGCATCATCCGAAAGCGTAGAAGTCTTCTCGCAGTCCATTTTCTCTCCTGTTTTCCTGTGCCGTCTGCTGGTTTGCGAAGCTCAGCTGTTGGAATCGATAATCTGATAGGAAGGAGAGGAGATTCTTCTTCTCTCCTGATTGGATTCATCCAAGCAAGGCTGACCTTTCTCATCCTTCATTCGGAGCGGCTGCAACGAGTCATTCGAGCTGTTTTACTGCTTTCTGCTCTTCATTTCTATTTTACAACTCTGTCTTGTGGTGTTTCTGTTCTTGTAGTTCATTCAGTTCATTTCGTTGTGTTCTGTCTTGCTGTTCTTTACTTTAAGTATCTTTTATGTTCATTCAAACAATCAATTAATCAAACGCAAAGTTTAATATTTCACAATCTCTTGCCTTTGCATTCTACTGCTTTCCCTTACTGTTTTGTCTTTAAATTCCTTCTAAGCATGTCTTCTTCTTCTCTTGCTTCTGTTCTGTGTACATCCATGAGTAACTAAGTCACTTAGGGGCATGCTAATGACGACTCCATAGGCTAAAAAACGTGAATCAAGCATGTAGGATAGCTCTCGAAGCATTGGTTGTATGTAAGCTTCATCCCACGGGCAATTTCGATTGGCCATCCATTTTGTCCAAAGAATTCCTAACCTCTGGAAGGAGTAAGAGTTTAGAGTCATATTATCATGCTAGCCTTTCAAGGTAACCAGGAAACGGCCTAGGAATAGGCGTTTCCCTAGTACAAACCATATCTTTATGCCTTAACAAGATGCTTAAGACCTTACTTTGAGTTGAGTAAACTAAAGAATCTAATGCATGGAATCGGACGATACATGAGTTTAAGATAGTTTGATGCATAGGGAGTAGATCCAGTGCTTGAGAATCGTATAAAAATGCCTATAGGATAGTCATTAGTAGCCCTTAAATCACCCATTTACTCACTTTCGCTGTTATTATAATTGCGGTAGAATTGCGGTTTCCGCAATTCCGTTTAAGTTTCCATTCTGTTTTGCTGTCTTTGCCTTCGTTTATTAACTTCGTGTCTTTTCATTTGAGTCTCGATTTCACTTGTTCTCGTTTATGTTACTACCCTTTACACATTCAGCAAAAATTAGATAATTAAAAACCAATTTTACCCCATCAAATCCACCCCTTCTTTCTTAACAAAACACTTCGCGAATAGCTAAAAATAAATCTCTGTGGGAAAACGAATGAAATATACTTACTACTTGCTATAAGATCATGTATGCTTGCATGTTCTGAGTGCTCTATCTCTTTTATTGCCTAATTATTTCAACACATTGAGCACGCAACAGTGGGCAGTGGTTTTAATTCGAGAGTGGGTGGATGCTCAATGGATGGCTTTAACGGATTTAAAGATCTATTAGTTAGTTCTACATTCATACATACATGATGAGGGTTATTTACAGATATGTCCATTATCTCAGCTACATTTAAGTCAGTTAATTCTAATCCTACATATTCATTGGCATGCTTGGTCAATAATACATGCTCCAATTGTTCTTCCATTAAAGAATCTACAACGTCCATGCTAGCACAGGATTCAAGGTCAGAGGGGTACCTTAAGGCTTTATACACACTGAATTTCACCTCTTCATCATGAACCCTCATAGTAAGCTCACCTTTTTGGACGTCTATCAGTGCCCTACCTGTGGCTAGAAATGGTCTGCCTAACAAGATGGGGACCTCCTTGTCTGCTTCATAATCCAGGATAATGAAATCTGCAAGGAAAATAAACTTGTCAACCTTTACTAAAATATCCTCAATCTTACCTTCTGGGTATGCAATGGATCTGTCTGCTAGTTGTAAAGTGACAGTGGTTGGACGTGCTTCTCCTATTCCCAACTGGCGGAATAGGGATAGGGGCATGAGGTTTATTGATATGAATTATTTTGGCAATCCAATTTATATCCATGATGAAGCTTAATGAAGTCAAACCATTGTTATGGAGGAAGAATCAAAGTCAACAGGGAAAAGAAATGCATGAACTTCATTATCTCACAAGTCCATTTCGTGGAAGACTAATAGATCATGTTAAAATCTATATTTGGTTACTTAATGTACTCATTTAAAGTGTAACTAAGTTTTAGGTGATCTTTCATATTTCAAGATAAACTTTTAGTTTTCCAAGGTGCGTTTTAAAATATCAAGGCATCTTTTGGTATTTCAAGGTGACTTTTCATATTAGCATTTATGTTAGGAGTCTCTTGGCTTATATCCTTGTCTATAAAAGGGATTAGCCTTGTCTATTGTAAAAGACAACTTGATATGAGATATGAAATGTAGTGTTTTGGGTTTTAAACCCTGAAAGCTTTAAAGCTTTGTTTCTTGTGTGTTCTTGTGATAGAATGCATGTATATTTGGAGCATTCAAGTGAGGATTGATCTGTCTTACTTGTGGAGTGCTTTGAAGATCGAGGGTTGATGGGAGCCAAAAGCTTTGTCCGATCCTTGGTTCGTTAGATCATCTAAGTAACCTGTATTCTAGCCTATCTTAGGGGCTGAGGTCGAATTGGCTACTGGGGTTTTCAAGTTAATGTGTTGGGGGTCCATATAATCAAGGGGTTCTCACGCTTATTCTTGGAGGTTTCGTATCATTTGGTATCAGAGCTTTGGCTCTAGATCGGGTATATCATTTATCTTTCTTTCGTGTCTTTTATATCCATCTGATTCAAAACTGAATGTATTAAGGGGTTTTAGTGTTTGTGATTCAAGGGTTCGTATAACCAAGGGGTTCTTGATCCAATTCACTAAGGTTTCGTATCATTTGGTATCAGAGCTTTGGCTTTAGGTCGGGTATATCATCTATCTTTCTTTCGTGTCATTTATTTCAATCTTATTCAAAAAAAAAAAAAACCATCGTCTTGAAGTATTTTGTTGTTTCTGTCTTCCGCGTGCATCTGTTGTATTCTGTATATCTGAAGATCAAATTTGCATTAAAGTATGTCAAATTTGTTCTTGACTTGTTCAGCACGAATTTATCTATCCAACAAGACAAATTTCACTTCAATCCGAGCTCTATAACTTTAGTTATAGATTTTTCTTCAAGCCCCGTACGTTTTGGATTCTGCCCAGTTCATAAATTTTCTGATCTACGTTTGGTTGAATGTCTCTTGGTGTTCTGTATATCAGAAAAGTTAATATTTGATATCCAATTGAAGCTCTTTGAGTCCTCTATCTACACGAATCAGTCTTGGATAATTTCATTTAGCAGAATTAAAGATATGATTTTTTGAGTGAATATTGTTCGTTCTGGAAAAACTGTTATCTACAATCTGCTGCTGCTGAGTTCGAAAGATTATATCTAACGGATTACTACTGATAAAGCAGTCAAATTGGGTACCATTTTGAAGCTTATTGGAGTATCTTTATAACCCTATTTGTTTTGTTCCAATTAGAGCTCTGAGGAAGAAGATATCACACAAATAGTAAAGAAGCTCCTGCAGAAAACTTTCCATATTTGGAAATCCAACAGTTCTTGAAAACAAATTGATATATATTGGTGAATTATTTTGACAATCAAATTCCCATCAAAGGTGGTGCTCAAAAGATCTTTTGGATTCGAGGACGAATCCTTTTGAAGAATGGGAGGATGATATGAATTATTTTGGCAATCCAATTTATATCCATGATGAAGCTTAATGAAGTCAAACCATTGTTATGGAGGAAGAATCAAAGTCAACAGGGAAAAGAAATGCATGAACTTCATTATCTCACAAGTCCATTTCGTGGAAGACTAATAGATCATGTTAAAATCTATATTTGGTTACTTAATGTACTCATTTAAAGTGTAACTAAGTTTTAGGTGATCTTTCATATTTCAAGATAAACTTTTAGTTTTCCAAGGTGCGTTTTAAAATATCAAGGCATCTTTTGGTATTTCAAGGTGACTTTTCATATTAGCATTTATGTTAGGAGTCTCTTGGCTTATATCCTTGTCTATAAAAGGGATTAGCCTTGTCTATTGTAAAAGACAACTTGATATGAGATATGAAATGTAGTGTTTTGGGTTTTAAACCCTGAAAGCTTTAAAGCTTTGTTTCTTGTGTGTTCTTGTGATAGAATGCATGTATATTTGGAGCATTCAAGTGAGGATTGATCTGTCTTACTTGTGGAGTGCTTTGAAGATCGAGGGTTGATGGGAGCCAAAAGCTTTGTCCGATCCTTGGTTCGTTAGATCATCTAAGTAACCTGTATTCTAGCCTATCTTAGGGGCTGAGATCGAATTGGCTACTGGGGTTTTCAAGTTAATGTGTTGGGGGTCCGTATAATCAAGGGGTTCTCACGCTTATTCTTGGAGGTTTCGTATCATTTATGCTGGCTCCCAGGTCACAAAGAGCTCTGCCCACGTGCTTGCCTCCAAGTTCTACAGGTAAGGTGAAGGAACCAGGATCCTTCTCCTTCTTGGGCAGCTTGTTTTGGAGTATGGCACTGCACTCCTCAGTGAGGTTTACTGTTTCAAACTCACCAATTATTTTTTTGTTAGTAATAATATCTTTCAAAAACTTTACATAGGAAGGCATAGACTGTAAAACTTCTACAAAAGGAATGTTGACATGCACTTGTTTAAGAATTTCTAAGAATTTATTAAAATGCACTTCCTGTTCCTGCTTCTTCTTAAGCCTTCGAGGATATGGAGGTGGTGGCACATATGCAGGCACGTCAGGGCGCCTTAGGATGGGTGGAGGCCTTGGAATTTCTTCTATCTCCTCAATAATTAGCTCTAGCCTGGCTCCTGATGTACTAGTTGGTGGTGGACTTTGGTTCGGCAGAGACTCCAGTGGAGCACTAGACTCAGTGTTCTCTACTCTCTTTGGTGTGTCCTTTGTGTTGCTCACCAAGGGTCTACCACTTCTAAGTTCAATTGCTTGAACTTGCTCTTTACCATCTCTCCTTGGCACCTCGGTGTCAGCAGGGAGTCTACCTTGAGGCCTACTCTTGAGTTCATTGGCCAATTGGCCTATTTGGTTCTCTAGGCTCCTAAGAGTAGCTTGCTGGCTTTGAAGAGTAGCATCATTCTTAGCTATGTATTCCTTGAGTAAATTTTCTACAGAAGATCCTACAGGTTGGTTGTAAGGTTTTTGATACATGGATTGGTTATGTTGGGGAGTGAAACCAGGTGTTCCACTCGGTCTAGGTTGGTTAGGATTTTGGTTAGCATTTTGTTGGCCACCCCATGACAGGTTTGGGTGGTTCCTCCAACCAGGGTTATAAGTGTTGGAATAGGGGTTGTTCCTAGGCTGCTGCTGACTTCCAATGTAGCAGACTGAGGCTGGATTCCCAGGGCAGTACTCATACAGGTGCCCTTCCCCACAGAATCCACAGGGCAGTGTCTCACCTTGACTTGGCTGGGTGCCCATGGACATGGCGGTAGCGGTGTTGACACTTGTTTGGAGATTGGCCTGAGCCATTTGCTTAACTAGGTTGGTCAGGGCATTTATTTGGGTGCTCATTGCACTTAGAGCATCCTTGTCTTGAGCTCTGGTTGGCTCAACAGGATCATCTGACCACCTACAGTGGGATGCTGAGATCTTCTCCAAGATCTCATAGGCCTCGTTGTAACTCTTGGACAACATGGAGCCTCCAGCGGATGAGTTTAAGACTTGTCTAGTGCTGGGATTGCATCCTTTGAAAAAGACCTCTATTTGGATACACCATGGAATGCCATGGTGTGGACATTTAAGAAGAAGATCTTTGAATCTAGTCCAAGCTTCGTGAAGAGACTCATTATCAGCTTGCTTGAACTTAACTATGTCATCACGAAAGGTAGAATTCCTATCAGGTGGGAAGTATTTGACTAGGAATTTTTCTGCTAAATCTGTCCAATTGCGGACAGATCCAGAGGGTAATGAGTTTAACCACGTTTTGGCTTTGTCCCTTAAAGAATAAGGGAACAAGTATAGCCTCAAAGCTTCTTGGGACACTCCAGGGATGATGAATGTATCACTAACTCCTAAGAAGTTCCTAAGATGGTTATGGGGGTCCTCATTTTCTATTCCAAAGAATTGTCCCACAGTGGACAACATTTGGAACATCACTGGCTTTAACTCGAATGAGTTGGCAGTGATTTCAGGACGGATTATGCTGGGGTTCAGCTCCCCAGGCATAGGTACTAAATATGAAAGAATGGCACTATTCTTGTCATTCGCTATTTCGATGGGGTTGCGAATGGCAGGTACCTGGTTTGGAACTATCTCGTCCATTTCTTCGGTTTCAGCACTTAGTTGGGGTAGAGAGGGTTGTTTAAAGAGACGTTTCTTTGCTTTGTTTCTAGCTCTAAGTAGTCTTTCAGGCTCAGGGTTGTACTCTAAATTACTACGTGAACGCTCACTCATAAACTACCCTACTAGTACCTGTAAAAGAAATGAAAAGTAGATTAGTTTCAATAAATAATAAACTTGGTGTTTCAAACTTAACAGACTTCGTTTTCACTTAAATAAATCCCCGGCAGCGGCGCCAAAAACTTGTTGCGTGCTCAATGTGTTGAAATAATTAGGCAATAAAAGAGATAGAGCACTCAGAACATGCAAGCATACATGATCTTATAGCAAGTAGTAAGTATATTTCATTCGTTTTCCCACAGAGATTTATTTTTAGCTATTCGCGAAGTGTTTTGTTAAGAAAGAAGGGGTGGATTTGATGGGATAAAATTGGTTTTTAATTATCTAATTTTTGCTGAATGTGTAAAGGGTAGTAACATAAACGAGAACAAGTGAAATCGAGGCTCAAATGAAACGACACGAAATTAATAAACGAAGGCAAAGACAGCTAAACAGAATGGAAACTTAGACGGAATTGCGGAGACCGCAATTCTACCGCAATTATAATAACAGCGAAAGTGGGTAAATGGGTGATTTAAGGGCTACTAATGACTATCCTATAGGCATTTTTATACGATTCTCAAGCACTGGATCTACTCCCTATGCATCAAACTATCTTAAACTCATGTATCGTCCGATTCCATGCATTAGATTCTTTAGTTTACTCAACTCAAAGTAAGGTCTTAAGCATCTTGTTAAGGCATAAAGATATGGTTTGTACTAGGGAAACGCCTATTCCTAGGCCGTTTCCTGGTTACCTTGAAAGGCTAGCATGATAGTATGACTCTGAACTCTTACTCCTTCCAGAGGTTAGGAGTTCTTTGGACAAAATGGATGGCCAATCGAAATTGCCCGTGGGATGAAGCTTACATACAATCAATGCTTCGAGAGCTATCCTACATGCTTGATTCACGTTTTTTAGCCTATGGAGTTGTCATTAGCATGCCCCTAAGTGTCTTAGTTACTCATGGATATAGGGAGAACAGAACTAAAGGATAAAATAGACATGCTTAGAAGAGAAATGTGCTTAAAACAGTAAGGGAAAGCAGTAGAATGCAAAGGCGAGAGGCTGTGAAATACTGAACTTTGCGTTTGATTAATTGATTGTTTGAATGAACATAAAAGATACTTAAAGTAACGAACAGCAAGACAGAACACGACGAAATGAACTGAATGAACCACAAGAACAGAAACAACACAAGACAGAGTTGTAAAATAGAAATGAAGAACAGAAAGCAGTAAAACAGCTCGAATGACTCGTTGCAGCCGCTCCGAATGAAGGATGAGAAAGGTCAGCCTTGCTTGGATGAATCCAATCGGGAGAGAAGAAGAATCTCCTCTCCTTCCTATCAGATTATCGATTCCAACAGCTGAGCTTCGCAAACCAGCAGACGGCAAAGGAAAACAGGAGAGAAAATGGACTGCGAGAAGACTTCTACGCTTTCGGATGATGTTTGAACCTTCGATTTTGACCCCTCTTTATAGTAGTCTGCAGACGTCTTTGGGCCAAGGAGAACCATCAATCTTCAACGTCGTACTTCAGAATGGATGGAGGAGAAAGAACGAATCCCTGAAAAATCGGATCTAAACAGAAAAAGATCAGCCAACTTACGGTTTTAACTTGAAACATTGCGAGAACCGCAATGTTTCCGCAATTCTATCGCAATGCTTGTTTTTTCATTCTTTTCCTTCGGTTTTAAACTCTTTTCTTTCCTATTATGCATAAGTCCTAATTTAGCTACCTTCTTCTAATTCTCATATTTAAGCATAGGTTTAGGCTACATGCTAACAAAAACACCTAAAAGTGAACATCTTTCTAAGATAATTAAGTCCTAAAAATGTCACTTTTGGAGACGTAACACAACCGACTTTAAAAATTCTGCGCTTCTCGGAGGCACCCGAGCGATGGACTGTTTTTATGCTTTAGTTTAGTTTTTATTGCTTTCTAGATTAACTTAGTTTTAATGAGCTTGCTGTTTTTTTTTTAGGAATAGAGGAAGAGAAGACAATTTTGGGCTCTGATGCGTTCGTGCGCCGCTTCCTCGCCCTCGCCAGCTTCACCAAGAGTCAGGGAAGTGTATTTCTTCTTCCCTTTTACTTTGCTGTATCTGACTGGTTGGCATTGAGGACAATGCCAGATTTTGAAGTTGGGGGTGGAGTTAGTCTGACGGATATGCATGTGTAGTTTGTTGAGAAGTGCTGCATTGATATTGAAGTGCTTGGGACTCTGTTTATTGTTTTCTGACGATGATAGCCTAGGAAATGCATGTTGGAAATCTGAGCATGTTCATAATCGAGTTTTTGCATGAGTTTTGTGTTTCTTAGGTTCATGTCAAAAATTTTAAAAAAATTTCTGTTGCTCCCTTGCACTCATCGCGCACTTAGCAAACCTCTCCCTAGATTCCGTAAGCTTTGTTTATCGCATGTTTAGCTAATTCTCGTTGTCACCCCGAAAGGCACCCTTAGGTAGCTTGTTGCATGAGAGTTAGTGGTTAGTTAATTGAGAAAGCATGTGCTTAGCCTAATAATAAAAAAAACAGAAAAGCATGTTTGATAGAAAATTCCTCTCGAGGCGCTCCTCCTTCTTTGTAGCGCTAAAGAAGTGAGCGTTAGTCCTTAAAAACGTGAAGCTTAGGCCTTAGTTTGACGTGTTAGGCAGCTCGAGTTGGAAAGAAAAAAGAGAAACGAAAAGTTGGTTCAAAGAACCCAAATAAAAGAGTACAAAGTACTTTTGAAAAGAAAGAAAAAGAATGAGAAAAATAATTAGGTCTCTTAATTTGCTTCTTTCTCTCGTGTAAGTCAAGTGTAGCTGTTCTTAAATGCTAGAAGTAGGGGGAAAACGGGATGTGCGTTGCATGTAGGTTTTCCGGGTTTACGTGAGTTTAGGAGTGGTTGGCTAGCACACACACACGTTAGGGGGCAAGAGTTAATTTTTGATATGTCCTAGTTAATACATGAACAAAATGCTTCCATGATTATACTCGTGTTTAAATTTCAATATGCATGGAGGTTTGAGTTAGAATGCATGTAAACGCGTCCTTAGAGTCAATGTCTTTGTAGTGCTTGCTCGAGGACTAGCAATGTTTAAGTTGGGGGTGTTTGATAACTCCATTTTGGAGCTATTAAATACTTCCTAATTATAGCTAAAGTCCGCTTTCAATTGATTAAATATATCTCTTTTGTAGGAGAAAAGCGGCAAAGAGCTCGTGCGTCCGTTGGGCGTGTTCGAGCGTTTAAAGTGGAGTTTTAGCGCCCCGGGAATGCATCGGGAAGAGGGGAACTTGTTCCGTGAAGAAACGGGCCAAAACAGCCTTGGAGAGGCAAAGCTTCAGCCCCAAACCCGAGAGCCAGCGTCGAGCTATAGCGTCGAGACGCTGGCTCGACGCTGGAAAAACCCGAGAGCAAGCATCGAGTGATAGCGTCGAGACGCTATCTCGACGCTGCCCTGGCGTCGAGACCCTGCTTGGCGTCGAGACGCTCCGGAGGAGGCGCGCGCAGGAATTTTATCGGGGCAGCGTCGAGACGCTAGCTCGACGCTGCCCTGGCGTCGAGACCCTGCTTGGCGTTGAGACGCTCCGGAGGTGGCGCGCGCAGGAATTTTATCGGGGCAGCGTCGCGACGCTGGCCTTGCGTCGCGACGCCATCGCGAGCGCGCGCGGAAAACTTAGGGCACAGCGTCGAGACACTGGCCTAGCGTCTCGACGCTACGACGATTACAGCAACTTAAATGACGATTTTTCTGCATTTTTGGGAGCATCTTCTTCTTCATCTCTCAACGGATTTCGCCGATTTTAGTCTTCTTCTTCCCCATTTTCTCTCTATATTCCGTGGAGCTCCGCCATTGTTGGCATGCGAGTGAGCTCCACTTTCCATTGTAATAAGTATACGAATCCTTCCATGGCCGTGGTTGGAGCGGGATTGACGAACCGCGCCATGAGCGGCTAAGGTAATGGTGACGGTTTGGGATTAGTTTAGGCAGATTTTGTTAAACATATTTGGTTTTGATAATCTGAGTTTTGATATGCATATTGGTTCTGTTTACTTTGCATCTATCTTCTTTGCTTAATCCAACGCGCATGATAAAATACGCCGATTGACACTCGAGTAGTTTCGCATGTTGTGTATGTTAAAGAGTAGCGATGCCGTGCCTCTCACTGCTCGACTAAGTAACACAGGGAGATAGAACTAAATCGAAGTATCGAGTCGGGTAGGATAATTGTTGATTGCATACGGCGTTTGCGGGCAATCTACTAGCAATTAGAATTCACATTCGAATGTTCGTCGCGGTTAGCTAGTGACTGTCTAAATTTACCTTAGGGCTGATCACCTTGATGTAGGCTTAGATAACGTGTAATTAGAACTGTGTGGTCTAATTAAAATCCATGAAGTCGGCTACTTTGGGGCTTCTCTGGTAGTCGTCCGCGTGCTCAGTAAACTAAATTCCATGTTATTAGCATTAAATGATAAACTGAACTTGTTTAACAATTGATCCCGAGACTCCCCAAACCGTGCACACGCTCTCTTCTTATTATTCTTTCTTCGTTAGCTTTCTCATTATTTCCCCTTGCATGCTAAGACCCCCCGTTACCAGTTAATCAATTAAATCCCAATTTCACTAGTAAATTCAATCTTCCTATTCCTTGGATCGACCCTGTTACCACTGGCTGCAAAGCCTTGGTCATAGGCTTTATAAATCGTATTTTGGCAAGCCTCGACAGCTTGAGATTAAGTGGATATTCAAAAATCCGCCCACCAATGCTTCAGGGCTCTGCGGTGGTGGAGAGTGGTCAGAGCTTTGCGCTGGTGGAGACGGCGAATGGCTCTGTCTGGCCGTCTCGTAGGACGGACGGCCACTCTCTTGACTCTCCACAGAAGGAGTCATCTTCTTGATTGCTGCGTCGGCCACAGCCATTGCCCACTTCCTTTTCTTGGGCGTCCCTGCTGGTTCAGATGGCCCAGCAGGAATCTCCGTTACCACCTTCCACTTCTTCTTGCGAACAGGAAGCTTTGGAAGGCGTTCAGTTCGCGCAGCCTCAGCGTCGGCCAAGGCAAGAAGTGCCTCTCTCGCTGCGATTTCAGCGTCGTCGGCTTTCTTCTTGGACGCGGATCTCTCTGCTCTTGTTAGCACCATGGTTGAATCGTAGGAGTCTGGAGAGAGGAATTGCAGAGGAAGAAGGAGAGAGTTTTCTTGGAGTTCAGTGAATAGAGGAAGCGTATGGGCCATCGCGATCTTAACGGCTATTTGTAATGATGAAAATCCCAACGGCTATTTCTGTTGCGGATTCAGCAAATCCTTCGCAATTAAAGGGCCGTTGGAGATTTTCTTCAGTTCAAAATCCAATCTTCTCCCAACTGAATCTTCGATTTGGCCCAATATCTTCCTCGATTTTTAATCTTGAATTCATCTCCTTGATTCCCTCTATCGATCCCCTAGAAAAAGAAATAAAATCAACATCAAATTCGTAATCAAAATTACACAAAAATATACACAAACCGTAACCGAAAAAATAGCAAAAATAAACTAAGGCATTAGCCTCGCATGGACAAGCACAGTAATCACTCGTCCTTTCTCGGTTTTATTTTCACGTTTCAGTCAAGAGAAAGGCCGAGAGAGTCTTCACATCTCGTTCCTCATAATAATGCTTCAATCGTGCCCCATTAACCATAAACGGTTGCCCTTGCTGCAGGTTCCTAATCTCAACTGCACCATGCACAAACACGTTAGTTATCACAAACGGACCTGACCATCTGGACTTAAGTTTGCCTGGAAATAATCTCAACCGTGAGTTAAATAACAAGACAAGTTGACCTTTCTTAAAGTCCTTAATCCTAAGTCTACTATCATGCCAAATCTTGGTCTTTTCCTTATACATTTTAGCATTCTCATACGCCATATGTCTAAGCTCATCAAGCTCATGTAATTGCAGAGACTGCAATGTTCCCGCATCGGTCACGCAATAATTCAGTTCTTTCAAGGCCCAAAATGCTTTAATTTCCAATTCGAATGGTAAGTGACATGCTTTGCCATACACAAGTCTATAAGGAGACATACCTAAGGGTGTTTTATATGCAGTCCTATACGCCCACAGTGCATCATCAATTCATGCTAAATGACTATGATTGTTGGCACGTAATAAATATTTCATTCCCAAAATAAACTACTCTTAACATACAAAATCTAAGCAAAGCATGATAAAATCCTAATTTAAGAGTTTAGGGATCAGAAATCTCCCTTGTCAATCTGCCTCATATGGATATTCTTCAATGTTTCGAGGCATCACTTCTGCTTCTTTAAGATACTTAAGTCTTGATTTCCGGGGTCGGACATTCTGCCACACCTTGAAATTGTTGATTCTTTCAAAGAGACTGCATGTTATAACATCCCAAGGTTTGTACTTTATGTGCGTTGGTTTTGTTTCTACAACATTTGCTACAACATAGCTTTGATGCGATGGGACTTCTTTTTCTGGCACATCTCTTTCTAACTCCTTCAGCTGGAACATTTGTGGTGGTGGTGGCTCAACTCTTTCATTGGTGGAGAAGCTTGCTGCAACATCAGACATTTCAAATTCTTGTTCCTCAAGCAGCGCAATAGTCTCTTTGGCCTCATCCACCACAATTTCATTTTTCTCAACTTTCATCAACTCCACCATTTCATATGGATATTCCATTGGATCACTCTTCTCAGATTCGAAGGTAACAAAGGATTCATCATCATAAAAATCGAACATCTGAGGGCATGGTGGTGGTGATTTTGCTATAGCAAGTAGATCTTGTAACTCATTTGTGAGCTGAGCTAATTGCACATCCATTCTCCTCATGGATGCATCATTGCTTTCCATGAATTCTATCCACAGCGCCTCCAAAGTGGGTGATAATTCTTCGTTTGGAGTTGGGACATAATGTTGGTAGTCTTCATGTTGGGGGAACTCTTCATAATGAGCAATTTGCACATGCTCTTCCCAAGGATTATTTGAGAGTTGCCACTGATCATGTTTACACATGTACGAATAATGGTTGTCATAGCTTTGTTGATATTGCCTCTCTTGATAATTCAAGGTTGGGCAAGTCTCCAAGTTATGATTATCCCCACAATAAGCACATGACTGGTAAAATTCTTCAAACTGTTGTGGGCAAACTCTTCCTCCAATTAAGTTCTGCAGCGTATTCATTTACTTTGTCGTACACATACGTTTTCCACCTGCAAAGTTTCTCTCTGTGCGAGTTGAGGTTTGGAAACTCTTTCATAAACTAGCTTGATAGTACCTGTAAAGGAAATGAAAGAAGATTAGCTCCAATAGATATTAATGTTTTTTTTTTCTAACTTAACAAACTTCGTGTTCACTAAACAAAATCCCCGGCAGCGGCGCCAAAAACTTGTTGCGTGCTCAATGTGTGAAATAAATAGCAATAAGAGAGAGAGAGCACTCAGAACATGCAAGCATACATGATCTTGTAAGCAAGTAGTAAGTATTTTTTCATTCGTTTTCCCACAAAGATTTATTATTAGCTACTCGTGAAGTGTATTGTTAAGCAAGAATGGGTGGATTTGATGGGGTGGAATTGGTTTTAAGTTGTCTAATTTCTAAGGAATATGTAGAGGGAAGTAACATAAACACGTGCAAGTCAATGAGAAGCTCAAATGAAAAGAGAAGAGATTAACACACGAAGAGGAAAATAGCAAAACAGAATTTTTAACTTAGCAGAATTGCGAAAACAGCAATTCTACCGCAATGCTACTAACAGCGAAAGTGTGTAAAATGGAGAAACAAGGGCTACTAACGACTCCTCTATAGGCATTTTTATACGGTTCTCAAGCACTGGATCAGCTCACTATGCATCAAACTAACTTAATCTCATGTATCTTCCGATTTCATGCATTAGATTCTTTAGTTTACTCATGTCCAAGTAAGGTCTTAAGCATCTTATTAAAGCAGAAAGATATGGTTTGTACTAGGAAAACGCCTATTCCTAGGTCGTTTTCTGGTTACCTTAAAAGGCTAGCATGAGTGTATGACTCTGAACTCTTACTCCTTCCAGAGGTTAGGAGTTCTTTGGACAAAATGGATGGCCAATCGAAATTGCCCGTGGGATGAAGCTTACATACAATCAATGCTTCGAGAGCTATCCTACATGCCTGGTTCACGTTTTTCAGCCTATAGTATTGTCATTAGCATGCCCCTAAGTGACTTAGTTACTCATGGATATAGAAAGAACAGAAGTAATAGATGAAATAGACATGCTCAGAAGAGAAATAAACTTAAAACAGCACGGCAAACTAGTAAGTTGCAAAGATAGGAAACAGTGAAATAAAGAATTTTGCTTTGATTACTTGATTGTTTGAATGAACAAAAGGGAAGCTTGAAGTGAATAACAGAAAGACAGAACGCAACGAAATGGAATGAACTAGCTACTGGAAAAGAAACAACAACGAAACAGAGCTGGAAATTAGAAATGAAAGACAGGAAGCAGAAATTGAGCTTGAACGCCTCGTCGCAAACGCCTCGGCTGAAGGGAGAGAAAGGGTAGCCTTGCTTGGATGAATCCAATCGGGAGAGAAGATGAATCTTCTCTCCTTCCTATCAGATTGTCGATTCCAACAGCTGAACCTCTCAAACCAACAGACGGAGAAGAAAAACAGGAGAAAAGATGGAGCTGCGGAAAGACTTCTACGCTTTCGGATGATGATTAAACCCTCCTCTTTGACCTCCTTTTATAGTATTCTGCAGGTGCGATTGGGCCAAGGAGAACCATCCATCCTCAACGTCGTACTTCAAAATGGATGGAGGAGAAAGAACGAATCCCTGAAATATCGGATCAATACAGAAAAAGGTTAGCTAACTTACGGATTTCGCTTAAAACATTGCGGTTTTAGCAATGTTTCCGCAATGCCTCCGCAATGCACAATTTTTATTCTTCTAACTCCGTTTTGCATTCTTTTTCTTTCCTTTTGCATACAAGTCCTAATTTAGCTTCCTTCTTCTAATTTACATGTATAAGCATAGATTCAAGCTAAATCCTATCACAAACACTCATAAATGCACGACTTTCTATCACAAATAAGTCCTAAAATAAGCACTTTTGGAGACGTAACAGACACCTTTGTCATTCCAGGAGTATCTCAACAAGCTTTGCGATTGTACCTGTTCCCATATTCATTAAGAGACAAAGCCAAGACATGGTTGAATTCATTCCCCTCTGGATCAAATGAAAAACTGGACAGACCTGGCTGAGAAGTTCATGGTGAAGTATTTCCCTCTAGATAGGAACTCTAACTTTCGAGATGACATCATCAAGTTCAAGCAAGCCGAGAATGAATCTATACATGAAGCTTGGACCAGATTTAAAGATCTTCTACTCAAATGTCCACACCATGACATTCCATGGTGTATTTAGATTGAAGTATTCTTCAAAGGATGCAACCCTAGCACGAGGCAAGTCCTGAATTCCTCAGCTGGAAGTTCAAAGTTGTCAAAGAGCTATAACGAAGCCTATGAGATTTTGGAGAAAATCTCAACATCACATTGTCGATGGTCAGACGATCCTGTAGAGCCAAACAGAAGGAAGGCTCAAGACATGGATGCACTCAGCGCGATGAGCAGCCAGATCAATGCTCTGACCAACCTGGTGAAGCAAATGGCTCAAACCAACATTCAACAAAGTTTCAACACAGTGGCAGCTGTTTCAACAAGCACAGCAGTAGCCAACCAAGTGGATGCACTAGTTTGTGGATAATGTGGGAAAGGGCATACGTATGACTATTGCCTGCTAATCCAGCTTATGTGTGCTATGTTGGAAGTCAACAACAACCAAGGAACAACCCTTATTCAAATACATATAACCCTGGTTGGAGAAACCACCCAAATTTCTCTTGGAGTGGACAACAAAGCACAAGCCAAATGCAAAATCAACCAAGACAAAGTGGACAACCTGGATTCACTCAAAATAGTTAACCCCCATATCAGAAACAATATGTCAACAACCAACCTATGGGAACATCAGTGGAGAACTTGCTGAAAGAATACATAGCAAAGAATGATGCAACTTTGCAGAGCCAGCAAGCAACATTGAGAAGCTTAGAGAATCAAATTGGGCAGTTGGCAAACGAGCTGAAGAATAGGTCCCAAGGCAGACTGCCTGCAGACACAGAAACTCCAAGAAGGGATGGTAAGGAACAAGTTCAAGCTATTGAACTACGGAGTGGAAGACCATTGGTGATGAACAGCAGAGAAGCACCAAAGAGAGTAGAGAATGAAGAGTCTAGTGCTCCACTAGATTCTCTGCCTAACCTTGATCAAATACAACCAAGCACAACAAGAGTCAGGCTGGAACCTATCATTGAGGAACCAAAAGAAATTCCTAGGCCTCCCCTGTCATTAGGCAACCTGATTTGCCCACCTATGTGCCACCACCTCCATTTCCTCGACGGCTCAAGAAGAAACAAGAACAGGAAGCTCATTTCCATAAGTTTTTGGAAATCCTGAAGCAAGTCCATGTTAATATTCCTTTTGTGGAAGTTTTGCAGTCTATGCCAACATATGTAAAGTTTTTAAAAGATATTATCACTAAGAAGAAAATTATTGGTGAGTTTGAAATAGTTAATCTCACTGAAGAGTGTCGTGCCATACTCCAAAACAAGCTGCCAAAGAAGGAGAAGGACCCTGGTTCCTTCACTTTGCCAGTAGAATTGGGAGGCAAACATGTGGGCAGAGCTTTATATGATCTTGGAGCTAGCATCAACTTCATGCCCTTGTCACTATTCCAACAGCTTGGGATAGGAGAAGCACGACCAACAACAGTCACCTTGCAACTTGCAGACAAATCCATCTCATACCCTGAAGGTAAGATTAAGGATATACTAGTCAAGGTTGACAAATTTATTTTTCTTGCAGACTTTATAATCTTGGACTACAAGGCAGACAAGGACGTGTCAATCATCTTAGGCAGACCTTTCTTAGCCACAGGTAGGGCCCTAATTGATATCCAAAAAGGTGAGCTTACCATGCGAGTCCATGATGAAGAGGTTAAGTTCAGTGTTTTTAAAGCTTTAAGGTACCCTTCTGATCTTGAACACTGTGCTACTGTAGATGTAATAGACTCATTAATTGAAGATGACTTTGAGCATGAATTGTTAGTCAAGCATGCTACTGATTATGCACAAATAGATTTGAATGATTTGAATATTTTCTGAATTGATGGATGTATCTGTGGATAACCCTCAGCATGTATGCATGACCCATGAACTATCTGAAAGAAATGCAACTCCTATGATGCCATCAATTGAACAACCACCTTTATTAGAACTTAAAAAATTGCCTGAACACCTTAAATATGCATATCTAGGAGAGAAAGATACCTTGCCTGTCATTATTTCGTCCAAATTAGATAAACAACATGAAATTGCGCTAATATTGTTGCTTAAGCAACATAGAAAAGCTATTGGCTGGACGATTGCTGACATTAGGGGTATAAGTCCCTCTTATTGCATGCATAAGATATTGTTAGAGGAAGAATATACACCTAGAATAGATCATCAACGTAGGTTGAACCCCTCCATGAAAGAGGTAGTTAAAAAAGAAATTATTAAATGGTTAGATGCAGGTGTAATCTTCCCAATATCCAATAGTCAGTGGGCCAGTCCTATCCAATGTGTACCAAAAAAGGGTGGTATGACTGTGGTAGTTAATGAAAACAATGAATTAATACCAACGCGAACTGTCACAGGATGGAGAGTATGTATGGACTATCGAAAACTTAATAAAGAAACTAAAAAAGACCATTTTCCTTTACCTTTTATAGACCAAATGCTAGACACATTAGCTGGCCAAGCCTTCTACTGCTTTTTAGATGGCTACTCAGGGTATAACCAAATCACTATAGACCCTAAGGACCAAGAGAAGACAACATTTACATGTCCATTTGGCACGTTTGCTTTTCGCAGAATGCCATTCGGCCTCTGCAATGCACCAGCAACGTTCCAAAGATGTATGTTGGCAATCTTCTCTGACCTAGATGAGTCCATAGTAGAAATATTTATGGATGACTTCTCAGTCTTTGGTGATTCCTTTAACCACTGTCTAGCCAATCTAGGACAACTCCTCACTAGGTGTGATGAAACCAACTTAGTTTTAAATTGGGAAAAATGCCACTACAAGGTGGAAGAAGGAATAGTATTAGGACACAGAGAGTCTAAAGCAGGAATATAAGTCATTGAGAAATTAGTTGAACCTAAAAATGTCAAAGCTATAAGAAGTTTCTTAGGATACGCAGGATTTTATAGAAGATTCATAAAAGAATTTTCAAAAATCTTTAAACCCCTGTGTGAGCTTCTAGAGCTGAATAGAACTTTTGTCTTTTCAAATGAATGTCTCTTAGCATGGACCAAGCTTAAAGATGCCTTAGTCAAAGCACCAATCATAATCGGTCCAAATTGGGATATGCCTTTTGAATTGATGTGTGATGCGAGTGACTATGTAATTGGAGCTATGCTTGGCCAAAAGAGAGAAAAATTAACACACCCTATATATTATGCAAGTAAAAATTTGAATGAAGCTCAGTGCAATTACACTACCACAGAAAAGGAGATGTTAGCAATTGTGTTTGAATGTGAGAAGTTTAGGGCATATATTGTAGGAAATAAAACAATCGTTTACACTGATCATTCTGCAATAAAATACTTAATGAGGAAAGCTGATGCCAAGTCTCGACTAATTAAATGGGTGTTACTGTTACAAGAGTTTGATCTAGAAATCAGAGACAAAAAAGGATGTGAAAATGTAGTTGCTGATCATTTATCAAGATTGCAGAGTCATTGCGAATCTATTGCAGAGCCCGCAATGACAAATTCTTTTATTGATGAACATGTTTTTGTGTTAGTACATTGTGATGATATTGATGAACCATGGTTTGCTGATATTGCAAATTTTCTTGCCTCACAGGTGTTACCAGACTTCAGAAGGGGGCAAGACAAGAAGAAATTCTTAAACGAGGTTAGGAAGTACATTTGGGATGATCCAACCCTCTATAGAAGCTTTGCGGATGGATTGCTAAGGAAATGTGTGTCAGCTGCTGAATCAAGGTCAATCTTGCAGCATTGTCATACAGCTCCATATGGAGGACACTTTGGTGGTCAGAGGCTTGCTGCAAAGGTATTCCACAGTGGCTACTTCTGGCCTACAATCTTCAAAGATGCACATGATTATGCACACAATTGCAATGAATGTCAACGAACAGGTAACCTCAGTAGGAAGGATGAGATGCCTTTGACATACATCTTAGAGTTAGAACTCTTTGATGTATGGGGTATTGACTTCATGAGTCCATTCCCCCCCTCTGCTGGTAATCTTTATATCTTAGTAGCTGTAGACTATGTCTCAAAATGGGTTGAGGCAATTGCATGTCCTATAAATGATGCTAAAACAATTATTAAATTTCTAAATAGGCACATTTTTACACGATTTGGCACACCACGTGCCATCATAAGTGATGAAGGAACACATTTCATAAATAAATCTATGGAGAAAGTTGATAGCTTCAAAATAAAGCTATCTTTATGTCCCTAATTCTGGCTAAAACCATGACATATATTGATTAAAACGCTTTCTTCTAGGTGATTTCATGGTCGAGAGCCCGGGAAGTCCAAAGACACATTCCAGGGCTTAAAGTTCCGTTTTAGAGCTTCGTAGATGCATCGAGAGTGAAAGAGCTTGAAGAATCCAAGAGATGGCAAAAATTGCCTTGAAGAGACTCATTTTGGCCATCCAAACCCGAGAGCAAGCTTGCATGGGCGGCAGCGTCGAGACGCTAGCTCGACGCTAGCTCGACGCTGGCCGAGCGTCTCGACGCCGCCCCGACACCATCTGAAGCACGAGCGCACCCCAGCGTCGAGACGCCACCCGCGGGTCTCGACGCTGCCCCGACACCATCCAAAGCACGCGCGCGCCCCAGCGTCGAGACGCCGCCTGAGGGTCTCGACGCCAGCCCGATAAATTTTCCAGACGGACGCGCGACAACGTCGAGACGATGCCCGAGCGTCTCGACGCCCACGCGCGCGCGCGCGGCCAACATAGGGCATAGCGTCGAGACGCTCCGACATTTAAAGGCCTGAAAACGCCATATTTCGCCCAACTTTTCACTCTCCTTCTTCTTCCAACTTTGCTCTCGGGTCTACACTCTTTTTCCACCATGTTTGGGCTTCTTCTTCTCCTCTTTGTATGCTACTAAGCTCTTCCATGGGGGATTTGATTTATTCATCGTCCATGGAAGGCTAAACTAAGGTTAATGCTTGATTTCTAGTAGGTTTTGTGAAATTATGGATGTTTGGGGAGGTTTGCCCCTTTGTAAATGTTGAGATAATTAGCATGTTTCTTGCATCTTTTGCTTGTTCTTATTCCATATCTAGCAAGTGTAGCTAAATTAGATTGACGCTCTAATGCCTATGCATGATAGGGGGCTAAATGGTTGAGACGTATAATTGCCCAAACCGCTAGGTAGCACGGGCTTAAGCATGGCTAATTGATTCATTCCAAAGTGACAGTTGGTAATCTGAATTAACTAACGTTTTCATGTTAGGCTTTAGGCAAGAGAGAAACCGGGTTAGTCTCAAGATTAAGCCGTCGCAATGTTTCCGTCACTGGCACATAGTCGATTTAGGGGCGCGACCTTGGATAGATTATTGGCCAAGTACAATTAGAATTGCACGTTTCTAATTATATCTTTGGGTCATTTGAGCTAGAAGTAGCCAAATGAATTGTGTGCATAAGCATGATTAGTTAAGAAATTGTATCTTTGATCCGAACATCCATAACGATCAATTCCATTTCTCGAGTTAAGCACGACCGTTTAAATTTTGCACGTTGTCCTTTAATTTTCCGTTAGCTTGCATATTAGGAGCTCCCTTCCCCCCAAACCAAGTTACCATTCTTTTATAGTGCATACTTTTTATCTCTAGCAAATTAGATTTAGTTAAATTAGATTTCTTAATTCCCTGTGGATCGACCCCGTTACCACTAAGCTTCAAATAGCTCGGTGTATTCGGGTTTATAAATTGTATTTTGGCAAGCCTCGACAGCTTGAATTTGGAGTACCACATAAATTGCTCTACCAAAAGTATTAGCTAAGTATAATGTTAGGCATACGGTAGAAACACCCTATCATCCCCACTCAAATGGGCAAGCTGAAATTTCTAATAGAGAGATCAAAAGTATACTTGAAAAAGTTGTAAAACCGAATAGAAATTATTGGTCTTTTAAATTAGATGATGCACTGTGGGCATATAGGACTGCATATAAAACACTATTAGGAATGTCTCCTTATAGGTTAGTTTATGGAAAAGCATGTCACTTACCCCTTGAATTAGAAAACAAAGCTTTTTGGGCCTTAAAAGAGTTAAACTCTTGCGTAACCGATGCGGGAACTTTGCGGTCTCTGCAATTGCATGAATTGGATGAACTAAGACCCATGTCATACGAGAATGCTAAAATGTATAAGGAAAAAACTAAAATTTGGCATGATAATAGACTTAGGATAAAAGATTTCAAAAATGGCCAACATGTTCTATTATTTAATTCACGATTGAAATTGTTTCCTGGCAAACTTAAGTCTCGTTGGTCTGGTCCATTTGTAATTACTAATGTGTTTGTTCATGGTGCAATTGAAATCCAAAATTTGGAACAAGGCCAGCCGTTCATGGTGAATGGTGCTAGATTGAAGTACTACTATGAGGAAGGAGACGTGAGAACGCTCTCAGCATTCCTCTTATCTGAAGCCTAAAAGACAATTAAGAGAAGATGAGCAAGGGCATTAATTGGAATTATCATTGTGCTCAATTGTCGAAGGAATATGAAATAATTATCTTTATTTACTGTTTTTTTATTTGAAGTATTTTTAATTTTCTGAAACTAATTAAGTTTGTTTTAATATTGATTAGGAGTGTGATGATTGGAAATCCTAACGGCAATATGGGTGATCAATCAAGAGGCTAAGAGAATATGAAGGAAGAAATCTGAGAAAATCAAAGATTTAGTTTGTTAAAATCTTGCGGCAAACGTCAATCAAGGAATAAACTTCCAACGGTAACATTTCAAAGATTTTATATGAGATTCGAGGCATTGCGGAAACATTGCGGAGTCCGCAAAGGTACAACCTTTATTTGCGCAAATCATTATAAATAGGAAAGCCTGCAGCTCATTGCCATTCACAATTATCAAAACCCTCGAGCTCTCAAACCAAATCTCTCCTTCTTTCTTCCTGAAAAATTTGCGAATCTTTACCTTCAAAAAACAAGAATGGTTACAACCCGAGCAGAAAGCTCCACTCCCACAAAAACATCCCCCATCACGGAAGATACTGCCTTGGCAGGGGATGCGTTAATTTCTCTAGCAGCTACTGAGGCTGCCAACACCTCTGAACCAAGAAAGATACCTGCGAAGAGGAAAAGAAAGGTAACAACTGGTCGAGATCCTAAGACCAAGATTAGAGCATCCACGAGTGAGGAAAGCCTCACAAGCAGCAGGCCATCGCTTGAAACGGCCATGCAAAGCCTGACTTCCACACAACAACAGTCGGAGCCTGAGGTCTCCCGTGTAGGACAACCAGATTCTGTATCCACCCCAATTGGTGATGCAAAAGAAGGAGAGGAAGTAGTCTCCCCCATCAGGGATGGCAGTCCTGACAGCCCTGTTGAGAAAGAATTGGGGAGAAAGAATTCGATGGATGAAACACTGATGAGTGTATTAAGCGAGTGGCTGCCGAGGTGGTGGCTTGGATGGAAAAACAAGCTGAATCGGTGCCCAAGAAGAGGGCCCCTGTGATTGTGAAGGAAAAGAGGCCAAAGGCCTCCAAGAAGGCTAAGAAGAATGCGTTTCAGCCCCCTATCAAGAACTTAAAGACAGAGGTTGTTGAGGCAGCCAAGGCGAAGGCTAAGGGTAAAGGGAAGATGTTCCAAGAAGACGAGCCTCTAGCTGAGAGGTAAGTGTCCAAAGATGCATAGACTAGGGGCATGGAATTAATGAAAAAATACCTCCTCTACGAGAGAGGATTTCTAGATTCTCCTTCGGACCTGCCGCAATTCTTGCGCACAGGCATCGCGAACCATGGCTGGGAAGAGTTATGTAGGCCTCGAATTCAGGCCTACTCTGAAATGGTTTATGACTTCTACGCCAACCTCACTCACCCTGAAGGCTGTTATTCTGTGGTCAGAGGCGTGGAAATCGACTTCTATGCCGAGGCCATCAACGAGATGTATGCTCTCAAAGAGCATAAAAAATCTGAATATTCAAAGATCATGGCCACACCTTCTGAGGCAGTCTTGGAGGAAGCATTGAGTATGATAGGCAAACCAGAGACAGTGTGGGCAGTCTCAAAGCAGGGGAAGCACACATTAATGAGTGCAGCCCTTAAAGACAAGGCACCAATTTGGTTCTCCCTGATTCGGAGGAGAATATCTCTTGTAACGCACGAGACGACCATCAATCAGGGGAGGTTCTTGTTGGTTTATGCAATTATGAAGGGACTCACTATTGATGTGGGAGAGATCATAGCAGCCTCGGTCATGGAATGTTCAAAGAAAGGGAAGGGCATACTCTTCTTCCCCAATACCATCACCAAATTGTGCTTTCGCGCAGGTGTGGCAGTGACTAAGGGGGAGAAGAAGCTAGCCTATGTCGGCCACCTTGAGATGCCCAGTGATCTGAAAATGAGAAGGAAGGGCAACATGGAGATTGAGCTGGATGGACTTGCTGCTGCGCAATCCATGACCATGGCCTGGTGGATGGACATCCAAAGAAAACTAGCCCAATGGGCTGAGTACTCTCAAGCAAGGGATATGGAATTAGCTGAGCACCTGCGGTGCAAATTCCCTTCTTTCCCTGCGGAATTGATGAGCCCCTGGATGCCTCCGAATGTCGAGAGAAGTGATGAAGAAGAAAGAGATGAATGAATGAATGCCATGGTCTGACGGCATTCGAGGGAGTATTTCTTATCTCCCTCAAACCCTGCTTTTCTGTAACCTGTTACCCCCCCCCCCCCCCTCCCCAATATCAATATCAACTGTTTGTTTGTTTTCAATTTCAGTAGAATAGCTTAGTTTTAGTAGCATTGAGTAGTTTAGATTAACTTAGGATAGTTAAGTCTGTGCTGTTAGTTTTAAATTTCCACATGCCCTATGGGCAACAAATAGAAATTGCATATTAGGAGCTTTGATCACTGTTAAATCTGCTCTGTTATTATCATTGCGATTTCATTGCGTACATCGCAAAGTTTCCTTCAAGCATGCTGTTATGGAGTTATGACTTTCTGCTAGTATGTTCTGTCCTTGACTCTAAATACTTGACTGCACTGGTGATGTCTCTGTGTGGTCTGTCTATTGAGCATGCTGTATGAGTGTCGAGTACACTCTTTTTAGGTTTAATTGGCTTCATAAAATGATAAGCATGTGCCTCTATTAGACTTTACCATTTGTTTTTAATAAATTTCTACTGATGTGTTATCTGAAACTACGAGAGCCATTCCATCCCTAGGATATTTAGATTCTGTCTATTTTTAACTTAGACTAGATGCTTCTAAGACAAGTTTGGGGGTGTGCCACCTCCTACTCTCATTGGGGACAATGAGAAGCTTTAGTTTGGGGGAGGCAGCCTCTAGTCCTAGGAACACTCCTCTCTCCCTTGGTAAAAATAGGCATTGTTCTTCTTTGAAAAAATTTTGAAAAAAAAAACAAAGGAAAAGAAAAAGGGCATTGTCTTCTTCTAGGGATGCTGAGTAATCAGGGCCATTTGTGTAACCCACAAGTAGCACTGCATCAAAAGGCAATTCAAGGATTAGACTTTGCCAAAAGAAAAAGAAGAGAAGGAAAAATAAACAAAGATGAAGAATGTGTGCCAGAAAGTTGTAGCCTAGGTGCTTAGATGTCCTATGAACTGTACTCTGATCCTAAGTTAGCTACGCATAGGGCTGTAACTAGAAGGCTTGTTGAGGGAGATGAGTGTCTGTCCTAAGAAGTGGTGCCAGAGCTTAGTCTGTTCTATGGATTCTGTACTCTGATACTTGTGTTATTCTAAGCATGGCATGACTCTAAGGATTCCTAGGTAATAAAAAATAAAAATAAAAAACCTTAGAAGCATGTACTGAGTCTGAGTTAAAACTAGGGAGATTTTGAAAGCTTAGGGATGACTGCACAGTGTGCTCGATGATATAGGCAGATAAACCAAAAGATAGGGAGTTAGTAAAAACTGAAGGTTTTAAAGGCAAGGGAAATCAGAATAACAAAACATGAAGTTAGTTTTAGCCTGAAGGGTGTCATAGGACAGCAATGCCTTTGATAGTAAGCCTAGGGAATCAACGTTAGTTAGGTAGAGTTAAAAGACAAGGATTAGCAGCTAGGCAGAGAGAAAGTAAGTCTTTATATTGCTCGAGGACTAGCAATAACTCAAGTTTGGGGGTGTGTTACCTCTCCAAAGGAGTGTTATTTAGGACCTTAATTACCTGAAATTCATGGAAATTCTTGAGCATTTTAGTTAGAAGTTAGCATAATGTGTGCTTAAAAGTGAGATTTTGAGAAATCATGCTAATTTAAGGCTTATTTGGAAAAGTAACGAAAAAGTATGCAAATTGGTGAAAAAACGACTAATTTATACATTGCTGAAATCTTGAGAAGCTCGCAATAGGATCAGAGGAAGAGAAGCTGGAAACAGAGCATTGCGACCCTCGCAATGCAATCGCAATACCAGTCTTTGCTGCTGCACTTTTCCAGCCGCCAGTCTTTGCTGCTGCGATTTTCGAGCCGCCTAACCTTTCTGTTGCTGCCACGTGGGAGGTTGTTACTCCAGAATGGATGGAGATCCGCAACTGATGGAACCTCTGGAGGCTATAAAAAGAGCCAAATGAAGATGGAAAAGAGAACTGAAAAGTGAAGAAAATCGGTAGAAGCCTAAACCCGAAGACGAAATCCTTTCTCCCGTTTGTTGGATCGAAGAAACTAAAGCCCTTGGTGTCGATAATTCGAAAGGAAGAAGAGAGAAATTCTCTTCTGATCGAATTCCAGCCCAAGATCAGCTCTTCTTCTCCTTCATCCGAGGCGATTCACGGCTTGGATTATCTTCATTAAACTTACAGCTTTCCTTTACTGCTTTTCAAATTAACTACTGCTTTCCTTTAAGTGTTGTTCTGAATCATTTATTGCTTTCTCCTTTAATTGTTGCTTTTGGATCAAAGGTTGTTGCTTTACAAATTGTTATGAGATTTTTCTTTTTAAAGAGTAATCAATTAGTTTAATTGAGTTCTTCATTTAAGTCTCTCAATCAATTAGTTTTCTTGAGTTCTTCATTCCATGATTAATCAAATAGTTTCCCTTACGTTCTTCGAAAACCATGAGTAACTAACCAAAAAGAGGTTTGCTAAAGATGAATCTATAGGATAAGAGTATGTGAATTCAGCATGTAAAGTAGCATGAATGCATTGAATGTATGTGATCTTCATCCCATGGGCAATTTCGACCGGGCATCCATTTTGTCTAAAGAATTCCTAACCTCTGGAAGGAGTAAGAATTCAGAGTCGTCCATTCATGTTAGCCTTTCATGGTAAACAGAGAGTGGCCTAGGAATAGGCATTCTCCTAACCCGTTTATTAGCTTGTGTTTATAAATAGGTTGTTAGCTTCACTTGGACAGAAGTAATCTAAGAACCTAATGGATGTAATCGGAAGATGCATGAGATCTAGCTAAGACGATGCATGAGATGTTAATTTACTGCTGAATGATCATAGTTAAATGCCTATAGAGGACTCTTAAGCCAACCTTGCTGTCTTACTTTAGCTTTTAATCGTTGTTAGAGTATTGCGAGAATATTGCGAGAACCGCAATATCAAGCTCTGCCTTTACCTTAGTAATTTTATTAACTTTTAATCCATTGCGAATTCATTGCGAAAGTATTGCGAGACCCGCAATACTATTTTCCACATTATAGTTTCCTCAACTTCGTTTGCTTTGTGTTTATTTTTGCATTCTTCTTGCATCTTTTATATATTCCTTACCTCAAACCAAAATCCATTCAAATTGAGTTACCTTATCTAATTTAACACACACCAAATCGCTAGTCACTTAACTTAGTCTCTGTGGGAAAACGATATAAATTATACTTATCACTTGCTGCAGACCATGTATACTTGCATGATCTGAGTGCTCTTCGCATTTAATTTACTTACACACTGAGCACGCAACAATAAGGTACCCAGCCTTAGCCATATACTATAGACCGTTTTGACTATCTACCTTGAGCTTGACCCACATTCATGTCATACATGAAACTCAAGTACTCAAAATTGTCAAGGGTGTTGGTCATTGGTATAGATTAATGCAAACATGATTCACTTTATTCCAGCAAACACCTTTACTGAATAAAACTTAATAACTCATTATTACTAAATAGATAATTTACAAACATAACTGTTTACAAACCACGAGTTTTAGGACATTAAACCCAATAAACTCCCACTTGGACTTAAACGTTCGTGGTGTACATGTTGGCGACGAGAACTATAATATCATATATCTATAGTCTTCTCCCACTATCCTATTTAGCAACCCGGAGCCCTAAACTCTTTAGGTATCTCTCAAACACTTTAGCCGTGAGAGACTTAGTAAACATATCAGCATGAAGTACTATGAGGCTTTCCATGTGACCATCACATCTCCTCATCCGCACTACTTAAGAGCTCAAAAACTACTTTTTTTATGTTGCTATACAAGGTGCAACAAATTTTAGCTTTTATAGAGGAATCAACAATACAACTCTTGTATTACATTCCTTTATACTATGACAAATTATTAACCGATAAAACTGATAGCTCCCACTGCATAAAACATATCGGGTCATCTATCTCAGAAGAGATAGATCTTAACCCAAGATGTGTTAATGAGTAGGTGTTAAGTCTCTGAAAGTGACTTATTTAGGACCCATTTAGCTTAAGAAGATGTACACATTTAGGTGTTTTTGTTAGCATTTAGCTTAAACCTATGCTTTAATATGAGAATTAGAAGAAGGTAGCTAATATAGGACTTGTGTACAATAGGTAGAAAAAGGGTTGAAAACCGAAGAAAAGAATGAAAAAATAACCATTGCAAATGAATTGCGGAATAATTGCGGTGACCGCAATTATTCAAGTTAAAACCGTAAGTTGGCTAATCTTTTTCTGTTTAGATCCGACTTTTCAGGGATTCGTCCTTTCTCCTCCATCCATTCTGATATATGACGTTGAAGATTGATGGTTCTCCTTGGCCCAAACGCACCTGCAAACTACTATAAAAGGGGGTCAAAGTCGGAGGTTCAGTGATCATTCGAAGCACAGAAGTCTTCTTGCAGTCCACCATTTCCATCTGTTTTCCTTTGCCGTCTGTTGGAGTGAGAGTCTAAGCTTTTGGAATCGATAATCTGATAGGAAGGAGAGGAGATTCTTCTTCTCTCTCGATTGGATTCATCCAAGCAGGGCTGACTTCTCATCACCATCATTCGAGGCGACTGCCACGGAGTTTTCCAGCAATCCTTTACTGTTTTCTGCTCTGTTCTTCTCAATTCCATTTCTGATCACTGTTGTTCTTAGTGTAGCATTTCAATTACTGCATTTCGTTGTTGTCTGTCTTGAATTCATTTCTTTTAGAGCTTCCCTTTGTCATTCAAACACTTAAAGTAATCGAAGTATACTTCTGCATTTTACAGTTTCCATCTGGTTCTGCTACGGCTTTGGCTTGCTGTTTTAAGTATATTTATCTTCTAAGCATGTCTGTTTTATCTACCTTTTCTATTCTCCACATATCCATGAGTAACTAAAATCACTTAGGGGCATGCTAATGACAGAACTATAGGCTAAAAAACGTGAGTCAAGTAGGCAGATTAACACTCGAACATTGATTGTATGTAAGCTTCATCCCACGGGCAATTTCGATTGGCCATCCATTTTGTCCAAAGAACTCCTAACCTCTGGAAGGAGTAAGAGTTCAGAGTCATATAATCATGCTAGCCTTTCATGGTAATCAGGAAACGGCCTAGGAATAGGCGTTTCCCTAGTACAAACTGAACACTCCTGTTTTAACAAGATGCTTAAGACCTTACTTTGAAGTCGAGTAAACTTGAGTCTCTCATGCATGGAATCGGACGATACTTGAGATAGAGTGAGTTTGATGTATAGAGAGTTGATCCAAAGCTTGATAATCGTAATAAACTGCCTATAGGATAGTCATTAGTAGCCCTTAATTCACCCTTTTAATCAGTTTCGCTGCCATTTAATTGCGGATTAATTGCGGTTCTCGCAATTCTGCTAAAACGCATTCTGTGTAGCTGTTTTCTTCTTCGTTTATTGATTCCATCTCTTGTTTTTTGAGCCTGATTTTAACTTTAACTTGTTTATGGTATATTCCTTTACACATTCAGTAACACTTAGATAATTAAAAACCAATTTTACCCCATCAAATTCATCCCATCTTTCTTAACAAATACACTTCGCGAATAGCTAAAAATGAGTCTCTGTGGAAAAAACGAATGAAATATACTTACTACTTGCTGTGAGACCATGTATGCTTGCATGTTCTAAGTGCTCTCTCTACCCTTTTGCATACTTATCTTTACACATTGAGCACGCAACAAGTTTTTGGCGCCGCTGCCGGGGACTTATTTTAAGTGAAAACGAAGTTGTTAAGTTTGAAAAATCAAGTTTATCATTGAGTGAAACTAATCTGTTTCATTTCTTTTGCAGGTGCTATTAAGGTAGTTTATGAGTGAGCGTTCACATAGTAATTTAGAGTTCGATCCTGAACCTGAAAGATCACTTCGAGCTAGGAATAAGGCAAAGAAACGTCTCTTTAAACAACCTCCTATACCTCAAACCACACCTGAAACTAAAGAAATGGGCGATCTAGTTCCAAATCCGGCACAAGCCATTCGCAACCCCATCGAAATAGCGAATGACAAGAATAGTGCCATTCTGTCATATCTAGTACCTATGCCTGGGGAGCTGAACCCCAGCATAATCCGTCCTGAAATCACTGCCCACTCATTCGAGTTAAAACCAGTGATGTTCCAAATGTTGTCCACTGTGGGACAATTCTTTGGAATAGAAAATGAGGACCCCCATAACCACCTTAGGAACTTCCTAGGAGTTAGTGACACATTCCTAATCCCTGGAGTTTCCCAAGAGGCCCTGAGGCTATATCTTTTCCCTTACTCTTTGAGGGACAAAGCCAAAACATGGCTAAACTCTTTACCCTCAGGATCTGTCCGCAATTGGACAGATTTAGCAGAAAAATTCCTAGTCAAATACTTCCCACCTGATAGGAATTCAACCTTTCGTGATGATATCATAAAGTTTAAACAAGCGGATAATGAGTCTCTTCACGAAGCTTGGACTAGATTCAAAGACCTTCTCATTAAATGTCCACACCATGGCATTCCATGGTGTATCCAAATAGAAGTTTTCTTTAAAGGATGCAACCCCAGCACCAGACAAGTCTTAAATTCATCTGCTGGAGGTTCCATGTTGTCCAAGAGTTACAACGAAGCTTATGAGATCTTGGAGAAGATCTCAGCATCTCACTGTAGATGGTCAGACGATCCAGTAGAGCCAACTCGGGCTCAAGACAAGGATGCTCTAAGCGCCATGAGCACCCAAATAAATGCCCTGACCAACTTAGTTAAGCAAATGGCTCAGGCCAATCTCCAAACCAGTGCCAATACCGCCACAGCCATGTCAATGGGCACCCAACCAAGTCAAGGCGAGGCACCAATCTGTGGATTCTGTGGGGAAGGGCACCCTTATGAATATTGCCCTGGGAATCCATCCTCGGTCTGCTATGTAGGAAGCCAGCAGCAGCCTAGGAATAACCCCTACTCCAACACCTATAACCCTGGTTGGAGAAACCACCCTAACCTGTCATGGGGTGGCCAACAAAACACTAACCAAAATCCTAACCAACCTAGACCGAGTGGAACACCTGGTTTCACTCCCCAACATAACCAGTCAATGTACCAAAAACCTTATAATCAACCTGTAGGATCTTCTGTAGAAAACCTACTGAAGGAGTATATCGCTAAGAATGATGCTACTCTTCAGAGCCAGCAAGCTACTCTTAGGAGCCTGGAAAACCAAATAGGCCAATTAGCCAATGAACTTAAAAGTAGGCCCCAAGGTAGACTCCCTGCTGATACCGAGGTACCAAGGAGAGATGGCAAAGAACGAGTTCAAGCCATTGAACTTAGGAGTGGAAGACCATTGGTGAGCAACACAAAGGACACACCAAAGAGAGTAGAGAACACTGAGTCTAGTGCTCCACTGGAGTCTCTGCCAAGCCAAGGTCCACCACCGACTAGCACATCAGGAGCCAGGCTAGAGCCAATTGTTGAGGACGTAGAAGAAATTCCAAGGCCTCCACCTATCTTAAGGCGTCCTGACGTGCCTGCATATGTGCCACCACCTCCATACCCTCGAAGGCTTAAGAAGAAGCAGGAACAGGAAGTTCATTTTAATAAATTTTTAGAAATACTTAAGCAAGTGCATGTGAATATTCCTTTTGTAGAGGTTTTACAGTCTATGCCTTCATATGTAAAGTTTTTGAAGGACATTATTACTAACAAAAAAATAATTGGTGAGTTTGAAACAGTAAACCTCACCGAGGAGTGCAGTGCCATCCTCCAAAACAAGCTGCCCAAGAAGGAGAAGGATCCTGGTTCCTTCACCTTACCTGTAGAACTTGGAGGCAAGCATGTGGGCAGAGCGCTTTGTGACCTGGGCGCCAGCATAAATCTCATGCCCCTGTCCCTATTCCGCCAGTTGGGAATGGGAGAAGCACGTCCAACTACTGTCACTTTACAACTAGCAGACAGATCCATCGCATATCCGGAAGGTAAGATCGAGGATATTCTAGTTAAAGTTGACAAATTTATTTTCCTTGCAGATTTCATTGTCCTGGACTATGAGGCAGACAAGGAGGTCCCCATCCTGCTAGGTAGACCATTTCTAGCCACAGGTAGGGCACTAATAGACGTGCAAAAAGGTGAGTTAACTATGAGGGTTCATGATGAAGAGGTAAAATTTAGTGTTTACAAAGCTTTAAGGTATCCCTCTGATTCTGAGTCTTGTGCTAGCATTGATGTTGTTGACTCACTAATGGAAGAACAATTAGAGCATGTACTGTTAACCAAGCATGCTAACGAATATGTAGGATTAGATGTAGATGATCTAAATGTATCTGACATAATGAATATGCCTGTAGATAGACCTCAGCATGTATGTATGACTATGGACTTAACTGATAGAACTGTAAATCCGTTAAAGCCCTCCATTGAGCATCCACCTGTTTTAGAACTAAAACCACTACCAACTCACCTCAAATACGCATATCTAGGAGAAAATGATACGCTGCCTGTAATTATTTCTTCTAAACTAAGTGAACAGCATGAGGTTGATTTAATTTTACTGCTTAAGCAACATAGGAAGGCTATAGCATGGACTATTGCTGATATTCGAGGCATTAGCCCTTCTTATTGCATGCATAAAATCATACTAGAGGAAGAGCACACACCTAGGGTAGATCACCAGCGTAGGTTAAACCCCTCTATGAAAGAGGTAGTGAAGAAAGAAATAATAAAGTGGTTAGATGCAGGAGTAATTTTCCCCATAGCTAGTAGCCAGTGGGTGAGCCCCATCCAATGTGTACCTAAAAAGGGGGGAATAACTGTGGTAGTCAATGAGAACAACGAACTGATTCCAACAAGGACTGTCACAGGGTGGAGAGTGTGTATGGATTACAGGAAGTTAAATAAAGAAACTAAAAAAGACCATTTCCCTCTACCGTTTATTGACCAGATGCTAGACAGAATAGCTGGTAGAGCCTACTATTGTTTTTTAGATGGGTACTCTGGCTATAATCAAATCACTATAGACCCGAAGGATCAAGAGAAGACTACCTTCACTTGCCCTTTTGGAACGTTTGCCTTCCGCAGAATGCCTTTTGGCTTATGCAATGCACCGGCAACTTTCCAAAGGTGCATGATGGCAATCTTCTCTGAGTTGGATGAGTCCATAATAGAAATATTCATGGATGACTTCTCAGTCTTTGGGGACTCATTTAAAACCTGTCTAGAGAACCTAGGACAAGTCCTGGCTAGGTGTGAAGAGACCAACCTAGTCCTAAATTGGGAAAAGTGCCATTTTATGGTAGATGAAGGGATTGTCTTAGGACATAGAGTGTCAAGGGCAGGTGTAGAAGTGGATAGGGCAAAAATAGAGGTCATAGAGAAGTTGGTAGAGCCCCAGAATGTCAAAGCTATTAGGAGTTTCCTAGGACATGCTGGCTTCTATAGAAGGTTCATCAAGGACTTTTCTAAGATAGCCAAGCCTCTATGTGAGCTTCTAGAGCTAGGTAGGCCATTCATCTTTTCTAAAGAATGTGTAGTAGCTTGGAAAACCCTTAAGGAAGCATTGGTCACAGCACCAATCATAGTAGGACCAAATTGGGATCTCCCATTTGAGATGCTATGTGATGCCAGTGACTATGCTGTAGGAGTCATGTTAGGACAGAAGATTGACAAGCTCACACATCCTGTCTATTATGCTAGTAAGACCTTGAATGAGGCTCAATGTAACTACACAACTACAGAGAAAGAGATGCTTGCTGTAGTATTTGCTTGTGAAAAATTTAGGAACTATATTGTAGGAACTAGGACCATTGTATATACTGACCATTCTGCTTTGAAATATCTTATGAGGAAGGCTGATGCTAAGCCTAGATTGATTAGATGGGTGTTATTGCTGCAGGAATTCGATTTGGACATTCGGGACAAGAAGGGATGTGAAAACGTGGTTGCAGATCACCTGTCTCGATTGCAGCACAATTGCGAAAAAATTGCGGACCCCGCAATTTCTGATGCTTTTATAGATGAACATATCTTTGCTTTGACTCATCGTGATAACGATGAGGAACCTTGGTTCGTTGACATTGCTAACTTCCGTGCAGCACAGGTATTACCAGTGTTCAAGGGAGGACAAGAGAAGAAGAGGTTCCTCCATGAAGCAAGGAAATTCATCTGGGATGACCCCATACTTTACAGGACCTGTGCTGATGGGTTGTTGAGGAAGTGTGTTTCAGCTGCTGAAGCGAAGTCTGTGCTGCAGCACTGTCACTCATCTCCTTACGGTGGACACTTTGGTGGCCAAAGGACAGCTGCGAAGGTATTTCAGAGTGGCTACTACTGGCCAACAATCTTCAAGGACGCCCACAATTACGCCCACAACTGTGACGAATGCCAAAGGACAGGTAACCTCAGTCGTAAGGATGAGATGCCTCTCACCTACATCTTAGAGTTAGAGCTCTTTGATGTGTGGGGCATTGATTTCATGGGACCATTCCCTCCATCATCAGGTAACCTGTACATCTTAGTAGCAGTAGACTACGTGTCAAAGTGGGTAGAAGCTAAGGCATGCCCTAATAATGATGCTAAAACAGTCACTCACTTCTTGCATAGACACATTTTCACTAGATTTGGGACTCCTCGTGCTATCATTAGTGATGAGGGGTCGCATTTCATTAATAAGGCTATGGAGAAGATATTGGCTAAATATAACATTAGACATAGGGTAGCTACTCCCTACCACCCACACTCAAATGGCCAAGCTGAGATTTCCAATAGGGAGATAAAGAACATCCTAGAAAAGGTAGTCAAACCTAATAGGAAAGACTGGTCTTTCAAGCTTGAGGATGCACTTTGGGCTTACAGAACAGCATATAAGACACCTCTAGGAATGTCTCCCTATAGGTTGGTGTATGGCAAGGCTTGCCACTTGCCACTTGAGTTGGAAAACAAGGCATTTTGGGCCATGAAAGAATTAAATTTTTGTGTGAAGGATGCGGGGACATTAAGATCTTTACAGCTACATGAACTTGACGAGCTTAGGCACATGGCCTATGAGAATGCCAAGATGTACAAAGAAAAGACAAAAATATGGCATGACAGTAGACTCAGGATCAAAGACTTTAAGAAGGGCCAACTTGTATTGTTATTTAACTCACGATTAAAGCTATTTCCAGGCAAATTAAAGTCTAGATGGTCAGGTCCATTTATTATTACTAATGTCTTTGTTCATGGTGCCATAGAGATTAAAAACTTGCAGCAAGGACAGCCATTTCTGGTCAATGGTGCTAGGTTGAAGCACTACTATGAGGAAGGGGATGTGAAGACTCTCTCGGCCTTCCTCTTGACTGAAGCATGACAAAGAGAACGAGTGGTTACTGTGCTCGTTTAGTCAAGGCCAATGCCTTAGTTTATTTTTACTGTTTTTTCGCTTATCGTTTGTACGTTTTGTGATGTGTTTTTAATTACGTGTTTAATGTTTGTTTTGTTTGCTTTTGCAAGGAATCGAAAGAGGGGATCAAGGAGAGTAAATCAGGCTTTAAAACTCGAGAAACGGTTGAGCCAAATAAAAGATACGGACGAGCAAAGTTGGAGATTTCGATGAAAAGATATCCCTACAATTGCGCAAAAATTGCTGGATCCGCAAAAAGAGCCGTTGGGATTTTTTTTTTCCGTTTTATTTATAGCCGTTAGAACGCGCTCGTTGATACGATTCTCTCATTCTTTGATCTCCAAGATTTCTGCGATTCTCTCCATCTTTGATTCATCTCTCAAGATCTTCAAGACTCGACGATGGTTTCCACTAGGGCTGAAAGATCCGCAGCCAAGAAGAAGGCCGACGACGCAGCTGAAGCGGCTGCGAGGGAAGCGCTTCTCGCCCTCGCTGATGAAGGTGCTGTACGCACTGGCCGCCTTTCCAAGCTTCCTATTCGTAGGAAGAAGTGGAGGGTGGTCACTGAGATCCCTGCTGGCCCAACTGAGCCAGTGGGCACGCCAAAGAAACGTCGGTGGACTGTCACGACTGCTGCCGAACCAAGCACCGCCAAGACTCCCTCTGTGGAGAGTCAAGAAACTGATCGTGCAGCCCACGAGTCAGCCAAAGAAGGTTCGTCGCCGTCTGTGTCACCTGCGCGCAGTCCCCTCTCGTCTGAACCAGTGCCAAGCGCAGAATCGTCACCGCCTGCACAAAGCTCCGAATTGTCTCCAGCACCTCAGAGTTCTGATTCGACGCCTGCAGCAGCGCAGAGCCCTGAGCTGCCATCTTCGCCATTGAGTTCTGCGCATACACCATCAGCAGAGCACAATTCTCCACGGCCTGATCCTGAATTCCCTTATGGGGATTATCAAGAGTCCACGCAAGGCAGTGGAGATGCTGGAGAAGACGAAGTCTTCTCGCCTATGAGAGAAGATAGCCCTGCCGAGCCTGCACAGCAGGATGATTCTATGGAGGAGACGTTGGGGGCATGTTTCCCACAACTCCAGGCAAGGCTCAAAAAGAAGAAGAAGGCCACGACTGGAAAGGCCAAAAAGTTGAAGAAAAAGAAGGCCAAGAAGGTGCCATCGACGGACAAAGAGAGTACTGAGCCTTCGCTCAAACGCCTCAAGGTGGAGGCTGCTGAATCATCCAAACCAGCCGATAAGGGGAAGGCTAAACTCTACCCTGAAGATGAACCTCCGTCAGTGAGGTATGTCTCATCTGATGCTGAATCCAGGGGTGTTGAGCTGAGGAAAAGGGACCTGTTGCACGAGAAGGGGTTCCTTGATCGACTTGCTGACCTGCCGCAGTTCTTGCGCGCAGGGGTGATCAACCATGGCTGGGAGGAATTCTGCAGACCTCCCAATCCAGCCTACACGAGCATGGTGTACGATTTCTACGCCAATGTGCTCAGCCCTGAGGATGGCCTATCTGTGGTCAGAGGGGTGGAAGTTGATTTCTCAGCCAAGGCCATCAATGAAGCCTTTGGTCTCAAGGGCCAAGCGCACACAGATTATGCACGGATAGTTGATGAGCCGACCGAGGCTGTGCTGGAAGAGGCCATTCGCACAATTGGCCAGCCTGAGGCCTCCTGGACAGTGTCACGCAATGGGCGGCACACACTCATGAGTGCCAACCTCACGGCTAAGGCAGCTGTGTGGTTTTCATTCGTCAGACGAAGACTCTCTCCAGTAACTCATGAGACTACAATTAACCAGAGCCGTTCGCTGCTGGTTTATGCTATAATGAGAGGTCTCACGATCAACGTGGGAGAAGTCATCGCTGCTGCCATAGCTGAGTGTGCTAAAAAGGGTAAGGGGCCATTATTTTTCCCCAACACTATAACAAAATTGTGTTTGCTTGCAGGGGTTCCCACCGAGCGCTTGGAGCAGCAGCTGCCTTACACAGGCCATTTGGAGTTGCCGGCACACTTAAGGCTGAGAAGAAAGGGCAACATGGAATTTGAGTTGGATAGGCTGGCTGCTGAACAGTCCCTATCCATGGCCTGCTTGATGGACATGCAGAGGAGAATGGCTCAATGGGCCAACTATGCGCAGGCGAGGGACAAAGAAGTTGCAGACCAGTTGGGATGCATCTTCCCGGACTTCCCCACCAACCTCCTAACTCCATGGGTGCCCCCACGACCAAGGCAACCAGATGAGGATGATGAGAATTGAGTGCTGGTTTGAAGAGCACTAGAGGGAGTATTACTGATCCCTTAAGAAACAAAAGACAATTTTCCTGCTTTTTGATAGAATCATGTATAGTATGCTGTTTTGTATTCAATTTTTGATCTGTTTTTAATGTTTAGTTTTATGCTTTTTCTTTTGCTTAGTCTAGTTTGATGTTAGCTGAATAGGTAGGATAGTTTAGTTTTATTTTTAGGATGCATGAGTAACGGGAAAAAGCATGCTAGGGGCCTGAGTTAATGTTAAATCTGCCCAGATTGAATTGCGAAATAATTGCGGTTCCCGCAATTTTTGTGACTGATTGCATGTTTTGGACTGTCTGTTTAGTTAGGCTGTGATCTGTTAAATTCTATCTTTTGCTGCTAGCATGACTACCTTATATAGCTGATCTTGAAGCATGCTGGATGAGTGTCATAGGACACCCTTTGATAGTTAAAATTTGCCTCTGAATAGTGCTCAGCATGCATAAACCATAAGTCCTTAAACCTTTCTGTTATGTTCAAATTTTCTGCTGCTGGGATAATTGCTTTTAGAATGTTTTGCCTATGCCTAGGATTTTTAGATTCTCTTTGTTTTACTTTAGACTAGATGCTTCTAGGACAAGTTTGGGGGTGTGCCACCTCAAACACTCATTGGGGACAATGAGTAGTTGAAGTTTGGGGGAGGCCACCCTAGGCCTAGGAACATTTCTCTCTCCCTTAGAAACATAAGCATTCTTCTTCTCCTTTTTAAAAAAAAAAAAAAAAAAAAAAAATGATGAACAAAATGAAAAAAGAATAAAGGAGAGGCTCCACCTAAGAAAAAAAAAAAAAAAAAAAAAAAAAAAAAAAGAAAAAGAGAAAATAGGGGAAGAAGAATGTATGCTTGGGAGTTATAATCTTGTGGCTTAGATGTCCTATGTAAAAAGAAATCTGATCCTTAATGAGCTAAGCACAAGGTTGTAACTTCTAGGTTTGTCTAGGGAGATGAATGTATATCCAATGTAGTGATGCCAGGGTTTAGGTTGTTCTCTAAAAGTACCACTGTCACCGTTAATACTAAGACTGGCATGACTCTAAGGAATCCTAGACACATTAAAAATAAGCTAGAAGCATGTACTGAGTCTGGAGTAAAGCTTGGTAGAATTTGAAACCTTAGGGATAATAGCATGATATCATAAAAGTAGTTAGATCAGTAGTAGGGGATTAACAAAAGCAGTGGGTATAATAGGCAGGTGAAGTCAGAAGAAGCTTGATAAGGAGGTTAATTCTAAACTTAGAAGTGTGTCACAGGACAGCACTGCTAGAGATAGGGATATAGGGGAGTCGGTGAGTAGTTAGAGAAGAAGAAACGACAGCCTAGGTAAGTCCTTAGTATGCTTGAGGACAAGCAAAGCCTTAAGTTTGGGGGTGTGTTAAGTCTCTGAAAGTGACTTATTTAGGACCCATTTAGCTTAAGAAGATGTACACATTTAGGTGTTTTTGTTAGCATTTAGCTTAAACCTATGCTTTAATATGAGAATTAGAAGAAGGTAGCTAATATAGGACTTGTGTACAATAGGTAGAAAAAGGGTTGAAAACCGAAGAAAAGAATGAAAAAATAACCATTGCAAATGAATTGCGGAATAATTGCGGTGACCGCAATTATTCAAGTTAAAACCGTAAGTTGGCTGATCTTTTTCTGTTTAGATCCGACTTTTCAGGGATTCGTCCTTTCTCCTCCATCCATTCTGATATATGACGTTGAAGATTGATGGTTCTCCTTGGCCCAAACGCACCTGCAAACTACTATAAAAGGGGGTCAAAGTCGGAGGTTCAGTGATCATTCGAAGCACAGAAGTCTTCTTGCAGTCCACCATTTCCATCTGTTTTCCTTTGCCGTCTGTTGGAGTGAGAGTCTAAGCTTTTGGAATCGATAATCTGATAGGAAGGAGAGGAGATTCTTCTTCTCTCTCGATTGGATTCATCCAAGCAGGGCTGACTTCTCATCACCATCATTCGAGGCGACTGCCACGGAGTTTTCCAGCAATCCTTTACTGTTTTCTGCTCTGTTCTTCTCAATTCCATTTCTGATCACTGTTGTTCTTAGTGTAGCATTTCAATTACTGCATTTCGTTGTTGTCTGTCTTGAATTCATTTCTTTTAGAGCTTCCCTTTGTCATTCAAACACTTAAAGTAATCGAAGTATACTTCTGCATTTTACAGTTTCCATCTGGTTCTGCTACGGCTTTGGCTTGCTGTTTTAAGTATATTTATCTTCTAAGCATGTCTGTTTTATCTACCTTTTCTATTCTCCACATATCCATGAGTAACTAAAATCACTTAGGGGCATGCTAATGACAGAACTATAGGCTAAAAAACGTGAGTCAAGTAGGCAGATTAACACTCGAACATTGATTGTATGCATGCTTCATCCCACGGGCAATTTCGATTGGCCATCCATTTTGTCCAAAGAACTCCTAACCTCTGGAAGGAGTAAGAGTTCAGAGTCATATAATCATGCTAGCCTTTCATGGTAATCAGGAAACGGCCTAGGAATAGGCGTTTCCCTAGTACAAACTGAACACTCCTGTTTTAACAAGATGCTTAAGACCTTACTTTGAAGTCGAGTAAACTTGAGTCTCTCATGCATGGAATCGGACGATACTTGAGATAGAGTGAGTTTGATGTATAGAGAGTTGATCCAAAGCTTGATAATCGTAATAAACTGCCTATAGGATAGTCATTAGTAGCCCTTAATTCACCCTTTTAATCAGTTTCGCTGCCATTTAATTGCGGATTAATTGCGGTTCTCGCAATTCTGCTAAAACGCATTCTGTGTAGCTGTTTTCTTCTTCGTTTATTGATTCCATCTCTTGTTCTTTGAGCCTGATTTTAACTTTAACTTGTTTATGGTATATTCCTTTACACATTCAGTAACACTTAGATAATTAAAAACCAATTTTACCCCATCAAATTCATCCCATCTTTCTTAACAAATACACTTCGCGAATAGCTAAAAATGAGTCTCTGTGGAAAAAACGAATGAAATATACTTACTACTTGCTGTGAGACCATGTATGCTTGCATGTTCTAAGTGCTCTCTCTACCCTTTTGCATACTTATCTTTACACATTGAGCACGCAACAGTAGGGACAACACCTCATAACATCGATTATTAACAACTCTTGTCAATATCAAATGTTAGGAGACTACACTAGCGATTTGTTCTTGCGACTCAGATTAATCTGAATCCTTAGAATAAACTAAGCCTCTCCCAGATCACATATCTGGAAATGGGTCGCTAGCTAATGCTTATGTGCCAGAAACTACATCCTATAACATTCTCAATGAATAGGCCATTAATTACGGAAACATATTATGAAAGCTATAGTATTGATAAAATATTTGCCAACAAAGTTTATCAATAACATGTTTAAGCCATAAGATTTGATTAGAACATCAAACCTTAATCATTCAAGATTAAGTTGCAAGTTTCAATCCATAAAAGAATTGAATAAGCTAACAAAATGATTTTGTTCTTAATCTTGTATATGACTCTCAGAGAGATTATGACTTATAGATACTCTAATCAAGATAGCTAGTCTTGATTTCTATTTATCTTATCCTATCTAGTATAGAACAAGAAAAATAGATGAGAGTTGTCTAACAACTTACGTCTGATAACAAGTAAACAAGTTGATACACAATCAACCTCTTCACTTTGGGACAGTCCCATTTCTAGAAAGTCAAGCCTTAAAAGTTTTCACCTTAGAGGCTCGGTCATTTAACCCCTCGAAGATCTACAGCTTCAAACCATTGGTCCTTGTCTAAATAATCCATTATCTAATTAAAAACAACGAATCCTCAAGTCATCATCTGGTATGATAACTCGAGTTTTATAGAGAAACCAATGAGTTAGGGTTTTCTCAACTATTGAGAACAACCACCTCTTCTATCAGCAACCCTTGTTGATTTAGATATAGCTTTCCTTTAATATTATTAGACTTAACATCCATGTTGTTTTCTGAATTTAATAGAACATAACAGTATACATCTTTTGTGAAATGAACCGTTCATTTATTTACACCAAAAGATACTTATATACATATGCTCAAAAATACATAAATATGTACAACTTAATTACACATATCACATATGTGAATTAGGTTCATACAGACAACAACATCAAAAACACAAAACTTCCACTGTAAAGTTGCATAGACATCTTCTGAAGTCATCCAGCACAGAGAAATCGATCATCAGGAACTAATTTCCTGAAAAGAAAAACAAACATGATTAGTGGTTCCTGAAAAACATTCAGGTATGACATTCATAAATCCACTATACATGTTTAGACAAATAAATCTCATTTACCTTGTCGTTCTTTCTCGGCATGTTTCTCTGCAAGGTATTTCGGGCAGTTGCGCTTCCAATGCCCTTCTTCGTTACAATGGAAACACTTCCCTTTGTCCGAGGACTTTACCTTGGCCACAACAACAGAGGCTTTGCCCTTTCTCCTATTCCTCTTCTTCTTACGAATAGTCCTACTACTCGTAGCATTAGCTTCAGACTTACTCCCAGACTCGACCCCCTCCAGGAACTTCTTCGAAGTGACTACATTACCCTCCTTCTCTTTTCCTTTAGAGGCATGAAGGGTCTGGTAAGTCTGCAACTCGTGCAGAAGAGTTGTCAAGTTGAATTCTATCTTTTTCATGACCATATTTGATCTGAAATTCAGGAAACTCTGCGGGAGAGATTCCAAGATAAAACTTACTTGACTCTTTTCGTCAATCGCGGCTCCGTTCACTTCTGCCGTCATGAAGTGGACCATCATGTTAAGGACATGTTCCCTAACAGAGGTTCCTTCATTCATTCGAGCATTATAAACGAATTTGAGGGCTTCATGGCGAAGAGACGAGGACGGTTGTCCAAACATCTCTTGCAATGAAGACATGATTTCCTTAGCAGAAACCATAACCTCATGCCTCTTGGCCAATACATCCTGCATGCTTGCCAAGATATAGACTCGGGCTTTATCATTAGCCCTAATCCAGCGATCGTACGCCTCAAGAACAGTTTGTGAAGCGTTTGAGCCAGGAGTTGGAGGACAGTCCTCCGTTAAGACAAATCTCAGGTCATCCAACACAAGAATCGTATTCAGGTTGGATTTCCAAGTTCCGTATTTCTCACCGGTAAGTTTTTCGTTAGCTAATAACTGTACAAAAGAGCTTGCCATGCTGAAAAAGAATGTAAACCTATTAGTGAAACGGTTTTAACCTATTTAAACAAATTAAAAACAAACTTTAGCAGTAAATAAAGTACCCGAACTCTTTATTTACTAGCTATGATACTTTAGTAAGTCAGAATGGTCGCTGCCGAATGGCAGTCGAGTCACTCCTTTACTAAATCAAGACATTCTTGACTAAATGCTAACTCCATAATAACTCATATTCCTATAGCATCTTAGTTATCGTTTTTGGTCTGGATTTACTAACTCCTTAGCAAATCCCGTAAGTGTGACCCTCCATTTTTAGAACGCACAGAACGGCCCCAACATAGCAACCGAATGGAATGTCAGTGTTGGGAATGGCCCTGTCTTTCACTATCCATAAATGGTGACTGAGATGTTCGATTTCCCATGCTTCATCCCTCCGAATGGATTGGTGCCTCCTAGGGTCACCTTGCAGGCAGAACATGGGAATCTCACGGTTCAATCCAATGAAGGAGACCATAGGAAGCACCGACGCGCTTCCTTCTCCCACTTACTATAGACACTTACTCCATTCACCTTGCTATTGAAAGTTGCAAATACCATCTGAATGGGGATGCCCTATATACATAACGAGGCCGAGCAAAATTCTCACATTGTGAACTTTTAGGGAGTGCGTAAGGAGAGGGATATATCATATATTCCTTCTCAACACATCTACTAAGCATCGTGGACGGTGTTTAGGGTAAATACTCCAGGTTTTATCCGGCTAAGAATATAAAACCTAAAGTCTAGGCAAACTATTTACCTGGGATGTCTAGGTTATTAACAGATTTTATTAACCTCACACCTTTCTCGCACGCTGATAACTCCATTTTGGAGCTATTAAATACTTCCTAAGTATAGCTAAAGTCCGCATTTAATTGTTCAATTAATCTCGTTTGTAGGAGAAATGCGGCAAAGAGCTCGTGCGTCCATTGGACCCGTTTTGGAGCTAAAAGTGGAGTTTTAACGCCCCGGGAGTGCATCGGGAAAGGGCAAGTCGATCCAAGAAGAAACGGACCAAAATTGCCTAGGAGAGGCAATTTTTCCAGCCCCAAACCCGAGAGCTAGCGTCGAGCAATAGCGTCGAGACGCTCCGAAGGAGGCGCGCGCAAGGAATTATCGGGCCAGCGTCGAGACGCTCGCCTAACGTCTCGACGCCATCGCGAGGCGCGCGCGGATCACTTAGGGCGTAGCGTCGCGACGCTGCCCTAGCGTCTCGACGCTACGTCGATTTAAAGAAGCTGTAATGACGATTTTCAGCCATTGTTGGGCGAAACTTCATCTTTTTCCTCTCGGTTTTTCTCTGTTTTTTTCTCCTTTGCTCCGCCATTTGTGGCACATTTTGGAGCATTTAATTTGTAATAGCTTGGGGATGATTTCCACGGCCTTCCTTGGAGCGGAGATGACAATCCGGATAAATTTGAGGGATTATTGTTAGACTTTTTATGCTTTGATAATCCATGCTTAGTTTACGAATTGGTGGCTGATTTGTATGCATTTATCATTCTTGCTTCACCCTATGCATGTGTTACATTTCGCCGATTGACACTCATGTTTTCTAGCATTTTGTTAACGTTAAAGAGTAGCGATGCCGTGCCTCTCACTATTTGACTAGTAACACAGATTGATAAAACTAAACTGGAGTATCGAGTCATGCATGATAGTTGTTGGTTGCATACAGCGTTTGTGGGAAATCAGTTAGCAATTAGATTATGTGATCGAATGTGTGTCGCGGTTTGCTAGTGACTATCTAGAGTCAATTTGGGGCTGATCACCCTAATGCAATTTTAGATAATGTTTAATTAGAACTGTGTGGTCTAATTAATTTCTATGGAGCCGGTTACCTTGGGGCTTCTCGGGTAATCGACCGTGTGTATTACTAACTGCTCGCCCTAGATTTGTGTTAAATGATAAGCTGAAATTGTCTAACAAATAAATCCCGAAAATCCCCAACTCGTGCACTCGTCTCTCTCTCTCTTTTATTCTTCCGTTAGCGTTTAATTCCTTACTTTGCATGCTTAAACATCCACCCGTTGCAAAAACCCAATCAATTAATTAATTTCAAGATTAATTTAATTTCAGTCATAACCTTCTCCTTGGATCGACCTTGTTACCACCGGCTGCAAAGCTATTGATAATAGGCTTATAAATTGTATTTTGGCAAGCCTCGACAGCTTGAATTTGGAGTACCCCAAAAGTAGATCTACCAAAATTGGCGTCGTTGCCGGGGAGAAGGAAAAAATTTGATTGAAATTATGATTGACTTTGAATTTGGTTGATTGATGGTGTGCTGGAATTTTTTTTCTGTTTGTAGTTGTATGTTTAAATTTTTGTTTGTGTATGACCCGTTCTTCTGAGCTTAGTGGATTGCAGTTTATACTTGAGATCGAAAGAGAAGAGCGGCGGTTGAGGAGAGAAGCCCGGGAGGGGCAGAGATTGTTTGAAGAAGAAGGCAATCCCTTCTTTGTTGAGGAGATGGCGCAAGGCGAATCGCCACAGACGCTGAAACAGCTGGCAGCGCCAGATTTGAACTTGCAACCCCTGTGTATCAACTACCTCGTGGTAGCAGGTAACTTTGAATTAAAGTCGGGTTTAATTCACCAGTTGCCTTCTTTTCATGGTAATGCAGGGGAGGACGCGAACAAGCACTTAATGGAGTTTCACTGCGTTTGTGCGGGAATGAAGTCCGCGGGAATGACGGAGGAGCAGCTGAATATGAGGGCATTCACCTTTACGCTCAAGGACAAAGCCAAAGATTGGCTGTATTATCTGCCCTCTGGCTCGATCACGACGTGGCAGGACATGAACAGGGTTTTTCTTGGAAAATACTTCCCTGCGTCCTTGGCCACGACATTGAGAAAGAGAATTTATGGGATCACTCAGGACGTGGGTGAGTCCTTGCACGAGTACTGGGAACGCTTTGGGCGCCTGTGCGCAAGCTTCCCGCACCCTCAGATTGCTGATCAGCTTTTGATACAGTATTTTTATGAGGGGATGACGCCCCACGATCGGCAGATGGTAGACGCAGCGAGCGGTGGGGCTCTGATCGACAAGACCCCAGTTGAGGCCAAGCAGCTAATTGCGAACATGGCAACCAACTCGCAGCAGTTTGGTATTCGAGGGCAGGGGCAAGTCCACAGTGTGACCCAGAGCCACGAGATGACAGAAATGAGGGCCCAGGTGGCCGAAATTGGAAATATGCTGAAAAAAATTGTTGGAGGAAACCGCGAGGCGGAGGAGGTGAATGCAATCGGGGGATATGCCTCCAACCCGAGGAAGTATGATCCGTATTCGAATACACCCAGGTTGGCGCGATCACCCCAACTTCAGCTATGGGAACAGGGAAGGACAACCACGCTTCCAAGGCCACTCTCACGATAGGCCTAACACTTCGACCCAAGCTCAAGCCTCGAGCTCCTCCAGCTCATTGGAAGAAATGGTCAGGACCATTGTCACGACTACCAACTGTTACGTCTCCAAAAGTGACCTTTTTAGGACTTAATTATCTTAGAAAGATGTTCACTTTTAGGTGTTTTTGTTAGCATGTAGCCTAAACCTATGCTTAAATATGAGAATTAGAAGAAGGTAGCTAAATTAGGACTTATGCATAATAGGAAAGAAAAGAGTTTAAAACCGAAGGAAAAGAATGAAAAAACAAGCATTGCGATAGAATTGCGGAAACATTGCGGTTCTCGCAATGTTTCAAGTTAAAACCGTAAGTTGGCTGATCTTTTTCTGTTTAGATCCGATTTTTCAGGGATTCGTTCTTTCTCCTCCATCCATTCTGAAGTACGACGTTGAAGATTGATGGTTCTCCTTGGCCCAAAGACGTCTGCAGACTACTATAAATAGGGGTCAAAATCGAAGGTTTAAACATCATCCGAAAGCGTAGAAGTCTTCTCGCAGTCCATTTTCTCTCCTAATTTCCTTTGCCGTCTGCTGGTTTGCGAAGCTCAGCTGTTGGAATCGATAATCTGATAGGAAGGAGAGGAGATTCTTCTTCTCTCCCGATTGGATTCATCCAAGCAAGGCTGACCTTTCTCATCCTTCATTCGAGGCGGCTGCAACGAGACATTCGAGCTGTTTTACTGCTTTTTGTTCTTCATTTCCATTTTCCAACTCTGTCTTATTGCTGTTTCTGTTCTTGTGGCTAGATTAGACTATTTCGTTGTGTTCTGTCTTTCTGTTCTTTACTTCAAGTATCTCTTGTGTTCATTCAAACAATTAATTAATCAAACGTAAAGTTCAGTATCTCACAGTTTCTCGCCTTCGCATTCTACTGCTTTCCCTTGCTGTTTTAAGCACATTTCCCTTCTAAGCATGTTTATTTTATCCTTTAGTTCTGTTCTCTTTGTATCCATGAGTAACTAAGTCGCTTAGGGGCATGCTAACGACAACACTATAGGCTTAAAAACGTGAACCAAGCATGTAGAACTCCTAACCTCTGGAAGGAGTAAGAGTTCAGAGTCATACCATCATGCTAGCCTTTCAAGGTAACCAGGAAACGGCCTAGTTATAGGCGTTTCCCTAGTACAAACCATATCTTTCTGCCTTAACAAGATGCTTAAGACCTTACTTTGAGTTGAGTAAACTAAAGAATCTAATGCATGGAATCGGACGATACATGAGTTTGAGATAGTTTGATGCATAGAGAGTTGATCCAGTGCTTGAGAATCGTATAAAAATGTCTATAGGATAGTCATTAGTAGCCCTTAAATCACCCATTTACCCACTTTCGCTGTTATTATAATTGCGGTAGAATTGCGGTCTCCGCAATTTCGTCTAAGTTTCCATTCTGTTTAGCTGTCTTTACCTTCATTTATTAATCTCGTCTCTTTTCATTTGAGTTTAGCTTTAACTTGTTCTCGTTTATGTTGCTACCCTTTACACATTCAGCACGAATTAGACAATTAAAAACCAATTTTACCCCATCAAATTCACCCCTTCTTTCTTAACAAAAACACTTCGCGAATAGCTAAAAATAAATCTCTGTGGGAAAACGAATGAAATATACTTACTACTTGCTATAAGATCATGTATGCTTGCATGTTCTGAGTGCTCTATCTCTCTTATTGCCTAATTATTTCAACACATTGAGCACGCAACAAGTTTTTGGCGCCGCTGCCGGGGATTTATTTAAGTGAAAACGAAGTCTGTTAAGTTTGAAACACCGAGTTTATTATCTATTGAAACTAATCTACTTTTCATTTCTTTTGCAGGTACTAGTAGGGTAGTTTATGAGTGAGCGTTCACGTGGTAATTTAGAGTTCAACCCTGAGCCTGAGAGATTACTTCGAGCTAGAAACAAAGCAAAGAAACGTCTCTTTAAACAACCCTCTCTACCCCAACTAAGTGCTGAAACCGAAGAAATGGACGAGATAGTTCCAAATCAGGTACCTGTCATTCGCAATCCCATCGAAATAGCGAATGACAAGAATAGTGCCATTCTTTCTTATCTAGTACCTATGCCTGGGGAGCTGAACCCCAGCATAATCTGCCCTGAGATCACTGCCCATTCCTTCGAATTAAAGCCAGTGATGTTCCAAATGTTGTCCACTGTGGGACAATTCTTTGGAGTGGAAAATGAGGACCCCCATAACCATCTTAGAAACTTCCTAGGAGTCAGCGATACCTTCGTCATCCCTGGAGTTTCCCAAGAAGCCCTAAGGCTATACCTTTTCCCTTACTCATTGAGGGACAAAGCAAAGACATGGTTAAACTCATTACCATCTGGATCAGTCCGCAATTGGACAGATTTAGCAGAAAAATTCCTAGTTAAATACTTCCCACCCGATAGGAATTCTACCTTTCGTGATGACATAGTTAAGTTCAAGCAAGCTGATAATGAGTCTCTTCACGAAGCTTGGACTAGATTCAAAGATCTTCTTCTTAAATGTCCACATCATGGCATCCCATGGTGTATCCAAATAGAGGTCTTTTTCAAAGGATGCAACCCCAACACTAGACAAGTTCTAAATTCATCAGCTGGAGGGTCCATGTTGTCCAAGAGTTACAACGAGGCCTATGAGATCTTGGAGAAGATCTCAGCATCCCATTGTAGGTGGTCAGATGATCCTGTTGAGCCAACCAGAGCTCAAGACAAGGATGCTCTAAGTGCAATGAGCACCCAAATAAATGCCCTGACTAACCTAGTTAAGCAAATGGCTCAGGCCAATCTCCAAACAAGTGTCAACACCGCTACCGCCATGTCAATGGGCACCCAGCCAAGTCAAGGTGAGACACTACCCTGTGGATTCTGTGGGGAAGGGCACTTGTATGAATACTGCCCTGGGAATCCAGCCTCAATCTGCTACATTGGAAGTCAGCAGCAGCCTAGGAACAACCCCTATTCCAACACTTATAACCCTGGTTGGAGGAACCACCCAAACCTGTCATGGGGTGGCCAACAAAATGCTAACCAAAATCCTAACCAACCTAGACCGAGTGGAACACCTGGTTTCACTCCCCAACATAACCAATCCATGTATCAAAAACCATACAACCAACCTGTAGGATCGTCTGTAGAAAACTTACTCAAGGAATACATAGCTAAAAATGATGCTACTCTTCAAAGCCAGCAAGCTACTCTTAGGAGCCTAGAGAACCAAATAGGCCAATTAGCCAATGAACTCAAGAGTAGGCCTCAAGGTAGACTCCCTGCTGACACCGAGGTGCCAAGGAGAGATGGTAAAGAGCAAGTTCAAGCAATTGAACTTAGAAGTGGTAGACCATTGGTGAGCAACACAAAGGACACACCAAAGAGAGTAGAGAACACTGAGTCTAGTGCTCCACTGGAGTCTCTGCCAAGCCAAGGTCCACCAGCCACTAGCACATCAGGAGCCAGGATAGAGCCAATTATTGAGGAGATAGAAGAAATTCCAAGGCCTCCACCTATCTTAAGGCGACCTGACGTGCCTGCATATGTGCCACCACCTCCATATCCTCGAAGGCTTAAGAAGAAGCAGGAACAGGAAGTGCATTTTAATAAATTCTTAGAAATTCTTAAGCAAGTGCATGTCAACATTCCTTTTGTAGAAGTTTTACAGTCTATGCCTTCCTATGTAAAGTTTTTGAAAGATATCATTACTAACAAAAAAATAATTGGTGAGTTTGAAACAGTAAACCTCACTGAGGAGTGCAGTGCCATACTCCAAAACAAGCTGCCCAAGAAGGAGAAAGATCCTGGTTTCTTCACCTTACCTGTAGAACTTGGAGGCAAGCACGTGGGCAGAGCTCTTTGTGACCTGGGAGCCAGCATAAACCTCATGCCCCTATCACTATTCCGCCAGTTGGGAATAGGAGAAGCACGTCCAACCACTGTCACTTTTCAACTAGCAGACAGATCCATTGCATACCCAGAAGGTAAGACTGAGGATATTTTAGTAAAGGTCGACAAGTTTATTTTCCTTGCAGATTTCATTATCCTGGATTATGAAGCAGACAAGGAGGTCCCCATCCTGTTTGGCAGACCATTTCTAGCCACAGGTAGGGCACTGATAGACGTCCAAAAAGGTGAGCTTACTATGAGGGTTCATGATGAAGAGGTAAAATTCAGTGTGTATAAAGCCTTAAGGTACCCCTCTGACCTTGAATCCTGTGCTAACATGGACGTTGTAGATTCTTTAATGGAAGAACAATTGGAGCATGTATTATTAACCAAGCATGCTAATGCATATGTAGGATTAGAATTAACTGACTTAAACATAGCTGAGATAATGGACATAACTGTAAATAACCCTCAGCATATGTGTATGAATATTGACTTAACTGATAGAGCCTTAAATCCTTTAAAGCCATCCATTGAGCATCCACCTGTATTAGAATTAAAACCTCTCCCCACTCACCTCAAGTATGTATATTTAGGGAGTAATGAAACTCTGCCTGTTATCATTTCTTCTAAATTAAGTGAGAAGCATGAGGTTGAACTGATATTATTGCTTAAGCAACATAGGAAGGCTATTGCATGGACTATTGCTGATATTAGAGGCATTAGCCCTTCTTATTGCATGCATAAGATTATAATAGAGGAAGAGCACACACCTAGAGTAGATCACCAACGTAGGCTGAACCCCTCTATGAAAGAGGTAGTTAAGAAAGAGATAATTAAATGGTTAGATGCTGGTGTGATCTTTCCAATAGCTAGTAGTCAGTGGGTCAGCCCTATACAGTGTGTACCTAAAAAGGGTGGGATGACTGTGGTAGTCAATGAGAACAATGAACTGATTCCAACTAGGACTGTCACAGGATGGCGAGTATGTATGGATTATAGGAAACTAAATAAAGAAACTAAAAAAGACCACTTCCCTCTACCATTCATTGACCAAATGTTAGACAGAATAGCTGGTAGAGCATATTACTGTTTCCTAGACGGTTATTCAGGGTATAACCAGATCACTATAGACCCCAAAGACCAAGAAAAGACTACCTTTACTTGCCCCTTTGGAACATTTGCCTTTCGCAGAATGCCTTTTGGCTTATGCAATGCACCGGCAACATTCCAAAGGTGCATGTTGGCAATCTTTTCTGATTTGGATGAGTCCATGATAGAAATATTCATGGATGACTTTTCAGTCTTTGGGGATTCCTTTACCAACTGTCTAGAAAACTTAGGACAAGTCTTGTCTAGATGTGAGGAGACTAACTTAGTCCTTAATTGGGAGAAGTGTCACTTCATGGTAGATGAAGGGATTGTCTTAGGTCATAGAGTGTCAAGAGCAGGTGTAGAGGTTGACAGGGCAAAGATAGAAATCATAGAGAAGTTGGTAGAGCCTCAGAATGTCAAGGCCATTAGAAGTTTCTTAGGGCATGCTGGCTTCTACAGAAGGTTCATTAAGGACTTTTCCAAGATAGCCAAGCCTCTGTGTGAGCTTCTAGAACTAAATAGGTCATTCATCCTCTCTAAGGAATGTGTAGTAGCTTGGACAACCCTTAAGAAAGCACTAGTTACAGCACCTGTTATAGTAGGGCCAGATTGGGATCTCCCATTCGAGATGTTATGTGATGCTAGTGACTATGCTGTAGGGGTCATGTTAGGACAGAAGATTGACAAGTTAACACATCCTGTCTATTATGCTAGTAAAACCCTGAATGAGGCACAATGCAACTACACAACTACTGAGAAAGAAATGCTTGCTGTAGTATTTGCTTGTGAGAAATTTAGAAACTCTATTGTTGGCACGAAGACAATTGTGTACACTGACCATTCTGCCTTAAAGTATCTCATGAGGAAGGCTGATGCTAAGCCTAGGTTGATTAGGTGGGTGTTATTGCTGCAGGAATTCGATTTGGACATTCGAGACAAGAAAGGATGTGAAAATGTGGTTGCGGATCACCTTTCTCGATTGCAGCACAATTGCGAAAAAATTGCGGAACCCGCAATTTCTGATGCTTTCATTGATGAACATGTCTTTGTTTTGACTCATTGTGATAACGATGAGGAACCTTGGTTTGCTGACATTGCTAACTTCCTTGCATCACAGGTATTACCAGTTTTCAAGGGAGGACAAGAGAAGAAGAGGTTCCTTCATGAAGCAAGGAAATTCATATGGGATGACCCCACACTTTACAAAACATGTGCTGACGGCTTGCTAAGGAAGTGTGTTTCAGCTGCTGAGGCGAAGTCTGTGCTGCAGCACTGCCACACAGCTCCTTATGGTGGACACTTTGGTGGCCAAAGAACAGCTGCAAAGGTATTTCAGAGTGGCTACTGGTGGACGGATTTTTGAATATCCGCTTAATCTCAAGCTGTCGAGGCTTGCCAAAATACGATTTATAAGGCCTATAACCAAGGCTTTGCAGCCAGTGGTAACAGGGTCGATCCAAGGAATAGGAGAATGAATTTACTAGTGAAGTTGGGATTTAATTGATTAATTGGTAACGGGGGTTTTATCATGCAATGGGAAATAATGCGAAAGCTAACGGAAGAAAGAAATAATATGTAGAAAACGTGTGCACGGTTCGGGGAGTCTCGGGGTCAATTGTTAGACAAATACAGCTTATCATTTAATTCTAATAACATGGAATTCAGTTTACCAAGCACGCGGACGACTACCAGAGAAGCCCCAAAGTAGCCGACTCCATGGATTTTAATTAGGCCACACAGTCCTAATTACACGTTATCTAATCTCACATTAAGATGATCAGTCCCAAGATGAATTTAGACAGTTACTAGCTAACCGCGACGAACATTCGGGCGTGAATTCTAATTGCTAGTAGGTTGCCCGCAAACGCCGTATGCAACCAACAATTATCCTACCCGACCCGATACTTCGATTTAGTTCTATTTACCTGTGTTACTTAGTCGAGCAGTGAGAGGCACGGCATCGCTACTCTTTAACATACACAACATGCGAAACTACCCGAGTGTCAATCAACGTATTTTAACATGCGCGTTGGATTAAGCAAGGTAAACAAATGCAATGTAAACAGAACCAATATGCAATTATACTCAGATTATCAAAGCAATAAGAGTCTAACAAAATTCCCCTAAACAAATCCCAAACCGTCACCCTTACCTTAGCCGCTCATGGCGCGGTTCGTCAATCCCGCTCCACCAACGACCATGGAAGAGTTCATCTACCTATTACAAATGAGAGTGGAGCTCACAAGCATGCCAACAATGGCGGAGCTCCACGGAAAATAGAGAGAAAATGGGGAAGAAAGAAGGAAAAATCGCCGGAATCCGCCAAGAGAAGAAGAAGAAAAGCCTCCCTAAAATGTGCAGAAAAATCGTCTTTTAGCTACTGCCTTCGTCGTAGCGTCGAGACGCTGGGCCTAGCGTCTCGACGCTGTGCCCTAAGTAATCCGCGCGCGCGCGCGCTGGCGTCGCGACGCAAGGTCAGCGTCGCGACGCTGCCCCGATGAATTTCCTGCGCGCGCCTCCTCCGGAGCGTCTCGACGCCAGGGCAGCGTCGAGCTAGCGTCTCGACGCTATCACTCGACGCTTGCTCTCGGGTTTTTCCAGCGTCGAGCCAGCGTCTCGACGCTATAGCTCGACGCTGGCTCTCGGGTTTGGGGCTGATGCAATGCCTCTCCAAGGCTGTTTTGGCCCGTTTCTTCACGGAACAAATTCCCCTCTTCCCGATGCATTCCCGGGGCGCTAAAACTCTGCTTTAAGCTCTCGAACATGCCCAATGGACGCACGAGCTCTTTGCCGCTTTTCTCCTCCAAAAGAGATACATTTAATCAATTGAAAGCGGACTTTAGCTATGATTAGGACGTATTTAATAGCTCCAAAATGGAGTTATCAAACACCCCCAACTTAAACATTGCTAGTCCTCGAGCAAGCACTACAAAGACATTGACTCGAAGGACGCTCTTACATGCATTCTAACTCAAGCCTCCATGCATATTGAAATTTCAAACACGAATATAATCATGGAAGCATTTTGTTCATGTATTAATTAGGACATATCAAAAATTAACTCTTGCCCCCTAACGTGTGTGTGTGCTAGACAACCACTCCTAAACTCACGTAAACCCGGAAAACCAACATGCAACGCACATCCCATTTTCCCCCTACTTCTAGCGTTTAAGAACAGCTACACTTGACTTACACGAGAGAAAGAAGCAAATTAAGAGACCTAATTATTTTCTCATTCTTTTTCTTTCTTTTTCAAAAGTACTTTGTACTCTTTTTATTTTGGGTTCTTTGAACCAACCTTTCATTTCTTTTTCTTTCCTACTCGAGTTGCCTAACACGTCAAATTCATGCATAAAACTTCACGTTTTTAAGGACTAACGCTCACTTCTTTTAAGCGCAAATAAGAAGGAGGAGCGCCTCGAGAGGAACTTTTCTACAAAACATGCTTTTCTATTTTTTTTTTTTTACATTAGGCTAAGCACATGCTTTCTCAATTAATTAGCTACTAAATCTCATGCAACAAGCTACCTAAGGGTGCCTTTCGGGGTGACAACGAGAATTAGCTAAACATGCGATAGACTAAGCTTACGGAATCTAGGGAGAGGTTGCTAAGTGCGCGATGGGTGCAAGGGAGCAACAGAAAAAAAATTTAAAATTTTTGACATGAACCTAATAAACACAAAACTCATGCAAAAACTCGATTATGAACATGCTCAGATTTCCAACATGCATTTCCTAGGCTATCACAGTCAGAAAGCAGTAAACAGAGTCCCAAGCACTTCAATATCTTTATAACACTTCTCAACAAACTACACATGCACATCCATCGGACTACTCCACCCCCAACTTCAAAATTTGGCATTGTCCTCAATGCCAATCAGTCAGATACAATAAAGTAAAAGGGAAGAAGAAATACACTTCCCTGACTCTTTGTGAAGCTGGCGAGGGCGAGGAAGCGGCGCACGAACGCATCAGAGCCCAAAATTGCCTTCTCTTCCTCGATTCCCTAATAAAAAAAAACAGCAAGCTAATTAATACTAAAAAGCAATAAAACTAAACTAAAGCATAAAAACAATTCAACACTCGGGTGCCTCCGAGAAGCGCAAAATTTTTAAAGTCGGTTGCTCGACTGTATTCTCGCAACAGACTCATCCATAGTCTGTAGGTGCGGGGGACGATCCAGACTTGCCCTTAGCCACACCTTTTCTTCCATCATCCACCTGAAAAACATTTTGCACTCTTCGTGCCTCGGGCACGTGAATATCAGACATGTTAGTGCAAAAATCAGCAGTATCATCCATCAAATTCAAATCAGAAATTTTAATAGAGACATGGGAATCATCCCTCAAGCGCGAGGGTAGACTCCCATTCTCGACATGCTCACAAACAGACACATTTCCAGGAGATTTTCCAAATAAAGAGAACTCATGCAAAGTATCATCAAACTCCAGAGAAACAACGCCCTTATACACATCAATTTTGACCCTAGCGGTCTTAAGAAAGGGACGTCCTAACAACATGGAGGACGAAGCATGCAATGAATTTTCTTTCATATCTAAAACAAGGAAATCAGCGGGAAACGTCATATTCCCAACTCTAACTAAAACATCCTCTACCTTCCCCCTAGGACAGATGCTCGACCCATTAGCCAACTGAACAGAAACATTACATTCATGCATTTCATTTAAATTCAGTTCACGATACAATGCATAAGACATAACGTTTACAGAGGCTCCTAGGTCTAACATGGCATTATGAACAATTTTACTACCTATAGTGCAAGGGATAGTAAAAGTACCTGGATCGTTGCACTTTGCAGGCAACGTACCTGGGAGTAAGGCAGAGACGTTTTCTTTCTTTTTCTCAGTCCCTCTGGACTTCCTCTTCGTAGTGCACCAGCTCTTCAGGAATTTTGCATACTTGGGCACCTGACTGACTGCCTCTAAGAGCGGGATATTTACCATCACCTTTTGGAAGGTTCGCAGGACCTCCTCGTCATCAGATTCCAAAGTAGGTTTCGCAAGCCTACTCGGGAATGGTGCTTTGGCAACATCCACAGGTACACTGACCTTCTCATTTATCTTCTCATTCTGAGTCTCGGGAGCAATCGGGGCGGACTTGTTCAGGCTGTCCGTGGCTTCCTTCGCAGCTCTGGTGGAAAGTGACTTCCCACTGCGCAGCTGAATGGCACTCACGTTTTCACATGAGTTAACTGTAGTTTGGGAAGGAAGCTTCCCCGAGCTCTTGCTCTCAATCTTACTGATAGACACCGCCATTTGTGTCAGCTGCTTGTTCAAATTCTGCAGCTCTGCCTTATGAGAATTTAGCTCCGCGCGAGCCTCTTTCTGGAACTGGCTGGTGCTAGTCACGATGGTCCTGACCATCTCTTCAAGTGAGCTGGAGGAGCTCGAAGCTTGAGCCTGGGTGGAAGAGTTAGGCCTATCCTGGGACTGGCCTTGGAAACGAGTTTGTCCTTCCCTATTCCCATAGCTGAAATTAGGATGGTCGCGCCAACCGGGGTTGTAAGTGTTAGCATATGGATCATACTTCCTAGGGTTGGAAGTATACCCCCCGATTGCATTGACCTCCGCCTCTTCGCGGTGTCCTCCAACAATTTTCTTCAACATACTACCTATCTCGGCCACCTGAGCCCTCATTTCAGACATTTCATGGCTCTGAGCCACGCTGTGCACTTGTCCTTGCCCCCTGATCCCAAACTGCTGCGAGTTTGTAGCCATGTTTGCAATGAGCTGCTTGGCCTCAACTGGGGTCTTGTCAATCAGTGCCCCTTCACTCGCTGCATCGATCATCTGCCTGTCGTGGGGCGTCATCCCCTCATAAAAATACTGTATGAGCAGCTGATCGGCGATCTGGTGGTGTGGGAAACTCGCGCACAGGCGCCCAAAGCGTTCCCAATATTCATGCAGGGACTCACCTACATCCTGGGTGATCCCATAAATCCTCTTCCGCAGAGTGGTGGCCAAGGATGCGGGAAAGTATTTCTCCAAAAATACCCGCTTCATATCCTGCCACGTGGTAATGGATCTGGAAGGAAAATAGTATAGCCAATCCTTGGCCTTGTCCTTGAGCGTGAAGGGGAATGCCCTCATATTCAGCTGCTCCTCCGTGACCCCTGCGGGCTTCATTCCCGCGCAGACGCAATGGAATTCCATCAAATGTTTGTTCGCGTCCTCACCTGCGTTTCCATGGAAAGAAGGTAACTGGTGAATTAAACCAGATTTCAATTCGAAGTTACCTGCTACCACGGGGTAGTTAATGCACAAGGGCTGCAGGTTCAGGTCTGGCGCTGCCAGTTGCTTAAGCGTCCGTGGCGCTTCACCTTGCGCCATCTCGTCAAACAAGAAGGGATTGCCTTCTTCTCTTTCAAACGTTCCTTGCCCCTCCCGGGCTTCTCTACGTAACCGCCGCTCCTCTCTGTCAATCTCAGGAATAAACTGCAAACTACCCTCAGAGGAACGGGTCATACACAAACAAAAATCTAAACATACAAATTACAAACAAGAAAAATTTTTCAGTCAACCATCAAAGAATCAAATTCAAACTTCAATCATAAATTCAATCAATTGCCTACTCCCCGGCAACGGCGCCAATTTTGGTGGACGGATTTTTGAATATCCGCTTAATCTCAAGCTGTCGAGGCTTGCCAAAATACGATTTATAAGGCCTATAACCAAGGCTTTGCAGCCAGTGGTAACAGGGTCGATCCAAGGAATAGGAGAATGAATTTACTAGTGAAGTTGGGATTTAATTGATTAATTGGTAACGGGGGTTTTATCATGCAATGGGAAATAATGCGAAAGCTAACGGAAGAAAGAAATAATATGTAGAAAACGTGTGCACGGTTCGGGGAGTCTCGGGGTCAATTGTTAGACAAATACAGCTTATCATTTAATTCTAATAACATGGAATTCAGTTTACCAAGCACGCGGACGACTACTAGAGAAGCCCCAAAGTAGCCGACTCCATGGATTTTAATTAGGCCACACAGTCCTAATTACACGTTATCTAATCTCACATTAAGATGATCAGTCCCAAGATGAATTTAGACAGTTACTAGCTAACCGCGACGAACATTCGGGCGTGAATTCTAATTGCTAGTAGGTTGCCCGCAAACGCCGTATGCAACCAACAATTATCCTACCCGACCCGATACTTCGATTTAGTTCTATTTACCTGTGTTACTTAGTCGAGCAGTGAGAGGCACGGCATCGCTACTCTTTAACATACACAACATGCGAAACTACCCGAGTGTCAATCAACGTATTTTAACATGCGCGTTGGATTAAGCAAGGTAAACAAATGCAATGTAAACAGAACCAATATGCAATTATACTCAGATTATCAAAGCAATAAGAGTCTAACAAAATTCCCCTAAACAAATCCCAAACCGTCACCCTTACCTTAGCCGCTCATGGCGCGGTTCGTCAATCCCGCTCCACCAACGACCATGGAAGAGTTCATCTACCTATTACAAATGAGAGTGGAGCTCACAAGCATGCCAACAATGGCGGAGCTCCACGGAAAATAGAGAGAAAATGGGGAAGAAAGAAGGAAAAATCGCCGGAATCCGCCAAGAGAAGAAGAAGAAAAGCCTCCCTAAAATGTGCAGAAAAATCGTCTTTTAGCTACTGCCTTCGTCGTAGCGTCGAGACGCTGGGCCTAGCGTCTCGACGCTGTGCCCTAAGTAATCCGCGCGCGCGCCTCCTCCGGAGCGTCTCGACGCTGAGCAGGGTCTCGACGCCAGGGCAGCGTCGAGCTAGCGTCTCGACGCTATCACTCGACGCTTGCTCTCGGGTTTTTCCAGCGTCGAGCCAGCGTCTCGACGCTATAGCTCGACGCTGGCTCTCGGGTTTGGGGCTGATGCAATGCCTCTCCAAGGCTGTTTTGGCCCGTTTCTTCACGGAACAAATTCCCCTCTTCCCGATGCATTCCCGGGGCGCTAAAACTCTGCTTTAAGCTCTCGAACATGCCCAATGGACGCACGAGCTCTTTGTCGCTTTTCTCCTACAAAAGAGATACATTTAATCAATTGAAAGCGGACTTTAGCTATGATTAGGACGTATTTAATAGCTCCAAAATGGAGTTATCAGCTACTACTGGCCAACAATCTTCAAGGATGCCCACAACTATGCCCACAGCTGTGATGAGTGCCAAAGAACAGGTAACCTTAGTCGCAAGGATGAAATGCCTCTCACTTACATCTTAGAGTTGGAACTCTTTGATGTGTGGGGCATTGACTTCATGGGACCATTTCCCCCATCCTCAGGTAACCTTTACATCCTTGTCGCAGTAGATTATGTCTCTAAGTGGGTAGAGGCCAAAGCATGTCCTAATAACGATGCTAAAACAGTCATAAAATTCTTGCATAGGCACATTTTTACTAGGTTTGGGACACCTCGTGCCATCATTAGTGATGAGGGGTCACATTTCATTAACAAGGCTATGGAGAAAGTGTTGGCTAAGTATAATATTAGACATAGAGTAGCCACTCCATATCACCCACATTCTAATGGACAGGCTGAAATTTCAAATAGGGAGATTAAGAACATCCTAGAAAAAGTGGTCAAACCTAATAGGAAAGACTGGTCCTTTAAGCTTGAGGATGCACTTTGGGCATATAGGACAGCATATAAGACACCTCTAGGTATGTCTCCTTACAGACTTGTATATGGTAAAGCCTGTCATCTTCCACTTGAGTTAGAAATCAAAGCATTTTGGGCCATGAAAGAATTGAATTTTTGCATAAAGGATGCGGGAACATTGCGGTCTTTGCAAATACATGAGCTTGATGAGCTTAGACATATGGCCTATGAAAATGCTAAAATGTATAAGGAAAAGACCAAGATCTGGCACGATAGTAGACTTAGAATTAAGGACTTTAAGAAGGGTCAACTTGTCTTGTTGTTTAACTCACGGTTGAAACTATTTCCAGGGAAACTTAAGTCTAGGTGGTCAGGTCCGTTTGTGATTACTAATGTGTTTGTTCATGGTGCCATAGAGATAAAGAACTTGCAGCAAGGCCAACCATTCATGGTTAATGGTGCAAGGTTGAAGCACTACTATGAGGAAGGAGATGTGAAGACTCTCTCGGCCTTCCTCTTGACTGAAGCATGAAAACGAGAACGAGAAAGGACGAGTGATTGCTGTGCTCGTCAACATGAGGCTCATGCCTTAGTTTATTTTTTGCGATTTTTCGGTTATCATTTGTGTATAAGTTTGTATGATTTTAATTGCGAATTTGATGTTGCTTTTATTTCTTTTTGTAGGGAATCGATAGATGGAATCAAGGAGAGTAAATCTAGCTTAAAAAATCAAGAAAAGATTGGGCCAAATAAAAGATACGGATGTGCCAAGATTGACATTTAGATGAAAAAATCCCCTAAAATTGCGCTGGATTTGCAGGATCCGCAAAAATATAGCCGTTGGGATTTATCCGTTTCCTTTATATCCGTTAGAAGGCGCTCGATCTGTACGATTCTCCCACTCTCTGAATTCCAAGAAAGCTGCGATTCTCTTCATCTTTGATTCTTCTCTCCAAACCTCCACGATTCGACAATGGTGTTCACAAGGGCTGAAAGATCCGCAGCCAAGAAGAGGGCTGACGACGCTGAAACGGCTGCGCGAGACGCACTGCTTGCCTTGGCTGAGGCTGACGCTGCGCGAACTGAACGCCTTCCCAAGCTACCGATTCGCAAGAAGAAGTGGAGGGTTGTCACTGAGATACCTGCTGGACCCTCTGAACCAGCAGGCACACCGAAGAAGCGCAGATGGAGTTTAGCGGTGGGCGCTGTACCGAGCAAAGAGAAGACTCCCTCTGTGGAGAGTCAAGAAACTGATCGTGTATCCCACGAGTCAACCAAGAAGAGTGCCTCACCACCTGCACCATCAGCGCACAGTTCTTCCCCATCATCTCCAGCACAGAGCCCTGAACTGCCGTCTTCACCACAGACTGCTGCGCAGACGCCTTCAGCAGAGCAAACAACCACGCCGTCGCACACTTCCCCACGGCCTGACCCTGAATTCCCATATGGGGAGTACCAAGAATCAACGCAGGGCAGTGGGGAAGGTGAGGAAGAGGAGGTTTTCTCTCCTGTGAGGGAGGTTAGCCCGGAGAGTCTTGAACAGAAGAATGACTCGATGGAGGAGACATTGGGGGCGTGCCTTCAGCAGATCACCATCAAGGCTAAGCTCAAGAAGAAGAAGAAGGCCAAGATTCTCAAGGCCAAGCGATCCAAGAAGCTGAAAAAGAAGAAGGCCAAGAGGGCGCCTTCATCAGAAAAGGAGAGCGCTGAGCCATCGTTCAAAAGACTCAAGGTTGAGGCTGCGGAGTCAGCTAAACCAACAGATAAAGGGAAGGCCAAGCTCTACCCTAAAGAAGAGCCTCAATCAGTGAGGTATGTGTCCTCTGACGCTGAGTCCAGAGGCATAGAATTGAGGAAGAGGGAGCTGCTGCACGAGAAGGGCTTCCTCGACAGACCTGCTGACCTGCCGCAGTTCTTGCGCGCAGGAATTATCAATCACAGCTGGGAGGAGTTGTGTAGGCCACCCAATCCGGCTTACACAGCTATGGTATATGACTTCTACGCCAACCTGCAAAACGCTGAGGAGGGGCTGTCTGTGGTGAGGGGAGTAGAAGTGGACTACTCAGCAAAGGCCATCAACGAAGCCTATGGCCTCAAGGGTCAAAGACATACCGACTATGCAAGGATAGTTGATGAGCCTACTGAGGCAGTCCTGGAGGAGGCCATTCGAACCATTGGCCAGCCTGAAGCAGCGTGGACTGTATCACGCAATGGGAGGCACACTCTCATGAGTGCCAACCTCACAGCAAAGGCGGCTGTATGGTTTGCCTTTGTAAGAAGGAAGTTGTCCCCTGTGACTCATGAGACCACCATCAACCAGAGCAGATCACTGCTGGTCTATGCCATCATGCGAGGTCTCACGGTCAACGTGGGTGAAATCATGTCAGCCGTCATTGCTGAGTGCGCCAAGAAAGGTAAGGGACCATTGTTTTTCCCTAACACCATGACCAAACTATGTTTGCTTGCAGGAGTCCCCATTGAGCGAATGGAGCAGCAGATGGCTTACACAGGCCACTTGGAGCTGCCTGCTAGCTTGAGGCTGAAGAGGAAGGGGAATATGGACTTCGAACTGGATAGGCTGGCTGCTGATCAGTCACTGTCCATGGCGTGCCTGATGGATATGCAGAAGAGGATGGCTCAATGGGCCACTTACGCACAGGCACGGGACAAGGAGGTTGCAGACCAACTTGGGTGCATCTTCCCTGACTTCCCCACCAATCTCCTGACTCCATGGGTGCCTCCACGCCCACGACAGCCTGATGAGGATGAAGTCATCTGAGTGCTGGTTTGAATTGCACTGAAGGGAGTATTGCTGTTCCCTTCGAAAAAAAAAACAATTTTCTGCTTTCTGATAGACCATGTGAATTATGCTGATTTTAGCACACTTTTGATCTGTTTTAGATACTTAGTTTCATGTTTTTAATTTTTCTTAGTATAGTCTGATGATAGCTGACTAGGTAGGTTAGTTTTGTTTTATTTTTAGAGAGCTTGAGTGACTGGAAAAAGCATGCTTAGGGGCCTTAGTGAATGATATATCTGCCCTGACTTGATTGCGAAATAATTGCGGTACCCGCAATTATTATTACTCGAAGCATGTTTTGGACTGTCTGTTTAGCTAGGCTGTGATCTGTTTAAATTCCATCTTTTGCTGCTGTCATGACTACCTTATATAGCTTATCTCAATGCATGCTGGATGAGTGTCATAGGATACCCTTTGATAGTTTAAAATTAACCTCTAAAAAGTTCAGCATGCACAGCTTTAAGCCCTTATCTGTCTGTTTTTTTTTTAAATTACTGCTGCTGTGATATTTGCCGTTCGAATGTTTTGTCTATGCCTAGGGCTTTAGATTCTCTTTGTTTTACCCTAGACTAGATGCTTCTAGGATAGTTTGGGGGTGTGCCACCTCAGACACTCATTGGGGACAATGAGTAGTTTAAGTTTGGGGGAGGCCACCCTAGGCCTAGGAACATTCCTCTCTCCCTTAGAAACATAAGCATTCTTCTTCTCCTTTACAAAAAATGATGAGCTAAAAAAAAAAAAAAATGAAAAATAGAATAAAGGGGGGAGTCTCTCTTAGGTTACTGAGTAATCAGTGCCAAGTGTGTAACCCACAAGTGGCGTTGCATCAAAAAGCAACCAAAGGAGAGGCTCCACCAAAGTAAGAAAAAGAAGAAGTAGGGAAGAAGAATGTATACCTAGGAGTTGCAACTTTGTGGCTTAGATGTCCTATTTAAAAAGAACTCTGATCCTCAAATGAGCTAGGCACAAAGTTGTAACTTGTAGGGTTGTGTAGGGAGATGAATGTCTATCCAATGTAGTGATGCCAGGGTTTAGGTTGTTCTCTAAAAGTACCACTGTCACCGTTAATACTAAGACTGGCATGACTCTAAGGAATCCTAGACAAATTAAAAATAAAGCTAGAAGCATGTACTGAGTCTGAGGTAAAGCTAGGCAGAATTTGAAACCTTAGGGATAGTGGCATGATATGACAAAAGCAAATAGATCAGTTGTAGGGAGTTAATGAAAACAGAAGGAGTGTTAGGCAGGCAAAGTCAGAAGAAGCTAGATAAGAGGGTAGTTTTAAGCCAAGAAGTGTGTCACAGGACAGCATAGCTAGAGATAGGGATATAGGGGAGTTAGTAAGTGGTTAGAGAAGAATTAACAGCAGCCTAGGAAAGTCCTTAGTTTGCTTGAGGACAAGCAAAACCTTAAGTTTGGGGGTGTGTTACGTCTCCAAAAGTGACCTTTTTAGGACTTAATTATCTTAGAAAGATGTTCACTTTTAGGTGTTTTTGTTAGCATGTAGCCTAAACCTATGCTTAAATATGAGAATTAGAAGAAGGTAGCTAAATTAGGACTTATGCATAATAGGAAAGAAAAGAGTTTAAAACCGAAGGAAAAGAATGAAAAAACAAGCATTGCGATAGAATTGCGGAAACATTGCGGTTCTCGCAATGTTTCAAGTTAAAACCGTAAGTTGGCTGATCTTTTTCTGTTTAGATCCAATTTTTCAGGGATTCGTTCTTTCTCCTCCATCCATTCTGAAGTACGACGTTGAAGATTGATGGTTCTCCTTGGCCCAAAGACGTCTGCAGACTACTATAAATAGGGGTCAAAATCGAAGGTTCAAACATCATCCGAAAGCGTAGAAGTCTTCTCGCAGTCCATTTTCTCTCCTGTTTTCCTTTGCCGTCTGCTGGTTTGCGAAGCTCAGCTGTTGGAATCGATAATCTGATAGGAAGGAGAGGAGATTCTTCTTCTCTCCCGATTGGATTCATCCAAGCAAGGCTGACCTTTCTCATCCTTCATTCGAGGCGGCTGCAACGAGACATTCGAGCTGTTTTACTTCTTTTTGTTCTTCATTTCCATTTTCCAACTCTGTCTTATTGCTGTTTCTGTTCTTGTGGCTAGATTAGACTATTTCGTTGTGTTCTGTCTTTCTGTTCTTTACTTCAAGTATCTCTTGTGTTCATTCAAACAATTAATTAATCAAACGTAAAGTTCAGTATCTCACAGTTCCTCGCCTTCGCATTCTACTGCTTTCCCTTGTTGTTTTAAGCACATTTCCCTTCTAAGCATGTTTATTTTATCCTTTAGTTCTGTTCTCCTTGTATCCATGAGTAACTAAGTCGCTTAGGGGCATGCTAACGACAACACTATAGGCTTAAAAACGTGAACCAAGCATGTAGGATAGCTCTCGAAGCATTGGTTGTATGTAAGCTTCATCCCACGGGCAATTTCGATTGGCCATCCATTTTGTCCAAAGAACTCCTAACCTCTGGAAGGAGTAAGAGTTCAGAGTCATACCATCATGCTAGCCTTTCAAGGTAACCAGGAAACGGCCTAGGAATAGGCGTTTCCCTAGTACAAACCATATCTTTCTGCCTTAACAAGATGCTTAAGACCTTACTTTGAGTTGAGTAAACTAAAGAATCTAATGCATGGAATCGGACGATACATGAGTTTGAGATAGTTTGATGCATAGAGAGTTGATCCAGTGCTTGAGAATCGTATAAAAATGTCTATAGGATAGTCATTAGTAGCCCTTAAATCACCCATTTACCCACTTTCGCTGTTATTATAATTGCGGTAGAATTGCGGTCTCCGCAATTTCGTCTAAGTTTCCATTCTGTTTAGCTGTCTTTACCTTCATTTATTAATCTCGTCTCTTTTCATTTGAGTTTAGCTTTAACTTGTTCTCGTTTATGTTGCTACCCTTTACACATTCAGCACGAATTAGACAATTAAAAACCAATTTTACCCCATCAAATCCACCCCTTCTTTCTTAACAAAAACACTTCGCGAATAGCTAAAAATAAATCTTTGTGGGAAAACGAATGAAATATACTTACTACTTGCTATAAGATCATGTATGCTTGCATGTTCTGAGTGCTCTATCTCTCTTATTGCCTAATTATTTCAACACATTGAGCACGCAACACCAACTAGTTTAAGAAAGAAGCTCGAGAAGAGTTAAACTCCCACTAGGCTGAGCTGCAAAACTTAAACAAGCAGCTGACACAAATGGCGGTGTCGATTAGCAAAATCGAGAGCAAGAGCTCTGGGAAGCTTCCTTCCCAAACCACGGTCAACTCATGTGAGAACCTGAGTGCTATCCAGCTAAGGAGTGGAAAATCACTTTCCTCCAGAGCTGTGAAGGAAGCTAAGGACAGCCTGAATGAGTCCGCCCAGCCTGCTCCCGAGAATCTGAAAATTGAGAAAAAAGAAGAAATGAATGTGCAAGAGGATGTTGCCAGAGCACCCTTCCCTAGTAGGCTTGCGAAGCCTACTTTGGTGAACGAAGATGAGAAAATCCTGCGAACCTTCCAGAAGGTGGTGGTCAACATATCGCTTCTTCAAGCAGCAAGTCAAGTGCCGAAATATGCAAAGTTCCTCAAGAAGTGGTGTACAAGCAAGAGAATGTCGAGAAAGAGTGATGAGACGAAGAAAGAAACTGTCTCCACAATTTTCCAAGGTACTCTTCCACCGAAGTGCATCGATCCTGGTATGTTTACTATCCCATGCACTATCGGTACTAAACTTATTGAAAATGCCATGTTAGATCTCGGTGCCTCAATTAATGTCATGTCTTTTGATGTGTTTAAAGAGCTTGAATTGTGTGATTTAATTGAGTCTAATATAGTTGTCCAACTAGCCGATCGATCTTATGTGCATCCGTTAGGGAAAATTGAGGACATTTTAGTCAAAGTGAAGGACTTATTGTTTCCATGCGATTTTTATGTGCTGAACATTAATGAAAATTCTTCGCATGTTTCCTCTTCTATTTTACTAGTGTAGACACCGTATTTGGTCCGGGCATTTGTTTATTAGTAATGCTTTTACCTTATTTATTTATTTTTTTTTTATCATATTTGATTGAGTCTTTTTTAAATTGTAAATTCACTTTTTATTTTTGTATTTTAATTAATTTCGAAAATTGGAGAAAAATAACAAAAATAAGATTTAAACTGTTTTGAAAGGTCTTTACCTAATTTTACAAATAAAATTGGCATTTTATGAGTATAAAATTTATAGGTCATTTTATGGCTAAATTTTAATATTCATTTATTCATTTATGAATATAAATTATTTAATTCATTTTTTGGGTTAAAAATTTGATATTCATTTATGAGTATAAAATATTTAATTCAATTTTGGGTTAAAATTAGATATTCATTTATGAGTATAAATTGATTAATTCATTTTTGGGTTAAAATTAGATATTCATTTATGAGTATAAAATATTTAATTCATTTTATGGTTAAAATTAGATATTTATTTATGAGTATAACATATTTGTTCATTTTTGGTCAAAATCCGTTTCAATTAAGAATAAAATTTTGAGTCATTAATTGTTTGACGTTCTCATGGCCTATAAATATCGGGTAAAGAATCATTCAGAGGAGAAGAGAAATATCATAGCAAAAGGCTCGTAGAGAAGAAATCGATAAAATTAGAGTTTAGAGAATTTAAAATATGATTTTTGAAGTCAACATCTTGATTTGACTAAAAAAAATCAATCTTCTTTCCTCAATGTCCCACACTCTTCCTCTTCCTCCATCTTCTTCCCCAACGTCATCTTCTCCACCTTTATCCAAACACCATCTTCGAACTTAGGAGGCAACCATTGAGCGGCGAGCAGACGGTGGCGACTTCTCCAGATCGCTGTTGAAGAAGAACCAGATTGGCGGCGGACGAAGCTCACAAACGGCAGTCTTGAATCTAGGATTCATCTTTTTCACGTAGGGTAAGAAAGAATCTTCATTTTAAAGTTTTAAGTTTATTTACAATTTTGCATTTATTTTTTTGTCTTATTTAAAATTTTGCTATTGATAAAAAATTTCAAAAATTACACTCTTAACTTTTAGTTAAGTTTCATGTTTTTTTTATTTCTTTATTTTTGTGTTATGTTTTGATTTTTAAAAAAATGAAAATTCTAAAAAAACAATTCTTGATTTCTTTACCTTAATTTAAGATTTCTCCGTTTTAAATTCTTGAAGCTATCTACTTTCTCCGTTTTAAATTCAAGTTGGTTAAATCGAACCATAATCCAGCATTAGCGGTCGAAGCCCGGGAGATAGCCCAGGTCCGTTTTAAATTCCAGTTGGTTAAATCGAACCCTAATGCAGCATTAGCGGTCGAAGCCCGGGAGATAGCCCAGGTCCGTTTTAAGTTCCAGTTGGTTAAATCGAACCCTAATCTAGCATTAGCGGTCGAAGCCCGAAAGATAGCCCAGGTCCGTTTTAAATTCCAGTTGGTTAAATCGAACCCTAATCCAGCATTAGCGGTCGAAGCCCTGGAGATAGCCCAGGTCCGTTTTAAATTCCAGATGGTTAAATCGAACCCTAATCCAGCATTAGCGGTCGAAGCCCGGGAGATAACCCAGGTCCGTTTAAATTCCAGTTGGTTAAATCGAACCCTAATCCAGCATTAGCGGTCGAAGCTCAGGAGATAGCCCAGGCCCGTTTTAAATTCCAGTTGGTTAAATTGAACCATAATCCAGCATTAGCGGTCGAAGCCCGGGAGATAGCCCATGTCCGTTTTAAATTCCAGTTGGTTAAATCTAACCCTAATCCAGCATTAGCGGTCGAAGCCCGGGAGATAGCCCAGGTCCGTTTTAAATTCCATTTGGTTAAATCGAACCCTAATCCAGCATTAGCGGTCGAAGCCCGGGAGATAGCCCAGGTCCGTTTTAAATTCCAATTGGTTAAATAGAACCATAATCCAGCATTAGCGGTCGAAGCCCGGGAGATAGCCCAGGTCCATTTTAAATTCCAGTTGGTTAAATCAAACCCTAATCCAGCAGTAGCGGTCGAAGCCCGGGCGATAGCCCAGGTCCGTTTTAAATTCCAGTTGGTTAAATCAAACCCTAATCCAGCAGTAGCGGTCGAAGCCCAGGCGACAACCCAAGTCCGTTTTAATTTCAGTTGGTTAAATCGAACCCTAATCCAGCATTAGCGGTCGAAGCCCGGGAGATAGCCCAGGTCAGTTTAAACTCCATTTGGTTAAATCGAACCCTAATCCAGCATTAGCGGTCGAAGCCCGGGAGATAGCCCAGGTCCGTTTTAAATTCCAGTTGGTTAAATTGAACCATAATCCAGCATTAGCGGTCGAAGCCCGGGAGATAGCCCAGGTCCATTTTAAATCCCAGTTGGTTAAATCGAACCCTAATCCAGCATTAACGGTCGAAGCCCCGGAGATAGCCCTTGTCCGTTTTAAATTCCAGTTGGTTAAATCGAACCATAATCCAGCATTAGCGGTCGAAGCCCGGGAGATAGCCCAGGTCCGTTTTAAATTCCAGTTGGTTAAATCGAACCCTAATCCAGCATTAGCGGTCGAATCCCGGGAGATAGCCCAGGTCCGTTTTAAATTCCAGTTGGTTAAATCGAACCCTAATCCAGCATTAGCGGTCGAAGCCTTGGAGATAGCCCAGGTCCGTTTTAAATTCAAGTTGGTTAAATCGAACCATAATCTAGCATTAGCGGTCGAAGCCCGGGAGATAGCCCAGGTCCGTTTTAAATTCCAGTTGGTTAAATAGAACTCTAATGCAGCATTAGCGGTCGAAGCCCGGGAGATAGCCCAGGTCTGTTTTAAGTTCCAGTTGGTTAAATCAAACCCTAATCTAGCATTAGCGGTTGAAGCCCGAAAGATAGCCCAGGTCCGTTTTAAATTCCAGTTGGTTAAATCGAACCCTAATCCAGCATTAGCGGTCGAAGCCCTGGAGATAGCCCAGGTCAGTTTTAAATTCCAGTTGGTTAAATTGAACCATAATCCAGCATTAGCGGTCGAAGCCCGGGAGATAGCCCATGTCCGTTTTAAATTCCAGTTGGTTAAATCTAACCCTAATCTAGCATTAGCGGTCGAAGCCCGGGAGATAGCCTAGGTCCGTTTTAAATTCCATTTGGTTAAATCGAACCCTAATCCAACATTAGCGGTCGAAGCCTGGGAGATAGCCCAGGTCCGTTTTAAATTCCAATTGGTTAAATCGAACCATAATCCAGCATTAGCGGTCGAAGCCCGGGAGATAGCCCAGGTCCGTTTTAAATTCCAGTTGGTTAAATCAAACCCTAATCCAGCAGTAGCGGTCGAAGCCCGGGCGATAGCCCAGGTCCGTTTTAATTTCAGTTGGTTAAATGGAACCCTAATCCAGCATTAGCGGTCGAAGCCCGGGAGATAGCCCAGGTCCGTTTTAAATTCCAGTTGGTTAAATCGAACCCTAATCCAGCATTAGCGGTCGAAGCCTGGGAGATAGCCCAAGTCTGTTTTAATTTTCAGTTGGTTAAATCGAACCCTAATCCAGCATTAGCGGTCGAAGCCCGGGAGATAGCCCAGGTCCGTTTTAAATTTCAGTTGGTTAAATCGAACCCTAATCCAGCATTAACGGTCGAAGCCCGGGAGATAGCCAGGTCCGTTTTAAATTCCAGTTGGTTAAATCCAACCCTAATCCAGCATTAGCGGTCGAAGCCCGGGAGATAGCCCAGGTCCGTTTTGAGTCATTAATTGTTTGATTTTAACCTTGTTTGACGTTCTCATCGCCTATAAATATCGGGTAAAGAATCATTCAGAGGAGAAGAGAAATATCATAGCAAAAGGCTCGTAGAGAAGAAATCGATAAAATTAGAGTTTAGAGAATTTAAAATATGATTTTTGAAGTCAACATCTTGATTTGACTAAAAAAAATCAATCTTCTTTCCTCAATGTCCCACACTCTTCCTCTTCCTCCATCTTCTTCCCCAACGCCATCTTCTCTACCTTTATCCAAACACCATCTTCGAACTTAGGAGGCAACCATTGAGCGGCGAGCAGACGGTGGCGACTTCTCCAGATCGCTGTTGAAGAAGAACCAGATTGGCGGCGGACGAAGCTCACAAACGGCAGTCTTGAATCTAGGATTCATCTTTTTCACGTAGGGTAAGAAAGAATCTTCATTTTAAAGTTTTAAGTTTATTTACAATTTTGCATTTATTTTTTTGTCTTATTTAAAATTTTGCTATTGATAAAAAATTTCAAAAATTACACTCTTAACTTTTAGTTAAGTTTCATGTTTTTTTTATTTCTTTATTTTTGTTTTATGTTTTGATTTTTAAAAAAATGAAAATTCTAAAAAAACAATTCTTGATTTCTTTACCTTAATTTAAGATTTCTCCGTTTTAAATTCTTGAAGCTATCAACTTTCTCCGTTTTAAATTCAAGTTGGTTAAATCGAACCATAATCCAGCATTAGCGGTCGAAGCCCGGGAGATAGCCCAGGTCCGTTTTAAATTCCAGTTGGTTAAATCGAACCCTAATGCAGCATTAGCGGTCGAAGCCCGGGAGATAGCCCAGGTCCGTTTTAAGTTCCAGTTGGTTAAATCGAACCCTAATCTAGCATTAGCGGTCGAAGCCCGAAAGATAGCCCAGGTCCGTTTTAAATTCCAGTTGGTTAAATCGAACCCTAATCCAGCATTAGCGGTCGAAGCCCTGGAGATAGCCCAGGTCCGTTTTAAATTCCAGATGGTTAAATCGAACCCTAATCCAGCATTAGCGGTCGAAGCCCGGGAGATAACCCAGGTCCGTTTAAATTCCAGTTTGTTAAATCGAACCCTAATCCAACATTAGCGGTCGAAGCCCAGGAGATAGCCCAGGTCCGTTTTAAATTTCAGTTGGTTAAATTGAACCATAATCCAGCATTAGCGGTCGAAGCCCAAGAGATAGCCCATGTCCGTTTTAAATTCCAGTTGGTTAAATCTAACCCTAATCCAGCATTAGCGGTCGAAGCCCGGGAGATAGCCCAGGTCCGTTTTAAATTCCATTTGGTTAAATCGAACCCTAAGCCAGTATTAGCGGTCGAAGCCCGGCAGATAGCCCAGGTCCGTTTTAAATTCCAATTGGTTAAATCGAACCATAATCCAGCATTAGCGGTCGAAGCCCGGGAGATAGCCCAGGTCCGTTTTAAATTCCAGTTGGTTAAATCAAACCCTAATCCAGCAGTAGCGGTCGAAGCCCGGGCGATAGCCCAGGTCCGTTTTAAATTCCAGTTGGTTAAATCAAACCCTAATCCAGCAGTAGCGGTCGAAGCCCGGGCGACAACCCAGGTTCGTTTTAATTTCAGTTGGTTAAATCGAACCCTAATCCAGCATTAGCGGTCGAAGCCCGGGAGATAGCCCAGGTCCGTTTAAACTCCATTTGGTTAAATCGAACCCTAATCCAGCATTAGCGGTCGAAGCCCGGGAGATAGCCCAGGTCCGTTTTAAATTCCAGTTGGTTAAATTGAACCATAATCCAGCATTAGCGGTCGAAGCCCGGGAGATAGCCCAGGTCCATTTTAAATTCCAGTTGGTTAAATCGAACCCTAATCCAGCATTAGCGGTCGAAGCCCGGGAGATAGCCCAGGTCCGTTTTAAATTCCAGTTGGTTAAATCGAACCCTAATCCAGCATTAACGGTCGAAGCCCGGGAGATAGCCCTTGTCCGTTTTAAATTCCAGTTGGTTAAATCGAACCATAATCCAGCATTAGCGGTCGAAGCCCGGGAGATAGCCCAGGTCCGTTTTAAATTCCAGTTGGTTAAATCGAACCCTAATCCAGCATTAGCGGTCGAAGCCCGGGAGATAGCCCAGGTCCGTTTTAAATTCCAGTTGGTTAAATCGAACCCTAATCCAGCATTAGCGGTCGAAGCCTTGGAGATAGCCAAGGTCCGTTTTAAGTTCAAGTTCGTTAAATCGAACCATAATCTAGCATTAGCGGTCGAAGCCCGAGAGATAGCCCAGGTCCGTTTTAAATTCCAGTTGGTTAAATCGAACCCTAATGCAGCATTAGCGGTCGGAGCCCGGGAGATAGCCCAGGTCTGTTTTAAGTTCCAGTTGGTTAAATCGAACCCTAATCTAGCATTAGCGGTTGAAGCCCGAAAGATAGCCTAGGTCCGTTTTAAATTCCAGTTGGTTAAATCGAACCCTAATCCAGCATTAGCGGTCGAAGCCCTGGAGATAGCCCAGGTCCGTTTTAAATTCCAAGTGGTTAAATCGAACCCTAATCCAGCATTAGCGGTCGAAGCCCGGGAGATAACCCAGGTCCGTTTAAATTCCAGTTGGTTAAATCGAACCCTAATCCAGCATTAGCGGTCGAAGCCCAGGAGATAGCCCAGGTCCGTTTTAAATTCCAGTTGGTTAAATTGAACCATAATCCAGCATTAGCGGTCGAAGCCCGGGAGATAGCCCATGTCCGTTTTAAATTCCAGTTGGCTAAATCTAACCCTAATCCAGCATTAGCGATCGAAGCCCGGGAGATAGCCCAGGTCCGTTTTAAATTCCATTTGGTTAAATCGAACCCTAATCCAACATTAGCGGTCGAAGCCTGGGAGATAGCCCAGGTCCGTTTTAAATTCCAATTGGTTAAATCGAACCATAATCCAGCATTAGCGGTCGAAGCCCGGGAGATAGCCCAGGTCCGTTTTAAATTCCAGTTGGTTAAATCAAACCCTAATCCAGCAGTAGCGGTCGAAGCCCGGGCGATAGCCAGGTCCGTTTTAATTTCAGTTGGTTAAATGGAACCTTAATCCAGCATTAGCGGTCGAAGCCCGGGAGATAGCCCAGGTCCGTTTTAAATTCCAGTTGGTTAAATCGAACCCTAATCCAGCATTAGCGGTCGAAGCCTGGGAGATAGCCCAAGTCCGTTTTAATTTTCAGTTGGTTAAATCGAACCCTAATCCAGCATTAGCGGTCGAAGCCCGGGAGATAGCCCAGGTCCGTTTTAAATTTCAGTTGGTTAAATCGAACCCTAATCCAGCATTAACGGTCGAAGCCCGGGAGATAGCCAGGTCCGTTTTAAATTCCAGTTGGTTAAATCCAACCCTAATCCAGCATTAGCGGTCGAAGCCTGGGAGATAGCCCAGGTCCGTTTTAAATTTCAGTTGGTTAAATCGAACCCTAATCCAGCATTAGCGGTCGAAGGCCGGTAGATAGCCCAGGTCCGTTTTAATTTTCAGTTGGTTAAATCGAACCCTAATCCAGCATTAGCAGACGAAGCCTGGGAGATAGCCCAGGTCCGTTTTAAAATTCCAGTTGGTTAAATCGAACCCTAATCCAGCATTAGCGGTCGAAGCCCCAGAGATAGCCCAGGTCCGTTTTAAAGTTCAGTTGGTTAAATCGAACCCTAATCCAAGATTAGCGGTCAAAGCCTCTTGACATAACCCAGGTCTGTTTCATTTCTTTGTTGGTTAAATCGAACCTTAATCCAAGATTAACGGTTGAAGCCTGTGGACATAACCTAGGTCCGTTTCATTTCTTTGTTGGTTAAATCAAACCCTAATCCAAGATTAGCGGTCGAAGCCTGTGGACATAACCTAGGTCCATTTCTTTTCCTTGTTGGTTAAATTGAACCATAATTCAATATTAGAGGTCGTAGCCTGTGTAAACCCAGGTCCATTTCTTTTCCTTGTTGGTTAAATCGAACCCTAATTCAATATTAGAGGTCGTAGCCTGTGTAAACCCAGGTCCGTTTGCGTTTTAATAGACACCGTATTTGGTCCAGACATTTGTTTATTATTAATGTTTTTACCTTATTTTTTTTTTGTTTATCATATTTGATTGAGTCTTTTTTAAATTGTAAATTCACTTTTTATTTTTGTATTTTAATTCATTTCAAAAATTGGAGAAAAATAACAAAAATAAGATTTAAACTGTTTTGAAAGGTCTTTACCTAATTTGATAAATAAAATTGGTATTTTATGAGTATAAAATTTATAGGTCATTTTATGGCTAAATTTTAATATTCATTTATTCATTTATGAATATAAATTATTTAATTCATTTTTTGGGTTAAAAATTTGATATTCATTTATGAGTATAAAATATTTAATTCAATTTTGGGTTAAAATTAGATATTCATTTATGAGTATAAACTGATTAATTCATTTTTGGGTTAAAATTAGATATTCATTTATGAGTATAAAATATTTAATTCATTTTTGGGTTAAAATTAGATATTCATTTATGAGTATAAATTATTTAATTAATTTTTGGATTAAAAATTTGATATTTATTTATGAGTATAACATATTTGTTCATTTTTGGTCAAAATTTGTTTCAATTAAGAATAAAATTTTGAGTCATTAATTGTTTGATTTTAACCTTGTTTGACGTTCTCATCGCCTATAAATATCGGGTAAAGAATCATTCAGAGGAGAAGAGAAATATCATAGCAAAAGGCTCGTAGAGAAGAAATCGATAAAATTAGAGTTTAGAGAATTTAAAATATGATTTTTGAAGTCAACATCTTGATTTGACTAAAAAAAATCAATTTTCTTTCCTCAATGTCCCACACTCTTCCTCTTCCTCCATCTTCTTCCCCAACTTCGTCTTCTCCACCTTTATCCAAACACCATCTTCGAACTTAGGAGGCAACCATTGAGCGGCGAGCAGACGGTGGCGACTTCTCCAGATCGGTGTTGAAGAAGAACCAGATTAGCGGCGGACGAAGCTCACAAACGGCAGTCTTGAATCTAGGATTCATCTTTTTCACGTAGGGTAAGAAAGAATCTTCATTTTAAAGTTTTAAGTTTATTTACAATTTTGCATTTATTTTTTTGTCTTTTTTAAAATTTTGCTATTGATAAAAAATTTCAAAAATTACACTCTTAACTTTTACTTAAGTTTCATGTTTTTTTTATTTCTTTATTTTTGTGTTATGTTTTGATTTTTAAAAAAATGAAAATTCTAAAAAAACAATTCTTGATTTCTTTACCTTAATTTAAGATTTCTAAAATAAATGTTGATTTGTTTTGTTTTAAACTCGAGCACTTTAAATGATTTTAAAATTAGATCTTTCATTTGATTTTCAATTTATTCTAAAATTAGAATTTTCAAAAGTATTTCAAGACGAATTTCAAGTAATATTATCATGTAAAAATCCTATGAGGGAGTTGAGATTTTCTCAAATTCTTGAGGTGATAATTTTCTTTATTTAAGGAAAATTTAAAAACATGATAATTATTTAATGGTTAATTCCACTTATTATATCAAATTCTTACTTTATCCTTAAAGTTAAGATATGATTAAGTGAGACTAATTCTTGGCTACCGTTTTAACGGGTGTTGTAGGGTGCTAGCACCTTCCCTACACTCAACCGACCCCCGAACTTGATTTTCTGTTTTAGTAGACCAGTATTTGTTTTAAGGTGACCAATCACACCCAAAATGGTTGGTGGCGACTCCATCTCTTTATTTTTAAAACAAAACCCTTAAAGGAGGACGTCGGCCGCTCCGCGTCGCGATGACGTTGCGACAGCACCTTTCAACAAATGCCCGGACAAAATACGGTGTCTACAGCTTGCTCCTATTTGTGTATCTTTGAAGAATTGAAAGGGTAGACAAAGGACGAAGACAGCGTATTGGGAAGGTGAAAATTTGTTTATTATTAAAACGAAGACGGACCTGGGTTTACACAGGCTACGACCTCTAATATTGAATTAGGGTTCGATTTAACCAACAAGGAAAAGAAATGGACCTTGTTTTACACAGGCTACGACCTCTAATATTGAATTATGGTTCGATTTAACCAACAAGGAAAAGAAATGGACCTGGGTTATGTCCACAGGCTTCGACCGCTAATCTTGGATTATGGTTCGATTTAACCAACAAAGAAATAAAACGGACCTGGTTATGTCCACAGGCTTCGACCGCTAATCTTGGATTAAGGTTCGATTTAACCAACAAAGAAATGAAACAGACCTGGGTTATGTCAAGAGGCTTCGACCGCTAATCTTGGATTAGGGTTCGGTTTAACCAACTAAACTTTAAAACGGACCTGGGCTATCTCCCGGGCTTCGACCACTAATGCTGGATTAGGGTTCGATTTAACCAACTGGAATTTTAAAACGGACCTGGGCTATCTCCCGGGCTTCGACCGCTAATGCTGGATTAGGGTTCGATTTAACCAACTGAAAATTAAAACGGACCTGGGCTATCTCCCGGGCTTCGACCGCTAATGCTGGATTAGGGTTCGATTTAACCAACTGAAATTTAAAACGGACCTGGGCTATCTCCCAGGCTTTGACCGCTAATGCTGGATTAGGGTTCGATTTAACCAACTGGAATTTAAAACGGACCTGGGCTATCTCCCGGGCTTCGACCGCTAATGCTGGATTAGGGTTCGATTTAACCAACTGAAATTTAAAACGGACCTGGGCTATCTCCCGGGCTTCGACCGCTAATGCTGGATTAGGGTTCGATTTAACCAACTGAAAATTAAAACGGACCTGGGCTATCTCCCGGGCTTCGACCGCTAATGCTAGATTAAGGTTCGATTTAATCAACTGGAATTTAAAACGGACCTAGGCTATCTCCCAGGCTTCGACCGCTAATGCTGGATTAGGGTTCGATTTAACCAACTGGAATTTAAAACGGACCTGGGCTATCTCCCGGGCTTCGACCGCTAATGCTGGATTAGGGTTCGCTAATGCCCATTTATGAAGACCGCTAAGGTCAAAATTGATGTTGATAGGGGTGCCTTTTCGGTAGAATTTGATGGAATGGTGAATGAGTTTTTTGTAAATGCATCGAAATCGGTTGTGAATGTGGAGAGTATTGCTCGTGTTGAGTATGTCGAGAATGGGAGTCTTACCTCGCGCTAGAGGGATGATTCTCATATCTCCGTGAAAAATTATGATTTAAATGTGTTAAGAATGAATGCTGTTTTTTGCACTAACAAATGTGATATTCACGTGCTCGAGGCACGAAGAGTGCAAAATGTTTTGAATGGTGTTTGCAGGGAAAGTGTGGATGAGGACAAGTCTGGAACGTCCCCCGCACTACCAGACTATGGATGAGTCTTCGGAGAGAATTCAGTCGAGCAAACGACTTTAAAAATTCTGCGCTTCTCGGAGGCACCCGAGCGATGAATTGTTTTTTTTTGTTTTAGTTTAGTTGCTGTTTTTTGTTGTTAATTAGTTTAATTTAGACTTACGTAGGTTGCTGTTTTTTTTTTTTTTTTTAGGAATCGAGGAAGTTGAGAACAATTTTGGGCTTCGATGATGAGTGCGCCGCTTCCTTTCCCCCGCCAGCTTCACAAAGAGTCAGGGAAGTTTAGTTTCTCTTTCCCTTTTACTTTGTGCATCTGACTAAGTGGCATTGAGGACAATGCCAACTTTTGAAGTTGGGGGTGGATGTCGTGGACTTGCATGTGTAGTCGGTTGAGCAGTGTTATTTTGAATATTGAAGTGCTTGGGACTCTGTTTACTGCTTTCTAATGATGATAATCTAGGAAATGCATGTTGGAAATCTGAGCACGTACATAATCTAGTTTTTGCATGAGTTTTGCATTTATTAGGTTCTTGTCAAAAATTTTAAAATTTTTCCTGTTGCTCCCTTGCATCTTTCGCGCACTTAGCAACCTCATCCTAGATTTCGTAGGCTTAGTCAATTGCATGTAGTGTTAATTCTCGTTGTCACCCCGAAAGGCACTCTTAGGTAGCTTGTTGCATGAGAGTTAGCGGTTGATTAATTGAGGTAGCTTACGCTAAGCCTAAAGTAAAAAAAAAATATAGAAAAAGCATGTTGGTTAGAAAATCCTCTCGAGGCGCTCCTCCTTCTTATTAGTGCACTTAAGAAGTGAGCGTTAGTCCTTAAAAACGTGAAGTTTATGCATGAATTTGACGTGTTAGGCAACTCGAGGTTGGAAATAAAAAGAGAATAAATTGCTTGGTTCAAAGAACCTCAATAAAAGAGTACAAAGTACTCGTGAAAAGAAAATGAATGAGAAAATTTAGGTCTCTTAGTTTGCTTCTCTCTCTCGTGTAAGTCAAGTGTAGACTGTTATTAAACGCTAGAAGTAGGGGGAAAACGGGATGATGTGTTGCATGTGGTTTTTCCGGGCTTATGTGAGTTTAGGATAGGTTGTTTAGCACAAACACACGTTAGGGGGCAATAGTTAATTTTTGATATGTTCGTAGTAAATGCATGCACAAATTTCTTTCATGATTATGTTGTGTTTGAATTTGTGAAATGCATGGAGATTTGAGTTAGTAGCATGTAAGCGTGTCCTTAGAGTCAATTTCTTATTAGCCTTGCTCGAGGACTAGCAAGATTCAAGTTGGGGGTGTTTGATAACTCCATTTTGGAGCTATTAAATACTTCCTAAGTATAGCTAAAGTCCGCATTTAATTGTTCAATTAATCTCGTTTGTAGGAGAAATGCGGCAAAGAGCTCGTGCGTCCATTGGACCCGTTTCGGAGCTAAAAGCGAAGTTTTAACGCCCCGGGAGTGCATCGGGAAAGGGCAAGTCGATCCAAGAAGAAACGGACCAAAATTGCCTAGGAGAGGCAATTTTTCCTGCCACAAACCCGAGAGCTAGCGTCGAGCAATAGCGTCGAGACGCTAGCTCAACGCTACCGAAGCGTCGAGACCCTGCTCCAGCGTCGAGACGCTCCGGAGGAGGCGCGCGCAAGGAATTATCGGGCCAGCGTCGAGACGCTCGCCTAGCGTCTCGACGCCATCGCGAGGCGCGCGCGGATCACTTAGCGCGTTGCGTCGCGACGCTGCCCTAGCGTCTCGACGCAACGTCGATTTAAAGAAGCTGTAATGACGATTTTCAGCCATTGTTGGGCGAAACTTCATCTTCTTCCTCTCGGTTTTTCTCTGTTTTTTTCTCCTTTGCTCCGCCATTTGTGGCACATTTTGGAGCATTTAATTTGTATTAGCTTGGGGATGATTTCCACGGCCTTCCTTGGAGCGGAGATGACAATCCGTCCCATGGACGGGTAAGGTTAGGTGAACGGTTTGGGATAAATTTGAGGGATTATTGTTAGACTTTTTATGCTTTGATAATCCATGCTTAGTTTACGAATTGGTGGCTGATTTGTATGCATTTATCATTTTTGCTTCACCCTATGCATGTGTTAGATTTCGCCGATTGACACTCGTGTTTTCTAGCATTTTGTTAACGTTAAAGAGTAGCAATGCCGTGCGTCTCACTATTCGACTAGTAACACAGATTGATAAAACTAAACCGGAGTATCGAGTCATGCATGATAGTTGTTGGTTGCATACAGCGTTTGCGGGCAATCAGTTAGCAATTAGATTACGTGATCGAATGTTTGTCGCGGTTTGCTAAAGACTATCTAGAATCAATTTGGGGCTGATAACCCTAATGCAATTTTAGATAATGTTTAATTAGAACTGTGCGGTCTAATTAATTTCTATGGAGCCGGTTACCTTGGGGCTTCTCGGGTAATCGACCGTGTGTATTACAAACTGCTCGCCTTAGATTTGTGTTAAATGATAAGCTGAAATTGTCTAACAAATAAATCTTGAAAATCCCCAACCCGTGCACTCGTCTCTCTCTCGCTTTTATTCTTCCGTTAGCGTTTAATTCCTTACTTTGCATGCTTAAACATCCCCCTGTTGCAAAAACCCAATCAATTAATAAATTTCAAGATTAATTTAATTTCAGTCATAACCTTCTCCTTGGATCGACCCTGTTACCACCGGCTGCAAAGCTATTGATAATAGGCTTATAAATTGTATTTTGGCAAGCCTCGACAGCTTGAATTTGGACTACCCCAAAAGTAGATCTACCAAAATTGGCGTCGTTGCCGGGGAGAAGGCAAAAAATTGATTGAAATTATGATTGACTTTGAATTTGGTTGATTGATGGTGGGCTGAAATTTTTTTTCTGTTTGTAGTTGTATGTTTAAATTTTTAGTTGTGTATGACCCGTTCTTCTGAGCTTAGTGGATTACAGTTTATACCTGAGATCGAAAGAGAAGAGCGGCGGTTGAGGAGAGAGCCTGGGAGGGGCAGAGATTGTTTGAAGAAGAAGGCAATTCCTTCTTTGTTGAGGAGATCGCGCAAGGCGAAGCGCCACGGACGCTGAAACAGCTGGCAGCGCCAGATTTGAACTTGCAACCCCTGTGTATCAACTACCTCGTGGTAGCAGGTAACTTTGAATTAAAGTCGGGTTTAATTCACCAGTTGCCTTCTTTTCATGGTAATGCAGGGGAGCACGCGAACAAGCACTTAATGGAGTTTCACTGCGTTTATGCGGGAATGAAGCACGCGGGAGTGACGGAGGAGCAGCTGAATATGAGGGCATTCCCCTTTACGCTCAAGGACAAAGCCAAAGATTGGCTGTATTATCTGCCCTCCGGCTCGATCACGACGTGGCAGGACATGAAGAGGGTTTTTCTGGAAAAATACTTCACTGAGTCTAATATAGTTGTCCAACTAGCCGATCGATCTTATGTGCATCCGTTAGGGAAAATTGAGGACATTTTAGTCAAAGTGAAGGACTTATTGTTTCCATGCGATTTTTATGTGCTGAACATGAATGAAAATTCTTCGCATGTTTCCTCTTCTATTTTACTAGGACGCCCATTTATGAAGACCGCTAAGGTCAAAATTGATGTTGATAGGGGTGCCTTGTCGGTAGAATTTGATGGAATGGTGAATGAGTTTTTTGTAAATGCATCGAAATCGCTTGTGAATGTGGAGAGTATTGCTCGTGTTGAGTATGTCGAGAATGGGAGTCTGTTACGTCTCCAAAAGTGACTATTTTAGGGACTTATTTGCTCTAGAAGATGTACACTCTTAAGCGTTTTTGGTAGAATTTAGCCTAAACTTGTGCTTATATATGAGAATTTGTAGAATGAAGCTAAATTAGGACTTATGTGTAAAAGGTGATGGAAACCGAAGGATCCCGACACAACCAGAGGCGCAACGGAAGAAGCCTAAACTGGCTGAGGATCTTCAGCAATCAATAAGCAACAAACAAGAATTGAAGAAACATTTCTAACACTTAGAAAAATTCTTTAATTCGAGTCCACCGGTAAAAATATCACCGGTATATATCATATATACACTGGTATATATTATACCGAGGAAATACCGACCGGTATATACCACCGGTATATATATATATCACGGGTAAATAATATATATACCACCGGTATATACCACCGGTATATATATCACCGGTATATATACCACCGGTATATATATCACCGGTAAATACCATATATACCACCGGTATATATCCCACCGGTATATATCCCACCGGTATATATCCCACCGGTAAATATTATATATACCACCGGTATATTTACCACCGGTATATATACCACCGGTAAATTATATATACCACCGGTATATTTTCCAGTGAAGAGAAACCAAGAAAAAGCACCGGTATATATCATATATACACCGGTATATATTGACAAAAATACCTTATTTTGACGTTCGTCTTCTCGTCTACCTTTGCACCTCTACAGCCCCCTCGATCTCTACCTCTCCCCCGGTCACGAACTCAGCACGAACAATCACGAGCACACGAGGACCACCCTTAGAGTAGTCCCAACTATTCTCAGGCGGAAATAGCGGAGTGGTGGGACTCCTTAAACTAAGGGGGTTAGTTTGAGGGTGGAGGAACAAGATGGAGCTTTTGGTTTGTGTTTAGTATTGTGTTAATATGAACTTGATGAACAATTCATCAAGAACATCAAGAACACAATACAATAAACCCTTTGAATTTCAACAACTTGAAACCCAAAAACAAGGGAAGAAGAATTAACAACTTAACTCTTCTTCAATCTTTCCCAAAGAATCACCTTGATTTTACAACAACCAAAGCTACAACTTCTCTTCTTCTTCAAGCTTCAACCATGGAGATTTCCTTCAACACTTGAAGATTCTCAATCCAAAAGCTTTTTGAGAGAAGAAGTTCCAACGTGAGAGAGAGATAAGTCCTATCACAAACTTGGAGAGCACTCTTTTTTCACAAGCCAAAAGTCATATTTTCATCTCCATTTGACTTGCTTCATGAGTAAGGAAAAGATAAATAGTGGAATCACACATGTTGGACATGCAACAATAACTATTAATGATAATAATAATAATTATAAATAATTATTATTTATTAAAATTAATAATAATTAAAACAATTTTAATTATTTAAATTTATTATTAATATTAATATCAAATACTAATATAATAATAAACCTTCCACTATAGCCCGATCTTCAGAAAACCGACTTTTCCAAAATACGAATCAAAATTCATATTTTTCTCCGGTCGAGTATTTAAATCACATTTAAATACGACTTTCTCCGATTATATATTTAAATCACATTTAAATATACAACCCTATAGCACTGCTATACCGCTTTATCCGAGCTAGCCAGGAGAACCTAAAGGACCTACAGATCATGAGCTCCAACGATACGAGATCATTCGGTCAAAACTCTTTTGACCCGAATCGATCAACATTCGTTAACCCCTGGAGACTCCACTAAAGTCCAAGGGCTGCACTCTCCTCACTGTAGATATGTTGTGTCCTCTTGATATAACCGTCATTGGTAAGTCGATCCTTCACAGGTTGTCCGTAATCACAGCTGGGTCGTATAAACCGTTTAACCCCTGCATTACATCTTGTTCCTTAAGTACCACTGACACCTCTAATGAACAATAGATCTTTGGTCCAACCAAGAGATCAATATAACTCTCTCATCACATGAGAGTGTGAGCTCACATTGTTCAAGACCTGGAGTCAGCTATTAAGGGAACAACCTATCTACTAACCCTGAAGAGCGGGTTAGGAGTGAATTTCAATCTTGCTACACTATGTCCCCAGCTACTTATTCGGTTTTATCCCCAAGTTGGTAGGCTTATTGAGCGGGCGTTCTGCCACTCTCACCCGTACAAGTCAAAGGATACTTCCGAATAAGCAGGAGTTCATAGCAAGCTCAGGATTAAGAACGAGTTACCTAGGCCATCAATGTGTATAAGTCAGTCTCGATCAGTAAACGGTGTTATAAAGAGAAAGTGACTTAATACGCGGTTCGATCTTGTGTAAACTCTTTACACAGGACGCCCTCACTTCTCACATCTTCATGTGGAACGATTCGGATCACATCGTTCTGTACAATACAAAGTGAGCCGCATCCAATAGTGTTACCAGGATAAGGTACCCAGCCTTATCCATATACTATAGATCATTTTGGCAGTATACTTGAACCTGATCCACAATCATGTCATACATGAGGTTCAAATACTCAAACAATGCCAAGGGTGTTGGTTATTGGTATAGGATAAAACATGTTTCACTTTAATCCAGTAAACTCCTTTACTGAATTAAAACTTAATAACTCTTTATTACTAAATAGATTATTTACAAACATAACAGTTTACAAACCACGAGTTTTAGGACATAAAACCCAACAAACTCCCACTTGGACTAAAACGTCTGTGGTGTACATGTTGGTGGAGAAATCGAAATATCTCATATTTCTAGTTTACTCCCACTATCCTTTTTGAATAACTTGGAGCCCTAAACACTTTAGGTATTTCTCAAACACTTTAGCCATGAGAAACAAAGTAAACAAAACAACATGTAGTGCTGTGAGGAACCCATGTGACTATCACATCCTCTCAGAGCGCTAAACTTTGAGTTTACTTCATAAACTTTTTACTACTTCACAAGCTGCAAGAAAGCTTAGCTATCACATGAGAAAACAGCAATACAACTCTTGTAATCTATTACTCCTTGACAAAACTTTAACCACATTACTTTTGACAGCTCCCACTAGCCATATGTTCTTACGATTCAGATTAACCCGAATCCTTAGAACCAACGGAGCTAATCTAAGCTTATCAAAGAAATGACTCCTTCATCATTCACAATGATTAGGAGTGAAACTATGGGTATTTATTATGAAAGCTATTACATTGATCAAATACTTGGCCAACAATATTTATCAATGTAATGTTCAAAACCATAAGATTTGATTCGAAAAACAAACCTTATAATTTAAGATTTAGATACTAAATCCAATTCATAAAAGAAATGAATAAGACTGCAAACGATTTGCTCTGAATCTTAAATAATGAATCTTGCTGGTTAAGACTAATAGATACTCAATCAAGATAGCTAATCTTGATTTCCATTTTCCTTATCCTATCAAATAGAACAGGACAATGGACACGAGTGTTCTATATAACTTATATCTGACAACAAGAGAAGAAGTTAATACACAATTAACTCATTCTCTTCGGGACAGTCCCTTTGTCAGAAAGTCAAGCCTTAGAGGTTTTCACCTCATAGACTAGGTCTTTAAACCCCTTAAAGATTCATGATTTTGAGTTACTGGTTCTTGTTTATGAATTTACCATTATCAACAAGTTTGATAACTAGAGTCATAACACAAGCCAATATAGTGGTCTAGATTAACTCATAAACCTCCCACTACATATAGGCTTTCTCAACGGTTGAGAAGAACCAGCTAAACTAACAACCTTTGTTAATTTAAATTTTTGCTTTCAATATAAAACAAGATAAATCTTAACACTTTAGTTGTTTACCAAGTTTTAATAGAACACTACTAGTATATATCTTTTGCAAAATGAACTCTTCATTTAATAAACAAAAGATACTATATACAATAAAAGTGTTCAGAACAAACTTGAGTTCTATAGATAATAATTACAACAGTTGAAATTATTTCTATACAAACAACTAAACATCAGCAAGCTCCCACTGTAGAAACTGCGAAGACATCTTCATAAGTCGTCTTCGTCAAGAAATAGGCAGACAGGAACTAGTTTCCTGAAAAAGAATAACAAACATGATTAGTGGTTCCTGAATCAACATTCAGATATGACAATCATAATCCACAACACATGTTTAGACAAAAGATAAATCATATTTACCTTGTCGTTCATTCTTTTGCCTTTTTCTCTGCAAGATATTTGGGGCAGTTCCGCTTCCAATGCCCTTCTTCACCACAATGAAAACACTTTCCACTGTGTGAAGCTTTTACCTTCCCAACAGCTGGGGTCTTGCCCTTCCTGGCACTTCTCTTCTTCTTGTGAATAATCTTATTACTCACAGAAGGAGGTTCAGATTTAGTCCCAGACCCAGACCCTTTATGAAATTTCACAGAAGTGGTAACATTTACCTCCTTCTCCTTTCCTTTAGAGGTATGCAGGGACTGATATACCTGAAGCTCGTTTAGAAGAGACGTCAGATTGTATTCTATCTTGTTCATGACCATATTGGCCCTGAAGTGCAGGAAGCTCTTCGGAAGAGATTCCAAGATAAAACCAACCTGACCTTGTTCGTCAACGATTGCTCCATTAACTTCTGCAGTATTGAAGTACACCATCATGTTAAGGACATGCTCCCTAACAGAGGTTCCTTCAACCATACGACAGTTGAAAATGTGCTTGAGGGCTTCATACCTAAGTGATGAGGAAGGTTTTCCAAACATCTCTTGTAGTGAAGCCATGATTTCCTTAGCGGAAACCATCCCCTCATGCTTCCTAGACAAGACATCAGATATGCTTGCCAGGAGGTAGACTCGAGCTTTATCATTAGCCCGAATCCAACCGTCGTATGCTTCACGAACAGTTCGTGAGGCATTTGAACCAGGAACTGGAGGACACTCCTCCGTTAAGACAAATCTCAGGTTGTCAAGAACCAAAACCGCATTAAGGTTCGACTTCCATGACCCAAAATTTTCTCCGGTTAATTTGTCGTGTGACAGCAACTGTATGAACGAACTCGACATGCTGTAAAGGAATGTAAATCTATTAGTGAAACGGTTTTAACCTATTTGAACCAATTAAAGACTTTAGCAGTAAATAAAGTACCCAAACTCTTTATTTACTAACAACGATACTTTAGTAGGTCAGAATGGTCGCTACCGAATGGTAGTCGAGCATTCCTTTACTAAACCAAGACATTCTTGACTAAATGCTAACTCCGGAATAACTCTTATTCCTATAGCATCTTAGTTATCGTTTTTGGTCTGGATTTACTAACTCCTTCGCAAATCCCGTAAGTGTGACCCTCTATTTTTAGAATGCACAAAACGGCCCCAACATAGCAACCGAATGGAATGTCAGTGTTGGGAATGGCCCTGTGTTTCACTATCCATAAATGGTGACTGAGGTGTTCGATCTCCCATGCCCCGCCCTCCGACTGGATCGGTACCACTCTTGGGCACCTAGCAGGCGAAACATGGGAATCTCACGGTTCAATCCAATGGAGGAGACCGTAGGATGTACTGACGTACTTCCTTCTCCCACTTACTATAGATACTTACTCCATTCACCTTGCTATTGAAAGTTGCAAATACCATCCGAATGGGGTTGCCACATTAGCAACACGAGGCCGAGCAAAATTCTCACGTTTGTGAACTTCACGGAGTGCGTAGCAGGAGAGGGATATATCATATATTCCTTCTCAACACATCTACTAAGCATCGTGGACGGTTTTAAGGGTAAACTACTCAGGTTTTATCCGGCTAAGAAAATAAAACCTTAAGTCTAGGCAAACTATTTACCTGAGATGTCTAGGTTATAAACACTTTTATTAACCTCACACCTCTCACGCACGCTCATAAAGCCGGGTTAACTTTACTCAAGTACCGGATCGTTCCCAGGTAGGAGGTGTTCCGTAAACCGTCAACTTAAATACCTCCAACCTCGAACAGAATTTCACCGGGTGAGTTTCTCATAACCTTAGCATTTACGAGATAACGACCTATTCATCTAATGAACCGGACGTCTCATTTAACCCTAAATGAACATACTTTTCTTTGTTATAGATTTTAAAAGTCTATCAAATTTTACAACGCTTTGCAAAACTTAGACTTTCTACAACAACTCTACATGCTTCTCAAACAAGCAACACTAAGGCATGGCGAATTGAATATTTAACTTCATAATTAATATAACACTTACATCAATTATGCTCTTAAACATACAATTCCCTAATTCATAACCAATATAACACTTATATTGAATCTCATGAATTAAGCATGCATCCTATACATTATAACACTTATAACATACATAATGCATGCAACATGCTTCCTAAGGTGGGATTTGAAATCTATATGGCATACTTTATGCACAAGCAAGGGCATTAATTTAAACCATACATCTCATGCATCCTATAAATTAATCACACTAAAGCAATTCGGTTTATGGCATCAAGCAAGCAATGCTAATTATTACAAGCTTGTCAAAACCCCAAGCTAGGTCTTGAAGCACAACGAACTCTTCGAGCAACTCCAAGCACCTCGGCTTCTTGGCTCCTTGCACACCTTGGCTCCGCAACAACCCTAGACTCTAAGACTAAACGAATTACAGACTCCAAGCCACACAATAAGCCTTATTTAACAAGCCAAGGCTATTACATACCAAAGGTAAAAAACAAGGAAAGTAAACCAATGCCATAAACCAAAATGCTTCAGCCACCCAAGCAAGAAAACAAAACAACCCACCTAGGACTCAATTTGTGCAAAATTGAGAGCTTAAAGCATGCTCTGATACTAATTGATGGAAACCGAAGGATCCCGACACAACCAGAGGCGCAACGGAAGAAGCCTAAACTGGCTGAGGATCTTCAGCAATCAATAAGCAACAAACAAGAATTGAAGAAACATTTCTAACACTTAGAAAAATTCTTTAATTCCAGTCCAACGGAAAAAACCCTCTCCACCGGTAAACCGACCGGTAAAAGTCAACCGAAAAAGTTGACCGATAAAAGCCACCGGTAAAAATATCACCGGTATATATCATATATACACCGGTATATATTATACCGAGGAAATACCGACCGGTATATACCACCGGTATATATATATATCACGGGTAAATAATATATATACCACCGGTATATACCACCGGTATATATATCACCGGTATATATACCACCGGTATATATATCATGGTATATATATCACCGGTAAATACCATATATACCACCGGTATATATCCCACCGGTATATATCCCACCGGTAAATATTATATATACCACCGGTATATTTACCACCGGTATATATACCACCGGTATATATACCACCGGTAAATTATATATACCACCGGTATATTTTCCAGTGAAGAGAAACCAAGAAAAAGCACCGGTATATATCATATATACACCGGTATATATTGACAAAAATACCTTATTTTGACGTTCGTCTTCTCGTCTACCTCTGCACCTCTACAGCCCCCTCGATCTCTACCTCTCCCCCGGTCACGAACTCAGCACGAACAATCACGAGCACACGAGGACCACCCTTAGAGTAGTCCCAACTATTCTCAGGCGGAAATAGCGGAGTGGTGGGACTCCTTAAACTAAGGGGGTTAGTTTGAGGGTGGAGGAACAAGATGGAGCTTTTGGTTTGTGTTTAGTATTGTGTTAATATGAACTTGATGAACAATTCATCAAGAACATCAAGAACACAATACAATAAACCCTTTGAATTTCAACAACTTGAAACCCAAAAACAAGGGAAGAAGAATTAACAACTTAACTCTTCTTCAATCTTTCCCAAAGAATCACCTTGATTTTACAACAACCAAAGCTACAACTTCTCTTCTTCTTCAAGCTTCAACCATGGAGATTTCCTTCAACACTTGAAGATTCTCAATCCAAAAGCTTTTTGAGAGAAGAAGTTCCAACGTGAGAGAGAGAGAAGTCCTATCACAAACTTGGAGAGCACTCTTTTTTCACAAGCCAAAAGTCATATTTTCATCTCCATTTGACTTGCTTCATGAGTAAGGAAAAGATAAATAGTGGAATCACACATGTTGGACATGCAACAATAACTATTAATGATAATAATAATAATTATAAATAATTATTATTTATTAAAATTAATAATAATTAAAACAATTTTAATTATTTAAATTTATTATTAATATTAATATCAAATACTAATATAATAATAAACCTTCCACTATAGCCCGATTTTCAGAAAACCGACTTTTCCAAAATACGAATCAAAATTCATATTTTTCTCCGGTCGAGTATTTAAATCACATTTAAATACGACTTTCTCCGATTATATATTTAAATCACATTTAAATATACAAACCCCTCGAACAAACCCTAATTCAGATTTCTCCGAATACAACCCTATAGCACTGCTATACCGCTTTATCCGAGCTAGCCAGGAGAACCTAAAGGACCTACAGATCATGAGCTCCAACGATACGAGATCATTCGGTCAAAACTCTTTTGACCCGAATCGATCAACATTCGTTAACCCCTGGAGACTCCACTAAAGTCCAAGGGCTGCACTCTCCTCACTGTAGATATGTTGTGTCCTCTTGATATAACCGTCATTGGTAAGTCGATCTTTCACAGGTTGTCCTTAATCACAGCTGGGTCGTATAAACCGTTTAACCCCTGCATTACATCTTGTTCCTTAAGTACCACTGACACCTCTAATGAACAATAGATCTTTGGTCCAACCAAGAGATCAATATAACTCTCTCATCACATGAGAGTGTGAGCTCACATTGTTCAAGCCCTGGAGTCAGCTATTAAGGGAACAACCTATCTACTAACCCTGAAGAGCGGGTTAGGAGTGAATTTCAATCTTGCTACACTATGTCCCCAACTACTTATTCGGTTTTATCCCCAAGTTGGTAGGCTTATTGAGCGGGCGTTCTGCCACTCTCACCCGTACAAGTCAAAGGATACTTCCGAATAAGCAGGAGTTCATAGCAAGCTCAGGATTAAGAACGAGTTACCTAGGCCATCAATGTGTATAAGTCAGTCTCGATCAGTAAACGGTGTTATAAAGAGAAAGTGACTTAATACGCGGTTCGATCTTGTGTAAACTCTTTACACAGGACGCCCTCACTTCTCACATCTTCATGTGGAACGATTCGGATCACATCGTTCTGTACAATACAAAGTGAGCCGCATCCAATAGTGTTACCAGGATAAGGTACCCAGCCTTATCCATATACTATAGATCATTTTGGTAGTATACTTGAACCTGATCCACAATCATGTCATACATGAGGTTCAAATACTCAAACAATGCCAAGGGTGTTGGTTATTGGTATAGGATAAAACATGTTTCACTTTAATCCAGTAAACTCCTTTACTGAATTAAAACTTAATAACTCTTTATTACTAAATAGATTATTTACAAACATAACAGTTTACAAACCACGAGTTTTAGGACATAAAACCCAACAAAAGGAAGGAAAAAGAACCAAAAACAAAGCTAAAGAGTTGAAATTCGCATATTGCTGAAACATTGGGAACACATTGCTGTCTCAGCAATGTTTTAAGTGAAATTTGTTAAGTTGTCTAACCGTTTGCCGTTTTGTTACGACCTTTCAGCCGCCCATTCTTTCTCCTACTTCCACTTGGAAGGTCGACGTTCAGAATGGATGGTTCTCCTTGGCTGAAGACTACCTGCAAAACCCAATAAAAGGAGGTCAATGTGGAAGGTTAAAGATAAGCTGGAAGCGTAGAATTCCCTTCGCAACGCCGTCTTTTCTCCCTATTTTCTCTCTTCCGTTTGTTGGTTTGAAGGTCTCAGCTGTTGGAGTCGATAATCTGAGAGGAAGAAGAGAAGATCTCTCTTCTCTTCTGATTGGATTCATCCAAACAAAGCTCTCCTTCTTCCTTCATCCGAGGCGCTTGCGGCGAGGGTTCACGCACACAATCTACTTGCATTTTGCTGTTTTCTGTCGTTCTTGTTGTTTCTGTTTTCTGCTATTTCTTTAAAATTGCTACATTAGTTCATTTCGTCTTCTTCTGTTTAGTTTTCATCAGTTTAGAGTTGTTGCTTTGTAAGTTTTTGAACCTTGGTAAATCGAAGAAGTGTTTTGATTATTTCCCGAAGTCTTCGTTGCTTCTATTGATTCTGTCCTCTTTTATTTCACTTCATTACTGTTAAGCATGTCTACACCATCTATTCTTTCCATTCCATCTTCATCCATGAGTAACTAAACCACATAAGGGTATGCTAATGACAAGTCTATAGGTAGAAATACGTGAATCAAGCATGTAGGTTAGCTTCAAATGCATTGAATGTATGTGTGCTTCATCCCACGGATAATTTCGATTGGCCATCCATTTTGTCTAAAGAACTCCTAACCTCTGGAAGGAGTAAGAGTTCAGAGTCGTACATTCATGCTAGCCTTTCATGGTAGCCAGAAAACGACCTAGGAATAGGCGTTTTCCTAGTACAAATCATTAACTTGTTTATATAAATAGATGCTTAAGCCTTACTTGGACATGAGTAAACTAAAGGATCTAATGCATGAAATCGAGAGATACATGAGAATGAGTTAGTTTGATGCATGATGAGTTGATCTACAGCTGAAGAATCGTATGAAAAAGCCTATAGAGGAGTCGTTAGTAGCCTTTGTTTCCACACTTTACCCCTAATTCGCTGTTAGTAACATTGCTAGAAATATGCTGTCTGCGCAATTTTCTTAGTTCAAAATTTTGCCTTAGCCATTTTTCTTAGTTTTTTGTTTTGCGATTTTATTGCTAGATAATTGCTTTCTCCGCAATTCTTTTCCTTCTACATACGAGTTTACCTGTTTACTTGTACTTGTTTATGCTTTCATATCTCGCACGTTCCTTAATAGTTAGGCACTTTAAACCCAAATCTACCCCATTTAAACCACCCTTTCTCACTTAACATCTCACTTCGTTAGTAACTAAGAATAAATCTCTGTGGGAAATCGAATGAAAAAATACTTATTACTTGCTACAAGACCATGTATGCTTGCATGTTCTGAGTGCTCTCCCATTGCATCTTTATTTTAAACATTGAGCACGCAACAAGTTTTTGGCGCCGCTGCCGAGGATTTTGTTTAGTAAACACGAAGTTTGTTAAGTGGTAACGATATTATTGAACTATCGCCAATCATCGGGTTGTCGAGACCCGCCAAAATAAATTTATAAGTGCCCGAAATCACTAAACTATTTGTAGAATAGTAGTAACGGGGTCGATCCGCAGGGAATTAAGGTATTTTGACTTAATCTTAATTAAATTTGCAAACTATTAATATAGGTGAAATAAGGGGTAATTGTTGGTTTTCAAGTAACTAAGATGGAACAAAGCAAATGAGAAATTTAGCTAACGGAGTTTTCGACTCGGGACGATCGGGAATAAATCTAGCAAACCTCTTAGATCATAGATTGACTCGTGTAATGGCTAAATAATTTAACGAATGCACAGCTCGTCTAAAATTAATAAATAACTCAGACATGCTCCATGGATTTAATTAAACATAATTAATTATGCTAATCAAGCATACCGTTCGGACATTGGCGGCCAACGCTCTCCCAAGACCGAACGGTAGCAACAAGCTAACTGTGACGACTATCTAATTTGGACGCGAAATTAGTATGTCGATTTTGAATTCTAATTCGGGAAGAACGAACTCTAAGAGCGTAAGGACGCCAATACACTCAAAGTGCCATAATTCCTTGTTACTTGGCGGAAACGAGAGGCACGGCATCAAATCCTTTAACAAATGAACATGCTCAAAATCAAGGGTGCCTAGTCCTAAATCATTCAAACATGCTCATAGATTAAGCTAAGAAATAGAATTCAATTCAATAAAATATCCAACCAATTCAGAATTTCAATCCTACAACCTCACCAAGAGTTCATACTACATTTTTCCTTACAATCCCGAGCCAAAAACGGTAAATCTACTCACTCATGACTTGTGTGGTGTGGGACGGCTTCAAATCGAGCTTCCTAGCCCCTCCCATGGTGAAAAATCGTTGCTGGACGTCAAATCAGGCGCGGAGCTCGAGGTAGAAGATGATAATGGCGGCTAAAAATCGGACAGAAACTTAAGTAATCCGTCGTAGCGTCGAGACGCTAGGGGCAGCGTCTCGACGCTGCGCCCTAAATAATCCGCGCGCGTGCTCGGGGTGGCGTCGAGACGCTTCGCTCAGCGTCGAGACGCTGTCGGCGTCGAGCGAGCGTCGAGACGCTATCTCTCGACGCTTGCTCTCGGGTTTTTCTTCAATTCAGCGCTTCAGACTTCGGAGCGTCGAGACGCTAGGGGCAGCGTCTCGACGCTGGGCAGCGTCGAGCTAGCGTCGCGACGCTGTCGCTCGACGCTAGCTCTCGGGTTGATGCATGAATTTTTGCCTTCAATTTCCCAAAGGTGCTCAACCTTCATGCCTTTGCACGGGTCTTCCCGGGAAGTGTTCCCAGGCCTTTAAATTGCGATATTAAGCCCCGAAAAACGCCGAAACGCTCCCGAGGGCGAATTAACGAGAACACCTGCAATAATCACATATAAACAAGATTAAGCCAATAATAATCGTGAATTAGGGACATAATTATAGCTCCAAAATGGTTCTATCAAACACCCCCAACTTAATTCTTGCTAGTCCTCGAGCAAGGTGGAATTCTGATTAATCAAATAAAACGAGAATACATGCTAGGGACTCGAGTCTCAGTATTGGAAAAGATAGGGCATTTGTATTTGAAAGAAACAGCTGCATGCATGCAAGAGTTAAGATCAATTCGAAGAATTTTAAAGATGCTTCCCTATTTATGCTTCGGACTTAGCTCCTCGATCTTTAGGTTTCAACAGGCTTAGAACAGCTCTATCTATTCTAAAATTTCGCTTTCCCCCTACTTATGGCTTAACGGAACAGTCTAAGGGCAGTTCATCGCTTATGCAAGTAATATAACGCAAGGCATCTTTTCTCTTATTTTCATTGATCTTCATGAGCGCCTAACATGTCAATCTTACTTTCGTTTCAGCCTGCCTGCAATTTCATTGCACAGTGCATCTGACTACGGGCAAAATTCACATTTTTAAGGACTAGCGTTCGCTTCTTTGTGCATCCTTTTCATGCAGTGGCGACCGTGGGTTACACGACCGCCCCTGGCTACTAAGGCAACTCAAGAAGGAGGAACGCCTCATGAGATTATTTTCTTTTTATAAACTTGCATTCATTTTTCTTTTAGTCTAAGAATCATATTAAAATCTTAAGCGCACGGATTACAAACAAGAGCGAATCTTAGCCCATCCTAAGGTTGCCTTTCGAGGTGACAACGAATTTCAAAACAAACAGAGCTACACTAAACCCACAGATCCAAGATAGAGTGCTAACATGCGAAGCTTAAACAGGGAAATATTTTTGAAAAAATTTTCAAAATGGCCTTAACATATGCAATTATGCTGAATTTCATGACAAATACAAATACGAAGACCTCAGCAGTACATCACAGAATTTCATAGTCAGACTAGCATGCTTTCACCATAACTCAACAAGTAAATCAGGATTCCACAATTAAGCTCGACAATCACTATAAGGCACAACCCATCACCCCCAACTTAGAAATTGACAATGTCCTCATTGGACCAAATACGCACAGTCAAAAATGAAAGGAAAGAAAACCTTCCCTGAATTGTGACTTAGAGGGTTGGAGAGTGCTCTTCAACTTTAGCCAATAAACCGACCTGAAAATTCACAACATCAGAGTAGAAATCTAAACTAATCCTAAAGATGGTAAGTAAACAAAAAGCATATACAGTTCAAGCTCGGGTGCCTCCGAGTAGCGCAAATTTTTAGAGTCGATTGCTCGACTTTACCAAAACTCAATTTATCCTTTCTCATAATCAGGCTCTTTCAAGTAGGCATGGTCGTCGAAGTCCTCTGACATTCCCTCGTGAAAGATCTTTAATCGCTGGCATGAATTTAAGGCGGGAGTTGAACAAGAGGACCTTCTGACCAACTTCAAAGTGCTTTCGGACGACTCGCCTATCGTGGAACATTTTGGTCTTTTCCTTGTAGGTCTTCGAGTTCTCATATGCATCCAGGCGAAGCTCCTCCAGTTCTTGCAATTTGAGGAGTCTTTCTTCGCCCGCCAAGTCAAAGTCCATGTTGCACTTCTTCACGGCCCAGTAAGCTTTGTGTTCGATCTCCACGGGGAGATGACAGGCTTTACCATAAACCATCCGGTAGGGAGACATCCCTATGGGGGTTTTGTAAGCCGTACGGTAAGCCCACAAAGCATCGTCCAGCCTCAGACTCCAATCCTTCCTTCCTGGACTTACTGTTTTCTCGAGGATGCTCTTCACCTCTCGATTGGAAACCTCCGCTTGACCATTGGTCTGAGGATGATACGGGGTAGAGATTTTATGATTGACCCCATATTTCCTCATCAAGGCCTGGATCGTTTTGTTGCAGAAGTGGCTCCCCTGGTCACTTATGATGGCTCGTGGAACTCCATACCTGCTAAAAATGTTAGATTTGACAAAACTGGAAACAACATTAGCGGTATCAACTTTGGTGGCTTTAGCTTCCACCCATTTAGACACGTAGTCCACAGCCAATAAGATATAGACAAAACCAAATGAAGGGGGAAAGGGTCCCATAAAGTCCATACCCCAAACCTCAAAAATTTCACAAGTTAAAATGGGGTTTTGGAGCATTTCATTCCTACTAGTGATGGTCCCTTTTCTCTGACACTGATCACAAGATTTACAAAACTCATAACAGTCCTTAAACAGTGATGGCCAGAAGAACCCACAATCTAAAATTTTTCTCGCAGTTCTATTTTGCCCAAAGTGTCCCCCGCATGCAAATTCATGTCAAAAGGTAAGGATGGACCTATGTTCAGACTTAGGGACGCACTTCCTAATTACTTGGTCAGCGCAAAATTTCCATAAAACGGGCTCTTCCCAAGCATATGTCTTGGCTTCGCTCTTCAGCTTAGCTCTTTGATTATATGAAAAGTCGAATGGGAACGTACCTGTGACCAAGTAGTTGACGATGTCGGCGTACCATGGTATCTCCACACTTACCTGGAAGAGGACTTCATCAGGGAACTCATCATTCAGAGGCAAGTCCTCCTCATTACGCACAATGCGGCTCAAGTGGTCAGCAACGGTATTTTCTGATCCTTTTCTGTCCTGAACAGAGACGTCGAACTCCTGGAGTAATAATACCCATCTGAGCAGTCTAGGCTTCGAGTCTTTCTTGTTCATCAAGTATCGAACTGCTGCATGATCAGAAAAAACAATTACTTTAGATCCAAGAATATATGGCCGAAATTTATCAAGAGCGAAAACTATGGAAAGCAGCTCCTTCTCTGTTGTTGTGTAACCGATCTGCGCGGAATTGAGCGTCCTAGAGGCATAATAAATCACATGGCTCTTCTTGTCTATCCTCTGGCCCAACACAGCGCCTACGGCATAATTGCTTGCGTCGCACATGATCTCGAAAGGGGTCCCCCACTGCGGTGGATGAATGATGGGTGCGTTGGTCAAGCACTTCTTCAGAACATCAAAGGCAAGCTTGCACTCTTTGTCGAAACAGAATGGAACATCCTTTTTCAGCAAGCTTGTCATCGGGGTCACTATCTTCGAGAAGTCTTTAATGAACCTGCGGTAAAAACCTGCGTGACCAAGAAAAGAACGTACTTCCCGAAGATTCGTGGGATAAGGTAAATCAGATATGACATCAATTTTAGCTTTATCAACCTCTATCCCCTTAGCAGACACAACATGACCCAATACTATGCCCTGACTGGCCATGAAATGACACTTCTCAAAATTTAAAACAAGATTAGTTTCAATGCATCTTTCCATGACTCTAGACAAGTTAAGCAGGCAATCTTTAAATGAACTTCCATATACAGTAAAATCATCCATAAAGACTTCGATGCATTTTTCTACAAATTCAGAAAATATGCTCATCATGCATCGCTGAAAAGTCCCTGGAGCATTACAAAGCCCAAAGGGCATTCTCCTATATGCGTAAGTTCCGAATGGACAAGTAAAAGTAGTCTTTTCTTGGTCTTCCTGGGCTATGGGAATTTGATAAAACCCAGAAAAACCATCAAGAAAACAGAAGAATGGCTTCCCAGCTAAACGCTCCACCATTTGATCTATGAAGGGAATAGGAAAGTGGTCCTTCTTAGTCACATCATTCAGTTTTCTAAAATAAATACACATTCTCCACCCGTTTTGTACTCTCTTAGGTACTAACTCCCCCTTATCATTTCTAATAACAGTTATGCCCGTCTTTTTAGGTACAACATGAATAGGGCTAACCCATTGGCTATCAGAAATGGGAAAGATAATACCTGCATCCAGGAGTTTGTGTATCTCAGACAACACTACCTCTTTTATTGCAGGGTTCAGTCTCCGCTGAGGCTCTCGGGATGGCTTTCCTCCCTCATCCAGCCGAATCTTGTGCATGCACAGCACTGGACTCAACCCGTGCAAGTCTGCCAATGTCCATCCCATGGCTCTTTTGTTCTTTTTCAGAACCTCGACCAACTCGCCTTCTTGCTCCGATGTAAGCTCCTTGGAGATAATTACCGGAAGTGTCTCCACCTCACCCAAGTACACGTACTTGAGATGACCCGGCAACTCCTTCAATTCCAACTTGGGAGCCTGCAAAAGAGATGGTAATATTTTAGTTGGCTTTTCACATGTCTCTAAAGCAAAAGTAGGTTGTTCAGACAATTCAGTCAATATGGGAACACTACTTTCAACTTTGCTAACAATTTCAGTAAAAACGAGTGGGTCATCCCCATCAACAACAGTCATGCATTCTTCTTGTTCTAAAGTATCTATAAGATCGATTTTACAGACATAATGCACATCAGCACGTTGTTTCATTGCATCAAAAACATTAAATTCGAACACATCCCCTTCATACTCAACAGACAAAGTTCCATCATGCACATTAATTTTCGTTTTAGCGGTTTTCATGAATGGTCTACCAAGTAAAACAGAAGTGGTGGATGTGTTTTCTTCCAAATTTATCACATAAAAATCAGCAGGGAAGATTAAATCCTTAACTTTAACCAACACATCTTCAATCAACCTTAGAGGATGAATAGAAGACCTATTAGCTAACTGGATAACTATACTAGTTTCCTGCATACCTTCTAAACCGAGGCTCTTATAGACTGAATATGGCATAACATTAATTCAGGCTCCTAAGTCTAGCATAGCGTGCTCGATTTCTCTATCCCCTATAGTACATGGCAAGAGGAACATACCTGGGTCCTGGCATTTGCTTGGAATACCTTGGGTTAGCAGGGCAGAAACATTCTTGCTTACCACGACTCTCTCAGCACTTTTAGTCTTCCTCTTCATAGTGCACATCTCCTTAAGGAATTTAGCGTACCTTGGGATTTGCTGAATTGCATCAAGTAGCGGTATATTGATCCCAACCTTTCTCAGCGTGTCAAGAACATTCGCGTCTTCAACCTCTTTAGATGGCCTTGCTAGCCTACTAGGAAAAGGAGCAACGGGAGTGTAAGACTTCATAGAAATAATAGGAGGAGTTACAACAGTTTCAGAGGGTGCTTGAGAACACTTATCTGGAGATATCTCTGAATCTTTTGGAGGACTCACGGGAGTGGTTTGAGATGGCACTTCTTTACCACTTCTGAGGTTTATCGCACTAACCCCTTCCGCTTTGGATTCAATTCTACTCATTCTTTCCTTCACCTCTGTGAATTCATCTCTTAGAGATTTTATCTGCGACCTTGTCTCATCGCTAGCTTCCATGAGCGATTTGAACATGCCTTCAATGGCTTTACCTGAAATAGAAGAAACATCCTGAGATGATTTTTCTTGCATCGTATGAATCAAACCAAATACCTGAGACACTTGTTCCTTGAGCACTTCTATGTCGGAAGACATCTTAGAATGCTCGTTTCTTCCTCCGTACTGGCGACGGTTCTCAGCTATGTTGGAGATCAACTGACGGGCTTCCGCAGGCGTTTTCTCCCAAAGGGCTCCTCCACTTGCTGCATCAAGCATCTGGCAGTCATGCGGGAGCAACCCATCGTAGAAGAATTCGATAAGCGCGACTTCTGCTATCAGATGGTTTGGGCATTTCTCACAGAGTTTAATGAATCTCTCCCAGCATTATTGAACTATCGCCAATCATCGGGTTGTCGAGACCCGCCAAAATAAATTTATAAGTGCCCGAAATCACTAAACTATTTGTAGAATAGTAGTAACGGGGTCGATCCGCAGGGAATTAGAGTATTTTGACTTAATCTTAATTAAATTTGCAAACTATTAATATAGGTGAAATAAGGGGTAATTGTTGGTTTTCAAGTAACTAAGATGGAACAAAGCAAATGAGAAATTTAGCTAACGGAGTTTCCGACTCGGGACGATCGGGAATAAATCTAGCAAACCTCTTAGATCATAGATTGACTCGTGTAATGGCTAAATAATTTAACGAATGCACAGCTCGTCTAAAATTAATAAATAACTCAGACATGCTCCATGGATTTAATTAAACATAATTAATTATGCTAATCAAGCATACCGTTCGGACATTGGCGGCCAACGCTCTCCCAGCATTCGTGAAATGCCTCGTTCTTTCCTTGCTCAAATTGTCGTATATCTTTTTTCACTGCTCTGGCTTTTGAAGCTGGGAAATACCTTTCCAAGAATAGACTCTGCAACTTCTCCCAAGTAAAGATGGTTCCCGATGGCAAGTAATGCAGCCAATCTCGAGCTTCACCTTTCAGGGTGAATGGAAAAGCTCTCAGGTAGAGCTGATCTTTTGTTATGTCGCCAGGCTTCATCGCGGAACTTACCATTTGAAACTCCTTGAGATGTTTATAAGGATCTTCATCTGCTTCACCACAAAAAGAGGGTAAAAGGTTAATCACACCTGATTTAAGCACAAACTCACCTGAAATTTCCGGGTAGGAAATACAAGAAGGTTGGTGGCCCATAGCAAATGATGTCCATTGTCTGAGCGTTTTTGGGACTCCAATCTCATCATCAATCTCCATTCTCTCAATAAAAATTTGGCACTTCTAGCACACTTAAACAAACAGATCAAAATTGCAAATAATAAAAGAATAAACAGAATTTTTAAAGTGAAAATTAAAAGTTTACAAATCAAATTTAAATTAGGCCGACTTACACTTAGTTCCCCGGCAACGGCGCCAATTTTGGTAACGATATTATTGAACTATCGCCAATCATCGGGTTGTCGAGACCCGCCAAAATAAATTTATAAGTGCCCGAAATCACTAAACTATTTGTAGAATAGTAGTAACGGGGTCGATCCGCATGGAATTAAGGTATTTTGACTTAATCTTAATTAAATTTGCAAACTATTAATATAGGTGAAATAAGGGGTAATTGTTGGTTTTCAAGTAACTAAGATGGAACAAAGCAAATGAGAAATTTAGCTAACGGAGTTTTCGACTCGGGACGATCGGGAATAAATCTAGCAAACCTCTTAGATCATAGATTGACTCGTGTAATGGCTAAATAATTTAACGAATGCACAGCTCGTCTAAAATTAATAAATAACTCAGACATGCTCCATGGATTTCATTAAACATAATTAATTATGCTAATCAAGCATACCGTTCGGACATTGGCGGCCAACGCTCTCCCAAGACCGAACGGTAGCAACAAGCTAACTGTGACGACTTTCTAATTTGGACGCGAATATAGTATGTCGATTTGGAATTCTAATTCGGGAAGAACGAACTCTAAGAGCGTAAGGACGCCAATACACTCAAAGTGCCATAATTCCTTGTTACTTGGCGGAAACGAGAGGCACGGCATCAAATCCTTTAACAAATGAACATGCTCAAAATCAAGGGTGCCTAGTCCTAAATCATTCAAACATGCTCATAGATTAAGCTAAGAAATAGAATTCAATTCAATAAAATATCCAACCAATTCAGAATTTCAATCCTACAACCTCACCAAGAGTTCATACTACATTTTTCCTTACAATCCCGAGCCAAAAACGGTAAATCTACTCACTCATGACTTGTGTGGTGTGGGACGGCTTCAAATCGAGCTTCCTAGCCCCTCCCATGGTGAAAAATCGCTGCGGGACGTCAAATCAGGCGCGGAGCTCGAGGTAGAAGATGATAATGGCGGCTAAAAATCGGACAGAAACTTAAGTAATCCGTCGTAGCGTCGAGACGCTAGGGGCAGCGTCTCGACGTTGCGCCCTAAATAATCCGCGCGCGCGCTCGGGGTGGCGTCGAGATGCTGTCGGCGTCGAGCGAGCGTCGAGACGCTATCGCTCGACGCTTGCTCTCGGGTTTTTCTTCAATTCAGCGCTTCAGACTTCGGAGCGTCGAGACGCTAGGGGCAGCGTCTCGACGCTGGGCAGCGTCGAGCTAGCGTCGCGACGCTGTCGCTCGACGCTAGCTCCCGGGTTGATGCATGAATTTTTGCCTTCAATTTCCCAAAGGTGCTCAACCTTCATGCCTTTGCACGGGTCTTCCCGGGAAGTGTTTCTAGGCCTTTAAATTGCGATATTAAGCCCCGAAAAACGCCGAAACGCTCCCGAGGGCGAATTAACGAGAACACCTGCAATAATCACATATAAACAAGATTAAGCCAATAATAATCGTGAATTAGGGACATAATTATAGCTCCAAAATGGAGCTATCATTAAGTTAGAAAAATCAACTCTGAATATCTATTGGAGCTGATCTATTTCCATTTCTTTTTACAGGTACCATTGGGTAGTTTATGAATGAGCATTCAAGTAGCGATCTAGAGTTCAATCCTGAGCCTGAAAGATTACTTAGGGCCAGAAACAAAGCTAAGAAACGTGATAACTCCATTTTGGAGCTATTAAATACTTCCTTATTATGGCTAAAGTCCGCGTTTAATTGTATAATTGATCTCGTTTGTAGGAGAAATGCGGCAAAGAGCTCGTGCGCCAATTGGACCCGTTCGAGAGCTAAAAGCGGAGTTTTAACGCCCCGGGAGTGCATCGGGAAAGGGCAAGTCGATCCGAGATGAAACGGACCAAAACTGCCTAGGAGAGGCAATTTTTCCAGCCCCAAACCCGAGAGCTAGCTCGACGCTGTCAAAACCCGAGAGCTAGCGTCGATTGATAGCGTCGAGACGGTCCGGAGGAGGCGCGCGCAAGGAATCATCGGGCCAGCGTCGAGACGCTGCCCTAGCGTCTCGACGCCATCGCGAGGCGCGCGCAAGGAATCATCGGGCCAGCGTCGAGACGCTGCCCTAGCGTCTCGACGCCATCGCGAGGCGCGCGCGGATTATTTAGGGCGCAGCGTCGAGACGCTGGCCTAGCGTCTCGACGCTACGTCGATTACAGTAGCTAAAATGACGATTTTCTGCGCGGATTTTAGACATCTTCTCCATTCTTAGGCGATTCTTCTTCTTCTTACTCTCGTTTTTCCACAATTTTTCCTGTAGCTCAGCCATTGTTGGCTTGTCTATGAGCTTGCCTCTTGTATCTTGTTGATGACATCTTCCATGGCTTACCTTGGAACGGAACTGACAACCCGTTCCATGGACGGCTAAGGTAAGGGTGAACGGTTTGGGAAATATTTGAGGGATTTTTGTTAGACGTTTTAGTTTTGATAATCTATGCTTTGATTACATTTTGGTGGCTGTTTATATGCATTTGTCTCTCTTGCTTAATCCTATGCATATGTTAGACTTTTACGATTGACACTCGAATCTTCTAGCATGTTGTGAATGTTAAAGAATAGCGATGCCGTGCCTCTCACTATTCGACTAAGTGACACAGATTCATAAAACTAAATCGGAGTATCGAGTCGTGTATGATAGTTGTTGATTGCATACAGCGTTTGCGGGCAATCAGCTAGCAATTAGATTACATGCTTGAATGTTCGTCGCGGTTAGCTAGTGACTATCTAGAATAAATTTAGGGCTGATCACCTTATTGCAATTTTGGATAATGTTTAATCGGAACTGTGTGGTCTGATTAATTTCTATGGAGCCGGCTACCTTGGGGCTTCTCGGGTAGTCGTCCGTGTGTATTATAAACTGTTTGCCATGAATTTTGTATTAAATGATAAGCTGAATTTGTCTAACAATTAATCCCGAAAATCCCCAAACCGTGCACGCGTCTCTCTCTATTTATTTATTCTTCCGTTAGCGTTTATTGCTTTCTTTCCATGCTGAAAAATCCCCGTTACAGAAACATTGATCAATTAATTAATCTCAATTTTAATAGTAATTTCGGTCATAACTTCTCCTTGGATCGACCCTGTTACCACTGGCTGCAAAGCCATTGAGAATAGGCTTATAAATCGTATTTTTGCAAGCCTCGACAGCTTGAGATTGGCGATAATTCAAAATATCGCAGACCAAAAAATTGGCGCCGTTGCCGGGGAGAAGGAAAATTTGAGTGAAATTATGATTGACTTTGAAATTGATTGATTGATGGTCTGCTGAAATTTTTTTCTGTTTGTTGATTGTATGTTTAAATTTTTGTTTGTGTATGACCCGTTCCTCTGAGATTAGTGGATTGCAGTTTATCCCGGAAATCGAAAGAGAAGAGCGGCGGTTAAGGAAAGAAGCCCGGGAGGGGCAGAGATTGTTTGGAGAGGAAGAAGGCAATCCCTTCTTGTTTGAGGAGATGACGCAAGGAGAAGCGCCGCGGACGCTGAAACAGCTGGCAGCGCCAGATCTGAACCTGCAGCCCTTGTGCATAAACTACCCCGTGGTAGCAGGTAACATTGAGTTAAAGTCAGGTGTAATTCACCAGTTACCTTCTTTTCATGGTAATACAGGGGAGGACGCGAACAAACATTTGATGGAGTTTCACTGCTTCTGCGCGGGGATGAAGCCCGCTGGAGTCACGGAGGAGCAGCTGAACATTAGGGCATTCCCCTTCACGCTCAAAGACAAAGCCATGGATTGGCTATATTATCTGCCCTCCGGATCGATCACCACGTGGCAGGACATGAAGAGGGTATTCTTGGAGAAATACTTCCCTGCGTCCTTGGCCACTACTTTGAGGAAGAGAATTTATGGGATCACCCAGGACGTGGGTGAGTCCTTGCACGAATACTGGGAACGTTTTGGGCGCTTGTGCGCAAGCTTCCCACACCATCAGATTGTCGATCAGCTGCTGATACAGTATTTCTATGAGGGGATTGTTGGGTTTTATGTCCTAAAACTCGTGGTTTGTAAACTGAATGTATATTCTATTTTGCAATAAAGTTGTTATTGAGATTTATTCAGTAAAGTTGTTATTGAATAAAATGAATTGTTTTTACTTTTAACCTAACTCCAATAAACAAAGAACCCATGGCTATAGGTTGTATACTTAAACTTCATGTATGACATGATTGTGGATCAAGTTCAAGTAATAGCCAGAACGGTCTATAGTATAGGGATAAGGCTGGGTACCTTATCCTGGGGACACTATTGGACGCGGCCCACTTTGTATAGTACAAACGATGTGATCCGAAATCGTTCATGTGGAGACATGTGAGTGGGGGCGTCCTATGCAATGAGTTTGCATAAGACTGAACCGCGAAACAAGTCGCTCTTTCTTTATAACTCCGTTTACTGTAAAGACCGACTTTTTCATATGATGACCTAGGTAACTCGATCTGAATCCTGAGCACGCTATGAACTCCTGTTTATTCGGGCTTATCCTTTGACTTGTATGGGTGAGAGTGGCCCGAGATCGCCGACTCAATAAGCCTACCATCTTGGGGATAAGACCGGGTAGGTAGCTGGGAACATAGTCCTGCGAGATGGAATTCACTCCTACCCGCCTTTAGGGATTAGTAGAGAGGTTGTTCCCTTAAGTGCTGACTCCAGGTCTTGAACTAGGGATCCCACCCTCTCATTGGCCCGAGAGAGACTTGGTATAGTGATGAGATCACTTACCAATCGGTTTGGTGGTTGGACCACAAACCAATAGTTCATTAGAGGATCAGTGGGACTTAAGGAACAAGATGTAATTACGGGGGTAAAACGGTTATTTTGACCCAGCTGTAATTACGAAAGACCTGTGAAGGATCGACTTACTGATAATGGTTATATCAAGAGGACAGAAATATATCTACGGTGAGGAGAGTGCAACCCTTGGACTTTAGTGGAGTCTCCGGGGGTTAACGAATGTTGGTTAGCTTGGTTAAAGAGTTTGACCGGTTAATCTCGTATCGTTGGAGCTCATGATCTGTAGGTCCTTTAGGTTCTCCTGGCTAGCTCGGATTAAGCCGTGTAACAATATGAGAGAAAAAGAATTTGAATTGATTGAAATTCGGTTTTGGAAGAATGATGGACATATTTAAATATGATTTAAATATGGGATCGGTGTAAAACATGAATAGGGATTCATGTGTGATGATTCGGTTTAAGAAATCGGGATTAGTCTTATTATTTAATTAATATTTGATATTGAATTAAATAATAATATTAATTAATTAAAAAGTTTAATTAATTATAATTTATTTTGTTTATTAAAATTAATTATGAATTAATTTTAAATGACAAAATATTACAAGTGGGATTATCCAAGTCAAAGTGGAATTATCCATGTTGAGTGGATTTATCCAAGTTGAGTGGGTTTATCCAAGTTGTGAAGTGGATTGTGAATCACCAACAACATGCATATAAACTCATCAATTTTGGAACACTTGGTTGAAGACTAATCCATCCAATTTGAGGTGTCATGCTAAGCAAAGACTTTGTTGCATGTGAATTGCCTATAAATTGGATGAAGTTCAAATGGTTTGAGGTTGATGAATTTTCAAAGAGTTTGAATGTTGGATGAGCATGAAGAGTTCATGTTACTTGAGAAATTAGAAAGCTAAGTGTTAGACTTCTTCTCACAAAATCCTCATCACTTTCATCTTCCCATCTTCTTCTTCCAAACTTTTTCTTTCATAAAGGAGTCCCACCACTCCGTTACTCGGCCCGAGGATAGCGGGACTACCGGAGGTGGTTCTCGAGGAGTTCGAGGGGAGCTTCGAAGGGTTCGTGAGGAGATTCGAGCATTGGAAGAGAAGTCTTTAGAACTACAAGAGGTATGTGTTCTAATTCCTTTTATTTCAAAGCTTTGTGCATGTTTCTTATTTAGCTAAATTGATGAAATTAGAGTGCCAATGATCCGTCTCGCTTCCGCTGCGCTACATGCGCTCCATCAATTGGTATCAGAGCGTTTTTTGGTCACTCAATTTGCATCAATTTAAGCACGGTGGGTATTTGTTTTAGAAATTAAATTTCTGGGCTTCTAAAGTGTGATTCCGGTTTTGGCATATTTTTTGAGCTTTTATTTGTACTTTGTTTTGTAATTGCCCGGGCGTGTATGGGCTTTAATGTGTGAAGAAGAGTCTGTAAAAAATTCGGAGTCATTAGAGTCCATATAGGCTTTCAATTCGAAGACAGAAGCTCGGGTGTCGGAAAAAACAGCATGCTATTTTTTTGCTGTTTTTTTCTGCAAAATTCCAGCACAACACCGGTTCAGCGCAAGGTGGAAGAAACGGTCCGGTTCGGTCCTCGGGCGGTCCGGTTCACTGAAAGTCAGACCGGTTCCTTGTTCTTCACCCTCTGGAGGTCCGGTTCAGCGTTCGTTTGGTCCGATTCGGGTCGGTATTGGTTCAGTTACGGGCTGTTGAAGTTGGGACAGTTGTTATGGACCGGTTCATTTTTTTTGAAGTTTTGTAGTTGCTGTTCTTTTTGGCCGGTTCAAGCAAATTCAAGCCGGTTCGGGGCTGTTCGAAGGGTTCGGAAGCGTCTCAACCTAGTTGATGAATTATTATTGTAATAATGTAGTTGCTTGCTTGTCCGTGATCCCAAAACCGGTCCACTTTAGTGTGTTTAATTAATTATGCATTGTGAATGTATGTTTTAATTAAAGTATCTTGTATGTGCATAAAGTATGCCATATAGATTTCAAATCCCACCATAGGAAGCATGTTGCATGCATTGAAAGTATAATATAAGTGTTATGTTGTATAGTATGCATGCTTAATTCATGAGAATTAATATAAGTGTTATATTAATTTATGAATTGGATGTTGCTTGTTTAAAAGTAAAATTAATATAAGTGTTATATTAATTGTGAAATTAAACATACAACATAGTTGCCTTAGTTGAATATAATTGTTATATTCTTGCTTGGGAAGCATGTTATAAATTGAATGTAATGGTTATATTCTAGCTTAGGAAGCATGTTATAGAATGTCTTTGTTTTATAAAGCGTTGTAAAATGAGATAGACATTTAAAATCTATAACAAAGATAAATGCATGCTCACTAAGGGTTAAAGAATTCCAATGCGATTAGGAATTTAGTATCGATTCGTTTTAATAGTTAAAATAGGTCGATATCTTGTAAAGCTAAGGTTACGAGAGAACTCACCCGGTTTGATCCTGCACTAAGGTTGGAGGTATTTAAGATGACGGTTTACGGAACACCTCCTACCTGGGGATCGATCCGGTACTTGAGTTAAGTTAACCCGGCTTTATGAGCATGCACGTGAGAGGTGTAAGGTTATAAAACGTTTATCACATAGACATCTTAGGTAAAAGTATGTTCTACCTAGACTTAGGTTTTATTGTCTTAGCCGGATAATGCCTAAGTAAAACTATACCCAAACCATTCTAAAATACTTAGTAGTGGTGTTGAGAAGGTATATGTGATATATCAATCTCCTCCTACGTTCTCCGCAAAGTTCACACCGTGAGATTTATGCTCGGCCTCGTGATGTCAATAGGGCATCCCCATTCGGATGGTGTTTGCATAAATCAAGAGCAAGGTGAATGGAGAAAGTATTTATAGTAAGTGGGAGAAGGAAGTATGTCAATACATCCTGCAGTCTCCTCCATTAGGTTGAACCGTGAGATTCCCATGTTCCGCCTGCTGGTTGCCCATAGTAGCACCGTCCATTCGGAGGGCCGTTTCATGGGAGTCGGAACAACTCAATCTCCAGAAATGGATAGGGTCTCTTAGGTCCATTCCCAACTCTGACATTTCCATTCGGTTGCACTGTTGGGGCCGACCTCTGAGTTCTGAAAATGGCGGGTCACACTTACAAGGATTACTAAGTTGTTAGTAGATTCTTGACCGAAGTAGCGATAACTAAGGTGCTATAGGAATATGAGTTATTCTGGTATTAGCATTTAGTCAAGAATGTCTTGGTTCAGTGAATGAGTGATTGACTGCCCCTCGGTAGCGGTTGCTCTGACTCACTGAAGTATCGTTGCAAATTAATAATGATTTTTTGGGTACATTATTACTTTTGCTAAAATTCTTGATTGGTTGTTAAAAACAGGTTAAGTTCAATTCACTAATAGAATTCATTCTTTTCAGCATGTCTAGCTCGTTTATCCAATTACTAGCTTCTGATAAACTAAACGGCGATAACTACACGACCTGGAAATCGAACTTGAATACGATTCTTGTTATCGATGATCTTAGGTTTGTCTTAACAGAGGAATGTCCTCCCCCTCCTAGCTCATCTGCAACTCGAACTGTTCGAGATGCATTTGACAGGTGGACTAGGGCTAATAATAAAGCCCGAGTCTACATCTTGGCCAGCACATCCGATGTGTTAGCTAAGAAGCATGAGGTAATGGTCTCCGCTAAGGAGATCATGGATTCATTACAGATGATGTTTGGACAACCGTCCTCATCGGTCTATCATGATACCCTCATGGTGAGCAAAGCTGAGAAGAAACAACTAAGTAAATATGATTTACTCGTTGTTGAAACATGTTTAGTGGAACATGATAGTTCTGCCTGGATACTGGATTCAGGAGCCACTAACCATGTTTGTTCTTCTTTCCAAGAAACTAGTTCCTGGCAGCTGCTTGCTGAAGGTGAGATAACTCTCAGGGTTGGAACAAGAGAGGTTGTCTTAGCCAAGGCAGTGGGAGCTGTCAAGTTGTTATATAGAGATAGTTTCATTTTACTTGAAAATGTACTGTTGGTTCCTAGCTTTAAAAGGAACCTTGTATCTATCTCTTGTTTACTTGAACATTTGTATAAAGTATCTTTTGATTTTAATGAAGCGTTCATTAGCAAAAGAGGTGTACATATATGTTCTGCGAAACTTGAAAACAACTTGTATGTGTTAAGACCAACAGAGGCAAAAGCTATTTTGAACACCGAGATGTTTAAAACAGCTCAAACTCAAACTAAAAGGCAGAAACTTTCTCCAAGTACCTATCTTTGGCACTTGAGACTAGGCCACATTAATCTCAATAGGATTGGGAGATTGGTTAAGAGTGGTCTCCTAAATCATTTAGAGGACAACTCTTTACCACCATGTGAGTCTTGTCTTGAGGGCAAGATGACCAAACGATCTTTTTCTGAAAAAGGTCATAGGTCCAAAGAAACTCTAGAGCTTGTACATTCAGATCTTTGTGGTCCGATGAATGTTAAAGCACCGGGAGGGTATGAATATTTCATCAGCTTCATTGATGATTATTCTAGGTACGGCTATCTTTACCTAATGCATCATAAGTCCGAAGCTCTTGAAAAGTTCAAGGAGTATAAGGCAGAGGTTGAGAACACATTAGGTAAAACGATTAAAACACTCCGATCAGATCGAGGTGGAGAGTATATGGATTTAAGATTCCAGGACTATATGATAGAACATGGAATAGTATCCCAACTCTCAGCGCCCGGAACACCGCAGCAGAACGGTGTGTCCGAAAGGAGAAATAGAACCCTGTTAGACATGGTTCGATCTATGATGAGCTATGCTCAACTGCCTAGTTGGTTTTGGGGATATGCAGTAGAGGCTGCTGTATATATTTTGAACATGGTTCCCTCTAAGAGTGTTTCAGAAACACCTTATGAGTTATGGAGAGGGCGTAAAGGTAGTTTACGTCACTTCAGAATTTGGGGGTGTCCGGCACATGTGTTGGTGCCCAATCCAAAGAAGTTGGAACATCGTTCAAAATTATGCCTATTCGTAGGCTACCCCAAGGAAACGAAAGGTGGTCTATTTTACGATCCTCAGCAGGACAAGGTGCTTGTATCGACAAACACCACGTTCTTAGAGGAAGACCACATGAGAGATCATCAACCTTCGAGCAAAATTGTTTTGACCGAACTTTCCAGGAAAGCTACAGATGCGTCAACAAGAGTTGTTGATCAGGCTGGTCCTTCTCAAGAGTTGAGAATACCTCGACGTAGTGGGAGGGATGTGAAACAACCCGACCGCTACATGGGTTTAACGGAAACCCAGGTCGTCATACCTGATGACGGCGTTGAGGATCCATTGACCTTTAAACAGGCAATGAATGACATAGACAAGGACCAGTGGCTTAAAGCCATGGACCTCGAAATGGAGTCGATGTACTTCAATTCGGTCTGGGATCTTGTAGAGCAACCTGATGGTGAAAGACCTATCGGTTGCAAGTGGATCTACAAGAGGAAACGGGACCAAGCCGGTAAGGTGCAAACCTTTAAGGCTCGACTTGTGGCAAAGGGTTATTCCCAGAGGGAAGGGGTGGACTATGAAGAAACTTTTTCCCCTGTTGCCATGTTAAAGTCGATTAGAATACTCTTGTCCATTGCCACATTTTATGATTATGAAATTTGGCAAATGGATGTCAAGACAACCTTTCTGAATGGCAATCTTGAAGAGAGTATTTATATGGCTCAACCTGAGGGGTTCATAATTCAGGGTCATGAGCAAAAGGTTTGCAAGCTTAATCGATCCATTTATGGGTTGAAGCAAGCGTCTAGATCCTGGAATATAAGGTTTGATACTGCGATCAAATCTTATGGCTTTGAACAGAATGTTGACGAACCTTGTGTCTACAAGAAAATAGTCAATTCTGTTGTAGCTTTCTTAGTCTTATATGTAGATGATATCCTACTCATTGGGAATGATGTAGGGTTCCTGACTGACGTTAAGCAATGGCTAGCGACCCAATTCCAAATGAAAGATTTGGGAGAGGCTCAGTTTGTTCTAGGGATTCAAATCGTAAGGAATCGTAAGAACAAAACGCTAGCGCTGTCTCAAGCATCTTATATCGACAAGGTGTTGATACGATATTCGATGCAAAATTCCAAGAAGGGTTCTTTACCTTTCAGGCATGGAGTTCAATTGTCAAAGGAAGAGTGTCCTAAGACACCTCAAGAAGTTGAGGATATGAGACGAATTCCCTATGCATCAGCAGTCGGCAGTCTGATGTACGCCATGTTATGTACACGACCTGACATATGCTATGCAGTGGGAATTGTCAGTAGGTACCAGTCCAATCCAGGATATGATCATTGGACTGCCGTTAAACACATCCTCAAGTATCTTCGGAGAACGAGAGACTATGTGCTCGTGTATGGCGCGAAGGATTTGATCCTTACAGGATACAGTGACTCTGATTTTCAAACCGATAAGGATTCGAGGAAATCCACATCGGGATCAGTGTTCACTCTTAACGGAGGGGCAATAGTATGGAGGAGTATAAAGCAAGGTTGTATTGCTGACTCCACCATGGAAGTTGAGTATGTCGCGGCTTGCGAAGCTGCGAAAGAGGCTGTATGGCTTAGAAAGTTCTTGACGGATTTGGAAGTTGTTCCAAATATGAATTTGCCTATCACACTTTATTGTGATAATACTGGTGCTGTGGCAAATTCGAGAGAACCAAGAAGCCATAAGCATGGAAAGCACATTGAGCGGAAATATCATCTCATCAGGGAGATAGTGCATCGAGGAGACGTGATCGTCATGCAGATCGCCTCAGAGCACAATATTGCTGATCCGTTTACAAAGTCCCTCATGGCTAAAGTATTCGAGGGGCACCTAGTGAGTCTAGGACTACGAGTTGTACCGTAGGATAGTGGGAGAAAAGCCATGGAAATATTTGATATTCCAGTTTTTCTCATCCAGCATGTAATACTCCACTGACGTTTTAGTCCAAGTGGGAGTTTGTTGGGTTTTATGTCCTAAAACTCGTGGTTTGTAAACTGAATGTATATTCTATTTTGCAATAAAGTTGTTATTGAGATTTATTCAGTAAAGTTGTTATTGAATAAAATGAATTGTTTTTACTTTTAACCTAACTCCAATAAACAAAGAACCCATGGCTATAGGTTGTATACTTAAACTTCATGTATGACATGATTGTGGATCAAGTTCAAGTAATAGCCAGAACGGTCTATAGTATAGGGATAAGGCTGGGTACCTTATCCTGGGGACACTATTGGACGCGGCCCACTTTGTATAGTACAAACGATGTGATACGAAATCGTTCATGTGGAGACATGTGAGTGGGGGCGTCCTATGCAATGAGTTTGCATAAGACTGAACCGCGAAACAAGTCGCTCTTTCTTTATAACTCCGTTTACTGTAAAGACCGACTTTTTCATATGATGACCTAGGTAACTCGATCTGAATCCTGAGCACGCTATGAACTCCTGTTTATTCGGGCTTATCCTTTGACTTGTATGGGTGAGAGTGGCCCGAGATCGCCGACTCAATAAGCCTACCATCTTGGGGATAAGACCGGGTAGGTAGCTGGGAACATAGTCCTGCGAGATGGAATTCACTCCTACCCGCCTTTAGGGATTAGTAGAGAGGTTGTTCCCTTAAGTGCTGACTCCGGGTCTTGAACTAGGGATCCCACCCTCTCATTGGCCCGAGAGAGACTTGGTATAGTGATGAGATCACTTACCAATCGGTTTGGTGGTTGGACCACAAACCAATAGTTCATTAGAGGATCAGTGGGACTTAAGGAACAAGATGTAATTACGGGGGTAAAACGGTTATTTTGACCCAGCTGTAATTACGAACGACCTGTGAAGGATCGACTTACTGATAATGGTTATATCAAGAGGACAGAAATATATCTACGGTGAGGAGAGTGCAACCCTTGGACTTTAGTGGAGTCTCCGGGGGTTAACGAATGTTGGTTAGCTTGGTTAAAGAGTTTGACCGGTTAATCTCGTATCGTTGGAGCTCATGATCTGTAGGTCCTTTAGGTTCTCCTGGCTAGCTCGGATTAAGCCGTGTAACAATATGAGAGAAAAAGAATTTGAATTGATTGAAATTCGGTGTTGGAAGAATGATGGACATATTTAAATATGATTTAAATATGGGATCAGTGTAAAACATGAATAGGGATTCATGTGTGATGATTCGGTTTAAGAAATCGGGATTAGTCTTATTATTTAATTAATATTTGCTATTGAATTAAATAATAATATTAATTAATTAAAAAGTTTAATTAATTATAATTTATTTTGTTTATTAAAATTAATTATGAATTAATTTTAAATGACAAAATATTACAAGTGGGATTATCCAAGTCAAAGTGGAATTATCCATGTTGAGTGGATTTATCCAAGTTGAGTGGGTTTATCCAAGTTGTGAAGTGGATTGTGAATCACCAACAACATGCATATAAACTCATCAATTTTGGAACACTTGGTTGAAGACTAATCCATCCAATTTGAGGTGTCAAGCTAAGCAAAGACTTTGTTGCATGTGAATTGCCTATAAATTGGATGAAGTTCAAATGGTTTGAGGTTGATGAATTTTCAAAGAGTTTGAATGTTGGATGAGCATGAAGAGTTCATGTTACTTGAGAAATTAGAAAGCTAAGTGTTAGACTTCTTCTCACAAAATCCTCATCACTTTCATCTTCCCATCTTCTTCTTCCAAACTTTTTCTTTCATAAAGGAGTCCCACCACTCCGTTACTCGGCCCGAGGATAGCGGGACTACCGGAGGTGGTTCTCGAGGAGTTCGAGGGGAGCTTCGAAGGGTTCGTGAGGAGATTCGAGCATTGGAAGAGAAGTCTTTAGAACTACAAGAGGTATGTGTTCTAAGTCCTTTTATTTCAAAGCTTTGTGCATGTTTCTTATTTAGCTAAATTGATGAAATTAGAGTGCCAATGATCCGTCTCGCTTCCGCTGCGCTACATGCGCTCCATCAGGGATGACGCCCCACGATCGGCAAATGATTGATGCAGCGAGCGGCGGGGCCTTGATCGACAAGACCCCAGTTGAGGCCAAACAGTTGATATCGAATATGACAACCAACTCGCAGCAGTTTGGTATTCGAGGGCAAGGAAAAGTCCACAGTGTGACCCAGAGCCACGAGATGACTGAAATGAGGGCCCAAGTGGCCGAGATCGGTAATATGCTGAAAAAGATTGTTGGAGGAACCTGCGAGGCGGAGGAGGTGAATGCAATCGGGGGGTACGCTTCCAACCCAAGGAAGTATGACCCATATTCAAATACTTACAACCCCGGTTGGCGCGATCACCCCAACTTCAGCTATGGGAACAGGGAAGGACAACCTCGCTTCCAAGGCCAGTCTCACGATAGGCCTAACTCTTCCACTCAAGCTCAAGCCTCGATCTCCTCCAGCTTATTAGAAGAGATGGTCAGGACCATCGTGACATCCACCAGGTGGTTTCAGAAAGAAGCTCGAGAAGAGCTTAACTCCCACAAGGCCGAGCTGCAGAATTTGAACAAGCAGCTGACCCAAATGGCGGTGTCAATTAGCAAAATCGAGAGCAAGAGCTCAGGGAAGCTTCCTTCCCAAACCACGGTCAACTCATGTGAGAACGTGAGTGCTATTCAGCTGAGGAGTGGGAAGTCATTTTCCACCAGAGCCGTGAAGGAAGCTAGGGACAGCCTGAACGAGTCCGCCCAGCCTGCTCCCGAGAATCAGAATGAGAAAAAAGAAGAGAAGGTTAGTGTGCCAGAGGAAGTTGCCAGAGCATCCTTCCCTAGTAGGCTTGCGAAGCCTACTTTGAAATCCGACGACGAGGAGGTCCTTCGTACCTTCCAGAAGGTGATGGTCAACGTTCCGCTCCTAGAGGCAGTCAGCCAAGTGCCTAAGTACGCCAAATTTTTAAGGAGCTGGTGCACGAAGAAAAGGAAGTCCAGAGGGACTAAGAAGAGAAAAGATAACGTTTCTGCTATCCTCCCAGGTACGTTGCCCGCCAAGTGCAACGATCCAGGTACCTTTACTATTCCTTGCATGATAGGTAGTAAGGTAGTTAGAAATGCCATGCCAGACTTAGAGGCTTCTGTGAACGTTATGTCTTATGCTTTGTTTCTTGAACTGAACTTAAATGAACTGCATGAGTGTAACGTGACTGTCCAGTTAGCCAATGGGTCGAGTGTTTGTCCTAGAGGGAAAGTGGAGGATGTTCTTGTTAGGGTAGGTGATATGATGTTCCCCGCTGATTTCCTTGTTCTCGATATTAATGAAAAATCATTGCATGCTTCGTCCTCTATGTTGTTAGGATGCCCATTTCTTAAGACCGCTAGGGTCAAAATGGATGTGTTTAAGGGCGTCGTTTCTTTAGATTTTGATGATATAATGCATGAATTTTCATTATTTGAAAGGAAGTCTGTTGAGAATGTGTCTGTGGTTGAGTATGAAGAGAATGGGAGTCTACCCTCGCGCTTGAGGGATGGTTCCCATGTCTCAGTAAAAAAATCTGACTTAAATTTGATTGATGATACTGCTGTTTTTTGCACTAACGACTGTAATATTCACGTGCTTGAGGCACGAAGAGTGCAAATTGTTTCAAATGTTGCTTGCAGGAAAAGTGTGGGCGCGGACAAGTCTGGATCGTCCCCCGCACTTTCAGATTATGGTTGAGTCAGTAGAGAGAATTCAGTCGAGCAAACGACTTTAAAAATTTTGCGCTTCTCGGAGGCACCCGAGCGATGAACTGTTTTTTTTGTTTTAATTTAGTTGCTGATTTTTATTGCTTTTTAGCTTAATTTAGTCTTACATAACTTGCTGTTTTTTTTAGGAATCGAGGAAGAGAGGACAATTTTGGGCTTCGATGTGTGCGCGCCGCTTCCTCACCCTCGCCAGCTTCACAAAGAGTCAGGGAAGTGTAGTTTCTTCTTCCCTTTTTACTTTGTATATCTGACTGTATGGCATTGAGGACAATGCCAAATTTTCAAGTTGGGGGTGGAGTTGGACTGATGGATAAGCATGTGTAGTCTGTTGAGAAGTGCTATATCGATATTGAAGTGCTCGGGACTCTGTTTACTGTTTTCTGATGATGATAACCTAGGAAATGCATGTTGGAAATCTGAGCACGTACATAATCTAGTTTTTGCATGAGTTTTGCGTTTATTAGGTTCATGTCAAAAATTTTAAAAAAAATTTTGTTGCTCCCTTGCATCTTTAGCGCACTTAGCAACCTCTCCTTAGATTCCGTAGGCTTTGTAAATCGCATGTTGCACTAATTCTCGTTGTCACCCGGAAAGGTACTCTTAGGTAGCTTGTTGCATGAGAGTTAGTGGTTGGTTAATTGAGATAGCGTATGCTAAGCCTAATGTAAAAAAAAAATATATAGAAAAGCATGTTGGATAGAAAATCCTCTCGAGGCGCTCCTCCTTCTTATTAGCGCGCTTAAGAAGTAAGCGTCAATCCTTAAAAACATGAAGCTTTGGCCAAAGTTTGACGTGTTAGGCAGCTCGAGGTGGAAAGAAAAAGTGAATAAATTGTTGGTTCAAAGAACCTTAATAAAAGAGTACAAAGTACTCGTGAAAAGAAAAAAGAATGAGAAAAAAATACTTAGGTCTCTTAATTTGCTTCTCTCTCTCGTGTAAGTCGAGTTTAGACTGTTCTTAAACGCTAGAAGTAGGGGGAAAACGGGATGTCGTGTTGCATGTGGTTTTTCCGGGCTTACGTGAGTTTAGGAGTGGTTAGCTAGCACACACACACGTTAGGGGGCAAGAGTTAATTTTTTATATGATCGTAGTAAATGCATGCACGAATTGCTTTCATGATTATGTTGTGTTTAAATTTTCAAAATGCATGGAGGTTTGAGTTAGTAGCATGTAGGCGCGTCCTTAGAGTCAATTTCTTTGTAGCACTTGCTCGAGGACTAGCAAGGTTTAAGTTGGGGGTGTTTGATAACTCCATTTTGGAGTTATTAAATACTTCCTTATTATAGCTAAAGTCCGCGTTTAATTGTATAATTGATCTCGTTTGTAGGAGAAACGCCTCGGGAGTGCATCGGGAAAGAGTAAGTTGATCCGAGATGAAACGGACCAAAACTGCCTAGGAGAGGCAATTTTTCCAGCCCCAAACCCGAGAGCTAGCGCCGAGCTATAGCGTCGAGACGCTAGCTCGACGCTGTCAAAACCCGAGAGCTAGCGTCGACTGATAGCGTCGAGACGCTAGCTCGACGCTGCCCAGGCGTCGAGACGCTCCGGAGGAGGCGCGCGCAAGGAATCATCAGGCCAGCGTCGAGACGCTGCCCTAGCGTCTCGACGCCATCGCGAGGCGCGCGCGGATTATTTAGGGCGCAGCGTCGAGACGCTTGCCTAGCGTCTCGACGCTACGTCGATTACAGTAGCTAAAATGACGATTTTCTGCGCGGATTTTAGACATCTTCTCCATTCTTAGGCGATTCTTCTTCTTCTTACTCTCGTTTTTCCACCATTTTTCCTTTAGCTCAGCCATTGTTGGCTAGTTTATGAGCTTGCCTCTTGTATCTTGTTGATGACATCTTCCATGGCTTACCTTGGAGCGGAACTGACAACCCGTTCCATGGACGGCTAAGGTAAGGGTGAACGGTTTGGGAAATATTTGAGGGATTTTTGTTAGACGTTTTTGTTTTGATAATCTATGCTTTGATTACATTTTGGTGGCTGTTTATATGCATTTGTCTCTCTTGCATAATCCTATGCATATGTTAGAATGTTACGATTGACACTCGAATCTTCTAGCATGTTGTGAATGTTAAAGAATAGCGATGCCGTGCCTCTCACTATTCTACTAAGTGACACAGATTGATAAAACTAAATCGGAGTATCGAGTCGTGTATGATAGTTGTTGATTGCATACAGCGTTTGCGGGCAATCAGCTAGCAATTAGATTACATGTTTGAATATTCGTCGCAGTTAGCTAGTGACTATCTAGAATAAATTTAGGGTTGATCACCTTAATGCAATTTTGGATAATGTTTAATCGGAACTGTGTGGTCTGATTAATTTCTATGGAGTCGACTACCTTGGGGCTTCCGGGTAGTCGTCCGTGTGTATTATAAACTGTTTGCCATGAATTTTGTATTAAATGATAAGCTGAATTTGTCTAACAATTAATCCTGAAAATCCCCAAACCGTGCACGCGTCTCTCTCTATCTTTTTATTCTTCCGTTAGCGTTTATTGCTTTCTTTGCATGTTAAAAAATCCCCGTTACAGAAACATTGATCAATTAATTAATCTCAATTTTAATAGTAATTTCGGTCATAACTTCTCCTTGGATCGACCCTGTTACCACTGGCTGCAAAGCCATTGAAAATATGCTTATAAATCGTATTTTGGCAAGCCTCGACAGCTTGAGATTGACGATAATTCAAAATATCGCAGACCAAAAAATTGGCGTCGTTGCCGGGGAGAAGGCAAATTTGAGTGAAATTATGATTGACTTTGAAATTGATTGATTGATGGTCTGCTGAAATTTTTTTCTGTTTGTAGATTGTATGTTTAAATTTTTGTTTGTGTATGACCCGTTCCTCTGAGATTAGTGGATTGCAGTTTATCCCGGAAATCGAAAGAGAAGAGCGGCAGTTAAGGAGAGAAGCCCGGGAGGGGCAGAGATTGTTTGGAGAGGAAGAAGGCAATCCCTTCTTGTTTGAGGAGATGGCGCAAGGAGAAGCGTCGCGGACGCTGAAACAGCTGGCAGCGCCAGATCTGAACCTGCAGCCCTTGTGCATAAACTACCCCGTGGTAGCAGGTAATTTTGAGTTAAAGTCAGGTTTAATTCATCAGTTACCTTCTTTTCATGGTAATGCAGGGGAGGACGCGAACAAACATTTGATGGAGTTTCACTGCGTCTGCGCGGGGATGAAGCCCGCTGGAGTCACGGAGGAGCAGTTGAACACGAGGGCATTCCCCTTCACGCTCAAAGACAAAGCCAAGGATTGGCTATATTATCTGCCCTCCGGATCGATCACCACGTGGCAGGACATGAAGAGGGTATTCTTGGAGAAATACTTCCCTGCGTCCTTGGCCACTACTTTGAGGAAGAGAATCTATGGGATCACCCAAGACGTGGGTGAGTCCTTGCACGAATACTGGGAACGTTTTGGGCGCTTGTGCGCAAGCTTCCCACACCATCAGATTGCCGATCAGCTGCTGATACAGTATTTCTATGAGGGGATGACGCCCCACTATCGGCAAATGATTGATGCAGCGAGCGGCGAGGCCTTGATCGACAAGACCCCAGTTGAGGCCAAACAGTTGATAGCGAATATGACAACCAACTCGCAGCAGTTTGGTATTCGAGGGCAAGGACAAGTCCACAGTGTGACCCAGAGCTACGAGATGACTGAAATGAGGGCCCAAGTGGCCGAGATCGGTAATATGCTGAAAAAGATTGCTGGAGGAACCCGCGAGGCGGAGCAGGTGAATGCAATCGGGGGGTACGCTTCCAACCCAAGGAAGTATGACCCATATTCAAATACTTACAACCCCGGTTGGCGCGATCACCCCAACTTCAGCTATGGGAACAGGGAAGGACAACCTCGCTTCCAAGGCCAGTCTCACGATAGGCCTAACTCTTCCACCCAAGCTCAAGCCTCGAGCTCCTCCAGCTCATTAGAAGAGATGGTCAAGACCATCGTGACATCCACCAGCCAGTTTCAGAAAGAAGCTCGAGAAGAGCTTAACTTCCACAAGGCCGATCTGCAGAATTTGAACAAGCAGCTGACACAAATGGCGGTGTCAATTAGCAAAATCGAGAGCAAGAGCTCAGGGAGTACTTTTGTTCCCTCTTGAAAAAAAAGTGAGCGTTAGTCCTTAAAAACGTGAAGTTTATGCATGAATTTGACGTGTTAGGCAACTCAAGGTTGGAAAGAAAAAGAGAATAAATTGCTTGGTTCAAAGAACCTCAATAAAAGAGTACAAAGTACTCGTGAAAAGAAAATGAATGAGAAAATTTAGGTCTCTTAGTTTGCTTCTCTCTCTCGTGTAAGTCAAGTGTAGACTGTTCTTAAACGCTAGAAGTAGGGGGAAAACGGGATGATGTGTTGCATGTGGTTTTTCCGGGCTTATGTGAGTTTAGGATAGGTTGTCTAGCAAACACACACGTTAGGGGGCAATAGTTAATTTTTGATATGTTCGTAGTAAATGCATGCACGAATTGCTTTCATGATTATGTTGTGTTTGAATTTGTGAAATGCATGGAGATTTGAGTTAGTAGCATGTAAGCGTGTCCTTAGAGTCAATTTCTTATTAGCCTTGCTCGAGGACTAGCAAGATTCAAGTTGGGGGTGTTTGATAACTCCATTTTGGAGATATTAAATACTTCCTAAGTATAGCTAAAGTCCGCATTTAATTGTTCAATTAATCTCGTTTGTAGGAGAAATGGGGCAAAGAGCTCGTGCGTCCATTGGACCCATTTCGGAGCTAAAAGCGGAGTTTTAACGCCCCGGGAGTGTATCGGGAAAGGGCAAGTCGATCCAAGAAGAAACGGACCAAAATTGCCTAGGAGAGGCAATTTTTCCAGCCCCAAACCCAAGAGCTAGCGTCGAGACGCTAGCTCGACGCTGCCGAAGCGTCGAGACCCTGCTCCAGCGTCGAGACGCTCCGGAGGAGGCGCGCGCAAGGAATTATCGGGTCAGCGTTGAGACGCTCGCCTAGCGTCTCGACACCATCGCGAGGCGCGCGCGGATCACTTAGGGCGTAGCGTCGCGACGCTGCCCTAGCGTCTCGACGCTACGTCGATTTAAAGAAGCTGTAATGACGATTTTTAGCCATTGTTGGGCGAAACTTCATCTTCTTCCTCTCGGTTTTTCTCTGTTTTTTTCTCCTTTGCTCCGCCATTTGTGGCACATTTTGGAGCATTTTATTTGTATTAGCTTGGGGATGATTTCCACGGCCTTCCTTGGAGCGGAGATGACAATCCGTCCCATGGACGGCTAAGGTTAGGTGAACGGTTTGGGATAAATTTGAGGGATTATTGTTAGACTTTTTATGCTTTGAGAATCCATGCTTAGTTTACGAATTGGTGGCTGATTTGTATGCATTTATCATTCTTGCTTCACCCTATGCATGTGTTAGATTTCGCCGATTGACACTCGTGTTTTCTAGCATTTTGTTAATGTTAAAGAGTAGCGATGCCGTGCCTCTCACTATTCGACTAGTAACACAGATTGATAAAACTAAACCGGACTATCGAGTCATGCATGATAGTTGTTGGTTGCATAAAGCGTTTGCGGCCAATCAGTTAGCAATTAGATTACGTGATCGAATGTCTGTCGCGGTTTGCTAGTGACTATCTAGAGTCAATTTGGGGCTGATCACCCTAATGCAATTTTAGATAATGTTTAATTAGAATTGTGTGGTCTAATTAATTTCTATGGAGCCGGTTACCTTGGGGCTTCTCGGGTAATCGACCGTGTGTATTACAAACTGCTCGCCTTAGATTTGTGTTAAATGATAAGCTGAAATTGTCTAACAAATAAATCCCGAAAATCCCCAACCCGTGCACTCGTCTCTCTCTCTCTTTTATTCTTCCGTTAGCGTTTAATTCCTTACTTTGCATGCTTAAACATCCCCCCGTTGCAAAAACCCAATCAATTAATTAATTTGAAGATTAATTTAATTTCAGTCATAACCTTCTCCTTGGATCGACCCTGTTACCACCGGCTGCAAAGCTATTGATAATAGGCTTATAAATTGTATTTTGGCAAGCCTCGACAGCTTGAATTTGGACTACCCCAAAAGTAGATCTACCACACGCTCATAAAGCCTTGTTAAATTTACTCAAGCATCGGTTAGTCCTCAGGTAGGAGGTGATCCGTCAATTCATTTTCCTCCAACCTTAGACAAAACTTCTCCGGGTGAGTTTCTCATAACCTCAGCATTTACGAGATAACGACCTATTCATCTAATGAACGAGATCGTCTCATTAACCCTTAATGAACTTGCTCTTCTTTGTTATAGATTTTTGAAAGTCTAAGTCATTTTTACAACGATTGCAAAAGCATACTCTCTATAACAACTATCTATATAATTTATACTCATAAATGAATATCAAATTTTTAACCCAAAAAATGAATTAAATAATTTATACTCATAAATGAATATCCAATTTTTAACCCAAAAATGAATTAAATAATTTATACTCATAAATGAATATCCAATTTTTAACCAAAAAAATGAATTAAATAATTTATATTCATAAATGAATAAATGAATATTAAATTTTAGCCATAAAATGACCTATAAATTTTATACTCATAAAATGCCAATTTTATTTGTCAAATTAGGTAAAGACCTTTCAAAACAGTTTAAATCTTATTTTGTTACTTTTCTCCAATTTTCGAAATTAATTAAAATACAAAAAATAAAAAGTGAATTTACAATTTAAAAAAGACTCAATCAAATATAAATAAAAAAATAAATAAAAAGGTAAAAAACATTAATAATAATCAAATACCCGGACCAAATACGATGTCTACAGCTTGCTCCCCTTTGTGTATCTTTGAAGAATTGAAAGGGTAGACAAAGGACGAAGACAGAGTATTGGGAAGGTTTAAATTTGTTTATTATTAAAACTAAAATGAACATGATTCCACACATGCTTCAACCTCTAATCTTGGATTAGGGTTCGATTTGACCAACAAAGTAATAAGATGGACCTGGGTTCACGCAGGCTACGACCGCTAATACTGGATTGGGGTTCGATTTAACCAACAAGTAATTTAAAACGGACCTTGGCTATCTCCCGGGCTTCGACCGCTAATGCTGGATTAGGGTTCGATTTAACCAACTGGAATTTAAAATGGACCTGGCTATCTCCCGGGCTTCGACCGCTAATGTTGGATTGGGGTTCGATTTAACCAACTGTAATTTAAAATGGACCTGGGCTATCTCCCGGGCTTCGACCGCTAATGCTCGATTAGGGTTCGATTTAACCAACTGAAATTTAAAACGGACCTGGGCTATCTCCCGGGCTTCGACCGCTAATGCAGGATTAGGGTTCGATTTAACCAACTGAAGTTTTAAAATGGACTTGGGCTATCTTCCGGGCTTCGACCGCTAATGCTGGATTAGGGTTCGATTTAACCAACTGGAATTTAAAATTTACCTGGGCTATCTCCCGGGCTTCGACCACTAATGTCGGATTAGGGTTCGATTTAACCAACTGAAATTTAAAACGGACCTGGGCTATCTCCCGGGCTTCGACCGCTAATGCTGGATTAGGGTTCGATTTAACCAACTGGAATTTTAAAACGGACCTGGGCTATCTCCCGGGCTTCGACCGCTAATACTGGATTAGGGTTCGATTTAAACAACTGGAAATTAAAACGGACCTGGGCTATCTCCCGGGCTTCGACCGCTAATGCTGTATTAGGGTTCGATTTAACCAACTTGAAATTAAAATGGACCTAGGCTATTCCCGGGCTTCGACCGCTAATGCTGGATTAGGGTTCGATTTAAGCAACTGGAATTTTAAAATGGACCTAGGCTATCTTCCGGGCTTCGACCGCTAATACTGGATTAGGGTTCGATTTAACCAACTAGAAATTAAAACGGACCTGGGCTATCTCCCGGGCTTCGACCGCTAATGCTGGATTAAGGTTCGATTTAACCAAGTGGAAATTAAAACGGACCTGGGCTATCTCCCGGGCTTCGACCGCTAATGCTGGATTAGGGTTCGATTTAACCAACTGTAATTTAAAACGGACCTGGGCTATCTCCTGGGCTTCGACCGCTAATGCTGGATTAGGGTTCGATTTAACCATTTGAAATTTGAAATTCTTGTTAAAACACCATGACCTCTTACAAATACGAGGGAGGAATGAAAGTATGATTTATGTAGCGTGAGTTTGTCACAGGACATGAAAACTAATATGAATTGATGAACGACTCTCTAAAGAGAATGTGCTGACATGCAAATGCAAATGGGTTAAAATCATGTGGATAAATTTCAATGTTCGTTATGGGTAGAACCTGTTCATTATCACGTATGACCACGTGTGCCTTGATTTGTTTTGGTTTGATTAATGAAATTGATTTTGAAAGCATGATGACCAATGGTAGAAAAATGGAAGTCATTAATGCAATATGTATGCATGTGCATGTTGATGGTAAATTTTAAAATGACATGAATGCAATATGTATGCATGTGTGCATACAAATGGTAAATTGAAAAGTCGTTAATGCAGCATGTAAGCACGATTTTTATATGACCGACTTTCACTATCTAACCATAATATATGAGAATGATTTTATTATTATTATTATTTTTTTTTTTTTTATTTTATTGAAAAAAATGATGTAAATGGTCTCAATTTGGTAAAAAACGTGCAATATATGTGATAATTATGACATCAAAGTGATTGTCCTTGTCTACTTTCATCATTGTGTGTTAGCTTACATTTAGCAAAGAAACAAAAAAAAAATGTTCTCATCATCGGAGATTTTATTTTTTTATTTTTTTATTTTCGCTTTCACTCGAAATGAATTATGAATGTCAATCGTAGAGTACTCAACCATATTAGGCATGGTAAATGTTTTGGAAGTGTCTCATGTGCTAGGTTAGATAACTATCAAAAGTAATTTGTAGAATTGAATATCTTACTTGATTAACTGCTTCATAATTTAGTCTTGTAATAGGCACAATAATTTGTATGCAAGAAAATGAGTTTGAGTTCGAGTTAAGTATGAAATGGTAAACAAATACATATTTTTCTTCGTAAGGAAGAAAAAACAGAGGAGGATGTGGTCTTCAAATCTCTCGAACAATAAGAGATTGATTATAAAAAAATTTAATATTTGAATAAGAGGTTGGAATATGATCCAATAGAAGACGAATGAAGTGATTTCAATTCTTTGGACAATAGTTTTGAGAACTTGAGGCAGCCCCTTTGGTAATCATCTCGTACGTGTATCTTTCTTCCTCTGAGTAAGCTCGAGGTCTTTGATAATTTGATTATCTCCACCTTGACATCGTCTGGTGTGACAAATATGAACGATTTTGCCCAAATGCGGCAAGGGTGAAGGACTTGTCCAGTGTTGATTTGTAAATGGTAGCTTCTTGATCTATCGATTTGCACCAATCTCACTATCTATTGTTTTGCACCAATCTCGCTTTTTTTTTTTTTTTTTTTTTTTTTAAAGAAAGAGATGGTGCGATCAATTACTCAAGCTTGTTGATATCGACTTTACCCTAGTATTACAAAGATGAAGTCTTTGCTCCAGTTTGCAAATGTGAAGACTTTGCTCCAGTCCTTTTATGGTAGCGTTATTCTAGTGTGGTAAAGACAAAGTCTTGCTTCAGTTTAGAAATGATGATCTCGTTCAGTGTGGCAAAGATGAAGGCTTTGCTTTGGTTTAGATATGATGACCTTGCTCCAATGTGGCAAAGATGAAGGCTTTACTCCAGTTTAGATATGATGACCTTGCTCCAGTGTGGCAAAGATGAAAGCTTTGCTCCAGTGTGACAAAACTGAAATCTTTGTCCCAGTTTGACAAAGATGGAGGCTTTGCCCCAATTGGTTGCTTCGCAAAGGAGATTTTCCAAGTATTCCGGATGCAGTTCCTTGATCTACTGATTGCACAAATTTTGCAGCATTTTTTTTTTTTTTTTTAAACATAGTTCCTTTTTAGCAAAAATTTGTGCAATCGTATAAAAAAATGATAATCTATTCTCTTCTTTGCAAACTCCAATTATCTTCTCGGGTTGTTTCTTCGTCCATAATCCTTGGCATCGTGATGGAGATGTCCCGCGAGCAGAACTCATTGAAAGAAATTGAGATTTCGAGATTTTTTTTTTTTTTTTTTTCACAGTTACTAACTTATTTGTTCTCAAAACCACAATCTTTAGTCTTGGTATCATTTTCTAATCGAGGAAAGAGAAATGACAAATGATAAGAATGGAAAGCAATGAGAATTTGAATCAAATGAAGTCGAATATGAGAAATATATGAGAAATTACAAGTCTTAATTACGAAGCAGTAAGTCACAAGAGTTCAATACTATTTCACCAAATTTGAAGTTCTCTCGAATAATTTGAGATATTTGTCATCTAATTAATTATGGCAGGTTTAGCAAAAGGCTAGGTAGGTAGATAAATGTAGAGGTGCACCCTGTAAATGGTGAGTTTAGTCTGGGATTTTATGGTGGATCAACAAATCGGGATAAATTGCCTCAAAGCTATATAGGACATGCTGGTTCAAGGTTTTACTGTGAGTAATTTTGGGCTCTCACTGTAAATTGGTGTTTTCCCACTGTGATTATTAAAACCTTGTTCGGGAGTGTATAGTAGTATAATGTTTAGCACATGAGAAATTTGAAGGTCAAAATGGAGTTCTCTCAATTTAAAACTTAGCTTAATAACGAAGGTTGAGAGGGATATTTTTCAGAAGGTCATAAAATGGTTGAGAGTTATAATTTTCATAACAGAGCAGTGAAAGATTTTATTTTTTTATTTTTTTTTTTGCAAATTTTCGAGTGATGATTCATCATTTTTTTCCATAATTATTGTTAATGCTTCAACTAAAAATAACGAACAAAATAAACACAATGATGATCAAACTGTGCACATAATTGTTTCTTTTTATTATGTAAAATGAGATAATGAATGCATAAACTTTTTTTTTTTTTTTTTTTTTTTTTTTTTTAGCTCAAACACCACTTTCACATCAGCACATGAGGGCTTTGCAAGAAACCTTGGTTGGACACTGACTTTGCTCCATAGATCAATTCTCCTATCCTTCCTTATTGTAGTAGAAATTGAAGCATACCAATGATGACCTCGTCCGTTGACTATTTGAACTCATATGAATCTCTTTTGAACTACTAATGTTAATTTGAAAATGTCAAGTACTTGCACCATTTGTTTTCTATTAAATGCAAAGATAATCAAAGAACTATATCAACATTCAAAAGGAAGAGCAGCATGTGATATACTAAATAAGATTTCAATTTATGATCAGAAGAATAAAAGTACATGTCTCAAGGCTAAGATGTGAGGAATGATATTCCAAAGCTTGAAATATAAAGTAATTCTGTTAAACATGATAATGAATTTGGAATGTTATTCTCTTAATTACAACGTTGAAATCTAATGATACAAACAAGTCTTCTAGGGTATTGATGATTCATGCATAATACTTCCGGGCGTAATCTGAGCTAGTTGGATTTGGTAGCTCATTCCCATCCACATTGGTCAAAATCAAAGCTCCTCCAGAAAAAAGCCCTTTTTACGACGAAAGGTCCTTCATAATTGGGAGTCCATTTTCCTCGATGATCCTTCTGGCATGGGAGAATTCGTTTCAAGACCAAATCTCCTTCCTTGAATACTCTAGGACGCACCTTTTTGTCGTAGGCTTTCATCATTCGTCGTTGGTAGAGTTGCCCTCTACACAGTGCAGTTAACCTTTTCTCTTCCACGAAATTGAGTTGTTCATAACGATTTTGGATCCATTCAGCCTCTTCTAACTTAGTTTCCATGAGGATCCTTAATGATGGAATTTCTACTTCAATAGGAAGAACAACTTCCATACCGTAGACTAATGAAAATGGCGTTGCTCTAGTCGAAGTGCGAACCGATGTGCGGTATCCATGTAATGCGAAGGGAAGCATGTCGTGCCAATCTTTATATGTCATTGTCATTTTCTGTATGATTTTCTTTATATTCTTGTTGGCTGCTTCTACAGCTCCATTCCTTTTCTGTCTATACGGAGTTGAGTTCAAATGTTTGATCTTAAATTGCTCACATAGTTCTTGCATCAATTTGTTGTTCAAGTTCTTTGCATTATCAGATATTATAATCTCTGGAAGACCATAACGACATATGATCTCCTTTTTTATAAACTTGATCACAACTCCTTTTGTCACTTCTCGATATGTCATCGCTTCCACCCACTTCTCGATATGTCTTTTCTAACATGGTGTATTTAGCTTCACAACTAGTAAATTTCTTGCTCAAGTAATATATGGCTTGTTCTCTTCTCTCTGGTTCATCATGTTGTCCTAGTACACAGCCCATTGAATTTTCTGTCACAGTGATATATAGAATAAATGGGCGACCTGGAGTTGGCGGCACAAGAATGGGAGGATTCTGTAAGTATTGTTTTATCTTTTCAAATGCTTTTTGACAATTTTCGTCCCATACTCCTCCATCATTCTTACGAAGTAGCTTGAAGATTGGTTCACATGTTGCTGTTAAATGTGATATGAATCTTGCAATATAATTCAGTCTTCCTAGGAATCCTCTAACTCCTTTTGAGTATGTGGTGGTGGCATCTCTATAATAGCTTTGACTTTATCAGGATCGACCTTGATTCTTTCCTGGCTTACAACAAAGCCTAATAATTTCCCAGAAGTTGCTCCAAATGTGCATTTTTTTGGATTCAACTTTAATTTAAACTTCCTCAACCGATCGAACAACTTCCGAAGAATGGTTGTATGCTCTTCTCCTTGTCTTGACTTAGCAATCATGTCGTCCACATACACTTCAATCACTTTATGCATCATATCGTGGAAGAGAGCGACCATGGCTCGCTGATAGGTTGCCCCAACATTTCTCAATCCAAACGGCATGACCTTATAGCAGAAGGTCCCCCACAGTGTAATGAACGTCGTCTTTTCCTGATCCTCTTGTGCATTTTTATTTGGTTATTGCCAGAGAATCCGTCCATGAAGGAAAAAGTGGGAAATCCTGTAGTATTATCTACTAGCAAATCTATATGAGGAAGAGGGAAATTGTCTTTAAGGCTTGCTCGATTCAAATATCTGTAATCAACGCACATCCGCACTTGGCCATTTTTTTTCGGTACAGGTACAATATTTGCTACCCATTCAGGATAGTTTGCCACTGTCAAGAACACTTCAATCTCTTTATGCATCATATCGTGGAAGAGAGCGACCATGGCACGCTGATAGGTTGCCCCAACATTTCTCAATCCAAATGGCATGACCTTATTGTTGGGTTTTATGTCCTAAAACTCGTGGTTTGTAAACTGTTATGTTTGTAAATACTCTATTTAGAATAAAGGGTTATTAGTTTTATTCAGTAAAGAAGTTTACTGGAATAAAGTGAAACGTGTTTAAGTTAACCTATACCAATGACCAACACCCTTGGCTGAATATGAGTACTGGAGCTTCATGTATGACATGATTGTGGATCAGGCTCAAGTAGTCAGTCAAAACGGTCTATAGTATACGGATAAGGCTGGGTACTTTATCCAGGTAACACTATTGGATGCGGCTCACTTTGTATTGTACAAAACGATGTGATCCGAATCGTTTCACATGGAGATGTGCGAGTGAGGGCGTCCTGTGCAAAGAGTTTGCATAAGACCGAACCACGTATTAAGTCGCTCTCTCTTTATAACTTCGTTTACTGATGGGACCGACTTATACATATTGATGGCCTAGGTAACTCGATCTCAATCCTGAGCTTGCTATGAACTCCTGCTTATTCGATAGTATCCTTTGACTTGCACGGGTGAGAGTGGCCCATAAGCGTCGACTCAATAAGCCTACCATCTTGGGGATAAAGTCGAATAGGTAGCTGGGGACATAGTACAGCAAGATTGGAGTTCACTCCTAACCCGCTCTTCAGGGTTAGTAGATAGGTTGTTCCCTTAATAGCTGACTCCGGGGCTTGAACAATGAGCGCTCACACTCTCATGTGATGAGAGGGTTAACTGATCTATTGGTTGGACCACAGATCTATTGTTCATTAGAGGTGTCAGTGGTACTTAAGGAACAAGACGTAATGCAGGGGTTAAACGGTTTAAATGACCCAGTTGTGATTACGAACAACCTGTGAAGGGTCGACTTGCCCGTGACGGTTATATCAAGAGGACATAATATATCTACAGTGAGGAGAGTGCAACCCTCGGACTATAGTGCAGTCTCTGGGGGTTAACGAAAGGTTATTGATTCGGGTTAAAAGAGTTTTGACCGAATAATCTCGTATCGTTGGAGCTCATGATCTGTAGGTCCTTTAAGTTCTCTTGGCTAGCTCGGATAACGTCGTGCAACAGTAAAAGAGAAAATTAAAAGAAAAAGAATTTTAATCGTTCAAATTCGGCTTATGGAAGGAGGATGAACATATTTAAATATGATTTAAATATGGACATATTTAAATGTGATTTAAATATGAGAATGGCCTAAAACATGAGCAGGATTCATGTGTAAAAAAGTCGGTTTTCGAAAAACTGGGTTTAGTCATATTATTTAATTAATATTTGATATTGAATTAAATAATAATTATTAATTAAAAAGTTTAATTAATAATTATATATATATTTTTTTATTTATTAAAATGTTTAATAAATAAAATTATTATTATTATTTTTAATAATAATAATAATAATAATAATTATATATATATGTGTCTTGCATGCAGCAAGACACATATATGATGGAGCGTTGATGGAACGCAGCGGAAGCGATTTGGATCATAGACACTCTAATTTCATCAATTTAAACAAATGGAAACATGCAAACGCAATGAAAAAGAGAAATTAGAACACATACCCTTGTCGTTCGTACTTCTCCAATTTTCACCGCCAGAAGCTCCTCGCGAGCTCACCGAGCCTTCTTAGAAAAACTTTGTGGACCACCCACGGTAGTCCCGCTATCCTCGGGCCGAGAAACGAAGTAGTGGGACTCCTTTTACAAGAGAAAAGAAGGAAGAAGCTCACTGAAGAAAAACTTATTTTTCTAAACAGATAGCTACGGACGGAAGAAGAAGAAGAATTCATAATTGAAATTTCATTTCAATTGGTGAAACCCAAAAGGCACTCAGCTTTTTAATTTTGTTTTTCTTCTTTTTTTTTTTTTTTTTTTTTTTAAATTGATCTGATATATATATATATATATATATATCCCTTATATGTTTACATGTGTCTTACATTGCATGTAAGACACATGTAAATAAATATATATATATATATATATATATATATATTTATATATTATTATTATTATTAAAAATAATAATAATTATTTTATTAATTAAACTTTTTAATTAATAAAAAAAAATATATATATATTAAATTAATTAATATTATTTAATTCAATATCAAATATTAATTAAATAATATAATTAATCCCGATTTTCCGAAACCGACTTTTCACATATGAATCCAATTCATATTGTAGACAAATCTCATATTTAAATCATATTTAAATATGTCTAAATTCTTCCACAAATCCGAATTTGAACGATTCAAATTCTTTTCTTTTCTTTTATATTGTTTCACGGCTTTATCCGAGCTAGCCAGGAGAACCGTAAGGACCTACAGATCATGAGCTCCAACGATACGAGATTATCCGGTCAAAACTCTTTCAATCGAACTAACAAACATTCGTTAACCCCCGGAGATTTCACTAAGGCCAAGGGCTGCACTCTCCTCACTGTAGATATATTGTGTCCTTTTGATATAACTATCATCAGTAAATCGATCCTTCACAGGTCGTTCGTAATCACAACGGGTCATATATACCGTTTAACCCTTGTATTATGTCTTGTTCCTTAAGTACCACTGACACCTCTAATGAACAATTGATTTGTGGTCCAACCATCAAATCAGATTCCTCCCTGATCAGGAGAGGATGGGCCCATTGTTCAAGACCTGGAGTCAGCACTTAAGGGAACAACCTCTCTACTAACCCTTAAAGCGGGTAGGAGTGAATTCCATCTCGCACAACTACGTCCCCAGCCACTTATTCGATCTTATCCCCAAGATGGTAGGCTTATGTAGTCGGCGATCTGGCCACTCTCACCCGTACAAATCAAAGGATAAGGTTGAATAAACAGGAGTTCATAGTAAGCTCAGGATTGAGATCGAGTTACCTAAGTCATCATAATGAAAAAACCGGTCTTTACAGTAAACGGTGTTAAAAAGAAAGAGCGATTTTATTTCTTGGTTCGGTCTTGTGCAAACTCATTGCACAGGACGCCCTCACTCATATTTCTCTACATGAAACGATTCGAATCACATCGTTTTGTACTATACAAAGTGAGCCGCGTCCAATAGTGTCCCCAGGATAAGGTACCCAGCGTTATCCCTATACTATAGACCATTTTGGCTGTCTACTTGAACTTGATTCACATCCATGTCACACATGAAGTTCAAGTACTCACACTATCGCCATGGGTGTTAGTTATTGGTATAGGTTAATACAAACACAATTCACTAAAATTCGATAACAACTTTATTGAAATAAAATATATATATTCAAACAGTTTACAAACTACGAGTTTTAGGACATAAAACCCAACAAACTCCCACTTGGACTAAAACGTCAGTGGAGTAGATGTTGGTCGAGAGAACTAGAATATCAAATATCTAAAGTTTCTCCCACTGTCCTACTCAGCAGCTCGCAGCCCTATACTTTTTAGGTGTCTCTCAAACACTTTAGCCATGAGACACTAAGTAAACGGATCAACAATGTTGTGCTCCGAGGCTACCTGTGTGACGATCACATCTCCTCGTTGCACTATCTCCCTGATGAGATGATACTTCCGCTCAATATGCTTTCCACGCTTATGGCTTCTAGGTTCTTTAGAATTTGCCACTGCACCACTGTTATCACAATAAAGGGTGATTGGCAAGTTCATATTTGGAACAATTTCCAAATCTGTCAAGAACTTCCTAAGCCATACAGCTTCCTTCGCTGCTTCGCAAGCTGCGACATACTCAGCTTCCATGGTGGAGTCAGCAATACAACCTTGCTTTATACTCCTCCATACTATTGCTCCTCCGTTAAGAGTGAACACTGATCTTGATGTAGATTTTCTGGAATCTATATCAGTCTGAAAATCAGAGTCAGTGTATCCTGCAAGGATCAAATCCTTCGCGCCATACACAAGCACATAGTCTCTCGTTCTCCTAAGATACTTGAGGACGTGTTTAACGGTTGTCCAGTGATCATATCCTGGATTGGACTGGATCCTACTGACAATTCCTACTGCATAGCAGATGTCGGGTCGTGTACACAACATAGCGTACATGAGACTACCAACTGCAGATCCATAGGGAATTCGTCTCATATCCTCAACCTCTTGAGGTGTCTTAGGAGACTGTTCCTTAGACAAGTGAATTCCATGCCTAAAAGGCAGCGAACCTTTCTTGGAATTCTGCATCGAATATCTTGATAACACCTTGTCAATATAAGATGCTTGAGACAGCGCTAGCACTTTGTTCTTACGATTCCTTATGATCTAAATCCCTAGAACAAACTGAGCCTCTCCCAAATCTTTCATTTGGAATTGGGTCGCTAGCCAATTCTTAACGTCAGTTAGGAACCCTACATCATTCCCAATGAGTAGTATATCGTCTACGTACAAGACTAAGAAAGCTACAACAGTATTGACTACTTTCTTGTAAACACAAGGTTCGTCAATATTTTGTTCAAAGCCATAAGATTTGATCGCCGTATCAAATCTTATATTCCAGGATCTAGATGCTTGCTTCAACCCATAAATGGATCGATTAAGCTTGCAAACCTTTTTCTCTTGACCCTGAAGTATGAATCCCTCTGGTTGAGCCATATAGATACTCTCCTCAAGATTACCAGTCAGAAAGGCAGTCTTGACATCCATTTGCCAGATTTCATAATCATAAAATGTAGCAATGGATAAGAGTATTCTAATCGACTTTAACATGGCAACAAAAGAAAATGTTTCTTCATAGTCCACCCCTTCTCTTTGGGAATAACCTTTTGCCACAAGTCGAGCCTTAAAGGTTTGCACATTACCGGCTTGGTCTCGTTTTCTCTTGTAGATCCACTTGCAACCGATAAGTCTTTCACTATCTGGTTGGTCTACAAGATCCCATACCAAATTGAAGTACATAGACTCCATGGATCCTCAACGCCATCATCAGGTATGACGACTTGAGTTTCAGACAACCCGATGTAGCGGTCAGGCTGTCTTACATCCCTCCCACTGCGTCGAGGCTTTCTCAACTCTTGAGAAGGACCAGCCTGATCAACAACCTTTGTTGATCCGTCTGTATCTTTCCTGGAAAATTCGGACAAAACAATTTTGCTCGACGGTTGATGATCTCTCATGTGGTCTTCCTCTAAGAACGTGGCATTAGTCGATACTAGTACCTTGTTCTCACGAGGATCGTAAAATAGACCACCTTTCGTTTCCTTGGGATAACCTACAAATAGGCACAATTTTGAACGATGTTCCAACTTCTTTGGATTGGGTACTAGCACATGTGTCGGACACCCCCAAATCCTGAAGTGACGTAAACTACCTTTACGCCCTCTCCATAACTCATAAGGTGTTTCAGAAACACTCTTAGAGGGAACCATGTTCAAAATATATACTACAGTCTCTACTGCATATCCCCAAAACGAACTAGGCAAATCAGCATAACTCATCATAGATCGAACCATGTCTAACAGGGTTCTATTTCTCCTCTCGGACACACCATTCTGCTGTGGTGTTCCTGGCGCTGAGAGTTGAGATACTATTGCATGTTCTATCATATAGTCCTGGAATCTTAAATCCATATACTCTCCACCTCGATCTGATCGGAGTGTTTTTATCGATTTACCTAATGTGTTCTCAACCTCTGCCTTATACTCTTTGAACTTTTCAAGAGCTTCGAACTTATGATGCATTAGATAAAGATAACCGTACCTAGAATAATCATCAATGAAACTGATGAAATATTCATACCCTCCTCGTGCTTTGACATTCAAAGGACCACAGAGATCCAAATGCAAGATTTCTAGAGGTTCTTTGGATCTATGACCTTTTTCAGAAAAAGATCGTTTGGTCATTTTGCCCTCAAGACAAGACTCACATGGCGGTAAAGAGTTGTTCTTTAAACGATTTAGCAGACCACTCTTAACCAATCTCCCAATCCTATTGAGATTAATGTGACCTAGTCTTAAGTGCCAAAGATAAGTACTTGGAGAAAGTTTCTGCCTTTTAGTTTGAGTCTCAGCTGTTTTAAACATTTCAGTGTTCAAAATAGCTTTGGCGTCGGTTGGTCTTAACACATATACGTACACCTCTTTTGCTAATGAATGCTTCATTATGAACAAAAGATACTTTATACAACTGTTCTAACAAACAAGAAATAGATACAAGATTCCTCTTGAAGGTAGGAACCAGGAGTACATTTTCTAGTAAAATGAAACTATCTCTATACAACAACTTTACAGCTCCCACTGCTTCAACTGAGACAACCTCTCCAGTTCCAACTCTGAGAGTTATCTCACCTCGAGAAAGTGGCTGCCAAGAACTAGTTTCCTGAAAAGAAGAACAAACATGGTTAGTAGCTCCTGAATCAAGTATCCAGGTATGACAATCATGTTCTACTAAACATGTTTCGACAACAAATAAATCATATTTACCTTGTCTTTCCTTCTCAACCTTTTTCTCTGCAAGATACTTTGGGCAATTTCGTTTCTAGTGCCCATCTACACCACAATGGAAACATTTTCCTTTGTCTGCAGATCTACTCTTGCTCTTAGCAGCAGCAGGTGCTTTTCCCTTCCTTTTATCTTTCTTCTTCTTTTGAATACTCTTATTCTTAATAGAAGAAAGTTCAGACCTACTCCCTGAAGACGACCCCTTTTGGAATTTCCTTGAAGTGACAACGTTTGCCTCCTTCTCTTTTCCTTTAGAAGTGTGAAGGGACTGATAGGTCTGTAGCTCACTGAGGAGAGAAGTCAAATTATACTTTATCTTGTTCATCACCATATTGGTTCTGAACTGAAGGAAACTCTTTGGAAGAGATTCCATGATAAAGCTTACGTGACTTGACTCATCAATAGTAGCTCCATTTACTTCCGCCACATTGAAGTGGACCATCATGTTAAGGACATGCTCCCTAACAGAGGTACCCTCTTTCATGCGAGAGTTGTAAACGTATTTGAGGGCTTCATGACAGACCGATGAGGACGATAGTCCAAACATCTCCTGTAATGAAGACATGATTTCTTTAGCAGAAACCATATCCTCGTGCTTCTTAACTAACACATCAGATATGCTGGCTAAGATATAGACTCGAGCTTTATCATTAGCCCTTGTCCATCTATCATATGCTTCTCGAACAGTTCGAGTCGCATCCGAGCTAGGAGGGGGAGGAAAATCCTCTGATAAGACGAACCTGAGATCATCTAGAACGAGAATCGTATTCAAGTTCGATTTCCAGGTCGCGTAGTTATCGCCCGTTAACTTATCGGAAGCTAGTAAGTGAATGAAAGAGCTAGACATGCTGAAAAGAGAATGAATAAATATTAGTGAAAAGGTTTTAACCTAATTTACACACCAATCAAGAATTTAGCAAAGAATAATAATGTACCCAAAACTGATTATTAAACTGCAACGATACTTCAGTGGGTCAGAATGGTCGCTACCGAGGGGCAGTCAAGCATTCCTTCACTGAATCAAGACATTCTTGACTAAATACTAATACCAGAATATCTCATATTCCTATAGCATCTTAGTTATCGCTGTTTGGTCAAGATTTACTAACTCCTTAGCAAATCTCGTAAGTGTGACCCTCCATTTTTAGAATTCATAGGGCGGCCCCAACGATGCAACCGAATGGAAATGTCAAAGTTGGGAATGACTCTATGTTTCTTTATCCATAAATGGTGATTGAGATGTTCCGATTCCTATGAATGGATCGGTACCTCTTGTGGGCACCTAGCAGGCGGAACATAGAAATCTCACGGTTCAATCCAATGGAGGAGACCGCAGGATGTATTGACATACTTCCTCCTCCCACTTACTATAAATACTTTATCCATTCACCTTGCTCTTGAATTATGCAAATACCATCCGAATGGGGATGCCCTATTGACATCACGAGGCCGAGCATAATTCTCACGGTGTGAACTTGACAGAGAACGTAGTAGGAGAGGGACATATCATATATACCTTGTCAACACCTCTACTAAGTATTTTAAGACGGAATGGGTAAATTACTCAAGTATTATCCGGCTAAGACAATAAGACCTAAGTCTAGGTAAAACAAACTTTTACCTATGATGTCTAGGTGATAAACACTTTATTACCTCACACCACTCACGCATGCTCATAAAGTCGGGTTAACTTTACTCAAGTACCGGATGGTCCCCAGGTAGGAGGTGTTCCGTAAACCGTCAGCTTAAATACCTCCAACCTCGAACAGGATGTCCCCGGGTGAGTTTCTTGTAACCTTAGCATTTACAAGATATCGACCTATTCATCTAATGAAACGGAACGATACATTCAACCCTAAGTGAGCATGCCTTTGTCTTTGTTATAGATTTTAAAAGTCTATGCCAATTTTACAACGCTTTGCAAAACTAAGACTTACTACAACAAACTTCTACATGCTTCTCAAACATGCATCACTAAGGCATGAAAAGTTGAATATTTAATTTCATAATCAATAGAACACTTATATCGATTATGCTCTTAAACATTCAACTCTTAATTCATAATCAATATAACACTTATATCAATACTCTGAATTAAGCATGCATCCTATACATTATAAAACTTATAACAAACAAAATGCATCTGATGTTGGATGTTTAATTTCATAATTAATATAACACTTATATCAATTATTCTATTAAGCAAACAACATCTAATTCATGAATTAATATAACTCTTATATTAATACTCATGTATAAACATGCATCCTATACATTATAACATTTATAACATACCATGTGCATAAAATTAGGACAACCTATGTTGTACATTCAACTTCATAATTAATATAACACTTATATCAATTATTGTATTGAACTAACAACAACTAATTCATGAATTAATATAACTTTTATATTAAAACAGATGAATTGCCAAATATGCATACGATATATTATAACACTTATAACATATTTTCAATGCATGAAGCATGCTTCCTACGGTGGGATTTTAAATCTATGTGGCATACGTTATGCACATACAAACATGGAATTTAATTAAAACATACATTCGCAATGAATATTTAATTAAACACACTAAAGTGGATCGAATTTGGCATTTAACAAGCAATAACTAATTTATTCCAAGCTTGATCAACAAGCTACGTCTTGAGCGGACTTCGAACTCTTCGCACCGCCTTTGACCAACTTGCTTCCTCCGAACGCTTCGGCCAAATTCTCTTCGAATTTCTCCTCGTATTGCCTAGAATGAGTTTGAACTTACACCGAACATTTCGGCGAGTTCCAAACTCAAACTTCTTTCACAAAGAAACCTATATGGACTCTAATGACTCTAAAAATACAGACTCTTTAGCATACATTAAAGCCCATACATTCTCGGGCAATTACAAATTTTGAAATTCAAAAAGAAACTATGCAAAAATCGATATTCACTTTAGACGCCAATCAGAAACAATTTCTAAATAAAACCCACCATAACTTAAATTGATAGAAATTGAGTGGCCAAAAACGCTCTGATACCAATTGATGGAGCGTTGATGGAACGCAGCGGAAGCGATTTGGATCATAGACACTCTAATTTCATCAATTTAAACAAATGGAAACATGCAAACGCAATGAAAAAGAGAAATTAGAACACATACCCTTGTCGTTTGTATTTCTCCAATTTTCACCGCCAGACCTCCTCACGAGCTCACCGAGCCTTCTCACAAAAACTTCGTGGACCACCCACGGTAGTCCCGCTATCCACGGGCCGAGAAACGGAGTAGTGGGACTCCTTTTACAAGAGAAAAGAAGGAAGACGCTCACTGAAGAAAAACTTATTTTTCTAAACAGAGAGCTACGGACGGAAGAAGAAGAATTCACAATTGAAATTTCATTTCAATTAGTGAAACCCAAAAGGCACTCAGCCTTTTTATTTTGTTTTTCTTCTTTTTTCTTTTTTTTTTTTTTTTTTTTTAATTGATATGATATATATATATCCCTTATATGTTTACATGTGTCTTACATTGCAGGTAAGACACATGTAAATATATATATATATATATATATTTATATATTATTATTATTATTAAAAATAATAATAATTATTTTATTAATTAAACTTTTTAATTAATAAAAAAATATATATATATTAAATTAACTAATATTATTTAATTCAATATCAAATATTAATTAAATAATATAATTAATCCCGGTTTTCCGAAAACCGACTTTTCACATATGAATCCAATTCATATTGTAGACCAATCTCATATTTAAATCATATTTAAATATGTCCATATTTAAATCATATTTAAATATGTCTAAATTCTTCCACAAACCCGAATTTGAACGATTCAAATTCTTTTTTTTTCTTTTATATTGTTTCACGGCTTTATCCGAGCTAGCCAGGAGAACCGTAAGGACCTACAGATCATGAGCTCCAACGATACGAGATTATCCGGTCAAAACTCTTTCAACCGAACTAATCAACATTCGTTAACCCCCGGAGACTCCACTAAAGTCCAAGGACTGCACTCTCCTCACTGTAGATATATTGTGTCCTGTTGATATAACTATCATCAGTAAATCGATCCTTCACAGGTCGTTCGTAATCACAACGGGTCATATATACCGTTTAACCCTTGTATTATGTCTTGTTTCTTAAGTACCACTGACACCTCTAATGAACAATTGATTTGTGGTCCAACCATCAAATCAGATTCCTCCCTGATGAGGAGAGGATGGGCCCATTGTTCAAGACCTGGCGTCAGCACTTAAGGGAACAACCTCTCTACTAACCCTTAAAGCGGGTAGGAGTGAATTCCATCTCGCACAACTACGTCCCCAGCCACTTATTCGATCTTATCCCCAAGATGGTAGGCTTATTGAGTCGGCGATCTGGTCACTCTCACCCGTACAAATCAAAGGATAAGGTTGAATAAACAGGAGTTCATAGTAAGCTCAGGATTGAGATCGAGTTACCTAAGTCATCATTATGAAAAAACCGGTCTTTACAGTAAACGGTGTTAAAAAGAAAGAGCGATTTTATTTCTTGGTTCGGTCTTGTGCAAACTCATTGCACAGGACGCCCTCACTCACATGTCTCTACATGAAACGATTCGAATCACATCGTTTTGTACTATACAAAGTGAGCCGCGTCCAATAGTGTCCCCAGGATAAGGTACCCAGCCTTATCCCTATACTATAGACCATTTTGGCTGTCTACTTGAACTTGATTCACATTCATGTCACACATGAAGTTCAAGTACTCACACTATCGCCATGGGTGTTAGTTATTGGTATAGGTTAATACAAACACAATTCACTAAAATTCAATAACAACTTTATTGAAATAAAATATATATATTCAAACAGTTTACAAACTACGAGTTTTAGGACATAAAACCCAACAATATATATATAAAGTTATATATATATGAAATTCATGATGGCTGGTGTGAGAGATTAGAAGAACTGAATTCAATTCTTCAAAACTTTATGAATGCTTTGTACACGATTTGAAAAATGAAGAAGAACAAAAGTTCATTTTTTTTTCTTTCTTCAGCCCTGAAGTTCTCTCTTCTTCTTCTCTTCATTCTTCCTCTTTTTTCTTTTCTTTTCTCTTCTAAACGGAGTCCCACAACTCCGTTGCTCGGCGCCAAGGATAGCGGGAGTACCTGAGGTGGTCTTCATGGCGTTCGTGAGAAGAGGCCGGAAGAGTTCGTGACGAGGAACGTGCGACGGAGCTTGAAGAAATTGGAACTACAAGGGTATTTATTCTAATTTCTTATTTCTGTTGTTCGAGCATGTTTACTATTTGTTAAATTGATGAAATTAGAGTATCATCGGTCCGAAATCGCTTTCCGCTGCCCATGTCGCTCCATCAATGCAATAACTATTTTATTACAAGCTTGAACAACAAGCTAAGTCTTCAGCGAACTTCGAACTCTTCGCACCGCCTTTGACCAGCTTGCTTCCCCGAACACTTCGGCCAATTTCTCTTCGAATTTCTCTTTGTATTGCCTAGAACGAGTTTGAACTTGTACCGAACATTTCGACGAGCTCAAACCTCGTGCTTCTTTCACAAAGAAACCTATATGGACTATAATGACTCTAATAATACATACTCTTCAGCACACATTAAAGCCCATACATTCTCGGGCAATTACAAATTATGAAATTCGAAAGAAACGATGCCAAAATCGATCCACTTTAGTGTGTTTAATTAATTATGCATTGCGAATGTATGTTTTAATTTCATATTTGTATGTGCATAACGTATGCCATATAGATTTAAAATCCCACTACAGGAAGCATGCTCCATGCATAGTAAATATGTTATAAGTGTTATAATATATAGTATGCATATTTAGGAATTCATAAGAACTAATATAAAAGTTATATTAATTCATGAATTGTATGTTGTTAGTTTAATAGAGAAATTGATATAAGCGTTATATTAATTATGAAATTAAACGTACAACATTGGTTATCCTAGTTTTATGCTTATTGTATATTATAAGTTTTGTAATGTATATGCATGTTTAATTCATGAGTATTAATATAAGAGTTATATTAATTCATGAATTTGATGTTTTTTAGTTAATAGAATAATTAATATAAGTGTTATATTAATTATGAAATTAAAACATCCAACATTAGTTTTATGCATATTGTATGTTATAATTGTTATAATGTATAGGATGCATGCTTAATTCATTAAAAATTGATATAAGTGTTATATTAATTTATGAATTAGGAGTTGTATGTTTAAAGAGCATAATCGATATAAGTGTTATATTGATTATGAAGTTAAATATTCAACTTCCCATGCCTTAGCGAATGTATGTTTGAGAAGCATATAGAAGTTTGTTATTACAGAAAGTCTAGTTTTTGCAAGCGTTGTAAAAATGACTTAGACTTTTAAAATATATAACAAAGATAAAAAAACATGTTCATTTAGGGTTAATGAGACGATCTGGTTCATTAGATGAATAGGTCGTTATCTTGTAAATGCTAAGGTTATGAGAAACTCACCCGGTGAAATCCTGTTCGAGGTTGGAGGTATTTAAGCTGACGGTTTACGGAACACCTCCTACCTAGGGACGAACCGGTACTTGAGTAAAGTTAACCAGGCTTTATGAGCGTGCATGAGAGGTGTGAGGTTAATTAAATCTGTTAATAACCTAGACATCTCAGGTAAATAGTTTGCCTAGACTTAAGGTTTTATTTACTTAGCCAGATAAAACCTGAGTATTTACCCTAAAATTACCGTTTACGATGCTTAGTAGATGTGTTGAGAAGGAATATATGATATATCCCTCTCCTGCTACGCACTCCCTAAAGTTCACAACGTGAGAATTTTGCTTGGCCTCATGATGCCATATGGGGCATCTCCAGACGGGTGGTGTTTGCAACTTTCAATAGCAAGGTGAATGGAGTAAATGTCTATAGTAAGTGGGAGAAGGAAGTGCGTCGGTGCTTCCTGTGGTCTCCTCCGTTGGATTGAACCGTGAGATTCCCATGTTCCGCCTGCAGGCTGCCCTAGGGGCACCATCCAAACGGAGGGCTGGGCATGGGAGATCGAACACCTCAGTCACCATTTATGGATAAAGAAACATAGGGCCATTCCCAACACTGACATTCCATACGGTTGCTATGTTGGGGCCATTTTGTGCGTTCTAAAAACGAAGGGTCACACTTACGGGATTTGCTAAGGAGTTAGTAAATTCAGACCAAAAACGATAACTAAGTTGCTATAGGAATATGAGTTATTCTGGTGATAGCATTTAGTCAAGAATGTCTTGATTTAGTAAAGGAGTGCTCACCTACCCTACGGTAGGGACCATTCTGACTTACTAAAGTATCGTAGTTAGTAAATAAAGAGTTTGGGTACTTTATTTACTTCTAAATTTTTCGTAATTCGTTTAAATAGTTTAAAACCGTTTCACTAATAAATTTACATTCTTTTTCGGCATGTCGAGCTCGTTTTATTCAGTTGTTAGCTCACGACAAATTAACCGGAGAGAAATACGAAACATGGAAGTCGAACCAGAATACGATTCTGGTTCTTGACGACCTGAGGTTTGGCTTAACGAAGGAATGTCCTTCAGCTCCTGTCTCGAGTGCATCTCGAAGTGTTTGAGATGCATACGATGGATGGATTAGGGCTATTGATAAAGCCCAAATCTATATCTTGGCAAGCATATTTGATGCCTTGTGCAAGTAGAATAAGGTTATGATTTTCGTAAAGGAAATCATGTCTTCATTACAAGCAATGGTGGACAGTCGTCCTCATCACTTCGTAATGAAGTCCTCAAGTTCGTTTATAACTCTCGCATAGTGCAGGATACCTCTGTTAGGGAGCTTGTCCTTAACGTGATGGTCCACTTTAATGCGGCGGAAGTAAACGTTGCTACCATCGTTATTTCAGACTTATCAGTTCCTGTACACTTCCAAAGGAATAGAGAAGGAGGCAAATGTTGTCACTTCGACGACGTTCCTTAAGAGGTCGGCGTCAGGAAGTAAGCTTAAGTCTGCTTCTCTGAGTAATGAGATTATTCGAAGAAGAAGTGTAACAGGAGAAATGGAAAAGCCCCTACTGTTCGCAAGGTAATGTCTTCAAACATAGGAAAATGTTTCTATTGTAATGAAGATGGGTATTGGAAGCGTAACTGCCCCAAATACCTTGTTGAGAAACAGGCTGAGAAAGAACGACAAGATAAATGTGATTTATTTGTCAAAACAAGTTTAGTGGATATGAATGTCATACATGGATGTCTTAAGGATGTTGGGTTTTATGTCCTAAAACTCGTAGTTTGTAAACTGTTTGAATGTATATATTATATTTCAATAAAGTTGTTATTGAATTTTAGTGAATTGTGTTTGTATTAACCTATACCAATAACTAACACCCATGGCGATAGTATGAGTACTTGAACTTCATGTGTGACATGAATGTGAATCAAGTTCAAGTAGACAGCCAAAATGGTCTATAGTATAGGGATAAGGCTGGGTACCTTATCCTGGGGACACTATTGGACGCGGCTCACTTTGTATAGTACAAAACGATGTGATTCGAATCGTTTCATGTAGAGACATGTGAGTGAGGGCGTCCTGTGCAATGAGTTTGCACAAGACCGAACCAAGAAATAAAATCGCTCTTTCCTTATAACATCGTTTACTGTAAAGACCGGTTTATTCATATGATGACTTAGGTAACTCGATCTCAATCCTGAGCTTACTATGAACTCCTGTTTATTTGACCTTATCCTTTGACTTGTACGGGTGAGAGTGGCCAGATCGCCGACTCAATATGCCTACCATCTTGGGGATAAGATTGAATAAGTGGCTGGGGACATAGTTGTAGCAAGATTGGAATTCACTCCTACCCGCTTTAAGGGTTAGTAGAGAGGTTGTTCCCTTAAGTGCTGACTCCAGGTCTTGAACAATGGGCCCATCCTCTCCTGATCAGGGAGGAATCTGATTTGATGGTTCGACCACAAATCAATTGTTCATTAGAGGTGTCAGTGGTACTTAAGGAACAAGATATAATACAAGGGTTAAACGGTATAAATGACCCGTTGTGATTATGAACGACCTGTGAAGGATCGACTTACTGATGATAGTTATATCAACAGGACACAATATATCTACAGTGAGGAGAGTGCAGCCCTTGGACTTTAGTGGAGTCTCCGGGGGTTAACGAATGTTGGTTAGTTCGGTTGAAAGAGTTTTGACCGGATAATCTCGTATCGTTGGAGCTCATGATCTGTAGGTCCTTACGGTTCTCCTGGCTAGCTCGGATAAAGCCGTGAAACAATATAAAAGAAAAGAAAAGAATTTGAATCGTTCAAATTCGGGTTTGTAGAGGAAGGATAGACATATTTAAATATGATTTAAATATGGCATTGGCCTGAAACATGAATTAGATTCATGTGAAAAAAGTCGGTTTTTTCTGAAAAACCGAGTTTAGTTATATTATTTAATCAATATTTGATATTAAATTAAATAATATTTATTAATTAAAAAGTTTAATTAATAATTATATATATATTTTATTTATTAAAATGTTTAATAAATAAAATTATTATTATTATTTTTAATAATAATAATAATTATATATATATATATATACATGTGTCTTGCAGCAAGACACATGTTGAAGTATAAATATATATATGTTAAGTAAGTTTGTTACGTGTGGGCTGATAGTTTAAAAAAAGGGAAGTAAGTTGAGAAGAAGGGAATTTTTAAAAAGAATTTTTGAGAAATTTTTTTTTCAACTCAACGTCAGGGGTACATGTTTTGAAGATTAAAACAACAGTAGCCCTCTGTCCTTCTCTTCTTCCTCTTCCTCTTCTCCTTTTCTCTTGTATAAGGAGTCCCACTACTCCGTTTCTCGGCCTGGGGATAGCGGGACTACCGTGGGTGGTCCACGAAGGTTTCGTGAGAAGGCTCGGTGAGCTCGTGAGGAGCTTCTGGCGGTGAAAACTGGAGAAATACGAACGACAAGGGTATGTGTTCTAATTTCTCTTTTTCATCGTTTTTGCATGTTTCCGATTTGTTTAAATTGATGAAATTAGAGTGTCTGTGATCCAAATTCGCTTCCGCTGCGTGCCATGAGCGCTCCATCAATTGGTATCAGAGCGTTTTTGGCCACTCAATTTCTATCAATTTAAATTATGGTGGGTTTTATTTTAGAAATTGTTTCTGATTGGATTCTAAAGTGAATATCGATTTTGGCATAGTTTCTTTTTGAATTTCATTATTTGTAATTGCCCAAGAATGTATGGGCTTTAATGCATGCTAAAGAGTCTGTATTTTTAGAGTCATTAGAGTCCATATAGGTTTCTTTGTGAAAGAAATTTGAGTTTGAAACTCGCCGAAATGTTCGGTGTAAGTTCAAACTCATTCTAGGCAATACGAGAAGAAATTCGAAGAGATTTTGGCCGAAGCGTTCGGAGGAAGCAAGTTGGTCAAAGGCGGTCCGAAGAGTTCGAAGTCCGCTCAAGACGTAGCTTGTTGATCAAGCTTGTAATAAATTAGTTATTGCTTGTTAAATGCCAAAATCTATCCACTTTAGTATGTTTAATTAATTATGCATTGTGAATGTATGTTTTAATTAAATTCCATGTTTGTATGTGCATAACATATGCCATATAGATTTAAAATCCCACCGTAGGAAGCATGCTTCATGCATTTAAAATATGTTATAAGTGTTATAATATATCGTATGCATATTTGGCAATTCATGAGTTTTGATATAAAAGTTATATTAATTCATGAATTCGTTGTTGTTAGTTTAATAGAATAATTGATATAAGTGTTATATTAATTATGAAATTGAATCAACAACATAGGTTGTCCTAATTTTATGCACATGGTATATTATAAGTGTTATAATGTATAGGATGCATGTTTATTCATGAGTATTAATATAAGAGTTATATTAATTCATGAATTAGATGTTGTTTGCTTAATAGAATAATTGATATAAGTGTTATATTAATTATGAAATTAAACATCCAACATTAGATGCATTTTGTTTGTTATAAGTGTTATAATGTATAGGATGCATGCTTAATTCAGAGAATTGATATAAGTGTTATATTGATTATGAATTAAGAGTTGAATGTTTAAGAGCATAATCGATATAAGTGTTCTATTGATTATGAAATTAAATATTCAACTTGTCATGCCTTAGTGTTGCATGTTTGAGAAGCATGTAGAAGTTTGTTGTAGTTAGTCTTAGTTTTGCAAAGTGTTGTAAAATTGGCATAGACTTTTAAAATCTATAACAAAGACAAAGGCATGCTCACTTAGGGTTGAATGTATCGTTCCGTTTCATTAGATGAATAGGTCGATATCTTGTAAATGCTAAGGTTACAAGAAACTCACCCGGGGACATCTTGTTCGAGGTTGGAGGTATTTAAGCTGACGGTTTACGGAACACCTCCTACCTGGGGACCATCCGGTTCTTGAGTAAAGTTAACCTGGTTTTATGAGCGTGCGCGAGAGGTATGAGGTTAATTAAACTTGTTAATAACCTAGACATCTCAGGTAAAAAGTTTACCTAGACTTAAGGTTTTCATTTCTTAGCCGGATAAAACCTGAGTAATCTACCCTAAAACCGAACACGATACTTAGTAGATGTGTTGAGAAAGAATATATGATATATCCCTCTCCTGCTACGCACTCCCTGAAGTTCACAAAGTGAGAATTTTGCAGGGCCTCATGATGCCATTAGAGGCATCTCCAGTCGGGTGGTGTTTGCAACTTTCAATAGCAAGGTGAATGGAGTAAGTATCTATAGTAAGTGGGAGAAGGAAGTACGTCAGTATTTCCTACGGTCTCCTCCATTGGATTGAACCGTGAGATTCCCATGTTCCGCCTGCAAGGTGACCCTAGGAGGCACCAATCCAGTCGGAGGGCCGTTTCATGGGGGTCGAACAAGTCAGTCACCTGTTATGGATAAAGAAACATAGGGCCATTCCCAACTTTGTCATTCCAGTCGGTTGCGTTGTTGGGGCCGTCCTGTGCGTTCTAAAAATGGAGGGTCACACTTGCATATTTGCTAAGATGTTAGTAAATCTTGACCAAAAACGATAACTAAGATGCTATAGGAATAAGAGTTATTCTGGTGTTAGCATTTAGTCAAGAATGTCTTGGTTTAGTGAAGGAATGCTTAACTACCAGTCGGTAGCAACCATTCTAACTCACTAAATTATTGTTGCATGTAAATAAAGAGTTTGGGTACTTTATTTACTGCTAATTTTTGATTGGTTTAAATATGTTAAAACTGTTTCACTAATAGATTTACATTTCTTTTCAGCATGTCTAGCTCGTTTAAAAACGTATTAGCTTCGGTTAAGTTAACTGGCGAAAAATACGAGACCTAGAAAACGAACTCGAATATGATTCTTGTTCGTGATGATCTTAGGTCCGTCTTAACAAAGGATTGTCCTCTTCCCAGCTTAGTAATGAGTCCTGCTGAGAAGAAACAACAAAGTAAATATGATTTGCTTGTTGTGGAAACATGTTTAGTGGAAAATGATAGTCATGCCTGGATCCTTGATTCAGGAGCCACTAATCACGTTTGTTCTTTGTTTCAGGAAACTAGTTCCTGGCAGCCGCTAGCTAAAGATGAGATAACTCTCAGAGTTGGTACTGGAGAGGTTGTCTCAGCTAAAACAGTGGGAACTGTTAAGTTGTCCTATAGAGATAGTTTCATTTTATTGGAAAATGTGCTATTGGTTCCTAGCTTCAAGAGGAACCTAGTCTCTATAGCTTGTTTATTAGAACAAATGTATAAAGTATCTTTTGCTGATAATGAAGCTATCATTAGCAAAAGAGGTGTACAGATTTGTTCTGCTAAACTTGAGAACAACTTATATGTGTTAAGACCGACAGAGGTTCAAGCTATTTTGAACACCGAAATGTTTAAAACATCTGAAACTCAAACCAAGAGGCAGAAGCTTTCTCCTAGTACCTATCTTTGGCACTTGAGACTTGGTCACATTAATCTCAATAGGATTGGGAGGTTGGTTAAAAGCGGTCTCCTAAATCGTTTAGAGGACAACTCTTTACCGCCTTGTGAGTCATGTCTTGAGGGCAAGATGACCAAACGACCTTTTACTGGAAAAGGTTATAGGTCAAAAGAACCTCTAGAAATCGTGCATTCGGATCTCTGCGGTCCTTTGAATGTCAAAGCACGAGGAGGGTATGAATATTTCGTCAGCTTCATTGACGATTATTGTAGGTACGGCTATCTTTACCTAATGCATCGTAAGTCCGAAACTCTTGAAAAGTTCATTGAGTATAAGGCAGAGGTTGAAAACAAATTAGGTAAATCGATAAAAACACTCCGATGTGATCGTGGTGGAGAGTATATGGATACTAGATTCCAGGACTATATGATAGAACATGGAATCGTATCTCAACTCTCAGCGCCCGGAACACCGCAGCAGAATGGTGTGTCCGAGAGGAGAAATAGAACCCTGTTAGACATGGTTCGATCTATGATGAGTTATGCTCATTTGCCTAGTTCGTTTTGGGGATATGCAGTAGAGACTGCAGTATATATTTTGAACATGGTTCCCTCTAAGAGTGTTTCTAAAACACCTTATGAGTTATGGAGAGGGCGTAAAGGTAGTTTACGTCACTTCAGGATTTGGGGGTGTCCGGCACATGTGCTGGTATCCGGACCAAAGAAATTGGAACATTGTTCAAAATTGTGCCTATTTTTAGGTTATCCCAAAGAAACGTTTGGTGGTTACTTTTACGATCCTCGTGAGAACAAGGTACTAGTATCGACTAATGCCACGTTCTTAGAGGAAGACCACATGAGAGATCATCAACCGTCGAGCAAAATTGTTTTGTCCGAATTTTCCAGAAAAGCTACAGACGGATCAACAAAGGTTGTTGATCAGGCTAGTCCTTCTCAAGAGTTGAGAAAGCCTCGACGCAGTGGGAGGAATGTAAGACAGCCTGACCGCTACATCGGCTGGTCTGAAACTCAAGTCGTCATACCTGATGATGGTGTTGAGGATCCATTGACCTTTAAACAGGCAATGAATGACATAGACAAAGACCAGTGGCTTAAAGCCATGGATCTCGAAATGGAGTCTATGTACTTCAATTCGGTCTGGGATCTTGTAGACCAACCAGATAGTGAAAGACCTATCGGTTGCAAGTGGATCTACAAGAGAAAACGAGACCAAGCCGGAAAGGTGCAAACCTTTAAGGCTCGACTTGTGGCAAAAGGTTATTCCCAAAGAGAAGGGGTGGACTATGAAGAAACCTTTTCTCCTGTTGCCATGTTAAAGTCGATTAGAATACTTTTATCCATTGCTACATTTTATGATTATGAAATCTGGCAAATGGATGTCAAGACTGCCTTTCTGTATGGTAATCTTGAGGAGAGTATCTATATGGCTCAACCAGAGGGATTCATACTTCAGGGTCAAGAGCAAAAGGTTTGCAAGCTTAATCGATCCATTTATGGGTTGAAGCAAGCATCTAGATCCTGGAATATAAGGTTTGATACGGCGATCAAATCTTATGGCTTTGAACAAAATATTGACGAACCTTGTGTTTACAAGAAAATAGTCAATACTGTTGTAGCTTTCTTAGTCTTGTACGTAGACGATATACTACTCATTGGGAATGATGTAGGGTTCCTAACTGGCGTAAAGGATTGGCTAGCGACCCAATTCCAAATGAAAGATTTGGGAGAGGCTCAGTTTGTTCTAGGGATTCAGATCATAAGGAATCGTAAGAACAAAGTGTTAGCGCTGTCTCAAGCATCTTATATTGAGAAGGTGTTGTCAAGATATTCGATGCAGAATTCCAAGAAAGGTTCGCTGCCTTTTAGGCATGGAATTCACTTGTCTAAGGAACAGTCTCCTAAGACACCTCAAGAGGTTGAGGATATGAGACGAATTCCCTATGAATCTGCAGCTGGTAGTCTCATGTACGCTATGTTGTGTACAAGACCCGACATCTGCTATGCAGTAGGAATTGTCAGTAGGTTTCAGTTCAATCCAGGATATGATCACTGGACAGCCGTAAAACACATCCTCAAGTATCTTAGGAGAACGAGAGACTATGTGCTTGTGTATGGTGCGAAGGATTTGATCCTTGCAGGATACACTGACTCTGATTTTCAGACTGATATAGATTCCAGGAAATCTACATCAGGATCAGTGTTCACTCTTAACGGAGGAGCAATAGTATGGAGGAGTATCAAGCAAGGTTGTATTGCTGCTCCACCATGGAAGCTAAATACGTCGCAGCTTGTGAAGCAGCGAAGGAAGCAGTATGGCTCAGGAAGTTCTTGACAGATTTGGAAGTTGTTCCAAATATGAATTTGCCCATCACACTTTATTGTGATAAAAGTGGTGCTGTGGCAAATTCTAAAGAACCTCGGAGTCATAAGCGCGGGAAGCACATCGAGCGGAAATATCACCTTATCAGGGAGATAGTGCAACGAGGAGATGTGATCGTCACACAGATTGCCTCGGAGCACAACATTGCTGATCCGTTTACTAAGTCTCTCACGGCTAAAGTGTTTGAGAGACACCTAAAAAGTATAGGGCTGCGAGCTGCTCAGTAGGACAGTGGGAGAAACTTTAGATATTTGATATTCTAGTTCTCTCGACCAGCATGTACTTCACGGACGTTTTAGTCCAAGTGGGAGTTTGTTGGGTTTTATGTCCTAAAACTCGTAGTTTGTAAACTGTTTGAATGTATATATTATATTTCAATAAAGTTGTTATTGAATTTTAGTGAATTGTGTTTGTATTAACCTATACCGATAACAAACACCCATGGCGATAGTATGAGTACTTGAACTTCATGTGTGACATGAATGTGAATCAAGTTCAAGTAGACAGCCAAAATGGTCTATAGTATAGGGATAAGGCTGGGTACCTTATCCTGGGGACACTATTGGACGCGGCTCACTTTGTATAGTACAAAACGATGTGATTCGAATCGTTTCATGTAGAGACATGTGAGTGAGGGCGTCCTGTGCAATGAGTTTGCACAAGACCGAACCAAGAAATAAAATCGCTCTTTCTTTATAACACCGTTTACTGTAAAGACCGGTTTATTCATATGATGACTTAGGTAACTCGATCTCAATCCTGAGCTTACTATGAACTCCTGTTTATTTGATCTTATCCTTTGACTTGTACGGGTGAGAGTGGCCAGATCGCCGACTCAATATGCCTACCATCTTGGGGATAAGATTGAATAAGTGGCTGGGGACATAGTTGTAGCAAGATTGGAATTCACTCCTACCCGCTTTAAGGGTTAGTAGAGAGGTTGTTCCCTTAAGTGCTGACTCCAGGTCTTGAACAATGGGCCCATCCTCTCCTGATCAGGGAGGAATCTGATTTGATGGTTGGACCACAAATCAATTGTTCATTAGAGGTGTCAGTGGTACTTAAGGAACAAGATATAATACAAGGGTTAAAAGGTATAAATGACCCGTTGTGATTATGAACGACCTGTGAAGGATCGACTTACTGATGATAGTTATATCAACAGGACACAATATATCTACAGTGAGGAGAGTGCAGCCCTTGGACTTTAGTGGAGTCTCCGGGGGTTAACGAATGTTGGTTAGTTCGGTTGAAAGAGTTTTGACCGGATAATCTCGTATCGTTGGAGCTCATGATCTGTAGGTCCTTACGGTTTTCCTGGCTAGCTCGGATAAAGCCGTGAAACAATATAAAAGAAAAGAAAAGAATTTGAATCGTTCAAATTCGGGTTTGTAGAGGAAGGATAGACATATTTAAATATGATTTAAATATGGCATTGGCCTGAAACATGAATGAGATTCATGTGAAAAAAGTCGGTTTTTTCTGAAAAAACCGAGTTTAGTTATATTATTTAATCAATATTTGATATTAAATTAAATAATATTTATTAATTAAAAAGTTTAATTAATAATTATATATATATTTTATTTATTAAAATGTTTAATAAATAAAATTATTATTATTATTTTTAATAATAATAATAATTATATATATATATGTGTCTTGCATGCATCAAGACACATGTTGAAGTATAAATATATATATGTTACGTAAGTTTGTTACGTGGGCTGATGGTTTTAAAAAAGGGAAGTAAGTTGAGAAGAAGGGAATTTTTAAAAAGAATTTTTGAGAATTTTTTTTTTCAACTCAACGTCAGGGGTACATGTTTTGAAGATTAAAACAACAGGAGCCCTCTGTCCTTCTCTTCTTCCTCTTCCTCTTCTCCTTTTCTCTTGTATAAGGAGTCCCACTACTCCGTTTCTTGGCCTGAGGATAGCGGGACTACCGTGGGTGGTCCACGAAGGTTTCGTGAGAAGGCTCGGTGAGCTCGTGAGGAGCTTCTGGCGGTGAAAACTGGAGAAATACGAACGACAAGGGTATGTGTTCTAATTTCTCTTTTTCATCATTTTTGCATGTTTCTGATTTGTTTAAATTAATGAAATTAGAGTGTCTATGATCCAGATTCGCTTCTGCTGCGTGCCATGAGCGCTCCATCAAAGGAACCACTATACATGTTTGTTTTTCTACAGGAAACTAGTTCCTGACAGTCGTTTTCTCGCTGTGAGATTTGGAGATATCGTTGCAGCTGAACTAGTGGGAGTCTTTGTAGTTGTTGTATAGAGATAATAACATTTGTTATATGTAATTATTGTCTATATTTCTGGTTTAAACTGAACACTTGTATATTATATATCATTTGTTTTTATAAATGAACAGTTCATTTAGCAAAAAATATATACGGATGTGTTCTATTAAACTCGAAAACAACTAGCATGTTAAGACTCACAGAGTTAACGAAAGCTATTGTAGATATCAACAAAGGTTGTTGATCAAACTAGAGTTTCTCAACCGTTGAGAAAGCCTCAAGGCAGTGGGAGGGTTGTAGGACAATCCGATCCGTTGCACTGGCTTGTCTTTCACTCAAAGTTCTCATACTTGATGATAACATTGAGGATTCGTTGTCTTTAATTAGGCAATGGATCACATAGACAAGGCCAAATGGCTCAAAGCCACAAATCTATGAATGGTATTGAGACCAAGTCACTAAGGTGAAAACTTTTATGGCTTGACTTTCTGGTAAAGGGACTGTCCCGAAGAGAAAGGGTTTATTGTGTATACTCTCTTTCTCTTGTTGCCAGACGTAAGTTAAATAGATGACTCTTATCCACTACCATGTTCTATCTTTATAGAATTTGGCAAGTGGATGTCAAGATAGCTTTTCTGCAGAATTGTTATCTTGATTGAGTATCTATGAGTCTCTACCAGAAAGATTCATAGTTTGGGACAAAGAGCAAATGGTTTGCTGGTTATTCGATTCATTTATGAATTGGAGAAAGCATCTTCGTCCTGAACTGTAAGGTTTGATACAGTGATCAAATCTTATGGCTTTGAACAATAATTTGATAAACCTTGTTTGACAAGGGTTTAGTCAATGTTGTAGCTTTCATAAACTGTTTCCGTAATTAATGTCCTAATCATTGAGAATGATGTAGGATTCATTTCTGACTTTTAGCCTAAACTAGCGACCCACACCCAAATAGTTGATTTGGAGGAGGGCTTAGTTTGTTCTAAGGATTCAGGTTGATCTGAGTCGTAAGAACATATCGCTAGTGTTGTCTCTAAAATCTTTTATTGATAAGTTGTTGTCAATATTTGATGGTCTATGGAAATGGTTTCCTGAGACACCTCAAGTGTTGAGGATACGAGATGCACCCAAGTGCATTTACATATTGGAGGTTAGGTGTATCTTTTGAGATACATGACCCGATATGTGCTATGCAGTGGGAGCTGTCAGTAATATTAGTCCAATTGGATTGGATTCCGGTTAAAGTTTTTTCCTTGAACTTAGAGGAGTAGAATACATGAGTTGTATTGCTGATTCCTCGTTGGTAGCTAAGTCTATTTGCAGCTTGTGAAGCAGCAATAGGTTTATAAGTTGAGCTCGCAGATAGTGCTATGAGGAGATGTGATGGTCACATGGAAAGTCTCGTAGTACTTCATGCTGATTTGTTTACTAAGTCTTTCATGGCTAAAGTGTTTGAGAGACATCTAGAAGAGTCTAGGGCTCCGAGTTGCTGGAGAGGACAGTGGGAGAAAACTTCTGATATATGATATATTAGTTTTCTTCACCTAACATGTACACCACGGACGTTTAAGTCCAAGTGGGAGTTTGTTGGGTTTTATGTCCTAAAACTCGTGGTTTGTAAACTGTTATGTTTGTAAATACTCTATTTAGAATAAAGAGTTATTAGTTTTATTCAGTAAAGGAGTTTACTGGAATAAAGTGAAACGTGTTTAAGTTAACCTATACCAATGACCAACACCCTTGGCTGAATATGAGTACTTGAGCTTCATGTATGACATGATTGTGGATCAGGCTCAAGTAGTCAGTCAAAACGGTCTATAGTATACGGATAAGGCTGGGTACCTTATCCTGGTAACACAATTGGATGCGGCTCACTTTGTATTGTACAAAACGATGTGATCCGAATCGTTTCACATGGAGATGTGCGAGTGAGGGCGTCATGTGCAAAGAGTTTGCATAAGACCGAACCGCGTATTAAGTCGCTCTCTCTTTATAACTCCGTTTACTGATGGGACCGACTTATACATATTGATGGCCTAGGTAACTCGATCTCAATCCTGAGCTCGCTATGAACTCCTGCTTATTCGATAGTATCCTTTGACTTGCACGGGTGAGAGTGGCCCATAAGCGCCGACTCAATAAGCCTACCATCTTGGGGATAAAGTCGAATAGGTAGCTGGGGACATAGTACAACAAGATTGGAGTTCACTCCTAACCCGCTCTTCAGGATTAGTAGATAGGTTGTTCCCTTAGTAGCTGACTCTGGGGTTTGAACAATGAGCGCTCACACTCTCATGTGATGAGAGGGTTAACTGATCTGTTGGTTGGACCACAGATCTATTGTTCATTAGAGGTGTCAGTGGTACTTAAGGAACAAGACGTAATGCAGGGGTTAAACAGTTTAAATGACCCAGCTGTTATTACGAACAACCTGTGAAGGGTCGACTTGCCCGTGACGGTTATATCAAGAGGACATAATATATCTACAGTGAGGAGAGTGCAACCCTCGGACTATAGTGGAGTCTCTGGGGGTTAACGAAAGGTTATTGATTCGGGTTAAAAGAGTTTTGACCGAATAATCTCGTATCGTTGGAGCTCATGATCTGTTGGTCCTTTAGGTTCTCTTGGCTAGCTCGGATAACGTCGTGCAACAGTATAAGAGAAAATTAAAAGAAAAAGAATTTGAATCGTTCAAATTCGGCTTATGGAAGGAGGATGAACATATTTAAATATGATTTAAATATGGACATATTTAAATGTGATTTAAATATGAGAATGACCTAAAACATGAATAGGATTCATGTGTAAAAAAGTCGGTTTTCGGAAAACTGGGTTTAGTCATATTATTTAATTAATATTTGATATTGAATTAAATAATAATTATTCATTAAAAAGTTTAATTAATAATTATATATATATATTTTTATTTATTAAAATGTTTAATAAATAAAATTATTATTATTATTTTTAATAATAATAATAATAATAATTATATATATAAAGTCATATATATATAAAGTTATATATATATGAAATTCATGATGGCTGGTGTGAGAGATTAGAAGAATTGAATTCAATTCTTCAAAACTTTATGAAGGCTGTGTACACGATTTGAAAAAAGAAGAAGAACAAAAGTTCATTTTTTTTTCTTTCTTCAGCCCTGAAGTTCTCTTTTCTTCTTCTCTTCATTCTTCCTCTTTTTTCTTTTCTTTTCTCTTCTAAACGGAGTCCCACAACTCCGTTACTCGGCGCCGAGGATAGCGGGACTACCTGGGGTGGTCTTCAGGGCGTTCGTGAGAAGAGGCCGGAAGAGTTCGTGACGAGGAACGTGCGGCGGAGCTTGAAGAAATTGGAACTACAAGGGTATGTATTCTAATTTCTTATTTCCGTTGTTCGAGCATGTTTACTATTTGTTAAATTGATGAAATTAGAGTATCATCGGTCCGAAATCTCTTTCCGCTGCGCATGTCGCTCCATCACTTATATCAGAAGGTCCCCCACAGTGTAATGAACGTCGTCTTTTCCTGATCCTCTTGTGCCATTTTTATTTGGTTATAGCCAGAGAATCCGTCCATGAAGGAAAAAGTGGGAAATCATGCATGATTATCTACTAGCAAATCTATATGAGGAAGAGGGAAATTGTCTTTAGGGCTTGCTCGATTCAAATCTCTGTAATCAACGCACATCCGCACTTGCCCATTTTTTTTCGGTATAGGTACAATATTTGCTACCCATTTAGGATAGTTTGCCACTGTCAAGAACCCTGCATTCATCTGTTTGCTAACTTCTTCTTTTATTTTAAACAGCATATTTGGCTTCATTTTACGCAATTTTTGTCTTACTGGTTTACATTCGGATTTAAGTTTTATGTGATGTGCTACTATGTTTGTGTCTAAACCCGGCATGTCTTGATAAGACCAAGCAAAAACATCAGCGTATTCATGGAGTAAACTTATCAACATCCGACGACTTTCAGTAGACATGCTCGTCCCAATTTTAACGTCTTTGACCTCTGTTTGGGACCCTAGATTGATTGTCTCTATCAACTCCTCATGTGGTCCTAACATTTTTTCCTCTTCATCAATCATTCTTAATAACTCAGGGGTAAACTCAACATCCTCTTCATCGTCACTTGTTTCATTATCAGATTCAACGTTGCATGTAGGGGTGTCCAGTTCATGTTTATAACCAATGGCGCTTTCAATCCCATTATCACTTTTTAAAAGAACAATTATTTGGTATGATGAAAAGAAGAAAAAAATGTAGAGAAACCAAATAAATTTAAGAAACTGGTATATAGTAGAGAGATTGACAAAGAGTTGAAACGAAATGCTGATTCTTTTACTGAAATATTGAAATGTTGACATAGGAATTTAAAATACCAAAACATCTAAAGTAAACAAATAGTTAAACAATTACTTTGATATTTCATTAGTAACAGAAGGTAGCTCGAAAATAGTCCAATTGTTGAGTTCAAAATCCTCCGGGCATAGGTATACTAGAGGATCTGATTCTTACACTTCTTCGATTATTGCCATAACCATAGAGTCTTGGCCTTCGAGATAAATTACACCCGCAGATTTGAATGAATCATAAAGATGAGGAATGAAATTCATCCGATGTTCAGACTCGTGATCCTCAAACTTTGTTAGATGATTTCTCCCTTTATATCCATTCGCATTGATCATGCCCCGTTTGCTCGGTTTATATCCAAATCTGAACCTCCTCGTATTTTTTTGCATATTTAACAGATCGTCTAAACTTTTACTGCTCGCGTTCAGAGAAAGCTTGTTCAGTCGCAACTGCACCTTTTCTATCTCTCTAGGTAGAGTTGTTGTATTTGCAACCTCGAACGATTGAAATGAAGATTCAAAGGCCTCTTCTGCTGCTTCTATGTAAGGCATTGATGAAGGCTTTGAGATTAAAATGTCTTCATGTCCGGCTATGATTACTAGTTTGTGATCAACAACGAATTTAAGCTTCTGGTGCAGTGACGATGGGACCACCCCAGCAGAATGAATCCAAGGGCGTCCCAATAGGAAACTGTAGGCCGAATTAATATTCATGACCTGAAATGTTATGTTAAAGGTGCAAGGTCCTATTTGAATAGGAACATCTATGTCTCTGATCACTTCACTGCGTGCCCCATCAAAAGCTCTTACTATCATAGTGTTTGGCCTAATGTGGGACATGTCGACTGGCAACCTTTCCAACGTGGATTTAGGCATTATATTCAGAGAGGAACCGTTATCAACAAGAACCTTTACCACAGCAAACCTTCTGCATTTGACTGTAATATGAAGAGTCTTAGTGTGACCCGTTCCTTCCGGTGGTAGTTCATCGTCTGTGAATGTCACAGAACTTGCTGCATTAATGTTTCCGATGATATTATCTAAGTTGTCCACCGTGATATCTTGTGGGACATAAGCCTGGTTTAGTATATTAAGAAAAGTCTTGCAATGCGCCTCTGAAGACAGCAGCAAGGTTAATATGAAAAATTTTGCAGGTGTTCGGCTTAATTGTTCTATCACTTTGTAATCGCTCAGTTTGACCAGCTTTAAAAATTCTTGGATGTCCTCCTCAGCTGCTGGCTGCTTAGCCTCCGAGTTTTCCACTATGATGGATTCTTCTACGTCGTTATCGATATCCTCGTAGACTTTGGTCTTCCCTTTTTCCTTGTTTTTGTCCTTTAGTAATTCCTGGGGTGTATAACACCTCCCACTTCGCGTCAGGCTTCCCACTCCTGTGACGTTCTCCACTGGAAGTGAGTCCTTACCAACAATGACCTCATATTCGTATTTCCAGGGCATTGCTTTAGAACTTTTGTATTCAAAGGGAGACGGTATTTGGATAGTATTTGGCCTGGGATTGGTAATGGAGGTGCTCATCTTCTCTTCGTAAAAAATGGTTAAAGGCTTCGGAACCTTTGAACTTCCCTTGGGAAGAACACTTCTGCCGCATTTACATCGCCTTCTTGTGATGATTGAGAGATTGTTTTCTGCAAGACTGGTAAGATGTGTGAATCTAGCAACCCTTGGACCTTTTGGCGAAAATGATGGCACTGGTCAATGGAATGACCCTTTGCTCCAGCATGGTACGAACATGTCAAATTATCCTCACATTTATAATGAGCCGAATCAGGTCGAAGATATTCTACCTTAATGTACCCATTGCTGAATAAAATCTCAAACAGTTCTTCCATAAAGATCTTCATTCCTTTCACATCTTTCTTCATGTTTGGTTCGTGAACTTCTATTGCATTCACACGAGGATTCTGGTGATTCGGTAGAGGATTGTTGTTGACATTTGGCTTATTTCCCTTTTTGAAGTTCAACCATCCTGCTTTGACCAACTCTTATACCCTATATTTCAGCGTCATACAGTTTTCTGTTGAGTGTCCAGCTGCTCCCGCATGAAAATCACAATGGGCGTTCACATCGTACCACTTTGGGTAAGGTGGTTGCATAGGGACTGCCGGTACGGGTGACAATTGGTTATTTTGAAATGATTGAGGTAACAACTCAGTATATGTCATTGGTATCGGGTCAATCTGAGTTTGTTTATAAGTTCCTCTATTGCTTTGTTGCCCCTGAGCGTAGACATGCATTTGTTGATTCCTAGGCTGGTAGCCTTGATTACATTGAGGTCGTGGGTTCTGAGGAAAATCTGAAGGGTATTGCGTTGTCGCGTTGTTAACATACGGTTGATGAGTCGCGTAATAATTCGACTGATATGTCGGCATCCTGGAGTTGGAGTACGGCTGCTGGCTCCAATTGGGCTGACTTGCATTGCTCACCATTTGAACTTCTCTCTTCTTTGGAAAACTTCCCTTCTTTGGGACAGACGACTCAGATGCGTTAGTTATCTTACCATGCTTGATCCCATATTCAATCCTCTCTCCGATCGTCATTATGTCGGAAAAATTGGTTGAAGCGCTCCCAATCATCTTATCGTAGAAAGGAGATTTGAGAGTGTTCATGAACATGGCTGATAACTCCTTATCTGTTAGAGGAGGTTGTATTTGTGCAACGATTTCTCTCCACCTTTGTGCGTACTCCTTGAAGCTTTCTACGCCCTTCTTTTCCATACTTTGCAAATCCATTCGATCAGGGGCCATGTCTATGTTATGCTTGTATTGCTTTAGGAAAGAATCGGCTAAATTCTTCCACGAGTAGATATGAGTATTGTCTAACTGCATGTACCAACGAGACGCTGGACCAGTCAAACACTCTTGGAAGTAGTGGATTAACAATTTTTCATTCAGAACATGTGCAACCATTTTCCTGCAATACATGATGAGATGGCTCCTTGGACATGATGTCCCCTCATACTTTTCGAATTCTAGCACCTTGAACTTTGGTGGAATTACAACATCAGGAACAAGGCATAACTTGGAGGCGTCAATATTCCCAAAAACATATGTCCCTTCAATTGCTCTTAACCTTTCCTCGAGGATTTCGAGTGTTCCATTGTAAGGGGTTTTGCATTCCCCTTTTGTTGAATCCTTCTTGATCTCAGGGTTTTCCAGATTAGGAACTGTGATAGTTACCCTGGATGGTCCTTCCTTAGGGTGTAAAAACCCAATCTGATCATTCATGGAGACTTCTTCATCTTTGAAGAACTGGAAAGGGCATTGTCCTGCTGACGAATGGTACATCGGGTCACACGATGTGTATGGCGGCGGGATAAACCTTTCAGCTTGGGTGTGCATAGAGGGATTGACTTCAAAGGAGTCACTAGCGACATTGTTGGGTTGTGCGAGATCAGCCACCGTTTTCCCCTTTTCTAATAAACTGAGGATTGATTCTACCTTCTCCCGCAACTCGTTCATTTCTTTTCTTGTTTTTTCTATTTCCACCTGTTGTTCCTCCATAATTCTTGTTGCTTGCCTAGTGTCGTGAACGCGACGAGTTGGTGGTGGTTGAGCTATTTTTTATTATGTTTTTATTATTTTTTAGAGGTTAAAATATAATAAAAGAGAATTAGAAAGACAAGACACAATCACATGATGCATGAAAGAAAGCTTTTACTAATTAAATGGAACGAACATTTCGATTTAAAGGGTGAACAAATACACCAAATAAAATACTAGAAAAAGAAAGCCCTAAGAAAGAAAAAAAAATAAAAGTCTCGGGGAACAATCAATGGAAGTGGCCAAAGTACCCAAGATCGCTACGAATCATCCTTAAGAACTCAAATAATTCCTCTGCGTTAGCTGTCATTGGTGAAGTATTTTCTTGTAGATGTCTTGCCCATTTTGCAAATCCTCGAGCTCTTCTGGCCATTATCTTGATAGTATCCATTGTTCTATTCACTTTTCCAATAACCATATGCATATCATCTCTCACAAAGTGATAATCTTGTTTTATAGAACTATACTCTTTTTCTAAATGTTCTTTTTCCTGCAATAATTTCTCACATGCTTTTTGGTATGCTCCAAGTTGTTGCTCTAATAGACTTGCATAATCTTTCAAGATGTTATACCCTTCTAAATGATTGTCAATATCTCCGTAAAGACCAACGTTATCCCTTTCCAATTCAGTGAGTTGCTTTTCTTTATTCTTGATGATATCTTTCATTTCCGAGACTAATTCTAAAAGAGAGCTTTTTCCTTCAGTAAAGTCATTTATCTTACTCTCTTGCAGGTGAACTGTTTTTCGCAGCGTCGCATTATGATTCTTCAGCGCATGATTCTCTTTGCTTAAACCTTTGTTTTCCTCGTCTAGCCAGTCATGATCTCTTTGTCGTTTTGCTTGCTTTTTATTCATCCCTTCTGCTCTTTCGAACCTTTCATTGGTTTGGGCTACCTGTTCCATTAATCGGTTAACCTCCTGTCGCAGTTTCTCATTTTCCAGTTCGAGAGTTTGATTCCTTTCCCATAATCTTTTATGCTTTTTCGTTTCTCGATCTGGCTCATCCATCATCATTTTATTGGAAGGTTCTCTATTGTTGCAAGCCAAGATTCCTATCACGCTCTTCTTTCTCCTGGTGTGCCAGCACAAATATTCAGGAGTAGTCCCCTCACAATGACCGCTACTCTCTATCCGTCTTACTGCTCTCCAGGAGTTCAATACTTGTCATTTTTTCCTGTTGGAATCTTCACAGTCATATGAGAACTCCAGTTTGCTGAGTCCATGAGTTACGGGTATAAACTGCCTGAACCACATTTGTCGTAAAACCATCAATGGTGCATAATGGATACAACCCCAAGGGCCCAAGAGAGGAATTGTATGATAGTCACCGCACCTATATATTAGTGTTTTCAAAGGCATCCATGATGCCTTCCATATTATGCTTCCCATTGTTACTTCTGACAGAAATGATACCCATGCCTCTTTCTTTGGATAATTCACGTCCCACTAGGCTGTGCCAAACTCTGAGATGGTGCTCCGCGTTATGTTCCAAGTGCTACTATAGTTGACCTTCGGGCATCTGAAATCTTTTGGAAATTTAATGTGATTATGCATCCATATGTAGAGCAATGGAACACAAAATCTTAATTTCGCCTCTCTGTTACCTCTACAAAAGTTAAGTGTCTTGAAGGTTTCTGCGATAAGAGGTATGATTGGATTTAATCCTTGCTCTATATTGAAAAATAATTTTAAAACATGCCCATCGACGCGTCCTTTTGTTTTAGGATACAAGACTGTCCCGTAAATGCATAGTGCGAGCAACGTCAGACCTTTTTCTTGCTTGATGTGATTGCAGGCGAGTTCAACTAAATAATCCAATGATATGGATTCCTCTCTTCCCTTGACTTCTAAGTGCTTTTGTATTTCAACGACACGCACCTGAAGAAATTCAGCCAAAATCCTCTTTGCGGTGTGTTGTGGATTAAAGTAGTAGACCGACTCCCCGACCCTTTCTGGAATATCCAACATCGAGTAATATTCTTCAATATTAGGTACCAGATCAATATCTCTAAACGTGAAGCATCTATAGGCAGGATCCCAAAAGTCCAGCAAAGCTTGTATGGCAAAACGATTGACTGGTACGTACATAAGATCAGCTATATTACCATATTTTTTTGAAAACTCAAACCTCTGTTCTAGTGTCAAACCCTCCCATATGGCTTTCAGCTTTCCTAAGTCATTGGAAATAAACTGCACTCGGGTGGAGGAAAGTAATGGCTCTGTATCAGTAGAGGATAAGCTATCTCCTTGTCTCAACTGCATCTGCTCGGCCCAGTGAAGTACGCTACTCAACTCGTCGTCTCGAGATGTAGGTGATCGTATCGATGTAATGGGTACATTGGCATTCATTTTGTTCCCCTATAAAACAAATAATAAAATTAACACTCAATTTTGAAAATAGACTTTCATGCGCCGATACGGGGGCATTTATATCCCCTCGAGGGTCGACACTACTCGATATAAAATATAAAAAAAAAGACCCTAAATAAAATAAATAACTAAATAAACACATGAGGGAAAAAGTGAGAAATGATAAAATTCGCTAAGATCTTTCATGCGCTGGTACGGGGGTTTTATACCCCTCGAAAGTCGACATTACATAATCTTGAAAATAAAAAGGAAATTCATGCGCCTGTCCGAGACATTACCTATCTCAACGAAGGTCGACACTACTAAATCTAAAAAATGAATTAACACGAGGACAAAAAAGGGAAGGCAATCAGCAAAGTTTTTATTTTATTTTTTATTATTTCAAAATCTCATACATTATCTTTTTATTAAAGGAAAGAACTGTATTTTGGCAAACATGAATATCACTCCTTTTTAGAAAGAAATCTTTTCTTAAAAATAAGAAATAAAAAGGAATAAAAAGTAATAGACACAAAGGAAGATAAATCATGACTAAATAAAGACGCAAATCACGAATAAATAAGCAATGATGTGTGGGTGAAGTTCTAAAACTAAAGGTAAAGGCCCCCAAATTAAATCGGATGCTAAAAATTAGCAAACAAATCAACTTGAGCGAGAATCTTTCGTGCGCCTATACAGGGGCAATTATATCCCCTTGAAGGTCGACATTACTCGATTCTCAATTCTAATTCTAAAAGGTGGAACCCGGGTAGAAGGTTTGTGATTGTGTGTGAAATGCATGATAATGCAAAAAAAAAATATAATCGGAATAAACATATTAATGGGATTATAATAAATACACATGCCAGATATAAATAAAACTATTAATAAAGAAAATAAATACAAATAAAAAAAATAAAAAAATAAAAAAATAAAAAAAATGAAAATTGGATAATAAAAGATAAAATGCAATGGCCGGACACTCTAAAAAAAAATCCCCAGTTGAGTCGCCATGCTGTCGCAACGTCATCGCGATGCGGAGCGGCCGACGTCCTCTTTTAAGGGTTTTGTTTTAAAAATAAAAGAGATGGAGTCGCCACCAACCATTTTGGGTGTGATTGGTCACCTTAAAACAAAAACTGGTCTAAGAAAACAGAAAATCAAATTCGGGGGTCGGTTGAGTGTTGGGAAGGTGCTAGAACCCTACAACACCCGTTAAAACGGTAGCCAAATTCTATCTTTATTAGCCAATTAAATTAATTTAAAATGTCCTTAATTTGAGGAAAGAAAAAAAAAATAATATTAAAAGAGAATGTCTCAACTAATCTTGCCTTAACTTTAAAATAAAGTAAGGACTCGATTTGTGAGTGAAATTACCCTTCAATTTTGCCATTAGTTGCCTAAATCCCATAACGGGAATTACGCAATAAACAAAGATTTTCTTGAAAGATTTTTGAAATACTTTTAATTTAAAAATTAATTTGAAATTCATTTCAAACTAGTTTTAAAACAAAATAAAATTTCATTTTTTGAAAACAATTTTGAAAGTCAATTTAGAAACATTTAAAAAGAAAACTAATTCATTTGAAAATATTTTTAAAAACAAAATTTTGAAATCCCGATAAATTCTAGATTTAGAAATAAATGAAAATCAAAGTTTAAAATTATTCAAAAATAAATTTGACAAAACCATTTAGAAAGGAATTGGAAATTTAAATTTAAATTTTTAATTTTTAAAAAAAGAGTTTAGAAATCAATTAGAAAACTTAAAAAAAATGCGACTTTATAAATGACACATAATGGGGTACATATAAATTAAAATCAATAGCAAAAATGTAATTAAATAGATACAGAATATAATTTAAAAAAAAGGAAGTATAAATGAGACTTAATATAAATCAGGTATATATTTGAAATTTTATATAAACCAGGTAATATTTGAAATTTCATATAAACCATGTATATATTTAGAAATTAAATATAATGGCAGTTTCGTAATTTAAACAAAACTAACACAATTTGCTTACCTCAACGTAGAGCTTCAGCCGCTATTTTCTTGGCTTCGTCGGAGTTTCAACGTCCAAGCTAGCGCCGTCGCCGTCTGCCTTCGTGAAACCCCGCCGCTGCTGTTCGCGTAGATCCAGCTTTCGTGTCGTTGTCGTATGAGGTTCGCCGTTGATGCTCAAGGTTGCCGGATCCGCTGCTGTCGTTGGGTTCTCCGCCGCCGTCATTTGAGGTTTCGCCGTCGAGGAATTTCGTCCGCCGCGAGACGTGATGCGCCGCTCGTGGTTCGCGCGCCGAGGAACTCCGTTCGTGGTTCGTGCGCCGCTGTCGTCTGAGGTTCGCCACCGAGGAGCTCCGTCCGCCGCGAGAGGTTTCGTCCGGCGAGGAGCTCCGTCTGCCGCGAGAGGTGTTGCGCCGCTGATGTTTCGTCCGCCGCGAGAAGTGGTGCGTCGCCGACGGTAATGGTGGTCGGAGATGGTGGTGGGATGAAGGTGGAGAAGATGATAAACAGTAGATCCTCGATTTGCGTACCTGAAAAAATGGAAAAAGAAAGAAAGAGGAAGTGGAGTTTTGGAGGGAAAACTTATTTTGGTCAAAGAAAATCAACTTTGACTTAAAATCACTATTTTAAACTTCTCTCAAAAACGCTAATTTATCGGTCTCTCTACAGCTTTTTCTCTGATCTTTTTGTGTTCTCTTTGGTCGGTATTTATAGACGATAGATTGTCAAACAAGGTTAAAATCAAACAATTAATGATTCGAAATTTTATTAATAAATGAAACGGATTTTGACCAAAAATGAACAAATATATTATACTCATAAATGAATATCAAATTTTAACCCAAAAATGAATTAATCAATTTATACTCATAAATGAATATCTAATTTTAACCCAAAAATGAATTAAATATTTTATACTCATAAATGAACATCAAATTTTTTAACCCAAAATTGAATTAAATATTTTATACTCATAAATGAATATCAAATTTTAACCCAAAAAATGAATTAAATAATTTATACTCATAAATGAAAATCCAGTTTTTAACCCAAAAATGAATTAAATAATTTATACTCATAAATGAATATCCAATTTTTAACCCAAAAATGAATTAAATAATTTATATTCATAAATGAATAAATGAATATTAAATTTTAGCCATAAAATGACCTATAAATTTTATACTCATAAAATGCCAATTTTATTTGTCAAATTAGGTAAAGACCTTTCAAAACAATTTAAACCTTATTTTTGTTACTTTTCTCCAATTTTCGAAATTAATTAAAATACAAAAAATAAAAAAGTGAATTTACAATTTAAAAAAGACTCAATCAAATATAAATAAAAAAATAAATAAAAAGGTAAAAAACATTAATAATAAACAAAGGTCCGGACCAAATACGGCGTCTACACTAAGAATTCAGATTAATCTGAATCGTAAGAACAAATCGCTAATGCTGTCTCTAAAATATTATATTGACAAAGTGTTGTCTATATTCGATGGTCTATGTGTTGGGATTTATGCCCTAAAGCCTCGTAATTAATTAATAATTATTTGATAATTATTTTATTATTATTATTTACAATTTATAATATTCATTATATAAATAAAATCCAAGGTTATTAGTGTAATCTTGAACTGTATGTAGTTGACATACGGGAGGATCGTGTTCAAGTAATAACCTAATGGGTCTATAGTATATGGATAAGGTTGGTGCCTTATCCTGGTAACACTATTGATATGGCCCACTTTGTAATTGTTACAAATGATTTGATCCAAATCATTCATGTAGAGACATGTGAGTGGGTGTATCCTATACAATGCGTTTGTATAAGACTGGACCACAAAATATATAATCTCTCTTTATAAATCCGTTATTTGAGAAGATTAATATTTCACAGGATGATCATATGTGACCCGATCTTAATCCTGAGTGAGTTATAAACTCATCCCTGTGAGGGCTCGTCCTTTGATTTGTATGGGTGAGAATGGCCTTTATAGTCGATTCAATAAGGTTACCATTTTGGGAACTTGATCAAATAGGGAGTTGGGAACATAAGTTTCACAAGATGGAATTCACTCCTTCCCATATAGGGAAAGTATATGAGTAGTTCCACCCTCTCACTAGCCCGAGAGGGACTTCGTTTATGGTTGGATCATAAACAGGTTGTTCATTAGAGAATCAGTGGTACTTAAGGTGTAAGATGTAATTACAGGGGTAAAACAGACTTTTGACCCAGCTGTAATTACGAACAACTCGTGAAGGATCGACTTGCATGTAATGGTTATATCCATGGACACAACTTGTCCTACAGTGCATAAGAGTGCAACTCTAGGCCTATAGTGGAGTGACCTAGAGTTAATGAATAAAAGTCAATTAATTAATAAGTTTAATTAATTAATTTTGTATCATTGGAGCTTATAAATCTGTGTAGGTCCATAAGGTCTCTTGCTAGCTCATAGTAACACTAAAAGGATCAATTTGGTTGAAAGAAAAATTTGAAATATTCAAATTAATATTTAATATATTAAATGTAGAAGAGTAAAATATATTTATTGTATTTGATACATTAAATATAAGAGGAAATAGTTTATGTATACGATACATTAATATTAAAAACTATATACATATGTTATTTGAATGAGATTCAAATTGGTTTAAAGTATATTATAAAAGATTAATTTTATAATATTTGAATAAGATTCAAATAAATATAAAATACATATTTTAATATATTAGATATTAAAATGTATTTTATAAAATAAAACTAATTCCTAAAAGCCTTATTATAAATAAGACATTTAGGTTTAGCCAAATGGTTGGCCAAACACACTACTCACCCTCAAAGAGAACTGTTCTCTCATTCTTTCAAAGAGCTCCCACAAGCCTTGATCTCGTGTTCGATTCATAACGAGGAAGATCTCGTGGAAAAAGAAACACAAGAAGATGATTGATCTTCAAAGGTATTATTTGATTCACTTGTATTTTAGTTTAATTCTAACTAAACCAAAGAATCTGTTTCCAAACACTTTCGCTGCGGGGTATGAAGAGTTCATTCTCTTCAATTGGTATCAGAGCTACTTTGAGTTTTGTTTAGAATTAAAAGTTTATGTTGGTGGGTATTTTAATTTTATCATATATGTGATATATGTGGTTTGCGGATTGACAGTTTAGGTTATTTGGCATATAGATTTATTGCTTTGATTAGATGAAATTGTAAAACCCAAAAAGGGTTAGGGATTTTGTAATTTAATTGTTCTTTAAAGCACTTGAATTTCTCCAAATGTGGCTGAAGCTCCAAGCTACTCTATTATTGAATTCTAACGGCAGTTGGTGAATCCAAATTATTCAAGATGTGGTTGGTATGAAAATGAATGGTTAATGAAGATTTGTCTTCATTTAAGTACCTACGTACATGTCTTGGATTTGTGAAGAATTATTAAGATATGTCCAGTATCTAGTTTCACAAAGAAGCTAAATTTGCAATGGAGAATTTTAGTTGGTGGCTTCAATCATCAATCAAATTGAATTTAGGGTTTCTAAACTCTAAATTTGGTGAATCAAAAGAGGGAAAAGATAATTGAAGACCAAGATATGTCTTGGATTTAAATTATTTTCAATTTCTTAGGATATACCAAATATGCCGGTCAATTTTGCTGTGTTTTTAATTTAATTATGCATGTTGATGTATGTTTTAAATTTTAATTGATTGCATAGAGTATGCCATCTAGATTAAAATCCCACCATAGGTTAAGCATGATCATACATTTTAATTATTTTTAATATAATTGTTATATTTGGAATATTATGATTAAAATGCTTTGTAATTTGATTAGATGATTTCCTAATATGTTTATATTTCCATATCTTTCAATATAATTGTTATATTTGGAAATTTTAAATTATGATACTTCCTTTCATAATAGGAATCCATATTTTTTTAATAAGGATTAGGATACTTTTTCCCAATAAGATTGAGATATATTTTCCCAAAGATATATTTTCTCAATAAGATTGATATATATTTTCTCAATAAGTATTAAGATATTTTCCAAATGAGCTTAGAATATTTTCACAATGAGATTAGATATTTTCTAATAAGATTCATATATTTCCCTAATGAGATTAGATTTTTTATTTCCTTATTTAAAAGATAATTTAATTCATTCTTTAAATATTTTAAATATTTGAATTTAGTTTATCTTTTATTCTAATAAGATTAGAATATATGATATTCTTTAATTTTGTTTTAAAGGGTTTAAAATTGTTAAAATTTCAAGATTATCCATAAGGTGAATTAATTTTTAATAGGATTAAAAACATTGCTTAAAATCAACTGACGTTCATTGATCTAGTAATTAATAGTTAATTAAAGATTAATAAATTTGAAATAAAAATTGACTATAAGGGAACCCTGTCTAAGAAAGGTTACTCGGGTGAGGTACTTAAGTTGACTGAAAAGGAACACCTCTACCTAAGAACTGACCTGAGGTTGAATTAGTCAAATTTTATTTTATTTCATTAAGCAGGCTCATAATGTGATTAGTTTTAAATAGTTTAATATACTGGATAATTCACATTAAAATCAATCTAACCAACATAAGGGTTATGAAAGGGTAGATTGAAAAACATAGATAAATGAGATTAGCCTAATTTGTCTAAGTAATAGAAAACCCTATTTCAAAATACTTAGTGGGAGAAAGACATATGTCAAAATAACCCTACGGTCTCTACCATAGATTCACAACGTGAGATTCATGTGAGGCCTCGGGGCGACTTTGGGTTGTCCCCCTACGGAAGGTGTTTACATGGGTCAATATCAGGGTGAATCTCTTGAGAAAGTATTTTTAAATAGTAAGTGGGAGAAGGAAATGTGTCAACATATCCTACGGTCTCTATCATTGGTTCACAACGTAAGATTCATGTGGGGCCTCGCGGCGGCTTTTGGACCGCACCCCTACGAAAGGTGTTTACATGGGTCAATATCAGGGTGAATCTCCTGAGAAGGATAGGATTGTAATTTTATTTCCAATACTTGACCTACCCTACGACGACACTTGTTTGGATCAAATTATAAAATCTAAAATGATGGGTTACACTTACAAAGATCTCATTAAGGTTGCTAATGATTTTCTTGACCAAACTAATGGTAACTAAATGTTATAGAAATAAGAGTTATTTTGGGATAACACTCGGTTAAGATTGTCTTAGTTTAGTGAAGGAGCATTTGACCTACCCTGCGGCGGCACCTGTTCTATCTCACTAAAGTATCATAGCATTAGAAATTAATGTTTTAGGGTTCTTTTATCAAATTGTTTGTTTTCTATGCTGAAATTGAATGAATATTTATTGCATGTTGTTAAATAATATTTTTTTTTATATTTCAATATTATGTCTATTTCTCTCAATTTTAATTTTAGTTGCTAATTTGTCAAGTTGAGAAAATAATATCACTTGGAAAAATAATGTTAACACTATATAATGACAGTGTAAATTTTTTCTTTAATTTGTCTTTATTGAGAAACGTTCTCAAAAACCTGTTGCCAATGCTAATCGAATTGTTCGTGAAGCACGTGATTAATAAATCAATATAACGAGATGGCTTATACAAATTTTCTATTTGACATATTAGATGTCAAGCTAAGAAGATAAAGAAGATGACAACAACATATGTGATATTGTTGAAGTCAATAAAAGCTAGATTTAAATATTTATCTAAATAATCTAAAAAATTAAGTATTACCAAAATGCAAGAAAAGAAACCATATGACTGTAGCTAAAAGAAAATAGTTTCTAAATTAGCAAAGTAGTAATAATAAAATGAATTTATGAAATACCTCTATAAGAAGAACATGGATAAAAGCAAATTTGATTTACTAGATTTTTGGTGAAACTTAATCATTACCACCTATATAGTAGATTCAGATCCACTATTAAGATTTGTTCTTCATTACACTTTATATAATTCTTGGAAAATACTTAATGATGTAGAATGATCTCTACTTGTTGGCACCAGAAAACCCATCTCTATTAATGTAGTGGGAGACATTAAGATGTGCATAAAAAATAATTGTTATTTAATGCTGAATATGATATTTTTAGTACCATAGGAGAAATTCAATTTCTCTAACTTTATTACTAATAAAATGTTCATATAGTATGAATATTTTAGTATTAAATTTTTGTTTGAAAAGTTGAGCTGAAAAATAAGAATAATTTATATGTGTTAAATTGTTAACATATAAAATACTACACAGTAAGATATTCAGGATTATAGAATCCAGAATATAAAGACAATTTATATTCTCCTAAAATATGATACTTGTCTTTGGCATTCAAGATTGATTCTGATCAATTTGAATAAAAAGACTACTACGAAGTGATTCTCTAAATGTTAGAGTTAATTACTTTATATGTCTTAAGATCTTGCCTTTCATGCAAGATAATCAATAGGGTTTTGTTGGAAAAACCTACAGGCCAAAGAACACTGATGAATATTTCATCACTCTAGCGGATGATTATTCAAGACATAAGTATCGTAACCTAATGCAACATAAGTCTGATTATTTTGAAAAGTTCAAGGAATATAAGACTCAAGTTGAAGGTCAATTAGGTAAATATATGAAGACACTATGATCAGATCACAATGAAAAGTACAGGAACCTTATGTACTAAGACTAATTGATAGAAAGTGAGATTTTATCTCAACTCTAGCACAAAGTACAATTGTGTGAAATTGTGCTGTAAGAGAAGAAACAAGACCTTGTTAGACATGGTCAGAACAATAAAGAATTACACGTCATTATCAGACTCTTGTTAGGATATACAATATAGATTGTATAGTGAACATGATTCTATCTAAAATGTGTCCATGAGACAACTTTGAGGTTATAGAAGAGTAGTAAAGTTAGTTTACAACCCTTCGAGTTTTGGGAGTTTTAAGCTGTAACGACCCGTAATTTTAGACTAATCCCGAGTACGTTACAAACAACTGACTTTTAAATCTCGTTTAAACTAACCGTATTGCTCCGAGAATTTCGGCAGCACAACGACGTAACCTCAATAACTACCCAATTATGTAACACCTGAAAAGCAGAAAAACTCAACAAAACCCCGCACTTCATATAAATAAAGACATCATCTAGTCCAACAACGCTCTCAGTCAGAATATAGATATAAAACCTTTCAGGTCGAAATCCTAAAACACAACTCAAGTCTAACTACAAAACATACAACCTTCTTAACTTTATAAGACCAATGTTGAACTCTAAAACGAACTGAAACAAGAAGAGGTTAATGACTTAGGCCCGTACACAACTTTTATCCTTAAGCCAACTACTAGAAATAACACAGAAAAACTGAAACCAGCGGAAGCAACTTCATAAATAAATAACAATTGGCTAACTATAAATACATAAAAGAGATTCAGCTAATGGTCCATTTTTCTCACGTCTCCTCGTCAGCATCACCAAGCTCGTAGTAGTACTCATCACCTGCAAAAATTGCATAATTTGTGGGAGTCAGTACATAACACGTACTGGTAAGTAGCTCCTACCTGAGGAGCCACCAAACAACAAACATACATGCATCACAACGATGTGCTTCTCACATCAAACATATCAACAATAATCATTTGAACATGCTCAATACATAAATAACCACAACATCATGCATACACTCGTGTCATACATATCCATCAACTAACTTGAGTTCTAACAAGCTCTCTCAAAATACAACCGAGTACTAACAACTTTAACCAGTTCTTCTCAAACTCCATTGAGTCCTCTCCGACTCAACCCTAGCTTCACAAGCTCTCTTATACTCTATCGAGTTCCCTAAGTCCACTCTCGGACTCCACTGCGTAATCTCAACTCAACTCAACTCGTGGCCCTCACAAGCCCTCTGAGACTAACTCCTTCGAGTCACATCGACCCCTGACCATTTATACCCAGGGCCTCGACACTTCTCTACGGCGCTCAGCGTTCGACCCCTGACCATTTATACCCAAGGCCTCGAACTGTTGCATCGCCCCTTGACCATTTGTACCCAAGGCGCACCGATGACTTTGCAACGTGTTAGCCCTTCCCGCGGCGCCCAACACTTGCTTAAAGCATGGTGACATATCACCCCTCGACCATTTGTACCAGAGGTGCACTGATATTCACCCTACTTCCCTTAGTGACATACTACCCCTCGACCATTTGTACCCGAGGCGCACTAGTATTCACTGAACATTCTATATAACCACAAGTTACACTTTTTTCCTTAACACTAATCAACCGACCGTGACATACTACCCCTCGACCATTTGTACCCGAGGCGCACTAGTATTCACTGAACATTCCCTGTAACCACAGGTTACACTCTTTTCTCACAACCTCGCTAGACTACATGAATCCTACGTTATACAACTAGACCAAACTCGAAACCACCCAACATGAATATGTACAGCACACCCACAACACATTTATCATGTTGTCCAATCAACACATCATACACAAAGAACTTCACCACAATGCAGCACACACATCAATGATCGCATTATCAGATCAATATATTTAAAACCCAACACAAATATACTCGAAACTCAACAGTGCTAAGCCCTATCAGAGAAACCATATTCAACAACACATATTGCTAAGCACCCATATGTGCTTAGTTTTAACAGAGAACATATATATCCAGCAGCACAAAATTATGCTAAGCACTCACATGTGCTTAGTCTTATCAGAAAATTCACGAACAACAACATATGGATTGCTAAGCACTCCGCTGTGCTTAGTCTTATCAGAGAGATCACAAACTAAAATATATGAATTGCTAAGCACTCAGGTGTGCTTAGTCTTATCAGAGACACAACAACATACATGGTTCATATAACACATAATATAAAGTAATCACTAAAGCATGCGTGCGAACACCCAACAAGTATCAAACAGACTCCACAAGTAAGAACTACTTACTGATTGATCCTAAAAATGGCCCAACAGTTCATAAAATGGCTTAACGCTTGGCTCGATGCTCCCGAACAAACCACTAGCACTTGTCGTTCGCAAGGAAATGACCTTATTCCTTGTTGGTGGATAATCGATTGTAATCGAAAGGTTTGCAACTACTGTTTTACCCAAAAGGTCCCGAAGGTACGCTGGTTGGTGTCCGACGAGTCCGATCACGAAGGGCGTTGGATCACCGGAATCGCGCACGTCGGAGTATTGTCGGAGGTTGGATTTGCAGACAACAATCCGTCGTTGCACAAGCTGCTGTGTGAATCAGAATTCATCGAAGGGACGTGGGAAAATTGCCACCAAACCGCTCGGTGTTGTGTAGCTCGCTGAATGCCGAGGATGAGAAGGAGTCGTCTGCTCGCGTCGCCGAGTGCTGTCGAACGCTTGGAGCTCATCGCTGCGGAGGAGTTGCTGCAGATCCGGGGGCGTCGTTCGTGGATGAAGAACGCTGCCGCGATGAGGGAAGCGCCGCACACTTGGGGACAAAGAAGTCGTCGGTCTTGCGCCGCCCGTCGTTGCACTTGTCCCGCTGTCGAGGTGGGAATTCGTCTGTCGCGCGCACGCTTGCCGTTGTCGCTTGCGATGAAGAACCCGTCGTCGTCAAACGCCGATGCACAGCTCGCCGAAGATCGTTGATGAAGGCTGAGGTTGGGCTGGAGATTGTCGAAGGGCGTCGCGCGCGTGGGTTGCGCTTCTCGCCGATGCCGAAGATGGATATGTCGCAGGTGGATCGCGGAGATGGGGGCGTGGTTGCGGGTCACCGCCGCTTGCTGCCGTCGGCTGTTGAATGGAGGAGGAGTGTTCGTGAAGGAGAAGGCTGAAGGGGGAGGGTTGCGTGCGGTTGGGGGAGGAAGAGAGTAAGGATGGAATTAGGGATTGTTTAGATGAAATTAGGGATTTGTTTTTCTTTGGCTTAAGTTGCCTTTGTCCTTTAAATCCCAAAAGAAAGAAATGACCATAAATGAAAGGGAGAAATGCTAGCATTTCTATAAAACCAAATTCTCTCTTTTCCAAAATCACCCAACTTAGAAATGAGAAAATCCTCAAACCTTGAAATTAAAGATTAAATAATAAATCTCTTTTCTCGAAATTTAATAAAAATTAAATTTATCTAACTTGAGGGACTAAACTGAAATTCTAATTTTTCAAATTAGAATCATGGACAATGAAGTCCAATTCACTTAGAATTAACGGACTAGAAGAGATTAAAGGCATAACTCCATCTAAATTCACTAATTTAGAAACGCGGGGCGTTACATAAGCATACATGCTGAAACTTGAATATGTTCAATAGTATTGAAAAGTTGGTTCCATGTGAAGCCACTAAATAGTTAACAAAAGTTGTTAACAATTTAATTACATTTGATAGTCAAATGGATCCTAGTCATGAATTGGATAAGCCACATCGTAGTGGAAGAGTTATGAGATGACTCGACCATTACAAGAGCTTATATGAAGCCTAAGTTGTCCTATTAGATGACAAAATGTAGGGCTTGACCTCAAAGTTGAAATGAGGGTCAATGACAAAGACTAGTAGACCAAAGTCATAAATCTCGAGATAGAGTAGATGTACTCATCTTTATCTTGAACTTGTAGATATTCGTGATGGGGTAAAACCCATAGGTTTTGAATATATTTACAAAAGTAAAAGATTTGTAAATAAGAAGGTACAGACCTTCAAAATAAGACTAATGGCAAATATAGCGGGAGAAAGTAAACCATGGATAAACATTCTCATTTGTTGTCATATTAGAGTATATAAGCATTTCCTAATTCATAGTTGCATATGAGATATGTCAAGTGAAGGTTTAAGAATTTTTTTTTGAAAAGAAGTCTTAAAGAATGCATTTACAAATCAATTACATGAGTTCAATTTCAAAAATCAAAAGCGAAAGGTTTGCAAGCAGTAAAGGTTCATTTATGAAATGAATTTGATCACTAGATTTTTTAATGTAAGGTTTGATAAAAGTATAAAAAACTATGACTTTGAATAAACATTGATGATATTGTATAAACAAGAATATCATTAATTACTTAGTGGAATTTTCTCATATTGTATGTGGATGACTTACTACTCATTGTGAATGAGGTAAGATTTCAATCCAACATAAATTGTTGACTATCTAACCAATTCCAAATGAATGATTTAAATTACTGGGTATGTCCTAAAATAGAGTTTTCGAGGACAAAATGTTATTTATGTCTCACACATCTTATATTGACAAATTTGTTGTCAAGTATATGATGTAATACTTCAAAAATGATAATGTATCATTCTTACATGAAGTTTATCTTGTTTAAGGAATAGGTGTCCTCAGACATTTCAAAATGTTGAGAACATAAGATTGACTATCTACGTTTGAGTGGGAGAAAATCTAATGTACACTTGAGACATGACATTTGACAGTAAAATTGGTTAGCATTTATTAGTTAACCCAATGGTATGACCATTGCGCGGAAAAATAAAAACGTTTCTCAAAATATCTATGGATAAAATGAGAAATTATATTTTTGTGTATGAGGTTAAATATTTGATCTTTACGAGATGCACTGGTTTTAACAAAGATTTATGGAAATCTATGTTTACCCTAGATGGTGGAGCATGGTATGCAAGTTAAATGTTCTTGCTTATGAAGTAAAGAACTTGCATAACTCAAATAATTTCTTATTGGTCTGAAAGATGTTTCAGATATAGTTAAGCCTAAAACATTTTATGTAATGGCTAAACTTAAGGAACTTAGATAACATCAATATATAGGGTATCCTGCCGAGAGAGAAAGAATCGTGGTAGGACCAAGATGACTTTTAATTGACAGTCGTTTTGATCTATATAAAAATACTTTACATGCTAAAGTGTTTGAAAGCCACCTAGAATCTCTAGGATTATGAGACATGTCTCATCTTCACTAGGGCAAATGGGAAAACATGTTGGGTGTAGAGTATGCCCTAGGATACATGTCTCACCGGCTTTAGTGCAAGTGGGAGATTGTTGGGATTTATGCCCTAAAGCCTCGTAATTAATTAATAATTATTTGATAATTATTTTATTATTATTATTTGCAATTTATAATATTCATTATATAAATAAAATCCAAGGTTATTAGTGTAATCTTGAACTGTATGTAGTTGACATACTGGAGGATCATGTTCAAGTAATAACCTAATGGGTCTATAGTATATGGATAAGGTTGGGTGCCTTCTCCTGGTAACACTATTGATATGGCCCACTTTGTAATTGTTACAAATGATTTGATCCAAATCATTCATGTAGAGACATGTGAGTGGGGGTATCCTATACAATGAGTTTGTATAAGACAGGACCACAAAATATATAATCTCTCTTTATAAATCCGTTATTTGAGAAGATTAATATTTCACAAGATGATCATATGTGACTCGATCTTAATCCTGAGTGAGTTATGAACTCCTGCTTGTGAGGGCTCGTCCTTTGATTTGTATGGGTGAGAATGGCCTTTATGATCGATTCAATAAGCCTACCATTTTGGGGACTTGACCAAACAGGGAGCTGGGAACATAAGTTTCACAATACGGAATTCACTCTTTCTCATATAGGGAAAGTAGATGAGTAGTTCCCTTAAGTGCTGATTTCGGGACTTGAACAATGGGGCCCGACCCTCTCACTGGCCCGAGAGGGACTTCGTTTATGGTTGTATCTTAAACAGGTTGTTCATTAGAATCAGCGGTACTTAAGGTGTAAGATGTAATTACAGGGGTAAAACGGACTTTTGACCCAGCTGTAATTACGAACAACTCGTGAAGGATCGACTTGCATGTAATGGTTATATCCATGGACACAACTTGTTCTACAGTGCATAAGAGTGCAACTCTAGGCCTATAGTGGAGTGATCTAGAGTTAATGAATGAAAGTCAATTAATTAATGAGTTTAATTAATTAATTTTTTATCATTCGAGCTTATAAATCCGTAGGTCCATAAGCTCCACTTGCTATCTCATAGTAACGCTAAAATGATCAATTTAGTTGAAAGAAAAATTTGAAATATTCAAATTAATATTTAATATATTTGATATATTAAATGTAGAAGAGTAAAATATATTTATTGTATTTGATACATTAAATATTAGAGGAAATAGTTTATGTATATGATACATTAATATTAAAAACTATATACATATGTTATTTGAATGCGATTCAAATTGGTTTAAAGTATATAATAAAAGATTAATTTTATAATATTTGAATAAGATTCAAATAAATATAAAATACATATTTTAATATATTAGATATTAAAATGTATTTTATAAAATAAAATTAATTCCTAAAAGCCTTATTATAAATAAGACATTTAGGTTTAGCCAAATGGTTGGCCAAGCACACTACTCACCCTCAGAGAGAATTGTTCTCCCATTCATTCAAAGAGTTCCCACAAGCCTTGATCCCGTGTTCGAGTCATAGCGAGGAAGATCTCGTGGAAAAAGGAACACAAGAAGATGAGTGATCTTCAAAGGTATTATTTGATTAACTTGTATTTTAGTTTAATTCTAAATAAACCAAAGAATCTGTTTCCAAACGCTTCCGCTGCGGGGAATGAAGAGTTCATTCCCTTCACTATGGAAATTGTTTCCTAAGACACCTCAAGGGTTGAGGATATGAGATGTACCCGTGTGCATTTACATATTGGAGGTCAGATGTATCTTCACTATGGAAATTGTTTTCTAAGATACATAACCCGATATGTGCTATGCAATGGGAGCTGTCAAAAGATGTTAGTCCAACTGGATTGGAGTCTGGTTAAATTTTGTCCCAGTGCAAACAAGGAATAAAATACAAGAGTTGTATTGCTGATTCCTTGGTGGTAGCTAAGTTGTTGTTGCAGCTTGTGAAGCAGCAAAAGTATATAAGTTGAGCTCGTTGATAGTGCAGTGAGAAGATGTGACGGTCACATGGAAAGCCTCACAGCACTTCATGCTGATAAGTTTACTAAGTCTCTCATGGCTAAAGTGTTTGAGAGGCACCTAAAAAAGTCTAGGGCTCCGAGTTGCCAAATAGGATAGTGGGAGGGAACATATTAAAGTTCTCTCCACCAGCATGTACACCACGGACGTTTAAGTCCAAGTAGGAGTTTGCTGGGTTTTATGTCCTAAAACTCGTGATTTGTAAACAGTTATGTTTGTAAATATCTATTTAGAATAAACAGTTATTAGTTTTATTCAGTAAAAGAGTTTACTGGAATAATGTGAAACGTGTTTGGATTAATCTATACCAATGACCAACACCCATGGCGAAGGATGAGTACTTGAGCTTCATGTCTGACATGAATGTGGATCAGACTCAAGTAGACAGACAAAACGGTCTATAATATACAGATAACGCTGGGTACCTTATCCTGGTAACACTATTGGATGCGGCTCGCTTTGTAATGTACAAAACGATGTGATCCGAATCGTTTCACATGAAGATTTGCGAGCGTGGGCGTCCTGTGCAATGAATTTGCATAAGACTGAACCACGAAAAAGTCGCTCTCTCTTTATAACGTCGTTTACTAAAGAGACCGACTATTTCAAACTGATGGCCTATGTAACTCGATCTTAATCCTGAGCTTACTATGAACTCCTACTTATTAGACAGTATCCTTAGACTTGCACGGGTGAGAGTGGCCTATTAGTGCCGACTCAATAACTTATCATCTCAAGGATAAAGTCAAATAGGTAGCTAGGGACATAGTGTAGTAAGATGAAATTCACTCCTAACCCGCTCTTCAGGGTTAGTAGATAGTTTGTTCCCTTAATAGCTGACTCCGGGGCTTGAAAAATGAGTGCTCACCCTCTCCTAATCAGAGAGGGTTAATTGATTTGTTGGTAGGACCACTGATCTATTGTTCATTAGAGGTGTTAGTGGTACTTAAGGAACAAGAAGTAATGCAGGGGGGTAAACGGTTTAAATGACCTGACTGAGATTACGAACAACTTGTGAAGGGTCGACTTGCCTATAACGGTTATATCAAGAGGACATAATATATCTACAGTGAGGAGAGTGCAACCCTCGGACTATAGTGGAGTCTCCGGGGGTTAACGAAAGTCGATTGATTCGGGTTAAAAGAGTTTTGACCGAATAATCTCGTATCATTGAAGCTCATGATCTGTAGGTTCTTTAGGTTCTCCTAGCTAGCTCGGATAATGTCGTGCAATAGTATAAGAGAAAAGAAAACGAAAAAGAATTTGAATTGTTCAAATTTGGTTTTTGGAACAATGATGGACATATTTAAATATGATTTAAATATGAGAATGGCCTAAAACATGAATGAGATTCATGTGCAAAAACTCGGTTTTCGTAAAACCGGGTTTAGCCATATTATTTAATTAATATTTGATATTGAAGTAAATAATAATTATTAATTAAAAAGTTTAAATAATAATTATATATATATTTTTTATTTATTAAAATGTTTAATAAATAAATTTTATTATTATTATTTTTAATAATAATAATAATTATATAAAGAAGGAAAGTTGTGCTACTTTGGGTAATACACGTCTTGAAGAAAAAAAGAATTAGAACTTTTTAAAAGTTCCGAGTTTTTTTTCTTCTTCTGTGGGTTGTTCTTCCCCTCTGCCTCCTCCCTCTCCATCAGCTTCCTTCTTCATTTTTCTTTCTTTTCTTTTATTTCGAAGTCCCACCACTTCGTGGCGACGAGGATAGAGGGACTACCTGGGGTGGTCCTCGGGGCGTTCGTGAGAAGAGACCGGAAGAGTTCGTGACAAGGAACGAGAGGCAGAGCTGAAGAAATTCGGAACTACAAGGGTATGTATTTCTAATTTCTTGTTTTTCTGTCGTTTGAGCATGTTTCCTAATTGTTAAATTGATGAAATTAGAGTATCATCGATCCAAAATCGCTTCCGCTGCGTATATCGCTCCATCAATATATATATATATATTAAGAAAAGTAAATTCCTTAATTCACAAGATTTAGGAGCTATAATTAGCAGTTTTAGAGTCTAATCACCATAGTTGTCACTGCATGAAAGAGTAGCTAAAAGAAGTGAGTATTAGTCTTTAGATTGTGTAGTGGAACTGCGTGTAAGCTAGAACGAAGGTAAGCTGGACATCAAAGACTCTCTTGGAGAAGAAAAGAGAAGAAAAGAGAAGAAAAAAAAGTGTTGAAAAAATAAAATAGAAATGAGAGTACAAAGTACCTGAAATAAACAATAGGTCCCTTGTGACTTATTGCTCTCCCTAGTGTTGAAAAGCTATAAACTGCTCTTATCGCTAGAAGTAGGGGGAACACGAGCTCTAGGGTCTCTGGTAGTGAACTTTTGGTATGTTCACCTTTCGAGGTGTCAAATCCAGCCAAATTACATTTATACTACTGATTCTACTAAGCTAACTTGTAGCTAGTGGTAATCGGGTCGATCCGCATGGAACCTAAATTAACTTCTCTTAATTAATTCCTATTTACCTTTAATTGAAAATAATAAATAAAAGGGGGAAAGGTTACGGAAAAATAAAGTAACTGGAAAATAAATGCAAGGAAAATAAAATAGTAACCTGTACTCCTAATTTAAGGGATCAAAATTACTTTAATGCGACTTAGATCTTAGAGATTCTAACGCATTTAGCTAAGGTTTAGCACACAATTTGTTTGGCCATACTCTGACTCAAACAACCCAATGGATTAATTAGACACGTGCAATTCTAATTAAACTTGACTAATAACTAACTCAAGGTGATCAATCTTAAATTAATTAAAAGCCAGTGACGGGAACACTGCGACGAATTACTCCATAGACTAATCCGATTTCTCTCTTACCCAAAGCCTATCATGAAAACAATAACCAACTCATACCCCCAACTGCCACTTAGGCTCGAGTTACTTAGCCAAGCTTAGACCCTCGTTACTTGGCGATTGAGGCAATTATTCGTCCTAATTTTAACAATATAGCATGTATAAGGACTCGGGCGTCACTCCTAATCAGTTACACATGCTAATGAGATACAATCATACGAAGAAGATGGATTAAGCTAACTGTTGGGATTTATGCCCTAAAGCCTCGTAATTAATTAATAATTATTTTTTGCAATTTATAATATTCATTATATATATAAAATCCAAGGTTATTAGTGTAATCGTGAACTGTATGTAGTTGACATACGGGAGGATCATGTTCAAGTAATAACCTAAAGGGTCTATAGTATATGGATAATGTCTGGTGCCTTATCCTGGTAACACTATTGATACGGCTAACTTTGTAATTGCTACAAATGATTTGATCCAAATCATTCATGTAGAGACATGTGAGTGGGGGTATCCTATACAATGAGTTTGTATAAGACTGGACCACGAAATATATACTGTCTCTTTATAAATCTGTTATTTGAGAAGATTAATATTTCACAGGATGATCATATGTGACTCGATCTTAATCCTGAGTGAGTTATGAACTCATGCTTGTGAGGGCTCGTCCTTTGATTTGTATGGGTGAGAATGACCTTTATGATCGATTCAATAAGCCTACCATTTTGGGGACTTGACCAAACAGGAAGCTGGGAACATAAGTTTCACAATACAGAATTCACTCTTTCTCATATAGGGAAAGTAGATGAGTAGTTCTCTTAAGTGCTGATTTTGGGACTTGAACAATGGTGCCCCACCCTCTCACTGGCCCGAGAGGGACTTGGTTTATGGTTGGATCATAAACATGTTGTTCCTTAGAGAATCAGTGGGACTTAAGGTGTAAGATGTAATTACAAGGGTAAAACGGACTTTTGACCCGGCTGTAATTACGAACAACTCGTGAAGGATCGACTTGCATGTAATGGTTATATCCATGGACACAACTTGTCCTACAGTGCATAAGAGTGCAACTCTAGGCCTATAGTGGAGTGACCTAGAGTTAATGAATGAAAGTTAATTAATTAATTTTGTATCATTGGAGCTTATAAATCTGTAGGTCCATAAGATCCCCTTGCTAGCTCATAGTAACACTAAAAGGATCAATTTAGTTGAAAGAAATATTTGAAATATTCAAATTAATATTTAATATATTTGATATATTAAATGTAGAAGAGAAAAATACATATTTATTGTATTTGATACATTAAATATTAGAGGGAATAGTTTATGTATTAGATACATTAATATTGCAAACTATATATACATATGAAATTTGGATGAGATTCAAATTGGTTAAATGCCTATTATAAAAGATTAATTTTATGATATTTGAATGAGATTCGAATAAATATAAAAAACATATTTTAATATAATATATATTAAAATGTATTTTATTGATAAAATTAATTCCTAAAAGCCCTATAAATAGGACATTTAGGTTTAGCCAAAAGGTTGGCAAAAAACACAACTGAGTTTTCCTACGTAGAGAATTGTTGTCTCAAAACTCCATTCTTTCAAGGAGGCTCCCACAAGCTCTTGGTCTTGTGTTCGAGTCATAGCGAGGAAGATCTCGTGGAAAAAGGAATACAAGAAGGTTATTCTTCTCTAAAGGTAAATTATATGTTTAACTTGTATTTTGATTTAATTCTAAATAAACTGAATGATCGATTCCAAACGCTTCTGCTGCAAGGTTTGAAGAGTTTATTCCCTTCAATCAACATGCTAAATTACAAATTAAGAAATCACCCTCCCTAATGCATCAAAGATTCCCTAACCTTAAATTAGAGCACTTAGCTTAGTTGTCCGTTATGAGAATCAAGCTAAATCAACAGAGTTAAGCTTCGATATATAAGAAAATGGGAGAAAATGGAGTTTTAGCTCCCAAAATGGAAATTAGAAATTAAGAAATAAACCCTCCCTAATGCATCACAGATTTCCCTAACCTTAAATTAGAGCACTTAACTTAGTTGTCCGTTGTGAGAATCAAGCTAAATCAACAAGTTTAAGCTTCGATATATAAGAAAATGGGAGAAAATGGAGTTTTAGCTCCCAAAATGGGAGTTTACAATAATGGGGGAAGTGAAGAAGTGACCTAAAAATCAGAGAAGAAGGCTTTTATAATCGGCGTAGCGTCGCGATGCTACGGACGAAAAATCCAGCGCGCGCTCGTTCGGAGCGTCGAGACGCTAAGAGCAGCGTCTCGACGCTGATGCTCTACACTTGCTCTCGGGTTTTTCTTAAAATCCTATTGAGCAGCGTCGAGACGCTATGGGCAGCATCTCGACGAAGGACCAAAAGTGCAACTTTGGTCCTTAGCTCCTCTTCTTCGCCCGGTTACTTCCCGAAGCTTCTAACGCCCTTCTTAGCACCAAAACGGGTCCTTGAACTTCTCGAGCTCCTAACCGTGAAACACCTACAATGGAGGCTATTAAACATCATTAAGCACGGTATTTAGCCAATATTAGGGAGTAAATAATAACTCTATTTTGGAGATATCATTCTCGTAATGTTTTTTCGGACTTATAAGGATTATGATAGGTTGGGCTACGCACACACACACGTAAGGGACGATGAGTTTAATTTTAAATTTCTCATTTGATTGTTTTCTTCTTTTGCAAATACTTTGTTATCTAAAGCATTGAGGTTAGAGCCATTGACATTTAATTGTAATTTAATTGGGATAGTTCAGAGGTTTGCCTTGCTCGAGGACTAGCAAGATTTAGGTTGAGCGTTTTGATGACACTCTAAAAGTGCTAATTTATATATCCTAAGCCTTGTGAGTTAAGGAATTTATTGTGCTTAAACTATGTATTTTGTTGAATTTAATTGCTAAGTGATAAATCAGACCATTGCGTTAGTGGTATTGCAGTTTATGGTGTACTCCAATCTCAAGTTGTCGAGGCTTGCCAAAATGAAATTTATAATACCGATACAACTAAGCTAACTTGTAGCTAGTGGTAATCGGGTAGATCCGCAGGGAACCTAAATTAACTTCTCCTAATTAATTTCTATTTGATTTTTAATTAAAACTCAAACTAAAACGATAAATAAAAGGGGGAATTGGGTTATGGAAAATTAAAAGAAAGCAGAAAAATAGCTAACGGAAGATTAAAATAAAGTAACCTGTGCTCTTAATTTGAGTGCTCAGGATTTACTTGATGCGCTTAGATCATAGAGATTCTAATTATGTTTAGCTATTCTATCTAATGCACACAAAATGCTTGTCCATTTCTGGTCCAAAACACCCCAAAGAATTAATTAGAAACAGACAATTCTAATTAAACTAAGTTGATTAATCCTAAATTAATTAATCAACAGTGACGGGTACCATCGTGACGAGTTAATCCTAAGATTAATTCGATTTCTCTTCTAACCTTGAGCCCACCATGAAGCAAGTAACTAACTCCTACCCCCAACTGTCACTTATGCTCGGGTTAATTAGCCACGATCGGACCCCTCGCTACATGCATTAAAACTAATTAGGAATTAACGCCAACCCACTATGTGTAACAATAAAAGACGTCACTCCCCAATTAGAAAGGCATGCCATTCGTTCTTAATACCGGTAGAAGATGGAAGAGAAATCAATTATAAGCTAGAAATTAACATAAACCCTCACTAAGCATCAAGACAAATCCCTAAACTCAAATTAGAGCACTTACCTTAGTTGCTCGTTGTGAAAATCAAGCTAATCCACAATGGTTTTTGCTTTATTACAGCAAAGAGGGGAGAAAACCCCAAAGTTTGGAGAGAAATCGTAAAAGGGGAAGAGAGGAAGAAGAAGAAGTGACCTAAAAATCGGACTTATGGGTTTTATACTCGACGCTTGCTCTCGGGTTTTTCTTAAAATTCTGATGGAGTAGCGTCGAGAAGCTAGGGTAGCATCTCGATGCTGGACCAAAAGTGAAAATTTGGTCCTTAGATCCTCTTCTTTTCCCGGTTGCTTCCCGAAGCTTCTAAAACGCCCTCCTTAGCACCGAAACACGTCCTTGGACTTCACGGGCTCTTTACCGCGAACCACCTACAAAACAGGCATTTAAACATCATTAAGTACGGTATTTAGCTAATATTAGGGAGTAAATAATAACTCTATTTTGGAGCTATCAGTTAGTTTAGAGCTTTAAAGAATGTTTTAGAGGATAATATTAAAAAATGGCTCTAATGCTTATACTATGTAAATTAATTAATCAAATATTATCTTAAATTTGATGAATGGTCTGGTGGTGCAAGAGGTCTAGGCATATCGAGGGGCTAGAGTTTAAATCTGGGGGAGGACAACAATTTTGTATATTTTTGTAAAACATTCCCCACTTTAGCGCCAAACCCGAGAGTCGGGCAAGGCGCCTAGGCGCTTGCCAGACGCGCGCGCGCGGTCTTTTGCGTTTTCTCAGCGTCTCGATGCTAACCTAGGACTATAAAAGACATCCTTAACTTTTTTTTAGAGGAAGAACCTCATTTTTCTCTCTAGTTTCTTGTATTTGAGCTAAACTTTTGTTGATTTGTCTTGATTTTCACCACGAGCAATTAAGGTAAGTGCTCTAATTTAAAGTTGGGGATTATAACTTTGATGTAATTGATGGAGCGTTTTACGCTGCGGAAGCGATTTTGGATCGATGATACTCTATATTCATCAATTTAACAAATAGAAAACATGCTCAAACAACGGAAAATAAGAAATTAGAATTACATACCCTTGTAGTTTTGAATTTCTTCAGCTCCGCCGCTCGTTCCTCGTCACGATCTCTTCCGGCCTTTTCTCACAAATGCCCCGAGGACCACCCGAGGTAGTCCCGCTATCCTCGGCGTCGTGCAACGGACTGGTGGGACTCCGTTAAAAAAAGAAAAGGAAAGAAATAAAAGGAGATGAAGAAGAAAGAAGAATAGAGGGGAGGTTCTGTAAAAAAAATCTAAGAAACCCATATTAGAGTTTGTAAACTTAGAACAACAAAACTTATATATAAACTTCAAAATGAAGTTTCATAAGTTTAAAACCCAATTACGTGAACCCTCGGTCCACAAACCCAAAATAACATTAGCCAACTAATATATATATAAATATATATATATATATTTAATTAATTATTATTATTAATAAAAATAATAATAAAAAATTTATTTATTAAAGTTTTTAATTAATAATTATTATTTAATTCAATATCGAATATTAATTAAATAATATGGCTAAACCCAGTTTTCCGAAAACCGACTTTTTTGAACATGAATCATATTCATGTTTTAGGTCATTCCCATATTTAAATCAAAAAAAAAAACAGAATTGAACAATTCAAATTCTTTTTTTTTTCTTTTCTTTTCACTTATACTGTTGCACGACGTTATTCGAGCTAGCCAGGAGAACCTAAAAGACCTACAGATCATGAGCTCCACTGATACGAGATTATTCGGTCAAAACTCTTTTAACCCGAATCAATCAACTTTCGTTAACCCCCGGAGACTCCACTATAGTCTGAGGGTTGCACTCTCCTCACTGTAGATATATTATGTCCTCTTGATGTAACCGTCATGGGCAAGTCGACCCTTCCCAGGTTGTTCGTAATCACAGCTGGGTCATTTAAACCGTTTAACCCGTGCATTACTTCTTGTTCCTTAATTACCACTAACACCTCTAATGAACAATAAATCAGTGGTCCTACCAACAAATCAATCAACCCTCTTGGAACAGGAGAGGGTGAGCGCTCATTGTTCAAGCCCCAGAGTCAGCTATTAAGGAAACAACCTATCTACTAACCCTGATGAGCGGGTTAGGAGTGAACTCCATCTTACTACACTATGTCCCCAGCTACCTATTGGACAGAATCCCTGAGATGATAAGTTATTGAGTCGGCGCTAATGGGCCACTCTCACCCATACAAGTCTAAGGATACTGTCTAATAAGCAGAAGTTCATAGTAAGCTCATGATTAAGATCAAGTTACCTAGGCCATCAGTTTGAAATAGTCGGTCTCTTCAGTAAACGACGTTATAAAGAGATAGCGACTTTTTCGTTGTTCAGTCTTATGCAAACTCATTTCATAAGACGCCCCCGCTCGCACATCTCCATGTGAAACGATTCGGATCACATCGTTTTGTACAATACAAAGCGAGCCGTATCCAATAGTGTTACCAGGATAAGGTACCCGACCTTATCCATATATTATAGACCGTTTTGACTGTCTACTTGAGCCTGGTCCACATTCATGTCATACATGATGCTCAAGTACTCATCCTTCGCTATGGGTGTTGGTCGTTGGTATAGGTTAATCTAAACACGTTTCATTTTATTTCAGTAAACTCTTTTACTGAATAAGACTAATAACTCTTTATTCTAAATAGAATATTTACAAACATAACAGTTTACAAACCACGAGTTTTAGGACATAAAACCCAACAAACTCCCACTTGGACTTAAACGTCTGTGGCATACATGTTAGGTGGAGAAAACTAATATATCATATATCATGAAGTTTTCTCCCACTGTCCTCTCCAGCAACTCGGAGCCTTAGACTCTTCTAGGTGTCTCTCAAATACTTTAGCCATGAGAGACTTAGTAAACTAATCAGCATGAAGTACTACGAGGCTTTCCATGTGACCATCACATCTCCTCATAGCACTATCTGTGAGCTCAACTTATAAACCTATTGCTGCTTCACAAGCTGCAAATAGACTTAGCTATCAACGAGGAATCAACAATACAACTCTTGTATTATACTCCTCTAAGTACAAGGACAAAAATTTAACCGAAATCCAATCCAATTGGACTAATATTACTGACAACTCCCACTGCATAGCACATATCGGGTCATGTATCTTAAAAGATAAATCGGACCTCCAATATGTAAATGCACACAGGTACATCTCATATCTTCAACCCTTGAGGTGTCTTAAGAAACCATTTCCATAGACCATCGAATATTAACAACACTTTGTCAATATAAAATTTTAGAGACAACACTAGCGATTTGTTCTTACGACTCAGATCAACCAAAATCCTTAGAACAAACTAAGGCATCCTCCAAAACAGTTTGGGAATGGGTCGCTAGTTTATGCTTAAATGTCAATAGGGAATTTTTGCGTGCTCAGTGTGTATGTAAAATGTAAATGCGAAGAGCACTCAGATCATGCAAGCATACATGGTCTGCAGCAAGTGATAAGTATTTTTTAATTCGTTTTCCCACAGAGATTGAGTTTAGTGACTAACGAGTTGAGGTGCTAAATTAGATAGGGTCACTTAAATTGGGTAGATTTGGGGTTGTTGTGCTGAAATAATAAAGAAGCAAGAAGTATGCAATCATAAACGGGAAGCAAGTAAAGAGATAAAGCTATAATGTGGAGAAGAATAATTGCGGGTCTCGCAACGTTTTCGCAATAAAATCGCAGAAATAAAAAGCTAATAAAAATGCTAAGGCAAAAAGCAGAACTATTTTATTGCAGTTCTAGCAATAATCTAGCAATAAAATTAGCGACGATTTAAATGTAAAGTAAGACAGCAAGGTCGACTTAAGAATCCTCTATAGGCACTTAACTACGATCATTCAGCAGTAGATTAACATATCATGCATCGTTTTAGCTAAGTCTCATGCATCTCTCGATTACATGCATTAGATCTTTAGTTTACTCATATCCAAGTAAGACATAAAAATCTATTTATACAAACAAGCTAACAAACGTGCTAGGAGAACGCCTATTCCTAGGTCATTTTCTGATTACCATAAAAGGCTAACATGAATGGATAACTCTGAACTCTTACTCCTTCCGAAGGTTAGGAATTCTTTAGACAAAATGGATGGCCAGTCGAAATCGCCCATGGGATGAAGCTCACATACATTCAATGCACTCATGCTACTCTACATGCTGAACTCTCGGGTTTCTAGCCTACAGATTCCTCTTTAGCAGACCTTTCTTAGATTAGTTACTCATGGTTTTCAGGGAACTAAGGGAGATGGATTGATTGAACATGAATTAAAGAACTTAGTACAATTAATAGATGAGAGAATAACGGGATGAAGAACTCAATGAAACTAATTGATTACTCTTTAAAAACAAGGTTGAGAACAATGTGCGATGATACGAAAGCAGTAAAAATCAAGTGTATTGGAGAATGAATCAGAACAATGTCGCAAATGGAATTAGTAAAGAGAAAACAGTAAAGAAAGCTTGTAAAAGTGCTCAGATCCTCCACGTTGCTAAACGCCTCGGATGAAGGGGAAGATTAGCTGATCTTGGGGATGAATTCAATCAGAAGAGAAGAAGGATTTTCTCTTCTTCCTCTCGAATTATCGACGCCAATGGCTGATTTCTTGGTTCCAACAAACGGGAGAAGGATTTTTCGTCTGCAGATTGCTTCGCAACTGGGATCTCCTCGCTTCAAGTCTGCTTTTCCCTTCATCAGTCGTCTCTTTTTATAGCTTCTGCAAGTACCTTCAGTCGCGGATCTCCATCCATTCTGATCAACAATCTCCCACGTGGCAGCAGTGGAAAGCTTGGGTGTCTGGAAAATCGCAACAATGACGACTGATGACTGGAAAAGTTCAGCAGAAGACGACTAGCATTGCAGTTTCCTTGCGAGGGCCGCAATGCTCTGTTCAGCTAATTCGTTGCAGTTTCAGCAATGTTTCCACAATGTTCCTGCAATGTACATTTTAGTTCTTTTTACATCATTTTACATCCTTTTTCGTTCCTTTTCCAAATACGTCCTATTTTAGCATCATTTCTCAAATTCTCACATTTAAGCACACATTAAGCTAACTTCCAACAAAAACACTCAAGATTTTACATGAATTTAAGGTAAATTTAGCCCTAAATAATGCACTTTTGGAGAGGTAACACACCCCCAAACTTGAGTTATTGCTAGTCCTCAAGCAATATAAAGGCTTACGTGGGCTGTTAAATCTCGTCTTTTAAACTCTTCCTAACTGATTTGCTGACTTCCCTAGGTTTACTATCAAAGGCATTGATGTCCTGTGACACTCTCCTAGGTTCAAACTAACTTCATATTCTGCCTATTCTGATTTCCCTTGCCTTTAAAACCTTCTGTTTTTACAAACTTCCTAACTAGTGGTTTATCTGCCTATGTCATTGGGCTCATTGTGCAGTTATCCCTAAGCTTTCAAACTCTCCCTAGTTTTAACTCAGACTCAGTACATGCTTCTAATGTATTTATTCTTGAGCTACGTAGGATTCCTTAGAGTCATGACAGGCTTAGCACACACGAGTATCAGAGTACAGTCCATAGAACAAACTAAGCCCTGACATCACTATGTTGGATAGACACTCATCTCCCTCGACACACCTTCAAGCTACAGCCCTGTGCTTAGCAAACTTAGGATCAAAGTTCAATTTCACAAGACACCTAAGCACTTAGGCTGCAGCTTGCTGGCACACATTCTTCTTTCTCGATTTTATTTTTCCTTTTTTTTTTCTTTTGGCCAAGTCTTTTCTTTGAATTGCCTTTTGATGCAGTGCCACTTGTGGGTTACACAAATGGGCCTGATTACACAGCATCCTCAGAGAAAGACAATACCCTTTACTTTTATTTTACTTTCTTTTTCATCATTTTTTTTTAGAAGGAGAATGTCTATTTTTTCAAGAGGGAGAGAGGAGTGCTCCTAGGCCTAGAGGTTGCCTCCCCCAAACTTAAACTCCTCATTGTCCCCAATGAGAGTCTGAGGTGGCACACCCCCAAACTTATCTTAGAAGCATCTAGTCTAAGGAAAAACCAGACAGAATTTAAAACTCTTAGGGATAGAATGACCCTCCTAGTTCAGATAACTCATAAGCAGAAGTTTACTAAAATCAACATGGTAAGGTCTCACAGAGGTACATGCTCAGCAATTTATGAAGCTAATTAAACTAACAAGGGTGAACTTGACACTCATCCAGCATGCTCAATAGACAGACTACCTATAAACATCAGTAATGCAGCCAAATAATGAGATTTAAAAGACAGACAGCCCATCAGAAAGTCATATAACAGCATGCTTAAAACTAACAAAATATTGCGGCGTCCGCAAAGAATTCGCAATTATTCCAACAAAGCAGTTTTAACTGTGATCAAGGCTCCTAGCATGCGATGTTCTATTCAAAACAACTATAGAAAATAACAAAACTATCTAAGCTACCTAATCATACGACATTAAACTAAACTAAGCTACTCTACTCAAGCAAATTAAAAATTTAAAACAGAACAAACAGTTGATATGGGTGGTAACTGGTCACAGAAAAGCAGGTTTTTTTTTTTTTTTTGAGAGGGATCAGAAATACTCCCTCGAATGTCGTCAGTCTGTGGCATTCATTCATCCTTGTCTTCATCACTGCTTTCGCTTGGAGGCACCCAAGGGTTCAGCAATGCAGCTGGGAAGGTGGGGAACTTGCACCGCAGGTGCTCAGCCAGCTCCTGGTCTCGTGCTTAAGAATACTCGGCCCATTGGGCTAATTTTCGTTGCAAGTCCATTAAGCAGGCCATGGACCTTGACTGTGCAGCAGCAAGTCCGTCCAGCTCGAACTCCATGTTGCCTCTCTTTCTCATCCTCAGGTCGCTGGGAAGCTCAAGGTGGCCAGCATAGGGCAGCTGCTTCTCCTCCATCGTCAAAGGAACCCCTGCACGTAAGCATAATTTAGTGATGGTATTGGGGAAAAAGAGTTGGCCCTTACCTTTCTTGGAGCATTCGAGGATTGAGGCTGCGATGACTTCACCCACATCAATGGTGAGTCCCTTCATTATCGCATAAATCAACAGCGATCTCCCTTGATTGATGGTTGTCTCATGTGTGACAGGGGCAATTCGTCTTCGAATGAGGGAGAACCAGATGGCGGCTTTGTCCTTGAGGGTTGCACTCATCAATGTGTGCTTCCCATGTTTTGAGACTGTGCATGCTGCCTCAGGTTTCCCTATCATATGCAGAGCCCCCTCCAAGACTACCTCTGAGGGTGAGGCCATGATCCTTGCGTATTCAGATTCTTTATGCCCCTTGAGAGCATACGCCTCGTTGATCGCCTCGGCAGATAAGTCAACATCTACTCCCTTCACCATTGAAGAACAGCCTTCGGGGCGAGTGAGGTTGGCGTAGAAGTCGTACACCATGTCAGAGTAGGCCTGAATTAGAGGCCTACACAGCTCTTCCCAGCCGTGGTTCATAATTCATGCGCGCAAGAATTGCGGCAGGTCTGCAAGAGCATCAAGAAATCCCCTCTCGTGGAAGAGTTCTTTCTTCATCAATTCAAGGCCCTTGGCCTCTGCTTCTTTGGACACATACCTCGCAGCTCGAGGCTCATCCTCTTGGTACATCTTCCTCTTTCCCTTGTCCTTTGCTTTGGCTGCTTCAACAGGCTCACTTTTCATTTTCTTGATAGAGGGTCCAGCTTCAACCCTCTTCCTTTTAGTCTTCTTTGAGGCTGTTGGCCGCTTGCCCTTAACAATCACAGGGGCCCTCTTCTTGAGCCTTGCCTTGGCGGCTATCTGCTGGATGCATTCATCCAGCGAATCCTCTTCTTCCTCCATCGATTTCCTGATTTCCCTCTCCGCAGGGCTGTCAAGATTGAGATCCCTAAAGGGGGAAACTACCTCTTCTTCCTCATTCGGATCACCAATTGGCACTGATTCTGGTTGCTCCTCAGATGGAACTTTAGGCTCCGACTGAGGCTGAGGGGACTCAGGGCTTTGCATGGCAATCTCGAACGATGGCCGACCACTGTTGAGCCTTTTCTCACTCGTGGTCTTCTTCCCTTTGATCTTTGGATCAGTCAGTGTCACCTTCCACTTCTTCTTGTGGAGTTGCGTCGGATCAGAGGGGTTAGCATCTTCCATCGTTGCCACCTTCCAGTTCCTTCTCACAGGAAGCTTTGGAGGCCTTGAAGGTTGTACAGCTTCAGCGTCTGCCAAAGACAGCAACGCATCTCTCACCAATTTGGCTTCCTCTGTGATAGGTGATGATTTCTTGAACGTGGATCGTTCAGCTCTCGTGGACACCATTGTCGTTTCTTGAAGGTTTTAGCTTGGGAGTTTCTAAGGAATGAGAGCTCTGACTTGTGGAATTTCAAGGGTTTGAGAATCGTAAATGGGAATGATCCACAGCTCCTATTTATACTAGGTTGTTGTTCCAACGGACTCCGCAATTTTTTCGCAATTATTTAGCAAATCTTTGAAAATGTAACCGTTGGGATTTCATCCTTGCTTGTTATTTGTTGCAAGATTCTAGCAACTAAATCTTCGATTTTGCAAGATCTTTCCCTTTATCTTCTCCTCTTGATTTACCTCCCTCATTGCCGTTTAAGATCTCCAATTACCACGCTCCTAATCAAGAAAAACAAACTTAATCAAAACTAGAAATACCAATACTATAAGCAATCTAAAAGAAAAACAGATAAAGAATATCTATTCCGTAGCCCTCTGATGGTTGAGCATAGAGATATTTTCATTAAACGCCCTTGCTCATCCTCTCTTGATTTGATTCTAGCACCATTTACCATGAACGGCTGACCTTGATTTAGATTTCGAATTTCAATCGCACCATGAATAAACACATTAGTAATCACAAAAGGACCTGACCAACGAGACTTAAGTTTGCCAGGAAATAATCTCAATCGTGAGTTGAATAATAAAACATGCTGGCCCTTTTTGAAGTCCTTAATTCTAAGTCTACTATCATGTCAAATCTTAGTTTTTTCCTTATACATTTGAGCATTTTCATATGACATATGTCTTAGTTCATCTAACTCATGTAATTGCAGAGACCACAATGTTCCAGCATCGGTTACGCAAAAATCCAGTACTTTTTAAGGCCCAAAATGCTTTGTTTTCTAATTCAAGGGGTAAGTGGCATGCTTTTCCATACACTAACCTATAAGGAGACATCCCTAAGGGTGTTTTATATGCAGTCCTATACGCCCACAGTGCATCATCTAACTTAAAAGACCAGTCATTTCTATTTGGTTTCACCACTTTTTCAAGTATACTTTTGATTTCTCTATTAGATATTTCAGCTTGTCCATTTGAGTGTGGATGATAAGGAGTTACTACTCTATGCCTAACATTATATTTAGCTAGTACTTTTTCCCTAGCTTTGTTTATAAAGTGCGTTCCTTCATCACTTATGATGGCTCGTGGTGTACCAAAGCGTGTGAAAATATGCCTATTTAAAAATCTAACAACTGTTTTGGCATCATTTAAGGGACATGCAATTGCTTCTACCCATTTTGATACATAATTTACTGCTACTAGGATGTAAAGATTACCAGCAGATGGAGGGAATGGACCCATGAAGTCAATGCCCCATACATCAAAGGGTTCTAACTCTAAGATGTATCTTAGAGGCATCTGATCCTTCCTACTGAGGTTACCTGTTCGTTGACATTCATCGCAGTTGTGTGCATAGTCATGTGCATCTTTGAATATCGTGGGCCAGAAGTATCCACTTTGGAACACCTTTGCAGCAGTCCTTTGTCCACAAAAGTGTCCTCCATAAGGAGCTGTACGGCAGTGCTGCAAGATTGATCTTGATTCAGCAGCTGACACACACTTCCTGAGCAATCCATCCGCACAGCTTCTGTAAAGTGTTGGATCGTCCCAAATGTACTTCCTAGCCTCATTTAGAAACTTCTTCTTGTCTTGCCCCCTTTTGAAGTTTGGTAATACCTGTGAGGCAAGAAAGTTAGCAATATCAGCAAACCATGGTTCATCATTGGTATCGCAATGTACTAACACAAAGACATGCTCATTAATAAAGGAATCAGACATTGTTGGATCCGCAATGTTTCTGCAATGATATTGCAATCTTGATAAATGATCAGCCACTACATTTTCACATCCTTTTTGGTCTCTAATCTCTATATTAAACTCTTGCAACAGTAATACCCATCTAATTAGTCGAGGCTTGGCATCAACCTTCCTCATTAAGTATTTTATTGCAGCATGATCAGTGTAACCGATTGTCTTATTTCCTACAATATATGCTCTAAATTTCTCACATGCAAATACTACTGCTAACATATCCTTTTCTGTGGTAGTATAATTGCATTGAGCTTTTTTTCAAAGTTTTACTTGATAAATAAATAGGATGAGTTAATTTTTCTCTTTTTTGTCCTAACATAGCTCCTATTGCATAGTCACTCGCATCACACATCATCTCAAAAGGCTTATCCCAATTTGGACCGATTATGATTGGTGCTTTAACTAAGGCATTCTTTAGTTTTGTCCACGCTAAGAGACATTCATTTGAAAAGTCAAAAGCTCTATTCAGCTCTAGAAGTTCACAAAGGGGTTTAGAGATTTTGGAAAAATCTTTTATGAATCTCCTATAAAATCCTGCGTGTCCTAAGAAACTTCTTATAGCTTTGACATTTGTAGGTTCAACTAATTTTTCAATGACTTCTATCTTGGCTCTATCGACCTCTATTCCTGCTTTAGACACTCTGTGTCCTAACACTATTCCTTCTTTCACCATGAAGTGGCATTTTTCCCAATTTAAGACTAGGTTGGTCTTTTCACACCTAGTTAGGACTTGTCCTAGATTGGCTAAACATTGGTTAAATGAATCACCAAAGACTAAGAAGTCATCCATAAATATTTCTACTATGGACTCAGCTAAGTCAGAGAAGATTGCCAACATGCACCTTTGGAACGTTGCTAGTGCATTGCAGAGGCCAAATGGCATTCTGCGAAAAGCAAACGTACCAAAAGGACATGTAATGGTTGTCTTCTCTTGGTCCTTAGGGTGTATTGTGATTTGGTTATACCCTGAATAGCCATCTAAAAAGCAGTAAAAGGCTTGACCAGCTAATCTGTCTAGCATTTGATCTATAAAAGGTAATGGAAAATGGTCTTTTTTAGTTTCTTTATTAAGTTTTCTATAGTCCATACAGACTCTTCATCCTGTGACAGTTCGTGTTGGTATTAATTCATTGTTTTCCTTAACTACCACAGTCATACCACCCTTCTTAGGTACACATTGGATAGGACTAACCCATTGACTATTAGCTATTGGAAAGATTACACCTGCATCTAACCATTTAATAATTTCCTTTTTAACTACCTCCTTCATGGAGGGGTTCAACCTACGTTTATGATCTATTCTAGGTGTATGTTCATCCTCTAACAATATTTTATGCATGCAATAAGAGGGACTTATACCCCTAATGTCAGCAATTGTCCATCCTATAGCTTTTCTATGTTGCTTAAGTAGCAATATTAACGCAATTTCATGCTGTTTATTTAGTTTGGACGAAATAATGACAGGCAAGGTATCTTTCTCACCTAAATATGCATATTTAAGATGTTCAGGCAATGGTTTAAGTTCTAATAAAGGTGCTTGTTCAATTGATGGCATGATAAGAGTTGTATTTCTTTCAGATACTTCATTAGTCATGCATACTAATAGCTCCATTTCGGAGCTATATTTATGTCCCTAATTTAGGATTATTACATGTTTAATCTTGCTTATATGTTTTAATTGCAGGTGTTCTCGATAATTCGTCCTCGGGTGCGTTTCGACGTCATTAGAGGCTTAAAGTTGCATTTTAAGGACCTACGAACACTTTCGGGGAAGGGCCATGCAAAAAACATGAAGATTTGGCGTTTTGGGAAGTTTCAAGGCAAAATACCATGCAAAAACCCGAGAGCAAGCGTCGAGACGCTGCCAGAGCGTCTCGACGCTCCGAAGCCTGAAGCGTCAATTGGAGTTTCCACCCGAGAGCAAGCGTCGAGTGGTCAGCGTCTCGACGCCGTCCCAACTGCGCGCGCTGAATCTTTAGGGCGCAGCGTCGAGACGCTGCCCTAGCGTCTCGACGCTCCGACGAAAAATTTAAGCTTTTTGCCCGATTTTTAGCCGCAATCTTCATCTTCTACCTCGGGCTCCTTGTATAGCACTTTTTGGGTACTCCAATTTCAAGCTGTCGAGGCTTGCCAAAATAACATTTATAATACAGAAACTACTAAGCTTTGCAGCTAGTGGTAACGGGTGTCGAACCACAGGGAACCTAAGTTACTTTCTCTTAAATAATTTCTATTTGTTTTTAAACTAAGACTCAAAAGCAATTAAAAAGGGGGGGTTTGATTAAATCTAAACTAACGGGAAAATAAATGCGAAAAGTAAAGCGCGGAAAAAAATAAATGTGACACGTGCTCCTAATTCGAGTGTCGGGGTTCATCTTGATGCGCTTAGTTCATAGGGATTCTAATTAGCAAAGTTGTTCTATTTCATGCACACAAAATGCTTCGTCCCAAATGGGTCCGAAGCACCCCAAAGAATTAATTAGAGGCGTAAATTCTAATTCAACATGCTTTCCAATTAATCTAATTTCATGACGCTTACATCAATTAACAAACAGTAACGGGTATCATTGAGACGAATTAATCCTAAAACTAATTCGATTTCTCTCCTAACCTTGAGCCCACCGTGAAAACGTTAATCAACTCATACCCCCACTGTCACTTGGGCTCGAATTGATTAGCCACGAGCTAGACACTCGCTACGATGCATTAAAGCCTACAAGAATTAATGCTTAGCCTACTAACATGCGTAACAAATTATGGTTGTCAATCCTAATTCGAAAGGCATGCTATTCGTTCTTAACACAGATTGGAGATGCAAGAGATAAATAAAACTAAGCTAGACATTCATACAATCCCTCGCTAAGCATCAAGATTGACCCCTAATACACGAATTAGAGCACTTACCTTAGCTCCCCGTTGTGCAAATCAAGCGAAATCAATAATGTTGGAGCTTTATTGAAGAAGTAATGGAAAATATCCAAGTTAAGAGCTCCCACCCGAGCCTAACAATGGTGGATAAACGAAAATGGAACAAAAGTTGCGGCTAAAAACGGAGAAGAAAGGCTTATAAGGCCGTCGGAGCGTCGAGACGCTAGGGCAGCGTCTCGACGCTGTGCCCTAAGTTGGCAGCGCGCGCGCACGGGGTAGCGTCGAGACGCTTGCGCGGCGTCGAGCGAGCGTCGAGACGCTGTCGCTCGACGCTTGCTCTCGGGTGCGAATTCAATTTTGCTCTCGTCTCGATGACTGGGCAGCGTCGAGCTATCGTCGCTCGACGCTTGCTCTCGGGTTTGGTGGCCAACTTTTGCCTTCCAATGGCAAATTTTGCCATTTCTTCAGTTCTTCAAGCCCCTTGGCTCCGAGATGCGTCCATGAAGCTCTAAAATGTTGCTTTTAGCCCCGAAACACGTCCTCGGACTCCTCGAGCTCTCAACCATGAATTTACCTACAAAGAGGGATTTTAATCAATATCGAGCATGGTGTTAGATATAATTAGGGAGTAAATAATAACTCTATTTTGGAGCTATCAAAATACCCCCAACCTAAATCTTGCTAGTCCTCGAGCAAGGCTAATAAAGAATTTGACTCTAAAGGACCATGCATACATGCTTCTAATTCAAACCTCGATGCTTTTTACAAATCTAAACAGAACATAATCATGAAAGCAATTGGCGCATGCATTTAATCAAGATCACATCAAAAATTAACTATCGCTCATTAACGTGTGTGTCTGCTAGCCAACCTATCCTAAACCAACGTAAACTCAGAAAAACTGCATGCAACATGTCATCCCGTTTTCTCCCTACTTCTAGCGATTAAGAACAGTCTAAGCTTGACTTACACAAGAGAGAGTAATAAATTAAGAGACCTAAAATTTTTCTCATTCCTTTTTCTTTTCTTTGAGTACTTTGTACTCTTTGTCAAGGTTCTTTGAACCCAACTTTATTTTCTTTTTGTTTCCAATCCCGAGTTGCCTAACATGTCAAACTTAGGCCTAAGCTTCACATTTTTAAGGACTAACGTTCACTTCTTAAGTGCACTCTTAAAAAGGAGGAACGCCTCGGGAGAATTTTCTAGCCAAACATGCTTTTCTATTTTTTTTTATTTAGGCTTAGCTCAAGCTACTCGATTAATCGACCACTAACTCTCATGCAACAAGCTACCTAAGGGTGCCTTTCGGGGTGACAACAAGAATTAATGCTACATGCAATCAACTAAGCTTACGGAGTCTAAGATGAGGTTGCTAAGTGCTCGATAGATGCAAGGGAGCAACAGGAAAAAAATTAAATTTTTTGACATGAACCTAATAAATGCAAAACGACATCATGCAAAAACTAGATTATGCAAATGCTCAGATTCCAAAAAGACACTTCCTAGATCATCCTAATCATAAAGTATATAAACAGAGTGCCAAGCACTTCAAATTTTAAATTAGCACTGCTCAACAAACTGCACATGGAATCCATCCAACAGACAACTCCACCCCCAACCTAAAATTATACATAGTCCTCTATGTATCACACTTCAGACTAAGCAGTTAAAATGCACAAAATAAGAGGGAACGGAAAACCTCCCCTGAATTTTGTGAGGTTGACGGTTGGAGCGGTGAACTATTCGCCCATTGTCCCGATCCTTAAGCCACAAGACATCCTACAAAAGAAAGCAAGAAAAAGCTAAGCTAGGAGAATAAAAACTAAAAGTAAAAACATGAATTTAAAATACTCATGGGTTGCCTCCCAAGAAGCACAAATTTTTAACGTCGTTATGCTCGACGTGTCCTCCACTCTGTCAGGGTACATAAAAATTCTCGTACTTCTTCGGCCCCTTCTTCCTTGAATCAACGAAGCCTGCTAAGAGAAGCAAGCTCTTCGACTTTTCTAGGCAGCCGGACAAAGTTGTTATTTTTTTGATTTTTTTGATATATGGAAAAATAAAAGACTCAACAGACTGAAATAAAATAAAAGCAGACTCAACTGACTCAACAAAAATAAAAGACTCAACTAACTGAACAGAAAATAAAGACTCGACCAAAGGAGGGATCGCATCAAAATTCCCGAGGCAACTAACATTAACTGAGGTACAGATGGAAGGGGGCATGCAAGATAAATCTCCTAGATTACATGAATTATCACGAGGCATAACACAAGGAGATAAATAATCTAAAGGCACAATTGCCACTTCCTCATCCATCACATCAACATTTTCATAGCATGCTGGTTCTACATCCTCAAAGAAAAGATTTCCTAAAATATTCTCATTATCAGACAGATGCTCGAGCTCATCAGTGCATGAATTTTCAAATAAATTTTCAATGCAAAAATCATGCTCCAAGTCAAAATCAATCGGTGGAGACATACTTACCTTATAAAACTCTCCGGGTTCCTCTTCATCTGAGAGATATTCTGCTAGAAATTCTTCTAGAGTAACCAACTTTGGAGAAGTCTTAGCTCCACTCCTTAGCTCGTTCGCATCACTAATCTCTTTGGGATGCTCCTCGAGGTCAAGCTCATCCTCCTCGGTCTCACTGTTCTTGCCTCCGCATGTCAGAAATTCTTCGATTCCTTCATCAAAATCGGGGTACATCTCGATAATGACCTCCTCCACAGAAGTTCGGAGAAGGTCTTCGGCGCTGATCTTCGTAACTCGCCCCCAAAATTGTTGTCGAAGATCTGCCATGCTAAAACATGAAGACACAAGAAAATGAAGATATTTTTGTGGTTTTTGAGCAAATAAAATTTAACTAAGAGAAACTAAATGGTTCCCCGGCAACGGTGCCAATTTTTGGTAGAGCACTTTTGGGGTACTCCAATTTCAAGCTGTCGAGGCTTGCCAAAATAACATTTATAATACCGAAACTACTAAGCTTTGCAGCTAGTGGTAACGGGTGTCGAACCACAGGGAACCTAAGTTATTTTCTCTTAACTAATTTCTATTTATTTTTAAACTAAGACTCAAAAGCAATTAAAAAGGGGGGGTTTGATTAAATCTAAACTAACGGGAAAATAAATGCGAAAAGTAAAGCGCGGAAAAAAATAAATGTGACACGTGCTCCTAATTCGAGTGTCGGGGTTCATCTTGATGCGCTTAGTTCATAGGGATTCTAATTAGCAAAGTTGTTCTATTTCATGCACACAAAATGCTTCGTCCCAAACGGGTCCGAAGCACCCCAAAGAATTAATTAAAGGCGTCAATTCTAATTAAACATGCTATTGACACCGTATTTCGCCCGGCCTTGTTTATCATCATTTTGGATTTTTCACATATTTTTATGTTTTTTCGCTTATTTTTCAGTATTTTTTAGTTTTTCTTTAATTTCGTCATTTTTCTGTTATTTTCGGGATTTTCGAGAAAATCACCAGATTTGTCTTCCGTTAGTGGATCGTTCAGGCGTCCAGGTAATTTTAGAGTTCGGTGTCTCAGTCTCGGGACTCCAGTTTATCGTTTTATTTAAAGTTTATTATTTTAGGGTTTCATTTAGAGTTCTAATTTAGCGTTTCATTTAGAGTTCCAATTTAGCGTTTCATTTAGAGTTCCAATTTAGCGTTTCATTTAAAGCTCCAATTTAGCGTTTATTTTAAGTTTTGAGTTTATGGTTTCAATTTGGGGTTTCGGTTTGAGATTTCATTAATTTAGGGTTTAAGGCCATTTTGACCTAGTTGTTGGCTATATATAGAAAGAGGGAATAATAGAGAAAAAAAAGTGAGGGAGATGGGAGGAAGATAAGAAAAAAAATATTGGTAATCCCAAAGCTCCCAAAAAAACAAATCCCTCTCTCCTCACTATTCATCATCCATCCCCTCTCATCACCCTCATCAATCCGGCCACCACCCGACTCTGGTACTTCACGGCGGCTCTTCATCACGCACGGCGGAGAACCACTGTGCACGGCGGCGCTCCGACCATCCTTTTTCAACTTCGAAAACTGACGGCGGTGGTGTTCGCGAGCTTCATCCTCCCATCTTCGTTGGTCTTCTTCTCCAGCAGCTGCGAACCCCGACGAACGGAATTTATTCACGAACCCAGCTCCGGCAGCAGCTACATACCCCGGGTCCCAGACGACGGATTCACACCGTCGCACCTGAGCTCCACCTTCGATAAACCCAGGCGAACGACGGACCACCTTCTCCTTCGGACGACGGCGGCGACGATTTGGGTTTCAGACCTCCACGCACAGCAGACCTTGAAGCTCAGACGACCCCGACGGTGGAACTTCATCCTCAGCCATACCACGAACCAGCGGCGGAGCTCCATTCCAACGACGAACACTGGCGGCGTTCGTTTCTCTCAGCCCTCCAACTACGGTGCTTCCGGCGAACAACGGCGATAGCAGCCTCGTGAAGGATCTGCGTGCGGAAGAAGAACCAGACGCCTGATTGGGTAACGTCACTTTTTTTTGTTTTTTTCGTAAAATTACTGAAATGCCCCTATTCTTTTAGTGAAGTATGTCTGATTGGTTTTTGTGCTCATATATACCTCTGCCTATCTGATATATACCCCCCCTGTTTTGAACAACATATACCTCTGCCTATATGCATATATACCCCTGTTTTGACCATATATATCCCCCTGTTTATATGCGTATATACCCCTATTTTGAGCATATATACCCATGTTTATATGCGTATATACCCCTGTTTTGAGCATATATACCCCTGTTTTGAGCATATATACCCCTGTTTATATGCATATGTACCCCTGTTTATATGCATATATACCCCTGTTTATATACATATATGCCCCCGTTTTATCTTCTTGTTTTAATCTCTAATCTCGATGCATGTTACTTAATGGCAAAACATAAATTCATTATTTTTTTATTTTGGTATTTTAAATTCCAGTCGCCACCCCGGGAGAGATGAAGGACTGTTCATTTCATCTCGGGGGTATTTTAAATTCTAGTCGCCACCCCGGGAGAGATGAAGGACTGTTCCTTTCATCTCGAGGGTATTTTAAATTCCAGTCGCCACCCCGGGAGAGATGAAGGACTGTTCCTTTCATCTCGAGGGTAATTTAAAATTCAATTTGTAACCCCGGGAGAGATGAAGGACGGTTCCTTTCATCTCGAGGGTAATTTAAAATTCAATTTGTAACCCCGGGAGAGATGAAGGACGGTTCCTTTCATCTCGAGGGTAATTTAAAATTGAATCTGTAACCCCGGGAGAGATGAAGGACGGTTCCTTTCATCTCGAGGGTAATTACAAATTTAATTTATAACCCCGGGAGAGATAAAGGACTGTTCCTATCATCTCGAGGGTATTGAGATCAAGGCGATTAAATGGCAAAATTAACAATCTCGTTCACAAAATCAAATCCCTACTTTACTTTAGAGTTAGGGTATGATTAGTTGGGACATCGCATTAATTTTAATAGTTTACTTTGTTTATGTTTTAAGACCATTTGAAATTAGATAAGTAATTAAGATAAAATGTTTTGGCTACCGTTTTTTAAAACGGGATGTTGTAGGGTGCTAGCACCTTCCCTACACTTAATCGACCCCCGAACCTCGTATTTTTACTTCGTAGACCGTATTTTTAAGGTGACCAATCACACCCTAAATGATTGGTGGCGACTCCATTTTTTGTGAAAACCCCTGTTTAACATAAGGTTGTCGGCCGCTCCGCGTCGCAAAAACGTTGCAACACATGCTTCCCAATTAATCTAAGTTCATGAGGCTTAAATCAATTAACAAACAGTAACGGGTATCATTGAGACGAATTAATCCTAAAACTAATTCGATTTCTCTCCTAACCTTGAGCCCACCGTGAAAACGTTAATCAACTCATACCCCCACTACCACTTGGGCTCGAATTGATTAGCCACGAGCTAGACCCTCGCTACGATACATTAAAGCCTACAAGAATTAATGCTTAGCCTACTAACATGCGTAACAAATTATGGGTGTCAATCCTAATTCGAAAGGCATGCTATTCGTTCTTAACACAGATTGGAGATGCAAGAGATAAATAAAACTAAGCTAGACATTCATACAAACCCTCGCTAAGCATCAAGATTTACCCCTAATACACGAATTAGAGCACCTACCTTAGCTCCCTGTTGTGCAAATCAAGCGAAATCAATAATGTTGGAGCTTTATTGAAGAAGTAATGGAAAATATCCAAGTTTAGAGCTCCCACCCGAGCCTAACAATGGTGGATAAACGAAAATGGAACAAAAGTTGCGGCTAAAAACGGAGAAGAAAGGCTTTTCAAGTCGTCGGAGCGTCGAGACGCTAGGGCAGCGTCTCGACGCTGTGCCCTAAGTTGGCAGCGCGCGCGCACGGGGTAGCGTCGAGACGCTCGCGCAGCGTCGAGACGCTTGCGCGGCGTCGAGCGAGCGTCGAGACGCTGTCGCTCGACGCTTGCTCTCGGGTGCGAATTCAATTTTGTGCTTCAGACTTCGGAGCGTCTCGACGCTCTAGCAGCGTCTCGACGCTTGGGCAGCGTCGAGCTAGCGTCGCGACGCTGTCGCTCGACGCTAGCTCTCGGGTTTGGTGGCCAACTTTTGCCTTCCAATGGAAAATTTTGCCATTTCTTCAGTTCTTCAAGCCCCTTGGCTCCCGATGCGTCCATGAAGCTCTAAAATGTTGCTTTCAGCCCCGAAACACGTCCTCGGACTCCTCGAGCTCTCAACCATGAATTTACCTACAAAGAGGGATTTTAATCAATATCGAGCATGGTTTTAGCTATAATTAGGGTGTTAATAATAACTCTATTTTGGAGCTATCAGCTCCGCACCAGATTGGACGTTTTAGAAGCCATTTTCACCATAGGAGAGGCTAAGGAGCTTGGATTTGAGCCATCCCACATCACACCCATCATGAGTGAGTAGTTAATAGCGTTTTTTACTCGAGATTGTAAAGGAGTAATGTAGTTTGAATTCTTGGTGAGGTTGTTGAACTAAAATTCTAATTTGGTTAAAGCATTCGATTGAATTAGCTTCTATTTCCTTGCTTATTCCATGAATGTGTTTGATTGATAGGACTAGACAACTTTGATTTCAAGCATACTTCATTTGTTAAAGATTTTGATGTCGTGCCTCTCTTAATCGCCAAGTAACAAAGATTAACGATGCCATTGAGCGCATAGGCTTCCTTGCGTTCTTGGTGTTCGTTCTTCTCGAAATAGAATCTGAAATCGATACACTAATTTGGCGTCCAAGTTAGATAATCGTCGTAGTTAGCTCGTTGCTATCGGTTGGTCTTGGGAGAGCGTTGGCCGCCAATGTCCAATCGATATGCCTAATTAGCATGATTTATTATGTCTAATTAATATCCATGAAGCATGTCTGAATTGATTTATTGATTTGAGACGGGCTGCGTATTCGTTCAAATATTTAGCCATTATTTTCGTCAACCTGTGATCCAAGGGTTTGCTAATTTTATTCCCGATCGTCCCGAGTCGAACGCTCCGTTAGTTCAGTTTTTCCCATTTTACATTGTTCTCCATTAGTTAATTGAAGACCAAAATCCCTACATTTTGTTTATTTTCATAGTTTGCAAATTGAATTAAAATTATGTTAAATTGACATAATTCCCTGCGGATCGACCCCGTTACCACTAAGCTGCTAAAAGTTCAGTGAATTCGGGTAATTACAAATTCATTTTGGTGGGTCTCGGCAACCCGATGTTTGGCGATAATTCAAAAATATCGTTACCAAAATTGGCGCCGCTGCCGGGGAATTAAGTTTAATTCGGCCTAATTTAGATTTAATTTGTAGATTTTTGAATTTTACCATTTATCGCTTATTTATTTTACTGTTTGCAAGATTTGATCTGTTTGTTTAAGTGTGCTAGAGTGCCAGATTTTGTTTAAGAAAATGGAAGTTCCTATAGAGGACGATGAGGCTGGAGTTCCAAAAACACTCAGGCAGTGGGCGTCGGTTGATATGGACCACCAACCTTCTTGTATTTCCTACCCGGAAATCTCAGGTGAGTTTGAGCTTAAATCTGGCTTAATTGACCACCTGCCTTCTTTTTGTGGTGAAACAGATGAAGATCCCTTCATGCATCTCAAAGCTTTTCAAATGGTTAGTTCTGCGATGAAACAAGGCGACATAACTGAAGATCAACTCAGCCTGAGAGCCTTTCCATTCACCTTGAGAGGAGAAGCTAGAGACTGGCTACATTACCTACCATCGGGAACCATCTCAATCTGGGGCAAGTTAAAGAGCATGTTTCTGGAAAGATATTTTCCCGCCTCAAGAGCCAGAGCCCTGAAAAAATACATCTATGGTTTCAAACAGTCAAAGAAAGAGGCATTTCACGAGTGTTGGGAGAGATTCATTAAGCTCTGCGAGAGCTGCCCGAACCATCAGATAGCAGAGGCTGCGCTTATTCAGTTCTTCTATGAAGAGTGGTGTCTCTCTTGAGGGTGCTGAGTAATCAGTGCCATATGTGTAACCCACAAGTGGCATTGCATCAAAAGGCAACCAAAGGAGAGGCTCCACCAAAGAAAGAAAGAAAAAGGAAAAACTAAGGAAGAAGAGTGTATGCCTATGAGTTGGAGCTTTGTGCTTGGGTGTCCTGAATAAAAAAACTCTGGTCCTCAATTAACTAAGCACAAGGTTGTAGCTTGCAGGTTTGTTAAGGGAGATGAATGTATATCCAATGTAGTGATGCCAGGGTTTAGGTTGTTCTATGAATGTACTACTGACACTGGTTTATACTAAGACAGCATGACTCTAAGGAATCCTAGGTAGCTCAAAAGAAAAGCATTAGAAGCATGTACTGAGTCTAGGGTAAAGCTAGGTAGAATTTGAAAACTTAGGGATAGTTGCACAATGAACTTAATGACCAAAGCAGATAGATCAGTTGTAGGGAGTTAATGAAACAGTAGGATTATAAGGCAAGAGAAATCAGAAGAAGCAAAATAAAGAGTTGGTTTTAAACTTAGAAGCGTGTCACAGGACAACATTGCCATAGATAGTGAACTTAGGGAAGTCAGCAAGTGGTTAGAGAGGTTAACAGCAGCCCAAGTAAAGTCCTTATATTGCTCGAGGACGAGCAAAATCTTAAGTTTGGGGGTGTGTTACGTCTCCAAAAGTGACTATTTTAGGACTTATTTGATGTGCTCATTGAAATGGCTGCGGCGGTGTTGACACTGGTTTGGAGATTGGTTTGAGCCATTTGTTTGACTAGGTTGGTCAGGGCGTTTATTTGGCTACTCATGGCACTGCGTGCATCCTTGTCTTGAGCTCTACTTGGCTCTATTGGATCATCTGACCACCTACAGTGAGAGGCTGAGATTTTCTCCAAAATCCCATAGGCTTCATTATAGCTTTTAGAAAGCATGGAACCACCAGCTCACGAATTCAGCACTTGCCTTGTGCTGGGGTTACATCCTTTAAAAAAGACTTCTATTTGGATACACCATGGAATGCCATGGTGTGGACATTTAAGCAAAAGGTCCTTGAACCTTGTCCAAGCTTCGTGAAGGGACTTGTTTTCGGCTTGCTTGAATTTAATAATGTCATCACGAAAGTTGGAATTCCTATCAGGTGGGAAATATTTTACTAGGAATTTTTCGGCCAGATCTGTCCAATTGACAATTGATCAGGAGGGTAATGAGTTTAACCACGTTTTGGCTTTATCTCTTAATGAGTAGGGAAAGAGGTAAAGCCTCAAAGCTTCTTGGGAAACTCGAGGGATAAGGAAGGTATCACTAACTCCTAGGAAGTTTCTTAGATCGTTGTGGGGATCTTCATTTTCTACTCCAAAGAATTGTCCCACAGTGGACAATATTTGGAACATTACTGGCTTTAACTCGAATGAGTTGGCAGTAATTTCAGGGCGTATAATGCTGGGATTTAGCTCCCCAGGCATAGGAACTAAGTAGGAGAGGATGGCACTATCCTTGTCATTCGCTATTTCGATGGGGTTGCGAATGGTAGGTGCTGGATTTGGCTGAGGTCTATCCATTTCGGTTTGTAGGAATTGCGGAGACTCCGCGGAGTCAGCAATACTTTGAGTTACAAAAGGGTTGTTTAAAGAGGCGTTTCTTAGCTTTGTTTCTGGCCCTAAGTAATATTTCAGGCTCAGGATTGAACTCTAGATCGCTACTTGAATGCTCATTCATAAACTAACCCAATGGTACCTGCAAAAGAAATGAGAATAGATCAGCTCCAATTGATATTAAGATGTGTTTCTAACTTAACAAACTTTGTGTTTACTAAACAAAATCCCCGGCAGCGGCTGTTACGTCTCCAAAAGTGACCTTTTTAGGACTTAATTATCTTAGAAAGATGTTCACTTTTAGGTGTTTTTGTTAGCATGTAGCCTAAACCTATGCTTAAATATGAGAATTAGAAGAAGGTAGCTAAATTAGGACTTATGCATAATAGATAAGAAAAGAGTTTAAAACCGAAGGAAAAGAATGAAAAAACAAGCATTGCGATAGAATTGCGGAAACATTGCGGTTCTCGCAATGTTTCAAGTTAAAACCGTAAGTTGGCTGATCTTTTTCTGTTTAGATCCGATTTTTCAGGGATTCGTTCTTTCTCCTCCATCCATTCTGAAGTACGACGTTGAAGATTGATGGTTCTCCTTGGCCCAAAGACGTCTGCAGACTACTATAAATAGGGGTCAAAATCGAAGGTTCAAACATGATCCGAAAGCGTAGAAGTCTTCTCGCAGTCCATTTTCTCTCCTGTTTTCCTTTGCCGTCTGCTGGTTTGCGAAGCTCAGCTGTTGGAATCGATAATCTGATAGGAAGGAGAGGAGATTCTTCTTCTCTCCCGATTGGATTCATCCAAGCAAGGCTGATCTTTCTCATCCTTCATTCGAGGCGGCTGCAACGAGACATTCGAGCTGTTTTACTGCTTTTTGTTCTTCATTTCCATTTTCCAACTCTGTCTTATTGCTGTTTCTGTTCTTGTGGCTAGATTAGACTATTTCGTTGTGTTCTGTCTTTCTGTTCTTTACTTCAAGTATCTCTTGTGTTCATTCAAACAATTAATTAATCAAACGTAAAGTTCAGTATCTCACAGTTTCTCGCCTTTGCATTCTACTGCTTTCCCTTGCTGTTTTAAGCACATTTCCCTTCTAAGCATGTTTATTTTATCCTTTAGTTCTGTTCTCCTTGTATCCATGAGTAACTAAGTCACTTAGGGGCATGCTAACGACAACACTATAGGCTTAAAAACGTGAACCAAGCATGTAGGATAGCTCTCGAAGCATTGGTTGTATGTAAGCTTCATCCCACGGGCAATTTCGATTGGCCATCCATTTTGTCCAAAGAACTCCTAACCTCTGGAAGGAGTAAGAGTTCAGAGTCATACCATCATGCTAGCCTTTCAAGGTAACCAGGAAACGGCCTAGGAATAGGCGTTTCCCTAGTACAAACCATATCTTTCTGCCTTAACAAGATGCTTAAGACCTTACTTTGAGTTGAGTAAACTAAAGAATCTAATGCATGGAATCGTACGATACATGAGTTTGAGATAGTTTGATGCATAGAGAGTTGATCCAGTGCTTGAGAATCGTATAAAAATGTCTATAGGATAGTCATTAGTAGCCCTTAAATCACCCATTTACCCACTTTCGCTGTTATTATAATTGCGGTAGAATTGCGGTCTCCGCAATTCCGTCTAAGTTTCCATTCTGTTTAGCTGTCTTTACCTTCATTTATTAATCTCGTCTCTTTTCATTTGAGTTTAGCTTTAACTTGTTCTCGTTTATGTTGCTACCCTTTACACATTCAGCACGAATTAGACAATTAAAAACCAATTTTACCCCATCAAATCCACCCCTTCTTTCTTAACAAAAACACTTCGCGAATAGCTAAAAATAAATCTCTGTGGGAAAACGAATGAAATATACTTACTACTTGCTATAAGATCATGTATGCTTGCATGTTCTGAGTGCTCTATCTCTCTTATTGCCTAATTATTTCAACACATTGAGCACGCAACAAGTTTTTGGCGCCGCTGCCGGGGATTTATTTAAGTGAAAACGAAGTCTGTTAAGTTTGAAACACCGAGTTTATTATCTATTGAAACTAATCTACTTTTCATTTCTTTTGCAGGTACTAGTAGGGTAGTTTATGAGTGAGCGTTCACGTGGTAATTTAGAGTTCAACCCTGAGCCTGAGAGATTACTTCGAGCTAGAAACAAAGCAAAGAAACGTCTCTTTAAACAACCCTCTCTACCCCAACTAAGTGCTGAAACCGAAGAAATGGACGAGATAGTTCCAAATCAGGTACCTGTCATTCGCAATCCCATCGAAATAGCGAATGACAAGAATAGTGCCATTCTTTCTTATCTAGTACCTATGCCTGGGGAGCTGAACCCCAGCATAATCCGCCTTGAGATCACTGCCCATTCCTTCGAATTAAAGCCAGTGATGTTCCAAATGTTGTCCACTGTGGGACAATTCTTTGGAGTGGAAAATGAGGACCCCCATAACCATCTTAGAAACTTCCTAGGAGTCAGCGATACCTTCGTCATCCCTGGAGTTTCCCAAGAAGCCCTAAGGCTATACCTTTTCCCTTACTCATTGAGGGACAAAGCAAAGACATGGTTAAACTCATTACCATCTGGATCAGTCCGCAATTGGACAGATTTAGCAGAAAAATTCCTAGTTAAATACTTCCCACCCGATAGGAATTCTACCTTTCGTGATGACATAGTTAAGTTCAAGCAAGCTGATAATGAGTCTCTTCACGAAGCTTGGACTAGATTCAAAGATCTTCTTCTTAAATGTCCACATCATGGCATCCCATGGTGTATCCAAATAGAGGTCTTTTTCAAAGGATGCAACCCCAACACTAGACAAGTTCTAAATTCATCAGCTGGAGGGTCCATGTTGTCCAAGAGTTACAACGAGGCCTATGAGATCTTGGAGAAGATCTCAGCATCCCATTGTAGGTGGTCAGATGATCCTGTTGAGCCAACCAGAGCTCAAGACAAGGATGCTCTAAGTGCAATGAGCACCCAAATAAATGCCCTGACTAACCTAGTTAAGCAAATGGCTCAGGCCAATCTCCAAACAAGTCTCAACACCGCTACCGCCATGTCAATGGGCTCCCAGCCAAGTCAAGGTGAGACACTACCCTGTGGATTCTGTGGGGAAGGGCACTTGTACGAATACTGCCCTGGGAATCCAGCCTCAGTCTGCTACATTGGAAGTCAGCAGCAGCCTAGGAACAACCCCTATTCCAACACTTATAACCCTGGTTGGAGGAACCACCCAAACCTGTCATGGGGTGGCCAACAAAATGCTAACCAAAATCCTAACCAACCTAGACCGAGTGGAACACCTGGTTTCACTCCCCAACATAACCAATCCATGTATCAAAAACCATACAACCAACCTGTAGGATCGTCTGTAGAAAACTTACTCAAGGAATACATAGCTAAAAATGATGCTACTCTTCAAAGCCAGCAAGCTACTCTTAGGAGCCTAGAGAACCAAATAGGCCAATTAGCCAATGAACTCAAGAGTAGGCCTCAAGGTAGACTCCCTGCTGACACCGAGGTGCCAAGGAGAGATGGTAAAGAGCAAGTTCAAGCAATTGAACTTAGAAGTGGTAGACCATTGGTGAGCAACACAAAGGACACACCAAAGAGAGTAGAGAACACTGAGTCTAGTGCTCCACTGGAGTCTCTGCCAAGCCAAGGTCCACCAGCCACTAGCACATCAGGAGCCAGGCTAGAGCCAATTATTGAGGAGATAGAAGAAATTCCAAGGCCTCCACCTATCTTAAGGCGACCTGATGTGCCTGCATATGTGCCACCACCTCCATATCCTCGAAGGCTTAAGAAGAAGCAGGAACAGGAAGTGCATTTTAATAAATTCTTAGAAATTCTTAAGCAAGTGCATGTCAACATTCCTTTTGTAGAAGTTTTACAGTCTATGCCTTCCTATGTAAAGTTTTTGAAAGATATCATTACTAACAAAAAAATAATTGGTGAGTTTGAAACAGTAAACCTCACTGAGGAGTGCAGTGCCATACTCCAAAACAAGCTGCCCAAGAAGGAGAAGGATCCTGGTTCCTTCACCTTACCTGTAGAACTTGGAGGCAAGCACGTGGGCAGAGCTCTTTGTGACCTGGGAGCCAGCATAAACCTCATGCCCCTATCACTATTCCGCCAGTTGGGAATAGGAGAAGCACGTCCAACCACTGTCACTTTACAACTAGCAGACAGATCCATTGCATACCCAGAAGGTAAGATTGAGGATATTTTAGTAAAGGTTGACAAGTTTATTTTCCTTGCAGATTTCATTATCCTGGATTATGAAGCAGACAAGGAGGTCCCCATCCTGTTAGGCAGACCATTTCTAGCCACAGGTAGGGCACTGATAGACGTCCAAAAAGGTGAGCTTACTATGAGGGTTCATGATGAAGAGGTAAAATTCAGTGTGTATAAAGCCTTAAGGAACCCCTCTGACCTTGAATCCTGTGCTAACATGGACGTTGTAGATTCTTTAATGGAAGAACAATTGGAGCATGTATTATTAACCAAGCATGCTAATGAATATGTAGGATTAGAATTAACTGACTTAAACATAGCTGAGATAATGGACATAACTGTAAATAACCCTCAGCATATGTGTATGAATATTGACTTAACTGATAGAGCCTTAAATCCTTTAAAGCCATCCATTGAGCATCCACCTGTATTAGAATTAAAACCTCTCCCCACTCACCTCAAGTATGTATATTTAGGGAGTAATGAAACTCTGCCTGTTATCATTTCTTCTAAATTAAGTGAGAAGCATGAGGTTGAACTGATATTATTGCTTAAGCAACATAGGAAGGCTATTGCATGGGCTATTGCTGATATTAGAGGCATTAGCCCTTCTTATTGCATGCATAAGATTATACTAGAGGAAGAGCACACACCTAGAGTAGATCACCAACGTAGGCTGAACCCCTCTATGAAAGAGGTAGTTAAGAAAGAGATAATTAAATGGTTAGATGCTGGTGTGATCTTTCCAATAGCTAGTAGTCAGTGGGTGAGCCCTATACAGTGTGTACCTAAAAAGGGTGGGATGACTGTGTTAGTCAATGAGAACAATGAACTGATTCCAACTAGGACTGTCACAGGATGACGAGTATGTATGGATTATAGGAAACTAAATAAAGAAACTAAAAAAGACCACTTCCCTCTATCATTCATTGACCAAATGTTAGACAGAATAGCTGGTAGAGCATATTACTGTTTCCTAGACGGTTATTCAGGGTATAACCAGATCACTATAGACCCCAAAGACCAAGAAAAGACTACCTTTACTTGCCCCTTTGGAACATTTGCCTTTCGCAGAATGCCTTTTGGCTTATGCAATGCACCGGCAACATTCCAAAGGTGCATGTTGGCAATCTTTTCTGATTTGGATGAGTCCATGATAGAAATATTCATGGATGACTTTTCAGTCTTTGGGGATTCCTTTACCAACTGTCTAGAAAACTTAGGACAAGTCCTGTCTAGATGTGAGGAGACTAACTTAGTCCTTAATTGGGAGAAGTGTCACTTCATGGTAGATGAAGGGATTGTCTTAGGTCATAGAGTGTCAAGAGCAGGTGTAGAGGTTGACAGGGCAAAGATAGAAATCATAGAGAAGTTGGTAGAGCCTCAGAATGTCAAGGCCATTAGAAGTTTCTTAGGGCATGCTGGCTTCTACAGATGGTTCATTAAGGACTTTTCCAAGATAGCCAAGCCTCTGTGTGAGCTTCTAGAACTAAATAGGCCATTCATCTTCTCTAAGGAATGTGTAGTAGCTTGGACAACCCTTAAGAAAGCACTAGTTACAGCACCTGTTATAGTAGGGCCAGATTGGGATCTCCCATTCGAGATGTTATGTGATGCTAGTGACTATGCTGTAGGGGTCATGTTAGGACAGAAGATTGACAAGTTAACACATCCTGTCTATTATGCTAGTAAAACCCTGAATGAGGCACAATGCAACTACACAACTACTGAGAAAGAAATGCTTGCTGTAGTGTTTGCTTGTGAGAAATTTAGAAACTATATTGTTGGCACTAAGACAATTGTGTACACTGACCATTCTGCCTTAAAGTATCTCATGAGGAAGGCTGATGCTAAGCCTAGGTTGATTAGGTGGGTGTTATTGCTGCAGGAATTCGATTTGGACATTCGAGACAAGAAAGGATGTGAAAATGTGGTTGCGGATCACCTTTCTCGATTGCAGCACAATTGCGAAAAAATTGCGGAACCCGCAATTTCTGATGCTTTCATTGATGAACATGTCTTTGTTTTGACTCATTGTGATAACGATGAGGAACCTTGGTTTGCTGACATTGCTAACTTCCTTGCATCACAGGTATTACCAGTTTTCAAGGGAGGACAAGAGAAGAAGAGGTTCCTTCATGAAGCAAGGAAATTCATATGGGATGACCCCACACTTTACAAAACATGTGCTGACGGCTTGCTAAGGAAGTGTGTTTCAGCTGCTGAGGCGAAGTCTGTGCTGCAGCACTGCCACACAGCTCCTTATGGTGGACACTTTGGTGTCCAAAGAACAGCTGCAAAGGTATTTCAGAGTGGCTACTACTAGCCAACAATCTTCAAGGATGCCCACAACTATGCCCACAGCTGTGATGAGTGCCAAAGAACAGGTAACCTTAGTCGCAAGGATGAAATGCCTCTCACTTACATCTTAGAGTTGGAACTCTTTGATGTGTGGGGCATTGACTTCATGGGACCATTTCCCCCATCCTCAGGTAACCTTTACATCCTTGTCGCAGTAGATTATGTCTCTAAGTGGGTAGAGGCCAAAGCATGTCCTAATAACGATGCTAAAACAGTCATAAAATTCTTGCATAGGCACACTTTTACTACGTTTGGGACACCTCGTGCCATCATTAGTGATGAGGGGTCACATTTCATTAACAAGGCTATGGAGAAAGTGTTGGCTAAGTATAATATTAGACATAGAGTAGCCACTCCATATCACCCACATTCTAATGGACAGGCTGAAATTTCAAATAGGGAGATTAAGAACATCCTAGAAAAAGTGGTCAAACCTAATAGGAAAGACTGGTCCTTTAAGCTTGAGGATGCACTTTGGGCATATAGGACAGCATATAAGACACCTCTAGGTATGTCTCCTTACAGACTTGTATATGGTAAAGCCTGTCATCTTCCACTTGAGTTAGATATCAAAGCATTTTGGGCCATGAAAGAATTGAATTTTTGCATAAAGGATGCGGGAACATTGCGGTCTTTGCAAATACATGAGCTTGATGAGCTTAGACATATGGCCTATGAAAATGCTAAAATGTATAAGGAAAAGACCAAGATCTGGCACGATAGTAGACTTAGAATTAAGGACTTTAAGAAGGGTCAACTTGTCTTGTTGTTTAACTCACGGTTGAAACTATTTCCAGGGAAACTTAAGTCTAGGTGGTCAGGTCCGTTTGTGATTACTAATGTGTTTGTTCATGGTGCCATAGAGATAAAGAACTTGCAGCAAGGCCAACCGTTCATGGTTAATGGTGCAAGGTTGAAGCACTACTATGAGGAAGGAGATGTGAAGACTCTCTCGGCCTTCCTCTTGACTGAAGCATGAAAACGAGAACGAGAAAGGACGAGTGATTGCTGTGCTCGTCAACATGAGGCTCATGCCTTAGTTTATTTTTGCGATTTTTCGGTTATCATTTGTGTATAAGTTTGTATGATTTTAATTGCGAATTTGATGTTGCTTTTATTTCTTTTTGTAGGGAATCGATAGATGGAATCAAGGAGAGTAAATCCAGCTTAAAAAATCAAGAAAAGATTGGGCCAAATAAAAGATACGGATGTGCCAAGATTGACATTTAGATGAAAAAATCCCCTAAAATTGCGCTGGATTTGCAGGATCCGCAAAAATATAGCCGTTGGGATTTATCCGTTTCCTTTATATCCGTTAGAAGGCGCTCGATCTGTACGATTCTCCCACTCTCTGAATTCCAAGAAAGCTGCGATTCTCTTCATCTTTGATTCTTCTCTCCAAACCTCCACGATTCGACATTGGTGTTCACAAGGGCTGAAAGATCCGCAGCCAAGAAGAGGGCTGACGACGCTGAAACGGCTGCGCGAGACGCACTGCTTGCCTTGGCTGAGGCTGACGCTGCGCGAACTGAACGCCTTCCCAAGCTACCGATTCGCAAGAAGAAGTGGAGGGTTGTCACTGAGATACCTGCTGGACCCTCTGAACCAGCAGGCACACCCAAGAAGCGCAGATGGAGTTTAGCGGTGGGCGCTGTACCGAGCAAAGAGAAGACTCCCTCTGTGGAGAGTCAAGAAACTGATCGTGTATCCCACGAGTCAACCAAGAAGAGTGCCTCGCCACCTGCACCATCAGCGCACAGTTCTTCCCCATCATCTCCAGCACAGAGCCCTGAACTGCCGTCTTCACCACAGAGTGCTGCGCAGACGCCTTCAGCAGAGCAAACAACCACGCCGTCGCACACTTCCCCACGGCCTGACCCTGAATTCCCATATGGGGAGTACCAAGAATCAACGCAGGGCAGTGGGGAAGGTGAGGAAGAGGAGGTTTTCTCTCCTGTGAGGGAGGTTAGCCCGGAGAGTCTTGAACAGAAGAATGACTCGATGGAGGAGACATTGGGGGCGTGCCTTCAGCAGATCACCATCAAGGCTAAGCTCAAGAAGAAGAAGAAGGCCAAGATTCTCAAGGCCAAGCGATCCAAGAAGCTGAAAAAGAAGAAGGCCAAGAGGGCGCCTTCATCAGAAAAGGAGAGCGCTGAGCCATCGTTCAAAAGACTCAAGGTTGAGGCTGCGGAGTCAGCTAAACCAACAGATAAAGGGAAGGCCAAGCTCTACCCTGAAGAAGAGCCTCAATCAGTGAGGTATGTGTCCTCTGACGCTGAGTCCAGAGGCATAGAATTGAGGAAGAGGGAGCTGCTGCACGAGAAGGGCTTCCTCGACAGACCTGCTGACCTGCCGCAGTTCTTGCGCGCAGGAATTATCAATCACAGCTGGGAGGAGTTGTGTAGGCCACCCAATCCGGCTTACACAGCTATGGTATATGACTTCTACGCCAACCTGCAAAACGCTGAGGAGGGGCTGTCTGTGGTGAGGGGAGTAGAAGTGGACTACTCAGCAAAGGCCATCAACGAAGCCTATGGCCTCAAGGGTCAAAGACATACCGACTATGCAAGGATAGTTGATGAGCCTACTGAGGCAGTCCTGGAGGAGGCCATTCGAACCATTGGCCAGCCTGAAGCAGCGTGGACTGTATCACGCAATGGGAGGCACACTCTCATGAGTGCCAACCTCACAGCAAAGGCGGCTGTATGGTTTGCCTTTGTAAGAAGGAAGCTGTCCCCTGTGACTCATGAGACCACCATCAACCAGAGCAGATCACTGCTGGTCTATGCCATCATGCGAGGTCTCACGGTCAACGTGGGTGAAATCATGTCAGCCGCCATTGCTGAGTGCGCCAAGAAAGGTAAGGGACCATTGTTTTTCCCTAACACCATAACCAAACTATGTTTGCTTGCAGGAGTCCCCATTGAGCGAATGGAGCAGCAGATGGCTTACACAGGCCACTTGGAGCTGCCTGCTAGCTTGAGGCTGAAGAGGAAGTGGAATATGGAGTTCGAACTGGATAGGTTGGCTGCTGATCAGTCACTGTCCATGGCGTGCCTGATGGATATGCAGAAGATGATGGCTCAATGGGCCACTTACGCGCAGGCACGGGACAAGGAGGTTGCAGACCAACTTGGGTGCATCTTCCCTGACTTCCCCACCAATCTCCTGACTCCATGGGTGCCTCCACGCCCACGACAGCCTGATGAGGATGAAGTCATCTGAGTGCTGGTTTGAATTGCACTGAAGGGAGTATTGCTATTCCCTTGGAAAAAAAACAATTTTCTGCTTTCTGATAGACCATGTGAATTATGCTGATTTTAGCACACTTTTGATCTGTTTTAGATACTTAGTTTCATGTTTTTAATTTTTCTTAGTATAGTCTGATGATAGCTGACTAGGTAGGTTAGTTTTGTTTTATTTTTAGAGAGCTTGAGTGACTGGAAAAAGCATGCTTAGGGGCCTTAGTGAATGATATATCTGCCCTGACTTGATTGCGAAATAATTGCGGTACCCGCAATTATTATTACTGGAAGCATGTTTTGGACTGTCTGTTTAGCTAGGCTGTGATCTGTTTAAATTCCATCTTTTGCTGCTGTCATGACTACCTTATATAGCTTATCTCAATGCATGCTGGATGAGTGTCATAGGATACCCTTTGATAGTTTAAAATTAACCTCTAAAAAGTTCAGCATGCACAGCTTTAAGCCCTTATCTGTCTGTTTTTTTTAAATTACTGCTGCTGTGATATTTGCCGTTCGAATGTTTTGTCTATGCCTAGGGCTTTAGATTCTCTTTGTTTTACCCTAGACTAGATGCTTCTAGGATAGTTTGGGGGTGTGCCACCTCAGACACTCATTGGGGACAATGAGTAGTTTAAGTTTGGGGGAGGCCACCCTAGGCCTAGGAACATTCCTCTCTCCCTTAGAAACATAAGCATTCTTCTTCTCCTTTACAAAAAATGATGAGCTAAAAAAAAAAAAAAAATGAAAAATAGAATAAAGGGGGGAGTCTCTCTTAGGTTACTGAGTAATCAGTGCCAAGTGTGTAACCCACAAGTGGCGTTGCATCAAAAAGCAACCAAAGGAGAGGCTCCACCAAAGTAAGAAAAAGAAGAAGTAGGGAAGAAGAATGTATACCTAGGAGTTGCAACTTTGTGGCTTAGATGTCCTATTTAAAAAGAACTCTGATCCTCAAATGAGCTAGGCACAAAGTTGTAACTTGTAGGGTTGTGTAGGGAGATGAATGTCTATCCAATGTAGTGATGCCAGGGTTTAGGTTGTTCTCTAAAAGTACCACTGTCACCGTTAATACTAAGACTGGCATGACTCTAAGGAATCCTAGACAAATTAAAAATAAAGCTAGAAGCATGTACTGAGTCTGAGGTAAAGCTAGGCAGAATTTGAAACCTTAGGGATAGTGGCATGATATGACAAAAGCAAATAGATCAGTTGTAGGGAGTTAATGAAAACAGAAGGAGTGTTAGGCAGGCAAAGTCAGAAGAAGCTAGATAAGAGGGTAGTTTTAAGCCTAGAAGTGTGTCACATGACAGCATAGCTAGAGACAGGGATATAGGGGAGTTAGTAAGTGGTTAGAGAAGAATTAACAGCAGCCTAGGAAAGTCCTTAGTTTGCTTGAGGACAAGCAAAACCTTAAGTTTGGGGGTGTGTTACGTCTCCAAAAGTGACATTTTTAGGACTTAATTATCTTAGAAAGATGTTCACTTTTAGGTGTTTTTGTTAGCATGTAGCCTAAACCTATGCTTAAATATGAGAATTAGAAGAAGGTAGCTAAATTAGGACTTATGCATAATAGGAAAGAAAAGAGTTTAAAACCGAAGGAAAAGAATGAAAAAACAAGCATTGCGATAGAATTGCGGAAACATTGCGGTTCTCGCAATGTTTCAAGTTAAAACCGTAAGTTGGCTGATCTTTTTCTGTTTAGATCCGATTTTTCAGGGATTCGTTCTTTCTCCTCCATCCATTCTGAAGTACGACGTTGAAGATTGATGGTTCTCCTTGGCCCAAAGACGTCTGCAGACTACTATAAATAGGGGTCAAAATCGAAGGTTCAAACATCATCCGAAAGCGTAGAAGTCTTCTCGCAGTCCATTTTCTCTCCTGTTTTCCTTTGTCGTCTGCTGGTTTGCGAAGCTCAGCTGTTGGAATCGATAATCTGATAGGAAGGAGAGGAGATTCTTCTTCTCTCCCGATTGGATTCATCCAAGCAAGGCTGACCTTTCTCATCCTTCATTCGAGGCGGCTGCAACGAGACATTCGAGCTGTTTTACTGCTTTTTGTTCTTCATTTCCATTTTCCAACTCTGTCTTATTGCTGTTTCTGTTCTTGTGGCTAGATTAGACTATTTCGTTGTGTTCTGTCTTTCTGTTCTTTACTTCAAGTATCTCTTGTGTTCATTCAAACAATTAATTAATCAAACGTAAAGTTCAGTATCTCACAGTTTCTCGCCTTTGCATTCTACTGCTTTCCCTTGCTGTTTTAAGCACATTTTCCCTTCTAAGCATGTTTATTTTATCCTTTAGTTCTGTTCTCCTTGTATCCATGAGTAACTAAGTCACTTAGGGGCATGCTAACGACAACACTATAGGCTTAAAAACGTGAACCAAGCATGTAGGATAGCTCTCGAAGCATTGGTTGTATGTAAGCTTCATCCCACGGGCAATTTCGATTGGCCATCCATTTTGTCCAAAGAACTCCTAACCTCTGGAAGGAGTAAGAGTTCAGAGTCATACCATCATGCTAGCCTTTCAAGGTAACCAGGAAACGGCCTAGGAATAGGCGTTTCCCTAGTACAAACCATATCTTTCTGCCTTAACAAGATGCTTAAGACCTTACTTTGAGTTGAGTAAACTAAAGAATCTAATGCATGGAATCGGACGATACATGAGTTTGAGATAGTTTGATGCATAGAGAGTTGATCCAGTGCTTGAGAATCGTATAAAAATATCTATAGGATAGTCATTAGTAGCCCTTAAATCACCCATTTACCCACTTTCGCTGTTATTATAATTGCGGTAGAATTGCGGTCTCCGCAATTCCGTCTAAGTTTCCATTCTGTTTAGCTGTCTTTACCTTCATTTATTAATCTCGTCTCTTTTCATTTGAGTTTAGCTTTAACTTGTTCTCGTTTATGTTGCTACCCTTTACACATTCAGCACGAATTAGACAATTAAAAACCAATTTTACCCCATCAAATCCACCCCTTCTTTCTTAACAAAAACACTTCGCGAATAGCTAAAAATAAATCTCTGTGGGAAAACGAATGAAATATACTTACTACTTGCTATAAGATCATGTATGCTTGCATGTTCTGAGTGCTCTATCTCTCTTATTGCCTAATTATTTCAACACATTGAGCACGCAACAAGTTTTTACTGCTTTCATTGATGCTTTCATTGATGAACATGTCTTTGTTTTGACTCATTGTGATAACGATGAGGAACCTTGGTTTGCTGACATTGCTAACTTCCTTGCATCACAGGTATTACCAGTTTTCAAGGGAGGACAAGAGAAGAAGAGGTTCCTTCATGAAGCAAGGAAATTCATATGGGATGACCCCACACTTTACAAAACATGTGCTGACGGCTTGCTAAGGAAGTGTGTTTCAGCTGCTGAGGCGAAGTCTGTGCTGCAGCACTGCCACACAGCTCCTTATGGTGGACACTTTGGTGGCCAAAGAACAGCTGCAAACGTATTTCAGAGTGGCTACTACTGGCCAACAATTTTCAAGGATGCCCACAACTATGCCCACAGCTGTGATGAGTGCCAAAGAACAGGTAACCTTAGTCGCAAGGATGAAATGCCTCTCACTTACATCTTAGAGTTGGAACTCTTTGATGTGTGGGGCATTGACTTCATGGGACCATTTCCCCCATCCTCAGGTAACCTTTACATCCTTGTCGCAGTAGATTATGTCTCTAAGTGGGTAGAGGCCAAAGCATGTCCTAATAACGATGCTAAAACAGTCATAAAATTCTTGCATAGGCACATTTTTACTAGGTTTGGGACACCTCGTGCCATCATTAGTGATGAGGGGTCACATTTCATTAACAAGGCTATGGAGAAAGTGTTGGCTAAGTATAATATTAGACATAGAGTAGCCACTCCATACACCCACATTCTAATGGACAGGCTGAAATTTCAAATAGGGAGATTAAGAACATCCTAGAAAAAGTGGACAAACCTAATAGGAAAGACTGGTCCTTTAAGCTTGAGGATGCACTTTGGGCATATAGGACAGCATATAAGACACCTCTAGGTATGTCTCCTTACAGACTTGTATATGGTAAAGCCTGTCATCTTCCACTTGAGTTAGAAATCAAAGCATTTTGGGCCATGAAAGAATTGAATTTTTGCATAAAGGATGCGGGAACATTGCGGTCTTTGCAAATACATGAGCTTGATGAGCTTAGACATATGGCCTATGAAAATGCTAAAATGTATAAGGAAAAGACCAAGATCTGGCACGATAGTAGACTTAGAATTAAGGACTTTAAGAAGGGTCAACTTGTCTTGTTGTTTAACTCACGGTTGAAACTATTTCCAGGGAAATTTAAGTCTAGGTGGTCAGGTCCGTTTGTGATTACTAATGTGTTTGTTCATGGTGCCATAGAGATAAAGAACTTGCAGCAAGGCCAACCGTTCATGGTTAATGGTGCAAGGTTGAAGCACTACTATGAGGAAGGAGATGTGAAGACTCTCTCGGCCTTCCTCTTGACTGAAGCATGAAAACGAGAACGAGAAAGGACGAGTGATTGCTGTGCTCGTCAACATGAGGCTCATGCCTTAGTTTATTTTTTGCGATTTTTCGGTTATCATTTGTGTATAAGTTTGTATGATTTTAATTGCGAATTTGATGTTGCTTTTATTTCTTTTTGTAGGGAATCGATAGATGGAATCAAGGAGAGTAAATCCAGCTTAAAAAATCAAGAAAAGATTGGGCCAAATAAAAGATACGGATGTGCCAAGATTGACATTTAGATGAAAAAATCCCCTAAAATTGCGCTGGATTTGCAGGATCCGCAAAAATATAGCCGTTGGGATTTATCCGTTTCCTTTATATCCGTTAGAAGGCGCTCGATCTGTACGATTCTCCCACTCTCTGAATTCCAAGAAAGCTGCGATTCTCTTCATCTTTGATTCTTCTCTCCAAACCTCCACGATTCGACAATGGTGTTCACAAGGGCTGAAAGATCCGCAGCCAAGAAGAGGGCTGACGACGCTGAAACGGCTGCGCGAGACGCACTGCTTGCCTTAGCTGAGGCTGACGCTGCGCGAACTGAACGCCTTCCCAAGCTACCGATTCGCAAGAAGAAGTGGAGGGTTGTCACTGAGATACCTGCTGGACCCTCTGAACCAGCAGGCACACCCAAGAAGCGCAGATGGAGTTTAGCGGTGGGCGCTGTACCGAGCAAAGAGAAGACTCCCTCTGTGGAGAGTCAAGAAACTGATCGTGTATCCCACGAGTCAACCAAGAAGAGTGCCTCGCCACCTGCACCATCAGCGCACAGTTCTTCCCCATCATCTCCAGCACAGAGCCCTGAACTGCCGTCTTCACCACAGAGTGCTGCGCAGACGCCTTCAGCAGAGCAAACAACCACGCCGTCGCACACTTCCCCACGGCCTGACCCTGAATTCCCATATGGGGAGTACCAAGAATCAACGCAGGGCAGTGGGGAAGGTGAGGAAGAGGAGGTTTTCTCTCCTGTGAGGGAGGTTAGCCCGGAGAGTCTTGAACAGAAGAATGACTCGATGGAGGAGACATTGGGGGCGTGCCTTCAGCAGATCACCATCAAGGCTAAGCTCAAGAAGAAGAAGAAGGCCAAGATTCTCAAGGCCAAGCGATCCAAGAAGCTGAAAAAGAAGAAGGCCAAGAGGGCGCCTTCATCAGAAAAGGAGAGCGCTGAGCCATCGTTCAAAAGACTCAAGGTTGAGGCTGCGGAGTCAGCTAAACCAACAGATAAAGGGAAGGCCAAGCTCTACCCTGAAGAAGAGCCTCAATCAGTGAGGTATGTGTCCTCTGACGCTGAGTCCAGAGGCATAGAATTGAGGAAGAGGGAGCTGCTGCACGAGAAGGGCTTCCTCGACAGACCTGCTGACCTGCCGCAGTTCTTGCGCGCAGGAATTATCAATCACAGCTGGGAGGAGTTGTGTAGGCCACCCAATCCGGCTTACACAGCTATGGTATATGACTTCTACGCCAACCTGCAAAACGCTGAGGAGGGGCTGTCTGTGGTGAGGGGAGTAGAAGTGGACTACTCAGCAAAGGCCATCAACGAAGCCTATGGCCTCAAGGGTCAAAGACATACCGACTATGCAAGGATAGTTGATGAGCCTACTGAGGCAGTCTTGGAGGAGGCCATTCGAACCATTGGCCAGCCTGAAGCAGCGTGGACTGTATCACGCAATGGGAGCTACACTCTCATGAGTGCCAACCTCACAGCAAAGGCGGCTGTATGGTTTGCCTTTGTAAGAAGGAAGCTGTCCCCTGTGACTCATGAGACCACCATCAACCAGAGCAGATCACTGCTGGTCTATGCCATCATGCGAGGTCTCACGGTCAACGTGGGTGAAATCATGTCAGCCGCCATTGCTGAGTGCGCCAAGAAAGGTAAGGGACCATTGTTTTTCCCTAACACCATAACCAAACTATGTTTGCTTGCAGGAGTCCCCATTGAGCGAATGGAGCAGCAGATGGCTTACACAGGCCACTTGGAGCTGCCTGCTAGCTTGAGGCTGAAGAGGAAGGGGAATATGGAGTTCGAACTGGATAGGCTGGCTGCTGATCAGTCACTGTCCATGGCGTGCCTGATGGATATGCAGAAGAGGATGGCTCAATGGGCCACTTACGCGCAGGCACGGGACAAGGAGGTTGCAGACCAACTTGGGTGCATCTTCCCTGACTTCCCCACCAATCTCCTGACTCCATGGGTGCCTCCACGCCCACGACAGCCTGATGAGGATGAAGTCATATGAGCGCTGGTTTGAATTGCACTGAAGGGAGTATTGCTGTTCCCTTGGAAAAAAAAAAAACAGTTTTCTGCTTTCTGATAGACCATGTGAATTATGCTGATTTTAGCACACTTTTGATCTGTTTTAGATACTTAGTTTCATGTTTTTAATTTTTCTTAGTATAGTCTGATGATAGCTGACTAGGTAGGTTAGTTTTGTTTTATTTTTAGAGAGCTTGAGTGACTGGAAAAAGCATGCTTAGGGGCCTTAGTGAATGATATATCTGCCCTGACTTGATTGCGAAATAATTGCGGTACCCGCAATTATTATTATTGGAAGCATGTTTTGGACTGTCTGTTTAGCTAGGCTGTGATCTGTTTAAATTCCATCTTTTGCTGCTGTCATGACTACCTTATATAGCTTATCTCAATGCATGCTGGATGAGTGTCATAGGATACCCTTTGATAGTTTAAAATTAACCTCTAAAAAGTTCAGCATGCACAACTTTAAGCCCTTATCTGTCTGTTTTTTTTAAATTACTGCTGCTGTGATATTTGCCGTTCGAATGTTTTGTCTATGCCTAGGGCTTTAGATTCTCTTTGTTTTACCCTAGACTAGATGCTTCTAGGATAGTTTGGGGGTGTGCCACCTCAGACACTCATTGGGGACAATGAGTAGTTTAAGTTTGGGGGAGGCCACCCTAGGCCTAGGAACATTCCTCTCTCCCTTAGAAACATAAGCATTCTTCTTCTCCTTTACAAAAAATGATGAGCTAAAAAAAAAAAAATGAAAAATAGAATAAAGGGGGGAGTCTCTCTTAGGTTACTGAGTAATCAGTGCCAAGTGTGTAACCTACAAGTGGCGTTGCATCAAAAAGCAACCAAATGAGAGGCTCCACCAAAGTAAGAAAAAGAAGAAGTAGGGAAGAAGAATGTATACCTAGGAGTTGCAACTTTGTGGCTTAGATGTCCTATTTAAAAAGAACTCTGATCCTCAAATGAGCTAGGCACAAAGTTGTAACTTGTAGGGTTGTGTAGGGAGATGAATGTCTATCCAATGTAGTGATGCCAGGGTTTAGGTTGTTCTCTAAAAGTACCACTGTCACCGTTAATACTAAGACTGGCATGACTCTAAGGAATCCTAGACAAATTAAAAATAAAGCTAGAAGCATGTACTGAGTCTGAGGTAAAGCTAGGCAGAATTTGAAACCTTAGGGATAGTGGCATGATATGACAAAAGCAAATAGATCAGTTGTAGGGAGTTAATGAAAACAGAAGGAGTGTTAGGCAGGCAAAGTCAGAAGAAGCTAGATAAGAGGGTAGTTTTAAGCCTAGAAGTGTGTCACAGGACAGCATAGCTAGAGATAGGGATATAGGGGAGTTAGTAAGTGGTTAGAGAAGAATTAACAGCAGCCTAGGAAAGTCCTTAGTTTGCTTGAGGACAAGCAAAACCTTAAGTTTGGGGGTGTGTTACGTCTCCAAAAGTGACCTTTTTTGGACTTAATTATCTTAGAAAGATGTTCACTTTTAGGTGTTTTTGTTAGCATGTAGCCTAAACCTATGCTTAAATATGAGAATTAGAAGAAGGTAGCTAAATTAGGACTTATGCATAATAGGAAAGAAAAGAGTTTAAAACCGAAGGAAAAGAATGAAAAAACAATCATTGCGATAGAATTGCGGAAACATTGCGGTTCTCGCAATGTTTCAAGTTAAAACCGTAAGTTGGCTGATCTTTTTCTGTTTAGATCCGATTTTTCAGGGATTCGTTCTTTCTCCTCCATCCATTCTGAAGTATGACGTTGAAGATTGATGGTTCTCCTTGGCCCAAAGACGTCTGCAGACTACTATAAATAGGGGTCAAAATCGAAGGTTCAAACATGATCCGAAAGCGTAGAAGTCTTCTCGCAGTCCATTTTCTCTCCTGTTTTCCTTTGCCGTCTGCTGGTTTGCGAAGCTCAGCTGTTGGAATCGATAATCTGATAGGAAGGAGAGGAGATTCTTCTTCTCTCCCGATTGGATTCATCCAAGCAAGGCTGACCTTTCTCATCCTTCATTCGAGGCGGCTGCAACGAGACATTCGAGCTGTTTTACTGCTTTTTGTTCTTCATTTCCATTTTCCAACTCTGTCTTATTGCTGTTTCTGTTCTTGTGGCTAGATTAGACTATTTCGTTGTGTTCTGTCTTTCTGTTCTTTACTTCAAGTATCTCTTGTGTTCATTCAAACAATTAATTAATCAAACGTAAAGTTCAGTATCTCACAGTTTCTCGCCTTTGCATTCTACTGCTTTCCCTTGCTGTTTTAAGCACATTTCCCTTCTAAGCATGTTTATTTTATCCTTTAGTTCTGTTCTCCTTGTATCCATGAGTAACTAAGTCACTTAGGGGCATGCTAACGACAACACTATAGGCTTACAAACGTGAACCAAGCATGTAGGATAGCTCTCGAAGCATTGGTTGTATGTAAGCTTCATCCCACGGGCAATTTCGATTGGCCATCCATTTTGTCCAAAGAACTCCTAACCTCTGGAAGGAGTAAGAGTTCAGAGTCATACCATCATGCTAGCCTTTCAAGGTAACCAGGAAACGGCCTAGGAATAGGCGTTTCTCTAGTACAAACCATATCTTTCTGCCTTAACAAGATGCTTAAGACCTTACTTTGAGTTGAGTAAACTAAAGAATCTAATGCATGGAATCGGACGATACATGAGTTTGAGATAGTTTGATGCATAGAGAGTTGATCCAGTGCTTGAGAATCGTATAAAAATGTCTATAGGATAGTCATTAGTAGCCCTTAAATCACCCATTTACCCACTTTCGCTGTTATTATAATTGCGGTAGAATTGCGGTCTCCGCAATTCCGTCTAAGTTTCCATTCTGTTTAGCTGTCTTTACCTTCATTTATTAATCTCGTCTCTTTTCATTTGAGTTTAGCTTTAACTTGTTCTCGTTTATGTTGCTACCCTTTACACATTGAGCACGAATTAGACAATTAAAAACCAATTTTACCCCATCAAATCCACCCCTTCTTTCTTAACAAAAACACTTCGCGAATAGCTAAAAATAAATCTCTGTGGGAAAACGAATGAAATATACTTACTACTTGCTATAAGATCATGTATGCTTGCATGTTCTGAGTGCTCTATCTCTCTTATTGCCTAATTATTTCAACACATTGAGCACGCAACAGCGGCGCCAAAAACTTGTTGCGTGCTCAATGTTTAAAATAAAGATGCAAGGTTAGAGCACTCAGTACATGCAAGCATACATGGTCTTGTACCAAGTAATAAGTATTTTTTCATTCGATTTCCCACAGAGATTTATTCTTAGTTACTAACGAAGTGAGAGGTTAAGTGAGAAAGGGTGGTTTAAATGGGGTTGATTTGGGTTTAAAGTGCCTAACTATTAAGGAACGTGCAAGATATGAAAGCATAAACAAGTGCAAGTAAAAAGGGTAACTTAAATGTAGGAAAAAGAGAATTGCGGAGAAAGCAATTATCTAGCAATAAAATCGCAAAACAAAAGACTAAGAAAAATGGCTAAGGCAAAATTTTGAACTAAGGTAATTGCGGAAACAGCAATTTTCTAGCAATGTTTCTAACAACGAATTAGGGGTAAAGTAGGGAAACAAGGGCTACTAACGACTCCTCTATAGGCTTTTTCATACGATTCTCAAGCAGTAGATCAACTCATCATGCATCAAACTAACCCAATCTCATGTATCTTTCGATTTCATGCATTAGATCCTTTAGTTTACTCATGTCTAAGTAAAGCCTTAAGCATCTATTTATCAAAGCAAGTTTAGTGATTTGTACTAGGAAAACGCCTATTCCTAGGTCGTTTTCTGGCTACCATGAAAGGCTAGCATGAATGTACGACTCTGAACTCTTACTCCTTCCAGAGGTTAGGAGTTCTTTGGACAAAATGGATGGCCAATCGAAATTGCCTGTGGGATGAAGCTTACATACATTCAATGCATTTGAAGCTAACCTACATGCTTGATTCACGTATTTCTACCTATAGTCTTGTCATTAGCATGCCCTTATGTGATTTAGTTACTCATGGATGAAGATGAAATGAGAAGAATAGATGAAGAAGGCATGCTTAACAGTATTCACAAAGATACGGCAGCAAACAGAACAGATGGAGAATTTGCGAAGTGATGAAATAACGCTTTGACTAACCAAAGTTTGAACTAAACAAATGACAACTTTGAACAACTAAAGCTAAACAGAAGAGTACGAAATAGAGTAGAGTAGCAGACAAAAGTGAAATAGCAAAGACAGAAACAACAAAGGGAACAAAAATAGCAGAAAGCAGTAAAGAAGCGTGTGAACTCCTCGCTGCAACGTCGTGGATGACAACCGAAGGTAAGCTTGATCGTGGATGAATCCAATCAGAAGAGATGGAAGATCCTCTCTTATTACTCTTAGATTATCGATTCCACCAGCTAAAACCTCCACGCCAACACCCGTGAGAGAAAACAATGAGAAACTGCGTTGAAGGAGAGATCTACGCCTTTCGAGTGTGTCTTCAACCTTCCCCTTTGACCTCCTTTTATAGTGTTCTGCAGGTACGATTGGGCCAAGGAGAACCATCCATTCTGAACGTCGTTCTTCTACGTGGCAGCAGGAGAAAAAATGAGCGGCTGAAAGATCGCAACAAAATAGAAATCAGTTAAACAAATAACAACTTTCACTTAAAACATTGCTGAGACCGCAATGTTTCCGCAATGCTTCAGCAATGTGCAATTTTCACTATTTAGCTTTGTTTTTGGTTATTTTCCTTTCCTTTTACACATAAGTCCTAGTTTAGCTTCATTCTACTAATTCTCATATATAAGCACAAGTTTAAGCCAAATCCTACCAAAAACGCTTAAGAGTGTACATCTTTCTCTATCAAATAAGTCCTAAAATAGTCACTTTTGGAGACGTAACAAGGAGCTCTAAGGGAAAAGACGCCAGCGGAAGCTAGACAGTTGATCTCCAACATGGCGGGGAACCTTCGCCAATACGGGGGAAGAAATGAACAAGCTAAAGTGTTGACCGACATAGAAGAGCTTAAGGCGCAAGTGTCTCAGGTATGTGGCGTTGTTCATACGTTGCAAGAAAACTCATCGCAGGCTCTTCCTTCTATTTCAGGTCAAGACCTTGAAGGCATGTTCAAATCATTTATGGAATCTAGCAAGGAGACCAGTTCGCAGATGCGGTCGCTAAGTCAGGGGTTCACTAAGATTAAGGACAGGATAAGTAAATTGGAGTCCAAAGCGGAAAGAGTTAGTGCCATCGCTCTCAGAAGTGGTAAGGAGGTACCGTCGCGGCCCACTCCTGAAGACGCTGGCATGGATACAGAGATATCCTCTGAAACGGTAGTAGCTTCTCATTTTATCTCTATGAAGTCTTACACTCCCGTTGCACCTTTTCGTAGTAGGTTGGTGAGGCCACCCAAGGAAGACAAGGACATGTGCGATGATACGAAAGCAGTAAAAATCAAGTGTATTGGAGAATGAATCAGAACAATGTCGCAAATCAAATTAGTAAAGAGAAAACAGTAAAGAAAGCTTGTAAAAGTGCTCGGATCCTCCACGTTGCTAAACGCCTCGGATGAAGGGGAAGATTAGCTGATCTTGGGGATGAATTCAATCAGAAGAGAAGAAGGATCTTCTCTTCTTCCTCTAGAATTATCGACGCCAAGGGCTGATTTCTTCGTTCCAACAAACGGGAGAAGGATTTTTCGTCTGCAGATTGCTTCGCAACTGGGATCTCCTCGCTTCAAGTGTTCTTTTCCCTTCATCATTCGTCTCTTTTTATAGCTTCTGCAAGTACCTTCAGTCGCAGATCTCCATCCATTCTGATCAACAATCTCCCACGTGGCAGCAATGGAAAGCTTGGGCGGCTGGAAAATCGCAACAATGACAACTGATGACTGGAAAAGTTCAGCAGAAGACGACTGGCATTGCGGTTTCCTTGCGAGGGCCACAATGCTCTGTTAAGCTAATTCGTTGCGGTTTCAGCAATGTTCCTGCAATGTACATTTTAGTTCTTTTTACATCATTTTACATCCTTTTTCGTTCCTTTTCCAAATAAGTCCTATTTTAGCATCAGTTCTCAAATTCTCACATTTGAGCACACATTAAGCTAAATTCCAACAAAAACACTTAAGATTTCACATGAATTTAAGGTAAATTTAGCCCTAAATAATGCACTTTTGGAGAGGTAACAGGAATCCTACATCATTTTCCATGATTAGGACATTAATTACGGAAATAAGTTATGAAAGCTACATCATTGACTAAACCCTTGTCAAACATGGTTTGTCAAACTTTCGTTCAAACTTTTGTTCAAAGCCATAAGATTTGATCACCATATCAAACCTCATAATTCAGGACGAAGATGCTTTATTTCAATTCATAAATGAATCGAATAAGCTGAAAAACTATTTGCTCTTTGTCCCAAACTGTAACGACCTGAAATCCCGGTAAGAGATTTTATTTAATTTTTGTTATCGGGTTCAATAATGGATTTAAATGGAAGGTTCGTGTGAAATTTGGGCTTAAAAGAGGCTAGGACTAGTCATTTAACTAAGTCAAACATTGGATGATGGAGTTATTAATAATAATAATATTATTATTATTATTTAATATAATATTATTATATTTAAAATCAATTAAAAGAGGGATTTTCTTTCCCTTCTTCTTCGACGAATGCAGCAGCCCTCACGATTTTTCATTCTATCTCAACCCTCATCTCACGCCTCTTCTCTCTATCGCCTCCCATTCGTCTCTCCCTCTCTTATCTCTGCTTTCCGTTGTCGTCGCTCTCTCTCTCCCCTCCGCCACTGCACGCCGTCGTCGTCATCGCTCTCTCTCTCCCCTTCGCTCCGCTCGTCGCACGCCGCCGCCGCTCTCTCCCTTCGCTCAATCGCGCTGCGCCTTGTCGCTCCTCCGCTTGTCGTCGTACCGCTGCACGCCGCTGCCTCCGGTCATTTCTTAGCCGCACGCCGCCGCCTCCGATCGTCGCTCAGCCTCGTCGCGCCAGTAGCCGCAACAAATAAGTGAGTTCCTTCCGTTCTTTTTATGTTCCGTTACCCACAAATTTAGTTAACTCCGAACTTAGTTACCCGCTTGTTTTAGACTTTAGATTTGCAAATTCATGGGCGTTTGGCCACTGTCCAGCAATGGATTGGGCCCTCAGTCTATATTTGAGTAATTTTACTCTTTAGGCATCATTGGGATCGAATAGTTAGTAGTTTGGGATTGAATTTAAGCCTTTACAAGTCGATTTGGAGGACTAAGGTTGCTGAAATTAGTTTCAGGTAAGTAACTTACTGATGGCTATCCTTCGGGCTAGGTTGGGAACTTTTCTGATGTTTGTTTGAAATGTGCAATGGATGTCTATATGTATCTCTGAAATTATTATATCGTTTATGAATGTGAAATGTGAAATGTGGATTGTGAAATTGTTTCTACTGGCTTTGAGGAAATTATTTATGTGACATCGATGAGGAAGTTTTGAATGATGAGAAGAGAAGGTTATCTATTTATGAGTTTTGAGTCTATGCATTGAAATGAGTTTGTAAAACTTGAATGTTGCTGATGTGGAGTGTTTCTGGATGAGATGCACGCTGAAATATGATCGTTAATGCATGATAGAAAATTACTCCATGTTTCATCATTTCTAGTATCTGAAATGTTTTAGGTGGGACCCATGCATTTGTGTGTGACATATGAGTCATGAGATTGTAAAATAGCTACCCTTCATTCCCTCTAAGATTTGTCTGCATGAAAGTGATGCAGGTTTAGGGGTTCTAATCACATGAAAGTGATGTGCTTAGAGTCGATGAGTATGAAAGTGATGCTCACCTATACATGAAAGTGATGCATACTTAGAGGATGACGTGCATGAAAGTGATGCATGTCTAGAGGGTTCCCGGTACATGAAATTGATGCAATTGGGACTGATGTGTATGGAATTGATACACCTCCAGTATATAGGAATGGAGTGGCAAGGTAGGTTTGATGGAGCGCCCATGGCACGCAGCGGAAGCCCATGGCACGCAGCGGAAGCGAATTTGGATCATGGACACTCTTATTTCATCAATTTAAACAAATGGAAACATGCAAAAGCGATGAAAAGAGAAGTTAGAACACATACCCTTGTCGTTCGTAATTCTCCAAATTCACCGCCAGATGCTCCTCACGAGCTCACCGATCCTTCTCACGAAACGTTCGTGGACCACCCACGGTAGTCCCGCTATCCTCAGGCCGAGAAACGGAGTGGTGGGACTCCTTTAAATCAAGAAAAGAGGAACGAAGCTTCACGAAGAAAAACTATTTTTCTACAGAACAGAAGCTACGGAAGAAGAAGGCAGAGAGATAGTGTAGAGAGAGAATCCAATTCTCTTTGTTGAGTACCCCTTGCTCTCTTAATTGAATCCAATTCAATTTGTTTGAAAACTATTCAAACTTGCAGCCCAGCCCATCAAGTTACTTACGTAACTTATATATATATTAATATATACTTTAACATGTGTCTTGCATGCAGCAAGACACATGTAAGTATATATATATATATATATATATATATATAAATAATTATTATTATTATTAAAAATAATAATAATAATTTTATTTATTAAACATTTTAATAAATAAAAAATATATATAATTATTAATTAAACTTTTTAATTAATAAATATTATTTAATTCAATATCAAATATTGATTAAATAATATAACTAAACTCGATTTTTCATAAAAACCGACTTTTTTCACATGAATCTCATTCATGTTTCAGGCCGATGCCATATTTAAATCATATTTAAATATGTCCATATTTAAATCATATTTAAATATGTCTATCCTTCTTCCACAAACCCGAATTTGAACGATTCAAATTCTTTTCTTTTCTTTTATATTGTTTCACGGCTTTATCCGAGCTAGCCAGGAGAACCGTAAGGACCTACAGATCATGAGCTCCAACGATACGAGATTATCCGGTCAAAACTCTTTCAACCGAACTAACCAACATTCGTTAACCCCCGGAGACTCCACTAAAGTCCAAGGGCTGCACTCTCCTCACTGTAGATATATTGTGTCCTATTGATATAACTATCATCAGTAAGTCGATCCTTCACAGGTCGTTCATAATCACAACGGGTCATTTAAACCGTTTAACCCTTGTATTATATCTTGTTCCTTAAGTACCACTGACACCTCTAATGAACAATTGATTTGTGGTCCAACCATCAAATCAGATTCCTCCCTGATCAGGAGAGGATGGGCCCATTGTTCAAGACCTGGAGCCAGCACTTAAGGGAACAACCTCTCTACTAACCCTTAAAGCGGGTAGGAGTGAACTCCAATCTTGCTACAACTATGTCCCCAGCCACTTATTCAATCTTATCCCCAAGATGGTAGGCATATTGAGTCGGCGAACTGGCCACTCTCACCCGTACAAGTCAAAGGATAAGGTCAAATAAACAGGAGTCCATAGTAAGCTCAGGATTGAGATCGAGTTACCTAAGTCATCATATGAAAAAAATCGGTCTTTACAGTAAACGGTGTTATAAAGAAAGAGCGATTTTATTTCTTGGTTCGGTCTTGTGCAAACTCATTGCACAGGACGCCCTCACTCACATGTCTCTACATGAAACGATTCGAATCACATCGTTTTGTACTATACAAAGTGAGCCGCGTCCAATAGTGTCCCCAGGATAAGGTACCCAGCCTTATCCCTATACTATAGACCATTTTGGCTGTCTACTTGAACTTGATTCACATTCATGTCACACATGAAGTTCAAGTACTCACACTACAGCCATGGGTGTTAGTTATTGGTATAGGTTAATACAAACACAATTCACTAAAATTCAATAACAACTTTATTGAAATATAATATATATACATTCATACAATTTACAAACTACGAGTTTTAGGACATTAAACCCAACAAACTCCCACTTGGACTAAAACGTCAGTGGAGTACATGCTGGTCGAGAGAACTAGAATATCAAATATCTAAAGTTTCTCCCACTGTCCTACTGAGCAGCTCGCAGCCCTAGACTTTCTAGGTGTCTCTCAAACACTTTAGCCGTGAGAGACTTAGTAAAAGGATCAGCAATGTTGTGCTCCGAGGCTACCTGTGTGACGATCACATCTCCTCGTTGCACTATCTCCCTGATGAGATGATACTTCCGCTCAATATGCTTTCCACGCTTATGGCTTCTAGGTTCTTTAGAATTTGCCACTGCACCACTGTTATCACAATAAAGGGTGATTGGCAAGTTCATATTTGGAACAACTTCCAAATCTGTCAAGAACTTCCTAAGTCATACAGCTTCCTTCGCTGCTTCGCAAGCTGCGACATACTCAGCTTCCATGGTGGAGTCAGCAATACAACCTTGCTTTATACTCCTCCATACTATTGCTCCTCCGTTAAGAGTGAACACTGATCCTGATGTAGATTTCCTGGAATCTATATCAGTCTGAAAATCAGAGTCAGTGTATCCTGCAAGGATCAAATCCTTCGCGCCATACACAAGCACATAGTCTCTCGTTCTCCTAAGATACTTGAGGATGTGTTTAACGGCTGTCTAGTGATCATATCCTGGATTGGACTGGAACCTACTGACAATTCCTACTGCATAGCAGATGTCGGGTCGTGTACACAACATAGCGTACATGAGACTACCAACTGCAGATGCATAGGGAATTCGTCTCATATCCTCAACCTCTTGAGGTGTCTTAGGAGACTGTTCCTTAGACAAGTGAATTCCATGCCTAAAAGGCAGCGAACCTTTCTTGGAATTCTGCATCGAATATCTTGACAACACCTTGTCAATATAAGATGCTTGAGACAGCGCTAGCACTTTGTTCTTACGATCCCTTATGATCTGAATCCCTAGAACAAACTGAGCCTCTCCCAAATCTTTCATTTGGAATTGGGTCGCTAGCCAATTCTTAACGTCAGTTAGGAACCCTACATCATTCCCAATGAGTAGTATATCGTCTACGTACAAGACTAAGAAAGCTACAACAGTATTGACTACTTTCTTGTAAACACAAGGTTCGTCAATATTTTGTTCAAAGCCATAAGATTTGATCGCCGTATCAAACCTTATATTCCAGGATCTAGATGCTTGCTTCAACCCATAAATGGATCGATTAAGCTTGCAAACCTTTTGCTCTTGACCCTGAAGTATGAATCCCTCTGGTTGAGCCATATAGATACTCTCCTCAAGATTACCATTCAGAAAGGCAGTCTTGACATCCATTTGCCAAATTTCATAATCATAAAATGTAGCAATGGATAAGAGTATTCTAATCGACTTTAACATGGCAACAGGAGAAAAGGTTTCTTCATAGTCCACCCCTTCTCTTTGGGAATAACCTTTTGCCACAAGTCGAGCCTTAAAGGTTTGCACCTTACCAGCTTGGTCTCGTTTTCTCTTGTAGATCCACTTGCAACCGATAGGTCTTTCACTATCTGGTTGGTCTACAAGATCCCAGACCGAATTGAAGTACATAGACTCCATTTCGAGATCCATGGCTTTAAGCCACTGGTCCTTGTCTATGTCATTCATTGCCTGTTTAAAGGTCAATGGATCCTCAACGCCATCATCAGGTATGACGACTTGAGTCTCAGACAAGCCGATGTAGCGGTCGGGCTGTCTTACATCCCTCCCACTGCGTCGAGGTTTTCTCAACTCTTGAGAAGGACCAGCCTGATCAACAACCTTTGTTGATCCGTTTGTAGCTTTCCTGGAAAATTCGGACAAAACAATTTTGCTCGACGGTTTATGATCTCTCATGTGGTCTTCCTCTAAGAACGTGGCATTAGTCGATACTAGTACCTTGTTCTCATGAGGATCATAAAATAGACCACCTTTCGTTTCCTTGGGGTAACCTACAAATAGGCACAATTTTGAACGATGTTCCAACTTCTTTGGATTGGGTACTAGCACATGTGCCGGACACCCCCAAATCCTGAAGTGACGTAAACTACCTTTACGCCCTCTCCATAACTCATAAGGTGTTTCAGAAACACTTTTAGAGGGAACCATGTTCAAAATATATACTGCAGTCTCTACTGCATATCCCCAAAACGAACTAGGCAAATGAGCATAACTCATCATAGATCGAACCATGTCTAACAGGGTTCTATTTCTCCTCTCGGACACACCATTCTGCTGTGGTGTTCCTGGCGCTGAGAGTTGAGATACTATTCCATGTTCTATCATATAGTCCTGGAATCTTAAATCCATATACTCTCCACCTCGATCTGATCGGAGTGTTTTTATCGATTTACCTAATGTGTTCTCAACCTCTGCCTTATACTCTTTGAACTTTTCAAGAGCTTCGGACTTATGATGCATTAGATAAAGATAACCGTACCTAGAATAATCATCAATGAAACTGATGAAATATTCATACCCTCCTCGTGCTTTGACATTCAAAGGACCGCAGAGATCCGAATGCACGATTTCTAGAGGTTCTTTGGACCTATGACCTTTTTCAGAAAAAGATCGTTTGGTCATTTTGCCCTCAAGACAAGACTCACATGGCGGTAAAGAGTTGTCCTCTAAACGATTTAGCAGACCATTCTTAACCAATCTCCCAATCCTATTGAGATTAATGTGACCTAGTCTTAAGTGCCAAAGATAAGTACTTGGAGAAAGTTTCTGCCTTTTAGTTTGAGTCTCAGCTGTTTTAAACATTTCAGTGTTCAAAATAGCTTTGACTTCGGTTGGTCTTAACACATACAAGTTGTTTTCAAGTTTCGCAGAACAAATACGTACACCTCTTTTGCTAATGAACGCTTCATTATGAACAAAAGATACTTTATATAACTGTTCTAACAAACAAGATATAGATACAAGATTCCTCTGGAAGGTAGGAACCAGGAGTACATTTTCTAGTAAAATGAAACTATCTCTATACAACAACTTTACAGCTCCCACTGCTTCAGCTGAGACAACCTCTCCAGTTCCAACTCTGAGAGTTATCTCACCGCGAGAAAGTGGCTGCCAAGAACTAGTTTCCTGAAAAGAAGAACAAACATGGTTAGTAGCTCCTGAATCAAGTATCCAGGTATGACAATCATGTTCTACTAAACATGTTTCAACAACAAGTAAATCATATTTACCTTGTCTTTCTTTCTCAGCCTTTTTCTCTGCAAGATACTTTGGGCAATTGCGTTTCCAGTGCCCATCTACACCACAATGGAAACATTTTCCTTTGTCTGCAGATCTACTCTTGCTCTTAGCAGTAGCAGGTGCTTTTCCCTTCCTTTTATCTTTCTTCTTCTTTTGAATACTCTTATTCTTAATAGAAGAAAGTTCAGACTTACTCCCAGAAGACGACCCCTTTTGGAATTTCCTAGAAGTGACAACGTTTGCCTCCTTCTCTTTTCCTTTAGAAGTGTGTAGGGACTGATAAGTCTGTAGCTCGCTGAGGAGAGAAGTCAGATTATACTTTATCTTATTCATTACCAAATTGGTTCTGAACTGAAGGAAACTCTTCGGAAGAGATTCCAAGATAAAGCTTACTTGACTTGACTCATTTATAATAGCTCCGTTTACTTCCGCCACATTGAAGTGGACCATCATGTTAAGGACATGCTCCCTAACAGAGGTTCCCTCCTTCATGCGAGAGTTGTAAACGAATTTGAGGGCTTCATGACAGACCGATGAGGACGGAAGTCCAAACATCTCCTGTAATGAAGACATGATTTCTTTAGCAGAAACCATATCCTCGTGCTTCTTAGCTAACACATCAGATATGCTGGCTAAGATATAGACTCGGGCTTTATCATTAGCCCTTGTCCATCTATCATATGCTTCTCGAACAGTTCGAGTCGCATCCGAGCTAGGAGGGGGAGGACAATCCTCTGATAAGACGAACCTGAGATCATCTAGAACAAGAATCGTATTCAAGTTCGATTTCCAGGTCGCGTAGTTATCGCCCGTTAACTTATCGGAAGCTAGTAAGTGAATAAATGAGCTAGACATGCTGAAAAGAGAATGAATAAATATTAGTGAAAAGGTTTTAACCTAATTTACACACCAATCAAGAATTTAGCAAAGAATAATAATGTACCCAAAACTCATTATTAAACTGCAACGATACTTCAGTGGGTCAGAATGGTTGCTACCGAGGGGCAGTCAAGCATTCCTTCACTGAATCAAGACATTCTTGACTAAATGCTAATACCAGAATATCTCATATTCCTATAGCATCTTAGTTATCGCTGTTTGGTCAAGATTTACTAACTCCTTAGCAAATCTCGTAAGTGTGACCCTCCATTTTTAGAATTCATAGGGCGGCCCCAACGATGCAACCGAATGGAAATGTCAAAGTTGGGAATGGCTCTATGTTTCTTTATCCATAAATGGTGATTGAGATGTTCCGATTCCTATGAAACGGCCCTCCGAATGGATCGGTACCACTTGTGGGCACCTAGCAGGCAGAACATAGGAATCTCACGGTTCAATCCAATGGAGGAGACCGCAGGATGTATTGACATACTTCCTTCTCCCACTTACTATAAATACTTTCTCCATTCACCTTGCTCTTGAATTATGCAAATACCATCCGAATGGGGATGCCCTATTGACATCACGAGGCCGAGCATAATTCTCACGGTGTGAACTTGACAGAGAACGTAGGAGGAGAGGGACATATCATATATACCTTCTCAACACCTCTACTAAGTATTTTAAGACGGAATGGGTAAATTACTCAGGCATTATCCGGCTAAGACAATAAGGCCTAAGTCTAGGTAAAACAAACTTTTACCTATGATGTCTAGGTGATAAACACTTTATTACCTCACACCACTCACGCATGCTCATAAAGCCGGGTTAACTTTACTCAAGAACCGGATGGTCCCCAGGTAGGAGGTGTTCCGTAAACCGTCAGCTTAAATACCTCCAACCTCGAACAGGATGTCCCCGGGTGAGTTTCTTGTAACCTTAGCATTTACAAGATATCGACCTATTCATCTAATGAAACGGAACGATACATTCAACCCTAAGTGAGCATGCGTTTCTTTGTTATAGATTTTAAAAGTCTATGCCAATTTTACAACGCTTTGCAAAACTAAGACTTACTACAACAAACTTCTACATGCTTCTCAAACATGCAACACTAAGGCATGACAAATTGAATATTTAATTTCATAATTAATATAACAATTATATCGATTATGATTTTAAATATACAACTCCTAATTCATAAATTAATATAACACTTATATCAATTCTCATGAATTAAGCATGCATCCTATACATTATAACACTTATAACAAACAAAATGCATCTAATGTTGAATGTTTAATTTCATAATTAATATAACACTTATATCAATTATTCTATTAAACAAACAACATCTAATTCATGAATTAATATAACTCTTATATTAATACTCATGAATAAACATGCATCCTATACATTATAACACTTATAATATACCATGTGCATAAAATAAGGACAACCAATATTGTTGATTCAATTTCATAATTAATATAACATTTATATCAATTATTCTATTGAACTAATCAACAATTAATTCATGAATTAATATAACTTTTATATTAAAACAGTTGAATTGCCAAATATGCATACGATATATTATAACACTTATAACATATTTTCAATGCATGAAGCATGCTTCCTACGGTGGGATTTTAAATCTATATGGCATACGTTATGCACATACAAACATGGAATTTAATTAAAACATACATTCGCAATGCATAATTAATTAAACATACTAAAGTGGATCGATTTTGGCATTTAGCAAGCAATAACTAATTTATTACAAGCTTGATCAACAAGCCACGTCTTGAGCGGACTTCGAACTCTTCGCACCGCCTTTGACCAACTTGCTTCCTCCGAACGCTTCGGCCAAATTTTCTTCGAATTTCTCCTCGTATTGCCCAGAATGAGTTTGAACTTACACCGAACATTTCGGCGAGTTTCAATCTCAAACTTCTTTCACAAAGAACCCTATATGGACTCTAATGACTCTAAAAAATACAGACTCTTTAGCATACATTAAAGCCCATACAATCTCGGGCAATTACAAATAAAGAAATTCAAAAGAAACTATGCCAAAATCGATATTCACTTTAGAATTCCATTCAGAAACAATTTCTAAATAAAACCCACCATAATTTAAATTGATGGAAATTGAGTGGCCAAAAACGCTCTGATACCAATTGATGGAGCGCCCATGGCACGCAGCGGAAGCCCATGGCACGCAGCGGAAGCGAATTTGGATCATGGACACTCTTATTTCATCAATTTAAACAAATGGAAACATGCAAAAGCGATGAAAAGAGAAGTTAGAACACATACCCTTGTCGTTCGTAATTCTCCAAATTCACCGCCAGATGCTCCTCACGAGCTCACCGATCCTTCTCACGAAACGTTCGTGGACCACCCACGGTAGTCCCGCTATCCTCAGGCCGAGAAACGGAGTGGTGGGACTCCTTTAAATCAAGAAAAGAGGAACGAAGCTTCACGAAGAAAAACTATTTTTCTACAGAACAGAAGCTACGGAAGAAGAAGGCAGAGAGATAGTGTAGAGAGAGAATCCAATTCTCTTTGTTGAGTACCCCTTGCTCTCTTAATTGAATCCAATTCAATTTGTTTGAAAACTATTCAAACTTGCAGCCCAGCCCATCAAGTTACTTACGTAACTTATATATATATTAATATATACTTTAACATGTGTCTTGCATGCAGCAAGACACATGTAAGTATATATATATATATATATATATATATATAAATAATTATTATTATTATTAAAAATAATAATAATAATTTTATTTATTAAACATTTTAATAAATAAAAAATATATATAATTATTAATTAAACTTTTTAATTAATAAATATTATTTAATTCAATATCAAATATTGATTAAATAATATAACTAAACTCGATTTTTCATAAAAACCGACTTTTTTCACATGAATCTCATTCATGTTTCAGGCCGATGCCATATTTAAATCATATTTAAATATGTCCATATTTAAATCATATTTAAATATGTCTATCCTTCTTCCACAAACCCGAATTTGAACGATTCAAATTCTTTTCTTTTCTTTTATATTGTTTCACGGCTTTATCCGAGCTAGCCAGGAGAACCGTAAGGACCTACAGATCATGAGCTCCAACGATACGAGATTATCCGGTCAAAACTCTTTCAACCGAACTAACCAACATTCGTTAACCCCCGGAGACTCCACTAAAGTCCAAGGGCTGCACTCTCCTCACTGTAGATATATTGTGTCCTGTTGATATAACTATCATCAGTAAGTCGATCCTTCACAGGTCGTTCATAATCACAACGGGTCATTTAAACCGTTTAACCCTTGTATTATATCTTGTTCCTTAAGTACCACTGACACCTCTAATGAACAATTGATTTGTGGTCCAACCATCAAATCAGATTCCTCCCTGATCAGGAGAGGATGGGCCCATTGTTCAAGACCTGGAGCCAGCACTTAAGGGAACAACCTCTCTACTAACCCTTAAAGCGGGTAGGAGTGAACTCCAATCTTGCTACAACTATGTCCCCAGCCACTTATTCAATCTTATCCCCAAGATGGTAGGCATATTGAGTCGGCGAACTGGCCACTCTCACCCGTACAAGTCAAAGGATAAGGTCAAATAAACAGGAGTCCATAGTAAGCTCAGGATTGAGATCGAGTTACCTAAGTCATCATATGAAAAAAATCGGTCTTTACAGTAAACGGTGTTATAAAGAAAGAGCGATTTTATTTCTTGGTTCGGTCTTGTGCAAACTCATTGCACAGGACGCCCTCACTCACATGTCTCTACATGAAACGATTCGAATCACATCGTTTTGTACTATACAAAGTGAGCCGCGTCCAATAGTGTCCCCAGGATAAGGTACCCAGCCTTATCCCTATACTATAGACCATTTTGGCTGTCTACTTGAACTTGATTCACATTCATGTCACACATGAAGTTCAAGTACTCACACTACAGCCATGGGTGTTAGTTATTGGTATAGGTTAATACAAACACAATTCACTAAAATTCAATAACAACTTTATTGAAATATAATATATATACATTCATACAATTTACAAACTACGAGTTTTAGGACATTAAACCCAACAAGGTTTAGGTCCCACTAGTTAAAGATTTTAGTCAGTTCATGATTGCGTGTGATTGCATAGCCTGACCACGAAAGTGGAGTTGCTTACTGAGTATTTTATTTAAAATACTCATTCTTTCTTAAAACATTTTTTCAGAAAATGTCAGGAATATACAAAGCGTTTGACAAGGAGATCGGTTGATGAAGCCATGGGATCTGAGAAGTCAGAGCTTCCGCATCTAGTTATTCATTCATTTGATTCTCATTACATTCTTCTCCTAAGGATTAGGACTGACAATTTCGACTCAAAGTTTGTTTTAAACGAACTTTATTTAACACTTAAATGCTTTATTGGGATCCCAAAAGTAAATGTAATTGTTTTGATGTTGAGATGTTCTGAAAAAATTATATTTTGAATTCTTCACTTCTAAAATGAAGTTTTAAATTATTTATTGAAAATTATGACATCATGCATGTTGTAACGTTCTTAGAGTGAGGTCATAAAAAATCGGGTCATTACAGTTGGTATCAGAGCCTAAGTTTTAGGTTCTGTAGACAGGCTTACATCGTTTCTCGTGGGGCTAATAATAGACAGACTAGTGGATGAAGAATTAATCCAAGACCTTCGTTTCTCGTGGGGCTCGAAAGTTTAAATGTATTATTGGACTGGAAGTAGTTGAAATGTGAAAGTAGATTTGTAAGCCTTGCAACTAAAGATTGGTGCAAAAATAGTTTAAAACCATCGGTAATGTTTATTTCCCTCACTTTTGAATACTTTGTTTGGGTCTTGCTAGATATACAAGAATTTAAGAAAATAAAGTGTTACCATTAATATAAAAGATTTGTTCTGTTTTGCTATAGACAATGAAAGTGGTGGTGCCAAACAAACCTATGTCATAACAAAAATGTACTTAGGCTTGAAATTAAAGAAATTGATAGACATGAAAAAAGAAGATCTGAATAGACTGAAGTTTTGTCACTCGACATTGAAGGTGCTAGCTTTGGAAGGAATTTTATTTTATGATTACTCTTGAGGAGTTTATTGTTTTGATGGTCCAAGTGAAGTGAGATATTTTAGTTTTCATTTATTATGTCAAAATAATTCAAACTTACAAGGAAGTATAAGTGTTAATGTGAATAAGAACTCTCCTTTAAAAGTCAAGCTTCGTTGTTGTGACCAAGAAAGTGTTAGGGACAAGTAACATCCACATTGTAACGATATTGTCCACTTTGGGCATGACCCTCATGGCTTTGCTTTTGGTCACCCCAAAAGGCCTCGTTACAAGGTAGATGTTGTCCCCTACTTATACACCCAATATCTTCCCCTTTCCTAACCAATGTGGGACTTTGTTTCCTCCCCTCAAACGAAGGACCACAAAGCCTCCTCTCAAATAGTCATCTATCTGTGTTTAAACTCGAGCATTATCACCTTTAACCAGACCACTCTTCATGAGAGCATACCCCTGCCGGATAAGCTCGACCACGAGATCAACCATGACTATGTCATCGAGGCACACCGACATTGGTAAGGTAAGGGGCATGGCTCTGATACCACTTGTTAAGGACACAACTAACATCAACATTGTAACGATATTGTCCACTTTGGGCATGGCCCTCATGGCTTTTCTTTTGGTCACCCCAAAAGGCCTCATTACAATGTAGATGTTGTCCCTTACCAATGTGAGAGACTTTGTTTGCACTTACAACAATCCTCCCCTCAAACGAAGGACCACAAAGCCTCCTCTCAAATAGTCATTTATCCATGTTTAAACTCGAGCATTATCACTTTTAACCAGGCCACTCTTCATGAAAGCATACCCCTGCCGGATAAGCTCGACCACGAGATCAACCATGACTATGTCATCGAGGCACACCGACATTGGTAAGGTAAGGGGCATGGCTCTGATACCACTTGTTAGGGACACAACTAACATCCACATTGTAACGATATTGTCCACTTTGGGCATGGCCCTCATGGCTTTGCTTTTGGTCACCCCAAAAGGCCTTATTACAATGTAGATGTTGTCCATTACCAATGTGAGAGACTTTGTTTCCACTTACAACAATCCTCCCCTCAAACGAAGGACCACAAAGCCTCCTCTCAAATAGTCATTTATCCGTGTTTAAACTCGAGCATTATCACCTTTAACCAGGCCACTCTTCATGAGAGCATACTGTTAAGTCTCTGAAAGTGACTTATTTAGAACCTATTTAGCTTAGGAAGATGTACACTTTTAGGTGTTTTTGTTAGCATTTAGCCTAAACCTATGCTTTAATATGAGAATTAGAAGAAGGTAGCTAATATAGGACTTATGTACAATAGGTAGAAAAAGGGTTGAAAACCGAAGGAAAAGAATGAAAAAATGAGCATTGCGAATGAATTGCGAAAACATTGCGGTGACCGCAATTATTCAAGTGGAAACCGTAAGTTGACTGATCTTTTTCTGTTAATTTCCGTTATTTCAGGGATTCGTTCTTTCTCCTCCATCCATTCTGATATATGACGTTGAAGATTGATGGTTCTCCTTGGCCCAAACGCACCTGCAAACTACTATAAAAGGGGGCCAAAGTCGGAGGTTTGATCATCATTCGAAGCGCAGAAGTCTTCTCGCAGTCCAACATTTCTCTCTGTTTTCCTTTGCCGTCTGTTGGAGTGAGAGTCTCAGCTGTTGGAATCGATAATCTGATAGGAAGGAGAGAAGATTCTTCTTCTCTCTCGATTGGATTCATCCAAGCAAGGTGGTACTAGGATTTTTGAATATCCTATAAATTTCGGGGTGTCGAATCCCGCCAAAATAACATTTATAATTCCGCTACAACTGAGCTTTGCAGCTAGTGGTAGTCGGGTCGATCCACAGGGAACCTAAATTATTTTCTCCTAATTAATTTCTATTTGCTTTTTAATTAACTAAAACAATAAAATAAAACGATAAATAAAAGGGGGATTGCTAACGGAAAATTAAAGTAAGCATGTAAACTAGCTAACGGAAAATTAAATAACGGAAAAATTAAACGTAACGCGTGCTCCTAATTTGAGTGTTCGGGATTTACTTGATGCGCTTAGTTCATAGGGATTCTAATTAGCAAAGTAATTTTATTTCATGCACGCAAAATGTCTTGTCCCAACCGGGTCCAAAGCACCCCAAAGAATTAATTAGAGGTGTCAATTCTAATTAAACATGCTTCTTAATTAATCTAAGGTGATAAGCCATCAATTAATCAGAAAACAGTAACGGGTATAATTGCGACGAATTATTTCTTAAGACTAATTCGATTTCTCTCCTAACCTTGAGCCCACCGTGAAAACGTTAATCAACTCATACCCCCACTGTCACTTGGGCTCGAATTGATTAGCCACGAGCTAGACCCTCGCTACAATGCATTAAAGCTTATCAAGAATTAACGCTTAGCCTACTAACATGCGTAACAATTATGGGTGTCAATCCTAATTAGAAAGGCATGGCATTCGTTCTTTATACAGATTGGAGATGCAAGAAATCAACAACAAAATGCTAGAAATTCATACAAAAACCCTCACTAAGCATCAAAGTAAATCCCTAACTCAAATTAGAGCACTTACCTTAGCCAAACGTGTTGAAAATCGATCAAAAATGGTCCAAAAACCTTGAAAATTGATGAAAATATCACCAAACCCGAGGCCAAAACTCTCAAAATCGATTTTTCTCTCTCCTAAGTGAATGGTGGCTGAAAAACTAGGTTAAAACGCTTAAAAAGCTAAAAAAATGAGTTTTGGGCCGAAATTGGCCATTTGGGCCGCGCAGGGGCGCGCGGACGGGTCGGCAGGCGCGCGGAGCGGGGCGCGGGCGCTGAGGCGGGTCACGCGGGCGTGCGTGGGCGGATGGGCGCGCGCGGAGCGGGGCGGATGGGCGCGGGCGTGCGGGTCGCGGGTGGTCGCGCGGCGATGGGGCAATGCTGGGCCGCGCGCGCGCGCATGGGCTGCGCAACGGGCGCGGGCGTGGGCGGATGGGCGCGCGGAGCGGGCAGATGGGCGAGGCGTCTGGGCTTGGATGCTGACCATTGACCGTTGACCATTGACCATTGACCGTTGACTTTTATAAAAATGAGGTAAAATCCTGCATCAACCAAGATTTGAGCGTTGGCACCCCCATTTTCTTAATAAGCCCTACACCATCAACCCACTAATCAATTTTGAGTTAAGATTAGATTATTTAATTAATGTAGCTTAATCACTCAAAACGACTAACTAATAAAATATTATAAAATATTCATTTAAGCTCTTAATTATCGCAAATGCCCGATTTACCCCTTAGCAATTAAATTATACCAATTAAATCAATTAAGCTCAAATAATTACTCTAATTTACAAGACTTAGGAGCTAAATATTAGCACTTTTGAAGTGCTATCAAAAACCCCCAACCTAAATCTTGCTAGTCCTCGAGCAAGGAAAACTCTGAACTAGCTCCTAAGAATGAAATTGCATGCAACGACTCTAACCTCAATGCTTTCAAAAAAAAAAAAAAAAACAAGGCACTTACAACAAAAGAAAACAATCAATTGCATGCATAAGCTGAGAACATTTCAAAAATTAAACTGTTACTCCCCTACGTGCGTGTGTGATTAGCCAACCTATTCTAGCTCTTATAGACTCGGAAAAACCATATGCAACTCTACATCTCGTTTTCCCCCTACTTCTAGCAATAAAGAACAGTCTAATGGCTTTTCAACAATCAAGAGAGTAACAAATCAAACAGCCTAAACATTTTCTTTTTCTTGAGTACTTTGTACTCTTTATTTCTTTTGATCCACTTTTTTGTTTCTACTTTTATTTTCTTCTCCAAGAGAGCCTAACATGTCAAACTTGCCTTCGTTCCAGCTTACCCGCAGTTCCACTGCACAACGTATCTGACTACGAGCAAGCTTCACATTTTTAAGGACTAATGCTCACTTCTTAACGTGCACTTTAAGAAGGAGGAGCACCTCAGGAGCTTTTATTTTCATGCTTAGTTTCTTTTTTTTATTAGGCAATAGCTTTGCTATAACACGATTAATTTAATACAACCTATCATGCATCAAGCCTTCCCTAGGGTTGCCTTTCGGGGTGACAACAAGATTTCATGCAACATAAGACAATTCTAAGCCTACAGAACCAATAATAGGATGCTACGTGCTCGATAGATGCAAGGGAGAAACAGAAAATTTTTAAAAATTTTTGAAAAATGCTCAACATGCACATACAATCTCATGCTTTTCTAGATATGTAAATACGAAGAATTTAAAAGCATTTCATAGATTGTCCTCATCGAACAACATGCAACAGCAGACCAAAACACTTCTAATTCAGAATTTCCACAGCTCAACAACTTCAGAAATCCATCAAATTTCTCCACCCCCAACCTAAAAGGATACATAGTCCTCTATGTATCACACATCAGACTAAGCGATTAAAATTACAAAATTTAAGGGAACAGAAAACCTCCCCTGAATTTTGTTAGGTTGGTGGTTGAAGCAGCGCGGTCCTTGCCCAAATATCTCGTTCCTTAGGCCACAAACCCCTACAAAAAGAAAAACTAAGAAACTAAGCTAGGAAAAATAAAAACAGAAAGTAAAGACAAGAATCTAAAAACACATGGGTTGCCTCCCAAGAAGCGCAATTTTTTAACGTCGTTATGCTCGACGTGTCTTCCACTCTGTCAGGGTACATAGAAATTCTCGTACTTCTTCGGCCCCTTCTTCCTTGAATCAACAAAACCTGCTAAGAGAAGCAAGCTCTTCGACTTTTGGAGGCAGCCGGACAGAGTTGTTATCTTTTTGGTATTTTCAATATATGGAAAAAATAAAGACTCAACAGACTCAAACAAAATAAAAGAAGACTCAACTGACTCAACAAAAATAAAAGACTCAACAGAAAATAAAGACTCGACCAAAGGAGGGATCACATCAAAATTTCCGAGGCCACCAACATTAACAGAAGCACAGATGGAAGGGGGCATGCAAGATAAATCTCCTAGAATAGATGAATTATCACAAGACATATCAAGAGGAGATAAATAATCTAAAGGCACAATTGCCGCTTCCTCATCCATCACATCAACATTTTCATAGCATGCTGGTTCTACATCCTCAAAGAAAAGATTTCCTAAAATACTCTCAGTATCAGACAGACGCTCGAGCTCATCAGCGCATGAATTTTCAAATAAATTTTCAATGCAAAAATCATGCTCCAAGTCAAAATCAATCGGTGGAGACATACTTACCTTATAAAACTCTCCGGGTTCCTCTTCATCTGAGAGATATTCTGCTAGAAATTCTTCTAGAGTAACCAACTTTGGAGAAGTCTTAGCTCCACTCCTTAGCTCGTTCGCATCACTAATCTCTTCGGGATGCTCCTCGAGGTCAAGCTCATCCTCCTCGGTCTCACTGTTCTCGCCTCCGCATGTCAGAAATTCCTTGATTCCTTCCTCAAAATTGGGGTACAACTCGATAATGGCCCTCTCCTCAGAGGTTCGGAGAAGGTCTTCGGCGTTGCTCCTTTTAAATTGTCCCCAAAATTGCTGTCGAAAATCTGCCATGCTAAAACAAGAAGACACAAGAAAAGGAAAATATTTTTGTGGTTTTTAAACAAATAAAATTTAACTAAGAGAAATTAAATGGATCCCCGGCAATGGCGCCAATTTTGGTACTAGGATTTTTGAATATCCTATAAATTTCGGGGTGTCGAATCCCGCCAAAATAACATTTATAATTCCGCTACAACTGAGCTTTGCAGCTAGTGGTAGTCGGGTCGATCCACAGGGAACCTAAATTATTTTCTCCTAATTAATTTCTATTTGCTTTTTAATTAACTAAAACAATAAAATAAAACGATAAATAAAAGGGGGATTGCTAACGGAAAATTAAAGTAAGCATGTAAACTAGCTAACGGAAAATTAAATAACGGAAAAATTAAACGTAACGCGTGCTCCTAATTTGAGTGTTCGGGATTTACTTGATGCGCTTAGTTCATAGGGATTCTAATTAGCAAAGTAATTTTATTTCATGCACGCAAAATGTCTTGTCCCAACCGGGTCCAAAGCACCCCAAAGAATTAATTAGAGGTGTCAATTCTAATTAAACATGCTTCTTAATTAATCTAAGGTGATAAGCCATCAATTAATCAGAAAACAGTAACGGGTATAATTGCGACGAATTATTTCTTAAGACTAATTCGATTTCTCTCCTAACCTTGAGCCCACCGTGAAAACGTTAATCAACTCATACCCCCACTGTCACTTGGGCTCGAATTGATTAGCCACGAGCTAGACCCTCGCTACAATGCATTAAAGCTTATCAAGAATTAACGCTTAGCCTACTAACATGCGTAACAATTATGGGTGTCAATCCTAATTAGAAAGGCATGGCATTCGTTCTTTATACAGATTGGAGATGCAAGAAATCAACAACAAAATGCTAGAAATTCATACAAAAACCCTCACTAAGCATCAAAGTAAATCCCTAACTCAAATTAGAGCACTTACCTTAGCCAAACGTGTTGAAAATCGATCAAAAATGGTCCAAAAACCTTGAAAATTGATGAAAATATCACCAAACCCGAGGCCAAAACTCTCAAAATCGATTTTTCTCTCTCCTAAGTGAATGGTGGCTGAAAAACTAGGTTAAAACGCTTAAAAAGCTAAAAAAATGAGTTTTGGGCCGAAATTGGCCATTTGGGCCGCGCAGGGGCGCGCGGACGGGTCGGCAGGCGCGCGGAGCGGGGCGCGGGCGCTGAGGCGGGTCACGCGGGCGTGCGTGGGCGGATGGGCGCGCGCGGAGCGGGGCGGATGGGCGCGGGCGTGCGGGTCGCGGGTGGTCGCGCGGCGATGGGGCAATGCTGGGCCGCGCGCGCGCGCATGGGCTGCGCAACGGGCGCGGGCGTGGGCGGATGGGCGCGCGGAGCGGGCAGATGGGCGAGGCGTCTGGGCTTGGATGCTGACCATTGACCGTTGACCATTGACCATTGACCGTTGACTTTTATAAAAATGAGGTAAAATCCTGCATCAACCAAGATTTGAGCGTTGGCACCCCCATTTTCTTAATAAGCCCTACACCATCAACCCACTAATCAATTTTGAGTTAAGATTAGATTATTTAATTAATGTAGCTTAATCACTCAAAACGACTAACTAATAAAATATTATAAAATATTCATTTAAGCTCTTAATTATCGCAAATGCCCGATTTACCCCTTAGCAATTAAATTATACCAATTAAATCAATTAAGCTCAAATAATTACTCTAATTTACAAGACTTAGGAGCTAAATATTAGCACTTTTGAAGTGCTATCACAAGGCTAACCTCTCATCCCTTCCATTCGAGGCGACTGCACGAAGCTTTTCAGCACCCTTTACTGCTTTTTCTGTCGTTCTTCTTCTTATTTCCAGTTTGATTATTGTTGTTCTTAGTTTAGTATTTTACTTACTGCATTTCGTTGTTGTCTGTCTTGGATTCATTTCTTTCAAAGCTTTCCTCTGTCATTCAAACACTCAAAGTAATCAAAGTACAATTCTGCATTTCACAGTTTCCACCTTTTTCTGCTACGGTTTTGTCTTGCTGTTTTAAGCACATTTCTCTTCTAAGCATGTCTGTTTTATCTACCCTTTCTGTTCTCCATATATCCATGAGTAGCTAAGTCACTTAGGGGCATGCTAATGACAGAACTATAGGCTAAAAAACGTGAACCAAGCATGTAGGGTCGCTCTCAAAACATTGATTGTATGTAAGCTTCATCCCACGGGCAATTTCGATTGGCCATCCATTTTGTCCAAAGAACTCCTAACCTCTGGAAGGAGTAAGAGTTCAGAGTCATATAATCATGCTAGCCTTTCATGGTAATCAGGAAAGGGCCTAGGAATAGGCGTTTCCCTAGTACAAACTAAACACTCCTGTTTTAACAAGATGCTTAAGACCTTACTTTGAAGTCGAGTAAACTTAAGAGTCTAATGCATGGAATCGGACGATACATGAGATAGAGTGAGTTTGATGCCTAGAGAGTAGATCCAGTGCTTGAGAATCGTATAAAACTGCCTATAGGATAGTCATTAGTAGCCCTCAATTCACCTATTTACACACGTACACTGCTGTTTAATTGCGGAAACATTGCGGTCCTCGCAATTCTGCCATTTTATCATTCTGTTTAGCTTTGTTCTTCTTCGTTTATCAATTCCATCCCTTGTTCTTTGAGTCTGATTTTTACTTTAACTTGTTTATGTTATACTCCTTTACACATTCAGCAAAACTTAGGTAATTAAAACCCAATTTTACCCCATCAAATCCACCCCATCTTTCTTAACAAAAACACTTCGAGAATAGCTAAAAACAAGTCTCTGTGGGAAAACGAATGAAATATACTTACTACTTGCTATAAGATCATGTATGCTTGCATGTTCTGAGTGCTCTCTCTCTCTTATTTATCATTTTTATTAACACATTGAGCACGCAACAAGTTTTTGGCGCCGCTGCCGGGGACTTATTTTAAGTGAAAACGAAGTTTGTTAAGTTTGAAAAATCAAGTTTATCATTGAGTGAAACTAATCTGTTTCATTTCTTTTGCAGGTGCTATTAGGGTAGTTTATGAGTGAGCGTTCACATAGTAATTTAGAGTTCGATCCTGAACCTGAAAGATCACTTCGAGCTAGAAACAAACCGAAGAAACGTCTCTTTAAACAACCTCCTATACCTCAAATCATACCTGAAATCAAAGAAATGGGCGATATAGTTCCAAATCCGGTACCTGTCATTCGCAACCCCATCGAAATAGCGAATGACAAGAATAGTGCCATTCTTTCATATCTAGTACCTATGCCTGGGGAGCTGAACCCCAGCATAATCCGTCCTGAAATCACTGCCCACTCATTCGAGTTAAAGCCAGTGATGTTCCAAATGTTGTCCACTGTGGGACAATTCTTTGGAATAGAAAATGAGGACCCCCACAACCATCTTAGGAACTTCTTAGGAGTCAGTGATACCTTTATCATCCCTGGAGTGTCCCAAGAGGCTTTAAGGCTATACTTGTTTCCTTATTCTTTGAGGGACAAAGCCAAAACATGGTTGAACTCATTACCCTCTGGATCTGTCCGCAATTGGACAGATTTAGCAGAAACATTCCTAGTCAAATACTTCCCACCTGATAGGAATTCTACCTTTCGTGATGACATAGTCAAGTTTAAACAAGCTGATAATGAGTCCCTTCACGAAGCTTGGACAAGATTCAAAGACCTTCTCATTAAATGTCCACACCATGGCATTCCATGGTGTATCCAAATAGAAGTCTTCTTTAAAGGATGCAACCCCAGCACCAGACAAGTTCTAAATTCATCTGCTGGTGGTTCCATGTTGTCCAAGAGTTACAACGAAGCTTATGAGATCTTGGAGAAGATCTCAACATCTCATTGTAGGTGGTCAGACGATCCAGTAGAGCCAACTAGGGCTCAAGACAAGGATGCTCTAAGCGCCATGAGCACCCAAATAAACGCCCTGACCAACCTAGTTAAGCAAATGGCTCAGGCCAATCTCCAAACCAGTGCCAATACCGCCACAGCCATGTCAATGGGCACCCAACCAAGTCAAGGCGAGGCACCTATCTGTGGATTCTGTGGGGAAGGGCACCCATATGAATACTGCCCTGGGAATCCATCCTCAGTCTGCTATGTTGGAAGCCAGCAGCAGCCTAGGAATAACCCCTACTCCAACACCTATAACCCTGGTTGGAGAAACCACCCTAACCTGTCATGGGGTGGCCAACAAAGCACTAACCAAAATTCTAACCAACCAAGGCCGAGTGGAACACCTGGTTTCACTCCTCAACATAACCAGTCAATGTACCAAAAACCATACAATCAACCTGTAGGATCTTCTGTAGAAAACCTACTCAAGGAATATATAGCTAAGAATGATGCTACTCTTCAGAGCCAGCAAGCTACTCTTAGGAGCCTAGAGAACCAAATAGGCCAATTAGCCAATGAACTTAAAAGTAGGCCCCAAGGTAGACTCCCTGCTGACACCGAGGTACCAAGGAGAGATGGCAAAGAACAAGTTCAAGCAATTGAACTTAGGAGTGGAAGACCATTGGTGAGCAACACAAAGGACACACCAAAGAGAGTAGAGAACACTGAGTCTAGTGCTCCACTGGAGTCTCTGCCAAGCCAAGGTCCACCACCAACTAGCACGTCAGGAGCCAGGCTAGAGCCAATTGTTGAGGACGTAGAAGAAATTCCAAGGCCTCCACCTATCCTAAGGCGTCCTGACGTGCCTGCATATGTGCCACCACCTCCATACCCTCGAAGGCTTAAGAAGAAGCAGGAACAGGAAGTTCATTTTAATAAATTTTTAGAAATACTTAAGCAAGTGCATGTTAACATTCCTTTTGTAGAGGTTTTACAGTCTATGCCTTCATATGTAAAGTTTTTGAAGGACATTATTACTAACAAAAAAATAATTGGTGAGTTTGAAACAGTAAACCTCACCGAGGAGTGCAGTGCCATCCTCCAGAACAAGCTGCCCAAGAAGGAGAAGGATCCTGGTTCCTTCACCTTACCTGTAGAACTTGGAGGCAAGCACGTGGGCAGAGCGCTTTGTGACCTGGGCGCCAGCATAAACCTCATGCCCCTGTCCCTATTCCGCCAGTTGGGAATGGGAGAAGCACGTCCAACCACAGTCACTTTACAACTAGCAGACAGATCCATCGCATATCCAGAAGGTAAGATCGAGGATATTCTAGTTAAAGTTGACAAATTCATTTTCCTTGCAGATTTCATTGTCCTGGACTATGAGGCAGACAAGGAGGTTCCCATCCTGCTAGGTAGACCATTTCTAGCCACAGGTAGGGCACTAATAGATGTTCAGAAAGGTGAGTTAACTATGAGGGTTCATGATGAAGAGGTAAAATTTAGTGTTTATAAAGCTTTAAGGTATCCCTCTGACCTTGAATCCTGTGCTAGCATGGATATTGTTGACTCACTGATGGAAGAACAATTAGAGCATGTGTTATTAACCAAGCATGCAAATGAATATGTAGGATTAGATGTAGCTGATTTAAATGTATCTGACATAATGGATATGCCTGTAGATAAACCACAGCATGTATGTATGAATATAGACTTAACTGATAGAACTGTAAATCCTTTGAAACCCTCCATTGAGCATCCACCTGTTTTAGAACTGAAACCACTACCCACTTGATGGAGCGCCCATGGCAAGCAGCGGAAGCCCATGGCACGCAGCGGAAGCGAATTTGGATCATGGACACTCTAATTTCATCAATTTAAACAAATGGAAACATGCAAAAGCGATGAAAAGAGAAGTTAGAACACATACCCTTGTCGTTCGTAATTCTCCAAATTCACCGCCAGATGCTCCTCACGAGCTCACCGATCCTTCTCACGAAACGTTCGTGGACCACCCACGGTAGTCCCGCTATCCTCAGGCCGAGAAACGGAGTGGTGGGACTCCTTTAAATCAAGAAAAGAGGAACGAAGCTTCACGAAGAAAAACTATTTTTCTACAGAACAGAAGCTACGGAAGAAGAAGGCAGAGAGATAGTGTAGAGAGAGAATCCAATTCTCTTTGTTGAGTACCCCTTGCTCTCTTAATTGAATCCAATTCAATTTGTTTGAAAACTATTCAAACTTGCAGCCCAGCCCATCAAGTTACTTACGTAACTTATATATATATTAATATATACTTTAACATGTGTCTTGCATGCAGCAAGACACATGTAAGTATATATATATATATATATATATATAAATAATTATTATTATTATTAAAAATAATAATAATAATTTTATTTATTAAACATTTTAATAAATAAAAAATATATATAATTATTAATTAAACTTTTTAATTAATAAATATTATTTAATTCAATATCAAATATTGATTAAATAATATAACTAAACTCGATTTTTCATAAAAACCGACTTTTTTCACATGAATCTCATTCATGTTTCAGGCCGATGCCATATTTAAATCATATTTAAATATGTCCATATTTAAATCATATTTAAATATGTCTATCCTTCTTCCACAAACCCGAATTTGAACGATTCAAATTCTTTTCTTTTCTTTTATATTGTTTCACGGCTTTATCCGAGCTAGCCAGGAGAACCGTAAGGACCTACAGATCATGAGCTCCAACGATACGAGATTATCCGGTCAAAACTCTTTCAACCGAACTAACCAACATTCGTTAACCCCCGGAGACTCCACTAAAGTCCAAGGGCTGCACTCTCCTCACTGTAGATATATTGTGTCCTGTTGATATAACTATCATCAGTAAGTCGATCCTTCACAGGTCGTTCATAATCACAACGGGTCATTTAAACCGTTTAACCCTTGTATTATATCTTGTTCCTTAAGTACCACTGACACCTCTAATGAACAATTGATTTGTGGTCCAACCATCAAATCAGATTCCTCCCTGATCAGGAGAGGATGGGCCCATTGTTCAAGACCTGGAGCCAGCACTTAAGGGAACAACCTCTCTACTAACCCTTAAAGCGGGTAGGAGTGAACTCCAATCTTGCTACAACTATGTCCCCAGCCACTTATTCAATCTTATCCCCAAGATGGTAGGCATATTGAGTCGGCGAACTGGCCACTCTCACCCGTACAAGTCAAAGGATAAGGTCAAATAAACAGGAGTCCATAGTAAGCTCAGGATTGAGATCGAGTTACCTAAGTCATCATATGAAAAAAATCGGTCTTTACAGTAAACGGTGTTATAAAGAAAGAGCGATTTTATTTCTTGGTTCGGTCTTGTGCAAACTCATTGCACAGGACGCCCTCACTCACATGTCTCTACATGAAACGATTCGAATCACATCGTTTTGTACTATACAAAGTGAGCCGCGTCCAATAGTGTCCCCAGGATAAGGTACCCAGCCTTATCCCTATACTATAGACCATTTTGGCTGTCTACTTGAACTTGATTCACATTCATGTCACACATGAAGTTCAAGTACTCACACTACAGCCATGGGTGTTAGTTATTGGTATAGGTTAATACAAACACAATTCACTAAAATTCAATAACAACTTTATTGAAATATAATATATATACATTCATACAATTTACAAACTACGAGTTTTAGGACATTAAACCCAACAAACTCCCACTTGGACTAAAACGTCAGTGGAGTACATGCTGGTCGAGAGAACTAGAATATCAAATATCTAAAGTTTCTCCCACTGTCCTACTGAGCAGCTCGCAGCCCTAGACTTTCTAGGTGTCTCTCAAACACTTTAGCCGTGAGAGACTTAGTAAAAGGATCAGCAATGTTGTGCTCCGAGGCTACCTGTGTGACGATCACATCTCCTCGTTGCACTATCTCCCTGATGAGATGATACTTCCGCTCAATATGCTTTCCACGCTTATGGCTTCTAGGTTCTTTAGAATTTGCCACTGCACCACTGTTATCACAATAAAGGGTGATTGGCAAGTTCATATTTGGAACAACTTCCAAATCTGTCAAGAACTTCCTAAGCCATACAGCTTCCTTCGCTGCTTCGCAAGCTGCGACATACTCAGCTTCCATGGTGGAGTCAGCAATACAACCTTGCTTTATACTCCTCCATACTATTGCTCCTCCGTTAAGAGTGAACACTGATCCTGATGTAGATTTCCTGGAATCTATATCAGTCTGAAAATCAGAGTCAGTGTATCCTGCAAGGATCAAATCCTTCGCGCCATACACAAGCACATAGTCTCTCGTTCTCCTAAGATACTTGAGGATGTGTTTAACGGCTGTCCAGTGATCATATCCTGGATTGGACTGGAACCTACTGACAATTCCTACTGCATAGCAGATGTCGGGTCGTGTACACAACATAGCGTACATGAGACTACCAACTGCAGATGCATAGGGAATTCGTCTCATATCCTCAACCTCTTGAGGTGTCTTAGGAGACTGTTCCTTAGACAAGTGAATTCCATGCCTAAAAGGCAGCGAACCTTTCTTGGAATTCTGCATCGAATATCTTGACAACACCTTGTCAATATAAGATGCTTGAGACAGCGCTAGCACTTTGTTCTTACGATCCCTTATGATCTGAATCCCTAGAACAAACTGAGCCTCTCCCAAATCTTTCATTTGGAATTGGGTCGCTAGCCAATTCTTAACGTCAGTTAGGAACCCTACATCATTCCCAATGAGTAGTATATCGTCTACGTACAAGACTAAGAAAGCTACAACAGTATTGACTACTTTCTTGTAAACACAAGGTTCGTCAATATTTTGTTCAAAGCCATAAGATTTGATCGCCGTATCAAACCTTATATTCCAGGATCTAGATGCTTGCTTCAACCCATAAATGGATCGATTAAGCTTGCAAACCTTTTGCTCTTGACCCTGAAGTATGAATCCCTCTGGTTGAGCCATATAGATACTCTCCTCAAGATTACCATTCAGAAAGGCAGTCTTGACATCCATTTGCCAAATTTCATAATCATAAAATGTAGCAATGGATAAGAGTATTCTAATCGACTTTAACATGGCAACAGGAGAAAAGGTTTCTTCATAGTCCACCCCTTCTCTTTGGGAATAACCTTTTGCCACAAGTCGAGCCTTAAAGGTTTGCACCTTACCAGCTTGGTCTCGTTTTCTCTTGTAGATCCACTTGCAACCGATAGGTCTTTCACTATCTGGTTGGTCTACAAGATCCCAGACCGAATTGAAGTACATAGACTCCATTTCGAGATCCATGGCTTTAAGCCACTGGTCCTTGTCTATGTCATTCATTGCCTGTTTAAAGGTCAATGGATCCTCAACGCCATCATCAGGTATGACGACTTGAGTCTCAGACAAGCCGATGTAGCGGTCGGGCTGTCTTACATCCCTCCCACTGCGTCGAGGTTTTCTCAACTCTTGAGAAGGACCAGCCTGATCAACAACCTTTGTTGATCCGTTTGTAGCTTTCCTGGAAAATTCGGACAAAACAATTTTGCTCGACGGTTTATGATCTCTCATGTGGTCTTCCTCTAAGAACGTGGCATTAGTCGATACTAGTACCTTGTTCTCATGAGGATCATAAAATAGACCACCTTTCGTTTCCTTGGGGTAACCTACAAATAGGCACAATTTTGAACGATGTTCCAACTTCTTTGGATTGGGTACTAGCACATGTGCCGGACACCCCCAAATCCTGAAGTGACGTAAACTACCTTTACGCCCTCTCCATAACTCATAAGGTGTTTCAGAAACACTTTTAGAGGGAACCATGTTCAAAATATATACTGCAGTCTCTACTGCATATCCCCAAAACGAACTAGGCAAATGAGCATAACTCATCATAGATCGAACCATGTCTAACAGGGTTCTATTTCTCCTCTCGGACACACCATTCTGCTGTGGTGTTCCTGGCGCTGAGAGTTGAGATACTATTCCATGTTCTATCATATAGTCCTGGAATCTTAAATCCATATACTCTCCACCTCGATCTGATCGGAGTGTTTTTATCGATTTACCTAATGTGTTCTCAACCTCTGCCTTATACTCTTTGAACTTTTCAAGAGCTTCGGACTTATGATGCATTAGATAAAGATAACCGTACCTAGAATAATCATCAATGAAACTGATGAAATATTCATACCCTCCTCGTGCTTTGACATTCAAAGGACCGCAGAGATCCGAATGCACGATTTCTAGAGGTTCTTTGGACCTATGACCTTTTTCAGAAAAAGATCGTTTGGTCATTTTGCCCTCAAGACAAGACTCACATGGCGGTAAAGAGTTGTCCTCTAAACGATTTAGCAGACCATTCTTAACCAATCTCCCAATCCTATTGAGATTAATGTGACCTAGTCTTAAGTGCCAAAGATAAGTACTTGGAGAAAGTTTCTGCCTTTTAGTTTGAGTCTCAGCTGTTTTAAACATTTCAGTGTTCAAAATAGCTTTGACTTCGGTTGGTCTTAACACATACAAGTTGTTTTCAAGTTTCGCAGAACAAATACGTACACCTCTTTTGCTAATGAACGCTTCATTATGAACAAAAGATACTTTATATAACTGTTCTAACAAACAAGATATAGATACAAGATTCCTCTGGAAGGTAGGAACCAGGAGTACATTTTCTAGTAAAATGAAACTATCTCTATACAACAACTTTACAGCTCCCACTGCTTCAGCTGAGACAACCTCTCCAGTTCCAACTCTGAGAGTTATCTCACCGCGAGAAAGTGGCTGCCAAGAACTAGTTTCCTGAAAAGAAGAACAAACATGGTTAGTAGCTCCTGAATCAAGTATCCAGGTATGACAATCATGTTCTACTAAACATGTTTCAACAACAAGTAAATCATATTTACCTTGTCTTTCTTTCTCAGCCTTTTTCTCTGCAAGATACTTTGGGCAATTGCGTTTCCAGTGCCCATCTACACCACAATGGAAACATTTTCCTTTGTCTGCAGATCTACTCTTGCTCTTAGCAGTAGCAGGTGCTTTTCCCTTCCTTTTATCTTTCTTCTTCTTTTGAATACTCTTATTCTTAATAGAAGAAAGTTCAGACTTACTCCCAGAAGACGACCCCTTTTGGAATTTCCTAGAAGTGACAACGTTTGCCTCCTTCTCTTTTCCTTTAGAAGTGTGTAGGGACTGATAAGTCTGTAGCTCGCTGAGGAGAGAAGTCAGATTATACTTTATCTTATTCATTACCAAATTGGTTCTGAACTGAAGGAAACTCTTCGGAAGAGATTCCAAGATAAAGCTTACTTGACTTGACTCATTTATAATAGCTCCGTTTACTTCCGCCACATTGAAGTGGACCATCATGTTAAGGACATGCTCCCTAACAGAGGTTCCCTCCTTCATGCGAGAGTTGTAAACGAATTTGAGGGCTTCATGACAGACCGATGAGGACGGAAGTCCAAACATCTCCTGTAATGAAGACATGATTTCTTTAGCAGAAACCATATCCTCGTGCTTCTTAGCTAACACATCAGATATGCTGGCTAAGATATAGACTCGGGCTTTATCATTAGCCCTTGTCCATCTATCATATGCTTCTCGAACAGTTCGAGTCGCATCCGAGCTAGGAGGGGGAGGACAATCCTCTGATAAGACGAACCTGAGATCATCTAGAACAAGAATCGTATTCAAGTTCGATTTCCAGGTCGCGTAGTTATCGCCCGTTAACTTATCGGAAGCTAGTAAGTGAATAAATGAGCTAGACATGCTGAAAAGAGAATGAATAAATATTAGTGAAAAGGTTTTAACCTAATTTACACACCAATCAAGAATTTAGCAAAGAATAATAATGTACCCAAAACTCATTATTAAACTGCAACGATACTTCAGTGGGTCAGAATGGTTGCTACCGAGGGGCAGTCAAGCATTCCTTCACTGAATCAAGACATTCTTGACTAAATGCTAATACCAGAATATCTCATATTCCTATAGCATCTTAGTTATCGCTGTTTGGTCAAGATTTACTAACTCCTTAGCAAATCTCGTAAGTGTGACCCTCCATTTTTAGAATTCATAGGGCGGCCCCAACGATGCAACCGAATGGAAATGTCAAAGTTGGGAATGGCTCTATGTTTCTTTATCCATAAATGGTGATTGAGATGTTCCGATTCCTATGAAACGGCCCTCCGAATGGATCGGTACCACTTGTGGGCACCTAGCAGGCAGAACATAGGAATCTCACGGTTCAATCCAATGGAGGAGACCGCAGGATGTATTGACATACTTCCTTCTCCCACTTACTATAAATACTTTCTCCATTCACCTTGCTCTTGAATTATGCAAATACCATCCGAATGGGGATGCCCTATTGACATCACGAGGCCGAGCATAATTCTCACGGTGTGAACTTGACAGAGAACGTAGGAGGAGAGGGACATATCATATATACCTTCTCAACACCTCTACTAAGTATTTTAAGACGGAATGGGTAAATTACTCAGGCATTATCCGGCTAAGACAATAAGGCCTAAGTCTAGGTAAAACAAACTTTTACCTATGATGTCTAGGTGATAAACACTTTATTACCTCACACCACTCACGCATGCTCATAAAGCCGGGTTAACTTTACTCAAGAACCGGATGGTCCCCAGGTAGGAGGTGTTCCGTAAACCGTCAGCTTAAATACCTCCAACCTCGAACAGGATGTCCCCGGGTGAGTTTCTTGTAACCTTAGCATTTACAAGATATCGACCTATTCATCTAATGAAACGGAACGATACATTCAACCCTAAGTGAGCATGCGTTTCTTTGTTATAGATTTTAAAAGTCTATGCCAATTTTACAACGCTTTGCAAAACTAAGACTTACTACAACAAACTTCTACATGCTTCTCAAACATGCAACACTAAGGCATGACAAATTGAATATTTAATTTCATAATTAATATAACAATTATATCGATTATGATTTTAAATATACAACTCCTAATTCATAAATTAATATAACACTTATATCAATTCTCATGAATTAAGCATGCATCCTATACATTATAACACTTATAACAAACAAAATGCATCTAATGTTGAATGTTTAATTTCATAATTAATATAACACTTATATCAATTATTCTATTAAACAAACAACATCTAATTCATGAATTAATATAACTCTTATATTAATACTCATGAATAAACATGCATCCTATACATTATAACACTTATAATATACCATGTGCATAAAATAAGGACAACCAATATTGTTGATTCAATTTCATAATTAATATAACATTTATATCAATTATTCTATTGAACTAATCAACAATTAATTCATGAATTAATATAACTTTTATATTAAAACAGTTGAATTGCCAAATATGCATACGATATATTATAACACTTATAACATATTTTCAATGCATGAAGCATGCTTCCTACGGTGGGATTTTAAATCTATATGGCATACGTTATGCACATACAAACATGGAATTTAATTAAAACATACATTCGCAATGCATAATTAATTAAACATACTAAAGTGGATCGATTTTGGCATTTAGCAAGCAATAACTAATTTATTACAAGCTTGATCAACAAGCCACGTCTTGAGCGGACTTCGAACTCTTCGCACCGCCTTTGACCAACTTGCTTCCTCCGAACGCTTCGGCCAAATTTTCTTCGAATTTCTCCTCGTATTGCCCAGAATGAGTTTGAACTTACACCGAACATTTCGGCGAGTTTCAATCTCAAACTTCTTTCACAAAGAACCCTATATGGACTCTAATGACTCTAAAAAATACAGACTCTTTAGCATACATTAAAGCCCATACAATCTCGGGCAATTACAAATAAAGAAATTCAAAAGAAACTATGCCAAAATCGATATTCACTTTAGAATTCCATTCAGAAACAATTTCTAAATAAAACCCACCATAATTTAAATTGATGGAAATTGAGTGGCCAAAAACGCTCTGATACCAATTGATGGAGCGCCCATGGCACGCAGCGGAAGCCCATGGCACGCAGCGGAAGCGAATTTGGATCATGGACACTCTAATTTCATCAATTTAAACAAATGGAAACATGCAAAAGCGATGAAAAGAGAAGTTAGAACACATACCCTTGTCGTTCGTAATTCTCCAAATTCACCGCCAGATGCTCCTCACGAGCTCACCGATCCTTCTCACGAAACGTTCGTGGACCACCCACGGTAGTCCCGCTATCCTCAGGCCGAGAAACGGAGTGGTGGGACTCCTTTAAATCAAGAAAAGAGGAACGAAGCTTCACGAAGAAAAACTATTTTTCTACAGAACAGAAGCTACGGAAGAAGAAGGCAGAGAGATAGTGTAGAGAGAGAATCCAATTCTCTTTGTTGAGTACCCCTTGCTCTCTTAATTGAATCCAATTCAATTTGTTTGAAAACTATTCAAACTTGCAGCCCAGCCCATCAAGTTACTTACGTAACTTATATATATATTAATATATACTTTAACATGTGTCTTGCATGCAGCAAGACACATGTAAGTATATATATATATATATATATATATATATAAATAATTATTATTATTATTAAAAATAATAATAATAATTTTATTTATTAAACATTTTAATAAATAAAAAATATATATAATTATTAATTAAACTTTTTAATTAATAAATATTATTTAATTCAATATCAAATATTGATTAAATAATATAACTAAACTCGATTTTTCATAAAAACCGACTTTTTTCACATGAATCTCATTCATGTTTCAGGCCGATGCCATATTTAAATCATATTTAAATATGTCCATATTTAAATCATATTTAAATATGTCTATCCTTCTTCCACAAACCCGAATTTGAACGATTCAAATTCTTTTCTTTTCTTTTATATTGTTTCACGGCTTTATCCGAGCTAGCCAGGAGAACCGTAAGGACCTACAGATCATGAGCTCCAACGATACGAGATTATCCGGTCAAAACTCTTTCAACCGAACTAACCAACATTCGTTAACCCCCGGAGACTCCACTAAAGTCCAAGGGCTGCACTCTCCTCACTGTAGATATATTGTGTCCTGTTGATATAACTATCATCAGTAAGTCGATCCTTCACAGGTCGTTCATAATCACAACGGGTCATTTAAACCGTTTAACCCTTGTATTATATCTTGTTCCTTAAGTACCACTGACACCTCTAATGAACAATTGATTTGTGGTCCAACCATCAAATCAGATTCCTCCCTGATCAGGAGAGGATGGGCCCATTGTTCAAGACCTGGAGCCAGCACTTAAGGGAACAACCTCTCTACTAACCCTTAAAGCGGGTAGGAGTGAACTCCAATCTTGCTACAACTATGTCCCCAGCCACTTATTCAATCTTATCCCCAAGATGGTAGGCATATTGAGTCGGCGAACTGGCCACTCTCACCCGTACAAGTCAAAGGATAAGGTCAAATAAACAGGAGTCCATAGTAAGCTCAGGATTGAGATCGAGTTACCTAAGTCATCATATGAAAAAAATCGGTCTTTACAGTAAACGGTGTTATAAAGAAAGAGCGATTTTATTTCTTGGTTCGGTCTTGTGCAAACTCATTGCACAGGACGCCCTCACTCACATGTCTCTACATGAAACGATTCGAATCACATCGTTTTGTACTATACAAAGTGAGCCGCGTCCAATAGTGTCCCCAGGATAAGGTACCCAGCCTTATCCCTATACTATAGACCATTTTGGCTGTCTACTTGAACTTGATTCACATTCATGTCACACATGAAGTTCAAGTACTCACACTACAGCCATGGGTGTTAGTTATTGGTATAGGTTAATACAAACACAATTCACTAAAATTCAATAACAACTTTATTGAAATATAATATATATACATTCATACAATTTACAAACTACGAGTTTTAGGACATTAAACCCAACACCACTCACCTCAAATATGCATATCTAGGAGATGATGATACGCTGCCTGTAATTATTTCTTCTAAGCTAAGTGAACAGCATGAGGTTGATTTAATTTTACTGCTTAAGCAACATAGGAAGGCTATAGCATGGACTATTGCTGATATTCGAGGCATTAGCCCTTCTTATTGCATGCACAAAATTATACTAGAGGAAGAGCACACACCTAGGGTAGATCACCAGCGTAGGTTAAACCCCTCTATGAAAGAGGTAGTGAAAAAGGAAATAATCAAATGGTTAGATGCAGGAGTGATTTTCCCCATAGCTAGTAGCCAGTGGGTGAGCCCCATCCAATGTGTACCTAAGAAGGGGGGAATAACTGTGGTAGTCAATGAGAATAACGAACTGATTCCAACAAGGACTGTCACAGGGTGGAGAGTGTGTATGGATTACAGAAAGTTAAATAAAGAAACTAAAAAAGACCATTTTCCTATACCATTTATTGACCAGATGCTAGACAGAATAGCTGGTAGGGCCTACTATTGTTTCTTAGATGGGTACTCTGGCTATAATCAAATCACTATAGACCCTAAGGATCAAGAGAAGACCACCTTCACTTGCCCTTTTGGAACGTTTGCCTTCCGCAGAATGCCTTTTGGCTTATGCAATGCACCAGCAACTTTCCAAAGGTGCATGATGGCAATCTTCTCTGAGTTGGATGAGTCCATGATAGAAATATTCATGGATGACTTCTCAGTCTTTGGGGATTCATTTAAAACCTGTCTAGAAAACCTAGGACAAGTCCTGGCTAGGTGTGAAGAGACAAACCTAGTCCTAAATTGGGAAAAGTGCCATTTTATGGTAGATGAAGGGATTGTCTTAGGACATAGAGTGTCAAGGGCAGGTGTAGAAGTGGATAGGGCAAAAATAGAGATCATAGAGAAGTTGGTAGAGCCCCAGAATGTCAAAGCCATTAGAAGCTTCTTAGGGCACGCTGGCTTCTACAGAAGGTTCATTAAGGACTTTTCTAAGATAGCCAAGCCTCTGTGCGAGCTTCTAGAGCTAAATAGACCATTTATCTTCTCTAAAGAATGTGTAGTAGCTTGGAAAACCCTTAAGGAAGCACTGGTCACAGCACCAATCATAGTAGGACCAAATTGGGATCTCCCATTTGAGATGCTATGTGATGCCAGTGACTATGCTGTAGGAGTCATGTTAGGACAGAAGATTGACAAGCTCACACACCCTGTCTATTATGCTAGTAAGACCTTGAATGAGGCTCAATGTAATTATACAACTACTGAGAAAGAGATGCTTGCTGTAGTATTTGCTTGTGAAAAATTTAGAAACTATATTGTAGGCACTAGGACCATTGTATACACTGACCATTCTGCTTTAAAATATCTTATGAGGAAGGCTGACGCTAAGCCTAGATTGATTAGATGGGTGTTATTGCTGCAGGAATTTGATTTGGACATTCGGGACAAGAAGGGATGTGAAAACGTGGTTGCAGATCACCTGTCTCGATTGCAGCACAATTGCGAAAAAATTGCGGAGACCGCAATTTCTGATGCTTTTATTGATGAACATGTCTTTGCTTTGGCTCATCGTGATAACGATGAGGAACCTTGGTTTGCTGACATTGCTAACTTCCGTGCATCACAGGTATTGCCAGTGTTCAAGGGAGGACAAGAGAAGAAGAGGTTCCTTCATGAAGCAAGGAAATTTATCTGGGATGACCCCACACTTTACAGAACCTGTGCTGATGGGTTGTTGAGGAAGTGTGTTTCAGCTGCTGAAGCGAAGTCTGTGCTGCAGCACTGTCACTCATCTCCTTACGGTGGACACTTTGGTGGGCAAAGAACAGCTGCGAAGGTATTTCAGAGTGGCTACTATTGGCCAACAATCTTCAAGGATGCCCACAACTATGCCCACAGCTGTGATGAGTGCCAAAGGACAGGTAACCTCAGTCGCAAGGATGAGATGCCCCTCACCTACATCTTAGAGTTGGAGCTCTTTGATGTGTGGGGCATTGATTTCATGGGACCATTCCCTCCATCATCAGGTAACCTATACATATTAGTGGCAGTGGACTACGTGTCCAAGTGGGTAGAAGCCAAAGCATGTCCTAATAATGATGCTAAAACAGTCACTAACTTCTTGCATAGGCACATTTTCACTAGATTTGGGACTCCTCGTGCTATCATTAGTGATGAGGGGTCACATTTCATTAATAAGGCTATGGAGAAAGTATTGGCTAAATATAACATTAGACATAGGGTAGCTACTCCCTATCACCCACACTCGAATGGCCAAGCCGAAATTTCCAATAGGGAGATAAAGAACATCCTAGAAAAGGTAGTCAAACCTAATAGGAAAGACTGGTCATTTAAGCTTGAGGATGCACTTTGGGCTTATAGGACAGCATATAAGACACCTCTAGGTATGTCTCCCTATAGGTTGGTGTATGGCAAGGCTTGCCACTTGCCACTTGAGTTAGAAAACAAAGCATTTTGGGCCATGAAGGAATTGAATTTTTGTGTAAAGGATGCGGGGACATTGAGATCTTTGCAGCTACATGAACTTGATGAGCTTAGGCATATGGCCTATGAGAATGCCAAAATGTATAAAGAAAAGACCAAAATATGGCACGACAGTAGACTTAGGATCAAAGACTTTAGGAAAGGCCAACTTGTCCTATTATTTAACTCACGTTTAAAGATATTTCCAGGCAAACTAAAGTCTAGATGGTCAGGTCCATTTGTTATCACTAATGTCTATGTTCATGGTGCAATAGAGATAAAGAATTTGCAGCAAGGCCAGCCATTTATGGTCAATGGTGCTAGGTTGAAGCACTACTATGAGGAAGGAGATGTGAAGACTCTCTCGGCCTTCCTCTTGACTGAAGCATGACAAAGGGAACGAGAGAGAACGAGTGGTTACTGTGCTCGTTTAGTCAAGGCCAATGGCTTAGTTTATTTTTACTGTTTTTCCGATTATCGTTTGTATGTTTTGTGGTGTGTTTTTAATTGCGTATTTAATGTTTGTTTTATTTGTTTTTGTAGGGAATCGAAAGAGGGAATCAAGGAGAGTAAATCAAGCTTTAAAAATCAAGAAACGATCGAGCCAACTAAAAGATACGGACGAGCAAAGTTTGAGATTTTGATGATAAAATATCCCTACAATTGCGCTAAAATTGCTGGATCCGCAAAAAAGAGCCGTTGGGATTTTTTTTTCCGTTGCATTTATAGCCGTTAGAACGCGCTCGTTCGATACGATCCTCTCATTCTCTGATTTTCAAGAAATCTGCGATTCTCTCCATCTCTGATCCTTCTCTCCAAACCTCCAAGATTCGACAATGGTGTCCACACGTGCTGAAAGATCCGCAGCCAAGAAGAAGGCTGATGACGCAGCTGAAGCGGCTGCGAGGGAAGCGCTTCTCTCCCTTGCAGACGATGGTGCCGTTCGCACCGGTCCTCTTCCCAAGCTTCCTATTCGTAGGAAGAAGTGGAGGGTGGTCACTGAGATCCCTGCTGGACCATCTGAGCCAGTGGGCACGCCCAAGAAACGCCGGTGGAGTGTCAAGACGGCCGCCGAACCAAGCACAGCAAAGACTCCCTCTGTGGAGAGTCAAGAAACTGATCGTGCATCCCACGAGTCAGCTAAAGAAGGTTCGTCGCCGTCTGCATCACCTGCGCACAGCCCCTCACCATCTAAACCGGTGCCAAGCGCAGAATCGTCACCGCCTGCACAGAGCTCCGAGTTGTCTCCAGCACCTCAGAGTTCTGACCCGACACCTGCAGCAGCGCAGAGTCCTGAACCACCATCTTCGCCACTGAGTTCTGCGCAGACACCATCAGCAGAGCACAATCCCATGCCATCGCACAACTCTCCACAGCCTGATCCTGAATTCCCATATGGGGATTATCAAGAGTCCACGCCGGGCAGTGGAGATGCTGGGGAAGACGAAGTCTTCTCTCCTATGAGGGAAGATAGCCCTGCCGAGCCTGCACAGCAGGACGATTCTATGGAGGAGACGTTGGGGGCATGCTTCCCACAACTCAACATCAAGGCCAGGCTCAAGAAGAAGAAGAAGGCCAGAATTGACAAGGCCAAGAAGTTGAAGAAAAAGAAGGCCAAGAAGGTGCCGTCGACGGACAAAGAGAGTACTGAGCCTTCGCTCAAACGCCTCAAGGTGGAGGCTGCTGCATCATCCAAACCAGCAGATAAGGGGAAGGCTAAACTCTACCCTGAAGACGAACCTCCGTCAGTGAGGTATGTCTCATCTGATGCTGAATCCAGGGGTGCTGAGCTGAGGAAGAGGGACCTGTTGCACGAGAAAGGCTTCCTCGACCGACTTGCTGACCTGCCGCAGTTCTTGCGCGCAGGGGTGATCAACCACGGCTGGGAGGAATTCTGCAGACCGCCTAATCCAGCATACACGAGCATGGTGTATGATTTCTACGCTAATGTGCTCAGCCCTGAGGATGGCCTGTCTGTGGTCAGAGGGGTAGAAGTAGATTTCTCAGCCAAGGCCATCAATGAAGCATTTGGTCTCAAGGGCCAACCTCATACAGATTATGCACGGATAGTTGATGAGCCGACTGAGGCAGTGCTGGAAGAGGCCATTCGCACAATTGGCCAGCCTGAAGCAGCGTGGACTGTCTCACGCAATGGGAGGCACACCTTAATGAGTGCCAATCTGACAGCAAAGGCAGCTGTTTGGTTTGCCTTTGTGAGGAGAAAGCTGTCCCCTGTGACCCACGAGACGACAATCAACCAGAGTAGATCACTGCTGGTCTATGCCATCATGCGCGGTCTCACGGTCAATGTGGGGGAAATCATGTCAGCTGCCATTGCTGAATGCGCAAAGAAAGGTAAGGGACCCTTGTTTTTCCCTAATACCATAACCAAGCTATGTTTGCTTGCAGGAGTCCCCACCGAGCGCTTGGAGCAGCAGCTGCCTTACACAGGCCATTTGGAGCTGCCTGCTAACCTGAGGCTGAGAAGAAAGGGGAATATGGAGTTTGAACTGGATAGGCTGGCTGCTGAACAGTCTCTATCCATGGCCTGCTTAATGGATATGCAGAGCAGAATGGCTCAATGGGCCACTTATGCGCAGGCGAGGGATAAGGAAGTTGCAGACCAGCTGGGGTGCATCTTCCCGGACTTCCCTACCAATCTCCTAACTCCATGGGTGCCCCCACGGCCGAGGCAACCAGATGAGGATGACGAGAATTGAGTGCTGGTTTGAAATGCACTAAAGGGAGTATTGCTGTTCCCTTAGGAAAAAAAAAACAATTTTTCTGCTTTCTGATAGGATCATGTGCATTATGCTGTTTTGTGTTCAACTTTTGATCTGTTTTTAATGTTTAGTTTTATGTTTTTTCTTTTGCTTAGTCTAGTCTGATGTTAGCTGAAAAGGTAGGATAGTTTAGCTTTATTTTTAGGATGCGTGAGTAACAGGAAAAAGCATGCTGAGGGGCCCTAATCAATGTTATATCTGCCCGGATTGAATTGTGAAATAATTGCGGTTCCCGCAAATTTTGTGACTGATTGCATGTTTTGGACTGTCTGTGTAGTTAGGCAGTGATCTGTTAAATTCTATCTTTTGCTGCTAGCATGACTACCTTATATAGCTGATCTTAACGCATGCTGGATGAGTGTCATAGGACACCCTTTGATAGTTTAAATTAGCCTCTGAATAGGGCTCAGCATGCATAAACCATCAGTCCTTAAACTGTCTGTTTTGTTCAAATTTTCTGCTGCTGGGGTAATTGCTTTTAAATGTTTTGCCTATGCCTAGGATTTTTAGATTCTCTTTGTTTTCTTTTAGACTAGATGCTTCTAGGACAAGTTTGGGGGTGTGCCACCTCAGACACTCATTGGGGACAATGAGTAGTCGAAGTTTGGGGGAGGCCACCCTAGGCCTAGGAACATTCCTCTCTTCCTTAGGACATAAGCATTCTTCTTCTCCTTTAAGAAAATTTTTTGTGATAAATGGAAAAAGTGAAAAATAAGAATAAAGAGGGGAGTCTCTCTCAAGTGCTGAGTAATCAGTGCCAAGTGTGTAAACCACAAGTGGCATTGCATCAAAAGGCAACCCAAGGAGAGACTCCACCTAAGTAAAAAAGGGAAAAGGAGAAATAGGGGAAGAAGGATGTATGCTTAGGAGTTATAATCTTGTGGCTTAGATGTCCTATTTAAAAAAAGAACTCTGATCCTCAAAGAGCTAAGCACAAGGTTGTAGTTTCTAGGTTTGTCTAAGGAGATGAATGTATATCCAATGTAGTGATGCCAGGGTTTAGGTTGTTCTCTAAAAGTACCACTGTCACTGTTAATACTAAGACTGGCATGACTCTAAGGAATCCTAGACACATTAAAAATAAAGCTAGAAGCATGTACTGAGTCTGGAGTAAAGCTTGGTAGAATTTGAAACCTTAGGGATAGTGGCATGATGTCATAAAAGTAGCTAGATCAGTAGTAGGGGGTTAATAAAAACAGCAGGTATAGTAGGCAGGTGAAGTCAGAAGAAGCTTGATAAAGAGGGTAGTTCTAAACTTAGAAGTGTGTCACAGGACAGCACTGCTAGAGATAGGGATATAGGGGAGTCGGTAAGTAGTTAAAGAAGATAAAACAGCAGCCTAAGTAAGTCCTTAGTATGCTTGAGGACAAGCAAAGCCCTAAGTTTGGGGGTGTGTTAAGTCTCTGAAAGTGACTTATTTAGAACCTATTTAGCTTAGGAAGATGTACACTTTTAGGTGTTTTTGTTAGCATTTAGCCTAAACCTATGCTTTAATATGAGAATTAGAAGAAGGTAGCTAATATAGGACTTATGTACAATAGGTAGAAAAAGGGTTGAAAACCGAAGGAAAAGAATGAAAAAATGAGCATTGCGAATGAATTGCGAAAACATTGCGGTGACCGCAATTATTCAAGTGGAAACCGTAAGTTGACTGATCTTTTTCTGTTAATTTCCGTTATTTCAGGGATTCGTTCTTTCTCCTCCATCCATTCTGATATATGACGTTGAAGATTGATGGTTCTCCTTGGCCCAAACGCACCTGCAAACTACTATAAAAGGGGGCCAAAGTCGGAGGTTTGATCATCATTCGAAGCGCAGAAGTCTTCTCGCAGTCCAACATTTCTCTCTGTTTTCCTTTGCCGTCTGTTGGAGTGAGAGTCTCAGCTGTTGGAATCGATAATCTGATAGGAAGGAGAGAAGATTCTTCTTCTCTCTCGATTGGATTCATCCAAGCAAGGCTAACCTCTCATCCCTTCCATTCGAGGCGACTGCACGAAGCTTTTCAGCACCCTTTACTGCTTTTTCTGTCGTTCTTCTTCTTATTTCCAGTTTGATTATTGTTGTTCTTAGTTTAGTATTTTACTTACTGCATTTCGTTGTTGTCTGTCTTGGATTCATTTCTTTCAAAGCTTTCCTTTGTCATTCAAACACTCAAAGTAATCAAAGTACAATTCTGCATTTCACAGTTTCCACCTTTTTCTGCTACGGTTTTGTCTTGCTGTTTTAAGCACATTTCTCTTCTAAGCATGTCTGTTTTATCTACCCTTTCTGTTCTCCATATATCCATGAGTAGCTAAGTCACTTAGGGGCATGCTAATGACAGAACTATAGGCTAAAAAACGTGAACCAAGCATGTAGGGTCGCTCTCAAAACATTGATTGTATGTAAGCTTCATCCCACGGGCAATTTCGATTGGCCATCCATTTTGTCCAAAGAACTCCTAACCTCTGGAAGGAGTAAGAGTTCAGAGTCATATAATCATGCTAGCCTTTCATGGTAATCAGGAAACGGCCTAGGAATAGGCGTTTCCCTAGTACAAACTAAACACTCCTGTTTTAACAAGATGCTTAAGACCTTACTTTGAAGTCGAGTAAACTTAAGAGTCTAATGCATGGAATCGGACGATACATGAGATAGAGTGAGTTTGATGCCTAGAGAGTAGATCCAGTGCTTGAGAATCGTATAAAACTGCCTATAGGATAGTCATTAGTAGCCCTCAATTCACCTATTTACACACGTACACTGCTGTTTAATTGCGGAAACATTGCGGTCCTCGCAATTCTGCCATTTTATCATTCTGTTTAGCTTTGTTCTTCTTCGTTTATCAATTCCATCCCTTGTTCTTTGAGTCTGATTTTTACTTTAACTTGTTTATGTTATACTCCTTTACACATTCAGCAAAACTTAGGTAATTAAAAACCAATTTTACCCCATCAAATCCACCCCATCTTTCTTAACAAAAACACTTCGAGAATAGCTAAAAACAAGTCTCTGTGGGAAAACGAATGAAATATACTTACTACTTGCTATAAGATCATGTATGCTTGCATGTTCTGAGTGCTCTCTCTCTCTTATTTATCATTTTTATTAACACATTGAGCACGCAACACATACCCCTGCCGGATAAGCTCGACCACGAGATCAACCATGACTATGTCATCGAGGCACACCGACATTGGTAAAGTAAGGGGCATGGCTCTGATACCACTTGTTAGGGACACAACTAACATCCACATTGTAACGATATTGTCCACTTTGGGCATGGCCCTCATGGCTTTGCTTTTGGTCACCCCAAAATGCCTCATTACAATGTAGATGTTGTCCCTTACCAATGTGAGACTTTGTTTGCACTTACAACAGAAAGAAAGCCAAAACAGTTCGAAAAAGACTTGAGACTTAAAATGGAAACAGCATAGAACCATACTTTTCTCTTATTGAGGATAATTCTTATATGAATACCTTAAGTATAATGGCCTTAATAAAGAAAAGTATGACAAGAAGAAAAGTGATATGAAAAGTTTGGCTATCGTGAAAAACAAAGGGAATATACATGTTGAGATTCTAAGTACGTCATTGTATATGCCTTGACTTTTATGGGGTGATTTGTGTTTAGAAGCCTTTGTATACAAGAAATTTCGTTACTCTTTGATACTTATATATAGCCTTGGTATTGGGTTGAAAGAAAATTGTATTAGACTTTGGCAATGAACCTCAACCTTAGTATGAGGTTTTCTTTTCCCTAAAATAACGAATCTAGTAAAGAAAATCCAAAGATTGGAAAAGTGCTTTGATAAATTTTCTTTATCTTAGATTTGCAAAGGAGTTGGAGGAAATAACCTATTTATTTATTTATTTATTAACGATGGTGGTCAACGAACTATAGAATAGAACTTCAAGACTTCATTAAGGAAGATATTGAGGGTCGAACTTGTTAGTAAAGTTTTAGATGTTTTTACTTGAGATCAATTTAGTACAAGAAATTGATGAAGTCATCAATTTGATCAAGAGAGGACAGTAAGTGTTGCGTGCTCAATGTGTAAATTAAAATGCAATGGGAGAGCACTCAGAACATGCAAGCATACATGGTCTTGTAGCAAGTAATAAGTATTTTTTCATTCGATTTCCCACAGAGATTTATTCTTAGTTACTAGCGAAGTGAGATGTTAAATTAGAAACGGTGGTTTAAATGGGGTAGAATTGAGATTAATGTGCCTAACTATTAAAGAACGTGCGAGATATGAAAGCATAGACGAAGCCAAGTAGAGGTATTAACTTGAATGTAGAAGGAGAAGAATTGGGGAGAAAGCAATTATCTAGCAATAAAATCGCAAAACAGAAAACTGAAAAAAATGGCTAAGGAAAAATTTGAACTAAGAAAATTGTGCAAACAGCAATTTTCTCGCAATGGTACTAACATCGTTTTGAGGGTAAAGTGTGGAAACAAGGGCTACTAACGACTCCTCTATAGGATTTTTCAACAAGCTACCTATGGGGTGCCTTTCGGGGTGACAACGAGAATTAGTGCTACATGCAATTTACAAAGCCTACGGAATCTAAGACGAGGTTGCTAAGTGCGCGAAAGATGGAAGGGAGCAACAGAAAAAATATAAATTTTTTGACATGAACCTAATAAATGAAAAAACTCATGCAAAAACTAGATTATGTGCGTGCTCAGATTTCCAACATGCATTTCCTAGATTATCATCATCAGAAAACAGTAAACAGAGTCCCAAGAACTTCAATATCAATATGCACTGCTCAACCGACTACACATGCTTATCCATGAATCCAACTCCACCCCCAACTTCAAAAGTTGGCATTGTCCTCAATGCCAATAGTCAGATACACAAAGTAAAAGGGAAGAAAAAACTACACTTCCCTGACTCTTTGTGAAGATGGCGAGAGTAAGGAAGCGGCGCGCTCATCATCGAAGCCCAAAATTGTCCTCTCTTCCTCGATTCCTAAAAAAAACAGCAAGCAAAGTATGATTAAATTACAATAAAAAGCAATAAAAATCAACAACTAAACTAAAACAGAAAAAACGGTTCATCGCTCGGGTGTCTCCGAGAAGCGCCGAATTTTTAAAGTCGTTTGCTCGACTGAATTCTCTCCACTGACTCAACCATAGTCTGATAGTGCGGGGGACGTTCCAGACTTGTCCGCATCCACACTTGTCCCGCAAGCATCATTCGAAAAATTTTGCACTCTTCGTGCCTCGAGCACGTGAATATCACAGTCATTAGTGCAAAAAACAGCAGTCACATCATTCAAATTCAGATCAGATTTTTTTACTGAGACATGGGAATCATCCCTCAAGCGCGAGGTAAGACTCCCATTCTCGCCATACTCAACAATAGAACTATTCTCTACAGATTTCTTTTCAAATAATGAAAATTCATGCATCGTATCATCAAACTCTAACGAAACGACACCCTTAAACACATCGATTTTGACCCTAGCGGTCTTAAGAAAAGGGCGTCCTAACAGCATAGAGGACGAAGCATGCAACGATTTTTCATTCATATCAAGTATAAGGAAATCAGCGGGGAACATCATATCACCTACCCTAACAAGAACATCTTCCACTTTCCCTCTAGGACATACACTCGACCAGTTAGCTAACTGGACAGTCACGTTACACTCATGCAGTTCATTTAAATTCAATTCAAGGAATAAAGCATAAGACATAACGTTCACAGAAGCTCCTAAGTCAAGCATGGCATTTCTAACTACCTTACTACCTATCATGCAAGGAATAGTAAAGGTACCTGGGTTGTTGCACTTGGCGGGCAACGTACTTGGGAGGATCGCAGAAACGTTCTCTTTTCTCTTTTCAGTCCCTCTGGACTTCCTTTTCTTCGTGCACCAGCTCCTTAAGAATTTGGATTACTTTGGCACTTGGCTCATGTTGCGTGCTCAATGTGTAAGGATAAATAAGCAAGAAAGTAGAGAGAGCACTCAGAACATGCAAGCATACATGGTCTCACAGCAAGTAGTAAGTATATTTCATTCGTTTTTTCCACAGAGACTTATGTTTAGCTATTCACGAAGTGTATTTGTTAAGAAAGATGGGGTGGATTCGAAGGGGTAAAATTGATTTTTAATTATCTAATTTTTGCTGAATGTGTAAAGGGATGCAACATAAACAAATTAAAGTTAAAATCAGACTCAAAGGACAAGAGATGGAATTGATAAACGAAAAAGAACACAGCTAACAGAAGGATAAAATGGCAGAATTGCGAGGACCGCAATGTTTCCGCAATTAAACAGCAGTGAAAGTGTGTAAATGGGTGAATTGAGGGCTACTAATGACTATCCTATAGGCATTTTTATACGATTCTCAAGCACTGGATCTACTCTCTATGCATCAAACTCACTCTATCTCATGTATCGTCCGATTCAATGCATTAGACTCTTAAGTTTACTCGACTCAAAGTAAGGTCTTAATCATCTTGTTAAAACAGGAGTGTTCAGTTTGTACTAGGGAAACGCCTATTCCTAGGCCGTTCCCTGGTTACCATGAAAGGCTAGCATGCTTATATGACTCTGAACTCTTACTCCTTCCAGAGGTTAGGAGTTCTTTGGACAAAATGGATGGCCAATCGAAATTGCCCGTGGGATGAAGCTCACATACAAACAATGTTTCGAAGGCGATCCTACATGCTTGGTTCACGTTTTTTAGCCTACAGTTCTGTCATTAGCATGCCCCTAAGTGACTTAGCTACTCATGGATATATAGAGAACAGAAAGGGTAGATAAAACAGACATGCTTAGAAGAGAAATGTGCTTAAAACAGCAAGACAAAACCGTAGCAGAGGAAGGTGGAAACTGTGAAATGCAGAATTGTACTTTGATTACTTTTAATGTTTGAACGAACAAAGGAAACTTGAAGGCAGTAATTCAGAGACAGACAACAACGAAATGCAGTAAGTAAAACACTAAACTAGAACAACAACTAATCAAAGCTGGAAATGAGAAGAAAAAGACAGAAAAGCAGTAAAGGTTGCTTTGAAAGTTTCGTTGCAGTCGCCTCGAATGGAAGGGATGAGAGGTCAGCCTTGCTTGGATGAATCCAATCGAGAGAGAAGAAGAATCTCCTCTCCTTCCTATCAGATTATCGATTCCAACAGCTGGGACTCCCACTCCAACAGACGGTAAAGGAAAACAGAGAGAAATGGACTGCGAGAAGACTTCTGCGCTTCGAATGATGATCAAACCTCCGACTTTGGCGCCCTTTTATAGTAGTTTGCAGGTGCGTTTGGGCCAAGGAGAACCATCAATCTTCAACGTCATATATCAGAATGGATGGAGGAGAAAGAATGAATCCCTGAAATTACGGAAATTAACAGAAAAGAATCAGTCAACTTACGGTTTTCACTTGAATAATTGCGGCCTCAGCAATGTTTTCGCAATGCTGTCGCAATGCAGTGTTTTTCATTCTTTTCCTTCGGTTTTCAACCCTTTTCTTTCCTATTGTAAAAAGGTCCTAATTTAACTACCTTCTTCTCATTCTCATATTTAAGCATAGGTCTAGGCTAAATGCTATCAAAAACACCTAAAAGTGCACATCTTCTTAAGCTAAATGGGTCCTAAATAAGTCACTTTCAGAGACTTAACACACCCCCAAACTTAAGGTTTTGCTTGTCCTCAAGCATACTAAGGACTCACCTAGGCTGCTGTTTCACCTTCTTTAACCACCTACTGACTCCCTTATATCCCTACCTATAGCATTGCTGTCCTGTGACACACTCCTCAGTTTAAAACTACCCTCTTATCTAGCTTCTTCTGAACTTGCCTGCCTAACACTCATCTGTTTTCATTAACTCCCTACAACTGATCTATTTGCTTTTGTCATATCATGCCACTATCCCTAAGGTTTCAAATTCTGCCTAGCTTTACCTCAGACTCAGTACATGCTTCTAGCTTTATTTTTAATGTGTCTAGGATTCCTTAGAGTCATGCCAGTCTTAGTATTAACGGTGACAGTAGTACTTTTAAAGAACAACCTAAACCCTGGCATCACTACATTGGATAAACACTCATCTCCCTAAACAACCCTACAAGTTATAACTTTGTGCTTAGCTAATTGAGGATCAGAGTTCTTTTTAACTATGACATCTAAGCCACAAAGCTATAACTCCTAGGTCTACATTCTTCTTCCCTATTCTTTTCTTTTTCTTACTTAGGTGGGGCCTATCCTTTGATTGCCTTTTGATGCAATGCCACTTGTGGGTCACACACTTGGCACTGATTACTTAGCAACCTAAGAGAGACCCCCCTCTGTATTCTATTTTTCATTTTTTTTCAGTTCATCATTTTTTGTAAAGGAGAAGAAGAATGCTTATGTTTCTAAGGGAGAGAGGAATGTTCCTAGGCCTAGGGTGGCGCCTCCCCCAAACTTCAACTACTCATTGTCCCCAATGAGTGTTTGAGGTGGCATACCCCCAAACTATCCTAGAAGCATCTAGTCTAACGTAAAACAAAGAGAATCTAAAACCCTAGGCATAGACAAAACATTCGAATAACAAATATCACAGCAGCAGAAAATTACAAAAAACAGGCAGATAAGGCCTTACAGCTGTGCATGCTGAGCTATTTAGAGGTTAATTTAAACTATCAAATGGTGTCCTATGACACTCATCCAGCATGCATCTAGATAAGCTATATACAGCAGTCATGATAGCAGCAAAAGAAAGATTTGAAACAGATCACAGCCTAGCTAAACAGACAGTCCAAAACATGCTTTTAGTCATGAAAATTGCGGGTACCGCAATTATTTCGCAATTAGATCAGGGCAGATATAACATTGATTAAGGCCCCTAAGCATGCTTTTTCCAGTAACTCAAGCATCCTAAAAATAAAACTAAACTATCCTACCTAGTCATCTAACATCAGACTATACTAAGCAAAAGGAAAAACATAAAACTAAACATCTAAAACAGATCAAAATTGAACCAAAAACAGCATAATTCACATGGTCCTATCAGAAAGCAGAAAATTGTCTTTTTTTCTAAGGGAACAGCAATACTCCCTTTAGTGCACTTCAAACCAGCACTTAAACTTCTTCATCCTCATCTGGTTGTCTTGGTCGTGGGGGCACCCATGGATTTAGAAGATTGGTAGGGAAGTCAGGGAAGATGCACCCCAGCTGGTCTGCAACTTCCTTGTCCCTTGCCTGCGCATAAGTGGCCCATTGAGCCATTCTTCTCTGCATATCCATTAAGCAGGCCATGGATAGAGACTGTTCAGCAGCCAGCCTATCCAGTTCAAACTCCATATTCCCCTTTCTTCTCAGCCTCAGGTTAGCAGGCAGCTCCAAGTGGCCCGTGTAGGTCATCTGCTGCTCCAGGCGCTCGGTGGGGACTCCTGCAAGCAAACATAGCTTGGTTATGGTATTAGGGAAAAACAGTGGTCCCTTACCTTTCTTGGCGCATTCGGCAATAGCAGCAGAGATGACTTCTCCCACGTTGATCGTGAGACCTCTCATTATCGCATACACCAGCAGTGATCGGCTCTGGTTTATTGTAGTCTCGTGAGTCACCGGGGACAATCTCCTTCGCACGAACGAAAACCAAACAGCTGCCTTAGCCGTGAGGTTGGCACTCATGAGAGTGTGCCTCCCATTGCGCGACACGGTCCAGGAGGCTTCAGGCTGGCCAATGGTGCGAATGGCCTCTTCCAGCACTGCCTCAGTAGGCTCATCAACGATCCGTGCATAATCTGTATGTGTTTGGCCCTTGAGACCAAAGGCTTCGTTGATGGCCTTGGCTGAGAAATCCACTTCTACCCCTCTGACCACAGACAGGCCATCCTCAGGGCTGAGCACATTGGCGTAGAAATCATACACCATGCTCGTGTAGGCTGGATTGGGCGGTCTGCAGAATTCCTCCCAGCCATGGTTGATCACCCCTGCGCGCAAGAACTGCGGCAGGTCAGCAGGTCGGTCGAGGAAGCCTTTCTCGTGCAGCAACTCCCTCTTCCTTAGCTCAGCACCCCTGGATTCAGCATCAGATGAGACATACCTCACTGACTGAGGTTCGTCTTCAGGGTAGAGTTTAGCCTTCCCCTTATCTGCTGGCTTGGCTTACTCGGCAGCCTCGACCTTGAGTCGTTTGAGTGAAGGCTCAGCGCTCTCTTTGTCTGTTGATGGCACCCTCTTGGCCTTCTTCTTCTTCTTGGATCGCTTGGCCTTAACAATCTTGGCTTTCTTCTTCTTCTTGATCTTAATGTTGATCTGCTGGAGGCATGCCCCCAACGTCTCCTCCATGGAATCGTCCTGCTGTGCAGGCTCGTCAGGGCTATCTTCCCTCGTAGGAGAGAAGACTTCGTCTTCCCCAGCATCTCCACTGCCCTGCGTGGACTCTTGATAATCCCCATATGGTAATTCAGGATCAGGCCGTGGAGAATTGTGCGATGGCGTGGGATTGTGCCCTGCTGATGGTGTCTGTGCAGAACTCAGTGGCGAAGATGGCAGTTCAGGACTCTGCGCTGCTGCAGGTGTCGGGTCAGAACTCTGAGGTGCTGGCGACAACTCGGAGCTCTGTGCAGGCGGTGACGACTCTGCGCTTGGCACTGGTTCAGATGGTGAAGGGCTGTGCACAGGTGATGCAGATGGCGACGAACCCTCTTTGGCTGACTCGTGGGGTGTACGATCAGTTTCTTGACTTTCCACAGAGGAAGTCTTTGCTGTGCTTGGTTCGGCGGCCATCTCGACACTCCACCGGCGTTTCTTGGGCGTACCTGCTGGTTCAGAGGGTCCAGCAGGGATTTCAGTGACAACCCTCCACTTCTTCCTACGGATTGGAAGCTTGGGAAGAGGTCCGGTGCGAACGGCACCATCATCGGCAAGGGTGAGCAGTGCTTCCCTCGCAGCCGCTTCAGCTGCGTCATCAGCCTTCTTCTTGGCTGCGGATCTTTCAGCCCGTGTGAACACCATCGTCGAGTCTTGGAGATCTTGAGAGAAGAATCAAAGATGAAGAGAATCTCAGAGTTCTTGGAAATCAAAGAATGAGAGAATCGTATCGATCGAGCGCTTTCCAACGGATATAAAGGCAACGGAAAAATCCCAACGGCTCTTTTTTTTTGCAAATCCAGCAATTCCAGCGCAATTCCAGGGATATTTTTTCATCAAAATCTCAAACTTTGCTCGTCCGTATCTTTTATTTGGCTCAACCGTTTCTTGATTTTAAAAGTTGGATTTACTCTCCTTGATCCCCTCTTTCGAATCCCTGTAAAAACAAATAAAACAAACATTAAATACGCAATTAAAATCACACCACAAAACATACAAACGATAATCGAAAAAACAGAAAAAATAAACTAAGGCATTGGCCTTGACTAAACGAGCACAGTAACCACTCGTTCTCTCTCGTTTTTAACTTCATGCTTCACGCAAGAGGAAGGCCGAGAGAGTCTTCACATCCCCTTCCTCATAGTAGTGCTTCAACCTTGCACCATTCACCATAAATGGTTGACCTTGCTGCAAGTTCTTTATTTCTATGGCACCATGAACAAACACATTAGTAATCACAAATGGACCTGACCATCTAGACTTAAGTTTTCCTGGAAATAGTTTCAACCGTGAGTTAAACAACAATACAAGTTGACCCTTCTTAAAGTCCTTAACTCTAAGTCTACTATCATGCCAAATCTTGGTTTTTTCCTTATACATCTTAGCATTTTCATAGGCCATGTGTCTAAGCTCATCAAGCTCATGTAATTGTAAAGACCTTAGTGTTCCTGCATCTTTTACACAAAAATTCAATTCCTTCATGGCCCAAAATGCTTTGTTTTCTAACTCCAGTGGTAAATGACAAGTCTTGCCATAAACTAGCCTATAAGGAGACATTCCCAGAGGTGTCTTATATGCTGTCCTATAAGCCCAAAGTGCATCCTCAAGCTTGAAGGACCAGTCCTTCCTATTAGGCTTGACTACTTTCTCTAGGATGTTCTTTATTTCCCTATTTGAAATTTCAGCCTGTCCATTTGAGTGTGGGTGATAGGGGGTGGCTACTCTATGTCTAATGTTATATTTAGCCAATACTTTCTCCATAGCCTTATTAATGAAATGTGACCCCTCATCACTAATGATAGCACGAGGAGTCCCAAATCTAGTGAGAATGTGCCTATGCAAGAAGTTAGTGACTGTTTTAGCATCATTATTAGGACATGCTTTGGCTTCTACCCACTTGGACACGTAGTCCACTGCCACTAATATGTAGAGGTTACCTGATGATGGAGGGAATGGTCCCATGAAGTCAATGCCCAATACATCAAAGAGCTCCAACTCTAAAATGTATGTGAGGGGCATCTCATCCTTGCGACTGAGGTTACCTGTCCTTTGGCACTCATCACAGCTGTGGGCATAGTTGTGGGCATCCTTGAAGATTGTTGGCCAATAGTAGCCACTCTGAAATACCTTCGCAGCTGTTCTTTGACCACCAAAGTGTCCACCATAAGGAGATGAGTGACAGTGCTGCAGCACAGACTTCGCTTCAGCAGCTGAAACACATTTCCTTAGCAAGCCATCAGCACAGGTTCTGTAAAGTGTGGGGTCATCCCAGATGAATTTCCTTGCTTCATGAAGGAACCTCTTCTTCTCTTGTCCTCCCTTGAACACTGGTAATACCTGTGATGCACGGAAGTTAGCAATGTCAGCAAACCAAGGTTCCTCATCGTTATCACGATGAGTCAAAGCAAAGACATGTTTATCAATAAAAGCATCATAAATTGCGGGGTCCGCAATTTTTTCGCAATTGTGCTGCAATCGAGACAGGTGATCTGCAACCACGTTTTCACATCCTTTCTTGTCCCGAATGTCCAAATCAAATTCCTGCAGCAATAACACCCACCTGATCAACCTAGGCTTGGCATCAGCCTTCCTCATAAGATATTTCAAGGCAGAATGGTCAGTGTATACAATTGTCCTAGTGCCTACAATATAGTTTCTAAATTTTTCGCAAGCAAATACTACAGCAAGCATTTCTTTCTCAGTAGTTGTATAATTACATTGAGCCTCATTCAAGGTCTTACTAGCATAATAGACAGGATGTGTTAGCTTGTCAATCTTCTGTCCTAACATGACTCCTACAGCATAGTCACTGGCATCACATAACATTTCAAAGGGAAGATCCCAATTCGGTCCTACTATGATAGGGGCTGTGACTAGTGCTTTCTTAAGAGTGGTCCAAGCTACTACACACTCTTTAGAGAAGATGAATGGCCTATTTAATTCTAGAAGCTCACACAGAGGCTTGGCTATTTTAGAAAAGTCCTTAATGAACCTTCTGTAGAAGCCAGCGTGCCCTAAGAAGCTTCTAATGGCTTTGACATTCTGGGGCTCTACCAACTTCTCTATGATCTCTATTTTCGCCCTATCCACTTCTACACCTGCCCTTGACACTCTATGTCCTAAGACAATCCCTTCATCTACCATAAAATGGCACTTCTCCCAATTGAGGACTAGGTTGGTCTCCTCACACCTAGCCAGGACTTGTCCTAAGTTTTCTAGACAGGTTTTAAATGAATCCCCAAAAACTGAGAAGTTGATAGCACTCTAAAAGTGCTAATATTTAGCTCCTAAGTCTTGTAAATTAGAGTAATTAATTGGGTTTAATTGATCTATTTTGTACAATTTAATTGTTAAGGGGTAAATCGGGCATTGGCATTAATTAAGGGCTTAAATGGATATTTTAGAACATTTTATGAATTAATTGTTTTGAGTGATTATACTACATTAGTTAAATAATCTAATTTCAACTCAAAACTGATTAGTGGCTTAATGGTGTTGGCTTTGCTAAGAGAATGGTGAAGCCAAGGTTCGAATCATGGTGGGTGCAGGATTTCTATTATTTTTGTAAAAAGTCAAACGGTCAAGGGTCAATGGTCAACGGTCAACGCGCGGCCAACTCCATCGTCCGGCCCGCTCCAGCGCCCGCCTCGCCCATCCGCGCGCCCACGACCCGCTCCGCGCCCGCGCGCGTGGCCCATCTCCAGACGCCCCGGCCCAGCCTCCGCGCAGCAGGCCCCCATCCGCGCGCGCCCCAGCACGCCCCATGCGCGGCCCAGATCAGCGCCCGCCCGCGTGACCCGCGCCCCAGCACCCGCTCGCCCGCCTGCCGACCCGCGCCCCAGCGCTCCATCAGACGCCCGCGACCCGCCTCAGCGCCCAGCGCCCGCCCGCGCGCGCCCACGACCCGTCCGCGCGCCCCTGCGCGGCCCAATTGGCCAATTTCGGCCCAAAACTCATTTTTTAGCTTTTTAAGCACTTTTGACCTAGTTTTTCAGCCACCATTCACTTAGGAGAGAGAAATTTCGATATTGAGAGTTGTAGCCTCGGGTTTGGTGATATTTTCATCAATTTTCAAGGTTTTTGGACAATTTTTGATCAATTTTCATCACGTTTGGCTAAGGTAAGTGCTCTAATTCGAGTTTAGGGTTGTCTTGATGCATTAGGGAGGGTTTAGCTTTAAATTTCGAGCTTGTATTTGATAGTTTCTTGCATGATTCTTCCTTTGTTTGAATCCCATGAGCATGTATGACTGATTAGGAGTGACGTCCGAGTCCTCACGCATGTTTTACCGTTAAAGGTTAGGACGTATAATTGCCTCAATCGCTAGGTAACAAGGGTCTAAGCGTGACTAATTAATTCTAGCCTAAGTGACAGTAGGAGAATAGCATTAATTATCGTTTGCACGATAGACTTAGGGAAAGAATAGAAATCGCGCCAATTGGTCGAGTTCTCGATCAATCGGTTCGTCGCGATATTACCCGTCACTGTTCTTTGATTGATTTAAGCGTAGCTAACTTAGATTAATTAGCGAGCATGTTTAATTGGAATTGCACTTTTCTAATTAATTCTTTGGGATGTTTGCTACGGAAACGAGCAAACATTTCGCGTGCATGAGATTAAATTACAAGCATGATTAGAATCCCTATGATCTAAGCGCATCAAGATAAATCCCGATCCCTCGAATTAGGAGCACGTGTTCCATTTATTTTTTCGCTCTTTACTTTTCGCATTTATTTTTCCGTTAGCTTAATTTTACTTAGTTTAGTTTTAATTAACTCCCCCTTTTATTTTATTTTGTGTTTTAGTTTAAAAGACAAATAGAAATTAATTAGGAGAGATTGATTAAGGTTCCCTGCGGATCGACCCGTTACCACTAGCTGCAAAGCTTAGTAGTTTCGGTAATTATAAATTTTATTTTGGCGGGATTCGACACCCCGAAAATTAGTTGGACATTCAAAAATCCTTCTACCAAAATTGGCGCCGTTGCCGGGGAACCATTTAATTTCTCTTAGTTAAATTTTATTTGTTTAAAAAAACCAAAAATATTTTTCTTTGTCTTGTGTCTTCTCGTTTAGCATGGCAGATTATCCATTTGATTATTGGGGATGTTGGGTTTAATGTCCTAAAACTCGTAGTTTGTAAATTGTATGAATGTATATATATTATATTTCAATAAAGTTGTTATTGAATTTTAGTGAATTGTGTTTGTATTAACCTATACCAATAACTAACACCCATGGCTGTAGTGTGAGTACTTGAACTTCATGTGTGACATGAATGTGAATCAAGTTCAAGTAGACAGCCAAAATGGTCTATAGTATAGGGATAAGGCTGGGTACCTTATCCTGGGGACACTATTGGACGCGGCTCACTTTGTATAGTACAAAACGATGTGATTCGAATCGTTTCATGTAGAGACATGTGAGTGAGGGCGTCCTGTGCAATGAGTTTGCACAAGACCGAACCAAGAAATAAAATCGCTCTTTCTTTATAACACCGTTTACTGTAAAGACCGATTTTTTTCATATGATGACTTAGGTAACTCGATCTCAATCCTGAGCTTACTATGGACTCCTGTTTATTTGACCTTATCCTTTGACTTGTACGGGTGAGAGTGGCCAGTTCGCCGACTCAATATGCCTACCATCTTGGGGATAAGATTGAATAAGTGGCTGGGGACATAGTTGTAGCAAGATTGGAGTTCACTCCTACCCGCTTTAAGGGTTAGTAGAGAGGTTGTTCCCTTAAGTGCTGGCTCCAGGTCTTGAACAATGGGCCCATCCTCTCCTGATCAGGGAGGAATCTGATTTGATGGTTGGACCACAAATCAATTGTTCATTAGAGGTGTCAGTGGTACTTAAGGAACAAGATATAATACAAGGGTTAAACGGTTTAAATGACCCGTTGTGATTATGAACGACCTGTGAAGGATCGACTTACTGATGATAGTTATATCAACAGGACACAATATATCTACAGTGAGGAGAGTGCAGCCCTTGGACTTTAGTGGAGTCTCCGGGGGTTAACGAATGTTGGTTAGTTCGGTTGAAAGAGTTTTGACCGGATAATCTCGTATCGTTGGAGCTCATGATCTGTAGGTCCTTACGGTTCTCCTGGCTAGCTCGGATAAAGCCGTGAAACAATATAAAAGAAAAGAAAAGAATTTGAATCGTTCAAATTCGGGTTTGTGGAAGAAGGATAGACATATTTAAATATGATTTAAATATGGACATATTTAAATATGATTTAAATATGGCATCGGCCTGAAACATGAATGAGATTCATGTGAAAAAAGTCGGTTTTTATGAAAAATCGAGTTTAGTTATATTATTTAATCAATATTTGATATTGAATTAAATAATATTTATTAATTAAAAAGTTTAATTAATAATTATATATATTTTTTATTTATTAAAATGTTTAATAAATAAAATTATTATTATTATTTTTAATAATAATAATAATTATTTATATATATATATATATATATATATATATACTTACATGTGTCTTGCTGCATGCAAGACACATGTTAAAGTATATATTAATATATATATAAGTTACGTAAGTAACTTGATGGGCTGGGCTGCAAGTTTGAATAGTTTTCAAACAAATTGAATTGGATTCAATTAAGAGAGCAAGGGGTACTCAACAAAGAGAATTGGATTCTCTCTCTACACTATCTCTCTGCCTTCTTCTTCCGTAGCTTCTGTTCTGTAGAAAAATAGTTTTTCTTCGTGAAGCTTCGTTCCTCTTTTCTTGATTTAAAGGAGTCCCACCACTCCGTTTCTCGGCCTGAGGATAGCGGGACTACCGTGGGTGGTCCACGAACGTTTCGTGAGAAGGATCGGTGAGCTCGTGAGGAGCATCTGGCGGTGAATTTGGAGAATTACGAACGACAAGGGTATGTGTTCTAACTTCTCTTTTCATCGCTTTTGCATGTTTCCATTTGTTTAAATTGATGAAATTAGAGTGTCCATGATCCAAATTCGCTTCCGCTGCGTGCCATGGGCTTCCGCTGCGTGCCATGGGCGCTCCATCAATTGGTATCAGAGCGTTTTTGGCCACTCAATTTCCATCAATTTAAATTATGGTGGGTTTTATTTAGAAATTGTTTCTGAATGGAATTCTAAAGTGAATATCGATTTTGGCATAGTTTCTTTTGAATTTCTTTATTTGTAATTGCCCGAGATTGTATGGGCTTTAATGTATGCTAAAGAGTCTGTATTTTTTAGAGTCATTAGAGTCCATATAGGGTTCTTTGTGAAAGAAGTTTGAGATTGAAACTCGCCGAAATGTTCGGTGTAAGTTCAAACTCATTCTGGGCAATACGAGGAGAAATTCGAAGAAAATTTGGCCGAAGCGTTCGGAGGAAGCAAGTTGGTCAAAGGCGGTGCGAAGAGTTCGAAGTCCGCTCAAGACGTGGCTTGTTGATCAAGCTTGTAATAAATTAGTTATTGCTTGCTAAATGCCAAAATCGATCCACTTTAGTATGTTTAATTAATTATGCATTGCGAATGTATGTTTTAATTAAATTCCATGTTTGTATGTGCATAACGTATGCCATATAGATTTAAAATCCCACCGTAGGAAGCATGCTTCATGCATTGAAAATATGTTATAAGTGTTATAATATATCGTATGCATATTTGGCAATTCAACTGTTTTAATATAAAAGTTATATTAATTCATGAATTAATTGTTGATTAGTTCAATAGAATAATTGATATAAATGTTATATTAATTATGAAATTGAATCAACAATATTGGTTGTCCTTATTTTATGCACATGGTATATTATAAGTGTTATAATGTATAGGATGCATGTTTATTCATGAGTATTAATATAAGAGTTATATTAATTCATGAATTAGATGTTGTTTGTTTAATAGAATAATTGATATAAGTGTTATATTAATTATGAAATTAAACATTCAACATTAGATGCATTTTGTTTGTTATAAGTGTTATAATGTATAGGATGCATGCTTAATTCATGAGAATTGATATAAGTGTTATATTAATTTATGAATTAGGAGTTGTATATTTAAAATCATAATCGATATAATTGTTATATTAATTATGAAATTAAATATTCAATTTGTCATGCCTTAGTGTTGCATGTTTGAGAAGCATGTAGAAGTTTGTTGTAGTAAGTCTTAGTTTTGCAAAGCGTTGTAAAATTGGCATAGACTTTTAAAATCTATAACAAAGAAACGCATGCTCACTTAGGGTTGAATGTATCGTTCCGTTTCATTAGATGAATAGGTCGATATCTTGTAAATGCTAAGGTTACAAGAAACTCACCCGGGGACATCCTGTTCGAGGTTGGAGGTATTTAAGCTGACGGTTTACGGAACACCTCCTACCTGGGGACCATCCGGTTCTTGAGTAAAGTTAACCCGGCTTTATGAGCATGCGTGAGTGGTGTGAGGTAATAAAGTGTTTATCACCTAGACATCATAGGTAAAAGTTTGTTTTACCTAGACTTAGGCCTTATTGTCTTAGCCGGATAATGCCTGAGTAATTTACCCATTCCGTCTTAAAATACTTAGTAGAGGTGTTGAGAAGGTATATATGATATGTCCCTCTCCTCCTACGTTCTCTGTCAAGTTCACACCGTGAGAATTATGCTCGGCCTCGTGATGTCAATAGGGCATCCCCATTCGGATGGTATTTGCATAATTCAAGAGCAAGGTGAATGGAGAAAGTATTTATAGTAAGTGGGAGAAGGAAGTATGTCAATACATCCTGCGGTCTCCTCCATTGGATTGAACCGTGAGATTCCTATGTTCTGCCTGCTAGGTGCCCACAAGTGGTACCGATCCATTCGGAGGGCCGTTTCATAGGAATCGGAACATCTCAATCACCATTTATGGATAAAGAAACATAGAGCCATTCCCAACTTTGACATTTCCATTCGGTTGCATCGTTGGGGCCGCCCTATGAATTCTAAAAATGGAGGGTCACACTTACGAGATTTGCTAAGGAGTTAGTAAATCTTGACCAAACAGCGATAACTAAGATGCTATAGGAATATGAGATATTCTGGTATTAGCATTTAGTCAAGAATGTCTTGATTCAGTGAAGGAATGCTTGACTGCCCCTCGGTAGCAACCATTCTGACCCACTGAAGTATCGTTGCAGTTTAATAATGAGTTTTGGGTACATTATTATTCTTTGCTAAATTCTTGATTGGTGTGTAAATTAGGTTAAAACCTTTTCACTAATATTTATTCATTCTCTTTTCAGCATGTCTAGCTCATTTATTCACTTACTAGCTTCCGATAAGTTAACGGGCGATAACTACGCGACCTGGAAATCGAACTTGAATACGATTCTCGTTCTAGATGATCTCAGGTTCGTCTTATCAGAGGATTGTCCTCCCCCTCCTAGCTCGGATGCGACTCGAACTGTTCGAGAAGCATATGATAGATGGACAAGGGCTAATGATAAAGCCCGAGTCTATATCTTAGCCAGCATATCTGATGTGTTAGCTAAGAAGCACGAGGATATGGTTTCTGCTAAAGAAATCATGTCTTCATTACAGGAGATGTTTGGACTACCGTCCTCATCGGTCTGTCATGAAGCCCTCAAATTCGTTTACAACTCTCGCATGAAGGAGGGAACCTCTGTTAGGGAGCATGTCCTTAACATGATGGTCCACTTCAATGTGGCGGAAGTAAACGGAGCTATTATAAATGAGTCAAGTCAAGTAAGCTTTATCTTGGAATCTCTTCCGAAGAGTTTCCTTCAGTTCAGAACCAATTTGGTAATGAACAAGATAAAGTATAATTTGACTTCTCTCCTCAGCGAGCTACAGACCTATCAGTCCCTTCACACTTCTAAAGGAAAAGAGAAGGAGGCAAATGTTGTCACTTCTAGGAAATTCCAAAAGGGGTCGTCTTCAGGGAGTAGGTCTGAACTTTCTTCTATTAAGAATAAGAGTATTCAAAAGAAGAAGAAAGATAAAAGGAAGGGAAAAGCACCTGCTACTGCTAAGAGCAAGAGTAGATCTGCAGACAAAGGAAAATGTTTCCATTGTGGTGTAGATGGGCACTGGAAACGCAATTGCCCAAAGTATCTTGCAGAGAAAAAGGCTGAGAAAGAAAGACAAGGTAAATATGATTTACTTGTTGTTGAAACATGTTTAGTAGAACATGATTGTCATACCTGGATACTTGATTCAGGAGCTACTAACCATGTTTGTTCTTCTTTTCAGGAAACTAGTTCTTGGCAGCCACTTTCTCGCGGTGAGATAACTCTCAGAGTTGGAACTGGAGAGGTTGTCTCAGCTGAAGCAGTGGGAGCTGTAAAGTTGTTGTATAGAGATAGTTTCATTTTACTAGAAAATGTACTCCTGGTTCCTACCTTCCAGAGGAATCTTGTATCTATATCTTGTTTGTTAGAACAGTTATATAAAGTATCTTTTGTTCATAATGAAGCGTTCATTAGCAAAAGAGGTGTACGTATTTGTTCTGCGAAACTTGAAAACAACTTGTATGTGTTAAGACCAACCGAAGTCAAAGCTATTTTGAACACTGAAATGTTTAAAACAGCTGAGACTCAAACTAAAAGGCAGAAACTTTCTCCAAGTACTTATCTTTGGCACTTAAGACTAGGTCACATTAATCTCAATAGGATTGGGAGATTGGTTAAGAATGGTCTGCTAAATCGTTTAGAGGACAACTCTTTACCGCCATGTGAGTCTTGTCTTGAGGGCAAAATGACCAAACGATCTTTTTCTGAAAAAGGTCATAGGTCCAAAGAACCTCTAGAAATCGTGCATTCGGATCTCTGCGGTCCTTTGAATGTCAAAGCACGAGGAGGGTATGAATATTTCATCAGTTTCATTGATGATTATTCTAGGTACGGTTATCTTTATCTAATGCATCATAAGTCCGAAGCTCTTGAAAAGTTCAAAGAGTATAAGGCAGAGGTTGAGAACACATTAGGTAAATCGATAAAAACACTCCGATCAGATCGAGGTGGAGAGTATATGGATTTAAGATTCCAGGACTATATGATAGAACATGGAATAGTATCTCAACTCTCAGCGCCAGGAACACCACAGCAGAATGGTGTGTCCGAGAGGAGAAATAGAACCCTGTTAGACATGGTTCGATCTATGATGAGTTATGCTCATTTGCCTAGTTCGTTTTGGGGATATGCAGTAGAGACTGCAGTATATATTTTGAACATGGTTCCCTCTAAAAGTGTTTCTGAAACACCTTATGAGTTATGGAGAGGGCGTAAAGGTAGTTTACGTCACTTCAGGATTTGGGGGTGTCCGGCACATGTGCTAGTACCCAATCCAAAGAAGTTGGAACATCGTTCAAAATTGTGCCTATTTGTAGGTTACCCCAAGGAAACGAAAGGTGGTCTATTTTATGATCCTCATGAGAACAAGGTACTAGTATCGACTAATGCCACGTTCTTAGAGGAAGACCACATGAGAGATCATAAACCGTCGAGCAAAATTGTTTTGTCCGAATTTTCCAGGAAAGCTACAAACGGATCAACAAAGGTTGTTGATCAGGCTGGTCCTTCTCAAGAGTTGAGAAAACCTCGACGCAGTGGGAGGGATGTAAGACAGCCCGACCGCTACATCGGCTTGTCTGAGACTCAAGTCGTCATACCTGATGATGGCGTTGAGGATCCATTGACCTTTAAACAGGCAATGAATGACATAGACAAGGACCAGTGGCTTAAAGCCATGGATCTCGAAATGGAGTCTATGTACTTCAATTCGGTCTGGGATCTTGTAGACCAACCAGATAGTGAAAGACCTATCGGTTGCAAGTGGATCTACAAGAGAAAACGAGACCAAGCTGGTAAGGTGCAAACCTTTAAGGCTCGACTTGTGGCAAAAGGTTATTCCCAAAGAGAAGGGGTGGACTATGAAGAAACCTTTTCTCCTGTTGCCATGTTAAAGTCGATTAGAATACTCTTATCCATTGCTACATTTTATGATTATGAAATCTGGCAAATGGATGTCAAGACTGCCTTTCTGAATGGTAATCTTGAGGAGAGTATCTATATGGCTCAACCAGAGGGATTCATACTTCAGGGTCAAGAGCAAAAGGTTTGCAAGCTTAATCGATCCATTTATGGGTTGAAGCAAGCATCTAGATCCTGGAATATAAGGTTTGATACGGCGATCAAATCTTATGGCTTTGAACAAAATATTGACGAACCTTGTGTTTACAAGAAAGTAGTCAATACTGTTGTAGCTTTCTTAGTCTTGTACGTAGACGATATACTACTCATTGGGAATGATGTAGGGTTCCTAACTGACGTTAAGAATTGGCTAGCGACCCAATTCCAAATGAAAGATTTGGGAGAGGCTCAGTTTGTTCTAGGGATTCAGATCATAAGGGATCGTAAGAACAAAGTGCTAGCGCTGTCTCAAGCATCTTATATTGACAAGGTGTTGTCAAGATATTCGATGCAGAATTCCAAGAAAGGTTCGCTGCCTTTTAGGCATGGAATTCACTTGTCTAAGGAACAGTCTCCTAAGACACCTCAAGAGGTTGAGGATATGAGACGAATTCCCTATGCATCTGCAGTTGGTAGTCTCATGTACGCTATGTTGTGTACACGACCCGACATCTGCTATGCAGTAGGAATTGTCAGTAGGTTCCAGTCCAATCCAGGATATGATCACTGGACAGCCGTTAAACACATCCTCAAGTATCTTAGGAGAACGAGAGACTATGTGCTTGTGTATGGCGCGAAGGATTTGATCCTTGCAGGATACACTGACTCTGATTTTCAGACTGATATAGATTCCAGGAAATCTACATCAGGATCAGTGTTCACTCTTAACGGAGGAGCAATAGTATGGAGGAGTATAAAGCAAGGTTGTATTGCTGACTCCACCATGGAAGCTGAGTATGTCGCAGCTTGCGAAGCAGCGAAGGAAGCTGTATGGCTTAGGAAGTTCTTGACAGATTTGGAAGTTGTTCCAAATATGAACTTGCCAATCACCCTTTATTGTGATAACAGTGGTGCAGTGGCAAATTCTAAAGAACCTAGAAGCCATAAGCGTGGAAAGCATATTGAGCGGAAGTATCATCTCATCAGGGAGATAGTGCAACGAGGAGATGTGATCGTCACACAGGTAGCCTCGGAGCACAACATTGCTGATCCTTTTACTAAGTCTCTCACGGCTAAAGTGTTTGAGAGACACCTAGAAAGTCTAGGGCTGCGAGCTGCTCAGTAGGACAGTGGGAGAAACTTTAGATATTTGATATTCTAGTTCTCTCGACCAGCATGTACTCCACTGACGTTTTAGTCCAAGTGGGAGTTTGTTGGGTTTAATGTCCTAAAACTCGTAGTTTGTAAATTGTATGAATGTATATATATTATATTTCAATAAAGTTGTTATTGAATTTTAGTGAATTGTGTTTGTATTAACCTATACCAATAACTAACACCCATGGCTGTAGTGTGAGTACTTGAACTTCATGTGTGACATGAATGTGAATCAAGTTCAAGTAGACAGCCAAAATGGTCTATAGTATAGGGATAAGGCTGGGTACCTTATCCTGGGGACACTATTGGACGCGGCTCACTTTGTATAGTACAAAACGATGTGATTCGAATCGTTTCATGTAGAGACATGTGAGTGAGGGCGTCCTGTGCAATGAGTTTGCACAAGACCGAACCAAGAAATAAAATCGCTCTTTCTTTATAACACCGTTTACTGTAAAGACCGATTTTTTTCATATGATGACTTAGGTAACTCGATCTCAATCCTGAGCTTACTATGGACTCCTGTTTATTTGACCTTATCCTTTGACTTGTACGGGTGAGAGTGGCCAGTTCGCCGACTCAATATGCCTACCATCTTGGGGATAAGATTGAATAAGTGGCTGGGGACATAGTTGTAGCAAGATTGGAGTTCACTCCTACCCGCTTTAAGGGTTAGTAGAGAGGTTGTTCCCTTAAGTGCTGGCTCCAGGTCTTGAACAATGGGCCCATCCTCTCCTGATCAGGGAGGAATCTGATTTGATGGTTGGACCACAAATCAATTGTTCATTAGAGGTGTCAGTGGTACTTAAGGAACAAGATATAATACAAGGGTTAAACGGTTTAAATGACCCGTTGTGATTATGAACGACCTGTGAAGGATCGACTTACTGATGATAGTTATATCAACAGGACACAATATATCTACAGTGAGGAGAGTGCAGCCCTTGGACTTTAGTGGAGTCTCCGGGGGTTAACGAATGTTGGTTAGTTCGGTTGAAAGAGTTTTGACCGGATAATCTCGTATCGTTGGAGCTCATGATCTGTAGGTCCTTACGGTTCTCCTGGCTAGCTCGGATAAAGCCGTGAAACAATATAAAAGAAAAGAAAAGAATTTGAATCGTTCAAATTCGGGTTTGTGGAAGAAGGATAGACATATTTAAATATGATTTAAATATGGACATATTTAAATATGATTTAAATATGGCATCGGCCTGAAACATGAATGAGATTCATGTGAAAAAAGTCGGTTTTTATGAAAAATCGAGTTTAGTTATATTATTTAATCAATATTTGATATTGAATTAAATAATATTTATTAATTAAAAAGTTTAATTAATAATTATATATATTTTTTATTTATTAAAATGTTTAATAAATAAAATTATTATTATTATTTTTAATAATAATAATAATTATTTATATATATATATATATATATATATATACTTACATGTGTCTTGCTGCATGCAAGACACATGTTAAAGTATATATTAATATATATATAAGTTACGTAAGTAACTTGATGGGCTGGGCTGCAAGTTTGAATAGTTTTCAAACAAATTGAATTGGATTCAATTAAGAGAGCAAGGGGTACTCAACAAAGAGAATTGGATTCTCTCTCTACACTATCTCTCTGCCTTCTTCTTCCGTAGCTTCTGTTCTGTAGAAAAATAGTTTTTCTTCGTGAAGCTTCGTTCCTCTTTTCTTGATTTAAAGGAGTCCCACCACTCCGTTTCTCGGCCTGAGGATAGCGGGACTACCGTGGGTGGTCCACGAACGTTTCGTGAGAAGGATCGGTGAGCTCGTGAGGAGCATCTGGCGGTGAATTTGGAGAATTACGAACGACAAGGGTATGTGTTCTAACTTCTCTTTTCATCGCTTTTGCATGTTTCCATTTGTTTAAATTGATGAAATTAGAGTGTCCATGATCCAAATTCGCTTCCGCTGCGTGCCATGGGCTTCCGCTGCGTGCCATGGGCGCTCCATCAGGGGACAAGTTTCAAGTTATGAAGATGAAAGAGCTCCTCCGAATTCTTGCCAAAGAATGTCATTGGAGCAGATGGTTGACAATTTAGTCAACAGCACGCTCCAATTCGAGCAGGGAATGCGCCAGTCTCGCCTAGAGACTGAAGTTGAGTGGCAAGGGATGGAGGAGCAACAAAACCAATTTCCTCATAATTATTGTCGAGGTATGTCACTGGAACAAATGGTTAATGAATTAGTTGATAGCACTCACCAATATTCGCAGGCAATGCACGAGGCTCGGTTCGAAGCCAAGCTCCGCGAAGCGAATGAGCAAATAAGTCGTTTGCTCAATCCTGCGAAGGAATTGGAGGGTGAGGAAGATCATCCAGTTGAGCATACCACTGCGGAGAGGTTCTTTGAGGAAATACACCCCGATAGTGATGAAGAGATTGAGAATGCTCCGCCATGCGAAGATGTGATCGGTGAGATTAAGGAAGATGTCGAGCCTAGTCCCGAGGAGGATGTTCAGGTGATAGAGTATGAGGCTGACAAACCTCTATCTGTTTTATTTCCTGTTAAATCCTCTATTGATGCATGCTTTCTTCCTTCTTCTCCTAAGTCCGTCGAGTCTTTATTTTCAGTTGAGTCTTATTTTGTTTTATTTCAGTCTGTTGAGTCTTTTATTTTTCCATATATCAAAAATACCAAAAAAATAACAACTCTGTCCGGCTGCCTCCAAAAGTCGAAGAGCTTGCTTCTCTTAGCAGGTTTTGTTGATTCAAGGAAGAAGGGGCCGAAGAAGTACGAGAATTTCTATGTACCCTGACAGAGTGGAAGACACGTCGAGCATAACGACGTTAAAAAATTGCGCTTCTTGGGAGGCAACCCATGTGTTTTTAGATTCTTGTCTTTACTTTCTGTTTTTATTTTTCCTAGCTTAGTTTCTTAGTTTTTCTTTTTGTAGGGGTTTGTGGCCTAAGGAACGAGATATTTGGGCAAGGACCGCGCTGCTTCAACCACCAACCTAACAAAATTCAGGGGAGGTTTTCTGTTCCCTTAAATTTTGTAATTTTAATCGCTTAGTCTGATGTGTGATACATAGGGGACTATGTATCCTTTTAGGTTGGGGGTGGAGAAGTTTGTTGGATTTCTGTAGTTGTTGAGCTGTGGATATTCTGAATTTGAAGTGTTTTTGTTTGCTGATTGCATGTGTTCGATGAGGACAATCTAGGAAATGCTTTTAAATTCTTCGTAGTTGCATATTTAGAAAAGCATGAGATTGTTTGTGTTAGTTGAGCATTTTTCAAAAAATTTTAAAATTTTTCTGTTGCTCCCTTGCATCTATCGAGCACTTAGCAATCTATTTTTGGTTCTGTAGGCTTAGAATAATCTTATGTAGCTTGAAATCATGTTGTCACCCCGAAAGGCACCTCTAGGGAAGGCTTGATGCATGATAGGTTGTAATAGATTAATCGAGATTATAGCGAAGCTATTGCCTAAGTAAAAAAAAAGTAAGCATGAAAATAAAAACTCCTGAGGTGCTCCTCCTTCTTAATCTCGACTTAAGAAGTGAGCATTAGTCCTTAAAAATGTGAAGCTTGCCCGTAGTCAGATACAATGTGCAATGGAATTGCGGGTAAGCTGGAACGAAGACAAGCTTGACATGTTAGGCTCTCTTGGAGAAGCAAAAGAAAAAAAAAATGGATCAAAAGAAATAAAGAGTACAAAGTACTCAAGAAAAAGAAAATGTTTAGGCCTTTTGATTTGTTACTTTCTTGATTGTTGAAAAGCCATTTAGTCTGTTCTTAATTGCTAGAAGTAGGGGGAAACCATGATGTAGGGTTGCATATGGTTTTCCGGGTCTATTAGAGCTTGAATAGGTTGGCTATACACACACGCACGTAGGGGAGTAACAGTTGAATTTTTGAAAGGTTCTCAATTAGTGCATGCAATTGATTGTTCTCTTTTTGATGCAAATGCCTTGTTTTTAAAAGCACTGAGGTTAGAGTCGATGCATGCAATATCGGTCTTTAGAGGTAATTCAGAGTAGTCTTGCTCGAGGACTAGCAAGATTTAGGTTGGGGGTATTTTGATAGCACTCTAAAAGTGCTAATATTTAGCTCCTAAGTCTTGTAAATTAGAGTAATTAATTGGGTTTAATTGATCTATTTGGTACAATTTAATTGTTAAGGGGTAAATCGGGCATTGACATTAATTAAGGGCTTAAATGGATATTTTAGAACATTTTATGAATTAATTGTTTTGAGTGATTATACTACATTAGTTAAATAATCTAATTTCAACTCAAAATTGATTAGTGGCTTAATGGTGTTGGCTTTGCTAAGAGAATGGTTAAGCCAAGGTTCGAATCATGGTGGGTGCAGGATTTCTATTATTTTTGTAAAAAGTCAAACGGTCAAGGGTCAATGGTCAACGGTCAACGCGCGGCCAACTCCATCGTCCGGCCCGCTCCAGCGCCCGCCTCGCCCATCCGCGCGCCCACGACCCGCGCGCGTGGCCCATCTCCAGACGCCCCGGCCCAGCCTCCGCGCAGCAGGCCCCCATCCGCGCGCGCCCCAGCACGCCCCATGCGCGGCCCAGATCAGCGCCCGCCCGCGTGACCCGCGCCCCAGCACCCGCTCGCCCGCCTGCCGACCCGCGCCCCAGCGCTCCATCAGACGCCCGCGACCCGCCTCAGCGCCCAGCGCCCGCCCGCGCGCGCCCACGACCCGTCCGCGCGCCCCTGCGCGGCCCAATTGGCCAATTTCGGCCCAAAACTCATTTTTTAGCTTTTTAAGCACTTTTGACCTAGTTTTTCAGCCACCATTCACTTAGGAGAGAGAAATTTCGATATTGAGAGTTGTAGCCTCGGGTTTGGTGATATTTTCATCAATTTTCAAGGTTTTTGGACAATTTTTGATCAATTTTCATCACGTTTGGCTAAGGTAAGTGCTCTAATTCGAGTTTAGGGTTGTCTTGATGCATTAGGGAGGGTTTAGCTTTAAATTTCGAGCTTGTATTTGATAGTTTCTTGCATGATTCTTCCTTTGTTTGAATCCCATGAGCATGTATGACTGATTAGGAGTGACGTCCGAGTCCTCACGCATGTTTTACCGTTAAAGGTTAGGACGTATAATTGCCTCAATCGCTAGGTAACAAGGGTCTAAGCGTGACTAATTAATTCTAGCCTAAGTGACAGTAGGAGAATAGCATTAATTATCGTTTGCACGATAGACTTAGGGAAAGAATAGAAATCGCGCCAATTGGTCGAGTTCTCGATCAATCGGTTCGTCGCGATATTACCCGTCACTGTTCTTTGATTGATTTAAGCGTAGCTAACTTAGATTAATTAGCGAGCATGTTTAATTGGAATTGCACTTTTCTAATTAATTCTTTGGGATGTTTGCTACGGAAACGAGCAAACATTTCGCGTGCATGAGATTAAATTACAAGCATGATTAGAATCCCTATGATCTAAGCGCATCAAGATAAATCCCGATCCCTCGAATTAGGAGCACGTGTTCCATTTATTTTTTCGCTCTTTACTTTTCGCATTTATTTTTCCGTTAGCTTAATTTTACTTAGTTTAGTTTTAATTAACTCCCCCTTTTATTTTATTTTGAGTTTTAGTTTAAAAGACAAATAGAAATTAATTAGGAGAGATTGATTAAGGTTCCCTGCGGATCGACCCGTTACCACTAGCTGCAAAGCTTAGTAGTTTCGGTAATTATAAATTTTATTTTGGCGGGATTCGACACCCCGAAAATTAGTTGGACATTCAAAAATCCTTCTACCAGAAGTCATCCATGAATATTTCTATCATGGACTCATCCAACTCAGAGAAGATTGCCATCATGCACCTTTGGAAAGTTGCCGGTGCGTTGCATAAGCCAAAAGGCATTCTGCGGAAGGCAAACGTTCCAAAAGGGCAAGTGAAGGTAGTCTTCTCTTGATCCTTAGGGTCTATAGTAATTTGATTATAGCCTGAATAGCCATCTAAGAAACAATAGTAGGCTCTACCAGCTATTCTGTCTAGCATCTGGTCAATGAATGGTATAGGGAAATGGTCTTTTTTAGTCTCTTTATTTAATTTTCTGTAATCCATACACACTCTCCACCCTGTGACAGTCCTTGTTGGAATCAGTTCGTTATTCTCATTGACTACCACAGTTATTCCCCCCTTTTTAGGCACACATTGGATGAGGCTCACTGTTGCGTGCTCAATGTGTAAAGATAAATAAGCAATAAGGTAGAGAGAGCACTTAGAACATGCAAGCATACATGGTCTCACAGCAAGTAGTAAGTATATTTCATTCGTTTTTTCCACAGAGACTCATTTTTAGCTATTCGCGAAGTGTGATTGTTAAGAAAGATGGGATGAATTTGATGGGGTAAAATTGATTTTTAATTATCTACTTTTTGCTGAATGTATAAAGGGATATAACATAAACAAATGCAAGTTGAAACTAGACTTAAAAGACAAGAGATGGAATTAACAAACGAGGAAGAAAACAGCTAAACAGAATGAAAATCTGGCAGAATTGCGAGGACCGCAATGTTACCGCAATTAAATAACAGCGAAACTGAGTAAATGGGTGAATTAAGGGCTACTAATGACTATCCTATAGGCATTTTATTACGATTCTCAAGCATTGGACCAACTCTCTGTACATCAAACTCACTCTATCTCAAGTATCGTCCGATTCCATGCATTAGAGTCTTAAGTTTACTCGACTTCAAAGTAAGGTCTTAAGCATCTTGTTAAAACAGGAGTGTTTAGTTTGTACTAGGGAAACGCCTATTCCTAGGCCGTTTCCTGATTACCATGAAAGGCTAGTATGATTATATGACTCTGAACTCTTACTCCTTCCAGAGGTTAGGAGTTCTTTGGACAAAATGGATGGCCAATCGAAATTGCCCGTGGGATGAAGCTTACATACAATCAATGATTCGAGAGCTATCCTACATACTTGATGCACGTTTTTTAGCTTATAGTTCTGTCATTAGCATGCCCCTAAGTGGCTTAGCTACTCATGGATATATGGAGAACAGAAAGGGTAGATAAAACAGACATGCTCAGAAGAGAAATATGCTTAAAACAATAAGACAAAACGTAGCAGCAGAAGGTGGAAACTGTGAAAAGCAGAATTTTACTTTGATTACTTTGAATGTTGAACGACAAAGGAAAGCTTCAAAAGAAATGATTCAAAGACAGACAACAACGAAATGCAGTAACTAAAACACTAAGCTAAGAACAACAATGATCAAAACTGGAAATAAGAAGAAGAACGACAGAAAACAGTAAAAGGGTGCTGAAAAGCTTTGTTGCAGACGCCTCGAATGAAGGGGATGAAAGGTCAGCCTTGCTTGGATGAATCCAATCGAGAGAGAAGAAGAATCTTCTCTCCTTCCTATCAGATTATCGATTCCAACAGCTGAGACTCTCACTCCAACAAACGGCAAAGGAAAACAGAGAGAAATGATGGACTGCGAGAAGACTTCTGCGCTTCGGATGATGATCAAACCTCCGACTTTGGCCCCCTTTTATAGTAGTTTGCAGGTGCGTTTGGGCCAAGGAGAACCATCAATCTTCAACGTCATATAGCAGAATGGATGGAGGAGAAAGAACGAATCCCTGAAAATACGGAAATTAACAGAAAAAGATCAGTCAACTTACGGTTTCCACTTGAATAATTGCGGTCACCGCAATGTTTTCGCAATTCATTCGCAATGCTTATTTTTTCATTATTTTCCTTCGGTTTTCAACCCTTTTTCTACCTATTGTGCATAAGTCCTAAATTAGCTACCTTCTTCTAATTCTCATATTAAAGCATAGGTTTAGGCTAAATGCTATCACAAACACCTAAAAGTGTACATCTTCTTAAGCTAAATGGGTCCTAAATAAGTCACTTTCAGAGACTTAACACACCCCCAAACTTAAGGTTTTGCTTGTCCTCAAGCATTCTAAGGACTTACTTAGGCTTGTTTTTTTATCTTCTTTAACTACTTACCGACTCCCCTATATCCCTATCTCTAGCAGTGCTGTCCTGTGACACACTTCTAAGTTTAGAACTAACCTCTTTATCAAGCTTCTTCTGACTTCACCTGCCTACTATACCTGCTGTTTTTATTAACCCCCTACTACTGATCTAGCTACTTTTATGACATCATGCCACTATCCCTAAGGTTTCAAATTCTACCAAGCTTTACTCCAGACTCAGTACATGCTTCTAGCTTTATTTTTAATGTGTCTAGGATTCCTTAGAGTCATGCCAGTCTTAGTATTAACAGTGACAGTGGTACTTTTAGAGAACAACCTAAACCCTGGCATCACTACATTGGATATACATTCATCTCCTTAGACAAACCTAGAAACTACAACCTTGTGCTTAGCTCTTTGAGGATCAGAGTTCTTTTTTTTTAAATAGGACATCTAAGCCACAAGATTATAACTCCTAAGCATACATCCTTCTTCCCCTATTTCTCCTTTTCCCTTTTTTACTTAGGTGGAGTCTCTCCTTGGGTTGCCTTTTGATGCAATGCCACTTATGGTTTACACACTTGGCACTGATTACTCAGCACTTGAGAGAGACTCCCCTCTTTATTCTTATTTTTCACTTTTTCTATTTATCACAAAAAAATTTCTTAAAGGAGAAGAAGACTGCTTATGTCCTAAGGAAAAGAGGAATGTTCCTAGGCCTAGGGTGGCCTCCCCCAAACTTCAACTACTCATTGTCCCCAATGAGTGTCTGAGGTGGCACACCCCCAAACTTATCCTAGAAGCATCTAGTCTAAAGTAAAACAAAGAGAATCTAAAAATCCTAGGCATAGGCAATGTTGGGTTTAATGTCCTAAAACTCGTAGTTTGTAAATTGTATGAATGTATATATATTATATTTCAATAAAGTTGTTATTGAATTTTAGTGAATTGTGTTTGTATTAACCTATACCAATAACTAACACCCATGGCTGTAGTGTGAGTACTTGAACTTCATGTGTGACATGAATGTGAATCAAGTTCAAGTAGACAGCCAAAATGGTCTATAGTATAGGGATAAGGCTGGGTACCTTATCCTGGGGACACTATTGGACGCGGCTCACTTTGTATAGTACAAAACGATGTGATTCGAATCGTTTCATGTAGAGACATGTGAGTGAGGGCGTCCTGTGCAATGAGTTTGCACAAGACCGAACCAAGAAATAAAATCGCTCTTTCTTTATAACACCGTTTACTGTAAAGACCGATTTTTTTCATATGATGACTTAGGTAACTCGATCTCAATCCTGAGCTTACTATGGACTCCTGTTTATTTGACCTTATCCTTTGACTTGTACGGGTGAGAGTGGCCAGTTCGCCGACTCAATATGCCTACCATCTTGGGGATAAGATTGAATAAGTGGCTGGGGACATAGTTGTAGCAAGATTGGAGTTCACTCCTACCCGCTTTAAGGGTTAGTAGAGAGGTTGTTCCCTTAAGTGCTGGCTCCAGGTCTTGAACAATGGGCCCATCCTCTCCTGATCAGGGAGGAATCTGATTTGATGGTTGGACCACAAATCAATTGTTCATTAGAGGTGTCAGTGGTACTTAAGGAACAAGATATAATACAAGGGTTAAACGGTTTAAATGACCCGTTGTGATTATGAACGACCTGTGAAGGATCGACTTACTGATGATAGTTATATCAACAGGACACAATATATCTACAGTGAGGAGAGTGCAGCCCTTGGACTTTAGTGGAGTCTCCGGGGGTTAACGAATGTTGGTTAGTTCGGTTGAAAGAGTTTTGACCGGATAATCTCGTATCGTTGGAGCTCATGATCTGTAGGTCCTTACGGTTCTCCTGGCTAGCTCGGATAAAGCCGTGAAACAATATAAAAGAAAAGAAAAGAATTTGAATCGTTCAAATTCGGGTTTGTGGAAGAAGGATAGACATATTTAAATATGATTTAAATATGGACATATTTAAATATGATTTAAATATGGCATCGGCCTGAAACATGAATGAGATTCATGTGAAAAAAGTCGGTTTTTATGAAAAATCGAGTTTAGTTATATTATTTAATCAATATTTGATATTGAATTAAATAATATTTATTAATTAAAAAGTTTAATTAATAATTATATATATTTTTTATTTATTAAAATGTTTAATAAATAAAATTATTATTATTATTTTTAATAATAATAATAATTATTTATATATATATATATATATATATATATATACTTACATGTGTCTTGCTGCATGCAAGACACATGTTAAAGTATATATTAATATATATATAAGTTACGTAAGTAACTTGATGGGCTGGGCTGCAAGTTTGAATAGTTTTCAAACAAATTGAATTGGATTCAATTAAGAGAGCAAGGGGTACTCAACAAAGAGAATTGGATTCTCTCTCTACACTATCTCTCTGCCTTCTTCTTCCGTAGCTTCTGTTCTGTAGAAAAATAGTTTTTCTTCGTGAAGCTTCGTTCCTCTTTTCTTGATTTAAAGGAGTCCCACCACTCCGTTTCTCGGCCTGAGGATAGCGGGACTACCGTGGGTGGTCCACGAACGTTTCGTGAGAAGGATCGGTGAGCTCGTGAGGAGCATCTGGCGGTGAATTTGGAGAATTACGAACGACAAGGGTATGTGTTCTAACTTCTCTTTTCATCGCTTTTGCATGTTTCCATTTGTTTAAATTGATGAAATAAGAGTGTCCATGATCCAAATTCGCTTCCGCTGCGTGCCATGGGCTTCCGCTGCGTGCCATGGGCGCTCCATCAATTGGTATCAGAGCGTTTTTGGCCACTCAATTTCCATCAATTTAAATTATGGTGGGTTTTATTTAGAAATTGTTTCTGAATGGAATTCTAAAGTGAATATCGATTTTGGCATAGTTTCTTTTGAATTTCTTTATTTGTAATTGCCCGAGATTGTATGGGCTTTAATGTATGCTAAAGAGTCTGTATTTTTTAGAGTCATTAGAGTCCATATAGGGTTCTTTGTGAAAGAAGTTTGAGATTGAAACTCGCCGAAATGTTCGGTGTAAGTTCAAACTCATTCTGGGCAATACGAGGAGAAATTCGAAGAAAATTTGGCCGAAGCGTTCGGAGGAAGCAAGTTGGTCAAAGGCGGTGCGAAGAGTTCGAAGTCCGCTCAAGACGTGGCTTGTTGATCAAGCTTGTAATAAATTAGTTATTGCTTGCTAAATGCCAAAATCGATCCACTTTAGTATGTTTAATTAATTATGCATTGCGAATGTATGTTTTAATTAAATTCCATGTTTGTATGTGCATAACGTATGCCATATAGATTTAAAATCCCACCGTAGGAAGCATGCTTCATGCATTGAAAATATGTTATAAGTGTTATAATATATCGTATGCATATTTGGCAATTCATGATTTTTGATATAAAAGTTATATTAATTCATGATTTAGTTGTTGTTAGTTTAATAGAATAATTGATATAAGTGTTATATTAATTATGAAATTAAATCAACAACATAGATTGCCATAGTTTTATGCACATGGTATATTATAAGTGTTATAATGTATAGGATGCATGTTAATTCATGAGTATTAATATAAGAGTTATATTAATTCATGAATTAGATGTTGTTTGCTTAATAGAATAATTGATATAAGTGTTATATTAATTATGAAATTAAACATCCAACATTAGATGCATTTTGTTTGTTATAAGTGTTATAATGTATAGGATGCATGCTTAATTCATGAGAATTGATATAAGTGTTATATTAATTTATGAATTAGGAGTTGTATATTTAAAATCATAATCGATATAATTGTTATATTAATTATGAAATTAAATATTCAACTTGTCGTGCCTTAGTGTTGCATGTTTGAGAAGCATGTAGAAGTTTGTTGTAGTAAGTCTTAGTTTTGCAAAGCGTTGTAAAATTGGCATAGACTTTTAAAATCTATAACAAAGAAACGCATGCTCACTTAGGGTTGAATGTATCGTTCCGTTTCATTAGATGAATAGGTCGATATCTTGTAAATGCTAAGGTTACAAGAAACTCACCCGGGGACATCCTGTTCGAGGTTGGAGGTATTTAAGCTGACGGTTTACGGAACACCTCCTACCTGGGGACCATCCGGTTCTTGAGTAAAGTTAACCCGGCTTTATGAGCATGCGTGAGTGGTGTGAGGTAATAAAGTGTTTATCACCTAGACATCATAGGTAAAAGTTTGTTTTACCTAGACTTAGGCCTTATTGTCTTAGCCGGATAATGCCTGAGTAATTTACCCATTCCGTCTTAAAATACTTAGTAGAGGTGTTGAGAAGGTATATATGATATGTCCCTCTCCTCCTACGTTCTCTGTCAAGTTCACACCGTGAGAATTATGCTCGGCCTCGTGATGTCAATAGGGCATCCCCATTCGGATGGTATTTGCATAATTCAAGAGCAAGGTGAATGGAGAAAGTATTTATAGTAAGTGGGAGAAGGAAGTATGTCAATACATCCTGCGGTCTCCTCCATTGGATTGAACCGTGAGATTCCTATGTTCTGCCTGCTAGGTGCCCACAAGTGGTACCGATCCATTCGGAGGGCCGTTTCATAGGAATCGGAACATCTCAATCACCATTTATGGATAAAGAAACATAGAGCCATTCCCAACTTTGACATTTCCATTCGGTTGCATCGTTGGGGCCGCCCTATGAATTCTAAAAATGGAGGGTCACACTTACGAGATTTGCTAAGGAGTTAGTAAATCTTGACCAAACAGCGATAACTAAGATGCTATAGGAATATGAGATATTCTGGTATTAGCATTTAGTCAAGAATGTCTTGATTCAGTGAAGGAATGCTTGACTGCCCCTCGGTAGCAACCATTCTGACCCACTGAAGTATCGTTGCAGTTTAATAATGAGTTTTGGGTACATTATTATTCTTTGCTAAATTCTTGATTGGTGTGTAAATTAGGTTAAAACCTTTTCACTAATATTTATTCATTCTCTTTTCAGCATGTCTAGCTCATTTATTCACTTACTAGCTTCCGATAAGTTAACGGGCGATAACTACGCGACCTGGAAATCGAACTTGAATACGATTCTTGTTCTAGATGATCTCAGGTTCGTCTTATCAGAGGATTGTCCTCCCCCTCCTAGCTCGGATGCGACTCGAACTGTTCGAGAAGCATATGATAGATGGACAAGGGCTAATGATAAAGCCCGAGTCTATATCTTAGCCAGCATATCTGTTGTGTTAGCTAAGAAGCACGAGGATATGGTTTCTGCTAAAGAAATCATGTCTTCATTACAGGAGATGTTTGGACTTCCGTCCTCATCGGTCTGTCATGAAGCCCTCAAATTCGTTTACAACTCTCGCATGAAGGAGGGAACCTCTGTTAGGGAGCATGTCCTTAACATGATGGTCCACTTCAATGTGGCGGAAGTAAACGGAGCTATTATAAATGAGTCAAGTCAAGTAAGCTTTATCTTGGAATCTCTTCCGAAGAGTTTCCTTCAGTTCAGAACCAATTTGGTAATGAATAAGATAAAGTATAATCTGACTTCTCTCCTCAGCGAGCTACAGACTTATCAGTCCCTACACACTTCTAAAGGAAAAGAGAAGGAGGCAAACGTTGTCACTTCTAGGAAATTCCAAAAGGGGTCGTCTTCTGGGAGTAAGTCTGAACTTTCTTCTATTAAGAATAAGAGTATTCAAAAGAAGAAGAAAGATAAAAGGAAGGGAAAAGCACCTGCTACTGCTAAGAGCAAGAGTAGATCTGCAGACAAAGGAAAATGTTTCCATTGTGGTGTAGATGGGCACTGGAAACGCAATTGCCCAAAGTATCTTGCAGAGAAAAAGGCTGAGAAAGAAAGACAAGGTAAATATGATTTACTTGTTGTTGAAACATGTTTAGTAGAACATGATTGTCATACCTGGATACTTGATTCAGGAGCTACTAACCATGTTTGTTCTTCTTTTCAGGAAACTAGTTCTTGGCAGCCACTTTCTCGCGGTGAGATAACTCTCAGAGTTGGAACTGGAGAGGTTGTCTCAGCTGAAGCAGTGGGAGCTGTAAAGTTGTTGTATAGAGATAGTTTCATTTTACTAGAAAATGTACTCCTGGTTCCTACCTTCCAGAGGAATCTTGTATCTATATCTTGTTTGTTAGAACAGTTATATAAAGTATCTTTTGTTCATAATGAAGCGTTCATTAGCAAAAGAGGTGTACGTATTTGTTCTGCGAAACTTGAAAACAACTTGTATGTGTTAAGACCAACCGAAGTCAAAGCTATTTTGAACACTGAAATGTTTAAAACAGCTGAGACTCAAACTAAAAGGCAGAAACTTTCTCCAAGTACTTATCTTTGGCACTTAAGACTAGGTCACATTAATCTCAATAGGATTGGGAGATTGGTTAAGAATGGTCTGCTAAATCGTTTAGAGGACAACTCTTTACCGCCATGTGAGTCTTGTCTTGAGGGCAAAATGACCAAACGATCTTTTTCTGAAAAAGGTCATAGGTCCAAAGAACCTCTAGAAATCGTGCATTCGGATCTCTGCGGTCCTTTGAATGTCAAAGCACGAGGAGGGTATGAATATTTCATCAGTTTCATTGATGATTATTCTAGGTACGGTTATCTTTATCTAATGCATCATAAGTCCGAAGCTCTTGAAAAGTTCAAAGAGTATAAGGCAGAGGTTGAGAACACATTAGGTAAATCGATAAAAACACTCCGATCAGATCGAGGTGGAGAGTATATGGATTTAAGATTCCAGGACTATATGATAGAACATGGAATAGTATCTCAACTCTCAGCGCCAGGAACACCACAGCAGAATGGTGTGTCCGAGAGGAGAAATAGAACCCTGTTAGACATGGTTCGATCTATGATGAGTTATGCTCATTTGCCTAGTTCGTTTTGGGGATATGCAGTAGAGACTGCAGTATATATTTTGAACATGGTTCCCTCTAAAAGTGTTTCTGAAACACCTTATGAGTTATGGAGAGGGCGTAAAGGTAGTTTACGTCACTTCAGGATTTGGGGGTGTCCGGCACATGTGCTAGTACCCAATCCAAAGAAGTTGGAACATCGTTCAAAATTGTGCCTATTTGTAGGTTACCCCAAGGAAACGAAAGGTGGTCTATTTTATGATCCTCATGAGAACAAGGTACTAGTATCGACTAATGCCACGTTCTTAGAGGAAGACCACATGAGAGATCATAAACCGTCGAGCAAAATTGTTTTGTCCGAATTTTCCAGGAAAGCTACAAACGGATCAACAAAGGTTGTTGATCAGGCTGGTCCTTCTCAAGAGTTGAGAAAACCTCGACGCAGTGGGAGGGATGTAAGACAGCCCGACCGCTACATCGGCTTGTCTGAGACTCAAGTCGTCATACCTGATGATGGCGTTGAGGATCCATTGACCTTTAAACAGGCAATGAATGACATAGACAAGGACCAGTGGCTTAAAGCCATGGATCTCGAAATGGAGTCTATGTACTTCAATTCGGTCTGGGATCTTGTAGACCAACCAGATAGTGAAAGACCTATCGGTTGCAAGTGGATCTACAAGAGAAAACGAGACCAAGCTGGTAAGGTGCAAACCTTTAAGGCTCGACTTGTGGCAAAAGGTTATTCCCAAAGAGAAGGGGTGGACTATGAAGAAACCTTTTCTCCTGTTGCCATGTTAAAGTCGATTAGAATACTCTTATCCATTGCTACATTTTATGATTATGAAATTTGGCAAATGGATGTCAAGACTGCCTTTCTGAATGGTAATCTTGAGGAGAGTATCTATATGGCTCAACCAGAGGGATTCATACTTCAGGGTCAAGAGCAAAAGGTTTGCAAGCTTAATCGATCCATTTATGGGTTGAAGCAAGCATCTAGATCCTGGAATATAAGGTTTGATACGGCGATCAAATCTTATGGCTTTGAACAAAATATTGACGAACCTTGTGTTTACAAGAAAGTAGTCAATACTGTTGTAGCTTTCTTAGTCTTGTACGTAGACGATATACTACTCATTGGGAATGATGTAGGGTTCCTAACTGACGTTAAGAATTGGCTAGCGACCCAATTCCAAATGAAAGATTTGGGAGAGGCTCAGTTTGTTCTAGGGATTCAGATCATAAGGGATCGTAAGAACAAAGTGCTAGCGCTGTCTCAAGCATCTTATATTGACAAGGTGTTGTCAAGATATTCGATGCAGAATTCCAAGAAAGGTTCGCTGCCTTTTAGGCATGGAATTCACTTGTCTAAGGAACAGTCTCCTAAGACACCTCAAGAGGTTGAGGATATGAGACGAATTCCCTATGCATCTGCAGTTGGTAGTCTCATGTACGCTATGTTGTGTACACGACCCGACATCTGCTATGCAGTAGGAATTGTCAGTAGGTTCCAGTCCAATCCAGGATATGATCACTGGACAGCCGTTAAACACATCCTCAAGTATCTTAGGAGAACGAGAGACTATGTGCTTGTGTATGGCGCGAAGGATTTGATCCTTGCAGGATACACTGACTCTGATTTTCAGACTGATATAGATTCCAGGAAATCTACATCAGGATCAGTGTTCACTCTTAACGGAGGAGCAATAGTATGGAGGAGTATAAAGCAAGGTTGTATTGCTGACTCCACCATGGAAGCTGAGTATGTCGCAGCTTGCGAAGCAGCGAAGGAAGCTGTATGACTTAGGAAGTTCTTGACAGATTTGGAAGTTGTTCCAAATATGAACTTGCCAATCACCCTTTATTGTGATAACAGTGGTGCAGTGGCAAATTCTAAAGAACCTAGAAGCCATAAGCGTGGAAAGCATATTGAGCGGAAGTATCATCTCATCAGGGAGATAGTGCAACGAGGAGATGTGATCGTCACACAGGTAGCCTCGGAGCACAACATTGCTGATCCTTTTACTAAGTCTCTCACGGCTAAAGTGTTTGAGAGACACCTAGAAAGTCTAGGGCTGCGAGCTGCTCAGTAGGACAGTGGGAGAAACTTTAGATATTTGATATTCTAGTTCTCTCGACCAGCATGTACTCCACTGACGTTTTAGTCCAAGTGGGAGTTTGTTGGGTTTAATGTCCTAAAACTCGTAGTTTGTAAATTGTATGAATGTATATATATTATATTTCAATAAAGTTGTTATTGAATTTTAGTGAATTGTGTTTGTATTAACCTATACCAATAACTAACACCCATGGCTGTAGTGTGAGTACTTGAACTTCATGTGTGACATGAATGTGAATCAAGTTCAAGTAGACAGCCAAAATGGTCTATAGTATAGGGATAAGGCTGGGTACCTTATCCTGGGGACACTATTGGACGCGGCTCACTTTGTATAGTACAAAACGATGTGATTCGAATCGTTTCATGTAGAGACATGTGAGTGAGGGCGTCCTGTGCAATGAGTTTGCACAAGACCGAACCAAGAAATAAAATCGCTCTTTCTTTATAACACCGTTTACTGTAAAGACCGATTTTTTTCATATGATGACTTAGGTAACTCGATCTCAATCCTGAGCTTACTATGGACTCCTGTTTATTTGACCTTATCCTTTGACTTGTACGGGTGAGAGTGGCCAGTTCGCCGACTCAATATGCCTACCATCTTGGGGATAAGATTGAATAAGTGGCTGGGGACATAGTTGTAGCAAGATTGGAGTTCACTCCTACCCGCTTTAAGGGTTAGTAGAGAGGTTGTTCCCTTAAGTGCTGGCTCCAGGTCTTGAACAATGGGCCCATCCTCTCCTGATCAGGGAGGAATCTGATTTGATGGTTGGACCACAAATCAATTGTTCATTAGAGGTGTCAGTGGTACTTAAGGAACAAGATATAATACAAGGGTTAAACGGTTTAAATGACCCGTTGTGATTATGAACGACCTGTGAAGGATCGACTTACTGATGATAGTTATATCAACAGGACACAATATATCTACAGTGAGGAGAGTGCAGCCCTTGGACTTTAGTGGAGTCTCCGGGGGTTAACGAATGTTGGTTAGTTCGGTTGAAAGAGTTTTGACCGGATAATCTCGTATCGTTGGAGCTCATGATCTGTAGGTCCTTACGGTTCTCCTGGCTAGCTCGGATAAAGCCGTGAAACAATATAAAAGAAAAGAAAAGAATTTGAATCGTTCAAATTCGGGTTTGTGGAAGAAGGATAGACATATTTAAATATGATTTAAATATGGACATATTTAAATATGATTTAAATATGGCATCGGCCTGAAACATGAATGAGATTCATGTGAAAAAAGTCGGGTTTTTATGAAAAATCGAGTTTAGTTATATTATTTAATCAATATTTGATATTGAATTAAATAATATTTATTAATTAAAAAGTTTAATTAATAATTATATATATTTTTTATTTATTAAAATGTTTAATAAATAAAATTATTATTATTATTTTTAATAATAATAATAATTATTTATATATATATATATATATATATATATACTTACATGTGTCTTGCTGCATGCAAGACACATGTTAAAGTATATATTAATATATATATAAGTTACGTAAGTAACTTGATGGGCTGGGCTGCAAGTTTGAATAGTTTTCAAACAAATTGAATTGGATTCAATTAAGAGAGCAAGGGGTACTCAACAAAGAGAATTGGATTCTCTCTCTACACTATCTCTCTGCCTTCTTCTTCCGTAGCTTCTGTTCTGTAGAAAAATAGTTTTTCTTCGTGAAGCTTCGTTCCTCTTTTCTTGATTTAAAGGAGTCCCACCACTCCGTTTCTCGGCCTGAGGATAGCGGGACTACCGTGGGTGGTCCACGAACGTTTCGTGAGAAGGATCGGTGAGCTCGTGAGGAGCATCTGGCGGTGAATTTGGAGAATTACGAACGACAAGGGTATGTGTTCTAACTTCTCTTTTCATCGCTTTTGCATGTTTCCATTTGTTTAAATTGATGAAATAAGAGTGTCCATGATCCAAATTCGCTTCCGCTGCGTGCCATGGGCTTCCGCTGCGTGCCATGGGCGCTCCATCAGGCAAAACATTTAAAAGCAATTACCCCAGCAGCAGAAAATTTGAACAAAACAGACAGTTTAAGGACTGATGGTTTATGCATGCTGAGCCCTATTCAGAGGCTAATTTAAACTATCAAAGGGTGTCCTATGACACTCATCCAGCATGCGTTAAGATCAGCTATATAAGGTAGTCATGCTAGCAGCAAAAGATAGAATTTAACAGATCACAGCCTAACTACACAGACAGTCCAAAACATGCAATCAGTCACAAAATTTGCGGGAACCGCAATTATTTCGCAATTCAATCCGGGCAGATATAACATTGATTAGGGCCCCTCAGCATGCTTTTTCCTGTTACTCACGCATCCTAAAAATAAAGCTAAACTATCCTACCTATTCAGCTAACATCAGACTAGACTAAGCAAAAGAAAAAACATAAAACTAAACATTAAAAACAGATCAAAAGTTGAACACAAAACAGCATAATGCACATGATCCTATCAGGAAGCAGAAAAATTGTTTTTTTTTTTCTAAGGGAACAGCAATACTCCCTTTAGTGCACTTCAAACCAGCACTCAATTCTCGTCATCCTCATCAGGTTGCCTTGGTCTTGGGGGCACCCATGGAGTTAGGAGATTGGTAGGGAACTCAGGGAAGAGGCACCCCAGCTGGTCTGCAACTTCCTTGTCCCTCGCCTGCGCATAAGTGGCCCATTGAGCCATTCTTCTCTGCAAATCCATCAAGCAGGCCATGGATAGGGACTGTTCAGCAGCCAGCCTATCCAGTTCAAACTCCATATTCCCCTTTCTTCTCAACCTCAGGTTCGCAGGCAGTTCCAAATGGCCTGTGTAAGGCATCTGCTGCTCCAAGCGCTCGGTGGGGACTCCTGCAAGCAAACATAGCTTGGTTATAGTATTAGGGAAAAACAAGGGTCCCTTACCTTTCTTTGCGCATTCAGCAATAGCAGCAGAGATGACTTCTCCCACGTTAATCGTGAGACCTCTCATGATCGCATATACCAGCAGCGATCGGCTCTGGTTTATTGTAGTCTCGTGAGTCACGGGGGACAATCTCCTTCGCACAAATGAAAACCAAACAGCCGCCTTAGCCGTGAGGTTGGCACTCATGAGAGTGTGCCTCCCATTGCGTGATACGGTCCAAGAAGCTTCAGGCTGGCCAATTGTCCGAATGGCCTCTTCCAGAACTGCCTCAGTAGGCTCATCAACTATCCGTGATTAATCTGTATGAGTTTGGCCCTTGAGACCAAAGGCTTCATTGATGGCCTTGGCTGAGAAATCCACTTCCACCCCTCTGACCACAGACAGGCCATCCTCAGGGCTGAGCACATTGGCGTAAAAATCGTACACCATGCTCGTGTAGGCTGGATTAGGCGGTCTGCAAAATTCCTCCCAGCCGTGGTTGATCACTCCTGCGCGCAAGAACTGCGGCAGGTCAGCGAGTCGGTCGAGGAAGCCTTTCTCGTGCAACAGGTCCCTCTTCCTTAACTCCACGCCCCTGGATTCAGCGTCAGATGAGACATACCTCACTGACTGAGGCTCGTCTTCAGGGTAGAGCTTGGCCTTCCCCTTATCTGCTGGTTTGGCTGACTCGGCAGCCTCAACCTTGAGCCTTTTGAGTGATGGCTCCGTGCTTTCTTTGTCTGCTGAAGGCACTCTCTTGGCCTTCTTCTTCTTCATCTTCTTGGGTTTCTTGGCCGTGACAATCTTGGCCTTCTTCTTCTTCTTAATGTTGATCTGCTGGAGGCATGCCCCCAACGTCTCCTCCATGGAATCATCCTGCTGTGCAGGAACATCAGGGCTGTCTTCCCTCATGGGAGAAAAGACTTCGTCTTCCCCAGCATCGCCACTGCCCTGCGTGGACTCTTGATAATCCCCATATGGGAATTCAGGATCAGGCCGTGGAGAATTGTGCAATGGCGTGGGATTGTGCTCTGCTGATGGTGTCTGCGCAGAACTCAGTGGCGAAGACGGCAGTTCAGGACTCTGCGCTGCTGCAGGTGTCGGGTCAGAACTCTGAGGTGCTGGAGACAACTCGGAGCTCTGTGCAGGCGGTGACGACTCTGCGCTCGGCACTGGTTCAGACGGTGAAGGACTACGCGCAGGTGATGCAGACGGCGACGAACCTTCTTTGGCTGACTCGTGGGATGCACGATCAGTTTCTTGACTCTCCACAGAGGGAGTCTTTGCTGTGCTTGGTTCGGCAGCCGTCTTGACACTCCACCGGCGTTTCTTGGGCGTGCCCACTGGCTCAGATGGTCCCGCAGGAATCTCAGTGACCACCCTCCACTTCTTCCTACGAATAGGAAGCTTGGGAAGAGGACCGGTGCGAACGGCATCATCGTCTGCAAGGGTGAGAAGTGCTTCCCTCGCAGCCGCTTCAGCTGCGTCATCAGCCTTCTTCTTGGCTGCAGATCTCTCCGCTCGTGTGAACACCATCGTTGAGTTTTGGAGATCTTGAGAGAAGAATCAAAGATGAAGAGAATCTCAGAGTTCTTGGAAATCAGAAACTGACAGAATCGTATCGATCGAGCGCTTCCCAACGGATATAAAGGCAACGGATAAATCCCAACGGCTATTTTTTTGCGGATCCAGCAATTCCAGCGCAATTCCAGGGATTGTTTTTTATCTAAATGTCAATCTTTGATCGCCCGTATCTTTTATTTGGCTCAACCGTTTCTTGATTTTTAAACCTGGATTTACTCTCCTTGATCCCCTCTTTCGAATCCTTGCAAAAACAAATAAAACAAACATTAAATACGCAATTAAAATTACACCACAAAACATACAAACGATAATCGGAAAAACAGAAAAAATAAACTAAGGCATTGGCCTTGACTAAACGAGCACAGTAACCACTCGTTCTCTCTCGTTCTTTTTGTCATGCTTCAGTCAAGAGGAAGGCCGAGAGAGTCTTCACATCTCCTTCCTCATAGTAGTGCTTCAACCTAGCACCATTGACCATAAATGGCTGGCCTTGCTGCAAGTTCTTTATCTCTATTGCACCATGAACAAAGACATTAGTAATAACAAATGGACCCGACCATCTGGACTTTAGTTTGCCTGGAAATATCTTTAAACGTGAGTTAAATAATAGGACAAGTTGGCCTTTCCTAAAGTCTTTGATCCTAAGTCTACTGTCGTGCCATATTTTGGTCTTTTCTTTATACATTTTGGCATTCTCATAGGCCATATGCCTAAACTCATCAAGTTCATGTAGCTTCAAAGACCTCAGTGTCCCCGCATCCTTTACACAAAAATTCAATTCCTTCATGGCCCAAAATGCTTTGTTTTCTAACTCAAGTGGCAAGTGGCAAGCCTTGCCATACACCAACCTATAGGGAGACATGCCTAGGGGTGTCTTATATGCTGTTCTATAAGCCCAAAGTGCATCCTCAAGCTTAAATGACCAGTCTTTCCTATTAGGTTTGACCACCTTTTCTAGGATGTTCTTAATCTCCCTATTGGAAATTTCAGCTTGACCATTTGAGTGTGGGTGGTAGGGAGTAGCTACCCTATGTCTAATGTTATATTTAGCCAATATCTTCTCCATAGCCTTATTAATGAAATGTGACCCCTCATCACTAATGATAGCACGAGGAGTCCCAAATCTAGTGAAAATGTGCCTATGCAAGAAGCTAGTGACTGTTTTAGCATCATTATTAGGACATGCTTTGGCTTCTACCCACTTGGACACGTAGTCTACTGCTACTAAAATGTAAAGGTTACCTGATGATGGAGGGAATGGTCCCATGAAATCAATGCCCCACACATCAAAGAGCTCCAACTCTAAGATGTAGGTGAGGGGCATCTCATCCTTGCGACTGAGGTTACCTGTCCTCTGGCATTCGTCACAGCTGTGGGCATAGTTGTGGGCGTCCTTGAAGATTGTTGGCCAATAGTAGCCACTCTGAAATACCTTCGCAGCTGTTCTTTGACCACCAAAGTGTCCACCATAAGGAGATGAGTGGCAGTGCTGCAGCACAGACTTCGCTTCAGCAGCTGAAACACATTTCCTTAGCAAGCCATCAGCACAGGTTCTGTAGAGTGTGGGGTCATCCCAGATGAATTTCCTTGCTTCATGAAGGAACCTCTTCTTCTCTTGTCCTCCCTTGAACACTGGTAATACCTGTGATGCACGGAAGTTAGCAATGTCAGCAAACCAAGGTTCCTCATCGTTATCACGATGAGCCAAAGCAAAGACATGTTCATCAATAAAAGCATCAGAAATTGCGGTCTCCGCAATTTTTTCGCAATTGTGCTGCAATCGAGACAGGTGATCTGCAACCACATTTTCACAACCTTTCTTGTCCCGAATGTCCAAATCAAATTCCTGCAGCAATAACACCCATCTAATCAATCTAGGCTTAGCGTCAGCCTTCCTCATAAGATATTTTAAAGCAGAATGGTCAGTGTATACAATGGTCCTAGTGCCTACAATGTAATTTCTAAATTTTTCACAAGCAAATACTACAGCAAGCATCTCTTTCTCAGTAGTTGTATAATTACATTGAGCCTCATTCAAGGTCTTGCTAGCATAATAGACAGGGTGTGTCAGCTTGTCAATCTTCTGTCCTAACATGACTCCTACAGCATAGTCATTGGCATCGCATAGCATCTCAAATGGGAGATCCCAATTTGGTCCGACTATGATAGGTGCTGTGACTAGTGCTTCCTTAAGGGTTTTCCAAGCTACTACACATTCTTTAGAGAAGATAAATGGTCTATTTAGCTCTAGAAGCTCGCACAGAGGCTTGGCTATCTTAGAAAAGTCCTTAATGAACCTTCTGTAAAAACCAGCATGCCCTAAGAAGCTTCTAATGGCTTTGACATTTTGTGGCTCTACCAACTTCTCTATGATCTCTATCTTGGCCCGATCAACTTCTACACCTGCCCTTGACACTCTATGTCCTAAGACAATCCCCTCATCTACCATAAAGTGGCATTTTTCCCAATTTAGGACTAGATTGGTCTCTTCACACCTAGCCAGGACTTGTCCTAGGTTTTCTAGACAGGTTTTAAATGAATCCCCAAAGACTGAGAAGTCATCCATGAATATTTCTATCATGGACTCATCCAACTCGGAGAAGATTGCCATCATGCACCTTTGGAAAGTTGCCGGTGCATTGCATAAGCCAAAAGGCATTCTGCGGAAGGCAAACGTTCCAAAAGGGCAAGTGAAGGTGGTCTTCTCTTGATCCTTAGGATCTATAGTAATTTGATTATAGCCTGAATAGCCATCTAAGAAACAATAGTAGGCTCTACCAGCTATTCTGTCTAGCATCTGGTCAATGAACGGTATAGGGAAATGGTCTTTTTTAGTTTCTTTATTTAACTTTCTGTAATCCATACACACTCTCCACCCTGTGACAGTCCTTGTTGGAATCAGTTCGTTGTTCTCATTTACTACCACAGTTATTCCCCCCTTCTTAGGTACACATTGGATGGGGCTCACCCACTGGCTACTAGCTATGGGGAAAATCACTCCTGCATCTAACCATTTGATTATTTCCTTTTTCACTACCTCTTTCATAGAGGGGTTTAACCTACGCTGGTGATCTACCCTAGGTGTGTGCTCTTCCTCTAGTATAATTTTGTGCATGCAATAAGAAGGGCTAATGCCTCGAATATCAGCAATAGTCCATGCTATAGCCTTCCTATGTTGCTTAAGCAGTAAAATTAATTCACCCTCATGCTGTTCACTTAGTTTAGAAGAAATAATTACTGGCAGTGTATCATTATTTCCTAAATATGCATATTTGAGGTGAGTGGGTAGTGGTTTCAGTTCTAAAACAGGTGGATGCTCAATGGAGGGTTTTAACGGATTTACAGTTCTATCAGTTAAATCTATATTCATACATACATGCTGTGGTTTATCTACAGGCATATCCATTATGTCAGATACATTCAAGTCAGCTACATCTACTTGTACATATTCACTAGCATGCTTGGTTAACAGTACATGCTCTAATTGTTCTTCCATTAGTGAGTCAACAACATCCATGCTAGCACAGGATTCAAGGTCAGAGGGATACCTTAAAGCTTTATAAACACTAAATTTTACCTCTTCATCATGAACCCTCATAGTTAACTCACCTTTTTGAACATCTATTAATGCCCTACCTGTGGCTAGAAATGGTCTACCTAGCAGGATGGGGACCTCCTTGTCTGCCTCATAGTCCAGGACAATGAAATCTGCAAGGAAAATAAATTTGTCAACTTTAACTAGAATATCCTCAATCTTACCTTCTGGATATGCGATGGATCTGTCTGCTAGTTGTAAAGTGACTGTGGTTGGACGTGCTTCTCCCATTCCCAACTGGCGGAATAGGGACAGGGGCATGAGATTTATGCTGGCGCCCAGGTCACAAAGCGCTCTGCCCACGTGCTTGCCTCCAAGTTCTACTGGTAAGGTGAAGGAACCAGGATCCTTCTCCTTCTTGGGCAGCTTGTTTTGGAGGATGGCACTGCACTCCTCGGTGAGGTTTACTGTTTCAAACTCACCAATTATTTTTTTGTTAGTAATAATGTCCTTCAAAAACTTTACATAAGAAGGCATCGATTGTAAAACCTCTACAAAAGGAATGTTAACATGCACTTGCTTAAGTATTTCTAAGAATTTATTAAAATGAACTTCCTGTTCCTGCTTCTTCTTAAGCCTTCGAGGATAAGGAGGTGGTGGCACATATGCAGGCACGTCAGGTCGCCTTAGGATAGGCGGAGGCCTTGGAATTTCTTCTACCTCCTCAATAATTGGTTCTAGCCTGACTCCTGATGTGCTAGTTGGTGGTGGACCTTGGTTTGGCAGAGACTCCAGTGGAGCACTAGACTCAGTGTTCTCTACTCTCTTTGGTGTGTCCTTTGTGTTGCTCACCAATGGTCTTCCACTCCTAAGTTCAATTGCTTGAACTTGCTCTTTACCATCTCTCCTTGGCACCTCGGTGTCAGCAGGGAGTCTACCTTGGGGCCTACTTTTAAGTTCATTGGCTAATTGGCCTATTTGGTTTTCCAGGCTCCTAAGAGTAGCTTGTTGGCTTTGAAGAGTAGCATCATTCTTAGCTATGTATTCCTTGAGTAGGTTCTCTACAGAAGATCCTACAGACTGATTGTATGGTTTTTGGTACATTGACTGGTTATGTTGGGGAGTGAAACCAGGTGTTCCACTCGGCCTTGGTTGGTTAGGATTTTGGTTAGTGTTCTGTTGGCCACCCCATGACAGGTTAGGGTGGTTTCTCCAACCAGGGTTATAGGTGTTGGAGTAGGGGTTATTCCTTGGCTGCTGCTGGCTTCCTACATAGCAGACCGAGGATGGATTCCCAGGGCAGTATTCATAAGGGTGCCCTTCCCCACAGAATCCACAGACAGGTGCCTCGCCTTGACTTGGTTGGGTGCCCATTGACATGGCTGTGGCGGTATTGGCACTGGTCTGGAGATTGGCCTGAGCCATTTGCTTAACTAGGTTGGTCAGGGCATTTATTTGAGTGCTCATGGCGCTTAGAGCATCCTTGTCTTGAGCCCTAGTTGGCTCTACTGGATCGTCTGACCACCTACAGTGAGATGCTGAGATCTTCTCCAAGATCTCATAGGCCTCGTTGTAACTCTTGGACAACATGGAACCACCAGCAGATGAATTTAAGACTTGCCTAGTGCTGGGGTTGCATCCTTTGAAAAAGACCTCTATTTGGATACACCATGGGATGCCATGGTGTGGACATTTAAGAAGAAGATCTTTGAATCTAGTCCAAGCTTCGTGAAGAGACTCATTATGAGCTTGTTTAAACTTGACTATGTCATCACGAAAGGTAGAATTCCTATCAGGTGGGAAGTATTTGACTAGGAATTTTTCTGCTAAATCTGTCCAATTGCGGACAGATCCAGAGGGTAATGAGTTCAACCATGTTTTGGCTTTGTCCCTCAAAGAGTAAGGAAACAAGTATAGCCTTAAAGCTTCTTGGGACACTCCAGGGATGATAAAGGTATCACTGACTCCTAAGAAGTTCCTAAGATGGTTGTGGGGGTCCTCATTTTCTATTCCAAAGAATTGCCCCACAGTGGACAACATTTGGAACATCACTGGCTTTAACTCGAATGAGTGGGCAGTGATTTCAGGACGGATTATGCTGGGGTTCAGCTCCCCAGGCATAGGTACTAGATATGAAAGAATGGCACTATTCTTGTCATTCGCTATTTCGATGGGGTTGCGAATGACAGGTACCGGATTTGGAACTATATCGTCCATTTCTTCGATTTCAGGTATGATTTGAGGTATAGGAGGTTGTTTAAAGAGACGTTTCTTCGCCTTGTTTCTAGCTCGAAGTGATCTTTCAGGTTCAGGATCGAACTCTAAATTACTACGTGAACGCTCACTCATAAACTACCCTAATAGTACCTGCAAAAGAAATGAAACAGATTAGTTTCACTCAATAATAAACTTGGTTTTTCAAACTTAACAGACTTCGTTTTCACTTAAAATAAGTCCCCGGCAGCGGCGCCAAAAACTTGTTGCGTGCTCAATGTGTAAAGATAAATAAGCAATAAGGTAGAGAGAGCACTTAGAACATGCAAGCATACATGGTCTCACAGCAAGTAGTAAGTATATTTCATTCGTTTTTTCCACAGAGACTCATTTTTAGCTATTCGCGAAGTGTGATTGTTAAGAAAGATGGGATGAATTTGATGGGGTAAAATTGGTTTTTAATTATCTACTTTTTGCTGAATGTATAAAGGGATATAACATAAACAAATGCAAGTTGAAACTAGACTTAAAAGACAAGAGATGGAATTAACAAACGAGGAAGAAAACAGCTAAACAGAATGAAAATCTGGCAGAATTGCGAGGACCGCAATGTTACCGCAATTAAATAACAGCGAAACTGAGTAAATGGGTGAATTAAGGGCTACTAATGACTATCCTATAGGCATTTTATTACGATTCTCAAGCATTGGACCAACTCTCTGTACATCAAACTCACTCTATCTCAAGTATCGTCCGATTCCATGCATTAGAGTCTTAAGTTTACTCGACTTCAAAGTAAGGTCTTAAGCATCTTGTTAAAACAGGAGTGTTTAGTTTGTACTAGGGAAACGCCTATTCCTAGGCCGTTTCCTGATTACCATGAAAGGCTAGTATGATTATATGACTCTGAACTCTTACTCCTTCCAGAGGTTAGGAGTTCTTTGGACAAAATGGATGGCCAATCGAAATTGCCCGTGGGATGAAGCTTACATACAATCAATGATTCGAGAGCTATCCTACCTACTTGATGCACGTTTTTTAGCCTATAGTTCTGTCATTAGCATGCCCCTAAGTGGCTTAGCTACTCATGGATATATGGAGAACAGAAAGGGTAGATAAAACAGACATGCTCAGAAGAGAAATATGCTTAAAACAATAAGACAAAACGTAGCAGCAGAAGGTGGAAACTGTGAAAAGCAGAATTTTACTTTGATTACTTTGAATGTTGAACGACAAAGGAAAGCTTCAAAAGAAATGATTCAAAGACAGACAACAACGAAATGCAGTAACTAAAACACTAAGCTAAGAACAACAATGATCAAAACTGGAAATAAGAAGAAGAACGACAGAAAACAGTAAAAGGGTGCTGAAAAGCTTTGTTGCAGACGCCTCGAATGAAGGGGATGAAAGGTCAGCCTTGCTTGGATGAATCCAATCGAGAGAGAAGAAGAATCTTCTCTCCTTCCTATCAGATTATCGATTCCAACAGCTGAGACTCTCACTCCAACAGACGGCAAAGGAAAACAGAGAGAAATGATGGACTGCGAGAAGACTTCTGCGCTTCGGATGATGATCAAACCTCCGACTTTGGCCCCCTTTTATAGTAGTTTGCAGGTGCGTTTGGGCCAAGGAGAACCATCAATCTTCAACGTCATATAACAGAATGGATGGAGGAGAAGAACGAATCCCTGAAAATACGGAAATTAACAGAAAAAGATCAGTCAACTTACGGTTTCCACTTGAATAATTGCGGTCACCGCAATGTTTTCACAATTCATTCGCAATGCTTATTTTTTCATTCTTTTCCTTCGGTTTTCAACCCTTTTTCTACCTATTGTGCATAAGTCCTAAATTAGCTACCTTCTTCTAATTCTCATATTAAAGCATAGGTTTAGGCTAAATGCTATCACAAACACCTAAAAGTGTACATCTTCTTAAGCTAAATGGGTCCTAAATAAGTCACTTTCAGAGACTTAACACTCACCCACTGGCTACTAGCTATGGGGAAAATCACTCCTGCATCTAACCATTTGATTATTTCCTTTTTCACTACCTCTTTCATAGAGGGGTTTAACCTACGCTGGTGATCTACCCTAGGTGTGTGCTCTTCCTCTAGTATAATTTTGTGCATGCAATAAGAAGGGCTAATGCCTCGAATATCAGCAATAGTCCATGCTATAGCCTTCCTATGTTGCTTAAGCAGTAAAATTAATTCACCCTCATGCTGTTCACTTAGTTTAGAAGAAATAATTACTGGCAGTGTATCATTATTTCCTAAATATGCATATTTGAGGTGAGTGGGTAGTGGTTTTAGTTCTAAAACAGGTGGATGCTCAATGGAGGGCTTCAAAGGATTTACAGTTCTATCAGTTAAATCTATATTCATACATACATGCTGTGGTTTATCTACAGGCGTATCCATTATGTCAGATACATTTAAATCAGCTACATCTAATCCTACATATTCATTAGCATGCTTGGTTAATAATACATGCTCTAATTGTTCTTCCATCAGTGAGTCAACAATATCCATGCTAGCACAGGATTCAAGGTCAGAGGGATACCTTAAAGCTTTATATACACTGAACTTTACCTCTTCATCATGAACCCTCATAGTAAGCTCACCTTTTTGGACGTCTATAAGTGCCCTACCTGTGGCTAGAAATGGTCTGCCTAGCAGGATGGGGACCTCCTTGTCTGCCTCATAGTCCAAGATAATGAAATCTGCAAGGAAAATAAACTTGTCAACTTTAACTAGAATATCCTCAATCTTACCTTCAGGGTATGCGATGGATCTGTCTGCTAGTTGTAAAGTGACAGTGGTTGGACGTGCTTCTCCTATTCCCAACTGGCGGAATAGGGACAGGGGCATGAGATTTATGCTGGCGCCCAGGTCACAAAGCGCTCTGCCCACGTGCTTGCCTCCAAGTTCTACAGGTAAGGTGAAGGAACTAGGATCCTTCTCCTTCTTGGGCAGCTTGTTTTGGAGGATGGCACTGCACTCCTCGGTGAGGTTTACTGTTTCAAACTCACCAATTATTTTTTTGTTAGTAATGATGTCCTTCAAAAACTTTACATAAGAAGGCATAGACTGTAAAACTTCTACAAAAGGAATGTTGACATGCACTTGCTTAAGAATTTCTAAGAATTTATTAAAATGAACTTCCTGTTCCTGCTTCTTCTTAAGCCTTCGAGGGTATGGAGGTGGTGGCACATATGCAGGCACGTCAGGACGCCTTAGGATAGGTGGAGGCCTTGGAATTTCTTCTATCTCCTCAATAATTGGCTCCAGCCTGGCTCCTGATGTGCTAGTTGGTGGTGGACCTTGGTTTGGCAGAGACTCCAGTGGAGCACTAGACTCAGTGTTCTCTACTCTCTTTGGTGTGTCCTTTGTGTTGTTCACCAAGGGTCTACCACTTCTAAGTTCAATTGCTTGAACTTGCTCTTTACCATCTCTCCTTGGCACCTCGGTGTCAGCAGGGAGTCTACCTTGGGGCCTACTCTTGAGTTCATTGGCCAATTGGCCTATTTGGTTCTCTAGGCTCCTAAGAGTAGCTTGTTGGCTTTGAAGAGTAGCATCATTCTTAGCTATGTATTCCTTGAGTAGGTTTTCTACAGAAGATCCTACAGGTTGGTTGTAAGGTTTTTGATACATTGATTGGTTATGTTGGGGAGTGAAACCAGGTGTTCCACTCGGCCTTGGTTGGTTAGGATTTTGGTTAGCGTTTTGTTGGCCACCCCATGACAGGTTTGGGTGGTTTCTCCAACCAGGGTTGTAAGTTTGTGAGTAGGGGTTATTCCTAGGCTGCTGCTGACTTCCAATGTAGCAGACTGAGGATGGATTCCCAGGGCAGTATTCATACAGGTGCCCTTCCCCACAGAATCCACATATAAGTGCCTCACCTTGACTTGGTTGGGTGCCCATTGCCATGGCAGTAGCGGTGTTGGCACTTGTTTGGAGATTGGCCTGAGCCATTTGTTTAACTAGGTTGGTCAGGGCATTTATTTGGGTGCTCATTGCACTTAGAGCATCCTTGTCTTGAGCTCTGGTTGGCTCAACAGGATCATCTGACCACCTACAGTGAGATGCTGAGATCTTCTCCAAGATCTCATAGGCCTCGTTGTAACTCTTGGACAACATGGAACCACCAGCAGATGAATTTAAGACTTGCCTAGTGCTGGGGTTGCATCCTTTGAAAAAGACCTCTATTTGGATACACCATGGGATGCCATGATGTGGACATTTAATAAGAAGATCTTTGAATCTAGTCCAAGCTTCGTGAAGAGACTCATTATCAGCTTGTTTAAACTTAACTATATCATCACGAAAGGTAGAATTCCTATCAGGTGGGAAGTATTTGACTAGGAATTTTTCTGCTAAATCTGTCCAATTGCGGACAGATCCAGAGGGTAATGAGTTCAACCATGTTTTGGCTTTGTCCCTCAAAGAATAAGGAAACAAGTATAGCCTTAAACCTTCTTGGGACACTCCAGGGATGATAAAGGTATCACTGACCCCTAAGAAGTTCCTAAGATGGTTGTGGGGGTCCTCATTTTCTATTCCAAAGAATTGTCCCACAGTGGACAACATTTGGAACATCACTGGCTTTAACTCGAATGAGTGGGCAGTGATTTCAGGACGGATTATGCTGGGGTTCAGCTCCCCAGGCATAGGTACTAGATATGAAAGAATGGCACTATTCTTGTCATTCGCTATTTCGATGGGGTTGCGAATGACAGGTACCGGATTTGGAACTATATCGTCCATTTCTTCGATTTCAGGTATGGTTTGAGGTATAGGAGGTTGTTTAAAGAGACGTTTCTTCGCTTTGTTTCTAGCTCGAAGTGATCTTTCAGGTTCAGGATCGAACTCTAAATTACTACGTGAATGCTCACTCATAAACTACCCTAATAGTACCTGCAAAAGAAATGAAACAGATTAGTTTCACTCAATAATAAACTTGGTTTTTCAAACTTAACAGACTTCGTTTTCACTTAAAATAAGTCCCCGGCAGCGGCGCCAAAAACTTGTTGCGTGCTCAATGTGTAAGGATAAATAAGCAAGAAAGTAGAGAGAGCACTCAGAACATGCAAGCATACATGGTCTCACAGCAAGTAGTAAGTATATTTCATTCGTTTTTTCCACAGAGACTTATGTTTAGCTATTCACGAAGTGTATTTGTTAAGAAAGATGGGGTGGATTCGAAGGGGTAAAATTGATTTTTAATTATCTAATTTTTGCTGAATGTGTAAAGGGATGCAACATAAACAAATTAAAGTTAAAATCAGACTCAAAGGACAAGAGATGGAATTGATAAACGAAAAAGAACACAGCTAAACAGAAGGATAAAATGGCAGAATTGCGAGGACCGCAATGTTTCCGCAATTAAACAGCAGTGAAAGTGTGTAAATGGGTGAATTGAGGGCTACTAATGACTATCCTATAGGCATTTTTATACGATTCTCAAGCACTGGATCTACTCTCTATGCATCAAACTCACTCTATCTCATGTATCGTCCGATTCCATGCATTAGACTCTTAAGTTTACTCGACTCAAAGTAAGGTCTTAATCATCTTGTTAAAACAGGAGTGTTCAGTTTGTACTAGGGAAACGCCTATTCCTAGGCCGTTCCCTGGTTACCATGAAAGGCTAGCATGCTTATATGACTCTGAACTCTTACTCCTTCCAGAGGTTAGGAGTTCTTTGGACAAAATGGATGGCCAATCGAAATTGCCCGTGGGATGAAGCTCACATACAAACAATGTTTCGAAGGCGATCCTACATGCTTGGTTCACGTTTTTTAGCCTACAGTTCTGTCATTGGCATGCCCCTAAGTGACTTAGCTACTCATGGATATATAGAGAACAGAAAGGGTAGATAAAACAGACATGCTTAGAAGAGAAATGTGCTTAAAACAGCAAGACAAAACCGTAGCAGAGGAAGGTGGAAACTGTGAAATGCAGAATTGTACTTTGATTACTTTTAATGTTTGAACGAACAAAGGAAACTTGAAGGCAGTAATTCAGAGACAGACAACAACGAAATGCAGTAAGTAAAACACTAAACTAGAACAACAACTAATCAAAGCTGGAAATGAGAAGAAAAAGACAGAAAAGCAGTAAAGGTTGCTTTGAAAGCTTCGTTGCAGTCGCCTCGAATGGAAGGGATGAGAGGTCAGCCTTGCTTGGATGAATCCAATCGAGAGAGAAGAAGAATCTCCTCTCCTTCCTATCAGATTATCGATTCCAACAGCTGGGACTCCCACTCCAACAGACGGTAAAGGAAAACAGAGAGAAATGATGGACTGCGAGAAGACTTCTGCGCTTCGAATGATGATCAAACCTCCGACTTTGGCCCCCTTTTATAGTAGTTTGCAGGTGCGTTTGGGCCAAGGAGAACCATCAATCTTCAACGTCATATATCAGAATGGATGGAGGAGAAAGAATGAATCCCTGAAATTACGGAAATTAACAGAAAAGGATCAGTCAACTTACGGTTTTCACTTGAATAATTGCGGCCTCAGCAATGTTTTCGCAATGCTGTCGCAATGCAGTGTTTTTCATTCTTTTCCTTCGGTTTTCAACCCTTTTCTTTCCTATTGTAAAAAGGTCCTAATTTAACTACCTTCTTCTCATTCTCATATTTAAGCATAGGTCTAGGCTAAATGCTATAAAAAACACCTAAAAGTGCACATCTTCTTAAGCTAAATGGGTCCTAAATAAGTCACTTTCAGAGACTTAACAGCTCACTGCCTCTAGGAGCGGAATTTTGACCATCACCTTCTGGAAGGTACGAAGGACCTCCTCATCGTCGGATTCCAAAGTAGGCTTCGCAAGCCTACTCGGGAAGGGTGCTCTAGCAACTTCTTCTGGCACACTGATTTCTTCTTTTTTCTCATTCAGGTTCTCGGGAGCAGTCGAGGCGGACTCGTTCAGGCTGTCCTTGGCTTCCTTCACGGCTCTGGAGGAAAGTGACTTCCCACTCCTTAGCTGAATAGCACTCACGTTCTCACATGAGTTGACCGTGGTTTGGGAAGGAAGCTTCCCTGAGCTCTTGCTCTCGATTTTGCTAATCGACACCGCCATTTGTGTCAGCTGCTTGTTTAAGTTCTGCAGCTCTGCCTTGTGGGAGTTTAGCTCTTCTCGAGCTTCCTTTTGGAACTGGCTGGTGGATGTGACAATGGTCCTCACCATTTCTTCTAATGAGCTAGAGGAGCTCGAGGCTTGAGCTTGGGTGGAAGTATTAGGCCTATCGTGAGACTGGCCTTGGAAGCGTGGTTGTCCTTCCCTGTTCCCATAGCTAAAGTTGGGGTGGTCGCGCCAACCGGGGTTGTAAGTATTTGAATATGGGTCATACTTCCTCGGGTTGGAAGCGTACCCCCCGATTGTATTCACCTCCTCCGCCTCGCGGGTTCCTCCAACAATCTTCTTCAACATATTACCTATCTCGGCCACTTGGGCCCTAATTTCTGTCATCTCGTGGCTCTGGGTCATACCATGGACTTGCCCCTGCCCTCGAATACCAAACTGCTGGGAGTTGGTTGCCATGTTCGCGATAAGCTGCTTGGCCTCAACTGGGGCCTTGTCGATCAGAGCCCCACCGCTCATAGAAATACTGGATCAAGAGCTGATCGGCGATCTGATGGTGTGGGAAGCTCGCGCACAGGCGCCCAAAGCGTTCCCAGTACTCGTGCAAGGACTCACCCACGTCCTGAGTGATCCCATAAATTCTCTTTCTCAAGGTCGTGGCCAAGGACGCACGAAAGTATTTTTCTAAGAAGACCCTCTTCATGTCCTGCCACGTCGTGATCGTTCCGGAGGGCAAATAGTACAGCCAATCCTTGGCTTTGTCCTTGAGCGTGAAGGGGAATGCCCTCATGTTCAGCTGCTCCTCCGTGACTCCAGCGGGCTTCATCCCCGCGCAGACGCAGTGAAATTCCATCAAATGTTTATTCGCGTTCTCTCCTGCATTACCACTAAAAGAAGGTAACTGGTGAATTAAACCTGACTTTAACTCAAAGTTACCTGCTACCACGGGGTAGTTGATACATAGGGGTTGCAGGTTCAAATCTGGCGCTGCCAGCTTTTTCAGCGTCCGCGGCGCTTCTCCTTGCGCCATCTCCTCAACCAAGAAGGGATTGCCTTCTTCTTCTCCAACAATCTCTGCCCCTCCCGGGCTTCTCTCCTTAACCGCCGCTCTTCTCTTTCGATTTCAGGGATAAACTGCAATCCACTAATCTCAGAAGAACGGGTCATACACAAACAAAAATTTAAACATACAATCTACAAACAAATTTTTTTTTTCAGCAGACCATCAATCAATAAATTTCAAAGTCAATCATAATTTCAATCAAATTTTGCCTTCTCCCCGGCAACGGCGCCAATTTTTGGTGAGAGGATTTTTGAATATCCTCCTATAAATCTCAAGCTGTCGAAGCTTGCCAAAAATACAATTTATAAGCCTATTCTCAATGGCCTTGCAGCCAGTGGTAACAGGGTCGATCCAAGGAGAAGTTATGACCGAAATTAATATTAAAATTGAAATTAACTAATTAATTGGTTTTCTGTAACGGGGGATTTTTCATCATGCAAAGAAAGCAATTGAACAAAAATAACAAGAGAGAGAGACGCGTGCACGGTTTGGGGATTTTCGGGATTGATTGTTAGACATCTTCAGTTTATCATTTAATACAAAATTCAAGTCAAACAGTTTGTAGTACACACGGACGATTACCCGAGAAGCCCCAAAGTAACCGGCTCCATAGAAATTAATCAGACCACACAGTTCCAATTAAACATTATCTAAAATTGCATTAAGGTGATTAGCCCCAAATTTATTCTAGATAGTTACTAGCTAACCGCGACGAACATTCAAGCACGTAATCTAATTGCTTACTAATTGCCCGCTAACGCTGTATGCAATCAACAATCATCATACATGACTCGATACTCCGGTTTAGTTTTATCAATCTGTGTTACTTAGTCGAGCAGTGAGAGGCACGACATCGCTACTCTTTAACATTCACAAAATGGTAGAAAACTCGAGTGTCAATCGTCGAATTCTAACACATGCATAGGTTTAAGCAAGAGAGATAAATGCATAAAAACAACAACCAAAATATAATCTAAGCATGGATTATCAAAACTAAAAGCGTCTAACAAGAATCCCTCAAATATTTCCCAAACCGTTCACCCTTACCTTAGCCGTCCATGGAACGGGTTGTCAATACCGCTCCAAGGGAAGCCATGGAAGTTGTCATCAAACCAATACAAGATGCAAGCTCATAAACAAGCCACAAATGGCTGAGCTAAAGGAAAAATAATGAAAAACCGAGAGGAAGAAGAAGAGAAATCGCCTAAGTTATGAAGATCCTCCCTAAAAAATGTGTAGAAATCGTCTTTTACAGCTTCTGTAATCGACGTAGCGTCGAGACGCTAGGGCAGCGTCGCGACGCTACGCCCTAAGTGATCCGCGCGCGCCGCTCGATGGCGTCGAGACGCTAGGGCAGCGTCTCGACGCTGGCCCGATAATTCCTTGCGCGCGCCTCCTCCGGAGCGTCTCGACGCCTCAGCAGGGTCTCGACGCTTTGGCAGCGTCGAGCTAGCGTCTCGACGCTATCACTCGACGCTAGCTCTTGAGTTTTGCAGCGTCGAGCTAGCGTCTCGACGCTATGGCTCGACGCTAGCTCTCGGGTTTGGGGCTGGAAAAATTGCCTCTCCTCGGCAGTTTTGGTCCGTTTCTTCTCGGATCGACTTGCCCTTTCCCGATGCACTCCCGGGGCGTTAAAACTCTACTTTTAGCTCCGAAACGGGTCCAATGGACGCACAAGGTCTTTGCCGCATTTCTCCTACAAACGAGATAAATTATACAATTAATTGCGGACTTTAGCCATAATTAGGAAATATTTAATAGCTCCAAAATGGAGTTATCACTAGGTTGGGAACTTTTCTGATGTTTGTTTGAAATGTGCAATGGATGTCCGTATGTATCTCTAAAATTATTATATGGTTTATGAATGTGAAATGTGAAATGTGGATTGTGAAATTGTTTCTACTGGCTTTGAGGAAATTATTCATGTGACATCGATGAGGAAGTTTTGAATGATGAGAAGAGAAGGTTATCTCTTTATGAGTTTTGAGTCTATGCATTGAAATGAGTTTGTAAAACTTGAATGTTGCTTATGTGGAGTGTTTATGGATGAGATGCACGCTGAAATATGATCGTTAATGCATGAGAGAAAATTACCATGGAAGTTGTCATCAAACCATGTTGCATCATTTCTAGTATCTGAAATGTTTTAGGTGGGACCCATGCATTTGTGTGTGACATATGAGTTATGAGATTGTAAAATAGATACTCTTCATTCCCTCTAAGATTTGTCTGCATGAAAGTGATGCAGGTTTAGGGGTTCTAATCATATGAAAGTGATGTGCTTAGAGCCGGTGAGTATGAAAGTGATGCTCATCTATGCATGAAAGTGATGTATACTTAGAGGATGACGTGCATGAAAGTGATGCATGTCTAGAGGGTTCCCGGTACATGAAATTGATGTAATTGGGACTGATGTGTATGGAACTGATACACCTTCAGAATATACGAATGGAGTGGCAACCTATAAGAGGTAGGGTTAGGTCCCACTAGCTAAAGTTTTTAGTCAGTTCATTATTGCGTGTGATTTCATAGCCTGACCACGGTAGTGGAGTTGCTTACTGAGTATTTTATTTAAAATACTCATTCTTCCTTAAAACATTTTTTTTCAGAAAATGTCATGAATATACAAAGCGTTTGGCGAGGAGATCGGTTGGTGAAGCCATGGGATCTGAGAAGTCAGAGCTTCCGCATTTAGTTATTCATTCATTTCAGTCTCATTACATTCGTCTCCTAAGGATTAGGACTGACAGTTTCGACTTAAAGTTTGTTTTAAACGAACTTTATTTAACACTTAAATGTTTTATTGGGATCCCAAAAGTAAATGTATTTGTTTTGATGTTGAGATGTTCTGAAAAAATTATATTTTGAATTCTTCACCTCTAAAATGAAGTTTTAAATTATTTATTGAAAATGATGACATCATGCATGTAGTAACGGTCTTAGAGTGAGGTCATAAAAAGTCGGGTCGTTACACAAACTATGAATCTTTCTGGTAGAGACTCATAGATACTCAATCAAGATAACAATTCTGCAAAAAAGCTATCTTGACATCCACTTCACTTACTCTATAAAGATAGAACATGGTAGTGGATAAGAGTCATCTATTTAACTTACGTTTGGCAACAAGAGAAAGAGAGTATACACAATAAACCCTTTCTCTTCGGGACAATCCCATTACCAGAAAGTCAAGCCATAAAGGTTTTCACCTTAGTGGCTTGGTCTCAATACCATTCATAGATTTGTGGCTTTGAGCCATTTGGCCTTGTCTATGTGATCCATTGCCTAATTAAAGACAATGAATCCTCAATGTTATCATCAAGTATGAGAACTTTGAGTTAAAGACAAGCCAGTGCAGCAGATCGGGTTGTCCTACAACCCTCATACTGCATTTAGGCTTTCTCAACGATTGAGAAACTCTAGTTTGATCAACAACATTTGTTGATATCTACTATAGCTTTCGTTAACACTGTGAGTCTTAACACACTAGTTGTTTTCGAGTTTAATAAAACACATCAGTATATATCTTTTGCTAAATGAACTGTTCATTATAAAACCAAAAGATATAATATACAGGTGTTCAGTTTAAACTGGAACTATAGACAATAATTACATATAACAAATGTTATTATCTCTATACCACAACTACAAAGAATCCCACTTGTTCAGTGTTGCGTGCTCAGTGTGTATGTAAATTAAATGCGAAGAGCACTGAGATCATGCAAGTATACATAGTCTGCAGCAAGTGATAAGTATAATTTATATCGTTTTCCCACAGAGACTGAGTTGAGTGACTATCGATTTGGTGTTTGTTAGATTAGATAAGGTAACTTGATTTGGAGGGATTTTGGTTTGAGGCACGAAATTGTAAAAGATGCAAGAAGAATGCAAAAAATAAACACAAAGAAAACTAAGTTGAGGAAACTATAATGTGGAAACTAGTATTGCGGGTCTCGCAATACTCTCGCAATGGATTCGCAATGGATTAAAAAGACTGATAAAAGACTAAGTTAAATGCAGAAAGTGATATTGCGGTTCTCGCAATATTCTCGCAATAAACTAGCAACGATTAAAATCTAAAATAAAGACAACAAGGTTGGCTTAAGAGTCCTCTATAGGCATTTAACTAAGATCATTCAACAGTAAATTAACATCTCATGCATCGTCTTAGCTAGATCTCATGCATCTTCCGATTACATGCATTAGATTCTTAGATTACTTCTGTCCAAGTAAAGCTAACAACCTATTTATAAACACATGCTAACAAACGTGCTACGAGAATGCCTATTCCTAGGCCACTCTCTGGTTACCATGAAAGGTTAACATGAATGAACGACTCTGAATTCTTACTCCTTCCAGAGGTTAGGAATTCTTTAGACAAAATGGATGGCCGGTCGAAATTGCCCATGGGATGAAGATCACATTCGTTCAATGCATTCATGCTACTTTACATGTTGAATTCACATAAGTCTATCCTATAGATTCATCCTAACAAACCTCTTTTTAGTTAGTTACTCATGGTTTTCGAAGAACTTAAGGAAACTATTTGATTAATCATGGAATGAAGAACAAAACAAAACTAATTGATTGAAGACAAAGAAATTAAGAACTCAACTAAACTAATTGATTACTCTTAAAAATGAAAATCAAATAACAATTCGTACAACAAACATACTTCGATCCAAAAGCAATAATTAAAGGAGAAAGCAGTAAATGATTCGAAACAACACTTAAAGGAAAGCAGTAGTTAATTCGTAAAGCAATTAAAGGAAAGCAGTAAGTTGAGTGAAGATCTTCCAAGCCGTGATTTGCCTCGGATGAAGGGGAAGATTAGCTGATCTTGGGGATGAATTCAATCAGAAGAGAAGATGTATCTTCTCTTCTTCCTCTTGAATTATCAACGCCAAGGGCTTTGTTTCTTCGATCCAACAAACGGGGGAAGAGGATTTCGTCTTCGAGTTCTTCACTATCAAGATTGTGTTCCCTCTCAAGTTGTATTTTTTCCATATTCATCTGGCTCTTTTTATAGCCTCCAGAGGTTCCATTAGCTGCGGATCTCCATCCATTCTGAGGTAACAACCTCACACGTGGCAGCATCAGAGAGGTTTGGCGGCTGGAAAAGCGCAACAACAAAGGCTGGCGGCTGGAAAATCGCAGCAGCAAAGACTGGTATTGCGGTTGCATTGCGAGGGTCGCAATGCTCTTTTTCTAGCTTCTCTTTGTCTGATCCTATTGCGAGCTTCGCAAAACTTCTGCAATACATCTGCAAGGTATAAATTAGCCATTTTTTCAGCAATTTGCATACTTTTGCATAGCTTTTCATATAAGCCTTAAATTAACATCATTTCACAAAATCTCACTTTTAAGCACACATTATGCTAACTTCTAACTAAAATTCTCAAGAATTTCCATGAATATCAGGTAATTAAAGTCCTAAATAACACTCATTTGGAGAGGTAACACACCCCAAACATGAGTTATTGCTAGTCCTCAAGCAATATAAAGGCTTACTTTCCCTCTGCCTAGCTGCTAATTCTTGTCTTTTATCTCTACCTAATTGATTTGCTGATTTCCTAGGCAATGTTGTCTTGTGACACCCTTCAAGCTAAAACTAACTTCATGTGTTGTTATTCTGAATTCCCTTGCCTTTAAAACCTTCAGTTTTTACTAACTCCCTATCTTTTGGTTTATCTGCCTATATCATCAAGCACACTGTGCAGTCATCCCTAAGATTTTAAAATCTCCCTAGTTTTAACTCAGACTCAGTACATGCTTCTAAGGTTTTTATTTTTTTATTACCTAGGAATCCTTAGACTCATGCCATGCTTAGAACAACACAAGTATCAGAGTACAGAATCCATAGAACAGACTAAGCCATGGCATCACTTTTTAGGACAGACACTCATCTCCCTCAACAAGCCTTCTAGTTAGAGCCCTGTGCTTAGCTACTTAGGATCAGAGTTCAGTACATAGGACATCTAAGCACCTAGGCTGCAACTTTCTGGAACACATTCTTCTTCTTTTTCCTTCTCTTTTTTTTCTTTCCTTTGGCAAAGTCCTCTCCTTGAATTGCCTTTTGATGTAGTGCCACTCGTGGGTTACACAAATGGCCCTGATTACTCAGCATTCCTAGAAGAAGACAATGCCTTTTTCTCTTTCATTGCTTTTTTTTTTCATCTATATTGTTTTTTTTTTCAAAGAAGAACAATGACTATTTTACTAAGGGAGACAGGAGTGTTCCTAGGACTAGAGGCTGCCTCCCCCAAACTTGGACTTCTCATTGTCCCCAATGAGAGTATGGGGTTGCACACCACCAAACTTGTCTCCGAAGCATCTAGTCTAAGTTAAAAATAGACAGAATCTAACTATCCTAGGGATGGAATGGCTCTCGTAGTCCAGATAACACATCAGTAGAAATTTATTAAAAATAAATGGTAAGGTCTAACAGGGGCACATGCTTATCATCTTATTGAAGCTAATTCAACCTTAAAGAGTGTACTCGACACTCATCCAGCAACTCAATAAACAGACCACACAGAGATATCCCCAATACAGTCAAGTATTTAGAGTCAAAGACAGAACATACTAGCAGAAAGACATGACTCAATAACAACATGCTTGAAAGAAACTTTGCGATGTACGCAATGAAAACGCAATGAGAATAACAGAGCAGATTTAACAGTGATCAAAGCTCCTAATTATGTTATTTCTATTGTGGCCCATAGGGCATGTGGAAATTTAAAACTACCAACACAGAACTTGTTGGGTTTAATGTCCTTAAACTCGTGGTTTGTAAACTATGTTTGTAAATATACTATTTAGAATAATCAGTTATTAGTTTTATTCGGTAAATGCGTTTACTAGAATAAAGTGAAACGTGTTTTGCATTAATCTATACCAATACACAAAACCCTTGACATATGCCAAATACTGGAGCTTGATGTATGACATGATTGTGGATCAAACTCTAGCATTTATAATCAAAACGGTCTATAGTATATGGATTAGGTTGGGTACCTATTCCTGGTAACACTATTGAATGCGGCCTGCTCTGTGTTACACAGAACGATGTGATCTGAATCGTTTCACATTAAGATGTGCGGGCGGGGGCGTTCTACGCGATGAGTTTGCGTAAGACTGAACCACAAAAAAGTCGCTCTCTCTTTATAACACCGTTTACTGAAGAGACCGACTATTTCACTTTATGATGGCCTAGGTAACTCGATCTGAATCCTGAGCTTGCTATGAACTCCTGCTTATTCGACAGTATCCTTAGACTTGTATTGGTGAGAGTGGCTGAACGCCCGCTCAATAAGCCTACCAACTTGGGGATAAACTCGAATAGGTAGCTGGGGACATAGTGTGGCAATAAGGAGTTTATTCCTAACCCGCTCTTTAGGGTTAGTAGATAGGTTGTTCCCTTAATAGCTGACATCGAGTCTTGAACAATCTGCGCACACTCTCCTCAAGCTTGAGAGAGGATGTGATCTGTCGGTTGGACCGCTGATCAATTGTTCATTAGAGGTGTCAGTGGAACTTGAGGAACTAAGATGTAACAGAGGGGTTAAGCGGTTTTTATGACCCAGCTGTGATTACGGACAACCTATAAAGGGTCGACTTGCCCATGACGGTTATATCAAGAGGACATAATATATCTACAGTGAGGAGAGTGCAACTCTCGGACTATAGTGGAGTCTCCGGGAGTTAACGAATGTTGATCGATTCGGGTTAAAAGAGTTTTGACCGAATGATCTCGTATCGTTGGAGCTCATGATCTGTAGGTCCTTAAGGTTCTCCTGGCTAGCTCGGATAAAGCGGTATAGCAGGGCTATAGGTTAGAACTCGGAGAAATCCGAATTTAGGTTTGTTGTTCGAGGTTTTATGTATTTAAATATGATTTAAATATATAATCGGAAGAAGTCATATTTAAATATGATTTAAATATCGACCGGTGGAAAATAGTCGTTTTTCGGAAACCGGGCTTAGTGGATAGTTTATTATAATATTAATATTTGCATATGGTATATACCGGTGATATATACCGGTGGTATATATATTATTTACCCGTGATATATATATATATATCGGTGGTATATACCGGTCAGTATTTCCTCGGTTTAATATATACCGGTGTATATATGATATATACCGGTGATATATTTACCGGTGGTATATACCGGTCAACTTTTTCGGTTGACTTTAACCGGTCGGTTTACCGGTGGAGAGGGGTTTTACCGGTGGACTCGAATTCAAGAAATTTTCTAAGTGTTAGAAATGTTTCTTCAATTCTTAGTTCGTTTCTTATTGATTGCTTTAGGTCCTCAACCAGTTTTAGGCTTTTATGTTTAAGTCTTTCTTCCGCTGCGCCTCTGGTCGAGGGTCGGGACCCTCACAGTTGGTTGAGTGGGGGTTCCAGCAATTGGTATCAGAGCATGCTTTTAGTTCTCAATTTGGAATGAATTGAGTCCTAGGTGGGTTTAGTTTGTTTTCTTACTTGGGTGGCTTAAATGTATCGGATTATGGCAACCGTTTATTTTCTTGTACTTTACTTTCGGTTTGTAATAGCCTTGTCTGTTAATTAAGGCTTAATGTTTGGCTGAGAGTCTGTATTTGTTGAGTCTTAGAGTTTTAGGCCGTTGTGGAAGCCGTGGTGTGCAAGAAGCCAGAAGCCGAGGAGGTTGAGGCTGTTCGAAGAGTTCGAAAAGCTTCAAGAGCCTAGCATGGGGTTGGACGAGCTTGTAATAATTAGTTGTTGCTTGCTTGTTGCCATAATCTGATTCGTTTTAGTGTGTTTAATTTTAGTGTGTTTAACGCCCTTGTTTGTGCATAAAGTATGCCATGTAGATTTCAAATCCCACCATAGGAAGCATGTTTCATGCATTTTGTATGTTATAAGTGTTATGATGTATAGGATGCATGCCTAGTTCATTAGAATTAATATAAGCGTTATATTGATTTTGAATTAGGAGTTGTATGTTTTAGACCATAATTGATATAAGCGTTATATTTATTATGTATTTCAATATTCAACTAACCATGCCTTAGTGTTTGTATGATTGAGAAGCATATAGAAGTTTGTTGTAGTAAGTCTAGTTTTTGCAAGTGTTGTAAAAATGACTTAGACTTTTAAAACCTATAACAAAGAGAAATGCATGTTCATTTAGGGTTAATGATACGTCTGGTTCATTAGATGAATAGGTCGTTATCTCGTAAATGCTAAGGTTATGAGAAACTCACCCGGTGAAATCCTGTTCGAGGTTGGAGGTATTTAAGCTGACGGTTTACGGAACACCTCCTACCTGGGGACGATCCGGTACTTGAGTAAAGTTAACCAGGCTTTATGAGCGTGCGGGTGAGGTGTGAGGTTAATTAAATATGTTAATAACCTAGATATCTCAGGTAAAATAGTTTGCCTAGACTTAAGATTTTGTTTTCTTTGTAGAAGTGTTGAGAAGGAATATATGATATATCCCTCTCCTGCTACGCACTCCCTAAATTTCACAACGTGAGAATTTTGCTTGGCCTCATGATGCCATATGGGGCATCTCTAGACGGGTGGTGTTTGCAACTTTCAATAGCAAGGTGAATGTAGTAAGTGTCTATAGTAAGTGGGTGAAGGAAGTGCATCAGTGCTTCCTGTGGTGTCCTCTATTGGATTGAACCGTGAGATTCCCATGTTCCGCCTGCAGGCTGCCCTTGGGGCACCATCCAAACGGAGGGCTGGGCATGGGAGATCGAACACCTCAGTCACCATTTATGGATAAAGAATAGGGTCATTCCCAACACTGACATTCCATACGGTTGCTATGTTGGGGCCGTTCTGTGCGTTCTAAAAATGGAGGGTCACACTTACGGAATTTGCTAAGGAGTTAGTAAATCCAGACCAAAAACGATAACTAAGATGCTAATGGAATATGAGTTATTCTGGCATTTGCGTTTAGTCAAGATTGTCTTAATTTAGTAAAGGAGTGCTCGACTGACCCTACGGCAGCGACCATTCTGACTTACTAAAGTATCGTTGTTAGTAAATAAAGAGTTTTGGGTCCTTTATTTACTACTAATTTTTTTTTTAATTGGTTTAAATAGGTTAAAACCGTTTCACTGATAGTTTTACATTCTATTTCAGCATGGCGAGTTCTTTCGTACAATTGTTAGCGAACGGCAAATTAACCGGCGAAAATTATGCGACATGGAAGTCCAACTTGAATACGATTCTAGTGTTGGACGACCTAAGATTTGTCTTAACGGAGGACTGTCCTCCGGCTCCTGCTGCAAATGCTTCACGAAGTGTTCGTGAGGCATACGATCGTTGGATCAGGGCTAATGATAAAGCCCGGGTCTATATCTTGGCAAGCATGCAAGATGTCTTGGCCAAGAGGCACGAGGTAATTGTTTCCGCTAAGGAAATCATGACTTCATTGCAAGCGATGTTTGGACAACCGTCCTCAACGCTTCGCCATGAAGGCCTCAAGTACGTTTACAATGCTCGAATGAAGGAAGGCACATCTGTTAGGGAGCATGTCCTTAATATGATGGTCCACTACATGACAGCAGAAGTAAACGGGGCAACGATCGATGAAAAGAGCCAAGTTAGCTTCATTCTAGAATCTCTTCCGAAGAACTTTCTAAATTTTAGATCTAATATGGTCATGAATAAGATTGAATATAACTTGACCACTCTTCGGCATGAGCTGCAGACTTACGAGTCCCTACGAGCCTCTAAAGGAAAGGAGAAGGAGGCTAATGTAGTCACTTCAAAGAAATTCCAGAAGGGGACCGGGTCGGGAACTAAGTCTGAAGTCATTACTACGAGTAGTAAGACTATTCGTAAAAAGAAGAAAAGTAGGAGAAAAGGCAAGACTCCGATGGTTGTGGCCAAGGTTAAAACTTCGGACAAAGGAAAATGTTTCCATTGTAACGAAGACGGGCACTAGAAGCGAAATTGCCCGAAATACCTTGAGGAGTAACGCGTTGAGAAAGAACGACGAGGTAAATAAGATTTATTTGTCTAAACAAGTTTTGTGGATTTATGAATGTCATACCTGAATTATCTTTTAGGAACCACTAATCTTGTTTGTTCTTTCTGTTTCAGGAAACTAGTTCCTGACTGTTGGTTTCTCCATCTGGATGACTTTTGAAGACATCTTCATAGCTGCTCCCTTCAGAACTTGTCTATTTTGAGTGTTGTTTGTGTATATTTAATCACATACTCTGGTTATGTAATTATCTGTATATATATTTCTGCTACAATAGAACTTCTGTATATATTGTATCTTTTGTTGTATATAAATGAACTGTTCATTTTAACAAAAGATATATACTCTATTCTATTTAAATCAGAAAACAACATTGTGGTTAAGACTTTATATTATAGTAAGCTGTCTTGGTTATACTCAATAGTTGAGAAAACCATCAAACGTTGGTTTGTCCATATGACTCAATATTATCATGTTTGATGATAATATTGAGAATTCATTGTCTTTAATTAAACAATGAATTTATAGACTAGAAACCAATGATTTAAAATCACAGATTTACAAAGATTTGGAGACCGAACCTTTAAGGTAAAAACCTTTAAAGTTTGAACTTTTGGTAAAAGGATTGTCCCAAAGTAGAAGAGTTGATTGTGTATCAACTTCTTTACTTGTTACCAAATATAAGTTAATTAGGCTACTCGTATCAAGATTAGCTATCTTGGTAAGAGTGTTTATGAGTCTCAACCTCTGTAAATCATTATTTTAGATTAAGAGCAATATTGTTGCTAGCTTGTTCAGTTCACTTCTGAATTGAACCTAGCACTTAGTCTCAAATAATGTAGGGATTGATTTGATTATCAAAGTCTCATGATTTTGAATGTTGAGATCGTAGATTTTATAATATGGGTTGCATAATTCTTGTCTTATTCGTTTTAAATGATGTAGGATTAAGTTCTGACTTTTTAGCATATACTAGTGACACGTTTTCACATAGCTCTGAAAATGGTTATTTGTTCTATGGATTCAGGTTCATCTGAGTCGTAAGAACAAATCTCTAGTATAATCTCTTTATACCTAATATTGACAAGAGTTGTCTATAATCTAGGTAAAAGAGATGTTATCCCTATGCAATAAGAAATTGGATGTTAAGATGTATCTTTTCTGAAATACATAACCCAATATGCTTATCGCAGTGGGATTTGGCAGAGAGTGTTTAATCCTGGTTAAAAGTTTGTCATAAACGTTCATGAGGAACATAATAAAAGTGTTGCATTGTGGGTGCCTCAGTAATAACTAGCACGAATTGCAGCTGATTTAAAGAAGCAATAGTTAGACTGTTGAACTCTTAAGTAGTATCGTGAGACTATGTGATGGTCACATAGGGAACCTCGTAGTACTTCATGCTGATAGGTTTACTAAGTCTCTCATGGCTAAAGTGTTTGAAAGGACACCTATAAGAGTCAAGGGATCCGAGTTGCTAAAAGGATAGTGGGCGATTACAAACTAATGTGAGACATTGTAGTTCTCTCCCTACCAACATGTACACCACAGACATTTAAGTCAAAGTGGGAGTTTGTTGGGTTTAATGTCCTTAAACTCGTGGTTTGTAAATTATGTTTGTAAATATACTATTTAGAATAATCAGTTATTAGTTTTATTCGGTAAATGAGTTTACCAGAATAAAGTGAAACGTGTTTTGCATTCATCTATACCAATACACAAAACCCTTGACATATGCCAAATACTGGAGCTTCATGTATGACATGATTGTGGATCAAGCTCTAGCATTTATAGTCAAAACGGTCTATAGTATATGGATTAGGCTGGGTACCTATTCCTGGTAACACTATTGAATGCGGCCTGCTTTGTGTTACACAGAACGATGTGATCTGAATCGTTTCACATTGAGATGTGCGGGCAGGGGCGTTCTACGCGATGAGTTTGCGTAAGACTGAACCACGAAAAAGTCGCTCTCTCTTTATAACACTGTTTACTGAAGAGACCGACTATTTCACTTTATGATGGCCTAGGTAACTCGATCTGAATCCTGAGCTTGCTATGAACTCCTGCTTATTCGAGAGTATCCTTAGACTTGTATGGGTGAGAGTGGCTGAACGCCCGCTCAATAAGCCTACCAACTTGGGGATAAACTCGAATAGGTAGCTGGGGACATAGTGTGGCAAGAAGGAGTTTACTCCTAACCAGTTCTTCAGGGTTAGTAGTTAGGTTGTTCCCTTAATAGCTGACATCTAGTCTTGAACAATCTGCGCACACTCTCTTCAAGCTTGAGAGAGGATCTGATCTGTCGGTTGGACCGCTGATCAATTGTTCATTAGAGGTGTCAGTGGAACTTGAGGAACTAAGATGTAACACAGGGGTTAAGCGGTTTTTATGACCCAACTGTGATTACGGACAACATGTAAAGGGTCGACTTGCACATGACGGTTCTATCAGGAGGACATAATATATCTACAGTGAGGAGAGTGCAACTCTCGAACTATAGTGGAATCTCCGGGAGTTAACGAATGTTGATCGATTTGGGTTAAAAGAGTTTTGACCGAATGATCTCGTATCGTTGGAGCTCATGATCTGTAGGTCCTTTAGGTTCTCCTGGCTAGCTCGGATAAAGCGGTATAGCAGGGCTATAGGGTAGAAATCGGAGAAATCCGAATTCAGGTTTGTTGTTCGAGGTTTTATGTATTTAAATATGATTTAAATATATAATCGGAAGAAGTCATATTTAAATATGATTTAAATATCGACGGGTGGAAAATATGAATTTTGATTCATATATTGGAATAGTCGTTTTTCGGAAACCGGGCTTAGTGGATAGTTTATTATAATATTAATATTTGATATTAATATTAATAATAATTATTATAATTAAACTTGTTTTAATTATAATTAATAATTTATAATATAAATAATTATTTATAATTATTATTATTATTAAGAATCCACAATGGAGTCATACATTGTGCATGGGCTCCATGTGGACTCCATTTATTCACTAACATACTTCATTTTTGGAGTTTTGGAAATATTCGAAGTCAACTGAATTGACTTGATTCTAATTCTCAAGCTTTCTCTCTCTCTTTGTTTTTCCTCTCAACCGAACTTACATCTTCAAGGGTTGAAGAAGAAGTTCTTGGTTGTTGCTTGAGATTGATGTTGTTTTGAAGCTTTGGACATTTGAATATTAGAGGTTGGTTCTTTGGAAGAACTTCAAGTAAGTGTAAAGTTGTTTATACTTATTCCTCTAATTTTGAATTTCAATTGTTGAAATTCATGAGTTTGTTGTTTGAGTTCTTCATGTTCTTGATGAATTGTTCATCAAGTTCATGGTAAACTTATATCAAAACTCATCCAAGCTTCACCACCTTCTTCCTCCCTCTCAACAAACCCCCTTAGCTCAAGGAGTCCCACTACTCCGCTATTAAGCGCGAGAATAGTTGGGACTACTCTAAGGGTGGTCCTCGTTGGTGCCCGTGCTGAGTTTGTGATCGGAGGAGACGTAGAGATCGAGGGGGCAATAGAGGTGCTGAGGTAGATGGTGAGAGATTTACTTTAAAGTGTTCTCCAAATTCGAGTTGTCGAAGCTCGCCAAAATACAATTTATAAGCCTATTATCAATAGCTTTGCAGCCAGTGGTAACAGGGTCGATCCAAGGAGAAATTATGACCAAAATTAATATTAAAATTGAAATTAATTAATTGATTGGGTTTTTGTAACGGGGGGATTTTTAAGCATGCAAAGTAAGCAATTAAACGCTAACGGAAGAATAAAAGAGAGAGAGACGCGTGCACGGTTTGGGGATTTTTGGGATTGATTCGTTAGACATTTTCAGCTTATCATTTAACACAAATTCAAGGCAAGCAGTTTGTAGTACACACGGTCGATTACCCGAGAAGCCCCAAGGTAACCGGCTCCATAGAAATTAATTAGACAACACAGTTCTAATTAAACGTTATCTAAAATTGCATTAAGGTGATCAGCCCCAAATTTATTCTAGATAGTCACTAGCGAACCGCGACAGACATTCGAGCACGTAATCTAATTGCTAACTGATTGCCCGCAAACGCCGTATGCAATCAACAACCATCATGCATGACTCGATACTCCGGTTTAGTTTTACCATTCTGTGTTACTAGTCGAATAGTGAGAGGCACGGCATCGCTACTCTTTAACATTCCCAAAATGCTAGAAAACTCGAGTGTCAATCGTCGAAATCTAACATATGCATAGGATGAAGCAAGAATGATAAATGCATACAAATCAGCCACCAATTTATAAACTAAGCATGGATTATCAAAGGTAAAAGAGTCTAACAAAAATCCCTCAAATATATCCCAAACCGTTCACCTTACCTTAGCCGTCCATGGAACGGGTTGTCATTACCGCTCCAAGGTAAGCCATGGAAGTCGTCTTTGAGCTAATACAAATTAAATGCTCCAAAACATGCCACAAATGGCGGAGCTAAGAGGAAAAATGGTGCAAAATCGAGAGGAAGAAGATGAGAAATCGCCTAAGATTGTCAAAACTTGCTGCAGAAATCGTCATTACAGCCTCTTTAATCGTCGTAGCGTCGAGACGCTAGGGCAGCGTCGCGACGCTACGCCCTAAGTGATCCGCGCGCGCCTCGCGATGGCGTCCAGACGCTAGGGCAGCGTCTCGACGCTGGCCCGATAATTCCTTGCGCGCTCCTCCTCCGGAGCGTCTCGACGCATCGGCAGCGTCGAGCTAGCGTCTCGACGCTAGCTCTCGGGTTTGGGGCTGGAAAAATTGCCTCTCCTAGGCAATTTTGGTCCGTTTCTTCTCGGATCGACTTGCCCTTTCCCAATGCACTCCCGGGGCGTTAAAACTCCACTTTTAGCTCCGAAACGGGTCCAATGGACACGAGCTCTTTGCCGCATTTCTCCTACAAACGAGATAAATTAAACATTTAAATGCGGACTTTAGCTATACTTAGGAAGTATTTAATAGCTCCAATGGAGTTATCAAACACCCCCAACTTGAATCTTGCTAGTCCTCGAGCAAGGCTATAAAGAAATTGACTCTAAGGACACGCCTACATGCTACTAACTCAAACCTCCATGCATTTTGAAAATTTAAACACAACATAATCATGAAAGCAATTCGTGCATGCATTTACTACGAACATATCAAAAATTAACTATTGCCCCCTAACGTGTGTGTGTGCTAGCCAACCTATCCTAAACTCACGCAAGCCCGGAAAAACTACATGCAACATCACATCCCGTTTTCCCCCTACTTCTAGCGTTTAAGAACAGTCTACACTTGACTTACACGAGAGAGAGAAGCAAATTAAGAGACCTAAAATTTTCTCATTCCTTTTCTTTTCAAGAGTACTTTGTACTCTTTATTAAGGTTCTTTGAACCAACAATTTATTCTCTTTTTCTTTCCAACCTCGAGTTGCCTAACACGTTAAATTCATGCATAAACTTCACGTTTTTAAGGACTAACGCTCACTTCTTAAGTGCACTAATAAGAAGGAGGAGCGCCTCGAGAGAATTTTCTAACCAACATGCTTTTTCTATTTTTTTTTTACTTTAGGCTTAGCGTAAGCTACCTCAATTAATCAACTACTAACTCTCATGCAACAAGCTACCTATTGGTGCCTTTCGGGGTGACAACGAGAATTAGCGCTACATGCAATTTACAAAGCCTACGGAATCTAAGATAAGGTTGCTAAGTGCGCGAAAGATGCAAAGGAGCAACAAAAAAAATTTTAAAATTTTTGACATGAACCTAATAAGTGCAAATACTCATGCAAAAACTAGATTATGTACGTGCTCAGATTTCTAACATGCATTTCCTAGATTATCATCATTAGAAAGCAGTAAACAGAGTCCCAAGCACTTCAATATTCAAAATAGCACTGCTCAACCGGCTACACATGCATATCCATAAATCCAGCTCCACCCCCAACTTCAAAAGTTGGCATTGTCCTCAATGCCACTCAGTCAGATACACAAAGTAAAAGGGAAGAAGAAACTACACTTCCCTGACTCTTTGTGAAGTTGGCGAGGGTAAAGAAGCAGCGTGCATATCATCGAAGCCCAAAATTTCCTCTCTTCCTTGATTCCTAAAAAAAAAACAGCAAGCAAAGTAAGACAAAATTAAACTAAAAAGCAATAAAAAAAACAGCAACTAATCTAAAAACAGAAAAAACAGTTCATCGCTCGGGTGCCTCCGAGAAGCGCATAACTTTTAAAGTCGTTTGCTCGACTGAATTCTCTCCACTGACTCAACCATAATCTGATAGTGCGGGGGACGTTCCAGACTTGTCCGCATCCACACTTGTCCTGCAAGCACCATTCAAAACATTTTGCACTCTTCGTGCCTCGAGCACGTGAATATCACAGTTATTAGTGCAAAAAACAGCATTCACATCATTCAATTCTAAGTCAGATTTTTTTACCGAGACATGGGAATCATCCCTCAAGCGCGAGGTAAGACTGTCATTCCCATCATAATCAACAATAGAAACATTCTCCACAGATTTCTTTTCAAATAATGAAAATTCATGCATTGTATCATCAAACTCTAAGGAAACGACACCCTTAAACACGTCGATTTTGACCCTAGCGATCTTAAGAAAAGGGCGTCCTAACAGCATAGAGGACGAAGCATGCAAGGATTTTTCATTCATATCAAGTATAAGAAAATCAGCGGGGAACATCATATCAGCTACCCTAACGAGAACATCCTCGACCTTCCCTCTAGGACATATACTCGACCCGTTAGCTAACTAGACGACCACGTTACACTCATGCAATTCATTTAAGTTTAGTTCAAGGAATAAAGCATAAGACATAACGTTCACAGAAGTCAAGCATGGCATTTTTGACTACTTTACTACGTATCATGCAAGGGATAGTAAAGGTACTTGGGTCGTTGCACTTGGCGAGCAACGTACCTGGGAGTATCGTGGAAACGTTCTCCTTTTTCTTTTCAGTCCCTCTGGACTTCCTTTTCTTCGTGCACCAGCTCCTTAGGAATTTGGCATATTTTGGCACTTGGCTCACTGCCTCAAGGAGCGGAATGTTGACCATCACCTTCTGGAAAGTACGAAGGACCTCCTCATCTTCGGATTCCAAAGTAGGCTTCGCAAGCCTACTAGGGAAGGGTGCTCTGGCAACTTCCTCTTGCACACTGATTTCTTCTTTTTTCTTCTCATTCAGATTCTCGGGAGCAGTCGGGACGGACTCGTTCAGGCTGTCCTTGGCTTCCTTCACGGCTCTGGAGGAAAGTGATTTTCCACTCCTTAGCTGAATAGCACTCACGTTCTCACATGAGTTGACCGTGGTTTGGGAAGGAAGCTTCCCTGAGCTCTTGCTCTCAATTTTTCTAATCAACACCGCCATTTGTGTCAGCTGCTTGTTTAAGTTTTGCAGCTCGGCCTTGTGGGAGTTTAGCTCTTCTCGAGCTTCCTTCTGAAACTTGCTGGTCGATGTCACGATGGTCCTGACCATCTCTTCTAATGAACTGGAGGAGCTCGAGGCTTGAGCTTGGGTGGAAGTGTTAGGCCTATCGTGAGACTAGCCTTGGAAGCGTGGTTGTCCTTCCCTGTTCCCATAGCTGAAGTTGGGGTGATCGCGCCAACCGGGGTTGTAAGTATTCGAATACGGATCATACTTCCTCGGGTTGGAAGCATATCCCCCGATTGCATTCACCTCCTCCACCTCGCGGTTTCCTCCAACTATCAACAGGACACAATATATCTACAGTGAGGAGAGTGCAGGCCTTGGACTTTAGTGGAGTCTCCGGGGGTTAACGAATGTTGGTTAGTTCGGTTGAAAGAGTTTTGACTGGATAATCTCGTATCATTGGAGCTCATGATCTGTAGGTCCTTACGGTTCTCCTGGCTAGCTCGGATAAAGCCGTGAAACAATATAAAAGAAAAGAAAAGAATTTGAATCGTTCAAATTCGGGTTTGTGGAAGAATATGGACATATTTAAATGAGACTGGTCTACAATATGAATTGGATTCATATGCAAAAAAGTCAGTTTTCGGAAAACCGGGTTTAATTATATTATTTAATTAATATTTGATATTAAATTAAATAATATTAATTAATATATATATATATATATATCATTTTTATTAATTAAAAAGTTTAATTAATAAAATAATAATTATTATTTTTTAATAATAATAATAATAATATATAAATATATATATATATATATATATATATATATATATTTACATGTGTCTTACATGCAAGATGTAAGACACATGTAAAAAATATATACAAGGGATATATATATATATATAAGATCAGATGAATTAAAAAGAAAAAAAAAAAGGAAAAAGAAAATCAAATGCGTGAGTGCACTTTGGGTTCTATTATTTAAATGAGATTTCAATTTGGAACTCTCTCTCCAACGTCTTCTTCTTCCTCAGCTCTCTGTGAATAATTTCTTCAGTGAGCTTCTTCCTTCTTTTCTCTTGTAAAAGGAGTCCCACTACTCCGTTTCTCGGCCCGAGGATAGCGGGACTACCGTGGGTGGTCCACGAAGATTTCGTAAGAAGGCTTGTTCAGCTCGTGAGGAGCTTTTGGCGGTGAAAATTGAAGAAATTCGAATGACAAGGGTATGTGTTCTAATTTCTCTTTTTATTGTGTTTGCATGTTTCCGTTTGTTTAAAATGATGAAATTAGAGTGTCTATGATCCAAATCGCTTCCGCTGCGTGCCAAGCGCTCCATCAGTTGTGACCGCAATAAACATTGCGGAGACAGCAATGTTTCAGCAATTCTCCTGCAATGCACATTTTGACTCTTTTAGCATTGTTTTTTGTTCTTTCTTGTTCCTCTTACAAATAAGTCCTGATTTAGTTTCATTCTATGAATTCTCATATATAAGCACACATTAAACTAAATTCTAACAAAAATGCTTAAGAGATTACACAATTATATGGCAAATAAGTCCCTAAATTAAGTACTTTTGGAGACGTAACACACCCCCAAACATAAGTTATTGCTCGTCTTGGAGCAATATAAGGGCTTACTTGGGTTGTAAATACTTGTCTTTTACTCTCTACCTGACTACTTGCTGACTTCCCTAAGCTTACTATTCATGGCGTGGCTGTCCTGTGACACTCTTCTAAGTTCAACTAACTCCACGTTTTGCTTATTATGGTTTCTCTTGCCTTTAAAACCTATTGCCTTTTATAAATTTCCTACAAGTGATTTATCTGCCTATGTCATTAGGTTCATTGTGCAGCTATCCCTAAGTTTTCAAATTCTTCCTCGTTTTACCCCAGACTCAGTACATGCTTCTAAGGTATTTTTAATTTTAGCTACCTAGAAATCCTTACAGTCACACAAAGCTTAGCACATACGAGAATCAGAGTACAGTCCATAGAACAACTAAGCTTTGGCATCACTTTGTTGGATCAACACTCATCTCTCTTGACAAACCTACAAGCTACAACCCTGTGCTTAGCAAACTAAGGATCAGAGTTCATTTATACAGGCCATCTAAGCACCTAGGCCATAGCTTGTTTGGCAAACATTCTTCTTCCTTGGCTTTATTTTTTCCTTTTCTTTTTGGTAGAGTCTTCCTTTGGTTTTGCCTTTTAATGCAGTGCCACTTGTGGGTTACACAAATGGCCCTGATTACTCAGCAACCTTAAGAGAGACACTACTCTTTATTCTTCTGTTTTTTCCTTTTTTCACTTTTTTCCTTTTTTCATTTTTCTTTCAAGGAAGAAGAATGCTTATGTTTTCAAGAGGGAGAGAGGAATGTTCCTAGGCCTAGAGGCTGCCTCCCCCAAACATAAGTTCTCATTGTCCTCAATGAGAGTCTGAGGTGGCACACCCCCAAACTTGTCCTAGAAGCATCTAGTCTAAGGAAAAACAAGCAGAATCTAAAACTCCTAGGCATAGAATGACCTTCGCAGAACAGATAACTCAGATGCAGAAGTTTGGAAAAACAACAGGGTAAGGGCTTATAGAGGTGCATGCTGAGCAATAAATGAAGCTAAATTAAACTAACAAAGGTGTACTATGACACTCATCCAGCATGCTCAACAGATAGATTACATATTGAAGTCAGTAAGGCAACAAGGTATCGAAATTTAAACAGAAACAACCCATCCAACAGTCACCCAACAACATGCGAAAACTAACAAAATATTGCGGACACCGCAAGGAATCCGCAATTAATCCTACAGAGCAAATTTAGCTGTGATCAAGGCTCCTAGCATGCTATATTCAGACATCCACAACTACAGCAAACAGCTATACTAACTAAGCTAACTATTCAGATGACATCAAACAAAATCAAACCATCCTAAACAAACAAATAAACAACTAAAACAGATCATTGATTGGATTAACACTACAGGTAACAGTTCACAGAAAAGGAGGTTTTTTTTTTCAAAGAGGGATCAGAATACTCCCTCGAATGCCGTCAGTGTGGCATTCAAACATCTTCATCTTCATCTCTCCAGTCTCTAGGATGCGCCCATGGCTTCAGCAGATCAGCAGGGAAGGTGGGGAATATGCATCCCAGCTGCTCAGCCACCTCCTTATCCCTAGCTTGCGCATACTCAGCCCACTGAGCCATCTTGTGTTGCAAGTCCATCAGGCAAGCCATAGACAGCGACTGTGCAGCAGCCAGGCCGTCCATCTCAAATTCCATACTGCCCCTCCTTCGCATCCTCAAGATTGTGGGCAGCTCCAGATGGCCAGTGTAAGCCAATTGCCTCTCACCCTTCTCCATTGGCACACCTGCACGTAAGCAGAGTTTAGTAATAGTATTTGGAAAGAAAAGTTGGCCCTTACCTTTCCTTGAGCATTCAATGATGGATGAGGCAATGACTTCACCAACATCAATGGTGAGTCCCCGCATGATGGCATAGAGCAGCAACGATCGCCCTTGGTTGATGGTCGTTTCGTGTGTCACTGGGAAATGCGTCTGCGGACAAGGGAGAACCAGACTGCCGCCTTGTCTCTAAGGGTCGCACTCATCAGGGTGTGCTTCCCATTCCTTGAGACCGCCCAAGCTGCCTCAGGTTTGCCTATTGTGTGCAAGGCCTCTTCTAGGACTGCTTCAGAAGGTAAGTCGACAATCTTGGCATATTCAGAGTGCGGATGCCCCTTGAGAGCATAGGCCTCGTTGATGGCATTGGCAGAAAAATCAACTTCCACCCCTCTCACCGTTGATAGACATGCTTCAGGGTGTGTGAGATTGGCGTAGAAATCGTACACCATATCAGGATAGGCCGGAATTGGAGGTCTGCAAAGCTCCTCCCAGCCATAGTTGATGATCCCTGCGCGCAAGAATTCCGGCAGGTCCGCCAATGCATCAAGAAATCCTCGCTCGTGGAGGAGTTCCTTCTTCATCAATTCGTGGCCCTTGGCCTCTGCTTCCTTGGAGACGTACCTCGCAGCTTGAGGTTCGTCTTCTGGGTACATTTTCTTCTTCCCTTTCTCCTTTGCTTTGGCCGACTCAGAGGCCTCAATCTTCATCTTCTTTAAAGAAGGTTAAGCTCCAACCTTCTTCTTTTTGGCTCGTTTGGAAGCCTTCTGTCGCTTGCACCTCACAATCACGGGGGCCCTCTTCTTGAGCCGTGCCTTGGTGGTTATTTGCTGGAGACAATCCCTCACTGTTTCATCCATGGAGTCCTTGCTTTCCCCCTCCACAGGGCTGTCAAGACTGACATCCCTTAAGGGGGAAAACACCTCTTCTTCCTCCGTCGGCTCGTCGCTTGGCACCGAATCTTGGTGCTCTTCAGGTGGAGCTTCAGGCTCCAGCATTTATGGAGAAGGTTCGGGGCTCTGCCTGGCCGTCTCATATGATGGACGGCCACTCCCAAGGCTTTCCTCGCTGGGATTCTCTCTGACCGGTGAATCAGCCACCGCGATCTTCCACTTCCTCTTCTTGGGTGTTCCGACTGGATCAGAAGGACCAGCAGCTTCCTCAGTCGCCACCTTCCATTTCTTTCTTCGCACAGGTAGCTTCGGAGGTCGTGAGGGTTGCGCAGTATTGGCGTCTGCTAAAGAAAGCAACGCCTCCCTCACAGCTTCTTCTGCGTCAGGCGACGCTTTCTTGGGCGTGGATCGATCCGCTCGTGTTGACACCATTGCTGTTTCTTTGAGGTCTAAGTGTGGGAGATGCAGAGGAAGGAGAAGGCTGAGTTGTTGAAGTTCCAACGGCTTGAGAAAACGTAGAGGGCAGGGATCCCCCAACGACGGCTATTTGTACTCAAGTACTCTCCAACGACTCTTTCCTGTTGCGGACTTCGCAAATCCTCCGCAATTAATCTGCATAGCTGTTAGGATTTTCTTGATTTGAGTTGCAAGATTTTAGCAACCAAATCTCTGATTTTTGCCAGATCTTCTTCGTCGATCTTTCCCCTCAATTCATCTCCCTCATTACCTCTTAAAGATCTCCCATTATTAACCTTCTAATCAAAACAAAAATCCGTAATTAAAACCAGGAATAAACAAACAAAACACAATCTAAAAATACTTAAAGAAAAACTCTAAGGCATAGCCTTCTGACGTATGAGCACAGTGGTCACTCATCCCCTCTTGATTCGCTTCTCAAGCTTCAGATAGGAGGAAAGCCGAGAGTGTCTTCACATCTCCTTCCTCGTAGTAATGCTTCAACCGTGCACCATTTATCATAAACGGCTGCCCGTGGTAAAGGTTCTGAATCTCAATAGCACCATGAACAAAGACGTTAGTAATAACAAAAGGACCTGACCACCTAGACTTAAGTTTGCCTGGAAATAACCTTAACCGTGAGTTGAATAATAAGACATGCTGACCTTTTTTAAAGTCCTTGATCCTAAGTCTACTATCATGCCAAATCTTAGTCTTTTCTTTATACATTTTAGCATTTTCATAGGACATATGTCTTAGCTCATCTAACTCATGTAATTGCAGAGACCGCAATGTTCCCGCATCGGTCACGCAATAATTTAGTTCTTTTAAGGCCCAAAAGGCTTTGATTTCTAATTCGAAGGGAAGATGACATGTTTTTCCATACACTAGCCTATAAGGAGACATACCTAAGGGTGTTTTATATGCAGTCCTATATGCCCAAAGTGCATCGTTTAACTTAAAAGACCAGTCTTTTCTATTAGGTTTAACCATTTTTTCAAGTATGCTCTTGATCTCTGATAACTCCATTTTGGAGCTATTAAATACTTCCTAATTATAGCTAAAGTCCGCTTTCAATTGATTAAATATATCTCTTTTGTAGGAGGAAAGCGGCAAAGAGCTCGTGCGTCCGTTGGGCATGTTCGAGCGTTTAAAGTGGAGTTTTAGCGCCCCGGGAATGCATCGGGAAGAGGGGAACTTGTTCCGTGAAGAAACGGGCCAAAACTGCCTTGGAGAGGCAATGCTTCAGCCCCAAACCCGAGAGCCAGCGTCGAGCTATAGCGTCGAGACGCTTGCTCGACGCTGGAAAAACCTGAGAGCAAGCGTCGAGTGATAGCGTCGAGACGCTAGCTCGACGCTGCCCTGGCGTCGAGATGCTCCGGAGGAGGCGCGCGCAGGAATTTTATCGGGGCAGCGTCGCGACGCTGGCCTTGCGTCGCGACGCCATCGCGAGCGCGCGCGGAAAACTTAGGGCACAGCTTCGAGACGCTAGGCCTAGCGTCTCGACGCTACGACGATGGCAGTAGCTAAAAGACGATTTTTCTGCACATTTTAGGGAGCTTCTTCTTCTTCTTCTCTCTACGGAATCCGGCGATTTTTACCTTCTTCTTCCCCATTTTCTCTCTATATTCCGTGGAGCTCCGCCATTGTTGGCATGCGAGTGAGCTCCACTTTCCATTGTAATATTTAGACGAATCCTTCCATGGCCGTGGTTGGAGCGGGATTGACGAACCGCGCCATGAGCGGCTAAGGTAAGGGTGACGGTTTGGGATTTGTTTAGGGGAATTTTGTTAGACGATTTTAGCTTTGATAATCTGAGTTTAGATATGCATATTGGTTCTGTTTATTAGCATCTATTTACCTTGCTTAATCCAACGCGCATGCTAAATTACGTTGATTGACACTCGGGTAGTTTCGCATGTTGTGTATGTTAAAGAGTAGCGATGCCGTGCCTCTCACTGCTCGACTAAGTAACACAGGTAAATAGAACTAAATCGAAGTATCGGGTCGGGTAGGATAATTGTTGATTGCATACGGCGTTTGCGGGCAATCTACTAGCAATTAGAATTCACGCTCGAATGTTCGTCGCGAGTAGCTAGTGACTGTCTAAATTCACCTTAGGACTGATCATCTTAATACGAGCTTGGATAACGTGTAATTAGAACTGTGTGGTCTAATTAAAATCTATGGAGTCGGCTACTTTGGGGCTTCTCTGGTAGTCGTCCGCGTGCTCAGTAAACTGAATTCCATGTTATTAGAATTAAATGATAAGCTGAATTTGTCTAACGATTGATCCCGAGACTTCCCAACCCGTGCACACGTTCTCTTCTTATTATTTCTTTCCTCCGTTAGCTTTCTCATTATTTCCCATTCGCATGATAAAACCCCCCGTTACCAATTAATCCATTAAATCCCAATTTCACTAGTAAATTCATTCTTCCTATTCCTTGGATCGACCCTGTTACCACTGGCTGCAAAGCCTTGGTCATAGGCCTTATAAATCGTATTTTGGCAAGCCTCGACAGCTTGAGATTAATCGGATATTCAAAAATCCGCACACCAAAATTGGCGTCGTTGCCGGGGAATAGGCATTTGATTGAATTTATGATTGAAGCTTGAATTTGATTCATTGATGGTTTGAAAATTTTTCTGGTTTGTAGTTTGTATGTTTAGATTCCTTTTTGTGTATGACCCGTTCTTCTGAGGGTAGTTTGCAGTTTATCCCTGAGATTGACAGAGAAGAGCGACGGTTACGTAGAGAAGCCCGGGAGGGGCAGAGACCGATTGAGGAAGAAGAAGGCAATCCCTTCTTATTTGACGAGATGGCGCAAGGTGAAGCGCCACAGACGCTTAAGCAACTGGCAGCGCCAGACCTGAACCTGCAGCCCTTGTGCATTAACTACCCCGTGGTAGCAGGTAACTTCGAGTTGAAATCTGGTTTAATTCACGAGTTACCTTCTTTCCATGGAAACGCAGGTGAGGACGCGAACAAACATCTGATGGAGTTCCATTGCGTCTGCGCGGGAATGAAGCCCGCAGGGGTCACGGAGGAGCAACTAAAAATATGAGGGCATTCCCCTTCACGCTCAAGGATAAGGCCAAGGATTGGCTGTACTATTTGCCTTCCGGATCCATTACCACGTGGCAGGATATGAAGCGGGTATTCTTGGAGAAATACTTCCCCACATCCTTAGCCACCACTCTGCGGAAGAGGATTTATGGGATCACCCAGGATGTAGGTGAGTCCCTGCACGAATACTGGGAACGCTTCGGGGGCCTGTGCGCGAGCTTCCCACATCATCAGATTGCCGATCAGTTATTGATACAGTATTTTTATGAGGGGATGACGCCCCATGACCGGCAGATGATCGATGCAGCGAGTGGAGGGGCACTGATTGACAAGACCCCAGTTGAGGCCAAGCAGTTGATTGCAAATATGGCCACCAACTCGCAGCAATTCGGTATTCGGGGACAAGGACAAGTGCACAGCGTGGCTTAGAGCCACGAGATGACTGAAATAAGGGCCCAGGTGGCCGAGATAGGCAGCATGTTAAAGAAAATAGTTGGAGGACACCGTGAGGATGCGGAGGTCAATGAGATCGGGGGGTATGCTTCCAACCCAAGGAAGTACGACCCATATGCAAACACTTATAACCCCGGTTGGCGCGACCATCCTAATTTCAGCTATGGGAATAGAGAAGGACAAACTCGTTTCCAAGGCCAGTCTCAGGACAGGCCTAATTCTTCCACCCAGGCTCAAGCCTCGAGCTCCTCCAGCTCACTAGAGGAGATGGTAAGGTCCATCGTGACTAGCACCAGCCAGTTTTAGAAAGAGGCTCGAGAGGAGCTTAATTCTCACAAGGCAGAGCTGCAGAATTTGAACAAGCAGCTGACATAGATGGCAGTGTCTATCAGTAAAATTGAGAGCAAGAGCTCGGGGAAGCTTCCTTCCCAAACTACAGTCAACTCATGTGAAAATGTGAGTGCCATTCAGCTGCGCAGTGGGAAGTCACTTTCCACCAGAGCTGCGAAGGAAGCCACGGACAGCTTGAACAAGTCCGCCCCGATTGCTCCTGAGATTCAGAATGTGAGAAAAGATGAGAAGGTCAGTGTACCTGAGGATGTTGCCAGAGCACCATTCCCGAGTAGGCTTGTGAAGCCTACTTTGGAGACCGAGGATGCGGAGGTCCTTCGAACCTTCCAAAAGGTGGTGGTCAACATCCCACTTCTTGAGGCCGTAAGCCAAGTGCCAAAATACGCCAAGTTTCTCAAGAAGTGGTGTACGAGTAAGAGAATGTCGAGAAAAAGTGAAGAGACGAAGAAAGAAACCGTCTCCGCAATCTTCCAAGGTAATCTTCCACCGAAGTGCATCGATCCTGGTATGTTTTCTATCCCATGCACTATCGATACTAAATTCATTGAAAATGCCATGTTAGATCTCGGTGCTTCGATTAATGTCATGTCTTATGATGTTTTTAATGAACTTGAATTGTGTACTTTAATCGAGTCCAATATAGTTGTCCAACTAGCCGATCGATCTTATGTGCATCCCTTAGGGAAGGTTGAGGATATTTTAGTCAAAGTGAAGGACTTACTGTTTCCATGCGATTTTTATGTGCTGAATATGAATGAGAATTCTTCGTATGTTTCCTCTTCTATTTTATTAGGCCGCCCATTTATGAAGACCGCTAAGGTCAAGATAGATGTTGATAGGGGTGCCTTGTCTGTAGAATTTTATGGAATGGTGAATGAATTTATTACAAATGCATCAAAGTCGTCTGTGACTGTTGGAAATGTGTCTGTGGTTGAGCATGTTGAGAATGAGAATCTACCCTCGCACTTGAGGGATGGCTCCCATGTCTCTGTTAAAATTTCTGATTTGAATTTGTTTGATGATACTGCTGGTTTTTGCACTAACACTTCTTATATTCACGTGCCCGAGGCACGAAGAGTGCAAAACATTTTTCAGGTGGATGGTAGAATAAGTGTGGCCAAGGACAAGTCTGGATCGTCCCCCGCACTTACAGACTATGGATGAGTCTGTCGAGAGAATACAGTCGAGCAACCGACTTTAAAAATTCTGCGCTTCTCGGAGGCACCCGAGTGTTGAACTGTTTTTATGCTTTAGTTTAGTTTTATTGCTTTTTAGATTAATTTAGTATTAATTAGCTTGCTGTTTTTTTTTAGGAATCGAGGAAGAGAAGACAATTTTGGGCTCTGATGCGTTTTTGCACCGCTTCCTTGCTCTCGCCAGCTTCACAAAGAGTCAGGGAAGTGTATTTCTTCTTCCCTTTTACTTTGTTGTATCTGACTGGTTGGCATTGAGGACAATGCCAAATTTTGAAGTTGGGGGTGGAGTAGTCCGGTGGATGTGCATGTGTAGTTTGTTGAGAAGTGTTGCAAAGATATTGAAGTGTTTGGGACTCTGTTTACTGTTTTCTGACTGTGATAGCCTAGGAAATGCATGTTGGAAATCTGAGCATGTTCATAATCGAGTTTTTGCATGAGTTTTGTGTTTATTAGGTTCATGTCAAAAATTTTAAAATTTTTTCTGTTGCTCCCTTGCACTTGTCGCGCACTTAGCAACCTCTCCCTAGATTCCGTAAGCTTGGTTTATCGCATGTTTAGCTAATTCTCGTTGTCACCCCGAAAGGCACCCTTAGGTAGCTTGTTGCATGAGAGTTAGTAGTTAGTTAATTGAGAAAGCATGTGCTTAGCCTAATAAAAAAAAATAGAAAAGCATGTTTGGTAGAAAAATTCCTCTCGAGGCGCTCCTCCTTCTTATTAGCGCTTAAAAGAAGTGAGCGTCAGTCCTTAAAAACGTGAAGCTTTGGCCAAAGTTTGACGTGTTAGGCAGCTCGAGTAGGAAAGAAAAAGAAATGAAAGGTTGGTTCAAAGAACCCAAAATAAAAGATTACAAAGTACTTTTGAAAAGAAAGAAAAAGAATGAGAAAATAATTAGGTCTCTTAATTTGCTTCTTTCTCTCGTGTAAGTCAAGTGTAGCTGTTCTTAATTGCTAGAAGTAGGGGGAAAACGGGATGTGCGTTGCATGTAGGTTTTCCGAGTTTACGTGAGTTTAGGAGTGGTTAGCTAGCACACACACACGTTAGGGGGCAAGAGTTAATTTTTGATATGTCCTAGTTAATACATGAACAAAATGCTTCCATGATTATACTCGTGTTTAATTTTCAATATGCATGGAGGTTTGAGTTTGAATGCATGTAAACGCGTCCTTAGAGTCAATGTCTTTGTAGTGCTTGCTCGAGGACTAGCAATGTTTAAGTTGGGGGTGTTTGATAACTCCATTTTGGAGCTATTAAATACTTCCTAATTATAGCTAAAGTCCGCTTTCAATTGATTAAATATATCTCTTTTGTAGGAGGAAAGCGGCAAAGAGCTCGTGCGTCCGTTGGGCATGTTCGAGCGTTTAAAGTGGAGTTTTAGCGCCCCGGGAATGCATCGGGAAGAGGGGAACTTGTTCCGTGAAGAAACGGGCCAAAACTGCCTTGGAGAGGCAATGCTTCAGCCCCAAACCCGAGAGCCAGCGTCGAGCTATAGCGTCGAGACGCTGGCTCGACGCTGGAAAAACCCGAGAGCAAGCGTCGAGTGATAGCGTCGAGACGCTAGCTCGACGCTGCCCTGGCGTCGAGACCCTGCTTTGCGTCGAGACGCTCCGGAGGAGGCGCGCGCAGGAATTTTATCGGGGCAGCGTCGCGACGCTGGCCTTGCGTCGCGACGCCATCGCGAGCGCGCGCGGAAAACTTAGGGCACAGCGTCGAGACGCAAGGCCTAGCGTCTCGACGCTACGACGATGGCAGTAGCTAAAAGACGATTTTTCTGCACATTTTAGGGAGCTTCTTCTTCTTCTTCTCTCTACGGAATCCGGCGATTTTTACCTTCTTCTTCCCCATTTTCTCTCTATATTCCGTGGAGCTCCGCCATTGTTGGCATGCGAGTGAGCTCCACTCTCCATTGTAATATTTAGACGAATCCTTCCATGGCCGTGGTTGGAGCGGGATTGACGAACCGCGCCATGAGCGGCTAAGGTAAGGGTGACGGTTTGGGATTTGTTTAGGGGAATTTTGTTAGACGATTTTAGCTTTGATAATCTGAGTTTAGATATGCATATTGGTTCTGTTTATTAGCATCTATTTATCTTGCTTAATCCAACGCGCATGCTAAATTACGTTGATTGACACTCGGGTAGTTTCGCATGTTGTGTATGTTAAAGAGTAGCGATGTCGTGCCTCTCACTGCTCGACTAAGTAACACAGGTAAATAGAACTAAATCGAAGTATCGGGTCGGGTAGGATAATTGTTGATTGCATACGGCGTTTGCGGGCAATCTACTAGCAATTAGAATTCACGCTCGAATGTTCGTCGCGGTTAGCTAGTGACTGTCTAAATTCACCTTAGGACTAATCATCTTAATGCGAGCTTGGATAACGTGTAATTAGAACTGTGTGGTCTAATTAAAATCTATGGAGTCGGCTACTTTGGGGCTTCTCTGGTAGTCGTCCGCGTGCTCAGTAAACTGAATTCCATGTTATTAGAATTAAATGATAAGCTGAATTTGTCTAACGATTGATCCCGAGACTTCCCAAACCGTGCACACGTTCTCTTCTTATTATTTCTTTCCTCCGTTAGCTTTCTCATTATTTCCCATTCGCATGATAAAACCCCCCGTTACCAATTAATCCATTAAATCCCAATTTCACTAGTAAATTCATTCTTCCTATTCCTTGGATCGATCCTGTTACCACTGGCTGCAAAGCCTTGGTCATAGGCCTTATAAATCGTATTTTGGCAAGCCTCGACAGCTTGAGATTAAGCGGATATTCAAAAATCCGCACACCAATCTCCCTATTGGATATTTCAGCTTGTCCATTTGAGTGTGGGTGATAAGGAGTTGCCACTCTATGTCTAACATTGTACTTAGCTAGTATCTTTTCCATAGCTTTATTTATAAAGTGGGTTCCCTCATCACTTATTATTGCACGTGGTGTACCAAATCTTGTGAAAATATGCCTATTGAGAAACTTAATGACTGTTTTGGCATCATTTGATGGACATGCAATAGCTTCTACCCATTTAGATACGTAATCAACAGCTACAAGTATATAGGGGTTACCTGCAGATGGAGGGAATGGTCCCATGAAGTCAATGCCCCATACATCAAAGAGTTCTAACTCTAGGATATAGGTGAGAGGCATCTCATCCTTCCTACTGAGGTTACCTGTCCGTCGACACTCATTGCAGTTGTGTGGATGGTCGTGTGCATCTTTGAAGATCGTAGGCCAATAGTAGCCACTTTGGAACACCTTTGCAGCCGTCCTTTGGCCACCAAAATGTCCACCATAAGGAGACGTATGACAGTGCTGCAACACTGACTTTGCCTCAGCAGCTGACACACACTTCCTCAGCAATCCGTCTGCACAAGTCTTGTAAAGTGTAGGATCGTCCCAGATGTATTTCCTAGCTTCATGTAGGAACCTCTTCTTTTCTTGCCCTCCTTTGAAAGTTGGTAGTACCTGCGAGGCAAGGAAGTTAGCAATATCCGCAAACCAAGATTCCTCATCGTTATCACGATGTGCTAACTCAAAGACATGCTCATCAATAAAGGCATAAAAAATTGATGGCTCAGCAATTATTTCGCAATTACTTCGCAATCGAGATAAATGGTCAGCAACTACATTTTCGCATCCTTTTTTATCTCTAATGTCTAAATCAAACTCTTGCAATAATAACACCCATCTAATTAACCGTGGCTTAGCATCAACCTTCCTCATTAGATATTTGAGTGCAGAATGGTCAGTGTACACAATTGTTCTAGTTCCTACAATGTAATTCCTAAAATTTTCACATGCAAACAATACAGCTAGCATTTCCTTCTCTGTGGTAGTGTAATTACATTGTGCTTCATTCAAGGTCTTACTTGCATAGTATACAGGATGTGTTAGTTTATCTATTTTTTGTCCTAGCATAACCCCTACTCCATAGTCACTAGCATCACACATCATTTCAAATGGTAAATCCCAGTTTGGACCTACTATAATTGGTGCTTTAACTAAGGCTTCTTTAAGTGTTGTCCATGCTAGGAAACATTCTTTTGAGAAGACAAATGGTTTATTAAGCTCTAGAAGCTCACACAAAGGTTTAGAGATTTTTGAAAAGTTTTTAATGAATCTCCTATAAAAACCTGCATGACCTAGGAAGCTTCTAATAGCTTTTACATTTTGAGGTTCCACTAGCTTCTCTATTATTTCTATTTTGGCCCTATCGACCTCTACTCCTGCTCTAGATACTCTATGTCCTAGGACTATTCCTTCTTCCACCATAAAGTGGCATTTCTCCCAATTTAAAACTAGGTTGGTCTCGTCACACCTGGTTAAGACTTGTCCTAAGTTTTCTAAGCAGTTGCTAAAAGAATCACCAAAGACGGAGAAGTCATCCATAAATATTTCTATCATGGACTCATCTAAGTCAGAGAAAATGGCCAACATGCACCTTTGGAATGTTGCTGGTGCATTGCATAAGCCAAATGGCATTTTGCGAAAAGCAAATGTTCCAAAAGGGACATGTAAAGGTAGTTTTCTCCTGGTCCACAGGGTCTATGGTAATTTGGTTATATCCAGAATAACCGTCTAAAAATCAGTAATAGGCTCGGCCAGCTATTCTATCTAACATTTGATCTACAAACTGTAAAGGAAAGTGATCTTTTTTTGTTTCTTTGTTAAGTTTTCTATAGTCCATACAGACTCTCCATCCTGTAACAGTTATAGTTGGAATTAGTTCATTATTCTCATTAACTATTACAGTCATTCCACCCTTCTTAGGCACACATTGGATCGGACTAACCCATTGACTATTGGCTATAGGGAAAATTACACTGGCAACTAACCATTTGATAATTTCTTTTTTAACTACCTCCTTCATGGAGGGGTTCAACCTACGTTGGTGATCTACCCTAGGTGTATGTTCCTCTTCCAACAATATTTTATGCATGCAATCAGAAGGACTAATACCTCTTATATCAGCAATCGTCCATCCAATAGCTTTTTTATGTTGCTTAAGCAGCAATATTAGCGCAATTTCATGTTGTTGACTCAATTTGGACGAAATAATAACAGACAAAGTATCTTGCTCTCCTAGATATGCATACTTAAGATGATCAGGCAATGGTTTTAATTCTAGTAAAGGTGGATGTTCAATTGATGGTTTCAAATGATTTGTGGTTCTTTCAGACAATTTATTAGTCATACAAACATGCTGAGGGTTGTCCACATGTATATCCATCAATTCAGAAATGTTTAAGTCATCTATATCTACTTGTACATAGTTAGTAGCATGCTTAATTAGCAGTTCATGCTCAAGTTGTTCTTCCATCAGTGAATCTACTACATCTACATTTGCACAGGATTCAGAATCAGAGGGATACCTTAGAGCTTTAAATACACTGAATTTAACCTCCTCATCATGAACTCTCATGGTGAGCTCACCTTTCTGGACATCGATTAAAGCCCTACCTGTGGCTAGAAATGGTCTGCCCAATAAGATTGGTACCTCATGGTCTGCCTCATAATCCAGAATGATGAAGTCTGCAAGAAAGATGAATTTCTCAACCTTCACAAGTATATCCTCAATTTTCCCCTCCGGGTATGCTATGGATATGTCTGCAAGCTGCAAGCTGCAAGGTGACAGTAGTAGGTCGTGCTTCCCCTATTCCAAGCTGACGGAATAGTGACAAGGGCATGAGATTGATGATGGCTCCCAGATCACACAGAGCTCTGCCCACGTGCTTGCCTCCCAACTCGACTGGTAAGGTGAAGGAACCAGGATCCTTCTCCTTCTTTGGTAGTTTGGTTTGAAGTATAGCACTGCACTCCTCGGTGAGGTTCACTGTTTCAAATTCACCAATAATTTTCTTGTTAGTAATTATATCTTTCAATAATTTAACATAAGAAGGCATAGATTGCAAAACTTCCACAAATGGGATATTAACATGCACTTGTTTTAAAATTTCTAAAAACTTATTAAAGTGCACTTCCTGTTCTTGTTTTTTCTTTAGCCTTCTAGGTAATGGAGTTGGTGGCACATATGTAGGTACTTCAGGTCGCCTAATGACAGGTGGAGGCATTGGGATTTCCTCTGGTTCCTCAAAGATAGGTTCCTGCCTCAACCTTGTTGTGCTTGGTGGTGATCGATCATGAATGGGCAGAGAATCCAGTGGAGCACTAGACTCTTCATTCTCTACTCGCTTTGGAGCTTCTCTGTTGTTGATCACCAACGATCTTCCACTACGAAGTTCAATTGCTTGAACTTGTTCTTTTCCATCCCTTCTTGGTACTTCAGTGTCTGCAGGCAATCTACCTTGGGGCCTATTTTTCAGTTCATTTGCTAACTGCCCTATTTGGTTTTCTAAGCTCCTAAAGGTGGTTTGCTGACTTTGCAGGGTTGCATCATTTTTTGCAATGTACTCCTGGAGCAAATTCTCTACTGATGATCCTATTGGTTGGTTATATTGCTTTTGGTACATGGTTTGGTTAGTTTGTTGAGTGAAACCAGGTGTTCCACTCGGTCTTGGTTGGTTTTGTGCTTGGGTAGTATTTTGTTGTCCACCCCAAGAAAGATTTGGGTGGTTCCTTTATAGCTCCAAAATAGAGCTATTATTTACTCCCTAATTATAGCTAAAACCATGCTCAATATCTATTAAAATGCCTTCTTGTAGGTGATTTCATGGTAGAGAGCTCGAGGAGTCCGATGACGTGTTTTGGGGCTAAAAGCGACGTTTTAGAGCTTCATGAACGCATCGGGAGTGAAGGGGCTTGAAGAATTGAAGAAATGGCAAAATTTGCCATTGAAAGGCAAAATTTGGCCAACAAACCCGAGAGCAACCGTTGAGCGGCAGCGTCGAGACGCTGGCTCAACGCTGCTCAGCGTCGAGACGCTGTCCTAGCGTCTCGACGCCGCCCCGAAGATTTCCGGATTTTGACGCGCCCCAGCGTCGATCGCGCGCGCTCAACGCTCGCTCAATGCTGACAGCGTCGAGACGCTGCCCTAGCGTCTCGACGCTCCGACGGCTTTTAAAAGACTTCTTCTCCGATTTTAGCCGCAAGTTTTGTTCCATTTTCGTTTTTCCACCATTGTTAGGCTCGGGTGGGAGCTCTAAACTCACACTTCTTCCATTTTCTCTTCAATAAAGTTCAAACATTGAGTATTTCGCTTGATTTACACAACGGGGAGCTAAGGTAAGTGCTCTAATTCGAGTATTAGGGGTTATCTTGATGCTTAGGGAGGGTTTAGCTTTAATTTTCTAGCTTGGTTCTGATTAATTTCTTGCATCTCTTGGTCTGTATTAAGAACGAATAACTTGCCTTTCCGATTAGGAGTGACGTCCATAATTAGTTACGCATGCTTAGTTGGCTAATATTGATTTTTGACAAACTTCAATACTTAGTAGCGAAAGTCTAGCTCGTGGCTAATTAATTCGAGCCCAAGTGACAGTTGGGGATAGGAATTGATTAACGTTCTCACGACGGGCTTAAGACTAAGAGATAAATCGAATTAGTTTTAGGATTAATTTGTCTCAATGATACCCGTTACTGTTTGTTAATTAATTTAAGAGTCATGAACTTAGATTAATTAGTGGGCATGTTTAATTAGGATTGCACTTCCCTAATTAATTCATTGGGGTGCTCCGGACCCGTTTGGGACGAGGCATTTTGTGTGCATGAAATAGAATTACCTCGCTAATTAGAATCCCTATGAACTAAGCGCATCAAGATAAATCCCGAGCACTCGAATTAGGAGCACGCGTTACATTTATTTTTTTCGCTCTTTACCTTTCGCAATTATTTTTCCGTTAGCTTAGTTTAGTTTTAATTAAATCCCCCTTTTATTTGCTTTTGAGTTTTAGTTTTAAGACAAATAGAAATTAATTAGGAGAGATTGATTTAGGTTCCCTGTGGTTCGACACCCGTTACCACTAGCTGCAAAGCTTAGTAGTTTCGGTAATTATAAATGTTATTTTGGCGGGACTCGACACCCCGAAATTAGTTGGACATTAAAAAATCCTACTACCAAAATTGGCTCCGTTGCCGGGGAACCATTTACTTTCTCTTAATTAACTTTTATTTGTAAAAAAAAAAAAAAAAAAAAAAAATGTAATGTTCTGAGGGATCTGTCTCTGATAAAGTCAGTGAATTGAAAGCTCAAATGTCTGAATTAATTGTTATGCTCAAATCAACTGTTGAGGATTGTCAGGCATACAACATAGGTCAAGAGGAAAGTCAAGCTCGCTCAGGTTTGTTATTGGAACAAATGGTTGCGCAAATGGCCACTATTATCTTTGAATTACAAAAGGCAACAACCATATTCCATCAAGAACAAGTTCAGCCTCAAGAAGAGCCCCAGGAAGACTCGTGCCCCGAGTAGTTTCCTTTGATGTCTGACGAAGAAGAGGAGGTTGAGCTTAGCCCCAAGGAATATCCTGAGGAGACTGACGATGCGAATGAGCTGAGTGGAGCTGAGACTTCTCCAGGATTGAAATTCTGGGCAGAATTTCTCGCCCGTGATGAAGAAGATCTCAGAGAAATCTTAGAGGTAAGTATTCCTCCGCCTGTTGATTTCGATTCCAAGCATGAATTTTGTATTGAAAATTTATTTGAAGAATCATGCATGGATGAGCTTGAGCATATTTCTGATGTTGAAGATGTTTTTGGAAATCTTTTCACTGATGAGTTAGAACCAACTTGTGCTGAAAATGTTGTTTTGATGGATAAGGAAGTGGCAATTGTGCCTTTTGATAATTTATCTCCTATTGCTTTGCCTTGTGATAGTTCATGTATTATAGGAGATTCATCTAGTATGCCTCTTCCATATGTGCATCTGAGAATGTTGGTATTTTGAAGAATTTTTATCTGATCCCTCCCCATATTGAGTATTTATTTTTTGTTCAGTTAGTTGAGTCTTTTATTTCTGTTGAGTCAGTCGAGTCTGCTTTTATTTTGTTTGAGTTTGTTGAGTCTTTTATTTTTCCATATAATCAAAAAATCAAAAAAATAACAACTCTGTCCGGCTGCCTACAAAAGTCGAAGAGCTTGCTTCTATTAGCAGGTTTTGTTGATTCAACGAAGAAGGGGCCGAAGAAGTACGAAAATTTTTACGTACCCTGATAGAGAGGAGGACACGTCGAGCATAACGACGTTAAAAATTTGCGCTTCTTGGGAGGCAACCCATGAGTATTTTAAATTCATGTTTTTACTTTTAGTTTTTATTTCCCTAGCTTAGCTTTTTCTTGCTTTCTTTTGTAGGATGTTTTGTGGCTTAAGGATCGGGACAGTAGGCGAAGAGTGCACTGCTCCAACCGACAACCTAACAAAATTCAGGGGAGGTTTTTTGTTCCCTTTTATTTTGTGCGTTTATCTGCTTAGTCCGAAGTGTGATACATAGAGGACTATGTATCCTTTTAGGTTGGGGGTGGAGTTGTCTGTTGGATGGATTCCTGTAGTCGTTGAGCTGTGGATATTCTGAATTTGAAGTGCTTTTGTCTGCTAATTGCATGTGTTCGATGAGGACAATCTAGGAAACGCTTTTAAATTCTTCGTAGTAGCATATCTAGAAAAGCATGAGGTTGTTTGTGTTAGTTGAGCATTTTTAAAAAAAAAAATTAAAATTTTTTCTGTTGCTCCCTCGCATCTATCGAGCACTTAGCAATCTATTCTTGGTTCTGTAGGCCTAGAATAATCTTATGTAGCCTGAAATCATGTTGTCACCCCGAAAGGCACCTTTAGGGAAGGCTTGATGCATGATACGTTGTAATAAATTAATCGAGATTATAGCGAAGCTATTGCCTAAGTAAAAAAAAAGAGTAAGCATGAAAATAAAAGCTCCTGAGGTGCTCCTCCTTCTTAGAATCGCGACTAAGAAGTGAGCATTAGTTCTTAAAAATGTGAAGCTTTCCCGTAGTCAGATACATTGTGCAATGGAATTGCGGGTAAGCTGGAACGAAGGCAAGCTTGACATGTCAGGCTCTCTTGGAGAAGCAAAAGAAAAGTAAAAAAAAAATGGATCAAAAGAAATAAAGAGTACAAAGTACCCAAGAAAAAGAAAATGTTTAGGCCTTTTGATTTGTTACTTTCTTGATTGTTGAAAAGCCATTAGTCTATTCTTAATTGCTAGAAGTAGGGGGAAAGCATAATGTAGGGTTGCATATGGTTTTCCAGGTCTATTAGAGCTTGAATAGGTTGGCTATACACACACACACACGTAGGGGAGTAACAGTTGAATTTTTTAAATGTTCTCAATTAGTGCATGCAATTGATTGTTCTCTTTTTTATGCAAATGCCTTGCTTTTAAAAGTGTTGAGGTTAGAGTCGATGCATGCAATTTTAGACTTTAACGATAATTTAGAATAGCCTTGCTCGAGGACTAGCAAGATTTAGGTTGGGGGTATTTTGATAGCTCCAAAATAGAGCTATTATTTACTCCCTAATTATAGCTAAAACCATGCTCAATATTGATTAAAATGCCTTCTTGTAGGTGATTTCATGGTAGAGAGCCCGAGGAGTCCGATGACGTGTTTTGGGGCTAAAAGCGACGTTTTAGAGCTTCATGAACGCATCGGGAGTGAAGGGGCTTGAAGAATTGAAGAAATGGCAAAATTTGCCATTGAAAGGCAAAATTTGGCCAACAAACCCGAGAGCAAGCGTTGAGCGGCAGCGTCGAGACGCTGGCTCAACGCTGCTTAGCGTCGAGACACTGTCCTAGCGTCTCGACGCCGCCCCGAAGATTTCCGGATTTTGACGCGCCCCAGCGTCGCGACGCTGTCCTAGCGTCTCGACGCTACCCCGTGCGCGCGCGCTACCAACTTAGGGCACAGCGTCGAGACGCTGCCCTAGCGTCTCGACGCTCCGACGACTTTTAAAAGCCTTCTTCTCCGATTTTAGCCGCAAGTTTTGTTCCATTTTCGTTTTTCCACCATTGTTAGGCTCGGGTGGGAGCTTTAAACTCACACTTCTTCCATTTTCTCTTCCATAAAGTTTAAACATTGAGTATTTCGCTTGATTTACACAACGGGGAGCTAAGGTAAGTGCTCTAATTCGAGTATTAGGGGTTATCTTGATGCTTAGGGAGGGTTTAGCTTTAATTTTCTAGCTTGGTTCTGATTAATTTCTTGCATCTTTTGGTCTGTATTAAGAACGAATAACTTGCCTTTCCGATTCGGAGTAACGTCCGTAATTAGTTAGGCATTATTAGTTGGCTAATATTGATTTTTGACAAACTTCAATACTTAGTAGCGAAAGTCTAGCTCGTGGCTAATCAATTCGAGCCCAAGTGACAGTTGGGGGTAGGAATTGATTAACGTTCTCACGGCGGGCTTAAGACTAAGAGATAAATCGAATTAGTTTTAGGATTAATTCGTCTCAATGATACCCGTTATTGTTTGTTAATTAATTTAAGAGTCATGAACTTAGATAAATTAGTGGGCATGTTTAATTAGGATTGCACTTCCCTAATTAATTCATTGGGGTGCTCCGGACCCGTTTGGGACGAGGCATTTTGTGTGCATGAAATAGAATTACCTCGCTAATTAGAATCCCTATGAACTAAGCGAATCAAGATAAATCCCGAGCACTCGAATTAGGAGCACGCGTTACATTTATGTTTTTCGCTCTTTACCTTTCGCAATTATTTTTCCGTTAGCTTAGTTTAGTTTTAATTAAATCCCCCTTTTATTTGCTTTTGAGTTTTAGTTTTAAGACAAATAGAAATTAATTAGGAGAGATTGATTTAGGTTCCCTGTGGTTCGACACCCGTTACCACTAGCTTCAAAGCTTAGTAGTTTCGGTAATTATAAATGTTATTTTGGCGGGACGCGACACCCCGAAATTAGTTGGACATTCAAAAATCCTACTACCATTCCTCCAACCAGGATTATAGGTGTTAGAGTAGGGGTTGTTCCTAGGCTGTTGTTGACTTCTAATATAGCATACCGAGGCTGGATTCCCAGGGCAAAAATCATACAAGTGTCCTTCCCCACAGAATCCACAAATTAATGTCTCACCTTGACTAGTTGATGCGCCCATTGAAACGGCTGCTGCGGTGTTGACACTTTGTTGGAGATTGGTTTGAGCCATTTGTTTTACAAGATTGGTCAAGGCATTGATCTGGCTACTCATTGCACTAAGTGCGTCCTTGTCTTGAGCTTTTCTTGGCTCTACAGGATCGTCTGACCATCTACAATGGGAAGTTGAGATTTTCTCCAAAATCCCATAGGCTTCATTGTAGATCTTAGAAAGCATGGAACCACCAGCTGAAGAATTCAGCACTTGCCTTGTGCTGGGGTTGCATCCTTTAAAGAACACTTCTATTTGGATACACCATGGAATGCCATGGTATGGACATTTAAGCAATAGATCTTTGAATCTTGTCCAAGCTTCGTGTAGTGATTCGTTTTCGGCTTGTTTGAACTTGATTATATCATCACGAAAGTTGGAATTCCTATCAGGTGGGAAGTATTTGACTAGGAATTTTTCAGCCAGATCTGTCCAATTGACAATTGATCCAGAGGGTAAGGAATTTAACCACGTTTTGGCTTTGTCTCTTAATGAGTAGGGAAAGAGGTAAAGTCTTAAGGCTTCTTGGGAAACTCCAGGGATGATGAAAGTATCACTGACTCCTAGAAAATTTCTCACATGATTGTGGGGATCTTCGTTTTCCACTCCAAAGAATTGTCCCACGGTGGACAGCATTTGGAACATAACAGGCTTTAACTCAAATGAGAGAGTTGTAATCTCAGGGCGTATAATGCTCGGATTAAGCTCCTCAGGCATGGGTACTAAGTATGAAAGGATGGCACTATCCTTGTCATTCGCGATTTCAATGGGGTTGCGAATGACAGGTGCTCGGTTTGGGGCATCTCTCTCCATTTCGGGTTGATGGAATTGCGATGACTCTGCGGAGTCAGCAATTTTTTGAGTTACAGGTGGTTGTTTAAAGAGGCGTTTCTTAGCTTTGTTTCTGGCTCTAAGAAGTCTTTCAGGCTCAGGATTGAACTCTAGGTTGCTATTTGAATGATCATTCATAAACTAGCTCGGTGGTACATGTAAAAGAAATGAAAGAAGATTAGCTCCAATAGATATTAAGTTTTTTTTTGTTTCTAAATTAACAAACTTCGTGTTTACTAAACAAAATCCCCGGCAGCGGCGCCAAAAACTTGTTGCGTGCTCAGTGTTTAAATAAAAGTGTGAAGCGAAGAGCACTTAGAACATGCAAGTATACATGGTCTGCAGCAAGTGATAAGTATTTTTTCATTCGTTTTCCCACAGAGATTTATTCTTAGTTACTAACGAAGTGAGGTGTTAAATTAGAAAGGGTTACTTAAATGGGGTGGATTGGAGGTTGATGTGCCAAACTAATAAAGAATGTACAAGATATGCAAGCATAAATGAAAGCAAGTAAGGAGATTGACTTCAAAGTAGAAAAGAAAGAATTGCGGACTCAACAATGTTCTAGCAATAAAATCGCAAAAGTAAAAGACTGGAAAAATGGCTAAGGCAAAAACAGAACTAAAAAATTGCGCAGACAACAATTATCTAGCAATTAACTTACCAACGATTTAAGGGTGAGATGAGAAAACAAGGTCAACTAAAGACTCCTCTATAGGCTTTTTCATACGATTATTCAGCGGTATCTCAACTTATGATGCATCAATTTAACTCATTCTCATGCATCTCTCGATTACATGCATTAGATCCCTTAGTTCACTCATATCCAAGTAATACTTAAGCATCTATTTATATAAGCAAGTTAATGAATTGTGCTAGGAAAACGCCTATTCCTAGGTCGTTTTCTGGTTACCATGAAAGGCTAGCATGAATGGACGACTCGGAACTCTTACTCCTTCCGGTGGTTAGGAGTTCTTTAGACAAAATGGATGGCCGGTCGAAATTGCCCATGGGATGAAGTACACATACATTCAATGCATTGGAAGCTATCCTACATGCTGAATTCACGTATTTCTACCTATAGATTCATCATTAGCAGACCCTTGCGTGATTTAGTTACTCATGGATGATGGGGGAATGGAAAGATTAGGTTGATTAAGCATGATTAACAGTACTTGAATGAAAACAAAAGGTAGACAGAAAATGATACGAAACTTGCGAAGTAATAAACAATTTCTCTATTAAGTAAGATTCAAAGCTTAATGTGCAAAGACGGTAAGACAGTAAAGACTAAGCAATTGAAGACGAATTGAAACAATGTAGCAAACAGAAGTAAACGGCAGAGAACAGTAGCTAAATGAAAGACAGAAAGCAGTGAGAAAGCGATGTAAAATGTGTGCGTGAACTCCTCGCCGCAAGCACCTCGGATGAAGGGGAAGGTTAGCGTTTCTTGGGGATAAATCCAATCAGAAGAGAAGAAGGATCTTCTCTTCTTCCTCTCGAATTATCGGTGCCAAGAGCTGATTCCTTCACTTCAACAAACGAGATAAGAAAATGGAGAGAAACTGCGTTGAGATGGAGAGTTCTACGCTTCCGAGCTTGTTGTTCTCCGTCCCCCTTGACCTCCTTTTATAGCTCTTTGCAGGTACTCTTGATGGAGCGCTCATGGCACGCAGCGGAAGCGATTTGGATCATAGACACTCTAATTTCATCAATTTAAACAAAACGGAAACATGCAAAAGCGATGAAAAAGAGAAGTTCGAACACATACCCTTTCGTAATTCTCCAAATTCACCGCCAGAAGCTCCTCACGAGCTCACCGAGCCTTCTCACGAAACCTTCGTGGACCACCCACGGTAGTCCCGCTATCCTCAGGCCGAGAAACGGAGTAGTGAGACTCCTTTTACAAAAGAAAAGAAGGAAGAAGCTCACTAAAGAAAATCTTATTTTTTCTTTCACAGAGCCGAGGAAGAAGAAGGGTTGAAGAGATAGAGAGAGAATCCAATTCTCAAATTCATGTACCCCTACTCAATTTGAAAAACTAATTTTTCAAAAAAAATTTCATTCCTTCTAATCTCTTTTTTTTATCAGCCCATACGTAATATATATATTGATATATCAACATGTGTCTTGCATGTTGTCTTGCTGCATGCAAGACACATGTTATATATATATATATATATAATTATTATTATTATTAAAAATAATAATAATAATTTTATTTATTAAACATTTTAATAAATAAAATATATATATAATTATTTATTAAACTTTTTAATTAATAAATATTATTTAATTCAATATCAAATATCGATTAAATAATATAACTAAACTCGGTTTTTCAGAAGAAAAAAAACTGACTTTTTTCACATGAATCTCATTCATGTTTCAGGCCAATGCCATATTTAAATCATATTTAAATATGTCCATATTTAAATCATATTTAAATATGTCTATCCTTCGTCCACAAATCCGAATTTGAACGATTCAAATTCTTTTCTTTTCTTTTATACTGTTTCACGGCTTTATCCGAGCTAGCCAGGAGAATCGTAAGGACCTACAGATCATGAGCTCCAACGATACGAGATTATCCGGTCAAAACTCTTTTAACCGAACTAACCAACATTCGTTAACCCCCGGAGACTCCACTAAAGTCCAAGGGCTACACTCTCCTCACTGTAGATATATTGTGTCCTGTTGATATAACTATCATCAGTAAGTCGATCCTTCACAGGTCGTTCATAATCACAACGGGTCATTTATACCGTTTAACCCTTGTATTATATCTTGTTCCTTAAGTACCACTGACACCTCTAATGAACAATTGATTTGTGGTCCAACCATCAAATCAGATTCCTCCCTGATCAGGAGAGGATGGGCCCACTGTTCAAGACCTGGAGTCAGCACTAAAGGGAACAACCTTTCTACTAACCCTGAAAGCGGGTAGGAGTGAACTCCAATCTTGCTACAACTATGTCCCCAGCCACTTATTCAATCTTATCCCCAAGATGGTAGACATATTGAGTCGGCGATCTGGCCACTCTCACCCGTACAAATCAAAGGATAAGGTTGAATAAATAGGAGTTCATAGTAAGCTCAGGATTGAGATCGAGTTACCTAAGTCATCATATGAATAAACCGGTCTTTACAGTAAACGGTGTTATAAAGAAATAGCGATTTTATTTCTTGGTTCGGTCTTGTGCAAACTCATTGCACAGGACGCCCTCACTCACATGTCTCTACATGAAACGATTCGAATCACATCGTTTTGTACTATACAAAGTGAGCCGCGTCCAATAGTGTCCCCAGGATAAGGTACCCAGCCTTATCCCTATACTATAGACCATTTTTGGCTGTCTACTTGAACTTGATTCACATTCATGTCACACATGAAGTTCAAGTACTCACACTATCGCCATGGGTGTTAGTTATTGGTATAGGTTAATACAAACACAATTCACTAAAATTCAATAACAACTTTATTGAAATATAATATATACATTCAAACAGTTTACAAACTACGAGTTTTAGGACATAAAACCCAACAAACTCCCACTTGGACTAAAACGTCAGTGGAGTACATGCTGGTCGAGAGAACTAGAATATAAAATATCTAAAGTTTCTCCCACTGTCCTACTAAGCAGCTAGCAGCCCTAGACTTTTTAGGTGTCTCTCAAACACTTTAGCCGTGAGAGACTTAGTAAACGGATCAGCAATGTTGTGCTCCGAGGCTACCTGTGTGACGATCACATCTCCTCGTTGCACTATCTCCCTGATGAGATGATATTTCCGCTCAATATGCTTTCCACGCTTATGGCTTCTAGGTTCTTTAGAATTTGCCACTGCACCACTGTTATCACAATAAATGGTGATTGGCAAGTTCATATTTGGAACAATTTCCAAATCTGTCAAGAACTTCCTAAGCCATACAACTTCCTTCGCTGCTTCGCAAGCTGCGACATACCCAGCTTCCATGGTGGAGTCAGCAATACAACCTTGCTTTATACTCCTCCATACTATTGCTCCTCCGTTAAGAGTGAACACTGATCCTGATGTAGATTTCCTGGAATCTATATCAGTCTGAAAATCAGAGTCAGTGTATCCTGCAAGGATCAAATCCTCCGCGCCATACACAAGCACATAGTCTCTCGTTCTCCTAAGATACTTGAGGACGTGTTTAACGGCTGTCCAGTGATCATATCCTGGATTGGACTGGAACCTACTGACAATTCCTACTGCATAGCAGATGTCGGGTCTTGTACACAACATAGCGTACATGAGACTACCAACTGCAGATGCATAGGGAATTCGTCTCATATCCTCAACCTCTTGAGGTGTCTTAGGAGACTGTTCCTTAGACAAGTGAATTCCATGCCTAAAAGGCAGCGAACCTTTCTTGGAATTCTGCATCGAATATCTTGACAACACCTTGTCAATATAAGATGCTTGAGACAGCGCTAGCACTTTGTTCTTACGATTCCTTATGATCTGAATCCCTAGAACAAACTGAGCCTCTCCCAAATCTTTCATTTGGAATTGGGTCGCTAGCCAATTCTTAACGTCAGTTAGGAACCCTACATCATTCCCAATGAGTAGTATATCGTCTACGTACAAGACTAAGAAAGCTACAACAGTATTGACTATTTTCTTGTAAACACAAGGTTCGTCAATATTTTGTTCAAAGCCATAAGATTTGATCGTCGTATCAAACCTTATATTCCAGGATATAGATGCTTGCTTCAACCCATAAATGGATCGATTAAGCTTGCAAACCTTTTGCTCTTGACCCTGAAGTATGAATCCCTCTGGTTGAGCCATATAGATACTCTCCTCAAGATTACCATTCAGAAAAGCAGTCTTGACATCCATTTGCCAGATTTCATAATCATAAAATGTAGCAATGGATAAAAGTATTCTAATCGAATTTAACATGGCAACAGGAGAAAAGGTTTCTTCATAGTCCACCCCTTCTCTTTCGGAATAACCTTTTGCCACAAGTCGAGCCTTAAAGGTTTGCACCTTACCGGCTTGGTCTCGTTTTCTCTTGTAGATCCACTTGCAACCGATAGGTCTTTCACTATCTGGTTGGTCTACAAGATCCCAGACCGAATTGAAGTACATAGACTCCATTTCGAGATCCATGGCTTTAAGCCACTGGTCCTTGTCTATGTCGTTCATTGCCTGTTTAAATGTCAATGGATCCTCAACGCCATCATTAGGTATGACGACTTGAGTTTCAGACAAGCCGATGTAGCGGTCAGGCTGTCTTACATCCCTCCCACTGCGTCGAGGCTTTCTCAACTCTTGAGAAGGACCAGCCTGATCAACAACCTTTGTTGATCCGTCTGTAGCTTTCCTGGAAAATTTGGACAAAACAATTTTGCTCGACGGTTGATGATCTCTCATGTGGTCTTCCTCTAAGAACGTGGCATTAGTCGATACTAGTACCTTGTTCTCATGAGGATCGTAAAAAAGACCACCTTTCGTTTCCTTGGGGTAACCTACAAATAGGCACAATTTTGAACGATGTTCCAATTTCTTTGGATTGGGTACTAGCACATGTGCCGGACACCCCCAAATCCTGAAGTGACGTAAACTACCTTTACGCCCTCTCCATAACTCATAAGGTGTTTCAGAAACACTCTTAGAGGGAACCATGTTCAAAATATATACTGTAGTCTCTACTGCATATCCCCAAAACGAACTAGGCAAATGAGCATAACTCATCATAGATCGAACCATGTCTAACAGGGTTCTATTTCTCCTCTCGGACACACCATTCTGCTGTGGTGTTCCTGGCGCTGAGAGTTGAGATACTATTCCATGTTCTATCATATAGTCCTGGAATCTTAAATCCATATACTCTCCACCTCGATCTGATCGGAGTGTTTTTATCGATTTACCTAATGTGTTCTCAACATCTGCCTTATACTCTTTGAACTTTTCAAGAGCTTCGGACTTATGATGCATTAGATAAAGATAACCGTACGTAGAATAATCATCAATGAAACTGATGAAATATTCATACCCTCCTCGTGCTTTGACATTCAAAGGACCGCAGAGATCCGAATGCACGATTTCTAGAGGTTCTTTGGACCTACGACCTTTTTCAGAAAAAGATCGTTTGGTCATTTTGCCCTCAAGACAAGACTCACATGGCGGTAAAGAGTTGTCCTCTAAACGATTTAGGAGACCGCTTTTAACCAACCTCCCAATCCTATTGAGATTAATGTGACCAAGTCTCAAGTGCCAAAGATAGGTACTAGGAGAAAGCTTCTGCCTCTTGGTTTGAGTTTCAGCTGTTTTAAACATTTCGGTGTTCAAAATAGCTTGAACCTCTGTCGGTCTTAACACATATAAGTTGTTCTCAAGTTTAGCAGAACAAATCTGTACACCTCTTTTGCTAATGATAGCTTCATTATCAACAAAAGATACTTTATACATTTGTTCTAATAAACAAGCTATAGAGACTAGGTTCCTCTTGAAGCTAGGAACCAATAGCACATTTTCCAATAAAATGAAACTATCTCTATAGGACAACTTAACAGTTCCCACTGCTTTAGCTGAGACAACCTCTCCAGTACTAACTCTGAGAGTTATCTCATCTTTAGCTAGCGGCTGCCAGGAACTAGTTTCCTGAAACGAAGAACAAACGTGATTAGTGGCTCCTGAATCAAGGATCCAGGCATGACTATCATTTTCCACTAAACATGTTTCTACAACAAGCAAATCATATTTACTTTGTTGTTTCTTCTCAGCAGGACTCATTACTGAGCTGGGAAGAGGACAATCCTCTGTTAAGACAGACCTAAGATCATCACGAACAAGAATCATATTCGAGTTCGTTTTCCAGGTCTCGTATTTTTCGCCAGTTAACTTATCGGAAGCTAGTAAGTGAATGAAAGAGCTAGACATGCTGAAAAGAGAATGAATAAATATTAGTGAAAAGGTTTTAACCTAATTTACACACCAATCAAGAATTTAGCATAGAATAATAATGTACCCAAAACTCATTATTAAACTGCAACGATACTTCAGTGGGTCAGAATGGTCGCTACCGAGGGGCAGTCAAGCATTCCTTCACTGAATCAAGACATTCTTGACTAAATGCTAATACCAGAATATCTCATATTCCTATAGCATCTTAGTTATCGTTGTTTGGTCAAGATTTACTAACTCCTTAGCAAATCTCGTAAGTGTGACCCTCCATTTTTAGAATTCATAGGGCGGCCCCAACGATGCAACCGAATGGAAATGTCAAAGTTGGGAATGGCTCTATGTTTCTTTATCCATAAATGGTGATTGAGATGTTCTGATTCCTATGAAACGGCCCTCCGAATGGATCGGTACCACTTGTGCGCACCTAGCAGGCATAACATAGGAATCTCACGGTTCAATCCAATGGAGGAGACCGCAGGATGTATTGACATACTTCCTTCTCCCACTTACTATAAATACTTTCTCCATTCACCTTGCTCTTGAATTATGCAAATACCATCCGAATGGGGATGCCCTATTGACATCACGAGGCCGAGCAGAATTCTCACGGTGTGAACTTGACAGAGAACGTAGGAGGAGAGGGACATATCATATATACCTTCTCAACACCTCTACTAAGTATTTTAAGACGGAATGGGTAAATTACTCAGGCATTATCCGGCTAAGACAATAAGACCTAAGTCTAGGTAAAACAAACTTTTACCTATGATGTCTAGGTGATAAACATTTTATTACCTCACACCACTCACGCATGCTCATAAAGCCGGGTTAACTTTACTCAAGAACCGGATGGTCCCCAGGTAGTAGGTGTTCCGTAAACCGTCAGCTTAAATACCTCCAACCTCGAACAGGATGTCCCCGGGTGAGTTTCTTGTAACCTTAGCATTTACAAGATATTGACCTATTCATCTAATGAAACGGAACGATACATTCAACCCTAAGTGAGCATGCCTTTGTTTTTGTTATAGATTTTAAAAGTCTATGCCAATTTTACAACGCTTTGCAAAACTAAGACTGACTACAACAAACTTCTACATGCTTCTCAAACATGCAACACTAAGGCATGATCAGTTGAATATTTAATTTCATAATTAATATAACAATTATATCGATGATGTTTTTAAATATACAACTCCTAATTCATAAATTAATATAACACTTATATTAATTCTCATGAATTAAGCATGCATCCTATACATTATAACACTTATAACAAACAAAATGCATCTTATGTTGGATGTTTAATTTCATAATTAATATAACACTTATATCAATTATTCTATTAAGCAAACAACATCTAATTCATGAATTAATATAACTCTTATATTAATACTCATGAATAAACATGCATCCTATACATTATAACACTTATAATATACCATGTGCATAAAATTAGGACAACCTATATTGTTGATTCAATTTCATAATTAATATAACATTTATATCAATTATTCTATTGAACTAACAACAACGAATTCATGAATTAATATAACTTTTATATCAATTCTCATGAATTGCCAAATATGCATACGATATATTATAACACTTATAACATATTTTAAATGCATGAAGCATGCTTCCTACGGTGGGATTTTAAATCTATATGGCATACGTTATGCACATACAAACATGGAATTTAATTAAAACATACATTCGCAATGCATAATTAATTAAACATACTAAAGTGGATCGATTTTGGCATTTAGCAAGCAATAACTAAATTATTACAAGCTTGATCAACAAGCCACGTCTTGAGCGGACTTCGAACTCTTCGCACCGCCTTTGACCAACTTGCTTCCTCCGAACGCTTCGGCCAAAATTTTCTTCGAATTTCTCCTCGTATTGCCTAGAATGAAATTGAACTTACACCGAACATTTCGGCGAGTTTCAATCTCAAATTTCTTTCACAAAGAAACTTATATGGACTCTAATGACTCTAAAAATACAGACTCTTTAGCATGCAATAAAGCCCATACATTCTCGGGCAATTAGAAATAATGAAATTCAAAAAGAAACTATGCCAAAATCGATATTCACTTTAGAATCCATTCAGAAACAATTTCTAAAATAAAAACCCACCATAATTTAAATTGATAGAAATTGAGTGGCCAAAAACGCTCTGATACCAATTGATGAAGCGCTCATGGCACGCAGCGGAAGCGATTTGGATCATAGACACTCTAATTTCATCAATTTAAACAAAACGGAAACATGCAAAAGCGATGAAAAAGAGAAGTTAGAACACATACCCTTGTCGTTCGTAATTCTCCAAATTCACCGCCAGAAGCTCCTCACGAGCTCACCGAGCCTTCTCACGAAACCTTCGTGGACCACCCACAGTAGTCCCGCTATCCTCAGGCCGAGAAACGGAGTAGTGGGACTCCTTTTACAAAAGAAAAGAAGGAAGAAGCTCACTAAAGAAAAACTTATTTTTTCTTTCACAGAGCCGAGGAAGAAGAAGGGTTGAAGAGATAGAGAGAGAGAATCCAATTCTCAAATTCATGTACCCCTGCTCAATTTGAAAAACTAATTTTTCAAAAAAAATTTCATTCCTTCTAATCTCTTTTTTTTATCAGCCCATACGTAATATATATATTGATATATCAACATGTGTCTTGCATGTTGTCTTGCTGCATGCAAGACACATGTTATATATATATATAATTATTATTATTATTAAAAATAATAATAATAATTTTATTTATTAAACATTTTAATAAATAAAATATATATATAATTATTAATTAAACTTTTTAATTAATAAATATTATTTAATTCAATATCAAATATCGATTAAATAATATAACTAAACTCGGTTTTTCAGAAGAAAAAAAACCGACTTTTTTCACATGAATCTCATTCATGTTTCAGGCCAATGCCATATTTAAATTATATTTAAATATGTCCATATTTAAATCATATTTAAATATGTCTATCCTTCTTCCACAAATCCGAATTTGAACGATTCAAATTCTTTTCTTTTCTTTTATACTGTTTCACGGCTTTATGTTAAGTCTCTGAAAGTGACTTATTTAGGACCCATTTAGCTTAAGAAGATGTGCACTTTTAGGTGTTTTTGATAGCATTTAGCCTAGACCTATGCTTAAATATGAAAATGAGAAGAAGGTAGCTAAATTAGGACTTATGCACAATAGGAAAGAAAAGGGTTCAAAACCGAAGGAAAAGAATGAAAAAAACTGCATTGCGACAGCATTGCGAAAACATTGCTGAGGCCGCAATTATTCAAGTGAAAACCGTAAGTTGACTGATCCTTTTCTGTTAATTTCCGTAATTTCAGGGATTCATTCTTTCTCCTCCATCCATTCTGATATATGACGTTGAAGATTGATGGTTCTCCTTGGCCCAAACGCACCTGCAAACTACTATAAAAGGGGGCCAAAGTCGGAGGTTCAGTCATCATTCGAAGCGCAGAAGTCTTCTCGCAGTCCATCATTTCTCTCTGTTTTCCTTTGCCGTCTGTTGGAGTGAGAGTCTCAGCTGTTGGAATCGATAATCTGATAGGAAGGAGAGAAGATTCTTCTTCTCTCTCGATTGGATTCATCCAAGCAAGGCTAACCTCTCATCCCTTCCATTCGAGGCGACTGCACGAAGCTTTCAAAGCAACCTTTACTGTTTTTCTGTCTCTTTCTTCTCATTTCCAGCTTTGATTAGTTGTTGTTTTAGTTTAGTGTTTTACTTACTGCATTTCGTTGTTGTCTGTCTTGGAATCATTTCTTTCAAAGCTTTCCTTTGTCGTTCAAACACTCAAAGTAATCAAAGTACAATTCTGCATTTCACAGTTTCCACCTTTTTCTGCTACGGTTTTGTCTTGCTGTTTTAAGCACATTTCTCTTCTAAGCATGTCTGTTTTATCTACCCTTTCTGTTCTCCATATATCCATGAGTAGCTAAGTCACTTAGGGGCATGCTAATGACAGAACTATAGGCTAAAAAAACGTGAACCAAGCATGTAGGATCGCCTTCGAAACATTGATTGTATGTAAGCTTCATCCCACGGGCAATTTCGATTGGCCATCCATTTTGTCCAAAGAACTCCTAACCTCTGGAAGGAGTAAGAGTTCAGAGTCATATAATCATGCTAGCCCTTCATGGTAATCAGGAAACGGCCTAGGAATAGGCGTTTCCCTAGTACAAACTAAACACTCCTGTTTTAACAAGATGCTTAAGACCTTACTTTGAAGTCGAGTAAACTTAAGACTCTAATGCATGGAATCGGACGATACTTGAGATAGAATGAGTTTGATGTATAGAGAGTTGATCCAAGGCTTGAGAATCGTAATAAAATGCCTATAGGATAGTCATTAGTAGCCCTTAATTCACCCATTTGCACACTTTCGCTGTTATTTAATTGCGGTAACATTGCGGTCCTCGCAATTCTGTTGTTTTATCATTCTGTTTAGCTGTTTTCTTCTTCGTTTATTAATTCCATCTCTTGTCTTTTGAGTCTAATTTCAACTTGCATTTGTTTATGTTATATTCCTTTACACATTCAGCAAAACTTAGATAATTAAAAACCAATTTTACCCCATCAAATCCACCCCATCTTTCTTAACAAATACACTTCGCGAATAGCTAAAAATGAGTCTCTGTGGAAAAAACGAATGAAATATACTTACTACTTGCTGTGAGACCATGTATGCTTGCATGTTCTAAGTGCTCTCTCTACCCTTTTGCATATTTATCTTTACACATTGAGCACGCAACAAGTTTTTGGCGCCGCTGCCGGGGACTTATTTTAAGTGAAAACGAAGTTTGTTAAGTTTGAAAAACCAAGTTTATTATATATTGAAACTAATCTACTTTCCATTTCTCTTGCAGGTACTATTGGGTTAGTTTATGAGTGAGCGTTCGAGTAGTGATCTAGAGTTCAATCCTGAGCCTGAGAGACTACTTAGAGCTAGAAACAAAGCAAAGAAACGTCTCTTTAAACAACCTCCTATACCTCAAATCATACCTGAAATCGAAGAAATGGACGATATAGTTCCAAATCCGGTACCTGTCATTCGCAACCCCATCGAAATAGCGAATGACAAGAATAGTGCCATTCTTTCATATCTAGTACCTATGCCTGGGGAGCTGAACCCCAGCATAATCCGTCCTGAAATCACTGCCCACTCATTCGAGTTAAAGCCAGTGATGTTCCAAATGTTGTCCACTGTGGGACAATTCTTTGGAATAGAAAATGAGGACCCCCACAACCATCTTAGGAACTTCTTAGGAGTCAGTGATACCTTTATCATCCCTGGAGTGTCCCAAGAAGCTTTAAGGCTATACTTGTTTCCTTATTCTTTGAGGGACAAAGCCAAAACATGGTTGAACTCATTACCCTCTGGATCTGTCCGCAATTGGACAGATTTAGCAGAAAAATTCCTAGTCAAATACTTCCCACCTGATAGGAATTCTACCTTTCGTGATGACATAGTCAAGTTTAAACAAGCTGATAATGAGTCTCTTCACGAAGCTTGGACTAGATTCAAAGATCTTCTTCTTAAATGTCCACATCATGGCATCCCATGGTGTATCCAAATAGAGGTCTTTTTCAAAGGATGCAACCCCAGCACTAGGCAAGTCTTAAATTCATCTGCTGGTGGTTCCATGTTGTCCAAGAGTTACAACGAGGCCTATGAGATCTTGGAGAAGATCTCAGCATCTCACTGTAGGTGGTCAGACGATCCAGTAGAGCCAACTAGGGCTCAAGACAAGGATGCTCTAAGCGCCATGAGTACTCAAATAAATGCCCTGACCAACCTAGTTAAGCAAATGGCTCAGGCCAATCTCCAAACCAGTGCCAATACCGCCACAGCTATGTCAATGGGCACCCAACCAAATCAAGGCGAGGCACCTATCTGTGGATTCTGTGGGGAAGGGCACCCGTATGAATACTGCCCTGGGAATCCATCTTCAGTCTGCTATGTTGGAAGCCAGCAGCAGCCTAGGAACAACCCCTACTCCAATACCTATAACCCTGGTTGGAGAAACCACCCAAACCTGTCATGGGGTGGCCAACAGAACACTAACCAAAATCCTAACCAACCAAGGCCGAGTGGAACACCTGGTTTCACTCCCCAACATAACCAGTCAATGTACCAAAAACCATACAATCAGTCTGTAGGATCTTCTGTAGAGAACCTACTCAAGGAATACATAGCTAAGAATGATGCTACTCTTCAAAGCCAACAAGCTACTCTTAGGAGCCTAGAGAACCAAATAGGCCAATTGGCCAATGAACTTAAGAGTAGGCCCCAAGGTAGACTCCCTGCTGACACCGAGGTGCCAAGGAGAGATGGTAAAGAGCAAGTTCAAGCAATTGAACTTAGAAGTGGTAGACCCTTGGTGAGCAACACAAAGGACACACCAAAGAGAGTAGAGAACACTGAGTCTAGTGCTCCACTGGAGTCTCTGCCAACCCAAGGTCCACCACCAACTAGCACATCAGGAGCCAGACTGGAGCCAATCATTGAGGAGATAGAAGAAATTCCAAGGCCTCCACCTATCCTAAGGCGTCCTGACGTGCCTGCATATGTGCCACCACCTCCATACCCTCGAAGGCTTAAGAAGAAGCAGGAACAGGAAGTTCATTTTAATAAATTCTTAGAAATTCTTAAACAAGTGCATGTCAACATTCCTTTTGTAGAAGTTTTACAGTCTATGCCTTCATATGTAAAGTTTTTGAAAGATATTATTACTAACAAAAAAATAATTGGTGAGTTTGAAACAGTAAACCTCACCGAGGAGTGCAGTGCCATCCTCCAGAACAAACTGCCCAAGAAGGAGAAGGACCCTGGTTCATTCACCTTACCTGTAGAACTTGGAGGCAAGCACGTGGGCAGAGCGCTTTGTGACCTGGGCGCCAGCATAAATCTCATGCCCCTGTCCCTATTCCGCCAGTTGGGAATGGGAGAAGCACGTCCAACCACAGTCACTTTACAACTAGCAGACAGATCCATCGCATATCCAGAAGGTAAGATTGAGGATATTCTAGTTAAAGTTGACAAATTTATTTTCCTTGCAGATTTCATTGTCCTGGACTATGAGGCAGACAAGGAGGTCCCCATCCTGCTAGGTAGACCATTTTTAGCCACAGGTAGGGCACTAATAGATGTTCAAAAAGGTGAGCTTACTATGAGGGTTCATGATGAAGAGGTAAAGTTTAGTGTATATAAAGCTTTAAGGTATCCCTCTGACCTTGAATCCTGTGCTAACATGGATATTGTTGACTCACTGATGGAAGAACAATTAGAGCATGTATTATTAACCAAGCATGCTAATGAATATGTAGGATTAGATGTAGCTGATTTAAATGTATCTGACATAATGGATATGCCTGTAGATAAACCACAGCATGTATGTATGAATATAGATTTAACTGATAGAACTGTAAATCCTTTGAAGCCCTCCATTGAGCATCCACCTGTTTTAGAACTAAAACCACTACCCACTCACCTCAAATATGCATATTTAGGAAATAATGATACACTGCCAGTAATTATTTCTTCTAAACTAAGTGAACAGCATGAGGGTGAATTAATTTTACTGCTTAAGCAACATAGGAAGGCTATAGCATGGACTATTGCTGATATTCGAGGCATTAGCCCTTCTTATTGCATGCACAAAATTATACTAGAGGAAGAGCACACACCTAGGGTAGATCACCAGCGTAGGCTAAACCCCTCTATGAAAGAGGTAGTAAAGAAGGAAATAATAAAATGGTTAGATGCAGGAGTGATCTTCCCAATAGCTAGTAGCCAGTGGGTGAGCCCCATCCAATGTGTACCTAAAAAGGGGGGAATAACTGTGGTAGTCAATGAGAACAACGAACTGATTCCAACAAGGACTGTCACAGGGTGGAGAGTGTGTATGGATTACAGAAAATTAAATAAAGAGACTAAAAAAGACCATTTCCCTATACCGTTCATTGACCAGATGCTAGACAGAATAGCTGGTAGAGCCTACTATTGTTTCTTAGATGGCTATTCAGGCTATAATCAAATTACTATAGACCCTAAGGATCAAGAGAAGACCACCTTCACTTGCCCTTTTGGAACGTTTGCCTTCCGCAGAATGCCTTTTGGCTTATGCAATGCACCGGCAACCTTCCAAAGGTGCATGATGGCAATCTTTTCCGAGTTGGATGAGTCCATGATAGAAATATTCATGGATGACTTCTCAGTTTTTGGGGATTCATTTAAAACCTGTCTAGAAAACTTAGGACAAGTCCTGGCTAGGTGTGAGGAGACCAACCTAGTCCTAAATTGGGAGAAATGCCATTTTATGGTAGATGAGGGGATTGTCTTAGGACACAGAGTGTCAAGGGCAGGTGTAGAAGTTGATCGGGCCAAGATAGAGATCATAGAGAAGTTGGTAGAGCCCCAGAATGTCAAAGCCATTAGAAGCTTCTTAGGACATGCTGGCTTCTACAAAAGGTTCATTAAGGACTTTTCTAAGATAGCCAAGCCTCTGTGTGAGCTATTAGAGCTAAATAGACCCTTCATCTTCTCTAAGGAATGTGTAGTAGCTTGGACCACCCTTAAGAAAGCACTAGTCACAGCCCCTCTCATAGTAGGACCGAATTGGGATCTTCCATTTGAGATGCTATGTGATGCCAGTGACTATGCTGTAGGAGTCATGTTAGGACAGAAGATTGACAAGCTGACACACCCTGTCTATTATGCTAGTAAGACCTTGAACGAGGCTCAATGTAATTATACAACTACAAAGAAAGAGATGCTTGCTGTAGTATTTGCTTGTGAAAAATTTAGAAACTATATTGTAGGCACTAGGACAATTGTATACACTGACCATTCTGCCCTGAAATATCTTATGAGGAAGGCTGATGTTAAGCCTAGATTGATTAGATGGGTGTTATTACTGCAGGAATTTGATTTGGACATTCGGGACAAGAAAGGATGTGAAAATGTGGTTGCAGATCACCTGTCTCGATTGCAGCACAATTGCGAAAAAATTGCGGAGACCGCAATTTCCGATGCTTTTATTGATGAACATGTCTTTGCTTTGGCTCATCGTGATAACGATGAGGAACCTTGGTTTGCTGACATTGCTAACTTCCGTGCATCACAGGTATTGCCAGTGTTAAAGGGAGGACAAGAGAAGAAGAGGTTCCTTCATGAAGCAAGGAAATTCATCTGGGATGACCCCACACTTTACAGAACCTGTGCTGATGGCTTGCTAAGGAAATGTGTTTCAGCTGCGGAAGCGAAGTCTGTGCTGCAGCACTGTCACTCATCTCCTTATGGTGGACACTTTGGTGGCCAAAGAACAGCTGCAAAGGTATTTCAGAGTGGCTACTACTGGCCAACGATCTTCAAAGATGCCCACAACTATGCCCACAGCTGTGATGAATGCCAAAGAACAGGTAACCTCAGTCGGAAGGATGAGATGCCCCTCACATACATTTTAGAGTTGGAGCTCTTTGATGTATGGGGCATTGACTTCATGGGACCATTCCCTCCATCATCAGGTAACCTATACATATTAGTGGCAGTGGATTATGTGTCCAAGTGGGTAGAGGCCAAAGCATGTCCTAATAATGATGCTAAAACAGTCACTAACTTCTTGCATAGGCACATTTTCACTAGATTTGGGACTCCTCGTGCTATCATTAGTGATGAGGGGTCACATTTCATTAATAAGGCTATGGAGAAAGTATTGGCTAAATATAACATTAGACATAGAGTAGCCACTCCCTACCACCCACACTCGAATGGCCAAGCTGAAATTTCTAATAGGGAGATAAAGAACATCCTAGAAAAAGTGGTCAAACCTAATAGGAAAGACTGGTCCTTTAAGCTTGAGGATGCACTTTGGGCTTATAGGACAGCATATAAGACACCTCTAGGTATGTCTCCTTATAGGCTGGTATATGGCAAGGCTTGTCACTTACCACTTGAGTTAGAGAACAAAGCATTTTGGGCCATGAAGGAATTGAATTTTTGTGTAAAGGATGCAGGGACACTGAGGTCTTTGCAGCTACATGAACTTGATGAGCTTAGGCATATGGCCTATGAGAATGCCAAAATGTATAAAGAAAAGACCAAAATATGGCACGACAGTAGACTTAGGATCAAAGACTTTAGGAAAGGCCAACTTGTCCTATTATTTAACTCACGTTTAAAGATATTTCCAGGCAAACTAAAGTCCAGATGGTCGGGTCCATTTGTTATTACTAATGTCTTTGTTCATGGTGCGATAGAGATAAAAAACTTGCAGCAAGGACAACCATTTATGGTGAATGGTGCAAGGTTGAAGCACTACTATGAGGAAGGGGATGTGAAGACTCTCTCGGCCTTCCTCTTGCGTGAAGCATGAAGTTAAAAACGAGAGAGAACGAGTGGTCACTGTGCTCGTTTAGTCGAGGCCAATGCCTTAGTTTATTTTTTCTGTTTTTCCGATTATCGTTTGTATGTTTCATGGTGTGATTTTAATTGCGTATTTAATGTTTGTTTTATTTGTTTTTGCAGGGATTCGAAAGAGGGGATCAAGGAGAGTAAATCCAACTTTTAAAATCAAGAAACGGTTGAGCCAAATAAAAGATACGGACGAGCAAAGTTTGAGATTTTGATGAAAAAATATCCCTGGAATTGCGCTGGAATTGCTGGATTCGCAAAAAAAAGAGCCGTTGGGATTCGTCCGTTGCCTTTATATCCGTTGGAAAGCGCCCGATCGATACGATTCTCTCATTCTTTGATTTCCAAGAACTCTGAGATTCTCTTCATCTTTGATTCTTCTCTCAAGATCTCCAAGACTCGACGATGGTGTTCACACGGGCTGAAAGATCCGCAGCCAAGAAGAAGGCTGATGACGCAGCTGAAGCGGCTGCGAGGGAAGCGCTGCTCACCCTTGCCGATGATGGTGCCGTTCGCACGGGACCTCTTCCCAAGCTTCCAATCCGTAGGAAGAAGTGGAGGGTTGTCACTGAAATCCTTGCTGGACCCTCTGAACCAGCAGGTACGCCCAAGAAACGCCGGTGGAGTGTCGAGATGGCCGCCGAACCAAGCACAGCAAAGACTTCCTCTGTGGAAAGTCAAGAAACTGATCGTGCACCCCACGAGTCAGCCAAAGAGGGTTCGTCGCCATCTGCATCACCTGTGCACAGCCCTTCACCATCTGAACCAGTACCAAGCGCAGAATCGTCACCGCCTGCGCAGAGCTCCGAGTTGTCTCCAGCACTTCAGAGTTCTGACCCGACACCTGCAGCAGCGCAGAGTCCTGAACTGCCATCTTCGCCACTGAGTTCTGCGCAGACACCATCAGCAGAGCACAATCCCACGCCATCGCACAATTCTCCACGGCCTGATCCTGAATTCCCATATGGGGATTATCACGAGTCCACGCCGGGCAGTGGAGATGCTGGGGAAGACGAAGTCTTCTCTCCTATGAGGGAAGATAGCCCTGTTGATCCTGCACAGCAGGATGATTCCATGGAGGAGACATTGGGGGCATGCTTCCAGCAGATCAACATTAAGATCAAGAAGAAAAAGAAGGCCAAGATTGTCAAGGCCAAGAGATCCAAGAGGCTGAAGAAGAAGAAGGCCAAGAGAGTGTCTTCAGCAGACAAAGACAGCACGGAGCCATCACTCAAAAGGCTCAAGGTTGAGGCTGCCGAGTCAGCCAAGCCAGCAGATAAGGGGAAGGCCAAGCTCTACCCTGAAGACGAGCCTCAGTCAGTGAGGTATGTCTCATCTGATGCTGAATCCAGGGGTGCTGAGTTAAGGAAGAGGGAGTTGCTGCACGAGAAAGGCTTCCTCGATCGACCTGCTGACCTGCCGCAGTTCTTGCGCGCAGGAGTGATCAACCACGGCTGGGAAGAATTTTGCAGACCGCCCAATCCAGCCTACACGAGCATGGTGTATGATTTCTACGCCAATGTGCTCAGCCCTGAGGATGGCCTGTCTGTGGTCAGAGGGGTAGAAGTAGATTTCTCAGCCAAGGCCATCAATGAAGCCTTTGGTCTCAAGGGCCAAACTCATACAGATTATGCCCGGATTGTCGATGAGCCTACTGAGGCAGTTTTGGAAGAGGCCATCCGGACTATTGGCCAGCCTGAAGCCTCTTGGACCGTGTCACGCAACGGGAGGCACACTCTCATGAGTGCCAACCTCACGGCCAAGGCGGCTGTTTGGTTTTCATTCGTGCGAAGGAGATTGTCCCCGGTGACTCACGAGACTACAATAAACCAGAGCCGATCGCTGCTGGTGTATGCGATAATGAGGGGTCTCACGATCAACGTGGGAGAAGTCATCTCTGCTGCCATTGCTGAATGCGCCAAGAAAGGTAAGGGACCACTGTTTTTCCCTAATACCATAACCAAGCTATGTTTGCTTGCAGGAGTCCCCACCGAGCGCCTGGAGCAGCAGATGGCCTACACGGGCCACTTGGAGCTGCCTGCTAACCTGAGGCTGAGAAGGAAGGGGAATATGGAGTTTGAACTGGATAGGCTGGCTGCTGAACAGTCCCTATCCATGGCCTGCTTGATGGATATGCAGAGAAGAATGGCTCAATGGGCCACTTATGCGCAGGCGAGGGACAAGGAAGTTGCAGACCAGCTGGGGTGCATCTTCCCTGAATTCCCTACCAATCTCCTAACTCCATGGGTGCCCCCAAGACCAAGGCAACCAGATGAGGATGAAGAAGTTTAAGTGCTGGTTTGAAGTGCACTAAAGGGAGTATTGCTGTTCCCTTAGAAAAAAAACAATTTTCTGCTTTCTGTTAGGACCATGTGAATTATGCTGTTTTTGGTTCAATTTTGATCTGTTTTAGATGTTTAGTTTTATGTTTTTCCTGTTGCTTAGTATAGTCTGATGTTAGATGACTAGGTAGGATACTTTAGTTTCATTTTTAGGATGCTTGAGTTACTGGAAAAAGCATGCTTAGGGGCCTAAATCAGTGTTATATCTGCCCGGACTTGATTGCGAAATAATTGCGGTACCAGCAATTTTCATGACTAAAAGCATGTTTTGGACTGTCTGTTTAGCTAGGCTGAGATCTGTTTCAAATCTTTCTTTTGCTGCTATCATGACTGCTGTATATCGCTTATCTAGATGCATGCTGGATGAGTGTCATAGGACACCATTTGATAGTTTAAATTACCCTCTATAATAGCTCAGCAGGCACAGCTGTAAGGCCTTATCTGCCTGTTTTTTGTAATTTTCTGCTGCTGTGATATTTGTTATTCGAATGTTTTGTCTATGCCTAGGGCTTTAGTTTCTCTTTGTTTTACTTTAGACTAGATGCTTCTAGGACAAGTTTGGGGGTGTGCCACCTCCGACACTCATTGGGGACAATGAGTAGTTGAAGTTTGGGGGAGGCCACCCTAGGCCTAGGAACATTCCTCTCTCCCTTAGAAACATAAGCATTCTTCTTCTCCTTTACAAAAAAAAAAAAAAAAATGATGAACTGAAAAAATTGGAAAAAGAATAAAGGGGGGGAGTTTCTCTTAGGTTGCTGAGTAATCAGTGCCAAGTGTGTAACCCACAAGTGGCGTCGCATCAAAAGGCAACCAAAGGAGAGGCTCCACCTAAGTAAGAAAAAGGAAAGAAGAATGTATACCTAGAAGTTACAACTTTGTGGCTTAGATGTCCTATTTAAAAAGAACTCTGATCCTCAAGTAGCTAAGGGAAAAGTTGTAACTTGTAGGGTTGTTTAGGGAGATGAGTGTTTATCCAATGTAGTGATGCCAGGGTTTAGGTTGTTCTTTAAAAGTACTACTGTCACCGTTAATACTAAGACTGGCATGACTCTAAGGAATCCTAGACACATTAAAAATAAAGCTAGAAGCATGTACTGAGTCTGAGATAAAGCTAGGCAGAATTTGAAACCTTAGGGATAGTGGCATGATATGACAAAAGCAAATAGATCAGTTGTAGGGAGTTAATGAAAACAGATGAGTGTTAGGCAGGCAAGCTCAGAAGAAGCTAGATAAGAGGGTAGTTTTAAACTGAAAAGTGTGTCACAGGACAGCAGTGCTATAGATAGGGGTATAAGGGAGTCAGTAGGTGGTTAAAGAAGGAGAAACAGCAGCCTAGGGAAGTCCTTAGTATGCTTGAGGACAAGCAAAGCCTTAAGTTTGGGGGTGTGTTAAGTCTCTGAAAGTGACTTATTTAGGACCCATTTAGCTTAAGAAGATGTGCACTTTTAGGTGTTTTTGATAGCATTTAGCCTAGACCTATGCTTAAATATGAAAATGAGAAGAAGGTAGCTAAATTAGGACTTATGCACAATAGGAAAGAAAAGGGTTCAAAACCGAAGGAAAAGAATGAAAAAAACTGCATTGCGACAGCATTGCGAAAACATTGCTGAGGCCGCAATTATTCAAGTGAAAACCGTAAGTTGACTGATCCTTTTCTGTTAATTTCCGTAATTTCAGGGATTCATTCTTTCTCCTCCATCCATTCTGATATATGACGTTGAAGATTGATGGTTCTCCTTGGCCCAAACGCACCTGCAAACTACTATAAAAGGGGGCCAAAGTCGGAGGTTCAGTCATCATTCGAAGCGCAGAAGTCTTCTCGCAGTCCATCATTTCTCTCTGTTTTCCTTTGCCGTCTGTTGGAGTGAGAGTCTCAGCTGTTGGAATCGATAATCTGATAGGAAGGAGAGAAGATTCTTCTTCTCTCTCGATTGGATTCATCCAAGCAAGGCTAACCTCTCATCCCTTCCATTCGAGGCGACTGCACGAAGCTTTCAAAGCAACCTTTACTGTTTTTCTGTCTCTTTCTTCTCATTTCCAGCTTTGATTAGTTGTTGTTTTAGTTTAGTGTTTTACTTACTGCATTTCGTTGTTGTCTGTCTTGGAATCATTTCTTTCAAAGCTTTCCTTTGTCGTTCAAACACTCAAAGTAATCAAAGTACAATTCTGCATTTCACAGTTTCCACCTTTTTCTGCTACGGTTTTGTCTTGCTGTTTTAAGCACATTTCTCTTCTAAGCATGTCTGTTTTATCTACCCTTTCTGTTCTCCATATATCCATGAGTAGCTAAGTCACTTAGGGGCATGCTAATGACAGAACTATAGGCTAAAAAAACGTGAACCAAGCATGTAGGATCGCCTTCGAAACATTGATTGTATGTAAGCTTCATCCCACGGGCAATTTCGATTGGCCATCCATTTTGTCCAAAGAACTCCTAACCTCTGGAAGGAGTAAGAGTTCAGAGTCATATAATCATGCTAGCCTTTCATGGTAATCAGGAAACGGCCTAGGAATAGGCGTTTCCCTAGTACAAACTAAACACTCCTGTTTTAACAAGATGCTTAAGACCTTACTTTGAAGTCGAGTAAACTTAAGACTCTAATGCATGGAATCAGACGATACTTGAGATAGAGTGAGTTTGATGTATAGAGAGTTGATCCAAGGCTTGAGAATCGTAATAAAATGCCTATAGGATAGTCATTAGTAGCCCTTAATTCACCCATTTGCACACTTTTGCTGTTATTTAATTGCGGTAACATTGCGGTCCTCGCAATTCTGTTGTTTTATCATTCTGTTTAGCTGTTTTCTTCTTCGTTTATTAATTCCATCTCTTGTCTTTTGAGTCTAATTTCAACTTGCATTTGTTTATGTTATATTCCTTTACACATTCAGCAAAACTTAGATAATTAAAAACCAATTTTACCCCATCAAATCCACCCCATCTTTCTTAACAAATACACTTCGCGAATAGCTAAAAATGAGTCTCTGTGGAAAAAACGAATGAAATATACTTACTACTTGCTGTGAGACCATGTATGCTTGCATGTTCTAAGTGCTCTCTCTACCCTTTTGCATATTTATCTTTACACATTGAGCACGCAACACTTTATCCGAGCTAGCCAGGAGAACCGTAAGGACCTACAGATCATGAGCTCCAACGATACGAGATTATCCGGTCAAAACTCTTTTAACCGAACTAACCAACATTCGTTAACCCCCGGAGACTCCACTAAAGTCTGAGGGCTGCACTCTCCTCACTGTAGATATATTGTGTCCTGTTGATATAACTATCATCAGTAAGTCGATCCTTCACAGGTCGTTCATAATCACAACGGGTCATTTATACCGTTTAACCCTTGTATTATATCTTGTTCCTTAAGTACCACTGACACCTCTAATGAACAATTGATTTGTGGTCCAACCATCAAATCAGATTCCTCCCTGATCATGAGCGGATGGGCCCACTGTTCAAGACCTGGAGTCAGCACTAAAGGGAACAACCTTTCTACTAACCTTGAAAGCGGGTAGGAATGAACTCCAATCTTGCTACAACTATGTCCCCAGCCACTTATTCAATCTTATCCCCAAGATGGTAGGCATATTGAGTCGGCGATCTGGCCACTCTCACCCGTACAAATCAAAGGATAAGGTTGAATAAATAGGAGTTCATTGTAAGCTCAGGATTGAGATCGAGTTACCTAAGTCATCATATGAATAAACCGGTCTTTACAGTAAAAGGTGTTATAAAGAAAGAGCGATTTTATTTCTTGGTTCGGTCTTGTGCAAACTCATTGCACAGGACGCCCTCACTCAAATGTCTCTACATGAAACGATTCGAATCACATCGTTTTGTACTATACAAAGTGAGCCGCGTCCAATAGTGTCCCCAGGATAAGGTACCCAGCCTTATCCCTATACTATAGACCATTTTTGGCTGTCTACTTGAACTTGATTCACATTCATGTCACACATGAAGTTCAAGTACTCACACTATCGCCATGGGTGTTAGTTATTGGTATAGGTTAATACAAACACAATTCACTAAAATTCAATAACAACTTTATTGAAATATAATATATACATTCAAACAGTTTACAAACTACGAGTTTTAGGACATAAAACCCAACACTCTTCAGTCAAAAAGAACCATCCATTCTGAACGACGACCCTCCACGTGGCAGCAGGAGAGAGCTGAGGCGGCTGAAAGATCGCAACAAAACGGCGGACGGTTGGAACAACTTAGCAGCAGCAGCTTAAAACATTGCGAATTCCTCGTTGTGACCGCAATAAACATTGCGGAGACAACAATGTTTCAGCAATTCTCCAGCAATGCACATTTTGACTCTTTTTGCAATGTTTTTTATTCTTTCTTGTTCCTCTTACAAATAAGTCATGATTTAGTTTCATTCTATGAATTCTCATATATAAGCACACATTAAACTAAATTCTAACAAAAATGCTTAAGAGATTACACAATTATATGGCAAATAAGAGATTACACATTTGCTTCCAGGGTTGGTGATGAGGACATTGCGTCGTTTAACCTTCAGTGCACCATCTGTATTCACGGTAACAAAAGTTTTCTTTTCATTCGTGAGGGAACGATACTGCGGATATCTTCATCGCTTTTTGTCTTGCTAGACTCTTTATCGTTCAAAGTCTCTCGAGCCTCTTCGTGTAGGAGGCGATCAAAAATGGAAGTGGATGAAAGTTTCTTATCTCTCTTTGTGGTCACGCTTAATCTTTGCAACGCTGGCATTCGTGAGAGAGATTTATCGGGCAACGTATTTTCTTTCTCCTCTGTCGGCTTACTCAATCTTTGAAATGCTGACTTCCGTGAGAGAGGTTTAGTGGACTGTGTATTTTCCTTCTCATTTGCTGGCTTACTCAACCTTTGAAATGCTGATTGCCGTGAGAGAGGTTCAGTGGACAGCATGTTTTCTTTTTTATCTGTCGGTTTACTCAACCTTTGAAAGACGGAAGATCTGATGGAATTATGTGTTGAGTGCGAACTGTTTTCTTTTGTCACAGCCGCTTTCAATCGCTAAAAGGCCGAAGCGCGCGTAGCCGGCGGCTTGATGCGCTTAAAGATAGAGATTATGGGTTTGACAATTTCCTCTTCTTTTGAGTTGTCCACCTCCTTGGTCGTTGTGTTATTAGCGTTGACCACCTTCTCTTTCCCTTTTCAGGTTATACGGACCGGTTCGGGCGACTTGTATCCAAGCCATTTTCTTCATGCCGGTAAGGGGTATCCCTCCTTTAGGAGCCTCTTTTGTGACGAAGAAAGCTCAGGCCTGCCTTCTAAGATTTTCAGGCCCTTGAACTCGGTGTGAGTTGTGAAGTCATTACCTGCTTTTGCTAACAGTTTATATGCTTTAGGATCGTATCCCTCTTTCATCATTTTCTCAGGCAAGACCATCCCTTTCTGGGTATCTTTAGGCTTCTTGATCTCTTGTTTTGTTATCTTCGTAAGAGGGGTGACAAAGCTTTCCTTCAGGATCTTAATGTCACCAACTTTCAAACTTTTCGTACATTCTGCGAATGGTGATTCACCCTTCTTACGCCGGGTGGTAGAGCTACCTTACGTGGTACTCCAAATTCGAGTTGTCGAGACTCGCCAAAATACAATTTATAAGCCTATTATCAATAGCTTTGCAGCTAGTGGTAACAGGGTCGATCCAAGGAGAAGGATGTGATTGAAATTAAATTAAAATTGAAATTAATTAATTGATTGAGGTTTTTGTAACGGGGGGATCTTTAAGCATGCAAAGTAGTGAATTAAACGCTAACGGAAGAATTAAAGAGAGAGAGACGAGTGCACGGTTTGGGGATTTTCGGGATTTATTTGTTAGACATCTTCAGCTTATCATTTAACACAATTCTAAGGCGAGCAGTTTGTAATACACACGGTCGATTACCCGAGAAGCCCCAAGGTAACCGGCTCCATAAAAATTAATTAGACCACACAGTTCTAATTAAACATTATCTAAATTTTCATTAGGGTGATCAGCCCCAAATTGACTCTAGATAGTCACTAGCAAACCGCGACAGACATTCGATCACGTAATCTAATTGCTAATTGATTGCCCGCAAACGTTGTATGCAACCAACAACCATCATGCATGACTCGATACTCCGGTTTAATTTTATCAATCTGTGTTACTAGTCGAATAGAGAGAGGCACGGTATCGCTACTCTTTAACGTTAACAGAATGCTAGAAAACACGAGTGTCAATCGACGAAATCTAACACATGCATAGGGTGAAGCAAGAATGATAAATGCATACAAATCAGCCACCAATTTGTAAACTAAGCATAGATTATCAAAGCTTAAAAAAGTCTAACAACAATCCCTCAAATTTATCCCAAACCGTTCACCTTACCTTAGCCGTCCATGGGACAGATTGTCATCACCGCTCCAAGGAAGGTTGTGGAAGTCATCCCTATCCTATTACAAATTACAAGCTCATAAACCAGCCACAAATGGCGGAGCTAAGGAGAAAATTGGAGAAAAGCCGAGAGGAAGAAGATGAAAAACAGCACCAGAATGGCTGAAAATCGTCATTACAGCCGATTTAAATCGTCGTAGCGTCGAGACGCTAGGGCAGCGTCGCGACGTTACGACCTAAGTGATCTGCGCGCGCGCCTCGCGATGGCGTCGAGACGCTAGGCAAGCGTCTCGACGCTGGCCCGATAATTCCTTGCGCGCGCCTCCTCCGGAGCGTCTCGACGCCGCAGCAGCGTCTCGACGCTATTGCTCGACGCTAGCTCTCGGGTTTGGGGCTGGAAAAATTGCCTCTCCTACGCAATTTTGGTCCGTTTCTTCTCGGATTGACTTTCCCTTTCCCGATGCACTCCCGGGGCGTTAAAACTGCACTTTTAGCTCCGAAACGGGTCCAATGTACGCACGAGGTCTTTGCCGCATTTCTCCTACAAACGAGATTATTTATACAATTAAATGCGGAATTTAGCCATAATTAGGAAGTGAATAATAGCTCCAAAATGGAGTTATCAAACACCCCCAACTTGAATCTTGCTAGTCCTCGAGCAAGGCTAATAAAGAAATTGACTCTAAGGACATGCCTACATGCTACTAACTCAAATCTCCATGCATTTCACAAATTTGAACAAAACATAATCATGAAAGCAATCCGTGCATGCATTTACTACGAACATGTCAAAAATTAACTATTGCCCCCTAACGTGTGTGTGTGCTAGCCAACCAATCCTAAACTCACGTAAGCCCGGAAAAACCACATGCAACACAACATCCCGTTTTCCCCCTACTTCTAGCGTTTAAGAACAGTCTACACTTGACTTACACGAGAGAGAGAAGCAAACCAAGAGACCTAAAAATTTTCTCAATCCTTTTTCTTTTCACGAGTACTTTGTACTCTTTATTAAGGTTCTTTGAACCAACAATTTATTCTCTTTTTATTTCCCACCTCGAGTTGCCTAACACGTCAAATTCATGCATACACTTCACGTTTTTAAGGACTAACGCTCACTTCTTAAGTGCACTAATAAGAAGGAGGAGCGCCTCGAGAGAACTTTCTAACCAACATGCTTTTCTATTTTTTTTACTTTAGGCTTAGTGTACGCTATCTCGATTAATCAACCACTAACTCTCATGCATCAAGCTACCTAAGGGTGCCTTTCGGGGTGACAACGAGAATTAACGCTACATGTAATTTACAAAGCCTACGGAATCTAAGATGAGGTTGCTAAGTGCTCGAAAGATGCAAGGGAGCAACAGAAAAAAAAAATTAAAATTTTTGACATGAACCTAATAAGTGTAAATACTCATGCAAAAACTAGATTATGTACGTTCTCAGATTTCCAACATGCATTTCCTAGATTATCATCATTAGAAAACAGTAAACAGAGTCCCAAGCACTTCAATATTCAAAATAACACTACTCAATCAACTACACATGCTTATCCATAAACTCCACCCCCAACTTCAAAAGTTGGCATTGTCCTCAATGCCACTTAGTCAGATACACAAAGTAAAAGTGAAGAAGAAACTACACTTCCCTGATTCTTTGTGAAGTTGGCGAGGGGAAAGAAGCGGCGTGCTCGTCATCGAAGCCCAAAACTTTCCTCAACTTCCTCGATTCCTAAAAAAAAAAACAGCAAGCAAAGTAAGACTAAATTAAACTAAAAAGCAACAAAAAACAGCAACTAAACTAAAAACAGAAAGAACAGTTCGTCGCTCAGGTGCCTCCGAGAAGCGCAAAATTTTTAAAGTCGTTTGCTCGACTGAATTCTCTCCAAAGACTCATCCATAGTCTTATAGTGCGGGGGACGTTCCAGTCTTGTCCTTATCCACACTTGTCCCGCAAACACCATTCAAAACTTTTTGCACTCTTCGTGCTTCGAGCACGTGAATATCACATTTGTTAGTGCAAAAAACAGCATTCACATCAATTAAATTCAGATCAGATTTTTTTACCGAGACATGAGAATCATCCCTGAAGCGCGAGGTAAGACTCCCATTCACATCATTCTCAACAAAATAAATATTCTCCATAGATTTCTTTTCAAATAATGAAAATTCATGCATTGTATCATCAAACTCTAAGGAAACGACACCCTCAAACACATCGATTTTGACCCTAGCGATCTTAAGAAAAGGGCGTCCTAACAGCATAGAGGACGAAGCATGTAGAGATTTTTCATTCATATCAAGTACAAGAAAATCAGCGGGGAACATCATCTGACCCACTCTCACGAGAACATCTTCCACTTTCCCTCTAGGACATATACTCGACCCGTTAGCTATTTGGACAGTCACGTCACACTTATGCAATTCAGTTCAAGAAATAAAGCATAAGACATAACGTTCACAGAAGCTCCTAAATCAAGCATGGCATTTTTGACTACTTTACTACCTATCATGCAAGGAATAGTAAAGGTACCTGGGTCGTTGCACTTGGCAGGCAACGTACCTGGGAGGATCGCGGAAACGTTCTCCTTTTTCTTTTCAGTCCCTCTGGACTTCCTCTTCTTCGTGCACCAGCTCCTTAGGAATTTGGCATATTTTGGCACTTGGCTCACTGCCTCAAGGAGCGGAATGTTTACCATCATCTTCTGGAAGGTACGAAGGACCTCCTCATCTTCGGATTCCAAAGTAGGCTTCGCAAGCCTACTAGGGAAGGGTGCCTTGGCAACATTCTCTTGCACACTGACTTCTTCTTTCTTCTCAACATTCAGATTCTCGGGAGCAATCTGGGCGGACTCGTTCAGGCTGTCCTTGGCTTCCTTCACGGTGTTGCGTGCTCAATGTGTAAAGGAAATAAGCAATAAGAGAAAGAGAGCACTCAGAACATGCAAGCATACATGATCTTATAGCAAGTAGTAAGTATTTTTTCATTCGTTTTCCCACAGAGACTTATTACTAGTTACTCGCGAAGTGTGTTGTTAAGTAAGAATGGGTGGATTTGATGGGGTAAATTTGGTTTTTAATTGCCTAATGACTAATGAATGTATAGAGGATAGCAACATAAACAAGTGCAAGTCAATGATAAACTCAAATGGAAAGAGAAGAGATTAATAAACGAAGAGGAAAATAGCTAAGCAGAATTTTTAACTTGATAGAATTGCGAGAACAGCAATTTTACCGCAATGTTACTAACAGCGAAAGTGTGCAAAATGGAGAAACAAGGGCTACCAACGACTATCCTATAGGCTTTTTCACACGATTCTCAAGCATTAGATCAACTCACTATGCATCAAACTAACTCATTCTCATGTATCTTCCGATTTCATGCATTAGATTCTTTAGTTTACTCATGTCCAAGTAAGGTCTTAAGCATCTTATGTAAAACAGTAAGTTATGATTTGTACTAGGAAAACGCCTATTCCTAGGTCATTTTCTGGCTAACTTGAAAGGCTAGCATGAGTGTATGACTCTGAACTCTTACTCCTTCCAGAGGTTAGGAGTTCTTTGGACAAAATGAATGGTCAATCGAAATTGCCCGTGGGATGAAGCTTACATACAAACAATGCATTCGAGAGCTATCCTACATGCTTGATTCACGTGTTTTAGCCTATAGTGTTGTCATTAGCATGCTCCTATGTGACTTAGCTACTCATGGATATAGAAAGAACAGATTTAATAGATAAAATAGACATACTCAGAAAAAGAATAACTTAAAATAGCAAGGCAAAAACAGTAGGCATAGAAAGATATTGAGAGTGCGAAGTAATGAATTCCACGTTGATTAACTGATTGTTTGAATGAACAAATGGAAGCTTAAGGTAAATAACACAAAGACAGAAAGCAACGAAATTAATTGAACTAACTACTAGAAAAGAAATAACAACAAAACAGTGCTTGAAATGAGAAGTGAAAGACAAAAAGCAGTAAAAGAGCTTGATCGCCTCGTCGCAAACGCCTCGGCTGAAGGGAGAGAAAGGTAAGCCCTGCGTGGATGAATCCGACCAGAAGAGAAGATGAATCTTCTCTCCTTCCTATCAGATTGTCGACTCCAGCAGCTAAGCTTTCCAACCCAACAGACGGAAGAGAAAAACAGGAGAAAAGTGGAGCTTGCGAAGAGACTTCTACGCTTTCGGATGATGATTGAACCCTCCACTTTGACCTCCTTTTATAGTCTTCTGCAGGTGCGATTGGGCCAAGGAGAACCGTCCATCCTCAACGTCGTACTTCAAAATGGATGGAGGAGAAAGAACGAATCCCTGAAATATCGGATCTCAACAGAAAAAGATCAGTCAACTTACGGATTTCACTTGAAACATTGCGGTTTTAGCAATGTTTCCGCAATGCTGCCGCAATTCACATTTTTTCATTCTTTTAACTTCGTTTTGCATCATTTTCCTTTCCTTTTGCATCTAAGCTCTAATTTAGCTTCATTCTCCTAATTTGTATATAAAAGCATAGATTTAAGCTAATTCCTCTCACAAATACCTAGCAATGCACGTTTTTCTATCACAAACAAGTCCTAAAATAAGCACTTTTGGAGACGTAACACACCCCCAAACTTAAGGTTTTGCTCGTCCTCGAGCAAACTAAGGACTTACTTAGGCTGCTGTTTAATCCATTCTAACCACTTTACTGACTCCCCTAAGTTCCTATCTATAGCAATGCTGGCCTGTGACACACTTCTAAGTTTACAACTATCCTCTTATTTTGCTTCTTCTGACTTCACACACCTAATACTCCTACTGTTTTTTTTAACTTCTTACAGCTGATTCACTTGCTTCTGTCATATAATGCAACTATCCCTAAGGTTTCAAATTCTACCTAGCTTTACTCCAGACTCAGTACATGCTTCTAGCTTTTTCTTTTGAGCTACCTAGGATTCCTTAGAGTCATGCCAGTCTTAGTACAAACCAGTGACAGTAGTACATTCATAGAACAAACTAAACCCTGGCATCACTACATTGGATAGACACTCATCTCCCTAAACAAACCTAAAAGTTACAACCTTGCGCTTAGCTCATTGAGGATCAGAGTTCTTTTTATTCAGGACATCTAAGCCACACGGTTGCAACTCCTAGGCATACATTCTTCTTCCCTATTTCTTCCTTTTTTCCTTTCTTACTTTGGTGGAGCCTCTCCTTTGGTTGCCTTTTGATGCAATGCCACTTGTGGGTTACACACTTGGCCCTGATTACTCAGCAACTTCAAGAGAGACATCCCTCTTTATTCTATTTTTCATTTTTTTTTTCAGCTCACCATTTTCATTTTTTTTTTTTTTTTGTAAAGGAGAAGAAGAATGCTTATGCTCTAAGGGAGAGAGGAATGTTTCTAGGCCTAGGGTGGCCTCCCCCAAACCTAAACTACTCATTGTCCCTAATGAGTGTTCGAGGTGGCACACCCCCAAACTTGTCCTAGAAGCATCTAGTCTAGGGTAAAACAAAGAGAATCTAAAAGTCTTAGGCATAAACAGAACATTCCAAAAGCAAACATCACAGCAGCAAAAATTCAGAAAAAAAACAGACAGGGAAGGACTTAAAGCTAAGCATGCTGAGCAATTTTTAGAGGCTAATTTAAACTATCAAAGGGTGTCTTTATGACACTCATCCAGCATGCGTTTAGATAAGCTATATAAGGTAGACAAGATAGCAGCAAAAGAACAAAATTAAACAGAACCAACCTAGCTAAACAGTCGGTCAAAAACATGCAATCACTAAGAAAAATTGCGGAGTCCGCAATTATTTCGCAATGGATACAGGCAGATATATCAGTGATCAAGGCCCCTATTCATGCTCTTGCCAGTCATTGAAGCTAAACAAAAGGAAAACTAAGTTAATCTACCTACTCAGCAACCCTCAAACTATACTAAACAACTCTAAACAGTAAAACTAAAGAACTAAAAACGGATCAAAAATGTTCTCAAAACAGCAGAATCCACATGGTTTAACGAAAAGCAGTTTGATTTTTTGTTATTTTGTAGGGAACAAAAATACTCCCTTGAGTGCTAATCAGTCCAGCACTCAGATGTCCTCATCATCCTCATCCCTTCTTGGTCTTGGAGGCGCCCATGGCGTCAGTAGGTCCGTGGGGAATTCAGGAAAGATGCAGCCCAATTGGTCTACAACATCCCTATCCCTCGCCTGCGCATATGTGGCCCATTGAGCCATCTTCTTCTGCAAATCCATCAGGCAAGCCATCGACAGGGACTGAGCAGCAGCCAGGCCATCCAGCTCGAACTCCATGTTCCTCTTCCTTCGCATCCTTAAGGCAGTAGGCAACTCCAGGTGCCCCGTGTAGGCCAGCTGTCTTTCCATCCGTTCGATTCGTACCCCTGCACGTAAGCAGAGCTTAGTAATTGTATTAGGAAAGAACAGTGGACCCTTACCCTTTTTAGCACAGTCAGAGATTGAGGCTGCAATGACTTCGCCCACATTGATTGTGAGGCCCCTCATGATCGCATAGACAAGGAGCGATCTGCCTTGGTTGATGGTGGTCTCATGAGTCACTGGGGACAGCTTCCTCCGCACGAAGGAGAACCAAACAGCTGCCTTGGCCGTGAGGGTAGCACTCATCAGGGTGTGCTTCCCATTGCGTGAAACTGTCCACGCTGCCTCAGGCTGGCCAATGATTCGCAGAGCCTCCTCCAGGATAACTTCTGTTGGCTCATCAACGATCCTTGCATAGTCAGTGTGTTTTTGACCCTTGAGGCCATAGGCTTCGTTGATTGCCTTTGCTGAGAAGTCCACCTCGACTCCTCTGACCACAGACAGGCCATCCTCAGGATTCATCAAATTGGCGTAAAAATCATACACCATGCTGGAGTAGGCAGGGATGGGTGGTCTACACAGCTCCTCCCAGCCATGATTCGTGATCCCTGCGCGCAAGAATTGCGGCAGGTCTGCTAGCGCATCGAGGAACCCCTTCTCATGGAGCAGGTCCCTCTTCCTCAGCTCAGTGCCCCTTGATTCAGCATCAGAGGACACATGCCTCACAGATTGAGGTGCATCTTCGGGGTACAGCTTGGCTTTCCCCTTGTCTCTTGGTTTGGCTGATTCAGCAGCCTCGATCTTGAGCTTCTTTAGAGAGGGCTCATCACTTGCCTTTGGTGATGAAGGCTCGCCCCTGGCTTTCTTTTTCTTGGCCTTCTTCGAAGCCTTCAGCTTCTTGGTCTTGACAACCTTGCTGCCTTTCTTTTTCAGCTTTGCCTTTTTGGTGATCTGTTGGAGGCAATCCCCCAATGTCTCGTCCATTGAATCGTCCCTCGCTGTCGGGCTATCGGGGCTAACTTCCCTCAGAGGCGAAAAGACCTCGTCTTCCTCAGCTACATCATCGCCCTGCGCCGAATCTTGAGGGTCTTCCTCTGGGATGTCAGTTTCAGGCGTCTGAGAGATGGGCGATGCTTCAAGGCTCTGCGGCGGTGGAGTCTTTTCAGAGCTCTGTGGCGACGTTGAAGGTTCTGTGTTTCGCGCTGATGGAGATGGCGAATGGCTTTGCTTGGTCGTCTCGTAGGATGGACGACCACTCTCTCGACTCTCCACAGAGGGAGTCTTCTTCTTGCTTGCTTCGTCGGCGACAGCCATACTCCACCTCCGTTTCTTGGGCGTTCCTGCTGGTTCAGATGGCCCAGCAGGAATCTCAGTCACCACCTTCAACTTCTTCTTGCGGACAGGCAACTTGATACGTTGTTCGGCGCGTGCTGCCTCAGCATCTGCAAGGGCAAGAAGTGCTTCCCTCGCAGCAATTTCAGCGTCGTCAGCCTTCTTCTTGGCCGCAGATCTTTCAGCTCTCGTCAACACCATGGTGGAATCGTAGGGGTCTGGAAAGAGGGTTTTCAGATGAAGAGGGAGAGAAATTCTTGAAGTTCAGAGAATGGGGGAAGCGTACTGGCCACGACGCATCTAACGGCTATTTAAAAAAAATCCCAACGGCTATTTCCGTTGCGGATCCTGCAAATCCAGCGCAATTTTAGTGACCGTTGGAGATTTTCCGTTGCAATTGCTAATATCTCCTCAACTCAATCTTCGATTTGGCCCAATATCTTCCCCAATCTTTTATCTTGATTTCATCTCCTTGATTCCCTCTATCGATTCCCTGGAAAAAGAAATAAAATCAACATCAAATTCGTAATTAAAATCACACAAAAATCTATACAAACAGTAACCGAAAAAAATAGCAAAAATAAACTAAGGCATTAGCCTCGCATGGACAAGCACAGTAAACACTCGTCCTCTCTCGTTCTGATTTTCACGTTTCAGTCAAGAGGAAGGCCGAGAGAGTCTTCACATCTCCTTCCTCATAATAATACTTCAATCGTGCCCCATTAACCATGAACGGTTGCCCTTGCTGCAGGTTCCTAATCTCAACTGCTGATGGAGGAAATGGTCCCATGAAGTCAATGCCCCACACATCAAAGAGCTCTAACTCAAGGATGTAAGTGAGAGGCATCTCATCCTTCCGACTAAGATTACCTGTTCTCTGGCATTCATCACAGTTGTGTGCAAACTCGTGGGCATCTTTGAAGATGGTGGGCCAATAGTAGTCACTCTGGAACACCTTTGCAGCTGTTCTTTGGCCACCAAAGTGTCCACCATAGGGGGCTGTATGGCAGTGCTGCAGCACAGACTTCGCCTCAGCAGCTGACACACACTTCCTCAACAAACCATCTGCACATGTTCTGTAAAGTGTGGGATCGTCCCATATAAACTTCCTAGCTTCATGCAGGAACCTCCTCTTTTCTTGGCTTCCCTTGAAAGTTGGTAGTACCTGCGATGCACGAAAGTTAGCAATATCAGCAAACCATGGTTCCTCATCATTATCTCGATGTGTTAATACAAAGACATGCTCATTGATAAAGGCATCAGAAATTGCGGTTTCCGCAATGTTATCGCAATTATGTTGCAATCTTGAAAGATGATCCGCAACCACATTTTCACAACCTTTCTTATCTCTAATGTCTAGATCAAATTCCTGCAACAACAACACCCATCTAATCAACCTAGGCTTAGCATCAGCCTTCCTCATGAGGTATTTTAAGGCAGAATGGTCAGTGTACACGATTGTCCTAGTGCCTACAATGTAATTCCTAAACTTCTCGCAAGCAAACACTACAGCTAGCATCTCCTTTTCAGTAGTTGTGTAATTACATTGTGCCTCATTAAGTGTCTTACTAGCATAGTATACAGGGTGCGTTAGTTTATCAATTTTCTGTCCTAGCATAACCCCTACAGCATAGTCACTTGCATCACATAACATTTCAAATGGGAGGTCCCAATTTGGCCCTACTATAATAGGTGCTTTGACTAGTGCTTCCTTAAGGGTTTTCCAGGCTACTAAACATTCCTTAGAGAAGATGAATGACTTATTCAGCTCTAGAAGCTCAAAAAGTGGTTTGGAGATCTTAGAAAAGTCCTTAATGAACCTTCTATAGAAACCAGCGTGTCCTAAGAAACTCCTAATGGCTTTCACATTCTGTGGTTCCACTAACTTCTCTATGATTTCAATCTTGGCCCTATCGACCTCTACTCCTGCTCTAGACACTCTATGACCTAGGACTATCCCTTCTTCTACCATGAAATGGCATTTTTCCCAATTAAGTACTAGGTTGGTCTCCTCACACCTAGCTAGGACTTGTCCTAAGTTCTCCAAACAGTTGTGAATGAATCACCAAAGACTGAGAAGTCATCCATAAATATTTCTATCATGGATTCATCTAAGTCAGAGAAGATTGCCAACATGCACCTTTGGAACGTTGCTGGTGCATTGCATAAGCCAAAAGGCATTCTGCGAAAGGCAAAGGTTCCAAAGGGACAAGTGAAGGTTGTCTTCTCCTGGTCCTTAGGGTCTATAGTGATCTGGTTATATCCTGAGTAACCGTCTAAGAAGCAGTAGTAAGCTCTACCAGCTATCCTATTGTTACGTCTCCAAAAGTGACCTTTTTAGGACTTAATTAGCTTAGAAAGATGTTCACTCTTAGGTGTTTTTAATAGCATTTAGCCTAAACCTATGCTTAAATATGAGAATTAGAAGAAGGTAGCTAAATTAGGACTTGTGTACAATAGGAAAGAAAAGGGTTGAAAACCGAAGGAAAAGAATGAAAAACAAGCATTGCGAAGGCATTGCGGAAACATTGCGGTTCTCGCAATGTTTCAAGTTAAAACCGTAAGTTGGCTGATCTTTTTCTGTTTAGATCCGATTTTTCAGGGATTCATTCTTTCTCCTCCATCCATTCTGAAGTACGACGTTGAAGATTGATGGTTCTCCTTGGCCCAAAGACGTCTGCAGACTACTATAAATAGGGGTCAAAATCGAAGGTTCAATCATCATCCGAAAGCGTAGAAGTCTTCTCGCAGTCCATTTTCTCTCCTGTTTTCCTTTGCCGTCTGCTGGTTTGCGAAGCTCAGCTGTTGGAATCGATAATCTGATAGGAAGGAGAGGAGATTCTTCTTCTCTCCCGATTGGATTCATCCAAGCAAGGCTGACCTTTCTCATCCTTCATTCGAGGCGGCTGCAACGAGACATTCGAGCTGTTTTACTGCTTTTTGTTCTTCATTTCCATTTTCCAACTCTGTCTTATTGCTGTTTCTGTTCTTGTGGCTAGATTAGACTATTTCGTTGTGTTCTGTCTTTCTGTTCTTTACTTCAAGTATCTCTTGTGTTCATTCAAACAATTAATTAATCAAACGTAAAGTTCAGTATCTCACAGTTTCTCGCCTTTGCATTCTACTGCTTTCCCTTGCTGTTTTAAGCACATTTCCCTTCTAAGCATGTTTATTTTATCCTTTAGTTCTGTTCTCCTTGTATCCATGAGTAACTAAGTCACTTAGGGGCATGCTAACGACAACACTATAGGCTTAAAAACGTGAACCAAGCATGTAGGATAGCTCTCGAGGCATTGGTTGTATGTAAGCTTCATCCCACGGGCAATTTCGATTGGCCATCCATTTATTCCAAAGAACTCCTAACCTCTGGAAGGAGTAAGAGTTCAGAGTCATACCATCATGCTAGCCTTTCAAGGTAACCAGGAAACGGCCTAGGAATAGGCGTTTCCCTAGTACAAACCATATCTTTCTGCCTTAACAAGATGCTTAAGACCTTACTTTGAGTTGAGTAAACTAAAGAATCTAATGCATGGAATCGGACGATACATGAGTTTGAGATAGTTTGATGCATAGAGAGTTGATCCAGTGCTTGAGAATCGTATAAAAATGTCTATAGGATAGTCATTAGTAGCCCTTAAATCACCCATTTACCCACTTTCGCTGTTATTATAATTGCGGTAGAATTGCGGTCTCCGCAATTCCGTCTAAGTTTCCATTCTGTTTAGCCGTCTTTACCTTCATTTATTAATCTCGTCTCTTTTCATTTGAGTTTAGCTTTAACTTGTTCTCGTTTATGTTGCTACCCTTTACACATTCAGCACGAATTAGTCAATTAAAAACCAATTTTACCCCATCAAATCCACCCCTTCTTTCTTAACAAAAACACTTCGCGAATAGCTGAAAATAAATCTCTATGGGAAAACGAATGAAATATACTTACTACTTGCTATAAGATCATGTATGCTTGCATGTTCTGAGTGCTCTATCTCTCTTATTGCCTAATTATTTCAACACATTGAGCACGCAACAAGTTTTTGGCGCCGCTGCCGGGGATTTATTTAAGTGAAAACGAAGTCTGTTAAGTTTGAAACATCAAGTTTATTATCTATTGAAACTAATCTACTTTTCATTTCTTTTGCAGGTAATAGTAGGGTAGTTTATGAGTGAGCGTTCACGTAGTAATTTAGAGTTCAACCCTGAGCCTGAAAGATTACTTCGAGCTAGAAACAAAGCAAAGAAACGTCTCTTTAAACAACCCTCTATACCCCAAATAAGTACTGAAACCGAAGAAATGGACGAGATAGTTCCAAATCAGGTACCTGTCATTCGCAATCCCATCGAAATAGCGAATGACAAGAATAGTGCCATCCTTTCATATTTAGTACCTATGCCTGGGGAGCTGAACCCCAGCATAATCCGCCCTGAGATCACTGCCCATTCCTTCGAATTAAAGCCAGTGATGTTCCAAATGTTGTCCACTGTGGGACAATTCTTTGGAGTGGAAAATGAGGACCCCCATAACCATCTTAGAAACTTCCTAGGAGTCAGCGATACCTTCGTCATCCCTGGAGTTTCCCAAGAAGCCCTAAGGCTATACCTTTTCCCTTACTCATTGAGGGACAAAGCAAAGACATGGTTAAACTCATTACCATCTGGATCAGTCCGCAATTGGACAGATTTAGCAGAAAAATTCCTAGTTAAATACTTCCCACCCGATAGGAATTCTACCTTTCGTGATGACATAGTTAAGTTCAAGCAAGCTGATAATGAGTCTCTTCACGAAGCTTGGACTAGATTCAAAGATCTTCTTCTTAAATGTCCACATCATGGCATCCCATGGTGTATCCAAATAGAGGTCTTTTTCAAAGGATGCAACCCCAACACTAGACAAGTTCTAAATTCATCAGCTGGAGGGTCCATGTTGTCCAAGAGTTACAACGAGGCCTATGAGATCTTGGAGAAGATCTCAGCATCCCATTGTAGGTGGTCAGATGATCCTGTTGAGCCAACCAGAGCTCAGGACAAGGATGCTCTAAGTGCAATGAGCACCCAAATAAATGCCCTGACCAACCTAGTTAAGCAAATGGCTCAAGCCAATCTCCAAACAAGTGTCAACACCGCTACCGCCATGTCAATGGGCACCCAACCAAGTCAAGGTGAGACACTTGTATGTGGATTCCGTGGGGAAGGGCACCTGTATGAGTACTGCCCTGGGAATCCAGCCTCAGTCTGCTACATTGGAAGTCAGCAGCAGCCTAGGAACAACCCCTATTCCAACACTTATAACCCTGGTTGGAGGAACCACCCAAACCTGTCATGAGGTGGCCAACAAAATGCTAACCAAAATCCTAACCAACCTAGACCGAGTGGAACACCTGGTTTCACTCCCCAACATAACCAATCCATGTATCAAAAACCATACAACCAACCTGTAGGATCGTCTGTAGAAAACTTACTCAAGGAATACATAGCTAAAAATGATGCTACTTTCAAAGCCAGCAAGCTACTCTTAGGAGCCTAGAGAACCAAATAGGCCAATTAGCCAATGAACTCAAGAGTAGGCCTCAAGGTAGACTCCCTGCTGACACCGAGGTGCCAAGGAGAGATGGTAAAGAGCAAGTTCAAGCAATGGAACTTAGAAGTGGTAGACCATTGGTGAGCAACACAAAGGACACACCAAAGAGAGTAGAGAACACTGAGTCTAGTGCTCCACTGGAGTCTCTGCCAAGCCAAGGTCCACCAGCCACTAGCACATCAGGAGCCAGGCTAGAGCCAATTATTGAGGAGATAGAAGAAATTCCAAGGCCTCCACCTATCCTAAGGCGACCTGACGTGCCTGCATATGTGCCACCACCTCCATATCCTCGAAGGCTTAAGAAGAAGCAGGAACAGGAAGTGCATTTTAATAAATTCTTAGAAATTCTTAAACAAGTGCATGTCAACATTCCTTTTGTAGAAGTTTTACAGTCTATGCCTTCCTATGTAAAGTTTTTGAAAGATATTATTACTAACAAAAAAATAATTGGTGAGTTTGAAACAGTAAACCTCACTGAGGAGTGCAGTGCCATACTCCAAAACAAACTGCCCAAGAAGGAGAAGGATCCTGGTTCCTTCACCTTACCTGTAGAACTTGGAGGCAAGCACGTGGGCAGAGCGCTTTGTGACCTGGGCGCCAGCATAAACCTCATGCCCCTATCACTATTCCGCCAATTGGGAATAGGAGAAGCACGTCCAACCACTGTCACTTTACAACTAGCAGACAGATCCATTGCTTACCCTGAAGGTAAAATTGAGGATATTCTAGTGAAAGTTGACAAATTTATTTTCCTTGCAGATTTCATTATCCTGGATTATGAAGTAGACAAGGAGGTCCCCATCCTGTTAGGCAGACCATTTCTAGCCACAGGTAGGGCACTGATAGACGTCCAAAAAGGTGAGCTCACTATGAGGGTTCATGATGAAGAGGTGAAATTCAGTGTGTATAAAGCCTTAAGGTACCCCTCTGACCTTGAATCCTGTGCTAGCATGGACGTTGTAGATTCTTTGATGGAAGAGCAATTGGAGCATGTATTATTAAACAAGCATGCTAATGAATATGTAGGATTAGAATTAACTGACTTAAACATAGCTGAGATAATGGACATATCTGTAAATAACCCTCAGCATGTTTGTATGAATATTGACTTAACTGATAGAGCCTTAAATCCTTTAAAGCCATCCATTGAGCATCCACCTGTATTAGAATTAAAGCCTCTCCCCACTCACCTCAAGTATGCATACTTAGGGAATAATGAGACTTTGCCTGTAATTATTTCTTCTAAGCTAAGTAAACAGAATGAGGTTGAATTAATATTACTGCTTAAGCAACATAGGAAGGCTATTGCATGGACTATTGCTGATATTAGAGGCATTAGCCCTTCTTATTGCATGCATAAGATTATACTAGAGGAAGAGCACACACCTAGAGTAGATCACCAACGTAGGCTGAATCCCTCTATGAAGGAGGTAGTTAAGAAAGAGATAATTAAATGGTTAGATGCTGGTGTGATCTTTCCAATAGCTAGTAGTCAGTGGGTGAGCCCTATACAGTGTGTACCTAAAAAAGGTGGGATGACTGTGGTAGTCAATGAGAACAATGAACTGATTCCAACTAGGACTGTCACAGGATGGAGAGTATGTATGGATTATAGGAAACTAAATAAAGAAACTAAAAAAGACCACTTCCCTCTACCATTCATTGACCAAATGTTAGACAGAATAGCTGGTAGAGCATATTACTGTTTTCTAGACGGTTATTCAGGGTATAACCAGATCACTATAGACCCCAAAGACCAAGAAAAGACTACCTTTACTTGCCCCTTTGGAACATTTGCCTTTCGCAGAATGCCTTTTGGCTTATGCAATGCACCGGCAACATTCCAAAGGTGCATGTTGGCAATCTTTTCTGACTTGGATGAGTCCATGATAGAAATATTCATGGATGATTTCTCAGTCTTTGGGGATTCCTTTACCAACTGTCTAGAGAATTTAGGACAAGTCCTGGCTAGGTGTGAAGAGACTAACTTAGTCCTTAATTGGGAGAAGTGTCACTTCATGGTGGATGAAGGGATTGTCTTAGGTCATAGAGTGTCAAGAGCAGGTGTAGAGGTTGACAGGGCAAAGATAGAAATCATAGAGAAGTTGGTAGAGCCTCAGAATGTCAAGGCCATTAGAAGTTTCTTAGGGCATGCTGGCTTCTACAGAAGGTTCATTAAGGACTTTTCCAAGATAGCCAAGCCTCTGTGTGAGCTTCTAGAACTAAATAGGCCATTCATCTTCTCTAAGAAATGTGTAGTAGCTTGGACAACCCTTAAGAAAGCACTAGTTACAGCACCTGTTATAGTAGGGCCAGATTGGGATCTCCCATTCGAGATGTTATGTGATGCTAGTGACTATGCTGTAGGGGTCATGTTAGGACAGAAGATTGACAAGTTAACACATCTTGTCTATTATGCTAGTAAAACCTTGAATGAGGCACAGTGCAACTACACAACTACTGAGAAAGAGATGCTTGCTGTAGTGTTTGCGTGTGAGAAATTTAGAAACTATATTGTAGGCACTAGGACAATTGTGTACACTGACCATTCTGCCTTAAAGTATCTCATGAGGAAGGCTGATGCTAAGCCTAGGTTGATTAGGTGGGTGTTATTGCTGCAGGAATTCGATTTGGACATTCGAGACAAGAAAGGATGTGAAAATGTGGTTGCAGATCACCTTTCTCGATTGCAGCACAATTGCGAAAAAATTGCGGAACCCGCAATTTCTGATGCTTTCATTGATGAACATGTCTTTGTTTTGACTCATTGTGATAACGATGAGGAACCTTGGTTTGCTGACATTGCTAACTTCCTTGCATCACAGGTATTACCAGTTTTCAAGGGAGGACAAGAGAAGAAGAGGTTCCTTCATGAAGCAAGGAAATTCATATGGGATGACCCCACACTTTACAAAACATGTGCTGACGGCTTGCTAAGGAAGTGTGTTTCAGCTGCTGAGGCGAAGTCTGTGCTGCAGCACTGCCACACAGCTCCTTATGGTGGACACTTTGGTGGCAAAAGAACAGCTGCAAAGGTATTTCAGAGTGGCTACTACTGGCCAACAATCTTCAAGGATGCCCACAACTATGCCCACAGCTGTGATGAATGCCAAAGAACAGGTAACCTTAGTCGCAAGGATGAAATGCCTCTCACTTACATCTTAGAGTTGAAACTCTTTGATGTGTGGGGCATTGACTTCATGGGACCATTTCCCCCATCCTCAGGTAACCTTTACATCCTTGTCGCAGTAGATTATGTCTCTAAGTGGGTAGAGGCCAAAGCATGTCCTAATAACGATGCTAAAATAGTCATAAAATTCTTGCATAGGCACATTTTTACTAGGTTTGGGACACCTCGTGCCATCATTAGTGATGAGGGGTCACATTTCATTAACAAGGCTATGGAGAAAGTGTTGGCTAAGTATAACATTAGACATAGAGTAGCCACTCCCTATCACCCACACTCGAATGGACAGGCTGAAATTTCAAATAGGGAGATTAAGAACATCCTAGAAAAAGTGGTCAAACCTAATAGGAAAGACTGGTCCTTTAAGCTTGAGGATGCACTTTGGGCGTATAGAACTGCATATAAGACACCCCTAGGTATGTCTCCTTATAGGCTGGTATATGGCAAGGCTTGTCATCTTCCACTTGAGTTAGAAATCAAAGCATTTTGGGCCATGAAAGAATTGAATTTTTGCGTAAATGATGCGGGAACATTGCGGTCTTTGCAATTACATGAGCTTGATGAGCTTAGACATATGGCCTATGAAAATGCTAAAATGTATAAGGAAAAGACCAAGATTTGGCACGATAGTAGACTTAGAATTAAGGACTTTAAGAAGGGTCAACTGGTCTTGTTGTTTAACTCACGGTTGAAACTATTTCCAGGGAAACTTAAGTCTAGGTGGTCAGGTCCATTTGTGATTACTAATGTATTTGTTCATGGTGCCATCGAGATAAAGAACTTGCAGCAAGGCCAACCGTTTATGGTTAATGGTGCAAGATTGAAGCACTACTATGAGGAAGGAGATGTGAAGACTCTCTCGGCCTTCCTCTTGACTGAAGCATGAAAACGAGAACGAGAGAGGACGAGTGATTGCTGTGCTCGTCAACATGAGGCTCATGCCTTAGTTTATTTTTTGCATTTTTTCGGTTATCATTTGTGTATAAGTTTGTATGATTTTAATTGCGAATTTGATGTTGATTTTATCTCTTTTTGTAGGGAATCGATAGATGGAATCAAGGAGAGTAAATCCAGCTTTAAAAATCAAGAAAAGATTGGGCCAAATAAAAGATACGGATGAGCAAAGATTGACATTTAGATGAAAAAATCCCCTAAAATTGCGCTGGATTTGCAGGATCCGCAAAAATATAGCCGTTGGGATTTATCCGTTTCCTTTATATCCGTTAGAAGGCGCTCGATCTGTACGATTCTCCCATTCTCTGAATTCCAAGAAAGCTGCGATTCTCTTCATCTTTGATTCTTCTCTCCGAACCTCCACGATTCGACAATGGTGTTCACAAGGGCTGAAAGATCTGCAGCCAAGAAGAGGGCTGACGACGCTGAAACGGCTGCGCGAGACGCACTGCTTGCCTTGGCTGAGGCTGACGCTGCGCGAACTGAACGCCTTCCCAAGCTACCGATTCGCAAGAAGAAGTGGAGGGTTGTCACTGAGATACCTGCTGGACCCTCTGAACCAGCAGGCACACCCAAGAAGCGCAGATGGAGTTTAGCGGTGGGCGCTGAACCGAGCAAAGAGAAGACTCCCTCTGTGGAGAGTCAAGAAACGGATCGTGTATCCCACGATTTAGCCAAGAAGAGTGCCTCGCCACCTGCACCATCAGCGCACAGTTCTTCCCCATCACCGCCAGCGCAGAGCCCTGAACTGCCGTCTTCACCACAGAGTTCTGCGCAGACACCTTCAGCAGAGCAAACAACCACGCCGTCGCACACTTCCCCACGGCCTGACCCTGAATTCCCATATGGGGAGTACCAAGAATCAACGCAGGGCAGTGGGGAAGGTGAGGAAGAGGAAGTTTTCTCTCCTGTGAGGGAGGCTAGCCCGGAGAGTCTTGAACAGAAGAATGACTCGATGGAGGAGACATTGGGGGCATGCCTTCAGCAGATCACCATCAAGGCTAAGCTCAAGAAGAAGAAGAAGAAGGCCAAGATTCTCAAGGCCAAGCGATCCAAGAAGTTGAAAAAGAAGAAGGCCAAGAGGGCGCCTTCATCAGAAAAGGAGAGCACTGAGCCTTCGCTCAAAAGACTCAAGGTTGAGGCTGCAGAGACAGCCAAGCCAGCAGACAAAAGGAAGGCCAAGCTTTACCCTGAAGACGAGCCTCAGTCAGTGAGGTATGTTTCCTCTGACGCTGAGTCCAGAGGCATTGAGCTGAGGAAGCGAGAGCTACTGCACGAGAAGGGCTTCCTTGACAGACCTGCTGACCTGCCGCAGTTCTTGCGCGCAGGAATTATAAATCACAGCTGGGAAGAGTTGTGCAGGCCACCCAATCCAGCTTACACGAGTATGGTATACGACTTCTACGCCAACCTGCGAAACTCTGAGGAGGGGCTGTCTGTGGTTAGGGGAGTAGAGGTAGACTACTCAGCAAAAGCCATCAATGAAGCCTATGGCCTCAAGGGCCAAAGACACACTGACTATGCGAGGATCGTTGATGAGCCTACTGAGGCAGTGCTGGAGGAGGCCATTCGAACCATTGGCCAACCTGAAGCAGCATGGACTGTATCACGCAATGGGAGGCACACTCTCATGAGTGCCAACCTCACAGCAAAGGCAGCTGTATGGTTTGCCTTTGTAAGGAGGAAGCTGTCCCCTGTGACCCATGAGACGACCATCAACCAGAGCAGATCGCTGCTGGTCTACGCCATCATGCGAGGTCTCACGGTCAACGTGGGTGAAATGATGTCAGCCGCCATTGCTGAGTGCGCCAAGAAAGGTAAGGGACCATTGTTTTTCACTAATACCATCACTAAACTATGTCTGCTTGCAGGAGTTCCCATTGAGCGGATGGAGCAGCAGATGGCTTATACAGGCCACTTGGAGCTGCCTACTAGCTTGAGGCTGAAGAGGAAGGGGAATATGGAGTTCGAATTGGATAGGCTGGCTGCTGATCAGTCACTGTCCATGGCGTGCCTGATGGATATGCAAAGGAGGATGGCTCAATGGGCCACTTACGCGTAGGCACGGGACAAGGAAGTTGCAGACCAACTTGGATGCATCTTCCCTGACTTCCCCACAAATCTCCTGACTCCATGGGTGCTACCACGCCCACGACAGCCTGATGAGGATGAAGACATCTGAGTGCTGGTTTGAAGTGCACTGAAGGGAGTATTGCTGTTCCCTTAGAAAAAAAATCTGCTTTCTGATAATCCATGTGAATTATGCTGTTTTTAGTACAATTTTGATCTGTTTTAGATGCTTAGTTTTATGTTTTTAAATTTGCTTAGTATAGCCTGTTGTTAGTTGATTGGGTAGGTTAGTTTTGTTTTATTTTTAGAGAGCTTGAATGACTGGAAAAAGCATGCTTAGGGGCCTTAATCACTGTTATATCTGCCCTGACTTGATTGCGAAATAATTGCGGTACCCGCAATTTTTATGACTGAATGCATGTTTTGGACTGTCTGTTTAGCTAGGCTGTGATCTGTTTCAATTCTATCTTTTGTTGCTATCTTGACTACCTTATATAGCTTATCTTAAAGCATGCTGGATGAGTGTCATAGGACACCTTTTGATAGTTTAAATTAACCTCTAAAAAGCTAAGCATGCATGTCTGTAAGTCCTTACTTGTCTGTTTTTTTTATTTTCTGCTGCTGTGATATTTTCTTGTAGCATGTTCTGTCTATGCCTAGGGCCTTTAGATTCTCTTTGTATTACCTTAGACTAGATGCTTCTAGGACAAGTTTCGGGGTGTGCCACTTCAGACACTCATTGGGGACAATGAGTAGTTTAAGTTTGGGGGAGGACCACCCTAGGCCTAGGAACATTCCTCTCTCCCTTAAAACATAAGCATTCTTCTTCTCCTTGACAAAAATAATGAACTGAAAAAAAAAATGAAAAATAGAATAAAAAGGGGAGTCTCTCTCAGGTTGCTGAGTAATCAGTGTCAAGTGTGTAACCCACAAGTGGCATTGCATCAAAAGGCAACCAAAGGAAAGGCTCCACCTAAGAAAGAAAAAAGGAAAAGAGTAGGGAAGAAGAATGTATACCTAGGAGTTGCAACTTTGTGGCTTAGATGTCCTGTTTAAAAAGAACTCTGATCCTCAATGAGCTAAGAGCAAAGTTGAAACTTGTAGGGTTGTTTAGGGAGATGAATGTATATCCAATGTAGTGATGCCAGGGTTTAGGTTGTTCTCTAAAAGTACTACTGTCACCGTTAATACTAAGACTGGCATGACTCTAAGGAATCCTAGACACATTAAAAATAAAGCTAGAAGCATGTACTGAGTCTGAGGTAAAGCTAGGCAGAATTTGAAACCTTAGGGATAGTGGCATGATATGACAAAAGCAAATAGATCAGTTGTAGGGAGTTAATGAAAACATAAGGAGTGTTAGGCGGACAAAGTCAGAAGAAGCTAGATGTGAGGGTAATTTTAAGCCTAGAAGTGTGTCACAGGACAGCATAGCTAGAGATAGGGATATAGGGGAGTTAGTAAGTGGTTAAAGAAGAATTAACAGCAGCCTAAGAAAGTCCTTAGTTTGCTTGAGGACAAGCAAAACCTTAAGTTTGGGGGTGTGTTACGTCTCCAAAAGTGACCTTTTTAGGACTTAATTAGCTTAGAAAGATGTTCACTCTTAGGTGTTTTTAATAGCATTTAGCCTAAACCTATGCTTAAATATGAGAATTAGAAGAAGGTAGCTAAATTAGGACTTGTGTACAATAGGAAAGAAAAGGGTTGAAAACCGAAGGAAAAGAATGAAAAACAAGCATTGCGAAGGCATTGCGGAAACATTGCGGTTCTCGCAATGTTTCAAGTTAAAACCGTAAGTTGGCTGATCTTTTTCTGTTTAGATCCGATTTTTCAGGGATTCGTTCTTTCTCCTCCATCCATTCTGAAGTACGACGTTGAAGATTGATGGTTCTCCTTGGCCCAAAGACGTCTGCAGACTACTATAAATAGGGGTCAAAATCGAAGGTTCAATCATCATCCGAAAGCGTAGAAGTCTTCTCGCAGTCCATTTTCTCTCCTGTTTTCCTTTGCCGTCTGCTGGTTTGCGAAGCTCAGCTGTTGGAATCGATAATCTGATAGGAAGGAGAGGAGATTCTTCTTCTCTCCCGATTGGATTCATCCAAGCAAGGCTGACCTTTCTCATCCTTCATTCGAGGCGGCTGCAACGAGACATTCGAGCTGTTTTACTGCTTTTTGTTCTTCATTTCCATTTTCCAACTCTGTCTTATTGCTGTTTCTGTTCTTGTGGCTAGATTAGACTATTTCGTTGTGTTCTGTCTTTCTGTTCTTTACTTCAAGTATCTCTTGTGTTCATTCAAACAATTAATTAATCAAACGTAAAGTTCAGTATCTCACAGTTTCTCGCCTTTGCATTCTACTGCTTTCCCTTGCTGTTTTAAGCACATTTCCCTTCTAAGCATGTTTATTTTATCCTTTAGTTCTGTTCTCCTTGTATCCATGAGTAACTAAGTCACTTAGGGGCATGCTAACGACAACACTATAGGCTTAAAAACGTGAACCAAGCATGTAGGATAGCTCTCGAAGCATTGGTTGTATGTAAGCTTCATCCCACGGGCAATTTCAATTGGCCATCCATTTTGTCCAAAGAACTCCTAACCTCTGGAAGGAGTAAGAGTTCAGAGTCATACCATCATGCTAGCCTTTCAAGGTAACCAGGAAACGGCCTAGGAATAGGCGTTTCCCTAGTACAAACCATATCTTTCTGCCTTAACAAGATGCTTAAGACCTTACTTTGAGTTGAGTAAACTAAAGAATCTAATGCATGGAATCGGACGATACATGAGTTTGAGATAGTTTGATGCATAGAGAGTTGATCCAGTGCTTGAGAATCGTATAAAAATGTCTATAGGATAGTCATTAGTAGCCCTTAAATCACCCATTTACCCACTTTCGCTGTTATTATAATTGCGGTAGAATTGCGGTCTCCGCAATTCCGTCTAAGTTTCCATTCTGTTTAGCTGTCTTTACCTTCATTTATTAATCTCGTCTCTTTTCATTTGAGTTTAGCTTTAACTTGTTCTCGTTTATGTTGCTACCCTTTACACATTCAGCACGAATTAGTCAATTAAAAACCAATTTTACCCCATCAAATCCACCCCTTCTTTCTTAACAAAAACACTTCGCGAATAGCTGAAAATAAATCTCTGTGGGAAAACGAATGAAATATACTTACTACTTGCTATAAGATCATGTATGCTTGCATGTTCTGAGTGCTCTATCTCTCTTATTGCCTAATTATTTCAACACATTGAGCACGCAACACCTATCTAACATCTGGTCAATAAATGGTATAGGGAAGTGAACTTTTTTTGTTTCTTTATTTAGTTTTCTATAGTCCATACAGACTCTCCATCCTGTAATAGTCCTAGTTGGAATTAGTTCATTGCTCTCATTTACTACTACAGTCATCCCTCCCTTCTTAGGTACACATTGTATAGGACTCACCCACTGACTACTAGCTATAGGGAAGATTACCCCTGCATCTAACCACTTTATGATTTCTTTTTTAACTACCTCTTTCATAGAGGGATTCAACCTACGTTGGTGATCTACTCGGGGTGTATGCTCTTCCTCTAATATTATTTTATGCATGCAGTAAGAAGGGCTAATGCCTCTAATATCAGCAATAGTCGATGCAATAGCCTTTTTATGCTGCCTAAGTAATAATATCAGTTCAATCTCATGCTTCTCACTCAATTTAGAAGAAATAATCACAGGCAAAGTCTCATTACTTCCTAGATATGCATATTTGAGATGAGTGGGTAAGGGTTTCAATTCTAAGACAGGTGGATGCTCAATGGATGGCTTTAATGGATTCATGGATCTATCAGTTAAGTTATTATTCATACAAACAGGCTGTATCTTATCTACAGGTATATCCATGATCTCAGAAACATTCAAATCAGTTAAGTCTACATTTACATATTCATTAGCATGCTTAGTTAATAATACATGCTCCAACTGTTCTTCCATTAGTGAATCTACAATGTCCATGCTAGCACAAGATTCAGAGTCAAAGGGGTACCTTAAGGCTTTAAAAACACTAAATTTAACCTCCTCGTCGTGAACCCTCATAGTGAGCTCACCTTTTTGGACATCTATCAGGGCCCTACCTGTGGCTAGAAAAGGTCTGCCTAATAGGATGGGGACCTCCTTGTCTGCTTCATAATCCAGGATAATGAAATCTGCAAGGAAAATAAACTTGTCAACCTTTACAAGAATATCCTCAATCTTACCCTCAGGGTATGCTATGGATCTGTCTGCAAGTTGTAAAGTGACAGTGGTGGGACGTGCTTCTCCTATTCCTAGCTGGCGGAATAGTGATAGGGGCATGAGGTTTATGCTGGCTCCCAGGTCACAAAGCGCTCTGCCCACATGCTTGCCTCCTAACTCCACTGGTAAGGTGAAGGAACCAGGATCTTTCTCCTTCTTTGGCAGCTTGTTCTGGAGTATGGCACTGCACTCCTCAGTGAGATTCACTGTTTCAAATTCGCCAATTATTTTCTTGTTAGTAATTATATCCTTTAAAAACTTTACATAATAGGGCATAGACTGTAGAACTTCTACAAAAGGAATATTGACATGCACTTGCTTAAGAATTTCTAGAAATTTATTAAAGTGCACTTCCTGTTCTTGTTTTTTCTTTAGCCGTCGAGGAAATGGAGGTGGTGGCACATATGCAGGTGATAACTCCATTTTGGAGCTATTAAATACATCCTAATCATAGCTAAAGGCCGCTTCCAATTGATTAAATGTATCTCTTTTGTAGGAGAAAAGCGGCAAAGAGCTCGTGCGTCCATTGGGCATGTTCGAGAGCTTAAAGCAGAGTTTTAGCGCCCCGGGAATGCATCGGGAAGAGGGGAATTTGTTCCGTGAAGAAACGGGCCAAAACAGCCTTGGAGAGGCAAAGCATCAGCCCGAAACCCGAGAGCCAGCGTCGAGCTATAGCGTCGAGACGCTGGCTCGACGCTGGAAAAACCCGAGAGCAAGCGTCGAGTGATAGCGTCGAGACGCTAGCTCGACGCTGCCCTGGCGTCGAGACCCTGCTTGGCGTCGAGACGCTCCGGAGGAGGCGCGCGCAGGAAATTCATCGGGGCAGCGTCGCGACGCTGGCCTTGCGTCGCGACGCCATCGCGCGCGCGCGCAGATTACTTAGGGCACAGGGTCGAGACGCTGGCCTAGCGTCTCGACGCTACGACGAAGGCAGTAGCTAAAGGACGATTTTTCTGCACATTTTTCATATCTTCTCCAAGCTTCATCTTCTTCATCTCTCAACGGAATCCGGCGATTCTTCTTCCCTTCTTCCCCATTTTCTCTCTACTTTCCGTGGAGCTCCGCCATTGTTGGCATGCGAGTGAGCTCCACTTCCCTTTTGTAATAGGTAGATGAACTCTTCCATGGTCGTTGGTGGAGCGGGATTGACGATCCGCGCCATGAGCGGCTAAGGTAAGGGTGACGGTTTGGGATTTTGTTTAGGGGAATTTTGTTAGACCTTTATAGCTTTGATAATCTGAGTTTAGATTGCATATTGGTTCTGTTTACGTTGCATTTGTTTACCTTGCTTAATCCAACGCGCATGTTAAATTATGTTGATTGACACTCGGATAGTTTCGCATGTTGTGTATGTTAAAGAGTAGCGATGCCGTGCCTCTCACTGCTCGACTAAGTAACACAGGTAAATAGAACTAAATCGAAGTATCGGGTCGGGTAGGATAATTGTTGGTTGCATACGGCGTTTGCGGGCAACCTACTAGCAATTAGAATTCACGCCCGAATGTTCGTCGCGGTTAGCTAGTAACTGTCTAAATTCATCTTAGGACTGATCATCTTAATGTGAGATTAGATAACGTGTAATTAGGACTGTGTGGCCTAATTAAAATCCATGAAGTCGGCTACTTTGGGGCTTCTCTGGTAGTCGTCCGCGTGCTTAGTAAACTGAATTCCATGTTATTAGAATTAAATGATAAGTTGTATTTGTCTAACAATTGAACCCGAGACTCCCCAAACCGAGCACACGTTTTCTACATATTATTTCTTTCTTCCGTTAGCTTTCTTATTGATTTCTTTGCATGATTAAAACCCCCCCGTTACCAATTAATCAATCAAATCCCAATTTCACTAGTAAATTCATTCTCCTATTCCTTGGATCGACCCTGTTACCACTGGCTGCAAAGCCTTGGCAATAGGCATTATAAATCGTATTTTGGCAAGCCTCGACAGCTTGAGATTAAGCGGATATTCAAAAATCCGACCACCAAAATAGGCGCCGTTGCCGGGGAGTAGGCAATTGATTGGATTTATGATTGAAGTTTGAATTTGATTTATTGATGGTTGACTGAAAATTTTTTCTGTTTGTATGTTGTATGTTTAGATTTTTGTTTGTGTATGACCCGTTCCTCTGAGGGTAGTTTGCAGTATATTCCTGAGATTGACAGAGAGGAGCGGCGGTTACGTAGAGAAGCCCGGGAGGGGCAAGGAACGTTTGAAAGAGAAGAAGGCAATCCCTTCTTATTTGACGAGATGGCGCAAGGCGATGCGCCACGGACGCTGAAGCAACTGGCAGCGCCAGACCTGAACCTGCAGCCTTTGTGCATTAACTACCCCGTGGTAGCAGGTAACTTCGAGTTGAAATCTGGTTTAATTCACCAGTTACCTTCTTTCCATGGAAATGCAGGTGAGGACGCGAACAAACATTTGATGGAGTTCCATTGCGTTTGCGCGGGGATGAAGCCCGCAGGGGTCACGGAAGAGCAGCTGAATATGAGGGCATTCCCCTTCACGCTCAAGGATAAGGCCAAGGATTGGCTGTACTATTTGCCTTCCGGATCCATCACCACGTGGCAGGATATGAAGCGGGTATTTTTAGAAAAATACTTTCCCGCGTCCTTAGCCACTACCCTGCGGAAGAGGATATATGGGATCACCCAGGATGTAGGTGAGTCCCTGCATGAGTATTGGGAACGCTTTGGGCGCCTGTGCGCGAGTTTCCCACACCACCAGATCGCCGATCAGCTGCTCATACAGTATTTTTATGAGGGGATGACGCCCCACGACAGGCAGATGATCGACGCAGCGAGTGGAGGGGCACTGATTGACAAGACCCCAGTTGAGGCCAAGCAGCTCATTGCAAATATGGCCACCAATTCGCAGCAGTTTGGGATCAGGGGGCAAGGACAAGTGCACAGCGTGGCTCAGAGCCATGAGATGTCTGAAATGAGGGCCCAGGTGGCCGAGATAGGTAGTATGTTGAAGAAAATTGTTGGAGGACACCGCGAAGAGGCGGAGGTCAATGCAATCGGGGGGTATGCTTCCAACCCAAGGAAGTATGATCCATATGCTAACACTTACAACCCCGGTTGGCGTGACCATCCTAATTTCAGCTATGGGAATAGGGAAGGACAAACTCGCTTCCAAGGCCAGTCCCAGGATAGGCCTAACTCTTCCACCCAGGCTCAAGCTTCGAGCTCCTCCAGCTCACTTGAAGATATGGTCAGGACCATTGTTGCGTGCTCAATGTGTAAAGATAAATAAGCAATAAGGTAGAGAGAACACTTAGAACATGCAAGCATACATGGTCTCACAGCAAGTAGTAAGTATATTTCATTCGTTTTTTCCACAGAGACTCATTTTTAGCTATTCGCGAAGTGTGATTGTTAAGAAAGATGGGATGAATTTGATGGGGTAAAATTGGTTTTTAATTATCTACTTTTTGCTGAATGTATAAAGGGATATAACATAAACAAATGCAAGTTGAAACTAGACTTAAAAGACAAGAGATGGAATTAACAAACGAGGAAGAAAACAGCTAAACAGAATGAAAATCTGGCAGAATTGCGAGGACCGCAATGTTACCGCAATTAAATAACAGCGAAACTGAGTAAATGGGTGAATTAAGGGCTACTAATGACTATCCTATAGGCATTTTATTACGATTCTCAAGCATTGGACCAACTCTCTATACATCAAACTCACTCTATCTCAAGTATCGTCCGATTCCATGCATTAGAGTCTTAAGTTTACTCGACTTCAAAGTAAGGTCTTAAGCATCTTGTTAAAACAGGAGTGTTTAGTTTGTACTAGGGAAACGCCTATTCCTAGGCCGTTTCCTGATTACCATGAAAGGCTAGCATGATTATATGACTCTGAACTCTTACTCCTTCCAGAGGTTAGGAGTTCTTTGGACAAAATGGATGGCCAATCGAAATTGCCCGTGGGATGAAGCTTACATACAATCAATGATTCGAGAGCTATCCTACATACTTGATGCACGTTTTTTAGCCTATAGTTCTGTCATTAGCATGCCCCTAAGTGGCTTAGCTACTCATGGATATATGGAGAACAGAAAGGGTAGATAAAACAGACATGCTTGGAAGAGAAATATGCTTAAAACAATAAGACAAAACGTAGCAGCAGAAGGTGGAAACTGTGAAATGCAGAATTTTACTTTGATTACTTTGAATGTTTGAACGACAAAGGAAAGCTTCAAAAGAAATGATTCAAAGACAGACAACAACGAAATGCAGTAATTAAAGCACTAGGCTAAGAACAACAATGATCAAACTGGATATAAGAAGAAGAACGACAGAAAAGCAGTAAAGGTGCTTGAAAAGCTTCGTTGCAGTCGCCTCGAATGAAGGGGATGAAAGGTCAGCCTTGCTTGGATGAATCCAATCGAGAGAGAAGAAGAATCTTCTCTCCTTCCTATCAGATTATCGATTCCAACAGCTGAGACTCTCACTCCAACAGACGGCAAAGGAAAACAGAGAGAAATGATGGACTGCGAGAAGACTTCTGCGCTTCGGATGATGATCAAACCTCCGACTTTGGCCCCCTTTTATAGTAGTTTGCAGGTGCGTTTGGGCCAAGGAGAACCATCAATCTTCAACGTCATATATCAGAATGGATGGAGGAGAAAGAACGAATCCCTGAAATTACGGAAATTAACAGAAAAGGATCAGTCAACTTACGGTTTTCACTTGAATAATTGCGGTCACCGCAATGTTTTCGCAATTCATTCGCAATGCTCATTTTTTTCATTCTTTTCCTTCGGTTTTCACCCCTTTTTCTACCTATTGTGCATAAGTCCTAAATTAGCTACCTTCTTCTAATTCTCATATTAAAGCATAGGTTTAGGCTAAATGCTATCAAAAACACCTAAAAGTGTACATCTTCTTAAGCTAAATGGGTCCTAAATAAGTCACTTTCAGAGACTTAACAACCATCGTGACTAGCACCAGCCAGTTCCAGAAAGAGGCTCGCGAGGAGCTTAATTCTCATAAGGCAGAGCTGCAGAATTTGAACAAGCAGCTGACACAAATGGCGGTGTCTATTAGTAAGATCGAGAGCAAGAGCTCGGGGAAGCTTCCTTCCCAAACTACGGTTAACTCATGTGAGAACGTGAGTGCCATTCAGCTGCGCAGTGGGAAGTCACTTTCCACCAGAGCTGCGAAGGAAGCCACGGACAGCCCGAACAAGTCCGCCCCGACTGCTCCTGAGACTCAGAATGAGAAAAGAAATGAGAAGGTCAGTGTACCTGTGGATGTTGCCAAAACACCATTCCCGAGTAGGCTTGCGAAGCCTACTTTGGAATCCGATGACGAGGAGGTCCTTCGAACCTTCCAGAAGGTGATGGTAAATATCCCGCTCCTAGAGGCAGTCAGTCAAGTGCCCAAGTACGCGAAATTCCTAAGGAGCTGGTGCACTACAAAGAGGAAGTCCAGAGGGACTGAGAAAAAGAAAGAGAACGTCTCTGCCATACTCCCAGGTACGTTGCCTGCAAAGTGCAACGATCCAGGTACTTTTACTATCCCTTGCACTATAGGTAGTAAAATTGTTCGTAATGCCATGTTAGACCTTGGAGCCTCTGTTAATGTTATGTCTTATGCATTATATCGTGAACTGAATTTAAATGAAATGCATGAGTGTAATGTTTCTGTTCAGTTGGCTAATGGGTCGAGCATCTGTCCTAGGGGGAAGGTGGAGGATGTTTTAGTTAGAGTTGGGAATATGACGTTTCCCGCTGATTTCCTTGTTTTAGATATGAAAGAAAATTCATTGCATGCTTCGTCCTCTATGCTGTTAGGACGCCCTTTTCTTAAGACCGCTAGGGTCAAAATCGATGTGTATAAGGGCGTCGTGTCGTTAGAGTTTGATGATACTTTGCATGAGTTTTCTTTATTTAATGGGAAATCTGTTGCGAATGTTTCTGTTGTTTGTGAGCATGATGAGAATGGGAGTCTACCCTCGCGCTTGAGGGATGGTTCCCATGTCTCGGTTAAAATTTCTGATTTGAATTTGTTGGATGATACTGATGGTTTTTGCACTAACATGTCTGATATTCACGTGCCCGAGGCACGAAGAGTGCAAAATGTTTTTCAGGTGAACGGTGGAAAAGGTGTGGCCATGGACAAGTATGGATCGTCCCCCGCACCTACAGACTATGGATGAGTCTGTCGAGAGAATACAGTCGAGCAACCGACTTTAAAAATTCTGCGCTTCTCGGAGGCACCCGAGCGATGGACTGTTTTTATGTTTTAGTTTAGTTTTATTGCTTTTTAGATTAACTTAGTTTTAATTAGCTTGCTGTTTTTTTTTTTTAGGAATCGAGGATGAGAAGACAATTTTGGGCTCTAAGGCGTTCCTGCGCCGCTTCCTCGCCCTCGCCAGCTTCACCAAGAGTCAGGGAAGTGTATTTCTTCTTCCCTTTTACTTCTTGCATCTGACTGGTTGGCATTGAGGACAATGCCAAATTTTGAAGTTGGGGGTGGAGTAGCCCGATGGATGTGCATGTGTAGTTTGTTGAGAAGTGTTATAAAGATATTGAAGTGCTTGGGACTCTGTTTACTGTTTTCTGACTGTGATAGCCTAGGAAATGCATGTTGGAAATCTGAGCATGTTCATAATCGAGTTTTTGCATGAGTTTTGTGTTTATTAGGTTCATGTCAAAAATTTTAAAATTTTTTCTGTTGCTCCCTTGCACTCATCGCGCACTTAGCAACTTCTCCCTAGATTCCGTAAGCTTGGTCTGTCGCATGTTTAGCTAATTCTCGTTGTCACCCCGAAAGGCACCCTTAGGTAGCTTGTTGCATGAGAGTAGGAAGCTAATTAATTGAGAAAGCATGTGCTTAGCCTAATGTAAAAAAAATAGAAAAGCATGTTTTGTAGAAAAGTTCCTCTCGAGGCGCTCCTCCTTCTTATTAAGCGCTTAAAAGAAGTGAGCGTTAGTCCTTAAAAACGTGAAGTTTTATGCATGAATTTGACGTGTTAGGCAACTCGAGTAGGAAAGAAAAAAGAAATGAAAGGTTGGTTCAAAGAACCCAAATAAAAGAGTACAAAGTACTTTTGAAAAAGAAAGAAAAAGAATGAGAAAATAATTAGGTCTCTTAATTTGTTTCTCTCTCTCGTGTAAGTCAAGTGTAGCTGTTCTTAAACGCTAGAAGTAGGGGGAAAATGGGATGTGCGTTGCATGTTGGTTTTCCGGGTTTACGTGAGTTTAGGAGTAGTTGTCTAGCACACACACACGTTAGGGGGCAAGAGTTAATTTTTGATATGTCCTAGTTAATACATGAACAAAATGCTTCCATGATTATGCTCGTGTTTAAATTTCAATATGCATGGAGGTTTGAGTTAGAATATATGTAAACGCGTCCTTAGAGTCAATGTCTTTGTAGTGCTTGCTCGAGGACTAGCAATGTTTAAGTTGGGGGTGTTTGATAACTCCATTTTGGAGCTATTAAATACATCCTAATCATAGCTAAAGGCCGCTTCCAATTGATTAAATGTATCTCTTTTGTAGGAGAAAAGCGGCAAAGAGCTCGTGCGTCCATTGGGCATGTTCGAGAGCTTAAAGCAGAGTTTTAGCGCCCCGGGAATGCATCGGGAAGAGGGGAATTTGTTCCGTGAAGAAACGGGCCAAAACAGCCTTGGAGAGGCAAAGCATCAGCCCCAAACCCGAGAGCCAGCGTCGAGCTATAGCGTCGAGACGCTGGCTCGACGCTGGAAAAACCCGAGAGCAAGCGTCGAGTGATAGCGTCGAGACGCTAGCTCGACGCTGCCCTGGCGTCGAGACCCTGCTTGGCGTCGAGACGCTCCGGAGGAGGCGCGCGCAGGAAATTCATCGGGGCAGCGTCGCGACGCCATCGCGCGCGCGCGCGGATTACTTAGGGCACAGCGTCGAGACGCTGGCCTAGCGTCTCGACGCTACGACGAAGGCAGTAGCTAAAGGACGATTTTTCTGCACATTTTTCATATCTTCTCCAAGCTTCATCTTCTTCATCTCTCAACGGAATCCGGCGATTCTTCTTCCCTTCTTCCCCATTTTCTCTCTACTTTCCGTGGAGCTCCGCCATTGTTGGCATGCGAGTGAGCTCCACTTCCCTTTTGTAATAGGTAGATGAACTCTTCCATGGTCGTTGGTGGAGCGGGATTGACGATCCGCGCCATGAGCGGCTAAGGTAAGGGTGACGGTTTGGGATTTTGTTTAGGGGAATTTTGTTAGACCTTTATAGCTTTGATAATCTGAGTTTAGATTGCATATTGGTTCTGTTTACGTTGCATTTGTTTACCTTGCTTAATCCAACGCGCATGTTAAATTATGTTGATTGACACTCGGATAGTTTCGCATGTTGTGTATGTTAAAGAGTAGCGATGCCGTGCCTCTCACTGCTCGACTAAGTAACACAGGTAAATAGAACTAAATCGAAGTATCGGGTCGGGTAGGATAATTGTTGGTTGCATACGGCGTTTGCGGGCAACCTACTAGCAATTAGAATTCACGCCCGAATGTTCGTCGCGGTTAGCTAGTAACTGTCTAAATTCATCTTAGGACTGATCATCTTAATGTGAGATTAGATAACATGTAATTAGGACTGTGTGGCCTAATTAAAATCCATGAAGTCGGCTACTTTGGGGCTTCTCTGGTAGTCGTCCGCGTGCTTAGTAAACTGAATTCCATGTTATTAGAATTAAATGATAAGTTGTATTTGTCTAACAATTGAACCCGAGACTCCCCAAACCGAGCACACGTTTTCTACATATTATTTCTTTCTTCCGTTAGCTTTCTTATTGATTTCTTTGCATGATTAAAACCCCCCCGTTACCAATTAATCAATCAAATCCCAATTTCACTAGTAAATTCATTCTCCTATTCCTTGGATCGACCCTGTTACCACTGGCTGCAAAGCCTTGGCAATAGGCATTATAAATCGTATTTTGGCAAGCCTCGACAGCTTGAGATTAAGCGGATATTCAAAAATCCGACCACCAGCAGGCACTTCAGGTCGCCTCAGGATGGATGGAGGCCTTGGAATTTCTTCTATCTCTTCTATGATTGGCTCCAGCCTTGCTCCTGATGTGCTTGTAGAGGGTTGACCTTGGTTTGGCAGAGACTCCAGTGGAGCACTAGACTCATTGTTCTCTACTCTCTTTGGGGCTTCTTTAGTATTTCTCACCAATGGCCTCCCACTTCTGAGTTCAATTGCTTGAACTTGTTCCTTACCATCTCTCCTTGGCACCTCTGTGTCAGCAGGAAGTCTACCTTGGGGCCTACTTTTGAGCTCATTGGCTAACTGCCCTATTTGGTTCTCTAGGCTCCTGAGGGTAGCTTGCTGGCTTTGCAGGGTGGCATCATTCTTGGCTATGTATTCCTTGAGTATGTTTTCTACAGATGACCCTACTGATTGGTTATATGGTTTTTGATACATGGATTGGTTATGTTGAGGAGTGAAACCAGGTGTTCCACTCGCTCTTGGCTGGTTAGGTGCTTGGTTAGTACTTTGCTGGCCACCCCATGAAAGATTTGGGTGGTTCCTCCAGCCATGATTATAAGTATTGGAATAGGGGTTGTTCCTAGGCTGCTGTTTGCTTCCTACATAGCAGACTGAGGCTGGATTCCCAGGGCAGTATTCATACAGATGCCCTTCCCCACAGAATCCACAGGGTAGTGTCTCACCTTGACTTGGTTGGGTGCCCATTGACATGGCTGTGGCGGTATTGACACTAGTTTGGAGATTGGTTTGAGCCATTTGCTTAACTAGGTTGGTCAGGGCGCTAATTTGGCTACTCATGGCATTGAGTGCGTCCTTATCTTGAGCTCTACTTGGCTCTATAGGATCATCTGACCACCTACAGTGAGATGCTGAGATCTTCTCCAAGATCTCATAGGCTTCGTTATAACTTTTGGACAACATGGAACCACCAGCAGATGAATTTAGAACTTGTCTGGTGCTGGGGTTGCATCCTTTGAAAAAGACCTCTATTTGAATACACCATGGAATACCATGATGTGGACATTTAAGTAGAAGGTCCTTAAACTTTGTCCAAGCTTCGTGAAGAGACTCATTCTCAGCTTGTTTAAACTTAATTATGTCATCACGAAAGGTAGAATTCCTATCAGGTGGGAAGTATTTGACTAGGAATTTCTCCGCCAAGTCTGTCCAATTGCGGACGGATCCAGAGGGTAATGAGTTTAACCACGTTTTAGCTTTGTCCCTCAAAGAGTAAGGGAAGAGGTAGAGCCGCAAGGCTTCTTGGGAAACTCCAGGGATGAGAAAGGTATCACTAACTCCTAAGAAGTTTCTACGATGGTTGTGGGGATCCTCATTTTCTACTCCAAAGAATTGTCCCACAGTGGACAACATTTGGAACATCACTAGCTTTAACTCGAATGAGTTGGCAGTGATTTCAGGGCGGATTATGCTTGGGTTTAGTTCCCCAGGCATAGGTACTAGGTAAGAAAGTATGGCACTATCCTTATCATTCGCTATTTCGATGGGATTGCGAGTGGTAGGTGCCGGATTTGGGTTTGGTATATCCATTTCTTCTTGATGGAATTGCGGAATCCCTGCGGGTTCAGCAATTATTTGAGGTATAGAGGGTTGTTTAAAGAGACGTTTCTTAGCTTTGTTTCTGGCCCTAAGTAATCTCTCAGGCTCAGGATTGAACTCTAGATTGCTACTTGAAGGCTCATTCATAAACTAACCCAATGGTACCTGCAAAAGAAATAAGAAATAGATTAGTCCCAATGGATATTAAACTTGTGTTTCAAACTTAACAAACTTCGTTTTCGCTACACTAAGTCCCCGGCAGCGGCGCCAAAAACTTGTTGCGTGCTCAATGTGTAAAGGAAATAAGCAATAAGAGAAAGAGAGCACTCAGAACATGCAAGCATACATGATCTTATAGAAAGTAGTAAGTATTTTTTCATTCGTTTTCCCACAGAGACTTATTACTAGTTACTCGCGAAGTGTGTTGTTAAGTAAGAATGGGTGGATTTGATGGGGTAAATTTGGTTTTTAATTGCCTAATGACTAATGAATGTATAGAGGATAGCAACATAAACAAGTGCAAGTCAATGATAAACTCAAATGTAAAGAGAAGAGATTAATAAACGAAGAGGAAAATAGCTAAGCAGAATTTTTAACTTGATAGAATTGCGAGAACAGCAATTTTACCGCAATGTTACTAACAGCGAAAGTGTGCAAAATGGAGAAACAAGGGCTACCAACGACTATCCTATAGGCTTTTTCACACGATTCTCAAACATTAGATCAACTCACTATGCATCAAACTAACTCATTCTCATGTATCTTCCGATTTTATGGATTAGATTCTTTAGTTTACTCATGTCCAAGTAAGGTCTTAAGCATCTTATGTAAACAGTAAGTTATGATTTGTACTAGGAAAACGCCTATTCCTAGGTCATTTTCTGGCTACCTTGAAAGGCTAGCATGAGTGTATGACTCTGAACTCTTACTCCTTCCAGAGGTTAGGAGTTCTTTGGACAAAATGGATGGCCAATCGAAATTGCCCGTGGGATGAAGCTTACATACAAACAATGCATTCGAGAGCTATCCTACATGCTTGATTCACGTGTTTTAGCCTATAGTGTTGTCATTAGCATGCCCCTATGTGACTTAGCTACTCATGGATATAGAAAGAACAAATTTAATAGATAAAATAGACATACTCAGAAAAAGAATAACTTAAAATAGCAAGGCAAAAACAGTAGGCATAGAAAGATATTGAGAGTGCGAAGTAATGAATTCCACGTTGATTAGCTGATTGTTTGAATGAACAAATGGAAGCTTAAGGTAAATAACACAAAGACAGAAAGCAACGAAATTAATTGAACTAACTACTAGAAAAGAAATAACAACAAAACAGTGCTGGAAATGAGAAGTGAAAGACAAAAAGCAGTAAAAGAGCTTGATCGCCTCGTCGCAAACGCCTCGGCTGAAGGGAGAGAAAGGTAAGCCCTGCGTGGATGAATCCAATCAGAAGAGAAGATGAATCTTCTCTCCTTCCTATCAGATTGTCGACTCCAGCAGCTAAGCTTTCCAACCCAACAGACGGAAGAGAAAAACAGGAGAAAAGTGGAGCTTGCGAAGAGACTTCTACGCTTTCGGATGATGATTGAACCCTCCACTTTGACCTCCTTTTATAGTCTTCTGCAGGTGCGATTGGGCCAAGGAGAACCGTCCATCCTCAACGTCGTATTTCAAAATGGATGGAGGAGAAAGAACGAATCCCTGAAATATTGGATCTCAACAGAAAACGATCAGTTAACTTACGGATTTAACTTGAAACATTGCGGTTTTAGCAATGTTTCCGCAATGCTGCCGCAATTCACATTTTTTCATTCTTTTAACTTCGTTTTGCATCCTTTTCCTTTCCTTTTGCATCTAAGCTCTAATTTAGCTTCATTCTCCTAATTTGTATATAAAAGCATAGATTTAAGCTAAATCCTCTCACAAATACCTAGCAATGCACGTTTTTCTATCACAAACAAGTCCTAAAATAAGCACTTTTGGAGACGTAACACACGGCTCTGGAGGAAAGTGACTTTCCACTCCTTAGCTGAATAGCACTCACGTTCTCACATGAGTTGACCGTGGTTTGGGAAGGAAGCTTCCTAGAGCTCTTGCTCTCGATTTTGCTAATCGACACCGCCATTTGTGTCAGCTGCTTGTTTAAGATTTGTAGCTCGGCCTTGTGGGAGTTTAGCTCTTCTCGAGCTTCTTTCTCAAACTGGCTGGTAGTCGTGACAATGGTCCTTACCATTTCTTCCAATGAGCTGAAGGAGCTCGAGGCCTGAGCTTGGGTGGAAGTGTTAGGCCTATCGTGAGACTGGCCTTGGAAGCGTGGTTGTCCTTCCCTGGCCTATCGTGAGACTGGCCTTGGAAGCGTGGTTGTCCTTCCCTGTTCCCATAGCTGAAGTTGGGGTGATCCCGCCAACCGGGGTTGTAAGTATTCGAATACGGATTATACTTCCTCGGTTTGGAAGCATATCCCCCGATTGCATTCACCTCCTCCGCCTCGCGGTTTCCTCCGACAATTTTTTTCAACATATTTCCAATTTCGGCCACCTGGGCCCTCATTTCTGTCATCTCGTGGCTCTGGGTCACACTGTGGACTTGCCCCTGCCCTCGAATACCAAACTGCTGCGAGTTGGCCGCCATGTTCGCGATAAGCTGTTTGGCCTCAACTGGGGTCTTGTCGATCAAAGCCCCACCGCTCGCTGCGTCTATCATCTGCCGATCGTGGGGCGTCATCCCCTCGTAAAAATACTGTATCAGAAGCTGATCGACAATCTGATGATGTGGGAAGCTTGCGCACAGGCGTCCAAAGCGTTCCCAGTACTCATGCAGAGACTCACCCACATCCTAAGTGATCCCATAAATTCTCTTCCTCAGTGTCGTGGCCAAGGACGCAGGGTAGTATTTTTCCAGAAAAATCCTCTTCATGTCCTGCCACGTCGTTATCGAGCCGGAGGGAAGATAGTACAACCAATCTTTGGCTTTGTCCTTGAGCGTAAAGGGGAATGCCCTCATATTCAGCTGCTCCTCCGTAACTCCAGCGAACTTCATCCCCGCGCAGACGTAGTGAAACTCCATTAAGTGCTTGTTCACGTCCTCCCCTGCATTGCCATGGAAAGAAGGCTACTGGTGAATTAAACCTGACTTTAATTCAAATTTACCTGCTACCACGGGGTAGTTGATACACAGGGGTTGCAAGTTCAAATCTGGCGCTGCCAGCTGTTTCAGCGTCTGCGGCGCCTCTCCTTGCGCCATCTCCTCAACAAAGAAGGGATTGCCTTCTTCCTCAAACAATCTCTGCCCCTCCTGGGCTTCTCTCCTCAACCGCCGCTCTTCTCTTTCGATCTCAGGTATAAACTGCAATCCTCTAATCTCAGAAGAACGGGTCATACACAAACAAAAATTTAAACATACAACTACAAACAGAAAAAAAATTTCAGCACACAATCAATCAACGAAATTCAAATTTTGCCTTCTCCCCGGCAACGGCGCAAATTTTGGTAGAGCTACCTTACGTGGTACTCCAAATTCGAGTTGTCGAGACTCGCCAAAATACAATTTATAAGCCTATTATCAATAGCTTTGCAGCCAGTGGTAACAGGGTCGATCCAAGGAGAAGGTTGTGACTGAAATTAAATTAAAATTGAAATTAATTAATTGATTGGGGTTTTTGTAACGGGGGGATGTTTAAGCATGCAATGTAGTGAATTAAACGCTAACGGAAGAATTAAAGAGAGAGAGACGAGTGCAATATTTGGGGATTTTCGGGATTTATTTGTTAGACATCTTCAGCTTATCATTTAACACAATTTTAAGGCGAGCAGTTTGTAATACACACGGTCGATTACCACAAAATCCAAGATTTCATAAAAGAAATTAATTAGACCACACAGTTCTAATTAAACATTATCTAAAATTGCATTAGGGTGATCAGCCCCAAATTGACTCTAGATAGTCACTAGCAAACCGCGACAGACATTCGATCACGTAATCTAATTGCTAATTGATTGCCCGCAAACGCTGTATGCAACCAACAACCATCATGCATGACTCGATACTCCGGTTTAATTTTATCAATCTGTGTTACTAGTCGAATAGTGAGAGGCACGGCATCCCTACTCTTTAACGTTAACAAAATGCTAGAAAACACGAGTGTTAATCGGCGAAATCTAACACATGCATAGGGTGAAGCAAGAATGATAAATGCATACAAATCAGCCACCAATTTGTAAACTAAGCATAGATTATCAAAGCTTAAAAAAGTCTAACAACAATCCCTCAAATTTATCCCAAACCGTTCACCTTACCTTAGCCGTCCATGGGACGGATTGTCATCACCGCTCCAAGGAAGGCCGTGGAAGTCATCCCTATCCTATTACAAATTTCAAGCTCATAAACCAGCCACAAATGGCGGAGCTAAGGAGAAAATTGGAGAAAAGCCGAGAGGAAGAAGATGAAAAACCGCACCAGAATGGCTGAAAATCGTCATTACAGCCGATTTAAATCGTAGTAGCGTCGAGACGCTAGGGCAGCGTCGCGACGCTACGACCTAAGTGATCTGCGCGTGCGCCTCGCGATGGCGTCGAGACGCTAGGGAAGCGTCTCGACGCTGGCCCGATAATTCTTTGCGCGCACCTTCTCCGGAGCGTCTCGATGCCGCAGCAGGGTCTCGACGCTTCAGCATCATCGAGCTAGCGTCTCGACGCTATTGCTCGATGCTAGCTCTCGGGTTTGGGGCTGGAAAAATTGCCTCTCCTAGGAAATTTTGGTCCGTTTCTTCTCGGATTGACTTGCCCTTTCCCGATGCACTCCCGGGGCGTTAAAACTCCACTTTTAGCTCCGAAACGGGTCCAATGGACGCACGAGCTCTTTGCCGCATTTCTCCTACAAACGAGATTAATTATACAATTAAATGCGGAATGTAGTCATAATTAGGAAGTAAATAATAGCTCCAAAATGGAGTTATCACCGGGACAAAGGGACGTAGCGTAAAACATGAGGGTTAGACATTTTTTCGTCCTTCAAGGCTTTAGCCTTTGTAGTACTGGCGAATGTCTTGCTTTCTTGAAAACTGGAATCGTTCTCTTCTTTGATAGATTCTTTTCCCGCGTCAATTTTTTGTTTCACGGTGAGTTTATCATCCCTATTGATCAAAGGAATTTCTATCGGCATTATTTCCCCAACGTTGCCGTCATTTATGTAAAATTTGGCGTCCGCAAAGTGAGACTTGGCCTCTGAAAATGGCTTAGTGTCCGCCTCAATCTTCTTTACACCATCTTGATAAAATTTGAAGCATTGATGTAAGGTGGAACTTATTACCCCATTTCCATGAATCCAAGGGCGACCTAATAATATTTTGTAGGTAGTCCTGGAATCTATAACATGAAATAGGGTATGTGCTTTTAAGTCCCCAATGATGAGCTCCAAGCGAATCATGTCGATCGCTCGCTGTCCTCCCTGATTGAAGCCCTGGATTACCAGCCTACTACTTGATAACTCTTCCATTAAAATGCCAACCTCTTTCATGACTGATTTCGGCATTATATTGACAGCTGATCCATCATCAATGAGGATGCGACCAACCTTCTGTTCTCGGATGTACCCTGAGACAAACAAAGGTCTATTGTGAGGTTTTGATCCCAACATCAAATCTTCGTCGGTGAAACCTATAGACATGCAACAGGATGCGCATGCATGTGCTGTAGAGGTTGAAGCAGTTGAAACATTAGAGTCCTTCAACGCGTCGATAAGAGTAGTTTCGTTCATTTGAGGCAACTCCGCTACTTCGAGGGAAGGTGTTTCCTCCAACTTCATTACCAACTCCGTTAAGCTTGGAGTAGTGTTATCGTCCTCGATTATTGATAGCTCCATTTTGGAGCTATAATTATGTCCTTAATTCACGATTATTACTTGCTTAATCTTGCTTTTATGTGTTAATTACAGGTGTTCTCGGTAATTCGCCCTCGGGAGCGTTTCGACTCTTTTCGAGGCTTAATATCGCATTTTAAAGGCCTAAGAACACTTCCGGGGAAGGACCATACAAAAATATGAAGAATTGACATTTTGGGAAAATTGAAGGCAAAATACCATGCAAAAACCCGAGAGCTAGCGTCGAGACGCTGCCATAGCGTCTCGACGCTCCGAAGTCTGAAGCGCCATTTTGAAATTCCACCCAAGAGCAAGCGTCGAGCGAAAGCGTCTCGACGCTCGCTCGACGCCGCGCAAGCGTCTCGGCGCCACCCCGACTGCGCGCGCTGATTATTTAGGGCGCATCGTCGAGACGCTGCCCTAGCGTCTCGACGCTCCGACGGATTACTTAAGTTTTTGTCCGATTTTTAGCCGCCATCTTCATCTACTACCTCGGGCTCCGCACCAGATTAGACGTTTTTCAGCCACTTTTCACCATGGGAGAGGCAAGGAAGCTTGGATTGGAGCCATCCCACATCACACACATCATGAGTGAGTAGTCTTTAGCGTTTTTGGCTCGAGATTGTAAAGGAATAAAGTAGTTTGAACTTTTGGTGAGGCTGTTGAATCAAAATTCTGAATTGGCTTGAATGATTGATTGAATTAGCTTCTACTTCTTTGCTTATTCCATGAACGTGTTTGAATGATTTAGGACTAGGCACCCTTGATTTCGAGCATGCTTCATTTGTTAAAGGTTTTGATGCCGTGCCTCTCTAAACCGCCAAGTAATAAGGATTTACGATGCTTTTGAGCGCATAGGCTTCCTTGCGTTCTTGGTGTTCGTTCTTCTCGAATTAAAATCTGAAATCGATACACTAATTTCGCGTCCAAATTAGATAATCGTCGTAGTTAGCTCGTTGCTATCGATTGGTCTTGGGAGAGCGTTTGCCGCCAATGTCCAATCGATATGCTTGATTAGCATGATTTATTGTGTCTAATTAATATCCATGGAGCATGTCTAAATTAATTTATTGATTTGAGACGGGCTGCGCTTCGTTCAATTGTTTAGTCATTATACTCGTCAACCTATGATCCAAGAGGCATGCTAATTTAATTCCTGATCGTCCCGAGTCGAACGCTCCGTTAGTTTAATTTTCCCTCTTTTGCGTTTTTTCCCCAATTTGTTAATTGAAACCAAAAATCCCCCACGTCTTGTTTATTCTCTTAGTTTGCAAATTTAATTAAGATTAAGTCAAGTTAACGTAATTCCCTGTGGATCGACCCCGTTACCACTCATCTACTAATATTTCAGTGTATTCGGGTAATTATAAATTTATTTTGGCGGGTCTCGACAACCCGATGATTGGCGATAATTCGAAAATATCGTTACCAATTATACCGACGACGTGGCATGTAGCAGTTCCAAATGTTTCTTCCTGCTTTTCATTAAAAAATTCCTTGGGGAAAAATTCCCGTAGGGTCATAGGTTGTTGGGGTCGAGGGAGGTCTTTGTTTTCCTCCACAACGATCTTAGGCCTTCTCGTACTCTTTCTTCCTTTCGTGTTTGGAAGTTTGTTTTTTCGCCTATACTCTTGAAATAGGCGGATTTCTTTCTGGACAGATCTTTATCGTCGCATTTTCCGACGAGTTACGACGGTCCAACCTTCATCTTCATCTTCGACAAATTCGGTTTTTACCTGCGAAGTCTTCTTTGGGACCTCACATCAGAACTGAACAAGTATTGGTTCGAAAGTCCCAAACTGGATCAGACTTTCATTTTGTTTCTCAAATGAATCTAGAGGTAACTGAATGCTGGAGTTCATTGTTACGGCGACATGATTTGTCTGAGCTACCTCGTCAAGATCCAGCTCGATTTTCTTTTCACCGGCTAACCTCATGATTAGCTCTTTCAGAACAAAACACTTCCCTACTGGATGACTGACGACCCGGTGATATTTGCAGTAGTTAGGATCATTTATCTTTCCTAACTCTTCTGGTCGTTTACATTCGAGAAGTTGGATGAGTCGTGTTTCCAGCAATTGCTCTAACATGTCTGGAATGTCAGAGTCTGGAAACGGGTAGACTTTTTCTTGTCTCTCTTTTAAAGTAAGGCGACGTCTTTCGCCTTTGTCATTTCTTGCTTCCGTTTTGTTTTCCTTTGCTTTGGAGGAAAACCTTAAAGGGGCCGTGTCGACGACCATAGATTCTTTCACGACATTCTTTGTGATCTTCCCAACGCCCTTCATTTCCGTCTTTATTTTCTTTACGTCGGGGATTAAGAGGTCTTTGTTTCCTCTATTGGCAATACTCAGCTCCATATCATGGGCGCGAGTTGCTAACTCCTCGAATGTTTGGGGCTTTATCCCTTGTAGGATGTAGTGAAGTCCCCAATGCATGCCGCCGATGCACATCTCGACAGCAGACACTTCTGTGAGTCGGTCCTTGCAGTCAAGACTCAACGATCTCCAACGGTTAATGAAATCGACGACTGGCTCGCTCATTCTTTGGCTAGCGTGCGAGAGTTCAGACATGTTGATTGGCCGCCTCGTGCTGTAGAAGCGATTCAAGAAGTCTCTCTCAAACTGCTCCCAACTGTCAATCGTCTCGGGTTCCAAGTCGGTGTACCAGTCAAAGGCGTTTCCTTTCAAAGTTCGGACGAATTGCCTAACCAGCAAGTCTCTGCGAGTTCCAGCGTTCTCGCACGTTTCGACGAAGTGGGCAATGTGCTGTTTAGGATTGCCCTTCCCATCGAACTGTTGAAATTTCGGCGGCTTGTACCCGGTGGGCATCCTCAAGTTGTCGATCCTCTTGGAATACAGATTGGTATACAATACGGTGCTCTGGGCTGGTCCACCGTACTGGACTCGGATGGTGTTGGTAATCATGTCCTGCAGTTGTTGGACAGATAAGGAAGCGACCGACGTCGAGTGTTGCGCTTGGTCTTCCTGGATGACCATTTTTTCTTTGTCACTTTTTCTGGCCGCAGGAGTTAGACTTGACTCCGTGACCTCACGACTTTGCATCTGAGTCCTCAGTTGGGCAATCTCGTAGTCTTTGTCCTCGACTACTTTCACCAGGAAGCTAATTTGTTTTTCCATTTCAGCCATCGTTTCGTCGTTAGTGCGTGCATTCGCCATCATTATAGATACGTTGGAGTCAGACACCTTCTCCGACTGATCAGAGGAGGGAACAACCTCATCGAACAAAGGATTGTCCTTGATGATTATCCCAACCTGCGCGGACTCCGTCAGTCGTTTGTATATTTTGCTCACGATGGCAGGAGTGTGCTCGCCCGTCCGCGAGACTTCTTTGATGATGCGGCTGCGGGTCGCAGGTCCCCTGTAAGGGTTGTTGGAACTGACAGCCTTGAATGTTGTTTTCTTTGATGCCATTGTTAATTTTTTGTTGAGAGAGAGAGATGAAAGGTAGAGTGGTCCCACCAGGCGTGCCAATCTGTTCACACGAGATTTCGAACGACGGATGAAAATTCGAACACGTGTAAATGAATTTGAATTTTCTATTTGTATTGTATGTATCAGTGCGTAGTGGATTACAATCTCTAATGTTTGATCCTCTAATTCTCTCTCTTAAATGTAACGTACTCGAGGGCTTCACAGCTTGTTCTCGAGGTTGAATCTTCAGCTTCGCGTAGCGGTGAAGTCTTCAAGTGTTTAATCTTCAAGTGACATTCAGTCTTCAGGACTCAAAGAGTCTTTCGTTGTTTGGGAATTCTCTCTGAGTTCTTAGGAGAAGAAATTTTCTGAACCTTGAAAATGAAAATGAACTCTCTATTTTTATAGAGTTTCTCGTGGGCCTAATGGGCTTGGGCTTGGATCCAATGGGCTTGGGCTTGGATCCAATGGGTATGGGTCCAACAAACTTTTGGGTTCTGGGCCCAATGGGCTTTTGGGCTTTGGGCCAAATTGCCATTTAAATAGCTTTCTAGCCTGATTCGATTTCGAGCCCAATTGAGCTATAACCGAATTTGCTCGGTTAAGTTTATTTGATCCAAAGGTCATGATGAAGACACGTGGTAACCGCCGATTGACCGCAATTTCTCGGTCAATAGTGTCTATATGTAAAGTTTGGAAAGATGATTTCAACGCATCATGGTTCGAATGAGAGCTCAAACGAGAAAGATATTGACAAAAGATTGGTTTTGTGATCATGACAAACGTGGACCAACCAAAAGTGGACACATGCAAACTGAATTTTCGAAATTAAAAATAAATAAAAAAAATTACGTTTTGAGAAGATATTTTTTTCTCTCTCAATTTCTTAATTAAAAAATTCATTAATTTCCTATCTTTCAATTTCTTAATTAAAAAATTCATTCATTTCCTATGTTTCAATCTCTACACTACATTCATTTTAGCATAAATTTAATGGCTAATTTTAAACTTTTTTCTTTTAAAATTGTAGTCATTTTTATATTTGTATGCTATTCCTAATAAAAATTTCTAGCAATATCGTTCTTGATCCTTTGCTATCAAAATATTATTCAACTTGCCAATCTCTCTCATCTCTCTCATACTCCTAAGCTTGATCATCATACCTTTGTTAGAAAATTTTGGAGCGTTTTTCTAGTGTGTGAATCTGTATATTTTACTATTTAGAGGTAATCTTTGTAAGTTTTAATTTCTCAATTTTAATTGGGTTTTGTATTAAGGTGTGGGTACACCTTGGGTTGTGTGAAAACGAAATTGGTTGGATCCTGAACTAGTAAAAAGAATTACGAGTTTCTCTTTAGCCTAGGTGAAAAAAAAGGGTCGTTGTCGGTTTGATTCTCACCAACAAGAGAATCTCTTAGTGAAATACCGAAGAAGGAATCTTGGGGAGTGGAGGAGGTAATTCGCCGATCCGCTATAAATTCTCGGTGTTCTCTCTTTCTTACTTTTACTTTCTGCGTTTCAATTTTTTTTTTTTTTAATTAATTTAATCTCTTAGATTACATGATATAGGTTTGTTTTGATTCATTCAAATTATCTTGTATTGGTTGTATTGGTTGCTGGAGTGGTTTACTGTGTTATTCTTGATCACTTTTGAGTTTAAATTGAGTAATATTTTTGGGATCAAAATTGTTCGTTAATTTAGATTAATTAGATTCTAGATTCGTTTAAAATTAAAATTCCTAGACAACCATATTCACCCCTCTATTGTTGCCATTAGATCCTAAAATTGGTATCAGAGCGGGTTGCTCGATTTTTGATTTAAAGTGTTGAATAATTTCATTTTCCAAGTTTTAGAAAAACTATTTTTTTGTTTTTTTTTTAATTTGAAATTTTCTATTTAATTGAGCAAAGTTGACTAAATCAAGTTTCGTTAGCCTAGTTTTCTAGAGAATTTGTTCATGATAATTGAGTCTGGGAAACTAGTTTCTCTTAAACTGTTTAATTTAGTTTTAAAAAAAGTAATAATAAATATTATTTGAAACTTAATTGTTTGAGCATGGCGAATATTGGAGTGAATGAGTTTACTGATGGTTAATCTACCACTAGATCACGTCTCTTTGATGGAAATAATTATGCTTGGTGGAAAACAAGAATGAGAATTTGTTTAATTTCTATTGATTACAATTGATGGGAAATTATTTCTATTGGTCTTTAATTCCAACAAAAATAGTTGCTAATAAGAATTTGCCTAATGTTGCGTGCTCAGTGTGTAAATAAAAGTGTGATGCGAAGAGCACTCAAAACATGCAAGTATATTTGGTCTGCAGCAAGTGATAAGTATTTTTTAATTCGTTTTCCCACAGAGATTTATTCTTAGTTACTAACAAAGTGAGGTGTTAAATTAGAAAGGGTGACTTAAATGGGGTAGAATTGAGGGTGATGTGCCAAACTAATGAAGAACGTACAAGATATGCAAGCATAGACAAAAACAAGTAAAGAGATTAACTTGAACGTAGAGGAAAAATAATTGCGGAGAAAGCAATTTTCTAGCAATAAAATCGTAAAAGTAGAAGACTGGAAAAATGGCTAAGGCAAAAACAGAAATATAGAATTGCGGAGACAGCCATTTTCTAGCAATTAAATTAACAACGTTTTAAGGGTGAGATGAGGAAACAAGGTCAACTAACGACTCCTCTATAGGCTTTTTCATACGATTATTCAGTAGTAGCTTAACTTATCATGCATCAATTTAAGTGATTCTCATGCATTAGATCCCTTAGTTCACTCATATCCAAGTAAGACTTAAGCATCTATATATATAAGCAAGTTAATGAATCGTGCTAGGAAAACTCCTATTCGTAGGTCATTTTCTGGCTACCATGAAAGGCTAGCATGAATGGACGACTCTGAACTTTTACTCCTTCCAGTGGTTAGGAGTTCTTTAGACAAAATGGATGGCCGGTCGAAATTGCCCATGGGATGAAGTACACATACATTCAATGCATTCAAAGCTATTCTACATGCTGAATTAACGTATTTCTACCTATAGATTCATCATTAGCAGACCCTTGTGTGATTAGTTACTCATGGTTGATGGTGGAGTGGAAAGATTAGATTGATTAAGCATGATTTAAAGCAAAATGAAAGTAAAGGAAAGACAGAAGGCGAGATGGAGATTAACAAATATTTAACCGATTACTATATCAAATAAGGTTCAAAACTTAATGTTCGACCGAATGTAAAACAATACAGAACTTGAACAGATGAAGACGAAATGAAAACGAAACGAACAAATAGAAACGAATGACAACAAACAGTAGAGAAATGGAAGACAGAAAGCAGTAGAAAGCGATGTAAAAGTGTGCGTGAAACTCCTCGCCGCAAGCTCCTCAGATTATAATGAAGGTTAGCGTTTCTTGGGGATGAATCCAAACAGAAGAGAAGAAGGATCTTCTCTTCTTCCTCTCGAATTATCGGTGCCAAGAGCTGAGTCCTTCACTCCAACAAACGAGATAAGAAAACGGAGAGATACTGCGTTGAGACGGGAATTCTACGCTTCTGAGCTTGGTATTCTCCTTCCCCCTTAACCTCCTTTTATAGCTTTTTGCAGGTACTTCTCAGTCAAGGAGAACCATCCATTCTAAACAACAATCCTCCACGTGGCAGCAGGGGAGAGCTGAGGCGGCTGAAAGATCGCAACTGTGGCGGCGGACGGTTGGAAAAACTTAACAGCAGCAACTCTAGCATTGTGGTTTCCTCGTTGTGACCGCAATATCCATTGCGGAGACAGCAATGTTTCCGCAATTATCCTACAATGTACAATTTGACTCTTTTAGCATTGTTTTTTATTCTTTTTTGTTCCTTTTACACATAAGTCCTAATTTAGTTTCATTATTTGAATTCTCATATTTAAGCACGTATTAAACTAAACTCTAACAGAAATGCTCAAGAGTTTATACGATTACATGGTAAATAAGTCTCTAAATTATGTACTTTTGGAGACGTAACACACCCCCAAACTTAAGTTATTGCTCGTCCTCGAGCAATATAAGGGCTTACTTGGGCTGCTAACGCTTGTATTTTAAACTTTATCTGACTACTCGCTGACTTCCCTAGGCTTACTATCTAAGGCATGGCTGTCCTGTGACACTCTCCTAAGTTCAAACTAACTTCACTTTATGCTTATTCTGATTTCTCTTGCCTTTAAAAACCTCTTGTCTTTTACAAATCTCCTAACAACTGATTTATCTGCCTATGTCGTTAGGCTCATTGTGCAGGTATCCCTAAGTTTTCAAATTCTTCCTCATTTTACCCCAGACTCAGTACATGCTTCTAAGGTTTTTTCTAATTGAGCTACCTAGGAATCCTTACAGTCATACCAAGCTTAGCACACACAAGAGTCAGAGTACAGTCCATAGAACAACTAAGCTTTGTCATCACTGTGTTGGATCAACACTCATCTTCCTTAACAAACCTACAAGCTACAGCCCTGTGCTTAGCAAACTAAGGATCAGAGTTCGTTTATACAGGACACCTAAGCACTTAGGCTATAGCTTGTTGGCATACATTCTTCCTCCTTGGTTTGCCTTTTGATGCAGTGCCACTTGTGGGTTACACAAATGGCCCTGATTAATCAGCATCCTTTAAAGAGACACTACCTTTTATTTTTCTGTTTTTTTTTTTTTTCAAAGAAGAAGAATGCTTATGTTTAAAGAGGGAGAGAGGAATGTTCCTAGGCCTAGAGGCTGCCTCCCCCAAACTTGAACCCCTCATTGTCCCCAATGAGAGTCGGAGGTGGCACACCCCCAAACTTGGCCTATAAGCATCTAGTGTAAGGCAAAACAAGCAGAACTTAAAACTCCTAGGCATAGAACGACCTTCGTAAAGCAGATAACTCAAAGGCAGAATTTTGTAAAAAAAAACAACATGTTAAGGGCTGACAGAGGCGCATGCTGAGCAATAAAGGAAGCTAATTTAAACTATCAAAAGGTGTACTAGACACTCATCCAGCATGCTAAATAGACAGACTGCATAGTGAAGGCAGGAAAGCAGCAAAATATCGAGATATAAACAGAGCCAGCCCATCAAAAGGACATCCAACAGCATGCGAAAACTACAAAAATATTGCGGACACCGCAAGGAATTCGCAATTAAACCCACAGAGCAATTTTAGCAGTGATCAAGGCTCCTAGCATGCTATATTCAGACATCAACAACTACACCAAACAACTAAACTATCTAAGCTACCTACTCAAAGACCATCAAGCTAAACTAAACTACTCTAAAAAAACAAAAGAACAATTAAAACAGATCATTGAGTTGATTAAAAATAGGGGTAACATTTCACAAAAAGGCATGGTCTTTTTTTTTTAAAGAGGGATCAGAAAACTCCCTCGAATGCCGTCAAGCAGGCATTCAATCATCTTTGTCCTCGTCTCTCCTTTCTCTTGGAGGCGCCCACGGCTTCAGCAGACAAGTTGGGAAGGCGGGGAATATGCAGCCCAGCTGCTCAGCCACCTCCTGATCCCTTGCTTGCCCATACTAAGCCCACTGGGCCATCTTGTGTTGCAAGTCCATCAGGCAGGCCATGGACAGCGACTGTGCAGCAGCCAGGCCATCCATCTCAAGTTCCATATTGCCTCTTCTCCGCATCCTCAAGATTGTGGGCAGCTCCAGATGGCCAGTGTAAGACAATTGCCTCTCATCCTTCTCCATAGGCACACCTGCACGTAAGCAGAGTTTAGTAATAGTATTTGGAAAGAAGAGTTGGCCCTTACCTTTACTTGAACATTCAGTGATGGAGGCAGCAATGACTTCACCCACATCGATGGTGAGTCCTCTCATGATGGCATAGAGCAGCAGTGATCTTCCCTGGTTGATAGTCGTTTCATGTGTCACCGGGGAGACCCGTCGGCGAACAAAGGAAAACCAGACTGCTGCTTTGTCTTTAAGGGACGCATTCATCAATGTGTGCTTCCCATTCCTTGAGACTGTCCAAGCCGCCTCAGGTTTGCCTATTATGTGCAAGGCTTCTTCTAGGACTGCCTCAGAGGGTGATTCGATGATTCTTGTGTAATCGGTGTACTTATGCCCTTTGAGAGCATAAGCTTCGTTGATGGCTTTGGCTGAGAAGTCAACCTCTATCCCCCTTACCATCGACAGCCCATCTTCAGGATGCGTGAGGTTGGCATAGAAGTCGTACACCATGTCCGGGTAGGCTGGAGTTGGAGGTCTGCAAAGCTCTTCCCTTCCATGGTTAACGATCCTTGCGCGCAAGAACTGCTGCAGGTCCGCAAGGGCATCGAGAAATCCTCGCTCGTGGAGGAGTTCTCTCTTCCTCAGTTCGAGGCCCTTGGCCTCTGCTTCCTGGGAGACGTACCTCGCAGCTTGAGGTACCTCTTTCGGATACATCTTATTTTTCCCCTTGGCCTTTTCTTTGGCCGACTCAGAGGCCTCAATCTTCATTTTCTTTAAAGAAGGTTCACCTTCAACCTTCTTCCTTTTGGCTCGTCTTTACATACATCATCACTAACACTAGTGTATCAAGCATCCTTAAAGGTGCCTTTCGGGGTGACAACAAGAATTCAGGCCAAATAAGACAATTCTAAACCTACAGAACCAATGATAAGAGGACTATGTGCTCAATGAATATAAGGGAGTCAAAAGCAAAAAAAAAAATTTTGGCTAAAATACATTCTCATGCTTTTCAACAGATGCAAATAAGAAAAATCAAAAGCACTTCCTAGATCATTCTCACCAAATAACATGCAATCAGAATCTCATGCATCTCCAGTTGAGATATCCAAACATGCTCAAACAGTAGAGGAATTCCACAGACATGCACCCCAAACCTTACAGAATACATTGTCCCCAATGTATTATGTAACCTATCTAAGCAATTCAAGCAACAAAAGTAAGGGGAACAGAAAACCTCCCCTGATTTTGTGTGGTCCATAGTCGGAGATGAGTGGTCCTTGCCCAATTCTTTTGTCCCTTAGGTCAAACTCTTACAAAAGAAAACAAACAAACTAAGCTAAGAAAAGAAAAACTAAAAGTAAAGACAAGAATTGAAAAACACATGGGTTGCCTGCCAAGAAGCGCAATTTTTTTAACGTCGTTAAGCTCGACATGTCCACCACTCTGTCAAGGTACGTAAAAATTCTCGTAGTTCTTCGGCCCCTTCTTCCTAGAATCAATAAAACTTGCTAAGATAAGAAAGCTCTTCGACTTCTCAAGGCAGCTGAACAGAGATATTTTTTTAATTTTTTTAGTATAAGGGAAAAAGTAAGACTCAACAGACTCAAATAAAATAAAATAAGACTCGATAGACTTGAGAATAAGGAAGAGAACATGCATCAATAAAGAAACTTTCAAGAAATAAAGCAGATAGAGACTCGTGAGCCTCAATCTCTATCACCTGAATCTCCTTCTCGGGACTAAGCTCTACGTCTTCCTTAATCTCACAAACTTCATCTTCGCATGGCGGGGCGTTCTCAATTTCTTCATCATGATCGGTGATTATTTCCTAGAGCATATAGCCAATTTGCTCCTTCACTTGTTCGAATGACATACCTTGGTTAGAGGTCTGAAGAAATTGGTCTTGTTGCTCAGGAAACTCTTGAGTGGGGTAGACTTCAAAGATGTTGGTTCATGGAGACTCAAGACATGTGTCGGAAATATGCCCTCGAAAAGAGCAAAAACTACACCCTGATCTTACCATCATTTCCTTAAGAAACATCACACGAACCTTAAAGTGCAACTCAGACATTTAACTATGAGATTCTCTAGCCTCCCTGTCACGCTCAAGAGCATCTCTTTCAGCATCATTCATGGATGCTAGCCCCTGATATTCCAACAGAAGATCTGCCATGCTACAACAAGATGACACAAAAGGAATGAAATATATATATATATATATATATATATATATATTTAAAGAAAATAAAATTTAACTAAGAGAAACTAAATGATTCCTTGGCAATGGCGCCAAATTTGGTAAATGAAAGAGCGCATATCACAAATGCGGAAGCGATTTGGATCAATGGCACACTAATTTTATCAATTTAGCCAAACAAAAAACATGCTCAAAACTGAAAAATGCAAAGAAGTATGAACACATACCTTTGTTTCTCAAATTCTCCGAATCCGTTGCTTGTTTCTTCTCACGAAATCTTCGAGAACCACCTCTAGTGTAGTCCCGGCTATCCTCAGGCCTAGCAACAAGATGGTAGGACCTTTTTATGAGGGATTACTTTGGAAGAAGGGGAATGGAAGGTGTATGCAATGAGAGTTTTTGAGATGGAGAGAATGTCACACATTCTTCAAAAGTCATACAAAAAACATCAAAACTCAACTCATTTGAGTAACTCTCAATTTAAAGGCAACATTAAACTTACACTCAAAGAAGGATTAGTCATGAGTCAAATGTCCACGTGAGTTTTAAGTAGGTTACATATAACCCTCTTTCTAACTCAAAAAGTTTGTCATTTCCCACTTTCTTTTATTTTATATATTTTTTTAAAAATTAATTCAAAATTAATTTTAAAAAAATAAAATAATATTATTATTTAATTTAATATCTAATATTAATAAGATAATAAGACTAATCTTAGTTTCTAAAACCAACTTCTCGCACATGAATCCCTATTCACGTATTAGACCGATCCCATATTTAGATCATATTTAAATATGTTCGCCTATCTTCCAAAACTGAATTTGAATCACTTAAAATTATTTTCTCTCATGTTGTTACATGGCTTAATCCAAGCTAGCTTGGAAACCTAAAGAACCTACAGATCATGAGCTCCAACAATACGATATTAACCGGCCAAACTCTTTAGCCAAGCTAATCAACATTAGTTAACCCCTGGGACTCTCCAATAAAGCTCAAGGGTTGCACTCTCCTCACTGTATATATATTTTTGTCCTCTTGATATAACCATGATTAGTAAGTCGATCCTTTACAGGTCGTTTGTAATTACAGTTGGGTCAAATATACCGTTTTACCCCCGTAATTACATCTTGTTCCTTAAGTCCCACTGATCCTCTAAAGAACAATTGGTTTGTGGTCCAACCACAAAACTAGATCCCTCTCGGGCCAATAAGAGGGTGAGCCCATTGTTTAAGACCCGGAGTCAGCACTTAAGGGAACAACCTCTCTACTAAACCCTAAAGGCGCGTAGGAGTGAATTCCATCTCGCAGGACTATGTTCCTTGCTCCCTACTCGGTCTTATCCCCAAAATGGTAGGAATAGTAGGTCGGCGATCTCGGGCCACTCTCACCCATGAAAATCAAAGGATGGTGTCGAATAAATAGGTGTTCATAGTGTACTCAAGATTCAAATCGAGTTACCTAGGTCCTCATATGAAAATATCAATCTTTACAGTAAACGGAGTTATAAAGAAAGAGTGACTTAATTTCGCAGTCCGGTCTTATGCAAACTCATTGCACAGGACACCCCCACTCGCATGTCACTACATGAACGATTTCAGATCACATCGTTTGACCTATACAAAGTGGTTCGCGTCCATAGTGTCCCCAGGATAAGGTACCCAGACCTATCCCTATACTATAGACCGTTCTGGATATTACTCGAACTTGATCCACATTCATGTCTCCACATGAAGTTATGAACTCCAAGTATACATCATATAGCCAAGGGTTCTTAGTTTATTGGATTAGGTTTAAACGAACACAATTCACTTTATTCAATAATAACTTTACTGAATAATCCTCAATAACAACTTTATTGCAAAATAGAATATACATTCAGTTTACAAACCACGAGTTTTAGGACATAAAAGCCAACAAACGGGTGGTCGAGGGCCGCCAAATTACATTTATAAACTGGCTTGCTAACCTAGCTTGTAGAGAGCGGTAGTAAGGTCGATCCACAAGGAACCATGAACTACTAGCTTCTCTTAATTAATTTACATTCTCCTTAATTAAAACAATAAATAATACGGGGGGATTGGTTAAAGAAAACAAATTAAAAACATGCATAAAATTAACTAACGGAAAATTAAATGCGAAGAAATTAAAATTGTAACATATGCTCCAAATTTAAGGGATCGAGATTTACATTGATGCGACTTGAATCATAAGGATTCTAACGAACTTAGCTAAGATGCCCATGCACCCAATTTGATTGACCATATTCTAGTACAAACATGGGAGGAAGATGCATTGAGCTAATGAAATGCTAAGTTATTGTTGGGTTTTATGTCCTAAAACTCGTAGTTTGTAAACTGTTTGAATGTATATATATTATATTTCAATAAAGTTGTTATTGAATTTTAGTGAATTGTGTTTGTATTAACCTATACCAATAACTAACACCCATGGCGATAGTATGAATACTTGAACTTCATGTGTGACATGAATGTGAATCAAGTTCAAGTAGACAGCCAAAATGATCTGTAGTATAGGGATAAGGCTGGGTACCTTATCCTGGGGACATGTTGCGTGCTCAATGTGTAAAGATAATTATGCAAAAGTGTAGAGAGAGCACTTAGAACATGCAAGCATACATGGTCTCACAGCAAGTAGTAAGTATATTTCATTCGTTTTTTCCACAGAGACTCATTTTTAGCTATTCGCGAAGTGTGTTTGTTAAGAAAGATGGGATGAATTTGATGGGGTAAAATTGGTTTTTAATTATCTAATTTTTGCTGAATGTATAAATGGATATAACATAAACCAATGCAAGTTGAAATTAGATGCAGAGGACAAGAGATGGAATTAATAAACGAGGAAGAAAACAGCTAAACAGAATGCAACTTAGCAGAATTGCGAGAACCGCAATTAATCCGCAATTAACTCAACAGCAAAAGTGTGTAAATGGGCGAATTAAGGGCTACTAATGACTATCCTATAGGCAGCTTATTACGATTATCAAGCTTTGGATCAATTCTCTATACATCAAACTCACTCTATCTCAAGTATCGTCCGATTCCATGCATTAGAGTCTTAAGTTTACTCGACTTCAAAGTAAGGTCTCAAGCATCTTATTTAAGCAGGAGTGTTTAGTTTGTACTAGGGAAACGCCTATTCCTAGGCCGTTTCCTGATTACCATGAAAGGCTAGCATGATTATATGACTCTGAACTCTTACTCCTTCCAGAGGTTAGGAGTTCTTTGGACAAAATGGATGGCCAATCGAAATTGCCCGTAGGATGAAGCTTACATACAATCAATGTTCGAGTGTTAATCTGCCTACTTGAGTCACGTTTTTTAGCCTATAGTTCTGTCATTAGCATGCCCCTAAGTGACTTAGCTACTCATGGATATATAGAGAACAGAAATGGTAGATAAGATAGACATGCTTAGAAGGGAAATGTGCTAAAAACAGTAAGCAAAACCCGTAGCAGAAGATGGGAAATGAGAACTGCAGAAATGAACTTTGATTACTGAAATTGTTTGTTGAACAGATAAAAGCTGTAAAGTAAATAGCAACAAGACAGAAAGCAACGAAATAAACTAATCTAGCTACTTAGGAAAAGAACAGCACGAAGCAGAATGCAAAACAGAAGAGAAAGACAGGAAAACAGTAAAGAGTTGCTGAAAAACTTCGTGGCAGTCGCCTCGAATGAAGGGGATGAAAGATCAGCCTTGCTTGGATGAATCCAATCGAGAGAGAAGAAGAATCTTCTCTCCTTCCTATCAGATTATCGATTCCAACAGCTGAGACTCTCACTCCAACAGACGGCAAAGGAAAACAGATGGAAATGGTGGACTGCGAGAAGACTTCTGCGCTTCGAGTGATGACTGAACCTCCGACTTTGACCCCCTTTTATAGTAGTTTGCAGGTGCGTTTGGGCCAAGGAGAACCATCAATCTTCAACGTCATATATCAGAATGGATGGAGGAGAAAGAACGAATCCCTGAAAAGTCGGATCTAAACAGAAAAAGATCAGCCAACTTACGGTTTTAACTTGAATAATTGCGGTCACCGCAATGATTCCGCAATTCATTCGCAATGTTTATTTTTTCATTCTTTTCCTTCGGTTTTCAACCCTTTTTCTACCTATTGTGCATAAGTCCTAAATTAGCTACCTTCTTCTAATTCTCATATTAAAGCATAGGTTTAGGCTAAATGCTAACAAAAACACCTAAATGTGTACATCTTCCTAAGCTAAATGGGTTCTAAATAAGTCACTTTCAGAGACTTAACACACCCCCAAACTTAAGGCTTTGCTTGTCCTCAAGCATACTAAGGACTTACTTAGGCTGCTGTTTTATCTTCTTTAACTACTTACCGACTCCCCTATAGCCCTATCTCTAGCAGTGCTGTCCTGTGACACACTTCTAAGTTTAGAACTAACCTCTTATCCAGCTTCTTCTGACTTCACCTGCCTACTATACCCGCTGCTTTTGTTAACCCCCTACTACTGATCTAACTACTTTTATGATATCATGCTATTATCCCTAAGGTTTCAAATTCTACCAAGCTTTACTCCAGACTCAGTACATGCTTCTAGCTTATTTTTCATGTGTCTAGGATTCCTTAGAGTCATGCCAGTCTTAGTATTAACAGTGACAGTGGTACTTTTAGAGAACAACCTAAGCCCTGGCATCACTACATTGGATATACATTCATCTCCCTAGACAACCCTAAAAGCTACAACCTTGTGCTTAGCTCATTGAGGATCAGAGTTCTTTTTACGTAGGACATCTAAGCCACAAGATTATAACTTCCAAGCATACATTCTTCTTCCCTATTTCTCCCTTTTTCCTTTTTTTACTTAGGTGGAGTCTCCCCTTGGTTTGCCTTTTGACGCAATGCCACTTGTGGTTTACACACTTGGCACTGATTACTCAGCAACTTGAGAAAGACTCCCCTCTTTATTCTATTTTTCAATTTTTCTTTTTATCACAAGATTTTTTTTTAGGAGAAGAAGAATGCTTATGTCCTAAGGAAGAGAGGAATGTTCCTAGGCCTAGGGTGGCCTCCCCCAAACTTCAACTACTCATTGTCCCCAATGAGTGTCGGAGGTGGCACACCCCCAAACTATCCTAGAAGCATCTAGTCCAAAGTAAAACAAAGAGAATTTAAAAATCCTAGGCATAGGCAAAACATTCTAAAAGCAACTATCCCAGCAGCAGAAAATTTGAACATAACAGCAAGTCTTAAGGACTTATGGTTTATGCATGCTGAGCACTATTCAGAGGCAAATTTAAACTATTAAAGGGTGTCCTATGACACTCATCCAGCATGCTTCAAGATCAGCTATATAAGGTAGTCATGCTAGCAGCAAAAGATAGAATTTAACAGATCACAGCCTAACTAAACAGACAGTCCAAAACATGCAATCAGTCACAAAAATTGCGGGAACCGCAATTATTTCGCAATCCAATCCGGGCAGATTTAACATTGATTCAGGCCCCTAGCATGCTTTTTCCTGTTACTCATGCATCCTAAAAATAAAACTAAACTATCCTACCTATTCAGCTAACATCTGACTAGACTAAGCAGAAGAAAAACCATAAAACTAAACATTAAAAACAGATCAAAAGTTGAACACAAAACAGCATAATATACATGATCCTATCAGAAAGCAGAAAAATTGTTTTTTGTTTTCTAAGGGAACAGCAATACTCCCTTTAGTGCACTTCAAACCAGCACTCAATTCTCATCATCCTCGTCTGGTTGCCTTGGTCGTGGGGGCACCCATGGAGTTAGGAGGTTGGTGGGGAAGTCCGGGAAGATGCACCCCAACTGGTCTGCCACTTCTTTGTCCCTCGCCTGCGCATAGTTGGCCCATTGAGCCATTCTCCGCTGCATGTCCATTAAGCAGGCCATGGATAAGGACTGTTCAGCAGCCAGCCTATCCAACTCAAACTCCATATTCCCCTTTCTTCTCAGCCTCAGGTTAGCAGGCAGCTCCAAATGGCCTGTGTAAGGCAGCTGCTGCTCCAAGCGCTCGGTGGGAACTCCTGCCAGCAAACACAATTTGGTTATAGTGTTGGGGAAAAATAATGGCCCCTTACCTTTTCTGGCGCATTCAGCAATGGCAGCTGACATGATCTCCCCCACATTGACCGTGAGACCGCGCATGATGGCATAAACCAGCAGTGATCTACTCTGGTTGATTGTTGTCTCGTGGGTCACAGGTGACAGCTTCCTCCTCACAAAGGCAAACCAAACAGCTGCCTTTGCTGTCAGCTTGGCACTCATCAAGGTGTGCCTACCATTGCGTGAGACAGTCCACGCTGCTTCAGGCTGGCCAATTGTGCGAATGGCCTCTTCCAGCACGGCCTCAGTCGGCTCATCAACTATCCGTGCATAATCTGTGTGAGTTTGGCCCTTGAGACCAAAGGCTTCATTGATGGCCTTGGCTGAGAAATCCACTTCCACCCCTCTGACCATAGACAGGCCATCCTCAGGGCTGAGCACGTTGGCGTAGAAATCGTACACCATGCTCGTGTAGGCTGGATTAGGCGGTCTGCAGAATTCCTCCCAGCCATGGTTGAGCACTCCTGCCCGCAAGAACTGCGGCAGGTCAGCGAGTCGATCAAGGAATCCCTTCTCGTGCAACAGGTCCCTCTTCCTGAGCTCAACACCCCTGGATTCCGCATCAGATGAGACATACCTCACTGACGGAGGTTCGTCTTCAGGGTAGAGTTTAGCCTTCCCCTTATCTGCTGGTTTGGATGATGCAGCAGCCTCCACCTTGAGGCGTTTGAGCGAAGGCTCAGCACACTCCTCGTCCGTCGATGGCACCTTCTTGGCCTTCTTTTTCTTTAACTTCTTGGCCTTGTCAATTCTGGCCTTCTTCTGCTTCTTGAGCCTGGCCTTGGTGTTGAGTTGTGGGAAGCGTGCCCCCAACGTCTCTTCCATAGAATCTTCCTGCTGTGCAGGCTCGGCAGGGTTGTCTTCCCTCATAGGAGAGAAAACTTCTTCTTCCCCAGCATCTCCACTGCCTTGCGTGGACTCCTGATAATCCCCATAAGGGAATTCAGGATCAGGCCGTGGAGAATTGTGCGCTGCTGATGGTGTCGGCGCAGAACTCAGTGGCGAAGACTGCAGCTCAGGGCTCTGCGCTGCTGCAGGTGTCGGATCAGAACTCTGAGGTGCTGGAGACAGCTCAGGGCTCTGTGCAGGCGGTGACGACTCTGCGCTTGGCACTGGTTCAGATGGGAGAGGGCCGCGCGCAGGTGAGGCAGACGGCGACGAACCTTCTTTGGCTGACTCGTGGGAAGCACGATCAGTTTCTTGACTCTCCACAGAGGGAGTCTTGGCTGTGCTTGGTTCGGCGGCCGTCTTGACGCTCCACCGGCGTTTCTTGGGCGTACCCACTGGCTCAGATGGTCCAGCAGGGATCTCAGTGACCACCCTCCACTTCTTCCTACGAATAGGGAGCTTGGGGAGAGGACCGGTGCGAACGGCACCATCGTCTGCAAGGGCGAGAAGCGCTTCCCTCGCAGCTGCTTCAGCTGCGTCATCAGCCTTCTTCTTGGCTGCGGATCGTTCAGCACGTGTGGCCACCATTGCCGATTCTTGAAGATCTTGAGAGAAGAATCAAAGATGGAGAGAATCGCTGAATTCTTGGAGAGCAAAGAGAGAGATAATCGTAACGATCGAGCGGCTTCCAACGAATATAAAGGCAACGGATAAAATCCCAACGGCTCTTTTTGCGGATCCAGCAATTTTAGCGCAATTCCAGGGATATGATTTCAGTGAAATCTCCAACTTTGCCCGTCCGTATCTTTTATTTGGCTCAACCGTTTCTTGATTTTTAAAGTGGGATTTACTCTCCTTGATCCCCTCTTTCGAATCCTTGCAAAAACAAACAAAACAAACATTAAATACGCAATTAAAATTACACCACAAAACATACAAATGATAACCGGAAAAACAGAAAAAAATAAACTAAGGCATTGGCCTTGACTAAACGAGCACAGTAACCACTCGTTCTCTCTCGTCCTTTTTGTCATGCTTCAGTCAAGAGGAAGGCCGAGAGAGTCTTCACATCCCCTTCCTCATAGTAGTGCTTCAACCTAGCACCATTGACCATAAATGGCTGACCTTGCTGCAAGTTCTTTATCTCTATTGCACCATGAACAAAGACATTAGTAACAACAAATGGACCCGACCATCTAGACTTTAGTTTGCCTGGAAATATCTTTAAACGTGAGTTAAATAATAGGACAAGTTGGCCTTTCCTAAAGTCTTTGATCCTAAGTCTACTGTCGTGCCATATTTTGGTCTTTTCTTTATACATTTTGGCATTCTCATAGGCCATATGCCTAAGCTCATCAAGTTCATGTAGCTGCAAAGATCTCAATGTCCCTGCATCCTTTACACAGAAATTCAATTCTTTCATGGCCCAAAATGCTTTATTTTCCAACTCAAGTGGTAAGTGACAAGCCTTGCCATACACCAACCTATAGGGAGACATGCCTAAGGGTGTCTTATATGCTGTTCTATAAGCCCAAAGTGCATCCTCAAGCTTAAATGACCAGTCTTTCCTATTAGGTTTGACTACCTTCTCTAGGATGTTCTTTATCTCCCTATTGGAAATTTCAGCTTGGCCATTCGAGTGTGGGTGATAGGGAGTAGCTACCCTATGTCTAATGTTATATTTAGCCAATACTTTCTCCATAGCCTTATTGATGAAATGTGACCCCTCATCACTAATGATAGCACGAGGAGTCCCAAATCTAGTGAAAATGTGCCTATGCAAGAAGTTAGTGACTGTTTTAGCATCATTACTAGGACATGCTTTTGCTTCTACCCACTTGGACACGTAGTCTACTGCTACTAATATATAGAGGTTACCTGATGATGGAGGGAATGGTCCCATGAAATCAATGCCCCACACATCGAAGAGCTCCAACTCTAAGATGTAGGTGAGGGGCATCTCATCCTTGCGACTGAGATTACCTGTCCTTTGGCACTCATCACAGCTGTGGGCATAGTCGTGTGCGTCCTTGAAGATTGTTGGCCAGTAGTAGCCACTCTGAAATACCTTCGCAGCTGTCCTTTGGCCACCAAAGTGTCCACCATAAGGAGATGAGTAACAGTGCTGTAGCACAGACTTCGCTTCAGCAGCTGAAACACACTTCCTTAGCAAACCATCCGCACAGGTTCTGTAAAGTGTGGGGTCATCCCAGATGAATTTCCTCGCTTCATGAAGGAACCTCTTCTTCTCTTGTCCTCCCTTGAACACTGGCAATACCTGTGAAGCACGGAAGTTAGCAATGTCAGCAAACCAAGGTTCCTCATCGTTATCACGATGAGCTAAAGCAAAAACATGTTCATCTATAAAAGCATCAGAAATTGCGGTCTCCGCAATTTTTTCGCAATTATGCTGCAATCGAGACAGGTGATCTGCAACCACGTTTTCACAACCTTTCTTGTCCCGAATGTCCAAATCAAATTCCTGCAGCAGTAACACCCATCTAATCAGTCTAGGCTTAGCATCAGCCTTTCTCATAAGATATTTTAAAGCAGAATGGTCAGTATATACAATGGTCCTAGTGCCTACAATGTAATTTCTAAATTTTTCACAAGCAAATACTACAGCAAGCATTTCTTTCTCAGTAGTTGTATAATTACATTGAGCCTCATTCAAGGTCTTACTAGCATAATAGACAGGGTGTGTGAGCTTGTCAATCTTCTGTCCTAACATGACTCCTACAGCATAGTCACTGGCATCACATAGCATCTCAAATGGGAGATCCCAATTTGGTCCGACTATGATTGGTGCTGTGACTAGTGCTTCTTTAAGGGTTTTCCAAGCTACTACACATTCCTTAGAGAAGATAAAAGGTCTATTTAGCTCTAGAAGCTCGCACAGAGGCTTGGCTATCTTAGAAAAGTCCTTGATGAACCTTCTGTAGAAGCCAGCATGCCCTAAGAAACTCCTAATAGCCTTGACATTCTGGGGTTCTACCAACTTCTCTATGATCTCTATCTTTGCCCTATCCACTTCTACACCTGCCCTTGACACTCTATGTCCTAAGACAATCCCTTCATCTACCATAAAATGGCACTTTTCCCAATTTAGGACTAGGTTGGTCTCTTCACACCTAGCCAGGACTTGTCCTAGGTTTTCTAGACAGGTTTTAAATGAATCCCCAAAAACTGAGAAGTCATCCATGAATATTTCTATCATGGATTCATCCAACTCAGAGAAGATTGCCATCATGCACCTTTGGAAAGTTGCCGGTGCATTGCATAAGCCAAAAGGCATTCTGCGGAAGGCAAACGTTCCAAAAGGGCAAGTGAAGGTGGTCTTCTCTTGATCCTTAGGGTCTATAGTAATTTGATTATAGCCAGAGTACCCATCTAAAAAACAATAGTAGGCTCTACCAGCTATTCTGTCTAGCATCTGGTCAATAAACGGTATAGGGAAATGGTCTTTTTTAGTTTCTTTATTTAACTTTCTGTAATCCATACATACCCTCCACCCTGTGACAGTCCTTGTTGGAATCAGTTCGTTGTTCTCATTGACTACCACCGTTATTCCCCCCTTTTTAGGTACACATTGGATGGGGCTCACCCACTGGCTACTAGCTATGGGGAAAATCACTCCTGCATCTAACCACTTTATTATTTCTTTCTTCACTACCTCTTTCATAGAGGGGTTTAACCTACGCTGGTGATCTACCTTAGGTGTGTGCTCTTCCTCTAATATAATTTTGTGCATGCAATAAGAAGGGCTAATGCCTCGAATATCAGCAATAGTCCATGCTATAGCCTTCCTATGTTGCTTAAGCAGTAAAATTAAATCAACCTCATGCTGTTCACTTAGCTTAGAAGAAATAATTACAGGCAGCGTGTCATTATCTCCTAAATATGCATATTTGAGGTGAGTAGGTAGTGGTTTCAGTTCTAAAATAGGTGGATGCTCAATGGAGGGTTTCAAAGGATTTACAGTTCTATCAGTTAAATCGATATTCATACATACATGTTGAGGGTTATTTACAGACATATTCATTATGTCAGATACATTCAGGTCAGCTACATCTACTTGTACATATTCGCTAGCATGCTTGGTTAATAGTACATGCTCTAATTGTACTTCCATCAGTGAGTCAACAACATCCATGCTAGCACAGGACTCAGAATCAGAGGGATACCTTAAAGCTTTGTAAACACTAAATTTTACCTCTTCATCATGAACCCTCATAGTTAACTCACCTTTTTGAACATCTATTAATGCCCTACCTGTGGCTAGAAATGGTCTACCTAGCAGGATGGGGACCTCCTTGTCTGCCTCATAGTCCAGGACAATGAAATCTGCAAGGAAAATGAATTTGTCAACTTTAACTAGAATATCCTCGATCTTACCTTCTGGGTATGCGATGGATCTGTCTGCTAGTTGTAAAGTGACTGTGGTTGGACGTGCTTCTCCTATTCCCAACTGACGGAATAAGGACAGGGGCATGAGATTTATGCTGGCGCCCAGGTCACAAAGCGCTCTGCCCACGTGCTTGCCTCCAAGTTCTACAGGTAAGGTGAAGGAACCAGGATCCTTCTCCTTCTTGGGCAGCTTGTTCTGGAGGATGGCACTGCACTCCTCGGTGAGGTTTACTGTTTCAAACTCACCAATTATTTTTTTATTAGTAATAATGTCCTTCAAAAACTTTACATAAGAAGGCATAGACTGTAAAACTTCTACAAAAGGAATGTTAACATGCACTTGCTTAAGTATTTCTAAGAATTTATTAAAATGAACTTCCTGTTCCTGCTTCTTCTTAAGCCTTCGAGGGTATGGAGGTGGTGGCACATATGCAGGCACGTCAGGACGCCTTAAGATAGGTGGAGGCCTTGGAATTTCTTCTACGTCCTCAACAATTGGCTCTAGCCTGGCTCCTGATGTGCTAGTTGGTGGTGGACCTTGGCTTGGCAGAGACTCCAGTGGAGCACTAGACTCAGTGTTCTCTACTCTCTTTGGTGTGTCCTTTGTGTTGCTCACCAATGGTCTTCCACTCCTGAGTTCAATTGCTTGAACTTGTTCCTTGCCATCTCTCCTTGGTACCTCGGTATCAGCAGGGAGTCTACCTTGGGGCCTACTTTTAAGTTCATTGGCTAATTGGCCTATTTGGTTTTCCAGGCTCCTAAGAGTAGCTTGCTGGCTCTGAAGAGTAGCATCATTCTTAGCTATATATTCCTTGAGTAGGTTTTCTACAGAAGATCCTACAGGTTGATTGTAAGGTTTTTGGTACATTGACTGGTTATGTTGGGGAGTGAAACCAGGTGTTCCACTCGGCCTTGGTTGGTTAGGATTTTGGTTAGTGCTTTGTTGGCCACCCCATGACAGGTTAGGGTGGTTTCTCCAACCAGGATTGTAAGTTTGTGAGTAGGGGTTGTTCCTTGGCTGCTGCTGGCTTCCTACATAGCAGACCGAGGATGGATTCCCAGGGCAATATTCATAAGGGTGCCCTTCCCCACAGAATCCACAGATTGGTGCCTCGCCTTGACTTGGTTGGGTGCCCATTGACATGGCTGTGGCGGTATTGGCACTGGTTTGGAGATTGGCCTGAGCCATTTGCTTGACTAAGTTGGTCAGGGCATTTATTTGGGTGCTCATGGCGCTTAGAGCATCCTTGTCTTGAGCCCTAGTTGGCTCTACTGGATCGTCTGACCACCTACAATGAGATGTTGAGATCTTCTCCAAGATCTCATAAGCTTCGTTGTAACTCTTGGACAACATGGAACCTCCAGCAGATGAATTTAGAACTTGTCTGGTGCTGGGGTTGCATCCTTTAAAGAAGACTTCTATTTGGATACACCATGGAATGCCATGGTGTGGACATTTAATGAGAAGGTCTTTGAATCTTGTCCAAGCTTCGTGAAGAGACTCACTTGGAGCTTGTTTGAATTTTATGATATCATCACGAAAGGTTGAATTCCTATCAGGTGGGAAATATTTGACTAGGAATTTTTCTGCTAAATCTGTCCAATTGCGGACAGATCCTGAGGGTAAAGAATTTAACCATGTTTTGGCTTTGTCCCTCAAAGAGTAAGGGAAAAGATATAGCCTCAGGGCTTCTTGGGAAACTCCAGGGATTAGGAATGTGTCACTAACTCCTAAGAAGTTCCTAAGGTGGTTATGGGGGTCCTCATTTTCTATTCCAAAGAATTGTCCCACAGTGGACAACATTTGGAACATCACTGGCTTTAACTCGAATGAGTTGGCAGTGATTTCAGGACGGATTATGCTGGGGTTCAGCTCCCCAGGCATAGGTACTAAATATGAAAGGATGGCGCTATCCTTGTCATTCGCTATTTCAATGGGATTGCGAGTGACAGGCACCAGGTTTTGATTTACTCCAGCCATTTCTTCTTGAGGTAATTGCGGAGGAATTGTAGTCTCTGCAATGATTGGAGGTAACAGGGTTTGTTTAAAAAGACGTTTCTTGGCTCTATTCCTAGCTCTAAGTAATCTCTCGGGCTCAGGGTTGAACTCTAGATCACTACTTGGAGTCTCATTCATAAACTACCCTAAATGGTACCTGAAAAAGAAATGAAAATGGATCAAATTCAATGGAAAATACTTCGATGTTTCAAACTTAACAAACTTCGTTTTCACTTAAAATAAGTCCCCGGCAGCGGCGCCAAAAACTTGTTGCGTGCTCAATGTGTAAAGATAATTATGCAAAAGTGTAGAGAGAGCACTTAGAACATGCAAGCATACATGGTCTCACAGCAAGTAGTAAGTATATTTCATTCGTTTTTTCCACAGAGACTCATTTTTAGCTATTCGCGAAGTGTGTTTGTTAAGAAAGATGGGATGAATTTGATGGGGTAAAATTGGTTTTTAATTATCTAATTTTTGCTGAATGTATAAAGGGATATAACATAAACCAATGCAAGTTGAAATTAGATGCAGAGGACAAGAGATGGAATTAATAAACGAGGAAGAAAACAGCTAAACAGAATGCAACTTAGCAGAATTGCGAGAACCGCAATTAATCCGCAATTAACTCAACAGCAAAAGTGTGTAAATGGGCGAATTAAGGGCTACTAATGACTATCCTATAGGCAGCTTATTACGATTATCAAGCTTTGGATCAATTCTCTATACATCAAACTCACTCTATCTCAAGTATCGTCCGATTCCATGCATTAGAGTCTTATGTTTACTCGACTTCAAAGTAAGGTCTCAAGCATCTTATTTAAACAGGAGTGTTTAGTTTGTACTAGGGAAACGCCTATTCCTAGGCCGTTTCCTGATTACCATGAAAGGCTAGCATGATTATATGACTCTGAACTCTTACTCCTTCCAGAGGTTAGGAGTTCTTTGGACAAAATGGATGGCCAATCGAAATTGCCCGTAGGATGAAGCTTACATACAATCAATGTTCGAGTGTTAATCTGCCTACTTGAGTCACGTTTTTTAGCCTATAGTTCTGTCATTAGCATGCCCCTAAGTGACTTAGCTACTCATGGATATATAGAGAACAGAAATGGTAGATAAGATAGACATGCTTAGAAGGGAAATGTGCTAAAAACAGTAAGCAAAACCCGTAGCAGAAGATGGGAAATGAGAACTGCAGAAATGAACTTTGATTACTGAAATTGTTTGTTGAACAGATAAAAGCTGTAAAGTAAATAGCAACAAGACAGAAAGCAACGAAATAAACTAATCTAGCTACTTAGGAAAAGAACAGCACGAAGCAGAATGCAAAACAGAAGAGAAAGACAGGAAAACAGTAAAGAGTTGCTGAAAAACTTCGTGGCAGTCGCCTCGAATGAAGGGGATGAAAGATCAGCCTTGCTTGGATGAATCCAATCGAGAGAGAAGAAGAATCTTCTCTCCTTCCTATCAGATTATCGATTCCAACAGCTGAGACTCTCACTCCAACAGACGGCAAAGGAAAACAGATGGAAATGGTGGACTGCGAGAAGACTTCTGCGCTTCGAGTGATGACTGAACCTCCGACTTTGACCCCCTTTTATAGTAGTTTGCAGGTGCGTTTGGGCCAAGGAGAACCATCAATCTTCAACGTCATATATCAGAATGGATGGAGGAGAAAGAACGAATCCCTGAAAAGTCGGATCTAAACAGAAAAAGATCAGCCAACTTACGGTTTTAACTTGAATAATTGCGGTCACCGCAATGATTCCGCAATTCATTCGCAATGTTTATTTTTTCATTCTTTTCCTTCGGTTTTCAACCCTTTTTCTACCTATTGTGCATGAGTCCTAAATTAGCTACCTTCTTCTAATTCTCATATTAAAGCATAGGTTTAGGCTAAATGCTAACAAAAACACCTAAATGTGTACATCTTCCTAAGCTAAATGGGTTCTAAATAAGTCACTTTCAGAGACTTAACAGGACACTATTGGACGCGGCTCACTTTGTATAGTACAAAACGATGTGATTCGAATCGTTTCATGTAGAGACATGTGAGTGAGGGCGTCCTGTGCAATGAGTTTGCACAAGACCGAACCAAGAAATAAAATCGCTCTTTCTTTATAACACCGTTTACTGTAAAGACCGATTTATTCATATGATGACTTAGGTAACTCGATCTCAATCCTGAGCTTACTATGGACTCCTGTTTATTTGACCTTACCCTTTGACTTGTACGGGTGAGAGTGGCCAGATCGCCGACTCAATAAGCCTACCATATTGGGGATAAGATCGAATAAGTGGCTGGGGACATAGTTGTGCGAGATGGAATTCACTCCTACCCGCTTTAAGGGTTAGTAGAAAGGTTGTTCCCTTTAGTGCTAACTCCAGGTCTTGAACAATGGGCCCATCCTCTCCTGATTAGGGAGGAATCTGATTTGATGGTTGGACCACAAATCAATTGTTCATTAGAGGTGTCAGTGGTACTTAAGGAACAAGATATAATACAAGGGTTAAACGGTATAAATGACCCGTTGTGATTATGAACGACCTGTGAAGGATCGACTTACTGATGATAGTTATATCAACAGGACACAATATATATACAGTGAGGAGAGTGCAGCCCTTGGACTTTAGTGGAGTCTCCGGGGGTTAACGAATGTTGGTTAGTTCGGTTAAAAGAGTTTTGACCGGATAATCTCGTATCGTTGGAGCTCATGATCTGTAGGTCCTTACGGTTCTCCTGGCTAGCTCGGATAAAGCCGTGGAACAATATAAAAGAAAAGAAAAGAATTTGAATCGTTCAAATTCGGGTTTGTGGAAGAAGGATAGACATATTTAAATATGATTTAAATATGAGATTGATCTACAATATGAATTGGATTCATATGTGAAAAGTCAGTTTTCGAAAAACCGGGATTAATTATATTATTTAATTAATATTTGATATTGAATTAAATAATATTAATTAATTTAATATATATATATTTTTTATTAATTAAAAAGTTTAATTAATAAAATAATTATTATTATTGATAATAATAATAATATATAAATATATATATATATATATATTTACATGTGTCTTACATGCAAATGTAAGACACATGTAAGTTTTATATATACATAGTATATATGATTCATAGTTTAGATCAATCGTCAGCTAATTAAAAAAAAAAAAAAAAAAAAAAACAAAGAAAATAAAAGTGCTTAGTGCACTTTGGGGTAGTCAATTGAAAATGAAAATTTTTCAATTTGAATTTCTCTCTCTATCTCATCTTCTTCCTTCGGCTGTGCTTCTGTAAAGAAGAAAAGAGTTTTCTTCAGTGAAACTTCTTCCCTCTTTTCTCTTGTAAAAGGAGTCCCACTACTCCGTTTCTCGGCCTGAGGATACCGGGATTACCGTGGGTGGTCCACGAAGGTTTCGTGAGAAGGATCGGTGAGCTCGTGAGGAGCTTCTGGCGGTGAAATTGAAGAAATACGAACGACAAGGGTATGTGTTCTAATTTCTCTTTTTCATTGCGTTTGCATGTTTCCGTTTTGTTTAAATTGGTGAAATTAGAGTGTCTATGATCCAAATCGCTTCCGCTGCGTGCCATGAGCGCTCCATCAGTTATAACTTAAGAACTAGCCCTCACTAATTGCATCAAAGTTATAATCTCTAACCTTAAATTATAGCACTTACCTAAGTTGCTCGTGATGAAAATCAAGACAAATCAACAAAAGTTTAGCTTCAATACAAGAAACTAGAGAGAAATGAAGTTCTTCCTCTAAAAATTGGAGTTCTTACAATAGGGGAGGTAGAGAATGACCTAAAAAAATTTAAGGATTCCCATTATAGTCCCCGGGAAGGGTCAAGACACTGCTTACAACGTTTAGACGATACAGACGGAAGAAAACGCAAAAGACTGTGCATGCGTCTGGCAAGTGCCTGGGCACTCAAAATTGGCGTTTAGGCGCCCGACTATCGGGTTTGACGCTAAAGTGGGGCGTTTTTTACAAAAGAATATACAAAATTGTTGTCCTCCCACAAATTCGAACTTAAGCCCCTTGATATGCCAAAGACCTTCTGCACCACCAAACCATTCATCAATTTTTGGATTATATTTGATTGATTAATTAATTTAAATAGTATAAGCATTCAAAGCAATTTGTTAAATTATCCTCTAAAACATTCTTTTAAGCTCTAATAAACTAACGCTTATTTAACAAGGTTATGCTCGTGACTATGAGGTCATAATTTCAATCCTCGCTTTAATTAAAATACTGTTGCAAAAAAAAAAAAAAAACTAACGCAATGGTCTGATTTATCCCTTAGCAATTAAATTCAACAAAATATATAGTTTAAGCCCAATAAATTTCTTAACTCACAAAACTTAGGAGATATAAATTAGAACCTTCAGAGTGTTATAAGTGATATTGATCATGGTGAACGGGTTGTGAGGCCCACCAAATTACATTTATAAACTCGTATTTATAACTTGTAGAATAGTGGGAACCAGGTCGATCTTAGAGAACCAAAAATTAGCTTCTCCTAATTAACTTTTATTTGCCTTAATTAAAACAATAAATAAAAGAAAGAGATTGGTTAGAGTAAAACTAATTAGAAACATGCAAAAAATTAATTAACGGATATTAAAAGAACATAAAATAAAATTGTAACCAGTGCTCCTAAGTTAAAGGATCGAGATTTACTCAACTCAGATCACATGGATTCTAACGAACTTAGTTATTCTTTTCCAAGCACACAGCTTGCTTGCTCGGATGCAAACAACCCAAATAATTAATTAAGATCTTGCAATCCTAATTAAACTTGACAATTAATAAACTTTGGGTGATCGTTTCATATCGATTAATTGTCAGTGACGGGAAACACTGTGATTGACTATTCATTTGGGATCCTTACCGAATAGTCTAATTTATCCCATAATCTGAAGCTCATTATGCAAACTAGAGTGATCATGGATGGCCGATGTCACTTAGGCATAACTAAACCATTGCTACTTGATTAGGACATGACATTTGTATCGTTAATCATTAACTATTTCGTCGGCAAAAAACAATTAGAGCGTCAATCCAATCAAAATTTCTAGCTACTATGATATTCTTATGAAAATAGGATGTAATTTAAAATAATAAATGCTAAGTATAAAATTAAGAGGAAAACCTCACTAAATGCATCAAAGAATTAATCCCTATCCTTAAATTAGAGCCCTTACCTTATGTGTTCGTGATGAAAATTTTATCCAAAATTACAAATATTTAGCTATCATACAAGGGAAAATGAGAGAAAATAGAGAGAATTTGAGGCCAAGCTTCTCAAAATCAGAGTTTGAGAGTTGAAGAATGACATAAAAAATGAACATTATGCTTTTATACTATAGGAGAGCATGCATCTTGACGCTACGTACGGAAAATGGGGCGCGCGCGTATTTTTTAGGCGGAGCTTCTTCGGAATTTCTTGTCGTAGCGTCGCGACGTTGTAGGCTCAGTGTCGAGACGCTAGCTCTCGGGTTTGAGGTTTAATTTTAGCTCACTTGGGTGTCGCGACACTCCCAGACGACGTCTCGATGCTGGCTCTCGGGTTGAGTGACTCTTCCTTCATTTGATAACTTCAACTTGTGCGCTAATGCCTCCTTTTTGCACCATTTAATGTCATGGACTCCTTTGTGCTCCCATTCATTCAAAACCTATAAATCAATCAAATAAACACAATTGAGTGAAGTATATGATGGGGATTAGAGCTATAAGAATAGCTCTTTTATTCATTATACGTGTGGATAGGATTCGATTTGTGTTAAGGCTTTGTTAATAAGAGAGTTCTTGGTCATTTGATTAGATGTAAATTGAACCTGTTTCACTTAGAATCTGATTGTGTTATGTGGTTTCAGGTGGAATGATTGGATTGAGGTTAGTTGATGGGTTATTTTGTTGACGTTGTTGACTTTAGTTATCATATTTTATACTTTAGATTTTTCAATCAGGTGATTAGATATAGGGTTCAATTGGTAACGTGCCCCACGTCCTAGCTTGAAATTTGGGATCGTTACAAGACTACTGTGGTACTTATAGTAATTATTGGTTGGTGTGAAGCAAAGAAAACTTTACAATGGTAGTTTGCTCTCGATCTAAATCGATAGTTTGACATTTATAGAGTAGTCTTGTTCCCAAGACAAGGACGGAAATATCTTTATCGATATCGATATCGGTAACTCAAATTTACGGATATATCGACGGATATTTGAATATAGACAGATATTTCGGGAAGAATCACGGATATTACGAAAATTGATAAAAATATTGTGATTTTTTTAATGAAACTTTTGACCAAGTTTATTTAAGTAATACACTAATGCTTGAAGCATATATTTTTCAAAAATTAGAACTCAAATATTAATAATCATAGAATAATGAATAACATTGAAGACTGAAAAATGAATATGAACTTGAATAATTTATAGATTACAAATTTTGGTCAAACAAATATATGATTCATAATTCAATAATAAGTTTTTTTTTTTTTACTTGATTTAATAAATTAAAATTTATATTATAATATTCATAAAGTTTGCATTCTATATTGGAAGAATCACCGATATTACGGAAATTGATAGAAATATTGTAATTTTTTTAATGAAACTTTTGACCAAGTTTATTTAAGTAACTTCAAGCATATATTTCAAAAATTAGAACTCAAATATGAATAATCATAGAATAATGGATAACATTGATGACTGAAAAATGAATATGAACTTGAATAATTTATAGATTACAAATTTTGGTCAACATATATATGATTCATAATTCAATAATAAGATTTTTTTTTACTTGATTTAATAAATTAAAAATTATATTATAATATTCATAAAGTTTGCATTCTATACTTTAAACATGCAACACAAAACTTAGCATAATAATAAAAATGTCATCATAAATAAATATATCACGTAAAAATAATACAACATAAAACATTGTATTAAAAATAATTCAAAAGATAGATCTATTATGGATTGATTTTGAATTTTCAAAACAATAAAAGGTAGTATAAATTATATAATAAAAAAATTGAAAAATGACAAAAGAATTAAAAAGAGAGAAAAAAAAAATTGAGTTGTGGGGAGCAAGAAAACAAAATATAAATTATTTAATAAAAAAAAAAAAAAACAAATAAAGGTTATAAAATAGATACTCAAAACCGGTTTCTGGTGGAGTTTGAACATGGCAAGTTCCAACTACTACAGAAACCAACCATACTGACCGCAATTTTGATTTAAGTTAATTCAAGTTATAATATAATAAATAAACCTGGGAAAAAAACGAAATACCGTCGATTTTTTTCCTTTATCGCCAATTTTTACGTTTTATCGTCGATTTTTATGATATATCGCCGATTTTGGGTAAAAACGATGTTGCCCTCCATTATCTCTATCGATCCTTCGAAATTGGCGAAATTTTGGCCAATTTCGACGATTTTTTCATCTTGGCCCTAGGAATGAATATCATCAGAGGGAATTTGATTCCTACGTGGACTTAAGAATTTCAATAGTTGAACTTTGATATCGTGGAATATAGATATGAGGATTTGATTAAAACAGTGGTCAAATAAGACATTCGTGGCTAATTAAAAGATTAATTTTAATCAAATCCATTAAGGGGAGAGCATTATTTTGTTGTCTTAAACTACAAATATCCTCCATGACATCTAATTGGGCATGTAGTTTAGGCAACATAACATGACATTTTAATTCCTTTGACATTACCCTTTCTACTTTAAAAAAAATAAATAAAAAAATTAAATTTTAAAACCGAGCATAGCTCAATTGACATAAGATTATGTCATTGGCTAAGAGGTCTCGCATTAACTAATTAACTAAAATACCGTTGCAAAAAAAAAAAAAATCAAATCGAACATAGCTCAATTGGCATAAGGTTATACATAGCTCAATTGACATAAAGTTGTGAGCATTTCAAATTGAGTTGATACAAAACTCCCAAAAAAAAATGTAGTTGAATTTTGTTTATTCCATGCAACTAACTAACCATCAGTTCGTGTACTAAAGAAATTTCATATAATTTTGAAAGAAAAATAAAATTAAGAGTTATTTAGTGAAATTAAAATAAAAGGAATTTATGCTAAAGTGCTTGAAGGTTTTTAATAAAAGTGATATATGGTCAAGTAAAAGTGGTTTTTATTATATTAAATTGTAAATATTTCTCATTGAATCTTTGTATATTTGTTATTGTAACTTCTAAATTTTCCATTATTACTCCATTCTAAATTACAATTACTTTTAGTATTTATATATCACTTAAATATATTTGACATGTGACTCTTTGGACGAAATGATGTAATTTAAAGCCAATTGGGTAAATTACAAACCAATGCCCACATAATAGAGACTAAATAAAAATTAAGCTATACTAATCCATAAAAATAGACCATAAAATGTAATATCGGATTGTTAGATGTAATTTAACCTATAAAGGATCCACACTGTATAATTTATGCTTAAATTTGTTTAAACTTTTCATTTTGTAAGTTTATTTAAGATTAAGTTTGAGTGTAAATTGATATTAACCATCTATATCAAAAATTTAAGACAAAGAGATGTTCTAATTATTTTAGAAAATATTATCTTCAAAATATGTTAAGGTTAAAGAAGTTAGAATTAAGGATTATAAAATTTTGTGTAGAAAACAAAACTATTGTTCAGATCACAGTCTAAATGTTTCTAAATCAAATTAATATATTAAGTATTCTCACACATGCGATAAAAAGAAATTTAATTTGAAATATGTTGAAAGAAACCAAATATATATTTTAATTTACCAATTAAAGTTTTTGACTTATGTAGGAACTCAGGAATGATAAACACGAATATCATTATAACAAAACAATATTATGTATGACAGATTATAAAGCTTTTGTTCGAAAATTAATCGATTACAAATATATAAATTCATCAAATATTATGGATGATAAAAAATTCAACTTGACATTTATAAAGGAAGTCTCTAACTAAGAAAGTTATGCTTATATATCTGAATGAATCAATAAAAAAATTCAACTGCACAGCTTAAAGAACTCAATAGTGCTACTTTAAAGAAAACTCTTTAAGATTCAACCTTTTGATTTTATTTTACACCTAGAACAAATATATTAATCTTATCTTTTTTTTTATTATTATTCTTTCACTGAATTTTTCTCATCATTTTTACATATTTTTCTACATGATTTTTTCACGTAAAATTGTATATTTTTTACAACTATCATACTTGTGAATTTCTTAACAATGATATCGTTAAGACCTCAATAGTAGAACTTGATATCGTGGAATCTTCATATGCAGATTTGATCAAAATAGTTGGCAATAAAACATTCATGTTTAATCAAAAGAGAGAGAAATTGTCTCAAATGCCTACTTTTAGGCGACATATTTTCAAATATGTCCTAAGATCTTACCATTTTCATTTCTATTTTGTATTATTTTTGCCTATCGTTCTTCCCCTCAATAACGTGCTCTACCAATAATAATATTCATTTTCTCGACTCATTTTATGTCTTAAATTACAATATATAATAAATATCTATTTTCTCCCAACATTTATGTAACAATATTTTATACGACTTTTTGGTTTTTAATTTGATTTCCATCATTTTAGGGATTTATTCTAACATTGATTCCATGATTTGAACCTTTCAAATTACGTTAATTTTTGTTCTTTCATATATTTTTCATCTTCTCAATTTTCTTCATTCCACAACAAAAACCTTTCACAAGACGTAATTTTCATAATTGTTGCAAACAATTTATCCCACAATTTTAGCATTTTTAGCATTTTGTTTAAGACATTAATTTTAATATTGTAATTTATTCCCACAAAAATATATCTATTTTTTTTTATATGTAACCACCATATATATTTATATATACTTCATATATGAGTATATACTCATATAAACTACATATACTTGTAGATAATTTGTATTTATTTTCAGAAAAATATATCTATTTTTATATACATACATACCATATATACTTCTATATACTCATATATATTGTACATATACTTATAGATAATATATTTTTGATTTTTAGAAAATATATGTATTTTTTATATACTAATATATACTTCATATATGGATATATATGGTTATATACTTCATATATACTTATAGAAGTATATGAGGGTGTTTGGCCATAGACTTCTTGAACTCGGATAAAATAATATTAACTCCCAAGACTTCAAGAGTAATTACTATTCAACTTCCCTGACTTCTACAATAATTACTATTCAAGTCTGGGATACTATTCAAGTCTGTCTCATTTTTTGAGACAACACATTTCTCTCTCTTTCTCTCTCTCCCTCCTTCACAAATACTTTTAATTACTTAAAAAAAACGTAATTTAAACAAAATGTGTAAAATGATTAAAAATGAAATTCAACCTATTTTTATTATTTTAAATATAAATTAGGTTGTTTAATCAAAATTGGTACTTAAATCAAATTCAAAATGTAGTATTCTTAGCTTATTTGGATCAGTTTAAATTAATGAATTAAAATCTTTCAAATTCACATGTAATATTTAACACACTATTGTACGACTCTCTTTTATTTCAAAAGTATCAAAATAAAATGAATAATTAATGTGAGTGATATTGAAAAAAGAATGTGAAGTATTGTGATGAAAATTATTTTTGTTATCTTAAAAAAAAATACATAAAATAAAAGGCAAAAACCACCTTCTTAAAATTAATTAAAAGAAGTCCTTAACAATGAAAATATGAAAAATTATAGGAGAAATTGTAAGAAGAAAAAATAGCTAAAATAAACCTATAGAAAATATTGTAAAAAAAAAAAAACGAAAACAAACTATCATTGATGAGATGCTGATTTTCGAGTATAGTGGATTCAGATGGAATGAAGAGTTTAAAGGGTGGAGGCGGAGAAAGATGAGTTTGACACATGAGTGAGGGTAAGACTATACTTATATGTTTTTCTTTTTTTTCTTTAAAAAGTTTGTAAAATATACCTACATTAATAAAAACAAAAAAATCTCAAACTTTTATGAAAAATCTTAAATATAGTTGGACATTTTTTATAAAAATAAGAATTGTCGACATTAATAAAAAAAATCATAGGCATAAAGGGGTTATTTATGTATTTATCCCTAGAAGATTAATTTGAATCAAATTCAAAAGTGGAGAACATTATTTTATTGTCTTAATCTACAAATATCGTGGCATCTAATTTGGCATGTAGTTTACGGAACATAACATGACCTTAAACTCTTAAATATAGTTGGACATTTTTTATAAAAATAAGAATTGTCGACATTAATAAAAATATCATAGGCATAAAGGGGCTATTTATGTATTTATCCCTAGAAGATTAGTTTGAATCAAATTGAAAAGTGGAGAACATTCTTTTGTTGTCTTATTCTACAAATATCGTTTGTGGCATCTAATTTGGCATGTAGTTTACCGAACATAACATGAACTTTTAATTTTTTTTTTTGTCTTAATCTACAAATATCGTTTGTGGCATCTAATTTGGCATGTAGTTTACGGAACATAACATGACCTTTTAATTTAATTTTTTTTTTGCAAAAAAATTAATCCTCTTAATTTTATAGCACATACTATATAATTTTTTTTTTTTTTTTTGCATTGGTATTTTAATTAATGCGAGGATTGAACTCATGACCTCTTAGTCAAAACACAACCTTATACCAATTGAGCTATGCTCAATTTGACATATATAAAAGCATTTATACTATATTAGCTATTTAAAGTTTGAGAATAAATAAAGGCGACGTAGACGAAACACTTAGGGGCCGTTTGGTTGGATTCTTTGAGGGTGGGCATCAGGATGGGAATGGTTTTTTGATGGTCATTCCCACGTTTGGTTGGCGTCTTAGCATTTATGCCTGAACATAGTTGTAGCTCAGGCATCAGAAGTATGGCTTTCTGATGCCCTCCATTTTAGACGACTTTCTCCGAAAGCCATGGGGATGCCTTTCTTTTTCTTCGCATTGGTTTTTTTTTAAACTTTTTTTTTACAACGTCTTCTTCCTACGTGTTTTTTTTTTTTTTTTTTTTTTTTATTAAATCAATTCCAAACTCTAATTTCAAGTTTGTGTATTTTTTTTCTTCTTTTTTTTTTTTTGGTTAAATTCATTCCAAAGAGCTTTGTGTAATTTTTTTTTTTTTTGGTTAAATCGATTTCAATACCTTCTTGATTTAAGATGTGCGATAACTATACGATCGCATAGGTTGGTGTGCGATAACTATGCGATCGAACAACAACCTGTGCAACAATTATGCGATCGCACAACAACCTATGCGATCGCATAGGTTGCTAGTTATCGCATAGTTATGCGATCGCATAGGTTGCTAGTTATCGCATAGTTATGCGATCGCACAGTGTTACGTCTCCAAAAGTACTTAATTTAGGGACTTATTTGCCATATAATCGTGTAATCTCTTAAGCGTTTTTGTTAGAATTTAGTTTAATATGTGCTTATATATGAGAATTCATAGAATGAAACTAAATAAGGACTTATTTGTAAAAGGAACAAGAAAGAATAAAAAAAAAAGCTAAAAGAGTTGAAAGTGAGCATTGCAGGAAAATTGCTGGAACATTGTTGTCTCCGCAATGTTTAAGCTGCGAATGCTAAGTTGTTCCAACCGTCCGCCGTTTTGTTGCGATCTTTCAGCCGCCTCAGCTCTCTCCTGCTGCCACGTGGAGGGACGTCGTTCAGAATGGATGGTCCTCCTTGACTGAAGAGTACCTGCAATACACTATAAAAGGAGGTGAAGGGGGAAGGAGAACAACAAGCTCGGAAGCGTAGAACTCTCCCTCCCAACGCAGTTTCTCTCCATTTTCTCTCCCGTTTGTTGGAGTGAAGGAATCAACTTTTGGCGCCGATAATTCGAGAGGAAGAAGAGAAGATCCTTCTTCTCTTCTGGTTGGATTCATCCCCAAATCACGCTAACCTTCCCCTTCATCCAAGGCGCTTGCGGCGAGGAGTTCACGCACACATTTACATTGCTTTCTACTGCTTCCCGTCTTCCGTTTTCTTTACTGTTGCTGTCATTTGCTTCTGTTTGCTACAATATTTCAATTCGTTCTCATTTGTTCAAGATCTGTACTGCTTGCAGTTTGTTGCACATTAAGTTTCGAACTGTATTTGATATAGCAATCGTTTAAGTATTCGTCAAGCTCCATCTTGTTTCCTGTTTTTCCTTTACTGTCATTTTACTGTTAATCATGCTTAATCCACCTAGTCTTTCCAACTTCACATCATCCATGAGTAACTAGATCACAAGGGTCTGCTAATGATGAATCTATAGGTAGAAATACGTGAATTCAACATATAGGATAGCTTCAAATGCATTGAATGTATGTGTACTTAATCCCATGGGCAATTTCGACCGGCCATCCATTTTGTCTAAAGAACTCCTAACCTCTGGAAGGAGTAAGAGTTCAGAGTCGTCCATTCAAGCTAGCCTTTCATGGTAGCCAGAAAACGACCTAGGAATAGGCGTTTTCCTAGCACAATTCATTAACTTGCTTATATAAATAGATGCTTAATTCTTATTTGGATATGAGTGAACTAAAGGATCTAATGCATGTAATCGAGAGATGCATGGGAATGAGTTAAATTAATGCATGATAAGTTGAGCTACTGCTGAAGAATCGTATGAAAAAGCCTATAGAGGAGTCATTAGTTGACCTTGCTTCCACATCTCACCCTTAAAACGTTGTTAGTTTAATTGCTAGATAATTGTTGTCTGCGCAATTCTTTTAGTTCTATTTTTGCCTTAGTCGTTTTTCCAGTCTTCTACTTTTGCGATTTAATTGCTAGGAAATTGCTTTCTCCGCAATTCTTTTTCTTTTACATTCTAGTTAATCTCTTTACTTGTTTTTGTTTATGCTTGCATATCTCGTACGTTCTTCATTAGTTAGGAAAATTACTCTCCAATTCACCTCACTTAAGCCACCCTTTCTAATTTAGCACCTCACTTCGTTAGTAACTAAGAATAAATCTCTGTGGGAAATCAAATGAAAAAATACTTATTACTTGCTACAAGACCATGTATGCTTGCATGTTCTGAGTGCTCTCGCATTGCATTTTAATTTACACATTGAGCAGGCAACACACAACAACCTATGCGATCACATATGTTGTCAAGTATTGCACACCAACCTATGTTTAGTAATAGATGATAGATTATATTTGATTTTTGAATTATATAACGTTTATCATTAGTTCTTCAATTTTATTATTGTATTAATTAATTAATTAGAATTAAAAATTTGTATAATTTTAAATACCTTTCTTTGAACATAATTATTAAGATTTATTGTTAATTAAAATAAACAACAATTAATTATTTAAAATTTATTTGCAAATCTGATGACATTCCTATGCAACACCAAACACAGACATCATTTATTCCTACGGAAATCTGATGACATTCTCATGCAGCACCAAACACAGACTTTATTGATTCACAAACATTTTATTCCCAGACATTTCATTCCTAGGCATCTTCTATTCCCAGTAATCTGCAAATCCTCAAACCAAACCAAACCACAATAAAGCATTTGAGATTGAACGGGTAGACATACAAAACTCTGAGGGGGCGTTTGGGGGATGGTTTTGGGTTGGGGTGGTTTTTGGTTCTAAACCCAAAACCATGTTTGGGGCAAGGGGTTTGGTCGGTCGATATTTGATTATCGCCGCTCTTAGGGTGTCGAATCCTACCAAATTAAATTTATAATACCGATCTTGCTAAACTAACTGGTAGTTAACGGCAATCGGGTCGATTCGCATGGAGTTAATTCTAATTTGTCTTCAATTGAGTCAAATTTGTAATTAAAATGCAACAAGGGGGGTTGATCGGTTTTAATGACATGCGAAAAAAAGGTAATTACTAACGGAAGAATCAAACAATAAAACAAACGTGCAAGACTTGGGGAGTCGGGACTGCCAATTGATGTAAATCAGTTCATCGAACACTATAAACATAGTCAGAGCCATTCAACCACACAATTGTTCACTCAGAATTATCGTAGGAAACAATCCTAATGAAATTAGCTAGATGGGTGCAATTCTAACTAAACATGACAATTACTTAATTTAAGGTGATCAATCCTAAATTAACTAAAGCCAGTAATACATCAATGGACATGCAATGCTACCTAACGCTTAACTCAACCTCTTGTTAGTTAGGTGATTAGGAAAGGCAACCATATCACTAATCTAATTAACGAATTAACAAACATACATGTCTTGAGTATTAATCAATTCAAATAAACATGCTAATAAGAATATGCTTAGAAGAAGTAGATGTTCAACCATTCAAGACTAAGTAAAACTTAAAATCACAAGTCTCCCATCAATACATCAATGGACAAATCCCTAAAATCTCAAAATCTTAACACTTACTTCGAGCCTTCCATGGGAGTTGGAGCAATCCAAGTTTCCATGAGAGCTCTAAAGCTCATACAGCATAAAAGGGGGAAGAAAAGCTCAAAAAACTGCTGAAACTCGCGAAATCCCGAGGGTAAAAACCAATTGAACTTCTGACATAAAATCAGAGAAGACGACTTAAATAGTTGACGTAGCGTCGATACGCTACAGGAAGCGTTGCGATGCTACTGAAGGGAATTTCCTGCGCGCGCTTTCGGAGCGTCGAGACTTGCTCTCGGGTCTGATTTTATATTTTAGCCTTCGAGCGGCGTCGAGACGCTCTTAGCACAGTCTCGACGCTGGGCCTATGGTCTCAAATTGCCCTTTTGCTCCTCTTCTTTACTTGATTCACTCCACGAGCTCTTTACCGCGAAACACCTACAACAGAGGCAATTAATCAACAATAAGCACAATTTTTAGCCATAATTAGGGAGCAAATAATAGCTCCAAATGAGTGCTATCAGGGTTGGGTACCTCGGGTTTGGGAAGCTTGATGGAGCGACTTGCGCAGCGAAAAGCGATTTCGGACCGATGATACTCTAATTTCATCAATTTAACAAATAGAAAACATGCTCAAAACGACGGAATTAAGAAATTAGAAATACATACCCTTGTAGTTCCAATTTCTTCAAGCTCCGCCGCACGTTCCACGTCACGAACTCTTCCGGCCTCTTTTCACGAAAGCCTCGAGGACCACCCCAGGTAGTCCCGCTATCCTCGACGACGCGCAACGAAGTGGTGGGACTTCGAAAGAATAGAAAACGAAAAGAAAATAGAGGAAGAAGGAAGGAGAAAAACGTGATGGCCTTCAAGAACTTCATAAGTTCAACGTAAGGGCATAAGCTCAAAAGTTTTTCAAAAATGAAAACTCAAAAATCAGTACCCCAAAGTTTCCACACACGTATGTGATTGTTTTTCTTCTTAAGTTAAGTTTAGCCATCTAGATTTACATATATATATATATATATATATATATATATATATAACATATAAGTACAACATGTGTCTTACATGCAACAAGCATGTAAGACACATATATATAAATATATTTTTTTTATTATTATTATTTTTTTTAAAAAAATAATAAATATTTTATTTATTAAACTTTTTAATAAAAAAAATATATATATATATATATATTTATTAATTAAACAATTTAATTAATAAATATTATTTAATTGAATATCAAATATTAATTAAATAAAATGGCTAAACCTGGTTTTTCGAAAACCAACTTTTTTTGCACATGAATCTTATTCATGTTTTAGGCCATTCCCATATTTAAATCATATTTAAATATGTCCATCATTCTTCCACAAGCCGAATTTGAACAATTCAAATTCTATTTCTTTTTCTTTTCTTTTAAACTGTTGCACGACATTATCCGAGCTAGCCAGGAGAACCTAAAGGACCTACAGATCATGAGCTCCAACGATACGAGATTATTCGGTCAAAACTCTTTTAACCGAACTAATCAACATTCGTTAACCCCCAGAGACTCCACTATAGTTCGAGGGTTGCACTCTCCTCACTATAGATATATTATGTCCCCTGATATAACCATCATAGGCAAGTCGACCCTTCACAGGTTGTTCGTAATCACAGCTTGGTCATTTAAAACCGTTTAACCCCCAATTACGTCTTGTTCCTCAAGTACCACTGACACCTCTAATGAACAATAGATTTGTGGTCCAACCAGCAGATCAGTTAACCCTCTCATCACATGAGAGTATGAGCACTCATTGTTCAAGCCCCGGAGTCAGCTATTAAGGGAACAACCTATCTACTAACCCTGAAGAGCGGGTTAGGAGTGAACTCCAATCTTGTTGTACTATGTCCCCAGCTACCTATTCGACTTTATCCCCAAGATGGTAGGCTTATTGAGTCGGCGCTTAAGGGCCACTCTTACCCGTGCAAGTCAAAGGATACTATCGAATAAGCAGGAGTTCATAGCGAGCTCAGGATTGAGATCGAGTTACCTAGGCCATCAATATGTATAAGTCGGTCTCATCAGTAAACGGAGTTATAAAGAGAGAGCGACTTAATACGCGGTTCGGTCTTATGGAAACTCTTTACACAGGACGCCCTCACTTCTCACATCTCCATGTTGAACGATTCGGATCACATCATCCTGTACAATACAAAGTGAGTCGCATCCAATAGTGTTACCAGGATAAGGTACCCAGCCTTATCCGTATACTATAGACCGTTTTGACTGACTACTTGAGCCTGATCCACAATCATGTCATACATGAGGCTCAAGTACTCATATTCAGCCAACGGTGTTGGTCATTGGTATAGGTTAAACCAAACACGTTTCACTTTATTCCAGTAAACTCTTTTACTGAATAAAACTAATAACTCCTTATTCTAAATAGAATATTTACAAACATAACAGTTTACAAACAAATCATTCCTCTATCCACCCTATTATTTAGGTTTGATATCTCTATGAACATTTCATCGTTAACCTTCAACAACCTCTACATTAACGCATTGTCTAACAATATTTCTAACTTTCTATCCTCAATGTATCAACCCCTAAATTAAAGCACTAGTTGAACTTTGGAAAATTAAGAGGAATGTCTAGTTTTAAATAGTTTGTTGTATATACACGTATATACTCCATTAAACTCTAATTTGATTCTAGATTTGCATTAGGAAAAAAAAATTAATAAAGTATAATCCTTATCTAAAATCTAAAATAAAATCTTTAAATCTGAATCTAAAATATAAAATAAAATCCTTAAATATGAATCTAGATTTCGAAAACAACGATATTATGATTAAGGGAGGGTATCTGAATCTCTAACTCTCCCTTCATCACAACATTTAATTAATTAAATAAGGTGGAATTTGAAGAGTTGATATTTAAAAATTTAAATCAGGATTCTTCATTCGTAAGGAATGTATCCAATTTGTTTTCAAATTTCAAACTTTCGAAAAGAAACTAAAAGGAAAAAAAAAAACAAGAAAATAACAGAAAAACAAATTGTTTTAAAAATTAAGCCGCTCCCTCTCTCAACTCATGACTCATTTTCCAATCGCCACCACCTCACGTCTCCCTTCCTCTCCGATCTCATCTCCGACAACGCACCCATGTCCAGCGACGAATTCCGTCGGTTGCATCTCCGGCGAGGGCGTGACGTGGGAGTGGTAAGTCTCCTCCTCCGACGATCTCTCATCTTGATTGATTAAGCATCGATTTTAACTCGCAATCCTTTCGATTTCAATTTTTGGTAATTTGCAAACGTTCTATTCGACTTTGAAAGTCATCACTCACTCCGTCTGACGCTAAATTTGTGAGATTTTGGTGTATTTTCTTACTGTCCAACATTGAATTTTGAGCTACATTCGGCATTTGGCGAATACCCAAAAGCTGGCATGGGTATACCACCTTGTATACACCTAAATGTGACAAAACCATTTGTAGCAACAACATTTCCTCAAGTCTACATGGATTTTGAATTCATTTTTGTATGTTAAGTGTATAACCATGTAACTGTGACCGTTTAGTTGTCATTTTTTTTTCCTTTTAACATCTCTATAACTTCTCATCCCTTACTCCTCTCTCTTAACTTCTCATCCTTTACCTCTCTCCGAACAATTTCCAATTTTACAGCATCATTTTATTCAATTTCTAAATTTTAGAAACTTGTAGGGGTAGTTTTGTCCACTGCGGTGTAAATTTAATTACTAAAAATATAGAGTTTAGACATTATTCCAAAAACAAAGTGTGTTGGACATTTTTCATAATGGCTTCTCAGGTTTTAGACATTTTTCTCGTTACCCCAACTTTTTTCTAAATTCTATTACAATATGGTAGATTTCACGGGGTTTTTGTACGGGTGACCCACACCCTAGGGGGCGCGAAGTTTTTTGACCCTCAGACTTGAAGTGCAAGTTTTCTACCCTTTTGCTATCGCCAGCAACACCTTGATCACGATCGCTAGCCATCTCACGCCGCATACAATGATGGTTTTTCCCTTCGCCAATTTCCCCCAGGTCTGGTCGCGATTTTTGGTATGTGTTGGTCGCGAGTTCGCATAGTATGCTTGTCGCGATTATTTCACACTTCTTTACGGTCGCGATTTTGTCCAATGGCTGATCGCGATTTTTGACCTTTGCTTGTCACGATTTGGTACCGTTGGGTTATTATCTCGAGGCTTTACGATTGTAAAATACTCGGATTTCGTGCATGGTGTTAATGCAGTATAAGCAGCTACACCCACCCGTTCATATTCCCTACGGAACTTCTATTTATACATCCCACCCACTTTAAACAGCTGCCCACCCCTTCATATTTCCTACGGAACTTCTATTCATACATCCTACCCAATTTACACCTTACACTCGAAAGTTGTCTCACAATTTTTGTTCTTTTTATTAATTGTTATTTTTTCACCCCCCAAAAATGTATTTGGACGACTCATTTGATGATGCATTCTTTGAATGCCCGAGTGCGCCATATTGCGATTCAGATGACGAATCTAGTGTGTCATCCTATACACCAACCACGACATCAGAAGAGAGAGTGGATGAGGAACTATCATTTCACACTCCGTTGTCCTCATCTAGTTTCTCATATTTACCAACAAAGCCCGAAAAAGCTTTACCAACTTTGGCGAGCACGTATCCCAATGAGGAGCCGCAAATATCATATTCCAGCGTCAACCAGGAACCTGGTCACACACCACTTTCACTCGTCTCTTGGGCTAAGAATCTTGAGGAGAATCGCCTAGCAGTTGCAAACGCAAAGGGTGAAGAAGAGAGGGCTCCATCAACTGCAGAAGCAAAGGATGCAGAAGAGAGGTCTCCTTCAACTGAGGAAGCAAAGACGCAAAGGGGCTTTGTACAAAGGGAGAAGAAGAGGAAGAGGGAGAGCTCCATATTGGTGATTATCGATGAAACCGAATCCGATTAATATTTTTTTTGTACCTCTCGAAATTTTAATATAAAGTTAAGTTTAACTAAGATGTACATGCGATTAAAAGGTTAGTCTTAATGAGAAATTCACATTTAAAGAGGAAATTTTATAATTTTCATAGAAAGAAAAATAATGTCTGAAGATTTTAAATTTATGATACATATTAATTTGGGGGAGTTGCAAGAATAACATAAAGAATTAGGCTAATTGCATTTGTAGGTCCTATGTTATGTTTAGTTTTAGCATTTATATCAAAAAAATTAAGGTTGTTTATGTTCAATAACTAATTCAGGTTAGTAAATTCCTTAAAATCAATTACTTAGGCCCTCTTTGTTATAAATTATCAAGAATATGTGTTTAGAAACTAATTCAGTTTTCACTTTTTAAAATTAAAGATGAGATTTCAGTTGTACGAGTGTAAGATACCTTTATAAAATTCATCGTTGTTAAATCTCTTATTTCGTATGAAGTTAGTAAGAAAAAGTAAAGTACAAGATTAAATTTCTATGATCATTGAATTCTCCTATTTGAAAGTGGTTGGGTACATGTCACTCTATTCTGTTCCACATTTCTACATCGACTACATCTTTGTGATGGACGACGTTCTCCAGTAGATGGGATCCTTTGTACCCATCACCTTCCAGCTTGAACTATTCTCAATGGTAGGAGGATTTTCATTTCGACATATTCGAATGGTTTCTTCCATTCAGACATATGGCCTATACAAATGCACACTTTAGTGAATTTACGGTATAACAGCTGTTGCAAAGCCTGGATGGCATGATATTTTGTTCCCTGCCTGCAACAATAACATGCGAACAAGGAATCTCCAAACATTGGAACTGTTTGCAAGTGCATGTACCTGTGGTTAAGTCAACGAGACTATCGAACTGACCATCTCTTACATGAAATCTATAATAATCAATTCAATAAAAAAATGTGCCTCCTTGCCTTCTCACACTCATCAGCCAGCATGGTTTGAACATAATATGAGTGGGACAACTCTTTTAATGACCAATATTTTCGTCGATCATAAAACCACTCTTGCAAGTCTTCTCTAAGGAATTCAAGCAACGCTGTTATGGGCATCAATCTAGCTGCAGTTGTTACAGAGTTCAATGACTCAACATTGTTCTTTGTCATATTGTTATATCTTCTCCTTGTTTGATAACGGTTAGCCCATCGTTCTACTCCGACCTCTTCCAAGTATGCCGCTACAACCCCATCTTTAAAAGGCACGAAACTGCTCCCAATACATGTTCAACTCAGACTCTCGATATGCTCTAGACGCCTTAGTGAATACCGTACCAACTGCGTTGTTTTTTAACTTAGTTAGGAGATTCTTCTTTAGGTGAAAGGTGCATAGGCCGTAAAATGCAGTAGGGAATACGACTTTTACTGCGTTCGAGATGGACATGTGACGATCAGACACAATAACTAGGTTATGGTCCTCCCCCACAATATTCTTCAAATTTGTCATGAACCATGTCCAGGACTCATCTGTCTCTGTGTCGACAATTTCATATGCTAGTGGATATAATTGATTCTTACCGTCCATGGAAATACCCACCAACATACATCCTTCGTATTTGCCTTTCAAATGTGATCCATCAACAACAACCACTGGACGACAATTTACATAACCTCGGATTGAATGACCTAATGCCATGAACACGTACTTGAAGTGCATAGAAGGATCATGGACAAGAATTTTGAATATTCTACATTGGTTCTCTATTTTCAAAGCTTCCCCACATGCATGCAAAATTGAGTATGACTCTTCTAGAGTTCCTCTAACAAGTGCATGTGTTATTTCTCTTCCACGCCATGCTTTGTCGTAACTAATTGACACACCGAACTCCTTTCGTACGTAATCCATAATGTCATTTGGTTTGTACACAAGACTAACTCATATTCTATCTTCTATCATGTGACCAATCACGTAAGCATGTGCATGTCTATGGTTGTGGTTCAGCAACTCACTACTGCACGTGTGTAAGTTAACGTACTTTGAAATCCGAAATATTCCACAACCTAGCAACACGATTTAACGGAGTCGCCACTTGTAATTTTCCACAACACATCGCACTGTGTAGAGGTCCTTCAACGATTTCATAACGGTGAATTCAAAATTATTCTTCATGGAATACATTGCTAATTGATACTTCAAGTCCTGTTTACTTAAGAAGATTTGATCTTCACGAATATCAGTTGATGACGTACCAGTCATTACAATGCCCTCGTTGTTTTTCGTTCGTATTCGTGCATTTCTAGCGACTGAGGACATACCAGTGACAATGCCGTCGTCCTCATTTCTAAGGACTGAGGACATATCAGTTGAGGTCGATGTACGTTCTTCAAGGTCTTCCCATGAGAAAATGTCATCGTTGCCCAATGTACCGTAGGTTGTAGTGTGTCTGCTTGCGTCGGCCCGCACTAACATACATGCTCGTTGTTTGTCGCATGCGTTTCGTTATTACGATGCTCTTCCTCAGTCCTTACAGTTGTTATGCATAATTGCAACTTTCGTACCCTTTCATGGTTCAGGAAGAATTTAACGTCCTTCTATTAAGAATGTAAACCAGTGGTGATGATTCCTAGAGGTTGTATTTCACCCCTATTTGAATGTTGTAATCTGACGGGCTGAGTTCCATAACCTCGTATATTAGTTCCTTCAATTTGTTGTAGTTCGTTCTACAACGAACCCAAGTACCTCTCATCGTACCCCCAACATAGGAGGCATGCTAGTTGTTCCATGCACCCCCATAACGGATGTATACGCTGCCCTTCTTCTTCGCTGTCTGGAATCTCCAAAATTCAAAAAAAGATTATGCCAAAAGGTGAAACAAGTGCATCGCATATAGGAGGCGTGGGTGCAATGGTAATATACAAAGTGAACGTTGGGGGGGTACTACCATATCAGATTAGAAGATGTGTCAAATCTTACGTGGGGAAATGTTATGGTTTTGGTGGTCTCGATGAACAATGGTCAAATCACACGCTTATCGTGATGTGTCAAATCTGTCACTTATCGCGATTTATTGGATGTTATGTATAAACTAATCTCGATGAACAATGTTCCTTATTATGCTTATCGCGAGTAAATAAAGAAAAGTGAAATTATGTAGACTGCCTGATTATTTATAAATCGGCGGATGTGTCAAATCGTATGTGGGGAAATGTAATGATTTCGGTGGTCTCGATGAACAATGGTTAAATAACACGCTTACCTTCACTTATCGCGATTTATTGAATGTTATGTATTCACTTATCTCGATGAACAATGTTCCTTGTTATTTTTTACTGTTGAATGCTTATCGCGAGCAGAAAAGAAAAGTGAATTTTTTTAGAATGCCTGGTTATTTTTTACTGTTATTTCTTCGTTCATGTTATGTATTCGTTCTTGTTCAATGCTTACCTTCAAATGTCATTCGATCATCGCGATATCGTATCGTTATTTGGTTTAACCAAGTATAAAGAAAGTAACAAAATATGAAACAATTTTACTGGATAGATAATTTAACAACGGAAACGAAACTAAAGAAAACTAAACAAGAAAACCAAAGAAAGTAAGAAGTTGATGGAGCGTTATACGCAGCGGAAGCGATTTTGGATCGATGATACTCTAATTTCATCAATTTAACAAATAGAAAACATGCTCGAAATTATGAAATTAGAATTACATACCCTTGTAGTTCTGAATTCTTCAAGCTCCGTCGCACGTTCCTCGTCACGAACACTTCGAAATTCCTCTCACGAATGCCCCGAGGACCACCTGAGGTAGTCCCGCTATCCTCGCCGCCGAGCAACGGAGTTGTGGGACTCCGAAGCAAGAGAAAAGAAAAGAAAGAGAAACAAAGTGGAAGAAGAAGAAGGATGGCTGGTTGAGAGAACTCCGTAAACAGAAGCTCCAAAAAACTCTTCTGTTGGGTTTTTGAAACGTATGTCAAAATAGATACCCAAAAGAGCACTCAACAAATCTATATATATATATATATATATATATATATATATATAACATATGTCTTACATGCATTGTGCATGTAAGACATAAATATATAATTATTATTATTTTAAAAATTAATTAAAATTTAATCAATTTTAAATCATAATAAATATTTTTATTTATTAAACATATATATATTAATTAATTAATATTATTTAATTCAATATCAAATATTAATGAAATAAAATGGCTAAACCTGGTTTTCCGAAAACCGACTTTTTTGCACATGAATCCTATTCATGTTTTAGACCATTCCCATGTTTAAATCATATTTAAATATGTTTATCATCCTTCCACAAACCGAATTTGAACAATTAAAATTCTTTTTCTTTTTATTTTTATTTTTCTTTTCTCCTTCATTGTTGCATGACGTTATCCGAGCTAGCCAGGAGAACCTAAAGGACCTACAAATCATGAGCTCCAACGATACAAGATTATTTGGTTAAAACTCTTTTAACCCGAATCAATCAACTTTCGTTAACCCTAGAGACTCCACTATAGTCTGAGGGTTGCACTCTCCTCACTGAAGATATATTATGTCCTCTTGATATAACCGTCATGGGCAAGTCGACCCTTCACAGGTTGTTCGTAACCACAGCTAGGTCGTTTAAATCGTTTAACCCCTACGTTACGTCTTTGTTCCTTAAGTACCACTGACACTTGTAATGACCAATAGATAAGAGGTCCTACCAACAGATCAATTAACCCTCTCTAATCAGGAGAGGGTGAGCGCTCATTGTTCAAGCCCCAGAGTCAGTTATTAAGGGAACAACCTATCTACTAACCCTGAAAAAGTGGGTTAGGAGTGAACTCCATCTTACTACCCTATGTCCCCAGCTACCTATTGGACTTTATCCCTGAGAGGAAAAGTTATTGAGTCGGCGCTAATAGGCCACTATCACCCGTACAAGTCTAAGGATACTGTCTAATAAGCAGGAGTTCATAGTAAGCTCAGGATTAAGATCGAGTTACCTAGGCCATCAGTTTGAAATAGTCGGTCTCTTCAGTAAACGGCGTTATAAAGAGAGAGCGACTTTTTCGTGGTTCAGTCTTATGCAAAGTCATTGCACAGGACGCCCCCGCTCGCACATCTCCTTGTGAAATGATTCGGATCACATCGGTTTGTACAATACAAAGCGAGCCGCATCCAATAGTCTTACCAGGATAAGGTACCCAACATTATCTGTATACTGTAGACTGTTTTGACTGTCTACTTGAGCCTGATTCACATTCATGTCATACATGAAGCTCAAGTACTCATCCTTCGCCATGGGTGTTGGTCATTGGTATAGATTAATCCACTTGAGCCTGATCCACATTCATGTCATACATGAAGCTCAAGTACTCATCCTTCGTCATGGGTGTTGGTCATTGGTATAGATTAATCCAAACACGTTTCACTTTATTCTAGTAAACTATTTTACTAAATAAAACTAATAACTCTTTATTCTAAATAGACACATTACAAACATAACTATTTACAAACCACGTGTTTTAGGACATAAAACCCAACAAACTCCCACTTGGACTTAAACGTCTGTGGTGTACATGTTGGTGGAGAGAACTTCAATATCACATATCAGATGTTCCCTCCCACTATCCTATTTAGCAACTCGGAGCCCTAGACTCTTCTAGGTGTCTCTCAAACACTTTAGCCATGAGAGACTTAGTAAAATTATCAGCATGAAGTGCTGCGAGGCTTCCCATGTGACCGTCACATCTCCTCACTACACTATCAACGAGCTTAACTTATAATCTTTTTGCTGCTTCACAAGCTGCAACCACGACTTAGCTACCACTGAGGAATCATCAATACAACTCTTGTATTATATTTCTCGTTTGCACTGGGACAAAACCTTAACAAGACTCCAATCCGATTGGACTAACATCTTCTGACAGCTCCCACTGCATAACACATATCGGGTCATGTATCTCAGAAGATACATCTGACCTACAATATGTAAATGCACACAGGTACATCTCATATCCTTCAACCCTTGAGGTGTCTTAGGAAACCATTTCCATAGACCATCGAATATTAACAACACTTTGTCAATATAAGATTTTTAGAGACAACACTAGCGATTCGTTCTTACGACTGAGATCAACCTGAATGCTTAAAACAAACTAAGCTCTCCTCCAAAACAGTTTGGGAATGGGTCGCTAGTTTATGCTTTATTTTTCAGAAGTTAATTGTACATCATATTCCATGATTAGGACATAAACTACGGGAATGAACTATGAAAGCTACAACATTGACTAAACCCTTGTCAAACAAGGTTTATCAAACTTTCGTTCAAAGCCATAAGGTTTGATCACCGTATCAAACCTAATAATTCAGGACGAAGCTGCTTTATTTCAATTCATAAATGAATCGAATAAGCTGGCAAACTATTTGCTCTTTTTCCTAAACTATGAATCTTTCTGGTAGAGACTTAATAGATACTGTTACGTCTTCAAAAGTGACTATTTTGGAACTTATTTACCTTATAAAGATGTACACTCTTAGGTGTTTTTGGTAGGATCTAGCTTAAACTCATGCTTATATATGAGAATTAGAAGAATGAAGCTAAATTAGGACTTATATGCAAAAGGAAAGAAAAAGAATAAAAAACGAAGTAAAAGGAATGAAAATTGAACATTGCGGAAGCATTGCGAAAACATTGCTAAAACCGCAATGTTTTAAGTGAAATCCGTAAGTTGTCTAACCAATTTCTGTTTTGTTCCGATCTTTCAGGGGCCCATTCTTTCTCCTGCGGCCACATGGAAGAACGACGTTGAGAATGGATGGTTCTCCTTGACCCAATCGTACCTGCAGAATACTATAAAAGGAGGTCAAGATGAAAGGTTGAAACACACTCGAACGGCGTAGACTTCCAGTTCAACGCAGTCTTTTCCATTCTTTTTCTCTTCCGTCTGTTGGTTTGAGAGGTTCAGCTGTTGGAGTCGACAATCTGATAGGAAGGAGAGAAGATTTATCTTCTCTTCTGATTAGATTCATCCAAGCAAGACTTCCTTTCACCCTTCAGCCGAGGCGTTCGCAACGAGAAGATCACGCACGGATTTACTTGCTTTCTGCTTTAGCTTTCTGTTCCCTTTGCTGCTGTTTGTCATTTTCCTTCTGTTAGCTACTCTACTTCATTTCGTTGCTGTCTGTTTAGTTTTAGTCAGTCAAAGTCTTCATTTGTTTAGTTCAAACGTTGGTTAATCAAAGTATATTTTCATCACTTCGCAAGTTCTATTCCTTCTTTGCTTACTGTTTTTAGTTTCTGTTTTGCCTCTACTATTCTACTAAGCATGTCATCTCCATCTATTCTTTCCATTCTATCTTCATCCATGAGTAACTAAATCACATAAGGGCATGGTAATGACAAATTTATAGGTAGAGACACGTGACTCAAGCATGTAGGATAGCTCTCGAATGCATTGAATGTATGTAAGCTTCATCCCACGGGCAATTTCGATTGGCCATCCATTTTGTCCAAAGAACTCCTAACCTCTGGAAGGAGTAAGAGTTCAGAGTCGTACATCCATGCTAGCCTCTCAAGGTAGCCAGAAAACGACCTAGGAATAGGCGTTTTCCTAGTACAAACCAATACTTGCTGTTATAAAAAGATGCTTAAGACCTTACTTGGACATGAGTAAACTAAAGGATCTAATGCATGAAATCGGAAGATACATGAGAATGAGTTAGTTTGATGCATAATGAGTTGATCTACTGCTTGAGAACCGTGTGAAAAAGCCTATAGAGGAGTCGTTAGTAGCCCTTGTTTCCACACTTTACACTTAACTCGCTGTTAGTAACATTGCTAAATAATTGCTGTTTCCGCAATTCCTTTAGTTGAAATTTTGCCTTAGTCATTTTTCTCTCCATTTGTTATTCTTTTCTCTTTACATTCAAGTTTATTAACTATTTGCACTTGTTTATGCTTCCATCCTTTACACATTCCTTAGCAATTAGGCACCTTAAAACCAAATCTACCTCACTTAATCCACCCATTCTCACTTAACAAAACACTTCGCTAGTAACTAAGAATAAATCTCTGTGGGAAATCGAATGAAAAAATACTTATTACTTGCTACAAGATCATGTATGCTTGAATGTTATGAGTGCTCTATCATTGCTTATTTATTTTAAACATTGAGCACACAACAAGTTTTTGGCGCCACTGCCGGGGATTTTGTTTAGTAAAAACGAAGTTTGTTAAGTTAGAAACACAGAGCTTAATATCTATTGGAACTAATCTATTCTCATTTCTTTTGCAGGTACCATTGGGTTAGTTTATGAATGAGCATTCAAGTAGGGATCTAGAGTTCAATCCTGAGCCTGAGAGATTACTTAGGGCCAGAAACAAAGCTAAGAAACGTCTCTTTAAACAACCCCCTATACCTCAAATAATTGCTGATTCTGCGGAGTCTTCGCAATTCATACACATCGAAATGGAAAGACCAGTCCCAAATCTGGTACCTACCACTCGCAACCCCATCGAAATAGCGAATGACAAGGATAGTGCCATCCTCTCCTACCTAGTTCCTATGCCTGGGGAGCTAAACCCAAGCATAATCCGCCCTGAAATTACTGCCAACTCCTTCGAATTAAAGCCAGTAATGTTCCAAATGTTGTCCACTGTAGGACAATTCTTTGGAGTGGAGAATGAGGATCCCCACAACCATCTAAGAAACTTCCTAGGAGTTAGTGATACTTTCCTTATCCCTGGAGTTTCCCAAGAAGCTTTGAGGCTTTACCTTTTCCTTTACTCATTAAGGGATAAAGCCAAAACGTGGTTAAACTCATTACCTTCCGGATCAGTTGTCAATTGGACAGATCTGGCTGAGAAATTCCTAGTCAAATATTTTCCACCTGATAGGAATTCAAACTTTCGTGATGACATAATCAAGTTCAAGGATCTTCTGCTTAAATGTCCACACCATGGCATCCCATGGTGTATCCAAATAGAAGTTTTTTTTAAAGGATGTAACCCCAGCACAAGGCAAGTGTTTAATTCGTCAGCTGGTGGTTCCATGCTTTCTAAAAGCTATAATGAAGCCTATGAGATCCTGGAGAAGATCTCAGCATCTCACTGTAGGTGGTCAGATGAACCAGTAGAGCCAAGCAGAGCTCAAGACAAGGACGCACTCAGTGCCATGAGTAGCCAAATAAACGCCCTGACCAACTTAGTCAAACAAATGGCTCAAACCAATCTCCAATCCAGTGTCAACACCGCAGCAGCCATCTCAATGGGCACACAAACGAGTCAAGGTGAGACACTGATCTGTGGGTTCTGTGGGGAAGGGCACCTGTATGAATACTGCCCTGGGAATCCAGCCTCAGTCTGCTATGTTGGAAGCCAACAGAAGCCTAGGAACAACCCCTACTCTAACACTTACAATCCTGGTTGGAGGAACCACCCAAATCTTTCTTGGGGTGGCCAACAAAACACTAACCAAGCTCCCAACCAGCCAAGACCGAGTGGAACACCTGGTTTCACTCCCCAAAATAACCAATCCATGTATCAAAAACCATATAACCAACCAATAGGGTCATCTGTAGAAAATCTACTTAAGGAGTACATTGCAAAGAATGATGCTACTCTACAAAGTCAGCAAGCTACCCTTAGGAGCCTAGAGAACCAAATAGGACAATTAGCCAATGAACTAAAAAGTAGGCCCCAAGGTAGACTACCTGCTGACACTGAGGTACCAAAAAGGGATGGGAAAGAGCAAGTTCAAGCAATTGAACTTCGAAGTGGGAGACCATTGGTGAGCAACACTAGAGAAACCCCAAAGAGAGTAGAGAATGAAGAGTCTAGTGCTGCACTGGATTCTCTGCCAAACCATGGTCGACCATCAACAAGCACATCAAGGGCGAGGCTGGAACCAATCGTAGAGGAACCAGAAGAAATTCCAAGGCCTCCCTCTATCCTTAGGCGACCTGAATTGCCTACATATGTGCCGCCACCTCCATTCCCTATAAGGCTAAAGAAAAAACAAGAACAGGAAGTGCACTTTAATAAATTTTTAGAAATTATGAAGCAAGTGCATGTTAATATCCCGTTTGTAGAGGTTTTGCAATCCATGCCTTCTTATGTTAAGTTTTTGAAGGATATAATTACTAACAAGAAAATTATTGGTGAATTTGAAGCAGCTCACTGAGGAGTGCAGTGCTATACTCCAGAACAAGCTACCAAAGAAGGAGAAGGATCCTGGTTCCTTCACCTTACCAGTGGAGTTGGGAGGCAAGCAGGTGGGCAGAGCTCTTTGTGACCTGGGAGCCAGCATAAATCTCATGCCTCTATCACTATTCCGCCAGCTTGGAATAGGAGAAGCACGCCCCACTACTGTCACCTTGCAGTTGGCAGACAGATCCATAGCCTACCCTGAGGGTAAGATAAAGGATATTCTTGTCAAGGTTGACAAGTTCATTTTTCTTGCAGACTTCATCATCCTGGATTATGAAGCAGACAAGGAGGTCCCCATCCTATTAGGCAGACCATTTCTAGCCACAGGTAGGGCCTTGATTGATGTCCAAAAAGGTGAGCTCACCATGAGGGTTCATGATGAGGAGGTTAAGTTTAGTGTCTTTAAAGCCCTAAGGTACCCTTTTGACTCTGAATCTTGTGCAAGCATGGACATAGTAGATTCGCTGATGGAAGAACAACTTGAGCATGAATTATTGATTAAGCATACCAATGATTATGTACAATTAGATGTAACTGACTTAAATATTTCTGAAATAATGGATATACCTGTGGATAAACCTCAGCATGTTTGTATGACTAATGACTTGACTGAAAGATCCATGAATCCATTGAAACCATCCATTGAGCATCCACCTATCTTAGAATTGAAACCATTGCCTAATCATCTTAAGTATGCATATCTAGGAAAGGATGATACTTTGCCTGTTATTATTTCGTCCAAATTGAGTGAAAAGCATGAAATTGATTTGATATTACTGCTAAGGCAACATAAGAAAGCTATAGCATGGACGATTGCTGACATTATAGGTATTAGCCCTTCCTACTGCATGCATAAGATAATATTGGAAGAAGAACATACACCCCGAGTAGATCACCAACGTAGGTTGATCCCCTCCATGAAGGAGGTAGTTAAAAAAGAGATAATCAAATGGTTAGATGCGGGTGTAATCTTCCCTATAGCCAATAGTCAGTGGGTGAGTCCAATTCAGTGTGTACCTAAGAAGGGGGGGATGACTGTAGTAGTCAATGAGAGTAATGAACTAATTCCAACTAGGACTATTACAGGATGGAGAGTCTGTATGGACTATAGAAAATTGAATAAAGAAACAAAAAAAGATCACTTTCCTTTACCATTCATAGATCAGATGTTAGATAGGATAGCTGGTAGAGCTTATTTCTGCTTTCTAGATGGTTATTCTGGATATAACCAAATCACCATAGACCCTGTGGACCAGGAGAAAATAACCTTCACATGTCCCTTTGGAACATTTGCTTTTCGCAGAATGCCTTTTGGCTTATGCAATGCACCAGCAACATTCCAGAGGTGCATGTTGGCCATTTTCTCTGACTTAGATGAAGCCATGATAGAAATATTTATGGATGACTTCTCAGTCTTTGGTGATTCTTTTACAAATTGCTTAGAAAACTTAGGACAAGTCCTAGCTAGATGTGAGGAGACCAACCTAGTCCTTAATTGGGAGAAATGCCACTTTATGGTGGAAGAAGGAATAGTCCTAGGACATAGAGTGTCTCGGGCAGGAGTAGAGGTCGATAGGGCCAAGATTGAAATAATAGAGAAGTTAGTGGAACCTCAGAATGTGAAGGCTATTAGAAGTTTCTTAGGACACGCAGGGTTCTATAGAAGGTTCATTAAGAACTTTTCAAAGATCTCTAAACCTTTGTTTGAGCTTCTAGAGCTGAATAAGCAATTCATCTTCTCGAAAGAATGTTCTCTAGCCTGGACAACCCTTAAGGAAGCATTAGTCAAAGCACCTATTATAGTAGGACCAAATTGGGACCTCCCATTTGAGATGTAGTGTGACGCGAGTGACTATGCAGTAGGGGTTATGCTAGGGCAAAAGATTGACAAACTAACACACCCTGTATACTATGCTAGTAAGACACTGAATGAGGCAAAATGTAATTACACAACCACGGAAAAGGAAATGCTAGCTGTAGTGTTTGCCTGCGAGAAGTTTAGAAATTACATTGTAGACACTAGGACAATCGTGTACACTGATCATTCTGCACTGAAATACCTTATGAGGCTGATGCTAAGCCTAGGTTAATTAGATGGGTATTGTTGCTGCAAGATTTTGATCTAGACATTAGAGATAAGAAAGGATGCGAAAATGTAGTTGCGGATCATCTTTCTAGATTGCGACATAATTGCGATAACAATGCGGAAACCGCAATTTCTGATGCCTTTATCGATGAGCATGTCTTTGTGTTAGCACTTCGTGATAACGATGAGGAACCTTGGTTTGCTGATATTGCTAACTTCCTTGCCTCGCAGGTACTGCCAGCTTTCAAGGGAGGACAAGAGAAGAAGAGGTTTCTGCATGAAGCTAGGAAGTTCATCTGGGACGATCCTACACTTTATAAGACATGTGCAGATGGTTTACTGAGGAAGTGTGTGTCAGCTGCTGAGGCGAAGTCTGTGCTGCAGCACTGCCATACAGCCCCCTATGGTGGACACTTTGGTGGCCAAAGAACAGCTGCAAAGGTGTTCCAGAGTGGCTACTATTGGCCCACGATCTTCAAAGATGCCCACGATCACGCACACAGCTGCGATGAATGTCAGAGAACAGGTAACCTTAGTCGAAAGGATGAGATGCCTCTCACTTACATCCTAGAGTTAGAGCTCTTTGATGTGTGGGGCATTGACTTCATGGGACCATTTCCCCCATCAGCAGGTAACCTCTATATACTTGTGGCTGTAGACTATGTATCTAAATGGGTAGAGGCCATAGCATGCCCAACAAATGATGCCAAGACAGTCATTAAGTTCCTTAATAGACATATCTTTACTAGGTTTGGTACACCTCGTGCTATAATTAGTGATGAAGGGACCCACTTTATTAATAAAGCTATGGAAAAACTGTTGGCTAAGTACAATGTTAGACATAGAGTAGCCTCCCCTTATCACCCACATTCGAATGGACAAGCTGAAATATCAAATAGGGAGATTAAAAACATACTAAAAAAAGTGGTCAAACCCAATAGAAAAGATTGGTCGTTTAAACTAGAGGATGCACTTTGGGCATATAGGACTGCATATAAGACACCCCTAGGCATGTCTCCTTATAGACTTGTGTATGGCAAAGCATGTCACTTACCGTTCGAATTGGAAATCAAAGCATTTTGGGCCTTGAAAGAACTAAATTATTGCGTGACCGATGCGGGAACATTGCGGTCTCTGCAATTACATGAGCTCGATGAGCTGAGACATATGTCCTATGAAAATGCCAAAATGTATAAGGAAAAAACTAAAATTTGGCATGATAGTAGACTGAGGATTAAGGACTTTAAGAAAGGCCAGCATGTTTTGTTATTTAACTCAAGGTTGAGATTATTTCAAGGCAAACTTAAGTCCAGATGGTCAGGTTCTTTTGTTATAACTAATGTGTTTGTTCATGGTGCAGTTGAGATTAGGAACCTGCAGAATGGGCAACCGTTTATGGTCAATGGTGCACGTTTGAAACATTACTACGAGGAAGGAGATGTGAAAACTCTCTCGGCCTTCCTCTTATCTGAAGCTTGAAAATAAGATCAAGAGAGGACGAGTGGTTACTGTGCTCGTCCATGCGAGGCTATGCCTTAGTTTATTTTTCTTTTTGTTTTGTATTTCTTCCGATGTTAACTTTGTATGTTTAGGTGTGATTTTTATTACGAATTTGTTGTTAATTTTGTACGTTTTAATAGGGGATCGAAAGAGGAAATCAAGGAGATGAATCAAAGGTAAAAAATCGAGGACGAAATCGGGCCGAATCAAAGATTGAGTTGTGAGAATCTTGGGATTTAAATCCAGAAAATCTCCAACGGCCATTTAATTGCGGAGGATTTGCTGAAACCACAACAGAAAGAGCCGTTGGGATTCACTTGATTACAAATAGCCGTTAAAATAGTTGTGCCCGTATGCTTCCGTCATTCATTGGACTCCAAGAAATCAATCTTCTTCTTCCTCTGCATCTCCCACCTGGAAATCTCTCGAAATCAACAATGGTGCTTACACGGGCTGAGCGATCTGCTTCCAAGAAGAAGTCTCCAGACGCCGAGGTAGCTGCGAGAGAGGCACTACTTGCCTTGGCAGATGCTGAAGCTGCTCAACCCGTACGACCATCTAAGCTTCCTGTACGCAAGAAAAAGTGGAAGGTGGTGACTGAAATTCCTGCTAGACCGTCTGAACCAGTAGGTACACCCAAGAAAAGGAAGTGGACAATGGCAGTCGAGGACGCACCGATCAAGGAAAAGACTCCCCCCGTGGAGAGTCAAGGAAGTGGCCAGCCATCCTACGAGACGACAAGACAAAGCCCCGAGCCATCTCCACCATCACAGAGCCCTGAGCTATCTTCTTCTTCGCAGACGCCTGAGCCTGAAGACCCGATTGAAGAACATCAAGAATCAGTGCCGAGCGAAGAGGCGGCTGAGGAAGACGAAGTCTTCTCTCATTTGAGGGGAGTCAGTCCTGATAGCCCAGTAGAGGAGGGAAGAGACTCGATGGACGAGACGTTGGGGGACTGCCTCCAGCAGATCACCACTAGGGCACGGCTGAGGAGGAAGGTGCCCAAGACTGTGAAGGCCAAACGGCCGAAAGCTTCAAAAAAATCCAAGAAGAAGAAGGTCAGTAACGAGCCTTCTTTGAAAAAGCTGAAGGTCGAGGCTGCTGAGTCGGCCAGGGCAAGGGATAAGGGGAAAGCTAAATTGTACCCCGAAGATGAACCTCAAACTGTGAGGTATGTATCCTCAGACGCAGAATCAAGGGGCAATGAGTTGAGGAAAAGAGACCTACTCCATGAGAAGAGGTTTCTTGATGCATTGGCAGACCTGCTGCAGTTCTTGCGCGCAGGAATCACCAACCACGGGTGGGAAGAGCTGTGCAGACCGCCCATCCCCGCCTATTCCAGCATGGTATACGACTTCTACGCAAATCTGACACACCCCGAGGATGGTCTGTCCATGGTAAGGGGAATTGAGGTTGATTTTTCAGCCAAGGCTATCAATGAAGCCTATGGCCTCAAGGGACAGAAATATACCGACTACGCAAGGATCATTGACGCACCAACTGAGGGTGTTCTGGAAGAAGCCCTGCGCATCATTGGCCAACCTGAGGCAGCTTGGACAATCTCCCGTAATGGGAAGCACACCATGATGAATGCGACCCTTACGGCCAAGGCAGCCGTGTGGTTCTCCTTCGTGCGCAGGCGTCTGTCCTCGGTGACCCACGAAACCACAATCAATCAGGGGAGATCGTTGCTGGTATATGCAATTATGAGGGGCCTCACTATAAATGTTGGTGAGGTCATTGCAGCCTCAATAGCAGACTGTGCCAAGAAAGGTAAGGGCCCTCTTTTCTTCCCCAACACGATCACTAAGCTGTGTTTACGTGCAGGTGCGCCAATCGAGAAAATGGAGAGGCAGTTGGCCTACACAGGACATCTGGAGCTGCCTACAGGCCTGCGAATGCGAAGAAGGGGGAACATGGAATTTGAGTTGGACGGTCTGGCTGCAGCTCAATCTCTTTCCATGGCTTGCTTGATGGATCTCCAGCGCAAGATAGCGCAATGGGCTGAGTATGCTCAAGCGAGGGATAAGGACATGGCCGATCAATTGGGATGCATCTTCACTACTTTCCCCACGGATCTCCCGAAGCCATGGACACCTCCAAGGGAGAGAAAGGATGATGATGAGGACGTCTGAGTGCCAGTCTGAAGGGCACTCGAGGGAGTACTTCTGTCCCTCTTAAAAAAAAAAAGAAAAATCTACTTTTCGTTAAACTTTGTGAATTCTGTCATTTTGAATCTGTTGTTTGATCTGTTTTTTTTATTCTTCCTTTTGGCTGTTTACGATAGTTTAGGTAGATGGTAGCTGATTAAGTAGGATGTTTTAGTTTCCTTTCTGTATAGCTGTAGGTGGCTGGAAATAGCATGCTAAAGGGGTTGTTTACTGATATATATGCCCTGCGAGTTCATTGCGAAATTATTGCGAATACCGCAATTTTTGTTAGTTATCGCATGCTTTTTCCTGACTGTTAGGTAGGCTGGTTCTGTTTCAATTTTGTTCTCTTGCTGCTTTCTTGACTACCATATATGGCCTATCTGTAAGCATGGGATGAGTGTCTTAGGACACCTTTGATAGTTTGAATTAGCTCTTTTAAGTTGCTCAGCATGCAGGTCTTTAAGTCCTTACCGTACTGCTTTACAAATTTCTGCTGCTGTGTTATTTGCTTTAAGAGTGTTCTTTCTATGCCTAGGATTTTTAGATTCTCTTTGTTTTGCCCTAGACTAGATGCTTCTAGGACAAGTTTGGGGGTGTGCCACCTCAGACTCTCATTAGGGACAGTGAGAAGTTTAAGTTTGGGGGAGGCCACCCTAGGCCTAGGAACATTCCTCTCTCCTTTTAAGCATAAACATTCTTCTTCTCCTTTTTGAACAAAATGATGAACTGAAAAAAATAAAAAATAAAAAATAAATGAAAATGGAATAAAGAGGGGTGTCTCTCTTGGAATTGTTGAGTAATCAGTGCCATGTGTGTAACCCACAAGTGGCATTGAATCAAAAGGCAACCAAAGGAGAGGCTTCACCAAAGTAAGAAAGGAAAAGGATAAACTAGGGAAGAAGAATGTATACCTAGGAGTTGCAGCTTTGTGGCTTGGGTGTCCTAAATAAAAGAACTCTGATCCTCAATTAGCTAAGCACAAAGTTGTAGCTTGTAGGTTTGTTTAGGGAGATGAATGCATATCCAATGTAGTGATGCCAGGGTTTAGGTTGTTCTTTGAATGTACTACTGTCACTGGTTTGTACTAAGACTGGCATGACTCCAAGGAATTCTAGGTAGCTCAAAAGAAAAACATTAGAAGCATGTACTGAGTCTGGGGTAAAACTAGGTAGAATTTGAAACCTTAGGGATAGTTGCACAATGAACTTAATGACCAAAGCAAATAGATCAGTTGTGAGGAGTGAATGAAACAGTAGGATCATGAGGCGAGAGAAGGCAGAAGAAGCAAAATGAGAAGTTAGTTTTAAGCTTAGGAGCGTGTCACAGGACAGCATTGCTATAGATAGTGAATATAAAGGAGTCAGCAAGTGGTTAGAGAGGTTAACAGCAGCCTAGATAAAGTCCTTAGATTGCTCGAGGACGAGCAAAACCTTAAGTTTGGGGGTGTGTTACGTCTTCAAAAGTGACTATTTTGGAAATTATTTACCTTAGAAAGATGTACACTCTTAGGTGTTTTTGGTAGGATTTAGCTTAAACTCGTGCTTATATATGAGAATTAGAAGAATGAAGCTAAATTAGGACTTATATGCAAAAGAAAAGCAAATGAATCAAAAACGAAGTTAAAGGAATGAAAATTGAACATTGCGGAAGCATTGCGAAAACATTGCTAAAACCGCAATGTTTTAAGTGAAATCCGTAAGTTGTCTAACCAATTTCTGTTTTGTTCCGATCTTTCAGGGGCCCATTCTTTCTCCTGCGGCCACATGGAAGAACGACGTTGAGAATGGATGGTTCTCCTTGACCCAATCGTACCTGCAGAATACTATAAAAGGAGGTTAAGATGGAAGGTTGAAACACACTCGAACGGCGTAGACTTCCAGTTCAACGCAGTCTTTTCCATTATTTTTCTCTTCCGTCTGTTGGTTTGAGAGGTTCAGCTGTTGGAGTCGACAATCTGATAGGATGGAGAGAAGATTTATCTTCTCTTCTGATTAGATTCATCCAAGCAAGGCTTCCTTTCACCCTTCAGCCGAGGCGTTCGCAACGAGAAGATCACGCACGGATTTACTTGCTTTCTGCTTTAGCTTTCTGTTCCCTTTGCTGTTGTTTGTCATTTCCTTTCCGTTAGCTACTCTACTTCATTTCGTTGCTGTCTGTTTAGTTTTAGTCAGTCAAAGTCGTCATTTGTTTAGTTCAAACGTTGGTTAATCAAAGTATATTTTCATCACTTCGCAAGTTCTCTTCCTTCTTTGCTTACTGTTTTTAGTTTCTGTTTTGCCTCTACTATTCTACTAAGCATGTCATCTCCATCTATTCTTTCCATTCTATCTTCATCCATGAGTAACTAAATCACATAAGGGCATGCTAATGACAAATTTATAGGTAGAGACACGTGACTCAAGCATGTAGGATAGCTCTCGAATGCATTGAATGTATGTAAGCTTCATCCCACGGGAAATTTCGATTGGCCATCCATTTTGTCCAAAGAACTCCTAACCTCTGGAAGGACTAAGAGTTCAGAGTCGTACATCTATGCTAGCCTCTCAAGGTAGCCAGAAAACGACCTAGGAATAGGCGTTTTCCTAGTACAAACCAATACTTGCTGTTATAAAAAGATGCTTAAGACCTTACTTGGACATGAGTAAACTAAAGGATCTAATGCATGAAATCGGAAGATACATGAGAATGAGTTAGTATGATGCATAATGAGTTGATCTACTGCTTGAGAACCGTGTGAAAAAGCCTATAGAGGAGTCGTTAGTAGCCCTTGTTTCCACACTTTACACTTAACTCGCTGTTAGTAACATTGCTAAATAATTGCTGTTTCCGCAATTCCTTTAGTTGAAAATTTGCCTTAGTCATTTTTCTCTCCATTTGTTATTCTTTTCTCTTTACATTCAAGTTTATTAACTATTTGCACTTGTTTATGCTTCCATCCTTTACACATTCCTTAACAATTAGGCACCTTAAAACCAAATCTACCTCACTTAATCCACCCATTCTCACTTAACAAAACACTTCGCTAGTAACTAAGAATAAATCTCTGTGGGAAATCGAATGAAAAAATACTTATTACTTGCTACAAGATCATGTATGCTTGCATGTTCTGAGTGCTCTATCATTGCTTCTTTATTTTAAACATTGAGCACACAACAGATACTCAGATCAAGATAGCGAGTTTTGACATCCATTTGCCTTATCCTATAAAGATATAATATGGAAATGGATAAGGGCCATCTATTTAACATACATCTGGTAACAAGAGAAAGAGAGTATACCCAATAAACCCTTTGTCTTCGAGATAGTGCCATTGCCAGAAAGTCAAGCCATAAAGGTTTTCACCTTAGTGGCTTGGTCTCAATACCATTCATAGATTCATAGTTTTGAGCCATTTGGCCTTGTCTATATAATCCATTATCTATTTAAAGAGAAATGGATCCTCAATGTCATCGTCGAGTATGATAACTTTGAGTTTAAGATAGGCCAATACAGCGGACCGGGTTGACCTACAACCCTCCCACTGCATTGAGGCTTTCTCAACTGTTGAGATGTTCCAGTTTAATCAACAACCTTTGTTGATATCAACTATAACTTTCATTTTACTGTTAGTCTTGACACACTACTTGTTTTCAAGTTTAATAGAACACATCAGTACATAGCTTTTGCTAAATGAACTATTCATTATAAAACCAAAGGATATAATATACAAGTGTTCAGTTTAAACCAAAAATATAGACAATAATTACATATAACAAATGTTATTATTTATATACAACAACTACAAAGACTCCTACTAGTTCAGCTGCGATGATATCTCCATATCTTACAACGAGAAAATCGGCTGTCAGGAACTAGTTTCCTGAAGAAAAACAAACATGATTAGTGGTTCCTGAAGACATCCAGGTATGACATTCATATTCCACTAAACTTGTTTAGACAAATAAATCAAATTTATCTTGTCGTTCTTTCTCAGCCAGTTACTCAACAAGGTATTTGGAGGAGTTACGCTTCCAATACCCATCTTCAATACGATAGAAACATTTTCTTATGTTTGAAGAATGTGTCTTGCGAACAGTAGGGGCTTTGCCCTTCCTCCTGTTTCTCTTCTTCTTCTTAATAATCTCATTACTCATAGAAGCAGACTCAGGCTTACTCCCTGATGCCAACCTCTCAAAGGAATTTCTTCGAAGTGACAACATTTGCCTCGTTCTCTATTCCTTTGAAGGTGTACAGAGACTGATAAGCCTGAAACTCATTCAGAACAGAAGTCAAGTTATATTCTATCTTATTCATCACCATATTGGATCTGAAATTAAGGAAACTCTTCGGAAGAGATTCCAAGATAAAACTAACTTGGCTTTTCTCGTTGATGGAGGCATTGTTTACTTTCGCCGCATTAAAGTGAACCATCATGTTAAGGACAAGCTCCCTAACAGAGGTATCCTCCACCATGCGAGAGTTATAAACAAACTTGAGGGCTACCTGAAGAAGTGATGAGGACGACTGTCCATCATCGCTTGTAATGAAGACATGATTTCCCTCAAGGAAACCATAACCTCATACCTCTTGGCCAAAACATCTTACATGCTCGCCAAGATATAGACTCGGGCTTTATCGTTAGCCCTAATCCATCCATCGTATGCCTCTCAAACACTTCGAGATGCATTCGAGCCAGGAGCTGGAAGACATTCCTCCGTTAAGACAAACCTTAGGTCGTCCAGAACTAGAATCGTATTCAGGTTCGACTTCCAGGTTCCATAATTTTCTCCGGTTAATTTATCGTGAGCTAACAACTGTATAAACGTGCTCAACATGCTGATAAAGAATGTAAATCTATTAGTGAAACGATTACCCAAACTTTTTATTTACTTGCAACGATACTTTAGTAAGTCAGAATGGTCGCTGCCGACTGGCAGTCGAGTCACTCATTTACTAAATCAAGACATTCTTGACTAAATGTTAACTCCAGAATAACGCATATTCCTATAGCATCTTAGTTATCGTTTTTGGTCTGGATTCACTAACTTCTTAGTAATTCCCGTAAGTGTGACCCTCCATTTTTAGAATGCACAGGACGACCCCAACAGCACAACCGACTGGAATGTCAAAGTTGGTAATTGCCCTATGTTTCTTTATCCATAAATGGTGACTGAGTTGTTCTCATCCCCATGAAACGGCCCTCTGACTGGATTGGTGCCTCCTAGGGTCACCTTGCAGGCGGAACATGGGAATCTCACGGTTCAATCCAATGGAGGAGATCGTAGGTAGTATTGACGTACTTCCTTCTCCCACTTACTATAGACACTTACTCCATTCACCTTGCTATTGAAAGTTGCAAACACCACCCGACTGGAGATGCCTCTAATGGCATCATGAGGCCCTGCAAAATTCTCACGTTGTGAACTTTAGGGAGTGCGTAGCAGGAGAGGGATATATCATATATTCCCTCTCAACACTTCTACTAAGCATCGTGGACGGTAATTTTAGGGTAAATACTCAGGTTTTATCCGGCTAAGAAAATAAAACCTTAAGTCTAGGTAAACTATTAACCTGAGATGTCTAGGTTATTAACAAATTATTAACCTCACACCTCACACGCATGCTCATAAAGCATGGTTAACTTTACTCAAATACTGGGTAGTCCCCAGGTAGGAGGTGTTCCGTCAATTCAAGTCCTCCAACCTTAGATAGGAGTTCACCGGGTGAGTTTCTCATAACCTTAGCATTTACGAGATAACGACCTATTTTATCCAATAAAACAGACCGAACCATTTAATCCTAAATGAGAATGCCACTTATCTTTGTTATAGATTTTAAAAGTCTAAGTCATTTTTACAACACTTGCAAAAAACTAGACTTACTACAACAAACTTCTATATGCTTCTCAAACATACATTCCCTAAGGCATGACAAGTTGAATATTTAACTTCATAATCAATATAACACTTATATCGATTATGCTCTTAAACATACAACTCCTAATTCATAAATTAATATAACACTTATACCAATTTTCATGAATTAAACATGCATCCTATACATTATAACACTTATAACATACAATATGCATAAAACTAATGTTGGAAGTTTTAATTTCATAATTAATATAATACTTATATCAATTATTCTATTAAACAACAACATCCAATTCATGTATTAATATAACTCTTATATTAATACTCATGAATTAAACATCATATACATTATAACACTTATAACATACAATATGCATAAAACTTAGGCAACTTATGTTGTAGGTTCAATTTCACAATTAATATAACACTTATATTAATTATTCTATTAAACTAACAACAACTAATTCATGAATTAATATAACTTTTATATTAATACTCATGAATTCCTAAATATGCATACTATATATTATAACACTTATAACATATTAACTATTCATGGAACATGCTTCCTACGGTGAGATTTTAAATCTATATGGCATACGTTATGCACATATAAACATGAAATTTAATTAAAACATACATTCACAATGCATAATTAATTAAACACACTAAAGTGAATCGATTTTGGCATTTAGCAAACAATAACTATTTTATTATAAGCTTGATCATCAAGCTAAGTCTTGAGCGGACTTCGAACTCTTCGCACCGCCTTTGACAAGCTTGCTCCCCTGAACGCTTCAGCCAATTTTCTTCGAGCTTCTCTTTGTATATCCAAGAACGAGTTTGAACTTGCACCGAACATTTCGGCGAGCTCAAAACTTGAGCTTCTTTCACAAAGAAACCTATATGGACTCTAATGACTCTAAAATTACAAACTTTTTTAACCAGACATTACAGCCCATACATTCTCGGGCAATTACAAATTATGAAATTAAAAAAGAATCGATGCCAAAATCGATATTCACTTTAGACACCAATTCAAAAACAATTTCTAAAAAAAAAATACCCACCAACTTAAATTGATGCAAATTGAGTTAATCACAAAATCGCTCTGATACCAATTGATGGAGCGTTATACGCAGCGGAAGCGATTTTGGATCGATGATACTCTAATTTCATCAATTTAACAAATAGAAAACATGCTAAAACAACGAAAATTAAGAAATTAGAATTACATACCCTTGTAGTTCCGATTTCTTCAAGCTCCGTTGCACGTTCCTCGTCACGAACACTCCGAAATTCCTCTCACGAATGTCCCGAGGACCACCCGAGGTAGTCGCGCTATCCTCAGCGCCGAGCAACGGACTTGTGGAACTCCGAAGCAAGAGAAAAGAAAAGAAAGAGAAACAAAGAGGAAGAAGAAGAAGGATGGTTGGTTGAGAGAACTCCGTAAACAGAAGCTCCAAAAAAGTCTTCTGCTGGGTTTATGTAACATATGTCTTATATGCATTGTGCTGTAAGACATATATATATAATTATTATTATTTTATAAATTAAATAAAATCTAATTAATTTTAAATAATAATAAATATTTTTTATTTATTAAATTTTTTAATAAATAATATATATATATATATTAATTAATTAAACTTTTTAATTAATTAATATTATTTAATTCAATATCAAATATTAATTAAATAAAATGGCAAAACCTGGTTTTCCAAAAACAGACTTTTTTGCACATGAATCTTATTCATGTTTTAGACCATTCCCATATGATTTAAATATGTCCAGCATCCTTCCACAAACTGAATTTGAACAATTCAAATTCTTTTTCCTTTTATTTTTATTTTTCTTTTCTCCTCCATTGTTGCACGGCGTTATCCGAGCTAGCCAGGAGAATCAAAAGGACCTACAAATCATGAGCTCCAACGATACAAGATTATTCGGTTAAAACTCTTTTAACCCGAATCAATCAACTTTCGTTAACCCCTGGAGACTCCACTAAAGTCTGAGGGTTGCAGTCTCCTCACTGTAGATATATTATGTCCTCTTGATATAACCGTCATGGGCAAGTCGATCCTTCACAGGTTGTTCGTAACCACAGCTAGGTCGTTTAAACCGTTTAACCCCTACGTTACGTCTTTGTTCCTTAAGTACCACTTACACCTCTAATGAACAATAGATTAGAGGTCCTACCAACAGATCAATTAACCCTCTCTGATCAGGAGAGGGTGAGTGCTCATTGTTCAAGCCCCGGAGTCAGCTAATAAGGGAATAACCTATCTACTAACCCTAAAAAGTGGGTTAGGAGTGAACTCCATTTTACTACCCTATGTCCCCAGCTACCTATTGGACTTTATCCCTGAGATGATAAGTTATTGAGTCGGCGCTAATAGGCCACTCTCACCCGTACAAGTCTAAGGATACTGTCTAATAAGCAGGAGTTCATAGTAAGCTCAGGATTTAGATCGAGTTACCAGCCATCAGTTTGATATAGTCGATCTCTTCAGTAAACGGCGTTATGAAGAGATAACGACTTTTTCGTGGTTCAGTCTTATGCAAACTTATTGCACACGACGCCCCCGCTCGCACATCTTCATGTGAAACGATTCGGATCACATCGTTTTGTACATTACAAAGCGAGCCGCATGCAATAGTGTTTTCAAGATAAGGTACCCAGCTTTATCCGTATACTATAGATCGTTTTGACTGTCTACTGGAACCTGATCCACATTCATGTCAGACATGAAGCTCAAGTACTCATCCTTCGCCGTGGGTGTTGGTCATTGGTATAGATTAATCCAAACACGTGTTACTTTATTCCAGTAAACTTTTTTACTGAATAAAACTAATAACTCTTTATTCTAAATAGATATTTACAAACATAATTGTTTACAAACCACGAGCTTTAGGACATAAAACCCAACATATATATATATATATATATATATATATATATATATATATATATATATATATTGTTGAACTTAATTGATAAGGTTTAAATCAGACCATTGCGTTAACTTAGAGTTTAAAAGAATATTTTAGAGGATAATATTAATTAATCGTTTTGAATGTTTATACTATGTAATTTAACGAATCAAATGTTAACTCAAAAGTTATAAGTGGTTTGGTGGTGCAAGAGAACTTTTGTAGATAGATAGGCTTGAGTTTGAGATTGGGGGAGGACATATTTTCATTTGTTTTTGGTAAACACAACACCAATCGAGACGCTCTAATAGTAGACGTGCGCGTATGAGAGGTTTTGCCTCAAATTCTTCCTACTTTCAACCCTAAACATTTGTGGTTTGTCTTGATTTTCATCACGAGCAACTAAGGTAATTGCTCTGATTTGAGGTTTGGTTGACGACTTAATTGTTTATGCATGCTAGAATGTAAATTAGATTAGTGATGTTGTTCCTCTCCTAATCGCCAAAGTAACGAGGGTTAAGTTAAGCGTTAATTAGATTAGTGATGTCGTTCCTCTCCTAATCGCCAAAGTAAGGGGGTTAAGTTAAGCCGCATAGGCTATCCATGTTTACCTTAGTTTGCATTAGCTAATCGTGGTTTAGAAGATAAATCAGAATATTAGCTTAGGCTATCCAAGTTAAAGATCCGTCATAATTTTTCCGTCACTGGGAATTAATCAATATGGAACGATCGCCCCCAATTGATTATTTACCAAGTTTAATTAGAATTGCACATTTCTAATTAATTAATTGGGCTTGTTTACTATGGCAGCTCCGAGTAGGCAATTTATGTGTTTGAATTGTTTGAGCTATGTATATTTGAATCCCTATGATCTAAATCACATCAAAATAATCATTATCCCAAAAATTAGGAGCACAAGTTACAATTTTAATTATTCTATTTAATTTTCCGTTAGTTAATTTTCCTCCTGTTTTATTTTTCAGTTTTCTTTAACCATTCCCCCAATTATTTGTTGTTTTAATTAAAGCAAATAAAAATTGATTAAGAGAAGCAAATTCAAGGTTCCCTGTGGATCGACCTGACTACCGCTATCTACAAGCTAGATTAGCATAGCCAGTATTATAAAAGTAATTTGGCGGGCCTTGACAACCCGTTCACCACGTGGGTTATACGATCGCCAATGTTACTTGGGCAACACAAGGAGGAGGAGCATCTCAAGAGGTTTTATTTTATTTCTTTCTCTTCTCTTTTTTTTTTTCTTCTTTCTTTTGTCTAGGCAAATAGCTTTGCTATATTTCCTTACATACATCATCACTAACACTAGTGTATCAAGCTTCCCTAAAGGTGCCTTTCGGGGTGACAACAAGAATTCAGGCCAAATAAGACAATTCTAAACCTACAGGACCAATGATAAGAGGACTATGTGCTCAATGAATATAAGGGAGTCAAAAGAAAAAAAAATTGGCTAAAATACATTCTCATGCTTTTCAACAGATGCAAATAAGAAAAATCAAAAGCACATCCTAGATCATCCTCACCAAATAACATGCAATCAGAATCTCATGCATCTCCAGTTCAGAAATCCAAACATGCTCAAACAGTAGAGGAATTCCACAGACATGCACTCCAAACCTTAAACAATACATTGTCCCCAATGTATTATGTAACCTATCTAAGCAATTCAAGCAACAAAAGTAACGGGAACAGAAAACCTCCCCTGATTTTGTGTGGTCCATAGTCAGAGATGAGTGGTCCTTGCCCAATTCTTTTGTCCCTTAGGTCAAACTCTTACAAAAGAAAACAAACAAACTAAGCTAAGAAAAGAAAAACTGAAAGTAAAAACAAGAATTGAAAAACACATGGGTTGCCTGCCAAGAAGCGCAATTTTTTTAGCGTCGTTATGCTCGACGTGTCCACCACTCTGTCAAGGTACCTAAAAATTCTCGTAGTTCTTTGGCCCCTTCTTTCTAGAATCAATAAAACTTGATAAGATAAGAAAGCTCTTCGACTTCTCAAGGCAGCTGAACAAAGATATTTTTTTTAATTTTTTTAGTATAAGGGAAAAAGTAAGACTTAACAGACTCAAATAAAATAAAATAAGACTCGATAGACTTGAGAATAAGGAAGAGAACATGCATCAATAAAGAAACTTTCAAGAAATAAAGCAGATAGAGACTCGTGAGCCTCAATCTCTATCACCTGAATCTCCTTCTCGGGACTAAGCTTTACCTCTTCCTTAATCTCACAAACTTCATCTTCGCATGGCGGAGCGTTCTCGATTTCTTCAGCATGATCGGTGATTATTTCCAAGAGCATATAGCCAATTTGCTCCTTCATTTGTTCGAATGACATACCTTGGTTAGAGGTCTGAAGAAATTGGTCTTGCTGCTCAAGAAACTCTTGAGTGGGGTAGACTTTAAAGATGTTGGTTGGTGGAGACTCAATACATGTGTCGGAAATATGCCCTCGAAAAGAGCAAAAACTACACCCTGATCTTACTATCATTTCCTTAAGAAAGATCACACGAACCTTAAAGTGCAACTCAGACATTTGACTATGAGATTCTCTAGCCTCCCTGTCACGCTCAAGAGCATCTCTGTCAGCATCATTCATGGAAGCTAGCCCCTGATATTCCAACAGAAGATCTGCCATGTTACAACAAGATGACACAAAACCAAAGAAATATATATATATATATATATATTTAAAGAAAATAAAATTTAACTCAGAGAAACTAAATGATTCCCTGGCAATGGCGCCAAATTTGGTAAATGAAAGAGCGCATATCACAAATGCGGAAGCGATTTGGATCAATGGCACACAAATTTCATCAATTTAGCCAAACAAAAAACATGCTCAAAACTGAAAAATGCAAAGAAGTATGAACACATACCTTTGTTGCTAAAATTCTCCAAATTCGTTGCTTGTTTCTTCTCACGAAATCTTCGAGAACCACCTCTAGTGTAGTTCCGGCTATCCTAAGGCCTAGCAACAAGATGGTGGGAACTTTTTATGAGGGAATTACTTTGGAAGAAAGGGGAATGGGAGGTGTATGCAATGAGAGTTTTTGAGATGGAGAGAATGTCACACATTCTTCAAAAGTCATAAAAAAAACATCAAAACTCAACTCATTTGAGTAACTCTCAATTTAAAAGCAACATTAAACTTACACCTTGCTCAAAGAAGGATTAGTCATGAGCCAAATATCCACTTAAAGTGAGTTTTAAGTAGGTTACATATAACCCTCTTTCTAACTCAAAAAGTTTGCCATTTCCCACTTTCTCTTATTTTATATATATATATTTTTTAAATTAATTCAAAATTAATTTTAAAAAAATAAAATAATATTATAATTAATTAATTTTTTTAATTAATTAATATTATTATTTAATTGAATATCTAATATTGATTAGATAATAAGACTAATCTCAGTTTCTAAAACCAACTTCTCGCACATGAATCCCTATTCATGTATTAGACCGATCCTATATGTAAATCATATTTAAATATGTTCGCCTATCTTCCAAAACTGAATTTGAATCACTACAAATTATTTTGTCTCATATTGTTACATGGCTTAATCCAAGCTAGCTTGGAAACCTAAAGAACCTACAGATCATGAGCTCCAACAATACGAGATTAACCGGCCAAACTCTTTAGCCAAACTAATCAACATTAGTTAACCCCCGGTACTCTCAAATAAAGCTCAAGGGTTGCACTCTCCTCACCGTAGATATATTTTTGTCCTCTTGATATAACCATGATTAGTAAGTCGGTCCTTTACAGGTCGTTTGTAACTATAGCTAGGTCAAATATACCGTTTTACCCCCGTAATTACATCTTGTTCCTTATGTCCCATTGATCCTCTAAAGAACAATTGGTTTGTGGTCCAACCACAAAACTATATCCCTCTCGGGCCAATAAGAGGGTGAGCCCATTGTTCAAAACCCAGAGTCAGCACTTAAGGGAACAACCTCTCTACTAAACCCTAAAGGCGCGTAGGAGTGAATTCCATCTCTCAGGAGTATGTTTCTTCCTCCCTACTCGGTCTTATCCCCAAAATGGTAGGCATATTAGGTCGGCGATCTCGGGCCACTCTCACCCATGAAAATCAAAGGATGATGTCGAATAAAAAGGAGTTCATAGTGTGCTCAAGATTCAAATCGAGTTACCTAGGTTCTCATATAAAAATATCAATCTTTACAGTAAACGGAGTTATAAAGAAAGAGTGACTTAATTTTGCGGTCCGGTCTTATGCAAACTCATTGCACAGGACACCCCCACTCGCATGTCACTACATGAACGATTTCAGATCACATCGTTTGACCTATACAAAGTGGGTCGCGTCCATAGTGTCCCCAGGATAAGGTACCTAGACCTATTCCTATACTATAGACCGTTCTGGCTATTACTCGAACTTGATCCACATTCATGTCTCCACATGAAGTTATGAACTCCAAGTATACATCATATAGCCAAGGGTTCTTAGTTTATTGGATTAGGTTTAAACGAACACAATTCACTTTATTCAATAATAACTTTACTGAATAATCCTCAATAACAACTTTATTGAAAAATAGAATATACATTCAGTTTACAAACCACGAGTTTTAGGACATAAAACCCAACAAACGGGTTGTCGAGGGCCGCCAAACTACATTTATAAACTGGCTTGCTAATCAAGCTTGTAGAGAGCGGTAGTAAGGTCGATCCACAGGGAACCATGAACTAGCTTCTCTTAATTAATTTACATTCTCCTTAATTAAAACAATAAATAATACGGGGGGATTGGTTAAAGAAAACAAATTAAAAACATGCAAAAAATTAACTAATGGAAAATTAAATCCGAAGAAATTAAAATTGTAACATATGCTCGAAATTTAAGGGATCAAGATTTACATTGATGCGACTCGAATCATAAGGATTCTAATGAACTTAGCTAAGATGCCCATGCACACACTTTGATTGACCATATTGTAGTACAAACATGGGAAGAAGATGCATTGAGCTAATAAAATGCTAAGTTATAACTTAAGAACTATCCCTCACTAATTGCATCAAAGTTATAATCTCTAACCTTAAATTATAGCACTTACATAAGTTGCTCGTGGTGAAAATCAAGACAAATCAACAAAAGTTTAGCTTGAATACACAAAACTAGAGAGAAAATGAAGTTCTTCCTCTAAAAATCGGAGTTCTTACAATAGAGGACGTAGAGAATGACCTAAAAAAATTTAAGGATTCCTTTTATAGTCCCACGGAAGGGTCAAGACACTGCTTACAGCGTCGAGACGATACGGACGAAAGAAAACGCAAAAGACCGTGCGCGCGTCTGGCAAGTGCCTGGGCACTCAAAATTGGTGCTTAGGCGCCCGACTATCGGGTTTGGCGCTAAAGTGGGGCGTTTTTTACAAAAAAATATACAAAATTGTTGTCCTCCCACATATTCAAACTTAAGCCCCTTGATATGCCAAAAACCTTTTGCACCACCAAACCATTCATCAATTTTTGGATAATATTTGATTGATTAATTAATTTACCTAGTATAAGCATTCAGAGCGATTTGTTAAATTATCCTCTAAAACTTTCTTTTAAGCTCTAATAAACTAACGCTTATTCAACAAGGTTATGCTCGTGACTATGAGGTCATGAATTCAATCCACTTTAATTAAAATACTGTTGCAAAAAAAAAAAAAATTAAACTAACGCAATGGTCTGATTTATCCCTTAGCAATTAAATTCAACAAAATATATAGTTTAAGCCCAATAAATTCCTTAACTCACAAAACTTAGGAGATATAAATTAGAACCTTTAGAGTGTTATCAGTGATATTGATCATGGTGAAGAGGTTGTGAGGCCCACCAAATTACATTTATAAACTCGTATTTATAACTTGTAGAATAGTGGGAACCAGATCGATCTTAGAGAACAAAAAATTAGCTTCTCCTAATTAACTTTTATTTGCCTTAATTAAAACAATAAATAAAACAAAGGGATTGGTTAGAGTAAAACTAACTAGAAACATGCAGAAAATTAATTAACGAATATTAAATAAACATAAAAAAAAATTGTAACCGGTGCTCCTAATTTAAAGGATCGAGATTTACTTGGATGTAACTCAGATCACATGGATTCTAACGACCTTAGTTATTCTATTCCAAGCACACAGCTTGCTTGCTCGGATCGGTAACAAACAACCCAAATAATTAATTAAGATCTTGCAATCCTAATTAAACATGACAATTAATCAACTTGGGGTGATCGTTTCATATCGATTAATTGTCAGTGACGGGAAACACTGTGATTGACTATTCTTTTGGGATCCTTACCGAATAGTCTAATTTATCCCCAAATCTGAAGCTCATTATGCAAACTAGAGTGATCATGGATAGCTGATGTCACTTACGCATAACTAAACCATTGCTACTTGATTAGGACATGACATTTGTATCGTTAATCTTTAACTATTTCGCCGACAAAAACAATTAGAGCGTCAATCCAATCAAAATTTCTAGCTACTATGATATTCTTATGAAAATAGGATGTAATTTAAAATAATAAATGCTAAGTATAAAATTAAGAGCAAAACCTCACTAAATGCATCAAAGAATTAATCCGTACCCTTAAATTAGAGCCCTTACCTTATGTGTTCGTGATGAAAATTTTATCCAAAATTACAAATATTTAGCTATCATTGTTGCGTGCTCAGTGTGTAAGTAAAATATAAAGGCAAGAGCACTCAGATCATGCAAGCATACATGGTCTGCAGCAAGTGATAAATATTTTTAATTCGTTTTCCCACAGAGATTGAGTTTAGTTACTAACGAGTTGAGGTGCTAAATTAGATAGAGTCACTTAAATTGGGTAGATTTGGGGTTGTTGTGCTGAGATAATAAAGAAGCAAGAAGGATGCAAGCATAAACGAAAAAGCGAGTAAAGAGATTAAGTTATATTGTGGAGAAGAAAGAATTGCGGATCTCACAATGTTTTAGCAATAAAATCGCAAAAGTAAAAGACTAGAAAAAATGCTAAGGCAAAAACAGAACTATTTTATTGCGGTTCTCGCAATAATCTAGCAATAAAATTATCGACGATTTAAATGTAAGATAAGGCAGCAAGGTCGACTTAAGACTCCTCTATAGGCACTTAACTACGATCATTCAGCAGTAGATTAACATATCATGCATCGTTTTAGCTCAGTCTCATGCATCTCTTGATTACATGCATTAGATCTTTAGTTCACTCATATCCAAGTAAGACATAAACACCTATTTATACAAGCAAGCTAAGGAACGTTCTAGGAGAACGCCTATTCCTAGGTCATTTTCTAGTTACCCTAAAAGGCTAGCATGAATGGATGACTCTAAACTCTTACTCCTTCCGGAGGTTAGGAATTATTTAGACAAAATGGATGGCCGGTCAAAATTGCCCATGGGATGAAGCTCACATACATTCAATGCATTTGATGTTATCCTACATGCTGAACTCTCGTATTTCTACCCTATAGATTCATCTTTAGCAGACCTTTGTTTGATTAGTTACTCCTGGTTTTCGAAGAACTAAAAGAGATGGATTGCGTGATCATGATTTAGAGAACTTAGTAAAAGCGATTGAATAAGAGATAACAAAATGCAGAACTCAAGAGACTTAATTGATTACTCTTTAAAAACCGAATACAAATACTTCAATAACAGACGTGCAAAGGTTCGAAAGCAGTAAAGAATAAGGGTTGTAGATGTAACGATCCAGATCAATGTTGCAAATGGAAACCAATCAGAAAGAAAACAATAAGAAAACTGTAAAAGGTGCATGGATCTCCTCGTCGCAAACGCCTCGGATGAAGGGGAAGATTAGTTGTTCTTGGGGATGAATTCAATCAGAAGAGAAGAGGTATCTTCTCTTCTTCCTCTCGAATTATCGACGCCAAGGGCTAATTTCTTCGTTTCAACAAACGGGAGAAGGAAATTCGTCTGCAAATTGCTTTGCAACTGAGAACTCCACGCTTCTCAGCTGTGTTTCTCCTTCATCATTCGTCTCTTTTTATAGCTTTTGCAGGTGCCTTCAGCCGCGGATATCCATCTATTCTGAACAACAATCCTCCACGTGGCAGCAGTGGAGAGCTTAGGCGGCTGGAAAATCGCAACAATGACGACTGATGGCTGGAAAAGTTCAGCAGAAACAGCTTGGCATTGCGATTTCCTTGCGAGGGCCGCAATGCTTTGTATGCGAATTTAATTGCGGCTTCATCAATGTTTCCGCAATTTTCCTGCAATGTACATTTTAACTCTTTTTACATCATTTTACATCCTTTTTCGTTCCTTTTCCAAATAAGTCCTATTTTAGCCTCATTCCTCGAATTCTCACCTTTAAGCACACATTAAGCTCACTTCTAACAAAAACACTCAAGAGTTTACATGATTTTAAGGTAATTATGGCCCTAAATAATGTACTTTTGGAGAGGTAACACACCCCCAAACTTGAGTTATTGCTAGTCCTCGAGCAATATAAAGGCTTACTTTGGCTGCTAATTCTTGTCTTTTAAACTCTACCTAACTGACTTGCTGACATCCCTAGGCTTACTATCCAAGGCATTGCTATCCTGTGACACTCTTCTAGGTTCAAACTAACTTCAAATTTTGCTTATTCTGGTTTCCCTTGCCTTTAAAACCTTTTGTTTTTACAAACTTCCTAACAAATGGTTTATATGCCTATGTCATTGGGCTCATTGTGCAGTTATCCCTAAACTTTCAAACTCTCTCTAGTTTTAACTCATACTCAGTACATGCTTCTAATGTATTTATTATTGAGCTACCTAGGAATCCTTAGAGTCATGCCATGCTTAGCACACACAGTCCCTAGAACAACTAAGCCCTGACATCACTGTGTTGGATCGACACTCATCTCCCTTGACAAACCTTCAAGCTACAACCCTGTGCTTAGCAAACTAAGGATCAGAGTTCAATTACACAGGACACCTAAGCACTTAGGCCATAGCTTGTTGGCACACATTCTTCTTCCATGGTTTTATTTTTCCCTTTTTCTCTTTTGGTAGAGTCTTCTCTTTTGGTTTGCCTTTTGATGCAGTGTCACTTGTGGGTTACACAAATGGCCCTGATTACTGAGCATCCTAGAGAGAGACACTACCCTTTACTTTTCTTTTGCTTTCTTTTTCATTTTTTTTTTTTGTAAAGAAGAAGAATGTTTATGTTTTTCATGAGGGAGAGAGGAGTGCTCCTAGGCCTAGAGGTTGCCTCCCCCAAACTTATCTCCTCATTGTCCCCAATGAGAGGCTGCGGTGGCACACCCCCAAACTTATATTAGAAGCATCTAGTCTAAGGAAAAAACAGACAGAAATTAAAACTCCTAAGGATAAAATGACCCTCCTAGTTCAGATAACTCATAAGTAGAATTTTACTAAAAACAACATTTTAAGGTCTCACAGAGGTACATGCTCAGCAATATATGAAGCTAATTTAAACTAACAAGGGTGTACTTGACACTCATCCAGCATGCTCAATAGACAGACTACCTATGGACCTCAGGAAAGCAGCAAAATATTGAGATTTAAAAGCAGACAACCCATCAGAAAGTCATCTACTAGCATGCTTAAAGCTAACAAAATATTGCGATGTCCGCAAAGAATTCGCAATTATTTCAACAGAGCAAATTTAACTGGGATCAAGGCTTCTAGCATGCGATGTTTTATTCATAAACACTACAGGAAATAGCAAAACTATCTAAGCTTCCTACTCATACGACATTAAACTAAACTAAGCTACTCTACGCAAGCAAATTAACAATTCAAAACAGATCCAACAATTGATTATAAGGGGGGGTAACAAGTCACAGAAAAACAGATTTTTTTTTTTGTTTTTGCGAGGGATCAGAAATACTCCCTCGAATGTCATCAATCTGTGGCATTCAATCATCCTTGTCTTCATCACTCCTTTCGCTTGGAGGCACCCTAGGGTTCAGCAATCCAGCTGGGAAGGTGGGGAACGTGCACCGCAGGTGCTCGGCCAGCTCTTGGTCCCTTGCTTGAGAATACTCAGCCCATTGGGCTAACTTTCGTTGCAAGTCCATCAAGCAAGTCATGGACAATGACTGTGCAGCAGCGAGTCTATCCATCTCGAACTCCATGTTGCCTCTTCTTCTCATCCTCAGGTCGCTGGGCAGCTCCAGGTGGCCAGCATAGGCCAATTGCCTCTCTTCCTTCGTCACAGGCACCCTTGCACGCAAACAAAGTTTAGTAATGGTATTGGGGAAAAAGAGTTGGCCCTTACCTTTCTTGGAGCATTCGAGGACAGAGGCCGCGATGACTTCAGCCACATCAATGGTGAGTCCCTTCATTATCGCATAGATCAGCAGCGATCTCCCCTGATTGATGGTTGTCTCATGTGTGACAGGGGAGATTCGTCTTCGGATGAGGGAGAACCAGATGGCTGCTTTGTCCCTGAGGGCTACACTCATCAGTGTGTGCCTCCCATTCTTTGAGACTGCCCACGCTGCCTTAGGTTTCCCTATCGTATTCAGAGCTTCCTCTAGGACTGCCTTTGAGGGTGATGCCATGATCCTTGCATATTCAGAGTCTTTATGCCCCTTAAGAGCATACGCCTCGTTGATTGCTTCGGCAGAGAAATGAACTTCTACTCCCATCACCATTGAAGAACAGCCTTCGGGGTGAGTGAGGTTGGCGTAGAAGTCGTACACCATGTCAGAGTAGGCCTGAATTGGAGGCCTACATAGCTCTTCCCAGCCATGATTCATAATTCATGCGCGCAAGAATTGCGGCAGGTCCGCAAGAGCATCAAGAAATCCTCTCTCGTGGAGGAGTTCTTTCTTCATCAATTCCAGGCCCTTGGCCTCTGCTTCTTTGGACACATACCTTGCAGCTCGAGGCTCATCTTCTCTGTACATCTTTCTCTTCCACTTGTCCTTTGCTTTGGCTGCTTCAACAGCCTCAGTTTTCATTTTCTTGATAGAAGGTTCAGCTTCAACCCTCTTCCTTTTAGTCTTCTTGGAGGCTGATGGCCGCTTGCCTTTCACAATCACAGGGGCCCTCTTCTTGAGCCTTGCCTTGGCGGCTATCTGCTGGATGCATTCATCCAGTGAATCCTCTTCTTCCTCCATCAATTCCCTGGTTTCCCTCACCACAGGGCTGCCAAGATTGACATCCCTAAAGGGGGAAACCACCTCTTCTTCCTCATTCAGATCATCCATTGGCACCGATGCTTGTTGCTCTTCAGATGGAACTTTAGGATCCGACTGAGTTTGAGGGGATTCAGGGCTCTGCATGGCCGTCTCAAATGATGGTCGGCCACTGTTGAGGTTTTCCTCACTTGTGGTCTTCTTCCCTTTGATCTTGGGATCAGTCAATGTCACCTTCCACTTCTTCTTAGGAAGTTGAGTCGGATCAGAGGGGTTAGCAGCTTCTGTCGTTGCCACCTTCCACTTCCTCCTCACAGGAAGCTTTGAGGGCCTCGAGGGTTGCGCAGCTTCAGCGTTTGCCAAAGATAGCAACGCCTCCTCCACCAATCTTGTCTCCTCCGCGTCAGGTGATGTTTTCTTTGGCGTGGATCGTTCAGCTCTCGTGGACACCATTGTTGTTTCTTGAAGGTTTGAGCTTGGGAGTTTCAGAGGAATGAGAGCTCTGAATTGTGGAGTCTCGAGGGTTTGACAAATCGTAGAGGAGAATGATCCCCAACGCCTTCTATTTATACTAGGGTGTTGCTCCAACGGCTCTTTTATTGCGGACTACGCAATTTTTCCGCAATTTTTTCAGCATTGAAAATATAACCGTTGAGATTTTTTTCTTGATTGTTATTTGTTGCAAGATCTTAGCAACTAAATCTTCGATTTTGCAAGATCTTTCCCCTTAACTTCTCCTCTTGATTTACCCTCTTCATTGTCGTTTCCAGATCTCCAATTACCACGCTCCTAATCAAATAAAAACAACTTAATTAAAACTAGAAATAACAATATTATAAGCAATCTAAAAGAAAAACAAATACGAATATCTATTCCATAGCCCTCTGTGGTTGAGCATAGCGATATTTTTCCTTAAATGCCCTTGCTCATCCTCTCTTGATTTGCTTCTAGGCTACGGATAAGAGGAAGGCTAAGAGTGTTTTCACATCTCCTTCCTCATAGTAGTGCTTCAATCTCGCACCATTTACCATGAACGAATGTCCTTGATTCAGATTTCGAATTTCAATTTCACCATGAACAAATACATTAGTAATCACAAAAGGACCTGACCAACGAGACTTAAGTTTGCTAGGAAATAATCTCAATCGTGAGTTGAATAATAAAACATGCTGGCCCTTTTTGAAGTCCTTAATCCTAAGTCTACTATCATGCCAAATCTTAGTTTTTTCCTTATACATTTTAGCATTTTCATATGACATGTGTCTTAGTTCATCTAACTCATGTAATTGCAGAGACCGCAATGTTCCCGCATCGGTTACGCAATAATTCAACTAATTTAAGGCCCAAAAGGCTTTGATTTCCAATTCAAGGGGTAAGTGGCATGCTTTTCCGTACACTAACCTATAAGGAGACATTCCTAAGAGTGTTTTATATGCAGTCCTATACGCCCACAGTGCATCGTATAACTTAAAAGACCAATCCTTTCTATTAGGTTTCACCACTTTTTCAAGTATACTCTTGATCTCTCTATTAGATATCTCAGCTTGTCCATTTGAGTGTGGATGATAGGGTGTTGCTACTCTATGCCTAACATTATATTTAGCTAGTACTTTTTCCATAGCTTTGTTTATAAAGTGCGTTCCTTCATCACTTATGATGGCACGTGGTGTGCCAAAGCGTGTGAAAATATGCCTATTTAGAAATTTAATAACTGTTTTGGCATCGTTTAAGGGACATGCAACTGCTTCTACCCATTTTGATACATAATCTACTGCTACTAATATGTAAAGATTACCAACAGATGGAGGTGATGGACCCATGAAGTCAATGCCCCATACATCAAAGAGTTCTAACTCTAAAATGTATGTTAGAGGTATCTCATCCTTCCTACTGAGGTTACCTGTTCGTTGACATTCATCGCAGTTGTGTGCATAGTCATGCGCATCCTTGAAGATCGTGGGCCAGAAGTAACTACTTTGGAACACCTTTGCAGCAGTCCTCTGACCACCAAAGTGTCCACCATAGGGAGTTGTATGGCAATGCTGCAAGACTGACCTCGATTCAGCAGCTGACACACACTTCCTTAGCAATCCATCCGCACAGCTTTTATAGAGGGTTGGATCGTCCCAGATGTACTTCCTAGCCTCGTGTAAGAACCTCTTCTTGTCTTGCCCTCCTCTGAAATTTGGTAATACCTGTGAGGCAAGAAAATTTGCAATATCAGCAAACCATGGTTCTTCATTGTTATCACAATGCACTAGTACAAATACATGCTCATCGATAAACGAATCAGTCATTGCGGGTTCAGCAATTTTTTCGCAATGACTTCGCAATCTTGATAAGTGATCAGCCACTACGTTTTCACATCCTTTTTTTTTATCTCTAATCCTTAAATCAAGCTCTTGCAATAATAACACCCATCTAATTAGACGAGGCTTGGCATTAACCTTCCTTATAAGGTATTTTATTGCAGAATGATCAGTGTATACAATCGTTTTATTTCCTACAATATAAGGCCTAAATTTTTCACATGCAAACACTATTGCTAGCATCTCCTTTTCTATGGTAGTGTAGTTACATTGTGCTTCATTCAAAGTTTTACTCGCATAATAAATAGGATGTGTTAATTTATCTTTCTTTTGCCCCAGCATAGCCCCAATTGCATAGTCATTCGCATCACACATTAGTTCAAAAGGCATCTACCAATTTGGGCCTACTATGATTGGTGCTTTGACTAAGGCATCTTTAAGCTTGTTCCATGCTATTAGACATTCATTTGAGAAGATAAAAGTTTTATTCAGCTCTAGAAGCTCACACAGGGGTTGATAGTACCTGTAAAGGAAAAAAAAAAAGAATAGCTCCAATATATTAAAGTTCTTCTAAAATAACACAATTCGTGTTTACTAAACAAAATCCCCGGCAGTGGCGCCAAAAACTTGTTGCGTGCTCAGTGTGTAAGTAAAATATAAAGGCAAGAGCACTCAGATCATGCAAGCATACATGGTCTGCAGCAAGTGATAAGTATTTTTAATTCGTTTTCCCACAGAGATTGAGTTTAGTTACTAACGAGTGAGGTGCTAAATTAGATAGGGTCACTTAAATTGGGTAGATTTGGGGTTGTTGTGCTGGGATAATAAAGAAGCAAGAAGGATGCAAGCATAAACGAAAAGCTAGTAAAGAGATTAAGTTATATTGTGGAGAAGAAAGAATTGCGGATCTCGCAATGTTTTATCAATAAAATCGCAAAAGCAAAAGACTATAAAAAATGCTAAGGCAAAAACAGAACTATTTTATTGCGGTTCTCGCAATAATCTAGCAATAAAATTAGCGACGATTTAAATGTAAGATAAGGCAGCAAGGTGGACTTAAGACTTCTCTATAGGCACTTAACTACGATCATTCAGCAGTAGATTAACATATCATGCATCGTTTTAGCTCAGTCTCATGCATTAGATCTTTAGTTCACTCATATCCAAGTAAGACATAAACACCTATTTATACAGGCAAGCTAAGGAACGTGCTAGGAGAACGCCTATTCCTAGGTCATTTTCTGGTTACCATAAAAGGCTAGCATGAATGGATGACTCTGAACTCTTACTCCTTCCGGAGGTTAGGAATTCTTTAGACAAAATGGATGGCCGGTCGAAATTGCCCATGGGATGAAGCTCACATACATTCACTGCATTTGATGTTATCCTACATGTTGAACTCTCGTATTTCTACCTTATAGATTCATCTTTAGCAGACCTTTGTTTGATATGTTACTCATGGTTTTCGAAGAACTAAAAGAGATGGATTGCGTGATCATGATTTAGAGAACTTAGTAAAAGCGATTGAATAAGAGATAACAAAATGAAGAACTCAAGAGACTTAATTGATTACTCTTTAAAAACCGAATACAAATACTTCAATAACAGACGTGCAAAGGTTCGAAAGCAAAAAAGAATAAGGGTTGTAGAAGTAACGATCCAAATCAATGTTGCAAATGGAAACAAATCAGAAAGAAAACAATAAGAAAACTATAAAAGGTGCACGGATCTCCTCGTCGCAAACGCCTCAGATGAAGGGGAAGATTAGTTGTTTATGGGGATGAATTCAATAAGAAGAGAAGAGGGATCTTCTCTTCTTCCTCTCGAATTATCGACGCCAAGGGCTGATTTCTTCGTTCCAACAAACGGGAGAAGGAAATTCGTCTGCAAATTGCTTTGCAACTGAGAACTCCACGCTTCTCAGCTGTGTTTCTCCTTCATCCTTCGTCTCTTTTTATAGCTTTTGCAGGTGCCTTCAGCCGCGGATATCCATCCATTCTGAACAACAATCCTCCACGTGGCAGCAGTGGAGAGCTTAGGCGGCTGAAAAATCGCAACAATGACGACTGATGGCTGGAAAAGTTCAGCAGAAACAGCTTGGCATTGCGATTTCCTTGCGAGGGCCGCAATGCTTTGTATGCGAATTTAATTGCGGCTTCAGCAATGTTTCCGCAATTTTCCTGCAATGTACATTTTAACTCTTTTTACATCATTTTACATCATTTTTCGTTCCTTTTCCAAATAAGTCCTATTTTAGCCGCATTCCTCAAATTCTCACCTTTAAGCACACATTAAGCTCACAAAAACACTCAAGAGTTTACATGATTTTAAGGTAATTATCGCCCTAAATAATGTACTTTTGGAGAGGTAACAATCATACAACGGAAAATGAGAGAAAATAGAGAGAATTTGAGGCCAAGCTTCTCAAAATCAGAGTTCGAGAGGTGAAGAATGACATAAAAAATGAACCTTATGCTTTTATACTATAGGGGAGCATGCATCTTGACGCTACGTACGGAAAATGGGGCGCGCGCGGGTTTTTTAGGCAGAGCTTCTTCGGAATTTCTTGTCGTAGCGTCGCGACGCTGTAGGCTCCGTGTCGAGACGCTAGCTCTCGGGTTTGAGGTTTAATTTCAGCTCACTTGGGTGTCGCGACACTCCCAGACGGCGTCTCGACGCTGACTCTCGGGTTGGATGACTCCTCCTTCATTTGATAACTTCAACTTGTGCGCTAATGCCTCCTTTTTGCACCATTTAATGTCATGGACTCCTTTGTGCTCCCATTCATTCAAAACCTATAAATCAATCAAATAAACACAATTGAGTGAAGTATATAATGGGGATTAGAGCTATAAGAATAGCTCTTTTATTCATTATACGTGTGGATAGGATTCGATTTGTGTTAAGGCTTGGTTAATAAGAGAGTTCTAGGACGAAAATATCTCTATCGATATCGATATCGGTAACTCAAATTTACGGATATATCGACGGATATTTGAATATAGACAGATATTTCGGGAAGAATCACGGATATTACGAAAATTGATAAAAATATTGTGATTTTTTTAATGAAACTTTTGACCAAGTTTATTTAAGTAATACACTAGTGCTTGAAGCATATATTTTTCAAAAATTAGAAATCAAATATTAATAATCATAGAATAATGAATAACATTGAAGACTGAAAAATGAATATGAACTTGAATAATTTATAGATTACAAATTTTGGTCAAACAAATATATGATTCATAATTCAATAATAAGTTTTTTTTACTTGATTTAATAAATTAAAATTTATATTATAATATTCATAAAGTTTGCATTCTATATTGGAAGAATCACCGATATTACGGAAATTGATAGAAATATTGTAATTTTTTTAATGAAACTTTTGACCAAGTTTATTTAAGTAACTTGAAGCATATATTTCAAAAATTAGAACTCAAATATGAATAATCATAGAATAATGGATAACATTGATGACTGAAAAATGAATGTGAACTTGAATAATTTATAGATTACAAATTTTGGTCAACAAATATATGATTCATAATTCAATAATAAGATATTTTTTTTACTTGATTTAATAAATTAAAAATTATATTATAATATTCATAAAATTTGCATTCTATACTTTAAACATGCAACACAAAACTTAGCATAATAATAGAAATGTGATCATAAATAAATATATCACGTAAAAATAATACAACATAAAACATTGTATTAAAAATAATTCAAAATATAGATCTATTATGGATTGATTTTGAATTTTAAAAACAATAAAAGGTAGTATAAACTATATAATAAAAAAATTGAAAAATGACAAAAGAATTAAAAAGAGAGAAAAAAAAATTTGAGTTGTGGGGAGCAAGAAAACAAAATATAAATTATTTAATAAAAAAAAAACAAACAAAGGTTATAAAATAGATACTCAAAACCGGTTTCTGGTGGAGTTTGAACATGGCAAGTTCCAACTACTAGAGAAAACAACCATGCTGGCCGCAATTTTGATTTAACTTAATTCAAGTTATAGTATAATAAATAAAACTGCGAAAAAAATGAAATACCGTCGAGTTTTTCGCTTTATCGCCAATTTTTACGTTTTATTGTTGATTTTTATGATGTATCGCCGAAATATCGCCGATTTTGGGTAAAAACAAAAAAAAAGTCATGTCCCATTAATGAGAAAACCATGATGCACATGGTTTTTTTAAAACCACTCCTCATATGAGTACGTGGTTTCCTTGAAACCATCATCAACAATCATTTCTTTTATTTAATTTTTATTTTTTTTTTCTTTTGTGTTATCTCTCCTCTCCCGTTCCCCTTCTCACTTCTCACGCAAAGTTCTTTTTTTCATTTCTATTTTTTTTTCTCTCTCATCTTCTACCTCACTCTCTTCGGCTCTTCTCTCTTTTCCATCTTCTCTTCCTCTCCTCCCAGCGGCCACCGCCATCTTCGCCTCTGCGGTTCTTCTTCTTCTTTTTTTTTTTTTCTTCTATTTTCTCCATTTTTTTTATATAGTTCGTCAAAGTCGTAAAACCGACTCAAACCGACCGATCGACCGTGTGATCGGCTGGTCGACGACATGAACCTATATAAAACCGACGAAACCCGACCGACAGAAACCGACATGTCGGTGGTCGGCGATGATTTTAGCCCAAAACAGACACCGCCCGACCGATGGCCACCCCTAGTCAAATAAGAAATTCGTGGCTAATTCAAAGATTAATTTTAATCAAATCCATTAAGGGGAGAGCATTATTTTGTTGTCTTAAACTACAAATATCCTCCATGACATCTAATTGGGCATGTAGTTTAGGCAACATAACATGACATTTTAATTCCTTTGACATTACCGTTTCTACTTTAAAAAAACAAATAAATAAATTAAATTTTAAAATCCAGCATAGCTCAATTGACATAAGATTATGTCATTGGCTAAGAGGTCTCGCATTAACTAATTAACTAAAATACTGTTGCAAAAAAAAAAAAAAAAAAAAAGCATTTCAAATTGAGTTGATAAAAAACTCCGAAAAACAAATGTAGTTGAATTTTGTTTATTCCATGCAACTAACTAACCTTTAGTTCGTGTACCAAAGAAATTTCATATAATTTTTAAAGAAAAATAAAATTAAGACTTATTTAGTGAAATTAAAGTGAAAGAAATTTATGCTAAAGTGCTTGAATAGTTTTTAATAAAAGTGATATATGGTCAAGTAAAAGTGATTTTTATTATATTAAATTGTAAATATTTCTCATACTTTGAATCTTTGTATATTTGTTATTGTAACTTCTAAATTTTCCATTATTACTCAATTCTAAATTACAATTACTTTTAGTATTTATATATCACTTAAATATATTTGACATGTGACTCTTTGGACAAAATGATGTAATTTAAAGTCAATTGGGTAAATTACAAACCAATGCCCACATAATAGAGACTAAATAAAAATTAAGCTATACTAATCCATAAAAATAGACCATAAAATGTAATATCCGATTGTTAGATGTAATTTAGCCTATAAAGGATCCACACTGTATAATTTATGCTTAAATTTGTTTAAACTTTTCATTTTGTAAGTTTATTTAAGATTAAGTTTGAGTGTAAATTGATATTAACCATCTATATCAAAAATTTAAGACAAAGAGATGTTTGAGTGTAAATTGATATTAACCATCTATATCAAAAATTTAAGACAAAGAGATGTTGTAATTATTTTAGAAAATATTATCTTCAAAATATGTTTAGGCTAAAGAAGTTAGAATTAAAGATTATAAAATTTTGTGTAGAAAAGAAAACTATTGTTTAGAGAACAGTCTAAATATTTCTAAATCAAATTAATATATTCAGTATTCTCACACCTGCGATAAAAAGAAATTTAATTTGGAATATGTTGAAAGAAACCAAGTATATATTCTAATTTATCAATTAAAGTTTTTGACTGATGTAGGAACTCAAGAATGATAAACACAAATATCATTATAACAAAAAATATTATGTATGACAGACTATAAAACTTTTGTTCGAAAATTAATCGATTACAAATATATAAATTCATCAAATTACATCAAGGATGATAAAAAATTCAACTCGACATATTTATAAAGGAAGTCTCTAACTAAGAAAGTTATGCTTATATATCTGAATAAATCATTAAAAAAATTCAAATGCACCATATATAACTGTTGCAAACAATTTATCCCAAGACGTAATTTTCATAATTGTTGCAAACAATTTATCCCACACTTTTAGCATTTTAGCATTTTGTTTGAGACATTAATTTTAATATTGTAATTTATTACCACAAAAATATATGTATTTTTTTTATATGTAACCACCATATATATTTATATATACTTCATATATGAGTATATACTTCATATATGAGTATATACTCATATAAACTACATATATACTTGTAGATAATTTGTATTTATTTTCAGAAAAAATATATCTATTTTTATATACATACATACCATATATACTTCTATATACTCATATATATTGTACATATACTTATAGATAATATGTTTTTGGTTTTTAGAAAATATATGTATTTTTTATATACTAATATATACTTCATATATGGATATATATGGTTATATACTTCATATATACTTATAGATATTATGTATTCTTTTAAAAGTAAGTATATGAGGGTGTTTGGCCCATGGACTTCTTGAACTCGGATAAAAAAATATTAACTCCCAAGACTTCGCCAAGAGTAATTATTATTCAACTCCCCTGACTTCTACAATAATTACTATTCAAGTTTGGGAAACTATTCAAGTCTGTCTCATTTTTTGAGACAACACATTTCTCTCTCTTTCTCTCTCTCCCTCCCTCACAAATACTTTTAATAATTACTTAAAAAAAACGTAATTTAAACAAAATGTGTAAAATGATTAAAAATGAAATTCAACCTATTTTTATTATTTTAAATATAAATTAGGTTGTTCAATCAAAATTGATACTTAAATAAAATTCAAAATGTAGTATTCTTAGCTTATTTGGATCAGTTTAAATTAATGGATTAAAATCTTTCAAATTCACATGTAATATTTAACACACTATTGTACGACTCTCTTTTAATTCAAAACTATCAAAATAAGATGAATAATTAATGTGAGTGATATTGAAAAAAGAATGTGAAGTATTGTGATGAAAATTATTTTTGTTATCTTCAAAAAAATACATAAAATAAAAGGCAAAAACCACATTCTTAAAATTTATTAAAAGAAGTCCTTAACAATGAAAATATGAAAAATTATAGAAAAAATAGATAAAATAAACCTATAGAAAATATTGTAAAAAAAAAAAAAAACTAAAACAATCTAACATTGATGAGATGCTGATTTCCGAGTAAAGTGGATTCAGATGGAATGAAGAGTTTAAAGGGGGGAGGCGGAGAAAGATGCGTTTGACACATGGGTGAGGGTAAGACTATACTTATATGTTTTTCTTTTTTTTCTTTAAAAAGTTTGTAAAATATACCTACATTTATAAAAACAAAAAAATCTCAAACTTTTATGAAAAATCTTAAATATAGTTGGACATTTTTTATAAAAATAAGAATTGTCGACATTAATAAAAAAATCATAGGAATAAAGGGGTTATTTATGTATTTATCCCTAGAAGATTAGTTTGAATCAAATTCAAAAGTGGAGAACATTATTTTGTTGTCTTAATCTACAAATATCGTTTGTGGCATCTAACATAACATGACCTTTTAATTTTTTTTTTTTTTTTTTTTGGATTGAACCCATGACCTCTTAGTCAAAGCACAACCTTATACCAATTGAGCTATGCTCAATTTGACATATATAAAAGCATTTATACTATATTAGCTATTTAAAGTTTGAGAATAATTAAAGGCGACGTAGACGAAACACTTAGGGGCCGTTTGGTTGGCGTCTTTGATGGTGGGCATCAGGATGGGAATGACTTTTTGATGGTCATTCCCACGTTTGGTTGGGGTCTTAGCATTTATGCCTGGACATAGATGTAGCCAGGCATCAGAAGTATGACTTTCTGATGCCCTCCATTTTAGACGACTTTCTTCGAAGTTTTTTTTTTTTTTTTTAAATCTCTTCTTCATTCTTTTTTTTTTACAACGTCTTCTTCCTAAGTTTTTTTTTTTTTTTTTTTATTAAATCAATTCCAAACTCTAATTTCAAGTTTGTGTATTTTTTTCTTCTTTTTTTTTTTTTGGTTAAATTCATTCCAAAGAGCTTTGTGTATTTTTTTTTTTTTTTTTTGTTAAATCGATTTCAATACCTTCTTCATTTAAGATGTGCGATAGCTATACGATCGCATAGGTTGGTGTGCGATAGCTATGCGATCGAACAACAACCTGTGCGATAACTATGCGATCGCACAACAACCTATGTGATCGCGTAGGTTGCCAGTTATCGCATAGTTATGCGATCGCACAACAACCTATGCGATCACATAGGTTGTCAAGTATTGCACACCAACCTATGTTTAGTAATAGATGATAGATTAAATTTGATTTTTGAATTATATAACTTTTATCATTAGTTCTTCAATTTTATATTTGTATTAATTAATTAATTAGAATTCAAAATTTGTATAATTTTAAATACCTTTCTTTGAACATAATTATTAAGATTTTTTGTTAAATAAAATAAACAACAATTAATTATTTAAAATTTATTTGCAAATCTGATGACATTCTTGTGCAACACCAATCACAGACATCATTTATTCCCACGGAAATCTGATGACATTCCCCTGCAGCACCAAACACAGACATCATTGATTCACAGACATTTTATTCCCAGACATTTCATTCCTAGGAATCTTCTATTCCCAGTAATCTGCAAATCCTCAAACCAAACGACCCCTTAGACCAAACCAAACCACAATAAAACATTTGAGGTTGAACGGGTAGACATATAAAACTCTGAGGGGACGTTTGGGGGATTGTTTTGGGTTGGGGTGGTTTTTGGTTCTAAACCCAAAACCATGTTTGGGGCAAGGGGTTTGGTCGGTCGATATTTGATTATCGCCACTCTCAGGGTGTCGAATCCTACCAAATTAAATTTATAATACCGATCTTGCTAAACTAACTGGTAGTTAACGGCAATCGAGTCGATCCACATGGAGTTAATTCTAATTTGTCTTCAATTGAGTCAAATTTGAAATTAAAATGCAACAAGGGGGGTTGATCGGTTTTTAATGACATGCGAAAAAAGGTAATTACTAACGGAAGAATCAAACAATAAAACAAACGTGCAAGACTTGGGGAGTCGGGACTGCCAATTGATGTAAATCAGTCCATCGAACACTTATAAACTTAGTCAGAGCCATTCAAACACACAATTGTTCACTCAGAATTATCGTAGCAAACAATCCCAATGAAATTAGCTAGATGGGTGCAATTCTAACTAAACATGACAATTAATTAACTTAAGGTGATCAATCCTAGATTAACTAAAGCCAGTAATACATCAATGGACATGCAATGCCAAACATGCAATGCTACCTAAGGCTCAACTCAACCTCTTGTTACTTAGGCGATTAGGAGAGGCAACCGTATCACTAATCTTATTAACGAATTAACAAGCATACATGTCGTGAGTGTTAATAAATTCAAATAAACATGCTAATAAGAATATGCTTAGAAGAAGTAGATGTTCAAACATTCAAGACTAAGTAAAACTTAAAATCACAAGTCTCCCATCAATACATCAATGGACAAATCCCTAAAATCCCAAAATCTTAACACTTACCACGGGCCTTCCATGGGAGTTGGAGCAATCCAAGTTTCCATGGGAGCTCTAGAGCTCATACAACATAAAAAGGGGAAGAAAAGCTCAAAAAACTGTTGGAACTCGCGAAATCCCGAGGGTAAAAACCAGTTGAACTTCTGACATAAAATCGGAGAAGACGACTTAAATAGTTGACGTAGCGTCGATACGCTACAGGGAGCGTTGCGACGCTACTGAAGGGAATTTCCTGCGCGCGCGTTCGGAGCGTCGAGACGCTAGGGACAGCGTCTCGACGTTGTTGCCCATTTTGCTCTTGGGTCTGATTTTATATTTTTGCCTTCGAGCGACGTCGAGACGCTCTTAGCACAGTCTCGACGCTGGGCCTTTGGTCTCAAATTGCCCTTTTGCTCCTTTTCTTTACCTGATTCACTCCCAAAGCCTTAAAACGACCTTCTTAGCTCTGAAATGTGCTATTGGACTCCACGAGCTCTTTACCGCGAAACACCTACAACAGAGGCAATTAATCAACAATAAGCACAATATTTAGCCATAATTATGGAGCAAATAATAGATTCAAATGAGAGCTATCAGGGTTGGGTACCCCGGGTTTTGGAAGCCAACCCCATTGGTTACTTCTCTCAAACCCTCCCCAAACACATGGTTTTTCTTAAAATTACACTATATTGGTGGGGTCCACCATTTCTCTCTCCACGTGTTTTATAATTATGGTGGGTCTCAACATTCCTCTACCTAATTTTCTAATTATTATGGTGGCCCACCATATTTCTTTCATTTTTCTCAAAATTATGGATCCCGCAATTTTGTTTGGGAAATTAAGAGGAATGTCTATTTTAAAATAGTGAAAATGAAAAATATCTAAAAGTGGGAATGTCTTGCACTCTGTCTAGAGTGATTGTAGAGGGAAGGTTGTTAAGTTTTTTTCCCCATTATAACCCTATTAGTTATTAGCCCTTTCTTATTTTACAATTTAGAATTTTAAAATAAAATGATGGGAGACTAGAATATTTTTGGGTGAGGTGTTTGGTTATCGTTAATTGGAGCTGCGATTTTCATTTTCCGTTATGTGTTGTTGGTGATGTGTACTTGCAGATATACCTTCGTAATGGTGGCCAGATGTGCAAAACCTAAATATAACAAACAAATCATTCCTCTATCCACCCTATTATTTAGGTTTGATATTTCTATGAACATTTCATCTTTAACCTTCAACAACCTCTACATTAACGCATTGTCTAACAATATTTCAAACTTTCTATCCTCGATGTACCAACCCCTAAATTAAAGCACTAGTTGAACTTTGGAAAATTAAGAGGAATATCTAGTTTTAAATAATTTGTTGTATATACACGTATATACTCCATTAAACTCTAATTTGATTCTAGATTTGCATTAGGAAAAAAAATTAATAAAGTCGTCATACCTGATGATGGCGTTGAGGATCCATTGACCTTTAAACAGGCAATGAATGACATAGACGAGGACCAGTGGCTTAAAGCCATGAATCTCGAAATGGAGTCTATGTACTTCAATTCGGTCTGGGATCTTGTAGACCAACCAGATAGTGAAAGACCTATCGGTTGCAAGTGGATCTACAAGAGAAAACGAGACCAAGCCGGTAAGGTGCAAACCTTTAAGGCTCGACTTGTGGCAAAAGGTTATTCCCAAAGAGAAGGGGTGGACTATGAAGAAACTTTTTCTCCTGTTGCCATGTTAAAGTCGATTAGAATACTCTTATCCATTGCTACATTTTATGATTATGAAATCTGGCAAATGGATGTCAAGACTACCTTTCTGAATGGTAATCTTGAGGAGAGTATCGATATGGCTCAACCAGAGGGATTCATACTTCAGGGTCGAGAGCAAAAGGTTTGCAAGCTTAATCGATCCATTTATGGGTTGAAGCAAGCATCTAGATCCTGGAATATAAGGTTTGATACGGCGATCAAATCTTATGGCTTTGAACAAAATATTGACGAACCTTGTGTTTACAAGAAAGTAGTCAATATTGTTGTAGCTTTCTTAGTCTTGTACGTAGACGATATACTACTCATTGGGAATGATGTAGGGTTCCTAACTGGCCTTAAGAATTGGCTAGCGACCCAATTCCAAATGAAAGATTTGGGAGAGGCTCAGTTTTTTCTAGGGATTCAGATAGAAAGGAATCGTAAGAACAAAGTGCTAGCGCTGTCTCAAGCATCTTATATTGACAAGGTGTTGTCAAGATATTCGATGCAGAATTCCAAGAAAGGTTCGCTGCCTTTTAGGCATGGAATTCACTTGTCTAAGGAACAGTCTCCTAAGACACCTCAAGAGGTTGAGGATATGAGACGAATTCCCTATGCATCTGCAGTTGGTAGTCTCATGTACGCTATGTTGTGTATACGACCCGACATCTGCTATGCAGTAGGAATTGTCAGTAGGTTCCAGTCCAATCCAGGATATGATCACTGGACAGCCGTTAAACACGTCCTCAAGTATCTTAGGAGAACGAGAGACTATGTGCTTGTGTATGGCGCGAAGGATTTGATCTTTGCAGGATACACTGACTCTGATTTTCAGACTGATATAGATTCCAGGAAATCTACATCAGGATCAGTGTTCACTCTTAACGGAGGAGCAATAGTATGGCGGAGTATAAAGCAAGGTTGTATTGTTGACTCCACCATGGAAGCTGAGTATGTCGCAGCTTGCGAAGCAGCGAAGGAAGCTGTATGGCTTAGGAAGTTCTTGACAGATTTGGAAATTGTTCCAAATATGAACTTGCCAATCACCCTTTATTGTGATAACAACGGTGCAGTGGCAAATTCTAAAGAACCTAGAAGCCATAAGCGTGGAAAGCATATTGAGCGGAAATATCATCTCATCACGGAGATAGTGCAACGAGGAGATGTGATCGTCACACAGGTAGCCTCGGAGCACAACATTGCTGGTCCGTTTACTAAGTCTATCACGACTAAAGTGTTTGAGAGACACCTAAAAAGTCTAGGGCTGCGAGCTGCTCAGTAGGACAGTGGGAGAAACTTTAGATATTTGATATTCTAGTTCTCTCGACCAGCATGTACTCCACTGACGTTTTAGTCCAAGTGGGAGTTTGTTGGGTTTTATGTCCTAAAACTCGTAGTTTGTAAACTGTTTGAATGTATATATTTTATTTCAATAAAGTTGTTATTGAATTTTAGTGAATTGTGTTTGTATTAACCTATACCAATAACTAACACCCATGCCTGATCTTTTTCTGTTTAGATCCGATATTTCAGGGATTCGTTCTTTCTCCTCCATCCATTGTGAAGTACGACGTTGAGGATGGACGGTTCTCCTTGGCCCAATCGCACCTGCAGAAGCCTATAAAAGGAGGTCAAAATGGAGGGTTCAAACATCATCCGAAAGCGTAGAAGTCTTCTCGCAGCTCCATCTTTTCTCCTGTCGTTCTTCTCCGTCTGTTGGTTTGAGAGTTTCAGTTGTTGGAATCGACAATCTGATAGGAAGGAGAGAAGATTCATCTTCTCTCCCGATTGGATTCATCCAAGCAAGGCTATTCTTTCTCCTCATTCAGTCGAGGCATTCGCAACAAGGCGTTCACGCTCAATTCCTGCTTTCTGTCCTTTATTTCCACTTTCCAGCTTTGTTTTGCTGTTGTCTCTGTTCTAGTAGCTAGTTCATTCCATTTCGTTGTGTTCTGTCTTTCTGTTATTCACTTTAAGTTTCCCTTTTGTTCATTCAAACAATCAAGTAATCAAAGCACAATTCATTATTTCACAAGTTTATTCTCTTCTGTTGCAACTGTTTTACATTGCTGGTTTTAGTTTAGTTCTCTTTTAAGCATGTCTACTCCATCTCTTATTTCTGTTCTTTTTATATCCATGAGTAACTAAGTCACTTAGGGGCATGCTAATGACAATACTATAGGCTAAAAAACGTGAACCAAGCATGTAGGATAGCTCTCGAAGCATTGATTGTATGTAAGCTTCATCCGACGGGCAATTTCGATTGGCCATCCATTTTGTCCAAAGAACTCCTAACCTCTGGAAGGAGTAAGAGTTCAGAGTCATACACTCATACTAGCCTTTCAAGGTAGCCAGAAAACGACCTAGGAATAGGCGTTTTCCTAGTACAAACCATATCTTTCTGCTTTAACAAGATGCTTAAGACCTTACTTGGACATGAGTAAACTAAAGAATCTAATGCATGAAATCGGAAGATACATGAGATTGAGATAGTTTGATGCATAGTGAGTTGATCCAGTGCTTGAGAATCGTATAAAAATGCCTATAGAAGAGTCGTTAGTAGCCCTTAATTCTCCAGTTTACACACTTTCGCTGTCGGTCATATTGCGGTAGAATTGTTGTTTCCGCAATTATGCTAAGTAAAAGAAAATATTCTGTTTAGCCATTTTCTTCTTCGTTTATTAATCTCTTCTCTTTTCATTTGAGTTTATCATTGACTTGAACTTGTTTATGTTGCTACCCTTTACATATTCCTTAGAAATTATACAACTTAAAACCAATTCTACCCCATCAAATCCACCCAAACTTTCTTAACAATACACTTCACGAGTAGCTAATAATAAATCTCTGTGGGAAAACGAATGAAAAAATACTTACTACTTGCTTACAAGATCATGTATGCTTGCATGTTCTGAGTGCTCTCTCTCTTTTATTGCTATTTATTTCACACATTGAGCACGCAACAAGTTTTTGGCGCCGCTGCCGGGGATTTAGTTTAGTGAAAACGAAGTTCGTTAAGTTAGAAAACCAACTCTTAATATCTATTGAAGCTGATCTATTTTCATTTCTTTTGCAGGTACTAGTGGGGTTAGTTTATGAATGAGCCTTCAAGTAGTGATCTAGAGTTCAACCCTGAGCATGAGAGATTACTTAGGGCTAGAAACAAAGCTAAGAAACGTCTCTTTAAGCAACCCTCTATACCCCAAATAATTGCTGAAACCGCAGAGTCTCCGCAATCCTCTCAAGAAGAAATGGATAGAATAGTTCCAAATCCGGTACCTGTCACTCGCAACCCCATCGAAATAGTGAATGACAAGAATAGTGCCATTCTCTCATACTTAGTTCCCATGCCTGGGGAGCTAAACCCAAGTATAATCCGCCCTGAAATCACTGCCAACTCATTAGAGTTAAAGCCAGTGATGTTCCAAATGTTGTCCACTGTGGGACAATTCTTTGGAGTGGAAAATGAGGATCCCCACAACCATCTTAGAAACTTCCTAGGAGTTAGTGATACCTTCATCATCCCTGGAGTTTCCCAAGAAGCCTTGAGGCTCTACCTCTTCCCTTACTCATTGAGGGACAAAGCAAAGACGTGGTTAAACTCATTACCTTCTGGATCAGTCCGCAATTGGACAGACTTGGCGGAGAAATTCCTAGTTAAATACTTCCCACCCGATAGGAATTCTACCATTCGTGATGACATAGTCAAGTTCAAACAAGCTGAGAATGAGTCTCTTCACGAAGCTTGGACAAGGTTCAAAGATCTTCTTCTTAAATGTCCACACCATGGCATTCCATGGTGTATCCAAATAGAGGTCTTTTTCAAAGGATGCAATCCCAGCACTAGACAAGTCTTAAATTCATCTGCTGGAGGTTCCATGTTGTCCAAGAGTTACAACGAAGCTTATGAGATCTTGGAGAAGATCTCAGCATCTCATTGTAGGTGGTCGGATGATCCAATAGAGCCAAGTAGAGCTCAGGATAAGGACACACTCAATGCTATGAGTAGTCAAATAAGTGCCTTGACCAACCTAGTTAAGCAAATGGCTCAGGCCAATCTCCAAACTAGTGTCAACACCGCCACAGCCATGTCAATGGGCACCCAACCAAGTCAAGGTGAGACACTTATCTGTGGATTCTGTGGGGAAGGGCACCTGTATGAATACTGCCCTGGGAATTCAGCCTCAGTCTGCTACGTTGGAAGCCAGCAGCAGCCTAGGAACAACCCCTATTCCAATACTTACAACCCTGGTTGGAGGAACCACCCAAACCTGTCATGGGGTGGCCAACAAAATGCTAACCAAGCTCCTAACCAACCAAGACCGAGTGGAACACCTGGTTTCACTCCTCAACATAACCAATCTATGTATCAAAAACCATACAACCAACCTGTAGGGTCTTCTGTAGAAAATCTACTCAAAGAGTACATCGCCAAGAATGATGCTACTCTACAAAGCCAGCAAGCTACTCTTAGGAGCCTAGAGAACCAAATAGGGCAACTAGCCAATGAACTCAAGAGTAGGCCCCAAGGTAGACTCCCTGCTGACACAGAGGTGCCAAGGAGAGATTGTAAAGAGCAAGTTCAAGCAATTGAACTTAGAAGTGGGAGACCATTGGTGAGCAACACAAAGGAAGAACCAAAGAGAGTAGAGAACACTGAGTCTAATGCTCCACTTGAGTCTCTGCCAAACCAAGGTCAACCATCAACAAGCACACCAGGAGCCAGGCTGGAGCCAATCATAGAGGAGATAGAAGAAATACCAAGGCCTCCACCTATTCTGAGGCGCCCTGAAGTGCCTGCATATGTGCCACCACCTCCATTTCCTCGACGGCTCAAGAAAAAACAGGAACAGGAAGTGCACTTTAATAAATTCTTAGAAATTCTTAAACAAGTGCATGTTAATATTCCTTTTGTAGAAGTTTTACAGTCTATGCCCTCTTCTGTAAAGTTTTTGAAAGATATTATTACTAACAAAAAAATAATTGGTGAGTTTGAAACAGTAAATCTCACTGAGGAGTGCAGTGCCATACTCCAGAACAAGCTGCCCAAGAAGGAGAAGGATCCTGGTTCCTTCACCTTACCTGTAGAGCTAGGAGGCAAGCACGTGGGCAGAGCGCTTTGTGACCTGGGAGCCAACATAAACCTCATGCCCCTATCACTATTCCGCCAGCTAGAAATAGGAGAAGCACGTCCAACCACTGTCACTTTACAACTAGCAGACAGATCCATAGCATACCCTGAGGGTAAGATTGAGGATATTCTTGTAAAGGTTGACAAGTTTATTTTCCTTGCAGATTTCATTATCCTGGATTATGAAGCAGACAAGGAGGTCCCCATCCTATTAGGCAGACCGTTTCTCGCCACAGGTAGGGCCCTGATAGATGTCCAAAAAGGTGAGCTCACTATGAGGGTTCATGATGAAGAGGTGAAATTTAGTGTATATAAAGCCTTAAGGTACCCCTCTGACTCTGAATCTTGTGCTAGCATGGACGTTGTAGATTCATTAATGGAAGAACAGTTGGAGCATGTATTATTAACTAAGCATGCTAATGAATATGTACAATTAGACTTAACTGACTTAAATGTTTCTGAGATAATGGATATACCTGTAGATAAACCACAACATGTATGTATAAATAAAGACTTAACTGATAGATCCTTAAATCCTTTAAAGCCATCCATTGAGCATCCACCTGTCTTAGAATTAAAACCACTACCCACTCACCTCAAGTATGCATACTTAGGAAGTAATGATACTCTGCCTGTAATTATTTCTTCTAAACTAAGTGAGAAGCATGAGGTTGAACTGATTGTATTACTTAAGCAACATAGGAAGGCTATTGCATGGACTATTGCTGATATTAGAGGCATTAGCCCTTCCTATTGCATGCATAAGATTATATTAGAGGAAGAACATACACCCCGAGTAGATCACCAACGTAGGTTGAACCCCTCTATGAAGGAGGTAGTTAAAAAGGAAATAATAAAATGGTTAGATGCTGGGGTGATCTTCCCTATAGATAGTAGTCAGTGGGTGAGCCCTATACAATGTGTACCTAAGAAAGGGGGGATGACTGTGGTAGTCAATGAGAACAATGAACTGATTCCAACTAGGACTGTCACAAGATGGAGAGTGTGTATGGATTATAGGAAACTAAATAAGGAAACTAAAAAAGACCACTTCCCTCTACCATTCATTGACCAAATGTTAGATAGAATAGCTGGTAGAGCTTACTACTGCTTCTTAGACGGTTATTCAGGATATAACCAGATTACTATAGACCCCAAAGACCAAGAAAAGACTACCTTCACTTGCCCTTTTGGAACATTTGCCTTTCGCAGAATGCCTTTTGGCTTATGCAATGCACCGGCAACATTCCAAAGGTGCATGCTGGCAATCTTCTCTGATTTGGATGAGTCCATGATAGAGATATTCATGGATGATTTCTCAGTCTTTGGGGATTCCTTTACAAGCTGTTTAGAGAACTTAGGACAAGTCCTGGCTAGGTGTGAGGAGACTAACCTAGTCCTTAATTGGGAGAAGTGCCACTTCATGGTGGATGAAGGGATTGTCCTAGGTCATAGAGTGTCAAGAGCAGGAGTGGAGGTCGATAGGGCCAAGATAGAAATCATAGAGAAGTTGGTAGAACCTCAGAATGTAAAAGCCATTAGGAGTTTCTTAGGGCATGCAGGTTTCTATAGAAGGTTCATTAAGAACTTCTCTAAGATTGCCAAGCCTCTATGTGAGCTTCTAGAGCTAAACAAACCCTTCATCTTCTCTAAGGAATGTTCAGTAGCATGGAAAACCCTTAAGGAAGCACTAGTCAAAGCACCTATTATAGTAGGGCCAAATTGGGATCTCCCATTTGAGATGTTATGTGATGCAAGTGACTATGCTGTAGGGGTCATTCTAGGACAAAAGATTGACAAGTTAACACACCCTGTATATTATGCTAGTAAGACACTTAACGAGGCTCAATGTAATTATACAACTATTGAAAAAGAGATGCTAGCTGTAGTGTTTGCTTGTGAGAAATTCAGAAATTACATTGTAGGCACTAGGACAATTGTGTACACTGACCATTCTGCCTTAAAGTACCTCATGAGGAAGGCTGATGCTAAGCCTAGGTTGATTAGGTGGGTGTTACTGCTGCAGGAATTTGATTTAGACATTAGAGACAAGAAAGGATGTGAGAATGTGGTTGCGGATCACCTTTCTAGATTGCAGCATAATTGCGGAAAAATTGCGGAAACCGCAATTTCTGATGCTTTCATTGATGAACATCTCTTTGTATTGACTCATCGTGATAACGATGAGGAACCTTGGTTTGCTGACATTGCTAACTACCTTGCATCGCAGGTACTACCAACATTCAAGGGAAGCCAAGAGAAGAAGAAGTTCCTACACGAAGCTAGGAAGTTCATATGGGATGATCCCACACTCTACAAGACATGTGCTGATGGTCTGTTAAGGAAGTGTGTTTCAGCTGCGGAGGCAAGGTCTGTGTTGCAGCACTGCCATACAGCCCCCTATGGTGGACATTTTGGAGGTCAGAGAACAGCTGCGAAGGTGTTCCAGAGTGGCTACTATTGGCCAACGATCTTCAAAGATGCCCACAACTATGCACACAGCTGTGATGAATGTCAGAGAACAGGTAACTTGAGTCGCAGGGATGAGATGCCTCTCACTTACATCTTAGAGTTGGAGCTCTTTGATGTGTGGGGCATTGATTTCATGGGGCCATTTCCTCCATCATCAGGTAACTTTTATATCCTTGTAGCAGTAGACTATGTCTCCAAGTGGGTAGAGGCCATAGCATGTCCCACTAATGATGCTAAAACAGTCATAAGATTCCTGCATAGACACATTTTTACTAGATTTGGGACACCTCGGGCTATAATCAGTGATGAGGGGACACATTTCATTCATAAAGCTATGGAGAGAGTATTGGCTAAGTATAATGTTAGACATAGAGTAGCCACTCCATATCACCCACATTCTAATGGCCAAGCTGAAATTTCAAATAGGGAGATTAAAAACATCCTCGAAAAAGTGGTCAAACCCAATAGAAAAGACTGGTCGTTTAAACTCGAGGATGCACTTTGGGCATATAGAACTGCATATAAGACACCCCTAGGTATGTCTCCTTATAGACTTGTGTATGGCAAAACTTGTCACTTACCACTTGAATTAGAAATCAAAGCATTTTGGGCCATGAAAGAACTGAATTATTGCGTGACCGATGCGGGAACATTGCGGTCTTTGCAATTACATGAGCTTGATGAGCTTAGACATATGGCCTATGAAAATGCCAAAATGTATAAGGAAAAGACCAAGATTTGGCATGACAATAGACTTAGGATTAAGGACTTTAAGAAAGGTCAGCTTGTCTTGCTATTTAACTCACGATTGAAATTATTTCAAGGTAAACTTAAGTCTAGATGGTCAGGTCCATTTGTAATAACTAATGTGTTTGTTCATGGTGCAATCGAGATAAAAAACCTGCAGCAAGGACAACCATTCATGGTTAATGGTGCAAGATTGAAGCACTACTATGAGGAAGGAGATGTGAAGACTCTCTCGGCCTTCCTCTTGACTGAGATGTGAAAACAAGAACGAGAGAGGACGAGTGATTGCTGTGCTCGTCCATGCGAGGCTCATGCCTTAGTTTATTTTTTGCGATTTTCCGGTTACTGTTTGTGTATATTTTTGTGTCATTTTAATTAAGATTTTGATGTTGATTTTATTTGTTTTATTAGGGAATCGATAGAGGGAATCAAGGAGATGAAATCCAGATAAAAAAATCGAGGAGATATCAAGCCAAATCAAAGATTCAGTTGAGAAAAGATTGGCATTTAAACTCAGGAAATCTCCAACGGTCACTAAAATTGCGCTGGATTTGCAGAATCCGCAACGGAAAATAGCCGTTGGGATTTCCATCATTATTTATATCCGTTGGAAGCGCGATGATCCGTACGATTCTCCCATTATCTGAACTCCAAGAAATCTGCTTTTCTCTTCATCTGTGATTCCTCTTTCCAGACTTCCACGATCTGACAATGGTGCTAACGAGGGCTGAAAGATCTGCGGCCAAGAAGAAGGCTGACGACGCTGAAATCGCTGCGAGGGAAGCACTTCTTGCCCTCGCAGATGCTGAGGCTGCGCGCACTGAACAACGTATCAAGCTGCCTGTCCGCAAGAAGAAGTGGAAGGTGGTTACGGAGATTCCTGCTGGACCCTCTGAACCAGTGGGAACGCCCAAGAAACGCAAATGGAGTATGGCGGTAGCCGAAGAAGCAAGCAAGGAAAAGACTCCCTCTGTGGAGAGTCAAGAAAGTGACCGTTTGTCACACGATTCGGCCAAGAAGAGCTCTTCGCCATCCTCACCCCCAGCGCGAAGCCCTGAGTTTTCTCCTTCGCCACAGAGTTCTGCACAGACCCCTACAGCAGCACAGAGCCCTGCGGCATCACCCACTTCTCCACGGCCTGACCCTGAATTTCCATATGGAGAACGGCAAGAATCGACGCAGGGGAGTGAGGAAGCTGAGGAAGAAGAGGTCTTCTCTCCGTTGAGGGAAGCCAGCCCTGGGAGTCCTGCGCAGAAGGATGACTCAATGGACGAGACACTGGGGGAATGCCTTCAGCAAATCACGACAAAGGAAAGATTGGAGAAGAAGGCTGCCAAGGTTGTCAAGGCCAAACGGCCAAAGAAGTCCAAGAAGAAGAAATCCAAGAAACCGAAGAGGGGGAGTGCTGAGCCGTCTTTGAAGAAGCTCAAGATTGAGGCTGCTGAGTTAGCCCAACCGAAAGACAAAGGGAAAGCCAAGCTTTACCCTGAAGATGAGCCTCAATCAGTGAGATACGTATCTTCTGATGCTGAGTCCCGAGGCGCTGAGCTGAGGAAGAGGGAACTGCTGCACGAGAAGGGATTCCTCGATGCACCTGCTGATCTGCCGCAGTTCTTGCCCGCAGGAATCACGAATCATGGCTGGGAGGAGCTGTGCAGACCACCCAATCCAGCATACTCCAGCATGGTGTATGACTTTTACGCCAATTTGATGAATCCTGAGGATGGCCTGTCTGTGGTCAGAGGGGTAGAAGTGGACTTCTCAGCGAAGGCAATCAACGACGCTTATGGCCTGAAGGGCCAAAAACACACGGATTATTCAAGGATCGTTGATGAGCCAACGGAAGCTGTCTTGGAGGAGGCAATTCGGATCATTGGCAAGCCTGAAGCATCGTGGACCGTATCGCGCAATGGGAGGCACACTCTCATGAGTGCCAACCTCACAGCCAAGGCGGCTGTCTGGTTTTCCTTCATACGTAGGAAGCTTTCCCCAGTGACTCATGAGACCACCATCAACCAGAGCAGATCGCTGCTGGTCTATGCGATCATGCGAGGTCTCACAATCAACGTGGGCGAGGTCATTGCAGCTTCCATCGCTGACTGCGCCAAGAAGGGTAAGGGACCACTGTTCTTTCCTAATACAATTACTAAGCTCTGCTTGCGTGCAGGAGTCCCAATCGAGCGAATGGAAAGGCAGCTGGCCTACACAGGCCACTTGGAGCTACCTACAGGCTTGAGGATGAGAAGGAAGGGGAACATGGAGTTCGAGCTGGATGGTTTGGCTGCTGCTCAGTCTCTGTCCATGGCATGCCTGATGGATATGCAGAAGAGAATGGCTCAATGGGCCACATATGCGCACGCAAGGAACAAGGAGGTCGCTGACCAATTGGGGTGCCTCTTCCCTGACTTTCCCACGAACTTACTGACTCCTTGGGTGCCTCCACGACCACGACGGAATGATGATGATGAGGATATCTGAGTGCTAGACACTCAAGGGAGTATTGCTGTTCCCTTAGAATTAAAAAAAAAAAAGAGAAAAAAATCAAACTGCTTTCTGTTGAACCATGTGAACTATGCTGTTTTGAGTTAATGTTTTGATCTGTTTTAGTTCTTTAGTTTTAATTTTTCAAAATTGTTTAGTGTAGTCTGATGATAGCTGAATAGGTAGATTAGTTTAGTTTCTTTTTTGTAGAGCTTGAATGACTGGAAAAAGCATGAGTAGGGGCCTTGATCACTGATGTACCTGCCCTGTATCTATTGCGAAATAATTGCGGGATCCGCAATTTTTATGCGTAAATGCATGTTTTTGACCGAATATTTAGCTAGGCTGGGTCTGTTTAAATTCTGTCTTTTGCTGCTATCATGACTACCTTATATAGCTTATCTAAATGCATGCTGGATAAGTGTCAAAGGACACCTTGGATAGTTTAAATTAACCTCTAAAAATTGCTCAGCATGCTTAGCTTTAAGTCCTTCCCTCTCTGTTTTTTTTTTTAATTGCTGCTGCTGTGATGTTTGCTTTTAGAATGTTCTGTCTATGCCTAGGGCTTTTAGATTCTCTTTGTTTTACCTTAGACTAGATGCTTCTAGGACAAGTTTGGGGGTGTGCCACCTCAAACACTCATTGGGGACAATGAGTAGTTTAAGTTTGGGGGAGGCCACCCTAGGCTTAGGAACATTCCTCTCTCCCTTAGAACATAAGCATTATTCTTCTCCTTTACAAAAAAAAAATGATGAGCTAAAAAAAAAAGAGAGAAAAAATGAAAAATAGAATAAAGAGGGGTGTCTCTCTTAAAGTTGCTGAGTAATCAGTGCCAAGTGTGTAACCCACAAGTGGCATTGCATCAAAAGGCAACCAAAGTAGAGGCTCCACCAAAGTAAGAATGGAAAAAATGAGAAAAGGAATAGGAAAGAAGAATGTATGCCTAGGAGTTCCAACTTTGTGGCTTAGATGTCCTGAATAAAAAAAACTCTGATCCTCAATAAGCTAAGCACGAGGTTGTAGCTTTTAGGTTTGTCTAGGGAGATGAATGTATGTCCAATGAAGTGATGCCAGGGCTTAGGTTGTTCTCTAAATGTACTACTGTCACTGTTAATACTAAGGCTGGCATGACTCTAAGGAATCCTAGGTAGCTCAAAAGTAAAAACTAGAAGCATGTACTGAGTCTGGGGTAAAGCTAGGTAGAATTTGAAACCTTAGGGATAGATGCACGATATGATAAAGGTAAGTAGATCAGTTGTAGTGAGTTAATAAAACAACAGAAGTATTAGGCGTGCGAAGTCAGAAGAAGCAATATAAGAGGCTAGTTGTAAACTTAGGAGGATGTCACAGGACGGCATGGCTATAGATAAGAATGTAGGGGAGTCAGTAAGTGGTTAAAGAAGATGAAACAGCAGCCTAGGAAAGTCCTTAGTTTGCTCGAGGACGAGCAAAACCTTAAGTTTGGGGGTGTGTTACGTCTCCAAAAGTGACCTTTTTAGGACTTAATTATCTTAGAAAGATGTACACTCTTAGGTGTTTTTGATAGGATTTAGCTTAAACCTATGCTTAAATATGAGAATTAGAAGAAGGTAGCTAAATTAGGACTTATGTACAAAAGGAAAGAAAAGGGTTGAAAAACGAAGTAAAAGAATGAAAAATAAGCATTGCGGAAACATTGCTGAAACCGCAATGTTTCAAGTGAAATCCGTAAGTTGCCTGATCTTTTTCTGTTTAGATCCGATATTTTAGGGATTCATTCTTTCTCCTCCATCCATTGTGAAGTACGACGTTGAGGATGGACGGTTCTCCTTGGCCCAATCGCACCTGCAGAAGCCTATAAAAGGAGGTCAAAATGGAGGGTTCAAACATCATCCGAAAGCGTAGAAGTCTTCTCGCAGCTCCATCTTTTCTCCTGTCGTTCTTCTCCGTCTGTTGGTTTGAGAGTTTCAGCTGTTGGAATCGACAATCTGATAGGAAGGAGAGAAGATTCATCTTCTCTCCCGATTGGATTCATCCAAGCAAGGCTATTCTTTCTCCTCATTCAGTCGAGGCATTCGCAACAAGGCGTTCACGCTCAATTCCTGCTTTCTGTCCTTTATTTCCACTTTCCAGCTTTGTTTTGCTGTTGTCTCTGTTCTAGTAGCTAGTTCATTCCATTTCGTTGTGTTCTGTCTTTCTGTTATTCACTTTAAGTTTTCCTTTTGTTCATTCAAACAATCAAGTAATCAAAGCACAATTCATTATTTCACAAGTTTATTCTCTTCTGTTGCAACTGTTTTACATTGCTGGTTTTAGTTTAGTTCTCTTCTAAGCATGTCTACTCCATCTCTTATTTCTGTTCTTTTTATATCCATGAGTAACTAAGTCACTTAGGGGCATGCTAATGACAATACTATAGGCTAAAAAACGTGAACCAAGCATGTAGGATAGCTCTCGAAGCATTGATTGTATGTAAGCTTCATCCCACGGGCAATTTCGATTGGCCATCCATTTTGTCCAAAGAACTCCTAACCTCTGGAAGGAGTAAGAGTTCAGAGTCATACACTCATACTAGTCTTTCAAGGTAGCCAGAAAACGACCTAGGAATAGGCGTTTTCCTAGTACAAACCATATCTTTCTCCTTTAACAAGATGCTTAAGACCTTACTTGGACATGAGTAAACTAAAGAATCTAATGCATGAAATCGGAAGATACATGAGATTGAGATAGTTTGATGCATAGTGAGTTGATCCAGTGCTTGAGAATCGTATAAAAATGCCTATAGAAGAGTCGTTAGTAGCCCTTAATTCTCCAGTTTACACACTTTCGTTGTTGGTCATATTGCAGTAGAATTGCTGTTTCCGCAATTCTGCTAAGTAAAAGAAAATATTCTGTTTAGCCATTTTCTTCTTCGTTTATTAATCTCTTCTCTTTTCATTTGAGTTTATCATTGACTTGAACTTGTTTATGTTGCTACCCTTTACATATTCCTTAGAAATTAGACAACTAAAAACCAATTCTACCCCATCAAATCCACCCAAACTTTCTTAACAATACACTTCACGAGTAGCTAATAATAAATCTCTGTGGGAAAACGAATGAAAAAATACTTACTACTTGCTTACAAGATCATGTATGCTTGCATGTTCTGAGTGCTCTCTCTCTTTTATTGCTATTTATTTCACACATTGAGCACGCAACAAGTAGCCAAATAAACGCCCTGACCAATCTAGTTAAACAAATGGCTCAAACCAATCTCCAAACCAGTGTCAACACCGCCGCAACCATTTCAATGGGCACATCAAATAGTCAAGGTGAGACAATAATTTGTGGGTTCTGTGGGGAAGGGCACCTGTATGATTACTGCCCTGGGAATCCAGCCTCAGTCTTCTATGTTGGAAGTCCACAGCAGCCTAGGAACAACCCCTACCCTAACACTTACAACCCTGGTTCGAGAAACCACCCAAATCTTTATTGGGTTGGACAACAAAACACTAACCAAAGTCAAAACCAACCAAGACCGAGTGGAACACCTGGTTTCACTCAACAAAATAACCAATCCATGTACCAAAAGCCATATAACCCACCAATGGGGTCATCAGTAGAAAATTTACTTAAGGAGTACATTGCAAAGAATGATGCTACCTTACAAAGTCAGCAAGCTACCCTTAGGAGCTTAGAAAACCAGATAGGGCAACTAGCAAATGAACTAAAAAATAGGCCCCAAGGTAGGTTGCCTGCTGACACTGAAGTACCTAGAAGGGATGGGAAAGAGCAAGTTCAAGCAATTGAACTTCGCAGTGGAAGACCATTGGTAAGCAACACTAGAGATACACCAATGAGAGTAGAGAATGAAGAGTCTAATGCACCACTGGATTTTCTGCCAAACCATGGTCAACCATCAACAAGCACATCAAGGGTGAGGCTGGGACCAATCATTGAGGAACCAGAAGAGATACCAAGGCCTCCCCCTATCCTTAGGCGACCTGAAGTACCTACATATGTGCCACCACCTCCATTCCCTAGAAGGCTGAAGAAAAAACAAGAACAGGAAGTGCACTTTAATAAATTTTTAGAAATTTTAAAACAAGTGCATGTGAACATTCCATTTGTAGAAGTCTTGCAGTCTATGCCTTCATATGTTAAATTTTTGAAAGATATAATTACTAACAAAAAAAATATTGGTGAATTCGTAACAGTGAATCTCATCGAGGAGTGCAGTGCCATACTCTAGAACAAGCTACCAAAGAAGGAGAAGGATCCTGGTTCCTTCACCTTAGCAGTTGGGTTAGGGGGCAAGCACGTGGGCAGATCTCTTTGTGACCTGGGAGCCTAAACTATTGAAGCTAACGGAAAATTAAAACAATAAAAACTGTGAAGGAACAAATTTAAATGGCATGTTTGACTTCACAGAATGGGATTGATCACAATTGGTGTTCGGATCATCGATAACTAAATACATAGACACAACGCTTAAAGCACGCAATTCGTTTGGTTATTTCTAACTCAAACGACCCAAAGATACAATTAGAAAAGTGCAATTCTAATTGTTATTGACAGTTTCTCAAAATAAGGTGATCAATCCTAAAATGATTAACGGACAGAGACGGGAACATTGCGACGAATTAACCCGGAGACTAAATCGATTTTTCCTCTTTACCCAAAATCTAACATGAAGGTTATCTAATTTCTACCCCCAACTGTCACTTGGGATCAAACTAAATACCCATATTCAGATTTGTGTTACCTAGCGATTGAGGCAATTATACGTCCTAAATCTAACGGTTAAGCATGCATAAGGACTCGGGCGTCACTCCTAATCAGTTACCCAAGATATTTAGATGAAGAACAAGGAAGAAGATGCATAAGGAAGACAAATTAGGGCAAATCTCCCCTTAATCCAAATTGATTACAATCCCAAACTAGAAATCAAACACTTACTTGTTTAGTTATCAATGGAGGTGAAGAAGAGAGCCACAAAGGGCTAAGAATGCCCAAATTTCGAAAGAGGTAGGAGAAGAGCCAAAAGAGAATGCCCTAAATTAAGAAAAATGGGTATTTATACCCATTTTTCCGTCGGGTCAGCGCCTAGGCGCCATAAGTCAGCGCCTAGGCGCTGAGCTCTCTGGAAAATTTACAAAATCGGGCATTTTTGTTGACTTTTAATGACGGGCTTCTGCTGGGTTTTAATGACGGTCATTTACAGTCACGGATAGGGCGCGCGGGCGCTGAGCGAGGGGCGCGGGCATGAGGTGTTGACCGATCGTTGACTGTTGACCGTTGACCGTTGACTGGTGCAGTTGACTTTTACAAAATGAAGCAAAATCTTGCATTCACCAAGATTTGAACCTGGGCATCCCCATTGTCTTGACAAACCTTGCACCAACATTCGTTAACCCCCAGAGACTCCACTAAAGTCCAAGGGCTGCACTCTCCTCACTGTAGATATATTGTGTCCTGTTGATATAACTATCATCAGCAAGTCGATCCTTCACAGGTCGTTCGTAATCACAACGGGTCATTTATACCGTTTAACCCTTGTATTATATCTTGTTCCTTAAGTACCACCGACACCTCTAATGAACAATTGATTTGTGGTCCAACCATCAAATCAGATTCCTCCCTGATCAGGAGAGGATGGGCCCATTGTTCAAGACCTGGAGTCAGCACTTAAGGGAACAACCTCTCTACTAACCCTTAAAGCGGGTAGGAGTGAATTCCATCTCGCACAACTATGTCTCCAGCCACTTATTCGATCTTATCCCCAATATGGTAGGCTTATTGAGTCGGCGATCTGGCCACTCTCACCCGTACAAGTCAAAGGATAAGGTCAAATAAACAGGAGTTCATAGTGAGCTCAGTATTGAGATCGAGTTACCTAAGTCATCATATGAAAAAAACCGGTCTTTACAGTAAACGTTGTTATAAAGAAAGAGCGATTTTATTTCTTGGTTCGGTCTTGTGCAAACTCATTGCACTGGACGCCCTCACTCACATGTCTCTACATGAAACGATTGGAATCACATCGTTTTGTACTATACAAAGTGAGCCGCGTCCAATAGTGTCCCCAGGATAAGGTACCCAGCCTTATCCCTATACTATAGACCATTTTGGCTGTATACTTGAACTTGATCCACATTCATGTCACACATGAAGTTAAAGTACTCATACTATCGCCATGGGTGTTAGTTATTGGTATAGGTTAATACAAACACAATTCACTAAAATTCAATAACAACTTTATTGAAATAAAATATATACATTCAAACAGTTTACAAACTACGAGTTTTAGGACATAAAACCCAACAAACTCCCACTTGGACTAAAACGTCAGTGGAGTACATGTTGGTCGAGAGAACTAGAATATCAAATATCTAAAGTTTCTCCCACTGTCCTACTGAGCAGCTCGCAGCCCTAGACTTTTTTAGGTGTCTCTCAGACACTTTAGCCGTGAGAGACTTAGTAAACGGATCAGCAATGTTGTGCTCCGAGGCTACCTGTGTGATGATCACATCTCCTCGTTGCACTATCTCCCTGATGAGATGATACTTCCGCTCAATATGCTTTCCACGCTTATGGCTTCTAGGTTCTTAAGAATTTGCCACTGCACCACTGTTATCACAATAAAGGGTGATTGGCAAGTTCATATTTGGAACAATTTCCAAATCTGTCAAGAACTTCCTAAGCCATACAACTTCCTTCGGTGCTTCGCAAGCTGCGACATACTCAGCTTCCATGGTGGAGTCAGCAATACAACCTTGCTTTATACTCCTCCATACTATTGCTCCTTCGTTAAGAGTGAACACTGATCCTGATGTAGATTTCCTAGAATCTATATCAGTCTGAAAATCATAGTCAGTGTATCCAGCAAGGATCAAATCCTTCGCGCCATACACAAGCACATAGTCTCTCGTTCTCCTAAGATACTTGAGGACGTGTTTAACGGTTGTCCAGTGATCATATCCTGGATTGGACTGGAACCTACTGACAATTCCTACTACATAGCAGATGTCAGGTCGTGTACACAACATAGCGTACATGAGACTACCAACTGCAGATGCATAGGGAATTCGTCTCATATCCTCAACCTCTTGAGGTGTCTTAGGAGACTGTTCCTTAGACAAGTGAATTCCATGCCTAAAAGGCAGCGAACCTTTCTTGGAATTCTGCATTGAATATCTTGACAACACCTTGTCAATATAAGATGGTTGAGACAGCGCTAACTTTTTGTTCTTACGATTCCTTATAATCTGAATCCCTAGAACAAACTGAGCCTCTCCCAAATCTTTCATTTGGAATTGGGTCGCTAGCCAATTCTTAACGCCAATTAGGAACCCTACATCATTCCCAGTGAGTAGTATATCGTCTACGTACAAGACTAAGAAAGCTACAACAGTATTGACTACTTTCTTGTAAACACAAGGTTCCTCAATATTTTGTTCAAAGCCATAAGATTTGATCGCCGTATCAAACCTTATATTCCAGGATCTAGATGCTTGCTTCAACCCATAAATGGTTCGATTAAGCTTGCAAACCTTTTGCTCTTGACCCTGAAGTATGAATCCCTCTGGTTGAGCCATATAGATACTCTCCTCAAGATTACCATTCAGAAAAGCAGTCTTGACATCCATTTGCCAGATTTCATAATCATAAAATGTAGCAATGGATAAGAGTATTCTAATCGACTTTAACATGGCAACAGGAGAAAAGGTTTCTTCATAGTCCACCCCTTCTCTTTGGGAATAACCTTTTGCCACAAGTCGAGCCTTAAAGGTCTGCACCTTACCGAATTGGTCTCGTTTTCTCTTGTAGATCCACTTGCAACCGATAGGTCTTTCACTATCTGGTTGGTCTAGAAGATCCCAGACCGAATTGAAGTACATAGACTCCATTTCTAGATCCATGGCTTTAAGCCACTGGTTCTTGTCTATTTCATTCATTGCATGTTTAAAGGTCAATGGATCCTCAACGCCATCATCAGGTATGACGACTTGAGTTTCAGACAAGCCGATGTAGCGGTCAGGCTGTCTTACATCCCTCCCACTGCGTCGAGGCTTTCTGAACTCTTGAGAAGGACCAGCCTGATCAACAACCTTTGTTGATTCGTCTGTAGCTTTCTTGGAAAATTCGGACAAAACAATTTTGCTCGACGGTTGATGATCTCTCATGTGGTCTTCCTCTAAGAACGTGGCATTAGTCGATACTAGTACCTTGTTCTCATGAGGATCGTAAAATAGACCACTGTTGCGTGCTCAATGTGTAAATTAAAATGCAATGATAGAGCACTCAGAACATGCAAGCATACATGGTCTTGTAGCAAGTAATAAGTATTTTTTCATTCGATTTCCCACAGAGATTTATTCTTAGTTACTAACGAAGTGAGAGGTTAAGTGAGAAAGGGTGGTTTAAATGAGGTAGATTTGGGTTTAAAGTGCCTAACTATTAAGGTACGTACGAGATATGGAAGCATAAACAAGTGCAAGTAGATAGAAAAACTCGAATGTAGAAGGAAAAGAATGGCGGAAACAGCAATTTTCTAGCAATGTTACTAGCAGCGAATTAGGGGTAAAGTAGGGAAACAAGGGCTACTAACGACTCCTTTATAGGCTTTCTCATACGATTCTCAAGCAGTAGATCAACTCATCATGCATTAAACTAACTCAATCTCATGTATCTTCCGATTTCATGCATTAGATCCTTTAGTTTACTCATGTCCAAGTAAGGCCTTAAGCATCTATTTATAAAAGCAAGTTTAGTGATTTGTACTAGGAAAACGCCTATTCCTAGGTCATTTTCTGGCTACCGTGCAAGGCTAGCATGAATGTACGACTCTGAACTCTTACTCCTTCCAGAGGTTAGGAGTTCTTTGGACAAAATAGATGGCCAATCGAAATTGCCCGTGGGATGAAACTTACATACATTCAATGCATTCGAAACTAACCTACATGCTTGATTCACGTAATTCTACCTATAGACTTGTCATTAGCATACCCTTATGTGGTTTAGTTACTCATGGATGAAGATGGAATAGAAAGTTTTGAGTATTTAAACATGCTCGACAGTATTCAAGAAGAAACGACAGCAGACAGAAGAGATGGAGAACTTGCAAAGTGATGAAATAATGCTTCGATTAACCAAAGTTTGAACTAAACAAATAACAACTCTGAACAACTAAAGCTAAACAGAAGAGTAAGAAATAGAGTGGAGTAGTAGACAAAAGTGAAATAGCAAAGACAGAAGCAAGAAGGGAAACAAAAACAGCAGAAAACAGCAAAGTATGCGTGTGAACTCCTCGCCGCAACGCCTCGGATGAAAGTCGAAGGTAAGCTTGATCGTGGATGAATCCAATCAGAAGAGATGAAATATCCTCTCTTCTTCCTCTTAGATTATCGATTCCACCAGCTGAAACCTCCACGCGAACACCCGTGAGAGAAAACAATGAGAAACTGCGTTGAGGAAAGAGATCTACGCCTTTCGAGTGTGTCTTCAACCTTCCCCTTTGACCTCCTTTTATAGTGTTCTGCAGGTACGATTGGGCCAAGGAGAACCATCCATTCTGAACGTCGTTCTTCTACGTGGCAGCAGGAGAAAAAATGAGTGGCTGAAAGATCGCAACCAAATAGAAATCAGTTAAACAAGTAACAACTTTCACTTAAAACATTGTTGAGACCGCAATGTTTCCGCAATGCTTCAGCAATGTGCAAATTTCAACTCTTTAGCTTTGTTTTTGGTTCTTTTTCTTTCCTTTTACACATAAGTCCTAATTTAGCTTCATTCTACTAATTCTCATATATAAGCACAAGTTTAAGCTAAATTCTACCAAAACGCTTAAGAGTGTACATCGTTCTATAGGAAATAAGTCCTAAAATAGTCACTTTTGGAGACGTAACACACCCCCAAACTTAAGGTTTTTCTCGTCCTCGAGCAATATAAGGACTTACTTGGGCTGCTGTTAATCTCTCTAACCACTTGCTTGACTTCCCTAAGTTCACTACCTTAGGCAATGCTGTCCTGTGACACGCTTCTAAGTTTAAATCCACTTCTCTTTTTGCTTCTTCTGATTTCTGTCGCCTTATCATCCTACTGTTTTACGAACTCCCTACAACTGATCTATCTGCTTTGGTCATTAGGTTCATTGTGCAACTATCCCTAAGTTTTTAAATTCTACCTAGCTTTACCCTAGACTCAGTACATGCTTCTAATGTTTTTCTTTTGAGCTACCTAGGATTCCTTAGAGTCATGCCAGTCTTAGTATAAACCAGTGTCAGTAGTACATTCATCTCCCTTAACAAACCTATAAGCTACAACCCTGTGCTTAGCTAATTGAGGACCAAAGTTCTTTTATTCAGGACACCTAACCACATATCTATAACTCATAGGCCTACACTCTTCTTCCTTAGTTTTTCCTTTTTTCTTTCTTTCTTTGGTGGAGCCTCTCCTTTGGTTACCTTTTGATGCAATGCCACTTGTGGGTTACACACATGGCACTGATTACTCAGCAACCTCAAGAGAGACACCACTCTTTATTCTTTTGTTTCATTTTTTTTTTCAGTTCATCATTTTTTCAAAGGAAGAAGAAGAATGCTTATGTTTAAAAAGGGAGAGAGGAATGTTCCTAGGCCTAGGGCTGCCTCCCCCAAACTAAAACTTCTCATTGTCCCCAATGAGAGTCTGAGTGGCACACCCCCAAACTTGTCCTAGAAGCATCTAGTCTAGGGCACAACAAGGAGAATCTAAAAGTCCTAGGCATAGAATGAACTTTCTCAAAGCAAATAACACAACAGCAGAATTTTGTAAAAACAGTATATTAGGGCTTAAAGAGATGCATGCTGAGCAACTTAAGGGAGCTAATTTAAACTATCAAAGGTGTTCTAAGACACACATCCAGCATGCTCACAAATAGGTCATATATGGCAGTCAAGCAAGCAGCAAGAGAGCAAAAATTAAACAGAACCAGCCTATCTATCAGTCAGTCAATAGCATGCGATAACTAACAAAAATTGCGGCATCCGAAAAAATTTCGCAATAAACCTACAGGGCATATTTATCAATGATCAAGGCCCCTAGCATGCTATTTCCAATCATCCAAAACTACTCAAAATATGAAACTAAAACAAACTAACTACTCAGATATTAACAACCTACACTAAAACTATCCTAAACAATTAAAAACAGAACAATTATTGGAATCAAAACAATAGTCACAAGTTAACGAAAAGCAGGTTTGTTTTTTTTCTTTTTTCAAAAGGGAACAGAAGTACTCCCTCGAGTGCCCTTCAGACTGGCACTCAAACATCCTCATCATCATCCCTCCTTTCCCTAGGAGGTGCCCACGACTTCGGTAGATCAGTAGGGAAGGCAAGGAAGATACAGCCTAACTGATCAGCCACGTCTTTGTCCCTCACCTGCGCATATTCAGCCCACTGCGCCATCTTCTGCTGGAGGTCCATTAAGCAGGCCATGGATAAGGATTGAGCAGCCGCCAAGCCGTCCAGCTCAAACTCCATATTACCTCTCTGTCGCATCCGCAAGCCAGTGGGCAGTTCCAGATGGCCTGTGTAGGCCAGCTGCCTCTCCTTTCTCTCGATGGGCACACCTGCACGCAAACAGAGTTTAGTAATGGTGTTTGGGAAGAAGAGAGGGCCCTTACCTTTCTTTGCGCAGTCGGCTATGGAGGTTGCAATGACCTCTCCAACATCTATGGTGAGGCCCCTCATAATGGCGTACACCAGCAAAGATCTCCCCTGGTTTATGGTCGTCTCGTGGGTTACAGGGGAGAGACGCCTTCGCACAAAGGAAAACCAGACGGCCGCATTGTCCTTGAGGGTTGCACTCATCAGGGTGTGCTTCCCATTTCTTGAAATTGTCCAAGCCGCCTCAAGTTGGCCTATGATGCGCAGGGCTTCTTCCAAGACAGCTGCAGATGGGGAGTCGATGATTCTCGCATAATCAGTGTACTTATGCCCTCTGAGGGCATAAGCTTCATTGATGGCCTTGGCCGAGAAATCGACCTCAATTCCCCTCACCATGGACAGACCATCTTCGGGGTACGTCAGGTTGGCGTAGAAATCGTACACCATGTCGGAGTAGGCAGGGATGGGCGGTCTGCACAGCTCTTCCCAGCCATGATTTGTGATCCCTGCGCGCAAGAATTGCGGCAGGTCCGCCAGTGCATCAAGAAACCCTTCTCATGGAGTAAGTCTCTCTTCCTCAATTCAGTGCACCTGGTCTCTGCATCTTGAGAGACATACCGCACGGCTTGAGGATCGTCTTCGGGGTACAATTTTGCCTTCCCCTTCTCCTTTGCCTTGACCGACTCAGCAGCCTCAACTTTCAACTTCTTTAGAGAAGGTTCACCACTGACCTTCTTCTTCTTGGATCGCTTGGAAGCTTTTGGCCACTTGGCCTTCACAATCTTGGGCGCCTTCTTCCTCAGCCGAGCCCTGGTGGTCATTTGTTGGAGGCAATCCCCCAACGTTTCATCCATGGAGTCTTTACTCCCCCCCCTCTGCAGGGCTGTCACGGCTGCCTTCCCTTAAGGGAGAGAAGACTTCATCTTCCTCCACCGGTTCATCGCTCGGCACCGAGTCGTGGTGCTCCTCAGGTGGAGCTTCAGGCTCCAGCGTTTGTGAGGAAGGCTCCGGCGTCTGTGGCGACGGAGATGGCTCAGGGCTCTGTCTGGCCGTCTCGTATGATGGCCGGCCACTCCCATGACTCTCCTCGGTGGGAGTCTTCTCTTTGATCGGTGCCTCCACTGCAAGCGACCATTTACGTTTCTTGGGGGTACCGGCTGGTTCAGACGGCCTAGTAGGGATTTCAGTCATCACCTTCCACTTCTTCCGTCGTACCGCGAGCTTCGGTGGTCGTGAGGGTTCTGCAACAACGTCGTCTGCTAAGGACAGCAGCGCCTCTCTCGCAGCCTCTTCTGCGTCAGGCGACTTCTTCTTGGATGCAGATCGCTCAGCTCGTGTAAGCACCATTGTTGGTTTGGGAAGATCTGAAGGTAGGAGATGCAGAGGAAGAAGATGACTGATTCTTGAGGTCCAACGAATAAAGAAAGCGTAAGGGGCAACGCTGATCTAACTGCTATTTGTAATCGAGTGAATCCCAACGGCTCTTTCTGTTGCAGTCTCAGCAAATCTACCGCAATTAAATAGCCATTGGAAAATTTTCTTCATTTAAATCGCAAGATTCAATCAACCAAATCTTGGATTTAACCCGATCGTCCTCGTGGATTTTTCCCCTTGATTCAACCTCTTGATCTCCTCTTCAAGATCTCCTATTTAAAATTTACCAAATTAAAACAAAATTCGCAATTAAAATCACACATAAACACACAAATAACAACCAAAGAAATACGAAAGAAAAAAAACTAAGGCATAGCCTTCATATGGACGAGCACAGTAATCACTCGTCCCCTCTCGGTTTGATTTTCAAGCTTCAGATAAGAGGAAGGCCGAGAGAGTCTTCACATCTCCTTCCTCGTAGTAATGCTTCAAACGTGCACCATTGACCATAAACGGTTGCCCGTTCTACAGGTTCCTAATCTCAATCGCACCATGAACAAACACGTTAGTTATAACAAAAGGACCTGACCATCTGGACTTAAGTTTGCCTGGAAATAACCTCAACCTTGAATTGAATAATAAGACGTGTTGGCCCTTCTTGAAGTCCTTAATCCTAAGTCTACTATCATGCCAAATTTTAGTTTTTTCTTTATACATTTTGGCATTTTCATAGGACATATGTCTCAGCTCATCTAACTCATGTAATTGCAGAGACCGCAATATTCCCGCATCGGTCACGCAATAATTCAGCTCTTTTAAGGACCAAAAGGTTTTGATTTCCAATTTGAAAGGGAGATGGCATGCTTTTCCATACACAAGTCTATAAGGAGACATACCTAGGGGTGTCTTATATGCAGTCCTATACGCCCAAAATGCATCCTCTAACTTAAACGACCAATCTTTTCTATTGGGTTTGACCACCTTTTCTAGTATACTTTTAATTTCCCTATTTGATATTTCAGCTTGTCCATTCGAATGTGGGTAATAAGGGGTTGCTACTCTATGTCTAACATTGTACTTAGCTAACACTTTTTCCATAGCCTTATTAATAAAGTGAGTCCCCTCATCACTAATTATAGCCCGTGGTGTACCAAACCTTGTAAAGATATGCCTATTAAGAAACTTAATGACTGTTTTGGCATCGTTTGATGGATAAGCTATGGCTTCTACCCACTTGGATACATAGTCTACAACTACAAGTATATAAAGATTACCTGCTGAAGGGGGAAGTGGTCCCATGAAGTCGATGCCCCACACATCAAAGAGCTCCAACTCCAAGATGTAAGTGAGAGGCATCTCATCCTTCCGACTAAGGTTACTTGTTCTTTGACATTCGTCGCAGCTGTGCGCATGGTCGTGTGCATCCCTGAATATTGTGGGCCAATAGTAGCCACTCTGGAACACCTTTGCAGCTGTTCTTTGGCCACCAAAATGGCCACCATAGGGAGACGTATGGCAGTGCTGCAACACTGACTTCGCCTCAGCAGCTGAGACACACTTCCTTAGTAAACCGTCTGCGCAAGTCTTGTAAAGTGTAGGATCGTCCCAGATGAACTTCCTAGCTTCATGTAGAAACCTCTTCTTTTCTTGCCCTCCCTTGAAAGTTGGTAGTACCTGCGAGGCAAGGAAGTTAGCAATATCAGCAAACCAAGGTTCCTCATCGTTATCACGATGTGCTAACACAAAGACATGCTCATCAATAAAGGCATCAGAAATTGTTGGTTCAACAATTTTATCGCAATTATGCCGCAATCTAGAAAGATGATCAGCAACTACATTTTCGCATCCTTTCTTATCCCTAATGTCTAAGTCAAATTCTTGCAGCAATAATACCCATCTAATTAACCTAGGCTTAGCATCAGCCTTCCTCATTAAGTATTTTAATGCAGAATGATCAGTATACACAATGGTCCTAGTGCCTACAATGTAATTCCTAAACTTCTCACAGGCAAACACTACAGCTAGCATTTCCTTCTCCGTAGTTGTGTAATTACATTGTGCTTCATTTAGTGTCTTACTTGCATAGTATACAGGATGTGTTAGTTTATCAATTTTTTGTCCTAGCATAACCCCTACTGCATAGTCACTCGCATCACACAACATCTCAAATGGTAGGTCCCAATTTGGTCCTACTATAATAGGTGTTGTGACTAAGGCTTTCTTAAGGGTTGTCCATGCCAAGAAACATTCTTTGGAAAAGACAAATGGTTTGTTCAGCTCTAGAAGCTCACACAAAGGTTTAGAAATCTTTGAAAATTTCTTAATGAACCTCCTATAGAAACCCGCATGACCTAGAAAACTTCTAATAGCTTTTACGTTTTGGGGCTCCACTAGCTTCTCTATTATTTCTATCTTGGCCCTATCGACCTCTACTCCTGCTCTAGAAACTCTGTGACCTAGGACTATCCCTTCTTCCACCATAAAGTGGCATTTCTCCCAATTAAGGACTAGGTTGGTCTCCTCACACCTAGCTAGGACTTGTCCTAAATTCTCTAAACAATTACTGAAAGAATCACCAAAGACCGAGAAGTCATCCATAAATATCTCTATCATGGATTCATCCAAGTCAGAGAAAATGGCCAACATGCACCTTTGGAATGCTGCAGGTGCATTGCATAAACCAAAAGGCATTCTGCGGAAAGCAAACGTTCCAAAGGGACATGTAAAGGTTGTTTTCTCCTAGTCCACAGGATCTATGGTGATTTGGTTATATCCAGAATAACCATCTAAGAAACAGTTGTAGGCTCGGCCAGCTATCCTATGTAACATTTGATCTATAAAAGGTAAAGGAAAATGATCTTTTTTTGTTTCTTTGTATAATTTTCTATAGTCCATACAGACTGTCCATCCTGTAATAGTTCTTGTTGGAATTAGTTCATTACTCTCATTCACTACTACAGTCATCCCCCCTTTCTTAGGCACACATTGAATTGGACTCACCCATTGACTGTTGGCGATAGGGAAGATTACACCTGCATCTAACCATTTGATTATTTCTTTTTTTACTACCTCCTTCATGGAGGGATTCAACCTACGTTGGTGATCTACTCTAGGTGTATGTTCTTCTTCCAATAATATCTTATGCATGCAATAGGAAGAGCTAATACCTCTTATGTCAGCAATCGTCCATGCAATAGCTTTCTTATGTTGCTTAAGTAGCAAAATTAACGCAATTTCATGCTCTTCACTTAATTTGGATGAAATGATAACAGGCAAAGTCTCATGCTCTCCTAAATATGCATACTTAAGATGATCAGGTAATGGTTTTAATTCTAAGAGGGGTGGATGCTCAATGGATGGTTTCAATGGATTCATGGATCTTTCAGTCAAGTCATTAGTCATACAAACATGTTGAGGTTTATTCACAGGTATATCCATTATTTCCGCAATGTTTAGGCCAGTTACATCTATTTGTACATAATCATTGGCATGCTTAGTTAACAGTTCATGCTCAAGTTGGTCTTCCATCAGTGAATCTATTATATCTACACTTGCACAAGATTCAGAATCAGAAGGATACCTTAGAGCTTTAAAGACACTAAACTTAACCTCCTCATCATGAACCCTCATGGTGAGCTCACCTTTCTGGACATCGATCAAGGCCCTACCTGTGGCTAGAAATGGTCTGCCCAATAGGATTGTTACCCCTTTGTCTGCTTCATAGTCCAAAATGATGAAGTCTGCAAGAAAAATAAATTTGTCAACCTTGACAAGAATATCCTCAATTTTCCCCTCCGGGTATGCGATGGATCTGTCTGCAAGCTGCAAGGTGACAGTGGTAGGACGTGCTTCTCCTATGCCTAGCTGACGGAATAGGAATAGGGGCATGAGATTTATGCTGGCTCCCAGGTCACAAAGAGCTCTGCCCACGTGATTGCCTCCCAACTCAACTGGTAAGGTGAAGGAACCAGGATCCTTCTCCTTCTTTGGAAGCTTGTTCTGGAGTATGGCACTGCACTCCTCGGTGAGATTCACTGTTTCAAATTCACCAATGATCTTTTTGTTAGTTATTATATCTTTCAAAAAATTAACATACGAAGGCATAGACCGCAAGACTTCTACAAATGGAATGTTCACATGCACTTGTTTTAAAATTTCTAAAAACTTATTAAAGTCTACTTCTTGTTCTTGTTTTTTCTTCAGCCTTCTAGGGAATGGAGGTGGTGGCACATATGTAGGCACTTCAGGTCGCCTAAGGACAGGTGGAGGCCTTGGTATCTCTTCTGGTTCCTCTATGATAGGTTCCAGCCTCACCCTGGATGTGCTTGTTGATGGTTGACCTTGGTTTGGCAGAAAACCCAGTGGAGCACTAGACTCTTCATTCTCTACTCTCTTTGGTGTTTCTCTAGTGTTGCTCACCAATGGTCTCCCACTTCGAAGTTCAATTGCTTGAACTTGCTCTTTTCCATCCCTTCTAGGTACTTCAGTGTCAGCAGGCAGCCTACCTTGGGGCCTATTTTTTAGTTCATTTGCTAGTTGCCCTATCTGGTTTTCTAAGCTCCTAAGGGTAGCTTGCTGACTTTGTAAGGTAGCATCATTCTTTGCAAGGTACTCCTTAAGAAAATTTTCTACTGATGACCCCATTCGAGGGTTATATGGCTTTTGGTACATGGATTGGTTATTTTGTTGAGTGAAACCAGGTGTTCCACTTGGTCTTGGTTGGTTTTGACTTTGGTTAGTGTTTTGTTGTCCCCCCCAAGAAAGATTTGGGTGGTTTCTCCAACTAGGGTTGTAAGTGTTAGAGTAGGGGTTGTTCCTAGGCTGCTGTTGACTTCCAACATAGCAGACTGAGGCTGGGTTCCCAGGGCAGTAATCATACAAGTGCCCTTCCCCACAGAACCCGCAAATTAGTGTCTCACCTTGACTATTTGATGTGCCCATTGAAATGGTTGCAGCGGTGTTGACACTGGTTTGGAGATTGGTTTGAACCATTTGTTTAACTAAATTGGTCAGGGCGTTTATTTGGCTACTCATGGCACTGAGTGCATCCTTGTCTTGAGCTCTACTTGGCTCTACTGGATCATCCGACCATCGACAGTGAGAGGCTGAGATTTTCTCCAAAATCCCATAGGCTTCATTATAGCTTTTAGAAAGCATGGAACCACCAGCTGACGAATTCAACACTTGCCTTGTACTGGGGTTGCATCCTTTGAAAAAGACATCTATTTGGATACACCATGGAATGCCATGGTGTGGACATTTAAGCAAAAGGTCCTTGAACCTTGTCCAAGCTTCGTGAAGGGACTCGTTTTCGGCTTGTTTGAATTTAATAATGTCATCACGAAAGTTGGAATTCCTATCAGGTGGGAAGTATTTGACTAGGAATTTTTCAGCCAGATCTGTCCAATTGACAATTGATCCGGAGGGTAATGAATTTAACCACGTTTTGGCTTTATCTCTTAATGAGTAAGGGAAGAGGTAAAGCCTCAAAGCTTCTTGGGAAACTCCAGGGATAAGGAAGGTATCACTAACTCCTAGGAAGTTTCTTAGATGATTGTGGGGATCTTCATTTTCCCCTCCAAAAAATTGTCCCACAGTGGACAGCATTTGGAACATTACTGGCTTTCACTCGAATGAGTTGGCAGTAATTTCCGGGCGTATAATGCTTGGGTTAAGCTCCCCAGGCATTGGAACTAGGTAGTAGAGGATGGCATTATCCTTGTCATTCGCTATTTCAATGGGGTTGCGAATGGTAGGTACCGGATTTGGGACTGGTCTATCCATTTCGGTTTGTAGGAATTGCGAAGACTCCGCAGAGTCAGCAAAGTTTTGAGTTACAGGGGGTTGTTTGAAGAAGCGTTTCTTAGCTTTGTTTCTAGCCCTAAGTAATCTTTCAGGCTTAGGATTGAACTCTAGATCGCTATTTGAATGCTCACTCATAAACTACCCAAGGGTACCTGTAAGAAGAAATGAAGAAGATCAGCTCCAATAGATACTAAGATTTTTGTTTCTAACTTAACAAATTTCGTGTTTACTAAACAAAATCCCCGGCAGCGGCGCCAAAAACTTGTTGCGTGCTCAATGTGTAAATTAAAATGCAATGATAGAGCACTCAGAACATGCAAGCATACATGGTCTTGTAGCAAGTAATAAGTATTTTTTCATTCTATTTCCCACAGAGATTTATTCTTAGTTACTAACGAAATGAGAGGTTAAGTGAGAAAGGGAGGTTTAAATGAGGTAGATTTGGGTTTAAAGTGCCTAACTATTAAGGTACGTACGAGATATGGAAGCATAAACAAGTGCAAGTAGATAGAAAAACTCGAATGTAGAAGGAAAAGAATTGCGGAAACAACAATTTTCTAGCAATGTTACTAGCAGCGAATTAGGGGTAAAGTAGGGAAACAAGGGCTACTAACGACTCCTCTATAGGCTTTCTCATACGATTCTCAAGCAGTAGATCAACTCATCATGCATCAAACTAACTCAATCTCATGTATCTTCCGATTTCATGCATTAGATCCTTTAGTTTACTCATGTCCAAGTAAGGCCTTAAGCATCTATTTATAAAAGCAAGTTTAGTGATTTGTACTAGGAAAACGCCTATTCCTAGGTCGTTTTCTGGCTACCGTGCAAGGCTAGCATGAATGTACGACTCTGAACTCTTACTCCTTCCAGAGGTTAGGAGTTCTTTGGACAAAATGGATGGCAAATCGAAATTGCCCGTGGGATGAAGCTTACATACATTCAATGCATTCGAAACTAACCTACATGCTTTATTCACGTATTTCAACCTATAGACTTGTCATTAGCATACCCTTATGTGGTTTGGTTACTCATGGATGAAGATGGAATAGAAATTTTTGAGTATTTAAACATGCTCGACAGTATTCAAGAAGAAACGACAACATACAGAAGAGATGGAGAACTTGCGAAGTGATGAAATAATGCTTCGACTAACCAAAGTTTGAACTAAACAAATAAAAACTCTGAACAACTAAAGCTAAACATAAGAGTACGAAATAGAGTGGAGTAGTATACAAAAGTGAAATAGCAAAGACAGAAGCAAGAAGGGAAAAAAAAAACAGCGGAAAACAGCAAAGTATGCGTGTGAACTCCTCGCCCCAACGCCTCGGATGAAAGTCGAAGGTAAGCTTGATCGTGGATGAATCCAATCAGAAGAGATGAAATATCCTCTCTTCTTCCTCTTAGATTATCGATTCCACCAGCTGAAACCTCCACGCCAACACCCGTGAGAGAAAACAATGAGAAACTGCGTTGAGGAAAGAGATCTACGCCTTTCGAGTGTGTCTTCAACTTTCCCCTTTGACCTCCTTTTATAGTGTTCTGCAGGTACGATTGGGCCAAGGAGAACCATCCATTCTGAACGTCGTTCTTCTACGTGGCAGCAGGAGAAAAAACGAGCGGCTGAAAGATCGCAACAAAATATAAATCAGTTAAACAAGTAACAACTTTCACTTAAAACATTGCTGAGACCGCAGTGTTTCCGCAATGCTTCAGCAATGTGCAAATTTCAACTCTTTAGCTTTGTTTTTGGTTCTTTTTCTTTCCTTTTACACATAAGTCCTAATTTAGCTTCATTATACTAATTCTCATATATAAGCACAAGTTTAAGCTCAATTCTATTAAAACGCTTAAGAGTGTACATCGTTCTATAGCAAATAAGTCCTAAAATAGTCACTTTTGGAGACGTAACACACCCCCAAACTTAAGGTTTTGCTCATCCTCGAGCAATATAAGGACTTACTTGGGCTGCTGTTAATCTCTCTAACAACTTGCTTGACTTCCCTAAGTTCACTACCTTAGGCAATGTTGTCCTGTGACACGCTTCTAAGTTTAAATCCACTTCTCTTTTTGCTTCTTCTGATTTCTGTCGCCTTATCATCCTACTGTTTTACGAACTCCCTACAACTGATCTATCTGCTTTGGTCATTAGGTTCATTGTGCAACTATCCCTAAGTTTTTAAATTCTACCTAGCTTTACCCTAGACTCAGTACATGCTTCTAATGTTTTTCTTTTGAGCTACCTAGGATTCCTTAGAGTCATGCCAGTCTTAGTATAAACCAGTGCCAATAGTACATTCATAGAACAACCTAAACCCTGGCATCACTACATTGGATATACATTCATCTCCCTTAACAAACCTATAAGCTACAACCCTGTGCTTAGCTAATTGAGGATCATAGTTCTTTTATTCAGGACCTAAGCACATAGCTATAACTCATAGGCCTACACTCTTCTTCCTTAGTTTTTCCTTTTTTCTTTCTTTCTTTGGTGGAACCTCTCCTTTGGTTACCTTTTGATGCAATTCCACTTGTGGGTTACACACATGGCACTGATTACTCAACAACCTCAAGAGAGACACCACTCTTTATTCTTTTGTTTCATTTTTTTTTCTTCAGTTTATCATTTTTTCAAAGGAAGAAGAAGAATGCTTATGTTTAAAAAGGGAGAGAGGAATGTTCCTAGGCCTAGGGCTGCCTCCCCCAAACTAAAACTTCTCATTGTCCCCAATGAGAGTCTGAGGTGGCACACCCCCAAACTTGTCCTAGAAGCATCTAGTTTAGGGCACAACAAGGAGAATCTAAAAGTCCTAGGCATAGAATGAACTTTCTAAAAGCAAATAACACAACAACAGAATTTTGTAAAAACAGTATATTAGGGCTTAAAGAGATGCATGCTGAGCAACTTAAGGGAGCTAATTTAAACTATCAAAGGTGTTCTAAGACATTCATCCAGCATGCTCACAAATAGGTCATATATGGCAGTCAAGCAAGCAGCAAGAGAGCAAAAATTAAACAGAACCAGCCTATCTATCAGTCCGTCAATAGCATGCGATAACTAACAAAAGTTGCGGCATCCGCAAAAATTTCGCAATAAACCTACAGGGCATATTTATCAATGATCAAGGCCCCTAGCATGCTATTTCCAGTCATCCAAAACTACTCAAAATAGGAAACTAAAACAAGCTAACTACTCAGATATCAACAACCTAGACTAAAACTATCCTAAACAATTAAAAACAGAACAATTATTGGAATCAAAACAATAGTCACAAGTTAACGAAAAGCAGGTTTGTTTTTTTTCTTTTTTCAAAAGGGAACAAAAGTACTCCCTCGAGTGCTCTTCAGACTGGCACTCAAACATCCTCATCATCATCCCTCCTTTCCCTAGGAGGTGCCCACGACTTCGGTAGATCAGTGGGGAAGGCAGGGAAGATGCAGCCCAACTGATCAGCCACGTCTTTGTCCCTCGCCTTCGCATATTCAGCCCACCGCGCCATCTTCTGCTGGAGGTCCATTAAGCAGGCCATGGATAAGGATTGAGCAGCCGCCAAGCCGTCCAACTCAAACTCCATATTACCTCTCTGTCGCATCCGCAAGCGAGTGGGCAGTTCCAGATGGCCTGTGTAGTTCAGCTGCCTCTCCTTTCTCTCCTTCCGATTTCATCCATTAGATCCTTTAGTTTACTCATGTCCAAGTAAGGCCTTAAGCATCTATTTATAAAAGCAAGATTAGTGATTTGTACTAGGAAAACGCCTATTCCTAGGTCGTTTTCTTGCTACCGTGCAAGGCTAGCATGAATGTACGACTCTGAACTCTTACTCCTTCCAGAGGATAGGAGTTCTTTGGACAAAATGGATGGCCAATCGAAATTGCCCGTGGGATGAAGCTTACATACATTCAATGCATTTGAAGCTATCCTACATGCTTGATTCACGTATTTCCACCTATAGACTTGTCATTAGCATACCCTTATGTGGTTTAGTTACTCATGGATGAAGATAAAATAGAAAGATTTGAGTATTTAAACATGCTCGGCAGTATTCAAGAAGAAACGACAGAAAACAGACGAAATGGAGAACTTGTGAAGTGACGAAATAACGCTTTGATTAACCACAGTTTGGACTAAACAAATAACAACTTTGAACAACTAAAGCTAAACAGAAGAGTACGAAATAGAGTGGAGTAGCGGGCAAAAGTGAAATAGCAAAGACAAAAGCAAGAAGGGAAACAAAAACAGCAGAAAACAGCAAAGTATGCGTGTGAATTCCTCGCCGCAACGCCTCGGATTAAAGTTTAAGGTGAGCTTGATCGTGGATGAATCCAATCAGAAGAGATGGAAGATCCTCTCTTCTTCCTCTTAGATTATCGATTCCACCAGCTGAAACCTCCACGCCAACACCCGTGAGAGAAAACAATGAGAAACTGCGTTGAGGAAAGAGATCTACGCCTTTCGAGTGTGTATTCAACCTTCCCCCTTGACCTCCTTTTATAGTGTTCTACAGGTACGATTGGGCCAAGGAGAACCATCCATTCTGAACGTCGTTCTTCTACGTGGCAGCAGGAGAAAAAACGAGCGGCTGAAAGATCGCAACAAAATAGAAATCAGTTAAACAAGTAACAACTTTCACTTAAAACATTGCTGAGACCGCTATGTTTCCGCAATGCTTCAGCAATGTGCAAATTTCAACTCTTTAGCTTTTTTTTTGGTTCTTTTCCTTTCCTTTTACACATAAGCCCTAATTTAGCTTCATTCTACTAATTCTCATATATAAGTACAAGTTTAAGCTAAATTCTACCAAAAACGCTTAAGAGTGTGCATCTTTCTATAGCAAATAAGTCCTAAAATAGTCACTTTTGGAGACGTAACAACCACCTTTCGTTTCCTTGGGGTAACCTACAAATAGGCACAATTTTGATTGATGTTCCAACTTCTTTGGATTGGGTACTAGCACATGTGTCGGACACCCCCAAATCCTGAAGTGATGTAAACTACCTTTACGCCCTCTCCATAACTCATGAGGTGTTTCAGAAACACTCTTAGAGGGAACCATGTTCAAAATATATACTGCAGTCTCTACTGCATATCCCCAAAACGAACTAGGCAAATGAGCATAACTCATCATAGATCGAACCATGTCTAACAGGGTTCTATTTCTCCTCTCGGACACACCATTCTGCTGTGGTGTTCCTGGTGCTGAGAGTTGAGATACTATTCCATGTTCTATCATATAGTCCTGGAATCTTAAATCCATATACTCTCCACCTCGATCTGATCGGAGTGTTTTTATCGATTTACCTAATGTGTTCTCAACCTCTGCCTTATACTCTATGAAGTTTTCAAGTGCTTCGGACTTATGATGCATTAGATAAAGATAATCGTACCTAGAATAATCATCAATGAAACTGATGAAATATTCATACCCTCCTTGTGCTTTGACATTCAACGGACCGCAGAGATCCGAATGCACGATTTCTAGAGGTTCTTTGGACCTATGACCTTTTTCAGAAAAAGATCGTTTGGTCATTTTGCCCTCAAGACAAGACTCACATGGCGGTAAAGAGTTGTCCTCTAAACGATTTAGCAGACCACTCTTAACCAATCTCCCAATCCTATTGAGATTAATGTGACATAGTCTTAAGTGCCAAAGATAAGTACTTGGAGAAAGTTTCTGTCTTTTAGTTTGAGTCTCAACTGTTTTAAACATTTCAGTGTTCAAAATAGCTTTGACTTCGGTTGGTCTTAACACATACAAGTTGTTTTCAAGTTTCGCAGAACAAATACGTACACCTCTTTTGCTAATGAACGCTTCATTATGAACAAAAGATACTGTATACAACTGTTCTAACAAACAAGATATAGATACAAGATTCCTCTGGAAGGTAGGAACCAGGAGTACATTTTCTAGTAAAATGAAACGATCTCTATACAACAACTTTACAGCTCCCACTGCTTTAGCTGAGACAACCTCTCCAGTTCCAACTCTGAAAGTTATCTCACCTCGAGAAAGTGGCTGCCAAGAACTAGTTTCCTGAAAAGAAGAACAAACATGGTTAGTAGCTCCTGAATCAAGTATCCAGGTATGACAATCATGTTCTACTAAACATGTTTCGACAACAAATAAATCATATTTACCTTGTCTTTCCTTCTCAGTCTTTTTCTCTGCAAGATACTCTGGGCAATTCCGTTTCCAGTGCCCATCTACACCACAATGGAAACATTTTCCTTTGTCTGTAGATCTAGTCTTGCTCTTACCTGCAGCAGGTGCTTTTCCCTTCCTTTTATCTTTCTTCTTCTTTTGAATACTCTTATTCTTAATAGAAGAAAGTTCAGACCTACTCCCTGAAGACGACCCCTTTTGGAATTTCCTAGAAGTGACAACGTTTGCCTCATTCTCTTTTCCTTTAGAAGTGTGAAGGGACTGATAGGTCTGTAGCTCGCTGAGGAGAGAAGTCAAATTATACTTTATCTTGTTCATTACCATATTGGTTCTGAACTGAAGGAAACTCTTCGGAAGAGATTCCATGATAAAGCTTACTTGACTTGACTCATCAATAGTAGCTCCATTTACTTCCGCCACATTGAAGTGGACCATCATGTTAAGGACATGCTCCCGAACAGGGGTACCCTCCTTCATGCGAGAGTTGTAAACGTATTTGAGGGCTTCATGACAGACCGATGAGGACGGTAGTCCAAACATCGCCTGTAATGAAGACATGATTTCTTTAGCAGAAACCATATCCTCGTGCTTCTTAGCTAACACATCAGATATGCTGGCTAAGATATAGACTCGGGCTTTATCATTAGCCCTTGTCCATCTATCATATACGTCTCGAACAGTTCGAGTCGCATCCGAGCTATGAGGGGGAGGACAGTCCTCTGATAAGACGAACCTGAGATCATCTAGAACGAGAATCGTATTCAAGTTTGATTTCCAGGTCGCGTAGTTATCGCCAGTTAACTTATCAGAAGCTAGTAAGTGAATGAAAGAGCTAGACATGCTGAAAAGAGAATGAATAAATATTAGTGAAAAGGTTTTAACCTAATTTACACACCAATCAAGAATTTAGCAAAGAATAATAATGTACCCAAAACTCATTATTAAACTGCAACGATACTTCAGTGGGTCAGAATGGTCGCTATCGAGGGGCAGTCAAGCATTCCTTCACTGAATCAAGACATTCTTGACTAAATGCTAATACCAGAATATCTCATATTCCTATAGCATCTTAGTTATCGCTGTTTGGTCAAGATTTACTAACTCCTTAGCAAATCTCGTAAGTGTGACCCTCCATTTTTAGAATTCATAGGGCGGCCCCAACGATGCAACTGAATGGAAATGTCAAAGTTGGGAATGGCTCTATGTTTCTTTATCCATAAATGGTGATTGAGATGTTCCGATTCCTATGAAACGGCCCTCCGAATGGATCGGTACCTCTTGTGGGCACCTAGCAGGCAGAACATAGGAATCTCACGGTTCAATCCAATGGAGGAGACCGCAGGATGTATTGACATACTTCCTTCTCCCACTTACTATAAATACTTTCTCCATTCACTTTGCTCTGGAATTATGCAAATACCATCCGAATGGGGATGCCCTATTGACATCACGAGGCCGAGCATAATTCTCACGGTGTGAACTTGACAGAGAATGTAGGAGGAGAGGGACATATCATATATACCTTCTCAACACCTCTTCTAAGTATTTTAAGACGGAATGGGTAAATTACTCAGGCATTATCCGGCTAAGAAAATAAGACCTAAGTCTAGGTAAAACAAATTTTTACCTATGATGTCTAGGTGATAAACATTTTATTACCTCACACCACTCACGCATGCTCATAAAGCCGGGTTAACTTTACTCAAGTACCGGATGGTCCCCAGGTAGAAGGTGTTCCGTAAACCGTCAGCTTAAATACCTCCAACCTCGAGCAGGATGTCCCCGGGTGAGTTTCTTGTAACCTTAGCATTTACAAGATATGGACCTATTCATCTAATGAAACGGAACGATACATTCAACCCTAAGTGAGCATGTCATTGTCTTTGTTATAGATTTTAAAAGTCTATGCCAATTTTACAACGCTTTGCAAAACTAAGACTAAATACAACAAACTTCTACATGCTTCTTAAACATGCAACACTAAGGCATGACAAGTTTAATACTTAATTTCATAATCAATAGAACACTTATATCGATTATGCTCTTAAACATTCAACTCTTAATTCATAATCAATATAACACTTATATCAATACTCTGAATTAAGCATGCATCCTATACATTATAACACTTATAACAAACAAAATGCATCTAATGTTGGATGTTTAATTTCATAATTAATATAACACTTATATCAATTATTCTATAAAGCAAACAACATCTAATTCATGAATTAATATAACTCTTATATTAATACTCATGAATAAACATGCATCCTATACATTATAACACTTATAATATACCATGTGCATAAAACTAGGACAAACTATGTTGTTCATTCAATTTCATAATTAATATAACACTTATATCAATTATTCTATTGAACTAACAACAACTAATTCATGAATTAATATAACTTTTATATTAAAACGAATGAATTGCCAAATATGCATACGATCTATTATAACACTTATAACATATTTTCAATGCATGAAGCTTGCTTCCTACGGTGGGATTTTAAATCTATATGGCATACGCTATGCACATACAAACATGGAATTTAATTAAAACATACATTCACAATGCATAATTAATTAAACACACTAAAGTGGATCGATTTTGGCATTTAACAAGCAATAACTAATTTATTACAAGCTTGATCAATTAGCTACGTCTTGAGCGGACTTCGAACTCTTCGCACCGCCTTTGACCAACTTGCTTCCTCCGAACGCTTCGGCCAAATTCTCTTCGAATTTCTCCTCGTATTGCCAAGAATGAGTTTGAACTTACACCGAACATTTCGGCGAGTTTCAAACTCAACTTTCTTTCACAATGAAATCTATATGGACTCTAATGACTCTAAAAATACAGACTCTTTAGCATGCATTAAAACCCATACATTCTCGGGCAATTACAAATAATGAAATTAAAAAAAAAACTATGCCAAAATCTATATTCACTTTAGAATCCAATCAGAAACAATTTCTAAAATAAAACCCACCATAATTTAAATTGATGGAAATTGAGTGGCCAAAAACGCTCTGATACCAATTGATGGAGCGCATGGCACGCAGCGGAAGCGATTTGGATCATAGACACTCTAATTTCATCAATTTAAACAAACGGAAACATGTAAAAGCAATGAAAAAGAGAAATTAGAACACATACCCTTGTCGTTCGTATTTCTTCAATTTTCACTGCCAGAAGCTCCTCACGAGCTGAACGAGCCTTCTGACGAAACCTTCGTGGACCACCCACGGTAGTCCCGCTATCCTCGGGCTGAGAAACGGAGTAGTGGGACTCCTTTTACAAAAGAATCGGAGGAAGAAGCTCACTGAATCAAAACAATACAGATAGTTGAGAAGAGGAAGAAGACGTGGTTTAAAAAAAAAATGAAATCCAAATTTCATTTGAATTGTGAAACCCAAAGAGCACTCAGCTCTTTTGTTTTTCTTTTTTCTTTTTTTTTTTTTTTTTAATTGATCTGATGATATATATATATATACCTTGTATATAAAATTTACATGTGTCTTACATCTTGCATGTAAGACACATGTAAATATATATATATATATATATATATTTATTATTATTATTAAAAATAATAATAATTATTTTATTAATTAAACTTTTTAATTAATAAAAATATATATATATATTAATTAATATTATTTAATTAAATATCAAATATTAATTAAATAATATAATTAATCCCGGTTTTCCGAAAACCGACTTTTCACATATGAATCCAATTCATATTGTAGACCAATCTCATATTTAAATCATATTTAAATATGTCAATATTCTTCCACAAACCCGAATTTGAACGATTCAAATTCTTTTCTTTTCTTTTATATTGTTTCACGACTTTATCCGAGCTGGCCAAGAGAACCGTAAGGACCTACAGATCATGAGCTCCAACGATACAAGATTATCCGGTCAAAACTCTTTCAACCGAACTAACCAACATTCGTTAACCCCCGGAGACTCCACTAAAGTCCAAGGGCTGCACTCTCCTCACTGTAGATATATTGTGTCATGTTGATATAACTATCATCAGTAAGTCGATCATTCACAGGTCGTTCATAATCACAACGGGTCATTTATATCGTTTAACCCTTGTATTATATCTTGTTCCTTAAGTACCACTGACACCTCTAATGAACAATTGATTTGTGGTCCAACCATCAAATCAGATTCCTCCCTGATCAGGAGAGGATGGGCCCATTGTTCAAGACCTGGAGTCAGCACTTAAGGGAACAACCTCTCTACTAACCCTTAAAGCGGGTAGGAGTGGATTCCATCTCGCACAACTATGTCCCCAGCCACTTATTCGATCTTATCCCCAATATGGTAGTGTTACGTCTCCAAAAGTGCTTATTTTAGGACTTATTTGTGTTAGAAAAACGTGCATTTGTAAGTATTTGTGATAGGATTTAGCTTGAATCTATGCTTATATATATGAATTAGGAGAATGAAGCTAAATTAGAACTTGTATGCAAAAGGAAAGAAAAAGAATGAAAAACGAAGTTAGAAGAATGGAAATTGTGCATTGCGAAGGCATTGCGGAAACATTGCTAAAACAGCAATGTTTTAAGTGAAATCCGTATGGCTAACCTTTTTTCTGTTGTGATCCGATATTTCAGGGATTCGTTCTTTCTCCTTCATCCATGTTAAAGTACGACGTTGAGAATGGATGGTTCTCCTTGGCCCAATCGCACCTGCAGAATACTATAAAAGGAGGTCAAAGAGGAGGGTTTAATCATCATCCGAAAGCGTTGAAGTCTCTTCGCAGCGCAGTCTTTTCCATTCTTTCTCTTCTCCGTCTGTTGGTTTGAGAGGTTCAGATGTTGGAGTCGACAATCTGATAGGAAGAAGAGAAGATTATTGGGTTCATCCAAGCAAGGCTCACCTTTCTCTCCCTTTAGCCGAGGCGTTTGCGACAAGGCGATCAAGCACACCTTTACTTGCTTTCTGCTTAGTTTCTTATTTCCAGCAATATTTGTTGTTATTTCTTTTCCATTAGTTAATCCATTCCATTTCGTTGCTTTCTGTCTTTACTTTAGTAACTCTGAGTTTCCATTTGTTTCGTTCAAGCGATTAATAAATCAAAAACACAATTCATTATTTCATGGTCTTTGTCTTTGCTGTCCACTGCTTTAACTTTCTGTTTTGTCTTTAACTCTCTTTTAAGCATGTCTACTTCATCTAATATTTCTGTTCTCCCTACATCCATGAGTAACTAAGTCACATAGGGGCATGCTAATGAAAATACTATAGGCTAAAACACGTGAACCAAGCATGTAGGATAGCTCTCGAATGCATTGATTGTATGTAAGCTTCATACCACGGGCAATTTCGATTGGCCATCCATTTTGTCCAAAGAACTCCTAACCTCTGGAAGGAGTAAGAGTTCAGAGTCATACACTCATGCTAGCCTCTCAAGGTAGCCAGAAAACGACCTAGGAATAGGCGTTTTCCTAGTACAAATCATAACTCGTTGTTTTAACAAGATGCTTAAGACCTTACTTGGACATGAGTAAACTAAAGAATCTAATGCATGAAATCGGAAGATGCATTAGAATGAGTTAGTTTGATGCATAGAGAGTTGATCTAATGCTTGAGAATCGTGTGAAAAAGTCTATAGGATAGTCGTTAGTAGCCCTTGTTTCCACATTTTACACACTTTCGCTGTTAGTAACATTGCGGTAAAATTGCTGTTCTCGCAATTCTATTAAGTTAAAAATTCTGCCTTAGCTATTTTCCTCTTCGTTTATTAATCTCTTCTCTTTTCATTTGAGTGTATCATTGGCTTGCACTTGTTTATGTTGCTATCCTTTATCTATTCATTAGTAATTAGGCATTTTTAAACCAAATCTACCCCATCAAATCCACCCATTCTTGCTTAACAACACACTTCGCGAGTAACTAATAATAAGTCTCTATGGGAAAACGAATGAAAAAATATTTACTACTTGCTACAAGATCATGTATGCTTGCATGTTCTGAGTGCTCTCTTATTGCATATTTCTTTTAACCATTGAGCACGCAACAAGTTTTTGGCGCCGCTGCCAGGGACTTAGTTTAGCGAAAACGAAATTTGTTAAGTTTGAAACACAAGTTTAATATCCATTGGGACTAATCTATTTCTTATTTCTTTTGCAGGTACCATTGGGTTAATTTATGAATGAGCATTCAATTAGCGATCTAGAGTTCAATCCTGAGCCTGAGAGATTACTTAGGGCCAGAAACAAAGCTATGAAACGTCTCTTTAAACAACCCTCTATACCTCAAATAATTGCTGAAACCGCAGAGTTTCCGCAATTCCATCAAGAAGAAATGGAGATACCAAACCCAAATCCGGCACCTACCACTCGCAATCCCATCGAAATAGCGAATGATAAGGATAGTGCCATACTTTCTTACCTAGTACCTATGCCTGGGGAACTAAACCCAAGCATAATCCGCCCTGAAATTACTGCCAACTCATTCGAGTTAAAGCCAGTAATGTTCCAAATGTTGTCCACTGTGGGACAATTCTTTGGAGTAGAAAATGAGGATCCCCACAACCATCTTAGAAACTTCCTAGGAGTCAGTGATACATTCCTCATCCCTAGAGTTTCCCAAGAAGCCTTGAGGCTTTACTTGTTCCCTTACTCTTTGAGGGATAAAGCAAAAACGTGGTTAAACTCATTACCCTCTGGATCAGTCCGCAATTGGACAGACTTGGCGGAGAAATTCCTAGTCAAATACTTCCCACCTGATAGGAATTCAACCTTTCGTGATGACATTATTAAATTCAAACAAGCTGAAAATGAGTCTCTTCACGAAGCTTGGACAAGGTTCAAGGACCTTCTGCTTAAATGTCCACACCATGGCATCCCATGGTGTATCCAAATAGAGGTCTTTTTCAAAGGATGCAACCCCAGCACCAGACAAGTTCTAAATTCATCTGCTGGTGGTTCCATGCTGTCCAAGAGTTATAACGAAGCCTATGAAATCTTGGAGAAGATCTCAGCATCTCACTGTAGGTGGTCAGATGATCCAATAGAGAGAAGTAGAGCTCAAGATAAGGACGCACTCAATGCCATGAGTAGCCAAATTAGCGCCCTGACCAACCTAGTTAAACAAATGGCTCAAGCCAATCTCCAAACTAGTGTCAACACCGCCACAGCCATGTCAATGGGCACACAACCGAATCAAGGTGAGACACTACCCTGTGGATTCTGTGGGGAAGGGCATCTGTATGAATACTGCCCTGGGAATCCAGCCTCAATCTGCTATGTAGGAAGCCAGCAGCAGCCTAGGAACAACCCTTATTCCAATACTTACAATCCTGGCTGGAGGAACCACCCAAATCTTTCATGGGGTGGCCAGCAAAATACTAACCAAGCTCCTAACGAGCCAAGACCGAGTGGAACACCTGGTTTCACTCCCCAACATAACCAATTCATGTATCAAAAACCATACAACCAACCAGTAGGGTCATCTGTAGAAAACTTACTCAAGGAATACATAGCCAAGAATGATGCCACCCTGCAAAGTCAACAAGCTACCCTCAGGAGCCTAGAGAACCAAATAGGGCAACTAGCCAATGAACTCAAAAGTAGGCCCCAAGGTAGACTTCCTGCTGACACAGAGATGCCAAGGAGAGATGGTAAAGAACAAGTTCAAGCAATTGAACTCAGAAGTGGGAGACCATTGGTGAGCAACACTAAAGAAGCCCCAAAGAGAGTAGAGAACAATGAGTCTAGTGCTCCACTGGAGTCTCTGCCAAACCAAGGTCAACCCTCAACAAGCACATCAGGAGCAAGGCTGGAGCCAATCATAGAAGAGATAGAAGAAATTCCAAGGCCTCCACCTATCCTGAGGCGACCTGAAGTGCCTGCTTATGTGCCACCACCTCCATTCCCTCGACGGCTAAGGAAAAAACAAGAACAGGAAGTGCACTTTAATAAATTTCTGGAAATTCTTAAACAAGTGCATGTTAATATTCCTTTTGTAGAAGTTTTACAGTTTATGCCCTCTTATGTAAAGTTTTTAAAGGATATAATCACTAACAAAAAAACTATTGGCGAATTTGAAAGAGTGAATCTCACTCAGGAGTGCAGTGCCATACTCCAGAACAAGCTGCCAAAGAAGGAGAAGGATCCTGGTTCCTTCACCTTACCAGTGGAGTTAGGAGGCAAGCACGTGGGCAGAGCTCTTTGTGACCTGGGAGCCAGCATAAACCTCATGCCCCTATCACTATTCCGCCAGCTAGGAATAGGAGAAGCGCGTCCCACCACTGTCACTTTACAACTTGCAGACAGATCCATAGCATACACTGAGGGTAAGATTGAGGATATTCTTGTAAAGGTTGACAAGTTTATTTTTCTTGCAGACTTCATTATCCTGGATTATGAAGCAGACAAGGAGGTCCCCATCCTATTAGGCAGACCATTTCTCGCCACAGGTAGGGCCCTGATAGATGTCCAGAAAGGTGAGCTCACTTTGACGGTTCACGATGAGGAGGTTAAATTTAGTGTTTTTAAAGCTTTAAGGTACCCCTCTGGCTCTGAATCTTGTGCTAGCATGGACATTGTAGATTCAATAATGGAAGAACAACTGGAGCATGAATTAATGACTAAGCATGCTAATGAATATGTACAATTAGATTTAACTGATTTGAATGTTTATGAGATAATAGATATACCTGTAGATAAGATACAACCTGTTTGTATGAATAATGACTTAACTAACAGATCCTTGAATCCATTAAAACCATCCATTGAGCATCCACCTGTCTTAGAATTGAAACCTTTACCCACTCACCTTAAATATGCATATCTAGGAAGTAATGATACTTTGCCTGTGATTATTTCCTCTAAATTGAGTGAGAAGCATGAGGTTGAACTAATATTATTACTTAGGCAGCATAAAAAGGCTATTGCATGGACTATTGCTGACATTAGAGGCATTAGCCCTTCTTACTGCATGCATAAGATTAAATTAGAAGAAGAACATACACCCCGAGTAGATCACCAACGTAGGTTGAACCCCTCTATGAAAGAGGTAGTAAAAAAGGAAATCATAAAATGGTTAGATGCAGGGGTAATCTTCCCTATAGCTAGTAGTCAGTGGGTGAGTCCTATACAATGTGTACCTAAGAAGGGAGGGATGACTGTAGTAGTAAATGAGAGCAATGAACTGATTCCAACTAGAACTATTACAGGATGGAGAGTCTGTATGGACTACAGAAAATTGAATAAGGAAACAAAAAAGGATCACTTCCCTTTACCATTTATTGACCAAATGTTAGATAGGATAGCTGGTAGAGCTTATTACTGCTTTCTAGACGGTTATTCAGGATATAACCAAATCACTATAGACCCTAAGGACCAGGAGAAGACAACCTTCACTTGTCCCTTTGGAACATTTGCCTTTCGCAGAATGCCTTTTGGCTTATGCAATGCACCAGCAACGTTCCAAAGGTGCATGTTGGCAATCTTCTCTGACTTAGATGAATCCATGATAGAAATATTTATGGATGACTTCTCAGTCTTTGGTGATTCATTCACAAACTGTTTAGAGAACTTAGGACAAGTCCTGTCTAGGTGTGAGGAGACCAACCTAGTACTTAATTGGGAGAAGTGCCACTTCATGGTGGACGAAGGGATAGTCCTAGGTCACAGAGTGTCTAGAGCAGGAGTAGAGGTCGATAGGGCCAAGATTGAAATAATAGAGAAGTTAGTGGAACCACAGAATGTGAAAGCCATTAGAAGTTTCTTAGGACACGCTGGTTTCTATAGAAGGTTCATTAAGAACTTTTCCAAGATCTCCAAACCTTTGTGTGAGCTTCTAGAGCTGAATAAACCGTTCATCTTCTCTAAAGAATGTTTACTAGCCTGGACAACCCTTAAGGAAGCACTAGTCAAAGAACCTATTATAGTGGGGCTGTTTATCCAAAAGTGCTTATTTTAGGACTTGTTTGTGATAGAAAAACGTGCATTGCTAGGTATTTGTGAGAGGATTTAGCTTAAATCTATGCTTATATATACAAATTAGGAGAATGAAGCTAAATTAGAGCTTAGATGCAAAAGGAAAGGAAAATAATGCAAAACGAAGTTAAAAGAGTGAAAACTGTGCATTGCGGAGGCATTGCGGAAACATTGCTAAAACAACAATGTTTCAAGTGAAATCCGTAAGTTGGCTAACCTTTTTCTGTTGAGATCCCATATTTCAGGGATTCGTTCTTTCTCCTCCATCCATTTTGAAGTACGACGTTGAGAATGGACGGTTCTCCTTGGCCCAATCGCACCTGCAGAAGACTATAAAAGGAGGTCAAAGTGGAGGGTTCAATCATCATCCGAAAGCGTAGAAGTCTCTTCGCAGCTCCATTTTTCTCCTGTTTTTCTCTTCCGTCTGTTGGGTTGGAAAGCTTAGCTGCTGGAGTCGACAATCTGATAGGAAGGAGAGAAGATTCATCTTCTCTTCTGATTGGATTCATCCACGCAGGGCTTACCTTTCTCTCCCTTCAGCCGAGGCGTTTGCGACGAGGCATTCAAGCTCATTTACTGCTTTTTGTCTTTCACTTCTGATTTCCAGCACTGTTTAGTTGTTATTTCTTTTCTATTAGTTAGTTCAATTCATTTCGTTGCTTTCTGTCTTTGTGTTATTTACTTTAAGCTTTTATTTGTTCATTCAAACAATCAGTTAATCAACGTGCAATTCATCACTTCGCAATTTCAATATCCTCCTCTGCCTACTGTTTTGCCTTGCTATTTTAAGTCTATTCTTCTTCTAAGTATGCCTATTTTATCTATTAAGTCTGTTCTTTCTACATCCATGAGTAACTAAGTCACATAGGGGCATGCTAATGACAACACTATAGGCTAAAACACGTGAACCAAGCATGTAGAATAGCTCTCGAAAGCATTGTTTGTATGTAAGCTTCATCCCACGGGTAATTTCGATTGGCCATCCATTTTTTCCAAAGAAATCCTAACCTCTGGAAGGAGTAAGAGTTCAGAGTCATACACTCATGCTAGCCTTTCAAGGTAGCCAGAAAATGACCTAGCAATAGGCGTTTTCCTAGTACAAATCATAACTTACTGTTTTACACAAGATGCTTAAGACCTTACTTGGACATGAGTAAACTAAAGAATCTAATGCATGAAATCGGAAGATACATGAGAATGAGTTAGTTTGATGTATAGAGAGTTGATCTAATGCTTGAGAATCGTGTGAAAAAGCCTATAGGATAGTCGTTAGTAGCCCTTGTTTCTCCATTTTACACACTTTCGCTGTTAGTAACATTGCGGTAAAATTGCTGTTCTCGCAATTCTATCAAGTTAAAAATTCTGCTTAGCTATTTTCCTCTTCGTTTCTTAATCTCTTCTCTTTACATTTGAGTTTATCATTGACTTGCACTTGTTTATGTTGCTATTCTTTATACATTCATTAGTAATTAGGTAATTAAAAACCAAATTTACTCCATCACATCCACCCATTCTTACTTAACAACACACTTCGCGAGTAACTAGTAATAAGTCTCTGTGGGAAAACGAATGAAAAAATACTTACTACTTGCTATAAGATCATGTATGCTTGCATGTTCTGAGTGCTCTCTCTTTCTTATTGCTTATTTCTTTTACACATTGAGCACGCAACAAGTTTTTGGCGCCGCTGCCGGGGACTTAGTGTAGCGAAAACGAAGTTTGTTAAGTTTGAAACACAAGTTTAAAATCCATTGGGACTAATCTATTTCTTATTTCTTTTGCAGGTACCATTGGGTTAGTTTATGAATGAGCATTCAATTAGCGATCTAGAACTCAATCCTGAGCCTGAGAGATTACTTAGGGCCAGAAACAAAGCTAAGAAACGTCTCTTTAAACAACCCTCTATACCTCAAATAATTGCTGAACCCGCAGGGATTCCGCAATTCCATCAAGAAGAAATGGATATACCAAACCCAAATCAGGCACCTACCACTCGCAATCCCATCGAAATAGCGAATGATAAGGATAGTGCCATGGTAGCGATATTATTGAACTATCGCCAATCATCGGGTTGTCGAGACCCGCCAAAATGAATTTAAAAGTGCCCGAAATCACTAAACTATTTGTAGAATAGTAGTAACGGGGTCGATCCACAGGGAATTAAGGTATTTTAACTTAATCTTAATTAAATTTGCAAACTATTAATATAGACCAAATAAGGGGGGATTGTTGGATTTTACGTAATTAAGATGGAACAAAGCAAATGGGAAAGAATTTAACTAACGGAGTTTCTGACTCGGGACGATCGGGGATAAATTTAGCATACCTCTTGGGTCATAGGTTGATGAGTATTATGGTTAAACAATTTAACGAATGCACAGCTCGTCTAAAATAAATAAATAACTCAGACATGCTCCATGGATTTAATTAAACATAATCAATTATGCTAATCAAGCATACCGTTCGGACATTGGCGGCCAAACGCTCTCCCAAGACCGAACGGTAGCAACAAGCTAACTGTGACGACTATCTAATTTGGACGCGAAATTAGTGTGTCGATTTGGAATTCTAATTCGGGAAGAACGAACACCAAGAGCGTAAGGACGCCAATACGCTCAAGGTGCCATAATTCCTTGTTACTTGGCGGAAACGAGAGGCACGGCATCAATTCCTTTAACGAATGAACATGCTCAAAATCAAGGGTGCCTAGTCCTAAATCATTCAAACGTGCTCATAGATTAAGCTAAGAAATAGAATTCAATTCAATAAAATATCCAACCAATTCAGAAATTCAATCCTACAACCTCACCAAGAGTTCATACTACATTTGTCCTTACAATCCCGAGCCAAAAACGGTAAATCTACTCACTCATGACTTGTGTGACGTGGGATGGCTTCAAACCGAGCTTTCTAGCCCCTCCCATGGTGGAAAATAGCTGCTGGACGTCAAATCAGGCGCGGAGCTCGAGGTAGAAGATGATAATCGCGGCTAAAATCGGACAGAAACTTAAGTAATCCGTCGTAGCGTCGAGACGCTAGGGTAGCGTCTCGACGCTGCGCCCTAAATAATCCGCGCGCACAGTCGGGGTAGCGTCGAGACGCTCGCGCAGCGTCGAGACGCTAGGCGCGGCGTCGAGCGAGCGTCGAGACGCTGTCGCTCGACGCTTGCTCTCGGGTTTTTGTTCAATTCAGCGCTTCAGACTTCGGAGCGTCGAGACGCTATGGCAGCGTCTCGACGCTGGGCAGCGTCGAGCTAGCGTCGCGACGCTGTCGCTCGACGCTAGCTCTCGGGTTTTTGCATGGATTTTTGCCTTCCATTTCTCCAAAGTGCTCATCCTTCATGCCTTGCATGGATCTTCCCCGGAAGTGTTCTTAGGCCTTTAAAACGCTATATTTAAGCCTCGAAAAGCGTTGAAACGCTCCCGAGGGCGAATTACCGAGAACACCTGCAATAATCACATATAAGCAAGATTAAGCCAATAATAAACGTGAATTAATGATATAATTATAACTCCAAAATGGAGCTATCATGCCATACTTTCTTACCTAGTACCTATGTCTGGGGAACTAAACCCGAGCATAATCCGCCCTGAGATTACTGCCAACTCATTCGAGTTAAAGCCAGTAATGTTCCATATGTTGTCCACTGTGGGACAATTCTTTGGAGTAGAGAATGAGGATCCCCATAACCATCTTAGAAACTTCTTAGGAGTTAGTGATACATTTCTCATCCCTGGAGTTTCCCAAGAAGCCTTGAGGCTCTACCTCTTCCCTTACTCTTTGAGGGACAAAGCCAAAACGTGGTTAAACTCATTACCCTCTGGATCAGTCCGCAATTGGACAGACTTGGCGGAGAAATTCCTAGTCAAATACTTCCCACCTGATAGGAATTCTACCTTTCGTGATGATATTATTAAGTTCAAACAAGCTGAGAATGAGTCTTTTCACGAAGCTTGGACAAGGTTCAAGGACCTTCTACTTAAATGTCCATATCATGGTATTCCATGGTGTATCCAAATAGAGGTCTTTTTCAAAGGATGCAACCGTAGCACCAGACAAGTTCTAAATTCATCTGCTGGTGGTTCCATGTTGTCCAAAAGTTATAACGAAGCCTATGAGATCTTGGAGAAGATCTCAGCATCTCACTGTAGGTGGTCAGATGATCCCACAGAGCCAAGTAGAGCTCAAGATAAGGACGCACTCAATACCATGAGTAGCCAAATTAGCGCCCTGGCCAACCTAGTTAAGCAAATGGCTCAAACCAATCTTCAAACTAGTGTCAATACCGCCACAGCCATGTCAATGGGCACCCAACCAAGCCAAGGTGAGACACTACCCTGTGGATTCTGTGGGGAAGGGCATCTGTATGAATACTGCCCTGGGAATCCAGCCTCAGTCTGCTATGTAGGAAGCCAACAGCAGCCTAGGAACAACCCCTATTCCAATACTTATAATCCTGGCTGGAGGAACCACCCAAATCTTTCATGGGGTGGCCAGCAAAGTACTAACCAAGCACCTAACCAGCCAAGACCGAGTGGAACACCTGGTTTCACTCCCTAACATAACCAATCCATGTATCAAAAACCATACAACCAACCAGTAGGGTCATCTGTAGAAAACTTACTCAAGGAATACATAGCCAAAAATGATGCCACCCTGCAAAGTCAGCAAGCTACCCTCAGGAGCCTAGAAAACCAAATAGGGCAATTAGCCAATGAACTCAAAAGTAGGCCCCAAGGTAGACTTCCTGCTGACACAGAGGTGCCAAGGAGAGATGGTAAGGAACAAGTTCAAGCAATTGAACTCAGAAGTGGGAGACCATTGGTGAGCAATACGAAAGAAGCCCCAAAGAGAGTAGAGAACAATGAGTCTAGTGCTCCACTGGAGTCACTGCCAAACCAAGGTCAACCCTCAACAAGCACATCAGGAGCAAGGCTGGAGCCAATCATAGAAGAGATAGAAGAAATTCCAAGGCCTCCATCCATCCTGAGGCGACCTGAAGTGCCTGCATATGTGCCACCACCTCCATTTCCTCGAAGGCTAAAGAAAAAACAAGAACAGGAAGTGCACTTTAATAAATTTCTAGAAATTCTTAAGCAAGTGCATGTCAATATGCCTTTTGTATTAGTTTTGCAGTCTATGCCCTCTTATGTAAAGTTTTTAAAGGATATAATTACTAACAAGAAAATAATTGGCGAATTTGAAACAGTGAATCTCACTGAGGAGTGCAGTGCCATACTCCGGAACAACCTGCCAAAGAAGGAGAAGGATCCTGGTTCCTTCACCTTACCAGTGGAGTTAGGAGGCAAGCATGTGGGCAGAGCGCTTTGTGACCTGGTGTTGCGTGCTCAATGTGTAAAGATAATTATGCAAAAGTGTAGAGAGAGAGCACTTAGAACATGCAAGCATACATGGTCTCACAGCAAGTAGTAAGTATATTTCATTCGTTTTTTCCACAGAGACTCATTTTTAGCTATTCGCGAAGTGTGTTTGTTAAGAAAGATGGGATGAATTTGATGGGGTAAAATTGGTTTTTAATTATCTACTTTTTGCTGAATGTATAAAGGGATATAACATAAACAAATGCAAGTTAAAACTAGACCTAAAAGACAAGAGATGGAATTAATAAACGAGAAAGAAAACAGCTAAACAGAATGAAAATCTGGCAGAATTGCGAGGACCGCAATGTTTCCGCAATTAAACAGCAACGAAAGTGTGTAAATGGGTGGATTAAGGGCTACTAATGACTATCCTATAGGCATTTTCTTACGATTCTCAAGCATTGGATCAACTCTCTATACATCAAACTCACTCTATCTCAAGTATCGTCCGATTCCATGCATTAGAGTCTTAAGTTTACTCGACTTCAAAGTAAGGACTTAAGCATCTTGTTTAAGCAGGAGTGTTTAGCTTGTACTAGGGAAACGCCTATTCCTAGGCCGTTTCCTGGTTACCATGAAAGGCTAGCATGATTATATGACTCTGAACTCTTACTCCTTCCAGAGGTTAGGAGTTCTTTGGACAAAATGGATGGCCAATCGAAATTGCCCGTGGAATGAAGCTTACATACAATCAATGTTCGAGTGTCAATCTGCCTACTTGATTCACGTTTTTTTAGCCTATAGTTCTGTCATTAGCATGCCCCTAAGTGATTTAGCTACTCATGGATATAAGGAGAACAGAAAGGGTAGATAAAACAGACATGCTTAGAAGGGAAATGTGCTTAAAACAGTAAGACAAAACCGTAGCAGCAGAAAGTAGAAACTGTGAAATGCAAAAGTGTACTTTGATTGCTTCGATTGTTTGACGACAAAGGAAAGCTTTAAAAGAAATGATTAAAAGACAGACAACAACGAAATGCAGTAACTCAAACTCTAAACTAAGAACAACAGTGATCAGAAATGGAAATAAGAAGAACAGAACAGAAAAGCAGTAAAGGATTGCTGGAAAACTTCGTGGCAGTCGCCTCGAATGAAGGTGATGAAAAGTCAGCCTTGCTTGGATGAATCCAATCGAGAGAGAAGAAAAATCTCCTCTCCTTCCTATCAGATTATCGACTCCAAAAGCTGAGACTCTCACTCCAACAAACGGCAAAGGAAAACAGAGAGAAATGATGGACTGTGAGAAGACTTTTGCGCTTCGACTGATGATCAAACCTCCGACTTTGGCCCCCTTTTATAGTAGTTTGCAGGTGCGTTTGGGCCAAGGAGAACCATCAATCTTCAACGTCGTATATCAGAATGGATGGAGGAGAAAGAATGAATCCCTGAAATTACGGAAATTAACAGAAAAAGATCAGTCAACTTACGGTTTCCACTTGAATAATTGCGGTCACCGCAATGTTTTCGCAATTCATTCGCAATGCTCATTTTTTCATTCTTTTCCTTCGGTTTTCAACCCTTTTTCTACCTATTGTACATAAGTCCTATATTAGCTACCTTCTTCTAATTCTCATATTAAAGCATAGGTTTAGGCTAAATGCTATCAAAAACACCTAAAAGTGTATATCTTCTTAAGCTAAATGGGTCCTAAATAAGTCACTTTCAGAGACTTAACACACCCCCAAACTTAAGGCTTTGCTTGTCCTCAAGCATACTAAGGACTTACTTAGGCTGTTATTTTATCTTCTTTAACTACTTACCGACTCCCCTATATCCCTATCTCTAGCAGTGCTGTCCTGTGACACACTTCTAAGTTTAGAATTAACCTCTTATCAAGCTTCTTCTGACTTCACCTGCCTACCATACCTACTGTTTTTGTTAACCCCCTACTACTGATCTAACTACTTTTATGATATCATGCCACTATCCCTAAGGTTTCAAATTCTACCAAGCTTTACTCCAGACTCAGTACATGCTTCTAGCTTAACTTTTAATGTGCCTAGGATTCCTTAGAGTCATGCCAGTCTTAGTATTAACAGTGACAGTGGTACTTTTAGAGAACAACCTAAGCCCTGGCATCACTACACTGGATATACATTCATCTCCCTAGACAAACCTAAAAGCTACAACCTTGTGCTTAGCTCATTGAGGATCAGAGTTCTTTTTTAACTAGGACATCTAAGCCACAAGATTATAACTCCCAAGCATACATTCTTCTTCCCTATTTCTCCCTTTTTCCTTTTTTACTTCGGTGGAGTCTTCTCCTTGGGTTGCCTTTTGATGCAATGCCACTTGTGGTTTACACACTTGGCACTGATTACTCAGCAACTTGAGAGAGACTCCACTCTTTATTCTATTTTTCATTTTTTCTATTTATCACAAAAAATTTTCTTAGGAGAAGAAGAATGCTTATGTCCTAAGGAAGAGAGGAATGTTCCTAGGCCTAGGGTGGCCTCCCCCAAACTTCAACTACTCATTGTCCCCAATGAGTGTTTGAGGTGGCACACCCCCAAACTTGTCCTAGAAGCATCTAGTCTAAAGTAAAACAAAGAGAATCTAAAAATCCTAGGCATAGGCAAAACATTCTAAAAGCAATTATTCCAACAGCAGCAAATTTGAACATAACAGACAGTTTTAAGGACTTACGGTTTATGCATGCTGAGCACTATGCAGAGGCGAATTTAAACTATCAAAGCGTGTCCTATGACACTCATCCAGCATGCTTTAAGATCAACTATATAAGGTAGTCATGCTCGCAGCAAAAGATAGAATATAACAGATCACAGCCTAACTAAACAGACAGTCCAAAACATGCAATCAGTCACAAAAATTGCGGGAACCGCAATTATTTCGCAATTCAATCCGGGCAGATTTAACATTGATTCAGGCCCCTAGCATGCTTTTTCCTGTTACTCATGCATCCTAAAAATAAAACTAAACTATCCTACCTATTCAGCTAACATCTGACTAGACTAAGCAAAATAAAAAACATAAAACTACACATTAAAAACAGATCAAAAGTTGAACACAAAACAGCATAATATACATGATCCTATCAGAAAGCAGAAAAATTGTTTTTTTTTCTAAGGGAACAGCAATACTCCCTTTAGTGCACTTCAAACCAGCACTCAATTCTCGTCATCCTCATCTGGTTGCCTTGGTCGTGGGGGAGACATGCCTAACAGGAAAAACTTTGGTCGTCATCGTCATCCTCATCTGTTTTTTTTTTCTGGTTGCATAATGCTTTGTTTTCTAACTCAAGTGGCAAGTGGCAAGCCTTGCCATACACCAACCTATAGGGAGACATGCCTAGGGGTGTCTTATATGCTGTTCTATAAGCCCAAAGTGCATCCTCAAGCTTAAATGACCAGTCTTTCCTATTAGGTTTGACTACCTTCTCTAGGATGTTCTTTATCTCCCTATTGGAAATTTCAGCTTGGCCATTCGAGTGTGGGTGATAGGGAGTAGCTACCCTATGTCTAATGTTATATTTAGCCAATACTTTCTCCATAGCTTTATTAATGAAATGTGACCCCTCGTCACTAATGATAGCACGAGGAGTCCCAAATCTAGTGAAAATGTGCCTATGCAAGAAGTTAGTGACTGTTTTAGCATCATTATTAGGACATGCTTTGGCTTCTACCCACTTGGACACGTAGTCCACTGCCACTAGTATGTATAGGTTACCTGATGATGGAGGGAATGGTCCCATGAAATCAATGCCCCACACATCAAAGAGCTCCAACTCTAAAATGTAGGTGAGGGGCATCTCATCCTTGCGACTGAGGTTACCTGTCCTTTGGCATTCGTCACAGCTGTGGGCATAGTTGTGGGCATCCTTGAAGATTGTTGGCCAATAGTAGCCACTCTGAAATACCTTCGCAGCTGTTCTTTGACCACCAAAGTGTCCACCGTAAGGAGATGAGTGACAGTGCTGCAGCACAGACTTCGCTTCAGCAGCTGAAACACACTTCCTCAACAACCCATCAGCACAGGTTCTGTAAAGTGTGGGGTCATCCCAGATGAATTTCCTTGCTTCATGAAGGAACCTCTTCTTCTCTTGTCCTCCCTTGAACACTGGCAATACCTGTGATGCACGGAAGTTAGCAATGTCAGCAAACCAAGGTTCCTCATCGTTATCACGATGAGCCAACGCAAAGACATGTTCATCTATAAAAGCATCAGAAATTGCGGTCTCCGCAATTTTTTCGCAATTGTGCTGCAATCGAGACAGGTGATCTGCAACCACATTTTCACATCCCTTCTTGTCCCGAATGTCCAAATCAAATTCCTGCAGCAATAACACCCATCTAATCAATCTAGGCTTGGCGTCAGCCTTCCTCATAAGATATTTTAAAGCAGAATGGTCAGTATATACAATGGTCCTAGTGCCTACAATATAGTTTCTAAATTTTTCACAAGCAAATACTACAGCAAGCATCTCTTTCTCTGTAGTTGTATAATTACATTGAGCCTCATTCAAGGTCTTACTAGCATAATAGACAGGGTGTGTGAGCTTGTCAATCTTCTGTCCTAACATGACTCCTACAGCATAGTCACTGGCATCACATAGCATCTCAAATGGGAGATCCCAATTTGGTCCTACTATGATTGGTGCTGTGACCAGTGCTTCCTTAAGGGTTTTCCAAGCTACTACACATTCTTTAGAGAAGATAAATGGTCTATTTAGCTCTAGAAGCTCGCACAGAGGCTTGGCTATCTTAGAAAAGTCCTTAATGAACCTTCTGTAGAAGCCAGCATGCCCTAAGAAACTCCTAATAGCCTTGACATTCTGGGGCTCTACCAACTTCTCTATGATCTCTATCTTTGCCCTATCCACTTCTACACCTGCCCTTGACACTCTATGTCCTAAGACAATCCCTTCATCTACCATAAAATGGCACTTTTCCCAATTCAGGACTAGGTTGGTCTCTTCACACCTAGCCAGGACTTGTCCTAGGTTCTCTAGACAGGTTTTAAATGAATCCCCAAAGACTGAGAAGTCATCCATGAATATTTCTATCATGGACTCATCCAACTCAGAGAAGATTGCCATCATGCACCTTTGGAAAGTTGCCGGTGCATTGCATAAGCCAAAAGGCATTCTGCGGAAGGCAAACGTTCCAAAAGGGCAAGTGAAGGTGGTCTTCTCTTGATCCTTAGGGTCTATAGTGATTTGATTATAGCCAGAGTACCCATCTAAAAAGCAATAGTAGGCTCTACCAGCTATTCTGTCTAGCATCTGGTCAATAAACGGTATAGGGAAATGGTCTTTTTTAGTTTCTTTATTTAACTTTCTGTAATCCATACACACTCTCCACCCTGTGACAGTCCTTGTTGGAATCAGTTCGTTATTCTCATTGACTACCACAGTTATTCCCCCCTTCTGAGGTACACATTGGATGGGGCTTACCCACTGGCTACTAGCTATGGGGAAAATCACTCCTGCATCTAACCATTTGATTATTTCCTTTTTCACTACCTCTTTCATAGAGGGGTTTAACCTACGCTGGTGATCTACCCTAGGTGTGTGCTCTTCCTCTAGTATAATTTTGTGCATGCAATAAGAAGGGCTAATGCCTCGAATATCAGCAATAGTCCATGCTATAGCCTTCCTATGTTGCTTAAGCAGTAAAATTAAATCAATCTCATGCTGTCTACTTAGCTTAGAAGAAATAATTACAGGCAGCGTATCATCATCTCCTAGATATGCATATTTGAGGTGAGTAGGTAGTGGTTTCAGTTCTAAAACAGGTGGATGCTCAATGGAGGGTTTCAAAGGATTTACAGTTCTATCAGTTAAATCTATATTCATACATACATGCTGAGGTTTATCTACAGGCATATCCATTATGTCAGATACATTTAAGTCAGCTACATCTACTTGTACATATTCACTAGCATGCTTGGTTAACAGTACATGCTCTAATTGTTCTTCCATCAATGAGTCAACAATATCCATGCTAGCACAGGATTCAAGGTCAGAGGGATACCTTAAAGCTTTATATACACTAAACTTTACCTCTTCATCATGAACCCTCATAGTTAACTCACCTTTCTGAACATCTATTAGTGCCCTACCTGTGGCTAGAAATGGTCTACCTAGCAGGATGGGGACCTCCTTGTCTGCCTCATAGTCCAGGACAATGAAATCTGCAAGGAAAATGAACTTGTCAACTTTAACTAGAATATCCTCGATCTTACCTTCTGGATATGCGATGGATCTGTCTGCTAGTTGTAAAGTGACTGTGGTTGGACGTGCTTCTCCCATTCCCAACTGGCGGAATAGGGACAGGGGCATGAGATTTATGCTGGCGCCCAGGTCACAAAGCGCTCTGCCCACGTGCTTGCCTCCAAGTTCTACAGGTAAGGTGAAGGAACCAGGATCCTTCTCCTTCTTGGGCAGCTTGTTCTGGAGGATGGCACTGCACTCCTCGGTGAGGTTTACTGTTTCAAACTCACCAATTATTTTTTTGTTAGTAATAATGTCCTTCAAAAACTTTACATATGAAGGCATAGACTGTAAAACCTCTACAAAAGGAATGTTAACATGCACTTGCTTAAGTATTTCTAAAAATTTATTAAAATGAACTTCCTGTTCCTGCTTCTTCTTAAGCCTTCGAGGGTATGGAGGTGGTGGCACATATGCAGGCACGTCAGGACGCCTTAAGATAGGTGGAGGCCTTGGAATTTATTCTACGTCCTCAACAATTGGCTCTAGCCTGGCTCCTGATGTGCTAGTTGGTGGTGGACCTTGGCTTGGCAGAGACTCCAGTGGAGCACTAGACTCAGTGTTCTCTACTCTCTTTGGTGTGTCCTTTGGGTTGTTCACCAAGGGTCTACCACTTCTAAGTTCAATTGCTTGAACTTGTTCTTTGCCATCTCTCCTTGGTACCTCGGTATCAGCAGGGAGTCTACCTTGGGGCCTACTTTTAAGTTCATTGGCCAATTGGCCTATTTGGTTCTCTAGGCTCCTAAGAGTAGCTTGCTGGCTCTGAAGAGTAGCATCATTCTTAGCTATATATTCCTTGAGTAGGTTTTCTACAGAAGATCCTACAGGTTGATTGTATGGTTTTTGGTACATTGATTGGTTATGTTGGGGAGTGAAACCAGGTATTCCACTCGGCCTTGGTTGGTTAGGATTTTGGTTAGTGTTCTGTTGGCCACCCCATGACAGGTTAGGGTGGTTTCTCCAACCAGGGTTATAGGTGTTGGAGTAGGGGTTATTCCTAGGCTGCTGCTGGCTTCCAACATAGCAGACTGAAGATGGATTCCCAGGGCAGTATTCATATGGGTGCCCTTCCCCACAGAATCCACAGATAGGTGCCTCGCCTTGATTTGGTTGGGTGCCCATTGACATGACTGTGGCGGTATTGGCACTGGTTTGGAGATTGGCCTGAGCCATTTGCTTAACTAGGTTGGTCAGGGCATTTATTTGGGTGCTCATGGCGCTTAGAGCATCCTTGTCTTGAGCCCTAGTTGGCTCTACTGGATCGTCTGACCACCTACAGTGAGATGCTGAGATCTTCTCCAAGATCTCATAGGCCTCGTTGTAACTCTTGGACAACATGGAACCACCAGCAGATGAATTTAAGACTTGCCTAGTGCTGGGGTTGCATCCTTTGAAAAAGACCTCTATTTGGATACACCATGGGATGCCATGATGTGGACATTTAAGAAGAAGATCTTTGAATCTAGTCCAAGCTTCGTGAAGAGACTCATTATCAGCTTGTTTAAACTTGACTATGTCATCACGAAAGGTAGAATTCCTATCAGGTGGGAAGTATTTGACTAGGAATTTTTCTGCTAAATCTGTCCAATTGCGGACAGATCCAGAGGGTAATGAGTTCAACCATGTTTTGGCTTTGTCCCTCAAAGAGTAAGGGAACAAGTATAGTCTTAAAGCTTCTTGGGATACTCCAGGGATGATAAAGGTATCACTGACTCCTAAGAAGTTCCTAAGATGGTTGTGGGGATCCTCATTTTCTATTCCAAAGAATTGTCCCACAGTGGACAACATTTGGAACATCACTGGCTTTAACTCGAATGAGTGGGCAGTGATTTCAGGACGAATTATGCTGGGGTTCAGCTCCCCAGGCATAGGTACTAGATATGAAAGAATGGCACTATTCTTGTCATTCGCTATTTCGATGGGGTTGCGAATGACAGGTACCGGATTTGGAACTATATCGCCCATTTCTTTGATTTCAGGTATGATTTGAGGTATAAGAGGTTGTTTAAAGAGACGTTTCTTTGCCTTATTTCTAGCTCGAAGTGATCTTTCAGGTTCAGGATCGAACTCTAAATTACTATGTGAACGCTCACTCATAAACTACCCTAACAGCACCTGCAAAAGAAATGAAACAGATTAGTTTCACTCAATGATAAACTTGATTTTTCAAACTTAACAAACTTCGTTTTCACTTAAAATAAGTCCCCGGCAGCGGCGCCAAAAACTTGTTGCGTGCTCATTGTGTAAAGATAATTATGCAAAAGTGTAGAGAGAGAGCACTTAGAACATGCAAGCATACATGGTCTCACAGCAAGTAGTAAGTATATTTCATTCGTTTTTTCCACAGAGACTCATTTTTAGCTATTCGCGAAGTGTGTTTGTTAAGAAAGATGGGATGAATTTGATGGGGTAAAATTGGTTTTTAATTATCTACTTTTTGCTGAATGTATAAAGGGATATAACATAAACAAATGCAAGTTAAAACTAGACCTAAAAGACAAGAGATGGAATTAATAAACGAGAAAGAAAACAGCTAAACAGAATGAAAATCTGGCAGAATTGCGAGGACCGCAATGTTTCCGCAATTAAACAGCAACGAAAGTGTGTAAATGGGTGGATTAAGGGCTACTAATGACTATCCTATAGGCATTTTCTTACGATTCTCAAGCATTGGATCAACTCTCTATACATCAAACTCACTCTATCTCAAGTATCGTCCGATTCCATGCATTAGAGTCTTAAGTTTACTCGACTTCAAAGTAAGGACTTAAGCATCTTGTTTAAGCAGGAGTGTTTAGCTTGTACTAGGGAAACGCCTATTCCTAGGCCGTTTCCTGGTTACCATGAAAGGCTAGCATGATTATATGACTCTGAACTCTTACTCCTTCCAGAGGTTAGGAGTTCTTTGGACAAAATGGATGGCCAATCGAAATTGCCCGTGGAATGAAGCTTACATACAATCAATGTTCGAGTGTCAATCTGCCTACTTGATTCACGTTTTTTTAGCCTATAGTTCTGTCATTAGCATGCCCCTAAGTGATTTAGCTACTCATGGATATAAGGAGAACAGAAAGGGTAGATAAAACAGACATGCTTAGAAGGGAAATGTGCTTAAAACAGTAAGACAAAACCGTAGCAGCAGAAAGTAGAAACTGTGAAATGCAAAAGTGTACTTTGATTGCTTCGATTGTTTGACGACAAAGGAAAGCTTTAAAAGAAATGATTAAAAGACAGACAACAACGAAATGCAGTAACTCAAACTCTAAACTAAGAACAACAGTGATCAGAAATGGAAATAAGAAGAACAGAACAGAAAAGCAGTAAAGGATTGCTGGAAAACTTCGTGGCAGTCGCCTCGAATGAAGGTGATGAAAAGTCAGCCTTGCTTGGATGAATCCAATCGAGAGAGAAGAAAAATCTCCTCTCCTTCCTATCCGATTATCGACTCCAAAAGCTGAGACTCTCACTCCAACAAACGGCAAAGGAAAACCGAGAGAAATGATGGACTGTGAGAAGACTTCTGCGCTTCGACTGATGATCAAACCTCCGACTTTGGCCCCCTTTTATAGTAGTTTGCAGGTGCGTTTGGGCCAAGGAGAACCATCAATCTTCAACGTCGTATATCAGAATGGATGGAGGAGAAAGAATGAATCCCTGAAATTACGGAAATTAACAGAAAAAGATCAGTCAACTTACGGTTTCCACTTGAATAATTGCGGTCACCGCAATGTTTTCGCAATTCATTCGCAATGCTCATTTTTTCATTCTTTTCCTTCGGTTTTCAACCCTTTTTCTACCTATTCTACATAAGTCCTATATTAGCTACCTTCTTCTAATTCTCATATTAAAGCATAGGTTTAGGCTAAATGCTATCAAAAACACCTAAAAGTGTATATCTTCTTAAGCTAAATGGGTCCTAAATAAGTCACTTTCAGAGACTTAACACCTGGGAGCCAGCATAAACCTCATGCCCCTATCACTATTCCGCCAGCTAGGAATAGGAGAAGCACGTCCCACCACAGTCACCTTACAACTTGCAGACAGATCCATAGCATACCCTGAGGGTAAGATTTAGGATATTCTTGTAAAGGTTGACAAGTTTATTTTCCTTGCAGATTTCATTATCCTGGATTATGAAGCAGACAAGGAGGTCCCCATCCTATTAGGCAGACCTTTTCTAGCCACAGGTAGGGCCCTGATAGATGTCCAGAAAGGTGAGCTCACTATGAGGGTTCACGACGAGGAGGTTAAATTTAGTGTTTTTAAAGCCTTAAGGTACCCCTCTGACTCTGAATCTTGTGCTAGCATGGACATTGTAGATTCACTAATGGAAGAACAGTTGGAGCATGAATTAATGACTAAGCATGTTGATAGCTCTAAAATAGAGCTATAATTATAGACTTAATTCTAGCTAAATGCCATGCTTAATTCAATTAAATCTACTTATTTTAGGTATTTCGTGGCAAAGAGCTCGGGAAGTTAAATTATGAATTTCAGGGCTAAATCGGTCATTTAAGAGGTTTCGGGAAGTGTTCGGGTCAAAAAGATAGGCCAAACGGAGTTCGGGAGCAAAAACGACCCAAAATGGGGTTTAGACCCGAGAGGTCAGCGCCCAGGCGCCAAGCACCAGCAGCACGACCGCGCCCAGACGGCCAGACGCGCGCGCGCCCCGTGCGCCCGTCATCGAAGGTCTGCGCGCGCGCCCGCGCGCGCCATCGCCTTGCCCCGCGCGCCTCAGCGCTCGTGTCCGCGCGCGCCATCGCCTCGCCCACGCCCGCGCGCTCCTCCGCCCGTCATCGTAAGTCCCGCGCGCGCCGCCCGCGCGTCCTCGTCCGCCCGCGCGCCCCAGCGCCCGTGTCCGCGCCCACGCCCGCGCGCGCTCGCTTGCCATGACTCTATTTGACCGTCATTAAAAGTCCCAAAAATGCCCGTCCTTAAAAGTCAAAGAAATTCTTGATTTTATAAATTTTTCCAGAGAGCTCAGCGCCTAGGCGCTGACTTATGGCGCCTAGGCGCTGTCCGGAATCTGTGCGCGCGCGCCCACGGCGCCTAGGCGCTATTCTGACGCGAAAATGGGTATAAATACGCATTTTTCGATTTTAGGTCATTATCCAATTCTTTTCCCCCTCGGGATTGCCGTTTTTCTCTCTCTTTTTCTGGTTTTTACCCATTTTTGGGTTGTATGAAGAAGACAACCTCCATGAATGCTTGGGTAAACTTCATCTCCATGGATAGCTAGAGGTTAGTGGTTGATTAGTTAAGTTTAGGGATTGATTACTTTTGTATTAGGTGAGGTTTAAGCTTAATTGAATATGTTTAGCATGAATGAATGAATTTCTTGCATCCCTTGGTCTGTATTAAGAACGACTAACTTGCCTTTCCGATTAGGAGTGACGTCCATAATTAGTTATGCATGCTTAGTGGGCTAATATTGATTTTTGACAAACCTCAATACTTAGTAGCGAAAGTCTAGCTCGTGGCTAATCAATTCGAACCCAAGTGACGTTGGGGATAAGAATTGATTAACGTTCTCACGGCGGGCTTAAGACTAAGAGATAAATCGAATTAGTTTTAGGATTAGTTCGTCTCAATGATACCCGTTACTGTTCGTTAATTAATTTAAGAGTCATGAACTTAGATTAATTAGTGGGCATGTTTAATTAGGATTGCACTCACCTAATTAATTCATTGGGATGTTTTGGACCCGTTTGGGACATAACATTTTGTGTGCATGAAACGTCTCGGCTAATTCACATGTTAATCAATGAACTGAAATACATTAGATCAATCCCGACACTTGCTAATCAATCGAATTCGTCAATTTCATACTTCCCGTTTTATTTCTCCGTTAGCTTAAATTCAGTTTTCGCCACTGTTTTTCCCTTATTTTCCGTTAGCTTAAATTCTGTTTTTGTTACTTTGTTTTCCCAAACAAAATCCCCCCATTTTATCATTGCAAATTTAGTTCAATTAATTTAGGATTATTGATCACTCCTTGTGGATCGACCCCGTTACCACTTAGCTCCAAATTGCTCGGTGCATTCGGGTTTATAAATTTCATTTTGGCGGGTCTCGACAACCCGAAATTTTTGAACGTACAAAAGTTCACTACCACATGCTAATGAATATGTAAACGTAGACTTAACTGATTTGAATGTTTCTGAGATCATGGATATACCTGTAGATAAGATACAGCCTGTTTGTATGAATACTAACTTTACTGATAGATCCATGAATCCATTAAAACCATCCATTGAGCATCCACCTGTCTTAGAATTAAAACCCTTACCCACTCATCTCAAATATGCATACACTACAAGAAAACAAGGCTATTGCAGAGGTTTTTTTGAGCTATTGCAGCGGTTTTGAACCCCTGCAACACATTTTGCAACACTTAATAAACCCCTGCCTAAACCAGTGTTGAGAGGGATCTAGCAACACTTTTAAAAAGTGCTGGAATGATTCTCACAACTGTTGCAATAACACCTATCCTATTGCAACAATTTTAAAATAAATAGCAGCACTTTCTTAAAACTAAATGTCTTCTCTTAACCGTTGCATTAGCACCCCTATTGCAACAGTTTTGAAATAAATAGCAACATTCTTTTACCGCTACAACTAGAGTTTTGAAATAAATGGCAACACATTTATAACTATTTTAATGATTGAAACTGAAATTTTCTTATTTCATAGTAACAAAAGTATCTTTATAATACATCATGTACATTTCAAATCGTATTCATTGACGTCTAAAACTAAATAGGAAATAGTTAGTGAATAAAATTTTAGTTTGGTCCCAACATATTAGATAATAATACAATGACTGTGTTCATCAACATCGATAACCGTATAGGAAAATCATTTCTCAATCTTGAGCTTCGTCGCTGGCTAGATTCTGAGTGAGATTCGAAGCAATTATTTGCATTCCGACATGATCTCCTAAGATGGCGAGTTCGACATGATCAATGTACTTCGGCGCCTCCTGAAACTCGCTAGCATAAACTGCTCTAATTCCTCCATCATTGATCACCAAGTTCACTGCGTTCAAAGAAAACAAAAATACAAATAGATTTACAAATCACTAAATAGGAGGCAAGAAACAAGAAGATGAAATAAAGAAAAAGAGAATAGGAGAGAAAAGCAGTTCGACAATTGAAATTTCGTCACTGAACAGAAAAATAAACATAAATATTAGAAAATCATAATATATAAAACCCACGGAGAAAAAGCTAAACAAACAGAATAGGGATCTCGATAAGAACTGTAATCTAGAAGGGACAATAATAAAAAAGAACGTTCATTAAAAACTGACTCACTACACAACATAAATAAGTCATTCAAAAGTTCCCTTAAAAAAAAAGCTTACATTGAACTTGTAATGACGACCATTGGAATCGGCCAAATGAGGAAGAAGGCAGCAAAATTCCAACACAAAAAAACAAAAACAAAAAAATCTTGAACCCACCAAGACTCCATTAATCTGTTTCCTTATGTTTTTGTGTATTTTGATCTCTAAGAAATTAAGATGATGGTGAGAACTGGCTATGCAACTGAAGCTTTATAAAAAGAAACAAACACCAAATTGGATTTAATGGAAGAAGCTCTCTGTTGTTGCTATGTCCTTTTTTTCTCAGTTAGGGGATGACATACAACAATTATTCATACAAAAGAATCTTGAGATGAAACAAGAATCAGATGCACTATTTTTCTTTTATATATCTTACATGTTACATAAAGTTCGTGTTTATTATTATATTTTTGTTCTCCACCATTGTGAGTTGTATATTTCTATGAGAAGTAACAATTAAGACCCTTTTACTATTTATCCATATAATTAAAGGTTTTGCTTTTGCCTATTTTATGTTTTTTTTTGCTTTTCAGTTTTTAATGAAGGTTCATTTCTATTATTATATGAAAAAAATAAGAATTTCTCCGATACCATATTAGATGAAGAGCTAGAAAGAATAATGCTTTGTATATTCAACTCTCCATGAATGAAATGAATCATATAACAAACTCTGGTATAATGCAACCAACTTAGAACAATGGCAAGTGGAAATCAGACAGAGCCTTGTCTAAAAGCCTGTGATCAATGGAACATCATTATGAACTAATCCTTCTAAGCCTTTTATTATTTACATAGTTAGTCCATTAAGTCAACCCATGGTGGTTGCCTTTAGATCATTAAGATTGGTGTATTTCTGTAATATATTCGTTTGACTTTAATAGATGGGTTGTTTTAGTTCCTTCATAAATAGTAGTGAATCAAAACAAGACTATAGAAAGGACTTCAAATCAATAATGGGAAAGAAAGCAAAACATTATACAAACCCCGCCTCCCTTTGATGGAGCAATTTTACATGAAAACAGCCATGTAAAAGTATCAGTAAAGAATTCTATGTTAGTTTCTCAATAAAGCATAAACCAAGTAATAATACCGATCATCCAACTAAACTCTCATATCTTTACAGAAGGGCAGAGACATATGCTCAACCACCTTATTAGCATATAAACCAAATAATAAAGACTTCAGAGACATATCATCAAACATCTTATTGGCATAAGAACCAAATACAATTAAACGGGGCATGGAAATTACAGTCACTACAAAAGAAAGAACTATGAAAATTAAACGGGGCATGAAAATTACAAAGAACAAGAAGAAGATCATGAAAGAGAGAAATTAGGCATTCAAGGCCAGATAGATAGTAGGGGAAATAGGTTGATGGTTTTTTCAATCACAATCAAGCTTTCAACTACACTAAATTCCAAATCCAACAATAGTTCGCTAAATCAAATAATTATAAGAACCAATTGAATGCCCAAGACACTTCTCTATCGAAATAATTGAACGTAGTGAACAACTAACATCGATCAGAGAGGCACAATCGACAAATTTAGCAAAATAGCAAGATGAAAATTGAGATAATTAGGGGTTTAGAAAGATTACAAGAAGGTTCGATTTGATCAAATCAGATACGTTGATGAAGAATTTGTTGAGCGACTCGGCGAGCTTGTCCTTGTGAGGCAATTGCTCCTCTTTGTCGGCCATGAAATAAGATCAGAACGACGCTGCCTGCAAAATAAGGTACCTCAGGCTCAGGCCACGAAGCTTTTTCCTAGAATTGTGATCACTCGTCGTAGCCTCGTCGGAACACAGAACTGGTCCTGGATCTCGAGCGACGGGTTAGAGAACAGGGAACGAGAAAAACTATTTTGTTTTTCCCTAATTGAGAAGAGAGATGGAGAGAGAGAGAATAGGACAACATTTTTTTACATCAGCAGCATTATGAAAATTGGGCCCAATGTTAGTTGGGCTGGATTTCTTTAAAATTTTGCAGCATTTGTCAAAGTGTTATAATAAAACTGTTCTCATATACATGTTTTCTTGTAGTGATATCTAGGAAGTAATGATACTTTGTCTGTGATAATTTTTTCTAAATTAAGTAAGAAGCATGAGATTGAACTGATATTATTACTTAGGCAGCATAAAAAGGCTATTGCATGGACTATTGCTGACATTAGAGGCATTAGTCCTTCTTCCTGCATGCATAAGATAATATTAGAGGAAGAGCATACACCCCGAGTAGATCACCAACGTAGGTTGAATCCCTCTATGAAAGAGGTAGTTAAAAAAGAAATCATTAAGTGGTTAGATGCAGGGGTAATCTTCCCTATAGCTAGTAGTCAGTGGGTGAGTCCTATACAATGTGTACCTAAGAAGGGAGGGATGACTGTAGTAGTAAATGAGAGCAATGAACTAATTCCAACTAGGACTATTACAGGATGGAGAGTCTGTATGGACTATAGAAAACTAAATAAAGAAACAAAAAAAGATCACTTCCCTATACCATTTATTGACCAGATGTTAGATAGAATAGCTGGTAGAGCATATTACTGCTTCTTAGACGGCTACTCAGGATATAACCAGATCACTATAGACCCTAAGGACCATGAGAAGACAACCTTCACTTGTCCCTTTGGAACATTTGCCTTTCGCAGAATGCCTTTTGGCTTATGCAATGCACCAGCAACGTTCCAAAGGTGCATGTTGGCAATCTTCTCTGACTTAGATGAATCCATGATAGAAATATTTATGGATGACTTCTCAGTCTTTGGTGATTCATTCACAAACTGTTTAGAGAACTTAGGACAAGTCCTACCTAGGTGTGAGGAGACCAACCTAGTACTTAATTGGGAAAAATGCCACTTCATGGTAGAAGAAGGGATAGTCCTAGGTCATAGAGTGTCTAGAGCAGGAGTAGAGGTCGATAGGGCTAAGATCGAAATAATAGAGAAGTTAGTGGAACCACAGAATGTAAAAGCCATTAGAAGTTTCTTAGGACACGCTGGTTTCTATAGGAGGTTCATTAAGGACTTTTCTAAGATCTCCAAACCTCTGTGTGAGCTTCTAGAGCTGAATAAGCCATTCATCTTCTCTAAAGAATGTTTAAAAGCATGGAAAACCCTTAAGGAAGCACTAGTCAAAGCACCTATTATAGTAGGGCCAAATTGGGACCTCCCATTTGAAATGTTATGTGATGCAAGTGACTATGCTGTAGGGGTTATGCTAGGACAGAAAATTGATAAACTAACACACCCTGTATACTATGCTAGTAAGACACTTAATGAGGCACAATGTAATTACACAACTACTGAAAAGGAGATGCTAGCCGTAGTATTTGCTTGCGAGAAGTTTAGGAATTACATTGTAGGCCCTAGGACAATCGTGTAGACTGACCATTCTGCTTTGAAATACCTCATGAGGAAAGCTGATGCTAAGCCTAGGTTGATTAGATGGGTGTTGTTGCTGCAGGAATTTGATCTAGACATTAGAGATAAGAAAGGCTGTGAAAATGTGGTTGCGGATCATCTTTCAAGATTGCAACATAATTGCGATAACATTGCGGAAACCGCAATTTCTGATGCCTTTATCGATGAACATGTCTTTGTATTAACACATCGAGATAATGATGAGGAACCATGGTTTGCTGATATTGCTAACTTTCGTGCATCACAGGTACTACCAACTTTCAAGGGAAGCCAAGAGAAGAGGAGGTTCCTACATGAAGCTAGGAAATTCATATGGGATGATCCCACACTTTACCGAACATGTGCAGATGGTTTGTTGAGGAAGTGTGTGTCAGCTGCTGAGGCGAGGTCTGTGCTGCAGCACTGCCATACAGCCCCCTATGGTGGACACTTTGGTGGCCAAAGAACAGCTGCAAAGGTGTTCCAGAGTGGTTACTATTGGCCCACCGTCTTCAAAGATGCCCACGAGTTTGCACACAACTGTGATGAATGCCAGAGAACAGGTAATCTTAGTCGGAAGGATGAGATGCCTCTCACTTACATCCTTGAGTTAGAGCTCTTTGATGTGTGGGGCATTGACTTCATGGGACCATTTCCTCCATCAGCAAGTAACCTTTACATATTAGTAGCTGTAGACTATGTGTCTAAGTGGGTAGAAGCCATAACATGTCCAAATAATGATGCCAGAACAGTCATAAGATTCCTTCATAGGCATATTTTTACTAGATTTGGTACGCCTCGTGCTTTAATTAGTGATGAAGGGACACATTTTATTAATAGGGCAATGAAAAAGGTGTTGGCTAAGTACAATGTTAGACATAGGGTAGCCACCCCTTATCACCCACATTCGAATGGACAAGCTGAAATTTCAAATAGGGAGATTAAAAGTATACTAGAAAAGGTGGTCAAACCCAATAGAAAAGATTGGTCTTTTAAACTCGAGGATGCGCTTTGGGCATATAGGACTGCATATAAGACACCCCTAGGTATGTCTCCTTATAGACTTGTGTATGGCAAAGCTTGTCACTTACCACTTGAATTGGAAATCAAAGCATTTTGGGCCATGAAAGAACTGAATTATTGCGTGACCGATGCGGGAACATTGCGGTCTCTGCAATTACATGAGCTTGATGAGCTTAGACATATGGCGTATGAAAATGCTAAAATGTATAAGGAAAAGACCAAGATTTGGCACGACAGTAGACTTAGGATTAAGGACTTTAAGAAAGGTCAGCTTGTCTTGTTATTTAACTCACGGTTGAAATTATTTCCAGGTAAACTTAAGTCTAGATGGTCAGGTCCATTTGTGATTACTAATGTGTTTGTTCATGGTGCAGTTGAGATTAGGAACCTGCAGCAAGGGCAACCGTTCATGGTTAATGGTGCACGATTGAAGCATTATTATGAGGAAGGAGATGTGAAGACTCTCTCGACCTTCCTCTTGTTTGAAACGTGAAGATCAGAACGAGAGAGGACGAGTGTTTACTGTGCTCGTCCATGCGAAGCTTATGCCTTATTTTATTTTTAGCTATTTTTCCGGTTACGGTTTGTGTATAGTTTCGTGTAATTTTGATTACGAATTTGATGTTGATTTTATTTCTTTTTCTAGGGGATCGATAGAGGGAATCAAGGAGTTGATCTCAAGATTAAAACTCGAGGAAGATATTGGGCGAAATCAAAGATTCAGTTGGGAGAAGATTGGATTTTAAACACAAATAAAATCTCCAACGGCCACTTCATTGCGATAGATTTGCGAGATCCGCAACAGAAATAGCCGTTGGGATTTCATCATTACTTATAGCCGTTAGAAGCGGCCTGATCCGTACGCTTCCCTCATTCCCTGAACTCCAAGAAAACCCTCTCATTCTTCATCTGCAATTCCTCTTTCAAGATCCCTACAATTTCACAATTGTGCTAACAAGAGCTGAGAGATCTGCGTCCAAGAAGAAGGCCGCCGACGCTGAGCAAGCTGCGAGAGAAGCGCTACTTGCCCTGGCAGATGCCGAAACCGCACGAGCCGAACAACGTATCAAGCTGCCTGTCCGAAAGAAGAAGTGGAAGGTGGTGACTGAGATTCCTGCTGGGCCATCTGAACCAGCAGGAACGCCCAAGAAGAGGAAGTGAAGTATGGCTATCGCCGACGAAGCGAGCAAGAAGAAGACTCCCTCTGTGGAGAGTCAAGAGAGTGGCCGTCCTTCCTATGAGACGGCCAAACAAAGCCATTCGCCATCTCCACCAGCGCGCAGCCCCGTACCGTCTCCATCTCCGCAGAGCTCTGGACACTCTCCACTGCCGCAGAGCCCTGAAGCATCGCCCATCTCCCAGACGCCTGAACCTGAAATTCCAGAGGCAGACCCTCAAGAATCGGCGCAGGGCGATGATGTAGCTGAGGAAGACGAGGTCTTTTTGCCTCTGAGGGAAGTCAGCCCCGACAGCCCTACAGTGAGGGACGATTCAATGGACGGGACATTGGGGGATTGCCTCCAACAAATCACCACAAAGGCAAGGCTGAGAAAGAAAGGCAACAAGGTTGTTAAGACAAGGAAGCTGAAGGCTTCGAAGAAGGCCAAGAAAAAGAAAGCCAGGGGCGAGCCTTCATCAACAAAGGCGAGTGATGAGCCCTCTCTAAAGAAGCTCAAGATCGAGGCTGCTGAATCAGCCAAACCAAGAGACAAGCGGAAAGCCAAGCTGTACCCCGAAGATGAGCCTCAATCTGTGAGGTATGTGTCCTCTGATGCTGAGTCAAGGGGCACTGAGCTGAGGAAGAGGGACCTGCTCCATGAGAAGGGATTCCTTGATGCGCTAGCAGACCTGCCGTAGTTCTTGCGCGCAGGGATCACGAATCATGGCTGGGAGGAGCTGTGTAGACCACCCATCCCCGCCTACTCCAGCATGGTGTACGATTTTGATGCCAACTTGATGAACCCTGAGGATGGCCTATCTGTGGTCAGAGGAGTCAAGGTGGACTTCTCAGCGAAGGCAATCAATGATGCCTATGGCCTCAAGGGGCAAAAACACACAGACTATGCGAGGATCGTTGATGAGCCAACAGAAGCTGTCCTGGAGGAGGCGCTGCGAATCATTGGCCAGCCTGAGGCAGCATGGACGGTTTCACGCAATGGGAAGCACACCCTGATGAGTGCTACCCTCACAGCCAAGGCGGCTGTCTGGTTCTCCTTCGTGCGGAGGAAGCTGTCCCCAGTGACTCATGAGACCACCATCAACCAAGGCAGATCGCTGCTTGTCTATGCGATCATGAGGGGCCTCACAATCAATGTGGGCGAAGTCATTGCAGCCTCAATCTCTGACTGTGCTAAAAAGGGTAAGGGTCCACTTTTCTTTCCTAATACAATTACTAAGCTCTGCTTACGTGCAGGGGTACGAATCGAGCGGATAGAAAGGCAGCTGGCTTATACAGGGCACCTGGAGTTGCCTACTGCCTTGAGGATGCGAAGGAAGGGGAATATGGAGTTCGAGCTGGATGGCCTGGCTGCTGCTCAGTCCCTGTCGATGGCTTGCCTGATGGATCTGCAGAAGAAGATGGCTCAATGGGCCACATATGCGCAAGCGAGGGATAGGGATGTTGCAGACCAATTGGGCTGCTTCTTTCCTGAATTCCCCACGGACCTACTGACACCATGGGCGCCTCCAAGGCCAAGGAGGGATGAGGATGATGAGGACATCTGAGTGTTGGGCTGATTAGCACTCAAGGGAGTATTTCTGTTCCCTACAAAAAAAAAAAAAACAAAAATCAAACTGCTTTTCGTTAAACCATGTGGATTCTGCTGTTTTGAGTACATTTTTTGATCTGTTTTTAGTTCTTTATTTTTACTGTTTAGAGTTGTTTAGTATAGTCTGATGGTTGCTGACTAGGTAGATTAGTTTAGTTTTCTTTTTGTTTAGCTTAAATGACTGGAAAGAGCATGCATAGGGGCCGCGATCACTGCTATATCTGCCTGTGTCCATTGCGAATTAATTGCGGAAACCGCAATTTTTATTAGTAATTGCATGTTTTTGACCGACTGTTTAGCTAGCCTGGTTCTGTTTAATTTTGTTCTTTTGCTGCTATCTTGACTGCCTTGTATAGCTTATCTGTCAGCATGCTGGATGAGTGTCATAAGACACCCTTTGATAGTGTAAATTAGCCTCTTAATATTGCTCAGCATGTTTAGCTTTGAGTCCTTACCTGTCTGTTTTTCATGAATTTCTGCTGCTGTGATGTTTGCTTTTAGTATGTTCTGTCTATGCCTAGGGCTTTTAGATTCTCTTTGTTTTACCCTAGACTAGATGCTTCTAGGACAAGTTTGGGGGTGTGCCACCTCAGACACTCATTGGGGACAATGAGTAGTTTAAGTTTGGGGGAGGCCACCCTAGGCCTAGGAACATTCCTCTCTCCCTTAAAGCATAAGCATTCTTCTTCTCCTTTACAAAAAAAAAAAATGATGAGCTGAAAAAAATGGGAAATAGAATAAAGAGGGGTGTCTCTCTTAAAGTTGCCGAGTAATCAGTGCTAAGTGTGTAACCCACAAGTAGCATTGCATCAAAAGGCAACCTAAGGAGAGGCTCCACCAAAGTAAGAAAGAAAAAATGAGAGAAGAAATAAGGAAGAAGAATGTATGCCTATGAGTTGCAACTTTGTGGCTTAGATGTCCTGAATAAAAAGAACTCTGATCCTCAATGAGCTAAGCGCAAGGTTGTAGCTTTTAGGTTTGTTTAGGGAGATGAGTGTCTATCCAATGTAGTGATGTCAGGGTTTAGTTTGTTCTATGAATGTACTACTGTCACTGGTTTGTACTAAGACTGGCATGAGTCTAAGGAATCCTAGGTAGCTCAAAAGTATAAACTAGAAGCATGTACTGAGTCTGGAGTAAAGCTAGGTAGAATTTGAACCCTTTGGGATAGTTTAATTATATAACAGAAGCAAGTGGATCAGTCGTAGGGAGTTAATAAAAACAGCAGGAGTATTAGGTGTGCGAAGTCAGAAGAAGCAAAATAAGAGGATAGTTGTAAACTTAGAAGTGTGTCACAGGACAGCACTGCTATAGATAGGAGTGTAGGGGAGTCAGCAAGCGGTTAAAGAGGATAAAACAGCAGCCTAAGTAAGTCCTTAGTTTGCTCGAGGACGAGCAAAACCTTAAGTTTGGGGGTGTGTTACGTCTCCAAAAGTGCTTATTTTAGGACTTGTTTGTGATAGAAAAACGTGCATTGCTAGGTTGTGAGAGGATTTAACTTAAATCTATGCTTATATATACAAATTAGGAGAATGAAGCTAAATTAGAGCTTAGATGCAAAAGGAAAGGAAAAGAATGCAAAACGAAGTTAAAAGAGTGAAAACTGTGCATTGCGGAGGCATTGCGGAAACATTGCTAAAACAGCAATGTTTCAAGTGGAATCCGTAAGTTGGCTAACCGTTTTCTGTTGAGATCCGATATTTCAGGGATTCGTTCTTTCTCCTCCATCCATTTTGAAGTACGACGTTGAGAATGGACGGTTCTCCTTGGCCCAATCGCACCTGCAGAAGACTATAAAAGGAGGTCAAAGTGGAGGGTTCAATCATCATCCGAAAGCGTAGAAGTCTCTTCGCAGCTCCATTTTTCTCCTGTTTTTCTCTTCCGTCTGTTGGGTTGGAAAGCTTAGCTGCTGGAGTCGACAATCTCATAGGAAGGAGAGAAGATTCATCTTCTCTTCTGATTGGATTCATCCACGCAGGGCTTACCTTTCTCTCCCTTCAGCCGAGGCGTTTGCGACGAGGCGTTCAAGCTCATTTACTGCTTTTGGTCTTTCACTTCTCATTTCCAGCACTGTTTAGTTGTTATTTCTTTTCTATTAGTTAGTTCAATTCATTTCGTTGCTTTCTGTCTTTGTGTTATTTACTTTAAACTTTTATTTGTTCATTCAAACAATCAGTTAATCAACGTGCAATTCATCACTTCGCAATTTCAATATCCTCCTCTGCCTACTGTTTTGCCTTGCTATTTTAAGTCTATTCTTCTTCTAAGTATGCCTATTTTATCTATTAAGTCTGTTCTTTCTACATCCATGAGTAACTAAGTCACATAGGGGCATGCTAATGACAACACTATAGGCTAAAACACGTGAACCAAGCATGTAGGATAGCTCTCGAAAGCATTGTTTGTATGTAAGCTTCATCCCACGGGTAATTTCGATTGGCCATCCATTTTGTCCAAAGAACTCCTAACCTCTGGAAGGAGTAAGAGTTCAGAGTCATACACTCATGCTAGCCTTTCAAGGTAGCCAGAAAATGACCTAGGAATAGGCGTTTTCCTAGTACAAATCATAACTTACTGTTTTACACAAGATGCTTAAGACCTTACTTGGACATGAGTAAACTAAAGAATCTAATGCATGAAATCGGAAGATACATGAGAATGAGTTAGTTTGATGTATAGAGAGTTGATCTAATGCTTGAGAATCGTGTGAAAAAGCCTATAGGATAGTCGTTAGTAGCCCTTGTTTCTCCATTTTACACACTTTCGCTGTTAGTAACATTGCGGTAAAATTGCTGTTCTCGCAATTCTATCAAGTTAAAAATTCTGCTTAGCTATTTTCCTCTTCGTTTCTTAATCTCTTCTCTTTACATTTGAGTTTATCATTGACTTGCACTTGTTTATGTTGCTATCCTTTATACATTTATTAGTAATTAGGTAATTAAAAACCAAATTTACTCCATCACATCCACCCATTCTTACTTAACAACACACTTCGCGAGTAACTAGTAATAAGTCTCTGTGGGAAAACGAATGAAAAAATACTTACTACTTGCTATAAGATCATGTATGCTTGCATGTTCTGAGTGCTCTCTCTCTCTTATTGCTTATTTCTTTTACACATTGAGCACGCAACAGGGGCCAAATTGGGACCTTCCATTTGAAATGTTATGTGATGCTAGTGACTATGCTGTAGGGGTTATGCTAGGACAAAAAATTGATAAACTAACACACCCTGTATATGTTGGGTTTAATGTCCTAAAACTCGTGGTTTGTAAACAGATATGTTTGTAAATTATCTATTTAGTAATAATGAGTTATTAAGTTTTATTCAGTAAAGGTGTTTGCTGGAATAAAGTGAAACGTGTTTGCATTAATCTATACCAATGACCAACACCCTTGACGATCAAACATACTTGAGTTTCATGTATGACATGAATGTGGGTCAAGCTCAAGTAGATAGTCAAAACGGTCTATAGTATATGGATAAGGCTGGGTACCTTATCCTGGTAACACTATTGGATGCGGCCCGTTTTGTATTGTACAAAACGATGTGATCCGAGTCGTTTCACATGGAGATGTGCGAGCGGGGGCGTCCTACGCGATGAGTTTGCGTTAGACTGAACCACAAAAAGTCGCTCTCTCTTTATAACGCCGTTTACTGAAGAGACCGACTATTTCACCTGATGGCCTAGGTAACTCGATCTCAATCCTGAGCTTACTATGAACTCCTGCTTATTAGACAGTATCCTTAGATTTGTATGGGTGAGAGTGGCAGGATGTCCGCTCAATAAGCCTACCATCTCAGGGATAAAGTCCAATAGGTAGCTTGGGACATAGTGTAGTAAGATGGAGTTTACTCCTAACCCGCTCTTCAGGGTTAGTAGATAGAATGTTCCCTTAATAGCTGACTCTGGGGCTTGAACAATAGGCGCCTATCCTCTCGGTTACTGGAAGGATGCTGAACGTATTTAAATATGATTTAAATATGGGAATAACCTAAAACATGAATATGATTCATGTATAAAAAAAAAAAAAAAAAAAAAACCGGTTTTCGGAAAATCAGGTTTAGCCATATTATTTAATTCATATTTGATATTGAATTAAATAATTTTAATTAATTAATATATATATATTTTATTTATTAAAAAGTTTAATAAATAAATTATTTATTATTATTTAAAATTAATTAATGAATTAATTTTTAAAAATAATAATATTAATATATATATATATAATTAAAATAAAAATAATCAAGTGTGTTACATGCATCATGCATGTAAGACACTTGTAGTGTTTTTATGATATATTTTATATATATCCTATGGCTTAAAAGGTTAAACATTTGGTATTGTGAATGGCAGAGGTGTTCACGTTTGTTGGTGTGCAAAGTTTTAAAAACTTATGAAGTTTTAAAAACTTCATAGCTTCTGTTCCCTTCTCCATCTCCCTTCTCTTTCTTCTTCTTCTTCTTTTCTTTTCTTTTCGGAGTCCCACAACTCCGTTGCGCGGCGCCGAGGATAGCGGGACTACCTGGGTGGTCCTCGGCGCGTTCGTGAGAAGAAGCTTGAAGAGATCGTGACGAGGTTTGACCGGCGGAACGCGAAGAAAAGTAGAACTACAAGGGTATGTTTTCTATTTTCTTATTTTCGTTTTAAGAGCATGTTTTCTATTTGTTAAATTGATGAAATTAGAGTATCATCGGTCCAAAATCGCCTCCGCTGCGTATATCGCTCCATCAGTATACTATGCTAGTAAGACAATTAATGAGGCACAATGTAATTACACAACTACTGAAAAGGAGATGCTAGCGGTAGTGTTTGCTTGCGAGAAGTTTAGGAATTACATTGTAGGCACTAGGACAATCGTGTACACTGATCATTCTGCCTTAAAATACCTCATGAGGAAGGCTGATGCTAAGCCTAGGTTGATTAGATGGGTGTTGTTGCTGCAGGAATTCGATCTAGACATTAGAGATAAGAAAGGCTGTGAAAATGTGGTTGCGGATCATCTTTCCAGATTGCAACATAATTGCGATAACATTGCGGAAACCGCAATTTCTAATGCCTTTATCGATGAGCATGTCTTTGTATTAACGCATCGTGATAATGATGAGGAACCATGGTTTGCTGACATTGCTAACTTCCTTGCATCGCAGGTACTACCAACTTTCAAGGGAAGCCAAGAGAAGAAGAGGTTCCTGCATGAAGCTAGGAAATTCATATGGGATGATCCCACACTCTACAGAACATGTGCAGATGGGTTGTTGAGGAAGTGTGTGTCAGCTGCTGAGGCGAAGTCTGTGCTGCAGCACTGCCATACTGCCCCCTATGGTGGACACTTTGGTGGCCAAAGAACAGCTGCAAAGGTGTTCCAGAGTAGCTATTATTGGCCCACGATCTTCAAAGATGCCCACGAGTTTGCACACAGCTGTGATGAATGCCAGAGAACAGGTAATCTTAGTCAGAAGGATGAGATGCCTCTCACTTACATCCTTGAGTTAGAGCTCTTTGATGTGTGGGGCATTGACTTCATGGGACCATTTCCCCCATCAGCAGGTAACCTTTACATACTTGTAGCTGTAGACTATGTATCTAAGTGGGTAGAAGCCATAGCATGCCCAAATAATGATGCCAAAACAGTCATAAAGTTCCTTCATAGACATATCTTTACTAGGTTTGGAACACCCCGTGCTATAATTAGTGATGAAGGGACACACTTTATTAATAGGGCAATGGAAAAAGTATTGGCTAAGTACAATGTTAGACATAGGGTAGCCACCCCTTATCACCCACATTCGAATGGACAAGCTGAAATTTCAAATAGGGAGATTAAAAGTATACTCGAAAAAGTGGTCAAACCCAATAGAAAAGATTGGTCGTTTAAACTCGAGGATGCACTTTGGGCATATAGGACTGCATATAAGACACCCCTAGGTATGTCTCCTTATAGACTTGTGTATGGCAAAGCTTGTCACTTACCATTCGAATTGGAAATCAAAGCATTTTGGGCCTTGAAAGAACTGAATTATTGCGTAACCGATGCGGGAACATTGCGGTCTCTGCAATTACATGAGCTTGATGAGCTTAGACATATGTCTTATGAAAATGCTAAAATGTATAAGGAAAAGACCAAGATTTGGCATGATAGTAGACTTAGGATTAAGGACTTTAAGAAAGGCCAGCTTGTCTTATTATTTAATTGACGGTTGAGATTATTTCCAGGCAAACTTAAGTCCAGATGGTCAGGTCCTTTTGTGATAACTAACGTGTTTGTGCATGGCGCAGTTGAGATTAGGAACCTGCAGCAAGGGCAACCGTTCATGGTTAATGGTGCACGATTGAAGCATTATTATGAGGAAGGAGATTTGAAGACCCTCTCAGCCTTCCTCTTGACTGAAACGTGAAAATAAAACCAAGAGAGGACGAGTGATCACTATGCTCGTCCATGCGAGGCTCTGCCTTAGTTTATTTTTTTGTTATTTTTTCGGTTACTATTTGTGTATGTTTTTGTGTGATTTTTATTACGAATTTGATGTTGATTTTATTTCTTTTCCTAGGGGATCGATAGAGGGAATCAAGGAGATGAATCAAAGATAGAGAATCGGAGGAAATATCGGGCCAAATCAAAGATTTAGTTGAGAGAATATTGGCATTCAAATTCAAGAAAATCTCCAATGGCCATTTAATTGCGGTAGATTTGCGAAATCCGCAACAGAAATAGCCGTTGGGATTTCCATCATTACTTATAGTCGTTAGAAGCGCTCTGATCCGTACGCTTCCCTCATTCCCTGAACTCCAAGAAAGCTCTCTCCTTCTTCCTCTGCACTCCCTCTTTCCAGATTCCTACGATTCCACCATGGTGCTAACAAGAGCAGAGAGATCCGCGTCCAAGAAGAAGACCGACGACGCTGAAACCGCTGCGAGAGAGGCACTCCTTGCCTTGGCAGATGTTGAGGCCGCGCGAACCGAACGCCTTCCCAAGCTCCCTGTACCCAGGAAGAAGTGGAAGGTGGTGACGGAGATTCCTGCTGGGCCATCTGAACCAGCAGGGACGCCCAAGAAAAGAAAGTGGACGATGGCTGTGGCCGACGCAGCGATCAAGAAGAAGACTCCCTCTGTGGAGAGTCAAGAGAGTGGCCGTCCTTCCTACGAGACGGCCAGACAAAGCCATTCGCCATCTCCACCAGCGCAAAGCTCTGAACACTCTCCACCGCCGCAGAGCCCTGAAGCATCACCCATCTCCCAGACGCCTGAACCTGAAATTCCAGAGGCATACCCTCAAGAATCGGCGCAGGGCGATGACACAGCTGAGGACGACGAGGTATTCTCTCCTTTGAGGGAGGTCAGCCCCGACAGCCCTGCAGAAGGGAATGATTCGATGGACGAGACGTTGGGGGATTGCCTTCAACAGATCACAACGAAGGCGAGGTTGAGAAAGAAAGCCCCCAAGGTTGTCAAGGCTAAACGGCCAAAAGCCTCGAAGAAGTCCAAGAAAAAGAAAGCCAGGGGTGAGCCTTCATCAAAGAAGGTTAGTGATGAGCCCTCTCTGAAGAAGCTCAAGATCGAGGCTGCTGAATCAACCAAACCAAAAGACAAGGGGAAAGCCAAGCTGTACCCCGAAGATGAGCCTCAATCTGTGAGGTATGTGTCCTCTGATGCAGAATCAAGGGGCACTGAGCTGAGGAAGAGGGACTTGCTCCATGAGAAGGGGTTCCTTGATGCGCTCGCAGACCTGCCGCAATTCTTGCGCGCAGGGATCACTAATCACGGCTGGGAAGAGCTGTGCAGACCGCCCATCCCCGCCTACTCCAGCATGGTGTATGACTTCTACGCCAATTTGATGAACCCTGAGGATGGCCTATCTCTGGTCAGAGTAGTCGAGGTGGATTTCTCAGCTAAGGCAATTAATGATGCCTATGGCCTCAAAGGGCAAAAGCACACTGACTATGCCAGGATCATCGATGCACCAACTGAGGCTGTCCTGGAGGAAGCAATCCGGATCATTGGCCAACCTGAGGCAGCATGGACCGTTTCACGCAATGGGAAGCACACCCTGATGAGTGCTATCCTCACAGCCAAGGCAACTGTCTGGTTCTCCTTCGTGCGAAGGAGGCTGTCCCCAGTGACCCACGAGACCACAATCAACCAAGGCAGATCGCTGTTGGTTTATGCGATCATGAGGGGCCTCACAATCAATGTGGGTGAGGTCATTGCAGCCTCAATTGCAGACTGCGCCAAAAAGGGTAAGGGTCCACTTTTCTTTCCCAATACAATCACTAAGCTTTGCTTACGTGCAGGGGTACGAATCGAGCGGATGGAAAGGCAGCTTGCCTACACAGGGCACTTGGAGTTGCCTACTGCCCTGAGGATGCGCAGGAAGGGGAACATGGAGTTCGAGCTAGATGGCCTGGCTGCTGCTCAGTCTCTGTCAATGGCCTGCCTGATGGACCTGCAGAAGAAGATGGCTCAATGGGCTACATATGCACAGGCCAGGGATAAAGATGTTGCTGACCAATTGGGTTGCATCTTCCCTGAGTTCCCCACGGACTTACTGATGCCATGGGCGCCTCCACGAACACGGAGGGATGAGGATGAAGATGTATGAGTGCTAGGCTGAAGAGCACTCAAGGGAGTATTTCTGTTCCCTACAAAATAAAAAAAGAAAAAAAAAATCAAACTGCTTTTCGTTGAACCATGTGAATTCTGCTGTTTTGAGTTAATATTTGGTCTGTTTTTAGTTCTGTAATTTTGTTGTTTGGATTTTTTTAGTATAGTCTGATGGTTGCTGAATAGGTAGATTAGTTTAGTTTCCTTTTTGTATAGCTGAAGTAACGGGAAAGAGCATGCATAGGGGCCCTGATTACTGATATATCTGCCCTGTATCCATTGCGAAATAATTGCGGAATCCGCAATTTTTATTAGTAATTGCATGTTTTTGACCGACTGTTTAGCTAGGCTGGTTCTGTTTAATTTTGTTCTTTTACTACTATCTTGACTGCCTTATATAGCCTAGCTATAAGCATGCTGGATGAGTGTCATAAGACACCTTTGATAGTTTAAATTAGCCTCTTAAAATTGCTCAGCATGCATAGCTTTAAGACCTTCCCTGCCTGTTTTTATGAATTTCTGCTGCAGTGATATTTGCTTTGGGAATGTTCTGTCTAACCCTAGGACTTTTAGATTCTCTTTGTTTTACCTTAGACTAGATGCTTCTAGGACAAGTTTGGGGGTGTGCCACCTCAGACACTCATTGGGGACAATGAGTAGTTTAAGTTTGGGGGAGGCCACCCTAGGCCTAGGAACATTCCTCTCTCCCTTAAAGCATAAGCATTCTTCTTCTCCTTTACAAAAAATGATGATCTGAAAAAAAAAAATGAAAAATAGAGTAAAGAGGGGTGTCTCTATTTGAGTTGTTGAGTAATCAGTGCCAAGTGTGTAACCCACAAGTGGCATTGCATCAAAAGGCAACAAAAGGAGAGGCTCCACTAAAGTAAAAAAGAAAAAAGGAAGAAATAGGGAAGAAGAATGTATGCTTAGGAGGTGCAACTTTGTGGCTTAGATGTCCTGAATAAAAAAGAACTCTGATCCTCAATGAGCTAAGCACAGGGTTGTAGCTTTTAGGTTTGTTTAGGGAGATGAATGTTTATCCAATATAGTGATGTCAGGGTTTAGTTTGTTCTATGAATGTACTACTGTCACTGGTTTGTACTAAGACTGACATGACTCTAAGGAATCCTAGGCAGTTCAAAAGTAAGAATTAGAAGCATGTACTGAGTCTGAGGTAAAGCTAGGTAGAATTTGAAACCTTAGGGATAGTTGCACGATATGACAGAAGCAAGTAGATCAGTCGTAGGGAGTTAATGAAACAGCAGGAGTATTAGGCGCGCGAAGTCAGAAGAAGCAAAATAAGAGGGTAGTTGTAAACTTATAAGTGGGTCACAGGACAACACTGCTATAGATAGGAACTTAGGGGAATCAACAAGTGGTTAAGAGAGGATAAAACAACAGCCTAAGTAAGTCTTTAGATTGCTCGAGGGCGAGCAAAACCTTAAGTTTGGGGGTGTGTTACGTCTCCAAAAGTGCTTATTTTAGGACTTATTTGTGTTAGAAAAACGTGCATTTGTAAGTATTTGTGATAGGATTTAGCTTGAATCTATGCTTATATATATGAATTAGGAGAATGAAGCTAAATTAGAACTTGTATGCAAAAGGAAAGAAAAAGAATGAAAAACGAAGTTAGAAGAATGGAAATTGTGCATTGCGGAGGCATTGCGGAAACATTGCTAAAACAGCAATGTTTTAAGTGAAATCCGTAAGTTGGCTAACCTTTTTTCTGTTGTGATTCGATATTTCAGGGATTCGTTCTTTCTCCTCCATCCATGTTGAAGTACGACGTTGAGAATGGATGGTTCTCCTTGGCCCAATCGCACCTGCAGAATACTATAAAAGGAGGTCAAAGAGGAGGGTTTAATCATCATCCGAAAGCGTTGAAGTCTCTTCGCAGCGCAGTCTTTTCCATTCTTTCTCTTCTCCGTCTGTTGGTTTGAGAGGTTCAGCTGTTGGAGTCGACAATCTGATAGGAAGAAGAGAAGATTCATCTTCTCTTCTGATTGGATTCATCCAAGCAAGGCTCACCTTTCTCTTCCTTTAGCCGAGGCGTTTGCGACAAGGCGATCAAACACACCTTTACTTGCTTTCTGCTTAATTTCTTATTTCCAGCAATATTTGTTGTTATTTCTTTTCCATTAGTTAATCTACTCCATTTCGTTGCATTCTGTCTTTACTTTAGTAACTCTGAGTTTCCATTTGTTTCGTTCAAGCGATTAATAAATCAAAAACACAATTCATTATTTCATGGTCTTTGTCTTTGCTGTCCACTGCTTTAACTTTCTGTTTTGTCTTTAACTCTCTTTTAAGCATGTCTACTTCATCTAATATTTCTGTTCTCCCTACATCCATGAGTAACTAAGTCACATAGGGGCATGCTAATGACAATACTATAGGCTAAAACACGTGAACCAAGCATGTAGGATAGCTCTCGAATGCATTGATTGTATGTAAGCTTCATACCACGGGCAATTTCGATTGGCCATCCATTTTGTCCAAAGAACTCCTAACCTCTGGAAAGAGTAAGAGTTCAGAGTCATACACTCATGCTAGCCTCTCAAGGTAGCCAGAAAACGACCTAGGAATAGGCGTTTTCCTAGTACAAATCATAACTCACTGTTTTAACAAGATGCTTAAGACCTTACTTGGACATGAGTAAACTAAAGAATCTATTGCATGAAATCGGAAGATACATGAGAATGAGTTAGTTTGATGCATAGAGAGTTGATCTAATGCTTGAGAATCGTGTGAAAAAGTCTATAGGATAGTCGTTAGTAGCCCTTGTTTCCACATTTTACACACTTTCGCTGTTAGTAACATTGCGGTAAAATTGATGTTCTCGCAATTCTATTAAGTTAAAAATTCTGCCTTAGCTATTTTCCTCTTCGTTTATTAATCTCTTCTCTTTTCATTTGAGTGTATCATTGGCTTGCACTTGTTTATGTTGCTATCCTTTATCTATTCATTAGTAATTAGGCATTTTTAAACCAAATCTACCCCATCAAATCCACCCATTCTTGCTTAACAACACACTTCGCGAGTAACTAATAATAAGTCTCTGTGGGAAAACGAATGAAAAAATATTTACTACTTGCTACAAGATCATGTATGCTTGCATGTTCTGAGTGCTCTCTTATTGCATATTTCTTTTAACCATTGAGCACGCAACAGGTAGGCTTATTGAGTCGGCGATCTGGCCACTCTCACCCGTACAAGTCAAAGGATAAGGTCAAATAAACAGGAGTTCATAGTGAGCTCAGGATTGAGATCGAGTTACCTAAGTCATCATATGAAAAAAACCGGTCTTTACAGTAAACGGTGTTATAAAGAAAGAGCGATTTTATTTCTTGGTTCGGTCTTGTGCAAACTCATTGCACAGGACGCCCTCACTCACATGTCTCTACATGAAACGATTCGAATCACTTCGTTTTGTACTATACAAAGTGAGCCGCGTCCAATAGTGTCCCCAGGATAAGGTACCCAGCCTTATCCCTATACTATAGACCATTTTGGCTGTATACTTGAACTTGATCCACATTCATGTCACACATGAAGTTCAAGTACTCATACTATCGCCATGAGTGTTAGTTATTGATATAGGTTAATACAAACACAATTCACTAAAATTCAATAACAACTTTATTGAAATAAAATATATACATTCAAACAGTTTACAAACTACGAGTTTTAAGACATAAAACCCAACAATACAAACATGGAATTTAATTAAAACATACATTCGCAATGCATAATTAATTAAACACACTAAAGTGGATCGATTTTGGCATTTAGCAAACAATAACTATTTTATTACAAGCTTGATCATCAAGCTAAGTCTTGAGCGGACTTCGAACTCTTCGCACCGCCTTTGACAAGCTTGCTCCCCTGAACGCTTCGGCCAATTTTCTTCGAGCTTCTCTTTGTATCGCCAAGAACGAGTTTGAACTTGCACTGAACATTTCGGCGAGCTCAAAACTTGAGCTTCTTTCACAAAGAAACCTATATGGACTCTAATGACTCTAAAATTACAGACTTTTTTAACCACACATTAAATCCCATACATTCTCGGGGAATTACAAATTAGGAAATTCAAAAAGAAACGATGCCAAAATCGATATTCACTTTAGACACCAATTCAAAAACAATTTCTAAAAATAAAATACCCACCAACTTAAATTGATGCAAATTGAGTTAATCACAAAATCGCTCTGATACCAATTGATGGAGCGTTATACGCAGCAGAAGCGATTTTGGATCGATGATACTATAATTTCATCAATTTAACAAATAGAAAACATGCTAAAACAACGAAAATTAAGAAATTAGAATTACATACCCTTGTAGTTCTGATTTCTTCAAGCTCCGCCGCACGTTCCTCGTCACGAACACTTCGAAATTCCTCTCACGAATGACCCGAGGACTACCCGAGGTAGTCCAGCTATCCTCGGCGCCGAGCAACGGAGTTGTGGGACTCTGAAGCAAGAGAAAAGAAAAGAAAGAGAAACAAAGAGGAAGAAGAAGAAGGATGGCTGGTTGAGAGAACTCCGTAAACAGAAGCTCCAAAAAACTCTTCTGTTGGGTTTATGTAACATATGTCTTACATGCATATATTTATTATTATTTTAAAAATTAAATAAAATTTAATTAATTTTAAATAATAATAAATATTTTTTATTTATTAAAAAGTTTAATTAATTAATATAAATATATATATATATATATATATATATATATATATATATATATTTTTTATTTATTAAAATTTTTAATTAATTAATATTATTTAATTCAATATCAAATATTAATTAAATAAAATGGCTAAACCTCGTTTTCCAAAAACCGACTTTTTTGCACATGAATCCTATTCATGTTTTAGACAATTCTCATATTTAAATCATATTTAAATATGTCCATCATCCTTCCACAAACCGAATTTGAACAATTCAAATTCTTTTTCTTTTTCTTTTTATTTTTCTTTTCTCCTCCATTGTTGCCTGGCGTTATCCGAGCTAGGCAGGAGAACCTAAAGGACCTACAAATCATGAGCTCCAACGATACGAGATTATTCGGTTAAAACTCTTTTAACCCGAATCAATCAACTTTCGTTAACCCCCGGAGACTCCACTAAAGTCCGAGGGTTGCACTCTCCTCACTGTAGATATATTATGTCCTCTTCATATAACCGTCATGGGCAAGTCGACCCTTCACAGGTTGTTCGTAACCACAACTAGGTCGTTTAAACCGTTTAACCCCTACGTTATGTCTTTGTTCCTTAAGTACCACTTACACCTCTAATGAACAATAGATCAAAGGTCCTACCAACAAATCAATTAACCCTCTCTGATCAGGAGAGGGTGAGCGCTCATTGTTCAAGCCCCGGAGTCAGCTATTAAGGGAACAACCTATCTACTAACCCTGAAAAGTGGGTTAGGAGTGAACTCCATTTTACTACACTATGTCCCCAACTACCTATTGGACTTTATCCCTAGGATGAAAAGTTATTGAGTCGGCGCTAATAGGCCACCCTCACCCGTACAAATCTAAGGATACTGTCTAATAAGCAGGAGTTCATAGTAAGCTCAGGATTAAGATCGAGTTACCAAGGCCATCAGTTTGAAATAGTCGATCTCTTCAGTAAACGACGTTATAAAGAGAGAGCGACTTTTTCGTGGTTCAGTCTTATGCAAACTTATTGCACAGGATGCCCCCGCTCGCACATCTCCATGTGAAACGATTCGGATCACATCGTTTTGTACATTACAAAGCGAGTCGCATGCAATAGTGTTACCAGGATAAGGTACCCAGCTTTATCCGTATACTATTGACCGTTTTGACTGTCTACTTGAACCTTATCCACATTCATGTCAGACATGAAGCTCAAGTACTCATCCTTCGCCATGGCTGTTGGTCATTGATATAGATTAATCCAAACTCGTGTTACTTTATTGCAGTAAACTTTTTTACTGAATAAAAGTAATAACTCTTTATTCTAAATAGATATTTACAAACATAATTGTTTACAAACCACGAGTTTTAGGACATAAAACCCAACATATATATATATATATATTGTTGAACTTACTTGATAAGGGTTAAATCAGACCATTGCGTTAATTTAGAGCTTAAAAGAATGTTTTAGAGGATAATATTAATTAATCGTTCTGAATGTTTATACTATGTAATTTAACGAATCAAATGTTATCTCAAAAGTGATAAGTGGTTTGGTGTTACAAGAGAACTTTTGTAGATAGATAGGCTTGAGTTTGAGATTGGGGGAGGAGACATATTTTCATTTATTTTTGGTAAACACAACACCAATCGAGACGCTCTAATAGTAGACGTGCGCGCATGAGACGTTTTGCCTCAAATTCTTCCTACTTTTAACCCTAAACCCTAAACGTTTGTAGTTTGTCTTGATTTTCATCACGAGCAACTAAGGTAATTGCTCTGATTTGAGGTTAGGTAATCTTTAATGCATGCAATTAGTGATGGTTTAGTTCTTAATTCATATTTGGTTGACGACTGAATTGTTTATGCATGCTAGAATGTTAATTAGATTAGTGATGTTGTTCCTCTCCTAATCGCCAAAGTAACGGGGGGTTAAGTTAAACGTTAATTAGATTAGTGATGTTGTTCTTCTCCTAATCGCCAAAGTAACGCGGGTTAAGTTAAGTCGCATAGGCTATCTATGTTTACCTTAGTTTGCATTAGCTAATCTTGGATTAGATGATAAATAAGAATATTAGCTTAGGCTATCCAAGTTAAACATCCGTCATAATTTTTCTGTCACTAGGAATTAATCAATATGGAACGATCGCCCCCAATTGATTATTTACCAAGTTTAATTAGAATTGCACATTTCTAATTAATTAATTGGTCTTGTTTACTAGCTCCGAGTAGGCAATTTACGTGTTTGAATTATTTGAGCTATGTATATTTGAATCCCTATGATCTAAATCGCATCAAAATAATCCCGATCCCTAAAATTAGGAGCACAAGTTACAATTTTAATTCTGCTATTTAATTTTTCGTTAGTTAAATTTCCTCATGTTTTATTTTTTAGTTTTCTTTAACCATTCCCCCATTTATTTGTTGTTTTAATCAAAGCAAATAAAAATTTATTAAGAGAAGCTAATGCAAGGTTCCCTGTGGATTGACCTGACCACCGCTATCTACAAGCTAGATTAGAATAACCAGTATTATAAATGTAATTTGGCGGGCCTTGACAACCCGTTCACCACGTGGGTTACACGATCGCCCATGTTACTTGTGCAACACAAGAAGGAGGAGCATCTCAAGAGGTTTTATTTTATTTCTTTCTCTTCTTTTTTTTTTCTTCTTTCTTTTGTCTAGGCAAATAGCTTTGCTATATTTCCTTACATACATCATCACTAACACTAGTGTATCAAGCTTCCCTAAAGGTGCCTTTCGGGGTGACAACAAGAATTCAGGCCAAATAAGACAATTCTAAACCTACAGAACCAATGATAAGAGGACTATGTGCTCAATGAATATAAGGGAGTCAAAAGCAAAAAAAAAAAAAAAAAATTGGCTAAATTACATTCTCATGCTTTTCAACAGATACAAATAAGAAAAATCAAAAGCACATCCTAGAACATCCTCACCAAATAACATGCAATCAGAATCTCATGCATCTCCAGTTCATAAATCCAAACATGCTCAAAAAGTAGAGGAATTCCACAGACATGCACCCCAAACCTTAAACAATACATTGTCCCCAATGTTTTATGTAACCTATCTAAGAAATTCAAGCAACAAAAGTAACGGGAACAAAAAACCTCCCCTTATTTTGTGTGGTCTGGTAGTGAACTTTTGTACGTTCACAAATTTCGGGATGTCGAGTCTCGCCAAAATGAAATTTATAAACCCGAATGCACCGAGCAATTTGCAGCTAAGTGGTAACGGGGTCGATCCACAGGGAGTGATCAATAATCCTAATTTAATTTAACTAAATTTGTAATTCTAAAATAGGGGGATTTGTTTAGGAAAACAGTGGCGAAAATTAAACTAACGCTAACGGAAAATTAAAATGGGAAGTATGAAATTGACGAATTCGATTGATTAGCAAGTGTCGGGATTGAACTAATGTATTTTGGTTCATTGATTAACATGTGAATTAGCCGAGACGTTTCATGCACACAAAATGCCTCGTCCCAAACGGGTCTGGGACACCCCAAAGAATTAATTAGGTAAGTGCAATCCTAATTAAACATGCCCATTAATTTATCTAAGTTCATGACTCTTAAATTAATTAACGAACAGTAACAGGTATCATTGAGACGAATTAATCCTAAAACTAATTCGATTTATCTCCTAGTCTTAATCCCGCCGTGAGAACGTTAATCAATTCCTACCCCCAACCGTCACTTGGGCTCGAATTGATTAGCCACGAGCTAGACATTCGCTACTAAGTATTGAGGTTTGTCAAAAATCAATATTAGCCCACTAAGCATGCGTAACTTAATTATGGACGTCACTCCTAATCGGAAAGGCAAGTTAGTCGTTCTTAATACAGACCAAGAGATGCAAGAAATTCATTCATTCATGCTAAACATATTCAATTAAGCTTAAACCTCACCTAATACAAAAGTAATCAATCTCTAAACTTAACTAATCAACCACTAACCTCTTTAGCTTTCCATGGAGATGAAGGTTTCCCAAGCATCCATGGAGTTTGTCATCAACATACAACCCAAAAATGGGCAAAAACAAGAAAATGAGGGGAGAAAACGGCAATTCCGAGGGGAAAAGAGAAGATGATCCGTCGGAGTGTCGAGACGTTAGGGCAGCGTCTCGACGCTGTGCCCTAAATTATCAGCGCGCGAGCTCGGGGTAGCGTCAAGACGCTTGCGCGGCGTCGAGCTAGCGTCGAGACGCTGTCGCTCGACGCTTGCTCTCGGGTGGAAATTCAATTTTGCGCCTCAGACATTGGAACACCTTTGCAGCAATCCTCTGACCACCAAAGTGTCCACCATAGGAAGTTGTATGGCAATGCTGCAAGACTGACCTCGATTCAGCAGCTGACACACACTTCCTTAGCAATCCATTCGCACAGCTTTTATAGAGGGTTGGATCGTCCCAGATGTACTTCCTAGCCTCGTGTAAGAACCTCTTCTTGTCTTGCCCTCCTCTGAAATTTGGTAATACCTGTGAGGCAAGAAAATTTGCAATATCAGCAAACCATGGTTCTTCATTGTTATCACAATGCACTAGTACAAATACATGCTCATCGATAAACGAATCAGTCATTGCGGGTTCAACAATTTTTTCGCAATGACTTCGCAATCTTGATAAGTGATCAGCCACTACGTTTTCACATCCTTTTTTATCTCTAATCTCTAAATCAAGCTCTTGCAATAATAACACCCATCTAATTAGACGAGGCTTGGCATCAGGCTTCCTCATTAGGTATTTTATTGCAGAATGATCAGTGTATACAATCGTTTTATTTCCTACAATATAAGGCCTAAATTTTTCACATGCAAACACTACTGCTAGCATCTCCTTTTCTATGGTAGTGTAGTTACATTGTGCTTCATTCAAAGTTTTACTCGCATAATAAATAGGATGTGTTCATTTATCTTTCTTTTGCCCCAACATAGCCCCAATTGCATAGTCACTCGCATCACACATTAGTTCAAAAGGCATCTCCCAATTTGGGCCTACTATGATTTGTGCTTTGACTAAGGCATCTTTAAGCTTGTTCCATGCTATTAGACATTCATTTGAGAAGATAAAAGCTTTATTCAGCTCTAGAAGCTCACACAGGGGTTGATAGTACCTGTAAAGGAAAAAAAAAAGATTAGCTCCAATATATTAAAGTTCTTCTAAAATAACACAATTCGTGTTTACTAAACAAAATCCCCGGCAGTGGCGCCAAAAACTTGTTGCGTGCTCAGTGTGTAAGTAAAATATAAAGGCAAGAGCACTTAGATCATGCAAGCATACATGGTCTGCAGCAAGTGATAAGTATTTTTAATTCGTTTTCCCACAGAGATTGAGTTTAGTTACTAACGAGTTGAGGTGCTAAATTAGATAGGGTCACTTAAATTGGGTAGATTTGGGGTTGTTGTGCTGGGATAATAAAGAAGCAAGAAGGATGCAAGCATAAACGAAAAGTTATTAAAGAGATTAAGTTATATTGTGGAGAAGAAAGAATTGCGGATCTCGCAATGTTTTAGCAATAAAATCGCAAAAGCAAAAGACTAGAAAAATGCTAAGGCAAAAACAGAACTATTTTATTGCGGTTCTCGCAATAATCTAGCAATAAAATTAGCGACGATTTAAATGTAAGATAAGGCAGCAAGGTCGACTTAAGACTCCTCTATAGGCACTTAACTACGATCATTCAGCAGTAGATTAACATATCATGCATCGTTTTAGCTCAGTCTCATGCATTAGATCTTTAGTTCACTCATATCCAAGTAAGACATAAACACCTATTTATACAGGCAAGCTAAGGAACGTGCTAGGAGAACGCCTATTCCTAGGTCATTTTCTTGTTACCATAAAAGGCTAGCATGAATGGATGACTCTGAACTCTTACTCCTTCCGGAGGTTAGGAATTCTTTAGACAAAATGGATGGCCGGTCGAAATTGCCCATGGGATGAAGCTCACATACATTCAATGCATTTGATGCTATCCTACATGCTGAACTCTCGTATTTCTACCTTATAGAATCATCTTTAGCAGACCTTTGTTTGATAAGTTACTCATGGTTTTCGAAGAACTAAAAGAGATGGATTGCGTGATCAGGATTTAGAGAACTTAGTAAAAGTGATTGAATAAGAGATAACAAAATGAAGAACTCAAGAGACTTAATTGATTACTCTTTAAAAACCGAATACAAATACTTCAATAATAGACGTGCAAAGGTTCGAAAGCAGTAAAGAATAAGGGTTGTGCGCTAATGCCTCCTTTTTGCACCATTTAATGTCATGGACTCCTCTGTGCTCCCATTCATTCAAAACCTATAAATCAATCAAATAAACACAATTGAGTGAAGTATATAATGGGGATTAAAGCTATAAGAATAGCTCTTTTATTCATTATACGTGTGGATAGGATTCAATTTGTGTTAAGGCTTGGTTAATAAGGGAGTTCTGGGACGAAAATATCTCTATCGATATCGATATCGGTAACTCAAATTTACGGATATATCGGCGGATATTTGAATATAGACAGATATTTCGGGAAGAATCACGGATATTACGAAAATTGATAAAAATATTGTGATTTTTTTAATGAAACTTTTGACCAAGTTTATTTAAGTAATACACTAGTGCTTGAAGCATATATTTTTCAAAAATTAGAACTCAAATATTAATAATCATAGAATAATGAATAACATTGAAGACTGAAAAATGAATATGAACTTGAATAATTTATAGATTACAAATTTTGGTCAAACAAATATATGATTCATAATTCAATAATAAGTTTTTTTTTTTACTTGATTTAATAAATTAAAATTTATATTATAATATTCATAAAGTTTGCATTCTATATTGGAAGAATCACCGATATTACGGAAATTGATAGAAATATTGTAATTTTTTTAATGAAACTTTTGACCAAGTTTATTTAAGTAACTTGAAGCATATATTTCAAAAATTAGAACTCAAATATGAATAATCATAGAATAATGGATAACATTGATGACTGAAAAATGAATATGAACTTGAATAATTTATAGATTACAAATTTTGGTCAACAAATATATGATTCATAATTCAATAATAAGATATTTTTTTTACTTGATTTAATAAATTAAAAATTATATTATAATATTCATAAAGTTTGCATTCTATACTTTAAACATGCAACACAAAACTTAGCATAATAATAGAAATGTGATCATAAATAAATATATCACGTAAAAATAATACAACATAAAACATTGTATTAAAAATAATTCAAAACATAGATCTATTATGGATTGATTTTGAATTTTAAAAACAATAAAAGGTAGTATAAATTATATAATAAAAAAATTGAAAAATGACAAAAGAATTAAAAAGAGAGAAAAAAAATTTTGAGTTGTGGGGAGCAAGAAAACAAAATATAAATTACTTAATAAAAAAAAAACAAACAAGGTTATAAAATAGATACTCAAAACCGGTTTCTGGTGGAGTTTGAACATGGCAAGTTCCAACTACTAGAGAAAACAACCATGTTGGCCGCAATTTTGATTTAAGTTAATTCAAGTTATAGTATAATAAATAAAACTGCGAAAAAAACGAAATACCGTCGAGTTTTTCGCTTTTTCGCCAATTTTTACGTTTTATTGTTGATTTTTATGATATATCGCCGAAATATCGCCGATTTTGGGTAAAAACGATGTTGCCCTCCATTATCTCTATCGATCCTTCGAAATTGGCGAAATTTCGGCCAATTTCGACGATTTTTTCATCTTGGCCCTAGGAATGAATATCATCCGAGGGAATTTGATTCCTACGTGGACATAAGAATTTCAATAGTAGAACTTTGATATCGTGGAATATAGATATGGGGATTTGATCAAAACAGTGGTCAAATATAGAGGTGGCCAAATGAAACCCGAAAACCGATCCGACCGACCGAAACCGACCGAACCGACATCGGTCGGTCGGTTTAAATGAAATGTCGGTCGGAGTCGGTCGGTCGGGGTAATAAAAATCAAGTTTTCGACCAACCGACCGAACATATAAGTCATAAGTATAAAAAAAAAAACAAAAAAAAAGTCATGTCCCATTAATGAGAAAACCATGATGCACATGGTTTTTTTAAAACCACTCCTCATATGAGTACGTGGTTTCCTTGAAACCATCATCAACAATCATTTCTTTTATTTAATTTTTTTTTTTTTCTTTTGTGTTATCTCTCCTCTCCCGTTCCCCTTCTCACTTCTCACGCAAAGTTCTTTTTTTCATTTCTATTTTTTTTTCTCTCTCATCTTCTCCCTCACTCTCTTCGGCTCTTCTCTCTTTTCCATCTTCTCTTCCTCTCCTCCCAGCGGCCACCGCCATCTTCGCCTCTGCGGTTCTTTTTTTTTTTTTTTTTTTTTTTCTTCTATTTTCTCCATTTTTTTTATATAGTTCGTCAAAGTCGTAAAACCGACTCAAACCGACCGATCGACCGTGTGATCGGCTGGTCGACGACATGAACCTATATAAAACCGATGAAACCCGACCGACAGAAACCGACATGTCGGTGGTCGGCGATGGTTTTAGCCCAAAACCGACACCGCCCGACCGATGGCCACCCCTAGTCAAATAAGAAATTCGTGGCTAATTAAAAGATTAATTTTAATCAAATCCATTAAGGGGAGAGCATTATTTTGTTGTCTTAAACTACAAATATCCTCCATGACATCTAATTGGGCATGTAGTTTAGGCAACCTAACATGACATTTTAATTCCTTTGACATTACCGTTTCTACTTTAAAAAAATAAATAAATTAATTAAATTTTAAAATCGAGCATAGCTCAATTGACATAAGATTATGTCATTGGCTAAGAGGTCTCGCATTAACTAATTAACTAAAATACCGTTGCAAAAAAAAAAAAAAAAAATCCAATCGAGCATAGCTCAATTGACATAAGGTTGTGCATAGCTCAGTTGACATAAAGTTGTGAGCATTTCAAATTGAGTTGATAAAAAACTCCGAAAAACAAATGTAGTTGAATTTTGTTTATCCCATGCAACAACCATTAGTTCGTGTACCAAAGAAATTTCATATAATTTTTAAAGAAAAATAAAATTAAGCCTTATTTAGTGAAATTAAAGTGAAAGAAATTTATGCTAAAGTGCTTGAATCGTTTTTAATAAAAGTGATATATGGTCAAGTAAAATTGATTTTTATTATATTAAATTGTAAATATTTCTCATACTTTGAATCTTTGTATATTTGTTATTGTAACTTCTAAATTTTCCATTATTACTCAATTCTAAATTACAATTACTTTTAGTATTTATATACCACTTAAATATATTTGACATGTGACTCTTTGGACAAAATGATGTAATTTAAAGCCAATTGGGTAAATTACAAACCAATGCCCACATAATAGAGACTAAATAAAAATTAAGCTATACTAATCCATAAAAATAGACCATAAAATGTAATATCGGATTGTTAGATGTAATTTAACCTATAAAGGATCCACACTGTATAATTTATGCTTAAATTTGTTTAAACTTTTCATTTTGTAAGTTTATTTAAGATTAAGTTTGAGTGTAAATTGATATTAACCATCTATATCAAAAATTTAAGACAAAGAGATGTTCTAATTATTTTAGAAAATATTATCTTCAAAATATGTTTAGGCTAAAGAAGTTAGAATTAAAGATTATAAAATTTTGTGTAGAAAAGAAAACTATTGTTTAGAGAACCGTCTAAATATTTCTAAATCAAATTAATATATTCAGTATTCTCACACCTGCGATAAAAAGAAATTTAATTTGGAATATGTTGAAAGAAACCAAGTATATATTCTAATTTATCAATTAAAGTTTTTGACTGATGTAGGAACTCAAGTATATAACAAAAAAATATTATGTATGACAGACTATAAAACTTTTGTTCGAAAATTAATCGATTACAAATATATAAATTCATCAAATATTATGGATGATAAAAAATTCAACTTGACATTTATAAAGGAAGTCTCTAACTAAGAAAGTTATGCTTATATATCTGAATGAATCAATAAAAAAATTCAACTGCACAGCTTAAAGAACTCAATAGTGCTACTTTAAAGAAAACTCTTTAAGATTCAACCTTTTGATTTTATTTTACACCTAGAACAAATATGTTAATCTTATCTTTTTTTTATTATTATTCTTTCACTGAATTTTTCTCATCATTTTTACATATTTTTCTACATGATTTTTTCACGTAAAATTGTATATTTTTTACAACTATCATACTTGTGAATTTCTTAACAATGATATCGTTAAGACTACAATAGTAGAACTTGATATCGTGGAATCTTCATATGCAGATTTGATCAAAATAGTTGGCAATAAAACATTCATGTCTAATCAAAAGAGAGAGAAATTGTCTCAAATGCTAACTTTTAGGCGACATATTTTCAAATATGTCCTAAGATCTTACCATTTTCATTTCTATTTTGTATTATTTTTGTCTATCGTTCTTCCCATCAATAACGTGCTCTACCCATAATAATATTCATTTTCTCGACTCATTTTATGTCTTAAATTACAATATATAATAAATATCTATTTTCTCCCAACATTTATGTAACAATATTTTATACGACTTTTTGGTTTTTAATTTGATTTCCATCATTTTAGGGATTTCTTCTAACATTGGTTCCACGATTTGAACCTTTCAAATTACGTTAATTTTTGTTCTTTCATATATTTTTCATCCTCTCAATTTTCTTCATTCCACAACAAAAACCTTTCACAAGACGTAATTTTCATAATTGTTGCAAACAATTTATCCCACAATTTTAGCATTTTTAGCATTTTGTTTAAGACATTAATTTTAATATTGTAATTTATTCCCACAAAAATATATGTATTTTTTTTATATGTAACCACCATATATATTTATATATACTTCATATATGAGTATATACTCATATAAACTACATATACTTGTAGATAATTTGTATTTATTTTCAGAAAAATATATCTATTTTTATATACATACATACCATATATACTTCTATATACTCATATATATTGTACATATACTTATAGATAATATATTTTTGGTTTTTAGAAAATATATGTATTTTTTATATACTAATATATACTTCATATATGGATATATATGGTTATATACTTCACATATACTTCATATATACTTATAGAAGTATATGAGGGTGTTTGGCCATAGACTTCTTGAACTCGGATAAAATAATATTAACTCCCAAGACTTCAAGAGTAATTACTATTCAACTTCCCTGACTTCTACAATAATTACTATTCAAGTCTGGGATACTATTCAAGTCTGTCTCATTTTTTGAGACAACACATTTCTCTCTCTTTCTCTCTCTCCCTCCTTCACAAATACTTTTAATTACTTAAAAAAAACGTAATTTAAACAAAATGTGTAAAATGATTAAAAATGAAATTCAACCTATTTTTATTATTTTAAATATAAATTAGGTTGTTTAATCAAAATTGGTACTTAAATCAAATTCAAAATGTAGTATTCTTAGCTTATTTGGATCAGTTTAAATTAATGGATTAAAATCTTTCAAATTCACATGTAATATTTAAAACACTATTGTACGACGCTCTTTTATTTCAAAAGTATCAAAATAAAATGAATAATTAATGTGAGTGATATTGAAAATAGAATGTGAAGTATTGTGATGAAAATTATTTTTGTTATCTTCAAAAAAATACATAAAATAAAAGGCAAAAACCACATTCTTAAAATTTATTAAAAGAAGTCCTTAACAATGAAAATATGAAAAATTATAGGAGAAATTGTAAGAAGAAAAAATAGCTAAAATAAACCTATAGAAAATATTGTAAAAAAAAAAAAACGAAAACAAACTATCATTGATGAGATGCTGATTTCCGAGTATAGTGGATTCAGATGGAATGAAGAGTTTAAAGGGTGGAGGCGGAGAAAGATGCGTTTGACACATGAGTGAGGGTAAGACTATACTTATATGTTTTTCTTTTTTTTCTTTAAAAAGTTTGTAAAATATACCTACATTAACAAAAACAAAAAAATCTCAAACTTTTATGAAAAATCTTAAATATAGTTGGACATTTTTTTATAAAAATAAGAATTGTCGACATTAATAAAAAAATCATAGGCATAAAGGGGCTATTTATGTATTTATCCCTAGAAGATTTATTTGAATCAAATTCAAAAGTGGAGAACATTATTTTATTGTCTTAATCTACAAATATCGTGGCATCTAATTTGGCATGTAGTTTACGGAACATAACATGACCTTAAACTCTTAAATATAGTTGGACATTTTTTATAAAAATATGAATTGTCGACATTAATAAAAATATCATAGGCATAAAGGGGCTATTTATGTATTTATCCCTAGAAGATTAGTTTGAATCAAATTGAAAAGTGGAGGATTGAACTCATGACCTCTTAGTCAAAACACAACCTTATACCAATTGAGCTATGCTCAATTTGACATATATAAAAGCATTTATACTATATTAGCTATTTAAAGTTTGAGAATAAATAAAGGCGACGTAGACGAAACACTTAGGGGCCGTTTGGTTGGATTCTTTGAGGGTGGGCATCAGGATGGGAATGGTTTTTTGATGGTCATTCCCACGTTTGGTTGGCGTCTTAGCATTTATGCCTGGGCATAGTTGTAGCTCAGGCATCAGAAGTATGGCTTTCTGATGCCCTCCATTTTAGACGACTTTCTCCGAAAGCCATGGTGATGCCTTGTCCAGGTATGTCTTTTTCTTCGCATTGGTTTTTTTTAAAACTTTTTTTTTTACAACGTCTTCTTCCTACGTTTTTTTTTTTTTTTTTTTATTAAATCAATTCCAAACTCTAATTTCAAGTTTGTGTATTTTTTTTCTTCTTTTTTTTTTTTTGGTTAAATTCGTTCCAAAGAGCTTTGTGTAATTTTTTTTTTTTTGGTTAAATCGATTTCAATACCTTCTTGATTTAAGATGTGCGATAACTATACGATCGCATAGGTTGGTGTGCGATAACTATGCGATCGAACAACAACCCGTGCAACAATTATGCGATCGCACAACAACCTATGTGATCGCATAGGTTGCTAGTTATCGCATAGTTATGCGATCGCACAGTGTTACGTCTCCAAAAGTACTTAATTTAGGGACTTATTTGCCATATAATCGTGTAATCTCTTAAGCGTTTTGGTTAGAATTTAGTTTAATATGTGCTTATATATGAGAATTCATAGAATGAAACTAAATAAGGACTTATTTGTAAAAGGAACAAGAAAGAATAAAAAACAAAGCTAAAAGAGTTGAAATTGAGCATTGCAGGAAAATTGCTGGAACATTGTTGTCTCCGCAATGTTTAAGCTGCGAATGCTAAGTTGTTCCAATCGTCCGCCGTTTTGTTGCGATCTTTCAGCCGCCTCAGCTCTCTCCTGCTGCCACGTGGAGGGACGTCGTTCAGAATGGATGGTCCTCCTTGACTGAAGAGTACCTGCAATACACTATAAAAGGAGGTGAAGGGGGAAGGAGAACAACAAGCTCGGAAGCGTAGAACTCTCCCTCCCAACGCAGTTTCTCTCCATTTTCTCTCCCGTTTGTTGGAGTGAAGGAATCAACTTTTGGCACCGATACTTCGAGAGGAAGAAGAGAAGATCCTTCTTCTCTTCTGGTTGGATTCATCCCCAAATCACGCTAACCTTCCCCTTCATCCGAGGCGCTTGCGGCGAGGAGTTCACGCACACATTTACATTGCTTTCTACTGCTTCCCGTCTTCCGTTTTCTTTACTGTTGCTGTCATTTGCTTCTGTTTGCTACAATATTTCAATTTGTTCTCATTTGTTCAAGATCTGTACTGCTTGCAGTTTGTTGCACATTAAGTTTCGAACCGTATTTGATATAACAATCGTTTAAGTATTCGTCAATCTCCATCTTGTTTCCTGTTTTTCCTTTACTGTCATTTTACTGTTAATCGTGCTTAATCCACCTAGTCTTTCCAACTTCACATCATCCATGAGTAACTAGATCACAAGGGTCTGCTAATGATGAATCTATAGGTAGAAATACGTGAATTCAACATATAGGATAGCTTCAAATGCATTGAATGTATGTGTACGTAATCCCATGGGCAATTTCGACCGGCCATCCATTTTGTCTAAAGAACTCCTAACCTCCGGAAGGAGTAAGAGTTCAGAGTCGTCCATTCAAGCTAGCCTTTCATGGTAGCCAGAAAACGACCTAGGAATAGGTGTTTTCCTAGCACAATTCATTAACTTGCTTATATAAATAGATGCTTAATTCTTGCTTGGATATGAGTGAACTAAAGGATCTAATGCATGTAATCGAGAGATGCATGAGAATGAGTTAAATTGATGCATGATAAGTTGAGCTACTGCTGAAGAATCGTATGAAAAAGCCTATAGAGGAGTCATTAGTTGACCTTGCTTCCACATCTCACCCTTAAAACGTTGTTAGTTTAATTGCTAGATAATTGTTGTCTGCGCAATTCTTTTAGTTCTATTTTTGCCTTAGTCGTTTTTCCAGTCTTCTACTTTTGCGATTTAATTGCTAGGAAATTGCTTTCTCCGCAATTCTTTTTCTTTTACATTCTAGTTAATCTCTTTACTTGTTTTTGTTTATGCTTGCATATCTCGTACGTTCTTCATTAGTTAGGCACATTACTCTCCAATTCACCTCACTTAAGCCACCCTTTCTAATTTAGCACCTCACTTCGTTAGTAACTAAGAATAAATCTCTGTGGGAAATCAAATGAAAAAATACTTATTACTTGCTACAAGACCATGTATGCTTGCATGTTCTGAGTGCTCTCGCATCGCATTTTAATTTACACATTGAGCACGCAACACACAACAACCTATGCGATCACATATGTTGTCAAGTATTGCACACCAACCTATGTTTAGTAATAGATGATAGATTATATTTGATTTTTGAATTATATAACGTTTATCATTAGTTCTTCAATTTTATTATTGTATTAATTAATTAATTAGAATTAAAAATTTGTATAATTTTAAATACCTTTCTTTGAACATAATTATTAAGATTTATTGTTAATTAAAATATACAACAATTAATTATTTAAAATTTATTTGCAAATCTGATGACATTCCTATGCAACACCAAACACAGACATCATTTATTCCTACGGAAATCTGATGACATTCTCATGCAGCATCAAACACAGAAATCATTGATTCACAAACATTTTATTCCCAGACATTTCATTCCTAGGCATCTTCTATTCCCAGTAATCTGCAAATCCTCAAACCAAACGGCCCCTTAAACAAAACCAAACCACAATAAAGCATTTGAGATTGAACGGGTAGACATACAAAACTCTGAGGGGGCGTTTGGGGGATGGTTTTAGGTTGGGGTGGTTTTTGGTTCTAAACCCAAAACCATGTTTGGGGCAAGGGGTTTGGTCGGTCGATATTTGATTATCGCTGCTCTCAGGGTGTCGAATCCTACCAAATTAAATTTATAATATCGATCTTGCTAAACTAACTGGTAGTTAACGGCAATCGGGTCGATTCACAAGGAGTTAATTCTAATTTGTCTTGAATTGAGTCAAATTTGTAATTAAAATGCAACAAGGGGGGTTGATCGGTTTTTAATGACATGCGAAAAAAAGGTAATTACTAACGGAAGAATCAAACAATAAAACAAACGTGCAAGACTTGGAGAGTCGGGACTGCCAATTGATGTAAATCAGTTCATCGAACACTATAAACTTAGTCAGAGCCATTCAAACACACAATTGTTCACTCAGAATTATCGTAGGAAACAATCCTAATGAAATTAGCTAGATGGGTGCAATTCTAACTAAACATGACAAGTACTAAATTTAAGGTGATCAATCCTAAATTAACTAAAGCCAGTAATACATCAATGGACATGCAATGCTACCTAACGCTTAACTCAACCTCTTGTTAGTTAGGTGATTAGGAAAGGCAACCGTATCACTAATCTAATTAACGAATTAACAAACATACATGTCTTGAGTGTTAATCAATTCAAATAAACATGCTAATAAGAATATGCTTAGAAGAAGTAGATGTTCAACCATTCAAGACTAAGTAAAACTTAAAATCACAAGTCTCCCATCAATACATCAATGGACAAATCCCTAAAATCTCAAAATCTTAACACTTACTTCGAGCCTTCCATGGGAGTTGGAGCAATCCATGTTTCCATGAGAGCTCTAGAGCTCATACAGCATAGAAGGGGGAAGAAAAGCTCAAAAAACTGCTGAAACTCGCGAAATCCCGAGGGTAAAAACCAGTTGAACTTCTGACATAAAATCGGAGAAGACGACTTAAATAGTTGACGTAGCGTCGATACGCTACAGGAAGCGTTGCGATGCTACTGAAGGGAATTTCCTGCGCGCGCTTTCGGAGCGTCGAGACTTGCTCTCGGGTCTGATTTTATATTTTAGCCTTCGAGCGGCGTCGAGACGCTCTTAGCACAGTCTCGACGCTGGGCCTTTAGTCTCAAATTGCCCTTTTGCTCCTCTTCTTTACTTGATTCACTCCACGAGCTCTTTACCGCGAAACACCTACAACAGAGGCAATTAAACAACAATAAGCACAATATTTAGCCATAATTAGGGAGCAAATAATAGCTCCAAATGAGTGCTATCAGGGTTGGGTACCCCGGGTTTGGGAAGCTTGATGGAACGACTTGCGCAACGGAAAGCGATTTCGGACCGATGATACTCTAATTTCATCAATGTAACAAATAAAAAACATGCTCAAAACGACGGAATTAAGAAATTAGAAATACATACCCTTGTAGTTCCAATTTCTTCAAGCTCCGTCGCACGTTCCACGTCACGAACTCTTCCGGCCTCTTTTCACGAACGCCTCGAGGACCACCCCAGGTAGTCCCGCTATCCTCGGCGACGCGCAACGAAGTGGTGGGACTTCGAAAGAATAGAAAACGAAAAGAAAATAGAGGAAGAAGGAAGGAGAAAAACGTGATGGCCTTCAAGAACTTCATAAGTTCAACGTAAGGGCAGAAGCTCAAAAGTTTTTCAAAAATGAAAACTCAAAAATCAGTACCCCAAAGTTTCCACACACGTATGTGATTGTTTTTCTCCTTAAGTTAAGTTTAGCCATCTAGATTTACATATATATATATATTTAACATATAAGTACAACATGTGTCTTACATGCAACAAGCATGTAAGACACATATATATAAATATATTTTTTTTTATTATTATTTTTTTAAAAAAAATAATAAATATTTTATTTATTAAACTTTTTAATAAATAAAATATATATATATATATATATATATATATTAATTAAACAATTTAATTAATAAATATTATTTAATTGAATATCAAATATTAATTAAATAAAATGGTTAAACCTGGTTTTTCGAAAACCAACTTTTTTTGCACAGGAATCCTATTCATGTTTTAGGCCATTCCCATATTTAAACCATATTTAAATATGTCCATCATTCTTCCACAAGCCGAATTTGAACAATTCAAATTCTATTTCTTTTTCTTTTCTTTTAAACTGTTGCACGACATTATCCGAGCTAGCCAGGAGAACCTAAAGGACCTACAAGTCATGAGCTCCAACGATACGAGATTATTCGGTCAAAACTCTTTTAACCGAACTAATCAACATTCGTTAACCCTCAGAGACTCCACTATAGTCCGAGGGTTGCACTCTCCTCACTGTAGATATATTATGTCCCCTGATATAACCATCAAAGGCAAGTCGACCCTTCACAGGTTATTCGTAATCACAGCTGGGTCATTTAAAACCGTTTAACCCCTGCATTACGTCTTGTTCCTCAAGTACCACTGACACCTCTAATGAACAATAGATTTGTGGTCCAACCAACAGATCAGTTAACCCTCTCATCACATGAGAGTGTGAGCACTCATTGTTCAAGCCCCGGAGTCAGCTATTAAGGGAACAACCTATCTACTAACCCTGAAGATCGGGTTAGGAGTGAACTCCAATCTTGTTGTACTATGTCCCCAGCTACCTATTCGACTTTATCCCCAAGATGGTAGGCTTATTGAGTCGGCGCTTAAGGGCCACTCTCACCCGTGCAAGTCAAAGGATACTATCGAATAAGCAGGAGTTCATAGCGAGCTCAGGATTGAGATCGAGTTACCTAGGCCATCAATATGTATAAGTCGGTCTCATCAGTAAACAGAGTTATAAAGAGAGAACGACTTAATACGCGGTTCGGTCTTATGGAAACTCTTTACAAAGGACGCCCTCACTTCTCACATCTCCATGTGGAACGATTCGGATCACATCGTCCTGTACAATACAAAGTGAGCCGCATCCAATAGTGTTACCAGGATAAGGTACCCAGCCTTATCCGTATACTATAGACCGTTTTGACTGACTACTTGAGCCTGATCCACAATCATGTCATACATGAGGCTCAAGTACCCATATTCAGCCAACGGTGTTGGTCATTGGTATAGGTTAAACCAAACACGTTTCACTTTATTCCAGTAAACTCTTTTACTGAATAAAACTAATAACTCCTTATTCTAAATAGAATATTTACAAACACAACAGTTTACAAACCACGAGTTTTAGGACATAAAACCCAACAAAGCCAACCCCATTGGTTACTTCTCTCAAACTCTCCCCAAACACATGATTTTTCTTAAAATTACACTATATTGGCGGGGTCCACCATTTCTCTCTCCACGTGTTTTATAATTATGGTGGGTCCCAACATTTCTCTACCTATTTTTCTCATTATTATGGTGGCCCACCATATTTCTTTCAATTTTCTCAAAATTATGGATCCCGCAATTTTGTTTGGGATATTAAGAGGAATGTCTATTTTAAAATAGTGAAAATGAAAAATATCTAAAAGTGGGAATGTCTTGCACTCTGTCTAGAGTGATTGTCGAGGGAGGGTTGTTAAGTTTTTTTTCCCATTATAACCCTATTAGTTATTAGCCCTTTCTTATTTTACAATTTAGAATTTTAAAATAAAATGATTGGAGACCAGAATATTTTTGGGTGAGGTGTTTGGTTATCGTTAATTGGAGCTGCGATTTTCATTTTCCGTTATGTGTTGTTGGTGATGTGTACTTGCAGATATACCTTCGTAATGGTGGCCAGATGTGCAAAACCTAAATATAGCAAACAAATCATTCCTCTATCCACCCTATTATTTAGGTTTGATATCTCTATGAACATTTCATCGTTAACCTTCAACAACCTCTACATTAACGCATTGTCTAACAATATTTCTAACTTTCTATCCTCAATGTATCAACCCCTAAATTAAACCACTAGTTGAACTTTGGAAAATTAAGAGGAATGTCTAGTTTTAAATAGTTTGTTGTATATACACGTATATACTCCATTAAACTCTAATTTGATTCTAGATTTGCATTAGGAAAAAAAAATTAATAAAGTATAATCCTTATCTAAAATCTAAAATAAAATCTTTAAATCTGAATCTAAAATATAAAATAAAATCCTTAAATATGAATCTAGATTTCGAAAACAACGATATTATGATTAAGGGAGGGTATCTGAATCTCTAACTCTCCCTTCATCACAACATTTAATTAATTAAATAAGGTGGAATTTGAAGAGTTGATATTTAAAAATTTAAATCAGGATTCTTCATTCGTAAGGAATGTATCCAATTTGTTTTCAAATTTCAAACTTTCGAAAAGAAACTAAAAGGAAAAAAAAAACAAGAAAATAACAGAAAAACAAATTGTTTTAAAAATTAAGCCGCTCCCTCTCTCAACTCATGACTCATTTTCCAATCGCCACCACCTCACGTCTCCCTTCCTCTCCGATCTCATCTCCGACAACGCACCCATGTCCAGCGACGAATTCCGTCGGTTGCATCTCCGGCGAGGGCGTGACGTGGGAGTGGTAAGTCTCCTCCTCCGACGATCTCTCATCTTGATTGATTAAGCATCGATTTTAACTCGCAATCCTTTCGATTTCAATTTTTGGTAATTTGCAAACGTTCTATTCGACTTTGAAAGTCATCACTCACTCCGTCTGACGCTAAATTTGTGAGATTTTGGTGTATTTTCTTACTGTCCAACATTGAATTTTGAGCTACATTCGGCATTTGGCGAATACCCAACAGCTGGCATGGGTATACCACCTTCTATACACCTAAATGTGACAAAACCATTTGTAGCAACAACATTTCCTCAAGTCTACATGGATTTTGAATTCATTTTTGTATGTTAAGTGTATAACCATGTAACTGTGACCGGTTAGTTGTCATTTTTTTTTTCCTTTTAACATCTCTATAACTTCTCATCCCTTACTTATCTCTCTTAACTTCTCATCCTTTACCTCTCTCCGAACAATTTCCAATTTTACAGCATCATTTTATTCAATTTCTAAATTTTAGAAAATTGTAGGGGTAGTTTTGTCCACTGCGGTGTAAATTTAATTACTAAATATAGAGTTTAGACATTATTCCCAAAACAAAGTGTGTTGGAAATTTTTCATGATGGCTTCTCAAGTTTTAGACATTTTTCTCGTTACCCCAATTTTTTTCTAAATTCTATTACAATATGGTAGATTTCACGGGGTTTTTGTTCGGGTGACCCACACCCCAGGGGGCGCGAAGTTTTTTGACCCTCGGACTAGAAGTGCAAGTTTTCTGCCCTTTTGCTATCGCCAGCAACACCTTGATCACGATCGCTAGCCATCTCACGCCGCATACAATGATGGTTTTGCCCTTCGCCAATTTCCCCCAGGTCTGGTCGCGATTTTTGGTATGTGCTGGTCGCGAGTTCGCATAGTATGCTTGTCGCGATTATTTCACACTTCTTGACGGTCGCGATTTTGTCCAATGGCTGACCGCGATTTTTGACCTTTGCTTGTCACGATTTGGTACCGTTGGGTTATTATCTCGAGACTTTACGATTGTAAAATACTCGGATTTCGTGCATGGTGTTAATGCAGTATAAGCAGCTACACCCACCCGTTCATATTCCCTACGGAACTTTTATTTATACATCCCACCCACTTTAAACAGCTGCCCACCCCTTCATATTTCCTACGAAACTTCTATTTATACATCCCACCAAATTTACACCTTACACTCGAAAGTTGTCTCACAATTTTTGTTCTTGTTATTAATTGTTGTTTTTTCACCCCCCAAAAATGTATTTGGACGACTCATTTGATGATGCATTCTTTGAATGCCCGAGTGCGCCATATTGCGATTCAGATGACGAATCTAGTGTGTCATCCTATACACCAACCACGACATCAGAAGAGTGAGTGGATGAGGAACTATCATTTCACACTCCGTTGTCCTCATCTAGTTTCTCATATTTACCAACAAAGCCCGGAAAAGCTTTACCAACTTTGGCGAGCACGTATCCCAATGAGGAGCCGCAAATATCATATTCCAGCGTCAACCAGGAACCTGGTCACACACCACTTTCACTTGTCTCCTGTGCTAAGAATCTTGAGGAGAATCGCCTAGCAGCTGCAGACGCAAAGGGTGAAGAAGAGAGGGCTCCATCAACTGCAGAAGCAAAGGATGCAGAAGAGAGGTCTCCTTCAACTGAGGAAGCAAAGACGCAAAGGGGCTTTGTACGAAGGGAGAAGAAGAGGAAGAGGGAGAGCTCCATATTGGTGATTATCGATGAAACCGAATCCGATTAATATTTTTTTTGTACCTCTCGAAATTTTAATATAAAGTTAAGTTTAACTAAGATGTACATGCGATTAAAAGGTTAGTCTTAATGAGAAATTCACATTTAAAGAGGAAATTTTATAATTTTCATAGAAAGAAAAATAATGTCTGAAGATTTTAAATTTATGATACATATTAATTTGGGGGAGTTGCAAGAATAACATAAAGAATTAGGCTAATTGCATTTGTAGGTCCTATGTTATGTTTACTTTTAGCATTTATATCAAAAAATTAAGGTTGTTTATGTTCAATAACTAATTCAGGTTAGTAAATTCCTTAAAATCAATTACTTAGGCCCTCTTTGTTATAAATTATCAAGAATATGTGTTTAGAAACTAATTCAGTTTTCACTTTTTAAAATTAAAGATGAGATTTCAGTTGTACGAGTGTAAGATACCTTTATAAAATTCATCGTTGTTAAATCTCTTATTTCGTATGAAGTTAGTAAGAAAAAGTAAAGTACAAGATTAAATTTCTATGATCATTGAATTCTCCTATTTGAAAGTGGTTGGGTACATGTCACTCTATTGTGTTCCACATTTCTACACCGACTACATCTCTGTGATGGACGACGTTCTCCAGTAGATGGGATCCTTTGTACCCATCACCTTCCAGCTTGAACTATTCTCAATGGTGGGAGGATTTTCATTTCGACATATTCGAATGGTTTCTTCCATTCAGACATATGGCCTACACAAATGCACACTTTAGTGAATTTACGGTATAACAGCTGTTGCAAAGCCTGGATGGCATGATATTTTGTTCCCTGCCTGCAACAATAACATGCGAACAAGGAATCTCCAAACATTGGAACTGTTTGCAAGTGCATGTACCTGTGGTTAAGTCAACGAGACTATCGAACTGACCATCTCTTACATGAAATCTCTAATAATCAATTCAATAAAAAAATGTGCCTCCTTGCCTTCTCACACTCATCAGCCAGCATGGTTTGAACATAATATGAGTGGGACAACTCTTTTGATGACCAATATTTTCATCGATCATAAAACCACTCTTGCAAGTCTTCTCTAAGGAATTCAAGCAACGCTGTTATGGGCATCAATCTAGCTGCAGTTGTTACAGAGTTCAATGACTCAACATTGTTCTTTGTCATATTGTTATATCTTCTCCTTGTTTGATAACAGTTAGCCCATCGTTCTACTCCGACCTCTTCCAAGTATGCCGCTACAACCCCATCTTTAAAGGCACGAAACTGCTCCCAATACATGTTGAACTCAGACTCTCGATATGCTCTAGACGCCTTAGTGAATACCGTACCAACTGCGTTGTTTTTTAACTTAGTTAGGAGATTCTTCTTTAGGTGAAAGGTGCATAGGCCGTAAAATGCAGTAGGGAATACGACTTTTACTGCGTTCGAGATGGACATGTGACGATCAGACACAATAACTAGGTTATGGTCCTCCCCCACAATATTCTTCAAATTTGTCATGAACCATGTCCAGGACTCATCTGTCTTTGTGTCGACAATTTCATATGCTAGTGGATATAATTGATTCTTACCGTCCATGAAAATACCCACCAACATACATCCTTCGTATTTGCCTTTCAAATGTGATCCATCAACAACAACCACTGGACGACAATTTACATAACCTCGGATTGAATGACCTAATGCCATGAACACGTACTTGAAATGCATAGAAGGATCATGGACTAGAAATGATGTGTGATGCCTCTCACTTACATCCTAGAGTTAGAGCTCTTTGATGTGTGGGGCATTGACTTCATGGGACCATTTCCCCCATCAGCAGGTAACCTCTATATACTTGTGGCTGTAGACTACGTATCTAAATGGGTAGAGGCCATAGCATGCCCAACAAATGATGCCAAGACAGTCATTAAGTTCCTTAATAGACATATCTTTACTAGGTTTGGTACACCTCGTGCTATAATTAGTGATGAAGGGACCCACTTTATTAATAAAGCTATGGAAAAAGTGTTGGCTAAGTACAATGTTAGACATAGAGTAGCCACCCCTTATCACCCACATTTGAATGGACAAGCTGAAATATCAAATAGGGAGATTAAAAACATACTAAAAAAAGTGGTCAAACCCAATAGAAAAGATTGGTCATTTAAACTAGAGGATGCACTTTGGGCATATAGGACTGCATATAAGACACCCCTAGGCATGTCTCCTTATAGACTTGTGTATGGCAAAGCATGTCACTTACCGTTCGAATTGGAAATCAAAGCATTTTGGGCCTTGAAAGAACTAAATTATTGCGTGACCGATGCGGGAACATTGCGGTCTCTGCAATTACATGAGCTCGATGAGCTGAGACATATGTCCTATGAAAATGCCAAAATTTATAAGGAAAAAACTAAAATTTGGCATGATAGTAGACTGAGGATTAAGGACTTTAAGAAAGGCCAGCATGTTTTGTTATTTAACTCAAGGTTGAGATTATTTCCAGGCAAACTTAAGTCCAGATGGTCAGGTCCTTTTGTTATAACTAATGTGTTTGTTCATGGTGCAGTTGAGATTAGGAACCTGCAGAATGGGCAACCGTTTATGGTCAATGGTGAACGTTTGAAACATTACTACGAGGAAGGAGATGTGAAGACTCTCTTGGCCTTCCTCTTATCTGAAGCTTGAAAATAAGATCAAGAGAGGACGAGTGGTTACTGTGCTCGTCCATGCGAGGCTATGCCTTAGTTTATTTTTCTTTTTGTTTTGTATTTCTTCCGATGTTATCTTTGTATGTTTAGGTGTGATTTTTATTACGAATTTGTTGTTAATTTTGTACGTCTTAATAGGGGATCGAAAGAGGAAATCAAGGAGATGAATCAAAGGTAAAAAATCGAGGACGAAATCGGGCCGAATCAAAGATTGAGTTGTGAGAATATTGGGATTTAAATCAAGAAAATCTCCAACGGCCATTTAATTGCGGAGGATTTGCTGAAACCGCAACAGAAAGAGCCGTTGGGATTCACTTGATTACAAATAGCCGTTAAAATAGCTGTGCCCGTATGCTTCCGTCATTCATTGGACTCTAAGAAATCAATCTTCTTATTCCTCTGCATCTCCCACCTGCAAATCTATCCAAATCAACAATGGTGCTTACACGGGCTGAGCGATCTGCTTCCAAGAAGAAGTCTCCGGACGCCGAGGTAGCTGCGAGAGAGGCACTACTTGCCTTGGCAGATGCTGAAGCTGCTCAACCCATACGACCATCTAAGCTTCCTGTACGCAAGAAAAAGTGGAAGGTGGTGACTGAAATTCCTGCTGGACCGTCTGAACCAGTAGGTACACCCAAGAAAAGGAAGTGGACAATGGCAGTCGAGGACGCACCGATCAAGGAAAAGACTCCCCCCATGGAGAGTCAAGGAAGTGGCCGGCCATCCTACGAGACGGCAAGACAAAGCCCCGAGCCATCTCCACCATCACAGAGCCCTGAGCTATCTTCTTCTTCGCAGACGCCTGAGCCTGAAGACTGTTAAGTCTCTGAAAGTGACTTATTTAGGACCCATTTAGCTTAAGAAGATGTACACATTTAGGTGTTTTTGTGAGCATTTAGCCTAAACCTATGCTTTAATATGAGAATTAGAAGAAGGTAGCTAATATAGGACTTATGCACAATAGGTAGGAAAAGGGGTGAAAACCGAAGAAAAGAATGAAAAAATAACCCTTGCGAATGCATTGCGGAATAATTGCGGTGGCCGCAATTATTCAAGTTAAAACCGTAAGTTGGCTGACATTTTTCTGTTTAGATCCGACTTTTCAGGGATTCGTTCTTTCTCCTCCACCCATTCTGATATACGACGTTGAAGATTGATGGTTCTCCTTGGCCCAATCGCACCTGCAAACTACTATAAAAGGGGGCCAAAGTCGGAGGTTCAGTCATGACTGGAGGCGTAGAAGTCTTTCTGCAGTCCACCCTTTCCACTGTTCTTCCTTTGCCGTCTGTTGGAGTGAGAGTCTAAGCTTTTGGAATCGATAATCTGATAGGAAGGAGAGAAGATTCTTCTTCTCTCTCGATTGGATTCATCCAAGCACGGCTGAATTCTCATCACCTTCATTCGAGGCGACTGCCACGAAGATTTCCAGCAACCTTTACTGTTTTCTGCTCTTTTCTTCTCATTTCCATTACTGATCATTGTTGTCTTAGTTTGGTCATTTCAATTATTGTATTTCGTTGTTGTCTGCCTTGAATTCATTCTGTTTAAGCTTTCCTTTGTCATTCAAACACTTGAAGTAATCAAAGTACGTTTTTGCATTTCACAGTTCTTCCTTGTTCTGCTACGAGTTTGGCTTGCTGTTTTACACTCCTTTCTCTTCTAAGCATGTCTACTTTATCTTATATTTCTGTTCTACATATATCCATGAGTAACTAAATTCATTTAGGGGCATGCTAATGACAGAACTATAGGCTAAAAAACGTAAGTCAAGTAGGTAGATCAACACTCGAACATTGATTATATGTAAGCTTCATCCCACGGGCAATTTCGATTGGCCATCCATTTTGTCCAAAGAACTCCTAACCTCTGGAAGGAGTAAGAGTTCAGAGTCGTATAATCATGCTAGCCTTTCATGGTAATCAGGAAACGGCCTAGGAATAGGCGTTTCCCTAGTATAAACTGAACACTCCTGTTTTAACAAGATGCTTAAGACCTTACTTTGAAGTCGAGTAAACTTGAGTCTCTCATGCATGGAATCGGACGATACTTGAGATAGAGTGAGTTTAATGTGTAGAGAGTTGATCCAAAGCTTGATAGTCGTAATAAAATGCCTATAGGACAGTCATTAGTAGCCCTTAATTCACCCATTTAACCAGTTTTTCGCTGCCAATTAATTGCGGATTAATTGCGGTTCTCGCAATTCTGCTAAATTGCTTTCTGTCTAGCTGTTTTCTTCTTCGTTTATTGAGTCCATCTCTTGTCTTTTAAGCCTGATTTTAACTTTAATTTGTTTATGGTATATCCCTCTACACATTCAGCAAAAAGTAGTTAATTAAAAACCAATTTTAACCCATCAAATTCATCCCATCTTTCTTAACATTCACACTTCGCGAATAGCTAAAAACAAGTCTCTGTGGAAAAAACGAATTAAATATACTCACTACTTGCTGTAAGACCATGTATGCTTGCATGTTCTAAGTGCTCTCTCTACCCTTTTGCATATTTATCTTTACACATTGAGCACGCAACAAGTTTTTGGCGCCGCTGCCGGGGACTTATTTTAAGTGAAAACGAAGTTTGTTAAGTTTGAAACATCAAGTTATTTTCCATTGAATTTGATCCATCTTCATTTCTTTTTCAGGTACCATTTAGGGTAGTTTATGAATGAGACTCCATCTAGTGATCTAGAGTTCAATCCTGAGCCCGAGAGATTACTTAGAGCTAGGAATAGAGCCAAGAAACGTCTCTTTAAACAAACCCTTTTACCTCCAATCATTGCAGAGACTACAATTCCTCCGCAATTACCTCAAGAAGAAATGGCTGGAGTAAATCAAAACCTGGTGCCTGTCACTCGCAATCCCATTGAAATAGCGAATGACAAGGATAGCGCCATCCTTTCATATTTAGTACCTATGCCTGGGGAGCTGAACCCCAGCATAATCCGTCCTGAAATCACTGCCCACTCATTCGAGTTGAAACCAGTGATGTTCCAAATGTTGTCCACTGTGGGACAATTCTTTGGAATAGAAAATGAGGACCCCCATAACCACCTTAGGAACTTCTTAGGAGTTAGTGACATTTTCCTAATCCCTGGAGTTTCCCAAGAAGCCCTGAGGCTATATCTTTTCCCTTACTCTTTGAGGGACAAAGCCAAAACATGGCTAAATTCTTTACCCTCAGGCTCTGTCCGCAATTGGACAGATTTAGCAGAAAAATTCCTAGTCAAATACTTCCCACCAGATAGGAATTCAACTTTTCGTGATGACATCATAAAATTCAAACAAGCTCCAAGTGAGTCTCTTCACGAAGCTTGGACACGATTCAAAGACCTTCTCATTAAATGTCCACACCATGGCATTCCATGGTGTATCCAAATAGAAGTTTTCTTTAAAGGATGCAACCCCAGCACCAGACAAGTCTTAAATTCATCTGCTGGAGGTTCCATGTTGTCCAAGAGTTACAACGAAGCTTATGAGATCTTGGAGAAGATCTCAACATCTCATTGTAGATGGTCAGACGATCCTGTAGAGCCAACTAGAGCTCAAGACAAGGATGCTCTAAGCGCCATGAGCACCCAAATATTGTCCCTAGAATTGCGCAAAAATTGCTGACTCCGCAAAAAGAGCCGTTGGGATTTTATTTTCCGTTGCTTTTATATCCGTTGGAAGCCGCTCGATCGTTACGATTATCTCTCTCTTTGCTCTCCAAATCTTCAGCGATTCTCTCCATCTCTGATTCTTCTTTCAAGATCTTCAAGATTTAGCTATGGTTTCCACTAGGGCTGAGAGATCCGCCGCCAAGAAGAAGGCCGACGACGCAGCTGAAGCGGCTGCAAGGGAAGCGCTTCTCACCCTTGCTGATCAGGGTGCTGTACGCACTGGCCGTCTTGGCAAGCTTCCTATTCGTAGGAAGAAGTGGAGGGTGGTAACTGAAATCCCTGCTGGCCCATCTGAGCCAGTGGGTACGCCAACGAAGCGCCGGTGGACTGTCAAGACTGCCGCCGAACCAAGCATCGCCAAGACTCCCTCTGTGGAGAGTCAAGAACCTGATCGTGCATCTCACGAGTCAGCAAAGGAAGGTTCGTCGCCGTCTGTGTCACCTGTGCGCAGCCCTCTCCCATCTGAACCGGTGCAAAGCACAGAATCAGCACCGCCTGCGCAGAGCGCCGAGTCATCTCCAGCACCTCAGAGTGCTGATCTACCACCTGCGGATGTGCAGAGTCCTGAGCTGCCGTCTTCACCATGGAGTTCTGCGCATACCCCATCAGCAGAGCACAATTCTCCACGGCCTGATCCGGAATTCCCTTATGGGGATTACCAAGAATCCACGCAAGGCAGTGGAGAGGCAGAAGAAGAAGAAGTCTTCTCTCCCATGAGAGAAGACAGCCCTGATGAGCCTGCACAGCAGGATGATTCTATGGAGGAGACGTTGGGGGCCTGTTTCCCACAACTCCAGGCAAAGCTGAAAAAGAAAAAGAAGGCCAAGCTTGTCAAGGCCAAGAAATCCAAGAAACTCAAGAAGAAGAAGGCCAAGCGAGTGCCTTCAGCAGACAAAGACAGTGCTGAGCCTTCGCTCAAACGCCTCAAGGTGGAGGCTGCTGAATCTTCCAAGCCAGCCGATAAGGGGAAGGCTAAGCTCTACCCTGAAGACGAACCTCCATCAGTGAGGTATGTCTCATCCGATGCCGAATCCAGGGGTGTGGAGCTGAGAAAAAGGGACCTGTTGCACGAGAAGGGGTTCCTTGATCGACTTGCTGACCTGCCGCAGTTCTTGCGCGCAGGGGTGATCAACCATGGCTGGGAGGAATTCTGCCGACCTCCCAATCCAGCATACACGAGCATGGTGTATGACTTTTATGCCAACGTGCTCAGCCCTGAGGATGGCCTATCTGTGGTCAGAGGGGTGGAAGTTGATTTCTCTGCCAAGGCCATCAATGAAGCATTTGGTCTAAGGGGCCAGCCTCACACAGATTACGCACGGATAGTGGATGAGCCGACCGAGGCTGTGCTGGAAGAAGCCATTCGTACAATTGGCCAGCCTGAGGCCTCCTGGACAGTCTCACGCAATGGGCGGCACACACTCATGAGTGCCAACCTCACGGCTAAGGCAGCTGTGTGGTTTTCATTCGTAAGAAGAAGACTCTCCCCGGTGACTCATGAGACTACAATTAACCAGAGCCGTTCGCTGCTGGTTTATGCTATAATGAGAGGTCTCACGATCAACGTGGGAGAGGTCATCACTGCTGCCATAGCCGAGTGTGCTAAAAAGGGTAAGGGGCCATTATTTTTCCCCAACATCATAACAAAGTTATGCTTGCTTGCAGGAGTTCCTACCGAGCGCTTGGAGCAGCAGCTGCCCTACACAGGCCATCTGGAGTTGCCTGCACACCTGAGGCTGAGAAGAAAGGGCAACATGGAATTTGAGTTGGATAAGCTGGCGGCTGAACAGTCCCTCTCCATGGCCTGCTTGATGGACATGTAGAGGAGAATGGCTCAATGGGCCAACTATGCGCAGGCGAGGGACAGAGAAGTTGCAGACCAATTGGGGTGCATCTTCCCAGACTTCCCCACCAACCTCCTAACTCCATGGGTGCCCCCACGACCAAGGCGACCAGATGAGGATGATGAGAATTGAGTGCTGGTTTGAAGAGCACTAGAGGGAGTATTACTGATCCCTCAAGAAACAAAAGACAATTTTCCTGCTTTTTGATAGAATAATGTATATTATGCTGTTGGTGGCTCAGTTTTTGATCTGTTTTGGATGTTTAGTTTTATGTTTTTCCTTTGGCTTAGTCTAGTTTGATGTTAGCTGAATAGATAGGATAGTTTAGTTTTATTTTTAGGATGCATGAGTAACGGGAAAAAGCATGCTAGGGGCCTGAGTTAATGTTAAATCTGCCCAGATTGTATTGCGAAATAATTGCGGTTCCCGCAATTTTTGTGGCTGATTGCATGTTTTTGACTGTCCGTCTAGTTAGGCTGTGATCTGTTAAATTCTATCTTTTGCTGCTAGCATGACTACCTTATATAGCTGATCTTGAAGCATGCTGGATGAGTGTCATAGGACACCTTTTGATAGTTTAAATTTGCCTCTGAATAGTGCTCAGCATGCATAAACCATAAGTCCTTAAACCTGTCTGTTATGTTCAAATTTTCTGCTGCTGGGATAGTTGCTTCTAGAATGTTTTGCCTATGCCTCGGATGTTTAGATTCTCTTTGTTTTACTTTAGACTAGATGCTTCTAGGATAAGTTTGGGGGTGTGCCACCTCAAACACTCATTGGGGACAATGAGTAGTTGAAGTTTGGGGGAGGCCACCCTAGGCCTAGGAACATTCCTCTCTTCCTTAGGACATAAGCATTCTTCTTCTCCTAAAAAAAAAATAATTGTGATAAATAGAATAAAGAGGGGAGTCTCTCTCAAGTTGTTGAGTAATCAGTGCCAAGTGTGTAAACCACAAGTGGCATTGCATCAAAAGGCAAACCAAGGGGAGACTCCACCTAAGTAAAAAAGAAAGAAAAAGGAGAAATAGGGGAAGAAGAATGTATGCTTGGGAGTTATAATCTTGTGGCTTAGATGTCCTATGAAAAAAGAACTCTGATCCTTAATGAGCTAAGCACAAGGTTGTAGCTTTTAGGTTTGTCTAGGGAGATGAATGTTTATCCAATGTAGTGATGCCAGGGTTTAGGTTGTTCTCTATAAAGTACCACTGTCACTGTTAATACTAAGACTGGCATGACTCTAAGGAATCCTAGACACATTAAAAATAAGCTAGAAGCATGTACTGAGTCTGGAGTAAAGCTTGGTAGAATTTGAAACCTTAGGGATAGTAGCATGATATCATAGAGGTAGTTAGATCAGTAGTAGGGGGTTAACAAAAGCAGTGGGTATAGTAGGCAGGTGAAGTCAGAAGAAGCTAGACAAGAGGTTAGTTCTAAACTTAGAAGTGTGTCACAGGACAGCACTGCTAGAGGCAAGAATATAAGGGAGTTAGTGAGTAGTTAAAAGAAGAAGAAACAGCAGCCTAAGTAAGTCCTTAGTATGCTTGAGGACAAGCAAAGCCTTAAGTTTGGGGGTGTGTTAAGTCTCTGAAAGTGACTTATTTAGGACCCATTTAGCTTAAGAAGATGTACACATTTAGGTGTTTTTGTGAGCATTTAGCCTAAACCTATGCTTTAATATGAGAATTAGAAGAAGGTAGCTAATATAGGACTTATGCACAATAGGTAGGAAAAGGGGTGAAAACCGAAGAAAAGAATGAAAAAATAACCCTTGCGAATGCATTGCGGAATAATTGCGGTGGCCGCAATTATTCAAGTTAAAACCGTAAGTTGGCTGACATTTTTCTGTTTAGATCCGACTTTTCAGGGATTCGTTCTTTCTCCTCCACCCATTCTGATATACGACGTTGAAGATTGATGGTTCTCCTTGGCCCAATCGCACCTGCAAACTACTATAAAAGGGGGCCAAAGTCGGAGGTTCAGTCATGACTGGAGGCGTAGAAGTCTTTCTGCAGTCCACCCTTTCCACTGTTCTTCCTTTGCCGTCTGTTGGAGTGAGAGTCTAAGCTTTTGGAATCGATAATCTGATAGGAAGGAGAGAAGATTCTTCTTCTCTCTCGATTGGATTCATCCAAGCACGGCTGAATTCTCATCACCTTCATTCGAGGCGACTGCCACGAAGATTTCCAGCAACCTTTACTGTTTTCTGCTCTTTTCTTCTCATTTCCATTACTGATCATTGTTGTCTTAGTTTGGTCATTTCAATTATTGTATTTCGTTGTTGTCTGCCTTGAATTCATTCTGTTTAAGCTTTCCTTTGTCATTCAAACACTTGAAGTAATCAAAGTACGTTTTTGCATTTCACAGTTCTTCCTTGTTCTGCTACGAGTTTGGCTTGCTGTTTTACACTCCTTTCTCTTCTAAGCATGTCTACTTTATCTTATATTTCTGTTCTACATATATCCATGAGTAACTAAATTCATTTAGGGGCATGCTAATGACAGAACTATAGGCTAAAAAACGTAAGTCAAGTAGGTAGATCAACACTCGAACATTGATTATATGTAAGCTTCATCCCACGGGCAATTTCGATTGGCCATCCATTTTGTCCAAAGAACTCCTAACCTCTGGAAGGAGTAAGAGTTCAGAGTCGTATAATCATGCTAGCCTTTCATGGTAATCAGGAAACGGCCTAGGAATAGGCGTTTCCCTAGTATAAACTGAACACTCCTGTTTTAACAAGATGCTTAAGACCTTACTTTGAAGTCGAGTAAACTTGAGTCTCTCATGCATGGAATCGGACGATACTTGAGATAGAGTGAGTTTAATGTGTAGAGAGTTGATCCAAAGCTTGATAGTCGTAATAAAATGCCTATAGGACAGTCATTAGTAGCCCTTAATTCACCCATTTAACCAGTTTTTCGCTGCCAATTAATTGCGGATTAATTGCGGTTCTCGCAATTCTGCTAAATTGCTTTCTGTCTAGCTGTTTTCTTCTTCGTTTATTGAGTCCATCTCTTGTCTTTTAAGCCTGATTTTAACTTTAATTTGTTTATGGTATATCCCTCTACACATTCAGCAAAAAGTAGTTAATTAAAAACCAATTTTAACCCATCAAATTCATCCCATCTTTCTTAACATTCACACTTCGCGAATAGCTAAAAACAAGTCTCTGTGGAAAAAACGAATTAAATATACTCACTACTTGCTGTAAGACCATGTATGCTTGCATGTTCTAAGTGCTCTCTCTACCCTTTTGCATATTTATCTTTACACATTGAGCACGCAACAAAGACCCGATTGAAGAACATCAAGAATCAGTGCCGAGCGAAGAGGCGGCTGAGGAAGACGAAGTCTTCTCTCCTTTGAGGGGAGTCAGTCCTGATAGCCTAGTAGAGAAGGGAAGAGACTCGATGGACGAGACGTTGGGGGACTGCCTCCAGCAGATCACCACCAGGGCACGGTTGAGGAAGAAGGTGCCCAAGACTGTGAAGGCCAAACGGCCGAAAGCTTCAAAAAAATCCAAGAAGAAGAAGGTCAGTAACGAGCCTTCTTTGAAGAAGCTGAAGGTCGAGGCTGCTGAGTCGGCCAGGGCAAGGGATAAGGGGAAAGCTAAATTGTACCCCGAAGATGAACCTCAAACTCTGAGGTATGTATCCTCAGACGCAGAATCAAGGGGCAATGAGTTGAGAAAAAGAGACCTACTGCATGAGAAGAGGTTTCTTGATGCATTGGCAGACCTGCCGCAGTTCTTGCGCGCAGGAATCACCAACCACGGGTGGGAAGAGCTGTGCAGACCGCCCATCCCCGCCTATTCCAGCATGGTATACGACTTCTACGCAAATCTGACACACCCCGAGGATGGTCTGTCCATGGTAAGGGGAATTGAGGTTGATTTTTCAGCCAAGGCTATCAATGAAGCCTATGGCCTCAAGGGACAGAAATATACCGACTACGCAAGGATCATTGACGCACCAACTGAGGCTGTTCTGGAAGAAGCCCTGCGCATCATTGGCCAACCTGAGGCAGCTTGGACAATCTCCCGCAATGGGAAGCACACCATGATGAGTGCGACCCTTACGGCCAAGGCAGCCGTGTGGTTCTCCTTCGTGCGCAGGCGTCTGTCCCCGATGACCCACGAAACCATAATCAATCATGGGAGATCGTTGCTGGTATATGCAATTATGAGGGGCCTCACTATAAATGTTGGTGAGGTCATTGCAGCCTCAATAGCAGACTGTGCCAAGAAAGGTAAGGGCCCTCTTTTCTTCCCCAACACGATCACTAAGCTGTGTTTACGTGCAGGTGTGCCAATCGAGAAAATGGAGAGGCAGTTGGCCTACACAGGACATCTGGAGCTGCCTACAGGCCTGCGAATGCAAAGAAGGGGGAACATGGAATTTGAGTTAGACGGTCTGGCTGCAGCTCAATCTCTTTCCATGGCTTGCTTGATGGATCTCCAGCGCAAGATAGCGCAATGGGCTGAGTATGCTCAAGCGAGGGATAAGGACGTGGCTGATCAATTGGGATGCATCTTCCCTGCTTTCCCCACGGATCTCCTGAAGCCATGGACACCTCCAAGGGAGAAAAGGATGATGATGAGGACGTCTGAGTGCCAGTCTGAAGGGCACTCGAGGGAGTACTTCTGTCCCTCTTAAAAAAAAATATATAATATCTGCTTTTCGTTAAACTTTGTGAATTCTGTCATTTTGAATCTGTTGTTTGATCTGTTTTTTTTTATTCTTCCTTTTGGCTGTTTACGATAGTTTAGGTAGATGGTAGCTGATTAAGTAGGATGTTTTAGTTTCCTTTCTGTATAGCTGTAGGTGACTGGAAATAGCATGCTAAAGGGGCTGTTTACTGATATATATGCCATGCGGGTTCATTGCGAAATTATTGCGGATACCGCAATTTTTGTTAGTTATCGCATGCTTTTTCCTGACTGTTAGGTAGGCTGGTTCAGTTTCAATTTTGTTCTCTTGCTGCTTTCCTGACTACCATATATGGCCTATCTGTAAGCATGCTGGATGAGTGTCTTAGGACACCTTTGATAGTTTTAATTAGCTCTTTTAAGTTGCTCAGCATGCAGGTCTTTAAGTCCTTACCGTACTGCTTTACAAATTTCTGCTGCTGTGTTATTTGCTTTAAGAGTGTTCTTTTTATGCCTAGGATTTTTAGATTCTCTTTGTTTTGCCCTAGACTAGATGCTTCTAGGACAAGTTTGGGGGTGTGCCACCTCAGACTCTCATTAGGGACAGTGAGAAGTTTAAGTTTGGGGGAGGCCACCCTAGGCCTAGGAACATTCCTCTCTCCTTTTAAGCATAAACATTCTTCTTCTCCTTTTTGAACAAAATGATGAACTGAAAAAAAAAAAAAAAAAAAAAAAAATGAAAATGGAATAAAGAGGGGTGTCTCTCTTGGAATTGTTGAGTAATCAGTGCCATGTGTGTAACCCACAAGTGGCATTGCATCAAAAGGCAATCAAAGGAGAGGCTTCACCAAAGTAAGAAAGGAAAACGAAAAACTAGGGAAAAAGAATGTATACCTAGGAGTTGCAGCTTTGTGGCTTGGGTGTCATAAATAAAAGAGCTCTGATCCTCAATTAGCTAAGCACAAAGTTGTAGCTTGTAGGTTTGTTTAGGGAGATGAATGCATATCCAATGTAGTGATGCCAGGGTTTAGGTTGTTCTTTGAATGTACTACTAGCACTGGTTTGTACTAAGACTGGCATGACTCTAAGGAATCCTAGGTAGCTCGAAAGAAAAACATTAGAAGCATGTACTGAGTCTGGGGTAAAACTAGGTAGAATTTGAAACCTTAGGGATAGTTGCACAATGAACTTAATGACCAAAGCAAATAGATCAGTTGTGAGGAGTGAATGAAACAGTAGGATCATGAGGCGAGAGAAGGCAGAAGAAGCAAAATGAGAAGTTAGTTTTAAGCTTAGGAGCGTGTCACAGGACAGCATTGCTATAGATAGTGAATATAAGGGAGTCAGCAAGTGGTTAGAGAGGTTAACAGCAGCCTAGATAAAGTCCTTAGATTGCTCGAGGACGAGCAAAACCTTAAGTTTGGGGGTGTGTTACGTCTTCAAAAGTGACTATTTTGGAACTTATTTACCTTAGAAAGATGTACACTCTTAGGTGTTTTTGGTAGGATTTAGCTTAAACTCGTGCTTATATATGAGAATTAGAAGAATGAAGCTAAATTAGGACTTATATGCAAAAGGAAAGAAAAAGAATCAAAAACGAAGTTAAAGGAATGAAAATTGAACATTGCGGAAGCATTGCGAAAACATTGCTAAAACCGCAATGTTTTAAGTGAAATCCGTAAGTTGTCTAACCAATTTCTGTTTTGTTCCGATCTTTCAGGGGCCCATTCTTTCTCCTGCGGCCACATGGAAGAACGACGTTGAGAATGGATGGTTCTCCTTGACCCAATCGTACCTGCAGAATACTATAAAAGGAGGTCAAGATGGAAGGTTGAAACACACTCGAACGGCGTAGACTTCCAGTTCAACGCAGTCTTTTCCATTCTTTTTCTCTTTCGTCTGTTGGTTTGAGAGGTTCAGTTGTTGGAGTCGACAATCTGATAGGAAGGAGAGAAGATTTATCTTCTCTTCTGATTAGATTCATCCAAGCAAGGCTTCCTTTCACCCTTCAGCCGAGGCGTTCGCAACGAGAAGATCACGCACGGATTTACTTGCTTTCTGCTTTAGCTTTCTGTTCCCTTTGTTGTTGTTTGTCATTTCCCTTCCGTTAGCTACTCTACTTCATTTCGTTGCTGTCTGTTTAGTTTTAGTCAGTCAAAGTCGTCATTTGTTTAGTTCAAACGTTGGTTAATCAAAGTATATTTTCATCACTTCGCAAGTTCTCTTCCTTCTTTGCTTACTGTTTTTAGTTTTTGTTTTGCCTCTACTATTCTACTACGCATGTCATCTCCATCTATTCTTTCCATTCTATCTTCATCCATGAGTAACTAAATCACATAAGGGCATGCTAATGACAAATTTATAGGTAGAGACACGTGACTCAAGCATGTAGGATAGCTCTCGAATGCATTGATGTATGTAAGCTTCATCCCACGGGCAATTTCGATTGGCCATCAATTTTGTCCAAAGAACTCCTAACCTCTAGAAGGAGTAAGAGTTCAGAGTCGTACATCCATGCTAGCCTCTCAAGGTAGCCAGAAAACGACCTAGGAATAGGCGTTTTCCTAGTACAAACCAATACTTGCTGTTATAAAAAGATGCTTAAGACCTTACTTGGACATGAGTAAACTAAAGGATCTAATGCATGAAATCGGAAGATACATGAGAATGAGTTAGTTTGATGCATAATGAGTTGATCTACTGCTTGAGAACCGTGTGAAAAAGCCTATAGAGGAGTCGTTAGTAGCCCTTGTTTCCACACTTTACACTTAACTCGCTGTTAGTAACATTGCTAAATAATTGCTGTTTCCGCAATTCCTTTAGTTGAAATTTTGCCTTAGTCATTTTTCTCTCCATTTGTTATTCTTTTCTCTTTACATTCAAGTTTATTAACTATTTGCACTTGTTTATGCTTCCATCCTTTACACATTCCTTAGCAATTAGGCACCTTAAAACCAAATCTACCTCACTTAATCCACCCATTCTCACTTAACAAAACACTTCGCTAGTAACTAAGAATAAATCTCTGTGGGAAATCGAATGAAAAAATACTTATTACTTGCTACAAGATCATGTATGCTTGCATGTTCTGAGTGCTCTATCATTGCTTCTTTATTTTAAACATTGAGCACACAACAGATACTCAGATCAAGATCGCGAGTTTTGACATCCATTTGCCTTATCCTATAAAGATAGAATATGGAAATGGATAAGGGCCATCTATTTAACTTACATCAGGTAACAAGAGAAAGAGAGTATACCCAATAAACCCTTTGTCTTCGAGATAGTGCCATTGCCAGAAAGTCAAGCCATAAAGGTTTTCACCTTAGTGGCTTGGTCTCAATACCATTCATAGATTCATAGTTTTGAGCCATTTGGCCTTGTCTATATAATCCATTATCTATTTAAAGAGAAATGGATCCTCAATGTCATCGTCGAGTATGATAACTTTGAGTTTAAGATAGGCCAATACAGCGGACCGGGTTGACCTACAACCCTCCCACTTCATTGAGGCTTTCTCAACTGTTGAGATGTTCCAGTTTAATCAACAACCTTTGTTGATATCAACTATAACTTTCATTTTACTGTTAGTCTTGACACACTACTTGTTTTCAAGTTTAATAGAACACATCAGTATATATCTTTTGCTAAATGAACTATTCATTATAAAACCAAAGGATATAATATACAAGTGTTCAGTTTAAACCAAAAATACAGACAATAATTACATATAACAAATGTTATTATTTATATACAACAACTACAAAGACTCCTACTAGTTCAGCTGCAATGATATCTCCATATCTCACAACGAGAAAATCAGCTGTCAGGAACTAGTTTCCTGAAGAAAAATAAACATGATTAGTGGTTCCTGAAGACATCCAGGTATGACATTCATATTCCACTAAACTTGTTTAGACAAATAAATCAAATTTATCTTGTCGTTCTTTCTCAGCCAGTTACTCAACAAGGTATTTGGAGCAGTTACTCTTCCAATACCCATCTTCAATACGATAGAAACATTTTCTTATGTTTGAAGAATGTGTCTTGCGAACAGCAGGGGCTTTTCCCTTCCTCCTGTTTCTCTTCTTCTTCTTAATAATCTCATTACTCATAGAAGCAGACTCAAGCTTACTCCCTGATGCCAACCTCTCAAAGGAATTTCTTCGAAGTGACAACATTTGCCTCCTTCTCTATTCCTTTGAAGGTGTACAGAGACTGATAAGCCTGAAACTCATTCAGAACAGAAGTCAAGTTATATTCTATCTTATTCATCACCATATTGGATCTGAAATTAAGGAAACTCTTCCGAAGAGATTCCAAGATAAAACTAACTTGGCTTTTCTAGTTGACGGAGGCATTGTTTACTTCCGCCGCATTAAAGTGGACCATCATGTTAAGGACAAGCTCCCTAACAGAGGTATCCTCCACCATGCGAGAGTTATAAACAAACTTGAGGGCTACCTGAAGAAGTGATGAGCACGACTGTCCATCATCGCTTGTAATGAAGACATGATTTCCCTCAAGGAAACCATAACCTCATACCTCTTGGCCAAAACATCTTACATGCTCGCCAAGATATAGACTCGGGCTTTATCGTTAGCCCTAATCCATCCATCGTATGCCTCTCAAACACTTCGAGATGCATTCGAGCCAGGAGCTGGAAGACATTCCTCCGTTAAGACAAACCTTAGGTCGTCCAGAACTAGAATCGTATTCAGGTTCGACTTCCAGGTTCCGTAATTTTCTCCGGTTAATTTATCGTGAGCTAACAACTGTATAAACGTGCTCAACATGCTGATAAAGAATGTAAATCTATTAGTGAAACGATTTTAACCTATTTAAACCAATTAAAAGAGTTTAGCAGTAAATAAAGTACCCAAACTCTTTATTTACTTGCAACGATACTTTAGTAAGTCAGAATGGTCGCTGCCGACTGGCAGTCGAGTCACTCATTTACTAAATCAAGACATTCTTGACTAAATGTTAACTCCAGAATAACGCATATTCCTATAGCATCTTAGTTATCGTTTTTGGTCTGGATTCACTAACTCTTTAGTAATTCCCGTAAGTGTGACCCTCCATTTTTAGAATGCACAGAACGACCCCAACAGCACAACCGACTGGAATGTCAAAGTTGGTAATTGCCCTATGTTTCTTTATCCATAAATGGTGACTGAGTTGTTCTCATCCCCATGAAACGACCCTCCGACTGGATTGGTGCCTCCTAGGGTCACCTTGCAGGCGGAACATGGGAATCTCACGGTTCAATTCAATGGAGGAGATCGTAGGTAGTATTGACGTACTTCCTTCTCCCACTTACTATAGACATTTACTCCATTCACCTTGCTATTGAAAGTTGCAAACACCACCCGACTGGAGATGCCTCTAATGGCATCATGAGGCCCTGCAAAATTCTCACGTTGTGAACTTTAGGGAGTGCGTAGCAGGAGAGGGATATATCATATATTCCTTCTCAACACTTCTACTAAGCATCGTGGACGTTAATTTTAGGGTAAATACTCAGGTTTTATCCGACTAAGAAAATAAAACCTTAAGTCTAGGTAAACTATTAACCTGAGATGTCTAGGTTATTAACAAATTATTAACCTCACACCTCACACGCATGCTCATAAAGCATGGTTAACTTTACTCAAATACTGGGTAGTCCCCAGGTAGGAGGTGTTCCGTCAATTCAAGTCCTCCAACCTTAGATAGGAGTTCACCGGGTGAGTTTCTCATAACCTTAGAATTTACGAGATAACGACCTATTTTATCCAATAAAACAGACCGAACCATTTAACCCTAAATGAGAATGCCACTTATCTTTGTTATAGATTTTAAAAGTCTAAGTCATTTTTACAACACTTGCAAAAAACTAGACTTACTACAACAAACTTCTATATGCTTCTCAAACATACATTCCCTAAGGCATGACAAGTTGAATATTTAACTTCATAATCAATATAACACTTATATCGATTATGCTCTTAAACATACAACTCCTAATTCATAAATTAATATAACACTTATATCAATTTTCATGAATTAAACATGCATCCTATACATTATAACACTTATAACATACAATATGCATAAAACTAATGTTGGAAGTTTTAATTTCATAATTAATATAACACTTATATCAATTATTCTATTAAACAACAACATCCAATTCATGTATTAATATAACTCTTATATTAATACTCATGAATTAAACATCATATACATTATAACACTTATAACATACAATATGCATAAAACTTAGGCAACTTATGTTGTAGGTTCAATTTCACAATTAATATAACACTTATATTAATTATTCTATTAAACTAACAACAACTAATTCATGAATTAATATAACTTTTATATTAATACTCATGAATTCCTAAATATGCATACTATATATTATAACACTTATAACATATTAACTATTCATGGAACATGCTTCCGACGGTGAGATTTTAAATCTATATGGCATACGTTATGCACATACAAACATGAAATTTAATTAAAACATACATTCACAATGCATAATTAATTAAACACACTAAAGTGAATCGATTTTGGCATTTAGCAAACAATAACTATTTTATTACAAGCTTGATCATCAAGCTAAGTCTTGAGCGGACTTCGAACTCTTCGCACCGCCTTTGACAAGCTTGCTCCCCTGAACGCTTCGGCCAATTTTCTTCGAGCTTCTCTTTGTATATCCAAGAACGAGTTTGAACTTGCACCGAACATTTCGGCGAGCTCAAAACTTGAGCTTCTTCCACAAAGAACCCTATATGGACTCTAATGACTCTAAAATTACAAACTTTTTTAACCAGACATTAAAGCCCATACATTCTTGGGCAATTACAAATTATGAAATTCAAAAAGAAACGATGCCAAAATCGATATTCACTTTAGACACCAATTCAAAAACAATTTCTAAAAAAAAAATACCCACCAACTTAAATTGATGCAAATTGAGTTAATCACAAAATCGCTCTGACACCAATTGATGGAGCGTTATACGCAGCGGAAGCGATTTTGGATCGATGATACTCTAATTTCATCAATTTAACAAATAGAAAACATGCTAAAACAACGAAAATTAAGAAATTAGAATTACATACCCTTGTAGTTCCGATTTCTTCAAGCTCCGTTGCACGTTCCTCGTCACGAACACTCCAAAATTCCTCTCACGAATGTCTCGAGGACCACCCGAGGTAGTCCCGCTATCCTCGGCGCCGAGCAACGGACTTGTGGAACTCCGAAGCAAGAGAAAAGAAAAGAAAGAGAAACAAAGAGGAAGAAGAAGAAGGATGGTTGGTTGAGAGAACTCCGTAAATAGAAGCTCCAAAAAAGTCTTCTGCTGGGTTTATGTAACATATCTCTTACATGCATTGCGCACATATATATATAATTATTATTATTTTATAAATTAAATAAAATCTAATTAATTTTAAATAATAAAAAATATTTTTTATTTATTAAATTTTTTAATAAATAATATATATATATATATATATATATATTAATTAATTAAACTTTTTAATTAATTAATATTATTTAATTCAATATCAAATATTAATTAAATAAAATGGCAAAACCCGATTTTCCGAAAACAGACTTTTTTGCACATGAATCTTATTCATGTTTTAGACCATTCCCATATGATTTAAATATGTCCATCATCCTTCCACAAACTGAATTTGAACAATTCAAATTCTTTTTCCTTTTATTTTTATTTTTCTTTTCTCCTCCATTGTTGCACGGCGTTATCCGAGCTAGCCAGGAGAATCAAAAGGACCTACAAATCATGAGCTCCAACGATACAAGATTATTCGGTTAAAACTCTTTTAACCCGAATCAATCAACTTTTGTTAACCCCTGGAGACTCCACTAAAGTCTGAGGGTTGCAGTCTCCTCACAGTAGATATATTATGTCCTCTTGATATAACCGTCATGGGCAAGTCGACCCTTCACAGGTTGTTCGTAACCACAGCTAGGTCGTTTAAACCGTTTAACCCCTACGTTACGTCTTTGTTCCTTAAGTACCACTTACACCTCTAATGCACAATAGATCAGAGGTCCTACCAATAGATCAATTAACCCTCTCTGATCAGAAGAGGGTGAGCGCTCATTGTTCAAGCCCCGAAGTCAGCTAATAAGGGAACAACCTATCTACTAACCCTAAAAAGTGGGTTAGGAGTGAACTCCATTTTACTACCCTATGTCCCCAGCTACCTATTGGACTTTATCCCTGAGATGATAAGTTATTGAGTCGGCGCTAATAGGCCACTCTCACCCGTACAAGTCTAAGGATACTGTCTAATAAGCAGGAGTTCATAGTAAGCTCAGGATTTAGATCGAGTTACCAGCCATCAGTTTGATATAGCCGATCTCTTCAGTAAACGGCGTTATGAAGAGATATCGACTTTTTCGTGGTTCAGTCTTATGCAAACTTATTGCACACGACGCCCCCGCTCGCACATCTCCATGTGAAACGATTCGGATCACATCGTTTTGTACATTACAAAGCGAGCCGCATGCAATAGTGTTACCAAGATCGTTTTGACTGTCTATTGGAACCTGATCCACATTCATGTCAGACATGAAGCTCAAGTACTCATCCTTCGCCGTGGGTGTTGGTCATTGGTATAGATTAATCCAAACACGTGTTACTTTATTCCAGTAAACTTTTTTACTGAATAAAACTAATAACTCTTTATTCTAAATAGATATTTACAAACATAATTGTTTACAAACCACGAGCTTTAGGACATAAAACCCAACATATATATATATATATATATATATATATATATATATATATATTTTGCTGAACTTAATTGATAAGGGTTAAATCAGACCATTGCGTTAACTTAGAGTTTAAAAGAATGTTTTAGAGGATAATATTAATTAATCGTTTTGAATGTTTATACTATGTAATTTAACGAATCAAATGTTAACTCAAAAGTTATAAGTGGTTTGGTGGTGCAAGAGAACTTTTGTAGATAGGTAGGCTTGAGTTTGAGATTGGGGGAGGACATATTTTCATTTGTTTTTGGTAAACACAACACCAATCGAGACGCTCTAATAGTAGACGTGCGCGTATGAGAGGTTTTGCCTCAAATTCTTCCTACTTTCAACCCTAAACATTTGTGGTTTGTCTTAAACATTTGTGGTTTGTCTTGATTTTCATCACGAGCAACTAAGGTAATTGCTCTGATTTGAGGTTTGGTTGACGACAGAATTGTTTATGCATGCTAGAATGTAAATTAGATTAGTGATGTTGTTCCTCTCCTAATCGCCAAAGTAACGGGGGTTAAGTTAAGCGTTAATTAGATTAGTGATGTCGTTCCTCTCCTAATCGCCAAAGTAAGGGGGTTAAGTTAAGTCGCATAGGCTATCCATGTTTACCTTAGTTTGCATTAGCTAATCGTGGATTAGAAGATAAATCAGAATATTAGCTTAGGCTATCCAAGTTAAAGATCCGTCATAATTTTTCCGTCACTGGGAATTAATCAATATGGAACGATCGCCCCCAATTGATTATTTACCAAGTTTAATTAGAATTGCACATTTCTAATTAATTAATTGGGCTTGTTTACTATGGCAGCTCCGAGTAGGCAATTTATGTGTTTGAATTGTTTGAGCTATGTATATTTGAATCCCTATGATCTAAATCACATCAAAATAATCATTATCCCAAAAATTAGGAGACAAGTTACAATTTTAATTATGCTATTTAATTTTCCGTTAGTTAATTTTCCTCATGTTTTATTTTTCAGTTTTCTTTAACCATTCCCCCATTTATTTGTTGTTTTAATTAAAGCAAATAAAAATTGATTAAGAGAAGCTAATTCAAGGTTCCCTGTGGATCGACCTGACTACCGCTATCTACAAGATAGATTAGCATAGCCAGTATTATAAAAGTAATTTGGCGGGCCTTGACAACTCGTTCACCACGTGGGTTATACGATCGCCAATGTTACTTGGGCAACACAAGGAGGAGGAGCATCTCAAGGAGTTTTATTTTATTTCTTTCTCTTCTCTTTTTTTTTTTTCTTTCTTTTGTCTAGGCAAATAGCTTTGCTATATTTCCTTACATACATCATCACTAACACTAGTGTATCAAGCTTCCCTAAAGGTGCCTTTCGGGGTGACAACAAGAATTCAGGCCAAATAAGACAATTCTAAACCTACAGGACCAATGATAAGAGGACTATGTGCTCAATGAATATAAGGGAGTCAAAAGAAAAAAAAATTTGGCTAAAATACATTCTCATGCTTTTCAACAGATGAAAATAAGAAAAATCAAAAGCACATCCTAGATCATCCTCACCAAATAACATGCAATCAGAATCTCATGCATCTCCAGTTCAGAAATCCAAACATGCTCAAACAGTAGAGGAATTCCACAGACATGCACTCCAAACCTTAAACAATACATTGTCCCCAATGTATTATGTAACCTATCTAAGCAATTCAAGCAACAAAAGTAACGGGAACAGAAAACCTCCCCTGATTTTGTGTGGTCCATAGTCAGAGATGAGTGGTCCTTGCCCAATTCTTTTGTCCCTTAGGTCAAACTCCTACAAAAGAAAACAAACCAACTAAGCTAAGAAAAGAAAAACTGAAAGTAAAGACAAGAATTGAAAAACACATGGGTTGCCTGCCAAGAAGCGCAATTTTTTTAGCGTCGTTATGCTCGACGTGTCCACCACTCTGTCAAGGTACCTAAAAATTCTCGTAGTTATTTGGCCCCTTCTTCCTAGAATCAATAAAACTTGATAAGATAAGAAAGCTCTTCGTCTTCTCAAGGCAGCTGAACAAAGATATTTTTTTTAATTTTTTTAGTATAAGGGAAAAAGTAAGACTTAACAGACTCAAATAAAATAAAATAAGACTCGATAGACTTGAGAATAAGGAAGAGAACATGCATCAATAAAGAAACTTTCAAGAAATAAAGCAGATAGAGACTCGTGAGCCTCAATCTCTATCACCTGAATCTCCTTCTCGGGACTAAGCTTTACCTCTTCCTTAATCTCACAAACTTCATCTTCGCATGGCGGAGCGTTCTCAATTTCTTCAGCATGATCGGTGATTATTTCCAAGAGCATATAGCCAATTTGCTCCTTCATTTGTTCGAATGGCATACCTTGGTTAGAGGTCTGAAGAAATTGGTCTTGCTGCTCAAGAAACTCTTGAGTGGGGTAGACTTCAAAGATGTTGGTTGGTGTAGACTCAAGACATGTGTCGGAAATATGCCCTCGAAAAGAGCAAAAACTACACCCTGATCTTACCATCATTTCCTTAAGAAAGATCACACGAACCTTAAAGTGAAACTCAGACATTTGACTATGAGATTCTCTAGCCTCCATGTCACGCTCAAGAGCATCTCTTTTAGCATCATTCATGGAAGCTAGCCCCTGATATTCCAACAGAAGATCTGCCATGCTACAACAAGATGACACAAAACCAAGGAAATATATATATATATATATATATATATATATATATATATATATATCTAAAGAAAATAAAATTTAACTCAGAGAAACTAAATGATTCCCTGGCAATGACGCCAAATTTGGTAAATGAAAGAGCGCATATCACAAATGCGGAAGCGATTTGGATCAATGGCACACTAATTTCATCAATTTAGCCAAACAAAAAACATGCTCAAAACTGAAAAATGCAAAGAAGTATGAACACATACCTTTGTTGCTCAAATTCTCCAAATTCGTTGCTTGTTTCTTCTCACGAAATCTTCGAGAACCACCTCTAGTGTAGTCCCGGCTATCCTAAGGCCTAGCAACAAGATGGTGGGACCTTTTTATGAGGGAATTACTTTGGAAGAAGGGGAATGGGAGGTGTATGCAATGAGAGTTTTTGAGATGGAGAGAATGTCACACATTCTTCAAAAGTCATAAAAAAAACATCAAAACTCAACTCATTTGAGTAACTCTCAATTTAAAAGCAACATTAAACTTACACCTTGCTCAAAGAAGGATTAGTCATGAGCCAAATATCCACTTAAAGTGAGTTTTAAGTAGGTTACATATAACCCTCTTTCTAACTCAAAAAGTTTGCCATTTCCCACTTTCTCTTATTTTATATATATATTTTTTTAAATTAATTCAAAATTAATTTTAAAAAAATAAAATAATATTATAATTAATTATTTTTTTTAATTAATTAATATTATTATTTAATTGAATATCTAATATTGATTATATAATAAGACTAATCTCAGTTTCTAAAACCGACTTCTCGCACATGAATCCCTATTCATGTATTAGACCGATCCCATATTTAAATCATATTTAAATATGTTCGCCTATCTTCCAAAACTGAATTTGAATCACTTCAAATTATTTTGTCTCATATTGTTACATGGCTTAATCCAAGCTAGCTTGGAAACCTAAAGAACCTACAGATCATGAGCTCCAACAATACGAGATTAACCGGCCAAACTCTTTAGCCAAACTAATCAACATTAGTTAACCCCCGGGACTCTCAAATAAAGCTCAAGGGTTGCACTCTCCTCACCGTAGATATATTTTTGTCCTCTTGATATAACCATGATTAGTAAGTCGATCCTTTACAGGTCGTTTGTAATTATAGCTAGGTCAAATATATTGTTTTACCCCCGTAATTACATCTTGTTCCTTATGTCCCATTGATCCTCTAAAGAACAATTGGTTTGTGGTCCAACCACAAAACTATATCCCTCTCGGGCCAATAAGAAGGTGAGCCCATTGTTCAAAACCCAGAGTCAGCACTTAACGGAACAACCTCTCTACTAAACCCTAAAGGCGCGTAGGAGTGAATTCCATCTCTCAGGAGTATGTTTCTTCCTCCCTACCCGGTCTTATCCCCAAAATGGTAGGCATATTAGGTCGGCGATCTCAGGCCACTCTCACCCATGAAATTCAAAGGATGATGTCGAATAAAAAGGAGTTCATAGTGTGCTCAAGATTCAAATCGAGTTACCTAGGTCCTCATATAAAAATATCAATCTTTACAGTAAACGGAGTTATGAAGAAAGAGTGACTTAATTTTGCGGTCCGGTCTTATGCAAACCCATTGCACAGGACACCCCCACTCGCATGTCACTACATGAACGATTTCAGATCACATCGTTTGACCTATACAAAGTGGGTCGCGTCCATAGTGTCCCCAGGATAAGGTACCTAGACCTATCCCTATACTATAGACCGTTCTGGCTATTACTCGAACTTGATCCACATTCATGTCTCCACATGAAGTTATGAACTCCAAGTATACATCATATAGCCAAGGGTTCTTAGTTTATTGGATTAGGTTTAAACGAACACAATTAACTTTATTCAATAATAACTTTACTGAATAATCCTCAATAACAACTTTATTGAAAAATAGAATATACATTCAGTTTACAAACCACGAGTTTTAGGACAAAAAACCCAACAAACGGGTTGTCGAGGGCCGCCAAACTACATTTATAAACTGGCTTGCTAATCAAGCTTGTAGAGAGCGGTAGTAAGGTCGATCCACAGGGAACCATGAACTAGCTTCTTTTAATTAATTTACATTCTCCTTAATTAAAACAATAAATAATACGGGGGGATTGGTTAAAGAAAACAAATTAAAAACATGCAAAAAATTAACTAACGGAAAATTAAATCCGAAGAAATTAAAATTGTAACATATGCTCGAAATTTAAGGGATCAAGATTTACATTGATGCGACTCGAATCATAAGGATTCTAATGAACTTAGCTAAGATGCCCATGCACACAAATTGATTGACCATATTGTAGTACAAACATGGGAAGAAGATGCATTGAGCTAATCAAATGCTAAGTTATAACTTAAGAACTATCCCTCACTAATTGCATAAAAGTTATAATCTCTAACCTTAAATTATAGCACTTACATAAGTTGCTCGTGGTGAAAATCAAGACAAATCAACAAAAGTTTAGGTTGAATACAAGAAACTAGAGAGAAAATGAAGTTCTTCCTCTAAAAATCGGAGTTCTTACAATAGAGGAGGTAGAGAATGACCTAAAAAAATTTAAGGATTCCTTTTATAGTCCTACGGAAGGGTCAAGACACTGCTTACAGCGTCGAGACGATACGGACGAAAGAAAACGCAAAAGACCGTGCGCGCGTCTGGCAAGTGCCTGGGCACTCAAAATTGGTGCTTAGGCGCCCGACTATCGTGTTTGGCGCTAAAGTGGGGCGTTTTTTACAAAAAAATATACAGAATTGTTGTCCTCCAACATATTCAAACTTAAGCCCCTTGATATGCCAAAAACCTTTTGCACCACCAAACCATTCATCAATTTTTGGATAGTATTTGATTGATTAATTAATTTACCTAGTATAAGCATTCAGAGCGATTTGTTAAATTATCCTCTAAAACTTTCTTTTAAGCTCTAATAAACTAACGCTTATTCAACAAGGTTATGCTCGTGACTATGAGGTCATGAATTCAATCCGCTTTAATTAAAATACTGTTGCAAAAAAAAAAAAAAACTAACGCAATGGTCTGATTTATCCCTTAGCAATTAAATTCAACAAAATATATAGGTGATATTGATCAGTGATATTGATCATGGTGAACCTTTAGAGTGTTATCAGTGATATTGATCATGGTGAACAGGTTGTGAGGCCCACCAAATTACATTTATAAACTCGTATTTATAACTTGTAGAATAGTGGGAACCAGATCGATGTTAGAGAACAAAAAATTAGCTTCTCCTAATTAACTTTTATTTGCCTTAATTAAAACAATAAATAAAACAAAGGGATTGGTTAGAGTAAAACTAACTAGAAACATGCAGAAAATTAATTAACGAATATTAAATACACATAAAATAAAATTGTAACCAGTGCTCCTAATTTGATCGAGATTTACTTGGATGTAACTTAGATCACATGGATTCTAACGACCTTAGTTATTCTATTCCAAGCACACAACTTGCTTGCCCGAATCTGTAACAAACAACCCAAATAATTAATTAAGATCTTGCAATCCTAATTAAACTTGACAATTAATCAACTTGGGGTGATCGTTTCATATCGATTAATTGTCAGTGACGGGAAACACTGTGATTGACTATTCTTTTGGGATCCTTACCGAATAGTCTAATTTATCCCCAAATCTGAAGCTCATTATGCAAACTAGAGTGATCATGGATAGCCGATGTCACTTACGCATAACTAAACCATTGCTACTTGATTAGGACATGACATTTGTATCGTTAATCTTTAACTATTTCGCCGACAAAAACAATTAGAGCGTCAATCCAATCAAAATTTTTAGCTACTATGATATTCTTATGAAAATAGGATGTAATTTAAAATAATAAATGCTAAGTATAAAATTAAGAGCAAAACCTCACTAAATGCATCAAAGAATTAATCCCTACCCTTAAATTAGAGCCCTTACCTTATGTGTTCGTGATGAAAATTTTATCCAAAATTACAAATATTTAGCTATCATTGTTGCGTGCTCAGTGTGTAAGTAAAATATAAAGGCAAGAGCACTCAGATCATGCAAGCATACATGGTCTGCAGCAAGTGATAAATATTTTTAATTCGTTTTCCCACAGAGATTGAGTTTAGTTACTAACGAGTTGAGGTGCTAAATTAGATAGGGTCACTTAAATTGGGTAGATTTGGGGTTGTTGTGCTGAGATAATAAAGAAGCAAGAAGGATGCAAGCATAAACGAAAAGCCAGTAAAGAGATTAAGTTATATTGTGGAGAAGAAAGAATTGCGGATCTCGCAATGTTTTAGCAATAAAATCGCAAAAGTAAAAGACTAGAAAAAATGCTAAGGCAAAAACAGAACAATTTTATTGCGGTTCTCGCAATAATCTAGCAATAAAATTATCGACGATTTAAATTTAAGATAAGGCAGCAAGGTCGACTTAAGACTCCTCTATAGGCACTTAACTACGATCATTCAGCAGTAGATTAACATATCATGCATCGTTTTAGCTTAGTCTCATGCATCTCTTGATTACATGCATTAGATCTTTAGTTCACTCATATCCAAGTAAGACATAAACACCTATTTATACAAGCAAGCTAAGGAACGTGCTAGGAGAACGCCTATTCCTAGGTCATTTTCTAGTTACCCTAAAAGGCTAGCATGAATGGATGACTCTAAACTCTTACTCCTTCCGGAGGTTAGGAATTCTTTAGACAAAATTGATGGCCGGTCGAAATTGCCCATGGGATGAAGCTCACATACATTCAATGCATTTGATGTTATCCTACATGCTGAACTCTCGTATTTCTACCCTATAGATTCATCTTTAGCAGACCTTTGTTTGATTAGTTACTCATGGTTTTCGAAGAACTAAAAGAGATGGATTGCGTGATCATGATTTAGAGAACTAAGTAAAAGCGATTGAATAAGAGAGAACAAAATGCAGAACTCAAGAGACTTAATTGATTACTCTTTAAAAACCGAATACAAATACTTCAATAACAGACGTGCAAAGGTTTAAAAGCAGTAAAGAATAAGGGTTGTAGAAGTAACGATCCAGATCAATGTTGCAAATGGAAACCAATAAGAAAGAAAACAATAAGAAAATTGTAAAAGGTGCATGGATCTCCTCGTCGCAAACGCCTCGGATGAAGGGGAAGATTAGCTGTTCTTGGGGATGAATTCAATCAGAAGAGAAGAGGGATCTCCTCGTCGCAAACGCCTCGGCTTTGCAACTGAGAACTCCACGCTTCTCAGCTGTGTTTCTCCTTCATCCTTCGTCTCTTTTTATAGCTTTTGCAGGTGCCTTCAGCCGCGGATATCCATCTATTCTGAACAACAATCCTCCACGTGGCAGCAGTGGAGAACTTAGGCGGCTGGAAAATCGCAACAATGACGACTGATGGTTGGAAAAGTTCAGGAGAAACAGCTTGGCATTGCGATTTCCTTGCGAGGGCCGCAATGCTTTGTATGCGAATTTAATTGCGGCTTCATCAATGTTTCCGCAATTTTCCTGCAATGTACATTTTAACTCTTTTTACATCATTTTACATCCTTTTTCGTTCCTTTTCCAAATAAGTCCTATTTTAGCCTCATTCCTCAAATTCTCACCTTTAAGCACACATTAAGCTCACTTCTAACAAAAACACTCAAGAGTTTACATGATTTTAAGGTAATTATGGCCTTAAATAATGTTCTTTTGGAGAGGTAACACACCCCCAAACTTGAGTTATTGCTAGTCCTCGAGCAATATAAAGGCTTACTTTGGCTGCTAATTCTTGTCTTTTAAACTCTACCTAACTGACTTGCTGACATCCCTAGGCTTACTATCCAAGGCATTGTTGTCCTGTGACACTCTTCTAGGTTCAAACTAACTTCAAATTATGCTTATTCTGGTTTCCCTTGCCTTTAAAACCTTTTGTTTTTACAAACTTCCTAACAAATGGTTTATATGCCTATGTCATTGGGCTCATTGTGCAGTTATCCCTAAACTTTCAAACTCTCTCTAGTTTTAACTCAGACTCAGTACATGCTTCTAATGTATTTATTATTGAGCTACCTAGGAATCCTTGGAGTCATGCCATGCTTAGCACACACGAGTATCAGAGTACAGTCCCTAGAACAACTAAGCCCTGACATCACTGTGTTGGATCGACACTCATCTCCCTTGACAAACCTTCAAGCTACAACCCTGTGCTTAGCAAACTAAGGATCAGAGTTCAATTACACAGGACACCTAAGCACTTAGGCCATAGCTTGTTGGCACACATTCTTCTTCCATGGTTTTATTTTTCCCTTTTTCTCTTTTGGTAGAGTCTTCTCTTTTTGTTTGCCTTTTGATGCAGTGTCACTTGTGGGTTACACAAATGGCCCTGATTACTGAGCATCCTAGAGAGAGACACTACCCTTTACTTTTCTTTTGCTTTCTTTTTCATTTTTTTTTTTGTAAAGAAGAAGAATGTTTATGTTTTTCAAGAGGGAGAGAGGAGTGCTCCTAGGCCTAGAGGTTGCCTCCCACAAACTTATCTCCTCATTGTCCCCAATGAGAGGCTGAGGTGGCACACCCCCAAACTTATATTAGAAGCATCTAGTCTAAAGAAAAAACAGACAGAATTTAAAACTCCTAAGGATAAAATGACCCTCCTAGTTCAGATAACTCATAAGTAGAATTTTACTAAAAACAACATTTTAAGGTCTCACAGAGGTACATGCTCAGCAATATATGAAGCTAATTTAAACTAACAAGGGTGTACTTGACACTCATCCAGCATGCTCAATAGACAGCCTACCTATGGACCTCATGAAAGCAGCAAAATATTGAGATTTAAAAGCAGACAACCCATCAGAAAGTCATCTACTAGCATGCTTAAAGCTAACAAAATATTGGGATGTCCGCAAAGAATTCGCAATTATTTCAACAGAGCAAATTTAACTGGGATCAAGGCTTCTAGCATGCGATATTTTATTCATAAACACTACAGGAAATAGCAAAACTATTTAAGCTTCCTACTCATACGACATTAAACTAAACTAAGCTACTCTACGCAAGCAAATTAACAATTCAAAACGGATCAAACAATTGATTATAGGGGGGGTAACAAGTCACAGAAAAGCAGATTTTTTTTTGGTTTTTGCGAGGGATCAGAAATACTCCCTCGAATGTCGTCAATCTGTGGCATTCAATCATCCTTGTCTTCATCACTCCTTTCGCTTGGAGGCACCCAAGGGTTCAGCAATCCAGCTGGGAAGGTGGGGAACGTGCACCGCAGGTGCTCGGCCAGCTCTTGGTCCCTTGCTTGAGAATACTCAGCCCATTGGGCTAACTTTCGTTGCAAGTCCATCAAGCAAGCCAAGGACAATGACTGTGCAGCAGCGAGTCCATCCATCTCGAACTCCATGTTGCCTCTTCTTTTCATCCTCAGGTCGCTAGGCAGCTCCAGGTGGCCAGCATAGGCCAATTTCCTCTCTTCCTTCGTCACAGGCACCCCTGCACGCAAACAAAGTTTAGTAATGGTATTGGGGAAAAAGAGTTGGCCCTTACCTTTCTTGGAGCATTCGAGGACAGAGGCTGCGATGACTTCACCCACATAAATGGTGAGTCCCTTCATTATCGCATAGATCAGCAGCGATCTCCCCTGATTGATGGTTGTCTCATGTGTGACAGGGGAGATTCGTCTTCGGATGAGGGAGAACCAGATGGCTGCTTTGTCCCTGAGGGCTACACTCATCAGTGTGTGCCTCCTATTCTTTGAGACTGCCCACGCTGCCTTAGGTTTCCCTATCGTATTCAGAGCTTCCTCTAGGACTGCCTCTGAGGGTGATGCCATGATCCTTGCGTATTCAGACTCTTTATGCCCCTTTAGAGCATACGCCTCGTTGATTGCTTCGGCAGAGAAATCAACTTCTACTCCCATCACCATTGAAGAACAGCCTTCGGGGTGAGTGAGGTTGGCGTATAAGTCGTACACCATGTCAGAGTAGGCCTGAATTGGAGGCCTACATAGCTCTTCCCAGCCATGATTCATAATTCCTGCGCGCAAGAATTGCGGCAGGTCCGCAAGAGCATCAAGAAATCCTCTCTCGTGGAGGAGTTCTTTCTTCATCAATTCCAGGCCCTTGGCCTCTACTTCTTTGGACACATACCTTGCAGCTCGAGGCTCATCTTCTCTGTACATCTTTCTCTTCCACTTGTCCTTTGCTTTGGCTGCTTCAACATCCTCGGTTTTCATTTTCTTGATAGAAGGTTCAGCTTCAACCCTCTTCCTTTTAGTCTTCTTGGAGGCTGATGGCCGCTTGCCTTTCACAATCACAGTGGCCCTCTTCTTGAGCCTTGCCTTGGCGGCTATCTGCTGGATGCATTCATCCAGTGAATCCTCTTCTTCCTCCATCAATTCCCTGGTTTCCCTCACCACAGGGCTGCCAAGATTGACATCCCTAAAGGGGGAAACCGCCTCTTCTTCCTCATTCAGATCATCCATTAGCACCGATGCTTGTTGCTCTTCAGATGGAACTTTAGGATCCGACTAAGTTTGAGGGGATTCAGGGCTCTGCATGGCCATCTCAAATGATGGTCGGCCACTGTTGAGGTTTTCCTCACTTGTGGTCTTCTTCCCTTTGATCTTGGGATCAGTCAATGTCACCTTCCACTTCTTCTTAGGAAGTTGAGTCGGATCCGAGGGGTTAGCAGCTTCTGTCGTTGCCACCTTCCACTTCCTCCTCACAGGAAGCTTTGAGGGCCTCGAGGGTTGCGCAGCTTCAGCGTTTGCCAAAGATAGCAACGCCTCCCTCACCAATCTTGTCTCCTCCGCGTCAGGTGATGTTTTCTTGGGCGTGGATCGTTCAGCTCTCGTGGACACCATTGTTGTTTCTTGAACGTTTGAGCTTGGGAGTTTTAGAGGAATGAGAGCTCTGAATTGTGGAGTCTCGAGGGTTTGACAAATCGTAGAGGAGAATGATCCCCAACGACTTCTATTTATACTAGGGTGTTGCTCCAACGGCTCTTTTATTGCGGACTAAGCAATTTTTCCGCAATTTTTTCAGCATTGAAAATATAACCGTTGAGATTTTTTTCTTGATTGTTATTTGTTGCAAGATCTTAGCAACTAAATCTTCGATTTTGCAAGATCTTTCCCCTTAACTTCTCCTCTTGATTTACCCTTTTCATTGTCGTTTCAAGATCTCCAATTACCACGCTCCTAATCAAATAAAAACAACTTAATGAAAACTAGAAATAACAATACTATAAGCAATCTAAAAGAAAAACAAATACGAATATCTATTCCATAGCCCTCTGTGGTTGAGCATAGCGATATTTTTCCTTAAATGCCCTTGCTCATCCTCTCTTGATTTGCTTCTAGGCTACGGATAGGAGGAAGGCTAAGAGTGTTTTCACATCTCCTTCCTCATAGTAGTGCTTCAATCTCGCACCATTTACCATGATTGGCTGTCCTTGATTCAGATTTCGAATTTCAATTGCACCATGAACAAATACATTAGTAATCACAAAAGGACCTGACCAACGAGACTTAAGTTTGCTAGGAAATAATCTCAATCGTGAATTGAATAATAAAACATGCTGGCCCTTTTTGAAGTCCTTAATCCTAAGTCTACTATCATGCCAAATCTTAGTTTTTTCCTTATACATTTTAGCATTTTCATATGACATGTGTATTAGTTCATCTAACTCATGTAATTGCAGAGACCGCAATGTTCCCGCATCGGTTACGCAATAATTCAACTCTTTTAAGGCCCAAAAGGCTTTGATTTCCAATTCAAGGGGTAAGTGGCATGTTTTTCCATACACTAACATATAAGGAGACATTCCTAAGGGTGTTTTATATGCAGTCCTATACGCCCACAGTGCATCGTATAACTTAAAAGACCAATCCTTTCTATTAGGTTTCACCATTTTTTCAAGTATGCTCTTGATCTCTCTATTAGATATCTCAGCTTGTCCATTTGAGTGTGGATGATAGGGTGTTGCTACTCTATGCCTAACATTATATTTAGCTATTACTTTTTCCATAGCTTTGTTTATAAAGTGCGTTCCTTCATCACTTATGATGGCACGTGGTGTGCCAAAGCGTGTGAAAATATGCCTATTTAGAAATTTAATAACTGTTTTGGCATCGTTTAAGGGACATCCAACTGCTTCTACCCATTTTGATACATATTCTACTGCTACTAATATGTAAAGATTACCAGCAGATGGAGGTAATGGACCCATGAAGTCAATGCCCCATACATCAAAGAGTTCTAACTCTAAAATGTATGTTAGAGGCTACTCATCCTTCCTACTGAGGTTACCTGTTCGTTGACATTCATCGCAGTTGTGTGCATAGTCATGCGCATCCTTGAAGATCGTGGGCCAGAAGTAACCACTTTGGAACACCTTTGCAGCAGTCCTCTGACCACCAAAGTGTCCACCATAGGGAGTTGTATGGCAATGCTGCAAGACTGACCTCGATTCAGCAGCTGACACACACTTTCTTAGCAATCCATCCGCACAGCTTTTATAGAGGGTTGGATCGTCCCAGATGTACTTCCTAGCCTCGTGTAAGAACCTCTTCTTGTCTTGCCCTCCTCTGAAATTTGGTAATACCTGTGAGGCAAGAAAATTTGCAATATCAGCAAACCATGGTTCTTCATTGTTATCAAAATGCACTAGTACAAATACATGCTCATCGATAAACGAATCAGTCATTGCGGGTTCAACAATTTTTTCGCAATGACTTCGCAATCTTGATAAGTGATCAGCCACTACGTTTTCACATCCTTTTTTTTATCTCTAATCTCTAAATCAAGCTCTTGCAATAATAACACCCATCTAATTAGACGAGGCTTGGCATCAGCCTTCCTCATTAGGTATTTTATTGCAGAATGATCAGTGTATACAATCGTTTTATTTCCTACAATATAAGGCCTAAATTTTTCACATGCAAACACTACTGCTAGCATCTCCTTTTCTATGGTAGTGTAGTTACATTGTGCTTCATTCAAAGTTTTACTCGCATAATAAATAGGATGTGTTAATTTATCTTTCTTTTGCCCCAGCATAGCCCCAATTGCATAGTCACTCGCATCACACATTAGTTCAAAAGGCATCTCCCAATTTGGGCCTACTATGATTGGTGCTTTGACTAAGGCATCTTTAAGCTTGGTCCATGCTATTAGACATTCATTTGAGAAGATAAAAGTTTTATTCAGCTCTAGAAGCTCACACAGGGGTTGATAGTACCTGTAAAGGAAAAAAAAAAGATTAGCTCCAATATATTAAAGTTCTTCTAAAATAACACAATTCGTGTTTACTAAACAAAATCCCCGGCACTGGCGCCAAAAACTTGTTGCGTGCTCAGTGTGTAAGTAAAATATAAAGGCAAGAGCTAGCACTCAGATCATGCAAGCATACATGGTCTGCAGCAAGTGATAAGTATTTTTAATTCGTTTTCCCACAGAGATTGAGTTTAGTTACTAACGAGTTGAGGTGCTAAATTAGATAGGGTCACTTAAATTGGGTAGATTTGGGGTTGTTGTGCTGGGATAATAAAGAAGCAAGAAGGATGCAAGCATAAACGAAAAGCTAGTAAAGAGATTAAGTTATATTGTGGAGAAGAAAGAATTGCGGATCTCGCAATGTTTTAGCAATAAAATCGCAAAAGCAAAAGACTAGAAAAAATGCTAAGGCAAAAACAGAACTATTTTATTGCGGTTCTTGCAATAATCTAGCAATAAAATTAGCGACGATTTAAATGTAAGATAAGGCAGCAAGGTCAACTTAAGACTCCTCTATAGGCACTTAACTACGATCATTCAGCAGTAGATTAACATATCATGCATCGTTTTAGCTCAGTCTCATGGATTAGATCTTTAGTTCACTCATATCCAAGTAAGACATAAACACCTATTTATACAGGCAAGCTAAGGAACGTGCTAGGAGAACGCCTATTCCTAGGTCATTTTCTGGTTACCATAAAAGGCTAGCATGAATGGATGACTCTGAACTCTTACTCCTTCCGGAGGTTAGGAATTCTTTAGACAAAATGGATGGCCGGTCGAAATTGCCCATGGGATGAAGCTCACATACATTCAATGCATTTGATGCTATCCTACATGCTGAACTCTCGTATTTCTACCTTATAGATTCATCTTTAGCAGACCTTTGTTTGATAAGTTACTCATGGTTTTCGAAGAACTAAAAGAGATGGATTGCGTGATAATGATTTAGAGAACTTAGTAAAAGCGATTGAATAAGAGATAACAAAATGAAGAACTCAAGAGACTTAATTGATTACTCTTTAAAAACCGAATACAAATACTTCAATAACAGACGTGCAAAGGTTCGAAAGCAGTAAAGAATAAGGGTTGTAGAAGTAACGATCCAGATCAATGTTGCAAATGGAAACAAATCAGAAAGAAAACAATAAGAAAACTATAAAAGGTGCACGGATCTCCTCGTCGCAAACGCCTCAGATGAAGGGGAAGATTAGTTGTTTATGGGGATGAATTCAATCAGAAGAGAAGAGGGATCTTTTCTTCTTCCTCTCGAATTATCGACGCCAAGGGCTGATTTCTTCGTTCCAACAAACGGGAGAAGGAAATTCGTCTGCAAATTGCTTTGCAACTGAGAACTCCACGCTTCTCAGCTGTGTTTCTCCTTCATCCTTCGTCTCTTTTTATAGCTTTTGCAGGTGCCTTCAGCCGCGGATATCCATCCATTCTGAACAACAATCCTCCACGTGGCAGCAGTGGAGAGCTTAAGCGGCTGAAAAATCGCAACAATGACGACTGATGGCTGGAAAAGTTCAGCAGAATCAGCTTGGCATTGCGATTTCCTTGCGAGGGCCGCAATGCTTTGTATGCGAATTTAATTGCGGCTTCAGCAATGTTTCCGCAATTTTCCTGCAATGTACATTTTAACTCTTTTTACATCATTTTACATCATTTTTCGTTCCTTTTCCAAATAAGTCCTATTTTAGCCTCATTCCTCAAATTCTCACCTTTAAGCACACATTAAGCTCACAAAAACACTCAAGAGTTTACATGATTTTAAGGTAATTATCGCCCTAAATAATGTACTTTTGGAGAGGTAACAATCATACAACGGAAAATGAGAGAAAATAGAGAGAATTTGAGGTCAAGCTTCTCAAAATCAGAGTTTGAGAGGTGAAGAATGACATAAAAAATGAACCTTATGCTTTTATACTATAGGGGAGCATGCATCTTGACGCTACGTACGGAAAATGGGGCGCGCGCGGGTTTTTTAGGCAGAGCTTCTTCGGAATTTCTTGTCGTAGCGTCGCGACGCTGTAGGCTCCGTGTCGAGACGCTAGCTCTCGGGTTTGAGGTTTAATTTCAGCTCACTTGGGTGTCGCGACACTCCCAGACGGCGTCTCGACGCTGACTCTCGGGTTGGATGACTCCTCCTTCATTTGATAACTTTAACTTGTGCGCTAATGCCTCCTTTTTACACCATTTAATGTCATGGACTCCTTTGTGCTCCCATTCATTCAAAATCTATAAATCAATCAAATAAACACAATTGAGTGAAGTATATAATGGGGATTAGAGCTATAAGAATAGCTCTTTTATTCATTATACGTGTGCATAGGATTCAATTTGTGTTAAGGCTTGGTTAATAAGAGAGTTCTAGGACGAAAATATCTCTATCGATATCGGTAACTCAAATTTACGGATATATCGACGGATATTTGAATATAGACAGATATTTCGGGAAGAATCACGGATATTACGAAAATTGATAAAAATATTTTGATTTTTTTAATGAAACTTTTGACCAAGTTTATTTAAGTAATACACTAGTGCTTGAAGCATATATTTTTAAAAAATTAGAAATCAAATATTAATAATCATACAATAATGAATAACATTGAAGACTGAAAAATGAATATGAACTTGAATAATTTATAGATTACAAATTTTGGTCAAACAAATATATGATTCATAATTCAATAATAAGTTTTATTTTTTACTTGATTTAATAAATTAAAATTTAGATTATAATATTCATAAAGTTTGCATTCTATATTGGAAGAATCACCGATATTACGGAAATTGATAGAAATATTGTAATTTTTTTAATGAAACTTTTGACCAAGTTTATTTAAGTAACTTCAAGCATATATTTCAAAAATTAGAACTCAAATATGAATAATCATAGAATAATGGATAACATTGATGACTGAAAAATGAATATGAACTTGAATAATTTATAGATTACAAATTTTGGTCAACAAATATATGATTCATAATTCAATACTAAGATATTTTTTTTACTTGATTTAATAAATTAAAAATTATATTATAATATTCATAAAGTTTGCATTCTATACTTTAAACATGCAACACAAAACTTAGCATAATAATAAAAATGTGATCATAAATAAATATATCACGTAAAAATAATACAACATAAAACATTGTATTAAAAATAAATCAAAACATAGATCTATTATGGATTGATTTTGAATTTTAAAAACAATAAAAGGTAGTATAAATTATAGGGCTGGTTGCACAAATAGCAATCAGGCCTAAACTAATTGCAAATTTAGCAAATTTTAAAATGTTTTGCAAATATGGCAAAAAAAACTGTTTCTATCACTGATAGACTTTATTATATCACTGATAGACTTCGATCACTGATGGACTATTATCACTGATAGACTATTATCACTGACAAAAATCTATAAAAAGCTGAGGTGATCAGTGATAAACTTCTATCAGTCATAAGATATCAGCAAAATTTTAAAAAACATGCTATATTTGCAAACAATAAGTCTTAAATTGTCATTTACTACAATTTCCCTAAATTATATAATAAAAAAATTGAAAAATGACAAAAGAATTAGAGCAAGAAAACAAAATATAAATTATTTAATAAAAAAAAAAAACAAACAAAGGTTATAAAATAGATACTCAAAACCGGTTTCTGGTGGAGTTTGAACATGACAAGTTCCAACCATGCTGGCCGCAATTTTGATTTAAGTTAATTCAAGTTATAGTATAATAAATAAAACTGCGAAAAAAACGAAATACCGTCGAGTTTTTCGCTTTATCGCCAATTTTTACGTTTTATTGTTGATTTTTATGATATATCGCCGAAATATCGCCGATTTTGGGTAAAAACGATGTTGCCCTCCATTATCTCTATCGATCCTTCGAAATTGGCGAAATTTCGGCCAATTTCGACAATTTTTTCATCTTGGCCCTAGGAATGAATATCATCCGAGGGAATTTGATTCCTACGTGGACATAAGAATTTCAATTGTAGAACTTTGATATCGTGGAATATAGATATGGGGATTTGATCAAAACAGTGGTCAAATATAGGGGTGGCCAAATGAAACCCGAAAACCGATCCGACCGACCGAAACCGACCGAACCGACATCGGTCGGTCGGTTTAAATTAAATGTCGGTCGGAGTCGGTCGGTCGGGGTAATAAAAATTAAGTTTTCGACCAACCGACCGAACATATAAGTCATAAGTATAAAAAAAAAAAAAAACAAAAAAAAAGTCATGTCCCATTAATGAGAAAACCATGATGCACATGGTTTTTTTAAAACCACTCCTCATATGAGTACGTGGTTTCCTTGAAACCATCATCAACAATCATTTCTTTTATTTATTTTTTTTTTTCTTTTGTGTTATCTCTCCTCTCCCGTTCCCCTTCTCACTTCTCACTTCTCACTTCTCACGCAAAGTTCTTTTTTTCATTTCTATTTTTTTTCTCTCTCATCTTCTCCCTCACTCTCTTCGGCTCTTCTCTCTTTTCCATCTTTTCTTCATCTCCTCCCAGCGGCCACCGCAATCTTCACCTCTGCGGTTCTTCTTTTTTTTTTTTTTTTTCTTCTATTTTCTCCATTTTTTTATATAGTTCGTCAAAGTCGTAAAACTGACTCAAACCGACCGATCGACCGTGTGATCGGCTGGTCGACGACATGAACCTATATAAAACCGATGAAACCTGTTGATACCGATTTTGGTGTCAACGGTGAATTTGTATTTGAGCACGAATGAACCTGCAAGGCAACAACAAGGGGTGACCTAACGCCGGTGTGGCGTTGTGCCACAGACGCTCCGACGGTCAAGTTAGCTAAAAGACTTAGAGAGCGTTTGGAATAATGGAAATTTTTCAGTCAAATAGAGCATACCCCTATCTTCTGTCGTTTCCTTCACTTATAGTAGGTCGTAGTGTAACCGAAACGACGTAATCAATTTACCCAATTTATGGCATTATGGCCGTTACGATTTATGAGATGTCCGTTACTATTCCAACCATTCGGGGAGCGTCGTCGGTCCACTCTAGGGGTTGAGACGAGGCTCAATCCACCGTCGAGCCGTTAGGTTGACCTGCTGGTCAACCTTTATTGGCTGTGGGGCTGATGCGAGGATCAGTCCTCCTAAGGCCATGGGCAGTCCTGCTGGACCACTCTTATGTTGGCGGTTTGGGGATTGATGCGAGGATCAATCCTCCATTTAGCCATGGGCGGACCTACTTGTCTGCCCTTCGTTGGCATGTCGATGCTGATGCGGGGATCAGTCCGTTGTCGAGGTCGTAGGTTGACCTGTTGGTCAACCCTTCATTGGCGTGTCGAGGCTGATGCGAGGATCAGTCTCTTGCTGTGGGATTCATAAGTCTATTGTCCTTCTTCGCATGGTTGTACGGGGGGTAATGCAGGACGATATTTCTGCGAGGCACCCAAGGGTCATCCGTCGGTCGGCACCACGCCACTCGGGCCATTGTTGCGTTTTCGCGAGAGGCGCATGTGGCAAGGGGCGCGCGCGGCGTGGGATGCGTGTGGCGAGGAGCGCGCGGTGCGGGTTGCGTGCAACGGGGGGTGCGCGACGCGGGACGCGTGTGGCGGGGGGCGCACGCGGAATGGGGCGCGCGCGGCAGGGTACATGTGGGTTGACCTGCGCCTCGGGTCAGCCCTTTTCGCTAGTCGTGTACGTGCGTCGGGGGCGCGTACGGCGAGGGGCGCGCGCGCGCGGCAGGGGGTGTGCGCAACGGGGTACTCGTGGGCTGACCCGCGCCTCGGATCAGCCCTTTTCCTTGGGCGTGTGCGCGCGGCGGGGGGCGCGCGCGGCCGGGAACGTGTGGGCTGACCCGCGCCTCGGGCCAGCCCTTTTCGCTGGGCGTGCGCGTGCGGCGGGGGCGCGTACGGCGAGGGGCGCGCGCGGCAGGGGGTGCGCGTAGCGGGGTACTTGTGGGCTGACCCGCGCCTCGGGTCAGCCCTTTTCCTGGGGCGCGCGCGGCAGGGTACGCGTGGGCTGACCCGTGCCTCGGGTCAGCCCTTTTCCTTGGGCGTGCGCGCGCGGCGGGGAGCACGCGCGGCGAGGGGCGCGCGCGGCAAGGTGTGCGCGCGGCAGGGTGTGCGCGCCATGGGGTACTTGTGGGCTGACCCGCGCCTCGGGTCAGCCCTTTTCCTTGGGCGGGCGCGCGGTGGTGTTTTGTGGGCTGACCCGCCCCTCGGGTCAGCCCTTTTCCTTGGGCTTGGGCGTGTGCGCGCGGCGGGGGTGCGTGGGCTGATCCTCGGGTCGGCCCACTCCTTCATGCTGACTTGGGCTTCCGATTAACTTCGAAATTGGTGCTATTGGGCCGAGATGGGTTAGGCCCATTTTGAATTTTAATTTTCCGCCCGTAACAGTTGCCCCACTCTTAGGCGCGCCTGCGCTGTTGGTGCTGGCTAAGAGTTCATGGGTGTAAATCGAAATATAAATAGGGGTAGACTTCATTCAATTCTCTACTCACTTCAACCTTCACTTTTGAGTTTCCTTTCTTCAAGCCTCCTCCTTGTATTCTCCGATTCCTCCTAAGGTAAAGATTTTTCTTGATTGTTTTGTTTGGACTTTTCATCTTATTTTTCATGTCGAGTGATTATGAGATGGACGAACTTAGCCTGGAGGTTCTTTCGGAATCCGATGTCGATTCTCCTCCTCGGGCGTTGGTTAGGCCTTCTACCCGTAGGGGTGTCGGTGGGTCTGAGTCATGTGGCAGTGGCCCGGTTCTTTTGAGGCAGCTAGTGAGCTATAGAAGGAAGTACAACATCCCGGACCATGTTCAGATGAGGCTGCCCCTAGCTGGCGAGAGGCCTGATGTTGCGTGCTCAATGTGTGAAATAAATAGCAATAAGAAAGAAAGAGCACTCAGAACATGCAAGCATACATGATCTTGTAAGCAAGTAGTAAGTATTTTTTCATTCGTTTTCCCACAGAGATTTATTATTAGCTACTCGTGAAGTGTATTGTTAAGAAAGATTGGATGGATTTGATGAGGTAGGATTGGTTTTAATTTGTCTAATTTCTAAGGAACATGTAAAGGGTAGCAACATAAACAAGTTCAAATCAATGATAAACTCAAATGAAAACAGAAGAGATTAATAAACGAAGAGGAAAATAGCTAAACAAAATTTTTAACTTAGCAGAATTGCGGAAACAGCAATTCTACCGCAATGTTACTAACAGCGAAAGTGTGTAAAATGAAGAGTTAAGGGCTACTAACGACTCCTCTATAGGCATTTTTATACGATTCTCAAGCACTGGATCTACTCACTATGCATCAAACTAACTCAATCTCATGTATCTTCCAATTCCATGCATTAGATTCTTTAGTTTACTCATGTCCAAGTAAGGTCTTAAGCATCTTGTTAAAGCAGAAAGTTATGGTTTGTACTAGGAAAATGCCTATTCCTAGGTCGTTTTCTGGCTACCTTGAGAGGCTAGCATGAGTGTATGACTCTGAACTCTTACTCCTTCCAGAGGTTAGGAGTTCTTTGGACAAAATGGATGGCCAATCGAAATTGCCCGTGGGATGAAGCTTACATACAATCAATGCTTCGAGAGCTATCCTACATGCTTGGTTCACGTTTTTTAGCCTATAGTATTGTCATTAGCATGCCCCTAAGTGACTTAGTTACTCATGGATATGGGGAGAACAGAAATAAGAGATGAAGTAGTCATGCTTAGAAGAGAAATAAACTTAAAACAACAAGGTAAGTCAGTGAGTTGCAAAGATAAGAAACTGTGAAATGAAGAATTGTGCTTTGATTACTTGATTGTTTGAATGAACAAAAGGGAAGCTTAAAGTGAATGACAAAAAGACAGAACACAACGAAATGGAATGATCTAGCTACTGGAAAAGAAACAACAACAAAACAAAGCTGGAAATTGGAAATAAAGAACAGAAAGCAGAAATTGAGCGTGAACGCCTCGTTGCGAATGCCTCGGCTGAATGGGGAGAAAGAATAGCCTTGCTTGGATGAATCCAATCGGGAGAGAAGAGGAATCTGATGGAGCGCATGTAGCGCAGCGGAAGCGAGACGGATCATTGGCACTCTAATTTCATCAATTTAGCTAAATAAGAAACATGCACAAAGCTTTGAAATAAAAGGAATTAGAACACATACCTCTTGTAGTTCTAAAGTGTGTTCTAATGACTTCTCTTCCAATGCTCGAATCTTCTCACGAACCCTTCGAAGCTTCCCTCGAACTCCTCGAGAACCACCTCCGGTAGTCCCGCTATCCTCGGGTCGAGCAACGGAGTGGTGGGACTCCTTTATGAAAGGAAAAATTTGGAAGAAGAAGATGGGAAGATGAAAGTGATGAGGATTTTGTGAGAAGAAGTCTAACACTTAGCTTTCTAATTTCTCAAGTAACATGAACTCTTCATGCTCATCCAACATTCAAACTCTTTGAAAATTCATCAACTTCAAACCATTTGAACTTCATCCAATTTATAGGCAATTCACATGCAACAAAGTCTTTGCTTAGCATGACACCTCAAATTGGATGTATTAGTCTTCAACCAAGTGTTCCAAAATTGATGAGTTTATATGCATGTTGTTGGTGATTCACAATCCACTTCACAACTTGGATAAACCCACTCAACTTTGATAAATCCACTCAACATGGATAATTCCACTTTGACTTGGATAATCCCACTTGTAATATTTTGTCATTTAAAATTAATTCATAATTAATTTTAATAAACAAAATAAATTATAATTAATTAAACTTTTTAATTAATTAATATTATTATTTAATTCAATATCAAATATTAATTAAATAATAAGACTAATTCCGGTTTCTTAAACCGAATCATCACACATGAATCCCTATTCATGTTTTACACCGATCCCATATTTAAATCATATTTAAATATGTCCATCATTCTTCCAAAACCGAATTTCAATAAATTCAAATTCTTTTTCTCTCATATTGTTACACGGCTTAATCCGAGCTAGCCAGGAGAACCTAAAGGACCTACAGATCATGAGCTCCAACGATACGAGATTAACCGGTCAAACTCTTTAACCAAGCTAACCAACATTCGTTAACCCCCGGAGACTCCACTAAAGTCCAAGGGTTGCACTCTCCTCACCGTAGATATATTTCTGTCCTCTTGATATAACCATAATCAGTAAGTCGATCCTTCACAGGTCGTTCGTAATTACAGCTGGGTCAAAATAACCGTTTTACCCCCGTAATTACATTTTGTTCCTTAAGTCCCACTGATCCTCTAATGAACTATTGGTTTGTGGTCCAACCACCAAACCGATTGGTATGTGATCTCATCACTATACCAAGTCCCTCTCGGGCCAATGAGAGGGTGGGATCCCTAGTTCAAGACCCGGAGTCAGCACTTAAGGGAACAACCTCTCTACTAATCCCTCAGAGCGGGTAGGAGTGAATTCCATCTTGCAGGACTATGTTCCCAGCTACCTACCCGGTCTTATCCCCAAGATGGTAGGCTTATTGAGTCGGCGATCTCGGGCCACTCTCACTCATACAAGTCAAAGGATAAGCCCGAATAAACAGGAGTTCATAGCGTGCTCAGGATTCAGATCGAGTTACCTAGGTCATCATATGAAAAAGTCGGTCTTTACAGTAAACGGAGTTATAAAGAAAGAGCGACTTGTTTCGCGGTTCAGTCTTATGCAAACTCATTGCATAGGACGCCCCCACTCACATGTCTCCACATGAACGATTTCAGATCACATCGTTTGTACTATACAAAGTGGGCCGCGTCCAATAGTGTCCCCAGGATAAGGTACCCAGCCTTATCCCTATACTATAGACCGTTCTGGCTATTACTTGAACTTGATCCACAATCATGTCATACATGAAGTTTAAGTATACAACCTATAGCCATGGGTTCTTTGTTTATTGGAGTTAGGTTAAAAGTAAAAAACAATTCATTTTATTCAATAACAACTTTACTGAATAAATCTCAATAACAACTTTATTGCAAAATAGAATATACATTCAGTTTACAAACCACGAGTTTTAGGACATAAAACCCAACAAACTCCCACTTGGACTAAAACGTCAGTGGAGTATTACATGCTGGATGAGAAAAACTGGCATATCAAATATTTCCCTGGTTTTTCTCCCACTATCCTACTGTACAACTCGTAGTCCTAGACTCACTAGGTGCCCCTCGAACACTTTAGCCGTGAGGGACTTTGTAAACGGATCAGCAATATTATGCTCTGAGGCGATCTGCATGACGATCACGTCTCCTCGATGCACTATCTCCCTGATGAGATGATATTTCCGCTCAATGTGCTTTCCACGCTTATGGCTTCTTGGTTCTCTCGAATTTGCCACAGCACCAGTATTATCACAATAAAGTGTGATAGGCAAATTCATATTTGGAACAACTTCCAAATCCGTCAAGAACTTTCTAAGCCATACAGCCTCTTTCGCAGCTTCGCAAGCCGCGACATACTCAGCTTCCATGGTGGAGTCAGCAATACAACCTTGCTTTATACTCCTCCATACTATTGCCCCTCCGTTAAGAGTGAACACTGATCCCGATGTGGATTTCCTCGAATCCTTATCGGTTTGAAAATCAGAGTCAGTGTATCCTGTAAGGATCAAATCCTTCGCGCCATACACGAGCACATAGTCTCTCGTTCTCCGAAGATACTTGAGGATGTGTTTAACGGCAGTCCAATGATCATATCCTGGATTGGACTGGTACCTACTGACAATTCCCACTGCATAGCATATGTCGGGTCGTGTACATAACATGGCGTACATCAGACTACCGACTGCTGATGCATAGGGAATTCGTCTCATATCCTCAACTTCTTGAGGTGTCTTAGGACACTCTTCCTTTGACAATTGAATTCCATGCCTGAAAGGTAAAGAACCCTTCTTGGAATTCTGCATCGAATATCGTATCAACACCTTGTCGATATAAGATGCTTGAGACAGCGCTAGCGTTTTGTTCTTACGATTCCTTACGATTTGAATCCCTAGAACAAACTGAGCCTCTCCCAAATCTTTCATTTGGAATTGGGTCGCTAGCCATTGCTTAACGTCAGTCAGGAACCCTACATCATTCCCAATGAGTAGGATATCATCTACATACAAGACTAAGAAAGCTACAACAGAATTGACTATTTTCTTGTAGACACAAGGTTCGTCAACATTTTGTTCAAAGCCATAAGATTTGATCGCAGTATCAAACCTTATATTCCAGGATCTAGACGCTTGCTTCAACCCATAAATGGATCGATTAAGCTTGCAAACCTTTTGCTCTTGACCGTGAATTATGAACCCCTCTGGTTGAGCCATATAAATACTCTCTTCAAGATTGCCATTCAGAAAGGCTGTCTTGACATCCATTTGCCAAATTTCATAATCATAAAATGTGGCAATGGACAAGAGTATTCTAATCGACTTTAACATGGCAACAGGGGAAAAAGTTTCTTCATAGTCCACCCCTTCCCTCTGGGAATAACCCTTTGCCACAAGTCGAGCCTTAAAGGTTTGCACCTTACCGGCTTGGTCTCGTTTCCTCTTGTAGATCCACTTGCAACCGATAGGTCTTTCACCATCAGGTTGCTCTACAAGATCCCAGACCGAATTGAAGTACATCGACTCCATTTCGAGGTCCATGGCTTTAAGCCACTGGTCCTTGTCTATGTCATTCATTGCCTGTTTAAAGGTCAATGGATCCTCAATGCCGTCATCAGGTATGACGACCTGGGTTTCCGTTAAACCCATGTAGCGGTCGGGTTGTCTCACATCCCTCCCACTACGTCGAGGTATTCTCAACTCTTGAGAAGGACCAGCTTGATCAACAACTCTTGTTGACCCATCTGTAGCTTTCCTGGAAAGTTCGGTCAAAACAATTTTGCTCGAAGGTTGATGATCTCTCATGTGGTCTTCCTCTAAGAACGTGGTGTTTGTCGATACAAGCACCTTGTCCTGTTGAGGATCGTAAAATAGACCACCTTTCGTTTCCTTGGGGTAGCCTACGAATAGGCATAATTTTGAACGATGTTCCAACTTCTTTGGATTGGGAACCAACACATGTGCCGGACACCCCCAAATTCTGAAGTGACGTAAACTACCTTTACGCCCTCTCCATAACTCATAAGGTGTTTCTGAAACACTCTTAGAGGGAACCATGTTCAAAATATATACAGCAGCCTCTACTGCATATCCCCAAAACGAACTAGGCAGTTGAGCATAGCTCATCATAGATCGAACCATGTCTAACAGGGTTCTATTTCTCCTTTCGGACACACCGTTCTGCTGCGGTGTTCCGGGCGCTGAGAGTTGGGATACTATTCCATGTTCTATCATATAGTCCTGGAATCTTAAATCCATATACTCTCCACCTCGATCTGATCGGAGTGTTTTAATCGGTTTACCTAATGTGTTCTCAACCTCTGCCTTATACTCCTTGAACTTTTCAAGAGCTTCGGACTTATGATGCATTAGGTAAAGATAGCCGTACCTAGAATAATCATCAATGAAGCTGATGAAATATTCATACCCTCCCCGTGCTTTAACATTCATCGGACCACAAAGATCTGAATGTACAAGCTCTAGAGTTTCTTTGGACCTATGACCTTTTTCAGAAAAAGATCGTTTGGTCATCTTGCCCTCAAGACAAGACTCACATGGTGGTAAAGAGTTGTCCTCTAACTGATTTAGGAGACCACTCTTAACCAATCTCCCAATCCTATTGAGATTAATGTGGCCTAGTCTCAAGTGCCAAAGATAGGTACTTGGAGAAAGTTTCTGCCTTTTAGTTTGAGTTTGAGCTGTTTTAAACATCTCGGTGTTCAAAATAGCTTTTGCCTCTGTTGGTCTTAACACATACAAGTTGTTTTCAAGTTTCGCAGAACATATATGTACACCTCTTTTGCTAATGAACGCTTCATTAAAATCAAAAGATACTTTATACAAATGTTCAAGTAAACAAGAGATAGATACAAGGTTCCTTTTAAAACTAGGAACCAACAGTACATTTTCAAGTAAAATGAAACTATCTCTATATAACAACTTGACAGCTCCCACTGCCTTGGCTGAGACAACCTCTCCTGTTCCAACCCTGAGAGTTATCTCACCTTCAGCAAGCAGCTGCCAGGAACTAGTTTCTTGGAAAGAAGAACAAACATGGTTAGTGGCTCCTGAATCCAGTATCCAGGCAGAACTATCATGTTCCACTAAACATGTTTCAACAACGAGTAAATCATATTTACTTAGTTGTTTCTTCTCAGCTTTGCTCGCCATGAGGGTATCATGATAGACTGATGAGGACGGTTGTCCAAACATCATCTGTAATGAATCCATGATCTCCTTAGCGGAGACCATTACCTCATGCTTCTTAGCTAACACATCGGATGTGCTGGCCAAGATGTAGACTCGGGCTTTATTATTAGCCCTAGTCCACCTGTCAAATGCATCTCGAACAGTTCGAGTTGCAGATGAGCTAGGAGGGGGAGGACATTCCTCTGTTAAGACAAACCTAAGATCATCGATAACAAGAATCGTATTCAAGTTCGATTTCCAGGTCGTGTAGTTATCGCCGTTTAGTTTATCAGAAGCTAGTAATTGGATAAACGAGCTAGACATGCTGAAAAGAATGAATTCTATTAGTGAATTGATTTTAACCCATTTCATACATCCAAACAAGATTTTAGCAAAAGTAATAATGTACCCAAAAAATCATTATTAATTTGCAACGATACTTCAGTGAGTCAGAGCAACCGCTACCGAGGGGCAGTCAATCACTCCTTCACTGAACCAAGACATTCTTGACTAAATGCTAATACCAGAATAACTCATATTCCTATAGCACCTTAGTTATCGCTACTTCGGTCAAGAATCTACTAACAACTTAGTAATCCTGTGTAAGTGTGACCCGCCATTTTCAGAACTCAGAGGTCGGCCCCAACAGTGCAACCGAATGGAAATGTCAGAGTTGGGAATGGACCTAAGAGACCCTATCCATTTCTGGAGATTGAGTTGTTCCGACTCCCATGAAACGGCCCTCCGAATGGACGGTGCTACTATGGGCAACCAGCAGGCGGAACATGGGAATCTCACGGTTCAACCTAATGGAGGAGACCGCAGGATGTATTGACATACTTCCTTCTCCCACTTACTATAAATACTTTCTCCATTCACCTTGCTCTTGATTTATGCAAACACCATCCGAATGGGGATGCCCTATTGACATCACGAGGCCGAGCATAAATCTCACGGTGTGAACTTTGCGGAGAACGTAGGAGGAGATTGATATATCACATATACCTTCTCAACACCACTACTAAGTATTTTAGAATGGTTTGGGTATAGTTTTACTTAGGCATTATCCGGCTAAGACAATAAAACCTAAGTCTAGGTAGAACATACTTTTACCTAAGATGTCTAGGTGATAAACGTTTTATAACCTTACACCTCTCACGTGCATGCTCATAAAGCCGGGTTAACTTAACTCAAGTACCGGATCGATCCCCAGGTAGGAGGTGTTCCGTAAACCGTCATCTTAAATACCTCCAACCTTAGTGCAGGATCAAACCGGGTGAGTTCTCTCGTAACCTTAGCTTTACAAGATATCGACCTATTTTAACTATTAAAACGAATCGATACTAAATTCCTAATCGCATTGGAATTCTTTAACCCTTAGTGAGCATGCATTTATCTTTGTTATAGATTTTAAATGTCTATCTCATTTTACAACGCTTTATAAAACAAAGACATTCTATAACATGCTTCCTAAGCTAGAATATAACCATTACATTCAATTTATAACATGCTTCCCAAGCAAGAATATAACAATTATATTCAACTAAGGCAACTATGTTGTATGTTTAATTTCACAATTAATATAACACTTATATTAATTTTACTTTTAAACAAGCAACATCCAATTCATAAATTAATATAACACTTATATTAATTCTCATGAATTAAGCATGCATACTATACAACATAACACTTATATTATACTTTCAATGCATGCAACATGCTTCCTATGGTGGGATTTGAAATCTATATGGCATACTTTATGCACATACAAGATACTTTAATTAAAACATACATTCACAATGCATAATTAATTAAACACACTAAAGTGGACCGGTTTTGGCATCACGGACAAGCAAGCAACTACATTATTACAATAATAATTCATCAAATAAGTTGAGACGCTTCCGAACCCTTCGAACCGCCACGAACCAGCTTGAATTTGCTTGAACCGGCCAAAAAAACAGCAACTTCAAAACTTCAAAAAAAAATTGAACCGGTCCATAACAACTGTCCCGACTTCAACAGCCCGTAACTGGACCAATACCGACCCGAACTGGACCAAACGAACGCTGAACCGGACCTCCAGAGGGTGAAGAACAAGGAACCGGTCTGACTTTCAGTGAACCGGACCACCCGAGGACCGAACCGGACCGTTTCTTCCACCTTGCGCTGAACCGGTGTTGTGCTGGAATTTTGCAGAAAAAAAAACAGCAAAAAACAGCATGCTGTTTTTTTCGACACCCGAGCTTCTGTCTTCGAATTGAAAGCCTATATGGACTCTAATGACTCCGAATTTTTTACAGACTCTTCTTCACACATTAAAGCCCATACACGCCCGGGAAATTACAAAACAAAGTACAAATAAAAGCTCAAAAAAAAATATGCCAAAACCGGAATCACACTTTAGACGCCCAGAAATTTAATTTCTAAAACAAATACCCACCGAGCTTAAATTGATGCAAATTGAGTGACCAAAAAAACGCTCTGATACCAATTGATGGAGCGCATGTAGCGCAGCGGAAGCGAGACGGATCATTGGCACTCTAATTTCATCAATTTAGCTAAATAAGAAACATGCACAAAGCTTTGAAATAAAAGGAATTAGAACACATACCTCTTGTAGTTCTAAAGTGTGTTCTAATGACTTCTCTTCCAATGCTCGAATCTTCTCACGAACCCTTCGAAGCTTCCCTCGAACTCCTCGAGAACCACCTCCGGTAGTCCCGCTATCCTCGGGTCGAGCAACGGAGTGGTGGGACTCCTTTATGAAAGGAAAAATTTGGAAGAAGAAGATGGGAAGATGAAAGTGATGAGGATTTTGTGAGAAGAAGTCTAACACTTAGCTTTCTAATTTCTCAAGTAACATGAACTCTTCATGCTCATCCAACATTCAAACTCTTTGAAAATTCATCAACTTCAAACCATTTGAACTTCATCCAATTTATAGGCAATTCACATGCAACAAAGTCTTTGCTTAGCATGACACCTCAAATTGGATGTATTAGTCTTCAACCAAGTGTTCCAAAATTGATGAGTTTATATGCATGTTGTTGGTGATTCACAATCCACTTCACAACTTGGATAAACCCACTCAACTTTGATAAATCCACTCAACATGGATAATTCCACTTTGACTTGGATAATCCCACTTGTAATATTTTGTCATTTAAAATTAATTCATAATTAATTTTAATAAACAAAATAAATTATAATTAATTAAACTTTTTAATTAATTAATATTATTATTTAATTCAATATCAAATATTAATTAAATAATAAGACTAATTCCGGTTTCTTAAACCGAATCATCACACATGAATCCCTATTCATGTTTTACACCGATCCCATATTTAAATCATATTTAAATATGTCCATCATTCTTCCAAAACCGAATTTCAATAAATTCAAATTCTTTTTCTCTCATATTGTTACACGGCTTAATCCGAGCTAGCCAGGAGAACCTAAAGGACCTACAGATCATGAGCTCCAACGATACGAGATTAACCGGTCAAACTCTTTAACCAAGCTAACCAACATTCGTTAACCCCCGGAGACTCCACTAAAGTCCAAGGGTTGCACTCTCCTCACCGTAGATATATTTCTGTCCTCTTGATATAACCATAATCAGTAAGTCGATCCTTCACAGGTCGTTCGTAATTACAGCTGGGTCAAAATAACCGTTTTACCCCCGTAATTACATTTTGTTCCTTAAGTCCCACTGATCCTCTAATGAACTATTGGTTTGTGGTCCAACCACCAAACCGATTGGTATGTGATCTCATCACTATACCAAGTCCCTCTCGGGCCAATGAGAGGGTGGGATCCCTAGTTCAAGACCCGGAGTCAGCACTTAAGGGAACAACCTCTCTACTAATCCCTCAGAGCGGGTAGGAGTGAATTCCATCTTGCAGGACTATGTTCCCAGCTACCTACCCGGTCTTATCCCCAAGATGGTAGGCTTATTGAGTCGGCGATCTCGGGCCACTCTCACTCATACAAGTCAAAGGATAAGCCCGAATAAACAGGAGTTCATAGCGTGCTCAGGATTCAGATCGAGTTACCTAGGTCATCATATGAAAAAGTCGGTCTTTACAGTAAACGGAGTTATAAAGAAAGAGCGACTTGTTTCGCGGTTCAGTCTTATGCAAACTCATTGCATAGGACGCCCCCACTCACATGTCTCCACATGAACGATTTCAGATCACATCGTTTGTACTATACAAAGTGGGCCGCGTCCAATAGTGTCCCCAGGATAAGGTACCCAGCCTTATCCCTATACTATAGACCGTTCTGGCTATTACTTGAACTTGATCCACAATCATGTCATACATGAAGTTTAAGTATACAACCTATAGCCATGGGTTCTTTGTTTATTGGAGTTAGGTTAAAAGTAAAAAACAATTCATTTTATTCAATAACAACTTTACTGAATAAATCTCAATAACAACTTTATTGCAAAATAGAATATACATTCAGTTTACAAACCACGAGTTTTAGGACATAAAACCCAACAGAATCTTCTCTCCTTCCTATCAGATTATCGATTCCAACAGCTGAAACTCTCAAACCAACAGACGGAGAAGAACGACAGGAGAAAAGATGGAGCTGCGAGAAGACTTCTACGCTTTCGGATGATGTTTTGAACCTTCGACTTTGACCTCCTTTTATAGGCTTCTGCAGGTGCGATTGGGCCAAGGAGAGCCGTCCATCCTCAACGTCGTACTTCACAATGGATGGAGGAGAAAGAACGAATCCCTGAAATATCGGATCTAAACAGAAAAAGATCAGTCAACTTACGGATTTCACTTGAAACATTGCGGTTTCAGCAATGTTTCCGCAATGCTGCCGCAATGCTTATTTTTCATTCTTTTACTTCGTTTTTCAATCCTTTTCTTTCCTTTTATACATAAGTCCTAATTTAGCTACCTTCTTCTAATTCTCATATTTAAGCATAGGTTTAAGCTAAATCCTATCAAAAACACCTAAGAGTGTACATCTTTCTAAGATAATTAAGTCCTAAAAAGGTCACTTTTGGAGACGTAACACACCCCCAAACTTAAGGTTTTGCTCGTCCTCGAGCAATCTAAGGACTTTCCTAGGCTGCTGTTTCATCTTCTTTAACCACTCACTGACTCCCCTACATTCCTATCTATAGCAATGCTGTCCTGTGACACACTTCTAAGTTTACAACTAACCTTTTATATTGCTTCTTCTGACTTCGCACGCCTAATACTCCTGCTGTTTCATTAACTCACTGCAACTAATCTACTTGCCTTTATCATATCGTGCATCTATCCCTAAGGTTTCAAATTCTACCTAACTTTACTCCAGACTCAGTACATGCTTCTAGTTTATATTTTTGAGCTATACCTAGGATTCCTTAGAGTCATGCCAGCCTTAGTACAAACCCGTGACAGTAGTACCTTCATAGAACAAACTAAACCCTGGCATCACTACATTGGATAGACACTCATTTCCCTAAACAAACCTAAAAGTTACAACCTTGTGCTTAGCTCATTGAGGATCAGAGTTCTTCTTGTTTAGGACATCTAAGCCACAAAGTTGTCACTCCTAGGCATACAGTCTTCTTTCCTATTTCTTCCTTTTTTCTTCCTTACTTTGGTGGAGCCTCTCCCTTGGTTGCCTTTTGATGCAGTGCCACTTGTGGGTTACACACTTGGCACTGATTACTCAACCACCTAAGAGAGACACCCCTCTTTATTCTATTTTTTATTTTTTTCAGCTCATCATTTTTTTGTAAAGGAGAAGAAGAATGCTTATGCTTTAAGGGAGAGAGGAGTGTTCCTAGGCCTAGGGTGGCCTCCCCCAAACTTGAACTACTCATTGTCCCCAATGAGAGGCTGAGGTGGCACACCCCCAAACTTATATTAGAAGCATCTAGTCTAAGGAAAAAACAGACAGAATTTAAAACTCCTAAGGATAAAATGACCCTTCTAGTTCAGATAACTCATAAATAGAATTTTACTAAAAACAACATTTTAAGGTCTCACAGAGGTACATGCTCAGCAATATATGAAGCTAATTTAAACTAACAAGGGTGTACTTGACACTCATCCAGCATGCTCAATAGACAGACTACCTATGGACCTCAGGAAAGCAGCAAAATATTGAGATTTAAAAGCAGACAACCCATCAGAAAGTCATCTACTAGCATGCTTAAAGCTAACAAAATATTGCGATGTCCGCAAAGAATTCGCAATTATTTCAACAGAGCAAATTTAACTGGGATCAAGGCTTCTAGCATGCGATGTTTTATTCATAAACACTACAGGAAATAGCAAAACTATCTAAGCTTCCTACTCATACGACATTAAACTAAACTAAGCTACTCTACGCAAGCAAATTAACAATTCAAAACGGATCAAACAATTGATTATAGGGGGGGTAACAAGTCACAGAAAAGCAGATTTTTTTTTTTTGTTTTTGCGAGGGATCAGAAATACTCCCTCGAATGTCGTCAATCTGTGGCATTCAATCATCCTTGTCTTCATCACTCCTTTCGCTTGGAGGCACCCAAGGGTTCAGCAATCCAGCTGGGAAGGTGGGGAACGTGCACCGCAGGTGCTCGGCCAGCTCTTGGTCCCTTGCTTGAGAATACTCAGCCCATTGGGCTAACTTTCGTTGCAAGTCCATCAAGCAAGCCATGGACAATGACTGTGCAGCAGCGCGTCCTTCCATCTCGAACTCCATGTTGCCTCTTCTTCTCATCCTCAGGTCGCTGGGCAGCTCCAGGTGGCCAGCATAGGCCAATTTCCTCTCGTCCTTCGTCACAGGCACCCCTGCACGCAAACAAAGTTTAGTAATGGTATTGGGGAAAAAGAGTTGGCCCTTACCTTTCTTGGAGCATTCGAGGACAGAGGCTGCGATGACTTCACCCACATCAATGGTGAGTCCCTTCATTATCGCATAGATCAGCAGCGATCTCCCCTGATTGATGGTTGTCTCATGTGTGACAGGGGAGATTCGTCTTCGGATGAGGGAGAACCAGATGGCTGCTTTGTCCCTGAGGGCTACACTCATCAGTGTGTGCCTCCCATTCTTTGAGACTGCCCACGCTGCCTTATGTTTCCCTATCGTATTCAGAGCTTCCTCTAGGACTGCCTCTGAGGGTGATGCCATGATCCTTGCGTATTCAGAGTCTTTATGCCCCTTAAGAGCATACGCCTCGTTGATTGCTTCGGCAGAGAAATCAACTTCTACTCCCATCACCATTGAAGAACAGCCTTCGGGGTGAGTGAGGTTGGCGTACAAGTCGTACACCATGTCAGAGTAGGCCTGAATTGGAGGCCTACATAGCTCTTCCCAGCCATGATTCATAATTCCTGCGCGCAAGAATTGCGGCAGGTCCGCAAGAGCATCAAGAAATCCTCTCTCGTGGAGGAGTTCTTTCTTCATCAATTCCAGGCCCTTGGCCTCTGCTTCTTTGGACACATACCTTGCAGCTCGAGGCTCATCTTCTCTGTACATCTTTCTCTTCCACTTGTCCTTTGCTTTGGCTGCTTCAACAGCCTCGGTTTTCATTTTCTTGATAGAAGGTTCAGCTTCAACCCTCTTCCTTTTAGTCTTCTTGGAGGCTGATGGTCGCTTGCCTTTCACAATCACAGGGGCCCTCTTCTTAAGCCTTGCCTTGGCGGCTATCTGCTGGATGCATTCATCCAGTGAATCCTCTTCTTCCTCCATCAATTCCCTGGTTTCCCTCACCACAGGGCTGTCAAGATTGACATCCCTAAAGGGGGAAAGCACCTCTTCTTCCTCATTAAGATCATCCATTGGCACCGATGCTTGTTGTTCTTCAGATGGAACTTTAGGATCCGACTGAGTTTGAGGGGATTCAGGGCTCTGCATGGCCGTCTCAAATGATGGTCGGCCACTGTTGAGGTTTTCCTCACTTGTGGTCTTCTTCCCTTTGATCTTGGGATCAGTCAATGTCACCTTCCACTTCTTCTTAGGAAGTTGAGTCGGATAAGAGGGGTTAGCAGCTTCTGTCGTTGCCACCTTCCACTTCCTCCTCACAGGAAGCTTTGAGGGCCTCGAGGGTTGCGCAGCTTCAACGTTTGCCAAAGATAGCAACGCCTCCCTCACCAATCTTGTCTCCTCCGCGTCAGGTGATGTTTTCTTGGGCATGGATCGTTCAGCTCTCGTGGACACCATTGTTGTTTCTTGAAGGTTTGAGCTTGGGAGTTTCAGAGGAATGAGAGCTCTGAATTGTGGAGTCTCGAGGGTTTGACAAATCGTAGAGGAGAATGATCCCCAACGCCTTCTATTTATACTAGGGTGTTGCTCCAACGGCTCTTTTATTGCGGACTACGCAATTTTTTCGCAATTTTTTCAGCATTGAAAATATAACCGTTGAGATTTTTTTCTTGATTGTTATTTGTTGCAAGATCTTAGCAACTAAATCTTCGATTTTGCAAGATCTTTCCCCTTAACTTCTCCTCTTGATTTACCCTCTTCATTGTCGTTTCAAGATCTCCAATTACCACGCTCCTAATCAAATAAAAACAACTTAATTAAAACTAGAAATAACAATACTATAAGCAATCTAAAAGAAAAACAAATACGAATATCTATTCCATAGCCCTCTGTGGTTGAGCATAGCGATATTTTTCCTTAAATGCCCTTGCTCATCCTCTCTTGATTTGCTTCTAGGCTACGGATAGGAGGAAGGCTAAGAGTGTTTTCACATCTCCTTCCTCATAGTAGTGCTTCAATCTCGCACCATTTACCATGAACGACTGTCCTTGATTCAGATTTCGAATTTCAATTGCACCATGAACAAATACATTAGTAATCACAAAAGGACCTGACCAACGAGACTTAAGTTTGCTAGGAAATAATCTCAATCGTGAGTTGAATAATAAAACATGCTGGCCCTTTTTGAAGTCCTTAATCCTAAGTCTACTATCATGCCAAATCTTAGTTTTTTCCTTATACATTTTAGCATTTTCATATGACATCTGTCTTAGTTCATCTAACTCATGTAATTGCAGAGACCGCAATGTTCCCGCATCGGTTACGCAATAATTCAACTTTTTTAAGGCCCAAAAGGCTTTGATTTCCAATTCAAGGGGTAAGTGGCATGCTTTTCCATACACTAACCTATAAGGAGACATTCCTAAGGGTGTTTTATATGCAGTCCTATACGCCCACAGTGCATCCTATAACTTAAAAGACCAATCCTTTATATTAGGTTTCACCACTTTTTCAAGTATACTCTTGATCTTTCTATTAGATATCTCAGCTTGTCCATTTGAGTGTGGATGATAGGGTGTTGCTACTCTATGCCTAACATTATATTTACCTAGTACTTTTTCCATAGCTTTGTTTATAAAGTGCGTTCCTTCATCACTTATGATGGCACGTGGTGTGCCAAAGCGTGTGAAAATATGCCTATTTAGAAATTTAATAACTGTTTTGGCATCGTTTAAGGGACATGCAACTGCTTCTACCCATTTTGATACATAATCTACTGCTACTAATATGTAAAGATTACCAGCAGATGGAGGTAATGGACCCATCAAGTCAATGCCCCATACATCAAAGAATTCTAACTCTAAAATGTATGTTAGAGGCATCTCATCCTTCCTACTGAGGTTACCTGTTCGTTGACATTCATCGCAGTTGTGTGCATAGTCATGCGCATCCTTGAAGATCGTGGGCCAGAAGTAACCACTTTGGAACACCTTTGCAGCAGTCCTCTGACCACCAAAGTGTCCACCATAGGGAGTTGTATGGCAATGCTACAAGACTGACCTCGATTCAGCAGCTGACACACACTTCCTTAGCAATCCATCCGCACAGCTTTTATAGAGGGTTGGATCGTCCCAGATGTACTTCCTAGCCTCGTGTAAGAACCTCTTCTTGTCTTGCCCTCCTCTGAAATTTGGTAATACTTGTGAGGCAAGAAAATTTGCAATATCAGCAAACCATGGTTCTTCATTGTTATCACAATGCACTAGTACAAATACATGCTCATCGATAAACGAATCAGTCATTGCGGGTTCAGCAATTTTTTCGCAATTTTTTCGCAATCTTCATAAGTGATCAGCCACTACGTTTTCACATCCTTTTTTTATCTCTAATCTCTAAATCAAGCTCTTGCAATAATAACACCCATCTAATTAGACGAGGCTTGGCATCAGCCTTCCTCATTAGGTATTTTATTGCAGAATGATCAGTGTATACAATCGTTTTATTTCCTACAATATAAGGCCTAAATTTTTCACATGCAAACACTACTGCTAGCATCTCCTTTTCTATGGTAGTGTAGTTACATTGTGCTTCATTCAAAGTTTTACTCGCATAATAAATAGGATGTGTTAATTTATCTTTCTTTTGCCCCAGCATAGCCCCAATTGCATAGTCACTCGCATCACACATTAGTTCAAAAGGCATCTCCCAATTTGGGCCTACTATGATTGGTGCTTTGACTAAGGCATCTTTAAGCTTGTTCCATGCTATTAGACATTCATTTGAGAAGATAAAAGTTTTATTCAGCTCTAGAAGCTCACATAGGGGTTGATAGTACCTGTAAAGGAAAAAAAAAAAGATTAGCTCCAATATATTAAAGTTCTTCTAAAATAACACAATTCGTGTTTACTAAACAAAATCCCCGGCAGTGGCGCCAAAAACTTGTTGCGTGCTCAGTGTGTCAGTAAAATATAAAGGCAAGAGCACTCAGATCATGCAAGCATACATGGTCTGCAGCAAGTGATAAGTATTTTTAATTCGTTTTCCCACAGAGATTGAGTTTAGTTACTAACGAGTTGAGGTGCTAAATTAGATAGGGTCACTTAAATTGGGTAGATTTGGGGTTGTTGTGCTGGGATAATAAAGAAGCAAGAAGGATGCAAGTATAAACGAAAAGCTAGTAAAGAGATTAAGTTATATTCTGGAGAAGAAAGAATTGCGGATCTCGCAATGTTTTAGCAATAAAATTGCAAAAGCAAAAGGCTAGAAAAAATGCTAAGGCAAAAACATAACTATTTTATTGCGGTTCTCGCAATAATCTAGCAATAAAATTAGCGACGATTTAAATGTAAGATAAGGCAGCAAGGTCGACTTAAGACTCCTCTATAGGCACTTAACTACGATCATTCAGCAGTAGATTAACATATCATGCATCGTTTTAGCTCAGTCTCATGCATTAGATCTTTAGTTCACTCATATCCAAGTAAGACATAAACACCTATTTATACAGGCAAGCTAAGGAACGTGCTAGGAGAACGCCTATTCCTAGGTCATTTTCTGGTTACCATAAAAGGCTAGCATGAATGGATGACTCTGAACTCTTACTCCTTCCGGAGGTTAGGAATTCTTTAGACAAAATGGATGGCCGGTCGAAATTGCCCATGGGATGAAGCTCACATACATTCAATGCATTTGATGTTATCCTACATGTTGAATTCTCGTATTTCTACCTTATAGATTCATCTTTAGCAGACCTTTGTTTGATAAGTTACTCATGGTTTTTGAAGAACTAAAAGAGATGGGTTGCGTGATCATGATTTAGAGAACTTAGTAAAAGCGATAACAAAATGAAGAACTCAAGAGACTTAATTGATTACTCTTTAAAAACCGAATACAAATACTTCAATAACAGACGTGCAAAGGTTCGAAAGCAGTAAAGAATAAGGGTTGTAGAAGTAACGATCCAGATCAATGTTGCAAATGGAAACAAATCAGAAAGAAAACAATAAGAAAACTATAAAAGGTGCACGGATCTCCTCGTCGCAAACGCCTCAGATGAAGGGGAAGATTAGTTGTTTATGGGGATGAATTCAATCAGAAGAGAAGAGGGATCTTCTCTTCTTCCTCTCGAATTATCGACGCCAATGGCTGATTTCTTCGTTCCAACAAACGGGAGAAGGAAATTCGTCTGCAAATTGTTTTGCAACTGAGAACTCCACGCTTCTCAGCTGTGTTTCTCCTTCATCCTTCGTCTCTTTTTATAGCTTTTGCAGGTGCCTTCAGCCGCGGATATCCATCCATTCTGAACAACAATCCTCCACGTGGCAGCAGTGGAGAGCTTAGGCGGCTGAAAAATCGCAACAATGACGACTGATGGCTGGAAAAGTTCAGCAGAAACAGCTTGGCATTGCGATTTCCTTGCGAGGGCCGCAATGCTTTGTATGCGAATTTATTTGCGGCTTCAGCAATGTTTCCGCAATTTTCCTGCAATGTACATTTTAACTCTTTTTACATCATTTTAATCCTTTTTCGTTCCTTTTCCAAATAAGTCATATTTTAGCCTCATTCCTCAAATTCTCACCTTTAAGCACACATTAAGCTCACAAAAACACTCAAGAGTTTACATGATTTTAAGGTAATTATCGCCCTAAATAATGTACTTTTGGAGAGGTAACAATCATACAACGGAAAATGAGAGAAAATAGAGAGAATTTGAGGCCAAGCTTCTCAAAATCAGAGTTTGAGAGGTGAAGAATGACATAAAAAATGAACCTTATGCTTTTATACTATAGGGGAGCATGCATCTTGACGCTACGTACGGAAAATGGGGCGCGCGCGGGTTTTTTAGGCAGAGCTTCTTCGGAATTTCTTGTCGTAGCGTCGCGACACTGTAGGCTCCGTGTCGAGACGCTAGCTCTCGGGTTTGAGGTTTAATTTCAGCTCACTTGGGTGTCGCGACACTCCCAGACGGCGTCTCGACGCTGACTCTCGGGTTGGATGACTCCTCCTTCATTTGATAACTTCAACTTGTGCGCTAATGCCTCCTTTTTGCACCATTTAATGTCATGGACTCCTTTGTGCTCCCATTCATTCAAAACCTATAAATCAATCAAATAAACACAATTGAGTGAAGTATATAATGGGGATTAGAGCTATAAGAATAGCTCTTTTATTCATTATACGTGTGGATAGGATTCGATTTGTGTTGAGGCTTGGTTAATAAGAGAGTTCTAGGACGAAAATATCTCTATCGATATCGATATCGGTAACTCAAATTTACGGATATATCGACGGATATTTGAATATAGACAGATATTTCGGGAAGAATCACGGATATTACGAAAATTGATAAAAATATTGTGATTTTTTTAATGAAACTTTTGACCAAGTTTATTTAAGTAATACACTAGTGCTTGAAGCATATATTTTTCAAAAATTAGAAATCAAATATTAATTATCATAGAATAATGAATAACATTGAAGACTGAAAAATGAATATGAACTTGAATAATTTATAGATTACAAATTTTGGTCAAACAAATATATGATTCATAATTCAATAATAAGTTTTTTTTTTTTACTTGATTTAATAAATTAAAATTTAGATTATAATATTCATAAAGTTTGCATTCTATATTGGAAGAATCACCGATATTACGGAAATTGATAGAAATATTGTAATTTTTTTAATGAAACTTTTGACCAAGTTTATTTAAGTAACTTCAAGCATAAATTTCAAAAATTAGAACTCAAATATGAATAATCATATTATAATGGATAACATTGATTACTGAAAAATGAATATGAACTTGAATAATTTATAGATTACAAATTTTGGTCAACAAATATATGATTCATAATTCAATAATAAGATATTTTTTTTACTTGATTTAATAAATTAAAAATTATATTATAATATTCATAAAGTTTGCATTCTATACTTTAAACATGCAACACAAAACTTAGCATAATAATAGAAATGTGATCATAAATAAATATATCACGTAAAAATAATACAACATAAAACATTGTATTAAAAATAATTCAAAACATAGATCTATTATGGATTGATTTTGAATTTTAAAAACAATAAAAGGTAGTATAAATTATATAATAAAAAAATTGAAAAATGACAAAAGAATTAAAAAGAGAGAAAAAAAAATTTGAGTTGTGGGGAGCAAGAAAACAAAATATAAATTACTTAATAAAAAAAAAAACAAACAAGGTTATAAAATAGATACTCAAAACCGGTTTCTGGTTGGAGTTTGAACATGGCAAGTTCCAACTACTAGAGAAAACAACCATGCTGGCTGCAATTTTGATTTAAGTTAATTCAAGTTATAGTATAATAAATAAAACTGCGAAAAAACCGAAATACCGTCGAGTTTTTCGCTTTATCGCCAATTTTTACGTTTTATTGTTGATTTTTATGATATATCGCCGAAATATCGCCGATTTTGGGTAAAAACGATGTTGCCCTCCATTATCTCTATCGATCCTTCGAAATTGGCGAAATTTCGGCCAATTTCGACGATCTTTTCATCTTGGCCCTAGGAATTAATATCATCCGAGGGAATTTGATTCCTACGTGGACATAAGAATTTCAATAGTAGAACTTTGATATCGTGGAATATATATATGGGGATTTGATCAAAACAGTGGTCAAGTATAGGGGTGGCCAAATGAAACCCGAAAACCGATCCGACCGACCGAACCGACATCTTTCGGTCGGTTTAAATGAAATGTGGGTCGGAGTCGGTCGGTCGGGGTAATAAAAATCAAGTTTTCGACCAACCGACCGAACATATAAGTCATAAGTATAAAAAAAAAAAAAAACCAAAAAAAAGTCATGTCCCATTAATGAGAAAACCATGATGCACATGGTTTTTTTAAAACCACTCCTCATATGAGTACGTGGTTTCCTTGAAACCATCATCAACAATCATTTCTTTTATTTAATTTTTTTTTTCTTTTGTGTTATCTCTCCTCTCCCGTTCCCCTTCTCACTTCTCACGCAAAGTTCTTTTTTTCATTTCTATTTTTTTTCTCTCTCATCTTCTCCCTCACTCTCTTCGGCTCTTCTCTCTTTTCCATCTTCTCTTCCTCTCCTCCCAGCGGCCACCGCCATCTTCGCCTCTACGGTTCTTCTTTTTTTTTTTTTTTTCTTCTATTTTCTCCATTTTTTTTATATAGTTCGTCAAAGTCGTAAAACCGACTCAAACCGACCGATCGACCGTGTGATCGGCTGATCGACGACATGAACCTATATAAAACCGACGAAACCCGACCGACAGAAACCGACATGTCGGTGGTCGGCGATGGTTTTAGCCCAAAACCGACACCGCCCGACCGATGGCCACCCCTAGTCAAATAAGAAATTTGTGGCTAATTAAAAGATTAATTTTAATCAAATCCATTAAGGGGAGAGCATTATTTTGTTGTCCTAAACTACAAATATCCTCCATGACATCTAATTGGGCATGTAGTTTAGGCAACATAACATGACATTTTAATTCCTTTGACATTACCGTTTCTACTTTAAAAAAATAAATAAATAAATTAAATTTTAAAATCGAGCATAGCTCAATTGACATAAGATTATGTCATTGGCTAAGAGGTCTCGCATTAACTAATTAACTAAAATACCATTGCAAAAAAAAAAAAAAAAAAAAAAAATCAAATCGAGCATAGCTCAATTGACATAAGGTTGTGCATAGCTCAATTGACATAAAGTTGTGAGCATTTCAAATTGAGTTGATAAAAAACTCCGAAAAACAAATGTAGTTGAATTTTGTTTATTCCATGCAACTAACTAACCATTAGTTCGTGTACCAAAGAAATTTCATATAGTTTTTAAAGAAAAATAAAATTAAGACTTATTTAGTGAAATTAAAGTGAAAGAAATTTATGCTAAAGTGCTTGAATCGTTTTTAATAAAAGTGATATATGGTCAAGTAAAAGTGATTTTTATTATATTAAATTGTAAATATTTCTCATACTTTGAATCTTTGTATATTTGTTATTGTAACTTCTAAATTTTCCATTATTACTCAATTCTAAATTACAATTACTTTTAGTATTTATATACCACTTAAATATATTTGACATGTGACTCTTTGGACAAAATGATGTAATTTAAAGCCAATTGGGTAAATTACAAACCAATGCCCACATAATAGAGACTAAATAAAAATTAAGCTATACTAATCCATAAAAATAGACCATAAAATGTAATATCGGATTGTTAGATGTAATTTAACCTATAAAGGATCCACACTGTATAATTTATGCTTAAATTTGTTTAAACTTTTCATTTTGTAAGTTTATTTAAGATTAAGTTTGAGTGTAAATTGATATTAACCATCTATATCAAAAATTTAAGACAGAGATGTTGTAATTATTTTAGAAAATATTATCTTCAAAATATGTTTAGGCTAAAGAAGTTAGAATTAAAGATTATAAAATTTTGTGTAGAAAAGAAAACTATTGTTTAGAGAACAGTCTAAATATTTCTAAATCAAATTAATATATTCAGTATTCTCACACCTGCGATAAAAAGAAATTTAATTTGGAATATGTTGAAAGAAACCAAGTATATATTCTAATTTATCAATTAAAGTTTTTGACTGATGTAGGAACTCAAGAATGATAAACACAAATATCATTATAACAAAAAATATTATGTATGACAGACTATAAAACTTTTGTTCGAAAATTAATCGATTACAAATATATAAATTCATCAAATTACATCAAGGATGATAAAAAATTCAACTCGACATATTTATAAAGGAAGTCTCTAACTAAGAAAGTTATGCTTATATATCTGAATAAATCATTAAAAAAATTCAAATGCACCATATATAACTGTTGCAAACAATTTATCCCAAGACGTAATTTTCATAATTGTTGCAAACAATTTATCCCACACTTTTAGCATTTTAGCATTTTGTTTGAGACATTAATTTTAATATTGTAATTTATTACCACAAAAATATATGTATTTTTTTTATATGTAACCACCATATATATTTATATATACTTCATATATTAGTATATACTTCATATATGAGTATATACTCATATAAACTACATATATACTTGTAGATAATTTGTATTTATTTTCAGAAAAAATATATCTATTTTTATATATATACATACCATATATACTTCTATATACTCATATATATTGTACATATACTTATAGATAATATGTTTTTGGTTTTTAGAAAATATATGTATTTTTTATATACTAATATATACTTCATATATGGATATATATGGTTATATACTTCATATATACTTATAGATATTATGTATTCTTTTAAAAGTAAGTATATGAGGGTGTTTGGCCCATGGACTTCTTGAACTCGGATAAAAAAATATTAACTCCCAAGACTTCAAGAGTAATTATTATTCAACTCCCCTGACTTCTACAATAATTACTATTCAAGTTTGGGAAACTATTCAAGTCTGTCTCATTTTTTGAGACAACACATTTCTCTCTCTTTCTCTCTCTCCCTCCCTCACAAATACTTTTAATTACTTAAAAAAAAAACGTAATTTAAACAAAATGTGTAAAATGATTAAAAATGAAATTCAACCTATTTTTATTATTTTAAATATAAATTAGGTTGTTCAATCAAAATTGATACTTAAATAAAATTCAAAATGTAGTATTCTTAGCTTATTTGGATCAGTTTAAATTAATGGATTAAAATCTTTCAAATTCACATGTAATATTTAACACACTATTGTACGACTCTCTTTTAATTGAAAACTATCAAAATAAAATGAATAATTAATGTGAGTGATATTGAAAAAAGAATGTGAAGTATTGTGATGAAAATTATTTTTGTTATCTTCAAAAAAATACATAAAATAAAAGGCAAAAACCACATTCTTAAAATTTATTAAAAGAAGTCCTTAACAATGAAAATATGAAAATTATAGAAAAAATAGATAAAATAAACCTATAGAAAATATTGTAAAAAAAAAAAAAACTAAAACAAACTAACATGGATGAGATGCTGATTTACGAGTAAAGTGGATTCAGATGCAATGAAGAGTTTAGAGGGGGGAGGCGGAGAAAGATGCGTTTGACACATGGGTGAGGGTAAGACTATACTTATATGTTTTTCTTTTTTTTCTTTAAAAAGTTTGTAAAATATACCTACATTTATAAAAACAAAAAAATCTCAAACTTTTATGAAAAATCTTAAATATAGTTGGACATTTTTTATAAAAATAAGAATTGTCGACATTAATAAAAAAATCATAGGAATAAAGGGGTTATTTATGTATTTATCCCTAGAAGATTAGTTTGAATCAAATTTAAAAGTGGAGAACATTATTTTGTTGTCTTAATCTACAAATATCGTTTGTGGCATCTAATTTGGCATGTAGTTTACAGAACATAACATGACCTTAAAATCTTAAATATAGTTGGACATTTTTTATAAAAATAAGAATTGTCGACATTAATAAAAATATCATAGGCAGAAAAGGGGCTATTTATGTATTTATCCCTAGAAGATTAGTTTGAATCAAATTCAAAAGTGGAGAGCATTCTTTTGTTGTCTTAATCTACAAATATTGTTTGTGGCATCTAATTTGACATGTAGTTTACAAAACATAACATGACCTTTTAATTTTTTTTTTTTTTTTTTGGGATTGAACCCATGACCTCTTAGTCAAAGCACAACCTTATACCAATTGAGCTATGCTCAGTTTGACATATATAAAAGCATTTATACCATATTAGCTATTTAAAGTTTGAGAATAATTAAAGGCGACGTAGACGAAACACTTAGGGGCCGTTTGGTTGGCGTCTTTGAGGGTGGGCATCAGGATGGGAATGACTTTTTGATGGTTTCCCACGTTTGGTTGGGGTCTTAGCATTTATGCCTGGGCATAGCTGTAGACCAGGCATCAGAAGTATGACTTTCTGTTTCTGATGCCCTCCATTTTAGACGACTTTCTTCGAAGTTATTTTTTTTTTTTTAAATCTCTTCTTCATTCTTTTTTTTTTTACAACGTCTTCTTCCTAAGTTTTTTTTTTTTTTTTTTTATTAAATCAATTCCAAACCAAACCACAATAAAACATTTGAGGTTGAACGGGTAGACATATAAAACTCTGAGGGGACGTTTGGGGGATGGTTTTGGGTTGGGGTGGTTTTTGGTTCTAAACCCAAAACCATGTTTGGGGCAATTGGTTTGGTCGGTCGATATTTGATTATCGCCACTCTCAGGGTGTCGAATCCTACCAAATTAAATTTATAATACCGATCTTGCTAAACTAACTGGTAGTTAACGGCAATCGGGTCGATCCACATGGAGTTAATTCTAATTTGTCTTCAATTGAGTCAAATTTGAAATTAAAATGCAACAAGGGGGGTTGATCGGTTTTTAATGACATGCGAAAAAAGGTAATTACTAACGGAAGAATCAAACAATAAAACAAATGTGCAAGACTTGGGGAGTCGGGACTGCCAATTGATGTAAATCAGTTCATCGAACCCTTATAAACTTAGTCAGAGCCATTCAAACACACAATTGTTCACTCAAAATTATCGTAGCAAACAATCCCAATGAAATTAGCTAGATGGGTGCAATTCTAACTAAACATGACAATTAATTAACTTAAGGTGATCAATCCTAGATTAACTAAAGCCAGTAATACATCAATGGACATGCAATGCCAAACATGCAATGCTACCTAAGGCTCAACTCAACCTCTTGTTACTTAGGCGATTAGGAGAGGCAACCGTATCACTAATCTAATTAACGAATTAACAAGCATACATGTCGTGAGTGTTAATCAATTCAAATAAACATGCTAATAAGAATATGCTTAGAAGAAGTAGATGTTCAAACATTCAAGACTAAGTAAAACTTAAAATCACAAGTCTCCCATCAATACATCAATGGACAAATCCCTAAAATCCCAAAATCTTAACACTTACCACGGGCCTTCCATGGGAGTTGGAGCAATCCAAGTTTCCATGGGAGCTCTAGAGCTCATACAACATAAAAAGGGGAAGAAAAGCTCAAAAAACTGTTGGAACTCGCGAAATCCCGAGGGTAAAAACCAGTTGAACTTCTGACATAAAATCGGAGAAGACGACTTAAATAGTTGACGTAGCGTCGATACGCTACTGGGAGCGTTGCGACGCTACTGAAGGGAATTTCCTGCGCGCGCGTTCGGAGCGTCGAGACGATAGGGACAACGTCTCGACGTTGTTGCCCATTTTGCTCTCGGGTCTGATTTTATATTTTTGCCTTCGAGCGACGTCGAGGCGCTCTTAGCACAGTCTCGACGCTGGGCCTTTGGTGTAACGACCCGTAATTTTAGACTAATCCCGAGTACGTTACTAACAACTGACTTTTAAATCTCGTTTAAACTAACCGTATTGCTCCGAGAATTTCGGCAGCACAACGACGTAACCTCAATAACTACCCAATTATGTAACACCTGAAAAGCAGAAAAACTCAACAAAACCCCGCCATATCAGGTAAAGAAAGACACCATCTAGTCCAACAACGCTCTCAGTCAGAAAAATAAATATAAAACCCTTCAGGTCGAAATCCTAAAAGACAACTCAAGTCTAGCTACAAAACATACAACCTTATTAACTTTATAAGACAACTACTAGAAATAACACAGAAAGACTGAAACCAGCGGAAGCAACTTCATAAATAAGTAAAACTTGACTAACTATAAATACATAAAAGATATTCAGCTAATGGTCTCTTTTTCTCACGTCTCCTCGTCAGCATCACCAAGCTCGTAGTATTACTCATCACCTGCAAAAATTGCATAATTTGTGGGAGTCAGTACATAACACGTACTGGTAAGTAGCTCCTACCTGAGGAGCCACAAAACAACAAACATACATGCATCACAACGATGTGCTTCTCACATCAAACACATCAACAATAATCATTTGGACATGCTCAATACATAAATAACAACAACATCATACATACACTCGTGTCATACATATCCATCAACTAACTTGAGTTCTAACAAGCTCTCTCAAAATACAACCGAGTACAAACAACTTTATCCAGATCTTCTCAAACTCCATTGAGTCCTCTCCGACTCAACCCTAGCTTCACAAGCTCTCTCAGACTCTACTGAGTTCCCTAAGTCCACTCTCGGACTCCACCGAGTTATCTCAACTCAACTCAACTCAACTCGACTCGTGGCCCTCACAAGCCCTCTGAGACTAACTCCTTCGAGTCACATCGACCCCTGACCATTTGTACCCAGGGCATCGACACTTCTCTATGGCGCTCAGCGTTCGACCCTTGACCATTTATACCCAAGGCCTCGAACTGTTGCATCGCCCCTTGACCATTTGTACCCAAGGTGCACCGATGACTTTGCAACGTATTGGCCCTTCCCGCGGCGCCCAACACTTGCTTAAACCATGGTGACATATCACCCCTCGACCATTTGTACCCGAGGTGCACTGATATTCACCCTACTTCCCTTAGTGACATACTACCCCTCGACCATTTGTACCCGAGGCGCACTAGTATTCACTGAACATTCTCTGTAACCACAAGTTACACTTTTTTCCTTAACACTAATCAACCGACCGTGACATACTACCCATCGACCATTTGTACCCGAGGCGCACTAGTATTCACTGCACTTTTCTTTATTACAACGTAAACCCTCGACTCTTTATACCCGAGGCTTCAACATCACCTCTCATCACAATTCCACGGTCCTCTGACCCTATTTAACACATACTTGATTCACATCTCAAATATGCACAACTAAACATGACTCCTAGACCATGTTCACTGTCAATAGTAAACAGCACGTCACCACGTACAAAGTATACTTTCAACATAAACATAACATTATCATGCATCTCATGCAATCTCAGCATCACCACAGCATGCTCAACTTCATCACAATACACACAACAATTCAACATGTCTTACACCAGAACAATAGCACATACATCCATAATCTCATCACCAGATTAATCTATTCATAATGCAACTCAAGTGCAACATGCTAAGCACTCAAATGTGCTTAGTCTTATCGGAGAGTTCATAAATAATAGTACATCATCATGCTAAGCACTCAGATGTGCTTAGTCTTATCAGAGACGCAACAACAACATTAACAATTCATATAATCCATAATATAAAGAAATTACTAGGACATGCGTGCTAACATACAACAAATAGCAAACAGACTCCACAAGTAAGAACTACTTACATCACATCCTACAACGCTTTCATGGCTATTCAAGAGGTTCCGCTTGAGATTCACCCAAGACGATCCAATTCTTAGCTGGTGGGTAATCAAGGGTGTTTGGAATGATTCGGAGCTGCGAACAACGAGTTTCTAAAGAGGTCTCGAATGGTGCTGGTTGGTGTCCGACGAAGCCTGAACTTGCAGATTTGGATTCGTTAGGGAATGGGTAAACCAAATATGAGGTCAATTAAACATGGATCATTGGCGAAACTCACCAAAGAGACTGGACACCTTGTCGGTTGGTGTTCGAAGGTGTCCAAAACTACATATGGAAAGTGTTCGCGCATTAGAAACTAAGCTACACTAATTTTAAAGAGTTGAAAATACAATTATAGAGATCGTTACCCACTGATTCCTCCCCAAAGGGTTCGAATCCTTGCTGGACAATGCTCGACAAGTTTCAAATTAGCAGATCTGAACGTTACAGATTAAGGGTAATCAGATCTGAGGCTAACCAGAGCGTTGAATGCACAAGCAAGACAGATCGAGCCCAAGGGTGTTGCTGCCACAACGTGGAACTCACACTGTCGAAGCTTCAAGGCCCAATCGTCGATCGGGGAGTGTCACACATGCCGTCTAAAGGGGAAATCGCGTGGGAGCTCGCCACTTATCGGTTGCCCGTCACCGTCGACGCCGTAAGGAAGGACGCCAAAGGTCGACGCCGTATGGAATGCGGAGGGCTCGCGATTCGTCGAGAGGAGGAACGCCACTGATGTTCGTCGAAAACGCGTAGCAGATCTGACGTGGGGTCGGAATCGCAACGTCGTCCACTTGCGGGTGATCGCCGATGGGTCGCAAAGCAGAGGGTCGTTGCAGGAGGGGCTACGTCGCTTGCCGCCGTCGATCTGCCACCGGAGAAGGTTGGCCGGCAAACGAGGGCGGCTGGAGATGGAGTTTGGGCAAGAGGGATGGGGCGGCTTCGTGAAGGGAAGAAGATGAAGAATTTTCTTCTTTTTTTTTAACTTTTCTTTTAATTCCCCAAAGATAAAATGACCTAAGGAATAAGTCATTATTCCCTTAAATCTCATTTTTCCACTAAACTAAATCTAACTTAGAAATGGGAAAATCCAAGAAATAACAATTTGAGTTTCTCTTCAAACTTGAAAGTGAGGTCTAAAATTAAGCCTCACAACTTATGAAATTAAAGATTTAATTAGAATTCTACTTTTCCTAAATTATAGAAATTATTTTCTCAACTTTGGGGCTAAGCTGGGATTCTAATTTCCCAAATTAGAACCCTTAAACAACTAAGACCAATTAATTTAACGTTAACGGACCGAAGGAATTTAAAGGCATATTTGAACTTTAAAATAGCCTAATTTTGAAACGCGGGGCGTTACATTTGGTCTCAAATTGCCCTTTTGCTCCTTTTCTTTACCTGATTCACTCCCAAAGCCTTTAAACGACCTTCTTAGCTCTGAAATGTGCTATTGGACTCCACGAGCTCTTTACCGCGAAACACCTACAACAGAGGCAATTAATCAACAATAAGCACAATATTTAGCCATAATTATGGAGCAAATAATAGATTCAAATGAGAGCTATCAGGGTTGGGTACCCCGGGTTTTGGAAGCCAACCCCATTGGTTACTTCTCTCAAACCCTCCCCAAACACATGGTTTTTCTTAAAATTACACTATATTGGTGGGGTCCACCATTTCTCTCTCCACGTGTTTTATAATGATGGTGGGTCCCAACATTCCTCTACCTAATTTTCTAATTATTATGGTGGCCCACCATATTTCTTTCATTTTTCTCAAAATTATGGATCCCGCAATTTTGTTTGGGAAATTAAGAGGAATGTCTATTTTAAAATAGTGAAAATGAAAAATATCTAAAAGTGGGAATGTCTTGCACTCTGTCTAGAGTGATTGTAGAGGGAAGGTTGTTAAGTTTTTTTCCCCATTATAACCCTATTAGTTATTAGCCCTTTCTTATTTTACAATTTAGAATTTTAAAATAAAATGATTGGACACTAGAATATTTTTGGGTGAGGTGTTTGGTTATCGTTAATTGGAGCTGCGATTTTCATTTTCCGTTATGTGTTGTTGGTGATGTGTACTTGCAGATATACCTTCGTAATGGTGGCCAGATGTGCAAAACCTAAATATAACAAACAAATCATTCCTCTATCCACCCTATTATTTAGGTTTGATATCTCTATGAACATTTCATCTTTAACCTTCAACAACCTCTACATTAACGCATTGTCTAACAATATTTCAAACTTTCTATCCTCGATGTACCAACCCCTAAATTAAAGCACTAGTTGAACTTTGGAAAATTAAGAGGAATGTCTAGTTTTAAATAGTTTGTTGTATATACACGTATATACTCCATTAAACTCTAATTTGATTCTAGATTTGCATTAGGAAAAAAAACTAATAAAGTATAATCCTTATCTAAAATCTAAAATAAAATCTTTTAATTTGAATCTAAAATATCAAATAAAATCCTTAAATATGAATCTAGATTTCGAAAACAACGATATTATGATTAAGGGAGGGTATTTGAATCTCTAACTCTCCCTTCATCACAACATTTAATTAATTAAATAAGGTGAAATTTGAAGAGTTGATATTTAAAAATTTAAATGAGGATTCTTCATTCGTAAGGAATGTATCCAATTTGTTTTCAAATTTCAAACTTTCGAAAAGAAACTAAAAGGAAAAGAAAAAAAAACAAGAAAATAACAGAAAAACAAATTGTTTTAAAAATTAAATACTCAAAAGAAACCCTATTTTTTTTTCTCTTTTTCTTCATTCAGCCGCTCCCTCTATCAACTCATGACTCGTTTTCCAATCGCCACCACCTCACGTCTCCCTTCCTCTCCGATCTCATCTCCGACAACGCACCTATGTCCAGCGACGAATTCCGTCGGTTGCATCTCCGGCGAGGGCGTGATGTGGGAGTGGTAAGTCTCCTCCTCCGACGATCTCTCGTCTTGATTGATTAAGCATCGATTTTAACTCGCAATCCTTTCGATTTCAATTTTTGGTATTTTGCAAACGTTCTATTCAACATTGATAGTCATCACTCACTCCGTCTGACGCTAAATTTGTGAGATTTTGGTGTATTTTCTTACTGTCCAACATTGAATTTTGAGCTACTTTCGGCATTTGGCGAGTATCCAAAAGCTGGGATGAGTATACTGCCTTGTATACACCTAAATGTGACAAAACCATTTGTAGCAACAACATTTCCTCAAGTATACATGGATGTTGAATTCATTTTTGTATGTTAAGTGTATAACCATGTAACTCTGACTAGTTCGTTGTCATTTTTTTTTTCCTTTTAACATCTCTGTTAACTTCTCATCCCTTACTTCTCTCTCTTAACTTCTCATCATTTACTTTAATCCAACAATTTCCAATTTTACAGCATCATTTTATTCAATTTCTAAATTTTAGAAAATTGTAGGGGTAGTTTTGTCCATTGCTGTGTAAATTTAATTACTAAATATAGAGTTTAGACATTATTTCAAAAACAAAGTGTGTTGGACCTTTTTCATGATGGCTTCTCAGGTTTTAGACATTTTTCTTGTTACCCCAATTTTTTTCTAAATTTTATTACAATATGGTAGATTTCACAGGGTTTTTGTACGGGCGACCCACCCCCCGGGGGGCGCGAAGTTTTTTGACTCTCGGGCTTGAAGTGCAAGTTTTCTGCCCTTTTGCTATCGTCAGCAACACCCTGATCACGATCGCTAACCATCTCACGCCGCATACAATGACGGTTTTTCCCTTCGCCAATTTCCCCCATGTCTGGTCGCGATTTTTGGTATGTGTTGGTCTCAAGTTCGCATAGTATGCTTGTCGCGATTATTTCACACTTCTCGACGGTCGCGATTTTGTCCAATGGTTGACCGCGATTTTTGACCTTTGCTTGTCACGATTTGGTACTGTTGGGTTATTATCTCGAGACTTTACGATTGTAAAATACTCAGATTTCGTGCATGGTGTTAATGCAGTATAAGCAGCTACACCCACCCGTTAATATTCCCTACGGAACTTCTATTTATACATCCCACCCACTTTAAACAGTCGATGCATAGGCGCATGAACCCATCTTTTTTCTTCAAGAACAAGATTGTGGCACCCCAAGGCGAAACACTGGGGCGAATAAAGCCTATATCCCATAACTCTTATATTTGTGTCTTAAGTTCTTTCAATTCTGCTGGGGCCATTCTATATGAAGCTTTAGAAATGAGAGTTATTTTTCAATTTGAGCTCCATGCCGATATCTACCTCTCGTGCGGTGGAAAATCCAACTTACTTTACCAACACAACTTTTCCATTCAAAGTTGGCTTACTTTCTTCTTTCAATCGAAATGACGGCTTCATTAGTTTTGGGTATTAACTTGATCACCATCTACATTTTCACCAATAAAGCCACAAAGTTTCATTTTTTTTTCATAGCTCTTCGACAACCATTGACGATAGTCATTTCTAATAATAATAAAAAAATATTTTCTTCAATTCTTATGAAATCTAGGACTGAAGCTCGCTAAAGCACTCTTCCAACATCTGTATTGTCCCTACTTAAATCCTTGGTTCATGAAATATATATATATATATATATATAGACCAATACATACCAAGGTTCAAAGTCCCAAATTAATAACAAGAATTCTTTCACCAATTCCAATTTACATCCAAACAAAACTAATACCATAGAAGGTTGTGCCCAAGCGTACTTGGAGTTTCAACATGATTATTTCCTACATCTTCCGAGATAGCAAAACTTCCTCATATTACCTTTCCCCTTCTTATACTTTTCTTTATTGAAGTCTTTATACTCCAAATGACAATTTTCATTTTCCAAGTCGGGCTTATCCTGAACAATATGTAAATATGTCTCTACTTATAATTCTTCCATAGATTTGGGCCCAAATTGATTCCTTGAAAGAATTTTATGCTTACTTTATGGTCTTGCATTTAAGGACCCAAAACTTCCTCTTAGACCAATTAAACTAATCTTTCTTCGTAATCATGGCATGGATCAAATCCAAGTAGGTTGAGGTGCTTTGAAAATGACTCTTTTAGTTCAAAACTAACAACTTATTATTTATTTTTATTTTTTTTACGTTACAACTCAAGTCTTCTTTCGCTACTTTGACCTTCTTTGTTAACCACACCAACTAAGTTCGATATTTTAAAGAGACATCATCAAATTATCACTTAACTCAATCTCGTAACTTTGTCATTTTTCTTTTCTTAGCAGAACACAAGAAAAACCAGAATATCCTACTTAGTCCATCAAACCTTGAACTCTACAAGATTAAAATATACTTTCATATTCCAACAACTTCCTGTCGAATTATACTTTAAAACTTTTAAGCCCAACAAAAAAACAGACGTCTTGGATTATTCCTTCATCAAGTAGTTTGCTTATTACTAGATCCTTCCCTCACTCCAATTTAACTAACTTACTCGACTCTAACATCATTCTGTAAGGAAACCCCCTTACTCAAGGTATGTATTTATTGATTGAACTAAACTCTCTGACCAATACAACAAGTACCACACTCGGTAGTTGCCTCTAATCTCCTTGAGATTCTTCTAATTCTTATCTATCCTACAAACAAGCAGCCAACACCTATATATACTATATTGGCTTAACCGTAAATGTAACCAACTATATTAGAAATAACAAACTTAACCCATTCCCAACTGCTTTGGCATTTTGGCCCTTCTGCTATAATACTTCAGGGTGGGCGGTTGCTGGTATCTAACAATACCCTCGGCCTCAAAATCGACCTTGTCCTCAAGGTCGAAGGTGGGGAACTGGCGCCGAATATCCCGAACATTTTCCCAGGTGGCCTCATGAGCCGGAAGGCCTTGCCAGCTGATTAACGCCTCTGTTGCGCCTGTCACCTCATTCTTTTGATAGGCAAAAACTTCGTCCGGGCGAGTGATCCAAGCGAACTCATCGGTCAAGATAGGAGGGCCGACTTGGGCTTCCTGATGCTGTCCCAATGCTCTCTTCAGCTGAGAGATATGGAACACCGGATGAATGCGGGCGTCGTGAGGTAATTGGAGCTTGTACGCCACCTTGCCAAAACGCTCGATTACTTTGTATGGACCAAAGTATTTAGGGGATAGCTTCTCATTTTTCCTTCGGGCAAGGGTTGCCTGCCGATAAGGGCGCAACTTGACAAATACTGACTCGCCCACATCTAACTCTTTATCACTTCGCTTGGTATCCGCATATTTTTTCATTCGGTCTTGAGCAGCTAACAAGTTTGCTCGCAACTGATGGATAGCCCCATCCCGGTCCTGCAAAGTCTGGTCCAGTGATGCGTTGGAAGTTCTAATGCCATCATAGGCTAACAAGGGAGGAGGGCTGCGGCCATACACCGCCTGGAATGGAGTCACGCCGAGAGAAATATGGTACGTGGTGTTGTACCAATATTCAGCCCAATGGAGCCAAGACTTCCACTGCGTGGGTCGTTCGCTGCAAAAGCATCGAAGATAAGTTTCCAATCCTTTGTTAACAATTTCCGTCTGCCCATCCGTTTGGGGATGGTAAGAAGTACTGTGCCTCAATTTGGTTCCCGCCGAACGAAACAACTCGCGCCAAAAGTGACTTAGGAACACTTTATCCCGATCGGACACAATCGTCTTAGGAAAACCGTGAAGCCGGACAATGTCTTTAATAAACACCTCACTGACAGTTTTGGCGGAAAAAGGATGCTTGAGTGGCATGAAATGGCCATATTTACTTAGGCGATCCACGACTACGAAGATGGAGTTATACCCGTCTGATCTCGGCAGTCCTTCAATAAAATCCATGCTCAAGTCCTCCCAGATCCGAGCAGGGATGTCTAATGGCTGAAGCAAACCAGCTGGGGACGCAGCCAAAGATTTATTACGTTGGCATACTAAGCATTCCTCCACATACTTCTTAACATCGCGCTTAATCCCCTCCCAATGTAACTCTCCTGTAATTCTCTTATACGTCCTGAGGAACCCAGAATGTCCACCAAGAACAGAATCGTGGAAAGTGTGTAGAAGAGAAGGCAGTAACACAGAAGAAGAGGATAATACTAACCTTCCTTTGTACAACAAGTTCCCCTGATGCATCGAGTAATGTGGCAAGGAAGAAGAATTCTGTGTAATCTGGTCGATGATAGCCTGAAGCTTTGGCTGGCCAAGGACTTCTGTTCTGACCGTATTGATATCAACTATAGAAGGGACTGATAGCTGGGATAGAGAAACTTCCTTAGGCATACGAGACAAAGCATCGGCAGCTTTGTTTTCTAAGCCCGGTCTGTATTGAACTTCAAAGCTGTAACCCAACAATTTAGCAATCCATCCTTGATATTGAGGCTGGATGACTCGTTGCTCCAAAAGGAATTTAAGAGCTCGCTGATCAGTTTGCACTATGAATTGTTGTCCCAATAAGTACGGTCGCCATCGCTGGACTGCCATAACAATTGCCATAAGTTCTCGTTCATAGATAGATTTTGCTTGAGCTCGAGCTGACAACTTATGACTGTAGAAAGCGATTGGCCTTTTCTGCTGAGACAAAACTGCTCCAAGACTAGTTCCTGAAGCATCCGTCTCCACCACAAAGGGCCTCTCGAAGTCAGGTAACGCCAACACAGGAAGGGATACCATGGCTTGCTTGAGCTTATTAAAAGTTGTTGTGGCTTGATCATTCCAAGCAAACGATCCCTTCTGAAGTTGTTGGGTCAATGGGACCGCAATGGAGCCATAATCTTTCACAAATTGCCTGTAATAACCCGTCAATCCTAGGAATCCCCTGAGCTCTTTTACATTGCGAGGAATAGGCCAAGCAGTCATGGCTTTTACTTTTTCGCTATCAGCCTCCACACCATCTGCCGATACCCAATGTCCCAGGTATTCGATCCTCTCCTGGGCAAATCGACACTTTCCTATATTTGCAAACAACTCATGTTCTTTCAACAATGTGAACACTAAGACAAGATGATGTACATGCTCTGCTAGGTCCCGACTGTAAATCAATATATCATCAAAGAATACCAATACAAACTTTCGTAAATAAGGTTTGAGGATGGTATTCATTAAAGACTGGAACGTGGAAGGGGCATTCGTCCAGCCGAAGGGCATGACTGTGAATTCATAATGACCCTCATGAGTTCTAAAAGCGGTCTTGGCAATGTCCCTGTCCTGAATTCGAATTTGATGATACCCTGCTCGCAAATCTAACTTGGAAAAAATTCGTGACCCATTTAATTCATCAAATAATTCCTCAACCACCGGAATTGGGAATTTGTCTGAGACAGTCACATTGTTAAGTGCGCGGTAATCCACACAAAACCTCCAACCTCCATCCTTTTTTTTTTAACTAACAACACTGGGCTAGAAAATGGACTTACACTCGGTCGGATCACGCCTGACTGCATCATTGAATCCACCATTCGTTCTATCTCTGCTTTCTGTACATACCCATAGCGATATGGTCGTACATTAACTGCTGTAGTCCCCTCTTTCAGATGGATCTGGTGATCGATCAATCTTCTTGGAGGTAGCTTCTCTGGAACTTGAAACACTTGATAAAACTCTTGTATCAAGTTCTGAATTTCTTTGGGCATCGCAATTTCCTGATCGCACACACCCTCAGACTCTTCCTCACTCATAGCATCAAAAGCTCTGAATTCCACTAAGAATCCTTGATCCTCGGATTCCCATGTTTTGGCCATACTTTTCAACGTCACCTTGGACTTGGTGAGGCTCGGGTCTCCTTTTAGAAGGATTTGATCCTTCCCCTTCCCAATCCTGATGGTCAACTGCTGCCAATCCACCTCCGTCACCCCCAAGGTATTCAGCCACTTCATGCCTAACACTACCTCAACACCCCCCAAAGCTAATGGAAGGAAATCCTCCGAAATCGTCATGACCCCGATGGTTAATTCAACAGCCCTACACACACCTTTTCCTTTAACCGCTCCACCGGTTCCCATAATCACTCCATAGTTGGCCGTCTCTGTCAGCGGTAACTTCAAATCATCCACCAACTGCTGACTGATAAAATTGTGAGTAGCTCCATAATCAATCAATACCACTACTTCTCGTTCCGCAATCTTGCCCATCATTTTGATTGTCCCAGGGGAGGAAATGCCCACCACTGAATTTAAGGACAATTCTACTGCGTCCCCGACTTCAATACTCTTCATCGTAACTACCTCCTCTGCTTCCTCAGTCTCTTCTTCCCGAATTTCGGACTCCTCGGCGTTCTCGTGTACCACCAACACTCGTAATTCTTTGGCTTTGCACCGATGGCCTGGAGTAAACGGCTCCTCACAGCAGAAGCATAGCCCCTTCTCCCTTCTCTGGCGAAACTCGGTATCGGATAACCGTCGAACTGGAGTATCTCTTCGAGGAAATACGCCAGCGGAGTTAACCAAAGTTATCGTGCGCGTTGCCGTGGCGTTTCCTGAGCGATCCTTGTTGTTCACCCCCGAAGATTGAGGCGCGGATTTAGGGTTTGAAACACCCGACAGAAAAGGCGCGGATTTGGTGTTTAGATAACCCGTCGAAGACTGATAACCCGACCCGCTTGGACGCTGGGCTTCTATCCGAGTCATTTCCATATCCTCCACCAACTGAGCAATGCTCATCGTCTCCTTCAATCCCACCAGCTTCCAGCAACGAACTTCGGCTCTAATCACCGGATCCAGCCCATTCAAGAATGTATTTTCTTTCACCTCAGCCTGAAGGCGGGAGAGTGGCGCCGCGAGTCTGTCAAATTCATTTCGATACTCCTCAACGGTCGAAGTTTGCCTGATGGCCAAGAACTGGGCAACAAGGCTTCCTTTCCGCGTAGAACGAAAACGTTCTAACAACTGCTCCGTCAAATCATTCCAATCCATGAAAGACTTCATCTCATCCTCTCCTATAAACCAATTGAGAGCGATCCCAAAGAAGCTAATCACCGCCACAGTCATCTTCTCCTCCTCCGTCAGCTTATGAATTTTGAAGTAACGCTCAGCACGGAACAACCAAGAATCAGGGTCCTCTCCATCAAAGATCGGCATTTCGACCTTCTTGAACTTACTACGATCGGTGTTGACTTCATCACCCTTCACGGTCTGCCTTTCTTGATCTTCCGGCGTTCCGTTGTCCACATTCAACTCCTTCTGCAGCCCTGCTCCTACGGCCCTCTCCTTAGTAAGTACATCCAATTGAGCCGATAATTTCTCCATTGTTTTCAACATCACAACCACATTTCCCTCTAGAGTCGGTATCTTCTCCACGTTGTTGCGAATTCCACCTATCTCTGCATCAAATTGATCCAAACGTTCTTCGATCTTCTTCTGTCCCATTGATACGAATTTTCCCAAGAAAGAGTGCTCTGATACCAATTGTAAGGAAACCCCCTTACTCAAGGTATGTATTTATTGATTGAACTAAACTCTCTGACCAATACAACAAGTACCACACTCGGTAGTTGCCCCTAATCTCCTTGAGATTCTTCTAATTCTTATCTACCCTACAAACAAGCAGCCAACACCTATATATACTATATTGGCTTAACCGTAAATGTAACCAACTATATTAGAAATAACAAACTTAACCCATTCCCAACTGCTTTGGCATTTTGGCCCTTCTGCTATAATACTTCAGGGTGGGCGGTTGCTGGTATCTAACACATTCCTTAGTGCATTCTCAAATGGACAAACTTATTTGCTAGCTGAAGTGTGTACACTTTTATCAATCTTAATCCTCACAACATTGTAAGGTTTTTATCTTTCTCTATGCTCCAAGATATTTGAAATAAGCATTTGTTCCTCTTAACAGAGTCCTCCAAGAGCTAAAGACTAGTGTCACGTGGCCTACCTTTAATGGAGTCGAAAATCTAATAACCACAAAGCATTCCCTTTTTTTTTTTTTTCTAAATCAAACATGCTACAAACATCGTTATCAAACATATCATTGAGTACAACACATCAATTTGGTCTATTCAATAACTTCTTTTCTTTATCTTTCTTTCCTTTTTGAAAAAAATATAAATTAAAAAATAAAACAATTCGTAATAACTAACGTACCTGTCGGTGACAATGCGTTTGCAACTTTGCCATGATGACACTTAATGCTTATGATATAAGCAAGTCTACAGAACCCATAACCTTGGGCTCTGATACCAACTGTAACGACCCGACTTTTCCTAACTTAAACTACTAAGGGACGCTACTAAATGCATGCTGTTAACATTTGAAAATAACTCTTGATAAAAAAATATAGAAATAAATATTCCATTTAAATAAACTAAAATATAATTATTTGGGATCCCATTTAAAATATTGAGAACATCAAATAAAACTCTTTTGCTTTAAAATTATTTCATAGCATAACCTAGAATAAAACATTAAAACTTCAATATCAAATATGCGGAAGCCATGCTGACAATGACCCATGGCACAAACAGCAAACGATCTCGTCACTCGCCTTGTACGTTTTTGCCATTTCCTGAAAGATATTAATTGGAAAATGATGAGTATAAAATTACTCAGTAAGTAACCCCCAAATGGGATAGACATGCATACACAAGCAAAACATGCACTAAATAGTTTAATCATGTGGGGCCTTTATTTTCTGTCAAAACTTTCAAATCGACCTGTGGACAATTAATCCATCAAAACTATACCAACTAACTGGTGGCGCTTAAGTGGGCAACTTGAGGGACTCTACCCCAGCTGATGGTAGTTGGCTCCCAATCAGCGGAGCCAAGCCTCACCTGTAAGAGCGCCTCATTCTGAGATGTACACAAAATGCATTAAGTTTGTCAGCTCACTGGTGGAGCATAGGTGAGGTTTTTTTTAAAACCGTGGACCTTTACCCCAACAGATGGTAACTGACCCCCAGTCTGTGGAGCCGAGATCCACCCACCTAGCTCCTCATTCATAGTACATCAACATACATGGATGGATAATTGCCACAATTTCTACATTAAAACATGAATCATTCACCATTATGCATGAGGCCCCTAGCTGAATATTCTATAATGACATGACACTCAATTCAGATAAGGTCGTTGACCCAATCAATAGTCGAACAACCCAACTACACTATATTCTGAAGCATTCACCCAGAAAAATATGGACAGTTCCAACTTATAAACTAATTCCAAGAATGAGAAACAATACACATATTAATTTCCACAACATCACTCATCCAGAACAACCAGAAACAAACATACATAAAATTACAGTAACAAACATACATAAAATTACAGTAATAAACATACGTATAATTACAGTAACAAACATACATATAATTACCTAATTACAGTAACAAACAACCAAACTTTCCCACCAAGCCAAAGGATTTCCATCACTAAGGAAACTTACCTTGGGTTGAAAACCCAAACGATCTCTAGATTGGTTACGGAACAACCCAAACGATCTCTAGATTGGTTACGGAAGGTCTTGGTCCCAATCTAAATAACTTTCAACCATTAAAACCCATTTTTGAGATAAAAACAGTACTGTAAAAATGGCTAAACAAAAATCATAGGTTACCTACGTAGTCCCTGCCTGACGTCACTCTTACACTAAATTAAATTTCAATTCCAGACCGTTTTCTACACTGAAAAAGAGAGGCTTTTACAAGTTATGAAAAATCCGAAATCTTGAAATAAAGTCTAAAGGTTCCAAAACGGATTGTTACCTATTGAGCGTTGTCAAAATGAGAATTACCCAACCTTCGTCGATCGACCCCTTATCGTGGATTGCTGCCGCGCAAAACCTCAACAGCCGCGCTGAAGTGCCGATGCCGATGCGGAAGTGTCGATGTCGAAGAATGGGTGTTGGTTGGATTCGTGTGACGATGGTGGAGGAATCGATTGACGATGAGGGTTGGGCGTGGATCAAACGAAGATGGCCAATTTTACGAACGATGGCCAATTTTTACTTCAGCGGCAAAGTGCAGATGAAAGTAAAGAAAAAGGGAAATGGGAATGCTCACTGTGAACACGTATGGAGAAAAACAAATGAAGAAACCCTTTAACCCTAAAGATAAGTTTAATAATATTAATATTAATATTATAAAAATATTTTTATAATATTAATATTGTTAATATTATTACTTAAAAAAATAAATTTATTTCTTTCCCACTTCAGTCCCTTTCTTTTATTTTATTTTATTTTTTTTTGTATTTTAAAATATTACTATAAATAAGTTCTAAATCTGAAATAACGATTCAATGTGATAAAATAGGGTACGGGGTGTTACATTATCCTCACCTTAAGAACTTTCGTCCTCGAAAGTGGCTAGTCTTGAAAAAGTACATGATCCTCGTATCGTCTTCTATTTCCCACGTAGCTTCCTCAGTCTGGTGGTTTTGTCAAAGGACTTTAATAAGCGTTATTTCTCGGTTGCGAAGGGTCTTCACATCTTTTGCAAGAATTTGCTTCGGCTTCTCCTCATAGCTCAAGTTCTCACTAAACTATAAGGGTTCAAAGTCAATTATGTGGGATGAGTTCGCCAAATAATTTCGTAGCATAGAGACGTTAAAGACATTGTGGATCGCCAATAGAGAAGGCGGCAAGGCCACCCGGTAAGCCATCGGGCCAACCCGGTCCAACACTTCAAATGGACCGACGAAATGTGGGCTAAGTTTCCCCTTCCGTCCAAACCTCATAACCACCTTCATTGGTGCTACCTTCAGGAAAACATGATCACCCACTGCAAACTTCAAGTCTCTCGTCCAGGTATCAACATTACTTTTCTGTCTACTTTGCGTTGTTAACATTTTGCCCTGATCTTCTGAATTGCCTCATTTGTGACTTGGACCAACTCGGGTCCCAACAGTTGTCGCTCTCTTACCTCGTCCCAATAAACTGGGGACCTACTCCCCTTCCAATAGAGAGCTTAAAAAGGTGCCATGCCTATAGTTGCTTAATAACTATTGTTATAAGCAAACTCTATGAGATGCAAATGAACATCCCAACTTCTTGTGAAGTCTAGCACACAAGCTCGTAACATATCCTCTAAGGTTTGGTTCAAACGTTCAGTTTGATCATCTGTCTGCGGATGAAAGGCTTTGTCTCATGCTTGACTTAACTGTCTACTAGACCAATTGTGCGGTAACCTCACCCACTGCATCCATTATCTCTGCTCGTTGCAGGTCATTAAGTATGTGTGCCTTAGTGGTGATTAAGGTTGACGTGTGTGCTGATTCCCTACTAAGGGCATACGCGACCACATTCGCCTCACCCGAATGGTACAAGATCTTGCAATCATAATATTTTACCAACCCCAACCACTTTCGCTGCCTCATGTTCAACTCTTTTATTAGTGAAGAAATACTTAAGACTCTTGTGGTCGGTGAGAATTTGGATTTTCTCCCCGTACAAGTAGTGTGTCCAAATCTTCAAGGCAAAGACCACCGTTTCCAACTCCAAATCGTGGGTTGGGTAATTTTGCTCATAATTCTTCAACTGTCGAGAAACATATGCAATTACCTTACCTTGTTGCATGAATACACAACCTAACCCCTTTTTAGGGGCGCCACTGTAAATAAATAAATAAAATCTCCTGACTCGTCGGCTACTGCGAGCATCGGAGCTGAAACCAGTCTTTGCTTAAGTTCCTGAAAGCTCGTCTCACAAGATTGATTCCAAACGAAAGAATTGCCCTTTCGGGTCAACAGGGTTAAAGATGTGGCTATGCTGGAGAAGTTCTGCACAAACCGACGATAATAGCCTGCCAACCCCAAGAAACTACGTACCTCCTTGACTGTAGAGGGTCGAGGTCAATTAGTCACGACCTCCACTTTCGCTGAGTCTATAGTGACCCCATCTTTTGACACTAGGTGTCCAAAAAAAAAATATTTGCTGAAGCCAGAACTCACACTTAGAGAATTTGGCGAAAAGCTTGTTCACACGTAAGGTCATTAAAATCCTCTTGAGGTGATCCTCGTGTTCCTCCTCTGACTTGGAGTAGACCAAAATATCGTTAATGAAAACAATCACGAATGTGTCCAGAAATTCCTTAAACACCTTATTCATCATGGCCATGAATAGGCCATGAATATTGTTGGTGCATTAGTCAGTCCAAAAGACATTACAGTAAATTTGTAGTGTCCATACCTGAACCGGAAAGCCGTTTTAGGAATGTTCTCATCTCTTATCCTTAATTAATGGTATTCGACCATAGATAAATCTTGGAAAACACGATTTCTCCCTGCAACTGGTTGAAGAGATCATCAATCATAGGCAAGGGTACTTGTTCTTTACTGTCACTTTGTTCAACCCCCGATAGTCGATGCATAGGCGCATGAACCCATCTTTTTTCTTTAAGAACAAGATTGTGGCACCCCAAGGCGAAACACTGGGGCGAATAAAGCCTATATCCCATAACTCTTATATTTGTGTCTTAACTTCTTTCAATTCTGCTGGGGCCATTCTATATGAAGCTTTATAAATGAGAGTTATTTTTCAATTTGAGCTCCATGCCGATATCTACCTCTCGTGCGGTGGAAAATCCAACTTACTTTACCAACACAACTTTTCCATTCAAAGTTGGCTTACTTTCTTCTTTCAATCGAAATGACGGCTTCATTAGTTTTGGGTATTAACTTGATCACCATCTACCTTTTCACCAATAAAGCCACAAAGTTTCATTTTTTTTTCATAGCTCTTCGACAACCATTGACGATAGTCATTTCTAATAATAATAAAAAAATATTTTCTTCAATTCTTATGAAATCTAGGACTGAAGCTCGCTAAAGCACTCTTCCAACATCTGTATTGTCCCTACTTAAATCCTTGGTTCAGGAAATATATATATATATAGACCAATACATACCAAGGTTCAAAGTCCCAAATTAATAACAAGAATTCTTTCACCAATTCCAATTTACATCCAAACAAAACTAATACCATAGAAGGTTGTGCCCAAGCGTACTTGGAGTTTCAACATGATTATTTCCTACATCTTCTGAGATAGCAAAACTTCCTCATATTACCTTTCCCCTTCTTATACTTTTCTTTATTGAAGTCTTTATACTCCAAATGACAATTTTCATTTTCCAAGTCGGGCTTATCCTGAACAATATGTAAATATGTCTCTACTTATAATTCTTCCATAGATTTGGGCCCAAATTGATTCCCTGAAAGAATTTTGTGCTTACTTTATGGTCTTGCATTTAAGGACCCAAAACTTCCTCTTAGACCGATTAAACTAATCTTTCTTCGTAATCATGGCATGGATCAAATCCAAGTAGGTTGAGGTGCTTTGAAAATGAATCTTTTAGTTCAAAACTAACAACTTATTATTTATTTTTATTTTTTTTACGTTACCACTCAAGTCTTCTTTCGCTACTTTGACCTTCTTTGTTAACCACACCAACTAAGTTCGGTATTTTAAAGAGACATCATCAAATTATCACTTAACTCAATCTCGTAACTTTGTCATTTTTCTTTTCTTAGCACAACACAAGAAAAACCTGAATATCCTACTTAGTCCATCAAACCTTGAACTCTACAAGATTAAAATATACTTTCATATTCCAACAACTTCCTGTGGAATTATACTTTAAAACTTTTAAGCCCAACGAAAAAACAGACGTCTTGGATTATTCCTTCATCAAATAGTTTGCTTATTACTAGATCCTTCCCTCACTCCAATTTAACTAACTTACTCGACTCTAACATCATTCCTTAGTGCATTCTCAAATGGACAAACTTATTTGCTAGCTGAAGTGTGTACACTTTTATCCATCTTAATCCTCACAGCATTGTAAGGTTTTTATCTTTCTCTATGCTCCAAGATATTTGAAATAAGCATTTGTTCCTCTTAACAGAGTCCTCCAAGAGCTAAAAACTAGTGTCACGTGGCCTACCTTTAATGGAGTCGAAAATCTAATAACCACAAAGCATTCCCTTTTTCTTTTTTTTTTCTAAATCAAACATGCTACAAACATCGTTATCAAACATATCATTGAGTACAACACATCAATTTGGTCTATTCAATAACTTCTTTTCTTTATCTTTCTTTCCTTTTTAAAAAAAATATAAATTAAAAAATAAAACAATTCGTAATAACTAACGTACCTGTCGGTGACAATGCGTTTGCAGCTTGGTCATGATGACACTTAATGCTTATGATATAAGCAAGTCTACAGAACCCCTAACCTTGGGCTCTGATACCAACTGTAACGACCCGACTTTTCCTAACTTAAACTACAAAGGGACGCTACTAAATGCATGTTGTTAACATTTTAAAATAACTCTTGATAAAAAAATATAGAAATAAATATTCCATTTAAATAAACTAAAATATAATTATTTGGGATCCCATTTAAAATATTGAGAACATCAAATAAAACTCTTTTGCTTTAAAATTATTTCATAGCATAACCTAGAATAAAACATTAAAACTTCAATATCAAATATGCGGATCATAAACTACGGGAATGAACTATGAAAGCTACAACATTGACTAAACCCTTGTCAAACAAGGTTTATCAAACTTTCGTTCAAAGCCATAAGGTTTGATCACCGTATCAAACCTAATAATTCAGGATGAAGCTTCTTTATTTCAATTCATAAATGAATCGAATAAGCTGGCAAACTATTTTCTCTTTGTCCTAAACTATGAATCTTTCTAGTAGAGACTTAATAGATACTCAGATCAAGATCGCGAGTTTTGACATCCATTTGCCTTATCCTATAAAGATAGAATATGGAAATGGATAAGAGCCATCTATTTAACTTACATCTGGTAACAAGAGAAAGAGAGTATACCCAATAAACCATTTGTCTTCGGGATAGTACCATTGCCAGAAAGTCAAGCCATAAAGGTTTTCACCTTAGTGGCTTGGTCTCAATACCATTCATAGATTCATGGTTTTGAGCCATTTGGCCTTGTCTATATAATCCATTACCTATTTAAAGAGAAATGGATCCTCAATGTCATCATCGAGTATTATAACTTTGAGTTTAAGATAGGCCAATACAGCGGACCGGGTTGACCTACAACCCTCCCACTGCATTGAGGCTTTCTCAACTGTTGAGATGTTCCAATTTAATCAACAACCTTTGTTGATATCAACTATAACTTTTATTTTACTGTTAGTCTTGACACACTAGTTGTTTTCGAGTTTAATAGAACACATCAGTATATATCTTTTGCTAAATGAACTGTGCATTATAAAACCAAAGGATATAATATACAAGTGTTCAGTTTAAACCAGAAATATAGACAATAATTACATATAACAAATGTTATTATCTCTATACAACAACTACAAAGACTCCTACTAGTTCAGCTGCAATGATATCTCCATATCTCACAGCGAGAAAACCGGCTGTCAGGAACTAGTTTCCTGAAGAAAAACAAACATGATTAGTGGTTCCTGAAGACATCCAAGTATGACATTCATATTCCACTAAACTTGTTTAGACAAATAAATCACATTTATCTTGTCGTTCTTTCTCAGCCAGTTACTCAACAAGGTATTTGGAGTAGTTACGCTTCCAATACCCATCTTGAATACGATAGAAACATTTTCTTATGTTTGAAGAATGTGTCTTGCGAACAGCAGGGGCTTTGCCCTTCCTCCTGTTTCTCTTCTTCTTCTTAATAATCTCATTACTCATAGAAGCAGACTCAGGCTTACTCCCTGACGCCAACCTCTTAAGGAAATCCTTCAAAGTGACAACATTTGTCTCCTTCTCTATTCCTTTCAATGTGTACAGGGACTGATAAGCCTGAAACTCATTCAGAAGAGAAGTCAAGTTATATTCTATCTTATTCATCACCATATTGGATCTGAAATTAAGGAAACTCTTCGGAAGAGATTACAAGATAAAACTAACTTGGCTTTTCTCGTTGATGGAGGCATTATTTACTTTCGCCGCATTAAAGTGGACCATCATCTTAAGAACAAGGTCCCTAACAGAGGTATCCTCCACCATGCGAGAGTTATAAACAAACTTGAGGGCTACATGAAGAAGTGATGAGGACGACTGTACATCATCGCTTGTAATGAAGACATGATTTCCCTCAAGGAAACCATAACCTCATACCTCTTGGCCAAAACATCTTGCATGCTCGCCAAGATATAGACTCGGGCTTTATCGTTAGCCCTAATTTATCCATCGTATGCCTCTCAAACACTTCGAGATGCATTTGAGCAGGAGCTGGAGGACATTCCTCCATTAAGACAAACCTTAGGTCGTCTATAACTAGAATCGTATTCAGGTTCGACTTCCAGGTTTCGTAATTTTCTTCGGTTAATTTATCGTGAGCTAACAACTGTATAAACGTGCTGGACATGCTGATAAAAAATGTAAATCTATTAGTGAAACGATTTTAACCTATTTAAACTAATTAAAAGAGTTTAGCAGTAAATAAAGTACCCAAACTCTTTATTTACTTGCAACGATACTTAAGTAAGTCAGAATGGTCCCTGACGACTGGCAGTCGAGTCACTCCTTTACTAAATCAAGACATTCTTGACTAAATGCTAACTCCAGAATAACTCATATTCCTATAGCATCTTAGTTATCGTTTTTTGTCTGGATTCACTAACTCCTTAGTAATTCCCGTAAGTGTGACCCTCCATTTTTAGAATTCACAGGACGACCCCAACAGCGCAACCGACTGGAATGTCAAAGTTGGGAATTGCCCTATGTTTCTTTATCCATTAATGGTGACTGAGTTGTTCCGATCCGCATGAAACGACCCTCCGACTGGATTGGTGCTCCTAGGGTCGCCTTGCAGGCGGAACATGGGAATCTCACGGTTCAATCCAATGGAGGAGATCGTAGGAAGTATTGACGTACTTCCTTCTCCCACTTACTATAGACACTTACTCCATTCACTTTGCTATTGAAAGTTGCAAACACCACCCGACTGGAGATGCCTCTAATGGCATCATGAGGCCCTGCAAAATTCTCACGTGTGAACTTTAGGGAGTGCGTAGCAGGAGAGGGATATATCATATATTCCTTCTCAACACTTCTACTAAGCATCGTGGACGGTAATTTTAGGGTAAATACTCAGGTTTTATCCGGCTAAGAAAATAAAACCTTAAGTCTAGGTAAACTATTTACCTGAGATGTCTAGGTTATTAACTGGTAGTGAACTTTTGTACGTTCACAAATTTCAGGTTGTCGAAGCCCGCCAAAATAATATTTATATGCCGATTATACCGACTAACTTGTAGTTAGTGATAGCCGGGTCGAACCACAGGGAATTAGATTAATTCAAACTAGATTAATTTTAAGTTGCTAACGGTAAAAATGATGGAGCGCTTGGCACGCAGCGGAAGTGATTTGGATCATAGACACTCTAATTTCATCAATTTAAACAAACGGAAACATGCAAACGCAATGAAAAAGAGAAATTAGAACACATACCCTTGTCGTTCGAATTTCTTCAATTTCACCGCCAGATGCTCCTCACGAGCTCAACGAGCCTTCTCACGAAACCTTCGTGGACCACCCACGGTAGTCCCGCTATCCTCGGGCCGAGAAACGGAGTAGTGGGACTCCTTTTACAAAAGAAAAGGAAGAAGAAGCTCACAGAAGAAAAAACAAATTTTCTCTTCACAGAGAGCTCAACTAAAGGAAGAAGACGAAGAGGGGCGTTCAAATTGAAAAATTCTCATTTCTATTATGAACCCCAAAGTGCACTAAGCACTTTCTTTTTTTTTTTTTTTTTTTTTTTTTAATTGATCTGTCGATATATACCTTATATATTTACATGTGTCTTACATTGCATTGCATGTAAGACACATGTAAATATATATATTATTTATATATTATTATTAAAAATAATAATAATTATTTTATTAATTAAACTTTTTAATTAATAAAAAATATATATATATATATATATTAAATTAATTAATATTATTTAATTCAATATCAAATATTAATTGAATAATATAATTAATCCCGATTTTCCGAAAACCGACTTTTCACATATGAATCCTATTCATATTGTAGACCAATCTCATATTTAAATCATATTTAAATATGTCCATATTCTTCCACAAACCCGAATTTGAACGATTCAAATTCTTTTCTTTTCTTTTATATTGTTTCACGGCTTTATCCGAGCTAGCCAGGAGAACCGTAAGGACCTACAGATCATGAGCTCCAATGATACGAGATTATCCAGTCAAAATTCTTTCAACCGAACTAACCAACATTCGTTAACCCCCGGAGACTCCACTAAAGTCCAAGGGCTGCACTCTCCTCACTGTAGATATATTGTGTCCTGTTGATATAACTATCATCAGTAAGTCGATCCTTCACAGATCGTTCGTAATCACAACGGGTCATTTATACCGTTTAACTCTTGTATTATATCTTGTTCCTTAAGTACCACTGGCACCTCTAATGAACAATTGATTTGTGGTCCAACCATCAAATCAGATTCCTCCCTGATCAGGAGAGGATGGGCCCATTGTTCAAGACCTGGAGTCAGCACTTAAGGGAACAACCTCTCTACTAACCCTTAAAGTGGGTAGGAGTGAATTCCATCTCGCACAACTATGTCCCCAGCCACTTATTTGATCTTATCCCCAAGATGGTAGGCTTATTGAGTCGGCGATCTGGCCACTCTCACCCGTACAAGTCAAAGGATAAGGTCAAATTGTTGGGTTTTATGTCCTAACACTCGTGGTTTGTAAACGTTGTAAATGTAATATGTCTATTAATGCAATAAAGAGTTATTGAGGTTTATTCAGTAAAGGTGTTTATTGAATTTAGTGAAACGTGTTTGCATTAACCTGTACCAATAACAACACCCTTGGCTGAATATGAGTACTTGAGCTTCATGTATGACATGATTGTGGGTCAAGCTCAAGTAGTCAGTCAAAACGGTCTATAGTATACGGATAAGGTCGGGTACCTTATTCTGGTAACACTATTGGATGCGGCTCGCTTTGTATTGTACAAAACGATGTGATCCGAATCGTTTCACATGGAGATGTGCGAGCGGGGGCGTCCTATGCAATGTGTTTGCATTAGACAGAACCATGATAAAGTCGCTTTCTCTTTATAACACCGTTTGCTGGTGAGACCGACTTTATCACTTTTGATGACCTAAGGTAACTCGTTCTTAATCCTAAGCTTGCTATGAACTCCTGCTTATTCGAGAGTATCCTTAGACTTGTATGGGTGAGAGTGGCAGGTTGCCCGCTCAATAAGCCTACCAACTTGGGGATAAACTCGAATAGGTAGTTGGGGACATAGTGTAGCAAGATAGAATTCACTCCTACCCTCTTTAGGGTCTAGTAGATAGGTGTTCCCTTAATAGCTGACTCCAAGGCTTGAACATGAGGCCTCATCCTCTTCTGTGTGAAGAGGATTCTGATCTGATGATTGGATCACAGATTAAATGTTCATTAGAGGTGTCAGTGGTACTTAAGGAACAAGAGGTATCACAGAGGTTAAACGATCTAAAAGACCTAGCTGTGATAACGGACACCTGTGAACGATCGACTTACCCATGATGGTTATATCAAGAGGACATAATATATCTACAGTGAGGAGAGTGCAACCCTCGGACTATAGTGGAGTCTCCGGGGGTTAACGAATGTTGGTTAGTTCTGTTGAAAGAGTTTTGAACGAATAATCTCATATCGTTGGAGCTCATGATCTGTAGGTCCTTTAGGTTCTCCTGGCTAGCTCGGATAACGCCGTGCAACAATGTATAAAAAAAAGAAAAAGAATTTGAATTGTTCAAATTCGGTTTGTGGAAGAATGATGAACATATTTAAATATGATTTAAATATGAGAATGGTCTAAAACATGAATAGGATTCATGTGCAAAAAGTCGGTTTTCGGAAAACCGGGTATATCCATATTATTTAATTAATATTTGATATTGAATTAAATATTTTTATTAATTAAAAAGTTTAATTAATAAATAAATATATATATATTTTATTTATTAAAAAGTTTAATAAATAAAATATTTTTTTATTTAAAATTAATTGAGAATTAATTTTTTTATAAAATATATATATATATAAATTAGTTTACATGCAATTGCATGTAAACCATGTGTAATCCACTTTTCTTTATAAATGTTATATATACCATTTGGAAAAGGTGGATATATATGGATGGATATAGATGAAGTTTAAAAAAGGTTTTTTAGCTTCTGTGATGTACGTCTTTGAAATTGTTTTTCAAAGACAAGCAAATATCTCCTTAGACCTTCTCTTCATCCCTTTCTTTCTTTCTTTTCTTTTTTGCTTCGGAGTCCCACAACCCCGTTGCGCGGCGCCGAGGATAGCGAGACTACCTGGGGTGGTCCTCGAGGCGTTCGTGTGAAGAGGTCGGAAGAGTTCGTGACGTGGAACGGCCGACGTATCTTGAAGAAATTGGAACTACAAGGGTATGTATTCTAAATTTCTTATTTCCGTATTTTGAGCATGATTTCTATTTGTTAAATTGATGAACTTAGAGTATCATCGGTCCGAAATCGCTTTCCGCTGCGCAAGTCGCTCCATCAATTGGTATTAGAGCGATTTTGTGATTAACTCAATTTGCATCAATTTAAGTTGGTGGGTATTTTAATTTAGAAATTGTTTCTGAATTGGCGTCCAAAGTGAATATCGATTTTGGCATAGTTTCTTTTTGAATTTTCTTATTTGTAATTGCCCGAGAATGTATGGGCTTTAATGTGTGCTGAAGAGTCTGTATTTTTAGAGTCATTAGAGTCCATATAGGTTTCTTTGTGAAAGAAGCTCGAGTTTTGAGCTCGCCGAAATGTTCGGTATAAGTTCAAACTCGTTCTAGGCAATTCGAAGAGAAGCTCGAAGAGAAATTGGCCGAAGCGTTCGGAGGAAGCAAGCTTGTCAAAGGCGGTGCGAAGAGTTCGAAGTCCGCTCAAGACTTGGCTTGTTGTTAAAGCTTGTAATAAATTAGTTATTGCTTGTTAAATGCCAAAATCGATCCACTTTAGTGTGTTTAATTAATTATGCATTGTGAATGTATGTTTTAATTAAATTCCATGTTTGTATGTGCATATAGTATGCCATATAGGTTTAAAATCCCACCGTAGGAAGCATGCTCCATGCATTAGAAGTATGTTATAATTGTTATAATGTATAGGATGCATGCTTAATTCATTATAATTGATATAAGTGTTATATTAATTTATGAATTAGGAGTTGTATATTTAAAAAACATAATCGAAATAAGTGTTATATTGATTATGAAATTAAATATTCAACTTGTCATGCCTTAGTGATGCATGTTTGAGAAGCATGTAGAGTTGTTATAGTAAGTCTAAGTTTTTGCAAAGCGTTGTAAAATTGGATAGACTTTTAAAATCTATAACAAAGACACGCATGTTCATTTAGGGTTAATTGAGACGTCCGGTTCATTAGATGAATAGGTCGTTTTCTCGTAAATACTAAGGTTATGAGAAACTCACCCGGTGAAATTCTGTTCGAGGTTGGAGGTATTTAAGTTGACGGTTTACGGAACACCTCCTACCTGGGGACGATCCGGTACTTGAGTAAAGTTAACCTGGTTTTATGAGCGTGCGCGAGAGGTATGAGGTTAATTAAACTTGTTAATAACCTAGACATCTCAGGTAAAAAGTTTACCTAGACTTAAGGTTTTAATTTCTTAGCCGGATAAAACCTGAGTATTTTACCCTAAAAACCGTCCACGATACTTAGTAGAAGTGTTGAGAAGGAATATATGATATATCCCTCTCCTGCTACGCACTCCCTAAAGTTCACAACGTGAGAATTTTGCTCGGCCTCGTGTTGTCAATAGGGCAACCCCATTCGGATGGTATTTGCAACTTTCAATACCAAGGTGAATGGAGTAAGTATCTATAGTAAGTGGGAGAAGGAAGTACGTCAGTACATCCTATGGTCTCCTCCATTGGATTGAACCGTAAGATTCCCATGTTCCGCCTGCAGGTTGCTCTTAGTGGCACCATCCATTCGGAGGGCAGGGCATGAAAGATCGAACATCTCAGTCACCATTTATGGATAGTGAAACATAGGGCCATTCCCAACACTGACATTCCATTCGGTTGCTATGTTGGGGCCGTTCTGTGCGTTCTAAAAATGGAGGGTCACACTTACAGGATTTGCTAAGGAGTTAGTAAATCTTGACCAAAGAACGATAACTAAGATGCTATAGGAATAAGAGTTATTCTGGTAGCAGCATTTAGTCAAGAATGTCTTGGTTTAGTGAAAGAATGCTTGACTACCATTCGGTAGCGACCATTCTGACTCACTAAAGTATCGTTGCATGTAAATAAAGAGTTTGGGTACTTTATTTACTGCTGAATTTATTTGATTGGTTTAAATAGGTTAAAATTGTTCCACTAATAGATTTACATTTCTTTTCAGCATGTCTAGCTCGTTTAAAAACGTATTAGCTTCGGTTAAGTTAACTGGCGAAAAATACGAGACCTGGAAAACGAACTCGAATATGATTCTTGTTCGTGATGATCTTATGTCTGTCTTAACAGAGGATTGTCCTCTTCCAAACTCAGTAATGAGTCGTGCTGAGAAGAAACAACAAAGTAAATGTGATTTGCTTGTTGTAGAAACGTGTTTAGCGGAAAATGATAGTCATGCCTGGATCCTCGATTCAGGAGCCACTAATCACGTTTGTTTTTCGTTTCAGGAAACTAGTTCCTGGCAGCCATTAGCTATAGGTGAGATAACTCTCAGAGTTGGTACTGGAGAGGTTGTCTCAGCTAAAGCAGTGGGAACTGTTAAGTTGTCTTATAGAGATAGTTACATTTTACTTGAAAATGTGCTATTGGTTCCTAGTTTTAAAAGGAACCTAGTCTCTGTAGCTTGTTTATTAGAACAAATGTATAAAGTATCTTTTGCTGATAATGAAGCTATCATTAGCAAAAGAGGTGTACAAATTTGTTCTGCTAAACTTGAGAACAACTTATATGTGTTAAGACCGACAGAGGTTCAAGCTATTTTGAACACCGAAATGTTTAAAACAGCTGAAACTCAAACTAAAAGGCAGAAGCTTTCTCCTAGTACCTATCTTTGGCACTTGAGACTAGGCCACATTAATCTCAATAGGATTGGGAGGTTGGTTAAGAGTGGTCTCCTAAATCGTTTAGAGGACAACTCTTTACCGCCATGTGAGTCATGTCTTGAGGGAAAGATGACTAAACGACCTTTTACTGGAAAAGGTTATAGGTCAAAAGAACCTCTAGAAATCGTGCATTCGGATCTCTGCGGTTCTTTGAATGTCAAAGCACGAGGAGGGTATGAATATTTCGTCAGTTTTATTGACGATTATTCAAGGTACGGCTATCTTTACCTAATACAACGTAAGTCCGAAACTCTTGAAAAGTTCATTGAGTATAAGGCAGAGGTTGAGAACATATTAGGTAAATCGATAAAAACACTCCGATGTGATCGTGGTGGAGAGTATATGGATACTAGATTCCAGGACTATATGATAGAACATGGAATCGTATCTCAACTCTCAGCGCCCGGAACACCGCAGCAGAACGGTGTATCCGAAAGGAGAAATAGAACCCTGTTGGACATGGTTCGCTCTATGATGAGCTATGCTCGTCTGCCTAGTTCGTTTTGGGGATATGCAGTAGAGACTGCAGTTTATATTTTAAACAATGTTCCCTCTAAGAGTGTTTCTGAAACACCCTATGAGCTCTGGAGTGGGCGTAAAAGTAATTTACGTCACTTTAGAATTTGGGGATGTCCAGCACACGTGTTGGTATCCGGTCCAAAGAAACTGGAACATCGTTCAAAATTATGCCTATTTGTAGGCTATCCCAAAGAAACGTTGGGTGGTCTTTTTTACGATCCTCAGGAGGACAAGGTATTAGTGTCGACTAATGCCACGTTCTTAGAGGAGGACCACATGAGAGATCATCAACCTTCGAGCAAAATAGTTTTGTCCGAATTATCCAGGGAAGCTACAGAGGGATCAACAAGAGTTGTTGATCAGGCTGGTCCTTCTCAGTTTTTGAGAGAGCCTCGACGTAGTGGGAGGGCTGTGAGACAACCCGACCGCTATATTGGCTTGTCTGAGACTCAATTCGTCATACCTGATGATGGAATTGAGGATCCATTGACCTTTAAACAGGCAATGACAGATGTAGACAAGGATCAGTGGCTCAAAGCCATGGACCTCGAAATGGAGTCTATGTACTTCAATTCGGTCTGGAGTCTTGTAGATCAACCAGATGGTGAAAGACCCATCGGTTGCAAGTGGATCTACAAGAGGAAACGAGACTAGGCCGGTAAGGTGCAAACCTTTAAGGCCCGACTTGTGGCAAAGGGTTTTACCCAGCGAGAAGGGGTGGACTATAAAGAAACCTTTTCTTCTGTTGCCATGTTAAAGTCGATTAGAATACTCTTGTCCATTGCCGCATTTTATGATTATGAAATCTGGCAAATGGATGTCAAGACTGCCTTTCTGAATGGCAATCTTGAAGAGAGTATCTATATGGTCCAACCAGAGGGCTTCATAATTCAGGGTCAAGAGCAAAAGGTTTGCAAGCTGAATCGATCTATTTATGGGTTGAAACAGGCATCTAGATCCTGGAATATAAGGTTTGATACTGCGATAAAATCTTATGGCTTTGAACAGAATATTGACGAGCCTTGTGTTTACAAGAAGATTGTCAATAAGGCTGTAGCTTTCTTAGTCTTGTATGTAGACGACATACTACTCATTGGGAATGATGTAGGGGTTCTTACTCACGTAAAACTGTGGCTAGCAACCCAATTACAAATGAAAGATTTGGGAGAGGCTCAGTTTGTTCTTGGGATTCAGATCGTAAGGAATCGCAAGAACAGAACGCTAGCACTGTCTCAAGCATCATATATAGATAAGGTGTTATCTAGATATTCGATGCAGAATTCCAAGAAAGGTTCGCTGCCGTTTAGGCATGGAATTCATTTGTCTAAGGAACAGTCTCCTAAGACACCTCAAGAGGTTGAGGACATGAGACGGATTCCGTACGCATCTGCAGTTGGCAGTCTGATGTATGCTATGTTATGCACTAGACCTGACATCTGCTTTGCAGTCGGAATTGTCAGTAGGTACCAGTCTAATCCAGGATATGATCACTGGACCGCCGTTAAACATATCCTCAAGTATCTTAGGAGAACGAGGAACTATGTGCTCGTGTATGGGCCTAAGGATATGATCCTGGCAGGATACACTGACTCTGATTTTCAGACTGATATAGATTCACGGAAATCTACATCAGGATCAGTGTTCACTCTTAACGGAGGGGCTATAGTGTGGAGAAGTATCAAGCAAGGTTGTATTGCTGACTCCACCATGGAAGCTGAATACGTCGCAGCTTGTGAAGCGGCGAAGGAAGCAGTATGGCTCAAGAAGTTCTTAACAGATTTGGAAGTTGTTCCAAATATGAATTTGCCCATCACACTTTATTGTGATAACAGTGGTGCTGTGACAAATTCTAAAGAACCTCGGAGTCATAAGCGCGGGAAGCACATCGAGCGGAAATATCACCTTATCAGGGAGATAGTGCAACGAGGAGATGTGATCGCCACACAGATTGCCTCGGAGCATAATGTTGCTGATCCGTTTACAAAGTCTCTAACGGCTAAAGTGTTTGAGAGACACCTGGAGAGTCTGGGGTTGCGAGCTGCTAAATAGGACAGTGGGAGATACTTTGTATTCCTGACCAGCATTCGTCCCACAGACATGTTAGTCCAAGTGGGAGTTTGTTGGGTTTTATGTCCTAACACTCGTGGTTTGTAAACGTTGTAAATGTAATATGTCTATTAATGCAATAAAGAGTTATTGAGGTTTATTCAGTAAAGGTGTTTATTGAATTTAGTGAAACGTGTTTGCATTAACCTGTACCAATAACAACACCCTTGGCTGAATATGAGTACTTGAGCTTCATGTATGACATGATTGTGGGTCAAGCTCAAGTAGTCAGTCAAAACGGTCTATAGTATACGGATAAGGTCGGGTACCTTATTCTGGTAACACTATTGGATGCGGCTCGCTTTGTATTGTACAAAACGATGTGATCCGAATCGTTTCACATGGAGATGTGCGAGCGGGGGCGTCCTATGCAATGAGTTTGCATTAGACAAAACCATGATAAAGTCGCTTTCTCTTTATAACACCGTTTACTGGTGAGACCGACTTTATCACTTTTGATGACCTAAGGTAACTCGTTCTTAATCCTAAGCTTGCTATGAACTCCTGCTTATTCGAGAGTATCCTTAGACTTGTATGGGTGAGAGTGGCAGGTTGCCCGCTCAATAAGCCTACCAACTTGGGGATAAACTCGAATAGGTAGCTGGGGACATAGTGTAGCAAGATGAAATTCACTCCTACCCTCTTTAGGGTCTAGTAGATAGGTGTTCCCTTAATAGCTGACTCCAAGGCTTGAACATGAGGCCTCATCCTCTTCTGTGTGAAGAGGATTCTGATCTGATGATTGGATCACAGATTAAATGTTCATTAGAGGTGTCAGTGGTACTTAAGGAACAAGAGGTATCACAGAGGTTAAACGATATAAAAGACCTAGCTGTGATAACGGACACCTGTGAAGGATCGACTTACCCATGATGGTTATATCAAGAGGACATAATATATCTACAGTGAGGAGAGTGCAACCCTCGGACTATAGTGGAGTCTCCGGGGGTTAACGAATGTTGGTTAGTTCGGTTGAAAGAGTTTTGACCGAATAATCTCGTATCGTTGGAGCTCATGATCTGTAGGTCCTTTAGGTTCTCCTAGCTAGCTCGGATAACGCCGTGCAACAATGTATAAAAGAAAAGAAAAAGAATTTGAATTGTTCAAATTCGGTTTGTGGAAGAATGATGAACATATTTAAATATGATTTAAATATGAGAATGGTCTAAAACATGAATAGGATTCATGTGCAAAAAGTCGGTTTTCGGAAAACCGGGTATATCCATATTATTTAATTAATATTTGATATTGAATTAAATATTTTGATTAATTAAAAATTTTAATTAATAAATAAATATATATATATATATATATATATATATTTTATTTATTAAAAAGTTTAATAAATAAAATATTTTTTTATTTAAAATTAATTGAGAATTAATTTTTTTATAAAATATATATATATATATATATTAGTTTACATGCAATTGCATGTAAACCATGTGTAATCCACTTTTCTTTATAAATGTTATATATATCATTTGGAAAATGTGGATATATATAGATGGATATAGATGAAGTTTAAAAAAGGTTTTTTAGCTTCTGTGATGTACGTCTTTGAAATTGTTTTTCAAAGACAAGCAAATATCTCCTTAGACCTTCTCTTCATCCCTTTCTTTCTTTCTTTTCTTTTTTGCTTCGGAGTCCCGCAACCCCGTTGCGCGGCGCCGAGGATAGCGGGACTACCTGGGGTGGTCCTCGAGGCGTTCGTGTGAAGAGGTCGGAAGAGTTCGTGACGTGGAACGGCCGACGTATCTTGAAGAAATTGGAACTACAAGGGTATGTATTCTAAATTTCTTATTTCCGTATTTTGAGCATGATTTCTATTTGTTAAATTGATGAAATTAGAGTATCATCGGTCCGAAATCGCTTTCCGCTGCGCAAGTCGCTCCATCACAAATAAACAGGAGTTCATAGGGAGCTCAGGATTGAGATCGAGTTACCTAAGTCATCATATGAAAAAAACGGTCTTTACAGTAAACGGTGTTATAAAGAAAGAGCGATTTTATTTCTTGGTTCGGTCTTGTGCAAACTCATTGCACAGGACGCCCTCACCCACATGTCTCTACATGAAACGATTCGAATCACATCGTTTTGTACTATACAAAGTGAGCCGCGTCCAATAGTGTCCCCAGGATAAGGTACCCAGCCTTATCCCTATACTATAGACCATTTTGGCTGTCTCCTTGAACTTGATCCACATTCATGTCACACATGAAGTTCAAGTACTCATACTATCGCCATGGGTGTTAGTTATTGGTATAGGTTAATACAAACACAATTCACTAAAATTCAATAACAACTTTATTGAAATAAAATATATACATTCAAACAGTTTACAAACTACGAGTTTTAGGACATAAAACCCAACAAAAAATAGAAGAAATTGGATTTTAAAAGGGAGCTCTAAACTATTGAAGCTAACGGAAAATTAAAACAATAAAAATTGTGAAGGAACAAATTTAAATGGCATGTTTGACTTCAAAGAATGGGATTGATCACAATTGGTGTTCGGATCATCGATAACTAAATACATAGACACAACGCTTAAAGCACGCAATTCGTTTGGTTATTTCTAACTCAAACGACCCAAAGATACAATTAGAAAAGTTCAATTCTAATTGTTCTTGACAGTTTCTCAAAATAAGGTGATCAATCCTAAAATGATTAACGGACAGAGACGGGAACATTGCGACGAATTAACCCGGAGACTAAATCGATTTTTCCTCTTTACCCAAAATCTAACATGAAGGTTATCTCATTTCTACCCCCAACTGTCACTTGGGATCAAACTAAATACCCATATTCAGATTTGTGTTACCTAGCGATTGAGGCAATTATACGTCCTAATCTCTAACGGTAAAGCATGCATAAGGACTCGGGCGTCACTCCTAATCAGTTACCCAAGCTATTTAGATGAAGAACAAGGAAGAAGATGCATAAGGAAGACAATCTAATTCATACACAAATTAGGGAAAATCTCCCCTTAATCCAAATTGATTACAATCACAAACTAGAAATCAAACACTTACTTGTTTAGCTATCCATGGAAGTGAAGAAGAGAGCCACAAATGGCTAAGAATGCCCAAATTTCGAAAGAAGTAGGAGAAGAGCCAAAAGAGAATGCCCTAAATTAAGAAAAATGGGTATTTATACCCATTTTTCCGTTGGGCCAGCGCCTAGGCGCTGAGCTCTCTGGAAAATTTACAAAATCGGGAATTTTTGTTGAGTTTTGCTGGGTTTTAATGACGGGCATTTATAGTCACGACGGGAATTTTTGTTGAGTTTTGCTGGGTTTTAATGACGGGCATTTATAGTCACGGATAGGGCGCGCAGGCGCTGAGCGAGGCGAGGGGCGGGCATGGGCATGAGGTGTTGACCGACCGTTGACCGTTGACCTATGACTGGTGCAGTTGACTTTTACAAAATGAAAGAAAATCTTGCATTCACCAAGATTTGAACCTGGGCATCCCCATTGTCTTGGCAAGCCTTGAACCATTAAGACATTAATCAATTTTGAGTTATAATTAGATTATTTAATTAATGTAGTATAATCACTCAAAACCGTTAATTAATAAAATGCTCTTAAATATTCATTTAAGCTCTTAATTTACGCAAATGCCCGATTTACCCCTTAACAATTAAATTATACAAAACATATCAATTAAGCCCAAATAATTATTCTAATTTACAAGACTTAGGAGCTAAATATTAGAACTTTTAGAGTGCTATCAAAATACCCCCAACCTAAATCTTGCTAGTCCTCGAGTTGTTGGGTTTTATGTCCTAAAACTCGTAGTTTGTAAACTGTTTGAATGTATATATTTTATTTCAATAAAGTTGTTATTGAATTTTAGTGAATTGTGTTTGTATTAACATATACCAATAACTAACACCCATGGCGATAGTATGAGTACTTGAACTTCATGTGTGACATGAATGTGAATCAAGTTCAAGTAGACAGCCAAAATGGTCTATAGTATAGGGATAAGGCTGGGTATCTTATCCTGGGGACACTATTGGACGCGGCTCACTTTGTATAGTACAAAACGATGTGATTCGAATCGTTTCATGTAGAGACATGTGAGTGAGGGCGTCCTGTGCAATGAGTTTGCACAAGACCGAACCAAGAAATAAAATCGCTCTTTCTTTATAACACCGTTTACTGTAAAGACCGGTTTTTTCATATGATGACTTAGGTAACTCGATCTCAATCCTGAGCTCAGTATGAACTCCTGTTTATTCAACCTTATCCTTTGACTTGTACGGGTGAGAGTGGCCAGATTGCCGACTCAATAAGCCTATCATCTTGGGGATAAGATCGAATAAGTGGTTGGGGACATAGTTGTGCGAGATGGAATTCACTCCTACCCGCTTTAAGGGTTAGTAGAGAGGTTGTTCCCTTAAGTGCTGACTCCAGGTCTTGAACAATGGGCCCATCCTCTCCTGATCAGGGAGGAATTTGATTTGATGGTTGGACCACAAATCAATTGTTCATTAGAGGTGTCAGTGGTACTTAAGGAACAAGATATAATACAAGGGTTAAACGGTATAAATGACCCGTTGTGATTACGAACGACCTGTGAAGGATCGACTTACTGATGATAGTTATATCAAGAGGACACAATATATCTACAGTGAGGAGAGTGCAGCCCTTGGACTTTAGTGGAGTCTCCGAGGGTTAACAAATGTTGGTTAGTTCGGTTGAAAGAGTTTTGACCGGATAATCTCGTATCGTTGGAGCTCATGATCTGTAGGTCCTTAAGGTTCTCCTGGCTAGCTCGAATAAAGCCGTGAAACAATATAAAAGAAAAGAAAAGAATTTGAATCGTTCAAATTCGGGTTTGTGGAAGAATATGGACATATTTAAATATGATTTAAATATGAGATTGGTCTACAATATAAATTGGATTCATATGCAAAAAGTCGGTTTTCGGAAAACCGGGTTTAATTATATTATTTAATTAATATTTGATATTGAATTAAATAATATTAATTAATATATATATATTATTTATTAATTAAAAAGTTTAATTAATAAAATAATTATTATTATTTTTAATAATATATATATATATATATATATATATACATGTGTCTTACATGCAAGATGTAAGACACATGTTATATATATATATATATATATACATGTGTCTTACATGCAAGATGTAAGACACATGTTATATATATATATATATATATATACATGTGTCTTACATGCAAGATGTAAGACACATGTTATATATATACAAGGTATATGAATCATCAGATCAATTAAAAAAAAAAAAAAAAAAAAATCAAAAACAGGCGTGAGTGCTTTTTGGGTTTCATGATTTTCAAATTGAAATTGTGATTTCAATTTTCATTCTCCGTCTTCTTCCTCGGATAAAAATAGCTCTTTGTGAAAAAAAAAAGGTTTTTCTTCAGTGAGCTTCTTCCTTCTTTTCTCTTGTAAAAGGAGTCCCACTACTCCGTTTCTCGGCCCGAGGATAGCGGGATTACCGTGGGTGGTCCACGAAGATTTCGTGAGAAGGCTCGTTGAGCTTGTGAGGAGCTTCTGGCGGTAAATTAGAAGAAATACGAACGACAAGGGTATGTGTTCTAATTTCTCTTTTTCATTGCGTTTGCATGTTTCTGTTTGTTTAAATTGATGAAATTAGAGTGTCTATGATCCAAATCGCTTCCGCTGCGTGCCAAACGCTCCATCAATTGTTATCAGAGCGTTTTTGGACACTCAATTTCCATCAATTTAAATTATGGTGGGTTTTATTTTAGAAATTGTTTCTGATTGGATTCTAAAGTGAATATCGATTTTGGCATAGTTTTTTTTTTAATTTCATTATTTGTAATTGCCCGAGAATGTATGGGCTTTAATGCATGCTAAAGAGTCTGTATTTTTAGAGTCATTAGAGTCCATATAGGTTTCTTTGTGAAAGAAGTTTGAGTTTGAAACTCGCCGAAATGTTCGGTGTAAGTTCAAACTCGTTCTAGGCAATACGAGGAGAAATTGGAAGAAAATTTGGCCGAAGCGTTCGGAGGAAGCAAGTTGGTCAAAGGCGGTGCGAAGAGTTCGAAGTCCGCTCAAGACGTAGCTTGTTGATCAAGCTTGTAATAAATTAGTTATTGCTTGTTAAATGCCAAAATCGATCCACTTTAGTGTGTTTAATTAATTATGCATTGCGAATGTATGTTTTAATTAAATTTCATGTTTGTATGTGCATAACGTATGCCATATAGATTTAAAATCCCACCGTAGGAAGCATGCTTCATGCATTGAAAATATGTTATAAGTGTTATAATATATCGTATGCATATTTGGCAATTCATGAGTTTTGATATAAAAGTTATATTAATTCATGAATTCGTTGTTGTTAGTTCAATAGAATAATTGATATAAGTGTTATATTAATTATGAAATTAAATCAACAACATAGGTTGTCCTAATTTTATGCACATGGTATATTATAAGTGTTATAATGTATAGGATGCATGTTTATTCATGAGTATTAATATAAGAGTTATATTAATTCATGAATTAGATGTTGTTTGCTTAAATAGAATAATTGATATAAGTGTTATATTAATTATGAAATTAAACATCCAACATTAGATGCATTTTGTTTGTTATAAGTGTTATAATGTATAGGATGCATGCTTAATTCAGAGTATTGATATAAGTGTTATATTGATTATGAATTAAGAGTTGAATGTTTAAGAGCATAATCAATATAAGTGTTCTATTGATTATGAAATTAAATATTCAACTTGTCATGCCTTAGTGTTGCATGTTTGAGAAGCATGTAGAAGTTTGTTGTAGTTAGTCTTAGTTTTGCAAAGCGTTGTAAAATTGGCATAGACTTTTAAAATCTATTACAAAGACAAAGGCATGCTCACTTAGGGTTGAATGTATCGTTTTGTTTCATTAGATGAATAGGTCGATATCTTGTAAATGCTAAGGTTACAAGAAACTCACCCGGGGACATCCTGTTCGTGGTTGGAGGTATTTAAGCTGACGGTTTACGGAACACCTCCTACCTGGGGACCATCCGGCACTTGAGTAAAGTTAACCCGGCTTTATGAGCATGCGTGAGTGGTGTGAGGTAATAAAATGTTTATCACCTAGACATCATAGGTAAAAGTTTGTTTTACCTAGACTTAATTCTTATTGTCTTAGCCGGATAATGCCTGAGTAATTTACCCATTCCGTCTTAAAATACTTAGTAGAGGTGTTGAGAAGGTATATATGATATGTCCCTCTTCTCCTACGTTCTCTGTCAAGTTCACACCGTGAGAATTATGCTCGGCCTCGTGATGTCAATAGGGCATCCCCATTCGGATGGTATTTGCATAATTCAATAGCAAGGTGAATGGAGAAAGTATTTATAGTAAGTGGGAGAAGGAAGTATGTCAATACATCCTGCGGTCTCTTCCATTGGATTGAACCGTGAGATTCCTATGTTCCGCCTGCTTGGTGCCCACAAGAGGTACCGATCCATTCGGAGGGCCGTTTCATAGGAATTGGAACATCTCAATCACCATTTATGGATAAAGAAACATAGAGTCATTCCCAACTTTGACATTTCCATTCGATTGCATCGTTGGGGCCACCCTATGAGTTCTAAAAATGGAGGGTCACACTTACGAGATTTGCTAAGGAGTTAGTAGATCTTGACCAAACAGCGATAACTAAGATGCTATAGGAATATGAGATATTCTGGTATTAGCATTTAGTCAAGAAAGTCTTGATTCAGTGAAGGAATGCTTGACTGCGTCTCGGTAGCGACCATTCTGACCCACTGAAGTATCGTTGCAGTTTAGTAATGAGTTTTGGGTACATTATTATTCTTTGCTAAATTCTTGATTGGTGTGTAAATTAGGTTAAAACCTTTTCACTAATATTTTTTCATTCTCTTTTCAGCATGTCTAGCTCTTTGATTCACTTACTAGCTTCCGATAAGTTAACCGACGAAAACTACGCGACCTGGAAATCGAACTTGAATATGATTCTCGTTCTAGATGATCTCAGGTTCGTCTTATCAGAGGATTGTCCTCCCCCTCCTAGCTCGGATGCGACTCGAACTGTTCGAGAAGCATATGATAGATGGACAAGGGCTAATGATAAAGCCCGAGTCTATATCTTAGCCAGCATATCTGATGTGTTAGCTAAGAAGCACGAGGATATGGTTTCTGCTAAAGAAATCATGTCTTTATTACAGGAGATGTTTGGACTACCGTCCTCATCGGTCTGTCATGAAGCCCTCAAATACGTTTACAACTCTCGCATGAAAGAGGGTACCTCTGTTAGGGAGCATGTCCTTAGCATGATGGTCCACTTCAATGTGGCGGAAGTAAACGGAGCTACTATTGATGAGTCAAGTAAAGTAAGCTTTATCATGGAATCTCTTCCGAAGAGTTTCCTTCAGTTCAGAACCAATATGGTAATGAACAAGATAAAGTATAATTTGACTTCTCTTCTCAGCGAGCTACAGACCTATCAGTCCCTTCACACTTCTAAAGGAAAAGAGAAGGAGGCAAACGTTGTCACTTCTAGGAAATTCCAAAAGGGGTCGTCTTCAGGGAGTAGGTCTGAACTTTCTTCTATTAAGAATAAGAGTATTCAAAAGAAGAAGAAAGATAAAAGGAAGGGAAAAGCACCTGCTGCAGGTAAGAGCAAGACTAAATCTACAGACAAAGGAAAATGTTTCCATTGTGGTGTAGATGGGCACTGGAAACGGAATTGCCCAAAGTATCTTGCAGAGAAAAAGGCTGAGAAGGAAAGACAAGGTAAATATGATTTACTTGTTGTTGAAACATGTTTAGTAGAACATGATTGTCATACCTAGATACTTGATTCAGGAGCTACTAACCATGTTTGTTCTTCTTTTCAGGAAACTAGTTCTTGCCAGCCACTTTCTCGAGGTGAGATAACTCTCAGAGTTGGAACTGGAGAGGTTGTCTCAGCTAAAGCAGTGGGAGCTGTAAAGTTGTTGTATAGAGATAGTTTCATTTTACTAGAAAATGTACTCCTGGATCCTACCTTCAAGAGGAATCTTGTATCTATATCTTGTTTGTTAGAACAGTTGTATAAAGTATCTTTTGTTCATAATGAAGCGTTCATTAGCAAAAGAGGTGTACGTATTTGTTCTGCGAAACTTGAAAACAACTTGTATGTGTTAAAACCAACCGAAGCCAAAGCTATTTTGAACACTGAAATGTTTAAAACAGCTGAGACTCAAACTAAAAGGCAGAAACTTTCTCCAAGTACTTATCTTTGGCACTTAAGACTAGGTCACATTAATCTCAATACGATTGGGAGATTGGTTAAGAGTGGTCTGCTAAATCGTTTAGAGGACAACTCTTTACCACCATGTGAGTCTTGTCTTGAGGGCAAAATGACCAAACGATCTTTTTCTGAAAAAGGTCATAGGTCCAAAAAACCTCTAGAAATCGTGCATTCGGATCTCTGCGGTCCTTTGAATGTCAAAGCACGAGGAGGGTATGAATATTTCATCAGTTTCATTGATGATTATTCTAGGTACGGTTATCTTTATCTAATGCATCATAAGTCCGAAGCTCTTGAAAGGTTCAAAGAGTATAAGGCAGAGGTTGAGAACACATTAGGTAAATCGATAAAAACACTCCGATCAGATCGAGGTGGAGAGTATATGGATTTAAGATTCCAGGACTATATGATAGAACATGGAATAGTATCTCAACTCTCAGCGCCAGGAACACCACAACAGAATGGTGTGTCCGAGAGGAGAAATAGAACCCTGTTAGACATGGTTCGATCTATGATGAGTTATGCTCATTTGCCTAGTTCGTTTTGGGGATATGCAGTAGAGACTGCAGTATATATTTTGAACATGGTTCCCTCTAAGAGTGTTTCTGAAACACCTAATGAGTTATGGAGAGGGCGTAAAGGTAGTTTACGTCACTTCAGGATTTGGGGGTGTCCGGCACATGTGCTAGTACCCAATCCAAAGAAGTTGGAACATCGTTCAAAATTGTGCCTATTTGTAGGTTACCCCAAGGAAACGAAAGGTGGTCTATTTTACGATCCTCATGAGAACAAGGTACTAGTATCGACTAATGCCACGTTCTTAGAGGAAGACCACATGAGAGATCATCAACCGTCGAGCAAAATTGTTTTGTCCGAATTTTCGAGGAAAGCTATAGACGGATCAACAAAGGTTGTTGATCAGGCTGGTCCTTCTCAAGAGTTGAGAAAGCCTTGACGCAGTAGGAGGGATGTGAGACAGCCTGACCGCTACATCGGCTTGTCTGAAACTCAAGTCGTCATACCTGATGATGGCGTTGAGGATCCATTGACCTTTAAACAGGCAATGAATGACATAGACGAGGACCAGTGGCTTAAAGCCATGGATCTCGAAATGGAGTCTATGTACTTCAATTCGGTCTGGGATCTTGTAGACCAACCAGATAGTGAAAGACCTATCGGTTGCAAGTGGATCTACAAGAGAAAACGAGACCAAGCCGGTAAGGTGCAAACCTTTAAGGCTCGACTTGTGGCAAAAGGTTATTCCCAAAGAGAAGGGGTGGACTATGAAGAAACTTTTTCTCCTGTTGCCATGTTAAAGTCGATTAGAATACTCTTATCCATTGCTACATTTTATGATTATGAAATCTGGCAAATGGATGTCAAGACTGCCTTTCTGAATGGTAATCTTGAGGAGAGTATCTATATGGCTCAACCAGAGGGATTCATACTTCAGGGTCGATAGCAAAAGGTTTGCAAGCTTAATCAATCCATTTATTGGTTGAAGCAAGCATCTAGATCCTGGAATATAAGGTTTGATACGGCGATAAAATCTTATGGCTTTGAACAAAATATTGACGAACCTTGTGTTTACAAGAAAGTAGTCAATATTGTTGTAGCTTTCTTAGTCTTGTACGTAGACGATATACTACTCATTGGGAATGATGTAGGGTTCCTAACTGGCGTTAAGAATTGGCTAGCGACCCAATTCCAAATGAAAGATTTGGGAGAGGCTCAGTTTTTTCTAGGGATTCAGATAGAAAGGAATCGTAAGAACAAAGTGCTAGCGCTGTTTCAAGCATCTTATATTGACAAGGTGTTGTCAAGATATTCGATGCAGAATTCCAAGAAAGGTTCGCTGCCTTTTAGGCATGGAATTCACTTGTCTAAGGAACAGTCTCCTAAGACACCTCAAGAGGTTGAGGATATGAGACGAATTCCCTATGCATCTGCAGTTGGTAGTCTCATGTACGCTATGTTGTGTACACGACCCGACATCTGCTATGCAGTAGGAATTGCCAGTAGGTTCCAATCCAATCCAGGATATGATCACTGGACAGTCGTTAAACACGTCCTCAAGTATCTTAGGAGAACGAGAGACTATGTGCTTGTGTATGGCGCGAAGGATTTGATCCTTGCAGGATACACTGACTCTGATTTTCGGACTGATATAGATTCCAGGAAATCTACATCAGGATCAGTGTTCACTCTTAACGGAGGAGCAATAGTATGGCGGAGTATAAAGCAAGGTTGTATTGCTGACTCCACCATGGAAGCTCAGTATGTCGCAGCTTGCGAAGCAGCGAAGGAAGCTGTATGGCTTAGGAAGTTCTTGACAGATTTGGAAATTGTTCCAAATATGAACTTCCCAATCACCCTTTATTGTGATAACAACGGTGCAGTGGCAAATTCTAAAGAACCTAGAAGCCATAAGCGTGGAAAGCATATTGAGCGGAAATATCATCTCATCAGGGAGATAGTGCAACGAGGAGATGTGATCGTCACACAGGTAGCCTCGGAGCACAACATTGCTGATCCGTTTACTAAGTCTATCACGGCTAATGTGTTTGAGAGATACCTAAAAAGTCTAGGGCTGCGAGCTGCTCAGTAGGACAGTGGGAGAAACTTTAGATATTTGATATTCTAGTTCTCTCGACCAGCATGTACTCCACTGACGTTTTAGTCCAAGTGGGAGTTTGTTGGGTTTTATGTCCTAAAACTCGTAGTTTGTAAACTGTTTGAATGTATATATTTTATTTCAATAAAGTTGTTATTGAATTTTAGTGAATTGTGTTTGTATTAACCTATACCAATAACTAACACCCATGGCGATAGTATGAGTACTTGAACTTCATGTGTGACATGAATGTGAATCAAGTTCAAGTAGACAGCCAAAATGGTCTATAGTATAGGGATAAAGCTTGGTACCTTATCCTGGGGACACTATTGGACGCGACTCACTTTGTATAGTACAAAACGATGTGATTCGAATCGTTTCATGTAGAGACATGTGAGTGAGGGCGTCCTGTACAATGAGTTTGCACAAGACCGAACCCAGAAATAAAATCGCTCTTTCTTTATAACACCGTTTACTCTAAAGACCGGTTTTTTCATATGATGACTTAGGTAACTCGATCTCAATCCTGAGCTCACTATGAAATCCTGTTTATTCAACCTTATCCTTTGACTTGTACGGGTGAGAGTGGCCAGATTGCCGACTCAATAAGCCTACCATCTTGGGGATAAGATCGAATAAGTGGCTGGCGACATAGTTGTGCGAGATGGAATTCACTCCTACCCGCTTTAAGGGTTAGTAGAGAGGTTGTTCCCTTAAGTGCTGACTCCAGGTCTTGAACAATGGGCCCATCCTCTCCTGATCAGGAAGGAATCTGATTTGATGGTTGGACCACAAATCAATTGTTCATTAGAGGGGTCAGTGGTACTTAAGGAACAAGATATAATACAAGGGTTAAACGGTATAAATGACCCGTTGTGATTACGAACGGCCTGTGAAGGATCGACTTACTGATGATAGTTATATCAAGAGGACACAATATATCTACAGTGAGGAGTGTGCAACCCTTGGACTTTAGTGGAGTCTTCGGGGGTTAACGAATGTTGGTTAGTTCGGTTGAAAGAGTTTTGACCGGATAATCTCGTATCGTTGGAGCTTATGATCTGTAGGTCCTTACGGTTCTCCTGGCTAGCTCGGATAAAGCCGTGAAACAATATAAAAGAAAAGAAAAGAATTTGAATCGTTCAAATTCGGGTTTGTGGAAGAATATGAACATATTTAAATATGATTTAAATATGAGATTGGTCTACAATATGAATTGGATTCATATGCAAAAAGTCGGTTTTCGGAAAACCGGGTTTAATTATATTATTTAATTAATATTTGATATTGAATTAAATAATATTGATTAATATATATATATTATTTATTAATTAAAAAGTTTAATTAATAAAATAATAATTATTATTTTTAATAATATATATATATATATATATATATATATATATATGTGTCTTACATGCAAGATGTAAAACACATGTTATATATATACAAGGTATATATATATGAATCATCAGATCAATTAAAAAAAAAAAAATCAAAAACAGGCGTGAGTGCTTTTTGGGTTTCATGATTTTCAAATTGAAATTGTGATTTCAATTTTCATTCTCCGTCTTCTTCCTCGGATAAAAATAGCTCTCTGTGAAGAAAAAAGGTTTTTCTTCAGTGAGCTTCTTCCTTATTTTCTCTTGTAAAAAGAGTCCCACTACTCCGTTTCTCGGCCCGAGGATAGCGGGATTACCATGGGTGGTCCACGAAGATTTCGTGAGAAGGCTCGTTGAGCTTGTGAGGAGCTTCTGGCGGTGAAAATTGAAGAAATAAGAACGACAAGGGTATGTGTTCTAATTTCTCTTTTTCATTTCGTTTGCATGTTTCCGTTTGTTTCAATTGATGAAATTAGAGTGTCTATGATCCAAATCGCTTCCGCTGCGTGCCAAGCGCTCCATCACGAGCAAGGTGTACTTTGATTTATCTTATAAGAAACCACTTGCATGCTGACGACTCAAATCTCAAAACTCGTGAACACAAGATATTAATGCTAACGGAAAAACAAACAAGTGTATGCATAAGTTAAGAACATTTCAAAATTTTACATCCTACTCTCTCACGTGTGTGTGTGCTTAGCTTCTCCTACTCTAGCTGTTATAGACCCGGAATTCCTTTAATCGATCCTAAGACTCGTTTTCCCCCTACTTCTAGCGTTGAGAACAGTCTATTGGCTTAACGGGTCGGAAAGAGCAACAAAACAATTGGCCCAATTCTTTTCTTCTTTTCCTTGGTACTTTGTACCCTTTTCTTTTTATTTTTCTTCTTTCGAGAGAGCCTAACACGTCAAGCTTAATTCACTTCACGTTTTTAAGGACAAGTGTTCACTTCAATTAGTCACCCTTTCATGCAGTGGCAACCGTGGGTTACACGATCGCCCCTGATTACACGGGTAACACAAGAAGGAGGAACACCTCAAGAAAGAACATTTTTCATGCTTTTTACTCATAGAAATTTGAAAAATTTAGGCATAAAGCTTTGCTTAAAACAAATGAGTTATTACAAATTCTAACACATCAAGCCTCCCTAAATATGCCTTTCGAGGTGACAACAAATTTTCAGATCAAATAAAATAACTCTAAGCCTATAAGAACCAAGAGTAAGAGGGCTATGTGCTCGATGAATGTAGAGAGTATTCGGAAATTTTTTAAAATAAGCTCAAAATATGCATACAACTCATGGTTTATTCGAAATGCACAAATATGGAGTATTCTTGAATAAATCACAGACAGTCCTCATCGGACAACATGCATTCAGATTCTCATACATCTCAAAATCAAAGCATCCATGCACACAAATTATAAAGAAGTCAAAAACTAAATCCACCCCCCACCTAAAACATTGGATTGTCCCCAATGCAACTAATCCAACAGATAAAACAGTGAGAGCGATAAAATTACTAAGGGAATAGGAACCTCCCCTGAATTTTAACGGGATCGGTGGAAAGGGATGTGTGTCCTCATTTTTTTTTTCGAAATGGATCCGCAATGGTGGTCACTTCTCTTCTCTCACCTATGAAAATAAGACAACAAACTTAAACAACTAGAAATAAACAACAATAGTAAACTAATAACAAACAGAAAATACAGTCCAAGCTCGGGTGCCTCCGAGAAGCGAAAATTTTTAGAGTCGATTGCTCGACTGTATTCTCGCACACGACTCATCCATAATCGTACTTGGAAGATGCTCCATCCATCTTCCTAATTTCATCATTCCTGCAAAAAATCTTAAACAATTTTCTCTCTTGTGCCTTCTGCACACATACAACATCAATTTCAAATAAAACATAAACAACTTCGACATTCCCAACGGACTCCTGCGATTTTAACCCATCTATCCTAAACTCACTCACATCTCCATCAGACTCAACACACAGGACACCTTTATCAACATTGATTTTAAATTTTACAGTTTTTATAAAAGGATGTCCCAATAGAATTGATGCAGAAACATGAGAGGGTTCAACATTCATTTCAAGAACATAAGAATCAGCAGGAAAGTGCAAATTAATTAGTTTGACTAAAACGTCCTCCACCTTTCTCAAGGGATGCGCACAAGAATTATCAGCCAATTGCACAATAACACCGGTTTCATGCAAGTCATTCAGTTTAAGCTCTTTAAAAACAACATGAGACATTACATTAGTCGATGCTCCTAATTCTGGCATGCCATGATTGATTATTTTATCTCCTATAGTGCAAGGCAAAGTAGAAGGAATTATCTCAGTAGGATTTTCAACAATTGTCAAGGTAGAAACAGTCGAATCACAAAATTCAGTCAAGGGTGGTTCATGCAACTCATATTCATCAAAAAGTTCAGTTAAACATAATGGGTCATCCCCATCCTCAACAGTCATGCATATGTTATGTGTTACGTCTCCAAAAGTGACTATTTTAGGGAGTTATTTGCTATAAAAAGATGTACACTCTTAAGCATTTTTGGTAGAATTTAGCCTAAACATGTGCTTATATATGAGAATTTGTAGAATGAAGCTAAATTAGGACTTATGTGTAAAAGGAAGGAAAAAGAACAAAAAACAAAGCTAAAGAGTTGAAATCTGCACATTGGTGAAACATTGCGAAAACATTGCTGTCTCAGCAATGTTTTAAGTGAAAGTTGTTAAGTTGTCTAACTGATTTCCATTTTGTTACGAATTTTCAGCCGCCCATTCTTTCTCCTGCTGCCACATGGAAGGTCGTCGTTCAGAACGGATGGTTCTCCTTGGCCTAATCGTACCTGCAGAACACTATAAAAGGAGGTCAAGGGGGAAGGTTGAACACACACTTGAAGGCGTAGACTCTCCATCTCAACGTAGTCTTTTCTGCTCTTTTTCTCTCTTCCGTTTGTTGGTTGAAGGACTCAGCTGTTGGAGTCGATAATCTGAGAGGAAGAAGAGAAGATTTGTCTTCTCTTCTGATTAGATTCATCCAAACAAGGCTCTCCTTCTTCCTTCATCCGAGGCATTCGCGACGAGGGACTCTACGCACGCATCTACTTGCCTTTTCTGCTTTCTGTTTCTGTTTTCGTTGCTGTCTGTTGTAATTCGTTTATGGTTGCTACTCTAATTCATTTCGTCTCTTTCTGTTTAGTTTTCATCAGTTTAAGTTGTTGCTTTGTTTGGACCTTGGTAAATCAGAGAGTTAATTTGAGTAATTCGCAACTGTCTTCCTGCTTCTCTTCTCCTATTCTGTCATTTACATTCTGTTAAGCATGACTTCACCATCTATTCTTTCCATCCCATCTTCATCCATGAGTAACTAAACCACATAAGGGTATGCTAATGACAAGTCTATAGGTAGAAATACGTGAATCAAGCATGTAGGTTAGCTTCAAATGCATTGAATGTATGTAAGCTTTATCCCACGGGCAAATTCGATTGGCCATCCATTTTGTCTAAAGAACTCCTAACCTCTGGAAGGAGTAAGAGTTCAGAGTCGTACATTCATGCTAGCCTTTCATGGTAGCCAGAAAACGACCTAGGAATAGGCGTTTTCCTAGTACAAATCACTAAACTTGCTTTTATAAATAGATGCTTAAGGCCTTACTTGGACATGAGTAAACTAAAGGATCTAATGCATGAAGTCGAAAGATACATGAGAATGAGTTAGTTTGATGCATGATGAGGTGATCTACTGCTTAAGAATCGTATGCAAAAGCCTATAGAGGAGTCGTTATTAGCCCTTGATTCCCTACTTTACCCCTAATTCGTTGTTAGTAACATTGCTAGAAAATTGCTGTCTGCGCAATTTTCTTAGTTCAAATTTTTGCCTTAGCCATTTTTCTTAGTTTTCTGTTTTGCGATTTTATTGCTAGATAATTGCTTTCTCCGCAATTCTTTTCCTTCTACATTTGAGTTTACCTATCTACTTGCACTTGTTTATGCTTTCATACCTCGCACGTTTGGTAGAGGATATTTTGAACTATCGCTTAAATTCAAGCTGTCGAGGCTTGCCAAAATAAATTTATAAAGCCTATAACCGAGGCTTTGCAACCAGTGGTAATAGGGTCGATCCAAGGAGTAAGAACGATCAAAATCACAATTAAAATTGGGATTTAACTAATTGATTGATTTTCGTAACGGGGGGTTTTTAGCATGCAAGGGAAATAATAAAACGCTAAAAGAATAACAAGTAGAAAACGTGTGCACGGTTTGGGAGTTTCGGGATCAAATGTTAGACAATTTCGGTTCATCATTTAATGCTAAATTCATGGTATTCAGTTTATTATGCACGCGGACGACTACCAGAGAAGCCCCAAAGTAGCCGACTCCATGGTTTTTTATTAGACCACACAGTTCTAATTATACGTTCTCTAAGCTTATATCAAGGTGATCAGCCCTAAGATAAATCTAGACTTTCACTAGCTAACCGCGACGAACATTCGAGCGTGAATTCTAATTGCCAGTAGATTGCCCGCAAATACCGTATGCAATCAACAATTATCCTACCCGACCCGATACTTCGATTTAGTTTTATCTACCTAGGTTACTTAGTCGAGCAGTGAGAGGCACGACATTGCTACTCTTTAACATACACAACATGCAAAATTACTCGAGTGTCAATCGTCGAAATTCAACATGCGCGTTGGATTAAGCAAAGCAGATAAATGCTAATAAAAAGAACCAATATGCATCATTCAAGATTAGATTATCAAAACCAAAAACGTCTAACAAAACCTCCCTAAAATATTCCCAAACCGTTCACCCTTACCTTAGCCTCTCATGGCGCGGTTTGTCAATTCCGCTCCAACAATGGCCATGGAATGTGTAATCAACGTATTACAATGAAGATGGAGCTCACTAGCATGCCAACAATGGCGGAGCTCCAACGAAAATAGAGAAAAACCGAGGAAGAAGAAGACTAGAAGCTCTAAAAATGGTGGTGAGAGCCCTCTAATCCGCGCAGAAAATCGTCCTAATAAGCTGCTGTAATCGTCGTAGCGTCGAGACGCTAGGCCAGCGTCTCGACGCTGCGCCCTAAATAATCCGCGCGTGCTTCGATGGCGTCGCGACGCTGCCCCGATAAAATTCCTGCGCGCGCCTCCTCCGGAGCGTCTCGACGCCAAGCAGGGTCTCGACGCCAGGGCAGCGTCGAGCTAGCGTCTCGACGCTATCACTCGACGCTTGCTCTCGGGTTTTTCAGCGTCGAGCCAGCGTCTCGACGCTATAGCTCGACGCTGGCTCTCGGGTTTTTCAGCGTCGAGCCAGCGTCTCGACGCTGGCTCTCGGGTTGGGGGCTGGAACTTTGCCTCTCCTAGGCGGTTTTGGCCCGTTTCTTCACGGATCAACTTCCCCTTTCCCGACGCACTCCCGGGGCGCTAAAACTCCACTTTAAGCTCTCGAACGGGTCCAACGGACGCACGAGCTCTTTGCCGCATTTCTCCTACAAAAGAGGTATATTTAATCAATTAAAAGCGGACTCAAGCTAATATTAGGAAGTATTTAATAGCTCCAAAATGGAGTTATCAGACACCCCCAACTTAAACATTGCTAGTCCTCGAGCAAGCACTACAAAGAAATTGACTCTAAGGACGCGCTTTCATGCATTCTAACTCAAACCTCCATGCATATTGAAATTTTAAACACGACTATAATCATGGAAGCATTTCGTTCATGCATTGACTAGGACATATCAAAAATTAACTCTTGCCCCCTAACGTGTGTGTGTGCTAGCTAACCACTCCTAAACTCACGTAAACCCGGAAAACCAACATGCAACTCACATCCCGTTTTCCCCCTACTTCTAGCGTTTAAGAACAGTCTAAACTTGACTTACACGAGAGAGAGAAGCAAATTAAGAGACCTAATCAATTTTCTCATTCTTTCAAGTACTTTGTACTCATTCTTTAAGGTTTTTTGAACCAACACTTTTATTCACTTTTTTTCTTTTCCAACTCGAGCTGCCTAACACGTCAAACTTAGGCTAAAGCTTCACGTTTTTAAGGATGACGCTCACTTCTTTTAAGCGCTAATAAGAAGGAGGAGCGCTCCGAGAGGAAATTTCTATCAAAACATGCTTTTCTATTTTTTTTATTAGGCTAAGCACATGCTTTCTCAATTAACTAACCACTAACTCTCATGCAACAAGCTACCTAAGGGTGCCTTTCGGGGTGACAACAAGAATTAGTGTTACATGCAATTTTTCGAACCTACGGAATCTAGGAAGGGGTTGCTAAGTGCGCGATAAGTGCAAGGGAGCAACAGAAAAAATTTTAAAATTTTTGACATGAACCTAATAAACACAAAACTCATGCAAAAACTCGATTATGAACATGCTCAAATTTCCAACATGCATTTCCTAGGCTATCATAGTCAGAAAACAGTAAACAGAGTCCATCGCACTTCAATATCATTATAGCACTTCTCAACAAACTACACATGTGAATCCATCAGACCATCTCCAAACAAACACCCTCAACTTGAAATCATGGCATTGTCCCCAATGCCATCCAGTCAGATACAACAAAGTAAAAAGGGAAGAAGAAGTACACTTCCCTGACTCTTTGTGAAGCTGGCGAGGGCGAGGAAGCGGCGCACAAAAGCATCAGAGCCCAAAATTGTCTTCTCTTCCTCGATTCCTAAAAGAAACACAACAAGCATGTTAAAACTAAGTTAATCTAAAAAGCAATAAAACAAAACTTAAAGCATAAAAACAGTCCATCGCTCGGGTGCCTCCGAGAAGCGCAGAATTTTTAAAGTCGTTTGCTCGACTGTATTCTCTCCACAGACTCATCCATAGTCTGTAAGTGCGGGGGACGATCCAGACTTGTCCACGTCCACACTTTTCCTGCAATCATCCTGAAAAATATTTTGCACTCTTCGTGCCTCGGGCATGTGAATATCAGAATAGTTAGTGCAAAATTCAGCATTATCATCAAACAAATTCAAATCAGATTTTTTAACCGAGACATGGGAACCATCCCTCAAGCGCGAGGGTAGACTCCCATTCTCGTCATGCTCAGACACAACAGAAATATTCTCAGCAGATTTCCCATCAAATAGTGAAAACTCATGCAAAATATCATCAAACTCTAACGAAACGACGCCCTTAAACACATCGATTTTGACCCTAGCGGTCTTAAGAAAAGGGCGTCCTAACAACATAGAGGACGAGGCATGCGATGACTTCTCATTCATGTCTAAAACAAGGAAATCAGCGGGGAACATCATATCCCCAACTCTAACCAGAACATCTTCTACTTTCCCCCTAGGACATATGCTTGACCCATTAGCCAACTGGACAGACACGTTACACTCATGCAATTCATTTAAATTCAGTTCACGAAACAGTGCATAAGACATGACATTCACAGAGGCTCCTAAGTCTAACATGGCATTATGAACGACTTTACTACCTATAGTGCAAGGAATAGTAAAGGTACCTGGATCATTGCACTTGGCGGGCAACGTACCTAGGAGTATAGCAGAGACGTTCTCCTTTCTCTTCTCAGTCCCTCTGGACTTCCTTTTCGTAGCGCACCAGCTTCTTAAGAATTTCGCATACTTGGGCACTTGACTGAGTGCCTCTAGGAGCGGGATATTTACCATCACCTTTTGGAAGGTTCGAAGGACCTCCTCATCATCGGACTCCAAAGTAGGCTTCGCAAGCCTACTCGGGAATGGTGCTCTGGCAACATCCTCAGGTACACTGACCTTCTCATCTCTTTTCTCATTCTGAACCTCGGGAGCAGGCGGGGCGGACACATTCAGGCTGTCCTTAACTTCCTTCACAGCTCTGGTGGAAAGCGATTTCCCACTCCTCAGCTGGATAGCACTCACGTTTTCACATGAGTTGACCGTGGTTTGGGAAGGAAGCTTTCGTGAGCTCTTGCTCTCGAGTTTACTGATCGACACCGCCGTCTGTGTCAGCTGCTTGTTCAGATTCTACATCTCTGCCTTATGAGAATTAAGCTCTTCTCGAGCTTCTTTCTGAAACTGGCTGGTGCTCGTCACGATGGTTCGTACCATCTCTTCTAATGAGCTGGAGGAGCTCGAGGCTTGAGCCTGGGTGGAAGAATTAGGCCTGTCGTGGGACTGGCCTTGGAAGCGAGACTGTCCTTCCCTGTTCCCATAGCTAAAGTTTGGATGGTCGCGCCAACCGGGGTTGTATGTGTTTGCATATGGGTCGTACTTCCTTGGGTTGGAAGCGTACCCCCCGATTGCATTGACCTCCTCCACCTCACGGTGTCCTCCAACAATCTTTTTAAGCATATTTCCTATCTCGGCCACCTGGGCCCTCATCTCAGTCATCTCGTGGCTCTGAGCCACGCTGTGCACTTGTCCTTGCCCTCGAATACCAAACTGCTGCGAGTTGGTTGCCATGTTCGCTATCAACTGCTTGGCCTCAACCGGGGTTTTGTCAATCAGTGCCCCGCCACTCGCTGCATCAATCACCTGCCGGTCGTGGGGCGTCATCCCCTCATAAAAATACTGGATCAACAGCTGATCGACAATCTGATGGTGTGGGAAGCTCGCGCACAGGCGCCCAAATCGCTCCCAGTATTCGTGCAGGGACTCTCCAACATCTTGGCTGATCCCATAAATCCTCTTTCGCAGAGTCGTGGCCAAAGATGCGGGAAAGTATTTTTCCAAAAAAACCCGCTTCATGTCCTGCCACGTGTTGATCGATCCAGAGGGCAGGTAATACAGCCAATCCCTGGCTTTGTCCTTGAGCGTGAAGGGGAATGCCCTCATGTTCAGCTGCTCCTCCGTGACTCCTGCGGGCTTCATCCCCGCGCAGACGCAATGGAATTCCATCAGGTGTTTGTTCGCGTCCTCACCTGCATTGCCATGAAAAAAAGGTAACTGGTGAATTAAACCTGACTTTAATTCGAAGTTACCTGCTACCACGGGGTAGTTTATGCACAAAGGCTGCAGGTTCAAATCTGGTGCTGTCAGTTGCTTCAGCGTCTGTGGCGCGTCACCTTGCGCCATCTCATCAACCAAGAAGGGATTGCCTTCTTCTTCTTCTTCAACCGGTCTCTGCCCCTCACGGGCTTCTCTCCTTAATCGCCGCTCCTCTCTGTCAATGTCTGGGATAAACTGCAATCTACTACCCTCAGAGGAACGGGTCATACACAAACAAAAAACCAAACATACAAGATACAAACAGAAAAAAATTTCAGCAAACCATCAATCAATTAAATTCAAACTTAAATCATAATTCTAATCAAATTGCCTACTCCCCGGCAACGGCGCCAATTTTGGTAGAGGATATTTTGAACTATCGCTTAAATTCAAGCTGTCAAGGCTTGCCAAAATAAATTTATAAAGCCTATAACCGAGGCTTTGCAACCAGTGGTAATAGGGTCGATCCAAGGAGTAAGAACTATCAAAATCACAATTAAAGTTGGGATTTAACTAATTGATTGATTTTCGTAACGGGGGTTTTTAGCATGCAAGGGAAATAATAAAACGCTAAAAGAATAACAAGTAGAAAACGTGTGCACGGTTTGGGAGTTTCGGGATCAAATGTTAGACAATTTCGGTTCATCATTTAATGCTAAATTCATGGTATTCAGTTTATTATGCACGCGGACGACTACCAGAGAAGCCCCAAAGTAGCCGACTCCATGGATTTTAATTAGACCACACAGTTCTAATTATACGTTCTCTAAGCTTATATCAAGGTGATCAGCCCTAAGATAAATCTAGACAGTCACTAGATAACCGCGACGAACATTCGAGCGTGAATTCTAATTGCTAGTAGATTGCCCGCAAACGCCGTATGCAATCAACAATTATCCTACCCGACCCGATACTTCGATTTAGTTTTATCTACCTGTGTTACTTAGTCGAGCAGTGAGAGGCACGACATCGCTACTCTTTAACATACACAACATGCAAAATTACTCGAGTGTCAATCGTCGAAATTCAACATGCGCGTTGGATTAAGCAAAGCAGATAAATGCTAATAAATAGAACCAATTTGCATCATTCAAGATTAGATTATCAAAACCAAAAACTTCTAACAAAATCTCCCTAAAATATTCCCAAACCGTTCACCCTTACCTTAGCCGCTCATGGCGCGGTTTGTCAATTCCGCTCCAAGAATGGCCATGGAAGGTGTAATCAACGTATTACAATGAAGATGGAGCTCGCTAGCATGCCAACAATGGCGGAGCTCCAACGAAAATAGAGAAAAACCGAGGAAGAAGAAGACTAGAAGCTCTAAAAATTGTGGTGAGAGCCCTCTAATCCGCGCAGAAAATCGTGCTAATAAGCTGCTGTAATCGTCGTAGCGTCGAGACGCTAGGCCAGCGTCTCGCCGCTGTGCCCTAATTAATCCGCGCGTGCTTCGATGGCGTCGCGACGCTAGGCCAGCGTCGCGACGCTGCCCCGATAAAATTCCTGCGCGCGCCTCCTCTGGAGCGTCTCGACGCCAAGTAGGGTCTCGACGCCAGGGCACCGTCGAGCTAGCGTCTCGACGCTATCACTCGACGCTTGCTCTCGGGTTTTCAGCGTCGAGCCAGCGTCTCGACGCTATAGCTCGACGCTGGCTCTTGGGTTTTTCAGCGTCGAGCCAGCGTCTCGACGCTATAACTCGACGCTGGCTCTCGGGTTGGGGGCTGGAACTTTGCCTCTCCTAGGCGGTTTTGGCCCGTTTCTTCACGGATCAACTTCCCCTTTCCCGACGCACTCTCGGGGCGCTAAAACTCCACTTTAAGCTCTCGAACGGGTCCAACGGACGCACGATCTCTTTGCCGCATTTCTCCTACAAAAGAGGTATATTTAATCAATTAAAAGCGGACTTAAGCTAATATTAGGAAGTATTTAATAGCTCCAAAATGGAGTTATCAACGTTCCTTAATAGTTAGGCACTTTAAACCCAAATCTACCCCATTTAAACCACCCTTTCTCACTTAACATCTCACTTCGTTAGTAACTAAGAATAAATCTCTGTGGGAAATCGAATGAAAAAATACTTATTACTTGCTACAGGACCATGTATGCTTGCATGTTCTGAGTGCTCTACCATTGCATCTTTATTTTAAACATTGAGCACGCAACAAGTTTTTGGCATCGCTGCCGGGGATTTTGTTTAGTGAATACGAAGTCTGTTAAGTTAGAAAAACCAATTCTTAATATCTAGTGGAGCTGATCTCTTTCCATTTTCTTCTAAAGGTACCATTGGGTTAGTTTATGAATGAGCATTCAAGTAGCGATCTAGAATTCAATCCTGAGCCTGAAAGATTACTGAGGGCCAGAAACAGAGCTAAGAAACGCCTCTTCAAACAACCCCCTGTAACTCAAAACTTTGCTGACTCTGCGGAGTCTTCGCAATTCTTACAAACCGAAATGGATAGACCAGTCCCAAATCCAGTACCTACCATTCGCAACCCCATCGAAATAGCGAATGACAAGGATAGTGCCATCCTCTCCTACTTAGTTCCTAGGCCTGGGGAGCTTAACCCAAGCATTATACGCCCGAAAATTACTGCCAACTCATTCGAGTTAAAGCCAGTAATGTTCCAAATGCTGTCCAATGTGGGACAATTTTTTGGAGTGGAAAATGAAGATCCCCACAACCATTTAAGAAACTTCCTAGGAGTCAGTGATACCTTCATCATCCCTGGAGTTTCCCAAGAAGCTTTGAGGCTTTACCTCTTTCCCTACTCATTAAGAGATAAAGCCAAAACGTGGTTAAATTCATTACCCTCCAGATCAATTGTCAATTGGACTGATCTGGCTGAAAAATTCCTAGTCAAATACTTCCCACCTGATAGGAATTCCAACTTTCGTGATGACATTATCAAGTTCAAACAAGCCGAAAACGAGTCCCTTCACGAAGCTTGGACAAGGTTCAGGGACCTTTTGCTTAAATGTCCACACCATGGCATTCCATGGTGTATCCAAATAGAAGTCTTTTTTAAAGGATGCAACCCCAGCACAAGACAAGTGCTGAATTCGTCAGCTGGTGGTTCCATGCTTTCTAAAAGCTATAATGAAGCATATGGGATTTTGGAGAAAATCTCAGCCTCTCACTGTAGATGGTCGGATGATCCAGTAGAGCCAAGTAGAGCTCAAGACAAGGATGCACTCAGTGCCATGAGTAGCCAAATAAACGCCCTGACCAATCTAGTTAAACATATGGCTCAAACCAATCTCCAAACCAGTGTCAACACCGCCGCAACCATTTCAATGGGCAAATCAAATAGTCAAGGTGAGACAATAATTTGTGGGTTCTGTGGGAAAGGGCACCTGTATGATTACTGCCCTGGGAATCCAGCCTCAGTCTGCTATGTTGGAAGTCAACAGCAGCCTAGGAACAACCCCTACTCTAACACTTACAACCCTGGTTGGAGAAACCACCCAAATCTTTCTTGGGTTGGACAACAAAACACTAACCAAAGTCAAAACCAACCAAGACCGAGTGGAACACCTGGTTTCACTCAACAAAATAACCAATCCATGTACCAAAAGCCATATAACCCACCAATGGGGTCATCAGTAGAAAATTTACTTAAGGAGTACATTGCAAAGATCGATGCTACCTTACAAAGTCAGCAAGCTACCCTTAGGAGCTTAGAAAACCAGATAGGGCAACTAGCAAATGAACTAAAAAATAGGCCCCAAGGTAGGTTCCCTGCTGACACTGAAGTACCTAGAAGGGATGGGAAAGAGCAAGTTCAAGCAATTGAACTTCGCAGTGGAAGACCATTGGTAAGCAACACTAGAGATACACCAATGAGAGTAGAGAATGAAGAGTCTAATGCTCCATTGGATTTTCTGCCAAACCATGGTCAACCATCAACAAGCACATCAAGGGTGAGGCTGGGACCAATCATTGAGGAACCAGAAGAGATACCAAGGCCTCCCCTATCCTTAGGCGACCTGAAGTGCCTACATATGTGCCACCACCTCCATTCCCTAGAAGGCTGAAGAAAAAACAAGAACAGGAAGTGCACTTTAATAAATTTTTAGAAATTTTAAAACAAGTGCATGTGAACATTCCATTTGTAGAAGTCTTGCAGTCTATGCCTTCATATGTTAAGTTTTTGAAAGATATAATTACTAACAAAAAAAATATTGGTGAATTCGAAACAGTGAATCTCACCGAGGAGTGCACAGCCATACTCCAGAACAAGCTACCAAAGAAGGAGAAGGATCCTGGTTCCTTCACCTTAGCAGTTGAGTTAGGGGGCAAGCACGTGGGCAGAGCTCTTTGTGACCTGGGAGCCCTAAACTATTGAAGCTAACGGAAAATTAAAACAATAAAAACTGTGAAGGAACAAATTTAAATGGCATGTTTGACTTCAAAGAATGGGATTGATCACAATTGGTGTTCGGATCATCGATAACTAAATACATAGACACAACGCTTAAAGCACGCAATTCGTTTGGTTATTTCTAACTCAAACGACCCAAAGATACAATTAGAAAAGTGCAATTCTAATTGTTATTGACAGTTTCTCAAAATAAGGTGATCAATCCTAAAATGATTAACGGACAGAGACGGGAACATTGCGACGAATTAACCCGGAGACTAAATCGATTTTTCCTCTTTACCCAAAATCTAACATGAAGGTTATCTAATTTCTACCCCCAATTGTCACTTGGGATCAAACTAAATACCCATATTCAGATTTGTGTTACCTAGCGATTGAGGCAATTATACGTCCTAATCTCTAACGGTAAAGCATGCATAAGGACTCGGGCGTCACTCCTAATCAGTTACCCAAGCTATTTAGATGAAGAACAAGGAAGAAGATGCATAAAGAAGACAATCTAATTCATACACAAATTAGGGCAAATCTCCCCTTAATCCAAATTGATTACAATCCCAAACTAGAAATCAAACACTTACATGTTTAGGTATCCATGGAGGTGAAGAAGAGAGCCACAAATGGCTAAGAATCCCCAAATTTCGAAAGAGGTAGGAGAAGAGCCAAAAGAGAATGCCCTAAATTAAGAAAAATGGGTATTTATACCCATTTTTCCGTCGGGTCAGCGCCTAGGCGCTGAGCTCTCTGGAAAATTTACAAAATCGGGCATTTTTGTTGACTTTTAATGACGGGCTTCTGCTGGGTTTTAATGACGGTCATTTACAGTCACGGATAGGGCGCGCGGGCGCGAGGTGTTGACCGACCGTTGACCGTTGACTGGTGCAGTTGACTGTTACAAAATGAAGGAAAATCTTGAATTCACCAAGATTTGAACCTAGGCATCCCCATTGTCTTGCCAAACCTTGCACCATTAAGCCATTAATGAATTTTGAGTTATAATTAGATTATTTAATTAATGTAGTATAATCACTCAAAACCGTTAATTAATAAAATGCTCTTAAATATTCATTTAAGCTCTTAATTTACGCAAATGCCCGATTTACCCCTTAACAATTAAATTATACAAAATATATCAATTAAGCCCAAATAATTATTCTAATTTACAAGACTTAGGAGCTAAATATTAGCACTTTTAGAGTGCTATCATTAACAAATTATTAACCTCACACCTCACACGCATGCTCATAAAGCATGGTTAACTTTACTCAAATACCGGGTAGTCCCCAGGTAGGAGGTGTTCCGTCAATTCAAGTCCTCCAACCTTAGATAGGAGTTCACCGGGTGAGTTTCTCATAACCTTAGCATTTACGAGATAACGACCTATTTTATCCAATAAAACAAACCGAACCATTTAACCCTAAATGAGAATGCCACTTATTTTTGTTATAGATTTTAAAAGTCTAAGTCATTTTTACAACACTTGCAAAAAACTAGATTTACTACAACAAACTTCTATATGCTTATCAAACATACATTCCCTAAGGCATGACAAGTTGAATATTTAACTTCATAATCAATATAACACTTATATCGATTATCTTCTTAAACATACAACTCCTAATTCATAAATTAATATAACACTTATATCAATTTTCATGAATTAAACATGCATCCTATACATAATAACACTTATAACATACAATATGCATAAAACTAATGTTGGAAGTTTTAATTTCATAATTAATATAACACTTATATCAATTATTCTATTAAACAACAACATCCAATTCATGTATTAATATAACTCTTATATTAATACTCATGAATTAAACATCATATACATTATAACACTTATAACATACAATATGCATAAAACTTAGACAACTTATGTTGTAGGTTCAATTTCACAATTAATATAACACTTATATTAATTATTCTATTAAACTAACAACAACTAATTCATGAATTAATATAACTTTTATATTAATACTCATGAATTCCTAAATATGCATACTATATATTATAACACTTATAACATATTAACTATTCATGGAACATGCTTCCTACGGTGAGATTTTAAATCTATATGGCATACGTTATGCACATACAAACATGAAATTTAATTAAAACATACATTCACAATGCATAATTAATTAAACACACTCAAGTGAATCGATTTTGTCATTTAGCAAACAATAACTATTTTATTACAAGCTTGATCATCAAGCTAAGTCTTGAGCGGACTTCGAACTCTTCGCACCGCCTTTGACAAGCTTGCTCCCTTGAACGCTTTGGCCAATTTTCTTCGAGCTTCTCTTTGTATATCCAAGAACGAGTTTGAACTTGCACCGAACATTTCGGCGAGCTCAAAACTTGAGCTTCTTTCACAAAGAAACCTATATGGACTCTAATGACTCTAAAATTACAAACTTTTTTAACCAGACATTAAAGCCCATACATTCTTGGGCAATTACAAATTATGAAATTCAAAAAGAAACGATGCCAAAATCGATATTCACTTTAGACACCAATTCAAAAACAATTTCTAAAAAAAAAATACCCACCAACTTAAATTGATGCAAATTGAGTTAATCACAAAATCGCTCTGATACCAATTGATGGAGCGTTATACGCAGCGGAAGCGATTTTGGATCTATGATACTCTAATTTCATCAATTTAACAAATAGAAAACATGCTAAAACAACGAAAATTAAGAAATTAGAATTACATACCCTTGTAGTTCCGATTTCTTCAAGCTCCATTGCACGTTCCTCGTCACGAACACTCCGAAATTCCTCTCACGAATGTCCCGAGGACCACCCGAGGTAGTCCCGCTATCCTCGGCGCCGAGCAACGGACTTGTGGAACTCCGAAGCAAGAGAAAAGAAAAGAAAGAGAAACAAAGAGGAAGAAGAAGAAGGATGGTTGGTTGAGAGAACTCCGTAAACAGAAGCTCCAAAAAAGTCTTATGCTGGGTTTATGTAACATATGTCTTACATGCATTGTGCTGTAAGACATATATATATAATTATTATTATTTTATAAATTAAATAAAATCTAATTAATTTTAAATAATAATAAATATTTTTTATTTATTAAATTTTTTAATAAATAATATATATATATATATATATTAATTAATTAAACTTTTTAATTAATTAATATTATTTAATTCAATATCAAATATTAATTAAATAAAATGGCAAAAGCCGGTTTTCCGAAAACAGACTTTTTTGCACATGAATCTTATTCATGTTTTAGACCATTCCCATATGATTTAAATATGTCCATCATCCTTCCACAAACTGAATTTGAACAATTCAAATTCTTTTTTCTTTTATTTTTATTTTTCTTTTCTCCTCCATTGTTGCACGGCGTTATCCGAGCTAGCCAGGAGAATCAAAAGGACCTACAAATCATGAGCTCCAACGATACAAGATTATTCGGTTAAAACTCTTTTAACCCGAATCAATCAACTTTCGTTAACCCCTGGAGACTCCACTAAAGTCTGAGGGTTGCAGTCTCCTAACAGTAGATATATTATGACCTCTTGATATAACCGTCATGGGCAAGTCGACCCTTCACAGGTTGTTCGTAACCACAGCTAGGTCGTTTAAACCGTTTAACCCCTACGTTACGTCTTTGTTCCTTAAGTACCACTTACACCTCTAATGAACAATAGATCAGAGGTCCTACCAACAGATCAATTAACCCTCTCTCATCAGGAGAGGGTGAGCGCTCATTGTTCAAGCCCCGGAGTCAGGTAATAAGGGAACAACCTATCTACTAACCCTAAAAAGTGGGTTAGGAGTGAACTCCATTTTACTACCCTATGTCCCCAGCTACCTATTGGACTTTATCCCTGAGATGATAAGTTATTGAGTCGGCGCTAATAGGCCACTCTCACCCGTACAAGTCTAAGGATACTGTCTAATAAGCAGGAGTTCATAGTAAGCTCAGGATTTAGATCGTGTTACCAGCCATCAGTTTGATATAGTCGATCTCTTCAGTAAACGGCGTTATGAAGAGATAGCGACTTTTTCGTGGTTCAGTCTTATGCAAACTTATTGCACACGACGCCCCCGCTCGCACATCTCCATGTGAAACGATTCGGATCACATCGTTTTGTACATTACAAAGCGAGCCGCATGCAATAGTGTTACCAAGATAAGGTACCCAGCTTTATCCGTATACTATAGATCGTTTTGACTGTCTACTGGAACCTGATCCACATTCATGTCAGACATGAAGCTCAAGTACTCCTCCTTCGCCGTGGGTGTTGGTCATTGGTATAGATTAATCCAAACACGTGTTACTTTATTCCAGTAAACTTTTTTACTGAATAAAACTAATAACTCTTTATTCTAAATAGATATTTACAAACATAATTGTTTACAAACCACGAGCTTTAGGACATAAAACCCAACATATATATATATATATATATATATATTGTTGAACTTAATTGATAAGGGTTAAATCAGACTTAGAGTTTAAAAGAATGTTTTAGAGGATAATATTAATTAATCGTTTTGAATGTTTATACTATGTAATTTAACGAATCAAATGTTAACTCAAACCACAAATGTTAAGAGGACTATGTGCTCAATGAATATAAGGGAGTCAAAAGAAAAACAAAATTGGCTAAAATACATTCTCATGCTTCTCAACAGATGCAAATAAGAAAAATCAAAAGCACATCCTAGATCATCCTCACCAAATAACATGCAATCAGAATCTCATGCATCTCCAGTTCAGAAATCCAAACATGCTCAAACAGTAGAGGAATTCCACAGACATGCACTCCAAACCTTAAACAATACATTGTCCCCAATGTATTATGTAACCTATCTAAGCAATTCAAGCAACAAAAGTAACGGGAACAGAAAACCTCCCCTGATTTTGTGTGGTCCATAGTCAGAGATGAGTGGTCCTTGCCCAATTCTTTTGTCCCTTAGGTCAAACTCTTACAAAAGAAAACAAACAAACTAAGCTAAGAAAAGAAAAACTGAAAGTAAAGACAAGAATTGAAAAACACATGGGTTGCCTGCCAAGAAGCGCAATGTTTTTAGCGTCGTTATGCTCGACGTGTCCACCACTCTGTCAAGGTACCTAAAAATTCTCGTAGTTCTTTGGCCCCTTCTTCCTAGAATCAATAAAACTTGATAAGATAAGAAAGCTATTCGACTTCTCAAGGCAGCTGAACAAAGATATTTTATTTTTATTTTTTTAGTATAAGGGAAAAAAGTAAGACTTAACAGACTCAAATAAAATAAAATAAGACTCGATAGACTTGAGAATAAGGAAGAGAACATGCATCAATAAAGAAACTTTCAAGAAATAAAGCAGACAGAGACTCGTGAGCCTCAATCTCTATCACCTGAATCTCCTTCTCGGGACTAAGCTTTACCTCTTCCTTAATCTCACAAACTTCATCTTCGCATGGCGGAGCGTTCTCAATTTCTTCAGCATGATCGGTGATTATTTCCAAGAGCATATAGCCAATTTGCTCCTTCATTTGTTCGAATGACATACCTTGGTTAGACGTCTGAAGAAATTGGTCTTGCTGCTCAAGAAACTCTTGAGTGGGGTAGACTTCAAAGATGTTGGTTGGTGGAGACTCAAGACATGTGTCGGAAATATGCCCTCGAAAAGAGCAAAAACTACACCCTGATTTTACCATCATTTCCTTAAGAAAGATCACACGAACCTTAAAGTGCAACTCAGACATTTGACTATGAGATTCTCTAGCCTCCCTGTCACGCTCAAGAGCATCTCTTTCAGCATCATTCATGGAAGCTAGCCCCTGATATTCCAACAGAAGATCTGCCATGCTACAACAAGATGACACAAAACCAAAGAAATATATATATATATATATATATATATATATATTTAAAGAAAATAAAATTTAACTCAGAGAAACTAAATGATTCCCTGGCAATGGCGCCAAATTTGGTAAATGAAAGAGCGCATATCACAAATGCGGAAGCGATTTGGATCAATGGCACACTAATTTCATCAATTTAGCCAAACAAAAAACATGCTCAAAACTGAAAAATGCAAAGAAGTATGAACACATACCTTTGTTGCTCAAATTCTCCAAATTCGTTGCTTGTTTCTTCTCACGAAATCTTCGAGAACCACCTCTAGTGTAGTCCCGGCTATCCTAAGGCCTAGCAACAAGATGGTGGGACCTTTTTATGAGGGAATTACTTTGGAAGAAGGGGAATGGGAGGTGTATGCAATGAGAGTTTTTGAGATGGAGAGAATGTCACACATTCTTCAAAAGTTATAAAAAAAAACATCAAAACTCAACTCATTTGAGTAACTCTCAATTTAAAAGCAACATTAAACTTACACCTTGCTCAAAGAAGGATTAGTCATGAGCCAAATATCCACTTAAAGTGAGTTTTAAGTAGGTTACATATAACCCTCTTTCTAACTCAAAAAGTTTGCCATTTCCCACTTTCTCTTATTTTATATATAAATGTTTTTTAAATTAATTCAAAATTAATTTTAAAAAAATAAAAATAATATTATAATTAATTAATTTTTTTAATTAATTAATATATTATTTAATTTTAATATCTAATATTGATTAGATAATAAGACTAATCTCAGTTTCTAAAACCGACTTCTCGCACATGAATCCCTATTCATGTATTAGACCGATCCCATATTTAAATCATATTTAAATATGTTCGCCTATCTTCCAAAACTGAATTTGAATCACTTCAAATTATTTTGTCTCATATTGTTACATGGCTTAATCCAAGCTAGCTTGGAAACCTAAAGAACCTACAGATCATGAGCTCCAACAATACGAGATTAACCGGCCAAACTCTTTAGCCAAACTAATCAACATTAGTTAACCCCCGAGACTCTCAAATAAAGCTCAAGGGTTGCACTCTCCTCACCGTAGATATATTTTTGTCCTCTTGATATAACCATGATTAGTAAGTCGATCCTTTACAGGTCGTTTGTAATTATAGCTAGGTCAAATATACCGTTTTACCCCCGTAATTACATCTTATTCCTTATGTCCCATTGATCCTCTAAAGAACAATTGGTTTGTGGTCCAACCACAAAACTATATCCCTCTCGGGCCAATAAGAGGGTGAGCCCATTGTTCAAAACCCAGAGTCACCACTTAAGGGAACAACCTCTCTATTAAACCCTAAAGGCGCGTAGGAGTGAATTCCATCTCTCAAGAGTATGTTTCTTCCTCCCTACCCGGTCTTATCCCCAAAATGGTAGGCATATTAGGTCGGCGATCTCGGGCCACTCTCACCCATGAAAATCAAAGGATGATGTCGAATAAAAAGGAGTTCATAGTGTGCTCAAGATTCAAATCGAGTTACCTAGGTCCTCATATAAAAATATCAATCTTTACAGTAAACGGAGTTATAAAGAAAGAGTGACTTAATTTTGCGGTTCGGTCTTATGCAAACTCATTGCACAGGACACCCCCACTCGCATGTCACATGAACGATTTCAGATCACATCGTTTGACCTATACAAAGTGGGTCGCGTCCATAGTGTCCCCAGGATAAGGTACCTAGACCTATCCCTATACTATAGACCGTTCTGGCTATTACTCGAACTTGATCCACATTCATGTCTCCACATGAAGTTATGAACTCCAAGTATACATCATATAGCCAAGGGTTCTTAGTTTATTGGATTAGGTTTAAACGAACACAATTCACTTTATTCAATAATAACTTTACTGAATAATCCTCAATAACAACTTTATTGAAAAATAGAATATACATTCAGTTTACAAACCACGAGTTTTAGGACATAAAACCCAACAAACGGGTTGTCGAGGGCCGCCAAACTACATTTATAAACTGGCTTGCTAATCAAGCTTGTAGAGAGCGGTAGTAAGGTCGATCCACAGGGAACCATGAACTAGCTTCTCTTAATTAATTTACATTCTCCTTAATTAAAACAATAAATAATACGGGGGGATTGGTTAAAGAAAACAAATTAAAAACATGCAAAAAATTAACTAACGGAAAATTAAATCCGAAGAAATTAAAATTGTAACATATGCTCGAAATTTAAGGGATCAAGATTTACATTGATGCGACTCGAATCATAAGGATTCTAATGAACTTAGCTAAGATGCCCATGCACACAATTTGATTGACCATATTGTAGTACAAACATGGGAAGAAGATGCATTGAGCTAATAAAATGCTAAGTTAAAACTTAAGAACTATCCCTCACTAATTGCATCAAAGTTATAATCTCTAACCTTAAATTATAGCACTTACATAAGTTGCTCGTGGTGAAAATCAAGACAAATCAACAAAAGTTTAGCTTGAATACAAGAAACTAGAGAGAAAATGAAGTTATTCCTCTAAAAATCGGAGTTCTTACAATAGAGGAGGTAGAGAATGACCTAAAAAAATTTAAGGATTCCTTTTATAGTCCCACGGAAGGGTCAAGACACTGCTTACAGCGTCGAGACGATACGGACGAAAGAAAACGCAAAAGACCGTGCGCGCGTCTGGCAAGTGCCTGGGCACTCAAAATTGGTGCTTAGGCGCCCGACTATCGGGTTTGGCGCTAAAGTGGGGCGTTTTTTACAAAAAAATATACAAAATTGTTGTCCTCCCACATATTCAAACTTAAGCCCCTTGATATGCCAAAAACCTTTTGCACCACCAAACCATTCATCAATGTTTGGATAATATTTGATTGATTAATTAATTTACCTAGTATAAGCATTCAGAGCGATTTGTTAAATTATCCTCTAAAACTTTCTTTTAAGCTCTAATAAACTAACGCTTATTCAACAAGGTTATGCTCGTGACTATGAGGTCATGAATTAAATCCGCTTTAATTAAAATAGTGTTGCAAAAAAAAAAAAAAAAACTAACGCAATGGTCTGATTTATCCCTTAGCAATTAAATTCAACAAAATATATAGTTTAAGCCCAATAAATTCCTTAACTCACAAAACTTAGGAGATATAAATTAGAACCTTTAGAGTGTTATCAGTGATATTGATCATGGTGAACAGGTTGTGAGGCCCACCAACTTACATTTATAAACTCGTATTTATAACTTGTAGAATAGTGGGAACCAGATCGATCTTAGAGAACAAAAAATTAGCTTCTCCTAATTAACTTTTATTTTCCTTAATTAAAACAATAAATAAAACAAAGGGATTGGTTAGAGTAAAACTAACTAGAAACATGCAGAAAATTAATTAACGAATATTAAATAAACATAAAATAAAATTGTAACCAGTGCTCCTAATTTAAAGGATCGAGATTTACTTGGATGTAACTCAGATCACATGGATTCTAACGACCTTAGTTATTCTATTCCAAGCACACAGCTTGCTTGCCCGGATCTGTAACAAACAACCCAAATAATTAATTAAGATCTTGCAATCCTAATTAAACTTGACAATTAATCAACTTGGGGTGATCGTTTCATATCGATTAATTGTCAGTGACGGGAAACACTGTGATTGACTATTCTTTTGGGATCCTTACCGAATAGTCTCATTTATCCCCAAATTTGAAGCTCATTATGCAAACTAGAGTGATCATGGATAGCCGATGTCACTTACGCATAATTAAACCATTGCTACTTGATTAGGACATGACATTTGTATCGTTAATCTTTAACTATTTCGCCGACAAAAACAATTAGAGCGTCAATCCAATCAAAATTTCTAGCTACTATGATATTCTTATGAAAATAGGATGTAATTTAAAATAATAAATGCTAAGTATAAAATAAAGAGCAAAACCTCACTAAATGCATCAAAGAATTAATCCCTACCCTTAAATTAGAGCCCTTACCTTATGTGTTCGTGATGAAAATTTTATCCAAAATTACAAATATTTAGCTATCATTGTTGCGTGCTCAGTGTGTAAGTAAAATATAAAGGCAAGAGCACTCAGATCATGCAAGCATACATGGTCTGCAGCAAGTGATAAATATTTTTAATTCGTTTTCCCACATAGATTGAGTTTAGTTACTAACGAGTTGAGGTGCTAAATTAGATAGGGTCACTTAAATTGGGTAGATTTGGGGTTGTTGTGCTGAGATAATAAAGAAGCAAGAAGGATGCAAGCATAAACGAAAAGCCAGTAAAGAGATTAAGTTATATTGTGGAGAAGAAAGAATTGCGGATCTCGCAATGTTTTAGCAATAAAATCGCAAAAGTAAAAGACTAGAAAAAATGCTAAGGCAAAAACAGAACTATTTTATTGCGGTTCTCGCAATAATCTAGCAATAAAATTATCGACGATTTAAATGTAAGATAAGGCAGCAAGGTCGACTTAAGACTCCTCTATAGGCACTTAACTACGATCATTCAGCAGTAGATTAACATATCATGCATCGTTTTAGCTCAGTCTCATGCATCTCTTGATTACATGCATTAGATATTTAGTTCACTCATATCAAAGTAAGACATAAACACCTATTTATACAAGCAAGCTAAGGAACGTGCTAGGAGAACGCCTATTCCTAGGTCATTTTCTAGTTACCCTAAAAGGCTAGCATGAATGGATGACTCTAAATTCTTACTCCTTCCGGAGGTTAGGAATTCTTTAGACAAAATGGATGGCCGGTCGAAATTGCCCATGGGATGAAGCTCACATACATTCAATGCATTTGATGTTATCCTACATGCTGAACTCTCGTATTTCTACCCTATAGATTCATCTTTAGCAGACCTTTGTTTGATTAGTTACTCATGGTTTTCGAAAAACTAAAAGAGATGGATTGCGTGATCATGATTTAGAGAACTTAGTAAAAGCGATTGAATAAGAGATAACAAAATGCAGAACTCAAGAGACTTAATTGATTACTCTTTAAAAACCGAATACAAATACTTCAATAACAGACGTGCAAAGGTTCGAAAGCAGTAAAGAATAAGGGTTGTAGAAGTAACGATCCAGATCAATGTTGCAAATGGAAACCAATCAGAAAGAAAACAATAAGAAAACTGTAAAAGGTGCATGGATCTCCTCGTCGCAAACGCCTCGGATGAAGGGGAAGATTAGCTGTTCTTGGGGATGAATTCAATCAGAAGAGAAGAGGGATCTTCTCTTCTTCCTCTCGAATTATCGACGCCAAGGGCTAATTTCTTCGTTTCAACAAACGGGAGAAGGAAATCCGTCTGCAAATGGCTTTGCAACTGAGAACTCCACGCTTCTCAGCTGTGTTTCTCCTTCATCCTTCGTCTCTTTTTATAGCTTTTGCAGGTGCCTTCAGCCGCGGATATCCATCTATTCTGAACAACAATCCTCCACGTGGCAGCAGTGGAGAGCTTAGGCGGCTGGAAAATCGCAACAATGACGACTGATGGCTGGAAAAGTTCAGCAGAAACAACTTGGCATTGCGATTTCCTTGCGAGGGCCGCAATGCTTTGTATGCGAATTTAATTGCGGCTTCATCAATGTTTCCGCAATTTTCCTGCAATGTACATTTTAACTCTTTTTACATCATTTTACATCCTTTTTCGTTCCTTTTCCAAATAAGTCCTATTTTAGCCTCATTCCTCAAATTCTTACCTTTAAGCACACATTAAGCTCACTTCTAACAAAAACACTCAAGAGTTTACATGATTTTAAGGTAATTATGGCCCTAAATAATGTACTTTTGGAGAGGTAACACACCCCCAAACTTGAGTTATTGCTAGTCCTCGAGCAATATAAAGGCTTACTTTGGCTGCTAATTCTTGTCTTTTAAACTCTACCTAACTGACTTGCTGACATCCCTAGGCTTACTATCCAAGGCATTGCTGTCCTGTGACACTCTTCTAGTTTCAAACTAACTTCAAATTTTGCTTATTCTGGTTTCCCTTGCCTATAAAACCTTTTGTTTTTACAAACTTCCTAACAAATGGTTTATATGCCTATGTCATTGGGCTCATTGTGCAGTTATCCCTAATCTTTCAAACTCTCTCTAGTTTTAACTCAGACTCAGTACATGCTTCTAATGTATTTATTATTGAGCTACCTAGGAATCCTTAGAGTCATGTCATGCTTAGCACACACGAGTATCAGAGTACAGTTGTTGCGTGCTCAATGTGTTAAAATAAATAAGCAATAAGGTAGGAAGAGCACTCAGAACATGCAAGCATACATGATCTTATAGCAAGTAGTAAGTATTTTTTCATTCGTTTTCCCACAGAGATTTATTATAAGCTATTCATGAAGTGTTTTGTTAAGAAAGAATGGATGGGTTTTATGGGGTAGAATTGGGTTGAAATTGTCTATCTTCTAAGGAATGTGTAGAGGGTAGTAACATAAACAAGTGCAAAGCAAAGTTAAACTCAAAGGAAAAGAGATGAGATTAATAAACGAATGAGAAGACAGCTAAACAGAATTGTTAACTTAGCAGAATTGCGGAAACAGGAATTCTACCGCAATTGTCCTAACAGCGAAAGTGTGTAAAATGGTGAATTAAGGGCTACTAACGACTATCCTATAGGCTTTTTCATACGATTCTCAAACACTGGATCAACTCACTATGCATCAAACTATCTCAATCTCATGTATCTTCCGATTTCATGCATTAGATTCTTTAGTTTACTCATGTCCAAGTAAGGTCTTAAGCATCTTGTTAAAGCAGAAAGATATGGTTTGTACTAGGGAAACGCCTATTCCTAGGCCGTTTCCTGGCTACCTTGAGAGGCTAGCATGAGAGTATGACTCTGAACTCTTACTCCTTCCAGAGGTTAGGAGTTCTTTGGACAAAATGGATGGCCAATCGAAATTGCCCGTGGGATGAAGCTTACATACAATCAATGCTTCGAGAGCTATCCTACATGCTTGATTCACGTTTTTTAGCCTATAGTGTTGTCATTAGCATGCCCCTAAGTGACTTAGTTACTCATGGATATGGGGAGAACAGAAAGAGAAGATAAAACAAACATGTTCAGAAGGAATTTAGAGACAAAACAGTAGGGGAAAACAGTAGAATGCAAAGGTAAGATACTGTGAAATACTGAATTTTGCGTTTGATTACTTGATTGTTTGAAGGAACAAAAGAAAGCTTAAAATGAATAACACAAAGACAGAACACCACGAAATGCAATAAACTAGCCACTAGAACAGAAACAACAACTAAACAATGCTGGAAAGTAGAAATGACAGATAGAAAGCAGGTAAATGAGCTTGAATGCCTCGTCGCAACCGCCTTGGCTGAAAGGTGAGAAAGATCAGCCTTGCTTGGATGAATCCAATCGGGAGAGAAGATAAATCTCCTCTCCTTCCTATCAGATTATCGATTCCAACAGCTGAGCTTCGCAAACCAACAGACGGCAAAGGAAAAACAGGAGGAACGATGGAGCTGCGAGAAGACTTCTACGCTTTCGGATGATGACTGAACCTTCGACTTTGACCTCCTTTTATAGGCTTCTGCAGGTGCGATTGGGCCAAGGAGAACCGTCCATCCTCAACGTCGTACTTCATAATGGATGGAGGAGAAAGAACGAATCCCTGAAAAATCGGATCTAAACAGAAAAAGATCAGTCAACTTATGGTTTTCACTTGAAACATTGCGGTTTCAGCAATGTTTCCGCAATGCTATCGCAGTGTGCATTTTTCATACTTTTCCTTCGGTTTTCAACCCTTTTCTTTCCTATTGTTCATAAGTCCTAATTTAGCTACCTTCTTCTAATTCTCATATTTAAGCATAGGTTTAAGCTAAATCCTATAAAAAACACCTAAGAGTGAACATCTTTCTAAGATAATCAAGTCCTAAAAAGGTCACTTTTGGAGACGTAACACACCCCCAAACTTAAGGTTTTGCTTGTCCTCGAGCAATCTAAGGACTTTCCTAGGCTGCTGTTTCTTCTTCTTTAACCACTTACTGACTCCCCTACCTTCTTATCTATAGCACTGTTGTCCTGTGACACACTTCTAAGTCTACAACTAACCTTTTATATTGCTTCTTCTGACTTCGCACGCCTAATACTCTTGCTGTTTTTAGTAACTCATTGCAACTGATCTACTTGCTTTTGACATATCATGCCACTATCCCTAAGGTTTCAAATTCTACCTAGCTTTACCCCAGACTCAGTACATGCTTCTAGTGTTTACTTTTTGAGCTACCTAGGATTCCTTCGAGTCATGCCAGGCTTAGTACACACCTAGTGACAGTAGTACATTCATAGAACAAACTAACCCCTGACATCACTACATTGGATAGACACTCATCTCCCTACGCAAACCTAAAAGCTACCACTTTGTGCTCAGCTCATTAAGGATCAGTGTTCTTTTTATTCAGGACATCCAAGCCACAAAGTTGTAACTCCTAGGCATACATTCTTCTTTCCTATTTCTTCCTTCTTTTTTCCTTCCTTACTTTGGTGAAGCCTCTCCTTTGGTTGCCTTTTGATGCAATGCCACTTGTGGGTTACATACTTGGCACTGATTACTCAACAACCTCAGAAAGACACCCTTATTTTTTTATTTTTTATCAGCTCATTATTTTTTTTTTTCGTAAAGGAGAAGAAGAATGCTTATGCTTTAAGGAAGAGAGGAGTGTTCCTAGGCCTAGGGTGGCCTCCCCCAAACTTAAACTACTCATTGTCCTCAATGAGTGTCTGAGGTGGCACACCCCCAAACTTGTCCTAGAAGCATCTAGTCTAAGGTAAAGCAAAGAGAATCTAAAAGCCCTAGGCATAGACAGAACATGCTAAAAGTCAAAATCACAGCAGCAGAAATTTGAAAAAATACAGACAGATAAGGACTTAAAGCTATGCATGCTGAGCTTTTTAGAGGTTAATTGAAACTAACAAAGGGTGTCCTATGACACTCATCCAGCATGCCTTAAGATAAGCTATATAAGGTAGTCATGATAGCAGCAAAAGATCGAATTTAAACAGATCACAACCTAGTTGAACAGTCAGTCCAAAACATGCATTCAGTAATAAAAATTGCGGGTTCCGCAATTATTTCGCAATAAAGTCAGGGCAGATGTATCAGTGTTTAAGGCCCCTACGCATGCTTTGTCCAGTCATTCAAGCTTTCTAAAAATGAAACTAAACTAATCTACCTAATCAGCTAGCAGCAAGCTATACTAAGCAAGTCAAAAACTTAAAACTAAGCAACTAAAACAAATCAAAATATGAACTAAAGACAGCTTAATTCACACGGTTAAAAAAAAAACAGTTTGATTTTTTCTAAGGGAACAGCAATACTCCCTTTAGTGCTCTGCAATCTAGCACTCAGATGTCTTCATCCTCATCATCAGTCCCTCGTGGTCGTGGAGGCACCCATGGAGACAGTAGGTTTGTGGGAAAGTCAGGGAAGATGCATCCCAGTTGGTCAGCAACTTCCTTGTCCCTTGCCTGTGCGTATGTGGCCCATTGAGCCATCCTCTTCTGTAGATCCATCAGGCACGCCATGGACAGTGACTGAGCAGCAGCCAATCTGTCCAGCTCGAACTCCATGTTCCCCTTTCTCCTCAGCCTCAAGCCTGTAGGCAGCTCCAAGTGGCCTGTGTAAGCCATCTGCTGTTCCATCCGCTCAATGGGGACCCCTGCACGCAAGCATAGTTTAGTAATAGTATTAGGGAAGAACAATGGACCCTTACCCTTCTTGGCGCAGTCAGCAATGGCGGCTGACATGACTTCACCCACGTTGATCGTGAGACCTCGCATGATTGCATAGACCAGCAGCGATCTGCTCTGGTTGATGGTGGTCTCATGAGTCACTAGGGACAGTTTCCTTCTCACGAAGGAAAACCAGACAGCCGCCTTAGCTGTGAGGTTGGCACTCATGAGAGTGTGCCTCCCATTCCGTGACACGGTCCAGGATGCTTCAGGCTGGCCAATGGTTCGAATGGCCTCTTCCAGGACGGCTTCAGTGGGCTCATCAACAATCCTCGCATAGTCAGTATATTTTTGGCCCTTGAGGCCATAGGCGTCGTTGATTGCCCTTGCTGAGAAGTCTACTTCAACCCCTCGGACCACAAATAGGCCCTCCTCAGAATTCCTCAAATTGGCGTAGAAGTCATACACCATGCTTGTGTAAGCCGGATTGGGTGGTCTGCACAACTCCTCCCAGCCATGATTCGTAATTCCTGCGCGCAAGAATTGCGGTAGGTCAGCAGGTCTGTCGAGGAAGCCCTTCTCGTGCAGCAGCTCCCTTTTCCTCAGCTCCATGCCTCTAGACTCAGCGTCAGAAGACACGTACCTCACTGACTGAGGCTCATCTTCAGGGTACAGCTTGGCCTTCCCCTTGTCTTTCAGTTTGGCTGACTCCGCAGCCTCATTCTTGAGCTTCTTTGGGGAAGGTTCGTCACTCCCCTCTTGGATGAAGGCACAGCCCTGGACTTCTTCTTCTTCTTGGACTTCTTTTTCGTTCTTGGCCGTTTGGCCTTGACAACCGTGGCTTCCTTCTTCCTCAATCGTGCCTTTGTTGCCATCTGCTGGAGGCAGTCCCCCAATGTCTCGTCCATCGAGTCAGCCTGCTGTACAGGGCTCCCGGGGCTGGTCTTCCCTCAAAGGAGAGAAGACCTCGTCTTCCTCAGCTTCGCCACTGCCCTGCGTCGATTCTTGATAGTCTCCGTAGGGAAACTCAGGATCAGGTTGTGGGGAAGTGGGCGTTGCTTCAGGTTTCTCTGCTGGTGGGGTATACTCAGAACTCTGCGGTGATGAAGGCAGCTCAAGGCTCTGCGCTGGTGGCGATGAAGCGAGCTCAGGGCTCTGCGCTGGTGGCGATGGTGAAGTGCTGCGCTCGGCTATCTCGTGGGGTGGCTGGCCGAGTTCTTGACTCTCCACAGAGGGAGTCTTCTTCTTGATTTCTTCTTCGGCCACAGCCATACTCCATTTGCGTTTCTTGGGTGTGCCTGCTGGTTCAGAGGGTTCAGCAGGTATCTCTGTGACGACCTTCCAATTCTTCTTGCGGATCGGAAGTTTGGGAAGTCGTTCAGTTCGCGCAGCATCAACGTCTGCAAGGGCAAGAAGTGCTTCCCTCGCAGCCGTTTCAGCGTCGTCAGCCTTCTTCTTGGCCGCAGATCTCTCAGCCCTCGTGAGTACCATTGTTGAATCGTGGAGGTTTGGAGAGAAGAATCACAGATGAAGAGAAACGCAGATTTCTTGGAGTTCAGATAATTGGGAAATCGTATAGATCAACGCGCGTCTCAACGGATATAAAGAAAACGAAAAAAATCCCAACGGCTATATTTTTGCGGATTCTGCAAATCCAGCGCAATTCTAGTGACCGTTGGAGATTTTTTTCATTTAAATGTCAATCTTTGCTCCACCGTATCTTTGATTTGGCCCAATATCTTCTTGATTCTTTAAGCTAGATTTAATCTCCTTGATTCCCTCTATTGATTCCCTACAAAAAGAAATAAAATCAACATCAAATTCGTAATTAAAATCATACAAACATATACACAAATGATAATCGGAAAAATGGAAAAAAATAAACTAAGGCATGAGCCTCATATCGACGAGCACAGCAATCACTCGTCCTTTCTCGTTCTTAATTGCACGCTTCAGTCAAGAGGAAGGCCCAGAGAGTCTTCACATCTCCTTCCTCATAGTAGTGCTTCAATCTTGCACCATTAACCATGAATGGTTGTCCTTGCTGCAGGTTCTTTATCTCGATGGCACCATGAACAAACACATTAGTAATCACAAATGGACCTGACCATCTAGACTTAAGTTTACCTGGAAATAATTTCAACCGTGAGTTAAATAACAAGACAAGCTGACCTTTCTTAAAGTCCTTAATCCTAAGTCTACTGTCGTGCCAAATCTTGGTCTTTTCCTTATACATTTTAGCATTTTCATAGGCCATATGTCTAAGCTCATCAAGCTCATGTAATTGCAAAGACCGCAATGTTCCCGCATCAGTTACGCAGTAATTCAACTCTTTCATGGCCCAAAATGCTTTGATTTCTAACTCAAGTGGTAAGTGACAAGCTTTGCCATATACCAGCCTATAAGGGGACATACCTAGGGGTGTCTTATATGCAGTTCTATACGCCCAAAGTGCATCCTCGAGTTTAAATGACCAGTCCTTTCTATTGGGTTTAACCACTTTTTCTAGAATGTTCTTAATCTCCCTATTTGAAATTTCAGCTTGGCCATTAGAATGTGGGTGATATGGAGTGGCTACTCTATGTTTAACATTATACTTAGCCAATACTCGCTCCATAGCCTTATTAATGAAATGTGTTCCCTCATCACTGATTATAGCACGAGGTGTCCCAAATCTAGTAAAAACGTGTCTATACAGGAACTTTATGACTGTTTTAGCATCATTGTTTGGACATGCTATGGCCTCTACCCACTTGGAAACATAATCTACGGCCACAAGGATGTAAAGGTTACCTGATGATGGAGGAAATGGCCCCATGAAATCAATGCCCCACACATCAAAGAGCTCCAACTCTAAGATGTAAGTGAGAGGCATCTCATCCCTGCGACTCAAGTTACCTGTTCTCTGGCATTCATCACAATTGTGTGCATAGTTGTGGCATTCATCATCTTTGAAGATCGTCGGCCAGTAATAGCCACTCTGGAACACCTTAGCAGCTGTCCTCTGACCTCCAAAATGTCCACCATAGGGGGCTGTGTGGCAATGCTGCAACACAGACCTTGCCTCCGCGGCTGAAACACACTTCCTTAGCAGTCCATCAGCACAAGTTTTGTAGAGTGTAGGATCATCCCATATGAACTTCCTTGCTTCATGGAGGAACTTCCTCTTCTCTTGGCTTCCCTTGAAAGTTGGTAGTACCTGCGATGCAAGGAAGTTGGCAATGTCAGCAAACCATGGTTCCTCATCGTTATCACAATGAGTCAATACAAAGAGATGTTCATCAATGAAAGCATCAGAAATTGCGGTTTATGCAATTTTTCCGCAATTATGCTGCAATCTAGAAAGGTGATCCGCAACCACATTTTCACATCCTTTCTTGTCTCTAATGTCCAAATCAAATTCCTGCAGCAATAACACCCACCTAATCAACCTAGGCTTAGCATCAGCCTTCCTCATGAGGTACTTTAAAGCAGAATGGTCAGTGTACACAATTGTCCTAGTGCCTACGATGTAATTTCTAAATTTCTCACAAGCAAACACTACAGCTAGCATCTCTTTCTCCGTAGTTGTATAATTACATTGAGCCTCATTAAGTGTTTTACTAGCATAGTATACAGGGTGTGTCAACTTGTCGATCTTCTGTCCTAACATGACCCCTACAGCATAGTCACTCGCATCACATAACATCTCAAATGGGAGATCCCAATTTGGCCCTACTATAATAGGTGCTTTGACTAGTGCTTCCTTAAGGGTTTTCCATGCTACTACACATTCTTTAGAGAAGATGAAGGGTTTGTTTGGCTCTAGGAGCTCACACAGAGGCTTGGCTATCTTAGAAAAGTCCTTAATGAACTTTTTATAGAAGCCTGCATGTCCTAAGAAACTCCTTTTGGCTTTTACATTTTGAGGTTCTACCAACTTCTCTATGATTTCTATTTTGGCCCTATCGACCTCCACTCCTGCTCTCGACACTCTATGACCTAGGACAATCCCTTCATCTACCATAAAGTGACACTTCTCCCAATTAAGGACTAGGTTAGTCTCCTCACACCTAGCCAGGACTTGTCCTAAGTTCTCTAGACAGTTTGTAAAGGAATCCCCAAAGACTGAGAAATCATCCATAAATATTTCTATCATGGACTCATCCAAATCAGAAAAGATTGCCAACATGCACCTTTGAAATGTTGCCGGTGCATTGCATAAGCCAAAAGGCATTCTGCGGAAGGCAAATGTTCCAAAAGGGCAAGTGAAGGTAGTCTTTTCTTGGTCTTTGGGGTCTATAGTGATCTGATTATACCCTGAATAACCGTCTAGGAAGCAGTAATAAGCTCTACCAGCTATTCTATCTAACATTTGGTCAATGAATGGTAGAGGGAAGTGGTCTTTTTTAGTTTCTTTATTTAGTTTCCTATAATCCATACATACTCTCCATCCTGTGACAGTCCTAGTTGGAATCAGTTCATTGTTCTCATTGACTACCACAGTCATCCCACCCTTCTTAGGTACACACTGTATAGGGCTCACCCACTGACTACTATCTATAGGGAAGATTACCCGAGCATCTAACCATTTTATTATTTCCTTTTTAACTACCTCTTTCATAGAGGGGTTCAACCTACGTTGGTGATCTACTCGGGGTGTATGTTCTTCCTCTAATGTGATCTTATGCATACAATAAGACGGGCTAATGTCTCTAATATCAGCAATAGTTCATGCAATAGCCTTCCTATGTTGCTTAAGTAATAAAATCAGATCAACCTCATGCTGTTCACTTAACTTAGAAGAAATAATTACAGGCAAAGTATCATTATTTCCTAAATATGCATACTTGAGGTGTGTGGGCAGTGGTTTTAATTCTAAAATAGGTGGATGCTCAATGGATGGCTTTAAAGGATTTAAGGATCTATCAGTTAGGTTTATATTCATACATACATGCTGTGGTTTGTCTACAGGTATATCCATTATCTCAGATACATTCAAGTCAGCTACATCTAATTGTACATATTCGTTAGCATGCTTGGTTAATAATACATGCTGACCAACGAGACTTAAGTTTGCTAGGAAATAATCTCAATCGTGAATTGAATAATAAAACATGCTGGCCCTTTTTGAAGTCCTTAATCCTAAGTCTACTATCATGCCAAATCTTAGTTTTTTCCTTATACATTTTAGCATTTTCATATGACATGTGTATTAGTTCATCTAACTCATGTAATTGCAGAGACCGCAATGTTCCCGCATCGGTTACGCAATAATTCAACTCTTTTAAGGCCCAAAAGGCTTTGATTTCCAATTCAAGGGGTAAGTGGCATGTTTTTCCATACACTAACATATAAGGAGACATTCCTAAGGGTGTTTTATATGCAGTCCTATACGCCCACAGTGCATCGTATAACTTAAAAGACCAATCCTTTCTATTAGGTTTCACCACTTTTTCAAGTATGCTCTTGATCTCTCTATTAGATATCTCAGCTTGTCCATTTGAGTGTGGATGATAGGGTGTTGCTACTCTATGCCTAACATTATATTTAGCTATTACTTTTTCCATAGCTTTGTTTATAAAGTGTGTTCCTTCATCACTTATGATGGCACGTGGTGTGCCAAAGCGTGTGAAAATATGCCTATTTAGAAATTTAATAACTGTTTTGGCATCGTTTAAGGGACATGCAACTGCTTCTACCCATTTTGATACATAATCTACTGCTACTAATATGTAAAGATTACCAGCAGATGGAGGTAATGGACCCATGAAGTCAATGCCCCATACATCAAAGAGTTCTAACTCTAAAATGTATGTTAGAGGCTACTCATCCTTCCTACTGAGGTTACCTGTTCGTTGACATTCATCGCAGTTGTGTGCATAGTCATGCGCATCCTTGAAGATCGTGGGCCAGAAGTAACCACTTTGGAACACCTTTGCAGCAGTCCTCTGACCACCAAAGTGTCCACCATAGGGAGTTGTATGGCAATGCTGCAAGACTGACCTCGATTCAGCAGCTGACACACACTTCCTTAGCAATCCATCCGCACAGCTTTTATAGAGGGTTGGATCGTCCCAGATGTACTTCCTAGCCTCGTGTAAGAACCTCTTCTTGTCTTGCCCTCCTCTGAAATTTGGTAATACCTGTGAGGCAAGAAAATTTGCAATATCAGCAAACCATGGTTCTTCATTGTTATCACAATGCACTAGTACAAATACATGCTCATCGATAAACGAATCAGTCATTGCGGGTTCAACAATTTTTTCGCAATGACTTCGCAATCTTGATAAGTGATCAGCCACTACGTTTTCACATCCTTTTTTTTATCTCTAATCTCTAAATCAAGCTCTTGCAATAATAACACCCATCTAATTAGACGAGGCTTGGCATCAGCCTTCCTCATTAGGTATTTTATTGCAGAATGATCAGTGTATACAATCGTTTTATTTCCTACAATATAAGGCCTAAATTTTTCACATGCAAACACTACTGCTAGCATCTCCTTTTCTATGGTAGTGTAGTTACATTGTGCTTCATTCAAAGTTTTACTCGCATAATAAATAGGATGTGTTAATTTATCTTTCTTTTGCCCCAGCATAGCCCCAATTGCATAGTCACTCGCATCACACATTAGTTCAAAAGGCATCTCCCAATTTGGGCCTACTATGATTGGTGCTTTGACTAAGGCATCTTTAAGCTTGTTCCATGCTATTAGACATTCATTTGAGAAGATAAAAGTTTTATTCAGCTCTAGAAGCTCACACAGGGGTTGATAGTACCTGTAAAGGAAAAAAAAAAAGATTAGCTCCAATATATTAAAGTTCTTCTAAAATAACACAATTCGTGTTTACTAAACAAAATCCCCGGCACTGGCGCCAAAAACTTGTTGCGTGCTCAGTGTGTAAGTAAAATATAAAGGCAAGAGCTAGCACTCAGATCATGCAAGCATACATGGTCTGCAGCAAGTGATAAGTATTTTTAATTCGTTTTCCCACAGAGATTGAGTTTAGTTACTAACGAGTTGAGGTGCTAAATTAGATAGGGTCACTTAAATTGGGTATATTTGGGGTTGTTGTGCTGGGATAATAAAGAAGCAAGAAGGATGCAAGCATAAACGAAAAGCTAGTAAAGAGATTAAGTTATATTGTGGAGAAGAAAGAATTGCGGATCTCGCAATGTTTTAGCAATAAAATCGCAAAAGCAAAAGACTAGAAAAAATGCTAAGGCAAAAACAGAACTATTTTATTACGGTTCTTGCAATAATCTAGCAATAAAATTAGCGACGATTTAAATGTAAGATAAGGCAGCAAGGTCAACTTAAGACTCCTCTATAGGCACTTAACTACGATCATTCAGCAGTAGATTAACATATCATGCATCGTTTTAGCTCAGTCTCATGGATTAGATCTTTAGTTCACTCATATCCAAGTAAGACATAAACACCTATTTATACAGGCAAGCTAAGGAACGTGCTAGGAGAACGCCTATTCCTAGGTCATTTTCTGGTTACCATAAAAGGCTAGCATGAATGGATGACTCTGAACTCTTACTCCTTCCGGAGGTTAGGAATTCTTTAGACAAAATGGATGGCCGGTCGAAATTGCCCATGGGATGAAGCTCACATACATTCAATGCATTTGATGCTATCCTACATGCTGAACTCTCGTATTTCTACCTTATAGATTCATCTTTAGCAGACCTTTGTTTGATAAGTTACTCATGGTTTTCGAAGAACTAAAAGAGATGGATTGCGTGATCATGATTTAGAGAACTTAGTAAAAGCGATTGAATAAGAGATAACAAAATGAAGAACTCAAGAGACTTAATTGATTACTCTTTAAAAACCGAATACAAATACTTCAATAACAGACGTGCAAAGGTTCGAAAGCAGTAAAGAATAAGGGTTGTAGAAGTAACGATCCAGATCAATGTTGCAAATGGAAACAAATCAGAAAGAAAACAATAAGAAAACTATAAATGGTGCACGGATCTCCTCGTCGCAAACGCCTCAGATGAAGGGGAAGATTAGTTGTTTATGGGGATGAATTCAATCAGAAGAGAAGAGGGATCTTTTCTTCTTCCTCTCGAATTATCGACGCCAAGGGCTGATTTCTTCGTTCCAACAAACGGGAGAAGGAAATTCGTCTGCAAATTGCTTTGCAACTGAGAACTCCACGCTTCTCAGCTGTGTTTCTCCTTCATCCTTCGTCTCTTTTTATAGCTTTTGCAGGTGCCTTCAGCCGCGGATATCCATCCATTCTGAACAACAATCCTCCACGTGGCAGCAGTGGAGAGCTTAAGCGGCTGAAAAATCGCAACAATGAAGACTGATGGCTGGAAAAGTTCAGCAGAATCAGCTTGGCATTGCGATTTCCTTGCGAGGGCCGCAATGCTTTGTATGCGAATTTAATTGCGGCTTCAGCAATGTTTCCGCAATTTTCCTGCAATGTACATTTTAACTCTTTTTACATCATTTTACATCATTTTTCGTTCCTTTTCCAAATAAGTCCTATTTTAGCCTCATTCCTCAAATTCTCACCTTTAAGCACACATTAAGCTCACAAAAACACTCAAGAGTTTACATGATTTTAAGGTAATTATCGCCCTAAATAATGTACTTTTGGAGAGGTAACAATCATACAACGGAAAATGAGAGAAAATAGAGAGAATTTGAGGCCAAGCTTCTCAAAATCAGAGTTTGAGAGGTGAAGAATGACATAAAAAATGAACCTTATGCTTTTATACTATAGGGGAGCATGCATCTTGACGCTACGTACGGAAAATGGGTCGCGACGCTGTAGGCTCCGTGTCGAGACGCTAGCTCTCGGGTTTGAGGTTTAATTTCAGCTCACTTGGGTGTCGCGACACTCCCAGACGGCGTCTCGACGCTGACTCTCGGGTTGGATGACTCCTCCTTCATTTGATAACTTCAACTTGTGCGCTAATGCCTCCTTTTTACACCATTTAATGTCATGGACTCCTTTGTGCTCCCATTCATTCAAAACCTATAAATCAATCAAATAAACACAATTGAGTGAAGTATATAATGGGGATTAGAGCTATAAGAATAGCTCTTTTATTCATTATACGTGTGCATAGGATTCAATTTGTGTTAAGGCTTGGTTAATAAGAGAGTTCTAGGACGAAAATATCTCTATCGATATCGGTAACTCAAATTTACGGATATATCGACGGATATTTGAATATAGACAGATATTTCGGGAAGAATCACGGATATTACGAAAATTGATAAAAATATTGTGATTTTTTTAATGAAACTTTTGACCAAGTTTATTTAAGTAATACACTAGTGCTTGAAGCATATATTTTTAAAAAATTAGAAATCAAATATTAATAATCATAGAATAATGAATAACATTGAAGACTGAAAAATGAATATGAACTTGAATAATTTATAGATTACAAATTTTGGTCAAACAAATATATGATTCATAATTCAATAATAAGTTTTTTTTTTTACTTGATTTAATAAATTAAAATTTAGATTATAATATTCATAAAGTTTGCATTCTATATTGGAAGAATCACCGATATTACGGAAATTGATAGAAATATTGTAATTTTTTTAATGAAACTTTTGACCAAGTTTATTTAAGTAACTTCAAGCATATATTTCAAAAATTAGAACTCAAATATGAATAATCATAGAATAATGGATAACATTGATGACTGAAAAATGAATATGAACTTGAATAATTTATAGATTACAAATTTTGGTCAACAAATATATGATTCATAATTCAATAATAAGATATTTTTTTTACTTGATTTAATAAATTAAAAATTATATTATAATATTCATAAAGTTTGCATTCTATACTTTAAACATGCAACACAAAACTTAGCATAATAATAAAAATGTGATCATAAATAAATATATCACGTAAAAATAATACAACATAAAACATTGTATTAAAAATAATTCAAAACATAGATCTATTATGGATTGATTTTGAATTTTAAAAACAATAAAAGGTAGTATAAATTATAGGGCTGGTTGCACAAATAGCAATCAGGCCTAAACTAATTGCAAAGATAGGCTATATAAGGTAGTCAGGACAGCAGCAAAAGACAAAATTTAAACAGAACCAGCCTAGCTAAACAGTCAGTCAAAAACATGCTTTTACTAATAAAAATTGCGGATTCCGCAATTATTTCGCAATAGATACAGGGCAGATATATCAGTGATCAAGGCCCCTATGCATGCTCTTTCCAGTCATTCAAGCTATCCAAAAATGAAACTAAACTAATCTATCTATGCAGCTACCATCAGACTACACTAAACAACTCTAAACACTAGAATTACAGAACTAAAACAGATCAAAATACTAACTCAAAACAGCATAATTCACATGGTTCAACAAAAAAAACAGTTTGATTTTTTCCTTCTTATTTCAAGGGAACAGCAATACTCCCTTTAGTGCTTCTCAACTAGCACTCAGATGTCTTCCTCATCATCATTCCTTCTTGGTCTCGGAGGCACCCATGGAGACAGTAAGTTCGTGGGAAAGTCAGGGAAGCTGCATCCCAGTTGATCAGCGACCTCCTTGTCCCTTGCCTGTGCATATGTGGCCCATTGAGCCATCCTCTTCTGTAGATCCATCAAGCATGCCATAGACAGCGACTGAGCAGCAGCCAAACCATCCAGCTCGAACTCCATATTCCCCTTCCTTCGCATCTTCAAGCCTGTAGGCAACTCCAAGTGGCCTGTGTAAGCCATCTGTTGTTCCATTCGCTCGATGGGGACCCCTGCACGCAAGGAGAGCTTAGTAATAGTATTAGGAAAGAAAAGTGGACCCTTACCCTTTTTGGCGCAGTCAGCAATGGAGGCTGCAATGACCTCGCCCACGTTGATCGTGAGACCTCGCATGATTGCATAGACCAGTAGTGATCGACTCTGGTTGATGGTAGTCTCATGAGTCACTGGGGACAGCTTCCTACGCACGAAGGAAAACCAAACAGCCGCCTTGGCTGTGAGGTTGGCACTCATGAGAGTGTGCCTCCCATTGCGCGATACAGTCCACGATGCTTCAGGCTGGCCAATGATCCGAATTGCCTCCTCTAAGACAGCCGCTGTTGGCTCATCAACAATCCTTGAATAATCAGTGTGTTTTTGGCCCTTGAGGCCATAGGCGTCGTTGATTGCCTTTGCTGAGAAGTCCACTTCTACCCCTCTGACCACAGACAGGCCATCCTCAGGATTCATCAGATTTGCGTAAAAGTCATAGACCATGCTGGAGTAGGCTGGATTGGGTGGTCTGCACAGCTCTTCCCAGCCGTGATTCGTGATCCCTGCGCGCAGGAATTGCGGCAAGTCAGCAGGTCTGTCGAGTAATCCTTTCTCGTGCAGCAGCTCCCTCTTCCTCAGCTCAATGCCTCTAGACTCAGCGTCAGAAGACACGTACCTCACTGAGTGAGGCTCATCTTCAGGGTAAAGCTTGGCTTTCCCTTTGTCTTTTGGTTTGGCTGACTCAGCAGCCTCAATCTTGAGCTTCTTCAGCGACGGCTCAGCACTCTCCTTCTCTGATGAAGGCGCCCTCTTGGCTTTCTTTTTCTTTGACTTCTTGGACCGTTTGGCCTTGACAACCTTGGCGGCCTTCTTCTTCTTCAACTTCGCCTTGGTTGTGATCTGCTGGAGGCAAGCCCCCAGTGTCTCGTCCATCGAATCATCCCTCTTCGCAGGGCTCTCAGGGCTGGCTTTCCTCAACGGAGAGAAGACCTCTTCTTCCTCAGCTTCCCCACTGCCCTGCGTCGATTCTTGATACTCTCCATAGGGAAAGTCAGGGTCAGGTTGTGGAGAAGTGGGCGATGCTTCAAGGCTCTCTGCTGATGGGGTCTGTTCAGAACTCTGCGGTGATGGAGGAAGCTCAGGGCTTCGCGCTGGTGGAGATGGCGAAGGGCTCTGCTCGGCTGAATCTTGTGACCTACGGTCACTTTCTTGACTCTCCACAGAGGGAGTCTTTTTCTTGCCCGTTTCTTCAGCCACCGCCATGCTCCACTTGCGCTTTTTGGGTGTTCCCGCTGGTTCAGAGGGTCCAGCTGGTATCTCCGTGACTACCTTCCACTTCTTCTTGCGGATCGGCAGTTTGGGGAGTCGCTCAGTGCGCGCAGCCTCAGCATCTGCGAGGGCAAGAAGTGCTTCCCTCGCAGCGATTTCAGCGTCGTCAGCCTTCTTCTTGGCCGCAGATCTTTCAGCCCTCGTTAGCACCATTGTCGAATCGTGGAGGTCTGGAAAGAAGAATCACAAATGAAGAGAAAAGCAGATTTCTTGGAGTTCAGATAACGGGAGAATCGTACGGATCATCGCGCTTCCAACGGATATAAATAATGATGGAAATCCCAACGACTCTTTTCCGTTGCGGATTCTGCAAATCCAGCGCAATTTTAGTGACCGTTGGAGATTTTCTGAGTTTAAATGCCAATCTTTTCTCAACTGAATCTTTGATTTGGCTTGATATCTCCTCGATTTTTTTATCTGGATTTCATCTCCTTGATTCCCTCTATCGATTCCCTAACAAAACAAATAAAATCAACATCAAAATCTTAATTAAAATCACACATAAATATACACAACCAGTAACCGGAAAATCGCAAAAAATAAACTAAGGCATGAGCCTCGCATGGACGAGCACAGCAATCACTCGTCCTCTCTCGTTCTCGTTTTCACGTCTCAGTCAAGAGGAAGGCCGAGAGAGTCTTCACATCTCCTTCCTCATAGTAGTGCTTCAATCTTGCACCATTAACCATCAATGGTTGTCCTTGTTGCAGGTTCTTTATCTCGATTGCACCATGAACAAACACATTAGTTATTACAAATGGACCTGACCATCTAGACTTAAGTTTACCTGGAAATAATTTCAATCGTGAGTTAAATAACAAGACAAGCTGGCCTTTCTTAAAGTCCTTAATCCTAAGTCTACTGTCATGCCAAATCTTGGTCTTTTCCTTATACATTTTAGCATTTTCATAGGCCATATGTCTAACCTCATCAAGCTCATGTAATTGCAGAGACCGCAATGTTCCCGCATCGGTCACGCAATAATTCAGTTCTTTCATGGCCCAAAATGCTTTGATTTCTAATTCAAGTGGTAAGTGACAAGCTTTGCCATACACAAGTCTATAAGGAGACATACCTAGGGGTGTCTTATATGCAGTTCTATATGCCCAAAGTGCATCCTCGAGTTTAAACGACCAGTCTTTTCTATTGGGTTTGACCACTTTTTCGAGTATGTTTTTAATCTCCCTATTTGAAATTTCAGCTTGGCCATTCGAATGTGGGTGATATGGAGTGGCTACTCTATGTCTAACATTATATTTAGCCAACACTCTCTCCATAGCTTTATTAATGAAATGCGTCCCCTCATCACTGATTATAGCCCGAGGTGTCCCAAATCTAGTAAAAATGTGTCTATGCAGGAATCTTATGGCTGTTTTAGCATCATTAGTGGGACATGCTATGGCCTCTACCCACTTGGAAACATAATCTACTGCTACAAGGATATAAAGGTTACCTGATGATGGAGGAAATGGCCCCATGAAATCAATGCCCCACACATCAAAGAGCTCCAACTCTAAGATGTAAGTGAGAGGCATCTCATCCCTTCGACTCAGGTTACCTGTTCTCTGGCATTCATCACAGCTGTGTGCATAGTTGTGGGCATCTTTGAAGATCGTTGGCCAGTAGTAGCCACTCTGAAATACCTTTGCAGTTGTTCTCTGACCTCCAAAATGTCCTCCATAGGGAGCTGTATGGCAGTGCTGCAACACAGACCTTGCCTCCGCAGCTGAAACACACTTCCTTAGCAGACCATCAGCACATGTCTTGTAGAGTGTGGGATCATCCCATATGAACTTCCTAGCTTCATGCAGGAACTTCTTCTTCTCTTGGCCTCCCTTGAAGGTTGGTAGTACCTGTGATGCAAGGAAGTTAGCAATGTCAGCAAACCACGGTTCCTCATCGTTATCACGATGAGTCAATACAAAGATATGTTCATCAATGAAAGCATCAGAAATTGCGGTTTCCGCAATTTTTTCGCAATTATGCTGCAATCTAGAAAGGTGATCAGCAACCACATTTTCACATCCTTTTTTGTCTCTAATGTCTAAATCAAATTCATGCAGCAATAACACCCATCTAATCAACCTAGGCTTAACATCAGCCTTCCTCATGAGATACTTTAAGGCAGAATGGTCAGTGTACACGATTGTCCTAGTGCCTACAATGTAATTCCTAAATTTCTCACAAGCAAATACTACAGCTAGCATCTCTTTCTCAGTAGTTGTGTAATTACATTGAGCCTCATTAAGTGTCTTACTAGCATAGTATACAGGGTGTGTTAACTTATAAATCTTTTGTCCTAACATGACCCCTACAGCATAGTCACTTGCATCACATAACATCTCAAATGGGAGATCCCAATTTGGCCCTACTATAATAGGTGCTTTGACTAGTGCTTCCTTAAGGGTTTTCCAGGCTACTAAACATTCCTTAGAGAAGATGAATGGCCTATTCAGCTCTAGAAGCTCACACAGAGGCTTGGCTATCTTAGAAAAGTTCTTAATGAACCTTCTATAGAAACCTGCATGTCCTAAAAAACTCCTAATGGCTTTTACATTCTGAGGTTCTACCAACTTCTCTATGATCTCTATCTTGGCCCTGTCGACCTCCACTCCTGCTCTCGACACTCTATGACCTAGGACAATCCCTTCATCTACCATGAAGTGGCACTTCTCCCAATTAAGGACTAGGTTAGTCTCCTCACACCTAGCCAGAACTTGTCCTAAGTTCTCTAAACAGTTTGTAAAGGAATCCCCAAAGACTGAGAAATCATCCATGAATATCTCTATCATGGACTCATCCAAATCAGAAAAGATTGCCAACATGCACCTTTGGAATGTTGTCGGTGCATTGCATAAGCCAAAAGGCATTCTGCAAAAGGCAAACGTTCCAAAAGGGCAAGTGAAGGTAGTCTTTTCTTGGTCTTTGGGGTCTATAGTGATCTGGTTATATCCTGAATAACCGTCTAAGAAGCAGTAGTAAGCTCTACCAGCTATTCTGTCTAACATTTGGTCAATGAATGGTAGAGGGAAGTGGTCTTTTTTAGTTTCCTTATTTAATTTCCTATAATCCATACATACTCTCCATCCTGTGACAGTCCTAGTTGGAATCAGTTCATTGTTCTCATTGACTACCACAGTCATCCCCCCCTTCTTAGGTACACATTGTATAGGGCTCACCCACTGACTACTATCTATAGGGAAGATCACCCCAGCATCTAGCCATTTTATTATTTCCTTTTTAACTACCTCTTTCATAGAGGGGTTCAACCTACGTTGGTGATCTACTCGGGGTATATGTTCCTCCTCTAATGTAATCTTATGCATGCAATAAGAAGGGCTAATGCCTCTAATATCAGCAATAGTCCATGCAATAGCCTTCCTATGTTGCTTAAGTAATAAAATCAGATCAACCTCATGCTTTTCACTTAATTTAGAAGAAATAATTACAGGCAGAGTATCATTATTTCCTAAGTATGCATACTTGAGGTGTGTGGGTAGTGGTTTTAATTCTTAGACAGGTGGATGCTTAATGGATGGCTTTAAAGGATTTAATGATCTATCAGTTAGGTCTAGATTCATACATACATGTTGTGGTTTATCTACAGGTATATCCATTATCTCAGAAACATTTAAGTCAGTTAAGTCTAATTGTACATATTCTTTAGCATGCTTAGTTAATAATACATGCTCCAACTGTTCTTCCATTAAAGAATCTACAACGTCCATGCTAGCACAAGATTCATGGTCAGAGGGGTACCTTAAGGCTTTATACACACTAAATTTCACCTCTTCATCATGAACCCTCATAGTGAGCTCACCTTTTTGGACGTCTATCAGGGCCCTACCTGTGGCAAGAAACGGTCTGCCTAATAGGATGGGGATCTCCTTGTCTGCTTCATAATCTAGGATAATGAAATCTGCAAGGAAAATAAACTTGTCAACTTTTACTAGAATATCCTCAATCTTACCTTCAGGGTATGCTATGGATTTGCCTGCTAGTTGTAAAGTAACAGTGGTTGGGCGTGCTTCTCCTATTCCCAGCTGGCGGAATAGTGAGAGGGGCATGAGGTTTATGCTGGCGCCCAGGTCACAAAGCGCTCTGCCCACGTGCTTGCCTCCTAGTTCTACTGGTAAGGTGAAGGAACCAGGATCCTTCTCCTTCTTAGGTAGCTTGTTCTGAAGTATGGCACTGCACTCCTCAGTGAGATTTACTGTTTCAAACTCACCAATTATTTTTTTGTTAGTAATAATATCTTTCAAAAGCTTTACATAAGAGGGCATAGACTGTAAAACTTCTACAAAAGGAATGTTAACATGCACTTGCTTAAGAATTTCTAAGAATTTATTAAAGTGCACTTCCTGTTCTTGTTTTTTCTTTAGCCTTCGAGGAAATGGAGGTGGTGGCACATATGCAGGCACTTCAGGTCGTCTCAGGAAAGGTGGAGGCCTTGGAATTTCTTCTATCTCCTCTATGATTGGCTCTAGCCTGGCTCCTGATGTGCTTGTTGATGGTTGACCTTGGTTTGACAGAGACTCCAGTGGAGCATTAGACTCAGTGTTCTCTACTCTCTTTGGTGCTTCCTTTGTGTTGCTCACCAATGGTCTCCCACTTCTAAGTTCAATTGCTTGAACTTGCTCTTTACCATCTCTCCTTGGCACCTCTGTGTCAGCAGGGAGTCTACCTTGGGGCCTACTCTTGAGTTCATTAGCTAATTGGCCTATTTGGTTCTCTAGGCTCCTAAGAGTAGCTTGCTGGCTTTGTAGAGTAGCATCATTCTTGGCGATGTACTCTTTGAGTAGATTTTCTACAGAAGACCCTACTGGTTGGTTGTATGGTTTTTGATACATAGATTGGTTATGTTGGGGAGTGAAACCAGGTGTTCCACTCGGTCTTGGTTGGTTAGGAGCTTGGTTAGCATTTTGTTGGCCACCCCATGACAGGTTTGGGTGGTTCCTCCAACCAGGGTTGTAAGTATTGGAATAAGGGTTGTTCCTAGGCTGTTGCTGGCTTCCAACGTAGCAGACTGAGGCTGGATTCCCAGGGCAGTATTCATACAAGTGCCCTTCCCCACAGAATCCACAGAAAAGTGTCTCACCTTGACTTGGTTGGGTGCCCATCGACATGGCTGTGGCGGTGTTGACACTAGTTTGGAGATTGGCCTGAGCCATTTGCTTAACTAGGTTGGTCAAGGCATTTATTTGACTACTCATAACATTGAGTGTGTCCTTATCCTGAGCTCTACTTGGCTCTATTGGATCATCCGACCACCTACAGTGAGATGCTGAGATCTTCTCCAAGATCTCATAAGCTTCGTTGTAACTCTTGGACAACATGGAACCTCCAGCAGATGAATTTAAGACTTGTCTAGTGCTGGGATTGCATCCTTTGAAAAAGACCTCTATTTGGATACACCATGGAATGCCATGGTGTGGACATTTAAGAAGAAGATCTTTGAACCTTGTCCAAGCTTCGTGAAGAGACTCATTCTCAGCTTGTTTGAACTTAACTATGTCATCACGAAAGGTAGAATTCCTATCGGGTGGGAAGTATTTAACTAGGAATTTCTCCGCCAAGTCTGTCCAATTGAGGACTGATCCAGAGGGTAATGAGTTTAACCACGTCTTTGCTTTGTCCCTCAATGAGTAAGGGAAGAGGTAGAGCCTCAAGGCTTCTTGGGAAACTCCAGGGATGATGAAGGTGTCACTAACTCCTAGGAAGTTTCTAAGATGGTTGTGGGGATTCTCATTTTCCACTCCAAAGAATTGTCCCACAGTGGACAACATTTGGAACATCACTGGCTTTAATTCGAATGAATTGGCAGTGATTTCAGGGCGGATTATACTTGGGTTTAGCTCCCCAGGCATGGGAACTAAGTATGAGAGAATGGCAATATTCTTGTCATTCGCTATTTCGATGGGGTTGCGAGTGACAGGTACCGGATTTGGAACTATTCTATCCATTTCTTCTTGAGAGGATTGCGGAGACTCTGCGGTTTCAGCAATTATTTGGGGTATAGAGGGTTGTTTAAAGAGACGTTTCTTAGCCTTGTTTCTGGCCCTAAGTAATCTCTCAGGCTCAGGGTTGAACTCTAGATCACTACTTGAAGGCTCATTCATAAACTAACCCAAATAGTACCTGCAAAAGAAATGAAAATAGATCAGTTTCAATAGATATTAAGAGTTGGTTTTCTAACTTAACAACCTTCGTTTTCACTAAACTAAATCCCCGGCAGCGGCGCCAAAAACTTGTTGCGTGCTCAATGTGTGAAATAAATAGCAATAAGAAAGAGAGAGCACTCAGAACATGCAAGCATACATGATCTTGTAAGCAAGTAGTAAGTATTTTTTCATTCGTTTTCCCACAGAGATTTACTATTAGCTACTCGTGAAGTGTATTGTTAAGAAAGATTGGATGGATTTGATGAGGTAGGATTGGTTTTAATTTGTCTAATTTCTAAGGAACATGTAAAGGGTAGCAACATAAACAAGTTCAAATCAATGATAAACTCAAATGAAAACAGAAGAGATTAATAAACGAAGAGGAAAATAGCTAAACAAAATTTTTAACTTAGCAGAATTGCGGAAACAACAATTCTACCGCAATGTTACTAACAGCGAAAGTGTGTAAAATGAAGAGTTAAGGGCTACTAACGACTCCTTTATAGGCATTTTTATACGATTCTCAAGCACTGGATAAACTCACTATGCATCAAACTAACTCAATCTCATGTATCTTCCAATTCCATGCATTAGATTCTTTAGTTTACTCATGTCCAAGTAAGGTCTTAAGCATCTTGTTAAAGCAGAAAGTTATGGTTTGTACTAGGAAAACGCCTATTCCTAGGTCGTTCTCTGGCTACCTTGAGAGGCTAGCATGACTGTATGACTCTGAACTCTTACTCCTTCCAGAGGTTAGGAGTTCTTTGGACAAAATGGATGGTCAATCGAAATTGCCCGTGGGATGAAGCTTACATACAATCAATGCTTCGAGAGCTATCCTACATGCTTGGTTCACGTTTTTTAGCCTATAGTATTGTCATTAGCATGCCCCTAAGTGACTTAGTTACTCATGGATATGGGGAGAACAGAAATAAGAGATGAAGTAGTCATGCTTAGAAGAGAAATAAACTTAAAACAGCAAGGTAAGTCAGTGAGTTGCAAAGATAAGAAACTGTGAAATGAAGAATTGTGCTTTGATTACTTGATTGTTTGATGAACAAAAGGGAAGCTTAAAGTGAATGACAAAAAGACAGAACACAACGAAATGGAATGATCTAGCTACTGGAAAAGAAACAACAACAAAACAAAGCTGGAAATTGGAAATAAAGAACAGAAAGCAGAAATTGAGCATGAACGCCTCGTTGCGAATGCCTCGGCTGAATGGGGAGAAAGAATAGCCTTGCTTGGATGAATCCAATCGGGAGAGAAGAGGAATCTTTTCTCCTTCCTATCAGATTATCGATTCCAACAGCTGAAACTCTCAAACCAACAGACGGAGAAGAACGACAGGAGAAAAGATGGAGCTGCGAGAAGACTTCTACGCTTTTGGATGATGTTTGAACCTTCGACTTTGACCTCCTTTTATAGGCTTCTGCAGGTGCGATTGGGCCAAGGAGAGCCGTCCATCCTCAACGTCGTACTTCACAATGGATGGAGGAGAAAGAACGAATCCCTGAAATATCGGATCTAAACAGAAAAAGATCAGTCAACTTACGGATTTCACTTGAAACATTGCGGTTTCAGCAATGTTTCCGCAATGCTGCCGCAATGCTTATTTTTCATTCTTTTACTTCGTTTTTCAATCCTTTTCTTTCCTTTTATACATAAGTCCTAATTTAGCTACCTTCTTGTAATTCTCATATTTAAGCATAGGTTTAAGCTAAATCCTATCAAAAACACCTAAGAGTGTACATCTTTCTAAGATAATTAAGTCCTAAAAAGGTCACTTTTGGAGACGTAACACCTGACAACCCTCCTCCTGGGGAGGTCGCATTTTGTCTCTCCATGTTTAGATGCGGGCTCCGTCTTCCACTTCATCCTCTCGTTCAACATCTGTTGACTTACCTCAACCTTGCTCCTACACAGATTGCCCCGAACGGGTGGTGTATATTCATTGGGTGCTTCATTATGTGGCGCCGGCTTCACGGCTCTCCCGACATGGGAGTTAAAGATTTCATGGCCTTCCATTGCCTCAAGCGACACCCAGTGCTCCCCGAGTGCTTCTATCTTAGTCCTAAGGAATGGGGGAATGTGCTCGTGAAGGGACTAACGTCTATTAGAAATTGGTGGACGAGTTGGTTTTTCGTAGGTGGTGACTGGTTGGGTCGCAATGGCAGGGGTAATGTTTTTCCGGTTCCGACTCGGTATGGGGCGCTAGGTGAGTCCCTACTTTTATCCGGTCGGGACCCTCCCTTTTTTTTTTTAACCCCTTTTTTGTTGTTGTCTCTCTTGCAGCGGAAAGGAAACCGAGGCCGTCTGCTCTTGCTACCTTTTTTCATAATCAGACGATTTCTGTCCCCATAGAACAGCGGCGGGGTCGTTTATTTATTACCCAAAGTATTCTGGAAGAAGCGGGTCTTGACTTAGGTGAGTTTTTTGTTCTCTTTTATTTTATTATTATTATATTTTTTGTAATAGCCCATTTTCACTTGTCGTGGATCGCTTGTCTAGTTATGGCAGCGCGCGGGCAGATGAGCGCTATGGACTACGAGCTTCAGCTTATGTCTAGTCCTCAGGCTGATCCCTCCGATCTTGATGCTTCGGGAGCGGTTGTGACCCCCCTTAGTCCACCCACAGGTGGCGGGCTGAACGAGCGTCCTGCTCAGCGGCAGTGTCTTCGGTCATCGCCCCATCGTTCCGCGCCGCGCTTGGCGCCCTCGGGATCTGCGCGTGCTTCTCCTTCCCAATCTCGGCCATCTGATGCCGCTCGGCCTCTTTCGTTTTCTGGTGGGGTCGGGAGCCGTGCGAGGCGCCCATTTGACTATAGTGGCCCATATGATTCGCCTGTTGATGAGACAGCTGAGCTTGAACACGCTTTTTCCATGTGGAGCGGCTTGACGGATGGAGAGTCTTCTCAAGATTTTGTAGATCTTCGGTGCGGTCTGAGGGATCCACAACGAGCCGTGATGAGTGCCATGCATCACATGCGTGAGGTATTAAGGTGCCGTGGTGTAGCTGGTTATTTTTGTTATATGGTGTCTGAATATATATGTATATATATATATATATTTTTTTTTCAGGCTTTCATTTTGACTTCTCTTTCTTCGCGTCGAATGGGTGGTGAGTTCTCTTACTTGCGTGAGACCTTTGCTCCCAGGTCTGACTTAGAGAGGGCACAGGGGTTGCATAGTCAGGCTGACGCGGCTTTGCGCGTAGTGCAAGATAGTCTAGATCTGATGAGGGCTCAGTTTGACGCTTATCGGGTTGTTTCTGAATCGAGTGCGGCAGACCTTCACGCCCGTTTGTCGGAGACTCAAGCGAAACTGTCCGCTGCAGAGGCCAAGCTTGCCGAATCTCAATTTTTAACTGAGGCTTTTAAGAGATCCTTAGGCTTTTCTGATTTCCAGAATCAGGCCATGGCTGCGGGGGTGCACTGGTCGGTACGCACTGCGAGGAGTCGGCTTCCGAATGTTGACTTGGAGTTTCTCAATTTTGAGTTTCGTGATTATTGTAATCCTCCTAGGCTGGACTTTGACGAGGCGGAGCGCGCGGTTTTAGATGATGCGTTTTTTCGGGGTGTTGATGAGCCCTAGTTTTTTGGAGCGTCGTGGCTGCTGTTGTTGTTTTCTTTATATGTTATGCTTTTCTGTATCTCGAAATCCCTTTGTTAAATTGGACTTTCATTGTCCGTGTACTGCGTTTCTTTTTGTCGTTTTACCATGTATTTTCTGAGTTGCTTGTGTTGTAGTACACAGTGTATTATGCGCCTTGCCCCCTACTCATGCCAATTGAAGTCGAGTGTACGTCTATTGTGTGAGTAAGTGAAAGACAAAGGAAACGTTGTTATTGAATCAAAATGGAGCAGCGTACATGCGTTTCTTTATTAACTGGAGCATTAATTTCCGCTCAATTTCATTTCCTCCACATTCAAGTATTCTCGTCCAGTTTTTTATAGGGCTTGAGCGCCGATGCCTGAGGCGATGAGGGCCTGAGCGCAAAGGGCTGAGGCGACAGTGCCTAAACGCCAATGACTTAGGCGACCAGGCTTGAACGTTAAAGGCTTAGGCCACGAGGGTTTGGGCACCAAGGGCTGAGGTGATAAGCGCCTGTGCGCCAATTACTCTAGCGATAAGCTTCAAGCGCCCATGGCTGATGCGATGAGGCTTACGTGCCTCTGACTTATGCGACGGGGCTTTAGGCGCCAATGACTTAGGCGGTAGGACTTGAGTGCCGAGGGTTGAGGCGATGAGGGCCTATGCACCAGGGGTTGAGGCGATAGTGCCTAAACGCCAACGACTTAGGCGATACGTGATTATTCCACCCCTAACAATTGCCCCCACTTTTGAGTTGAGTCACGTTGGTTTCGGTAGCGTGTTCTTTGTGACCATTTGCTTGGTTCTAGGTCGAGAAGACCTTCACGGTGAAATTTATGTGGCTTTGTTACGTCAGAAATAGTCGGCTCATAGTTTTTTCTGAGTCGTTTGCATTGTTCTTCTTGCAATACATAGTGCGCCATGCCCCTACTCATGTTGATAGGGTCTAGGTGTTGTGCGTTAAGGGCCGAGGAGATTGGGCTGGGCGCCAATGTTGACGATTTTGCCCTCAACAGTGGCCCTACCTCTTTGGGCGAGTCACGTCGATTTTAGTGACACATTGCTTTGTTATAACAAAATGGGAGTTGCTGGCACTTTAGTTTTTCTTTTACGTCTTCAGAATTGCGTTCACATGACCCTTATTTTGGATCCCTCTTGTGAGAGTTGGACGATTGCTAGTCCGCACGAGTAGTCATTAGTGGCAAGAATAAATTTCTTGTTTTAGGATGAAAAATTGGAAGAAATAAACATTGCATGATTTTGCTTGTTGAAATTAATACTGAAGAGCTCGATATTCCATAGGAGAAGTTGATTGAGGTTCGGAAAAAGACATGTAGTTGTGTTGAAGCTTGAACAATTATTATAGAGTAGACGAGGTTGACTAATTCGAGTGTTCAAGTCTTATCTGGCGAGTCCACCCGAGATCGTTGGGAATTCCTGCGGTGGTGGTTGGGTTGGTCTTCAAATTTTCTCTTTTTCGCTTCGAGTTGGCCCCATTTACCTGGACTTGTTTCTTTGTCGTTGTTGGATTGACTACTCTTCTCCTCCGATATCTTTCTTGAGTGGTATAATTCGCCAGCACTCATGTACCTTTGCGCGTTTGTTAGTAGCTCTTCATAGGTAGCTGGTGCTTCTAGTGACTGAAGGAAATTTTCGTCTTTTAGCCCGGCTATGATGGCAGCGAGGGCCACTCCATCAGAATAATGATTGACCAGAAACGTTTCGCCGTTGAAGCGAGACACATATTCTTTCAATGTTTCGTTGCTCTTTTGTTTGATCGTGAGAAGGTGGGTTGATGGTTTTCGGTGATATTGCTTGTCCGAGAATTGCGCGACAAAGGCTTGTGTCAATTCGTCAAAGGAGGAAATTCACCCTTTTTTCAATTGTTGGAACCACCTCTCTGCTCGTCCGATAAGGGTAACCGGAAATGCCCTACATTTGATCGCATCCCGGACTCCTTGAAGTTCCATCCACGGCTGGAACATGTGGAGGTGTTCCTCCGGATCTTGTGAACCGTCATATGCCTTCATGACTGGTAACTTGAATTTTGATGGAATATCTTCCCATATGATCTTATCTGTGAACGGATGATCACTTTGTTCGAAAAGGTTCTTCAGGCTCGATGCTTCGTTGTCTTGAGCTTTTCTTACACCGCTGAGCTGACTTGGTTTTCTTCGTGGATCACGTGCCCCTGATCGGGCCTCGGTCTCCTTATCGTCGACGTCTTGATGTTTTCGCTTCACAAGGTCTCGTAAATCTGAATCGAGGTTACTTTTTTCGAATCTCCCAACTTTTCTAGTTCTAGGCGGGGTACGACGAGTGCTTCTGTCTCGGATTGGGCTCGTAATTTCGCTATAACGTGCAACTCGCATGCGGGATCTACGGGTGATTGCGTGGGATAGTTCTATTACATTTGGATGGTTGTGTCTTCTGTTGTTTCTTTCCAGATGCAGCTTCTCTGTCGGGTGTAGGTTCTTGACTCGTGATTCCCTTTCTCCCACGTCCAGGACTGCCAGAGCATTGCCCTTGACCTGGTCTCGAGCTAAAGGTGATGGGTCATGCGCTACAGCTTGTCGCTTATGTCTTTGCTCTTCCCCTGGTTTACCGCCATTTAGACAATTTGGGTGGTCGTTTTGCCAGGATTGAATTTGGACGGCGCAAGATTTCCAAGATCTCAGCGACGCTTTGGCTTAATCTATTGATTTTCTCCTCCAACGACGCGTACTTCTTTTTTGATTTCGTCTTCTTGGTGACAGATCGTGTGGACTTCACTGGTGGGTTGACATCGATCGCTGGTGGGTTCACATCTCCATTTTGGACCTTGAATTCTTGAATTAAAATATGGCTAGGACCTTGGTCCTGATCGTGATTTTCAACCTCCACAGTTTGGTTGACTTCATCGCTTGTTGCTGGATATGTAGATTTCGTCGGGATGTCTCCTTCAACATTTTGAACAATTTGTCCTTGGATTGTGGTAACGATATTTTTGAACTATCGTTATAAACTCAAGCTGTCGAGGCTTGCCAAAATAAATTTATAATGCCTATTGCCAAGGCTTTGCAGCCAGTGGTAACAGGGTCGATCCAAGGAATAGGAGAGTTGAATTTACTAATGAAATTGGGATTTGATCGATTAAATGGTAACGGGGGATTTTAATCATGCAAAGAAATCAATAAGAAAGCTAACGGAAGAAAGAAATAATATGTAGAAGACGTGTGTACGGTTTGGGGAGTCTCGGGGTCAATTGTTAGACAATTACAACTTATCATTTAATTCTAATAACATGGAATTCAGTTTACCAAGCACGCGGACGACTACCAGAGAAGCCCCAAAGTAGCCGACTCCATGGATTTTAATTAGGCCACACAGTCCTAATTACACGTTATCTAATCTCACATTAAGATGATCAGACCTAAGATGAATTTAGACAGTTACTAGCTAACCGCGACGAACATTCGGGCGTGAATTCTAATTGCTAGTAGGTTGCCCGCAAACGCCGTATGCAACCAACAATTATCCTACCCGACCCGATACTTCGATTTAGTTCTATTTACCTGTGTTACTTAGTCGAGCAGTGAGAGGCACGGCATCGCTACTCTTTAACATACACAACATGCGAAACTATCCGAGTGTCAATCAACATAATTTAGCATGCGCGTTGGATTAAGCAAAGTAAATAGATGCAATGTAAACAGAACCAATATGAAAATTCATACTCAGATTATCTAAGCAATAATGTCTAACAAAATTCCCCTAAACAAAATCCCAAACCGTCACCCTTACCTTAGCCGCTCATGGCGCGGATCGTCAATCCCGCTCCACCAACGACCATGGAAGAGTTCATCTACGTATTACAAAGGGAAGTGGAGCTCACTCGCATGCCAACAATGGCGGAGCTCCACGGAAAGTAGAGAAAAAATGAGGAAGAAGGGAAGAAGAATCGCCGGATTCCGTTGAGAGATGAAGAAGATGAAGCTTGGAGAAGATATGAAAAATGTGCAGAAAAATCGTCCTTTAGCTACTGCCTTCGTCGTAGCGTCGAGACGCTAGGCCAGCGTCTCGACGCTGTGCCCTAAGTGATCCGCGCGCGCGCGCGCGCTGGCGTCGCGACGCAAGGCCAGCGTCGCGACGCTGCCCCGATGATTTTCCAGCGCGCGCCTCCTCCGAAGCGTCTCGACGCCAAGCAGGGTCTCGACGCCAGGGCAGCGTCGAGCTAGCGTCTCGACGCTATCACTCGACGCTTGCTCTCGGGTTTTTCCAGCGTCGAGCCAGCGTCTCGACGCTATAGCTCGACGCTGGCTCTCGGGTTTGGGGCTGATGCTTTGCCTCTCCAAGGCTGTTTTGGCCCGTTTCTTCACGGAACAAACTCCCCTCTTCCCGATGCAATCCCGGGGCGCTAAAACTCTGCTTTAAGCGCTCGAACATGCCCAATGGACGCACGAGCTCTTTGCCGCTTCTCTCCTACAAAAGAGATACATTTAATCAATTGGAAGCGGACTTTAGCTATGATTAGGACGTATTTAATAGCTCCAAAATGGAGTTATCAGATTGCTACACACCTTGGATGTTGGCCACGACCATAATCTTCACCTTCAGTCACCGGGCTGGTCTCACCCAAATTGTTGTTGCTCATGATTCTAGATTGATGAACTTTGGTAGAGCACAAATTCTTTCGTTCCCACAGACGGCGCCAACTGTTGATACCGATTTTGGTGTCAACGGTGAATTTGTATTTGAGCACGAATGAACCTGCAAGGCAACAACAAGGGGTGACCTAAAGCCGGTGTGGCGTTGTGCCACAGACGCTCCGACGGTCAAGTTAGCTACAAGACTTAGAGAGCGTTTGGAATAATGGAAATTTTTCAGTCAAATAGAGCATACCCCTATCTTATGTCGTTTCCTTCACTTATAGTAGGTCGTAGTGTAACCGAAACGACGTAACCAATTTACCCAATTTATGGCATTATGGCCGTTACGATTTATGAGATGTCCGTTACTATTCCAACCATTCGGGGAGCGTCGTCGGTCCACTCTAGGGGTTGAGAGGAAGCTCAATCCACCGTCGAGCCGTTAGGTTGACCTGCTGGTCAACCTTTATTGGCTGTGGGGCTGATGCGAGGATCAGTCCTTCTGTGGCCATGGGCAGTCCTGTTGGACCACTCTTATTTTGGCGGTTTGGGGATTGATGCGAGGATCAATCCTCCATTTAGCCATGGGCGGACCTACTTGTGTGCCCTTCGTTAGCATGTCGATGCTGATGCGGGGATCAGTCCGTTGTCGAGGTCGTAGGTTGACCTGTTGGTCAACCCTTCATTGGCGTGTCGAGGCTGATGCGAGGATCAGTCTCTTGCTGTGGGATTCATAAGTCTATTGTCCTTCTTCGCATGGTTGTACGGGGGGTAATGCAGGACGATATTTCTGCGAGGCACCCAAGGGTCATCCGTCGGTCGGCACCACGCCACTCGGGCCATTGTTGCGTTTTCGCTAGAGGCGCATGTGGCAAGGGGCGCGCGCGGCGTGGGATGCGTGTGGCGAGGAGCGCGCGCGGCGCGGGACGCGTGCGACGGGGGGTGCGCGACGCGGGACGCGTGTGGCGGGGGGCGCACGCGGAATGGGGCGCGCGCGGCAAGGTACATGTGGGCTGACCCGCGCCTCGGGTCAGCCCTTTTCGCTAGTCGTGTACGTGAGTCGGGGGCGCGTACGGCGAGGGGCGCGCGCGCGGCAGGGGGTGTGCGCAGCGGGGTACTCGTGGGCTGACCCGCGCCTCGGGTCAGCCCTTTTCCTTGGGCGTGTGCGCGCGGCGGGGGGCGCTCGCGGCCGGGCACGTGTGGGCTGACCCGCGCCTCGGGCCAGCCCTTTTCGCTGGGCGTGCGCGTGCGGCGGGGGCGCGTACAGCGAGGGGCGCGCGCGGCAGGGGGTGCGCGTAGCGGGGTACTTGTGGGCTGACCCGCGCCTCGGGTCAGCCCTTTTCCTGGGGCGCGCGCGGCAGGGTACGCGTGGGCTGACCCGTGCCTCGGGTCAGCCCTTTTCCTTGGGCGTGCGCGCGCGGCAGGGTGTGCGCGCCATGGGGTACTTGTGGGCTGACCCGCGCCTCGGGTCAGCCCTTTTCCTTGGGCGGGCGCGCGGTGGTGTTTTGTGGGCTGACCCGCCCCTCGGGTCAGCCCTTTTCATTGGGCTTGGGCGTGTGCGCGCGGCGGGGGTGCGTGGGCTGATCCTCGGGTCGGCCCACTCCTTCATGCTGACTTGGGCTTCCGGTTAACTTCGAAATTGGTGCTATTGGGCCGAGATGGGTTAGGCCCATTTTGAATTTTAATTTTCCGCCCGTAACAAAAACCGACCGACAGAAACCGACATGTCGGTGGTCGGCGATGGTTTTAGCCCAAAACCGACACCGCCCTACCGATGGCCACCCCTAGTCAAATCAGAAATTCGTGGCTAATTAAAAGATTAATTTTAATCAAATCCATTAAGGGGAGAGCATTAGTTTGTTGTCTTAAACTACAAATATCCTCCATGACATCTAATTGGGCATGTAGTTTAGGCAACATAACATGACATTTTAATTCCTTTGACATTATCGTTTCTACTTTAAAAAAATAAATAAATTAATTAAATTTTAAAATCGAGCATAGCTCAATTGACATAAGATTATGTCATTGGCTAAGAGGTCTCGCATTAACTAATTAACTAAAATACCGTTGCAAAAAAAAAAAAAAAAAATCAAATCGAGCATAGCTCAATTAACATAAGGTTGTGCATAGCTCAATTGACATAAAGTTGTGAGCATTTCAAATTGAGTTGATAAAAAACTCTGAAAAACAAATGTAGTTGAATTTTGTTTATTCCATGCAACTAACTAACCATTAGTTCGTGTACGAAAGAAATTTCATATAATTTTTAAAGAAAAATAAAATTAAGACTTATTTAGTGAAATTAAAGTGAAAGAAATTTATGCTAAAGTGCTTGAATCGTTTTTAATAAAAGTGATATATGGTCAAGTAAAAGTGATTTTTATTATATTAAATTGTAAATATTTCTCATACTTTGAATCTTTGTATATTTGTTATTGTAACTTCTAAATTTTCCATTATTACTCAATTCTAAATTACAATTACTTTTAGTATTTATATATCACTTAAATATACTTGACATGTGACTCTTTGGACAAAATGATGTAATTTAAAGCCAATTGGGTAAATTACAATCCAATGCCCACATAATAGAGACTAAATAAAAATTAAGCTATACTAATCCATAAAAATAGACCATAAAATGTATGATCGGATTGTTAGATGTAATTTAACCTATAAAGGATCCACACTCTATAATTTATGCTTAAATTTGTTTAAACTTTTCATTTTGTAAGTTTATTTAAGATTAAGTTTGAGTGTTAATTGATATTAACCATCTATATCAAAAATTTAAAACAAAGAGATGTTGTAATTATTTTAGAAAATATTATCTTCAAAATATGTTTAGGCTAAAGAAGTTAGAATTAAAGATTATAAAATTTTGTGTAGAATAGAAAACTATTGTTTAGAGAACAGTCTAAATATTTCTAAATCAAATTAATATATTCAGTATTCTCACACCTGCGATAAAAATAAATTTAATTTGGAATATGTTGAAAGAAACCAAGTATATATTCTAATTTATCAATTAAAGTTTTTGACTGATGTAGGAACTCAAGAATGATAAACACAAATATCATTACAACAAAAAAATATTATGTATGACAGACTATAAAACTTTTGTTCGAAAATTAATCGATTACAAATATATAAATTCATCAAATTACATCAAGGATGATAAAAAATTCAACTCGACATATTTATAAAGGAAGTCTCCAACTAAGAAAGTTATGCTTATATATCTGAATAAATCAATAAAAAAATTCAAGTGCACAACTTAAAGAGCTCAATAGTGCTACTTTAAAGAAAACTCTTTAAGATTCTACCTTTTGATTTTATTTTACACCTAGAACAAATATGTTAATCTTATCTTTTTTTTTTATATTATTATTCTTTCACTGAATTTTTCGCATCATTTTTACATATTTTTCTACCTGGTTTTTTCACGTAAAATTGTATGTTTTTTACAACTATCATACTTGTGAATTTCTTAAGAATGATATTCACAGAGATCGATGTTATTTTTTATAATTATTTTTTCGAGCTGTGGAAGCTTTGATATCAAATGATGTACTCAACCTTACAATAAGTGGTTTAGGCAACCACAACAAGGGCCTCATAAACAGACATGATCACACAAGCGCCTCATAAACAGACACGATCACACCCAATATACAAACAAAGTGTAACAACCCAAATTTTTTTACCTAAACATTTACCATAAATTTTCGTATTTACATAGGTGATATAGGTATGAATAGAACCCTATTATTTTTTTAATTCAGATTGATTAATAATCAAATCGTTAAGTTCATAAAATTTAGCTAGATTTGTAATGAAGAGAAAACCACTCACTAAAACATAATATTAGACATAGATAATCTTTATTTATTCTTACATTAGTATTGATAGATGAAGATAATGCAATAGAAGCATTATCAAACTAGGCATCGAGGACTAGAGAGAAAGGCCATAAGGCTAGGCAGGATTAGAATTACATGAACGATTTCAGATCACATCGTTTGACCTATACAAAGTGGGTCGCGTCCATAGTGTCCCCAAGATAAGGTACCTAGACCTATCCCTATACTATAGACCGTTCTGGCTATTACTCGAACTTGATCCACATTCATGTCTCCACATGAAGTTAACTCCAAGTATACATCATATAGCCAAGGGTTCTTAGTTTATTGGATTAGGTTTAAACGAACACAATTCACTTTATTCAATAATAACTTTACTGAATAATCCTCAATAACAACTTTATTGAAAAATAGAATATACATTCAGTTTACAAACCACGAGTTTTAGGACATAAAACCCAACAAACGGGTTGTCGAGGGCCGCCAAACTACATTTATAAACTGGCTTGCTAATCAAGCTTGTAGAGAGCGGTAGTAAGGTCTATCCACAGGGAACCATGAACTAGCTTCTCTTAATTAATTTACATTCTCCTTAATTAAAACAATAAATAATACGGGGGGATTGGTTAAAGAAAACAAATTTAAAACATGCAAAAAATTAACTAACGGAAAATTAAATCCGAAGAAATTAAAATTGTAACATATGCTCGAAATTTAAGGGATCAAGATTTACATTGATGCGATTCGAATCATAAGGATTCTAATGAACTTAGCTAAGATGCCCATGCACACAATTTGATTGACCATATTGTAGTACAAACATGGGAAGAAGATGCATTGAGCTAATAAAATGCTAAGTTATAACTTAAGAACTATCCCTCACTAATTGCATCAAAGTTATAATCTCTAACCTTAAATTATAGCACTTACATAAGTTGCTCGTGGTGAAAATCAAGACAAATCAACAAAAGTTTAGCTTGAATACAAGAACCTAGAGAGAAAATGAAGTTCTTCCTCTAAAAATCGGAGTTCTTACAATAGAGGAGGTAGAGAATGACCTAAAAAAATTTAAGGATTCCTTTTATAGTCCCACGGAAGGGTCAAGACACTGCTTACAGCGTCGAGACGATACGGACGAAAGAAAATGCAAAAGACCGTGCGCGCGTCTGGCAAGTACCTGGGCACTCAAAATTGGTGCTTAGGCGCCCGACTATCGGGTTTGGCGCTAAAGTGGGGCGTTTTTTACAAAAAAATATACAGAATTGTTGTCCTCCCACATATTCAAACTTAAGCCCCTTGATATGCCAAAAACCTTTTGCACCACCAAACCATTCATCAATTTTTGGATAATATTTGATTGATTAATTAATTTACCTAGTATAAGCATTCAGAGCGATTTGTTAAATTATCCTCTAAAACTTTCTTTTAAGCTCTAATAAACTAACGCTTATTCAACAAGATTATGCTCGTGACTATGAGGTCATGAATTCAATCCGCTTTAATTAAAATACTGTTGCAAAAAAATAAAATAAACTAACGCAATGGTCTGATTTATCCCTTAGCAATTAAATTCAACAAAATATATAGTTGAAGTCCAATAAATTCCTTAACTCACAAAACTTAGGAGATATAAATTAGAACCTTTAGAGTGTTATCAGTGATATTGATCATGGTGAACAGGTTGTGAGGCCCACCAAATTACATTTATAAACTCGTATTTATAACTTATAGAATAGTGAGAACCAGATCGATCTTAGAGAACAAAAAATTAGCTTCTCCTAATTAACTTTTATTTGCCTTAATTAAAACAATAAATAAAACAAAGGGATTGGTTAGAGTAAAACTAACTAGAAACATGCAGAAAATTAATTAACGAATATTAAATAAACATAAAATAAAATTGTAACCAGTGCTCCTAATTTAAATGATCGAGATTTACTTGGATGTAACTCAGATCACATGGATTCTAACGACCTTAGTTATTCTATTCCAAGCACACAGCTTGCTTGCCCGGATCTGTAACAAACAACCCAAATAATTAATTAAGAGCTTGCAATCCTAATTAAACTTGACAATTAATCAACTTGGGGTGATCGTTTCATATCGATTAATTGTCAGTGACGGGAAACACTGTGATTGACTATTCTTTTGGGATCCTTACCGAATAGTCTAATTTATCCCCAAATCTGAAGCTCATTATGCAAACTAGAGTGATCATGGATAGCCGATGTCACTTACGCATAACTAAACCATTGCTACTTGATTAGGACATGACATTTGTATCGTTAATCTTTAACTATTTCGCCGACAAAAACAATTAGAGCGTCAATCCAATCAAAATTTCTAGCTACTATGATATTCTTATGAAAATAGGATGTAATTTAAAATAATAAATGCTAAGTATAAAATTAAGAGCAAAACCTCACTAAATGCATCAAAGAATTAATCCCTACCCTTAAATTAGAGCCCTTACCTTATGTGTTCGTGATGAAAATTTTATCCAAAATTACAAATATTTAGCTATCATTGTTGCGTGCTTAGTGTGTAAGTAAAATATAAAGGCAAGAACACTCAGATCATGCAAGCATACATGGTCTGCAGCAAGTGATAAATATTTTTAATTCGTTTTCCCACAGAGATTGAGTTTAGTTACTAACGAGTTGAGGTGCTAAATTAGATAGGGTCACTTAAATTGGGTAGATTTGGGGTTGTTGTGCTGAGATAATAAAGAAGCAAAAAGGATGCAAGCATAAACGAAAAGCCAGTAAAGAGATTAAGTTATATTGTGGAGAAGAAAGAATTGCGGATCTCGCAATGTTTTAGCAATAAAATCGCAAAAGTAAAAGACTAGAAAAAATGTTAAGGCAAAAACAGAACTATTTTATTGCGGTTCTCGCAATAATCTAGCAATAAAATTATCGACGATTTAAATGTAAGATAAGGCAGCAAGGTCGACTTAAGACTCCTCTATAGGCACTTAACTACGATCATTCAGCAGTAGATTAACATATCATGCATCGTTTTAGCTCAGTCTCATGCATCTCTTGATTACATGCATTAGATCTTTAGTTCACTCATATCCAAGTAAGACATAAACACCTATTTATACAAGCAAGCTAAGGAACGTGCTAGGAGAACGCCTATTCCTAGGTCATTTTCTAGTTACCCTAAAAGGCTAGCATGAATGGATGACTCTAAACTCTTACTCCTTCCGGAGGTTAGGAATTCTTTAGACAAAATGGATGGCCGGTCGAAATTGCCCATGGGATGAAGCTCACATACATTCAATGCATTTGATGTTATCCTACATGCTGAACTCTCGTATTTCTACCCTATAGATTCATCTTTAGCAGACCTTTGTTTGATTAGTTACTCATGGTTTTCGAAGAACTAAAAGAGATGGATTGCGTGATCATGATTTAGAGAACTTAGTAAAAGCGATTGAATAAGAGATAACAAAATGCAGAACTCAAGAGACTTAATTGATTACTCTTTAAAAACCGAATACAAATACTTCAATAACAGACGTGCAAAGGTTCGAAAGCAGTAAAGAATAAGGGTTGTAGAAGTAACGATCCAGATCAATGTTGCAAATGGAAACCAATCAGAAAGAAAACAATAAGAAAACTGTAAAAGGTGCATGGATCTCCTCGTCGCAAACGCCTCGGATGAAGGGGAAGATTAGCTGTTATTGGGGATAAATTCAATCAGAAGAGAAGAGGGATCTTCTCTTCTTCCTCTCGAATTATCGACGCCAAGTGCTAATTTCTTCGTTTCAACAAACGGGAGAAGGAAATTCGTCTGCAAATGGCTTTGCAACTGAGAACTCCACGCTTCTCAGCTGTGTTTCTCCTTCATCCTTCGTCTCTTTTTATAGCTTTTGCAGGTGCCTTCAGCCGCGGATATCCATCTATTCTGAACAACAATCCTCCACGTGGCAGCAGTGGAGAGCTTAGGCGGCTGGAAAATCGCAACAATGACGACTGATGGCTGGAAAAGTTCAGCAGAAACAGCTTGGCATTGCGATTTCCTTGCGAGGGCCGCAATGCTTTGTATGCGAATTTAATTGCGGCTTCATCAATGTTTCCGAAATTTTCCTACAATGTACATTTTAACTCTTTTTACATCATTTTACATCCTTTTTCGTTCCTTTTCCAAATAAGTCCTATTTTAGCCTCATTCCTCAAATTCTCGCCTTTAAGCACACATTAAGCTCACTTCTAACAAAAACACTCAAGAGTTTACATGATTTTAAGGTAATTATGGCCCTAAATAATGTACTTTTGGAGAGGTAACACACCCCCAAACTTAAGTTATTGCTAGTCCTCGAGCAATATAAAGGCTTACTTTGGCTGTTAATTCTTGTCTTTTAAACTCTACCTAACTGACTTGCTGACATCCCTAGGCTTACTATCCAAGGCATTGCTGTCCTGTGACACTCTTCTAGGTTCAAACTAACTTCAAATTTTGCTTATTCTTGTTTCCCTTGCGTTTAAAACCTTTTGTTTTTACAAACTTCCTAACAAATGGTTTATATGCCTATGTCATTGGGCTCATTGTGCAGTTATCCCTAAACTTTCAAACTCTCTCTAGTTTTAACTCAGACTCAGTACATGCTTCTAATGTATTTATTATTGAGCTACCTAGGAATTCTTAGAGTCATGCCATGCTTAGCACACACGAGTATCAGAGTACAGTTCCTAGAACAACTAAGCCCTAACATCACTGTGTTGGATCGACACTCATCTCCCTTGACAAACCTTCAAGCTACAACCCTGTGCTTAGCAAACTAAGGATCAGAGTTCAATTACACAGGACACCTAAGCACTTAGGCCATAGCTTGTTGGCACACATTCTTCTTCCATGGTTTTATTTTTCCCTTTTTCTCTTTTGGTAGAGTCTTCTCTTTTGGTTTGCCTTTTGATGCAGTGTCACTTGTGGGTTACACAAATGGCCCTGATTACTGAGCATCCTAGAGAGAGACACTACCCTTTACTTTTCTTTTGCTTTCTTTTTCATTTTTTTTTTTTGTAAAGAAGAAGAATGTTTATGTTTTTCAAGAGGGAGAGAGGAGTGCTCCTAGGCCTAGAGGTTGCCTCCCCCAAACTTATCTCCTCATTGTCCCCAATGAGAGGCTGAGGTGGCACACCCCCAAACTTATATTAGAAGCATCTAGTCTAAGGAAAAAACAGACAGAATTTAAAACTCCTAAGGATAAAATGACCCTTCTAGTTCAGATAACTCATAAGTAGAATTTTACTAAAAACAACATTTTAAGGTCTCACAGAGGTACATGCTCAGCAATATATGAAGCTAATTTAAACTAACAAGGGTGTACTTGACACTCATCCAGCATGCTCAATAGACAGACTACCTATGAACCTCAGGAAAGCAGCAAAATATTGAGATTTAAAAGCAGACAACCCATCAGAAAGTCATCTACTAACATGCTTAAAGCTAACAAAATATTGCGATGTCCGCAAAGAATTCGCAATTATTTCAACATAGCAAATTTAACTGGGATCAAGGCTTCTAGCATGCGATGTTTTATTCATAAACACTACAGGAAATAGCAAAACTATCTAAGCTTCCTACTCATACGACATTAAACTAAACTAAGCTACCGTACGCAAGCAAATTAACAATTCAAAACGGATCAAACAATTGATTATAGGGGGGGTAACAAGTCACAGAAAAGCAGATTTTTTTGTTTTTTGTTTTTGCGAGGGATCTGAAATACTCCCTCGAATGTCGTCAATCTGTGGCATTCAATCATCCTTGTCTTCATCACTCCTTTCGCTTGGAGGCACCCAAGGGTTCAGCAATCCAGCTGGGAAGGTGGGGAACGTGCACTGCAGGTGCTCGGCCAGCTCTTGGTCCCTTGCTTGAGAATACTCAGCCCATTGGGCTAACTTTCGTTGCAAGTCCATCAAGCAAGCCATGGACAATGACTGTGCAGCAGCGCGTCCTTCCATCTCGAACTCCATGTTGCCTCTTCTTCTCATCCTCAGGTCGCTGGGCAGCTCCAGGTGGCCAGCATAGGCCAATTTCCTCTCTTCCTTCGTCACAGGCACCCCTGCACGCAAACAAAGTTTAGTAATGGTATTGGGGAAAAAGAGTTGGCCCTTACCTTTCTTGGAGCATTCGAGGACAGAGGCTGCGATGACTTCACCCACATCAATTGTGAGTCCCTTCATTATCGCATAGATCAGCAGCGATCTCCCCTGATTGATGGTTGTCTCATGTGTGACAGGGGAGATTCGTCTTCGGATGAGGGAGAACCAGATGGCTGCTTTGTCCCTGAGGGCTACACTCATCAGTGTGTGCCTCCCATTCTTTGAGACTGCCCACGCTGCCTTAGGTTTCCCTATCGTATTCAGAGCTTCCTCTAGGACTGCCTCTGAGGGTGATGCCATGATCCTTGCGTATTGTTGCGTGCTCAATGTGTTGAAATAATTAGGTAATAAGAGAGATAGAGCACTCAGAACATGCAAGCATACATGATCTTATAGCAAGTAGTAAGTATATTTCATTCGTTTTCCCACAGAGATTTATTTTTAGCTATTCGCGAAGTGTTTTGTTAAGAAAGAAGGGGTGGATTTGATGGGGTAAAATTGGTTTTTAATTATCTAATTTTTGCTGAATGTGTAAAGGGTAGTAACATAAACGAGAACAAGTGAAATCGAGGCTCAAATGAAAAGACACGAAGTTAATAAACGAAGGCAAAGACAGCTAAACAGAATGGAAACTTAGACGGAATTGCGGAGACCGCAATTCTACCGCAATTATAATAACAGCGAAAGTGGGTAAATGGGTGATTTAAGGGCTACTAATGACTATCCTATAGACATTTTTATACGATTCTCAAGCACTGGATCTACTCACTATGCATCAAACTATCTCAATCTCATGTATCGTCCGACTCCATGCATTAGATTCTTTAGTTTACTCAACTCAAAGTAAGGTCTTAAGCATCTTATTAAGGCAGAAGATATGGTTTGTACTAGGGAAACGCCTATTCCTAGGCCGTTTCCTGGTTACCTTGAAAGGCTAGCATGATAGTATGACTCTGAACTCTTACTCCTTCCAGAGGTTAGGAGTTCTTTGGACAAAATGGATGGCCAATCGAAATTGCCTGTGGGATGAAGCTTACATACAACCAATGCTTCGAGAGCTATCCTACATGCTTGGTTCACGTTTTTTAGCCTACAGTGTCGTCATTAGCATGCCCCTAAGTGACTTAGTTACTCATGGATGTACACAGAACAAAAGCAAGAGAAGAAGTAGACATGCTTAGAAGGAGTTTAAAGATAAAACAGTAAGGGAAAGCAGTAGAATGTAAAGGCCAGAAACTGTGAAGTGAGGAATTTAGACTTGATTACTTGATTGTTTGACTCAACAAATGAAAGCTTTAAAGTAGATAACAGCAAGACAGAACACAACGAAATAGTCTAAACTAGCTACTAGAGAAGAAACAACAACAAGACAAAGCTGGAAAATGTAAATGAAGAACAGAAAGCAGTAAAACAAGCTTGAATGTCTCGTTGCAGCCGCCTCGAATGAAGGATGAGAAAGGTCAGCCTTGCTTGGATGAATCCAATCGGGAGAGAAGAAGAATCTCCTCTCCTTCCTATCAGATTATCGATTCCAACAGCTGAGCTTCGCAAACCAGCAGACGGCAGAGGAAAACAGGAGAAAAGATGGACTGCGAGAAGACTTCTACGCTTTCGGATGATGTTTGAACCTTCGATTTTGACCCCTCTTTATAGTAGTCTGCAGACGTCTTTGGGCCAAGGAGAACCATCAATCTTCAACGTCGTACTTCAGAATGGATGGAGGAGAAAGAACGAATCCCTGAAAAATCGGATCTAAACAGAAAAAGATCAGCCAACTTACGGTTTTAACTTGAAACATTGCGAGAACCGCAATGTTTCCGCAATTCTATCGCAATGCTTGTTTTTTCATTCTTTTCCTTCGGTTTTAAACCCTTTTCTTTCCTATTATGCATAAGTCCTAATTTAGCTACCTTCTTCTAATTCTCATATTTAAGCATAGGTTTAGGCTAAATGCTAACAAAAACACCTAAGAGTGAACATCTTTCTAAGCTAATTAAGTCCTAAAAAGGTCACTTTTGGAGACGTAACACACCCCCAAACTTAAGGTTTTGCTTGTCCTCAAGCAAACTAAGGACTTTCCTAGGCTGCTGTTAATTCTTCTCTAACCACTTACTAACTCCCCTATATTCTTGTCTATAGCAATGCTGTCCTTTGACACACTCCTAAGTTTAAAACTACCCTCTTATCTAGCTTCTTCTGACTTTGCCTGCCTAACACTCCTTCTGCTTTCATTAACTTCCTACAACTGATCTATTTACTTTTGTCATATCATGCCACTATCCCTAAGGTTTCAAATTCTGCCTAGCTTTACCTCAGACTCAGTACATGCTTCTAGCTTTATTTTTAATGTGTCTAGGATTCCTTAGAGTCATGCCAGTCTTAGTATTAACGGTGACAGTAGTACTTTTAGAGAACAACCTAAACCCTGGCATCACTACATTGGATAAACACTCATCTCCCTAAACAACCCTACAAGTTACAACTTTGTGCCTAGCTCATTTGAGGATCAGAGTTCTTTTAAGATAGGACATCTAAGCCACAAAGTTGCAACTCCTGGGTATACATTCTTCTTCCCTATTCTTTTCCTTTTTCTTACTTAGGTGGAGCCTCTCCTTTGTTTGCCTTTTGATGCAATGCCACTTGTGGGTCACACACTTGGCACTTATTACTTAGCAACCTAAGAGAGACCCCCTCTTTATTCTATTTTTCATTTTTTTGTTCAGTTCATCATTTTTTTTGTAAAGGAGAAGAAGAATGCTTATGTTTCTAAGGGAGAGAGGAATGTTCCTAGGCCTAGGGTGGCCTCCCCCAAACTTCAACTACTCATTGTCCCCAATGAGTGTCGGAGGTGGCACACCCCCAAACTTGTCCTAGAAGCATCTAGTCTAAGGTAAAACAAAGAGAAACTAAAGCCCTAGGCATAGACAAAACATTCGAACAACAAATATCACAGCAGCAGTAATTTTAAAAAACAGATAGATTAAGGTCTTAAAGCTGTGCATGCTGAGCTATTTAGAGGTTAATTTAAACTATCAAAGGGTGTCCTATGACACTCATCCAGCATGCATTTAGATAAGCTATATAAGGTAGTCATGTTAGCAGCAAAAGATAGAATTTAAACAGATCACAGCCTAGCTAAAAAGACAGTCCAAAACATGCTTTCAGTAATAAAAATTGCGGGGACCGCAATTATTTCGCAATTAAGTCAGGGCAGATATAAGAGTGATTAAGGCCCCTAAGCATGCTTTTTCCAGTCATTCAAGCTCTCTAAAAATAAAGCTAAACTATCCTACCTAGTCATCTAGCATCAGACTATACTAAACATAATTAAAGACATAAAACTAAGCATCTAAAACAGATCAAAATTGTACTAAAAACAGCATAATTCACATGGTCTATCAGAAAGCAGAAAATTGTTTTTTTTTCTAAGGGAACAACAATACTCCCTTCAATGCAATTCAAACCAGCACTCAAATGTCTTCATCTTCATCAGGTTGTCGTGGTCGTGGAGGCACCCATGGAGTCAGGAGATTTGTGGGGAAGTCAGGGAAGATGCACCCAAGTTGGTCTGCAACTTCCTTGTCCCTTGCCTGCGCGTAAGTGGCCCATTGAGCCATCCTCCTTTGCATATCCATCAGGCACGCCATGGATAGTGACTGATCAGCAGCCAGCCTATCCAGTTCAAACTCCATATTCCCCTTCCTCTTCAGCCTCAAGCTAGCAGGCAGCTCCAAGTGGCCTGTGTAAGCCAGCTGCTGCTCCATTCGCTCAGTGGGGACTCCTGCAAGCAAACATAGTTTGGTTATGGTGTTAGGGAAAAACAGTGGTCCCTTACCTTTCTTGGCACACTCAGCAATGGCGGCTGACATGATTTCACCCACATTGACCGTGAGACCTCGCATAATGGCATAGACCAGCAGCGATCTACTCTGGTTGATGGTCGTCTCATGGGTCACAGGTGCCAGCTTTCTCCTTACGAAGGCAAACCATACAGCTGCCTTTGCTGTCAGGTTGGCACTCATGAGGGTGTGCCTCCCATTGTGTGATACAGTCCACGCTGCTTCAGGCTGGCCAATGGTTCGAATGGCCTCCTCCAGGACTGCCTCAGTAGGCTCATCAACGATCCTCGCATAATCAGTGTGTCTTTGGCCCTTGAGGCCATAGGCTTCGTTGATGGCCTTTGCTGAGTAGTCCACTTCTACTCCCCTCACCACAGACAGCCCCTCTTCAGAGTTTTGCAGGTTGGCGTAGAAGTCATATACCATAGCTGTGTAAGCCGGATTGGGTGGCCTACACAACTCCTCCCAACTGTGATTGATAATTCCTACGCGCAAGAACTGTGGCAGGTCAGCAGGTCTGTCGAGGAAGCCCTTCTCGTGCAGCAGCTCCCTTTTCTCAACTCAATGCCTCTGGACTCAGCGTCAGAGGACACATACCTCACTGATTGAGGCTCATCTTCAGGGTAAAGCTTGGCTTTCCCTTTGTCTACTGGCTTGGATGATTCCGCAGCCTCAACCTTGAGTCTTTTGAGCGATGGCTCAGTGCTCTCTTTGTCTGATGAAGGCGCCTTCTTGGCCTTCTTCTTTTTCAGCTTCTTGGATCGTTTGGCCTTGAGAATCTTGGCCTTTTTCTTCTTCTTGAGCTTAGCCTTGATGGTGATCTGCTGGAGGCAGGCTCCCAATGTCTCCTCCATGGAATCATCCTGTTGTGCAGGACTCGCTGGACTAGCTTCCCTCACAGGCGAGAAAACCTCCTCGTCCTCACCTTCCCCACTGCCCTGCGTTGATTCTTGATACTCCCCATATGGGAATTCAGGGTCAGGCCGTGGGGTAGTGTGCGACGGCGTGGTGCTTTGCTCTGCCATAGGTGTCTGTGCAGAACTCAATGGTGAAGAAGACAACTCAGGGCTCTGTGCAGGCGGCGATGAACGGAGCTCTGGGCTCTGCACTGGTTCAGATGGTGAAGGGCTGTGCGCAGGCGATGCAGATGGCGACGAACCCTTCTTGGTCGACTCGTGGGACGCACGATCCGTTTCTTGACTCTCCACAGAGGGAGTCTTTGCTTTGCTTGGTTCGGCGGCCGTCTCGACACTCCACCGGCGCTTCTTGGGTGTGCCCGCTGGTTTAGAGGGTCCAGCAGGGATTTCTGTGACAACCCTCCACTTCTTCCTACGGATCGGAAGCTTGGGAAGACGTTCGGTGCGTGCAGTACCAGCATCTGCGAGGGCAAGAAGTGCTTCCCTCGCAGCTGTTTCAGCTTCATCAGCCCTTTTCTTGGCCGCAGATCTTTCAGCCCTCGTGAGTACCATTGTTGGATCTTGGAGATTTGGAGAGAAGAATCAAAGATGAAAAGAATCGCAGCTTTCTTGGAAATCAGAGAGTGGGAGAATCGTATCGATCAAGCGCCTTCTAACGGATATAAAGGAAACGGCTAAATCCCAACGGCTATATTTTTGCGGATCCTGCAAATCCAGCGCAATTGTAGGGATATTTTTTCATCAAAATGTCAATCTTTGCTCGTCCGTATCTTTTATTTGGCTCAATCGTTTCTTGATTTTTAAAGCTGGATTTACTCTCCTTGATTCCCTCTATTGATTCCCTGCAAAAAGAAATAAAAGCAACATCAAATTCGTAATTAAAATCATACAACAAAACACACAAACGATAATCGGAAAATCACAAAAAATAAACTAAGGCATGAGCCTTATGTCGACGAGCACAGCAATCACTCGTCCTCTCTCGTTCTCGTTGTCACGCTTCAGTCAAGAGGAAGGCCGAGAGAGACTTCACATCTCCTTCCTCATAGTAGTGCTTCAACCTTGCACCATTAACCATGAATGGTTGGCCTTGCTGCAAGTTCTTTATCTCTATAGCACCATGAACAAACACATTAGTAATCACAAATGGACCAGACCACCTAGACTTAAGTTTCCCTGGAAATAGTTTCAACCGTGAGTTAAACAACAATACAAGCTGACCCTTCTTAAAGTCCTTAACTCTAAGTCTACTATCATGCCAAATCTTGGTCTTTTCCTTATACATTTTAGCATTTTCATAGGCCATATGTCTAAGTTCATCAAGCTCATGTAATTGCAAAGACCGCAATGTCCCCGCATCCTTTACACAAAAATTCAATTCCTTCATGGCCCAAAATGCTTTGTTTTCTAACTCAAGTGGTAAGTGACAAGTCTTGCCATATACCAGCCTATAAGGAGACATACCTAGGGGTGTCTTATATGCTGTTCTATAAGCCCAAAGTGCATCCTCAAGCTTAAAGGACCAGTCTTTCCTATTAGGTTTGACCACTTTTTCTAGGATGTTCTTAATCTCCCTATTCGAAATTTCAGCTTGGCCATTAGAATGTGGGTGATAAGGAGTGGCTACTCTATGTCTAATGTTATACTTAGCCAACACTCTCTCCATAGCTTTGTTAATGAAATGTGATCCCTCATCACTAATGATGGCACGAGGTGTCCCAAACCTAGTAAAAATGTGTCTATGCAAGAATTTGGTGACTGTTTTGGCATCATTATTGGGACATGCTTTGGCTTCTACCTACTTGGACACATAGTCCACTGCCACTAATATGTAAAGGTTACCTGATGATGGAGGGAATGGCCCCATGAAGTCAATGCCCCACACATCAAAGAGCTCCAACTCTAAGATGTAGGTGAGGGGCATCTCATCCTTTCGACTGAGGTTACCTGTTCTTTGGCAGTCATCACAGCTGTGGGCATAGTTGTGGGCATCCTTGAAGATTGTTGGCCAATAGTAGCCACTCTGAAATACCTTTGCAGCTGTTCTTTGGCCACCAAAGTGTCCACCATAAGGAGCTGTGTGACAGTGCTGCAGCACAGACTTCGCTTCAGCAGCTGAAACACACTTCCTTAGCAAGCCGTCAGCACAGGTTCTGTAAAGTGTGGGGTCATCCCAGATGAATTTCCTTGCTTCATGAAGGAACCTCTTCTTCTCTTGTCCTACCTTGAAAACTGGTAATACCTGTGATGCAAGGAAGTTAGCAATGTCAGCAAACCAAGGCTCCTCATCGTTGTCGCTATGAGTCAAAACAAAGACATGTTCATCAATAAAAGCATCAGAAATTGCGGGCTCCGCAATTTTTTCGCAATTGTGCTGCAATCGAGAAAGGTGATCTGCAACCACATTTTCACATCCTTTCTTGTCTCGAATGTCCAAATCAAATTCCTGCAGCAATAACACCCACCTAATCAACCTAGGCTTAGCATCAGCCTTCCTCATAAGATATTTCAAGGCAGAATGGTCAGTGTATACAATTGTCCTAGTGCCTACAATATAGTTCCTGAATTTCTCACAAGCAAACACTACAGCAAGCATCTCTTTCTCAGTAGTTGTATAATTACATTGAGCCTCATTCAAGGTCTTACTAGCATAATAGACAAGGTGTGTTAGCTTGTCAATCTTCTGTCCTAACATGACCCCTACAGCATAGTCACTAGCATCACATAACATCTCGAATGGGAGATCCCAATCTGGCCCTACTATAATAGGTGCGGTGACTAGAGCTTTCTTAAGGGTGGTCCAAGCTACTACACATTCCTTAGAGAAGATGAATGGCCTATTTAGTTCTAGCAGTTCACACAGAGGCTTGGCTATTTTAGAAAAGTCCTTAATGAACCTTCTATAGAAGCCAGCATGCCCTAAGAAACTCCTAATGGCCTTGACATTCTGAGGCTCCACCAACTTCTCTATGATTTCTATCTTTGCCCTATCAACTTCTACACCTGCCCTTGACACTCTATGACCTAAGACAATCCCCTCATCTACCATGAAGTGACAGTTTTCCCAATTAAGGACTAAGTTAGTCTCTTCACATCTAGCCAGGACTTGTCCTAAATTCTCTAGACAGTTGGTGAATGAGTCCCCAAAGACTGAAAAGTCATCCATGAATATCTCTATCATGGATTCATCCAAATCAGAGAAGATTACCAACATGCACCTTTGGAAAGTTGTCGGTGCATTGCATAAGCCAAAAGGCATTCTGCGAAAGGCAAAAGTTCCAAAAGGGCAAGTGAAGGTAGTCTTTTCTTGGTCTTTGGGATCTATAGTGATCTGGTTATAGCCTGAATAACCGTCTAAGAAACAATAATAGGCTCTACCAGCTATTCTGTCTAACATTTGGTCAATGAATGGTAGAGGGAAGTGGTCTTTTTTAGTTTCTTTATTTAGTTTCCTATAATCCATACATACTCTCCACCCTGTGACAGTCCTAGTTGGAATCAGTTCGTTGTTCTCATTGACTACCACAGTCATCCCACCCTTCTTAGGTACACACTGTATAGGGCTCACCCACTGACTACTATCTATAGGAAAAATAACCCCATCATCTAACCATTTTATTATTTCCTTTTTAACTACCTCTTTCATAGAGGGGTTCAACCTACGCTGGTGATCTACTCGGGGTGTATGTCCTTCCTCTAAAGTGATCTTATGCATACAATAGGATGGGCTTATGCCTCTAATATCTGCAATGGTCCATGCAATAGCCTTCCTATGTTGCCTAAGTAGTAAAATTAAATCAACCTCATGCTGTTCACTTAACTTAGAAGAAATAATTACAGGCAATGTCTCATCATCTCCTAAGTATACATACTTGAGGTGTGTGGGCAGTGGTTTTAGTTCGAGAGTGGGTGGATGCTCAATGGATGGCTTTAAAGGATTTAAAGATCTATTAGTTAGTTCTACATTCATACATACATGCTGAGGGTTATTTACAGATATGTCCATTATCTCAGCTACATTTAAATCAGTTAATTCTAATCCTACATATTCATTGGCATGCTTGGTCAATAATACATGCTCCAATTGTTCTTCCATTAAAGAATCTACAACGTCCATGCTAGCACAGGATTCAAGGTCAGAGGGGTACCTTAAGGCTTTATACACACTGAATTTCACCTCTTCATCATGAACCCTCATAGTAAGCTCACCTTTTTGGACGTCTATCAGTGCCCTACCTGTGGCTAGAAATGGTCTGCCTAACAAGATGGGGACCTCCTTGTCTGCTTCATAATCCAGGATAATGAAATCTGCAAGGAAAATAAATTTGTCAACTTTCACTAGAATATCCTCAATCTTACCTTCAGGGTATGCAATGGATCTGTCTGCTAGTTGTAAAGTGACAGTGGTTGGACGTGCTTCTCCTATTCCCAACTGGCGGAATAGGGATAGGGGCATGAGGTTTATGCTGGCGCCCAGGTCACAAAGCGCTCTGCCCACGTGCTTGCCTCCAAGTTCTACAGGTAAGGTGAAGGAACCAGGATCCTTCTCCTTCTTGGGCAGCTTGTTTTGGAGTATGGCACTGCACTCCTCAGTGAGGTTTACTGTTTCAAACTCACCAATTATTTTTTTGTTAGTAATAATATCTTTCAAAAACTTCACATAGGAAGGCATAGACTGTAAAACTTCTACAAAAGGAATGTTGACATGCACTTGTTTAAGAATTTCTAAGAATTTATTAAAATGCACTTCCTGTTCCTGCTTCTTCTTAAGCCTTCGAGGATATGGAGGTGGTGGCACATATGCAGGCACGTCAGGTCGCCTTAGGATAGGTGGAGGCCTTGGAATCTCTTCTATCTCCTCAATAATTGGCTCTAGCCTGGCTCCTGATGTACTAGTTGGTGGTGGACCTTCGTTCGGCAGAGACTCCAGTGGAGCACTAGACTCAGTGTTCTCTACTCTCTTTGGTGTGTCCTTTGTGTTGCTCACCAAGGGTCTACCACTTCTAAGTTCAATTGCTTGAACTTGTTCTTTACCATCTCTCCTTGGCACCTCGGTGTCAGCAGGGAGTCTACCTTGAGGCCTACTCTTGAGTTCATTGGCTAATTGGCCTATTTGGTTCTCTAGGCTCCTAAGAGTAGCTTGCTGGCTTTGAAGAGTAGCATCATTCTTAGCTATGTATTCCTTGAGTAAATTTTCTACAGAAGATCCTACAGGTTGGTTGTAAGGTTTTTGATACATGGATTGGTTATGTTGGGGAGGGAAACCAGGTGTTCCACTCGGTCTAGGTTGGTTAGGATTTTGGTTAGCATTTTGTTGGCCACCCCATGACAGGTTTGGGTGGTTCCTCCAACCAGGGTTGTAAGTGTTGGAATAGGGGTTGTTCCTAGGCTGCTGCTGACTTCCAATGTAGCAGACTGAGGCTGGATTCCCAGGGCAATACTCATACAGGTGCCCTTCCCCACAGAATCCACAGGGTAGTGTCTCACCTTGACTTGGCTGGGTGCCCATGGACATGGCGGTAGCGGTGTTGACACTTGTTTGGAGATTGGCCTGAGCCATTTGCTTAACTAGGTTGGTCAGGGCATTTATTTAGGTGCTCATTGCACTTAGAGCATCCTTGTCTTGAGCTCTGGTTGGCTCAACAGGATCGTCTGACCACCTACAGTGAGATGCTGAGATCTTCTCCAAGATCTCATAGGCCTCGTTGTAACTCTTGGACAACATGGAGCCTCCAGCGGATGAGTTTAAGACTTGTCTAGTGCTGGGATTGCATCCTTTGAAAAAGACCTCTATTTGGATACACCATGGAATGCCATGGTGTGGACATTTAAGAAGAAGATCTTTGAATCTAGTCCAAGCTTCGTGAAGAGACTCATTATCAGCTTGCTTGAACTTAACTATGTCATCACGAAAGGTAGAATTCCTATCAGGTGGGAAGTATTTGACTAGGAATTTTTCTGCTAAATCTGTCCAATTGCGGACAGATCCAGAGGGTAATGAGTTTAACCACGTTTTGGCTTTGTCCCTCAAAGAATAAGGGAACAAGTATAGCCTCAAAGCTTATTGGGATACTCCAGGGATGATGAATGTATCACTAACTCCTAAGAAGTTCCTAAGATGGTTGTGGGGGTCCTCATTTTCTATTCCAAAGAATTGTCCCACAGTGGACAACATTTGGAACATCACTGGTTTTAACTCGAATGAGTTGGCAGTGATTTCAGGACGGATTATGCTGGGGTTCAGCTCCCCAGGCATAGGTACTAAATATGAAAGAATGGCACTATTCTTGTCATTCGCTATTTCGATGGGGTTGCGAATGACAGGTACCTGATTTGGAACTATCTCGTCCATTTCTTCGATTTCAGCACTTAGGTGGGGTAGAGAGGGTTGTTTAAAGAGACGTTTCTTTGCTTTGTTTCTAGCTCGAAGTAATCTTTCAGGCTCAGGGTTGAAATCTAAATTACTACGTGAACGTTCACTCATAAACTACCCTACTAGTACCTGTAAAAGAAATGAAAAGTGGATTAGTTTCAATAGATAATAAACTTGGTGTTTCAAACTTAACAGACTTCGTTTTCACTTAAATAAATCCCCGGCAGCGGCGCCAAAAACTTGTTGCGTGCTCAATGTGTTGAAATAATTAGGTAATAAGAGAGATAGAGCACTCAGAACATGCAAGCATACATGATCTTATAGCAAGTAGTAAGTATATTTCATTCGTTTTCCCACAGAGATTTATTTTTAGCTATTCGTAAAGTGTTTTGTTAAGAAAGAAGGGGTGGATTTGATGGGGTAAAATTGGTTTTTAATTATCTAATTTTTGCTGAATGTGTAAAGGGTAGTAACATAAACGAGAACAAGTGAAATCGAGGCTCAAATGAAAAGACACGAAGTTAATAAACGAAGGCAAAGACAGCTAAACAGAATGGAAACTTAGACGGAATTGCGGAGACCGCAATTCTACCGCAATTATAATAACAGCGAAAGTGGGTAAATGGGTGATTTAAGGGCTACTAATGACTATCCTATAGACATTTTTATACGATTCTCAAGCACTGGATCTACTCACTATGCATCAAACTATCTCAATCTCATGTATCGTCCGATTCCATGCATTAGATTCTTTAGTTTACTCAACTCAAAGTAAGGTCTTAAGCATCTTATTAAGGCAGAAGATATGGTTTGTACTAGGGAAACGCCTATTCCTAGGCCGTTTCCTGGTTACCTTGAAAGGCTAGCATGATAGTATGACTCTGAACTCTTACTCCTTCCAGAGGTTAGGAGTTCTTTGGACAAAATGGATGGCCAATCGAAATTGCCCGTGGGATGAAGCTTACATACAACCAATGCTTCGAGAGCTATCCTACATGCTTGGTTCACGTTTTTTAGCCTACAGTGTCGTCATTAGCATGCCCCTAAGTGACTTAGTTACTCATGGATGTACACAGAACAAAAGCAAGAGAAGAAGTAGACATGCTTAGAAGGAGTTTAAAGATAAAACAGTAAGGGAAAGCAGTAGAATGTAAAGGCCAGAAACTGTGAAGTGAGGAATTTAGACTTGATTACTTGATTGTTTGACTCAACAAATGAAAGCTTTAAAGTAGATAACAGCAAGACAGAACACAACGAAATAGTCTAAACTAGCTACTAGAGAAGAAACAACAACAAGACAAAGCTGGAAAATGGAAATGAAGAACAGAAAGCAGTAAAACAAGCTTGAATGTCTCGTTGCAGCCGCCTCGAATGAAGGATGAGAAAGGTCAGCCTTGCTTGGATGAATCCAATCGGGAGAGAAGAAGAATCTCCTCTCCTTCCTATCAGATTATCGATTCCAACAGCTGAGCTTCGCAAACCAGCAGACGGCAGAGGAAAACAGGAGAAAAGATGGACTGCGAGAAGACTTCTACGCTTTCGGATGATGTTTGAACCTTCGATTTTGACCCCTCTTTATAGTAGTCTGCAGACGTCTTTGGGCCAAGGAGAACCATCAATCTTCAACGTCGTACTTCAGAATGGATGGAGGAGAAAGAACGAATCCCTGAAAAATCGGATCTAAACAGAAAAAGATCAGCCAACTTACGGTTTTAACTTGAAACATTGCGAGAACCGCAATGTTTCCGCAATTCTATCGCAATGCTTGTTTTTTCATTCTTTTCCTTCGGTTTTAAACCCTTTTCTTTCCTATTATGCATAAGTCCTAATTTAGCTACCTTCTTCTAATTCTCATATTTAAGCATAGGTTTAGGCTAAATGCTAACAAAAACACCTAAGAGTGAACATCTTTCTAAGCTAATTAAGTCCTAAAAAGGTCACTTTTGGAGACGTAACACGTATTCAGAGTCTTTATGCCCCTTAAGAGCATACGCCTCGTTGATTGCTTCGGCAGAGAAATCAACTTCTACTCCCATCACCATTGAAGAACAGCCTTCGGGGTGAGTGAGGTTGGCGTACAAGTCGTACACCATGTCAGAGTAGGCCTGAATTGGAGGCCTACATAGCTCTTCCCAGCCATGATTCATAATTCCTGCGCGCAAGAATTGCGGCAGGTCCGCAAGAGCATCAAGAAATCCTCTCTCGTGGAGGAGTTCTTTCTTCATCAATTCCAGGCCCTTGGCCTCTGCTTCTTTGGACACATACCTTGCAGCTCGAGGCTCATCTTCTCTGTACATCTTTCTCTTCCACTTGTCCTTTGCTTTGGCTGCTTCAACAGCCTCGGTTTTCATTTTCTTGATAGAAGGTTCAGCTTCAACCCTCTTCCTTTTAGTCTTCTTGGAGGCTGATGGTCGCTTGCCTTTCACAATCACAGGGGCCCTCTTCTTAAGCCTTGCCTTGGCGGCTATCTGCTGGATGCATTCATCCAGTGAATCCTCTTCTTCCTCCATCAATTCCCTGGTTTCCCTCACCACAGGGCTGTCAAGATTGACATCCCTAAAGGGGGAAAGCACCTCTTCTTCCTCATTAAGATCATCCATTGGCACCGATGCTTGTTGTTCTTCAGATGGAACTTTAGGATCCGACTGAGTTTGAGGGGATTCAAGGCTCTGCATGGCCGTCTCAAATGATGGTCGGCCACTGTTGAGGTTTTCCTCACTTGTGGTCTTCTTCCCTTTGATCTTGGGATCAGTCAATGTCACCTTCCACTTCTTCTTAGGAAGTTGAGTCGGATAAGAGGGGTTAGCAGCTTCTGTCGTTGCCACCTTCCACTTCCTCCTCACAGGAAGCTTTGAGGGCCTCGAGGGTTGCGCAGCTTCAACGTTTGCCAAAGATAGAAACGCCTCCCTCACCAATCTTGTCTCCTCCGCGTCAGGTGATGTTTTCTTGGGCATGGATCGTTCAGCTCTCGTGGACACCATTGTTGTTTCTTGAAGGTTTGAGCTTGGGAGTTTCAGAGGAATGAGAGCTCTGAATTGTGGAGTCTCGAGGGTTTGACAAATCGTAGAGGAGAATGATCCCCAACGCCTTCTATTTATACTAGGGTGTTGCTCCAACGGCTCTTTTATTGCGGACTACGCAATTTTTTCGCAATTTTTTAAGCATTGAAAATATAACCGTTGAGATTTTTTTCTTGATTGTTATTTGTTGCAAGATCTTAGCAACTAAATCTTCGATTTTGCAAGATCTTTCCCCTTAACTTCTCCTCTTGATTTACCCTCTTCATTGTCGTTTCAAGATCTCCAATTACCACGCTCCTAATCAAATAAAAACAACTTAATTAAAACTAGAAATAACAATACTATAAGCAATCTAAAAGAAAAACAAATACGAATATCTATTCCATAGCCCTCTGTGGTTGAGCATAGCGATATTTTTCCTTAAATGCCCTTGCTCATCCTCTCTTGATTTGCTTCTAGGCTACGGATAGGAGGAAGGCTAAGAGTGTTTTCACATCTCCTTCCTCATAGTAGTGCTTCAATCTCGCACCATTTACCATGAACGACTGTCCTTGATTCAGATTTCGAATTTCAATTGCACCATGAACAAATACATTAGTAATCACAAAAGGACCTGACCAACGAGACTTAAGTTTGCTAGAAAATAATCTCAATCGTGAGTTGAATAATAAAACATGCTGGCCCTTTTTGAAGTCCTTAATCCTAAGTCTACTATCATGCCAAATCTTAGTTTTTTCCTTATACATTTTAGCATTTTCATATGACATGTGTCTTAGTTCATCTAACTCATGTAATTGCAGAGACCGCAATGTTCCCGCATCGGTTACGCAATAATTCAACTTTTTTAAGGCCCAAAAGGCTTTGATTTCCAATTCAAGGGGTAAGTGGCATGCTTTTCCATACACTAACCTATAAGGAGACATTCCTAAGGGTGTTTTATATGCAGTCCTATACGCCCACAGTGCATCCTATAACTTAAAAGACCAATCCTTTATATTAGGTTTCACCACTTTTTCAAGTATACTCTTGATCTCTCTATTAGATATCTCAGCTTGTCCATTTGAGTGTGGATGATAGGGTGTTGCTACTCTATGCCTAACATTATATTTAGCTAGTACTTTTTCCATAGCTTTGTTTATAAAGTGCGTTCCTTCATCACTTATGATGGCACGTGGTGTGCCAAAGCGTGTGAAAATATGCCTATTTAGAAATTTAATAACTGTTTTGGCATCGTTTAAGGGACATGCAACTGCTTCTACCCATTTTGATACATAATCTACTGCTACTAATATGTAAAGATTACCAGCAGATGGAGGTAATGGACCCATGAAGTCAATGCCCCATACATCAAAGAATTCTAACTCTAAAATGTATGTTAGAGGCATCTCATCCTTCCTACTGAGGTTACCTGTTCGTTGACATTCATCGCAGTTGTGTGCATAGTCATGCGCATCCTTGAAGATCGTGGGCCAGAAGTAACCACATTGGAACACCTTTGCAGCAGTCCTCTGACCACCAAAGTGTCCACCATAGGGAGTTGTATGGCAATGCTGCAAGACTGACCTCGATTCAGCAGCTGACACACACTTCCTTAGCAATCCATCCGCACAGCTTTTATAGAGGGTTGGATCGTCCCAGATGTACTTCCTAGCCTCGTGTAAGAACCTCTTCTTGTCTTGCCCTCCTCTGAAATTTGGTAATACTTGTGAGGCAAGAAAATTTGCAATATCAGCAAACCATGGTTCTTCATTGTTATCACAATGCACTAGTACAAATACATGCTCATCGATAAACGAATCAGTCATTGCGGGTTCAGCAATTTTTTCGCAATTTTTTCGCAATCTTCATAAGTGATCAGCCACTACGTTTTCACATCCTTTTTTTATCTCTAATCTCTAAATCAAGCTCTTGCAATAATAACACCCATCTAATTAGACGAGGCTTGGCATCAGCCTTCCTCATTAGGTATTTTATTGCAGAATGATCAGTGTATACAATCGTTTTATTTCCTACAATATAAGGCCTAAATTTTTCACATGCAAACACTACTGCTAGCATCTCCTTTTCTATGGTAGTGTAGTTACATTGTGCTTCATTCAAAGTTTTACTCGCATAATAAATAGGATGTGTTAATTTATCTTTCTTTTGCCCCAGCATAGCCCCAATTGCATAGTCACTCGCATCACACATTAGTTCAAAAGGCATCTCCCAATTTGGGCCTACTATGATTGGTGCTTTGACTAAGGCATCTTTAAGCTTGTTCCATGCTATTAGACATTCATTTGAGAAGATAAAAGTTTTATTCAGCTCTAGAAGCTCACACAGGGGTTGATAGTACCTGTAAAGGAAAAAAAAAAAGATTAGCTCCAATATATTAAAGTTCTTCTAAAATAACACAATTCGTGTTTACTAAACAAAATCCCCGGCAGTGGCGCCAAAAACTTGTTGCGTGCTCAGTGTGTAAGTAAAATATAAAGGCAAGAGCACTCAGATCATGCAAGCATACATGGTCTGCAGCAAGTGATAAGTATTTTTAATTCGTTTTCCCACAGAGATTGAGTTTAGTTACTAACGAGTTGAGGTGCTAAATTAGATAGGGTCACTTAAATTGGGTAGATTTGGGGTTGTTGTGCTGGGATAATAAAGAAGCAAGAAGGATGCAAGTATAAACGAAAAGCTAGTAAAGAGATTAAGTTATATTCTGGAGAAGAAAGAATTGCGGATCTCGCAATGTTTTAGCAATAAAATTGCAAAAGCAAAAGGCTAGAAAAAATGCTAAGGCAAAAACATAACTATTTTATTGCGGTTCTCGCAATAATCTAGCAATAAAATTAGCGACGATTTAAATGTAAGATAAGGCAGCAAGGTCGACTTAAGACTCCTCTAGAGGCACTTAACTACGATCATTCAGCAGTAGATTAACATATCATGCATCGTTTTAGCTCAGTCTCATGCATTAGATCTTTAGTTCACTCATATCCAAGTAAGACATAAACACCTATTTATACAGGCAAGCTAAGGAACGTGCTAGGAGAACGCCTATTCCTAGGTCATTTTCTGGTTACCATAAAAGGCTAGCATGAATGGATGACTCTGAACTCTTACTCCTTCCGGAGGTTAGGAATTCTTTAGACAAAATGGATGGCCGGTCGAAATTGCCCATGGGATGAAGCTCACATACATTCAATGCATTTGATGCTATCCTACATGTTGAACTCTCGTATTTCTACCTTATAGATTCATCTTTAGCAGACCTTTGTTTGATAAGTTACTCATGGTTTTCGAAGAACTAAAAGAGATGGGTTGCGTGATCATGATTTAGAGAACTTAGTAAAAGCGATAACAAAATGAAGAACTCAAGAGACTTAATTGATTACTCTTTAAAAACCGAATACAAATACTTCAATAACAGACGTGCAAAGGTTCGAAAGCAGTAAAGAATAAGGGTTGTAGAAGTAACGATCCAGATCAATGTTGCAAATGGAAACAAATCAGAAAGAAAACAATAAGAAAACTATAAAAGGTGCACGGATCTCCTCGTCGCAAACGCCTCAGATGAAGGGGAAGATTAGTTGTTTATGGGGATGAATTCAATCAGAAGAGAAGAGGGATCTTCTCTTCTTCCTCTCGAATTATCGACGCCAATGGCTGATTTCTTCGTTCCAACAAACGGGAGAAGGAAATTCGTCTGCAAATTGCTTTGCAACTGAGAAATCCACGCTTCTCAACTGTGTTTCTCCTTCATCCTTCGTCTCTTTTTATAGCTTTTGCAGGTGCCTTCAGCCGCGGATATCCATCCATTCTGAACAACAATCCTCCACGTGGCAGCAGTGGAGAGCTTAGGCGGCTGAAAAATCGCAACAATGACGACTGATGGCTGGAAAAGTTCAGCAGAAACAGCTTGGCATTGCGATTTCCTTGCGAGGGCCGCAATGCTTTGTATGCGAATTTAATTGCGGCTTCAGCAATGTTTCCGCAATTTTCCTGCAATGTACATTTTAACTCTTTTTACATCATTTTAATCCTTTTTCGTTCCTTTTTCCAAATAAGTCCTATTTTAGCCTCATTCCTCAAATTCTCACCTTTAAGCACACATTAAGCTCACAAAAACACTCAAGAGTTTACATGATTTTAAGGTAATTATCGCCCTAAATAATGTACTTTTGGAGAGGTAACAATCATACAACGGAAAATGAGAGAAAATAGAGAGAATTTGAGGCCAAGCTTCTCAAAATCAGAGTTTGAGAGGTGAAGAATGACATAAAAAATGAACCTTATGCTTTTATACTATAGGGGAGCATGCATCTTGACGCTACGTACGGAAAATGGGGCGCGCGCGGGTTTTTTAGGCAGAGCTTCTTCGGAATTTCTTGTCGTAGCGTCGCGACACTGTAGGCTCCGTGTCGAGACGCTAGCTCTCGGGTTTGAGGTTTAATTTCAGCTCACTTGGGTGTCGCGACACTCCCAGACGGCGTCTCGACGCTGACTCTCGGGTTGGATGACTCCTCCTTCATTTGATAACTTCAACTTGTGCGCTAATGCCTCCTTTTTGCACCATTTAATGTCATGGACTCCTTTGTGCTCCCATTCATTCAAAACCTATAAATCAATCAAATAAACACAATTGAGTGAAGTATATAATGGGGATTAGAGCTATAAGAATAGCTCTTTTATTCATTATACGTGTGGATAGGATTCGATTTGTGTTGAGGCTTGGTTAATAAGAGAGTTCTAGGACGAAAATATCTCTATCGATATCGATATCGGTAACTCAAATTTACGGATATATCGACGGATATTTGAATATAGACAGATACTTCGGGAAGAATAACGGATATTACGAAAATTGATAAAAATATTGTGATTTTTTTAATGAAACTTTTGACCAAGTTTATTTAAGTAATACACTAGTGCTTGAAGCATATATTTTTCAAAAATTAGAAATCAAATATTAATAATCATAGAATAATGAATCACATTGAAGACTGAAAAATGAATATGAACTTGAATAATTTATAGATTACAAATTTTGGTCAAACAAATATATGATTCATAATTCAATAATAAGTTTTTTTTTTTTACTTGATTTAATAAATTAAAATTTAGATTATAATATTCATAAAGTTTGCATTCTATATTGGAAGAATCACCGATATTACGGAAATTGATAGAAATATTGTAATTTTTTTAATGAAACTTTTGACCAAGTTTATTTAAGTAACTTCAAGCATATATTTCAAAAATTAGAACTCAAATATGAATAATCATAGTATAATGGATAACATTGATTACTGAAAAATGAATATGAACTTGAATAATTTATAGATTACAAATTTTGGTCAACAAATATATGATTCATAATTCAATAATAAGATATTTTTTTTACTTGATTTAATAAATTAAAAATTATATTATAATATTCATAAAGTTTGCATTCTATACTTTAAACATGCAACACAAAACTTAGCATAATAATAGAAATGTGATCATAAATAAATATATCACGTAAAAATAATACAACATAAAACATTGTATTAAAAATAATTCAAAACATAGATCTATTATGGATTGATTTTGAATTTTAAAAACAATAAAAGGTAGTATAAATTATATAATAAAAAAATTGAAAAATGACAAAAGAATTAAAAAGAGAGAAAAAAAAATTTGAGTTGTGGGGAGCAAGAAAACAAAATATAAATTACTTAATAAAAAAAAAAACAAACAAGGTTATAAAATAGATACTCAAAACCGGTTTCTGGTTGGAGTTTGAACATGGCAAGTTCCAACTACTAGAGAAAACAACCATGCTGGCTGCAATTTTGATTTAAGTTAATTCAAGTAATAGTATAATAAATAAAACTGCGAAAAAACCGAAATACGGTCGAGTTTTTCGCTTTATCGCCAATTTTTACGTTTTATTGTTCATTTTTATGATATATCGCCGAAATATCGCCGATTTTGGGTAAAAACGATGTTGCCCTCCATTATCTCTATCGATCCTTCGAAATTGGCGAAATTTCGGCCAATTTCGACGATCTTTTCATCTTGGCCCTAGGAATGAATATCATCCGAGGGAATTTGATTCCTACGTGGACATAAGAATTTCAATAGTAGAACTTTGATATCGTGGAATATATATATGGGGATTTGATCAAAACAGTGGTCAAGTATAGGGGTGGCCAAATGAAACCCGAAAACCGATCCGACCGACCGAAACCGACCGAACCGACATCTTTCGGTCGGTTTAAATGAAATGTGGGTCGGAGTCGGTCGGTCGGGGTAATAAAAATCAAGTTTTCGACCAACCGACCGAACATATAAGTCATAAGTATAAAAAAAAAAAAAAACCAAAAAAAAGTCATGTCCCATTAATGAGAAAACCATGATGCACATGGTTTTTTTAAAACCACTCCTCATATGAGTACGTGGTTTCCTTGAAACCATCATCAACAATCATTTCTTTTATTTAATTTTTTTTTTCTTTTGTGTTATCTCTCCTCTCCCGTTCCCCTTCTCACTTCTCACCCAAAGTTCTTTTTTTCATTTCTATTTTTTTTCTCTCTCATCTTCTCCCTCACTCTCTTCGGCTCTTCTCTCTTTTCCATCTTCTCTTCCTCTCCTCCCAGCGGCCACCGCCATCTTCGCCTCTACGGTTCTTCTTTTTTTTTTTTTTTTTCTTCTATTTTCTCCATTTTTTTTATATAGTTCGTCAAAGTCGTAAAACCGACTCAAACCGACCGATCGACCGTGTGATCGGCTGGTCGACGACATGAACCTATATAAAACCGACGAAACCCGACCGACAGAAACCGACATGTCGGTGGTCGGCGATGGTTTTAGCCCAAAACCGACACCGCCCGACCGATGGTCACCCCTAGTCAAATAAGAAATTCGTGGCTAATTAAAAGATTAATTTTAATCAAATCCATTAAGGGGAGAGCATTATTTTGTTGTCCTAAACTACAAATATCCTCCATGACATCTAATTGGGCATGTAGTTTAGGCAACATAACATGACATTTTAATTCCTTTGACATTACCGTTTCTACTTTAAAAAAATAAATAAATAAATTAAATTTTAAAATCGAGCATAGCTCAATTGACATAAGATTATGTCATTGGCTAAGAGGTCTCGCATTAACTAATTAACTAAAATACCATTGCAAAAAAAAAAAAAAAAAAAAAATCAAATCGAGCATAGCTCAATTGACATAAAGTTGTGAGCATTTCAAATTGAGTTGATAAAAAACTCCGAAAAACAAATGTAGTTGAATTTTGTTTATTCCATGCAACTAACTAACCATTAGTTCGTGTACCAAAGAAATTTCATATAGTTTTTAAAGAAAAATAAAATTAAGACTTATTTAGTGAAATTAAAGTGAAAGAAATTTATGCTAAAGTGCTTGAATCGTTTTTAATAAAAGTGATATATGGTCAAGTAAAAGTGATTTTTATTATATTAAATTGTAAATATTTCTCATACTTTGAATCTTTGTATATTTGTTATTGTAACTTCTAAATTTTCCATTACTACTCAATTCTAAATTACAATTACTTTTAGTATTTATATACCACTTAAATATATTTGACAAGTATTTATATACCACTTAAATATATTTGACATCTGACTCTTTTAGATAAAATTTGGACAAAATGATGTGATTTTAAAGTGAAAGGAATTTATGATAAAGTGCTTGAATCACTTTTAATAAAAGTGATATATGGTCAAGTAAAAGTGGTTTTTATTATATTAAATTGTAAATATTTCTCATACTTTGAATCTTTGTATATTTGTTATTGTAACTTCTAAATTTTCCATTATTACTCAATTCTAAATTACAATTACTTTTAGTATTTATATACCACTTAAATATATTTGACATGTGACTCTTTTAGATAAAATTTGGACAAAATGATGTGATTTTAAAGTGAGAGGAATTTATGCTAAAGTGATATATGGTCAAGTAAAATGGTCAAGTAAAAGTGGTTTTTATTATATTAAATTGTAAATATTTCTCATACTTTGAATCTTTGTATATTTGTTATTGTAAGTTCTAAATTTTCCATTATTACTCAATTCTAAATTACAATTACTTTTAGTATTTATATATCACTTAAATATATTTGACATGTGACTCTTTGGACAAAATGATGTAATTTAAAGCCAATTGGGTAAATTACAAACCAATGCCCACATAATAGAGACTAAATAAAAATTAAGCTATACTAATCCATAAAAATAGACCATAAAATGTAATATCGGATTGTTAGATGTAATTTAACCTATAAAGGATCCACACTGTATAATTTATGCTTAAATTTGTTTAAACTTTTCATTTTGTAAGTTTATTTAAGATTAAGTTTGAGTGTAAATTGATATTAACCATCTATATCAAAAATTTAAGACAGAGATGTTGTAATTATTTTAGAAAATATTATCTTCAAAATATGTTTAGGCTAAAGAAGTTAGAATTAAAGATTATAAAATTTTGTGTAGAAAAGAAAACTATTGTTTAGAGAACAGTCTAAATATTTCTAAATCAAATTAATATATTCAGTATTCTCACACCTGCGATAAAAAGAAATTTAATTTGGAATATGTTGAAAGAAACCAAGTATATATTCTAATTTATCAATTAAAGTTTTTGACTGATGTAGGAACTCAAGAATGATAAACACAAATATCATTATAACAAAAAATATTATGTATGACAGACTATAAAACTTTTGTTCGAAAATTAATCGATTACAAATATATAAATTCATCAAATTACATCAAGGATGATAAAAAATTCAACTCGACATATTTATAAAGGAAGTCTCTAACTAAGAAAGTTATGCTTATATATCTGAATAAATCATTAAAAAAATTCAAATGCACCATATATAACTGTTGCAAACAATTTATCCCAAGACGTAATTTTCATAATTGTTGCAAACAATTTATCCCACACTTTTAGCATTTTAGCATTTTGTTTGAGACATTAATTTTAATATTGTAATTTATTACCACAAAAATATATGTATTTTTTTTATATGTAACCACCATATATATTTATATATACTTCATATATTAGTATATACTTCATATATGAGTATATACTCATATAAACTACATATATACTTGTAGATAATTTGTATTTATTTTCAGAAAAAATATATCTATTTTTATATACATACATACCATATATACTTCTATATACTCATATATATTGTACATATACTTATAGATAATATGTTTTTGGTTTTTAGAAAATATATGTATTTTTTATATACTAATATATACTTCATATATGGATATATATGGTTATATACTTCATATATACTTATAGATATTATGTATTCTTTTAAAAGTAAGTATATGAGGGTGTTTGGCCCATGAACTTCTTGAACTCGGATAAAAAAATATTAACTCCCAAGACTTCAAGAGTAATTATTATTCAACTCCCCTGACTTCTACAATAATTACTATTCAAGTTTGGGAAACTATTCAAGTCTGTCTCATTTTTTGAGACAACACATTTCTCTCTCTTTCTCTCTCTCCCTCCCTCACAAATACTTTTAATTACTTAAAAAAAAACGTAATTTAAACAAAATGTGTAAAATGATTAAAAATGAAATTCAACCTATTTTTATTATTTTAAATATAAATTAGGTTGTTCAATCAAAATTGATACTTAAATAAAATTCAAAATGTAGTATTCTTAGCTTATTTGGATCAGTTTAAATTAATGGATTAAAATCTTTCAAATTCACATGTAATATTTAACACACTATTGTACGACTCTCTTTTAATTGAAAACTATCAAAATAAAATGAATAATTAATGTGAGTGATATTGAAAAAAGAATGTGAAGTATTGTGATGAAAATTATTTTTGTTATCTTCAAAAAAATACATAAAATAAAAGGCAAAAACCACATTCTTAAAATTTATTAAAAGAAGTCCTTAACAATGAAAATATGAAAATTATAGAAAAAATAGATAAAATAAACCTATAGAAAATATTGTAAAAAAAAAAAAAACTAAAACAAACTAACATGGATGAGATGCTGATTTCCGAGTAAAGTGGATTCAGATGCAATGAAGAGTTTAGAGGGGGGAGGCGGAGAAAGATGCGTTTGACACATGGGTGAGGGTAAGACTATACTTATATGTTTTTCTTTTATAGTTGGACATTTTTTATAAAAATAAGAATTGTCGACATTAATAAAAAAATCATAGGAATAAAGGGGTTATTTATGTATTTATCCCTAGAAGATTAGTTTGAATCAAATTCAAAAGTGGAGAACATTATTTTGTTGTCTTAATCTAAACCTTTTAATTTTTTTTTTTTTTTTTTGGGATTGAACCCATGACCTCTTAGTCAAAGCACAACCTTATACCAATTGAGCTATGCTCAGTTTGACATATATAAAAGCATTTATACCATATTAGCTATTTAAAGTTTGAGAATAATTAAAGGCGACGTAGACGAAACACTTAGGGGCTGTTTGGTTGGCGTCTTTGAGGGTGGGCATCAGGATGGGAATGACTTTTTGATGGTTTCCCACGTTTGGTTGGGGTCTTAGCATTTATGCCTGGGCATAGCTGTAGACCAGGCATCAGAAGTATGACTTTCTGATGCCCTCCATTTTAGACGACTTTCTTCGAAGTTATTTTTTTTTTTTTAAATCTCTTTTTCATTCTTTTTTTTTTACAACGTCTTCTTCCTAAGTTTTTTTTTTATTTTATTAAATCAATTCCAAACTCTAATTTCAAGTTTGTGTATTTTTTTCTTTTTTTTTTTTTTTTTGGTTAAATTCATTCCAAAGAGCTTTGTGTATTTTTTTATTTTTTTTTGTTAAATCGATTTCAATACCTTCTTGATTTAAGATGTGCGATAGTTATACGATCGCATAGGTTGGTGTGCGATAGCTATGCGATCGAACAACAACCTGTGCGATAACTATGCGATCGCACAACAACCTATGTGATCGCGTAGGTTGCCAGTTATCGCATAGTTATGCGATCGCACAGCAACCTATGCGATCACATAGGTTGTCAAGTATTGCACACCAACCTATGTTTAGTAATAGATGATAGATTAAATTTGATTTTTGAATTATATAACTTTTATCATTAGTTCTTCAATTTTATATTTGTATTAATTAATTAATTAGAATTCAAAATTTGTATAATTTTAAATACCTTTCTTTGAACATAATTATTAAGATTTATTGTTAAATAAAATAAACAACAATTAATTATTTAAAATTTATTTGCAAATTTGATGACATTCTTGTGCAACACCAATCACAGACATCATTTATTCCCACGGAAATCTGATGACATTCCCATGCAGCATCAAACACAGACATCATTGATTCACAAACATTTTATTCCCAGACATTTCATTCCTAGGCATCTTCTATTCCCAGTAATCTGCAAATCCTCAAACCAAACAGCCCCTTAGACCAAACCAAACCACAATAAAACATTTGAGGTTGAACGGGTAGACATATAAAACTCTGAGGGGACGTTTGGGGGATGGTTTTGGGTTGGGGTGGTTTTTGGTTCTAAACCCAAAACCATGTTTGGGGCAATTGGTTTGGTCGGTCGATATTTGATTATCGCCACTCTCAGGGTGTCGAATCCTACCAAATTAAATTTATAATACCGATCTTGCTAAACTAACTGGTAGTTAACGGCAATCGGGTCGATCCACATGGAGTTAATTCTAATTTGTCTTCAATTGAGTCAAATTTGAAATTAAAATGCAACAAGGGGGGTTGATCGGTTTTTAATGACATGCGAAAAAAGGTAATTACTAACGGAAGAATCAAACAATAAAACAAACGTGCAAGACTTGGGGAGTCGGGACTGCCAATTGATGTAAATCAGTTCATCGAACACTTATAAACTTAGTCAGAGCCATTCAAACACACAATTGTTCACTCAAAATTATCGTAGCAAACAATCCCAATGAAATTAGCTAGATGGGTGCAATTCTAACTAAACATGACAATTAATTAACTTAAGGTGATCAATCCTAGATTAACTAAAGCCAGTAATACATCAATGGACATGCAATGCCAAACATGCAATGCTACCTAAGGCTCAACTCAACCTCTTGTTACTTAGGCGATTAGGAGAGGCAACCGTATCACTAATCTAATTAACGAATTAACAAGCATACATGTCGTGAGTGTTAATCAATTCAAATAAACATGCTAATAAGAATATGCTTAGAAGAAGTAGATGTTCAAACATTCAAGACTAAGTAAAACTTAAAATCACAAGTCTCCCATCAATACATCAATGGACAAATCCCTAAAATCCCAAAATCTTAACACTTACCACGGGCCTTCCATGGGAGTTGGAGCAATCCAAGTTTCCATGGGAGCTCTAGAGCTCATACAACATAAAAAGGGGAAGAAAAGCTCAAAAAACTGTTGGAACTCGCGAAATCCCGAGGGTAAAAACCAGTTGAACTTCTGACATAAAATCGGAGAAGACGACTTAAATAGTTGACGTAGCGTCGATACGCTACAGGGAGCGTTGCGACGCTACTGAAGGGAATTTCCTGCGCGCGCGTTCGGAGCGTCGAGACGCTAGGGACAACGTCTCGACGTTGTTGCCCATTTTGCTCTCGGGTCTGATTTTATATTTTTGCCTTCGAGCGACGTCGAGGCGCTCTTAGCACAGTCTCGACGCTGGGCCTTTGGTGTAACGACCCGTAATTTTAGACTAATCCCGAGTACGTTACTAACAACTGACTTTTAAATCTCGTTTAAACTAACCGTATTGCTCCGAGAATTTCGGCAGCACAACGACGTAACCTCAATAACTACCCAATTATGTAACACCTGAAAAGCAGAAAAACTCAACAAAACCCCGCCATATCAGGTAAAGAAAGACACCATCTAGTCCAACAACGCTCTCAGTCAGAAAAATAAATATAAAACCCTTCAGGTCGAAATCCTAAAACACAACTCAAGTCTAGCTACAAAACATACAACCTTATTAACTTTATAAGACAACTACTAGAAATAACACAGAAAGACTGAAACCAGCGGAAGCAACTTCATAAATAAGTAACACTTGACTAACTATAAATACATAAAAGATATTCAGCTAATGGTCTCTTTTTCTCACGTCTCCTCGTCAGCATCACCAAGCTCGTAGTATTACTCATCACCTGCAAAAATTGCATAATTTGTGGGAGTCAGTACATAACACGTACTGGTAAGTAGCTCCTACCTGAGGAGCCACAAAACAACAAACATACATGCATCACAACGATGTGCTTCTCACATCAAACACATCAACAATAATCATTTGGACATGCTCAATACATAAATAACAACAACATCATACATACACTCGTGTCATACATATCCATCAACTAACTTGAGTTCTAACAAGCTCTCTCAAAATACAACCGAGTACAAACAACTTTATCCAGATCTTCTCAAACTCCATTGAGTCCTCTCCGACTCAACCCTAGCTTCACAAGCTCTCTCAGACTCTACTGAGTTCCCTAAGTCCACTCTCGGACTCCACCGAGTTATCTCAACTCAACTCAACTCAACTCGACTCGTGGCCCTCACAAGCCCTCTGAGACTAACTCCTTCGAGTCACATCGACCCCTGACCATTTGTACCCAGGGCATCGACACTTCTCTATGGCGCTCAGCGTTCGACCCTTGACCATTTATACCCAAGGCCTCGAACTGTTGCATCGCCCCTTGACCATTTGTACCCAAGGTGCACCGATGACTTTGCAACGTATTGGCCCTTCCCGCGGCGCCCAACACTTGCTTAAACCATGGTGACATATCACCCCTCGACCATTTGTACCCGAGGTGCACTGATATTCACCCTACTTCCCTTAGTGACATACTACCCCTCGACCATTTGTACCCGAGGCGCACTAGTATTCACTGAACATTCTCTGTAACCACAAGTTACACTCTTTTCCTTAACACTAATCAACCGACCGTGACATACTACCCCTCGACCATTTGTACCCGAGGCGCACTAGTATTCACTGCACTTTTCTTTATTACAACGTAAACCCTCGACTCTTTATACCCGAGGCTTCAACATCACCTCTCATCACAATTCCACGGTCCTCTGACCCTATTTAACACATACTTGATTCACATCTCAAATATGCACAACTAAACATGACTCCTAGACCATGTTCACTGTCAATAGTAAACAGCACGTCACCACGTACAAAGTATACTTTCAACATAAACATAACATTATCATGCATCTCATGCAATCTCAGCATCACCACAGCATGCTCAACTTCATCACAATACACACAACAATTCAACATGTCTTACACCAGAACAATAGCACATACATCCATAATCTCATCACCAGATTAATCTATTCATAATGCAACTCAAGTGCAACATTCTAAGCACTCAAATGTGCTTAGTCTTATCGGAGAGTTCATAAATAATAGTACATCATCATGCTAAGCACTCAGATGTGCTTAGTCTTATCAGAGACGCAACAACAACATTAACAATTCATATAATCCATAATATAAAGAAATTACTAGGACATGCGTGCTAACATACAACAAATAGCAAACAGACTCCACAAGTAAGAACTACTTACATCACATCCTACAACGCTTTCATGGCTATTCAAGAGGTTCCGCTTGAGATTCACCCAAGACGATCCAATTCTTAGCTGGTGGGTAATCAAGGGTGTTTGGAATGATTCGGAGCTGCGAACAACGAGTTTCTAAAGAGGTCTCGAATGGTGCTGGTTGGTGTCCGACGAAGCCTGAACTTGCAGATTTGGATTCGTTAGGGAATGGGTAAACCAAATATGAGGTCAATTAAACATGGATCATTGGCGAAACTCACCAAAGAGACTGGACACCTTGTCGGTTGGTGTTCGAAGGTGTCCAAAACTACATATGGAAAGTGTTCGCGCATTAGAAACTAAGCTACACTAATTTTAAAGAGTTGAAAATACAATTATAGAGATCGTTACCCACTGATTCCTCCCCAAAGGGTTCGAATCCTTGCTGAACAATGCTCGACAAGTTTCAAATTAGCAGATCTGAACGTTACAGATTAAGGGTAATCAGATCTGAGGCTAACCAGAGCGTTGAATGCACAAGCAAGACAGATCGAGCCCAAGGGTGTTGCTGCCACAACGTGGAACTCACACTGTCGAAGCTTCAAGGCCCAATCGTCGATCGGGGAGTGTCACACATGCCGTCTAAAGGGGAAATCGCGTGGGAGCTCGCCACTTATCGGCTGCCCGTCACCGTCGACGCCGTAAGGAAGGACGCCAAAGGTCGACGCCGTATGGAATGCGGAGGGCTCGCGGTTCGTCGAGAGGAGGAACGCCACTGATGTTCGTCGAAAACGCGTAGCAGATCTGACGTGGGGTCGGAATCGCAACGTCGTCCACTTGCGGGTGATCGCCGATGGGTCGCAAAGCAGAGGGTCGTTGCAGGAGGGGCTACGTCGCTTGCCGCCGTCGATCTGCCACCGGAGAAGGTTGGCCGGCAAACGAGGGCGGCTGGAGATGGAGTTTGGGCAAGAGGGATGGGGCGGCTTCGTGAAGGGAAGAAGATGAAGAATTTTCTTCTTTTTTTTTAACTTTTCTTTTAATTCCCCAAAGATAAAATGACCTAAGGAATAAGTCATTATTCCCTTAAATCTCATTTTTCCACTAAACTAAATCTAACTTAGAAATGGGAAAATCCAAGAAATAACAATTTGAGTTTCTCTTCAAACTTGAAAGTGAGGTCTAAAATTAAGCCTCACAACTTATGAAATTAAAGATTTAATTAGAATTCTACTTTTCCTAAATTATAGAAATTATTTTCTCAACTTTGGGGCTAAGCTGGGATTCTAATTTCCCAAATTAGAACCCTTAAACAACTAAGACCAATTAATTTAACGTTAACGAACCGAAGGAATTTAAAGGCATATTTGAACTTTAAAATAGCCTAATTTTGAAACGCGGGGCGTTACATTTGGTCTCAAATTGCCCTTTTGCTCCTTTTCTTTACCTGATTCACTCCCAAAGCCTTTAAACGACCTTCTTAGCTCTGAAATGTGCTATTGGACTCCACGAGCTCTTTACCGCGAAACACCTACAACAGAGGCAATTAATCAACAATAAGCACAATATTTAGCCATAATTATGGAGCAAATAATAGATTCAAATGAGAGCTATCAGGGTTGGGTACCCCGGGTTTTGGAAGCCAACCCCATTGGTTACTTCTCTCAAACCCTCCCCAAACACATGGTTTTTCTTAAAATTACACTATATTGGTGGGGTCCACCATTTCTCTCTCCACGTGTTTTATAATTATGGTGGGTCCCAACATTCCTCTACCTAATTTTCTAATTATTATGGTGGCCCACCATATTTCTTTCATTTTTCTCAAAATTATGGATCCCGCAATTTTGTTTGGGAAATTAAGAGGAATGTCTATTTTAAAATAGTGAAAATGAAAAATATCTAAAAGTGGGAATGTCTTGCACTCTGTCTAGAGTGATTGTAGAGGGAAGGTTGTTAAGTTTTTTTCCCCATTATAACCCTATTAGTTATTAGCCCTTTCTTATTTTACAATTTAGAATTTTAAAATAAAATGATTGGACACTAGAATATTTTTGGGTGAGGTGTTTGGTTATCGTTAATTGGAGCTGCGATTTTCATTTTCCGTTATGTGTTGTTGGTGATGTGTACTTGCAGATATACCTTCGTAATGGTGGCCAGATGTGCAAAACCTAAATATAACAAACAAATCATTCCTCTATCCACCCTATTATTTAGGTTTGATATCTCTATGAACATTTCATCTTTAACCTTCAACAACCTCTACATTAACGCATTGTCTAACAATATTTCAAACTTTCTATCCTCGATGTACCAACCCCTAAATTAAAGCACTAGTTGAACTTTGGAAAATTAAGAGGAATGTCTAGTTTTAAATAGTTTGTTGTATATACACGTATATACTCCATTAAACTCTAATTTGATTCTAGATTTGCATTAGGAAAAAAAACTAATAAAGTATAATCCTTATCTAAAATCTAAAATAAAATCTTTTAATTTGAATCTAAAATATCAAATAAAATCCTTAAATATGAATCTAGATTTCGAAAACAACAATATTATGATTAAGGGAGGGTATTTGAATCTCTAACTCTCCCTTCATCACAACATTTAATTAATTAAATAAGGTGAAATTTGAAGAGTTGATATTTAAAAATTTAAATGAGGATTCTTCATTCGTAAGGAATGTATCCAATTTGTTTTCAAATTTCAAACTTTCGAAAAGAAACTAAAAGGAAAAGAAAAAAAAACAAGAAAATAACAGAAAAACAAATTGTTTTAAAAATTAAATACTCAAAAGAAACCCTATTTTTTTTCTCTTTTTCTTCATTCAGCCGCTCCCTCTATCAACTCATGACTCGTTTTCCAATCGCCACCACCTCACGTCTCCCTTCCTCTCCGATCTCATCTCCGACAACGCACCTATGTCCAGCGACGAATTCCGTCGGTTGCATCTCCGGCGAGGGCGTGATGTGGGAGTGGTAAGTCTCCTCCTCCGACGATCTCTCGTCTTGATTGATTAAGCATCGATTTTAACTCGCAATCCTTTCGATTTCAATTTTTGGTATTTTGCAAACGTTCTATTCAACATTGATAGTCATCACTCACTCCGTCTGACGCTAAATTTGTGAGATTTTGGTGTATTTTCTTACTGTCCAACATTGAATTTTGAGCTACTTTCGGCATTTGGCGAGTATCCAAAAGCTGGGATGAGTATACTGCCTTGTATACACCTAAATGTGACAAAACCATTTGTAGCAACAACATTTCCTCAAGTATACATGGATGTTGAATTCATTTTTGTATGTTAAGTGTATAACCATGTAACTCTGACTAGTTCGTTGTCATTTTTTTTTCCTTTTAACATCTCTGTTAACTTCTCATCCCTTACTTCTCTCCCTTAACTTCTCATCCTTTACTTCTCTCCAACAATTTCCAATTTTACAGCATCATTTTATTCAATTTCTAAATTTTAGAAAATTGTAGGGGTAGTTTTGTCCATTGCTGTGTAAATTTAATTACTAAATATAGAGTTTAGACATTATTTCAAAAACAAAGTGTGTTGGACCTTTTTCATGATGGCTTCTCAGGTTTTAGACATTTTTCTTGTTACCCCAATTTTTTTCTAAATTTTATTACAATATGGTAGATTTCACGGGGTTTTTGTACGGGCGACCCACCCCCCGGGGGGCGCGAAGTTTTTTGACTCTCGGGCTTGAAGTGCAAGTTTTCTGCCCTTTTGCTATCGTCAGCAACACCCTGATCACGATCGCTAACCATCTCACGCCGCATACAATGACGGTTTTTCCCTTCGCCAATTTCCCCCATGTCTGGTCGCGATTTTTGGTATGTGTTGGTCTCAAGTTCGCATAGTATGCTTGTCGCGATTATTTCACACTTCTCGACGGTCGCGATTTTGTCCAATGGTTGACCGCGATTTTTGACCTTTGCTTGTCACGATTTGGTACTGTTGGGTTATTATCTCGAGACTTTACGATTGTAAAATACTCAGATTTCGTGCATGGTGTTAATGCAGTATAAGCAGCTACACCCACCCGTTAATATTCCCTACGGAACTTCTATTTATACATCCCACCCACTTTAAACAGTCGATGCATAGGCGCATGAACCCATCTTTTTTCTTCAAGAACAAGATTGTGGCACCCCAAGGCGAAACACTGGGTCGAATAAAGCCTATATCCCATAACTCTTATATTTGTGTCTTAAGTTCTTTCAATTCTGCTGGGGCCATTCTATATGAAGCTTTAGAAATGAGAGTTATTTTTCAATTTGAGCTCCATGCCGATATCTACCTCTCGTGCGGTGGAAAATCCAACTTACTTTACCAACACAACTTTTCCATTCAAAGTTGGCTTACTTTCTTCTTTCAATCGAAATGACGGCTTCATTAGTTTTGGGTATTAACTTGATCACCATCTACATTTTCACCAATAAAGGCACAAAGTTTCATTTTTTTTTTCATAGCTCTTCGACAACCATTGACGATAGTCATTTCTAATAATAATAAAAAAATATTTTCTTCAATTCTTATGAAATCTAGGACTGAAGCTCGCTAAAGCACTCTTCCAACATCTGTATTGTCCCTACTTAAATCCTTGGTTCATGAAATATATATATATATATATAGACCAATACATACCAAGGTTCAAAGTCCCAAATTAATAACAAGAATTCTTTCACCAATTCCAATTTACATCCAAACAAAACTAATACCATAGAAGGTTGTGCCCAAGCGTACTTGGAGTTTCAACATGATTATTTCCTACATCTTCCGAGATAGCAAAACTTCCTCATATTACCTTTCCCCTTCTTATACTTTTCTTTATTGAAGTCTTTATACTCCAAATGACAATTTTCATTTTCCAAGTCGGGCTTATCCTGAACAATATGTAAATATGTCTCTACTTATAATTCTTCCATAGATTTGGGCCCAAATTGATTCCTTGAAAGAATTTTATGCTTACTTTATGGTCTTGCATTTAAGGACCCAAAACTTCCTCTTAGACCAATTAAACAAATCTTTCTTCGTAATCATGGCATGGATCAAATCCAAGTAGGTTGAGGTGCTTTGAAAATGACTCTTTTAGTTCAAAACTAACAACTTATTATTTATTTTTATTTTTTTTACGTTACAACTCAAGTCTTCTTTCGCTACTTTGACCTTCTTTGTTAACCACACCAACTAAGTTCGGTATTTTAAAGAGACATCATCAAATTATCACTTAACTCAATCTCGTAACTTTGTCATTTTTCTTTTCTTAGCAGAACACAAGAAAAACCAGAATATCCTACTTAGTCCATCAAACCTTGAACTCTACAAGATTAAAATATACTTTCATATTCCAACAACTTCCTGTCGAATTATACTTTAAAACTTTTAAGCCCAACAAAAAAACAGACGTCTTGGATTATTCCTTCATCAAGTAGTTTGCTTATTACTAGATCCTTCCCTCACTCCAATTTAACTAACTTACTCGACTCTAACATCATTCTGTAAGGAAACCCCCTTACTCAAGGTATGTATTTATTGATTGAACTAAACTCTCTGACCAATACAACAAGTACCACACTCGGTAGTTGCCTCTAATCTCCTTGAGATTCTTCTAATTCTTATCTATCCTACAAACAAGCAGCCAACACCTATATATACTATATTGGCTTAACCGTAAATGTAACCAACTATATTAGAAATAACAAACTTAACCCATTCCCAACTGCTTTGGCATTTTGGCCCTTCTGCTATAATACTTCAGGGTGGGCGGTTGCTGGTATCTAACAATACCCTCGGCCTCAAAATCGACCTTGTCCTCAAGGTCGAAGGTGGGGAACTGGCGCCGAATATCCCGAACATTTTCCCAGGTGGCCTCATGAGCCGGAAGGCCTTGCCAGCTGATTAACGCCTCTGTTGCGCCTGTCACCTCATTCTTTTGATAGGCAAAAACTTCGTCCGGGCGAGTGATCCAAGCAAACTCATCGGTCAAGATAGGAGGGCCGACTTGGGCTTCCTGATGCTGTCCCAATGCTCTCTTCAGCTGAGAGATATGGAACACCGGATGAATGCGGGCGTCGTGAGGTAATTGGAGCTTGTACGCCACCTTGCCAAAACGCTCGATTACTTTGTATGGACCAAAGTATTTAGGGGATAGCTTCTCATTTTTCCTTCGGGCAAGGGTTGCCTGCCGATAAGGGCGCAACTTGACAAATACTGACTCGCCCACATCTAACTCTTTATCACTTCGCTTGGTATCCGCATATTTTTTCATTCGGTCTTGAGCAGCTAACAAGTTTGCTCGCAACTGATGGATAACCCCATCCCGGTCCTGCAAAGTCTGGTCCAGTGATGCGTTGGAAGTTCTAATGCCATCATAGGCTAACAAGGGAGGAGGGCTGCGGCCATACACCGCCTGGAATGGAGTCACGCCGAGAGAAATATGGTACGTGGTGTTGTACCAATATTCAGCCCAATGGAGCCAAGACTTCCACTGCGTGGGTCGTTCGCTGCAAAAGCATCGAAGATAAGTTTCCAATCCTTTGTTAACAATTTCCGTCTGCCCATCCGTTTGGGGATGGTAAGAAGTACTGTGCCTCAATTTGGTTCCCGCCGAACGAAACAACTCGCGCCAAAAGTGACTTAGGAACACTTTATCCCGATCGGACACAATCGTCTTAGGAAAACCGTGAAGCCGAACAATGTCTTTAATAAACACCTCACTGACAGTTTTGGCGGAAAAAGGATGCTTGAGTGGCATGAAATGGCCATATTTACTTAGGCGATCCACGACTACGAAGATGGAGTTATACCCGTCTGATCTCGGCAGTCCTTCAATAAAATCCATGCTCAAGTCCTCCCAGATCCGAGCAGGGATGTCTAATGGCTGAAGCAAACCAGCTGGGGACGCAGCCAAAGATTTATTACGTTGGCATACTAAGCATTCCTCCACATACTTCTTAACATCGCGCTTAATCCCCTCCCAATGTAACTCTCCTGTAATTCTCTTATACGTCCTGAGGAACCCAGAATGTCCACCAAGAACAGAATCGTGGAAAGTGTGTAGAAGAGAAGGCAGTAACACAGAAGAAGAGGATAATACTAACCTTCCTTTGTACAACAAGTTCCCCTGATGCATCGAGTAATGTGGCAAGGAAGAAGAATTCTGTGTAATCTGGTCGATGATAGCCTGAAGCTTTGGCTGGCCAAGGACTTCTGTCCTGACCGTATTGATATCAACTATAGAAGGGACTGATAGCTGGGATAGAGAAACTTCCTTAGGCATACGAGACAAAGCATCGGCAGCTTTGTTTTCTAAGCCCGGTCTGTATTGAACTTCAAAGCTGTAACCCAACAATTTAGCAATCCATCCTTGATATTGAGGCTGGATGACTGGTTGCTCCAAAAGGAATTTAAGAGCTCGCTGATCAGTTTGCACTATGAATTGTTGTCCCAATAAGTACGGTCGCCATCGCTGGACTGCCATAACAATTGCCATAAGTTCTCGTTCATAGATAGATTTTGCTTGAGCTCGAGCTGACAACTTATGACTGTAGAAAGCGATTGGCCTTTTCTGCTGAGACAAAACTGCCCCAAGACTAGTTCCTGAAGCATCCGTCTCCACCACAAAGGGCCTCTCGAAGTCAGGTAACGCCAACACAGGAAGGGATACCATGGCTTGCTTGAGCTTATTAAAAGCTGTTGTGGCTTGATCATTCCAAGCAAACGATCCCTTCTGAAGTTGCTGGGTCAATGGGACCGCAATGGAGCCATAATCTTTCACAAATTGCCTGTAATAACCCGTCAATCCTAGGAATCCCCTGAGCTCTTTTACATTGCGAGGAATAGGCCAAGCAGTCATGGCTTTTACTTTTTCGCTATCAGCCTCCACACCATCTGCCGATACCCAATGTCCCAGGTATTCGATCCTCTCCTGGGCAAATCGACACTTTCCTCTATTTGCAAACAACTCATGTTCTTTCAACAATGTGAACACTAAGACAAGATGATGTACATGCTCTGCTAGGTCCCGACTGTAAATCAATATATCATCAAAGAATACCAATACAAACTTTCGTAAATAAGGTTTGAGGATGGTATTCATTAAAGACTGGAACGTGGAAGGGTCATTCGTCAAGCCGAAGGGCATGACTGTGAATTCATAATGACCCTCATGAGTTCTAAAAGCGGTCTTGGCAATGTCCCTGTCCTGAATTCGAATTTGATGATACCCTGCTCGCAAATCTAACTTGGAAAAAATTCGTGACCCATTTAATTCATCAAATAATTCCTCAACCACCGGAATTGGGAATTTGTCTGAGACAGTCACATTGTTAAGTGCGCGGTAATCCACACAAAACCTCCAACCTCCATCCTTTTTTTTTTTAACTAACAACACTGGGCTAGAAAATGGACTTACACTCGGTCGGATCACGCCTGACTGCATCATTGAATCCACCATTCGTTCTATCTCTGCTTTCTGTACATACCCATAGCGATATGGTCGTACATTAACTGCTGTAGTCCCCTCTTTCAGATGGATCTGGTGATCGATCAATCTTCTTGGAGGTAGCTTCTCTGGAACTTGAAACACTTGATAAAACTCTTGTATCAAGTTTTGAATTTCTTTGGGCATCGCAATTTCCTGATCGCACACACCCTCAGACTCTTCCTCACTCATAGCATCAAAAGCTCTGAATTCCACTAAGAATCCTTGATCCTCGGATTCCCATGTTTTGGCCATACTTTTCAACGTCACCTTGGACTTGGTGAGGCTCGGGTCTCCTTTTAGAAGGATTTGATCCTTCTCCTTCCCAATCCTGATGGTCAACTGCTGCCAATCCACCTCCGTCACCCCCAAGGTATTCAGCCACTTCATGCCTAACACTACCTCAACACCCCCCAAAGCTAATGGAAGGAAATCCTCCGAAATCATCATGACCCCGATGGTTAATTCAACAGCCCTACACACACCTTTTCCTTTAACCGCTCCACCGGTTCCCATAATCACTCCATAGTTGGCCGTCTCTGTCAGCGGTAACTTCAAATCATCCACCAACTGCTGACTGATAAAATTGTGAGTAGCTCCATAATCAATCAATACCACTACTTCTCGTTCCGCAATCTTGCCCATCATTTTGATTGTCCCAGGGGAGGAAATGCCCACCACTGAATTTAAGGACAATTCTACTGCGTCCCCGACTTCAATACTCTTCATCGTAACTACCTCCTCTGCTTCCTCAGTCTCTTCTTCCCGAATTTCGGACTCCTCGGCGTTCTCGTGTACCACCAACACTCGTAATTCTTTGGCTTTGCACCGATGGCCTGGAGTAAACGGCTCCTCACAGCAGAAGCATAGCCCCTTCTCCCTTCTCCCTTCTCTGGCGAAACTCGGTATCGGATAACCGTCGAACTGGAGTATCTCTTCGAGGAACTACGCCAGCGGAGTTAACCAAAGTTATCGTGCGCGTTGCCGTGGCGTTTCCTGAGCGATCCTTGTTGTTCACCCCCGAAGATTGAGGCGCGGATTTAGGGTTTGAAACACCCGACAGAAAAGGCGCGAATTTGGTGTTTAGATAACCCGTCGAAGACTGATAACCCGACCCGCTTGGACGCTGGGCTTCTATCCGAGTCATTTCCATATCCTCCACCAACTGAGCAATGCTCATCGTCTCCTTCAATCCCACCAGCTTCCAGCAACGAACTTCGGCTCTAATCACCGGATCCAGCCCATTCAAGAATGTATTTTCTTTCACCTCAGCCTGAAGGCGGGAGAGTGGCGCCGCGAGTCTGTCAAATTCATTTCGATACTCCTCAACGGTCGAAGTTTGCCTGATGGCCAAGAACTGGGCAACAAGGCTTCCTTTCCGCGTAGAACGAAAACGTTCTAACAACTGCTCCGTCAAATCATTCCAATCCATGAAAGACTTCATCTCATCCTCTCCTCTAAACCAATTGAGAGCGATCCCAGAGAAGCTAATCACCGCCACAGTCATCTTCTCCTCCTCCGTCAGCTTATGAATTTTGAAGTAACGCTCAGCACGGAACAACCAAGAATCAGGGTCCTCTCCATCAAAGATCGGCATTTCGACCTTCTTGAACTTACTACGATCGGTGTTGACTTCATCACCCTTCACGGTCTGCCTTTCTTGATCTTCCGGCGTTCCGTTGTCCACATTCAACTCCTTCTGCAGCCCTGCTCCTACGGCCCTCTCCTTAGTAAGTACATCCAATTGAGCCGATAATTTCTCCATTGTTTTCAACATCACAGCCACATTTCCCTCCAGAGTCGGTATCTTCTCCACGTTGTTGCGAATTCCACCTATCTCTGCATCAAATTGATCCAAACGTTCTTCGATCTTCTTCTGTCCCATTGATACGAATTTTCCCAAGAAAGAGTGCTCTGATACCAATTGTAAGGAAACCCCCTTACTCAAGGTATGTATTTATTGATTGAACTAAACTCTCTGACCAATACAACAAGTACCACACTCGGTAGTTGCCCCTAATCTCCTTGAGATTCTTCTAATTCTTATCTACCCTACAAACAAGCAGCCAACACCTATATATACTATATTGGCTTAACCGTAAATGTAACCAACTATATTAGAAATAACAAACTTAACCCATTCCCAACTGCTTTGGCATTTTGGCCCTTCTGCTATAATACTTCAGGGTGGGCGGTTGCTGGTATCTAACACATTCCTTAGTGCATTCTCAAATGGACAAACTTATTTGCTAGCTGAAGTGTGTACACTTTTATCCATCTTAATTCTCACAACATTGTAAGGTTTTTATCTTTCTCTATGCTCCAAGATATTTGAAATAAGCATTTGTTCCTCTTAACAGAGTCCTCCAAGAGCTAAAGACTAGTGTCACGTGGCCTACCTTTAATGGAGTCGAAAATCTAATAACCACAAAGCATTCCCTTTTTTTTTTTTTTCTAAATCAAACATGATACAAACATCGTTATCAAACATATCATTGAGTACAACACATCAATTTGGTCTATTCAATAACTTCTTTTCTTTATCTTTCTTTCCTTTTTGAAAAAAATATAAATTAAAAAATAAAACAATTCGTAATAACTAACGTACCTGTCGGTGACAATGCGTTTGCAACTTAGCCATGATGACACTTAATGCTTATGATATAAGCAAGTCTACAGAACCCATAACCTTGGGCTCTGATACCAACTGTAACGACCCGACTTTTCCTAACTTAAACTACTAAGGGACGCTACTAAATGCATGCTGTTAACATTTGAAAATAACTCTTGATAAAAAAATATAGAAATAAATATTCCATTTAAATAAACTAAAATATAATTATTTGGGATCCCATTTAAAATATTGAGAACATCAAATAAAACTCTTTTGCTTTAAAATTATTTCATAGCATAACCTAGAATAAAACATTAAAACTTCAATATCAAATATGCGGAAGCCATGCTGACAATGACCCATGGCACAAACAGCAAACGATCTCGTCACTCGCCTTGTACGTTTTTGTCATTTCCTGAAAGATATTAATTGGAAAATGATGAGTATAAAATTACTCAGTAAGTAACCCCCAAATGGGATAAACATGCATACACAAGCAAAACATGCACTAAATAGTTTAATCATGTGGGGCCTTTATTTTCTGTCAAAACTTTCAAATCGACCTGTGGACAATTAATCCATCAAAACTATACCAACTAACTGGTGGCGCTTAAGTGGGCAACTTGAGGGACTCTACCCCAGCTGATGGTAGTTGGCTCCCAATCAGCGGAGCCAAGCCTCACCCGTAAGAGCGCCTCATTCTGAGATGTACACAAAATGCATTAAGTTTGTCAGCTCACTGGTGGAGCATAGGTGAGGTTTTTTTTAAAACCGTGGACCTTTACCCCAACAGATGGTAACTGACCCCCAGTCTGTGGAGCCGAGATCCACCCACCTAGCTCCTCATTCATAGTACATCAACATACATGGATGGATAATTGCCACAATTTCTACATTAAAACATGAATCATTCACCATTATGCATGAGGCCCCTAGCTGAATATTCTATAATGACATGACACTCAATTCAGATAAGGTCGTTGACCCAATCAATAGTCGAACAACCCAACTACACTATATTCTGAAGCATTCACCCAGAAAAATATGGACAGTTCCAACTTATAAACTAATTCCAAGAATGAGAAACAATACACATATTAATTTCCACAACATCAATCATCCAGAACAACCAGAAACAAACATACATAAAATTACAGTAACAAACATACATAAAATTACAGTAACAAACATACATAAAATTACAGTAACAAACATACGTATAATTACAGTAACAAACATACATATAATTACCTAATTACAGTAACAAACAACCAAACTTTCCCACCAAGCCAAAGGATTTCCATCACTAAGGAAACTTACCTTGGGTTGAAAACCCAAACGATCTCTAGATTGGTTACGGAACAACCCAAACGATCTCTAGATTGGTTACGGAAGGTCTTGGTCCCAATCTAAATAACTTTCAACCATTAAAACCCATTTTTGAGATAAAAACAGTACTGTAAAAATGGCTAAACAAAAATCATAGGTTACCTACGTAGTCCCTGCCTGACGTCACTCTTACACTAAATTAAATTTCAATTCCAGACCGTTTTCTACACTGAAAAAGAGAGGCTTTTACAAGTTATGAAAAATCTGAAATCTTGAAATAAAGTCTAAAGGTTCCAAAACGGATTGTTACCTATTGAGCGTTGTCAAAATGAGAATTACCCAACCTTCGTCGATCGACCCCTTATCGTGGATTGCTGCCGCGCAAAACCTCAACAGCCGCGCTGAAGTGCCGATGCCGATGCGGAAGTGTCGATGTCGAAGAATGGGTGTTGGTTGGATTCGTGTGACTATGGTGGAGGAATCGATTGACGATGAGGGTTGGGCGTGGATCAAACGAAGATGGCCAATTTTACGAACGATGGCCAATTTTTACTTGCAAAGTGCAGATGAAAGTAAAGAAAAAGGGAAATGGGAATGCTCACTGTGAACACGTATGGAGAAAAACAAATGAAGAAACCCTTTAACCCTAAAGATAAGTTTAATAATATTAATATTAATATTATAAAAATATTTTTATAATATTAATATTGTTAATATTATTACTTAAAAAAATAAATTTATTTCTTTCCCACTTTAGTCCCTTTCTTTTATTTTATTTTATTTTTTTTTGTATTTTAAAATATTACTATAAATAAGTTCTAAATCTGAAATAACGATTCAATGTGATAAAATAGGGTACGGGGTGTTACATTATCCTCACCTTAAGAACTTTCGTCCTCGAAAGTGGCTAGTCTTGAAAAAGTACATGATCCTCGTATCGTCTTCTATTTCCCACGTAGCTTCCTCAGTCTGGTGGTTTTGTCAAAGGACTTTAATAAGCGTTATTTCTCGGTTGCGAAGGGTCTTCACATCTTTTGCAAAAATTTGCTTCGGCTTCTCCTCATAGCTCAAGTTCTCACTAAACTATAAGGGTTCAAAGTCAATTATGTGGGATGAGTTCGCCAAATAATTTCGTAGCATAGAGACGTTAAAGACATTGTGGATCGCCAATAGAGAAGGCGGCAAGGCCACCCGGTAAGCCATCGGGCCAACCCGGTCCAACACTTCAAATGGACCGACGAAATGTGGGCTAAGTTTCCCCTTCCGTCCAAACCTCATAACCACCTTCATTGGTGCTACCTTCAGGAAAACATGATCACCCACTGCAAACTTCAAGTCTCTCGTCCAGGTATCAACATTACTTTTCTGTCTACTTTGCGTTGTTAACATTTTGCCCTGATCTTCTGAATTGCCTCATTTGTGACTTGGACCAGCTCGGGTCCCAACAGTTGTCGCTCTCTTACCTCGTCCCAATAAACTGGGGACCTACTCCCCTTCCAATAGAGAGCTTAAAAAGGTGCCATGCCTATAGTTGCTTAATAACTATTGTTATAAGCAAACTCTATGAGATGCAAATGAACATCCCAACTTCTTGTGAAGTCTAGCACACAAGCTCGTAACATATCCTCTAAGGTTTGGTTCAAACGTTCAGTTTGACCATCTGTCTGCGGATGAAAGGCTTTGTCTCATGCTTGACTTAACTGTCTACTAGACCAATTGTGCGGTAACCTCACCCACTGCATCCATTATCTCTGCTCGTTGCAGGTCATTAAGTATGTGTGCCTGAGTGGTGATTAAGGTTGACGTGTGTGCTGATTCCCTACTAAGGGCATACGCGACCACATTCGCCTCACCCGAATGGTACAAGATCTTGCAATCATAATATTTTACCAACCCCAACCACTTTCGCTGCCTCATGTTCAACTCTTTTATTAGTGAAGAAATAATTAAGACTCTTGTGGTCGGTGAGAATTTGGATTTTCTCCCCGTACAAGTAGTGTGTCCAAATCTTCAAGGCAAAGACCACCGTTTCCAACTCCAAATCGTGGGTTGGGTAATTTTGCTCATAATACTTCAACTGTTGAGAAACATATGCAATTACCTTACCTTGTTGCATGAATACACAACCTAACCCCTTTTTAGGGGCGCCACTGTAAATAAATAAATAAAATCTCCTGACTCGTCGGCTACTGCGAGCATCGGAGCTGAAACCAGTCTTTGCTTAAGTTCCTGAAAGCTCGTCTCACAAGATTGATTCCAAACGAAAGAATTGCCCTTTTGGGTCAACAGGGTTAAAGATGTGGCTATGCTGGAGAAGTTCTGCACAAACCGACGATAATAGCCTGCCAACCCCAAGAAACTACGTACCTCCTTGACTGTAGAGGGTCGAGGTCAATTAGTCACGACCTCCACTTTCGCTGAGTCTATAGTGACCCCATCTTTTGACACTAGGTGTCCAAAAAAAAAATATTTGCTGAAGCCAGAACTCACACTTAGAGAATTTGGCAAAAAGCTTGTTCACACGTAAGGTCATTAAAATCCTCTTGAGGTGATCCTCGTGTTCCTCCTCTGACTTGGAGTAGATCAAAATATCGTTAATGAAAACAATCACGAATGTGTCCAGAAATTCCTTAAACACCTTATTCATCATGGCCATGAATAGGCCATGAATATTGTTGGTGCATTAGTCAGTCCAAAAGACATTACAGTAAATTTGTAGTGTCCATACCTGAACCGGAAAGCCGTTTTAGGAATGTTCTCATCTCTTATCCTTAATTAATGGTATTCGACCATAGATAAATCTTGGAAAACACGATTTCTCCCTGCAACTGGTTGAAGAGATCATCAATCATAGGCAAGGGTACTTGTTCTTTACTGTCACTTTGTTCAACCCCCGATAGTCGATGCATAGGCGCATGAACCCATCTTTTTTCTTTAAGAACAAGATTGTGGCACCCCAAGGCGAAACACTGGGGCGAATAAAGCCTATATCCCATAACTCTTATATTTGTGTCTTAACTTCTTTCAATTCTGCTGGGGCCATTCTATATGAAGCTTTATAAATGAGAGTTATTTTTCAATTTGAGCTCCATGCCGATATCTACCTCTCGTGCGGTGGAAAATCCAACTTACTTTACAAACACAACTTTTCCATTCAAAGTTGGCTTACTTTCTTCTTTCAATCGAAATGACGGCTTCATTAGTTTTGGGTATTAACTTGATCACCATCTACCTTTTCACCAATAAAGCCACAAAGTTTCATTTTTTTTTCATAGCTCTTCGACAACCATTGACGATAGTCATTTCTAATAATAATAAAAAAATATTTTCTTCAATTCTTATGAAATCTAGGACTGAAGCTCGCTAAAGCACTCTTCCAACATCTGTATTGTCCCTACTTAAATCCTTGGTTCAGGAAATATATATATATATAGACCAATACATACCAAGGTTCAAAGTCCCAAATTAATAACAAGAATTCTTTCACCAATTCCAATTTACATCCAAACAAAACTAATACCATAGAAGGTTGTGCCCAAGCGTACTTGGAGTTTCAACATGATTATTTCCTACATCTTCTGAGATAGCAAAACTTCCTCATATTACCTTTCCCCTTCTTATACTTTTCTTTATTGAAGTCTTTATACTCCAAATGACAATTTTCATTTTCCAAGTCGGGCTTATCCTGAACAATATGTAAATATGTCTCTACTTATAATTCTTCCATAGATTTGGGCCCAAATTGATTCCCTGAAAGAATTTTATGCTTACTTTATGGTCTTGCATTTAAGGACCCAAAACTTCCTCTTAGACCGATTAAACTAATCTTTCTTCGTAATCATGGCATGGATCAAATCCAAGTAGGTTGAGGTGCTTTGAAAATGAATCTTTTAGTTCAAAACTAACAACTTATTATTTATTTTTATTTTTTTTACGTTACCACTCAAGTCTTCTTTCGCTACTTTGACCTTCTTTGTTAACCACACCAACTAAGTTCGGTATTTTAAAGAGACATCATCAAATTATCACTTAACTCAATCTCGTAACTTTGTCATTTTTCTTTTCTTAGCACAACACAAGAAAAACCTGAATATCCTACTTAGTCCATCAAACCTTGAACTCTACAAGATTAAAATATACTTTCATATTCCAACAACTTCCTGTGGAATTATACTTTAAAACTTTTAAGCCCAACGAAAAAACAGACGTCTTGGATTATTCCTTCATCAAATAGTTTGCTTATTACTAGATCCTTCCCTCACTCCAATTTAACTAACTTACTCGACTCTAACATCATTCCTTAGTGCATTCTCAAATGGACAAACTTATTTGCTAGCTGAAGTGTGTACACTTTTATCCATCTTAATCCTCACAGCATTGTAAGGTTTTTATCTTTCTCTATGCTCCAAGATATTTGAAATAAGCATTTGTTCCTCTTAACAGAGTCCTCCAAGAGCTAAAAACTAGTGTCACGTGGCCTACCTTTAATGGAGTCGAAAATCTAATAACCACAAAGCATTCCCTTTTTCTTTTTTTTTTCTAAATCAAACATGCTACAAACATCGTTATCAAACATATCATTGAGTACAACACATCAATTTGGTCTATTCAATAACTTCTTTTCTTTATCTTTCTTTCCTTTTTAAAAAAAATATAAATTAAAAAATAAAACAATTCGTAATAACTAACGTACCTGTCGGTGACAATGCGTTTGCAGCTTGGTCATGATGACACTTAATGCTTATGATATAAGCAAGTCTACAGAACCCCTAACCTTGGGCTCTGATACCAACTGTAACGACCCGACTTTTCCTAACTTAAACTACTAAGGGACGCTACTAAATGCATGTTGTTAACATTTTAAAATAACTCTTGATAAAAAAATATAGAAATAAATATTCCATTTAAATAAACTAAAATATAATTATTTGGGATCCCATTTAAAATATTGAGAACATCAAATAAAACTCTTTTGCTTTAAAATTATTTCATAGCATAACCTAGAATAAAACATTAAAACTTCAATATCAAATATGCGGATCATAAACTACGGGAATGAACTATGAAAGCTACAACATTGACTAAACCCTTGTCAAACAAGGTTTATCAAACTTTCGTTCAAAGCCATAAGGTTTGATCACCGTATCAAACCTAATAATTCAGGATGAAGCTTCTTTATTTCAATTCATAAATGAATCGAATAAGCTGGCAAACTATTTTCTCTTTGTCCTAAACTATGAATCTTTCTAGTAGAGACTTAATAGATACTCAGATCAAGATCGCGAGTTTTGACATCCATTTGCCTTATCCTATAAAGATAGAATATGGAAATGGATAAGAGCCATCTATTTAACTTACATCTGGTAACAAGAGAAAGAGAGTATACCCAATAAACCATTTGTCTTCGGGATAGTACCATTGCCAGAAAGTCAAGCCATAAAGGTTTTCACCTTAGTGGCTTGGTCTCAATACCATTCATAGATTCATGGTTTTGAGCCATTTGGCCTTGTCTATATAATCCATTACCTATTTAAAGAGAAATGGATCCTCAATGTCATCATCGAGTATTATAACTTTGAGTTTAAGATAGGCCAATACAGCGGACCGGGTTGACCTACAACCCTCCCACTGCATTGAGGCTTTCTCAACTGTTGAGATGTTCCAATTTAATCAACAACCTTTGTTGATATCAACTATAACTTTTATTTTACTGTTAGTCTTGACACACTAGTTGTTTTCGAGTTTAATAGAACACATCAGTATATATCTTTTGCTAAATGAACTGTGCATTATAAAACCAAAGGATATAATATACAAGTGTTCAGTTTAAACCAGAAATATAGACAATAATTACATATAACAAATGTTATTATCTCTATACAACAACTACAAAGACTCCTACTAGTTCAGCTGCAATGATATCTCCATATCTCACAGCGAGAAAACCGGCTGTCAGGAACTAGTTTCCTGAAGAAAAACAAACATGATTAGTGGTTCCTGAAGACATCCAGGTATGACAATCATATTCCACTAAACTTGTTTAGACAAATAAATCACATTTATCTTGTCGTTCTTTCTCAGCCAGTTACTCAACAAGGTATTTGGAGTAGTTACGCTTCCAATACCCATCTTGAATACGATAGAAACATTTTCTTATGTTTGAAGAATGTGTCTTGCGAACAGCAGGGGCTTTGCCCTTCCTCCTGTTTCTCTTCTTCTTCTTAATAATCTCATTACTCATAGAAACAGACTCAGGCTTACTCCCTGACGCCAACCTCTTAAGGAAATCCTTCAAAGTGACAACATTTGTCTCCTTCTCTATTCCTTTCAATGTGTACAGGGACTGATAAGCCTGAAACTCATTCAGAAGAGAAGTCAAGTTATATTCTATCTTATTCATCACCATATTGGATCTGAAATTAAGGAAACTCTTCGGAAGAGATTCCAAGATAAAACTAACTTGGCTTTTCTCGTTGATGGAGGCATTATTTACTTTCGCCGCATTAAAGTGGACCATCATCTTAAGAACAAGGTCCCTAACAGAGGTATCCTCCACCATGCGAGAGTTATAAACAAACTTGAGGGCTACATGAAGAAGTGATGAGGACGACTGTACATCATCGCTTGTAATGAAGACATGATTTCCCTCAAGGAAACCATAACCTCATACCTCTTGGCCAAAACATCTTGCATGCTCGCCAAGATATAGACTCGGGCTTTATCGTTAGGCCTAATTTATCCATCGTATGCCTCTCAAACACTTCGAGATGCATTTGAGCAGGAGCTGGAGGACATTCCTCCATTAAGACAAACCTTAGGTCGTCTATAACTAGAATCGTATTCAGGTTCGACTTCCAGGTTTCGTAATTTTCTTCGGTTAATTTATCGTGAGCTAACAACTGTATAAACGTGCTGGACATGCTGATAAAAAATGTAAATCTATTAGTGAAACGATTTTAACCTATTTAAACTAATTAAAAGAGTTTAGCAGTAAATAAAGTACCCAAACTCTTTATTTACTTGCAACGATACTTAAGTAAGTCAGAATGGTCCCTGACGACTGGCAGTCGAGTCACTCCTTTACTAAATCAAGACATTTTTGACTAAATTCTAACTCCAGAATAACTCATATTCCTATAGCATCTTAGTTATCGTTTTTTGTCTGGATTCACTAACTCCTTAGTAATTCCCGTAAGTGTGACCCTCCATTTTTAGAATGCACAGGACGACCCCAACAGCGCAACCGACTGGAATTTCAAAGTTGGGAATTGCCCTATGTTTCTTTATCCATTAATGGTGACTGAGTTGTTCCGATCCGCATGAAACGACCCTCCGACTGGATTGGTGCTCCTAGGGTCACCTTGCAGGCGGAACATGGGAATCTCACGGTTCAATCCAATGGAGGAGATCGTAGGAAGTATTGACGTACTTCCTTCTCCCACTTACTATAGACACTTACTCCATTCACTTTGCTATTGAAAGTTGCAAACACCACCCGACTGGAGATGCCTCTAATGGCATCATGAGGCCCTGCAAAATTCTCACGTGTGAACTTTAGGGAGTGCATAGCAGGAGAGGGATATATCATATATTCCTTCTCAACACTTCTACTAAGCATCGTGGACGGTAATTTTAGGGTAAATACTCAGGTTTTATCCGGCTAAGAAAATAAAACCTTAAGTCTAGGTAAACTATTTACCTGAGATGTCTAGGTTATTAACTGGTAGTGAACTTTTGTACGTTCACAAATTTCAGGTTGTCGAAGCCCGCCAAAATAATATTTATATGCCGATTATACCGACTAACTTGTAGTTAGTGATAGCCGGGTCGAACCACAGGGAATTAGATTAATTCAAACTAGATTAATTTTAAGTTGCTAACGGTAAAAATGATGGAGCGCTTGGCACGCAGCGGAAGTGATTTGGATCATAGACACTCTAATTTCATCAATTTAAACAAACGGAAACATGCAAACGCAATGAAAAAGAGAAATTAGAACACATACCCTTGTCGTTCGAATTTCTTCAATTTCACCGCCAGAAGCTCCTCACGAGCTCAACGAGCCTTCTCACGAAACCTTCGTGGACCACCCACGGTAGTCCCGCTATCCTCGGGCCGAGAAACGGAGTAGTGGGACTCCTTTTACAAAAGAAAAGGAAGAAGAAGCTCACAGAAGAAAAAACAAATTTTCTCTTCACAGAGAGCTCAACTAAAGGAAGAAGACGAAGAGGGGCGTTCAAATTGAAAAATTCTCATTTCTATTATGAACCCCAAAGTGCACTAAGCACTTTCTTTTCTTTCTTTTTTTTTTTTTTTTAATTGATCTGTCGATATATACCTTATATATTTACATGTGTCTTACATTGCATTGCATGTAAGACACATGTAAATATATATATATATATATATATATATATATTATTTATATATTATTATTAAAAATAATAATAATTATTTTATTAATTAAACTTTTTAATTAATAAAAAATATATATATATATATATATATATTAAATTAATTAATATTATTTAATTCAATATCAAATATTAATTGAATAATATAATTAATCCCGATTTTCCGAAAACCGACTTTTCACATATGAATCCTATTCATATTGTAGACCAATCTCATATTTAAATCATATTTAAATATGTCCATATTCTTCCACAAACCCGAATTTGAACGATTCAAATTCTTTTCTTTTCTTTTATATTGTTTCACGGCTTTATCCGAGCTAGCCAGGAGAACCGTAAGGACCTACAGATCATGAGCTCCAATGATACGAGATTATCCAGTCAAAATTCTTTCAACCGAACTAACCAACATTCGTTAACCCCCGGAGACTCCACTAAAGTCCAAGGGCTGCACTCTCCTCACTGTAGATATATTGTGTCCTGTTGATATAACTATCATCAGTAAGTCGATCCTTCACAGGTCCTTCGTAATCACAACGGGTCATTTATACCGTTTAACTCTTGTATTATATCTTGTTCCTTAAGTACCACTGGCACCTCTAATGAACAATTGATTTGTGGTCCAACCATCAAATCAGATTCCTCCCTGATCAGGAGAGGATGGGCCCATTGTTCAAGACCTGGAGTCAGCACTTAAGGGAACAACCTCTCTACTAACCCTTAAAGTGGGTAGGAGTGAATTCCATCTCGCACAACTATGTCCCCAGCCACTTATTTGATCTTATCCACAAGATGGTAGGCTTATTGAGTCGGCGATCTGGCCACTCTCACCCGTACAAGTCAAAGGATAAGGTCAAATTGTTGGGTTTTATGTCCTAACACTCGTGGTTTGTAAACGTTGTAAATGTAATATGTCTATTAATGCAATAAAGAGTTATTGAGGTTTATTCAGTAAAGGTGTTTATTGAATTTAGTGAAACGTGTTTGCATTAACCTGTACCAATAACAACACCCTTGGCTGAATATGAGTACTTGAGCTTCATGTATGACATGATTGTGGGTCAAGCTCAAGTAGTCAGTCAAAACGGTCTATAGTATACAGATAAGGTCGGGTACCTTATTCTGGTAACACTATTGGATGCGGCTCGCTTTGTATTGTACAAAACGATGTGATCCGAATCGTTTCACATGGAGATGTGCGAGCGGGGGCGTCCTATGCAATGAGTTTGCATTAGACAGAACCATGATAAAGTCGCTTTCTCTTTATAACACCGTTTGCTGGTGAGACCGACTTTATCACTTTTGATGACCTAAGGTAACTCGTTCTTAATCCTAAGCTTGCTATGAACTCCTGCTTATTCGAGAGTATCCTTAGACTTGTATGGGTGAGAGTGGCAGGTTGCCCGCTCAATAAGCCTACCAACTTGGGGATAAACTCGAATAGGTAGCTGGGGACATAGTGTAGCAAGATAGAATTCACTCCTACCCTCTTTAGGGTCTAGTAGATAGGTGTTCCCTTAATAGCTGACTCCAAGGCTTGAACATGAGGCCTCATCCTCTTCTGTGTGAAGAGGATTCTGATCTGATGATTGGATCACAGATTAAATGTTCATTAGAGGTGTCAGTGGTACTTAAGGAACAAGAGGTATCACAGAGGTTAAACGATCTAAAAGACCTAGCTGTGATAACGGACACCTGTGAAGGATCGACTTACCCATGATGGTTATATCAAGAGGACATAATATATCTACAGTGAGGAGAGTGCAACCCTCGGACTATAGTGGAGTCTCCGGGGGTTAACGAATGTTGGTTAGTTCTGTTGAAAGAGTTTTGAACGAATAATCTCGTATCGTTGGAGCTCATGATCTGTAGGTCCTTTAGGTTCTCCTGGCTAGTTCGGATAACGCCGTGCAACAATGTATAAAAGAAAAGAAAAAGAATTTGAATTGTTCAAATTCGGTTTGTGGAAGAATGATGAACATATTTAAATATGATTTAAATATGAGAATGGTCTAAAACATGAATAGGATTCATGTGCAAAAAGTCGGTTTTAGGAAAACCGGGTATATCCATATTATTTAATTAATATTTGATATTGAATTAAATATTTTTATTAATTAAAAAGTTTAATTAATAAATAAATATATATATATATATTTTATTTATTAAAAAGTTTAATAAATAAAATATTTTTTTATTTAAAATTAATTGAGAATTAATTTTTTTATAAAATATATATATATATAAATTAGTTTACATGCAATTGCATGTAAACCATGTGTAATCCACTTTTCTTTATAAATGTTATATATACCATTTGGAAAAGGTGGATATATATGGATGGATATAGATGAAGTTTAAAAAAGGTTTTTTAGCTTCTGTGATGTACGTCTTTGAAATTGTTTTTCAAAGACAAGCAAATATCTCCTTAGACCTTCTCTTCATCCCTTTCTTTCTTTCTTTTCTTTTTTGCTTCGGAGTCCCACAACCCCGTTGCGCGGCGCCGAGGATAGCGAGACTACCTGGGGTGGTCCTCGAGGCGTTCGTGTGAAGAGGTCGGAAGAGTTCGTGACGTGGAACGGCCGACGTATCTTGAAGAAATTGGAACTACAAGGGTATGTATTCTAAATTTCTTATTTCCGTATTTTGAGCATGATTTCTATTTGTTAAATTGATGAAATTAGAGTATCATCGGTCCGAAATCGCTTTTCGCTGCGCAAGTCGCTCCATCAATTGGTATCAGAGCGATTTTGTGATTAACTCAATTTGCATCAATTTAAGTTGGTGGGTATTTTAATTTAGAAATTGTTTCTGAATTGGTGTCCAAAGTGAATATCGATTTTGGCATAGTTTCTTTTTGAATTTTCTTATTTGTAATTGCCCGAGAATGTATGGGCTTTAATGTGTGCTGAAGAGTCTGTATTTTTAGAGTCATTAGAGTCCATATAGGTTTCTTTGTGAAAGAAGCTCGAGTTTTGAGCTCGCCGAAATGTTCGGTATAAGTTCAAACTCGTTCTAGGCAATTCGAAGAGAAGCTCGAAGAGAAATTGGCCGAAGCGTTCGGAGGAAGCAAGCTTGTCAAAGGCGGTGCGAAGAGTTCGAAGTCCGCTCAAGACTTGGCTTGTTGTTCAAGCTTGTAATAAATTAGTTATTGCTTGTTAAATGCCAAAATCGATCCACTTTAGTGTGTTTAATTAATTATGCATTGTGAATGTATGTTTTAATTAAATTCCATGTTTGTATGTGCATATAGTATGCCATATAGGTTTAAAATCCCACCGTAGGAAGCATGCTCCATGCATTAGAAGTATGTTATAATTGTTATAATGTATAGGATGCATGCTTAATTCATTATAATTGATATAAGTGTTATATTAATTTATGAATTAGGAGTTGTATATTTAAAAAACATAATCGAAATAAGTGTTATATTGATTATGAAATTAAATATTCAACTTGTCATGCCTTAGTGATGCATGTTTGAGAAGCATGTAGAGTTGTTATAGTAAGTCTAAGTTTTTGCAAAGCGTTGTAAAATTGGATAGACTTTTAAAATCTATAACAAAGACACGCATGTTCATTTAGGGTTAATTGAGACGTCCGGTTCATTAGATGAATAGGTCGTTTTCTCGTAAATACTAAGGTTATGAGAAACTCACCCGGTGAAATTCTGTTCGAGGTTGGAGGTATTTAAGTTGACGGTTTACGGAACACCTCCTACCTGGGGACGATCCGGTACTTGAGTAAAGTTAACCTGGTTTTATGAGCGTGCGCGAGAGGTATGAGGTTAATTAAACTTGTTAATAACCTAGACATCTCAGGTAAAAAGTTTACCTAGACTTAAGGTTTTAATTTCTTAGCCGGATAAAACCTGAGTATTTTACCCTAAAAACCGTCCACGATACTTAGTAGAAGTGTTGAGAAGGAATATATGATATATCCCTCTCCTGCTACGCACTCCCTAAAGTTCACAACGTGAGAATTTTGCTCGGCCTCGTGTTGTCAATAGGGCAACCCCATTCGGATGGTATTTGCAACTTTCAATACCAAGGTGAATGGAGTAAGTATCTATAGTAAGTGGGAGAAGGAAGTACGTCAGTACATCCTATGGTCTCCTCCATTGGATTGAACCGTAAGATTCCCATGTTCCGCCTGCAGGTTGCTCTTAGTGGCACCATCCATTCGGAGGGCAGGGCATGAAAGATCGAACATCTCAGTCACCATTTATGGATAGTGAAACATAGGGCCATTCCCAACACTGACATTCCATTCGGTTGCTATGTTGGGGCCGTTCTGTGCGTTCTAAAAATGGAGGGTCACACTTACAGGATTTGCTAAGGAGTTAGTAAATCTTGACCAAAGAACGATAACTAAGATGCTATAGGAATAAGAGTTATTCTGGTAGCAGCATTTAGTCAAGAATGTCTTGGTTTAGTGAAAGAATGCTTGACTACCATTCGGTAGCGACCATTCTGACTCACTAAAGTATCGTTGCATGTAAATAAAGAGTTTGGGTACTTTATTTACTGCTGAATTTACTTGATTGGTTTAAATAGTTTAAAATTGTTCCACTAATAGATTTACATTTCTTTTCAGCATGTCTAGCTCGTTTAAAAACGTATTAGCTTCGGTTAAGTTAACTGGCGAAAAATACGAGACCTGGAAAACGAACTCGAATATGATTCTTGTTCGTGATGATCTTATGTCTGTCTTAACAGAGGATTGTCCTCTTCCAAACTCAGTAATGAGTCGTGCTGAGAAGAAACAACAAAGTAAATGTGATTTGCTTGTTGTAGAAACGTGTTTAGCGGAAAATGATAGTCATGCCTGGATCCTCGATTCAGGAGCCACTAATCACGTTTGTTCTTCGTTTCAGGAAACTAGTTCCTGGCAGCCATTAGCTATAGGTGAGATAACTCTCAGAGTTGGTACTGGAGAGGTTGTCTCAGCTAAAGCAGTGGGAACTGTTAAGTTGTCTTATAGAGATAGTTACATTTTACTTGAAAATGTGCTATTGGTTCCTAGTTTTAAAAGGAACCTAGTCTCTGTAGCTTGTTTATTAGAACAAATGTATAAAGTATCTTTTACTGATAATGAAGCTATCATTAGCAAAAGAGGTGTACAAATTTGTTCTGCTAAACTTGAGAACAACTTATATGTGTTAAGACGGACAGAGGTTCAAGCTATTTTGAACACCGAAATGTTTAAAACAGCTGAAACTCAAACTAAAAGGCAGAAGCTTTCTCCTAGTACCTATCTTTGGCACTTGAGACTAGGCCACATTAATCTCAATAGGATTGGGAGGTTGGTTAAGAGTGGTCTCCTAAATCGTTTAGAGGACAACTCTTTACCGCCATGTGAGTCATGTCTTGAGGGAAAGATGACTAAACGACCTTTTACTGGAAAAGGTTATAGGTCAAAAGAACCTCTAGAAATCGTGCATTCGGATCTCTGCGGTCCTTTGAATGTCAAAGCACGAGGAGGGTATGAATATTTCGTCAGTTTTATTGACGATTATTCAAGGTACGGCTATCTTTACCTAATACAACGTAAGTCCGAAACTCTTGAAAAGTTCATTGAGTATAAGGCAGAGGTTGAGAACATATTAGGTAAATCGATAAAAACACTCCGATGTGATCGTGGTGGAGAGTATATGGATACTAGATTCCAGGACTATATGATAGAACATGGAATCGTATCTCAACTCTCAGCGCCCGGAACACCGCAGCAGAACGGTGTATCCGAAAGGAGAAATAGAACCCTGTTGGACATGGTTCGCTCTATGATGAGCTATGCTCGTCTGCCTAGTTCGTTTTGGGGATATGCAGTAGAGACTGCAGTTTATATTTTAAACAATGTTCCCTCTAAGAGTGTTTCTGAAACACCCTATGAGCTCTGGAGTGGGCGTAAAAGTAATTTACGTCACTTTAGAATTTGGGGATGTCCAGCACACGTGTTGGTATCCGGTCCAAAGAAACTGGAACATCGTTCAAAATTATGCCTATTTGTAGGCTATCCCAAAGAAACGTTGGGTGGTCTTTTTTACGATCCTCAGGAGGACAAGGTATTAGTGTCGACTAATGCCACGTTCTTAGAGGAGGACCACATGAGAGATCATCAACCTTCGAGCAAAATAGTTTTGTCCGAATTATCCAGGGAAGCTACAGAGGGATCAACAAGAGTTGTTGATCAGGCTGGTCCTTCTCAGTTTTTGAGAGAGCCTCGACGTAGTGGGAGGGCTGTGAGACAACCCGACCGCTATATTGGCTTGTCTGAGACTCAATTCGTCATACCTGATGATGGAATTGAGGATCCATTGACCTTTAAACAGGCAATGACAGATGTAGACAAGGATCAGTGGCTCAAAGCCATGGACCTCGAAATGGAGTCTATGTACTTCAATTCGGTCTGGAGTCTTGTAGATCAACCAGATGGTGAAAGACCCATCGGTTGCAAGTGGATCTACAAGAGGAAACGAGACTAGGTCGGTAAGGTGCAAACCTTTAAGGCCCGACTTGTGGCAAAGGGTTTTACCCAGCGAGAAGGGGTGGACTATAAAGAAACCTTTTCTTCTGTTGCCATGTTAAAGTCGATTAGAATACTCTTGTCCATTGCCGCATTTTATGATTATGAAATCTGGCAAATGGATGTCAAGACTGCCTTTCTGAATGGCAATCTTGAAGAGAGTATCTATATGGTCCAACCAGAGGGCTTCATAATTCAGGGTCAAGAGCAAAAGGTTTGCAAGCTGAATCGATCTATTTATGGGTTGAAACAGGCATCTAGATCCTGGAATATAAGGTTTGATACTGCGATAAAATCTTATGGCTTTGAACAGAATATTGACGAGCCTTGTGTTTACAAGAAGATTGTCAATAAGGCTGTAGCTTTCTTAGTCTTGTATGTAGACGACATACTACTCATTGGGAATGATGTAGGGGTTCTTACTCACGTAAAACTGTGGCTAGCAACCCAATTCCAAATGAAAGATTTGGGAGAGGCTCAGTTTGTTCTTGGGATTCAGATCGTAAGGAATCGCAAGAACAGAACGTTAGCACTGTCTCAAGCATCATATATAGATAAGGTGTTATCTAGATATTCGATGCAGAATTCCAAGAAAGGTTCGCTGCCGTTTAGGCATGGAATTCATTTGTCTAAGGAACAGTCTCCTAAGACACCTCAAGAGGTTGAGGACATGAGACGGATTCCGTACGCATCTGCAGTTGGCAGTCTGATGTATGCTATGTTATGCACTAGACCTGACATCTGCTTTGCAGTCGGAATTGTCAGTAGGTACCAGTCTAATCCAAGATATGATCACTGGACCGCCGTTAAACATATCCTCAAGTATCTTAGGAGAACGAGGAACTATGTGCTCGTGTATGGGCCTAAGGATATGATCCTAGCAGGATACACTGACTCTGATTTTCAGACTGATATAGATTCACGGAAATCTACATCAAGATCAGTGTTCACTCTTAACGGAGGGGCTATAGTGTGGAGAAGTATCAAGCAAGGTTGTATTGCTGACTCCACCATGGAAGCTGAATACGTCGCAGCTTGTGAAGCGGCGAAGGAAGCAGTATGGCTCAAGAAGTTCTTAACAGATTTGGAAGTTGTTCCAAATATGAATTTGCCCATCACACTTTATTGTGATAACAGTGGTGCTGTGACAAATTCTAAAGAACTTCGGAGTCATAAGCGCGGGAAGCACATCGAGCGGAAATATCACCTTATCAGGGAGATAGTGCAACGAGGAGATGTGATCGCCACACAGATTGCCTCGGAGCATAATGTTGCTGATCCGTTTACAAAGTCTCTAACGGCTAAAGTGTTTGAGAGACAGCTGGAGAGTCTGGGGTTGCGAGCTGCTAAATAGGACAGTGGGAGATACTTTGTATTCCTGACCAGCATTCGTCCCACAGACATGTTAGTCCAAGTGGGAGTTTGTTGGGTTTTATGTCCTAACACTCGTGGTTTGTAAACGTTGTAAATGTAATATGTCTATTAATGGAATAAAGAGTTATTGAGGTTTATTCAGTAAAGGTGTTTATTGAATTTAGTGAAACGTGTTTGCATTAACCTGTACCAATAACAACACCCTTGGCTGAATATGAGTACTTGAGCTTCATGTATGACATGATTGTGGGTCAAGCTCAAGTAGTCAGTCAAAACGGTCTATAGTATACGGATAAGGTCGGGTACCTTATTCTAGTAACACTATTGGATGCGGCTCGCTTTGTATTGTACAAAACGATGTGATCCGAATCGTTTCACATGGAGATGTGCGAGCGGGGGCGTCCTATGCAATGAGTTTGCATTAGACAAAACCATGATAAAGTCGCTTTCTCTTTATAACACCGTTTACTGGTGAGACCGACTTTATCACTTTTGATGACCTAAGGTAACTCGTTCTTAATCCTAAGCTTGCTATGAACTCCTGCTTATTCGAGAGTATCCTTAGACTTGTATGGGTGAGAGTGGCAGGTTGCCCGCTCAATAAGCCTACCAACTTGGGGATAAACTCGAATAGGTAGCTGGGAACATAGTGTAGCAAGATGAAATTCACTCCTACCCTCTTTAGGGTCTAGTAGATAGGTGTTCCCTTAATAGCTGACTCCAAGGCTTGAACATGAGGCCTCATCCTCTTCTGTGTGAAGAGGATTCTGATCTGATGATTGGATCACAGATTAAATGTTCATTAGAGGTGTCAGTGGTACTTAAGGAACAAGAGGTATCACAGAGGTTAAACGATATAAAAGACCTAGCTGTGATAACGGACACCTGTGAAGGATCGACTTACCCATGATGGTTATATCAAGAGGACATAATATATCTACAGTGAGGAGAGTGCAACCCTCGGACTATAGTGGAGTCTCCGGGGGTTAACGAATGTTGGTTAGTTCGGTTGAAAGAGTTTTGACCGAATAATCTCGTATCGTTGGAGCTCATGATCTGTAGGTCCTTTAGGTTCTCCTAGCTATCTCGGATAACGCCGTGCAACAATGTATAAAAGAAAAGAAAAAGAATTTGAATTGTTCAAATTCGGTTTGTGGAAGAATGATGAACATATTTAAATATGATTTAAATATGAGAATGGTCTAAAACATGAATAGGATTCATGTGCAAAAAGTCGGTTTTCAGAAAACCGGGTATATCCATATTATTTAATTAATATTTGATATTGAATTAAATATTTTTATTAATTAAAAAGTTTAATTAATAAATAAATATATATATATATATTTTATTTATTAAAAAGTTTAATAAATAAAATATTTTTTTATTTAAAATTAATTGAGAATTAATTTTTTTATAAAATATATATATATATATATTAGTTTACATGCAATTGCATGTAAACCATGTGTAATCCACTTTTCTTTATAAATGTTATATATATCATTTGGAAAATGTGGATATATATAGATGGATATAGATGAAGTTTAAAAAAGGTTTTTTAGCTTCTGTGATGTACGTCTTTGAAATTGTTTTTCAAAGACAAGCAAATATCTCCTTAGACCTTCTCTTCATCCCTTTCTTTCTTTCTTTTATTTTTTGCTTCGGAGTCCCGCAACCCCGTTGCGCGGCGCCGAGGATAGCGGGACTACCTGGGGTGGTCCTCGAGGCGTTCGTGTGAAGAGGTCGGAAGAGTTCGTGACGTGGAACGGCCGACGTATCTTGAAGAAATTGGAACTACAAGGGTATGTATTCTAAATTTCTTATTTCCGTATTTTGAGCATGATTTCTATTTGTTAAATTGATGAAATTAGAGTATCATCGGTCCGAAATCGCTTTCCGCTGCGCAAGTCGCTCCATCACAAATAAACAGGAGTTCATAGGGAGCTCAGGATTGAGATCGAGTTACCTAAGTCATCATAGGAAAAAACCGGTCTTTACAGTAAACGGTGTTATAAAGAAACAGCGATTTTATTTCTTGGTTCGGTCTTGTGCAAACTCATTGCACAGGACGCCCTCACCCACATGTCTCTACATGAAACGATTCGAATCACATCGTTTTGTACTATACAAAGTGAGCCGCGTCCAATAGTGTCCCCAGGATAAGGTACAAAGTGAGCCGCGTCCAATGAGTACTTGAACTTCATGTGTGACATGAATGTGGATCAAGTTCAAGGAGACAGCCAAGACTGGGTATCTTATCCTGGGGACACTATTGGACGCGGCTCACTTTGTATAGTACAAAACGATGTGATTCGAATCGTTTCATGTAGAGACATGTGAGTGAGGGCGTCCTGTGCAATGAGTTTGCACAAGACCGAACCAAGAAATAAAATCGCTCTTTCTTTATAACACCGTTTACTGTAAAGACCGGTTTTTTCATATGATGACTTAGGTAACTCGATCTCAATCCTGAGCTCAGTATGAACTCCTGTTTATTCAACCTTATCCTTTGACTTGTACGGGTGAGAGTGGCCAGATTGCCGACTCAATAAGCCTACCATCTTGGGGATAAGATCGAATAAGTGGTTGGGGACATAGTTGTGCGAGATGGAATTCACTCCTACCCGCTTTAAGGGTTAGTAGAGAGGTTGTTCCCTTAAGTGCTGACTCCAGGTCTTGAACAATGGGCCCATCCTCTCCTGATCAGGGAGGAATTTGATTTGATGGTTGGACCACAAATCAATTGTTCATTAGAGGTGTCAGTGGTACTTAAGGAACAAGATATAATACAAGGGTTAAACGGTATAAATGACCCGTTGTGATTACGAACGACCTGTGAAGGATCGACTTACTGATGATAGTTATATCAAGAGGACACAATATATCTACAGTGAGGAGAGTGCAGCCCTTGGACTTTAGTGGAGTCTCCGAGGGTTAACAAATGTTGGTTAGTTCGGTTGAAAGAGTTTTGACCGGATAATCTCGTATCGTTGGAGCTCATGATCTGTAGGTCCTTAAGGTTCTCCTGGCTAGCTCGAATAAAGCCGTGAAACAATATAAAAGAAAAGAAAAGAATTTGAATCGTTCAAATTCGGGTTTGTGGAAGAATATGGACATATTTAAATATGATTTAAATATGAGATTGGTCTACAATATAAATTGGATTCATATGCAAAAAGTCGGTTTTCGGAAAACCGGGTTTAATTATATTATTTAATTAATATTTGATATTGAATTAAATAATATTAATTAATATATATATATTATTTATTAATTAAAAAGTTTAATTAATAAAATAATTATTATTATTTTTAATAATATATATATATATATATATATACAAGGTATATGAATCATCAGATCAATTAAAAAAAAAAAAAAAAAAAATCAAAAACAGGCGTGAGTGCTTTTTGGGTTTCATGATTTTCAAATTGAAATTGTGATTTCAATTTTCATTCTCCGTCTTCTTCCTCGGATAAAAATAGCTCTTTGTGAAAAAAAAAAGGTTTTTCTTCAGTGAGCTTCTTCCTTCTTTTCTCTTGTAAAAGGAGTCCCACTACTCCGTTTCTCGGCCCGAGGATAGCGGGATTACCGTGGGTGGTCCACGAAGATTTCGTGAGAAGGCTCGTTGAGCTTGTGAGGAGCTTCTGGCGGTAAATTAGAAGAAATACGATGAATAGGTCGATATCTTGTAAATGCTAAGGTTACAAGAAACTCACCCGGGGACATCCTGTTCGTGGTTGGAGGTATTTAAGCTGACGGTTTACGGAACACCTCCTACCTGGGGACCATCCGGCACTTGAGTAAAGTTAACCCGGCTTTATGAGCATGCGTGAGTGGTGTGAGGTAATAAAATGTTTATCACCTAGACATCATAGGTAAAAGTTTGTTTTACCTAGACTTAATTCTTATTGTCTTAGCCGGATAATGCCTGAGTAATTTACCCATTCCGTCTTAAAATACTTAGTAGAGGTGTTGAGAAGGTATATATGATATGTCCCTCTTCTCCTACGTTCTCTGTCAAGTTCACACCGTGAGAATTATGCTCGGCCTCGTGATGTCAATAGGGCATCCCCATTCGGATGGTATTTGCATAATTCAATAGCAAGGTGAATGGAGAAAGTATTTATAGTAAGTGGGAGAAGGAAGTATGTCAATACATCCTGCGGTCTCTTCCATTGGATTGAACCGTGAGATTCCTATGTTCCGCCTGCTTGGTGCCCACAAGAGGTACCGATCCATTCGGAGGGCCGTTTCATAGGAATTGGAACATCTCAATCACCATTTATGGATAAAGAAACATAGAGTCATTCCCAACTTTGACATTTCCATTCGATTGCATCGTTGGGGCCACCCTATGAGTTCTAAAAATGGAGGGTCACACTTACGAGATTTGCTAAGGAGTTAGTAGATCTTGACCAAACAGCGATAACTAAGATGCTATAGGAATATGAGATATTCTGGTATTAGCATTTAGTCAAGAAAGTCTTGATTCAGTGAAGGAATGCTTGACTGCGTCTCGGTAGCGACCATTCTGACCCACTGAAGTATCGTTGCAGTTTAGTAATGAGTTTTGGGTACATTATTATTCTTTGCTAAATTCTTGATTGGTGTGTAAATTAGGTTAAAACCTTTTCACTAATATTTTTTCATTCTCTTTTCAGCATGTCTAGCTCTTTGATTCACTTACTAGCTTCCGATAAGTTAACCGACGAAAACTACGCGACCTGGAAATCGAACTTGAATATGATTCTCGTTCTAGATGATCTCAGGTTCGTCTTATCAGAGGATTGTCCTCCCCCTCCTAGCTCGGATGCGACTCGAACTGTTCGAGAAGCATATGATAGATGGACAAGGGCTAATGATAAAGCCCGAGTCTATATCTTAGCCAGCATATCTGATGTGTTAGCTAAGAAGCACGAGGATATGGTTTCTGCTAAAGAAATCATGTCTTCATTACAGGAGATGTTTGGACTACCGTCCTCATCGGTCTGTCATGAAGCCCTCAAATACGTTTACAACTCTCGCATGAAAGAGGGTACCTCTGTTAGGGAGCATGTCCTTAGCATGATGGTCCACTTCAATGTGGCGGAAGTAAACGGAGCTACTATTGATGAGTCAAGTAAAGTAAGCTTTATCATGGAATCTCTTCCGAAGAGTTTCCTTCAGTTCAGAACCAATATGGTAATGAACAAGATAAAGTATAATTTGACTTCTCTTCTCAGCGAGCTACAGACCTATCAGTCCCTTCACACTTCTAAAGGAAAAGAGAAGGAGGCAAACGTTGTCACTTCTAGGAAATTCCAAAAGGGGTCGTCTTCAGGGAGTAGGTCTGAACTTTCTTCTATTAAGAATAAGAGTATTCAAAAGAAGAAGAAAGATAAAAGGAAGGGAAAAGCACCTGCTGCAGGTAAGAGCAAGACTAAATCTACAGACAAAGGAAAATGTTTCCATTGTGGTGTAGATGGGCACTGGAAACGGAATTGCCCAAAGTATCTTGCAGAGAAAAAGGCTGAGAAGGAAAGACAAGGTAAATATGATTTACTTGTTGTTGAAACATGTTTAGTAGAACATGATTGTCATACCTAGATACTTGATTCAGGAGCTACTAACCATGTTTGTTCTTCTTTTCAGGAAACTAGTTCTTGCCAGCCACTTTCTCGAGGTGAGATAACTCTCAGAGTTGGAACTGGAGAGGTTGTCTCAGCTAAAGCAGTGGGAGCTGTAAAGTTGTTGTATAGAGATAGTTTCATTTTACTAGAAAATGTACTCCTGGTTCCTACCTTCAAGAGGAATCTTGTATCTATATCTTGTTTGTTAGAACAGTTGTATAAAGTATCTTTTGTTCATAATGAAGCGTTCATTAGCAAAAGAGGTGTACGTATTTGTTCTGCGAAACTTGAAAACAACTTGTATGTGTTAAGACCAACCGAAGCCAAAGCTATTTTGAACACTGAAATGTTTAAAACAGCTGAGACTCAAACTAAAAGGCAGAAACTTTCTCCAAGTACTTATCTTTGGCACTTAAGACTAGGTCACATTAATCTCAATACGATTGGGAGATTGGTTAAGAGTGGTATGCTAAATCGTTTAGAGGACAACTCTTTACCACCATGTGAGTCTTGTCTTGAGGGCAAAATGACCAAACGATCTTTTTCTGAAAAAGGTCATAGGTCCAAAAAACCTCTAGAAATCGTGCATTCGGATCTCTGCGGTCCTTTGAATGTCAAAGCACGAGGAGGGTATGAATATTTCATCAGTTTCATTGATGATTATTCTAGGTACGGTTATCTTTATCTAATGCATCATAAGTCCGAAGCTCTTGAAAGGTTCAAAGAGTATAAGGCAGAGGTTGAGAACACATTAGGTAAATCGATAAAAACACTCCGATCAGATCGAGGTGGAGAGTATATGGATTTAAGATTCCAGGACTATATGATAGAACATGGAATAGTATCTCAACTCTCAGCGCCAGGAACACCACAACAGAATGGTGTGTCCGAGAGGAGAAATAGAACCCTGTTAGACATGGTTCGATCTATGATGAGTTATGCTCATTTGCCTAGTTCGTTTAGGGGATATGCAGTAGAGACTGCAGTATATATTTTGAACATGGTTCCCTCTAAGAGTGTTTCTGAAACACCTTATGAGTTATGGAGAGGGCGTAAAGGTAGTTTACGTCACTTCAGGATTTGGGGGTGTCCGGCACATGTGCTAGTACCCAATCCAAAGAAGTTGGAACATCGTTCAAAATTGTGCCTATTTGTAGGTTACCCCAAGGAAACGAAAGGTGGTCTATTTTACGATCCTCATGAGAACAAGGTACTAGTATCGACTAATGCCACGTTCTTAGAGGAAGACCACATGAGAGATCATCAACCGTCGAGCAAAATTGTTTTGTCCGAATTTTCGAGGAAAGCTATAGACGGATCAACAAAGGTTGTTGATCAGGCTGGTCCTTCTCAAGAGTTGAGAAAGCCTTGACGCAGTAGGAGGGATGTGAGACAGCCTGACCGCTACATCGGCTTGTCTGAAACTCAAGTCGTCATACCTGATGATGGCGTTGAGGATCCATTGACCTTTAAACAGGCAATGAATGACATAGACGAGGACCAGTGGCTTAAAGCCATGGATCTCGAAATGTAGTCTATGTACTTCAATTCGGTCTGGGATCTTGTAGACCAACCAGATAGTGAAAGACCTATCGGTTGCAAGTGGATCTACAAGAGAAAACGAGACCAAGCCGGTAAGGTGCAAACCTTTAAGGCTCGACTTGTGGCAAAAGGTTATTCCCAAAGAGAAGGGGTGGACTATGAAGAAACTTTTTCTCCTGTTGCCATGTTAAAGTCGATTAGAATACTCTTATCCATTGCTACATTTTATGATTATCAAATCTGGCAAATGGATGTCAAGACTGCCTTTCTGAATGGTAATCTTGAGGAGAGTATCTATATGGCTCAACCAGAGGGATTCATACTTCAGGGTCGAGAGCAAAAGGTTTGCAAGCTTAATCAATCCATTTATTGGTTGAAGCAAGCATCTAGATCCTGGAATATAAGGTTTGATACGGCGATAAAATCTTATGGCTTTGAACAAAATATTGACGAACCTTGTGTTTACAAGAAAGTAGTCAATATTGTTGTAGCTTTCTTAGTCTTGTACGTAGACGATATACTACTCATTGGGAATGATGTAGGGTTCCTAACTGGCGTTAAGAATTGGCTAGCGACCCAATTCCAAATGAAAGATTTGGGAGAGGCTCAGTTTTTTCTAGGGATTCAGATAGAAAGGAATCGTAAGAACAAAGTGCTAGCGCTGTCTCAAGCATCTTATATTGACAAGGTGTTGTCAAGATATTCGATGCAGAATTCCAAGAAAGGTTCGCTGCCTTTTAGGCATGGAATTCACTTGTCTAAGGAACAGTCTCCTAAGACACCTCAAGAGGTTGAGGATATGAGACGAATTCCCTATGCATCTGCAGTTGGTAGTCTCATGTACGCTATGTTGTGTACACGACCCGACATCTGCTATGCAGTAGGAATTGCCAGTAGGTTCCAATCCAATCCAGGATATGATCACTGGACAGCCGTTAAACACGTCCTCAAGTATCTTAGGAGAACGAGAGACTATGTGCTTGTGTATGGCGCGAAGGATTTGATCCTTGCAGGATACACTGACTCTGATTTTCGGACTGATATAGATTCCAGGAAATCTACATCAGGAACAGTGTTCACTCTTAACGGAGGAGCAATAGTATGGCGGAGTATAAAGCAAGGTTGTATTGCTGACTCCACCATGGAAGCTCAGTATGTCGCAGCTTGCGAAGCAGCGAAGGAAGCTGTATGGCTTAGGAAGTTCTTGACAGATTTGGAAATTGTTCCAAATATGAACTTCCCAATCACCCTTTATTGTGATAACAACGGTGCAGTGGCAAATTCTAAAGAACCTAGAAGCCATAAGCGTGGAAAGCATATTGAGCGGAAATATCATCTCATCAGGGAGATAGTGCAACGAGGAGATGTGATCGTCACACAGGTAGCCTCGGAGCACAACATTGCTGATCCGTTTACTAAGTCTATCACGGCTAATGTGTTTGAGAGACACCTAAAAAGTCTAGGGCTGCGAGCTGCTCAGTAGGACAGTGGGAGAAACTTTAGATATTTGATATTCTAGTTTTCTCGACCAGCATGTACTCCACTGACGTTTTAGTCCAAGTGGGAGTTTGTTGGGTTTTATGTCCTAAAACTCGTAGTTTGTAAACTGTTTGAATGTATATATTTTATTTCAATAAAGTTGTTATTGAATTTTAGTGAATTGTGTTTGTATTAACCTATACCAATAACTAACACCCATGGCGATAGTATGAGTACTTGAACTTCATGTGTGACATGAATGTGAATCAAGTTCAAGTAGACAGCCAAAATGGTCTATAGTATAGGGATAAAGCTGGGTACCTTATCCTGGGGACACTATTGGACGCGACTCACTTTGTATAGTACAAAACGATGTGATTCGAATCGTTTCATGTAGAGACATGTGAGTGAGGGCGTCCTGTACAATGAGTTTGCACAAGACCGAACCCAGAAATAAAATCGCTCTTTCTTTATAACACCGTTTACTGTAAAGACCGGTTTTTTCATATGATGACTTAGGTAACTCGATCTCAATCCTGAGCTCACTATGAAATCCTGTTTATTCAACCTTATCCTTTGACTTGTACGGGTGAGAGTGGCCAGATTGCCGACTCAATAAGCCTACCATCTTGGGGATAAGATCGAATAAGTGGCTGGGGACATAGTTGTGCGAGATGGAATTCACTCCTACCCGCTTTAAGGGTTAGTAGAGAGGTTGTTCCCTTAAGTGCTGACTCCAGGTCTTGAACAATGGGCCCATCCTCTCCTGATCAGGAAGGAATCTGATTTGATGGTTGGACCACAAATCAATTGTTCATTAGAGGGGTCAGTGGTACTTAAGGAACAAGATATAATACAAGGGTTAAACGGTATAAATGACCCGTTGTGATTACGAACGACCTGTGAAGGATCGACTTACTGATGATAGTTATATCAAGAGGACACAATATATCTACAGTGAGGAGTGTGCAACCCTTGGACTTTAGTGGAGTCTTCGGGGGTTAACGAATGTTGGTTAGTTCGGTTGAAAGAGTTTTGACCGGATAATCTCGTATCGTTGGAGCTTATGATCTGTAGGTCCTTACGGTTCTCCTGGCTAGCTCGGATAAAGCCGTGAAACAATATAAAAGAAAAGAAAAGAATTTGAATCGTTCAAATTCGGGTTTGTGGAAGAATATGGACATATTTAAATATGATTTAAATATGAGATTGGTCTACAATATGAATTGGATTCATATGCAAAAAGTCGGTTTTCGGAAAACCGGGTTTAATTATATTATTTAATTAATATTTGATATTGAATTAAATAATATTGATTAATATATATATATTATTTATTAATTAAAAAGTTTAATTAATAAAATAATTATTATTATTTTTAATAATATATATATATATATATATATATATATATATATATATGTGTCTTACATGCAAGATGTAAAACACATGTTATATATATACAAGGTATATATATATGAATCATCAGATCAATTAAAAAAAAAAAAATCAAAAACAGGCGTGAGTGCTTTTTGGGTTTCATGATTTTCAAATTGAAATTGTGATTTCAATTTTCATTCTCCGTCTTCTTCCTCGGATAAAAATAGCTCTCTATGAAGAAAAAAGGTTTTTCTTCAGTGAGCTTCTTCCTTATTTTCTCTTGTAAAAAGAGTCCCACTACTCCGTTTCTCGGCCCGAGGATAGCGGGATTACCATGGGTGGTCCACGAAGATTTCGTGAGAAGGCTCGTTGAGCTTGTGAGGAGCTTCTGGCGGTGAAAATTGAAGAAATAAGAACGACAAGGGTATGTGTTCTAATTTCTCTTTTTCATTTCGTTTGCATGTTTCCGTTTGTTTCAATTGATGAAATTAGAGTGTCTATGATCCAAATCGCTTCCGCTGCGTGCCAAGCGCTCCATCACGAGCAAGGTGTACTTTGATTTATCTTATAAGAAACCACTTGCATGCTGACGACTCAAATCTCAAAACTCGTGAACACAAGATATTAATGCTAACGGAAAAACAAACAAGTGTATGCATAAGTTAAGAACATTTCAAAATTTTACATCCTACTCTCTCACGTGTGTGTGTGCTTAGCTTCTCCTACTCTAGCTGTTATAGACCCGAAATTCCTTTAATCGATCCTAAGACTCGTTTTCCCCCTACTTCTAGCGTTGAGAACAGTCTATTGGCTTAACGGGTCGGAAAGAGCAACAAAACAATTGGCCCAATTCTTTTCTTCTTTTCCTTGGTACTTTGTACCCTTTTCTTTTTATTTTTCTTCTTTCGAGAGAGCCTAACACGTCAAGCTTAATTCACTTCACGTTTTTAAGGACAAGTGTTCACTTCAATTAGTCACCCTTTCATGCAGTGGCAACCGGGTTACACGATCGCCCCTGATTACACGGGTAACACAAGAAGGAGGAACACCTCAAGAAAGAACATTTTTCATGCTTTTTACTCATAGAAATTTGAAAAATTTAGGCATAAAGCTTTACTTAAAACAAATGAGTTATTACAAATTCTAACACATCAAGCCTCCCTAAATATGCCTTTCGAGGTGACAACAAATTTTCAGATCAAATAAAATAACTCTAAGCCTATAAGAACCAAGAGTAAGAGGGCTATGTGCTCGATGAATGTAGAGAGTATTCGGAAATTTTTTAAAATAAGCTCAAAATATGCATACAACTCATGGTTTATTCGAAATGCACAAATATGGAGTATTCTTGAGTAAATCACAGACAGTCCTCATCGGACAACATGCATTCAGATTCTCATACATCTCAAAATCAAAGCATCCATGCACACAAATTATAAAGAAGTCCAAAACTAAATCCACCCCCCACCTAAAACATTGGATTGTCCCCAATGCAACTAATCCAACAGATAAAACAGTGAGAGCGATAAAATTACTAAGGGAACAGGAACCTCCCCTGAATTTTAACGGGATCGGTGGAAAGGGATGTGTGTCCTCATTTTTTTTTTCGAAATGGATCCGCAATGGTGGTCACTTCTCTTCTCTCACCTATGAAAATAAGACAACAAACTTAAACAACTAGAAATAAACAACAATAGTAAACTAATAACAAACAGAAAATACAGTCCAAGCTCGGGTGCCTCCGAGAAGCGAAAATTTTTAGAGTCGATTGCTCGACTGTATTCTCGCACACGACTCATCCATAATCGTACTTGGAAGATGCTCCATCCATCTTCCTAATTTCATCATTCCTGCAAAAAATCTTAAACAATTTTCTCTCTTGTGCCTTCTGCAGACATACAACATCAATTTCAAATAAAACATAAACAACTTCGACATTCCCAACGGACTCCTGCGATTTTAACCCATCTATCCTAAACTCACTCACATCTCCATCAGACTCAACACACAGGACACCTTTATCAACATTGATTTTAAATTTTACAGTTTTTATAAAAGGATGTCCCAATAGAATTGATGCAGAAACATGAGAGGGTTCAACATTCATTTCAAGAACATAAGAATCAGCAGGAAAGTGCAAATTAATTAGTTTGACTAAAACGTCCTCCACCTTTCTCAAGGGATGCGCACAAGAATTATCAGCCAATTGCACAATAACACCGGTTTCATGCAAGTCATTCAGTTTAAGCTCTTTAAAAACAACATGAGACATTACATTAGTCGATGCTCCTAATTCTGGCATGCCATGATTGATTATTTTATCTCCTATAGTGCAAGGCAAAGTAGAAGGAATTATCTCAGCAGGATTTTCAACAATTGTCAAGGTAGAAACAGTCGAATCACAAAATTCAGTCAAGGGTGGTTCATGCAACTCATATTCATCAAAAAGTTCAGTTAAACATAATGGGTCATCCCCATCCTCAACAGTCATGCATATGTTATGTGTTACGTCTCCAAAAGTGACTATTTTAGGGACTTATTTGCTATAAAAAGATGTACACTCTTAAGCATTTTTGGTAGAATTTAGCCTAAACATGTGCTTATATATGAGAATTTGTAGAATGAAGCTAAATTAGGACTTATGTGTAAAAGGAAGGAAAAAGAACAAAAAACAAAGCTAAAGAGTTGAAATCTACACATTGGTGAAACATTGCGAAAACATTGTTGTCTCAGCAATGTTTTAAGTGAAAGTTGTTAAGTTGTCTAACTGATTTCCATTTTGTTACGAATTTTCAGCCGCTCATTCTTTCTCCTGCTGCCACATGGAAGGTCGTCGTTCAGAACGGATGGTTCTCCTTGGCCTAATCGTACCTGCAGAACACTATAAAAGGAGGTCAAGGGGGAAGGTTGAACACACACTTGAAGGCGTAGACTCTCCATCTCAACGTAGTCTTTTCTGCTCTTTTTCTCTCTTCCGTTTGTTGGTTGAAGGACTCAGCTGTTGGAGTCGATAATCTGAGAGGAAGAAGAGAAGATTTGTCTTCTCTTCTGATTAGATTCATCCAAACAAGGCTCTCCTTCTTCCTTCATCCGAGGCATTCGCGACGAGGGACTCTACGCACGCATCTACTTGCCTTTTCTGCTTTCTGTTTCTGTTTTCGTTGCTGTCTGTTGTAATTCGTTTATGGTTGCTACTCTAATTCATTTCGTCTCTTTCTGTTTAGTTTTCATCAGTTTAAGTTGTTGCTTTGTTTGAACCTTGGTAAATCAGAGAGTTAATTTGAGTACTTCGCAACTGTCTTCCTGCTTCTCTTCTCCTATTCTGTCATTTACATTCTGTTAAGCATGACTTCACCATCTATTCTTTCCATCCCATCTTCATCCATGAGTAACTAAACCACATAAGGGTATGCTAATGACAAGTCTATAGGTAGAAATACGTGAATCAAGCATGTAGGTTAGCTTCAAATGCATTGAATGTATGTAAGCTTTATCCCACGGGCAAATTCGATTGGCCATCCATTTTGTCTAAAGAACTCCTAACCTCTAGAAGGAGTAAGAGTTCAGAGTCGTACATTCATGCTAGCCTTTCATGGTAGCCAGAAAACGACCTAGGAATAGGCGTTTTCCTAGTACAAATCACTAAACTTGCTTTTATAAATAGATGCTTAAGGCCTTACTTGGACATGAGTAAACTAAAGGATCTAATGCATGAAGTCGAAAGATACATGAGAATGAGTTAGTTTGATGCATGATGAGTTGATCTACTGCTTAAGAATCGTATGCAAAAGCCTATAGAGGAGTCGTTAGTAGCCCTTGATTCCCTTACTTTACCCCTAATTCGTTGTTAGTAACATTGCTAGAAAATTGCTGTCTGCGCAATTTTCTTAGTTCAAATTTTTGCCTTAGCCATTTTTCTTAGTTTTCTGTTTTGCGATTTTATTGCTAGATAATTGCTTTCTCCGCAATTCTTTTCCTTCTACCTTCGAGTTTACCTATCTACTTGCACTTGTTTATGCTTTCATACCTCGCACGTTTGGTAGAGGATATTTTGAACTATCGCTTAAATTCAAGCTGTCGAGGCTTGCCAAAATAAATTTATAAAGCCTATAACCGAGGCTTTGCAACCAGTGGTAATAGGGTCGATCCAAGGAGTAAGAACGATCAAAATCACAATTAAAATTGGGATTTAACTAATTGATTGATTTTCGTAACGGGGGGTTTTTAGCATGCAAGGGAAATAATAAAACGCTAAAAGAATAACAAGTAGAAAACGTGTGCACGGTTTGGGAGTTTCGGGATCAAATGTTAGACAATTTCGGTTCATCATTTAATGCTAAATTCATGGTATTCAGTTTATTATGCACGCGGACGACTACCAGAGAAGCCCCAAAGTAGCCGACTCCATGGTTTTTTATTAGACCACACAGTTCTAATTATACGTTCTCTAAGCTTATATCAAGGTGATCAGCCCTAAGATAAATCTAGACTTTCACTAGCTAACCGCGACGAACATTCGAGCGTGAATTCTAATTGCCAGTAGATTGCCCGCAAATGCCGTATGCAATCAACAATTATCCTACCCGACCCGATACTTCGATTTAGTTTTATCTACCTGTGTTACTTAGTCGAGCAGTGAGAGGCACGGCATTGCTACTCTTTAACATACACAACATGCAAAATTACTCGAGTGTCAATCGTCGAAATTCAACATGCGCGTTGGATTAAGCAAAGCAGATAAATGCTAATAAAAAGAACCAATATGCATCATTCAAGATTAGATTATCAAAACCAAAAACGTCTAACAAAATCTCCCTAAAATATTCCCAAACCGTTCACCCTTACCTTAGCCTCTCATGGCGCGGTTTGTCAATTCCGCTCCAACAATGGCCATGGAAGGTGTAATCAACGTATTACAATGAAGATGGAGCTCACTAGCATGCCAACAATGGCGGAGCTCCAACGAAAATAGAGAAAAACCGAGGAAGAAGAAGACTAGAAGCTCTAAAAATTGTGGTGAGAGCCCTCTAATCCGCGCAGAAAATCGTCCTAATAAGCTGCTGTAATCGTCGTAGCGTCGAGACGCTAGGCCAGCGTCTCGACGCTGCGCCCTAAATAATCCGCGCGTGCTTCGATGGCGTCGCGACGCTGCCCCGATAAAATTCCTGCGCGCGCCTCCTCCGGAGCGTCTCGACGCCAAGCAGGGTCTCGACGCCAGGGCAGCGTCGAGCTAGCGTCTCGACGCTATCACTCGACGCTTGCTCTCGGGTTTTTCAGCGTCGAGCCAGCGTCTCGACGCTATAGCTCGACGCTGGCTCTCGGGTTTTTCAGCGTCGAGCCAGCGTCTCGACGCTGGCTCTCGGGTTGGGGGCTGGAACTTTGCCTCTCCTAGGCGGTTTTGGCCCGTTTCTTCACGGATCAACTTCCCCTTTCCCGACGCACTCCCGGGGCGCTAAAACTCCACTTTAAGCTCTCGAACGGGTCCAACGGACGCACGAGCTCTTTGCCGCATTTCTCCTACAAAAGAGGTATATTTAATCAATTAAAAGCGGACTCAAGCTAATATTAGGAAGTATTTAATAGCTCCAAAATGGAGTTATCAAACACCCCCAACTTAAACATTGCTAGTCCTCGAGCAAGCACTACAAAGAAATTGACTCTAAGGACGCGCTTTCATGCATTCTAACTCAAACCTCCATGCATATTGAAATTTTAAACACGAGTATAATCATGGAAGCATTTCGTTCATGCATTGACTAGGACATATCAAAAATTAACTCTTGCCCCCTAACGTGTGTGTGTGCTAGCTAACCACTCCTAAACTCACGTAAACCCGGAAAACCAACATGCAACTCACATCCCGTTTTCCCCCTACTTCTAGCGTTTAAGAACAGTCTAAACTTGACTTACACGAGAGAGAGAAGCAAATTAAGAGACCTAATCAATTTTCTCATTATTTCAAGTACTTTGTACTCATTCTTTAAGGTTTTTTGAACCAACACTTTTATTCACTTTTTTTCTTTTCCAACTCGAGCTGCTTAACACGTCAAACTTAGGCTAAAGCTTCACGTTTTTAAGGATGACGCTCACTTCTTTTAAGCGCTAATAAGAAGGAGGAGCGCTCCGAGAGGAAATTTCTATCAAAACATGCTTTTCTATTTTTTTTATTAGGCTAAGCACATGCTTTCTCAATTAACTAACCACTAACTCTCATGCAACAAGCTACCTAGGGGTGCCTTTCGGGGTGACAACAAGAATTAGTGTTACATGCAATTTTTCGAACCTACGGAATCTAGGAAGGGGTTGCTAAGTGCGCGATAAGTGCAAGGGAGCAACAGAAAAAATTTTAAAATTTTTGACATGAACCTAATAAACACAAAACTCATGCAAAAACTCGATTATGAACATGCTCAAATTTTCAACATGCATTTCCTAGGCTATCATAGTCAGAAAACAGTAAACAAAGTCCATCGCACTTCAATATCATTATAGCACTTCTCAACAAACTACACATGTGAATCCATCAGACCATCTCCAAACAAACACCCTCAACTTGAAAATATGGCATTGTCCCCAATGCCATCCAGTCAGATACAACAAAGTAAAAAGGGAAGAAGAAGTACACTTCCCTGACTCTTTGTGAAGCTGGCGAGGGCGAGGAAGCGGCGCACAAAAGCATCAGAGCCCAAAATTGTCTTCTCTTCCTCGATTCCTAAAAGAAACACAACAAGCATGTTAAAACTAAGTTAATCTAAAAAGCAATAAAACAAAACTTAAAGCATAAAAACAGTCCATCGCTCGGGTGCCTCCGAGAAGCGCAGAATTTTTAAAGTCGTTTGCTCGACTGTATTCTCTCCACAGACTCATCCATAGTCTGTAAGTGCGGGGGACGATCCAGACTTGTCCACGTCCACACTTTTCCTGCAATCATCCTGAAAAATATTTTGCACTCTTCGTGCCTCGGGCACGTGAATATCAGAATAGTTAGTGCAAAATTCAGCATTATCATCAAACAAATTCAAATCAGATTTTTTAACCGAGACATGGGAACCATCCCTCAAGCGCGAGGGTAGACTCCCATTCTCGTCATGCTCAGACACAACAGAAATATTCTCAGCAGATTTCCCATCAAATAGTGAAAACTCATGCAAAATATCATCAAACTCTAACGAAACGACGCCCTTAAACACATCGATTTTGACCCTAGCGGTCTTAAGAAAAGGGCGTCCTAACAACATAGAGGACGAGGCATGCGATGACTTCTCATTCATGTCTAAAACAAGGAAATCAGCGGGGAACATCATATCCCCAACTCTAACCAGAACATCTTCTACTTTCCCCCTAGGACATATGCTTGACCCATTAGCCAACTGGACAGACACGTTACACTCATGCAATTCATTTAAATTCAGTTCACGAAACAGTGCATAAGACATGACATTCACAGAGGCTCCTAAGTCTAACATGGCATTATGAACGACTTTACTACCTATAGTGCAAGGAATAGTAAAGGTACCTGGATCATTGCACTTGGCGGGCAACGTACCTAGGAGTATAGCAGAGACGTTCTCCTTTCTCTTCTCAGTCCCTCTGGACTTCCTTTTCGTAGCGCACCAGCTTCTTAAGAATTTCGCATACTTGGGCACTTGACTGAGTGCCTCTAGGAGCGGGATATTTACCATCACCTTTCGGAAGGTTCGAAGGACCTCCTCATCATCGGACTCCAAAGTAGGCTTCGTAAGCCTACTCGGGAATGGTGCTCTGGCAACATCCTCAGGTACACTGACCTTCTCATCTCTTTTCTCATTCTGAACCTCGGGAGCAGGCGGGGCGGACACATTCAGGCTGTCCTTAACTTCCTTCACAGCTCTGGTGGAAAGCGATTTCCCACTCCTCAGCTGGATAGCACTCAGGTTTTCACATGAGTTGACCGTGGTTTGGGAAGGAAGCTTCCGTGAGCTCTTGCTCTCGAGTTTACTGATCGACACCGCCGTCTGTGTCAGCTGCTTGTTCAGATTCTACATCTCTGCCTTATGAGAATTAAGCTCTTCTCGAGCTTCTTTCTGAAACTGGCTGGTGCTCGTCACGATGGTTCGTACCATCTCTTCTAATGAGCTGGAGGAGCTCGAGGCTTGAGCCTGGGTGGAAGAATTAGGCCTGTCGTGGGACTGGCCTTGGAAGCGAGACTGTCCTTCCCTGTTCCCATAGCTAAAGTTTGGATGGTCGCGCCAACCGGGGTTGTATGTGTTTGCATATGGGTCGTACTTCCTTGGGTTGGAAGCGTACCCCCCGATTGCATTGACCTCCTCCGCCTCACGGTGTCCTCCAACAATCTTTTTAAGCATATTTCCTATCTCGGCCACCTGGGCCCTCATCTCAGTCATCTCGTGGCTCTGAGCCACGCTGTGCACTTGTCCTTGCCCTCGAATACCAAACTGCTGCGAGTTGGTTGCCATGTTCGCTATCAACTGCTTGGCCTCAACCGGGGTTTTGTCAATCAGTGCCCCGCCACTCGCTGCATCAATCACCTGCCGGTCGTGGGGCGTCATCCCCTCATAAAAATACTGGATCAACAGCTGATCGACAATCTGATGGTGTGGGAAGCTCGCGCACAGGCGCCCAAATCGCTCCCAGTATTCGTGCAGGGACTCTCCAACATCTTGGCTGATCCCATAAATCCTCTTTCGCAGAGTCGTGGCCAAAGATGCGGGAAAGTATTTTTCCAAAAAAACCCGCTTCATGTCCTGCCACGTGTTGATCGATCCAGAGGGCAGGTAATACAGCCAATCCCTGGCTTTGTCCTTGAGCGTGAAGAGGAATGCCCTCATGTTCAGCTGCTCCTCCGTGACTCCTGCGGGCTTCATCCCCGCGCAGACGCAATCGAATTCCATCAGGTGTTTGTTCGCGTCCTCACCTGCATTGCCATGAAAAAAAGGTAACTGGTGAATTAAACCTGACTTTAATTCGAAGTTACCTGCTACCACGGGGTAGTTTATGCAAAAAGGCTGCAGGTTCAAATCTGGTGCTGCCAGTTGCTTCAGCGTCTGTGGCGCGTCACCTTGCGCCATCTCATCAACCAAGAAGGGATTGCCTTCTTCTTCTTCTTCAACCGGTCTCTGCCCCTCACGGGCTTCTCTCCTTAATCGCCGCTCCTCTCTGTCAATGTCTGGGACAAACTGCAATCTACTACCCTCAGAGGAACGGGTCATACACAAACAAAAAACCAAACATACAAGATACAAACAGAAAAAAATTTCAGCAAACCATCAATCAATTAAATTCAAACTTCAATCATAATTCTAATCAAATTGCCTACTCCCCGGCAACGGCGCCAATTTTGGTAGAGGATATTTTGAACTATCGCTTAAATTCAAGCTGTCAAGGCTTGCCAAAATAAATTTATAAAGCCTATAACCGAGGCTTTGCAACCAGTGGTAATAGGGTCGATCCAAGGAGTAAGAACTATCAAAATCACAATTAAAGTTGGGATTTAACTAATTGATTGATTTTCGTAACGGGGGTTTTTAGCATGCAAGGGAAATAATAAAACGCTAAAAGAATAACAAGTAGAAAACGTGTGCACGGTTTGGGAGTTTCGGGATCAAATGTTAGACAATTTCGGTTCATCATTTAATGCTAAATTCATGGTATTCAGTTTATTATGCACGCGGACGACTACCAGAGAAGCCCCAAAGTAGCCGACTCCATGGATTTTAATTAGACCACACAGTTCTAATTATACGTTCTCTAAGCTTATATCAAGGTGATCAGCCCTAAGATAAATCTAGACAGTCACTAGCTAACCGCGACGAACATTCGAGCGTGAATTCTAATTGCTAGTAGATTGCCCGCAAACGCCGTATGCAATCAACAATTATCCTACCCGACCCGATACTTCGATTTAGTTTTATCTACCTGTGTTACTTAGTCGAGCAGTGAGAGGCACGACATCGCTACTCTTTAACATACACAACATGCAAAATTACTCGAGTGTCAATCGTCGAAATTCAACATGCGCGTTGGATTAAGCAAAGCAGATAAATGCTAATAAATAGAACCAATTTGCATCATTCAAGATTAGATTATCAAAACCAAAAACGTCTAACAAAATCTCCCTAAAATATTCCCAAACCGTTCACCCTTACCTTAGCCGCTCATGGCGCGGTTTGTCAATTCCGCTCCAAGAATGGCCATGGAAGGTGTAATCAACGTATTACAATGAAGATGGAGCTCGCTAGCATGCCAACAATGGCGGAGCTCCAACGAAAATAGAGAAAAACCGAGGAAGAAGAAGACTAGAAGCTCTAAAAATGGTGGTGAGAGCCCTCTAATCCGCGCAGAAAATCATGCTAATAAGCTGCTGTAATCGTCGTAGCGTCGAGACGCTAGGCCAGCGTCTCGCCGCTGCGCCCTAATTAATCCGCGCGTGCTTCGATGGCGTCGCGACGCTAGGCCAGCGTCGCGACGCTGCCCCGATAAAATTCCTGCGCGCGCCTCCTCTAGAGCGTCTCGACGCCAAGTAGGGTCTCGACGCCAGGGCACCGTCGAGCTAGCGTCTCGACGCTATCACTCGACGCTTGCTCTCGGGTTTTCAGCGTCGAGCCAGCGTCTCGACGCTATAGCTCGACGCTGGCTCTTGGGTTTTTCAGCGTCGAGCCAGCGTCTCGACGCTATAACTCGACGCTGGCTCTCGGGTTGGGGGCTGGAACTTTGCCTCTCCTAGGCGGTTTTGGCCCGTTTCTTCACGGATCAACTTCCCCTTTCCCGACGCACTCTCGGGGCGCTAAAACTCCACTTTAAGCTCTCGAACGGGTCCAACGGACGCACGAGCTCTTTGCCGCATTTCTCCTACAAAAGAGGTATATTTAATCAATTAAAAGCGGACTTAAGCTAATATCAGGAAGTATTTAATAGCTCCAAAATGGAGTTATCAACGTTCCTTAATAGTTAGGCACTTTAAACCCAAATCTACCCCATTTAAACCACCCTTTCTCACTTAACATCTCACTTCGTTAGTAACTAAGAATAAATCTCTGTGGGAAATCGAATGAAAAAATACTTATTACTTGCTACAGGACCATGTATGCTTGCATGTTCTGAGTGCTCTACCATTGCATCTTTATTTTAAACATTGAGCACGCAACAAGTTTTTGGCATCGCTGCCGGGGATTTTGTTTAGTGAATACGAAGTCTGTTAAGTTAGAAAAACCAATTCTTAATATCTAGTGGAGCTGATCTCTTTCCATTTTCTTCTAAAGGTACCATTGGGTTAGTTTATGAATGAGCATTCAAGTAGTGATCTAGAATTCAATCCTGAGCCTGAAAGATTACTGAGGGCCAGAAACAGAGCTAAGAAACGCCTCTTCAAACAACCCCCTGTAACTCAAAACTTTGCTGACTCTGCGGAGTCTTCGCAATTCTTACAAACCGAAATGGATTGACCAGTCCCAAATCCAGTACCTACCATTCGCAACCCCATCGAAATAGCGAATGACAAGGATAGTGCCATCCTCTCCTACTTAGTTCCTAGGCCTGGGGAGCTTAACCCAAGCATTATACGCCCGAAAATTACTGCCAACTCATTCGAGTTAAAGCAAGTAATGTTCCAAATGCTGTCCACTGTGGGACAATTTTTTGGAGTGGAAAATGAAGATCCCCACAACCATTTAAGAAACTTCCTAGGAGTCAGTGATACCTTCATCATCCCTGGAGTTTCCCAAGAAGCTTTGAGGCTTTACCTCTTTCCCTACTCATTAAGAGATAAAGCCAAAACGTGGTTAAATTCATTACCCTCCAGATCAATTGTCAATTGGACTGATCTGGCTGAAAAATTCCTAGTCAAATACTTCCCACCTGATAGGAATTCCAACTTTCGTGATGACATTATCAAGTTCAAACAAGCCGAAAACGAGTCCCTTCACGAAGCTTGGACAAGGTTCAGGGACCTTTTGCTTAAATGTCCACACCATGGCATTCCATGGTGTATCCAAATAGAAGTCTTTTTTAAAGGATGCAACCCCAGCACAAGGCAAGTGCTGAATTCGTCAGCTGGTGGTTCCATGCTTTCTAAAAGCTATAATGAAGCATATGGGATTTTGGAGAAAATCTCAGCCTCTCACTATAGATGGTCGGATGATCCAGTAGAGCCAAGTAGAGCTCAAGACAAGGATGCACTCAGTGCCATGAGTAGCCAAATAAACGCCCTGACCAATCTAGTTAAACATATGGCTCAAACCAATCTCCAAACCAGTGTTAACACCGCCGCAACCATTTCAATGGGCAAATCAAATAGTCAAGGTGAGACAATAATTTGTGGGTTCTGTGGGGAAGGGCACCTGTATGATTACTGCCCTGGGAATCCAGCCTCAGTCTGCTATGTTGGAAGTCAACAGCAGCCTAGGAACAACCCCTACTCTAACACTTACAACCCTGGTTGGAGAAACCACCCAAATCTTTCTTGGGTTGGACAACAAAACACTAACCAAAGTCAAAACCAACCAAGACCGAGTGGAACACCTGGTTTCACTCAACAAAATAACCAATCCATGTACCAAAAGCCATATAACCCACCAATGGGGTCATCAGTAGAAAATTTACTTAAGGAGTACATTGCAAAGATCGATGCTACCTTACAAAGTCAGCAAGCTACCCTTAGGAGCTTAGAAAACCAGATAGGGCAACTAGCAAATGAACTAAAAAATAGGCCCCAAGGTAGGTTCCCTGCTGACACTGTAGTACCTAGAAGGGATGGGAAAGAGCAAGTTCAAGCAATTGAACTTCGCAGTGGAAGACCATTGGTAAGCAACACTAGAGATACACCAATAAGAGTAGAGAATGAAGAGTCTAATGCTCCATTGGATTTTCTGCCAAACCATGGTCAACCATCAACAAGCACATCAAGGGTGAGGCTGAGACCAATCATTGAGGAACCAGAAGAGATACCAAGGCCTCCCCTATCCTTAGGCGACCTGAAGTGCCTACATATGTGCCACCACCTCCATTCCCTAGAAGGCTGAAGAAAAAACAAGAACAGGAAGTGCACTTTAATAAATTTTTAGAAATTTTAAAACAAGTGCATGTGAACATTCCATTTGTAGAAGTCTTGCAGTCTATGCCTTCATATGTTAAGTTTTTGAAAGATATAATTACTAACAAAAAAAATATTGGTGAATTCGAAACAGTGAATCTCACCGAGGAGTGCACAGCCATACTCCAGAACAAGCTACCAAAGAAGGAGAAGGATCCTGGTTCCTTCACCTTAGCAGTTGAGTTAGGGGGCAAGCACGTGGGCAGAGCTCTTTGTGACCTGGGAGCCCTAAACTATTGAAGCTAACGGAAAATTAAAACAATAAAAACTGTGAAGGAACAAATTTAAATGGCATGTTTGACTTCAAAGAATGGGATTGATCACAATTGGTGTTCGGATCATCGATAACTAAATACATAGACACAACGCTTAAAGCACGCAATTCGTTTGGTTATTTCTAACTCAAACGACCCAAAGATACAATTAGAAAAGTGCAATTCTAATTGTTATTGACAGTTTCTCAAAATAAGGTGATCAATCCTAAAATGATTAACGGACAGAGACGGGAACATTGCGACGAATTAACCCGGAGACTAAATCGATTTTTCCTCTTTACCCAAAATCTAACATGAAGGTTATCTAATTTCTACCCCCAATTGTCACTTGGGATCAAACTAAATACCCATATTCAGATTTGTGTTACCTAGCGATTGAGACAATTATACGTCCTAATCTCTAACGGTAAAGCATGCATAAGGACTCGGGCGTCACTCCTAATCAGTTACCCAAGCTATTTAGATGAAGAACAAGGAAGAAGATGCATAAAGAAGACAATCTAATTCATACACAAATTAGGGCAAATCTCCCCTTAATCCAAATTGATTACAATCCCAAACTAGAAATCAAACACTTACATGTTTAGCTATCCATGGAGGTGAAGAAGAGAGCCACAAATGGCTAAGAATCCCCAAATTTCGAAAGAGGTAGGAGAAGAGCCAAAAGAGAATGCCCTAAATTAAGAAAAATGGGTATTTATACCCATTTTTCCGTCGGGTCAGCGCCTAGGCGCTGAGCTCTCTGGAAAATTTACAAAATCGGGCATTTTTGTTGACTTTTAATGACGGGCTTCTGCTGGGTTTTAATGACGGTCATTTACAGTCACGGATAGGGCGCGCGAGCGCGAGGTGTTGACCGACCGTTGACCGTTGACTGGTGCAGTTGACTGTTACAAAATGAAGGAAAATCTTGAATTCACCAAAATTTGAACCTAGGCATCCCCATTGTCTTGCCAAACCTTGCACCATTAAGCCATTAATCAATTTTGAGTTATAATTAGATTATTTAATTAATGTAGTATAATCAGTCAAAACCGTTAATTAATAAAATGCTCTTAAATATTCATTTAAGCTCTTAATTTACGCAAATGCCCGATTTACCCCTTAACAATTAAATTATACAAAATATATCAATTAAGCCCAAATAATTATTCTAATTTACAAGACTTAGGAGCTAAATATTAGCACTTTTAGAGTGCTATCATTAACAAATTATTAACCTCACACCTCACACGCATGCTCATAAAGCATGGTTAACTTTACTCAAATACCGGGTAGTCCCCAGGTAGGAGGTGTTCCGTCAATTCAAGTCCTCCAACCTTAGATAGGAGTTCACCGGGTGAGTTTCTCATAACCTTAGCATTTACGAGATAACGACCTATTTTATCCAATAAAACAAACCGAACCATTTAACCCTAAATGAGAATGCCACTTATTTTTGTTATAGATTTTAAAAGTCTAAGTCATTTTTACAACACTTGCAAAAAACTAGATTTACTACAACAAACTTCTATATGCTTCTCAAACATACATTCCCTAAGGCATGACAAGTTGAATATTTAACTTCATAATCAATATAACACTTATATCGATTATGCTCTTAAACATACAACTCCTAATTCATAAATTAATATAACACTTATATCAATTTTCATGAATTAAACATGCATCCTATACATAATAACACTTATAACATACAATATGCATAAAACTAATGTTGGAAGTTTTAATTTCATAATTAATATAACACTTATATCAATTATTCTATTAAACAACAACATCCAATTCATGTATTAATATAACTCTTATATTAATACTCATGAATTAAACATCATATACATTATAACACTTATAACATACAATATGCATAAAACTTAGACAACTTATGTTGTAGGTTCAATTTCACAATTAATATAACACTTATATTAATTATTCTATTAAACTAACAACAACTAATTCATGAATTAATATAACTTTTATATTAATACTCATGAATTCCTAAATATGCATACTATATATTATAACACTTATAACATATTAACTATTCATGGAACATGCTTCCTACGGTGAGATTTTAAATCTATATGGCATACGTTATGCACATACAAACATGAAATTTAATTAAAACATACATTCACAATGCATAATTAATTAAACACACTCAAGTGAATCGATTTTGGCATTTAGCAAACAATAACTATTTTATTACAAGCTTGATCATCAAGCTAAGTCTTGAGCGGACTTCGAACTCTTCGCACCGCCTTTGACAAGCTTGCTCCCTTGAACGCTTTGGCCAATTTTCTTCGAGCTTCTCTTTGTATATCCAAGAACGAGTTTGAACTTGCACCGAACATTTCGGCGAGCTCAAAATTTGAGCTTCTTTCACAAAGAAACCTATATGGACTCTAATGACTCTAAAATTACAAACTTTTTTAACCAGACATTAAAGCCCATACATTCTTGGGCAATTACAAATTATGAAATTCAAAAAGAAACGATGCCAAAATCGATATTCCCTTTAGACACCAATTCAAAAACAATTTCTAAAAAAAAAATACCCACCAACTTAAATTGATGCAAATTGAGTTAATCACAAAATCGCTCTGATACCAATTGATGGAGCGTTATACGCAGCGGAAGCGATTTTGGATCTATGATACTCTAATTTCATCAATTTAACAAATAGAAAACATGCTAAAACAACGAAAATTAAGAAATTAGAATTACATACCCTTGTAGTTCCGATTTCTTCAAGCTCCATTGCACGTTCCTCGTCACGAACACTCCGAAATTCCTCTCACGAATGTCCCGAGGACCACCCGAGGTAGTCCCGCTATCCTCGGCGCCGAGCAACGGACTTGTGGAACTCCGAAGCAAGAGAAAAGAAAAGAAAGAGAAACAAAGAGGAAGAAGAAGAAGGATGGTTGGTTGAGAGAACTCCGTAAACAGAAGCTCCAAAAAAGTCTTATGCTGGGTTTATGTAACATATGTCTTACATGCATTGTGCTGTAAGACATATATATATAATTATTATTATTTTATAAATTAAATAAAATCTAATTAATTTTAAATAATAATAAATATTTTTTATTTATTAAATTTTTTAATAAATAATATATATATATATATATATATATATTAATTAATTAAACTTTTTAATTAGTTAATATTATTTAATTCAATATCAAATATTAATTAAATAAAATGGCAAAAGCCGGTTTTCCGAAAACAGACTTTTTTGCACATGAATCTTATTCATGTTTTAGACCATTCCCATATGATTTAAATATGTCCATCATCCTTCCACAAACTGAATTTGAACAATTCAAATTCTTTTTTCTTTTATTTTTATTTTTCTTTTCTCCTCCATTGTTGCACGGCGTTATCCGAGCTAGCCAGGAGAATCAAAAGGACCTACAAATCATGAGCTCCAACGATACAAGATTATTCGGTTAAAACTCTTTTAACCCGAATCAATCAACTTTCGTTAACCCCTGGAGACTCCACTAAAGTCTGAGGGTTGCAGTCTCCTCACAGTAGATATATTATGTCCTCTTGATATAACCGTCATGGGCAAGTCGACCCTTCACAGGTTGTTCGTAACCACAGCTAGGTCGTTTAAACCGTTTAACCCCTACGTTACGTCTTTGTTCCTTAAGTACCACTTACACCTCTAATGAACAATAGATCAGAGGTCCTACCAACAGATCAATTAACCCTCTCTCATCAGGAGAGGGTGAGCGCTCATTGTTCAAGCCCCGGAGTCAGCTAATAAGGGAACAACCTATCTACTAACCCTAAAAAGTGGGTTAGGAGTGAACTCCATTTTACTACCCTATGTCCCCAGCTACCTATTGGACTTTATCCCTGAGATGATAAGTTATTGAGTCGGCGCTAATAGGCCACTCTCACCCGTACAAGTCTAAGGATACTGTCTAATAAGCAGGAGTTCATAGTAAGCTCAGGATTTAGATCGTGTTACCAGCCATCAGTTTGATATAGTCGATCTCTTCAGTAAACGGCGTTATGAAGAGATAGCGACTTTTTCGTGGTTCAGTCTTATGCAAACTTATTGCACACGACGCCCCCGCTCGCACATCTCCATGTGAAACGATTCGGATCACATCGTTTTGTACATTACAAAGCGAGCCGCATGCAATAGTGTTACCAAGATAAGGTACCCAGCTTTATCCGTATACTATAGATCGTTTTGACTGTCTACTGGAACCTGATCCACATTCATGTCAGACATGAAGCTCAAGTACTCCTCCTTCGCCGTGGGTGTTGGTCATTGGTATAGATTAATCCAAACACGTGTTACTTTATTCCAGTAAACTTTTTTACTGAATAAAACTAATAACTCTTTATTCTAAATAGATATTTACAAACATAATTGTTTACAAACCACGAGCTTTAGGACATAAAACCCAACATATATATATATATATATATATATATATATATATATATTGTTGAACTTAATTGATAAGGGTTAAATTAGACTTAGAGTTTAAAAGAATGTTTTAGAGGATAATATTAATTAATCGTTTTGAATGTTTATACTATGTAATTTAACGAATCAAATGTTAACTCAAACCACAAATGTTAAGAGGACTATGTGCTCAATGAATATAAGGGAGTCAAAAGAAAAACAAAATTGGCTAAAATACATTCTCATGCTTCTCAACAGATGCAAATAAGAAAAATCAAAAGCACATCCTAGATCATCCTCACCAAATAACATGCAATCAGAATCTCATGCATCTCCAGTTCAGAAATCCAAACATGCTCAAACAGTAGAGGAATTCCACAGACATGCACTCCAAACCTTAAACAATACATTGTCCCCAATGTATTATGTAACCTATCTAAGCAATTCAAGCAACAAAAGTAACGGGAACAGAAAACCTCCCCTGATTTTGTGTGGTCCATAGTCAGAGATGAGTGGTCCTTGCCCAATTCTTTTGTCCCTTAGGTCAAACTCTTACAAAAGAAAACAAACAAACTAAGCTAAGAAAAGAAAAACTGAAAGTAAAGACAAGAATTGAAAAACACATGGGTTGCCTGCCAAGAAGCGCAATTTTTTTAGCGTCGTTATGCTCGACGTGTCCACCACTCTGTCAAGGTACCTAAAAATTCTCGTAGTTCTTTGGCCCCTTCTTCCTAGAATCAATAAAACTTGATAAGATAAGAAAGCTATTCGACTTCTCAAGGCAGCTGAACAAAGATATTTTATTTTTATTTTTTTAGTATAAGGGAAAAAGTAAGACTTAACAGACTCAAATAAAATAAAATAAGACTCGATAGACTTGAGAATAAGGAAGAGAACATGCATCAATAAAGAAACTTTCAAGAAATAAAGCAGACAGAGACTCGTGAGCCTCAATCTCTATCACCTGAATCTCCTTCTCGGGACTAAGCTTTACCTCTTCCTTAATCTCACAAACTTCATCTTCGCATGGCGGAGCGTTCTCAATTTCTTCAGCATGATCGGTGATTATTTCCAAGAGCATATAGCCAATTTGCTCCTTCATTTGTTCGAATGACATACCTTGGTTAGAGGTCTGAAGAAATTGGTCTTGCTGCTCAAGAAACTCTTGAGTGGGGTAGACTTCAAAGATGTTGGTTGGTGGAGACTCAAGACATGTGTCGAAAATATGCCCTCGAAAAGAGCAAAAACTACACCCTGATTTTACCATCATTTCCTTAAGAAAGATCACACGAACCTTAAAGTGCAACTCAGACATTTGACTATGAGATTCTCTAGCCTCCCTGTCACGCTCAAGAGCATCTCTTTCAGCATCATTCATGGAAGCTAGCCCCTGATATTCCAACAGAAGATCTCCCATGCTACAACAAGATGACACAAAACCAAAGAAATATATATATATATATATATATATATATATATATATATATATATTTAAAGAAAATAAAATTTAACTCAGAGAAACTAAATGATTCCCTGGCAATGGCGCCAAATTTGGTAAATGAAAGAGCGCATATCACAAATGCGGAAGCGATTTGGATCAATGGCACACTAATTTCATCAATTTAGCCAAACAAAAAACATGCTCAAAACTGAAAAAATGCAAAGAAGTATGAACACATACCTTTGTTGCTCAAATTCTCCAAATTCGTTGCTTGTTTCTTCTCACGAAATCTTCGAGAACCACCTCTAGTGTAGTCCCGGCTATCCTAAGGCCTAGCAACAAGATGGTGGGACCTTTTTATGAGGGAATTACTTTGGAAGAAGGGGAATGGGAGGTGTATGCAATGAGAGTTTTTGAGATGGAGAGAATGTCACACATTCTTCAAAAGTTATAAAAAAAACATCAAAACTCAACTCATTTGAGTAACTCTCAATTTAAAAGCAACATTAAACTTACACCTTGCTCAAAGAAGGATTAGTCATGAGCCAAATATCCACTTAAAGTGAGTTTTAAGTAGGTTACATATAACCCTCTTTCTAACTCAAAAAGTTTGCCATTTCCCACTTTCTCTTATTTTATATATAAATGTTTTTTAAATTAATTCAAAATTAATTTTAAAAAAATAAAAATAATATTATAATTAATTAATTTTTTTAATTAATTAATATTATTATTTAATTTTAATATCTAATATTGATTAGATAATAAGACTAATCTCAGTTTCTAAAACCGACTTCTCGCACATGAATCCCTATTCATGTATTAGACCGATCCCATATTTAAATCATATTTAAATATGTTCGCCTATCTTCCAAAACTGAATTTGAATCACTTCAAATTATTTTGTCTCATATTGTTACATGGCTTAATCCAAGCTAGCTTGGAAACCTAAAGAACCTACAGATCATGAGCTCCAACAATACGAGATTAACCGGCCAAACTCTTTAGCCAAACTAATCAACATTAGTTAACCCCCGGGACTCTCAAATAAAGCTCAAGGGTTGCACTCTCCTCACCGTAGATATATTTTTGTCCTCTTGATATAACCATGATTAGTAAGTCGATCCTTTACAGGTCGTTTGTAATTATAGCTAGGTCAAATATACCGTTTTACCCCCGTAATTACATCTTGTTCCTTATGTCCCATTGATCCTCTAAAGAACAATTGGTTTGTGGTCCAACCACAAAACTATATCCCTCTCGGGCCAATAAGAGGGTGAGCCCATTGTTCAAAACCCAGAGTCAGCACTTAAGGGAACAACCTCTCTACTAAACCCTAAAGGCGCGTAGGAGTGAATTCCATCTCTCAAGAGTATGCTTCTTCCTCCCTACCCGGTCTTATCCCCAAAATGGCAGGCATATTAGGTCGGCGATCTCGGGCCACTCTCACCCATGAAAATCAAAGGATGATGTCGAATAAAAAGGAGTTCATAGTGTGCTCAAGATTCAAATCGAGTTACCTAGGTCCTCATATAAAAATATCAATCTTTACAGTAAACGGAGTTATAAAGAAAGAGTGACTTAATTTTGCGGTTCGGTCTTATGCAAACTCATTGCACAGGACACCCCCACTCGCATGTCACATGAACGATTTCAGATCACATCGTTTGACCTATACAAAGTGGGTCGCGTCCATAGTGTCCCCAGGATAAGGTACCTAGACCTATCCCTATACTATAGACCGTTCTGGCTATTACTCGAACTTGATCCACATTCATGTCTCCACATGAAGTTATGAACTCCAAGTATACATCATATAGCCAAGGGTTCTTAGTTTATTGGATTAGGTTTAAACGAACACAGTTCACTTTATTCAATAATAACTTTACTGAATAATCCTCAATAACAACTTTATTGAAAAATAGAATATACATTCAGTTTACAAACCACGAGTTTTAGGACATAAAACCCAACAAACGGGTTGTCGAGGGCCGCCAAACTACATTTATAAACTGGCTTGCTAATCAAGCTTGTAGAGAGCGGTAGTAAGGTCGATCCACAGGGAACTAGCTTCTCTTAATTAATTTACATTCTCCTTAATTAAAACAATAAATAATACGGGGGGATTGGTTAAAGAAAACAAATTAAAAACATGCAAAAAATAAACTAACGGAAAATTAAATCCGAAGAAATTAAAATTGTAACATATGCTCGAAATTTAAGGGATCAAGATTTACATTGATGCGACTCGAATCATAAGGATTCTAATGAACTTAGCTAAGATGCCCATGCACACAATTTGATTGACCATATTGTAGTACAAACATGGGAAGAAGATGCATTGAGCTAATAAAATGCTAAGTTATAACTTAAGAACTATCCCTCACTAATTGCATCAAAGTTATAATCTCTAACCTTAAATTATAGCACTTACATAAGTTGCTCGTGGTGAAAATCAAGACAAATCAACAAAAGTTTAGCTTGAATACAAGAAACTAGAGAGAAAATGAAGTTATTCCTCTAAAAATCGGAGTTCTTACAATAGAGGAGGTAGAGAATGACCTAAAAAAATTTAAGGATTCCTTTTATAGTCCCACGGAAGGGTCAAGACACTGCTTACAGCGTCGAGACGATACGGACGAAAGAAAACGCAAAAGACCGTGCGCGCGTCTGGCAAGTGCCTGGGCACTCAAAATTGGTGCTTAGGCGCCCGACTATCGGGTTTGGCGCTAAAGTGGGGCGTTTTTTACAAAAAAATATACAAAATTGTTGTCCTCCCACATATTCAAACTTAAGCCCCTTGATATGCCAAAAACCTTTTGCACCACCAAACCATTCATCAATGTTTGGATAATATTTGATTGATTAATTAATTTACCTAGTATAAGCATTCAGAGCGATTTGTTAAATTATCCTCTAAAACTTTCTTTTAAGCTCTAATAAACTAACGCTTATTCAACAAGGTTATGCTCGTGACTATGAGGTTATGAATTAAATCCGCTTTAATTAAAATAGTGTTGCAAAAAAAAAAAAATAAACTAACGCAATGGTCTGATTTATCCCTTAGCAATTAAATTCAACAAAATATATAGTTTAAGCCCAATAAATTCCTTAACTCACAAAACTTAGGAGATATAAATTAGAACCTTTAGAGTGTTATCAGTGATATTGATCATGGTGAACAGGTTGTGAGGCCCACCAAATTACATTTATAAACTCGTATTTATAACTTGTAGAATAGTGGGAACCAGATCGATCTTAGAGAACAAAAAATTAGCTTCTCCTAATTAACTTTTATTTTCCTTAATTAAAACAATAAATAAAACAAAGGGATTGGTTAGAGTAAAACTAACTAGAAACATGCAGAAAATTAATTAACGAATATTAAATAAACATAAAATAAAATTGTAACCAGTGCTCCTAATTTAAAGGATCGAGATTTACTTGGATGTAACTCAGATCACATGGATTCTAACGACCTTAGTTATTCTATTCCAAGCACACAGCTTGCTTGCCCGGATCTTTAACAAACAACCCAAATAATTAATTAAGATCTTGCAATCCTAATTAAACTTGACAATTAATCAACTTGGGGTGATCGTTTCATATCGATTAATTGTCAGTGACGGGAAACACTGTGATTGACTATTCTTTTGGGATCCTTACCGAATAGTCTAATTTATCCCCAAATCTGAAGCTCATTATGCAAACTAGAGTGATCATGGATAGCCGATGTCACTTACGCATAATTAAACCATTGCTACTTGATTAGGACATGACATTTGTATCGTTAATCTTTAACTATTTCGCCGACAAAAACAATTAGAGCGTCAATCCAATCAAAATTTCTAGCTACTATGATATTCTTATGAAAATAGGATGTAATTTAAAATAATAAATGCTAAGTATAAAATTAAGAGCAAAACCTCACTAAATGCATCAAAGAATTAATCCCTACCCTTAAATTAGAGCCCTTACCTTATGTGTTCGTGATGAAAAATTTATCCAAAATTACAAATATTTAGCTATCATTGTTGCGTGCTCAGTGTGTAAGTAAAATATAAAGGCAAGAGCACTCAGATCATGCAAGCATACATGGTCTGCAGCAAGTGATAAATATTTTTAATTCGTTTTCCCACATAGATTGAGTTTAGTTACTAACGAGTTGAGGTGCTAAATTAGATAGGGTCACTTAAATTGGGTAGATTTGGGGTTGTTGTGCTGAGATAATAAAGAAGCAAGAAGGATGCAAGCATAAACGAAAAGCCAGTAAAGAGATTAAGTTATATTGTGGAGAAGAAAGAATTGCGGATCTCGCAATGTTTTAGCAATAAAATCGCAAAAGTAAAAGACTAGAAAAAATGCTAAGGCAAAAACAGAACTATTTTATTGCGGTTCTCGCAATAATCTAGCAATAAAATTATCGACGATTTAAATGTAAGATAAGGCAGCAAGGTCGACTTAAGACTCCTCTATAGGCACTTAACTACGATCATTCAGCAGTAGATTAACATATCATGCATCGTTTTAGCTCAGTCTCATGCATCTCTTGATTACATGCATTATATCTTTAGTTCACTCATATCAAAGTAAGACATAAACACCTATTTATACAAGCAAGCTAAGGAACGTGCTAGGAGAACGCCTATTCCTAGGTCATTTTCTAGTCACCCTAAATGGCTAGCATGAATGGATGACTCTAAATTCTTACTCCTTCCGGAGGTTAGGAATTCTTTAGACAAAATGGATGGCCGGTCGAAATTGCCCATAGGATGAAGCTCACATACATTCAATGCATTTGATGTTATCCTACATGCTAAACTCTCGTATTTCTACCCTATAGATTCATCTTTAGCAGACCTTTGTTTGATTAGTCACTCATGGTTTTCGAAAAACTAAAAGAGATGGATTGCGTGATCATGATTTAGAGAACTTAGTAAAAGCGATTGAATAAGAGATAACAAAATGCAGAACTCAAGAGACTTAATTGATTACTCTTTAAAAACCGAATACAAATACTTCAATAACAGACGTGCAAAGGTTCGAAAGCAGTAAAGAATAAGGGTTGTAGAAGTAACGATCCAGATCAATGTTGCAAATGGAAACCAATCAGAAAGAAAACAATAAGAAAACTGTAAAAGGTGCATGGATCTCCTCGTCGCAAACGCCTCGGATGAAGGGGAAGATTAGCTGTTCTTGGGGATGAATTCAATCAGAAGAGAAGAGGGATCTTCTCTTCTTCCTCTCGAATTATCGACGCCAAGGGCTAATTTCTTCGTTTCAACAAACGGGAGAAGGAAATCCGTCTGCAAATGGCTTTGCAACTGAGAACTCCACGCTTCTCAGCTGTGTTTCTCCTTCATCCTTCGTCTCTTTTTATAGCTTTTGCAGGTGCCTTCAGCCGCGGATATCCATCTATTCTGAACAACAATCCTCCACGTGGCAGCAGTGGAGAGCTTAGGCGGCTGGAAAATCGCAACAATGACGACTGATGGCTGGAAAAGTTCAGCAGAAACAACTTGGCATTGCGATTTCCTTGCGAGGGCCGCAATGCTTTGTATGCGAATTTAATTGCGGCTTCATCAATGTTTCCGCAATTTTCCTGCAATGTACATTTTAACTCTTTTTACATCATTTTACATCCTTTTTCGTTCCTTTTCCAAATAAGTCCTATTTTAGCCTCATTCCTCAAATTATTACCTTTAAGCACACATTAAGCTCACTTCTAACAAAAACACTCAAGAGTTTACATGATTTTAAGGTAATTATGGCCCTAAATAATGTACTTTTGGAGAGGTAACACACCCCCAAACTTGAGTTATTGCTAGTCCTCGAGCAATATAAAGGCTTACTTTGGCTGCTAATTCTTGTCTTTTAAACTCTACCTAACTGACTTGCTGCATCCCTAGGCTTACTATCCAAGGCATTGCTGTCCTGTGACACTCTTCTAGGTTCAAACTAACTTCAAATTTTGCTTATTCTGGTTTCCCTTGCCTATAAAACCTTTTGTTTTTACAAACTTCCTAACAAATGGTTTATATGCCTATGTCATTGGGCTCATTGTGCAGTTATCCCTAATCTTTCAAACTCTCTCTAGTTTTAACTCAGACTCAGTACATGCTTCTAATGTATTTATTATTGAGCTACCTAGGAATCCTTAGAGTCATGCCATGCTTAGCACACACGAGTATCAGAGTACAGTTGTTGCGTGCTCAATGTGTTAAAATAAATAAGCAATAAGGTAGGAAGAGCACTCAGAACATGCAAGCATACATGATCTTATAGCAAGTAGTAAGTATTTTTTCATTCGTTTTCCCACAGAGATTTATTATAAGCTATTCATGAAGTGTTTTGTTAAGAAAGAATGGATGGGTTTTATGGGGTAGAATTGGGTTGAAATTGTCTATCTTCTAAGGAATGTGTAGAGGGTAGTAACATAAACAAGTGCAAAGCAAAGTTAAACTCAAAGGAAAAGAGATGAGATTAATAAACGAATGAGAAGACAGCTAAACAGAATTGTTAACTTAGCAGAATTGCGGAAACAGCAATTCTACCGCAATTGTCCTAACAGCGAAAGTGTGTAAAATGGTGAATTAAGGGCTACTAACGACTATCCTATAGGCTTTTTCATACGATTCTCAAACACTGTATCAACTCACTATGCATCAAACTATCTCAATCTCATGTATCTTCCGATTTCATGCATTAGATTCTTTAGTTTACTCATGTCCAAGTAAGGTCTTAAGCATCTTGTTAAAGCAGAAAGATATGGTTTGTACTAGGGAAACGCCTATTCCTAGGCCGTTTCCTGGCTACCTTGAGAGGCTAGCATGAGAGTATGACTCTGAACTCTTACTCCTTCCAGAGGTTAGGAGTTCTTTGGACAAAATGGATGGCCAATCGAAATTGCCCGTGGGATGAAGCTTACATACAATCAATGCTTCGAGAGCTATCCTACATGCTTGATTCACGTTTTTTAGCCTATAGTGTTGTCATTAGCATGCCCCTAAGTGACTTAGTTACTCATGGATATGGGGAGAACAGAAATAGAAGATAAAACAAACATGTTCAGAAGGAATTTAGAGACAAAACAGTAGGGGAAAACAGTAGAATGCAAAGGTAAGATACTGTGAAATACTGAATTTTGCGTTTGATTACTTGATTGTTTGAAGGAACAAAAGAAAGCTTAAAATGAATAACACAAAGACAGAACACCACGAAATGCAATAAACTAGCCACTAGAACAGAAACAACAACTAAACAATGCTGGAAAGTAGAAATGACAGATAGAAAGCAGGTAAATGAGCTTGAATGCCTCGTCGCAACCGCCTTGGCTGAAAGGTGAGAAAGATCAGCCTTGCTTGGATGAATCCAATCGGGAGAGAAGATAAATCTCCTCTCCTTCCTATCAGATTATCGATTCCAACAGCTGAGCTTCGCAAACCAACAGACGGCAAAGGAAAAACAGGAGGAACGATGGAGCTGCGAGAAGACTTCTACGCTTTCGGATGATGACTGAACCTTCGACTTTGACCTCCTTTTATAGGCTTCTGCAGGTGCGATTGGGCCAAGGAGAACCGTCCATCCTCAACGTCGTACTTCATAATGGATGGAGGAGAAAGAACGAATCCCTGAAAAATCGGATCTAAACAGAAAAAGATCAGTCAACTTATGGTTTTCACTTGAAACATTGCGGTTTCAGCAATGTTTCCGCAATGCTATCGCAGTGTGCATTTTTCATACTTTTCCTTCGGTTTTCAACCCTTTTCTTTCCTATTGTTCATAAGTCCTAATTTAGCTACCTTCTTCTAATTCTCATATTTAAGCATAGGTTTAAGCTAAATCCTATAAAAAACACCTAAGAGTGAACATCTTTCTAAGATAATCAAGTCCTAAAAAGGTCACTTTTGGAGACGTAACACACCCCCAAACTTAAGGTTTTGCTTGTCCTCGAGCAATCTAAGGACTTTCCTAGGCTGCTGTTTCTTCTTCTTTAACCACTTACTGACTCCCCTACCTTCTTGTCTATAGCACTGTTGTCCTGTGACACACTTCTAAGTCTACAACTAACCTTTTATATTGCTTCTTCTGACTTCGCACGCCTAATACTCTTGCTGTTTTTAGTAACTCATTGCAACTGATCTACTTGCTTTTGACATATCATGCCACTATCCCTAAGGTTTCAAATTCTACCTAGCTTTACCCCAGACTCAGTACATGCTTCTAGTGTTTACTTTTTGAGCTACCTAGGATTCCTTCGAGTCATGCCAGGCTTAGTACACACCTAGTGACAGTAGTACATTCATAGAACAACCTAACCCCTGGCATCACTACATTGGATAGACACTCATCTCCCTACGCAAACCTAAAAGCTACCACTTTGTGCTCAGCTCATTAAGGATCAGTGTTCTTTTTATTCAGGACATCCAAGCCACAAAGTTGTAACTCCTAGGCATACATTCTTCTTTCCTATTTCTTCCTTCTTTTTTCCTTCCTTACTTTGGTGAAGCCTCTCCTTTGGTTGCCTTTTGATGCAATGCCACTTGTGGGTTACACACTTGGCACTGATTACTCAACAACCTCAGAAAGACACCCTTATTTTTTTATTTTTTATCAGCTCATTATTTTTTTTTTTCGTAAAGGAGAAGAAGAATGCTTATGCTTTAAGGAAGAGAGGAGTGTTCCTAGGCCTAGGGTGGCCTCCCCCAAACTTAAACTACTCATTGTCCCCAATGAGTGTCTGAGGTGGCACACCCCCAAACTTGTCCTAGAAGCATCTAGTCTAAGGTAAAGCAAAGAGAATCTAAAAGCCCTAGGCATAGACAGAACATGCTAAAAGTCAAAATCACAGCAGCAGAAATTTGAAAAAATACAAACAGATAAGGACTTAAAGCTATGCATGCTGAGCTTTTTAGAGGTTAATTGAAACTAACAAAGGGTGTCCTATGACACTCATCCAGCATGCCTTAAGATAAGCTATATAAGGTAGTCATGATAGCAGCAAAAGATAGAATTTAAACAGATCACAACCTAGTTGAACAGTCAGTCCAAAACATGCATTCAGTAATAAAAATTGCGGGTTCCGCAATTATTTCGCAATAAAGTCAGGGCAGATGTATCAGTGTTTAAGGCCCCTACGCATGCTTTGTCCAGTCATTCAAGCTTTCTAAAAATGAAACTAAACTAATCTACCTAATCAGCTAGCAGCAAGCTATACTAAGCAAGTCAAAAACTTAAAACTAAGCAACTAAAACAAATCAAAATATGAACTAAAGACAGCTTAATTCACACGGTTAAAAAAAAAACAGTTTGATTTTTTCTAAGGGAACAGCAATACTCCCTTTAGTGCTCTGCAATCTAGCACTCAGATGTCTTCATCCTCATCATCAGTCCCTCGTGGTCGTGGAGGCACCCATGGAGACAGTAGGTTTGTGGGAAAGTCAGGGAAGATGCATCCCAGTTGGTCAGCAACTTCCTTGTCCCTTGCCTGTGCGTATGTGGCCCATTGAGCCATCCTCTTCTGTAGATCCATCAGGCACGCCATGGACAGTGACTGAGCAGCAGCCAATCTTTGTATGCGAATTTAATTGCGGCTTCAGCAATGTTTCCGCAATTTTCCTGCAATGTACATTTTAACTCTTTTTACATCATTTTACATCATTTTTCGTTCCTTTTCCAAATAAGTCCTATTTTAGCCTCATTCCTCAAATTCTCACCTTTAAGCACACATTAAGCTCACAAAAACACTCAAGAGTTTACATGATTTTAAGGTAATTATCGCCCTAAATAATGTACTTTTGGAGAGGTAACAATCATACAACGGAAAATGAGAGAAAATAGAGAGAATTTGAGGCCAAGCTTCTCAAAATCAGAGTTTGAGAGGTGAAGAATGACATAAAAAATGAACCTTATGCTTTTATACTATAGGGGAGCATGCATCTTGACGCTACGTACGGAAAATGGGGCGCGCGCGGGTTTTTTAGGCAGAGCTTCTTCGGAATTTCTTGTCGTAGCGTCGCGACGCTGTAGGCTCTGTGTCGAGACGCTAGCTCTCGGGTTTGAGGTTTAATTTCAGCTCACTTGGGTTTCGCGACACTCCCAGACGGCGTCTCGACGCTGACTCTCGGGTTGGATGACTCCTCCTTCATTTGATAACTTCAACTTGTGCGCTAATGCCTCCTTTTTACACCATTTAATGTCATGGACTCCTTTGTGCTCCCATTCATTCAAAACCTATAAATCAATCAAATAAACACAATTGAGTGAAGTATATAATGGGGATTAGAGCTATAAGAATAGCTCTTTTATTCATTATACGTGTGCATAGGATTCAATTTGTGTTAAGGCTTGGTTAATAAGAGAGTTCTAGGACGAAAATATCTCTATCGATATCGGTAACTCAAATTTACGGATATATCGACGGATATTTGAATATAGACAGATATTTCGGGAAGAATCACGGATATTACGAAAATTGATAAAAATATTGTGATTTTTTTAATGAAACTTTTGACCAAGTTTATTTAAGTAATACACTAGTGCTTGAAGCATATATTTTTAAAAAATTAGAAATCAAATATTAATAATCATAGAATAATGAATAACATTGAAGACTGAAAAATGAATATGAACTTGAATAATTTATAGATTACAAATTTTGGTCAAACAAATATATGATTCATAATTCAATAATAAGTTTTTTTTTTTACTTGATTTAATAAATTAAAATTTAGATTATAATATTCATAAAGTTTGCATTCTATATTGGAAGAATCACCGATATTACGGAAATTGATAGAAATATTGTAATTTTTTTAATGAAACTTTTGACCAAGTTTATTTAAGTAACTTCAAGCATATATTTCAAAAATTAGAACTCAAATATGAATAATCATAGAATAATGGATAACATTGATGACTGAAAAATGAATATGAACTTGAATAATTTATAGATTACAAATTTTGGTCAACAAATATATGATTCATAATTCAATAATAAGATATTTTTTTTACTTGATTTAATAAATTAAAAATTATATTATAATATTCATAAAGTTTGCATTCTATACTTTAAACATGCAACACAAAACTTAGCATAATAATAAAAATGTGATCATAAATAAATATATCACGTAAAAATAATACAACATAAAACATTGTATTAAAAATAATTCAAAACATAGATCTATTATGGATTGATTTTGAATTTTAAAAACAATAAAAGGTAGTATAAATTATAGGGCTGGTTGCACAAATAGCAATCAGGCCTAAACTAATTGCAAATTTAGCAAATTTTAAAATGTTTTGCAAATATGGCAAAAAAAACTGTTTCTATCACTGATAGACTTTATTATATCACTGATAGACTTCGATCACTGATAGACTATTATCACTGATAGACTATTATCACTGACAAAAATCTATAAAAAGCTGAGGTGATCAGTGATAAACTTCTATCAGTCATAAGATATCAGCAAAATTTTAAAAAACATGCTATATTTGCAAACAATAAGTCTTAAATTGTCATTTACTACAATTTCCCTAAATTATATAATAAAAAAATTGAAAAATGACAAAAGAATTAGAGCAAGAAAACAAAATATAAATTATTTAATAAAAAAAAAAAAACAAACAAAGGTTATAAAATAGATACTCAAAACCGGTTTCTGGTGGAGTTTGAACATGACAAGTTCCAACCATGCTGGCCGCAATTTTGATTTAAGTTAATTCAAGTTATAGTATAATAAATAAAACTGCGAAAAAAACGAAATACCGTCGAGTTTTTCGCTTTATCGCCAATTTTTACGTTTTATTGTTGATTTTTATGATATATCGCCGAAATATCGCCGATTTTGGGTAAAAACGATGTTGCCCTCCATTATCTCTATCGATCCTTCGAAATTGGCGAAATTTCGGCCAATTTCGACGATTTTTTCATCTTGGCCCTAGGAATGAATATCATCCGAGGGAATTTGATTCCTACGTGGACATAAGAATTTCAATTGTAGAACTTTGATATCGTGGAATATAGATATGGGGATTTGATCAAAACAGTGGTCAAATATAGGGGTGGCCAAATGAAACCCGAAAACCGATCCGACCGACCGAAACCGACCGAACCGACATCGGTCGGTCGGTTTAAATTAAATGTCGGTCGGAGTCGGTCGGTCGGGGTAATAAAAATTAAGTTTTCGACCAACCGACCGAACATATAAGTCATAAGTATAAAAAAAAAAAAAAACAAAAAAAAAGTCATGTCCCATTAATAAGAAAACCATGATGCACATGGTTTTTTTAAAACCACTCCTCATATGAGTACGTGGTTTCCTTGAAACCATCATCAACAATCATTTTTTTTTTTTTTTTTTTTTTTTTCTTTTGTGTTATCTCTCCTCTCCCGTTCCCCTTCTCACTTCTCACTTCTCACGCAAAGTTCTTTTTTTCATTTCTATTTTTTTTCTCTCTCATCTTCTCCCTCACTCTCTTCGGCTCTTCTCTCTTTTCCATCTTTTCTTCCTCTCCTCCCAGCGGCCACCGCAATCTTCACCTCTGCGGTTCTTCTTTTTTTTTTTTTTTTTTCTTCTATTTTCTCCATTTTTTTATATAGTTCGTCAAAGTCGTAAAACCGACTCAAACCGACCGATCGACCGTGTGATCGGCTGGTCGACGACATGAACCTATATAAAACCGATGAAACCTGTTGATACCGATTTTGGTGTCAACGGTGAATTTGTATTTGAGCACGAATGAACCTGCAAGGCAACAACAAGGGGTGACCTAACGCCGGTGTGGCGTTGTGCCACAGACGCTCCGACGGTCAAGTTAGCTAAAAGACTTAGAGAGCGTTTGGAATAATGGAAATTTTTCAGTCAAATAGAGCATACCCCTATCTTCTGTAGTTTCCTTCACTTATAGTAGGTCGTATTGTAACCGAAACGACGTAATCAATTTACCCAATTTATGGCATTATGGCCGTTACGATTTATGAGATGTCCGTTACTATTCCAACCATTCGGGGAGCGTCGTCGGTCCACTCTAGGGGTTGAGACGAGGCTCAATCCACCGTCGAGCCGTTAGGTTGACCTGCTGGTCAACCTTTATTGGCTGTGGGGCTGATGCGAGGATCAGTCCTCCTAAGGCCATGGGCAGTCCTGCTGGACCACTCTTATGTTGGCGGTTTGGGGATTGATGCGAGGATCAATCCTCCATTTAGCCATGGGCGGACCTACTTGTCTGCCCTTCGTTGGCATGTCGATGCAGATGCGGGGATCAGTCCGTTGTCGAGGTCGTAGGTTGACCTGTTGGTCAACCCTTCATTGGCGTGTCGAGGCTGATGCGAGGATCAGTCTCTTGCTGTGGGATTCATAAGTCTATTGTCCTTCTTCGCATGGTTGTACGGGGGGTAATGGAGGACGATATTTCTGCGAGGCACCCAAGGGTCATCCGTCGGTCGGCACCACGCCACTCGGGCCATTGTTGCGTTTTCGCGAGAGGCGCATGTGGCAAGGGGCGCGCGCGGCGTGGGATGCGTGTGGCGAGGAGCGCGCGGTGCGGGTTGCGTGCAACAGGGGGTGCGCGACGCGGGACGCGTGTGGCGGGGGGTGCACGCGGAATGGGGCGCGCGCGGCAGGGTACATGTGGGTTGACCTGCGCCTCGGGTCAGCCCTTTTCGCTAGTCGTGTACGTGCGTCGGGGGCGCGTACGGCGAAGGGCGCGCGCGCGCGGCAGGGGGTGTGCGCAGCGGGGTACTCGTGGGCTGACCCGCGCCTCGGATCAGCCCTTTTCCTTGGGCGTGTGCGCGCGGCGGGGGGCGCGCGCGGCCGGGAACGTGTGGGCTGACCCGCGCCTCGGGCCAGCCCTTTTCGCTGGGCGTGCGCGTGCGGCGGGGGCGCGTACGACGAGGGGCGCGCGCGGCAGGGGGTGCGCGTAGCGGGGTACTTGTGGGCTGACCCGCGCCTCGGGTCAGCCCTTTTCCTGGGGCGCGCGCGGCAGGGTACGCGTGGGCTGACCCGTGCCTCGGGTCAGCCCTTTTCCTTGGGCGTGCGCGCGCGGCGGGGCGCGCGCGGCAGGGTGTGCGCGCCATGGGGTACTTGTGGGCTGACCCGCGCCTCGGGTCAGCCCTTTTCCTTGGGCGGGCGCGCGGTGGTGTTTTGTGGGCTGACCCGCCCCTCGGGTCAGCCCTTTTCCTTGGGCTTGGGCGTGTGCGCGCGGCGGGGGTGCGTGGGCTGATCCTCGGGTCGGCCCACTCCTTCATGCTGACTTGGGCTTCCGATTAACTTCGAAATTGGTGCTATTGGGCCGAGATGGGTTAGGCCCATTTTGAATTTTAATTTTCCGCCCGTAACAGTTGCCCCACTCTTAGGCGCTCCTGCGCTGTTGGTGCTGGCTAAGAGTTCATGGGTGTAAATCGAAATATAAATAGGGGTAGACTTCATTCAATTCTCTACTCACTTCAACCTTCACTTTTGAGTTTCCTTTCTTCAAGCCTCCTCCTTGTATTCTCCGATTCCTCCTAAGGTAAAGATTTTTCTTGATTGTTTTGTTTGGACTTTTCATCTTATTTTTCATGTCGAGTGATTATGAGATGGACGAACTTAGCCTGGAGGTTCTTTCGGAATCCGATGTCGATTCTCCTCCTCGGGCGTTGGTTAGGCCTTCTACCCGTAGGGGTGTCGGTGGGTCTGAGTCATGTGGCAGTGGCCCGGTTCTTTTGAGGAACCTAGTGAGCTATAGAAGGAAGTACAACATCCCGGACCATGTTCAGATGAGGCTGCCCCTAGCTGGCGAGAGGCCTGATGTTGCGTGCTCAATGTGTGAAATAAATAGCAATAAGAAAGAGAGAGCACTCAGAACATGCAAGCATACATGATCTTGTAAGCAAGTAGTAAGTATTTTTTCATTCGTTTTCCCACAGAGATTTATTATTAGCTACTCGTGAAGTGTATTGTTAAGAAAGATTGGATGGATTTGATGAGGTAGGATTGGTTTTAATTTGTCTAATTTCTAAGGAACATGTAAAGGGTAGCAACATAAACAAGTTCAAATCAATGATAAACTCAAATGAAAACAGAAGAGATTAATAAACGAAGAGGAAAATAGCTAAACAGAATTTTTAACTTAGCAGAATTGCGGAAACAGCAATTCTACCGCAATGTTACTAACAGCGAAAGTGTGTAAAATGAAGAGTTAAGGGCTACTAACGACTCCTCTATAGGCATTTTTATACGATTCTCAAGCACTGGATCTACTCACTATGCATCAAACTAACTCAATCTCATGTATCTTCCAATTCCATGCATTAGATTCTTTAGTTTACTCATGTCCAAGTAAGGTCTTAAGCATCTTGTTAAAGCAGAAAGTTATGGTTTGTACTAGGAAAATGCCTATTCCTAGGTCGTTTTCTGGCTACCTTGAGAGGCTAGCATGAGTGTATGACTCTGAACTCTTACTCCTTCCAGAGGTTAGGAGTTCTTTGGACAAAATGGATGGCCAATCGAAATTGCCCGTGGGATGAAGCTTACATACAATCAATGCTTCGAGAGCTATCCTACATGCTTGGTTCACGTTTTTTAGCCTATAGTATTGTCATTAGCATGCCCCTAAGTGACTTAGTTACTCATGGATATGGGGAGAACAGAAATAAGAGATGAAGTAGTCATGCTTAGAAGAGAAATAAACTTAAAACAGCAAGGTAAGTCAGTGAGTTGCAAAGATAAGAAACTGTGAAATGAAGAATTGTGCTTTGATTACTTGATTGTTTGAATGAACAAAAGGGAAGCTTAAAGTGGATGACAAAAAGACAGAACACAACGAAATGGAATGATCTAGCTACTGGAAAAGAAACAACAACAAAACAAAGCTGGAAATTGGAAATAAAGAACAGAAAGCAGAAATTGAGCGTGAACGCCTCGTTGCGAATGCCTCGGCTGAATGGGGAGAAAGAATAGCCTTGCTTGGATGAATCCAATCGGGAGAGAAGAGGAATCTTCTCTCCTTCCTATCAGATTATCGATTCCAACAGCTGAAACTCTCAAACCAACAGACGGAGAAGAACGACAGGAGAAAAGATGGAGCTGCGAGAAGACTTCTACGCTTTCGGATGATGTTTTGAACCTTCGACTTTGACCTCCTTTTATAGGCTTCTGCAGGTGCGATTGGGCCAAGGAGAGCCGTCCATCCTCAACGTCGTACCTCACAATGGATGGAGGAGAAAGAACGAATCCCTGAAATATCGGATCTAAACAGAAAAAGATCAGTCAACTTACGGATTTCACTTGAAACATTGCGGTTTCAGCAATGTTTCCGCAATGCTGCCGCAATGCTTATTTTTCATTCTTTTACTTCGTTTTTCAATCCTTTTCTTTCCTTTTATACATAAGTCCTAATTTAGCTACCTTCTTCTAATTCTCATATTTAAGCATAGGTTTAAGCTAAATCCTATCAAAAACACCTAAGAGTGTACATCTTTCTAAGATAATTAAGTCCTAAAAAGGTCACTTTTGGAGACGTAACACACCCCCAAACTTAAGGTTTTGCTCGTCCTCGAGCAATCTAAGGACTTTCCTAGGCTGCTATTTCATCTTCTTTAACCACTCACTGACTCCCCTACATTCCTATCTATAGCAATGCTGTCCTGTGACACACTTCTAAGTTTACAACTAACCTTTTATATTGCTTCTTCTGACTTCGCACGCCTAATACTCCTGCTGTTTCATTAACTCACTGCAACTAATCTACTTGCCTTTATCATATCGTGCATCTATCCCTAAGGTTTCAAATTCTACCTAACTTTACTCCAGACTCAGTACATGCTTCTAGTTTATATTTTTGAGCTATACCTAGGATTCCTTAGAGTCATGCCAGCCTTAGTACAAACCCGTGACAGTAGTACCTTCATAGAACAAACTAAACCCTGGCATCACTACATTGGATAGACACTCATTTCCCTAAACAAACCTAAAAGTTACAACCTTGTGCTTAGCTCATTGAGGATCAGAGTTCTTCTTGTTTAGGACATCTAAGCCACAAAGTTGTCACTCCTAGGCATACAGTCTTCTTTCCTATTTCTTCCTTTTTTCTTCCTTACTTTGGTGGAGCCTCTCCCTTGGTTGCCTTTTGATGCAGTGCCACTTGTGGGTTACACACTTGGCACTGATTACTCAACCACCTAAGAGAGACACCCCTCTTTATTCTATTTTTTATTTTTTTCAGCTCATCATTTTTTTGTAAAGGAGAAGAAGAATGCTTATGCTTTAAGGGAGAGAGGAGTGTTCCTAGGCCTAGGGTGGCCTCCCCCAAACTTGAACTACTCATTGTCCCCAATGAGTGTCTGAGGTGGCACACCCCCAAACTTGTTCTAGAAGCATCTAGTCTAAGGTAAAACAAAGAGAATCGAAAAGCCCTAGGCATAGACAGAACACTCTAAAAGTAAATATCACAGCAGCAGAAATTTGTAAAAACAGGCAGGTAAGGACTTAAAGCTATGCATGCTGAGCACTTTTAAGAGGGTAATTTAAACTATCAAATGGTGTCTTATGACACTCATCCAGCATGCATTTAGATAGGCTATATAAGGTAGTCAGGACAGCAGCAAAAGACAAAATTTAAACAGAACCAGCCTAGCTAAACAGTCAGTCAAAAACATGCTTTTACTAATAAAAATTGCGGATTCCGCAATTATTTCGCAATAGATACAGGGCAGATATATCAGTGATCAAGGCCCCTATGCATGCTCTTTCCAGTCATTCAAGCTATCCAAAAATGAAACTAAACTAATCTATCTATGCAGCTACCATCAGACTACACTAAACAACTCTAAACACTAGAATTACAGAACTAAAACAGATCAAAATACTAACTCAAAACAGCATAATTCACATGGTTCAACAAAAAAAACAGTTTGATTTTTTCCTTCTTATTTCAAGGGAACAGCAATACTCCCTTTAGTGCTTCTCAACTAGCACTCAGATGTCTTCCTCATCATCATTCCTTCTTGGTCTCGGAGGCACCCATGGAGACAGTAAGTTCGTGGGAAAGTCAGGGAAGCTGCATCCCAGTTGATCAGCGACCTCCTTGTCCCTTGCCTGTGCATATGTGGCCCATTGAGCCATCCTCTTCTGTAGATCCATCAAGCATGCTGGTGGACGGATTTTTGAATATCCGCTTAATCTCAAGCTGTCGAGGCTTGCCAAAATACGATTTATAAGGCCTATAACCAAGGCTTTGCAGCCAGTGGTAACAGGGTCGATCCAAGGAATAGGAGAATGAATTTACTAGTGAAGTTGGGATTTAATTGATTAATTGGTAACGGGGGTTTTATCATGCAATGGGAAATAATGCGAAAGCTAACGGAAGAAAGAAATAATATGTAGAAAACGTGTGCACGGTTCGGGGAGTCTCGGGGTCAATTGTTAGACAAATACAGCTTATCATTTAATTCTAATAACATGGAATTCAGTTTACCAAGCACGCGGACGACTACCAGAGAAGCCCGAAAGTAGCCGACTCCATGGATTTTAATTAGGCCACACAGTCCTAATTACACGTTATCTAATCTCACATTAAGATGATCAGTCCCAAGATGAATTTAGACAGTTACTAGCTAACCGCGACGAACATTCGGGCGTGAATTCTAATTGTAGTAGGTTGCCCGCAAACGCCGTATGCAACCAACAATTATCCTACCCGACCCGATACTTCGATTTAGTTCTATTTACCTGTGTTACTTAGTCGAGCAGTGAGAGGCACGGCATCGCTACTCTTTAACATACACAACATGCGAAACTACCCGAGTGTCAATCAACGTATTTTAACATGCGCGTTGGATTAAGCAAGGTAAACAAATGCAATGTAAACAGAACCAATATGCAATTATACTCAGATTATCAAAGCAATAAGAGTCTAACAAAATTCCCCTAAACAAATCCCAAACCGTCACCCTTACCTTAGCCGCTCATGGCGCGGTTCGTCAATCCCGCTCCACCAACGACCATGGAAGAGTTCATCTACCTATTACAAATGAGAGTGGAGCTCACAAGCATGCCAACAATGGCGGAGCTCCACGGAAAATAGAGAGAAAATGGGGAAGAAAGAAGGAAAAATCGCCGGAATCCGCCAAGAGAAGAAGAAGAAAAGCCTCCCTAAAATGTGCAGAAAAATCGTCTTTTAGCTACTGCCTTCGTCGTAGCGTCGAGACGCTGGGCCTAGCGTCTCGACGCTGTGCCCTAAGTAATCCGCGCGCGCGCGCGCTGGCGTCGCGACGCAAGGTCAGCGTCGCGACGCTGCCCCGATGAATTTCCTGCGCGCGCCTCCTCCGGAGCGTCTCGACGCTGAGCAGGGTCTCGACGCCAGGGCAGCGTCGAGCTAGCGTCTCGACGCTATCACTCGACGCTTGCTCTCGGGTTTTTCCAGCGTCGAGCCAGCGTCTCGACGCTGGCTCTCGGGTTTGGGGCTGATGCATGCCTCTCCAAGGCTGTTTTGGCCCGTTTCTTCACGGAACAAATTCCCCTCTTCCCGATGCATTCCCGGGGCGCTAAAACTCTGCTTTAAGCTCTCGAACATGCCCAATGGACGCACGAGCTCTTTGCCGCTTTTCTCCTACAAAAGAGATACATTTAATCAATTGAAAGCGGACTTTAGCTATGATTAGGACGTATTTAATAGCTCCAAAATGGAGTTATCAAACACCCCCAACTTAAACATTGCTAGTCCTCGAGCAAGCACTACAAAGACATTGACTCTAAGGACGCTCTTACATGCATTCTAACTCAAGCCTCCATGCATATTGAAATTTCAAACACGAATATAATCATGGAAGCATTTTGTTCATGTATTAATTAGGACATATCAAAAATTAACTCTTGCCCCCTAACGTGTGTGTGTGCTAGACAACCACTCCTAAACTCACGTAAACCCGGAAAACCAACATGCAACGCACATCCCATTTTCCCCCTACTTCTAGCGTTTAAGAACAGCTACACTTGACTTACACGAGAGAAAGAAGCAAATTAAGAGACCTAATTATTTTCTCATTCTTTTTCTTTCTTTTTCAAAAGTACTTTGTACTCTTTTTATTTTGGGTTCTTTGAACCAACCTTTCATTTCTTTTTCTTTCCTACTCGAGTTGCCTAACACGTCAAATTCATGCATAAAACTTCACGTTTTTAAGGACTAACGCTCACTTCTTTTAAGCGCAAATAAGAAGGAGGAGCGCCTCGAGAGGAACTTTTCTACAAAACATGCTTTTCTATTTTTTTTTTTACATTAGGCTAAGCACATGCTTTCTCAATTAATTAGCTACTAAATCTCATGCAACAAGCTACCTAAGGGTGCCTTTCGGGGTGACAACGAGAATTAGCTAAACATGCGATAGACTAAGCTTACGGAATCTAGGGAGAGGTTGCTAAGTGCGCGATGGGTGCAAGGGAGCAACAGAAAAAAAATTTAAAATTTTTGACATGAACCTAATAAACACAAAACTCTTGCAAAAACTCGATTATGAACATGCTCAGATTTCCAACATGCATTTCCTAGAGTATCACAGTCAGAAAGCAGTAAACAGAGTCCCAAGCAATTCAATATCTTTATAACACTTCTCAACAAACTACACATGCACATCCATCGGACTACTCCACCCCCAACTTCAAAATTTGGCATTGTCCTCAATGCCAATCAGTCAGATACAATAAAGTAAAAGGGAAGAAGAAATACACTTCCCTGACTCTTTGTGAAGCTGGCGAGGGCGAGGAAGCGGCGCACGAACGCATCAGAGCCCAAAATTGCCTTCTCTTCCTCGATTCCCTAATAAAAAAAACAGCAAGCTAATTAATACTAAAAAGCAATAAAACTAAACTAAAGCATAAAAACAATTCAACACTCGGGTGCCTCCGAGAAGCGCAGAATTTTTAAAGTCGGTTGCTCGACTGTATTCTCGCAACAGACTCATCCATAGTCTGTAGGTGCGGGGGACGATCCAGACTTGCCCTTAGCCACACCTTTTCTTCCATCATCCACCTGAAAAACATTTTGCACTCTTCGTGCCTCGGGCACGTGAATATCAGACATGTTGCAAATTAAGAGACCTAATTATTTTCTCATTCTTTTTCTTTCTTTTTCAAAAGTACTTTGTACTCTTTTTATTTTGGGTTCTTTGAACCAACCTTTCATTTCTTTTTCTTTCCTACTCGAGTTGCCTAACACGTCAAATTCATGCATAAAACTTCACGTTTTTAAGGACTAACGCTCACTTCTTTTAAGCGCAAATAAGAAGGAGGAGCGCCTCGAGAGGAACTTTTCTACAAAACATGCTTTTCTATTTTTTTTTTTACATTAGGCTAAGCACATGCTTTCTCAATTAATTAGCTACTAAATCTCATGCCACAAGCTACCTAAGGGTGCCTTTCGGGGTGACAACGAGAATTAGCTAAACATGCGATAGACTAAGCTTACGGAATCTAGGGAGAGGTTGCTAAGTGCGCGATGGGTGCAAGGGAGCAACAGAAAAAAAATTTAAAATTTTTGACATGAACCTAATAAACACAAAACTCTTGCAAAAACTCGATTATGAACATGCTCAGATTTCCAACATGCATTTCCTAGAGTATCACAGTCAGAAAGCAGTAAACAGAGTCCCAAGCAATTCAATATCTTTATAACACTTCTCAACAAACTACACATGCACATCCATCGGACTACTCCACCCCCAACTTCAAAATTTGGCATTGTCCTCAATGCCAATCAGTCAGATACAATAAAGTAAAAGGGAAGAAGAAATACACTTCCCTGACTCTTTGTGAAGCTGGCGAGGGCGAGGAAGCGGCGCACGAACGCATCAGAGCCCAAAATTGCCTTCTCTTCCTCGATTCCCTAATAAAAAAAACAGCAAGCTAATTAATACTAAAAAGCAATAAAACTAAACTAAAGCATAAAAACAATTCAACACTCGGGTGCCTCCGAGAAGCGCAGAATTTTTAAAGTCGGTTGCTCGACTGTATTCTCGCAACAGACTCATCCATAGTCTGTAGGTGCGGGGGACGATCCAGACTTGCCCTTAGCCACACCTTTTCTTCCATCATCCACCTGAAAAACATTTTGCACTCTTCGTGCCTCGGGCACGTGAATATCAGACATGTTAGTGCAAAAATCAGCAGTATCATCCATCAAATTCAAATCAGAAATTTTAACAGAGAAATGGGAATCATCCCTCAAGCGCGAGGGTAGACTCCCATTCTCGACATGCTCACAAACAGACACATTTCCAGGAGATTTTCCAAATAAAGAGAACTCATGCAAAGTATCATCAAACTCCAGAGAAACAACGCCCTTATACACATCAATTTTGACCCTAGCGGTCTTAAGAAAGGGACGTCCTAACAACATGGAGGACGAAGCATGCAATGAATTTTCTTTCATATCTAAAACAAGGAAATCAGCGGGAAACGTCATATTCCCAACTCTAACTAAAACATCCTCTACCTTCCCCCTAGGACAGATGCTCGACCCATTAGCCAACTGAACAGAAACATTACATTCATGCATTTCATTTAAATTCAGTTCACGATACAATGCATAAGACATAACGTTTACAGAGGCTCCTAGGTCTAACATGGCATTATGAACAATTTTACTACCTATAGTGCAAGGGATAGTAAAAGTACCTGGATCGTTGCACTTTGCAGGCAACGTACCTGGGAGTAAGGCAGAGACGTTTTCTTTCTTTTTCTCAGTCCCTCTGGACTTCCTCTTCGTAGTGCACCAGCTCTTCAGGAATTTTGCATACTTGGGCACCTGACTGACTGCCTCTAAGAGCGGGATATTTACCATCACCTTTTGGAAGGTTCGCAGGACCTCCTCGTCATCACATTCCAAAGTAGGCTTCGCAAGCCTACTCGGGAATGGTGCTTTGGCAACATCCACAGGTACACTGACCTTCTCATTTATCTTCTCATTCTGAGTCTCGGGAGCAATCGGGGCGGACTTGTTCAGGCTGTCCGTGGCTTCCTTCGCAGCTCTGGTGGAAAGTGACTTCCCACTGCGCAGCTGAATGGCACTCACGTTTTCACATGAGTTAACTGTAGTTTGGGAAGGAAGCTTCCCCGAGCTCTTGCTCTCAATCTTACTGATAGACACCGCCATTTGTGTCAGCTGCTTGTTCAAATTCTGCAGCTCTGCCTTATGAGAATTTAGCTCCTCGCGAGCCTCTTTCTGGAACTGGCTGGTGCTAGTCACGATGGTCCTGACCATCTCTTCAAGTGAGCTGGAGGAGCTCGAAGCTTGAGCCTGGGTGGAAGAGTTAGGCCTATCCTGGGACTGGCCTTGGAAACGAGTTTGTCCTTCCCTATTCCCATAGCTGAAATTAGGATGGTCGCGCCAACCGGGGTTGTAAGTGTTAGCATATGGATCATACTTCCTAGGGTTGGAAGTATACCCCCCGATTGCATTGACCTCCGCCTCTTCGCGGTGTCCTCCAACAATTTTCTTCAACATACTACCTATCTCGGCCACCTGGGCCCTCATTTCAGACATTTCATGGCTCTGAGCCACGCTGTGCACTTGTCCTTGCCCCCTGATCCCAAACTGCTGCGAGTTTGTAGCCATGTTTGCAATGAGCTGCTTGGCCTCAACTGGGGTCTTGTCAATCAGTGCCCCTCCACTCGCTGCATCGATCATCTGCCTGTCGTGGGGCGTCATCCCCTCATAAAAATACTGTATGAGCAGCTGATCGGCGATCTGGTGGTGTGGGAAACTCGCGCACAGGCGCCCAAAGCGTTCCCAATATTCATGCAGGGACTCACCTACATCCTGGGTGATCCCATAAATCCTCTTCCGCAGAGTGGTGGCCAAGGATGCGGGAAAGTATTTCTCCAAAAATACCCGCTTCATATCCTGCCACGTGGTAATGGATCCGGAAGGCAAATAGTATAGCCAATCCTTGGCCTTGTCCTTGAGCGTGAAGGGGAATGCCCTCATATTCAGCTGCTCCTCCGTGACCCCTGCGGGCTTCATTCCCGCGCCGACGCAATGGAATTCCATCAAATGTTTGTTCGCGTCCTCACCTGCGTTTCCATGGAAAGAAGGTAACTGGTGAATTAAACCAGATTTCAATTCGAAGTTACCTGCTACCACGGGGTAGTTAATGCACAAGGGCTGTAGGTTCAGGTCTGGCGCTGCCAGTTGCTTAAGCGTCCGTGGCGCTTCACCTTGCGCCATCTCGTCAAACAAGAAGGGATTGCCTTCTTCTCTTTCAAACGTTCCTTGCCCCTCCCGGGCTTCTCTACGTAACCGCCGCTCCTCTCTGTCAATCTCAGGAATAAACTGCAAACTACCCTCAGAGGAACGGGTCATACACAAACAAAAATCTAAACATACAAATTACAAACAAGAAAAATTTTTCAGTCAACCATCAAAGAATCAAATTCAAACTTCAATCATAAATTCAATCAATTGCCTACTCCCCGGCAACGGCGCCAATTTTGGTGGACGGATTTTTGAATATCCGCTTAATCTCAAGCTGTCGAGGCTTGCCAAAATACGATTTATAAGGCCTATAACCAAGGCTTTGCAGCCAGTGGTAACAGGGTCGATCCAAGGAATAGGAGAATGAATTTACTAGTGAAGTTGGGATTTAATTGATTAATTGGTAACGGGGGTTTTATCATGCAATGGGAAATAATGCGAAAGCTAACGGAAGAAAGAAATAATATGTAGAAAACGTGTGCACGGTTCGGGGAGTCTCGGGGTCAATTGTTAGACAAATACAGCTTATCATTTAATTCTAATAACATGGAATTCAGTTTACCAAGCACGCGGACGACTACCAGAGAAGCCCGAAAGTAGCCGACTCCATGGATTTTAATTAGGCCACACAGTCCTAATTACACGTTATCTAATCTCACATTAAGATGATCAGTCCCAAGATGAATTTAGACAGTTACTAGCTAACCGCGACGAACATTCGGGCGTGAATTCTAATTGCTAGTAGGTTGCCCGCAAACGCCGTATGCAACCAACAATTATCCTACCCGACCCGATACTTCGATTTAGTTCTATTTACCTGTGTTACTTAGTCGAGCAGTGAGAGGCACGGCATCGCTACTCTTTAACATACACAACATGCGAAACTACCCGAGTGTCAATCAACGTATTTTAACATGCGCGTTGGATTAAGCAAGGTTAACAAATGCAATGTAAACAGAACCAATATGCAATTATACTCAGATTATCAAAGCAATAAGAGTCTAACAAAATTCCCCTAAACAAATCCCAAACCGTCACCCTTACCTTAGCCGCTCATGGCGCGGTTCGTCAATCCCGCTCCACCAACGACCATGGAAGAGTTCATCTACCTATTACAAATGAGAGTGGAGCTCACAAGCATGCCAACAATGGCGGAGCTCCACGGAAAATAGAGAGAAAATGGGGAAGAAAGAAGGAAAAATCGCCGGAATCCGCCAAGAGAAGAAGAAGAAAAGCCTCCCTAAAATGTGCAGAAAAATCGTCTTTTAGCTACTGCCTTCGTCGTAGCGTCGAGACGCTGGGCCTAGCGTCTCGACGCTGTGCCCTAAGTAATCCGCGCGCGCGCGCGCTGGCGTCGCGACGCAAGGTCAGCGTCGCGACGCTGCCCCGATGAATTTCCTGCGCGCGCCTCCTCCGGAGCGTCTCGACGCTGAGCAGGGTCTCGACGCCAGGGCAGCGTCGAGCTAGCGTCTCGACGCTATCACTCGACGCTTGCTCTCGGGTTTTTCCAGCGTCGAGCCAGCGTCTCGACGCTATAGCTCGACGCTGGCTCTCGGGTTTGGGGCTGATGCAATGCCTCTCCAAGGCTGTTTTGGCCCGTTTCTTCACGGAACAAATTCCCCTCTTCCCGATGCATTCCCGGGGCGCTAAAACTCTGCTTTAATCTCTCGAACATGCCCAATGGACGCACGAGCTCTTTGCCGCTTTTCTCCTACAAAAGAGATACATTTAATCAATTGAAAGCGGACTTTAGCTATGATTAGGACGTATTTAATAGCTCCAAAATGGAGTTATCACATGCCATAGACAGCGACTGAGCAGCAGCCAAACCATCCAGCTCGAACTCCATATTCCCCTTCCTTCGCATCTTCAAGCCTGTAGGCAACTCCAAGTGGCCTGTGTAAGCCATCTGTTGTTCCATTCGCTCGATGGGGACCCCTGCACGCAAGGAGAGCTTAGTAATAGTATTAGGAAAGAAAAGTGGACCCTTACCCTTTTTGGCGCAGTCAGCAATGGAGGCTGCAATGACCTCGCCCACGTTGATCGTGAGACCTCGCATGATTGCATAGACCAGTAGTGATCGACTCTGGTTGATGGTAGTCTCATGAGTCACTGGGGACAGCTTCCTACGCACGAAGGAAAACCAAACAGCCGCCTTGGCTGTGAGGTTGGCACTCATGAGAGTGTGCCTCCCATTGCGCGATACAGTCCACGATGCTTCAGGCTGGCCAATGATCCGAATTGCCTCCTCTAAGACAGCCGCTGTTGGCTCATCAACAATCCTTGAATAATCAGTGTGTTTTTGGCCCTTGAGGCCATAGGCGTCGTTGATTGCCTTTGCTGAGAAGTCCACTTCTACCCCTCTGACCACAGACAGGCCATCCTCAGGATTCATCAGATTTGCGTAAAAGTCATAGACCATGCTGGAGTAGGCTGGATTGGGTGGTCTGCACAGCTCTTCCCAGCCGTGATTCGTGATCCCTGCGCGCAGGAATTGCGGCAGGTCAGCAGGTCTGTCGAGTAATCCTTTCTCGTGCAGCAACTCCCTCTTCCTCAGCTCAATGCCTCTAGACTCAGCGTCAGAAGACACGTACCTCACTGAGTGAGGCTCATCTTCAGGGTAAAGCTTGGCTTTCCCTTTGTCTTTTGGTTTGGCTGACTCAGCAGCCTCAATCTTGAGCTTCTTCAGCGACGGCTCAGCACTCTCCTTCTCTGATGAAGGCGCCCTCTTGGCTTTCTTTTTCTTTGACTTCTTGGACCGTTTGGCCTTGACAACCTTGGCGGCCTTCTTCTTCTTCAACTTCGCCTTGGTTGTGATCTGCTGGAGGCAAGCCCCCAGTGTCTCGTCCATCGAATCATCCCTCTTCGCAGGGCTCTCAGGGCTGGCTTCCCTCAACGGAGAGAAGACCTCTTCTTCCTCAGCTTCCCCACTGCCCTGCGTCGATTCTTGATACTCTCCATAGGGAAAGTCAGGGTCAGGTTGTGGAGAAGTGGGCGATGCTTCAAGGCTCTCTGCTGGTGGGGTCTGTTCAGAACTCTGCGGTGATGGAGGAAGCTCAGGGCTTCGCGCTGGTGGAGATGGCGAAGGGCTCTGCTCGGCTGAATCTTGTGACCTACGGTCACTTTCTTGACTCTCCACAGAGGGAGTCTTTTTCTTGCTCGTTTCTTCAGCCACCGCCATGCTCCACTTGCGCTTTTTGGGTGTTCCCGCTGGTTCAGAGGGTCCAGCTGGTATCTCCGTGACTACCTTCCACTTCTTCTTGCGGATCGGCAGTTTGGGGAGTCGCTCAGTGCGCGCAGCCTCAGCATCTGCGAGGGCAAGAAGTGCTTCCCTTGCAGCGATTTCAGCGTCGTCAGCCTTCTTCTTGGCCGCAGATCTTTCAGCCCTCGTTAGCACCATTGTCGAATCGTGGAGGTCTGGAAAGAAGAATCACAAATGAAGAGAAAAGCAGATTTCTTGGAGTTCAGATAACGGGAGAATCGTACGGATCATCGCGCTTCCAACGGATATAAATAATGATGGAAATCCCAACGACTCTTTTCCGTTGCGGATTCTGCAAATCCAGCGCAATTTTAGTGACCGTTGGAGATTTTCTGAGTTTAAATGCCAATCTTTTCTCAACTGAATCTTTGATTTGGCTTGATATCTCCTCGATTTTTTTATCTGGATTTCATCTCCTTGATTCCCTCTATCGATTCCCTAACAAAACAAATAAAATCAACATCAAAATCTTAATTAAAATCACACATAAATATACACAACCAGTAACCGGAAAATCGCAAAAAATAAACTAAGGCATGAGCCTCGCATGGACGAGCACAGCAATCACTCGTCCTCTCTCGTTCTCGTTTTCACGTCTCAGTCAAGAGGAAGGCCGAGAGAGTCTTCACATCTCCTTCCTCATAGTAGTGCTTCAATCTTGCACCATTAACCATCAATGGTTGTCCTTGTTGCAGGTTCTTTATCTCGATTGCACCATGAACAAACACATTAGTTATTACAAATGGACCTGACCATCTAGACTTAAGTTTACCTGGAAATAATTTCAATCGTGAGTTAAATAACAAGACAAGCTGACCTTTCTTAAAGTCCTTAATCCTAAGTCTACTGTCATGCCAAATCTTGGTCTTTTCCTTATACATTTTAGCATTTTCATAGGCCATATGTCTAAGCTCATCAAGCTCATGTAATTGCAGAGACCGCAATGTTCCCGCATCGGTCACGCAATAATTCAGTTCTTTCATGGCCCAAAATGCTTTGATTTCTAATTCAAGTGGTAAGTGACAAGCTTTGCCATACACAAGTCTATAAGGAGACATACCTAGGGGTGTCTTATATGCAGTTCTATATGCCCAAAGTGCATCCTCGAGTTTAAACGACCAGTCTTTTCTATTGGGTTTGACCACTTTTTCGAGTATGTTTTTAATCTCCCTATTTGAAATTTCAGCTTGGCCATTCGAATGTGGGTGATATGGAGTGGCTACTCTATGTCTAACATTATATTTAGCCAACACTCTCTCCATAGCTTTATTAATGAAATGCGTCCCCTCATCACTGATTATAGCCCGAGGTGTCACAAATCTAGTAAAAATGTGTCTATGCAGGAATCTTATGGCTGTTTTAGCATCATTAGTGGGACATGCTATGGCCTCTACCCACTTGGAAACATAATCTACTGCTACAAGGATATAAAGGTTACCTGATGATGGAGGAAATGGCCCCATGAAATCAATGCCCCACACATCAAAGAGCTCCAACTCTAAGATGTAAGTGAGAGGCATCTCATCCCTTCGACTCAGGTTACCTGTTCTCTAGCATTCATCACAGCTGTGTGCATAGTTGTGGGCATCTTTGAAGATCGTTGGCCAGTAGTAGCCACTCTGAAATACCTTTGCAGTTGTTCTCTGACCTCCAAAATGTCCTCCATAGGGAGCTGTATGGCAGTGCTGCAACACAGACCTTGCCTCCGCAGCTGAAACACACTTCCTTAGCAGACCATCAGCACATGTCTTGTAGAGTGTGGGATCATCCCATATGAACTTCCTAGCTTCATGCAGGAACTTCTTCTTCTCTTGGCCTCCCTTGAAGGTTGGTAGTACCTGTGATGCAAGGAAGTTAGCAATGTCAGCAAACCACGGTTCCTCATCGTTATCACGATGAGTCAATACAAAGATATGTTCATCAATGAAAGCATCAGAAATTGCGGTTTCCGCAATTTTTTCGCAATTATGCTGCAATCTAGAAAGGTGATCAGCAACCACATTTTCACATCCTTTCTTGTCTCTAATGTCTAAATCAAATTCATGCAGCAATAACACCCATCTAATCAACCTAGGCTTAACATCAGCCTTCCTCATGAGATACTTTAAGGCAGAATGGTCAGTGTACACGATTGTCCTAGTGCCTACAATGTAATTCCTAAATTTCTCACAAGCAAATACTACAGCTAGCATCTCTTTCTCAGTAGTTGTGTAATTACATTGAGCCTCATTAAGTGTCTTACTAGCATAGTATACAGGGTGTGTTAACTTATCAATCTTTTGTCCTAACATGACCCCTACAACATAGTCACTTGCATCACATAACATCTCAAATGGGAGATCCCAATTTGGCCCTACTATAATAGGTGCTTTGACTAGTGCTTCCTTAAGGGTTTTCCAGGCTACTAAACATTCCTTAGAGAAGATGAATGGCCTATTCAGCTCTAGAAGCTCACACAGAGGCTTGGCTATCTTAGAAAAGTTCTTAACGAACCTTCTATAGAAACCTGCATGTCCTAAAAAACTCCTAATGGCTTTTACATTCTGAGGTTCTACCAACTTCTCTATGATCTCTATCTTGGCCCTGTCGACCTCCACTCCTGCTCTCGACACTCTATGACCTAGGACAATCCCTTCATCTACCATGAAGTGGCACTTCTCCCAATTAAGGACTAGGTTAGTCTCCTCATACCTAGCCAGAACTTGTCCTAAGTTCTCTAAACAGTTTGTAAAGGAATCCCCAAAGACTGAGAAATCATCCATGAATATCTCTATCATGGACTCATCCAAATCAGAAAAGATTGCCAACATGCACCTTTGGAATGTTGTCGGTGCATTGCATAAGCCAAAAGGCATTCTGCAAAAGGCAAACGTTCCAAAAGGGCAAGTGAAGGTAGTCTTTTCTTGGTCTTTGGGGTCTATAGTGATCTGGTTATATCCTGAATAACCGTCTAAGAAGCAGTAGTAAGCTCTACCAGCTATTCTGTCTAACATTTGGTCAATGAATGGTAGAGGGAAGTGGTCTTTTTTAGTTTCCTTATTTAATTTCCTATAATCCATACATACTCTCCATCCTGTGACAGTCCTAGTTGGAATCAGTTCATTGTTCTCATTGACTACCACAGTCATCCCCCCCTTCTTAGGTACACATTGTATAGGGCTCACCCACTGACTACTATCTATAGGGAAGATCACCCCAGCATCTAGCCATTTTATTATTTCCTTTTTAACTACCTCTTTCATAGAGGGGTTCAACCTACGTCGGTGATCTACTCGGGGTATATGTTCCTCCTCTAATGTAATCTTATGCATGTAATAAGAAGGGCTAATGCCTCTAATATCAGCAATAGTCCATGCAATAGCCTTCCTATGTTGCTTAAGTAATAAAATCAGATCAACCTCATGCTTTTCACTTAATTTAGAAGAAATAATTACAGGCAGAGTATCATTATTTCCTAAGTATGCATACTTGAGGTGTGTGGGTAGTGGTTGTAATTCTAAGACAGGTGGATGCTCAATGGATGGCTTTAAAGGATTTAATGATCTATCAGTTAGGTCTAGATTCATACATACATGTTGTGGTTTATCTACAGGTATATCCATTATCTCAGAAACATTTAAGTCAGTTAAGTCTAATTGTACATATTCTTTAGCATGCTTAGTTAATAATACATGCTCCAACTGTTCTTCCATTAAAGAATCTACAACGTCCATGCTAGCACAAGATTCATGGTCAGAGGGGTACCTTAAGGCTTTATACACACTAAATTTCACCTCTTCATCATGAACCCTCATAGTGAGCTCACCTTTTTGGACGTCTATCAGGGCCCTACCCGTGGCAAGAAACGGTCTGCCTAATAGGATGGGGATCTCCTTGTCTGCTTCATAATCCAGGATAATGAAATCTGCAAGGAAAATAAACTTGTCAACTTTTACTAGAATATCCTCAATCTTACCTTCAGGGTATGCTATGGATTTGTCTGCTAGTTGTAAAGTAACAGTGGTTGGGCGTGCTTCTCCTATTCCCAGCTGGCGGAATAGTGAGAGGGGCATGAGGTTTATGCTGGCGCCCAGGTCACAAAGCGCTCTGCCCACGTGCTTGCCTCCTAGTTCTACTGGTAAGGTGAAGGAACCAGGATCCTTCTCCTTCTTAGGTAGCTTGTTCTGAAGTATGGCACTGCACTCCTCAGTGAGATTTACTGTTTCAAACTCACCAATTATTTTTTTGTTAGTAATAATATCTTTCAAAAGCTTTACATAAGAGGGCATAGACTGTAAAACTTCTACAAAAGGAATGTTAACATGCACTTGCTTAAGAATTTCTAAGAATTTATTAAAGTGCACTTCCTGTTCTTGTTTTTTCTTTAGCCTTCGAGGAAATGGAGGTGGTGGCACATATGCAGGCACTTCAGGTCGTCTCAGGAAAGGTGGAGGCCTTGGAATTTCTTCTATCTCCTCTATGATTGGCTCTAGCCTGGCTCCTGATGTGCTTGTTGATGGTTGACCTTGGTTTGACAGAGACTCCAGTGGAGCATTAGACTCAGTGTTCTCTACTCTCTTTGGTGCTTCCTTTGTGTTGCTCACCAATGGTCTCCCACTTCTAAGTTCAATTGCTTGAACTTGCTCTTTACCATCTCTCCTTGGCACCTCTGTGTCAGCAGGGAGTCTACCTTGGGGCCTACTCTTGAGTTCATTAGCTAATTGGCCTATTTGGTTCTCTAGGCTCCTAAGAGTAGCTTGCTGGCTTTGTAGAGTAGCATCATTCTTGGCGATGTACTCTTTGAGTAGATTTTCTACAGAAGACCCTACTGGTTGGTTGTATGGTTTTTGATACATAGATTGGTTATGTTGGGGAGTGAAACCAGGTGTTCCACTCGGTCTTGGTTGGTTAGGAGCTTGGTTAGCATTTTGTTGGCCACCCCATGACAGGTTTGGGTGGTTCCTCCAACCAGGGTTGTAAGTATTGGAATAAGGGTTGTTCCTAGGCTGCTGCTGGCTTCCAACGTAGCAGACTGAGCCTGGATTCCCAGGGCAGTATTCATACAAGTGCCCTTCCCCACAGAATCCACAGATAAGTGTCTCACCTTGACTTGGTTGGGTGCCCATCGACATGGCTGTGGCGGTGTTGACACTAGTTTGGAGATTGGCCTGAGCCATTTGCTTAACTAGGTTGGTCAAGGCATTTATTTGACTACTCATAACATTGAGTGTGTCCTTATCCTGAGCTCTACATGGCTCTATTGGATCATCCGACCACCTACAGTGAGATGCTGAGATCTTCTCCAAGATCTCATAAGCTTCGTTGTAACTCTTGGACAACATGGAACCTCCAGCAGATGAATTTAAGACTTGTCTAGTGCTGGGATTGCATCCTTTGAAAAAGACCTCTATTTGGATACACCATGGAATGCCATGGTGTGGACATTTAAGAAGAAGATCTTTGAACCTTGTCCAAGCTTCGTGAAGAGACTCATTCTCAGCTTGTTTGAACTTAACTATGTCATCACGAAAGGTAGAATTCCTATCGGGTGGGAAGTATTTAACTAGGAATTTCTCCGCCAAGTCTGTCCAATTGAGGACTGATCCAGAGGGTAATGAGTTTAACCACGTCTTTGCTTTGTCCCTCAATGAGTAAGGGAAGAGGTAGAGCCTCAAGGCTTCTTGGGAAACTCCAGGGATGATGAAGGTGTCACTAACTCCTAGGAAGTTTCTCAGATGGTTGTGGGGATCCTCATTTTCCACTCCAAAGAATTGTCCCACAGTCGACAACATTTGGAACATCACTGGCTTTAATTCGAATGAATTGGCAGTGATTTCAGGGCGGATTATACTTGGGTTTAGCTCCCCAGGCATGGGAACTAAGTATGAGAGAATGGCACTATTCTTGTCATTCGCTATTTCGATGGGGTTGCGAGTGACAGGTACCGGATTTGGAACTATTCTATCCATTTCTTCTTGAGAGGATTGCGGAGACTCTGCGGTTTCAGCAATTATTTGGGGTATAGAGGGTTGTTTAAAGAGACGTTTCTTAGCCTTGTTTCTGGCCCTAAGTAATCTCTCAGGCTCAGGGTTGAACTCTAGATCACTACTTGAAGGCTCATTCATAAACTAACCCAAATAGTACCTGCAAAAGAAATGAAAATAGATCAGTTTCAATAGATATTAAGAGTTGGTTTTCTAACTTAACAAACTTCGTTTTCACTAAACTAAATCCCCGGCAGCGGCGCCAAAAACTTGTTGCGTGCTCAATGTGTGAAATAAATAGCAATAAGAAAGAGAGAGCACTCAGAACATGCAAGCATACATGATCTTGTAAGCAAGTAGTAAGTATTTTTTCATTCGTTTTCCCACAGAGATTTATTATTAGCTACTCGTGAAGTGTATTGTTAAGAAAGATTGGATGGATTTGATGAGGTAGGATTGGTTTTAATTTGTCTAATTTCTAAGGAACATGTAAAGGGTAGCAACATAAACAAGTTCAAATCAATGATAAACTCAAATGAAAACAGAAGAGATTAATAAACGAAGAGGAAAATAGCTAAACAAAATTTTTAACTTAGCAGAATTGCGGAAACAGCAATTCTACCGCAATGTTACTAACAGCGAAAGTGTGTAAAATGAAGAGTTAAGGGCTACTAACGACTCCTTTATAGGCATTTTTATACGATTCTCAAGCACTGGATCAACTCACTATGCATCAAACTAACTCAATCTCATGTATCTTCCAATTCCATGCATTAGATTCTTTAGTTTACTCATGTCCAAGTAAGGTCTTAAGCATCTTGTTAAAGCAGAAAGTTATGGTTTGTACTAGGAAAACGCCTATTCCTAGGTCGTTTTCTGGCTACCTTGAGAGGCTAGCATGACTGTATGACTCTGAACTCTTACTCCTTCCAGAGGTTAGGAGTTCTTTGGACAAAATGGATGGCCAATCGAAATTGCCCGTGGGATGAAGCTTACATACAATCAATGCTTCGAGAGCTATCCTACATGCTTGGTTCACGTTTTTTAGCCTATAGTATTGTCATTAGCATGCCCCTAAGTGACTTAGTTACTCATGGATATGGGGAGAACAGAAATAAGAGATGAAGTAGTCATGCTTAGAAGAGAAATAAACTTAAAACAGCAAGGTAAGTCAGTGAGTTGCAAAGATAAGAAACTGTGAAATGAAGAATTGTGCTTTGATTACTTGATTGTTTGATGAACAAAAGGGAAGCTTAAAGTGAATGACAAAAAGACAGAACACAACGAAATGGAATGATCTAGCTACTGGAAAAGAAACAACAACAAAACAAAGCTGGAAATTGGAAATAAAGAACAGAAAGCAGAAATTGAGCATGAACGCCTCGTTGCGAATGCCTCAGCTGAATGGGGAGAAAGAATAGCCTTGCTTGGATGAATCCAATCGGGAGAGAAGAGGAATCTTTTCTCCTTCCTATCAGATTATCGATTCCAACAGCTGAAACTCTCAAACCAACAGACGGAGAAGAACGACAGGAGAAAAGATGGAGCTGCGAGAAGACTTCTACGCTTTCGGATGATGTTTGAACCTTCGACTTTGACCTCCTTTTATAGGCTTCTGCAGGTGCGATTGGGCCAAGGAGAGCCGTCCATCCTCAACGTCATACTTCACAATGGATGGAGGAGAAAGAACGAATCCCTGAAATATCGGATCTAAACAGAAAAAGATCAGTCAACTTACGGATTTCACTTGAAACATTGCGGTTTCAGCAATGTTTCCGCAATGCTGCCGCAATGCTTATTTTTCATTCTTTTACTTCGTTTTTCAATCCTTTTCTTTCCTTTTATACATAAGTCCTAATTTAGCTACCTTCTTCTAATTCTCATATTTAAGCATAGGTTTAAGCTAAATCCTATCAAAAACACCTAAGAGTGTACATCTTTCTAAGATAATTAAGTCCTAAAAAGGTCACTTTTGGAGACGTAACACCTGACAACCCTCCTCCTGGGGAGGTCGCATTTTGTCTCCCCATGTTTAGATGCGGGCTCCGTCTTCCACTTCATCCTCTCGTTCAACATCTGTTGACTTACCTCAACCTTGCTCCTACACAGATTGCCCCGAACGGGTGGTGTATATTCATTGGGTGCTTCATTATGTGGCGTCGGCTTCACGGCTCTCCCGACATGGGAGTTAAAGATTTCATGGCCTTCCATTGCCTCAAGCGACACCCAGTGCTCCCCGAGTGCTTCTATCTTAGTCCTAAGGAATGGGGGAATGTGCTCGTGAAGGGACTAACGTCTATTAGAAATTGGTGGACGAGTTGGTTTTTCGTAGGTGGTGACTGGTTGGGTCGCAATGGCAGGGGTAATGTTTTTCCAGTTCCGACTCGGTATGGGGCGCTAGGTGAGTCCCTACTTTTATCCGGTCGGGACCCTCCCTTTTTTTTTTTAACCCCTTTTTTGTTGTTGTCTCTCTTGCAGCGGAAAGGAAACCGAGGTCGTCTGCTCTTGCTACCTTTTTTCATAATCAGACGATTTCTGTCCCCATAGAACAGCGGCGGGGTCGTTTATTTATTACCCAAAGTATTCTGGAAGAAGCGGGTCTTGACTTAGGTGAGTTTTTTGTTCTCTTTTATTTTATTATTATTATATTTTTTGTAATAGCCCATTTTCACTTGTCGTGGATCGCTTGTCTAGTTATGGCAGCGCGCGGGCAGATGAGCGCTATGGACTACGAGCTTCAGCTTATGTCTAGTCCTCAGGCTGATCCCTCCGATCTTGATGCTTCGGGAGCGGTTGTGACCCCCCTTAGTCCACCCACAGGTGGCGGGCTGAACGAGCGTCCTGCTCAGCGGCAGTGTCTTCGGTCATCGCCCCATCGTTCCGCGCCGCGCTTGGCGCCCTCGGGATCTGCGCGTGCTTCTCCTTCCCAATCTCGGCCATCTGATGCCGCTCGGCCTCTTTCGTTTTCTGGTGGGGTCGGGAGCCGTGCGAGGCGCCCATTTGACTATAGTGGCCCATATGATTCGCCTGTTGATGAGACAGCTGAGCTTGAACACGCTTTTTCCATGTGGAGCGGCTTGACGGATGGAGAGTCTTCTCAAGATTTTGTAGATCTTCGGTGCGGTCTGAGGGATCCACAACGAGCCGTGATGAGTGCCATGCATCACATGCGTGAGGTATTAAGGTGTCGTGGTGTAGCTGGTTATTTTTGTTATATGGTGTCTGAATATATATGTATATATATATATATATATTTTTTTTTTTCAGGCTTTCATTTTGACTTCTCTTTCTTCGCGTCGAATGGGTGGTGAGCTCTCTTACTTGCGTGAGACCTTTGCTCCCAGGTCTGACTTAGAGAGGGAACAGGGGTTGCATAGTCAGGCTGACGCGGCTTTGCGCGTAGTGCAAGATAGTCTAGATCTGATGAGGGCTCAGTTTGACGCTTATCGGGTTGTTTCTGAATCGAGTGCGGCAGACCTTCACGCCCGTTTGTCGGAGACTCAAGCGAAACTGTCCGCTGCAGAGGCCAAGCTTGCCGAATCTCAATTTTTAACTGAGGCTTTTAAGAGATCCTTAGGCTTTTCTGATTTCCAGAATCAGGCCATGGCTGCGGGGGTGCACTGGTCGGTACGCACTGCGAGGAGTCGGCTTCCGAATGTTGACTTGGAGTTTCTCAATTTTGAGTTTCGTGATTATTGTAATCCTCCTAGGCTGGACTTTGACGAGGCGGAGCGCGCGGTTTTAGATGATGCGTTTTTTCGGGGTGTTGATGAGCCCTAGTTTTTTGGAGCGTCGTGGCTGCTGTTGTTGTTTTCTTTATATGTTATGCTTTTCTGTATCTCGAAATCCCTTTGTGAAATTGGACTTTCATTGTCCGTGTACTGCGTTTCTTTTTGTCGTTTTACCATGTATTTTCTGAGTTGCTTGTGTTGTAGTACACAGTGTATTATGCGCCTTGCCCCCTACTCATGCCAATTGAAGTCGAGTGTACGTCTATTGTGTGAGTAAGTGAAAGACAAAGGAAACGTTGTTATTGAATCAAAATGGAGCAGCGTACATGCGTTTCTTTATTAACTGGAGCATTAATTTCCGCTCAATTTCATTTCCTCCACATTCAAGTATTCTCGTCGAGTTTTTTATAGGGCTTGAGCGCCGATGCCTGAGGCGATGAGGGCCTGAGCGCAAAGGGCTGAGGCGACAGTGCCTAAACGCCAATGACTTAGGCGACCAGGCTTGAACGTTAAAGGCTTAGGCCACGAGGGTTTGGGCACCAAGGGCTGAGGTGATAAGCGCCTGTGCGCCAATTACTCTAGCGATAAGCTTCAAGCGCCCATGGCTGATGCGATGAGGCTTACGTGCCTCTGACTTATGCGACGGGGCTTTAGGCGCCAATGACTTAGGCGGTAGGACTTGAGTGCCGAGGGTTGAGGCGATGAGGGCCTATGCACCAGGGGTTGAGGCGATAGTGCCTAAACGCCAACGACTTAGGCGATACGTGATTATTCCACCCCTAACAATTGCCCCCACTTTTGAGTTGAGTCACGTTGGTTTCGGTAGCGTGTTCTTTGTGACCATTTGCTTGGTTCTAGGTCGAGAAGACCTTCACGGTGAAATTTATGTGGCTTTGTTACGTCAGAAATAGTCGGCTCATAGTTTTTTCTGAGTCGTTTGCATTGTTCTTCTTGCAATACATAGTGCACCATGCCCCTACTCATGTTGATAGGGTCTAGGTGTTGTGCGTTAAGGGCTGGGCGCCAATGTTGACGATTTTGCCCTCAACAGTGGCCCTACCTCTTTGGGCGAGTCACGTCGATTTTAGTGACACATTGCTTTGTTATAACAAAATGGGAGTTGCTGGCACTTTAGTTTTTCTTTTACGTCTTCAGAATTGCGTTCACATGACCCTTATTTTGGATCCCTCTTGTGAGAGTTGGACGATTGCTAGTCCGCACGAGTAGTCATTAGTGGCAAGAATAAATTTCTTGTTTTAGGATGAAAAATTGGAAGAAATAAACATTGCATGATTTTGCTTGTTGAAATTAATACTGAAGAGCTCGATATTCCATAGGAGAAGTTGATTGAGGTTCGGAAAAAGACATGTAGTTGTGTTGAAGCTTGAACAATTATTATAGAGTAGACGAGGTTGACTAATTCGAGTGTTCAAGTCTTATCTGGCGAGTCCACCCGAGATCGTTGGGAATTCCTGCGGTGGTGGTTGGGTTGGTCTTCAAATTTTCTCTTTTTCGCTTCGAGTTGGCCCCATTTACCTGGACTTGTTTCTTTGTCGTTGTTGGATTGACTACTCTTCTCCTCCGATATCTTTCTTGAGTGGTATAATTCGCCAGCACTCATGTACCTTTGCGCGTTTGTTAGTAGCTCTTCATAGGTAGCTGGTGCTTCTAGTGACTGAAGGAAATTTTCGTCTTTTAGCCCGGCTATGATGGCAGCGAGGGCCACTCCATCAGAATAATGATTGACCAGAAACGTTTCGCCGTTGAAGCGAGACACATATTCTTTCAATGTTTCGTTGCTCTTTTGTTTGATCGTGAGAAGGTGGGTTGATGGTTTTCGGTGATATTGCTTGTCCGAGAATTGCGCGACAAAGGCTTGTGTCAATTCGTCAAAGGAGGAAATTCACCCTTTTTTCAATTGTTGGAACCACCTCTCTGCTCGTCCGATAAGGGTAACCGGAAATGCCCTGCATTTGATCGCATCCCGGACTCCTTGAAGTTCCATCCACGGCTGGAACATGTGGAGGTGTTCCTCCGGATCTTGTGAACCGTCATATGCCTTCATGACTGGTAACTTGAATTTTGATGGAATATCTTCCCATATGATCTTATCTGTGAACGGATGATCACTTTGTTCGAAAAGGTTCTTCAGGCTCGATGCTTCGTTGTCTTGATCTTTTCTTACACCGCAGAGCTGACTTGGTTTTCTTCGTGGATCACGTGCCCCTGATCGGGCCTCGGTCTCCTTATCGTCGACGTCTTGATGTTTTCGCTTCACAAGGTCTCGTAAATCTTAATCGAGGTTACTTTTTTCGAATCTCCCAACTTTTCTAGTTCTAGGCGGGGTACGACGAGTGCTTCTGTCTCGGATTGGGCTCGTAATTTCGCTATAACGTGCAACTCGCATGCGGGATCTACGGGTGATTGCGTGGGATAGTTCTATTAGATTTGGATGGTTGTGTCTTCTGTTGTTTCTTTCCAGATGCAGCTTCTCTGTCGGGTGTAGGTTCTTGACTCGTGATTCCCTTTCTCCCACGTCCAGGACTGCCAGAGCTTTGCCCTTGACCTGGTCTCGAGCTAAAGGTGATGGGTCATGCGCTACAGCTTGTCGCTTATGTCTTTGCTCTTCCCCTGGTTTACCGCCATTTAGACAATTTGGGTGGTCGTTTTGCCAGGATTGAATTTGGACGGCGCAAGATTTCCAAGATATCAGCGACGCTTTGGCTTAATCTATTGATTTTCTCCTCCAACGACGCGTACTTCTTTTTTGATTTCGTCTTCTTGGTGACAGATCGTGTGGACTTCACTGGTGGGTTGACATCGATCGCTGGTGGGTTCACATCTCCATTTTGGACCTTGAATTCTTGAATTAAAATATGGCTAGGACCTTGGTCCTGATCGTGATTTTCAACCTCCACAGTTTGGTTGACTTCATCGCTTGTTGCTGGATATGTAGATTTCGTCGGGATGTCTCCTTCAACATTTTGAACAATTTGTCCTTGGATTGCTACACACCTTGGATGTTGGCCACGACCATAATCTTCACCTTCAGTCACCGGGCTGGTCTCACCCAAATTGTTGTTGCTCATGATTCTAGATTGATGAACTTTGGTAGAGCACAAATTCTTTCGTTCCCACAGACGGCGCCAACTGTTGATACCGATTTTGGTGTCAACGGTGAATTTGTATTTGAGCACGAATGAACCTGCAAGGCAACAACAAGGGGTGACCTAAAGCCGGTGTGGCGTTGTGCCACAGACGCTCTGACGGTCAAGTTAGCTACAAGACTTAGAGAGCGTTTGGAATAATGGAAATTTTTCAGTCAAATAGAGCATACCCCTATCTTATGTCGTTTCCTTCACTTATAGTAGGTCGTAGTGTAACCGAAACGACGTAATCAATTTACCCAATTTATGGCATTATGGCCGTTACGATTTATGAGATGTCCGTTACTATTCCAACCATTCGGGGAGCGTCGTCGGTCCACTCTAGGGGTTGAGAGGAAGCTCAATCCACCGTCGAGCCGTTAGGTTGACCTGCTGGTCAACCTTTATTGGCTGTGGGGCTGATGCGAGGATCAGTCCTTCTGTGGCCATGGGCAGTCCTGTTGGACCACTCTTATGTTGGCGGTTTGGGGATTGATGCGAGGATCAATCCTCCATTTAGCCATGGGCGGACCTACTTGTGTGCCCTTCGTTAGCATGTCGATGCTGATGCGGGGATCAGTCCGTTGTCGAGGTCGTAGGTTGACCTGTTGGTCAACCCTTCATTGGCGTGTCGAGGCTGATGCGAGGATCAGTCTCTTGCTGTGGGATTCATAAGTCTATTGTCCTTCTTCGCATGGTTGTACGGGGGGTAATGCAGGACGATATTTCTGCGAGGCACCCAAGGGTCATCCGTCGGTCGGCACCACGCCACTCGGGCCATTGTTGCGTTTTCGCTAGAGGCGCATGTGGCAAGGGGCGCGCGCGGCGTGGGATGCGTGTGGCGAGGAGCGCGCGCGGCGCGGGACGCGTGCGACGGGGGGTGCGCGACGCGGGACGCGTGTGGCGGGGGGCGCACGCGGAATGGGGCGCGCGCGGCAAGGTACATGTGGGCTGACCCGCGCCTCGGGTCAGCCCTTTTCGCTAGTCGTGTACGTGAGTCGGGGGCGCGTACGGCGAGGGGCGCGCGCGCGGCAGGGGGTGTGCGCAGCGGGGTACTCGTGGGCTGACCCGCGCCTCGGGTCAGCCCTTTTCCTTCGGCGTGTGCGCGCGGCGGGGGGCGCTCGTGGCCGGGCACGTGTGTGCTGACCCGCGCCTCGGGCCAGCCCTTTTCGCTGGGCGTGCGCGTGCGGCGGGGGGCGCGTACAGCGAGGGGCGCGCGCGGCAGGGGGTGCGCGTAGCGGGGTACTTGTGGGCTGACCCGCGCCTCGGGTCAGCCCTTTTCCTGGGGCGCGCGCGGCAGGGTACGCGTGGGCTGACCCGTGCCTCGGGTCAGCCCTTTTCCTTGGGCGTGCGCGCGCGGCGGGGAGCACGCGCGCGCGGCAGGGTGTGCGCGCCATGGGGTACTTATGGGCTGACCCGCGCCTCGGGTCAGCCCTTTTCCTTGGGCGGGCGCGCGGTGGTGTTTTGTGGGCTGACCCGCCCCTCGGGTCAGCCCTTTTCATTGGGCTTGGGCGTGTGCGCGCGGCGGGGGTGCGTGGGCTGATCCTCGGGTCGGCCCACTCCTTCATGCTGACTTGGGCTTCCGGTTAACTTCGAAATTGGTGCTATTGGGCCGAGATGGGTTAGGCCCATTTTGAATTTTAATTTTCCGCCCGTAACAAAAACCGACCGACAGAAATCGACATGTCGGTGGTCGGCGATGGTTTTAGCCCAAAACCGACACCGCCCGACCGATGGCCACCCCTAGTCAAATAAGAAATTCGTGGCTAATTAAAAGATTAATTTTAATCAAATCCATTAAGGGGAGAGCATTAGTTTGTTGTCTTAAACTACAAATATCCTCCATGACATCTAATTGGGCATGTAGTTTAGGCAACATAACATGACATTTTAATTCCTTTGACATTATCGTTTCTACTTTAAAAAAATAAATAAATTAATTAAATTTTAAAATCGAGCATAGCTCAATTGACATAAGATTATGTCATTGGCTAAGAGGTCTCGCATTAACTAATTAACTAAAATACCGTTGCAAAAAAAAAAAAAAAAAATCAAATCGAGCATAGCTCAATTGACATAAGGTTGTGCATAGCTCAATTGACATAAAGTTGTGAGCATTTCAAATTGAGTTGATAAAAAACTCTGAAAAACAAATGTAGTTGAATTTTGTTTATTCCATGCAACTAACTAACCATTAGTTCGTGTACGAAAGAAATTTCATATAATTTTTAAAGAAAAATAAAATTAAGACTTATTTAGTGAAATTAAAGTGAAAGAAATTTATGCTAAAGTGCTTGAATCGTTTTTAATAAAAGTGATATATGGTCAAGTAAAAGTGATTTTTATTATATTAAATTGTAAATATTTCTCATACTTTGAATCTTTGTATATTTGTTATTGTAACTTCTAAATTTTCCATTATTACTCAATTCTAAATTACAATTACTTTTAGTATTTATATACCACTTAAATATATTTGACATGTGACTCTTTTAGATAAAATTTGGACAAAATGATGTGATTTTAAAGTGAAAGGAATTTATGTTAACGTGCTTGAATCGTTTTTAATAAAAGTGATATATGGTCAAGTAAAAGTGGTTATTATTATATTAAATTGTAAATATTTCTCATACTTTGAATCTTTGTATATTTGTTATTGTAAGTTCTAAATTTTCCATTATTACTCAATTCTAAATTACAATTACTTTTAGTATTTATATATCACTTAAATATATTTGACATGTGACTCTTTGGACAAAATGATGTAATTTAAAGCCAATTGGGTAAATTACAATCCAATGCCCACATAATAGAGACTAAATAAAAATTAAGCTATACTAATCCATAAAAATAGACCATAAAATGTAATATCGGATTGTTAGATGTAATTTAACCTATAAAGGATCCACACTGTATAATTTATGCTTAAATTTGTTTAAACTTTTCATTTTGTAAGTTTATTTAAGATTAAGTTTGAGTGTAAATTGATATTAACCATCTATATCAAAAATTTAAAACAAAGAGATGTTGTAATTATTTTAGAAAATATTATCTTCAAAATATGTTTAGGCTAAAGAAGTTAGAATTAAAGATTATAAAATTTTGTGTAGAAAAGAAAACTATTGTTTAGAGAACAGTCTAAATATTTCTAAATCAAATTAATATATTCAGTATTCTCACACCTGCGATAAAAATAAATTTAATTTGGAATATGTTGAAAGAAACCAAGTATATATTCTAATTTATCAATTAAAGTTTTTGACTGATGTAGGAACTCAAGAATGATAAACACAAATATCATTACAACAAAAAAATATTATGTATGACAGACTATAAAACTTTTGTTCGAAAATTAATCGATTACAAATATATAAATTCATCAAATTACATCAAGGATGATAAAAAATTCAACTCGACATATTTATAAAGGAAGTCTCTAACTAAGAAAGTTATGCTTATATATCTGAATAAATCAATAAAAAAATTCAAGTGCACAACTTAAAGAGCTCAATAGTGCTACTTTAAAGAAAACTCTTTAAGATTCTACCTTTTGATTTTATTTTACACCTAGAACAAATATGTTAATCTTATCTTTTTTTTTTTTATTATTATTCTTTCACTGAATTTTTCGCATCATTTTTACATATTTTTCTACCTGGTTTTTTCACGTAAAATTGTATGTTTTTTACAACTATCATACTTGTGAATTTCTTAACAATGATATTCACAGAGATCGATGTTATTTTTTATAATTATTTTTTCGAGCTGTGGAAGCTTTGATATCAAATGATGTACTCAACCTTACAATAAGTGGTTTAGGCAACCACAACAAGGGCCTCATAAACAGACATGATCACACAAGCGCCTCATAAACAGACACGATCACACCCAATATACAAACAAAGTGTAACAACCCAAATTTTTTTACCTAAACATTTACCATAAATTTTCGTATTTACATAGGTGATATAGGTATGAATAGAACCCTATTATTTTTTTAATTCAGATTGATTAATAATCAAATCGTTAAGTTCATAAAATTTAGCTAGATTTGTAATGAAGAGAAAACCACTCACTTAAACATAATATTAGACATAGATAATCTTTATTTATTCTTACATTAGTATTGATAGATGAAGATAATGCAATAGAAGCATTATCAAACTAGGCATCGAGGACTAGAGAGAAAGGCCATAAGGCTAGGCAGGATTAGAATTACATGAACGATTTCAGATCACATCGTTTGACCTATACAAAGTGGGTCGCGTCCATAGTGTCCCCAAGATAAGGTACCTAGACCTATCCCTATACTATAGACCGTTCTGGCTATTACTCGAACTTGATCCACATTCATGTCTCCACATGAAGTTATGAACTCCAAGTATACATCATATAGCCAAGGGTTCTTAGTTTATTGGATTAGGTTTAAACGAACACAATTCACTTTATTCAATAATAACTTTACTGAATCATCCTAAATAACAACTTTATTGAAAAATAGAATATACATTCAGTTTACAAACCACGAGTTTTAGGACATAAAACCCAACAAACGGGTTGTCGAGGGCCGCCAAACTACATTTATAAACGGGCTTGCTAATCAAGCTTGTAGAGAGCGGTAGTAAGGTCTATCCACAGGGAACCATGAACTAGCTTCTCTTAATTAATTTACATTCTCCTTAATTAAAACAATAAATAATACGGGGGGATTGGTTAAAGAAAACAAATTAAAAACATGCAAAAAATTAACTAACGGAAAATTAAATCCGAAGAAATTAAAATTGTAACATATGCTCGAAATTTAAGGGATCAAGATTTACATTGATGCGACTCGAATCATAAGGATTCTAATGAACTTAGCTAAGATGCCCATGCACACAATTTGATTGACCATATTGTAGTACAAACATGGGAAGAAGATGCATTGAGCTAATAAAATGCTAAGTTATAACTTAAGAACTATCCCTCACTAATTGCATCAAAGTTATAATCTCTAACCTTAAATTATAGCACTTACATAAGTTGCTCGTGGTGAAAATCAAGACAAATCAACAAAAGTTTAGCTTGAATACAAGAACCTAGAGAGAAAATGAAGTTCTTCCTCTAAAAATCGGAGTTCTTACAATAGAGGAGGTAGAGAATGACCTAAAAAAATTTAAGGATTCCTTTTATAGTCCCACGGAAGGGTCAAGACACTGCTTACAGCGTCGAGACGATACGGACGAAAGAAAATACAAAAGACCGTGCGCGCGTCTGGCAAGTACCTGGGCACTCAAAATTGGTGCTTAGGCGCCCGACTATCGGGTTTGGCGCTAAAGTGGGGCATTTTTTACAAAAAAATATACAGAATTGTTGTCCTCCCACATATTCAAACTTAAGCCCCTTGATATGCCAAAAACCTTTTGCACCACCAAACCATTCATCAATTTTTGGATAATATTTGATTGATTAATTAATTTACCTAGTATAAGCATTCAGAGCGATTTGTTAAATTATCCTCTAAAACTTTCTTTTAAGCTCTAATAAACTAACGCTTATTCAACAAGATTATGCTCGTGACTATGAGGTCATGAATTCAATCCGCTTTAATTAAAATACTGTTGCAAAAAAATAAAATAAACTAACGCAATGGTCTGATTTATCCCTTAGCAATTAAATTCAACAAAATATATAGTTTAAGTCCAATAAATTCCTTAACTCACAAAACTTAGGAGATATAAATTAGAACCTTTAGAGTGTTATCAGTGATATTGATCATGGTGAACAGGTTGTGAGGCCCACCAAATTACATTTATAAACTCGTATTTATAACTTATAGAATAGTGAGAACCAGATCGATCTTAGAGAACAAAAAATTAGCTTCTCCTAATTAACTTTTATTTGCCTTAATTAAAACAATAAATAAAACAAAGGGATTGGTTAGAGTAAAACTAACTAGAAACATGCAGAAAATTAATTAACGAATATTAAATAAACATAAAATAAAATTGTAACTAGTGCTCCTAATTTAAATGATCGAGATTTACTTGGATGTAACTCAGATCACATGGATTCTAACGACCTTAGTTATTCTATTCCAAGCACACAGCTTGCTTGCCCGGATCTGTAACAAACAACCCAAATAATTAATTAAGAGCTTGCAATCCTAATTAAACTTGACAATTAATCAACTTGGGGTGATCGTTTCATATCGATTAATTGTCAGTGACGGGAAACACTGTGATTGACTATTCTTTTGGGATCCTTACCGAATAGTCTAATTTATCCCCAAATCTGAAGCTCATTATGCAAACTAGAGTGATCATGGATAGCCGATGTCACTTACGCATAACTAAACCATTGCTACTTGATTAGGACATGACATTTGTATCGTTAATCTTTAACTATTTCGCCGACAAAAACAATTAGAGCGTCAATCCAATCAAAATTTCTAGCTACTATGATATTCTTATGAAAATAGGATGTAATTTAAAATAATAAATGCTAAGTATAAAATTAAGAGCAAAACCTCACTAAATGCATCAAAGAATTAATCCCTACCCTTAAATTAGAGTCCTTACCTTATGTGTTCGTGATGAAAATTTTATCCAAAATTACAAATATTTAGCTATCATTGTTGCGTGCTCAGTGTGTAAGTAAAATATAAAGGCAAGAGCACTCAGATCATGCAAGCATACATGGTCTGCAGCAAGTGATAAATATTTTTAATTCGTTTTCCCACAGAGATTGAGTTTAGTTACTAACGAGTTGAGGTGCTAAATTAGATAGGGTCACTTAAATTGGGTAGATTTGGGGTTGTTGTGCTGAGATAATAAAGAAGCAAAAAGGATGCAAGCATAAACGAAAAGCCAGTAAAGAGATTAAGTTATATTGTGGAGAAGAAAGAATTGCGGATCTCGCAATGTTTTAGCAATAAAATCGCAAAAGTAAAAGACTAGAAAAAATGTTAAGGCAAAAACAGAACTATTTTATTGCGGTTCTCGCAATAATCTAGCAATAAAATTATCGACGATTTAAATGTAAGATAAGGCAGCAAGGTCGACTTAAGACTCCTCTATAGGCACTTAACTACGATCATTCAGCAGTAGATTAACATATCATGCATCGTTTTAGCTCAGTCTCATGCATCTCTTGATTACATGCATTAGATCTTTAGTTCACTCATATCCAAGTAAGACATAAACACCTATTTATACAAGCAAGCTAAGGAACGTGCTAGGAGAACGCCTATTCCTAGGTCATTTTCTAGTTACCCTAAAAGGCTAGCATGAATGGATGACTCTAAACTCTTACTCCTTCCGGAGGTTAGGAATTCTTTAGACAAAATGGATGGCCGGTCGAAATTGCCCATGGGATGAAGCTCACATACATTCAATGCATTTGATGTTATCCTACATGCTGAACTCTCGTATTTCTACCCTATAGATTCATCTTTAGCAGACCTTTGTTTGATTAGTTACTCATGGTTTTCGAAGAACTAAAAGAGATGGATTGCGTGATCATGATTTAGAGAACTTAGTAAAAGCGATTGAATAAGAGATAACAAAATGCAGAACTCAAGAGACTTAATTGATTACTCTTTAAAAACCGAATACAAATACTTCAATAACAGACGTGCAAAGGTTCGAAAGCAGTAAAGAATAAGGGTTGTAGAAGTAACGATCCAGATCAATGTTGCAAATGGAAACCAATCAGAAAGAAAACAATAAGAAAACTGTAAAAGGTGCATGGATCTCCTCGTCGCAAACGCCTCGGATGAAGGGGAAGATTAGCTGTTATTGGGGATAAATTCAATCAGAAGAGAAGAGGGATCTTCTCTTCTTCCTCTCGAATTATCGACGCCAAGTGCTAATTTCTTCGTTTCAACAAACGGGAGAAGGAAATTCGTCTGCAAATGGCTTTGCAACTGAGAACTCCACGCTTCTCAGCTGTGTTTCTCCTTCATCCTTCGTCTCTTTTTATAGCTTTTGCAGGTGCCTTCAGCCGCGGATATCCATCTATTCTGAACAACAATCCTCCACGTGGCAGCAGTGGAGAGCTTAGGCGGCTGGAAAATCGCAACAATGACGACTGATGGCTGGAAAAGTTCAGCAGAAACAGCTTGGCATTGCGATTTCCTTGCGAGGGCCGCAATGCTTTGTATGCGAATTTAATTGCGGCTTCATCAATGTTTCCGAAATTTTCCTACAATGTACATTTTAACTCTTTTTACATCATTTTACATCCTTTTTCGTTCCTTTTCCAAATAAGTCCTATTTTAGCCTCATTCCTCAAATTCTCGCCTTTAAGCACACATTAAGCTCACTTCTAACAAAAACACTCAAGAGTTTACATGATTTTAAGGTAATTATGGCCCTAAATAATGTACTTTTGGAGAGGTAACACACCCCCAAACTTGAGTTATTGCTAGTCCTCGAGCAATATAAAGGCTTACTTTGGCTGTTAATTCTTGTCTTTTAAACTCTACCTAACTGACTTGCTGACATCCCTAGGCTTACTATCCAAGGCATTGTTGTCCTGTGACACTCTTCTAGGTTCAAACTAACTTCAAATTTTGCTTATTCTTGTTTCCCTTGCCTTTAAAACCTTTTGTTTTTACAAACTTCCTAACAAATGGTTTATATGCCTATGTCATTGGGCTCATTGTGCAGTTATCCCTAAACTTTCAAACTCTCTCTAGTTTTAACTCAGACTCAGTACATGCTTCTAATGTATTTATTATTGAGCTACCTAGGAATTCTTAGAGTCATGCCATGCTTAGCACACACGAGTATCAGAGTACAGTTCCTAGAACAACTAAGCCCTGACATCACTGTGTTGGATCGACACTCATCTCCCTTGACAAACCTTCAAGCTACAACCCTGTGCTTAGCAAACTAAGGATCAGAGTTCAATTACACAGGACACCTAAGCACTTAGGCCATAGCTTGTTGGCACACATTCTTCTTCCATGGTTTTATTTTTCCCTTTTTCTCTTTTGGTAGAGTCTTCTCTTTTGGTTTGCCTTTTGATGCAGTGTCACTTGTGGGTTACACAAATGGCCCTGATTACTGAGCATCCTAGAGAGAGACACTTGTTGCGTGCTCAATGTGTTGAAATAATTAGGCAATAAAAGAGATAGAGCACTCAGAACATGCAAGCATACATGATCTTATAGCAAGTAGTAAGTATATTTCATTCGTTTTCCCACAGAGATTTATTTTTAGCTATTCGCGAAGTGTTTTGTTAAGAAAGAAGGGGTGGATTTGATGGGGTAAAATTGGTTTTTAATTATCTAATTTTTGCTGAATGTGTAAAGGGTAGTAACATAAACGAGAACAAGTGAAATCGAGGCTCAAATGAAAAGACACGAAATTAATAAACGAAGGCAAAGACAGCTAAACAGAATGGAAACTTAGACGGAATTGCGGAGACCGCAATTCTACCGCAATTATAATAACAGCGAAAGTGGGTAAATGGGTGATTTAAGGGCTACTAATGACTATCCTATAGGCATTTTTATACGATTCTCAAGCACTGGATCTACTCCCTATGCATCAAACTATCTTAAACTCATGTATCGTCCGATTCCATGCATTAGATTCTTTAGTTTACTCAACTCAAAGTAAGGTCTTAAGCATCTTGTTAAGGCATAAAGATATGGTTTGTACTAGGGAAACGCCTATTCCTAGGCCGTTTCCTGGTTACCTTGAAAGGCTAGCATGATAGTATGACTCTGAACTCTTACTCCTTCCAGAGGTTAGGAGTTCTTTGGACAAAATGGATGGCCAATCGAAATTGCCCGTGGGATGAAGCTTACATACAACCAATGCTTCGAGAGCTATCCTACATGCTTGATTCACGTTTTTTAGCCTATGGAGTTGTCATTAGCATGCCCCTAAGTGTCTTAGTTACTCATGGATATAGGGAGAACAGAACTAAAGGATAAAATAGACATGCTTAGAAGAGAAATGTGCTTAAAACAGTAAGGGAAAGCAGTAGAATGCAAAGGCGAGAGACTGTGAAATACTGAACTTTGCGTTTGATTACTTGATCGTTTGAATGAACATAAAAGATACTTAAAGTAAAGAACAGCAAGACAGAACACAACGAAATGAACTGAATGAACCACAAGAACAAAAACAACACAAGACAGAGTTGTAAAATAGAAATGAAGAACAGAAAGCAGTAAAACAGCTCGAATGACTCGTTGCAGCCGCTTCGAATGAAGGATGAGAAAGGTCAGCCTTGCTTGGATGAATCCAATCGGGAGAGAAGAAGAATCTCCTCTCCTTCCTATCAGATTATCGATTCCAACAGCTGAGCTTCGCAAACCAGCAGACGGCAAAGGAAAACAGGAGAGAAAATTGACTGCGAGAAGACTTCTACGCTTTCGGATGATGTTTGAACCTTCGATTTTGACCCCTTTTTATAGTAGTCTGCAGACGTCTTTGGGCCAAGGAGAACCATCAATCTTCAACGTCGTACTTCAGAATGGATGGAGGAGAAAGAACGAATCCCTGAAAAATCGGATCTAAACAGAAAAAGATCAGCCAACTTACGGTTTTAACTTGAAACATTGCGAGAACCGCAATGTTTCCGCAATTCTATCGCAATGCTTGTTTTTTCATTCTTTTCCTTCGGTTTTAAACCCTTTTCTTTCCTATTATGCATAAGTCCTAATTTAGCTACCTTCTTCTAATTCTCATATTTAAGCATAGGTTTAGGCTACAAGCTAACAAAAACACCTAAAAGTGAACATCTTTCTAAGATAATTAAGTCCTAAAAAGGTCACTTTTGGAGACGTAACACACCCCCAAACTTAAGGTTTTGCTTGTCCTCAAGCAAACTAAGGACTTTCCTAGGCTGCTGTTTCTTCTTCTTTAACCACTTACTAACTCCCTATATTCTTGTCTATAGCAATGCTGTCCTGTGACACACTCCTAAGTTTAAAACTACCCTCTTATCTAGCTTCTTCTGACTTTGCCTGCCTAACACTCCTTCTGCTTTCATTAACTTCCTACAACTGATCTATTTACTTTTGTCATATCATGCCACTATCCCTAAGGTTTCAAATTCTGCCTAGCTTTACCTCAGACTCAGTACATGCTTCTAGCTTTATTTTTAATGTGTCTAGGATTCCTTAGAGTCATGCCAGTCTTAGTATTAACGGTGACAGTAGTACTTTTAGAGAACAACCTAAACCCTGGCATCACTACATTGGATAAACACTCATCTCCCTAAACAACCCTACAAGTTAAAACTTTGTGCCTAGCTCATTTGAGGATCAGAGTTCTTTTTAAACAGGACATCTAAGCCACAAAGTTGCAACTCCTAGGTATACATTCTTCTTCCCTATTGTTTTCCTTTTTCTTACTTAGGTGGAGCCTCTCCTTTGGTTGCCTTTTGATGCAATGCCACTTGTGGGTCACACACTTGGCACTGATTACTTAGCAACCTAAGAGAGACCCCCTCTTTATTCTATTTTTCATTTTTTTTTTTCTTCAGTTCATCATTTTTTGTAAAGGAGAAGAAGAATGCTTATGTTTCTAAGGGAGAGAGGAATGTTCCTAGGCCTAGGGTGGCCTCCCCCAAACTTCAACTACTCATTGTCCCCAATGAGTGACGGAGGTGGCACACCCCCAAACTTGTCCTAGAAGCATCTAGTCTTAGGTAAAACAAAGAGAAACTAAAGCCCTAGGCATAGACAAAACATTCGAACAGCAAATATCACAGTAGCAGTAATTTAAAAACAACAGACAGATTAAGGTCTTAAAGCTGTGCATGCTGAGCTATTTAGAGGTTAATTTAAACTATCAAAGGGTGTCCTATGACACTCATCCAGCATGCATTGAGATAAGCTATATAAGGTAGTCATGACAGCAGCAAAAGATGGAATTTAAACAGATCACAGCCTAGCTAAACAGACAGTCCAAAACATGCTTTCAGTAATAAAAATTGCGGGTACCGCAATTATTTCGCAATTAAGTCAGGGCAGATATAACAGTGATTAAGGCCCCTAAGCATGCTTTTTCCAGTCATTCAAGCTCTCTAAAAATAAAGCTAACCTATCCTACCTAGTCATCTAGCATCAGACTATACTAAACATAATTAAAGACATAAAACTAAGCATCTAAAACAGATCAAAATTGTACTAAAAACAGCACATTTCACATGGTCTATCAGAAAGCAGAAAATTGTTTTTTTTTCTAAGGGAACAGCAATACTCCCTTCAGTGCAATTCAAACCAGCACTCAGATGTCTTCATCCTCATCAGGCTGTCGTGGGCGTGGAGGCACCCATGGAGTCAGGAGATTGGTGGGGAAGTCAGGGAAGATGCACCCAAGTTGGTCTGCAACCTCCTTGTCCCGTGCCTGCGCGTAAGTGGCCCATTGAGCCATCCTTCTTTGCATATCCATCAGGCACGCCATGGATAGTGACTGATCAGCAGCCAGCCTATCCAGTTCAAACTCCATATTCCCCTTCCTCTTCAGCCTCAAGCTAGCAGGCAGCTCCAAGTGGCCTGTGTAAGCCATCTGTTGCTCCAGTCGCTCAGTGGGGACTCCTGCAAGCAAACATAGTTTGGTTATGGTGTTAGGGAAAAACAATGGTCCCTTACCTTTCTTGGCGCACTCAGCAATGGCGGCTGACATGATTTCACCCACATTGACCGTGAGACCTCGCATAATGGCATAGACCAGCAGCGATCTGCTCTGGTTGATGGTCGTCTCATGGGTCACAGGGGCCAGCTTTCTCCTTACGAAGGCAAACCATACAGCTGCCTTTGCTGTCAGGTTGGCACTCATGAGGGTGTGCCTCCCATTGCGTGATACAGTCCACGCTGCTTCAGGCTGGCCAATGGTTCGAATGGCCTCCTCCAGCACTGCCTTAGTAGGTTCATCAACGATCCTCGCATAATCAGTGTGTCTTTGGCCCTTGAGGCCATAGGCTTCGTTGATGGCCTTTGCTGAGTAGTCCACTTCTACTCCCCTCACCACAGACAGCCCCTCTTCAGAGTTTTGCAGGTTGGCGTAGAAGTCATATACCATAGCTGTGTAAGCCGGATTGGGTGGCCTACACAACTCCTCCCAGCTGTGATTGATAATTCCTGCGCGCAAGAACTGTGGCAGGTCAGCAGGTCTGTCGAGGAAGCCCTTCTCGTGCAGCAGCTCCCTCTTCCTCAATTCTATGCCTCTGGACTCAGCGTCAGAGGACACATACCTCACTGATTGAGGCTCATCTTCAGGGTAAAGCTTGGCTTTCCCTTTGTCTGCTGGCTTGGATGATTCTGCAGCCTCAACCTTGAGTCTTTTGAGCGAAGGCTCAGTGCTCTCCTTTTCTGAAGAAGGCGCCTTCTTGGCCTTCTTCTTTTTCAGCTTCTTGGATCGTTTGGCCTTGAGAATCTTGGCCTTCTTCTTCTTCTTGAGCTTTGCCTCAATGGTGATCTGCTGAAGGCACGCCCCCAGCGTCTCCTCCATTGAGTCATTCTTCTGTTCAAGACTCTCCGGGCTAGCGTCCCTCACAGGAGAGAAAACCTCCTCTTCCTCACCTTCCCCACTGCCCTGCGTTGATTCTTGGTACTCCCCATATGGGAATTCAGGGTCAGGCCGTGGAGAAGTGTGCGACGGCGTGGTTGATTGCTCTGTTGTAGGTGTCTGTGCAGAACTTTGTGGTGAAGACGGCTGCTCAGGGCTCTGCGCTGGCGATGATGGGGAAGAGCTGTGCGCTGGTGGTGCAGGTGGCGAGGCACTCTTCTTGGCTGAATCGTGGGACACACGATCAGTTTCTTGACTCTCCACAGAGGGAGTCTTTTCTTTGCTCGGTTCAGCAGCCACCGCTACATTCCATCTGCGCTTCTTGGGTGTGCCTGCTGGTTCAGAGGGTCCAGCAGGTATCTCAGTAACAACCCTCCACTTCTTCTTGCGAATCGGGAGTTTGGGAAGGCGTTCAGTCCGCGCAGCGTCAGCCGTAGCCAAGGCGAGCAGTGCGTCTCTCGCAGCTGTTTCAGCGTCGTCAGCCTTCTTCTTGGCTGCAGATCTTTCAGCCCGTGTGAACATCATTGTTGAGTCTTGGAGGTTTGGAGAGAAGAATCAAAGATGAAGAGAATCGCAGCTTTCTTGGAATTCAGAGAGTGAGAGAATCGTACAGATCAAGCGCCTTCTAACGGATATAAAGGAAACGGCTAAATCCCAACGGCTATATTTTTGCGGATCCTGCAAATCCAGCGCAATTTTAGGGATATTTTTTCATCAAAATGTCAATCTTTGCTCGTCCGTATCTTTTATTTGGCTCAATCGTTTCTTGATTTTTAAAGCTGGAATTACTCTCCTTGATTCCCTCTTTCGATTCCCTACAAAAAGAAATAAAAGCAACATCAAATTCGTAATTAAAATCATACAACAAAACACACAAACGATAACCGGAAAATCACAAAAAATAAACTAAGGCATGAGCCTTATGTTGACGAGCACAGCAATCACTCGTCCTCTCTCGTTTTCGTTTTCATGCTTCAGTCAAGAGGAAGGCCGAGAGAGTCTTCACATCTCCTTCCTCATAGTAGTGCTTCAACCTTGCACCATTAACCATGAATGGTTGGCCTTGCTGCAAGTTCTTTATCTCAATGGCACCATGAACAAACACATTAGTAATCACAAATGGACCTGACCATCTAGACTTAAGTTTCCCTGGAAATAGTTTCAACCGTGAGTTAAATAACAAGACAAGTTGCCCCTTCTTAAAGTCCTTAACTCTGAGTCTACTATCGTGCCAAATCTTGGTCTTTTCCTTATACATTTTAGCATTTTCATAGGCCATATGTCTAAGCTCATCAAGCTCATGTAATTGCAAAGACCGCAATGTTCCCGCATCCTTTACACAAAAATTCAATTCCTTCATGGCCCAAAATGCTTTGTTTTCTAACTCAAGTGGTAAGTGACAAGTCTTGCCATATACCAGCCTATAAGGAGACATACCTAGGGGTGTCTTATATGCTGTCCTATAAGCCCAAAGTGCATCCTCAAGCTTAAAGGACCAGTCTTTCCTATTAGGTTTGACCACTTTTTCTAGGATGTTCTTAATTTCCCTATTTGAAATTTCAGCCTGTCCATTCGAGTGTGGGTGATAGGGAGTGGCTACTCTATGTCTAATGTTATACTTAGCCAACACTCTCTCCATAGCTTTGTTAATGAAATGTGATCCCTCATCACTAATGATGGCACGAGGTGTCCCAAACCTAGTAAAAATGTGTCTATGCAAGAATTTGGTGACTGTTTTGGCATCATTATTGGGACATGCTTTGGCTTCTACCCACTTGGACACATAGTCCACTGCCACTAATATGTAAAGGTTACCTGATGATGGAGGGAACGGCCCCATGAAGTCAATGCCCCACACATCAAAGAGCTCCAATTCTAAGATGTAGGTGAGGGGCATCTCATCCTTTCGACTGAGGTTACCTGTTCTTTGGCATTCATCACAGCTGTGGGCATAGTTGTGGGCATCCTTGAAGATTGTTGGCCAATAGTAGCCACTCTGAAATACCTTTGCAGCTGTTCTTTGGCCACCAAAGTGTCCACCATAAGGAGCTGTGTGACAGTGCTGCAGCACAGACTTCGCTTCAGCAGCTGAAACACACTTCCTTAGCAAGCCGTCAGCACAGGTTCTGTAAAGTGTGGGGTCATCCCAGATGAATTTCCTTGCTTCATTAAGGAACCTCTTCTTCTCTTGTCCTCCCTTGAAAACTGGTAATACCTGTGATGCAAGGAAGTTAGCAATGTCAGCAAACCAAGGTTCCTCATCGTTGTCACGATGAGTCAAAACAAAGACATGTTCATCAATAAAAGCATCAGAAATTGCGGGCTCCGCAATTTTTCCGCAATTGTGCTGCAATCGAGAAAGGTGATCCGCAACCACATTTTCACATCCTTTCTTGTCTCGAATGTCCAAATCAAATTCCTGCAGCAATAACACCCACCTAATCAACCTAGGCTTAGCATCAGCCTTCCTCATAAGATATTTCAAGGCAGAATGGTCAGTGTATACAATTGTCCTAGTGCCTACAATGTAGTTCCTGAATTTCTCACAAGCAAACACTACAGCAAGCATCTCTTTCTCAGTAGTTGTATAATTACATTGAGCCTCATTCAAGGTCTTACTAGCATAATAGACAGGGTGTGTTAGCTTGTCAATCTTCTGTCCTAACATGACCCCTACAGCATAGTCACTAGCATCACATAACATCTCGAATGGGAGATCCCAATCTGGCCCTACTATAACAGGTGTTGTGACTAGTGCTTTCTTAAGGGTGGTCCAAGCTACTACACATTCCTTAGAGAAGATGAATGGCCTATTTAATTCTAGCAGTTCACACAGAGGCTTGGCTATCTTAGAAAAGTCCTTAATGAACCTTCTATAGAAGCCAGCATGCCCTAAGAAACTCCTAATGGCCTTGACATTCTGAGGCTCTACCAACTTCTCTATGATTTCTATCTTTGCCCTATCAACTTCTACACCTGCCCTTGACACTCTATGCCCTAAGACAATCCCTTCATCTACCATGAAGTGACACTTCTCCCAATTAAGGACTAAGTTAGTCTCCTCACATCTAGACACGACTTGTCCTAAATTCTCTAGACAGTTGGTGAATGAGTCCCCAAAGACTGAAAAGTCATCCATGAATATCTCTATCATGGATTCATCCAAATCAGAGAAGATTGCCAACATGCACCTTTGGAAAGTTGCCGGTGCATTGCATAAGCCAAAAGGCATTCTGCGAAAGGCAAAAGTTCCAAAAGGGCAAGTAAAGGTAGTCTTTTCTTGGTCTTTGGGATCTATAATGATCTGGTTATAGCCTGAATAACCGTCTAAGAAATAATAATAGGCTCTACCAGCTATTCTGTCTAACATTTGGTCAATGAATGGTAGAGGGAAGTGGTCTTTTTTAGTTTCTTTATTTAGTTTCCTATAATCCATACATACTCTCCATCCTGTGACAGTCCTAGTTGGAATCAGTTCATTGTTCTCATTGACTACCACAGTCATCCCACCCTTTTTAGGTACACACTGTATAGGACTCACCCACTGACTACTAGCTATGGGAAAGATCACACCAGCATCTAACCATTTAATTATCTCTTTCTTAACTACCTCCTTCATAGAGGGATTCAGCCTACGTTGGTGATCTACTATAGGTGTGTGCTCTTCCTCTAGTATAATCTTATGCATGCAATAAGAAGGGCTAATGCCTCTAATATCAGCAATAGTCCATGCAATAGCCTTCCTATGTTGCTTAAGTAGTAGTATTAATTCAACCTCATGCTTTTCACTTAATTTAGAAGAAATGATAACAGGCAGAGTTTCATTACTCCCTAAATATGCATACTTGAGGTGAGTGGGGAGAGGTTTTAATTCTAATACAGGTGGATGTTCAATGGATGGCTTTAAAGGATTTAAGGATCTATTAGTTAGTTCAATATTCATACAAACATGCTGAGGGTTATTTACAGATATGTCCATTCTCTCAGCTATGTTTAAGTCAGTTAATTCTAATCCTACATATTCATTAGCATGCTTGGTTAATAATACATGCTCCAATTGTTCTTCCATTAAAGAATCTACAACGTCCATGCTAGCACAGGATTCAAGGTCAGACGGGTACCTTAAGGCTTTATACACACTAAATTTCACCTCTTCATCATGAACCCTCATAGTAAGCTCACCTTTTTGGACGTCTATCAGTGCCCTACCTGTGGCTAGAAATGGTCTGCCTAACAAGATGGGGACCTCCTTGTCTGCTTCATAATCCAGGATAATGAAATCTGCAAGGAAAATAAATTTGTCAACTTTCACTAGAATATCCTCAATCTTACCTTCAGGGTATGCAATGGATCTGTCTGCTAGTTGTAAAGTGACAGTGGTTGGACGTGCTTCTCCTATTCCCAACTGGCGGAATAGGGATAGGGGCATGAGGTTTATGCTGGCGCCCAGGTCACAAAGCGCTCTGCCCACGTGCTTGCCTCCAAGTTCTACAGGTAAGGTGAAGGAACCAGGATCCTTCTCCTTCTTGGGCAGCTTGTTTTGGAGTATGGCACTGCACTCCTCAGTGAGGTTTACTGTTTCAAACTCACCAATTATTTTTTTGTTAGTAATAATATCTTTCAAAAACTTCACATAGGAGGGCATAGACTGTAAAACTTCTACAAAAGGGATGTTGACATGCACTTGTTTAAGAATTTCTAAGAATTTATTAAAATGCACTTCCTGTTCCTGCTTCTTCTTAAGCCTTCGAGGATATGGAGGTGGTGGCACATATGCAGGCACGTCAGGGCGCCTTAGGATAGGTGGAGGCCTTGGAATTTCTTCTATCTCCTCAATAATTGGCTCTAGCCTGGCTCCTGATGTACTCGTTGGTGGTGGACCTTGGTTCGGCAGAGACTCCAGTGGAGCACTAGACTCAGTGTTCTCTACTCTCTTTGGTGTGTCCTTTGTGTTGCTCACCAAGGGTCTACCACTTCTAAGTTCAATTGCTTGAACTTGCTCTTTACCGTCTCTCCTTGGCACCTCGGTGTCAGCAGGGAGTCTACCTTGGGGCCTACTCTTGAGTTCATTGGCCAATTGGCCTATTTGGTTCTCTAGGCTCCTAAGAGTAGCTTGCTGGCTTTGAAGAGTAGCATCATTCTTAGCTATGTATTCCTTGAGTAAATTTTCTACAGAAGATCCTACAGGTTGGTTGTAAGGTTTTTGATACATGGATTGGTTATGTTGGAGAGTGAAACCAGGTGTTCCACTCGGTCTAGGTTGGTTAGGATTTTGGTTAGCATTTTGTTGGCCACCCCATGACAGGTTTGGGTGGTTCCTCCAACCAGGGTTATAAGTGTTGGAATAGGGGTTGTTCCTAGGCTGCTGCTGACTTCCAAGGTAGCAGACTGAGGCTGGATTCCCAGGGCAGTATTCATACAAGTGCCCTTCCCCACAGAATCCACAGGGTAGTGTCTCACCTTGACTTGGCTGGGTGCCCATGGACATGGCGGTAGCGGTGTTGACACTTGTTTGGAGATTGGCCTGAGCCATTTGCTTAACTAGGTTGGTCAGGGCATTTATTTGGGTGCTCATTGCACTTAGAGCATCCTTGTCTTGAGCTCTGGTTGGCTCAACAGGATCGTCTGACCACCTACAGTGAGATGCTGAGATCTTCTCCAAGATCTCATAGGCCTCGTTGTAACTCTTGGACAACATGGACCCTCCAGCTGATGAATTTAGAACTTGTCTAGTGTTGGGGTTGCATCCTTTGAAAAAGACCTCTATTTGGATACACCATGGGATGCCATGATGTGGACATTTAAGAAGAAGATCTTTGAATCTAGTCCAAGCTTCGTGAAGAGACTCATTATCAGCTTGCTTGAACTTAACTATGTCATCACGAAAGGTAGAATTCCTATCAGGTGGGAAGTATTTGACTAGGAATTTTTCTGCTAAATCTGTCCAATTGCGGACTGATCCAGATGGTAATGAGTTTAACCATGTTTTTGCTTTGTCCCTCAATGAGTAAGGGAAAAGGTATAGCCTTAAAGCTTCTTGGGACACTCCAGGGATGATGAATGTATCACTAACTCCTAATAAGTTCCTAAGATGGTTGTGGGGGTCCTCATTTTCTATTCCAAAGAATTGTCCCACAGTGGACAACATTTGGAACATCACTGGCTTTAACTCGAATGAGTTGGCAGTGATTTCAGGACGGATTATGCTGGGGTTCAGCTCCCCAGGCATAGGTACTAAATATGAAAGAATGGCACTATTCTTGTCATTCGCTATTTCGATGGGGTTGCGAATGGCAGGTACCTGATTTGGAACTATCTCGTCCATTTCTTCGGTTTCAGCACTTAGTTGGGGTAGAGAGGGTTGCTTAAAGAGACGTTTCTTTGCTTTGTTTCTAGCTCGAAGTAATCTTTCAGGCTCAGGGTTGAACTCTAAATTACTACGTGAACGCTCACTCATAAACTACCCTACGAGTACCTGTAAAAGAAATGAAAAGTAGATTAGTTTCAATAGATAATAAACTTGGTGTTTCAAACTTAACAGACTTCGTTTTCACTTAAATAAATCCCCGGCAGCGGCGCCAAAAACTTGTTGCGTGCTCAATGTGTTGAAATAATTAGGCAATAAAAGAGATAGAGCACTCAGAACATGCAAGCATACATGATCTTATAGCAAGTAGTAAGTATATTTCATTCGTTTTCCCACAGAGATTTATTTTTAGCTATTCGCGAAGTGTTTTGTTAAGAAAGAAGGGGTGGATTTGATGGGGTAAAATTGGTTTTTAATTATCTAATTTTTGCTGAATGTGTAAAGGGTAGTAACATAAACGAGAACAAGTGAAATCGAGGCTCAAATGAAACGACACGAAATTAATAAACGAAGGCAAAGACAGCTAAACAGAATGGAAACTTAGACGGAATTGCGGAGACCGCAATTCTACCGCAATTATAATAACAGCGAAAGTGGGTAAATGGGTGATTTAAGGGCTACTAATGACTATCCTATAGGCATTTTTATACGATTCTCAAGCACTGGATCTACTCCCTATGCATCAAACTATCTTAAACTCATGTATCGTCCGATTCCATGCATTAGATTCTTTAGTTTACTCAACTCAAAGTAAGGTCTTAAGCATCTTGTTAAGGCATAAAGATATGGTTTGTACTAGGGAAACGCCTATTCCTAGGCCGTTTCCTGGTTACCTTGAAAGGCTAGCATGATAGTATGACTCTGAACTCTTACTCCTTCCAGAGGTTAGGAGTTCTTTGGACAAAATGGATGGCCAATCGAAATTGCCCGTGGGATGAAGCTTACATACAACCAATGCTTCGAGAGCTATCCTACATGCTTGATTCACGTTTTTTAGCCTATGGAGTTGTCATTAGAATGCCCCTAAGTGTCTTAGTTACTCATGGATATAGGGAGAACAGAACTAAAGGATAAAATAGACATGCTTAGAAGAGAAATGTGCTTAAAACAGTAAGGGAAAGCAGTAGAATGCAAAGGCGAGAGACTGTGAAATACTGAACTTTGCGTTTGATTACTTGATCGTTTGAATGAACATAAAAGATACTTAAAGTAAAGAACAGCAAGACAGAACACAACGAAATGAACTGAATGAACCACAAGAACAAAAACAACACAAGACAGAGTTGTAAAATAGAAATGAAGAACAGAAAGCAGTAAAACAGCTCGAATGACTCGTTGCAGCCGCTTCGAATGAAGGATGAGAAAGGTCAGCCTTGCTTGGATGAATCCAATCGGGAGAGAAGAAGAATCTCCTCTCCTTCCTATCAGATTATCGATTCCAACAGCTGAGCTTCGCAAACCAGCAGACGGCAAAGGAAAACAGGAGAGAAAATGGACTGCGAGAAGACTTCTACGCTTTCGGATGATGTTTGAACCTTCGATTTTGACCCCTTTTTATAGTAGTCTGCATACGTCTTTGGGCCAAGGAGAACCATCAATCTTCAACGTCGTACTTCAGAATGGATGGAGGAGAAAGAACGAATCCCTGAAAAAATCGGATCTAAACAGAAAAAGATCAGCCAACTTACGGTTTTAACTTGAAACATTGCGAGAACCGCAATGTTTCCGCAATTCTATCGCAATGCTTGTTTTTTCATTCTTTTCCTTCGGTTTTAAACCCTTTTCTTTCCTATTATGCATAAGTCCTAATTTAGCTACCTTCTTCTAATTCTCATATTTAAGCATAGGTTTAGGCTACAAGCTAACAAAAACACCTAAAAGTGAACATCTTTCTAAGATAATTAAGTCCTAAAAAGGTCACTTTTGGAGACGTAACAACACTACCCTTTACTTTTCTTTTGCTTTCTTTTTCATTTTTTTTTTTGTAAAGAAGAAGAATGTTTATGTTTTTCAAGAGGGAGAGAGGAGTGCTCCTAGGCCTAGAGGTTGCCTCCCCCAAACTTATCTCCTCATTGTCCCCAATGAGAGGCTGAGGTGGCACACCCCCAAACTTATATTAGAAGCATCTAGTCTAAGGAAAAAACAGACAGAATTTAAAACTCCTAAGGATAAAATGACCCTTCTAGTTCAGATAACTCATAAGTAGAATTTTACTAAAAACAACATTTTAAGGTCTCACAGAGGTACATGCTCAGCAATATATGAAGCTAATTTAAACTAACAAGGGTGTACTTGACACTCATCCAGCATGCTCAATAGACAGACTACCTATGGACCTCAGGAAAGCAGCAAAATATTGAGATTTAAAAGCAGACAACCCATCAGAAAGTCATCTACTAGCATGCTTAAAGCTAACAAAATATTGCGATGTCCGCAAAGAATTCGCAATTATTTCAACAGAGCAAATTTAACTGGGATCAAGGCTTCTAGCATGCGATGTTTTATTCATAAACACTACAGGAAATAGCAAAACTATCTAAGCTTCCTACTCATACGACATTAAACTAAACTAAGCTACTCTACGCAAGCAAATTAACAATTCAAAACGGATCAAACAATTGATTATAGGGGGGGTAACAAGTCACAGAAAAGCATATTTTTTTTTTTTGTTTTTGCGAGGGATCAGAAATACTCCCTCGAATGTCGTCAATCTGTGGCATTCAATCATCCTTGTCTTCATCACTCCTTTCGCTTGGAGGCACCCAAGGGTTCAGCAATCCAGCTGGGAAGGTGGGGAACGTGCACCGCAGGTGCTCGGCCAGCTCTTGGTCCCTTGCTTGAGAATACTCAGCCCATTGGGCTAACTTTCGTTGCAAGTCCATCAAGCAAGCCATGGACAATGACTGTGCAGCAGCGCGTCCTTCCATCTCGAACTCCATGTTGCCTCTTCTTCTCATCCTCAGGTCGCTGGGCAGCTCCAGGTGGCCAGCATAGGCCAATTTCCTCTCTTCCTTCGTCACAGGCACCCCTGCACGCAAACAAAGTTTAGTAATGGTATTGGGGAAAAAGAGTTGGCCCTTACCTTTCTTGGAGCATTCGAGGACAGAGGCTGCGATGACTTCACCCACATCAATGGTGAGTCCCTTCATTATCGCATAGATCAGCAGCGATCTCCCCTGATTGATGGTTGTCTCATGTGTGACAGGGGAGATTCGTCTTCGGATGAGGGAGAACCAGATGGCTGCTTTGTCCCTGAGGGCTACACTCATCAGTGTGTGCCTCCCATTCTTTGAGACTGCCCACGCTGCCTTAGGTTTCCCTATCGTATTCAGAGCTTCCTCTAGGACTGCCTCTGAGGGTGATGCCATGATCCTTGCGTATTCAGAGTCTTTATGCCCCTTAAGAGCATACGCCTCGTTGATTGCTTCGGCAGAGAAATCAACTTCTACTCCCATCACCATTGAAGAACAGCCTTCGGGGTGAGTGAGGTTGGCGTACAAGTCGTACACCATGTCAGAGTAGGCCTGAATTGGAGGCCTACATAGCTCTTCCCAGCCATGATTCATAATTCCTGCGGGCAAGAATTGCGGCAGGTCCGCAAGAGCATCAAGAAATCCTCTTTCGTGGAGGAGTTCTTTCTTCATCAATTCCAGGCCCTTGGCCTCTGCTTCTTTGGACACATACCTTGCAGCTCGAGGCTCATCTTCTCTGTACATCTTTCTCTTCCACTTGTCCTTTGCTTTGGCTGCTTCAACAGCCTCGGTTTTCATTTTCTTGATAGAAGGTTCAGCTTCAACCCTCTTCCTTTTAGTCTTCTTGGAGGCTGATGGTCGCTTGCCTTTCACAATCACAGGGGCCCTCTTCTTAAGCCTTGCCTTGGCGGCTATCTGTTGGATGCATTCATCCAGTGAATCCTCTTCTTCCTCCATCAATTCCCTGGTTTCCCTCACCACAGGGCTGTCAAGATTGACATCCCTAAAGGGGGAAAGCACCTCTTCTTCCTCATTAAGATCATCCATTGGCACCGATGCTTGTTGTTCTTCAGATGGAAGTTTAGGATCCGACTGAGTTTTAGGGGATTCAGGGCTCTGCATGGCCGTCTCAAATGATGGTCGGTCACTGTTGAGGTTTTCCTCACTTGTGGTCTTCTTCCCTTTGATCTTGGGATCAGTCAATGTCACCTTCCACTTCTTCTTAGGAAGTTGAGTCGGATAAGAGGGGTTAGCAGCTTCTGTCGTTGCCACCTTCCACTTCCTCCTCACAGGAAGCTTTGATGGCCTCGAGGGTTGCGCAGCTTCAACGTTTGCCAAAGATAGCAACGCCTCCCTCACCAATCTTGTCTCCTCCGCGTCAGGTGATGTTTTCTTGGGCATGGATCGTTCAGCTCTCGTGGACACCATTGTTGTTTCTTGAAGGTTTGAGCTTGGGAGTTTCAGAGGAATGAGAGCTCTGAATTGTGGAGTCTCGAGGGTTTGACAAATCGTAGAGGAGAATTATCCCCAACGCCTTCTATTTATACTAGGGTGTTGCTCCAACGGCTCTTTTATTGCGGACTACGCAATTTTTTCGCAATTTTTTCAACATTGAAAATATAACCGTTGAGATTTTTTTCTTGATTGTTATTTGTTGCAAGATCTTAGCAACTAAATCTTCGATTTTGCAAGATCTTTCCCCTTAACTTCTCCTCTTGATTTACCCTCTTCATTGTCGTTTCAAGATCTCCAATTACCACGCTCCTAATCAAATAAAAACAACTTAATTAAAACTAGAAATAACAATACTATAAGCAATCTAAAAGAAAAACAAATACGAATATCTATTCCATAGCCCTCTGTGGTTGAGCATAGCGATATTTTTCCTTAAATGCCCTTGCTCATCCTCTCTTGATTTGCTTCTAGGCTACGGATAGGAGGAAGGCTAAGAGTGTTTTCACATCTCCTTCCTCATAGTAGTGCTTCAATCTCGCACCATTTACCATGAACGACTGTCCTTGATTCAGATTTCGAATTTCAATTGCACCATGAACAAATACATTAGTAATCACAAAAGGACCTGACCAACGAGACTTAAGTTTGCTAGGAAATAATCTCAATCGTGAGTTGAATAATAAAACATGCTGGCCCTTTTTGAAGTCCTTAATCCTAAGTCTACTATCATGCCAAATCTTAGTTTTTTCCTTATACATTTTAGCATTTTCATATGACATGTGTCTTAGTTCATCTAACTCATGTAATTGCAGAGACCGCAATGTTCCCGCATCGGTTACGCAATAATTCAACTTTTTTAAGGCCCAAAAGGCTTTGATTTCCAATTCAAGGGGTAAGTGGCATGCTTTTCCATACACTAACCTATAAGGAGACATTCCTAAGGGTGTTTTATATGCAGTCCTATACGCCCACAGTGCATCCTATAACTTAAAAGACCAATCCTTTATATTAGGTTTCACCACTTTTTCAAGTATACTCTTGATCTCTCTATTAGATATCTCAGCTTGTCCATTTGAGTATGGATGATAGGGTGTTGCTACTCTATGCCTAACATTATATTTAGCTAGTACTTTTTCCATAGCTTTGTTTATAAAGTGCGTTCCTTCATCACTTATGATGGCACGTGGTGTGCCAAAGCGTGTGAAAATATGCCTATTTAGAAATTTAATAACTGTTTTGGCATCGTTTAAGGGACATGCAACTGCTTCTACCCATTTTGATACATAATCTACTGCTACTAATATGTAAAGATTACCAGCAGATGGAGGTAATGGACCCATGAAGTCAATGCCCCATACATCAAAGAATTCTAACTCTAAAATGTATGTTAGAGGCATCTCATCCTTCCTACTGAGGTTACCTGTTCGTTGACATTCATCGCAGTTGTGTGCATAGTCATGCGCATCCTTGAAGATCGTGGGCCAGAAGTAACCACTTTGGAACACCTTTGCAGCAGTCCTCTGACCACTAAAGTGTCCACCATAGGGAGTTGTATGGCAATGCTGCAAGACTGACCTCGATTCAGCAGCTGACACACACTTCCTTAGCAATCCATCCGCACAGCTTTTATAGAGGGTTGGATCGTCCCAGATGTACTTCCTAGCCTCGTGTAAGAACCTCTTCTTGTCTTGCCCTCCTCTGAAATTTGGTAATACTTGTGAGGCAAGAAAATTTGCAATATCAGCAAACCATGGTTCTTCATTGTTATCACAATGCACTAGTACAAATACATGCTCATCGATAAACGAATCAGTCATTGCGGGTTCAGCAATTTTTTCGCAATTTTTTCGCAATCTTCATAAGTGATCAGCCACTACGTTTTCACATCCTTTTTTTTATCTCTAATCTCTAAATCAAGCTCTTGCAATAATAACACCCATCTAATTAGACGAGGCTTGGCATCAGCCTTCCTCATTAGGTATTTTATTGCAGAATGATCAGTGTATACAATCGTTTTATTTCCTACAATATAAGGCCTAAATTTTTCACATGCAAACACTACTGCTAGCATCTCCTTTTCTATGGTAGTGTAGTTACATTGTGCTTCATTCAAAGTTTTACTCGCATAATAAATAGGATGTGTTAATTTATCTTTCTTTTGCCCCAGCATAGCCCCAATTGCATAGTCACTCGCATCACACATTAGTTCAAAAGGCATCTCCCAATTTGGGCCTACTATGATTGGTGCTTTGACTAAGGCATCTTTAAGCTTGTTCCATGCTATTAGACATTCATTTGAGAAGATAAAAGTTTTATTCAGCTCTAGAAGCTCACACAGGGGTTGATAGTACCTGTAAAGGAAAAAAAAAAGATTAGCTCCAATATATTAAAGTTCTTCTAAAATAACACAATTCGTGTTTACTAAACAAAATCCCCGGCAGTGGCGCCAAAAACTTGTTGCGTGCTCAGTGTGTAAGTAAAATATAAAGGCAAGAGCACTCAGATCATGCAAGCATACATGGTCTGCAGCAAGTGATAAGTATTTTTAATTCGTTTTCCCACAGAGATTGAGTTTAGTTACTAACGAGTTGAGGTGCTAAATTAGATAGGGTCACTTAAATTGGGTAGATTTGGGGTTGTTGTGCTGGGATAATAAAGAAGCAAGAAGGATGCAAGTATAAACGAAAAGCTAGTAAAGAGATTAAGTTATATTCTGGAGAAGAAAGAATTGCGGATCTCGCAATGTTTTAGCAATAAAATTGCAAAAGCAAAAGGCTAGAAAAAATGCTAAGGCAAAAACATAACTATTTTATTGCGGTTCTCGCAATAATCTAGCAATAAAATTAGCGACGATTTAAATGTAAGATAAGGCAGCAAGGTCGACTTAAGACTCCTCTATAGGCACTTAACTACGATCATTCAGCAGTAGATTAACATATCATGCATCGTTTTAGCTCAGTCTCATGCATTAGATCTTTAGTTCACTCATATCCAAGTAAGACATAAACACCTATTTATACAGGCAAGCTAAGGAACGTGCTAGGAGAACGCCTATTCCTAGGTCATTTTCTGGTTACCATAAAAGGCTAGCATGAATGGATGACTCTGAACTCTTACTCCTTCCGGAGGTTAGGAATTCTTTAGACAAAATGGATGGCCGGTCGAAATTGCCCATGGGATGAAGCTCACATACATTCAATGCATTTGATGCTATCCTACATGTTGAACTCTCGTATTTCTACCTTATAGATTCATCTTTAGCAGACCTTTGTTTGATAAGTTACTCATGGTTTTCGAAGAACTAAAAGAGATGGGTTGCGTGATCATGATTTAGAGAACTTAGTAAAAGCGATAACAAAATGAAGAACTCAAGAGACTTAATTGATTACTCTTTAAAAACCGAATACAAATACTTCAATAACAGACGTGCAAAGGTTCGAAAGCAGTAAAGAATAAGGGTTGTAGAAGTAACGATCCAGATCAATGTTGCAAATGGAAACAAATCAGAAAGAAAACAATAAGAAAACTATAAAAGGTGCACGGATCTCCTCGTCGCAAACGCCTCAGATGAAGGGGAAGATTAGTTGTTTATGGGGATGAATTCAATCAGAAGAGAAGAGGGATCTTCTCTTCTTCCTCTCGAATTATCGACGCCAATGGCTGATTTCTTCGTTCCAACAAACGGGAGAAGGAAATTCGTCTGCAAATTGCTTTGCAACTGAGAACTCCACGCTTCTCAGCTGTGTTTCTCCTTCATCCTTCGTCTCTTTTTATAGCTTTTGCAGGTGCCTTCAGCCGCGGATATCCATCCATTCTGAACAACAATCCTCCACGTGGCAGCAGTGGAGAGCTTAGGCGGCTGAAAAATCGCAACAATGACGACTGATGGCTGGAAAAGTTCAGCAGAAACAGCTTGGCATTGCGATTTCCTTGCGAGGGTCGCAATGCTTTGTATGCGAATTTAATTGCGGCTTCAGCAATGTTTCCGCAATTTTCCTGCAATGTACATTTTAACTCTTTTTACATCATTTTAATCCTTTTTCGTTCCTTTTCCAAATAAGTCCTATTTTAGCCTCATTCCTCAAATTCTCACCTTTAAGCACACATTAAGCTCACAAAAACACTCAAGAGTTTACATGATTTTAAGGTAATTATCGCCCTAAATAATGTACTTTTGGAGAGGTAACAATCATACAACGGAAAATGAGAGAAAATAGAGAGAATTTGAGGCCAAGCTTCTCAAAATCAGAGTTTGAGAGGTGAAGAATGACATAAAAAATGAACCTTATGCTTTTATACTATAGGGGAGCATGCATCTTGACGCTACGTACGGAAAATGGGGCGCGCGCGGGTTTTTTAGGCAGAGCTTCTTCGGAATTTCTTGTCGTAGCGTCGCGACACTGTAGGCTCCGTGTCGAGACGCTAGCTCTCGGGTTTGAGGTTTAATTTCAGCTCACTTGGGTGTCGCGACACTCCCAGACGGCGTCTCGACGCTGACTCTCGGGTTGGATGACTCCTCCTTCATTTGATAACTTCAACTTGTGCGCTAATGCCTCCTTTTTGCACCATTTAATGTCATGGACTCCTTTGTGCTCCCATTCATTCAAAACCTATAAATCAATCAAATAAACACAATTGAGTGAAGTATATAATGGGGATTAGAGCTATAAGAATAGCTCTTTTATTCATTATACGTGTGGATAGGATTCGATTTGTGTTGAGGCTTGGTTAATAAGAGAGTTATAGGACGAAAATATCTCTATCGATATCGATATCGGTAACTCAAATTTACGGATATATCGACGGATATTTGAATATAGACAGATATTTCGGGAAGAATCACGGATATTACGAAAATTGATAAAAATATTGTGATTTTTTTAATGAAACTTTTGACCAAGTTTATTTAAGTAATACACTAGTGCTTGAAGCATATATTTTTCAAAAATTAGAAATCAAATATTAATAATCATAGAATAATGAATAACATTGAAGACTGAAAAATGAATATGAACTTGAATAATTTATAGATTACAAATTTTGGTCAAACAAATATATGATTCATAATTCAATAATAAGTTTTTTTTTTTACTTGATTTAATAAATTAAAATTTAGATTATAATATTCATAAAGTTTGCATTCTATATTGGAAGAATCACCGATATTACGGAAATTGATAGAAATATTGTAATTTTTTTAATGAAACTTTTGACCAAGTTTATTTAAGTAACTTCAAGCATATATTTAAAAAATTAGAACTCAAATATGAATAATCATAGTATAATGGATAACATTGATTACTGAAAAATGAATATGAACTTGAATAATTTATAGATTACAAATTTTGGTCAACAAATATATGATTCATAATTCAATAATAAGATATTTTTTTTACTTGATTTAATAAATAAAAAATTATATTATAATATTCATAAAGTTTGCATTCTATACTTTAAACATGCAACACAAAACTTAGCATAATAATAGAAATGTGATCATAAATAAATATATCACGTAAAAATAATACAACATAAAACATTGTATTAAAAATAATTCAAAACATAGATCTATTATGGATTGATTTTGAATTTTAAAAACAATAAAAGGTAGTATAAATTATATAATAAAAAAATTGAAAAATGACAAAAGAATTAAAAAGAGAGAAAAAAAAATTTGAGTTGTGGGGAGCAAGAAAACAAAATATAAATTACTTAATAAAAAAAAAAAAAAACAAGGTTATAAAATAGATACTCAAAACCGGTTTCTGGTTGGAGTTTGAACATGGCAAGTTCCAACTACTAGAGAAAACAACCATGCTGGCTGCAATTTTGATTTAAGTTAATTCAAGTTATAGTATAATAAATAAAACTGCGAAAAAACCGAAATACCGTCGAGTTTTTCGCTTTATCGCCAATTTTTACGTTTTATTGTTGATTTTTATGATATATCGCCGAAATATCGCCGATTTTGGGTAAAAACGATGTTGCCCTCCATTATCTCTATCGATCCTTCGAAATTGGCGAAATTTCGGCCAATTTCGACGATCTTTTCATCTTGGCCCTAGGAATGAATATCATCCGAGGGAATTTGATTCCTACGTGGACATAAGAATTTCAATAGTAGAACTTTGATATCGTGGAATATATATATGGGGATTTGATCAAAACAGTGGTCAAGTATAGGGGTGGCCAAATGAAACCCGAAAACCGATCCGACCGACCGAAACCGACCGAACCGACATCTTTCGGTCGGTTTAAATGAAATGTGGGTCGGAGTCGGTCGGTCGGGGTAATAAAAATCAAGTTTTCGACCAACCGACCGAACATATAAGTCATAAGTATAAAAAAAAAAAAAAACCAAAAAAAAGTCGTGTCCCATTAATGAGAAAACCATGATGCACATGGTTTTTTTAAAACCACTCCTCATATGAGTACGTGGTTTCCTTGAAACCATCATCAACAATCATTTCTTTTATTTAATTTTTTTTTTCTTTTGTGTTATCTCTCCTCTCCCGTTCCCCTTCTCACTTCTCACGCAAAGTTCTTTTTTTCATTTCTATTTTTTTTCTCTCTCATCTTCTCCCTCACTCTCTTCGGCTCTTCTCTCTTTTCCATCTTCTCTTCCTCTCCTCCCAGCGGCCACCGCCATCTTCGCCTCTACGGTTCTTCTTTTTTTTTTTTTTTTTCTTCTATTTTCTCCATTTTTTTTATATAGTTCGTCAAAGTCGTAAAACCGACTCAAACCGACCGATCGACCGTGTGATCGGCTGGTCGACGACATGAACCTATATAAAACCGACGAAACCCGACCGACAGAAACCGACATGTCGGTGGTCGGCGATGGTTTTAGCCCAAAACCGACACCGCCCGACCGATGGCCACCCCTAGTCAAATAAGAAATTCGTGGCTAATTAAAAGATTAATTTTAATCAAATCCATTAAGGGGAGAGCATTATTTTGTTGTCCTAAACTACAAATATCCTCCATGACATCTAATTGGGCATGTAGTTTAGGCAACATAACATGACATTTTAATTCCTTTGACATTACCGTTTCTACTTTAAAAAAATAAATAAATAAATTAAATTTTAAACTCGAGCATAGCTCAATTGACATAAGATTATGTCATTGGCTAAGAGGTCTCGCATTAACTAATTAACTAAAATACCATTGCAAAAAAAAAAAAAAAAAAAAAAATCAAATCGAGCATAGCTCAATTGACATAAGGTTGTGCATAGCTCAATTGACATAAAGTTGTGAGCATTTCAAATTGAGTTGATAAAAAACTCCGAAAAACAAATGTAGTTGAATTTTGTTTATTCCATGCAACTAACTAACCATTAGTTCGTGTACCAAAGAAATTTCATATAGTTTTTAAAGAAAAATAAAATTAAGACTTATTTAGTGAAATTAAAGTGAAAGAAATTTATGCTAAAGTGCTTGAATCGTTTTTAATAAAAGTGATATATGGTCAAGTAAAAGTGATTTTTATTATATTAAATTGTAAATATTTCTCATACTTTGAATCTTTGTATATTTGTTATTGTAAGTTCTAAATTTTCCATTATTACTCAATTCTAAATTACAATTACTTTTAGTATTTATATATCACTTAAATATATTTGACATGTGACTCTTTGGACAAAATGATGTAATTTAAAGCCAATTGGGTAAATTACAAACCAATGCCCACATAATAGAGACTAAATAAAAATTAAGCTATACTAATCCATAAAAATAGACCATAAAATGTAATATCGGATTGTCAGATGTAATTTAACCTATAAAGGATCCACACTGTATAATTTATGCTTAAATTAATTTAAACTTTTCATTTTGTAAGTTTATTTAAGATTAAGTTTGAGTGTAAATTGATATTAACCATCTATATCAAAAATTTAAGACAAAGAGATGTTTGAGTGTAAATTGATATTAACCATCTATATCAAAAATTTAAGACAAAGAGATGTTTGAGTGTAAATTGATATTAACCATCTATATCAAAAATTTAAGACAAAGAGATGTTGTAATTATCTTAGAAAATATTATCTTCAAAATATGTTTAGGCTAAAGAAGTTAGAATTAAAGATTATAAAATTTTGTGTAGAAAAGAAAACTATTGTTTAGAGAACAGTCTAAATATTTCTAAATCAAATTAATATATTCAGTATTCTCACACCTGCGATAAAAAGAAATTTAATTTGGAATATGTTGAAAGAAACCAAGTATATATTCTAATTTATCAATTAAAGTTTTTGACTGATGTAGGAACTCAAGAATGATAAACACAAATATCATTATAACAAAAAATATTATGTATGACAGACTATAAAACTTTTGTTCGAAAATTAATCGATTACAAATATATAAATTCATCAAATTACATCAAGGATGATAAAAAATTCAACTCGACATATTTATAAAGGAAGTCTCTAACTAAGAAAGTTATGCTTATATATCTGAATAAATCATTAAAAAAATTCAAATGCACCATATATAACTGTTGCAAACAATTTATCCCAAGACGTAATTTTCATAATTGTTGCAAACAATTTATCCCACACTTTTAGCATTTTAGCATTTTGTTTGAGACATTAATTTTAATATTGTAATTTATTACCACAAAAATATATGTATTTTTTTTATATGTAACCACCATATATATTTATATATACTTCATATATTAGTATATACTTCATATATGAGTATATACTCATATAAACTACATATATACTTGTAGATAATTTGTATTTATTTTCAGAAAAAATATATCTATTTTTATATACATACATACCATATATACTTCTATATACTCATATATATTGTACATATACTTATAGATAATATGTTTTTGGTTTTTAGAAAATATATGTATTTTTTATATACTAATATATACTTCATATATGGATATATATGGTTATATACTTCATATATACTTATAGATATTATGTATTCTTTTAAAAGTAAGTATATGAGGGTGTTTGGCCCATGGACTTCTTGAACTCGGATAAAAAAATATTAACTCCCTAGACTTCAAGAGTAATTATTATTCAACTCCCCTGACTTCTACAATAATTACTATTCAAGTTTGGGAAACTATTCAAGTCTGTCTCATTTTTTGAGACAACACATTTCTCTCTCTTTCTCTCTCTCCCTCCCTCACAAATACTTTTAATTACTTAAAAAAAAACGTAATTTAAACAAAATGTGTAAAATGATTAAAAATGAAATTCAACCTATTTTTATTATTTTAAATATAAATTAGGTTGTTCAATCAAAATTGATACTTAAATAAAATTCAAAATGTAGTATTCTTAGCTTATTTGGATCAGTTTAAATTAATGGATTAAAATCTTTCAAATTCACATGTAATATTTAACACACTATTGTACGACTCTCTTTTAATTGAAAACTATCAAAATAAAATGAATAATTAATGTGAGTGATATTGAAAAAAGAATGTGAAGTATTGTGATGAAAATTATTTTTGTTATCTTCAAAAAAATACATAAAATAAAAGGCAAAAACCACATTCTTAAAATTTATTAAAAGAAGTCCTTAACAATGAAAATATGAAAATTATAGAAAAAATAGATAAAATAAACCTATAGAAAATATTGTAAAAAAAAAAAAAACTAAAACAAACTAACATGGATGAGATGCTGATTTCCGAGTAAAGTGGATTCAGATGCAATGAAGAGTTTAGAGGGGGGAGGCGGAGAAAGATGCGTTTGACACATGGGTGAGGGTAAGACTATACTTATATGTTTTTCTTTTTTTTCTTTAAAAAGTTTGTAAAATATACCTACATTTATAAAAACAAAAAAATCTCAAACTTTTATGAAAAATCTTAAATATAGTTGGACATTTTTTATAAAAATAAGAATTGTCGACATTAATAAAAAAATCATAGGAATAAAGGGGTTATTTATGTATTTATCCCTAGAAGATTAGTTTGAATCAAATTCAAAAGTGGAGAACATTATTTTGTTGTCTTAATCTACAAATATGGTTTGTGGCATCTAATTTGGCATGTAGTTTACAGAACATAACATGACCTTAAAATCTTAAATATAGTTGGACATTTTTTATAAAAATAAGAATTGTCGACATTAATAAAAATATCATAGGCAGAAAAGGGGCTATTTATGTATTTATCCCTAGAAGATTAGTTTGAATCAAATTCAAAAGTGGAGAGCATTCTTTTGTTGTCTTAATCTACAAATATTGTTTGTGGCATCTAATTTGACATGTAGTTTACAGAACATAACATGACCTTTTAATTTTTTTTTTTTTTTTTTCGGATTGAACCCATGACCTCTTAGTCAAAGCACAACCTTATACCAATTGAGCTATGCTCAGTTTGACATATATAAAAGCATTTATACCATATTAACTATTTAAAGTTTGAGAATAATTAAAGGCGACGTAGACGAAACACTTAGGGGCCGTTTGGTTGACGTCTTTGAGGGTGGGCATCAGGATGGGAATGACTTTTTGATGGTTTCCCACGTTTGGTTGGGGTCTTAGCATTTATGCCTGGGCATAGCTGTAGACCAGGCATCAGAAGTATGACTTTCTGATGCCCTCCATTTTAGACGACTTTCTTCGAAGTTATTTTTTTTTTTTTAAATCTCTTCTTCATTCTTTTTTTTTTACAACGTCTTCTTCCTAAGTTTTTTTTTTTTTTTTTTTATTAAATCAATTCCAAACTCTAATTTCAAGTTTGTGTATTTTTTTCTTCTTTTTTTTTTTTGGTTAAATTCATTCCAAAGAGCTTTGTGTATTTTTTTATTTTTTTTTTGTTAAATCGATTTCAATACCTTCTTGATTTAAGATGTGCGATAGTTATACGATCGCATAGGTTGGTGTGCGATAGCTATGCGATCGAACAACAACCTGTGCGATAACTATGCGATCGCACAACAACCTATGTGATCGCGTAGGTTGCCAGTTATCGCATAGTTATGCGATCGCACAGCAACCTATGTGATCACATAGGTTGTCAAGTATTGCACACCAACCTATGTTTAGTAATAGATGATAGATTAAATTTGATTTTTGAATTATATAACTTTTATCATTAGTTCTTCAATTTTATATTTGTATTAATTAATTAACTAGAATTCAAAATTTGTATAATTTTAAATACCTTTCTTTGAACATAATTATTAAGATTTATTGTTAAATAAAATAAACAACAATTAATTATTTAAAATTTATTTGCAAATCTGATGACATTCTTGTGCAACACCAATCACAGACATCATTTATTCCCACGAAAATCTGATGACATTCCCATGCAGCACCAAACACAGACATCATTGATTCACAAAGGCATCTTCTATTCCCAGTAATCTGCAAATCCTCAAACCAAACAGCCCCTTAGACCAAACCAAACCACAATAAAACATTTGAGGTTGAACGGGTAGACATATAAAACTCTGAGGGGACGTTTGGGGGATGGTTTTGGGTTGGGGTGGTTTTTGGTTCTAAACCCAAAACCATGTTTGGGGCAATTGGTTTGGTCGGTCGATATTTGATTATCGCCACTCTCAGGGTGTCGAATCCTACCAAATTAAATTTATAATACTGATCTTGCTAAACTAACTGGTAGTTAACGGCAATCGGGTCGATCCACATGGAGTTAATTCTAATTTGTCTTCAATTGAGTCAAATTTGAAATTAAAATGCAACAAGGGGGGTTGATCGGTTTTTAATGACATGCGAAAAAAGGTAATTACTAACGGAAGAATCAAACAATAAAACAAACGTGCAAGACTTGGGGAGTCGGGACTGCCAATTGATGTAAATCAGTTCATCGAACACTTATAAACTTAGTCAGAGCCATTCAAACACACAATTGTTCACTCAAAATTATCGTAGCAAACAATCCCAATGAAATTAGCTAGATGGGTGCAATTCTAACTAAACATGACAATTAATTAACTTAAGGTGATCAATCCTAGATTAACTAAAGCCAGTAATACATCAATGGACATGCAATGCCAAACATGCAATGCTACCTAAGGCTCAACTCAACCTCTTGTTACTTAGGCGATTAGGAGAGGCAACCGTATCACTAATCTAATTAACGAAGTAACAAGCATACATGTCGTGAGTGTTAATCAATTCAAATAAACATGCTAATAAGAATATGCTTAGAAGAAGTAGATGTTCAAACATTCAAGACTAAGTAAAACTTAAAATCACAAGTCTCCCATCAATACATCAATGGACAAATCCCTAAAATCCCAAAATCTTAACACTTACCACGGGCCTTCCATGGGAGTTGGAGCAATCCAAGTTTCCATGGGAGCTCTAGAGCTCATACAACATAAAAAGGGGAAGAAAAGCTCAAAAAACTGTTGGAACTCGCGAAATCCCGAGGGTAAAAACCAGTTGAACTTCTGACATAAAATCGGAGAAGACGACTTAAATAGTTGACGTAGCGTCGATACGCTACAGGGAGCGTTGCGACGCTACTGAAGGGAATTTCCTGCGCGCGCGTTCGGAGCGTCGAGACGCTAGGGACAACGTCTCGACGTTGTTGCCCATTTTGCTCTCGGGTCTGATTTTATATTTTTGCCTTCGAGCGACGTCGAGGCGCTCTTAGCACAGTCTCGACGCTGGGCCTTTGGTGTAACGACCCGTAATTTTAGACTAATCCCGAGTACGTTACTAACAACTGACTTTTAAATCTCGTTTAAACTAACCGTATTGCTCCGAGAATTTCGGCAGCACAACGACGTAACCTCAATAACTACCCAATTATGTAACACCTGAAAAGCAGAAAAACTCAACAAAACCCCGCCATATCAGGTAAAGAAAGACACCATCTAGTCCAACAACGCTCTCAGTCAGAAAAATAAATATAAAACCCTTCAGGTCGAAATCCTAAAAGACAACTCAAGTCTAGCTACAAAACATACAACCTTATTAACTTTATAAGACAACTACTAGAAATAACACAGAAAGACTGAAACCAGCGGAAGCAACTTCATAAATAAGTAACACTTGACTAACTATAAATACATAAAAGATATTCAGCTAATGGTCTCTTTTTCTCACGTCTCCTCGTCAGCATCACCAAGCTCGTAGTATTACTCATCACCTGCAAAAATTGCATAATTTGTGGGAGTCAGTACATAACACGTACTGGTAAGTAGCTCCTACCTGAGGAGCCACAAAACAACAAACATACATGCATCACAACGATGTGCTTCTCACATCAAACACATCAACAATAATCATTTGGACATGCTCAATACATAAATAACAACAACATCATACATACACTCGTGTCATACATATCCATCAACTAACTTGAGTTCTAACAAGCTCTCTCAAAATACAACCGAGTACAAACAACTTTATCCAGATCTTCTCAAACTCCATTGAGTCCTCTCCGACTCAACCCTAGCTTCACAAGCTCTCTCCGACTCTACTGAGTTCCTTAAGTCCACTCTCGGACTCCACCGAGTTATCTCAACTCAACTCAACTCAACTCGACTCGTGGCCCTCACAAGCCCTCTGAGACTAACTCCTTCGAGTCACATCGACCCCTGACCATTTGTACCCAGGGCATCGACACTTCTCTATGGCGCTCAGCGTTCGACCCTTGACCATTTATACCCAAAGCCTCGAACTGTTGCATCGCCCCTTGACCATTTGTACCCAAGGTGCACCGATGACTTTGCAACGTATTGGCCCTTCCCGCGGCGCCCAACACTTGCTTAAACCATGGTGACATATCACCCTTCGACCATTTGTACCCGAGGTGCACTGATATTCACCCTACTTCCCTTAGTGACATACTACCCCTCGACCATTTGTACCCGAGGCGCACTAGTATTCACTGAACATTCTCTGTAACCACAAGTTACACTCTTTTCCTTAACACTAATCAACCGACCGTGACATACTACCCCTCGACCATTTGTACCCGAGGCGCACTAGTATTCACTGCACTTTTCTTTATTACAACGTAAACCCTCGACTCTTTATACCCGAGGCTTCAACATCACCTCTCATCACAATTCCACGGTCCTCTGACCCTATTTAACACATACTTGATTCACATCTCAAATATGCACAACTAAACATGACTCCTAGACCATGTTCACTGTCAATAGTAAACAGCACGTCACCACGTACAAAGTATACTTTCAACATAAACATAACATTATCATGCATCTCATGCAATCTCAGCATCACCACAGCATGCTCAACTTCATCACAATACACACAACAATTCAACATGTCTTACACCAGAACAATAGCACATACATCCATAATCTCATCACCAGATTAATCTATTCATAATGCAACTCAAGTGCAACATGCTAAGCACTCAAATGTGCTTAGTCTTATCGGAGAGTTCATAAATAATAGTACATCATCATGCTAAGCACTCAGATGTGCTTAGTCTTATCAGAGACGCAACAACAACATTAACAATTCATATAATCCATAATATAAAGAAATTACTAGGACATGCGTGCTAACATACAACAAATAGCAAACAGACTCCACAAGTAAGAACTACTTACATCACATCCTACAACGCTTTCATGGCTATTCAAGAGGTTCCGCTTGAGATTCACCCAAGACGATCCAATTCTTAGCTGGTGGGTAATCAAGGGTGTTTGGAATGATTCGGAGCTGCGAACAACGAGTTTCTAAAGAGGTCTCGAATGGTGCTGGTTGGTGTCCGACGAAGCCTGAACTTGCAGATTTGGATTCGTTAGGGAATGGGTAAACCAAATATGAGGTCAATTAAACATGGATCATTGGCGAAACTCACCAAAGAGACTGGACACCTTGTCGGTTGGTGTTCGAAGGTGTCCAAAACTACATATGGAAAGTGTTCGCGCATTAGAAACTAAGCTACACTAATTTTAAAGAGTTGAAAATACAATTATAGAGATCGTTACCCACTGATTCCTCCCCAAAGGGTTCGAATCCTTGCTGGACAATGCTCGACAAGTTTCAAATTAGCAGATCTGAACGTTACAGATTAAGGGTAATCAGATCTGAGGCTAACCAGAGCGTTGAATGCACAAGCAAGACAGATCGAGCCCAAGGGTGTTGCTGCCACAACGTGGAACTCACACTGTCGAAGCTTCAAGGCCCAATCGTCGATCGGGGAGTGTCACACATGCCGTCTAAAGGGGAAATCGCGTGGGAGCTCGCCACTTATCGGCTGCCCGTCACCGTCGACGCCGTAAGGAAGGACGCCAAAGGTCGACGCCGTATGGAATGCGGAGGGCTCGCGGTTCGTCGAGAGGAGGAACGCCACTGATGTTCGTCGAAAACGCGTAGCAGATCTGACGTGGGGTCGGAATCGCAACGTCGTCCACTTGCGGGTGATCGCCGATGGGTCGCAAAGCAGAGGGTCGTTGCAGGAGGGGCTACGTCGCTTGCCGCCGTCGATCTGCCACCGGAGAAGGTTGGCCGGCAAACGAGGGCGGCTGGAGATGGAGTTTGGGCAAGAGGGATGGGGCGGCTTCGTGAAGGGAAGAAGATGAAGAATTTTCTTCTTTTTTTTTAACTTTTCTTTTAATTCCCCAAAGATAAAATGACCTAAGGAATAAGTCATTATTCCCTTAAATCTCGTTTTTCCACTAAACTAAATCTAACTTAGAAATGGGAAAATCCAAGAAATAACAATTTGAGTTTCTCTTCAAACTTGAAAGTGAGGTCTAAAATTAAGCCTCACAACTTATGAAATTAAAGATTTAATTAGAATTCTACTTTCCTAAATTATAGAAATTATTTTCTCAACTTTGGGGCTAAGCTGGGATTCTAATTTCCCAAATTAGAACCCTTAAACAACTAAGACCAATTAATTTAACGTTAACGAACCGAAGGAATTTAAAGGCATATTTGAACTTTAAAATAGCCTAATTTTGAAACGCGGGGCGTTACATTTGGTCTCAAATTGCCCTTTTGCTCCTTTTCTTTACCTGATTCACTCCCAAAGCCTTTAAACGACCTTCTTAGCTCTGAAATGTGCTATTGGACTCCACGAGCTCTTTACCGCGAAACACCTACAACAGAGGCAATTAATCAACAATAAGCACAATATTTAGCCATAATTATGGAGCAAATAATAGATTCAAATGAGAGCTATCAGGGTTGGGTACCCCGGGTTTTGGAAGCCAACCCCATTGGTTACTTCTCTCAAACCCTCCCCAAACACATGGTTTTTCTTAAAATTACACTATATTGGTGGGGTCCACCATTTCTCTCTCCACGTGTTTTATAATTATGGTGGGTCCCAACATTCCTCTACCTAATTTTCTAAATATTATGGTGGCCCACCATATTTCTTTCATTTTTCTCAAAATTATGGATCCCGCAATTTTGTTTGGGAAATTAAGAGGAATGTCTATTTTAAAATAGTGAAAATGAAAAATATCTAAAAGTGGGAATGTCTTGCACTCTGTCTAGAGTGATTGTAGAGGGAAGGTTGTTAAGTTTTTTTCCCCATTATAACCCTATTAGTTATTAGCCCTTTCTTATTTTACAATTTAGAATTTTAAAATAAAATGATTGGACACTAGAATATTTTTGGGTGAGGTGTTTGGTTATCGTTAATTGGAGCTGCGATTTTCATTTTCCGTTATGTGTTGTTGGTGATGTGTACTTGCAGATATACCTTCGTAATGGTGGCCAGATGTGCAAAACCTAAATATAACAAACAAATCATTCCTCTATCCACCCTATTATTTAGGTTTGATATCTCTATGAACATTTCATCTTTAACCTTCAACAACCTCTACATTAACGCATTGTCTAACAATATTTCAAACTTTCTATCCTCGATGTACCAACCCCTAAATTAAAGCACTAGTTGAACTTTGGAAAATTAAGAGGAATGTCTAGTTTTAAATAGTTTGTTGTATATACACGTATATACTCCATTAAACTCTAATTTGATTCTAGATTTGCATTAGGAAAAAAAACTAATAAAGTATAATCCTTATCTAAAATCTAAAATAAAATCTTTTAATTTGAATCTAAAATATCAAATAAAATCCTTAAATATGAATCTAGATTTCGAAAACAACGATATTATGATTAAGGGAGGGTATTTGAATCTCTAACTCTCCCTTCATCACAACATTTAATTAATTAAATAAGGTGAAATTTGAAGAGTTGATATTTAAAAATTTAAATGAGGATTCTTCATTCGTAAGGAATGTATCCAATTTGTTTTCAAATTTCAAACTTTCGAAAAGAAACTAAAAGGAAAAGAAAAAAAAACAAGAAAATAACAGAGAAACAAATTGTTTTAAAAATTAAATACTCAAAAGAAACCCTATTTTTTTTTCTCTTTTTCTTCATTCAGCCGCTCCCTCTATCAACTCATGACTCATTTTCCAATCGCCACCACCTCACGTCTCCCTTCCTCTCCGATCTCATCTCCGACAACGCACCTATGTCCAGCGACGAATTCCGTCGGTTGCATCTCCGGCGAGGGCGTGATGTGGGAGTGGTAAGTCTCCTCCTCCGACGATCTCTCGTCTTGATTGATTAAGCATCGATTTTAACTCGCAATCCTTTCGATTTCAATTTTTGGTATTTTGCAAACGTTCTATTCAACATTGATAGTCATCACTCACTCCGTCTGACGCTAAATTTGTGAGATTTTGGTGTATTTTCTTACTGTCCAACATTGAATTTTGAGCTACTTTCGGCATTTGGCGAGTATCCAAAAGCTGGGATGAGTATACTGCCTTGTATACACCTAAATGTGACAAAACCATTTGTAGCAACAACATTTCCTCAAGTATACATGGATGTTGAATTCATTTTTGTATGTTAAGTGTATAACCATGTAACTCTGACTAGTTCGTTGTCATTTTTTTTTTCCTTTTAACATCTCTGGAACTTCTCATCCCTTACTTCTCTCTCTTAACTTCTCATCCTTTACTTCTCTCCAACAATTTCCAATTTTACAGCATCATTTTATTCAATTTCTAAATTTTAGAAAATTGTAGGGGTAGTTTTGTCCATTGCTGTGTAAATTTAATTACTAAATATAGAGTTTAGACATTATTTCAAAAACAAAGTGTGTTGGACCTTTTTCATGATGGCTTCTCAGGTTTTAGACATTTTTCTTGTTACCCCAATTTTTTTCTAAATTTTATTACAATATGGTAGATTTCACGGGGTTTTTGTACGGGCGACCCACCCCCCGGGGGGCGCGAAGTTTTTTGACTCTCGGGCTTGAAGTGCAAGTTTTCTGCCCTTTTGCTATCGTCAGCAACACCCTGATCACGATCGCTAACCATCTCAAGCAGCTACACCCACCCGTTAATATTCCCTACGGAACTTCTATTTATACATCCCACCCACTTTAAACAGTCGATGCATAGGCGCATGAACCCATCTTTTTTCTTCAAGAACAAGATTGTGGCACCCCAAGGCGAAACACTGGGGCGAATAAAGCCTATATCCCATAACTCTTATATTTGTGTCTTAAGTTCTTTCAATTCTGCTGGGGCCATTCTATATGAAGCTTTAGAAATGAGAGTTATTTTTCAATTTGAGCTCCATGCCGATATCTACCTCTCGTGCGGTGGAAAATCCAACTTACTTTACCAACACAACTGTTCCATTCAAAGTTGGCTTACTTTCTTCTTTCAATCGAAATGACGGCTTCATTAGTTTTGGGTATTAACTTGATCACCATCTACATTTTCACCAATAAAGCCACAAAGTTTCATTTTTTTTTCATAGCTCTTCGACAACCATTGACGATAGTCATTTCTAATAATAATAAAAAAATATTTTCTTCAATTCTTATGAAATCTAGGACTGAAGCTCGCTAAAGCACTCTTCCAACATCTGTATTGTCCCTACTTAAATCCTTGGTTCATGAAATATATATATATATATATATATATATATATATATATAGACCAATACATACCAAGGTTCAAAGTCCCAAATTAATAACAAGAATTCTTTCACCAATTCCAATTTACATCCAAACAAAACTAATACCATAGAAGGTTGTGCCCAAGCGTACTTGGAGTTTCAACATGATTATTTCCTACATCTTCCGAGATAGCAAAACTTCCTCATATTACCTTTCCCCTTCTTATACTTTTCTTTATTGAAGTCTTTATACTCCAAATGACAATTTTCATTTTCCAAGTCGGGCTTATCCTGAACAATATGTAAATATGTCTCTACTTATAATTCTTCCATAGATTTGGGCCCAAATTGATTCCTTGAAAGAATTTTATGCTTACTTTATGGTCTTGCATTTAAGGACCCAAAACTTCCTCTTAGACCAATTAAACTAATCTTTCTTCGTAATCATGGCATGGATCAAATCCAAGTAGGTTGAGGTGCTTTGAAAATGACTCTTTTAGTTCAAAACTAACAACTTATTATTTATTTTTATTTTTTTTACGTTACAACTCAAGTCTTCTTTCGCTACTTTGACCTTCTTTGTTAACCACACCAACTAAGTTCGGTATTTTAAAGAGACATCATCAAATTATCACTTAACTCAATCTCGTAACTTTGTCATTTTTCTTTTCTTAGCAGAACACAAGAAAAACCAGAATATCCTACTTAGTCCATCAAACCTTGAACTCTACAAGATTAAAATATACTTTCATATTCCAACAACTTCCTGTCGAATTATACTTTAAAACTTTTAAGCCCAACAAAAAAACAGACGTCTTGGATTATTCCTTCATCAAGTAGTTTGCTTATTACTAGATCCTTCCCTCACTCCAATTTAACTAACTTACTCGACTCTAACATCATTCTGTAAGGAAACCCCCTTACTCAAGGTATGTATTTATTGATTGAACTAAACTCTCTGACCAATACAACAAGTACCACACTCGGTAGTTGCCTCTAATCTCCTTGAGATTCTTCTAATTCTTATCTATCCTACAAACAAGCAGCCAACACCTATATATACTATATTGGCTTAACCGTAAATGTAACCAACTATATTAGAAATAACAAACTTAACCCATTCCCAACTGCTTTGGCATTTTGGCCCTTCTGCTATAATACTTCAGGGTGGGCGGTTGCTGGTATCTAACAATACCCTCGGCCTCAAAATCGACCTTGTCCTCAAGGTCGAAGGTGGGGAACTGGCGCCGAATATCCCGAACATTTTCCCAGGTGGCCTCATGAGCCGGAAGGCCTTGCCAGCTGATTAACGCCTCTGTTGCGCCTGTCACCTCATTCTTTTGATAGGCAAAAACTTCGTCCGGGCGAGTGATCCAAGCAAACTCATCGGTCAAGATAGGAGGGCCGACTTGGGCTTCCTGATGCTGTCCCAATGCTCTCTTCAGCTGAGAGATATGGAACACCGGATGAATGCGGGCGTCGTGAGGTAATTGGAGCTTGTACGCCACCTTGCCAAAACGCTCGATTACTTTGTATGGACCAAAGTATTTAGGGGATAGCTTCTCATTTTTCCTTCGGGCAAGGGTTGCCTGCCGATAAGGGCGCAACTTGACAAATACTGACTCGCCCACATCTAACTCTTTATCACTTCGCTTGGTATCCGCATATTTTTTCATTCGGTCTTGAGCAGCTAACAAGTTTGCTCGCAACTGATGGATAGCCCCATCCCGGTCCTGCAAAGTCTGGTCCAGTGATGCGTTGGAAGTTCTAATGCCATCATAGGCTAACAAGGGAGGAGGGCTGCGGCCATACACCGCCTGGAATGGAGTCACGCCGAGAGAAATATGGTACGTGGTGTTGTACCAATATTCAGCCCAATGGAGCCAAGACTTCCACTGCGTGGGTCGTTCGCTGCAAAAGCATCGAAGATAAGTTTCCAATCCTTTGTTAACAATTTCCGTCTGCCCATCCGTTTGGGGATGGTAAGAAGTACTGTGCCTCAATTTGGTTCCCGCCGAACGAAACAACTCGCGCCAAAAGTGACTTAGGAACACTTTATCCCGATCGGACACAATCGTCTTAGGAAAACCGTGAAGCCGGACAATGTCTTTAATAAACACCTCACTGACAGTTTTGGCGGAAAAAGGATGCTTGAGTGGCATGAAATGGCCATATTTACTTAGGCGATCCACGACTACGAAGATGGAGTTATACCCGTCTGATCTCGGCAGTCCTTCAATAAAATCCATGCTCAAGTCCTCCCAGATCCGAGCAGGGATGTCTAATGGCTGAAGCAAACCAGCTGGGGACGCTGTTAAGTCTCTGAAAGTGACTTATTTAGGACCCATTTAGCTTAAGAAGATGTACACTTTTAGGTGTTTTTGATAGCATTTAGCCTAAACCTATGCTTAAATATGAGAATGAGAAGAAGGTAGCTAAATTAGGACTTATGCACAATAGGAAAGAAAAGGGTTGAAAACCGAAGAAAAAGAATGAAAAAAACTGCATTGCGACAGCATTGCGAAAACATTGCTGAAGCCGCAATTATTCAAGTGAAAACCGTAAGTTGACTGATCTTTTTCTGTTAATTTCCGTGGTTTCAGGGATTCGTTCTTTCTCCTCCATCCATTCTGATATACGACGTTGAAGATTGATGGTTCTCCTTGGCCCAAGCGCACCTGCAAACTACTATAAAAGGGGGTCAAAGTCGGAGGTTCCATCATCATCCGAAAGCGCAGAAGCTTCTCGCAGTCCACCTTTCCCCACTGTTTTCCTTTGCCGTCTGTTGGAGTGAGAGTCTCAGCTGTTGGAATCGATAATCTGATAGGAAGGAGAGGAGATTCTTCTTCTCTCTCGATTGGATTCATCCAAGCAAGGCTGACCTTTCATCCCCTTCATTTGTGGCGACTGCAACAAGGCTTTCAAGCACTGTTTACTGCTTTTTGTCTTTCCTTTCTCATTTCCAGCATTGTTTAGTTGTTGCTTCTTGTTTAGTGATTAGTCTACTTCATTTCGTTGCTTTCTGTCTTTGGATTATTTGCTTTAAGTTTCCCTTTGTTCGTTCAAACATTCAAAGTAATCAAATTACAAGTCTTCATTTCACAGTTTCCATCTTCTGCTGCTACGGTTTTGTCCTACTGTTTTGAGTACATTTCCCTTCTAAGCATGTCTGTTTTATCTCATACTTCTGTTCTCTATATATCCATGAGTAGCTAAGTCACTTAGGGGCATGCTAATGACAGAACTATAGGCTAAAAAACGTGAACCAAGCATGTAGGATAGCTCTCGATCATTGATTGTATGTAAGCTTCATCCCACGGGCAATTTCGATTGGCCATCCATTTTGTCCAAAGAACTCCTAACCTCTGGAAGGAGTAAGAGTTCAGAGTCGTATAATCATGCTAGCCTTTCATGGTAACCAGGAAACGGCCTAGGAATAGGCGTTTCCCTAGTACAAACTAAACACTCCTGTTTTAACAAGATGCTTAAGACCTTACTTTGAGTTGAGTAAACTAAAGAATCTAATGCATGGAATCGGACGATACATGAGATAGAGTGAGTTTGATGCATAGAGAGTAGATCCAGTGCTTAAGAATCGTATAATAACGCCTATAGGATAGTCATTAGTAGCCCTTAATTCACCCATTTACACACTTTCGCTGTTATTCAATTGCGGTAAAATTGCGGTGTCCGCAATTCTGCTAAGTTACAATTCTGTTTAGCTGTTTTCTTCTTCGTTTATTAATTTCATTTCTTGTCCGTTGAGTCTAATTTCAACTTCCATTTGTTTATGTTGCATTCCTCTACACATTCAGCAAAAATTAGATAATTAAAAACCAATTTTACCCCATCAAATCCACCCCTTCTTTCTGAACAAAAAACTTCGCGAATAGCTAAAAACAAGTCTCTGTGGGAAAACGAATGAAATATACTTACTACTTGCTATAAGATCATGTATGCTTGCATGTTCTGAGTGCTCTCTCTCTCTCTTATTTCTCATTTTTATTAACACATTGAGCACGCAACAAGTTTTTGGCGCCGCTGCCGGGGACTTATTTTAAGTGAAAACGAAGTTTGTTAAGTTTGAAAAACCAAGTTTATTATCGATTGAAACTAATCTACTTTCCACTTCTTTTGCAGGTACTATTGGGTTAGTTTATGAGTGAGCGTTCAAGTAGTGATCTAGAGTTCAATCCTGAGCCTGAGAGACTACTTAGAGCTAGAAACAAAGCAAAGAAACGACTCTTTAAACAACCTCCTATACCTCAAATCATACCTGAAATCGAAGAAATGGACGATATAGTTCCAAATCCGGTACCTGTCATTCGCAACCCCATCGAAATAGCGAATGACAAGAATAGTGCCATTCTTTCATACCTAGTACCTATGCCTGGGGAGCTGAACCCCAGCATAATCCGTCCTGAAATCACTGCCCACTCATTCGAGTTAAAGCCAGTGATGTTCCAAATGTTGTCCACTGTGGGACAATTCTTTGGAATAGAAAATGAGGACCCCCACAACCATCTTAGGAACTTCTTAGGAGTCAGTGATACCTTTATCATCCCTGGAGTGTCCCAAGAAGCTTTAAGGCTATACTTGTTCCCTTACTCTTTGAGGGACAAAGCCAAAACATGGTTGAACTCATTACCCTCTGGATCTGTCCGCAATTGGACAGATTTAGCAGAAAAATTCCTAGTCAAATACTTCCCACCTGATAGGAATTCTACCTTTCGTGATGATATAGTTAAGTTTAAACAAGCCGATAATGAGTCTCTTCACGAAGCTTGGACTAGATTCAAAGATCTTCTTCTTAAATGTCCACATCATGGCATCCCATGGTGTATCCAAATAGAGGTCTTTTTCAAAGGATGCAACCCCAGCACTAGGCAAGTCTTAAATTCATCTGCTGGTGGTTCCATGTTGTCCAAGAGTTACAACGAGGCCTATGAGATCTTGGAGAAGATCTCAGCATCTCACTGTAGGTGGTCAGATGATCCAGTCGAGCCAACTAGGGCTCAAGACAAGGATGCTCTAAGTGCAATGAGCACCCAAATAAATGCCCTGACCAACCTAGTTAAGCAAATGGCTCAGGCCAATCTTCAAACCAGTGCCAACACCGCTACTGCCATGTCAATGGGCACCCAACAAAGTCAAGGTGAGGCACTTATATGTGGATTCTGTGGGGAAGGGCACCTGTATGAATACTGCCCTGGGAATCCATCCTCAGTCTGCTACATTGGAAGTCAGCAGCAGCCTAGGAACAACCCCTACTCCAATACTTACAACCCTGGTTGGAGGAACCACCCAAACCTGTCATGGGGTGGCCAACAAAATGCTAACCAAAATCCTAACCAACCTAGACCGAGTGGAACACCTGGTTTCACTCCCCAACATAACCAATCAATGTATCAAAAACCTTACAACCAACCTGTAGGATCTTCTGTAGAAAACTTACTCAAGGAATACATAGCTAAGAATGATGCTACTCTTCAAAGCCAACAAGCTACTCTTAGGAGCCTAGAGAACCAAATAGGCCAATTAGCCAATGAACTCAAGAGTAGGCCCCAAGGTAGACTCCCTGCTGATACCGAGGTGCCAAGGAGAGATGGTAAAGAGCAAGTTCAAGCAATTGAACTCAGAAGTGGTAGACCCTTGGTGAGCAACACAAAGGACACACCAAAGAGAGTAGAGAACACTGAGTCTAGTGCTCCACTGGAGTCTCTGCCAAGCCAAGGCCCACCACCAACTAGCACATCAGGAGCCAGGCTAGAGCCAATTATTGAGGAGATAGAAGAAATTCCAAGGCCTCCACCTATCCTAAGGCGCCCTGACGTGCCTGCATATGTGCCACCACCTCCATACCCTCGAAGGCTTAAGAAGAAGCAGGAACAGGAAGTTCATTTCAATAAATTCTTAGAAATTCTTAAGCAAGTGCATGTCAACATTCCTTTTGTAGAAGTTTTACAGTCTATGCCTTCATATGTAAAGTTCTTGAAGGATATTATTACTAACAAAAAAATAATTGGTGAGTTTGAAACAGTAAACCTCACTGAGGAGTGCAGTGCCATCCTCCAAAACAAGCTGCCCAAGAAGGAGAAGGATCCTGGTTCCTTCACCTTACCTGTAGAACTTGGAGGCAAGCACGTGGGCAGAGCGCTTTGTGACCTGGGCGCCAGCATAAACCTCATGCCCCTATCCCTATTCCGCCAGTTGGGAATAGGAGAAGCACGTCCAACCACTGTCACCTTACAACTAGCAGACAGATCCATTGCATATCCAGAAGGTAAAATTGAGGATATTTTAGTAAAGGTTGACAAATTTATTTTCCTTGCAGATTTCATTATCCTGGATTATGAAGCAGACAAGGAGGTCCCCATCCTGCTAGGCAGACCATTTCTAGCCACAGGTAGGGCACTTATAGACGTCCAAAAAGGTGAGCTTACTATGAGGGTTCATGATGAAGAGGTAAAGTTTAGTGTATATAAAGCTTTAAGGTATCCCTCTGACCTTGAATCCTGTGCTAGTATGGACGTAGTTGATTCTTTAATGGAAGAACAATTGGAGCATGTATTACTGACCAAGCATGCTAATGAATATGTAGGATTAGATGTAGCTGACTTGAATGTATCTGACATAATGGACATAGCTGTAGATAAACCACAACATGTATGTATGAATATAGACCTAACTGATAGACCTGTAAATCCTTTAAAGCCATCTATTGAGCATCCACCTGTTTTAGAACTAAAACCACTACCCACTCACCTCAAGTATGCATATTTAGGGAGTAATGAAACTCTGCCTGTTATCATTTCTTCTAAACTAAGTGAAAAGCATGAGGTTGAGTTAATATTACTGCTTAAGAAACATAGGAAGGCTATTGCATGGACTATTGCTGATATTAGAGGCATTAGCCCTTCTTATTGTATGCATAAGATTATACTAGAGGAAGAGCACACACCTAGAGTAGATCATCAACGTAGGCTGAACCCCTCTATGAAAGAGGTAGTTAAGAAAGAAATAATAAAATGGTTAGATGCTGGTGTGAACTTTCCCATAGCTAGTAGCCAGTGGGTGAGTCCTATACAATGTGTACCTAAAAAGGGTGGGATGACTGTGGTAGTCAATGAGAACAACGAACTGATTCCAACTAGGACTGTCACAGGGTGGAGAGTGTGCATGGATTACAGGAAATTAAATAAAGAAACTAAGAAAGACCACTTCCCTATACCATTCATTGACCAGATGTTAGACAGAATAGCTGGTAGAGCCTACTATTGCTTCTTAGATGGTTATTCTGGCTATAACCAGATTACTATAGACCCTAAGGACCAAGAGAAGACTACCTTCACGTGCCCTTTTGGAACTTTTGCCTTTCGCAGAATGCCTTTTGGCTTATGCAATGCACCGGCAACTTTCCAAAGGTGCATGATGGCAATCTTCTCTGAGTTGGATGAGTCCATGATAGAAATATTCATGGATGACTTCTCAGTCTTTGGGGACTCATTTACAAACTGTCTAGAAAACATAGGACAGGTCCTGGCTAGATGTGAAGAGACTCACTTAGTCCTTAATTGGGAGAAGTGTCACTTCATGGTGGATGAAGGGATTGTCTTAGGTCATAGAGTGTCAAGGGCTGGAGTGGAGGTCGATAGGGCCAAGATAGAGATCATAGAGAAGTTGGTAGAGCCTCAGAATGTCAAGGCCATTAGGAGTTTCTTAGGGCATGCTGGCTTCTACAGAAGGTTCATCAAGGACTTTTCTAAGATAGCCAAGCCCCTATGTGAGCTTCTAGAGCTAGGTAGGCCATTCATCTTCTCTAAAGACTGTGTAGTAGCCTGGACCACCCTTAAGAAAGCACTAGTCACCGCACCTGTTATAGTAGGGCCAGATTGGGATCTCCCATTCGAGATGTTATGTGATGCTAGTGACTATGCTGTAGGGGTCATGTTAGGACAGAAGATTAACAAGCTGACACATCCTGTATATTATGCTAGTAAGACCTTGAATGAGGCTCAATGTAATTATACAACTACTGAGAAAGAGATGCTTGCTGTAGTGTTTGCTTGTGAGAAATTCAGAAACTATATTGTAGCCACTAGAACAATTGTATACACTGACCATTCTGCCTTGAAATATCTTATGAGGAAGGCTGATGCCAAGCCTAGGTTGATTAGGTGGGTGTTATTGCTGCAGGAGTTTGATTTGGATATTCGAGACAAGAAGGGATGTGAAAATGTGGTTGCAGATCACCTTTCTCGATTGCAGCACAATTGCGAAAAAATTGCGGATCCCGCAATTTCTGATGCTTTTATTGATGAACATATCTTTGTTTTGACTCATCGTGATAACGATGAGGAACCTTGGTTTGCTGACATTGCTAACTTCCGTGCATCACAGGTATTACCAGTTTTCAAGGGAGGACAAGAGAAGAAGAGGTTCCTTCATGAAGCAAGGAAATTCATCTGGGATGACCCCACACTTTACAGAACCTGTGCTGATGGCTTACTGAGGAAGTGTGTTTCAGCGGCTGAAGCGAAGTCTGTGCTGCAGCACTGTCACGTATCTCCTTATGGTGGACACTTTGGTGGCCAACGAACAGCTGCGAAGGTATTTCAGAGTGGCTACTATTGGCCAACAATCTTCAAGGATGCCCACAACTATGCCCATAGCTGTGATGAATGCCAAAGGACAGGTAACCTCAGTCGGAAGGATGAGATGCCCCTCACCTACATCTTAGAGTTGGAACTCTTCGATGTGTGGGGCATTGACTTCATGGGACCATTCCCTCCATCATAAGGTAACCTCTACATTTTAGTAGCAGTGGATTATGTGTCCAAGTGGGTAGAGGCCAAAGCATGTCCTAATAATGATGCTAAAACAGTCACCAACTTCTTGCATAGGCACATTTTTACTAGGTTTGGGACACCTCGTGCCATCATTAGTGATGAGGGGTCACATTTCATTAACAAGGCTATGGAGAGAGTGTTGGCTAAATATAACATTAGACATAGAGTAGCCACTCCCTATCACCCACACTCAAATGGACAGGCTGAAATTTCAAATAGGGAAATAAAGAACATCCTAGAAAAAGTAGTCAAACCTAATAGGAAAGACTGGTCCTTCAAGCTTGAGGATGCACTTTGGGCCTATAGGACAGCATATAAGACACCTCTGGGAATGTCTCCTTATAGGCTAGTTTATGGCAAGACTTGTCACTTACCACTTGAGTTAGAGAACAAAGCATTTTGGGCCATGAAGGAATTGAATTTTTGTGTAAAAGATGCAGGAACACTAAGGTCTTTACAACTACATGAGCTTGATGAGCTTAGGCATATGGCCTATGAGAATGCCAAGATGTACAAGGAAAAAACCAAGATTTGGCATGATAGTAGACTTAGAGTTAAGGACTTTCAGAAGGGTCAACTTGTATTGTTGTTTAACTCACGGTTGAAGCTATTCCCAGGGAAACTTAAGTCTAGATGGTCAGGTCCATTTGTGATTACTAATGTGTTTGTTCATGGTGCCATAGAGATAAAGAACTTGCAGCAAGGTCAACCATTTATGGTTAATGGTGCGAGGTTGAAGCACTACTACGAGGAAGGAGATGTGAAGACTCTCTCGGCCTTCCTCTTGACTGAAGCATGAAAAGAGAACGAGAGAGGACGAGTGGTTACTGTGCTCGTCAACATAAGGCTCATGCCTTAGTTTATTTTTTGCAAATTTCCGATTATCGTTTGTGTGTTTTGTTGTGTGATTTTAACTGCGTATTTGATATTAATTTTATTTCTTTTTGCAGGGAATCAATAGAGGGAATCAAGGAGAGGAAATCGAGCTTTAAAAATCAAGAAACGATCGAGCCAAATAAAAGATACGGGCGAGCAAAGTTTGACATTTTAATGAAAAAAATCCCTACAATTGCGCTGGAATTGCAGGATCCGCAAAATCTAGCCGTTGGGATTTAGCCGTTGCCTTTATATCCGTTGGGAGGCGCTCGTTCGATACGATTCATTCATTCTCTGATTTCCAAGAAAGCTGCGATTCTCCTCAGCTTTGATCCTTCTCTCCAAACCTCCAAGATTCGACAATGGTGTCCACACGTGCTGAAAGATCTGCAGCCAAGAAGAGGGCTGATGACGCTGCTGAAGCGGCTGCGAGGGAAGCACTTCTTACCCTTGCAGATGAGGGTGCTGTACGCACTGGCCGTCTTCCCAAGCTTCCGATCCGTAGAAGGAAGTGGAGGGTTGTCACAGAAATCCCTGCTGGACCTTCTGAACCAGCAGGCACACCCAAGAAGCGTCGGTGGAGTGTCGAGATGGCCGCCGAACCAAGCAAGGCAAAGACTCCCTCTGTGGAGAGTAAGGAATCGGATCGTGCGTCCCACGAGTCGATCAAGAAGAGTTCGTCGCCATCTGCATCGCCTGCGCACAGCCCTTCACCATCTGAACCAGTACACAGCCCAGAGCTTTCATCGTCACCGCCTGCACAGAGCCCTGAAACGCCGTCTTCACCACTGAATTCCGTGCAGACGCCTACAGCAGAGCAGAGTGCCACACCTTCGCACACGCCTCCACGGCCTGACCCTGAATTCCCCTATGGGGAGTATCAGGAATCCACTCAGGGCAGTGGGGAAGGTGGTGAAGACGAGGTCTTCTCGCCTGCGAGGGAAGCTAGCCCAGAGAGTCCTGCACAGCAGGATGATTCCATGGAAGAGACGCTGGGGGCGTGCTTACAGCAGATCAACATCAAGGCAAGGCTCAAGAGGAAGAAGAAGGCCAAGACTCTCAAGGCCAAACGTTCCAAGAAGCTGAAAAAGAAGAAGGCCAAGAGGGCGCCTTCCTCAGAAAAGGAGAGCACTGAGCCTTCACTCAAACGGCTTAAGGTTGAGGCTGCCGAGTCAGCCAAGCCAACTGATAAAGGGAAGGCCAAGCTCTACCCTGAAGACGAGCCTCAGTCAGCGAGGTATGTTTCCTCTGATGCTGAGTCCAGGGGCGTGGAACTGAGGAAGAGGGAATTGCTACATGAGAAAGGCTTCCTCGATCGACCTGCTGACCTGCCGCAGTTCTTGCGCGCAGGAGTGATAAACCATGGATGGGAGGAATTTTGCAGACCGCCTAATCCAGCCTACACGAGCATGGTGTATGATTTCTACGCCAATGTGCTCAGCCCTGAGGATGGCCTGTCTGTGGTCAGAGGGGTAGAAGTGGATTTCTCTGCCAAGGCCATCAACGAAGCCTTTGGTCTCAAGGGCCAAACACATACAGATTATGCACGGATTGTTGATGAGCCTACTGAGGCAGTTCTGGAAGAGGCCATTCGGACCATTGGCCAGCCTGAAGCTTCCTGGACCGTGTCACGCAATGGGAGGCACACTCTCATGAGTGCCAACCTCACGGCTAAGGCAGCTGTTTGGTTTTCGTTCGTGAGAAGGAGATTGTCCCCAGTGACTCATGAGACTACAATCAACCAGAGCCGTTCGCTGCTGGTATATGCGATAATGAGAGGTCTCACGATCAATGTGGGAGAAGTCATCACTGCTGCCATTGCTGAGTGTGCTAAGAAAGGTAAGGGACCACTGTTTTTCCCTAACACCATAACCAAGCTATGTTTGCTTGCAGGAGTCCCCACTGAGCGCATGGAGCAGCAGATGGCTTACACAGGCCACTTAGAGCTGCCTGCTAACCTGAGGCTGAGGAGAAAGGGGAATATGGAGTTTGAACTGGATAGGCTGGCTGCTGATCAGTCCCTATCAATGGCCTGCCTCATGGATATGCAGAGAAGGATGGCTCAATGGGCCAGGTATGCGCAGGCACGGGACAAAGAGGTTGCAGACCAGCTAGGCTGCATCTTCCCTGACTTCCCCACCAATCTCTTGACTCCATGGGTGCCTCCACGCCCACGACAACCTGATGAGGATGACGATGTTTGAGTGCTGGTTTGAATCGCACTAAAGGGAGTATTGTTGTTCCCTTAGAAACAAAAACAATTTTCTGCTTTCTGTTAGAACATGTAAATTATGCTGTTTGTAGTACAATTTTGATCTGTTTTAGATGCTTAGTTTTATGTCTTTAATTATGTTTAGTATAGTCTGATGCTAGATGACTAGGTAGGATAGTTTAGCTTTATTTTTAGATAGCTTGAATGACGGGAAAAAGCATGCTTAGGGGCCTCAATCACTGTTATATCTGCCCTGACTTAATTGCGAAATAATTGCGGTACCCGCAATTTTTATTACTGAAAGCATGTTTTGGACTGTCTGTTTAGCTAGGCTGTGCTCTGTTTAAATTCTTTCTTTTGCTGCTATCATGACTACTATATATAGCTTTTCTAAATGCATGCTGGATGAGTGTCATAGGACACCAGTTAATAGTTTAAATTAACCTCTAGATAGCTCAGCATGCACAGCTTTAAGACCTTAATCTGTCTGTTATTTTTAAGTTTCTGCTGCTGTGATGTTTTCTTTTCAAATGTTCTGTCTATGCCTAGGGCTTTAGATTCTCTTTGTTTTACCTTAGACTAGATGCTTCTAGGACAAGTTTGGGGGTGTGCCACCTCCGACACTCATTGGGGACAATGAGTAGTTGAAGTTTGGGGGAGGCCACCCTAGGCCTAGGAACATTCCTCTCTCCCTTAGAAACATAAGCATTCGTCTTCTCCTTTACAAAAAAAAAAAAAAATGATGAACTGAAAAAAAAATGAAAAAAGAATAAAGGGGGAGTTTCTCTTAGGTTGCTGAGTAATCAGTGCCAAGTGTGTAACCCACAAGTGGCGTTGCATCAAAAGGCAACCAAAGGAGAGGCTCCACCTAAGTAAGAAAAAGGGTAAAGAATAGAGAAGAAGAATGTATACCTAGGAGTTATAACTTTGTGGCTTAGATGTCCTATTCAAAAAAGAACTCTGATCCTCAAGTAGCTAAGCACAAAGTTATAACTTGTAGGTTTGTTTAGGGAGATGAGTGTTTATCCAATGTAGTGATGCCAGGGTTTAGGTTGTTCTCTAAAAGTACTACTGTCACCGTTAATACTAAGACTGGCATGACTCTAAGGAATCCTAGACACATTAAAAATAAAGCTAGAAGCATGTACTGAGTCTGAGGTAAAGCTAGGCAGAATTTGAAACCTTAGGGATAGTGGCATGATATGACAAAAGCAAATAGATCAGTTGTAGGGAGTTAATGAAAACAGAAGGAATGTTAGGCAGGCAAAGTCAGAAGAAGCTAGATAAGAGGGTAGTTTTAAACTAAGGAGTGTGTCACAGGACAGCATTGCTATAAACAAGAATATAAGGGAGTCAGTAGGTGGTTAAAGAAGAAGAAGCAGCAGCCTAGGGAAGTCCTTAGTGTGCTTGAGGACAAGCAAAACCTTAAGTTTGGGGGTGTGTTAAGTCTCTGAAAGTGACTTATTTAGGACCCATTTAGCTTAAGAAGATATACACTTTTAGGTGTTTTTGATAGCATTTAGCCTAAACCTATGCTTAAATATGAGAATGAGAAGAAGGTAGCTAAATTAGGACTTATGCACAATCGGAAAGAAAAGGGTTGAAAACCGAAGAAAAAGATTGAAAAAAACTGCATTGCGACAGCATTGCGAAAACATTGCTGAAGCCGCAATTATTCAAGTGAAAACCGTAAGTTGGCTGATCTTTTTCTGTTAATTTCCGTGGTTTCAGGGATTCGTTCTTTCTCCTCCATCCATTCTGATATACGACGTTGAAGATTGATGGTTCTCCTTGGCCCAAGCGCACCTGCAAACTACTATAAAAGGGGGTCAAAGTCGGAGGTTCCATCATCATCCGAAAGCGCAGAAGCTTCTCGCAGTCCACCTTTCCCCACTGTTTTCCTTTGCCGTCTGTTGGAGTGAGAGTCTCAGCTGTTGGAATCGATAATCTGATAGGAAGGAGAGGAGATTCTTCTTCTCTCTCGATTGGATTCATCCAAGCAAGGCTGACCTTTCATCCCCTTCATTCGAGGCGACTGCAACAAGGCTTTCAAGCACTGTTTACTGCTTTTTGTCTTTCCTTTCTCATTTCCAGCATTGTTTAGTTGTTGCTTCTGGTTTAGTGATTAGTCTACTTCATTTTGTTGCTTTCTGTCTTTGGATTATTTGCTTTCAGTTTTCCTTTGTTCGTTCAAACATTCAAAGTAATCAAATTACAAGTCTTCATTTCACAGTTTCCATCTTCTGCTGCTACGGTTTTGTCCTACTGTTTTGAGTACATTTCCCTTCTAAGCATGTCTGTTTTATCTCATACTTCTGTTCTCTATATATCCATGAGTAGCTAAGTCACTTAGGGGCATGCTAATGACAGAACTATAGGCTAAAAAACGTGAACCAAGCATGTAGGATAGCTCTCGATCATTGATTGTATGTAAGCTTCATCCCACGGGCAATTTCGATTGGCCATCCATTTTGTCCAAAGAACTCCTAACCTCTGGAAGGAGTAAGAGTTCAGAGTCGTATAATCATGCTAGCCTTTCATGGTAACCAGGAAACGGCCTAGGAATAGGCGTTTCCCTAGTACAAACTAAACACTCCTGTTTTAACAAGATGCTTAAGACCTTACTTTGAGTTGAGTAAACTAAAGAATCTAATGCATGGAATCGGACGATACATGAGATAGAGTGAGTTTGATGCATAGAGAGTAGATCCAGTGCTTAAGAATCGTATAATAACGCCTATAGGATAGTCATTAGTAGCCCTTAATTCACCCATTTACACACTTTCGCTGTTATTCAATTGCGGTAAAATTGCGGTGTCCGCAATTCTGCTAAGTTACAATTCTGTTTAGCTGTTTTCTTCTTCGTTTATTAATTTCATTTCTTGTCCGTTGAGTCTAATTTCAACTTCCATTTGTTTATGTTTCATTCCTCTACACATTCAGCAAAAATTAGATAATTAAAAACCAATTTTACCCCATCAAATCCACCCCTTCTTTCTTAACAAAACACTTCGCGAATAGCTAAAAACAAGTCTCTGTGGGAAAACGAATGAAATATACTTACTACTTGCTATAAGATCATGTATGCTTGCATGTTCTGAGTGCTCTCTCTCTCTCTTATTTCTCATTTTTATTAACACATTGAGCACGCAACAGACGCAGCCAAAGATTTATTACGTTGGCATACTAAGCATTCCTCCACATACTTCTTAACATCGCGCTTAATCCCCTCCCAATGTAACTCTCCTGTAATTCTCTTATACGTCCTGAGGAACCCAGAATGTCCACCAAGAACAGAATCGTGGAAAGTGTGTAGAAGAGAAGGCAGTAACACAGAAGAAGAGGATAATACTAACCTTCCTTTGTACAACAAGTTCCCCTGATGCATCGAGTAATGTGGCAAGGAAGAAGAATTCTGTGTAATCTGGTCGATGATAGCCTGAAGCTTTGGCTGGCCAAGGACTTCTGTTCTGACCGTATTGATATCAACTATAGAAGGGACTGATAGCTGGGATAGAGAAACTTCCTTAGGCATACGAGACAAAGCATCGGCAGCTTTGTTTTCTAAGCCCGGTCTGTATTGAACTTCAAAGCTGTAACCCAACAATTTAGCAATCCATCCTTGATATTGAGGCTGGATGACTCGTTGCTCCAAAAGGAATTTAAGAGCTCGCTGATCAGTTTGCACTATGAATTGTTGTCCCAATAAGTACGGTCGCCATCGCTGGACTGCCATAACAATTGCCATAAGTTCTCGTTCATAGATAGATTTTGCTTGAGCTCGAGCTGACAACTTATGACTGTAGAAAGCGATTGGCCTTTTCTGCTGAGACAAAACTGCCCCAAGACTAGTTCCTGAAGCATCCGTCTCCACCACAAAGGGCCTCTCGAAGTCAGGTAACGCCAACACAGGAAGGGATACCATGGCTTGCTTGAGCTTATTAAAAGCTGTTGTGGCTTGATCATTCCAAGCAAACGATCCCTTCTGAAGTTGCTGGGTCAATGGGACCGCAATGGAGCCATAATCTTTCACAAATTGCCTGTAATAACCCGTCAATCCTAGGAATCCCCTGAGCTCTTTTACATTGCGAGGAATAGGCCAAGCAGTCATGGCTTTTACTTTTTCGCTATCAGCCTCCACACCATCTGCCGATACCCAATGTCCCAGGTATTCGATCCTCTCCTGGGCAAATCGACACTTTCCTCTATTTGCAAACAACTCATGTTCTTTCAACAATGTGAACACTAAGACAAGATGATGTACATGCTCTGCTAGGTCCCGACTGTAAATCAATATATCATCAAAGAATACCAATACAAACTTTCGTAAATAAGGTTTGAGGATGGTATTCATTAAAGACTGGAACGTGGAAGGGGCATTCGTCAAGCCGAAGGGCATGACTGTGAATTCATAATGACCCTCATGAGTTCTAAAAGCGGTCTTGGCAATGTCCCTGTCCTGAATTCGAATTTGATGATACCCTGCTCGCAAATCTAACTTGGAAAAAATTCGTGACCCATTTAATTCATCAAATAATTCCTCAACCACCGGAATTGGGAATTTGTCTGAGACAGTCACATTGTTAAGTGCGCGGTAATCCACACAAAACCTCCAACCTCCATCCTTTTTTTTTTTAACTAACAACACTGGGCTAGAAAATGGACTTACACTCGGTCGGATCACGCCTGACTGCATCATTGAATCCACCATTCGTTCTATCTCTGCTTTCTGTACATACCCATAGCGATATGGTCGTACATTAACTGCTGTAGTCCCCTCTTTCAGATGGATCTGGTGATCGATCAATCTTCTTGGAGGTAGCTTCTCTGGAACTTGAAACACTTGATAAAACTCTTGTATCAAGTTCTGAATTTCTTTGGGCATCGCAATTTCCTGATCGCACACACCCTCAGACTCTTCCTCACTCATAGCATCAAAAGCTCTGAATTCCACTAAGAATCCTTGATCCTCGGATTCCCATGTTTTGGCCATACTTTTCAACGTCACCTTGGACTTGGTGAGGCTCGGGTCTCCTTTTAGAAGGATTTGATCCTTCCCCTTCCCAATCCTGATGGTCAACTGCTGCCAATCCACCTCCGTCACCCCCAAGGTATTCAGCCACTTCATGCCTAACACTACCTCAACACCCCCCAAAGTTAATGGAAGGAAATCCTCCGAAATCGTCATGACCCCGATGGTTAATTCAACAGCCCTACACACACCTTTTCCTTTAACCGCTCCACCGGTTCCCATAATCACTCCATAGTTGGCCGTCTCTGTCAGCGGTAACTTCAAATCATCCACCAACTGCTGACTGATAAAATTGTGAGTAGCTCCATAATCAATCAATACCACTACTTCTCGTTCCGCAATCTTGCCCATCATTTTGATTGTCCCAGGGGAGGAAATGCCCACCACTGAATTTAAGGACAATTCTACTGCGTCCCCGACTTCAATACTCTTCATCGTAACTACCTCCTCTGCTTCCTCAGTCTCTTCTTCCCGAATTTCGGACTCCTCGGCGTTCTCGTGTACCACCAACACTCGTAATTCTTTGGCTTTGCACCGATGGCCTGGAGTAAACGGCTCCTCACAGCAGAAGCATAGCCCCTTCTCCCTTCTCTGGCGAAACTCGGTATCGGATAACCGTCGAACTGGAGTATCTCTTCGAGGAACTACGCCAGCGGAGTTAACCAAAGTTATCGTGCGCGTTGCCGTGGCGTTTCCTGAGCGATCCTTGTTGTTCACCCCCGAAGATTGAGGCGCGGATTTAGGGTTTGAAACATCCGACAGAAAAGGCGCGGATTTGGTGTTTAGATAACCCGTCGAAGACTGATAACCCGACCCGCTTGGACGCTGGGCTTCTATCCGAGTCATTTTCATATCCTCCACCAACTGAGCAATGCTCATCGTCTCCTTCAATCCCACCAGCTTACAACAACGAACTTCGGCTCTAATCACCGGATCCAGCCCATTCAAGAATGTATTTTCTTTCACCTCAGCCTGAAGGCGGGAGAGTGGCGCCACGAGTCTGTCAAATTCATTTCGATACTCCTCAACGGTCGAAGTTTGCCTGATGGCCAAGAACTGGGCAACAAGGCTTCCTTTCCGCGTAGAACGAAAACGTTCTAACAACTGCTCCGTCAAATCATTCCAATCCATGAAAGACTTCATCTCATCCTCTCCTCTAAACCAATTGAGAGCGATCCCAGAGAAGCTAATCACCGCCACAGTCATCTTCTCCTCCTCCGTCAGCTTATGAATTTTGAAGTAACGCTCAGCACGGAACAACCAAGAATCAGGGTCCTCTCCATCAAAGATCGGCATTTCGACCTTCTTGAACTTACTACGATCGGTGTTGACTTCATCACCCTTCACGGTCTGCCTTTCTTGATCTTCCGGCGTTCCGTTGTCCACATTCAACTCCTTCTGCAGCCCTGCTCCTACGGCCCTCTCCTTAGTAAGTACATCCAATTGAGCCGATAATTTCTCCATTGTTTTCAACATCACAGCCACATTTCCCTCCAGAGTCGGTATCTTCTCCACGTTGTTGCGAATTCCACCTATCTCTGCATCAAATTGATCCAAACGTTCTTCGATCTTCTTCTGTCCCATTGATACGAATTTTCCCAAGAAAGAGTGCTCTGATACCAATTGTAAGGAAACCCCCTTACTCAAGGTATGTATTTATTGATTGAACTAAACTCTCTGACCAATACAACAAGTACCACACTCGGTAGTTGCCCCTAATCTCCTTGAGATTCTTCTAATTCTTATCTACCCTACAAACAAGCAGCCAACACCTATATATACTATATTGGCTTAACCGTAAATGTAACCAACTATATTAGAAATAACAAACTTAACCCATTCCCAACTGCTTTGGCATTTTGGCCCTTCTGCTATAATACTTCAGGGTGGGCGGTTGCTGGTATCTAACACATTCCTTAGTGCATTCTCAAATGGACAAACTTATTTGCTAGCTGAAGTGTGTACACTTTTATCCATCTTAATCCTCACAACATTGTAAGGTTTTTATCTTTCTCTATGCTCCAAGATATTTGAAATAAGCATTTGTTCCTCTTAACAGAGTCCTCCAAGAGCTAAAGACTAGTGTCACGTGGCCTACCTTTAATGGAGTCGAAAATCTAATAACCACAAAGCATTCCCTTTTTTTTTTCTAAATCAAACATGCTACAAACATCGTTGTCAAACATATCATTGAGTACAACACATCAATTTGGTCTATTCAATAACTTCTTTTCTTTATCTTTCTTTCCTTTTTGAAAAAAATATAAATTAAAAAATAAAACAATTCGTAATAACTAACGTACCTGTCGGTGACAATGCGTTTGCAACTTAGCCATGATGACACTTAATGCTTATGATATAAGCAAGTCTACAGAACCCATAACCTTGGGCTCTGATACCAACTGTAACGACCCGACTTTTCCTAACTTAAACTACTAAGGGACGCTACTAAATGCATGCTGTTAACATTTGAAAATAACTCTTGATAAAAAAATATAGAAATAAATATTCCATTTAAATAAACTAAAATATAATTATTTGGGATCCCATTTAAAATATTGAGAACATCAAATAAAACTCTTTTGCTTTAAAATTATTTCATAGCATAACCTAGAATAAAACATTAAAACTTCAATATCAAATATGCGGAAGCCATGCTGACAATGACCCATGGCACAAACAGCAAACGATCTCGTCACTCGCCTTGTACGTTTTTGCCATTTCCTGAAAGATATTAATTGGAAAATGATGAGTATAAAATTACTCAGTAAGTAACCCCCAAATGGGATAGACATGCATACACAAGCAAAACATGCACTAAATAGTTTAATCATGTGGGGCCTTTATTTTCTGTCAAAACTTTCAAATCGACCTGTGGACAATTAATCCATCAAAACTATACCAACTAACTGGTGGCGCTTAAGTGGGCAACTTGAGGGACTCTACCCCAGCTGATGGTAGTTGGCTCCCAATCAGCGGAGCCAAGCCTCACCCGTAAGAGCGCCTCATTCTGAGATGTACACAAAATGCATTAAGTTTGTCAGCTCACTGGTGGAGCATAGGTGAGGTTTTTTTTAAAACCGTGGACCTTTACCCCAACAGATGGTAACTGACCCCCAGTCTGTGGAGCCGAGATCCACCCACCTAGCTCCTCATTCATAGTACATCAACATACATGGATGGATAATTGCCACAATTTCTACATTAAAACATGAATCATTCACCATTATGCATGAGGCCCCTAGCTGAATATTCTATAATGACATGACACTCAATTCAGATAAGGTCGTTGACCCAATCAATAGTCGAACAACCCAACTACACTATATTCTGAAGCATTCACCCAGAAAAATATGGACAGTTCCAACTTATAAACTAATTCCAAGAATGAGAAACAATACACATATTAATTTCCACAACATCACTCATCCAGAACAACCAGAAACAAACATACATAAAATTACAGTAACAAACATACATAAAATTACAGTAACAAACATACATAAAATTACAGTAACAAACATACGTATAATTACAGTAACAAACATACATATAATTACCTAATTACAGTAACAAACAACCAAACTTTCCCACCAAGCCAAAGGATTTCCATCACTAAGGAAACTTACCTTGGGTTGAAAACCCAAACGATCTCTAGATTGGTTACGGAACAACCCAAACGATCTCTAGATTGGTTACGGAAGGTCTTGGTCCCAATCTAAATAACTTTCAACCATTAAAACCCATTTTTGAGATAAAAACAGTACTGTAAAAATGGCTAAACAAAAATCATAGGTTACCTACGTAGTCCCTGCCTGACGTCACTCTTACACTAAATTAAATTTCAATTCCAGACCGTTTTCTACACTGAAAAAGAGAGGCTTTTACAAGTTATGAAAAATCTGAAATCTTGAAATAAAGTCTAAAGGTTCCAAAACGGATTGTTACCTATTGAGCGTTGTCAAAATGAGAATTACCCAACCTTCGTCGATCGACCCCTTATCGTGGATTGCTGCCGCGCAAAACCTCAACAGCCGCGCTGAAGTGCCGATGCCGATGCGGAAGTGTCGATGTCGAAGAATGGGTGTTGGTTGGATTCGTGTGACGATGGTGGAGGAATCGATTGACGATGAGGGTTGGGCGTGGATCAAACAAAGATGGCCAACTTTACGAACGATGGCCAATTTTTACTTCAGCGGCAAAGTGCAGACGAAAGTAAAGAAAAAGGGAAATGGGAATGCTCACTGTGAACACGTATGGAGAAAAACAAATGAAGAAACCCTTTAACCCTAAAGATAAGTTTAATAATATTAATATTAATATTATAAAAATATTTTTATAATATTAATATTGTTAATATTATTACTTAAAAAAATAAATTTATTTCTTTCCCACTTCAGTCCCTTTCTTTTATTTTATTTTATTTTTTTTTGTATTTTAAAATATTACTATAAATAAGTTCTAAATCTGAAATAACGATTCAATGTGATAAAATAGGGTACGGGGTGTTACATTATCCTCACCTTAAGAACTTTCGTCCTCGAAAGTGGCCAGTCTTGAAAAAGTACATGATCCTCGTATCGTCTTCTATTTCCCACGTAGCTTCCTCAGTCTGGTGGTTTTGTCAAAGGACTTTAATAAGCGTTATTTCTCGGTTGCGAAGGGTCTTCACATCTTTTGCAAGAATTTGCTTCGGCTTCTCCTCATAGCTCAAGTTCTCACTAAACTATAAGGGTTCAAAGTCAATTATGTGGGATGAGTTCGCCAAATAATTTCGTAGCATAGAGACGTTAAAGACATTGTGGATCGCCAATAGAGAAGGCGGCAAGGCCACCCGGTAAGCCATCGGGCCAACCCGGTCCAACACTTCAAATGGACCGACGAAATGTGGGCTAAGTTTCCCCTTCCGTCCAAACCTCATAACCACCTTCATTGGTGCTACCTTCAAGAAAACATGATCACCCACTGCAAACTTCAAGTCTCTCGTCCAGGTATCAACATTACTTTTCTGTCTACTTTGCGTTGTTAACATTTTGCCCTGATCTTCTGAATTGCCTCATTTGTGACTTGGACCAGCTCGGGTCCCAACAGTTGTCGCTCTCTTACCTCGTCCCAATAAACTGGGGACCTACTCCCCTTCCAATAGAGAGCTTAAAAAGGTGCCATGCCTATAGTTGCTTAATAACTATTGTTATAAGCAAACTCTATGAGATGCAAATGAACATCCCAACTTCTTGTGAAGTCTAGCACACAAGCTCGTAACATATCCTCTAAGGTTTGGTTCAAACGTTCAGTTTGACCATCTGTCTGCGGATGAAAGGCTTTGTCTCATGCTTGACTTAACTGTCTACTAGACCAATTGTGCGGTAACCTCACCCACTGCATCCATTATCTCTGCTCGTTGCAGGTCATTAAGTATGTGTGCCTGAGTGGTGATTAAGGTTGACGTGTGTGCTGATTCCCTACTAAGGGCATACGCGACCACATTCGCCTCACCCGAATGGTACAAGATCTTGCAATCATAATATTTTACCAACCCCAACCACTTTCGCTGCCTCATGTTCAACTCTTTTATTAGTGAAGAAATACTTAAGACTCTTGTGGTCGGTGAGAATTTGGATTTTCTCCCCGTACAAGTAGTGTGTCCAAATCTTCAAGGCAAAGACCACCGTTTCCAACTCCAAATCGTGGGTTGGGTAATTTTGCTCATAATTCTTCAACTGTCGAGAAACATATGCAATTACCTTACCTTGTTGCATGAATACACAACCTAACCCCTTTTTAGGGGCGCCACTGTAAATAAATAAATAAAATCTCCTGACTCGTCGGCTACTGCGAGCATCGGAGCTGAAACCAGTCTTTGCTTAAGTTCCTGAAAGCTCGTCTCACAAGATTGATTCCAAACGAAAGAATTGCCCTTTCGGGTCAACAGGGTTAAAGATGTGGCTATGCTGGAGAAGTTCTGCACAAACCGACGATAATAGCCTGCCAACCCCAAGAAACTACGTACCTCCTTGACTGTAGAGGGTCGAGGTCAATTAGTCACGACCTCCACTTTCGCTGAGTCTATAGTGACCCCATCTTTTGACACTAGGTGTCCAAAAAAAAAATATTTGCTGAAGCCAGAACTCACACTTAGAGAATTTGGCAAAAAGCTTGTTCACACGTAAGGTCATTAAAATCCTCTTGAGGTGATCCTCGTGTTCCTCCTCTGACTTGGAGTAGACCAAAATATCGTTAATGAAAACAATCACGAATGTGTCCAGAAATTCCTTAAACACCTTATTCATCATGGCCATGAATAGGCCATGAATATTGTTGGTGCATTAGTCAGTCCAAAAGACATTACAGTAAATTTGTAGTGTCCATACCTGAACCGGAAAGCCGTTTTAGGAATGTTCTCATCTCTTATCCTTAATTAATGGTATTCGACCATAGATAAATCTTGGAAAACACGATTTCTCCCTGCAACTGGTTGAAGAGATCATCAATCATAGGCAAGGGTACTTGTTCTTTACTGTCACTTTGTTCAACCCCCGATAGTCGATGCATAGGCGCATGAACCCATCTTTTTTCTTTAAGAACAAGATTGTGGCACCCCAAGGCGAAACACTGGGGCGAATAAAGCCTATATCCCATAACTCTTATATTTGTGTCTTAACTTCTTTCAATTCTGCTGGGGCCATTCTATATGAAGCTTTATAAATGAGAGTTATTTTTCAATTTGAGCTCCATGCCGATATCTACCTCTCGTGCGGTGGAAAATCCAACTTACTTTACCAACACAACTTTTCCATTCAAAGTTGGCTTACTTTCTTCTTTCAATCGAAATGACGGCTTCATTAGTTTTGGGTATTAACTTGATCACCATCTACCTTTTCACCAATAAAGCCACAAAGTTTCATTTTTTTTTCATAGCTCTTCGACAACCATTGACGATAGTCATTTCTAATAATAATAAAAAAATATTTTCTTCAATTCTTATGAAATCTAGGACTGAAGCTCGCTAAAGCACTCTTCCAACATCTGTATTGTCCCTACTTAAATCCTTGGTTCAGGAAATATATATATATATAGACCAATACATACCAAGGTTCAAAGTCCCAAATTAATAACAAGAATTCTTTCACCAATTCCAATTTACATCCAAACAAAACTAATACCATAGAAGGTTGTGCCCAAGCGTACTTGGAGTTTCAACATGATTATTTCCTACATCTTCTGAGATAGCAAAACTTCCTCATATTACCTTTCCCCTTCTTATACTTTTCTTTATTGAAGTCTTTATACTCCAAATGACAATTTTCATTTTCCAAGTCGGGCTTATCCTGAACAATATGTAAATATGTCTCTACTTATAATTCTTCCATAGATTTGGGCCCAAATTGATTCCCTGAAAGAATTTTATGCTTACTTTATGGTCTTTGATTTAAGGACCCAAAACTTCCTCTTAGACCGATTAAACTAATCTTTCTTCGTAATCATGGCATGGATCAAATCCAAGTAGGTTGAGGTGCTTTGAAAATGAATCTTTTAGTTCAAAACTAACAACTTATTATTTATTTTTATTTTTTTTACGTTACCACTCAAGTCTTCTTTCGCTACTTTGACCTTCTTTGTTAACCACACCAACTAAGTTCGGTATTTTAAAGAGACATCATCAAATTATCACTTAACTCAATCTCGTAACTTTGTCATTTTTCTTTTCTTAGCACAACACAAGAAAAACCTGAATATCCTACTTAGTCCATCAAACCTTGAACTATACAAGATTAAAATATACTTTCATATTCCAACAACTTCCTGTGGAATTATACTTTAAAACTTTTAAGCCCAACGAAAAAACAGACGTCTTGGATTATTCCTTCATCAAATAGTTTGCTTATTACTAGATCCTTCCCTCACTCCAATTTAACTAACTTACTCGACTCTAACATCATTCCTTAGTGCATTCTCAAATGGACAAACTTATTTGCTAGCTGAAGTGTGTACACTTTTATCCATCTTAATCCTCACAGCATTGTAAGGTTTTTATCTTTCTCTATGCTCCAAGATATTTGAAATAAGCATTTGTTCCTCTTAACAGAGTCCTCCAAGAGCTAAAAACTAGTGTCACGTGGCCTACCTTTAATGGAGTCGAAAATCTAATAACCACAAAGCATTCCCTTTTTCTTTTTTTTTTCTAAATCAAACATGCTACAAAAATCGTTATCAAACATATCATTGAGTACAACACATCAATTTGGTCTATTCAATAACTTCTTTTCTTTATCTTTCTTTCCTTTTTAAAAAAAATATAAATTAAAAAATAAAACAATTCGTAATAACTAACGTACCTGTCGGTGACAATGCGTTTGCAGCTTGGTCATGATGACACTTAATGCTTATGATATAAGCAAGTCTACAGAACCCCTAACCTTGGGCTCTGATACCAACTGTAACGACCCGACTTTTCCTAACTTAAACTACTAAGGGACGCTACTAAATGCATGTTGTTAACATTTTAAAATAACTCTTGATAAAAAAATATAGAAATAAATATTCCATTTAAATAAACTAAAATATAATTATTTGGGATCCCATTTAAAATATTGAGAACATCAAATAAAACTCTTTTGCTTTAAAATTATTTCATAGCATAACCTAGAATAAAACATTAAAACTTCAATATCAAATATGCGGATCATAAACTACGGGAATGAACTATGAAAGCTACAACATTGACTAAACCCTTGTCAAACAAGGTTTATCAAACTTTCGTTCAAAGCCATAAGGTTTGATCACCGTATCAAACCTAATAATTCAGGATGAAGCTTCTTTATTTCAATTCATAAATGAATCGAATAAGCTGGCAAACTATTTTCTCTTTGTCCTAAACTATGAATCTTTCTAGTAGAGACTTAATAGATACTCAGATCAAGATCGCGAGTTTTGACATCCATTTGCCTTATCCTATAAAGATAGAATATGGAAATGGATAAGAGCCATCTATTTAACTTACATCTGGTAACAAGAGAAAGAGAGTATACCCAATAAACCATTTGTCTTCGGGATAGTACCATTGCCAGAAAGTCAAGCCATAAAGGTTTTCACCTTAGTGGCTTGGTCTCAATACCATTCATAGATTCATGGTTTTGAGCCATTTGGCCTTGTCTATATAATCCATTACCTATTTAAAGAGAAATGGATCCTCAATGTCATCATCGAGTATTATAACTTTGAGTTTAAGATAGGCCAATACAGCGGACCGGGTTGACCTACAACCCTCCCACTGCATTGAGGCTTTCTCAACTGTTGAGATGTTCCAATTTAATCAACAACCTTTGTTGATATCAACTATAACTTTTATTTTACTGTTAGTCTTGACACACTAGTTGTTTTCGAGTTTAATAGAACACATCAGTATATATCTTTTGCTAAATGAACTGTGCATTATAAAACCAAAGGATATAATATACAAGTGTTCAGTTTAAACCAGAAATATAGACAATAATTACATATAACAAATGTTATTATCTCTATACAACAACTACAAAGACTCCTACTAGTTCAGCTGCAATGATATCTCCATATCTCACAGCGAGAAAACCGGTTGTCAGGAACTAGTTTCCTGAAGAAAAATAAACATGATTAGTGGTTCCTGAAGACATCCAAGTATGACATTCATATTCCACTAAACTTGTTTAGACAAATAAATCACATTTATCTTGTCGTTCTTTCTCAGCCAGTTACTCAACAAGGTATTTGGAGTAGTTACGCTTCCAATACCCATCTTGAATACGATAGAAACATTTTCTTATGTTTGAAGAATGTGTCTTGCGAACAGCAGGGGCTTTGCCCTTCCTCCTGTTTCTCTTCTTCTTCTTAATAATCTCATTACTCATAGAAGCAGACTCAGGCTTACTCCCTGATGCCAACCTCTTAAGGAAATCCTTCAAAGTGACAACATTTGTCTCCTTCTCTATTCCTTTCAATGTGTACAGGGACTGATAAGCCTGAAACTCATTCAGAAGAGAAGTCAAGTTATATTCTATCTTATTCATCACCATATTGGATCTGAAATTAAGGAAACTCTTCGGAAGAGATTCCAAGATAAAACTAACTTGGCTTTTCTCGTTGATGGAGGCATTATTTACTTTCGCCGCATTAAAGTGGACCATCATCTTAAGAACAAGGTCCCTAACAGAGGTATCCTCCACCATGCGAGAGTTATAAACAAACTTGAGGGCTACATGAAGAAGTGATGAGGACGACTGTACATCATCGCTTGTAATGAAGACATGATTTCCCTCAAGGAAACCATAACCTCATACCTCTTGGCCAAAACATCTTGCATGCTCGCCAAGATATAGACTCGGGCTTTATCGTTAGCCCTAATTTATCCATCGTATGCCTCTCAAACACTTCGAGATGCATTTGAGCAGGAGCTGGAGGACATTCCTCCGTTAAGACAAACCTTAGGTCGTCTATAACTAGAATCGTATTCAGGTTCGACTTCCAGGTTTCGTAATTTTCTTCGGTTAATTTATCGTGAGCTAACAACTGTATAAACGTGCTGGACATGCTGATAAAAAATGTAAATCTATTAGTGAAACGATTTTAACCTATTTAAACTAATTAAAAGAGTTTAGCAGTAAATAAAGTACCCAAACTCTTTATTTACTTGCAACGATACTTAAGTAAGTGAGAATGGTCCCTGACGACTGGCAGTCGAGTCACTCCTTTACTAAATCAAGACATTCTTGACTAAATGCTAACTCCAGAATAACTCATATTCCTATAGCATCTTAGTTATCGTTTTTTGTCTGGATTCACTAACTCCTTAGTAATTCCCGTAAGTGTGACCCTCCATTTTTAGAATGCACAGGACGACCCCAACAGCGCAACCGACTGGAATGTCAAAGTTGGGAATTGCCCTATGTTTCTTTATCCATTAATGGTGACTGAGTTGTTCCGATCCGCATGAAACGACCCTCCGACTGGATTGGTGCTCCTAGGGTCACCTTGCAGGCGGAACATGGGAATCTCACGGTTCAATCCAATGGAGGAGATCGTAGGAAGTATTGACGTACTTCCTTCTCCCACTTACTATAGACACTTACTCCATTCACTTTGCTATTGAAAGTTGCAAACACCACCCGACTGGAGATGCCTCTAATGGCATCATGAGGCCCTGCAAAATTCTCACGTGTGAACTTTAGGGAGTGCGTAGCAGGAGAGGGATATATCATATATTCCTTCTCAACACTTCTACTAAGCATCGTGGACGGTAATTTTAGGGTAAATACTCAGGTTTTATCCGGCTAAGAAAATAAAACCTTAAGTCTAGGTAAACTATTTACCTGAGATGTCTAGGTTATTAACTGGTAGTGAACTTTTGTACGTTCACAAATTTCAGGTTGTCGAAGCCCGCCAAAATAATATTTATATGCCGATTATACCGACTAACTTGTAGTTAGTGATAGCCGGGTCGAACCACAGGGAATTAGATTAATTCAAACTAGATTAATTTTAAGTTGCTAACAGTAAAAATGATGGAGCGCTTGGCACGCAGCGGAAGTGACTTGGATCATAGACACTCTAATTTCATCAATTTAAACAAACGGAAACATGCAAACGCAATGAAAAAGAGAAATTAGAACACATACCCTTGTCGTTCGAATTTCTTCAATTTCACCGCCAGAAGCTCCTCACGAGCTCAACGAGCCTTCTCACGAAACCTTCGTGGACCACCCACGGTAGTCCCGCTATCCTCGGGCCGAAAAACGGAGTAGTGGGACTCCTTTTACAAAAGAAAAGGAAGAAGAAGCTCACAGAAGAAAAAACAAATTTTCTCTTCACAGAGAGCTCAACTAAAGGAAGAAGACGAAGAGGGGCGTTCAAATTGAAAAATTCTCATTTCTATTATGAACCCCAAAGTGCACTAAGCACTTTCTTTTCTTTTTTTTTTTTTTTTTTTTTAATTGATCTGTCGATATATACCTTATATATTTACATGTGTCTTACATTGCATTGCATGTAAGACACATGTAAATATATATATATATATATATTATTTATATATTATTATTAAAAATAATAATAATTATTTTATTAATTAAACTTTTTAATTAATAAAAAATATATATATATATATATATTAAATTAATTAATATTATTTAATTCAATATCAAATATTAATTGAATAATATAATTAATCCCGATTTTCCGAAAACCGACTTTTCACATATGAATCCTATGCATATTGTAGACCAATCTCATATTTAAATCATATTTAAATATGTCCATATTCTTCCACAAACCCGAATTTGAACGATTCAAATTCTTTTCTTTTCTTTTATATTGTTTCACGGCTTTATCCGAGCTAGCCAGGAGAACCGTAAGGACCTACAGATCATGAGCTCCAATGATACGAGATTATCCAGTCAAAATTCTTTCAACCGAACTAACCAACATTCGTTAACCCCCGGAGACTCCACTAAAGTCCAAGGGCTGCACTCTCCTCACTGTAGATATATTGTGTCCTGTTGATATAACTATCATCAGTAAGTCGATCCTTCACAGGTCGTTCGTAATCACAACGGGTCATTTATACCGTTTAACTCTTGTATTATATCTTGTTCCTTAAGTACCACTGGCACCTCTAATGAACAATTGATTTGTGGTCCAACCATCAAATCAGATTCCTCCCTGATCAGGAGAGGATGGGCCCATTGTTCAAGACCTGGAGTCAGCACTTAAGGGAACAACCTCTCTACTCACCTTTAAAGTGGGTAGGAGTGAATTCCATCTCGCACAACTATGTCCCCAGCCACTTATTTGATCTTATCCCCAAGATGGTAGGCTTATTGAGTCGGCGATCTGGCCACTTTCACCCGTACAAGTCAAAGGATAAGGTCAAATTGTTGGGTTTTATGTCCTAACACTCGTGGTTTGTAAACGTTGTAAATGTAATATGTCTATTAATGCAATAAAGAGTTATTGAGGTTTATTCAGTAAAGGTGTTTATTGAATTTAGTGAAACGTGTTTGCATTAACCTGTACCAATAACAACACCCTTGGCTGAATATGAGTACTTGAGCTTCATGTATGACATGATTGTGGGTCAAGCTCAAGTAGTCAGTCAAAACGGTCTATAGTATACGGATAAGGTCGGGTACCTTATTCTGGTAACACTATTGGATGCGGCTCGCTTTGTATTGTACAAAACGATGTGATCCGAATCGTTTCACATGGAGATGTGCGAGCGGGGGCGTCCTATGCAATGAGTTTGCATTAGACAGAACCATGATAAAGTCGCTTTCTCTTTATAACACCGTTTGCTGGTGAGACCGACTTTATCACTTTTGATGACCTAAGGTAACTCGTTCTTAATCCTAAGCTTGCTATGAACTTCTGCTTATTCGAGAGTATCCTTAGACTTGTATGGGTGAGAGTGGCAGGTTGCCCGCTCAATAAGCCTACCAACTTGGGGATAAACTCGAATATGTAGCTGGGGACATAGTGTAGCAAGATAGAATTCACTCCTACCCTCTTTAGGGTCTAGTAGATAGGTGTTCCCTTAATAGCTGACTCCAAGGCTTGAACATGAGGCCTCATCCTCTTCTGTGTGAAGAGGATTCTGATCTGATGATTGGATCACAGATTAAATGTTCATTAGAGGTGTCAGTGGTACTTAAGGAACAAGAGGTATCACAGAGGTTAAACGATCTAAAAGACCTAGCTGTGATAATGGACACCTGTGAAGGATCGACTTACCCATGATGGTTATATCAAGAGGACATAATATATCTACAGTGAGGAGAGTGCAACCCTCGGACTATAGTGGAGTCTCCGGGGGTTAACGAATGTTGGTTAGTTCTGTTGAAAGAGTTTTGAACGAATAATCTCGTATCGTTGGAGCTCATGATCTGTAGGTCCTTTAGGTTCTCCTGGCTAGCTCGGATAACGCCGTGCAACAATGTATAAAAGAAAAGAAAAAGAATTTGAATTGTTCAAATTCGGTTTGTGGAAGAATGATGAACATATTTAAATATGATTTAAATATGAGAATGGTCTAAAACATGAATAGGATTCATGTGCAAAAAGTCGGTTTTCGGAAAACCGGGTATATCCATATTATTTAATTAATATTTGATATTGAATTAAATATTTTTATTAATTAAAAAGTTTAATTAATAAATAAATATATATATATATTTTATTTATTAAAAAGTTTAATAAATAAAATATTTTTTTATTTAAAATTAATTGAGAATTAATTTTTTTATAAAATATATATATATATATAAATTAGTTTACATGCAATTGCATGTAAACCATGTGTAATCCACTTTTCTTTATAAATGTTATATATACCATTTGGAAAAGGTGGATATATATGGATGGATATAGATGAAGTTTAAAAAAGGTTTTTTAGCTTCTGTGATGTACGTCTTTGAAATTGTTTTTCAAAGACAAGCAAATATCTCCTTAGACCTTCTCTTCATCCCTTTCTTTCTTTCTTTTCTTTTTTGCTTCGGAGTCCCACAACCCCGTTGCGCGGCGCCGAGGATAGCGAGACTACCTGGGGTGGTCCTCGAGGCGTTCGTGTGAAGAGGTCGGAAGAGTTCGTGACGTGGAACGGCCGACGTATCTTGAAGAAATTGGAACTACAAGGGTATGTATTCTAAATTTCTTATTTCCGTATTTTGAGCATGATTCCTATTTGTTAAATTGATGAAATTAGAGTATCATCGGTCCGAAATCGCTTTCCGCTGCGCAAGTCGCTCCATCAATTGGTATCAGAGCGATTTTGTGATTAACTCAATTTGCATCAATTTAAGTTGGTGGGTATTTTAATTTAGAAATTATTTCTGAATTGGCGTCCAAAGTGAATATCGATTTTGGCATAGTTTCTTTTTGAATTTTCTTATTTGTAATTGCCCGAGAATGTATGGGCTTTAATGTGTGCTGAAGAGTCTGTATTTTTAGAGTCATTAGAGTCCATATAGGTTTCTTTGTGAAAGAAGCTCGAGTTTTGAGCTCGCCGAAATGTTTGGTATAAGTTCAAACTCGTTCTAGGCAATTCGAAGAGAAGCTCGAAGAGAAATTGGCCGAAGCGTTCGAAGGAAGCAAGCTTGTCAAAGGCGGTGCGAAGAGTTCGAAGTCCCCTCAAGACTTGGCTTGTTGTTCAAGCTTGTAATAAATTAGTTATTGCTTGTTAAATCCCAAAATCGATCCACTTTAGTGTGTTTAATTAATTATGCATTGTGAATGTATGTTTTAATTAAATTCCATGTTTGTATGTGCATATAGTATGCCATATAGGTTTAAAATCCCACCGTAGGAAGCATGCTCCATGCATTAGAAGTATGTTATAATTGTTATAATGTATAGGATGCATGCTTAATTCATTATAATTGATATAAGTGTTATATTAATTTATGAATTAGGAGTTGTATATTTAAAAAACATAATCGAAATAAGTGTTATATTGATTATGAAATTAAATATTCAACTTGTCATGCCTTAGTGATGCATGTTTGAGAAGCATGTAGAGTTGTTATAGTAAGTCTAAGTTTTTGCAAAGCGTTGTAAAATTGGATAGACTTTTAAAATCTATAACAAAGACACGCATGTTCATTTAGGGTTAATTGAGACGTCCGGTTCATTAGATGAATAGGTCGTTTTCTCGTAAATACTAAGGTTATGAGAAACTCACCCGGTGAAATTTTGTTCGAGGTTGGAGGTATTTAAGTTGACGGTTTACGGAACACCTCCTACCTGGGGACGATCCGGTACTTGAGTAAAGTTAACCTGGTTTTATGAGCGTGCGCGAGAGGTATGAGGTTAATTAAACTTGTTAATAACCTAGACATCTCAGGTAAAAAGTTTACCTAGACTTAAGGTTTTAATTTCTTAGCCGGATAAAACCTGAGTATTTTACCCTAAAAACCGTCCACGATACTTAGTAGAAGTGTTGAGAAGGAATATATGATATATCCCTCTCCTGCTACGCACTCCCTAAAGTTCACAACGTGAGAATTTTGCTCGGCCTCGTGTTGTCAATAGGGCAACCCCATTCGGATGGTATTTGCAACTTTCAATACCAAGGTGAATGGAGTAAGTATCTATAGTAAGTGGGAGAAGGAAGTACGTCAGTACATCCTATGGTCTCCTCCATTGGATTGAACCGTAAGATTCCCATGTTCCGCCTGCAGGTTGCTCTTAGTGGCACCATCCATTCGGAGGGCAGGGCATGAAAGATCGAACATCTCAGTCACCATTTATGGATAGTGAAACATAGGGCCATTCCCAACACTGACATTCCATTCGGTTGCTATGTTGGGGCCGTTCTGTGCGTTCTAAAAATGGAGGGTCACACTTACAGGATTTGCTAAGGAGTTAGTAAATGTTGACCAAAGAACGATAACTAAGATGCTATAGGAATAAGAGTTATTCTGGTAGCAGCATTTAGTCAAGAATGTCTTGGTTTAGTGAAAGAATGCTTGACTACCATTCGGTAGCGACCATTCTAACTTACTAAAGTATCGTTGCATGTAAATAAAGAGTTTGGGTACTTTATTTACTGCTGAATTTATTTGATTGGTTTAAATAGGTTAAAATTGTTCCACTAATAGATTTACATTTCTTTTCAGCATGTCTAGCTCGTTTAAAAACGTATTAGCTTCGGTTAAGTTAACTGGCGAAAAATACGAGACCTGGAAAACGAACTCGAATATGATTCTTGTTCGTGATGATCTTATGTCTGTCTTAACAGAGGATTGTCCTCTTCCAAACTCAGTAATGAGTCGTGCTGAGAAGAAACAACAAAGTAAATGTGATTTGCTTGTTGTAGAAACGTGTTTAGCGGAAAATGATAGTCATGCCTGGATCCTCGATTCAGGAGCCACTAATCACGTTTGTTCTTCGTTTCAGGAAACTAGTTCCTGGCAGCCATTAGCTATAGGTGAGATAACTCTCAGAGTTGGTACTGGAGAGGTTGTCTCAGCTAAAGCAGTGGGAACTGTTAAGTTGTCTTATAGAGATAGTTACATTTTACTTGAAAATGTGCTATTGGTTCCTAGTTTTAAAAGGAACCTAGTCTCTGTAGCTTGTTTATTAGAACAAATGTATAAAGTATCTTTTGCTGATAATGAAGCTATCATTAGCAAAAGAGGTGTACAAATTTGTTCTGCTAAACTTGAGAACAACTTATATGTGTTAAGACCGACAGAGGTTCAAGCTATTTTGAACACCGAAATGTTTAAAACAGCTGAAACTCAAACTAAAAGGCAGAAGCTTTCTCCTAGTACCTATCTTTGGCACTTGAGACTAGGCCACATTAATCTCAATAGGATTGGGAGGTTGGTTAAGAGTGGTCTCCTAAATCGTTTAGAGGACAACTCTTTACCGCCATGTGAGTCATGTCTTGAGGGAAAGATGACTAAACGACCTTTTACTGGAAAAGGTTATAGGTCAAAAGAACCTCTAGAAATCGTGCATTCGGATCTCTGCGGTCCTTTGAATGTCAAAGCACGAGGAGGGTATGAATATTTCGTCAGTTTTATTGACGATTATTCAAGGTACGGCTATCTTTACCTAATACAACGTAAGTCCGAAACTCTTGAAAAGTTCATTGAGTATAAGGCAGAGGTTGAGAACATATTAGGTAAATCGATAAAAACACTCCGATGTGATCGTGGTGGAGAGTATATGGATACTAGATTCCAGGACTATATGATAGAACATGGAATCGTATCTCAACTCTCAGCGCCCGGAACACCGCAGCAGAACGGTGTATCCGAAAGGAGAAATAGAACCCTGTTGGACATGGTTCGCTCTATGATGAGTTATGCTCGTCTGCCTAGTTCGTTTTGGGGATATGCAGTTGAGACTGCAGTTTATATTTTAAACAATGTTCCCTCTAAGAGTGTTTCTGAAACACCCTATGAGCTCTGGAGTGGGCGTAAAAGTAATTTACGTCACTTTAGAATTTGGGGATGTCCAGCACACGTGTTGGTATCCGGTCCAAAGAAAATGGAACATCGTTCAAAATTATGCCTATTTGTAGGCTATCCCAAAGAAACGTTGGGTGGTCTTTTTTACGATCCTCAGGAGGACAAGGTATTAGTGTCGACTAATGCCACGTTCTTAGAGGAGGACCACATGAGAGATCATCAACCTTCGAGCAAAATAGTTTTGTCCGAATTATCCAGGGAAGCTACAGAGGGATCAACAAGAGTTGTTGATCAGGCTGGTCCTTCTCAGTTTTTGAGAGAGCCTCGACGTAGTGGGAGGGCTGTGAGACAACCCGACCGCTATATTGGCTTGTCTGAGACTCAATTCGTCATACCTGATGATGGAATTGAGGATCCATTGACCTTTAAACAGGCAATGACAGATGTAGACAAGGATCAGTGGCTCAAAGCCATGGACCTCGAAATGGAGTCTATGAACTTCAATTCGGTCTGGAGTCTTGTAGATCAACCAGATGGTGAAAGACCCATCGGTTGCAAGTGGATCTACAAGAGGAAACGAGACTAGGCCGGTAAGGTGCAAACCTTTAAGGCCCGACTTGTGGCAAAGGGTTTTACCCAGCGAGAAGGGGTGGACTATAAAGAAACCTTTTCTTCTGTTGCCATGTTAAAGTCGATTAGAATACTCTTGTCCATTGCCGCATTTTATGATTATGAAATCTGGCAAATGGATGTCAAGACTGCCTTTCTGAATGGCAATCTTGAAGAGAGTATCTATATGGTCCAACCAGAGGGCTTCATAATTCAGGGTCAAGAGCAAAAGGTTTGCAAGCTGAATCGATCTATTTATGGGTTGAAACAGGCATCTAGATCCTGGAATATAAGGTTTGATACTGCGATAAAATCTTATGGCTTTGAACAGAATATTGACGAGCCTTGTGTTTACAAGAAGATTGTCAATAAGGCTGTAGCTTTCTTAGTCTTGTATGTAGACGACATACTACTCATTGGGAATGATGTAGGGGTTCTTACTCACGTAAAACTGTGGCTAGCAACCCAATTCCAAATGAAATATTTGGGAGAGGCTCAGTTTGTTCTTGGGATTCAGATCGTAAGGAATCGCAAGAACAGAACGCTAGCACTGTCTCAAGCATCATATATAGATAAGGTGTTATCTAGATATTCGATGCAGAATTCCAAGAAAGGTTCGCTGCCGTTTAGGCATGGAATTCATTTGTCTAAGGAACAGTCTCCTAAGACACCTCAAGAGGTTGAGGACATGAGACGGATTCCGTACGCATCTGCAGTTGGCAGTCTGATGTATGCTATGTTATGTACTAGACCTGACATCTGCTTTGCAGTCGGAATTGTCAGTAGGTACCAGTCTAATCCAGGATATGATCACTGGACCGCCGTTAAACATATCCTCAAGTATCTTAGGAGAACGAGGAACTATGTGCTCGTGTATGGGCCTAAGGATATGATCCTGGCAGGATACACTGACTCTGATTTTCAGACTGATATAGATTCACGGAAATCTACATCAGGATCAGTGTTCACTCTTAACGGAGGGGCTATAGTGTGGAGAAGTATCAAGCAAGGTTGTATTGCTGACTCCACCATGGAAGCTGAATACGTCGCAGCTTGTGAAGCGGCGAAGGAAGCAGTATGGCTCAAGAAGTTCTTAACAGATTTGGAAGTTGTTCCAAATATGAATTTGCCCATCACACTTTATTGTGATAACAGTGGTGCTGTGACAAATTCTAAAGAACCTCGGAGTCATAAGCGCGGGAAGCACATCGAGCGGAAATATCACCTTATCAGGGAGATAGTGCAACGAGGAGATGTGATCGCCACACAGATTGCCTCGGAGCATAATGTTGCTGATCCGTTTACAAAGTCTCTAACGGCTAAAGTGTTTGAGAGACACCTGGAGAGTCTGGGGTTGCGAGCTGCTAAATAGGACAGTGGGAGATACTTTGTATTCCTGACCAGCATTCGTCCCACAGACATGTTAGTCCAAGTGGGAGTTTGTTGGGTTTTATGTCCTAACACTCGTGGTTTGTAAACGTTGTAAATGTAATATGTCTATTAATGCAATAAAGAGTTATTGAGGTTTATTCAGTAAAGGTGTTTATTGAATTTAGTGAAACGTGTTTGCATTAACCTGTACCAATAACAACACCCTTGGCTGAATATGAGTACTTGAGCTTCATGTATGACATGATTGTGGGTCAAGCTCAAGTAGTCAGTCAAAACGGTCTATAGTATACGGATAAGGTCGGGTACCTTATTCTGGTAACACTATTGGATGCGGCTCGCTTTGTATTGTACAAAACGATGTGATCCGAATCGTTTCACATGGAGATGTGCGAGCGGGGGCGTCCTATGCAATGAGTTTGCATTAGACAAAACCATGATAAAGTCGCCTTCTCTTTATAACACCGTTTACTGGTGAGACCGACTTTACACTTTTGATGACCTAAGGTAACTCGTTCTTAATCCTAAGCTTGCTATGAACTCCTGCTTATTCGAGAGTATCCTTAGACTTGTATGGGTGAGAGTGGCAGGTTGCCCGCTCAATAAGCCTACCAACTTGGGGATAAACTCGAATAGGTAGCTGGGGACATAGTGTAGCAAGATGAAATTCACTCCTACCCTCTTTAGGGTCTAGTAGATAGGTGTTCCCTTAATAGCTGACTCCAAGGCTTGAACATGAGGCCTCATCCTCTTCTGTGTGAAGAGGATTCTGATCTGATGATTGGATCACAGATTAAATGTTCATTAGAGGTGTCAGTGGTACTTAAGGAACAAGAGGTATCACAGAGGTTAAACGATATAAAAGACCTAGCTGTGATAACGGACACCTGTGAAGGATCGACTTACCCATGATGGTTATATCAAGAGGACATAATATATCTATAGTGAGGAGAGTGCAACCCTGGGACTATAGTGGAGTCTCCGGGGGTTAACGAATGTTGGTTAGTTCGGTTGAAAGAGTTTTGACCGAATAATCTCGTATCGTTGGAGCTCATGATCTGTAGGTCCTTTAGGTTCTCCTAGCTAGCTCGGATAACGTCGTGCAACAATGTATAAAAGAAAAGAAAAAGAATTTGAATTGTTCAAATTCGGTTTGTGGAAGAATGATGAACATATTTAAATATGATTTAAATATGAGAATGGTCTAAAACATGAATAGGATTCATGTGCAAAAAGTCGGTTTTCGGAAAACCGGGTATATCCATATTATTTAATTAATATTTGATATTGAATTAAATATTTTTATTAATTAAAAAGTTTAATTAATAAATAAATATATATATATATATATATATATATTTTATTTATTAAAAAGTTTAATAAATAAAATATTTTTTTATTTAAAATTAATTGAGAATTAATTTTTTTATAAAATATATATATATATATATATTAGTTTACATGCAATTGCATGTAAACCATGTGTAATCCACTTTTCTTTATAAATGTTATATATATCATTTGGAAAATGTGGATATATATAGATGGATATAGATGAAGTTTAAAAAAGGTTTTTTAGCTTCTGTGATGTACGTCTTTGAAATTGTTTTTCAAAGACAAGCAAATATCTCCTTAGACCTTCTCTTCATCCCTTTCTTTCTTTCTTTTCTTTTTTGCTTCGGAGTCCCGCAACCCCGTTGCGCGGCGCCGAGGATAGCGGGACTACCTGGGGTGGTCCTCGAGGCGTTCGTGTGAAGAGGTCGGAAGAGTTCGTGACGTGGAACGGCCGACGTATCTTGAAGAAATTGGAACTACAAGGGTATGTATTCTAAATTTCTTATTTCCGTATTTTGAGCATGATTTCTATTTGTTAAATTGATGAAATTAGAGTATCATCGGTCCGAAATCGCTTTCCGCTGCGCAAGTCGCTCCATCACAAATAAACAGGAGTTCATAGGGAGCTCAGGATTGAGATCGAGTTACCTAAGTCATCATATGAAAAAACCGGTCTTTACAGTAAACGGTGTTATAAAGAAAGAGCGATTTTATTTCTTGGTTCGGTCTTGTGCAAACTCATTGCACAGGACGCCCTCACCCACATGTCTCTACATGAAACGATTCGAATCACATCGTTTTGTACTATACAAAGTGAGCCGCGTCCAATAGTGTCCCCAGGATAAGGTACCCAGCCTTATCCCTATACTATAGACCATTTTGGGTGTCTCCTTGAACTTGATCCACATTCATGTCACACATGAAGTTCAAGTACTCATACTATCGCCATGGGTGTTAGTTATTGGTATAGGTTAATACAAACACAATTCACTAAAATTCAATAACAACTTTATTGAAATAAAATATATACATTCAAACAGTTTACAAACTACGAGTTTTAGGACATAAAACCCAACAAAAAATAGGAGAAATTGGATTTTAAAAGGGAGCTCTAAACTATTGAAGCTAACGGAAAATTAAAACAATAAAAATTGTGAAGGAACAAATTTAAATGGCATGTTTGACTTCAAAGAATGGGATTGATCACAATTGGTGTTCGGATCATCGATAACTAAATACATAGACACAACGCTTAAAGCACGCAATTCGTTTGGTTATTTCTAACTCAAACGACCCAAAGATACAATTAGAAAAGTTCAATTCTAATTGTTCTTGACAGTTTCTCAAAATAAGGTGATCAATCCTAAAATGATTAACGGACAGAGACGGGAACATTGCGACGAATTAACCCGGAGACTAAATCGATTTTTCCTCTTTACCCAAAATCTAACATGAAGGTTATCTCATTTCTACCCCCAACTGTCACTTGGGATCAAACTAAATACCCATATTCAGATTTGTGTTACCTAGCGATTGAGGCAATTATACGTCCTAATCTCTAACGGTAAAGCATGCATAAGGACTCGGGCGTCACTCCTAATCAGTTACCCAAGCTATTTAGATGAAGAACAAGGAAGAAGATGCATAAGGAAGACAATCTAATTCATACACAAATTAGGGAAAATCTCCCCTTAATCCAAATTGATTACAATCACAAACTAGAAATCAAACACTTACTTGTTTAGCTATCCATGGAAGTGAAGAAGAGAGCCACAAATGGCTAAGAATGCCCAAATTTCGAAAGAAGTAGGAGAAGAGCCAAAAGAGAATGCCCTAATTTAAGAAAAATGGGTATTTATACCCATTTTTCCGTTGGGCCAGCGCCTAGGCGCTGAGCTCTCTGGAAAATTTACAAAATCGGGAATTTTTGTTGAGTTTTGCTGGGTTTTAATGACGGGCATTTATAGTCACGGATAGGGCGCTGGCGCTGAGCGAGGCGAGGGGCGCGGGCATGGGCATGAGGTGTTGACCGACCGTTGACCGTTGACCTATGACTGGTGCAGTTGACTTTTACAAAATGAAAGAAAATCTTGCATTCACCAAGATTTGAACCTAGGCATCCCCATTGTCTTGGCAAGCCTTGAACCATTAAGCCATTAATCAATTTTGAGTTATAATTAGATTATTTAATTAATGTAGTATAATCACTCAAAACCGTTAATTAATAAAATGCTCTTAAATATTCATTTAAGCTCTTAATTTACGCAAATGCCCGATTTACCCCTTAACAATTAAATTATACAAAACATATCAATTAAGCCCAAATAATTATTCTAATTTACAAGACTTAGGAGCTAAATATTAGAACTTTTAGAGTGCTATCAAAATACCCCCAACCTAAATCTTGCTAGTCCTCGAGCTGTTGGGTTTTATGTCCTAAAACTCGTAGTTTGTAAACTGTTTGAATGTATATATTTTATTTCAATAAAGTTGTTATTGAATTTTAGTGAATTGTGTTTGTATTAACATATACCAATAACTAACACCCATGGCGATAGTATGAGTACTTGAACTTCATGTGTGACATGAATGTGAATCAAGTTCAAGTAGACAGCCAAAATGGTCTATAGTATAGGGATAAGGCTGGGTATCTTATCCTGGGGACACTATTGGACGCGGCTCACTTTGTATAGTACAAAACGATGTGATTCGAATCGTTTCATGTAGAGACATGTGAGTGAGGGCGTCCTGTGCAATGAGTTTGCACAAGACCGAACCAAGAAATAAAATCGCTCTTTCTTTATAACACCGTTTACTGTAAAGACCGGTTTTTTCATATGATGACTTAGGTAACTCGATCTCAATCCTGAGCTCAGTATGAACTCCTGTTTATTCAACCTTATCCTTTGACTTGTACGGGTGAGAGTGGCCAGATTGCCGACTCAATAAGCCTACCATCTTGGGGATAAGATCGAATAAGTGGTTGGGGACATAGTTGTGCGAGATGGAATTCACTCCTACCCGCTTTAAGGGTTAGTAGAGAGGTTGTTCCCTTAAGTGCTGACTCCAGGTCTTGAACAATGGGCCCATCCTCTCCTGATCAGGGAGGAATTTGATTTGATGGTTGGACCACAAATCAATTGTTCATTAGAGGTGTCAGTGGTACTTAAGGAACAAGATATAATACAAGGGTTAAACGGTATAAATGACCCGTTGTGATTACGAACGACCTGTGAAGGATCGACTTACTGATGATAGTTATATCAAGAGGACACAATATATCTACAGTGAGGAGAGTGCAGCCCTTGGACTTTAGTGGAGTCTCCGAGGGTTAACAAATGTTGGTTAGTTCGGTTGAAAGAGTTTTGACCGGATAATCTCGTATCGTTGGAGCTCATGATCTGTAGGTCCTTAAGGTTCTCCTGGCTAGCTCGAATAAAGCCGTGAAACAATATAAAAGAAAAGAAAAGAATTTGAATCGTTCAAATTCGGGTTTGTGGAAGAATATGGACATATTTAAATATGATTTAAATATGAGATTGGTCTACAATATAAATTGGATTCATATGCAAAAAGTCAGTTTTCGGAAAACCGGGTTTAATTATATTATTTAATTAATATTTGATATTGAATTAAATAATATTAATTAATATATATATATTATTTATTAATTAAAAAGTTTAATTAATAAAATAATTATTATTATTTTTAATAATATATATATATATATATATATATATATATATATACATGTGTCTTACATGCAAGATGTAAGACACATGTTATATATATACAAGGTATATGAATCATCAGATCAATTAAAAAAAAAAAAAAAAAAAAAAAATCAAAAACAGGCGTGAGTGCTTTTTGGGTTTCATGATTTTCAAATTGAAATTGTGATTTCAATTTTCATTCTCCGTCTTCTTCCTCGGATAAAAATAGCTCTTTGTGAAAAAAAAAAGGTTTTTCTTCAGTGAGCTTCTTCCTTCTTTTCTCTTGTAAAAGGAGTCTCACTACTCCGTTTCTCGGCCCGAGGATATCGGGATTACCGTGGGTGGTCCACGAAGATTTCGTGAGAAGGCTCGTTGAGCTTGTGAGGAGCTTCTGGCGGTAAATTAGAAGAAATACGAACGACAAGGGTATGTGTTCTAATTTCTCTTTTTCATTGCGTTTGCATGTTTCTGTTTGTTTAAATTGATGAAATTAGAGTGTCTATGATCCAAATCACTTCCGCTGCGTGCCAAACGCTCCATCAATTGGTATCAGAGCGTTTTTGGCCACTCAATTTCCATCAATTTAAATTATGGTGGGTTTTATTTTAGAAATTGTTTCTGATTGGATTCTAAAGTGAATATCGATTTTGGCATAGTTTTTTTTTTAATTTCATTATTTGTAATTGCCCGAGAATGTATGGGCTTTAATGCATGCTAAAGAGTCTGTATTTTTAGAGTCATTAGAGTCCATATAGGTTTCTTTGTGAAAGAAGTTTGAGTTTGAAACTCGCCGAAATGTTCGGTGTAAGTTCAAACTCGTTCTAGGCAATACGAGGAGAAATTGGAAGAAAATTTGGCCGAAGCGTTCGGAGGAAGCAAGTTGGTCAAAGGCGGTGCGAAGAGTTCGAAGTCCGCTCAAGACGTAGCTTGTTGATCAAGCTTGTAATAAATTAGTTATTGCTTGTTAAATGCCAAAATCGATCCACTTTAGTGTGTTTAATTAATTATGCATTGCGAATGTATGTTTTAATTAAATTCCATGTTTGTATGTGCATAACGTATGCCATATAGATTTAAAATCCCACCGTAGGAAGCATGCTTCATGCATTGAAAATATGTTATAAGTGTTATAATATATCGTATGCATATTTGGCAATTCATGAGTTTTGATATAAAAGTTATATTAATTCATGAATTTGTTGTTGTTAGTTCAATAGAATAATTGATATAAGTGTTATATTAATTATGAAATTAAATCAACAACATAGGTTGTCCTAATTTTATGCACATGGTATATTATAAGTGTTATAATGTATAGGATGCATGTTTATTCATGAGTATTAATATAAGAGTTATATTAATTCATGAATTAGATGTTGTTTGCTTAAATAGAATAATTGATATAAGTGTTATATTAATTATGAAATTAAACATCCAACATTAGATGCATTTTGTTTGTTATAAGTGTTATAATGTATAGGATGCATGCTTAATTCAGAGTATTGATATAAGTGTTATATTGATTATGAATTAAGAGTTGAATGTTTAAGAGCATAATCAATATAAGTGTTCTATTGATTATGAAATTAAATATTCAACTTGTCATGCCTTAGTGTTGCATGTTTGAGAAGCATGTAGAAGTTTGTTGTAGTTAGTCTTAGTTTTGCAAAGCGTTGTAAAATTGGCATAGACTTTTAAAATCTATAACAAAGACAAAGGCATGCTCACTTAGGGTTGAATGTATCGTTCTGTTTCATTAGATGAATAGGTCGATATCTTGTAAATGCTAAGGTTACAAGAAACTCACCCGGGGACATCCTGTTCGTGGTTGGAGGTATTTAAGCTGACGGTTTACGGAACACCTCCTACCTGGGAACCATCCGGCACTTGAGTAAAGTTAACCCGGCTTTATGAGCATGCGTGAGTGGTGTGAGGTAATAAAATGTTTATCACCTAGACATCATAGGTAAAAGTTTGTTTTACCTAGACTTAATTCTTATTGTCTTAGCCGGATAATGCCTGAGTAATTTACCCATTCCGTCTTAAAATACTTAGTAGAGGTGTTGAGAAGGTATATATGATATGTCCCTCTTCTCCTACGTTCTCTGTCAAGTTCACACCGTGAGAATTATGCTCGGCCTCGTGATGTCAATAGGGCATCCCCATTCGGATGGTATTTGCATAATTCAATAACAAGGTGAATGGAGAAAGTATTTATAGTAAGTGGGAGAAGGAAGTATGTCAATACATCCTGCGGTCTCTTCCATTGGATTGAACCGTGAGATTCCTATGTTCCGCCTGCTTGGTGCCCACAAGAGGTACCGATCCATTCGGAGGGCCGTTTCATAGGAATTGGAACATCTCAATCACCATTTATGGATAAAGAAACATAGAGTCATTCCCAACTTTGACATTTCCATTCGATTGCATCGTTGGGGCCACCCTATGAGTTCTAAAAATGGAGGGTCACACTTACGAGATTTGCTAAGGAGTTAGTAGATCTTGACCAAACAGCGATAACTAAGATGCTATAGGAATATGAGATATTCTGGTATTAGCATTTAGTCAAGAAAGTCTTGATTCAGTGAAGGAATGCTTGACTGCGTCTCGGTAGCGACCATTCTGACCCACTGAAGTATCGTTGCAGTTTAGTAATGAGTTTTGGGTACATTATTATTCTTTGCTAAATTCTTGATTGGTGTGTAAATTAGGTTAAAACCTTTTCACTAATATTTTTTCATTCTCTTTTCAGCATGTCTAGCTCTTTGATTCACTTACTAGCTTCCGATAAGTTAACCGACGAAAACTACGCGACCTGGAAATCGAACTTGAATATGATTCTCGTTCTAGATGATCTCAGGTTCGTCTTATCAGAGGATTGTCCTCCCCCTCCTAGCTCGGATGCGACTCGAACTGTTCGAGAAGCATATGATAGATGGACAAGGGCTAATGATAAAGCCCGAGTCTATATCTTAGCCAGCATATCTGATGTGTTAGCTAAGAAGCACGAGGATATGGTTTCTGCTAAAGAAATCATGTCTTCATTACAGGAGATGTTTGGACTACCGTCCTCATCGGTCTGTCATGAAGCCCTCAAATACGTTTACAACTCTCGCATGAAAGAGGGTACCTCTGTTAGGGAGCATGTCCTTAGCATGATGGTCCACTTCAATGTGGCGGAAGTAAACGGAGCTACTATTGATGAGTCAAGTAAAGTAAGCTTTATCATGGAATCTCTTCCGAAGAGTTTCCTTCAGTTCAGAACCAATATGGTAATGAACAAGATAAAGTATAATTTGACTTCTCTTCTCAGCGAGCTACAGACCTATCAGTCCCTTCACACTTCTAAAGGAAAAGAGAAGGAGGCAAACGTTGTCACTTCTAGGAAATTCCAAAAGGGGTCGTCTTCAGGGAGTAGGTCTGAACTTTCTTCTATTAAGAATAAGAGTATTCAAAAGAAGAAGAAAGATAAAAGGAAGGGAAAAGCACCTGCTGCAGGTAAGAGCAAGACTAAATCTACAGACAAAGGAAAATGTTTCCATTGTGGTGTAGATGGGCACTGGAAACGGAATTGTCCAAAGTATCTTGCAGAGAAAAAGGCTGAGAAGGAAAGACAAGGTAAATATGATTTACTTGTTGTTGAAACATGTTTAGTAGAACATGATTGTCATACCTAGATACTTGATTCAGGAGCTACTAACCATGTTTGTTCTTCTTTTCAGGAAACTAGTTCTTGCCAGCCACTTTCTCGAGGTGAGATAACTCTCAGAGTTGGAACTGGAGAGGTTGTCTCAGCTAAAGCAGTGGGAGCTGTAAAGTTGTTGTATAGAGATAGTTTCATTTTACTAGAAAATGTACTCCTGGTTCCTACCTTCAAGAGGAATCTTGTATCTATATCTTGTTTGTTAGAACAGTTGTATAAAGTATCTTTTGTTCATAATGAAGCGTTCATTAGCAAAAGAGGTGTACGTATTTATTCTGCGAAACTTGAAAACAACTTGTATGTGTTAAGACCAACCGAAGCCAAAGCTATTTTGAACACTGAAATGTTTAAAACAGCTGAGACTCAAACTAAAAGGCAGAAACTTTCTCCAAGTACTTATCTTTGGCACTTAAGACTAGGTCACATTAATCTCAATACGATTGGGAGATTGGTTAAGAGTGGTCTGCTAAATCGTTTAGAGGACAACTCTTTACCACCATGTGAGTCTTGTCTTGAGGGCAAAATGACCAAACGATCTTTTTATGAAAAAGGTCATAGGTCCAAAAAACCTCTAGAAATCGTGCATTCGGATCTCTACGGTCCTTTGAATGTCAAAGCACGAGGAGGGTATGAATATTTCATCAGTTTCATTGATGATTATTCTAGGTACGGTTATCTTTATCTAATGCATCATAAGTCCGAAGCTCTTGAAAGGTTCAAAGAGTATAAGGCAGAGGTTGAGAACACATTAGGTAAATCGATAAAAACACTCCGATCAGATCGAGGTGGAGAGTATATGGATTTAAGATTCCAGGACTATATGATAGAACATGGAATAGTATCTCAACTCTCAGCGCCAGGAACACCACAACAGAATGGTGTGTCCGAGAGGAGAAATAGAACCCTGTTAGACATGGTTCGATCTATGATGAGTTATGCTCATTTGCCTAGTTCGTTTTGGGGATATGCAGTAGAGACTGCAGTATATATTTTGAACATGGTTCCCTCTAAGAGTGTTTCTGAAACACCTTATGAGTTATGGAGAGGGCGTAAAGGTAGTTTACGTCACTTCAGGATTTGGGGGTGTCCGGCACATGTGCTAGTACCCAATCCAAAGAAGTTGGAACATCGTTCAAAATTGTGCCTATTTGTAGGTTACCCCAAGGAAACGAAAGGTGGTCTATTTTACGATCCTCATGAGAACAAGGTACTAGTATCGACTAATGCCACGTTCTTAGAGGAAGACCACATGAGAGATCATCAACCGTCGAGCAAAATTGTTTTGTCCGAATTTTCGAGGAAAGCTATAGACGGATCAACAAAGGTTGTTGATCAGGCTGGTCCTTCTCAAGAGTTGAGAAAGCCTTGACGCAGTAGGAGGGATGTGAGACAGCCTGACCGCTACATCGGCTTGTCTGAAACTCAAGTCGTCATACCTGATGATGGCGTTGAGGATCCATTGACCTTTAAACAGGCAATGAATGACATAGACGAGGACCAGTGGCTTAAAGCCATGGATCTCGAAATGGAGTCTATGTACTTCAATTCGGTCTGGGATCTTGTAGACCAACCAGATAGTGAAAGACCTATCGGTTGCAAGTGGATCTACAAGAGAAAACGAGACCAAGCCGGTAAGGTGCAAACCTTTAAGGCTCGACTTGTGGCAAAAGGTTATTCCCAAAGAGAAGGGGTGGACTATGAAGAAACTTTTTCTCCTGTTGCCATGTTAAAGTCGATTAGAATACTCTTATCCATTGCTACATTTTATGATTATGAAATCTGGCAAATGGATGTCAAGACTGCCTTTCTGAATGGTAATCTTGAGGAGAGTATCTATATGGCTCAACCAGAGGGATTCATACTTCAGGGTCGAGAGCAAAAGGTTTGCAAGCTTAATCAATCCATTTATTGGTTGAAGCAAGCATCTAGATCCTGGAATATAAGGTTTGATACGGCGATAAAATCTTATGGCTTTGAACAAAATATTGACGAACCTTGTGTTTACAAGAAAGTAGTCAATATTGTTGTAGCTTTCTTAGTCTTGTACGTAGATGATATACTACTCATTGGGAATGATGTAGGGTTCCTAACTGGCGTTAAGAATTGGCTAGCGACCCAATTCCAAATGAAAGATTTGGGAGAGGCTCAGTTTTTTCTAGGGATTCAGATAGAAAGGAATCGTAAGAACAAAGTGCTAGCGCTGTCTCAAGCATCTTATATTGACAAGGTGTTGTCAAGATATTCGATGCAGAATTCCAAGAAAGGTTCGCTGCCTTTTAGGCATGGAATTCACTTGTCTAAGGAACAGTCTCCTAAGACACCTCAAGAGGTTGAGGATATGAGACGAATTCCCTATGCATCTGCAGTTGGTAGTCTCATGTACGCTATGTTGTGTACACGACCCGACATCTGCTATGCAGTAGGAATTGCCAGTAGGTTCCAATCCAATCCAGGATATGATCACTGGACAGCCGTTAAACACGTCCTCAAGTATCTTAGGAGAACGAGAGACTATGTGCTTGTGTATGGCGCGAAGGATTTGATCCTTGCAGGATACACTGACTCTGATTTTCGGACTGATATAGATTCCAGGAAATCTACATCAGGATCAGTGTTCACTCTTAACGGAGGAGCAATAGTATGGCGGAGTATAAAGCAAGGTTGTATTGCTGACTCCACCATGGAAGCTCAGTATGTCGCAGCTTGCGAAGCAGCGAAGGAAGCTGTATGGCTTAGGAAGTTCTTGACAGATTTGGAAATTGTTCCAAATATGAACTTCCCAATCACCCTTTATTGTGATAACAACGGTGCAGTGGCAAATTCTAAAGAACCTAGAAGCCATAAGCGTGGAAAGCATATTGAGCGGAAATATCATCTCATCAGGGAGATAGTGCAACGAGGAGATGTGATCGTCACACAGGTAGCCTCGGAGCACAACATTGCTGATCCGTTTACTAAGTCTATCACGGCTAATGTGTTTGAGAGACACCTAAAAAGTCTAGGGCTGCGAGCTGCTCAGTAGGACAGTGGGAGAAACTTTAGATATTTGATATTCTAGTTCTCTCGACCAGCATGTACTCCACTGACGTTTTAGTCCAAGTGGGAGTTTGTTGGGTTTTATGTCCTAAAACTCGTAGTTTGTAAACTGTTTGAATGTATATATTTTATTTCAATAAAGTTGTTATTGAATTTTAGTGAATTGTGTTTGTATTAACCTATACCAATAACTAACACCCATGGCGATAGTATGAGTACTTGAACTTCATGTGTGACATGAATGTGAATCAAGTTCAAGTAGACAGCCAAAATGGTCTATAGTATAGGGATAAAGCTGGGTACCTTATCCTGGGGACACTATTGGACGCGACTCACTTTGTATAGTACAAAACGATGTGATTCGAATCGTTTCATGTAGAGACATGTGAGTGAGGGCGTCCTGTACAATGAGTTTGCACAAGACCGAACCCAGAAATAAAATCGCTCTTTCTTTATAACACCGTTTACTGTAAAGACCGGTTTTTTCATATGATGACTTAGGTAACTCGATCTCAATCCTGAGCTCACTATGAAATCCTGTTTATTCAACCTTATCCTTTGACTTGTACGGGTGAGAGTGGCCAGATTGCCGACTCAATAAGCCTACCATCTTGGGGATAAGATCGAATAAGTGGCTGGGGACATAGTTGTGCGAGATGGAATTCACTCTTACCCGCTTTAAGGGTTAGTAGAGAGGTTGTTCCCTTAAGTGCTGACTCCAGGTCTTGAACAATGGGCCCATCCTCTCCTGATCAGGAAGGAATCTGATTTGATGGTTGGACCACAAATCAATTGTTCATTAGAGGGGTCAGTGGTACTTAAGGAACAAGATATAATACAAGGGTTAAACGGTATAAATGACCCGTTGTGATTACGAACGACCTGTGAAGGATCGACTTACTGATGATAGTTATATCAAGAGGACACAATATATCTACAGTGAGGAGTGTGCAACCCTTGGACTTTAGTGGAGTCTTCGGGGGTTAACGAATGTTGGTTAGTTCGGTTGAAAGAGTTTTGACCGGATAATCTCGTATCGTTGGAGCTTATGATCTGTAGGTCCTTACGGTTCTCCTGGCTAGCTCGGATAAAGCCGTGAAACAATATAAAAGAAAAGAAAAGAATTTGAATCGTTCAAATTCGGGTTTGTGGAAGAATATGGACATATTTAAATATGATTTAAATATGAGATTGGTCTACAATATGAATTGGATTCATATGCAAAAAGTCGGTTTTCGGAAAACCGGGTTTAATTATATTATTTAATTAATATTTGATATTGAATTAAATAATATTGATTAATATATATATATTATTTATTAATTAAAAAGTTTAATTAATAAAATAATTATTATTATTTTTAATAATATATATATATATATATGTGTCTTACATGCAAGATGTAAAACACATGTTATATATATACATACAAGGTATATATATATGAATCATCAGATCAATTAAAAAAAAAAAATCAAAAACAGGCGTGAGTGCTTTTTGGGTTTCATGATTTTCAAATTGAAATTGTGATTTCAATTTTCATTCTCCGTCTTCTTCCTCGGATAAAAATAGCTCTCTGTGAAGAAAAAGGGTTTTTCTTCAGTGAGCTTCTTCCTTATTTTCTCTTGTAAAAAGAGTCCCACTACTCCGTTTCTCGGCCCGAGGATAGCGGGATTACCATGGGTGGTCCACGAAGATTTCGTGAGAAGGCTCGTTGAGCTTGTGAGGAGCTTCTGGCGGTGAAAATTGAAGAAATAAGAACGACAAGGGTATGTGTTCTAATTTCTCTTTTTCATTTCGTTTGCATGTTTCCGTTTGTTTCAATTGATGAAATTAGAGTGTCTATGATCCAAATCGCTTCCGCTGCGTGCCAAGCGCTCCATCACGAGCAAGGTGTACTTTGATTTATCTTATAAGAAACCACTTGCATGCTGACGACTCAAATCTCAAAACTCGTGAACACAAGATATTAATGCTAATGGAAAAACAAACAAGTGTATGCATAAGTTAAGAACATTTCAAAATTTTACATCCTACTCTCTCACGTGTGTGTGTGCTTAGCTTCTCCTACTCTAGCTGTTATAGACCCGGAATTCCTTTAATCGATCCTAAGACTCGTTTTCCCCCTACTTCTAGCGTTGAGAACAGTCTATTGGCTTAACGGGTCGGAAAGAGCAACAAAACAATTGGCCCAATTCTTTTCTTCTTTTCCTTGGTACTTTGTACCCTTTTCTTTTTATTTTTCTTCTTTCGAGAGAGCCTAACACGTCAAGCTTAATTCACTTCACGTTTTTAAGGACAAGTGTTCACTTCAATTAGTCACCCTTTCATGCAGTGGCAACCGTGGGTTACACGATCGCCCCTGATTACACGGGTAACACAAGATGGAGGAACACCTCAAGAAAGAACATTTTTCATGCTTTTTACTCATAGAAATTTGAAAAATTTAGGCATAAAGCTTTGCTTAAAACAAATGAGTTATTACAAATTCTAACACATCAAGCCTCCCTAAATATGTCTTTCGAGGTGACAACAAATTTTCAGATCAAATAAAATAACTCTAAGCCTATAAGAACCAAGAGTAAGAGGGCTATGTGCTCGATGAATGTAGAGAGTATTCGGAAATTTTTTAAAATAAGCTCAAAATATGCATACAACTCATGGTTTATTCGAAATGCACAAATATGGAGTATTCTTGAGTAAATCACAGACAGTCCTCATCGGACAACATGCATTCAGATTCTCATCCATCTCAAAATCAAAGCATCCATGCACACAAATTATAAAGAAGTCCAAAACTAAATCGACCCCCCACCTAAAACATTGGATTGTCCCCAATGCAACTAATCCAACAGATAAAACAGTGAGAGCGATAAAATTACTAAGGGAACAGGAACCTCCCCTGAATTTTAACGGGATCGGTGGAAAGGGATGTGTGTCCTCATTTTTTTTTTCGAAATGGATCCGCAATGATGGTCACTTCTCTTCTCTCACCTATGAAAATAAGACAACAAACTTAAACAACTAGAAATAAACAACAATAGTAAACTAATAACAAACAGAAAATACAGTCCAAGCTCGGGTGCCTCCAAGAAGCGAAAATTTTTAGAGTCGATTGCTCGACTGTATTCTCGCACACGACTCATCCATAATCGTACTTGGAAGATGCTCCATCCATCTTCCTAATTTCACCATTCCTGCAAAAAATCTTAAACAATTTTCTCTCTTGTGCCTTCTGCACACATACAACATCAATTTCAAATAAAACATAAACAACTTCGACATTCCCAACGGACTCCTGCGATTTTAACCCATCTATCCTAAACTCACTCACATCTCCATCAGACTCAACACACAGGACACCTTTATCAACATTGATTTTAAATTTTACAGTTTTTATAAAAGGATGTCCCAATAGAATTGATGCAGAAACATGAGAGGGTTCAACATTCATTTCAAGAACATAAGAATCAGCAGGAAAGTGCAAATTAATTAGTTTGACTAAAACGTCCTCCACCTTTCTCAAGGGATGCGCACAAGAATTATCAGCCAATTGCACAATAACACCGGTTTCATGCAAGTCATTCAGTTTAAGCTCTTTAAAAACAACATGAGACATTACATTAGTCGATGCTCCTAATTCTGGCATGCCATGATTGATTATTTTATCTCCTATAGTGCAAGGCAAAGTAGAAGGAATTATCTCAGCAGGATTTTCAACAATTGTCAAGGTAGAAACAGTCGAATCACAAAATTCAGTCAAGGGTGGTTCATGCAACTCATATTCATCAAAAAGTTCAGTTAAACATAATGGGTCATCCCCATCCTCAACAGTCATGCATATGTTATGTGTTACGTCTCCAAAAGTGACTATTTTAGGGACTTATTTGCTATAAAAAGATGTACACTCTTAAGCATTTTTGGTAGAATTTAGCCTAAACATGTGCTTATATATGAGAATTTGTAGAATGAAGCTAAATTAGGACTTATGTGTAAAAGGAAGGAAAAAGAACAAAAAACAAAGCTAAAGAGTTGAAATCTGCACATTGGTGAAACATTGCGAAAACATTGCTGTCTCAGCAATGTTTTAAGTGAAAGTTGTTAAGTTGTCTAACTGATTTCCATTTTGTTACGAATTTTCAGCCGCCCATTCTTTCTCCTGCTGCCACATGGAAGGTCGTCGTTCAGAACGGATGGTTCTCCTTGGCCTAATCGTACCTGCAGAACACTATAAAAGGAGGTCAAGGGGGAAGGTTGAACACACACTTGAAGGCGTAGACTCTCCATCTGAACGTAGTCTTTTCTGCTCTTTTTCTCTCTTCCGTTTGTTGGTTGAAGGACTCAGCTGTTGGAGTCGATAATCTGAGAGGAAGAAGAGAAGATTTGTCTTCTCTTCTGATTAGATTCATCCAAACAAGGCTCTCCTTCTTCCTTCATCCGAGGCATTCGCGACGAGGGACTCTACGCACGCATCTACTTGCCTTTTCTGCTTTCTGTTTCTGTTTTCGTTGCTGTCTGTTGTAATTCGTTTATGGTTGCTACTCTAATTCATTTCGTCTCTTTCTGTTTAGTTTTCATCAGTTTAAGTTGTTGCTTTGTTTGAACCTTGGTAAATCAGAGAGTTAATTTGAGTACTTCGCAACTGTCTTCCTGCTTCTCTTCTCCTATTCTGTCATTTACATTCTGTTAAGCATGACTTCACCATCTATTCTTTCCATCCCATCTTCATCCATGAGTAACTAAACCACATAAGGGTATGCTAATGACAAGTCTATAGGTAGAAATACGTGAATCAAGCATGTAGGTTAGCTTCAAATGCATTGAATGTATGTAAGCTTTATCCCACGGGCAAATTCGATTGGCCATCCATTTTGTCTAAAGAACTCCTAACCTCTGGAAGGAGTAAGAGTTCAGAGTCGTACATTCATGCTAGCCTTTCATGGTAGCCAGAAAATGACCTAGGAATAGGCGTTTTCCTAGTACAAATCACTAAACTTGCTTTTATAAATAGATGCTTAAGGCCTTACTTGGACATGAGTAAACTAAAGGATCTAATGCATGAAGTCGAAAGATACATGAGAATGAGTTAGTTTGATGCATGATGAGTTGATCTACTGCTTAAGAATCGTATGCAAAAGCCTATAGAGGAGTCGTTAGTAGCCCTTGTTTCCCTACTTTACCCCTAATTCGTTGTTAGTAACATTGCTAGAAAATTGCTGTCTGCGCAATTTTCTTAGTTCAAATTTTTGCCTTAGCCATTTTTCTTAGTTTTCTGTTTTGCGATTTTATTGCTAGATAATTGCTTTCTCCGCAATTCTTTTCCTTCTACATTCCAGTTTACCTATCTACTTGCACTTGTTTATGCTTTCATACCTCGCACGTTTGGTAGAGGATATTTTGAACTATCGCTTAAATTCAAGCTGTCGAGGCTTGCCAAAATAAATTTATAAAGCCTATAACCGAGGCTTTGCAACCAGTGGTAATAGGGTCGATCCAAGGAGTAAGAACGATCAAAATCACAATTAAAATTGGGATTTAACTAATTGATTGATTTTCGTAACGGGGGGTTTTTAGCATGCAAGGGAAATAATAAAACGCTAAAAGAATAACAAGTAGAAAACGTGTGCACGGTTTGGGAGTTTCGGGATCAAATGTTAGACAATTTCGGTTCATCATTTAATGCTAAATTCATGGTATTCAGTTTATTATGCACGCGGACGACTACCAGAGAAGCCCCAAAGTAGCCGACTCCATGGTTTTTTATTAGACCACACAGTTCTAATTATACGTTCTCTAAGCTTATATCAAGGTGATCAGCCCTAAGATAAATCTAGACTTTCACTAGCTAACCGCGACGAACATTCGAGCGTGAATTCTAATTGCCAGTAGATTGCCCGCAAATGCCGTATGCAATCAACAATTATCCTACCCGACCCGATACTTCGATTTAGTTTTATCTACCTGTGTTACTTAGTCGAGCAGTGAGAGGCACGACATTGCTACTCTTTAACATACACAACATGCAAAATTACTCGAGTGTCAATCGTCGAAATTCAACATGCGCGTTGGATTAAGCAAAGCAGATAAATGCTAATAAAAAGAACCAATATGCATCATTCAAGATTAGATTATCAAAACCAAAAACGTCTAACAAAATCTCCCTAAAATATTCCCAAACCGTTCACCCTTACCTTAGCCTCTCATGGCGCGGTTTGTCAATTCCGCTCCAACAATGGCCATGGAAGGTGTAATCAACGTATTACAATGAAGATGGAGCTCACTAGCATGCCAACAATGGCGGAGCTCCAACGAAAATAGAGAAAAACCGAGGAAGAAGAAGACTAGAAGCTCTAAAAATGGTGGTGAGAGCCCTCTAATCCGCGCAGAAAATCGTCCTAATAAGCTGCTGTAATCGTCGTAGCGTCGAGACGCTAGGCCAGCGTCTCGACGCTGCGCCCTAAATAATCCGCGCGTGCTTCGATGGCGTCGCGACGCTGCCCCGATAAAATTCCTGCGCGCGCCTCCTCCGGAGCGTCTCGACGCCAAGCAGGGTCTCGACGCCAGGGCAGCGTCGAGCTAGCGTCTCGACGCTATCACTCGACGCTTGCTCTCGGGTTTTTCAGCGTCGAGCCAGCGTCTCGACGCTATAGCTCGACGCTGGCTCTCGGGTTTTTCAGCGTCGAGCCAGCGTCTCGACGCTGGCTCTCGGGTTGGGGGCTGGAACTTTGCCTCTCCTAGGCGGTTTTGGCCCGTTTCTTCACGGATCAACTTCCCCTTTCCCGACGCACTCCCGGGGCGCTAAAACTCCACTTTAAGCTCTCGAACGGGTCCAACGGACGCACGAGCTCTTTGCCGCATTTCTCCTACAAAAGAGGTATATTTAATCAATTAAAAGCGGACTCAAGCTAATATTAGGAAGTATTTAATAGCTCCAAAATGGAGTTATCAAACACCCCCAACTTAAACATTGCTAGTCCTCGAGCAAGCACTACAAAGAAATTGACTCTAAGGACGCGCTTTCATGCATTCTAACTCAAACCTCCATGCATATTGAAATTTTAAACACGAGTATAATCATGGAAGCATTTCGTTCATGCATTGACTAGGACATATCAAAAATTAACTCTTGCCCCCTAACGTGTGTGTGTGCTAGCTAACCACTCCTAAACTCACGTAAATCCGGAAAACCAACATGCAACTCACATCCCGTTTTCCCCCTACTTCTAGCGTTTAAGAACAGTCTAAACTTGACTTACACGAGAGAGAGAAGCAAATTAAGAGACCTAATCAATTTTCTCATTCTTTCAAGTACTTTGTACTCATTCTTTAAGGTTTTTTGAACCAACACTTTTATTCACTTTTTTTCTTTTCCAACTCGAGCTGCCTAACACGTCAAACTTAGGCTAAAGCTTCACGTTTTTAAGGATGACGCTCACTTCTTTTAAGCGCTAATAAGAAGGAGGAGCGCTCCGAGAGGAAATTTCTATCAAAACATGCTTTTCTATTTTTTTTATTAGGCTAAGCACATGCTTTCTCAATTAACTAACCACTAACTCTCATGCAACAAGCTACCTAGGGGTGCCTTTCGGGGTGACAACAAGAATTAGTGTTACATGCAATTTTTCGAACCTACGGAATCTAGGAAGGGGTTGCTAAGTGCGCGATAAGTGCAAGGGAGCAACAGAAAAAATTTTAAAATTTTTGACATGAACCTAATAAACACAAAACTCATGCAAAAACTCGATTATGAACATGCTCAAATTTCCAACATGCATTTCCTAGGCTATCATAGTCAGAAAACAGTAAACAGAGTCCATCGCACTTCAATATCATTATAGCACTTCTCAACAAACTACACATGTGAATCCATCAGACCATCTCCAAACAAACACCCTCAACTTGAAAATATGGCATTGTCCCCAATGCCATCCAGTCAGATACAACAAAGTAAAAAGGGAAGAAGAAGTACACTTCCCTGACTCTTTGTGAAGCTGGCGAGGGCGAGGAAGCGGCGCACAAAAGCATCAGAGCCCAAAATTGTCTTCTCTTCCTCGATTCCTAAAAGAAACACAACAAGCATGTTAAAACTAAGTTAATCTAAAAAGCAATAAAACAAAACTTAAAGCATAAAAACAGTCCATCGCTCGGGTGCCTCCGAGAAGCGCAGAATTTTTAAAGTCGTTTGCTCGACTGTATTCTCTCCACAGACTCATCCATAGTCTGTAAGTGCGGGGGACGATCCAGACTTGTCCACGTCCACACTTTTCCTGCAATCATCCTGAAAAATATTTTGCACTCTTCGTGCCTCGGGCACGTGAATATCAGAATAGTTAGTGCAAAATTCAGCATTATCATCAAACAAATTCAAATCAGATTTTTTAACCGAGACATGGGAACCATCCCTCAAGCGCGAGGGTAGACTCCCATTCTCGTCATGCTCAGACACAACAGAAATATTCTCAGCAGATTTCCCATCAAATAGTGAAAACTCATGCAAAATATCATCAAACTCTAACGAAACGACGCCCTTAAACACATCGATTTTGACCCTAGCGGTCTTAAGAAAAGGGAGTCCTAACAACATAGAGGACGAGGCATGCGATGACTTCTCATTCATGTCTAAAACAAGGAAATCAGCGGGGAACATCATATCCCCAACTCTAACCAGAACATCTTCTACTTTCCCCCTAGGACATATGCTTGACCCATTAGCCAACTGGACAGACACGTTACACTCATGCAATTCATTTAAATTCAGTTCACGAAACAGTGCATAAGACATGACATTCACAGAGGCTCCTAAGTCTAACATGGCATTATGAACGACTTTACTACCTATAGTGCAAGGAATAGTAAAGGTACCTGGATCATTGCACTTGGCGGGCAACGTACCTAGGAGTATAGCAGAGACGTTCTCCTTTCTCTTCTCAGTCCCTCTGGACTTCCTTTTCGTAGCGCACCAGCTTCTTAAGGAGCGGGATATTTACCATCACCTTTTGGAAGGTTCGAAGGACCTCCTCATCATCGGACTCCAAAGTAGGCTTCGCAAGCCTACTCGGGAATGGTGCTCTGGCAACATCCTCAGGTACACTGACCTTCTCATCTCTTTTCTCATTCTGAACCTCGGGAGCAGGCGGGGCAGACACATTCAGGCTGTCCTTAACTTCCTTCACAGCTCTGGTGGAAAGCGATTTCCCACTCCTCAGCTGGATAGCACTCACGTTTTCACATGAGTTGACCGTGGTTTGGGAAGGAAGCTTCCGTGAGCTCTTGCTCTCGAGTTTACTGATCGACACCGCCGTCTGTGTCAGCTGCTTGTTCAGATTCTGCATCTCTGCCTTATGAGAATTAAGCTCTTCTCGAGCTTCTTTCTGAAACTGGCTGGTGCTCGTCACGATGGTTCGTACCATCTCTTCTAATGAGCTGGAGGAGCTCGAGGCTTGAGCCTGGGTGGAAGAATTAGGCCTGTCGTGGGACTGGCCTTGGAAGCGAGATTGTCCTTCCCTGTTCCCATAGCTAAAGTTTGGATGGTCGCGCCAACCGGGGTTGTATGTGTTTGCATATGGGTCGTACTTCCTTGGGTTGGAAGCGTACCCCCCGATTGCATTGACCTCCTCCTCCTCACGGTGTCCTCCAACAATCTTTTTAAGCATATTTCCTATCTCGGCCACCTGGGCCCTCATCTCAGTCATCTCGTGGCTCTGAGCCACGCTGTGCACTTGTCCTTGCCCTCGAATACCAAACTGCTGCGAGTTGGTTGCCATGTTCGCTATCAACTGCTTGGCCTCAACCGGGGTTTTGTCAATCAGTGCCCCGCCACTCGCTGCATCAATCACCTGCCGGTCGTGGGGCGTCATCCCCTCATAAAAATACTGGATCAACAGCTGATCGACAATCTGATGGTGTGGGAAGCTCGCGCACAGGCGCCCAAATCGCTCCCAGTATTCGTGTAGGGACTCTCCAACATCTTGGCTGATCCCATAAATCCTCTTTCGCAGAGTCGTGGCCAAAGATGCGGGAAAGTATTTTTCCAAAAAAACCCGCTTCATGTCCTGCCACGTGTTGATCGATCCAGAGGGAAGGTGTTGCGTGCTCAATGTGTTGAAATAATTAGGCAATAAAAGAGAGAGAGCACTCAGAACATGCAAGCATACATGGTCTTACAGCAAGTAGTGAGTATATTTCATTCGTTTTTTCCACAGAGACTTATTTTTAGCTATTCACGAAGTGTATTTGTTAAGAAAGGAGGGGTGGATTTGATGGGGTAAAATTGGTTTTTAATGATCTAATCTTTGCTGAATGTGTAAAGGAATGCAACATAAACAAATGGAAGTTGAAATTAGACTCAACGGACAAGAGATGAAATTAATAAACGAAGAAGAAAACAGCTAAATAGAATGGTAACTTAGCAGAATTGCGGACACCGCAATGTTATCGCAATTGTAAAAACAGCAAACGTGCGTGAAATGGAGAATTAAGGGCTACTAACGACTATCCTATAGGCATTTTACTACGATTCCCAAGCATTAGATCAACTCTCTATGCATCAAACTCACTCTATCTCATGTATCGTCCGATTCCATGCATTAGATTCTTTAGTTTACTCAACTCAAAGTAAGGTCTGAAGCATCTTGTTAAAACAGGAGTGTTTAGTTTGTACTAGGGAAACGCCTATTCCTAGGCCGTTTCCTGGTTACCATGAAAGGCTAGCATGATTATACGACTCTGAACTCTTACTCCTTCCAGAGGTTAGGAGTTCTTTGGACAAAATGGATGGCCAATCGAAATCGCCCGTGGGATGAAGCTTACATACAATCAATGGTTCGAGAGCTATCCTACATACTTGGTTCACGTTTTTTAGCCTATAGTTCTGTCATTAGCATGCCCCTAAGTGACTTAGCTACTCATGGATATATAGAGAACAGAAGTATAAGATAAAACAGACATGCTTAGAAGGGAAATGTACTCAAAACAGTAGGACAAAACCGTAGCAGCAGAAGATGGAAACTGTGAAATGAAGACTTGTAATTTGATTACTTTGAATGTTTGAACGAACAAAGGGAAACTTAAAGTAAATAATCCAAAGACAGAAAGCAACGAAATGAAGTAGACTAATCACTAAACCAGAAGCAACAACTAAACAATGCTGGAAATGAGAAAGGAAAGACAAAAAGCAGTAAACGGTGCTTGAAAGCCTTGTTGCAGTCGCCTCGAATGAAGGGGATGAAAGGTCAGCCTTGCTTGGATGAATCCAATCGAGAGAGAAGAAGAATCTCCTCTCCTTCCTATCAGATTATCGATTCCAACAGCTGAGACTCTCACTCCAACAGACGGCAAAGGAAAACAGGAGAAAAGATGGACTGCGAGAAGCTTCTACGCTTTCGGATCATGATGGAACCTCCGACTTTGACCCCCTTTTATAGTAGTTTGCAGGTGCGTTTGGGCCAAGGAGAACCATCAATCTTCAACGTCGTATATCAGAATGGATGGAGGAGAAAGAACGAATCCCTGAAATCACGGAAATTAACAGAAAAAGATCAGTCAACTTACGGTTTTCACTTGAATAATTGCGGCTTCAGCAATGTTTCCGCAATGCTGTCGCAATGCAGTTTTTTTTCATTCTTTTCCTTCGGTTTTCACCCCTTTTCTTTCCTATTGTGCATAAGTCCTAATTTAGCTACCCTCTTCTCATTCTCATATTTAAGCATAGGTTTAAGCTAAATGCTATCAAAAACACCTAAAAGTGTACATCTTCTTAAGCTAAATGAGTCCTAAATAAGTCACTTTCAGAGACTTAACACACCCCCAAACTTAAGGTTTTGCTTGTCCTCAAGCACACTAAGGACTTACCTAGGCTGCCTTTTCTTCTTCTTTAACCACCTACTGACTCCCTTATATTCTTGTCTATAGCAATGCTGTCCTGTGACACACTCCTTAGTTTAAAACTACCCTCTTATCTAGCTTCTTCTGACTTTGCCTGCCTAACATTCCTTCTGTTTTCATTAACTCCCTACAACTGATCTATTTACTTCTGTCATATCATGCCACTATCCCTAAGGTTTCAACTTCTGCCTAGCTTTACCTCAGACTCAGTACATGCTTCTAGCTTTATTTTTAATGTGTCTAGGATTCCTTAGAGTCATGCCAGTCTTAGTATTAACGGTAACAGTAGTACTTTTAGAGAACAACCTAAACCCTGGCATCACTACATTGGATAAACACTCATCCCCCTAAACAACCCTACAAGTTACAACTTTGTGCCTAGCTACTTTGAGGATCAGAGTTCTTTTTAAATAGGACATCTAAGCCACAAAGTTATAACTCCTAGGTATACATTCTTCTTCCCTACTTCTTCTTTTTTACTTTGGTGGAGCCTCTCCTTTGGTTGCCTTTTGATGCAACGCCACTTGTGGGTTACACACTTGGCACTGATTACTCAGCAACCTAAGAGAAACTCTCCCCTTTATTCTTTTTTCATTTTTTTTTCAGTTCATCATTTTTTTGTAAAGGAGAAGAAGAATGCTTATGTTTCTAAGGGAGAGAGGAATGTTCCTAGGCCTAGGGTGGCCTCCCCCAAACTTCAACTACTCATTGTCCCCAATGAGTGTCGGAGGTGGCACACCCCCAAACTTGTCCTAGAAGCATCTAGTCTAAGGTAAAACAAAGAGAATCTAAAGCCCTAGGCATAGACAGAACATTTGAAAAGGAAATATCACAGCAGCAGAAAACTAAAAAAACAGGCAGATAAGGCCTTACAGCTATGCATACTGAGCTATTTAGAGGTTAATTTAAACTATCAAAGGGTGTCCTATGACACTCATCCAGCATGCATTTAAATAAGTTATATAAGGTAGTCATGATAGCAGCAAAAGATGGAATTTAAACAGATCACAGCCTAGCTAAACAGACAGTCCAAAACATGCTTTCAGTAATAAAAATTGCGGGTACCGCAATTATTTCGCAATTAAGTCAGGGCAGATATAACAGTGATTAAGGCCCCTAAGCATGCTTTTTCCCGTCATTCAAGCTATCTAAAAATAAAGCTAAACTATCCTACCTAGTCATCTAGCATCAGACTATACTAAACATAATTAAAGACATAAAACTAAGCATCTAAAACAGATCAAAATTATAATGAAAACAGCATAATTCACATGTTCTATCAGAAAGTAGAAAATTGTTTTTTTTTTCTAAGGGAACAGCAATACTCCCTTCAGTGCAATTCAAACCAGCACTCAAATATCTTCATCCTCATCAGGCTGTCGTGGGCGTGGAGGCACCCATGGAGTTAGGAGATTGGTGGGGAAGTCAGGGAAGATGCAGCCTAGCTGGTCTGCAACCTCTTTGTCCCGTGCCTGCGCATACGTGGCCCATTGAGCCATCCTCCTCTGCATATCCATTAGGCAGGCCATGGATAGGGACTGATCAGCAGCCAGCCTATCCAGTTCAAACTCCATATTCCCCTTTCTCTTCAGCCTTAGGCTAGCAGGCAGCTCCAAGTGGCCTGTGTAAGCCATCTGCTGCTCCATGCGCTCAGTGGGGACTCCTGCAAGCAAACATAGTTTGGTTATGGTGTTAGGGAAAAACAGTGGTCCCTTACCTTTCTTGGCGCACTCAGCAATAGCAGCAGTGATGACTTCTCCCACGTTGATCGTGAGACCTCTCATTATCGCATACACCAGCAGCGATCGGCTCTGGTTGATTGTAGTCTCGTGAGTCACTGGGGACAATCTCCTTCTCACGAACGAAAACCAAACAGCCGCCTTAGCCGTGAGGTTGGCACTCATGAGAGTGTGCCTCCCATTGCGTGACACGGTCCAGGAAGCTTCAGGCTGGCCAATGGTCCGAATGGCCTCTTCCAGAACTGCCTCAGTAGGCTCATCAACAATCCGTGCATAATCTGTATGTGTTTGGCCCTTGAGACCATAGGCTTCGTTGATGGCCTTGGCTGAGAAATCCACTTCTACCCCTCTGACCACAGACAGGCCATCCTCAGGGCTGAGCACATTGACGTAGAAATCATACACCATGCTCGTGTAGGCTGGATTGGGCGGTCTGCAAAATTCCTCCCAGCCGTGGTTTATCACTCCTGCGCGCAAGAACTGCGGCAGGTCAGCAGGTCGGTCGAGGAAGCCTTTCTCGTGCAGCAACTCCCTCTTCCTTAGCTCAGCACCCCTGGACTCAGCATCAGAGGAAACATACCTCACTGACTGAGGCTCATCTTCAGGGTAGAGCTTGGCCTTCCCCTTATCTGCTGGCTTGGCTGACTCGGCAGCCTCAACCTTGAGTCGTTTAAGCGAAGGCTCAGTGCTTTCTTTGTCTGCTGAAGGCGCCCTTTTGGCCTTCTTCTTCTTCAGCTTCTTGGATCGCTTGGCCTTGACAATCTTGGCCTTCTTCTTCTTCTTGAGCCTTGCCTTGATGTTGATCTGCTGCAGGCATGCCCCCAGCGTCTCTTCCATGGAATCATCCTGCTGGGCAGGACTCTCTGGGCTAGCTTCCCTCGCAGGCGAGAAGACCTCGTCTTCCTCACCTTCCCCACTGCCCTGAGTGGATTCTTGGTACTCCCCATATGGGAATTCAGGGTCAGGTCGTGGGGAATTGTGCGACGGCGTGGTGCTCTGCTCCGCCGTAGGTGACTGTGCATAACTCAGTGGCGAAGATGGCAGTTCAGGACTCTGCGCTGGTTCAGATGGTGAAGGGCTGTGCGCAGGCGATGCAGATGGCGACGAACCCTTCTTGATCGACTCGTGGGACGCACGATCCGATTCTTGACTCTCCACAGAGGGAGTCTTTGCTTTGCTTGGTTCGGCGGCCGTCTCGACACTCCACCGGCGTTTCTTGGGTGTGCCCGCTGGCTCAGAGGGTCCAGCGGGGATCTCAGTGACAACCTTCCACTTCTTCCTACGGACCGGAAGCTTGGGGAGACGTCCGGTGCGTACAGCACCATCATCTGCAAGGGTAAGAAGTGCTTCCCTCGCAGCCGCTTCAGCTGCGTCATCAGCCCTCTTCTTGGCTGCAGATCTTTCAGCCCGTGTGAACACCATTGTTGAGTCTTGGAGGTTTGGAGAGAAGGATCAAAGATGAAGAGAATCGCAGCTTTCTTGGAATTCAGAGAATGAGAGAATCGTATCGATCAAGCGCCTCCCAACAGATATAAAGGAAACGGCTAAATCCCAACGGCTATATTTTGCGGATCTTGCAATTCCAGCGCAATTTTAGGGATATTTTTCATCAAAATGTCGAACTTTGCTCGCCCGTATCTTTTATTTGGCTTGATCGTTTCTCGATTTTTAAAGCTGGATTTACTCTCCTTGATTCCCTCTATTGATTCCCTGCAAAAAGAAATAAAATTAACATCAAATTCGTAATTAAAATCATACAACAAAACACACAAACGATAATCGGAAAATCGCAAAAAAAATAAACTAAGGCATGAGCCTTATGTTGACGAGCACAGTAATCACTCGTCCTCTCTCGTTCTCTTTTCATGCTTCAGTCAAGAGGAAGGCCGAGAGAGTCTTCACATCTCCTTCCTCATAGTAGTGCTTCAACCTTGCACCATTAACCATAAACGGTTGGCCTTGCTGTAAGTTCTTTATCTCTATGGCACCATGAACAAACACATTAGTAATCACAAATGGACCTGACCATCTAGACTTAAGTTTCCCTGGAAATAGTTTCAACCGTGAGTTAAACAACAATACAAGTTGACCCTTCTTAAATTCCTTAACTCTAAGTCTACTATCATGCCAAATCTTGGTCTTTTCCTTATACATCTTGGCATTCTCATAGGCCATATGTCTAAGCTCATCAAGCTCATGTAATTGTAAAGACCTTAGTGTTCCTGCATCTTTTACACAAAAATTCAATTCCTTCATGGCCCAAAATGCTTTGTTTTCTAACTCAAGTGGTAAGTGACAAGTCTTGCCATAAACCAGCCTATAAGGAGACATTCCTAGAGGTGTCTTATATGCTGTCCTATAAGCCCAAAGTGCATCCTCAAGCTTGAAGGACCAGTCTTTCCTATTAGGTTTGACCACTTTTTCTAGGATGTTCTTAATTTCCCTATTTGAAATTTCAGCCTGTCCATTTGAGTGTGGGTGATAGGGAGTGGCTACTCTATGTCTAATGTTATATTTAGCCAACACTCTCTCCATAGCCTTGTTAATAAAATGTGACCCCTCATCACTAATGATGGCACGAGGTGTCCCAAACCTAGTAAAAATGTGCCTATGCAAGAAGTTGGTGACTGTTTTAGCATCATTATTAGGACATGCTTTGGCCTCTACCCACTTTGACACATAGTCCACTGCCACTAATATGTAGAGGTTACCTGATGATGGAGGGAATGGCCCCATGAAGTCAATGCCCCACACATCAAAGAGCTCCAACTCTAAGATGTAGGTGAGGGGCATCTCATCCTTTCGACTGAGGTTACCTGTTCTTTGGCAGTCATCACAGCTGCGGGCATAGTTGTGGGCATCCTTGAAGATTGTTGGCCAATAGTAGCCACTCTGAAATACCTTAGCAGCTGTTCGTTGGCCACCAAAGTGTCCACCATAAGGAGCTGCGTGACAGTGCTGCAGCACAGACTTCGCTTCAGCAGCTGAAACACACTTCCTCAGCAAGCCATCAGCACAGGTTCTGTAAAGTGTGGGGTCATCCCAGATGAATTTCCTTGCTTCATGAAGGAACCTCTTCTTCTCTTGTCCTCCCTTGAAAACTGGTAATACCTGTGATGCACGGAAGTTAGCAATGTCAGCAAACCAAGGTTCCTCATCGTTATCACGATGAGTCAAAACAAAGATATGTTCATCAATAAAAGCATCAGAAATTGCGGGATCCGCAATTTTTTCGCAATTATGCTGCAATCGAGAAAGGTGATCTGCAACCACATTTTCACATCCCTTCTTGTCTCGAATGTCCAAATCAAACTCCTGCAGCAATAACACCCACCTAATCAACCTAGGCTTAGCATCAGCCTTCCTCATAAGATATTTCAAGGCAGAATGGTCAGTGTATACAATTGTCCTAGTGCCTACAATATAGTTCCTGAATTTCTCACAAGCAAACACTACAGCAAGCATCTCTTTCTCAGTAGTTGTATAATTACATTGAGCCTCATTCAAGGTCTTACTAGCATAATATACAGGATGTGTTAGCTTGTCAATCTTCTGTCCTAACATGACCCCTACAGCATAGTCACTAGCATCACATAACATCTCGAATGGGAGATCCCAATCTGGCCCTACTATAACAGGTGCTGTAACTAGTGCTTTCTTAAGGGTGGTCCAAGCTGCTAAACAGTCTTTAGAGAAGATGAATGGCCTACCTAGCTCTAGAAGCTCACATAGAGGCTTGGCTATCTTAGAAAAGTCCTTGATGAACCTTCTGTAGAAACCAGCATGCCCTAAGAAACTCCTAATGGCCTTGACATTCTGAGGCTCTACCAACTTCTCTATGACCTCTATTTTGGCCCTATCGACCTCTACACCTGCCCTTGACACTCTATGACCTAAAACAATCCCTTCATCCACCATGAAGTGACACTTTTCCCAATTAAGGACTAAGTGAGTCTCTTCACATCTAGCCAGGACTTGTCCTAGGTTTTCTAGACAGTTTGTAAATGAGTCCCCAAAGACTGAGAAGTCATCCATGAATATTTCTATCATGGACTCATCCAACTCAGAGAAGATTGCCATCATGCACCTTTGGAAAGTTGTCGGTGCATTGCATAAGCCAAAAGGCATTCTGCGAAAGGCAAAAGTTCCAAAAGGGCAAGTGAAGGTAGTCTTCTCTTGGTCCTTAGGGTCTATAGTAATCTGATTATAGCCAGAATAACCATCTAAGAAACAATAGTAGGCTCTACCAGCTATTCTGTCTAGCATCTGGTCAATGAACGGTAGAGGGAAGTGGTCTTTTTTAGTTTCTTTATTTAATTTCCTGTAATCCATACATACTCTCCATCCTGTGACAGTCCTAGTTGGAATCAGTTCATTGTTCTCATTGACTACCACAGTCATCCCACCCTTTTTAGGTACACATTGTATAGGGCTCACCCACTGGCTACTAGCTATGGGAAAGATCACACCAGCATCTAACCATTTTATTATTTCTTTCTTAACTACCTCTTTCATAGAGGGGTTCAGCCTACGTTGATGATCTACTCTAGGTGTGTGCTCTTCCTCTAGTATAATCTTATGCATACAATAAGAAGGGCTAATGCCTCTAATATCAGCAATAGTCCATGCAATAGCCTTCCTATGTTTCTTAAGCAGTAATATCAGTTCAACCTCATGCTTTTCACTTAGCTTAGAAGAAATGATGACAGGCAGAGTTTCATTACTCCCTAAATATGCATACTTGAGGTGAGTGGGTAGTGGTTTCAGTTCTAAAACAGGTGGATGCTCAATAGATGGCTTTAAAGGATTCACAGGTCTATCAGTTAGGTCTATATTCATGCATACATATTGTGGTTTATCTACAGGTAAATCCATTATGTCAGATACATTCAAGTCAGCTACATCTAATCCTACATATTCATTAGCATGCTTGGTTAGTAATACATGCTCCAATTGACCTTCCATTAAGGAGTCTACTACGTCCATGCTAGCACAGGATTCAAGATCAGAGGGGTACCTTAAAGCTTTATATACACTAAACTTCACCTCTTCATCATGAACCCTCATAGTGAGCTCACCTTTTTGGACGTCTATAAGTGCCCTACCTGTGGCTAGAAATGGTCTGCCTAGCAGGATGGGGACCTCCTTGTCTGCTTCATAATCCAGGATAATGAAATCTGCAAGGAAAATAAACTTGTCAACCTTTACTAAAATATCCTCAATTTTACCTTCTGGATATGCAATGGATCTGTCTGCTAATTGTAAAGTGACAGTGGTTGGACGTGCTTCTCCTATTCCCAACTGGCGGAATAGGGATAGGGGCATGAGGTTTATGCTGGCGCCCAGGTCACAAAGCGCTCTGCCCACGTGCTTGCCTCCAAGTTCTACAGGTAAGGTGAAGGAACCAGGATCCTTCTCCTTCTTGGGCAGCTTGTTTTGGAGGATGGCACTGCACTCCTCAGTGAGGTTTACTGTTTCAAACTCACCAATTATTTTTTTGTTAGTAATAATGTCCTTCAAAAACTTTACATATGAAGGCATAGACTGTAAAACTTCTACAAAAGGAATGTTGACATGCACTTGTTTAAGAATTTCTAAGAATTTATTAAAATGCACTTCCTGTTCCTGCTTCTTCTTAAGCCTTCGAGGGTATGGAGGTGGTGGCACATATGCAGGCACGTCAGGGCGCCTTAGGATAGGTGGAGGCCTTGGAATTTCTTCTATCTCCTCAATAATTGGCTCTAGCCTGGCTCCTGATGTGCTAGTTGGTGGTGGACCTTGGTTTGGCAGAGACTCCAGGGGAGCACTAGACTCAGTGTTCTCTACTCTCTTTGGTGTATCCTTTGTGTTGCTCACCAAAGGTCTACCACTTCTGAGTTCAATTGCTTGAACTTGCTCTTTACCATCTCTCCTTGGCACCTCGGTGTCAGCAGGGAGTCTCCCTTGGGGCCTACTCTTGAGTTCATTGGCTAATTGGCCTATTTGGTTCTCTAGGCTCCTAAGAGTAGCTTGTTGGCTTTGAAGAGTAGCATCATTCTTAGCTATGTATTCCTTGAGTAAGTTTTCTACAGAAGATCCTACAGGTTGGTTATATGGTTTTTGATACATTGATTGGTTATGTTGGGGAGTGAAACCAGGTGTTCCACTCGGTCTAGGTTGGTTAGGATTCTGGTTAGCATTTTGTTGGCCACCCCATGACAGGTTTGGGTGGTTCCTCCAACCAGGGTTGTAAGTGTTGGAATAGGGGTTGTTCCTAGGCTGCTGCTGACTTCCAATGTAGCAGACTGAGGCTGGATTCCCAGGGCAATATTCATACAGGTGCCCTTCCCCACAGAATCCACATATAAGTGCCTCACCTTGACTTTGCTGGGTGCCCATTGACATGGCGGTAGCGGTGTTGGCACTTGTTTGGAGATTGGCCTGAGCCATTTGCTTAACTAGGTTGGTAAGGGCATTTATTTGGGTGCTCATTGCACTTAGAGCATCCTTGTCTTGAGCCCTAGTTGGCTCAACGGGATCATCTGACCACCTACAATGAGATGCTGAGATCTTCTCCAAGATCTCATAGGCCTCGTTGTAACTCTTGGACAACATGGAACCTCCAGCGGATGAGTTTAAGACTTGTCTAGTGCTGGGGTTGCATCCTTTGAAAAAGACCTCTATTTGGATACACCATAGGATGCCATGATGTGGACATTTAAGAAGAAGATCTTTGAATCTAGTCCAAGCTTCGTGAAGAGACTCATTATCAGCTTGTTTAAACTTAACTATATCATCACGAAAGGTAGAATTCCTATCAGGTGGGAAGTATTTGACTAGGAATTTTTCTGCTAAATCTGTCCAATTGCGGAGAGATCCAGAGGGTAATGAGTTCAACCATGTTTTGGCTTTGTCCCTCAAAGAATAGGGGAACAAGTACAGCCTCAAAGCTTCTTGGGACACTCCAGGGATGATGAATGTATCACTAACTCCTAAGAAGTTCCTAAGATGGTTGTGGGGGTCCTCATTTTCTATTCCAAAGAATTGTCCCACAGTGGACAACATTTGGAACATCACTGGCTTTAACTCGAATTAGTTGGCAGTGATTTCAGGACGGATTATGCTGGGGTTCAGCTCCCCAGGCATAGGTACTAGATATGAGAGGATGGCACTATTCTTGTCATTCGCTATTTCGATGGGGTTGCGAATGACAGGTACCGGATTTGGAACTATATCGTCCATTTCTTCGATTTCAGGTATGATTTGAGGTATAGGAGGTTGTTTAAAGAGTCGTTTCTTTGCTTTGTTTCTAGCTCTAAGTAGTCTCTCAGGCTCAGGATTGAACTCTAGATCACTACTTGAACGCTCACTCATAAACTAACCCAATAGTACCTGCAAAAGAAATGAAAAGTAGATTAGTTTCAATAGATAATAAACTTGGTTTTTCAAACTTAACAAACTTCGTTTTCACTTAAAATAAGTCCCCGGCAGCGGCGCCAAAAACTTGTTGCGTGCTCAATGTGTTGAAATAATTAGGCAATAAAAGAGAGAGAGCACTCAGAACATGCAAGCATACATGGTCTTACAGCAAGTAGTGAGTATATTTCATTCGTTTTTTCCACAGAGACTTATTTTTAGCTATTCACGAAGTGTATTTGTTAAGAAAGGAGGGGTGGATTTGATGGGGTAAAATTGGTTTTTAATGATCTAATCTTTGCTGAATGTGTAAAGGAATGCAACATAAACAAATGGAAGTTGAAATTAGACTCAACGGACAAGAGATGAAATTAATAAACGAAGAAGAAAACAGCTAAACAGAATGGTAACTTAGCAGAATTGCGGACACCGCAATGTTATCGCAATTGTAAAAACAGCAAACGTGCGTGAAATGGAGAATTAAGGGCTACTAACGACTATCCTATAGGCATTTTACTACGATTCCCAAGCATTAGATCAACTCTCTATGCATCAAACTCACTCTATCTCATGTATCGTCCGATTCCATGCATTAGATTCTTTAGTTTACTCAACTCAAAGTAAGGTCTGAAGCATCTTGTTAAAACAAGAGTGTTTAGTTTGTACTAGGGAAACGCCTATTCCTAGGCCGTTTCCTGGTTACCATGAAAGGCTAGCATGATTATACGACTCTGAACTCTTACTCCTTCCAGAGGTTAGGAGTTCTTTGGACAAAATGGATGGCCAATCGAAATCGCCCGTGGGATGAAGCTTACATACAATCAATGGTTCGAGAGCTATCCTACATACTTGGTTCACGTTTTTTAGCCTATAGTTCTGTCATTAGCATGCCCCTAAGTGACTTAGCTACTCATGGATATATAGAGAACAGAAGTATAAGATAAAACAGACATGCTTAGAAGGGAAATGTACTCAAAACAGTAGGACAAAACCGTAGCAGCAGAAGATGGAAACTGTGAAATGAAGACTTGTAATTTGATTACTTTGAATGTTTGAACGAACAAAGGGAAACTTAAAGTAAATAATCCAAAGACAGAAAGCAACGAAATGAAGTAGACTAATCACTAAACCAGAAGCAACAACTAAACAATGCTGGAAATGAGAAAGGAAAGACAAAAAGCAATAAACGGTGCTTGAAAGCCTTGTTGCAGTCGCCTCGAATGAAGGGGATGAAAGGTCAGCCTTGCTTGGATGAATCCAATCGAGAGAGAAGAAGAATCTCCTCTCCTTCCTATCAGATTATCGATTCCAACAGCTGAGACTCTCACTCCAACAGACGACAAAGGAAAACAGGAGAAAAGATGGACTGCGAGAAGCTTCTACGCTTTCGGATCATGATGGAACCTCCGACTTTGACCCCCTTTTATAGTAGTTTGCAGGTGCGTTTGGGCCAAGGAGAACCATCAATCTTCAACGTCGTATATCAGAATGGATGGAGGAGAAAGAACGAATCCCTGAAATCACGGAAATTAACAGAAAAAGATCAGTCAACTTACGGTTTTCACTTGAATAATTGCGGCTTCAGCAATGTTTCCGCAATGCTGTCGCAATGCAGTTTTTTTTCATTCTTTTCCTTCGGTTTTCACCCCTTTTCTTTCCTATTGTGCATAAGTCCTAATTTAGCTACCCTCTTCTCATTCTCATATTTAAGCATAGGTTTAAGCTAAATGCTATCAAAAACACCTAAAAGTGTACATCTTCTTAAGCTAAATGAGTCCTAAATAAGTCACTTTCAGAGACTTAACAGCAGGTAATACAGCCAATCCCTGGCTTTGTCCTTGAGCGTGAAGGGGAATGCCCTCATGTTCAGCTGCTCCTCCGTGACTCCTGCGGGCTTCATCCCCGCGCAGACGCAATGGAATTCCATCAGGTGTTTGTTCGCGTCCTCACCTGCATTGCCATGAAAAAAAGGTAACTGGTGAATTAAACCTGACTTTAATTCGAAGTTACCTGCTACCACGGGGTAGTTTATGCACAAAGGCTGCAGGTTCAAATCTGGTGCTGCCAGTTGCTTCAGCGTCTGTGGCGCGTCACCTTGCGCCATCTCATCAACCAAGAAGGGATTGCCTTCTTCTTCTTCTTCAACCGGTCTCTGCCCCTCACGGGCTTCTCTCCTTAATCGCCGCTCCTCTCTGTCAATGTCTGGGATAAACTGCAATCTACTACCCTCAGAGGAACGGGTCATACACAAACAAAAAACCAAACATACAAGATACAAACAGAAAAAAATTTCAGCAAACCATCAATCAATTAAATTCAAACTTCAATCATAATTCTAATCAAATTGCCTACTCCCCGGCAACGGCGCCAATTTTGGTAGAGGATATTTTGAACTATCGCTTAAATTCAAGTTGTCAAGGCTTGCCAAAATAAATTTATAAAGCCTATAACCGAGGCTTTGCAACCAGTGGTAATAGGGTCGATCCAAGGAGTAAGAACTATCAAAATCACAATTAAAGTTGGGATTTAACTAATTGATTGATTTTCGTAACGGGGGTTTTTAGCATGCAAGGGAAATAATAAAACGCTAAAAGAATAACAAGTAGAAAACGTGTGCACGGTTTGGGAGTTTCGGGATCAAATGTTAGACAATTTCGGTTCATCATTTAATGCTAAATTCATGGTATTCAGTTTATTATGCACGCGGACGACTACCAGAGAAGCCCCAAAGTAGCCGACTCCATGGATTTTAATTAGACCACACAGTTCTAATTATACGTTCTCTAAGCTTATATCAAGGTGATCAGCCCTAAGATAAATCTAGACAGTCACTAGCTAACCGCGACGAACATTCGAGCGTGAATTCTAATTGCTAGTAGATTGCCCGCAAACGCCGTATGCAATCAACAATTATCCTACCCGACCCGATACTTCGATTTAGTTTTATCTACCTGTGTTACTTAGTCGAGCAGTGAGAGGCACGACATCGCTACTCTTTAACATACACAACATGCAAAATTACTCGAGTGTCAATCGTCGAAATTCAACATGCGCGTTGGATTAAGCAAAGCAGATAAATGCTAATAAATAGAACCAATTTGCATCATTCAAGATTAGATTATCAAAACCAAAAACGTCTAACAAAATCTCCCTAAAATATTCCCAAACCGTTCACCCTTACCTTAGCCGCTCATGGCGCGGTTTGTCAATTCCGCTCCAAGAATGGCCATGGAAGGTGTAATCAACGTATTACAATGAAGATGGAGCTCGCTAGCATGCCAACAATGGCGGAGCTCCAACGAAAATAGAGAAAAACCGAGGAAGAAGAAGACTAGAAGCTCTAAAAATGGTGGTGAGAGCCCTCTAATCCGCGCAGAAAATCGTGCTAATAAGCTGCTGTAATCGTCGTAGCGTCGAGACGCTAGGCCAGCGTCTTGCCGCTGCGCCCTAATTAATCCGCGCGTGCTTCGATGGCGTCGCGACGCTAGGCCAGCGTCGCGACGCTGCCCCAATAAAATTCCTGCACGCGCCTCCTCTGGAGCGTCTCGACGCCAAGTAGGGTCTCGACGCCAGGGCACCGTCGAGCTAGCGTCGAGCTAGCGTCTCGACGCTATCACTCGACGCTTGCTCTCGGGTTTTCAGCGTCGAGCCAGCGTCTCGACGCTATAGCTCGACGCTGGCTCTTGGGTTTTTCAGCATCGAGCCAGCGTCTCGACGCTATAGCTCGACGCTGGCTCTCGGGTTGGGGGCTGGAACTTTGCCTCTCCTAGGCGGTTTTGGCCCGTTTCTTCACGGATCAACTTCCCCTTTCCCGACGCACTCTCGGGGCGCTAAAACTCCACTTTAAGCTCTCGAACGGGTCCAACGGACGCACGAGCTCTTTGCCGCCTTTCTCCTACAAAAGAGGTATATTTAATCAATTAAAAGCGGACTTAAGCTAATATTAGGAAGTATTTAATAGCTCCAAAATGGAGTTATCAACGTTCCTTAATAGTTAGGCACTTTAAACCCAAATCTACCCCATTTAAACCACCCTTTCTCACTTAACATCTCACTTCGTTAGTAACTAAGAATAAATCTCTGTGGGAAATCGAATGAAAAAATACTTATTACTTGCTACAGGACCATGTATGCTTGCATGTTCTGAGTGCTCTACCATTGCATCTTTATTTTAAACATTGAGCACGCAACAAGTTTTTGGCATCGCTGCCGGGGATTTTGTTTAGTGAATACGAAGTCTGTTAAGTTAGAAAAACCAATTCTTAATATCTAGTGGAGCTGATCTCTTTCCATTTTCTTCTAAAGGTACCATTGGGTTAGTTTATGAATGAGCATTCAAGTAGCGATCTAGAATTCAATCCTGAGCCTGAAAGATTACTGAGGGCCAGAAATAGAGCTAAGAAACGCCTCTTCAAACAACCCCCTGTAACTCAAAACTTTGTTGACTCTGCGGAGTCTTCGCAATTCTTACAAACCGAAATGGATAGACCAGTCCCAAATCCAGTACCTACCATTCGCAACCCCATCGAAATAGCGAATGACAAGGATAGTGCCATCCTCTCCTACTTAGTTCCTAGGCCTGGGGAGCTTAACCCAAGCATTATACGCCCGAAAATTACTGCCAACTCATTCGAGTTAAAGCCAGTAATGTTCCAAATGCTGTCCACTGTGGGATAATTTTTTGGAGTGGAAAATGAAGATCCCCACAACCATTTAAGAAACTTCCTAGGAGTCAGTGATACCTTCATCATCCCTGGAGTTTCCCAAGAAGCTTTGAGGCTTTACCTCTTTCCCTACTCATTAAGAGATAAAGCCAAAACGTGGTTAAATTCATTACCCTCCAGATCAATTGTCAATTGGACTGATCTGGCTGAAAAATTCCTAGTCAAATACTTCCCACCTGATAGGAATTCCAACTTTCGTGATGACATTATCAAGTTCAAACAAGCCGAAAACGAGTCCCTTCACGAAGCTTGGACAAGGTTCAGGGACCTTTTGCTTAAATGTCCACACCATGGCATTCCATGGTGTATCCAAATAGAAGTCTTTTTTAAAGGATGCAACCCCAGCACAAGGCAAGTGCTGAATTCGTCAGCTGGTGGTTCCATGCTTTCTAAAAGCTATAATGAAGCATATGGGATTTTGGAGAAAATCTCAGCCTCTCACTGTAGATGGTCGGATGATCCAGTAGAGCCAAGTAGAGCTCAAGACAAGGATGCACTCAGTGCCATGAGTAGCCAAATAAACGCCCTGACCAATCTAGTTAAACATATGGCTCAAACCAATCTCCAAACCAGTGTCAACACCGCCGCAACCATTTCAATGGGCAAATCAAATAGTCAAGGTGAGACAATAATTTGTGGGTTCTGTGGGGAAGGGCACCTGTATGATTACTGCCCTGGGAATCCAGCCTCAGTCTGCTATGTTGGAAGTCAACAGCAGCCTAGGAACAACCCCTACTCTAACACTTACAACCCTGGTTGGAGAAACCACCCAAATCTTTCTTGGGTTGGACAACAAAACACTAACCAAAGTCAAAACCAACCAAGACCGAGTGGAACACCTGGTTTCACTCAACAAAATAACCAATCCATGTACCAAAAGCCATATAACCCACCAATGGGGTCATCAGTAGAAAATTTACTTAAGGAGTACATTGCAAAGATCGATGCTACCTTACAAAGTCAGCAAGCTACCCTTAGGAGCTTAGAAAACCAGATAGGGCAACTAGCAAATGAACTAAAAAATAGGCCCCAAGGTAGGTTCCCTGCTGACACTGAAGTACCTAGAAGGGATGGGAAAGAGCAAGTTCAAGCAATTGAACTTCGCAGTGGAAGACCATTGGTAAGCAACACTAGAGATACACCAATGAGAGTAGAGAATGAAGAGTCTAATGCTCCACTGGATTTTCTGCCAAACCATGGTCAACCATCAACAAGCACATCAAGGGTGAGGCTGGGACCAATCATTGAGGAACCAGAAGAGATACCAAGGCCTCCCCTATCCTTAGGCGACCTGAAGTGCCTACATATGTGCCACCACCTCCATTCCCTAGAAGGCTGAAGAAAAAACAAGAACAGGAAGTGCACTTTAATAAATTTTTAGAAATTTTAAAACAAGTGCATGTGAACATTCCATTTGTAGAAGTCTTGCAGTCTATGCCTTCATATGTTAAGTTTTTGAAAGATATAATTACTAACAAAAAAAATATTGGTGAATTCGAAACAGTGAATCTCACCGAGGAGTGCACAGCCATACTCCAGAACAAGCTACCAAAGAAGGAGAAGGATCCTGGTTCCTTCACCTTAGCAGTTGAGTTAGGGGGCAAGCACGTGGGCAGAGATCTTTGTGACCTGGGAGCCCTAAACTATTGAAGCTAACGGAAAATTAAAACAATAAAAACTGTGAAGGAACAAATTTAAATGGCATGTTTGACTTCAAAGAATGGGATTGATCACAATTGGTGTTCGGATCATCGATAACTAAATACATAGACACAACGCTTAAAGCACGCAATTCGTTTGGTTATTTCTAACTCAAACGACCCAAAGATACAATTAGAAAAGTGCAATTCTAATTGTTATTGACAGTTTCTCAAAATAAGGTGATCAATCCTAAAATGATTAACGGACAGAGACGGGAACATTGCGACGAATTAACCCGGAGACTAAATCGATTTTTCCTCTTTACCCAAAATCTAACATGAAGGTTATCTAATTTCTACCCCCAATTGTCACTTGGGATCAAACTAAATACCCATATTCAGATTTGTGTTACCTAGCGATTGAGGCAATTATACGTCCTAATCTCTAACGGTAAAGCATGCATAAGGACTCGGGCGTCACTCCTAATCAGTTACCCAAGCTATTTAGATGAAGAACAAGGAAGAAGATGCATAAAGAAGACAATCTAATTCATACACAAATTAGGGCAAATCTCCCCTTAATCCAAATTGATTACAATCCCAAACTAGAAATCAAACACTTACATGTTTAGCTATCCATGGAGGTGAAGAAGAGAGCCACAAATGGCTAAGAATCCCCAAATTTCGAAAGAGGTAGGAGAAGAGCCAAAAGAGAATGCCCTAAATTAAGAAAAATGGGTATTTATACCCATTTTGAAAATTTACAAAATCGGGCATTTTTGTTGACTTTTAATGACGGACTTCTGCTGGGTTTTAATGACGGTCATTTACAGTCACGGATAGGGCGCGCGGGCGCGAGGTGTTGACCGACCGTTGACCGGTGCAGTTGACTGTTACAAAATGAAGGAAAATCTTGAATTCACCAAGATTTGAACCTAGGCATCCCCATTGTCTTGCCAAACCTTGCACCATTAAGCCATTAATCAATTTTGAGTTATAATTAGATTATTTAATTAATGTAGTATAATCACTCAAAACCGTTAATTAATAAAATGCTCTTAAATATTCATTTAAGCTCTTAATTTACGCAAATGCCCGATTTACCCCTTAACAATTAAATTATACAAAATATATCAATTAAGCCCAAATAATTATTCTAATTTACAAGACTTAGGAGCTAAATATTAGCACTTTTAGAGTGCTATCATTAACAAATTATTAACCTCACACCTCACACGCATGCTCATAAAGCATGGTTAACTTTACTCAAATATCGGGTAGTCCCCAGGTAGGAGGTGTTCCGTCAATTCAAGTCCTCCAACCTTAGATAGGAGTTCACCGGGTGAGTTTCTCATAACCTTAGCATTTACGAGATAACGACCTATTTTATCCAATAAAACAAACCGAACCATTTAACCCTAAATGAGAATGCCACTTATTTTTGTTATAGATTTTAAAAGTCTAAGTCATTTTTACAACACTTGCAAAAAACTAGATTTACTACAACAAACTTCTATATGCTTCTCAAACATACATTCCCTAAGGCATGACAAGTTGAATATTTAACTTCATAATCAATATAACACTTATATCGATTATGCTCTTAAACATACAACTCCTAATTCATAAATTAATATAACACTTATATCAATTTTCATGAATTAAACATGCATCCTATACATAATAACACTTATAACATACAATATGCATAAAACTAATGTTGGAAGTTTTAATTTCATAATTAATATAACACTTATATCAATTATTCTATTAAACAATAACATCCAATTCATGTATTAATATAACTCTTATATTAATACTCATGAATTAAACATCATATACATTATAACACTTATAACATACAATATGCATAAAACTTAGACAACTTATGTTGTAGGTTCAATTTCACAATTAATATAACACTTATATTAATTATTCTATTAAACTAACAACAACTAATTCATGAATTAATATAACTTTTATATTAATACTCATGAATTCCTAAATATGCATACTATATATTATAACACTTATAACATATTAACTATTCATGGAACATGCTTCCTACGGTGAGATTTTAAATCTATATGGCATACGTTATGCACATACAAACATGAAATTTAATTAAAACATACATTCACAATGCATAATTAATTAAACACACTCAAGTGAATCGATTTTGGCATTTAGCAAACAATAACTATTTTATTACAAGCTTGATCATCAAGCTAAGTCTTGAGCGGACTTCGAACTCTTCGCACCGCCTTTGACAAGCTTGCTCCCTTGAACGCTTTGGCCAATTTTCTTCGAGCTTCTCTTTGTATATCCAAGAACGAGTTTGAACTTGCACCGAACATTTCGGCGAGCTCAAAACTTGAGCTTCTTTCACAAAGAAACCTATATGGACTCTAATGACTCTAAAATTACAAACTTTTTTAACCAGACATTAAAGCCCATACATTCTTGGGCAATTACAAATTATGAAATTCAAAAAGAAACGATGCCAAAATCGATATTCACTTTAGACACCAATTCAAAAACAATTTCTAAAAAAAAAATACCCACCAACTTAAATTGATGCAAATTGAGTTAATCACAAAATCGCTCTGATACCAATTGATGGAGCGTTATACGCAGCGGAAGTGATTTTGGATCTATGATACTCTAATTTCATCAATTTAACAAATAGAAAACATGCTAAAACAACGAAAATTAAGAAATTAGAATTACATACCCTTGTAGTTCCGATTTCTTCAAGCTCCATTGCACGTTCCTCGTCACGAACACTCCGAAATTCCTCTCACGAATGTCCCGAGGACCACCCGAGGTAGTCCCGCTATCCTCGGCGCCGAGCAACGGACTTGTGGAACTCCGAAGCAAGAGAAAAGAAAAGAAAGAGAAACAAAGAGGAAGAAGAAGAAGGATGGTTGGTTGAGAGAACTCCGTAAACAGAAGCTCCAAAAAAGTCTTAAGCTGGGTTTATGTAACATATGTCTTACATGCATTGTGCTGTAAGACATATATATATAATTATTATTATTTTATAAATTAAATAAAATCTAATTAATTTTAAATAATAATAAATATTTTTTATTTATTAAATTTTTTTAATAAATAATATATATATATATATATATATTAATTAATTAAACTTTTTAATTAATTAATATTATTTAATTCAATATCAAATATTAATTAAATAAAATGGCAAAAGCCGGTTTTCCGAAAACAGACTTTTTTGCACATGAATCTTATTCATGTTTTAGACCATTCCCATATGATTTAAATATGTCCATCATCCTTCCACAAACTGAATTTGAACAATTCAAATTCTTTTTTCTTTTATTTTTATTTTTCTTTTCTCCTCCATTGTTGCACGGCGTTATCCGAGCTAGCCAGGAGAATCAAAAGGACCTACAAATCATGAGCTCCAACGATACAAGATTATTCGGTTAAAACTCTTTTAACCCGAATCAATCAACTTTCGTTAACCCCTGGAGACTCCACTAAAGTCTGAGGGTTGCAGTCTCCTCACATTAGATATATTATGTCCTCTTGATATAACCGTCATGGGCAAGTCGACCCTTCACAGGTTGTTCGTAACCACAGCTAGGTCGTTTAAACCGTTTAACCCCTACGTTACGTCTTTGTTCCTTAAGTACCACTTACACCTCTAATGAACAATAGATCAGAGGTCCTACCAACAGATCAATTAACCCTCTCTCATCAGGAGAGGGTGAGCGCTCATTGTTCAAGCCCCGGAGTCAGCTAATAAGGGAACAACCTATCTACTAACCCTAAAAAGTGGGTTAGGAGTGAACTCCATTTTACTACCCTATGTCCCCAGCTACCTATTGGACTTTATCCCTGAGATGATAAGTTATTGAGTCGGCGCTAATAGGCCACTCTCACCCGTACAAGTCTAAGGATACTGTCTAATAAGCAGGAGTTCATAGTAAGCTCAGGATTTAGATCGTGTTACCAGCCATCAGTTTGATATAGTCGATCTCTTCAGTAAACGGCGTTATGAAGAGATAGCGACTTTTTCGTGGTTCAGTCTTATGCAAACTTATTGCACACGACGCCCCCGCTCGCACATCTCCATGTGAAACGATTCGGATCACATCGTTTTGTACATTACAAAGCGAGCCGCATGCAATAGTGTTACCAAGATAAGGTACCCAGCTTTATCCGTATACTATAGATCGTTTTGACTGTCTACTGGAACCTGATCCACATTCATGTCAGACATGAAGCTCAAGTACTCCTCCTTCGCCGTGGGTGTTGGTCATTGGTATAGATTAATCCAAACACGTGTTACTTTATTCCAGTAAACTTTTTTACTGAATAAAACTAATAACTCTTTATTCTAAATAGATATTTACAAACATAATTGTTTACAAACCACGAGCTTTAGGACATAAAACCCAACATATATATATATATATATATATATATATATATATATATATATATATATATATATATATATATATTGTTGAACTTAATTGATAAGGGTTAAATTAGACTTAGAGTTTAAAAGAATGTTTTAGAGGATAATATTAATTAATCGTTTTGAATGTTTATACTATGTAATTTAACGAATCAAATGTTAACTCAAACCACAAATGTTAAGAGGACTATGTGCTCAATGAATATAAGGGAGTCAAAAGAAAAACAAAATTGGCTAAAATACATTCTCATGCTTCTCAACAGATGCAAATAAGAAAAATCAAAAGCACATCCTAGATCATCCTCACCAAATAACATGCAATCAGAATCTCATGCATCTCCAGTTCAGAAATCCAAACATGCTCAAACAGTAGAGGAATTCCACAGACATGCACTCCAAACCTTAAACAATACATTGTCCCCAATGTATTATGTAACCTATCTAAGCAATTCAAGCAACAAAAGTAACGGGAACAGAAAACCTCCCCTGATTTTGTGTGGTCCATAGTCAGAGATGAGTGGTCCTTGCCCAATTCTTTTGTCCCTTAGGTCAAACTCTTACAAAAGAAAACAAACAAACTAAGCTAAGAAAAGAAAAACTGAAAGTAAAGACAAGAATTGAAAAACACATGGGTTGCCTGCCAAGAAGCGCAATTTTTTTAGCGTCGTTATGCTCGACGTGTCCACCACTCTGTCAAGGTACCTAAAAATTCTCGTAGTTCTTTGGCCCCTTCTTCCTAGAATCAATAAAACTTGATAAGATAAGAAAGCTATTCGACTTCTCAAGGCAGCTGAACAAAGATATTTTATTTTTATTTTTTTAGTATAAGGGAAAAAGTAAGACTTAACAGACTCAAATAAAATAAAATAAGACTCGATAGACTTGAGAATAAGGAAGAGAACATGCATCAATAAAGAAACTTTCAAGAAATAAAGCAGACAGAGACTCGTGAGCCTCAATCTCTATCACCTGAATCTCCTTCTCGGGACTAAGCTTTACCTCTTCCTTAATCTCACAAACTTCATCTTCGCATGGCGGAGCGTTCTCAATTTCTTCAGCATGATCGGTGATTATTTCAAAGAGCATATAGCCAATTTGCTCCTTCATTTGTTCGAATGACATACCTTGGTTAGAGGTCTGAAGAAATTGGTCTTGCTGCTCAAGAAACTCTTGAGTGGGGTAGACTTCAAAGATGTTGGTTGGTGGAGACTCAAGACATGTGTCGGAAATATGCCCTCGAAAAGAGCAAAAACTACACCCTGATTTTACCATCATTTCCTTAAGAAAGATCACACGAACCTTAAAGTGCAACTCAGACATTTGACTATGAGATTCTCTAGCCTCCCTGTCACGCTCAAGAGCATCTCTTTCAGCATCATTCATGGAAGCTAGCCCATGATATTCCAACAGAAGATCTGCCATGCTACAACAAGATGACACAAAACCAAAGAAATATATATATATATATATATATATATATATATATATATATATTTAAAGAAAATAAAATTTAACTCAGAGAAACTAAATGATTCCCTGGCAATGGCGCCAAATTTGGTAAATGAAAGAGCGCATATCACAAATGCGGAAGCGATTTGGATCAATGGCACACTAATTTCATCAATTTAGCCAAACAAAAAACATGCTCAAAACTGAAAAATGCAAAGAAGTATGAACACATACCTTTGTTGCTCAAATTCTCCAAATTCGTTGCTTGTTTCTTCTCACGAAATCTTCGAGAACCACCTCTAGTGTAGTCCCGGCTATCCTAAGGCCTAGCAACAAGATGGTGGGACCTTTTTATGAGGGAATTACTTTGGAAGAAGGGGAATGGGAGGTGTATGCAATGAGAGTTTTTGAGATGGAGAGAATGTCACACATTCTTCAAAAGTTATAAAAAAAACATCAAAACTCAACTCATTTGAGTAACTCTCAATTTAAAAGCAACATTAAACTTACACCTTGCTCAAAGAAGGATTAGTAATGAGCCAAATATCCACTTAAAGTGAGTTTTAAGTAGGTTACATATAACCCTCTTTCTAACTCAAAAAGTTTGCCATTTCCCACTTTCTCTTATTTTATATATAAATGTTTTTTAAATTAATTCAAAATTAATTTTAAAAAAATAAAAAATAATATTATAATTAATTAATTTTTTTAATTAATTAATATTATTATTTAATTTTAATATCTAATATTGATTAGATAATAAGACTAATCTCAGTTTCTAAAACCGACTTCTCGCACATGAATCCCTATTCATGTATTAGACCGATCCCATATTTAAATCATATTTAAATATGTTCGCCTATCTTCCAAAACTGAATTTGAATCACTTCAAATTATTTTGTCTCATATTGTTACATGGCTTAATCCAAGCTAGCTTGGAAACCTAAAGAACCTACAGATCATGAGCTCCAACAATACGAGATTAACCGGCCAAACTCTTTAGCCAAACTAATCAACATTAGTTAACCCCCGGGACTCTCAAATAAAGCTCAAGGGTTGCACTCTCCTCACCGTAGATATATTTTTGTCCTCTTGATATAACCATGATTAGTAAGTCGATCCTTTACAGGTCGTTTGTAATTATAGCTAGGTCAAATATACCGTTTTACCCCCGTAATTACATCTTGTTCCTTATGTCCCATTGATCCTCTAAAGAACAATTGGTTTGTGGTCCAACCACAAAACTATATCCCTCTCGGGCCAATAAGAGGGTGAGCCCATTGTTCAAAACCCAGAGTCAGCACTTAAGGGAACAACCTCTCTGCTAAACCCTAAAGGCGCGTAGGAGTGAATTCCATCTCTCAAGAGTATGTTTCTTCCTCCCTACCCGGTCTTATCCCCAAAATGGTAGGCATATTAGGTCGGCGATCTCGGGCCACTCTCACCCATGAAAATCAAAGGATGATGTCGAATAAAAAGGAGTTCATAGTGTGCTCAAGATTCAAATCGAGTTACCTAGGTCCTCATATAAAAATATCAATCTTTACAGTAAACGGAGTTATAAAGAAAGAGTGACTTAATTTTGCGGTTCGGTCTTATGCAAACTCATTGCACAGGACACCCCCACTCGCATGTCACATGAACGATTTCAGATCACATCGTTTGACCTATACAAAGTGGGTCGCGTCCATAGTGTCCCCAGGATAAGGTACCTAGACCTATCCCTATACTATAGACCGTTCTGGCTATTACTCGAACTTGATCCACATTCATGTCTCCACATGAAGTTATGAACTCCAAGTATACATCATATAGCCAAGGGTTCTTAGTTTATTGGATTAGGTTTAAACGAACACAATTCACTTTATTCAATAATAACTTTACTGAATAATCCTCAATAACAACTTTATTGAAAAATAGAATATACATTCAGTTTACAAACCACGAGTTTTAGGACATAAAACCCAACAAACGGGTTGTCGAGGGCCGCCAAACTACATTTATAAACTGGCTTGCTAATCAAGCTTGTAGAGAGCGGTAGTAAGGTCGATCCACAGGGAACCATGAACTAGCTTCTCTTAATTAATTTACATTCTCCTTAATTAAAACAATAAATAATACGGGGGGATTGGTTAAAGAAAACAAATTAAAAACATGCAAAAAATTAACTAACGGAAAATTAAATCCGAAGAAATTAAAATTGTAACATATGCTCGAAATTTAAGGGATCAAGATTTACATTGATGCGACTCGAATCATAAGGATTCTAATGAACTTAGCTAAGATGCCCATGCACACAATTTGATTGACCATATTGTAGTACAAACATGGGAAGAAGATGCATTGAGCTAATAAAATGCTAAGTTATAACTTAAGAACTATCCCTCACTAATTGCATCAAAGTTATAATCTCTAACCTTAAATTATAGCACTTACATAAGTTGCTCGTGGTGAAAATCAAGACAAATCAACAAAAGTTTAGCTTGAATACAAGAAACTAGAGAGAAAATGAAGTTATTCCTCTAAAAATCGGAGTTCTTACAATAGAGGAGGTAGAGAATGACCTAAAAATATTTAAGGATTCCTTTTATAGTCCCACGGAAGGGTCAAGACACTGCTTACAACGTCGAGACGATACGGACGAAAGAAAACGCAAAAGACCGTGCGCGCGTCTGGCAAGTGCCTGGGCACTCAAAATTGGTGCTTAGGCGCCCGACTATCGGGTTTGGCGCTAAAGTGGGGCGTTTTTTACAAAAAAATATACAAAATTGTTGTCCTCCCACATATTCAAACTTAAGCCCCTTGATATGCCAAAAACCTTTTGCACCACCAAACCATTCATCAATGTTTGGATAATATTTGATTGATTAATTAATTTACCTAGTATAAGCATTCAGAGCGATTTGTTAAATTATCCTCTAAAACTTTCTTTTAAGCTCTAATAAACTAACGCTTATTCAACAAGGTTATGCTCGTGACTATGAGGTCATGAATTAAATCCGCTTTAATTAAAATAGTGTTGCAAAAAAAAAAAAATAAACTAACGCAATGGTCTGATTTATCCCTTAGCAATTAAATTCAACAAAATATATAGTTTAAGCCCAATAAATTCCTTAATTCACAAAACTTAGGAGATATAAATTAGAACCTTTAGAGTGTTATCAGTGATATTGATCATGGTGAACAGGTTGTGAGGCCCACCAAATTACATTTATAAACTCGTATTTATAACTTGTAGAATAGTGGGAACCAGATCGATCTTAGAGAACAAAAAATTAGCTTCTCCTAATTAACTTTTATTTTCCTTAATTAAAACAATAAATAAAACAAAGGGATTGGTTAGAGTAAAACTAACTAGAAACATGCAGAAAATTAATTAACGAATATTAAATAAACATAAAATAAAATTGTAACCAGTGCTCCTAATTTAAAGGATCGAGATTTACTTGGATGTAACTCAGATCACATGGATTCTAACGACCTTAGTTATTCTATTCCAAGCACACAACTTGCTTGCCCGGATCTGTAACAAACAACCCAAATAATTAATTAAGATCTTGCAATCCTAATTAAACTTGACAATTAATCAACTTGGGGTGATCGTTTCATATCGATTAATTGTCAGTGACGGGAAACACTGTGATTGACTATTCTTTTGGGATCCTTACCGAATAGTCTAATTTATCCCCAAATCTGAAGCTCATTATGCAAACTAGAGTGATCATGGATAGCCGATGTCACTTACGCATAATTAAACCATTGCTACTTGATTAGGACATGACATTTGTATCGTTAATCTTTAACTATTTCACCGACAAAAACAATTAGAGCGTCAATCCAATCAAAATTTCTAGCTACTATGATATTCTTATGAAAATAGGATGTAATTTAAAATAATAAATGCTAAGTATAAAATTAAGAGCAAAACCTCACTAAATGCATCAAAGAATTAATCCCTACCCTTAAATTAGAGCCCTTACCTTATGTGTTCGTGATGAAAATTTTATCCAAAATTACAAATATTTAGCTATCATTGTTGCGTGCTCAGTGTGTAAGTAAAATATAAAGGCAAGAGCACTCAGATCATGCAAGCATACATGGTCTGCAGCAAGTGATAAATATTTTTAATTCGTTTTCCCACATAGATTGAGTTTAGTTACTAACGAGTTGAGGTGCTAAATTAGATAGGGTCACTTAAATTGGGTAGATTTGGGGTTGTTGTGCTGAGATAATAAAGAAGCAAGAAGGATGCAAGCATAAACGAAAAGCCAGTAAAGAGATTAAGTTATATTGTGGAGAAGAAAGAATTGCGGATCTCGCAATGTTTTAGCAATAAAATCGCAAAAGTAAAAGACTAGAAAAAATGCTAAGGCAAAAACAGAACTATTTTATTGCGGTTCTCGCAATAATCTAGCAATAAAATGATCGACGATTTAAATGTAAGATAAGGCAGCAAGGTCGACTTAAGACTCCTCTATAGGCACTTAACTACGATCATTCAGCAGTAGATTAACATATCATGCATCGTTTTAGCTCAGTCTCATGCATCTCTTGATTACATGCATTAGATCTTTAGTTCACTCATATCAAAGTAAGACATAAACACCTATTTATACAAGCAAGCTAAGGAACGTGCTAGGAGAACGCCTATTCCTAGGTCATTTTCTAGTCACCCTAAAAGGCTAGCATGAATGGATGACTCTAAATTCTTACTCCTTCCGGAGGTTAGGAATTCTTTAGACAAAATGGATGGCCGGTCGAAATTGCCCATGGGATGAAGCTCACATACATTCAATGCATTTGATGTTATCCTACATGCTGAACTCTCGTATTTCTACCCTATAGATTCATCTTTAGCAGACCTTTGTTTGATTAGTTACTCATGGTTTTCGAAAAACTAAAAGAGATGGATTGCGTGATCATGATTTAGAGAACTTAGTAAAAGCGATTGAATAAGAGATAAGAAAATGCAGAACTCAAGAGACTTAATTGATTACTCTTTAAAAACCGAATACAAATACTTCAATAACAGACGTGCAAAGGTTCGAAAGCAGTAAAGAATAAGGGTTGTAGAAGTAACGATCCAGATCAATGTTGCAAATGGAAACCAATCAGAAAGAAAACAATAAGAAAACTGTAAAAGGTGCATGGATCTCCTCGTCGCAAACGCCTCGGATGAAGGGGAAGATTAGCTGTTCTTGGGGATGAATTCAATCAGAAGAGAAGAGGGATCTTCTCTTCTTCCTCTCGAATTATCGACGCCAAGGGCTAATTTCTTCGTTTCAACAAACGGGAGAAGGAAATCCGTCTGCAAATGGCTTTGCAACTGAGAACTCCACGCTTCTCAGCTATGTTTCTCCTTCATCCTTCGTCTCTTTTTATAGCTTTTGCAGGTGCCTTCAGCCGCGGATATCCATCTATTCTGAACAACAATCCTCCACGTGGCAGCAGTGGAGAGCTTAGGCGGCTGGAAAATCGCAACAATGACGACTGATGGCTGGAAAAGTTCAGCATAAACAACTTGGCATTGCGATTTCCTTGCGAGGGCCGCAATGCTTTGTATGCGAATTTAATTGCGGCTTCATCAATGTTTCCGCAATTTTCCTGCAATGTACATTTTAACTCTTTGTACATCATTTTACATCCTTTTTCGTTCCTTTTCCAAATAAGTCCTATTTTAGCCTCATTCCTCAAATTCTTACCTTTAAGCACACATTAAGCTCACTTCTAACAAAAACACTCAAGAGTTTACATGATTTTAAGGTAATTATGGCCCTAAATAATGTACTTTTGGAGAGGTAACACACCCCCAAACTTGAGTTATTGCTAGTCCTCGAGCAATATAAAGGCTTACTTTGGCTGCTAATTCTTGTCTTTTAAACTCTACCTAACTGACTTGCTGACATCCCTAGGCTTACTATCCAAGGCATTGCTGTCCTCTGACACTCTTCTAGGTTCAAACTAACTTCAAATTTTGCTTATTCTGGTTTCCCTTGCCTATAAAACCTTTTGTTTTTACAAACTTCCTAACAAATGGTTTATATGCCTATGTCATTGGGCTCATTGTGCAGTTATCCCTAATCTTTCAAACTCTCTCTAGTTTTAACTCAGACTCAGTACATGCTTCTAATGTATTTATTATTGAGCTACCTAGGAATCCTTAGAGTCATGCCATGCTTAGCACACACGAGTATCAGAGTACAGTTGTTGCGTGCTCAATGTGTTAAAATAAATAAGCAATAAGGTAGGAAGAGCACTCAGAACATGCAAGCATACATGATCTTATAGCAAGTAGTAAGTATTTTTTCATTCGTTTTCCCACAGAGATTTATTATAAGCTATTCATGAAGTGTTTTGTTAAGAAAGAATGGATGGGTTTTATGGGGTAGAATTGGGTTGAAATTGTCTATCTTCTAAGGAATGTGTAGAGGGTAGTAACATAAACAAGTGCAAAGCAAAGTTAAACTCAAAGGAAAAGAGATGAGATTAATAAACGAATGAGAAGACAGCTAAACAAAATTGTTAAATTAGCAGAATTGCGGAAACAACAATTCTACCGCAATTGTCCTAACAGCGAAAGTGTGTAAAATGGTGAATTAAGGGCTACTAACGACTATCCTATAGGCTTTTTCATACGATTCTCAAACACTGGATCAACTCACTATGCATCAAACTATCTCAATCTCATGTATCTTCCGATTTCATGCATTAGATTCTTTAGTTTACTCATGTCCAAGTAAGGTCTTAAGCATCTTGTTAAAGCAGAAAGATATGGTTTGATTACTTGATTGTTTGAACTCTTACTTCTTCCAGAGGTTAGGAGTTCTTTGGACAAAATGGATGGCCAATCGAAATTGCCCGTGGGATGAAGCTTACATACAATCAATGCTTCGAGAGCTATCCTACATGCTTGATTCACGTTTTTTAGCCTATAGTGTTGTCATTAGCATGCCCCTAAGTGACTTAGTTACTCATGGATATGGGGAGAACATAAATAGAAGATAAAACAAACATGTTCAGAAGGAATTTAGAGACAAAACAGTAGGGGAAAACAGTAGAATGCAAAGGTAAGATACTGTGAAATACTGAATTTTGCGTTTGATTACTTGATTGTTTGAAGGAACAAAAGAAAGCTTAAAATGAATAACACAAAGACAGAACACCACGAAATGCAATAAACTAGCCACTAGAACAGAAACAACAACTAAACAATGCTGGAAAGTAGAAATGACAGATAGAAAGCAGGTAAATGAGCTTGAATGCCTCGTCGCAACCGCCTTGGCTGAAAGGTGAGAAAGATCAGCCTTGCTTGGATGAATCCAATCGGGAGAGAAGATAAATCTCCTCTCCTTCCTATCAGATTATCGATTCCAACAGCTGAGCTTCGCAAACCAACAGACGGCAAAGGAAAAACAGGAGGAACGATGGAGCTGCGAGAAGACTTCTACGCTTTCGGATGATGACTGAACCTTCGACTTTGACCTCCTTTTATAGGCTTCTGCAGGTGCGATTGGGCCAAGGAGAACCGTCCATCCTCAACGTCGTACTTCATAATGGATGGAGGAGAAAGAACGAATCCCTGAAAAATCGGATCTAAACAGAAAAAGATCAGTCAACTTATGGTTTTCACTTGAAACATTGCGGTTTCAGCAATGTTTCCGCAATGCTATCGCAGTGTGCATTTTTCATACTTTTCCTTCGGTTTTCAACCCTTTTCTTTCCTATTGTTCATAAGTCCTAATTTAGCTACCTTCTTCTAATTCTCATATTTAAGCATAGGTTTAAGCTAAATCCTATAAAAAACACCTAAGAGTGAACATCTTTCTAAGATAATCAAGTCCTAAAAAGGTCACTTTTGGAGACGTAACACACCCCCAAACTTAAGGTTTTGCTTGTCCTCGAGAAATCTAAGGACTTTCCTAGGCTGCTGTTTCTTCTTCTTTAACCACTTACTGACTCCCCTACCTTCTTATCTATAGCACTGTTGTCCTGTGACACACTTCTAAGTCTACAACTAACCTTTTATATTGCTTCTTCTGACTTCGCACGCCTAATACTCTTGCTGTTTTTAGTAACTCACTGCAACTGATCTACTTGCTTTTGACATATCATGCCACTATCCCTAAGGTTTCAAATTCTACCTAGCTTTACCCCAGACTCAGTACATGCTTCTAGTGTTTACTTTTTGAGCTACCTAGGATTCCTTCGAGTCATGCCAGGCTTAGTACACACCTAGTGACAGTAGTACATTCATAGAACAAACTAACCCCTGGCATCACTACATTGGATAGACACTCATCTCCCTACGCAAACCTAAAAGCTACCACTTTGTGCTCAGCTCATTAAGGATCAGTGTTCTTTTTATTCAGGACATCCAAGCCACAAAGTTGTAACTCCTAGGCATACATTCTTCTTTCCTATTTCTTCCTTCTTTTTTCCTTCCTTACTTTGGTGAAGCCTCTCCTTTGGTTGCCTTTTGATGCAATGCCACTTGTGGGTTACACACTTGGCACTGATTACTCAACAACCTGAGAAAGACACCCTTATTTTTTTATTTTTTATCAGCTCATTATTTTTTTTTTTTCGTAAAGGAGAAGAAGAATGCTTATGCTTTAAGGAAGAGAGGAGTGTTCCTAGGCCTAGGGTGGCCTCCCCCAAACTTAAACTACTCATTGTCCCCAATGAGTGTCTGAGGTGGCACACCCCCAAACTTGTCCTAGAAGCATCTAGTCTAAGGTAAAGCAAAGAGAATCTAAAAGCCCTAGGCATAGATAGAACATGCTAAAAGTCAAAATCACAGCAGCAGAAATTTGAAAAAATACAGACAGATAAGGACTTAAAGCTATGCATGCTGAGCTTTTTAGAGGTTAATTGAAACTAACAAAGGGTGTCCTATGACACTCATCCAGCATGCCTTAAGATAAGCTATATAAGGTAGTCATGATAGCAGCAAAAGATAGAATTTAAACAGATCACAACCTAGTTGAACAGTCAGTCCAAAACATGCATTCAGTAATAAAAATTGCGGGTTCCGCAATTATTTCGCAATAAAGTCAGGGCAGATGTATCAGTGTTTAAGGCCCCTACGCATGCTTTGTCCAGTCATTCAAGCTTTCTAAAAATGAAACTAAACTAATCTACCTAATCAGCTAGCAGCAAGCTATACTAAGCAAGTCAAAAACTTAAAACTAAGCAACTAAAACAAATCAAAATATGAACTAAAGACAGCTTAATTCACACGGTTAAAAACAAAACAGTTTGATTTTTTCTAAGGGAACAGCAATACTCCCTTTAGTGCTCTGCAATCTAGCACTCAGATGTCTTCATCCTCATCATCAGTCCCTCGTGGTCGTGGAGGCACCCATGGAGACAGTAGGTTTGTGGGAAAGTGAGGGAAGATGCATCCCAGTTGGTCAGCAACTTCCTTGTCCCTTGCCTGTGCGTATGTGGCCCATTGAGCCATCCTCTTCTGTAGATCCATCAGGCACGCCATGGACAGTGACTGAGCAGCAGCCAATCTGTCCAGCTCGAACTCCATGTTCCCCTTTCTCCTCAGCCTCAAGCCTGTAGGCAGCTCCAAGTGGCATGTGTAAGCCATCTGCTGTTCCATCCGCTCAATGGGGACCCCTGCACGCAAGCATAGTTTAGTAATAGTATTAGGGAAGAACAATGGACCCTTACCCTTCTTGGCGCAGTCAGCAATGGCGGCTGACATGACTTCACCCACGTTGATCGTGAGACCTCGCATGATTGCATAGACCAGCAGCGATCTGCTCTGGTTGATGGTGGTCTCATGAGTCACTAGGGACAGTTTCCTTCTCACGAAGGAAAACCAGAGAGCCGCCTTAGCTGTGAGGTTGGCACTCATGAGAGTGTGCCTCCCATTCCGTGACACGGTCCAGGATGCTTCAGGCTGGCCAATGGTTCGAATGGCCTCTTCCAGGACGGCTTCAGTGGGCTCATCAACAATCCTCGCATAGTCAGTATATTTTTGGGCCTTGAGGCCATAGGCGTCGTTGATTGCCCTTGCTGAGAAGTCTACTTCAACCCCTCGGACCACAAATAGGCCCTCCTCAGAATTCCTCAAATTGGCGTAGAAGTCATACACCATGCTTGTGTAAGCCGGATTGGGTGGTCTGCACAACTCCTCCCAGCCATGATTCGTAATTCCTGCGCGCAAGAATTGCGGCAGGTCAGCAGGTCTGTCGAGGAAGCCCTTCTCGTGCAGCAGCTCCCTTTTCCTCAGCTCCATGCCTCTAGACTCAGCGTCAGAAGACACGTACCTCACTGACTGAGGCTCATCTTCAGGGTACAGCTTGGCCTTCCCCTTGTCTTTCAGTTTGGCTGACTCCGCAGCCTCATTCTTGAGCTTCTTTGGGGAAGGCTCGTCACTCCCCTCTTGGATGAAGGCACAGCCCTGGACTTCTTCTTCTTCTTGGACTTCTTTTTCGTTCTTGGCCATTTGGCCTTGACAACCGTGGCTTCCTTCTTCCTCAATCGTGCCTTTGTTGCCATCTGCTGGAGGCAGTCCCCCAATGTCTCGTCCATCGAGTCAGCCTGCTGTACAGGGCTCCCGGGGCTGGTCTTCCCTCAAAGGAGAGAAGACCTCGTCTTCCTCAGCTTCCCCACTGCCCTGCGTCGATTCTTGATAGTCTCCGTAGGGAAACTCAGGATCAGGTTGTGGGGAAGTGGGCGTTGCTTCAGGTTTCTCTACTGGTGGGGTATACTCAGAACTCTGCGGTGATGAAGGCAGCTCAAGGCTCTGCGCTGGTGGCGATGAAGCGAGCTCAGGGCTCTGCGCTGGTGGCGATGGTGAAGTGCTGCGCTCGGCTATCTCGTGGGGTGGCTGGCCGAGTTCTTGACTCTCCATAGAGGGAGTCTTCTTCTTGATTTCTTCTTCGGCCACAGCCATACTCCATTTGCGTTTCTTGGGTGTGCCTGCTGGTTCAGAGGGTCCAGCAGGTATCTCTGTGACGACCTTCCACTTCTTCTTGCGGATCGGAAGTTTGGGAAGTCGTTTAGTTCGCGCAGCATCAGCGTCTGCAAGGGCAAGAAGTGCTTCCCTCGCAGCCGTTTCAGCGTCGTCAGCCTTCTTCTTGGCCGCAGATCTCTCAGCCCTCGTGAGTACCATTGTTGAATCGTGGAGGTTTGGAGAGAAGAATCACAGATGAAGAGAAACGCAGATTTCTTGGAGTTCAGATAATTGGGAAATCGTATAGATCAACGCGCGTCTCAACGGATCTAAAGAAAACGAAAAAAATCCCAACGGCTATATTTTTGCGGATTCTGCAAATCCAGCGCAATTCTAGTGACCGTTGGAGATTTTTTTCATTTAAATGTCAATCTTTGCTCCACCGTATCTTTGATTTGGCCCAATATCTTCTTGATTCTTTAAGCTAGATTTAATCTCCTTGATTCCCTCTATTGATTCCCTACAAAAAGAAATAAAATCAACATCAAATTCGTAATTAAAATCATACAAACATATACACAAATGATAATCGGAAAAATGGAAAAAAATAAACTAAGGCATGAGCCTCATATCGACGAGCACAGCAATCACTCGTCCTTTCTCGTTCTTAATTTCACGCTTCAGTCAAGAGGAAGGCCCAGAGAGTCTTCACATCTCCTTCCTCATAGTAGTGCTTCAATCTTGCACCATTAACCATGAATGGTTGTCCTTGCTGCAGGTTCTTTATCTCGATGGCACCATGAACAAACACATTAGTAATCACAAATGGACCTGACCATCTAGACTTAAGTTTACCTGGAAATAATTTCAACCGTGAGTTAAATAACAAGACAAGCTGACCTTTCTTAAAGTCCTTAATCCTAAGTCTACTGTCGTGCCAAATCTTGGTCTTTTCCTTATACATTTTAGCATTTTCATAGGCCATATGTCTAAGCTCATCAAGCTCATGTAATTGCAAAGACCGCAATGTTCCCGCATCAGTTACGCAGTAATTCAACTCTTTCATGGCCCAAAATGCTTTGATTTCTAACTCAAGTGGTAAGTGACAAGCTTTGCCATATACCAGCCTATAAGGGGACATACCTAGGGGTGTCTTATATGCAGTTCTATACGCCCAAAGTGCATCCTCGAGTTTAAATGACCAGTCCTTTCTATTGGGTTTAACCACTTTTTCTAGAATGTTCTTAATCTCCCTATTTGAAATTTCAGCTTGGCCATTAGAATGTGGGTGATATGGAGTGGCTACTCTATGTTTAACATTATACTTAGCCAATACTCGCTCCATAGCCTTATTAATGAAATGTGTTCCCTCATCACTGATTATAGCACGAGGTGTCCCAAATCTAGTAAAAACGTGTCTATACAGGAACTTTATGACTGTTTTAGCATCATTGTTTGGACATGCTATGGCCTCTACCCACTTGGAAACATAATCTACTGCCACAAGGATGTAAAGGTTACCTGATGATGGAGGAAATGGCCCCATGAAATCAATGCCCCACACATCAAAGAGCTCCAACTCTAAGATGTAAGTGAGAGGCATCTCATCCCTGCGACTCAAGTTACCTGTTCTCTGGCATTCATCACAATTGTGTGCATAGTTGTGGGCATCTTTGAAGATCGTCGGCCAGTAATAGCCACTCTGGAACACCTTAGCAGCTGTCCTCTGACCTCCAAAATGTCCACCATAGGGGGCTGTGTGGCAATGCTGCAACACAGACCTTGCCTCCGCGGCTGAAACACACTTCCTTAGCAGTCCATCAGCACAAGTTTTGTAGAGTGTAGGATCATCCCATATGAACTTCCTTGCTTCATGGAGGAACTTCCTCTTCTCTTTGCTTCCCTTGAAAGTTGGTAGTACCTGCGATGCAAGGAAGTTGGCAATGTCAGCAAACCATGGTTCCTCATCGTTATCACAATGAGTCAATACAAAGAGATGTTCATCAATGAAAGCATCAGAAATTGCGGTTTATGCAATTTTTCCGCAATTATGCTGCAATCTAGAAAGGTGATCCGCAACCACATTTTCACATCCTTTCTTGTCTCTAATGTCCAAATCAAATTCCTGCAGCAATAACACCCACCCAATCAACCTAGGCTTAGCATCAGCCTTCCTCATGAGGTACTTTAAAGCAGAATGGTCAGTGTACACAATTGTCCTAGTGCCTACGATGTAATTTCTAAATTTCTCACAAGCAAACACTACAGCTAGCATCTCTTTCTCCGTAGTTGTATAATTACATTGAGCCTCATTAAGTGTTTTACTAGCATAGTATACAGGGTGTGTCAACTTGTCGATCTTCTGTCCTAACATGACCCCTACAGCATAGTCACTCGCATCACATAACATCTCAAATGGGAGATCCCAATTTGGCCCTACTATAATAGGTGCTTTGACTAGTGCTTCCTTAAGGGTTTTCCATGCTACTACACATTCTTTAGAGAAGATGAAGGGTTTGTTTAGCTCTAGGAGCTCACACAGAGGCTTGGCTATCTTAGAAAAGTCCTTAATGAACCTTCTATAGAAGCCTGCATGTCCTAAGAAACTCCTAATGGCTTTTACATTTTGAGGTTCTACCAACTTCTCTATGATTTCTATTTTGGCCCTATCGACCTCCACTCCTGCTCTCGACACTCTATGACCTAGGACAATCCCTTCATCTACCATAAAGTGACACTTCTCCCAATTAAGGACTAGGTTAGTCTCCTCACACCTAGCCAGGACTTGTCCTAAGTTCTCTAGACAGTTTGTAAAGGAATCCCCAAAGACTGAGAAAGCATCCATAAATATTTCTATCATGGACTCATCCAAATCAGAAAAGATTGCCAACATGCACCTTTGGAATGTTGCCGGTGCATTGCATAAGCCAAAAGGCATTCTGCGGAAGGCAAATGTTCCAAAAGGGCAAGTGAAGGTAGTCTTTTCTTGGTCTTTGGGGTCTATAGTGATCTGATTATACCCTGAATAACCGTCTAGGAAGCAGTAATAAGCTCTACCAGCTATTCTATCTAACATTTGGTCAATGAATGGTAGAGGGAAGTGGTCTTTTTTAGTTTCTTTATTTAGTTTCCTATAATCCATACATACTCTCCATCCTGTGACAGTCCTAGTTGGAATCAGTTCATTGTTCTCATTGACTACCACAGTCATCCCACCCTTCTTAGGTACACACTGTATAGGGCTCACCCACTGACTACTATCTATAGGGAAGATTACCCGAGCATCTAACCATTTTATTATTTCCTTTTTAACTACCTCTTTCATAGAGGGGTTCAACCTACGTTGGTGATCTACTCGGGGTGTATGTTCTTCCTCTAATGTGATCTTATGCATACAATAAGACGGGCTAATGCCTCTAATATCAGCAATAGTCCATGCAATAGCCTTCCTATGTTGCTTAAGTAATAAAATCAGATCAACCTCATGCTGTTCACTTAACTTAGAAGAAATAATTACAGGCAAAGTATCATTATTTCCTAAATATGCATACTTGAGGTGTGTGGGCAGTGGTTTTAATTCTAAAATAGGTGGATGCTCAATGGATGGCTTTAAAGGATTTAAGGATCTATCAGTTAGGTTTATATTCATACATACATGCTGTGGTTTGTCTACAGGTATATCCATTATCTCAGATACATTCAAGTCAGCTACATCTAATTGTACATATTCGTTAGCATGCTTGGTTAATAATACATGCTCCAATTGTTCTTCCATTAAAGAATCTACAACGTCCATGCTAGCACAGGATTCAAGGTCAGAGGGGTACCTTAAGGCTTTATACACACTAAATTTCACCTCTTCATCATGAACCCTCATAGTGAGCTCACCTTTCTGTACGTCTATCAAGGCCCTACCTGTGGCAAGAAACGATCTGCCTAATAGGATGGGGACCTCCTTGTCTGCTTCATAATCCAGGATAATGAAATCTGCAAGGAAAATAAATTTGTCAACTTTCACTAGAATATCCTCAATCTTACCTTCAGGGTATGCTATGGATCTGTCTGCTAGTTGTAAAGTGACAGTGGTTGGACGTGCTTCTCCTATTCCTAGCTGGCGGAATAGTGATAGAGGCATGAGGTTTATGCTGGCGCCCAGGTCACAAAGCGCTCTGCCCACGTGCTTGCCTCCTAGTTCTACTGGTAAGGTGAAGGAGCCAGGATCCTTCTCCTTCTTGGGTAGCTTGTTCTGGAGTATGGCACTGCACTCCTCAGTGAGGTTTACTGTTTCAAACTCACCAATTATTTTTTTGTTAGTAATAATATCTTTCAAAAACTTTACATAGGAAGGCATAGACTGTAAAACTTCTACAAAAGGAATGTTAACATGCACTTGCTTAAGAATTTCTAAGAATTTATTAAAATGCACTTCCTGTTCCTGTTTCTTCTTAAGCCTGCGAGGAAATGGAGGTGGTGGCACATATGCAGGCACTTCAGGTCGCCTTAGGATAGGTGGAGGCCTTGGAATTTCTTCTATCTCTTCAATGATTGGCTCCAGCCTGGCTCCTGATGTGCTCGTTGAGGGTTGACCTTGGTTTGGCAGAGACTCCAGTGGAGCACTAGACTCAGTGTTCTCTACTCTCTTTGGTGCTTCCTTTGTGTTGCTCACCAATGGTCTACCACTTCTAAGTTCAATTGCTTGAACTTGCTCTTTACCATCTCTCCTTGGCACCTCTGTGTCAGCAGGGAGTCTACCTTGGGGCCTACTCTTGAGTTCATTGGCTAATTGGCCTATTTAGTTCTCTAGGCTCCTAAGAGTAGCTTGCTGACTCTGTAAAGTGGCATCATTCTTGGCTATGTATTCCTTGAGTAAGTTTTCTACAGAAGATCCTACAGGTTGGTTGTATGGTTTTTGATACATGGATTGGTTATGTTGGGGAGTGAAACCAGGTGTTCCACTCGGTCTAGGTTGGTTAGTAGTTTGGTTAGCATTTTGTTGGCCACCCCATGACAGGTTTGGGTGGTTCCTCCAACCAGGGTTGTAAGTATTGGAATATGGGTTGTTCCTAGGCTGCTGCTGGCTTCCAACGTAGCAGACTGAGGATGGATTCCCAGGGCAGTATTCATACAAATGCCCTTCCCCACAGAATCCACAGGGTAGTGTCTCACCTTGACTTGGCTGGGTGCCCATTGACATGGCAGTGGCGGTGTTGACACTAGTTTGGAGATTGGCCTGAGCCATTTGCTTAACTAGGTTGGTCAGGGCACTTATTTGACTACTCATAGCATTGAGTGTCTCCTTATCTTGAGCTCTATTTGGCTCTATCGGATCATCTTACCACCTACAATGAGATGCTGAGATCTTCTCCAAGATCTCATAGGCTTTGTTCTAACTCTTGGACAACATGGAGCCTCCAGCGGATGAATTTAAGACTTGCCTAGTGCTGGGATTGCATCCTTTGAAAAAGACCTCTATTTGGATACACCATGGAATGCCATGGTGTGGACATTTAAGAAGAAGATCTTTGAACCTTGTCCAAGCTTCGTGAAGAGACTCATTCTCAGCTTGTTTGAACTTAACTATGTCATCACGAAAGGTAGAATTCCTATCGGGTGGGAAGTATTTAACTAGGAATTTCTCCGCCAAGTCTGTCCAATTGCGGACGGATCCAGATGGTAATGAGTTTAACCACGTCTTTGCTTTGTCCCTCAATGAGTAAGGGAAAAGGTATAGCCTTAATGCTTCTTGGGAAACTCCAGGGATGATGAAGGTATCACTAACTCCTAGGGAGTTTCTAAGATGGTTGTGGGGATCCTCATTTTCCACTCCAAAGAATTGTCCCACAGTGGACAACATTTGGAACATCACTGGCTTTAATTCGAATGAATTGGCAGTGATCTCAGGGCGGATTATACTTGGATTTAGCTCCCCAGGCATGGGAACTAAGTATGAGAGAATGGCACTATTCTTGTCATTCGCTATTTCGATGGGATTGCGAATGACAGGTACCGGATTTGGAACTATCTCTTCCATTTCTTCGGTTTCAGCAATTATTTGGGGTATAGAGGGTTGTTTAAAGAGACGTTTCTTTGCTTTGTTTCTAGCTCTAAGTAATCTCTCAGGCTCAGGGTTGAACTCTAGATCACTACTTGAAGGCTCACTCATAAACTACCCTACTAGTACCTGCAAAAGAAATGAAAAGTAGATCAGTTTCAATAGATAATAAACTTGGTGTTTCAAACTTACCAAACTTCGATTTCACTAAAATAAATCCCCGGCAGCGGCGCCAAAAACTTGTTGCGTGCTCAATGTGTTAAAATAAATAAGAAATAAGGTAGGAAGAGCACTCAGAACATGCAAGCATACATGATCTTATAGCAAGTAGTAAGTATTTTTTCATTCGTTTTCCCACAGAGATTTATTATAAGCTATTCATGAAGTGTTTTGTTAAGAAAGAATGGATGGGTTTGATGGGGTAGAATTGGGTTGAAATTGTCTATCTTCTAAGGAATGTGTAGAGGGTAGTAACATAAACAAGTGCAAAGCAAAGTTAAACTCAAAGGAAAAGAGATGAGATTAATAAACGAATGAGAAGACAGCTAAACAGAATTGTTAACTTAGCAGAATTGCGGAAACATCAATTCTACCGCAATTGTCCTAACAGCGAAAGTGTGTAAAATGGTGAATTAAGGGCTACTAACGACTATCCTATAGGCTTTTTCATACGATTCTCAAACACTGGATCAACTCACTATGCATCAAACTATCTCAATCTCATGTATCTTCCGATTTCATGCATTAGATTCTTTAGTTTACTCATGTCCAAGTAAGGTCTTAAGCATCTTGTTAAAGCAGAAAGATATGGTTTGTACTAGGGAAACGCCTATTCCTAGGCCGTTTCCTGGCTACCTTGAGAGGCTAGCATGAGAGTATGACTCTGAACTCTTACTCCTTCCAGAGGTTAGGAGTTCTTTGGACAAAATGGATGGCCAATCGAAATTGCCCGTGGGATGAAGCTTACATACAATCAATGCTTCGAGAGCTATCCTACATGCTTGATTCACGTTTTTTAGCCTATAGTGTTGTCATTAGCATGCCCCTAAGTGACTTAGTTACTCATGGATATGGGGAGAACAGAAATAGAAGATAAAACAAACATGTTCAGAAGGAATTTAGAGACAAAACAGTCGGGGAAAACAGTAGAATGCAAAGGTAAGATACTGTGAAATACTGAATTTTGCGTTTGATTACTTGATTGTTTGAAGGAACAAAAGAAAGCTTAAAATGAATAACACAAAGACAGAACACCACGAAATGCAATAAACTAGCCACTAGAACAGAAACAACAACTAAACAATGCTGGAAAGTAGAAATGACAGATAGAAAGCAGGTAAATGAGCTTGAATGCCTCGTCGCAACCGCCTTGGCTGAAAGGTGAGAAAGATCAGCCTTGCTTGGATGAATCCAATCGGGAGAGAAGATAAATCTCCTCTCCTTCCTATCAGATTATCGATTCCAACAGCTGAGCTTCGCAAACCAACAGACGACAAAGGAAAAACAGGAGGAACGATGGAGCTGCGAGAAGACTTCTACGCTTTCGGATGATGACTGAACCTTCGACTTTGACCTCCTTTTATAGGCTTCTGCAGGTGCGATTGGGCCAAGGAGAACCGTCCATCCTCAACGTCGTACTTCATAATGGATGGAGGAGAAAGAACGAATCCCTGAAAAATCGGATCTAAACAGAAAAAGATCAGTCAACTTATGGTTTTCACTTGAAACATTGCGGTTTCAGCAATGTTTCCGCAATGCTATCGCAGTGTGCATTTTTCATACTTTTCCTTCGGTTTTCAACCCTTTTCTTTCCTATTGTTCATAAGTCCTAATTTAGCTACCTTCTTCTAATTCTCATATTTAAGCATAGGTTTAAGCTAAATCCTATCAAAAACACCTAAGAGTGAACATCTTTCTTAGATAATCAAGTCCTAAAAAGGTCACTTTGGGAGACGTAACAACAGTCCCTAGAACAATTAAGCCCTGACATCATTGTGTTGGATCGACACTCATCTCCCTTGACAAACCTTCAAGCTACAACCCTGTGCTTAGCAAACTAAGGATCAGAGTTCAATTACACAGGACACCTAAGCACTTAGGCCATAGCTTGTTGGCACACATTCTTCTTCCATGGTTTTATTTTTCCCTTTTTCTCTTTTGGTAGAGTCTTCTCTTTTGGTTTGCCTTTTGATGCAGTGTCACTTGTGGGTTACACAAATGGCCCTGATTACTGAGCATCCTAGAGAGAGACACTACCCTTTACTTTTCTTTTGCTTTCTTTTTCATTTTTTTTTTTTGTAAAGAAGAAGAATGTTTATGTTTTTCAAGAGGGAGAGAGGAGTGCTCCTAGGCCTAGAGGTTGCCTCCCCCAAACTTATCTCCTCATTGTCCCCAATGAGAGGCTGAGGTGGCACACCCTCAAACTTATATTAGAAGCATCTAGTCTAAGGAAAAAACAGACAGAATTTAAAACTCCTAAGGATAAAATGACCCTCCTAGTTCAGATAACTCATAAGTAGAATTTTACTAAAAACAACATTTTAAGGTCTCACAGAGGTACATGCTCAGCAATATATGAAGCTAATTTAAACTAACAAGGGTGTACTTGACACTCATCCAGCATGCTCAATAGACAGACTACCTATGGACCTCAGGAAAGCAGCAAAATATTGAGATTTAAAAGCAGACAACCCATCAGAAAGTCATCTACTAGCATGCTTAAAGCTAACAAAATATTGCGATGTCCGCAAAGAATTCGCAATTATTTCAACAGAGCAAATTTAACTGGGATCAAGGCTTCTAGCATGCGATGTTTTATTCATAAACACTACAGGAAATAGCAAAACTATCTAAGCTTCCTACTCATACGCCATTAAACTAAACTAAGCTACTCTACGCAAGCAAATTAACAATTCAAAACAGATCAAACAATTGATTATAGGGGGGTAACAAGTCACAGAAAAGCAGATTTTTTTTTGTTTTTGCGAGGGATCAGAAATACTCCCTCGAATGTCGTCAATCTGTGGCATTCAATCATCCTTGTCTTCATCACTCCTTTCGCTTGGAGGCACCCAAGGGTTCAGCAATCCAGCTGGGAAGGTGGGGAACGTGCACCGCAGGTGCTCGGCCAGCTCTTGGTCCCTTGCTTGAGAATACTCAGCCCATTGGGCTAACTTTCGTTGCAAGTCCATCAAGCAAGCCATGGACAATGATTGTGCAGCAACGAGTCCATCCATCTCGAACTCCATGTTGCCTCTTCTTCTCATCCTCAGGTCGCTGGGCAGCTCCAGGTGGCCAGCATAGGCCAATTGCCTCTCTTCCTTCGTCACAGGCACCCTTGCACGCAAACAAAGTTTAGTAATGGTATTGGGGAAATAGAGTTGGCCCTTACCTTTCTTGGAGCATTCGAGGACAGAGGCTGCGATGACTTCACCCACATCAATGGTGAGTCCCTTCATTATCGCATAGATCAGCAGCGATCTCCCCTGATTGATGGTTGTCTCATGTGTGACAGGGGAGATTCGTCTTCGGATGAGGGAGAACCAGATGGCTGCTTTGTCCCTGAGGGCTACACTCATCACTGTGTGCCTCCCATTCTTTGAGACTGCCCACGCTGCCTTAGGTTTCCCTATCATATTCAGAGCTTCCTCTAGGACTGCCTCTGAGGGTGATGCCATGATCCTTGCGTATTCAGAGTCTTTATGCCCCTTAAGAGCATACGCCTCGTTGATTGCTTCGGCAGAGAAATCAACTTCTACTCCCATCACCATTGAAGAACAGCCTTCGGGGTGAGTGAGGTTGGCGTAGAAGTCGTACACCATGTCAGAGTAGGCCTGAATTGGAGGCCTACATAGCTCTTCCCAGCCATGATTCATAATTCCTGCGCGCAAGAGCATCAAGAAATCCTCTCTCGTGGAGGAGTTCTTTCTTCATCAATTCCAGGCCCTTGGCCTCTGCTTCTTTGGACACATACCTTGCAGCTCGAGGCTCATCTTCTCTGTACATCTTTCTCTTCCACTTGTCCTTTGCTTTGGCTGCTTCAACAGCCTCGGTTTTCATTTTCTTGATAGAAGGTTCAGCTTCAACCCTCTTCCTTTTAGTCTTCTTGGAGGCTGATGGCCGCTTGCCTTTCACAATCACAGGAGCCCTCTTCTTGAGCCTTGCCTTGGCGGCTATCTGCTGGATGCATTCATCCAGTGAATCCTCTTCTTCCTCCATCAATTCCCTGGTTTCCCCCACCACAGGGCTGCCAAGATTGACATCCCTAAAGGGGGAAACCACCTCTTCTTCCTCATTCAGATCATCCATTGGCACCGATGCTTGTTGCTCTTCAGATGGAACTTTAGGATCCGACTGAGTTTGAGGGGATTCAGGGCTCTGCATGGCCGTCTCAAATGATGGTCGGCCACTGTTGAGGTTTTCCTCACTTGTGGTCTTCTTCCTTTTGATCTTGGGATCAGTCAATGTCACCTTCCACTTCTTCTTAGGAAGTTGAGTCGGATCAGAGGGGTTAGCAACTTCTGTCGTTGCCACCTTCCACTTCCTCCTCACAGGAAGCTTTGAGGGCCTCGAGGGTTGCGCAGCTTCAGCGTTTGCCAAAAATAGGTGATGTTTTCTTGGGCGTGGATCGTTCAGCTCTCGTGGACACCATTGTTGTTTCTTGAAGGTTCGAGCTTGGGAGTTTTAGAGGAATGAGAGCTCTGAATTGTGGAGTCTCGAGGGTTTGACAAATCGTAGAGGAGAATGATCCCCAACGCCTTCTATTTATACTAGGGTGTTGCTCCAACGGCTCTTTTATTGCGGACTACGCAATTTTTCCGCAATTTTTTCAGCATTGAAAATATAACCGTTGAGATTTTTTTCTTGATTGTTATTTGTTGCAAGATCTTAGCAACTAAATCTTCGATTTTGCAAGATCTTTCCCCTTAACTTCTTCTCTTGATTTACCCTCTTCATTGTCGTTTCAAGATCTCCAATTACCACGCTCCTAATCAAATAAAAACAACTTAATTTAAACTAGAAATAACAATACTATAAGCAATCTAAAAGAAAAACAAATACGAATATCTATTCCATAGCCCTCTGTGGTTGAGCATAGCGATATTTTTCCTTAAATGCCCTTGCTCATCCTCTCTTGATTTGCTTCTAGGCTACGGATAGGAGGAAGGCTAAGAGTGTTTTCACATCTCCTTCCTCATAGTAGTGCTTCAATCTCGCACCATTTACCATGAACGACTGTCCTTGATTCAGATTTCGAATTTCAATTGCACCATGAACAAATACATTAGTAATCACAAAAGGACCTGACCAACGAGACTCAAGTTTGGTAGGAAATAATCTCAATCGTGAGTTGAATAATAAAACATGCTGGCCCTTTTTGAAGTCCTTAATCCTAAGTCTACTATCATGCCAAATCTTAGTTTTTTCCTTATACATTTTAGCATTTTCATATGACATGTGTCTTAGTTCATCTAACTCATGTAATTGCAGAGACCGCAATGTTCCCGCATCGGTTACGCAATAATTCAACTCTTTTAAGGCCCAAAAGGCTTTGATTTCCAATTCAAGGGGTAAGTGGCATGCTTTTCCATACACTAACCTATAAGGAGACATTCCTAAGGGTGTTTTATATGCAGTCCTATACGCCCACAGTGCATCGTATAACTTAAAAGACCAATCCTTTCTATTAGGTTTCACCACTTTTTCAAGTATACTCTTGATCTCTCTATTAGATATCTCAGCTTGTCCATTTGAGTGTGGATGATAGGGTGTTGCTACTCTATGCCTAACATTATATTTAGCTAGTACTTTTTCCATAGCTTTGTTTATAAAGTGCGTTCCTTCATCACTTTTGATGGCACGTGGTGTGCCAAAGCGTGTGAAAATATGCCTATTTAGAAATTTAATAACTGTTTTGGCATCGTTTAAGGGACATGCAACTGCTTCTACCCATTTTGATACATAATCTACTGCTACTAATATGTAAAGATTACCAGCAGATGGAGGTAATGGACCCATGAAGTCAATGCCCCATACATCAAAGAGTTCTAACTCTAAAATGTATGTTAGAGGCATCTCATCCTTCCTACTGAGGTTACCTGTTCGTTGACATTCATCGCAGTTGTGTGCATAGTCATGCGCATCCTTGAAGATCGTGGGCCAGAAGTAACCAGTTTGGAACACCTTTGCAGCAGTCCTCTGACCACCAAAGTGTCCACCATAGGGAGTTGTATGGCAATGCTGCAAGACTGACCTCGATAAAGCAGCTGACACACACTTCCTTAGAAATCCATCCGCACAGCTTTTATACAGGGTTGGATCGTCCCAGATGTACTTCCTAGCCTCGTGTAAGAACCTCTTCTTGTCTTGCCCTCCTCTAAAAGTTGGTAATACCTGTGAGGCAAGAAAATTTGCAATATCAGCAAACCAGGGTTCTTCATTGTTATCACAATGCACTAGTACAAATACATGCTCATCGATAAACGAATCAGTCATTGCGGGTTCAGCAATTTTTTCGCAATGACTTCGCAATCTTGATAAGTGATCAGCCACTACGTTTTCACATCCTTTTTTTTTTTATCTCTAATCTATAAATCAAGCTCTTGCAATAATAACACCCATCTAATTTGACGAGGCTTGGCATCAGCCTTCCTCATTAGGTATTTTATTGCAGAATGATTAGTGTATACAATCGTTTTATTTCCTACAATATAAGGCCTAAATTTTTCACATGCAAACACTATTGCTAGCATCTCCTTTTCTATGGTAGTGTAGTTACATTGTGCTTCATTCAAAGTTTTACTCGCATAATAAATAGGATGTGTTAATTTATCTTTCTTTTGCCCCAGCATAGCCCCAATTGCATAGTCACTCGCATCACACATTAGTTCAAAAGGCATCTCCCAATTTGGGCCTACTATGATTGGTGCTTTGACTAAGGCATCTTTAAGCTTGTTCCATGCTATTAGACATTCATTTGAGAAGATAAAAGTTTTATTCAGCTCTAGAAGCTCACACAGGGGTTGATAGAACCTGTAAAGGAAAAAAAAAAAGATTAGCTCCAATATATTAAAGTTCTTCTAAAATAACACAATTCGTGTTTACTAAACAAAATCCCCGGCAGTGGCGCCAAAAACTTGTTGCGTGCTCAGTGTGTAAGTAAAATATAAAGGCAAGAGCACTCAGATCATGCAAGCATACATGGTCTGCAGCAAGTGATAAGTATTTTTAATTCGTTTTCCCACAGAGATTGAGTTTAGTTACTAACGAGTTGAGGTGCTAAATTAGATAGGGTCACTTAAATTGGGTAGATTTGGGGTTGTTGTGCTGGGATAATAAAGAAGCAAGAAGGATGCAAGCATAAACGAAAAGCTAGTAAAGAGATTAAATTATATTGTGGAGAAGAAAGAATTGCGGATCTCGCAATGTTTTAGCAATAAAATCGCAAAAGCAAAAGACTAGAAAAAATGCTAAGGCAAAAACAGAACTATTTTATTGCGGTTCTAGCAATAATCTAGAAATAAAATTAGCGACGATTTAAATGTAAGATAAGGCAGCAAGGTCGACTTAAGACTCCTCTATAGGCACTTAACTACGATCATTCAGCAGTAGATTAAAATATCATGCATCGTTTTAGCTCAGTCTCATGCATTAGATCTTTAGTTCACTCATATCCAAGTAAGACATAAACACCTATTTATACAGGCAAGCTAAGGAACGTGCTAGGAGAACGCATATTCCTAGGTCATTTTCTGGTTACCATAAAAGGCTAGCATGAATAGATGACTCTGAACTCTTACTCCTTCCGGAGGTTAGGAATTCTTTAGACAAAATGGATGGTCGGTCGAAATTGCCCATGGGATGAAGCTCACATACATTCAATGCATTTGATGCTATCCTACATGCTGAACTCTCGTATTTCTACCTTATAGATTCATCTTTAGCAGACCTTTGTTTGATAAGTTACTCATGGTTTTCGAAGAACTAAAAGAGATGGATTGCGTGATCATGATTTAGAGAACTTAGTAAAAGCGATTGAATAAGAGATAACAAAATGAAGAACTCAAGAGACTTAATTGATTACTCTTTAAAAACCGAATACAAATACTTCAATAACAGACGTGCAAAGGTTCGAAAGCAGTAAAGAATAAGGGTTGTAGAAGTAACGATCCAGATCAATGTTGCAAATGGAAACAAATAAGAAAGAAAACAATAAGAAAACTATAAAAGGTGCACGGATCTCCTCGTCGCAAACGCCTCAGATGAAGGGGAAGATTAGTTGTTTATGGGGATGAATTCAATCAGAAGAGAAGAGGGATCTTCTCTTCTTCCTCTCGAATTATCGACGCCAAGGGCTGATTTCTTCGTTCCAACAAACGGGAGAAGGAAATTCGTCTGCAAATTGCTTTGCAACTGAGAACTCCACGCTTCTCAGCTGTGTTTCTCCTTCATCCTTCGTCTCTTTTTATAGCTTTTGCAGGTGCCTTCAGCCGCGGATATCCATCCATTCTGAACAACAATCCTCCACGTGGTAGCAGTGGAGAGCTTAGGCGGCTAAAAAATCGCAACAATGACGACTAATGGCTGGAAAAGTTCAGCAGAAACAACTTGGCATTGCGATTTCCTTGCGAGGGCCGCAATGCTTTGTATGCGAATTTAATTGCGGCTTCAGCAATGTTTCCGCAATTTTCCTGCAATGTACATTTTAACTCTTTTTACATCATTTTACATCCTTTTTCGTTCCTTTTCCAAATAAGTCCTATTTTAGCCTCATTCCTCAAATTCTCACCTTTAAGCACACATTAAGCTCACAAAAACACTCAAGAGTTTACATGATTTTAAGGTAATTATCGCCCTAAATAATGTACTTTTGGAGAGGTAACAATCATACAAAGGAAAATGAGAGAAAATAGAGAGAATTTGAGGCCAAGCTTCTCAAAATCAGAGTTTGAGAGGTGAAGAATGACATAAAAAATGAACCTTATGCTTTTATACTATAGGGGAGCATGCATCTTGACGCTACGTACGGAAAATGGGGCGCGCGCGGGTTTTTTAGGCAGAGCTTCTTCGGAATTTCTTGTCGTAGCGTCGCGACGCTGTAGGCTCCGTGTCGAGACGCTAGCTCTCGGGTTTGAGGTTTAATTTCAGCTCACTTGGGTGTCGCGACACTCCCAGACGGCGTCTCGACGCTGACTCTCGGGTTGGATGACTCCTCCTTCATTTCATAACTTCAACTTGTGCGCTAATGCCTCCTTTTTGCACCATTTAATGTCATGGACTCCTTTGTGCTCCCATTCATTCAAAACCTATAAATCAATCAAATAAACACAATTGAGTGAAGTATATAATGGGGATTAGAGCTATTAGAATAGCTCTTTTATTCATTATACGTGTGAATAGGATTCGATTTGTGTTAAGGCTTGGTTAATAAGAGAGTTCTAGGACGAAAATATCTCTATCGATATCGATATCGGTAACTCAAATTTACGGATATATCGACGGATATTTGAATATAGACAGATATTTCGGGAAGAATCACGGATATTACGAAAATTGATAAAAATATTGTCATTTTTTTAATGAAACTTTTGACCAAGTTTATTTAAGTAATACACTAGTGCTTGAAGCATATATTTTTCAAAAATTAGAAATCAAATATTAATAATCATAGAATAATGAATAACATTGAAGACTGAAAAATGAATATGAACTTGAATAATTTATAGATTACAAATTTTGGTCAAACAAATATATGATTCATAATTCAATAATAAGTTTTTTTTTTTAGTTGATTTAATAAATTAAAATTTATATTATAATATTCATAAAGTTTGCATTCTATATTGGAAGAATCACCAATATTAGGGAAATTGATAGAAATATTGTAATTTTTTTAATGAAACTTTTGACCAAGTTTATTTAAGTAACTTCAAGCATATATTTCAAAAATTAGAACTCAAATATGAATAATCATAGAATAATGGATAACATTGATGACTGAAAAATGAATATGAACTTGAATAATTTATAGATTACAAATTTTGGTCAACAAATATATGATTCATAATTCAATAATAAGATATTTTTTTTACTTGATTTAATAAATTAAAAATTATATTATAATATTCATAAAGTTTGCATTCTATACTTTAAACATGCAACACAAAACTTAGCATAATAATAGAAATGTGATCATAAATAAATATATCACGTAAAAATAATACAACATAAAACATTGTATTAAAAATAATTCAAAACATAGATCTATTATGGATTGATTTTGAATTTTAAAAACAATAAAAGGTAGTATAAATTATATAATAAAAAAATTGAAAAATGACAAAAGAATTAAAAAGAGAGAAAAAAAAAAATTTGAGTTGTGGGGAGCAAGAAAACAAAATATAAATTATTTAATAAAAAAAAAAAACAAACAAAGGTTATAAAATAGATACTCAAAACCGGTTTCTGGTGGAGTTTATACATGGCAAGTTCCAACTACTAGAGAAAACAACCATGCTGGCCGCAATTTTGATTTAAGTTAATTCAAGTTATAGTATAATAAATAAAACTGCAAAAAAAACGAAATACCGTCGAGTTTTTCGCTTTATCGCCATTTTTTACGTTTTATTTTTTATTTTTATGATATATCGCCAAAATATCGCCGATTTTGGGTAAAAACGATGTTGCCCTCCATTATCTCTATCGATCCTTCGAAATTGACGAAATTTCGGCCAATTTCGACGATTTTTTCATCTTGGCCCTAGGAATGAATATCATCCGAGGGAATTTGATTCCTACGTGGACATAAGAATTTCAATAGTAGAACTTTGATATTGTGGAATATAGATATGGGGTGGAATATAGATATGGGGATTTGATCAAAACAGTGGTCAAATATAGGGGTGGCCAAATGAAACCCGAAAACCGATCCGACCGACCGAAACCGACCGAACCGACATCGGTCGGTCGGTTTAAATGAAATGTCGGTCGGAGTCGGTCGGTCGGGGTAATAAAAATCAAGTTTTCGACCAACCGACCGAACATATAAGTCATAAGTATAAAAAAAAAAAAAAACAAAAAAAAAGTCATGTCTCATTAATGAGAAAACCATGATGCACATGGTTTTTTTAAAACCACTCCTCATATGAGTACGTGGTTTCCTTGAAACCATCATCAACAATCATTTCTTTTATTTAATTTTTTTTTTCTTTTGTGTTATCTCTCCTCTCCCGTTCCCCTTCTCACTTCTCAGGCAAAATACTTTTTTTCATTTCTATTTTTTTTTCTCTCTCATCTTCTCCCTCACTCTCTTCGGCTCTTCTCTCTTTTCCATCTTCTCTTCCTCTCCTCCCAGCGGCCACCGCCATCTTCGCCTCTGCGGTTCTTCTTTTTTTTTTTTTTTTTTTCTTCTATTTTCTCCATTTTTTTTATATAGTTCGTCAAAGTCGTAAAACCGACTCAAACCGACCGATCGACCGTGTGATCGGCTGGTCGAAGACATGAACCTATATAAAACCGACGAAACCCGACCGACAGAAACCGACATGTCGGTGGTCGGCGATGGTTTTAGCCCAAAACCGACACCGCCCGACCGATGGCCACCCCTAGTCAAATAAGAAATTCGTGGCTAATTAAAAGATTAATTTTAATCAAATCCATTAAGGGTAGAGCATTATTTTGTTGTTTTAAACTACAAATATCCTCCATGACATCTAATTGGGCATGTAGTTTAGGCAACATAACATGACATTTTAATTCCTTTGACATTACCGTTTCTACTTTAAAAAAATAAAAAAATAAATTAAATTTTAAAATCGAGCATAGCTCAATTGACATAAGATTATATCATTGGCTAAGAGGTCTCGCATTAACTAATTAACTAAAATACCGTTGCAAAAAAAAAAAAAAAAAAAATCAAATCGAGCATAGCTCAATTGACATAAGGTTGTGCATAGCTCAATTGACATAAAGTTGTGAGCATTTCAAATTGAGTTGATAAAAAACTCCGAAAAACAAATATAGTTGAATTTTGTTTATTCCATGCAACTAACTAACAATTAGTTCGTGTACCAACGAAATTTCATATAATTTTTAAAGAAAAATAAAATTAAGACTTATTTAGTGAAATTAAAGTGAAAGAAATTTATGCTAAAGTGCTGGAATAGTTTTTAATAAAAGTGATATATGGTCAAGTAAAAGTGATTTTTATTATATTAAATTGTAAATATTTCTCATACTTTGAATCTTTGTATATTTGTTATTGTAACTTCTAAATTTTCCATTATTACTCATTCTAAATTACAATTACTTTTAGTATTTATATATCACTTAAATATATTTGACATGTGACTCTTTGGACAAAATGATGTAATTTAAAGCCAATTGGGTAAATTACAAACCAATGCCCACATAATAGAGACTAAATAAAAATTAAGCTATACTAATCCATAAAAATAGACCATAAAATGTAATATCGGATTGTTAGATGTAATTTAACCTATAAAGGATCCACACTGTATAATTTATGCTTAAATTTGTTTAAACTTTTCATTTTGTAAGTTTATTTAAGATTAAGTTTGAGTGTAAATTGATATTAACCATCTATATCAAAAATTTAAGACAAAGAGATGTTTGAGTGTAAATTGATATTAACCATCTATATCAAAAATTTAAGACAAAGAGATGTTGTAATTATTTTAGAAAATATTATCTTCAAAATATGTTTAGGCTAAAGAAGTTAGAATTAAAGATTATAAAATTTTGTGTAGAAAAGAAAACTATTGTTTAGAGAACCGTCTAAATATTTCTAAATCAAATTAATATATTCAGTATTCTCACATCTGCGATAAAAAGAAATTTAATTTGGAATATGTTGAAAGAAACCAAGTATATATTCTAATTTATCAATTAAAGTTTTTGACTGATGTAGGAACTCAAGAATGATAAACACAAATATCATTATAACAAAAAAATATTATGTATGACAGACTATAAAACTTTTGTTCGAAAATTAATCGATTACAAATATATAAATTCATCAAATTACATCAAAGATGATAAAAAATTCAACTCAACATATTTATAAAGGAAGTCTCTAACTAAGAAAGTTATGCTTATATATCTGAATAAATCAATAAAAAAATTCAAGTGCACAACTTAAAGAGCTCAATAGTGCTACTTTAAAGAAAACTCTTTAAGATTCTACCTTTTGATTTTATTTTACACCTAGAACAAATATGTTAATCTTATCTTTTTTTTTTATTATTATTCTTTCACTGAATTTTTCTCATCATTTTTACATATTTTTCTACATGGTTTTTTCACGTAAAATTGTATGTTTTTTACAATAATCATACTTGTGAATTTCTTAACAATGATATTCACAGAGATCGATGTTATTTTTTATAATTATTTTTTCGAGTTGTGGAAGCTTTGATATCAAATGATGTACTCAACCTTACAATAAGTGGTTTAGGCAACCACAACAAGGGCCTCATAAACAGACATGATCACACGAGCGCCTCATAAATAGACACGATCACACCCAATATACAAACAAAGTGTAACAACCCAAATTTTTTTACCTAAACATTTACAATAAATTTTCGTATTTACATAGGTGATATAGGTATGAATAGAACCCTATTATTTTTTTAATTCAGATTGATTAATAATCAAATCGTTAAGTTCATAAAATTTAGCTAGATTTGTAATGAAGAGAAAACCACTCACTAAAACATAATATTAGACATAGATAATCTTTATTTATTCTTACATTAGTATTGATAGATGAAGATAATGCAACAGAAGCATTATCAAACTAGGCATCGAGGACTAGAGAGAAAGGCCATAAGGCTAGGCAGGATTAGAATTAAAATGTACGAGTTTCCAAGATTTAACCGGGTCTTTATAATCTAGCACACTAGCCACATATGATTTAGTAGAACTTATGGGATTTGGAGTTATTGGCTCTATTTTCACCTCAATCACCATTTTGTATATTTTTCCTTCCTCCACCTCTTGAATCATATAGCTCACCACACGAATGAACGTCCGTTTTACCCCTACGAGATGTGGATACTTCGCCTCTGCAAACCTTCCAAGCAGTTCCACATATGCTTCATTGACGTGCTCTACCCATAATAATATTCTTTTTTTCTCCTCATTTTATGTCTTAAATTACAATATATAATAAATATCTATTTTCTCCCAACATTTATGTAACAATATTTTATACGACTTTTTGGTTTTTAATTTGATTTCCATCATTTTAGGGATTTCTTCTAACATTGGTTCCACGATTTGAACCTTTCAAATTACGTTATTTTTTGTTCTTTCATATATTTTTCATCCTCTCAATTTTCTTCATTCCACAACAAAAACCTTTCACAAGACGTAATTTTCATAATTGTTGCAAACAATTTATCCCACACTTTTAGCATTTTAGCATTTTGTTTGAGACATTAATTTTAATATTGTAATTTATTACCACAAAAATATATGTATTTTTTTTATATGTAACCACCATATATATTTATATATACTTCATATATGAGTATATACTTCATATATGAGTATATACTCATATAAACTACAAATATACTTGTAGATAATTTGTATTTATTTTCAGAAAAAAATATATCTATTTTTATATACATACATACCATATATACTTCTATATACTCATATATATTGTACATATACTTATAGATAATATGTTTTTGGTTTTTAGAAAATATATGTATTTTTTATATACTAATATATACTTCATATATGGATATATATGGTTATATACTTCATATATACTTATAGATATTATGTATTCTTTTAAAAGTAAGTATATGAGGGTGTTTGGCCCATGGACTTCTTGAACTCGGATAAAAAAATATTAACTCCCAAGAGTAATTATTATTCAACTCCCCTGACTTCTACAATAATTACTATTCAAGTTTGGGAAACTATTCAAGTCTGTCTCATTTTTTGAGACAACACATTTCTCTCTCTTTCTCTCTCTCCCTCCCTCACAAATACTTTTAATTACTTAAAAAAAACGTAATTTAAACAAAATGTGTAAAATGATTAAAAATAAAATTCAACCTATTTTTAATATTTTAAATATAAATTAGGTTGTTCAATCAAAATTGATACTTAAATAAAATTCAAAATGTAGTATTCTTAGCTTATTTGGATCAGTTTAAATTAATGGATTAAAATCTTTCAAATTCACATGTAATATTTAACACACTATTGTACGACTCTCTTTTAATTCAAAACTATCAAAATAAAATGAATAATTAATGTGAGTGATATTGAAAAAAGAATGTGAAGTATTGTGATGAAAACTATTTTTGTTATCTTCAAAAAAATACATAAAATAAAAGGCAAAAACCACATTCTTAAAATTTATTAAAAGAAGTCCTTAACAATGAAAATATGAAAAATTATAGAAAAAATAGATAAAATAAACCTATAGAAAATTTTGTAAAAAAAAAAAACTAAAACAAACTAACATTGATGAGATGCTAATTTCTGAGTAAAGTGGATTCAGATGGAATGAAGAGTTTAAAGGGGGAGGCGGAGAAAGATGCGTTTGACACATGGGTGAGGGTAAGACTATACTTATATGTTTTTCTTTTTTTTCTTTAAAAAGTTTGTAAAATATACCTACATTTATAAAAACAAAAAAATCTCAAACTTTTATGAAAAATCTTAAATATAGTTGGACATTTTTTATAAAAATAAGAATTGTCGACATTAATAAAAAAATCATAGGAATAAAGGGGTTATTTATGTATTTATCCCTAGAAAATTAGTTTGAATCAAATTCAAAAGTGGAGAACATTATTTTGTTGTCTTAATCTACAAATATCGTTTGTGGCATCTAATTTGGCATGTAGTTTACAGAACATAACATGACCTTAAAATCTTAAATATAGTTGGACATTTTTTATAAAAATAAGAATTGTCGACATTAATAAAAATATCATAGCATAAAAGGGGCTATTTATGTATTTATCCCTAGAAGATTAGTTTGAATCAAATTCAAAAGTGGAGAACATAACATGACCTTTTAATTTTTGTTTTTTTTTTTTTGGGATTAAACCCATGACCTCTTAGTCAAAGCACAACCTTATACCAATTGAGCTATGCTCAGTTTGACATATATAAAAGCATTTATACTATATTAGCTATTTAAAGTTTGAGAATAATTAAAGGCGACGTAGACGAAACACTTAGGGGCCGTTTGGTTGGCGTCTTTGAGGGTGGGCATCAGGATGGGAATGACTTTTTGATGGTCATTCCCACGTTTGGTTGGGGTCTTAGCATTTATGCCTGGGCATAGCTGTAGCCCAGGCATCAGAAGTATGACTTTCTGATGCCCTCCATTTTAGACGACTTTCTTCGAAGTTTTTTTTTTTTTGTAAATCTCTTCTTCATTCTTTTTTTTTTTACAACGTCTTCTTCCTAAGTGTTTTTTTTTTTTTTTTTTATTAAATCAATTCCAAACTCTAATTTCAAGTTTGTGTATTTTTTTCTTCTTTTTTTTGTTTTTTTGGTTAAATTCATTCCAAAGAGCTTTGTGTAATTTTTTTTTTTTTTTTGTTAAATCGATTTCAATACCTTCTTGATTTAAGATGTGCGATAGCTATACGATCGCATAGGTTGGTGTGCGATAGCTATGCGATCGAACAACAACCTGTTCGATAACTATGCGATCGCACAACAACCTATGTGATCGCGTAGGTTGCCAGTTATCGCATAGTTATGCGATCGCACAGCAACCTATGCGATCACATAGGTTGTCAAGTATTGCACACCAACCTATGTTTAGTAATAGATGATAGATTAAATTTGATTTTTGAATTATATAACTTTTATCATTAGTTCTTCAACTTTATATTTGTATTAATTAATTAATTAGAATTCAAAATTTGTATAATTTTAAATACCTTTCTTTGAACATAATTATTAAGATTTATTGTTAAATAAAATAAACAACAATTAATTATTTAAAATTTATTTGCAAATCTGATGACATTCTTGTGCAACACCGATCACAGACATCATTTATTCCCACGGAAATCTGATAACATTCCCATGCAGCACCAAACACAGACATCATTGATTCACAGACATTTTATTCCCAGACATTTCATTCCTAGGCATCTTCTATTCCCAGTAATCTGCAAATCCTCAAACCAAACAGCCTCTTAGACCAAACCAAACCACAATAAAACATTTGAGGTTGAACGGGTAGACATATAAAACTCTGAGGGGACGTTTGGGGGATGGTTTTGGGTTGGGGTGGTTTTTGGTTCTAAACCCAAAACCATGTTTGGGGCAAGGGGTTTGGTCGGTCGATATTTGATTATCGCCACTCTCAGGGTGTTGAATCCTACCAAATTAAATTTATAACACCGATCTTGCTAAACTAACTGGTAGTTAACGGCAATCGGGTCGATCCACATGGAGTTAATTCTAATTTGTCTTCAATTGAGTCAAATTTGAAATTAAAATGCAACAAGGGGGGTTGATCGATTTTTAATGACATGCGAAAAAAGGTAATTACTAACGGAAGAATCAAACAATAAAACAAACGTGCAAGACTTGGGGAGTCGGGACTGCCAATTGATGTAAATCAGTTCATCGAACACTTATAAACTTAGTCAGAGCCATTCAAACACACAATTGTTCACTCAGAATTATCGTAGCAAACAATCCCAATGAAATTAGCTAGATGGGTGCAATTCTAACTAAACATGACAATTAATTAACTTAAGGTGATCAACCCTAGATTAACTAAAGCCAGTAATACATCAATGGACATGCAATGCCAAACATGCAATGCTACCTAAGGCTCAACTCAACCTCTTGTTACTTAGGCGATTAAGAGAGGCAACCGTATCACTAATCTAATTAACGAATTAACAAGCATACATGTCGTGAGTGTTAATCAATTCAAATAAACATGCTAATAAGAATATGCTTAGAAGAAGTAGATGTTCAAACATTCAAGACTAAGTAAAACTTAAAATCACAAGTCTCCCATCAATACATCAATGGACAAATCCCTAAAATCCCAAAATCTTAACACTTACCATGGGCCTTCCATGGGAGTTGGAGCAATCCAAGTTTCCATGGGAGCTCTAGAGCTCATACAACATAAAAAAGGGAAGAAAAGCTCAAAAAACTGTTGGAACTCGCGAAATCCCGAGGGTAAAAACCAGTTGAACTTCTGACATAAAATCGGAGAAGACGACTTAAATAGTTGACGTAGCGTCGATACGCTACAGGGAGCGTTGCGACGCTACTGAAGGGAATTTCCTGCGCGCGCGTTCTAGGCGTCGAGACGCTAGGGACAGCGTCTCGACGTTGTTGCCCATTTTGCTCTCGTGTCTGGTTTTATATTTTTGCCTTCGAGCGACGTCGAGACGCTCTTAGCACAGTCTCGACGCTGGGCCTTTGGTCTCAAATTGCCCTTTTGCTCCTTTTCTTTACCTGATTCACTCCCAAAGCCTTAAAACGACCTTCTTAGCTCTGAAATGTGCTATTGGACTCCACGAGCTCTTTACCGCGAAACACCTACAACAGAGGCAATTAATCAACAATAAGCACAATATTTAGCCATAATTATGGAGCAAATAATAGATTCAAATGAGAGCTATCAGGGTTGGGTACCCCGGGTTTTGGAAGCCAACCCCATTGGTTACTTCTCTCAAACCCTCCCCAAACACATGGTTTTTCTTAAAATTACACTATATTGGTGGGGTCCACCATTTCTCTCTCCACGTGTTTTTAATTATGGTGGGTCCCAACATTCCTCTACCTAATTTTCTAATTATTATGGTGGCCCACCATATTTCTTTCATTTTTCTCAAAATTATGGATCCCGCAATTTTGTTTGGGAAATTAAGAGGAATGTCTATTTTAAAATAGTGAAAATGAAAAATATCTAAAAGTGGGAATGTCTTGCACTCTGTCTATAGTGATTGTAGAGGGAAGGTTGTTAAGTTTTTTTCCCCATTATAACCCTATTAGTTATTAGCCCTTTCTTATTTTACAATTTAGAATTTTAAAATAAAATGATTGGAGACTAGAATATTTTTGGGTGAGGTGTTTGGTTATCGTTAATTGGAGCTGCGATTTTCATTTTCCGTTATGTGTTGTTGGTGATGTGTACTTGCAGATATACCTTCGTAATGGTGGCCAGATGTCAAAACCTAAATATAACAAACAAATCATTCCTCTATCCACCCTATTATTTAGGTTTGATATCTCTATGAACATTTCATCTTTAACCTTCAACAACCTCTACATTAACGCATTGTCTAACAATATTTCAAACTTTCTATCCTCGATGTACCAACCCCTAAATTAAAGCACTAGTTGAACTTTGGAAAATTAAGAGGAATGTCTAGTTTTAAATAGTTTGTTGTATATACACGTATATACTCCATTAAACTCTAATTTGATTCTAGATTTGCATTAGGAAAAAAAATTAATAAAGTATAATCCTTATCTAAAATCTAAAATAAAATCTTTCAATCTGAATCTAAAATATAAAATAAAATCCTTAAATATGAATCTAGATTTCGAAAACAACGATATTACGATTAAGGGAGGGTATTTGAATCTCTAACTCTCCCTTCATCACAACATTTAATTAATTAAATAAGGTGAAATTTGAAGAGTTGATATTTAAAATTTTAAATGAGGATTCTTCATTCGTAAGGAATGTATCCAATTTGTTTTCAAATTTCAAACTTTCGAAAAGAAACTAAAAGGAAAAGAAAAAAAAAACAAGAAAATAACAGAAAAACAAATTGTTTTAAAAATTAAATACTCAAAAGAAACCCTATTTTTTTTTTCTCTTTTTCTTCATTCAGCCGCTCCCTCTATCAACTCATGACTCGTTTTCCAATCGCCACCACCTCACGTCTCCCTTCCTCTCCGATCTCATCTCCGACAACGCACCTATGTCCAGCGACGAATTTCGTCGGTTGCATCTCCGGCGAGGGCGTGATGTGGGAGTGGTAAGTCTCCTCCTCCGACGATCTCTCGTCTTGATTGATTAAGCATCGATTTTAACTCGCAATCCTTTCGATTTCAATTTTTGGTATTTTGCAAACGTTCTATTCAACATTGATAGTCATCACTCACTCCGTCTGACGCTAAATTTGTGAGATTTTGGTGTATTTTCTTACTGTCCAACATTGAATTTTGAGCTACTTTCGGCATTTGGCGAGTATCCAAAAGCTGGGATGGGTATACTGCCTTGTATACACCTAAATGTGACAAAACCATTTGTAGCAACAACATTTCCTCAAGTATACATGGATGTTGAATTCCTTTTTGTATGTTAAGTGTGTATAACCATGTAACTCTGACTAGTTCGTTGTCATTTTTTTTTCCTTTTAACATCTCTGTTAACTTCTCATCCCTTACTTCTCTCTCTTAACTTCTCATCCTTTACTTCTCTCCAACAATTTCCAATTTTACACCATCATTTTATTCAATTTCTAAATTTTAGAAAATTGTAGGGGTAGTTTTGTCCACTGCTGTGTAAATTTAATTACTAAATATAGAGTTTAGACATTATTTCAAAAACAAAGTGTGTTGGACCTTTTTCATGATGGCTTCTCAGGTTTTAGACATTTTTCTTGTTACCCCAATTTTTTTCTAAATTTTATTACAATATGGTGGATTTCACGAGGTTTTTGTACGGGCGACCTACCCCCCGGGGGGCGCGAAGTTTTTTGACTCTCGGGCTTGAAGTGCAAGTTTTCTGCCCTTTTGCTATCGTCAGCAACACCCTGATCACGATCGCTAGCCATCTCACGCCGCATACAATGACGGTTTTTCCCTTCGCCAATTTCCCCCATGTCTGGTCGCGATTTTTGGTATGTGTTGGTCTCGAGTTCGCATAGTATGCTTGTCGCGATTATTTCACACTTCTTGACGGTCGCGATTTTGTCCAATGGTTGACCGCGATTTTTGACCTTTGCTTCTCACGATTTGGTACTGTTGGGTTATTATCTCGAGACTTTACGATTGTAAAATACTCAGATTTCGTGCATGGTGTTAATGCAGTATAAGCAGCTACACCCACCCGTTAATATTCCCTACGGAACTTCTATTTATACATCCCACCCACTTTAAACAGTTGCACCCACCCCTTCATATTTCCTACGGAACTTCTATTTATACATCCCACCCAATTTACACCTTACACTCGAAAGTTCTCTCACAGTTTTTGTTCTTCATATCAATTGTTGTTTTTTCACCCACAAAAAATGTATTCGGACGACTCATTTGATGATGCATTCTTTGAATACCCGAGTGCGCCATATTGCGATTCAGATGACGAATTTAGTGTGTCATCCTATACACGAACCACGACATCAGAAGAGAGCGTGGAAGAGGAACTATCATATCACACTCTGTCGTCCTCATCTAGTTCCTCACATTTAGCAACAAAGCTCGAAAAAGCTTCACCAACTTTGGCTGACACGTATCCCAATGAGGAGCCGCAAATATCATATTCCAGCGTCAACCAGGCACCTGGTCACACACCACTTTCACTTGTCTCCTGTGCTAAGAATATTGAGGAGAATCGCCTAGCAGCTGCACACGAAAAGGGTGAAGAAGAGAGGGCTCCATCAACTGCAGACGCAAAGGATGCCGAAGAGAGGTCTCCTTCAACTGCGGAAGCAAAGACGCAAAGGGGCTTTGTACGAAGGGAGAAGAAGAGGAAGAGGGAGAGCTCCATATTGGTGATTATCGATGAAACCGAATCCGATTAATATTTTTTTTGTACCTCTCGAAATTTTAATATAAAGTTAAGTTTAACTAAGATGTACATGCTATTAAAAGGTTAGTCTTAATGAGAAATTCACATTTAAAGAGGAAATTTTATAATTTTCATAGAAAGAAAAATAATGTCTGAAGATTTTAAATTTATGATACATATTAATTTGGGGTAGTTGCAAGAATAACATAAAGAATTAGGCTAATTGCATTTGTAGGTACTATGTTATGTTTACTTTTAGCATTTATATAAAAAAATTAAGGTTGTTTATGTTCAATAACTAATTCAGGTTAGTAAATTCCTTAAAATCAATTACTTAGGCCCTCTTTGTTATAAATTATCAAGAATATGTGTTTAGAAACTAATTCAGTTTTCACTTTTTCAAATTAAAGATGAGATTTCAGTTGTACGAGTGTAAGATACCTTTATAAAATTCATTGTTGTTAAATCTCTAATGAGGAGAGGGTGATCGCTCATTGTTCAAGCCCCGGAGTCAGCTATTAAGGGAACAACCTATCTACTAACCCTGAAAAGTGGGTTAGGAGTGAACTCCATCTTACTACCCTATGTCCCCAGCTACCTATTGGACTTTATCCCTGAGATGATAAGTTATTGAGTCGGCGCTAATAGGCCACTCTTACCCGTACAAGTCTAAGGATACTGTCTAATAAGCAGGAGTTCATAGTAAGCTCAGGATTAAGATCGAGTTACCTAGGCCATCAGTTTGAAATAGTCAGTCTCTTCAGTAAACGGCGTTATAAAGAGAGAGCGACTTTTTCGTGGTTCAGTCTTATGCAAACTCATTGCACAGGACGCCCCCGCTCGCACATCTCCATGTGAAATGATTCGGATCACATCGTTTTGTACAATACAAAGCGAGCCGCATCCAATAGTGTTACCAGGATAAGGTACCCAACCTTATCTGTATACTATAGACTGTTTTGACTGTCTACTTGAGCCTGATCCACATTCTTGTCATACATGAAGCTCAAGTACTCATCCTTCGCCATGGGTGTTGGTCATTGGTATAGATTAATCCACTTGAGCCTGATCCACATTCATGTCATACATGAAGCTCAAGTACTCATCCTTCGTCATGGGTGTTGGTCATTTGTATAGATTAATCCAAACACGTTTCACTTTATTCCAGTAAACTCTTTAACTAAATAAAATTAATAACTCTTTATTCTAAATAGACAATTTACAAACATAACTATTTACAAACCACGAGTTTTAGGACATAAAACCCAACAAACTCTCACTTGGACTTAAACGTCTGTGGTGTACATGTTGGTGGAGAGAACTTCAATATCACATATCAGATGTTCCCTCCCACTATCCTATTTAGCAACTCGGAGCCCTAGACTCTTATAGGTGTCTCTCAAACACTTTAGCCATGAGAGACTTAGTAAAATTATCAGCAATACAACTCTTGTATTCTATTTCTCATTTGCATTGGGACAAAACCTTAACCAGACTACAATCTGATTAGACTAACATCTTCTGACAACTCCCACTGCATAACACATATCGGGTCATGTTTCTCAGAAGATACATCTGACCTCCAATATGTAAATGCACACGGGTACATCTCATATCCTCAACCCTTGAGGTGTCTTAGGAAACCATTTCCATAGACCATCGAATATTAACAACACTTTGTCAATATAAGTTTTTAAGAGACAACACTAGCGATTCGTTCTTACGACTGAGATCAACTTGAATGCTTAGAACAATCTAAGCTCTCCTCCAAAACAGTTTGGGAATGGGTCGCTAGTTTATGCTTTATTTGTCAGAAGTTAATCCTACATCATTTTCCATGATTAGAACATAAACTACGGGAATGAACTATGAAAGCTACAACATTGACTAAACCCTTGTCAAACAAGGTTTATCAAACTTTCGTTCAAAGCCATAAGGTTTGATCACCGTATCAAACCTAATAATTCAGGATGAAGCTTCTTTATTTCAATTCATAAATGAATCGAATAAGCTGGCAAACTATTTGCTCTTTGTCCTAAACTATGAATCTTTCTAGTAGAGACTTAATAGATACTCAGATCAAGATCGCGAGTTTTGACATCCATTTGCCTTATCCTATAAAGATAGAATATGGAAATGGATAAGAGCCATCTATTTAACTTACATAAGGTAACAAGAGAAAGAGAGTATACCCAATAAACCATTTGTCTTCGGGATAGTACCATTGCCAGAAAGTCAAGCCATAAAGGTTTTCACCTTAGTGGCTTGGTCTCAATACTATTCATAGATTCATGGTTTTGAGCCATTTGGCCTTGTCTATATAATCCATTACCTATTTAAAGAGAAATGGAACCTCAATGTCATCATCGAGTATGATAACTTTGAGTTTAAGATAGGCCAATACAGCGGACCGAGTTGACCTACAACCCTCCCACTGCATTGAGGCTTTCTGGTAGAGCACTTTTGGGGTACTCCAATTTCAAGCTGTCGAGGCTTGCCAAAATAACATTTATAATACCGAAACTACTAAGCTTTGCAGCTAGTGGTAACGGGTGTCGAACCACAGGGAACCTAAGTTATTTTCTCCTAGCTAATTTCTATTTGTCTTTTAACTAAAAATCAAAAGCAAATAAAGGGGGAGTTAATTAAAACTAAACTAAGCTAACGGAAAAATAATTGCGAAAAGTAAAGAGCGAAAAACAATTGAATGTAACACGTGCTCCTAATTCGAGTGTCGGGATTTATCTTGATGCGCTTAGTTCATAGGGATTCTAATTCGCAAAGTTGTTCTATTTCATGCACACAAAATGCTTCGTCCCAAACGGGTCCGAAGCACCCCAAAGAATTAATTAGAGGCGTAAATTCTAATTAAACATGCTTCCCAATTAATCTAAGTTCATGACGCTTAAACCAATTAACAAACAGTAACGGGTATCATTGAGACGAATTAATCCTAAAACTAATTCGATTTATCCCTTAGTCTTAAGCCCGCCGTGAAAACGTTAATCAACTCCTACCCCCAACTGTCACTTAGGCTCGAATTGATTAGCCACGAGCTAGACTTTCGCTACTAAGTATTGAAGTTTGTCAAAAATCAATAATAGCCAACTAAGCATGCGTAACTAATTATGGACGTCACTCCTAACCGGAAAGGCAAGTTATTCGTTCTTAATACAGACTAAGAGATGCAAGAAATTAACAAAACCAAGCTAGAAATTCATATAAACCCTCCCTAAGCATCAAGACAACCCCTAAACTCGAATTAGAGCACTTACCTTAGTTGTCCGTTGTGAAAATCAAGAGTAATCCACTCAAATGTATTAGAAATAGGTAAGAAACGTATTTTGGCTCAAGATTTGAGCTCTACAAAGAAAGGGGGCGGAAGAAATTGAGAGAGAATGGGAAAGAATGACCTAAAAACAGCAAAAACGGACTTAAATACCCATTTCTGCGTCAGACTAGCGCCTAGGCGCCATTAGTCAGCGCCTAGGCGCCGCGGGGGCGCGCGCACAGAATCGGGGCAGTGCCTAGGCGCCATAAGTCAGCGCCTAGGCGCTGAGCCCTCTGGAAAAATTACAAACTTGGCATTTTTGTAGACTTTTAATGTCGGGCTTCAGGACTTTAGATGACGGTTATTTTGCGTCAGGGAAAGGGTTGCGCGCGCGGGCGAGGCGAGGCGTGGGCGAGCGGCGCGCGCGGGGGCGCGCGGACACGGGCGTTGGCGGGCGAGGACGCGCGCGGGCGTCGGCGGACACGGGCGCTGGGGCGCGCGGGCGGACGACGCGCGGGCGGATCGGGCGATGGGCAGGCGATGCGAGGCGGCGCGCGCGGGCGCGCGCGCGGACCTTCGATGACGGGCGCACGGGGCGCGCGCGCGTCTGGCCGTCTGGGCGCGGTCGTGCTGCTGGTGCTGGGCGATGCGCGCGCGGACGTGGGCGCTGGGGCGCTGCTGGTGCTTGGCGCCTGGGCGCTGGGCGCCGGCGCCTGGGCGCTGACCTCTCGGGTCTAAACCCCATTTTGGGTCGTTTTTGCTCCCGAACTCCGTTTGGCCTATCTTTTTGACCCGAACACTTCCCGAAACCTCTTAAATGACCGATTTAGCCCTGAAATTCATAATTGGACTTCCCGAGCTCTTCGCCACGAAAACACCTATAAAAAGGCAATTTAACTAAATTAAGCATGGCATTTAGCTAGATTTGAGGCTATAATTATAGCTCTATTTTAGAGCTATCAAAATACCCCCCACCTGAATCTTGCTAGTCCTCGAGCAAGGAACACTTAGATTTATCTCATAGAAATAAGCATGCATGTTGATGACTCGAATCTCAATACTTGCAAAAACAAGATAATCATGCTAACGGAAAACAATCAAGCATATGCATAAATTGTGAATATTTCAAAATATTCGCTCCTATTCCCTAACGTGTGTGTGTGATTAGCGCCTCCTATCCTAGCTTCCATAGACCCGGAACCACCTTAATCGATCCTAATACTCATCTTCCCCCTACTTCTGGCAATGAGAACAGTCTAACGGCTTTTCAATGTCGGAAAGAATAACAAAACAAAAGGCCTAATAATTTTTTTTTCATCTTTTCTTTTCTTTTCTTGAGAGCCTAACACGTCAAGCTTTTATTTCGCTTCACGTTTTTAAGGACTAGTGCTCACTTCCATTAGTTGCCTTTTCATGCAGTGGCAACCGTGGGTTACACGATCGCCCCTGGTTACACGGGCAACACAAGAAGGAGGAGCACCTCATAATATATTACAAACATGTTCTTTACTCTCAATGATTTTTTTTTAAAATAGGCATATAGCTTCGCTAAATCAAATGATTCGTTATAAATTCTAACACATCAAGCCTCCCTAAAGGTACCTTTCGGGGTGACAACAAGTTTTCAGACCAAAGAAATTATTCTAAGCCTACAGAACTAAGAGTAAGAGGTCTACGTGCTCAGTGAATGTAGGGGAATATTCGAAAAAAATTTAAAATATGCTCAAACTATGCATACATTCTCATAGCTTTCTCGCAATGCATAATTATGGAGTATTTACAAACAAATCACAGAAAGTCCTCATCGGACAACATGCATTCAGATTCCTAAACATCTCAAAATCAGAGTATGACATGCTCAAGAACTACAACGAAGTCCGAATATACATTCTACCCCCCACCTAAAAGATTGCATTGTTGGTAACGATATTATTGAACTATCGCCAATCATCGGGTTGTCGAGACCCGCCAAAATAAATTTATAAATGCCCGAAATCACTAAACTATTTGTAGGATAGTAGTAACGGGGTCGATCCGCAGGGAATTAAGGAATTTTGACTTAATCTTAATTAAATTTGCAAACTGTTAATATAGGTGAAATAAGGGGTAATTGTTGGTTTTCAAGTAACTAAGATAGAACAAGCAAATGGGAAAATTAAGCTAACGGAGTTTCCGACTCGGGACGATTGGAGTAAATTTAGCATGCTTCTTGGTTCATAGGTTGATGAGTATTATGGTTAAACAATTTAATGAATGCACAGCTCGTCTAAAATTAATAAATAACTCAGACATGCTCCATGGATTTAATTAAACATAATTAATTATGCTAATCAAGCATACCGTTCGGACATTGGCGGCCAACGCTCTCCCAAGACCGAACGGTAGCAACAAGCTAACTGTGACGACTATCTAATTTGGACGCGAAATTAGTATGTCGATTTGGAATTCTAATTCGGGAAGAACGAACACCAAGAGCGTAAGGACGCCAATACGCTCTAGGTGCCATAATTCCTTGTTACTTGGCGGAAACGAGAGGCACGGCATCAAATCCTTTAACAAATGAACATGCTCAAAATCAAGGGTGCCTAGTCCTAAATCATTCAAACGTGCTCATAGATTAAGCTAAGAAGTAGAATTCAATTCAATAAAATATCCAACCAATTCAGAATTTCGATCCACAACCTCACCAAGAATTCATACTACATTTATCCTTACAATCCCGAGCCAAAAACGGTAAATCTACTCACTCATGACTTGTGTGGCGTGGGACGGCTTCAAATCGAGCTTCCTAGCCCCTCCCATGGTGAAAAATAGCTGCTGGACGTCAAATCAGGCGCGGAGCTCGAGGTGGAAGATGATAATGGCGGCTAAAAATCGGACAAAAACTTAAGTAATCCGTCGTAGCGTCGAGACGCTAGGGGCAGCGTCTCGACGCTGCGCCCTAAATAATCCGCGCGCGCGCTCGGGGTGGCGTCGAGACGCTCGCGCAGCGTCGAGACGCTATGCGCGGCGTCGAGCGAGCGTCGAGACGCTGTCGCTCGACGCTTGCTCTCGGGTTTTTCTTTAATTCAGCGCTTCAGACTTCGGAGAGTCGAGACGCTAGGGGCAGCGTCGAGCTAGCGTCGCGATGCTGTCGCTCGACGCTAGCTCTCGGGTTTTTGCATGGAATTTCACCTTCAATCTCCCCAAAGTGCCCAAACTTCATCCCTTTACATGGATCTTCCCGGGAAGTGTTCTTAGGTCTTTAAATCGCGATATTAAGCTCCGAAGAGCGCCGAAACGCTCTCGAGAGCGAAGCACCGAGAACACCTGCAATAATTACATAAAAGCAAGATTAAGCTAATAATAAACGTGAATTAGGGACATAATTATAGCTCCAAAATGGAGCTATCAAACACCCCCAACTTAATTCTTGCTAGTCCTCGAGCAAGGTGGAATTCTGATTAATCAAATAAAACGAGAATACATGCTAGAGACTCGAGTCTCAGTACTGGAAAAGACAGGGCATTTGCATTTGAAAGAAACAGCCGCATGCATGCAAGAGTTAAGAGCAATTCAAAAAATTTTAAAGATGCTTCCCTATTTACGCTTCGGACTTAGCTCCTCGATTTTAGATTTTAACAGGCTTAGAACAGCTCTATCTATCCTAAAATTTCGCTTTCCCCCTACTTATGGCTTAACAGAACAGTCTAAGGGCAGTTCATCGCCTAAGCAAGTAATATAACGCAAGGTATCTCTTTTCTCATTTTCATTGATCTTATCTTCATGAGCGCCTAACATGTCAACCTTACTTTCGTTTCAGCTTGCCTGCAATTTCATTGCACAGTGCATCTGACTACGGGCAAAATTCACATTTTTAAGGACTAGCGTTCATTTCTTTGTGCATCCTTTTCATGCAGTGGCGACCGTGGGTTACACGACTGCCCCTGGCTACTAAGGCAACTCAAGAAGGAGGAACGCCTCATGAGATTGTTTTCTTTTTATAAACTTGCATTCATTTTTCTTTTAGTCTAAGCATCATATTAAAATTTTAAGCGCACGGATTACAAACAAAAACGAATCTTAGCCCATCCTAAGGTTGCCTTTCGAGGTGACAACGAATTTCAAAACAAACAGAGCTACCCTAAACCCACAGATCCAAGATAGAGTGCTAACATGCGAAGCTTAAACAGGGAAATATGTTTGAAAAATTTTCAAAATGGCCTTAACATATGCAATTATGCTGAATTTCATGACAAATACAAATACGAAGACCTCAGCAGTACATCACAGAATTTCATAGTCGGACTAGCATGCTTTCACCATAACTCAACAAGTTAATCAGGATTCCACAACAAAGCTCGACAATCACTATAAGGCACAACCCACCACCCCCAACTTAGAAATTGACAATGTCCTCATTGGACCAAATACGCACAGTCAAAAATGAAAGGAAAGAAAACCTTCCCTGAATTGTGACTTAGAGGGTTGTAGAGCGCGCTTTAACCTTAGCCAATAAACCGCAAGGATGAGCCATTGTTTCACCTGAAAATTCACAACATCAGAGTAGAAATCTAAACTAATCCTAAAGACGGTAAGTAAACAAAAAGCATATACAGTTCAAGCTCGGGTGCCTCCGAGTAGCGCAAATTTTTAGAGTCGATTGCTCGACTTTACCAAAACTCAATTTATCCTTTCTCATAATCAGGCTCTTTCAAGTAGGCATGGTCGTCGAAGTCCTCTGACATTTGTTACCTCTCCAAAAGTACATTATTTAAGGTCATATTTACCTAGAAATCATGGAAATTCTTGAGTGTTTTTGTTAAGAGTTAGCTTAATGTGTGCTTAAATGTGAGAATTTGAGAAATGATGTTAAATTAAGGCTTATTTGGAAAATGAAAGAAAAAGGATGCAAAATGATGTAAAAAGAGCTAAAATGTACATTGCAGGAACATTGCTGAAAAATTGCGGAGCTCGCAATAAAACAATCTTTGCTGCTGCATTTTTTTCCAGTCAACAGTCTTTGTTGACTGAGTTTTTCCAGTAGTCAACTCTCCCTGGTGCTGCCACATGTCAAGCTTGACTACCTCACAAAATTGAATGGTGATCCACAATTATTGAGCAACTTTTGCAACCACCTAGAGGCTATATAAAGAGAGTGAAATGAAGGATCAAAGCAATTGAAATCAAATTGAATTCCTCTCAATTCAAACACAACTCAATAGTGAAGAACTCGAAGACGAAATCCTTCTCCCCCGGTTGTTGGATCGAAGAAACAAAACCCTTGGCGTGATAATTCGAGAGGAAGAAGAGAAGATCCATCTTCTCTTCTGATTGAATTTATCCCCAAGATCAGCTAATCTTCCCCTTTATCCGAGGCGATTCACGACTTGGAAGATCCTCACGCAATTAACAGCTTTCCTTTACTGCTTTCCTTTATCGCTTTCCAATTTAATTTCTGCTTCCTCTAAATGTTGTTCTGAATCATTTATTGCTTTTCCCTTTCATTGTTGCTTCCGGATTGACATATGTTTGTTTACGAATTATTATATGAATTGCTTTCTTAAAAGAGTAATCAATTGGTTTATTGAGTTCTTCATTTTGTCATCACTTAATCAATTTGTTGTTTTGTTGAGTTCTTCATTTAATTATATATCAATCAACTAGGTTTGTTGAGTTCTTAAATTCATGTTCAATCAATCCATCTCCCCCAGTTCTTCGAAAACCATGAGTAACTAATCTAAGAGAGGTCTGCTAAAGAGGAATCTGTAGGCTAGAAGCATGAGAATTCAGCATGTAGAGTAGCATGATTGCATTGAATGTATGTGATCTTCATCCCACGGGCAATTTCGACCGGCCATCCATTTTGTCTAAAGAATTCCTAACCTCCGGAAGGAGTAAGAATTAAGAGTCATTCATTCATGTTAGCCTTTTATGGTAATCAGAAAATGACCTAGGAATAGGCGTTCTCCTAGCACGTTTATTAGCATGTGTTTATGATTAGGTTGTTAGCTTTACTTGGACAGAAGTAATCTAAGAAACTAATGCATGTAATCGGAAGATGCATGAGAACTAGCTAAGACGATGCATGAGATGTTAATCTACTGTTGAATGATCATAGTTAAATGCCTATAGAGGATTCTTAAGTCGACCTTGCTGCCTTACTTTACATTAAAATCGTTGCTAATTTATTGCTAGATTATTGCAAGAACCGCAATTCTATTTTTCCACATTATGACTTTACCTCTTTGCTAGCTTTGCGTTTATGTTTACATTCTTCTTGCATCTTTTATATTCCTGTACCTCAACCCAAAATCTATCCAATTTAAGTTACCTTATCTAATCTAACACACCAAATCGTTAGTCACTAAACTTAATCTCTGTGGGAAAACGAATTAAATTATACTTATCACTTGCTGCAGACCATGTATGCTTGCATGATCTTAGCGCTCTTTGCATTTACATTTTATATACACACTGAGCGCGCAACAAGTTTTTGGCGCCGCTGCCGGGGATTTTGTTTAGTAAACACGATTTGTGTTATTTTAGAAGAGCTTAATTTATTGGAGCTAATCTTTTGCATTTACAAGTACCAACAAAGCTGGTTTATGAATGAGTTTCCAAATCACAATCTAGAATTTGATCCTGAGCCTGAAAGAAGTCTAAGGACCAGAAATAAAGTTAAGAAACGCCTTTTTAAACAGCAAAAGCAACCTGTACTTCAGCACATTGTTGACCACGCAGAGTCAGTACAATTTGAACGACAACAAGCTGAAATGGAAAGAGCAGAAGAAGCACCAAATCAAGCACCTATCATTCGCAACCCTATTGAAATTGCGAATGATAAAGATAGTGCTATTCTATCATACCTTGTACCAATACCTGAGGAGCTTAATCCGAGCATCATACGCCCCGAAATTACAGCTCACTCATTCGAGTTAAAACCTGTCATGTTTCAAATGCTGTCCACAGTTGGACAATTCTTTGGAGTGGAAAATGAAGACCCCCACAACCACTTGAGAAACTTCCTGGGAGTAAGTGACACCTTTGTCATCCCAGGAGTGTCTCAAGAGGCCTTGAGACTTTACCTTTTTCCATATTCATTAAGAGACAAGGCCAAGACGTGGCTGAACTCTTTCCCCTCTGGATCAATTGTCAATTGGACAGACCTTGCTGAAAAGTTCCTAGTAAAATACTTCCCTCCAGATAGGAACTCTGACTTTCGTGTTGACATCATCAAGTTCAAGCAAGCCGAAAATGAATCACTGCATGAAGCTTGGATCAGATTCAAAGATCTTCTACTCAAATGTCCACGCCATGGCATTCCATGGTGTATCCAGATTGAAGTATTCTTCAAAGGATGCAACCCCAGCACGAGGCAAGTCTTGAATTCCTCAGCTGGAGGTTCGATGCTATCAAAGAGCTATAACGAAGCCTATGAGATTTTGGAGAAAATCTCAACATCACATTGTCAATGGTCAGAGGATCCTGTGGAGCCAAACAGAAGGAAGGCTCAAGACATGGATGCACTCAGCGCAATGAGCAGCCAGATTAATGCTCTGACCAACCTGATGAAGCAAATGACTCAACTCAATATTCAACAAAGTGTCAACACAGTGGCAGCTGTTTCAACAAGCACAACAATAACCAACCAAGGTGAGGCACTAGTTTGTGGATTCTGTGGGGAAGGGCATATGTATGACTATTGCCCTGCTAATCCATCTTCGGTGTGCTATGTTGGAAGTCAACAACAACCAAGGAACAACCCCTATTCAAATACATATAACCCTGGTTGGAGAAACCACCCAAATCTCTTTTGGGGTGGACAACAAAGCACAAGCCAAACGCAAAATCAATCAAGACCGAGTGGACCACCTGGTTTCACTCAACACCAACAAACTAGTCAACCCCCATATCAGGAACAATATGTCAACAAACAACCGATGGGAACATCAGTGGAGAACTTGCTGAAGGAATACATAGCAAAGAATGATGCAACTTTGCAGAGCCAGCAAGCAACCTTGAGAAGCTTAGAGAATCAGATTGGGCAGTTGGCAAACGAGCTGAAGAATAGGCCCCAAGGCAGACTGCCTGCAGACACAGAAACTCCAAGAATGGATGGTAAGGAACAAGTTCAAGCTATTGAACTTCGAAGTGGAAGGTCATTGGTGATCAACAGCAGAGAAGCACCAAAGAGAGTAGAGAACGAAGAGTCTAGTGCTCCACTGGATTCTCTGCCTAACTTTGATCAAATACAACCAAGCACAACAAGGGTAAGGCTGGAACCTATCATTGAGGAACCAGAAGAGATTCCTAGGCCTCCCCCTGTCATTAGGCAACCTGATTTGCCTACCTATGTGTCACCACCACCATACCCTCAAATGTTTGATTTTTATGATGATGACTCCTTTGTTACCTTCGAATCTAAGAAGAGTGATCCAATGGAATCTCCATATGAATTGGGGGAGTTGGTGAAAGTTGAGAAAAATGAAATTGTGCTGGATGAGGCCAAAGAGACTAATGCGCTGCTTGAGGAACAAGAATTTGAAATGTTTGAGGTTGTAGCAAGCTTCTCCACCAATGAAAGAGCTGAGCCACCACCACCACAAATGCTCCAGCTGAAGGAGGTAGAAAGAGATGTGCCAGAAAAAGAAGTTCTATCGCATCAAACCTATGTTGTACCAACGCACATAAAGTACAAACCTTGGGATGCTATAACATGCAATCTCTTTGAAAGAATCAACAATTTCAAGGTGTGGCAGAATGTCCGATCCCGTAAATCAAGACTTAAGTATCTTAAAGGAGCAGAAGTGGTGCCTCGAAACATTGAAGAATATCCATATGAGGTAGATTGACAAGGGAGATTTCTGATCCCTAAACTCTTAAATTAGGATTTTATCATGCTTTGCTTAGATTTCGTATGTTAGGAGTAGTTTATTTTGGGAATGAAATATTTATTATGTGCCAACAATCATAGTCGTTTAGCATGAATTGATGATGCACAGTGGGCATATAGAACTGCATATAAAACACCTTTAGGAATGTCCCCCTATAGGCTAGTTTATGGAAAAGCATGCCATCTCCCCCTCGAAATAGAAAACAAAGCTTTTTGGGCTTTAAAAGAGTTGAATTTTTGCGTGACCGATGCGAGAACATTGCGGTCTCTGCAATTGCATGAGTTGGATGAACTAAGTCACATGTCATATGAAAATGCTAAAATGTATAAGGAAAAGACTAAAATTTGGCATGATAGTAGACTTAGGATTAAGAACTTCAAAAAGGGACAGCATGTTCTATTGTTTAACTCACGATTGAAATTGTTTCCTGGCAAATTAAAGTCTCGTTGGTCAGGTCCTTTTGTGATTACTAATGTGTTTGTTCATGGTGCAATTGAAATTCGAAATATGGAACAAGGTCAACCGTTCATGGTGAATGGTGCTAGATTGAAGCACTACTATGAGGAAGGAGACGTGAAAACGCTCTCAGCATTCCTCTTATCCGAAGCCTAAAAAGCAAGTCAAGAAAGGATGAGCAAGGGCGTTCAATGGAATGATCATTATGCTCAATCATCAGAGGAATATGGAATAGATAGTCTTTCGTTATTGTTTTTCTTTTAGATTGATTACTGTATTGTTATTGCTAGCTTTAATTAAGTTTATTTTTTGTGATTTAGGAGCGTGGCAATTGGAGATTTTTAAACGGCAATCGAGGGAGTATTTCTGATCCCTCTCAAAAACAAGAAAAAAATCTGCTTTTCTGTGACCTGTTACCCCACCAATATCAACTGTTTGTTCTGTTTTAAATTCTTAATTTGCCTAAGTAGAGTAGCTTAGTCTAGTTTAATGTCGTCTGATTAGATAGCTTAGATAATTTTGCTATTTTCTGTAGTTGTTTATGAACGAATATCGCATGCTAGGAGCCTTGATCACAGTTAAAACTGCTCTGTTGGAATCATTGCGAATTCTTTGCGGACACCGCAATATTTTGTTAGTTTAAGCATGTTGGTGTATGACTTTCTGATGGGTTGTCTGTCTTTAAATCTCATGATTTGGCTGCATTACTGATGTCCATAGGTAGTCTGTCTATTGAGCATGCTGGATGAGTGTCAAGTACACCTTTGTTAGTTCTAACTAGCTTCATGAATTGTTGAGCATGTACCTCTGTTAGACCTTACCATGTTGGTTTTAGTAAATTTCTGCTGTTGAGTTATCTGCACTATGAGGGTCATTCCATCCCTAGGAGTTTTAAGTCTGTCTGGTTTTTATTTAGACTAGATGCTTCTAAGATAAGTTTGGGGGTGTGCCACCTCAGACTCTCATTGGGGACAATGAGAAGTTTAAGTTTGGGGGAGGCAACCTCTAGGCCTCGGAACACTCCTCTCTCCTTTGAAAAATAGACATTCTTCTTCTAAAAAAAATGAATAAGAAAGCAAAAGAAAAGTAAAGGGTACTGTCTCTCTCTAAGTATGCTGAGTAATCAGGGCCAGTTGTGTAACCCACAAGTGACACTGCATCAAAAGGCAATTCAAAGAGAAGACTTTGCCAAAAGAGAAAAAAAGGAAAAGTAAAACCAAGGAAGAAGAATGTGTGCCAAAGAGCTACGGCCTAAGTGTTTAGATGTCCTGTGAAATTGAACTCTGATCCTTAGTTTGCTAAACACATGGCTGTAGCTTGAAGGTATGTCAAGGGAGATGAGTGTCTATCCAACACAGTGATGCCAGGGCTTAGTTTGTTCTATGGATACTGAACTCTGATACTCGTGTGTGCTAAGCCTGGCATGACTTTAAGGAATCCTAGGTAATTAAAAAATAAAGACATTAGAAGCATGTACTGAGTCTAAGTTAAAACTAGGGGGAATTTGAAAGCTTAGGGATAACTGCACAATGAGCTCAATGATATAGGCAGATAAACCAAAAGACAGGAAGTTAGTAAAAACAGAAGGTTTTAAAGGCAAGGGTAATCAGAATAGACAAAGTATGAAGTTAGTTTTAGCCTAGGAGAGTGTCACAGGACAGCAATGCCTTTGACAGTAAACCTAGGGAAGTCAGCAAATCAGTTAGGTAGAGTTTAAAAGATAAGAGTTAGCAGCTAATTAGAGAGAAAGTAAGCCTTTATATTGCTCGAGGACGAGCAATAACTCAAGTTTGGGGGTGTGTTACCTCTCCAAAAGTACATTATTTAAGGTCATATTTACCTAGAAATCATGGAAATTCTTGAGTGTTTTTGTTAAGAGTTAGCTTAATGTGTGCTTAAATGTGAGAATTTGAGAAATGATGTTAAATTAAGGCTTATTTGGAAAATGAAAGAAAAAGGATGCAAAATGATGTAAAAAGAGCTAAAATGTACATTGCAGGAACATTGCTGAAAAATTGCGGAGCTCGCAATAAAACAATCTTTGCTGCTGCATTTTTTTCCAGTCAACAGTCTTTGTTGACTGAGTTTTTCCAGTAGTCAACTCTCCCTGGTGCTGCCACATGTCAAGCTTGACTACCTCACAAAATTGAATGGTGATCCACAATTATTGAGCAACTTTTGCAACCACCTAGAGGCTATATAAAGAGAGTGAAATGAAGGATCAAAGCAATTGAAATCAAATTGAATTCCTCTCAATTCAAACACAACTCAATAGTGAAGAACTCGAAGACGAAATCCTTCTCCCCCGGTTGTTGGATCGAAGAAACAAAACCCTTGGCGTGATAATTCGAGAGGAAGAAGAGAAGATCCATCTTCTCTTCTGATTGAATTTATCCCCAAGATCAGCTTATCTTCCCCTTTATCCGAGGCGATTCACGACTTGGAAGATCCTCACGCAATTAACAGCTTTCCTTTACTGCTTTCCTTTATCGCTTTCCAATTTAATTTCTGCTTCCTCTAAATGTTGTTCTGAATCATTTATTGCTTTTCCCTTTCATTGTTGCTTCCGGATTGACATATGTTTGTTTACGAATTATTATATGAATTGCTTTCTTAAAAGAGTAATCAATTGGTTTATTGAGTTCTTCATTTTGTCATCACTTAATCAATTTGTTGTTTTGTTGAGTTCTTCATTTAATTATATATCAATCAACTAGGTTTGTTGAGTTCTTAAATTCATGTTCAATCAATCCATCTCCCCCAGTTCTTCGAAAACCATGAGTAACTAATCTAAGAGAGGTCTGCTAAAGAGGAATCTGTAGGCTAGAAGCATGAGAATTCAGCATGTAGAGTAGCATGATTGCATTGAATGTATGTGATCTTCATCCCACGGGCAATTTCGACCGGCCATCCATTTTGTCTAAAGAATTCCTAACCTCCGGAAGGAGTAAGAATTAAGAGTCATTCATTCATGTTAGCCTTTTATGGTAATCAGAAAATGACCTAGGAATAGGCGTTCTCCTAGCACGTTTATTAGCATGTGTTTATGATTAGGTTGTTAGCTTTACTTGGACAGAAGTAATCTAAGAAACTAATGCATGTAATCGGAAGATGCATGAGAACTAGCTAAGACGATGCATGAGATGTTAATCTACTGTTGAATGATCATAGTTAAATGCCTATAGAGGATTCTTAAGTCGACCTTGCTGCCTTACTTTACATTAAAATCGTTGCTAATTTATTGCTAGATTATTGCAAGAACCGCAATTCTATTTTTCCACATTATGACTTTACCTCTTTGCTAGCTTTGCGTTTATGTTTACATTCTTCTTGCATCTTTTATATTCCTGTACCTCAACCCAAAATCTATCCAATTTAAGTTACCTTATCTAATCTAACACACCAAATCGTTAGTCACTAAACTTAATCTCTGTGGGAAAACGAATTAAATTATACTTATCACTTGCTGCAGACCATGTATGCTTGCATGATCTTAGCGCTCTTTGCATTTACATTTTATATACACACTGAGCGCGCAACAAGTTTTTGGCGCCGCTGCCGGGGATTTTGTTTAGTAAACACGATTTGTGTTATTTTAGAAGAGCTTAATTTATTGGAGCTAATCTTTTGCATTTACAAGTACCAACAAAGCTGGTTTATGAATGAGTTTCCAAATCACAATCTAGAATTTGATCCTGAGCCTGAAAGAAGTCTAAGGACCAGAAATAAAGTTAAGAAACGCCTTTTTAAACAGCAAAAGCAACCTGTACTTCAGCACATTGTTGACCACGCAGAGTCAGTACAATTTGAACGACAACAAGCTGAAATGGAAAGAGCAGAAGAAGCACCAAATCAAGCACCTATCATTCGCAACCCTATTGAAATTGCGAATGATAAAGATAGTGCTATTCTATCATACCTTGTACCAATACCTGAGGAGCTTAATCCGAGCATCATACGCCCCGAAATTACAGCTCACTCATTCGAGTTAAAACCTGTCATGTTTCAAATGCTGTCCACAGTTGGACAATTCTTTGGAGTGGAAAATGAAGACCCCCACAACCACTTGAGAAACTTCCTGGGAGTAAGTGACACCTTTGTCATCCTAGGAGTGTCTCAAGAGGCCTTGAGACTTTACCTTTTTCCATATTCATTAAGAGACAAGGCCAAGACGTGGCTGAACTCTTTCCCCTCTGGATCAATTGTCAATTGGACAGACCTTGCTGAAAAGTTCCTAGTAAAATACTTCCCTCCAGATAGGAACTCTGACTTTCGTGTTGACATCATCAAGTTCAAGCAAGCCGAAAATGAATCACTGCATGAAGCTTGGATCAGATTCAAAGATCTTCTACTCAAATGTCCACGCCATGGCATTCCATGGTGTATCCAGATTGAAGTATTCTTCAAAGGATGCAACCCCAGCACGAGGCAAGTCTTGAATTCCTCAGCTGGAGGTTCGATGCTATCAAAGAGCTATAACGAAGCCTATGAGATTTTGGAGAAAATCTCAACATCACATTGTCAATGGTCAGAGGATCCTGTGGAGCCAAACAGAAGGAAGGCTCAAGACATGGATGCACTCAGCGCAATGAGCAGCCAGATTAATGCTCTGACCAACCTGATGAAGCAAATGACTCAACTCAATATTCAACAAAGTGTCAACACAGTGGCAGCTGTTTCAACAAGCACAACAATAACCAACCAAGGTGAGGCACTAGTTTGTGGATTCTGTGGGGAAGGGCATATGTATGACTATTGCCCTGCTAATCCATCTTCGGTGTGCTATGTTGGAAGTCAACAACAACCAAGGAACAACCCCTATTCAAATACATATAACCCTGGTTGGAGAAACCACCCAAATCTCTTTTGGGGTGGACAACAAAGCACAAGCCAAACGCAAAATCAATCAAGACCGAGTGGACCACCTGGTTTCACTCAACACCAACAAACTAGTCAACCCCCATATCAGGAACAATATGTCAACAAACAACCGATGGGAACATCAGTGGAGAACTTGCTGAAGGAATACATAGCAAAGAATGATGCAACTTTGCAGAGCCAGCAAGCAACCTTGAGAAGCTTAGAGAATCAGATTGGGCAGTTGGCAAACGAGCTGAAGAATAGGCCCCAAGGCAGACTGCCTGCAGACACAGAAACTCCAAGAATGGATGGTAAGGAACAAGTTCAAGCTATTGAACTTCGAAGTGGAAGGTCATTGGTGATCAACAGCAGAGAAGCACCAAAGAGAGTAGAGAACGAAGAGTCTAGTGCTCCACTGGATTCTCTGCCTAACTTTGATCAAATACAACCAAGCACAACAAGGGTAAGGCTGGAACCTATCATTGAGGAACCAGAAGAGATTCCTAGGCCTCCCCCTGTCATTAGGCAACCTGATTTGCCTACCTATGTGTCACCACCACCATACCCTCAAATGTTTGATTTTTATGATGATGACTCCTTTGTTACCTTCGAATCTAAGAAGAGTGATCCAATGGAATCTCCATATGAATTGGGGGAGTTGGTGAAAGTTGAGAAAAATGAAATTGTGCTGGATGAGGCCAAAGAGACTAATGCGCTGCTTGAGGAACAAGAATTTGAAATGTTTGAGGTTGTAGCAAGCTTCTCCACCAATGAAAGAGCTGAGCCACCACCACCACAAATGCTCCAGCTGAAGGAGGTAGAAAGAGATGTGCCAGAAAAAGAAGTTCTATCGCATCAAACCTATGTTGTACCAACGCACATAAAGTACAAACCTTGGGATGCTATAACATGCAATCTCTTTGAAAGAATCAACAATTTCAAGGTGTGGCAGAATGTCCGATCCCGTAAATCAAGACTTAAGTATCTTAAAGGAGCAGAAGTGGTGCCTCGAAACATTGAAGAATATCCATATGAGGTAGATTGACAAGGGAGATTTCTGATCCCTAAACTCTTAAATTAGGATTTTATCATGCTTTGCTTAGATTTCGTATGTTAGGAGTAGTTTATTTTGGGAATGAAATATTTATTATGTGCCAACAATCATAGTCGTTTAGCATGAATTGATGATGCACAGTGGGCATATAGAACTGCATATAAAACACCTTTAGGAATGTCCCCCTATAGGCTAGTTTATGGAAAAGCATGCCATCTCCCCCTCGAAATAGAAAACAAAGCTTTTTGGGCTTTAAAAGAGTTGAATTTTTGCGTGACCGATGCGAGAACATTGCGGTCTCTGCAATTGCATGAGTTGGATGAACTAAGTCACATGTCATATGAAAATGCTAAAATGTATAAGGAAAAGACTAAAATTTGGCATGATAGTAGACTTAGGATTAAGAACTTCAAAAAGGGACAGCATGTTCTATTGTTTAACTCACGATTGAAATTGTTTCCTGGCAAATTAAAGTCTCGTTGGTCAGGTCCTTTTGTGATTACTAATGTGTTTGTTCATGGTGCAATTGAAATTCGAAATATGGAACAAGGTCAACCGTTCATGGTGAATGGTGCTAGATTGAAGCACTACTATGAGGAAGGAGACGTGAAAACGCTCTCAGCATTCCTCTTATCCGAAGCCTAAAAAGCAAGTCAAGAAAGGATGAGCAAGGGCGTTCAATGGAATGATCATTATGCTCAATCATCAGAGGAATATGGAATAGATAGTCTTTCGTTATTGTTTTTCTTTTAGATTGATTACTGTATTGTTATTGCTAGCTTTAATTAAGTTTATTTTTTGTGATTTAGGAGCGTGGCAATTGGAGATTTTTAAACGGCAATCGAGGGAGTATTTCTGATCCCTCTCAAAAACAAGAAAAAAATCTGCTTTTCTGTGACCTGTTACCCCACCAATATCAACTGTTTGTTCTGTTTTAAATTCTTAATTTGCCTAAGTAGAGTAGCTTAGTCTAGTTTAATGTCGTCTGATTAGATAGCTTAGATAATTTTGCTATTTTCTGTAGTTGTTTATGAACGAATATCGCATGCTAGGAGCCTTGATCACAGTTAAAACTGCTCTGTTGGAATCATTGCGAATTCTTTGCGGACACCGCAATATTTTGTTAGTTTAAGCATGTTGGTGTATGACTTTCTGATGGGTTGTCTGTCTTTAAATCTCATGATTTGGCTGCATTACTGATGTCCATAGGTAGTCTGTCTATTGAGCATGCTGGATGAGTGTCAAGTACACCTTTGTTAGTTCTAACTAGCTTCATGAATTGTTGAGCATGTACCTCTGTTAGACCTTACCATGTTGGTTTTAGTAAATTTCTGCTGTTGAGTTATCTGCACTATGAGGGTCATTCCATCCCTAGGAGTTTTAAGTCTGTCTGGTTTTTATTTAGACTAGATGCTTCTAAGATAAGTTTGGGGGTGTGCCACCTCAGACTCTCATTGGGGACAATGAGAAGTTTAAGTTTGGGGGAGGCAACCTCTAGGCCTCGGAACACTCCTCTCTCCTTTGAAAAATAGACATTCTTCTTCTAAAAAAAATGAATAAGAAAGCAAAAGAAAAGTAAAGGGTACTGTCTCTCTCTAAGTATGCTGAGTAATCAGGGCCAGTTGTGTAACCCACAAGTGACACTGCATCAAAAGGCAATTCAAAGAGAAGACTTTGCCAAAAGAGAAAAAAAGGAAAAGTAAAACCAAGGAAGAAGAATGTGTGCCAAAGAGCTACGGCCTAAGTGTTTAGATGTCCTGTGAAATTGAACTCTGATCCTTAGTTTGCTAAACACATGGCTGTAGCTTGAAGGTATGTCAAGGGAGATGAGTGTCTATCCAACACAGTGATGCCAGGGCTTAGTTTGTTCTATGGATACTGAACTCTGATACTCGTGTGTGCTAAGCCTGGCATGACTTTAAGGAATCCTAGGTAATTAAAAAATAAAGACATTAGAAGCATGTACTGAGTCTAAGTTAAAACTAGGGGGAATTTGAAAGCTTAGGGATAACTGCACAATGAGCTCAATGATATAGGCAGATAAACCAAAAGACAGGAAGTTAGTAAAAACAGAAGGTTTTAAAGGCAAGGGTAATCAGAATAGACAAAGTATGAAGTTAGTTTTAGCCTAGGAGAGTGTCACAGGACAGCAATGCCTTTGACAGTAAACCTAGGGAAGTCAGCAAATCAGTTAGGTAGAGTTTAAAAGATAAGAGTTAGCAGCTAATTAGAGAGAAAGTAAGCCTTTATATTGCTCGAGGACGAGCAATAACTCAAGTTTGGGGGTGTGTTACCTCTCCAAAAGTACATTATTTAAGGTCATATTTACCTAGAAATCATGGAAATTCTTGAGTGTTTTTGTTAAGAGTTAGCTTAATGTGTGCTTAAATGTGAGAATTTGAGAAATGATGTTAAATTAAGGCTTATTTGGAAAATGAAAGAAAAAGGATGCAAAATGATGTAAAAAGAGCTAAAATGTACATTGCAGGAACATTGCTGAAAAATTGCGGAGCTCGCAATAAAACAATCTTTGCTGCTGCATTTTTTTCCAGTCAACAGTCTTTGTTGACTGAGTTTTTCCAGTAGTCAACTCTCCCTGGTGCTGCCACATGTCAAGCTTGACTACCTCACAAAATTGAATGGTGATCCACAATTATTGAGCAACTTTTGCAACCACCTAGAGGCTATATAAAGAGAGTGAAATGAAGGATCAAAGCAATTGAAATCAAATTGAATTCCTCTCAATTCAAACACAACTCAATAGTGAAGAACTCGAAGACGAAATCCTTCTCCCCCGATTGTTGGATCGAAGAAACAAAACCCTTGGCGTGATAATTCGAGAGGAAGAAGAGAAGATCCATCTTCTCTTCTGATTGAATTTATCCCCAAGATCAGCTTATCTTCCCCTTTATCCGAGGCGATTCACGACTTGGAAGATCCTCACGCAATTAACAGCTTTCCTTTACTGCTTTCCTTTATCGCTTTCCAATTTAATTTCTGCTTCCTCTAAATGTTGTTCTGAATCATTTATTGCTTTTCCCTTTCATTGTTGCTTCCGGATTGACATATGTTTGTTTACGAATTATTATATGAATTGCTTTCTTAAAAGAGTAATCAATTGGTTTATTGAGTTCTTCATTTTGTCATCACTTAATCAATTTGTTGTTTTGTTGAGTTCTTCATTTAATTATATATCAATCAACTAGGTTTGTTGAGTTCTTAAATTCATGTTCAATCAATCCATCTCCCCCAGTTCTTCGAAAACCATGAGTAACTAATCTAAGAGAGGTCTGCTAAAGAGGAATCTGTAGGCTAGAAGCATGAGAATTCAGCATGTAGAGTAGCATGATTGCATTGAATGTATGTGATCTTCATCCCACGGGCAATTTCGACCGGCCATCCATTTTGTCTAAAGAATTCCTAACCTCCGGAAGGAGTAAGAATTAAGAGTCATTCATTCATGTTAGCCTTTTATGGTAATCAGAAAATGACCTAGGAATAGGCGTTCTCCTAGCACGTTTATTAGCATGTGTTTATGATTAGGTTGTTAGCTTTACTTGGACAGAAGTAATCTAAGAAACTAATGCATGTAATCGGAAGATGCATGAGAACTAGCTAAGACGATGCATGAGATGTTAATCTACTGTTGAATGATCATAGTTAAATGCCTATAGAGGATTCTTAAGTCGACCTTGCTGCCTTACTTTACATTAAAATCGTTGCTAATTTATTGCTAGATTATTGCAAGAACCGCAATTCTATTTTTCCACATTATGACTTTACCTCTTTGCTAGCTTTGCGTTTATGTTTACATTCTTCTTGCATCTTTTATATTCCTGTACCTCAACCCAAAATCTATCCAATTTAAGTTACCTTATCTAATCTAACACACCAAATCGTTAGTCACTAAACTTAATCTCTGTGGGAAAACGAATTAAATTATACTTATCACTTGCTGCAGACCATGTATGCTTGCATGATCTTAGCGCTCTTTGCATTTACATTTTATATACACACTGAGCCAAAAACTTGTTGCGTGCTCAATGTGTAAGGATAAATAAGCAAGAAAGTAGAGAGAGCACTCAGAACATGCAAGCATACATGGTCTCACAGCAAGTAGTAAGTATATTTCATTCGTTTTTTCCACAGAGACTTATGTTTAGCTATTCACGAAGTGTATTTGTTAAGAAAGATGGGGTGGATTCGAAGGGGTAAAATTGATTTTTAATTATCTAATTTTTGCTGAATGTGTAAAGGGATGCAACATAAACAAATTAAAGTTAAAATCAGACTCAAAGGACAAGAGATGGAATTGATAAACGAAAAAGAACACAGCTAAACAGAAGGATAAAATGGCAGAATTGCGAGGACCGCAATGTTTCCGCAATTAAACAGCAGTGAAAGTGTGTAAATGGGTGAATTGAGGGCTACTAATGACTATCCTATAGGCATTTTTATACGATTCTCAAGCACTGGATCTACTCTCTATGCATCAAACTCACTCTATCTCATGTATCGTCCGATTCCATGCATTAGACTCTTAAGTTTACTCGACTCAAAGTAAGGTCTTAATCATCTTGTTAAAACAGGAGTGTTCAGTTTGTACTAGGGAAACGCCTATTCCTAGGCCGTTCCCTGGTTACCATGAAAGGCTAGCATGCTTATATGACTCTGAACTCTTACTCCTTCCAGAGGTTAGGAGTTCTTTGGACAAAATGGATGGCCAATCGAAATTGCCCGTGGGATGAAGCTCACATACAAACAATGTTTCGAAGGCGATCCTACATGCTTGGTTCACGTTTTTTAGCCTACAGTTCTGTCATTAGCATGCCCCTAAGTGACTTAGCTACTCATGGATATATAGAGAACAGAAAGGGTAGATAAAACAGACATGCTTAGAAGAGAAATGTGCTTAAAACAGCAAGACAAAACCGTAGCAGAGGAAGGTGGAAACTGTGAAATGCAGAATTGTACTTTGATTACTTTTAATGTTTGAACGAACAAAGGAAACTTGAAGGCAGTAATTCAGAGACAGACAACAACGAAATGCAGTAAGTAAAACACTAAACTAGAACAACAACTAATCAAAGCTGGAAATGAGAAGAAAAAGACAGAAAAGCAGTAAAGGTTGCTTTGAAAGCTTCGTTGCAGTCGCCTCGAATGGAAGGGATGAGAGGTCAGCCTTGCTTGGATGAATCCAATCGAGAGAGAAGAAGAATCTCCTCTCCTTCCTATCAGATTATCGATTCCAACAGCTGGGACTCCCACTCCAACAGACGGTAAAGGAAAACAGAGAGAAATGATGGACTGCGAGAAGACTTCTGCGCTTCGAATGATGATCAAACCTCCGACTTTGGCCCCCTTTTATAGTAGTTTGCAGGTGCGTTTGGGCCAAGGAGAACCATCAATCTTCAACGTCATATATCAGAATGGATGGAGGAGAAAGAATGAATCCCTGAAATTACGGAAATTAACAGAAAAGGATCAGTCAACTTACGGTTTTCACTTGAATAATTGCGGCCTCAGCAATGTTTTCGCAATGCTGTCGCAATGCAGTGTTTTTCATTCTTTTCCTTCGGTTTTCAACCCTTTTCTTTCCTATTGTAAAAAGGTCCTAATTTAACTACCTTCTTCTCATTCTCATATTTAAGCATAGGTCTAGGCTAAATGCTATCAAAAACACCTAAAAGTGCACATCTTCTTAAGCTAAATGGGTCCTAAATAAGTCACTTTCAGAGACTTAACACACCCCCAAACTTAAGGTTTTGCTTGTCCTCAAGCATACTAAGGACTCACCTAGGCTGCTGTTTCACCTTCTTTAACCACCTACTGACTCCCTTATATCCCTACCTATAGCATTGCTGTCCTGTGACACACTCCTCAGTTTAAAACTACCCTCTTATCTAGCTTCTTCTGAACTTGCCTGCCTAACACTTATCTGTTTTCATTAACTCCCTACAACTGATCTATTTGCTTTTGTCATATCATGCCACTATCCCTAAGGTTTCAAATTCTGCCTAGCTTTACCTCAGACTCAGTACATGCTTCTAGCTTTATTTTTAATGTGTCTAGGATTCCTTAGAGTCATGCCAGTCTTAGTATTAACGGTGACAGTAGTACTTTTAAAGAACAACCTAAACCCTGGCATCACTACATTGGATAAACACTCATCTCCCTAAACAACCCTACAAGTTATAACTTTGTGCTTAGCTAATTGAGGATCAGAGTTCTTTTTAACTAGGACATCTAAGCCACAAAGCTATAACTCCTAGGTCTACATTCTTCTTCCCTATTCTTTTCTTTTTCTTACTTAGGTGGGGCCTATCCTTTGATTGCCTTTTGATGCAATGCCACTTGTGGGTCACACACTTGGCACTGATTACTTAGCAACCTAAGAGAGACCCCCCTCTGTATTCTATTTTTCATTTTTTTTCAGTTCATCATTTTTTGTAAAGGAGAAGAAGAATGCTTATGTTTCTAAGGGAGAGAGGAATGTTCCTAGGCCTAGGGTGGCGCCTCCCCCAAACTTCAACTACTCATTGTCCCCAATGAGTGTTTGAGGTGGCATACCCCCAAACTATCCTAGAAGCATCTAGTCTAACGTAAAACAAAGAGAATCTAAAACCCTAGGCATAGACAAAACATTCGAATAACAAATATCACAGCAGCAGAAAATTACAAAAAACAGGCAGATAAGGCCTTACAGCTGTGCATGCTGAGCTATTTAGAGGTTAATTTAAACTATCAAATGGTGTCCTATGACACTCATCCAGCATGCATCTAGATAAGCTATATACAGCAGTCATGATAGCAGCAAAAGAAAGATTTGAAACAGATCACAGCCTAGCTAAACAGACAGTCCAAAACATGCTTTTAGTCATGAAAATTGCGGGTACCGCAATTATTTCGCAATTAGATCAGGGCAGATATAACATTGATTAAGGCCCCTAAGCATGCTTTTTCCAGTAACTCAAGCATCCTAAAAATAAAACTAAACTATCCTACCTAGTCATCTAACATCAGACTATACTAAGCAAAAGGAAAAACATAAAACTAAACATCTAAAACAGATCAAAATTGAACCAAAAACAGCATAATTCACATGGTCCTATCAGAAAGCAGAAAATTGTCGTTTTTTCTAAGGGAACAGCAATACTCCCTTTAGTGCACTTCAAACCAGCACTTAAACTTCTTCATCCTCATCTGGTTGTCTTGGTCGTGGGGGCACCCATGGATTTAGAAGATTGGTAGGGAAGTCAGGGAAGATGCACCCCAGCTGGTCTGCAACTTCCTTGTCCCTTGCCTGCGCATAAGTGGCCCATTGAGCCATTCTTCTCTGCATATCCATTAAGCAGGCCATGGATAGAGACTGTTCAGCAGCCAGCCTATCCAGTTCAAACTCCATATTCCCCTTTCTTCTCAGCCTCAGGTTAGCAGGCAGCTCCAAGTGGCCCGTGTAGGTCATCTGCTGCTCCAGGCGCTCGGTGGGGACTCCTGCAAGCAAACATAGCTTGGTTATGGTATTAGGGAAAAACAGTGGTCCCTTACCTTTCTTGGCGCATTCGGCAATAGCAGCAGAGATGACTTCTCCCACGTTGATCGTGAGACCTCTCATTATCGCATACACCAGCAGTGATCGGCTCTGGTTTATTGTCGTCTCGTGAGTCACCGGGGACAATCTCCTTCGCACGAACGAAAACCAAACAGCTGCCTTAGCCGTGAGGTTGGCACTCATGAGAGTGTGCCTCCCATTGCGCGACACGGTCCAGGAGGCTTCAGGCTGGCCAATGGTGCGAATGGCCTCTTCCAGCACTGCCTCAGTAGGCTCATCAACGATCCGTGCATAATCTGTGTGTGTTTGGCCCTTGAGACCAAAGGCTTCGTTGATGGCCTTGGCTGAGAAATCCACTTCTACCCCTCTGACCACAGACAGGCCATCCTCAGGGCTGAGCACATTGGCGTAGAAATCATACACCATGCTCGTGTAGGCTGGATTGGGCGGTCTGCAGAATTCCTCCCAGCCATGGTTGATCACCCCTGCGCGCAAGAACTGCGGCAGGTCAGCAGGTCGGTCGAGGAAGCCTTTCTCGTGCAGCAACTCCCTCTTCCTTAGCTCAGCACCCCTGGATTCAGCATCAGATGAGACATACCTCACTGACTGAGGTTCGTCTTCAGGGTAGAGTTTAGCCTTCCCCTTATCTGCTGGCTTGGCTGACTCGGCAGCCTCGACCTTGAGTCGTTTGAGTGAAGGCTCAGCGCTCTCTTTGTCTGTTGATGGCACCCTCTTGGCCTTCTTCTTCTTCTTGGATCGCTTGGCCTTAACAATCTTGGCTTTCTTCTTCTTCTTGATCTTAATGTTGATCTGCTGGAGGCATGCCCCCAACGTCTCCTCCATGGAATCGTCCTGCTGTGCAGGCTCGTCAGGGCTATCTTCCCTCGTAGGAGAGAAGACTTCGTCTTCCCCAGCATCTCCACTGCCCTGCGTGGACTCTTGATAATCCCCATATGGGAATTCAGGATCAGGCCGTGGAGAATTGTGCGATGGCGTGGGATTGTGCCCTGCTGATGGTGTCTGTGCAGAACTCAGTGGCGAAGATGGCAGTTCAGGACTCTGCGCTGCTGCAGGTGTCGGGTCAGAACTCTGAGGTGCTGGCGACAACTCGGAGCTCTGTGCAGGCGGTGACGACTCTGCGCTTGGCACTGGTTCAGATGGTGAAGGGCTGTGCACAGGTGATGCAGATGGCGACGAACCCTCTTTGGCTGACTCGTGGGGTGTACGATCAGTTTCTTGACTTTCCACAGAGGAAGTCTTTGCTGTGCTTGGTTCGGCGGCCATCTCGACACTCCACCGGCGTTTCTTGGGCGTACCTGCTGGTTCAGAGGGTCCAGCAGGGATTTCAGTGACAACCCTCCACTTCTTCCTACGGATTGGAAGCTTGGGAAGAGGTCCGGTGCGAACGGCACCATCATCGGCAAGGGTGAGCAGTGCTTCCCTCGCAGCCGCTTCAGCTGCGTCATCAGCCTTCTTCTTGGCTGCGGATCTTTCAGCCCGTGTGAACACCATCGTCGAGTCTTGGAGATCTTGAGAGAAGAATCAAAGATGAAGAGAATCTCAGAGTTCTTGGAAATCAAAGAATGAGAGAATCGTATCGATCGAGCGCTTTCCAACGGATATAAAGGCAACGGAAAAATCCCAACGGCTCTTTTTTTTTGCAAATCCAGCAATTCCAGCGCAATTCCAGGGATATTTTTTCATCAAAATCTCAAACTTTGCTCGTCCGTATCTTTTATTTGGCTCAACCGTTTCTTGATTTTAAAAGTTGGATTTACTCTCCTTGATCCCCTCTTTCGAATCCCTGTAAAAACAAATAAAACAAACATTAAATACGCAATTAAAATCACACCACAAAACATACAAACGATAATCGGAAAAACAGAAAAAATAAACGAGCACATCCCCTTGACTAAACGAGCACAGTAACCACTCGTTCTCTCTCGTTTTTAACTTCATGCTTCACGCAAGAGGAAGGCCGAGAGAGTCTTCACATCCCCTTCCTCATAGTAGTGCTTCAACCTTGCACCATTCACCATAAATGGTTGACCTTGCTGCAAGTTCTTTATTTCTATGGCACCATGAACAAACACATTAGTAATCACAAATGGACCTGACCATCTAGACTTAAGTTTCCCTGGAAATAGTTTCAACCGTGAGTTAAACAACAATACAAGTTGACCCTTCTTAAAGTCCTTAACTCTAAGTCCCTTAGAAACATAAGCATAAGCATAAGCCATTGGGTGCCTCAATTAGCTAAGCACAAAGTTATAACTTGTAGGGTTGTTTAGGGAGATGAGTGTTTATCCAATGTAGTTTCTAAGGGAGTGTAGCATAAACATAGCCAATAAACCGCAAGGATGGGCCATTGTTTCACCTGAAAATTCACAACATCAGAGTAGAAATCTAAACTAATCCTAAAGACGGTAAGTAAACAAAAAGCATATACAGTTCAAGCTCGGGTGCCTCCGAGTAGCGCAAATTTTTAGAGTCGATTGCTCGACTTTACCAAAACTCAATTTATCCTTTCTCATAATCAGGCTCTTTCAAGTAGGCATGGTCGTCGAAGTCCTCTGACATTCCCTCATGAAAGATCTTCAATCGCTGGCCATTCACTGTGTACTCCTTATCCGTATCCAAACTCTGAATTTTAACTGCACCGTAGTGATGAACATCAGTGATAACGAAAGGACCAAGCCACCTGGAACGAAGTTTACCTGGCATGAGCTTCAGGCGGGAGTTGAACAAGAGGACCTTCTGACCAACTTCAAAGCGCTTTCGGACGACTCGCCTGTCGTGGAACATTTTGGTCTTTTCCTTGTAGGTCTTCGAGTTCTCATATGCATCCAGGCGAAGCTCCTCCAGTTCTTGCAATTTGAGGAGTCTTTCTTCGCCCGCCAAGTCAAAGTCCATGTTGCACTTCTTCACGGCCCAGTAAGCTTTGTGTTCGATCTCCACGGGGAGATGACAGGCTTTACCATAAACCATCCGGTAGGGAGACATCCCTATGGGGGTTTTGTTAGCCGTACGGTAAGCCCACAAAGCGTCGTCCAGCCTAAGGCTCCAATCCTTCCTTCCTGGACTAACTGTTTTCTCGAGGATGCTCTTCACCTCTCGATTGGAAACCTCCGCTTGACCGTTGGTCTGAGGATGATACGGGGTAGAGATTTTATGATTGACCCCATACTTCCTCATCAAGGCCTGGATCGTTTTATTGCAAAAGTGGCTCCCTTGGTCACTTATGATGGCTCGTGGAACTCCATACCTGCTAAAAATGTTAGACTTGACAAAACTGGAAACAACATTAGCGGTATCAGCTTTGGTGGCTTTAGCTTCCACCCATTTAGACACGTAGTCCATAGCCAATAAGATATAGACAAAACCAAATGAAGGGGGGAAGGGTCCCATAAAGTCCATACCCCAAACCTCAAAAATTTCACAAGTTAAAATGGGGTTTTGGAGCATTTCATTCCTACTAGTGATGGTCCCTTTTCTCTGACACTGATCACAAGATTTACAAAAGTCATAACAGTCCTTAAACAGTGATGGCCAGAAGAACCCACAATCTAAAATTTTTCTCGCAGTTCTATTTTGCCCAAAGTGTCCCCCGCATGCAAATTCATGGCAAAAGGTAAGGATGGACCTATGTTCAGACTTAGGGACGCACTTCCTAATTACTTGGTCAGCACAAAATTTCCATAAAACGGGCTCTTCCCAAACATATGTCTTGGCTTCGCTCTTCAGCTTAGCTCTTTGATTATATGAAAAGTCGAATGGGAACGTACCTGTGACCAAGTAGTTGACAATGTCGGCGTACCATGGTGTCTCCACGCTTACCTGGAAGAGAACTTCATCAGGGAACTCATCGTTCAAAGGCAAGTCATCCTCATTACGCACAATGCGGCTCAAGTGGTCAGCAACGGTATTTTCTGATCCTTTTCTGTCTTGAACAGAGACGTCGAACTCCTGTAGTAGTAATACCCATCTGAGCAGTCTAGGCTTCGAGTCTTTCTTGTTCATCAAGTATCGAACTGCTGCATGATCAGAAAAAACAATTACTTTAGATCCAAGAATATATGGCCGAAATTTATCAAGAGCGAAAACTATGGAAAGCAGCTCCTTCTCTGTTGTTGTGTAACCGATCTGCGCGGAATTGAGCGTCCTAGAGGCATAATAAATCACATGGCTCTTCTTGTCTATCCTCTGGCCTAACACAGCGCCTACGGCATAATTGCTTGCGTCGCACATGATCTCGAAAGGAGTCCCCCACTGCGGTGGATGAATGATGGGTGCATTGGTCAAGCACTTCTTCAGGACATCAAAGGCAAGCTTGCACTCTTTGTCAAAACAGAAATGAACATCCTTTTTCAGCAAGCTTGTCATCGGGGTCACTATCTTCGAGAAGTCTTTAATGAACTTGCGGTAAAAACCTGCGTGACCAAGAAAAGAACGTACTTCCCGAAGATTCGTGGGATAAGGTAAATCAGATATGACATCAATTTTAGCTTTATCAACTTCTATCCCCTTAGCAGACACAACGTGACCCAGTACTATGCCCTGACTGGCCATGAAATGACACTTTTCAAAATTTAAAACAAGATTAGTTTCAATGCATCTTTCCATGACTCTAGACAAGTTAAACAGGCAATCTTTAAATGAACTTCCATATACAGTAAGATCATCCATAAAGACTTCGATGCATTTTTCTACAAATTCAGAAAATATGCTCATCATGCATCGCTGAAAAGTCCCTGGAGCATTACAAAGCCCAAAGGGCATTCTCCTATATGCGTAAGTTCCGAATGGACAAGTAAAAGTAGTCTTTTCTTGGTCTTCCTGGGCTATGGGAATTTGATAAAACCCAGAAAAACCATCTAGAAAACAGAAGAATGGTTTCCCAGCTAAACGCTCCACCATTTGATCTATGAAGGGAATAGGGAAGTGGTCCTTCTTAGTCACATCATTCAGTTTTCTAAAATCAATACACATTCTCCACCCATTTTGTACTCTCTTAGGTACTAACTCCCCCTTATCATTTCTAATAACAGTTATGCCCGTCTTTTTAGGTACAACATGAATAGGGCTAACCCATTGGCTATCAGAAATGGGAAAGATAATACCTGCATCCAGGAGTTTGTGTATCTCAGACAACACTACCTCTTTCATTGCAGGGTTCAGTCTCCGCTGGGGCTCTCGGGATGGCTTTGCTCCCTCATCTAGCCGAATCTTGTGCATGCACAACACTGGGCTCAACCCGTGCAAATCTGCCAAAGTCCATCCCATGGCTCTTTTGTTCCTTTTCAGAACCTCGACCAACTCGCTTTCTTGCTCTGATGTAAGCTCCTTGGAGATAATTACCGGAAGTGTCTCCACCTCACCCAAGTACACGTACTTGAGATGACCCGGCAACTCCTTCAATTCCAACTTGGGAGCCTGCAAAAGAGATGGTAATATTTTAGTTGGCTTTTCACATGTCTCTAAAGCAAAAGTAGGTTGTTCAGACAATTCAGTCGATATGGGAACACTACTTTCAACTTTGCTAACAATTTCAGTAAAAACGAGTGGGTCATCCCCATCAACAACGGTCATGCATTCTTCTTGTTCTAAAGTATCTATAAGATCGATTTTACAGACAGAATGCACATCAGCACGTTGTTTCATGGCATCAAAAACATTAAATTCGAACACATCCCCTTCATACTCAACAGACAAAGTTCCATCATGCACATTAATTTTCGTTCTAGCGGTTTTCATGAATGGTCTACCAAGTAAAACAGAAGTGGTGGATGTGTTTTCTTCCAAATTTATCACATAAAAATCAGCAGGGAAGATTAAATCCTTAACTTTAACCAACACATCTTCAATCACCCCTAGAGGATGAATAGAAGACCTATTAGCTAACTGGATAACTATACTAGTTTCCTGCATACCTTCTAAACCGAGGCTCTTATAGACTAAGTATGGCATAACATTAATTGAAGCTCCTAAGTCTAGCATAGCGTGCTCGATTTCTCTATCTCCTATAGTACATGGCAAGAGGAACATACCTGGGTCCTGGCATTTGCTTGGAATACCTTGGGTTAGCAGGGCAGAAACATTCTTGCTTACCACGACTCTTTCAGCACTTTTGGTCTTCCTCTTAATAGTGCACATCTCCTTTAGAAATTTAGCGTACCTTGGGATTTGTTGAATTGCATCGAGAAGCGGTATATTGATCCCAACCTTCCTCAATGTCTCAAGTACATCCGCGTTGTTGGCCTCCTTAGATGGCCTTGCAAGCCTACTAGGAAAAGGAGCAACGGGAGTGTAAGACTTCATAGAAATAATAGGAGGTGTTACAACAGTTTCAGAGGGTGCTTGAGAACACTTATCTGGAGATATCTCTGAATCGTTTGGAGGACTCACGGGAGTGGTTTGAGATGGCACTTCTTTACCACTTCTGAGGTTTATAGCACTAACCCCTTCCGCTTTGGATTCAATTCTACCCATTCTTTCCTTCACCTCCGTGAATTCATCTCTTAGAGACTTAATCTGCGACCTTGTCTCATCGCTAGCTTCCATGAGCGATTTGAACATGCTTTCAATGGCTTTACCTGAAATAGAAGAAACATCCTGAGATGATTTTTCTTGCATCGTATGAACTAAACCAAATACCTGAGACACTTGTTCTTTGAGCACTTCTATGTCGGAAGACATCTTAGAATGCTCGTTTCTTCCTCCGTACTGGCGACGGTTCTCAGCTATGTTGGAGATCAACTGACGGGCTTCCGCAGGCGTTTTCTCCCAAAGGACTCCTCCACTTGCTGCATCAAGCATCTGGCGGTCTTGCGTGAGCAACCCATCATAGAAGCATTCGATGAGTGCGACTTCCGCTATCAAATGGTTCGGACATTTTTCACAGAGTTTAATGAACCTCTCCCAGCACTCGTGAAATGCCTCGTCCTTTCTTTGCTCAAATTGTCGTATATCTTTTTTCACGGCTCTGGCTTTTGAAGCTGGGAAATACCTTTCCAAGAATAGACTCTGCAACTTCTCCCAAGTAAAGATGGTCCCCGATGGCAAGTAATGCAGCCAATCTCGAGCTTCATCTTTCAGGGTGAATGGAAAAGCTCTCAGGTAGAGCTGATCTTTTGTTATGTCGCCAGGCTTCATCGCGGAGCTTACCATTTGAAACTCCTTGAGATGTTTATAAGGATCTTCATCTGTTTCACCACAAAAAGAGGGTAAAAGGTTAATCACCCCTGATTTAAGCACAAACTCACCTGAAATTTCCGGGTAGGAAATACAAGAAGGTTGGTGGCCCATAGCAAATGATGTCCACTGTCTTAGCGTTTTTGGGACTCCAATCTCATCATCAATCTCCATTCTCTCAACAAAAATTTGGCACTTCTAGCACACTTAAACAAACAGATCAAAATTGCAAATAATAAAAGAATAAACAGAATTTTTAAAGTAAAAATTAAAAGTTTACAAATCAAATTTAAATCAGGCCGAATTACACTTAGTTCCCCGGCAACGGCGCCAATTTTGGTAACGATATTATTGAACTATCGCCAATCATCGGGTTGTCGAGACCCGCCAAAATAAATTTATAAATGCCCGAAATCACTAAACTATTTGTAGGATAGTAGTAACGGGGTCGATCCGCAGGGAATTAAGGAATTTTGACTTAATCTTAATTAAATTTGCAAACTGTTAATATAGGTGAAATAAGGGGTAATTGTTGGTTTTCAAGTAACTAAGATAGAACAAGCAAATGGGAAAATTAAGCTAACGGAGTTTCCGACTCGGGACGATCGGAGTAAATTTAGCATGCTTCTTGGTTCATAGGTTGATGAGTATTATGGTTAAACAATTTAATGAATGCACAGCTCGTCTAAAATTAATAAATAACTCAGACATGCTCCATGGATTTAATTAAACATAATTAATTATGCTAATCAAGCATACCGTTCGGACATTGGCGGCCAACGCTCTCCCAAGACCGAACGGTAGCAACAAGCTAACTGTGACGACTATCTAATTTGGACGCGAAATTAGTATGTCGATTTGGAATTCTAATTCGGGAAGAACGAACACCAAGAGCGTAAGGACGCCAATACGCTCTAGGTGCCATAATTCCTTGTTACTTGGCGGAAACGAGAGGCACGGCATCAAATCCTTTAACAAATGAACATGCTCAAAATCAAGGGTGCCTAGTCCTAAATCATTCAAACGTGCTCATAGATTAAGCTAAGAAGTAGAATTCAATTCAATAAAATATCCAACCAATTCAGAATTTCGATCCACAACCTCACCAAGAATTCATACTACATTTATCCTTACAATCCCGAGCCAAAAACGGTAAATCTACTCACTCATGACTTGTGTGGCGTGGGACGGCTTCAAATCTAGCTTCCTAGCCCCTCCCATGGTGAAAAATAGCTGTTGGACGTCAAATCAGGCGCGGAGCTCGAGGGGGAAGATGATAATGGCGGCTAAAAATCGGACAAAAACTTAAGTAATCCGTCGTAGCGTCGAGACGCTAGGGGCAGCGTCTCGACGCTGCGCCCTAAATAATCCGCGCGCGCGCTCGGGGTGGTGTCGAGACGCTCGCGCAGCGTCGAGACGCTATGCGCGGCGTCGAGCGAGCGTCGAGACGCTGTCGCTCGACGCTTGCTCTCGGGTTTTTCTTTAATTCAGCGCTTCAGACTTCGGAGCGTCGAGACGCTAGGGGCAGCGTCTCGACGCTGGGCAGCGTCGAGCTAGCGTCGCGACGCTGTCGCTCGACGCTAGCTCTCGGGTTTTTGCATGGAATTTCACCTTCAATCTCCCCAAAGTGCCCAAACTTCATCCCTTTACATGGATCTTCCCGGGAAGTGTTCTTAGGTCTTTAAATCGCGATATTAAGCTCCGAAGAGCGCCGAAACGCTCTCGAGAGCGAAGCACCGAGAACACCTGCAATAATTACATAAAAGCAAGATTAAGCTAATAATAAACGTGAATTAGGGACATAATTATAGCTCCAAAATGGAGCTATCAATTGTCCTCAATGCATCTAATCCCACAGATAAACAATGATAACGTCAAAAATTAAAGGGAACAGAAACCTCCCCTGAATTTTTGCGGGATCGGTGAGTAGGGATGCGCAACCTTGTTTCCAAAACAGATCCAAAATGCAATTCATCTCTCGCTTATTACCTAAGAAAGCAAGAAAAAGCTAATCTAGGAAAACAAAAACTAAAAGTAAAGACAAAAATTGAAATACTCATGGGTTGCCTCCCAAGAAGCGCAAATTTTTAACGTCGTTATGCTCGACGTGTCTTCCACTCTGTCAGGGTACATAAAAATTCTCGTACTTCTTCGGCCCCTTCTTCCTTGAATCAATAAAACCTGCTAAGAGAAGCAAGCTCTTCGACTTTTGGAGGCAGCCGGACAGAGTTGTTATTTTTTTGGTATTTTTGATATATGGAAAAATAAAAGACTCAACAGACTCAAACAAAATAAAAGCAGACTCAACTGACTCAACAAAATTAAAAGACTCAACTAACTGAACAGAAAATAAAGACTCGATATGGGAAGGGATCAGATAAAAATTCTCCAAAAGACCAACATTCTCAGATGCACAGAGGAAGGGGGCATGCTAGATGAATCTCCTATATTACATGAATCATCACAAGGCAAAGCAATAGGAGATAAATTTTCAAAAGGCACAATTGCCACTTCCTCATCCATCAAAACATGATTTTCAGCACAAGTTGGTTCTAACTCATCAGTGAAAAGATTTCCAAAAATATTTTCAACATTGGAAATATGCTCAAGCTCATCCATGCATGATTCTTCAAATAAATTTTCAATACAAAATTCATGCTCTGAATCGAGATCAACAGGTGGAGAATTACTTACCTCTAAGAATTCTCTGAGATCTTCTTCATCACAGGCGAGAAATTCTGCCCAGAATTTCAATCCTGGAGAAGTCTCAGCTCCACTCAGCTCATTCGCATCGTCAGTCTCCTCAGGATATTCCTCGGGATTAAACTCAGCCTCCCCTTGTTCGTCAGACCTCGAAGGAAAGTACTCGGGGCATGAGTCTTCCCGGGGCTCTTCTTGAGGCTGAGCTTGTTCTTGATGGAATATGGTTGTTGCCTTCTGCAATTCAAAGTTAGTAGTGGCCATTTGCGCAACCATTTGTTCCAATAACAAACCTGTGCGAGCTTGACTTTCCTCTCGAGCTCTGTTGTATGCCTGATAATCCTCAACAGTTGATTTACATAAAGCAACTAAATCAGACATTTGAGCTTTCAGTTCACTGACTTCATCAGAGAGAGATCCCTTGGAACCATACATTTTTTTTTTTTTTTTTTTTCTAACAAATAAAATTTAACTAAGAGAAATTAAATGGTTCCCCGGCAACGGCGCCAATTTTGGTAGAGCACTTTTGGGGTACTCCAATTTCAAGCTGTCGAGGCTTGCCAAAATAACATTTATAATACCGAAACTACTAAGCTTTGCAGCTAGTGGTAACGGGTGTCGAACCACAGGGAACCTAAGTTATTTTCTCCTAGCTAATTTCTATTTGTCTTTTAACTAAAAATCAAAAGCAAATAAAGGGGGAGTTAATTAAAACTAAACTAAGCTAACGGAAAAATAATTGCGAAAAGTAAAGAGCGAAAAACAATTGAATGTAACACGTGCTCCTAATTCGAGTGTCGGGATTTATCTTGATGCGCTTAGTTCATAGGGATTCTAATTCGCAAAGTTGTTCTATTTCATGCACACAAAATGCTTCGTCCCAAACGGGTCCGAAGCACCCCAAAGAATTAATTAGAGGCGTAAATTCTAATTAAACATGCTTCCCAATTAATCTAAGTTCATGACGCTTAAACCAATTAACAAACAGTAACGGGTATCATTGAGACGAATTAATCCTAAAACTAATTCGATTTATCCCTTAGTCTTAAGCCCGCCGTGAAAACGTTAATCAACTCCTACCCCCAACTGTCACTTAGGCTCGAATTGATTAGCCACGAGCTAGACTTTCGCTACTAAGTATTGAAGTTTGTCAAAAATCAATAATAGCCAACTAAGCATGCGTAACTAATTATGGACGTCACTCCTAACCGGAAAGGCAAGTTATTCTTTCTTAATACAGACTAAGAGATGCAAGAAATTAACAAAACCAAGCTAGAAATTCATATAAACCCTCCCTAAGCATCAAGACAACCCCTAAACTCGAATTAGAGCACTTACCTTAGTTGTCCGTTGTGAAAATCAAGAGTAATCCACTCAAATGTATTAGAAATAGGTAAGAAACGTATTTTGGCTCAAGATTTGAGCTCTACAAAGAAAGGGGGCGGAAGAAATTGAGAGAGAATGGGAAAGAATGACCTAAAAACAGCAAAAACGGACTTAAATACCCATTTCTGCGTCAGACTAGCGCCTAGGCGCCATTAGTCAGCGCCTAGGCGCCGCGGGGGCGCGCGCACAGAATCGGGGCAGCGCCTAGGCGCCATAAGTCAGCGCCTAGGCGCTGAGCCCTCTGGAAAAATTACAAACTTGGCATTTTTGTAGACTTTTAATGTCGGGCTTCAGGACTTTAGATGACGGTTATTTTGCGTCAGGGAAAGGGTTGCGCGCGCGGGCGAGGCGAGGCGTGGGCGAGCGGCGCGCGCGGGGGCGCGCGGACACGGGCGTTGGCGGGCGAGGACGCGCGCGGGCGTCGGCGGACACGGGCGCTGGGGCGCGCGGGCGGACGACGCGCGGGCGGATCGGGCGATGGGCAGGCGATGCGAGGCGGCGCGCGCGGGCGCGCGCGCGGACCTTCGATGACGGGCGCACGGGGCGCGCGCGCGTCTGGCCGTCTGGGCGCGGTCGTGCTGCTGGTTGTTAAGTCTCTGAAAGTGACTTATTTAGGACCCATTTAGCTTAAGAAGATGTACACTTTTAGGTGTTTTTGATAGCATTTAGCCTAAACCTATGCTTAAATATGAGAATGAGAAGAAGGTAGCTAAATTAGGACTTATGCACAATAGGAAAGAAAAGGGTTGAAAACCGAAGAAAAAGAATGAAAAAAACTGCATTGCGACAGCATTGCGAAAACATTGCTGAAGCCGCAATTATTCAAGTGAAAACCGTAAGTTGACTGATCTTTTTCTGTTAATTTCCGTGGTTTCAGGGATTCGTTCTTTCTCCTCCATCCATTCTGATATACGACGTTGAAGATTGATGGTTCTCCTTGGCCCAAGCGCACCTGCAAACTACTATAAAAGGGGGTCAAAGTCGGAGGTTCCATCATCATACGAAAGCGCAGAAGCTTCTCGCAGTCCACCTTTCCCCACTGTTTTCCTTTGCCGTCTGTTGGAGTGAGAGTCTCAGCTGTTGGAATCGATAATCTGATAGGAAGGAGAGGAGATTCTTCTTCTCTCTCGATTGGATTCATCCAAGCAAGGCTGACCTTTCATCCCCTTCATTCGAGGCGACTGCAACAAGGCTTTCAAGCACTGTTTACTGCTTTTTGTCTTTCCTTTCTCATTTCCAGCATTGTTTAGTTGTTGCTTCTGGTTTAGTGATTAGTCTACTTCATTTCGTTGCTTTCTGTCTTTGGATTATTTGCTTTAAGTTTCCCTTTGTTCGTTCAAACATTCAAAGTAATCAAATTACAAGTCTTCATTTCACAGTTTCCATCTTCTGCTGCTACGGTTTTGTCCTACTGTTTTGAGTACATTTCCCTTCTAAGCATGTCTGTTTTATCTCATACTTCTGTTCTCTATATATCCATGAGTAGCTAAGTCACTTAGGGGCATGCTAATGACAGAACTATAGGCTAAAAAACGTGAACCAAGCATGTAGGATAGCTCTCGATCATTGATTGTATGTAAGCTTCATCCCACGGGCAATTTCGATTGGCCATCCATTTTGTCCAAAGAACTCCTAACCTCTGGAAGGAGTAAGAGTTCAGAGTCGTATAATCATGCTAGCCTTTCATGGTAACCAGGAAACGGCCTAGGAATAGGCGTTTCCCTAGTACAAACTAAACACTCCTGTTTTAACAAGATGCTTAAGACCTTACTTTGAGTTGAGTAAACTAAAGAATCTAATGCATGGAATCGGACGATACATGAGATAGAGTGAGTTTGATGCATAGAGAGTAGATCCAGTGCTTAAGAATCGTATAATAACGCCTATAGGATAGTCATTAGTAGCCCTTAATTCACCCATTTACACACTTTCGCTGTTATTCAATTGCGGTAAAATTGCGGTGTCCGCAATTCTGCTAAGTTACAATTCTGTTTAGCTGTTTTCTTCTTCGTTTATTAATTTCATTTCTTGTCCGTTGAGTCTAATTTCAACTTCCATTTGTTTATGTTGCATTCCTCTACACATTCAGCAAAAATTAGATAATTAAAAACCAATTTTACCCCATCAAATCCACCCCTTCTTTCTTAACAAAACACTTCGCGAATAGCTAAAAACAAGTCTCTGTGGGAAAACGAATGAAATATACTTACTACTTGCTATAAGATCATGTATGCTTGCATGTTCTGAGTGCTCTCTCTCTCTCTTATTTCTCATTTTTATTAACACATTGAGCACGCAACACTGGTGCTGGGCGATGCGCGCGCGGACGTGGGCGCTGGGGCGCTGCTGGTGCTTGGCGCCTGGGCGCTGGGGGCCGGCTGGTGGACGGATTTTTGAATATCCGCTTAATCTCAAGCTGTCGAGGCTTGCCAAAATACGATTTATAAGGCCTATAACCAAGGCTTTGCAGCCAGTGGTAACAGGGTCGATCCAAGGAATAGGAGAATGAATTTACTAATGAAATTGGGATTTGATTGATTAATTGGTAACGGGGAGTTTTATCATGCAAATGGGAAATAATGCAAAAGCTAACGGAAGAAGGAAATAATATGTAGAAAACGTGTGCACGGTTTGGGGAGTCTCGGGGTCAATTGTCAGACAAATACAACTTATCATTTAATTCTAATAACATGGAATTCAATTTACTAAGCACGCGGACGACTACCAGAGAAGCCCCAAAGTAGCCGACTCCATGGATTTTAATTAGGCCACACAGTCCTAATTACACGTTATCTAATCTCACATTAAGATGATCAGTCCTAAGATGAATTTAGACAGTCACTAGCTAACCGCGACGAACATTCGGGCGTGAATTCTAATTGCTAGTAGGTTGCCCGCAAACGCTGTATGCAACCAACAATTATCCTACCCGACCCGATACTTCGATTTAGTTCTATTTACCTGTGTTACTTAGTCGAGCAGTGAGAGGCACGGCATCGCTACTCTTTAACATACACAACATGCGAAACTACCCGAGTGTCAATCAACGTATTTTAGCATGCGCGTTGGATTAAGCAAAGTAAATAGATGCAATCTAAACAGAACCAATATGCAAATTAAACTCAGATTATCAAAGCCATAAAGGTCTAACAAAATTCCCCTAAACAAAATCCCAAACCGTCACCCTTACCTTAGCCGCTCATGGCGCGGTGCGTCAATCCCGCAACAACCACGACCATGGAAGGACTCGTCTAAATATTACAATGGAAAGTGGAGCTCACTCGCATGCCAACAATGGCGGAGCTCCACGGAAAATAGAGAGAAAATGGGGAAGAAGGAAGGAAAAATCGCCGGATTCCGTTGAGAGATGAAGAAGATAAGCCTCCCTAAAATGTGCAGAAAAATCGTCTTTTAGCTACTGCCTTCGTCGTAGCGTCGAGACGCTGGGCCTAGCGTCTCGACGCTGTGCCCTAAGTAATCCGCGCGCGCGGCTCCTCCGGAGCGTCTCGACGCCAAGCAGGGTCTCGACGCCAGGGCAGCGTCGAGCTAGCGTCTCGACGCTATCACTCGACGCTTGCTCTCGGGTTTTTCCAGCGTCGAGCCAGCGTCTCGACGCTATAGCTCGACGCTGGCTCTCGGGTTTGGGGCTGATGCAATGCCTCTCCAAGGTTGTTTTGGCCCGTTTCTTCACGGAACAAATTCCCCTCTTCCCGATGCATTCCCGGGGTGCTAAAACTCTGCTTTAAGCTCTCGAACATGCCCAACGGATGCACGAGCTCTTTGCCGCTTTTCTCCTACAAAAGAGATACATTTAATCAATTGAAAGCGGACTTTAGCTATGATTAGGACGTATTTAATAGCTCCAAAATGGAGTTATCAAACACCCCCAACTTAAACATTGCTAGTCCTCGAGCAAGCACTACAAAGACATTGACTCTAAGGACGCGCTTACATGCATTCTAACTCAAGCCTCCATGCATATTGAAATTTAAACACGAGTATAATCATGGAAGCATTTTGTTCATGTGTTAACTAGGACATATCAAAAATTAACTCTTGCCCCCTAACGTGTGTGTGTGCTAGACAACCAATCCTAAACTTACGTAAACTCGGAAAACCTACATGCAACGCACATCCCATTTTCCCCCTACTTCCAGCGTTTAAGAACAGCTACACTTGACTTACACGAGAGAGAGAAGCAAATTAAGAGACCTAATTATTTTCAAAAGTACTTTGTACTCTTTTTATTTTGGGTTCTTTGAACCAACCTTTCATTTCTTTTCTTTCCAACTCGAGTTGCCTAACACGTCAAATTCATGCATAAAACTTCACGTTTTTAAGGACTAACGCTCACTTCTTTTAAGCGCAAATAAGAAGGAGGAGCGCCTCGAGAGGAACTTTTCTACAAAACATGCTTTTCTATTTTTTTTTACATTAGGCTAAGCACATGCTTTCTCAATTAATTAGCTACTAAATCTCATGCAACAAGCTACCTAAGGGTGCCTTTCGGGGTGACAACGAGAATTAGCTAAACATGCGATAAACCAAGCTTACGGAATCTAGGGAGAAGTTGCTAAGTGCGCGATGAGTGCAAGGGAGCAACAGAAAAAATTTTAAAATTTTTGACATGCACCTAATAAACACAAAACTCATGCAAAAACTCGATTATGAACATGCTCAGATTTCCAACATGCATTTCCTAGGCCATCACAGTCAGAAAACAGTAAACAGAGTCCCAAGCACTTCAATATCTTTATAACACTTCTCAACAAACTACACATGCACATCCATCGGACTACTCCACCCCCAACTTCAAAATTTGGCATTGTCCTCAATGCCAACCAGTCAGATACAATAAAGTAAAAGGGAAGCAGAAATACACTTCCCTGACTCTTTGTGAAGCTGGCGAGGGCGAGGAAGCGGCGCACGAACGCATCAGAGCCCAAAATTGTCTTCTCTTCCTCGATTCCTACAAAAAAAAACAGCAAGCTAATTTAATACTAAAAAGCAAGAAAACTAAACTAAAGTATAAAAACAGTTCAACACTCGGGTGCCTCCGAGAAGCGCAGAATTTTTAAAGTCGGTTGCTCGACTGTATTCTCGCAACAGACTCATCCATAGTCTGTAGGTGCGGGGGACGATCCAGACTTGTCCTTGGCCACACCTTTTCCACCATCCACCTGAAAAATATTTTGCACTCTTCGTGCCTCGGGCACGTGAATATCAGACATGTTAGTGCAAAAATCAGCAGTATCATCCATCAAATTCAAATCAGAAATTTTAACCGAGACATGGGAACCATCCCTCAAGCGCGAGGGTAGACTCCCATTCTCGACATGCTCACAAACAGATACATTTCCAGCAGATTTTCCAAATAAAGAGAACTCATGCAAAGTATCATCAAACTCCAGAGAAACAACGCCCTTATACACATCAATTTTGACCCTAGCGGTCTTAAGAAAGGGACGTCCTAACAACATGGAGGACGAAGCATGCAATGAATTTTCATTCATATCTAAAACAAGGAAATCAGCGGGAAACGTCATATTCCCAACTCTAACTAAAACATCCTCAACCTTCCCCCTAGGACAGATGCTCGACCCATTAGCCAACTGAACAGAAACATTACACTCATGCATTTCATTTAAATTCAGTTCACGATACAATGCATAAGACATAACATTTACAGAGGCTCCTAAGTCTAACATGGCATTCTGAACAATTTTACTACCTATAGTGCAAGGGATAGTAAAAGTACCTGGATCGTTGCACTTTGCAGGCAACGTACCTGGGAGTATGGCAGAGACGTTTTCTTTCTTTTTCTCAGTCCCTCTGGACTTCCTCTTCGTAGTGCACCAGCTCCTTAGAAATTTCGCATACTTGGGCACTTGACTGACTGCCTCTAGGAGCGGGATATTTACCATCACCTTTTGGAAGGTTCGCAGGACCTCCTCGTCATCAGATTCCAAAGTAGGCTTCGCAAGCCTACTCGGGAATGGTGCTCTGGCAACATCCTCAGGTACACTGACCTTCTCATTTCTTTTCTCATTCTGAGTCTCAGGAGCAGTCGAGGCGGACTTGTTCAAGCTGTCCGTGGCTTCCTTCGCAGCTCTGGTGGAAAGTGATTTCCCACTGCGCAGCTGAATGGCACTCACATTTTCACATGAGTTTACTGAAGTTTGGGAAGGAAGCTTCCCCGAGCTCTTGCTCTCAATCTTACTGATAGACACCGCCATTTGTGTCAGCTGCTTGTTCAAATTCTGCAGCTCTGCCTTATGAGAATTTAGCTCCTCGCGAGCCTCTTTCTGGAACTGGCTGGTGCTAGTCACGATGGTCCTGACCATCTCTTCAAGTGAGCTGGAGGAGCTCGAAGCTTGAGCCTGGGTGGAAGAGTTAGGCCTATCCTGAGACTGGCCTTGGAAACGAGTTTGTCCTTCCCTGTTCCCATAGCTGAAATTAGGATGGTCGCGCCAACCGGGGTTGTAAGTGTTTGCATATGGATCATACTTCCTAGGGTTGGAAGCATACCCCCCGATTGCATTGACCTCCGCCTCTTCGCGGTGTCCTCCAACAATTTTCTTCAACATGCTACCTATCTCGGCCACCTGGGCCCTCATTTCAGACATTTCATGGCTCTCAGCCACGCTGTGCACTTGTCCTTGCGCCCTGATCCCAAACTGCTGCGAGTTTGTAGCCATATTTGCAATGAGCTGCTTGGCCTCAACTGGGGTCTTGTCAATCAGTGCCCCTCCACTCGCTGCATCGATCATCTGCCTGTCGTGGGGCGTCATCCCCTCATAAAAATACTGTATGAGCAGCTGATCGGCGATCTGGTGGTGTGGGAAACTCGCGCACAGGCGCCCAAAGCGTTCCCAATACTCATGCAGGGACTCACCTACATCCTGGGTGATCCCATAAATCCTCTTCCGCAGAGTAGTGGCTAAGGATGCGGGAAAGTATTTCTCCAAAAATACCCGCTTCATATCCTGCCACGTAGTGATGGATCCGGAAGGCAAATAGTACAGCCAATCCTTGGCCTTATCCTTGAGCGTGAAGGGGAATGCCCTCATATTCAGTTGCTCCTCCGTGACCCCTGCGGGCTTCATTCCCGCGCAGACGCAATGGAATTCCATCAAATGTTTGTTTGCGTCCTCACCTGCATTGCCATGGAAAGAAGGTAACTGGTGAATTAAACCAGATTTCAACTCAAAGTTACCTGCTACCACGGGGTAGTTAATGCACAAAGGCTGCAGGTTCAGGTCTGGCGCTGCCAGTTGCTTCAGCGTCCGTGGCGCTTCACCTTGCGCCATCTCGTCAAATAAGAAGGGATTGCCTTCTTCTCTTTCAAACGTTCCTTGCCCCTCCCGGGCTTCTCTTCGTAACCGCCGCTCCTCTCTGTCAATCTCAGGAATAAACTGCAAACTACCCTCAGAGGAACGGGTCATACACAAACAAAAATCTAAACATACAAATTACAAACAGAAAAAATTTTCAGTCAACCATCAACAAATCAAATTCAAACTTCAATCATAAATTCAATCAATTGCCTATTCCCCGGCAACGGCGCCAATTTTGGTGGACGGATTTTTGAATATCCGCTTAATCTCAAGCTGTCGAGGCTTGCCAAAATACGATTTATAAGGCCTATAACCAAGGCTTTGCAGCCAGTGGTAACAGGGTCGATCCAAGGAATAGGAGAATGAATTTACTAATGAAATTGGGATTTGATTGATTAATTGGTAACGGGGAGTTTTATCATGCAAATGGGAAATAATGCAAAAGCTAACGGAAGAAGGAAATAATATGTAGAAAACGTGTGCACGGTTTGGGGAGTCTCGGGGTCAATTGTCAGACAAATACAACTTATCATTTAATTCTAATAACATGGAATTCAATTTACTAAGCACGCGGACGACTACCAGAGAAGCCCCAAAGTAGCCGACTCCATGGATTTTAATTAGGCCACACAGTCCTAATTACACGTTATCTAATCTCACATTAAGATGATCAGTCCTAAGATGAATTTAGACAGTCACTAGCTAACCGCGACGAACATTCGGGCGTGAATTCTAATTGCTAGTAGGTTGCCCGCAAACGCTGTATGCAACCAACAATTATCCTACCCGACCCGATACTTCGATTTAGTTCTATTTACCTGTGTTACTTAGTCGAGCAGTGAGAGGCACGGCATCGCTACTCTTTAACATACACAACATGCGAAACTACCCGAGTGTCAATCAACGTATTTTAGCATGCGCGTTGGATTAAGCAAAGTAAATAGATGCAATGTAAACAGAACCAATATGCAAATTAAACTCAGATTATCAAAGCCATAAAGGTCTAACAAAATTCCCCTAAACAAAATCCCAAACCGTCACCCTTACCTTAGCCGCTCATGGCGCGGTGCGTCAATCCCGCAACAACCACGACCATGGAAGGACTCGTCTAAATATTACAATGGAAAGTGGAGCTCACTCGCATGCCAACAATGGCGGAGCTCCACGGAAAATAGAGAGAAAATGGGGAAGAAGGAAGGAAAAATCGCCGGATTCCGTTGAGAGATGAAGAAGATAAGCCTCCCTAAAATGTGCAGAAAAATCGTCTTTTAGCTACTGCCTTCGTCGTAGCGTCGAGACGCTGGGCCTAGCGTCTCGACGCTGTGCCCTAAGTAATCCGCGCGCGCGCCTCCTCCGGAGCGTCTCGACGCCAAGCAGGGTCTCGACGCCAGGGCAGCGTCGAGCTAGCGTCTCGACGCTATCACTCGACGCTTGCTCTCGGGTTTTTCCAGTGTCGAGCCAGCGTCTCGACGCTATAGCTCGACGCTGGCTCTCGGGTTTGGGGCTGATGCAATGCCTCTCCAAGGCTGTTTTGGCCCGTTTCTTCACGGAACAAATTCCCCTCTTCCCGATGCATTCCCGAGGCGCTAAAACTCTGCTTTAAGCTCTCGAACATGCCCAACGGATGCACGAGCTCTTTGCCGCTTTTCTCCTACAAAAGAGATACATTTAATCAATTGAAAGCGGACTTTAGCTATGATTAGGACGTATTTAATAGCTCCAAAATGGAGTTATCACCGGCGCCTGGGCGCTGACCTCTCGGGTCTAAACCCCATTTTGGGTCGTTTTTGCTCCCGAACTCCGTTTGGCCTATCTTTTTGACCCGAACACTTCCCGAAACCTCTTAAATGACCGATTTAGCCCTGAAATTCATAATTGGACTTCCCGAGCTCTTCGCCACGAAAACACCTATAAAAAGGCAATTTAACTAAATTAAGCATGGCATTTAGCTAGATTTGAGGCTATAATTATAGCTCTATTTTAGAGCTATCACTTTCTCAACTGTTGAGATGTTCCAATTTAATCAACAACCTTTGTTGATATCAACTATAACTTTTATTTTACTGTTAGTCTTGACACACTAGTTGTTTTCGAGTTTAATAGAACACATCAGTATATATCTTTTGCTAAATGAACTGTGTATTATAAAACCAAAGGATATAATATACAAGTGTGCAGTTTAAACCAGAAATATAGACAATAATTACATATAAAAAATGTTATTATCTCTATACAACAACTACAAAGACTCCTACTAGTTCAGCTGCAATGATATCTCCATATCTCACAGCGAGAAAACCGGCTGTCAGGAACTAGTTTCCTGAAGAAAAACAAACATGATTAGTGGTTCCTGAAGACATCCAGGTATGACATTCATATTCCACTAAACTTGTTTAGACAAATAAATCACATTTATCTTGTCGTTCTTTCTCAGTCAGTTACTCAACAAGGTATTTGGAGCAGTTACGCTTCCAATACCCATCTTCAATACGATAGAAACATTTTCTTATGTTTGAAGAATGTGTCTTGCGAACAGCAGGGGCTTTGCCCTTCCTCCTGTTTCTCTTCTTCTTCTTAATAATCTCATTACTCATAGAAGCAGACTCAGGCTTACTCCCTGACGCCAACCTCTTAAGGAAATCCTTCGAAGTGACAACATTTGTCTCCTTCTCTATTCCTTTCAATGTGTACAGGGACTGATAAGCCTGAAACTCATTCAGAAGAAAAGTCAAGTTATATTCTATCTTATTCATCACCATATTGGATCTGAAATTAAGGAAACTCTTCGGAAGAGATTCCAAGATAAAACTAACTTGGCTTTTCTCGTTGATGGAGGCATTATTTACTTTCGCCGCATTAAAGTGGACCATCATCTTAAGAACAAGCTCCCTAACAGAGGTATCCTCCACCATGCGAGAGTTATAAACAAACTTGAGGGCTACATGAAGAAGTGATGAGGACGACTGTCCATCATCGCTTGTAATGAAGACATGATTTCCCTCAAGGAAACCATAACCTCATACCTCTTGGCCAAAACATCTTGCATGCTCGCCAAGATATAGACTCGGGCTTTATCGTTAGCCCTAATTTATCCATCGTATGCCTCTCAAACACTTCGAGATGCATTCGAGCCAGGAGCTGGAGGACATTCCTCCGTTAAGACAAACCTTAGGTCGTCTAGAACTAGAATCGTATTCAGGTTCGACTTCCAGGTTTCGTAATTTTCTTCGGTTAATTTATCGTGAGCTAACAACTGTATAAACGTGCTCGACATGCTGATAAAAAATGTAAATCTATTAGTGAAACGATTTTAACCTATTTAAACTAATTAAAAGAGTTTAGCAGTAAATAAAGTACCCAAACTCTTTATTTACTTGCAACGATACTTAAGTAAGTCAGAATGGTCCCTGACGACTGGCAGTCGAGTCACTCCTTTACTAAATCAAGACATTCTTGACTAAATGCTAACTCCAGAATAACTCATATTCCTATAGCATCTTAGTTATCGTTTTTTGTCTGGATTCACTAACTCCTTAGTAATTCCCGTAAGTGTGACCCTCCATTTTTAGAATGCACAGGACGGCCCCAACAACGCAACCGACTGGAATGTCAAAGTTGGGAATAGCCCTATGTTTCTTTATCCATAAATGGTGACTGAGTTGTTCCGATCCCCATGAAACGACCCTCCGACTGGATTGGTGCTCCTAGGGTCACCTTGCAGGCGGAACATGGGAATCTCACGGTTCAATCCAATGGAGGAGATCGTAGGAAGTATTGACGTACTTCCTTCTCCCACTTACTATAGACACTTACTCCATTCACTTTGCTATTGAAAGTTGCAAACACCACCCGACTGGAGATGCCTCTAATGGCATCATGAGGCCCTGCAAAATTCTCACGTGTGAACTTTAGGGAGTGCGTAGCAGGAGAGGGATATATCATATATTCCTTCTCAACACTTCTATTAAGCATCGTGGAGGGTAATTTTAGGGTAAATACTCAGGTTTTATCCGGCTAAGAAAATAAAACCTTAAGTCTAGGTAAACTATTTACCTGAGATGTCTAGGTTATTAACTGGTAGTGAACTTTTGTACGTTCACAAATTTCGGGTTGTCGAAGCCCGCCAAAATAATATTTATATGCCGATTATACCGACTAACTTGTAGTTAGTGATAGCCGGGTCGAACCACAGGGAATTAGATTAATTCAAACTATATTAATTTTAAGTTGCTAACGGTAAAAATGATGGAGCGCTTGGCACGCAGCGGAAGTGATTTGGATCATAGACACTCTAATTTCATCAATTTAAACAAACGGAAACATGCAAACGCAATGAAAAAGAGAAATTAGAACACATACTCTTGTCGTTCGAATTTATTCAATTTCACCGCCAGAAGCTCCTCACGAGCTCAACGAGCCTTCTCACGAAACCTTCGTGGACCACCCACGGTAGTCCCGCTATCCTCGGGCCGAGAAACGGAGTAGTGGGACTCCTTTTACAAAAGAAAAGGAAGAAGAAGCTCACAGAAGAAAAAACAAATGTTCTCTTCACAGAGAGCTCAGCCAAAGGAAGAAGACGAAGAGGGGCGTTCAAATTGAAAAATTCTCATTTCTATTATGAACCCCAAAGTGCACTAAGCACTTTCTTTTCTTTTTTTTTTTTTTTTTTTTTAATTGATCTGTCGATATATATCTTATATATTTACATCTGTCTTACATTGCATTGCATGTAAGACACATGTAAATATATATATATATATATATATATATATATATATATATATATATATATATATATATATATATATATATTTTTTATTTATTTATTATTATTATTAAAAATAATAATAATTATTTTATTAATTAAACTTTTTAATTAATCAAAAAAATATATATATATTAAATTAATTAATATTATTTAATTCAATATCAAATATTAATTGAATAATATAATTAATCCCGATTTTCCAAAAACCGACTTTTCACATATGAATCCTATTCATATTGTAGACCAATCTCATATTTAAATCATATTTAAATATGTCCATATTCTTCCACAAACCCGAATTTGAACGATTCAAATTCTTTTATTTTCTTTTATATTGTTTCACGGCTTTATCCGAGCTAGCTAGGAGAACCGTAAGGACCTACAGATCATGAGCTCCAACGATACGAGATTATCCAGTCAAAATTCTTTCAACCGAACTAACCAACATTCGTTAACCCCCAGAGACTCCACTAAAGTCCAAGGGCTGCACTCTCCTCACTGTAGATATATTGTGTCCTATTGATATAACTATCATCAGTAAGTCGATCCTTCACAGGTCGTTCGTAATCACAACGGGTCATTTATACCGTTTAACTCTTGTATTATATCTTGTTCCTTAAGTACCACTGACACCTCTAATGAACAATTGATTTGTGGTCCAACCATCAAATCAGATTCCTCCCTGATCAGGAGAGGATGGGCCCATTGTTCAAGACCTGGAGTCAGCACTTAAGGGAACAACCTCTCTACTAACCCTTAAAGTGGGTAGGAGTGAATTCCATCTCGCACAGCTATGTCCCCAGCCACTTATCTGATCTTATCCCCAAGATGGTAGGCTTATTGAGTCGGCGATCTGGCCACTCTCACCCGTACAAGTCAAAGGATAAGGTCAAATAAACAGGAGTTCATAGTGAGCTCAGGATTGAGATCGAGTTACCTTAGTCATCATATGAAAAAACCGGTCTTTACAGTAAACGGTGTTATAAAGAAAGAGCGATTTTATTTCTTGGTTCGGTCTTGTGCAAACTCATTGCACAGGACGCCCTCACCCACATGTGTCTACATGAAACGATTTGAATCACATCGTTTTGTACTACACAAAGTGAGCCGCGTCCAATAGTGTCCCCAGGATAAGGTACCCAGCCTTATCCCTATACTATAGACCATTTTGGCTGTAAAGACCGGTTTTTTCATATCATGACTTAGGTAACTCGATCTCAATCCTCAGCTCAGTATGAACTCCTGTTTATTCAACCTTATCCTTTGACTTGTACGGGTGAGAGTGGCCAGATTGCCGACTCAATAAGCCTACCATCTTGGGGATAAGATCGAATAAGTGGTTGGGGACATAGTTGTGCGAGATGGAATTCACTCCTACCCGCTTTAAGGGTTAGTAGAGAGGTTGTTCCCTTAAGTGCTGACTCCAGGTCTTGAACAATGGGCCCATCCTCTCCTGATCATGGAGGAATCTGATTTGATGGTTGGACCACAAATCAATTGTTCATTAGAGGTGTCAGTGGTACTTAAGGAACAAGATATAATACAAGGGTTAAACGGTATAAATGACCCGTTGTGATTACGAACGACCTGTGAAGGATCGACTTACTGATGATAGTTATATCAAGAGGACACAATATATCTACAGTGAGGAGAGTGCAGCCCTTGGACTTTAGTGGAGTCTCCGGGGGTTAACAAATGTTGGTTAGTTCGGTTGAAAGAGTTTTGACCGGATAATCTCGTATCGTTGGAGCTCATGATCTGTAGGTCCTTACGGTTCTCCTGGCTAGCTCGAATAAAGCCGTGAAACAATATAAAAGAAAAGAAAAGAACTTGAATCGTTCAAATTCGGGTTTGTGGAAGAATATGGACATATTTAAATATGATTTAAATATGAGATTGGTCTACAATATAATTTGGATTCATATGCAAAAAGTCGGTTTTCGGAAAACCGGGGTTAATTATATTATTTAATTAATATTTGATATTGAATTAAATATTATTAATTAATATATATATATATTATTTATTAATTAAAAAGTTTAATTAATAAAATTATTATTATTATTTTTAATAATATATATATATATATATATATATATACATGGGTCTTACATGCAAGATGTAAGACACATGTTATATATATACAAGGTATATGAATCATCAGATCAATTAAAAAAAAAAAAAAAAAAAAAAAATCAAAAACAGGCGTGAGTCCTTTTTGGGTTTCATGATTTTCAAATTGAAATTGTGATTTCAATTTTCATTCTCCGTCTTCTTCCTCGGATAAAAATAGCTCTTTGTGAAGAAAAAAGGTTTTTCTTCAGTGAGCTTCTTCCTTCTTTTCTCTTGTAAAATGAGTCCCACTACTCCGTTTCTCGGCCCGAGGATAGCGGGATTACCGTGGGTGGTCGACGAAGATTTCGTGAGAAGGCTCGTTGAGCTTGTGAGGAGCTTCTGGCGGTGAAAATTGAAGAAATACGAACGACAAGGGTATGTGTTCTAATTTCTCTTTTTCATTGCGTTTGCATGTTTCCGTTTGTTTAAATTGATGAAATTGGAGTGTCTATGATCCAAATCGCTTCCGCTGCGTGCCAAACGCTCCATCAATTGGTATCAGAGCGTTTTTGGCCACTCAATTTCCATCAATTTAAACTATGGTGGGTTTTATTTTAGAAATTGTTTCTGATTGGATTCTAAAGTGAATATCGATTTTGGCATAGTTTTTTTTTTAATTTCATTATTTGTAATTGCTCGAGAATGTATGGGCTTTAATGCATGCTAAAGAGTCTGTATTTTTAGAGTCATTAGAGTCCATATAGGTTTCTTTGTGAAAGAAGTTTGAGTTTGAAACTCGCCGAAATGTTCGGTGTAAGTTCAAACTCGTTCTAGGCAATACGAGGAGAAATTGGAAGAAAATTTGGCCGAAGCATTCGGAGGAAGCAAGTTGGTCAAAGGCAGTGCGAAGAGTTCGAAGTCCGCTCAAGACGTAGCTTGTTGATCAAGCTTGTAATAAATTAGTTATTGCTTGTTAAATGCCAAAATCGATCCACTTTAGTGTGTTTAATTAATTATGCATTGCGAATGTATGTTTTAATTAAATTCCATGTTTGTATGTGCATAACGTATGCCATATAGATTTAAAATCCCACCGTAGGAAGCATGCTTCATGCATTGAAAATATGTTATAAGTGTTATAATATATCGTATGCATATTTGGCAATTCATGAGTTTTGATATAAAAGTTATATTAATTCATGAATTCGTTGTTGTTAGTTCAATAGAATAATTGATATAAGTGTTATATTAATTATGAAATTGAATCAACAACATAGGTTGTCCTAATTTTATGCACACGGTATATTATAAGTGTTATAATGTATAGGATGCATGTTTATTCATGATTATTAATATAAGAGTTATATTAATTCATGAATTAGATGTTGTTTGCTTAAATAGAATAATTGATATAAGTGTTATATTAATTATGAAATTAAACATCCAACATTAGATGCATTTTGTTTGTTATAAGTGTTATAATGTATAGGATGCATGCTTAATTCAGAGTATTGATATAAGTGTTATATTGATTATGAATTAAGAGTTGAATGTTTAAGAGCATAATCGATATAAGTGTTCTATTGATTATGAAATTAAATATTCAACTTGTCATGCCTTAGTGTTGCATGTTTGAGAAGCATGTAGAAGTTTGTTGTAGTTAGTCTTAGTTTTGCAAAGCGTTGTAAAATTGGCATAGACTTTTAAAATCTATAACAAAGACAAAGGCATGCTCACTTAGGGTTGAATGTATCGTTCCGTTTCATTAGATGAATAGGTCGATATCTTGTAAATGCTAAGGTTACAAGAAACTCACCCGGGGACATCTTGTTCGAGGTTGGAGGTATTTAAGCTGACGGTTTACGGAACACCTCCTACCTGGGGACCATCCGGTACTTGAGTAAAGTTAACCCGACTTTATGAGCATGCATAAGTGGTGTGAGGTAATAAAATGTTTATCACCTAGACATCATAGGTAAAAGTTTGTTTTACCTAGACTTAGGTCTTATTGTCTTAGCCGGATAATGCCTGAGTAATTTACCCATTCCGTCTTAAAATACTTAGTAGAGGTGTTGAGAAGGTATATATGATATGTCCCTCTCCTCCTACGTTCTCTGTCAAGTTCACTCCGTGAGAATTATGCTCGGCCTCGTGATGTCAATAGGGCATCCCCATTCGGATGGTATTTGCATAATTCAATAGCAAGGTGAATGGAGAAAGTATTTATAGTAAGTGGGAGAAGGAAGTATGTCAATACATCCTGCGGTCTCTTCCATTGGATTGAACCGTGAGATTCCTATGTTCCGCCTGCTAGGTGCCCACAAGAGGTACCGATCCATTCAGACGGCCGTTTCATAGGAATCGGAACATCTCAATCACCATTTATGGATAAAGAAACATAGAGTCATTCCCAACTTTGACATTTCCATTCGGTTGCATCGTTGGGGCCACCCTATGAGTTCTAAAAATGGAGGGTCACACTTACGAGATTTGCTAAGGAGTTAGTAAATCTTGACCAAACAGCGATAACTAAGATGCTATAGGAATATGAGATATTCTGGTATTAGCATTTAGTCAAGAATGTCTTGATTCAGTGAAGGAATGCTTGACTGCCTCTCGGTAGCGACCATTCTGACCCACTGAAGTATCGTTGCAGTTTAATAATGAGTTTTGGGTACATTATTATTCTTTGCTAAATTCTTGATTGGTGTGTAAATTAGGTTAAAACCTTTTCACTAATATTTTTTCATTCTCTTTTCAGCATGTCTAGCTCTTTGATTCACTTACTAGCTTCCAATAAGTTAACCGACGATAACTACGCGACCTGGAAATCGAACTTGAATATGATTCTCGTTCTAGATCATCTCAGGTTCGTCTTATCAGAGGATTGTCCTCCCCCTCCTAGCTCAGATGCGACTCGAACTGTTCGAGAAGCATATGATAGATGGACAAGGGCTAATGATAAAGCCCGAGTCTATATCTTAGCCAGCATATCTGATGTGTTAGCTAAGAAGCACGAGGATATGGTTTCTGCTAAAGAAATCATGTCTTCATTACAGGAGATGTTTGGACTACCGTCCTCATCGGTCTGTCATGAAGCCCTCAAATACGTTTACAACTCTCGCATGAAGGAGGGTACCTCTGTTAGGGAGCATGTCCTTAGCATGATGGTCCACTTCAATGTGGCGAAAGTAAACGGAGCTACTATTGATGAGTCAAGTAAAGTAAGCTTTATCATGGAATCTCTTCCGAAGAGTTTCCTTCAGTTCAGAACCAATATGGTAATGAACAAGATAAAGTATAATTTGACTTCTCTTCTCAGCGAGCTACAGACCTATCAGTCCCTTCACACTTCTAAAGGAAAAGAGAATGAGGCAAACGTTGTCACTTCTAGGAAATTCCAAAAGGGGTCGTCTTCAGAGAGTAGGTCTGAACTTTCTTCTATTAAGAATAAGAGTATTCAAAAGAAGAAGAAAGATAAAAGGAAGGGAAAAGCACCTGCTGCAGGTAAGAGCAAGACTAAATCTACAGACAAAGGAAAATGTTTCCATTGTGGTGTAGATGGGCACTGGAAACGGAATTGCCCAAAGTATCTTGCAGAGAAAAAGGCTGAGAAGGAAAGACAAGGTAAATATGATTTACTTGTTGTTAAAACATGTTTAGTAGAACATGATTGTCATACCTGGATACTTGATTCAGGAGCTATTAACCATGTTTGTTCTTCTTTTCAGGAAACTAGTTCTTGCCAGCCACTTTCTCGAGGTGAGATAACTCTCAGAGTTGGAACTGGAGAGGTTGTCTCAGCTAAAGCAGTGGGAGCTGTAAAGTTGTTGTATAGAGATAGTTTCATTTTACTAGAAAATGTACTCCTGGTTCCTACCTTCAAGAGGTTGTATCTATATCTTGTTTGTTAGAACAGTTGTATAAAGTATCTTTTGTTCATAATGAAGCGTTCATTAGCAAAAGAGGTGTACGTATTTGTTTTGCGAAACTTGAAAACAACTTGTATGTGTTAAGACCAACCGAAGCCAAAGCTATTTTGAACACTGAAATGTTTAAAACAGCTGAGACTCAAACTAAAAGGCAGAAACTTTCTCCAAGTACTTATCTTTGGCACTTAAGACTAGGTCACATTAATCTCAATAGGATTCGGAGATTGGTTAAGAGTGGTCTGCTAAATCGTTTAGAGGACAACTCTTTACCACCATGTGAGTCATGTCTTGAGGACAAAATGACCAAACGATCTTTTTCTGAAAAAGGTCATAGGTCCAAAGAACCTCTAGAAATCGTGCATTCGGATCTCTGCGGTCGTTTGAATGTCAAAGCACGAGGAGGGTATGAATATTTCATCAGTTTCATTGATGATTATTCTAGGTACGGTTATCTTTATCTAATGCATCATAAGTCCGAAGCTCTTGAAAAGTTCAAAGAGTATAAGGCAGAGGTTGAGAACACATTAGGTAAATCGATAAAAACACTCCGATCAGATCGAGGTGGAGAGTATATGGATTTAAGATTCCAGGACTATATGATAGAACATGGAATAGTATCTCAACTCTCAGCGCCAGGAACACCACAGCAGAATGGTGTGTCCGAGAGGAGAAATAGAACCCTGTTAGACATGGTTCGATCTATGATGAGTTATGCTCATTTGCCTAGTTCGTTTTGGGGATATGCAGTAGAGACTGCAGTATATATTTTGAACATGGTTCCCTCTAAGAGTGTTTCTGAAACACCTTATGAGTTATGAAGAGGGCGTAAAGGTAGTTTACGTCACTTTAGGATTTCGGGGTGTCCGGCACATGTGCTAGTACCCAATCCAAAGAAGTTGGAACATCGTTCAAAATTGTGCCTATTTGTAGGTTACCCCAAGGAAACGAAAGGTGGTCTATTTTACGATCCTCATGAGAACAAGGTACTAGTATCGACTAATGCCACGTTCTTAGAGGAAGACCACATGAGAGATCATCAACCGTCGAGCAAAATTGTTTTGTTCGAATTTTCCAGGAAAGCTATAGACGGATCAACAAAGGTTGTTGATCAAGCTGGTCCTTCTCAAGAGTTGAGAAAGCCTCGACGCAGTGGGAGGGATGTGAGACAGCCTGACCGCTACATTGGCTTGTCTGAAACTCAAGTCGACATACCTTATGATGGCGTTGAGGATCCATTGACCTTTAAACAGGCAATGAATGACATAGACGAGGACCAGTGGCTTAAAGCCATGGATCTCGAAATGGAGTCTATGTACTTCAATTCGGTCTGGGATCTTGTAGACCAACCAGATAGTGAAAGACCTATCGGCTGCAAGTGGATCTACAAGAGAAAACGAGACCAAGCCGGTAAGGTGCAAACCTTTAAGGCTCGACTTGTGGCAAAATGTTATTCCCAAAGAGAAGGGGTGGACTATGAAGAAACTTTTTCTCCTGTTGCCATGTTAAAGTCAATTAGAATACTCTTATCCATTGCTACATTTTATGATTATGAAATCTGGCAAATGGATATCAAGACTGCCTTTCTGAATGGTAATCTTGAGGTGAGTATCTATATGGCTCAACCAGAGGAATTCATACTTCAGGGTCGAGAGCAAAAGGTTTGCAAGCTTAATCGATCCATTTATGGGTTGAAGCAAGCATCTAGATTCTGGAATATAAGGTTTGATACGGCGATCAAATCTTATGGCTTTGAACAAAATATTGACGAACCTTGTGTTTACAAGAAAGTAGTCAATACTGTTGTAGCTTTCTTAGTCTTGTACGTAGACGATATACTACTCATTGGGAATGATGTAGGGTTCCTAACTGGCGTTAAGAATTGGCTAGCGACCCAATTCCAAATGAAAGATTTGGGAGAGGCTCAGTTTTTTCTAGGGATTCAGATAGAAAGGAATCGTAAGAACAAAGTGCTAGCGCTGTCTCAAGCATCTTATATTGACAAGGTGTTGTCAAGATATTCGATGCAGAATTCCAAGAAAGGTTCGCTGCCTTTTAGGCATGGAATTCACTTGTCTAAGTAACAGTCTCCTAAGACACCTCAAGAGGTTGAGGATATGAGACGAATTCCCTATGCATCTGCAGTTGGTAGTCTCATGTACGCTATGTTGTGTACACGACCCGACATCTGCTATGCAGTAGGAATTGTCAGTAGGTTCCAGTCCAATCCAGGATATGATCACTTGACAGCCGTTAAACACGTCCTCAAGTATCTTAGGAGAACGAGAGACTATGTGCTTGTGTATGGCGCGAAGGATTTGATCCTTGCAGGATACACTGACTCTGATTTTCAGACTGATATAGATTCCAGGAAATCTACATCAGGATCAGTGTTCACTCTTAACGGAGGAGCAATAGTATGGCGGAGTATAAAGCAAGGTTGTATTGCTGACTCCACCATGGAAGCTGAGTATGTCGCAGCTTGCGAAGCAGCGAAGGAAGCTGTATGGCTTAGGAAGTTCTGGACAGATTTGGAAATTGTTCCAAATATGAACTTGCCAATCACCCTTTATTGTGATAACAACGGTGCAGTGGCAAATTCTAAAAAACCTAGAAGCCATAAGCGTGGAAAGCATATTGAGCGGAAATATCATCTCATCAGGGAGATACTGCAACGAGGAGATGTGATCGTCACACAGGTAGCCTCGGAGCACAACATTGTTGATCCGTTTACTAAGTCTATCACGGCTAAAGTGTTTGAGAGACACCTAAAAAGTCTAGGGCTGCGAGCTACTCAGTAGGACAGTGGGAGAAACTTTAGATAATTGATATTCTAGTTCTCTCGACCAGCATGTACTCCACTGACGTTTTAGTCCAAGTGGGAATTTGTTGGGTTTTATGTCCTAAAACTCGTAGTTTGTAAACTGTTTGAATGTATATATTTTATTTCAATAAAGTTGTTATTGAATTTTAGTGAATTGTGTTTGTATTAACCTATACCAATAACTAACACCCATGGCGATAGTATGAGTACTTGAACTTCATGTGTGACATGAATGTGAATCAAGTTCAAGTAGACAGCCAAAATGGTCTATAGTATAGGGATAAGGCTGGGTACCTTATCCTGAGGACACTATTGGACGCGACTCACTTTGTATAGTACAAAACGATGTGATTCGAATCGTTTCATGTAGAGACATGTGAGTGAGGGCGTCCTGTGCAATGAGTTTGCACAAGACCGAACCCAGAAATAAAATCGCTCTTTCTTTATAACACCGTTTACTGTAAAGACCGGTTTTTTCATATGATGACTTAGGTAACTCGATCTCAATCCTGAGCTCACTATGAACTCCTGTTTATTCAACCTTATCCTTTGACTTGTACGGGTGAGAGTGGCCAGATTGCCGACTCAATAAGCCTACCATCTTGGGGATAAGATCGAATAAGTGGCTGGGGACATAGTTGTGCGAGATGGAATTCACTCTTACCCGCTTTAAGGGTTAGTAGAGAGGTTGTTCCCTTAAGTGCTGACTCCAGGTCTTGAACAATGGGCCCATCCTCTCCTGATCAGGGAGGAATCTGATTTGATGGTTGGACCACAAATCAATTGTTCATTAGAGGGGTCAGTGGTACTTAAGGAACAAGATATAATACAAGGGTTAAACGGTATAAATGACCCGTTGTGATTACGAACGACCTGTGAAGGATCGACTTACTGATGATAGTTAGATCAAGAGGACACAATATATCTATAGTGAGGAGAGTGCAGCCCTTGGACTTTAGTGGAGTCTCCGGGGGTTAACAAATGTTGGTTAGTTCGGTTGAAAGAGTTTTGACCGGATAATCTCGTATCGTTGGAGCTCATGATCTGTAGGTCCTTACGGTTCTCCTGGCTAGCTCGGATAAAGCCGTGAAACAATATAAAAGAAAAGAAAAGAATTTGAATCGTTCAAATTCGGGTTTGTGGAAGAATATGGACATATTTAAATATGATTTAAATATGAGATTGGTCTACAATATGAATTGGATTCATATGCAAAAAGTCGGTTTTCGGAAAACCGGGTTTAATTATATTATTTAATTAATATTTGATATTGAATTAAATAATATTAATTAATATATATATATATTATTTATTAATTAAAAAGTTTAATTAATAAAATAATTATTATTATTTTTAATAATATATATATATATATACATATATATATATATATATATATATATACATGTGTCTTACATGCAAGATGTAAGACACATGTTATATATATACAAGGTATATATATATGAATCATCAGATCAATTAAAAAAAAATAAAAATCAAAAACAGGCGTGAGTGCTTTTTGGGTTTCATGATTTTCAAATTGAAATTGTGATTTCAATTTTCATTCTCCGTCTTCTTCCTCGGATAAAAATAGCTCTCTGTGAAGAAAAAAGGTTTTTCTTCAGTGAGCTTCTTCCTTATTTTCTCTTGTAAAAGGAGTCCCACTACTCCGTTTCTCGGCCCGAGGATAGCGAGATTACCGTGGGTGGTCCACGAAGATTTCGTGAGAAGGCTCGTTGAGCTTGTGTGGAGCTTCTGGCGGTGAAAATTGAAGAAATATGAACGACAAGGGTATGTGTTCTAATTTCTCTTTTTCATTGCGTTTGCATGTTTCCGTTTGTTTCAATCGATGAAATTTGAGTGTCTATGATCCAAATCGCTTCCGCTGCGTGCCAAGCGCTCCATCACGAGCAAGGTGTACTTTGATTTATCTTATAAGAAACCACTTGCATGCTGACGACTCAAATCTCAAAACTCGTGAACACAAGATATTAATGCTAACGGGAAAACAAACAAGTGTATGCATAAGTTAAGAACATTTCAAAATTTTACATCCTACTCTCTCACGTGTGTGTGTGCTTAGCTTCTCCTACTCTAGCTGTTATAGACCCGGAATTCCTTTAATCGATCCTAAGACTCGTTTTCCCCCTACTTCTAGCGTTGAGAACAGTCTATTGGCTTAACGGGTCGGAAAGAGCAACAAAACAATTGGCCCAATTCTTTTCTTCTTTTCCTTGGTACTTTGTACCCTTTTCTTTTTCTTTTTCTTCTTTCGAGAGAGCCTAACACGTCAAGTTTAATTCACTTCACGTTTTTAAGGACAAGTGTTCACTTCAATTAGTCACCCTTTCATGCAGTGGCAACCGTGGGTTACACGATCGCCCCTGATTACACGGGTAACACAAGAAGGAGGAACACCTCAAGAAAGAACATTTTTCATGCTTTTTACTCATAGAAATTTGAAAAATTTAGGCATAAAGCTTTGCTTAAAACAAATGAGTTATTACAAATTCTAACACATCAAGCCTCCCTAAATATGCCTTTCGAGGTGACAACAAATTTTCATATCAAATAAAATAACTCTAAGCCTATCAGAACCAAGAGTAAGAGGGCTATGTGCTCGATGAATGTAGAGAGTATTCGGAAATTTTTTAAAATAAGCTCAAAATATGCATACAACTCATGGTTTATTCGAAATGCACAAATATGGAGTATTCACGAGTAAATCACAGACAGTCCTCATCGGACAACATGCATTCAGATTCTCATACATCTCAAAATCAAAGTATCCATGCACAAAAACTATAAAGAAGTCCAAAACTAAATCCACCCCCCACCTAAAACATTGCATTGTCCCCAATGCAACTAATCCAACAGATAAAACAGTGAGAGCGATAAAATTACTAAGGGAACAGGAACCTCCCCTGAATTTTAACGGGATCGGTGGAAAGGGATGTGTGTCCTCATTTTTTTTTTCGAAATGGATCCGCAATGGTGGTCACTTCTCTTCTCTCACCTATGAAAATAAGACAACAAACTTAAACAACTAGAAATAAACAACAATAGTAAACTAATAACAAACAGAAAATACAGTCCAAGCTCGGGTGCCTCCGAGAAGCGCAAATTTTTAGAGTCGATTGCTCGACTGTATTCTCGCACACGACTCATCCATAATCGTACTTGGAAGATGCTCCATCCATCTTCCTAATTTCATCATTCCTGCAAAAAATCTTAAACAATTTTCTCTCTTGTGCCTTCTGCACACATACAACATCAATTTCAAATAAAACATAAACAACTTCGACATTCCCAACGGACTCCTGCGATTTTAACCCATCTATCCTAAACTCACTCACATCTCCATCAGACTCAACACACAGGACACCTTTATCAACATTGATTTTAAATTTTACAGTTTTTATAAAAAGATGTCCCAATAGAATTGGTGCAGAAACATGAGAGGGTTCAACATTCATTTCAAGAACATAAGAATCAGCAGGAAAGTGCAAATTAATTAGTTTGACTAAAACGTCATCCACCTTTCTCAAGGGATGCGCACAAGAATTATCAGCCAATTGCACAATAACACCGGTTTCATGCAAGTCATTCAGTTTAAGCTCTTTAAAAACAACATGTGACATTACATTAGTCGATGCTCCTAATTCTTGCATGGCATGATTGATTATTTTATCTCCTATAGTGCAAGGCAAAGTAGAAGGAATTATCTCAGCAGGATTTTCAACAATTGTCAAGGTAGAAACAGTCGAATCAAAAAATTCAGTCAAGGGTGGTTCATGCAACTCATATTCATCAAAAAGTTCAGTTAAACATAATGGGTCATCCCCATCCTCAACAGTCATGCATATGTTATGTGTTACGTCTCCAAAAGTGACTATTTTAGGGACTTATTTGGTATAAAAAGATGTACACTCTTAAGCATTTTTGGTAGAATTTAGCCTAAACATGTGCTTATATATGAGAATTTGTAGAATGAAGCTAAATTAGGACTTATGTGTAAAAGGAAGGAAAAAGAACCAAAAACAAAGCTAAAGAGTTGAAATCTGCACATTGCTGAAACATTGCGAAAACATTGCTGTCTCAGCAATGTTTTAAGTGAAAGTTGTTAAGTTGTCTAACTGATTTCCATTTTGTTACGAATTTTCAGCCGCCCATTCTTTCTCCTGCTGCCACATGGAAGGTCGTCGTTCAGAACGGATGGTTCTCCTTGGCCTAATCGTACCTGCAGAACACTATAAAAGGAGGTCAAGGGGGAAGGTTGAACACACACTCGAAGGCGTAGACTCTCCATCTCAACGTAGTCTTTTCTGCTCTTTTTCTCTCTTCCGTTTGTTGGTTGAAGGACTCAGCTGTTGGAGTCGATAATCTGAGAGGAAGAAGAGAAGATTTGTCTTCTCTTCTGATTAGATTCATCCAAACAAGGCTCTCCTTCTTCCTTCATCCGAGGCGTTCGCGACGAGGGACTCTACGCACGCATCTACTTGCCTTTTATGCTTTCTGTTTCTGTTTTCGTTGCTGTCTGTTGTAATTCGTTTATGGTTGCTACTCTAATTCATTTCGTCTCTTTCTGTTTAGTTTTCATCAGTTTAAGTTGTTGCTTTGTTTGAACCTTGGTAAATCCGAGAGTTAATTGGAGTACTTCGCAACTGTCTTCCTGCTTCTCTTCTCCTATTCTGTCATTTACATTCTGTTAAGCATGACTTCACCATCTATTCTTTCCATCCCATCTTCATCCATGAGTAACTAAACCACATAAGGGTATGCTAATGACAAGTCTATAGGTAGAAATACGTGAATCAAGCATGTAGGTTAGCTTCAAATGCATTGAATGTATGTAAGCTTCATCCCACGGGCAAATTCGATTGGCCATCCATTTTGTCTAAAGAACTCCTAACCTCTGGAAGGAGAAAGAGTTCAAAGTCGTACATTCATGCTAGCCTTTCATGGTAGCCAGAAAAAGACCTAGGAATAGGCGTTTTCCTAGTACAAATCACTAAACTTGCTTTTATAAATAGATGCTTAAGGCCTTACTTGGACATGAGTAAACTAAAGGATCTAATGCATGAAGTCGAAAGATACATGAGAATGAGTTAGTTTGATGCATGATGAGTTGATCTACTGCTTAAGAATCGTATGCAAAAGCCTATAGAGGAGTCGTTAGTAGCCCTTGTTTCCCTACTTTACCCCTAATTCGTTGTTAGTAACATTGCTAGAAAATTGCTGTCTGCGCAATTTTCTTAGTTCAAATTGTTGCCTTAGCCATTTTTCTTAGTTTTCTGTTTTGCGATTTTATTGCTAGATAATTGCTTTCTCCGCAATTCTTTTCCTTCTACATTTGAGTTTACCTATCTACTTGCACTTGTTTATGCTTTCATATCTCGCACGTTTGGTAGAGGATATTTTGAACTATCGCTTAAATTCAAGCTGTCGAGGCTTACCAAAATAAATTTATAAAGCCTATAACCGAGGCTTTGCAACCAGTGGTAATAGGGTCGATCCAAGGAGTAAGAACGATCAAAATCACAATTAAAATTGGGATTTAACTAATTGATTGATTTTCGTAACGGGGGGTTTTTAGCATGCAAGGGAAATAATAAAACGCTAAAAGAATAACAAGTAGAAAACGTGTGCACGGTTTGGGAGTTTTGGGATCAAATGTTAGACAATTCCGGTTCATCATTTAATGCTAAATTCATGGTATTCAGTTTATTATGCACGCGGACGACTACCAGAGAAGCCCCAAAGTAGCCGACTCCATGGATTTTAATTAGACCACACAGTTCTAATTATACGTTCTCTAAGCTTATATCAAGCTGATCAGCCCTAAGATAAATCTAGACAGTCACTAGCTAACCGCGACGAACATTCGAGCGTGAATTCTAATTGCCAGTAGATTGCCCGCAAACGCCGTATGCAATCAACAATTATCCTACCCGACCCGATACTTCGATTTAGTTTTATCTACCTGTGTTACTTAGTCGAGCAGTGAGAGGCACGGCATCGCTACTCTTTAACATACACAACATGCAAAATTACTCTAGTGTCAATCGTCGAAATTCAACATGCGCGTTGGATTAAGCAAAGCAGATAAATGCTAATAAAAAGAACCAATATGCATCATTCAAGATTAGATTATCAAAACCAAAAACGTCCAACAAAATCTCCCTAAAATATTCCCAAACCGTTCACCCTTACCTTAGCCGCTCATGGCGCGGTTTGTCAATTCCGCTCCAACAATGGCCATGGAAGGTGTAATCAACGTATTACAATGAAGATGGAGCTCACTAGCATGCCAACAATGGCGGAGCTCCAACAAAGATAGAGAAAAACCGAGGAAGAAGAAGACTAGAAGCTCTAAAAATGGTGGTGAGAGCCCTCTAATCCGCGCAGAAAATCGTCCTAATAAGCTGTTGTAATCGTCGTAGCGTCGAGACGCTAGGCCAGCGTCTCGACGCTGCGCCCTAATTGAAGGGAATGAACTCTTCATTCCCCGCAGCGGAAGCGTTTGGAATCGTTACTTTGATTTATTTAGAATTAAACAAAAAATACAAGTTAAGCATATGTATTACCTTTGATGAACAATCATCTTCTTGTGTTCCTTTTTCCACGAGATCTTCCTCGCTATGACTCGAACACGGGATCAAGGCTTGTGGGAGCTCTTTGAAAGAATGAGAGAACAATTCTCTCTGCAGAGGGTGAGTGGTGTGTTTGGCCAACCCTTTGGCTAAATTATTTATAATAAGACTTTTAGGAATTAATTTTATTTTATAAAATACATTTTAATATCTAATATAATAAAATATGTATTTTATATTTATTTGAATCTTATTCAAATATTATAAAATTAATCTTTTATAATATACTTTAAACCAATTTGAATCTCATTCAAGTAACATATGTATATAGTTTTTAATATTAATGTATCATATACATAAACTATTTTCTCTAATATTTAATGTATCAAATACAATAAATATATTTTACTCTCCTACATTTAATATATCAAATATATTAAATATTAATTTTAATATTTCAAATTTTTCTTTCAACTAAATTGATCCTTGTAGTGTTACTATGAGCTAGCAAGGGGACCTTATGGACCTACAGATTTATAAGCTCCAATGATACAAAATTAATTAATTAAACTCTTTAATTAATTGACTTTCATTCATTAACTCTAGGTCACTCCACTATAGGTCTAGAGTTGCACTCTTATGCACTGTAGGACAAGTTGTGTCCATGGATATAACCATTACATGCAAGTCGATCCTTCACGAGTTGTTCGTAATTACAGCTGGGTCAAAAGTCCGTTTTACCCCTGTAATTACATCTTACACCTTAAGTACCACTGATTCTCTAATGAACAACCTGTTTATGATCCAACCATAAACGAAGTCCCTCTCGGGCCAGTGAGAGGGTGGGGCCCCATTGTTCAAGTCTCGAAATCAGCACTTAAGGGAACTACTCATCTACTTTCCCTATATAGGAAATAAGTGAATTCCATCTTGTGAAACTTATGTTCCCAACTCCCTATTTGGTCAAGTCCCCAAAATGGTAGGCTTATAGAATCGGCTATAAAGGCCATTCTCACCCATACAAATCAAAGGACGAACCCTCACAGGCAGGAGTTCATAACTCACTCAGGATTAAGATCGAGTCACATATGATCATCCTGTGAAATACTAATCTTCTCAAATAACGGATTTATAAAGAGAGATTATATATTTCGTGGTCCAGTCTTATACAAACTCATTGTATAGGATACCCCCACTCACATGTCTCTACATGAATGATTTGGATCAAATCATTTGTAACAATTTCAAAGTGGGCCGTATCAATAGTGTTACCAGGATAAGGCACCCAACCTTATCCATATACTATAGACCCTTTAGGTTATTACTTGAACATGATCCTCCCGTATGTCAACTACATACAGTTCAAGATTACACTAATAACCTTGGATTTTATTTATATAATGAATATTATAAATTACAAATAATAATAATAAAATAATTATCAAATAATTATTAATTAATTACGAGGCTTTAGGGCATAAATCCCAACAATCTTCCACTTGCACTAAAGCCGGTGAGACATGTATCCTAGGGCATACTCTACACCCAACATGTTCTCCCGCTTGCCCTAGTGAAGATGAGACATGTCTCATAATCCTAGACATTCTTGGTGGCTTTCAAACACTTTAGCCTGGAAAGTCTTTTTATATAGATCAATACGACTGTCAATTAAAAGTCATCTTGGTCCTACCACGATTCTTTCTCTCTCAGCAGGATACCCTATATATTGATGTTATCTAAGTTCCTTAAGTTTAGCCATTACATGAAATGTTTTAGGCTTAACTATATCTGAAACATCTTTCAGACCAATAAGAAATTATTTGAGTTATGCAAGTTTTTTACTTCATAAGCAAAAACACTTAACTTGCATACCATGCTCCACCATCTAGGGTAAACATAGATTTCCATAAATCTTTGTTAAAACCAGTGCATCTCGTAAAGATCAAATCTCTAACCTCATACACAAAGATATAATTTCTCATTTTATCCATAGATATTTTGAGAAAAGTTTTTATTTTTCTGCGCAATGGTCATACCATTGGGTTAACTAATAAATGCTAACCAATTTTACTGTCAAATGTCATGTCTCAAGTGTACATTAGATTTTCTCCCACTCAAACGTAGATAGTCAATCTTATGTTCTCAACATTTTGAAATGTCTGAGGACACTATTCCTTAGACAATCTAAACTTCATGTAAGAATGATACATTATCATTTTTGAAGTATTACATCATATACTTGACAACAAATTTGTCAATATAAGATGTGTGAGACATAAATAACATTTTGTCTTCGAAAACTCTATTTTAGGACATACCTAGTAATTTAAATCATTCATTTGGAATTGGTTAGATAGTCAACAATTTATGTTGGATTGAAATCTTACATCATTCACAATGAGTAGTAAGTCATCCACATAAAATATGAGAAAATTCCACTAAGTAATTAATGATTTCTTTGTCTATACAATATCATTAATATTTATTCAAAGTCATAGTTTTTTATACTTTTATTAAACCTTACATTCAAAAATCTAGTGTTCAAATTCATTTCATAAATGAACATTTACTTCTTGCAAACCTTTTGCTTTTGATTTTTGAAATTGAACTCATGTAATTGATTTGTAAATGCATTCTTTAAGACTTCTTTTCAAAAAAGATTTCTTAAACTTTCACTTGACATATCTCATATGCAACAATGAATTAGGAAATGCTTATATACTCTAATATGACAACAAATGAGAAAGTTTATCCATAGTTTACTTTCTCCATCTATATTTGTCATTAGTCTTATTTTGAAGGTCTGTACCTTCTAATTTACAAATCTTTTACTTTTGTAGATATATTCAAAACCTATGGGTTTTACCCCATCACGAATATCTACAAGTTCTAGATAAAGATGAGTACATCTACTCTATCTCGAGATTTATGACTTTGGTCTACTAGTCTTTGTCATTGACCCTCATTTCAACTTTGAGGTCAAGAAGCCCTACATTTTGTCATCTAATTTGACAACTTAGGCTTCATATAAGCTCTTGTAACAGTCGGGTCATCTCATAACTCTCCCATTACGATGAGGCTTATCCAATTCATGACTAGGATCCATTTGACTATCAAATGTAATTAAATTGTTAACAACTTTTATTAACTATTTAGTGGCTTCACTTGGAACCAACTTTTCAACACTATTGAACATATTCAAGTTTCAGCATGTATGCTTAAGACACTCAAAACTCGAAGGGTTGTAAACTAATTTTACTACTCTTCTATAATCTCAAAGTTGTCTCATGGACATCTTTTAGATATAATGATGTTCACTATACAATCTATATTGTATATCCTAACAAGAGTCTGATAATGACGTGTAATTCTTTATTGTTCTGACCATGTCTAACAAGGTCTTGTTTCTCCTCTTACAGCACAATTTCACACAATTGTACTTTGTCCTAGAGTTGTGATAAAATCTCACTTTCTATCAATTAGTCTTAGTACATAACGTTCCTGTACTTTTCACTGTGATCTGATCATAGTGTTTTGATAGATTTACCTAATTGACCTTCAACTTGAGTCTTATATTCCTTGAACTTTTCAAAATATTCAGACTTATGTTGCATTAGGTTACGATACTTATTTCTTGAATAATCATTCGCTAGAGTGATATGAAATATTCATCAGTGTTCTTTGGCCTGTAGGCTTTTCCAACAAAAACCTATTAATTATCTTGCATGAAAGGCAAGATCTTAAGACATATAAAGTAATTAACTCTAACATTTAGAGAATCACTTCTTAGTAGTCTTTTTATTCAAATTGATCAAAATCAATCTTGAATGCCAAAGACGGGTATCATATTTTAGGAGAATCTAAATTGTCTTTATATTCTGGATTCTATAATCCTGAATATCTCACTGTGTAGTATTTTATATGTTAACAATTTAACACATACAAATTATTCTTATTTTTCGGCTGAACTTTTCAAACAATTTTGAAAATAAAAATTTAGTACTAAAATATTCATACTATATGAACATTTTATTAGTAATAAAGTTAGAGAAATTGAATTTCTCCTATGATACTAAAAACACCATATTCAGCATTAAATAACAATTATTTCTAATGGACATCTTAATGTCTCTCACTACATTAATTGAGATGGATTTTCTGGTGCCAACAAGTAGAGATCATTCTACATAATTAAGTATTTTCCAAGAATTATATAAAGTGTAATGAAGAACAAATCTTAATAGTGGATTTGAATCTACTATATAGGTGGTAATGAAAAAATCTAGTAAATCAAATTTACTTTTATCCATGTTCTTCTTATAGAGGTATTTCATAAATTCCTCTTATTATGACTATTTTGCTAATTTAGAAACTATTTTCTTTTAGCCACAGTCATATGGTTTCTTTTCTTGGATTTTAGTAATACTTAATTTTTGAGATTATTTAGATAAATCTCTAAATCTAGCTTTTATTGACTTCAACAATATCTCATATGTTGTTGTCATCTTCTTTATCTTCTTAGCTTGACATCTAATATGTCAAATAGAAAATTTGTATAAGCCATCTCGTTATATTGATTTATTAATCATGTGCTTTACGAACAATTCGATTAGCATTGGCAACAGGTTTTTTAGAACATTTCTCAATAAAGACAAATTAAATAAAAAATTTACACGGTCATTATATAGTGTTAACATTATTTTTCCAAGTGATATTATTTTCTCAATTTGACAAATTAGCAACGAAAAATAAAATTGAGAGAAATAGACATAATATTGAAATATATAAAAAATATATATTTATCTAATAACATGCAATCAATATTCATTCAATTTCAGCATAGAAAACAAACAATTTGATAAATGAACCCTGAAACATTATTGTTTTAATGCTATGATACTTTAGTGAGTTAGAACAAGTGCCGCCGTAGGGTAGGTCAAATGCCCCTTCACTAAACCGAGACAATCTCAACCAAGTGTTATCCCAAAATAACTCTTATTTCTATAACATTTAGTTACCATTAGTTTGGTCAAGAAAATCATTAACAACCTTAATGATATCTTTGTAAGTATAACCCATCATTTTAGATTCTATAATTTTATCCCAACAAGTGTCGCCGTAGGGTAGGTCAAGTATTGGAAATAAAATTACAATCCTATCCTTCTCAGGAGATTCACCCTGATATTAACCCATGTAAACACCTTCCGTAGGGGGACGGTCCAAAAGCCGCCGCGAGGCCCCACATGAATCTCACGTTATGAACCAATGATAGAGACCGTAGGATATGTTGACAAATTTCATTCTCCCACTTACTATTTAAAAATACTTTCTCAAGAGATTCACCCTGATATTGACCCATGTAAACACCTTCCGTAGGGGGACGGTCCAAAGCCGCCTCGAGGCCTCACATGAATCTCACGTTGTGAATCTATGGTAGAGACCGTAGGGTTATTTTGATATATGTCTTTCTCCCACTAAGTATTTTGAAATAAGGTTTTCTACTACTTAGACAAATTAGGCTAATCTCATTTATCTAAGTTTTTCAATCTACCCTTTCATAACCCTTATGTTGGTTAGATTGATTTTAATGTGAATTATCAAGTATATTAAACTATTTAAAACTAATCACATTATGAGCCTGTTTAATGAAATAAAATAAAATTTGACTAATTCAACCCCCAGGCCAGTTCTTAGGTAGAGGTGTTCCTTTTCAGTCAACTTAAGTACCTCACCCGAGTAACCTTTCTTAGACAGGGTTCCCTTATAGTCAATTTTTATTTCAAATTCATTAATCTTTAATTAACTATTAATTACTAGATCAATGAACTTCAGTTGATTTTAAGCAATGTTTTTAATCCTATTAAAAACCAATTCACCTTATGGATAATCTTGAATTTTTAACAATTTTAAACCCATTAAAATAAAATTAAAGATTATCATATATTCTAATGTTATTAGAATAAAAGATAAACTAAATTCAAATATTTAAACTATTTAAATAATGAATTAAATTATCTTTTAAATAGGGAAAAAAATATAATCTCATAGGAAAATATCCTAACCTCATTTGGAAAATATCCCTAATACTTATTGAGAAAATATATCTAAATCTTATTGGGATGGGAAAAGATTTATCAAGATTTCTCAATCTTATTTGGAAAAGATTTTCCTGATATCACTATATCTAGGAAAATATATCCTAATCAATATTAGAAAAATATGGATTCCTATTATAAAAGGAAGTATCCTAATTTAAAATTTCCAAATATAACAATTATATTAAAGATATGGAAATATAAACATATTAGAAAATCATCTAATCAAATTAGAAAGCATTTTAATCATAATATTCTAAATATAACACTTATATTAAAAATAATTAAAATGCATGATCATGCTTAACCTATGGTGAGATTTTAATCTAGATGACATACTCTATGCAATCAATTAAAATTTAAAACATACATCAACATGCATAATTAAATTAAAAACACAGCAAAATTGACCGGCATATTTGGCATATCCTAAGAATTTGAAAGCAATTTTGAATTACATTAATTTAAATCCAAGACATATCTTGGTCTTCAAAATCTTCCTTGAGCCTTCCAAATTTAAATCCAATTTCCATAACTCAATTTGGATATTCCAAATCAAATCAAATCCATAGACATTCCAAATCTGAATTTAAATTTCCATATTTTATTTTAGACATTCCAAATTCCAAATATAAATCTAAATCTTCAGAATTGATTTTGGACATTCCTAATCAAATCTATAGAAATTCCAAATTTGAATCTAAATTTAGAGATTTTATGTTGGACATTTCAAACATTCTAAATCTGAATCTAAATATACATAATTGATTTTGGACATTTCAAATCAAATCTATAGAAATTCCAAATTTGAATCTAAATTTCTAGATTTTATGTTAGACATTCCAAACATTCTAAATCTGAATCTAAATCTACAGAATTGATTTTGGACATTCCAAATCAAATCTATAGACATTTCAAATTTGAATCGAAATTTCCAGATTTTACGTTGGACATTCCAAACATTCAATTCGGTAGGATTCACACAAATTGAATCTTCAATTTCGTAATGGCTTCAATTCCACCATCGTTTGACACCATCTTCAATTCCGTAATGGCTTCAAATCCACAAATTTCAATTGGTTTCCATCCGTAATGGCTTCAAAAAATCATACAAGAGAATTCCTATCTCTTTCGAGTTTCACATTTGATCTAAACAAAACAATAAAACTAATGCCAAAATACGCCTAAACAGTCAATTTGCAAACCACATATATCACATATATAAAAAAAAATTAAAATACCCACCATCTACAATTAATTCTAAACAAAACTCAAAGAAGCTCTGATACCAATTGAAGGGAATGAACTCTTCATTCCCCGCAGCGGAAGCGTTTGGAATCGTTACTTTGATTTATTTAGAATTAAACAAAAAATACAAGTTAAGCATATGTATTACCTTTGATGAACAATCATCTTCTTGTGTTCCTTTTTCCACGAGATCTTCCTCGCTATGACTCGAACACGGGATCAAGGCTTGTGGGAGCTCTTTGAAAGAATGAGAGAACAATTCTCTCTGCAGAGGGTGAGTGGTGTGTTTGGTCAACCCTTTGGCTAAATTATTTATAATAAGACTTTTAGGAATTAATTTTATTTTATAAAATACATTTTAATATCTAATATATTAAAATATGTATTTTATATTTATTTGAATCTTATTCAAATATTATAAAATTAATCTTTTATAATATACTTTAAACCAATATGAATCTCATTCAAATAACATATGTATATAGCTTTTAATATTAATGTATCATATACATAAACTATTTTCTCTAATATTTAATGTATCAAATACAATAAATATATTTTACTCTCCTACATTTAATATATCAAATATATTAAATATTAATTTGAATATTTCAAATTTTTCTTTCAACTAAATTGATCCTTGTAGTGTTACTATAAGCTAGCAAGGGGACCTTATGGACCTACAGATTTATAAGCTCCAATGATACAAAATTAATTAATTAAACTCTTTAATTAATTGACTTTCATTCATTAACTCTAGGTCACTCCACTATAGGTCTAGAGTTGCACTCTTATGCACTGTAGGACAAGTTGTGTCCATGGATATAACCATTACATGCAAGTCGATCCTTCACGAGTTGTTCGTAATTACAGCTGGGTCAAAAGTCCGTTTTACCCCTGTAATTACATCTTACACCTTAAGTACCACTGATTCTCTAATGAACAACCTGTTTATGATCCAACCATAAACGAAGTCCCTCTCGGGCCAGTGAGAGAGTGGGGCCCCATTGTTCAAGTCTCGAAATCAGCACTTAAGGGAACTACTCATCTACTTTCCCTATATAGGAAAGAAGTGAATTCCATCTTGTGAAACTTATGTTCCCAACTCCCTATTTGGTCAAGTCCCCAAAATGGTAGGCTTATTGAATCGGCTATAAAGGCCATTCTCACCCATACAAATCAAAGGACGAACCCTCACAGGCAGGAGTTCATAACTCACTCAGGATTAAGATCGAGTCACATATGATCATCCTGTGAAATACTAATCTTCTCAAATAACGGATTTATAAAGAGAGATTATATATTTCGTGGTCCAGTCTTATACAAACTCATTGTATAGGATACCCCCACTCACATGTCTCTACATGAATGATTTGGATCAAATCATTTGTAACAATTACAAAGTGGGCCGTATCAATAGTGTTACCAGGATAAGGCATCCAACCTTATCCATATACTATAGACCCTTTAGGTTATTACTTGAACATGATCCTCCCGTATGTCAACTACATACAGTTCAAGATTACACTAATAACCTTGGATTTTATTTATATAATGAATATTATAAATTACAAATAATAATTATCAAATAATTATTAATTAATTACGAGGCTTTAGGGCATAAATCCCAACACTAATTAATCCGCGCGTGCTTCGATGGCGTCGCGACGCTAGGCTAGCGTCGCGACGCTGCCCCGATAAAATTCCTGCGCGCGCCTCCTCCGGAGCGTCTCGACGCCAAGCAGGGTCTCGACGCCAGGGCAGCGTCGAGCTAGCGTCTCGACGCTATCACTCGATGCTTGCTCTCGGGTTTTTTAGCGTCGAGCCAACTCAAGCAATTGAACTTCACAATTGAAAATCCAGGGATGGGAAAGAGCAAGTTCAAGCAATTGAACTTCGCAGTGGAAGACCATTGGTAAGCAACACTAGAGATACACCAATGAGAGTAGAGAATGAAGATTCTAATGCTCCACTGGATTTTCTACCAAACCATGGTCAACCATCAACAAACACATCAAGGGTGAGGTTGGGACCAATTATTGTGGAACCAAAAGAGATACCAAGGCCTCCCCTACCCTTAGGCGACCTAAAGTGCCTACATATGTGCCACCACCTCCATTCCCTAGAAGGCTGAAGAAAAAACAAGAATAGGAAGTGCACTTTAATAAATTTTTAGAAATTTTAAAACAAGTGCATGTGAACATTCCATTTGTAGAAGTCTTGCAGTCTATGCCTTCATATGTTAACTTTTTGAAAGATATAATTACTAACAAAAAAAATATTGGTGAATTCGAAACAGTGAATCTCACCGAGGAGTGCAGTGTCATACTTCAGAACAAGCTACCAAAGAAGGAGAAGGGTCCTGGTTCCTTCACCCTAGCAGTTGAGTTAGGGGGCAAGCACGTGGGCAGAACTCTTTGTGACCTGGGAGCCCTAAACTATTGAAGCTAACGGAAAATTAAAACAATAAAAACTGTGAAGGAACAAATTTAAATGGCATGTTTGACTTCAAAGAATGGGATTGATCACAATTGGTGTTCAGATCATCGATAACTAAATACATAGACACAACGCTTAAAGCACGCAATTCGTTTGGTTATTTCTAACTCAAACGACCCAAAGATACAATTAGAAAAGTTCAATTCTAATTGTTATTGACAGTTTCTCAAAATAAGGTGATCAATCCTAAAATGATTAACGGACAGAGACGGGAACATTGCGACGAATTAACCCGGAGACTAAATCGATTTTTCCTCTTTACCCAAAATCTAACATGAAGGTTATCTAATTTCTACCCCCAACTGTCACTTGAGATCAAACTAAATACCCATATTCAGATTTGTGTTACCTAGCGATTGAGGCAATAATACGTCCTAATCTCTAACGGTAAAGCATGCATAAGGACTCGGGCGTCACTCCTAATCAGTTACCCAAACTATTTAGATGAAGAACAAGGAAGAAGATGCATAAGGAAGACAATCTAATTCATACACAAATTAGGGAAAATCTCCCTTAATCCAAATTGATTACAATCCCAAACTAGAAATCAAACACTTACTTGTTTAGCTATCCATGGAGGTGAAGAAGAGAGCCACAAATGGCTAAGAATGCCCAAATTTCGAAAGAGGTAGGAGAAGAGCCAAAAGAGAATGCCCTAAATTAAGAAAAATGGGTATTTATACCCAATTTTCCGTCGGGCGCCTAGGCGCTGAGCTCTCTGGAAAATTTACAAAATCGGGCATTTTTGTTGACTTTTAATGACGGGCTTCTGCTGGGTTTTAATGACGGTCATTTACAGTCACGGGCGCTGAGCGAGGGGCGCGGGCATGAGGTGTTTACCGACCGTTGACTGTTGACTGGTGCAGTTGACTTTTACAAAATGAAGAAAATATTGCATTCACTAAGATTTGAACCTAGGCATCCCCATTGTCTTGGCAAACCTTGAACCATTAAGCCATTAATCAGTTTTGCGTTATAATTAGATTATTTAATTAATTTATTATAATCACTCAAAACCGTTAATTAATAAAATGCTCTTAAATATTCATTTAAGCTCTTAATTTACGCAAATGCCCGATTTACCCCTTAACAATTAAATTATACAAAATATATCAATTAAGCCCAAATAATTATTCTAATTTACAAGACTTAGGAGCTAAATATTAGCACTTTTAGAGTGCTATCATTAACAAATTATTAACCTCACACCTCACACGCATGCTCATAAAGCATGGTTAACTTTACTCAAATACCGGGTAGTCCCCAGGTAGGAGGTGTTCCGTCAATTCAAGTCCTCCAACCTTAGACAGGAGTTCACTGGGTGAGTTTCTCATAACCTTAGCATTTACGAGATAACGACCTATTTTATCTAATAAAACAGACCGGACCATTTAACCCTAAATGAGCATGCCACTTATCTTTGTTATAGATTTTAAAAGTCTAAGTCATTTTTACAACACTTGCAAAAAACTAGACTTACTACAACAAACTTCTATATGCTTCTCAAACATACATTCGCTAAGGCATGGCAAGTTGAATATTTAACTTCCTAATCAATATAACACTTATATCGATTATGCTCTTAAACGTACAACTCCTAATTAATAAATTAATATAACACTTATATCAATTTTCAAGAATTAAACATGCATCCTATACATTATAACACTTATAACATACAATATGCATAAAACTAACGTTGGAAGTTTTAATTTCATATTTAATATAACACTTATATCAATTATTCTATTAAACATTAAAATCCAATTCATGTATTAGTATAACTCTTATATTAATACTCATGAATTAAACATCATATACATTATAACACTTATAACATACAATCTGCATAAAACTTAGGCAACTTATGTTGTAGGTTCAATTCCACAATTAATATAACATTTATATTAATTATTCTATTAAACTAACAACAACTAATTCATGAATTAATATAACTTTTATATTAATACTCATGAATTCCTAAATATGCATACTATATATTATAACACTTATAACATATTAACTATTCATGGAACATGCTTCCTACGGTGGGATTTTAAATCTATATGGCATACGTGCGGAAGCGATTTGGATCATAGACACTCTAATTTCATCAATTTAAACAAACGGAAACATGCAAACGCAATGAAAAAGAGAAATTAGAACACATACCCTTGTCGTTCGAATTTCTTCAATTTCACCGCCAGAAGCTCCTCATGAGCTCAACGAGCCTTCTCACGAAACCTTCGTGGATCACCCACGGTAGTCCCGCTATCCTCGGGCCGAGAAACGGAGTAGTGGGACTCCTTTTACAAAAGAAAAGGAAGATGAAGCTCACTGAAGAAAAAACAAATTTTCTCTTCACAGCGAGCTCAGCCAAAGGAAGAAGACGAAGAGGGGCGTTCAAATTGAAAAAATCTCATTTCTATTATGATCCCCAAAGTGCACTAAGCACTTTCTTTTTTTTTTTTTTTTTTTTTTTTTTAATTGATCTAATTTTATTAATTAAACTTTTTAATTAAGAAAAAAAAAATATATATATATTAAATTAATTAATATTATTTAATTCAATATCAAATATAAATTAAATAATATAATTAATCCCGGTTTTTCGAAGACCGACTTTTCACATATGAATTCAATTCATATTGTAGACCAATCTCATATTTAAATCATATTTAAATATGTCCATATTCGTCCACAAACCCGAATTTGAACGATTCAAATTCTTTTCTTTTCTTTTATATTGTTTCACGGCTTTATCCGAGCTAGCCAGGAGAACCGTAAGGACCTACAGATCATGAGCTTCAACGATACGAGATTATCCGGTCAAAACTCTTTCACCGAACTAACCAACATTCGTTAACCCCCAGAGACTCCACTAAAGTCCAAGGGCTGCACTCTCCTCACTGTAGATATATTGTGTCCTGTTGATATAACTATCATCAGTAAGTCGATCCTTCACAGATCGTTCGTAATCACAACGGGTCATTTATACCGTTTAACCCTTGTATTATATCTTGTTCCTTAAGTACCACTGACACCTCTAATGAACAATTGATTTGTGGTCCAACCATCAAATCAGATTCCTCCCTGATCAGGAGAGGATGGGCCCATTGTTCAAGACCTGGAGTCAGCACTTAAGGGAACAACCTCTCTACTAACCCTTAAAGCGGGTAGGAGTGAATTCCATCTCGCACAACTATGTCCCCAGCCACTTATTTGATCTTATCCCCAAAATGGTAGGCTTATTGAGTCGGCGATCTGGCCACTCTCACCCGTACAAGTCAAAGGATAAGGTCAAATAAACAAGAGTTCATAGTGAGCTCAGGATTGAGATCGAGTTACCTAAGTCATCATATGAAAAAACCGGTCTTTACAGTAAACGGTGTTATAAAGAAAGAGCGATTTTATTTCTTGGTTCGGTCTTGTGCAAACTCATTGCACAGGACGCCCTCACTCACATGTCTCTACATGAAACGATTCGAATCACATCGTTTTGTACTATACAAAGTGAGCCGCGTCCAATAGTGTCCCCAGGATAAGGTACCCAGCCTTATCCCTATACTATAGACCATTTTGGTTGTCTTCTTGAACTTGATCCACATTCATGTCACACATGAAGTTCAAGTACTCATACTATCGCCATGGGTGTTAGTTATTGGTATAGGTTAATACAAACACAATTCACTAAAATTCAATAACAACTTTATTGAAATAAAATATATACATTCAAACAGTTTGCAAACTAGGAGTTTTAGGACATAAAACCCAACAATGCACATACATGATGGAGCGCATGGCACGCAGCGGAAGCGATTTGGATCATAGACACTCTAATTTCATCAATTTAAACAAACGGAAACATGTAAAACCAATGAAAAAGAGAAAGTAGAACATATACCCTTGTCGTTCGTATTTCTTCAATTTTCACCGCCAGAAGCTCCTCACGAGCTGAACGAGCCTTCTCACGAAACCTTCGTGGACCACCCACGGTAGTCCCGCTATCCTCGGGCTGAGAAACGGAGTAGTGGGACTTCTTTTAGAAAAGAAACGGACGAAGAACCTCACTGAATCAAAACAATACAGAGAGCTGAGAAGAGGAAGAAGACGTGGTTTCAAAAAAAATGAAATCCAAATTTCATTTGAATTGTGAAACCAAAAGAGCACTCAGCTCTTTTGTTTTTCTTTTTTCTTTTTTTTTTTTTTAATTGATCTGATGATATATATATATACCTTGTATATAAAATTTACACGTGTCTTACATCTTTGTAAGACACATGTAAATATATATATATATATTGACCAATAGTGTCCCCAGGATAAGGTACCCAGCCTTATCCCTATACTATAGACCATTTTGGCTGTCTTCTTGAACTTGATCCACATTCATGTCACACATGAAGTTCAAGTACTCATACTATCGCCATGGGTGTTAGTTATTGGTATAGGTTAATACAAACACAATTCACTAAAATTCAATAACAAATTTATTGAAATAAAATATATACATTCAAATAGTTTACAAACTACGAGTTTTAGGACATAAAACCCAACAATGCACATACATGATGGAGCGCATGGCACGCAGCGGAAGCGATTTGGATCATAGACACTCTAATTTCATCAATTTAAACAAACGGAAACATGTAAAAGCAATGAAAAAGAGAAATTAGAACACATACCCTTGTCGTTCGTATTTATTCAATTTTCACCGCCAAAAGCTCCTCAAGAGCTGAACGAGCCTTCTCACGAAACCTTCGTGGACCACCCACGGTAGTCCCGCTATCCTCGGGCTGAGAAACGGAGTAGTGGGACTCCTTTTACAAAAGAAACGGACGAAGAACCTCACTGAATCAAAACAATATAGAGAGCTGAGAAGAGGAAGAAGATGTGGTTTCAAAAAAATTGAAATCCAAATTTCATTTGAATTGTGAAACCCAAAGAGCACTCAACTCTTTTGTTTTTCTTTTTTCTTTTCTTTTTTTTTTAATTGATCTGATGATATATATATATACCTTGTATATAAAATTTACATGTGTCTTACATCTTTGTAAGACACATGTAAATATATATATATATATATTAATTAATATTATTTAATTCAATATCAAATATTAATTAAATAATATAATTAATCCCGGTTTTCCGAAAACCGACTTTTCACATATGAATCCAATTCATATTGTAGATCAATCTCATATTTAAATCATATTTAAATATGTCCATATTCTTCCACAAACCCGAATTTGAACGATTCAAATTCTTTTCTTTTCTTTTATATTGTTTCACGGCTTTATCCGAGCTAGCCAGGAGAACCGTAAGGACCTACAGATCATGAGCTCCAACGATACAAGATTATCCGGTCAAAACTCTTTCAACCGAACTAACCCACATTCGTTAACCCCCGGAGACTCCACTAAAGTCCAAGGGCTGCACTCTCCTCACTGTAGATATATTGTGTCCTGTTGATATAACTATCATCAGTAAGTCGATCCTTCACAGGTCGTTCGTAATCACATCGGGTCATTTATACCGTTTAACCCTTGTATTATATCTTGTTCCTTAAGTACCACTGCCACCTCTAATGAACAATTGATTTGTGGTCCAACCATCAAGTCAGATTCCTCCCTGATCAGGAGAGGATGGGCCCATTGTTCAAGACCTGGAGTCAGCACTTAAGGGAACAACCTCTCTACTAACCCTTAAAGCGGGTAGGAGTGAATTCCATCTCGCACAACTATGTCCCCAGCCACTTATTCGATCTTATCCCCAATATGGTAGGCTTATTGAGTCGGCGATCTGGCCACTCTCACCCGTACAAGTCAAAGGATAAGGTCAAATAAACAGGAGTTCATAGTGAGCTCAGGATTGAGATCGAGTTACCTAAGTCATCATATGAAAAAAACCGGTCTTTACAGTAAACGGTGTTATAAAGAAAGAGCGATTTTATTTCTTGGTTCGGTCTTGTGCAAACTCATTGCACAGGATGCCCTCACTCACATGTCTCTACATGAAACGATTCGAATCACATCGTTTTGTACTATACAAAGTGAGCCGCGTCCAATAGTGTCCCAGGATAAGGTACCCAGCCTTATCCCTATACTATAGACCATTTTGGCTGTATACTTGAACTTGATCCACATTCATGTCACACATGAAGTTCAAGTACTCATACTATCGCCATGGGTGTTAGTTATTGGTATAGGTTAATACAAACACAATTCATTAAAATTCAATAACAACTTTATTGAAATAAAATATATACATTCAAACAGTTTACAAACTACGAGTTTTAGGACATAAAACCCAACAAACTCCCACTTGGACTAAAACGTCAGTGGAGTACATGCTGGTCGAGAGAACTAGAATATCAAATATCTAAAGTTTCTCCCACTGTCCTACTGAGCAGCTCGCAGCCCTAGACTTTTTAGGTATCTCTCAAACACTTTAGCCGTGAGAGACTTAGTAAACGGATCAGCAATGTTGTGCTCCGAGGCTACCTGTGTGATGATAACATCTTCTCGTTGCACTATCTCCCGATGAGATGATACTTCTGCTCAATATGCTTTCCACGCTTATGGCTTCTAGGTTCTTAAGAATTTGCCACTGCACCACTGTTATCACAATAAAGGGTGATTGGCAAGTTCATATTTGGAACAATTTCCAAATCTGTCAAGAACTTCCTAAGCCATACAGCTTCCTTCGCTGCTTCGCAAGCTGTGACATACTCAGCTTCCATGGTGGAGCCAGCAATACAACCTTGCTTTATACTCCTCCATACTATTGCTCCTCCGTTAAGAGTGAACACTGATCCTGATGTAGATTTCCTGGAATCTATATCAGTCTGAAAATCATAGTCAGTGTATCCAGCAAGGATCAAATCCTTCGCGCCATACACAAGCACATAGTCTCTCGTTCTCCTAAGATACTTGAGGATGTGTTTAACGGTTGTCCAGTGATCATATCCAGGATTGGACTGGAACCTACTGACAATTCCTACTACATAGCAGATGTCAGGTCGTGTACACAACATAGCGTATATGAGACTACCAACTGCAGATGCATAGGGAATTCGTCTCATATCTTCAACCTCTTGAGGTGTCTTAGGAGACTATTCCTTAGACAAGTGAATTCCATGCCTAAAAGGCAGCGAACCTTTCTTGGAATTCTGCATTGAATATCTTGACAACACCTTGTCAATATAAGATGCTTGAGACAGCGCTAGCACTTTGTTCTTACGATTCCTTATAATCTGAATCCCTAGAACAAACTGAGCCTCTCCCAAATCTTTCATTTGGAATTGGGTCGCTAGCCAATTCTTAACGCCAATTAGGAACCCTACATCATTCCCAGTGAGTAGTATATCGTCTACGTACAAGACTAAGAAAGCTACAACAATATTGACTACTTTCTTGTAAACACAAGGTTTGTCAATATTTTGTTCAAAGCCATAAGATTTGATCGCCGTATCAAACCTTATATTCCAGGATCTAGATGCTTGCTTCAACCCATAAATGGTTCGATTAAGCTTGCAAACCTTTTGCTCTTGACCCTGAAGTATGAATCCTTCTGGTTGAGCCATATAGATACTCTCCTCAAGATTACCATTCAGAAAAGCAGTCTTGACATCCATTTGCCAGATTTCATAATCATAAAATGTAGCAATGGATAAGAGTATTCTAATCGACTTTAACATGGCAACAGGAGAAAAGGTTTCTTCATAGTCCACCCCTTCTCTTTGGGAATAACCTTTTGCCACAAGTCGAGCCTTAAAGGTCTCCACCTTACTGGCTTGGTCTCGTTTTCTCTTGTAGATCCACTTGCAACCGATAGGTCTTTCACTATCTGGTTGGTCTACAAGATCCCAGACCGAATTGAAGTACATAGACTCCATTTCTAGATCCATGGCTTTAAGCCACTGGTTCTTGTCTATGTCATTCATTGCCTGTTTAAAGGTCAATGGATCCTCAACGCCATCATCAGGTATGACGACTTGAGTTTCAGACAAGCCGATGTAGCGGTCAGGCTGTCTTACATCCCTCCCACTGCGTCGAGGCTTTCTGAACTCTTGAGAAGAACCAGCCTGATCAACAACCTTTGTTGATTCGTCTGTAGCTTTCTTGGAAAATTCGGACAAAACAATTTTGCTCGACGGTTGATGATCTCTCATGTGGTCTTCCTCTAAGAACGTGGCATTAGTCGATACTAGTACCTTGTTCTCATGAGGAACGTAAAATAGACCACTGTTGCGTGCTCAATGTGTAAATTAAAATGCAATGATAGAGCACTCAGAACATGCAAGCATACATGGTCTTGTAGCAAGTAATAAGTATTTTTTCATTCGATTTCCCACAGAGATTTATTCTTAGTTACTAACGAAGTGAGAGGTTAAGTGAGAAAGGGTGGTTTAAATGAGGTAGATTTGGGTTTAAAGTGCCTAACTATTAAGGTACGTACGAGATATGGAAGCATAAACAAGTGCAAGTATATAGAAAAACTCGAATGTAGAAGGAAAAGAATTGCGGAAACAGCAATTTTCTAGCAATGTTACTAGCAGCGAATTAGGGGTAAAGTAGGGAAACAAGGGCTACTAACGACTCCTCTATAGGCTTTCTCATACGATTCTCAAGCAGTAGATCAACTCATCATGCATTAAACTAACTCAATCTCATGTATCTTCCGATTTCATGCATTAGATCCTTTAGTTTACTCATGTCCAAGTAAGGCCTTAAGCATCTATTTATAAAAGCAAGTTTAGTGATTTGTACTAGGAAAACGCCTATTCCTAGGTCATTTTCTGGCTACCGTGCAAGGCTAGCATGAATGTACGACTCTGAACTCTTACTCCTTCCAGAGGTTAGGAGTTCTTTGGATAAAATGGATTTCCAATCGAAATTGCCCGTGGGATGAAGCTTACATACATTCAATGCATTCGAAACTAACCTACATGCTTGATTCACGTATTTCTACCTATAGACTTGTCATTAGCATACCCTTATGTGGTTTAGTTACTCATGGATGAAGATGGAATAGAAAGTTTTGAGTATTTAAACATGCTCGATAGTATTCAAGAAGAAACGACAGCATACAGAAGAGATGGAGAACTTGCGAAGTGATGAAATAATGCTTCGATTAACCAAAGTTTGAACTAAACAAATAACAACTCTGAACAACTAAAGCTAAACAGAAGAGTACGAAATAGAGTGGAGTAGTAGACAAAAGTGAAATAGCAAAGACAGAAGCAAGAAGGGAAACAAAAACAGCAGAAAACAGCAAAGTATGCGTGTGAACTCCTCGCCGCAACGCCTCGGATGAAAGTCGAAGGTAAGCTTGATCGTGGATGAATCCAATCAGAAGAGATGAAATATCCTCTCTTCTTCCTCTTAGATTATCGATTCCACCAGCTGAAACCTCCACGCCAACACCCGTGAGAGAAAACAATGAGAAATTGCGTTGAGGAAAGAGATCTACGCCTTTAAAGTGTCTTCAACCTTCCCCTTTGACCTCCTTTTATAGTGTTCTGCAGGTACGATTGGGCCAAGGAGAACCATCCATTCTGAACGTCGTTCTTCTACGTGGCAGCAGGAGAAAAAACGAGCGGCTGAAAGATCGCAACAAAATAGAAATCAGTTAAACAAGTAACAACTTTCACTTAAAACATTGCTGAGACCGCAATGTTTCCGCAATGCTTCAACAATGTGCAAATTTCAACTCTTTAGCTTTGTTTTTGGTTCTTTTTCTTTCCTTTTACACATAAGTCCTAATTTAGCTTCATTCTACTAATTCTCATATATAAGCACAAGGTTAAGCTAAATTCTACCAAAACGCTTAAGAGTGTACATCGTTCTATAGGAAATAAGTCCTAAAATAGTCACTTTTGGAGACGTAACACACCCCCAAACTTAAGGTTTTTCTCGTCCTCGAGCAATATAAGGACTTACTTGGGCTGCTGTTAATCTCTCTAACCACTTGCTTGACTTCCCTAAGTTCACTACCTTAGGCAATGTTGTCCTGTGACACGCTTCTAAGTTTAAATCCACTTCTCTTTTTGCTTCTTCTGATTTCTCTCGCCTTATCATCCTACTGTTTTACGAACTCCCTACAATTGATCTATCTGCTTTGGTCATTAGGTTCATTGTGCAACTATCCCTAAGTTTTTAAATTCTACCTAGCTTTACCCTAGACTCAGTACATGCTTCTAATGTTTTTCTTTTGAGCTACCTAGGATTCCTTAGAGTCATGCCAGTCTTAGTATAAACCAGTGTCAGTAGTACATTCATAGAACAACCTAAACCCTGGCATCACTACATTGGATATACATTCATCTCCCTTAACAAACCTATAAGCTACAACCCTGTGCTTAGCTAATTGAGGACCAGAGTTCTTTTATTCAGAACACCTAACCACATATCTATAACTCATAGGCCTACACTCTTCTTCCTTAGTTTTTCCTTTTTTCTTTCTTTCTTTGGTGGAGCCTCTCCTTTGGTTACCTTTTGATGCAATGCCACTTGTGGGTTACACACATGGCACTGATTACTCAGCAACCTCAAGAGAGACACCACTCTTTATTCTTTTGTTTCATTTTTTTTTTCAGTTCATCATTTTTTCAAAGGAAGAAGAAGAATGCTTATGTTTAAAAAGGGAGAGAGGAATGTTCCTAGGCCTAGGGCTGCCTCCCCCAAACTAAAACTTCTCATTGTCCCCAATGAGAGTCTGAGGTGGCACACCCCCAAACTTGTCCTAGAAGCATCTAGTCTAGGGCACAACAGGGAGAATCTAAAAGTCCTAGGCATAGAATGAACTTTCTCAAAGCAAATAACACAACAGCAGAATTTTGTAAAAACAGTATATTAACGCTTAAAGAGATGCATGCTGAGCAACTTAAGGGAGCTAATTTAAACTATCAAAGGTGTTCTAAGACACTCATCCAACATGCTCACAGATAGGTCATATATGGCAGTCAAGCAAGCAGCAAGAGAGCAAAAATTAAACAGAACCAGCCTATCTATCAGTCAGTCAATAGCATGCGATAACTAACAAAAATTGCGGCATCCGCAAAAATTTCGCAATAAACCTACAGGTCATATTTATCAATGATCAAGGCCCCTAGCATGCTATTTCCAATCATCCAAAACTACTCAAAATAGGAAACTAAAACAAACTAACTACTCAGATATCAACAACCTACACTAAAACTATCCTAAACAATTAAAAACAGAACAATTATTGGAATCAAAACAATAGTCACAAGTTAACGAAAAGCAGGTTTGTTTTTTTTCTTTTTTCAAAAGGGAACAGAAGTACTCCCTCGAGTGCCCTTCAGACTGGCACTCAAACATCCTCATCATCATCCCTCCTTTCCCTAGGAGGTGCCCACGACTTCAGTAGATCAGTAGGGAAGGCAGGGAAGATGTAGCCTAACTGATCAGCCACGTCTTTGTCCCTCGCCTGCGCATATTCAGCCCACTGCGCCATCTTCTGCTGGAGGTCCTTTAAGCAGGCCATGGATAAGGATTGAGCAGCCGCCAAGCCGTCCAGCTCAAACTCCATATTACCTCTCCGTCGCATCCGCAAGCCAGTGGGCAGTTCCAGATGGCCTGTGTAGGCCAGCTGCCTCTCCTTTCTCTCGATGGGCACACCTGCACGCAAACAGAGTTTAGTAATGGTGTTTGGGAAGAAGAGAGGGCCCTTACCTTTCTTTGCGCAGTCGGCTATGGAGGTTGCAATGACCTCTCCAACATCTATGGTGAGGCCCCTCATAATGGCGTACACCAGCAAAAATCTCCCCTGGTTTATGGTCGTCTCGTGGGTTACAGGGGAGAGACGCCTTCGCACAAAGGAAAACCAGACGGCCGCCTTGTTCTTGAGGGTTGCACTCATCAGGGTGTGCTTCCCATTTCTTGAAATTGTCCAAGCCGCCTCAGGTTGGCCTATGATGCGCAGGGCTTCTTCCAAGACAGCTGCAGATGGGGAGTCGATGATTCTCGCATAATCAGTGTACTTATGCCCTCAGACCATCTTCGGGGTGCGTCAGGTTGGCATAGAAATCGTACACCATGTCGGAGTAGGCAGGGATGGGCGGTCTGCACAGCTCTTCCCAGCCATGATTTGTGATCCCTGCGCGCAAGAATTGCGGCAGGTCCGCCAGTGCATCAAGAAACCCTTCTCATGGAGTAAGTCTCTCTTCCTCAATTCAGTGCCCCTGGTCTCTGCATCTTGAGAGACATACCGCACGGCTTGAGGATCGTCTTCGGGGTACAATTTTGCCTTCCCCTTATCCTTTGCCTTGGCCGACTCAGCAGCCTCAACTTTCAACTTCTTTAGAGAAGGTTCCCCACTGACCTTCTTCTTCTTGGATCGCTTGGAAGCTTTTGGCCGCTTGGCCTTCACAATCTTGGGCGCCTTCTTCCTCAGCCGAGCCCTGGTGGTCATTTTTTGGAGGCAATCCCCCAACGTTTCATCCATGGAGTCTTTACTCCCCCCCTTTGCAGGGCTTTCACGGCTGCCTTCCCTTAAGGGAGAGAAGACTTCATCTTCCTCCACCGGTTCATCGCTCGGCACCGAGTCGTGGTGCTCCTCAGGTGGAGCTTCAGGCTCCAGCGTTTGTGAGGAAGGCTCCAGCGTCTGTGGCGACGGAGATGGCTCAGGGCTCTGTCTGGCCGTCTCATATGATGGTCGGCCACTCCCATGACTCTCCTCGGTGGGAGTCGTCTCTTTGATCGGTGCCTCCACTGCAAGCGACCATTTACGTTTCTTGGGGGTACCGGCTGGTTCAGACGGCCCAGTAGGGATTTCAGTCATCACCTTCCACTTCTTCCGTCGTACCGCGAGCTTCGGTGGTCGTGAGGGTTCTGCAACAACGTCGTCTGCTAAGGGCAGCAGCGCCTCTCTCGCAGCCTCTTCTGCGTCAGACAACTTCTTCTTGGATGCAGATCGCTCAGCTCGTGTAAGCACCATTGTTGGTTTGGGAAGATCTGAAGGTAGGAGATGCAGAGGAAGAAGATGACTGATTCTTGAGGTCCAACGAATAAAGAAAGCGTAAGGGGCAACGCTGATCTGACGGCTATTTGTAATCGAGTGAATCCCAACGGCTCTTTCTGTTGCAGTCTCAGTAAATCTACCGCAATTAAATGGCCATTGGAAAATTTTCTTGATTTAAATCGCAAGATTCAATCAACCAAATCTTGGATTTAACCCGATCGTCCTCGTGGATTTTTCCCCTTGATTCAACCTCTTGATCTCCTCTTCAAGATCTCCTATTTAAAATTTACCAAATTAAAACAAAACTCGTAATTAAAATCACACATAAACACACAAATAACGACCAAAGAAATACGAAAGAAAAAAAACTAATGCATAGCCTTCATATGGACGAGCACAGTAATCACTCGTCCCCTCTCGGTTTGATTTTCAAGCTTGAGATAAGAGGAAGGCCGAGAGAGTCTTCACATCTCCTTCCTCGTAGTAATGCTTCAAACGTGCACCATTGACCATAAACGGTTGCCCGTTCTGCAGGTTCCTAATCTCAATCGCACCATGAACAAACACGTTAGTTATAACAAAAGGACCTGACCATCTGGACTTAAGTTTGCCTGGAAATAACCTCAACCTTGAATTGAATAATAAGACGTGTTGGCCCTTCTTGAAGTCCTTAATCCTAAGTCTACTATCATGCCAAATTTTAGTTTTTTCTTTATACATTTTGGCATTTTCATAGGACATATGTCTCAGCTCATCTAACTCATGTAATTGCAGAGACCGCAATGTTCCCGCATCGGTCACGCAAAAATTCAGCTCTTTTAAGGACCAAAAGGTTTTGATTTCCAATTCGAAAGGGAGATGGCATGCTTTTCCATACACAAGTCTATAAGGAGACATACCTAGGGGTGTCTTATATGCAGTCCTATACGCCCAAAGTGCATCCTCTAACTTAAACGACCAATCTTTTCTATTAGGTTTGACCACTTTTTCGAGTATGTTTTTAATTTCCCTATTTGATATTTCAGCTTGTCCATTCGAATGTGGGTGATAAGGGGTTGCTACTCTATGTCTAACATTGTACTTAGCTAACACTTTTTCCATAGCCTTATTAATAAAGTGAGTCCCCTCATCACTAATTATAGCCCGTGGTGTACCAAACCTTGTAAAGATATGCCTATTAAGAAACTTAATGACTGTTTTGGAATCGTTTGATGGACATGCTATGGCTTCTACCCACTTGGATACATAGTCTACAGCTACAAGTATATAAAGATTACCTGCTGAAGGGGGAAATGGTCCCATGAAGTCGATACCCCACACATCAAAGAGCTCCAACTCCAAGATGTAAGTGAGAGGCATCTCATCCTTCCGACTAAGGTTACCTGTTCTTTGACATTCGTCGCAGCTGTGCGCATGGTCGTGTGCATCCCTGAATATTGTGGGCCAATAGTAGCCACTCTGGAACACCTTTGCAGCTGTTCTTTGGTCACCAAAATGGCCACCACAGGGAGACGTATGGCAGTGGTGCAACACTGACTTCGCCTCAGCAGCTGAGACACACTTCCTTAGTAAACCGTCTGCGCAAGTCTTGTAAAGTGTAGGATCGTCCCAGATGAACTTCCTAGCTTCATGTAGAAACCTCTTCTTTTCTTGCCCTCCCTTGAAAGTTGGTAGTACCTGCGAGGCAAGGAAGTTAGCAATATCAGCAAACCAAGGTTCCTCATCGTTATCACGATGTGCTAACACAAAGACATGCTCATCAATAAAGGCATCAGAAATTGCTGGTTCAGCAATTTTATCGCAATTATGCCGCAATCTAGAAAGATGATCAACAACTACATTTTCGCATCCTTTCTTATTCCTAATGTCTAAGTCAAATTCTTGCAGCAATAATACCCATCTAATTAACCTAGGCTTAGCATCAGCCTTCCTCATTAAGTATTTTAATGCAGAATGATCAGTATACACAATGGTCCTAGTGCCTACAATGTAATTCCTAAACTTCTCACAGGCAAACACTACAGCTAGCATTTCCTTCTCCGTAGTTGTGTAATTACATTGTGCTTCATTCAGTGTCTTACTTGCATAGTATACAAGATGTGTTAGTTTATCAATTTTTTGTCCTAGCATAACCCCTACTGCATAGTCACTCGCATCACACAACATCTCAAATGGTAGGTCCCAATTTGGTCCTACTATAATAGGTGTTGTGACTAAGGCTTTCTTAAGGGTTGTCCATGCCAAGAAACATTCTTTGGAAAAGACAAATGGTTTGTTCAGCTCTAGAAGCTCACACAAAGGTTTAGAAATCTTTGAAAAGTTCTTAATGAACCTCCTATAGAAACCCGCATGACCTAGAAAACTTCTAATAGCTTTTACGTTTTGGGGCTCCACTAGCTTCTCTATTATTTCTATCTTGGCCCTATCGACCTCTACTCCTGCTCTAGAAACTCTGTAACCTAGGACTATCCCTTCTTCCACCATAAAGTGGCATTTCTCCCAATTAAGGACTAGGTTGGTCTCCTCACACCTAGCTAGGACTTGTCCTAAATTCTCTAAACAATTACTGAAAGAATCACCAAAGACCGAGAAGTCATCCATAAATATCTCTATCATGGATTCATCCAAGTCAGAGAAAATGGCCAACATGCACCTTTGGAATGTTGCAGGTGCGTTGCATAAACCAAAAGGCATTCTGCGGAAAGCAAACGTTCCAAAGGGACATGTAAAGGTTGTTTTCTCCTGGTCCACAAGATCTATAGTGATTTGGTTATATCCAGAATAACCATCTAAGAAACAGTTGTAGGCTCGGCCAACTATCCTATGTAACATCTGATCTATAAAAGGTAAAGGAAAATGATCTTTTTTTGTTTCTTTGTTTAATTTTCTATAGTCCATACAGACTCTCCATCCTGTAATAGTTCTTGTTGGAATTAGTTCATTACTCTCATTCACTACTACAGTCATCCCCCCTTTCTTAGGCACACATTGAATTGGACTCACCCATTGACTGTTGGTGATAGGGAAGATTACACCTGCATCTAACCATTTGATTATTTCTTTTTTTACTACCTCCTTCATGGAGGGATTCAACCTACGTTGGTGGTCTACTCTAGGTGTATGTTCTTCTTCCAATAATATCTTATGCATGCAATAGGAAGGGCTAATACCTCTTATGTCAGCAATCGTCCATGCAATAGCTTTCTCATGTTGCTTAAGTAGCAAAATTAACGAATTTCATGCTCTTCACTAAAGTCTCATGCTCTCCTAAATATGCATACTTAAGATGATCAGGTAATGGTTTTAATTCTAAGAGGGGTGGATGCTCAATGGATGGTTTCAATGGATTCATGGATCTTTCATTCAAGTCATTAGTCATACAAACATGTTGAGGTTTATTCACAGGTATATCCATTATTTCCGCAATGTTTAGGTCAGTTACATCTATTTGTACATAATCATTGGCATGCTTAGTTAACAGTTCATGCTCAAGTTGGTCTTCCATCAGTGAATCTATTATATCTACACTTGCACAAGATTCAGAATCAGAAGGATACCTTAGAGCTTTAAAGACACTAAACTTAACCTCCTCATCATGAACCCTCATGGTGAGCTCACCTTTCTGGACATCGATCAAGGCTCTACCTGTGGCTAGAAATGATCTGCCCAATAGGATTGTTACCTCCTTGTCTGCTTCATAGTCCAAAATGATGAAGTCTGCAAGAAAAATAAATTTGTCAACCTTGACAAGAATATCCTCAATTTTCCCCTCCGGGTATGCGATGGATCTGTCTGCAAGCTGCAAGGTGACAGTGGTAGGACGTGCTTCTCCTATGCCTAGCTGACGGAATAGGGATAGGGGCATGAGATTTATGCTGGCTCCCAGGTCACAAAGAGCTCTGCCCACGTGCTTGCCTCCCAACTCAACTGGTAAGGTGAAGGAACCAGGATCCTTCTCCTTCTTTGGTAGCTTGTTCTGGAGTATGGCACTGCACTCCTCGGTGAGATTCACTGTTTCAAATTCACCAATGATCTTTTTGTTAGTTATTATATCTTTCAAAAAATTAACATACGAAGGCATAGACCGCAAGACTTCTACAAATGGAATGTTCACATGCACTTGTTTTAAAATTTCTAAAAACTTATTAAAGTCCACTTCCTGTTCTTGTTTTTTCTTCAGCCTCCTAGGGAATGGAGGTGGTGGCACATATGTAGGCACTTCAGGTCGCCTAAGGACAGGTGGAGGCCTTGGTATCTCTTCTGGTTCCTCTATGATAGGTTCCAGCCTCACCCTGGATGTGCTTGTTGATGGTTGACCTTGGTTTGGCAGAAACCCCAGTGGAGCACTAGACTCTTCATTCTCTACTCTCTTTGGTGTTTCTCTAGTGTTGCTCACCAATGGTCTCCCACTTCGAAGTTTAATTGCTTGAACTTGCTCTTTTCCATCCCTTCTAGGTACTTCAGTGTCAGCAGGCAGCCTACCTTGGGGCCTATTTTTTAGTTCATTTGCTAGTTGCCCTATCTGGTTTTCTAAGCTCCTAAGGGTAGCTTGCTGACTTTGTAAGGTAGCATCATTCTTTGCAATGTACTCCTTAAGTAAAATTTCTACTGATGACCCCATTGGAGGGTTATATGGCTTTTGGTACATGGATTGGTTATTTTGTTGAGTGAAACCAGGTGTTCCACTTGGTCTTGGTTGGTTTTGACTTTGGTTAGTGTTTTGTTGTCTCCCCCAAGAAAGATTTGGGTTGTTTCTCCAACCAGGGTTGTAAGTGTTAGAGTAGGGGTTGTTCCTAGGCTGCTGTTGACTTCCAACATAGCAGACTGAGGCTGGGTTCCCAGGGCAGTAATCATACAAGTGCCCTTCCCCACAGAACCCGCAAATTAGTGTCTCACCTTGACTATTTGATGTGCCCATTGAAATGGCTGCGGCGGTGTTGACACTGGTTTGGAGATTGGTTTGAGCCATTTGTTTAACTAGATTGGTCAGGGCGTTTATTTGGCTACTCATGGCACTGAGTGCATCCTTGTCTTGAGCTCTACTTGGCTCTACAAGATCATTCGACCATCTACAGTGAGAGGCTGAGATTTTCTCCAAAATCCCATAGGCTTCATTATAGCTTTTAGAAAGCATGGAACCACCAGCTGACGAATTCAGCACTTGCCTTGTGCTGGGGTTGCATCCTTTGAAAAAGACATCTATTTGGATACACCATGGAATGCCATGGTGTGGACATTTAATCAAAAGGTCCTTGAACCTTGTCCAAGCTTCGTGAAGGGACTCGTTTTCGGCTTGTTTGAATTTAATAATGTCATCACGAAAGTTGGAATTCCTATCAGGTGGGAAGTATTTGACTAGGAATTTTTCGGCCAGATCTGTCCAATTGACAATTGATCCGGAGGGTAATGAATTTAACCACGTTTTGGCTTTATCTCTTAATGAGTAAGGGAAGAGGTAAAGCCTCAAAGCTTATTGGGAAACTCCAGGGATAAGGAAGGTATCACTAACTCCTAGGAAGTTTCTTAGATGATTGTGGGGATCTTCATTTTCCCCTCCAAAAAATTGTCCCACAGTGGACAGCATTTGGAACATTACTGGCTTTAACTCGAATGAGTTGGCAGTAATTTTCGGGCGTATAATGCTTGGGTTAAGCTCCCCAGGCATTGGAACTAGGTAGGAGAGGATGGCACTATCCTTGTCATTCGCTATTTCGATGGGGTTGCGAATGGTAGGTACCGGATTTGGGACTAGTCTATCCATTTCGGTTTGTAGGAATTGCGAAGACTCCGTAGAGTCAGCAAAGTTTTGAGTTACAGGGGGTTGTTTGAAGAAGCGTTTCTTAGCTTTGTTTCTAGCCCTAAGTAATCTTTCAGGCTCAGGATTGAACTCTAGATCGCTATTTGAATGCTCACTCATAAACTACCCAAGGGTACCTGTAAGAAGAAATGAAGAAGATCAGCTCCAATAGATACTAAGATTTTTGTTTCTAACTTAACAAACTTCGTGTTTACTAAACAAAATCCCCGGCAGCGGCGCCAAAAACTTGTTGCGTGCTCAATGTGTAAATTAAAATGCAATGATAGAGCACTCAGAACATGCAAGCATACATGGTCTTGTAGCAAGTAATAAGTATTTTTTCATTCTATTTCCCACAGAGATTTATTCTTAGTAGATAGAAAAACTCGAATGTAGAAGGAAAAGAATTGCGGAAACAGCAATTTTCTAGCAATGTTACTAGCAGCGAATTAGGGGTAAAGTAGGGAAACAAGGGCTACTAACGACTCCTCAATAGGCTTTCTCATACGATTCTCAAGCAGTAGATCAACTCATCATGCATCAAACTAACTCAATCTCATGTATCTTCCGATTTCATGCATTAGATCCTTTAGTTTACACATGTCCAAGTAAGGCCTTAAGCATATATTTATAAAAGCAAGTTTAGTGATTTGTACTAGGAAAACGCCTATTCCTAGGTCGTTTTCTGGCTACCGTGCAAGGCTAGCATGAATGTACGACTCTGAACTCTTACTCCTTCCAGAGGTTAGGAGTTCTTTGGACAAAATGGATGGCCAATCGAAATTGCCCGTGGGATGAAGCTTACATACATTCAATGCATTCGAAACTAACCTACATGCTTGATTCACGTATTTCTACCTATAGACTTGTCATTAGCATACCCTTATGTGGTTTGGTTACTCATGGATGAAGATGGAATAGAAAGTTTTGAGTATTTAAACATGCTCGACAGTATTCAAGAAGAAACGACAGCAGACAGAAGAGATGGAGAACTTGTGAAGTGATGAAATAATGCTTCGATTAACCAAAGTTTGAACTAAACAAATAAAAACTCTAAACAACTAAAGCTAAACAGAAGAGTACGAAATAGAGTGGAGTAGTAGACAAAAGTGAAATAGCAAAGACAGAAGCAAGAAGGAAAAAAAAACAGCAGAAAACAGCAAAGTATGCGTGTGAACTCCTCGCCGCAACGCCTCGGATGAAAGTCGTAAGTAAGCTTGATCGTGGATGAATCCAATCAGAAGAGATGAAATATCCTCTCTTCTTCCTCTTAGATTATCGATTCCACCAGCTGAAACCTCCACGCCAACACCCGTGAGAGAAAACAATGAGAAACTGCGTTGAGGAAAGAGATCTACGCCTTTCGAGTGTGTCTTCAACTTTCCCCTTTGACCTCCTTTTATAGTGTTTTGCAGGTACGATTGGGCCAAGGAGAACCATCCATTCTGAACGTCGTTCTTCTACGTGGCAGCAGGAGAAAAAACGAGCGGCTGAAAGATCGCAACAAAATAGAAATCAGTTAAACAAGTAACAACTTTCACTTAAAACATTGCTGAGACCGCAGTGTTTCCGCAATGCTTCAGCAATGTGCAAATTTCAACTCTTTAGCTTTGTTTTTTGGTTCTTTTTCTTTCCTTTTACACATAAGTCCTAATTTAGCTTCATTCTACTAATTCTCATATATAAGCACAAGTTTAAGCTAAATTCTACCAAAACGCTTAAGAGTGTACATCGTTCTATAGCAAATAAGTCCTAAAATAGTCACTTTTGGAGACGTAACACACCCCCAAACTTAAGGTTTTGCTCGTCCTCGAGCAATATAAGGACTTACTTGGGCTGCTGTTAATCTCTCTAACCACTTGCTTGACTTCCCTAAGTTCACTACCTTAGGCAATGTTGTCCTGTGACACGCTTCTAAGTTTAAATCCACTTCTCTTTTTGCTTCTTCTGATTTCTGTCGCCTTATCATCCTACTGTTTTACGAACTCCCTACAACTGTTCTATCTGCTTTGGTCATTAGGTTCATTGTGCAACTATCCCTAAGTTTTTAAATTCTACCTAGCTTTACCCTAGACTCAGTACATGCTTCTAATGTTTTTCTTTTGAGCTACCTAGGATTCCTTAGAGTCATGCCAGTCTTAGTATAAACCAGTGCCAATAGTACATTCATAAAACAACCTAAACCCTGGCATCACTACATTGGATATACATTCATCTCCCTTAACAAACCTATAAGCTACAACCCTGTGCTTAGCTAATTGAGGATCAGAGTTCTTTTATTCAGGACACCTAAGCACATAGCTATAACTCCTAGGCCTACACTCTTCTTCCTTAGTTTTTCCTTTTTTCTTTCTTTCTTTGGTGGAGCCTCTCCTTTGGTTACCTTTTGATGCAATTCCACTTGTGGGTTACACACATGGCACTGATTACTCAGCAACCTCAAGAGAGACACCACTCTTTATTCTTTTGTTTCATTTTTTTTTTCAGTTCATCATTTTTTCAAAGGAAGAAGAAGAATGCTTATGTTTAAAAAGGGAGAGAGGAATGTTCCTAGGCCTAGGGCTGCCTCCCCCAAACTAAAACTTCTCATTGTCCCCAATGAGAGTCTGAGGTGGCACACCCCCAAACTTGTCCTAGAAGCATCTAGTCTAGGGCACAACAAGGAGAATCTAAAAGTCCTAGGCATAGAATGAACTTTCTTAAAGCAAATAACACAACAGCAGAATTTTGTAAAAACAGTATATTAGGACTTAAAGAGATGCATGCTGAGCAACTTAAGGGAGCTAATTTAAACTATCAAAGGTGTTCTAAGACACTCATCCAGCATGCTCACAGATAGGTCATATATGGCAGTCAAGCAAGCAGCAAGAGAGCAAAAATTAAACAGAACCAGCCTATCTATCAGTCAGTCAATAGCATGCGATAACTAACAAAAGTTGCGGGATCCGCAAAAATTTCGCAATAAACCTACAGGGCATATTTATCAATGATCAAGGCCCCTAGCATGCTATTTCCAGTCATCCAAAACTACTCAAAATAGGAAACTAAAACAAGCTAACTACTCAGATATCAACAACCTAGACTAAAACTATCCTAAACAATTAAAAACAGAACAATTATTGGAATCAAAACAATAGTCACAAGTTAACGAAAAGCAGGTTTGTTTTTTTTCTTTTTTCAAAAGGGAACAGAAGTACTCCCTCGAGTGCCCTTCAGACTGGCACTCAAACATCCTCATCATCATCCCTCCTTTCCCTAGGAGGTGCCCATGGCTTCAGTAGATCAGTGGGGAAGGCAGGGAAGATGCAGCCCAACTGATCAGCCACGTCTTTGTCCCTCGCCTTCGCATATTCAGCCCACTGCGCCATCTTCTGCTGGAGGTCCATTAAGCAGGCCATGAAGAAGGATTGAGCAGCCGCCAAGCCGTCCAGCTCAAACTCCATATTACCTCTCTATCGCATCCGCAACCAAGTGGGCAGTTCCAGATGGCTTGTGTAGGCCAGCTGCCTCTCCTTTCTCTCCTTCCGATTTCATCCATTAGATCCTTTAGTTTACTCATGTCCAAGTAAGGCCTTAAGCATCTATTTATAAAAGCAAGTTTAGTGATTTGTACTAGGAAAACGGATATTCCTAGGTCGTTTTCTGGCTACCGTGCAAGGCTAGCATGAATGTACGACTCTGAACTCTTACTCCTTCCAGAGGTTAGGAGTTCTTTGGACAAAATGGATGGCCAATCGAAATTGCCCGTGGGATGAAGCTTACATACATTCAATGCATTTGAAGCTATCCTACATGCTTGATTCACGTATTTCCACCTATAGACTTGTCATTAGCATACCCTTATGTGGTTTAGTTACTCATGGATGAAGATAAAATAGAAAGATTTGAGTATTTAAACATGCTCGGCAGTATTCAAGAAGAAACGACAGAAAACAGACGAAATGGGAAACTTGCGAAGTGACGAAATAACGCTTTGATTAACCACAGTTTGGACTAAACAAATAACAACTTTGAACAACTAAAGCTAAACAGAAGAGTACGAAATAGAGTGGAGTAGCGGGCAAAAGTGAAATAGCAATAACAAAAGCAAGAAGGGAAACAAAAACAGCAGAAAACAGCAAAGTATGCGTGTGAATTCCTCGCCGCAACGCCTCGGATGAAAGTTGAAGGTGAGCTTGATCGTGGATGAATCCAATCAGAAGAGATGGAAGATCCTCTCTTCTTCCTCTTAGATTATCGATTCCACCAACTGAAACCTCCACGCCAACACCCGTGAGAGAAAACAATGAGAAACTGCGTTGAGGAAAGAGATCTACGCCTTTGGACTGTGTCTTCAACCTTCCCCCTTGACCTCCTTTTATAGTGTTCTACAAGTACGATTGGGCCAAGGAGAACCATCCATTCTGAACGTCGTTCTTCTACGTGGCAGCAGGAGAAAAAACGAGCGGCTGAAAGATCGCAACAAAATAGAAATCAGTTAAACAAGTAACAACTTTCACTTAAAACATTGCTGAGACCGCAATGTTTCCGCAATGCTTCAGCAATGTGCAAATTTCAACTCTTTAGCTTTGTTTTTGGTTCTTTTCCTTTCCTTTTACACATAAGTCCTAATTTAGCTTCATTCTACTAATTCTCATATATAAGTAAAAGTTTAAGCTAAATTCTACCAAAAACGCTTAAGAGTGTGCATCTTTCTATAGCAAATAAGTCCTAAAATAGTCACTTTTGGAGACGTAACAACCACCTTTCGTTTCCTTGGGGTACCCTACAAATAGGCACAATTTTGATTGATGTTCCAACTTCTTTGGATTGGGTACTAGCACATGTGCCGAACACCCCCAAATCCTGAAGTGACGTAAACTACCTTTACGCCCTCTCCATAACTCATAAGGTGTTTCAGAAACACTCCTAGAGGTAACCATGTTCAAAATATATACTGCAGTCTCTACTGCATATCCCCAAAACGAACTAGGCAAATGAGCATAACTCATCATAGATCGAACCATGTCTAACAGGGTTCTATTTCTCCTCTCGGACACACCATTCTGCTGTGGTGTTCCTGGTGCTGAGAGTTGAGATACTATTCCATGTTCTATCATATAGTCCTGGAATCTTAAATCCATATACTCTCCACCTCGATCTGATCGGAGTGTTTTTATCGATTTACCTAATGTGTTCTCAACCTCTGCCTTATACTCTTTGAACTTTTCAAGAGCTTCAGACTTATGATGCATTAGATAAAGATAACCGTACCTAGAATAATCATCAATGAAACTGATGAAATATTCATACCCTCCTCGTGCTTTGACATTCAAAGGACCGCAGAGATCCGAATGCACGGTTTCTAGAGGTTCTTTGGACCTATGACCTTTTTCAGAAAAAGATCGTTTGGTCATTTTGCCCTCAAGACAAGACTCACATGGCGGTAAAGAGCTGTCCTCTAAACGATTTAGCAGACCACTCTTAACCAATCTCCCAATCCTATTGAGATTAATGTGACATAGTCTTAAGTGCCAAAGATAAGTACTTGGAGAAAGTTTCTGCCTTATAGTTTGAGTCTCAGCTGTTTTAAACATTTCAGTGTTCAAAATAGCTTTGACTTCGGTTGGTCTTAACACATACAAGTTGTTTTCAAGTTTCGCAGAACAAATACGTACACCTCTTTTGCTAATGAACGCTTCATTATGAACAAAAGATACTTTATACAACTGTTCTAACAAACAAGAGTACATTTTCTAGTAAAATGAAACTATCTCTATACAACAACTTTACAGCTCCCACTGCTTTAGCTGAGACAACCTCTCCAGTTCCAACTCTGAAAGTTATCTCACCTCGAGAAAGTGGCTGCCAAGAACTAGTTTCCTGAAAAGAAGAACAAACATGGTTAGTAGCTCCTGAATCAAGTATCCAGGTATGACAATCATGTTCTACTAAACATGTTTTGACAACAAATATATCATATTTACCTTGTCTTTCCTTCTCAGTCTTTTTCTTTGCAAGATACTTTGGGCAATTCCGTTTCCAGTGCCCATCTACACCACAATGGAAACATTTTCCTTTGTCTGTAGATCTAGTCTTGCTCTTACCTGCAGCAGGTGCTTTTCCCTTCCTTTTATCTTTCTTCTTCTTTTGAATACTCTTATTCTTAATAGAAGAAAGTTCAGACCTACTTCCTGAAGACGACCCCTTTTGGAATTTCCTAGAAGTGACAACGTTTGCCTCATTCTCTTTTCCTTTAGAAGTGTGAAGGGACTGATAGGTCTGTAGCTCGCTGAGGAGAGAAGTCAAATTATACTTTATCTTGTTCATTACCATATTGGTTCTGAACTGAAGGAAACTCTTCGGAAGAGATTCCATGATAAAGCTTACTTGACTTAACTCATCAATAGTAGCTCCATTTACTTCCGCCACATTGAAGTGGACCATCATGTTAAGGACATGCTCCCGAAAAGGGGTACCCTCCTTCATGCGAGAGTTGTAAACGTATTTGAGGGCTACATGACAGACCGATGAGGACGGTAGTCCAAACATCGCCTGTAATGAAGACATGATTTCTTTAGCAGAAACCATATCCTCGTGCTTCTTAGCTAACACATCAGATATGCTGGCTAAGATATAGACTCGGGCTTTATCATTAGCCCTTGTCCATCTATCACATACGTCTCGAACAGTTCGAGTCGCATCCGAGCTATGAGGGGGAGGACAATCCTCTGATAAGACAAACCTGAGATTATCTAGAACGAGAATCGTATTCAAGTTCGATTTCCAGGTCGCGTAGTTATCGCCGGTTAACTTATAAGAAGCTAGTAAGTGAATGAAAGAGCTAGACATGCTGAAAAGAGAATGAATAAATATTAGTGAAAAGGTTTTAACCTAATTTACACACCAATCAAGAATTTAGCAAAGAATAATAATGTACCCAAAACTCATTATTAAACTGCAACGATACTTCAGTGGGTCAGAATGGTCGCTACCGAGGGGCAGTCAAGCATTCCTTCACTAAATCAAGACATTCTTGACTAAATGCTAATACCAGAATATCTCATATTCCTATAGCATCTTAGTTATCGTTGTTTGGTCAAGATTTACTAACTCCTTAGCAAATCTCGTAACTGTGACCCTCCATTTTTAGAATTCATAGGGCGGCCCCAACGATGCAACTGAATGGAAATGTCAAAGTTGGGAATGGCTCTATGTTTCTTTATCCATAAATGGTGATTGAGATGTTCCGATTCCTATGAAACGGCCCTCCGAATGGATCGGTACCTCTTGTGGGCACCTAGCAGGCAGAACATAGGAATCTCACGGTTCAATCCAATGGAGGAGACCGCAGGATGTATTGACATACTTCCTTCTCCCACTTACTATGAATACTTTCTCCATTCACTTTGCTCTTGAATTATGCAAATACCATCCGAATGGGGATGCCCTATTGACATCACGAGGCCGAGCATAATTCTCACGGTGTGAACTTGACAGAGAACGTAGGAGGAGAGGGACATATCATATATACCTTCTCAACACCTCTACTAAGTATTTTAAGACGGAATGGGTAAATTACTCAGGCATTATCCGGCTAAGACAATAAGACCTAAGTCTAGGTAAAACAAACTTTTACCTATGATGTCTAGGTGATAAACATTTTATTACCTCACACCACTCACGCATGCTCATAAAGCCGGGTTAACTTTACTCAAGTACCGGATGGTCCCCAGGTAGGAGGTGTTCCGTAAACCGTCAGCTTAAATACCTCCAACCTCGAACAGGATGTCCCCGGGTGAGTTTCTTGTAACCTTAGCATTTACAAGATATCGACCTATTCATCTAATGAAACAGAACGATACATTCAACCCTAAGTGAGCATGTCATTGTCTTTGTTATAGATTTTAAAAGTCTATGCCAATTTTACAACGCTTTGCAAAACTAAGACTAACTACAACAAACTTCTACATGCTTCTCAAACATGCAACACTAAGGCATGACAAGTTGAATATTTAATTTCATAATCAATAGAACACTTATATCGATTATGCTCTTAAACATTCAACTCTTAATTCATAATCAATATAACACTTATATCAATACTCTGAATTAAGCATGCATCCTATACATTATAACACTTATAACAAACAAAATGCATCTAATGTTGGATGTTTAATTTCATAATTAATATAACACTTATATCAATTATTCTATAAAGCAAACAACATCTAATTCATGAATTAATATAACTCTTATATTAATACTCATGAATAAACATGCATCATATACATTATAACACTTATAATATACCATGTGCATAAAACTAGGACAAACTATGTTGTTCATTCAATTTCATAATTAATATAACACTTATATCAATTATTCTATTGAACTAACAACAACTAATTCATGAATTAATATAACTTTTATATTAAAACAAATGAATTGCCAAATATGCATACGATCTATTATAACACTTATAACATATTTTCAATGCATGAAGCATGCTTCCTACGGTGGGATTTTAAATCTATATGGCATACGCTATGCACATACAAACATGGAATTTAATTAAAACATACATTCACAATGCATAATTAATTAAACACACTAAAGTGGATCGATTTTGGCATTTAACAAGCAATAACTAATTTATTACAAGCTTGATCAACAAGCTACGTCTTGAGCGGACTTCGAACTCTTCGCACCGCCTTTGACCAACTTGCTTCCTTCGAACGCTTCGGCCAAATTCTCTTCGAATTTCTCCTCGTATTGCCAAGAATGAGTTTGAACTTACACCGAACATTTCGACGAGTTTCAAACTCAAACTTCTTTCACAAGGAAATCTATATGGACTCTAATGACTCTAAAAATACAGACTCTTTAGCATGCATTAAAACCCATACATTCTCGGGCAATTACAAATAATGAAATTAAAAAAAAACTATGCCAAAATCTATATTCACTTTAGAATCCAATCAGAAACAATTTCTAAAATAAAACCCACCATAATTTAAATTGATGGAAATTGAGTGGCCAAAAACGCTCTGATACCAATTGATGGAGCGCATGGCACGCAGCGGAAGCGATTTGGATCATAGACACTCTAATTTCATCAATTTAAACAAACGGAAACATGTAAAAGCAATGAAAAAGAGAAATTAGAACACATACCCTTGTCGTTCGTATTTCTTCAATTTTCACCGTGGTAGTAGAATTTTGGGTATATCCTACTAATTTCGGGGTGTCGAATCCCGCCAAAATAACATTTATAATTCCGCTACAACTGAGCTTTGCAGCTAGTGGTAGTCGGGTCGATCCGCAGGGAACCTAAATTATTTCCTCCGAATTAAATTCTATTTGCTTTTATTTAAATTCAAACTAAAACGATAAAGTAAAACATTAAAGTAAAGGGGGGATTGGTTATGAAAAAAAATAAAGTAAAGCATGCATAAAATAGCTAACGGAAAATTAAACCTAATTACATGTGCTCCTAATTTCAAGGGTCGGGGTTGACCTTGATGCGACTCGATTCATTGGGATTCAAACGTACTTAGCAAGAGCATAATTAAACACATAAACGGTTGCCCGGAAACCCTAAAGCAACCGGCCACATATATATTAATAAGAATTTTTCAATTCTAATTAAACGATACTATTAGTTAACTCGGATTGATCAGCTCTAAATTAACTAAAGTAGTAACTAGCATTTTATGACGAACATTCAATTAAACATCCTAAATGCTAATTGATTACCCGGCAACCCTGAAGTAATCAACATTCACAACGTTTAATATGATACTTCGATTTGTTCTATTTCATCAAGATAAATTGCAACCAAGATCAACTGGAATCCTATGTTGTCTATGGCTCGACTTATCCGTGTTACTTGGCGATTAAGAGAGGCACGGCATCATAATCTTTAACAATCAAACATACTGGAAATCAAGGGTGCCTAGTCCTAAATCATTCAAACACATTCATGTGATATGCTTAGAAGAAATAAATGCCCAATCAGTCATGCTAAGCTCGAAATTAAAGATCTAAAACCCTCATGAATCGCATCAAATTTAACCCCTAACCTCAAATTAGAGCACTTACCTTGCTCGGGATGAAAACCAAGCTAAATCCAACAAGTCTTTGCTTTGATATAGAAGAAAAGGGGAGAAAACCCCCAAAATTTGAGAGAGAAATCGTAAAAAACAAGCCAAAGCCGAGAGAGAATGCCCTAAAAATCGTTAAAATATGGGTTTTATAGAGGCAGCGTCTCGACGTACGAAAATTTCCAGCGCCTGTTATCGGGGCAGCATCGAGACCCTGGTCTGTGCCTGAAGGAAAAATATTGGAAATTTTGTCCCCCTCTGGACTCAAACTCAGGCCTATCAACTTGCCAAATTCTTCCTGCAACACCAGACCACTAATCACAATTGAGATATCATTTGATTAATTAATATACATAGTATAAACACTCAGAATGATTAATCAAAATTATCCTCTAAACGTTATTTTAAGCTCTTAATTAATTCAATGGTCCGATTTACCCCTAAGTAATTAAATTATACAAAATATATTAATTAAGCACAATTAATTACTTAATTCGCAAGACTTAGGAGCTAAATATTAGCACTTTTTGAGTGCTATCAAAACCCCCAACCTAAATCTTGCTAGTCCTCGAGCAAGGAAAACTCTAAAATAGCTCCTAAGGACTATACATGCATGATTCTAACTCAAATATCGATGCTTTAAGAATCAAGACATTTACATAAACAAGTAAGCAATCGATCGCATGCACTTAATCAATGAACATGTCAAAAATTAACCACTACTCCCCTACGTGTGTGTGTGATAGCGAACCTCTCCTAAACTCACGTAAACCCGAAAAAACCACATGCAACACAACATCCCGTTTTCCCCCTACTTCTAGCGTTTAAGAACAGTCTACACTTGACTTACACGAGAGAGAGAAGCAAATTAAGAGACCTAATTATTTTTCTCATTCCCTTTTTCTTTTAACGAGTACTTTGTACTCTTTATTAAGGTTCTTTGAACCAGCACTTTTATTCACTTTTTCTTTCCACCTCGAGCTGCCTAACACGTCAAACTTTGGCCAAAGCTTCACGTTTTTAAGGACTAACGCTCACTTCTTAAGCGCGCTAATAAGAAGGAGGAGCGCCTCGAGAGGATTTTCTATCCAATATGCTTTTCTATTTTTTTTTTTTACATTAGGCTTAGCATACGCTATCTCAATTAACCAACCACTAACTCTCATGCAACAAGCTACCTATGGGTGCCTTTCGGGGTGACAACGAGAACTCGTGCAACCTGTGGTCAATCTAAGCATACGGAGTCTAAGAGAAGTTGCTAAGTGCTCTTTAGATGCAAGGGAGCAATAGAAATTTTTTTAATTTTTTTGACATGGACCTATTTAGTTCAAACTACTTCATGCTAATCTAGATATGCAAATATGAAAATTCTAAAAACATTTCCTAGATTGTCATTATTAGAAAGCATGTAAACAGAGTCCCAAGCACTTCAAATTCAAAATCTCCACAACTCAACAACTACAGGAATCCAACAGACAACTCCACCCCCAACCTTCGAAAGATACATAGTCCTCTATGTATCCATCCATGAGATAAAGCAATAAAAAATACAAAATTAAAGGGAACAGAAAACCTCCCCTGAATTTCGCGAGGTCGGTGGTTGGAGTGGCGCGGTCTTTGCCCATTATCTTGTTGTTTCGGCCAAACCCCTACAAAAGAAGGCAAACTACAAAAAGGAAAAACAAACAAATAAAATCTAACTAAGAGAAATTAAATGGTTCCCCGGCAACGGCGCCAATTTTGGTAGTAGAATTTTGGGTATATCCTACTAATTTCGGGGTGTCGAATCCCGCCAAAATAACATTTATAATTCCGCTACAACTGAGCTTTGCAGCTAGTGGTAGTCGGGTCGATCCGCAGGGAACCTAAATTATTTCCTCCTAATTAAATTCTATTTGCTTTTATTTAAATTCAAACTAAAACGATAAAGTAAAACATTAAAGTAAAGGGGGGATTGGTTATGAAAAAAAATAAAGTAAAGCATGCATAAAATAGCTAACGGAAAATTAAACCTGATTACATGTGCTCCTAATTTTAAGGGTCGGGGTTGACCTTGATGCGACTCGATTCATTGGGATTCAAACGTACTTAGCAAGAGCATAATTAAACACATAAACGGTTGCCCGGAAACCCTAAAGCAACCAGCCACATATATATTAATAAGAATTTTTCAATTCTAATTAAACGATACTATTAGTTAACTCGGATTGATCAGCTCTAAATTAACTAAAGTAGTAACTAGCATTTTATGACGAACATTCAATTAAACATCCTAAATGCTAATTGATTACCCGACAACCCTGAAGTAATCAACATTCACAACGTTTAATATGATACTTCGATTTGTTCTATTTCATCAAGATAAATTGCAACCAAGATCAACTGGAATCCTATGTTGTCTATGGCTCGACTTATCCGTGTTACTTGGCGATTAAGAGAGGCACGACATCATAATCTTTAACAATCAAACATGCTTGAAATCAAGGGTGCCTAGTCCTAAATCATTCAAACACATTCATGTGATATGCTTAGAAGAAATAAATGCCCAATCAGTCATGCTAAGCTCGAAATTAAAGATCTAAAACCCTCATGAATCGCATCAAATTTAACCCCTAACCTCAAATTAGAGCACTTACCTTGCTCGGGATGAAAACCAAGCTAAATCCAACAAGTCTTTGCTTTGATATAGAAGAAAAGGGGAGAAAACCCCCAAAATTTGAGAGAGAAATCGTCAAAAACAAGCCAAACCCGAGAGAGAATGCCCTAAAAATCGTTAAAATATGGGTTTTATACAGTCGGAGCGAGACCCTACAGGCAGCGTCTCGACGCTCGTACGAAAATTTCCAGCGCCTGTTGTCGGGGTAGCGTCGAGACCCTACAGGCAGCGTCTCGACGCTAGGTTTGTGCCTAAAGGAAAAATATTCGAAATTCTTTCCCCCTCTGGACTCAAACTCAGGCCTATCAACTTGCCAAATTCTTCCTGCACCACCAGACCACTTATCACAATTGAGATATCATTTGATTAATTAATATACATAGTATAAACACTCAGAATGATTAATCAAAATTATCCTCTAAACGTTATTTTAAGCTCTTAATTAATTCAATGGTCCGATTTACCCCTAAGTAATTAAATTATAGAAAATATATTAATTAAGCACAATTAATTACTTAATTCGCAAGACTTAGGAGCTAAATATTAGCACTTTTTGAGTGCTATCACACCGCGAGAAGCTCCTCACGAGCTGAACGAGCCTTCTCACGAAACCTTCGTGGACCACCCACGGTAGTCCCGCTATCCTCGGGCTGAGAAACGGAGTAGTGGGACTCCTTTTACAAAAGAATCGGAGGAAGAAGCTCACTGAATCAAAACAATACAGAGAGCTGAGAAGAGGAAGAAGACGTGGTTTCAAAAAAAAAAATGAAATCCAAATTTCATTTGAATTGGGAAACCCAAAGAGCACTCAGCTTTTTTGTTTTTCTTTTTTTTTTTTTTTTTTTTTTTTAATTGATCTGATTACCTTATATATAAAATTTACATGTGTCTTACATCTGGCATGTAAGACACATGTAAATATATATATATATATATATATATATATATTTATATATTATTATTATTAAACATAATAATAATTATTTTATTAATTAAACTTTTTAATTAATAAAAAACATATATATATATTAATTAATATTATTTAATTCAATATCAAATATTAATTAAATAATATAATTAATCCCGGTTTTCCGAAAACCGACTTTTCACATATGAATCCAATTCATATTGTAGACCAATCTCATATTTAAATCATATTTAAATATGTCCATATTCTTCCACAAACACGAATTTGAACGATTCAAATTCTTTTCTTTTCTTTTATATTGTTTCACGGCTTTATCCGAGCTGGCCAGGAGAACCGTAAGGACCTACAGATCATGAGCTCCAACGATACAAGATTATCCGGTCAAAACTCTTTCAACCGAACTAACCAACATTCGTTAACCCCCGGAGACTCCACTAAAGTCCAAGGGCTGCACTCTCCTCACTGTAGATATATTGTGTCATGTTGATATAACTATCATCAGTAAGTCGATCCTTCACAGGTCGTTCATAATCACAACGGGTCATTTATACCGTTTAACCCTTGTATTATATCTTGTTCCTTAAGTACCACTGACACCTCTAATGAACAATTGATTTGTGGTCCAACCATCAAATTAGATTCCTCCCTGATCAGGAGAGGATGGGCCCATTGTTCAAGACCTGGAGTCAGCACTTAAGGGAACAACCTCTCTACTAACCTCTAAAGCGGGTAGGAGTGAATTCCATCTCGCACAACTATGTCCCCAGCCACTTATTCGATCTTATCCCCAATATGGTAGGCTTATTGAGTCGGCGATCTGGCCACTCTCACCCGTACAAGTCAAAGGATAAGGTCAAATAAACAGGAGTTCAGAGTGAGCTCAGGATTGAGATCGAGTTACCTAAGTCATCATATGAAAAAAACCGATCTTTACAGTAAACGGTGTTATAAAGAAAGAGCGATTTTATTTCTTGGTTCGGTCTTGTGCAAACTCATTGCACAGGACGCCCTCACTCACATGTCTCTACATGAAACGATTCGAATCACATCGCTTTGTACTATACAAAGTGAGCCGCGTCCAATAGTGTCCCCAGGATAAGGTACCCAGCCTTATCCCTATACCATAGACCATTTTGGCTGTATACTTGAACTTGATCCACATTCATGTCACACATGAAGTTCAAGTACTCATACTATCGCCATGGGTGTTAGTTATTGATATAGGTTAATACAAACACAATTCACTAAAATTCAATAACAACTTTATTGAAATAAAATATATACATTCAAACAGTTTACAAACTACGAGTTTTAGGACACAAAACCCAACAATACAAACATGGAATTTAATGAAAACATACATTCGCAATGCATAATTAATTAAACACACTAAAGTAGATCGATTTTGGCATTTAGCAAACAATAACTATTTTATTACAAGCTTGATCATCAAGCTAAGTCTTGAGCGGACTTCGAACTCTTCGCACCGCCTTTTACAAGCTTGCTCCACCGAACGCTTCGGCCAATTTTCTTCGAGCTTCTCTTTGTATCGCCAAGAACGAGTTTGAACTTGCACTGAACATTTCGGCGAGCTCAAAACTTGAGCTTCTTTCACAAAGAAACCTATATGGACTCTAATAACTCTAAAATTACAGACTTTTTTAACCAGACATTAAATCCCATACATTCTCGGGGAATTACAAATTAGGAAATTAAAAAGAAACGATGCCAAAATCGATATTCACTTTAGACACCAATTCAAAAAAAATTTCTAAAAATAAAATACCCACCAACTTAAATTGATGCAAATTGAGTTAATTACAAAATCGCTCTGATACCAATTGATGGAGCGTTATACGCAGCGGAAGCGATTTTGGATCGATGATACTATAATTTCATCAATTTAACAAATAGAAAACATGCTAAAACAACGAAAATTAAGAAATTAGAATTACATACCCTTGTAGTTCCGATTTCTTCAAGCTCCGCCGCACGTTCCTCGTCACGAACACTTCGAAATTCCTCTCACGAATGACCCGAGGACTACCCGAGGTAGTCCAGCTATCCTCGGCGCCGAGCAACGGAGTTGTGGGACTCTGAAGCAAGAGAAAAGAAAAGAAAAAGAAACAAAGAGGAAGAAGAAGAAGGATGGCTGGTTGAGAGAACTCCGTAAACAGAAGCTCCAAAAAACTCTTCTGTTGGGTTTATGTAACATATGTCTTACATGCATAGAATTATTATTATTTTAAAAATTAAATAAAATTTAATTAATTTTAAATAATAATAAATATTTTTTATTTATTAAAAAGTTTAATTAATTAATATAAATATATATATATATATATTTTATTTATTAAATTTTTTAATTAATTAATATTATTTAATTCAATATCAAATATTAATTAAATAAAATGGCTAAACCTGGTTTTCCGAAAACCGACTTTTTTGCACATGAATCCTATTCATGTTTTAGACAATTCTCATATTTAAATCATATTTAAATATGTCCACCATAGGGAGCAAAATTGAATTTCCACTATATAAAATATTGTAAAAAAAAAAAACGAAAACAAACTAACATTGATGAGATGCTGATTTCCGAGTAAAGTGGATTCAGATGGAATGAAGAGTCTAAATGGTGGAGGCGGAGAAAGATGCGTTTGACACATGAGTGAGGGTAAGACTATACTTATATGTTTTTCTTTTTTTTCTTTAAAAAGTTTGTAAAATATACCTACATTAATAAAAACAAAAAAATCTCAAACTTTTATGAAAAATCTTAAATATAGTTGGACATTTTTTATAAAAATAAGAATTGTCGACATTAATAAAAAAATCATAGGCATAAAGGGGCTATTTATGTATTTATCCCTAGAAGATTAATTTGAATCAAATTCAAAATGGAGAACATTATTTTATTGTCTTAATCTACAAATATCGTGGCATCTAATTTGGCATGTAGTTTACGGAACATAACATGACCTTAAACTCTTAAATATAGTTGGACATTTTTTATAAAAATAAGAATTGTCGACATTAATAAAAATATCATAGGCATAAAGGGGCTATTTATGTATTTATCCCTAGAAGATTAGTTTGAATCAAATTGAAAAGTGGAGAGCATTCTTTTGTTGTCTTATTCTACAAATATCGTTTGTGGCATCTAATTTGGCATGTAGTTTACCGAACATAACATGAACTTTTAATTTTTTTTTTTTGTCTTAATCTACAAATATCGTTTGTGGCATCTAATTTGGCATGTAGTTTACGGAACATAACATGACCTTTTAATTTATTTTTTTTTGCAAAAAATATTAATCCTCTTAATTTTATAGCACATACTATATATTTTTTTTTTTTTTTTTTGCATTGGTATTTTAATTAATGCGAGGATTGAACTCATGACCTCTTAGTCAAAACACAACCTTATACCAATTGAGCTATGCTCAATTTGACATATATAAAAACATTTATACTATATTAGCTATTTAAAGTTTGAGAATAAATAAAGGCGACGTAGACGAAACACTTAGGGGCCGTTTGGTTGGATTCTTTGAGGGTGGGCATCAGGATGGGAATGGTTTTTTGATGGTCATTCCCACGTTTGGTTGGCGTCTTAGCATTTATGCCTGGGCATAGTTGTAGCTCAGGCATCAGAAGTATGGCTTTCTGATGCCCTCCATTTTAGACGACTTTCTCCGAAAGCCATGGTGATGCCTTGTCCAGGTATGTCTTTTTCTTCGCATTGGTTTTTTTTAAAACTTTTTTTTTTTACAACGTCTTCTTCCTACTTTTTTTTTTTTTATTAAATCAATTCCAAACTCTAATTTCAAGTTTGTGTATTTTTTTTCTTCTTTTTTTTTTTTGGTTAAATTCATTCCAAAGAGCTTTGAATAATTTTTTTTTTTTTTTTTGGTTAAATCGATTTCAATACCTTCTTGATTTAAGATGTGCGATAACTATACGATCGCATAGGTTGGTGTGCGATAACTATGCGATCGAACAACAACCTGTGCAACAATTATGCGATCGCACAACAACCTATGTGATCGCATAGGTTGCTAGTTATCGCATAGTTATGCGATCGCACAGTGTTACGTCTCCAAAAGTACTTAATTTAGGGACTTATTTGCCATATAATCGTGTAATCTCTTAAGCGTTTTTGTTAGAATTTAGTTTAATATGTGCTTATATATGAGAATTCATAGAATGAAAGTAAATAAGAACTTATTTGTAAAAGGATCAAGAAAGAATAAAAAACAAAGCTAAAAGAGTTGAAATTGAGCATTGTAGGAAAATTGCTGGAACATTGTTGTCTCCACAATGTTTAAGCTGCGAATGCTAAGTTGTTCCAACCGTCCGCCGTTTTGTTGCGATCTTTCAGCCGCCTAAGCTCTCTCCTGCTTCCACGTGGAGGGACGTCGTTCAGAATGGATGGTCCTCCTTGACTGAAGAGTACCTGCAATACACTATAAAAGGAGGTGAAGGGGGAAGGAGAACAACAAGCTCGGAAGCGTAGAACTCTCCCTCCCAACGCAGTTTCTCTCCATTTTCTCTCCCGTTTGTTGGAGTGAAGGAATCAACTTTTGGCACCGATAATTCGAGAGGAAGAAGAGAAGATCCTTCTTCTCTTCTGGTTGGATTCATTCCCAAATCACGCTAACCTTCCCCTTCATCCGAGGCGCTTGCGGCGAGGAGTTCACGCACCCATTTACATTTCTTTCTACTGCTTCCCGTCTTCCGTTTTCTTTACTGTTGCTGTCATTTTCTTCTGTTTGCTACAATATTTCAATTCGTTCTCATTTGTTCAAGATCTGTACTGCTTGCAGTTTGTTGCACATTAAGTTTCGAACCGTATTTGATATAGCAATCGTTTAAGTATTCCTCAATCTCCATCTTGTTTCCTGTTTTTCCTTTACTGTCATTTTACTGTTAATCGTGCTTAATCCGCCTAGTCTTTCCAACTTCACATCATCCATGAGTAACTAGATCACAAGGGTCTGCTAATGATGAATCTATAGGTAGAAATACGTGAATTCAACATATAGGATAGCTTCAAATGCATTGAATGTATGTGTACTTAATCCCATGGGCAATTTCGACTGGCCATCCATTTTGTCTAAAGAACTCCTAACCTCCGGAAGGAGTAAGAGTTCAGAGTCGTCCATTCAAGCTAGCCTTTCATGGTAGCCAGAAAACGACCTAGGAATAGGCGTTTTCCTAGCACAATTCATTAACTTGCTTATATAAATAGATGCTTAATTCTTACTTGGATATGAGTGAACTAAAGGATCTAATGCATGTAATCGAGAGATGCATGAGAATGAGTTAAATTGATGCATGATAAGTTGAGCTACTGCTGAAGAATCGTATGAAAAAACCTATAGAGGAGTCATTAGTTGACCTTGCTTCCACATCTCACCCTTAAAACGTTGTTAGTTTAATTTCTAGATAATTGCTGTCTGCGCAATTCTTTTAGTTCTATTTTTGCCTTAGTCCTTTTTCCAGTCTTCTACTTTTGCGATTTAATTGCTAGGAAATTGCTTTCTCCGCAATTCTTTTTCTTTTACATTCTAGTTAATCTCTTTACTTGTTTTTGTTTATGCTTGCATATCTCGTACGTTCTTCATTAGTTAGGCACATTACTCTCCAATTCACCTCACTTAAGTCACCCTTTCTAATTTAGCACCTCACTTCGTTAGTAACTAAGAATAAATCTCTGTGGGAAATCAAATGAAAAAATACTTATTACTTGCTACAAGACCATGTATGCTTGCATGTTCTGAGTGCTTTCGCATCGCATTTTAATTTACACATTGAGCACGCAACACACAACAACCTATGCGATCATATATGTTGTCAAGTATTGCACACCAACCTATGTTTAGTAATAGATGATAGATTATATTTGATTTTTTAATTATATAACGTTTATCATTAGTTCTTCAATTTTATTATTGTATTAATTAATTAATTAGAATTAAAAATTTGTATAATTTTAAATACCTTTCTTTGAACATAATTATTAAGATTTATTGTTAATTAAAATAAACAACAATTAATTATTTAAAATTTATTTGCAAATCTGATGACATTCCTATGCAACACCAAACACATACATCATTTATTCCTACGGAAATCTGATGACATTCTCATGCAGCACCAAACACAGACATCATTGATTCACAAACATTTTATTCAATTCCTAGGCATCTTCTATTCCCAGTAATCTGCAAATCCTCAAACCAAATGGCCCCTTAAACCAAACCAAACCACAATAAAGCATTTGAGATTGAACGGGTAGACATACAAAACTCTGAGGGGGCGTTTGGGGGATGGTTTTGGGTTGGGGTGGTTTTTGGTTCTAAACCCAAAACCATGTTTGGGGCAAGGGGTTTGGTTGGTCGATATTTGATTATCGCCGCTCTCTGGGTGTCGAATCCTACCATATTAAATTTATAATACCGATCTTGCTAAACTAACTGGTAGTTAACGGCAATCGGGTCGATTCGCATGGAGTTAATTCTAATTTGTCTTCAATTGAGTCAAATTTGTAAATAAAATGCAACAAGGGGGGGTTGATCGGTTTTTAATGACATGCGAAAAAAAGGTAATTACTAACGGAAGAATCAAACAATAAAACAAACGTGCAAGACTTGGGGAGTCGGGACTGCCAATTGATGTAAATCAGTTCATCGAACACTATAAACTTAGTCAGAGCCATTCAAACACACAATTGTTCACTCAGAATTATCGTAGGAAACAATCTTAATGAAATTAGCTAGATGGGTGCAATTCTAACTAAACATGACAATTACTTAATTTAAGGTGATCAATCCTAAATTAACTAAAGCCAGTAATACATCAATGGACATGCAATGCTACCTAACGCTTAACTCAACCTCTTGTTAGTTAGGTGATTAGGAAAGGAAACCATATCACTAATCTAATTAACGAATTAACAAACATACATGTCTTGAGTGCTAATCAATTCAAATAAACATGCTAATAAGAATATGCTTAGAAGAAGTAGATGTTCAACCATTCAAGACTAAGTAAAACTTAAAATCACAAGTCTCCCATCAATACATCAATGGACAAATCCCTAAAATCTCAAAATCTTAACACTTACTTCGAGCCTTCCATGGGAGTTGGAGCAATCCAAGTTTCCATGAGAGCTCTAGAGCTCATACAGCATAAAAGGGGGAAGAAAAGTTCAAAAAACTGCTGAAACTCGCGAAATCCCGAGGGTAAAAACCAGTTGAACTTCTGACATAAAATCGGAGAAGACGACTTAAATAGTTGACGTAGCGTCGATACGCTACAGGAAGCGTTGCGATGCTACTAAAGGGAATTTCCTGCGCGCGCTTTCGGAGCGTCGAGACTTGCTCTCGGGTCTGATTTTATATTTTAGCTTTCGAGCGGCGTCAAGACGCTCTTAGCACAGTCTCGACGCTGGGCCTTTGGTCTCAAATTTCCCTTTTGCTCCTCTTCTTTACTTGATTCACTCCACGAACTCTTTACCGCGAAACACCTACAACAGAGGAAATTAATCAACAATAAGCACAATATTTAGCCATAATTAGGGAGCAAATAATAGCTCCAAATGAGTGCTATGAGGGTTGGGTACCCCGGGTTTGGGAAGCTTGATGGAGCGACTTGCGCAGTGGAAAGCGATTTCGGACCGATGATACTCTAATTTCATCAATTTAACAAATAGAAAACATGCTCAAAACGACGGAATTAAGAAATTAGAAATACATACCCTTGTAGTTCCAATTTCTTCAAGCTCCGCTGACGTTCCACGTCACGAACTCTTCCGGCCTCTTTTCACGAACGCCTCGAGGACCACCCCAGGTAGTCCCGCTATCCTCGGCGACGCGCAACGAAGTGGTCGGACTTCGAAAGAATAGAAAACAAAAAGAAAATAGAGGAAGAAGGAAGGAGAAAAACGTGATGGCCTTCAAGAACTTCATAAGTTCAACGTAAGGGCAGAAGCTCAAAAGTTTTTCAAAAATGAAAACTCAAAAATCAGTACCCCAAAGTTTCCACACACGTATGTGATTGTTTTTTCTCCTTAAGTTAAGTTTAGCCATCTAGATTTACATATATATATATATATATATATATATATATATAAAACATATAAGTACAACATGTGTCTTACATGCAACACATATATATAAATATTTTTTTTATTATTATTATTATTTTTTTAAAAAAAATAATAAATATTTTTTTTATTAAACTTTTTAATAAATAATATATATATATTTATTAATTAAACAATTTAATTAATAAATATTATTTAATTGAATATCAAATATTAATTAAATAAAATGGCTAAACCTTGTTTTTCGAAAACCAACTTTTTTTGCACATGAATCCTATTCATGTTTTAGGCCATTCCCATATTTAAATCATATTTAAATATGTCCATCATTCTTCCACAAGCCGAATTTGAACAATTCAAATTCTATTTCTTTTTCTTTTCTGTTAAACTGTTTCACGACATTATCCGAGCTAGCCAGGAGAACCTAAAGGACCTACAGATCATGAGCTCCAACGATACGAGATTATTCGGTCAAAACTCTTTTAACCGAACTAATCAACATTCGTTAACCCCTAGAGACTCCACTATAGTCCGAGGGTTGCACTCTCCTCACTGTAGATATATTATGTCCCCTGATATAACCATCATAGGCAAGTCGACCCTTCACAGGTTGTTCGTAATCACAGCTGGGTCATTTAAAACCGTTTAACCCCTGCATTACGTCTTGTTCCTCAAGTACCACTGACACCTCTAATGAACAATAGATCTGTGGTCCAACCAACAGATCAGTTAACCCTCTCATCACATGAGAGTGTGAGCACTCATTGTTCAAGCCCCGGAGTCAGCTATTAAGGGAACAACCTATCTACTAACCCTGAAGAGCGGGTTAGGAGTGAACTCCAATCTTGTTGTACTATGTCCCCAGCTACGTATTCGACTTTATCCCCAAGATGGTAGGCTTATTGAGTCGGCGCTTAAGGGCCACTCTCACCCGTGCAAGTCAAAGGATACTATCGAATAAGCAGGAGTTCATAGCGAGCTCAGGATTGAGATCGAGTTACCTAGGCCATCAATATGTATAAGTCGGTCTCATCAGTAAACGGAGTTATAAAGAGAGAGCGACTTGATACGCGGTTTCGGTCTTATGGAAACTCTTTACACAGGACGCCCTCACTTCTCACATCTCCATGTGGAACGATTCGGATCACATCGCCCTATACAATACAAAGTGAGCCGCATCCAATAGTGTTACCAGAATAAGGTACCCAGCCTTATCCGTATACTATTGTTAAGTCTCTGAAAGTGACTTATTTAGGACCCATTTAGCTTAAGAAGATGTACACATTTAGGTGTTTTTGTTAGCATTTAGCTTAAACCTATGCTTTAATATGAGAATTAGAAGAAGGTAGCTAATATAGGACTTATGTACAATAGGTAGAAAAAGGGTTGAAAACCGAAGAAAAGAATGAAAAAGTTAGCATTGCAAATGAATTGCGGAATAATTGCGGTGACCGCAATTATTCAAGTTAAAACCGTAAGTTGGCTGATCATTTTCTGTTTAGATCCGACTTTTCAGGGATTCGTTCTTTCTCCTCCATCCATTCTGATATATGGCGTTGAAGATTGATGGTTCTCCTTGGCCCAAACGCACCTGCAAACTACTATAAAAGGGGGTCAAAGTCGGAGGTTCAGGAAGCAATTCGAAGTGCAGAAGTCTTCTCGCAGTCCACCATTTCTCTCTAAATTCCTTTGCCGTCTGTTGGAGTGAGGTTCTCAGCTTTTGGAGTCGATAATCTGATAGGAAGGAGAGAAGATTCTTCTTCTCTCTCGATTGGATTCATCCAAGCACGGCTGAATTCCCATCACCATCATTCGAGGCGACTGCCACGAAGTTTTCAGCAAGCCTTTACTGTTTTCTGTTCTTTTCTTCTCATTTCCATTACTGATCATTGTTGTTCTTAGTTTAGTCATTTCAATTACTGCATTTCGTTGTTGTCTGTCTTGGATTCAGTCTTTTAAAGCTTTCCTTTGTTATTCAAACACTTAAAGTAATCGAAGTAAGTTTCTGCATTTCACAGTTCTACCTTGTTCTGCTACGAGTTTTGCTTGCTGTTTTACACACATTTCTCTTCTAAGCATGTCTACTTTATCTACCATTTCTGCTCTTTACATATCCATGAGTAACTAAAATCATTTAGGGGCATGCTAATGACAGAACTATAGGCTAAAAAACGTGAGTCAAGTAGGTAGATTAACACTCGAACATTGATTGTATGTAAGCTTCATCCCACGGGCAATTTCGATTGGCCATCCATTTTGTCCAAAGAACTCCTAACCTCTGGAAGGAGTAAGAGTTCAGAGTCATATAATCATGCTAGCCTTTCATGGTAATCAGGAAACGGCCTAGGAATAGGCGTTTCCCTAGTACAAACTGCACACTCCTGCTTTAACAAGATGCTTAAGACCTTACTTTGAAGTCGAGTAAACTTGAGTCTCTCATGCATGGAATCGGACGATACTTGAGATAGAGTGAGTTTGATGTATAGAGAGTTGATCCAAAGCTTGATAATCGTAATAAAATGCCTATAGGATAGTCATTAGTAGCCCTTAATTCCCCATTTTAATCAGATTCGCTGCCATTTAATTGCGGAAACATTGCGGTCCTCGCAATTCTGCCTGATTATCATTCTGTTTAGCTGTTTTCTTCCTCGATTATTAATTCCATCTCTTGTCCTTTAGGTCTAGTTTTAACTTTAATTTGTTTATGTTATATCCCTCTACACATTCAGCAAAAAGTAGTTAATTAAAAACCAATTTTAACCCATCAAATTCATCCCATCTTTCTTAACATTCACACTTCGCGAATAGCTAAAAACAAGTCTCTGTGGAAAAAACGAATTAAATATACTCACTACTTGCTGTAAGACCATGTATGCTTGCATGTTCTAAGTGCTCTCTCTACCCTTTTGCATATTTATCTTTACACATTGAGCACGCAACAACTATAGACCGTTTTGACTGACTACTTGAGCCTGATCCACAATCATGTCATACATGAGGCTCAAGTACTCATATTCAGCCAACGGTGTTGGTCATTGGTATAGGTTAAACCAAACACGTTTCACTTTATTCCTGTAAACTCTTTTACTGAATAAAACTAATAACTCCTTATTCTAAATAGAATATTTACAAACATAACAGTTTACAAACCACGAGTTTTAGGCCATAAAACCCAACAAAGCCAACCCCATTGGTTACTTCTCTCAAACTCTCCCCAAACACATGATTTTTCTTAAAATTACACTATATTGGCGGGGTCCACCATTTCTCTCTCCACGTGTTTTATAATTATGGTGGGTCCCAACATTTCTCTACCTATTTTTCTCATTATTATGGTGGCCCACCATATTTCTTTCATTTTTCTCAAAATTATGGATCCCGCAATTTTGTTTGGGATATTAAGAGGAATGTCTATTTTAAAATAGTGAAAATGAAAAATATCTAAAAGTGGGAATGTCTTGCACTCTGTCTAGAGTGATTGTAGAGGGAGGGTTGTTAAGTTTTTTTTCCCATTATAACCCTATTAGTTATTAGCCCTTTCTTATTTTACAATTTAGAATTTTAAAATAAAATGATTGGAGACCAGAATATTTTTGGGTGAGGTGTTTGGTTATCGTTAATTGGAGCTGCGATTTTCATTTTCCGTTATGTGTTGTTGATGATGTGTACTTGCAGATATACCTTCGTAATGGTGGCCAGATGTGCAAAACCTAAATATAGCAAACAAATCATTCCTCTATCCACCCTATTATTTAGGTTTGATATCTCTATGAACATTTCATCGTTAACCTTCAACAACCTCTACATTAACGCATTGTCTAACAATATTTCCAACTTTCTATCCTCAATGTATCAACCCCTAAATTAAAGCACTAGTTGAACTTTGGAAAATTAAGAGGAATGTCTAGTTTTAAATAGTTTGTTGTTTATACACGTATATACTCCATTAAACTCTAATTTGATTCTAGATTTGCATTAGGAAAAAAAAATTAATTAAGTATAATCCTTATCTAAAATCTAAAATAAAATCTTTAAATCCGAATCTAAAATATAAAATAAAATCCTTAAATATGAATCTAGATTTGGAAAACAACGATATTATGATTAAGGGAGGGTATCTGAATCTCTAACTCTCCCTTCATCACAACATTTAATTAATTAAATAAGGTGGAATTTGAAGAGTTGATATTTAAAAATTTAAATCAGGATTCTTCATTCGTAAGGAATGTATCCAATTTGTTTTCAAATTTCAAACTTTCGAAAAGAAACTAAAAGGAAAAAAAAAACAAGAAAATAACAGAAAAACAAATTGTTTTAAAAATTAAGCCGCTCCCTCTCTCAACTCATGACTCATTTTCCAATCGCCACCACCTCACGTCTCCCTTCCTCTCCGATCTCATCTCCGACAACGCACCCATGTCCAGCGACGAATTCCGTCGGTTGCATCTCCGGCGAGGGCGTGACGTGGGAGTGGTAAGTCTCCTCCTCCGACGATCTCTCATCTTGATTGATTAAGCATCGATTTTAACTCGCAATCCTTTCGATTTCAATTTTTGGTAATTTGCAAACGTTCTATTCGACTTTGAAAGTCATCACTCACTCCGTCTGACGCTAAATTTGTGAGATTTTGGTGTATTTTCTTACTGTCCAACATTGAATTTTGAGCTACATTCGGCATTTGGCGAATACCCAAAAGCTGGCATGGGTATACCACCTTGTATACACCTAAATGTGACAAAACCATTTGTAGCAACAACATTTCCTCAAGTCTACATGGATTTTGAATTCATTTTTGTATGTTAAGTGTATAACCATGTAACTGTGACCGGTTAGTTGTCATTTTTTTTCCTTTTAACATCTCTATAACTTCTCATCCCTTACTTCTCTCTCTTAACTTCTCCTCCTTTACCTCTCTCCGAACAATTTCCAATTTTACAGCATCATTTTATTCAATTTCTAAATTTTAGAAAATTGTAGGGGTAGTTTTGTCCACTGCGGTGTAAATTTAATTACTAAATATAGAGTTTAGACATATTAAACATGGTGGGGTTCCATCCTAACACCTACCATATTAAACATCATGGGGTTCCATCCTAAAACCAATTGGTTTTAGGATGGAACCCCATGATGTCTAACATGACATTATTCCAAAAACAAAGTGTGTTGGACATTTTTCATGATGGCTTCTCAGGTTTTAGACATTTTTCTCGTTACCCCAATTTTTTTCTAAATTCTATTACAATATGGTAGATTTCATGGGGTTTTTGTACGGGTGACCCACACCCCAGGGGGCGCGAAGTTTTTTGACCCTCGGACTTGAAGTGCAAGTTTTCTGCCCTTTTGCTATCGCCAGCAACACCTTGATCACGATCGCTAGCCATCTCACGCCGCATACAATGATGGTTTTGCCCTTCGCCAATTTCCCCCAAGTCTGGTCGCGATTTTTGGTATGTGTTGGCCGCGAGTTCGCATAGTATGCTTGTCGCGATTATTTCACACTTCTTGACGGTCGCGATTTTGTCCAATGGCTGACCGCGATTTTTGACCTTTGCTTCTCACGATTTGGTACCGTTGGGTTATTATCTCGAGACTTTACGATTGTAAAATACTCGGATTTCGTGCATGGTGTTAATGCAGTATAAGCAGCTACACCCACCCGTTCATATTCCCTACGGAACTTCTATTTATACATCCCACCCACTTTAAACAGGTGCCCACCCCTTCATATTTCCTACGGAACTTCTATTTATACATCCCACCCAATTTACACCTTACACTCGAAAGTTGTCTCACAATTTTTGTTCTTTTAATTAATTGTTGTTTTTTCACCCCCCAAAAATGTATTTGGACGACTCATTTGATGATGCATTCTTTGAATGCCCGAGTGCGCCATATTGCGATTCAGATGACGAATCTAGTGTGTCATCCTATACACCAACCACGACATCAGAAGAGAGAGTGGATGAGGAACTATCATTTCACACTCCGTTGTCCTCATCTAGTTTCTCATATTTACCAACAAAGCCCGGAAAAGCTTTACCAACTTTGGCGAGCACGTATCCCAATGAGGAGCCGCAAATATCATATTCCAGCGTCAACCAGGAACCTGGTCACACACCACTTTCACTTGTCTCCTGTGCTAAGAATCTTGAGGAGAATCGCCTAACAGCTGCAGACGCAAAGGGTGAAGAAGAGAGGGCTCCATCAACTGCAGAAGCAAAGGATGCAGAAGAGAGGTCTCCTTCAACTGAGGAAGCAAAGGCGCAAAGGGGCTTTGTACGAAGGGAGAAGAAGAGGAAGAGGGAGAGCTCCATATTGGTGATTATCGATGAAACCGAATCCGATTAATATTTTTTTTGTACCTCTCGAAATTTTAATATAAAGTTAAGTTTAACTAAGATGTACATGCGATTAAAAGGTTAGTGTTAATGAGAAATTCACATTTAAAGAGGAAATTTTATAATTTTCATAGAAAGAAAAATAGTGTCTGAAGATTTTAAATTTATGATACATATTAATTTGGGGGAGTTGCAAGAATAACATAAAGAATTAGGCTAATTGCATTTGTAGGTCCTATGTTATGTTTAGTTTTAGCATTTATATCAAAAAATTAAGGTTGTTTATGGTCAATAACTAATTCAGGTTAGTAAATTCCTTAAAATCAATTACTTAGGCCCTCTTTGTTATAAATTATCAAGAATATGTGTTTAGAAACTAATTCAGTTTTCACTTTTTAAAATTAAAGATGAGATTTCAGTTGTACGAGTGTAAGATACCTTTATAAAATTCATCGTTGTTAAATCTCTTATTTCGTATGAAGTTAGTAAGAAAAAGTAAAGTACAAGATTAAATTTCTATGATCATTGAATTCTCCTATTTGAAAGTGGTTGGGTACATGTCACTCTATTGTGTTCCACATTTCTACACCGACTACATCTTTGTGATGGACGACGTTCTCCAGTAGATGGGATCCTTTGTACCCATCACCTTCTAGCTTGAACTATTCTCAATGGTGGGAGGATTTTCATTTCGACATATTCGAATGGTTTCTTCCATTCAGACATATGGCCTACACAAATGCACACTTTAGTGAATTTACGGTATAACAGCTGTTGCAAAGCCTGGATGGCATGATATTTTGTTCCCTGCCTGCTACAATAACATGCGAACAAGGAATCTCCAAACATTGGATTTGTTTGCAAGTGCATGTACCTGTGGTTAAGTCAACGAGACTATCGAACTGACCATCTCTTACATGAAATCTATAATAATCAATTCAATAAAAAAATGTGCCTCCTTGCCTTCTCACACTCATCAGCCAGCATGGTTTGAACATAATATAAGTGGGACAACTCTTTTGATGACCAATATTTTCGTCGATCATAAAACCACTCTTGCAAGTCTTCTCTAAGGAATTCAAGCAACGCTGTTATGGGCATCAATCTAGCTGCAGTTGTTACAGAGTTCAATGACTCAACATTGTTCTTTGTCATATTGTTATATCTTCTCCTTGTTTGATAACAGTTAGCCCATCGTTCTACTCTGACCTCTTCCAAGTATGCCGCTACAACCCCATCTTTAAAGGCACGAGACTGCTCCCAATACATGTTGAACTCAGACTCTCGATATGCTCTAGACGCCTTAGTGAATACCGTACCAACTGCGTTGTTTTTTAACTTAGTTAGGAGATTCTTCTTTAGGTGAATGGTGCATAGGCCGTAAAATGCAGTAGGGAATACGACTTTTACTGCGTTCGAGATGGACATGTGACGATCAGACACAATAACTAGGTTATGGTCCTCCCCCACAATATTCTTCAAATTTGTCATGAACCATGTCCAGGACTCATCTGTCTCTGTGTCGACAATTTCATATGCTAGTGGATATAATTGATTCTTACCGTCCATGAAAATACCCACCAACATACATCCTTCGTATTTGCCTTTCAAATGTGATCCATCAACAACAACCACTGGACAACAATTTACATAACCTCGGATTGAATGACCTAATGCCATGAACACGTACTTGAAGTGCATAGAAGGATCATGGACAAGAATTTTGAATATTCTACATTGGTTCTCTATTTTCAAAGCTTCCCCGCACGCATGCAAAATTGAGTATGACTCTTCTAGAGTTCCTCTAACAAGTGCATGTGTTATTTCTCTTCCACGCCATGCTTTGTCGTAACTAATTGACACACCGAACTCCTTTCGTACGTAATCCATAACGTCATTTGGTTTGTACACAAGACTAACTCATATTCTATCTTCTATCATGTGACCAATCACGTAAGCATGTGCATGTCTATGGTTGTGGTTCAGCAACTCACTACTGCACGTGTGTAAGTTAACGTACTTTGAAATCCGAAATATTCCACAACCTAGCAACACGATTTCACGGAGTAGCCACTTGTAATTTTCTACAACACATCGCACTGTGTAGAGGTCCTTCAACGATTTCATAACGGTGAATTCGAAATTATTCTTCATGGAATACATTGCCAATTGATACTTCAAGTCCTGTTTACTTAAGAAGATTTGATCTTCACGAATATCAGTTGATGACGTACCAGTCATTACAATGCCCTCGTTGTTTTTCGTTCGTATTCGTGCATTTTTAGAGACTGAGGACATACCAGTGACAATGCCGTCGTCCTCATTTCTAAGGACTGAGGACATATCAGCTGAGGTCGATGTACGTTCTTCAAGGTCTTCCCATGAGAAAATGTCATCGTTGCCCAATGTATCGTAGGTTGTAGTGTGTCTGCTTGCGTCGGCCCGCACTAACATACATGCTCGTTGTTTGTCGCATGCGTTTCATTATTACGATGCTCTTCCTCAGTCCTTACAGTTGTTATGCATAATTGCAACTTTCGTACCCTTTCATGGTTCAGGAAGAATTTAACGTCCTTCTCATTAAGAATGTAAACCAGTGGTGATGATTCCTAGAGGTTGTATTTCACCCCTATTTGAATGTTGTAATCTGACGGGCTGAGTTCCATAACCTCGTATATTAGTTCCTTCAATTTGTTGTAGTTCGTTCTACAACGAACCCAAGTACCTCTCATCGTACCCCCAACATAGGAGGCATGCTGGTTGTTCCATGCACCCCCATAACGGATGTATACGCTGCCCTTCTTCTTCGCTGTCTAGAATCTCCAAAATTCAAAAAATGATTACGCCAAAAGGTGAAACAAGTGCATCGCATATAGGAGGCGTGGGTGCATTGGTAATATACAAAGTGAACGTTGGGGGGGGGGGGGGTACTACCATATCAGATTAGAAGATGTGTCAAATCTTACATGGGGAAATGTTATCGTTTTGGTGGTCTCGATGAACAATGGTCAAATCACACGCTTATCGTGATGTGTCAAATCTGTCACTTATCGCGATTTATTGGATGTTATGTATAAACTAATCTCGATGAACAATGTTCCTTATTATGCTTATCGCGAGTAAATAAAGAAAAGTGAAATTATGTAGACTGCCTGATTATTTATAAATCGGCGGATGTGTCAAATCGTATGTGGGGAAATGTTATGATTTCGGTGGTCTCGATGAACAATGGTTAAATAACACGCTTACCTTCACTTATCGCGATTTATTGAATGTTATGTATTCACTTATCTCGATGAACAATGTTCCTTGTTATTTTTTACTGTTGAATGCTTATCGCGAGCAGAAGAGAAAAGTGAATTTTTTTAGACTGCCTGGTTATTTTTTACTGTTATTTCTTCGTTCATGTTATGTATTCGTTCTTGTTCAATGCTTACCTTGAAATGTCATTCGATCATCGCGATATCGTATCGTTATTTGGTTTAACCAAGTATAAAGAAAGTAACAAAATATGAAACAATTTTACTGGATAGATAATTTAACAACGGAAACGAAACTAAAGAAAACTAAACAAGAAAACCAAAGAAAGTAAGAAGTTGATGGAGCGTTATACGCAGGGGAAGCGATTTTGGATCGATGATACTCTAATTTCATCAATTTAATAAATAGAAAACATGCTCGAAACTATGAAATTAGAATTACATACCCTTGTAGTTCTGATTTCTTCAAGCTCCGCCGCACGTTCCTCGTCACGAACACTTCGAAATTCCTCTCACGAATGCCCCGAGGACCACCTGAGGTAGTCCCGCTATCCTCGGCGCCGAGCAACGGAGTTGTGGGACTCCGAAGCAAGAGAAAAGAAAAGAAAGAGAAACAAAGTGGAAGAAGAAGAAGGATGGCTTGTTGAGAGAACTCCGTAAACAAAAGCTCCAAAAAACTCTTCTGTTGGGTTTTTGAAACGTATGTCAAAATAGATACCCAAAAGAGGACTCAACAAATCTCTCTCTCTATATAGATATATATATATAACATATGTCTTACATGCATTGTGCATGTAAGACATAAATATATAATTATTATTATTTTAAAAATTAATTAAAATTTAATCAATTTTAAATAATAATAAATATTTTTATTTATTAAACATATATATATTAATTAATTAATATTATTTAATTCAATATCAAATATTAATGAAATAAAATGGCTAAACCTGGTTTTCTGAAAACCGACTTTTTTGCACATGAATCCTATTCATGTTTTAGACCATTCCCATGTTTAAATCATATTTAAATATGTCTATCATCCTTCCACAAACCGAATTTGAACAATTAAAATTCTTTTTCTTTTTCTTTTTATTTTTCTTTTCTCCTTCATTGTTGCATGACGTTATCCGAGCTAGCCAGGAGAACCTAAAGGACCTACAAATCATGAGCTCCAACGATACAAGATTATTTGGTTAAAACTCTTTTAACCTGAATCAATCAACTTTCGTTAACCCTAGAGACTCCACTATAGTCTGAGGGTTGCACTCTCCTCACTGTAGATATATTATGTCCTCTTGATATAACCGTCATGGGCAAGTCGACCCTTCACAGGTTGTTCGTAACCACAGCTAGGTCGTTTAAATCGTTTAACCCCTACGTTACGTCTTTGTTCTTTAACTACCACTAACACCTCTAATGACCAATAGATCAGAGGTCCTACCAACAGATCAATTAACCCTCTCTAATCAGGAGAGGGTGAGCGCTCATTGTTCAAGCCCCGGAGTCAGCTATTAAGGGAACAACCTATCTACTAACCCTGAAAAGTGGGTTAGGAGTGAACTCCATCTTACTACCCTATGTCCCCAGCTACCTATTGGACTTTATCCCTGAGATGAAAAGTTATTGAGTCGGCGCTAATAGGCCACTATCACCCGTACAAGTCTAAGGATACTGTCTAATAAGCAGGAGTTCATAGTAAGCTAAGGATTAAGATCGAGTTACCTAGGCCATCAGTTTGAAATAGTCGGTCTCTTCAGTAAACGGCGTTATAAAGAGAGAACGACTTTTTCGTGGTTCAGTCTTATGCAAAGTCATTGCACAGGACGCCCCCGCTCGCACATCTCCTTGTGAAATGATTCGGATCACATCGGTTTGTACAATACAAAGCGAGCCGCATCCAATAGTCTTACCAGGATAAGGTACCCAACATTATCTGTATACTATAGACTGGTTTGACTGTCTACTTGAGCCTGATTCACATTCATGTCATACATGAAGCTCAAGTACTCATCCTTCGCCATGGGTGTTGGTCATTGGTATAGATTAATCCACTTGAGCCTGATCCACATTCATGTCATACATGAAGCTCAAGTACTCATCCTTCGTCATGGGTGTTGGTCATTGGTATAGATTAATCCAAACACGTTTCACTTTATTCTAGTAAACTATTTTACTAAATAAAACTAATAACTCTTTATTCTAAATAGACACATTACAAACATAACTATTTACAAACCACGTGTTTTAGGACATAAAACCCAACAAACTCCCACTTGGACTTAAACGTCTGTGGTGTACATGTTGGTGGACAGAACTTTAATATCACATATCAGATGTTCCCTCCCACTATCCTATTTAGCAACTCGGAGCCCTAGACTCTTCTAGGTGTCTCTCAAACACTTTAGCCATGAGAGACTTAGTAAAATTATCAGCATGAAGTGCTGCGAGGCTTCCCATGGGACCGTCACATCTCCTCACTACACTATCAACGAGCTTAACTTATAATCTTTTTGCTGCTTCACAAGCTGCAACAACGACTTAGCTACCACTGAGGAATCATCAATACAACTCTTGTATTATATTTCTCGTTTGCACTGGGACAAAACCTTAACAAGACTCCAATCCGATTGGACTAACATCTTCTGACAGCTCCCACTGCATAACACATATCGGGTCATGTATCTCAGAAGATACATCTGACCTACAATATGTAAATGCACACGGGTACATCTCATATCCTCAACCCTAGAGGTTTCTTAGGAAACCATTTCCATAGACCATCGAATATTAACAACACTTTGTCAATATAAGATTTTTAGAGACAACACTAGCGATTCGTTCTTACGACTGAGATCAACCTGAATGCTTAGAACAAACTAAGCTCTCCTCCAAAACAGTTTGGGAATGGGTCGCTAGTTTATGCTTTATTTTTCAGAAGTTAATCCTACATCATATTCCATGATTAGGACATAAACTACGGGAATGAACTATGAAAGCTACAACATTGACTAAACCCTTGTCAAACAAGGTTTATCAAACTTTCGTTCAAAGCCATAAGGTTTGATCACTGTATCAAACCTAATAATTCAGGACGAAGCTGCTTTATTTCAATTCATAAATGAATCGAATAAGCTGGCAAACTATTTGCTCTTTTTCCTAAACTATGAATCTTTCTGGTAGAGACTTAATAGATACTGTTACGTCTTCAAAAGTGACTATTTTGGAACTTATTTACCTTAGAAAGATGTACACTCTTAGGTGCTTTTGGTAGGATCTAGCTTAAACTCGTGCTTATATATGAGAATTAGAAGAATGAAGCTAAATTAGGACTTATATGCAAAAGGAAAGAAAAAGAATAAAAAACGAAGTTAAAGGAATGAAAAGTGAACATTGCGGAAGCATTGCGAAAACATTGCTAAAACCGCAATGTTTTAAGTGAAATCCGTAAGTTGTCTAACCAATATCTGTTTTGTTCCGATCTTTCAGGGGCCCGTTCTTTCTCCTGCGGCCACATGGAAGAACGATGTTGAGAATGGATGGTTCTCCTTGACCCAATCGTACCCGCAGAATACTATAAAAGGAGGTCAAGATGGAAGGTTGAAACACACTCGAACGGCGTAGACTTCCAGTTCAACGCAGTCTTTTCCATTCTTTTTCTCTTCCGTCTGTTGGTTTGAGAGGTTCAGCTGTTGGAGTCGACAATCTGATAGGAAGGAGAGAAGATTTATCTTCTCTTCTGATTAGATTCATCCAAGCAAGGCTTCCTTTCACCCTTCAGCCGAGGCGTTCGCAACGAGAAGATCACGCACGGATTTACTTGCTTTCTGCTTTAGCTTTCTGTTCCCTTTGCTGTTGTTTGTCATTTCCCTTCCGTTAGCTACTCTACTTCATTTCGTTGCTGTCTGTTTAGTTTTAGTCAATCAAAGTCGTCATTTGTTTAGTTCAAACGTTGGTTAATCAAAGTATATTTTCATCACTTCGCAAGTTCTCTTCCTTCTTTGCTTACTGTTTTTAGTTTCTGTTTTGCCTCTACTATTCTACTAAGCATGTCATCTCCATCTATTCTTTCCATTCTATCTTCATCCATGAGTAACTAAATCACATAAGGGCATGCTAATGACAAATTTATAGGTAGAGACACGTGACTCAAGCATGTAGGATAGCTCTCGAATACATTGAATGTATGTAAGCTTCATCCCACGGGCAATTTCGATTGGCCATCCATTTTGTCCAAAGAACTCCTAACCTCTGGAAGGAGTAAGAGTTCAGAGTCGTACATCCATGCTAGCCTCTCAAGGTAGCCAGAAAACGACCTAGGAATAGGCGTTTTCCTAGTACAAACCAATACTTGCTGTTATAAAAACATGCTTAAGACCTTACTTGGACATGAGTAAACTAAAGGATCTAATGCATGAAATTTGAAGATACATGAGAATGAGTTAGTTTGATGCATAATGAGTTGATCTACTGCTTGAGAACCGTGTGAAAAAGCCTATAGAGGAGTCGTTAGTAGCCCTTGTTTCCACACTTTACACTTAACTCGCTGTTAGTAACATTGCTAAATAATTGTTGTTTCCGCAATTCCTTTAGTTGAAATTTTGCCTTAGTCATTTTTCTCTCCATTTGTTATTCTTTTCTCTTTACATTCAAGTTTATTAACTATTTGCACTTGTTTATGCTTCCATCCTTTACACATTCCTTAGCAATTAGGCACCTTAAAACCAAATCTACCTCACTTAATCCACCCATTCTCACTTAACAAAACACTTCGCTAGTAACTAAGAATAAATCTCTGTGGGAAATCGAATGAAAAAATACTTATTACTTGCTACAAGATCATGTATGCTTGCATGTTATGAGTGCTCTATCATTGCTTCTTTATTTTAAACATTGAGCACACAACAAGTTTTTGGCGCCGCTGCCGGGGATTTTGTTTAGTAAAAACGAAGTTTGTTAAGTTAGAAACACAAAGCTTAATATCTATTGGAACTAATCTATTCTCATTTCTTTTGCAGGTACCATTGGGTTAGTTTATGAATGAGCATTCAAGTAGCGATCTAGAGTTCAATCCTGAGCCTGAGGGATTACTTAGGGCCAGAAACAAAGCTAAGAAACGTCTCTTTAAACAACCCCCTATACCTCAAATAATTGCTGATTCTGCGGAGTCTTCGCAATTCCTACACATCGAAATGGAAAGACCAGTCCCAAATCCGGTACCTACCACTCGCAACCCCATCGAAATAGCGAATGACAAGAATAGTGCCATCCTCTCCTACCTAGTTCCTATGCCTGGGGAGCTAAATCCAAGCATAATCCGCCCTGAAATTACTGCCAACTCCTTCGAATTAAAGCCAGTAATGTTCCAAATGTTGTCCACTGTAGGACAATTCTTTGGAGTGGAGAATAAGGACCCCCACAACCATCTAAGAAACTTCCTAGGAGTTAGTGATACTTTCCTTATCCCTGGAGTTTCCCAAGAAGCTTTGAGGCTTTACCTTTTCCTTTACTCATTAAGGGATAAAGCCAAAACGTGGTTAAACTCATTACCTTCCGGATCAGTTGTCAATTGGACAGATCTGGCTGAGAAATTCCTAGTCCAATATTTCCCACCTGATAGGAATTCAAACTTTCGTGATGACATAATCAAGTTCAAACAAGCCGAAAACGAATCTCTTCACGAAGCTTGGGCAAGGTTCAAGGATCTTCTGCTTAAATGTCCACACCATGGCATCCCATGGTGTATCCAAATAGAAGTTTTTTTTAAAGGATGTAACCCCAGCACAAGGCAAGTGTTGAATTCGTCAGCTGGTGGTTCCATGCTTTCTAAAAGCTATAATGAAGCCTATGAGATCCTGGAGAAGATCTCAGCATCTCACTGTAGGTGGTCAGATGAACCAGTAGAGCCAAGCAGAGCTCAAGACAAGGACGCACCCAGTGCCATGAGTAGCCAAATAAACGCCCTGACCAACTTAGTCAAACAAATGGCTCAAACCAATCTCCAATCCAGTGTCAACACCGCAGCAGCCATCTCAATGGGCACACAAACGAGTCAAGGTGAGACACTGATCTGTGGGTTCTGTGGGGAAGGGCACCTGTATGAATACTGCCCTGGGAATCCAGCCTCAGTCTGCTATGTTGGAAGCCAACAGCAGCCTAGGAACAACCCCTACTCTAACACTTACAATCTTGGTTGGAGGAACCACCCAAATCTTTCTGTGGGTGGCCAACAAAACACTAACCAAGCTCCCAACCAGCCAAGACCGAGTGGAACACCTGATTTCACTCCCCAAAATAACCAATCCATGTATCAAAAACCATATAACCAACCAATAGGGTCATCTGTAGAAAGTCTACTTAAGAAGTACATTGCAAAGAATGATGCTACTCTACAAAGTCAGCAAGCTACCCTTAGGAGCCTAGAGAACCAAATAGGACAATTAGCCAATGAACTAAAAAGTAGGCCCCAAGGTAGACTACCTGCTGACACTGAGGTACCAAGAAGGGATGGGAAAGAGCAAGTTCAAGCAATTGAACTTCGAAGTGGGAGACCATTGGTGAGCAACACTAGAGAAACCCCAAAGAGAGTAGAGAATGAAGAGTCTAGTGCTGCACTGGATTCTCTGCCAAACCATGGTCGACCATCAACAAGCACATCAAGGACGAGGCTGGAACCAATCGTAGAGGAACCAGAAGAAATTCCAAGGCCTCCCTCTATCCTTAGGCGACCTGAAGTGCCTACATATGTGCCGCCACCTCCATTCCCTAGAAGGCTAAAGAAAAAACAAGAACAGGAAGTGCACTTTAATAAATTTTTAGAAATTCTGAAGCAAGTGCATGTTAATATCCCGTTTGTAGAGGTTTTGCAATCCATGCCTTCTTATGTTAAGTTTTTGAAGGATATAATTACTAACAAGAAAATTATTGGTGAATTTGAAACAGTAAATCTCACTAAGGAGTGCAGTGCTATACTCCAGAACAAGCTACCAAAGAAGGAGAAGGATCCTGGTTCCTTCACCTTACTAGTGGAGTTGGGAGGCAAGCACGTGGGCAGAGCTCTTTGTGACCAGGGAGCTAGTATAAATCTCATGCCTCTATCACTATTCCGCCAACTTGGAATAGGAGAAGCACGCCCCACTACTGTCACCTTGCAGTTGGCAGACAGATCCATAGCCTACCCTGAGGGTAAGATAGAGGATATTCTTGTCAAGGTTGACAAGTTCATTTTTCTTGCAGACTTCATCATCCTGGATTATGAAGCAGACAAGGAGGTCCCCATCCTATTAGGCAGACCACTTCTAGCCACAGGTAGGGCCTTGATTGATGTCCAAAAAGGTGAGCTCACCATGAAGGTTCATGATGAGGAGGTTAAGTTTAGTGTCTTTAAAGCCCTAAGGTACCCTTCTGACTCTGAATCTTGTGCAAGCATGGACATAGTAGATTCGTTGATGGAAGAACAGCTTGAGCATGAATTATTGATTAAGCATACCAATGATTATGTACAATTAGATGTAACTGACTTAAATATTTCTGAAATAATGGATATACCTGTGGATAAACCTCAGCATGTTTGTATGACTAATGACTTGACTGAAAGATCCATGAATCCATTGAAACCATCCATTGAGCATCCACCTATCTTAGAATTGAAACCATTGCCTAATCATCTTAAGTATGCATATCTAGGAAAGGATGATACTTTGCCTGTTATTATTTCGTCCAAATTGAGTGAAAAGCATGAAATTGATTTGATATTACTGCTAAAGCAACATAAGAAAGCTATAGCATGGACGATTGCTGACATTAGAGGTATTAGCCCTTCCTACTGCATGCATAAGATAATATTGGAAGAAGAACATACACCCCAAGTAGATCACCAACGTAGGTTGAACCCCTCCATGAAGGAGGTAGTTAAAAAAGAGATAATCAAATGGTTATATGTGGGTGTAATCTTCCCTATAGCCAATAGTCAGTGGGTGAGTCCAATTCAGTGTGTACCTAAGAAGGGGGGGATGACTGTAGTAGTCAATGAGAGTAATGAACTAATTCCAACTAGGACTATTACAGGATGGAGAGTCTGTATGGACTATAGAAAATTGAATAAAGAAACAAAAAAAGATCACTTCCCTTTACCATTCATAGATCAGATGTTAGATAGGATAGCTGGTAGAGCTTATTTCTGCTTTCTAGATGGTTATTTTGGATATAACCAAATCACCATAGACCCTGTGGACCAGGAGAAAACAACCTTCACATGTCCCTTTGGAACATTTGCTTTTCGCAGAATGCCTTTTGGCTTATGCAATGCACCAGCAACATTCCAGAGGTGCATGTTGGCCATTTTCTCTAACTTAGATGAAGCCATGATAGAAATATTTATGGATGACTTCTCAGTCTTTGGTGATTCTTTTACAAATTGCTTAGAAAACTTAGGACAAGTCCTAGCTAGGTGTGAGGAGACCAACCTAGTCCTTAATTGGGAGAAATGCCACTTTATGGTGGAAGAAGGAATAGTCCTAGGACATAGAGTGTCTCGGGCAGGAGTAGAGGTCGATAGGGCCAAGATTGAAATAATAGAGAAGTTAGTGGAACCTCAAAATGTGAAGGCTATTAGAAGTTTCTTAGGACACGCAGGGTTCTATAGAAGGTTCATTAAGAACTTTCAAAAGATCTCTAAACCTTTGTGTGAGCTTCTAGAGCTGAATAAGCCATTCATCTTCTCGAAAGAATGTTCTCTAGCCTGGACAACCCTTAAGGAAGCATTAGTCAAAGCACCTATTATAGTAGGACCAAATTGGGACCTCCCATTTGAGAGGTTGTGTGACGCGAGTGACTATGCAGTAGGGGTTATGCTAGGGCAAAAGATTGACAAACTAACACACCCTGTATACTATGCTAGTAAGACACTGAATGAGGCACAATGTAATTACACAACCACAGAAAAGGAAATGCTAGCTGTAGTGTTTGCCTGCGAGAAGTTTAGAAATTACATTGTAGGCACTAGGACAATCGTGTACACTGATCATTCTGCACTGAAATACCTTATGAGGAAGGTTGATGCTAAGCCTAGGTTAATTAGATGGGTATTGTTGCTGCAAGAGTTTGATCTAGACATTAGAGATAAGAAAGGATGCGAAAATGTAGTTGCGGATCATCTTTTTAGATTGCGACATAATTGCGATAACATTGCGGAAACCGCAATTTCTGATGCCTTTATCGATGAGCATGTCTTTGTGTTAGCACTTCGTGATAACGATGAGGAACCTTGGTTTGCTGATATTGCTAACTTCCTTGCCTCACAGGTACTGCCAGCTTTCAAGGGAGGAAAAGAGAAGAAGAGGTTTCTGCATGAAGCTAGGAAGTTCATATGGGACGATCCTACACTTTATAAGACATGTGCAGATGGTTTACTGAGGAAGTGTGTGTCAGCTGCTGAGGAGAAGTCTGTGCTGCAGCACTGCCATACAGCCCCCTATGGTGGACACTTTGGTGGCCAAAGAACAGCTGCAAAGGTGTTCCAGAGTGGCTACTATTGGCCCACGATCTTCAAAGATGCCCACGATCACGCACACAGCTGCGATGAATGTCAGAGAACAGGTAACCTTAGTCGAAAGGATGAGATGCCTCTCACTTACATCCTAGAGTTAGAGCTCTTTGATGTGTGGGGCATTGACTTCATGGGACCATTTCCCCCATCAGCAGGTAACCTCTATATACTTGTGGCTGTAGACTATGTATCTAAATGGGTAGAGGCCATAGCATGCCCAACAAATGATGCCAAGACAGTCATTAAGTTCCTTAATAGACATATCTTTACTAGGTTTGGTACACCTCGTGCTATAATTAGTGATGAAGGGACCCACTTTATTAATAAAGCTATGGAAAAAGTGTTGGCTAAATACAATGTTAAACATAGAGTAGCCACCCCTTATCACCCACATTCGAATGATTAAGCTGAAATATCAAATAGAGAGATTAAAAACATACTCAAAAAAGTGGTCAAACCCAATAGAAAAGATTGGTCGTTTAAACTAGAGGATGCACTTTGGGCATATAGGACTGCATATAAGACACCCCTAGGCATGTCTCCTTATAGACTTGTGTATGGCAAAACATGTCACTTACCGTTCGAATTGGAAATCAAAGCATTTTGGGCCTTGAAAGAACTAAATTATTGCGTGACCGATGCGGGAACATTGCGGTCTCTGCAATTACATGAGCTCGATGAGCTGAGACATATGTCCTATGAAAATGCCAAAATGTATAAGGAAAAAACTAAAATTTGGCATGATAGTAGACTGAGGATTAAGGACTTTAAGAAAGGCCAGCATGTTTTGTTATTTAACTCAAGGTTGAGATTATTTCCAGGCAAACTTAAGTCCAGATGGTCAGGTCCTTTTGTTATAACTAATGTGTTTGTTCATGGTGTAGTTGAGATTAGGAACCTGCAGAATGGGCAACCGTTTATGGTCAATGGTGCACGTTTGAAACATTACTACGAGGAAGGAGATGTGAAGACTCTCTCGGCCTTCCTCTTATCTGAAGCTTGAAAATAAGATCAAGAGAGGACGAGTGGTTACTGTGCTCGTCCATGCGAGGCTATGCCTTAGTTTATTTTTCTTTTTGTTTTGTATTTCTTCCGATGTTATCTTTGTATGTTTAGGTGTGATTTTTATTACGAATTTGTTGTTAATTTTGTACGTTTTAATAGGGGATCGAAAGAGGAAATCAAGGAGATGAATCAAAGGTAAAAAATCGAGGACGAAATCGGGCCGAATCAAAGATTGAGTTGTGAGAATCTTGGGATTTAAATCAAGAAAATCTCCAACGGCCATTTAATTGCGGAGGATTTGCTGAAACCGCAACAGAAAGAGCCGTTGGGATTCACTTGATTACAAATAGCCGTTAAAATAGCTGTGCCCATATGCTTCCGTCATTCATTGGACTCCAAGAAATCAATCTTCTTCTTCCTCTGCATCTCCCACCTGCAAATCTCTCCAAATCAACAATGGTGCTTACACGGGCTGAGCGATCTGCTTCCAAGAAGAAGTCTCCGGACGCCGAGGTAGCTGCGAGAGAGGCACTACTTGCCTTGGCAGATGCTGAAGCTGCTCAACCCGTACGACCATCTAAGCTTCCTGTACGCAAGAAAAAGTGGAAGGTGGTGACTGAAATTCCTGCTGGACCGTCTGAACCAGTAGGTACACCCAAGAAAAAGAAGTGGACAATGGCAGTCGAGGACGCACCGATCAAGGAAAATACTCCCCCCATGGAGAGTCAAGGAAGTGGCCGGCCATCCTACGAGACGGCAAGACAAAGCCCCGAGCCATCTCCACCATCACAGAGCCCTGAGCTATCTTCTTCTTCGCAGACGCCTGAGCCTGAAGACCCGATTGAAGAACATCAAGAATCAGTGCCGAGCGAAGAGGCGGCTGAGGAAGATGAAGTCTTCTCTCCTTTGAGGGGAGTTAGTCCTGATAGCCCAGTAGAGGAGGGAAGAGACTCGATGGACGAGACGTTGGGGGACTGCCTCCAGCAGATCACCACCAGGGCACGACTGAGGAAGAAGATGCCCAAGACTGTGAAGGCCAAACGGCCGAAAGCTTCAAAAAAATCCAAGAAGAAGAAGGTCAGTAGCGAGCCTTCTTTGAAGAAGCTGAAGGTCGAGGCTGCTGAGTCGGCCAGGGCAAGGGATAAGGGGAAAGCTAAATTGTACCCCGAAGATGAACCTCAAACTGTGAGGTATGTATCCTCAGACGCAGAATCAAGGGGCAATGAGTTGAGGAAAAGAGACCTACTCCGTGAGAAGAGGTTTCTTGATGCATTGGTAGACTTGTCGCAGTTCTTGCGCGCAGGAATCACCAACCACGGGTGGGAAGAGCTGTGCAGACCGCCCATCCCCGCCTATTCCAGCATGGTATACGACTTCTACGCAAATCTGACACACACCGAGGATGGTCTGTCCATGGTAAGGGGAATTGAGGTTGATTTTTCAGCCAAGGGACAGAAATATACCGACTACGCAAGGATCATTGACGCACCAACTTAGGTTGTTCTGGAAGAAGCCCTGCGCATCATTGGCCAACCTGAGGCAGCTTGGACAATCTCCCGCAATGGGAAGCACACCATGATGAGTGCGACCCTTACGGCCAACATGCTTACGGGTTCATTGCGAAATTATTGCGGATACCGCAATTTTTGTTAGTTATCGCATGCTTTTTCCTGACTGTTAGGTAGGCTGGTTCTGTTTCCATTTTGTTCTCTTGCTGCTTTCTTGACTACCATATATGGCCTATCTGTAAGCATGTTGGATGAGTGTCTTAGGACACCTTTGATAGTTTGAATTAGCTCTTTTAAGTTGCTCAGCATGCAGGTCTTTAAGTCCTTACCGTACTGCTTTACAAATTTCTGTTGCTGTGTTATTTGCTTTAAGAGTGTTCTTTCTATGCCTAGGATTTTTAGATTCTCTTTGTTTTGCCCTAGACTAGATGCTTCTAGGACAAGTTTGGGGGTGTGCCACCTCAGACTCTCATTAGGGACAGTGATAAGTTTAAGTTTGGGGGAGGCCACCCTAGGCCTAGGAACATTCCTCTCTCCTTTTAAGCATAAACATTCTTCTTCTCCTTTTTGAACAAAATGATGAACTGGAAAAAAATAAAAAATAAAAAAAAAAAAATGAAAATGGAATAAAGAGGGGTGTCTCTCTTGGAATTGCTGAGTAATCAGTGCCATGTATGTAACCCACAAGTGGCATTGCATTAAAAGCCAACCAAAGGAGAGGCTTCACCAAACTAAGAAAGGAAAAGGAAAAACTAGGGAAAAAGAATGTATACCTAGGAGTTGCAGCTTTGTGGCTTGGGTGTCATAAATAAGAGAACTCTGATCCTCAATTAGCTAAGCACAAAGTTGTAGCTTGTAGGTTTGTTTAGGGAGATGAATGCATATCCAATGTAGTGATGCCAGGGTTTAGGTTGTTCTTTGAATGTACTACTGTCACTGGTTTGTACTAAGACTGGCATGACTCTAAGGAATCCTAGGTAGCTCAAAAGAAAAACATTAGAAGGATGTACTGAGTCTGGGGTAAAACTAGGTAGAATTTGAAACCTTAGGGATAGTTGCACAATGAACTTAATGACCAAAGCAAATAGATCAGTTGTGAGGAGTGAATGAAACAGTAGGATCATGAGGCGAGAGAAGGCAGAAGAAGCAAAATGAGAAGTTAGTTTTAAGCTTAGGAGCGTGTCACAGGACAACATTGCTATAGATAGTTAATATAAGGGAGTCAGCAAGTGGTTAGAGAGGTTAACAGCAGCCTAGATAAAGTCCTTAGATTGCTCGAGGACGAGCAAAACCTTAAGTTTGGGGGTGTGTTACGTCTTCAAAAGTGACTATTTTGGAACTTATTTACCGTAGAAAGATGTACACTCTTAGGTGTTTTTGGTAGGATTTAGCTTAAACTCGTGCTTATATATGAGAATTAGAAGAATGAAGCTAAATTAGGACTTATATGCAAAAGGAAAGAAAAAGAATCAAAAACGAAGTTAAAGGAATGAAAATTGAACATTGCGGAAGCATTGCGAAAACATTGCTAAAACCACAATGTTTTAAGTGAAATCCGTAAGTTGTCTAACCAATTTCTGTTTTGTTCCGATCCTTCAGGGGCCCATTCTTTCTCCTGCGGCCACATGGAAGAACGACGTTGAGAATGGATGGTTCTCCTTGACCCAATCGTACCTGCAGAATACTATAAAAGGAGGTCAAGATGGAAGGTTGAAACACACTCGAACGGCGTAGACTTCCAGTTCAACGCAGTCTTTTCCATTCTTTTTCTCTTCCGTCTGTTGGTTTGAGAGGTTCAGCTGTTGGAGTCGACAATCTGATAGGAAGGAGAGAAGATTTATCTTCTCTTCTGATTAGATTCATCCAAGCAAGGCTTCCTTTCACCCTTCAGCCGAGGCGTTCGCAACGAGAAGATCACGCACGGATTTACTTGCTTTCTGCTTTAGCTTTCTGTTCCCTTTGCTGTTGTTTGTCATTTCCCTTCCGTTAGCTACTCTACTTCATTTCATTGCTGTCTGTTTAGTTTTAGTCAGTCAAAGTCGTCATTTGTTTAGTTCAAACGTTGGTTAATCAAAGTATATTTTCATCACTTCGCAAGTTCTCTTCCTTCTTTGCTTACTGTTTTTAGTTTCTGTTTTGCCTCTACTATTCTACTAAGCATGTCATCTCCATCTATTCTTTCCATTCTATCTTCATCCATGAGTAACTAAATCACATAAGGGCATGCTAATGACAAATTTATAGGTAGAGACACGTGACTCAAGCATGTAGGATAGCTCTCGAATGCATTGAATGTATGTAAGCTTCATCCCACGGGCAATTTCGATTGGCCATCCATTTTGTCCAAAGAACTCCTAACCTCTGGAAGGAGTAAGAGTTCAGAGTCGTACATCCATGCTAGCCTCTCAAGGTAGCCAGAAAACGACCTAGGAATAGGCGTTTTCCTAGTACAAACCAATACTTGCTGTTATAAAAAGATGCTTAAGACCTTACTTGGACATGAGTAAACTAAAGGATCTAATGCATGAAATCGGAAGATACATGAGAATGAGTTAGTTTGATGCATAATGAGTTGATCTACTGCTTGAGAACCGTGTGAAAAAGCCTATAGAGAAGTCGTTAGTAGCCCTTGTTTCCACACTTTACACTTAACTCGCTGTTAGTAACATTGCTAAATAATTGCTGTTTATGCAATTCCTTTAGTTGAAATTTTGCCTTAGTCATTTTTCTCTCCGTTTGTTATTCTTTTCTCTTTACATTCAAGTTTATTAACTATTTGCACATTCCTTAGAAATTAGGCACCTTAAAACCAAATCTACCTCACTTAATCCACCCATTCTCACTTAACAAAACACTTCGCTAGTAACTAAGAATAAATCTCTGTGGGAAATCGAATGAAAAAATACTTATTACTTGCTACAAGATCATGTATGCTTGCATGTTCTGAGTGCTCTATCATTGCTTCTTTATTTTAAACATTGAGCACACAACAGATACTCAGATCAAGATCGCGAGTTTTGACATCCATTTGCCTTATCCTATAAAGATAGAATATGGAGATGGATAAGGGCCATCTATTTAACTTACATCTGGTAACAAGAGAAAGAGAGTATACCCAATAAACCCTTTGTCTTCGAGATAGTGCCATTGCCAGAAAGTCAAGCCATAAAGGTTTTCACCTTAGTGGCTTGGTCTCAATACCATTCATAGATTCATAGTTTTGAGCCATTTGGCCTTGTCTATATAATCCATTATCTATTTAAAGAGAAATGGATCCTCAATGTCATCGTCGAGTATGATAACTTTGAGTTTAAGATAGGCCAATACAGCGGACCGGGTTGACCTACAACCCTCCCACTTCATTGAGGCTTTCTCAACTGTTGAGATGTTCCAGTTTAATCAACAACCTTTGTTGATATCAACTATAACTTTCATTTTACTGTTAGTCTTGACACACTACTTGTTTTCAAGTTTAATAGAACAGATCAGTATATATTTTTTGCTAAATGAACTATTCATTATAAAACCAAAGGATATAATATACAAGTGTTCAGTTTAAACAAAAAATATAGACAATAATTACATATAACAAATGTTATTATTTATATACAACAACTACAAAGACTCCTACTAGTTCAGCTGCAATGATATCTCCATATCTCACAACGAGAAAATCGGCTGTCAGGAACTAGTTTCCTGAAGAAAAACAAACATGATTAGTGGTTCCTGAAGACATCCAGGCATGACATTCATATTCCACTAAACTTGTTTAGACAAATAAATCAAATTTATCTTGTCGTTCTTTCTCAGCCAGTTACTCAACAAGGTATTTGGAGCAGCTACGCTTCCAATACCCATCTTCAATACGATAGAAACATTTTCTTATGTTTGAAGAATGTGTCTTGCGAACAGCAGGGGCTTTGCCCTTCCTCCTGTTTCTCTTCTTCTTCTTAATAATCTCATTACTCATAGAAGCAGACTCAAGCTTACTCCCTGATGCCAACCTCTCAAAGGAATTTCTTCGAAGTGACAACATTTGCCTCCTTCTCTATTCCTTTGAAGGTGTACAGAGACTGATAAGCCTGAAACTCATTCAGAACAGAAGTCAAGTTATATTCTACCTTATTCATCACCATATTGGATCTGAAATTAAGGAAACTCTTCGGAAGAGATTCCAAGATAAAACTAACTTGGCTTTTCTCGTTGATGGAGGCATTGTTTACTTCTGCCGCATTAAAGTGGACCATCATGTTAAGGACAAGCTCCCTAACAAAGGTATCCTCCACCATGCGAGAGTTATAAAAAAACTTGAGGGCTACCTGAAGAAGTGATGAGGACGACTGTCCATCATCGCTTGTAATGAAGACATGATTACCCTCAAGGAAACCATAACCTCATACCTCTTTGCCAAAACATCTTACATGCTCGCCAAGATATAGACTCGGGCTTTATCGTTAGCCCTAATCCATCCATCGTATGCCTCTCAAACACTTCGAGATGCATTCGAGCCAGGAGCTGGAAGACATTCCTCCGTTAAGACAAACCTTAGGTCGTCCAGAACTAGAATCGTATTCAGGTTCGACTTCCAGGTTCCGTAATTTTCTCCGGTTAATTTATCGTGAGCTAACAACTGTATAAACGTGCTCAACATGCTGATAAAGAATGTAAACCTATTAGTGAAACGATTTTAACCTATTTAAACCAATTAAAAGAGTTTAGCAGTAAATAAAGTACCCAAACTCTTTATTTACTTGCAACGATACTTTAGTAAGTTAGAATGGTCGCTGCCGACTGGCAGTCGAGTCACTCATTTACTAAATCAAGACATTCTTGACTAAATGTTAACTCCAGAATAACGCATATTCCTATAGCATCTTAGTTATCATTTTTGGTCTGGATTCACTAACTCCTTAGTAATTCCCGTAAGTGTGACCCTCCATTTTTAGAATGCAGAGGACGACCCCAACAGCGCAACCGACTGGAATGTCAAAGTTGGTAATTGCCCTATGTTTCTTTATCCATAAATGGTGACTGAGTTGTTCTCATCCCCATGAAACGGCCCTCCGACTGGATTGGTGCCTCCTAGGGTCACCTTGCAGGCGGAACATGGGAATCTCACAGTTCAATCCAATGGAGGAGATCGTAGGTAGTATTGACGTACTTCCTTCTCCCACTTACTATAGACACTTACTCCATTCACCTTGCTATTGAAAGTTGCAAACACCACCCGACTGGAGATGCCTCTAATGGCATCATGAGGCCCTGCAAAATTCTCACGTTGTGAACTTTAGGGAGTGCGTAGCAGGAGAGGGATATATCATATATTCCTTCTCAACACTTCTACTAAGCATCGTGGACGGTAATTTTAGGGTAAATACTCAGGTTTTATCCAGCTAAGAAAATAAAACCTTAAGTCTAGGTAAACTATTAACCTGAGATGTCTAGGTTATTAACAAATTATTAACCTCACACCTCACACGCATGCTCATAAAGCATGGTTAACTTTACTCAAATACTGGGTAGTCCCCAGGTAGGAGGTGTTCCGTCAATTCAAGTCCTCCAACCTTAGATAGGAGTTCACCGGGTGAGTTTCTCATAACCTTAGCATTTACGAGATAACGACCTATTTTATCCAATAAAACAAACCGAACCATTTAACCCTAAATGAGAATGCCACTTATCTTTGTTATAGATTTTAAAAGTCTAAGTCATTTTTACAACACTTGCAAAAAACTAGAATTACTACAACAAACTTCTATATGCTTCTCAAACATACATTCCCTAAGGCATGACAAGTTGAATATTTAACTTCATAATCAATATAACACTTATATCGATTATGCTCTTAAACATACAACTCCTAATTCATAAATTAATATAACACTTATATCAATTTTCATGAATTAAACATGCATCCTATACATTATAACACTTATAACATACAATATGCATAAAACTAATGTTGGAAGTTTTAATTTCATAATTAATATAACACTTATGTCAATTATTCTATTAAACAACAACATCCAATTCATGTATTAATATAACTCTTATATTAATACTCATGAATTAAACATCATATACATTATAACACTTATAACATACAATATGCATAAAACTTAGGCAACTAATGTTGTAGGTTCAATTTCACAATTAATATAACACTTATATTAATTATTCTATTAAACTAACAACAACTAATTCATGAATTAATATAACTTTTATATTAATACTTATGAATTCCTAAATATGCATAATATATATTATAACACTTATAACATATTAACTATTCATGGAACATGCTTCCTACGGTGAGATTTTAAATCTATATGGCATACGTTATGCACATACAAACATGAAATTTAATTAAAACATACATTCACAATGCATAATTAATTAAACACACTAAAGTGAATCGATTTTGGCATTTAGCAAACAATAACTATTTTATTACAAGCTTGATCATCAAGCTAAGTCTTGAGCGGACTTCGAACTCTTCGCACCGCCTTTGACAAGCTTGCTCCCCTGAACGCTTCGGCCAATTTTCTTCGAGCTTCTCTTTGTATATCCAAGAACGAGTTTGAACTTGCACCGAACATTTCGGCGAGCTCAAAACTTGAGCTTCTTTCACAAAGAAACCTATATGGACTGTAATGACTCTAAAATTACAAACTTTTTTAACCAGACATTAAAGCCCATACATTCTTGGGCAATTACAAATTATGAAATTCAAAAAGAAACGATGCCAAAGTCGATATTCACTTTAGACACCAATTCAAAAACAATTTCTAAAAAAAAAATACCCACCAACTTAAATTGATGCAAATTGAGTTAATCACAAAATCGCTCTGATACCAATTGATGGAGCGTTATACGCAGCGGAAGCGATTTTGGATCGATGATACTCTAATTTCATCAATTTAACAAATAGAAAACATGCTAAAACAACGAAAATTAAGAAATTAGAATTACATACCCTTGTAGTTCCGATTTCTTCAAGCTCCGTTGCACGTTCCTCGTCACGAACACTCCGAAATTCCTCTCACGAATGTCCCGAGGACCACCCGAGGTAGTCCCGCTATCCTCGGCGCCGAGCAACGGACTTGTGGAACTCCGAAGCAAGAGAAAAGAAAAGAAAGAGAAACAAAGAGGAAGAAGAAGAAGGATGGTTGGTTGAGAGAACTCCGTAAACAGAAGCTCCAAAAAAGTCTTCTACTCGGTTTATGTAACATATGTCTTACATGCATTGTGCTGTAAGACATATATATATAATTATTATTATTTTATAAATTAAATAAAATCTAATTAATTTTAAATAATAATAAATATTTTTTATTTATTAAATTTTTTAATAAATAATATATATATATATATATTAATTAATTAAACTTTTTAATTAATTAATATTATTTAATTCAATATCAAATATTAATTAAATAAAATGGCAAAACCCGGTTTTCCGAAAACAGACTTTTTTGCACATGAATCTTATTCATGTTTTAGACCATTCCCACATGATTTAAATATGTCCATCATTCTTCCACAAACTGAATTTGAACAATTCAAATTCTTTTTCCTTTTATTTTTATTTTTCTTTTCTCCTCCATTGTTGCACGGCGTTATCCGAGCTAGCCAGGAGAATCAAAAGGACCTACAAATCATGAGCTCCAACGATACAAGATTATTCGGTTAAAACTCTTTTAACCCGAATCAATCAACTTTCGTTAACCCCTGGAGACTCCACTAAAGTCTGAGGGTTGCAGTCTCCTCACAGTAGATATATTATGTCCTCTTGATATAACCGTCATGGGCAAGTCGACCCTTCACAGGTTGTTCGTAACCACAGCTAGGTCGTTTAAACCATTTAACCCCTACGTTACGTCTTTGTTCCTTAAGTACCACTTACACCTCTAATGAACAATAGATCAGAGGTCCTACCAATAGATCAATTAACCCTCTCTGATCAGGAGAGGGTGAGCGCTCATTGTTCAAGCTCCGGAGTCAGCTAATAAGGGAACAACCTATCTACTAACCCTAAAAAGTGGGTTAGGAGTGAACTCCATTTTACTACCCTATGTCCCCAGCTACCTATTGGACTTTATCCATGAGATGATAAGTTATTGAGTCGGAGCTAATAGGCCACTCTCACCCGTACAAGTCTAAGGATATTGTCTAATAAGCAGGAGTTCATAGTAAGCTCAGGATTTAGATCGAGTTACCAGCCATCAGTTTGATATAGTCGATCTCTTCAGTAAACGGCGTTATGAAGAGATAGCGACTTTTTCGTGGTTCGGTCTTATGCAAACTTATTGCACACGACGCCCCCGCTCGCACATCTCCATGTGAAACGATTCGGATCACATCGTTTTGTACATTACAAAGCGAGCCGCATGCAATAGTGTTACCAAGATAAGGTACCCAGCTTTATCCGTATACTATAGATCGTTTTGACTGTCTACTGGAACCTGATCCACATTCATGTCAGACATGAAGCTCAAGTACTCATCCTTCGCCGTGGGTGTTGGTCATTGGTATAGATTAATCCAAACATGTGTTACTTTATTCCAGTAAACTTTTTTACTGAATAAAACTAATAACTTTTTATTCTAAATAGATATTTACAAACCACGAGCTTTAGGACATAAAACCCAACATATATATATATATATATATATATATATATATATATATATATATATATATATTGTTGAACTTAATTGATAAGGGTTAAATCAGACCATTGCGTTAACTTAGAGTTTAAAAGAATGTTTTAGAGGATAATATTAATTAATCGTTTTGAATGTTTATACTATGTAATTTAACGAATCAAATGTTAACTCAAAAGTTATAAGTGGTTTGGTGGTTCAAGAGAACTTTTGTAGATAGATAGGCTTGAGTTTGAGATTGGGGGAGGACATATTTTCATTTGTTTTTGGTAAACACATCACCAATCGAGACGCTCTAATAGTAGACGTGCGCGTATGAGAGGTTTTGCCTCAAATTCTTCCTACTTTCAACCCTAAACATTTGTGGTTTGTCTTGATTTTCATCACGAGCAACTAAGGTAATTGCTCTGATTTGAGGTTTTGTTGACGACTGAATTGTTTATGCATGCTAGAATGTAAATTAGATTAGTGATGTTGTTCCTCTCCTAATCGCCAAAGTAACGGGGGTTAAGTTAAGCGTTAATTAGATTAGTGATGTCGTTCCTCTCCTAATCGCCAAAGTAAGGGGGTTAAGTTAAGCCGCATAGGCTATCCATGTTTACCTTAGTTTGCATTAGCTAATCGTGGATTAGAAGATAAATCAGAATATTAGCTTAGGCTATCCAAGTTAAAGATCCGTCATAATTTTTCCGTCAGTGGGAATTAATCAATATGGAACGATCGCCCCCAATTGATTATTTACCAAGTTTAATTAGAATTGCACATTTCTAATTAATTAATTGGGCTTGTTTACTATGGCAGCTCCGAGTAGGCAATTTATGTGTTTGAATTGTTTGAGCTATGTATATTTGAATCCCTATGATCTAAATCACATCAAAATAATCATTATCCCAAAAACTAGGAGCACAAGTTACAATTTTAATTATGCTATTTAATTTTCCGTTAGTTAATTTTCCTCATGTTTTATTTTTCAGTTTTCTTTAACCATTCCCCCATTTATTTGTTGTTTTAATTAAAGCAAATAAAAATTGATTAAGAGAAGCTAATTCAAGGTTCCCTGTAGATCGACCTGACTACCGCTATCTACAAGGTAGATTAGCATAGCCAGTATTATAAAAGTAATTTGGCGGGCCTTGACAACCCGTTCACCACGTGGGTTATACGATCGCCAATGTTACTTGGACAACACAAGGAGGAGGAGCATCTCAAGAGGTTTTATTTTATTTCTTTCTCTTCTCTTTTTTTTTTCTTCTTTCTTTTGTCTAGGCAAATAGCTTTGCTATATTTCCTTACATACATCATCACTAACACTAGTGTATCAAGCTTCCCTAAAGGTGCCTTTCGGGTGACAACAAGAATTCAGGCCAAATAAGACAATTCTAAACCTACAGGACCAATGATAAGAGGACTATGTGCTCAATGAATATAAGGGAGTCAAAAGAAAAAAAAAATTGGCTAAAATACATTCTCATGCTTTTCAACAGATGCAAATAAGAAAAATCAAAAGCACATCCTAGATCATCCTCACCAAATAACATGCAATCAGAATCTCATGCATCTCCAGTTCAGAAATTCAAACATGCTCAAACAGTAGAGGAATTCCACAGACATGCACTCCAAACCTTAAACAATACATTGTCCCCAATGTATTATGTAACCTATCTAAGCAATTCAAGCAACAAAAGTAACGGGAACAGAAAACCTCCCCTGATTTTGTGTGGTCCTTAGTCAGAGATGAGTGGTCCTTGCCCAATTCTTTTGTCCCTTAGGTCAAACTCTTACAAAAGAAAACAAACAAACTAAGCTAAGAAAAGAAAAACTGAAAGTAAAGACAAGAATTGAAAAACACATGGGTTGCCTGCCAAGAAGCGCAATTTTTTTAGCGTCGTTATGCTCGACGTGTCCACCACTCTGTCAAGGTACCTAAAAATTCTCGTAGTTCTTTGGCCCCTTCTTCCGAGAATCAATAAAACTTGATAAGATAAGAAAGCTCTTCGACTTCTCAAGGCAGCTGAACAAAGATATTTTTTTTAATTTTTTTAGTATAAGGGAAAAAGTAAGACTTAACAGACTCAAATAAAATAAAATAAGACTCGATAGACTTGAGAATAAGGAAGAGAACATGCATCAATAAAGAAACTTTCAAGAAATAAAGCAGATAGAGACTCGTGAGCCTCAATCTCTATCACCTGAATCTCCTTCTCGGGACTAAGCTTTACCTCTTCCTTAATCTCACAAACTTCATCTTCGCATGGCGGAGCGTTCTCAATTTCTTCAGCATGATCGGTGATTATTTCCAAGAGCATATAGCCAATTTGCTCCTTCATTTGTTCGAATGACATACCTTGGTTAGAGGTCTGAAGAAATTGGTCTTGCTGCTCAAGAAACTCTTGAGTGGGGTAGACTTCAAAGATGTTGGTTGGTGGAGACTCAAGACATGTGTCGGAAATATGCCCTCGAAAAGAGCAAAAACTACACCCTGATCTTACCATCATTTCCTTAAGAAAGATCACACGAACCTTAAAGTGCAACTCAGACATTTGACTAAGAGATTCTCTAGCCTCCCTGTCACGCTCAAGAGCATCTCTTTCAGCATCATTCATGGAAGCTAGCCCCTGATATTCCAACAGAAGATCTGCCATGCTACAACAAGATGACACAAAACCAAAGAAATATATATATATATATATTTAAAGAAAATAAAATTTAACTCAGAGAAACTAAATGATTCCCTGGCAATGGCGCCAAATTTGGTAAATGAAAGAGCGCATATCACAAATGCGGAAGCGATTTGGATCAATGGCACACTAATTTCATCAATTTAGCCAAACAAAAAACATGCTCAAAACTGAAAAATGCAAAGAAGTATGAACACATACCTTTGTTGCTCAAATTCTCCAAATTCGTTGCTTGTTTCTTCTCACGAAATCTTCGAGAACCACCTCTAGTGTAGTCCCGGCTATCCTAAGGCCTAGCAACAAGATAGTGGGACCTTTTTATGAGGGAATTACTTTGGAAGAAGGGGAATGGGAGGTGTATGCAATGAGAGTTTTTGAGATGGAGAGAATGTCACACATTCTTCAAAAGTCATAAAAAAAACATCAAAACTCAACTCATTTGAGTAACTCTCAATTTAAAAGCAACATTAAACTTACACCTTGCTCAAAGAAGGATTAGTCATGAGCCAAATATCCACTTAAAGTGAGTTTTAAGTAGGTTACATATAACCCTCTTTCTAACTCAAAAAGTTTGCCATTTCCCACTTTCTCTTATTTTATATATATATTTTTTTTAAATTATTTCAAAATTAATTTTTAAAAAATAAAATAATATTATAATTAATTAATTTTTTAATTAATTAATATTATTATTTAATTGAATATCTAATATTGATTAGATAATAAGACTAATCTCAGTTTCTAAAACCGACTTCTCGCACATGAATCCTTATTCATGTATTAGACCGATCCCATATTTAAATCATATTTAAATATGTTCGCCTATCTTCCAAAACTGAATTTGAATCACTTCAAATTATTTTGTCTCATATTGTTACATGGCTTAATCCAAGCTAGCTTGGAAACCTAAAGAACCTACAGATCATGAGCTCCAACAATACGAGATTAACCGGCCAAACTCTTTAGCCAAACTAATCAACATTAGTTAACCCCCGGGACTCTCAAATAAAGCTCAAGGGTTGCACTCTCCTCACCGTAGATATATTTTTGTCCTCTTGATATAACCATGATTAGTAAGTCGATCCTTTACAGGTCGTTTGTAATTATAGCTAGGTAAAATATACCGTTTTACCTCCGTAATTACATCTTGTTCCTTATGTCCCATTGATCCTCTAAAGAACAATTGGTTTGTGGTCCAACCACAAAACTATATCCCTCTCGGGCCAATAAGAGGGTGAGCCCATTGTTCAAAACCCAGAGTCAGCACTTAAGGGAACAACCTCTCTACTAAACCCTAAAGGCGCGTAGGAGTGAATTCCATCTCTCAAGAGTATGTTTCTTCCTCCCTACCCGGTCTTATCCACAAAATGGTAGGCATATTAGGTCGGCGATCTCGGGCCACTCTCACCCATGAAAATCAAAGGATGATGTCGAATAAAAAGGAGTTCATAGTGTGCTCAAGATTCAAATCGAGTTACCTAGGTCCTCATATAAAAATATCAATCTTTATAGTAAACGGAGTTATAAAGAAAGAATGACTTAATTTTGCGGTCCGGTCTTATGCAAACTCATTGCACAGGACACCCCCACTCACATGTCACTACATGAACGATTTCAGATCACATCGTTTGACCTATACAAAGTGGGTCGCGTCCATAGTGTCCCCAGGATAAGGTACCGAGACCTATCCCTATACTATAGACCGTTCTGGCTATTACTCGAACTTGATCCACATTCATGTCTCCACATGAAGTTATGAACTCCAAGTATACATCATATAGCCAAGGGTTCTTATTTTATTGGATTAGTTTTAAACGAACACAATTCACTTTATTCAATAATAACTTTACTGAATAATCCTCAATAACAACTTTATTTAAAAATAGAATATACATTCAGTTTACAAACCACGAGTTTTATGACATAAAACCCAACAAACGGGTTGTCGAGGGCCGCCAAACTACATTTATAAACTGGCTTGCTAATCAAGCTTGTAGAGAGCGATAGTAAGGTCGATCCACAGGGAACCATGAACTAGCTTCTCTTAATTAATTTACATTCTCCTTAATTAAAACAATAAATAATACGGGGGGATTGGTTAAAGAAAACAAATTAAAAACATGCAAAAAATTAACTAACGGAAAATTAAATCCGAAGAAATTAAAATTGTAACATATGCTCGAAATTTAAGGGATCAAGATGTACATTGATGCGACTCGAATCATAAGGATTCTAATGAACTTAGCTAAGATGCCCATGCACACAATTTGATTGACCATATTGTAGTACAAACATGGGAAGAAGATGCATTGAGCTAATAAAATGCTAAGTTATAACTTAAGAACTATCCCTCACTGATTGCATCAAAGTTATAATCTCTAACCTTAAATTATAGCACTTACATAAGTTGCTCGTGGTGAAAATCAAGACAAATCAACAAAAGTTTAGCTTGAATACAAGAAACTAGAGAGAAAATGAAGTTCTTCCTCTAAAAATCGGAGTTCTTACAATAGAGGAGGTAGAGAATGACCTAAAAAAATTTAAGGATTCCTTTTATAGTCCCACGGAAAGGTCAAGACACTGCTTACAGCGTCGAGACGATACGGACGAAAGAAAACGCAAGAGACCGTGCGCGCGTCTGGCAAGTGCCTGGGCACTCAAAATTGGTGCTTAGGCGCCCGACTATCGGGTTTGGCGCTAAAGTGGGGCGTTTTTTACAAAAAAATATACAAAATTGTTGTCCTCCCACATATTCAAACTTACGCCCCTTGATATGCCAAAAACCTTTTGCACCACCAAACCATTGATCAATTTTTGGATAATATTTGATTGATTAATTAATTTACCTAGTATAAGCATTCAGAGCGATTTGTTAACTTATCCTCTAAAACTTTCTTTTAAGCTCTAATAAACTAACGCTTATTCAACAAGGTTATGCTCGTGACTATGAGGTCATGAATTCAATCCGCTTTAATTAAAATACTGTTGCAAAAAAAAAAAAATAAACTAACGCAATGGTCTGATTTATCCCTTAGCAATTAAATTCAACAAAATATATAGTTTAAGCCCAATAAATTCCTTAACTCACAAAACTTAGGAGATATAAATTAGAACCTTTAGAGTGTTATCAGTGATATTGATCATGGTGAACAGGTTGTGAGGCCCACCAAATTACATTTATAAACTCGTATTTATAACTTGTAGAATAGTGGGAACCAGATCGATCTTAGAGAACAAAAAATTAGCTTCTCCTAATTAACTTTTATTTGCCTTAATTAAAACAATAAATAAAACAAAGGGATTGGTTAGTGTAAAACTAACTAGAAACATGCAGAAAATTAATTAACGAATATTAAATAAACATAAAATAAAATTGTAACCAGTGCTCCTAATTTAAAGGATCGAGATTTACTTGGATGTAACTTAGATCACATGGATTCTAACGACCTTAGTTATTCTATTCCAAGCACACAGCTTGCTTGCCCGGATCTGTAACAAACAACCCAAATAATTAATTATGATCTTGCAATCCTAATTAAACTTGACAATTAATCAACTTGGGGTGATCGTTTCATATCGATTAATTGTCAGTGACGGGAAACACTGTGATTGACTATTCTTTTGGGATCCTTATAGAATAGTCTAATTTATCCCCAAATCTGAAGCTCATTATGCAAACTAGAGTGATCATGGATAGCCGTTGTCACTTACGCATAACTAAACCATTGCTACTTGATTAGGACATGACATTTGTATCGTTAATCTTTAACTATTTCGCCGACAAAAACAATTAGAGCGTCAATCCAATCAAAATTTCTAGCTACTATGATATTCTTATGAAAATAGGATGTAATTTAAAATAATAAATGTTAAGTATAAAATTAAGAGCAAAACCTCACTAAATGCATCAAGAATTAATCCCTACCCTTAAATTAGAGCCCTTACCTTATGTGTTCGTGATGAAAATTTTATCCAAAATTACAAATATTTAGCTATCATTGTTGTGTGCTCAGTGTGTAAGTAAAATATAAAGGCAAGAGCACTCAGATCATGCAAGCATACATGGTCTGCAGCAAGAGATAAATATTTTTAATTCGTTTTCCCACAGAGATTGAGTTTAGTTACTAACGAGTTGAGGTGCTAAATTAGATAGGGTCACTTAAATTGGGTAGATTTGGGGTTGTTGTGCTGAGATAATAAAGAAGCAAGAAGGATGCAAGCATAAACGAAAAGCCAGTAAAGAGATTAAGTTATATTGTCGAGAAGAAAGAATTGCGGATCTCGCAATGTTTTAGCAATAAAATCGCAAAAGTAAAAGACTAGAAAAAATGCTAAGGCAAAAACAGAACTATTTTATTGCGGTTCTCGCAATAATCTAGCAATAAAATTATCGACGATTTAAATGTAAGATAAGGCAGCAAGGTCGACTTAAGACTCCTCTATAGGCACTTAACTACGATCATTCAGCAGTAGATTAACATATCATGCATCGTTTTAGCTCAGTCTCATGCATCTCTTGATTACATGCATTAGATCTTTAGTTCACTCATATCCAAGTAATACATAAACACCTATTTATACAAGCAAGCTAAGGAACGTGCTAGGAGAACGCCTATTCCTAGGTCATTTTCTAGTTACCCTAAAAGGCTAGCATGAATGGATGACTCTAAACTCTTACTCCTTCCGGAGGTTAGGAATTCTTTAGACAATCGGATGGCCGGTCGAAATTGCCCATGGGATGAAGCTCACATACATTCAATGCATTTGATGTTATCCTACATGCTGAACTCTCGTATTTCTACCCTATAGATTCATCTTTAGCAGACCTTTGTTTGATTAGTTACTCATGGTTTTCGAAGAACTAAAAGAGATGGATTGCGTGATCATGATTTAGAGAACTTAGTAAAAGCGATTGAATAAGAGATAACAAAATGCAGAACTCAAGAGACTTAATTGATTACTCTTTAAAAACCGAATACAAATACTTCAATAACAGACGTGCAAAGGTTCGAAAGCAGTAAAGAATAAGGGTTGTAAAAGTAACGATCCAGATCAATGTTGCAAATGGAAACCAATCAGAAAGAAAACAATAAGAAAACTGTAAAAGGTGCATGGATCTCCTCGTCGCAAACGCCTCGGATGAAGGGGAAGATTAGCTGTTCTTGGGGATGAATTCAATCAGAAGAGAAGAGGGATTTTCTCTTCTTCCTCTCGAATTATCGACGCCAAAGGCTAATTTCTTCGTTTCAACAAACGGGAGAAGGAAATTCGTCTGCAAATGGCTTTGCAACTGAGAACTCCACGCTTCTCAGCTGTGTTTCTCCTTCATCCTTCGTCTCTTTTTATAGCTTTTGCAGGTGCCTTCAGCTGCGGATATCCATCTATTCTGAACAACAATCCTCCACGTGGCAGCAGTGGAGAGCTTAGGCGGCTGGAAAATGGCAACAATGACGACTGATGGCTGGAAAAGTTCAGCAGAAACAGCTTGGCATTGCGATTTCCTTGCGAGGGCCGCAATGCTTTGTATGCGAATTTAATTGCGGCTTCATCAATGTTTCCGCAATTTTCCTGCAATGTACATTTTAACTCTTTTTACATCATTTTTCATTCCTTTTCCAAATAAGTCCTATTTTAGCCTCATTCCTCAAATTCTCACCTTTAAGCACACATTAAGCTCACTTCTAACAAAAACACTCAAGAGTTTACATGATTTTAAGGTAATTATGGCCCTAAATAATATACTTCTGGAGAGGTAACACACCCCCAAACTTGAGTTATTGCTAGTCCTCGAGCAATATAAAGGCTTACTTTGGCTGCTAATTCTTGTCTTTTAAACTCTACCTAACTGACTTGCTGACATCCCTAGGCTTACTATCCAAGGCATTGCTGTCCTGTGACACTCTTCTAGGTTCAAACTAACTTCAAATTTTGCTTATTCTGGTTTCCCTTGCCTTTAAAACCTTTTGTTTTTACAAACTTCCTAACAAATGGTTTATATGCCTATGTCATTGGGCTCATTGTGCAGTTATCCCTAAACTTTCAAACTCTCTCTAGTTTTAACTCAGACTCAGTACATGCTTCTAATGTATTTATTATTGAGCTACCTAGGAATCCTTAGAGTCATGCCATGCTTAGCACACACGAGTATCAGGGTACAGTCCCTAGAACAACTAAGCCCTGACATCACTGTGTTGGATCGACACTCATCTCCCTTGACAAACCTTCAAGCTACAACCCTGTGCTTAGCAAACTAAGAATCAGAGTTCAATTACACAGGACACCTAAGCACTTAGGCCATAGCTTGTTGGCACACATTCTTCTTCCATGGTTTTATTTTCCCCTTTTTCTCTTTTCGTAGAGTCTTCTCTTTTGGTTTGCCTTTTGATGCAGTGTCACTTGTGGGTTACACAAATGGCCCTGATTACTGAGCATCCTAGAGAGAGACACTACCCTTTACTTTTCTTTTGCTTTCTTTTTCATTTTTTTTTTTTGTAAAGAAGAAGAATGTTTATGTTTTTCAAGAGGGAGAGAGGAGTGCTCCTAGGCCTAGAGGTTGCCTCCCCCAAACTTATCTCCTCATTGTCCCCAATGAGAGGCTGAGGTGGCACACCCCCAAACTTATATTAGAAGCATCTAGTCTAAGGAAAAAATAGACAGAATTTAAAACTCCTAAGGATAAAATGACCCTCCTAGTTCAGATAACTCATAAGTAGAATTTTACTAAAAACAACATTTTAAGGTCTCACAGAGGTACATGCTAAGCAATATATGAAGCTAATTTAAACTAACAAGGGTGTACTTGACACTCATCCAGCATGCTCAATAGACAGACTACCTATGGATCTCAGGAAAGCAGCAAAATATTGAGATTTAAAAGCAGACAACCCATCAGAAAGTCATCTACTAGCATGCTTAAAGCTAACAAAATATTGCAATGTCCGCAAAGAATTCGCAATTATTTCAATAGAGCAAATTTAACTGGGATCAAGGCTTCTAGCATGCGATGTTTTATTCATAAACACTACAGGAAATAGCAAAACTATCTAAGCTTCCTACTCATACGACATTAAACTAAACTAAGCTACTCTACGCAAGCAAATTAACAATTCAAAACAGATCAAACAATTGATTATAGGGGGGATAACAAGTCACAGAAAAGCAGATTTTTTTTTTTGTTTTTGCGAGGGATCAGAAATACTCCCTCGAATGTCGTCAATCTGTGGCATTCAATCATCCTTGTCTTCATCACTCCTTTCGCTTGGAGGCACCCAAGGGTTCAGCAATCCAGCTGGGAAGGTGGGGAACGTGCACCGCAGGTGCTCGGCCAGCTCTTGGTCCCTTGCTTGAGAATACTCAGCCCATTGGGCTAACTTTCGTTGCAAGTCCATCAAGCAAGCCATGGACAATGACTGTGCAGCAACGAGTCCATCCATCTCGAACTCCATGTTGCCTCTTCTTCTCATCCTCAGGTCGCTGGGCAGCTCCAGGTGGCCAGCATAGGCCAATTGCCTCTCTTCCTTCATCACAGGCACCCCTGCACGCAAACAAAGTTTAGTAATGGTATTGGGGAAAAAGAGTTGGCCCTTACCTTTCTTGGAGCATTCGAGGACAGAGGCTGCGATGACTTCACCCACATCAATGGTGAGTCCCTTCATTATCGCATAGATCAGCAGCGATCTCCCCTGATTGATGGTTGTCTCATGTGTGACAGGGGAGATTCGTCTTCGGATGAGGGAGAACCAGATGGCTACTTTGTCCCTGAGGGCTACACTCATCAGTGTGTGCCTCCCATTCTTTGAGACTGCCCACGCTGCCTTAGGTTTCCCTATCGTATTCAGAGCTTCCTCTAGGACTGCCTCTGAGGGTGATGCCATGATCCTTGCGTATTCAGAGTCTTTATGCCCCTTAAGAGCATACGCCTCGTTGATTGCTTCGACAGAGAAATCAACTTCTACTCCCATCACCATTGAAGAACAGCCTTCGGGGTGAGTGAGGTTGGCGTAGAAGTCGTACACCATGTCACAGTAGGCCTGAATTGGAGGCCTACATAGCTCTTCCCAGCCATGATTCATAATTCCTGCGCGCAAGAATTGCGGCAGGTCCGCAAGAGCATCAAGAAATCCTCTCTCGTGGAGGAGTTATTTCTTCATCAATTCCAGGCCCTTGGCCTCTGCTTCTTTGGACACATACCTTGCAGCTCGAGGCTCATCTTCTCTGTACATCTTTCTCTTCCACTTGTCCTTTGCTTTGGCTGCTTCAACAGCCTCGGTTTTCATTTTCTTGATAGAAAGTTCAGCTTCAACCCTCTTCCTTTTAGTCTTCTTTGAGGCTGATGGCCGCTTGCCTTTCACAATCACAGGGGCCCTCTTCTTGAGCCTTGCCTTGGCGGCTATCTGCTGGATGCATTCATCCAGTGAATCCTCTTCTTCCTCCATCAATTCCCTTGTTTCCCTCACCACAGGGCTGCCAAGATTGACATCCCTAAAGGGGGAAACCACCTCTTCTTCCTCATTCAGATCATCCATTGGCACCGATGCTTGTTGCTGTTCAGATGGAACTTTAGGATCCGACTGAGTTTGAGGGGATTCAGGGCTCTGCATGGCCGTCTCAAATGATGGTCGGCCACTGTTGAGGTTTTCCTCACTTGTGGTCTTCTTCCCTTTGATCTTGGGATCAGTCAATGTCACCTTCCACTTCTTCTTAGGAAGTTGAGTCGGATCAGAGGGGTTAGCAGCTTCTGTCGTTGCCACCTTCCACTTCCTCCTCACAGGAAGCTTTGAGGGCCTCGAGGGTTGCGCAGCTTCAGCGTTTGCCAAAAATAGCAACGCCTCCCTCACCAATCTTGTCTCCTCCGCGTCAGGTGATGTTTTCTTGGGCGTGGATCGTTCAGCTCTCTTGGACACCATTGTTGTTTCTTGAAGGTTTGAGCTTGGGAGTTTCAGAGGAATGAGAGCTCTGAATTGTGGAGTCTCGAGGGTTTGACAAATCGTAGAGGAGAATGATCCCCAACGCCTTCTATTTATACTAGGGTGTTGCTCCAACGGCTCTTTTATTGCGGACTACGCAATTTTTCCGCAATTTTTTCAGCATTGAAAATATAACCGTTGAGATTTTTTTCTTGATTGTTATTTGTTGCAAGATCTTAGCAACTAAATCTTCGATTTTGCAAGATCTTTCCCCTTAACTTCTCCTCTTCATTTACCCTCTTCATTGTCGTTTCAAGATCTCCAATTACCACGCTCCTAATCAAATAAAAACAACTTAATTAAAACTAGAAATAACAATACTATAAGCAATCTAAAAGAAAAACAAATACGAATATCTATTCCATAGCCCTCTGTGGTTGAGCATAGCGATATTTTTCCTTAAATGCCCTTGCTCATCCTCTCTTGATTTGCTTCTAGGCTACGGATAGGAGGAAGGCTAAGAGTGTTTTCACATCTCCTTCCTCATAGTAGTGCTTCAATCTCGCACCATTTACCATGAACGACTGTCCTTGATTCAGATTTCGAATTTCAATTGCACCATGAACAAATACATTAGTAATCACAAAAGGACCTGACCAACGAGACTTAAATTTGGTAGGAAATAATCTCAATCGTGAGTTGAATAATAAAACATGCTGGCCCTTTTTGAAGTCCTTAATCCTAAGTCTACTATCATGCCAAATCTTAGTTTTTTCCTTATACATTTTAGCATTTTCATATGACATGTGTCTTAGTTCATCTAACTCATGTAATTGCAGAGACCGCAATGTTCCCGCATCGGTTACGCAATAATTCAACTCTTTTAAAGCCCAAAAGGCTTTGATTTCCAATTCAAGGGGTAAGTGGCATGCTTTTCCATACACTAACCTATAAGGAGACATTCCTAAGGGTGTTTTATATGCAGTCCTATACGCCCACAGTGCATCGTATAACTTAAAAGACCAATCCTTTCTATTAGGTTTCACCACTTTTTCAAGTATACTCTTGATCTCTCTATTAGATATCTCAGCTTGTCCATTTGAGTGTGGATGATAGGGTGTTGCTACTCTATGCCTAACATTATATTTAGCTAGTACTTTTTCCATAGCTTTGTTTATAAAGTGCGTTCCTTCATCACTTATGATGGCTCGTGGTGTGCCAAAGCGTGTAAAAATATGCCTATTTAGAAATTTAATAACTGTTTTGGCATCGTTTAAGGGACATGCAACTGCTTCTACCCATTTTGATACATAATCTACTGCTACTAATATGTAAAGATTACCAGCAGATGGAGGTAATGGAGCCATGAAGTCAATGCCCCATACATCAAAGAGTTCTAACTCTAAAATGTATGTTAGAGGCATCTCATCCTTCCTACTGAGGTTACCTGTTCGTTGACATTCATCGCAGTTGTGTGCATAGTCATGCGCATCCTTGAAGATCGTGGGCCAGAAGTAACCACTTTGGAACACCTTTGCAGCAGTCCTCTGACCACCAAAGTGTCCACCATAGGGAGTTGTATGGCAATGCTGCAAGACTGACCTCGATTCAGCAGCTGACACACACTTCCTTAGCAATCCATCCGCACAGCTTTTATAGAGGGTTGGATCGTCCCAGATGTACTTCCTAGCCTCGTGTAAGAACCTCTTCTTGTCTTGCCCTCCTCTGATATTTGGTAATACCTGTGAGGCAAGAAAATTTGCAATATCAGCAAACCATGGTTCTTCATTGTTATCACAATGCACTAGTACAAATACATGCTCATCGATAAACGAATCAGTCATTGCGGGTTCAGCAATTTTTTCGCAATGACTTCGCAATCTTGATAAGTGATCAGCCACTACGTTTTCACATCCTTTTTTTATCTCTAATCTCTAAATCAAGCTCTTGCAATAATAACACCCATCTAATTAGACGAGGCTTGGCACCAGCCTTCCTCATTAGGTATTTTATTGCAGAATGATCAGTGTATACAATCGTTTTATTTCCTACAATATAAGGCCTAAATTTTTCACATGCAAACACTACTGCTAGCATCTCCTTTTCTATGGTAGTGTAGTTACATTGTGCTTCATTCAAAGTTTTACTCGCATAATAAATAGGATGTGTTAATTTATCTTTCTTTTGCCCCAGCATAGCCCCAATTGCATAGTCACTCGCATCACACATTAGTTCAAAAGGCATCTCCCAATTTGGGCCTACTATGATTGGTGCTTTGACTAAGGCATCTTTAAGCTTGTTCCATGCTATTAGACATTCATTTGAGAAGATAAAAGTTTTATTCAGCTCTAGAAGCTCACACAGGGGTTGATAGTACCTGTAAAGGAAAAAAAAAAAAATTAGCTCCAATATATTAAAGTTCTTCTAAAATAACACAATTCGTGTTTACTAAACAAAATCCCCGGCAGTGGCGCCAAAAACTTGTTGCGTGCTCAGTGTGTAAGTAAAATATAAAGGCAAGAGCACTCAGATCATGCAAGCATACATGGTCTGCAGCAAGTGATAAGTATTTTTAATTCGTTTTCCCACAGAGATTGAGTTTAGTTACTAACGAGTTGAGGTGCTAAATTAGATAGGGTCACTTAAATTGGGTAGATTTGGGGTTGTTGTGCTGGGATAATAAAGAAGCAAGAAGGATGCAAGCATAAACGAAAAGCTAGTAAAGAGATTAAGTTATATTGTGGAGAAGAAAGAATTGCAGATCTCGCAATGTTTTAGCAATAAAATCGCAAAAGCAAAAGACTAGAAAAAATGCTAAGGCAAAAACAGAACTATTTTATTGCGGTTCTCGCAATAATCTAGCAATAAAATTAGCGACGATTTAAATGTAAGATAAGGCAGCAAGGTCGACTTAAGACTCCTCTATAGGCACTTAACTACGATCATTCAGCAGTAGATTAACATATCATGCATCGTTTTAGCTCAGTCTCATGCATTAGATCTTTAGTTCACTCATATCCAAGTAAGACATAAACACCAATTTATACACGCAAGCTAAGGAACGTGCTAGGAGAACGCCTATTCCTAGGTCATTTTCTGGTTACCATAAAAGGCTAGCATGAATGGATGACTCTGAACTCTTACTCCTTCCGGAGGTTAGGAATTCTTTAGACAAAATGGATGGCCGGTCGAAATTGCCCATCGGATGAAGCTCACATACATTCAATGCATTTGATGCTATCCTACATGCTGAACTCTCGTATTTCTACCTTATAGATTCATCTTTAGCAGACCTTTGTTTGATAAGTTACTCATGGTTTTCGAAGAACTAAAAGAGATGGATTGCGTGATCATGATTTAGAGAACTTAGTAAAAGCGATTGAATAAGAGATAACAAAATGAAGAACTCAAGAGACTTAATTGATTACTCTTTAAAAACCGAATACCAATACTTCAATAACATACGTGCAAAGGTTCGAAAGCAGTAAAGAATAAGGGTTGTAGAAGTAACGATCCAGATCAATGTTGCAAATGGAAATAAATCAGAAAGAAAACAATAAGAAAACTATAAAAGGTGCACGGATCTCCTCGTCGCAAACGCCTCAGATGAAGGGGAAGATTAGTTGTTTATGGGGATGAATTCAATCAGAAGAGAAGAGGGATCTTCTCTTCTTCCTCTCGAATTATCGACGCCAAGGGCTGATTTTATCGTTCCAACAAACGGGAGAAGGAAATTCGTCTGCCAATTGCTTTGCAACTGAGAACTCCACGCTTCTCAGCTGTGTTTCTCCTTCATCCTTCGTCTCTTTTTATAGCTTTTGCAGGTGCCTTCAGCCGCGGATATCCATTCATTCTGAACAACAATCCTCCACGTGGCAGCAGTGGAGAGCTTAGGCGGCTGAAAAATCGCAACAATGACGACTGATGGCTGGAAAAGTTCAGCAGAAACAACTTGGCATTGCGATTTCCTTGCGAGGGCCGCAATGCTTTGTATGCGAATTTAATTGCGGCTTCAGCAATGTTTCCGCAATTTTTCTGCAATGTACATTTTAACTCTTTTTACATCATTTTACATCCTTTTTCGTTCCTTTTCCAAATAAGTCCTATTTTAGCCTCATTCCTCAAATTCTCACCTTTAAGCACACATTAAGCTCACAAAAACACTCAAGAGTTTACATGATTTTAAGGTAATTATCGCCCTAAATAATGTACTTTTGGAGAGGTAACAATCATACAACGGAAAATGAGAGAAAATAGAGAGAATTTGAGGCCAAGCTTCTCAAAATCAGAGTTTGAGAGGTGAAGAATGACATAAAAAATGAACCTTATGCTTTTATACTATAGGGGAGCATGCATCTTGACGCTACGTACGGAAAATGGGGCGCGCGCGGGTTTTATAGGCAGATCTTCTTTGGAATTTCTTGTCGTAGCGTCGCGACGCTGTAGGCTCCGTGTCGAGACGCTAGCTCTCGGGTTTGAGGTTTAATTTCAGCTCACTTGGGTGTCGCGACACTCCCAGACGGCGTCTCGACGCTGACTCTCGGGTTGGATGACTCCTCCTTCATTTGATAACTTCAACTTGTGCGCTAATGCCTCCTTTTTGCACCATTTAATGTCATGGACTCCTTTGTGCTCCCATTCATTCAAAAACCTATAAATCAATCAAATAAACACAATTGAGTGAAGTATATAATGGGGATTAGAGCTATAAGAATAGCTCTTTTATTCATTATACGTGTGGATAGGATTCGATTTGTGTTAAGGCTTGGTTAATAACAGAGTTCTAGGACGAAAATATCTCTATCGATATCGATATCGGTAACTCAAATTTACGGATATATCGACGGATATTTGAATATAGACAGATATTTCGCGAAGAATCACGGATATTACGAAAATTGATAAAAATATTGTGATTTTTTTAATGAAACTTTTGACCAAGTTTATTTAAGTAATACACTAGTGCTTGAAGCATATATTTTTCAAAAATTAGAAATCAAATATTAATAATCATAGAATAATGAATAACATTGAAGACTGAAAAATGAATATGAACTTGAATAATTTATAGATTACAAAATTTGGTCAAACAAATATATGATTCATATTTCAATAATAAGTTTTTTTTTTTACTTGATTTAATAAATTAAAATTTATATTATAATATTCATAAAGTTTGCATTCTATATTGGAAGAATCACCGATATTACGGAAATTGATAGAAATATTGTAATTTTTTTAATGTAACTTTTGACCAAGTTTATTTAAGTAACTTCAAGCATATATTTAAAAAATTAGAACTCAAATATGAATAATCATAGAATAATGGATAACATTGATGACTGAAAAATGAATATGAACCTGAATAATTTATAGATTACAAATTTTGGTCAACAAATATATGATTCATAATTAAATAATAAGTTATTTTTTTTACTTGATTTAATAAATTAAAAATTATATTATAATATTCATAAAGTTTGCATTCTATACTTTAAACATGCAACACAAAACTTAGCATAATAATAGAAATGTGATCATAAATAAATATATCACGTAAAAATAATACAACATAAAACATTGTATTAAAAATAATTCAAAACATAGATCTATTATGGATTGATTTTGAATTTTAAAAACAATAAAAGGTAGTATAAATTATATAATAAAAAAATTGAAAAATGACAAAAGAATTAAAAAGAGAGAAAAAAAAACCATGCTGGAGTTTGAACATGGCAAGTTCCAACTACTAGAGAAAACAACCATGCTGGCCGCAATTTTGATTTAAGTTAATTCAAGTTATAGTATAATAAATAAAACTGCGAAAAAAACGAAATACCGTCGAGTTTTTCGCTTTATCGCCAATTTTTACGTTTTATTGTTGATTTTTATGATATATCGCCGATTTTGGGTAAAAACGATGTTGCCCTCCATTATCTCTATCGATCCTTCGAAATTGGCGAAATTTCGGCCAAAAACGAAATACCGTAACGAAATACCGTCGAGTTTTTCGCTTTTTTATTGCAACGGTATTTTAATAAATGCGAGGATTGAACCCATGACCTTTTGGTCACGGGCACAACCTTATGCCAATTGAGCTATGCTCGATTTGGCTTTTTCTTTTTTTTTTCTTTTGTGTTATCTCTCCTCTCCCGTTCAAAGTTCTTTTTTTCATTTCTATTTTTTTTTTCTCTCTCATCTTCTCCCTCACTCTCTTCGGCTCTTCTCTCTTTTCCATCTTCTCTTCCTCTCCTCCCAGCGGCCACCGCCATCTTCGCCTCAGCGGTTCTTTTTTTTTTTTTTTTCTTCTATTTTCTCCATTTTTTTTATATAGTTCGTCAAAGTCGTAAAACCGACTCAAACCGACCGATCGACCGTGTGATCGGCTGGTCGACGACATGAACCTATATAAAACCGACGAAACCCGACCGACAGAAATCGACATGTCGGTGGTCGGCGATGGTTTTAGCCCAAAACCGACACCGCCCGACCGATGGCCACCCCTAGTCAAATAAGAAATTCGTGGCTAATTAAAAGATTAATTTTAATCAAATCCATTAAGGGGAGAGCATTATTTTGTTGTCTTAAACTACAAATATCCTCCATGACATCTAATTGGGCATGTAGTTTAGGCAACATAACATGACATTTTAATTCCTTTGACATTATCGTTTCTACTTTAAAAAAAAAATAAATAAATTAAATTTTAAAATCGAGCATAGCTCAATTGACATAAGATTATGTCATTGGCTAAGAGGTCTCGCATTAACTAATTAACTAAAATACCGTTGCAAAAAAAATAAAAAATAAAAAAATCAAATCGAGCATAGCTCAATTGACATAAGGTTGTGCATAGCTCAATTGACATAAAGTTGTGAGCATTTCAAATTGAGTTGATAAAAAACTCCGAAAAACAAATGTAGTTGAATTTTGTTTATTCCATGCAACTAACTAACCATTAGCTCGTGTACCAAAGAAATTTCATATAATTTTTAAAGAAAAATAAAATTAAGACTTATTTAGTGAAATTAAAGTGAAAGAAATTTATGCTAAAGTGCTTGAATCGTTTTTAATAAAAGTGATATATGGTCAAGTAAAAGTGATTTTTATTATATTAAATTGTAAATATTTCTCATACTTTGAATCTTTGTATATTTGTTATTGTAACTTCTAAATTTTCCATTATTACTCAATTCTAAATTACAATTACTTTTAGTATTTATATACCACTTAAATATATTTGACATGTGACTCTTTTAGATAAAATTTGGACAAAATGATGTGATTTTAAAGTGAAAGGAATTTATGCTAAAGTGCTTGAATCACTTTTAATAAAAGTGATATATGGTCAAGTAAAAGTGGTTTTTATTATATTAAATTGTAAATATTTCTCATACTTTGAATCTTTGTATATTTGTTATTGTAACTTCTAAATTTTCCATTATTACTCAATTCTAAATTACAATTACTTTTAGTATTTATATACCACTTAAATATATTTGACATGTGACTCTTTTAGATAAAATTTGGACAAAATGATGTGATTTTAAAGTGAAAGGAATTTATGCTAAAGTGCTTGAATCGTTTTTAATAAAAGTGATATATGGTCAAGTAAAAGTGGTTTTTATTATATTAAATTGTAAATATTTCTCATACTTTGAATCTTTGTATATTTGTTATTGTAAGTTCTAAATTTTCCATTATTACTCAATTCTAATTTACAATTACTTTTAGTATTTATATATCACTTAAATATATTTGACATGTGACTCTTTGGACAAAATGATGTAATTTAAAGCCAATTGGGTAAATTACAAACCAATGCCCACATAATAGAGACTAAATAAAAATTAAGCTATACTAATCCATAAAAATAGACCATAAAATGTAATATCGGATTGTTAGATGTAATTTAACCTATAAAGGATCCACACTGTATAATTTATGCTTAAATTTGTTTAAACTTTTCATTTTGTAAGTTTATTTACGATTAAGTTTGAGTGTAAATTGATATTAACCATCTATATCAAAAATTTAAGACAGAGATGTTGTAATTATTTTAGAAAATATTATCTTCAAAATATGTTTAGGCTAAAGAAGTTAGAATTAAAGATTATAAAATTTTGTGTAGAAAAGAAAACTATTGTTTAGAGAACAGTCTAAATATTTCTAAATCAAATTAATATATTCAGTATTCTCACACCTGCGATAAAAAGAAATTTAATTTGGAATATGTTGAAAGAAACCAAGTATATATTCTAATTTATCAATGAAAGTTTTTGACTGATGTAGGAACTCAAGAATGATAAACACAAATATCATTATAACAAAAAAATATTATGTATGACAGACTATAAAACTTTTGTTCGAAAATTAATCGATTACAAATATATAAATTCATCAAATTACATCAAGGATGATAAAAAATTCAACTCGACATATTTATAAAGGAAGTCTCTAACTAAGAAAGTTATGCTTATATATCTGAATAAATCAATAAAAAAATTCAAGTGCACAACTTAAAGAGCTCAATAGTGATACTTTAAAGAAAACTCCTTAAGATTCTACCTTTTGATTTTATTTTACACCTAGAACAAATATGTTAATCTTATCTTTTTTTTTTTATTATTATTCTTTCACTGAATTTTTCTCATCATTTTTACATATTTTTCTACATGGTTTTTTCACGTAAAATTGTATGTTTTTTACAACTATCAGACTTGTGAATTTCTTAACAATGATATTCACAGAGATCGATGTTATTTTTTATAATTATTTTTTCGAGCTGTGGAAATTTTTATATCAAATGATGTACTCAACCTTACAATAAGTGGTTTAGGCAACCACAACAAGGGCCTCATAAACAGACGTGATCACACAAGCGCCTCATAAACAGACACGATCACACCCAATATACAAACAAAGTGTAACAACCCAAATTTTTTTACCTAAACATTTACCATAAATTTTCGTATTTACATAGGTGATATAGGTATGAATAGAACCCTATTATTTTTTTAATTCAGATTGATTAATAATCAAATCGTTAAGTTCATAAAATTTAGCTAGATTTGAAATGAAGAGAAAACCACTCACTAAAACATAATATTAGACATAGATAATCTTTATTTATTCTTACATTAGTATTGATAGATGAAGATAATGCAACAGAAGCATTATCAAACTAGACATCGAGGACTAGAGAGAAAGGCCATAAGGCTAGGCAGGATTAGAATTAAAATGTAGGAGTTTCCAAGATTTAACCGGGTCTTTATAATCTAGCACACTAGCCCCATATGATTCAGTAGAACTTATGGGATTTGGAGTTATTGGCTCTATTAAAACCTCAATCACCATGTTGTATATTTTTCCTTCCTCCACCTCTTGAATCATATAGCTCACCACACGAATGAACGTCCGTTTTACCCCTAAGAGAAGTGGATACTTCGCCTCTGCAAACCTTCCAAGCAGTTCCACATATGCTTCATTGACGTGTGCTGCGTAACTCATCGTAAGTTTTGGTTGATGGTAGGTAGCAAAGAAAACTTTACAAGGGTAATTTGCTCTCGACCTAAACTGGTAGTTCTAAATTTATAGAGTAGTGTTGAATCCTAGAAATAAATATCGGAATTTGATTCATGGACTTAAGACCTCAATAGTAGAACTTGATATCGTAGAATCTTCATATGCAGATTTGATCAAAATAGTTGGCAATAAAACATTCATGTCTAATCAAAAGAGAGAGAAATTCTCTCAAATGCCTACTTTTAGGTGACATATTTTCAAATATGTCCTAAGATCTTACCATTTTCATTTCTATTTTGTATTGTTTTTGCCTATCGTTCTGCCCCTCAATGACGTGCTCTACCCATAATAATATTCATTTTCTCTCCTCATTTTATGTCTTAAATTACAATATATAATAAATATCTATTTTCTCCCAACATTTATGTAACAATATTTTATACGACTTTTTGGTTTTTAATTTGATTTCCATCATTTTAGGGATTTCTTCTAACATTGGTTCCACGATTTGAACCTTTCAAATTACGTTATTTTTTGTTCTTTCATATATTTTTCATCCTCTCAATTTTCTCCATTCCACAACAAAAACCTTTCACAAGACGTAATTTTCATAATTGTTGCAAACAATTTATCCCACAATTTTAGCATTTTAGCGTTTTGTTTGAGACATTAGTTTTAATATTGTAATTTATTACCACAAAAATATATGTATTTTTTTTATATGTAACCACCATATATATTTATATATACTTCATATATGAGTATATACTCATATAAACTACATATATACTTGTAGATAATTTGTATTTATTTTCAGAAAAAATATATCTATTTTTATATACATACATACCATATATACTTCTATATACTCATATATATTGTACATATACTTATAGATAATATGTTTTTGATTTTTTAGAAAATATATGTATTTTTTATATACTAATATATACTTCATATATGGATATATATGGTTATATACTTCATATATACTTCATATATATTTATAGATATTATGTATTCTTTTAAAAGTAAGTATATGAGGGTGTTTGGCCCATGGACTTCTTGAACTCGGATAAAAAAATATTAACTCCCAAGACTTCAAGAGTAATTATTATTCAACTCCCCTGACTTCTACAATAATTACTATTCAGGTTTGGGATATTATTCAAGTCTGTCTCATTTTTTGAGACAACACATTTCTCTCTCTTTCTCTCTCTCCCTCCCTCACAAATACTTTTAATGACTTAAAAAAAACGTAATTTAAACAAAATGTGTAAAATGATTAAAAATGAAATTCAACCTATTTTTATTATTTTAAATATAAATTACGTTGTTCAATCAAAATTGATACTTAAATAAAATTCAAAATGTAGTATTCTTAGCTTATTTGGATCAGTTTAAATTAATGGATTAAAATCCTTCAAATTCACATGTAATATTTAACACACTATTGTACGACTCTCTTTTAATTCAAAACTATCAAAATAAAATGAATAATTAATGTGAGTGATATTGAAAAAAGAATGTGAAGTATTGTGATGAAAATTATTTTTGTTATCTTCAAAAAAATACATAAAATAAAAGGCAAAAACCACATTCTTAAAATTTATTAAAAGAAGTCCTTAACAAGTTCGTGCCCTCTCTTATGCTGGCCGTCTGCAGCTTATTCGGTCTGTGTTGCAGAGCTTCCAGGTGTACTGGGCGAGTGTGTTTATTCTGCCAGTTCGTGTAGCGAAAGAGATTGATCGCATTCTCCGGGCTTATTTATGGCGGGGCAGCTCTTCTGGTAGTGGTGGAGCTAAGGTGGCCTGGGAGGATGTCTGTGTCCCTAGAAGTGAGGGTGGTCTGGGTATTCGTCATGTTCGTTCGTGGAATGTGGCAGCTGTCATGAAACTGCTTTGGCTTCTCTTTACCCGCTCTGGTTCCTTATGGGTTGCCTGGATTGATGCTTATGTCCTTCGTGGGGGCTCTCTTTGGTCCGTTCGAGTGTCAGCTAGGTGGTCGTGGTGTACTCGAGCCATCTTACATCTCCGAGAGCAGTTTCGTCCTCTTGTTCGGATGGCCATCGGGGATGGCCGTCGTTGTCACGTTTGGGATGACTCTTGGCTTCCAGGGGCCCTATTGCTTTACGGTTTGAGGAGGGGTTGGCTAGTGTTGTGGGGAGCACTAATGCTGCTCTTGTGTCTGACTTCCTCCTCCCAGATGGGTCTTGGCAGTGGCCTTGTATGACTTGGGAAATGGAAGAATTGCTTCCTCTGGTACTTGCAGTCGTCCCCAATATGGATCAGCCTGATCGAGTTATTTGGGTCCCTGGTAGGTCTGACGTCTTCTCAGTGGCTAGTGCCTGGGAGACTCTTCGGCCCCGTCGGGATGTGGTGAGGTGGGCGTATTTGTTATGGTTCGAAGGTAACGTTCCGCGCCATTCTTTTATTGCGTGGCTGGCGGTCCGGGACCGGTTATATACTAGGGTCCGGCTTCATTCCTGGGACTCTTCGATTCCAGTTGGTTGCGTTTTGTGCGCTGATGCCTTAGAGACGAGAGATCATCTTTTCTTCGAATGTCCTTTCAGTAAGCAGCTATGGTCGGGGCTTCTTCGGTGGGGGCGCTCTTCTCATCGTGTAGCCGTTTGGCATACGGAGTTGGCCTGGATTTGTTGCATGGGTCGGGGAGTCTCTCGTAGGCGACATGTCTGGAGGCTTGCTTGGTGTGCTGCTATCTATCATATCTGGAAAGAACGTAACTGTCGTGTTCATGGTGCTATTCCTAGGTCTTCTCAGGCTGTACTTATTAGTGCCCAAGTTGATTTGGCTTATAGGTGTGCCTCTTGGTTAAGGGTGCCAATGGCCCCGGTGTCTATTAGTGTTCCACCTTGGGATTTGTTTCCTTGATGTGATCTCGTGGTTTTCCTTTTCGTGTCCCAGTGTGCCTTGTCCCCGGGCTGTGGGGTCCCCTGCTTGCTTTTAATTTATATACCTCTTCAAAAAAAAACAAGGAAAATATGAAAAATTATAGAAAAAATAGATAAAATAAACCTATAGAAAATATTGTAAAAAAAAAAAAACTAAAACAAACTAACATTGATGAGATGTTGATTTCCGAGTAAAGAGGATTCAGATGGAATGAAGAGTTTAAAGGGGGGAGGCGGAGAAAGATGCGTTTGACACATGGGTGAGGGTAAGACTATACTTATATGTTTTTCTTTTTTTTCTTTAAAAAGTTTGTAAAATATACCTACATTTATAAAAACAAAAAATCTCAAACTTTTATGAAAAATCTTAAATATAGTTGGACATTTTTTATAAAAATAAGAACTGTCGACATTAATAAAAAAATCATAGGAATAAAGGAGTTATTTATGTATTTATCCCTAGAAGATTAGTTTGAATCAAATTCAAAAGTGGAGAACATTATTTTGTTGTCTTAATCTACAAATATCGTTTGTGGCATCTAATTTGGCATGTAGTTTACAGAACATAACATGACCTTAAAATCTTAAATATAGTTGGACATTTTTTATAAAAATAAGAATTGTCGACATTAATAAAAATATCATAGGCATAAAAGGGGCTATTTATGTATTTATCCCTAGAAGATTAGTTTGAATCAAATTCAAAAGTGGAGAGCATTCTTTTGTTGTCTTAATCTACACATATCGTTTGTGGCATCTAATTTGACTCTAATTTGACATGTAGTTTACAGAACATAACATGACCTTTTAATATTATTTATTTTTTTTGGGGATTGAACCCATGACCTCTTAGTCAAAGCACAACCTTATACCAATTGAGCTATGCTCAGTTTGACATATATAAAAGCATTTATACTATATTAGCTATTTAAAGTTTGAGCGTCTTTGAGGGTGGGCATCAGGATGGGAATGACTTTTTGATGGTCATTCCCACGTTTGGTTGGGGTCTTAGCATTTATGCCTGGGCATAGCTGTAGCCCAGGTATCAGAAGTATGACTTTCTGATGCCCTCCATTTTAGACGACTTTCTTCGAAGTTTTTTTTTTTTTTTTAAATCTCTCTTCATTCTTTTTTTTTTACGTCTTCTTCCTAAGTTTTTTTTTTTTTTTTTTTTTTATTAAATCAATTCCAAACTCTAATTTCATGTTTGTGTATTTTTTTCTTCTTTTTTTTTTTTTTGGTTAAATTCATTCCAAAGAGCTTTGTGTAATTTTTTTTTTTTTTTTGTTAAATCGATTTCAATACCTTCTTGATTTAAGATGTGCGATAGCTATACGATCGCATAGGTTGGTATGCGATAGCTATGCGATCGAACAACAACATGTGCGATAACTATGCGATCGCACAACAACCTATGTGATCGCATAGGTTGCCAGTTATCGCATAGTTATGCGATCGCACAACAACCGCATAGGTTGTCAAGTATTGCACACCAACCTATGTTTAGTAATAGATGATAGATTAAATTTGATTTTTGAATTATATAACTTTTATCATTAGTTCTTCAATTTTATATTTGTATTAATTAATTAATTAGAATTCAAAATTTGTATAATTTTAAATACCTTTCTTTGAACATAATTATTAAGATTTATTGTTAAATAAAATAAACAACAATTAATTATTTAAAATTTATTTGCAAATCTGATGACATTCTTGTGCAACACCAATCACAGACATCATGTATTCCCACGGAAATCTGATGACATTCCCATGCAGCACCAAACACAGACATCATTGATTCACAGACATTTTATTCCCAGACATTTCATTCCTAGGCATCTTCTATTCCCAGTAATTTGCAAATCCTCAAACCAAACGGCCCCTTAGACCAAACCAAACCACAATAAAACATTTGAGGTTGAACGGGTAGACATATAAAACTCTGAGGGGACGTTTGGGGGATGATTTTGGGTTGGGGTGGTTTTTGGTTCTAAACCCAAAACCATGTTTGGGGCAAGGGGTTTGGTCGGTCGATATTTGATTATCGCCACTCTCAGGGTGTCGAATCCTACCAAATTAAATTTATAATACCGATCTTGCTAAACTAACTGGTAGTGAACGGCAATCGGGTCGATCCACATGGAGTTAATTCTAATTTGTCTTCAATTGAGTCAAATTTGAAATTAAAATGCAACAAGGGGGGTTGATCGGTTTTTAATGACATGCGAAAAAAGGTAATTACTAACGGAAGAATCAAACAATAAAACAAACGTGCAAGACTTGGGGAGTCGGGACTGCCAATCGATGTAAATCAGTTCATCGAACACTTATAAACTTAGTCAGAGCCATTCAAACACACAATTGTTCACTCAGAATTATCGTAGCCAACAATCCCAATGAAATTAGCTAGATGGGTGCAATTCTAACTAAACATGACAATTAATTAACTTAAGGTGATCAATCCTAGATTAACTAAAGCCAGTAATACATCAATGGACATGCAATGCCAAACATGCAATGCTACCTAAGGCTCAACTCAACCTCTTGTTACTTAGGCGATTAGGAGAGGCAACCGTATCACTAATCTAATTAACGAATTAACAAGCATACATGTCGTGAGTGTTAATCAATTCAAATAAACATGCTAATAAGAATATGCTTAGAAGAAGTAGATGTTCAAACATTCAAGACTAAGTAAAACTTAAAATCACAAGTCTCCCATCAATACATCAATGGACAAATCCCTAAAATCCCAAAATCTTAACAGTTACCACGGGCCTTCCATGGGAGTTGGAGCAATCCAAGTTTCCATGGGAGCTCTAGAGCTCATACAACATAAAAAGGGGAAGAAAAGCTCAAAAAACTGTTGGAACTCGCGAAATCCCGAGGGTAAAAACCAGTTGAACTTCTGACATAAAATCGAAGAAGACGACTTAAATAGTTGACGTAGCGTCGATATGCTACAGGGAGCGTTGCGACGCTACTGAAGGGAATTTCCTGCGCGCGCGTTCGGAGCGTCGAGACGTTAGGGACAGCGTCTCGACGTTGTTGCCCATTTTGCTCTCGGGTCTGATTTTATATTTTTGCCTTCGAGCGACGTCGAGACGCTCTTAGCACAGTCTCGACGCTGGGCATTTGGTCTCAAATTGCCCTTTTGCTCCTTTTCTTCACCTGATTCACTCCAAAAGCCTTAAAACGACCTTCTTAGCTCTGAAATGTGTTATTGGACTACACGAGCTCTTTACCGCGAAACACCTACAACAGAGGCAATTAATCAACAATAAGCACAATATTTAGCCATAATTATGGAGCAAATAATAGATTCAAATGAGAGCTATTAGGGTTGGGTACCCCGGGTTTTGGAAGCCAACCCCATTGGTTACTTCTCTCAATTCCTCCCCAAACACATGGTTTTTCTTAAAATTACACTATATTGGTGGGGTCCACCATTTCTCTCTCCACGTGTTTTATAATTATGGTGGGTCCCAACATTCCTCTACCTAATTTTCTAATTATTATGGTGGCCCACCATATTTCTTTCATTTTTCTCAAAATTATGGATCCCGCAATTTTGTTTGGGAAATTACGAGGAATGTCTATTTTAAAATAGTGAAAATGAAAAATATCTAAAAGTGGGAATGTCTTGCAATCTGTCTAGAGTGATTGTAGAGGGAAGGTTGTTAAGTTTTTTTTCCCATTATAACCCTATTAGTTATTAGCCCTTTCTTATTTTACAATTTAGAATTTTAAAATAAAATGATTGGAGACTAGAATATTTTTGGGTGAGGTGTTTGGTTATCGTTAATTGGAGCTGCGATTTTCATTTTCCGTTATGTGTTGTTGGTGATGTGTACTTGCAGATATACCTTCGTAATGGTGGCCAAATGTGCAAAACCTAAATATAACAAACAAATCATTCCTCTATCCACACTATTATTTAGGTTTGATATCTTTATGAACATTTCATCTTTAACCTTCAACAACCTCTACATTAACGCATTGTCCAACAATATTTCAAACTTTCTATCCTCGATGTACCAACCCCTAAATTAAAGCACTAGTTGAACTTTGGAAAATTAAGAGGAATGTCTAGTTTTAAATAGTTTAATGTATATACACGTATATACTCCATTAAACTCTAATTTGATTCTAGATTTGCATTAGGAAAAAAAATTAATAAAGTATAATCCTTATCTAAAATCTAAAATAAAATCTTTCAATCGGAATCTAAAATATAAAATAAAATCCTTAAATATGAATCTAGATTTCGAAAACAACGATCTTATGATTAAGGGAGGGTATTTGAATCTCTAACTCTCCCTTCATCACAACATTTAATTAATTAAATAAGGTGAAATTTGAAGAGTTGATATTTAAAAATTTAAATGAGGATTCTTCATTCGTAAGGAATGTATCCAATTTGTTTTCAAATTTCAAACTTTCGAAAAGAAACTAAAAGGAAAAGAAAAAAAAACAAGAAAATAACAGAAAAACAAATTGTTTTAAAAATTAAATACTCAAAAGAAACCCTATTTTTTTTTTCTCTTTTTCTTCATTCAGCCGCTCCCTCTATCAACTCATGACTCGTTTTCCAATCGCCACCACCTCACGTCTCCCTTCCTCTCTGATCTCATCTCCGACAACGCACCTATGTCCAGCGACGAATTCCGTCGGTTGCATCTCCGGCGAGGGCGTGATGTGGGAGTGGTAAGTCTTCTCCTCCGACGATCTCTCGTCTTGATTGATTAAGCATCGATTTTAACTCGCAATCCTTTCGATTTCAATTTTTGGTATTTTGCAAACGTTCTATTCAACATTGTTAGTCATCACTCACTCCGTCTGACGCTAAATTTGTGAGATTTTGGTGTATTTTCTTACTGTCCAACATTGAATTTTGAGCTACTTTCGGCACTTGGCGAGTATCCAAAAGCTGGGATGGGTATACTGCCTTGTATACACCTAAATGTGACAAAACCATTTGTAGCAACAACATTTCCTCAAGTATACATGGATGTTGAATTCATTTTTGTATGTTAAATGTATAACCATGTAACTCTGACTAGTTCGTTGTCATTTTTTTTTTTCTTTTAACATCTCTGTTAACTTCTCATCCCTTACTTCTCTCTCTTAACTTCTCATCCTTTACTTCTCTCCAACAATTTCCAATTTTACAGCATCATTTTATTCAATTTCTAAATTTTAGAAAATTGTAGGGGTAGTTTTGTCCACTGCTGTGTAAATTTAATTACTAAATATAGAGTTTAGACATTATTTCAAAAACAAAGTGTGTTGGACATTTTTCATGATGGCTTCTCAGGTTTTAGACATTTTTCTTGTTACCCCAATTTTTTTCTAAATTTTATTACAATATGGTAGATTTCACGGGGTTTTTGTACGGGCGACCCACCCCCCGGGGGGCGCGAAGTTTTTTTGACTCTCGGGCTTGAAGTGCAAGTTTTCTGCCCTTTTGCTATCGTCAGCAACACCCTGATCACGATCGCTAGCCATCTCACGCCGCATACAATGACGGTTTTTCCCTTCGCCAATTTCCCCCATGTCTGGTCGCAATTGTTTGTATGTGTTGGTCTCGAGTTCGCATAGTATGCTTGTCGCGATTATTTCACACTTCTTGACGGTCGCGATTTTGTCCAATGGTTGACCGCGATTTTTGACCTTTGCTTGTCACGATTTGGTACTGTTGGGTTATTATCTCGAGACTTTACGATTGTAAAATACTCAGATTTCGTGCATGGTGTTAATGCATTATAAGCAGCTACACCCACCCGTTAATATTCCCTACGGAACTTCTATTTATACATCCCACCCACTTTAAACAGTTGCACCCACCCCTTCATATTTCCTACGGAACATCTATTTATACATCCCACCCAATTTACACCTTACACTCGAAAGTTCTCTCACAGTTTTTGTTCTTCATATCAATTGTTGTTTTTTCACCCACAAAAAATGTATTCAGACGACTCATTTGATGATGCATTCTTTGAATACCCGAGTGCGCCATATTGCGATTCAGATGACGAATCTAGTGTGTCATCCTATACACGAACCTTGACATCAGAAGAGAGCGTGGAAGAGGAACTATCATATCACACTCCGTCGTCCTCATCTAGTTCCTCACATTTACCAACAAAGCTCGAAAAAGCTTCACCAACTTTGGCTGACACGTATCCCAATGAGGAGCCGCAAATATCATATTCCAGTGTCAACCAGGCACCTGGTCACACACCACTTTCACTTGTCTCCTGTGCTAAGAATATTGAGGAGAATCACCTAGCAGCTGCACACGCAAAGGGTGAAGAAGAGAGGGCTCCATCAACTGTAGAAGCAAAGGATGCCGAAGAGAGGTCTCCTTCAACTGCGGAAGCAAAGACGCAAAGGGGCTTTGTACGAAGGGAGAAGAAGAGGAAGAGGGAGAGCTCCATATTGGTGATTATCGATGAAACCGAATCCGATTAATATTTTTTTTGTACCTCTCGAAATTTTAATATAAAGTTAAGTTTAACTAAGATGTACATTCTATTAAAAGGTTAGTCTTAATGAGAAATTCACATTTAAAGAGGAAATTTTATAATTTTCATAGAAAGAAAAATAATGTCTGAAGATTTTAAATTTATGATACATATTAATTTGGGGTAGTTGCAAGAATAACATAAAGAATTAGGCTAATTGCATTTGTAGGTACTATGTTATGTTTAGTTTTAGCATTTATATAAAAAAATTAAGGTTGTTTATGTCCAATAACTAATTCAGGTTAGTAAATTCCTTAAAATCAATTACTTAGGCCCTCTTTGTTATAAATTATCAAGAATATGTGTTTAGAAACTAATTCAGTTTTCACTTTTCAAAATTAAAGATGAGATTTCAGTTGTACGAGTGTAAGATACCTTTATAAAATTCATTGTTGTTAAATCTCTAATCAGGAGAGGGTGATCGCTCATTGTTCAAGCCCCGGAGTCAGCTATTAAGGGAACAACCTATCTACTAACCCTGAAAAGTGGGTTAGGAGTGAACTCCATCTTACTACCCTATGTCCCCAGCTACCTATTGGACTTTATCCCTGAGATGATAAGTTATTGAGTCGGCGCTAATAGGTCACTCTCACCCGTACAAGTCTAAGGATACTGTCTAATAAGCAGGAGTTCATAGTAAGCTCACGATTAAGATCGAGTTACCTAGGCCATCAGTTTGAAATAGTCGGTCTCTTCAGTAAACGGCGTTATAAAGAGAGAGCGACTTTTTCGTGGTTCAGTCTTATGCAAACTCATTGCACAGGACGCCCCCGCTCGCACATCTCCATGTGAAATGATTCGGATCACATCGTTTTGTACAATAAAAAGCGAGCCGCATCCAATAGTGTTACCAGGATAAGGTACCCAACCTTATCTGTATACTATAGACTGTTTTGACTGTCTACTTGAGCCTGATCCACATTCTTGTCATACATGAAGCTCAAGTACTCATCCTTCGCCATGGGTGTTGGTCATTGGTATAGATTAATCCACTTGAGCCTGATCCACATTCATGTCATACATGAAGCTCAAGTACTCATCCTTCGTCATGGGTGTTGGTCATTGGTATAGATTAATCCAAACACGTTTCACTTTATTCCAGTAAACTCTTTTACTAAATAAAACTAATAACTCTTTATTCTAAATAGACAATTTACAAACATAACTATTTACGAACCACGAGTTTTAGGACATAAAACCCAACAAACTCTCACTTGGACTTAACCGTCTGTGGTGTACATGTTGGTGGAGAGAACTTCAATATCACATATCAGATGTTCCCTCCCACTATCCTATTTAGCAACTCGGAGCCCTAGACTCTTCTAGGTGTCTCTCAAACAATTTAGCCATGAGAGACTTAGTAAAATTATCAGCAATACAACTCTTGTATTCTATTTCTCATTTGCATTGGGACAAAACCTTAACCAGACTCCAATCTGATTAGACTAACATCTTCTGACAACTCCCACTGCATAACACATATCGGGTCATGTTTCTCAGAAGATACATCTGACCTCCAATATGTAAATGCACACGGGTACATCTCATATCCTCAACCCTTGAGGTGTCTTAGGAAACCATTTCCATAGACCATCGAATATTAACAACACTTTGTCAATATAAGATTTTTAGAGACAACACTAGCGATTCGTTCTTACGACTGAGATCAACCTGAATGCTTAGAACAAACTAAGCTCTCCTCCAAAACAGTTTGGGAATGGGTCGCTAGTTTATGCTTTATTTGTCAGAAGTTAATCCTACATCATTTTCCATGATTAGAACATAAACTACGGGAATGAACTATGAAAGCTACAACATTGACTAAACCCTTGTCAAACAAGGTTTATCAAACTTTCGTTCAAAGCCATAAGGTTTGATCACCGTATCAAACCTAATAATTCAGGATGAAGCTTCTTTATTTCAATTCATAAATGAATCGAATAAGCTGGCAAACTATTTGCTTTTTGTCCTAAACTATGAATCTTTCTAGTAGAGACTTAATAGATACTCAGATCAAGATCGCGAGTTTTGACATCCATTTGCCTTATCCTATAAAGATAGAATATGGAAATGGATAAGAGCCATCTATTTAACTTACATCTGGTAACAAGAGAAAGAGAGTATACCCAATAAACCATTTGTCTTCGGGATAGTACCATTGCCAGAAAGTCAAGCCATAAAGGTTTTCACCTTAGTGGCTTGGTCTCAATACCATTCATAGATTCATGGTTTTGAGCCATTTGGCCTTGTCTATATAATCCATTACCTATTTAAAGAGAAATGGATCCTCAATGTCATCATCGAGTATGATAACTTTGAGTTTAAGATATGCCAATACAGCGGACCGGGTTGACCTACAACCCTCCCACTGCATTGAGGCTTTCTCAACTGTTGAGATGTTCCAATTTAATCAACAACCTTTGTTGATATCAACTATAACTTTTATTTTACTGTTAGTCTTGACACACTAGTTGTTTTCGAGTTTAATAGAACACATCAGTATATATCTTTTGCTAAATGAACTGTGCATTATAAAACCAAAGGATATAACATACAAGTGTTCAGTTTAAACCAGAAATATAGACAATAATTACATATAACAAATGTTATTATCTCTATACAACAACTACAAAGACTCCTACTAGTTCAGCTGCAATGATATCTCCATATCTCACAGCGAGAAAACCGGCTGTCAGGAACTAGTTTCCTGAAGAAAAACAAACATGATTAGTGGTTCCTAAAGACATCCAGGTATGACATTCATATTCCACTAAACTTGTTTAGACAAATAAATCACATTTATCTTGTCGTTCTTTTTCAGCCAGTTACTGAACAAGGTATTTGGAGCAGTTACGCTTCCAATACCCATGTTAAATACAATAGAAACATTTTCTTATGTTTGAAGAATGTGCCTTGCGAACAGCAAGGGCTTTGCCCTTCCTCCTATTTGTCTTCTTCTTCTTAATAATCTCATTACTCATAGAAGCAGACTCAGGCTTACTCCCTGACGCCAACCTCTTAAGGAAATCCTTCGAAGTGACAACATTTGCCTCCTTCTCTATTCCTTTCAATGTGTACAGGGACTGATAATCCTGAAACTCATTCAGAAGAGAAGTCAAGTTATATTCTATCTTATTCATCACCATATTGAATCTGAAATTAAGGAAACTCTTCGGAAGAGATTCCAAGATAAAACTAACTTGGCTTTTCTCGTTGATGGAGGCATTATTTAATTCCGCCGCATTAAAGTGGACCATCATCTTAAGGACAAGCTCCCTAACAGAGGTATCCTCCACCATGCGAGAGTTATAAACAAACTTGAGGGCTACATGAAGAAGTGATGAGGACGACTGTCCATCATCGCTTGTAATGAAGACATGATTTCCCTCAAGGAAACCATAACCTCATACCTCTTGGCCAAAACATCTTGCATGCTCGCCAAGATATAGACTCGGGCTTTATCGTTAGCCCTAATTTATCCATCGTATGCCTCTCAAACACTTCGAGATGCATTCGAGCCAGGAGCTGGAGGACATTCCTCCGTTAAGACAAACCTTAGGTCGTCCAGAACTAGAATCGTATTCAGGTTCGACTTCCAGGTTTCGTAATTTTCTTCGGTTAATTTATCGTGAGCTAACAACTGTATAAACGTGCTCGACATGCTGATAAAAAATGTAAATCTATTAGTGAAACGATTTTAACCTATTTAAACTAATTAAAAGAGTTTAGCAGTAAATAAAGTACCCAAACTCTTTATTTACTTGCAACGATACTTAAGTAAGTCAAAATGGTCCCTGACGACTGGCAGTCGAGTCACTCCTTTACTAAATCAAGACATTCTTGACTAAATGCTAACTCCAGAATAACTCATATTCCTATAGCATTGTTACCTCGCCAAAAGTACATTGTTTAGGGCTATATTTACCTTAAAACCTTGTACATTCTTGAGTGTTTTTGTTAAGAGTTAGCTTAATGTGTGCTTAAATGCGAGAATTTGAGAAATGATGCTAAAATATGACTTATTTGGAAAATGAACGAAAAAGAATGAAAAATGATGAAAAACAAGCTAAAATGTACATTGCAGGTACATTGCTGAAAAATTCAATCTTTGCTGCTGCATTTTTTTCCCAGTCAACAGTCTTTGTTGACTGAGTTTTTCCAGTAGTCAACTCTCCCTGCTGCTGCCACATGTCAAGCTTGACTACCTCACAAAATTGAATGGTGATCCACAATTATTGAGCAACCTTTTGCAACCACCTGGAGGCTATATAAAGAGAGTTAAATGAAGGATCAAAGCAATCAAATTGAATCCACTTCAATTCATTCCACACAATCTGAGAAGTGAGGAGATCCCGATCGTGCAGAATCCCGAAGACGAAACCTCTTCCCCCGTTTGTTGGATCGAAGAAACAAGCCCTTGGCGTGATAATTCGAGAGGAAGAAGAGAAGATCCATCTTCTCTTCTGATTGAATTTATCCCCAAGATCAGCTAATCTTCCCCTTCATCCGAGGCGATTCACGAATTGGAAAATTCTCACGCTATTTACAGCTTTACTTTACTACTTTCCTTTACTGCTCTCCTTTACCGCTTTCGAATTTAATTTCTGCTTTCCTTTAAATGTTGTTCTGAATCATTTACTGCTTTTCCCTTTCATTGTTGCTTTCGGATTGACATATGTTTGTTTACGGATTATTATATGAATTGTTTTCTTTAAAGAGTAATCAATTGGTTTTATTGAGTTCTTCATTCTGTCATCTCTTAATCAATTTGTTGTTTTGTTGAGTTCTTCATTTAATTATATTTCAATCAATTAGGTTTGTAAGTTCTCTGTTTCATGTGTAATCAACTCATTTCCTTTAGTTCTTCGAACACCATGAGTAACTAATTCAATAGAGGTTTGCTAAAGATGAATCTATAGGATAAAAGTATGTGAATTCAGCATGTAAAGTAGCATGAATGCATTGAATGTATGTGATCTTCATCCCATGGAAAATTTCGACCGGCCATCCATTTTGTCTAAAGAATTCCTAACCTCTGGAAGGAGTAAGAATTCTGAGTCGTTCATTCATGTTAGCCTTTTATGGTAAATAGAAAATGACCTAGGAATAGGCGTTCTCCTAGCACGTTTATTAGCATGTGTTTGTGATTAGGTTGTTAGCTTTACTTGGACAGAAGTAATCTAAGAAACTAATGCATGTAATCGGAAGATGCATGAGAACTAGCTAAGACGATGCATGAGATGTTAATCTACTGTTGAATGATCATAGTTAAATGCCTATAGAGGATTCTTAAGTCGACCTTGCTGCCTTACTTTACATTAAAATCGTTGCTAATTTATTGCTAGATTATTGCAAGAACCGCAATTCTACTTTTCCACATTATGACTTTACCTCTTTGCTAGCTTTGCATTTATGTTTACATTCTTCTTGCATCTTTTATATTCCTGTACCTCAACCCAAAATCTATCCAATTTAAGTTACCTTATCTAATCTAACACACCAAATCGTTAGTCACTAAACTTAATCTCTGTGGGAAAACGAATTAAATTATACTTATCACTTGCTGCAGACCATGTATGCTCGATGATCTTAGCGCTCTTCGCATTTACATTTTACATACACACTGAGCGCGCAACAAGTTTTTGGCGCCGCTGCCGGGGATTTTGTTTAGTAAACACGATTTGTGTTATTTTAGAAGAGCTTAATTTATTGGAGCTAATCTTTTGCATTTACAGGTACCAACAAAGCTGGTTTATGAATGAGTTTCCAAATCACAATCTAGAATTTGATCCTGAGCCTGAAAGAACTCTAAGGACCAGAAATAAAGTTAAGAAACGCCTTTTTAAACAGCAAAAGCAACCTGTACTTCAGCACATTGTTGACCACGCAGAGTCAGTACAATTTGAACCACAACAAGCTGAAATGGAAAGAGCAGAAGAAGCACCAAATCAAGCACCTATCATTCGCAACCCTATATAAATTGCGAATGATAAAGATAGTGCTATTCTATCATACCTTGTACCAATACCTGAGGAGCTTAATCCGAGCATCATACGCCCCGAAATTACAGCTCACTCATTCGAGTTAAAACCTGTCATGTTTCAAATGCTGTCCACAGTTGGACAATTCTTTGGAGTGGAAAATGAAGACCCCCACAACCACTTGAGAAACTTCCTGGGAGTAAGTGACACCTTTGTCATCCCAGGAGTGTCTCAAGAGGCCTTGAGACTTTACCTTTTTCCATATTCATTAAGAGACAAGGCCAAGATGTGGCTGAACTCTTTCCCCTCTGGATCAATTGTCAATTGGACAGACTTTGCTGAAAAGTTCCTAGTAAAATACTTCCCTCCAGATAAGAACTCTGACTTTCGTGTTGACATCATCAAGTTCAAGCAAGCCGAAAATGAATCACTGCATGAAGCTTGGATCAGATTCAAAGATCTTCTACTCAAATGTCCACGCCATGGCATTCCATGGTGTATCCAGATTGAAGTATTCTTCAAAGGATGCAACCCCAGCACGAGGCAAGTCTTGAATTCCTCAGCTGGAGGTTCGATGCTATCAAAGAGCTATAACGAAGCCTATGAGATTTTGGAGAAAATCTCAACATCACATTGTCAATGGTCAGAGGATCCTGTGGAGCCAAACAGAAGGAAGGCTCAAGACATGGATGCACTCAGCGCAATGAGCAGCCAGATTAATGCTCTGACCAACCTGGTGAAGCAAATGACTCAACTCAATATTCAACAAAGTGTCAACACAGTGGCAGCTGTTTCAACAAGCACAGCAATAACCAACCAAGGTGAGGCACTAGTTTGTGGATTCTGTGGGGAAAGGCATATGTATGACTATTGCCCTGCTAATCCATCTTCGGTGTGCTATGTTGGAAGTCAACAACAACCAAGGAACAACCCCTATTCAAATACATATAACCCTGGTTGGAGAAACCACCCAAATCTCTCTTGGGGTGGACAACAAAGCACAAGCAAAACGCAAAATCAATCAAGACCGAGTGGACCACCTGGTATCACTCAACACCAACAAACTAGTCAACCCCCATATCAGGAACAATATGTCAACAACCAACCGATGGGAACATCAGTGGAGAACTTGCTGAAGGAATACATAGCAAAGAATGATGCAACTTTGCAGAGCCAGCAAGCAACCTTGAGAAGCTTAGAGAATGAGATTGGCAAGTTGGCAAACGAGCTGAAGAATAGGCCCCAAGGCAGACTGCCTGCAGACACAGAAACTCCAAGAAGGGATGGTAAGGAACAAGTTCAAGCTATTGAGCTATGGAGTGGAAGGCCATTGGTGATGAGTAGCAGAGAAGCACCAAAGAGAGTAGAGAATGAAGAGTCTAGTGCTCCACTGGATTCTCTGCCTAACTGTGATCAAATACAACCAAGCACAACAAGGGTGAGGCCGGATCCTATCATTGAGGAACCAGAAGAAATTACTAGGCCTCCCCCTAGGCAACCTGATTTGCCTACCTATGTGTCACCACCACCATACCCTCAAATGTTTGATTTTTATGATGATGACTCCTTTGTTACCTTCGAATCTAAGAAGAGTGATCCAATGGAATCTTCATATGAATTGGGGGAGTTGGTGAAAGTTGAGAAAAATGAAATTGTGCTGGATGAGGCCAAAGAGACTAATGCGCTGCTTGAGGAACAAGAATTTGAAATGTTTGAGGTTGCAGCAAGCTTCTCCACCAATGAAAGAGTTGAACCACCACCACCACAAATGCTTCAGTTGAAGGAGTTAGAAAGAGATATGCCAGAAAAAGAAGTCCCATCACACCAAACCTATGTTGTACCAACGCACATAAAGTACAAACCTTGGGATGTTATAACATGCAGTCTCTTTGAAAGAATCAACAATTTCAAGGTGTGGCAGAATGTCCGATCCCGTAAATCAAGACTTAAGTATCTTAAAGAAGCAGAAGTGGTGCCTCGAAACATTGAAGAATATCCATATGAGGCAGATTGACAAGGGAGATTTCTGATCCCTAAATTCTTAAATTAGGATTTTATCATGCTTTGCTTAGATTTCGTATCTTAGGAGTAGTTTATTTTGGGAATGAAATATTTATTATGTGCCAAAAATTATAGTCGTTTAGCATGAATTGATGATGCACAGTGGGCATATAGAACTGCATATAAAACACCTTTAGGAATGTCCCCCTATAGGCTAGTTTATGGAAAAGCATGCCATCTCCCCCTCGAAATAGAAAACAAAGCTTTTTGGGCTTTAAAAGAGTTGAATTTTTGCGTGACCGATGCGAGAACATTGCGGTCTCTGCAATTGCATGAGTTGGATGAACTAAGACACATGTCATATGAAAATGCTAAAATGTATAAGGAAAAGACTAAAATTTGGCATGATAGTAGACTTAGGATTAAGGACTTCAAAAAGGGACAGCATGTTCTATTGTTTAACTCACGATTGAAATTGTTTCCTGGCAAATTAAAGTCTCGTTGGTCAGGTCCTTTTGTGATTACTAATGTGTTTGTTCATGGTGCAATTGAAATTCGAAATCTGGAACAAGGTCAACCGTTCATGGTGAATGGTGCTAGATTGAAGCACTACTATGAGGAAGGAGACGTGAAAACGCTCTCAGCATTCCTCTTATCCGAAGCCTAAAAAGCAAGTCAAGAAAGGATGAGCAAGGGCGTTCAATGGAATGATGATTATGCTCAATCATCAGAGGAATATGGAATAGATAGTCTTTCGTTATTGTTTTTCTTTTAGATTGGTTACTGTATTGTTATTGCTAGCTTTAATTAAGTTTGTTTTTTGTGATTTAGAAGCGTGGCAATTGGAGATTTTTAAACGGCATTCGAGGGAGTATTTCTGATCCCTCTAAAAAACAAGAAAAAAATCTGCTTTTCTGTGACCTGTTACCCCACCAATATCAACTGTTTGTTCTGTTTTAAATTCTTAATTTGCCAAAGTAGAGTAGCTTAGTCTAGTTTAATGTCGTCTGATTAGATAGCTTAGATAATTTTGCTATTTTCTGTAGTTGTTTATGAACGAATATCGCATGCTAGGAGCCTTGACCACAGTTAAAACTGCTCTGTTGGAATCATTGCGAATTCTTTGCGGACACCGCAATATTTTGTTAGTTTAAGCATGTTGGTGTATGACTTTATGATGGGTTGTCTGTCTTTAAATCTCATGATTTGGCTGCATTACTGATGTCCATAGGTAGTCTGTCTATTGAGCATGCTGGATGAGTGTCAAGTACACCTTTGTTAGTTCTAACTAGCTTCATGAATTGTTAAGCATGTACCTCTGTTAGACCTTACCATGTTGGTTTTAGTAAATTTCTACTGTTGAGTTATCTGCACTATGAGGGTCATTCCATCCCTAGGAGTTTTAAGTCTGTCTAGTTTTTATTTAGACTAGATGCTTCTAAGATAAGTTTGGGGGTGTGCCACCTCAGACTCTCATTGGGGACAATGAGAAGTTTGAGTTTGGGGGAGGCAACCTCTAGGCCTAGGAACACTCCTCTCTCCTTTGAAAAATAGACATTCTTCTTCTAAAAAAAAATGAATAAGAAAGCAAAAGAAAAGTAAAGGGTACTGTCTCTCTCTAAGGATGCTGAGTAATCAGGGTCAGTTGTGTAACCCACAAGTGGCACTGCATCAAAAGGCAATTCAAAGAGAAGACTTTGCCAAAAGAGAAAAAAAGGAAAAGTAAAACCAAGGAAGAAGAATGTGTGCCAAAGAGCTACGGCCTAAGTGTTTAGATATCCTGTGAAATTGAACTCTGATCCTTAGTTTGCTAAACACATGGCTGTAGCTTGAATGTATGTCAAGGGAGATGAGTGTCTATCCAACACAGTGATGCCAGGGCTTAGTTTGTTCTATGGATACTGAACTCTGATACTCGTGTGTGCTAAGCCTGGCATGACTTTAAGGAATCCTAGGTAATTAAAAAATAAAGACATTAGAAGCATGTACTGAGTCTAAGTTAAAACTAGGGAGAATTTGAAAGCTTAGGGATAACTGCACAATGAGCTCAATGATATAGGCAGATAAACCAAAAGACAGGAAGTTGGTAAAAACAGAAGGTTTTAAAGGCGAGGGTAATCATAATAGACAAAGTATGAAGTTAGTTTTAGCCTAAGAGAGTGTCACAGGACAGCAATGCCTTTGACAGTAAACCTAGGGAAGTCAGCAAATCAGTTAGGTAGAGTTTAAAAGACAAGATTTAGCAGCCAAAGTAAGCCTTTATATTGCTCGAAGACGAGCAATAACTCAAGTTTAAAGTCATGTAAATCTATTAGTGAAACGATTTTAACCTATTTAAACTAATTAAAAGAGTTTAGCAGTAAATAAAGTACCCAAACTCTTTATTTACTTGCAACGATACTTAAGTAAGTCAGAATGGTCCCTGACGAATGGCAGTCGAGTCACTCCTTTACTAGATCAAGACATTCTTGACTAAATGCTAACTCCAGAATAACTCATATTCCTATAGCATCTTAGTTATCGTCTTTTGTCTGGATTCACTAACTCATTAGTAATTCCCGTAAGTGTGACCCTCCATTTTTAGAATGCACAGGACGGCCCCAACAACGCAACCGACTGGAATGTCAAAGTTGGGAATTGCCCTATGTTTCTTTATCCATAAATGGTGACTGAGTTGTTCTGATCCCCATGAAACGACCCTCCGACTGGATTGGTGCTCCTAGGGTCACCTTGCAGGCGGAACATGGGAATCTCACGGTTCAATCCAAGGGAGGAGATCGTAGGAAGTATTGACGTACTTCCTTCTCCCACTTACTATAGACACTTACTCCATTCACTTTGCTATTGAAAGTTGCAAACACCACCCGACTGGAGATGCCTCTAATGGCATCATGAGGCCCTGCAAAATTCTCACGTGTGAACTTTAGGGAGTGCGTAGCAGGAGAGGGATATATCATATATTCCTTCTCAACACTTCTACTAAGCATCGTGGACGGTAATTTTATGGTAAATACTCAGGTTTTATCCGGCTAAGAAAATAAAACCTTAAGTCTAGGTAAACTATTTACCTGAGATGTCTAGGTTATTAACTGGTAGTGAACTTTTGTACGTTCACAAATTTCGGGTTGTCGAAGCCCGCCAAAATAATATTTATATGCCGATTATACCGACTAACTTGTAGTTAGTGATAGCCGGGTCGAACCATAGGGAATTAGATTAATTCAAACTAGATTAATTTTAAGTTGCTAACGGTAAAAATGATGGAGCGTTTGGCACGCAGCGGAAGTGATTTGGATCATAGACACTCTAATTTCATCAATTTAAACAAACGGAAACATGCAAACGCAATGAAAAAGAGAAATTAGAACACATACCCTTGTCGTTCGAATTTCTTCAATTTCACCGCCAGAAGCTCCTCACGAGCTCAACGAGCCTTCTCACGAAACCTTCGTGGACCACCCACGGTAGTCCCGCTATCCTCGGGTCGAGAAACGGAGTAGTGGGACTCCTTTTACAAAAGAAAAGGAAGAAGAAGCTCACAGAAGAAAAAACAAATTTTCTCTTCACAGAGAGCTCAGCCAAAGGAAGAAGACGAAGAGGGGCGTTCAAATTGAAAAATTCTCATTTCTATTATGAACCCCAAAGTGCACTAAGCACTTTCTTTTTTTTTTTTTTTTTTTTTTTTAATTGATCTGTCGATATATACCTTATATATTTACATGTGTCTTACATTGCATTGCATGTAAGACACATGTAAATATATATATATATATATATATTATTTATATATTATTATTATTAAAAATAATAATAATTATTTTATTAATTAAACTTTTTAATTAATAAACAAAAAAATATATATATATATATATTAAATTAATTAATATTATTTAATTCAATATCAAATATTAATTGAATAATATAATTAATCCCGATTTTCCGAAAACTGACTTTTCACATATGAATCCTATTCATATTGTAGACCAATCTCATATTTAAATCATATTTAAATATGTCCATATTCTTCCACAAACCCGAATTTGAACGATTCAAATTCTTTTCTTTTCTTTTATATTGTTTCACGGCTTTATCCGAGCTAGCCAGGAGAACCGTAAGGACCTACAGATCATGAGCTCCAACGATACGAGATTATCCAGTCAAAACTCTTTCAACCAAACTAACCAACATTCGTTAACCCCCGGAGAATCCACTAAAGTCCAAGGGCTGCATTCTCCTCACTGTAGATATATTGTGTCCTGTTGATATAACTATCATCAGTAAGTCGATCCTTCACAGGTCGTTCGTAATCACAACGGGTCATTTATACCGTTTAACTCTTGTATTATATCTTGTTCCTTAAGTACCACTGACACCTCTAATGAACAATTGATTTGTGGTCCAACCATCAAATCAGATTCCTCCCTGATCAGGAGAGGATGGGCCCATTGTTCAAGACCTGGAGTCAGCACTTAAGGGAACAACCTCTCTACTAACCCTTAAAGTGGGTAGGAGTGAATTCCATCTCGCACAACTATGTCCCCAGCCACTTATTTGATCTTATCCCCAAGATGGTAGGCTTATTGAGTCGGCGATATGGCCACTCTCACCCGTACAAGTCAAAGGATAAGGTCAAATAAACAGGAGTTCATAGTGAGCTCAGGATTGAGATCGAGTTACCTAAGTCATCATATGAAAAAACCGGTCTTTACAGTAAACGGTGTTATAAAGAAAGAGCGATTTTATTTCTTGGTTCGGTCTTGTGCAAACTCATTGCACAGGACGCCCTCACCCACATGTCTCTACATGAAACGATTCGAATCACATCGTTTTGTACTATAGAAAGTGAACCGCGTCCAATAGTGTCCCCAGGATAAGGTACCCAGCCTTATCCCTATACTATAGACAATTTTGGCTGTCTTCTTGAACTTGATCCACATTCATGTCACACATGAAGTTCAAGTACTCATACTATCGCCATGGGTGTTAGTTATTGGTATAGGTTAATACAAACACAATTCACTAAAATTTAATAACAACTTTATTGAAATAAAATATATACATTCAAACAGTTTACAAACTACGAGTTTTAGGACATAAAACCCAACAAAAAATAGGAGAAATTGGATTTTAAAAGGGAGCTCTAAACTATTGAAGCTAACGGAAAATTAAAACAATAAAAATTGTGAAGGAACAAATTTAAATGGCATGTTTGACTTCAAAGAATGGGATTGATCACAATTGGTGTTCGGATCATCGATAACTAAATACATAGACACAACGCTTAAAGCACGCAATTCGTTTGGTTATTTCTAATTCAAACGACCCAAAGATACAATTAGAAAAGTGCAATTCTAATTGTTCTTGACAGTTTCTCAAAATAAGGTGATCAATCCTAAAATGATTAACGGACGGAGACAGGAACATTGCGATGAATTAACCTGGAGACTAAATCGATTTTTCCTCTTTACCCAAAATCTAACATGAAGGTTATCTCATTTCTACCCCCAACTGTCACTTGGGATCAAACTAAATACACATATTCAGATTTGTGTTACCTAGCGATTGAGGCAATTATACGTCCTAATCTCTAACGGTAAAGCATGCATAAGGACTCGGGCGTCACTCCTAATCAGTTACCCAAGCTATTTAGATGAAGAACAAGGAAGAAGATGCATAAGGAAGACAATCTAATTCATACACAAATTAGGGCAAATCTCCCCTTAATCCAAATTGATTACAATCCCAAACTAGAAATCAAACACTTACTTGTTTAGCTATCCATGGAAGTGAAGAAGAGAGCCACAAATGGCTAAGAATGCCCAAATTTCGAAAGAGGTAGGAGAAGAGCCAAAAGAGAATGCCCTAAATTAAGAAAAATGGGTATTTATACCCATTTTTCCGTCGGGCCAGCGCCTAGGCGCTGAACTCTCTCGAAAATTTACAAAATCGGGAATTTTTGTTGACTTTTAATGACAGGCTTCTGCTGGGTTTTAATGACGGGCATTTATAGTCACGGATAGGGCACGCGGGCGCTGAGCGAGGGGCGCGCCGCGGGGGCGTGGGCATGAGGTGTTGACCGACCGTTGACTGGTGCAGTTGACTTTTACAAAATGAAAGAAAATTTTGCATTCACCATGATGTGAACCTGGGCATCCCCATTATCTTGGCAAGCCTTGAACCATTAAGCCATTAATCAATTTTGAGTTATAATTAGATTATTTAATTAATGTAGTATAATCACTCAAAACCGTTAATTAATAAAATGCTCTTAAATATTCATTTAAGCTCTTAATTTACGCAAATGCCCGATTTACCCCTTAACAATTAAATTATACAAAATATATCAATTAAGCCCAAATAATTATTCTATTTTACAAGACTTAGGAGCTAAATATTAGCACTTTTAGAGTGCTATCAAAATACCCCCAACCTAAATCTTGCTAGTTCTTGAGCTGTTGGGTTTTATGTCCTAAAACTCGTAGTTTGTAAACTGTTTGAATGTATATATTTTATTTCAATAAAGTTGTTATTGAATTTTAGTGAATTGTGTTTGTATTAACATAAACACATAACTAACACCCATGGCGATAATATGAGTACTTGAACTTCATGTGTGACATGAATGTGAATCAAGTTCAAGTAGACAGCCAAAATGGTCTATAGTATAGGGATAAGGCTGAGTATCTTATTCTGGGGACACTATTGGACGCGGCTCACTTTGTATAGTACAAAACGATGTGATTCGAATCGTTTCATGTAGAGACATGTGAGTGAGGGCGTCCTGTGCAATGAGTTTGCACAAGACCGAACCAAGAAATAAAATCGCTCTTTCTTTATAACACCGTTTACTGTAAAGACTGGTTTTTTCATATGATGACTTAGGTAACTCGATCTAAATCCTGAACTCCTGTTTATTCAACCTTATCCTTTGACTTGTACGGGTGAGAGTGGCCAGATTGCCGACTCAATAAGCCTACCATCTTGGGGATAAGATCGAATAAGTGGTTGGGGACATAGTTGTGCGAGATGGAATTCACTCCTACCCGCTTTAAGGGTTAGTAGAGAGGTTGTTCCCTTAAGTGCTGACTCCAGGTCTTGAACAATGGGCCCATCCTCTCCTGATCAGGGAGGAATCTGATTTGATGGTTGGACCACAAATCAATTGTTCATTAGAGGTGTCAGTGGTACTTAAGGAACAAGATATAATACAAGGGTTAAACGGTATAAATGACCCGTTGTGATTACGAACGACCTGTGAAGGATCGACTTACTGATGATAGTTATATCAAGAGGACACAATATATCTACAGTGAGGAGAGTGCAGCCCTTGGACTTTAGTGGAGTCTCCGGGGGTTAACAAATGTTGGTTAGTTCGGTTGAAAGAGTTTTGACCGGATAATCTCGTATCTTTGGAGCTCATGATCTGTAGGTCCTTACGGTTCTCCTGGCTAGCTCGAATAAAGCCGTGAAACAATATAAAAGAAAAGAAAAGAATTTGAATCGTTCAAATTCGGGTTTGTGGAAGAATATGGACATATTTAAATATGATTTAAATATGAGATTGGTCTACAATATAAATTGGATTCATATGCAAACAGTCGGTTTTCGGAAAACCGGGTTTAATTATATTATTTAATTAATATTTGATATTTAATTAAATAATATTAATTAATATATATATATTATTTATTAATTAAAAAGTTTAATTAATAAAATATATATTATTATTTTTAATAATATATATATATATACATGTGTCTTACATGCAAGATGTAAGACACATGTTATATATATACAAGGTATATGAATCATCAGATCAAAAAAAAAAAAAAAAAAAAAAAAAAAAAAAAAAAAAAAAAAAAAAAAACAGGCGTGAGTGCTTTTTGGGTTTCATGATTTTCAAATTGAAATTGAAATTTTCATTCTCCGTCTTCTTCCTCGGATAAAAATAGCTCTTTGTGAAGAAAAAAGGTTTTTCTTCAGTGAGCTTCTTCCTTCTTTTCTCTTGTAAAAGAAGTCCCACTACTCCGTTTCTCGGCCCGAGGATAGCGGGATTACCGTGGGTGGTCCACGAAGATTTCGTGAGAAGGCTCGTTGAGCTTGTGAGGAGCTTCTGGCGGTGAAAATTGAAGAAATACGAACGACAAAGGTATGTGTTCTAATTTCTCTTTTTCATTGCGTTTGCATGTTTCCGTTTGTTTAAATTGATGAAATTAGAGTGTCTATGATCCAAATCGCTTCTGCTGCGTTCCAAACGCTCCATCAATTGGTATCAGAGCGTTTTTGGCCACTCAATTTCCATCAATTTAAATTATGGTGGGTTTTATTTTAGAAATTGTTTCTGATTGGATTCTAAAGTGAATATCGATTTTGGCATAGTTTATTTTTTAATTTCATTATTTGTAATTGCCCGAGAATGTATGGGCTTTAATGCATGCTAAAGAGTCTGTATTTTTAGAGTCATTAGAGTCCATATAGGTTTCTTTGTGAAAGAAGTTTGAGTTTGAAACTCGCCGAAATGTTCGGTGTAAGTTCAAACTCGTTCTAGGCAATACGAGGAGAAATTGGAAGAAAATTTGGCCGAAGCGTTCGGAGGAAGCAAGTTGGTCAAAGGCGGTGCGAAGAGTTCGAAGTCCGCTCAAGACGTAGCTTGTTGATCAAGCTTGTAATAAATTAGTTATTGCTTGTTAAATGCCAAAATCGATCCACTTTAGTGTGTTTAATTAATTATGCATTGCGAATGTATGTTTTAATTAAATTCCATGTTTGTATGTGCATAACGTATGCCATATAGATTTAAAATCCCACCGTAGGAAGCATGCTTCATGCATTGAAAATATGTTATAAGTGTTATAATATATCGTATGCATATTTGGCAATTCATGAGTTTTGATATAAAAGTTATATTAATTCATGAATTCGTTGTTGTTAGTTCAATAGAATAATTGATATAAGTGTTATATTAATTATGAAATTGAATCAACAACATAGGTTGTCCTAATTTTATGCACATGGTATATTATAAGTGTTATAATGTATAGGATGCATGTTTATTCATGAGTATTAATATAAGAGTTATATTAATTCATGAATTAGATGTTGTTTGCTTAAATAGAATAATTGATATAAGTGTTATATTAATTATGAAATTAAACATCCAACATTAGATGCATTTTGTTTGTTATAAGTGTTATAATGTATAGGATGCATGCTTAATTCAGAGTATTGATATAAGTGTTATATTGATTATGAATTAAGAGTTGAATGTTTAAGAGCATAATCGATATAAGTGTTCTATTGATTATTAAATTAAATATTCAACTTGTCATGCCTTAGTGTTGCATGTTTGAGAAGCATGTAGAAGTTTGTTGTAGTTAGTCTTAGTTTTGCAAAGTGTTGTAAAATTGGCATAGACTTTTAAAATCTATAACAAAGACATAGGCATGCTCACTTAGGGTTGAATGTATCGTTCCGTTTCATTAGATGAATAGGTCGATATCTTGTAAATGCTAAGGTTACAAGAAACTCACCCGGGGACATCCTGTTCGAGGTTGGAGGTATTTAAGCTGACGGTTTACGGAACACCTCCTACCTGGGGACCATCCGGTACTTGAGTAAAGTTAACCCGACTTTATGAGCATGCGTGAGTGGTGTGAGGTAATAAAATGTTTATCACCTAGACATCATAGGTAAAAGTTTGTTTTACCTAGACTTAGGTCTTATTGTCTTAGCCGGATAATGCCTGAGTAATTTACCCATTCCGTCTTAAAATACTTAGTAGAGGTGTTGAGAAGGTATATATGATATGTCCCTCTCCTCCTACGTTCTCTGTCAAGTTCACACCGTGAGAATTATGCTCGGCCTCGTGATGTCAATAGGGCATCCCCATTCGGATGGTATTTGCATAATTCAATAGCAAGGTGAATGGAGAAAGTATTTATAGTAAGTGGGAGAAGGAAGTATGTCAATACATCCTACGGTCTCTTCCATTGGATTAAACAGTGAGATTCCTATGTTCCGCCTGCTAGGTGCCCACAAGAGGTACCGATCCATTCGGAGGGCCGTTTCATAGGAATCGGAACATCTCAATCACCATTTATGGATAAAGAAACATAGAGCCATTCCCAACTTTGACATTTCCATTCGGTTGCATCGTTGGGGCCACCCTATGAATTCTAAAAATGGAGGGTCACACTTACGAGATTTGCTAAGGAGTTAGTAAATCTTGACCAAACAGCGATAACTAAGATGCTATAGGAATATGAGATATTCTGGTATTAGCATTTAGTCAAGAATGTCTTGATTCAGTGAAGGAATGCTTGACTGCCTCTCGGTAGCGACCATTCTGACCCACTGAAGTATCGTTGCAGTTTAATAATGAGTTTTGGGTACATTATTATTCTTTGCTAAATTCTTGATTGGTGTGTAAATTAGGTTAAAACCTTTTCACTAATATTTTTTCATTCTCTTTTCAGCATGTCTAGCTCTTTGATTCACTTACTAGCTTCCGATAAGTTAACCGACGATAACTACGCGACCTGGAAATCGAACTTGAATATGATTCTCGTTCTAGATGATCTCAGGTTCGTCTTATCAGAGGATTGTCCTCCCCCTCCTAGCTCGGATGCGACTCGAACTGTTCGAGAAGCATATGATAAATGGACAAGGGCTAATGATAAAGCCCGAGTCTATATCTTAGCCAGCATATCTGATGTGTTAGCTAAGAAGCACGAGGATATGGTTTCTGCTAAAGAAATCATGTTTTCATTACAGGAGATGTTTGGACTACCGTCCTCATCGGTCTGTCATGAAGCCCTCAAATACGTTTACAACTCTCGCATGAAGGAGGGTACCTCTGTTAGGGAGCATGTCCTTAGCATGATTGTCCACTTCAATGTGGCGGAAGTAAACGGAGCTACTATTGATGAGTCAAGTAAAGTAAGCTTTATCATGGAATCTCTTCCGAAGAGTTTCCTTCAGTTCAGAACCAATATGGTAATGAACAAGATAAAGTATAATTTGACTTATCTTCTCAGCGAGCTACAGACCTATCAGTCCCTTCACACTTCTAAAGGAAAAGAGAAGGAGCCAAACGTTGTCACTTCTAGGAAATTCCAAAAGGGGTCGTCTTCAGGGAGTAGGTCTGAACTTTCTTCTATTAAGAATAAGAGTATTCAAAAGAAGAAGAAAGATAAAAGGAAGGGAAAAGCACCTGCTGCAGGTAAGAGCAAGACTAAATCTACAGACAAAGGAAAATGTTTCCATTGTGGTGTAGATGGGCACTGGAAACGGAATTGCCCAAAGTATCTTGCAGAGAAAAAGGCTGAGAAGGAAAGACAATGTAAATATGATTTACTTGTTGTTGAAACATGTTTAGTAGAACATGATTGTCATACCTGGATACTTGATTCAGGAGCTACTAACCATGGTTGTTCTTCTTTTCAGGAAACTAGTTCTTGCCAGCCACTTTCTCGAGGTGAGATAACTCTCAGAGTTGGAACTGGAGAGGTTGTCTCAGCTAAAGCAGTGGGAGCTGTAAAGTTGTTGTCTAGAGATAGTTTCATTTTACTAGAAAATGTACTCCTGGTTCCTACCTTCAAGAGGAATCTTGTATCTATATCTTGTTTGTTAGAACAGTTGTATAAAGTATCTTTTGTTCATAATGAAGCGTTCATTAACAAAAGAGGTGTACGTATTTGTTCTGCGAAACTGGAAAACAACTTGTATGTGTTAAGACCAACCGAAGCCAAAGCTATTTTGAACACTGAAATGTTTAAAACAGCTGAGACTCAAACTAAAAGGCAGAAACTTTCTCCAAGTACTTATCTTTGGCACTTAAGACTAGGTCACATTAATCTCAATAGGATTGGGAGATTGGTTAAGAGTGGTCTGCTAAATCGTTTAGAGGACAACTCTTTACCACCATGTGAGTCTTGTCTTGAGGGCAAAATGACCAAACGATCTTTTTCTGAAAAAGGTCATAGGTCCAAAGAACCTCTAGAAATCGTGCATTCGAATCTCTGCGGTCCTTTGAATGTCAAAGCACGAGGAGGGTATGAATATTTCATCAGTTTCATTGATGATTATTCTAGGTACGGTTATCTTAATCTAATGCATCATAAGTCCGAAGCTCTTGAAAAGTTCAAAGAGTATAAGGCAGAGGTTAAGAACACATTAGGTAAATCGATAAAAACACTCCGATCAGATCGAGGTGGAGAGTATATGGATTTAAGATTCCAGGACTATATGATAGAACATGGAATAGTATCTCAACTCTCAGCGCCAGGAACACCACAGCAGAATGGTGTGTCCGAGAGGAGAAATAGAACCCTGTTAGACATGGTTCGATCTATGATGAGTTATGCTCATTTGCCTAGTTCGTTTTGGGGATATGCAGTAGAGACTGCAGTATATATTTTGAACATGGTTCCCTCTAAGAGTGTTTCTGAAACACCTTATGAGTTATGGAGAGGGCGTAAAGGTAGTTTACGTCACTTCAGGATTTGGGGGTGTCCGGCACATGTGCTAGTACCCAATCCAAAGAAGTTGGAACATCGTTCAAAATTGTGCCTATTTGTAGGTTACCCCAAGGAAACGAAAGGTGGTCTATTTTACGATCCTCATGAGAACAAGGTACTAGTATCGACTAATGCCACGTTCTTAGAGGAAGACCACATGAGAGATCATCAACCGTCGAGCAAAATTCTTTTGTCCGAATTTTCCAGGAAAGCTATAGACGGATCAACAAAGGTTGTTGATCAGGCTGGTCCTTCTCAAGAGTTGAGAAAGCCTCGACGCAGTGGGAGGGATGTGAGACAGCCTGACCGCTACATCGGCTTGTCTGAAACTCAAGTCGTCATACCTGATGATGGCGTTGAGGATCCATTGACCTTTAAACAGGCAATGAATGACATAGACGAGGACCAGTGGCTTAAAGCCATGGATCTCGAAATGGAGTCTATGTACTTCAATTCGGTCTGGGATCTTGTAGACCAACCAGATAGTGAAAGACCTATCGGTTGCAAGTGGATCTACAAGAGAAAACGAGACCAAGCCGGTAAGGTGCAAACCTTTAAGGCTTTGTTGGGTTTTATGTCCTAAAACTCGTAGTTTGTAAACTGTTTGAATGTAAATAAATATTATATTTCAATAAAGTTGTTATTGAATTTTAGTGAATTGTGTTTGTATTAACCTATACCAATAACTAACACCCATGGCGATAGTATGAGTACTTGAACTTCATGTGTGACATGAATGTGAATCAAGTTCAAGTAGACAGCCAAAATGGTCTATAGTATAGGGATAAGGCTGGGTACCTTATCCTGGGGACACTATTGGACGCGGCTCACTTTGTATAGTACAAAACGATGTGATTCGAATCATTTCATGTAGAGACATGTGAGTGAGGGCGTCCTGTGCAATGAGTTTGCACAAGACCGAACCAAGAAATAAAATCGCTCTTTCTTTATAACACCGTTTACTGTAAAGACCGGTTTATTCATATGATGACTTAGGTAACTCGATCTCAATCTTGAGCTCACTATGGACTCCTGTTTATTTGACCTTATCCTTTGACTTGTACGGGTGAGAGTGGCCAGATCGCCGACTCAATAAGCCTACCATATTGGGGATAAGATCGAATAAGTGGCTGGGGACGTAGTTGTGCGAGATGGAATTCACTCCTACCCGCTTTAAGGGTTAGTAGAGAGGTTGTTCCCTTAAGTGCTGACTCCAGGTCTTGAACAATGGGCCCATCCTCTCCTGATCGGGGAGGAATCTGATTTGATGGTTGGACCACAAATCAATTGTTCATTAGAGGTGTCAGTGGTACTTAAGGAACAAGATATAATACAAGGGTTAAACGGTATAAATGACCCGTTGTGATTACGAACGACCTGTGAAGGATCGACTTACTAATGATAGTTAGATCAACAGGACACAATATATCTACAGTGAGGAGAGTGCAGCCCTTGGACTTTAGTGGACTCTCCGGGGGTTAACGAATGTTGGTTAGTTCGGTTGAAAGAGTTTTGACCGGATAATCTCGTATCGTTGGAGCTCATGATCTGTAGGTCCTTACGGTTCTCCTGGCTAGCTCGGATAAAGCCGTGAAACAGTATAAAAGAAAAGAAAAGAATTTGAATCGTTCAAATTCGGATTTGTGGAAGAAGAATAGACATATTTAAATATGATTTAAATATGAGATTGGTCTGAAAACATGAATAGGATTCATGTGCAAAAAGTCGATTTTCGGAAAACCGGGTTTAATTATATTATTTAATTAATATTTGATATTGATTAAATAATATCAATTAAAATATATATATATTTTATTAATTAAAAAGTTTAATTAATAAAATAATTATTATTATTTTAATAATAATAATTTATAAATATATATATATATATATATATATATATATATATATATATATATATATAAATGTGTGTGTCTTACATGCAAGAAGGATATATATATATTGACAGATCATTTATAAAAAAAAAAAAAAGAAAAAAAAAAAAAAAAAAAAAAAAAAAATTAAATCCATAGTGGATTTTGGGGTTCACTACTTGAAAATTGAATTTGGAATTCAATTACTTCTTCTTCTCCGTCTGCAGCTTTCTGTTTTAAGAAAATTGGTTTTCTTCAGTGAGTCTTCTTCCCTCTTTTCTTTTGTAAAAGGAGTCCCACTACTCCGTTTCTAGGCCTGAGGATAGCGGGACTACCGTGGGTGGTCCACGAAGGTTTCGTGAGAAGGCTCGGTGAGCTGGTGAGGAGCTTCTGGCGGTGAATTTGGAGAAATACGAACTACAAGGGTATGTGTTCTAATTTCTCTTTTTCATCGCTTTTGCATGTTTCCGTTTTGTTTAAATTGATGAAATTAGAGTGTCTATGATCCAAATCGCTTCCGCTGCGTGCCATGAGCGCTCCATCAGGCTCGACTTGTTGCAAAAGGTTATTCCCAAAGAGAAGGGGTGGACTATGAAGAAACTTTTTCTCCTGTTGCCATGTTAAAGTCGATTAGAATACTCTTATCCATTGCTACATTTTATGATTATGAAATCTGGCAAATGGATGTCAAGACTGCCTTTCTGAATGGTAATCTTGAGGAGAGTATCTATATGGCTCAACCAGAGGGATTCATACTTCAGGGTCGAGAGCAAAAGGTTTGCAAGCTTAATCGACCCGACATCTGCTAACGGAAAATTAAAACAATAAAAACTGTGAAGGAACAAATTTAAATGGCATGTTTGACTTCAAAGAATGGGATTGATCACAATTGGTGTTCGGATCATCGATAACTAAATACATAGACACAACGCTTAAAGCACGCAATTCGTTTGGTTATTTCTAACTCAAACGACCCAAAGATACAATTAGAAAAGTGCAATTCTAATTGTTATTGACAGTTTCTCAAAATAAGGTGATCAATCCTAAAATGATTAACGGACAGAGACGGGAACATTGCGACGAATTAACCCGGAGACTAAATCGATTTTTCCTCTTTACCCAAAATCTAACATGAAGGTTATCTAATTTCTACCCCCAACTGTCACTTGGGATCAAACTAAATACCCATATTCAGATTTGTGTTACCTAGCGATTGAGGCAATTATACGTCCTAATCTCTAACGGCAAAGCATGCATAAGGACTCGGGCGTCACTCCTAATCAGTTACCCAAGCTATTTAGATGAAGAACAAGGAAGAAGATGCATAAGGAAGACAATCTAATTCATACACAAATTAGGGAAAATCTCCCCTTAATCCAAATTGATTACAATCCCAAACTAGAAATCAAACACTTACTTGTTTAGCTATCCATGGAAGTGAAGAAGAGAGCCACAAATGGCTAAGAATGCCCAAATTTCGAAAGAGGTAGGAGAAGAGCCAAAAGAGAATGCCCTAAATTAAGAAAAATGGGTATTTATACCCATTTTCCGTCGGGTCAGCGCCTAGGCGCCATAAGTCAGCGCCTAGGCGCTGAGCTCTCTGGAAAATTTACAAATTCGGGCATTTTTGTTGAATTTTAATGACGGGCTTCTGCTGGGTTTTAATGACGGTCATTTAAGGTCACAGATAGGGCGCGCGGGCGAGGGGCGCGGGGGAGCGCAGGCATGAGGTGTTGACCGACCGTTGACTGTTGACCGTTGACTGGTGCAGTTGACTTTTACAAAATGAAGGAAAATCCTAAATTCACCAAGATTTGACCTTGGGCATCCACATTGTCTTGGCAAGCCTTGCACCATTAAGCAATTAATCAGTTTTGAGTTATAATTAGATTATTTAATTAATGTAGTATAATCACTCAAAACTGTTAATTAATAAAATGCTCTTAAATATTCATTTAAGCTCTTAATTTACGCAAATGCCCGATTTATCCCTTAACAATTAAATTATACAAAATATATCAATTAAGCCGAAATAATTATTCTAATTTACAAGACTTAGGAGCTAAATATTAGCACTTTTAGAGTGCTATCATTAACAAATTATTAACGATCTGAGCGATCTGCTTCCAAGAAGAAGTCTCCGGACGCCGAGGTAGCTGCGAGAGAGGCACTACTTGCCTTGGCAGATGCTGAAGCTGCTCAACCCGTACGACCATCTAAGCTTCCTGTACGCAAGAAAAAGTGGAAGGTGGTGACTGAAATTCCTGCTGGACCGTCTGAACCAGTAGGTACACCCAAGAAAAAGAAGTGGACAATGGCAGTCGAGGACGCACCGATCAAGGAAAATACTCCCCCCATGGAGAGTCAAGGAAGTGGCCGGCCATCCTACGAGACGGCAAGACAAAGCCCCGAGCCATCTCCACCATCACAGAGCCCTGAGCTATCTTCTTCTTCGCAGACGCCTGAGCCTGAAGACCCGATTGAAGAACATCAAGAATCAGTGCCGAGCGAAGAGGCGGCTGAGGAAGACGAAGTCTTCTCTCCTTTGAGGGGAGTTAGTCCTGATAGCCCAGTAGAGGAGGGAAGAGACTCGATGGACGAGACGTTGGGGGACTGCCTCCAGCAGATCACCACCAGGGCACGACTGAGGAAGAAGATGCCAGAGACTGTGAAGGCCAAACGGCCGAAAGCTTCAAAAAAATCCAAGAAGAAGAAGGTCAGTAACGAGCCTTCTTTGAAGAAGCTGAAGGTCGAGGCTGCTGAGTCGGCCAGGGCAAGGGATAAGGGGAAAGCTAAATTGTACCCCGAAGATGAACCTCAAACTGTGAGGTATGTATCCTCAGACGCAGAATCAAGGGGCAATGAGTTGAGGAAAAGAGACCTACTCCGTGAGAAGAGGTTTCTTGATGCATTGGTAGACTTGTCGCAGTTCTTGCGCGCAGGAATCACCAACCACGGGTGGGAAGAGCTGTGCAGACCGCCCATCCCCGCCTATTCCAGCATGGTATACGACTTCTACGCAAATCTGACACACGCCGAGGATGGTCTGTCCATGGTAAGGGGAATTGAGGTTGATTTTTCAGCCAAGGAACAGAAATATACCGACTACGCAAGGATCATTGACGCACCAACTTAGGTTGTTCTGGAAGAAGCCCTGCGCATCATTGGCCAACCTGAGGCAGCTTGGACAATCTCCCGCAATGGGAAGCACACCATGATGAGTGCGACCCTTACGGCCAACATGCTTACGGGTTCATTGCGAAATTATTGCGGATACCGCAATTTTTGTTAGTTATCGCATGCTTTTTCCTGACTGTTAGGTAGGCTGGTTCTGTTTCCATTTTGTTCTCTTGCTGCTTTCTTGACTACCATATATGGCCTATCTGTAAGCATGTTGGATGAGTGTCTTAGGACACCTTTGATAGTTTGAATTAGCTCTTTTAAGTTGCTCAGCATGCAGGTCTTTAAGTCCTTACCGTACTGCTTTACAAATTTCTGCTGCTGTGTTATTTGCTTTAAGAGTGTTCTTTCTATGCCTAGGATTTTTAGATTCTCTTTGTTTTGCCCTAGACTAGATGCTTCTAGGACAAGTTTGGGGGTGTGCCACCTCAGACTCTCATTAGGGACAGTGATAAGTTTAAGTTTGGGGGAGGCCACCCTAGGCCTAGGAACATTCCTCTCTCCTTTTAAGCATAAACATTCTTCTTCTCCTTTTTGAACAAAATGATGAACTGGAAAAAAATAAAAAAATAAAAAAAAAAATGAAAATGGAATAAAGAGGGGTGTCTCTCTTGGAATTGCTGAGTAATCAGTGCCATGTATGTAACCCACAAGTGGCATTGCATTAAAAGCCAACCAAAGGAGAGGCTTCACCAAACTAAGAAAGGAAAAGGAAAAACTAGGGAAAAAGAATGTATACCTAGGAGTTGCAGCTTTGTGGCTTGGGTGTCATAAATAAGAGAACTCTGATCCTCAATTAGCTAAGCACAAAGTTGTAGCTTGTAGGTTTGTTTAGGGAGATGAATGCATATCCAATGTAGTGATGCCAGGGTTTAGGTTGTTCTTTGAATGTACTACTGTCACTGGTTTGTACTAAGACTGGCATGACTCTAAGGAATCCTAGGTAGCTCAAAAGAAAAACATTAGAAGGATGTACTGAGTCTGGGGTAAAACTAGGTAGAATTTGAAACCTTAGGGATAGTTGCACAATGAACTTAATGACCAAAGCAAATAGATCAGTTGTGAGGAGTGAATGAAACAGTAGGATCATGAGGCGAGAGAAGGCAGAAGAAGCAAAATGAGAAGTTAGTTTTAAGCTTAGGAGCGTGTCACAGGACAACATTGCTATAGATAGTTAATATAAGGGAGTCAGCAAGTGGTTAGAGAGGTTAACAGCAGCCTAGATAAAGTCCTTAGATTGCTCGAGGACGAGCAAAACCTTAAGTTTGGGGGTGTGTTACGTCTTCAAAAGTGACTATTTTGGAACTTATTTACCGTAGAAAGATGTACACTCTTAGGTGTTTTTGGTAGGATTTAGCTTAAACTCGTGCTTATATATGAGAATTAGAAGAATGAAGCTAAATTAGGACTTATATGCAAAAGGAAAGAAAAAGAATCAAAAACGAAGTTAAAGGAATGAAAATTGAACATTGCGGAAGCATTGCGAAAACATTGCTAAAACCACAATGTTTTAAGTGAAATCCGTAAGTTGTCTAACCAATTTCTGTTTTGTTCCGATCCTTCAGGGGCCCATTCTTTCTCCTGCGGCCACATGGAAGAACGACGTTGAGAATGGATGGTTCTCCTTGACCCAATCGTACCTGCAGAATACTATAAAAGGAGGTCAAGATGGAAGGTTGAAACACACTCGAACGGCGTAGACTTCCAGTTCAACGCAGTCTTTTCCATTCTTTTTCTCTTCCGTCTGTTGGTTTGAGAGGTTCAGCTGTTGGAGTCGACAATCTGATAGGAAGGAGAGAAGATTTATCTTCTCTTCTGATTAGATTCATCCAAGCAAGGCTTCCTTTCACCCTTCAGCCGAGGCGTTCGCAACGAGAAGATCACGCACGGATTTACTTGCTTTCTGCTTTAGCTTTCTGTTCCCTTTGCTGTTGTATGTCATTTCCCTTCCGTTAGCTACTCTACTTCATTTCATTGCTGTCTGTTTAGTTTTAGTCAGTCAAAGTCGTCATTTGTTTAGTTCAAACGTTGGTTAATCAAAGTATATTTTCATCACTTCGCAAGTTCTCTTCCTTCTTTGCTTACTGTTTTTAGTTTCTGTTTTGCCTCTACTATTCTACTAAGCATGTCATCTCCATCTATTCTTTCCATTCTATCTTCATCCATGAGTAACTAAATCACATAAGGGCATGCTAATGACAAATTTATAGGTAGAGACACGTGACTCAAGCATGTAGGATAGCTCTCGAATGCATTTAATGTATGTAAGCTTCATCCCACGGGCAATTTCGATTGGCCATCCATTTTGTCCAAAGAACTCCTAACCTCTGGAAGGAGTAAGAGTTCAGAGTCGTACATCCATGCTAGCCTCTCAAGGTAGCCAGAAAACGACCTAGGAATAGGCGTTTTCCTAGTACAAACCAATACTTGCTGTTATAAAAAGATGCTTAAGACCTTACTTGGACATGAGTAAACTAAAGGATCTAATGCATGAAATCGGAAGATACATGAGAATGAGTTAGTTTGATGCATAATGAGTTGATCTACTGCTTGAGAACCGTGTGAAAAAGCCTATAGAGGAGTCGTTAGTAGCCCTTGTTTCCACACTTTACACTTAACTCGCTGTTAGTAACATTGCTAAATAATTGTTGTTTATGCAATTCCTTTAGTTGAAATTTTGCCTTAGTCATTTTTCTCTCCGTTTGTTATTCTTTTCTCTTTACATTCAAGTTTATTAACTATTTGCACATTCCTTAGAAATTAGGCACCTTAAAACCAAATCTACCTCACTTAATCCACCCATTCTCACTTAACAAAACACTTCGCTAGTAACTAAGAATAAATCTCTGTGGGAAATCGAATGAAAAAATACTTATTACTTGCTACAAGATCATGTATGCTTGCATGTTCTGAGTGCTCTATCATTGCTTCTTTATTTTAAACATTGAGCACACAACAGATACTCAGATCAAGATCGCGAGTTTTGACATCCATTTGCCTTATCCTATAAAGATAGAATATGGAGATGGATAAGGGCCATCTATTTAACTTACATCTGGTAACAAGAGAAAGAGAGTATACCCAATAAACCCTTTGTCTTCGAGATAGTGCCATTGCCAGAAAGTCAAGCCATAAAGGTTTTCACCTTAGTGGCTTGGTCTCAATACCATTCATAGATTCATAGTTTTGAGCCATTTGGCCTTGTCTATATAATCCATTATCTATTTAAAGAGAAATGGATCCTCAATGTCATCGTCGAGTATGATAACTTTGAGTTTAAGATAGGCCAATACAGCGGACCGGGTTGACCTACAACCCTCCCACTTCATTGAGGCTTTCTCAACTGTTGAGATGTTCCAGTTTAATCAACAACCTTTGTTGATATCAACTATAACTTTCATTTTACTGTTAGTCTTGACACACTACTTGTTTTCAAGTTTAATAGAACACATCAGTATATATTTTTTGCTAAATGAACTATTCATTATAAAACCAAAGGATATAATATACAAGTGTTCAGTTTAAACAAAAAATATAGACAATAATTACATATAACAAATGTTATTATTTATATACAACAACTACAAAGACTCCTACTAGTTCAGCTGCAATGATATCTCCATATCTCACAACGAGAAAATCGGCTGTCAGGAACTAGTTTCCTGAAGAAAAACAAACATGATTAGTGGTTCCTGAAGACATCCAGGCATGACATTCATATTCCACTAAACTTGTTTAGACAAATAAATCAAATTTATCTTGTCGTTCTTTCTCAGCCAGTTACTCAACAAGGTATTTGGAGCAGCTACGCTTCCAATACCCATCTTCAATACGATAGAAACATTTTCTTATGTTTGAAGAATGTGTCTTGCGAACAGCAGGGGCTTTGCCCTTCCTCCTGTTTCTCTTCTTCTTCTTAATAATCTCATTACTCATAGAAGCAGACTCAAGCTTACTCCCTGATGCCAACCTCTCAAAGGAATTTCTTCGAAGTGACAACATTTGCCTCCTTCTCTATTCCTTTGAAGGTGTACAGAGACTGATAAGCCTGAAACTCATTCAGAACAGAAGTCAAGTTATATTCTATCTTATTCATCACCATATTGGATCTGAAATTAAGGAAACTCTTCGGAAGAGATTCCAAGATAAAACTAACTTGGCTTTTCTCGTTGATGGAGGCATTGTTTACTTCTGCCGCATTAAAGTGGACCATCATGTTAAGGACAAGCTCCCTAACAGAGGTATCCTCCACCATGCGAGAGTTATAAAAAAACTTGAGGGCTACCTGAAGAAGTGATGAGGACGACTGTCCATCATCGCTTGTAATGAAGACATGATTACCCTCAAGGAAACCATAACCTCATACCTCTTTGCCAAAACATCTTACATGCTCGCCAAGATATAGACTCGGGCTTTATCGTTAGCCCTAATCCATCCATCGTATGCCTCTCAAACACTTCGAGATGCATTCGAGCCAGGAGCTGGAAGACATTCCTCCGTTAAGACAAACCTTAGGTCGTCCAGAACTAGAATCGTATTCAGGTTCGACTTCCAGGTTCCGTAATTTTCTCCGGTTAATTTATCGTGAGCTAACAACTGTATAAACGTGCTCAACATGCTGATAAAGAATGTAAACCTATTAGTGAAACGATTTTAACCTATTTAAACCAATTAAAAGAGTTTAACAGTAAATAAAGTACCCAAACTCTTTATTTACTTGCAACGATACTTTAGTAAGTTAGAATGGTCGCTGCCGACTGGCAGTCGAGTCACTCATTTACTAAATCAAGACATTCTTGACTAAATGTTAACTCCAGAATAACGCATATTCCTATAGCATCTTAGTTATCATTTTTGGTCTGGATTCACTAACTCCTTAGTAATTCCCGTAAGTGTGACCCTCCATTTTTAGAATGCAGAGGACGACCCCAACAGCGCAACCGACTGGAATGTCAAATTTGGTAATTGCCCTATGTTTCTTTATCCATAAATGGTGACTGAGTTGTTCTCATCCCCATGAAACGGCCCTCCGACTGGATTGGTGCCTCCTAGGGTCACCTTGCAGGCGGAACATGGGAATCTCACGGTTCAATCCAATGGAGGAGATCGTAGGTAGTATTGACGTACTTCCTTCTCCCACTTACTATAGACACTTACTCCATTCACCTTGCTATTGAAAGTTGCAAACACCACCCGACTGGAGATGCCTCTAATGGCATCATGAGGCCCTGCAAAATTCTCACGTTGTGAACTTTAGGGAGTGCGTAGCAGGAGAGGGATATATCATATATTCCTTCTCAACACTTCTACTAAGCATCGTGGACGGTAATTTTAGGGTAAATACTCAGGTTTTATCCAGCTAAGAAAATAAAACCTTAAGTCTAGGTAAACTATTAACCTGAGATGTCTAGGTTATTAACAAATTATTAACCTCACACCTCACACGCATGCTCATAAAGCATGGTTAACTTTACTCAAATACTGGGTAGTCCCCAGGTAGGAGGTGTTCCGTCAATTCAAGTCCTCCAACCTTAGATAGGAGTTCACCGGGTGAGTTTCTCATAACCTTAGCATTTACGAGATAACGACCTATTTTATCCAATAAAACAAACCGAACCATTTAACCCTAAATGAGAATGCCACTTATCTTTGTTATAGATTTTAAAAGTCTAAGTCATTTTTACAACACTTGCAAAAAACTAGAATTACTACAACAAACTTCTATATGCTTCTCAAACATACATTCCCTAAGGCATGACAAGTTGAATATTTAACTTCATAATCAATATAACACTTATATCGATTATGCTCTTAAACATACAACTCCTAATTCATAAATTAATATAACACTTATATCAATTTTCATGAATTAAACATGCATCCTATACATTATAACACTTATAACATACAATATGCATAAAACTAATGTTGGAAGTTTTAATTTCATAATTAATATAACACTTATGTCAATTATTCTATTAAACAACAACATCCAATTCATGTATTAATATAACTCTTATATTAATACTCATGAATTAAACATCATATACATTATAACACTTATAACATACAATATGCATAAAACTTAGGCAACTAATGTTGTAGGTTCAATTTCACAATTAATATAACACTTATATTAATTATTCTATTAAACTAACAACAACTAATTCATGAATTAATATAACTTTTATATTAATACTTATGAATTCCTAAATATGCATACTATATATTATAACACTTATAACATATTAACTATTCATGGAACATGCTTCCTACGGTGAGATTTTAAATCTATATGGCATACGTTATGCACATACAAACATGAAATTTAATTAAAACATACATTCACAATGCATAATTAATTAAACACACTAAAGTGAATCGATTTTGGCATTTAGCAAACAATAACTATTTTATTACAAGCTTGATCATCAAGCTAAGTCTTGAGCGGACTTCGAACTCTTCGCACCGCCTTTGACAAGCTTGCTCCCCTGAACGCTTCGGCCAATTTTCTTCGAGCTTCTCTTTGTATATCCAAGAACGAGTTTGAACTTGCACCGAACATTTCGGCGAGCTCAAAACTTGAGCTTCTTTCACAAAGAAACCTATATGGACTGTAATGACTCTAAAATTACAAACTTTTTTAACCAGACATTAAAGCCCATACATTCTTGGGCAATTACAAATTATGAAATTCAAAAAGAAACGATGCCAAAGTCGATATTCACTTTAGACACCAATTCAAAAACAATTTCTAAAAAAAAAATACCCACCAACTTAAATTGATGCAAATTGAGTTAATCACAAAATCGCTCTGATACCAATTGATGGAGCGTTATACGCAGCGGAAGCGATTTTGGATCGATGATACTCTAATTTCATCAATTTAACAAATAGAAAACATGCTAAAACAACGAAAATTAAGAAATTAGAATTACATACCCTTGTAGTTCCGATTTCTTCAAGCTCCGTTGCACGTTCCTCGTCACGAACACTCCGAAATTCCTCTCACGAATGTCCCGAGGACCACCCGAGGTAGTCCCGCTATCCTCGGCGCCGAGCAACGGACTTGTGGAACTCCGAAGCAAGAGAAAAGAAAAGAAAGAGAAACAAAGAGGAAGAAGAAGAAGGATGGTTGGTTGAGAGAACTCCGTAAACAGAAGCTCCAAAAAAGTCTTCTACTCGGTTTATGTAACATATGTCTTACATGCATTGTGCTGTAAGACATATATATATAATTATTATTATTTTATAAATTAAATAAAATCTAATTAATTTTAAATAATAATAAATATTTTTTATTTATTAAATTTTTTAATAAATAATATATATATATATATATATATATATATTAATTAATTAAACTTTTTAATTAATTAATATTATTTAATTCAATATCAAATATTAATTAAATAAAATGGCAAAACCCGGTTTTCCGAAAACAGACTTTTTTGCACATGAATCTTATTCATGTTTTAGACCATTCCCACATGATTTAAATATGTCCATCATTCTTCCACAAACTGAATTTGAACAATTCAAATTCTTTTTCCTTTTATTTTTATTTTTCTTTTCTCCTCCATTGTTGCACGGCGTTATCCGAGCTAGCCAGGAGAATCAAAAGGACCTACAAATCATGAGCTCCAACGATACAAGATTATTCGGTTAAAACTCTTTTAACCCGAATCAATCAACTTTCGTTAACCCCTGGAGACTCCACTAAAGTCTGAGGGTTGCAGTCTCCTCACAGTAGATATATTATGTCCTCTTGATATAACCGTCATGGGCAAGTCGACCCTTCACAGGTTGTTCGTAACCACAGCTAGGTCGTTTAAACCATTTAACCCCTACGTTACGTCTTTGTTCCTTAAGTACCACTTACACCTCTAATGAACAATAGATCAGAGGTCCTACCAATAGATCAATTAACCCTCTCTGATCAGGAGAGGGTGAGCGCTCATTGTTCAAGCTCCGGAGTCAGCTAATAAGGGAACAACCTATCTACTAACCCTAAAAAGTGGGTTAGGAGTGAACTCCATTTTACTACCCTATGTCCCCAGCTACCTATTGGACTTTATCCATGAGATGATAAGTTATTGAGTCGGAGCTAATAGGCCACTCTCACCCGTACAAGTCTAAGGATATTGTCTAATAAGCAGGAGTTCATAGTAAGCTCAGGATTTAGATCGAGTTACCAGCCATCAGTTTGATATAGTCGATCTCTTCAGTAAACGGCGTTATGAAGAGATAGCGACTTTTTCGTGGTTCAGTCTTATGCAAACTTATTGCACACGACGCCCCCGCTCGCACATCTCCATGTGAAACGATTCGGATCACATCGTTTTGTACATTACAAAGCGAGCCGCATGCAATAGTGTTACCAAGATAAGGTACCCAGCTTTATCCGTATACTATAGATCGTTTTGACTGTCTACTGGAACCTGATCCACATTCATGTCAGACATGAAGCTCAAGTACTCATCCTTCGCCGTGGGTGTTGGTCATTGGTATAGATTAATCCAAACATGTGTTACTTTATTCCAGTAAACTTTTTTACTGAATAAAACTAATAACTTTTTATTCTAAATAGATATTTACAAACATAATTGTTTACAAACCACGAGCTTTAGGACATAAAACCCAACATATATATATATATATATATATATATATATATATATATATATTTTGTTGAACTTAATTGATAAGGGTTAAATCAAACCATTGCGTTAACTTAGAGTTTAAAAGATTGTTTTAGAGGATAATATTAATTAATCGTTTTGAATGTTTATACTATGTAATTTAACGAATCAAATGTTAACTTAAAAGTTATAAGTGGTTTGGTGGTTCAAGAGAACTTATCTAGATAGATAGGCTTGAGTTTGAGATTGGGGGAGGACATATTTTCATTTGTTTTTGGTAAACACAACACCAATCGAGACGCTCTAATAGTAGACGTGCGCGTATGAGAGGTTTTGCCTCAAATTCTTCCTACTTTCAACCCTAAACATTTGTGGTTTGTCTTGATTTTCATCACGAGCAACTAAGGTAATTGCTCTGATTTGAGGTTTTGTTGACGACTGAATTGTTTATGCATGCTAGAATGTAAATTAGATTAGTGATGTTGTTCCTCTCCTAATCGCCAAAGTAACGGGGGTTAAGTTAAGCGTTAATTAGATTAGTGATGTCGTTCCTCTCCTAATCGCCAAAGTAAGGGGGTTAAGTTAAGCCGCATAGGCTATCCATGTTTACCTTAGTTTGCATTAGCTAATCGTGGATTAGAAGATAAATCAGAATATTAGCTTAGGCTATCCAAGTTAAAGATCCGTCATAATTTTTCCGTCACTGGGAATTAATCAATATGGAACGATCGCCCCCAATTGATTATTTACCAAGTTTAATTAGAATTGCACATTTCTAATTAATTAATTGGGCTTGTTTACTATGGCAGCTCCGAGTAGGCAATTTATGTGTTTGAATTGTTTGAGCTATGTATATTTGAATCCCTATGATCTAAATCACATCAAAATAATCATTATCCCAAAAACTAGGAGCACAAGTTACAATTTTAATTATGCTATTTAATTTTCCGTTAGTTAATTTTCCTCATGTTTTATTTTTCAGTTTTCTTTAACCATTCCCCCATTTATTTGTTGTTTTAATTAAAGCAAATAAAAATTGATTAAGAGAAGCTAATTCAAGGTTCCCTGTAGATCGACCTGACTACCGCTATCTACAAGGTAGATTAGCATAGCCAGTATTATAAAAGTAATTTGGCGGGCCTTGACAACCCGTTCACCACGTGGGTTATACGATCGCCAATGTTACTTGGGCAACACAAGGAGGAGGAGCATCTCAAGAGGTTTTATTTTATTTCTTTCTCTTCTCTTTTTTTTTTCTTCTTTCTTTTGTCTAGGCAAATAGCTTTGCTATATTTCCTTACATACATCATCACTAACACTAGTGTATCAAGCTTCCCTAAAGGTGCCTTTCGGGTGACAACAAGAATTCAGGCCAAATAAGACAATTCTAAACCTACAGGACCAATGATAAGAGGACTATGTGCTCAATGAATATAAGGGAGTCAAAAGAAAAAAAAAATTGGCTAAAATACATTCTCATGCTTTTCAACAGATGCAAATAAGAAAAATCAAAAGCACATCCTAGATCATCCTCACCAAATAACATGCAATCAGAATCTCATGCATCTCCAGTTCAGAAATTCAAACATGCTCAAACAGTAGAGGAATTCCACAGACATGCACTCCAAACCTTAAACAATACATTGTCCCCAATGTATTATGTAACCTATCTAAGCAATTCAAGCAACAAAAGTAACGGGAACAGAAAACCTCCCCTGATTTTGTGTGGTCCTTAGTCAGAGATGAGTGGTCCTTGCCCAATTCTTTTGTCCCTTAGGTCAAACTCTTACAAAAGAAAACAAACAAACTAAGCTAAGAAAAGAAAAACTGAAAGTAAAGACAAGAATTGAAAAACACATGGGTTGCCTGCCAAGAAGCGCAATTTTTTTAGCGTCGTTATGCTCGACGTGTCCACCACTCTGTCAAGGTACCTAAAAATTCTCGTAGTTCTTTGGCCCCTTCTTCCGAGAATCAATAAAACTTGATAAGATAAGAAAGCTCTTCGACTTCTCAAGGCAGCTGAACAAAGATATTTTTTTTAATTTTTTTAGTATAAGGGAAAAAGTAAGACTTAACAGACTCAAATAAAATAAAATAAGACTCGATAGACTTGAGAATAAGGAAGAGAACATGCATCAATAAAGAAACTTTCAAGAAATAAAGCAGATAGAGACTCGTGAGCCTCAATCTCTATCACCTGAATCTCCTTCTCGGGACTAAGCTTTACCTCTTCCTTAATCTCACAAACTTCATCTTCGCATGGCGGAGCGTTCTCAATTTCTTCAGCATGATCGGTGATTATTTCCAAGAGCATATAGCCAATTTGCTCCTTCATTTGTTCGAATGACATACCTTGGTTAGAGGTCTGAAGAAATTGGTCTTGCTGCTCAAGAAACTCTTGAGTGGGGTAGACTTCAAAGATGTTGGTTGGTGGAGACTCAAGACATGTGTCGGAAATATGCCCTCGAAAAGAGCAAAAACTACACCCTGATCTTACCATCATTTCCTTAAGAAAGATCACACGAACCTTAAAGTGCAACTCAGACATTTGACTAAGAGATTCTCTAGCCTCCCTGTCACGCTCAAGAGCATCTCTTTCAGCATCATTCATGGAAGCTAGCCCCTGATATTCCAACAGAAGATCTGCCATGCTACAACAAGATGACACAAAACCAAAGAAATATATATATATATATATATATATATTTAAAGAAAATAAAATTTAACTCAGAGAAACTAAATGATTCCCTGGCAATGGCGCCAAATTTGGTAAATGAAAGAGCGCATATCACAAATGCGGAAGCGATTTGGATCAATAGCACACTAATTTCATCAATTTAGCCAAACAAAAAACATGCTCAAAACTGAAAAATGCAAAGAAGTATGAACACATACCTTTGTTGCTCAAATTCTCCAAATTCGTTGCTTGTTTCTTCTCACGAAATCTTCGAGAACCACCTCTAGTGTAGTCCCGGCTATCCTAAGGCCTAGCAACAAGATAGTGGGACCTTTTTATGAGGGAATTACTTTGGAAGAAGGGGAATGGGAGGTGTATGCAATGAGAGTTTTTGAGATGGAGAGAATGTCACACATTCTTCAAAAGTCATAAAAAAAACATCAAAACTCAACTCATTTGAGTAACTCTCAATTTAAAAGCAACATTAAACTTACACCTTGCTCAAAGAAGGATTAGTCATGAGCCAAATATCCACTTAAAGTGAGTTTTAAGTAGGTTACATATAACCCTCTTTCTAACTCAAAAAGTTTGCCATTTCCCACTTTCTCTTATTTTATATATATATTTTTTTTAAATTATTTCAAAATTAATTTTAAAAAAATAAAATAATATTATAATTAATTAATTTTTTTAATTAATTAATATTATTATTTAATTGAATATCTAATATTGATTAGATAATAAGACTAATCTCAGTTTCTAAAACCGACTTCTCGCACATGAATCCTTATTCATGTATTAGACCGATCCCATATTTAAATCATATTTAAATATGTTCGCCTATCTTCCAAAACTGAATTTGAATCACTTCAAATTATTTTGTCTCATATTGTTACATGGCTTAATCCAAGCTAGCTTGGAAACCTAAAGAACCTACAGATCATGAGCTCCAACAATACGAGATTAACCGGCCAAACTCTTTAGCCAAACTAATCAACATTAGTTAACCCCCGGGACTCTCAAATAAAGCTCAAGGGTTGCACTCTCCTCACCGTAGATATATTTTTGTCCTCTTGATATAACCATGATTAGTAAGTCGATCCTTTACAGGTCGTTTGTAATTATAGCTAGGTAAAATATACCGTTTTACCTCCGTAATTACATCTTGTTCCTTATGTCCCATTGATCCTCTAAAGAACAATTGGTTTGTGGTCCAACCACAAAACTATATCCCTCTCGGGCCAATAAGAGGGTGAGCTCATTGTTCAAAACCCAGAGTCAGCACTTAAGGGAACAACCTCTCTACTAAACCCTAAAGGCGCGTAGGAGTGAATTCCATCTCTCAAGAGTATGTTTCTTCCTCCCTACCCGGTCTTATCCACAAAATGGTAGGCATATTAGGTCGGCGATCTCGGGCCACTCTCACCCATGAAAATCAAAGGATGATGTCGAATAAAAAGGAGTTCATAGTGTGCTCAAGATTCAAATCGAGTTACCTAGGTCCTCATATAAAAATATCAATCTTTATAGTAAACGGAGTTATAAAGAAAGAATGACTTAATTTTGCGGTCCGGTCTTATGCAAACTCATTGCACAGGACACCCCCACTCGCATGTCACTACATGAACGATTTCAGATCACATCGTTTGACCTATACAAAGTGGGTCGCGTCCATAGTGTCCCCAGGATAAGGTACCTAGACCTATCCCTATACTATAGACCGTTCTGGCTATTACTCGAACTTGATCCACATTCATGTCTCCACATGAAGTTATGAACTCCAAGTATACATCATATAGCCAAGGGTTCTTATTTTATTGGATTAGTTTTAAACGAACACAATTCACTTTATTCAATAATAACTTTACTGAATAATCCTCAATAACAACTTTATTTAAAAATAGAATATACATTCAGTTTACAAACCACGAGTTTTATGACATAAAACCCAACAAACGGGTTGTCGAGGGCCGCCAAACTACATTTATAAACTGGCTTGCTAATCAAGCTTGTAGAGAGCGATAGTAAGGTCGATCCACAGGGAACCATGAACTAGCTTCTCTTAATTAATTTACATTCTCCTTAATGAAAACAATAAATAATACGGGGGGATTGGTTAAAGAAAACAAATTAAAAACATGCAAAAAATTAACTAACGGAAAATTAAATCCGAAGAAATTAAAATTGTAACATATGCTCGAAATTTAAGGGATCAAGATGTACATTGATGCGACTCGAATCATAAGGATTCTAATGAACTTAGCTAAGATGCCCATGCACACAATTTGATTGACCATATTGTAGTACAAACATGGGAAGAAGAGCATTGAGCTAATAAAATGCTAAGTTATAACTTAAGAACTATCCCTCACTGATTGCATCAAAGTTATAATCTCTAACCTTAAATTATAGCACTTACATAAGTTGCTCGTGGTGAAAATCAAGACAAATCAACAAAAGTTTAGCTTGAATACAAGAAACTAGAGAGAAAATGAAGTTCTTCCTCTAAAAATCGGAGTTCTTACAATAGAGGAGGTAGAGAATGACCTAAAAAAATTTAAGGATTCTTTTATAGTCCCACGGAAAGGTCAAGACACTGCTTACAGCGTCGAGACGATACGGACGAAAGAAAACGCAAAAGACCGTGCGCGCGTCTGGCAAGTGCCTGGGCACTCAAAATTGGTGCTTAGGCGCCCGACTATCGGGTTTGGCGCTAAAGTGGGGCGTTTTTTACAAAAAAATATACAAAATTGTTGTCCTCCCACATATTCAAACTTACGCCCCTTGATATGCCAAAAACCTTTTGCACCACCAAACCATTGATCAATTTTTGGATAATATTTGATTGATTAATTAATTTACCTAGTATAAGCATTCAGAGCGATTTGTTAACTTATCCTCTAAAACTTTCTTTTAAGCTCTAATAAACTAACGCTTATTCAACAAGGTTATGCTCGTGACTATGAGGTCATGAATTCAATCCGCTTTAATTAAAATACTGTTGCAAAAAAAAAAAAATAAACTAACGCAATGGTCTGATTTATCCCTTAGCAATTAAATTCAACAAAATATATAGTTTAAGCCCAATAAATTCCTTAACTCACAAAACTTAGGAGATATAAATTAGAACCTTTAGAGTGTTATCAGTGATATTGATCATGGTGAACAGGTTGTGAGGCCCACCAAATTACATTTATAAACTCGTATTTATAACTTGTAGAATAGTGGGAACCAGATCGATCTTAGAGAACAAAAAATTAGCTTCTCCTAATTAACTTTTATTTGCCTTAATTAAAACAATAAATAAAACAAAGGGATTGGTTAGAGTAAAACTAACTAGAAACATGCAGAAAATTAATTAACGAATATTAAATAAACATAAAATAAAATTGTAACCAGTGCTCCTAATTTAAAGGATCGAGATTTACTTGGATGTAACTCAGATCACATGGATTCTAACGACCTTAGTTATTCTATTCCAAGCACACAGCTTGCTTGCCCGGATCTGTAACAAACAACCCAAATAATTAATTATGATCTTGCAATCCTAATTAAACTTGACAATTAATCAACTTGGGGTGATCGTTTCATATCGATTAATTGTCAGTGACGGGAAACACTGTGATTGACTATTCTTTTGGAATCCTTACCGAATAGTCTAATTTATCCCCAAATCTGAAGCTCATTATGCAAACTAGAGTGATCATGGATAGCCGTTGTCACTTACGCATAACTAAACCATTGCTACTTGATTAGGACATGACATTTGTATCGTTAATCTTTAACTATTTCGCCGACAAAAACAATTAGAGCGTCAATCCAATCAAAATTTCTAGCTACTATGATATTCTTATGAAAATAGGATGTAATTTAAAATAATAAATGCTAAGTATAAAATTAAGAGCAAAACCTCACTAAATGCATCAAAGAATTAATCCCTACCCTTAAATTAGAGCCCTTACCTTATGTGTTCGTGATGAAAATTTTATCCAAAATTACAAATATTTAGCTATCATTGTTGTGTGCTCAGTGTGTAAGTAAAATATAAAGGCAAGAGCACTCAGATCATGCAAGCATACATGGTCTGCAGCAAGAGATAAATATTTTTAATTCGTTTTCCCACAGAGATTGAGTTTAGTTACTAACGAGTTGAGGTGCTAAATTAGATAGGGTCACTTAAATTGGGTAGATTTGGGGTTGTTGTGCTGAGATAATAAAGAAGCAAGAAGGATGCAAGCATAAACGAAAAGCCAGTAAAGAGATTAAGTTATATTGTCGAGAAGAAAGAATTGCGGATCTCGCAATGTTTTAGCAATAAAATCGCAAAAGTAAAAGACTAGAAAAAATGCTAAGGCAAAAACAGAACTATTTTATTGCGGTTCTCGCAATAATCTAGCAATAAAATTATCGACGATTTAAATGTAAGATAAGGCAGCAAGGTCGACTTAAGACTCCTCTATAGGCACTTAACTACGATCATTCAGCAGTAGATTAACATATCATGCATCGTTTTAGCTCAGTCTCATGCATCTCTTGATTACATGCATTAGATCTTTAGTTCACTCATATCCAAGTAATACATAAACACCTATTTATACAAGCAAGCTAAGGAACGTGCTAGGAGAACGCCTATTCCTAGGTCATTTTCTAGTTACCCTAAAAGGCTAGCATGAATGGATGACTCTAAACTCTTACTCCTTCCGGAGGTTAGGAATTCTTTAGACAATCGGATGGCCGGTCGAAATTGCCCATGGGATGAAGCTCACATACATTCAATGCATTTGATGTTATCCTACATGCTGAACTCTCGTATTTCTACCCTATAGATTCATCTTTAGCAGACCTTTGTTTGATTAGTTACTCATGGTTTTCGAAGAACTAAAAGAGATGGATTGCGTGATCATGATTTAGAGAACTTAGTAAAAGCGATTGAATAAGAGATAACAAAATGCAGAACTCAAGAGACTTAATTGATTACTCTTTAAAAACCGAATACAAATACTTCAATAACAGACGTGCAAAGGTTCGAAAGCAGTAAAGAATAAGGGTTGTAGAAGTAACGATCCAGATCAATGTTGCAAATGGAAACCAATCAGAAAGAAAACAATAAGAAAACTGTAAAAGGTGCATGGATCTCCTCGTCGCAAACGCCTCGGATGAAGGGGAAGATTAGCTGTTCTTGGGGATGAATTCAATCAGAAGAGAAGAGGGATTTTCTCTTCTTCCTCTCGAATTATCGACGCCAAAGGCTAATTTCTTCGTTTCAACAAACGGGAGAAGGAAATTCGTCTGCAAATGGCTTTGCAACCGAGAACTCCACGCTTCTCAGCTGTGTTTCTCCTTCATCCTTCGTCTCTTTTTATAGCTTTTGCAGGTGCCTTCAGCTGCGGATATCCATCTATTCTGAACAACAATCCTCCACGTGGCAGCAGTGGAGAGCTTAGGCGGCTGGAAAATGGCAACAATGACGACTGATGGCTGGAAAAGTTCAGCAGAAACAGCTTGGCATTGCGATTTCCTTGCGAGGGCCGCAATGCTTTGTATGCGAATTTAATTGCGGCTTCATCAATGTTTCCGCAATTTTCCTGCAATGTACATTTTAACTCTTTTTACATCATTTTTCATTCCTTTTCCAAATAAGTCCTATTTTAGCCTCATTCCTCAAATTCTCACCTTTAAGCACACATTAAGCTCAGTTCTAACAAAAACACTCAAGAGTTTACATGATTTTAAGGTAATTATGGCCCTAAATAATATACTTCTGGAGAGGTAACACACCCCCAAACTTGAGTTATTGCTAGTCCTCGAGCAATATAAAGGCTTACTTTGGCTGCTAATTCTTGTCTTTTAAACTCTACCTAACTGACTTGCTGACATCCCTAGGCTTACTATCCAAGGCATTGCTGTCCTGTGACACTCTTCTAGGTTCAAACTAACTTCAAATTTTGCTTATTCTGGTTTCCCTTGCCTTTAAAACCTTTTGTTTTTACAAACTTCCTAACAAATGGTTTATATGCCTATGTCATTTGGCTCATTGTGCAGTTATCCCTAAACTTTCAAACTCTCTCTAGTTTTAACTCAGACTCAGTACATGCTTCTAATGTATTTATTATTGAGCTACCTAGGAATCCTTAGAGTCATGCCATGCTTAGCACACACGAGTATCAGGGTACAGTCCCTAGAACAACTAAGCCCTGACATCACTATGTTGGATCGACACTCATCTCCCTTGACAAACCTTCAAGCTACAACCCTGTGCTTAGCAAACTAAGGATCAGAGTTCAATTACACAGGACACCTAAGCACTTAGGCCATAGCTTGTTGGCACACATTCTTCTTCCATGGTTTTATTTTTCCCTTTTTCTCTTTTCGTAGAGTCTTCTCTTTTGGTTTGCCTTTTGATGCAGTGTCACTTGTGGGTTACACAAATGGCCCTGATTACTGAGCATCCTAGAGAGAGACACTACCCTTTACTTTTCTTTTGCTTTCTTTTTCATTTTTTTTTTTGTAAAGAAGAAGAATGTTTATGTTTTTCAAGAGGGAGAGAGGAGTGCTCCTAGGCCTAGAGGTTGCCTCCCCCAAACTTATCTCCTCATTGTCCCCAATGAGAGGCTGAGGTGGCACACCCCCAAACTTATATTAGAAGCATCTAGTCTAAGGAAAAAATAGACAGAATTTAAAACTCCTAAGGATAAAATGACCCTCCTAGTTCAGATAACTCATAAGTAGAATTTTACTAATAACAACATTTTAAGGTCTCACAGAGGTACATGCTAAGCAATATATGAAGCTAATTTAAACTAACAAGGGTGTACTTGACACTCATCCAGCATGCTCAATAGACAGACTACCTATGGATCTCAGGAAAGCAGCAAAATATTGAGATTTAAAAGCAGACAACCCATCAGAAAGTCATCTACTAGCATGCTTAAAGCTAACAAAATATTGCAATGTCCGCAAAGAATTCGCAATTATTTCAATAGAGCAAATTTAACTGGGATCAAGGCTTCTAGCATGCGATGTTTTATTCATAAACACTACAGGAAATAGCAAGACTATCTAAGCTTCCTACTCATACGACATTAAACTAAACTAAGCTACTCTACGCAAGAAAATTAACAATTCAAAACAGATCAAACAATTGATTATAGGGGGGATAACAAGTCACAGAAAAGCAGATTTTTTTTTTGTTTTTGCGAGGGATCAGAAATACTCCCTCGAATGTCGTCAATCTGTGGCATTCAATCATCCTTGTCTTCATCACTCCTTTCGCTTGGAGGCACCCAAGGGTTCAGCAATCCAGCTGGGAAGGTGGGGAACGTGCACCGCAGGTGCTCGGCCAGCTCTTGGTCCCTTGCTTGAGAATACTCAGCCCATTGGGCTAACTTTCGTTGCAAGTCCATCAAGCAAGCCATGGACAATGACTGTGCAGCAACGAGTCCATCCATCTCGAACTCCATGTTGCCTCTTCTTCTCATCCTCAGGTCGCTGGGCAGCTCCAGGTGGCCAGCATAGGCCAATTGCCTCTCTTCCTTCATCACAGGCACCCCTGCACGCAAACAAAGTTTAGTAATGGTATTGGGGAAAAAGAGTTGGCCCTTACCTTTCTTGGAGCATTCGAGGACAGAGGCTGCGATGACTTCACCCACATCAATGGTGAGTCCCTTCATTATCGCATAGATCAGCAGCGATCTCCCCTGATTGATGGTTGTCTCATGTGTGACAGGGGAGATTCGTCTTCGGATGAGGGAGAACCAGATGGCTACTTTGTCCCTGAGGGCTACACTCATCAGTGTGTGCCTCCCATTCTTTGAGACTGCCCACGCTGCCTTAGGTTTCCCTTGCGTATTCAGAGTCTTTATGCCCCTTAAGAGCATACGCCTCGTTGATTGCTTCGACAGAGAAATCAACTTCTACTCCCATCACCATTGAAGAACAGCCTTCGGGGTGAGTGAGGTTGGCGTAGAAGTCGTACACCATGTCACAGTAGGCCTGAATTGGAGGCCTACATAGCTCTTCCCAGCCATGATTCATAATTCCTGCGCGCAAGAATTGCGGCAGGTCCGCAAGAGCATCAAGAAATCCTCTCTCGTGGAGGAGTTATTTCTTCATCAATTCCAGGCCCTTGGCCTCTGCTTCTTTGGACACATACCTTGCAGCTCGAGGCTCATCTTCTCTGTACATCTTTCTCTTCCACTTGTCCTTTGCTTTGGCTGCTTCAACAGCCTCGGTTTTCATTTTCTTGATAGAAAGTTCAGCTTCAACCCTCTTCCTTTTAGTCTTCTTTGAGGCTGATGGCCGCTTGCCTTTCACAATCACAGGGGCCCTCTTCTTGAGCCTTGCCTTGGCGGCTATCTGCTGGATGCATTCATCCAGTGAATCCTCTTCTTCCTCCATCAATTCCCTTGTTTCCCTCACCACAGGGCTGCCAAGATTGACATCCCTAAAGGGGGAAACCACCTCTTCTTCCTCATTCAGATCATCCATTGGCACCGATGCTTGTTGCTGTTCAGATGGAACTTTAGGATCCGACTGAGTTTGAGGGGATTCAGGGCTCTGCATGGCCGTCTCAAATGATGGTCGGCCACTGTTGAGGTTTTCCTCACTTGTGGTCTTCTTCCCTTTGATCTTGGGATCAGTCAATGTCACCTTCCACTTCTTCTTAGGAAGTTGAGTCGGATCAGAGGGGTTAGCAGCTTCTGTCGTTGCCACCTTCCACTTCCTCCTCACAGGAAGCTTTGAGGGCCTCGAGGGTTGCGCAGCTTCAGCGTTTGCCAAAAATAGCAACGCCTCCCTCACCAATCTTGTCTCCTCCGCGTCAGGTGATGTTTTCTTGGGCGTGGATCGTTCAGCTCTCTTGGACACCATTGTTGTTTCTTGAAGGTTTGAGCTTGGGAGTTTCAGAGGAATGAGAGCTCTGAATTGTGGAGTCTCGAGGGTTTGACAAATCGTAGAGGAGAATGATCCCCAACGCCTTCTATTTATACTAGGGTGTTGCTCCAACGGCTCTTTTATTGCGGACTACGCAATTTTTCCGCAATTTTTTCAGCATTGAAAATATAACCGTTGAGATTTTTTTCTTGATTGTTATTTGTTGCAAGATCTTAGCAACTAAATCTTCGATTTTGCAAGATCTTTCCCCTTAACTTCTCCTCTTCATTTACCCTCTTCATTGTCGTTTCAAGATCTCCAATTACCACGCTCCTAATCAAATAAAAACAACTTAATTAAAACTAGAAATAACAATACTATAAGCAATCTAAAAGAAAAACAAATACGAATATCTATTCCATAGCCCTCTGTGGTTGAGCATAGCGATATTTTTCCTTAAATGCCCTTGCTCATCCTCTCTTGATTTGCTTCTAGGCTCGGATAGGAGGAAGGCTAAGAGTGTTTTCACATCTCCTTCCTCATAGTAGTGCTTCAATCTCGCACCATTTACCATGAACGACTGTCCTTGATTCAGATTTCGAATTTCAATTGCACCATGAACAAATACATTAGTAATCACAAAAGGACCTGACCAACGAGACTTAAATTTGGTAGGAAATAATCTCAATCGTGAGTTGAATAATAAAACATGCTGGCCCTTTTTGAAGTCCTTAATCCTAAGTCTACTATCATGCCAAATCTCAGTTTTTTCCTTATACATTTTAGCATTTTCATATGACATGTGTCTTAGTTCATCTAACTCATGTAATTGCAGAGACCGCAATGTTCCCGCATCGGTTACGCAATAATTCAACTCTTTTAAAGCCCAAAAGGCTTTGATTTCCAATTCAAGGGGTAAGTGGCATGCTTTTCCATACACTAACCTATAAGGAGACATTCCTAAGGGTGTTTTATATGCAGTCCTATACGCCCACAGTGCATCGTATAACTTAAAAGACCAATCCTTTCTATTAGGTTTCACCACTTTTTCAAGTATACTCTTGATCTCTCTATTAGATATCTCAGCTTGTCCATTTGAGTGTGGATGATAGGGTGTTGCTACTCTATGCCTAACATTATATTTAGCTAGTACTTTTTCCATAGCTTTGTTTATAAAGTGCGTTCCTTCATCACTTATGATGGCTCGTGGTGTGCCAAAGCGTGTAAAAATATGCCTATTTAGAAATTTAATAACTGTTTTGGCATCGTTTAAGGGACATGCAACTGCTTCTACCCATTTTGATACATAATCTACTGCTACTAATATGTAAAGATTACCAGCAGATGGAGGTAATGGAGCCATGAAGTCAATGCCCCATACATCAAAGAGTTCTAACTCTAAAATGTATGTTAGAGGCATCTCATCCTTCCTACTGAGGTTACCTGTTCGTTGACATTCATCGCAGTTGTGTGCATAGTCATGCGCATCCTTGAAGATCGTGGGCCAGAAGTAACCACTTTGGAACACCTTTGCAGCAGTCCTCTGACCACCAAAGTGTCCACCATAGGGAGTTGTATGGCAATGCTGCAAGACTGACCTCGATTCAGCAGCTGACACACACTTCCTTAGCAATCCATCCGCACAGCTTTTATAGAGGGTTGGATCGTCCCAGATGTACTTCCTAGCCTCGTGTAAGAACCTCTTCTTGTCTTGCCCTCCTCTGATATTTGGTAATACCTGTGAGGCAATAAAATTTGCAATATCAGCAAACCATGGTTCTTCATTGTTATCACAATGCACTAGTACAAATACATGCTCATCGATAAACGAATCAGTCATTGCGGGTTCAGCAATTTTTTCGCAATGACTTCGCAATCTTGATAAGTGATCAGCCACTACGTTTTCACATCCTTTTTTTATCTCTAATCTCTAAATCAAGCTCTTGCAATAATAACACCCATCTAATTAGACGAGGCTTGGCATCAGCCTTCCTCATTAGGTATTTTATTGCAGAATGATCAGTGTATACAATCGTTTTTTCACATGCAAACACTACTGCTAGCATCTCCTTTTCTATGGTAGTGTAGTTACATTGTGCTTCATTCAAAGTTTTACTCGCATAATAAATAGGATGTGTTAATTTATCTTTCTTTTGCCCCAGCATAGCCCCAATTGCATAGTCACTCGCATCACACATTAGTTCAAAAGGCATCTCCCAATTTGGGCCTACTATGATTGGTGCTTTGACTAAGGCATCTTTAAGCTTGTTCCATGCTATTAGACATTCATTTGAGAAGATAAAAGTTTTATTCAGCTCTAGAAGCTCACACAGGGGTTGATAGTACCTGTAAAGGAAAAAAAAAAAGATTAGCTCCAATATATTAAAGTTCTTCTAAAATAACACAATTCGTGTTTACTAAACAAAATCCCCAGCAGTGGCGCCAAAAACTTGTTGCGTGCTCAGTGTGTAAGTAAAATATAAAGGCAAGAGCACTCAGATCATGCAAGCATACATGGTCTGCAGCAAGTGATAAGTATTTTTAATTCGTTTTCCCACAGAGATTGAGTTTAGTTACTAACGAGTTGAGGTGCTAAATTAGATAGGGTCACTTAAATTGGGTAGATTTGGGGTTGTTGTGCTGGGATAATAAAGAAGCAAGAAGGATGCAAGTATAAACGAAAAGCTAGTAAAGAGATTAAGTTATATTCTGGAGAAGAAAGAATTGCGGATCTCGCAATGTTTTAGCAATAAAATTGCAAAAGCAAAAGGCTAGAAAAAATGCTAAGGCAAAAACATAACTATTTTATTGCGGTTCTCGCAATAATCTAGCAATAAAATTAGCGACGATTTAAATGTAAGATAAGGCAGCAAGGTCGACTTAAGACTCCTCTATAGGCACTTAACTACGATCATTCAGCAGTAGATTAACATATCATGCATCGTTTTAGCTCAGTCTCATGCATTAGATCTTTAGTTCACTCATATCCGAATAAGACATAAACACCAATTTATACAGGCAAGCTAAGGAACGTGCTAGGAGAACGCCTATTCCTAGGTCATTTTCTGGTTACCATAAAAGGCTAGCATGAATGGATGACTCTGAACTCTTACTCCTTCCGGAGGTTAGGAATTCTTTAGACAAAATGGATGGCCGGTCGAAATTGCCCATCGGATGAAGCTCACATACATTCAATGCATTTGATGCTATCCTACATGCTGAACTCTCGTATTTCTACCTTATAGATTCATCTTTAGCAGACCTTTGTTTGATAAGTTACTCATGGTTTTCGAAGAACTAAAAGAGATGGATTGCGTGATCATGATTTAGAGAACTTAGTAAAAGCGATTGAATAAGAGATAACAAAATGAAGAACTCAAGAGACTTAATTGATTACTCTTTAAAAACCGAATACCAATACTTCAATAACATACGTGCAAAGGTTCGAAAGCAGTAAAGAATAAGGGTTGTAGAAGTAACGATCCAGATCAATGTTGCAAATGGAAATAAATCAGAAAGAAAACAATAAGAAAACTATAAAAGGTGCACGGATCTCCTCGTCGCAAACGCCTCAGATGAAGGGGAAGATTAGTTGTTTATGGGGATGAATTCAATCAGAAGAGAAGAGGGATCTTCTCTTCTTCCTCTCGAATTATCGACGCCAAGGGCTGATTTTATCGTTCCAACAAACGGGAGAAGGAAATTCGTCTGCCAATTGCTTTGCAACTGAGAACTCCACGCTTCTCAGCTGTGTTTCTCCTTCATCCTTCGTCTCTTTTTATAGCTTTTGCAGGCCCCTTCAGCCGCGGATATCCATCCATTCTGAACAACAATCCTCCACGTGGCAGCAGTGGAGAGCTTAGGCGGCTGAAAAATCGCAACAATGACGACTGATGGCTGGAAAAGTTCAGCAGAAACAACTTGGCATTGCGATTTCCTTGCGAGGGCCGCAATGCTTTGTATGCGAATTTAATTGCGGCTTCAGCAATGTTTCCGCAATTTTTCTGCAATGTACATTTTAACTCTTTTTACATCATTTTACATCCTTTTTCGTTCCTTTTCCAAATAAGTCCTATTTTAGCCTCATTCCTCAAATTCTCACCTTTAAGCACACATTAAGCTCACAAAAACACTCAAGAGTTTACATGATTTTAAGGTAATTATCGCCCTAAATAATGTACTTTTGGAGAGGTAACAATCATACAACGGAAAATGAGAGAAAATAGAGAGAATTTGAGGCCAAGCTTCTCAAAATCAGAGTTTGAGAGGTGAAGAATGACATAAAAAATGAACCTTATGCTTTTATACTATAGGGGAGCATGCATCTTGACGCTACGTACGGAAAATGGGGCGCGCGCGGGTTTTTTAGGCAGATCTTCTTTGGAATTTCTTGTCGTAGCGTCGCGACGCTGTAGGCTCCGTGTCGAGACGCTAGCTCTCGGGTTTGAGGTTTAATTTCAGCTCACTTGGGTGTCGCGACACTCCCAGACGGCGTCTCGACGCTGACTCTCGGGTTGGATGACTCCTCCTTCATTTGATAACTTCAACTTGTGCGCTAATGCCTCCTTTTTGCACCATTTAATGTCATGGACTCCTTTGTGCTCCCATTCATTCAAAACCTATAAATCAATCAAATAAACACAATTGAGTGAAGTATATAATGGGGATTAGAGCTATAAGAATAGCTCTTTTATTCATTATACGTGTGGATAGGATTCGATTTGTGTTAAGGCTTGGTTAATAAGAGAGTTCTAGGACGAAAATATCTCTATCGATATCGATATCGGTAACTCAAATTTACGGATATATCGACGGATATTTGAATATAGACAGATATTTCGCGAAGAATCACGGATATTACGAAAATTGATAAAAATATTGTGATTTTTTTAATGAAACTTTTGACCAAGTTTATTTAAGTAATACACTAGTGCTTGAAGCATATATTTTTCAAAAATTAGAAATCAAATATTAATAATCATAGAATAATGAATAACATTGAAGACTGAAAAATGAATATGAACTTGAATAATTTATAGATTACAAAATTTGGTCAAACAAATATATGATTCATATTTCAATAATAAGTTTTTTTTTTTACTTGATTTAATAAATTAAAATTTATATTATAATATTCATAAAGTTTGCATTCTATATTGGAAGAATCACCGATATTACGGAAATTGATAGAAATATTGTAATTTTTTTAATGTAACTTTTGACCAAGTTTATTTAAGTAACTTCAAGCATATATTTAAAAAATTAGAACTCAAATATGAATAATCATAGAATAATGGATAACATTGATGACTGAAAAATGAATATGAACCTGAATAATTTATAGATTACAAATTTTGGTCAACAAATATATGATTCATAATTAAATAATAAGTTATTTTTTTTACTTGATTTAATAAATTAAAAATTATATTATAATATTCATAAAGTTTGCATTCTATACTTTAAACATGCAACACAAAACTTAGCATAATAATAGAAATGTGATCATAAATAAATATATCACGTAAAAATAATACAACATAAAACATTGTATTAAAAAAAATTCAAAACATAGATCTATTATGGATTGATTTTGAATTTTAAAAACAATAAAAGGTAGTATAAATTATATAATAAAAAAATTGAAAAATGACAAAAGAATTAAAAAGAGAGAAAAAAAAACCATGCTGGAGTTTGAACATGGCAAGTTCCAACTACTAGAGAAAACAACCATGCTGGCCGCAATTTTGATTTAAGTTAATTCAAGTTATAGTATAATAAATAAAACTGCGAAAAAAACGAAATACCGTCGAGTTTTTCGCTTTATCGCCAATTTTTACGTTTTATTGTTGATTTTTATGATATATCGCCGATTTTGGGTAAAAACGATGTTGCCCTCCATTATCTCTATCGATCCTTCGAAATTGGCGAAATTTCGGCCAAAAACGAAATACCGTAACGAAATACCATCGAGTTTTTCGCTTTTTTATTGCAACGGTATTTTAATAAATGCGAGGATTGAACCCATGACCTTTTGGTCACGGGCACAACCTTATGCCAATTGAGCTATGCTCGATTTGGCTTTTTCTTTTTTTTTTCTTTTGTGTTATCTCTCCTCTCCCGTTCAAAGTTCTTTTTTTCATTTCTATTTTTTTTTTCTCTCTCATCTTCTCCCTCACTCTCTTCGGCTCTTCTCTCTTTTCCATCTTCTCTTCCTCTCCTCCCAGCGGCCACCGCCATCTTCGCCTCTGCGGTTCTTTTTTTTTTTTTTTTTTCTTCTATTTTCTCCATTTTTTTTATATAGTTCGTCAAAGTCGTAAAACCGACTCAAACCGACCGATCGACCGTGTGATCGGCTGGTCGACGACATGAACCTATATAAAACCGACGAAACCCGACCGACAGAAATCGACATGTCGGTGGTCGGCGATGGTTTTAGCCCAAAACCGACACCGCCCGACCGATGGCCACCCCTAGTCAAATAAGAAATTCGTGGCTAATTAAAAGATTAATTTTAATCAAATCCATTAAGGGGAGAGCATTATTTTGTTGTCTTAAACTACAAATATCCTCCATGACATCTAATTGGGCATGTAGTTTAGGCAACATAACATGACATTTTAATTCCTTTGACATTATCGTTTCTACTTTAAAAAAAAAATAAATAAATTAAATTTTAAAATCGAGCATAGCTCAATTGACATAAGATTATGTCATTGGCTAAGAGGTCTCGCATTAACTAATTAACTAAAATACCGTTGCAAAAAAAATAAAAAATAAAAAAATCAAATCGAGCATAGCTCAATTGACATAAGGTTGTGCATAGCTCAATTGACATAAAGTTGTGAGCATTTCAAATTGAGTTGATAAAAAACTCCGAAAAACAAATGTAGTTGAATTTTGTTTATTCCATGCAACTAACTAACCATTAGCTCGTGTACCAAAGAAATTTCATATAATTTTTAAAGAAAAATAAAATTAAGACTTATTTAGTGAAATTAAAGTGAAAGAAATTTATGCTAAAGTGCTTGAATCGTTTTTAATAAAAGTGATATATGGTCAAGTAAAAGTGATTTTTATTATATTAAATTGTAAATATTTCTCATACTTTGAATCTTTGTATATTTGTTATTGTAACTTCTAAATTTTCCATTATTACTCAATTCTAAATTACAATTACTTTTAGTATTTATATACCACTTAAATATATTTGACATGTGACTCTTTTAGATAAAATTTGGACAAAATGATGTGATTTTAAAGTGAAAGGAATTTATGCTAAAGTGCTTGAATCACTTTTAATAAAAGTGATATATGGTCAAGTAAAAGTGGTTTTTATTATATTAAATTGTAAATATTTCTCATACTTTGAATCTTTGTATATTTGTTATTGTAACTTCTAAATTTTCCATTATTACTCAATTCTAAATTACAATTACTTTTAGTATTTATATACCACTTAAATATATTTGACATGTGACTCTTTTAGATAAAATTTGGACAAAATGATGTGATTTTAAAGTGAAAGGAATTTATGCTAAAGTGCTTGAATCGTTTTTAATAAAAGTGATATATGGTCAAGTAAAAGTGGTTTTTATTATATTAAATTGTAAATATTTCTCATACTTTGAATCTTTGTATATTTGTTATTGTAAGTTCTAAATTTTCCATTATTACTCAATTCTAAATTACAATTACTTTTAGTATTTATATATCACTTAAATATATTTGACATGTGACTCTTTGGACAAAATGATGTAATTTAAAGCCAATTGGGTAAATTACAAACCAATGCCCACATAATAGAGACTAAATAAAAATTAAGCTATACTAATCCATAAAAATAGACCATAAAATGTAATATCGGATTGTTAGATGTAATTTAACCTATAAAGGATCCACACTGTATAATTTATGCTTAAATTTGTTTAAACTTTTCATTTTGTAAGTTTATTTACGATTAAGTTTGAGTGTAAATTGATATTAACCATCTATATCAAAAATTTAAGACAGAGATGTTGTAATTATTTTAGAAAATATTATCTTCAAAATATGTTTAGGCTAAAGAAGTTAGAATTAAAGATTATAAAATTTTGTGTAGAAAAGAAAACTATTGTTTAGAGAACAGTCTAAATATTTCTAAATCAAATTAATATATTCAGTATTCTCACACCTGCGATAAAAAGAAATTTAATTTGGAATATGTTGAAAGAAACCAAGTATATATTCTAATTTATCAATGAAAGTTTTTGACTGATGTAGGAACTCAAGAATGATAAACACAAATATCATTATAACAAAAAAATATTATGTATGACAGACTATAAAACTTTTGTTCGAAAATTAATCGATTACAAATATATAAATTCATCAAATTACATCAAGGATGATAAAAAATTCAACTCGACATATTTATAAAGGAAGTCTCTAACTAAGAAAGTTATGCTTATATATCTGAATAAATCAATAAAAAAATTCAAGTGCACAACTTAAAGAGCTCAATAGTGATACTTTAAAGAAAACTCCTTAAGATTCTACCTTTTGATTTTATTTTACACCTAGAACAAATATGTTAATCTTATCTTTTTTTTTTTATTATTATTCTTTCACTGAATTTTTCTCATCATTTTTACATATTTTTCTACATGGTTTTTTCACGTAAAATTGTATGTTTTTTACAACTATCAGACTTGTGAATTTCTTAACAATGATATTCACAGAGATCGATGTTATTTTTTATAATTATTTTTTCGAGCTGTGGAAATTTTTATATCAAATGATGTACTCAACCTTACAATAAGTGGTTTAGGCAACCACAACAAGGGCCTCATAAACAGACGTGATCACACAAGCGCCTCATAAACAGACACGATCACACCCAATATACAAACAAAGTGTAACAACCCAAATTTTTTTACCTAAACATTTACCATAAATTTTCGTATTTACATAGGTGATATAGGTATGAATAGAACCCTATTATTTTTTTAATTCAGATTGATTAATAATCAAATCGTTAAGTTCATAAAATTTAGCTAGATTTGAAATGAAGAGAAAACCACTCACTAAAACATAATATTAGACATAGATAATCTTTATTTATTCTTACATTAGTATTGATAGATGAAGATAATGCAACAGAAGCATTATCAAACTAGACATCGAGGACTAGAGAGAAAGGCCATAAGGCTAGGCAGGATTAGAATTAAAATGTAGGAGTTTCCAAGATTTAACCGGGTCTTTATAATCTAGCACACTAGCCCCATATGATTCAGTAGAACTTATGGGATTTGGAGTTATTGGCTCTATTAAAACCTCAATCACCATGTTGTATATTTTTCCTTCCTCCACCTCTTGAATCATATAGCTCACCACACGAATGAACGTCCGTTTTACCCCTAAGAGAAGTGGATACTTCGCCTCTGCAAACCTTCCAAGCAGTTCCACATATGCTTCATTGACGTGTGCTGCGTAACTCATCGTAAGTTTTGGTTGATGGTAGGTAGCAAAGAAAACTTTACAAGGGTAATTTGCTCTCGACCTAAACTGGTAGTTCTAAATTTATAGAGTAGTGTTGAATCCTAGAAATAAATATCGGAATTTGATTCATGGACTTAAGACCTCAATAGTAGAACTTGATATCGTAGAATCTTCATATGCAGATTTGATCAAAATAGTTGGCAATAAAACATTCATGTCTAATCAAAAGAGAGAGAAATTCTCTCAAATGCCTACTTTTAGGTGACATATTTTCAAATATGTCCTAAGATCTTACCATTTTCATTTCTATTTTGTATTGTTTTTGCCTATCGTTCTGCCCCTCAATGACGTGCTCTACCCATAATAATATTCATTTTCTCTCCTCATTTTATGTCTTAAATTACAATATATAATAAATATCTATTTTCTCCCAACATTTATGTAACAATATTTTATACGACTTTTTGGTTTTTAATTTGATTTCCATCATTTTAGGGATTTCTTCTAACATTGGTTCCACGATTTGAACCTTTCAAATTACGTTATTTTTTGTTCTTTCATATATTTTTCATCCTCTCAATTTTCTCCATTCCACAACAAAAACCTTTCACAAGACGTAATTTTCATAATTGTTGCAAACAATTTATCCCACAATTTTAGCATTTTAGCGTTTTGTTTGAGACATTAGTTTTAATATTGTAATTTATTACCACAAAAATATATGTATTTTTTTTATATGTAACCACCATATATATTTATATATACTTCATATATGAGTATATACTCATATAAACTACATATATACTTGTAGATAATTTGTATTTATTTTCAGAAAAAATATATCTATTTTTATATACATACATACCATATATACTTCTATATACTCATATATATTGTACATATACTTATAGATAATATGTTTTTGATTTTTTAGAAAATATATGTATTTTTTATATACTAATATATACTTCATATATGGATATATATGGTTATATACTTCATATATACTTCATATATACTTATAGATATTATGTATTCTTTTAAAAGTAAGTATATGAGGGTGTTTGGCCCATGGACTTCTTGAACTCGGATAAAAAAATATTAACTCCCAAGACTTCAAGAGTAATTATTATTCAACTCCCCTGACTTCTACAATAATTACTATTCAAGTTTGGGATATTATTCACGTCTGTCTCATTTTTTGAGACAACACATTTCTCTCTCTTTCTCTCTCTCCCTCCCTCACAAATACTTTTAATGACTTAAAAAAAAACGTAATTTAAACAAAATGTGTAAAATGATTAAAAATGAAATTCAACCTATTTTTATTATTTTAAATATAAATTACGTTGTTCAATCAAAATTGATACTTAAATAAAATTCAAAATGTAGTATTCTTAGCTTATTTGGATCAGTTTAAATTAATGGATTAAAATCCTTCAAATTCACATGTAATATTTAACACACTATTGTACGACTCTCTTTTAATTCAAAACTATCAAAATAAAATGAATAATTAATGTGAGTGATATTGAAAAAAGAATGTGAAGTATTGTGATGAAAATTATTTTTGTTATCTTCAAAAAAATACATAAAATAAAAGGCAAAAACCACATTCTTAAAATTTATTAAAAGAAGTCCTTAACAAGTTTGTGCCCTCTCTTATGCTGGCCGTCTGCAGCTTATTCGGTCTGTGTTGCAGAGCTTCCAGGTGTACTGGGCGAGTGTGTTTATTCTGCCAGTTCGTGTAGCGAAAGAGATTGATCGCATTCTCCGGGCTTATTTATGGCGGGGCAGCTCTTCTGGTAGTGGTGGAGCTAAGGTGGCCTGGGAGGATGTCTGTGTCCCTAGAAGTGAGGGTGGTCTGGGTATTCGTCATGTTCGTTCGTGGAATGTGGCAGCTGTCATGAAACTGCTTTGGCTTCTCTTTACCCGCTCTGGTTCCTTATGGGTTGCCTGGATTGATGCTTATGTCCTTCGTGGGGGCTCTCTTTGGTCCGTTCGAGTGTCAGCTAGGTGGTCGTGGTGTACTCGAGCCATCTTACATCTCTGAGAGCAGTTTCGTCCTCTTGTTCGGATGGCCATCGGGGATGGCCGTCGTTGTCACGTTTGGGATGACTCTTGGCTTCCAGGGGGCCCTATTGCTTTACGGTTTGAGGAGGGGTTGGCTAGTGTTGTGGGGAGCACTAATGCTGCTCTTGTGTCTGACTTCCTCCTCCCAGATGGGTCTTGGCAGTGGCCTTGTATGACTTGGGAAATGGAAGAATTGCTTCCTCTGGTACTTGCAGTCGTCCCCAATATGGATCAGCCTGATCGAGTTATTTGGGTCCCTGGTAGGTCTGACGTCTTCTCAGTGGCTAGTGCCTGGGAGACTCTTCGGCCCCGTCGGGATGTGGTGAGGTGGGCGTATTTGTTATGGTTCGAAGGTAACGTTCCGCGCCATTCTTTTATTGCGTGGCTGGCGGTCCGGGACCGGTTATATACTAGGGTCCGGCTTCATTCCTGGGACTCTTCGATTCCAGTTGGTTGCGTTTTGTGCGCTGATGCCTTAGAGACGAGAGATCATCTTTTCTTCGAATGTCCTTTCAGTAAGCAGCTATGGTCGGGGCTTCTTCGGTGGGGGCGCTCTTCTCATCGTGTAGCCGTTTGGCATACGGAGTTGGCCTGGATTTGTTGCATGGGTCGGGGAGTCTCTCGTAGGCGACATGTCTGGAGGCTTGCTTGGTGTGCTGCTATCTATCATATCTGGAAAGAACGTAACTGTCGTGTTCATGGTGCTATTCCTAGGTCTTCTCAGGCTGTACTTATTAGTGCCCAAGTTGATTTGGCTTATAGGTGTGCCTCTTGGTTAAGGGTGCCAATGGCCCCGGTGTCTATTAGTGTTCCACCTTGGGATTTGTTTCCTTGATGTGATCTCGTGGTTTTCCTTTTCGTGTCCCAGTGTGCCTTGTCCCCGGGCTGTGGGGTCCCCTGCTTGCTTTTAATTTATATACCTCTTCAAAAAAAAACAAGGAAAATATGAAAAATTATAGAAAAAATAGATAAAATAAACCTATAGAAAATATTGTAAAAAAAAAAAAACTAAAACAAACTAACATTGATGAGATGTTGATTTCCGAGTAAAGAGGATTCAGATGGAATGAAGAGTTTAAAGGGGGGAGGCGGAGAAAGATGCGTTTGACACATGGGTGAGGGTAAGACTATACTTATATGTTTTTCTTTTTTTTCTTTAAAAAGTTTGTAAAATATACCTACATTTATAAAAACAAAAAAATCTCAAACTTTTATGAAAAATCTTAAATATAGTTGGACATTTTTTATAAAAATAAGAACTGTCGACATTAATAAAAAAATCATAGGAATAAAGGAGTTATTTATGTATTTATCCCTAGAAGATTAGTTTGAATCAAATTCAAAAGTGGAGAACATTATTTTGTTGTCTTAATCTACAAATATCGTTTGTGGCATCTAATTTGGCATGTAGTTTACAGAACATAACATGACCTTAAAATCTTAAATATAGTTGGACATTTTTTATAAAAATAAGAATTGTCGACATTAATAAAAATATCATAGGCATAAAAGGGGCTATTTATGTATTTATCCCTAGAAGATTAGTTTGAATCAAATTCAAAAGTGGAGAGCATTCTTTTGTTGTCTTAATCTACAAATATCGTTTGTGGCATCTAATTTGACTCTAATTTGACATGTAGTTTACAGAACATAACATGACCTTTTAATATTATTTTTTTTTTTTGGGGATTGAACCCATGACCTCTTAGTCAAAGCACAACCTTATACCAATTGAGCTATGCTCAGTTTGACATATATAAAAGCATTTATACTATATTAGCTATTTAAAGTTTGAGCGTCTTTGAGGGTGGGCATCAGGATGGGAATGACTTTTTGATGGTCATTCCCACGTTTGGTTGGGGTCTTAGCATTTATGCCTGGGCATAGCTGTAGCCCAGGTATCAGAAGTATGACTTTCTGATGCCCTCCATTTTAGACGACTTTCTTCGAAGTTTTTTTTTTTTTTTTTTAAATCTCTCTTCATTCTTTTTTTTTTACGTCTTCTTCCTAAGTTTTTTTTTTTTTTTTTTTTATTAAATCAATTCCAAACTCTAATTTCAAGTTTGTGTATTTTTTTCTTCTTTTTTTTTTTTTGGTTAAATTCATTCCAAAGAGCTTTGTGTAATTTTTTTTTTTTTTTTGTTAAATCGATTTCAATACCTTCTTGATTTAAGATGTGCGATAGCTATACGATCGCATAGGTTGGTATGCGATAGCTATGCGATCGAACAACAACATGTGCGATAACTATGCGATCGCACAACAACCTATGTGATCGCATAGGTTGCCAGTTATCGCATAGTTATGCGATCGCACAACAACCACATAGGTTGTCAAGTATTGCACACCAACCTATGTTTAGTAATAGATGATAGATTAAATTTGATTTTTGAATTATATAACTTTTATCATTAGTTCTTCAATTTTATATTTGTATTAATTAATTAATTAGAATTCAAAATTTGTATAATTTTAAATACCTTTCTTTGAACATAATTATTAAGATTTATTGTTAAATAAAATAAACAACAATTAATTATTTAAAATTTATTTGCAAATCTGATGACATTCTTGTGCAACACCAATCACAGACATCATTTATTCCCACGGAAATCTGATGACATTCCCATGCAGCACCAAACACAAACATCATTGATTCACAGACATTTTATTCCCAGACATTTCATTCCTAGGCATCTTCTATTCCCAGTAATTTGCAAATCCTCAAACCAAACGACCCCTTAGACCAAACCAAACCACAATAAAACATTTGAGGTTGAACGGGTAGACATATAAAACTCTGAGGGGACGTTTGGGGGATGATTTTGGGTTGGGGTGGTTTTTGGTTCTAAACCCAAAACCATGTTTGGGGCAAGGGGTTTGGTCGGTCGATATTTGATTATCGCCACTCTCAGGGTGTCGAATCCTACCAAATTAAATTTATAATACCGATCTTGCTAAACTAACTGGTAGTGAACGGCAATCGGGTCGATCCACATGGAGTTAATTCTAATTTGTCTTCAATTGAGTCAAATTTGAAATTAAAATGCAACAAGGGGGGTTGATCGGTTTTTAATGACATGCGAAAAAAGGTAATTACTAACGGAAGAATCAAACAATAAAACAAACGTGCAAGACTTGGGGAGTCGGGACTGCCAATCGATGTAAATCAGTTCATCGAACACTTATAAACTTAGTCAGAGCCATTCAAACACACAATTGTTCACTCAGAATTATCGTAGCCAACAATCCCAATGAAATTAGCTAGATGGGTGCAATTCTAACTAAACATGACAATTAATTAACTTAAGGTGATCAATCCTAGATTAACTAAAGCCAGTAATACATCAATGGACATGCAATGCCAAACATGCAATGCTACCTAAGGCTCAACTCAACCTCTTGTTACTTAGGCGATTAGGAGAGGCAACCGTATCACTAATCTAATTAACGAATTAACAAGCATACATGTCGTGAGTGTTAATCAATTCAAATAAACATGCTAATAAGAATATGCTTAGAAGAAGTAGATGTTCAAACATTCAAGACTAAGTAAAACTTAAAATCACAAGTCTCCCATCAATACATCAATGGACAAATCCCTAAAATCCCAAAATCTTAACAGTTACCACGGGCCTTCCATGGGAGTTGGAGCAATCCAAGTTTCCATGGGAGCTCTAGAGCTCATACAACATAAAAAGGGGAAGAAAAGCTCAAAAAACTGTTGGAACTCGCGAAATCCCGAGGGTAAAAACCAGTTGAACTTCTGACATAAAATCGAAGAAGACGACTTAAATAGTTGACGTAGCGTCGATATGCTACAGGGAGCGTTGCGACGCTACTGAAGGGAATTTCCTGCGCGCGCGTTCGGAGCGTCGAGACGTTAGGGACAGCGTCTCGACGTTGTTGCCCATTTTGCTCTCGGGTCTGATTTTATATTTTTGCCTTCGAGCGACGTCGAGACGCTCTTAGCACAGTCTCGACGCTGGGCATTTGGTCTCAAATTGCCCTTTTGCTCCTTTTCTTCACCTGATTCACTCCAAAAGCCTTAAAACGACCTTCTTAGCTCTGAAATGTGTTATTGGACTGCACGAGCTCTTTACCGCGAAACACCTACAACAGAGGCAATTAATCAACAATAAGCACAATATTTAGCCATAATTATGGAGAAAATAATAGATTCAAATGAGAGCTATTAGGGTTGGGTACCCCGGGTTTTGGAAGCCAACCCCATTGGTTACTTCTCTCAATTCCTCCCCAAACACATGGTTTTTCTTAAAATTACACTATATTGGTGGGGTTCACCATTTCTCTCTCCACGTGTTTTATAATTATGGTGGGTCCCAACATTCCTCTACCTAATTTTCTAATTATTATGGTGGCCCACCATATTTCTTTCATTTTTCTCAAAATTATGGATCCCGCAATTTTGTTTGGGAAATTACGAGGAATGTCTATTTTAAAATAGTGAAAATGAAAAATATCTAAAAGTGGGAATGTCTTGCAATCTGTCTAGAGTGATTGTAGAGGGAAGGTTGTTAAGTTTTTTTTCCCATTATAACCCTATTAGTTATTAGCCCTTTCTTATTTTACAATTTAGAATTTTAAAATAAAATGATTGGAGACTAGAATATTTTTGGGTGAGGTGTTTGGTTATCGTTAATTGGAGCTGCGATTTTCATTTTCCGTTATGTGTTGTTGGTGATGTGTACTTGCAGATATACCTTCGTAATGGTGGCCAAATGTGCAAAACCTAAATATAACAAACAAATCATTCCTCTATCCACCCTATTATTTAGGTTTGATATCTTTATGAACATTTCATCTTTAACCTTCAACAACCTCTACATTAACGCATTGTCCAACAATATTTCAAACTTTCTATCCTCGATGTACCAACCCCTAAATTAAAGCACTAGTTGAACTTTGGAAAATTAAGAGGAATGTCTAGTTTTAAATAGTTTAATGTATATACACGTATATACTCCATTAAACTCTAATTTGATTCTAGATTTGCATTAGGAAAAACAATTAATAAAGTATAATCCTTATCTAAAATCTAAAATAAAATCTTTCAATCTGAATCTAAAATATAAAATAAAATCCTTAAATATGAATCTAGATTTCGAAAACAACGATATTATGATTAAGGGAGGGTATTTGAATCTCTAACTCTCCCTTCATCACAACATTTAATTAATTAAATAAGGTGAAATTTGAAGAGTTGATATTTAAAAATTTAAATGAGGATTCTTCATTCGTAAGGAATGTATCCAATTTGTTTTCAAATTTCAAACTTTCGAAAAGAAACTAAAAGGAAAAGAAAAAAAAACAAGAAAATAACAGAAAAACAAATTGTTTTAAAAATTAAATACTCAAAAGAAACCCTATTTTTTTTTTTCTCTTTTTCTTCATTCAGCCGCTCCCTCTATCAACTCATGACTCGTTTTCCAATCGCCACCACCTCACGTCTCCCTTCCTCTCTGATCTCATCTCCGACAACGCACCTATGTCCAGCGACGAATTCCGTCGGTTGCATCTCCGGCGAGGGCGTGATGTGGGAGTGGTAAGTCTTCTCCTCCGACGATCTCTCGTCTTGATTGATTAAGCATCGATTTTAACTCGCAATCCTTTCGATTTCAATTTTTGGTATTTTGCAAACGTTCTATTCAACATTGTTAGTCATCACTCACTCCGTCTGACGCTAAATTTGTGAGATTTTGGTGTATTTTCTTACTGTCCAACATTGAATTTTGAGCTACTTTCGGCACTTGGCGAGTATCCAAAAGCTGGGATGGGTATACTGCCTTGTATACACCTAAATGTGACAAAACCATTTGTAGCAACAACATTTCCTCAAGTATACATGGATGTTGAATTCATTTTTATATGTTAAATGTATAACCATGTAACTCTGACTAGTTCGTTGTCATTTTTTTTTTCTTTTAACATCTCTGTTAACTTCTCATCCCTTACTTCTCTCTCTTAACTTCTCATCCTTTACTTCTCTCCAACAATTTCCAATTTTACAGCATCATTTTATTCAATTTCTAAATTTTAGAAAATTGTAGGGGTAGTTTTGTCCACTGCTGTGTAAATTTAATTACTAAATATAGAGTTTAGACATTATTTCAAAAACAAAGTGTGTTGGACATTTTTCATGATGGCTTCTCAGGTTTTAGACATTTTTCTTGTTACCCCAATTTTTTTCTAAATTTTATTACAATATGGTAGATTTCACGGGGTTTTTGTACGGGCGACCCACCCCCCGGGGGGCGCGAAGTTTTTTTGACTCTCGGGCTTGAAGTGCAAGTTTTCTGCCCTTTTGCTATCGTCAGCAACACCCTGATCACGATCGCTAGCCATCTCACGCCGCATACAATGACGGTTTTTCCCTTCGCCAATTTCCCCCATGTCTGGTCGCAATTGTTGGTATGTGTTGGTCTCGAGTTCGCATAGTATGCTTGTCGCGATTATTTCACACTTCTTGACGGTCGCGATTTTGTCCAATGGTTGACCGCGATTTTTGACCTTTGCTTGTCACGATTTGGTACTGTTGGGTTATTATCTCGAGACTTTACGATTGTAAAATACTCAGATTTCGTGCATGGTGTTAATGCATTATAAGCAGCTACACCCACCCGTTAATATTCCCTACGGAACTTCTATTTATACATCCCACCCACTTTAAACAGTTGCACCCACCCCTTCATATTTCCTACGGAACATCTATTTATACATCCCACCCAATTTACACCTTACACTCGAAAGTTCTCTCACAGTTTTTGTTCTTCATATCAATTGTTGTTTTTTCACCCACAAAAAATGTATTCAGACGACTCATTTGATGATGCATTCTTTGAATACCCGAGTGCGCCATATTGCGATTCAGATGACGAATCTAGTGTGTCATCCTATACACGAACCTTGACATCAGAAGAGAGCGTGGAAGAGGAACTATCATATCACACTCCGTCGTCCTCATCTAGTTCCTCACATTTACCAACAAAGCTCGAAAAAGCTTCACCAACTTTGGCTGACACGTATCCCAATGAGGAGCCGCAAATATCATATTCCAGTGTCAACCAGGCACCTGGTCACACACCACTTTCACTTGTCTCCTGTGTTAAGAATATTGAGGAGAATCACCTAGCAGCTGCACACGCAAAGGGTGAAGAAGAGAGGGCTCCATCAACTGTAGAAGCAAAGGATGCCGAAGAGAGGTCTCCTTCAACTGCGGAAGCAAAGACGCAAAGGGGCTTTGTACGAAGGGAGAAGAAGAGGAAGAGGGAGAGCTCCATATTGGTGATTATCGATGAAACCGAATCCGATTAATATTTTTTTTGTACCTCTCGAAATTTTAATATAAAGTTAAGTTTAACTAAGATGTACATTCTATTAAAAGGTTAGTCTTAATGAGAAATTCACATTTAAAGAGGAAATTTTATAATTTTCATAGAAAGAAAAATAATGTCTGAAGATTTTAAATTTATGATACATATTAATTTGGGGTAGTTGCAAGAATAACATAAAGAATTAGGCTAATTGCATTTGTAGGTACTATGTTATGTTTAGTTTTAGCATTTATATAAAAAAATTAAGGTTGTTTATGTCCAATAACTAATTCAGGTTAGTAAATTCCTTAAAATCAATTACTTAGGCCCTCTTTGTTATAAATTATCAAGAATATATGTTTAGAAACTAATTCAGTTTTCACTTTTCAAAATTAAAGATGAGATTTCAGTTGTACGAGTGTAAGATACCTTTATAAAATTCATTGTTGTTAAATCTCTAATCAGGAGAGGGTGATCGCTCATTGCTCAAGCCCCGGAGTCAGCTATTAAGGGAACAACCTATCTACTAACCCTGAAAAGTGGGTTAGGAGTGAACTCCATCTTACTACCCTATGTCCCCAGCTACCTATTGGACTTTATCCCTGAGATGATAAGTTATTGAGTCGGCGCTAATAGGTCACTCTCACCCGTACAAGTCTAAGGATATTGTCTAATAAGCAGGAGTTCATAGTAAGCTCACGATTAAGATCGAGTTACCTAGGCCATCAGTTTGAAATAGTCGGTCTCTTCAGTAAACGGCGTTATAAAGAGAGAGCGACTTTTTCGTGGTTCAGTCTTATGCAAACTCATTGCACAGGACGCCCCCGCTCGCACATCTCCATGTGAAATGATTCGGATCACATCGTTTTGTACAATAAAAAGCGAGCCGCATCCAATAGTGTTACCAGGATAAGGTACCCAACCTTATCTGTATACTATAGACTGTTTTGACTGTCTACTTGAGCCTGATCCACATTCTTGTCATACATGAAGCTCAAGTACTCATCCTTCGCCATGGGTGTTGGTCATTGGTATAGATTAATCCACTTGAGCCTGATCCACATTCATGTCATACATGAAGCTCAAGTACTCATCCTTCGTCATGGGTGTTGGTCATTGGTATAGATTAATCCAAACACGTTTCACTTTATTCCAGTAAACTCTTTTACTAAATAAAACTAATAACTCTTTATTCTAAATAGACAATTTACAAACATAACTATTTACGAACCACGAGTTTTAGGACATAAAACCCAACAAACTCTCACTTGGACTTAAACGTCTGTGGTGTACATGTTGGTGGAGAGAACTTCAATATCACATATCAGATGTTCCCTCCCACTATCCTATTTAGCAACTCGGAGCCCTAGACTCTTCTAGGTGTCTCTCAAACAATTTAGCCATGAGAGACTTAGTAAAATTATCAGCAATACAACTCTTGTATTCTATTTCTCATTTGCATTGGGACAAAACCTTAACCAGACTCCAATCTGATTAGACTAACATCTTCTGACAACTCCCACTGCATAACACATATCGGGTCATGTTTCTCAGAAGATACATCTGACCTCCAATATGTAAATGCACACGGGTACATCTCATATCCTCAACCCTTGAGGTGTCTTAGGAAACCATTTCCATAGACCATCGAATATTAACAACACTTTGTCAATATAAGATTTTTAGAGACAACACTAGCGATTCGTTCTTACGACTGAGATCAACCTGAATGCTTAGAACAAACTAAGCTCTCCTCCAAAACAGTTTGGGAATGGGTCGCTAGTTTATGCTTTATTTGTCAGAAGTTAATCCTACATCATTTTCCATGATTAGAACATAAACTACGGGAATGAACTATGAAAGCTACAACATTGACTAAACCCTTGTCAAACAAGGTTTATCAAACTTTCGTTCAAAGCCATAAGGTTTGATCACCGTATCAAACCTAATAATTCAGGATGAAGCTTCTTTATTTCAATTCATAAATGAATCGAATAAGCTGGCAAACTATTTGCTTTTTGTCCTAAACTATGAATTTTTCTAGTAGAGACTTAATAGATACTCAGATCAAGATCGCAAGTTTTGACATCCATTTGCCTTATCCTATAAAGATAGAATATGGAAATGGATAAGAGCCATCTATTTAACTTACATCTGGTAACAAGAGAAAGAGAGTATACCCAATAAACCATTTGTCTTCGGGATAGTACCATTGCCAGAAAGTCAAGCCATAAAGGTTTTCACCTTAGTGGCTTGGTCTCAATACCATTCATAGATTCATGGTTTTGAGCCATTTGGCCTTGTCTATATAATCCATTACCTATTTAAAGAGATATGGATCCTCAATGTCATCATCGAGTATGATAACTTTGAGTTTAAGATATGCCAATACAGCGGACCGGGTTGACCTACAACCCTCCCACTGCATTGAGGCTTTCTCAACTGTTGAGATGTTCCAATTTAATCAACAACCTTTGTTGATATCAACTATAACTTTTATTTTACTGTTAGTCTTGACACACTAGTTGTTTTCGAGTTTAATAGAACACATCAGTATATATCTTTTGCTAAATGAACTGTGCATTATAAAACCAAAGGATATAACATACAAGTGTTCAGTTTAAACCAGAAATATAGACAATAATTACATATAACAAATGTTATTATCTCTATACAACAACTACAAAGACTCCTACTAGTTCAGCTGCAATGATATCTCCATATCTCACAGCGAGAAAACCGGCTGTCAGGAACTAGTTTCCTGAAGAAAAACAAACATGATTAGTGGTTCCTAAAGACATCCAGGTATGACATTCATATTCCACTAAACTTGTTTAGACAAATAAATCACATTTATCTTGTCGTTCTTTTTCAGCCAGTTACTCAACAAGGTATTTGGAGCAGTTACGCTTCCAATACCCATGTTAAATACAATAGAAACATTTTCTTATGTTTGAAGAATGTGCCTTGCGAACAGCAAGGGCTTTGCCCTTCCTCCTATTTGTCTTCTTCTTCTTAATAATCTCATTACTCATAGAAGCAGACTCAGGCTTACTCCCTGACGCCAACCTCTTAAGGAAATCCTTCGAAGTGACAACATTTGCCTCCTTCTCTATTCCTTTCAATGTGTACAGGGACTGATAATCCTGAAACTCATTCAGAAGAGAAGTCAAGTTATATTCTATCTTATTCATCACCATATTGAATCTGAAATTAAGGAAACTCTTCGGAAGAGATTCCAAGATAAAACTAACTTGGCTTTTCTCGTTGATGGAGGCATTATTTACTTCCGCCGCATTAAAGTGGACCATCATCTTAAGGACAAGCTCCCTAACAGAGGTATCCTCCACCATGCGAGAGTTATAAACAAACTTGAGGGCTACATGAAGAAGTGATGAGGACGACTGTCCATCATCGCTTGTAATGAAGACATGATTTCCCTCAAGGAAACCATAACCTCATACCTCTTGGCCAAAACATCTTGCATGCTCGCCAAGATATAGACTCGGGCTTTATCGTTAGCCCTAATTTATCCATCGTATGCCTCTCAAACACTTCGAGATGCATTCGAGCCAGGAGCTGGAGGACATTCCTCCGTTAAGACAAACCTTAGGTCGTCCAGAACTAGAATCGTATTCAGGTTCGACTTCCAGGTTTCGTAATTTTCTTCGGTTAATTTATCGTGAGCTAACAACTGTATAAACGTGCTCGACATGCTGATAAAAAATGTAAATCTATTAGTGAAACGATTTTAACCTATTTAAACTAATTAAAAGAGTTTAGCAGTAAATAAAGTACCCAAACTCTTTATTTACTTGCAACGATACTTAAGTAAGTCAAAATGGTCCCTGACGACTGGCAGTCGAGTCACTCCTTTACTAAATCAAGACATTCTTGACTAAATGCTAACTCCAGAATAACTCATATTCCTATAGCATTGTTACCTCGCCAAAAGTACATTGTTTAGGGCTATATTTACCTTAAAACCTTGTACATTCTTGAGTGTTTTTGTTAAGAGTTAGCTTAATGTGTGCTTAAATGCGAGAATTTGAGAAATGATGCTAAAATATGACTTATTTGGAAAATGAACGAAAAAGAATGAAAAATGATGAAAAACAAGCTAAAATGTACATTGCAGGTACATTGCTGAAAAATTCAATCTTTGCTGCTGCATTTTTTTCCCAGTCAACAGTCTTTGTTGACTGAGTTTTTCCAGTAGTCAACTCTCCCTGCTGCTGCCACATGTCAAGCTTGACTACCTCACAAAATTGAATGGTGATCCACAATTATTGAGCAACCTTTTGCAACCACCTGGAGGCTATATAAAGAGAGTTAAATGAAGGATCAAAGCAATCAAATTGAATCCACTTCAATTCATTCCACACAATCTGAGAAGTGAGGAGATCCCGATCGTGCAGAATCCCGAAGACGAAACCTCTTCCCCCGTTTGTTGGATCGAAGAAACAAGCCCTTGGCGTGATAATTCGAGAGGAAGAAGAGAAGATCCATCTTCTCTTCTGATTGAATTTATCCCCAAGATCAGCTAATCTTCCCCTTCATCCGAGGCGATTCACGAATTGGAAAATTCTCACGCTATTTACAGCTTTACTTTACTACTTTCCTTTACTGCTCTCCTTTACCGCTTTCGAATTTAATTTCTGCTTTCCTTTAAATGTTGTTCTGAATCATTTACTGCTTTTCCCTTTCATTGTTGCTTTCGGATTGACATATGTTTGTTTACGGAATATTATATGAATTGTTTTCTTTAAAGAGTAATCAATTGGTTTTATTGAGTTCTTCATTCTGTCATCTCTTAATCAATTTGTTGTTTTGTTGAGTTCTTCATTTAATTATATTTCAATCAATTAGGTTTGTAAGTTCTCTGTTTCATGTGTAATCAACTCATTTCCTTTAGTTCTTCGAACACCATGAGTAACTAATTCAATAGAGGTTTGCTAAAGATGAATCTATAGGATAAAAGTATGTGAATTCAGCATGTAAAGTAGCATGAATGCATTGAATGTATGTGATCTTCATCCCATGGAAAATTTCGACCGGCCATCCATTTTGTCTAAAGAATTCCTAACCTCTGGAAGGAGTAAGAATTCTGAGTCGTTCATTCATGTTAGCCTTTTATGGTAAATAGAAAATGACCTAGGAATAGGCGTTCTCCTAGCACGTTTATTAGCATGTGTTTGTGATTAGGTTGTTAGCTTTACTTGGACAGAAGTAATCTAAGAAACTAATGCATGTAATCGGAAGATGCATGAGAACTAGCTAAGACGATGCATGAGATGTTAATCTACTGTTGAATGATCATAGTTAAATGCCTATAGAGGATTCTTAAGTCGACCTTGCTGCCTTACTTTACATTAAAATCGTTGCTAATTTATTGCTAGATTATTGCAAGAACCGCAATTCTACTTTTCCACATTATGACTTTACCTCTTTGCTAGCTTTGCATTTATGTTTACATTCTTCTTGCATCTTTTATATTCCTGTACCTCAACCCAAAATCTATCCAATTTAAGTTACCTTATCTAATCTAACACACCAAATCGTTAGTCACTAAACTTAATCTCTGTGGGAAAACGAATTAAATTATACTTATCACTTGCTGCAGACCATGTATGCTCGATGATCTTAGCGCTCTTCGCATTTACATTTTACATACACACTGAGCGCGCAACAAGTTTTTGGCGCCGCTGCCGGGGATTTTGTTTAGTAAACACGATTTGTGTTATTTTAGAAGAGCTTAATTTATTGGAGCTAATCTTTTGCATTTACAGGTACCAACAAAGCTGGTTTATGAATGAGTTTCCAAATCACAATCTAGAATTTGATCCTGAGCCTGAAAGAACTCTAAGGACCAGAAATAAAGTTAAGAAACGCCTTTTTAAACAGCAAAGCAACCTGTACTTCAGCACATTGTTGACCACGCAGAGTCAGTACAATTTGAACCACAACAAGCTGAAATGGAAAGAGCAGAAGAAGCACCAAATCAAGCACCTATCATTCGCAACCCTATATAAATTGCGAATGATAAAGATAGTGCTATTCTATCATACCTTGTACCAATACCTGAGGAGCTTAATCCGAGCATCATACGCCCCGAAATTACAGCTCACTCATTCGAGTTAAAACCTGTCATGTTTCAAATGCTGTCCACAGTTGGACAATTCTTTGGAGTGGAAAATGAAGACCCCCACAACCACTTGAGAAACTTCCTGGGAGTAAGTGACACCTTTGTCATCCCAGGAGTGTCTCAAGAGGCCTTGAGACTTTACCTTTTTCCATATTCATTAAGAGACAAGGCCAAGATGTGGCTGAACTCTTTCCCCTCTGGATCAATTGTCAATTGGACAGACTTTGCTGAAAAGTTCCTAGTAAAATACTTCCCTCCAGATAAGAACTCTGACTTTCGTGTTGACATCATCAAGTTCAAGCAAGCCGAAAATGAATCACTGCATGAAGCTTGGATCAGATTCAAAGATCTTCTACTCAAATGTCCACGCCATGGCATTCCATGGTGTATCCAGATTGAAGTATTCTTCAAAGGATGCAACCCCAGCACGAGGCAAGTCTTGAATTCCTCAGCTGGAGGTTCGATGCTATCAAAGAGCTATAACGAAGCCTATGAGATTTTGGAGAAAATCTCAACATCACATTGTCAATGGTCAGAGGATCCTGTGGAGCCAAACAGAAGGAAGGCTCAAGACATGGATGCACTCAGCGCAATGAGCAGCCAGATTAATGCTCTGACCAACCTGGTGAAGCAAATGACTCAACTCAATATTCAACAAAGTGTCAACACAGTGGCAGCTGTTTCAACAAGCACAGCAATAACCAACCAAGGTGAGGCACTAGTTTGTGGATTCTGTGGGGAAAGGCATATGTATGACTATTGCCCTGCTAATCCATCTTCGGTGTGCTATGTTGGAAGTCAACAACAACCAAGGAACAACCCCTATTCAAATACATATAACCCTGGTTGGAGAAACCACCCAAATCTCTCTTGGGGTGGACAACAAAGCACAAGCAAAACGCAAAATCAATCAAGACCGAGTGGACCACCTGGTATCACTCAACACCAACAAACTAGTCAACCCCCATATCAGGAACAATATGTCAACAACCAACCGATGGGAACATCAGTGGAGAACTTGCTGAAGGAATACATAGCAAAGAATGATGCAACTTTGTAGAGCCAGCAAGCAACCTTGAGAAGCTTAGAGAATGAGATTGGCAAGTTGGCAAACGAGCTGAAGAATAGGCCCCAAGGCAGACTGCCTGCAGACACAGAAACTCCAAGAAGGGATGGTAAGGAACAAGTTCAAGCTATTAAGCTATGGAGTGGAAGGCCATTGGTGATGAGTAGCAGAGAAGCACCAAAGAGAGTAGAGAATGAAGAGTCTAGTGCTCCACTGGATTCTCTGCCTAACTGTGATCAAATACAACCAAGCACAACAAGGGTGAGGCCGGATCCTATCATTGAGGAACCAGAAGAAATTACTAGGCCTCCCCCTAGGCAACCTGATTTGCCTACCTATGTGTCACCACCACCATACCCTCAAATGTTTGATTTTTATGATGATGACTCCTTTGTTACCTTCGAATCTAAGAAGAGTGATCCAATGGAATCTTCATATGAATTGGGGGAGTTGGTGAAAGTTGAGAAAAATGAAATTGTGCTGGATGAGGCCAAAGAGACTAATGCGCTGCTTGAGGAACAAGAATTTGAAATGTTTGAGGTTGCAGCAAGCTTCTCCACCAATGAAAGAGTTGAACCACCACCACCACAAATGCTTCAGTTGAAGGAGTTAGAAAGAGATATGCCAGAAAAAGAAGTCCCATCACACCAAACCTATGTTGTACCAACGCACATAAAGTACAAACCTTGGGATGTTATAACATGCAGTCTCTTTGAAAGAATCAACAATTTCAAGGTGTGGCAGAATGTCCGATCCCGTAAATCAAGACTTAAGTATCTTAAAGAAGCAGAAGTGGTGCCTCGAAACATTGAAGAATATCCATATGAGGCAGATTGACAAGGGAGATTTCTGATCCCTAAATTCTTAAATTAGGATTTTATCATGCTTTGCTTAGATTTCGTATCTTAGGAGTAGTTTATTTTGGGAATGAAATATTTATTATGTGCCAAAAATTATAGTCGTTTAGCATGAATTGATGATGCACAGTGGGCATATAGAACTGCATATAAAACACCTTTAGGAATGTCCCCCTATAGGCTAGTTTATGGAAAAGCATGCCATCTCCCCCTCGAAATAGAAAACAAAGCTTTTTGGGCTTTAAAAGAGTTGAATTTTTGCGTGACCGATGCGAGAACATTGCGGTCTCTGCAATTGCATGAGTTGGATGAACTAAGACACATGTCATATGAAAATGCTAAAATGTATAAGGAAAAGACTAAAATTTGGCATGATAGTAGACTTAGGATTAAGGACTTCAAAAAGGGACAGCATGTTCTATTGTTTAACTCACGATTGAAATTGTTTCCTGGCAAATTAAAGTCTCGTTGGTCAGGTCCTTTTGTGATTACTAATGTGTTTGTTCATGGTGCAATTGAAATTCGAAATCTGGAACAAGGTCAACCGTTCATGGTGAATGGTGCTAGATTGAAGCACTACTATGAGGAAGGAGACGTGAAAACGCTCTCAGCATTCCTCTTATCCGAAGCCTAAAAAGCAAGTCAAGAAAGGATGAGCAAGGGCGTTCAATGGAATGATGATTATGCTCAATCATCAGAGGAATATGGAATAGATAGTCCTTCGTTATTGTTTTTCTTTTAGATTGGTTACTGTATTGTTATTGCTAGCTTTAATTAAGTTTGTTTTTTGTGATTTAGAAGCGTGGCAATTGGAGATTTTTAAACGGCATTCGAGGGAGTATTTCTGATCCCTCTAAAAAACAAGAAAAAAATTTGCTTTTCTGTGACCTGTTACCCCACCAATATCAACTGTTTGTTCTGTTTTAAATTCTTAATTTGCCAAAGTAGAGTAGCTTAGTCTAGTTTAATGTCGTCTGATTAGATAGCTTAGATAATTTTGCTATTTTCTGTAGTTGTTTATGAACGAATATCGCATGCTAGGAGCCTTGATCACAGTTAAAACTGCTCTGTTGGAATCATTGCGAATTCTTTGCGGACACCGCAATATTTTGTTAGTTTAAGCATGTTGGTGTATGACTTTATGATGGGTTGTCTGTCTTTAAATCTCATGATTTGGCTGCATTACTGATGTCCATAGGTAGTCTGTCTATTGAGCATGCTGGATGAGTGTCAAGTACACCTTTGTTAGTTCTAACTAGCTTCATGAATTGTTAAGCATGTACCTCTGTTAGACCTTACCATGTTGGTTTTAGTAAATTTCTACTGTTGAGTTATCTGCACTATGAGGGTCATTCCATCCCTAGGAGTTTTAAGTCTGTTTAGTTTTTATTTAGACTAGATGCTTCTAAGATAAGTTTGGGGGTGTGCCACCTCAGACTCTCATTGGGGACAATGAGAAGTTTAAGTTTGGGGGAGGCAACCTCTAGGCCTAGGAACACTCCTCTCTCCTTTGAAAAATAGACATTCTTCTTCTAAAAAAAAATGAATAAGAAAGCAAAAGAAAAGTAAAGGGTACTGTCTCTCTCTAAGGATGCTGAGTAATCAGGGTCAGTTGTGTAACCCACAAGTGGCACTGCATCAAAAGGCAATTCAAAGAGAAGACTTTGCCAAAAGAGAAAAAAAGGAAAAGTAAAACCAAGGAAGAAGAATGTGTGCCAAAGAGCTACGGCCTAAGTGTTTAGATATCCTGTGAAATTGAACTCTGATCCTTAGTTTGCTAAACACATGGCTGTAGCTTGAATGTATGTCAAGGGAGATGAGTGTCTATCCAACACAGTGATGCCAGGGCTTAGTTTGTTCTATGGATACTGAACTCTGATACTCGTGTGTGCTAAGCCTGGCATGACTTTAAGGAATCCTAGGTAATTAAAAAATAAAGACATTAGAAGCATGTACTGAGTCTAAGTTAAAACTAGGGAGAATTTGAAAGCTTAGGGATAACTGCACAATGAGCTCAATGATATAGGCAGATAAACCAAAAGACAGGAAGTTGGTAAAAACAGAAGGTTTTAAAGGCGAGGGTAATCATAATAGACAAAGTATGAAGTTAGTTTTAGCCTAAGAGAGTGTCACAGGACAGCAATGCCTTTGACAGTAAACCTAGGAAAGTCAGCAAATCAGTTAGGTAGAGTTTAAAAGACAAGATTTAGCAGCCAAAGTAAGCCTTTATATTGCTCGAAGACGAGCAATAACTCAAGTTTAAAGTCATGTAAATCTATTAGTGAAACGATTTTAACCTATTTAAACTAATTAAAAGAGTTTAGCAGTAAATAAAGTACCCAAACTCTTTATTTACTTGCAACGATACTTAAGTAAGTCAGAATGGTCCCTGACGAATGGCAGTCGAGTCACTCCTTTACTAAATCAAGACATTCTTGACTAAATTCTAACTCCAGAATAACTCATATTCCTATAGCATCTTAGTTATCGTCTTTTGTCTGGATTCACTAACTCATTAGTAATTCCCGTAAGTGTGACCCTCCATTTTTAGAATGCACAGGACGGCCCCAACAACGCAACCGACTGGAATGTCAAAGTTGGGAATTGCCCTATGTTTCTTTATCCATAAATGGTGACTGAGTTGTTCTGATCCCCATGAAACGACCCTCCGACTGGATTGGTGCTCCTAGGGTCACCTTGCAGGCGGAACATGGGAATCTCACGGTTCAATCCAAGGGAGGAGATCGTAGGAAGTATTGACGTACTTCCTTCTCCCACTTACTATAGACACTTACTCCATTCACTTTGCTATTGAAAGTTGCAAACACCACCCGACTGGAGATGCCTCTAATGGCATCATGAGGCCCTGCAAAATTCTCACGTGTGAACTTTAGGGAGTGCGTAGCAGGAGAGGGATATATCATATATTCCTTCTCAACACTTCTACTAAGCATCGTGGACGGTAATTTTATGGTAAATACTCAGGTTTTATCCGGCTAAGAAAATAAAACCTTAAGTCTAGGTAAACTATTTACCTGAGATGTCTAGGTTATTAACTGGTAGTGAACTTTTGTACGTTCACAAATTTCGGGTTGTCGAAGCCCGCCAAAATAATATTTATATGCCGATTATACCGACTAACTTGTAGTTAGTGATAGCCGGGTCGAACCATAGGGAATTAGATTAATTCAAACTAGATTAATTTTAAGTTGCTAACGGTAAAAATGATGGAGCGTTTGGCACGCAGCGGAAGTGATTTGGATCATAGACACTCTAATTTCATCAATTTAAACAAACGGAAACATGCAAACGCAATGAAAAAGAGAAATTAGAACACATACCCTTGTCGTTCGAATTTCTTCAATTTCACCGCCAGAAGCTCCTCACGAGCTCAACGAGCCTTCTCACGAAACCTTCGTGGACCACCCACGGTAGTCCCGCTATCCTCGGGTCGAGAAACGGAGTAGTGGGACTCCTTTTACAAAAGAAAAGGAAGAAGAAGCTCACAGAAGAAAAAACAAATTTTCTCTTCACAGAGAGCTCAGCCAAAGGAAGAAGACGAAGAGGGGCGTTCAAATTGAAAAATTCTCATTTCTATTATGAACCCCAAAGTGCACTAAGCACTTTCTTTTTTTTTTTTTTTTTTTTTTTTAATTGATCTGTCGATATATACCTTATATATTTACATGTGTCTTACATTGCATTGCATGTAAGACACATGTAAATATATATATATATATATATATATATTATTTATATATTATTATTATTAAAAATAATAATAATTATTTTATTAATTAAACTTTTTAATTAATAAACAAAAAAATATATATATATATATATATATTAAATTAATTAATATTATTTAATTCAATATCAAATATTAATTGAATAATATAATTAATCCCGATTTTCCGAAAACTGACTTTTCACATATGAATCCTATTCATATTGTAGACCAATCTCATATTTAAATCATATTTAAATATGTCCATATTCTTCCACAAACCCGAATTTGAACGAATCAAATTCTTTTCTTTTCTTTTATATTGTTTCACGGCTTTATCCGAGCTAGCCAGGAGAACCGTAAGGACCTACAGATCATGAGCTCCAACGATACGAGATTATCCAGTCAAAACTCTTTCAACCAAACTAACCAACATTCGTTAACCCCCGGAGAATCCACTAAAGTCCAAGGGCTGCATTCTCCTCACTGTAGATATATTGTGTCCTGTTGATATAACTATCATCAGTAAGTCGATCCTTCACAGGTCGTTCGTAATCACAACGGGTCATTTATACCGTTTAACTCTTGTATTATATCTTGTTCCTTAAGTACCACTGACACCTCTAATGAACAATTGATTTGTGGTCCAACCATCAAATCAGATTCCTCCCTGATCAGGAGAGGATGGGCCCATTGTTCAAGACCTGGAGTCAGCACTTAAGGGAACAACCTCTCTACTAACCCTTAAAGTGGGTAGGAGTGAATTCCATCTCGCACAACTATGTCCCCAGCCACTTATTTGATCTTATCCCCAAGATGGTAGGCTTATTGAGTCGGCGATATGGCCACTCTCACCCGTACAAGTCAAAGGATAAGGTCAAATAAACAGGAGTTCATAGTGAGCTCAGGATTGAGATCGAGTTACCTAAGTCATCATATGAAAAAACCGGTCTTTACAGTAAACGGTGTTATAAAGAAAGAGCGATTTTATTTCTTGGTTCGGTCTTGTGCAAACTCATTGCACAGGACGCCCTCACCCACATGTCTCTACATGAAACGATTCGAATCACATCGTTTTGTACTATAGAAAGTGAACCGCGTCCAATAGTGTCCCCAGGATAAGGTACCCAGCCTTATCCCTATACTATAGACAATTTTGGCTGTCTTCTTGAACTTGATCCACATTCATGTCACACATGAAGTTCAAGTACTCATACTATCGCCATGGGTGTTAGTTATTGGTATAGGTTAATACAAACACAATTCACTAAAATTTAATAACAACTTTATTGAAATAAAATATATACATTCAAACAGTTTACAAACTACGAGTTTTAGGACATAAAACCCAACAAAAAATAGGAGAAATTGGATTTTAAAAGGGAGCTCTAAACTATTGAAGCTAACGGAAAATTAAAACAATAAAAATTGTGAAGGAACAAATTTAAATGGCATGTTTGACTTCAAAGAATGGGATTGATCACAATTGGTGTTCGGATCATCGATAACTAAATACATAGACACAACGCTTAAAGCACGCAATTCGTTTGGTTATTTCTAACTCAAACAACCCAAAGATACAATTAGAAAAGTGCAATTCTAATTGTTCTTGACAGTTTCTCAAAATAAGGTGATCAATCCTAAAATGATTAACGGACAGAGACAGGAACATTGCGATGAATTAACCTGGAGACTAAATCGATTTTTCCTCTTTACCCAAAATCTAACATGAAGGTTATCTCATTTCTACCCCCAACTGTCACTTGGGATCAAACTAAATACACATATTCAGATTTGTGTTACCTAGCGATTGAGGCAATTATACGTCCTAATCTCTAACGGTAAAGCATGCATAAGGACTCGGGCGTCACTCCTAATCAGTTACCCAAGCTATTTAGATGAAGAACAAGGAAGAAGATGCATAAGGAAGACAATCTAATTCATACACAAATTAGGGCAAATCTCCCCTTAATCCAAATTGATTACAATCCCAAACTAGAAATCAAACACTTACTTGTTTAGCTATCCATGGAAGTGAAGAAGAGAGCCACAAATGGCTAAGAATGCCCAAATTTCGAAAGAGGTAGGAGAAGAGCCAAAAGAGAATGCCCTAAATTAAGAAAAATGGGTATTTATACCCATTTTTCCGTCGGGCCAGCGCCTAGGCGCTGAACTCTCTCGAAAATTTACAAAATCGGGAATTTTTGTTGACTTTTAATGACAGGCTTCTGCTGGGTTTTAATGACGGGCATTTATAGTCACGGATAGGGCGCTGAGCGAGGGGCGCGCCGCGGGGGCGTGGGCATGAGGTTTGGACCGACCGTTGACTGGTGCAGTTGACTTTTACAAAATGAAAGAAAATTTTGCATTCACCATGATGTGAACCTGGGCATCCCCATTATCTTGGCAAGCCTTGAACCATTAAGCCATTAATCAATTTTGAGTTATAATTAGATTATTTAATTAATGTAGTATAATCACTCAAAACCGTTAATTAATAAAATGCTCTTAAATATTCATTTAAGCTCTTAATTTACGCAAATGCCCGATTTACCCCTTAACAATTAAATTATACAAAATATATCAATTAAGCCCAAATAATTATTCTATTTTACAAGACTTAGGAGCTAAATATTAGCACTTTTAGAGTGCTATCAAAATACCCCCAACCTAAATCTTGCTAGTTCTTGAGCTGTTGGGTTTTATGTCCTAAAACTCGTAGTTTGTAAACTGTTTGAATGTATATATTTTATTTCAATAAAGTTGTTATTGAATTTTAGTGAATTGTGTTTGTATTAACATATACACATAACTAACACCCATGGCGATAATATGAGTACTTGAACTTCATGTGTGACATGAATGTGAATCAAGTTCAAGTAGACAGCCAAAATGGTCTATAGTATAGGGATAAGGCTGAGTATCTTATTCTGGGGACACTATTGGACGCGGCTCACTTTGTATAGTACAAAACGATGTGATTCGAATCGTTTCATGTAGAGACATGTGAGTGAGGGCGTCCTGTGCAATGAGTTTGCACAAGACCGAACCAAGAAATAAAATCGCTCTTTCTTTATAACACCGTTTACTGTAAAGACTGGTTTTTTCATATGATGACTTAGGTAACTCGATCTCAATCCTGAACTCCTGTTTATTCAACCTTATCCTTTGACTTGTACGGGTGAGAGTGGCCAGATTGCCGACTCAATAAGCCTACCATCTTGGGGATAAGATCGAATAAGTGGTTGGGGACATAGTTGTGCGAGATGGAATTCACTCCTACCCGCTTTAAGGGTTAGTAGAGAGGTTGTTCCCTTAAGTGCTGACTCCAGGTCTTGAACAATGGGCCCATCCTCTCCTGATCAGGGAGGAATCTGATTTGATGGTTGGACCACAAATCAATTGTTCATTAGAGGTGTCAGTGGTACTTAAGGAACAAGATATAATACAAGGGTTAAACGGTATAAATGACCCGTTGTGATTACGAACGACCTGTGAAGGATCGACTTACTAATGATAGTTATATCAAGAGGACACAATATATCTACAGTGAGGAGAGTGCAGCCCTTGGACTTTAGTGGAGTCTCCGGGGGTTAACAAATGTTGGTTAGTTCGGTTGAAAGAGTTTTGACCGGATAATCTCGTATCTTTGGAGCTCATGATCTGTAGGTCCTTACGGTTCTCCTGGCTAGCTCGAATAAAGCCGTGAAACAATATAAAAGAAAAGAAAAGAATTTGAATCGTTCAAATTCGGGTTTGTGGAAGAATATGGACATATTTAAATATGATTTAAATATGAGATTGGTCTACAATATAAATTGGATTCATATGCAAACAGTCGGTTTTCGGAAAACCGGGTTTAATTATATTATTTAATTAATATTTGATATTTAATTAAATAATATTAATTAATATATATATATTATTTATTAATTAAAAAGTTTAATTAATAAAATAATTATTATTATTTTTAATAATATATATATATATATATATACATGTGTCTTACATGCAAGATGTAAGACACATGTTATATATATACAAGGTATATGAATCATCAGATCAATAAAAAAAAAAAAAAACAGGCGTGAGTGCTTTTTGGGTTTCATGATTTTCAAATTGAAATTGAAATTTTCATTCTCCGTCTTCTTCCTCGGATAAAAATAGCTCTTTGTGAAGAAAAAAGGTTTTTCTTCAGTGAGCTTCTTCCTTCTTTTCTCTTGTAAAAGAAGTCCCACTACTCCGTTTCTCGGCCCGAGGATAGCGGGATTACCGTGGGTGGTCCACGAAGATTTCGTGAGAAGGCTCGTTGAGCTTGTGAGGAGCTTCTGGCGGTGAAAATTGAAGAAATACGAAAGACAAAGGTATGTGTTCTAATTTCTCTTTTTCATTGCGTTTGCATGTTTCCGTTTGTTTAAATTGATGAAATTAGAGTGTCTATGATCCAAATCGCTTCTGCTGCGTTCCAAACGCTCCATCAATTGGTATCAGAGCGTTTTTGGCCACTCAATTTCCATCAATTTAAATTATGGTGGGTTTTATTTAAGAAATTGTTTCTGATTGGATTCTAAAGTGAATATCGATTTTGGCATAGTTTATTTTTTAATTTCATTATTTGTAATTGCCCGAGAATGTATGGGCTTTAATGCATGCTAAAGAGTCTGTATTTTTAGAGTCATTAGAGTCCATATAGGTTTCTTTGTGAAAGAAGTTTGAGTTTGAAACTCGCCGAAATGTTCGGTGTAAGTTCAAACTCGTTCTAGGCAATACGAGGAGAAATTGGAAGAAAATTTGGCCGAAGCGTTCGGAGGAAGCAAGTTGGTCAAAGGCGGTGCGAAGAGTTCGAAGTCCGCTCAAGACGTAGCTTGTTGATCAAGCTTGTAATAAATTAGTTATTGCTTGTTAAATGCCAAAATCGATCCACTTTAGTGTGTTTAATTAATTATGCATTGCGAATGTATGTTTTAATTAAATTCCATGTTTGTATGTGCATAACGTATGCCATATAGATTTAAAATCCCACCGTAGGAAGCATGCTTCATGCATTGAAAATATGTTATAAGTGTTATAATATATCGTATGCATATTTGGCAATTCATGAGTTTTGATATAAAAGTTATATTAATTCATGAATTCGTTGTTGTTAGTTCAATAGAATAATTGATATAAGTGTTATATTAATTATGAAATTGAATCAACAACATAGGTTGTCCTAATTTTATGCACATGGTATATTATAAGTGTTATAATGTATAGGATGCATGTTTATTCATGAGTATTAATATAAGAGTTATATTAATTCATGAATTAGATGTTGTTTGCTTAAATAGAATAATTGATATAAGTGTTATATTAATTATGAAATTAAACATCCAACATTAGATGCATTTTGTTTGTTATAAGTGTTATAATGTATAGGATGCATGCTTAATTCAGAGTATTGATATAAGTGTTATATTGATTATGAATTAAGAGTTGAATGTTTAAGAGCATAATCGATATAAGTGTTCTATTGATTATTAAATTAAATATTCAACTTGTCATGCCTTAGTGTTGCATGTTTGAGAAGCATGTAGAAGTTTGTTGTAGTTAGTCTTAGTTTTGCAAAGTGTTGTAAAATTGGCATAGACTTTTAAAATCTATAACAAAGACAAAGGCATGCTCACTTAGGGTTGAATGTATCGTTCCGTTTCATTAGATGAATAGGTCGATATCTTGTAAATGCTAAGGTTACAAGAAACTCACCCGGGGACATCCTGTTCGAGGTTGGAGGTATTTAAGCTGACGGTTTACGGAACACCTCCTACCTGGGGACCATCCGGTACTTGAGTAAAGTTAACCCGACTTTATGAGCATGCGTGAGTGGTGTGAGGTAATAAAATGTTTATCACCTAGACATCATAGGTAAAAGTTTGTTTTACCTAGACTTAGGTCTTATTGTCTTAGCCGGATAATGCCTGAGTAATTTACCCATTCCGTCTTAAAATACTTAGTAGAGGTGTTGAGAAGGTATATATGATATGTCCCTCTCCTCCTACGTTCTCTGTCAAGTTCACACCGTGAGAATTATGCTCGGCCTCGTGATGTCAATAGAGCATCCCCATTCGGATGGTATTTGCATAATTCAATAGCAAGGTGAATGGAGAAAGTATTTATAGTAAGTGGGAGAAGGAAGTATGTCAATACATCCTACGGTCTCTTCCATTGGATTAAACAGTGAGATTCCTATGTTCCGCCTGCTAGGTGCCCACAAGAGGTACCGATCCATTCGGAGGGCCGTTTCATAGGAATCGGAACATCTCAATCACCATTTATGGATAAAGAAACATAGAGCCATTCCCAACTTTGACATTTCCATTCGGTTGCATCGTTGGGGCCACCCTATGAATTCTAAAAATGGAGGGTCACACTTACGAGATTTGCTAAGGAGTTAGTAAATCTTGACCAAACAGCGATAACTAAGATGCTATAGGAATATGAGATATTCTGGTATTAGCATTTAGTCAAGAATGTCTTGATTCAGTGAAGGAATGCTTGACTGCCTCTCGGTAGCGACCATTCTGACCCACTGAAGTATCGTTGCAGTTTAATAATGAGTTTTGGGTACATTATTATTCTTTGCTAAATTCTTGATTGGTGTGTAAATTAGGTTAAAACTTTTTCACTAATATTTTTTCATTCTCTTTTCAGCATGTCTAGCTCTTTGATTCACTTACTAGCTTCCGATAAGTTAACCGACGATAACTACGCGACCTGGAAATCGAACTTGAATATGATTCTCGTTCTAGATGATCTCAGGTTCGTCTTATCAGAGGATTGTCCTCCCCCTCCTAGCTCGGATGCGACTCGAACTGTTCGAGAAGCATATGATAAATGGACAAGGGCTAATGATAAAGCCCGAGTCTATATCTTAGCCAGCATATCTGATGTGTTAGCTAAGAAGCACGAGGATATGGTTTCTGCTAAAGAAATCATGTTTTCATTACAGGAGATGTTTGGACTACCGTCCTCATCGGTCTGTCATGAAGCCCTCAAATACGTTTACAACTCTCGCATGAAGGAGGGTACCTCTGTTAGGGAGCATGTCCTTAGCATGATTGTCCACTTCAATGTGGCGGAAGTAAACGGAGCTACTATTGATGAGTCAAGTAAAGTAAGCTTTATCATGGAATCTCTTCCGAAGAGTTTCCTTCAGTTCAGAACCAATATGGTAATGAACAAGATAAAGTATAATTTGACTTATCTTCTCAGCGAGCTACAGACCTATCAGTCCCTTCACACTTCTAAAGGAAAAGAGAAGGAGGCAAACGTTGTCACTTCTAGGAAATTCCAAAAGGGGTCGTCTTCAGGGAGTAGGTCTGAACTTTCTTCTATTAAGAATAAGAGTATTCAAAAGAAGAAGAAAGATAAAAGGAAGGGAAAAGCACCTGCTGCAGGTAAGAGCAAGACTAAATCTACAGACAAAGGAAAATGTTTCCATTGTGGTGTAGATGGGCACTGGAAACGGAATTGCCCAAAGTATCTTGCAGAGAAAAAGGCTGAGAAGGAAAGACAATGTAAATATGATTTACTTGTTGTTGAAACATGTTTAGTAGAACATGATTGTCATACCTGGATACTTGATTCAGGAGCTACTAACCATGGTTGTTCTTCTTTTCAGGAAACTAGTTCTTGCCAGCCACTTTCTCGAGGTGAGATAACTCTCAGAGTTGGAACTGGAGAGGTTGTCTCAGCTAAAGCAGTGGGAGCTGTAAAGTTGTTGTCTAGAGATAGTTTCATTTTACTAGAAAATGTACTCCTGGTTCCTACCTTCAAGAGGAATCTTGTATCTATATCTTGTTTGTTAGAACAGTTGTATAAAGTATCTTTTGTTCATAATGAAGCATTCATTAGCAAAAGAGGTGTACGTATTTGTTCTGCGAAACTGGAAAACAACTTGTATGTGTTAAGACCAACCGAAGCCAAAGCTATTTTGAACACTGAAATGTTTAAAACAGCTGAGACTCAAACTAAAAGGCAGAAACTTTCTCCAAGTACTTATCTTTGGCACTTAAGACTAGGTCACATTAATCTCAATAGGATTGGGAGATTGGTTAAGAGTGGTCTGCTAAATCGTTTAGAGGACAACTCTTTACCACCATGTGAGTCTTGTCTTGAGGGCAAAATGACCAAACGATCTTTTTCTGAAAAAATGTCATAGGTCCAAAGAACCTCTAGAAATCGTGCATTCGAATCTCTGCGGTCCTTTGAATGTCAAAGCACGAGGAGGGTACAGTTTCATTGATGATTATTCTAGGTACGGTTATCTTAATCTAATGCATCATAAGTCCGAAGCTCTTGAAAAGTTCAAAGAGTATAAGGCAGAGGTTAAGAACACATTAGGTAAATCGATAAAAACACTCCGATCAGATCGAGGTGGAGAGTATATGGATTTAAGATTCCAGGACTATATGATAGAACATGGAATAGTATCTCAACTCTCAGCGCCAGGAACACCACAGCAGAATGGTGTGTCCGAGAAGAGAAATAGAACCCTGTTAGACATGGTTCGATCTATGATGAGTTATGCTCATTTGCCTAGTTCGTTTTGGGGATATGCAGTAGAGACTGCAGTATATATTTTGAACATGGTTCCCTCTAAGAGTGTTTCTGAAACACCTTATGAGTTATGGAGAGGGCGTAAAGGTAGTTTACGTCACTTCAGGATTTGGGGGTGTTCGGCACATGTGCTAGTACCCAATCCAAAGAAGTTGGAACATCGTTCAAAATTGTGCCTATTTGTAGGTTACCCCAAGGAAACGAAAGGTGGTCTATTTTACGATCCTCATGAGAACAAGGTACTAGTATCGACTAATGCCACGTTCTTAGAGGAAGACCACATGAGAGATCATCAACCGTCGAGCAAAATTCTTTTGTCCGAATTTTCCAGGAAAGCTATAGACGGATCAACAAAGGTTGTTGATCAGGCTGGTCCTTCTCAAGAGTTGAGAAAGCCTCGACGCAGTGGGAGGGATGTGAGACAGCCTGACCGCTACATCGGCTTGTCTGAAACTCAAGTCGTCATACCTGATGATGGCGTTGAGGATCCATTGACCTTTAAACAGGCAATGAATGACATAGACGAGGACCAGTGGCTTAAAGCCATGGATCTCGAAATGGAGTCTATGTACTTCAATTCGGTCTGGGATCTTGTAGACCAACCAGATAGTGAAAGACCTATCGGTTGCAAGTGGATCTACAAGAGAAAACGAGACCAAGCCGGTAAGGTGCAAACCTTTAAGGCTTTGTTGGGTTTTATGTCCTAAAACTCGTAGTTTGTAAACTGTTTGAATGTAAATAAATATTATATTTCAATAAAGTTGTTATTGAATTTTAGTGAATTGTGTTTGTATTAACCTATACCAATAACTAACACCCATGGCGATAGTATGAGTACTTGAACTTCATGTGTGACATGAATGTGAATCAAGTTCAAGTAGACAGCCAAAATGGTCTATAGTATAGGGATAAGGCTGGGTACCTTATCCTGGGGACACTATTGGACGCGGCTCACTTTGTATAGTACAAAACGATGTGATTCGAATCGTTTCATGTAGAGACATGTGAGTGAGGGCGTCCTGTGCAATGAGTTTGCACAAGACCGAACCAAGAAATAAAATCGCTCTTTCTTTATAACACCGTTTACTGTAAAGACCGGTTTATTCATATGATGACTTAGGTAACTCGATCTCAATCTTGAGCTTACTATGGACTCCTGTTTATTTGACCTTATCCTTTGACTTGTACGGGTGAGAGTGGCCAGATCGCCGACTCAATAAGCCTACCATATTGGGGATAAGATCGAATAAGTGGCTGGGGACGTAGTTGTGCGAGATGGAATTCACTCCTACCCGCTTTAAGGGTTAGTAGAGAGGTTGTTCCCTTAAGTGCTGACTCCAGGTCTTGAACAATGGGCCCATCCTCTCCTGATCGGGGAGGAATCTGATTTGATGGTTGGACCACAAATCAATTGTTCATTAGAGGTGTCAGTGGTACTTAAGGAACAAGATATAATACAAGGGTTAAACGGTATAAATGACCCGTTGTGATTACGAACGACCTGTGAAGGATCGACTTACTAATGATAGTTAGATCAACAGGACACAATATATCTACAGTGAGGAGAGTGCAGCCCTTGGACTTTAGTGGAGTCTCCGGGGGTTAACGAATGTTGGTTAGTTCGGTTGAAAGAGTTTTGACCGGATAATCTCGTATCGTTGGAGCTCATGATCTGTAGGTCCTTACGGTTCTCCTGGCTAGCTCGGATAAAGCCGTGAAACAGTATAAAAGAAAAGAAAAGAATTTGAATCGTTCAAATTCGGATTTGTGGAAGAAGAATAGACATATTTAAATATGATTTAAATATGAGATTGGTCTGAAAACATGAATAGGATTCATGTGCAAAAAGTCGGTTTTCGGAAAACCGGGTTTAATTATATTATTTAATTAATATTTGATATTGATTAAATAATATCAATTAAAATATATATATATATTTTATTAATTAAAAAGTTTAATTAATAAAATAATTATTATTATTTTAATAATAATAATTTATAAATATATATATATATATATATATGTGTGTCTTACATGCAAGCATGTAAGACACATGTAAGAAGGATATATATATATTGACAGATCATTTATAAAAAAAAAAAAAAGAAAAAAAAAAATTAAATCCATAGTGGATTTTGGGGTTCACTATATGAAAATTGAATTTGGAATTCAATTACTTCTTCTTCTCCGTCTGCAGCTTTCTGTTTTAAGAAAATTGGTTTTCTTCAGTGAGTCTTCTTCCCTCTTTTCTTTTGTAAAAGGAGTCCCACTACTCCGTTTCTAGGCCTGAGGATAGCGGGACTACCGTGGGTGGTCCACGAAGGTTTCGTGAGAAGGCTCGGTGAGCTGGTGAGGAGCTTCTGGCGGTGAATTTGGAGAAATACGAACTACAAGGGTATGTGTTCTAATTTCTCTTTTTCATCGCTTTTGCATGTTTCCGTTTTGTTTAAATTGATGAAATTAGAGTGTCTATGATCCAAATCGCTTCCGCTGCGTGCCATGAGCGCTCCATCAGGCTCGACTTGTTGCAAAAGGTTATTCCCAAAGAGAAGGGGTGGACTATGAAGAAACTTTTTCTCCTGTTGCCATGTTAAAGTCGATTAGAATACTCTTATCCATTGCTACATTTTATGATTATGAAATCTGGCAAATGGATGTCAAGACTGCCTTTCTGAATGGTAATCTTGAGGAGAGTATCTATATGGCTCAACCAGAGGGATTCATACTTCAGGGTCGAGAGCAAAAGGTTTGCAAGCTTAATCGACCCGACATCTGCTAACGGAAAATTAAAACAATAAAAACTGTGAAGGAACAAATTTAAATGGCATGTTTGACTTCAAAGAATGGGATTGATCACAATTGGTGTTCGGATCATCGATAACTAAATACATAGACACAACGCTTAAAGCACGCAATTCGTTTGGTTATTTCTAACTCAAACGACCCAAAGATACAATTAGAAAAGTGCAATTCTAATTGTTATTGACAGTTTCTCAAAATAAGGTGATCAATCCTAAAATGATTAACGGACAGAGACGGGAACATTGCGACGAATTAACCCGGAGACTAAATCGATTTTTCCTCTTTACCCAAAATCTAACATGAAGGTTATCTAATTTCTACCCCCAACTGTCACTTGGGATCAAACTAAATACCCATATTCAGATTTGTGTTACCTAGCGATTGAGGCAATTATACGTCCTAATCTCTAACGGCAAAGCATGCATAAGGACTCGGGCGTCACTCCTAATCAGTTACCCAAGCTATTTAGATGAAGAACAAGGAAGAAGATGCATAAGGAAGACAATCTAATTCATACACAAATTAGGGCAAATCTCCCCTTAATCCAAATTGATTACAATCCCAAACTAGAAATCAAACACTTACTTGTTTAGCTATCCATGGAAGTGAAGAAGAGAGCCACAAATGGCTAAGAATGCCCAAATTTCGAAAGAGGTAGGAGAAGAGCCAAAAGAGAATGCCCTAAATTAAGAAAAATGGGTATTTATACCCATTTTTCCGTCGGGTCAGCGCCTAGGCGCCATAAGTCAGCGCCTAGGCGCTGAGCTCTCTGGAAAATTTACAAATTCGGGCATTTTTGTTGACTTTTAATGACGGGCTTCTGCTGGGTTTTAATGACGGTCATTTAAGGTCACAGATAGGGCGCGCGGGCGAGGGGGAGCGCAGGCATGAGGTGTTGACCGACCGTTGACTGTTGACCGTTGACTGGTGCAGTTGACTTTTACAAAATGAAGGAAAATCCTAAATTCACCCAGATTTGACCTTGGGCATCCACATTGTCTTGGCAAGCCTTGCACCATTAAGCTATTAATCAGTTTTGAGTTATAATTAGATTATTTAATTAATGAAGTATAATCACTCAAAACTGTTAATTAATAAAATGCTCTTAAATATTCATTTAAGCTCTTAATTTACGCAAATGCCCGATTTATCCCTTAACAATTAAATTATACAAAATATATCAATTAAGCCGAAATAATTATTCTAATTTACAAGACTTAGGAGCTAAATATTAGCACTTTTAGAGTGCTATCATTAACAAATTATTAACCTCACACCTCACACGCATGCTCATAAAGCATGGTTAACTTTACTCAAATACCGGGTAGTCCCCAGGTAGGAGGTGTTCCGTCAATTCAAGTCCTCCAACCTTAGACAGAAGTTCACCGGGTGAGTTTCTCATAACCTTAGCATTTACGAGATAACGACCTATTTTATCTAATAAAACAGACCGGACCATTTAACCCTAAATGAGCATGCCACTTATCTTTGTTATAGATTTTAAAAGTCTAAGTCATTTTTACAACACTTGCAAAAAACTAGACTTACTACAACAAACTTCTATATGCTTCTCAAACATACATTCGCTAAGGCATGACAAGTTGAATATTTAACTTCATAATCAATATAACACTTATATCGATTATGCTCTTAAACATACAACTCCTAATTAATAAATTAATATAACACTTATATCAATTTTCAAGAATTAAACATGCATCGTATACATTATAACACTTATAACATACAATTTGCATAAAACTAATGTTGGAAGTTTTAATTTCATATTTAATATAACACTTATATCAATTATTTTATTAAACATTAAAATCCAATTCATGTAATAATATAACTCTTATATTAATACTCATGAATTAAACATCATATACATTATAACACTTATAACATACAATCTGCATAAAACTTAGGCAACTTATGTTGTAGGTTCAATTCCACAATTAATATAACATATATATTAATTATTCTATTAAACTAACAACAACTAATTCATGAATTAATATAACTTTTATATTAATACTCATGAATTCCTAAATATGCATACTATATATTATAACACTTATAACATATTAACTATTCATGGAACATGCTTCCTACGGTGGGATTTTAAATCTATATGGCATACGTGCGGAAGCGATTTGGATCATAGACACTCTAATTTCATCAATTTAAACAAACCGAAACATGCAAACGCAATGAAAAAGAGAAATTAGAACACATACCCTTGTCGTTCGAATTTCTTCAATTTCACCGCCAGAAGCTCCTCACGAGCTCAACGAGCCTTCTCCCGAAACCTTCATGGACCACCCACGGTAGTCCCGCTATCCTCGGGCCGAGAAACGGAGTAGTGGGACTCCTTTTACAAAAGAAAAGGAAGATGAAGCTCACAGAAGAAAAACCAAATTTTCTCTTCACAGCGAGCTCACCCAAAGGAAGAAGACGAAGAGGGGCGTTCAAATTGAAAAATTCTCATTTCTATTATGAACCCCAAAGTGCACTAAGCACTTTTTTTTTTTTTTTTTTTTTATTTAATTGATCTGTCGATATATACCTTATATATTTACATGTGTCTTACATTGCATTGCAGGTAAGACACATGTAAATATATATATATATATATATATATATATATATATTCTTTATATATTATTTATATATTATTATTATTAAAAATAATAATAATAATTTTATTAATTAAACTTTTTAATTAATAAAAAAAATATATATATATATTAAATTAATTAATATTATTTAATTCAATATCAAATATAAATTCAATATTATAATTAATATCGGTTTTCCGAAAACCGACTTTTCACATATGAATTCAATTTATATTGTAGACCAATCTCATATTTAAATCATATTTAAATATGTCCATATTCTTCCACAAACCCGAATTTGAACGATTCAAATTCTTTTCTTTTCTTTTATATTGTTTCACGGCTTTATCCGAGCTAGCCAGGAGAACCGTAAGGACCTACAGATCATGAGCTTCAACGATACGAGATTATCCGGTCAAAACTCTTTCAACCGAACTAACCAACATTCGTTAACCCCCAGAGACTCCACTAAAGTCCAAGGGCTGCACTCTCCTCACTGTAGATATATTGTGTCCTGTTGATATAACTATCATCAGTAAGTCGATCCTTCACAGGTCGTTCGTAATCACAACGGGTCATTTATACCGTTTAACCCTTGTATTATATCTTGTTCCTTAAGTACCACTGACACCTCTAATGAACAAATGATTTGTGGTCCAACCATCAAATCAGATTCCTCCCTGATCAGGAGAGGATGGGCCCATTGTTCAAGACCTGGAGTCAGCACTTAAGGGAACAACCTCTCTACTAACCCTTAAAGCGGGTAGGAGTGAATTCCATCTCGCACAACTATGTCCCCAGCCACTTATTTGATCTTATCCCCAAGATGGTAGGCTTATTGAGTCGGCGATCTGGCCACTCTCACCCGTACAAGTCAAAGGATAAGGTCAAATAAACAGGAGTTCATAGTGAGCTCAAGATTGAGATCGAGTTACCTAAGTCATCATATGAAAAAACCGGTCTTTACAGTAAACGGTGTTATAAAGAAAGAGCGATTTTATTTCTTGGTTCGGTCTTGTGCAAACTCATTGCACAGCCGCGTCCATTTTGGTTGTCTTCTTGAACTTGATCCACATTCATGTCACACATGAAGTTCAAGTACTCATACTATCGCCATGGGTGTTAGTTATTGGTATAGGTTAATACAAACACAATTCACTAAAATTCAATAACAACTATTTTGAAATAAAATATATACATTCAAACAGTTTACAAACTACGAGTTTTAGGACATAAAACCCAACAATGCACATACATGATGGAGCGCATGGCACGCAGCGGAAGCGATTTGGATCCTAGACACTCTAATTTCATCAATTTAAACAAACGGAAATATGTAAAAGCAATGAAAAAGAGAAATTAGAACACATACCCTTGTCGTTCGTATTTCTTCAATTTTCACCGCCAGAAGCTCCTCACGAGCTGAACGAGCCTTCTCACGAAACCTTCATGGACCACCCACGGTAGTCCCGCTATCCTCGGGGTGAGAAACGGAGTAGTGGGACTCCTTTTACAAAAGAAACGGACGAAGAACCTCACTGAATCAAAACAATACAGAGAGCTGGGAAGAGGAAGAAGACGTGGTTTAAAAAAAAATGAAATCCAAATTTCATTTGAATTGTGAAACCCAAAGAGCACTCAGTTCTTTTGTTTTTCTTTTTTCTTTTCTTTTTTTTTAATTGATCTGATGATATATATATATACCTTGTATATAAAATTTACATGTGTCTTACATCCTTGTAAGACACATGTAAATATATATATATATTGACCAATAGTGTCCCCAGATTAAGGTACCCAGCCTTATCCCTATACTATAGACCATTTTGGCTGTCTTCTTGAACTTGATCCACATTCATGTCACACATGAAGTTCAAGTACTCATACTATCGCCATGGGTGTTAGTTATTGGTATAGGTTAATACAAACACAATTCACTAAAATTCAATAAAAACTTTATTGAAATAAAATATATACATTCAAACAGTTTACAAACTACGAGTTTTAGGACATAAAAGCCAACAATGCACATACATGATGGAGCGCATGGCACGCAGCGGAAGCGATTTGGATCTTAGACACTCTAATTTTATCAATTTAAACAAACGGAAACATGTAAAAGCAATGAAAAAGAGAAATTAGAACACATACCCTTGTCGTTCGTATTTCTTCAATTTTCACCGCCAAAAGCTCCTCAAGAGCTGAACGAGCCTTCTCACGAAACCTTCGTGGACCACCCACGGTAGTCCCGCTATCCTCGGGCTGAGAAACGGAGTAGTGGGACTCCTTTTACAAAAGAAACGGACGAAGAACCTCACTGAATCAAAACAATACAGAGAGCTGAGAAGAGGAAGAAGACGTGGTTTCAAAAAAAATGAAATCCAAATTTCATTTGAATTGTGAAACCCAAAGAGCACTCAACTCTTTTGTTTTTTTTTTTTTTTTTAATTGATCTGATGATATATATACCTTGTATATAAAATTTACATGTATCTTACATCTTTGTAAGACACATGTAAATATATATATATATTTATATATTATTATTATTAAAAATAATAATAATTATTTTATTAATTAAAATTTTTAATTAATAAATATATATATATATATATATTAATTAATATTATTTAATTCAATATCAAATATTAATTAAATAATATAATTAATCCCAGTTTTCCGAAAACCGACTTTTCACATATGAATCCAATTCATATTGTAGACCAATCTCATATTTAAATCATATTTAAATATGTCCATATTCTTCCACAAACTCGAATTTGAACGATTCAAATTCTTTTCTTTTCTTTTATATTGTTTCACGGCTTTATCCGAGCTAGCTAGGAGAACCGTAAAGACCTACAGATCATGAGCTCCAACGATACAAGATTATCCGGTCTAAACTCTTTCAACCGAACTAACCAACATTCGTTAACCCCCGGAGACTCCACTAAAGTCCAAGGGCTGCACTCTCCTCACTGTAGATATATTGTGTCCTGTTGATATAACTATCATCAGTAAGTCGATCCTTCACAGGTCGTTCGTAATCACAACGGGTCATTTATACCGTTTAACCCTTGTATTATATCTTGTTCCTTAAGTACCACTGACACCTCTAATGAACAATTGATTTGTGGTCCAACCATCAAATCAGATTCCTCCCTGATCAGGAGAGGATGGGCCCATTGTTCAAGACCTGGAGTCAGCACTTGGGAACAACCTCTCTACTAACCCTTAAAGCGGGTAGGAGTGAATTCCATCTCGCACAACTATGTCCCCAGCCACTTATTCGATCTTATCCCCAATATGGTAGGCTTATTGAGTCGGCGATCTGGCCACTCTCACCCGTACAAGTCAAAGGATAAGGTCAAATAAACAGGAGTTCATAGTGAGCTCAGGATTGAGATCGAGTTACCTAAGTCATCATATGAAAAAAACCGGTCTTTACAGTAAACGGTGTTATAAAGAAAGAGCGATTTTATTTCTTGGTTCGGTCTTGTGCAAACTCATTGCACAGGACGCCCTCACTCACATGTCTCTACATGAAACGATTCGAATCACATCATTTTGTACTATACAAAGTGAGCCGCGTCCAATAGTGTCCCCAGGATAAGGTACCCAGCCTTATCCCTATACTATAGACCATTTTGGCTGTATACTTGAACTTGATCCACATTCATGTCACACATGAAGTTCAAGTACTCATACTATCGCCATGGGTGTTAGTTATTGGTATAGGTTAATACAAACACAATTCACTAAAATTCAATAACAACTTTATTGAAATAAAATATATACATTCAAACAGTTTACAAACTACGAGTTTTAGGACATAAAACCCAACAATACAAACATGGAAGTTAATTAAAACATACATTCGCAATGCATAATTAATTAAACACACTAAAGTTGATCGATTTTGGCATTTAGCAAACAATAACTATTTTATTACAAGCTTGATCATCAAGCTAAGTCTTGAGCGGACTTCGAACTTTTCGCACCGCCATTGACAAGCTTGCTCCCCCGAAAAACTCCCACTTGGACTAAAACGTCAGTGGAGTACATGCTGGTCGAGAGAACTAGAATATCAAATATCTAAAGTTTCTCCCACTGTCCTACTGAGCAGCTCGCAACCATAGACTTTTTAGGTGTCTCTCAAACACTTTAGCCGTGAGAGACTTAGTAAACGGATCAGCAATGTTGTGCTCCGAGGCTACCTGTGTGACGATCACATCTCCTCGTTGCACTATCTCCCTGATGAGATGATACTTCCGCTCAATATGCTTTCCATGCTTATGGCTTCTAGGTTCTTTAGAATTTGCCACTGCACCCCTGTTATCACAATAAAGGGTGATTGGCAAGTTCATATTTGGAACAATTTCCAAATCTGTCAAGAACTTCCTAAGCCATACAGCTTCCTTCGCTGCTTCGCAAGCTGCGACATACTCAGCTTTCATGGTGGAGTCAGCAATACAACCTTGCTTTATACTCCTCCATACTATTGCTCCTCCGTTAAAAGTGAACACTGATCCTGATGTAGATTTCCTGGAATCTATATCAGTCTGAAAATCAGAGTCAGTGTATCCAGCAAGGATCAAATCCTTCGCGCCATACACAAGCACATAGTCTCTCGTAATCCTAAGATACTTGAGGACGTGTTTAACGGTTGTCCAGTGATCATATCCTGGATTGGACTGGAACCTACTGACAATTCCTACTACATAACAGATGTCAGGTCGTGTACACAACATAGCGTACATGAGACTACCAACTGCAGATGCATAGGGAATTCGTCTCATATCCTCAACCTCTTGAGGTGTCTTAGGAGACTGTTCCTTAGACAAGTGAATTCCATGCCTAAAAGGCAGCGAACCTTTCTTGGAATTCTGCATTGAATATCTTGACAACACCTTGTCAATATAAGATGCTTGAGACAGCGCTAGCACTTTGTTCTTACGATTCCTTATAATCTGAATCCCTAGAACAAACTGAGCCTCTCCCAAATCTTTCATTTGGAATTGGGTCGCTAGCCAATTCTTAACGCCAATTAGGAACCCTACATCATTCCCAATGAGTAGTATATCGTCTACGTACAAGACTAAGAAAGCTACAACAGTATTGACTACTTTCTTGTAAACACAAGGTTCGTCAATATTTTGTTCAAAGCCATAAGATTTGATCGCCGTATCAAACCTTATATTCCAGGATCTAGATGCTTGCTTAAACCCACAAATGGTTCGATTAAGCTTGCAAACCTTTTGCTCTTGACCCTGAAGTATGAATCCCTCTAGTTGAGCCATATAGATACTCTCCTCAAGATTACCATTCAGAAAAGCAGTCTTGAAATCCATTTGCCAGATTTCATAATCATAAAAATGTAGCAATGGATAAGAGTATTCTAATCGACTTTAACATGGCAACAGGAGAAAATGTTTCTTCATAGTCCACCCCTTCTCTTTGGGAATGACCTTTTGCCACAAGTCGAGCCTTAAAGGTCTGCACCTTACCGGCCTGGTCTCGTTTTCTCTTGTAGATCCACTTGCAACCGATAGGTCTTTCAATATCTGGTTGGTCTACAAGATCCCAGACCGAATTGAAGTACATAGACTCCATTTCTAGATCCATGGCTTTAAGCCACTCGTTCTTGTCTATGTCATTCATTGCCTGTTTAAAGGTCAATGGATCCTCAACGCCATCATCAGATATGACGACTTGAGTTTCAGACAAGCCGATGTAGCGGTCAGGCTGTCTTACATCCTTCCCACTGCGTCGAGGCTTTCTGAACTCTTGAGAAGGACCAGCCTGATCAACAACCTTTGTTGATTCGTCTGTAGGTTTCTTGGAAAATTCGGACAAAACAATTTTGCTCGACGGTTGATGATCTCTCATGTGGTCTTCCTCTAAGAACGTGGCATTACTCGATACTAGTACCTTGTTCTCATGAGGATCGTAAAATAGACTACTGTTGCGTGCTCAATGTGTAAATTAAAATGCAATGATAGAGCACTCAGAACATGCAAGCATACATGGTCTTGTAGCAAGTAATAAGTATTTTTTCATTCGATTTCCCACAGAGATTTATTCTTAGTTACTAACGAAGTGAGAGGTTAAGTGAGAAAGGGTGGTTTAAATGAGGTAGATTTGGGTTTAAAGTGCCTAACTATTAAGGTACGTACGAGATATGGAAGCATAAACAAGTGCAAGAAGATAGAAAAACTCGAATGTAGAAGGAAAAGAATTGCGGAAACAGCAATTTTCTAGCAATGTTACTAGCAGCGAATTAGAGGTAAAGCAGGGAAACAAGGGCTACTAACGACTCCTCTATAGGCTTTCTCATACGATTCTCAAGCAGTAGATCAACTCATCATGCATCAAACTAACTCAATCTCATGTATCTTCCGATTTCATGCATTAGATCCTTTAGTTTACTCATGTCCAAGTAAGGCATTAAGCATCTATTTATAAAAGCAAGTTTAGTGATTTGTACTAGGAAAACGCCTATTCCTAGGTCGTTTTCTGGCTACCATGCAAGGCTAGCATGAATGTACGACTCTGAACTCTTACTCCTTCCAGAGGTTAGGAGTTCTTTGGACAAAATGGATGGCCAATCGAAATTGCCCGTGGGATGAAGCTTACATACATTCAATGCATTCGAAATTAACCTACATGCTTGATTCACGTATTTCTACCTATAGACTTGTCATTAGCATACCCTTATGTGGTTTAGTTACTCATGGAGGAAGATGGAATAGAAAGTTTTGAGTATTTAAACATGCTCGACAGTATTCAAGAAGAAACGACAGCAGACAGAAGAGATGGAGAACTTGCGAAGTGATGAAATAATGCTTCGATTAACCAAAGTTTGAACTAAACAAATAACAACTCTGAACAACTAAAGCTAAACAGAAGAGTACGAAATAGAGTGGAGTAGTAGACAAAAGTGAAATAGCAAAGACATAAGCAAGAAGGGAAACAAAAACAACAGAAAACAGCAAAGTATGCGTGTGAACTCCTCGCCGCAACGCCTCAGATGAAAGTCAAAGGTAAGCTTGATCGTGGATGAATCCAATCAGAACAGATGAAATATCCTCTCTTCTTCCTCTTAGATTATCGATTCCACCAGCTGAAACCTCCACGCCAACGCCCGTGAGAGAAAACAATGAGAAACTGCGTTGAGGAAAGAGATCTACGCCTTTCGAGTGTGTCTTCAACCTTCCCCTTTGACCTCCTTTTATAGTGTTCTGCAGGTACGATTCGGCCAAGGAGAACCATCCATTCTGAACGTCGTTCTTCTACGTGGCAGCAGGAGAAAAAACGAGCAGCTGAAAGATCGCAACAAAATAGAAATCAGTTAAACAAGTAACAACTTTCACTTAAAACATTGTTGAGACCGCAATGTTTCCGCAATGCTTCAACAATGTGCAAATTTCAACTCTTTAGCTTTGTTTTTGGTTCTTTTTCTTTCCTTTTACACATAAGTCCTAATTTAGCTTCATTCTACTAATTCTCATATATAAGCACAAGTTTAAGCTAAATTCTACCAAAACGCTTAAGAGTGTCCATCGTTCTATAGGAAATAAGTCCTAAAATAGTCACTTTTGGAGACGTAACACACCCCCAAACTTAAGGTTTTGCTCGTCCTCGAGCAATATAAGGACTTACTTGGGCTGCTGTTAATCTCTCTAACCACTTGCTTGACTTCCCTAAGTTCACTACCTTAGGCAATGCTGTCCTGTGACACGCTTCTAAGTTTAAATCCACTTCTCTTTTTGCTTCTTCTGATTTCTCTCGCCTTATCATCCTACTGTTTTACGAACTCCCTACAACTGATCTATCTGCTTTGGTCATTAGGTTCATTGTGCAACTATCCCTAACTTTTTAAATTCTACCTAGCTTTACCCTAGACTCAGTACATGCTTCTAATATTTTTCTTTTGAGCTACCTAGGGTTCCTTGGAGTCATGCCAGTCTTAGTATAAACCAGTGTCAGTAGTACATTCATAGAACAACCTAAACCCTAGCATCACTACATTGGATATACATTCATCTCCCTTAACAAACCTATAAGCTACAACCCTATGCTTAGCTAATTGAGGACCAGAGTTCTTTTATTCAGGACACCTAACCACATATCTATAACTCATAGGCCTACACTCTTCTTCCTTAGTTTTTCCTTTTTTCCTTCTTTCTTTGGTGGAGCCTCTCCTTTTGTTACCTTTTGATGCAATGCCACTTGTGGGTTACACCCATGGCACTGATTACTCAGCAACCTCAAGAGAGACACCACTCTTTATTCTTTTGTTTCATTTTTTTTTCAGTTCATCATTTTTTCAAAGGAAGAAGAAGAATGCTTATGTTTAAAAAGGGAGAGAGGAATGTTCCTAGGCCTAGGGCTGCCTCCCCCAAACTAAAACTTCTCATTGTCCCCAATGAGAGTCTGAGGTGGCACACCCCCAAACTTGTTCTAGAAGCATCTAGTCTAGGGCACAACAAGGAGAATCTAAAAGTCCTAGGCATAGAATGAACTTTCTCAAAGCAAATAACACAACAGCAGAATTTTGTAAAAACAGTATATTAGGGCTTAAAGAGATGCATGCTGAGCAACTTAAGGGAGCTAATTTAAACTATCAAAGGTGTTCTAAGACACTCATCCAACATGCTCACAGATAGGTCATATATGGCAGTCAAGCAAGCAGCAAGAGAGCAAAAATTAAACAGAACCAACCTATCTATCAGTCAGTCAATAGCATGCGATAACTAACAAAAATTGCGGCATCCGCAAAAAATTTTCAATAAACCTACAGGGCATATTTATCAATGATCAAGGCCCCTAGCATGCTATTTCCAATCATCCAAAACTACTCAAAATAGGAAACTAAAACAAACTAACTACTCAGATATCAACAACCTACACTAAAACTATCCTAAACAATTAAAAACAGAACAATTATTGGAATCAAAACAATAGTCACAAGTTAACGAAAAGCAGGTTTGTTTTTTTTCTTTTTTCAAAAGGGAACAGAAGTACTCCCTCGAGTGCCCTTCAGACTGGCACTCAAACATCATCATCATCATCCCTCCTTTCCCTAGGAGGTGCCCACGATTTCAGTAGATCAGTAGGGAAGGCAGGGAAGATGCAGCCTAACTGATCAGCCACGTCTTTGTCCCTCGCCTGCGCATATTCAGCCCACTGCGCCATCTTCTGCTGGAGGTCCATTAAGCAGGCCATGGATAAGGATTGAGCAGCCACCAAGCCGTCCAGCTCAAACTCCATATTACCTCTCCGTCGCATCCGCAAGCCAGTGGGCAGTTCCAGATGGCCTGTGTAGGCCAACTGCCTCTCCTTTCTCTCGATGGGCACACCTGCACGCAAACAGAGTTTAATAATGGTGTTTGGGAAGAAGAGAGGGCCCTTACCTTTCTTTGCGCAGTCGGCTATGAAGGTTGCAATGACCTCTCCAACATCTATGGTGAGGCCCCTCATAATGGCGTACACCAGCAAAGATCTCCCCTGGTTTATGGTCGTCTCGTGGGTTACAGGAGAGAGACGCCTTCGCACAAAGGAAAACCAGACGGCCGCCTTGTCCTTGAGGGTTGCACTCATCAGGGTGTGCTTCCCATTTCTTGAAATTGTCCAAGCCGCCTCAGGTTGGCCTATGATGCGCAGGGCTTCTTCCAAGACAGCTGCAGATGGGGAGTCGATGATTCTCGCATAATCAGTGTACTTATGCCCTCTGAGGGCATAAGCTTCATTGATGGCCTTGGCCGAGAAATCGACCTCAATTCCCCTCACCATGGACAGACCATCTTCGGGGTGCGTCAGGTTGGCGTAGAAATCGTACACCATGTCGGAGTAGGCAGGGATGGGCGGTCTGCACAGCTCTTCCCAGCAATGATTTGTGATCCTGCGCGCAAGAATTGCGGCAGGTCCGCCATTGCATCAAGAAACCCTTCTCATGGAGTAAGTCTCTCTTCCTCAATTCAGTGCCCCTGGTCTCTGCATCTTGAGAGACATACCGCACGGCTTGAGGATCGTCTTCGGGGTACAATTTTGCCTTCCCCTTCTCCTTTGCCTTGGCCGACTCAGCAGCCTCAACTTTCAACTTCTTTAGAGAAGGTTCACCACTGATCTTCTTCTTCTTGGATCGCTTGGAAGCTTTTGGCCGCTTGGCCTTCACAATCTTGGGCGCCTTCTTCCTCAGCCGAGCCCTGGTGGTCATTTTTTGGAGGCAATCCCCCAACGTTTCATCCATGGAGTCTTTACTCCCCCCCTCTGCAGGGCTGTCACGGCTGCCTTCCCTTAAGGGAGAGAAGACTTCATCTTCCTCCATCGGTTCATCCCTCGGCATCGAGTCGTGGTGCTCCTCAGGTGGAGCTTCAGGCTCCAGCGTTTGTGAGGAAGGCTCCAGCGTCTGTATGATGGCCGACCACTCCCATGACTCTCCTCGGTGGGAGTCTTCTCTTTGATCGGTGCCTCCACTGCAAGCGACCATTTACGTTTCTTGGGGGTACCGGCTTGTTCAGACGGCCCAGTAGGGATTTCAGTCATCACCTTCCACTTCTTCCGTCGTACCGCGAGCTTCGGTGGTCGTGAGGGTTCTGCAACAACATCGTCTGCTAAGGATAGCAGTGCCTCTCTCGCAGCCTCTTCTGCGTCAGGCGACTTCTTCTTGGATGCAGATTGCTCAGCTCGTGTAAGCACCATTGTTGGTTTGGGAAGATCTGAAGGTAGGAGATGCAGAGGAAGAAGAAGACTTATTCTTGAGGTCCAACGAATAAAGAAAGCGTAAGGGGCAACGCTGATCTGACGACTATTTGTAATCGAGTGAATCCCAACGGCTCTTTCTGTTGCAGTCTCAGCAAAACTACCGCAATTAAATGGCCATTGGAAGATTTTCTTGATTTAAATCGCAAGATTCAATCAACCAAATCTTGGATTTAACCCGATCGTCCTCGTGGATTTTTCCCCTTGATTCAACCTCTTGATCTCCTCTTCAAGATCTCCTATTTAAAATTTACCAAATTAAAACAAAATTCGTAATTAAAATCACACATAAACACACAAATAACAACCAAAGAAATACGAAAGAAAAAAAACTAAGGCATAGCCTTCATATGGACGAGCACAGTAATCACTCGTCCCCTCTCAGTTTGATTTTCAAGCTTCAGATAAGAGGAAGGCCAAGAGAGTCTTCACATCTCCTTCCTCGTAGTAATGCTTCAAACGTGCACCATTGACCATAAACGGTTGCCCGTTCTGCAGGTTCCTAATCTCAATCGCACCATGAACAAACACGTTAGTTATAAAAAAAGGACCTGATCATCTGGACTTAAGTTTGCCTGGAAATAACCTCAACCTTGAATTGAATAATAAGACGTGTTGGCCCTTCTTGAAGTCCTTAATCCTAAGTCTACTATCATGCCAAATTTTAGTTTTTTCTTTATACATTTTGGCATTTTCATAGGACATATGTCTCAGCTCATCTAACTCATGTAATTGCAGAGACCGCAATGTTCCCGCATCGGTCACGCAATAATTCAGCTCTTTTAAGGACCAAAAGGCTTTGATTTCCAATTCGAAAGGGAGATGGCATGCTTTTCCATACACAAGTCTATAAGGAGACATACCTAGGGGTGTCTTATATGAAGTCCTATACGCCCAAAGTGCATCCTCTAACTTAAACGACCAATCTTTTCTATTAGGTTTGACCACTTTTTCGAGTATGTTTTTAATTTCCCTATTTGATATTTCAGCTTGTCCATTCGAATGTGGGTGATAAGGGGTTGCTACTCTATGTCTAACATTGTACTTAGCTAACACTTTTTCCATAGCCTTATTAATAAAGTGAGTCCCCTCATCACGAATTATAGCCAGTGGTGTACCAAACCTTGTAAAGATATGCCTATTAAGAAACTTAATGACTGTTTTGGCATCGTTTTATGGACATACTATGGCTTCTACCCACTTGGATACATAGTCTACAGCTACAAGTATATAAAGATTACCTGCTGAAGGGGGAAATGGTCCCATGAAGTCGATGCCCCACACATCAAAGAGCTCCAACTCCAAGATGTAAGTGAGAGGCATCTCATCCTTCTGACTAAGGTTACCTGTTCTTTGACATTCGTCGCAGCTGTGCGCATGGTCGTGTGCATCCCTGAATATTGTGGGCCAATAGTAGCTACTCTGGAACACCTTTGCAGCTGTTCTTTGGCCACCAAAATGGCCACCATAGGGAGACGTATGGCAGTGCTGCAACATTGACTTCGCCTCAGCAGCTGAGACACACTTCCTTAGTAAATTGTCTGCGCAAGTCTTGTAAAGTGTAGGATCGTCCCAGATGAACTTCCTAGCTTCATGTAGAAACCTCTTCTTTTCTTGCCCTCCCTTGAAAGTTGGTAGTACCTGCGAGGCAAGGAAGTTAGCAATATCAGCAAACCAAGGTTCCTCATCGTTATCACGATGTGCTAACACAAAGACATGCTCATCAATAAAGGCATCAGAAATTGCTGGTTCAGCAATTTTATCGCAATTATGCCGCAATCTAGAAAGATGATCAGCAACTACCTTTTCGCATCCTTTCTTATCCCTAATGTCTAAGTCAAATTGTTGCAGCAATAATACCGATCTAATTAACCTAGTCTTAGCATCAGCCTTCCTCATTAAGTATTTTAATGCAGAATGATCAGTATACACAATGGTCCTAGTGCCTACAATGTAATTCCTAAACTTCTCACAAGCAAACACTACAGCTAGCATTTCCTTCTCCGTAGTTGTGTAATTACATTGTGCTTCATTCAGTGTCTTACTTGCATAGTATACAGGATGTGTTAGTTTATCAATTTTTTGTCCTAGCATAACCCCTACTGCATAGTCACTCGCATCACACAACATCTCAAATGGTAGGTCCCAATTTGGTCCTACTATAATAGGTGTTGTGACTAAGGCTTTCGTAAGGGTTGTCCATGCCAAGAAACATTCTTTGGAAAAGACAAATGGTTTGTTCAGCTCTAGAAGCTCACACAAAGGTTTAGAAATCTTTCAAAAGTTCTTAATGAACCTCGTATAGAAACCCGCATGACCTAGAAAACTTCTAATAGCTTTTACGTTTTGGGGCTCCACTAGCTTCTCTATTATTTCTATCTTGGCCCTATCAACCTCTACTCCTGCTCTAGAAACTCTGTGACCTAGGACTATCCCTTCTTCCACCATAAAGTGGCATTTCTCCCAATTAAGGACTAGGTTGGTCTCCTCACACCTAGCTAGGACTTGTCCTAAATTCTCTAAACAATTACTGAAAGAATCACCAAAGACCGAGAAGTCATCCATAAATATCTCTATCATGGATTCATCCAAGTCAGAGAAAATGGCCAACATGCACCTTTGGAATGTTGCAGGTGCATTGCATAAACCAAAAGGCATTCTGCGGAAAGCAAACGTTCCAAAGGGACATGTAAAGGTTGTTTTCTCCAGGTCCACAGGATCTATGGTGATTTGGTTATATCCAGAATAACCATCTAAGAAACAGTTGTAGGCTCGGCCAGCTATCCTATGTAACATCTGATCTATAAAAGGTAAAGGAAAATGATATTTTTTTGTTTCTTTGTTTAACTTTCTATAGTCCATACAGACTCTCCATCCTGTAATAGTTCTTGTTGTTATTAGTTCATTACTCTCATTCACTACTACAGTCATCCCCCCTTTCTTAGGAACACATTGAATTGGACTCACCCATTGACTGTTGGCGATAGGGAAGATTACACCTGCATCTAAAACCATTTGATTATTTCTTTTTTTACTACCTCCTTCATGGAGGGATTCAACCTACGTTGGTGGTCTACTTTAGGTGTATGTTCTTCTTCCAATAATATCTTATGCATGCAATAGGAAGGGCTAATACCTCTTATGTCAGCAATCGTCCATGCAATAGCTTTCTTATGTTGCTTAAGTAGCAAAATTAACGCAATTTCATGCTCTTCACTTAATTTGGATGAAATGATAACAGACAAAGTCTCATGCTCTCCTAAATATGCATACTTAAGATGATCAGGTAATTGTTTTAATTCTAAGAGGGGTGGATGCTCAATGGATGGTTTCAATGGATTCATGGATCTTTCAGTCAAGTCATTAGTCATACAAACATGTTGAGGTTTATTCGCAGGTATATCCATTATTTTCGCAATGTTTAGGTCAGTTACATCTATTTGTACATAATCATTGGCATGCTTAGTTAACAGTTCATGCTCAAGTTGGTCTTCCATCAGTGAATCTATTATATCTACACTTGCACAAGATTCAGAATCAGAAGGATACCTTAGAGCTTTAAAGACACTAAACTTAACCTCCTCATCATGAACCCTCATGGTGAGCTCACCTTTCTGGACATCGATCAAGGCCCTACCTGTGGCTAGAAATGGTCTGCCCAATAGGATTGTTACCTCCTTGTCTGCTTCATAGTTCAAAATGATTAAGTCTGCAAGAAAAATAAATTTGTCAACCTTGACAAGAATATCCTCAATTTTCCCCTCCGGGTATGCGATGGATCTATCTGCAAGCTGCAAGGTGGCAGTGGTAGGACGTGCTTCTCCTATGCCTAGCTGACGGAATAGGGATAGGGGCATGAGATTTATTCTGGCTCCCAAGTCACAAAGAGCTCTGCCCACGTGCTTGCCTCCCAACTCAACTGGTAAGGTGAAGGAACCAGGATCCTTCTCCTTCTTTGGTAGCTTGTTCTGGAGTATGGCACTGCACTCCTCGGTGAGATTCACTGTTTCAAATTCACCAATGATCTTTTTGTTAGTTATTATATCTTTCAAAAAATTAACATACGAAGGCATAGACCGCAAGACTTCTACAAATGGAATGTTCACATGCACTTGTTTTAAAATTTCTAAAAACTTATTAAAGTCCACTTCCTGTTCTTGTTTTTTCTTCAGCCTTCTAGGGAATGGAGGTGGTGGCACATATGTAGGCACTTCAGGTCGCCTAAGGACAGGTGGAGGCCTTGGTATCTCTTCTGGTTCCTCTATGATAGGTTCCAACCTCACCCTGGATGTGCTTGTTGATGGTTGACCTTGGTTTGGCAGAAAACTCAGTGGAGCACTAGACTCTTCATTCTCTACTCTCTTTGGTGTTTCTCTAGTGTTGCTCACCAATGGTCTCCCACTTCGAAGTTCAATTGCTTGAACTTGCTCTTTTCCATCCCTTCTAGGTACTTCAGTGTCAACAGGCAGCCTACCTTGGGGCCTATTTTTTAGTTCATTTGCTAGTTGCCCTATCTGGTTTTCTAAGCTCCTAAGGGTAGCTTGTTGACTTTGTAAGGTAGCATCATTCTTTGCAATGTACTCCTTGAGTAAATTTTCTACTGATGACCCCATTGGAGTGTTATATGGCTTTTGGTACATGGATTGGTTATTTTGTTGAGTGAAACCAGGTGTTCCACTTGGTCTTGGTTGGTTTTGACTTTGGTTAGTGTTTTGTTGTCCCCCCCAAGAAAGATTTGGGTGGTTTCTCCAACCAGGGTTGTAAGTGTTAGAGTAGGGGTTGTTCCTAGGCTGCTGTTGACTTCCAACATAGCAGACTGAGGCTGGGTTCCCAGGGCAGTAATCGTACAAGTGCCCTTCCCCACAGAACCCGCAAATTAGTGTCTCACCTTGACTATTTGATGTGCCCATTGAAATGGCTGCGGCGGTGTTGACACTGGTTTGGAGATTGGTTTGAGCCATTTGTTTAACTAGATTGGTCAGGGCGTTTATTTGGCTACTCATGGCACTGAGTGCATCCTTGTCTTGAGCTCTACTTGGCTCTACTGGATCATCCTACCATCTACAGTGAGAGGCTAAGATTTTCTCCAAAATCCCATAGGCTTCATTATAGCTTTTAGAAAGCATGGAACCACCAGCTGACGAATTCAGCACTTGCCTTGTACTGGGGTTGCATCCTTTGAAAAAGACATCTATTTGGATACACCATGGAATGCCATGGTGTGGACATTTAAGCAAAAGGTCCTTGAACCTTGTCCAAGCTTCGTGAAGGGACTCGTTTTCGGCTTGTTTGAATTTAATAATGTCATCACGAAAGTTGGAATTCCTATCAGGTGGGAAGTATTTGACTAGGAATTTTTCGGCCAGATCTGTCCAATTGACAATTGATCCGGAGGGTAATGAATTTAACCACGTTTTGGCTTTATCTCTTAATGAGTAAGGGAAGAGGTAAAGCCTCAAAGCTTCTTGGGAAACTCCAGGGATAAGGAAGGTATCACTAACTCCTAGGAAGTTTCTTAGATGATTGTGGGGATCTTCATTTTCCCCTCCAAAAAATTGTCCCACAGTGGACAACATTTGGAACATTGCTGGCTTTAACTCGAATGAGTTGGCAGTAATTTCCGGGCGTATAATGCTTGGGTTAAGCTCCCCAGACATTGGAACTAGGTAGGAGAGGATGGCACTATCCTTGTCATTCGCTATTTCGATGGGGTTGCGAATGGTAGGTACTGGATTTGGGACTGGTCTATCCATTTCGGTTTGTAGGAATTGCGAAGACTCCGCAGAGTCAGCAAAGTTTTGAGTTACAGGGGGTTGTTTGAAGAAGCGTTTCTTAGCTTTGTTTCTAGCCCTAAGTAATCTTTTAGGCTCAGGATTGAACTCTAGATCGCTATTTGAATGCTCACTCATAAACCACCCATAGGTACCTGTAAGAAGAAATGAAGAAGATCAGCTCCAATAGATACTAAGATTTTTGTTTCTAACTTAACAAACTTCGTGTTTACTAAACAAAATCCCTGGCAGCGGCGCCAAAAACTTGTTGCGTGCTCAATGTGTAAATTAAAATGCAATGATAGAGCACTCAGAACATGCAAGCATACATGGTCTTGTAGCAAGTAATAAGTATTTTTTCATTCTATTTCCCACAGAGATTTATTCTTAGTTACTAACGAAGTGAGAGGTTAAGTGAGAAAGGGTGGTTTAAATGAGGTAGATTTGGGTTTAAAGTGCCTAACTATTAAGGTACGTACGAGATATGGAAGCATAAACAAGTGCAAGTAGATAGAAAAACTCGAATGTAGAAGGAAAAGAATTGCGGAAACAACAATTTTCTAGCAATGTTACTAGCAGCGAATTAGAGGTAAAGCAGGGGAACAAGGGCTACTAACGACTCCTCTATAGGCTTTCTCATACGATTCTCAAGCAGTAGATCAACTCATCATGCATCAAACTAACTCAATCTCATGTATCTTCCGATTTCATGCATTAGATCCTTTAGTTTACTCATGTCCAAGTAAGGCATTAAGCATATATTTATAAAAGCAAGTTTAGTGATTTGTACTAGGAAAACGCCTATTCCTAGGTCGTTTTCTGGCTACCGTGCAAGGCTAGCATGAATGTACGACTCTGAACTCTTACTCCTTCCATAGGTTAGGAGTTCTTTGGACAAAATGGATGGCCAATCGAAATTGCCCGTGGGATGAAGCTTACATACATTCAATGCATTCGAAACTAACCTACATGCTTGATTCACGTATTTCTACCTATAGACTTGTCATTAGCATACCCTTATGTGGTTTGGTTACTCATGGATGAAGATGGAATAGAAAGTTTTGAGTATTTAAACATGCTCGACAGTATTCAAGAAAAAACGACAGCAGACAGAAGAGATGGAGAACTTGCGAAGTGATGAAATAATGCTTCGATTAACCAAAGTTTGAACTAAACAAATAAAAACTCTGAACAACTAAAGCTAAACAGAAGAGTACGAAATAGAGTTGAGTAGTAGACAAAAGTGAAATAGCAAAGGCAGAAGCAAGAAGGGGAAAAAAAAAACAGCAGAAAACAGCAAAGTATGCGTGTGAACTCCTCGCCGCAACGCCTCGGATGAAAGTCGAAGGTAAGCTTGATCGTGGATGAATCCAATCAGAAGAGATGAAATATCCTCTCTTCTTCCTCTTAGATTATCGATTCCACCAGCTGAAACCTCCACGCCAACACCCGTGAGAGAAAACAATGAGAAACTGCGTTGAGGAAAGAGATCTACGCCTTTCGAGTGTGTCTTCAATTTTCCCCTTTGACCTCCTTTTATAGTATTCTGCAGGTACGATTGGGCCAAGGAGAACCATCCATTCTGAACGTCGTTCTTCTACGTGGCAGCAGGAGAAAAAACGAGCGGCTGAAATATCGCAACAAAATAGAAATCAGTTAAACAAGTAACAACTTTCACTTAAAACATTGCTTAGACCGCAGTGTTTCCGCAATGCTTCAGCAATGTGCAAATTTCAACTCTTTAGCTTTGTTTTTGGTTCTTTTTCTTTCCTTTTACACATAAGTCCTAATTTAGCTTCATTCTACTAATTCTCATATATAAGCACAAGTTTAAGCTAAATTCTACCAAAACGCTTAAGAGTGTACATCGTTCTATAGCAAATAAGTCCTAAAATAGTCACTTTTGGAGACGTAACACACCCCCAAACTTAAGGTTTTGCTCGTCCTCGAGCAATATAAGGACTTACTTGGGCTGCTGCTAATCTCTCTAACCACTTGCTTGACTTCCCTAAGTTCACTACCTTAGGCAATGTTGTCCTGTGACACGCTTCTAAGTTTAAATCCACTTCTCTTTTTGCTTCTTCTGATTTCTGTCGCCTTATCATCCTACTGTTTTACGAACTCCCTACAACTGATCTATCTGCTTTGGTCATTAGGTTCATTGTGCAACTATCCCTAAGTTTTTAAATTCTACCTAGCTTTACCCTAGACTCAGTACATGCTTCTAATGTTTTTCTTTTGAGCTACGTAGGATTCCTTAGAGTCATGCCAGTCTTAGTATAAACCAGTGCCAATAGTACATTCATAGAACAACCTAAACCCTGGCATCACTACATTGGATATACATTCATCTCCCTTAACAAACCTATAAGCTACAACCCTGTGCTTAGCTAATTGAGGATCAGAGTTCTTTTATTCAGAACACCTAAGCACATAGCTATAACTCATAGGCCTACACTCTTCTTCCTTAGTTTTTCCTTTTTTCTTTCTTTCTTTGGTGGAGCCTCTCCTTTGGTTACCTTTTGATGCAATTCCACTTGTGGGTTACAGACATGGCACTGATTACTCAGCAACCTCAAGAGAGACACCACTCTTTATTCTTTTGTTTCTTTTTTTTTTTCAGATCATCATTTTTCAAAGGAAGAAGAAGAATGCTTATGTTTAAAAAGGGAGAGAGGAATGTTCCTAGGCCTAGGGCTGCCTCCCCCAAACTAAAACTTCTCATTGTCCCCAATGAGAGTCTGAGGTGGCACACCCCCAAACTTGTTCTAGAAGCATCTAGTCTAGGGCACAACAAGGAGAATCTAAAAGTCCTAGGCATAGAATGAACTTTCTCAAAGCAAATAACACAACAGCAGAATTTTGTAAAAACAGTATATTAGGGCTTAAAGAGATGCATGCTGAGCAACTTAAGGGAGCTAATTTAAACTATCAAAGGTGTTCTAAGACACTCATCCAGCATGCTCACAGATAGGTCATATATGGCAGTCAAGCAAGCAGCAAGAGAGCAAAAATTAAAGAGAACCAGCCTATCTATCAGTCAGTCAATAACATGCGATAATTAACAAAAGTTGCGGCATCCACAAAAATTTCGCAATAAACCTACAGGGCATATTTATCAATGATCAAGGCCCCTAGCATGCTATTTCCAGTCATCCAAAACTACTCAAAATAGGAAACTAAAACAAGCTAACTACTCAGATATCAACAACCTAGACTAAAACTATCCTAAACAATTAAAAACAGAACAATTATTGGAATCAAAACAATAGTCACAAGTTAACGAAAAGCACGTTTGTTTTTTTTCTTTTTTCAAAAGGGAACATAAGTACTCCCTCGAGTGCCCTTCAGACTGGCACTCAAACATCCTCATCATCATCCCTCCTTTCCCTAGGAGGTGCCCACGGCTTCAGTAGATCAGTGGGGAAGGCAAGGAAGATGCAGCCCAACTGATCAGCCACGTCTTTGTCCCTCGCCTTCGCATATTCAGCCCACTGCGCCATCTTCTGCTGGAGGTCCATTAAGCAGGCCATGGATAAGGATTGAGCAGCCGCCAAGCCGTCCAGCTCAAACTCCATATTACCTCTCTGTCGTATCTGCAAGCTAGTGGGCAGTTCCAGATGGCCTGTGTAGGCCAGCTGCCTCTCCTTTCTCTCCTTCCGATTTCGTCCATTAGATCCTTTAGTTTACTCATGTCCAAGTAAGGCCTTAAGCATCTATTTATAAAAGCAAGTTTAGTGATTTGTACTAGGAAAACGCCTATTCCTAGGTCGTTTCTGGCTACCGTGCAAGGCTAGCATGAATGTACGACTCTGAACTCTTACTCCTTCCAGAGGTTAGGAGTTCTTTGGACAAAATGGATGGCCAATCGAAACTGCCCGTGGGATGAAGCTTACATACATTCAATGCATTTGAAGCTATCCTACATGCTTGATTCACGTATTTCCACCTATAGACGTGTCATTAGCATACCCTTATGTGGTTTAGTTACTCATGGATGAAGATAAAATAGAAAGATTTGAGTATTTAAACATGCTCGGCAGTATTCAAGAAGAAACGACAGAAAACAGACGAAATGGAGAACTTGCGAAGTGACGAAATAACGCTTTGATAAACCAGAGTTTGGACTAAACAAATAACAACTTTGAACAACTAAAGCTAAACAGAAGAGTACGAAATAGAGTGGAGTAGCGGGCAAAAGTGAAATAGCAAAGACAAAAGCAAGAAGGGAAACAAAAACAGCAGAAAACAGCAAAGTATGCGTGTGAATTCCTCGCCGCAACGCCTCGGATGAAAGTTGAAGGTGAGCTTGATCAAGGATGAATCCAATCAGAAGAGATGGAAGATCCTCTCTTCTTCCTCTTAGATTATCGATACCACCAGCTGAAACCTCCACGCCAACACCCGTGAGAGAAAACAATGAGAAACTGCGTTGAGGAAAGAGATCTACGCCTTTCGAGTGTGTCTTCAACCTTCCCCCTTGACCTCCTTTTATAGTGTTCTACAGGTACGATTGGGCCAAGGAGAACCATCCATTCTGAACGTCGTTCTTCTACGTGGCAGCAGAAGATAAAACGAGCGGCTGAAAGATCGCAACAAAATAGAAATCAGTTAAACAAGTAACAACTTTCACTTAAAACATTGCTGAGACCGCAATGTTTTCGCAATGCTTCAGCCATGTGCAAATTTCAACTCTTTAGCTTTGTTTTTGGTTCTTTTCCTTTCCTTTTACACATAAGTCCTAATTTAGCTTCATTCTACTAATTCTCATATATAAGTACAAGTTTAAGCTAAATTCTACCAAAAACGCTTAAGAGTGTGCATCTTTCTATAGCAAATAAGTCCTAAAATAGTCACTTTTGGAGACGTAACAACCACCTTTCGTTTCCTTGGGGTAACCTACAAATAAGCACAATTTTGATTGATGTTCCAACTTCTTTGGATTGGGTACTAGCACATGTGCCGGACACCCAGAAATCCTGAAGTGACGTAAACTACCTTTACGCCCTCTCCATAACTCATAAGGTGTTTCAGAAACACTCTTAGAGGGAACCATGTTCAAAATATATACTGCAGTCTCTACTGCATATCCCCAAAACGAACTAGGCAAATGAGCATAACTCATCATAGATCGAACCATGTCTAACAGGGTTCTATTTCTCCTCTCGGACACACCATTCTGCTGTGGTGTTCCTGGTGCTGAGAGTTGAGATACTATTCCATGTTCTATCATATAGTCCTGGAATCTTAAATCCATATACTCTCCACCTCGATCTGATCGGAGTGTTTTTATCGATTTACCTAATGTGTTCTCAACCTCTGCCTTATACTCTTTGAACTTTTCAAGAGCTTCGGACTTATGATGCATTAGATAAAGATAACCGTACCTAGAATAATCATCAATGAAACTGATGAAATATTCATACCCTCCTCGTGCTTTGACATTCAAAGGACCGCAGAGATCCGAATGCACGATTTCTAGAGGTTCTTTGGACCTATGACCTTTTTCATAAAAAGATCGTTTGGTCATTTTGCCCTCAAGACAAGACTCACATGGCGGTAAACAGTTGTCCTCTAAACGATTTAGCAGACCACTCTTAACCAATCTCCCAATCCTATTGAGATTAATGTGACCTAGTCTTAAGTGGCAAAGATAAGTACTTGGAGAAAGTTTTTGCCTTTTAGTTTGAGTCTCAGTTGTTTTATACATTTCAGTGTTCAAAATAGCTTTGACTTCGGTTGGTCTTAACACATACAAGTTGTTTTCAAGTTTTGCAGAACAAATACGTACACCTCTTTTGCTAATGAACGCTTCATTATGAACAAAAGATACTTTATACAACTGTTCTAACAAACAAGATATAGATACAAGATTCCTCTGGAAGGTAGGAACCAGGAGTACATTTTCTAGTAAAATGAAACTATCTCTATACAACAACTTTACAGCTCCCACTGCTTTAGCTGAGACAACCTCTCCAGTTCCAACTCTGAAAGTTATCTCACCTCGAGAAAGTGGCTGCCAAGAACTAGTTTCGTGAAAAGAAGAACAAACATGGTTAGTAGCTCTTGAATCAAGTATCCAGGTATGACAATCATGTTCTACTAAACATGTTTCGACAACAAATAAATCATATTTACCTTGTCTTTCCTTCTCAGTCTTTTTCTCTGCAAGATACTTTGGGCAATTCCGTTTCCAGTGCCCATCTACACCACAATGGAAACATTTTCCTTTGTCTGTAGATCTAGTCTTGCTCTTACCTGCAGCAGGTGTTTTTCCCTTCCTTTTATCTTTCTTCTTCTTTTGAATACTCTTATTCTTAATAGAAGAAAGTTCAGACCTACTCCCTGAAGACGACCCCTTTTGGAATTTCCTAGAAGTGACAACGTTTGCCTCATTCTCTTTTCCTTTAGAAGTGTGAAGGGACTGATAGGTCTGTAGCTCGCTGAGGAGAGAAGTCAAATTATACTTTATCTTGTTCATTACCATATTGGTTCTGAATTGAAGGAAACTCTTCGGAAGAGATTCCATGATAAAGCTTACTTGACTTGACTCATCAATAGTAGCTCCATTTACTTCCGCCACATTGAAGTGGACCATCATGTTAAGGACATGCTCCCGAACAGGGGTACCCTCCTTCATGCGAGAGTTGTAAACGTATTTGAGGGCTTCATGACAGACCGATGAGGACGGTAGTCCAAACATCGCCTGTAATGAAGACATGATTTCTTTAGCAGAAACCATATCCTCGTGCTTCTTAGCTAACACATCAGATATGCTGGCTAAGATATAGACTCGGGCTTTATCATTAGCCCTTGTCCATCTATCATATACGCCTCGAACAGTTCGAGTCGCATCCGAGCTAGGAGGGGGAGGACAATCCTCTGATAAGACGAACCTGAGATCATCTAGAACGAGAATCGTATTCAAGTTCGATTTCCAGGTCGCGTAGTTATCGCCGGTTAACTTATCAGAAGCTAGTAAGTAATTGAAAGAGCTAGACATGCTGAAAAGAGAATGAATAAATATTAGTGAAAAGGTTTTAACCTAATTTACTTACCAATCAAGAATTTAGCAAAGAATAATAATGTACCCAAAACTCATTATTAAACTGCAACGATACTTCAGTGGGTCAGAATGGTCGCTACCGAGGGGCAGTCAAGCATTCCTTCACTGAATCAAGACATTCTTGACTAAATGCTAATACCAGAATATCTCATATTCCTATAGCATCTTAGTTATCGCTGTTTGGTCAAGATTTACTAACTCCTTAGCAAATCTCGTAAGTGTGACCCTCCATTTTTAGAATTCATAGGGCGGCCCCAACGATGCAGCTGAATGGAAATGTCAAAGTTGGGAATGGCTCTATGTTTCTTTATCCATAAATGGTGATTGAGATGTTCCGATTCCTATGAAACGGCCCTCCGAATGGATCGATACCTCTCGTGGGCACCTAGCAGGCAGAACATAGGAATCTCACGGTTCAATCCAATGGAGGAGACCGCAGGATGTATTGACATACTTCCTTCTCCCACTTACTATAAATACTTTCTCCATTCACTTTGCTCTTGAATTATGCAAATACCATCCGAATGGGGATGCCCTATTGACATCACGAGGCCGAGCATAATTCTCACGGTGTGAACTTGACAAAGAACGTAGGAGGAGAGGGACATATCATATATACCTTCTCAACACCTCTACTAAGTATTTTAAGACGGAATGGGTAAATTACTCAGGCATTATCCGGCTAAGAAAATAAGACCTAAGTCTAGGTAAAACAAACTTTTACCTATGATGTCTAGGTGATAAACATTTTATTACCTCACACCACTCACGCATGCTCAAGTACCGGATGGTCCCCAGGTAGGAGGTGTTCCGTAAACCGTCAGCTTAAATACCTCCAACCTCGAACAGGATGTCCCCGGGTGAGTTTCTTGTGAGCATGCCATTGTCTTTGTTATAGATTTTAAAAGTCTATGCCAATTTTACAACGCTTTGCAAAACTAAGACTAACTACAACAAACTTCTACATGCTTCTCAAACATGCAACACTAAGGCATGACAAGTTGAATATTTAATTTCATAATCAATAGAACACTTATATTGATTACGCTCTTAAACATTCAACTCTTAATTCATAATCAATATAACACTTATATCAATACTCTGAATTAAGCATGCATCCTATACATTATAACACTTATAACAAACAAAATGCATCTAATGTTGGATGTTTAATTTCATAATTAATATAACACTTATATCAATTATTCTATAAAGCAAACAACATCTAATTCATGAATTAATATAACTCTTATATTAATACTCATGAATAAACATGCATCCTATACATTATAACATTTATAATATACCATGTGCATAAAACTAGGACAAACTATGTTGTTCATTCAATTTCATAATTAATATAACACTTATATCAATTATTCTATTGAACTAGCAACAACTAATTCATGAATTAATATGACTTTTATATTAAAACAAATGAATTGCCAAATATGCATACGATCTATTATAACACTTATAACATATTTTCAATGCATGAAGCATGCTTCCTACGGTGGAATTTTAAATCTATATGGCATACGCTATGCACATACAAACATGGAATTTAATTAAAACATACATTCACAATGCATAATTAATTAAACACACTAAAGTGGATCGATTTTGGCATTTAACAAGCAATAACTAATTTATTACAAGCTTGATCAACAAGCTACGTCTTGAGCGGACTTCGAACTCTTCGCACCGCCTTTGACCAACTTGCTTCCTCCGAACGCTTCGGCCAAATTCTCTTCGAATTTCTCCTCGTATTGCCTAGAATGAGTTTGAACTTACACCGAACATTTCGGCGAGTTTCAAACTCAAACTTCTTTCACAAGGAAATCTATATGGACTCTAATGACTATAAAAATACAGACACTTTAGCATGCATTAAAACCCATACATTCTCGGGCAATTACAAATAATGAAATTAAAAAAAAAACTATGCCAAAATCTATATTCACTTTAGAATCCAATCAGAAACAATTTCTAAAATAAAACCCACCATAATTTAAATTGATGGAAATTGAGTGGCCAAAAACGCTCTGATACCAATTGATGGAGCGCATGGCACGCAGCGGAAGCGATTTGGATCAAAGACACTCTAATTTCATCAATTTAAACAAACGGAAACATGTAAAAGCAATGAAAAAGAGAAATTAGAACACATACCCTTGTCGTTCGTATTTCTTCAATTTTCACCGCCAGAAGCTCCTCACGAGCTGAACGAGCCTTCTCACGAAACCTTCGTGGACCACCCACGATAGTCCCGCTATCCTCGGGCTGAGAAACGGAGTAGTGGGACTCCTTTTACAAAAGAATCGGAGGAAGAAGCTCACTGAATCAAAACAATACAGAGAGCTGAGAAGAGGAAGAAGACGTGGTTTAAAAAAAAAATGAAATCCAAATTTCATTTGAATTGTGAAACCCAAAGAGCACTCAGCTCTTTTGTTTTTCTTTTTTCTTTTCCTTTTTTTTTTGAATTGATATGATGATATATATATATATACCTTGTATATAAAATTTACATGTGTCTTACATCTTGCATGTAAGACACATGTAAATATATATATATATATATATATATATATATATTTATATATTATTATTATTAAAAATAATAATAATTATTTTATTAATTAAACTTTTTAATTAATAAAAAATATATATATATATATAATTAATATTATTTAATTCAATATCAAATATTAATTAAATAATATAATTAATCCCGGTTTTCCGAAAACCGACTTTTCACATATGAATCCAATTCATATTGTAGACCAATCTCATATTTAAATCATATTTAAATATGTCCATATTCTTCCACAAACCCGAATTTGAACGATTCAAATTCTTTTCTTTTCTTTTATATTGTTTCACGGCTTTATCCGAGCTAGCCAGGAGAACCGTAAGGACCTACAGATCATGAGCTCCAACGATACAAGATTATCCGGTCAAAACTCTTTCAACCGAACTAACCAACATTTGTTAACCCCTGGAGACTCCACTAAAGTCCAAGGGCTGCACTCTCCTCACTGTAGATATATTGTGTCATGTTGATATAACTATCATCAGTAAGTCGATCCTTCACAGGTCGTTCATAATCACAACGGGTCATTTATACCGTTTAACCCTTGTATTATATCTTGTTCCTTAAGTACCACTGACACCTCTAATGAACAATTGATTTGTGGTCCAACCATCAAATCAGATTCCTCCCTGATCAGGAGAGGATGGGCCCATTGTTCAAGACATGGAGTCAGCACTTAAGGGAACAACCTCTCTACTAACCCTTAAAGCGGGTAGGAGTGAATTCCATCTCGCACAACTATGTCCCCAGCCACTTATTCGATCTTATCCCCAATATGGTAGGCTTATTGAGTCGGCGATCTGGCCACTCTCACCCGTACAAGTCAAAGGATAAGGTCAAATAAACAGGAGTTCATAGTGAACTCAGGATTGAGATCGAGTTACCTAAGTCATCATATGAAAAAAATCGGTCTTTACAGTAAACGGTGTTATAAAGAAAGAGCGATTTTATTTCTTGGTTCGGTCTTGTGCAAACTCATTGCACAGGATGCCCTCACTCACATGTCTCTACATGAAACGATTCGAATCACATCGTTTTGTACTATACAAAGTGAGCCGCGTCCAATAGTGTCCCCAGGATAAGGTACCCAGCCTTATCCCTATACTATAGACCATTTTGGCTGTATACTTGAACTTGATCCACATTCATGTCACACATGAAGTTCAAGTACTCATACTATCGCCATGGGTGTTAGTTATTGATATAGGTTAATACAAACACAATTCACTAAAATTCAATAACAACTTTATTGAAATAAAATATATACATTCAAATAGTTTACAAACTACGAGTTTTAGGACATAAAACCCAACAATACAAACATGGAATTTAATTAAAACATACATTCGCAATGCATAATTAATTAAACACACTAAAGTGGATCGATTTTGGCATTTAGCAAACAATAACTATTTTATTACAAGCTTGATCATCAAGCTAAGTCTTGAGCGGACTTCGAACTCTTCGCACCGCCTTTGACAAGCTTGCTCCCCCGAACGCTTCGGCCAATTTTCTTCGAGCTTCTCTTTGTATCGCCAAGAACGAGTTTGAACTTGCACTGAACATTTCGGCGAGCTCAAAACTTGAGCTTCTTTCACAAAGAAACCTATATGGACTCTAATGACTCTAAAATTACAGACTTTTTTAACCAGACATTAAATCCCATACATTCTCGGGGAATTACAAATTAGGAAATTAAAAAAGAAACGATGCCAAAATCGATATTCACTTTAGACACCAATTCAAAAACAATTTCTAAAAATAAAATACCCACCAACTTAAATTGATGCAAATTGAGTTAATCACAAAATCGCTCTGATACCAATTGATGGAGCGTTATACGCAGCGGAAGCGATTTTGGATCGATGATACTATAATTTCATCAATTTAACAAATAGAAAACATGCTAAAACAACGAAAATTAAGAAATTAGAATTACATACCCTTGTAGTTCCGATTTCTTCAAGCTCCGCCGCACGTTCCTCGTCACGAACACTTCGAAATTCCTCTCACGAATGACCCGAGGACTACCCGAGGTAGTCCAGCTATCCTCGGCGCCGAGCAACGGAGTTGTGGGACTCTAAAGCAAGAGAAAAGAAAAGAAAGAGAAACAAAGAGGAAGAAGAAGAAGGATGGCTGGTTGAGAGAACTCCGTAAACAGAAGCTCCAAAAAACTATTCTGTTGGGTTTATGTAACATATGTCTTACATGCATTGTGCATGTAAGACATATATATATGTCTTACATGCATATAATTATTATTATTTTAAAAATTAAATAAAATTTAATTAATGTTAAATAATAATAAATATTTTTTATTTATTAAAAAGTTTAATTAATTAATATAAATATATATATATATATATTTTATTTATTAAAATTTTTAATTAATTAATATTATTTAATTCAATATCAAATATTAATTAAATAAAATGGCTAAACCTGGTTTTCCGAAAACCGACTTTTTTGCACAGGAATCATATTCATGTTTTAGACAATTCCCATATTTAAATCATTATTAAATATGTCCATCATCCTTCCACAAACCGAATTTGAACAATTCAAATTCTTTTTCTTTTTCTTTTTATTTTTCTTTTCTCCTCCATTGTTGCACGGCGTTATCCGAGCTAGCCAGGAGAACCTAAAGGACCTACAAATCATGAGCTCCAACGATACGAGATTATTCGGTTAAAACTCTTTTAACCCGAATCAATCAACTTTCGTTAACCCCCGGAGACTCCACTAAAGTCCGACGGTTGCACTCTCCTCACTGAAGATATATTATGTCCTCTTCATATAACCGTCATGGGCAAGTCGACCCTTCACAGGTTGTTCATAACCACAACTAGGTCGTTTAAACCGTTTAACCCCTACGTTATGTCTTTGTTCCTTAAGTACCACTTACACCTCTAATGAACAATAGATCAGAGGTCCTACCAACAGATCAATTAACCCTCTCGGATCAGGAGAGGGTGAGCGCTCATTGTTCAAGCCCCGGAGTCAGCTATTAAGGGAACAACCTATCTACTAACCCTGAAAAGTGGGTTAGGAGTGAACTCCATTTTACTACCCTATGTCCCCAACTACCTATTGGACTTTATCCCTGAGATGATAAGTTATTGAGTCGGCGCTAATAGGCCACTCTCACCCGTAAAAATCTAAGGATACTGTCTAATAAGCAGGAGTTCATAGTAAGCCCAGGATTAAGATCGAGTTACCAAGGCCATCAGTTTGAAATAGTCGATCTCTTCAGTAAACGACGTTATAAAGTGAGAGCGACTTTTTCGTGGTTCAGTCTTATGCAAACTTATTGCACAGGATGCCCCCGCTCGCACATCTCCATGTGAAATGATTCGGATCACATCGTTTTGTACATTACAAAGAGAGTCGCATGCAATAGTGTTACCAGGATAAGGTACCCAGCTTTATCCGTATACTATTGACCGTTTTGACTGTCTACTTGAACCTTATCCACATTCATGTCAGACATGAAGCTCAAGTACTCATCCTTCGCCATGGGTGTTGGTCATTGATATAGATTAATCCAAACTCGTGTTACTTTATTGCAGTAAACTTTTTTACTGAATAAATGTAATAACTCTTTATTCTCAATAGATATTTACAAACATAATTGTTTACAAACCACAAGTTTTAGGACATAAGACCCAACATATATATATTAATATATATATATATATATATATATATATTGTTGAACTTACTTGATAAGGGTAAAATCAGACCACTGCGTTAATTTAGAGCTTAAAAGATGTTTTAGAGGATAATATTAATTAATCGTTCTGAATGTTTATACTATGTAATTTAACGAATCAAATGTTATCTCAAAAGTGATAAGTGGTTTGGTGGTGCAAGAGAACTTTTGTAGATAGATAGGCTTGAGTTTGAGATTGGGGGAGGAGACATATTTTCATTTATTTTTGGTAAACACAACACCAATCTAGACGCTCTAATAGTAGACGTGCGCGCATGAGACGTTTTGCCTCAAATTCTTCCTACTTTCAACCCTAAACCCTAAACGTTTGTAGTTTGTCTTGATTTTCATCACGAGCAACTAAGGTAATTGCTCTGATTTGAGGTTAGGTAATCTTTAATGCAATTAGTGATGGTTTAGTTCTTAATTCATATTTGGTTGACGACTGAATTGTTTATGCATGCTAGAATGTTAATTAGATTAGTGATGTTGTTCCTCTCCTAATCGCCAAAGTAACGGGGGGTTAAGTTAAACGTTAATTAGATTAGTGATGTTGTTCTTCTCCTAATCGCCAAAGTAACGCGGGTTAAGTTAAGTCCCATAGGCTATCTATGTTTACCTTAGTTTGCATTAGCTAATCTTGGATTAGATGATAAATCAGAATATTAGCTTAGGCTATCCAAGTTAAACATCCGTCATAATTTTTCTGTCACTGGGAATTAATCAATATGGAACGATCGCCCCCAATTGATTATTTACCAAGTTTAATTAGAATTGCACATTTCTAATTAATTAATTGGTCTTGTTTACTAGCTCCGAGTAGGCAATTTACGTGTTTGAATTGTTTGAGCTATGTATATTTGAATCCCTATGATCTAAATCGCATCAAAATAATCTCGATCCCTAAAATTAGGAGCACAAGTTACAATTTTAATTCTTCTATTTTATTTTTCGTTAGTTAATTTTCCTCATGTTTTATTTTTTAGTTTTCTTTAACCATTCCCCCATTTATTTGTTGTTTTAATCAAAGCAAATAAAAATTTATTAAGAGAAGCTAATTCAAGGTTCCCTGTGGATTGACCTGACCACCGCTATCTACAAGCTAGATTAGCATAACCAGTATTATAAATGTAATTTGGCGGGCCTTGACAACCCGTTCACCACGTGGGTTACACGATCGCCCATGTTACTTGGGCAACACAAGAAGGAGGAGCATCTCAAGAGGTTTTATTTTATTTCTTTCTCTTTTTTTTTTCTTCTTTCTTTTGTCTAGGCAAATAGCTTTGCTATATTTCTTTACATACATCATCACTAACACTAGTGTATCAAGCTTCCCTAAAGGTCCCTTTCGGGGTGACAACAAGAATTCAGGCCAAATAAGACAATTCTAAAGCTACAGAACCAATGATAAGAGGACTATGTGCTCAATGAATATAAGGGAGTCAAAAGCAAAAAAAAAAAAAAAACTGGCTAAATTACATTCTCATGCTTTTCAACAGATGCAAATAAGAAAAATCAAAAGCACATCCTAGAACATCCTCACCAAATAACATGCAATCAGAATCTCATGCATCTCCAGTTCATAAATCCAAACATGCTCAAAAAGTAGAGGAATTCCACAGACATGCACCCCAAACCTTAAACAATACATTGTCCCCAATGTATTATGTAACCTATCTAAGCAATTCAAGCAACAAAAGTAACGGGAACAGAAAACCTCCCCTGATTTTGTGTGGTCTGGTAGTGAACTTTTGTACGTTCACAAATTTCGGGATGTCGAGTCCCGCCAAAATGAAATTTATAAACCCGAATGCACCGAGCAATTTGCAGCTAAGTGGTAACGGGGTCGATCCACAGGGAGTGATCAATAATCCTAATTTAATTGAACTAAATTTGCAATTCTAAAATAGGGGGATTTGTTTGGGAAAACAGTGGCGAAAATTAAACTAACGCGAACGGAAAATTAAAATGGGAAGTATGAAATTGACGAATTCGATTGATTAGCAAGTGTCGGGATTGAACTAATGTATTTTGGTTCATTGATTAACATGTGAATTAGCCGAGACGTTTCATGCACACAAAATGCCTCGTCCCAAACGGGTCCGGGACACCCTAAAGAATTAATTAGGTCAGTGCAATCCTAATTAAACATGCCCATTAATTTATCTAAGTTCATGACTCTTAAATTAATTAACGAACAATAACGGGTATCATTGAGACGAATTAATCCTAAAACTAATTCGATTTATCTCCTAGTCTTAAGCCCGCCGTGAGAACGTTAATCAATTCCTACCCCCAACCGTCACTTGGGCTCGAATTGATTAGCCACGAGCTAGACTTTCGCTACTAAGTATTGAGGTTTGTCAAAAATCAATATTAGCCCACTAAGCATGCGTAACTTAATTATGGACGTCACTCCTAATCAGAAAGGCAAGTTAGTCGTTCTTAATACAGACCAAGAGATGAAAGAAATTCATTCATTCATGCTAAACATATTCAATTAAGCTTAAACCTCACCTAATACAAAAGTAATCAATCTCTAAACTTAACTAATCAACCACTAACCTCTTTAGCTTTCCATGGAGATGAAGGTTTCCCAAGCATCCATGGAGTTTGTCATCAACATACAACCCAAAAATGGGCAAAAACCATAAAATGAGGGGAGAAAACGACAATCCCGAGGGGAAAAGAGAAGATGATCCGTTAAAAATCGGAAAATGTGATTTTATATCCGTCGGAGTGTCGAGACGCTAGGGCAGAGTCTCGACGCTGTGCCCTAAATTATCAGCGCGCGAGCTCGGGGTAGCATCGAGACGCTGTCGCTCGACGCTTGCTCTCGGGTGGAAATTCAATTTTGCGCCTCAGACTTCGGAGCGTCGAGACGCTAGGCCAGCGTCGCGACGCTGTCAGCGTTGAGTGAGCGTTGAGACGCGCGCGCTCGACGCTGGCGCTCGTCCATCTTCGGGAATCGTCGGGGCAGCGTCGAGACGCTCGCTGAGCAGCGTTGAGCCAGCGTCGAGACGCTGCCGCTCAACGCTTGCTCTCGGGTTTGGTGGCCAACTTTTGCCTTTCAATGGCAAATTTTGCCATTTCTTCAATTCTTCAAGCTCCTTCAATCCCGATGCATCCATAAAGCTCTAAAACGTCGCTTTTAGCCTCGAAACACGTCCTCGGACTCCTCGAGCTCTCTACCATGAAATCACCTACAAGAAGGCATTTTAATCAATATTTGTCATGGTTTTAGCTATAATTAGGGAGTAAATAATAGCTCTATTTTGAGGCTATCATGGTCCATAGTCGGAGATGAGTGATCCTTGCCCAATTCTTTTGTCCCTTAGGTCAAACTCTTACAAAAGAAAACAAACAAAGTAAGCTAAGAAAAGAAAAACTAAAAGTAAAGACAAGAATTGAAAAACACATGAGTTGCCTGCCAAGAAGCGCAATTTTTTTAACGTTGTTATGCTCGACGTGTCCACCACTCTGTCAAGGTACGTAAACATTCTCGTAGTTCTTCGGCCTCTTCTTCCTAGAATCAATAAAACTTGCTAAGATAAGAAAGCTCTTCGACTTCTCAAGGCAGCTGAACAAATATATTTTTTTAATTTTTTTAGTATAAGGGAAAAAGTAAGACTCAACAGACTCAAATAAAATAAAATAAGACTCGATAGACATGACAATAAGGAAGAGAACATGCATCAATAAAGAAACTTTCAAGAAATAAAGCAGATAGAGACTCGTGAGCCTCAATCTCTATCACCTGAATCTCCTTCTCGGGACTAAGCTCTACCTCTTCCTTAATCTCACAAACTTCATCTTCGCATGGCGGAGCGTTCTCAATTTCTTCATCATGATCTGTGATTATTTCCTAGAGCATATAGCCAATTTGCTCCTTCATTTGTTCGAATGACATACCTTGGTTAGAGGTCTGAAGAAATTGGTCTTGCTGCTCAGGAAACTCTTGAGTGGGGTAGACTTCAAAGATGTTGGTTGGTGGAGACTCAAGACATGTGTCGGAAATATGCCCTCGAAAAGAGCAAAAACTACACCCTGATCTTACCATCATTTCTTTAAGAAACATCACACGAACCTTAAAGTGCAACTCAGACATTTGACTATGAGATTCTCTAGCCTCCCTGTCACGCTCAAGAGCATCTCTTTCAGCATCATTCATGGAAGCTAGCCCCTGATATTCCAACAGAAGATCTGCCATGCTACAACAAGATGACACGAAAGCAAAGAAATATATATATATTTCTTTAAAGAAAATAAAATTTAACTAAGAGAAACTAAATGATTCCCTGGCAATGGCGCCAATTTGGTAAATGAAAGAGCGCATATCACAAATGCGGAAGCGATTTGGATCAATGACACACTAATTTTATCAATCTAGCCAAACAAAAAACATGCTCAAAACTGAAAAATGCAAAGAAGTATGAACACATACCTTTGTTGCTCAAATTCTCCAAATTCGTTGCTTGTTTCTTCTCACGAAATCTTCGAGAACCACCTCTAGTGTAGTCCCGGCTATCCTCAGGCCTAGCAACAAGATGGTGGTACCTTTTTATGAGGGAATTACTTTGGAAGAAGGGGAATGGGAGGTGTATGCCATGAGAGTTTTTGAGATGGAGAGAATGTCACACATTCTTCAAAAGTCATAAAAAAAACATCAAAACTCAACTCATTTGAGTAACTCTCAATTTAAAGGCAACATTAAACTTACACCTTGCTCAAAGAAGGATTAGTCATGAGCCAAATGTCCACTTAATGTGAGTTTTAAGTAGGTTACATATAACACTCTTTCTAACTCAAAAAGTTTGCCATTTCCCACTTTCTCTTATTTTATATATATTTTTTTAAATTAATTCAAAATTATTTTAAAAAAATAAAATAATATTATAACTAATTAATTTTTTTAATTAATTAATATTATTATTTAATTTAATATCTAATATTAATTAGATAATAAGACTAATCTCAGTTCCTAAAACCGACTTCTCGCACATGAATCCCTATTCATGTATTAGACCGATCCCATATTTAAATCATATTTAAATATGTTCGCCTATCTTCCAAAACTGAATTTGAATCACTTCAAATTATTTTGTCTCATATTGTTACATGGCTTAATCCAAGCTAGCTTGGAAACCTAAAGAACCTACAGATCATGAGCTCCAACAATACGAGATTAACCGGCCAAACTCTTTAGCCAAGCTAATCAACATTAGTTAACCCCCGAGACTCTCCAATAAAGCTCAAGGCTTGCACTCTCCTCACCGTAGATATATTTTTGTCCTCTTGATATAACCATGATTAGTAAGTCGATCCTTTACAGGTCGTTTATAATTACAGCTGGGTCAAATATACCGTTTTACCCCCGTAATTACATCTTGTTCCTTAAGTCCCACTGATCCTCTAAAGAACAATTGGTTTGTGGTCCAACCACAAAATTAGATCCCTCTCGGGCCAATAAGAGTGTGAGCCCATTGTTCAAGACCCGGAGTCAGCACTTAAGGGAACAACCTCTCTACTAAACCCTAAAGGCGCGTAGGAGTGAATTCCATCTCGCAGGACTATGTTCCTTGCTCCCTACCCGGTCATATCCCCAAAATGGTAGGCATATTAGGTCGGCGATCTCGGGCCACTCTCACCCATGAAAATCAAAGGATAATGTCAAATAAAAAGGAGTTCATAGTGTGCTCAAGATTCAAATCGAGTTACCTAGGTACTCATATGAAAATATCAATCTTTACAGTAAACGGAGTTATAAAGAAAGAGTGACTTAATTTCGCAGTTCGGTCTTATGAAAACTCATTGCACAGGACACCCCCACTCGCATGTCACTACATGAACGATTTCAGATCACATCGTTTGACCTATACAAAGTGGGTCGCGTCCATAGTGTCCCCAGGATAAGGTACCCAGACCTATCCCTATACTATAGACTGTTCTGGCTATTACTCGAACTTGATCCACATTCATGTCTCCACATGAAGTTATGAACTCCAAGTATACATCATATAGCCAAGGGTTCTTAGTTTATTGGATTAGGTTTAAACGAACACAATTCACTTTATTCAATAATAACTTTACTGAATAATCCCCAATAATAACTTTATTGAAAAAGAGAATATACATTCAGTTTACAAACCACGAGTTTTAGGACATAAAACCCAACAAACGGGTTGTCGAGGGCCGCCAAATTACATTTATAAATTGGCTTGCTAATCTAGCTTGTAGAGAGCTGTAGTAAGGTCGATCCACAGGGAACCATGAACTAGCTTCTCTTAATTAATTTACATTCTTCTTAACTAAAACAATAAATAATACGGGGGGATTGGTTAAAGAAAACAAATTAAAAACATGCATAAAATTAACTAACGGAAAATTAAATGCGAAGAAATTAAAATTGTAACATATGCTCCAAATTTAAGGGATCAAGATTTACATTGATGCGACTCGAATCATAAGGATTCTAACGAACTTAGCTAAGATGCCCATGCACACAATTTGATTGACCATATTCTAGTACAAACATGGGAAGAAGGTGCATTGAGCTAATAAAATGCTAAGTTATAACTTAAGAACTAGCCCTCACTAATTGCATCAAAGTTATAATCTCTAACCTTAAATTATAGCACTTACCTTAGTTGCTCGTGGTGAAAATCAAGACAAATCAACAAAAGTTTAGCTTCAATACAAGAAACTAGAGAGAAAATGAAGTTCTTCCTCTAAAAATCGGAGTTCTTACAATAGGGGAGCTCAAGACAGTGCTTACAGCGTCGGGACGATACGGACGGGAAAAAATGCAAAAGACCGTGCGCGCGTCTGGCAAGTGCCTGGGCACTCAAAATTGGCGCTTAGGCGCCCGACTATCGGGTTTGGCGCTAAAGGGGGGCGTTTTTTTAAAAAAAAAATATACAAAATTGTTAACCTCCCACAGATTCAAACTCAAGCCCTTTAATATGCCAAAAACGTTCTGCACCACCAGACCATTCATCAATTTTTGGATAATATTTGATTGATTAATTAATTTACATAGTATAAGCATTCAGAGCGATTTGTTAAATTATCCTCTAAAACATTCTTTTAAGCTCTAATAAACTAACGCTTATTCAACAAGGTTATGCTCGTGACTATGAGGTCATGTGTTCAATCCTCGCTTTAATTAAAATACTGTTGCAAAAAAAAAAAAAAAAAAAAACTAAGGCAATAGTCTGATTTATCCCTTAGCAATTAAATTCAACAAAATATATAGTTTAAGCCCAATAAATTCCTTAACTCACAAAACTTAGGAGATATAAATGAGAACCTTTAGAGTGTTATCAGTGATATTGATCATGGTGAACGGGTTGTGAGGCCGACCAAATTACATTTATAAACTCGTATTTATAACTTGTAGAATAGTGGGAACCAAGTTGACCTTAGAGAACCAAAAATTAGCTTCTCCTAATTAACTTTTATTTTCCTGAATTAAAACAATAAATAAAACAAAGGGATTGGTTAGAGTAAAACTAACTAGAAACATGCAGAAAATTAATTAACGGATATTAAAAGAACATAAAATAAAATTGTAACCAGTGCTCCTAATTTAAAGGATCGAGATTTACTTGGATGCAACTTAGATCACATGGATTCTAACGAACTTAGTTATTCTATTCCAAGCACAAGCTTGCTTGCCCGGATTGTAACAAACAACCCAAATAATTAATTAAGATCTTGCAATCCTAATTAAACTTGACAATTAATCAACTTGGGGTGATCGTTTCATATCGATTAATTGTCAGTGACGGGCAACACTGTGATTGACTATTCATTTGGGATCCTTACCGAATAGTCTAATTTATCCCCTAATCTGAAGCTCATTATGCAAACTAGAGTGATCCTGATAGCCGATGTCACTTAGGCATAACTAAACCATTGCTACTTGATTAGGACATGACATTTGTATCGTTAATCTTTAACTATTTCGCCGGCAAAAACAATTAGAGCGTCAATCCAATCAAAATTTCTAGCTATTATGATATTCTTATGAAAATAGGATGTAATTTAAAATAATAAATGCTAAGTATAAAATTAAGAGCAAAACCTCACTAAATGCATCAAATAATTAATCCCTACCCATAAATTAGAGCCCTTACCTTATGTGTTCGTGATGAAAATTTTATCCAAAATTACAAATATTTAGCTATCATACAAGGGAAAATGAGAGAAAATAGAGAGAATTTGAGGCCAAGCTTCTCAAAATCAGAGTTTGAGAGTTGAAGAATGACATAAAAAATGAACATTATGCTTTTATACTATAGGGGACCATGCATCTTGACGCTACGTACGGAAAAATGGGGCGCGCACGTGTTTTTTAGGCGAAGCTTCTTCGGAATTTCTTGTCGTAGCGTCGCGACGTTGTAGGCTCAGTATCGAGACGCTAGCTCTCGGGTTTGAGGTTTAGTTTCAGCTCACTTGGGTGTCGCGACACTCCCAGACGGCGTCTTGACGCTGGCTCTCGGGTTGGATGACTCCTCCTTTTTGCACCATTTAATGTCATGGACTCCTTTGTACTCCAATTCATTCAAAACCTATAAATCAATCAAATAAACACAATTGAGTGAAGTATATGATGGGGATTAGAGCTATAAGAATAACTCTTTTATTCATTATACGTGTGGATAGGATTCGATTTGTGTTAGAGCTTGGTTAATAAGAGAGTTCTTGGTCATTTGATTAGATGTAAATTGAACCTGTTTCACTTAGAATCTGATTGTGTTATGTGGTTTCAGGTGGAATGATTGGATTGAGGTTAGTTGATGGGTTATTTTGTTGACGTTGTTGACTTTAGTTATCATATTTTATACTTTAGATTTTTCAATAAGGTGATTAGATATAGGGTTCAATTGGTAACGTGCCCCACGTCCTAGCTTGAAATTTTGGATCGTTACAAGACTACTGTGGCACTTATAGTAATTATTGGTTGGTGTGAAGCAAAGAAAACTTTACAATGGTAGTTTGCTCTCGATCTAAATCGATAGTTTGACATTTATAGAGTAGTCTTGTGGCCTAGGCAAGGACGAAAATATATTTATCCATATCGATATCGGTAACTCAAATTTACGGATATATCGACGGATATTTGAATATAGACAGATATTTCGGGAAGAATCACGAATATTACGAAAATTGATAAAAAATATTGTGATTTTTTTAATGAAACTTTTGACCAAGTTTATTTAAGTAATACACTAGTGCTTTAAGCATATATTTTTCAAAAATTAGAACTCAAATATCAATAATCATAGAATAATGAATAACATTGAAGACTGAAAAATGAATATGAACTTGAATAATTTATAGATTACAAATTTTGGTCAAACAAATATATGATTCATAAAGTTTTTTTTTTTACTTGATTTAATAAATTAAAATTGATATTATAATATTCATAAAGTTTGCATTCTATATTGGAAGAATCACGGAAATTGATAGAAATATGGTACTTTTTTTAATGAAACTTTTGACCAAGTTTATTTAAGTAACTTCAAGCATATTGTTGACCGAGAAATTTCGGCCAATCAGTGGTCGCCACGTGTCTTCATCACGACCGATGGATAAGATAGACTTGACCGATAAAATTCGGTCACACCGCAATTGGGCTCGAAATCGGATCGGTCCAGAAAAGCTATTCAAAAGAGAATTTGGCCCAAAGGCCAAGCCCATTGGACCTATCCCATTGGGTTCAAACTCATTGGATCAAAGCTCAAGCCCATTGGATCCAGGCCCATGAGAACTCTATAAATAGAGAGTTCATTCTTCATTTTCAAGGTTCAGAAAATTTATACTCTTAAGAAATTAGAGAGAATTCTTAAACAACGAAGACTCCCTGAAACCTTGGAAGACTGAACAATCCTTCAACATCGAGAACAAGTTGTGAAGCCCTCGATCCAAATTCAACATCGAGAACAAGTTGCAAAGCCCTCGATCCAAATTCAACATCGAGAACAAGGTGCAAAGCCCTCGAAACAAATCCAACACCGAGAACAAGTTGCAAAGCCCTCGAAACACATTTACATTTGAGAGAGAAAGAATCAGAGGATCATACATTAGAGATTGTAATCCACTACGCACTGATACATACAATACAAATTCAAATTCAAAATTTCATTTACACGTGTCGAATTTCCATCCGTCGTTCGAAATCTCGGGTGAACACATATATTTCAAAAATTAGAACTCAAATATTAATAATCATAGAATAATGGATAACATTGATGACTGAAAAGCTTTTGTTCGAAAATTAATCGATTACTAATATATAAATTCATCAAATTACATCAAGGATGATAAAAAATTCAACTGGACATATTTATAAAGGAAGTCTCTAACTAAGAAAGTTATGCTTATATATCTGAATAAATCAATAAAAAAATTCAACTGCACAGCTTAAAGAACTCAATAGTGCTACTTTAAAGAAAACTCTTTAAGATTCTACCTTTTGATTTTATTTTACTCCTAGAACAAATATGTTAATCTTATCTTTTTATTATTATTATTCTTTCACTGAATTTTTCTCATCATTTTTACATATTTTTCTACATGGTTTTTTCACGTAAAATTGTATGTTTTTTACAACTATCATATTTGTGAATTTCTTAACAATGATATTCATAGAGATCGATGTTATTTTTTATAATTATTTTTTCGAGTTGTAGAAGCTTTGATATCAAATGATGTACTCAACCTTACAATAAGTGGTTTAGACAACCACAACAAGCGCCTCATAAACAGACATGATCGCACAAGCGCCTCATAAACAGAAACGATCACACCCAATATACAAACAAAGTGTAACAACCCAAATTTTTTTACCTAAACATTTACCATAAATTTTCGATATAGGTATGAATAGAACCCTATTATTTTTTTTAATTCAGATTGATTAATAATCAAATCGTTAAGTTCATAAAATTTAGCTAGATTTGTAATGAAGAGAAAACCACTCACTAAAACATAATATTAGACATAGATAATCTTTATTTATTCTTACATTAGTATTGATAGATGAAGATAATGCAACAGAAGCATTATCAAACTAGGCATCGAAGACTAGAGAGAAAGGCCATAAGGCTAGGCAGGATTAGAATTAAAATGTACGAGTGTCCAAGATTTAGCACACTAGCCACATATGCTTCAGTAGCCACATATGCTTCAGTACCGGTTCTTTATAATCTAGCACACTAGCCACACATATGCTTCAGTACCGGTTCTTTATAATCTAGCACACTAGCCACATATGCTTCAGTAGAACTTATGGGATGTGGAGTTACTGGCTCTATTTTCATCTCAATCACCATTTTGTATATTTTTCCTTCCTCCACCTCTAGAATCTTATAGCTTGCCACACGAATGAGCGTCCGGTTTACACTACAAGAAACTTGATCTTTTTCAAAGGTCACAACCTTCGAAAAAGTCCTTAATGAACCTTCGAAAATCTTTTTTCGAAGGTTAACTAAACCTTCGAAAACTGTCGAAACAAAATCCGTCGGGAAAAGCTTTTCAAAGGTTCATTAACCTTCGAAAATTAACTTTTTTTCAAGGGTTCATTAACCTTCGAAATTACATTTTTCCAAGGCTTCATTAACCTTCGAAAATTAGTTTTTTTCGAGGGTTCATTAACCTTAGAAATTTACATTTTTTCGAGGGTTCATTAACCTTAGAAATTTACATTTTTTCGAGGGTTCATTAACCTTCGAAATATACATTTTTTCGAGGGTTCATTAACCTTCGAAAATTATAGTTCTTTTCGAAGGATTCATTAACCTTTGAAAAATAGTTTTTTACGAGGGTAGAAAAAAAAGATGAAACTTACCTGTAGTGAATGGGGTAAGCTAAATTTTTTAAATTAATCATTTGTTTAATTACTTTTTTTTTCAAAAATAGACTACAATAAGATCAAGGTCCCATCAGGATTCAAAAGACACTACCGTTCTTTTTTAAAACTCATATAAAACAAGCGAGATTCATAACAGAACCATTAAAAAACAGCATGAAATTTCTTACAGACCTAATAATTCAGAATTAAGGCAGCCTTAAAATTGAACACAGTAAGTTAATGATACAACAAAATTAATCTTTTTAGAACAACAAATAGAAGAGTGAAGAAATAAAGAAGCAGCCGGGGCAAGCACTGCTCAACTCTTCAAACCAACTCCTTTCTTGTATAATTTTTGAGCAAAAAATAATATTACACGATATCATTGTTAAAAACTAAAGTATTCCATACAAAATTGCGAAACTAAAACAAAATATTTGTAGAGCCATTAAAGTGAACAGGGCATAGAAATTAAGGGCTCAAAAATTAGAATTAAAACTTTGCAAACTTTGCAAAAATTGAAATGAACCGAACAAAAATTGGAATTAAAGGCCCAATTTTAATTTGCAAAGGCCATGCATGCAACTATCTTGCATTCTGATTCTTTCTATATATATGTATATATATATACTCAAATCAATCGAGAGAAAAGTGGGTCACACAGAAGCACAAGCAAAACCATGTTTGGGGCAAGGGGTTTGGTCGGTCGATATTTGATTATCGCCACTCTCAGGGTGTCGAATACTACCAAATTAAATTTCTAATACCGATCTTGCTAAACTAACTGGTAGTTAACGACAATCGGGTCGATCCGCATGGAGTTAATTCTAATTTGTCTTCAATTGAGTCAAATTTGTAATTAAAATGCAACAAGGGGGTTGATCGGTTTTTAATGACATGCGAAAAAAGGTAATTACTAACGGAAGAATCAAACAATAAAACAAACGTGCAAGACTTGGGGAGTCGGGACTGCCAATTGATGTAAATCAGTTCATCGAACACTTATAAACTTAGTCAGATCCATTCAAACACACAATTGTTCACTCAGAATTATCGTAGCAAACAATCCCAATGAAATTAGCTAGATGGGTGCAATTCTAACTAAACATTGACAATTAATTAACTTAAGGTGATCAATCATAAATTAACTAAAGTCAGTAATACATCAATGGACATGCAATGCTAAACATGCAATGCTACCTAAGGCTCAACTCAACCTCTTGTTACTTAGGCGATTAGGAGAGGCAACCGTATCACTAATCTAATTAACGAATTAACAAGCATACATGTCTTGAGTGTTAATCAATTCAAATAAACATGCTAATAAGAATATGCTTAGAAGAAGTAGATGTTCAAACATTCAAGACTAAGTAAAACTTAAAATCCCAAGTCTCCCATCAATACATCAATGGAAAAATCCCTAAAATCCCAAAATCTTAACACTTACCTCGAGCCTTCCATGGGAGTTGGAGCAATCCAAGTTTCCATGGGAGCTCTGGAGCTCATACAACATAAAAGGGGGAAGAAAAGCTCAAAAAACTGCTGGAACTTGCGAAATCCCAAGGGTCAAAACCAGTTGAACTTCTGACATAAAATCGGAGAAGACGACTTAAATAGTTGACGTAGCGTCGATACGCTACAGGGAGCGTTGCGACGCTACTGAAGGAAATTTCCTGCGCGCGCGTTCGGAGCGTCGAGACGCTAGGGACAGCGTCAAGACGCTGTCGCCCATTTTACTCTAGGGTCTGATTTTATATTTTTGCCTTCGAGCGGCGTCGAGACGCTCTTAGCACAGTCTCGACGCTGGGCCTTTGGTCTCAAATTGCCCTTTTGCTCCTTTTTTTTACCTGATTCACTCCCAAAGCCTTAAAACGACCTTCTTAGCTTTGAAATGTGCTATTGGAATCCACGAGCTCTTTACCACGAAACACCTACAATAGAGGCAATTAATCAACAATAAGCACAATATTTAGCCATAATTAGGGAGCAAATAATAGCTCCAAATGATAGCTATCAGGGTTGGGTACCCTGGGTTTTGGAAGCCAACCCCATTGGTTACTTCTCTCAATCCCTCCACAAACACATGGTTTTTCTTAAAATTACACTATATTGGTGGGGTCCACCATTTCTCTCTTCACGTGTTTTATAATTATGGTGGGTCCCAACATTCCTCTACCTATTTTTCTCATTATTATGGTGGCCCACCATATTTCTTTCATTTTTCTCAAAATTATGGATCCCGCAATTTTGTTTGGGAAATTAATAGGAATGTCTATTTTAAAATAGTGAAAATGAAAAATATCTAAAAGTGAGAATGTCTTGCACTCTGTCTAGAGTGATTGTAGAGGGAAGGTTGTTAAGTTTTTTTTTCCCATTACAACCCTATTAGTTATTAGCCCTTTCTTATTTTACAATTTAGAATTTTAAAATAAAATGATTTGAGACCAGAATATTTTTGGGTGAGGTGTTTGGTTATCGTTAATTGGAGCTGCGATTTTCATTTTTCGTTATGTGTTGTTGGTGATGTGTACTTGGATATATACCTTCGTAATGGTGGCTAGATGTGCAAAACCTAAATATAGCAAACAAATCATTCCTCTATCCACCCTATTATTTAGGTTTGATATCTCTATGAACATTTCATCGTTAACCTTCAACAACCTCTACATTAACGCATTGTCTAACAATATTTCTAACTTTATATCCTCAATGTATCAACCCCTAAATTAAAGCACTAGTTGAACTTTGGAAAATTAAGAGGAATGTCTAGTTTTAAATAGTTTGTTGTATATACACGTATATACTCCATTAAACTCTAATTTGATTCTAGATTTCCATTAGGAAAAAAAAAATAATAAAGTATAATCCTTATCTAAAATCTAAAATAAAATCTTTAAATCTGAATCTAAAATATAAAATAAAATCCTTAAATATGAATCTAGATTTCTAAAACAACGATATTATGATTAAGGGAGGGTATCTGAATCTCTAACTCTCCCTTCATCACAACATTTAATTAATTAAATAAGGTGGAATTTGAAGATTTGATATTTAAAAATTTAAATCAGGATTCTTCATTCGTAAGGAATGTATCCAATTTGTTTTCAAATTTCAAACTTTCGAAAAGAAACTAAAAGGAAAAAAAAAAAACAAGAAAATAACAGAAAAACAAATTGTTTTAAAAATTAAATACTCAAAACAAGCCCTATTTGTTTTTCTCTTTTTCTTCATTCAGTCGCTCCCTCTATCAACTCATGACTCATTTTCCAATCGCCACCACCGCACGTCTCCTTCCTCTCGGATCTCATCTCCGACAACGCACCCATGTCCAGCGACGAATTCCGTCGGTTGCATCTCCGGCGAGGGCGTGACGTGGGAGTGGTAAGTCTCCTCCTCCGACGATCTCTCGTCTTGATTGATTAAGCATCGATTTTAACTCGCAGTCCTTTCGATTTCAAATTTTGGTATTTTGCAAACGTTCTATTCAACTTTGAAAGTCATCACTCACTCCGTCTGACGCTAAATTTGTGAGATTTTTGTGTATTTTCTTACTGTCCAACATTGAATTTTGAGCTACATTCGGCATTTTGCGAATACCCAAAAGTTGGCATGGGTATACCGCCTTGTATACACCTAAATGTGACAAAACCATTTGTAGCAACAACATTTCCTCAAGTCTACATGGATTTTGAATTCATTTTTGTATGTTAAGTGTATAACCATGTAACTGTGACTGGTTAGTTGTCATTTTTTTTTTCCTTTTAACATCTTTATAACTTCTCATCCCTTACTTCTCTCTCTTAACTTCTCATCATTTACTTCTCTCCGAACAATTTCCAATTTTACAACATCATTTTATTCAATTTCTAAATTTTATAAAATTGTAGAGGTAGTTTTGTCCACTACTGTGTAAATTTATACTAAATATAGAGTGTAGACATTATTCCAAAAACAAAGTGTGTTGGACATTTTACATGATGGCTTCTCAAGTTTTAGACATTTTTCTTATTACCCCAATTTGTTTCTAAATTTTATTACAATATGGTAGGTTTCACGGGGTTTTTGTACGGGTGACCCACCCCCCGGGGGGCGCGAAGTTTTTTGACCCTCGGGCTTGAAGTGCAAGTTTTCTGCCCTTTTGCTATCGTCAGCAACACCCTGATCACGATCGCTAGCCATCTCACGCCGCATACAATGACGGTTTTGACCTTCGCCAATTTCCCCCCATGTCTGGTCGCGATTTTTGGTATGTGTTGGTCGCGAGTTCGCATAGTATGCTTGTCGCGATTATTTCACACTTCTTGACGGTCGCGATTTTGTCCAATGGCTGACCGCGATTTTCGACCTTTGCTTGTCACGATTTGGTACCGTTGGGTTATTATCTCGAGACTTTACGATTGTAAAATACTCGGATTTCGTGCATGGTGTTAATGCAGTATAAGCAGCTACACCCACCCGTTCATATTCCCTACGGAACTTCTATTTATACATCCCACCCACTTTAAACAGCTGCACCCACCCCTTCATATTTCCTACGGAACTTCTATTTATACATCCCACCCAATTTACACCTTACACTCGAATGTTCTCTCGCATTTTTTGTTCTTCATATCAATTGTTGTTTTTTCACCCCCAAAAAATGTATTCGGACGACTCATTTGATGATGCATTCTTTGAATACCCGAGTGCGCCATATTGCGATTCAGATGACGAATCTAGTGTGTCATCCTATACACGAACCACGACATCAGAAGAGAGCGTGGATGAGGAACTATCATAGCACACTCCGTCGTCCTCATCTAGTTCCTCACATTTACCAACAAAGCCCGGAAAAGCTTCACCAACTTTGGCGGACACGTATCCCAATGAGGAGCCGCAAATATCATATTCCAGCTTCAACCAGGCACCTGGTCACACACCACTTTCCTTGTCTCATGTGCTAAGAATCTTGAGGAGAATCGCCTAGCTGCTGCAGACGCAAAGGGTGAAGAAGAGAGGGCTCCATCAACTGCAAAAGCAAAGAATGCAGAAGAGAGGTCTCCTTCAATTGCGGAAGCAAAGACGCAAAGAGGCTTTGTACGAAGAGAGAAAAAGAGGAAGAGGGAGAGCTCCATATTGGTGATTATCGATGAAACCGAATCCGATTAATATTTTTTTTGTACCTCTCGAAATTTTAATATAAAGGTAAGTTTAACTAAGATGTACATGCTATTAAAAGTTTAGTCTTAATGAGAAATTCACATTTAAAGAGGAAATTTTATAATTTTCATAGAAAGAAAAATAATGTCTGAAGATTTTAAATATATGATACATATTAATTTGGGGGAGTTGCAAGAATAACATAAAGAAATAGGCTAATTGCATTTGTAGGTACTATGTTATGTTTAGTTTTAGCATTTATATCAAAAAATTAAGGTTGTTTATGTTCAATAACTAATTCAGGTTAGTAAATTCCTTAAAATCAATTACTTAGGCCCTCTTTGTTATAAATTATCAAGAATATGTGTTTAGAAACTAATTCAGTTTTCACTTTTTAAAATTAAAGATGAGATTTCAGTTGTACGTGTTGGGTTTTATGTCCTAAAACTCGTAGTTTGTAAACTGTTTGAATGTATATATTTTATTTCAATAAAGTTGTTATTGAATTTTAGTGAATTGTGTTTGTATTAACCTATACCAATAACCAACACCCATGACGATAGTATGAGTACTTGAACTTCATGTGTGACATGAATGTGGATCAAGTTCAAGTAGATAGCCAAAATGGTCTATAGTATAGGGATAAGACTCGGTACCTTATCCTGGGGACACTATTGGACGCGGCTCACTTTGTATAGTACAAAACGATGTGATTCGAATCGTTTCATGTAGACACATGTGAGTGAGGGCATCCTGTGCAATGAGTTTGCACAAGACCGAACCAAGAAATAAAGTCGCTCTTTCTTTATAACACCGTTTACTGTAAAGACCGGTTTTTTCATATGATGACTTAGATAACTCGGTCTCAATCTTGAGCTCACTATGAACTCCTGTTTATTTGACCTTATCCTTTGACTTGTACGGGTGAGAGTGGCCAGATCGCCGACTCAATAAGCCTACCATCTTGGGCATAAGATCGAATAAGTGGCTGGGGACATAGTTGTGCGATATGGAATTCACTCCTACCCGTTTTAAGGGTTAGTAGAGAGGTTGTTCCCTTAAGTGCTGACTCCAGGTCTTGAACAATGGGTCCATCCTCTCCTAATCAAGGAGGAATATGATTTGATGGTTGGACCACAAATCAATTGTTCATTAGAGGTGTCAGTGGTACTTAAGGAACGAGATATAATACAAGGGTTAAACGGTATAAATGACCCGTTGTGATTACGAACAACCTGTGAAGGATCGACTTACTGATGGTAGTTATATCAAGAGGACACAATGTATCTACAGTGAGGAGAGTGCAACCCTTGGACTTTAGTGGAGTCTCCGAGGGTTAACGAATGTTGGTTAGTTCAGCTGGAAGAGTTTTAACCGGATAATCTCGTATCGTTGGAGCTCATGATCTGTAGGTCCTTACGGTTCTCTTAGCTAGCTCGGATAAAGCCGTGAAACAATATAAAAGAAAAGAAAAGAATTTGAATCATTCAAATTCGGGTTTGTGGAAGAATATGGACATATTTAAATATGATTTAAATATGAGATTAGTCTACAATATGAATTGGATTCATATGTGAAAAGTCGGTTTTCGGAAAAATCAGGCTTAATCATATTATTTAATTAATATTTGATATTGAATTAAATAATATTAATTAATTAAAAAGTTTAATTAATTAAAATATATTAACTAAAAAGTTTAATTAATTAAAATATATTAATTAAAAAGTTTAATTAATATATGGACATATTTAAATATGATTTAAATATGAATTTGGTCTTAAAACATGAATAGGATTCATGTGCAAAAAAATCGGTTTTCGGAAAATCGGGTTTAATTATATTATTTAATTAATATTTGATATTAAATTAAATAATATTAATTAATATATATATTCTTTTATTAATTAAAAGGTTTAATTAATAAAATAATTATTATTATTTTTAATAATAATAATATATATATATATATATATATACATGTGTCTTACATGCAAGATGTAAGACACATGTATGTTATATATACAAGGTATATATATATATAAGATTAGATCAAAATAAAAAAAATAAAAAAAATAAAAAATATGCTGAGTGCACTTTTGGGTTCATTATTGAAATTTTTATTTCAATTTGGATAACCCACTTCTTCTCCGTCTTCTTCCTCAGCTCTCTGTAAAAGAAAAATAGGTTTTTCTTCAGTGAGCTTCTTCCTTCTTTTCTCTTGTAAAAGGAGTCCCACTACTCCGTTTCTCGGCCCGAGGATAGCGGGACTACCGGGGGTGGTCCACGAAGATTTCGTGAGGAGCTTCTGGCGCTGAAAATTGAAGAAATTTGAACGACAAGGGTATGTGTTCTAATTTCTCTTTTTCATTGTTTTTGCATGTTTCCGTTTGTTTAAATTGATGAAATTAGAGTGTCTATGATCCAAATCGCTTCCGCTGCGTGCCATGCGCTTCATCAATTGGTATCAGAGCGTTTTTGGCCACTCAATTTCCATCAATTTAAGTTATGGTGGGTTTTATTTTAGAAATTGTTTCTGATTGGCGTCTAAAGTGAATATCGATTTTGGCATAGTTTCTTTTTGAATTTCATTATTTGTAATTGCCCGAGAATGTATGGGCTTTAATGCATGCTAAAGAGTCTGTATTTTTAGAGTCATTAGAGTTCATATAGATTTCCTTGTGAAAGAAGTTTGAGTTTGAAACTCGCCGAAATGTTCGGTGTAAGTTCAAACTCGTTCTAGGCAATACGAGGAGAAATTCGAAGAGAATTTGGCTGAAGCGTTCGGAGGAAGCAAGTTGGTCAAAGGCGGTGCGAAGAGTTCGAAGTCCGCTCCAGACGTAGCTTGTTGATCAAGCTTGTAATAAATTAGTTATTGCTTGTTAAATGCCAAAATCGATCCACTTTAGTGTGTTTAATTAATTATGCATTCCATGTTTGTATGTGCATAACGTATGCCATATAGATTTAAAATCCCACCGTAGGAAGCATGCTTCATGCATTGAAAATATGTTTTACGTGTTATAATATATCGTATGCATATTTGGCAATTCTTGAGTTTTGATATAAAAGTTATATTAATTCATGAATTAGTTGTTGTTAGTTCAATAGAATAATTAATATAAGTGTTATATTAATTATGAAATTGAATGAACAACATAGGTTGTCCTAGTTTTATGCACATGATATATTATAAGTGTTATAATGTATAGGATGCATGTTTATTCATGAGTATTAATATAAGAGTTATATTAATTCATGAATTAGATGTTGTTTGCTTAATAGAATAATTGATATAAGTGTTATATTAATTATGAAATTAAACATCCAACATTAGATGCATTTTGTTTGTTATAAGTGTTATAATGTATAGAATGCATGCTTAATTCAGAGTATTGATATAAGTGTTATATTGATTATGAATTAAGAGTTGAATGTTTAAGAGCATAATCGATATAAGTGTTCTATTGATTATGAAATTAAATATTCAACTTATCATGCCTTAGTGATGCATGTTTGAGAAGCATGTAGAAGTTTGTTGTAGTTAGTCTTAGTTTTGCAAAGCGTTGTAAAATTGGCATAGACTTTTAAAATCTATAACAAAGACAAAGGCATGCTCACTTAGGGTTGAATGTATCGTTCCATTTCATTAGATGAATAGGTCGATATCTTGTAAATGCTAAGGTTACAAGAAACTCACCCGGGGACATCCTGTTCGAGGTTGTAGGTATTTAAGCTAACGGTTTACGGAACACCTCCTACCTGGGGACCATCCGGTACTTGAGTAAAGTTAACCCGGCTTTATGAGCATGCGTGAGTGGTGTGAGGTAATAAAGTGTTTATCACCTAGACATCATAGGTAAAAGTTTGTTTTACCTAGACTTAGGTCTTATTGTCTTAGCCGGATAATGCCTGAGTAATTTACCCATTCCGTCTTAAAATACTTAGTAGAGGTGGTGAGAAGGTATCTATGATATATCCCTCTCCTCCTACGTTCTCTGTCAAGTTCACACCGTGAGAATTATGCTCGGCCTCGTGATGTCAATAGGGCATCCCCATTCGGATGGTATTTGCATAATTCAAGAGCAAGGTGAATGGATACAGTATTTATAGTAAGTGGGAGAAGGAAGTATGTCAATACATCCTACGGTCTCCTCCATTGGATTGAACCGTGAGATTCCTATGTTCCGCCTGCTAGGTGCCTACAAGAGGCACCGATCCATTCGAAGGGCCGTTTCATAGGAATCAGAACATCTCAATCACCATTTATGGATAAAGAAACATAGAGCCATTCCCAACTTTAACATTTCCATTCGGTTGCATCGTTGGGGCCGCCCTATGAATTCTAAAAATGGAGGGTCACACTTACGAGATTTGCTAAAGAGTTAGTAAATCTTGACAAAACAGCGATAACTAAGATGCTATAGGAATATGAGATATTCTGGTATTAGCATTTAGTCAATAATGTCTTGATTCAGTGAAGGAATGCTTGACTGCCCCTCGGTAGCGACCATTCTGACCCACTGAAGTATCGTTGCAGTTTAATAATGAGTTTTGGGTACATTATTATTCTTTGCTAAATTCTTGATTGGTGTGTAAATTAGGTTAAAACCTTTTCACTAATACTTTTTCATTCTCTTTTCAGCATGTCTAGCTCTTTCATTCACTTACTAGCTTCCGATAAGTTAACCCGCGATAACTACGCGACCTGGAAATCGAACTTGAATACGATTCTCGTTCTAGATGATCTAAGGTTCGTCTTATCAGAGAATTGCCCTCCCTCTCCTAGCTCGGATGTGACTCGAACTGTTCGAGAAGCATATGATAGATGGACAAGGGCTAATGATAAAGCCCAAGTCTATATCTTAGCCAGCATATCAGATGTGTTAGCTAAGAAGCTCGAGGATATGGTTTTTGCTAAAGAAATCATGTCTTCATTACAGGCGATGTTTGGACTACCGTCCTCAACCGTCTGTCATGAAGCCCTCGAATACATTTACAACTCTCGCATGAAGAAGGGTACCTCTGTTAGGGAGCATGTCCTTTACATGATGGTCCACTTCAATGTGGCGGAAGTAAATGGAGCTACTATTGATGAGTCAAATCAAGTAAGCTTTATCATGGAATCTCTTCCGAAGAGTTTCCTTCAGTTCGGAAGCAATATGGTAATGAACAAGATAAAGTATACTTTGACTTCTCTTCTCAGCGAGCTACAGACCTATCAGTCCCTTCACACTTCTAAAGGAAAAGAGAAGGAGGCAAACGTTGTCACTTCTAGGAAATTCCAAAAGGGGTCATCTTCAGGGAGTAGGTCTGAACTTTCTTCTATTAAGAATAAGAGTATTCAAAAGAAGAAGAAAGATAAAAGGAAGGGAAAAACATCTGCTGCAGGTAAGAGCAAGACTAAATCTACAGACAAAGGAAAATGTTTCCATTGTGGTGTAGATGGGCACTGGAAACGGAATTGCCCAAAGTATCTTGCAGAGAAAAAGGCTGAGAGGAAAGACAAGGTAAATATGATTTATTTGTTGTCGAAACATGTTGAGTAGAACATGATTGTCATACCTGGATACTTGATTCAGGAGCTACTAACCATGTTTGTTCTTCTTTTCAGGAAACTAGTTCTTGGCAGCCACTTTCTCGAGGTGAGATAACTCTCAAAGTTGGAACTGGAGAGGTTGTCTCAGCTAAAGCAGTGGGAGCTGTAAAGTTGTTGTATAGAGATAGTTTCATTTTACTAGAAAATGTACTCCTGGTTCCTACCTTCAAAAGGAATCTTGTATCTATATCTTGTTTGTTAGAACAGTTGTATAAAGTATCTTTTGTTCATAATGAAGCGTTCATTAGCAAAAGAGGTGTACGTATTTGTTCTGCGAAACTTGAAAACAACTTATATCTGTTAAGACCAACCGAAGCCAAAGCTATTTTGAACACTGAAATGTTTAAAACAGCTGAGACTCAAACTAAAAGGCAGAAATTTTCTCCAAGTACTTATCTTTGGCACTTAAGACTAGGTCACATTAATCTCAATAGGATTGGGAGATTGGTTAAGAGTGGTCTGCTAAATCGTTTAGAGGACAACTCTTTACCGCCATGTGAGTCTTGTCTAGAGGGCAAAATGACCAAACGATCTTTTTCTGAAAAAGGTCATAGGTCCAAAGAACCTCTAGAAATCGTGCATTCAGATCTCTGCCGTCCTTTGAATGTCAAAGCACGAGGAGGGTTGATAACTCCATTTTGGAGCTATTAAATACTTCCTAATTATAGCCTAAGTCCGCTTTTAATTGATTAATATATCACTTTTGTAGGAGAAAAGCGGCAAAGAGCTCGTGCGTCCGTTGGGCCCGTTCGAGAGCTTAAAGTGGAGTTTTAGCGCCCCGGGAATGCATCGGGAAGAGGGGAACTTGATCCGTGAAGAAACGGGCCAAAATCGCCTTGGAGAGGCAAAGTTCCAGCCCCAAACCCAAGAGCCAGCGTCGAGCTATAGCGTCGAGACGCTGGCTCGACGCTGAAAAACCCGAGAGCAAGCGTCGAGTGATAGCATCGAGACGCTAGCTCGACGCTGCCCTAGCGTCGAGACCCTGCTTGGCGTCGAGACGCTCTAGAGGAGGCGCGCGGAGGAATTTTATCGGGGCAGCGTCGCTTTACGTCTCCAAAAGTACTTATTTTAGGACTTGTTTGTGGTAGCAAAACGTGCATTTGCAAGTGTTTGTGATAGGAATTAGCTTGAATCTATGCTTATATATACAAATTAGGAGAATGAAGCTAAATTAGAACTTGTATGCAAAAGGAAAGAAAAAGAATGCAAAACGAAGTTAAAAGAATGAAAACTGGGCATTGCGGAGGCATTGCGGAAACATTGCTAAAACAGCAATGTTTCAAGTGAAATCCGTAAGTTGGCTGACCTTTTTCTGTTGTGATCCGTTATTTCAGGGATTCGGTCTTTCTCCTCCATCCATGTTGAAGTACGACGTTGAGAATGGACGGTTCTCCTTGGCCCAATCGCACCTGCAGAATACTATAAAAGGAGGTCAAAGAGGAGGGTTTCATCATCAATCCGAAAGCGTAGAAGTCTCTTCGCAGATCAATTTCTCTCATGTTTTTCTCTTCCGTCTGTTGGGTTGGAAAGCTTAGCTGCTGGAGTCGACAATCTGATAGGAAGGAGAGAAGATTCGTCTTCTCTTCTGATTGGATTCATCCAGGCAGGGCTTGCCTTTCTCTCCCTTCAGCCGAGGCATCTGTGTCGAAGCGAACACGCATAGCTTACTGTTTTCTGTGTAGTTTCTTATTTCCAGCACCATTCGTTGTTATTTCTTTTCTAGTAGTTAATCCATTCCCTGTCGTCGCTTTCTGTCTTTATTTTAGAACTCTGAATTCCCATTTGTTTCGTTCAAGCTATTAATAAATCAAAAGCACAATTCATTATTTCATGGTTTTTATCTTTGCTGTCCACTACTTTCACTCTCTGTTTTGTCTTTAATTTTCTTCTAAGCATGTCTACTTCATCTAATATTTCTGTTCTCTCTACATCCATGAGTAACTAAGTCACATAGGGGCATGCTAATGACAACACTATAGGCTAAAACACGTGAACCAAGCATGTAGGATAGCTCTCGAATGCATTGATTGTATGTAAGCTTCATCCCACGGGCAATTTCGATTGGCCATCCATTTTGTCCAAAGAACTCCTAACCTCTGGAAGGAGTAAGAGTTCAGAGTCATACACTCATGCTAGCCTTTCAAGGTAACCAGAAAATGACCTAGGAATAGGCGTTTTCCTAGTACAAATCATAACTTACTATTCTTCACAAGATGCTTAAGACCTTACTTGGGCATGAGTAAACTAAAGAATCTAATGCATGAAATCGAAAGATACATGAGGATGAGTTAGTTTGATGCATAGTGAGTTGATCTAATGCTTGAGAATCGTATGAAAAAGCCTATAGGATAGTCGTTGGTAGCCCTTGTTTCTCCATTTTTACACACTTTCGCTGTTAGTAACATTGCGGTAAAATTGCTGTTCTCGCAATTCTATTAAGTTAAAAATTCTGTTTAGCCATTTTTCTCTTCGTTTATTAATCTCTTCTCTTTACATTCTAGTTTATCATTAACTTGCACTTGTTCATGTTACTATCCTGCATATATTCATTAGTAATTAGGCAATTAAAAACCAAATCTACCCCATCAAATCCACCCATTCTTACTTAACATCACACTTCGCGAGTAACTAGTAATAAGTCTCTGTGGGAAAACGAATGAAAAAATACTTACTACTTGCTATAAGATCATGTATGCTTGCATGTTCTGAGTGCTCTCTTACTGCATATTCCTTTTAAACATTGAGCACGCAACAAGTTTTTGGCGCCGCTGCCGGGGACTTAGTGTAGCGAAAATGAAGTTTGTTAAGTTTGAAACACAAGTTTAATATCCATTGGGACTAATCTATTTCTTATTTCTTTTGCAGGTACCATTGGGTTAGTTTATGAACGAGCATTCAAGTAGCAATCTAGAGTTCAATCTTGAGCCTGAGAGATTACTTAGGGCCAGAAACAAAGCTAAGAAACGTCTCTTTAAACAACCATTTATACCTCAAATAATTGCTGAACCCGCAGGGATTCCGCAATCCCATCAAGAAGAAATGGATATACCAAACCCAAATCCGGCACCTACCACTCGCAATCCCATCGAAATAGCGAATGACAAGGATAGTGCCATACTCTCTTACCTAGTACCTATGCCTGGGGAACTAAACCCAAGCATAATCCGCCCTGAAATTACTGCCAACTCATTCGAGTTAAAGCCAGTAATGTTCCAAATGTTGTCCACTGTGGGACAATTCTTTGGAGTGGAAAATGAGGACCCCCACAACCATCTTAGAAACTTCCTAGGAGTTAGTGATACATTCCTCATCCCTGGAGTTTCCCAAGAAGCTTTGAGGCTTTACCTGTTCCCTTACTCTTTGAGGGACAAGGCCAAAACGTGGTTAAACTCATTACCCTCTAGATCAGTTCGCAATTGGACAGATTTGGCGGAGAAATTCCTAGTCAAATACTTCCCACCTGATAGGAATTCTACCTTTCGTGATGATATAATCAAGTTTAAACAAGCTGAAAATGAGTCTCTTCACGAAGCTTGGACGAGGTTTAAGGACCTTCTGCTTAAATGTCCACACCATGGCATTCCATGGTGTATCCAAATAGAGGTCTTTTTCAAAGGATGCAACCCCAGCACCAGACAAGTTCTAAATTCATCTGCTGGTGGTTCCATGTTGTCCAAAAGTTATAACGAAGCCTATGAGATCTTGGAGAAGATCTCAGCATCTCACTGTAGGTGGTCAGATGATCCTATAGAGCCAAGTAGAGCTCAAGATAAGGACGCACTCAATGCCATGAGTAGCCAAATTAGCGCCCTGACCAACCTAGTCAAGCAAATGGCTCAAGCCAATCTCCAAACTAGTGTCAACACCGCCACAGCCATGTCAATGGGCACCCAACCAAGTCAAGGTGAGACACTACCCTGTGGATTCTGTGGGGAAGGGCACCTGTACGAATACTGCCCTGGGAATCCAGCCTCAGTCTGCTATGTAGGAAGCCAGCAGCAGCCTAGGAACAACCCCTATTCCAATACTTACAATCCTGGCTGTTGGAACCACCCAAATCTCTCATGGGGTGGCCAGCAAAATACTAACCAAACCCCTAACAAGCCAAGACCGAGTGGAACACCTGGTTTCACTCCTCAACATAACCAATCCATTTATCAAAAACCATACAACCAACCAGTAGGGTCATCTGTAGAAAACTTACTCAAGGAATACATAGCCAAAAATGATGCCACCCTGCAAAGTCAACAAGCTACCCTCAGGAGCCTAGAGAACCAAATAGGGCAACTAGCCAATGAACTCAAAAGTAGGCCCCAAGGTAGACTTCCTGCTGACACAGAGGTGCCAAGGAGAGATGGTAAGGAACAAGTTCAAGCAATTGAACTTAGAAGTGGGAGACCATTGGTGAACAACACCAAAGAAACCCCAAAGAGAGTAGAGAACAATGAGTCTAGTGCTCCACTGGAGTCTCTGCCAAACCAAGGTCAACCTTCAACAAGCACATCAGGAGCAAGGCTGGAGCCAATCATAGAAGAAATAGAAGAAATTCCAAGGCCTCCATCCATCCTGAGGCGACCTGAAGTGCCTGCATATGTGCCACCACCTCCATTTCCTCGACGGCTAAAGAAAAAACAAGAACAGGAAGTGCACTTTAATAAATTTCTAGAAATTCTTAAGCAAGTGCATATTAATATTCCTTTTGTAGAAGTTTTACAGTCTATGCCCTCTTATGTAAAGTTTTTAAAGGATATAATTACTAACAAGAAAATAATTGGCGAATTTGAAACAGTGAATCTCACTGAGGAGTGCAGTGCCATACTCTAGAACAAGCTACCAAAGAAGGAGAAGGATCCTGGTTCCTTCACCTTGCCTGTGGAGTTAGGAGGCAAGCACGTGGGCAGAGCTCTTTGTGACCTGGGAGCCAGCATAAACCTCATGCCCCTATCACTATTCCGCCAGCTAGGAATAGGAGAAGCACGTCCCACCACTGTCACTTTACAACTTGCAGACAGATCCATAGCCTACCCTGAGGGTAAGATTGAGGATATTCTTGTAAAGGTTGACAAGTTTATTTTCCTTGCAGATTTCATTATCCTGGATTATGAAGCAGACAAGGAGGTCCCCATCCTATTAGGCAGACCTTTTCTAGCCACAGGTAGGGCCCTAATAGATGTCCAAAAAGGTGAGCTCACTATGAGGGTTCACGACGAGGAGGTTAAATTTAGTGTTTTTAAAGCCTTAAGGTACCCCTCTGACTCTGAATCTTGTGCTAGCATGGATATTGTAGATTCACTAATGGAAGAAAAGCTGGAGCATGAATTAATGACTAAGCATGCTAATGAATATGCAAACGTAGACTTAACTGATCTGAATGTTTCTGAGATCATGGATATACCTGTAGATAAGATACAACCTGCTTGTATGAATAATGACTTACTTGACAAATCCATGAATACATTAAAACCATCCATTGAGCATCCACCTGTCTTAGAATTGAAACCCTTACCCACTCATCTCAAATATTCATATCTAGGAAGTAATGATACTTTGCCTGTGATAATTTCTTCTAAATTGAGTGAGAAGCATGAGATTGAACTAATATTATTACTTAGGCAGCATAAAAAGGTTATTGCATGGACTATTGCTGACATTAGAGGCATTAGCCCTTTTTACTGCATGCATAAGATTATACTAGAGGAAGAGAATACACCCCGAGTAGATCACCAACGTCAGTTGAACCCCTCTATGAAAGAGGTAGTTAAAAAAGAAATCATTAAGTGGTTAGATGCAGGGGTAATCTTCCCTATAGCTAGTAGTCAGTGGGTGAGTCCTATTCAATGTGTACCTAAGAAGGGAGGGATGACTGTAGTAGTAAATGAGAGCAATGAACTGATTCCAACTAGGACTATTACAGGATGGAGAGTATGTATGGACTATAGGAAATTGAATAAAGAAACAAAAAAAGATCACTTCCCTATACCATTTATTGACCAGATGTTAGATAGGATAGCTGGTAGAGCGTATTACTGCTTCTTAGACGGTTACTCAGGATATAACCAGATCACTATAGACCCTAAGGACCAGGAGAAGACAACCTTCACTTGTCCCTTTGGGACATTTGCCTTTCGCAGAATGCCTTTTGGCTTATGCAATGCACCAGCAACGTTCCAAAGGTGCATGTTGGCAATCTTTTCTGACTTGGATGAATCCATGATAGAAATATTTATGGATGACTTCTCAGTCTTTGGTGATTCATTCACAAACTGTTTAGAGAACTTAGGACAAGTCCTAGCTAAGTGTGAGGAGACTAACCTAGTACTTAATTGGGAAAAATGCCACTTCATGGTAGAAGAAGGGATAGTCCTAGGTCATAGAGTGTCTAGGGCAGGAGTAGAGGTCGATAGGGCCAAGATTGAAATAATAGAGAAGTTGGTGGAACCATAAAATGTAAAAGCCATTAGAAGTTTCTTAGGACACGCTGGTTTCTATAGAAGGTTCATTAAGGACTTTTCCAAGATCTTCAAACCTCTGTGTGAGCTTCTAGAGCTGAATAAGCCATTCATCTTCTCTAAGGAATGTTTAATAGCCTGGAAAACCCTTAAGGAAGCATTAGTCAAAGCACCTATTATAGTAGGGCCAAATTGGGACCTTCCATTTGAAATGTTATGTGATGCAAGTGACTATGCTGTAGGGGTTATGCTAGGACAGAAGATTGATAAACTAACACACCCTGTATACTATGCTAGTAAGACACTTAATGAGGCACAATGTAATTACACAACTACTGAAAAGGAGATGCTAGCTGTAGTATTTGCTTGCGAGAAGTTTAGAAATTACATTGTAGGCACTAGGACAATCGTGTATACTGACCATTCTGCTTTGAAATATCTCATGAGGAAGGCTGATGCTAAGCCTAGGTTGATTAGATGGGTGTTGTTGTTGCAGGAATTCGATCTAGACATTAGAGATAAGAAAGGCTGTGAAAATGTGGTTGCGGATCATCTTTCTAGATTGCAACATAATTGCGATAACATTGCGGAAACCGCAATTTCTGATGCCTTTATCGATGAACATGTCTTTGTATTAACACATCGAGATAATGATGAGGAACCATGGTTTGCTGATATTGCTAACTTCCGTGCATCGCAGGTACTACCAACTTTCAAGGGAAGCCAAGAGAAGAAGAGGTTCCTGCATGAAGCTAGGAAGTTTATATGGGATGATCCCACACTCTACAGAACGTGTGCAGATGGTTTGTTGAGGAAATGTGTGTCAGCTGCTGAGGCGAAGTCTGTGCTGCAGCACTGCCATACTGCCCCCTATGGTGGACACTTTGGTGGCCAAAGAACAGCAGCAAAGGTGTTCCAGAGTGGCTAATATTGGCCCACAATCTTCAAATATGCCCACGAGTTTGCACACAACTGTGATGAATGCCAGATAACAGGTAATCTTAGTCGGAAGGATGAGATGCCTCTCACTTACATCCTTGAGTTAGAGCTCTTTGATGTGTGGGGCATTGACTTCATGGGACCATTTCCTCCATCAGCAGGTAACCTTTACATACTTGTAGCTGTAGACTATGTGTCTAAGTGGGTAGAAGCCATAGCATGTCCAAATAATGATGCCAAAACAGTCATAAGATTCCTTCATAGACATATCTTTACTAGGTTTGGTACCCCCCGTGCTGTAATTAGTGATGAAGGAACACACTTTATTAATAGGGCAATGAAAAAGGTGTTGGCTAAATACAATGTTAGACATAGGGTAGCCACCCCTTATCACCCACACTCGAATGGACAAGCTGAAATTTCAAATAGGGAGATTAAAAGTATACTAGAAAAGGTGGTCAAACCCAATAGAAAAGATTGGTCTTTTAAACTCGAGGATGCACTTTGGGCATATAGGACTGCATATAAGACACCCCTAGGTATGTCTCCTTATAGACTTGTGTATGGCAAAGCTTGTCACTTACCACTTGAATTGGAAATCAAAGCATTTTGGGCCATGAAAGAACTGAATTATTGCGTGACCGATGCGGGAACATTGCGGTCTCTGCAATTACATGAGCTTGATGAGCTTAGACATATGGCGTATGAGAATGCTAAAATGTATAAGGAAAAGACCAACATTTGGCATGATAGTAGACTTAGGATTAAGGACTTTAAGAAAGGCCAGCTTGTATTGTTATTTAACTCACGGTTGAGATTATTTCCAGGCAAACTTAAGTCCAGATGGTCAAGTCCTTTTGTGATAACTAATGTGTTTGTTCATGGTGCAGTTGAGATTAGGAACCTCCAGTAAGGGCAACCGTTTATGGTTAATGGTGCACGATTGAAGCATTATTATGAGGAAGGAGATGTGAAGACTCTCTCGGCCTTCGTCTTGACTGAAACGTGAAAATAAGAACGAGAGAGGACGAGTGATCACTGTGCTCGTCCATGCGAGGCTAATGCCTTAGTTTATTTTTTTTGCTATTTTTTCGGTTACGGTTTGTGTATATTTTTGAGTGATTTTGATTACGAATTTGATGTTGATTTTATTTCTTTTTCTAGGGGATCGATAGAGGGAATCAATGAGATGATCTCAATATTAAAAATCGAGGAAGATATTGGGCCAAATCAAAGATTCAGTTGAGAGAAGATTGGATTTCAAACGCAAATAAATCTCCAACGGCCATTTAATTGCGATAGATTTGCGAAATCCGCAACAGAAATAGCCGTTGAGATTTTCATCATTACAAATAGCCGTTAAGATCGCGATGGCCCATACACTTCCTCTATTCACTGAACTCCAAGAAAACTCTCTCCTTCTTCCTCTGCAATTCCTCTTTCCAGATCCCTACGATTCCACCATGGTGCTAACGAGAGCTGAGAGATCTGCGTCCAAGAAGAAGGCTGATGACGCTGAAATTGCTGCGAGAGAGGCACTCCTTGCCTTGGCCGACGCTGAGGCTGCGCGAACTGAACGCCTTCCCAACCTTCCTGTTCGCAAGAAGAAGTGGAAAGTGGTGACAGAGATTCCTACTGGGCCATCTGAACCAGCAGGAACGCCCAAGAAGAGAAAGTGGTCGATGGCTGTGGCCGACGCAGCAAGCAAGAAGAAGACTCCCTCTGTGGAGAGTCAAGAGAGTGGTCGTCCTTCCTACGAGACGGCCAAACAAAGTCATTCGCCATCTCCACCGCCGCAGAGCCCTGAACTTTCTCCGCAGAGCTCTGAACATTCGCCACCACCACAAAGCCCTGAAGCATCGCCCATCTCCCAGACGCCTGAACCTGAAATTCCAGAGGCAGACCTTCAAGAATCGGCGCAGGGCGGTGAAGAAGCTGAGGAAGACAAGGTATTCTCGCCTCTGAGGGAAGTCAGCCCCGACAGCCCTACAGAGAGGAATGATTCAATGGACGAGACGTTGGGGGATTGCCTCCAACAGATCACCACCAAGGCGAGACTGAAAAAGAAAGGCCCCAAGGTTGTCAAAGCCACACGGCCAAAGGCTTCGAAGAAGTCCAAGAAAAAGAAAGCCAGGGGTGGACCTTCATCAACGAAGGTGAGTGATGAGCCATCCCCAAAGAAACTCAAGATCGAGGCTGTGGAATCAGCCAAAACCAAAGACAAAGGGAAAGCCAAGCTATACCCTGAAGATGAGCCTCAATCTGGGAGGTATGTGTCCTCTGATGTTGAGTCCAGAGGCGCTGAGTTAAGGAAGAGGGACTTGCTGCACGAGAAAGGGTTCCTCGACGCGCTAGCAGACCTGCCGCAGTTCTTGCGCGCAGGGATCACCAATCACGGTTGGGAAGAGTTGTGTAGACCACCCATCCCCGCCTACTCCAGCATGGTGTATGACTTCTACGCCAACTTGATGAACCCTGAGGATGGCCTATCTGTGGTCAGAGGAGTCGAGGTAGATTTCTCAGCCAAGGCAATTAATGATGCCTATGGCCTCAAAGGGCAAAAGCACACTAACTATGCCAGAATCGTCGATGCGCCAACTGAGGCTGTCCTGGAGGAAGCGCTGCGGATAATTGGCCAACCTGAGGCAGCGTGGACCGTTTCGCGCAATGGAAAGCACACCCTGATGAGTGCTACCCTCACAGCCAAGGCTGCTGTCTGGTTCTCCTTCGTGCGAAGGAGGCTGTCCCCAGTGACCCACGAGACCACAATCAACCAAGGAAGATCGTTGTTGGTCTATGCGATTATGAGGGGCCTCACAATCAACGTTGGGGAGGTCATTGCAGCCTCAATCGCCGACTGCGCCAAAAAGGGTAAGGGTCCACTTTTCTTTCCTAATACAATTACTAAGCTCTGTTTACGTGCAGGGGTACGAGTCGAGCGGATGGAAAGGCAGCTGGCCTACACAGGGCACCTGGAGCTCCCTACTGCCTTGAGGATGCGAAGAAAGGGGAACATGGAGTTCGAGCTGGATGGCCTGGCTGCTGCCCAGTCTCTGCCGATGGCTTGCCTGATGGACCTGCAGAAGAAGATGGCTCAATGGGCCACATATGCGCAGGCGAGGGATAAGGATGTTGCAGACCAATTGGGCTGCATCTTTCCTGAGTTCCCCACGGACCTACTGACACCATGGGCGCCTCCAAGGCCAATGAGGGATGATGATGATGAGGACATCTGAGTGCTAGGATGAAGAGCACTCAAGGGAGTATTTATGTTCCCTACAAAATGAAAAAAAGAAAAAATATCAAACTACTTTTCGTTGAACCTTGTGAATTCTGTTACTTTTGAGTATGATTTTGATCTGTTTTTAGTTCTTTATTTTTTGAACTTGTTTAGTGTAGTCTGATGGTAGATGATTAGGTAGATTAGTTTAGTTTCCTTTTTGTATAGCTGAAGTGAATGGTTATAGCATGCATAGGGGCCTTGATCACTAATATATCTGCCTGTTTCCATTGCGAAATAATTGCGGAATCCGCAATTTTTATTAGTAATTGCATGTTTTTGACCGACTGTTTAGCTAGGCTGGTTCTGTTTAAATTTGTTCTTTTTTGCTACTATCTTGACTACCTTATATAGTATATCTATAAGCATGCTGGATGAGTGTCATAAGACACCTTTGATAGTTTAAATTAACCTCTTGAAATTGCCCAGCATGCATAACTTTAAGTCCTTCCCTGCCTGTTTTTATAAATTTCTTCTCCTTTACAAAAAAATGATGAGCTGAAAAAAAAAAATGAAAAATAGAATAAAGAGGGGTGTCTCCCTTAAAGTTGCTGAGTAATCAGTGCCAAGTGTGTAACCCACAAGTGGCATTGCATCAAAAGGCAATCTAAGGAGACGCTCCACCAAAGGAAGAAAGAAAAAAGAGAAAAGAAATAGGAAAGAAGAATGTATGCCTAGGAGTTGCAACTTTGTGGCTTAGATGTCCTGAATAAAAAGAACTCTGATCCTCAATGAGTTAAGCACAAGGTTGTAGCTTTTAGGTTTGTCTAGGGAGATGAATGTATGTCCAATGTAGTGATGCCAGGGCTTAGGTTGGCATGACTCTAAGGAATCCTAGGTAGCTCAAAAGTAAAAACTAGAAGCATGTACTGAGTCTGGAGTAAAGTTGGGTAGAATTTGAAACCTTAGGGATAGTTGCACGATATGACAGAAGCAAGTAGATCAGGCGTAGGGAGTTAATGAAACAGTAGGAGCATTAGGCGTGCGAAGTCAGAAGAAGCAAAATAAGAGGATAGTTGTAAACTTAGAAGTGTGTCACATGACAACACTGCTGTAGATAGGAACTTAGGGGAGTCAGTAAGTGGTTAGAATGGATAAAACAGCAGCCTAAGAAAGTCCATAGTTTGCTCAAGGACGAGCAAAACCTTAAGTTTGGGGGTATGTTACGTCTCCAAAAGTACTTATTTTAGGACTTGTTTGTGATAGCAAAACGTGCATTTGCAAGTGTTTGTGATAGGAATTAGCTTGAATCTATGCTTATATATACAAATTAGGAGAATGAAGCTAAATTAGAACTTGTATGCAAAAGGAAAGAAAAAGAATGCAAAACGAAGTTAAAAGAATGAAAATTGTGCATTGCGGAGGCATTGCGGAAACATTGCTAAAACAGCAATGTTTCAAGTGAAATCCGTAAGTTGGCTGACCTTTTTCTGTTGTGATCCGTTATTTCAGGGATTCGGTCTTTCTCCTCCATCCATGTTGAAGTACGACGTTGAGAATGGACGGTTCTCCTTGGCCCAATCGCACCTGCAGAATACTATAAAAGGAGGTCAAAGAGGAGGGTTTCATCATCAATCCGAAAGCGTAGAAGTCTCTTCGCAGCTCAATTTCTCTCCTGTTTTTCTCTTCCGTCTGTTTGGTTGGAAAGCTTAGCTGCTGGAGTTGACAATCTGATAGGAAGGAGAGAAGATTCGTCTTCTCTTCTGATTGGATTCATCCACGCAGGGCTTGCCTTTCTCTCCCTTCAGCCGAGGCATCTGTGTCGAAGCGAACACGCATAGCTTACTGTTTTCTGTGTAGTTTCTTATTTCCAGCACCATTCGTTGTTATTTCTTTTCTAGTAGTTAATCCATTCCCTGTCGTCGCTTTCTGTCTTTATTTTAGAACTCTGAATTCCCATTTGTTTCGTTCAAGCTATTAATAAATCAAAAGCACAATTCATTATTTCATGGTTTTTATCTTTGTTGTCCACTACATTCACTCTCTGTTTTGTCTTTAATTTTCTTCTAAGCATGTCTACTTCATCTAATATTTCGGTTCTCTCTACATCCATGAGTAACTAAGTCACATAGGGGCATGCTAATGACAACACTATAGGCTAAAACACGTGAACCAAGCATGTAGGATAGCTCTCGAATGCATTGATTGTATGTAAGCTTCATCCCACGGGCAATTTCGATTGGCCATCCATTTTGTCCAAAGAACTCCTAACCTCTGGAAGGAGTAAGAGTTCAGAGTCATACACTCATGCTAGCCTTTCAAGGTAACCAGAAAATGACCTAGGAATAGGCGTTTTCCTAGTACAAATCATAACTTACTGTTCTTCACAAGATGCTTAAGACCTTACTTGGACATGAGTAAACTAAAGAATCTAATGCATGAAATCGGAAGATACATGAGGATGAGTTAGTTTGATGCATAGTGAGTTGATCTAATGCTTGAGAATCGTATGAAAAAGCCTATAGGATAGTCGTTGGTAGCCCTTGTTTCTCCATTTTTACACACTTTCGTTGTTAGTAACATTGCGGTAAAATTGTTGTTCTCGCAATTCTATTAAGTTAAAAATTCAGTTTAGCCATTTTTCTCTTCGTTTATTAATCTCTTCTCTTTACATTCTAGTTTATCATTAACTTGCACTTGTTCATGTTACTATCCTGCATATATTCATTAGTAATTAGGCAATTAAAAACCAAATCAACCCCATCAAATCCACCCATTCTTACTTAACATCACACTTCGCGAGTAACTAGTAATAAGTCTCTGTGGGAAAACGAATGAAAAAATACTTACTACTTGCTATAAGATCATGTATGCTTGCATGTTCTGAGTGCTCTCTTACTGCATATTCCTTTTAAACATTGAGCACGCAAAACGTCGCGACGCTGGCCTAGCGTCGCGACGCCATCGAAGCGCGCGCGGATTAATTAGGGCGCAGCGTCGAGACGCTGGCCTAGCGTCTCGACGCTACGTCGATTACAGAAGTTAAATGACGATTTTTCTGCACTTTTTTGGAAGAACACCATTACGGATTTGGCTCTCCTTCATCTTCTTCTTCCTCGTTTTTTCTCTACTTTCCATTGAGCTCCGCCATTGTTGGCATGCTAGTGAGCTCCACCCTTTTTGTAACTCGTAGATGACTCCTTCCATGGCCGTCGTTGGAGAGGAATTGACAAAACGCACCATGAGCGGCTAAGGTAAGGGTGAACGGTTTGGGAATATTTTAGGGAGATTTTGTTAGATGTTTTTGGTTTTGATAATCTACTCTTGAATTATGCATATTGGGTTCTGTTTATCTGCATTTATCTACTTTGCTTAATCCAACGCGCATGTTAAATTTCGACGATTGACACTCGAGTAATTTCGCATGTTGTGTATGTTAAAGAGTAGCGATGTCGTGCCTCTCACTGCTCGACTAAGTAACACAGGTAGATAAAACTAAATCGAAGTATCGGGTCGGGTAGGATAATTGTTGATTGCATACGGCGTTTGCGGGCAATCTACTAGCAATTAGAATTCACGCTTGAATGTTCGTCGCGGTTAGCTAGTGACTGTCTAGATTTATCTTAGGGTTGATCACCTTGATATAAGCTTAGATAACGTATAATTAGAACTGTGTGGTCTGATTAAAATCCATGGAGTCGGCTACTTTGGGGCTTCTCTGGTAGTCGTCCGCGTGCATAATAAACTGAATACCATGAACTTTGCGTTAAATGATGAACCGAAATTGTCTAACATTTGATCCCGAAACTCCCAAACCGTGCACACGTTTTCTACTCGTTATTCTTTCTTCCGTTAGCATTTTATTATTTCTCTTGCATGCTAAAAACCCCCCGTTACGAAAATCAATCAATTAATTAAATCCCAATTTTAATTGTGATTTTGGTCGTTCTTACTCCTTGGATCGACCCTATTACCACTGACTGCAAAACCTCGGTTATAGGCTTTATAAATTTATTTTGGCAAGCCTCGACAGCTTGAATTTAAGCGATAGTTCAAAATATCGTCCACCAAAATTGGCGTCGTTGCCGGGGAGTAGGCAATTTGATTAGAATTATGATTGAAGTTTGAATTTGATTGATTGATGGTTTGCTGAAAATTTTTCTTGTTTGTATCTTGTATGTTTGGTTTTTTGTTTGTGTATGACCCGTTCCTCTGAGGGTAGTAGATTCAGTTTATCCCAAAAATTGACAGAGAGGAGCGGCGGTTAAGGAGAGAAGCCCGTGAGGGGCAGAGACCGGTTGAAGAAGAAGAAGAAGGCAATCCCTTCTTGTTTGACGAGATGGCGCAAGGTGACGCGCCACGGACGCTAAAGCAATTGGCAGCGCCAGACCTGAACCTGCAGCCTTTGTGCATAAACTACCCCGTGGTAGCAGGTAACTTCGAATTAAAGTCAGGTTTAATTCACCAGTTACCTTCTTTTCATGGGAATGCAGGTGAGGACGCGAACAAGCACCTGATGGAATTCCATTGTGTCTGCGCGGGATGAAGCCCGCAGGAGTCACGGAGGAGCAGCTGAACATGAGGGCATTCCCCTTCACGCTCAAGGACAAAGCCAGGGATTGGCTGTATTACCTGCCCTCCAGATCGATCAACACGTGGCAGGACATGAAGCGGGTATTTTTGGAAAAATACTTTCCCCCATCCTTGGCCACGACTCTGCGGAAGAGGATTTATGGGATCACCCAGGATGTAGGTGAGTCCCTGCACGAATACTGGGAACGTTTCGGGCGCCTGTGCGCCAGCTTCCCACACCATCAGATTGTCGATCAGCTCGTGATTCAGTACTTTTATGAGGGGATGACGACCCACGACCGGCAGATGATTGATGCAGCGAGTGGTGGGGCACTGATTGACAAGACCCCAGTTGAGGCCAAGCAGTTGATAGCAAACATGGCAACCAACTCGCAGCAGTTTGGTATTCGAGGGCAAGGACAAGTCCACAGCGTGGCTCAGAGCCACGAGATGACTGAAATGAGGGCCCAGGTGGCCGAGATAGGAAACATGCTGAAAAAGATCGTTGGAGGACACCGCGAGGCGGAGGAGGTCAATGCAATCGGGGGGTACGCTTCCAACCCAAGGAAGTACGACCCATATGCAAACACGTACAACCCCGGTTGGCGCGACCATCCAAACTTTAGCTATGGGAACAGGGAAGGACAATCTCGCTTCCAAGGCCAGTCCCACGACAGGCCTAACTCTTCCACCCAGGCTCAAGCCTCGAGCTCCTCCAGCTCATTAGAAGAGATGGTACGAACCATCGTGACGAGCACCAGCCAGTTCCAAAAAGAAGCTCGAGAAGAGCTTAATTCTCACAAGGCAGAGCTGCAGAATCTGAACAAGCAGCTGACACAGATGGCGGTGTCTATCAGTAAACTCGAGAGCAAGAGCTCAGGGAAGCTTCCTTCCCAAACCACGGTCAACTCATGTGAAAACGTGAGTGCTATGCAGCTGAGAAGTGGGAAATCGCTTTCCACCAGAGCCGTGAAGGAAGCTACGGACAGCCTGAACATGTCCGCCCCGCCTGCTCCCGAGGTTCAGAATGAGAAGAGAGATGAGAAGGTCAGTGTACCTGAGGATGTTGCCAGAGCACCATTCCCGAGTAGGCTTGCGAAGCCTACTTTGGAATCCGATGATGAGGAGGTCCTTCGAACCTTCCAAAAGGTGATGGTAAATATCCCGCTCCTAGAGCCAGTCAGTCAAGTGCCCAAGTATGCGAAATTCAAAGGAGCTGGTGCACTACGAAAAGGAAGTCTAGAGGGACTGAGAAGAGAAAGGAGAACGTCTCGGCTATACTCCCAGGTACGTTGCCCGCCAAGTGCAACGATCCAGGTTCCTTTACTATTCCTTGCACTATAGGTAGTAAAGTCGTTCATAATGCCATGTTAGACTTAGGAGCCTCTGTGAATGTTATGTCTTATGCATTGTTTCGTGAATTGAATTTAAATGAATTACATGAGTGTAACGTGTCTTGGCTAATGGGTCAAGCATATGTCCTAGGGGGGAAGTAGAAGATGTTCTGGTTAGAGTTGGGGATATGATGTTCCCCGCTGATTTCTTTGTTTTAGACATGAATGAGAAGTCATCGCATGCCTCGTCCTCTATGGTTTTAGGACGCCCTTTTTCTTAAGACCGCTAAGGTCAAAATCGATGTGTTTAAGGGCGTCATTTCGTTAGAGTTTGATGATATTTTGCATGAGTTTTCATTATTTGATGGGAAATCTGCTGGGAATGTATCTGTTGTCGAGCATGATGAGAATCGGAGTCTACCCTCGCGCTTGAGGGATGGTTCCCATGTCTCAGTTACAAAATATGATTTGCATTTGTTTGATGATAATGCTGAGTTTTGCACTAACTATTCTGATATTCACGTGCCCGAGGCACGAAGAGTGCAAATGGTTTCAAATTTTGAATGCAGGAAAAGTGTGGACGTGGACAAGTCTGGATCGTCCCCCGCACTTACAGACTATGGATGAGTCTGTGGAGAGAATACAGTCGAGCAAACGACTTTAAAAATTCTGCGCTTCTCGGAGGCACCCGAGCGATGGACTGTTTTTATGCTTTAAGTTTTGTTTTATTGCTTTTTAGATTAACTTAGTTTTAACATGCTTGCTGTTTTTCTTTTAGGAATCGAGGAAGAGAAGACAATTTTGGGCTCTGATGCTTTTGTGCGCCGCTTCCTCGCCCTCGCCAGCTTCACAAATAGTCAGGGAAGTGTACTTCTTCTTCCCTTTTTACTTTGTTGTATCTGACTGGATGGCATTGGGGACAATGCCATATTTTGAAGTTGGGGGTGGAGATGGTCTGATGAATACGCATGTGTAGTTTGTTGAGAAGTTCTATAATGATATTGAAGTGTTTGGGACTCTGTTTACTGCTTTCTGACGATGATAGCCTAGGAAATGCATGTTGGGAATTTGAGCATGTTCATAATCGAGTTTTTGCATGAGTTTTGTGTTTATTAGGTTCATGTCAAAAATTTTAAATTTTTTTCTGTTGCTCCCTTGCACTTATCGCGCACTTAGCAACCCCTTTCTAGATTCCGTAGGTTCGAAAAATTGCATGTAACACTAATTCTTGTTGTCACCCCGAAAGGCACCCCTAGGTAGCTTGTTGCATGAGAGTTAGTGGTTAGTTAATTGAGAAAGCATGTGCTTAGCCTAATAAAAAAAAAAAAAAATAGAAAAGCATGTTTGATAGAAAATTCCTCTCGAGGCGCTCCTCCTTCTTAGTAGCGCTTAAAAGAAGTGAGCGTCAGTCCTTAAAAACGTGAAGCTTTGACCTAAGTTTGACGTGTTAGGCAGCTCGAGTTGGAAAGGAAAAATGAATAAAAGTTGGTTCAAAGAACCTTAAAGAATGGGTACAAAGTACTTGAGAAAAAAGAATGAGAAAAATGATTAGGTCTCTTAATTTGCTTCTCTCTCTCGTGTAAGTCAAGTTTAGGCTGTTCTTAAACGCTAGAAGTAGGGGGAAAACGGGATGTGAGTTGCATGTTGGTTTTCCGGGTTTACGTGAGTTTAGGAGTGGTTGGCTAGCGCACACACACGTTAGGGGGCAAGAGTTAATTTTTGATATGTCCTAGTTAACGCATGAACGAAATGCTTCCATGATTATACTCGTGTTTAAAATTTCAATATGCATGGAGGTTTGAGTTAGAATGCATGTAAGCGCGTCCTTAGATTCAATGTCTTTGTAGTGCTTGCTCGAGGACTAGCAATGTTTAAGTTGGGGGTGTTTGATAACTCCATTTTGGAGCTATTAAATACTTCCTAATTATAGCCTAAGTCCGCTTTTAATTGATTAATATATCTCTTTTGTAGGAGAAAAGCGGCACAGAGCTCGTGCGTCCGTTGGGCCCGTTCGAGAGCTTAAAGTGGAGTTTTAGCGCCCTGGGAATGCATCGGGAAGAGGGGAACTTGATCCGTGAAGAAACAGGCCAAAACCGCCTTGGGGAGGCAAAGTTCCAGCCCCAAACCCGAGAGCCAGCATCGAGCTATAGCGTCGAGACGCTGGCTCGACGCTGAAAAACCCGAGAGCAAGCGTCGAGTGATAGCGTCGAGACGCTAGCTCGACGCTGCCCTGGCGTCGAGACGCTCCGGAGGAGGCGCGCGCAGGAATTTTATCGGGGCAGCGTCGCGATGCTGGCCTAGCGTCGCGACGCCATTGAAGCGCTCGCGGATTAATTAGGGCGCAGCGTCTCGACGCTGGCCTAGCGTCTCGACGCTACGTCGATTACAGAAGTTAAATGACGATTTTTCTGTACTTTTTTGGAAGAACACCATTACGGATTTGGCTCTCCTTCATCTTCTTCTTCCTCGTTTTTTCTCTACTTTCCGTTGAGCTCCGCCATTGTTGGCATGCTAGTGAGCTCCACCCTCTTTGTAACTCGTAGATGACTCCTTCCATGGCCGTCGTTGGAGCGGAATTGACAAACCGCACCATGAGCGGCTGTTACGTCTCCAAAAGTGATTATTTTAGGACTTATTTGTGATAGAAAGTCGTGCATTTGAAAGTATTTTTGATAGGATTTAGCTTGAATCTATGCTTATATATGAGAATCAGGAGAATGAAGCTAAATTAGGACTTGTATGCAAAAGGAAAGAAAAAGAATGAAAAACGAAGTTAGAAGAATGAAAACTGTGCATTGCGGAGGCATTGCGGAAACATTGCTAAAACCGCAATGTTTTAAGTGAAATCCGTAAGTTGACTAACCTTTTTCTGTTGTGATCCGATATTTCAGGGATTTGTTCTTTCTCCTCCAACCAAGTAGAAGTACGACGTTGAGAATGGATGGTTCTCCTTGGCCCAATCGTACCTGCAGAATACTATAAAAGGAGGTCAAAGTGGAAGGTTGAAACACATCTGAAAGGCGTAGAAGTCTCTTCGCAGCTCAATTCTTCTCCTGTTTTTCTCTTCCGTCTGTTGGGTTGGAAAGCTTAGCTGCTGGAGTCGACAATCTGATAGGAAGGAGAGAAGATTCATCTTCTCTTCTGATTGGATTCATCCAAGCAAGGCTTACCTTTCTCTCCCTTCAGTCGAGGCATCTGCGTCGAAGCGATCACGCTCAACTTCATTACTTTCTGTTTTAGTTTCCTATTTCCAGCACCGTTTGTTGTTATTTCTTTTCCATTAGTTAATCCATTCCATTTCGTTGCTTTCTGTCTTTACGTTAGTAACTCTAAGTCTTCATTTGTTTCGTTCCAACGATTGGTTAATCAAAGCACAATTCATTATTTTGCAATCTCTTTGTCTTTTCTGTCTACTGTTTTTCCTTTATGTTTTGCCCTTAATTCTCTTATAAGCATGTCTCCTTCATCTAATATTTCTATTCTATCTACATCCATGAGTAACTAAGTCACATAGGGGCATGCTAATGACAATACTATAGGCTAAAACACGTGAACCAAGCATGTAGGATAGCTCTCGAATGCATTGATTGTATGTAAGCTTCATACCACGGGCAATTTCGATTGGACATCCATTTTGTCCAAAGAACTCCTAACCTCTGGAAGGAGTAAGAGTTCAGAGTCATACACTCATGCTAGCCTCTCAAGGTAGCCAGAACACTACCTAGGAATAGGCGTTTTCCTAGTACAAATCATAACTTACTGTTTTAACAAGATGCTTAAGACCTTACTTGGACATGAGTAAACTAAAGAATCTAATGCATGAAATCGGAAGATACATGAGAATGAGTTAGTTTGATGCATAGAGAGTTGATCTAATGCTTGAGAATCGTGTGAAAAAGTCTATAGGGTAGTCGTTAGTAGCCCTTGTTTCCACATTTTACACACTTTTGCTGTTAGTAATATTGCGGTATAATTGTTGTTCTTTCAATTCCTTTAAGTTAAAAATTCTGCCTAGCTATTTTCCTCTTCGTTTATTAATCTCTTCTCTTTGCATTTGAGTTTATCATTGACTTGCACTTGTTCATGTTGCTATCCTTATTATATTCCTTGGTAATTAGGAACTTTAAAACCAAATCTACCCCATTAAATCCACCCATTCTTACTTAACAACACACTTCACGAGTAACTAATAATAAATCTCTGTGGGAAAACGAATGAAAAAATACTTAGTACTTGCTACAAGATCATGTATGCTTGCATGTTCTGAGTGCTCTCTTATTGCATATTCCTTTTAAACATTGAGCACGCAACAAGTTTTTGGCGCCGCTGCCGGGGATTTAGTTTAGTGAAAACGAAGTTTGTTAAGTTTGAAACACAAAGTTTAATATCCATTGGAACTAATCTATTTTCATTTCTTGTGCAGGTACCATTAGGTTAGTTTATGAATGAGCATTCAAATAGCGAGCTAGAGTTCAACCCTGAGCCTGAAAGATTACTTAGGGCCAGAAACAAAGCTATGAAACGTCTCTTCAAACAACCTTCTATACCTCAAATAATTGCTGATTCTGCGGAGTCTTCGCAATCCCTCCACATAGAAATGGATATACCAGTCCCAAATCCGGCACCTACCACTCGCAATCCCATCGAAATAGCGAATGATAAGGATAGTGCCATTCTCTCTTACCTAGTACCTATGCGTGGGGAGCTAAACCCAAGCATAATCCGCCCTGAAATTACTGCCAACTCATTCGAGTTAAAGCCAGTAATCTTCCAAATGTTGTCCACTGTGGGACAATTCTTTGGAGTGGAAAATGAGGACCCCCACAACCATCTTAGAAACTTCCTAGGAGTTAGTGATACATTTCTCATCCCTGGAGTTTCCCAAGAAGCTTTGAGGCTTTACCTTTTCCCTTACTCTTTAAGGGACAAAGCAAAAACGTTGTTAAACTCATTACCTTCCGGATCAGTCCTCAATTGGACAGACTTGGCGGAGAAATTCCTAGTCAAATATTTCCCACCTGATAGGAATTCAAATTTTCGTGATGACATTATTAAATTCAAACAAGCTGAAAATGAGTCTCTTCACAAAGCTTGGACAAGGTTCAAGGACCTTCTACTTAAATGTCCACACCATGGCATTCCATGGTGTATCCAAATAGAGGTCTTTTTCAAAGGATGCAACCCCAGCACCAGGCAAGTGCTAAACTCATCTGCTGGTGGTTCCAAGCTTTCCAAAAGTTATAACGAAGCCTATGAGATCCTGGAGAAGATCTCAGCATCTCACTGTAGGTGGTCAGATGATCCAATAGAGCCAAGTAGAGCTCAAGATAAGGACGCACTCAATGCCATGAGTAGTCAAATAAGCGCCCTGACCAACCTAGTTAAACAAATGGCTCAAGCCAATCTCCAAACAAGTGTCAACACCGCCACAGCCATGTCAATGGGCACACAACCAAATCAAGGTGAGACACTAGTCTGTGGGTTCTGTGGGCAAGGGCACCTGTACGAATACTGCCCTGGGAATCCAGCCTCAATCTGCTATGTAGGAAGCCAGCAGCAACCTAGGAACAACCGCTATTCTAATACTTACAATCCTGGTTGGAGGAACCACCCAAATCTCTCCAGGGGGTGGCCAACAAAATACTAACCAAGCCCCCAACCAGCCAAGACCGAGTGGAACACCTGGTTTCACTCCCCAACATAACCAATCCATGTATCAAAAACCATACAACCAACCAGTAGGGTCATCTGTAGAAAATCTACTCAAAGAGTACATCGCCAAGAATGATGCTACTCTACAAAGTCAACAAGCTACCCTCAGGAGCCTAGAGAACCAAATAGGGCAACTAGCCAATGAACTCAAAAGTAGGCCCCAAGGTAGACTTCCTGCTGACACTGAGGTGCCAAGGAGAGATGGAAAAGAACAAGTTCAAGCAATTGAACTTAGAAGTGGGAGACCATTGGTGATCAACACTAAAGAAACCCCAAAGAGAGTAGAGAACAATGAGTCTAGTGCTCCATTGGAGTCTCTGCCAAACCAAGGTCAACCATCAACAAGCACATCAGGAGCAAGGCTAGAGCCAATCATAGAAGAGATAGAAGAAATTCCAAGGCCTCCACCTATCCTGAGGCGATCTGAAGTGCCTGCTTATGTGCCACCACCTCCATTCCCTCGACGGCTAAAGAAAAAACAAGAAAAGGAAGTGCACTTTAATAAATTTTTGGAAATCCTTAAACAAGTGCATGTTAATATTCCTTTTGTAGAAGTTTTACAGTCCATGCCCTCTTATGTTAAGTTTTTAAAAGATATAATCACTAACAAAAAAATTATTGGCGAATTTGAAACAGTGAATCTCACTGAGGAGTGCAGTGCCATACTCCAGAACAAGCTACCAAAGAAGGAGAAGGATCCTGGTTCCTTCACCTTACCAGTGGAGTTAGGAGGCAAGCACGTGGGCAGAGCTCTTTGTGACTTGGGAGCCAGCATAAACCTCATGCCCCTATCACTATTCCGCCAGCTAGGAATAGGAGAAGCACGTCCCACCACTGTCACTTTACAGCTAGCAGACAGATCCATAGCATACCCTGAGGGTAAGATTGAGGATATTCTTGTAAAAGTTGACAAGTTTATTTTTCTTGCAGACTTCATCATCCTGGATTATGAAGCAGACAAGAAGGTCCCTATCCTATTAGGCAGACCATTTCTAGCCACAGGTAGGGCCCTGATTGATGTCCAAAAAGGTGAGCTCACTATGAGGGTTCACGATGAGGAGGTTAAATTTAGTGTTTTTAAAGCCCTAAGGTACCCCTCTGACTCTGAATCTTGTGCTAGCATGGACATTGTAGATTCACTGATGGAAGAACAACTGGAGCATGAATTATTGACTAAGCATGCTAATAATTATGTACAATTAGATTTAACTTATTTGAATGTTTCTGAAATAATGGACATACCTGTAGATAAAATACAACATGTTTGTATGAATAAAGATTTGACTGACAGATCCATGAATCAATTAAACCCATCCATTGAGCATCCACCTGTCTTAGAATTGAAACCTTTACCCACTCACCTTAAGTATGCATATTTAGGAAGTAATGATACTCTGCCTGTGATTATTTCATCTAAATTGAGTGAGAAGCATGAGGTTGAGCTGATATTATTACTTAGGCTGCATAAAAAGGCTATTGCATGGACTATAGCTGACATTAGAGGCATTAGCCCTTCTTACTGCATGCATAAGATAATATTAGAGGAAGAGCATACACCCCGAGTAGATCACCAACGTAGGTTAAACCACTCTATGAAAGAGGTAGTTAAAAAAGAAATCATAAAATGGTTTGATGCAGGGGTAATCTTCCCTATAGCTAGTAGTTAGTGGGTGCGCCCTATACAATGTGTACCTAAGAAGGGAGGGATGACTGTAGTAGTAAATGAGAGCGATGAACTGATTCCAACTAGAACTATTACAGGATGGAGAGTCTGTATGGACTATAGAAAATTGAATAAGGAAACAAAAAAGGATCACTTCCCTTTACCATTTATTGACCAGATGTTAGATAGGATAGCTGGTAGAGCTTATTACTGCTTTCTAGACGGTTATTCAGGATATAACCAGATCACTATAGACCCTAAGGACCAGGAGAAGACGACCTTCACCTGTCCCTTTGGAACATTTGCCTTTCGCAGAATGCCTTTTGGCTTATGCAATGCACCAGCAACGTTCCAAAGGTGCATGTTGGCAATCTTCTCTGACTTAGATGAATCCATGATAGAAATATTTATGGATGACTTCTCAGTCTTTCGTGATTCATTCACAAATTGTTTAGAGAACTTAGGATAAGTCCTAGCTAGGTGTGAGGAGACCAACCTAGTACTTAATTGGGAGAAGTGCCACTACATGGTGGACGAAGGGATAGTCCTAGGTCATAGAGTGTCTAGAGCAGGAGTAGAGGTCGATAGGGCCAAGATTGAAATAATAGAGAAGTTAGTGGAACCTCAGAATGTGAAAGCCATTAGGAGTTTCTTAGGACACGCATGTTTCTATAGAAGGTTCATTAAGAACTTTTCAAAGATCTCCAAACCTTTGTGTGAGCTTCTAGAGCTGAATAAGCCATTCATCTTCTCTAAAGAATGTTTACTAGCCTGGACAACCCTTAAGGAAGCACTAGTCAAAGCACCTATTATAGTGGGGCCAAATTGGGACCTTCCCTTTGAGATGTTATGTGATGCTAGTGACTATGCTGTAGGGGTTATGCTAGGACAGAAGATTGACAAACTAACACACCCTGTATACTATGCTACTAAGACCCTTAATGAGGCACAATGTAATTACACAACCACAGAAAAGGAAATGCTAGCTATAGTATTTGCCTGCGAGAAGTTTAGGAATTACATTGTAGGCACTAGGACAATCGTGTACACTGATCATTCTACCCTAAAATACCTTATGAGGAAGGCTGATGCTAAGCCTAGGTTGATTAGGTGGGTATTGTTGCTGCAAGAATTCGATCTAGACATTAGAGATAAGAAAGGCTGTGAAAATGTGGTTGCGGATCATCTTTCTAGATTGCAGCATAATTGCGATAACATTGCGGAAACCGCAATTTCTGATGCCTTTATCGATGAGCATGTGTTTGTATTAACGCATCGTGATAACGATGAGGAACCTTGGTTTGCTGATATTGTTAACTTCCTTGCATCGCAGGTACTACCAACTTTCAAGGGAGGCCAAGAGAAGAAGAGGTTCTTGCATGAAGCTAGGAAGTTTATATGGGATGATCCCACACTCTACAGAACATGTGCAGATGGTTTGCTGAGGAAATGTGTGTCAGCTGCTGAGGCGAAGTCTGTGCTGCAGCACTGCCATACAGCCCCCTATGGTGGACACTTTGGTGGCCAAAGAACAGCTGCAAAGGTGTTCCAGAGTCGCTACTATTGGCCCACGATCTTCAAAGATGCCCACGAGTACGCACACAGCTGTGATGAATGCCAGAGAACAGGTAACCTTAGTCGGAAGGATGAGATGCCTCTCACTTACATCTTAGAGTTGGAGCTCTTTGATGTGTGGGGCATTGACTTCATGGGACCATTTCCCCCATCAGCAGGTAACCTTTACATACTTGTAGCTGTAGACTATGTATCCAAATGGGTAGAGGCCATAGCATGTCCAAACAATGATGCCAAAACAGTCATTAAGTTCCTTAATAGACATATCTTTACTAGGTTTGGAACACCCCGTGCTATAATTAGTGATGAAGGGACACACTTTATTAATAAGGCAATGGAAAAAGTGTTGGCTAAATACAATGTTAGACATAGGGTAGCCACCCCTTATCACCCACATTCGAATGGTCAAGCTGAAATTTCAAATAGAGAGATTAAAAACATACTCGAAAAAGTGGTCAAACCCAATAGAAAAGATTGGTCGTTTAAACTCGAGGATGCACTTTCGGCATATAGGACTGCATATAAGACGCCCCTAGGTATGTCTCCTTATAGACTTGTGTATGGCAAAGCATGTCACTTACCATTCGAATTGGAAATTAAAGCATTTTGGGCCTTGAAAGAGCTGAATTATTGCGTGACCGATGCGGGAACATTGCGGTCTCTGCAATTACATGAGCTTGATGAGCTTAGACATATGTCCTATGAAAATGCTAAAATGTATAAGGAAAAGACTAAGATTTGGCATGAAAGTAGACTTAGGATTAAGGACTTTAAGAAAGGCCAGCATGTCTTGTTATTTAACTCAAGGTTGAGATTATTTCCAGGCAAACTTAAGTCCAGATGGTCAGGTCCTTTTGTTATAACTAATGTGTTTGTTCATGGCGCAGTCGAGATTAGGAACTTGCAGCACGGGCAACCGTTCATGGTTAATGGTGCACGATTGAAGCATTATTATGAGGAAGGGGATGTGAAGTGGTAGAGCACTTTTGGGGTACTCCAATTTCAAGCTGTCGAGGCTTGCCAAAATAACATTTATAATACCGAAACTACTAAGCTTTGCAGCTAGTGGTAACGGGTGTCGAACCACAGGGAACCTAAGTTATTTTCTCCTAGCTAATTTCTATTTGTCTTTTAACTAAAACTCAAAAGCAAATAAAGGGGGAGTTAATTAAAACTAAACTAAGCTAACGGAAAAATAATTGCGAAAAGTAAAGAGCGAAAAACAATTAAATGTAACACGTGCTCCTAATTCGAGTGTCGGGATTTATCTTGATGCGCTTAGTTCATAGGGATTCTAATTCGCAAAGTTGTTCTATTTCATGCACACAAAATGCTTCGTCCCAAACGGGTCCGAAGCACCCCAAAGAATTAATTAGAGGCGTAAATTCTAATTAAACATGCTTCCCAATTAATCTAAGTTCATGACGCTTAAACCAATTAATAAACAGTAACGGGTTTCATTGAGACGAATTAATCCTAAAACTAATTCGATTTATCTCTTAGTCTTAAGCCCACCGTGAAAACGTTAATCAACTCCTACCCCCAACTGTCACTTAGGCTCGAATTGATTAGCCACGAGCTAGACTTTCGCTACTAAGTATTGAGGTTTGTCAAAAATCAATAATAGCCAACTAAGCATGCGTAACTAATTATGGACGTCACTCCTAATCGGAAAGGCAAGTTATTCGTTCTTAATATAGACCAAGAGATGCAAGAAATTAACAAAACCAAGCTAGAAATTCATATAAACCCTCCCTAAGCATCAAGACAACCCCTAAACTCGAATTAGAAGCACGTGTTACATTTAATTGTTTTTCGCTCTTTACTTTTCGCAATTATTTTTCCGTTAGCTTAGTTTAGTTTTAATTAACTCCCCCTTTATTTGCTTTTGAGTTTTAGTTAAAAGACAAATAGAAATTAGCTAGGAGAAAATAACTTAGGTTCCCTGTGGTTCGACACCCGTTACCACTAGCTGCAAAGCTTAGTAGTTTCGGTATTATAAATGTTATTTTGGCAAGCCTCGACAGCTTGAAATTGGAGTACCCCAAAAGTGCTCTACCAAAATTGGCGCCGCTGCCGGGGAACCAAAATTATTTTCTCTTAATTAACTTCTACTTGTTTTTAATAAAACTCAAATTAAAACAGTAAAATAAAGGGGGAAAACGCTAACGGAGAATTTAATGTAAAACAGAAAAAATAGCTAACGGAAAAATAAAATAAAATGCGAGAAAAATAAATGCAAGGAAAATAAACGGAACACGTGCTCCTAATTTGAGTGTCGGGATTGGTTGTTGATGTGGTTCGGATCATAGACACAAAATATACTTAGCCGGTTTTTGTTAACACTCACACACATTAAAAGACCCAATTAAAACAAGTGCTCCCATGCTTTAATTAGAACTAATAATCCCAATTAATTAATAAGGAATTGACAGCTCCTAACTAAACTTCGCTAATAATTCTAACTTAGGGGAGATCGCTCTCCCAAATTAGGATTAGTCGCGAGCGACGGGTAATCGTGTGACGAGCCAATTGATGAAATCTCTAACAATGGGACTCGATTTTATTCTATCTCTATAATTTATCAACAACCCAAACAAATGTGGCCACATTTAATTCAGAATGCAATATTAAATTACTCAAAACATGAAGTGCGATCGCTAAGTCATGGATTTTTAATCGAACCAACACACAATTTACTAAACGAGTGTCAATCATTAAGAAAATCATGCTGGACATTAAGATCGATGCTAGAGATGAATTGAATGCTAGAACAAGCCAAGAAGATAATAAAAAGAACAAATCTCACCTAAAACATCAACAACACAAACCCTAGACCCAAATTAGAGCACTTACCTTAGTTGCCCGTTGTGAAAATCAAGAGAAATCCACTCAAATGTATTAGAAATAGGTAAGAAACGTATTTTGGCTCAAGATTTGAGCTCTACAACAAAAGGGGGCGGAAGAAATTGAGAGAGAATGGGAAAGAATGACCTAAAAACAGCAAAAACGGACTTAAATACCCATTTCTGCGTCAGCCTAGCGCCTAGGCGCCATAAGTCAGCGCCTAGGCGCCGCGGGGGCGCGCGCACAGAATCGAGACAGCGCCTAGGCGCTGAGCCCTCTGGAAAATTAACAAAATTGGGAATTTCTTGACTTTTAAGGACGGGCTTCAGGACTTTAGATGACGGGCATTTTGCGTTAGGGAAGGGGTGTGCGTGTGGGCGAGGCGAGGCGTGGGCGAGGGCGCGAGCGGCGCGGGTGTGGGCGGAGCGCGCGCGGGCTTACGATGACGGGCGCTCGGGCGTCTGGTTCCGTTGGGCGCCTGGGCGCTGGGCGCCGGCGCCTGGGCGCTGCCCTCTCGGGTCTAAGCCCAATTTTGGGTCGTTTTGGCTCCCGAGCTCCGTTTGGCCTATCTTCTTGGCCCGAACACTTTCCGAAACCTCTTAAATGACCGTTTTAGCCCCGAAAATCATAAATGGACTTCCCGAGCTCTTCGCCACGAAAACACCTATAAAAAGGCAATTTAACTAAATTAAGCATGGCATTTAGCTAGATTTGAGGCTATAATTATAGCTCTATTTTAGAGCTATCATGAAGACTCTCTCGGCCTTCCTTTTAGCTGAAACTTGAAAATAAAACCGAGAGAGGATGAGTGATTGCTGTGCTCATCCATGCGAGGCTATGCCTTAGTTTATTTTTACTGTTTTTTCGGTTGTTATTTGTGTATGTTGTGTGTGATTTTTGTTACGAATTTGATGTTAATTTTATTTATTTTAATAGGGGATCGAAAGAGGAGATCAAGGAGATGAATCCAGGATAAAAAATCAGGGAAGATATTGGGCCAAATCGAAAATTGAGTTAAAAGAATATTGGCAGTTGAAACGAGGAAATCTCCAACGGCCATTTAATTGCGGTGGATTCGCTGAAATCGCAACAAAATAGCCGTTGGGATTTCCATCATTACAAATAGCCGTTAGATCCGTCGTGGCCAGTACGCTTCCCTCATTCACTGAACTCCAAGAAAGCTCTCTCCTTCTTCCTCTGCTATCCCTCTTTCCAGATTTCTACGATTCCACCATGGTGCTTACAAGGGCTGAGAGATCTGCTTCCAAGAAGAAGGCCGCTGAAGCAGAAGTCGCTGCGAGAGAGGCACTCCTTGCCTTGGCAGATGCCGAAGCTGCGCGAACCGAACGCCTTCCCAAGCTCCCTGTCCGCAGGAAGAAGTGGAAGGTAGTGACGGAGATCCCTGCTGGGCCATCTGAACCAGCAGGAACGCCCAAGAAGAGGAAGTGGAAGATGGCTGTTGCCGACGCAGAAATCAAGAAGAAGACTCCCTCTGTGGAGAGTCAAGAAAGTGGTCGTTCATCCTACGAGACGGCCAGGCAAAGCCATTCTCCATCTCCACCGGCGCAAAGCCCCGAGCTTTCTCCATCTCCGTAGAGCTCTGAACACTCTCCACCGCCGCAGAGCCCTGAGGCATCACCAGTCTCCCAGACGCCTGAACCTGAAATTCCAAGCGAAGAGCATCAAGAATCGGCGCAGGGCGATGAGGCATCTGAGGAAGAAGAGGTCTTCTCTCCTTTGAGGGAAGTCAGCCCCGAGAGCCCAGAAAAGGGGGATGATTCGATGGATGAGACATTGGGGGATTGCCTCCAACAGATCACAACCAAGGCAAGATTGAGAAAGAAAGCCACCAAGGTTGTCAAGGCAAAACGGCCAAAGGCTTCGAAGAAGTCCAAGAAAAAGAAAGCCAGGGGTGAGCCTTCATCAAAGAAGGTTAGTAGTGAGCCCTCTCTGAAGAAGCTAAAGATCGAGGCTGCTGAATCAGCCAAAGCAAAAGATAAGGGGAAGGCCAAGCTGTACCCCGAAGATGAACCTCAATCTGTGAGGTATGTGTCTTCTGATGCTGAGTCAAGAGGCACTGAATTGAGGATGTGGGACCTGCTCCATGAGAAGGGGTTCCTTGACGCGTTGGCAGACCTGCCGCAATTCTTGCGCGCAGGGATCACCAACCATGGCTGGGAAGAGCTATGCAGACCGCCGATCCCCGCCTACTCCAGCATGGTGTACGATTTCTACGCCAACCTGATGAACCCTGAGGATGGCTTGTCTGTGGTCAGAGGAATCGAGGTGGACTTCTCAGCTAAGGCGATCAATGAAGCCTACGGCCTCAAGGGGCAAAAACACACTGACTATGCAAGGATCATTGATGCGCCCACTGAGGCTGTCCTGGAGGAAGCAATCCGGATCATCGGCCAACCTGAGGCAGCCTGGACGGTTTCACGCAATGGGAAGCACACTCTGATGAGTGCTACCCTCACAGCCAAGGCAGTTGTCTGGTTCTCCTTCGTGCGAAGGAGGCTGTTCCCAGTGACCCACGAGACCACCACGAACCAAGGCAGATCGCTGCTGGTTTATGCGATCATGAGGGGCCTCACAATCAATGTTGGGGAGGTCATTGCAGCCTCAATCGCAGACTGTGCCAAAAAGGGTAAGGGTCCACTTTTCTTCCCCAATACAATCACTAAGCTTTGCTTACGTGCAGGGGTACCAATCGAAAGGATGGAGAGGCAGCTGGCCTACACGGGGCACCTGGAGCTGCCTACAGGCCTGCGAATGCGACGAAAGGGGAACATGGAGTTTGAGTTAGACGGCCTGGCTGCTGCTCAATCTCTATTGATGGCCTGCCTGATGGACCTGCAAAAGAAGGTGGCTCAATGGGCTGCATATGCTCAAGCAAGGGATAAGGATGTTGCTGACCAGTTGGGCTGCATCTTTCCTGAGTTCCCCACGGACCTGCTGACACCATGGGCACCTCCACGAGCACGGAGGGATGATGATGAAGATGTCTGAGTGCTAGGCTGAAGAGCACTCAAGGGAGTATTTCTGTTCCCTAAAGAAAAAAAAAATCAAACTGCTTTTCGTTAAACTGTGTGCATTCTGTTATTTTTGAATCAATATTTGATCTGTCTTTAGTTCTTTATTTTTGTTGTTTAGAATTGCTCAGTGTAGCTAGATGGTATCTGATTAGGTAGGTTGTTTTAGTTTTCCTTTTTGTTTAGCTGAGATGACTGGAAAGAGCATGTAAGAGGGGCTGCTTACTGTTATATCTGCCCGTAGATTCATTGCGAAATCCTTGCGATCTCCGCAATTTTTGTTAGCAATTGCATGTTTTTGACTGACTGATTAGCTAGGCTGGTTCTGTTTTAATTTTGTTCTTTTGCTGCTGTCTTGACTACCTTATATAGCCTATCTATAAGCATGCTGGATGAGTGTCTTAAGGCACCTTTGATAGTTAAATTAGTCTCTTCATTTGCTCAGCATGCGTAGCTTTAAGTCCTTCCTTTACTATTTTTTTCAAATTTCTGCTGTTGAGTTATTTGCTTTAAGAATGTTCTGTCTATCCTTAGGACTTTTAGATTCTCTTTGTTTTACCCTAGACTAGATGCTTCTGGGATAAGTTTGGGGGTGTGCCACCTCAGACACTCATTGGGGACAATGAGTAGCTTAAGTTTGGGGGAGGCCACCCTAGGCCTAGGAACCTAAGGAGAGGCTCCACCAAAGTAAGAAAGAAAAAAAAAAAGGGGAAGAAATAGGGAAGAAGAATGTATACCTAGGAGTTGCGACTTTGTGGCTTGGATGTCCTGAATAAAAAGAACTTTGATCCTCAATTAGCTAAGCACAAAGTTATAGCTTGTAGGGTTGTTTAGGGAGATGAATGTATGTCCAATGTAGTGATGTCAGGGTTTAGGTTGTTCTCTAAATGTACTACTGTCACTGTTTAATACTAAGACTAGCATGACTCTAAGGAATCCTAGGTAGCTCAAAAGTAAAAGTTAGAAGCATGTACTGAGTCTGGGGTAAAGCTAGGTAGAATTTGAAACCTTAGAGATAGTTGCACTATATGACAGAAGCAGGTAGATCAGCTGTAAGGAATTAATGAAACAGTAGGATCATTAGGCGTGCAAAGTCAAAAGAAGCAAAATGAGAGGGTAGTTGCAAACTTAGAAGTGTGTCACAGGACAACACTGCTATAGATAGAAACTTAGGGGAGTCAGCAAGTGGTTAGAGAGGTTAAAACAGCAGCCTAAGTAAGTCCTTAGATTGCTCGAGGACGAGCAAAACATTAAGTTTGGGGGTGTGTTACGTCTCCAAAAGTGATTATTTTAGGACTTATTTGTGATAGAAAGTCGTGCATTTGTAAGTATTTTTGATAGGATTTAGCTTGAATCTATGCTTATATATGAGAATTAGGAGAATGAAGCTAAATTAGGACTTGTATGCAAAAGGAAAGAAAAAGAATGAAAAACGAAGTTAGAAGAATGAAAACTGTGCATTGCGGAGGCATTGCGGAAACATTGCTAAAACCGCAATGTTTTAAGTGAAATCCGTAAGTTGACTAACCTTTTTCTGTTGTGATCCGATATTTCAGGGATTTGTTCTTTCTCCTCCAACCAAGTAGAAGTGCGACGTTGAGAATGGATGGTTCTCCTTGGCCCAATCGTACCTGCAGAATACTATAAAAGGAGGTCAAAGTGGAAGGTTGAAACACATCTGAAAGGCGTAGAAGTCTCTTCGCAACTCAATTCTTCTCCTGTTTTTCTCTTCTGTCTGTTGGGTTGGAAAGCTTAGCTGCTGGAGTCGACAATCTAATAGGAAGGAGAGAATATTCTCTTCTCTTCTGATTGGATTCATCCAAGCAAGGCTTACCTTTCTCTCCCTTCAGTCGAGGCATCTGCGTCGAAGCGATCACGCTCAACTTCATTGCTTTCTGTTTTAGTTTCCTATTTCCAGCACCGTTTGTTGTTATTTCTTTTCCATTAGTTAATCCATTCCATTTTGTTGCTTTCTATCTTTAGGTTAGTAACTCTAAGTCTTCATTTGTTTCGTTCCAACGATTGGTTAATCAAAGCACAATTCATTATTTCGCAATCTCTTTGTCTTTTCTGTCTACTGTTTTTCCTTTCTGCTTTGCCCTTAATTCTCTTCTAAGCATGTCTCCTTCATCTAATATTTCTATTCTATCTACATCCATGAGTAACTAAGTCACATAGGGGCATGCTAATGACAATACTATAGGCTAAAACACGTGAACCAAGCATGTAGGATAACTCTCGAATGCATTGATTGTATGTAAGCTTCATACCACGGGAAATTTCGATTGGCCATCCATTTTGTCCAAAGAACTCCTAACCTCTGGAAGGAGTAAGAGTTCAGAGTCATACACTCATGCTAGCCTCTCAAGGTAGCCAGAAAACGACCTAGGAATAGGCGTTTTCCTAGTACAAATCATAACTTACTGTTTTAACAAGATGCTTAAGACCTTACTTGGACATGAGTAAACTAAAGAATCTAATGCATGAAATCGGAAGATACATGAGAATTAGTTAGTTTGATGCATAGAGAGTTGATCTAATGCTTGAGAATCGTGTGAAAAAGTCTATAGGGTAGTCGTTAGTTGCCCTTGTTTCCACATTTTACACACTTTTGCTGTTAGTAATATTGCGGTATAATTGCTGTTCTCGCAATTCCTTTAAGTTAAAAATTCTGCCTAGCTATTTTCCTCTTCGTTTATTAATCTCTTCTCTTTGCATTTGAGTTTATCATTGACTTGCACTTGTTCATGTTGCTATCCTTATTATATTCATTGGTAATTAGGAACTTTAAAACCAAATCTACCCCATTAAATCCACCCATTCTTGCTTAACAACACACTTCACGAGTAACTAATAATAAATCTCTGTGGGAAAACGAATGAAAAAATACTTACTACTTGCTACAAGATCATGTATGCTTGCATGTTCTGAGTGCTCTCTTATTGCATATTCATTTTAAACATTGAGCACGCAACAGTGGCTAAGGTAAGGGTGAACGGTTTGGGAATATTTAAGGGAGATTTTGTTAGATGTTTTTGGTTTTGATAATCTACTCTTGAATTATGCATATTGGGTTCTGTTTATCTGCATTTATCTACTTTGCTTAATCCAACGCGCATGTTAAATTTCGACGATTGACACTCGAGTAATTTCGCATGTTGTGTATGTTAAAGAGTAGCGATGTCGTGCCTCTCACTGCTCGACTAAGTAACACAGGTAGATAAAACTAAATCGAAGTATCGGTTCGGGTAGGATAATTGTTGATTGCATACGGCGTTTGCGGGCAATCTACTAGCAATTAGAATTCACGCTTGAATGTTCGTCGCGGTTAGCTAGTGACTGTCTAGATTTATCTTAGGTCTGATCACCTTGATATAAGCTTTGATAACGTATAATTAGAACTGTGTGGTCTGATTAAAATCCATGGAGTCGGCTACTTTGGGGCTTCTCTGGTAGTCGTCCGCGTGCATAATAAACTGAATACCATGAACTTTGCGTTAAATGATGAACCGAATTGTCTAACATTTGATCCCGAAACTCCCAAACCGTGCACACGTTTTCTACTCGTTATTCTTTCTTCCGTTAGCATTTTATTATTTCTCTTGCATGCTAAAAACCCCCCGTTACGAAAATCAATCAATTAATTAAATCCCAATTTTAATTGTGATTTTGGTCGTTCTTACTCCTTGGATCGACCCTATTACCACTGGCTGCAAAGCCTCGGTTATAGGCTTTATAAATTTATTTTGGCAAGCCTCGACAGCTTGAATTTAAGCGATAGTTCAAAATATCGTCTACCAAGGGTATGATTATTTCATCAGTTTCATTGATGATTATTCTAGGTAGGGTTATCTTTATCTAATGCATCATAAGTCCGAAGCTCTTGAAAAGTTCAAAGAGTATAAGGCAGAGGTTGAGAACACATTAGGTAAATCGATAAAAACACTCCGATCAGATCGAGGTGGAGAGTATATGGATTTACGATTCCAGGACTATATGATAGAATATGGAATGGTATCTCAACTCTCAGCGCCAGGAACACCCCAGCAGAATGGTGTGTCCGAGAGGAGAAATAGAACCCTGTTAGACATGGTTCGATCTATGATGAGTTATGCTCATTTGCCTAGTTCGTTTTGGGGATATGCAGTAGAGACTACAGAATATATTTTGAACATGGTTCCCTCTAAGAGTGTTTCTGAAACACCTTATGAGTTATGGAGAGGGCGTAAAGGTAGTTTACGTCACTTCATAATTTGGGGGTGTCCGGCACATGTGCTAGTACCCAATCCAAAGAAGTTGGAACATCGTTCAAAATTGTGCCTATTTGTAGGTTACCCCAAGGAAACGAAAGGTGGTCTATTTTACGATCCTCATGAGAACAAGGTACTAGTATCGACTAATGCCACGTTCTTAGAGGAAGACCACATGAGAGATCATCAACCGTCGAGCAAAATTGTTTTGTCCGAATTTTCCAGGATAGCTACAGACGGATCAACAAAGGTTGTTGATCAGGCTGGTTCTTCTCAAGAGTTGAGAAAGCCTCGACGCAGTGGGAGGGATGTAAGATAGCCTGACCGCTACATCGGCTTGTCTGAAACTCAAGTTGTCATACCTGATGATGGCGTTGAGGATCCATTGACCTTTAAAAAGGAAATGAATGATATGGACAAGGACCAGTGGCTTAAAGCCATGGATCTCGAAATGGAGTCTATGTACTTCAATTCGGTCTGGGATCTTGTAGGCCAACCAGATAGTGAAAGACCTATCGGTTGCAAGTGGATCTACAAGAGAAAACGAGACCAAGCCGGTAAGGTGCAAACCTTTAAGGCTCGACTTGTGGCAAAAGGTTATTCCCAAAGAGAAGGGGTGGACTATGAAGAAACCTTTTCTCCTGTTGCCATGTTAAAGTCGATTAGAATACTCTTATTCATTGCTACATTTTATGATTATGAAATCTGGCAAATGGATGTCAAGACTGCCTTTCTGAATGGTAATCTTGAGGAGAGTATCTATATGGCTCAACTAGAGGGATTCATACTTCAGGGTCAAGAGCAAAAAGTTTGCAAGCTTAATCCATCCATTTATGGGTTGAAGCAAGCATCTAGATCCTGGAATATAAGGTTTGATACGGCGATCAAATCTTATAGCTTTGAACAAAATATTGACGAACCTTGTGTTAACAAGAAAATAGTCAATACTGTTGTAGCTTTCTTAGTCTTGTACGCAGACGATATACTACTCATTGGGAATGATGTAGGGTTCCTAACTGACGTTAAGAATTGGCTAGCGACCCAATTCCAAATGAAAGATTTGGGAGAGGCTCAGTTTGTTCTAGAGATTCAGATCGTAAGGAATCGTAAGAACAAAGTGCTAGCGCTGTCTCAAGCATCTTATATTGACAAGGTGTTGTCAAGATATTCGATGCATAATTCCAAGAAAGGTTCGCTGCCTTTTAGGCATGAAATTCACTTGTCTAAGGAACAGTCTCCTAAGACACCTCAAGAGGTTGAGGATATGAGACGAATTTCCTATGCATCTGCAGTTGGTAGTCTCATGTACGCTATGTTGTGTACAAGACCCGACATCTGCTATGCAGTAGGAATTGTCGGTAGGTTCCAGTCCAATCCAGGATATGATCACTGGACAGCCGTTAAACACGTCCTCAAGTATCTTAGGAGAACGAGAGACTATGTGCTTGTGTATGACGCGAAGGATTTGATCCTTGCAGGATACACTGACTCTGATTTTCAGACTGATATAGATTCCAGGAAATCTACATCAGGATCAGTGTTCACTCTTAACGGAGGAGCAATAGTATGGAGGAGTATAAAGCAAGGTTGTATTGCTGACTACACCATGGAAGCTGAGTATGTCGCAGCTTGCGAAGCAGCGAAGGAAGCTGTATGGCTTAGGAAGTTCTTGACAGATTTGGAAATTGTTCCAAATATGAACTTGCCAATCACCCTTTATTGTGATAACAGCGGTGCAGTGGCAAATTCTAAAGAACCTAGAAGCCATAAGCGTGGAAAGCATATTGAGCGGAAGTATCATCTCATCAGGGAGATAGTGCAACGAGGAGATGTGATCGTCACACAGGTAGCCTCGGAGCACAACATTGCTGATCCGTTTACTAAGTCTCTCACGGCTAAAGTGTTTGAGAGACACCTAAAAAGTCTAGGGTTGCGAGCTCCTCAGTAGGACAGTGGGAGAAACTTTAGATATTTGATATTCTAGTTCTCTCGACCAGCATGTACTCCACTGATGTTTTAGTCCAAGTGGGAGTTTGTTGGGTTTTATGTCCTAAAACTCGTAGTTTGTAAAATGTTTGAATGTATATATTTTATTTCAATAAAGTTGTTATTGAATTTTAGTGAATTGTGTTTGTATTAACCTATACCAATAACTAACACCCATGACGATAGTATGAGTACTTGAACTTCATGTGTGACATGAATGTGGATCAAGTTCAAGTAGACAGCCAAAATGGTCTATAGTATAGGGATAAGACTGGGTACCTTATCCTGGGGACACTATTGGACGCGGCTCACTTTGTATAGTACAAAACGATGTGATTCGAATCGTTTCATGTAAAGACATGTGAGTGAGGGCGTCTTGTGCAATGAGCATGCACAAGACCGAACCAAGAAATAAAGTCGCTCTTCCTTTATAACACCGTTTACTTTAAAGACCGGTTTTTTCATATGATGACTTAGGTAACTCGATCTCAATCTTGAGCTCACTATGAACTCCTGTTTGTTTTACCTTATCATTTGACTTGTACGGGTGAGAGTGGCCAGATCGCCAACTCAATAAGCCTACCATCTTGGGGATAAGATCGAATAAGTGGTTGGGGACATAGTTGTGCGAGATGGAATTCACTCCTACCCGTTTTAAGGGTTAGTAGACAGGTTGTTCCCTTAAGTGCTGACTCCAGGTCTTGAACAATGGGCCCATCCTCTCCTGATCATGGAGGAATATGATTTGATGGTTGGACCACAAATCAATTGTTCATTAGAGGTGTCAGTGGTACTTAAGGAACAAGATCTAATACAAGGGTTAAACGGTATAAATGACCCGTTGTGATTACGAACGACCTGTGAATGATCGACTTACTGATGATAGTTATATCAAGAGGACACAATATATCTACAGTGAGGAGAGTGCAGCCCTTGGACTTTAGTGGAGTCTCCGGGGGTTAACGAATGTTGGTTAGTTCGGTTGAAAGAGTTTTGACCGGATAATCTCGTATCGTTGGAGCTCATGATCTGTAGGTCCTTACGGTTCTCCTAGCTAGCTCGGATAAAGCCGTGAAACAATATAAAAGAAAAGAAAAGAATTTGAATCGTTCAAATTCGGGTTTGTGGAAGAATATGGACATATTTAAATATGACTTTAATATGAGATTGGTCTACAATATGAATTGGATTCATATGTGAAAAGTCGGTTTTCGGAAAACCAGGCTTAATCATATTATTTAATTAATATTTGATATTGAATTAAATAATATTAATTAATTAAAAAGTTTAATTAATTAAAATATATTAATTAAAATGTTTAATTAATATATGGACATATTTAAATATGATTTAAATATGAATTTGTTCTTAAAACATGAATAGGATTCATGTGCAAAAAGTCGATTTTCGGAAAATCGGGTTTAATTATATTATTTAATTAATATTTGATATTGAATTAAATAATATTAATTAATATATATATTTTTTTATTAATTAAAAAGTTTAATTAATAAAATAATTATTATTATTTTTAATAATAATAATATATAAATAAATATATATATATATACATGTGCCTTACATGCAAGATGTAAGACACATGTATGTTATATATACAAGATATATATATATAAGATCAGATCAAAATAAAAAAATAAAAAATAAAAAAATGCTGAGTACACTTTGGGGTTCATTATTGAAATTTTGATTTCAATTTGGATAACCCACTTCTTCTCCGTCTTCTTCCTCAGCTCTCTATAAAAGAAAAATAGGTTTTTCTTCAGTGAGCTTCTTCCTTCTTTTCTCTTGTAAAAGGAGTCCCACTACTCCGTTTCTCGGCCCGAGGATAGCGGGACTACCGGGGGTGGTGCACGAAGATTTCGTGAGAAGGCTCGTTGAGCTCGTGAGGAGCTTCTGGCGGTGAAAATTGAAGAAATTTGAATGACAAGGGTATGTGTTCTAATTTGTCTTTTTCATTGTTTTTGCATGTTTCCGTTTGTTTAAATTGATGAAATTAGAGTGTCTATGATCCAAATCGCTTCCGCTGCGTGTCATGCGCTCCATCAATTTTTCTTTTACAGAGAGCTGAGGAAGAAAAAGGAGAAGAAGTGGGTTATCCAAATTGAAATCAAAATTTCAATAATGAACCCCAAAGTGCACTCAGCATTTCTTTTTTTTTTTTTTTATTTTGATCTGATCTTATATATATATACCTTGTATATATAACATACATGTGTCTTATATCTTGCATGTAAGACACATGTGTATATATATATATTATTATTATTAAAAATAATAATTATTATTTTATTAATCAAACTTTTTAATTAATAAAAAAATATATATATTAATTAATATTATTTAATTCAATATCAAATATTAATTAAATAATATAATTAAACCCGGTTTTCCGAAAACCGACTTTTTGCACATGAATCCTATTAATGTTTTAAGACCAAATTCATATTTAAATCATATTTAAATATGTCCATATATTAATTAAACTTTTTAATTAATATATTTTAATTAATTAATACGAGTGTAAGATACCTTTATAAAATTCATTGTTGTTAGATCTCTTATTTCGTATGAAGTTAGTAAGAAAAAGTAAAGTACAAGATTAAATTTCTATGATCATTGAATTCTCCTATTTGAAAGTGGTTGGGTACATGTCACTTTGTTGTGTTCCACATTTCTACACAGACTACATCTTTGTGATGGACGACGTTCTCCAGTAGATGGGATCCTTTGTACCCATCACCTTCCAGCTTGAACTATTCTCAATGGTGGGAGGATTTTCATTTCGACATATTCGAATGGTTTCTTCCATTCAGACATATGGCCTACACAAATGTACACTTTAGTGAATTTACGGTATAACAGCTGTTGCAAAGCCTGGATGGCATGATATTTTGTTCCCTACCTGCAACAATAACATGCGAACAAGGAAACTCCAAACATTGGAACTGTTTGCAAGTGCATGTACTTGTGGTTAAGTCAACGAGACTATCGAACTGACCATCTCTTACATGAAATCTATAATAATCAATTCCATAAAAAAAATGTGTCTCCTTGCCTTCTCACACTCACCAGCCAACATGGTTTGAACATAATATGAGTGGGAAAACTCTTTTCATGACCAATATTTTTGTCGGTCATAAAACCACTCTTGCAAGTCTCCTCTAAGGAATTCAAGCAACGCTGTTATGGGCATCAATCTAGCTGCACTTGTTGCGGAGTTCAATGACTCAACATTGTTCTTTGTCATATTGTTATATCTTCTCCTTGTTTGATAACATCTAGCCCATCGTTCTACTCCGACTTCTTCCAAGTATGCCGCTACAACCCCATCTTTAAAGGCACGAAGCTGCTCCCAATACATGTTGAACTCAGATTCTCGATACGCTCTAGACGCCTTAGTGAATATCGTACCAACTGCGTTGTTTTTTAACTTAGTTAGGAGATTCTTCTTTAGTTGAAAGGTGCATAGGTCGTGAAATGCAGTAGGGAATACAACTTTTACTGCGTTCGAGATGGACTTGTGACGATCAGACACAATAACTAGGTTATGGTCCTCCCCCACAATATTCTTCAAATTTGTCATGAACCATGTCCAGGACTCATCTGCCTCTATGTCGACAATTTCATAAGCTAGTGGATATAATTGATTCTTACCGTCCATGGAAATACCCACCAACATACATCCTTCGTATTTGCCTTTCAAATGTGATCCATCAACAACAACCACTAGACGGCAATTTACATAACCTCGGATTGAATGACCTAATGCCATGAACACGTACTTGAAGTGCATAGAAGGATCATGGACAAGAATTTTTAATATTCTACATTGGTTCTCTATTTTCAAACCTTCCCCGCACGCATTGAAAATTGAGTATGACTCTTCTGGAGTTCCTCTAACAAGTGCATGTGCTGTTTCTCTTCCACGCCATGCTTTGTCGTAACTAATTGACACACCAAACTCCTTTCGTACGTAATCCATAATGTCTTTTGGTTTGTACACAAGACTAACTCATATTCTATCTTTTATCATGTGACCAATCACGTAAGCATGTGAATGTCTATGGTTGTGGTTCAGCAACTCACTACTGCACGTGTGTAAGTTAACGTACTTGAAATTCGAAATATTCAACAACCTGCCAACACGATTTCACGGAGTCGCCACTTGCAATTTTCCACAACGCATCGCACTCTGTAGAGGTCCTTCAACGATTTCATAACGATGAATTCGAAATTATTCTTCATGGAATACATTGCTAATTGATACTTCAAGTCCTGCTTACTTAAGAAGATTTGATCTTCACGAATATCAGTTGATGACGTACCAGTTATTACAATGCCCTCGTTGTTTTTCGTTCGTATTCGTGCATTTCTAGAGACTGAGGACATACCAATGAGAGTGCCGTCGTCGTCATTTCTAGGGACTGAGGACATATCAATTGAGGTCGATGCAGGTTCTTCAAGGTCGTCCCATGAGAAAATGTCATCGTTGCCCAATGTACCGTAGGTTGTAGTGTGTCTGCTTGCGTCGGCCCGCACTAACATACATTCTCGTTGTTTGTCGCATGCGTTTCTTTAATACGATGCTCTTCCTCAGTCCTTACAGTTGTTATGCATAATTGCAACTTTCGTACCCTTTCATGGTTCAGGAAGAATTTAACGTCCTTCTCATTAAGAATGTACACCAGTGGTGATGATTTCTAGAGGTTGTATTTCACCCCTATTTCAATGTTGTAATCTGACGGGTTGAGTTCCATGACCTCGTATATTAGTTCCTTCAATTTGTTCTAGTTCGTTCTACGACGAACCTGAATACCTCTCATCGTACCCCCAACATAGGAGGCATGCTGGTTGTCCCATGCACCCTCATAACGGATGTATACGCTGCCCTTCTTCTTCGCTATCTGGAATCTCCAAAATTCAAAAAATAATTATGCCAAAAGGTGAAACAAGTGCATCGCATATAGAAGGCGTGGGTGCAATGGTAATATACAAAGTGAACGTTGGGGGGGGGGGGGAGTACTACCATATCAGATTAGAAGATGTGTCAAATCTTACGTGGGGAAATGTTATGATTTTGGTGGTCTCGATGAACAATGGTCAAACAACACGCTGATCGCGATGTGTCAAATTCGTCACTTATCGCGATTTATTGAATGTTATGTATTCACTAATCTCGATGAATACGGTTCCTTGTTATGCTTATCGCGAGTAAATAAAGAAAAGTGAAATTATGTAGACTGCCTGATTATTTATTAATTGGCGGATGTGTCAAATCGTATGTGGGGAAATGTTATGATTTCGGTGGTCTCGATGAACAATGGTTAAATAACACGCTTACCTTCACTTATCGCGATTTATTGAATGTTATGTATCCACTTATCTCGATGAACAATGTTCCTTGTTATTTTTTACTGTTGAATGTTTATCGCGAGCAGAAAAGAAAAGTGAAATTTTTTAGACTGCCTGGTTATTTTTTACTGTTATTTCTTCGTTCATGTTATGTATTCGTTCTTGTTCAATGCTTACCTTGAAATGTCATTCGATCATCGCGATATCGTATCGTTATTTGGTTTAACCAAGTATAAAGAAAGTAACAAAATATGAAACAATTTTACTGGATAGATAATTTAACCACGGAAACGGAACTAAAGAAAACTAAACAAAGAAAACCAAAGAAAGTAAGAAGTTGATGGAGCGTTACACGCAGCGGAAGCGATTTTGGATCGATAATACTCTAATTTCATCAATTTAACAAATAGAAAATATGCTCAAACAATAGAAATTATGAAATTAGAATTACATACCCTTGTAGTTCCGATTTCTTCAAGCTCCGCCGCACGTTCCTCGTCACGAACATGATAGCACTCTAAAAGTGCTAATGTTTAGCTCCTAAGTCTTTTAAATTAGAATAATTATTTGGGCTTAATTTATATATTTTGTATAATTTAATTGTTAAGGGGTAAATCAGACATTTTCGATAATTCAGAGCTTAAATGAATATTTTAGAATATTTTATTAATTAGTCGTTTTGAGTGATTAAGCTTCATTAATTAAATAATCTAATCTAAATTCAAAATCTATTAATCGCTTATTAGTCTTTACATTGCCAAGACAATGGGGAAGCCTAGGTTCAAATCTTGGTGGATGCAAAATTTTCCTTCATTTTTGTAAAAGTCAACCAGCAACAGTCAACGGTCAACACCTCATGCCCAAGCCCAGACGGCCGCGCGCCCTCGCTTAGCCTCGCCCGCGCCCGCCACCCGTCATGAAAAGTCCGCTCGCCTCGCCTCTCGCCCACGCGCCCTAGCCTTGACTCAAAATGCTCGTCATTAAAAGTCAACAAAAATGCCCGATTTGTAAATTTTCCAGAGAGGTCACCGCCTAGGCGCTGTCCCGATTCTGTGCGCGCGCTCCCGCAGCGCCTAGGCGCTAGTCTGACACAAAAATGAGTATTTAAGCCCATTTTTCTTAATTTAAGGCATTCTCTTTTGGCTCTTCTCCTACCTCTTTCGAAATTTGGTCATTTTGAGCCATTTGTGGCACTCTTCTTCATCTCCATGGATAGCTAAACAAGTAAGTGTTTGATTTCTAGTTTGAGATTGTAATCAATTTGGATTAGGGGGAGTTTTGCCCTAATTTGTGTATGAATTAGATTGTCTTCCTTATGCATCTTCTTCCTTGTTCTTCATTTAAATAGCTTGAGTAACTGATTAGGAGTGACGCCCGAGTCCTTATGTATGCTTTACCGTTAGAGATTAGGACGTATAATTGCCTCAATCGCTAGGTAACACAAATCTGAATATGGGTATTTAGTTTGATCCCAAGTGACAGTTGAGGGTAGAAATTAGATAACCTTCATGTTAGATTTTGGATAAAGAGGAAAAATCGATTTAGTCTCCGAGTTAATTAGTCGCAATGTTCCCGTCTCTGTCCGTTAATCATTTTAGGATTGATCACCTTATTTTGAGTAACTGTCAAGAACAATTAGACTTGCACTTTTCTAATTGTATCTTTGGGTCGTTTTAGTTAGAAATAACCAAACGAATTGCGTGCTTTAAGCGTTGTGTCTATGTATTTAGTTATCGATGATCCGAACACAAATTGTGATCAATCTCATTCTTTGAAGTCAAACATGCCATTTAAATTTGTTACTTCACAGTTTTTTATTGTTTTAATTTTCCGTTAGCTAAAATAATTTAGAGCTCTCTTTTACAATCCAATTTCCCCTATTTTTACCGTTAGCAATATAGAATTAATTAAGTTTGAATTAAGCTAATTCCCTGTGGTTCGACCCGGTTATCACTAACTATAAATTAGTCGGTATAATCAGCTTATAAATATCATTTTGGCAAGCCTCGACAACTTGAAATTTGTGAACGTACAAAAGTTCACTACCAAAATTGGCGTCGTTGCCAGGGAATTAAATTTAATTCGGCTTGGTTGATTTTAATTTGTTTGTTTTAAAAAAAAAATTATTTTGTTTGTACAATTTTATTTATTTATTTTTAATTTTTCTTGTATTATTTTACCCGTTTTTGTTTGAGTTTTTTAGCGCAGTTATTCTTTGAAAATCCAAAAGAAGCGCAGAAATGGAGGTCGTGGGTAATTTTGAGCAACAAAGGACCTTGAGGCAGCTTGCAGCATCTGAGCTAGGCCGGATTTCATCGAGTATTATGTATCCGGTAGCTTCAGGTAATTTTGAACTTAAAGCTGGTCTGGTTAACTTACTACCTTCTTTTTGTGGTAATACAGATGAAAATTCCGTCAGACACGTCAAGGCATTTCAGATGGTGTGTTCGTCATTTAGGACCGACGGCATCACTCAAGATCAACTCCATCTCAGGGCCTTTCCTTTCACCTTGAAGGAGAAGGCGAGAGATTGAATGTATTACCTACCGACTGGGTCCATCACGAGTTCGAGTGAGCTAAATGAGGCGTTTCTAGAGAAGTATTTTCCTGCTTCCAAGGTCGTTGCCCTCAGAAGGGAGATACACAAAATTGAGCAAGGAAAGGAGGAAACCGTCCATGAGTGCTGGGAGAGGTTTGGTCGGTTATGCGAGGATTGTCCCAATCATTAAATAAATAAGCAATCCCTTATTCAGAGTTGATGGAGTGACATGCGCAGCGGAAAGCGATTTCGGACCGATGATACTCTAATTTCATTAATTTAACAAATAGAAAACATGCTCAAAGCGACGAAAATAAGAAATTAGAAATACATACCCTTGTAGCTCCAATTTCTTCAAGTCCGTCGGTCGTTTCTCGTCACGAACTCTTCCAGCCTCTTCTCACGAATGCTGCGAGGACCACCCCAGGTAGTCCCGCTATCCTCGGCGCCGCGCAACGGAGTTGTGGGACTCCGAAACAAAGAGAAAAGAAGAAGAAATAAAGAAGAGGAAGGAGAAGAATAGAAGAGACAGAGGGGACAAAGAAAGAATAAATTTCAAAAATGAAATTTCATTTTTTCTTCTCCACAAACAAGTACCCTTCTTCTCTGGTTTTTCAAAGAATTGAAAACATTTCAATTCACACCACCTTACCAAATGGCCAAAAGCCCATATATATATAGATTAGGCTTTTCTTAACCCTTAAGAAAAGTCAAATATATATATATATATATATATAATTATTATTATTATTTAAAAATAATAATAATAAATTTATTTATTAAACATTTAATAAATAAAACATATATATATATAATTATTAATTAAAGAATTTAATTAATAATTATTCTTTAATTTAATATCAAATATTAATTAAAAAATAAGGCTAGACCCGGTTTTCTGAAAACCGACTTTTTGTACATGAATCGCATTCATGTATTAGACCATTCCCATACTTAAATCATATTTAAATATGTCCATATTTAAATCATATTTAAATATGTTCATCCTCCTTCCATAAACCGAATTTGAACAATTCAAATTCTTTTTTCTTTTTCTTTTCTTTTATACTGTTGCACGGCGTTATCCGAGCTAGCCAGGAGAACCTAAAGGACCTACAGATCATGAGCTCCAACGATACGAGATTATTCGGTCAAAACTCTTTTAACCCGAATCAATCAACTTTCGTTAACCCCCGGAGACTCCACTATAGTCTGAGGGTTGCACTCTCCTCACTGTAGATATATTATGTCCTCTAATATAACCGTCATTGGCAAGTCGACCCTTCACAGGTTGTTCGTAATCACAGCTGGGTCATTTAAACCGTTTAACCCCTGCATTACGTCTTGTTCCTTAAGTACCACTGACACCTCTAATGAACAATAGATCTATGGTCCAACCAACAGATCAATTAACCCTCTCATCACATGAGAGTGTGAGCGCTCATTGTTCAAGCCCCAGAGTCAGCTATTAAGAGAACAACCTATCTACTAACCCTGAAAAGCGGGTTAGGAGTGAACTCCAATCTTGCTGTACTATGTCCCCAGCTACCTATTCGACTTTATCCCCAAGATGGTAGGCTTATTGAGTCGGCGCTAAAGGGCCACTCTCACCCGTGCAAGTCAAAGGATACTATCGAATAAGCAGGAGTTCATAGCGAGCTCAGGATTGAGATCGAGTTACCTAGGCCATCAATATGTATAAGTCGGTCTCATCAGTAAACGAAGTTATAAAGAGAGAGCGACTTAATACGCGGTTCGATCTTGTGTAAACTCTTTACACAGGACGCCCTCACTTCTCACATCTCCATGTGGAACGATTCAGATCACATTGTTCTGTACAATACAAAGTGAGCCGCATCCAATAGTGTTACCAGGATAAGGTACCCAGCCTTATCCGTATACTATAGACCGTTTTGACTGACTACTTGAGCCTGATCCACAATCATGTCATACATGAAGCTCAAGTACTCATATTCAGCCAAGGGTGTTGGTCATTGGTATAGGTTAAACCAAAACACGTTTCACTTTATTCCAGTAAACTCTTTTACTGAATAAAACTAATAACTCTTTATTCTAAATAGAATATTTACAAACATAACAGTTTACAAACCACGAGTTTTAGGACATAAAACCCAACAAGAGTTTCTACTACGGTTTGCTTCCCAAAGGCCAATAGATGATAGATGCCGCCAGCGGAGGTTCACTCATGGATAAGACCCCCGCAGAAGCTAGAACTCTGATTTCTAACATAGCCAGAAGCTTAGAGCGGAGTGGAGATGGAGACAAGGAGAAAGAGCGCCTGATAAGGGACGTGGACGGGCTTCAGGCCCAACTTTTTGAGGTAAGTAGTGTTGTTCTTGCTTTGAAAGATAACTTACAACCTCGTCCTTCTGTTTCAGGTAGATCCTTGGAAGAAATACTTGAATCATAACATAGGAAAACTCGAGAGCAGTTTCAAACTCTAAGCGAAGCAGTGATTCAAGTTAGTAAGAGGTTGACAGCGATGGAGCATCAGAACGGAGAAAACGCTAGTGCCATCACCTTGAGGAGTGGGAAGCAGCTTTCCACGAGTACCCTGCCAATGGAAGTCGATCATGGCCACATCGAGCCACAGATAGAAAATCTCGAACCACGGTGGAAAGGGGTAAATTTCGATCCTACATGTACTAGAGTGTATGTGCCTAAGGCTCCTTTCCCTAACACGCTAGCAAGATCACCTAATAAATCCTATGAGGAGGTAGTTTCTCTTTGTCAGGTAGACACGATTGATACACCAGTACACAATGAATGCATGACTGTTGAGGATGGGGATGACCCATTATTTTGAATTGAACTTTTTAATGAATCTGAGTTGCATGAACCATTATTGCCTGAATTCTGTGTACCAATTGTTTCTACTTTGGCAATGGTTGAGAATCCTGCTGAGATAATTTCTTCTACTTTGCCTTGCACTATACGAGATAAAATAATCAATCATGACATGCCAGATTTAGAACCATCGATTAATGTTAAGTCTTATGTTGTTGATAATGAGCGTAAGCTGAATGACTTGCATGAATCTGGTGCTATTATGCAATTGGCTGATAAATCCTATGTGCACCCCTTGAAAAAGGTGGAAGACGTTTTGGGCACAGTAACTGACCTGTACTTTCCTGCTGATTCTTATACTCTTGAAACAAATAATAAACCCTCTCATGTTTTTGCAGAAGGCACAAGAGAGAAAATTGTTTGTTTTTTTTTGCAGGAATGATGAAATTAGGAAGATGGATGGGGCATCTTCCAAGTACGATTATGGATGTGTCGTGTGCGAGAATACGGTCGAGCAATCGACTTTAAAAATTTGGGCTTCTCGGAGGCACCCGAGATTGGACTGTATTTCATGCTTATTATTAGTTTACTGTTGTTGTTTATTTCTAGTTGTTTCAGTTTTTTTTTTTTATTTTCTTAGGTGAGAGAAGAGAAGTGACCATTATTGCGGATCCATTTCGAAAAAAATGAGGACACGCATCCCTTTCCACCGATCTCGTTAAAATTTAGGGGAGGTTCCTGTTCCCTTAGTAATTTTATCGCTCTCACTGTTTTATCTGTTGGATTAGTTGCATTGGGGACAATGCAATGTTTTAGGTGGGGGGGCGGGTTTAGTTTTGGACTTCTTTATAGTCTTTGTGCATGGATACTCTGATTTTGAGATGTATGAGAATCTGAATGCATGTTGTCCGATGAGGACTGTCTGTGATTTACTTGTGAATACTCCATATTTGTGCATTTCGAGTAAACCATGAGTTGTATGCATATTTTAAGCTTATTTTAAAAAATTTCCGAATACTCTTTACATTCATCGAGCACATAACCCTCTTACTCTTGGTTCTGATAGGCTTAGAGTTATTTTATTTGATCTGAAAATTTGTTGTCACCTCGAAAGACATATTTAGGGAGGCTTGATGTGTTCGAATTTGTAATAACTCATTTGTTGTAAGCAAAAATCTATGCCAAAAATTTTTCAATTTTCTGTGAGTAAAAAGCATGAAAAATGTTCTTTCTTGTAGGTGTTCCTCCTTCTTGTGTTGCCCGTGTAATCAGGGGCGATCGTGTAACCCACGGTTGCCACTTCATGAAAGGGTGACTAATTGAAGTGAACACTTGTCCTTAAAAACGTGAAGTGAATTAAGCTTGACGTGTTAGGCTCTCTCGAAAGAAGAAAAATAAAAAAGAAAAAGGGTACAAAGTACCAAGGAAAAGAAGAAAAGAATTGGGCCAATTGTTTTGTTGCTCTTTCCGACCCGTTAAGCCATTAGACTGTTTTCAACGCTAGAAGTAGGGGGAAAACGAGTCTTAGGATCGATTAAAGGAATTTCAGGTCTATAAGAGCTAGAGTAGGAGAAGCTAAGCACACACAGACACACGTGAGAGAGTATGATTTAAAATTTTGAAATGTTCTTAACTTATGCATACACTTGTTTGTTTTTCCGTTAGCATTAATATCTTGTGTTCACAAGTTTTGAGATTTGAGTCGTCAACATGCAAGTAGTTTCTTATAAGATAAATCAAAGTACATCTTGCTCGAGGACTAGCAAGATTTAGGTTGGGGGTATTTTGATAGCACTCTAAAAGTGCTAATATTTAGCTCTTAAGTCTTGTAAATTAGAATAATTATTTGGGCTTAATTGATATATTTTGTATAATTTAATTGTTAAGGGGTAAATTGGGCATTTTCGATGATTAAGAGCTTAAATTAATATTTTAGAATATTTTATTAATTAGTCGTTTTGAGTGATTAAGCTTCATAAATTAAATAATCTTATATAAATTTAAAATTGATTAATGGCTTATTGGTGCAAGCATTGCCAAGACAATGGTGGTGTTCAAGTTCAAATCTTGGTGATTGCAAGATTTTCCTTCATTTTTGTAAAAGTCAACAGCACCAGTCAACGGTCAACACCTCATGCCCAGGCCCAGACGCGCGCGCGGCCCAGATCAGCGGCCATCATTAAAGGCCGCGTGCTCGCCCGCTGCCCGTCATGAAAAGCCTGCGCGCCCTAGCCTTGACTCAAAATGACCGTCATTAAAAGTCAACAAAAATGCCCGATTTGTAAATTTTCCAAAGAGGTCAGCGCCTAGGCGCTGTCCCGATTTTGTTTGCGCGCTCCCTCAGCGCCTAGGCGCTGACTTATGGTGCCTAGGCGCTAGTCTAACGCAAAAATTGGTATTGAAGCCCATTTTTCTTAATTTACGGCATTCTCTTTTGGCTCTTTTCCTACCTCTTTCGAAATTTGGCCATTTTGAGCCATTTGTGGCACTCTTCTTCATCTCCATGGATATCTAAACAAGTAAGTGTTTGATTTCTAGTTTGGGATTGTAATCAATTTGGATTAAGGGGAGATTTGCCCTAATTTGTGTATGATGTAGATTGTCTTCCTTATGCATTTTCTTCCTTGTTCTTAATCTAAATAGCTTGGGTATCTGATTAGGAGTGACGCCCGAGTCCTTATGCATGCTTTACCGTTAGAGATTAGGACGTATAATTGCCTTAATCACTAGGTAACACAAATCTGAATATGGGTATTTAGTTTGATCCCAAGTGACAGTTGAAGGTAGAAATTAGATAACCTTCATGTTAGATTTTGGGTAAAGAGGAAAAATCGATTTAGTCTCCGGGTTAATTCGTCGCAATGTTCCCGTCTCTGTCCGTTAATCATTTTAGGATTGATCACCTTATTTTGAGTAACTGTCAAGAACAATTAGACTTGCGCTTTTCTAATTGTATCTTTGGGTCGTTTGAGTTAGAAATAACCAAACGAATTGCGTGCTTTAAGCGTTGTGTCTATGTATTTAGTTATCGATGATCCAAATACCAATTGTGATCAATCCCATTCTTTGAAGTCAAACATGCCATTTAAATTTGTTACTTCACAGTTTTTTATTGTTTTAATTTTCCGTTAGCTACAAGAATTTAGAGTTCCCTTTTACAATCAAATTTCCCCTATTTTTACCGTTAGCAATTTAGAATTAATTAAGTTCGAATTAAGCTAATTCCCTGTTGTTCGACCCGGCTATCACTAACTATAAATTAGTCGGTATAATCGGCTTATAAATATCATTTTGGCATGTCTCGACAACTTGAAATTTGTGAACGTACAAAAGTTCACTACCAGAACACTTCGAACCTCCTCTCACGAATGCCCCGAGGACCACCCGACGTAGTCCCGCTATCCTCGGCGTCGAGCAACGGAGTTGTGAGACTCCGAAGCAAGAGAAAAGAAAAAAAAAAGAGAAACAAAGAGGGAGAAGAAGGATGGCTGGTTGAGAGAACTCCGTAAATAGAAGCTCCAAAAAACTCTTCTGCTGGGTTTTTGTAACTTATGTCAAAATAGATACCCAAAAGAGCACTCAACAAATCTATATATATATATATATAATTATTATTATTTTAAAAATTAATTAAAAATTAATTAATTTTAAATAATGATAAATATTTTTTATTTATTAAACATTTAAATAAATAAATATATATATATATATATTAATTAATTAATATTATTTAATTCAATATCAAATATTAATGAAATAAAATGGCTAAACCTGGTTTTCCAAAAACCGACTTTTTTGCACATGAATTTTATTCATGTTTTAAACAATTCCCATATTTAAATCATATTTAAATATGTCTATCATCCTAACACAAACCGAATTTGAACAATTCAAATTCTTTTTATTTTTATTTTTATTTTTCTTTTCTTCTCCATTGTTGCACGACGTTATCCGAGCTAGCAAGGAGAACCTAAAGAACCTACAAATCATGAGCTCCAACGATACGAGATAATTTGGTTAAAACTCTTTTAACCCGAATCAATCAACTTTCGTTAACCCCCAGAGACTCCACTATAGTCTGAGGGTTGCACTCTCCTCACTGTAGATATATTATGTCCTCTTGATATAACCGTCATGGGCCAGCCAACCCTTCACAGGTTGTTCGTAACCACAGCTAGGTCGTTTAAATCGTTTAACCCCTACGTTACGTCTTTGTTCCTTAAGTACCACTTACACCTCTAATGACAAATAGCTCAGAGGTCTTACCAACAGATCAATTAACCCTCTCGAATCAGAAGAGAGTGAGCGCTCATTGTTCAAGCCCTGGAGTCAGCTATAGGGAACAACCTATCTACTAACCCTGAAAAGTGGGTTAGGAGTGAACTCCATCTTACTACCCTATGTCCCTCGCTGCCTATTGGACTTTATCCCTGAGATGATAAGTTATTGAGTCGGCGCTAATAGGCCACTATCACTCGTACAAGTCTAAGGATACTGTCTAATAAGAAGAAGTTCATAGTAAGCTCAGGATTAAGATCGAGTTACCTAGGCCATCAGTTTGAAATAGTCGGTCTCTTCAGTAAACGACGTTATAAAGAGAGAGCGACTTTTTCGTGGTTCAGTCTTATGCAAACTCATTGCACAGGACGCCCCCGCTCGCACATCTCCATGTGAAATGATTCGGATCACATCGTTTTGTACAATACAAAGCGAGCCGCATCCAATAGTGTTACCTGGATAAGGTACCCAATCTTATCTGTATACTATAGACTGTTTTGACTGTCTACTTGAGCCTGATCCACATTTGTTTTGACTGTCTACTTGAGCCTGATCCACATTGATGTCATACATGAAGCTCAAGTCCTCATCCTTCGCCATGGGTGTTGGTCATTGGTATAGATTAATCCACTTGAGCCTGATCCACATTCATGTCATACATGAAGCTGAAGTACTCATCCTTCATCATGGGTGTTGGTCATTGGTATAGATTAATCCAAACACGTTTCACTTTATTCCAGTAAACTCTTTTACTAAATAAAACTAATAACTCTTTATTCTAAATAGAAAATTTACAAACATAACTATTTACAAACCACGAGTTTTAGGACATAAAACCCAACAAACTCCCACGTGAACTTAAACGTCTGTGGTGTACATGTTGGTGGAGAGAACTTCAATATCACATATCAGATGTTCCCTCCCACTATCCTATTTAGAAACTCGGAGCCCTAGACTCTTCTAGGTGTCTCTCAAACACTTTAGCCATGGGAGACTTAGTAAAATTATCAGCATGAAGTGCTGCGAGGCTTCCCATGTGACCGTCACATCTCCTCACTACACTATCAACGAACTTAACTTATAATCGTTTTGCTGCTTCACAAGCTGTAACAACGACTTAGCTACCACTGAGGAATCACCAATACAACTCTTGTATTCTATTTCTCGTTTCCATTGGGAAAAAACTGTTGGGGTTTATGTCCTAAAACTCGTAGTTTGTAAACTATTTGAATGTATATATTGTATTTCAATAAAGATGTTATTGAATTTTACTGAATTGTGTTTGTATTAACCTATACCAATAACTAACACCCATGGCGATAGTGTGAGTACTTGAACTTCATGTGTGACATGAATGTGGATCAAGTTCATGTAGACAGCCAAAATGGTCTATAGTATAGGGATAAGACTGGGTACCTTATCCTGGGGACACTATTGGACGCGGCTCATTTGTATAGTACAGAACGATGTGATTCGAATCGTTTCATGTAGAGACATGTGAGTGAGGGCGTCCTGTGCAATGAGTTTGCACAAGACCGAACCAAGAAATAAAGTCGCTCTTTCTTTATAACACCGTTTACTGTAAAGACCGTTTTTATTCATATGATGACTTAGGTAACTCGGCCTCAATCCTGAGCTCACTATGAACTCCTGTTTATTTGACCTTATCCTTTGACTTGTATGGGTGAGAGTGGCCAAATCGCCGACTCAATAAGCCTACCATCTTGGGGATAAGATCGAATAAGTGGCTAGGGACATAGCTGTGCGAGATGGAATTCACTCCTACCCGTTTTAAGGGTTAGTAGAGAGGTTGTTCCCTTAAGTGCTGACTCTAGGTCTTGAACAATGGGCCCATCCTCTCCTGATCAGGGAGGAATCTGATTTGATGGTTGGACCACAAATCAATTGTTCATTAGAGGTGTCAGTGGTACTTAAGGAACACGATATAATACAAGGATTAAACGGTATAAATGACCCGTTGTGATTACGAACGACCTGTGAAGGATCGACTTACTGATGATAGTTATATCAAGAGGACACAATATATCTACAGTGAGGAGAGTGCAGCCCTTGGACTTTAGTGGAATCTCCGGGGGTTAACGAATGTTGGTTAGTTCGGTTGAAAGAGTTTTGACTGGATAATCTCGTAACGTTGGAGCTCATAATCTGTAGATCCTTACGGTTCTCCTGGCCAGCTCGGATAAAGCCGTGAAACAATATAAAAGAAAAGAAAAGAATTTGAATCGTTCAAATTCGGGTTTGTGGAAGAATATGAACATATTTAAATATGCCTTTAATACGAGATTGGTCTACAATATGATTTTGATTCATATGTGAAAAGTCGGTTTTCGGAAAACCAAGCTTAATCATATTATTTAATTAATATTTGATATTGAATTAAATAATATTAATTAATTAAAAAGTTTAATTAATTAAAATATATTAATTAAAAAGTTTAATTAATATATGGACATATTTAAATATGATTTAAATATGAATTTGGTCTTAAAACATGAATAGGATTCATGTGCAAAAAGTCGGTTTTCGGAAAACCGGGTTTAATTATATTATTTAATTAATATTTGATATTGAATTAAATAATATAATTAATATATATATTTTTTTTTTATTAATTAAAAAGTTTAATTAATAAAGTAATTATTATTATTTTTAATATATATATATATATATATATATATATATATATATATATCATGAATCATATATACAAGGTATATATATATGAAACGTCAGATCAAAATAAAAAAAAAAAAAAAAAAAAAAAGTTGAGTGCTCTTTGGGGTATACGAATTGAAATTGAATTTCAATTTAAAATCTCTTCTTCTTCCTCGGCCTCTACTCTCTGTAAAAGAAAAAATACTTTTTTCTTCAGTGAGCTTCTTCCTTCTTTTCTCTTGTAAAAGGAGTCCCACTACTCCGTTTCTCGGCCCGAGGATAGCGGGACTACCGGGGTGGTCCACAAAGATTTCGTGAGAAGGCTCGTTGAGCTCGTGAGGAGCTTCTGGCGGTGAAAATTTAAGAAATTCGAACGACAAAGGTATGTGTTCTAATTTCTCTTTTTCATTGTTTTTGCATGTTTCCGTTTGTTTAAATTGATGAAATTAGAGTGTCTATGATCCAAATCGCTTCCGCTGCGTGCCATGCGCTCCATCAAAAACCTTAACCAGACTCCAATCCGATTGGACTAACATCTTCTGACAGCTCCCACTGCATAACACATATCGGGTCATGTATCTCAGAAAATACATCTGACCTCCGATATGTAAATGCACACGGGTACATCTCATATCGTCAACCCTTGAGGTGTCTTAGGAAACCATTTCCATAGACCATCGAATATTAACAACACTTTGTCAATATAAGATTTTTAGAGACAACACCAGCGATTCGTTCTTACGTCTGAGATCAACCTGAATGCTTAGAACAAACTAAGCTCTCCTCCAAAATAGTTTGGGAATGGGTCGCTAGTTTATGCTTTATTTGTCAGAAGTTAATCCTACATCATTTTCCATGATTAGAACATAAACTACGGGAATGAACTATGAAAGCTACAACATTGACTAAACCCTTGTCAAACAAGGTTTATCAAACTTTCGTTCAAAGCCATAAGGTTTGATCACCGTATCAAACCTAATAATTCAGGACGAAGCTTCTTTATTTCAATTCATAAATGAATCGAATAAGCTGGCAAACTATTTGCTCTTTGTCCTAAACTATGAATCTTTCTGGTAGAGACTTAATAGATACTCAGATCAAGATCGCGAGTTTTGACATCCATTTGCCTTATCCTATAAAGATAGAATATGGAAATGGATAAGAGCCATCTATTTAACTTACATCTAGTAACAAGAGAAAAAGAGTGTACCAATAAACCCTTTGACTTCAGGATACTGCCATTGCCAGAAAGTCAAGCCATAAAGGTTTTCACCTTAGTTGCTTGGTCTCAATACCATTCATAGATTCATGGTTTTGAGCCATTTGGCCTTGTCTATATAATCCATTACCTATTTAAAGAGAAGTGGATCCTCAATGTCATCATCGAGTATGATAACTTTGAGTTTAAGATAGGCGATTACAGCGAACCGGGTTGACCTACAACCCTCCCACTACATTGAGGCTTTCTCAACTGTTGAGATGTTCCAGTTTAATCAACAACCTTTGTTGATATCAACTATAACTTTCATTTTACTGTTAGTCTTGACACACTAGTTGTTTTCGAGTTTAATAGAACACATCAGTATATATCTTTTGCTAAATGAACTGTTCATTATAAAACCAAAGGATATAATATACAAGTCTTCAGTTTAAACCAGAAATATAGACAATAATTACATATAACAAATGTTATTATCTCTATACAACAACTACAAAGACTCCTACTAGTTCAGCTGCAATGATATCTCCATATCTCACAGCGAGAAAACCGGCTGTCAGGAACTAGTTTCCTGAAGAAAAACAAACATGATTAGTGGTTCCTGAAGACATCCAGGTATGACATTCATATTCCACTAAACTTGTGTAGACAAATAAATCACATTTATCTTGTCGTTCTTTCTCAACCAGTTACTCAACAAGGTATTTGGAGTAGTTACGCTTCCAATACCCATCTTCAATACAATAGAAACATTTTCTTATGTTTGAAGAAGGTGCCTTGCGAACAGCAGGGGCTTTGCCCTTCCTCCTGTTTCTCTTCTTCTTCTTAATAATCTCATTACTCATAGAAGCAGACTCAGGCTTACTCCCTGACGCCAACCTCTTAAGGAATTTCTTCGAAGTGACAACATTTGCCTCATTCTCTATTCCTTTGAAGGTGTACAGAGACTGATAAGCCTGAAACTCATTCAGAAGAGAAGTCAAGTTATATTCTATCTTATTCATCACCATATTGGATCTGAAATTAAGGAAACTCTTCGGAAGAGATTCCAAGATAAAACTAACTTGGCTTTTCTCGTTTATGGAGACATTGTTTACTTCCTCCGCATTAAAGTGGACCATCATAATAAGGACAAGCTCCCTAACAGAGGTATCCTCCACCCTGCGAGAGTTATAAACAAACTTGAGGTCTACATGAAGAAGTGATGAGGACGACTGTCCATCATCGCTTGTAATGAAGACATGATTTCCCTCAAGGAAACCATAACCTCATACCTCTTGGCCAAAACATCTTACATGCTCGCCAAGATATAGACTCGGGCTTTATCGTTAGCCCTAATCCATCCATCGTATGCCTCTCAAACACTTTGAAATGCATTCGCGCCAGGAGCTGGAGGACATTCCTTCGTTAAGACAACCTTAGGTCGTCCAGAACTAGAATCGTATTCAGGTTCAACTTCCAGGTTCCGTAATATTCTCCGGTTAATTTGTCGCGAGCTAACAACTGTATAAACGTGCTCGACATGCTGATAAAGAATGTCAATCTATTAGTGAAATGATTTTAACCTATTTAAACCAATTAAAAGAGTTTAACAGTAAATAAAGTACCCAAACTCTTTATTTACTTGCAACGATATCTTAGTAAATCAGAATGGTCGCTGCCGACTGGCAGTCAAGTCACTCCTTTACTAAATCAAGACATTCTTGACTAAATGCTAACTACAGAATAACTCATATTCCTATAACATCTTAGTTATCGTTTTTGGTCTGGATTCACTAACTCCTTCGTAATTCCCGTAAGTGTCACCCTCCATTTTTAGAATGCACAGGAAGGCCCCAACAACGCAACCGACTGGAATGTCAAAGTTGGGAATTGCCCTATGTTTCTTTATCCATAAATGGTGAGTGAGTTGTTCTGATCCCCATGAAACGGCCCTCCGACTGGATTGGTGCCTCTGTTGCGTGCTCAGTGTGTATGTAAAATGTAAATGCGAAGAGCACTCAGATCATGCAAGCATACATGGTCTGCAGCAAGTGATAAGTATAATTTAATTCGTTTTCCCACAGAGATTGAGTTTAGTGACTAACGATTTGATGTGCTAAATTAGATAAGGTAACTTAAATTGGGTAGATTTTGGGTTGATGTACTGAAATAATAAAGAAGCAAGAAGGATGCAATTATAAATGCAAAGCAAGTAAAGAGAGAAAGCTATAATGTGGAGAAGAAGAATTGCGGGTCTCGCAATGTTTTCGCAATAAAATCGCAAAGATAAAAAACCTACGGAAAAGACTAAGGCAAAAAGCATAAATGTTTTATTGCGGTTCTCGCAATAATCTCGCAATAAATTAGCAACGATTTAAATGCAAAGTAAGACAGCAAGGTCGACTTAAGAGTCCTCTATAGGCCATTAACTATGATCATTCAACAGTGGATTAACATATCATGCATCGTTTTAGCTAAGTCTCATGCATCTCTCGATTACATGCATTAGATCTTTTAGTTTACTCATATCCAAGTAAGACTTAAAAACCCATTTATACACACAAGCTAATAAACGTGCTAGGAGAACGCCTATTCCTAGGTCATTCTCTGGTTACCATTAAAGGCTAACATGAATGGATGACTCTGAATTCTTACTCCTTCCGGAGGTTAGAAATTCTTTAGACAAAATGGATGGCTAGTCGAAATCGCCCATGGGATGAAGCTCACATACATTCAATGCATTCATGCTAGTCTACATGCTGAATTCTCATATTTCTAGCCTACAGATTCATCTTTAGCAGACCTCTCTTAGATTAGTTACTCATGGTTTTCAAGAAACTAAGGGAGATGGATTCATTATACATGAATTAAAGAACTCAGTAAAATTAATTGAATAAGAAATGACGAGATGAAGAACTCAACAAAACTAATTGATGACTCTTTAGAGACAAGGTACAAAATACTTCATAAAACAAACGTGAAAAGGTTCGAAAGCAGTAAAGAATAACGAGTGCAGAAGTAACGATTCAGAACAATGTCGCAAATGGAAAACAGTAGGAAGAAAGCAGTAAAGAAAGCTGTAAATGTGCAAGGATCCTCCACGTCGCTAAACGCCTCGGATGAAGGGGAAGATTAGCGGATCTTGGGGATAATTTCAATCAGAAGAGAAGAAGGATCTTCTCTTCTTCCTCTCGAATTATCGACGCCAAGGGCTGATTTCTTCGATCCAACAAACGGGAGAAGGAATTTCGTCTGCAGATTGCTTCGCAACTGGGATCTCCTCGCTTCAGATTGCTTTTTTTTCCTTCGTCATTCGTCTCCTTTTATAGCCTCTACAGGTACCTTCAGCCGCGGATTTCATTGCGAGCTCCGCAATGTTCCTGCAATGTACATTTTAGCTCTTTTTACATCATTTTGCATCCTTTTTCGTTCATTTTCCAAATAAGTCTTATTTTAGCATCATTTCTCAATTTCTCACTTTTAAGCACACATTAAGCTAACTTCTAACAAAAACACTCAAGAATTTACATGATTTTTAGGTAACTATAGCCCTAAATAATGCACTTTTGGTGAGGTAACACACCCCCAAACTTGAGTTATTGCTAGTCCTCGAGCAATATAAAGGCTTACTTTCTCTCTAATTGGCTACTAACTCTTGTCTTTTAAACTCTACCTAACTGATTTGCTGACTTCCCTAGGCTTACTATCAAAGGCACTGCTGTCCTGTGACACTCTCCTAGGCTCAAACTAACTTCATATTCTGCCTATTCTCATTTCCCTTGCCTTTAAAACCTTCTGTTTTTACTAACTTCCTATCTTATGGTTTATCTGCCTACATCATTGGGCTCATTGTGCAGTCATCCTTAAGCTTTCAAACTCTCCCTAGTTTTAACTTAGACTCAGTACATGGTTCTAATGTTTTTATTTTTGAGGTACCTAGGAATCCTTAGAGTCATGCCAGGCTTAACACACACGAGTATCAGAGTACAATCCATAGAACAAACTAAGCCCTGACATCACTATGTTGGATAAACACTCATCTCCCTTGACAAACCTTCAAGCTACAACCATGTGCTTAGCAAACATAGGATCAGAGTTCAATTTCACAGGACATCTAAGCACTCCGGCTGCAACTTTCTGGCACACATTCTTCTTCTTCCTTGATTTTATTTTTCCTTTTTCTTTTGGCAAAGTCTTCTCTTTGAATTGCCTTTTGATGCAGTGTCACTTGTGGGTTACACAAATGGCCCTGATTACTCAGCATCCTTAGAGAAAGACAATACCCTTTACTTTTTCCTTTGCTTTCTTTTTCTAGAACTGTTTTTTTTTTCAAAGAAGAATAATGTCTATTTTTTTTCAAGGGAGAGAGGAGTGCTCCTAGGCCTAGAGGTTGCCTCCCCAAAACTTAAACACCTCATTGTCCCCAAAGAGAGTCTGAGGTGGCACACCCCCAAACTTATCTTAGAAGCATCTAGTCTAAATAAAAACCAGACAGAATTCAAAACTCCTAGGGATAGAATGACCCTCACAGTTCAGATAACTCATTAGCAGAAGATTACTAAAATCAACATGGTAAGGTCTAACAGAGGTACATGCTCAGCATTTTATGAAGCTAATTAAAACTAACAAGGGTGTACTTGACACTCATCCAGCATGCTCAATAGACAGACTACCTATGGACATTAGTAATGCAGTCAAATAATGAGATTTAAAGAAAGACAGCCCATCAGAAAGTCATATAACAGCATGCTTAAACCAACAAAATATTGCGGTGTCCGCAAGGAAATCACAATGATACTACATAGCAGATTTAACCGTGATCAAGGCTCCTAACATGCGATGTTCTATTCGTAAACAACTACAGGCAACAGAAAAACTATCTAAGCTAACTAATCATACGAAGTTAAACTAAACTAAGCTACTCTAAATCAGGCTAATTAAGGAAATTAAAACATAACAACAATTGATATGAGGGGAGGGGGGGGGGGGGGGGGGGGGGGGGGTAACTGGTCACAGAAAAGCATGGTTTTTTTTTTTTCTTGTTGAGAGGGGTAAGAAATACTCCCTCGAATGCCGTCAGTCAGTGGCATTCATTCATTCATCCTTATCTTCTTCATCACTCCTCTCACTCGGAGGCATCCAAGGGCTCAACAATCCAGCTGGGAAGGTAGGGAATTTGCACCACAGGTGCTCGGCCAGTTCCTGGTCTCGCGCTTAAGAATACTCAGCCCATTGGGTCAATTTTCGTTGTAAGTCCATCAAGCAGGCCATGGACATTGACTGTGCAGCAGCAAGTCCATCCAGCTCGAATTCCATGTTGCCTCTTCTCTTCATTTTCAGGTCGCTAGGCAGCTCAAGGTGGCCAGCATAGGCCAAATGCTTCTCCTCCTTCGTCACAGGCACCCCTGCACGCAAGGATAATTTAGTAATAGTATTGGGGAAAAAGAGTCGGCCCTTACCTTTCTTGGAGCATTCGATGATTGATAACTCAATTTTGGAGCTATTATTCACTTCCTTATTATAGCTCAATTCCGCATTTAATTGTTTAATTAATCTCGTTTGTAGGAGAAATGCGGCGAAGAGCTCGTGCGTCCATTGGACCCGTTTTGGAGCTAATAGCGGAGTTTTAACGCCCCGGGAGTGCATCGGGAAAAGGGCAAGTCAATCCAAGAAGAATCGGACCAAAATTGCCTAGGAGAGGTAATTTTTCCAGCCCAAACCTGAGAGCTAGCGTCGAGCATCAGCGTCGAGACGCTTGCTCGACGCTGCCGAAGCGTCGAGACCCTGCTGCGGCGTCGAGACGCTCCGGAGGAGGCGCGCGCAAGGAATTATCGGGCCAGCGTCGAGACGCCATCGCGAGGCGTGCGCGAATCACTTAGTTCGTAGCGTCGCGACGCTGCCCTATCGTCTCGACGCTACGACGATTTTAAAGAAGCTGTAGGACGATTTTTGCAACATTCTTCACCATTTTTTTCGAACTTCATCTTCTTCCTCTCGGCTTTTCCCCATTTTTTAGCTTTGCTCCGCCATTTGTGGCATGTTTTGGAGCTTGTAAGTTGTAATAGGATAGGGATGACTTTCATGGCCTTCCTTGGAGCGGTAGTTACAATCCGTCCCATGGACGGCTAAGGTAAAGTGAAAGGTTTGGGATAATTTGAGGGATTGTTTGTTAGATTTTTATGCTTTGATAATCCGTGCTTTAATTTCTAGCTTGGTTGCTGATTTGTATGAATTTATTATTCTTCCTTCATCTTATGCATATGTTAGATTTCGCCGACTGACAATCGTGTTTTCTAGCATTATGTTAGCGTTAAAGAGTAGCGATGTCGTGCCTCTCACTACTCGACTAAGTAACACAGAATAATAAAATTAAACCAGAGTATCGAGTCATGCATGATGGTTGTTGGTTACATACAGCGTTGGCGGGTAGCCAGTTAGCAACTAGATTACGTGATCGAATGTCTGTCGCGGTATGCTAGTGACTATTTAGAGTCAATTTGGGGCTGATCACCCTAATGCAACTTTAGATAATGTTTGATTAGAACTGTGTGGTCTAGTTAATTTCTATGGAGCCGGTTACTTTGGGGCTTCCCGGGTAACCGACCGCGTGTATTACAAACTGCTAGCCTTAGGATTGTATTAAATGATAAGCGTAGAATGTCTAACAAATAAATCCCGAAAATCCCAAAACCGTGCACTCGTCTCTCTCTATTTTATTTCTCCGTTAGTGATTATTTCTCTTATTTGCATTCTTAAACATCCCCTCGTTACAAAAACCCAATTGATTAATTAATTTCAAGTTTAATTTAATTTCAATCATAACCTTCTCCGTGGATCGACCCTGTTACCACTAGCTGCAAAGCTTTGGCTAATAGGTTTATAAATTGTATTTTGGCGGGTCACGACAACCCGAAATTTATAGCAGGACATTCAAAAAGCCTGTTACCAATGATCGAGGCTGCTATGATTTCACCCACGTCAATGGTGAGTCCCTTCATGATCGCATAAATCAGCAGCCATCTCCCCTGATTGATGGTTGTCTCATGTGTGACAGGGGAGATTCTTCTTCGAACCAGGGAGAACCAAATGGCCGCCTTGTCTTTGAGGGCTGCACTCATTAGTGTGTGCTTCCCATGCTTCGAGACTGCCCATGTTGCCTCTTGTTTCCCTATCATGTTAAGAGCCTCCTCCAGGACTACCTCTGAGGGTGAAGCCACAATCCTCGCGTATTCAGAATTCTTATGCCCCTTGAGAGCATAAAGTTTGTTGATCGTCTCGGCAGAGAAGTCAACTTCTACTCCCCTCACCATTGAGGAAAAGCCTTCGGGGTGAGTGAGGTTGGCGTAGAAATCATACACCATATCAAAGCAGGCTTGAATTGGGGGCCTACACAACTCTACCCAGCCGTGGTTCATAATTCCTGCGCGCAAGAATTGCGGCAGGTCCGCAAGAGAGTCAAAAAATCCTCTCTCGTGGAGGAGTTCTCTCTTCATCAATTCCAGGCCCCTTGCCTCTGCATCTTTGGACACATACCTCTCAGCTCGAGGCTCATCGTCTTGGTACATTTTCCCCTTCCCCTTGTCCTTTGCCTTAGCTGCTTCTACTCCCCTCACCACTGAGGAAAAGCCTTCGGGGTGAGTGAGGTTGGCGTAGAAATCATACACCATATCAGAGTAGGCCTTAAAGTGGGGCCTACACAACTCTTCCCAGCCATGGTTCATAATTCTTGTGCGCAAGAATTGCGGCAGGTCCGCAGGAGAGTCAAAAAATCCTCTCTCGTGGAGGAGTTCTCTCTTCATCAATTCCAGGCCCCTGGCCTCTGCATCTTTGGACACATACCTCTCAGCTCGAGGCTCATCGTCTTGGTACATTTTCCTCTTCCCCTTGTCCTTTGCCTTGGCTGCTTGAACAGCCTCAGACTTCATCTTCTTGATAGAGGGTCCAACTTCAACCCTTTTCTTTTTAGTCTTCTTGGAGGCTTTTCGCCGCTTGCCCTTCACAATTACAGGGGCCCTCTTCTTGAGCCTCGCCTTGGAAGCTATCTGCTGGATGCATTCATCCAGCGTTTCCTCCATCGAATCTCTGCTTTCCCTCTCCCTAGGGCTGTCAAGATTGACATCCCTGAAGGGAGAGACCACCTCTTCTTCTTCATCTGCATCACCAATTGATGCCGATTTTGGTTGTCCTACAGATGGAACTTCAGGTTTCGACTGAGGTTGAGGGGAATCAGGGCTTTGCATGGCCGTCTCAAACGATGGTCTGCCACTTTTGAGGCTTTCTTCACTCGTGGTTTTCTTACCTCTGGTCTTTGGATCCGTCAGTTTTACCTTCCACTTCTTCTTAGGAAGTTGTGTTGGATCAGAGGTGTTTGCAGCTTCCGTCGTTGGCACCCTCCACTTCCTCTTCACAGGAAGCTTTGGAGGTCTCGAAGGTTTCACAGCTTCAGCGTTTGCCAAAGAAAGCAACGCATCCCTCACTAATTCAGCATCCTCCGTGATTGGGGATGTCTTCTTGGGCGTGGATCGTTCAACTCTTGTGGAAACCATTGTCGTTTCTTGAAGGTGGAGCTTTGGGAATTTCTCAGGAAGGAGAGATCTGAGTTGTGGAATTCGAGGGTTTGAGAATCGTAAATGGGAATGATCCACAGCTCTTCCTATTTATACTAGGTTGTGCACCAACGGCTATATTATTGCGGACTCCGCAATATTTTCGCAACGTTTCCTCAATTTTTTCAGCAAATCTTTGAAAATGTAACCGTTGGGATTTTATCCTTGATTGTTGTTTGTTGCAAGATTCTAGCAACTAAATCTTTGATTTCTCAAGATCTCCTCCTTTATCTTCTCCTGGCCTCTTGATTTACCTCCTTCATTGCCGTTTAAGATTTCCCATTACCACGTTCCTAATCACAATAAAAACAAACGTAATTAATACTAGAAATAAAAGAAATTCTCTAAGCAATCTAAAAGAAAAACAATAAAGAATATATATTCCATATTCCTCTCATGGTTGAGCATAAGGATAACTTCATTAAACGCCCTTGCTCATCCTCTCCTGATTTGCTTCTAGGCTACGGATAGGAGGAAGGCTGAGAGTGTTTTCACATCTCCTTCCTCATAGTAGTGCTTCAATCTAGCACCATTTACCATGAACGGCTGACCTTGATTCAGATTTCGAATTTCAATTGCACCATGAACAAACACATTAGTAATCACAAAAGGACCTGACCAACGAGACTTAAGTTTGCCAGGAAATAATCTCAATCGTGAGTTGAATAGTAAAACATGCTGGCCCTTTTTGAAGTCCTTAATCCTAAGTCTACTATCATGCCAAATTTTAGTTTTTTCCTTATACATTTTAGCATTTTCGTAAGACATATGTCTTAGTTCATCTAACTCATGTAATTGCAGAGACCGCAATGTTCCCGCATCGGTTACGCAAAAATTCAGTTCTTTTAAGGCCCAAAATGCTTTGTTTTCTAATTCAAGGGGTAAGTGACATGCTTTTCCATAAACTAACCTATAAGGAGACATCCCTAAGGGTGTTTTATATGCAGTCCTATACGCCCACAGTGCATCATCTAACTTAAAAGACCAATCATTTCTATTCGGTTTTACAACTTTTTCAAGTATACTTTTGATCTCTCTATTAGATATTTCAGCTTGTCCATTTGAGTGTGGATGATAGAGTGTTGCTACTCTATGCCTAACATTATATTTAGCTAGCACTTTCTCCATAGCTTTGTTTATAAAGTGTGTTCCTTCATCACTTATGATGGCACGTGGTGTACCAAATCGTGTGAAAATATGCCTATTTAGAAATCTAACAACTGTTTTGGCATCATTTAAGGGACATGCAATTGCCTCTACCCATTTTGAGACATAATCTACCGCTACTAATATGTAAAGATTACCAGCAGATGGAGGGAATGGACCCATGAAGTCAATGCCCCATACATCAAAGAGTTCTAACTCTAAGATATATGTTAGAGGCATCTCATCCTTCCTACTGAGGTTACCTGTTCGTTGACATTCATTGCAGTTGTGTGCATAGTCATGTGCATCTTTGAATATCGTGGGCCAGAAGTAGCCACTTTGGAACACCTTTGCAACAGTCCTTTGTCCACCAAAGTGTCCACCATAAGGAGTTGTATGGCAATGCTGCAAGATGGACCTTGACTCAGCACCTGACACACACTTCCTTAGCAATCCATCCGCACAGCTTCTGTAGAGTGTTGGATCATCCCAAATGTACTTCCTAGCCTCATTTAGAAACTTCTTTTTGTCTTGCCCCTTACTGAAATTTGGTAATACCTGTGAGGCAAGAAAGTTAGCAATATCAGCAAACCATGGTTCATCATTGTTTTCACAATGTACTAATACAAAGACATGTTCATCAATAAAGGAATCAGTCATTGCGGGCTCCGCAATGTTTCCTCAATGACTTTGCAATCTTGATAAATGATCAGCCACTACATTTTCACATCCTTTTTTTTGTCTTTAATCTCTATATTAAACTCTTGCAAAAGTAATACCCATCTAATTAGTCGAGGCTTGGCATCAGCCTTCCTCATTAGGTACTTTATTGCAGAATGATCAGTGTAAACGATTGCCTTTTTTCCTACAATATATGCCATAAATTTCTCACATGCAAATACTACTGCTAACATTTCCTTTTCTGTGGTAGTGTAATTGTGTTGAGCTTCATTCAAAGTTTTACTTGCATAATAAATAGGATGTGTTAATTTTTCTCTTTTTTGGCCTAGCATGGCTCCTACTGCATAGTCACTCGCATCACACATCAATTCAAAAGGCATATCTCAATTTGGACCGATTATAATTGGTCCTTTAAGTAAGGCATTTTTAAGTTTTGTCCATGCCAAGAGACATTCATTTGAGAAGACAAAAGCTCTATTCAGCTCTAGAAGTTCACAAAGGGGTTTAGAGATTTTGGAAAAGTCTTTTATGAATCTCCTATAAAATCCAGCGTGTCCTAAGAAACATCTTATAGCTTTGACATTTGTAGGTTCAATTAATTTTTCAATGACTTATATCTTGGCTCTATCGACCTCTATTCCTGCTTTAGACACTCTATGTCCCAACACTACTCCTTCTTCTACCATGAAGTGGTATTTTTCCCAATTTAGAATTAGGTTTGTTTCTTTACACCAAGCAAGGACTTGTCCTAGATTGGCTAAACAGTGGTTGAATGAATCACCAAAGACTGAGAAGTCATCCATAAATATTTCTACTATGGACTCAGCTAAGTCAGAGAAGATTGCCAGCATACACCTTTGGAACGTTGCTGGTGCATTGCAGAGGCCGAATGGCATTATGCGAAAAGCAAACGTACCAAAAGGACATGTAAAGGTTGTCTTCTCTTGGTCCTCAGGGTCTATTGTAATTTGGTTATATCCTGAGTAGCCATCTAAAAAGCAGTAAAAGGCTTGACCAGCTAGTGTGTCTAACATTTGATCTATAAAAGGTAAAGGAAAATGGTCTTTTTTAGTTTATTTATTAAGTTTTCTATAGTCCATACATACTCTCCATCCTGTGACAGTTCGAGTTGGTATTAATTCATTGTTTTCACTAACTACCACAGTCATACCACCGTTCTTAGGTACAGATTGGATAGGACTTACCCACTGACTATTGGCTATTGGGAAGATTACACCTGCATCTAACCATTTGATAATTTCTTTTTTAACTACCTCTTTAATGGAGGGGTTCAACCTACGTTGATTATCTATTCTAGGCATATGTTCATCCTCTAACAATATTTTATGCATGCAATAAGAGGGACTTATACCCCTAATGTCAGCAATCGTCCAACCAATAGCTTTTCTATGTTGCTTAAGCAGCAATATTAACGCAATTTCATACTGTTTATTCAATTTGGACGAAATAATGGCAAGCAAGGTATCTTTCTCTCCTAGATATGCATATTTAAGGTGTTTAGGCAGTGGTTTAAGTTCTAATTGTTGGGTTTTATGTCCTAAAACTCGTGGTTTGTAAACTGAATGTATATTCTATTTTGCAATAAAGTTGTTATTGAGATTTATTCAGTAAAATTGTTGTTGAATAAAGTGAATTGTTTTTACTTTTAACCTAACTCCGATAAACAAAGAACCCATGGCTATAGGTTGTATACTTGAACTTCATGTGTAACATGATTGTGGATCAAGTTCAAGTAATAGCCAGAACGGTCTATAGTATAGGGATAAGGTTGGGTACCTTATCCTGGGGACACTATTGGACGCGGCCCACTTTGTATAGTACAAACGATGTGATCCGAAATCGTTCATGTGGAGACATGTGAGTGGGGGCGTCCTATGCAATGAGTTTGCATAAGATTGAACCGCGAAATAAAGTCACTCTTTCTTTACAACTCCGTTTACTGTAAAGACCGATTTTTTCATATGATGACCTAGGTAACTCGATCTGAATCCTGAGCACGCTATGAACTCCTGTTTGTTCGGGCTTATCCTTTGACTTGTATGGGTGAGAGTGGCCCGAGATCGCCGACTCAATAAGCCTACCATCTTGCGGATAAGACCGGGTAGGTAGCTGGGAACATAGTCCTGCGAGATGGAATTCACTCCTACCCGCCTTCAGGGATTTGGTATAGTGATGAGATCACTTACCAATCGGTTTGGTGGTTGGACCACAAACCAATAGTTCATTAGAGGATCAGTGGGACTTAAGGAACAAGATGTAATTACGGGGGTAAAACGGTCGTTTTGACCCAGCTGTAATTACGAACGACCTGTGAAGGATCGACTTACTGATGATGGTTATATCAAGTGGACAGAAATATATCTACGGTGAGGAGAGTGAAACCCTTGGACTTTAGTGGAGTCTCCGGGGATTAACGAATGTTGGTTAGCTTGGCTAAAGAGTTTGGCCGGTTAATCTCGTATCGTTGGAGCTCATGATCTGTAGGTTCTCCTGGCTAGCTCAGATTAAGCCGTGTAACAATATGAGAGAAAAAGAATTTGAATTTATTTAAATTCGGTTTTGGAAGAATGATGGACATATTTAAATATGATTTAAATATGGGATCGGTCTAAAACATGAATATGGATTCATGTGTGATGATTCGGTTTAAGAAACCGGGATTAGTCTGATTATTTAATTAATATTTGATATTGAATTAAACAATAATATTAATTAATTAAAAAGTTTAATTAATTATAATTTATTTTGTTTATTAAAATTAGTTATGAATTAATTTTAAAATGACAAAATATTACAAGTGGGATTATCCAAGTCAAAGTTGACTTATACAAGTTAGTGGATTTATCCAAGTTGTGAAGTGGATTGTGAATCACCAACCACATGCATAAATTCATCAATTTTGGAACACTTGGTTGAAGACTAATCCATCCAATTTGAGGTGTCATGCTAAGCAAAGAGTTTGTTGCATGTGAATTGCCTATAAATTGGATGAAGTTCAAACTGTTTGAGGTTGATGAATTTTCAAAGAGTTTGAGTTTTTGGATGAGCATGAAGAGTTCATGTTACTTGAGAAATTAGAAAGCTAAGTGTTAGGCATTTCTCACAAAATCTTCATCACTTTCATCTTGTCATCTTCTTCTTCCAAAGTTTTTCATTCATAAAGGAGTCCCACCACTCCGTTGCTCGGCCTGAGGATAGCGGGACTACCGGAGGTGGTTCTTGAGGAGTTCGAGGGAAGCTTCGAAGGGTTCGTGAGGAGATTCGAGCGTTGGAAGAGAATTCTTTAGAACTACAAGAGGTATGTGTTCTAATTTCTTTTATTTCAAAGTTTTGTGCATGTTTCTTTATTAGCTATATTGATGAAATTAGAGTGCCAATGATCCGTCTCACTTCCGCTGCGCTACATGCGCTCCATCAATTGGTATCAGAGCGTTTTTTGGTCACTCAATTTGCATCAATTTAAGCTCGGTGGGTATTTGTTTTAGAAATTTATTTTTCTGGGCGTCTAAAGTGTTTCCCGGTTTTGGCATATCTTTTTTTAGCTTCGATTTATACTTTGTTTTGTAAATGCCCGAGTGTGTATGGGCTTTAATGTGTGAAGAAGAGTCTGTAAAAAATTCGGAGTCATTAGAGTCCATATAGGCTTTCAATTCGAAGACAGAAGCTCGGGTGTCGGAAAAAACAGCATGTTGTTTTTTGCTATTTTTTTTTCTGCAAAATTTCAGCACTGAACCGGTTCAGCGCAAGGTGGAAGAAACGGTCCGGTTCACTGAAAGTCAGACCGGTTCCTTGTTCTTCACCCTCTGGAGGTCTGGTTCAGCGTTCGTTTGGTCCGGTTCGGGTCGTTATTGGTCCGGTTCCGGGCTGTTGAAGTCGGGACAACTGTTTTGGACCGGTTCAGCTTAATTGAAGCTTGTAGTTGCTGTTTTTTTGGCCGCTTCAAGAAAATTCAAGCCGGTTCGGGGCGGTTCGAAGGGTTCGGAAGCGTCTCAACCTAGTTGATGAATTATTATTGTAATAATTTAGTTGCTTGCTTGCCCGTGATGCCAAAACCGGTCCACTTTAGTGTGTTTAATTAATTATGCATTGTGAATGTATGTTTTAATTAAAGTCTCTTGTATGTGCATAAAGTGTTTGGTTGAAGCAAGCGTCTAGATCCTTGTGGCAAAGGGTTATTCCTAGAGGGAAGGGGTGGACTATGAAGAAACTTTTTCCCCTGTTGCCATGTTAAAGTCGATTAGAATACTCTTGTCCATTGCCACATTTTATGATTATGAAATTTGGCAAATGGATGTCAAGACAGCCTTTCTGAATGGCAATCTTGAAGAGAGTATTTATATGGCTAAACCAGAGGGGTTCATAATTCACGGTCAAGAGCAAAAGGTTTGCAAGCTTAATCGATCCATTTATGGGTTGAAGCAAGCGTCTAGATCCTGGAATATAAGGTTTGATACTGCGATCAAATATTATGGCTTTGAACAGAATGTTGACGAACCTTGTGTCTACAAGAAAATAGTCAATTCTGTTGTAGCTTTCTTAGTCTTATATGTAGATGATATGCTACTTATTGGGAATGATGTAGGGTTCCTGACTGACGTTAAGCAATGGCTAGCGACCCAATTCCAAATGAAAGATTTGGGAGAGGCTCAGTTTGTTCTAGGGATTCAAATCGTAAGGAATCGTAAGAACAAAACGCTAGCGCTGTCTCAAGCATCTTATATCGACAAGGTGTTGATACGATATTCGATGCAGAATTCCAAGAAGGGTTCTTTACCTTTCAGGCATGGAATTCAATTGTCAAAGGAAGAGTGTCCTAAGACACCTCAATAAGTTGAGGATATGAGACGAATTCCCTATGCATCAGCAGTCGGTAGTCTGATGTACGCCATGTTATGTACACGACCCGACATATGCTATGCAGTGGGAATTGTCAGTAGGTATCAGTCCAATCCAGGATATGTGATGGAGCGCCCACGGCACGCAGCGGAAGCGAATTTGGATCATGGACACTCTAATTTCATCAATTTAAACAAATGGAAACATGCAAAAGCGAAGAAAAAGAGAAGTTAGAACACATACCCTTGTAGTTCGTAATTCTCCAAATTCACCGCCAGAAGCTCCTCACGAGCTCACCGAGCCTTCTCACGAAACGTTCGTGGACCACCCACGGTAATCCCGCTATCCTCAGGCCGAGAAACGGAGTGGTGGGACTCCTTTAATTCAAGAAAAGAGGGAAGAAGCTCACTGAATAAAAACTAATTTTTATTCAAAGCAGAGAGCAGAGGAGGGACGAAGGAAGAGATAGAGAGAGAGTCTTCAAAATTTGAAATCCAATTTCAAATGTCAATTTACGACCCAAAAATCCACTCACTCAACATTTTAATTTTCTTTTTTTTTTATTTTTGTTTGATCTGATCTGATGAGTCAAAAATTATATATATGTTGTGTATATATAAAACATACATGTGTCTTACATCTTGCATGTAAGACACATGTATATATATATATATATATATATATATATATATATATATATATATATATATTTTTATATATATTATTATTATTAAAAATAATAATAATTATTTTATTAATTAAACTTTTTAATTAATAAAAATATATATATATATTTAATTAATATTATTTAATTCAATATCAAATATTAATTAAATAATATAATTAAACCCGGTTTTCCGAAAACCGACTTTTTGCACATGAATCCTATTCATGTTTTCAGACCAATCTCATATTTAAATCATATTTAAATATGTCCATATTTAAATCATATTTAAATATGTCTATCCTTCTTCCACAAACCCGAATTTGAACGATTCAAATTCTTTTCTTTTCTTTTATATTGTTTCACGGCTTTATCCGAGCTAGCCAGGAGAACCGTAAGGACCTACAGATCATGAGCTCCAACGATACGAGATTATCCGGTCAAAACTCTTTTAACCGAACTAACCAACATTCGTTAACCCCCGGAGACTCCACTAAAGTCCAAGGGCTGCACTCTCCTCACTGTAGATATATTGTGTCCTGTTGATCTAACTATCATCAGTAAGTCGATCCTTCACAGGTCGTTCATAATCACAACGGGTCATTTATACCGTTTAACCCTTGTATTATATCTTGTTCCTTAAGTACCACTGACACCTCTAATGAACAATTGATTTGTGGTCCAACCATCAAATCAGATTCCTCCCTGATCAGGAGAGGATGGGCCCATTGTTCAAGACCTGGAGTCAGCACTAAAGGGAACAACCTTTCTACTAACCCTGAAAGCGGGTAGGAGTGAACTCCAATGTTGCTACAACTATGTCCCCAGCCACTTATTCAATCTTATCCCCAAGATGGTAGGCATATTGAGTCGGCGATCTGGCCACTCTCACCCGTACAAATCAAAGGATAAGGTTGAATAAACAGGAGTTCACAGTAAGCTCAGGATTGAGATCGAGTTACCTAAGTCGTCATATGAATAAACCGGTCTTTACAGTAAACGGTGTTATAAAGAAAGAGCGATTTTATTTCTTGGTTCGGTCTTGTGCAAACTCATTGCACAGGACGCCCTCACTCACATGTCTCTACATGAAACGATTCGAATCACATCGTTTTGTACTATACAAAGTGAGCCGCGTCCAATAGTGTCCCCAGGATAAGGTACCCAGCCTTATCCCTATACTATAGACCATTTTGGCTGTCTACTTGAACTTGATTCACATTCATGTCACACATGAAGTTCAAGTACTCATACTATCGCCATGGGTGTTAGTTATTGGTATAGGTTAATACAAACACAATTCACTAAAATTCAATAACAACTTTATTGAAATATAATATATACATACATTCATTCAGTTTACAAACTACGAGTTTTAGGACATAAAACCCAACAAAATGATCATTGGACTGCCGTTAAACACATTCTCAAGTATCTTCGGAGAACGAGAGACTATGTGCTCGTGTATGGCGCGAAGGATTTGATCCTTACAGGATACACTGACTCTGATTTTCAAACCGATAAGGATTCGAGGAAATCCCTCGGTAGCGGTTGCTCTGACTCACTGAAGTATCGTTGCAAATTAATAATGATTTTTTGGGTACATTATTACTTTTGCTAAAATTCTTGATTGGTTGTTAAAAATAGGTTAAGTTCAATTCACTAATAGAATTCATTCTTTTCAGCATGTCTAGCTCGTTTATCCAATTACTAGCTTCTGATAAACTAAACGACGATAACTACACGACCTGGAAATCGAACTTGAATACGATTCTTGTTATCGATGATCTTAGGTTTGTCTTAACAGAGGAATGTCCTCCCCCTCCTAGCTCTTCTGCAACTCGAACTGTTCGAGATGCATTTGACAGGTGGATTAGGGCTAATGATAAAGCCCGAGTCTACATCTTGGCCAGCACATCCGATGTGTTAGCTAAGAAGCATGAGGTAATGGTCTCTGCTAAGGAGATCATGGATTCATTACAGAGGATGTTTGGACAACCGTCCTCATCGGTCTATCATGATACCCTCATGGCGAGCAAAGCTGAGAAGAAACAACTAAGTAAATATGATTTACTCGTTGTTGAAACATGTTTAGTGGAACATGATAGTTCTGCCTGGATACTGGATTCAGGAGCCACTAACCATGTTTGTTCTTCTTTCCAAGAAACTAGTTCCTGGCAGCTGCTTGCTGAAGGTGAGATAACTCTCAGGGTTGGAACAGGAGAGGTTGTCTCAGCCAACGCAGTGGGAGCTGTCAAGTTGTTATATAGAGATAGTTTCATTTTACTTGAAAATGTACTGTTGGTTCCTAGCTTTAAAAGGAACCTTGTATCTATCTCTTGTTTACTTGAACATTTGTATAAAGTATCTTTTAATTTTAATGAAGCGTTCATTAGCAAAAGAGGTGTACATATATGTTCTGCGAAACTTGAAAACAACTTGTATGTGTTAAGACCAACAGAGGCAAAAGCTATTTTGAACACCGAGATGTTTAAAACAGCTCAAACTCAAACTAAAAGGCAGAAACTTTCTCCAAGTACCTATCTTTGGCACTTAAGACTAGGCCACATTAATCTCAATAGGATTGGGAGATTGGTTAAGAGTGGTCTCCTAAATCAGTTAGATGACAACTCTTTACCACCATGTGAGTCTTGTCTTGAGGGCAAGATGACTGATAGCACTCTAAAAGTGCTAATATATAGCTCCTAAGTCTTGTAAATTAGAGTAATTAATTGGGTTTAATTGATCTATTTTGTATAATTTAATTGTTAAGGGGTAAATCGGGCATTGACATTAATTAAGGGCTTAAATGGATATTTTAGAACATTTTATTAATTAATTGTTTTGAGTGATTATACTACATTAATTAAATAATCTAATTTAAACTCAAAACTTTTTAGTGGCTTAATGGTGTTGGCCTTGCTAAGGGAATGGTGAAGCCAAGGTTCGAATCATGATGGGTGCAAGATTTCTATTATTTTTGTAAAAAGTCAAACGGTCAACGGTCAATGGTCAACGGTCAACGCGCGGACAACTCCATCGTCCGGCCCGCTCCAGCGCCCGCCTCGCCCATCCGCGCGCCCACGACCCGCTCCGCGCCCGCGCGCGTGGCCCATCTCCAGACGCCCCGGCCCAGCCTCCATGCGCGCAGCAGGCCCCCATCCGCGCGCGCCCAGCCCGCCTGCCGACCCGCGCCCCTGCGATCCGCCCAGACGCGCCCCAGCACGCCCTATGCGCGGCCCATCCGCCCACGCCCGCGCCCCAGCGCCTATCCGCTCGCCCCGCGACCCGCCTCAGCGCCCAGCGCCCGCCCGCGCGCGCCTGCCGACCCGTCCGCGCGCCCCTCCGCGGCCCAATTGGCCAATTTCGGCCCAAAACTCATTTTTTTAGCTTTTTAAGCGTTTTAACCTAGTTTTTCAGCCACCATTCACTTAGGAGAGAGAAATTTCGATATTGAGAGTTGTAGCCTCGGGTTTGGTGATATTTTCATCAATTTTCAAGGTTTTTGGACAATTTTGGATCAATTTTCATCACGTTTGGCTAAGGTAAGTGCTCTAATTCGAGTTTAGGGTTGTCTTGATGCATTAGGGAGGGTTTAGCTTTAAATTTCCAGCTTGTATTATATAGTTTCTTGCATGATTCTTCCTTTGTTTGAATCCCATGAGCATGTATGACTGATTAGGAGTGACGTCCGAGTCCTCACGCATGTTTTACCGTTAAAGGTTAGGACGTATAATTGCCTCAATCGCTAGGTAACAAGGGTCTAAGCGTGACTAATTAATTCTAGCCTAAGTGACAGTAGGAGAATAACATTAATTATCGTTTGCACGATAGACTTAGGGAAAGAATAGAAATCGCGCCAATTGGTCGAGTTCTCGATCAATTGGTTCGTCGCGATATTACCCGTCACTGTTCTTTGATTGATTTAAGCGTAGCTAACTTAGATTAATTAGCGAGCATGTTTAATTGGAATTGCACTTTTCTAATTAATTCTTTGGGATGTTTGCTACGGAAACGAGCAAACATTTCGCGTGCATGAGATTAAATTACAAGCATGATTACAATCCCTATGATCTAAGCGCATCAAGATAAATCCCGATCCCTCGAATTAGGAGCACGTGTTCCATTTATTTTTCCGCTCTTTACTTTTCGCATTTATTTTTCCGTTAGCTTAATTTTACTTAGTTTAGTTTTAATTAACTCCCCCTTTTATTTTATTTTGAGTTTTAGTTTAAAAGACAAATAGAAATTAATTAGGAGAGATTGATTAAGGTTCCCTGCGGATCGACCCGTTACCACTAGCTGCAAAGCTTAGTAGTTTCGGTAATTATAAATTTTATTTTGGCGGGATTCGACACCCCGAAAATTAGTTGGACATTCAAAAATCCTTCTACCAAAATTGGCGCCGTTGCCGGGGAACCATTTAATTTCTCTTAGTTAAATTTTATTTGTTTAAAAAAACCAAAAATATTTTTCTTTGTCTTGTGTCTTCTCATTTAGCATGGCAGATTATCCATTTGATTATTGGGGACAAGTTTCAAGTTATGAAGGTGAAAGAGCTCCTCCCAATTCTTGCCAAAGAATGTCATTGGAGCAGATGGTTGACAATTTAGTCAACAGCACGCTCCAATTCGAGCAGGGAATGCGCCAGTCTCGCCTAGAGACTGAAGTTGAGTGGCAAGGAATGGAGGAGCAACAAAACCAATTTCCTCATAATTATTGTCGAGGTATGTCACTGGAACAAATGGTAAATGAATTAGTTGATAGCACTCACCAATATTCGCAGGCAATGCACGAGGCTCGGTTAGAAGCCAAGCTCCGCGAAGCGAATGAGCAAATAAGTCGTTTGCTCAATCCTGCGAAGGAATTGGAGGGTGAGGAAGATCATCCAGTTGAGCATACCACTGAGGAGAGGTTCTTTGAGGAAATCCACCCTGATAGTGATGAAGAGATTGAGAATACTCCGCCATGCGAAGATGTGATCGGTGAGATTAAGGAAGATGTCGAGCCTAGTCCCGAGGAGGATGTTCAGGTGATAGAGTTTGAGGCTGACAAGCCTCTATCTGTTTTATTTCCTGTAAAATCCTCTATTGATGCATACTTTCTTCCTTCTTCTCCTCAGTCCGTCGAGTCTTTATTTTCAGTTGAGTCTTATTTTGTTTTATTTCAGTCTGTTGAGTCTTTTATTTTTCCATATATCAAAAATACCAAAAAAATAACAACTCTGTCCGGCTGCCTTCAAAAGTCGAAGAGCTTGCTTCTCTTAGCAGGTTTTGTTGATTCAAGGAAGAAGGGGCCGAAGAAGTACGAGAATTTCTATGTACCCTGACAGAGTGGAAGACACGTCGAGCATAACGACGTTAAAAATTTGCGCTTCTTGGGAGGCAACCCATGAGTATTTCAATTTTTGTCTTTACTTTTAGTTTTTATTTTCCTAGCTTAGCTTTTTCTTGCTTTCTTTTGTAGGAGTTTTGTGGCTTAAGGATCGGAACAGTGGGCGAAGAGTGCACGGCTCCAACCGACAACCTAACAAAATTCAGGGGAGGTTTTTTGTTCCCTTTTATTTTGTGCGTTTTATCTGCTTAGTCTGAAGTGTGATACATAGAGGACTATGTATGCTTTTAGGTTGGGGGTGGAGTTGTCTGTTGGAGGATTTCTGTAGTTGTTGAGCTGTGGATATTCTGAATTTGAAGTGTTTTTGTTTGCTGATTGCATGTGTTCGATGAGGACAATCTAGGAAATGCTTTTAATTTCTTCGTAGTTGCATATCTAGAAAAGCATGAGATTGTTTGTGTTAGTTGAGCATTTTTCAAAAAAAATTTAAATTTTTCTGTTGCTCCCTTGCATCTATCGAGCACTTAGCAATCTGTTCTTGGTTCTGTAGGCTTAGAATAATCTTATGTAGCCTGAAATCATGTTGTCACCCCGAAAGGCACCTCTAGGGAAGGCTTGATGCATGATAGGTTGTAATAGGTTAATCGAGATTATAGCGAAGCTATTGCCTAAGTAAAAAAAAAAGTAAGCATGAAAATAAAAACTCTATAGTTGCTCCTCCTTCTTGTGTTGCCCGTGTAACCAGGGGCGATCGTGTAACCCACGGTTGTCACTGCATGAAAGGGGAACTAATAGAAGTGAGCAATAGTCCTTAAAAACGTGAAGCTAGATTTAGTTTGACGTGTTAGGCTCTCTTGGAGAAAAATTAAAAAAAAAGTGGATCAAAAGAAATAAAGAGTACAAGTACTCGAGAAAAAAAAAATGTTTAGGCCTTTTGATTTGTTACTCTCTTGATTGTTGAAAAGCCATTAGACTGTTCTTAATTGCTAGAAGTAGGGGGAAAACAAGATGTAGGGTTGCATATGGTTTTTCCGAGTCTATAAGAATTAGAATAGGTTGGCTAATCACACACACGTAGGGGAGTAGCAGTTTAATTTTTGAAATGTTCTCAGCTTATGCATGCAATTGATTGTTTTCTTTTGTTGTAAGTGCCTTGTTTTTTAAAGCATTGAGGTTAGAGTCGATGCATGCAATATCGGTCTTTAGAGGTAATTCAGAGTAGTCTTGCTCGAGGACTAGCAAGATTTAGGTTGGGGGTATTTTGATAGCACTCTAAAAGTGCTAATACTTAGCTCCTAAGTCTTGTAAATTAGAGTAATTAATTGGGTTTAATTGATCTATTTTGTATAATTTAATTGTTAAGGGGTAAATCGGGCATTGACATTAATTAAGGGCTTAATTGGATATTTTAGAACATTTTATTAATTAATTGTTTTGAGTGATTATACTACATTAATTAAATAATCTAATTTAAACTCAAAACTGTTTAGTGGCTTAATGGTGTTGGCTTTGCTAAGGGAATGGTGAAGCCAAGGTTCGAATCATGATGGGTGCAGGATTTTTATTATTTTTGTAAAAAGTCAAACGGTCAACGGTCAATGGTCAACGGTCAACGCGCGGACAACTCCATCGTCCGGCCCGCTCCAGCGCCCGCCTCGCCCATCCGCGCGCCCACGACCCGCTCCGCGCCCGCGCGCGTGGCCCATCTCCAGACGCCCCGGCCCAGCCTCCATGCGCGCAGCAGGCCCCCATCCGCGCGCGCCCAGCCCGCCTGCCGACCCGCGCTCCTGCGATCCGCCCAGACGCGCCCCAGCACGCCCCATGCGCGGCCCATCCGCCCACGCCCGCGCCCCAGCGCCTATCCGCTCGCCCCGCGACCCGCCTCAGCGCCCAGCGCCCGCCCGCGCGCGCCTGCCAACCCGTCCGCGCGCCCCTGCGCGGCCCAATTGGCCAATTTCGGCCCAAAACTCATTTTTTTAGCTTTTTAAGCGTTTTAACCTAGTTTTTCAGCCACCATTCACTTAGGAGAGAGAAATTTCGATATTGAGAGTTGTAGCCTCGGGTTTGGTGATATTTTCATCAATTTTCAAGGTTTTTGGACAATTTTGGATCAATTTTCATCACGTTTGGCTAAGGTAAGTGCTCTAATTCGAGTTTAGGGTTGTCTTGATGCATTAGGGAGGGTTTAGCTTTAAATTTCCAGCTTGTATTTGATAGTTTCTTGCATGATTCTTCCTTTGTTTGAATCCCATGAGCATGTATGACTGATTAGAAGTGACGTCCGAGTCCTCACGCATGTTTTACCGTTAAAGGTTAGGACGTATAATTGCCTCAATCGCTAGGTAACAAGGGTCTAAGCGTGACTAATTAATTCTAGCCTAAGTGACAGTAATAGAATAGCATTAATTATCGTTTGCACGATAGACTTAGGGAAAGAATAGAAATCGCGCCAATTGGTCGAGTTCTCGATCAATCGGTTCGTCGCGATATTACCCGTCACTGTTCTTTGATTGATTTAAGCGTAGCTAACTTAGATTAATTAGCGAGCATGTTTAATTGGAATTGCACTTTTCTAATTAATTCTTTGGGATGTTTGCTACGGAAACGAGCAAACATTTCGCGTGCATGAGATTAAATTACAAGCATGATTACAATCCCTATGATCTAAGCGCATCAAGATAAATCCCGATCCCTCGAATTAGGAGCACGTGTTCCATTTATTTTTCCGCTCTTTACTTTTCGCATTTATTTTTCCGTTAGCTTAATTTTACTTAGTTTAGTTTTAATTAACTCCCCCTTTTATTTTATTTTGAGTTTTAGTTTAAAAGACAAATAGAAATTAATTAGGAGAGATTGATTAAGGTTCCCTGCGGATCGACCCGTTACCACTAGCTGCAAAGCTTAGTAGTTTCGGTAATTATAAATTTTATTTTGGCGGGATTCGACACCCCGAAAATTAGTTGGACATTCAAAAATCCTTCTACCAATGACCAAACGATCTTTTTCTGAAAAAGGTCATAGGTCCAAAGAAACTCTAGAGCTTGTACATTCAGATCTTTGTGGTCCGATGAATGTTAAAGCACGGGGAGGGTATGAATATTTCATCAGCTTCATTGATGATTATTCTAGGTACGGCTATCTTTACCTAATGCATCATAAGTCCGAAGCTCTTGAAAAGTTCAAGGAGTATAAGGCAGAGGTTGAGAACACATTAGGTAAAACGATTAAAACACTCCGATCAGATCGAGGTGGAGAGTATATGGATTTGAGATTCCAAGACTATATGATAGAACATGGAATAGTATCCCAACTCTCAGCGCCCGGAACACCGCAGCAGAACGGTGTGTCCGAAAGGAGAAATAGAACCCTGTTAGACATGGTTCGATCTATGATGAGCTATGTTCAACTGCCTAGTTCGTTTTGGGGATATGCAGTAGAGGCTGCTGTATATATTTTGAACATGGTTCCCTCTAAGAGTGTTTCAGAAACACCTTATGAGTTATGGAGAGGGCGTAAAGTGATAACTCCATTTTGGAGCTATTAAATACTTCCTAATTATAGCTAAAGTCTGCTTTCAATTGATTAAATATATCTCTTTTGTAGGAGAAAAGCGGCAAAGAGCTCGTGCGTCCGTTGGGCTTGTTCGAGTGCTTAAAGCAGAGTTTTAGCGCCCCGGGAATGCATCGGGAAGAGGGGAACTTGTTCCGTGAAGAAACGGGCCAAAACAGCCTTGGAGAGGCAAAGCTTCAGCCCCCAACCCGAGAGCCAGCGTCGAGCTATAGCGTCGAGACGCTGGCTCGACGCTGGAAAAACCCGAGAGCAAGCGTCGAGTGATAGCGTCGAGACGCTAGCTCGACGCTGCCCTGGCGTCGAGACCCTGCTTGGCGTCGAGACGCTCCGGAAGAGGCGCGCGCAGGAATTTTATCGGGGCAGCGTCGCGACGCTGGCCTTGCGTCGCGACGCCATCGCGAGCGCGCGCGCGGAAAACTTAGGGCACAGCGTCGAGACGCTAGCCTAGCGTCTCGACGCTACGACGATGGCAGAAGATAAATGACGATTTTTCTGCACTTTTTGGGGCATCTTCTTCATTTCTCTACGGATTTTGCTGGTTTTAGTCTTCTTCTTCCCCATTTTCTCTCTATTTTCCATGGAGCTCCGCCATTGTTGGCATGCTAGAGAGCTCCACCTTCCTTTGTAATAAGTAGACGGATCCTTCCATGGTCGTGGTTGGAGCGGGATTGACGAACCGCGCCATGAGCGGCTAAGGTAAGGGTGACGGTTTGGGAATAGTTTAGGGCGATTTTGTTAAACATATATGGTTTTGATAATCTGAGCTTTGATGTGCATATTGGTTTTGTTTATTAGCATCCATTTACCTTGCTTAATCCAACGCGCATGCTAAAATACGTTGATTGACACTCGGGTAGTTTCGCATGTTGTGTATGTTAAAGAGTAGCGATGTCGTGCCTCTCACTGCTCGACTAAGTAACACAGGTAGATGGAATTAAATCGAAGTATCGAGTCGGGTAGGATAATTGTTGATTGCATACGGCGTTTGCGGGCAATCTACTAGCAATTAGAATTCACGCTCGAATGTTCGTCGCGGTTAGCTAGTGACTGTCTAAATTTACCTTAGGGCTGATCACCTTGATGTAGGCTTAGATAACGTATAATTAGAACTGTGTGGTCTAATTAAAATCCATGGAGTCGGCTACTTTGGGGCTTCTCTGGTAGTCGTCCGCGTGCTCAATAAACTGAAATCCATGTTATTAGAATTAAATGATAAACTGAACTTGTTTAACAATTGATCCCGAAACTCCCAAACCGTGCACACGTTCTCTTCTTATTCTTTCTTTCCTCCGTTAGCTTTCTCATTATTTCCCATTTGCATGATAAAGCCCCCCGTTACCAATTAATCAATTAAATCCCAATTTCACTAGTAAATTCATTCTTCCTATTCCTTGGATCGACCCTGTTACCACTGGCTGCAAAGCCTTGGTCATAGGCTTTATAAATCGTATTTTGGCAAGCCTCGACAGCTTGAGATTAAGTGGATATTCAAAAATCCGCCCACCATAAAGGTAGTTTACGTCACTTCAGAATTTGGGGGTGTCCGGCACATGTGTTGGTGCCCAATCCAAAGAAGTTGGAACATCGTTCAAAATTATGCCTATTCGTAGGCTACCCCAAGGAAACGAAAGGTGGTCTATTTTACGATCCTCAACAGGACAAGGTGCTTGTATCGACAAACACCACGTTCTTAGAGGAAGACCACATGAGAGATCATCAACCTTCGAGCAAAATTGTTTTGATCAAACTTTCCAGGAAAGCTACAGATGGGTCAACAAGAGTTGTTGATCAGGCTGGTCCTTCTCAAGAGTTGAGAATACCTCGACGTAGTGGGAGGGATGTGAGACAAACCGACCGCTATATGGGTTTAACGGAAACCCAGGTCGTCATACCTGATGACGGCGTTGAGGATCCATTGACCTTTATACAGGCAATGAATGACGTAGACAAGGACCAGTGGCTTAAAGCCATGGACCTCGAAATGGAGTCGATGTACTTCAATTCGGTCTGGGATCTTGTAGAGCAACCTGATGGTGAAAGACCTATGGGTTGCAAGTGGATCTACAAGAGGAAACGAGACCAATCCGGTAAGGTGCAAACCTTTAAGGCTCGACTTGTGGCAAAGGGTTATTCCCAGAGGGAAGGGGTGGACTATGAAGAAACTTTTTCCCTTGTTTCCATGTTAAAGTCGATTAGAATACTCTTGTCCATTGCCACATTTTATGATTATGAAATTTGGCAAATGGATGTCAAGACAGCCTTTCTGAATGGCAATCTTGAAGAGAGTATTTATATGGCTCAACCAGAGGGGTTCATAATTCACGGTCAAGAGCAAAAGGTTTGCAAGCTTAATCGATCCATTTATGGGTTGAAGCAAGCGTCTAGATCCTGGAATATAAGGTTTGATACTGCGATCAAATCTTATGGCTTTGAACAGAATGTTGACGAACCTTGTGTCTACAAGAAAATAGTCAATTCTGTTGTAGCTTTCTTAGTCTTATATGTAGATGATATCCTACTTATTGGGAATGATGTAGGGTTCCTGACTGACGTTAAGCAATGGCTAGCGACCCAATTCCAAATGAAAGATTTGGGAGAGGCTCAGTTTGTTCTAGGGATTCAAATCGTAAGGAATCGTAAGAACAAAACGCTAGCGCTGTCTCAAGCATCTTATATCGACAAGGTGTTGATACGATATTCGATGCAGAATTCCAAGAAGGGTTCTTTACCTTTCAGGCATGGAATTCAATTGTCAAAGGAAGAGTGTCCTAAGACACCTCAATAAGTTGAGGATATGAGACGAATTCCCTATGCATCAGCAGTCGGTAGTCTGATGTATGCCATGTTATGTACACGACCCGACATATGTTTTGCAGTGGGAATTGTCAGTAGGTATCAGTCCAATCCTGGATATGATCATTGGACTGCCGTTAAACACATCCTCAAGTATCTTCGGAGAACGAGAGACTATGTGCTCGTGTATGGCGCGAAGGATTTGATCCTTACAAGATACACTGACTCTGATTTTCAAACCGATAAGGATTCGAAGAAATCCACATCGAGATCAGTGTTCACTCTTAACAGAGGGGCAATAGTATGGAGGAGTATAAAGCAAGGTTGTATTGATGACTCCACCATGGAAGTTGAGTATGTCGCGGCTTGCGAAGCTGCGAAAGAGGCTGTATGGCTTAGAAAGTTCTTGACAGATTTGGAAGTTGTTCCAAATATGAATTTGCCTATCACAATTTATTGTGATAATACTGGTGTTGTGGCAAATTCGAGAGAACCAAGAAGCCATAAGCGTGGAAAGCACATTGAGCGGAAATATCATCTCATCAGGGAGTTAGTGCATCGAGGAGACGTGATCGTCATGCAGATCGCCTCGGAGCACAATATTGCTGATCCGTTTACAAAGTCCCTCACGCCTAAAGTGTTCGAGGGGCACCTAGTGAGTCTAGGACTACGAGTTGTACAGTAGGATAGTGGGAGAAAAGCCAGGGAAATATTTGATATGCCAGTTTTTCTCATCCCGCATGTAATACTCCACTGACGTTTTAGTCCAAGTGGGAGTTTGTTGGGTTTTATGTCCTAAAACTCGTGGTTTGTAAACTGAATGTATATTCTATTTTGCAATAAAGTTGTTATTGAGATTTATTCAGTAAAGTTGTTATTGAATAAAATGAATTGTTTTTACTTTTAACCTAACTCCAATAAACAAAGAACCCATGACTATAGGTTGTATACTTGAACTTCATGTATGACATGATTGTGGATCAAGTTCAAGTAATAGCCAGAACGGTCTATAGTATAGGGATAAGGCTGGGTACCTTATCCTGGGGACACTATTGGACGTGGCCCACTTTGTATAAGACAAACGATGTGATCTGAAATCGTTCATGTGGAGACATGTGAGTGGGGGCGTCATATGCAATGAGTTTGCATAAGACTGAACCGCGAAACAAGTCGCTCTTTCTTTATAACTCCGTTTACTGTAAAGACCGACTTTTTCATATGATGACCTAGGTAACTCGATCTGAATCCTAAGCACGCTATGAAGTCCTAATTATTCGGGCTTATCCTTTGACTTGTATGGGTGAGAGTGGCCCGAGATCGCCGACTCAATAAGCCAACCATCTTGGGGATAAGACCGGGTAGGTAGCTGGGAACATAGTCCTGCGAGATGGAATTCACTCCTACCCGCTCTAAGGGATTAGTAGAGAGGTTGTTCCCTTAAGTGCTCACTCCGATTCTTGAACTAGGGATCCCACCCTCTCATTGGCCCGAGAGGGACTTGGTATAGTGATGAGATCACATACCAATCGGTTTGGTGGTTGGACCACAAACCAATAGTTCATTAGAGGATCAGTGGGACTTAAGGAACAAGATGTAATTACGGGGGTAAAACGGTTATTTTGACCCAGCTGTAATTACGAAAGACCTGTGAAGGATCGACTTACTAATGATGGTTATATCAAGAGGACAGAAATATATCTACGGTGAGGATAGTGCAACCCTTGGACTTTAGTGGAGTCTCCGGGGGTTAACGAATGTTGGTTAGCTTGGTTAAAGAGTTTGACCGGTTAATCTCGTATCGTTGGAGCTCATGATCTGTAGGTCCTTTAGGTTCTCCTGGCTAGCTCGGATTAAGCCGTGTAACAATATGAGAGAAAAAGAATTTGAATTTATTGAATTTCGGTTTTGGAAGAATGATGGACATATTAAAATATGATTTAAATATGGGATTGGTGTAAAACATGAATAGAGATTCATGTGTGATGATTCGGTTTAAAAAACCGGGATTAGTCTTATTATTTAATTAATATTTGATATTGAATTAAATAATAATATTAATTAATTAAAAAGTTTAATTAATTATAATTTATTTTGCTTATTAAAATTAATTATGAATTAATTTTAAAATGACAAAATATTACAAGTGTGATTATAAGTCAAAGTGGAATTATCCATGTTGAGTGGATTTATCCAAGTTGAGTGGGTTTATCCAAGTTGTGAAGTGGATTGTGAATCACCAACAACATGCATATAAACTCATCAATTTTGGAACACTTGGTTGAAGACTAATCCATCCAATTTGAGGTGTCATGCTAAGCAAAGACTTTGTTGCATGTGAATTGCCTATAAATTGGATGAAGTTCAAATGGTTTGAGGTTGATGAATTTTCAAAGAGTTTGAATATTTGGATGAGCATGAAGAGTTCATGTTACTTGAGAAATTAGAAAGCTAAGTGTTAGACTTCTTCTCACAAAATCCTCATCACTTTCATCTTCCCATCTTCTTCTTCCAAACATTTTCTTTCATAAAGGAGTCCCTGATGGAGCGTTGATGGAACGCAGCGGAAACGGATTTGGATCATGGACACTCTAATTTCATCAATTTAAACAAAACGGAAACATGCAAAAAGCGATGAAAAAGAGAAGTTAGAACACATACCCTTATCGTTCGTAATTCTCCAATTTCACCGCCAGAAGCTCCTCACGAGCTCAACGATCCTTCTCATGAAACCTTCGTGGACCACCCACGGTAGTCCCGCTATCCTCAGGCCGAGAAACGGAGTAGTGGGACTCCTTTTACAAAAGAAAAGGAAGAAGAAGCTCCTCTGAAGAAAAACTAATTTTTCTAAACAGAGAGCAGATGAAGACGGAAGAAGAAGCTGAAGAGATAGAGAGAGAGAGATTCTAAAAATGAAATTCTCAATTTCATTTTGAGAACCCCAAAGTGCACTATCATTTCTATTTTTTTTTTTTTTTTTTTTTTTTTTTTTTTATTTTGATTGATCTGTCAATTGCAAAAGGATATATACCATGTATATATTTTACATGTGTCTTACATTGCATGTAAGACACATGTAAATATATATATATATATTTATATATATTTATATATTATTATTATTATTATTAAAAATAATAATAATTATTTTATTAATTAAACTTTTTAATTAATAAAAAAATATATATATATTAATTAATATTATTTAATTCAATATCAAATATTAATTAAATAATATAATTAAACCCGGTTTTCCGAAAACCGACTTTTTGCACATGAATCCTATTCATGTTTTCAGACCAATCTCATATTTAAATCATATTTAAATATGTCCATATTTAAATCATATTTAAATATGTCTATTCTTCTTCCACAAACCCGAATTTGAACGATTCAAATTCTTTTCTTTTCTTTCATACTGTTTCACGGCTTTATCCGAGCTAGCCAGGAGAACCGTAAGGACCTACAGATCATGAGCTCCAACGATACGAGATTATCCGGTCAAAACTCTTTCAACCGAACTAATCAACATTCGTTAACCCCCGGAGACTCCACTAAAGTCCAAGGGCTGCACTCTCCTCACTGTAGATATATTGTGTCCTGTTGATATAACTATCATCAGTAAGTCGATCCTTCACAGGTCGTTCATAATCACAACGGGTCATTTATACCGTTTAACCCTTGTATTATATCTTGTTCCTTAAGTACCACTGACACCTCTAATGAACAATTGATTTGTGGTCCAACCATCAAATCAGATTCCTCCCTGATCAGGAGAGGATGGGCCCACTGTTCAAGACCTGGAGTCAGCACTTAAGGGAACAACCTTTCTACTAACTCTGAAAGCGGGTAGGAGTGAACTCCAATCTTGCTACAACTATGTCCCCAACCACTTATTCAATCTTATCCCCAAGATGGTAGGCATATTGAGTCGGCAATCTGGCCACTCTCACCCGTACAAATCAAAGGATAAGGTTGAATAAACAGGAGTTCATAGTAAGCTCAGGATTGAGATCGAGTTACCTAAGTCATCAAATGAATAAATCGGTCTTTTCAGTAAACGGTGTTATAAAGAAAGAGCGATTTTATTTCTTGGTTCGGTCTTGTGCAAACTCATTGCACAGGACGCCCTCACTCACATGTCTCTACATGAAACGATTCGAATCACATCGTTTTGTACTATACAAAGTGAGCCGCGTCCAATAGTGTCCCCAGGATAGGGTACCCAGCCTTATCCCTATACTATAGACCATTTTGGCTGTCTACTTGAACTTGATTCACATTCATGTCACACATGAAGTTCAAGTACTCACACTACTGCCATGGGTGTTAGTTATTGGTATAGGTTAATACAAACACAATTCACTAAAATTCAATAACAACTTTATTGAAATATAATATTTACATTCAAACAGTTTACAAACTACGAGTTTTAGGACATAAAACCCAACAAACTCCCACTTGGACTAAAACGTCAGTGGAGTACATGTTGGTCGAGAGAACTAGAATATCAAATATCTAAAGTTTCTCCCACTGTCCTACTGAGCAGCTCGCAGCCCTAGACTTTCTAGGTGTCTCTCAAACACTTTAGCCGTGAGAGACTTAGTAAACGGATCAGCAATGTTGTGCTCCGAGGCTACCTGTGTGACGATCACATCTCCTCGTTGCACTATCTCCCTGATGAGATGATATTTCCGCTCAATATGCTTTCCACGCTTATGGCTTCTAGGTTCTTTAGAATTTGCCACTGCACCGCTGTTATCACAATAAAGGGTGATTGGCAAGTTCATATTTGGAACAACTTCCAAATCTGTCAAGAACTTCCTAAGCCATACAGCTTCCTTCGCTGCTTCGCAAGCTGCGACATACTCAGCTTCCATGGTGGAGTCAGCAATACAACCTTGCTTTATACTTCTCCATACTATTGCTCCTCCGTTAAGAGTGAACACTGATCCTGATGTAGATTTCCTGGAATCTATATCAGTCTGAAAATCAGAGTCAGTGTATCCTGCAAGGATCAAATCCTTCGCGCCATACACAAGCACATAGTCTCTCGTTCTCCTAAGATACTTGAGGACATGTTTAACGGCTGTCCAGTGATCATATCCTGGATTGGACTGGAACCTACTGACAATTCCTACTGCATAACAGATGTCGGGTCGTGTACACAACATAGCGTACATGAGACTACCAACTGCAGATGCATAGGGAATTTGTCTCATATCCTCAACCTCTTGAGGTGTCTTAGGAGACTGTTCCTTAGACAAGTGAATTCCATGCCTAAAAGGCAGCGAACCTTTCTTGGAATTCTGCATCGAATATCTTGACAACACCTTGTCAATATAAGATGCTTGAGACAGCGCTAGCACTTTGTTCTTACGATTCCTTAAGATCTGAATCCCTAGAACAAACTGAGCCTCTCCCAAATCTTTCATTTGGAATTGGGTCGCTAGCCAATTCTTAACGTCAGTTAGGAACCCTACATCATTCCCAATGAGTAGTATATCGTCTACGTACAAGACTAAGAAAGCTACAACAGTATTGACTACTTTCTTGTAAACACAAGGTTCGTCAACAATTTGTTCAAAGCCATAAGATTTGATCGCCGTATCAAACCTTATATTCCAGGATCTAGATGCTTGCTTCAACCCATAAATGGATCGATTAAGCTTGCAAACCTTTTGCTCTTGACCCTGAAGTATGAATCCCTCTGGTTGAGCCATATAGATACTCTCCTCAAGATTACCATTCAGAAAGGCAGTCTTGACATCCATTTGCCAGATTTCATAATCATAAAATGTAGCAATGGATAAGAGTATTCTAATCGACTTTAACATGGCAACAGGAGAAAATGTTTCTTCATAGTCCACCCCTTCTCTTTGGGAATAACCTTTTGCCACAAGTCGAGCCTTAAAGGTTTGCACCTTACCGGCTTGGTCTCGTTTTCTCTTGTAGATCCACTTGCAACCGATAGGTCTTTCACTATCTGGTTGGTCTACAAGATCCCAGACCGAATTGAAGTACATAGACTCCATTTCGAGATCCATGGCTTTAAGCCACTAGTCCTTGTCTGTGTCATTCATTGCCTGTTTAAAGGTCAATGGATCCTCAACGCCATCATTAGGTATGACGACTTGAGTTTCAGACAAGCCGATGTAGCGGTCGGGCTGTCTTACATCCCTCCCACTGCGTCGAGGCTTTCTCAACTCTTGAGAAGGACCAGCCTGATCAACAACCTTTGTTGATCTGTCTGTAGCTTTCCTGGAAAATTCGGACAAAACAATTTTGCTCGACGGTTGATGATCTCTCATGTGGTCTTCCTCTAAGAACGTGGCATTAGTCGATACTAGTACCTTGTTCTCATGAGGATCGTAAAATAGACCACCTTTCGTTTCCTTGGGGTAACCTACAAATAGGCACAATTTTGAACGATGTTCCAACTTCTTTGGATTGGGTACTAGCACATGTGCCGGACACCCCCAAATCCTGAAGTGACGTAAACTACCTTGACGCCCTCTCCATAACTCGTAAGGTGTTTCAGAAACACTCTTAGAGGGAACCATGTTCAAAATATATACTGCAGTCTCTACTGCATATCCCCAAAACGAACTAGGAAAATGAGCATAACTCATCATAGATCGAACCATGTCTAACAAGGTTCTATTTCTCCTCTCGGACACACCATTCTGCTGTGGTGTTCCTGGCGCTGAGAGTTGAGATACTATTCCATGTTCTATCATATAGTCCTGGAATCTTAAATCCATATACTCTCCACCTCGATCTGATCGGAGTGTTTTTATCGATTTACCTAATGTGTTCTCAACCTCTGCCTTATGCTCTTTGAACTTTTCAAGAGCTTCGGACTTATGATGCATTAGATAAAGATAACCGTACCTAGAATAATCATCAATGAAACTGATGAAATATTCATACCCTCCTCGTGCTTTGACATTCAAAGGACCGCAGAGATCCGAATGCACGATTTCTAGAGGTTCTTTGGACCTATGACCTTTTTCAGAAAAAGATCGTTTGGTCATTTTGCCCTCAAGACAAGACTCACATGGCGGTAAAGAGTTGTCCTCTAAACGATTTAGCAGACCACTCTTAACCAATCTCCCAATCCTATTGAGATTTATGTGACCTAGTCTTAAGTGCCAAAGATAAGTACTAGGAGAAAGTTTCTGCCTTTTAGTTTGAGTCTCAGCTGTTTTAAACATTTCAGTGTTCAAAATAGCTTTGGCTTCGGTTGGTCTTAACACATACAAGTTGTTTTCAAGTTTCGCAGAACAAATACGTACACCTCTTTTGCTAATGAACGCTTCATTATGAACAAAAGATACTTTATACAACTGTTCTAACAAACAAGATATAGATACAAGATTCCTCTGGAAGGTAGGAACCAGGAGTACATTTTCTAGTAAAATGAAACTATCTCTATACAACAACTTTACAGCTCCCACTGCTTCAGCTGAGACAACCTCTCCAGTTCCAACTCTGAGAGTTATCTCACCGCGAGAAAGTGGCTGCCAAGAACTAGTTTCCTGAAAAGAAGAACAAACATGGTTAGTAGCTCCTGAATCAAGTATCCAGGTATGACAATCATGTTCTACTAAACATGTTTCAACAACAAGTAAATCATATTTACCTTGTCTTTCCTTCTCAGCCTTTTTCTCTGCAAGATACTTTGGGCAATTGCGTTTCCAGTGCCCATCTACACCACAATGGAAACATTTTCCTTTGTCTGTAGATTTACTCTTGCTCTTAGCAGTAGCAGGTGCTTTTCCCTTCCTTTTATCTTTCTTCTTCTTCTGAATACTCTTATTCTTAATAGAAGAAAGTTCAGACCTACTCCCTGAAGACGACCCCTTTTGGAATTTCCTAGAAGTGACAACATTTGCCTCCTTCTCTTTTCCTTTAGAAGTCTGTAGGGACTGATAGGTCTGTAGCTCGCTGAGGAGAGAAGTCAAATTATACTTTATTTTGTTCATTACCAAATTGGTTCTGAACTGAAGGAAACTCTTCGGAAGAGATTCCAAGATAAAGCTTACTTGACTTGACTCATTTATAATAGCTCCGTTTACTTCCGCCACATTGAAGTGGACCATCATGTTAAGGACATGCTCCCTAACAGAGGTTCCCTCCTTCATGCGAGAGTTGTAAACGAATTTGAGGGCTTCATGACAGACCGATGAGGACGGAAGTCCAAACATCTCCTGTAATGAAGACATGATTTCTTTAGCAGAAACCATATCCTCGTGCTTCTTAGCTAACACATCAGATATGATGGCTAAGATATAGACTCGGGCTTTATCATTAGCCCTTGTCCATCTATCATATGCTTCTCGAACAGTTCGAGTCGCATCCGAGCTAGGAGGGGGAGGACAATCCTCTGATAAGACGAACCTGAGATCATCTAGAACGAGAATCGTATTCAAGTTCGATTTCCAGGTCGCGTAGTTATCGCCGTTTAACTTATCGGAAGCTAGTAAGTGAATGAAAGAGCTAGACATGCTGAAAAGAGAATGAATAAATATTAGTGAAAAGGTTTTAACCTAATTTAGACACCAATCAAGAATTTAGCAAAGAATAATAATGTACCCAAAACTCATTATTAAACTGCAACGATACTTCAGTGGGTCAGAATGGTCGCTACCGAGGGGCAGTCAAGCATTCCTTCACTGAATCAAGACATTCTTGACTAAATGCTAATACCAGAATATCTCATATTCCTATAGCATCTTAGTTATCGCTGTTTGGTCAAGATTTACTAACTCCTTAGCAAATCTCGTAAGTGTGACCCTCCATTTTTAGAATTCATAGGGCGGCCCCAACGATGCAACCGAATGGAAATGTCAAAGTTGGGAATGGCTCTATGTTTCTTTATCCATAAATGGTGATTGAGATGTTCCGATTCCTATGAAACGGCCCTCCGAATGGATCGGTACCACTTGTGGGCACCTAGCAGGCAGAACATAGGAATCTCAGGGTTCAATCCAATGGAGGAGACCGCAGGATGTATTGACATACTTCCTTCTCCCACTTACTATAAATACTTTCTCCATTCACCTTGCTCTTGAATTATGCAAATACCATCCGAATGGGGATGCCCTATTGACATCACGAGGCCGAGCATAATTCTCACGGTGTGAACTTGATAGAGAACGTAGGAGGAGAGGGACATATCATATATACCTTCTCAACACCTCTACTAAGTATTTTAAGACGGAATGGGTAAATTACTCAGGCATTATCCGGCTAAGACAATAAGACCTAAGTCTAGGTAAACTTTTTACCTATGATGTCTAGGTGATAAACACTTTATTACCTCACACCACTCACGCATGCTCATAAAGCCGGGTTAACTTTACTCAAGAACCGGATGGTCCCCAGGTAGGAGGTGTTCCGTAAACCGTCAGCTTAAATACCTCCAACCTCAAACAGGATGTCCCCGGGTGAGTTTCTTGTAACCTTAGCATTTACAAGATATCAACCTATTCATCTAATGAAACGGAACGATACATTCAACCCTAAGTGAGCATGCCTTTGTCTTTGTTATAGATTTTAAAAGTCTATGCCAATTTTACAACGCTTTGCAAAACTAAGACTTACTACAACAAACTTCTACATGCTTCTCAAACATGCATCACTAAGGCACGACAAGTTGAATATTTAATTTCATAATTAATATAACAATTATATCGATTATGATTTTAAATATACAACTCCTAATTCATAAATTAATATAACACTTATATCAATTCTCATGAATTAAGCATGCATCCTATACATTATAACACTTATAATATACCATGTGCATAAAACAAGGGAAATCTATGTTGTTGATTCAATTTCATAATTAATATAACACTTATATCAATTATCCTATTGAACTAATCAACAACTAATTCATGAATTAATATAACTTTTATATCAAAAATCATGAATTGCCCAATATGCATACGATATATTATAACACTTATAACATATTTTCAATGCATGAAGCATGCTTCCTACGGTGGGATTTTAAATCTATATGGCATACGTTATGCACATACAAACATGGAATTTAATTAAAACATACATTCGCAATGCATAATTAATTAAACATACTAAAGTGGATCGATTTTGGCATTTAGCAAGCGATAACTAATTTATTACAAGCTTGATCAACAAGCCACGTCTTGAGCGGACTTCGAACTCTTCGCACCGCCTTTGACCAACTTGCTTCCTCCGAACGCTTCGGCCAAAATTTCTTCGAATTTCTCCTCGTAATGCCCAGAACGAGTTTGAACTTACACCGAACATTTCGGCGAGTTTCAAACTCGAACTTCTTTCACAAAGAACCCTATATGGACTCTAATGACTCTAAAAATACAGACTCTTTAGCATGCATTAAAGCCCATACATTCTCGGGCAATTACAAATAAAGAAATTCAAAAGAAACTATGCCAAAATCGATATTCACTTTAGAATTCCATTCAGAAACAATTTCTAAATAAAACCCACCATAATTTAAATTGATTGAAATTGAGTGGCCAAAAACGCTCTGATACCAATTGATGGAGCGTTGATGGAACGCAGCGGAAGCGGATTTGGATCATGGACACTCTAATTTCATCAATTTAAACAAAACGGAAACATGCAAAAAGCGATGAAAAAGAGAAGTTAGAACACATACCCTTGTCGTTCGTAATTCTCCAATTTCACCGCCAGAAGCTCCTCACGAGCTCAACGATCCTTTTCATGAAACCTTCGTGGACCACCCACGGTAGTCCCGCTATCCTCAGGCCGAGAAACGGAGTAGTGGGACTCCTTTTACAAAAGAAAAGGAAGAAGAAGCTCCTCTGAAGAAAAACTATTTTTTCTAAACAGAGAGCAGATGAAGACGGAAGAAGAAGCTGAAGAGATAGAGAGAGAGAGATTCTAAAAATGAAATTCTCAATTTCATTTTGAGAACCCCAAAGTGCACTATCATTTCTATTTCTTTTTTTTTTTTTTTTTTTTTTATTTTTTTTATTTTGATTGATCTGTCAATTGCAAAAGGATATATACCATGTATATATTTTACATGTGTCTTACATTGCATGTAAGACACATGTAAATATATATATATATATATATATATATATATATATTTATATATATTTATATATTATTATTATTATTATTAAAAATAATAATAATTATTTTATTAATTAAACTTTTTAATTAATAAAAAAATATATATATATTAATTAATATTATTTAATTCAATATCAAATATTAATTAAATAATATAATTAAACCCGGTTTTCCGAAAACCGACTTTTTGCACATGAATCCTATTCATGTTTTCAGACCAATCTCATATTTAAATCATATTTAAATATGTCCATATTTAAATCATATTTAAATATGTCTATTCTTCTTCCACAAACCCGAATTTGAACGATTCAAATTCTTTTCTTTTCTTTCATACTGTTTCACGGCTTTATCCGAGCTAGCCAGGAGAACCGTAAGGACCTACAGATCATGAGCTCCAACGATACGAGATTATCCGGTCAAAACTCTTTCAACCGAACTAATCAACATTCGTTAACCCCCGGAGACTCCACTAAAGTCCAAGGGCTGCACTCTCCTCACTGTAGATATATTGTGTCCTGTTGATATAACTATCATCAGTAAGTCGATCCTTCACAGGTCGTTCATAATCACAACGGGTCATTTATACCGTTTAACCCTTGTATTATATCTTGTTCCTTAAGTACCACTGACACCTCTAATGAACAATTGATTTGTGGTCCAACCATCAAATCAGATTCCTCCCTGATCAGGAGAGGATGGGCCCACTGTTCAAGACCTGGAGTCAGCACTTAAGGGAACAACCTTTCTACTAACCCTGAAAGCGGGTAGGAGTGAACTCCAATCTTGCTACAACTATGTCCCCAGCCACTTATTCAATCTTATCCCCAAGATGGTAGGCATATTGAGTCGGCAATCTGGCCACTCTCACCCGTACAAATCAAAGGATAAGGTTGAATAAACAGGAGTTCATAGTAAGCTCAGGATTGAGATCGAGTTACCTAAGTCATCAAATGAATAAATCGGTCTTTTCAGTAAACGGTGTTATAAAGAAAGAGCGATTTTATTTCTTGGTTCGGTCTTGTGCAAACTCATTGCACAGGACGCCCTCACTCACATGTCTCTACATGAAACGATTCGAATCACATCGTTTTGTACTATACAAAGTGAGCCGCGTCCAATAGTGTCCCCAGGATAAGGTACCCAGCCTTATCCCTATACTATAGACCATTTTGGCTGTCTACTTGAACTTGATTCACATTCATGTCACACATGAAGTTCAAGTACTCACACTACTGCCATGGGTGTTAGTTATTGGTATAGGTTAATACAAACACAATTCACTAAAATTCAATAACAACTTTATTGAAATATAATATTTACATTCAAACAGTTTACAAACTACGAGTTTTAGGACATAAAACCCAACAGTCCCACCACTCCGTTGCTCGGCCCGAGGATAGCGGGACTACCGAAGGTGGTTCTCGAGGAGTTCGAGGGAAGCTTCAAAGGGTTCGTGAGGAGATTCGAGCGTTGGAAGAGAAGTCTTTAGAACTACAAGAGGTATGTGTTCTAATTCCTTTTATTTCAAAGCTTTGTGCATGTTTCTTATTTAGCTAAATTGATGAAATTAGAGTGCCAATGATCCGTCTCGCTTCCGCTGCGCTACATGCGTTCCATCAATTGGTATCAGAGCGTTTTTTGGTCACTCAATTTGCATCAATTTGAGCTCGGTGGGTATTTGTTTTAGAAATTAAATTTTTGGGCGTCTAAAGTGTGATTCCGGTTTTGGCATATTTTTTTGAGCTTTTATTTGTACTTCGTTTTGTAATTGCCCGGGCGTGTATGGGCTTTAATGTGTGCTGAAGAGACTGTAAAAAATTCGGAGTCAATAGAGTCCATATAGGCTTTCAATTCAAAGACAGAAGCTCGGGTGTCGGAAAAAACAACATGCGGTTTTTTGCTGTTTTTTTTCTTCTGCAAAATTCCAGCACAACACCGGTTCAGCGCAAGGTGGAAGAAACGGTCCGGTTCGGTCCTCGGGCGGTCCGGTTCACTGAAATTCAGACCGGTTCCTTGTTCTTCACTTTCTGGAGGTCCGGTTCAGCGTTCGTTTGGTCCGGTTCGGGTCGTTATTGGTCCAGTTACGGGCTGTTGAAGTCGGGACAGTTGTTATGGACCGGTTCAGTTTTTCTTTTTGGAGTTTTGTAGTTGCTGTTTTTTTGGCCGGTTCAAGAAAATTCAAGCTGGTTCGTGGCGGTTCGAAGGGTTCGGAAGCGTCTCAGCTTAGTTGATGAATTGTTATTGTAATAATTTAGTTGCTTGCTTGTCCGTGATGCCAAAATCGGTCCACTTTAGTGTGTTTAATTAATTATGCATTGTGAATGTATGTTTTAATTAAAGTATCTTGTATGTGCATAAAGTATGCCATATAGATTTCAAATCCCACCATAGGAAGCATGTTGCATGCATTGAAAGTATAATATAAGTGTTATGTTGTATAGTATGCATGCTTAATTCATGAGAATTAATATAAGTGTTATATTAATTTATGAATTGAATGTTGCTTGTTTAAAAGTAAAATTGATATAAGTGTTATATTAATTGTGAAATTAAACATACAACATAGTTGCCTTAGTTGAATATAATTGTTATATTCTTGCTTGGGAAGCATGTTATAAATTGAATGTAATGGTTATATTCTAGCTTAGGAAGCATGTTATAGAATGTCTTTGTTTTATAAAGCGTTGTAAAATGAGATAGACATTTAAAATCTATAACAAAGATAAATGCATGCTGGGTTAAAGAATTCCAATGCGATTAGGAATTTAGTATCGATTAGTTTTAATAGTTAAAATAGGTCGATATCTTGTAAAGCTAAGGTTACGAGAGAACTCACCCGGTTTGATCCTGCACTAAGGCTGGAGGTATTTAAGATGACGGTTTACGGAACACCTCCTACCTGGGGATCGATCCGATACTTGAGTTAAGTTAACCCGGCTTTATGAGCATGCACGTGAGAGGTGTAAGGTTATAAAACGTTTATCACCTAGACATCTTAGGTAAAAGTATGTCTACCTAGACTTAGGTTTTATTGTCTTAGCCGGATAATGCCTAAGTAAAACTATACCCAAACCATTCTAAAATACTTAGTAGTGGTGTTGAGAAGGTATATGTGATATATCAATCTCCTCCTACGTTCTCCGCAAAGTTCACACCGTGAGATTTATGCTCGGCCTCGTGATGTCAATAGGGCATCCCCATTCGGATGGTGTTTGCATAAATCAAGAGCAAGGTGAATGGAGAAAGTGTTTATAGTAAGTGGGAGAAGGAAGTATGTCAATACATCCTGCGGTTTCCTCCATTAGGTTGAACCGTGAGATTCCCATGTTCCGCCTGCTGGTTGCCCATAGTAGCACCGTCCATTCGGAGGGTCGTTTCATGGGAGTCAGAACAACTCAATCTCCAGAAATGGATAGGGTCTCTTAGGTCCATTCCTAACTCTGACATTTCCATTCGGTTGCACTATTGGGGCCGATCTCTGAGTTCTGAAAATGGCGGGTCACACTTACAAGGATTACTAAGTTGTTAGTAGATTCTTGACCGAAGTAGCGATAACTAACGTGCTATAGGAATATGAGTTATTCAGGTATTAGCATTTAGTCAAGAATGTCTTGGTTCAGTGAAGGAGTGATTGACTGCCCCTCGGTAGCGGTTGCTCTGACTCACCGAAGTATCGTTGCAAATTAATAATGATTTTTTGGGTACATTATTACTTTTGCTAAAATTCTTGATTGGTTGTTAAAAATAGGTTAAGTTCAATTCACTAATAGAATTCATTCTTTTCAGCATGTCTAGCTCGTTTATCCAATTACTAGCTTCTGATAAACTAAACGACGATAACTACACGACCTGGAAATCGAACTTGAATACGATTCTTGTTATCGATGATCTTAGGTTTGTCTTAACAGAGGAATGTCCTCCCCCTCCTAGCTCATCTGCAACTCGAACTGTTCGAGATGCATTTGACAGGTGGACTAGGGCTAATGATAAAGCCCGAGTCTACATCTTGGCCAGCACATCCGATGTGTTAGCTAAGAAGCATGAGGTAATGGTCTCTGCTAAGGAGATCATGGATTCATTACAGAGGATGTTTGGACAACCGTCCTCATCGGTCTATCATGATACCCTCATGGCGAGCAAAGCTGAGAAGAAACAACTAAGTAAATATGATTTACTCGTTGTTGAAACATGTTTAGTGGAACATGATAGTTCTGCCTGGATACTGAATTCAGGAGCCACTAACCATGTTTGTTCTTCTTTCCAAGAAACTAGTTCCTGGCAGCTGCTTGCTGAAGGTGAGATAACTCTCAGGGTTGGAACAGGAGAGGTTCTCTCAGCCAAGGCAGTGGGAGCTGTCAAGTTGTTATATAGAGATAGTTTCATTTTACTTGAAAATGTACTGTTGGTTCCTAGCTTTAAAAGGAACCTTGTATCTATCTCTTGTTTACTTGAACATTTGTATAAAGTATCTTTTGATTTTAATGAAGCGTTCATTAGCAAAAGAGGTGTACATCTATGTTCTGCGAAACTTGAAAACAACTTGTATGTGTTAAGACCAACAGAGGCAAAAGCTATTTTGAACATCGAGATGTTTAAAACAGCTCAAACTCAAACTAAAAGGCAGAAACTTTCTCCAAGTACCTATCTTTGGCACTTAAGACTAGGCCACATTAATCCCAATAGGATTGGGAGATTGGTTAAGAGTGGTCTCCTAAATCAGTTAGATGACAACTCTTTACCACCATGTGAGTCTTGTCTTGAGGCCAAGATGACCAAACGATCTTTTTCTGAAAAAGGTCATAGGTCCAAAGAAACTCTAGAGCTTGTACATTCAGATCTTTGTGGTCCGATGAATGTTAAAGCACGGGGAGGGTATGAATATTTCATCAGCTTCATTGATGATTATTCTAGGTACGACTATCTTTACCTAATGCATCATAAGTCCGAAGCTCTTGAAAAGTTCAAGGAGTATAAGGCAGAGGTTGAGAACACATTAGGTAAAACGATTAAAACACTCCGATCAGATCGAGGTGGAGAGTATATGGATTTGAGATTCCAAGACTATATGCTAGAACATGGAATAGTATCCCAACTCTCAGCGCCCGGAACACCGCAGCAGAACGGCGTGTCCGAAAGGAGAAATAGAACCCTGTTAGACATGGTTCGATCTATGATGAGCTATGCTCAACTGCCTAGTTCGTTTTGGGGATATGCAGTAGAGGCTGCTGTATATATTTTGAACATGGTTCCCTCTAAGAGTGTTTCAGAAACACCTTATGAGTTATGGAGAGGGCGTAAAGGTAGTTTACGTCACTTCAGAATTTGGGGGTGTCCGACACATGTGTTGGTGCCCAATCCAAAGAAGTTGGAACATCGTTCAAAATTATGCCTATTCGTAGGCTACCCCAAGGAAATGAAAGGTGGTCTATTTTACGATCCTCAACAAGACAAGGTGCTTGTATCGACAAACACCACGTTCTTAGAGGAAGACCACATGAGAGATCATCAACCTTCGAGCAAAATTGTTTTGACCGAACTTTCCAGGAAAGCTACAGATGGGTCAACAAGAGTTGTTGATCAGGCTGGTCCTTCTCAAGAGTTGAGAATACCTCGACGTAGTGGGAGGGATGTGAGACAAGCCGACCGCTTTATGGGTTTAACGGAAACCCAGGTCGTCATACCTGATGACGGCGTTGAGGATTCATTGACCTTTATACAGGCAATGAATGACGTAGACAAGGACCAGTGGCTTAAAGCCATGGACCTCGAAATGGAGTCGATGTACTTCAATTCGGTCTGGGATCTTGTAGAGCAACCTGATGGTGAAAGACCTATCTGTTGCAAGTGGATCTACAAGAGGAAACGAGACCAATTCGGTAAGGTGCAAACCTTTAAGGCTCGACTTGTGGCAAAGGGTTATTCCCAGAGGGAAGGGGTGGACTATGAAGAAACTTTTTCCCCTGTTGCCATGTTGAAGTCGATTAGAATACTCTTGTCCATTGCCACATTTTATGATTATGAAATTTGGCAAATGGATGTCAAGACAGCCTTTCTGAATGGCAATCTTGAAGAGAGTATTTATATGGCTCAACCAGAGGGGTTCATAATTCACGGAAAAGAGCAAAAGGTTTGCAAGCTTAATCGATCCATTTATGGGTTGAAGCAAGCGTCTAGATCCTGGAATATAAGGTTTGATACTGCGATCAAATCTTATGGCTTTGAACAAAATGTTGACGAACCTTGTGTCTACAAGAAAATAGTCAATTCTGTTGTAGATTTCTTAGTCTTATATGTAGATGATATCCTACTTATTGGGAATGATGTAGGGTTCCTGACTTACGTTAAGCAATGGCTAGCGACCCAATTCCAAATGAAAGATTTGGGAGAGGCTCAGTTTGTTCTAGGGATTCAAATCGTAAGGAATCGTAAGAACAAAACGCTAGCGCTGTCTCAAGCATCTTATATCGACAAGGTGTTGATACGATATTCGATGCAAAATTCCAAAAAGGGTTCTTTACCTTTCAGGCATGGAATTCAATTGTCAAAGGAAGAGTGTCCTAAGACACCTCAATAAGTTGAGGATATAAGATGAATTCCCTATGCATCAGCAGCCGGTAGTCTGATGTACGCCATGTTATGTACACGACCCGACATATGCTATGCAGTGGGAATTGTCAGTAGGTATCAGTCCAATCCAGGATATGATCATTGGACTGCCGTTAAACACATCCTCAAGTATCTTCGGAGAACGAGAGACTATGTGCTCGTGTATGGCGCGAAGGATTTGATCCTTACAGGATACACTGACTCTGATTTTCAAACCGATAAGGATTCGAGGAAATCCACATCGGGATCAATGTTCACTCTTAACGGAGGGGCAATAGTATGGAGGAGTATAAAGCAAGGTTGTATTGCTGACTCCACCATGGAAGCTGAGTATGTCGCGACTTGCGAAGCTGCGAAAGAGGCTGTATGGCTTAGAAAGTTTTTGACGGATTTGGAAGTTGTTCCAAATATGAATTTGCCTATCACACTTTACTGTGATAATACTGGTGCTGTGGCAAATTCGAGAGAACCAAGAAGCCATACGCGTGGAAAGCACATTGAGCGGAAATATCATCTCATCAGGGAGATAGTGCATCGAGGAGACGTGATCGTCATGCAGATCGCCTCGGAGCACAATATTGCTGATCCGTTTACAAAGTCCCTCACGGCTAAAGTGTTCGAGGGGCACCTAGTGAGTCTAGGACTACGAGTTGTACAGTAGGATAGTGGGAGAAAAGCCAGGGAAATATTTGATATGCCAGTTTTTCTCATCCCGCATGTAATACTCCACTGACGTTTTAGTCCAAGTGGGAGTTTGTTGGGTTTTATGTCCTAAAACTCGTGGTTTGTAAACTGAATGTATATTCTATTTTGCAATAAAGTTGTTATTGAGATTTATTTAGTAAAGTTGTTATTGAATAAAATGAATTGTTTTTACTTTTAACCTAAGTCCAATAAACAATGAACCCATGGCTATAGGTTGTATACTTGAACTTCATGTATGACATGATTGTGGATCAAGTTCAAGTAATAGCCAGAACGGTCTATAGTATAGGGATAAGGTTGGGTACCTTATCCTGGGGACACTATTGGACGCGGCCGACTTTGTATAAGACAAACGATGTGATCTGAAATCGTTCATGTGGAGACATGTGAGTGGGGGCGTCCTATGCAATGAGTTTGCATAAGACTGAACCGCGAAACAAGTCGCTCTTTCTTTATAACTCCGTTTACTGTAAAGACCGACTTTTTCATATGATGACCTAAGTAACTCGATCTGAATCCTGAGCACGCTATGAACTCCTGTTTATTCGGGCTTATCCTTTGACTTGTATGGGTGAGAGTGGCCCGAGATCGCCGACTCAATAAGCCAACCATCTTGGGGATAAGACCGGGTAGGTAGCTGAGAACATAGTCCTGCGAGATGGAATTCACTCCTACCCGCTCTGAGGGATTAGTAGAGAGGTTGTTCCCTTAAGTGCTCACTCCGGGTCTTGAACTAGGGATCCCACCCTCTCATTGGCCCGAGAGGGACTTGGTATAGTGATGAGATCACATACCAATCGGTTTGGTGGTTGGACCACAAACCAATAGTTTATTAGAGGATCAGTGGGACTTAAGGAACAAGATGTAATTACGGGGGTAAAACGGTTATTTTGACCCAGCTGTAATTACGAACGACCTTTGAAGGATCGACTTACTAATGATGGTTATATCAAGAGGACAAAAATATATCTACGGTGAGGAGAGTGCAACCCTTGGACTTTAGTGGAGTCTCTGGGGGTTAACGAATGTTGGTTAGCTTGGTTAAAGAGTTTGACCGGTTAATCTCGTATCGTTGGAGCTCATGATCTGTAGGTCCTTTAGGTTCTTCTGGCTAACTCGGATTAAGCCGTGTAACAATATGAGAGAAAAAAAATTTGAATTTATTGAATTTCGGTTTTGGAAGAATGATGGACATATTTAAATATGATTTAAATATGGGATCGGTGTAAAACATGAATAGGGATTCATGTGTGATGATTCAGTTTAAGAAACCGGGATTAGTCTTATTATTTAATTAATATTTGATATTGAATTAGATAATAATATTAACTAATTAAAAAGTTTAATTAAATATAGTTTATTTTGCTTATTACAATTAATTATGAATTAATTTTAAAATGACAAAATATTACAAGTGTGATTATAAGTCAAAGTGGAATTATCCATGAGTGGATTTATCCAAGTTGAGTGGGTTTATCCAAGTTGTGAAGTGGATTGTGAATCACCAACAACATGCATATAAACTCATCAATTTTGGAACACTTGGTTGAAGACTAATCCATCCAATTTGAGGTGTCATGCTAAGCAAAGACTTTGTTGCATGTGAATTGCCTATAAATTGGATGAAGTTCAAATGGTTTGAGGTTGATGAATTTTCAAAGAGTTTGAATATTTGGATGAGCATGAAGAGTTCATGTTACTTGAGAAATTAGAAAGCTAAGTGTTAGACTTCTCCTCACAAAATCCTCATCACTTTCATCTTCCCATCTTCTTCTTCCAAACTTTTTCTTTCATAAAGGAGTCCCACCACTCCGTTGCTCGGCCCGAGGATAGCGGGACTACCGAAGGTGGTTCTCGAGGAGTTCGAGGGAAGCTTCGAAGGGTTCGTGAGGAGATTCGAGCGTTGGAAGAGAAGTCTTTAGAACTACAAGAGCTATGTGTTCTAATTCCTTTTATTTCAAAGCTTTGTGCATGTTTCTTATTTAGCTAAATTGATGAAATTAGAGTGCCAATGATCCGTCTCGCTTCCGCTGCGCTACATGCGTTCCATCATAAAGTATGCCATATAGATTTTAAATCCCACCATAGGAAGCATGTTGCATGCATTGAAAGTATAATATAAGTGTTATGTTGTATAGTATGCATGCTTAATTCATGAGAATTAATATAAGTGTTATATTAATCTATGAATTCGATGTTGCTTGTTTAAAAGTGTAATTGATATAAGTGTTATATTAATTGTGAAATTAAACATACAACATAGTTGCCTTAGTTGAATATAATTGTTATATTCTTGCTTGGGAAGCATGTTATAAAATGAATGTAATGGTTATATTCTAGCTTAGGAAACATGTTATAGAATGTCTTTGTTTTATAAAGCGTTGTAAAATGAGATAGACATTTAAAATCTATAACAAAGATAAATGCATGCTCACTAAGGGTTAAAGAATTCCAATGCGATTAGGAATTTAGTATCGATTCGTTTTAATAGTTAAAATAGGTCGATATCTTGTAAAGTTAAGGTTACGAGAGAACTCACCCGGTGAGATCCTGCACTAAGGTTGATGGTATTTAAGATGACGGTTTACGGAACACCTCCTACCTGGGGATCGATCCGGTACTTAAGTTAAGTTAACCCGGATTTATGAGCATGCACGTGAGAGGTGTAAGGTTATAAACCGTTTATCACCTAGACATCTTAGGTAAAAGTATGTTCTACCTAGACTTAGGTTTATTGTCTTAGCTGGATAATGCCTAAGTAAAAGTATACCCAAACCATTCTAAAAAACTTAGTAGTGGTGTTGAGAAGGTATATATATGATATATCAATCTCCTCCTACGCTCTCCGCGAAGTTCACACCGTGAGATTTATGCTCGGCCTCGTGAAGTCAATAGGGCATCCCCATTCGGATGGTGTTTGCATAAATCAAGAGCAAGGTGAATGGAGAAAGTATTTATAGTAAGTGGGAGAAGGAAGTATGTCAATACATCCTGCGGTCTCCTCCATTAGGTGGAACCGTGAGATTTCCATGTTACGCCTGCTGGTTGCCCATAGTAGCACCGTCCATTTAGAGGGTCGTTTCATGGGAGTCGGAACAACTCAATCTCCATAAATGGATAGGGTCTCTTAGGTCCATTCCCAACTCTGACATTTCCATTCGGTTGCACTGTTGGGGCCAACCTTTGAGTTCTGAAAATGGCGGGTCACACTTACAAAGGATTACTAAGTTGTTAGTAGATTCTTGACCGAAGTAGCAATAACTAAGGTGTTATAGGAACATGGGTTATTCTGGTATTAACATTTAGTCAAGAATGTCTTGGTTCAGTGAAGGAGTGATTGACTGCCCCTCGGTAGCGGTTGCTCTGACTCACTTAAGTATCGTTGCAAATTAATAATGATTTTTTGGGTACATTATTACTTTTGCTAAAATCTTGTTTGGATGTATGAAATGGGTTAAAATCAATTCACTAATAGAATTTATTTTTTTTCAGCATGTCTAGCTCGTTTAACCAATTACTAGCTTATGATAAACTAAACGGCGATAACTACCTGACCTGGAAATCGAACTTGAATACGATTCTTGTTATCGATGATCTTAGGTTTGTATTAACAGAGGAATGTCCTCCCCCTCCTAGCTCGTCTGCAACTCGAACTGTTCGAGATGCATTTGACAGGTGGACTAGGGCTAATGATAAAGCCCGAATCTACATATTGGCCAACACATCCGATGTGTTAGCTAAGCAGCATGAGGTAATGGTCTCCGCTAAGGAGATCATGGATTCATTACAGACGATGTTTGGACAACCGTCCTCATCGGTCTATCATGATACCCTCATGGCGAGAAAAGCTGAGAAGAAACAACAAAGTAAATATGATTTACTCGTTGTTGAAACGTGTTTAGTGGAACATGATAGTTCTGCCTGGATACTGGATTCAGGATCCACTAACCATGTTCGTTCTTCTTTCCAGGAAACTAGTTCCTGGCAGCTGCTTGCTGAAGGTGAGATAACTCTCAGGGTTGGAACAGGAGAGGTTGTCTCAGCCAAGGCAGTGGGAGCTGTCAAGTTGTTATATAGAGATAGTTTCATTTTACTTGAAAATGTACTGTTGGTTCCTAGCTTTAAAAGGAACCTTGTATCTATCTCTTGTTTACTTGAACATTTGTATAAAGTGTCTTTTGATTTTAATGAAGCGTTCATTAGCAAAAGAGGTGTACATATATGTTCTGCGAAACTTGAAAACAACTTGTATGTGTTAAGACCAATAGAGCCAAAAGCTCTTTTGAACACCGAAATGTTTAAAACAGCTAAGACTCAAACAAAAAGGCAGAAACTTTCTTCAAGTACCTATCTTTGGCACTTGAGACTAGGCCACATTAATCTCAATAGGATTGGGAGATTGGTTAAGAGTGGTCTCCTAAATCAGTTAGAGGACAACTCTTTACCACCATGTGAGTCTTGTCTTGAGAACAAGATGACCAAACGATCTTTTTCTGAAAAAGGTCATAGGTCCAAAGAAACTCTAGAGCTTGTACATTCAGACCTTTGTGGTCCGATGAATGTTAAAGCACGGGGAGGGTATGAATATTTCATCAGCTTCATTGATGATTATTCTAGGTACGGCTATCTTTACCTAATGCATCATAAGTCCGAAGCTCTTGAAAAGTTCAAGGAGTATAAGGCAGAGGTTGAGAACACATTAGGTAAAACGATTAAAACACTCCGATCAGATCGAGGTGGAGAGTATATGGATTTGAGATTCCAAGACTATATGATAGAACATGGAATAGTATCCCAACTCTGAGCGCCCGAAACACCGAAGCAGAACGGTGTGTCCGAAAGGAGAAATAGAACCCTGTTAGACATGGTTCGATCTATGATGAGCTATGCTCAACTGCCTAGTTCGTTTTGGGGATATGCAGTAGAGGCTGCTGTATATATTTTGAACATGGTTCCCTCTAAGAGTGTTTCAGAAACACCTTATGAGTTATGGAGAGGGCGTAAAGGTAGTTTACGCCACTTCAGAATTTGGGGGTGTCCGGCACATGTGTTGGTGCCCAATCCAAAGAAGTTGGAACATCGTTCAAAATTATGCCTATTCGTAGGCTACCGCAAGGAAATGAAAGGTGGTCTATTTTACGATCCTCAACAAGATAAGGTGCTTGTATCGACAAACACCACGTTCTTAGAGGAAAACAACATGAGAGATCATCAACCTTCGAGCAAAATTGTTTTGACCGAACTTTCCAGGAAAGCTACAGATGGGTTAACAAGAGTTGTTGATCAGGCTGGTCCTTCTCAAGAGTTGAGAATACCTCGACGTAGTGGGAGGGATGTGAGACAAACCGACCGCTACATGGGTTTAACGGAAACCCAAGTCATTATATCTGATGACGACGTTGAGGATCCATTGACCTTTAAACAGGCAATGAATGAGATAGAGAAGGACTAGTGGCTTAAAGTCATGGACCTCGAAATGGAGTCGATGTACTTCAATTCGGTCTGGGATCTTGTAGAGCAACCTGATGGTGAAAGACCTATCGGTTGCAAGTGGATCTACAAGAGGAAACGAGACCAAGCCGGTAAGGTGCAAACCTTTAAGGCTCGACTTGTGGCAAAGGGTTATTCCCAGAGGGAAGGGGTGGACTATGAAGAAACCTTCTCCTTTGTTGCCATGTTAAAGTCGATTAGAATACTCTTGTCCATTGCCACGCTTTATGATTATGAAATTTGGAAAATGGATGTCAAGACAGCCTTTCTGAATGGCAATCTTGAAGAGAGTATTTATATGGCTCAACCAGAGGGGTTCATAATTCAGGGTAAAGAGCAAAAGGTTTGCAAGCTTAATCGATCAATTTATGGGTTGAAGCAAGCCTCTAGATCCTGGAATATAAGGTTTGATACTGCGATCAAATCTTATGGCTTTGAACAGAATATTGACGAACCTTGTGTTTAGAAGAAAATAGTCAATTTTGTTGTAGCTTTCTTAGTCTTATACGTAGATGATATCCTACTGATTGGGAATGATGTAGGATTCCTGACTGACGTTAAGCAATGGCTAGGGACCCAATTCCAAATGAAAGATTTGGGAGAGTCTCAGTTTGTTCTAGGGATTCAAATCGTAAGGAATCGTAAGAACAAAACGCTAGCGCTGTCTCAAACATCTTATATCGACAAGGTGTTGATACGATATTCGATGCATAATTCCAAGAAGGGTTCTTTACCTTTCAGGCATGGAATTCAATTGTCAAAGGAAGAGTGTCCTAAGACACCTCAAGAAGTTGAGGATATGAGACGAATTCCCTATGCATCAGCAGTCGGTAGTCTGATGTACGCCATGTGTACACGACCTGACATATGTTATGAAGTGGGAATTGTCAGTAGGTATCAGTCCAATCCTGGATATGATCATTGGACTGCCGTTAAACACATCCTCAAGTATCTTCGGAGAACGAGAGACTATGTGCTCGTGTATGGCGCGAAGGATTTGATCCTTACAAGATACACTGACTCTGATTTTCAAACCGATAAGGATTCGAGGAAATCCACATCGGGATCAGTGTTCACTCTTAACGGAGGGGCAATAGTATGGAGGCGTATAAATCAAGGTTGTATTGCTGACTCCACCATGGAAGCTGAGTATGTCGCGGCTTGCGAAGCTGCGAAAGAGGTTGTATGGCTTAGAAAGTTCTTGACGGATTTGGAAGTTGTTCCAAATATGAATTTGCCTATCACACTTTATTGTGATAATACTAGTGTTGTGGCAAATTCCAGAGAACCAAGAAGTCATAAGCGTGGAAAGCACATTGAGCGGAAATATCATCTCATCAGGGAGATAGTGCATCGAGGAGATGTGATCGTTATGCAGATCACCTCGGAGCACAATATTGTTGATCCGTTTACAAAGTCCCTCACGGCTAAAGTGTTCGAGGGACACCTAGTGAGTCTAGGACTTCGAGTTGTACAGTAGGATAGTAGGATAAAAGCCATGGAAATATTTGATATTCCAGTTTTTCTCATCCACCATGTAATACTCCACTGACGTTTTAGTCCAAGTGGGAGTTTGTTGGGTTTTATGTCCTAAAACTCGTGGTTTGTAAACTGAATGTATATTCTATTTTGCAATAAAGTTGTTATTGAGATTTATTCAGTAAAATTGTTGTTGAATAAAGTGAATTGTTTTTACTTTTAACCTAACTCCGATAAAAAAAGAACCCATGGCTATAGGTTGTATACTTGAACTTCATGTGTGACATGATTGTGGATCAAGTTCAAGTAATAGCCAGAACGGTCTATAGTATAGAGATAAGGTTGGGTACCTTATCCTGGGGACACTATTGGACGCGGCCCACTTTGTATAGTACAAACGATGTGATCCGAAATCATTCATGTGGAGACATGTGAGTGGGGGCGTCCTATGCAATGAGTTTGCATAAGATTGAACCGCGAAATAAAGTCACTCTTTCTTTATAACTTCGTTTACTGTAAAGACCGACTTTTTCATATGATGACCTAGGTTACTCGATCTGAATTCTGAGCACGCTATGAACTACTGTTTGTTCGGGCTTATCCTTTGACTTGTATGGGTGAGAGTGGCCCGAGATCGCCAACTCAATAAGCCTACCATCTTGGGGATAAGACCGGGTAGGTAGCTGGGAACATAGTCGTGCGAGATGGAATTCACTCCTACCCGCCTTCAGGGATTAGTAGAGAGATTGTTCCCTTAAGTGCTGACTCCGGGTCTTGAACTAGGGATCCCACCCTCTCATTGGCCCGAGAGGGACTTGGTATAGTGATGAGATCACTTACAAATCGGTTTGGTGGTTGGACCACAAACTAATAGTTCATTAGAGGATCAGTGGGACTTAAGGAACAAGATGTAATTACGGGGGTAAAACGGTTATTTTGACCCAGCTGTAATTACGAACGACCTGTGAAGAATCGACTTACTGATGATGGTTATATCAAGAGGACAAAAATATTTCTACGGTGAGGAGAGTGCAACCCTTGGACTTTAGTGGAGTCTCTGGGGGTTAACGAATGTTGGTTAGCTTGGCTAAAGAGTTTGGTCGGTTAATCTCGTATCGTTGGAGCTCATGATCTGTAGGTCCTTTAGGTTCTCCTGGCTAGCTCGGATTAAGCCGTGTAACAATATGAGAGAAAACGAATTTGAATTTATTTAAATTCGGTTTTGGAAGAATGATGGACATATTTAAATATGATTTAAATATGGGATTGGTCTAAAACATGAATATGGATTTATGTGTGATGATTCGGTTTAAGAAACCGGGATTAGTCTTATTATTTAATTAATATTTGATATTGAATTAAATAATAATATTAATTAATTAAAAAGTTTAATTAATTATAATTTATTTTGTTTATTAAAATTAATTATGAATTAATTTTAAAATGACAAAATATTACAAGTGAGATTATCCAAGTCAAAGTTGACTTATACAAGTTAGTGGATTTATCCAAGTTGAGTGGATTTATCCAAGTTGTGAAGTTGATTGTGAATCACCAACAACATGCATAAACTCATCAATTTTAGAACACTTGGTTGAAGACTAATCCATCCAATTTGAGGTGTCATGCTAAACAAAGAGTTTGTTGCATGTGAATTGCCTATAAATTGGATGAAGTTCAAATGGTTTGAGGTTGATAAATTTTCAAAGAGTTTGAGTTTTTGGATGAGCATGAAGACTTCATGTTACTTGAGAAATTAGAAAGCTAAGCGTTAGACATTTCTCACAAAATCCTCATCACTTTCATCTTCTCATCTTCTCCTTCCGAAGTTTTTCATTCATAAAGGAGTCCCACCACTCCGTTGCTCGGCCCGAGGATAGCAGGACTACCTGGGGTGGTTCTCGAGGAGTTCGAGGGAAGCTTCGAAGGGTTCGTGAGGAGATTCGAGTGTTGGAATTGAATTCTTTAGAACTACAAGATGTATGTGTTCTAATTCCTTTTAATTCAAAGCTTTGTGCATGTTTCTTTTTTAGCTAAATTGATGAAATTAGAGTGCCAATGATCTGTCTCGCTTCCGCTGCGCTACATGCGCTCCATCACTAATAAAGGTGGTTGTTCAATTGATGGGATCATAGGAGTTGCACTTCTTTCAGATACTTCATTGGTCATGCATACATGCTGAGTGTTATCCACAGATACATCCATCAATTCAGACATATTTAAATCATTCAAATCTACTTGTGCATAATTAGTAGCATATTTATCTAACAATTCATGCTCAAATTCTTCTTCAATTAACGAGTCTATTATATCTACAGTAGCACAGTGTTCAAGATCAGAGGGGTACCTTAAAGCTTTAAAAACACTGAACTTAACCTCTTCATCATGGACTCGCATGGTAAGCTCACCTTTTTGGACATCGATTAGAGCCCTACCTGTGGCTAAGAAAGGTCTGCCTAGTATGATTGGCACCCCCTTGTCTGCCTCGTAGTCCAAGATTATAAAGTCTGCAAGAAAAATAAATTTGTCAACTTTGACTAGTATATCCTCAATCTTACCTTCAGGGTATGAAATGGATCTGTCTGCAAGTTGCAAGGTGACTGTGGTTGGACGTGATTCTCCTATCCCAAGCTGTTGGAACAGTGACAAGGGCATGAGGTTGATGCTGGCTCCCAGATCACACAAAGCTCTGCCCACATGTTTGCCTCCCAACTCTACTGGCAAAGTGAAGGAACCAGGGTCCTTCTCCTTCTTTGGCAGCTTGTTTTGGAGTATGGAACTGCACTCCTCAGTGAGGTTCACTGTTTCAAATTCACCAATAACTTTTTTGTTAGTGATAATATCTTTTAAGAATTTTACATATGATGGCATAGACTGCAAAACTTCCACAAAGGGAATATTAACATGGACTTGCTTCAGAATTTTCAAGAACTTATGGAAATGCGCTTCCTGTTCTTGTTTCTTTTTAAGCCGTCTAGGGAATGAAGGTGGTGGCACATAGGTAGGCAATTCAGGTTGCCTAATGACAGGTGGAGTCCTCAAAATTTCTTTTGGTTCCTCAATGATAGGTTCCAGCCTCACCCTTGTTGTGCTTGGTTGTATTTGATCAAGATTGGGCAGAGAATCCAGTGGAGCACTAGACTCTTCATTCTCTACTCTCTTTGGTGCTTCTTTGTTGTTGATCACCAATGGCCTTCCACTTCGGAGTTCAATAGCTTTAACTTGTTCCTTACCATCCCTTCTTGGCGTTTCAGTGTCTGCAGGCAGTCTGCCTTGGGGCTATTCTTCAGCTCATTTGCCAACTGCCCTATTTGAAACTCTACGCTTCTCCGGGTTGCTTGCTGGCTCTGCAAAGTTGCATCATTCTTTGCTATGTACTCTTTCAGCAAGTTCTCCACTGATGTTCCCATTGGTTGGTTGTTGACATATTGTTTCTGATATGGGGGTTGACTAGTTTGTTGTGTGAAACCAGGTGTTCCACTTGGCCTTGGTTTATTTTGCACCTGACTTGTGCTTTGTTGTCCACCCCAAGAGAGATTTGGGTGGTTTCTCCAACCAGGGTTATATGTGTTGGAGTACGGGTTATTCCTTGGTTGTTGTTGACTTCCAACATAGCACACCGAGGATGAATTACCAGGGCAAAAGTCATACATATGCCCTTCCCCATAGAATCCACAGACTAGTGCCTCACCTTGGCTAGCTATTGTGCTTGTTGAAACAGCTGCTACCGTGTTGACACTTTGTTGAATATTGGTTTGAGTCATTTGCTTCACCAGGTTGGTCAGAGCATTGATTTGGCTGCTCATTGCACTGAGTGCATCCATGTCTTGAGCCTTCCTTCTGTTTGGCTCCACAGGATCGCCTGACCATCGAAAATGTGATGTTGAGATTTTCTCCAAAATCTAATAGGCTTCATTATAGCTCTTGGATAACATCGAACCTCCAGCTGAGGAATTCAACACTTGCCTCGTGCTGGGGTTGCATCCTTTGAAGAATACTTCGATCTGGATACACCATGGAATGCCATGGTGTTGACATTTGAGTAAAAGATCTTTGAATCTGGTCCAAGCTTCATGTAGAGACTCATTCTCAGCTTTCTTGAACTTGGTGATGTCATCTCGAAAGTTGGAGTTCCTATCTGGTGGGAAATATTTCACCAGGAACTTCTCAGCTAGGTCCATCCAGTTGACAATTGATCCAGAGGGGAAGGAATTCAACCATGTCTTGGCTTTGTCTCTCAAAGAATATGGAAACAGGTACAATCGCAAAGCCTCTTGAGACACTTCTGGAATGACAAAGGTGTCACTTACTCCAAGAAAATTCCTCAAGTGATTGTGGGGGTCTTCATTCTCCACTCCGAAGAATTGTCCAACTGTGGACAACATCTGAAACATGACAGGTTTCAGTTCGAATGAGTGAGCTGTGATCTCGGGGCGTATGATGCTCAGATTTAGCTCCTCAGGCATAGGTACAAGGTATGATAGAATCGCACTATCCTTATCATTTGCAATTTCAATGGGATTGCGAATGTTAAGTGCTCGATTTGGTGCTTCTTCTGCTCTTTCCATTTCAGCTTGTTGTGGTTCAAATTGTACTGACTCTGCGTGGTCAGCAATGTGCTGAATTACAGGTTGCTTTGGCTGTTTAAAAAGGCGTTTCTTAATTGTAGTTCTGGCCCTTATATTTGGAAACTCATTCATAAACTAGTTTTGTTAGTACCTGCAAAATAAACGCAAAAGATTAGCTCCAATATATTAAGCTATTCTAAAATAACAGAAATCGTGTTTATTAAACAAAATCCCCGACAGCGGCGCCAAAAACCTGTTGCGTGCTCAGTGTGTATGTAAAATGTAAATGCGAAGAGCACTCAGATCATGCAAGCATACATGGTCTGCAGCAAGTGATAAGTATAATTTAATTCGTTTTCCCACAGAGATTGAGTTTAGTGACTAACGATTTGATGTGCTAAATTAGATAAGGTAACTTAAATTGGGTAGATTTTGGGTTGATGTACTGAAATAATAAAGAAGCAAGAAGGATGCAATTATAAATGCAAAGCAAGTAAAGAGAGAAAGCTATAATGTGGAGAAGAAGAATTGCGGGTCTCGCAATGTTTTCGCAATAAAATCGCAAAGATAAAAAACCTACGGAAAAGCCTAAGGCAAAAAGCAGAAATATTTTATTGCGGTTCTCGCAATAATCTCTCAATAAATTAGCAACGATTTAAATGCAAAGTAAGACAACAAGGTCGACTTAAGAGTCCTCTATAGGCATTTAACTATGATCATTCAACAATAGATTAACATATCATGCATCGTTTTAGCTAAGTCTCATGCATCTCTCGATTACATGCATTAGATCTTTTAGTTTACTCATATCCAAGTAAGACTTAAAAACCCATTTATACACACAAGCTAACAAACGTGCTAGGAGAACGCCTAATCCTAGGTCATTCTCTGGTTACCATTAAAGGCTAACATGAATGGATGGCCAGTCGAAATCGCCCATGGGATGAAGCTCACATACATTCAATGCATTCATGCTATTCTACATGTTGAATTCTCATATTTCTAGCATACAGATTCATCTTTAGCAGACCTCTCTTAGATTAGTTACTCATGGTTTTCAAAGAACTAAGGGAGATGGATTGATTGAACATGAATTAAAGAACTCAGTAAAATTAATTGAATAAGAAATGACAAGATGAAGAACTCAACAAAACTAATTGATTACTCTTTAGAGACAAGGTACAAAATACTTCATAAAACAAACGTGAAAAGGTTCGAAAGCAGTAAAGAATAACGAGTGCAGAAGTAACGATTCAGAACACTGTCGCAAATGGAAAATAGTAGGGAGAAAGCAGTAAAGAAAGCTGTAAATCTGCAAGGATCCTCCACGTCACTAAACGCCTCGGATGAAGGGGAAGATTAGCTGATCTTGGGGATAATTTCTATCAGAAGAGAAGAAGGATCTTCTCTTCTTCCTCTCGAATTATCGACGCCAAGGGCTGATTTCTTCGATCCAACAAACGGGAGAAGGAATTTCGTCTGCAAATTGCTTCGCAACTGGGATCTCCTCGCTTCAGATTTCTTTATTTTCCTTCGTCATTCGTCTCCTTTTATAGCCTCTACAGGTACCTTCAGCCGCGGATCACCATCCATTCTGAATAACAACGTCCCACGTGGCAGTAGTGGAAAGCTTTGGCGGCTGGAAAATCGCAACAACGACGACTGACGGCTGGAAAAGTTCAGCAGAAAATACTGGCATTGCGGTTTCCTTGCGAGGGCCGCAATGCTCTGTTTAGTTTTCATTGCGAGGTCCGTAATGTTTCCGCAATGTTCCTGCAATGTACATTTTAGCTCTTTTTACATCATTTTGCATCATTTTTCGTTCCTTTTCCAAATAAGTCTTATTTTAGCATCATTTCTCAATTTCTCACTTTTAAGCACACATTAAGCTAACTTCTAACAAAAACACTCAAGAATTTACATGATTTTTAGGTAAATATAGCCCTAAATAATGCACTTTTGGAGAGGTAACAGCCTCCTAGGGTCACCTTGCAGGCGGGACATGAGAATCTCACGGTTCAATCCAATGGAGGCGATCGTAGGAAGTATTGACGTACTTCCTTCTCCCACTTACTATAGACACTTACTCCATTCAGCTTGCTATTGAAAGTTGCAAACACCACCCGACTGGAGATGCCTCTAATGACATCATGAGGCCCTGCAAAATTCTCACGTTGTGAACTTTAGGGAGTGCGTAGCAGGAGAGGGATATATCATATATTCCTTCTCAACACTTCTACTAAGCATCGTGGACGGTAATTTTAGGGTAAATACTCAGGTTTTATCCGGCTAAGAAAATAAAACCTTATGTCTAGGTAATCTATTTATCTGAGATGTCTAGGTTATTAACAAATTATTAACCTCACACCTCACACGCATGCTCATAAAGCATGGTTAACTTTACTCAAATACCGGGTAGTCCCCAGGTAGGAGGTGTTCCGTCAATTCAAGTCCAACAACCTTAGACAGGAGTTCACCGGGTGAGTTTCTCATAACCTTAGCATTTACGAGATAACGACCTATTTTATCTAATAAAACAGACCGAACCATTTAACCCTAAATGAGCATGCCACTTATCTTTGTTATAGATTTTAAAAGTCTATGTCATTTTTACAACACTTGCAAAAAAACTAGACTTACTACAACAAACTTCTATATTCTTTTCAAACATACATTCGCTAAGGCATGACAAGTTGAATATTTAACTTCATAATCAATATAAAACTTATATCGATTATGCTCTTAAACATACAACTCCTAATTCATAAATTAATATAACACTTATATCAATTTTCATGAATTAAACATGCACCCTATACATTATAACACTTATAACATACAATATGCATAAAACTAATGTTGAAAGTTTTAATTTCATAATTAATATAACACTTATATCAATTATTCTATTAAACAACAACATCCAATTCATGTATTAATATAACACTTATATTAATACTCATGAATTAAACATCATATACATTATAACACTTATAACATACAATATGCATAAAACTTAGGCAACTTATGTTGTAGGTTCAATTTCACAATTAATATAACACTTATATTAATTATTCTATTAAACTAACAACAACTAATTCAAGAAATTAGAATTACATACCCTTGTAGTTCCGATTTCTTCAAGCTCCGCCGCACGTTCCTCGTCACGAACACTTCGAACCTCCTCTCACGAATGCCCCGAGGACCACCCGAGGTAGTCCCGCTATCCTTGGCGCCGAGCAACGGAGTTGTGGGACTCTGAAGCAAAAGAAAAGAAAAGAAAGAGAAACAAAGAGGAAGAAGAAGAAGGATGGTTGGTTGAGAGAACTCCGTAAACAGAAGCTCCAAAAAACTGTTCTGCTGGTTTATGTAACATATGTCTTACATGCATTGTGCATGTAAGACATATATATATATATATATATATATATATATATATATATATATATATAAATATAATTATTATTATTATTTTAAAAATTAAATAAAATCTAATTAATTTTAAATAATAATAAATATTTTTTATTTATTAAAATTTTTAATAAATAAGATATATATATATATATATTAATTAAACTTTTTAATTAATTAATATTATTTAATTCAATATCAAATATTAATTAAATAAAATGGCTAAACCCGATTTTCCGAAAACTGACTTTTTTGCACATGAATCCTATTCATGTTTTAGACCATTCCCATATTTAAATCATATTGAAATATGTCCATGATCCTTTCACAAACCGAATTTGAACAATTCAAATTCTTTTTCTTTTTCTTTTTATTTTTACAAACCGAGCTAGCCAGGAGAACCTAAAGGACCTACAAATCATGAGCTCCAACAATACGAGATTATTCGGTTAAAACTCTTTTAACCCGAATCAATCAACTTTCGTTAACCCCCAGAGACTCCACTAAAGTTCGAGGGTTGCACTCTCCTCACTGTAGATATATTATGTCCTCTTGATATAACCGTCATGGGCAAGTCGACCCTTCACATGTTGTTCGTAACCACAGCTAGGTCGTTTAAACCGTTTAACCCCTACATTACGTCTTTGTTCCTTGAGTACCACTTACACCTCTAATGGACAATAGATCAGAGGTCCTACCAACATATCAATTAACCCTCTCTGATAATGAGAGGGTGAGCGCTCATTGTTCAAGCCCCAGAGTCAGCTATTAAGGGAACAACCTATCTACTAACCCTGAAAAGTGGGTTAGGAGTGGACTCCAACTTACTAGCCTATGTCCCCAGCTACCTATTGGACTTTATCCCTGGGATGATAAGTTATTGAGTCGGCGCTAATAGGCCACTCTCACTCGTACAAGTCTAAGGATACTGTCTAATAATCAGAAGTTCATAGTAAGCTCAGGATTAAGATCGAGTTACCTAGGCCATCTGTTTGAAATAGTGGGTCTCTTTAGTAAACAGTTTTATAAAGAGAGAGCGACTTTTTCGTGGTTCAGTCTTATGCAAACTCATTGCACAGGACGCCCCCGCTCGCACATCTCCATGTGAAACGATTCGGATCACATCGTTTTGTACAATACAAAGCGAGCCGCATCCAATAGTGTTACCAGGATAAGGTACCCAACCTTATATGTATAATATAGACTGTTTTGACTGTCTACTTGAGCCTCATCCACATTCATGTCATACATGAAGCTCAAGTACTCATCCTTCGCCATGGGTGTTGGTCATTGGTATAGATTAATCCAAACACGTTTCACTTTATTCCAGTAAACTCTTTTACTGAATAAAACTAATAACTCTTTATTCTAAATAGACAATTTACAAACATAACTATTTACAAACCACGAGTTTTAGGACATAAAACCCAACACAAGTAGCCTTGATGGGGTCATCATTCTTCATCATCATTTAAATCCGCAATGCACACCAAAGGGGAGATCTCGGCGCAATTTCTTCTTCGTAGCCTTGCTGGCACCATCATCGGCTACGTCGCGCTCCCTTTTCGAAGTAAGACCAGGTTCTACCTCCACGTTTGCAGTCTGCATGTGGTCTTTCGATCGTGCATTGTCACTCGAAATTTCAATGGTCACCGACAGGGTGGGGTGGTGTACAAAATTTTGAGGCTACTATTCTCTTCCTCCGTGTTGACTTCCTCGTGCTTTTCTTCCATGTTTTCCTCCGACTCCGAAGTCGTGATGCCAAAACAATGATTGTACATACCATAACCGTGTTCTCCACGGAAAGGTGAGAACTCGTCTCACGAGTCATCTGACCAAGAATATGAACCCATGGATGAATATGAAGTTGAAGGAATAGGAATTTCAAGGAATTGGAAGTTGAAGGAATATGAATTTTAAGGTATATGAAATATTTAACTAATAACTTGCATTATAAAGTCGTTTCATAAAAACTTGTAACGAATCGTAACCATGAGTCGTGATGGGGATAAGAACTCAAAGTATCGGATTTCGTGTTAAGCGTCCATCCTCGTGTTCATCAACCCTAATTAAAATTGCAATCATATCACTGCGCCTGAATGAGTGTTTATTGACATGTGCACTCATGATTACGGTAGCCGTCATCGGGATAAGTGTCACAAAACCTGGTTTCCAAATGATGGCCCACTCGATTGAGATATTCGATAAGTTTCGTTGATTGAGATATTCGATTGTTGGGATTTATGCCCTAAAGCCTCGTAATTAATTAATAAATATTTGATAAATATTTTATTATTATTATTTGCAATTTATAATATTCATTATATAAATTAAATCCAAGGTTATTAGTGTAATCTTGAACTGTATGTAGTTGACATACGGGAGGATCATGTTCAAGTAATAACCTAAAGGGTCTATAGTATATGGATAAGGTTGGGTGCCTTATCCTGGTAACACTATTGATATGGCCCACTTTGTAATTGTTACAAATGATTTGATCCAAATCATTCATGTAGAGACATGTGAGTGGGCGATCCTATACAATGAGTTTGTATAAGACTGGATCACGAAATATATAATCTCTCTTTATAAATCCGTTATTTGAGAAGATTAATATTTCACAAGATGATCATATTTGACTCGATCTTAATCCTGAGTGAGTTATGAACTCCTGCCTGTGAGGGCTCGTCCTTTGATTTGTATGGGTGAGAATGACCTTTATAGCCGATTCAATAAGCCTACCATTTTGAGGACTTGACCAAATAGGGAGTTGGGAATGTAAGTTTCTTAAGATGGAATTCACTTCATCCCATATAGGGAAAGTAGATGAGTAGTTCCCTTAAGTGCTGATTTCGGGACTTGAACAATAGGGCCCCACCCTCTCACTGGCCCGAGAGGGACTTCGTTTATGGTTGGATCATAAACAGGTTGTTCATTAGAGAATCAATGGTACTTAAGGTGTAGGATGTAATTACAGGGGTAAAACGGACTTTTGACCTAGCTATAATTACGAACAACTCGTGAAGGATCGACTTGCATGTAATGGTTATATCCATGGACACAACTTGTCGTACAGTGCATAAGAGTGCAACTCTAGGCCTATGGTGGAGTGACCTAGAGTTAATGAATGAAAGTCAATTAATTATTGAGTTTAATTAATTAATTTTGTATAATTGGAGCTTATAAATCTGTAGGTCCATAAGGTCCCCTTGCTAGCTCATAGTAACACTAAAAGGATCAATTTAGTTGAAAGAAAAATTTGAAATATTCAAATTAATATTTAATATATGTTATAAAAAACTAGAACATTAACCACGATGGTTGAAGAAGAAAGTAGAGAGGATGTCTTCTCTATTCAGTTGTGTTCTTCAAAAGTTACAATAATCAATATTTATAGGGTTTACAAGACCTAAAGAAGGTAAGGAAAGGGAGAAATTACAGGAGAAGATACAGGAGAAACAAAGGGGGGAAGTTAATGGGAGCAGTTACATGCTATCTTAAGGACCTCTTAAAATATTCATAACACTCCCCCTTAGATGTCCATAGTATATAGAATATAATTCTAGTGAAGGAAAAAGAATACATTATTCATATACTTTAACAATTGCCTCATTAAAAACCTTGCTAGGAAAACCCAGTGGGATAAAACCATAGTCAAGGGAAAAAGAGTGCAACACATTTTCTCCCCATCATGTAAACATTATTTGAGATTTTTGAATCGTCGCATTCCAATGTTGTGTGTCAACTTCTCAAATGTTGCAGTAGGTAATGCCTTTATAAATAAGTCCGCCAAGTTATCTTTTGAAGAAATTTGTTGAACATTGATGTTTCCTTTTGCTTTAAGGTCATGAGTGTAGAAGAGCTTTGGCGAGACATGCTTCGTTCTATCTTCTTCAATATATACACTGCTCTGATTTGTGTTTGTGTTGTCTTCATATAATGTTGGTCAGATGATCATCGTGGGAAGACAAGCCACAAGTGTTTTACAAACATATTGAATCATCGATCTTAGTCATGCACATTATTGGCTTGCCTCATGAGTTGACATGATTTCAACATGATTTAAAAGTAATTGTTATAGTATGCTTCAAAGACTTCGATAATATAAAAGTTCTTCCACGTGTATTAAATAAATTGTCTAAGATCTCACATTATATGAGTTAGATAAATAACATGCATTTTCACATCCAACTAAATCGAAATTAGATTTACAAAATAAATCTACGTAAATCAATTCTCATAATATATGTTTAACTCTATTTCGATATCTTTCTGTTGGAGAGATATTATATCAATGTATACTGAAAAATACTACAAGATGCCGTGTATAATTAGTAAACATACATAAGTGCACTTATTTCCTAAAAGTGTGGCTCTTCAGGACCGATAAGTTTCTCATTATCTTCTCGAGATCAGAAGATATATTTTTCACATCAAGTGAAGGAAATATCATTGAAATGTTCAATGATGTACTTAATCTATGTAAAATCTATTATGTATAAATTGATTGATGGAATTTATTCTCTATATACTGAATTTGCAAGCCAAGGCAAAACTTTATTTTTCGAGAACTTTGATCTCGATCTATTTCTTAAGGAATTATATTGCCTTTGAAATCTCTTCAGGAGTTTCCATTGCAATTAGATTATCAACATATACAACAATAATATATAGCAAATTCTGACTGTGATTTCTTTGTTAAACCATAAGAACAAATAAGGTCCTTATTTCAATAGATATTCACTATTTTCGTTTGGATTGTTTTAATCCAGATAAAGATCTAATCAGTAATTTGATCGAATATAATTCTCTAGCATTTGAATTATATGACTGGTATATACCTTTAATCCTTAAGAGATTTTCATTTAAGAAGATCCATATATAATATGTTTTGACTACATCCATAAAATGTACATGTCAATCTTTTCATACACAACCAAGTCAATTCAATAACTCAATGTTATTGCATCCACCCCAAGAATCCTTGAGCAACAAGTCTCGCTTCATATCTGGTGACTTCATTTTTTTCTTATAAATAACCATTTGTATCTCCCATGACACTTTCTAGTGTTTGGACTACTGGTCCAAAGTCTCATGTTTTGAAAATGAATTTAGTTGTGTTTGGACTACTTCTTTCCACTCGAGTCAATCTTTTCGTTGTCGACACTTTTCTACATAACTAAACTCATAATCCTCATTTTCATAAATATCGTGAGCAACATTGTCAGCAAAATAGTTGTCAACTTATATTTGTTTGGTTTCATCTGTTTCTTGTCATGACATAATTTATCGAGTTCTCATTATTCTACTCAGGTATTTAACCTTCTTCGATATTCTTATGAGTAGTTATATTCAGGAATTCTTCGGGAATATCCACGTTCTCAATTGAATCATTTTGATTATTAACTATTCTTCTTCTTCGAGAGTTTTTATATTTGGAACTCATTGATCTATCACGCTTCTAACGTGTCTCAAACTTGTTAGTTGTGACAACTTACTATGTTGGGATATCAAAATCTTGCATTTGATTTGCAATTGAACTTCTAGTTCACATTGATATGTATGGGGATCTAAATGAGACAATAACAAATGCATTTCATTCAATTTATTTTTCCAACTTCTTCCCAATTTTCCCCCCTAATGTTGGGAAATTTGTCTCATTAATGACAATAATTAACAAATATGCAGTAAATACAATACCCATTAGGCGTTCAAGATATATAATTATGGATGAGAAATCAAATTTAATATATTTCTAACCTCTTTTATTTGAGGAACCCATCATTGTATGTTATGGTGGAACAACTTGAACATTTACTGCACATCCTAGTTAAAATATATTTTGGCTTCTGGCCATAAATGAATTAGAATAAGCTACCAGCTTCATGCAAAATAGGATGAACCCATACATATATTAGAAGTTTTGCTCTCGTGATTTCATTAAAATCAGGTTGGGTATGAACATGAATTACAAGATGTTCAATAATTATCTCAATTAATTATTTGAGGAAATGACCATCTACTGGATGCGTCCACTAAGACCATAAAATATCCAGATTAATTAATTCGCAAATATCACCATATAATTTATTCTTAAAATATAGGAGGGATCTAATCTCAATCTTAGCTAGTGAGTGTCTAATCAATAAATTTTCTTTAGAGCAAATAACATATGACAATTTATTATAATGAATCTTCTGCAATGGATGCCTATATGCATTCTCAATAATTATTTGTAAATATTGACTCATAATGACCTCAATCGATTATTTAAAATAGTAAAGATATTTGGATTAACGAACTTCAGTTCATTGTTGCATATATCAATTACACGAATATGTGTAATATAATTCAACGGAAAAAATAGGCAACTTTTCTAGTATAGTTTTCCATGAGACAATAGATATAATATATAAATATTATATTATTCTTATTATCAGTCTATATATGGTAACTTTTAGCCTGATTATCTTTAAAAACTTAGTAGATCTCTCTTTGATTTATTAGAGGATAAAACAAATCAATTGTAAATTTTGCTCCTCTAAACCAAATAAATTTGCTTTTCCAAAATATCATTTGCTCCTCTAGACCAAATAAATTTTCTTTTCCAAAATATCAAGTCTACACGACCTTAGATCTATTGATTTTTGCTTCTCGCATAATAATATTTGAAAAAAATAATTGTTTACTTTTAAGTCTATTGTGCTTATAGTTGCACAATCAACCTAAAGTGCATCTAATAAACAAAATTAATTTTAGGAAGAATAATTAATTAATACATACATCTTTCAAACTTTGTCATATGATGTCTCGAACAAATATATAACCAAGTTCAAAAAATTCAATTTTTTTTTTTTATTTTCAAAAAAAAGAAGTTCAAAAAATTCATCCACATAAAAATAATTCAAATGTATGACATTCATCAAATACGGATGACAAATAATTATTTCCAAAATAATTAAGATGCATGACATGTTTAGCATATGGTCTAAACAACAAAAACTTGATGCAACAATCAAATAATTTAATTTATATTTCAATAGGCGTGATTAAATAAATAAAGCAAAATTGATTAGCATATCTTTATTTTCAAAAATATTTTTACTTTTAGGTATCCATGCAAATTTAGGTTTTAGAAACCCTTAATCTTACCTTCTATTCAAACCTGAAATAGTAACCATTTTCATTTCTTCTCTATATACTGCCGCCAGAAAGAAAGAAAAAAAATACATATTGATTTTTTTAACTATTGAATTATTATCATCTCGAACTTGAATATATATATATATATTAAATTATTTTTTTTGACAATGTGAAAGGTGGGGAATCGAACCTAGTACACCTCATAGTCACTAGGTCACCACCTGCTTAATTTTCTCTATATTGATGGAGCAAGCAACAAGATAGATTTCTTTCATATTTCATGTAAAAATATAAATGTCAAATCAATACAAAAGGAGGAAATAGAAATAGGAGACTGACTATTAGAGAAAGACCTCAAACAAAGGAGATTAAAGAGTAATTCAATTTACCTCGGAAGCAGAATTCTAGAAGGTTTATCTCAACAAATTCAGTTAACAAATTAATTCCCTTTTACTCATTCTTCAATTGAACAAAAACGTAAAGAAGACATATTTGTCTTCTTTCCCAGGAAGAAAGAAGTAATCATGAATAATCAACCAATTAAAAAAAAATACACCATTACTTGTCATGCCTTATGATTACCTCAAAACTAATGCCAAATGTCTCAGCCTAACCAGTCAATTTTTCAAACCAACCATAATATACTTTTATGCAATATTCAAATAATTTAAAAACATATATCAATATGTGTATAATAAAATAAAATTGATAGGCATACTTAGCATATTTCAATCAATTTGAATTGCACTAATTTAAATCCAATAGATATGTTAGTTTTCAAAGAAAAACTCACTGTCTAAACTTAAGGTTAAGAAAACCTAAATATATGTCTTTAATTCACTGTCAGAATAAGCAAAATATACACATATGAAATAAGCACATACATGAATCATCTTTTTCCACTTTTAGACATTGAAACCCCACTTTGGAGATTGAACACATTCAATCTTTATAATTGGATTATTCAATGTGGTGATGAACAATTCAAATTTACTTTTAAAACTCCTTCAACCTAGAGACCACCACTCAGACTAACAATAACCGCGAACGAGTAGATTATTCATGGATAATTTTAGGCTCAATATTTTAATAACAACGACATCAAGTTGAATAATATTAAAGGCGCCGTATATATAGGGATCTACCCCGTAAATCTCGTTGTATATGGTTGTATATACAATGACTATTTCTTCAAGTCAGCACTTTAGATTCTATATTAAGCTTTCTGTTTCCTAGAATAAAGGTGTGGTTAGTCTTCCCTACAAAATCGGAACTGTATGACTGTATATATACTCATGGCTTTGGCCATTCTCAATAACAGAAAATATATGAATATCTGTTCCACAAAACTCTTTATGGTATCAGAGCCACTCCAAGACAGGAGACGGCGACGACCATTTTCTCATTCTTGAACAATTGAATGGTTGATCCTTCACCACAAAATCCGACGATCGTCATCCCGATGGCAGGTGATGGAATCCCCAAACCTCTTGACTCCACATCACCATACTATCTCCATCCCTCTGACGGACCGCATATCACAATTTGTCCTATTGTGTTATGCGGTGAGAATTATAACGAATGGGTTCGGTCAATGCGAAATAATTTTCGTGCGAAAAATAAACTCGGCTTTCTCGAAGGAAAGCTAACCAAACCAGCAGTAGGAACGCCAGAAGCACCCTTATGGGTACAAGTTAATTCCACTCTTGTGGGGTGGATTCATAATACCCTTGATCCAGTTCTACGCTCCTCTATTTCGCAACCAGACGATGTGAAAGATATGTGGGAAGATATCCGACAACGATTCTCGATAGGCAATGGTCCGAGAATTCATGAGTTAAAAACTCTCTTAGGTACGTGCAAATAGCGCGGGCAACCTGTAGTCAATTACTATAACGAACTAAGGAAAATATGGGATGAACTTGCGGGATATTCGAGTGTTCCGACGTGCACTTGTGATGCTGCCACTATTCTCGCTACAGAAAAGGAAAACGAAAAGGTACATGCTTTTCTTGTTGGTTTGGACTCAACTCTTTATGGAACTGCTGTTTCAAACATTTTGATGTTGGATCCTTTGTCGAGCCTCAACACGGTTTTTGCTAAAATCGTGACTGAAGAACGACGCCACACTCTCGCTCGGTCTCATGAAACCAATCCCGATGTTGTCAGTTTCATGACACAAAGCGTTGTTCGAGGGAGAAATGATAGACCTCGAACCAATAGTGTTTGCTCACATTGCTCGAAGTCTGGACATGAACAAGACAACTGCTTCGAACGAATCGGGTACCCAGAATGGTGGTTTCCTGAGAGCCGCAATAATGCGGTGCAAGGTAGAGGCAGGGGCAGATCCGGTCGAGGGGGAAAGAAAATTTTTGCCAGAGGAGGTCGTGGCCCGATAGCACATGCGGCGACCACCTCGCAGCCTGCTGGTGAATATGTGTCTGTCCAAGATTCAGATCGGCGTGGTATTCCCGGTCTCACAGATGATCAGTGGACTACTCTTATGCACATGCTCAACAATTCAAAAGGACAGCCCTCTTCACATGATAAGTTGAATGGTAAGTGTGATTCTACCGAATGGATAATCGATACAGGCTGCTCGAATCACATGACTGGTAATGCTAAATTATTTAGCCAATTGCGTGATGTTTCTCCTACTTCTGTTGGTCTGCCGAATGGTAAACAAACTTTTGCTACCAAGGAAGGCACAATAACTTTGAATAATTATATGGTGCTCCGTCGTGTACTATATGTTCCAGATCTCACTTGTAACTTGGTGTCTGTGTCTCACTTGCTTGCTGATCAATCATATTTTATCACTTTTACTAATAAGCTTTGCATCATACAGGACCGTGTCTTGAGGACTTTGATTGGAGCGGGTGAACAATGTGATGGGGTTTATTGGTTTCGGCCTTTGCAACAACATCAAGCTTATCAAGAGATTGTGGGTAATAACAGAGAATTGTGGCATCGACGGTTGGGTCATCCTTCTCGAAAAGTAGACTTTATTTTGCCAGATACTGAACTCCAGGAAATAAGGATGTTGATGTTATCCATGACTCTTGTGAAATTTGTTTACGAGCTAAGCAAACTAGAAGCATGTTTTCTCTGAGTAATAATAGAGCAACAAATGTTTTTGATTTAATCCACTGTGATATATGGGGTCTGTATTCTTTGTCTGCTAGTAGTGGTGCTCGTTATTTCTTAACTATTGTTGATGATTGTTCTCGGGCTGTATGGATATATTTGATGACTGTCAAAGCTGAGGTATCACAACTTCTTAAGGATTTTTGTCGCATGATTAAAACTCAATTTGATAAGCATGTTAGGATTCTTCGAAGTGATAATGGGAAAGAATTTACATGTCTTCATCGTTTTTATGCTGATCATGGTATTCTCCATCAAACCTCTTGCGTTGATACACCGCAACAAAATGGGCGTGTAGAACGTAAACATAGGCATATTCTTAATGTGGCTAGGGCATTACTTTTTCAAGCCAATCTACCTATTTCTTTTTGGGGGGAGAGTATTCTGACAGCCGCCTATATCATCAACCGCACCCCTACTCCATTACTTAATAATGAAACACCCCACGAAATTCTTTTTGCATCACCTCCTAAGTATGATGTCCTTCGTGTCTTTGGATGTCTTTGTTTTGCCAAAAACCAGCCTCGTATAAAGGACAAGTTTGGTTGTCGTTCTCGACGATGTGTGTTTGTGGGGTATCCGTTTGGTAAAAAGGGATGGCGTTTGTATGACTTAGAAGCAAAGGTATTCTTTATATCGCGAGATGTTGTATTTTGTGAACAAAAATTTCCTTTCTCCGAAGATGTCTCCTTGCATAATGTTGATAATCCATCTGAAAATACGAAGTATTATGATAGTGTTGCTTTTCTTGAGGATATTGTCTTACCATATGGGAGTAAGGATGCCTCGGGCATTGCCGAAGATATAGAAATGGAAAATGTTGCGTCCTCGGGGATGACAACAGATATACCTCGGGGGAATGCTGAGTCTTCGCGTATGTCAGAAGATATACCACTGACTATATCGGTATGTACACCACCTGCAATTAGTGACTTGGATACTGGACATGTTGTACCTACGGTTGAACCTATTGTGCCTGAAACTGGTTGAGGCCATCGACTAAAGAAACCCTCGTGTAGATTCAAGGGTTTCATCACCAAAACCGTTCGTGTTACCAAACCTGTCACATCACTTGTTCACGATTCAACAAAGTCCTCAGGTACTCCTTTTCCCATTGCTTATTACGTAAATTGTGATAAATTTTCGGCAAAACACACCCACTTTTTGGCAGCAATTACTACAGGAACTGAACCTACCTCCTTTAAAGAGGCTGTTAAGGATCCAGGTTGGCGAAAGGCTATGCAAGATGAAATAGATGCACTTGAAAGGAATAAGACTTGGACTCTGGAGGATCTTCCACCCGGAAAGAGAGCAATTGGTTGTAAGTGGGTTTATAAAATAAAATATCGATCTGATGGTGCGATTGAACGATTAAAAGGGCATCTCGTTGTATATGGGAATCGTCTTATTGCTGGACTCGACTTTAATGAAACATTTGCTCCAGTAGCAAAAATGGTCACGATTCGCACATGTCTGGCTATTGCAGTGGCACGAAAGTGGGAGCTTCACCAGATGGATGTGCATAATGCTTTTCTCCACGGAGATCTTGCCGAGGAGGTATATATGCGACTCCCTCCTGGTTTTAACTCCGGTGCTCCTGACAAAGTATGTCGATTGCGTAAGTCCTTGTATGGACTTCGACAGGCGCCTCATAATTGGTTTGCTAAGCTCTCGACGGCCTTAAAGGAGATTGGTTTTACGCAATCTTATGCTGATTACTCATTGTTTAATTATTCCAAGGATGGTGTTGCTTTACATGTTCTTGTATATGTTGATGACCTTATCATTACAGGTTCTTCTTCTTTGGCAATTACAAAATTCAAGCAACAACTCAGCGAGAGATTTCATATGAAAGACTTGGGCATACTCAAGTATTTCCTTGGGATAGAAGTAGCACGTGGGAAAGACGGTTTGTTTCTTTCCCAACGCAAATACGTTCTTGACATTATCAGTGAAGCGGGCTTGCTTGGAGCACGCCCTGTATCCACACCAATGGAGCAGAATCATCATCTTGCCACAATCAATGGTGCCAACATTGATGATCCAGAGAAGTATCGACGGCTTGTAGGTCGCCTTATATACCTGACGATTACACGACCTGAACTATGTTACTCTGTGCATATACTAGCTCAGTTCATGGGTGATCCTCCTGTTGAACATTGGGATGCAGCTTTGAGAGTTTTGCGGTATTTGAAAGGTTGTCCTGGTCAGGGCATTCTGCTGCGAGAAGAGAATGACCTTCAACTATATGCTTTTTGTGATAGTGATTGGGCGAGTTGTACACTAACACGAAAATCATTGACAGGTTACATGGTCTTATTAGGTTCTTCTCCTGTGTCTTGGAAAATGAAAAAACAACCAACTATTTCTCGTTCTTCGGCGGAGGAAGAGTATCGATCTATGGCCACTACTACATGTGAGTTAAAATGGTTGAAATCCCTTTTGAATTGTTTTGGGATACAACATGTGCGTCCCATGAAATTATTTTGTGATAGTCAAGCCGCTCTTTATATAGCGGCCAATCCGGTTTTCCATGAACGAACGAAACATATTGAAATGGATTTCCACTTTGTTCGTGATGCTGTGCAAGATGGTACAATTTCTACGTCTCATGTTCGGACAGGTGCACAACTGGCAGAATTTTTAACCAAAGCCCTTGGTAAAACACAATTTTTGCTTCTTCTTCGCAAGTTGGGCATCTGTAATCTCCATGCTCCAACTTGAGGGGGAGTATTAAAGGCGCCGTATATATCGGGATCTACCCCGTAAATCTCGTTGTATATGGTTGTATATACAATGACTATTTCTTCAAGTCAGCACTTTAGATTCTATATTAAGCTTTATGTTTCCTAGAATAAAGGTATGGTTAGTCTTCCCTACAAAATCGGAATTGTATGACTGTATATATACTCATGGCTTTGGCCATTCTCAATAACAGAAAATATCTTAATATCTGTTCCACAAAACTCTTTAAATAATCAACCATTACAATAAAAAAAGAAACAAAAATAAATCCAAGACCCGGCTTTTTTACCTATGATCCAATCAATGCAAATCCAATATCAATGATGTCGAAACAATTGTTTCATGAAATTCTCCGGCTAATGATGATATTAGCGTTCAAATTTCTTCATAAGAGACTGACTAGGATTTTGAAAACCCTAACTTTATATTTTGTTTGAAAATAGGAGTCATCACACACATTAAAAATAAATTATCGTTTCTGTGCACACAACACTTGAAAACAAAAACTTAAACATGACATAATTTGTAGATGGGATTTGAAAGTAAATTGCAAATATATGGTAGATCCAAACAAGATTTTACCAATGGATCTCATCAAAGCCTAAAATCTAATGCCAAAAATCTAAACAATCACTTTTGCAAATCAACATATATCACATCACCATCTTTGAAATTTAGATCTAAATACATCAAAGAATATGGAGATAATTCTGGCAGGTCTTAGCATTCTTCGTGTTCCAGTAGATCAGTGGATAGAGACTCGTGCTGATAACGTGTTATAAAACACTAGAACATTAACCACGATGGGAGAAGAAGAAAGTAGAGAGGATGTCTTCTCTATTCAGTTGTGTTCTTCAAAAGTTACAATAACCAATATTTATAGGGTTTACAAGACCTAAAGAAGGTAAGGAAAGGGAGAAATTAAAGGAGAAGATACAAGAGAAACAAAGGGGGAAGTTAATGGGAGAAGATACATGCTATCTTAGGGACATCTTAAAATATTCATAACATTTGATATATTAAATATAGAAGAGTAAAATATATTTATTGTATTTGATACATTAAATATTAGAGGAAATAGTTGATGTATATGATACATTAATATTAAAAACTATATACATATGTTATTTGAATAAGATTTAAATTGGTTTAAAGTATATTATAAAATATTAATTTTATAATATTTGAATAAGATTCAAATAAATATAAAATATATATTTTAATATATTAGATATTAAAATATATTTTATAAAATAAAATTAATTCCTAAAAGCCTTATTATAAATAAGACATTTAGGTTTAGCCAAAAGGTTGGCCAAACACACTACTCACCCTCTGCAGAGAGAACTGTTCTCTCATTCTTTCAAAGAGCTCCCACAAGCCTTGATCCTGTATTCGAGTCGTAGCGAGGAAGATCTCGTGGAAAAAGGAACACAAGAAAGATGATTGATCTTCAAAGGTATTATTTGTTTAACATGTATTTTAATTTAATTCTAAATAAACCAAAGAATCGTTTTCCAAACGCTTTCGCTGCGGGGAATGAAGAGTTCATTCCCTTCAATTGGTATCAAAGCTACTTTGAGTTTTGTTTAGAATTAAAAGTTTATGTTGGTGGGTATTTTAATTCTATCATATATGTGATATATGTGGTTTGCGGATTGACTGTTTATGCTATTTGGCATATAGATTTATTGTTTTGATTAGATGAAATTGTAAAACCCAAAGAGGGTTAGGGATTTTGTAATTTAATTGTTCTTTAAAGCACTTGAATTTCTCCAAATGTGGCTGAAGCTCCAAGCTATTGTATTATTGAATTCTAACGGCAGTTGGTGAATCCAAATTATTTAAGATGTGATTGGTATGAAAAGGAATGATTAATGAAGATTTGTCTTCATTTAAGTACCTACGTACATGTCTTGGATTTGTGAAGAATTATTGAGATATGTCCAGTAGCTAGTTTCACAAAGAAGTTAAATTTGCAATGGAGAATTTTAGTTGGTGGCTTCAATCATCAATCAAATTGAATTTAGGGTTTCTAAACTCTAAATTTGATGAATCAAAAGAGATAAAATATAATTGAAGACCAAGATATGTCTTGGATTTAAATTATTGTAATTTAAATTATTTTCAATTTCTTAGGATATGCCAAATATGCCGGTCAATTTTGCTATGTTTTTAATTTAATTATGCATGTTGATGTATGTTTTAAATTTTAATTGATTGCATAGAGTATGCCATCTAGATTAAAATCCCACCATAGGTTAAGCATGATCATGCATTTTAATTATTTTTAATATAAGTGTTATATTTGGAATATTATGATTAAAATGCTTTCTAATTTGATTAGAGGATTTCCTAATATGTTTATATTAAGATTGGGAAATCTTCTCCTAATAAGATTGAGATATATTTTCCGTTAAGTATTAGGATATTTTCCAAATGAGATTATGATATTTTCACGATGGAATTAGATATTTTTTAATAAGATTCATATATTTCAATTATAATTGTTCTTTCCTTAATTAAAAGATAATTTCATTTATTCTTTAAATAGTTTAAATATTTTTTTTTTTTTTTTTTTGAGTACATTGGGGGTGGGAGGATAGCACAGACCTCGTGGTCGTCAACACATACATATGCCCGCTGAGCCATGCTCACTTTGCCAAATAGTTTAAATATTTGAATTTAGTTTATCATTTATTCTAATAAGATTAGAATATATGATAATCTTTAATTTTGTTTTAGAGGGTTTAAAATTGTTAAAACTTCAAGATTATCCATAAGGTGAATTAGTTTTTTAATAGGATTAAAAACATTGCTTAAAATCAACTGAAGTTCATTGATCTAGTAACTAATAGTTAATTAAAGATTAATGAATTTTAAATAAAAATTGACTATAAGGGAACCTTGTCTAAGAAATGTTACTCGGGTGAGGTACTTAAGTTGACTGAAAATGAACACCTCTACCTGAGAACTGACATGGGGGTTGAATTAGTCAAATTTTATTTTATTTCATTAAGCAGGCTCATAATGTGATTAGTTTTAAATATTTTAATTCACATTAAAATCAATCTAACCAACATAAGGGTTATGAAAGGGTGGATTGAAGAACTTAGATAAATGAGATTAGCCTAATTTGTCTAAGTAATAGAAAACTCTATTTCAAAATACTTAGTGGGAGAAAGACATATGTCAATATATCCTACGGTCTCTACCATAGATTCACAACGTGAGATTCATGTGAGGCCTCGAGGCGGCTTTGGACCGTCCCCCTACGAAAGATGTTTACATGGGTCAATATCAGGGTGAATCTCTTGAGAAAGTATTTTTAAATAGTAAGTGGGAGAAAGAAATGTGTCAATATATCCTACGATCTCTATCATTGGTTCACAACGTAAGATTCATGTGGGGCCTCGCGGTGGCTTTTGGACCGTCCCCCTACGGAAGGTGTTTACATGGGTCAATATTAGGGTGAATCTCCTGAGAAGGATAGGATTGTAATTTTATTTCCAATACTTGACCTACCCTACGACGACACTTGTTGGGATAAAATTATAAAATCTAAATTGATGGGTTACACTTACAAATATCTCATTAAGGTTGCTAATGATTTTCTTGACCAAACTAATGGTAACTAAATGTTATAGAAATAAGAGTTATTTTGGGATAACACTCGGTTGAGATTGTCTCAGTTTAGTGAAGGAGCATTTGACCTACCCTACGGCGGCACCTGTTCTATCTCACTAAAGTATCATAGCATTAGAAATTAATGTTTTAGGGTTCATTTATCAAATTGTTTGTTTTCTATGCTGAAATAGAATGAATATTGATTGTATGTTGTTAAATAATATTTTTTTTATATTTCAATATTATGTCTATTTCTCTCAATTTTAATATTCTTTGCTAATTTGTCAAATTGAGAAAATAATATCACTTGGAAAAATAATGTTAACACTATATAATGATAGTGTAAATTTTTTCTTTAATTTGTCTTTATTGAGAAACGTTCTCAAAAACCTGTTGCCAATGCTAATCGAATTGTTCGTGAAGCACATGATTAATAAATCAATATAACGAGATGGCTTGTACAAATTTTCTACTTGACATATTAGATGTCAAGCTAAGAAGATAAAGAAGATGACAACAACATATGAGATATTGTTGAAGTCAATAAAAGCTAGATTTAGATATTTATCTAAATAATCTCAAAAACTATGTATTACCAAAATCCAAGAAAAGAAACCATATGACTGTAGCTAAAAGAAAATAGTTTCTAAATTAGCAAAGTAGTCATAATAAGAGGAATTTATGAAATACCTCTATAAGAAGAACATGGATAAAAGTAAATTTGATTTACTAGATTTTTTGTGGAAAAAAATCATTACCACCTATATAGTAGATTCAGATCCACTATTAAGATTTGTTCTTCATTACACTTTATATAATTATTTGAAAATACTTAATGATGTAGAATGATCTCTACTTGTTGGCATTAGAAAACCCATCTCTATTAATTTAGTGGGAGACATTAAGATGGCCATAAAAAATAATTGTTATTTAATGCTGAATATGGTGTTTTTAGTACCATAGGAGAAATTCAATTTCTCTAACTTTATTACTAATAAAATGTTCATATAGTATGAATATTTTAGTACTAAATTTTTATTTTCAAAATTGTTTGAAAAGTTCAGCTAAAAAATAAGAATAATTTGTATGTGTTAAATTGTTAACATATAAAATACTACACAATGAGATATTCACGATTATAGAATCCGGAATATAAAGACAATTTATATTCTCCTAGAATATGATACTTGTCTTTGACATTCAAGATTGATTCTGATCAATTTGAATAAAAAGACTACTACGAAGTGATTCTCTAAATGTTAGAGTTAATTACTTTATATGTCTTAAGATCTTGCCTTTCATGAAAGATAATCAATAGGTTTTTGTTGGAAAAGCCTACAGGCCAAAGAACACTGATGAATATTTCATCACTCTAGCTTATGATTATTCAAGAAATAAGTATCGTAACCTAATGCAACATAAGTCTGAATATTTTGAAAAGTTCAAAGAATATAAGACTCAAGTTGAAGGTCAATTAGGTAAATCTATCAAGACACTATGATCAGATCACAGTGAAAAGTACAGGAATCTTATGTACTTAGACTAATTGATAGAAAGTGAGATTTTATCTCAACTCTAGCACAAAGTACAATTGTGTGAAATTGTGCTGTAAGAGGAGAAACAAGACATTGTTAGACATGGTCAGAACAATAAAGAATTACACGTCATTATCAGACTCTTGTTAGGATATACAATATAGATTGTATGGTGAACATGATTCTATCTAAAAGGTGTTCATGAGACAACTTTGAGATTATAAAAGAGTAGTAAAGTTAGTTTACAACCCTTCGAGTTTTGGGAGTTTTAAGCATACATGCTGAAACTTGAATATGTTCAATAGTGTTGAAAAGTTGGTTCCAAGTGAAACCACTAAATAGTTAACAAAAGTTGTTAACAATTTAATTACATTTGATAGTCAAATGGATCTTAGTCATGAATTGGATAAGCCTCATCGTAGTGGGAGAGTTATGAGATGACCCGACCGTTACAAGAGCTTATATGAAGCCTAAGTTTTCGTATTAGATGACAAAATGTAGGTCTTCTTGACCTTAAAGTTGAAATGAGGGTCAATGACAAAGACTAGTAGATCAAAGTCATAAATCTCGAGATAGAGTAGATGTACTCATCTTTATCTAGAACTTGAAGATATTCGTGATGGGGTAAAACCCATAGGTTTTGAATATATCTACAAAAGTAAAAGATTTGTAAATAAGAAGGTACAGACCTTCAAAATAAGACTAATGACAAATATAGTGGGAGAAAGTAAACCATGGATAAACTTTCTCATATGTTTTCATATTTGAGTATATAAGCATTTCCAAATTCATAGTTGCATATGAGATATCTCAAGTGAAGGTTTAAGAAATCTTTTTTGAAAAGAAGTCTTAAAGAATGCTTTTACAAATCAATTATATGAGTTCAATTTCAAAAATCAAAAGCAAAAGGTTTGCAAGTAGTAAATGTTCATTTATGAAATGAATTTGATCACTAGATTTTTGAATGTAAGGTTTGATAAAAGTATCAAAAACTATGACTTTGAATAAACATTAATGATATTGTATAAACAAGAAAATCATTAATTACTTAGTGGAATTTTCTCATATTTTATGTGGATGACTTACTACTCATTGTGAATAATGTACGATTTCAATCCAACATAAATTGTTGACTATCTAACCAATTCCAAATGAATGATTTAAATTATTGGGTATGTCCTAAAATAGAGTTTTCGAGGACAAAATGTTATTTATGTCTCACACATCTTATATTGACAAATTTGTTGTCAAGTATATGATGTAATACTTCAAAAATGATAATGTATCATTCTTACATGGAGTTTATCTTGTTTATGGAATAGTGTCCTCGGGCGTTTCAAAATGTTGAGAACATAAGATTGACTATCTACGTTTGAGTGGGAGAAAATCTAATGTACATCTGAGACATGACATTTGACAGTAAAATTGGTTAGCATTTATTAATTTACCCAATGGTATGACCATTGCGCGGAAAAATAAAAACTTTTCTCAAAATATCTATGGATAAAATGAGAAATTATATTTTTGTGTATGAGGTTACAGATTTGATCTTTACGCGATGCACTGGTTTTAACAAAGATTTATGGAAATCTATGTTTACCCTAGATTGTGGAGCATGATATGCAAGTTAAATGTTCTTGCTTGTGAAGTAAAAAACTTGCATAACTCAAATAATTTCTTATTGGTCTGAAAGATGTTTCAGATATAGTTAAGCCTAAAACATTTTATGTAATGGCTAAACTTAAGGAACTTAGATAACATCAATATATAGGGTATCCTGCTGAGAGAGAAAGAATCTTGGTAGGACCAAGATGACTTTTAATTGACAGTCGTTTTGATCTATATAAAAAGACTTTCCAGGCTAAAGTGTTTGAAAGTCACCTAGAATGTCTAGGATTATGAGACATGTCTCATCTTCACTAGGGCAAGTGAGAGAATATGTTGGGTGTAGAGTATGCCCTAGGATACATGTCTCACCGGCTTTAGTGCAAGTGGGAGATTGTGGGGATTTATGCCCTAAAGCCTCGTAATTAATTAATAATTATTTGATAATTATTTTATTATTATTATTTGCAATTTATAATATTCATTATATAAATAAAATCCAAGGTTATTAGTGTAATCTTGAACTGTATGTAGTTGAGATACGGGGGGATCATGTTCAAGTAATAACCTAAAGGGTCTATAGTATATGGGTAAGGTTGGGTGCCTTATCCTGGTAACACTATTGATATGGCCCACTTTGTAATTGTTACAAATGATTTGATCCAAATCATTCATGTAGAGACATGTGAGTGGGGGTATCCTATATAAGGAGTTTGTATAAGACTAGACCACGAAATATATAATCTCTCTTTATAAATATGTTATTTGAGAAGAATAATATTTCACAGGATGATCATATGTGACTCGATCTTAATCCTGAGTGAGTTATGAACTCCTGCCTGTGAGGGTTCGTCCTTTGATTTGTATGGGTGAGAATGACCTTTATAGCTGATTCAATAAGCCTACCATTTTGGGGACTTCCAAATAGAGAGTTGGGAACATAAGTTTCACAAGATGAAATTCACTCCTTCCCATATAGGGAAAGTAGATGAATAGTTCCCTTAAGTGCTGATTTCGGGACTTGAACAATGGGGCCCCACCCTCTCACTCGCACGAGACGGACTTCGTTTATGGTTGGATCATAAACAGGTTGTTCATTAGAGAATCAGTGGTACTTAAGGTGTAAGATGTAATTACAGGGGTAAAACGGACTTTTGACCCAGCTGTAATTACGAACAACTTGTGAAGGATCGACTTGCATGTAATGGTTATATCCATGGACACAACTTGTTCTACAGTGCATAAGAGTGCAACTCTAAGCCTATAGTGGAGTGACCTAGAGTTAATGAATGAAAGTCAATTAATTAATGAGTTTAATTAATTAATTGTGTATCATTGGAGCTTATAAATATGTAGGTCCATAAGATCCCCTTGCTAGCTCATAGTAACACTAAAATGATGAATTTAGTTGAAAGAAAAATTTGAAATATTGAAATTAATATTTAATATATTTGATATATTAAATGTTGAAGAGTAAAATATATTTATTGTATTTGATACATTAAATATTAGAGGAAATAGTTTAGGTATATGATACATTAATATTAAAAACTATATACATATGTTATTTGAATGAGATTTAAATATGTTTAAAGTATATTATAAAAGATTAATTTTATAATATTTGAATAAGATTCAAATAAATATAAAATATATATTTTAATATATCAGATATTAAAATGTATTTTATAAAATAAAATTAATTCCTAAAAGCCTTATTATAAATAAGACATTTAGGTTTAGCCAAATGGTTGGCCAAACACACGACTCACCCTCTGCAGAGAGAATTGTTCTCTCATTCTTTCAAAAAGCTCCCACAAGCCTTGATCTCGTGTTCGAGTCATAGCGAGGAAGATCTCGTGGAAAAAGGAACACAAGAAGATGATTGATCTTCAAAGGTATTATTTGCTTAACATGTATTTAAAGTTAATTCTAAATAAACCAAAGAATCGTTTTCCAAACGCTTCTGCTGCGGGGAATGAAGAGTTCATTCCCTTCAAATGTTTCATGATAAAGATATCCGTAAATGAATGCCCATCACATCACAAAAAAGACAACCAATCGATTGACATGTGCATTCATGATTACCTTAGCCGTCATCGAGATAAGCGTCACAGAATACGGTTTCCCACAGAAGGGCAAATGATTGTTTTATTCGATAAACGTTGTGTTGGATAAGGGTTATTGTGATAAGGCTCGCGAACAACCTTAGATTTTCCATTCAAGAAGAACAATGTTCAAGTTCGATTGTAAAAAAGAATAAAATAAATGAGTATGAACATTAAACCACAATGAAGTTATTTGAAAATAGAATGTAAGTAACTCATGATTATTGCAACTATTTGAATAGTCGATCATAATCAAATACATAACTTATATAATGTATCACCATATAAATGTGTTCGATCACAATTGTACTCCGTATTGCAATTCAAATACATAACTTATATAATGTATCACCACATAAATGTGTTCGACCACAACTGTACTCCGTATTGCAATTTAAACAGATCCAGATTTTTAGGAATCAACGTGCTTAAACTATTGCCAGTTGCTAGATATTCTATAAGTTTAGCACAATAGTACCTGATTCACAACCACCATTATGAATGTTAAATGTCTTGTTTCATACTGATATGAACCATGTACCACTGGCCATTGTCGTCGCGCCTTCCAGAGGCTATGTTCATAGAATCCACATGCAACGAGCAGCGACGACAACGCAATTGACAAAGGTCAGACAAGTTCCAACACTGCTATCTCATCTGCCAGCTTCGGTCTCGAGTCTACAATCTCAATCTTTGATTTTTTTTCATATCCATGACAACGAGCATCCAATTGCCATTATATTGGACTGGTTCGTACACGAAATCACACTCTGACCAGCTCGGCTCGAATTCTTCCTGCTTCCCCAACGCTTTATCAATGAATGATTGGTTGTTGCCGACCCACCATTCAGCCATTTGTTGTATGTCTCGTCCTTCCACTGCTTTAGAAGCACCATTGGGAGACATAATGAATTCTTGCATTAACACGATATAAAAATCGTGGAATACGCTGCATGAATATCGAACAAGGATTAAATTAAAACTAATACTAACCATGAATGCGGCATCAACAATGTTGAACGTACATGTACATAAATCCATTCGTGATTGGAGCTTCTGCTTTACAAACATGAAGAGTATGTCCACATCCTTCACATTGCACTTGTATAAATATCTATATATATATATATATATATATATATATATATATTTACTAAACACGAATTCATTTATAATGCACTTAAAAATTGCATCAGGTAACAACGATGCATTTGTCAAAAAATTCATGAAATACCCCTTATCTTTGCTCAGAGACCCAACGACGCGTACTGCCCTATTAGTTAATCGATCGGCCAACCAATTCTCATAGATTCTCACAATATTTCCTGGTGGAAGAAATAAGGGACCGTAAACGGAAATACACTTATCCGACATGGAAGGAATGTTATACTTGCCCTTTGTGACTCCTCTTGCTCTGGCAACCTTCTTATTTGATGCTACATGATTCAACTTATACGTAATGGAGCGCAGCGGAAACGAGTCAGATCATTGGCACTCTAACTTCATCAATTTAGCTAAACTAGAAACATGCTCAAAACTTGAAAATAAAAGAAATTAAAACACATACCTCTTGTAGTTCTAAAATCTTCTAATCCCGATGCTCGAATCTCCTCACGAACTCTACGAACCTTCTCTCGAACGCTTCGAGGACCACCTCCTGTAGTCCCGCTATCCTCGGGACAAGCAACGGAGTGGTGGGACTCCTTTTGATAGCACTCCAAAAGTGCTAGTATGTATCTCCTAAGTCATGTAAATTAAGGAATTAATTATGCTTAATTGATATATTTTGTTGAATTTAATTTCTTAGGGTTAAATCAGACCATGACATTAGAATAGAGCTTAAAAGAATATTTTAGTGGATAATATTAATTAATAAATTTGAGTGATTATACTATATAGATTAACTAATCTAATATTATTGCAATTGTGATTATTGGTCTGGTGGTGTAGAGGAACCTAGCTAGAACGACGGGCCTGAGTTTAAGACTAGGGGAGGACAAAATTTCCATAATTTCTTGTAGGGTCTGTTACGACTGTATAAAACCCATTTTTGACGATTTAGGGTCTTGACGCTACGACTGTATAAAACCCATTGTTGACCAATAAATTTCGGCCAATTCGGCCAATCAGCGGCCGCCACGTGTCTTCATCATGGTCGGCGGATCGAATAAACTTGGGCTCGAAATCGAATCGGGCCAGAAAGCTATTTAAATGGCAATTTGGCCCAAAATCCCATTGAACCCAAAATGTCATTGGACTCAGGCCCAAGCCCAATAGGTCCATGAGAACTCTATAAATAGAGAGCTCATTCTTTATTTTCAAGGTTCAGAAAATTTCTACTTCGAAGAGCTCAGAGAGAATTTTCAAACAATGAAGACTCCCTGAATCCTTGGAAGACTGAACAATCTTTCAACATCGAGAACAAGCTGCGAAGCCCTCGATCCAAATTCAACATCGAGAACAAGGTGCGTAGCCCTCGAAACAATCCCAACATCGAGAACAAGCTGCAAAGACCTCGAAACAAACCCAACATCGAGAACAAGCTGCAAAGCCCTCGAAACACATTTACATTTCAGAGATAAAGAATCAGAGGATAACATTAGAGATTGTAATCCACTACGCATTGATACATACAATTAAATACAATTCAAATTTCATTTACACGTGTCGAATTTCCATCCTTCGTTCGAAATCTCGTGTGAACACCCATTTTTGACGATTTTTTGGGCATTCACTCTGGGGTTTTTGCTTGTTTTTACGATTTTCACTCAAATGTTTTAGGTTTTCTCCCCTTTTCTTCTATATCAAAGCAAATACTTGGTTGGATTAGCTTGGTTTTCATCCCGAGCAAGGTAAGTGCTCTAATTTGAGGTTAGGGGTTAGATTTGATGCGATTCATGAGGGTTTAGTTCTTTAATTTCAAGCTTAGCATGAATGATTGGGCAATTTATTTCTTCTATGCATATCACATGAGCATGCTTGATTAATAGGAGTAGACGACCTTGATTTCCAGCATGTTCCGTAGTTAAAGATTATGATGCCTTGCCTCTCTTAATCGCCAAGTAAAACGGGTAAGTTGAGCCATAGGTAGCATAGGCTTCCTTGTTGATATGTGGTTGAATTCACTTACCTTGAAGAAATAAAAAAATCGGAATATTAACTTAGGCTTCCAGGTTAAACATCCATTGTAGTTTTCCCGTTACTGTCAATTAATCAATATGGGCGAGCGTTGGACCCCAGTTGATTGATTGCCATGTTTAATTAGAATCGAACATTCATCTCTGTTCTTTATTTAATTTAGAATTGATCACCTAGATTAATTAAAGAATGGTCCAATTTTAATTTACTGTTAGCTACTTTTTATGCTTTATTTTAATCTTTCGTAACCATTTCCCCCTTTAGTTTATTTTAATTGTTTTAGTTACTTAAAAAGCAAATAGAAATTAATTAGGAGAAAATAATTTAGGTTCCATGCGGATCGACCGGACTACCACTAGCTGCAAAGCTCAGTTGTAGCGGGATTATAAATGTTATTTTGGCGGGACTCGACACCCCGAAATTTATAGGATATTCCAAAATCCTATTACCAAAATTGACGTCGTTGTCCGGGAACCATTTAGTTTCTCTTAGTTAGATTTTATTTGCTTGCTTTTCCTTTTTGTTGTTTGTTTTCTTTTATAGGGGTTTAGCCTAAAGAACAAGATAATGGGCAAAGACCGCGCTTCTCCAATAACCAACCTAACAAAATTCAGGGGAGGTTTTTTGTTCCTTTAAATTTTGTAGTTTTTGATTGCTTTATTTGATGGATTGATACATAGAAGACTATGTATCTTTCGAAGGTTGGGGGTGAAGTTTGTTGGATTTCTGTAGTTGTTGAGCTGTGGAGATTCTGAATTAGAAGTGCTTCGGACTATGTTTACATGCTTTCTGATAATGATAATATAGGAAATGCTTTTAGAATCGTGAGATTTGCATATCTAGATTAGCATGAGGTAGTTTTGCACTTATTAGGTCTATGTCAAAATTTTTTAAAAAATTTATGTTGCTCTCTTGCATCTATCGAGCACTTAGCAACCTCTTCTTAGACTCCGTAGGCTTAGATTAATCGCATGTTGCATGAATTCTTGTTGTCACCCTGAAAGGCACCCCTAGGGTAGCTTGTTGCATGAGAGTTAGTAATTGGTTAATCGAGTTAGCAAAGCTATTAAACCTAAAAAAAAAAAAAAAAAAAACCAAAAAACATGTTGTTTAGAAAATCCTCCCGAGGCATTCCTCCTTCTTAAGTGCGCGCTAAAGAAGTGAGCGTTAGTCCTTAAAAATATGAGGCTTAGGCCTAAGCTTGACATGTTGGCTTCTCGGAGAAGAAAAAAAAAATAAAAGGTTGGTTTCAAAGAACCGAAATAAAAAGTACAATGTACTCAAAGAAAAAGAAAGAGAAAATTTATTTTAAGGTCTCTTAATTTGTTGCTCTCTCTGATGTGATAAAACTTTAGATTGTTCTTAAATGCTAGAAGTAGGGGGAAAACGGGATGACATGTGCATGCAGTTTTTCCGAGCTTACTTAGGTTGAAGATATGTTGGCTAGCACACACACACGTTAGGGAGCGATAGTTAATTTTTGATGTGTTTTTAGTTAAGTGCATGCGCCGATTGCTTTCTTGATTATGGAAATGTCTTGATCTTTAAAAGCATCGAGGTTTGAAATAAAAGCATGCATGTATAGTCCTTAGAGTCGAATTCGAAGCTTTCCTTGCTCGAGGACTAGCAAGATTTAGGTTGGGGGTTTTGATAGCACTCCAAAAGTGCTAGTATTTATGTCCTAAGTCTTGTAAATTAAGGAATTAATTATGCTTAATTGATATATTTTGTTGAATTTAATTGCTTAGGGTTAAATCAGACCATGACATTAGAATGGAGCTTAAAAGAATGTTTTAGTGGATAATATTAATTAATCAATTTGAGTGTTTATACTATATAGATTAATTAATCAAATATTATCCCTCTTGTGATTAGTGGTCTGGTGGTGCAGGGGAACCTTGGTAGAACGACGGGCTCGAGTTTAAGACAAGGGGAGGACAAAATTTCCATAATTTTTCCTAAGGCACAGACCCTAGTGTCGAGACGCTACGACGATGCACGCGCTGGAACTTTCCGTCTAGAGTGTGTACGGTCTCGACGCTACGACTATATAAAACCCATTTTTGACGATTTTTAGGCCATTCAGTCACGGGTTTTGGCTTGTTTTTACGATTTCTCTCTCAAATTTTTGGGGTTTTCTCCCATTTTCTTCTATATCAAAGCAAAGACTTGGTTGGATTAGCTTGGTTTTCATCCCGAGCAAGGTAAGTGATCTAATTTGAGGTTAGGGGTTAGATTTGATGCGATTCATGAGGGTTTAGTTCTTTAATTTCGAGCTTACCATGACTGATTGGGCAATTTATTTCTTCTATGCATATCACATGAGCATGCTTGATTAATAAGAGTAGACAACCTTGATTTCCAGCATGTTCCGTAGTTAAAGATTATGATGCCTTGCCTCTCTTAATCGCTAAGTAACATGGGTAAGTTGAGTCATGGGTAGCATAGGCTTCCTTGTTGATCTGTGGTTGAATTGACTTACCTTGAAGAAATAGATAAATCAGAATATTAACTTAGGCTTCCAGGCTAAACATTCGCCGTAGTGCTCCCGTTACTGTCAATTAATCAATATGGGCGAGTGTTGGCCCCTAGTTGGTTGTTTGGCACGTTTAATTAGAATCGAACATTCGTCTATGTTCTTTATTTAATTTAGAACCGATCACCTAAATTAATTAAAGAATGGTCCAATTAGAACTCCACGCTTCTCTTTAATCATTTGGGTTACTTGTATTAGTAGTTTCGTGGAAGTAAATTATGTGTTTAATTAAGCTCTTGCTAAGTATGTTTGAATCCCAATGAATCGAGTCGCATCAAGGTCAACCCTGACCCTTAAAATTCGGAGGACATGTAATTAGTTTTAATTTACCTTTAGCTACTTTTTTTGCTTTATTGTTTTAGTTAATTAAAAAACAAATGGAAATTAATTAGGAGAAAATAATTTAGGTTCCCTGCGGATCAACCCGATTACCACTAGCTGCAAAGCTCATTTGTAGCGGTATTATAAATGTTATTTTGGCGGGACTCGACACCCCGAAATTTATAGGATATTCAAAAATTATATTACCACCTTTACAAGAGAAAAACTTTGGAAGATGAAGATGGGAAGGTGAATGTGAGAAATATCTAACACTTACATTTCCAATTTCTCTAGTAACATTAACTCTTCATCAACCCTCATCCATATATTCAAACTCTTTGAAAATTCATCAAAAACAAAACATTTGAATTTCATCCACTTTATAGGTCAGCCAGATGCAACAAACCCTTTGCTTAGCACGACACATCAAATTGGATGAATTAGTCTTCAACCAAGTGTTCCACAATTGATGAGTTTATGCATATGGTTGGTGATTCACAATCCACTTCACCACTTGGATAAAACCACTCAACTTGGATAATTCCACTTGTAATATTTTATCATTTTAAAATTAATTCATAATTAATTTTAATAAACAAAATCAATTTTAATTAATTAAACTTTTTAATCAATTTAATATTATTATTTAATTCAATATCAATTATTAATTAAATAATAAGACTAATCTCGGTTTCTTAAACCGACTTCTCGCACATGAATCCCTATTCATGTATTAGACCAAACTCATATTTAAATCATATTTAAATGTCCATCAGTTTTCCAAAACTGAATTTGAAACACTTCAAGTTCTTTTTTCTCATATTGTTACACGGCCTAATTTGAGCTAGCCAGGAGAACCTAAAGAACCTACATATCATGATCTTCAACGATGCGAGATTAACTGACAAAACTCTATAGCCAAGCTAACCAACATTCGTTAACCCCCAGAGACTCTACTGAAGTCCAAGGGTTGCACTCTCCTCACCGTAGATATATTTCTGTCCACTTGATATAACCATCATCAGTAAGTCGATCCTTCACAAGTCATTCATAATTACAGTTGGGTCAAAATAACCGTTTTACCCCCGTAATTACACATTGTTCCTTAAGTTCCACTGATTCTCTAATGAACTATTGGTTTGTGGTCCAACCACCAAACCTGTTGATATGTGATCTCATCACTATACCAAGTCCCTCTCGGGCAATGAGAGGGTGAGATCCCTAGTTCAAGACCCGGAATTCCATCTCGCAGGACTATGTTTCCAGCTCCCTACTCAGTATTATCCCCAAAGTGGTAGGCATATTGAGTCGGCGAACTCGGGCCACTCTCACCCATACAAATCAAAGGATAATCCCGAATAAACAGGAGTTTATAGTGTGCTCAGGATTCAGATCGAGTTACTTAGGTCATCATATGAAAAAGTCGGTCCTTACAGTAAACAGAGTTAAAAAGAAAGAGAGACTTGTTTTGTGGTTCAGTCTTATGCAAACTTATTGCACAGGATGCCCCCCCTCGTATGTCTCCGCATGAACGATTTCGGATCACATCTTTTGTATTATGCCAAACGGGTCGCGTCTAATAGTGTCCCCAGGATAAGGTACCCAACCTTATCCCTATACTATAGATAGTTATGGCTATTACTTGAACTTGATCCACAATCATGTCACACATGAAGTTCAAGTATAGAACCTATAGCCATGGGTTCTTTGTTTATTGGAGTTAGGTTAAAAGTAAACACAATTCACTTTATTCAATAACAAGAATAAATCTCAATAACAATTTTATTGCAAAATAGAATATACATTTAGTTTACAAACCACGAGTTTTAGGACATAAAACCCAACAATACGAACATTGTCTTTTGCGTTGGCTACGTCGAGGAGGAGCCTGTAATAAATTTCCAACACATACACAATTGAAAAATAAAAAAAATCAATGTTTGTTCATTAAGTAAATTAAGGAAGAGGCAGTAGTCCATACCTCAAAAGCCACGAAATTTGCCAAACCCATGCTTTTGTCAGCGACGTCATCAAAGTTTGATGTGGGCTCGACAACTTTTCAAACATTTTCAGTCGTCTGAATTGACTCTGCAATCTTCGTTTCCACCAACCCAATATCATTCAACTTTTCAATGACTACATCTTTGGTTGTGGTTGCGAACTCCAATACCGCATTACCTCGTTGGCCGTGGCCGTTGTCCTCAACAACCAACACGTTCACATCATCTACTTCTAACAATTTCGTATCCTCCTGATAGGCATCCGACTCCACATTACAACTACTAACAGGCGTAACCCCATTCATTGTTTCCTTAAAAAAATCCTCCATCTGGAAACCAGAAATTTTATTACTCTCGATAGTCTCATCCGTCTTATCCTGTACCACCTCAGGACTATTATTATCATCCACATTCACCCCCCCCCCCCCCCCCCCCCCCCCCCCCGCCATTGCTTGGAACCAACATAACATCATTTTCATTTTCCTGCAACAAACTGATACTTCGGCTGCCAACATCCGTATCCTCGTCTTCTGCCTCGTCAACCTCCATTACCTTATGAATAATATTATGAGTCAGACCAACATCCGTAACACTCTGTAATACATGAGGATTAGTCCTATCAATTGTCTCCTCGTTCAATACGGTATGATCATCTATAGGGGATGATCCTACGGGACGGGAAGATGGCACATAGTTTCTCTGGTTCCCTAAATCCTACATGACGCAAAACATATGTAAGGTAGATGTAAGACAAACAATTACAGATAACATACGTGACATGCATACATTGGACAACGAATTTAACAACTTCATGTCCCCCATACCAGCCTTCAAAATTCTAAATTCTTCTGTCATATCACCCTTAAAAATCCTAAATTCTTCCTTCAAAGCAATCAACTCGGATTCATACCTACTTTCAGATGTCGATGGAGGAGTTGTCCCAGGTGCACCTCCCGCTAACTCATACTCATTATTCGTCGACATGCCTACTTCCAGGTCCGCATTGATTTTCAGCGTTCCAACATCGATGTACCCACGTGGATATTTATTTAAATAATCTTCTGTCATCTTCGCAATTGGGACTGGATCTAGGTCCATATTTACTACATGTACGGGTCCTTGGTCTATAGGAGTCTCCCGATATAGTCGCTCCGCTTCCGACTCTATGAGTACAGGAATTATTGTCATTTGCAACACCCGTTGAAGCACATATATAAAAAAATTGTAAGGCGAATAAACCATATGTAACTTGCGTAAATTGTGTAAATTAACCTCTTGGGAGCTAAAGACGTCTCGCTTCAATGGTTCAAACGAGATTGATCGACCGCATTTCCATCTAACCATTCAAGGAATAGCTTCTTGGTTTAGTCTCGTAGCAGCCTTACCCTCCACAGATGGAAAAGTCTCATAAACCCACACCTAGAACCAAACAACAAATAAGACACTTTTAAGTATCTTCAGTGCATACATTTTAATAAAACATTAGTTACAGGGTAGAATGGAATAACAAGAAAGTAGGTGGAAATCCAATGAGACCATACTTCACTTTGTATGCGGGATTCGCAACAGTCATGACCTTGTAAATATTAAATTTGTCCATCATCGCATTTTTTAGACCCTTAAACGTCCTACACCATATAATGTTCGCCCAATTCATGTTGTTGAAGTACTCTAAATCTTATCAATATTCGTATTCACCCTGTCCTTCCCCATCATTACATTCTCAATGTAATAAATCAATGTCACCTTCACACCATCCTCGTCATTGATAAACACCATGTTCTGGTACTCAACTTCCACATCTTTGGGGTGCATAACACCCTTGTTTTTAAAATACTTGTGTCGTATCCGCATCGTTGTTACATTTTTCTTACCCTTCGCGGTACTTGAAGGGGATGTCCATAATCCCGTAATCAATACGAAATCATCCTTCGTGAACGTCACTATCTTTTCGATGATATAAAAGCTCATTGTGTTGGGTCGCTCCTCTTCAACCTCCCTTAACAAAATGTAATGCACTAGGGAACTGTTGAACAGCAATTGAACATCAACAAACCGCCCAAATATGGTTCTCCTGAAAATGTTGAGTTGCGATGGACTGAGCTTGCGCTTCACTACTCCATTTGCGTGCCGAATGTGTGACAAATTCGTAATTTGGGCAGGGAAGTGTTCGACCTCACATAGCTTTAGAAAAAGATTATGTGTCCAAAACAAATGGAGTTTCATATTGTCTCAGCCAAACTCGAACTGACATTACAAACTACAGTTTCTAACAAACTGACATAAAAGAACTATAACCCATAACCCATAACAGAAACATAAATTAAGAACTACACCCATAAGAGAAACATAGATTACAAAATAGACTTCATAAGCCCTAAAACTTTGAATGCCATACGAGACTTCTATGAACACTACGAATAAGCCCTAAAACTTCGAATGTCATAAGGGACTGCTACGAAGACTAGGAATAAGCCATAAAACTTCGGCTTCATGCAATTCGTATATAGAGGGAGACAATACCCCAAAATTCCAGTCATCAATTTTATATAGTGCAAAAAAGGTAAGGCTAAGGTATGTCGGGCAAGAAAGAAATTCGTATACAGAGGGAGACAATACCCAAAAATTCAAGTCATCAATTTCATATAGTGCAAAAAAGGTAAGGCTAAGGTATGTCGGGCAAGAAAGAAATTCGTATACAGAGGGAGACAATACCCAAAAATTCAAGTCATCAATTTCATATAGTGAAAAAAAGGTAAGGCTAAGGTATGTCAGGCAGGAAAGTTAGAGGAATGTGAAAAAAATACCATTTCAGAGAGGTTAAGGAGCAAATACGTTTACTTCTTCTGGTGCGACTAATTATAGAACGAGCGGTAGAAGCGAAAAATTGAGCTGAACGGAGATGTGCGACCAATTCTCCAGAGACTAGAGGTTAAAAATAGTGAGAAGCTTCAAATTCGGTCTTCTTTTATATTGCACTTTAAATTCGGGATAAGAAATCGATTGATCTAGGGCTCAGTAGATTGTAAAAAATCGCGACAAGCAGTTTGTTGAGAATCGTGACAAGCAGTTTGTTGATAATCGCGAGAAGTAGTAGCTCAAAAATTGCGACAAACACTTGGTCCATACTCGCGACAAGCAGTTTGTTGAGAATCGTGACAAGCAGATGGTTGATAATCGTGACAAGTAGAGGGTAGAAACTCGCGACAAGAATTGGGTGCAAAATGGAGGAGGAGAAAAACGTCTTTCTACGCGGCGTGAAGTGTCTAGCGATTGTGATCAGGGTGTTGCTGACGACTGCAAAAGGTCAAAAAACATATGATTTTAAAAACAGGGTAAAAAAACCTCGCGCCCCCCAGGGGTGAGTCACCCGTACAAAAACCCCTAGATTTCACCATCTCTAATTATAATTATATAGTTTTATAATTATATCTAGCTAAATAAAATTATTCTTTTCATCTACCTATATTTAATCTAATTAACAATAGTTCAAAATATCTTTAATTTTCAAGTTGAAAGATAAAAAAAATATCTATTTTAGGCGATTAACTCATATTAATATTTAAAAAAATAATATTTAATTTTTATGTTAAGAAATTAAAATTAAAAAAAAATAATGATTAACAATATTCAATGTTATTTCAAAATAACATGTGATTTTCCTCAAATTATAAAATTACATTTTTTTTCATTTCTAATTTCTTAAATTTATTCATCGTTTTTATAATTCACGTGAAACTTAACTTTATTAAATGTTTGAAATTATAAACTTTAGATTGTATTGAGAGACACATACTTGACAAATTATATCCAAATATAATAGTAGGTTTTTGTTTCATTCTTGTTTTCTTCCTTTGGGTTTTTTTTTTTTTTTTTTAATTCTTTATCCAAATATGTATTTTTTTTTTTAAAAAAAAAAAATCAAACCGATTGACATGTTATGTTTTTATGTTTGTTAATGGTGAGCAATATTTTTATTGTTGAAAATAATTTTCTTATTCTTAGACTATAACATAAATTAAATGTTTCATTCAAACGTCTAAAAAAAAAATCACATGTTGCATAAAAAGTTCTACAATTCACAAAACATTCACTAGAAAATACGAAGAAGAAAAAAAACAAAAAACAAAAACAAAGTAACAAAAGGAAAAAAGAAAAAAATAATTGTCCAAACTCGGGTTTCAGAACACCGCACCCGAAACATTGACTTTTGATTCCCTGGTTTCCCAACACTGCACCCCAAACACCGTTTTATGATTCTCAGGGTTCAGAACCCTCCCAAACAAACACCAAGATATTGATTTCTCAAGGTTCTGAACCTAAAACAGCGCGCCAAACCCCATTAGTGTTTATGTACTTATTTTTACACATATAAAGTGAAAATTGTAGTTAAATTTTGTTTATTTCATGGAACAAACTAATCATCCGAGTTCATCTACCAAAAGAATTTTATATAATTTTGAGATGAAAAAAAATTAAGAGTTCTTTAGTGAAATTAAATTGAAAGGGGTATTTGGTAAATTGCTTTAATCGTTTTTAGTAAAAATGATATATGCTCAAATAATCATCTTCCTTTTATGCATATTAGTGTTTTACGACCGCACGTGTAGTTTTTAAATTTTGGAATTTAAAAATTTCGAACGTTGGAATATAATTTTTTTAATCCATGTACTTTGGTTTTCATTTCGTTTTAGTCTGTATACTTCCAAATGTCAAATTTTAATCATTGTACTCTCAATAAATTCTTGACTCCTACTCTTAGTTTGAAGTTAATTTTTTTATGAAAAATATTAGTCTTTATTAGTCTTTTCTCTATAAATTTTGGAAATATGTTTACATTGTTTATTTTTTTTTTGCATGAAAATTATTAGTACTAGCTATTTAATCAATTTAACATTTTATTATTATTTAATCATTTTTTTATTTCTCAAAAGATATAGTCTATCATTTTACCTTCTTGGCATTTATCAACTCTATGAACACATTTAGTTTTCATTTGCTCAAACAACTTTCTTATAATTTTTTTTTATTAATAAGTATTAATTTAAAATTTATATAGTATTAATTTAAAATTCATAATTTTTTTAGAAGAATTTAAAAATCTCAGTTATATTTTACTAATAATAACAACTTTTTAACTCTATATAAAAATAAAAACTATTATATAAAACTATTATTAATTTTATTGTGGTTTGATAGAAATTATAATGGACTCGATGTGTAAGAATATCTAATATTTACCTCATATTATGTAACTTTTTATAAAAAACTAAGAGAAAAGAATTTAATAAACATTCTAAATTTCTTATCAAATTTCAATATAGAAGACATTGAGTAACCATATTCAAATGAAAGCATCCACATGTATTTTAAATTAATAAAACACAATAATATTAATTATAAAATATATATTAGCAAAAATAAAAAACATAATAATATAGACACATTCTTTAATACAGATTAGTCTCACTCGATAGTTGCTAGACTACAACTACTATTTAACTTCATAAAAGTAGAATTGTAATCTCTCAAACTTACGAATGAGGATATAAATTTGATATCCACGCATCACATGTCACTTGAATGTTCTATATATATTTTTTTCAAAAAAAAAAAAAAAAACGCTCTATGTATATCTTGAGGTGCTATCGAGATTAGAGGCCTTAAGTGTCTAGTTTTGAAGAAGAGAATTTAACCACTCATTCTTTGTATTCAAAACAAAACTCATAAAACATCATGAAAGTAGATGAAATGCAGTAAAGGAAAGTGATAAAGGAAGTAGTAAAGAAAGCGATAAAGTGCACAAAAGAGTATGAAGCGTTGGTCGCAGCTTGGCAACGTCGGTGGCGTGTAACTTCCTTCGGCAAAGCTCTCAGTTTGATAGTCTACCTCTTCTCCTCTTCTCGGGAACTTGGTAGAAGTTTAGGGAAAGTAATACTTATACAACAAAGCTCTCTTTTCTCTTTAGAAATGTTGACTAGCGTTCGACCAGTTCTAAGTCCTATGGCTTGCACTTGTTCTTTTCCTCCTCTCCTAGGACTTTTAGTGTCAGAGGGTAGTTTTCCTTGAGGTCTCGCCTCCAACTCATTAGCCAATTGTCCAATTTTGTTATCTAGATTTACCAAGGAACTTTGGTGGTTGAGCATTCATAGGCTTTTGAAATTGTGTAGAATTGACTTGGTTGGGTTGACTAAATTTGGGTGGACCATTGGATCTTGGTTGGATGACAGTTGCTGAGTTGCATGCTATTGTTTTGCCCTATCCATGAGAAATTGGGATGATTTCCCCACCCTGGATTGAAAGTATTGGAGTATGCGTTATTTCTTTGGTTTGCTTGATTTTCAATGTAGTAAACTGACGCACGGTTGGCTGAATAGTAGTCATATACATGACCTTCACCACAATAGACCCACACCAAGGCATCTATTTTATTCACAACAGCAGGTGATGTTGCGACATTCATATTGTTGGAATTTTGGTTAAGATTCGCTTGGGCTATTTCCTTCATCATATTTGTGAAGGAATAAATTCTATTGTTTATGACATCTAGAGCATCACAGTATACATCCCCTTCTTCCTACTTTGCTCTACAAGATCATCAGACTATCTATAGTTCGGGGGTGAAATTTTCTCTAAAATTTCGTAAGTTTCATTGCAACTCTTAGACAACATAGACCAACCCGCAGAAGAATTGAGCACTTGCCTATTGCTTTGGTTACATCCGTTAAAGAAAACCTAAATTGGATGCACACCAAGTGATACCATGATGAGGACACTTACTCAGTAAATCTTTGTAACATGTTCAAGCCTCATGCACAGATTTATTCCCAATTTGCTTAAATTTAATTATATCATCTCTAAAGTTTGAGTTCCTATTGAGGGGAAAATATTTGACTAAAATTTTTTCGGCTAGGTTAGTCCAATTCGCTATGGATTCTGAAGGTCAGGAATTAAGTCATGTTTTGGCTTTGTCTCTAAGTGAGTACGGGAATAGGTAAAGTCGCAAGGCTTCTTGAGTCTCCCCTGAGATAAAAAAAAATGTCACTGACACCTAAGAAGTTCCTCAAATGGTTACAGGGACCCTCATTCTCAACCACCATAGAACTGACCCACAGTGGACAACATTTGAAACGAATGGGCTGTAATTTTCTAATAATGTTGGGGTTCAATTCTCCCGGCATAGGTACTAAGTAACTAAGAATGACACTATCCTTGTCATTAGCGATATCGATGAGATTCCAAACGACAATTTCCCTATTTGGCTCATCTAACTTTTGCGCATTGACATGGTTCACAGGTTGGTTTGGATGATTTGGATTTGAGTTGTTAGACATACAAAACTCTAAGGGGGAGTTTGGTCCAAGGAGTTGCAGGGAGTTGAAGTTGTTTAGTATGGGGAGTTAGTTAGTCTGTGTGTTTAGGGCAGAGAGTTGTTTAGTCTGGAGTTCTGAACTCTGTGGTGTGTTTGGGGAAGAAAGTTGTTGAAACTGAAATTCTGAGGTCTGAGTTTATTTTAGCTGTTTTTTGCTTTTTTCGACAAACTTTCAAAAAAAATTCAAAATTTTATTATTAAGGACTTCTTCCAATAAACTCTAAGAATGCAATTTTTTTTTTTTTTTTTTTTATCTATCATTTACAAATTTCTTTAAAGACAAAAAAAAAAAAATATTGAGCACAATACCTCACATTATGTTTTCAATATCCTTCACAATGATTATTAATTTTATTTTGATAGTTTTGAAATAAAGAAGAGACATGAGAGCCTTAAATTTATAAACATGACCAAGAGAAGGTCGAGTCCGTGATTACAAAATATATATAAATATATATATATATATATATATATATATATTTTGAATATGTGTAGTCCTTCTTCTAAGCATTTATTGTAATTTTTCTCTGTTTTTACTTCCTTCTCCCGACAATAGAAAACCTCATTTACAATAAACTAGAGAGAGAAAGGAAGCAACAACAAAAATTTGTAGAGAGAGAAATTGAAAGAAAAGAACAAAACTCCAATGTTTCTCTCATCCCCTCGGTCAAAAAATAAGGGATTTGTTGACTTCAATAGTAAAGACTCTTGAAATCCGGGTAATTAACTCTCCAGAAGTGCTTGAGCCAAACACCCCTAAATAATTTATGCTAAACTGTTTGAATCGTTTTTAGTAAAAGTGATATATGCTGAAGTAAAATTAGTTTTTCTTATGTTATATTGTAAATATTTCTTATACTTCGAATCTTTGTATATTTGTTAGTGTAACTTCTAAATTTTCAATTGTCTCTAAAAACTCGAATGTACAATTACTTTTTGTATTTTTATACCACTTTAATATATTTGACATGTGACTCGTTTAGATAAAATTTGGACGAGATGATGTGATTTGAAGCCAATTGAGTAAATTACAAACTAATTCCTACATAATGGAGACTAAATGATCCACATTGTATAATTTATGCTTAAATTTCTTTAAATTTTTCATTTAATTTTATTTAAGATTAAGTTTGAGCATAAATTAATACAAACCAACTATCCTAAATTTAAGACAAAGAGATTGTTGGAATTATTTTTAAAAATATTATCTAATAAAAAGTATGTGTAGGCTAAAGAAGTTAGTATGAAAGATTATAAAATTTTGTGTAGTAAATAAAACTAGTGTTCAGATCACAGACTAAATGTTTCTAAATTAAATTAATATTTTAAATATCAAACATTCGACAAAAAAAAATTAATTTGGAATATATTGAAAAAAACCAAGTATATATTCTAACTTATCAATTAAAGCTTTTGACTTATGAATATATTGAAAAAAACCAAGTATATATTCTAACTTATCAATTAAAGCTTTTGACTTATGTACCAACTCAAGAAGGATAAACACAAATATTTGTTGGATATGCATGCTAATCCTAGATAGGTGAATATGGTTGTATTGGAATTATTTGAATTTGTGTCTATTACAAGACTAAAGTTATGAAGCAGTTAATCAAGTAAGATACTATGAACTACCTTTGATAATCCTCTAAACTAGTACATAAGACAATTCTAAAAAAATCCACCATATCCAGAATGGTTGAGCGATCTATGATTGACACTCATAAATCTTTTTCAATTGAAAGAACTCATGAATAAAAATAATAATAATAATAAAAAAACTTCTTCAAGGATGACAACCACTAGTAGAAATCGGGGCTATGATGACAAATAAAAACTGTCATCAGGACTTTAGATGACAATTTTTTTCAGTCGTTATAGCCCCTGCCTTCTTTACTCTATAGATGACAAAAACCGAAAACTGTCGTCAATGTTCGTTTGGTGACAGTTTTTTTCTGTCTTCATAATACGGTTAATGACAATTTTTTTTAGTCAAGAGACCTTATTTTATGACACATAAACATTGTCACTGAATGACCACTCATACCATATTTTGTCATGTAAACATAATTGACGACAGTTTTTATTTGTCATCGAATCGGAATGAAAGACAATAAATTTTGTACGCTTTGATGACTTAATTTTTCTGTCATTAATAACTTGAAGACCACAACTATTGTGAGTCAACAAAACGAATTCAATGACATGATTTTTTTGTCACAAAATCAATAATAGAATTTTTTTTTATCAAATCTAAATATATTAATATTTATATTTTTAATTGTAATTATTATTATTAATATTATTAATTAATAATAATGAAAAATACAAAGCAAATTAAATAAATCTAAGTTTAACCCAATTCAATATCATTGAAATAAGATGTAGATATCAATATATCATTCAAAAAGCAAAGTTCATCAACTTTTACATAAACTAATTCATATGTATACAATATTGAAACTAACTACGATGTCCCTAAATTGTTGCATAACAGGATGAAATATTCATTTAACCCAACAAAAAAGTTCATCAATTGTTGCAATATGAATTCTAGCTTGAAGGAAATATCTCCACTTTGCTTTGTAGTTCCTGCGAAATAGTTATAAGTTATATATACTTAGAAAACAATCCGTAAGTGAAAAACAATTGACCAAGTGACTAAAATGGACCTAAAATTACAAGTAGTCAAAAAGTACATAAAATTACAATGTAACAACTAAACTTAAGAAGTGTCTAAATCTACAAAGTACCGAAAACATGCATTAAATCTAACTTCATCAGCAAGCAATTAGAAACTCTACATATATCCATGACAATTAGAAACTCTTCATCAACAAGCAATTGTTTAAATGCCTACAAAGTTACCAAGTGTTATTTTAATCTCAAACGAACCTAACAAGTGCCTAAAAAGTTACCAAGTGTCATTCTTAATCTCAAACGAACCTAAAAAGTTACCAAGTATCATTCTTAATTCAAACGAACATAGCAAGTGCCTACAAAATTACCAAGTGTGTCTGAAGTGATTCTAAAAGTGCAAAATAGTCTAAAAGTGCCTAAAAAGTTATCAAGTATATTCTTAACCTCAAACGAACCTAACAAGTGCCTACAAAGTTACCAAGTGTTATTTTAATCTCAAATGAACTAAACAAGTGCATAAAAAGTTAACAAGTGTCATTCTTAATTTCAAACGAACCTAAGAAGTGTCTTGATTTTAAAAGTGCAAAATACGAACCTTGCAAGTGCCTACAAAGTTACCAAGTGTTATTTTAATCTCAAATGAACTAAACAAGTGCCTAAAAAGTTACCAAGTGTCATTCTTATCGCACATCAGATGATGCCTCTCCACAACCACAACACATTATATTCATATCCATCGACCATTTCCGACATATGTAAAGGCAAAATAAGGAAGAGTAGAGAGTAAAGTACCCAATTGGGAGCTCTGAGAAGACGGAGAGCGGCTGAGCAAAGGGAGAGAGCGGCGACGTGCAGCGGTGTGACAGGAAATGGAGAAGTGACAGGGCGCAGCGCGGCTGAGCAAAGGGAGAGAGCGGCGGCGTGCGACGAGCGGAGCGAAGGGGGGAGAGAGAGCGACGACGACGCAAGCGGAGGTCTCCAAAGGGGGGAGAGAGAGCGACGACGACGGCGGGGTGCGGTGGCGAAGGGGAGAGAGAGAGAGAGAGCGACAACGACGCAAGCGGAAGTCTCCAAAGGGGGGAGAGAGAGCGACGACGACGGCGGGGTGCGGCGGCGAAGGGGAGAGAGAGAGCGACGACGACGCAAGCGGAGGTTAGAGAGGAAGATGGGAGCTGAGGGGGAGGGAGATGGGAGTTGAGGGGGGAGGGGGGAGGGTTGAGGGGCGGCGTGTTTTGGGTCTTCTTCGTGAAGAAGAAGACCCACCCTTTATATATATATAATTTTTTTTTTTTTAAATAAATAATAATATAATATAATATTAATAATAATATTATATAATAATAAAAATATTATATTATTATTATTATTATTATTATTAATTACTTTTCAAATCAAATAAACTTATTTGACTTAGTCAACCTTGACCCCAATTTTTTTTAAGCCTCATTCCAAATTAGCGAAACACTTAACCCACTAACGTGTCTCGTACAAGATGAAGGCGGTGCTCGGCGTCGGAGCTCAGAGAAGAAGGAGGAGAGATGCCGGAGCAGGACTGAGATGGCGTCGGACCTGGCAGCAGACGACGGCGGAGCTAGGCGGCCCCAAAACTCGTACAAGACGAAGGCGACGGTCGGCCGCGGAGCTCGGAGAAGACGGAGGCGGCGAATCCAAGTGGAGATTGAGAGAGGCATGCGGTAGGAATGGATTTTGCAAATGAGAAATTAGTGATTTCAATGTTTTATATAATATATATATATATATATATATATAATAAAATATTTAATATATAACATTTCAGATTTCTCTCCTTTTTTAAATTTTTTTTTTTTTAAATAATTTAAGTGGTTAATTAATTATAATTCTTTTATAAACAAATGAATGATAAATAAATCTAAACAATTTACGACATTTTAAAATAGTCATTCATTAATGACATTATAAAACTGTCATCAAGTTTCGGAAATCTGAAAAACTCCGTTTTTTCCCGCCAAAAACGCGCCCCAAACTGAAGATGACACTTTTTTTTTACTCCCCAAAAAATTTCCTTGATTCACATGTCATCTATTCCTATATTTCTAGTAGTGAACATTTTCTCTTTTGATCATTTATTTATTTTTTATTTTTTTTGACAACATGTCGGGATGGGGGATTGAACCTAGGATCTCATGGTCACTAGGCGATACATCATCTTGTTGAGCTATGCTCTTGTTGGCCTTTTGATTCTTTGTTAAATGCATTGGTTAATAAGAACAATGAGAGTAGACAAGGATAATCACTTTGCTTAAACATGAAGAAAAAAAATTGATATCACAATTGGTTTTCTCATATATCATGGTTAGATAGTGGAAACCGGTCATATGAAGATCATGCATATATGCTCCATTTATGACTTTTTAATCTACCATTAGCATGCACATGCATACATGTTGCATTCATGACACTTCTTAATCCATCCTTAGCAGGCATATGCATACATGTTGCGTTCATGACATTCATTTTTCTACCATTGGCATGCATAAACATCAATACATCATGCCTTCAAAATAAATTTCATTGGTCAAACCAAAACAAATTAAGGCACACGTTGTCATACAATGTTAATGAGCAAGTTTCACCCGTAAAGTTGGCAAAAATTACATCGACAAATTTATCCACAAGATTTAGTCTATTTGCATTTTGCATTTTGCATTTGAATGTCATCACATTCTCTTTTGAGAGTCTGCCATCAATTCATACTAGTTTTCACGTCTTGTGACAAACTCACATTTAAGAACTCATGCATTTAAGTCTTCTTCGTATTCACGAAAAGTCTTAATGTTTTCGAAAGAACGTTTTTCAAAAATTCAATGTTGACAACTAAGTTTTGAAATAAAAACCGTTGTCCTTTTAAAATAAATTTTTGAAATACGAATTCCCTGTTTTAAAAGTATATTTTTCATTTTGATAACTTAGTTTTGACACAAAAATCGTTGTCTTTTTAAAGAATTTTTTTGAAATACGAAGTCTCTGTTTTAAAAGTGTTTTTCATTTTGACAACTAAGTATTGAAATAAAACCGTTGTCCCTCTAAAGAAAATTTCTGAAATACGAAGTCCCTGTTTTAAAGAAGTCTTTTGTGTCGACAACTAAGTTTTGATATAAAAACCGTTGTCTCTTTAAAGAAAATTTATGAAATATGAAGTCTCTGTTTTAAAGGAGTCTTTTGTGTGGACAACTAAGTTTTAAAATAAAAATCGTTGTTCTGTTAAAGGAAATTTCTGAAATACGAAGTCCCTGTTTTAAAGTAATCTTTTGTGTCGGCAACTAAGTTTTGAAATAAAAATCGTTTTTCCTTTAAAGCAAATTTCTGAAATACGAAGTCGCTATTTTAAAGGAGTCTTTTGTGTCGACAACAAAGTTTTGAAATAAAAAAAATGTTGTCCCTTTAAAGCAAATTTCTGAAATACGAAGTCTCTATTTTAATGGAGTATTTTGTGTCGATGGTAGAGCGTACTTTTGGGGTACTCTAATATCAAGCTATCGAGGCTTGCCAAAATAAATTTATAATACCTATAACCTGAAGCTTTGCAGCTAGTGGCAACAGGGTCGAACCACAGAGATGGACTAATAATTGAAATTAATATTTTGAGATGCAATTAAATTGATTGGATGGTTTTTGTCACAAAACGTGGTTTTAATCATGCAAAGTACGATGAAAATCGCTAACGAAAAAATAAGAATGAGATTAAAAAGTGTTGGATTTGGGAGATTTCGGGATTTTGTTAAGCATTTTAATGTTCATCATTTAATTCTAAAATATGGCTAACAAATTGTCATGCACGCGGACGGTTACCCGGGAACCCTAAAGCAACCGACTTCATATTAATTAATTAAAATTAGCAATCCTAACTGTTCACACCGAATTTCGGCCGGCCTTGTTTATCATCATTTTGGGTTTTTCACTCAGTTTATGTTTTTACCTATTTTTATTTTAGTATTTTTTCAGTTTCTTTAATTTCGCGCTTTTCCGTTATTTTCGAAGTTTTCAAGAAATCACAAAAAAATTGTATTTCGTTAGTGGGTCGTTCGAAGCTTCCTGGGTTTTGTTTTAGGGTTTAGCGCTTCGATCTTGGATTTCCGCTGCGTTTCGTTTTTAGTTTTTTTAGTTTTAGGGTTTCCAATTTAGGGTTCCATTTTTAGGGTTTCAAATTTAGGGTTTCGAATTTAGGGTTCCATTTTAGGGTTTCCAACTTAGGGTTCCATTTTAGGGTTTCCAATTTTTCCATTTTAGGGTTTCCAATTTAGTGTTCTATTTTTAGGGTTTCCAATTTTGGTGTCTCGATCTCGGGACTCCAATTTAGCGTTTTATTTTAAGTTTTGGGTTTAAGGTTCTAATTTGGGGTTTCGTTTGGGGTTTCGTTTAGGGTTTTAGTATTTAGTTTTTAGGGTAGGGGAATTGGGGAAAGGCTTAAGTTTATGGCCCATTTTTTGACTCATGACCTAACCTAGGGGCTATAAATGGGTAAGGATAAGACATTTGGGAAGAGGACAAAAATTTTGGTAGTACCAAAGCTCCCAAAAACATAAATTTCTCTCTCCTCACTATTCATCATCCCTTCCCTCTCATCACCTTCATCAATCCGGCCACCACCCGACTCTGGTACCTCACGGCGGCTCTTCACCACGCACGGCGGAGAACCACCGTGCACGGCGGCGCTCCGACCATTCACCTTCTTCATAAACCGACGGCAGCGAGGCGAAGCACTTTTCTCTTCGAATAAACCCAGCGTTCGCGAGCTTCATCTATCATCTCCATCGATCTCCTTCTCCAGCAGCTGCAAACCCAGGCGAACGGCGGGCTACTTTCTCCTCCAGATGCCGGCGACCCCCTCTGAAGCTCCTCAAATGGCGTTGTCCTTGGCCTTGAAGCTCCGGCAACAGTAATAAACCCAGACGAACGGCGGGCCACCTTCTCCTTCGAACGACGGCAGCGGCGATTTGGGGTTCGGACCTCCACGCACCAGACGAGCTTGAAGCTTAGACGGCGGCGCGACTTCGCCTTCGCAAGCAGCCCAGATCCAGACGCATTTCAAACCCCGGCGAGCTTCATCTTCGACGCTGAAGCTACAAACCTCCAACGGCGGAGCAGCACCTGAGCTCCTTCACGAACGGCTTCGCTCGGAATCGTAGCTACGACAATCTCCTCGACTGCGGACTAACGTTAACTCCGGCGAATCTCAGCCCTCCAACGGCAGCGCTCACTGTTTTTTTAAATGAAGTATGTCTGATTTGTCCATATATACCCCTGTCTGCATGATATATACCCCTGTTTATATGCATATACCCCCCTGTTTTGAGCATGATATATACCCCTGTTTATATGCATATATCCCCACTGTTTGCATGGTATATACCCCATGTTTTGAGCATAATATACTCCTGTTTATTTCATATATACCCTCTGTTTGATCTTCTTTGTAATCTTTAATTTCGATGCATGTTACCTAATTGCAAAACATAGGTTCATTATTTTTTTCTATTTTGTTAAATTAAGTTTAATTTACAACCCCGGGAGAGATGAAGGACTGTTCCTTTCATCTCGAGGGTAGTTTTTAAGTTTAATTTGTAACCCCGGGAGAGATGAAGGACTATTCCTTTCATCTCGAGGGAATTTAATTTGTAACCCCAGGAGAGATGAAGGACTGTTCCTTTCATCTCGAGGAAATTTAATTTGTAACCCCGGGAGAGATGAAGGATTGTTCCTTTCATCTCGAGGGAATTTAATTTGTAACCCAGGAGAGATGAAGGACTGTTCCTATCATCTCGAGGGTATTTTAAATTTAAGTTGCCACCCCCGGAGAGATAAAAGTCTGTTCCTATCATCTCGAGGGTATTGAGATCAAGGCGATTAAATGGCGAAATTAACGATCTCGCTCACAAAATCAAATCCCTACTTTACTTTAAAGTTAGGGTATGATTAGTTGGGACATCACGTTAATTTTAGTAGTTTATTTTATTTATGTTTTAGGACCATTTGAGATTAGCTAGATAATTAAGATAAAATGTTTTGGCTACCGTTTTTTTAACGGGATGTTGTAGGGTTCTAGCACCTTTCCTACACTTAACCGACCCCCGAACCTCATCTTTTTACTTCGTAGACCGTATTTTTTAAGGTGACCAATCACACCCTAAATGATTGGTGGCGACTCCATTTTTTTGTGAAAACCCCTGTTTAACAGAAGGTTGTCGGCCGCTCCGCGTCGCAAAAACGTTGCGATACTAACTAAACAGTGTTCGCAATCGCATTAGAGTGATCAACCCCAATTTAACCCCGAACAGTTACTAGCTATCCACGACGAACGTTCGATTATGCATCCTAAATGCTAACTGACTACCCTGAAATAGTTTCCGAATGCATAGCGGAAGCAACGTTGGATCTAAGTACTTTTATTTTGTTAATTTAAAAGAAAAAAACATGTAATTTGAAAATCAAAGACAATAATTTAGAAGTTACCTTTGAAGTTCAAATTCTTCTCGATTCCAAACTCGATCTTCGAACGTAACGGTCACGAACCACCACGAGAGTTTTCCCGACTATTCTCCGGCCTTAGAACGGGATTGTGGGATCCTTTGAGTGACTAATTTAAAAGAGAATTGAAGATGAAATTGGAGAGAATGGTAGAGAAATTGTATTTACAATTCTCAAAGTTCATCAAAATTCCAAGAAGAAGTCAATCTAATTAACCCTTTGTATATATAGAAGACTACATGCAAAAACATGCAAAATTGAGTTAACAATAGGATGCCATGTAGAGTCCACTCAATTTAGTGGGATTAGTGGCTTGATGTGGGATGAACACTTAGCAAAAAAGTTTGACTCATAAAACCACCAACAAATGGTTTTTCCCACTAACTCAAGAATTGGATTTTTCCACTAACTTTAGTCATCAAAATGACTCTTGACTTTCAAGGTTTAGTGGAGTCAACATTTGACTTTTGACTTTCAAAGTTTTAGTCAATTGTCTTTAATTTGATTTTCACTAACTTTGATCAAATTAATTCAATTTAAAAATTAATTCAATTTAAAACTTAATTCAAATAATTAATTTAAAATTAAATTAAATTAATATTAAATAATTAATTAAACAATTTAATTAATTCAAATTTAATATCCAATAAATCCAACACTAATCCCGATCATTCCCGATATACATGATTATGAATCCATATTCATATTTTCGGTATTTAAATCTTATTTTAAATATCACCATCACTCTCTATTGTTCAATTCGCAATTGAACGTTATGTCGTTAAATATATCACATATATTTAACGCTAATTCCCTAATTCGAATTTGAACACATCGAATTCACTCGTCACACTGTTCTAAGGTTTAGTCCGATATGAGCTAGCAGGGGGCTCTCATGGACCTACAGATCATGAGCTCCAACGATCCGAGATTAACTGATTAAACTTTTTAACCCATTTAATCAACATTCGTTAACTACCAGGACATTCCACTATAGCCTAGTAGTTGCACTCTCCTCACTATAGATATATTTATGTCCACTCGATATAACCATGATTAGTAAGTTGACCCTTCACAGGTTGTTCGTAATTTACGGTCGGGTCAAATATCTGTTTTACCCCATTAATTATATCTTGCTCCTTAAGTCCCATTGATCCTCTAATGAACAATTGGTTTGTGATCCAATCACTAAACCGATTGGTATGTGATCTAATCACTATATCGAGTCCCTCTCGGGGCAATGAGAAGGTAGGGCCCCTTGTTCAAGACCTGGAGTCAACACTTAAGGGAACAACCTATCTACTATCCCTAGAGACGGGTATGAGTGAATTCCATTTTGCACCCTATGTCCCCAGCTATCTATCCGGTCTTACCCCTGAAATGGGAGGCTTATTGAGTCGGCGCTGTTGAGCCACTCTCACCCATGCAGATCTAAGGATAATCCCGAATAAACAGGAGTTCATAGTTAGCTCAGGATTAAGGTCAAGTTACCTAGGTCATCGTTTTGAAATAGTCAGTCTTTAAAACAGTAAACAGCGTTATAAAGCAAGAGTGACTTATTTCGCGGTCCGGTCTAATGCAAACTCTTTACATAGGACGCCCCCACTCACATGTCTCCACATGAACGATTCAGGATCATATCGTTTGTACTAAATACAAAATGGGCCGCATCCAATAGTGTCCCCAAGATAAGGTATCCAGGCTTATCCGTATACTATAGACCGTTTTGACTATTCACTCGACCTTGATCCACTTTTATGTCTCCACATAAAGTTCAAGTACTCATGTTATAGCCATGGATCTTAGTTTATTGGATTTAGGGTTTTCTAAAATGAAATAAGCAATTCACATATTCAATAATAACTTTATTGAATAAACCTCAATAACACTTTATTAGTAATAAAATATGTTTATCGTTTACAAACCACTAGTTTTAGGACATAAAACCCAACAAACTCCCACTTGGACTAAAACTCCAGTGGTAACAAATATATATCTATATATATACATAATGTTGAGTTTTTCAGAATGACAAATAAATACAATAAACTAGGGCATCACATACCCATAGTTTTCTCCCACTTGCCCTAGATTATACATCTCGTAGTCCTAGTCTCACTAGGTGACCCTCAAACAATTTAGCCGTGAGAGCCTTTGTAAATGGATCAGCATGCGTCTCATATCCTCAACTTCTTGAGGTGTCTTAGGACACTGTTCCTTCGACAAGTGAATTCCATGTCTGAAGGGTAGCAAACCCCTCTTGGAATTCTGCATCTTATATCTTGACAACATCTTGTCAATATAGGATGCTTGAGACATGGCTAATGTTCTATTCTTGCGGTTCCGAACTATTTGGATCCCAAGAATATATTGAGCTTCTCCCAAATCTTTCATTTGGAATTGAGTTGCTAGCCATTTCTTGATGTTAGTCAGGCATCTTACATCATTCCCAATGAGTAAGATATCATCGACATATAACACGAGGAATGCTACAGATGTTTTGACAATCTTCTTGTAAACACAAGGTTCGTCAATGTTTTGTTCAAAACCACAATATTTGATCGCAGTATCAAACCTTATATTCCAGCATCTAGATGTTTGTCAACCCATAAATGGATCGTTTAAGCTTAGAAACTTTTTGTTCTTGATGCTGTATTATAAACCCCTCTGGTTGAGACATATAGAAACTCTCTTCAAGATTGCCATTCAGAAAGGTTGTCTTCACATCCATTTGCCAAATCTCATAATCATAATATGTGGCAATGGACAGGAGTATTCTAATTGATTAATTAACCACTAACTCTCATGCAACAAGCTACCCTAGAGGTGTCTTTCGGGGTGACAACAAGAATTAACGTGACATGCAATCAAACTAAGCCTACGGAGTCTAAGATGAGGTTCCTAAGTGCTCGATAGATGCAATGGAGCAACATAAATTTTTTTAATTTTTTTGACATGAACCTAATAAATGCAAAGCTACATCATGCAAAAACTGTTGGGTTTTATGTCCTAAAACTCGTGGTTTGTAAACTGTTATGTTTGTAAATATTCTATTTAGAATAAAGAGTTATTAGTTTTATTCAGTAAAAGAATTTACTGGAATAAAGTGAAACGTGTTTAAGTTAACCTATTCCAATGACCAACACCCTTGGCTGAATATGAGTACTTGTTGCGTGCTCAGTGTGTAAATAAAAATGTAATGCGAAGAGCACTCAGAACATGCAAGTATACATGGTCTGCAGCAAGTGATAAGTATTTTTTCATTCGTTTTCCCACAGAGATTTATTCTTAGTTACTAACGAAGTGAGGTGTTAATTTAGAGATGGTTACTTAAATGGGGTAGAAGCGAGGTTGATGTACCAAACTAACAAGGAAAGTAAGCAAGATGCAAGCATAAACGAAAGTAAGTAAAGAGATTAACTTCAATGTAGAGGAGAAAGAATTGCGGACTTAGCAATGTTCTAGCAATAAAATCGCAAAAGTAAAATAAGCGAAAAACGGCTAAGGCAAAAACCGAATTATAGAATTGCGGAGACAACAATTATCTAGCAATTAACTAGCAACGATTTGTGGGCGAGATAAGGAAACAAGGTCAACTAAAGACTCCTCTATAGGCTTCTACATACGATTATTCAGCAGTAACTTAACTTATCATGCATCAATTTAACTCATTCTTATGCATCTCTCGATTACATGCATTAGATTCTTTAATTCACTCATATCCAAGTAAGACTTAAGCATCTATTTATACAAGCAAGTTAATGAATTGTGCTAGCAAAACGCCTATTCCTAGGTCGTTTTCTGGCTACCATGAAAGGCTAGCATGAATGGACGACTCTGAACTCTTACTCCTTCCGGAGGTTAGGAGTTCTTTAGACAAAATGGATGGTCGGTCGAAATTCCCCATGGGATGAAGTACACATACATTCAATGCATTCAAAGCTATCCTACATGCTGAACTTTCGTATTTCTAACCTATAGATTCATCGTTAGCAGACCCTTGTGTGATTAGTTACTCATGGTTGATGTGAGATTGGAGATACTAGATTGAATAAGCATGATTTAAAGCACTTTAAATGAAAGCAAAGGAAAAACAGAAGCGAAGTGAAAACTTGCAAGGATTCAAACGATAACTTTATAAAGTAAGAATCAAGAACCAAGTGCGACAGTATGTAAAGCAATGAAAAGCTGAACAGATGAAGACGAATCGAAACAAAGTAATAAATGAAATGAAGACAGAATGCGATAAGAAACAGAAGACAGAAAGCAGTAAAAGTGTGCACGGATCCTCGCCGCAAACGTCTCGGATGAAGGTGAAGATTAGCTGATCTTGGGGATGAATTCGATCAGAAGAGAAGAAGGATCTTCTCTTCTTCCTCTCGAGTTATCGACGCCAAGGGCTGATTTCTTCGTACCAACAAATGAGATAAAGAAATGGATCTTTAGACTGCGTTGAGACGGGGAAAATCCACGCTTCCGAGCTTGTTGTTCTCCTTCCCCCTTCACCTCCTTTTATAGCTTTTTGCAGGTACCTTCAGTCATGGAGAACCATCCATTCTGAACGACGACCCTCCACGTGGCAGCAGGGGAGAACTTAGGCGGCTGAAAGATCGCAACAAAATGACGGACGGTTGGGAAAAACTAAACAGCCGCAACTTGGCATTGCGGATTCCTCGTCGTGACCGCAATGTTCATTGCGGAGACAGCAATGTTTCCGCAATTCTCCTACAATGCACATTTTAACTCTTTTAACCTCGTTTTTTATTCTTTTTTGTTCCTTTTACAAATAAGTCCTAATTTAGCTTCATTCCTTGAATTCTCATATTTAAGCACGTATTAAACTAAAATCTAACAAAAATGCTTAAGAGATTACACGATTTCATGGTAAATAAGTCCCTAAATTATGTACTTTTGGAGAGGTAACACACCCCCAAACTTAAGTTATTGCTCGTCCTCGAGCAATATAAGGGCTTACTTGGGCTGCTAACTCTTGTCTTTTAAACTCTATCTGACTACTTGCTGACTCCCCTAGGCTTACTATCCAAGGCATGGTTGTCCTGTGACACTCTCCTAAGTTCAACCTAACTTCACTTTCTGCTTATTCTAGTTTCTCTTGCCTTTAAAACCTCTTGTCTTTTACAAATTTCCTAACAACTGGTTTATCTGCCTATGTCATTAGGCTCATTGTGCAGCTATCCCTAAATTTTCAAATTCTTCCTTGTTTTACCCAGACTCAGTACATGCTTCTAAGGTATTTTTAATTGAGCTACCTAGGAATCCTTACAGTCATACCAAGCTTAGCACACACGAGAATCAGAGTACAGTCCATAGAACAACTAAGCTTTGGCATCACTGTGTTGGATCAACACTCATCTCCCTTGACACACCTACAAGCTACAGCCCTGTGCTTAGCAAACTAAGGATCAGAGTTCATTAATACAGGACATCTAAGCACCTAGGCTATAGCTTGTTGGCACACATTCTTCTTCCTTGGTTTTATTCTTCTCTTTTTTTCTTTTTCTTTTCTGGTAGAGTCTCTCCTTTTGGTATGCCTTTTGATGTAGTGCCACCTGTGGGTTACACACATGGCCCTGATTACTCAGCATCCTTTAGAGAGACACTACCTTATATTTTTCTGTTTCTTTCTTTTTCATTTTTTTTTTCAAAGGGAAGAAGAATGCTTATGTTTTTTCAAAGGGAGAGAGGAATGTTCCTAGGCCTAGAGGCTGCCTCCCCCAAACATAATTTCTCATTGTCCCCAATGAGAGTCTGAGGTGGCACACCCCCAAACTTGTCCTAGAAGCATCTAGTCTAAGGAAAAACTAGTAGAACTTAAAACTCCTAGGTATAGAACGACCTTCGTAGAACAGATAACTCAGAGGCAGAATTTTTCGAAAAAACAACATGGTAAGGGCTTACTGAGGTGCATGCTGAGCAATAAATGAAGCTAGATTAAACGAACAAGGGTGTTCGATGACACTCATCCAGCATGCTCAATAGATAGATTACATAGTGAAGTCAGTAAAGCAGCAAAATATCGAGATTTAAACCTAGACAGCCCATCAAAAAGTCATCCAACAACATACAAAAAACTAACAAAATATTGCGAAGACCGCAAGGATTTCGAAATATCTCAGCACAACAATTTATCCGTGATCAAGGCTCCTAGCATGCGAAATTCATTCATAGACACTACATAAAACAGCAAGACTATTTAATCTACCTACTCAGATGACATCAAACTAAACTAAACGACTTTAGACAAACAAAGTAACAATTCTCAGCAGATCACATGATTGATTAAAAAGGGTAACAGTTCACAGAAAAGCAGATTTTTTTTTCCTTATTTTTAAAGAGGGATCAGAAAAACTCCCTCAAATGCCGTCAAGCTGGCATTCAATCATCCTAGTCCTCGTCTTTCCTTTTCTTTGGAGGCACCCAAGGCTGCAGCAGACCAGCAGGGAAGGTGGGGAATGTGCATCCCAGCTGTTCAGCCAACTCCTGGTCCCTTGCTTGCGAGTACTCAGCCCATGGGGCTATCTTGTGTTGCAAGTCCATCAGGCAGGCCATGGACAGTGACTGTGCAGCAGCCAAACCATCCAGCTCGAACTCCATATTGCCCCTTCGTCTCATCCTTATGATCGTTGGCAGCTCCAGATGGCCAGTGTAAGCCAATTGCCTCTCATCCCTCGCAATAGGCACCCCTGCATGCAAACAGAGCTTAGTAATAGTATTTGGGAAAAAGAGTTGTCCCTTACCTTTTCTTGAGCATTCAGTGATAGAGGCGGCAATGACTTCACCCACATCAATGGTGAGTCCTCTAATGATGGCATAGAGCAGCAACGATCGCCCCTGGTTGATGGTTGTTTCATGTGTCACTGGGGAGATCCGTCTGCGAACAAAGGAGAACCAGACTGCTGCTTTGTCTCTAAGGGCCACACTCATCAACGTGTGCTTCCCATTCCTTGAGACCGTCCAAGCCGCCTCAGGTTTACCTATTATAGTCAGGGCTTCTTCCAGGACTGCCTCGGAGGGTGATTCGATGATTCTTGTGTAATCCGTGTACTTATGCCCCTTGAGAGCATAAGCTTCGTTGATGGCTTTGGCTGAGAAATCAACCTCTATCCCCCTCACTATTGACAGACAATCTTCAGGATGCGTGAGGTTGGCATAGAAGTCGTACACCATGTTCGGGTAGGCTGGAATTGGAGGCCGGCAAAGTTCTTCCCATCCATGGTTAATGATCCCTGCGCGCAGAATTGCGGCAGGTCCGCAAGGGCATCGAGAAATCCTCGCTCGTGGAGGGGTTCTCTCTTCATCAGTTCGAGGCCCTCGGCCTCTGCCTCCTTGGAGATATACCTCGCAGCTTGAGGTACCTCTTCCGGATACATCTTCTTCTTTCCCTTGGCCTTTTCTTTGGCCGACTCAGAGGCCTCAATCTTCATCTTCTTCAAAGAGGGCTCAGCTTCAACCCTCTTCCTTTTGGATCGTTTGGAAGCCTTTGGCCGCTTGGCCTTTATAATTACAGGGACCTTCTTCTTGAGCCGCGCCTTGGTGGTCATATGCTGGAGACATTCGCCCAGCGTCTCTTCCATTGAGTCCCTGCTTTCCCCCTCCACAGGGCTGTCAAGATTGACATCCCTTAAGGGGGAAAACACCTCTTCTTCCTCAGCCGGATCCTCGATTGACACCGAATCTTGGCGCTCTTCAGGCGAAATTTCAGGCTCCGGTGTATGCTTAGGAGATTCAGGGCTCTGGACGGCCGTCTCAAATGATGGCCGGCCATTGTCGAGGCTTTCCTTGCTCGGGGTCTTCTGCTCTCTGATCGGTGAGTCAGACACTGCCACTTTCCACTTCTTCTTCTTTGGGGTCTTCGTCGGATCAGAGGGATCAACAGCTACCTCCGTCGCCACCTTCCACTTCCTTCTCCTCACTAGCAGCTTTGGGGGTCTCGAGGGTTGCGCAGCATCGGCGTCTGCCAAATAAAGCAACGCCTCCCTCACAGCCTCTTCTGCGTCAGGTGACGCTTTCTTGGGTGTGGATCGGTCTGATCGTGTTGTCACCATTGCTGGTTCTTGGAAGATTTGAGTGTGGGAGTTGCAGAGAAAGAGAAGTCTGAGTTATGGAGATCAAAAAAGTTGAGAAATCGTAGGGGACGGAGATCCCCAACGACGACTACTTATACTCAAGTGTTCTCCAACGGCTCTTTTTTGTTGCGGCCTCCACAATTCCTCAGCAATTATCCAGCATTACCGTTAGGATTTTCTTGATTTGAGTTGCAAGATTTTAGCAACCAAATCTAAGATTTCTCCAGATCTTTTCGTGGATCTTCTCCTCTTGATTCATCTCCCTCATTGTCGCTTAACATCACCCATTAATATACTCCTAATCACACAAAAAATACGTAATTAAAACAAGATATAAACAAACAAAACGCAATCTAAAATACTTAAAGAAAAATCGAAGGCATAGCCTTCTGCCGGATGAGCACAGTGATCACTCATCCCCTCTCGATTCGCTTCTCAGGCTTCAGATAGGAGGAAGGCCGAGAGTGTCTTCACATCTCCTTCCTCATAATAATGCTTCAACCTCGAACGATTTACCATGAACGACTGCCCTTGATGTAGGTTTCGAATTTCAATAGCACCATGAACAAAGACATTAGTAATCACAAAAGGACCTGACCATCTAGACTTAAGTTTGCTAGGAAATAATCGTAATCGTGAGTTGAATAATAAAACATGCTGGCCTTTCTTAAAGTCCTTGATCCTAAGTCTACTATCATGTCAAATCTTAGTCTTTTCTTTATACATTTTCGCATTTTCGTAGGACATATGTCTTAGTTCATCTAACTCGTGTAATTGCAGAGACCGCAATGTTCCCGCATCGGTCACGCAACAATTCAGTTCTTTTAAGGCCCAAAATGCTTTGATTTATAATTCGAAAGGTAAGTGACATGTTTTTCCATATACTAGCCTATAAGGAGACATACCTAAGGGTGTTTTATATGCAGTCCTATACGCCCAAAGTGCATTGTCTAACTTAAAAGACCAGTCATTTCTATTAGGTTTAACCTCTTTTTCTAGTATGTTCTTGATCTCTCTATTGGAAATTTCAGCTTGTCCATTTGAGTGTGGGTGATAAGGAGTTGCTACTCTATGTCTAACATTATATTTAGCTAGTACCTTTTCCATAGCTTTATTTATAAAGTGGGTTCCTTCATCACTTATTATTGCACGTGGTGTACCAAATCTTGTAAAAATATGCCTATTTAGAAATTTAATGACTGTCTTGGCATCATTTGAGGGACATGCAATAGCTTCTACCCATTTAGAAACGTAATCTACAGCTACTAGTATATAGAGGTTACCTGAAGATGGAGGGAATGGTCCCATGAAGTCAATGCCCCATACATCAAAGAGTTCCAACTCTAAGATATATGTGAGAGGCATCTCATCTTTTCTACTAAGGTTACCTGTGCGTTGACACTCATTGCAGCTGTGTGCATGATCGTGTACATCCTTGAATATCGTGGGCCAGTAGTAGCCACTTTGGAACACCTTCGCAGCCGTCCTTTGGCCACCAAAATGTCCACCGTAAGGAGATGTATGACAGTGTTGCAACACTGACTTTGCCTCAGCAGCTGATACACACTTCCTCAGCAATCCATCTGCACAAGTCTTGTTAAGTGTAGGATCGTTCCATATGTATTTCCTAGCTCCGTGTAGGAACCTCTTCTTTTCTTGCCCCCTCTGAAAGTTGGTAATACCTGCGAGGCAAGGAAGTTAGCAATATCCGCAAACCAAGGTTCCTCATCGTTATCACGATGTGCTAACACAAAGACATGCTCATCAACAAAGGCATCAGAAATTGCTGGCTCAGCAATTATTTCGCAATTACTCCGCAATCTAGATAAGTGGTCAGCAACTACATTTTCACATCCTTTTTTATCTCTAATGTCTAAATCAAACTCTTGCAATAATAACACCCATCTAATTAGGCGTGGTTTAGCATCAACCTTCCTCATTAAATATTTTATTGCAGAGTGATCAGTGTAAACAATTGTTTTAGTTCCTACAATGTAATTCCTAAACTTTTCACATGCAAACACTACAGCTAGCATTTCCTTCTCTGTGGTAGTGTAATTACATTGTGCTTCATTTAAAGTCTTACTTGCATAATATACAGGGTGTGTTAGTTTATCTATCTTCTGCCCTAGCATAGCCCCGATCGCATAGTCACTAGCATCACACATCAATTCAAACGGTAAATCCCAATTTGGACCTACTATAATTGGTGCTTTGACTAAGGCTTCTTTAAGTGTTGTCCATGCTAGGAAACATTCTTTTGAGAATACAAAAGGTTTATTTAGCTCTAGAAGCTCACACAAGGGTTTAGAGATCTTTGAGAACTTTTTTATAAATCTCCTATAAAAACCTGCATGACCTAGGAAACTCCTTATAGCTTTGACGTTTTGAGGTTCCACTAGCTTCTCTATGATTTCTATTTTGGCCTTATCGACCTCTACTCCTGCTCTAGATACTCTATGTCCTAGGACTATTCCTTCTTCCACCATAAAGTGGCATTTTTCCCAATTTAAGACTAGGTTGGTCTCTTCACACCTAGCGAGGACTTGTCCTACGTTTTCTAAGCAGTTGTTAAAAGAGTCACCAAAGACTGAGAAGTCATCCATAAATATTTCTATCATGGACTCATCTAAGTCAGAGAAAAAAGCCAACATGCATCTTTGGAATGTTGCTGGTGCATTGCATAAGCCAAATGGCATTCTGCGAAAAGCAAATGTTCCAAAGGGACATGTGAAGGTCGTTTTCTCCTGAACCTCAGGGTCTATGGTAATTTGGTTATATCCTGAATAACCATCTAAAAAGAAATAATAGGCCCGGTCAGCTATTCTATCTAACATTTGATCTATAAACGGTAAAGGAAAATGATTTTTTTTTGTTTCTTTGTTAAGTTTTCTTGTAGTCCATACAGACTCTCCATCCTGTAACAGTTCTAGTTGGTATTAGTTCATTGTTTTCATTAACTATTACAGTCATTCCACCTTTCTTAGGCACACATTGAATCAGACTCACCCATTGACTATTGGCTATGGGAAAAATTACACTTGCGTCTAACCATTTGATAATTTCTTTTTTAACTACCTCCTTCATGGAGGGGTTCAACCTACGTTGGTGATCTACCCTAGGTGTATGTTCCTCTTCCAACAATATTTTATGCATGCGGTAGGAAGGACTAATACCTCTTATATCAGCAATCGTCTAGGCAATAGCTTTTTTATGTTGCTTAAGCAGCAATATTAACGCAATTTCATGTTGTTTACTCAATTTGGACGAAATAATAACAGGTAAAGTATCTTGCTCTCCTAGATATGCATACTTAAGATGATCAGGCAATGGTTTCAATTCTAGTGAAGGTGGGTGTTCAATTGATGGTTTCACAGGGGTTGCAGTTCTTTCAGACAATTTATTAGTCATACAAACATGTTGAGGGTTGTCCACAGATATATCCATCAATTCAGAGATATTTAAATCATCTATATCTACTTGTACATAGTTAGTAGCATGCTTAATTAACAGTTCATGCTCAAGTTCTTCTTCCATAAGTGAATCTACTACATCTATAGTTGCACAGGATTCAGAGTCAGAGGGATACCTTAGAGCTTTAAATACACTGAATTTAACCTCCTCATCATGAACTCTCATGGTGAGCTCACCTTTTTGGACATCGATTAGAGCCCTACCTGTGGCTAGAAATGGTCTGCTCAATAAGATTGATACCTACTTGTCTGCCTCATAATCCAGAATTATAAAGTCTGCAAGAAAAATAAATTTGTCAACCTTGACAAGTATATCCTCAATTTTACCCTCAGGGTATGCTATGGATCTGTCTGCAAGTTGCAAGGTGACAGTAGTAGGTCGTGCTTCCCCTATCCCAAGTTGACGGAATAGTGACAAGGGCATGAGATTGATGTTGGCTGCAAGATCACAAAGAGCTTTGCCCACGTGCTTGCCTCCCAATTCGACTGGTAAGGTGAAGGAACCAGGATCCTTCTCCTTCTTTGGCAGTTTGTTTTGGAGTATAGCACTGCACTCCTTAGTGAGATTCACTGTTTCAAATTCACCAATGATTTTTTTGTTAGTAATTATGTCTTTCAAGAATTTAACATAAGAAGGCATAGATTGCAAAACTTCCACAAATGGGATATTAACATGCACTTGTTTTATAATTTCTAAAAACTTATGAAAGTGCACTTCCTGTTCTTGTTTCTTCTTCAGCCTTCTAGGGAATGGAGGTGGTGGCACATATGTAGGCAATTCAGGTTGCCTAATGACAGGTGGAGGCCTTGGGATTTCTTTTGGTTCCTCAATGATAGGTTCCAGTCTCACCCTTGTTGTGCTTGGTGGTGATTGATCATGGTCAGGCAGAGAATCCAGTGGAGCACTAGACTCTTCATTCTCTATTCGCTTTGGTGTTTCTCTATTGTTGATCACCAACGGTCTTCCACTTCGAAGTTCAATTGCTTGAACTTGTTCTTTTCCTTCCCTTCTTGGCGTTTCAGTGTCTGCAGGCAGTCTACCTTGGGGTCTATTTTTCAGCTCGTTTGCTAACTGCCCTATTTGGTTTTCTATGCTCCTCAGGGTGGCTTGCTGGTGTTGCGTGCTCAATGTGTTGAAATAATTTAGGCAATAAAAGAGATAGAGCACTCAGAACATGCAAGCATACATGATCTTATAGCAAGTAGTAAGTATATTTCATTCGTTTTCCCACAGAGACTTATTTTTAGCTATTCGCGAAGTGTTTTGTTAAGAAAGAAGGGGTGGATTTGATGGGGTAAAATTGGTTTTTAATTATCTAATTTTTGCTGAATGTGTAAAGGAATGCAACATAAACAAATGCAAGTTGAAATTAGACTCAAAGGACAAGAGATGGAATTAATAAACGAAGAAGAAAACAGCTAAACAGAATGGTAACTTAGCAGAATTGCGGATACCGCAATGTTATCGCAATTGTAAAAACAGTGAAAATGTGTAAAATGGAGAATTAAGGGCTACTAATGACTATCCTATAGGCATTTTTATACGATTCTCAAGCACTGGATCTACTCTCTATGCATCAAACTATCTTAATCTCATGTATCGTCCGATTCCATGCATTAGATTCTTTAGTTTACTCAACTCAAAGTAAGGTCTTAAGCATCTTGTTAAGGCAGAAAAATATGGTTTGTACTAGGGAAACGCCTATTCCTAGGCCGTTTCCTGGTTACCTTGAAAGGCTAGCATGATTATATGACTCTGAACTCTTACTCCTTCCAGAGGTTAGGAGTTCTTTGGACAAAATGGATGGCCAATCGAAATTGCCCGTGGGATGAAGCTTACATACAATCAATGGTTCGAGAGCTATCCTACATGCTTGATTCACGTTTTTTAGCCTATAGTTCTGTCATTAGCATGCCCCTAAGTGACTTAGCTACTCATGGATATGGAGTAAGTAGAAATACGAGATGAAACCGACATGCTTAGAAGGAATTTAGAGACAAAACAGTAAAGGAAAGCAGTAGAATGCAGAGGCAAGCAACTGTGAAATGAAGAATGGGGATTCGATTACTTGATTGTTTGATTGGACAAAAGAAAGCTTAAAAGTAAATAACAGCAAGGCAGAAAGCAACGAAATGGAGTGTTCTAGCTATTAGAAAGAGAACAACACAAAGCAGGAATGTAAACTAGAAAAGGAAAGACAGAAAGCAGTAAATGTTGCTTGGGAGCCTCGTCGCAACCGCCTCGGCTGAAGGGCATGAAAGAATAGCTTTGCTTGGATGAATCCAATCGGGAGAGAAGGTGGATCTTCTCTCCTTCCTATCAGATTGTCGATTCCAACAGCTGAGACTCTCACTCCAACAGACGGCAAAGGAAAAACAGGAGAAAAGATGGACTGCGAGAAGGCTTCTACGCTTTCGGATGATGCTTGAACCTCCGACTTTGACCCCCTTTTATAGTAGTTTGCAGGTGCGTTTGGGCCAAGGAGAACCATCAATCTTCAACGTCATATATCAGAATGGATGGAGGAGAAAGAACGAATCCCTGAAATCACGGAAATTAACAGAAAAAGATCAGTCAACTTACGGTTTCACTTGAATAATTGCGGCTTCAGCAATGTTTCCGCAATGCTGTCGCAATGCAGTTTTTTTCATTCTTTTCCTTCGGTTTTCAACCCTTTTCTTTCCTATTGTGCATAAGTCCTAATTTAGCTACCTTCTTCTCATTTTCATATTTAAGCATAGGTTTAAGCTAAATGCTATCAAAAACACCTAAAAGTGTTCATCTTCTTAAGCTAAATGGGTCCTAAATAAGTCACTTTCAGAGACTTAACACACCCCCAAACTTAAGGTTTTGCTTGTCCTCAAGCACACTAAGGACTTACCTAGGCTGCTGTTTCATCTTCTTTAACCACCTACTGACATCCTTATACCCCTATCTATAGCAATGCTGTCCTGTGACACACTTCTACGCTTAAAACTACCCTCTTATCTAGCTTCTTCTGACTTTGCCCGCCTAACACTCCTTCTGCTTTCATTAACTTCCTACAACTGATCTATTTACTTTTGTCATATCATACCACTATCCCTAAGGTTTCAAATTCTGCCTAGCTTTACCTCAGACTCAGTACATGCTTCTAGCTTTATTTTTAATGTGTCTAGGATTCCTTAGAGTCATGCCAGTCTTAGTATTAACGGTGACAGTAGTACTTTTAGAGAACAACCTAAACCCTGGCATCACTACATTGGATAAACACTCATCTCCCTAAACAACCCTACAAGTTACAACTTTGTGCTTAGCTAATTGAGGATCAGAGTTCTTTTTAAATAGGACATCTAAGCCACAAAGTTATAACTCCTAGGTATACATTCTTCTTCCCTATGCTTTTCCCTTTTTCTTACTTAGGTGGAGCCTTTCCTTTGGTTTGCCTTTTGATGCAATGCCACTTGTGGGTTACACACTTGGCACTGATTACTTAGCAACCTAAGAAAGACCCCCCTCTTTATTCTATTTTTCATTTTTTTTTTTTTAGTTCATCATTTTTTTGTAAAGGAGAAGAAGAATGCTTATGTTTCTAAGGGAGAGAGGAATGTTCCTAGGCCTAGGGTGGCCTCCCCCAAACTTCAACTACTCATTGTCCCCAATGAGTGTCTGAGGTGGCACACCCCCAAACTTGTCCTAGAAGCATCTAGTCTAAGGTAAAACAAAGAGAATCTAAAAGACCTAGGCATAGACAGAACATTCTAAAAGAAAATATCATAGCAGCAGGAATTTGAAAAAAAAACAGACAGATAAGGTCTTAAAGCTGTGCATGCTGAGCTTTTTAGAGGTTAATTTAAACTATCAAAGGATGTCCTATGACACTCATCCAGCAAGCATTTAGATAAGCTATAGAAGGTAGTCATGTTAGCAGCAAAAGATGGAATTTAAACAGATCACAGCCTAGCTAAACAGACAGTCCAAAACATGTTGTCAGTAATAAAAATTGCGGGGACCGCAATTATTTCGCAATTAAGTCAGGGCAAATATAACAGTGATTAAGGCCCCTAAGCATGCTCTTTCCAGTCATTCAAGCTCTCCTAAAAATAAAACAAGACTACCCTACCTAGTCACCTATCATCAAGCTATACTAAGCAAAATTAAAAACACAAAACTAAGCATCTAAAACAGATCAAAAGTGTACTAAAAACAGCATAATTCACATAGGCTATTAGAAAGCAGAAAATTGTTTTTTTTTTCTAAGGGAACAGCAATACTCCCTTCAGTGCAATTCAAACCAGCACTCAAACGTCTTCATCCTCATCAGGTTGTCGTGGTCGTGGAGGCACCCATGGAGTCAAGAGATTTGTGGGGAAGTCAGGGAAGATGCACCCAAGTTGGTCTGCAACTTGCTTGTCCCTTGCCTGTGCGTAAGTGGCCCATTGAGCCATCCTCCTTTGCATATCCATCAGGCACGCCATGGATAGTGACTGATCAGCAGCCAGCCTATCCAGTTCAAACTCCATATTCCCCTTCCTCTTCAGCCTCAAGCTAGCAGGCAGCTCCAAGTGGCCTGTGTAAGCCATCTGCTGCTCCAGACGCTCAGTGGGGACTCCTGCAAGCAAACATAGTTTGGTTATGGTGTTAGGGAAAAACAGTGGTCCCTTACCTTTCTTGGCGCACTCAGCAATGGCAGCTGACATAATTTCCCCCACATTGACCGTGAGACCGCGCATAATGGCGTAGACCAGCAGCGATCTGCTCTGGTTGATGGTCGTCTCATGGGTCACAGGGGCCAGCTTCCTCCGTACAAAGGCAAACCATACAGCTGCCTTTGCTGTCAGGTTGGCACTCATGAGAGTGTGCCTCCCATTGCGTGATACAGTCCACGCTGCTTCAGGTTGGCCAATGGTTCGAATGGCCTCCTCCAGCACTGCCTCAGTAGGCTCATCAACGATCCGTGCATAATCAGTGTGTCTTTGGCCTTTGAGGCCATAAGCTTCGTTGATAGCTTTTGCTGAGTAGTCCACCTCTACTCCCCTCACCACAGAGAGCCCCTCTTCAGAGTTGCGCAGGTTGGCGTAGAAGTCGTATACCATAGCTGTGTAAGCCGGATTGGGTGGCCTACACAACTCCTCCCAGCTGTGATTGATAATCCCTGCGCGCAAGAACTGCGGCAGGTCAGCAGGTCTGTCGAGGAAGCCCTTCTCATGTAGCAACTCCCTCTTCCTCAGCTCAACGCCTCTGGACTCAGCATCAGAGGAAACATACCTCACTGACTGAGGCTCATCTTCAGGGTAGAGCTTGGCCTTCCCTTTATCTGCTGGCTTGGCTGACTCGGCAGCCTCAACCTTGAGTCGTTTAAGCGAAGGCTCAGTGCTTTCTTTGTCTGCTGAAGGCGCCCTTTTGGCCTTCTTCTTTTTCAGCTTCTTGGATCGCTTGGCCTTGACAATCTTGGCCTTCTTCTTCTTCTTGAGCTTTGCCTTGATGTTGATCTGCTGGAGGCATGCCCCCAGCGTCTCTTCCATGGAATCATCCTGCTGCGCAGGGCTCTCGGCACTTGCTTCCCTCATAGGTGAGAAAACCTCCTCGTCCTCACCTCCCCCACTGCCCTGCGTTGATTCTTGATAATCCCCATATGGGAATTCAGGGTCAGGCCGTGGGGAAGTGTGTGACGGCGTGGTGTTTTGCTCTGCTGTAGGTGTCTGCGCAGAACTCAGTGGCGAAGATGGCAGTTCAGGACTCTGCGCTGGCGGTGATGACGGCAACTCTGGGCTCTGCACTGGTTCAGATGGTGAAGGGCTGTGCGCAGGCGATGCAGATGGCGACGAACCCTTCTTGGTCGACTCGTGGGACGCACGATCCGTTTCTTGACTCTCCACAGAGGGAGTCTTGGCTTTGCTTGGTTCGGCGGCCGTCTCGACACTCCACCGGCGCTTCTTGGGTGTGCCTGCTGGTTCAGAGGGTCCAGCAGGGATTTCTGTGACAACCCTCCACTTCTTCCTACGGACCGGAAGCTTGGGGAGACGTTCGGTGCGTGCAGCGTCAGCCGTAGCCAAGGCAAGTAGTGCGTCTCTCGCAGCTGTCTCAGCAGCGTCATCAGCCCTCTTCTTGGCTGCAGATCTTTCAGCCCGTGTGAACACCATTGTTGAGTCTTGGAGGTTTGGAGAGAAGGATCAAAGATGAAGAGAATCGCAGCTTTCTTGGAATTCAGAGAGTGAGAGAATCGTATCGATCGAGCGCCTTCTAACGGATATAAAGGAAACGGCTAAATCCCAACGGCTATATTTTGCGGATCCTGCAATTCCAGCGCAATTTTAGGGATTTTTTTTTCATCTAAATGGCAAACTTTGCTCGTCCGTATCTTTTATTTGGCTCGATCGTTTCTTGATTTTTAAAGCTGGAATTACTCTCCTTGATCCCCTCTTTCGATTCCCTACAAAATAAAATAAAAACAACATCAAATTCGTAATTAAAATCATACAACAAAACACACAAATGATTACCGGAAAATCGCAAAAAAAATAAACTAAGGCATGAGCCTTATGTTGACGAGCACAGCAATCACTCGTCCTCTCTCGTTCTTTTTTCATGCTTGAGTCAAGAGGAAGGCCGAGAGAGTCTTCACATCTCCTTCCTCATAGTAGTGCTTCAACCTTGCACCATTAACCATAAATGGTTGGCCTTGCTGCAAGTTCTTTATCTCTATGGCACCATGAACAAACACATTAGTAATCACAAATGGACCTGACCATCTAGACTTAAGTTTCCCTGGAAATAATTTCAACCGTGAGTTAAACAACAAGACAAGTTGACCCTTCTTAAAATCCTTAACTCTAAGTCTACTATCGTGCCAAATCTTGGTCTTTTCCTTATACATTTTAGCATTTTCATAGGCCATATGTCTAAGCTCATCAAGTTCATGTAATTGCAAAGACCTCAGTGTTCCTGCATCCTTTACACAAAAATTCAATTCCTTCATGGCCCAAAATGCTTTGTTTTCTAACTCAAGTGGTAAGTGACAAGTCTTTCCATAAACCTAGGGGTGTCTTATATGCTGTCCTATAAGCCCAAAGTGCATCCTCAAGCTTGAAGGACCAGTCTTTCCTATTAGGTTTGACCACTTTTTCTAGGATGTTCTTAATTTCCCTATTTGAAATTTCAGCCTGTCCATTCGAGTGTGGGTGATAGGGAGTGGCTACTCTATGTCTAATGTTATATTTAGCCAACACTCTCTCCATAGCCTTGTTAATGAAATGTGACCCCTCATCACTAATGATGGCACGAGGTGTCCCAAACCTAGTAAAAATGTGCCTATGCAAGAAGTTGGTGACTGTTTTAGCATCATTATTAGGACATGCTTTGGCTTCTACCCACTTGGACACATAGTCTACTGCCACTAATATGTAAAGGTTACCTGATGATGGAGGGAATGGCCCCATGAAGTCAATGCCCCACACATCAAAGAGCTCCAACTCTAAGATGTAGGTGAGGGGCATCTCATCCTTTCGACTGAGGTTACCTGTTCTTTGGCATTCATCACAGCTGTGGGCATAGTTGTGGGCATCCTTGAAGATTGTTGGCCAATAGTAGCCACTTTGAAATACCTTTGCAGCTGTTCTTTGGCCACCAAAGTGTCCACCATAAGGAGCTGTGTGACAGTGCTGCAGCACAGACTTCGCTTCAGCAGCTGAAACACACTTCCTTAGCAAACCATCAGCACAGGTTCTGTAAAGTGTGGGGTCATCCCAGATGAATTTCCTTGCTTCATGAAGGAACCTCTTCTTCTCTTGTCCTCCCTTGAAAACTGGTAATACCTGTGATGCACGGAAGTTAGCAATGTCAGCAAACCAAGGTTCCTCATCGTTATCACGATGAGTCAAAACAAAGACATGTTCATCAATAAAAGTATCAGAAATTGCGGTGTCCGCAATTTTTTCGCAATTGTGCTGCAATCGAGAGAGGTGATCTGCAACCACATTTTCACAACCTTTCTTGTCTCGAATATCCAGATCAAATTCTTGCAGCAATAACACCCACCTAATCAACCTAGGCTTGGCATCAGCCTTCCTCATAAGATATTTCAAGGCAGAATGGTCAGTGTATACAATTGTCCTTGTGCCTACAATATAGTTCCTGAATTTCTCACAAGCAAACACTACAGCAAGCATCTCTTTCTCAGTAGTTGTATAATTACATTGAGCCTCATTCAAGGTCTTACTAGCATAATAGACAGGGTGTGTTAGTTTGTCAATCTTCTGGCCTAACATGACCCCTACAGCATAGTCACTAGCATCACATAACATCTCAAATGGGAGATCCCAATCTGGCCCTATAATAACAGGTGCTGTAACTAGTGCTTTCTTAAGGGTGGTCCAAGCTACTACACATTCCTTAGAGAGGATGAATGGCCTATTTAGTTCTAGCAGCTCACACAGAGGCTTGGCTATCTTAGAAAAGTCCTTAATGAACCTTCTGTAGAAACCAGCATGCCCTAAGAAACTTCTAATGGCCTTGACATTCTGAGGCTCTACCAACTTCTCTATGATCTCTATTTTGGCCCTATCGACCTCTACACCTGCCCTTGACACTCTATGACCTAAGACAATCCCTTCATCCACCATGAAATGGCACTTTTCCCAATTGAGGACTAGGTTGGTCTCCTCACACCTAGCCAGGACTTGTCCTAGGTTTTCTAGACAGTTTGTAAATGAGTCCCCAAAGACTGAGAAGTCATCCATGAATATTTATATCATGGACTCATCCAACTCAGAGAAGATTGCCATCATGCACCTTTGGAAAGTTGCTGGTGCATTGCATAAGCCAAAAGGCATTCTGCGAAAGGCAAAAGTTCCAAAAGGGCAAGTGAAGGTAGTCTTCTCTTGGTCTTTGGGGTCTATAGTAATCTGGTTATAGCCAGAATAACCATCTAAGAAACAATAGTAGGCTCTACCAGCTATTCTGTCTAACATCTGGTCAATGAACGGTAGAGGGAAGTGGTCTTTTTTAGTTTCTTTATTTAATTTCCTGTAATCCATGCACACTCTCCATCCTGTGACAGTCCTAGTTGGAATCAGTTCATTGTTCTCATTGACTACCACAGTCATCCCCCCCTTCTTAGGTACACATTGGATAGGACTCACCCACTGGCTACTAGCTATGGGGAAGATCACACCAGCATCTAACCATTTAATTATTTCTTTCTTAACTACCTCTTTCATAGAGGGATTCAGCCTACGTTGATGATCTACTCTAGGTGTGTGCTCTTCCTCTAGTATAATCTTATGCATGCAATAAGAAGGGCTAATGCCTCTAATATCAGCAATAGTCCATGCAATAGCCTTTCTATGTTGCTTAAGCAGTAATATCAGTTCAACCTCATGCTTTTCACTTAGTTTAGAAGAAATGATAACAGGCAGAGTTTCATTACTCCCTAAATATGCATACTTGAGGTGAGTGGGTAGTGGTTTCAGTTCTAAAACAGGTGGATGCTCAATGGATGGCTTTAAAGGATTCACAGATCTATCAGTTAGGTCTATATTCATACATACATGTTGTGGTTTATCTACAGGCATATCCATTATGTCAGATACATTCAAGTCAGCTACATCTAACTGTACATAATCATTAGCATGCTTGGTTAATAATACATGCTCCAATTGTTCTTCCATTAAAGAATCAACAACGTCCATACTAGCACAGGATTCAAGGTCAGAGGGGTACCTCAAAGCTTTATACACACTAAATTTCACCTCTTCATCATGAACCCTCATAGTGAGCTCACCTTTTTGGACGTCTATCAGTGCCCTACCTGTGGCTAGAAATGGTCTGCCTAGCAGGATGGGGACCTCCTTGTCTGCTTCATAATCCAGGATAATGAAATCTGCAAGGAAAATAAATTTGTCAACCTTTACTAAAATATCCTCAATTTTACCTTCTGGATATGCAATGGATCTGTCTGCTAATTTTAAGGTGACAGTGGTTGGACGTGCTTCTCCTATTCCCAACTGGCGGAATAGTGATAGGGGCATGAGGTTTATGCTGGCGCCCAGGTCACAAAGCGCTCTGCCCACGTGCTTGCCTCCAAGTTCTACAGGTAAGGTGAAGGAACCAGGATCCTTCTCCTTCTTAGGCAGCTTGTTTTGGAGTATGGCACTGCACTCTTCAGTGAGGTTTACTGTTTCAAACTCACCAATTATTTTTTTGTTAGTAATAATGTCCTTCAAAAACTTCACATAGGAAGGCATAGACTGTAAAACTTCTACAAAAGGAATGTTGACATGCACTTGCTTAAGAATTTCTAAGAATTTATTAAAATGAACTTCCTGTTCCTGCTTCTTCTTAAGCCTTCGAGGGTATGGAGGTGGTGGCACATATGCAGGCACGTCAGGGCGCCTTAGGATAGGTGGAGGCCTTGGAATTTCTTCTATCTCCTCAATAATTGGCTCTAGCCTGGCTCCTGATGTGCTAGCTGGTGGTGGACCTTGGGTTGGCAGAGACTCCAGTGGAGCACTAGACTCAGTGTTCTCTACTCTCTTTGGTGTGTCCTTTGTGTTGCTCACCAAGGGTCTACCACTTCTAAGTTCAATTGCTTGAACTTGTTCTTTACCATCTCTCCTTGGCACCTCGGTGTCAGCAGGGAGTCTACCTTGGGGCCTACTCTTGAGTTCATTGGCCAATTGGCCTATTTGGTTCTCTAGGCTCCTAAGAGTAGCTTGCTGGCTTTGAAGAGTAGCATCATTCTTAGCTATGTATTCCTTGAGTAAGTTTTCTACAGAAGATCCTACAGGTTGGTTGTAAGGTTTTTGATACATTGATTGGTTATGTTGGGGAGTGAAACCAGGTGTTCCACTTGGTCTAGGCTGGTTAGGATTTTGGTTAGCATTTTGTTGGCCACCCCATGACAGGTTTGGGTGGTTCCTCCAACCAGGGTTGTAAGTATTGGAATAGGGGTTGTTCCTAGGCTGCTGCTGGCTTCCAATGTAGCAGACTGAGGCTGGATTCCCAGGGCAGTATTCATACAGGTGCCCTTCCCCACCGAATCCACATACAAGTGTCTCACCTTGACTTGTTTGGGTGCCCATTGACATGGCGGTAGCGGTGTTGGCACTTGTTTGGAGATTGGCTTGAGCCATTTGCTTAACTAAGTTGGTCAGGGCATTTATTTGGGTGCTCATTGCACTTAGAGCGTCCTTGTCTTGAGCCCTAGTTGGCTCAACTGGATCATCTGACCACCTACAGTGAGATGCTGAGATCTTCTCCAAGATCTCATAGGCCTCGTTGTAACTCTTGGACAACATGGAACCACCAGCAGATGAATTTAAGACTTGCCTAGTGCTGGGGTTGCATCCTTTGAAAAAGACCTCTATTTGGATACACCATGGGATGCCATGATGTGGACATTTGAGAAGAAGATCTTTGAACCTTGTCCAAGCTTCGTGAAAAGATTCATTATCAGCTTGTTTGAACTTAACTATATCATCACGAAAGGTAGAATTCCTATCAGGTGGGAAGTATTTGACTAGGAATTTCTCTACTAAGTCTGTCCAATTAAGGACAGATCCAGAGGGTAATGAGTTCAACCATGTTTTGGCTTTGTCCCTCAAAGAGTAAGGGAACAAGTATAGCCTCAAAGCTTCTTGGGACACTCCAGGGATGATAAAGGTATCACTGACTCCTAAGAAGTTCCTAAGATGGTTGTGGGGGTCCTCATTTTCTATTCCAAAGAATTGTCCCACAGTGGACAACATTTGGAACATCACTGGCTTTAACTCGAATGAGTTGGCAGTGATTTCAGGACGGATTATGCTGGGGTTCAGCTCCCCAGGCATAGGTACTAGGTATGAAACCGACATGCTTAGAAGGAATTTAGAGACAAAACAGTAAAGGAAAGCAGTAGAATGCAGAGGCAAGCAACTGTGAAATGAAGAATGGGGATTCGATTACTTGATTGTTTGATTGGACAAAAGAAAGCTTAAAAGTAAATAACAGCAAGGCAGAAAGCAACGAAATGGAGTGTTCTAGCTATTAGAAAGAGAACAACACAAAGCAGGAATGTAAACTAGAAAAGGAAAGACAGAAAGCAGTAAATGTTGCTTGGGAGCCTCGTCGCAACCGCCTCGGCTGAAGGGCATGAAAGAATAGCTTTGCTTGGATGAATCCAATCGGGAGAGAAGGTGGATCTTCTCTCCTTCCTATCAGATTGTCGATTCCAACAGCTGAGACTCTCACTCCAACAGACGGCAAAGGAAAAACAGGAGAAAAGATGGACTGCGAGAAGGCTTCTACGCTTTCGGATGATGCTTGAACCTCCGACTTTGACCCCCTTTTATAGTAGTTTGCAGGTGCGTTTGGGCCAAGGAGAACCATCAATCTTCAACGTCATATATCAGAATGGATGGAGGAGAAAGAACGAACCCCTGAAATCACGGAAATTACCAGAAAAAGATCAGTCAACTTACGGTTTTCACTTGAATAATTGCGGCTTCAGCAATGTTTCCGCAATGCTGTCGCAATGCAGTTTTTTTCATTCTTTTCCTTCGGTTTTCAACCCTTTTCTTTCCTATTGTGCATAAGTCCTAATTTAGCTACCTTCTTCTCATTTTCATATTTAAGCATAGGTTTAAGCTAAATGCTATCAAAAACACCTAAAAGTGTTCATCTTCTTAAGCTAAATGGGTCCTAAATAAGTCACTTTCAGAGACTTAACAGCTGGCTTTGCAGGGTTGCATCATTCTTTGCAATGTATTCCTTAAGCAAATTCTCTACGGATGATCCTATTGGTTGGTTATATTGTTTTTGGTAAATGGGTTGGTTAGTTTGTTGAGTGAAACCAGGTGTTCCACTCGGTCTTGGTTGGTTTTGTGCTTGGTTAGTATTTTGTTGTCCACCCCAAGAAAGATTTGGGTGGTTCCTCCAACCAGGGTTATAGGTGTTAGAATAGGGGTTGTTCCTTGGTTTCTGTTGACTTCCAACATAGCATACCGAAGATGGATTCCCAGGGCAAAAATCATACATGTGCCCTTCCCCACAGAATCCACAGATTAGTGCCTCACCTTGGTTGGTTGTTGCGCTCATTGAAACGGCTGCTGCGGTGTTGACACTTTGTTGGAGATTAGTTTGAGCCATTTGTTTTACTAGATTGGTCAGGGCATTGATTTGGCTACTCATTGCACTAAGTGCATCCTTGTCTTGAGCTTTTCTTGGCTCTACAGGATCGTCTGACCATCTACAATGGGAAGTTGAGATTTTCTCCAAAATCTCATAGGCTTCATTGTAGCTCTTTGAAAGCATGGAACCACCAGCTGAGGAATTCAACACTTGCCTCGTGCTGGGGTTGCATCCTTTAAAGAACACTTCTATTTGGATACACAAAGGAATGCCATGGTGTGGACATTTAAGCCATAGGTCCTTGAATCTTGTCCAAGCTTCGTGTAATGATTCGTTTTCGGCTTGCTTGAATTTGATTATATCATCACGGAAGTTGGAGTTCCTATATGGTGGAAAGTATTTTACTAGGAACTTTTCAGCTAGATCTGTCCAATTGACAATTGATCCAGAGGGGAAGGAATTTAACCACGTTTTGGCTTTATCTCTTAATGAGTAGGGGAAGAGCTAAAGTCTTAAAGCTTCTTGGGAGACTCCAGGGATGACAAAAGTATCACTTACCCCTAGGAAGTTTCTCAAATGGTTGTGGGGATCTTCGTTTTCCACTCCAAAGAATTGTCCAACGGTGGACAACATTTGAAACATAACAGGTTTTAACTCGAATGAGTGAGCTGTAATCTCAGGGCGTATAATGCTCGGATTAAGTTCCTCAGGCATGGGTACTAAGTATGAAAGGATGGCACTATCCTTATCATTCGCGATTTCAATGGGGTTGCGAATGATAGGTGCTCGGTTTGGGGCTTCTCTATCCATTTCGGGTTGTTGGAATTGCGATGACTCTGCGGAGTCCGCAATGTTTTGAGTTACAGGTGGCTGTTTAAAAAGGCGTTTCTTGGTTTTATTGTAGGCCCTTAGAAGTCTTTCATGCTCAGGATTGAACTCTAGGTTGATATTTGAATGCTCATTCATAAACTAGCTCGATGGTACCTGTAAAAGAAATGAAAGAAGATTAGCTCCAATAGATATTAAGTTTTTTTTTTCTAAATTAACAAACTTCGTGTTACTAAACAAAATCCCCGGCAACGGCGCCAAAAACTTGTTGCGTGCTCAGTGTGTAAATAAAAATGTGATGCGAAGAGCACTCAGAACATGCAAGTATACATGGTCTGCGGCAAGTGATAAGTATTTTTTTCATTCGTTTTCCCACAGAGATTTATTCTTAGTTACTAACGAAGTGAGGTGTTAATTTAGAGATGGTTACTTAAATGGGGTAGAGGCGAGGTTGATGTACCAAACTAACAAGGAAAGTAAGAAGGATGCAAGCATAAACGAAATCAAGTAAATAGATTAACTTCAATGTAGAGGAGAAAGAATTGCGGACTTAGCAATGTTCTAGCAATAAAATCGCAAAAGTAAAATAAGCGAAAAACGGCTAAGGCAAAAACCGAATTATAGAATTGCGGAGACAGCAATTATCTAGCAATTAACTAGCAACGATTTGTGGGCGAGATAAGGAAACAAGGTCAACTAAAGACTCCTCTATAGGCTTCTACATACGATTATTCAGCAGTAACTTAACTTATCATGCATCAATTTAACTCATTCTCATGCATCTCTCGATTACATGCATTAGATCCTTTAGTTCACTCATATCCAAGTAAGACTTAAGCATCTATTTATACAAGCAAGTTAATGAATTGTGCTAGGAAAACGCCTATTCCTAGGTCGTTTTCTGGCTACCATGAAAGGCTAGCATGAATGGGCGACTCTGAACTCTTACTCCTTCCGGAGGTTAGGAGTTCTTTAGACAAAATGGATGGTCGGTCAAAATTGCCCATGGGATGAAGTACACATACATTCAATGCATTCGAAGCTATCCTACATGCTGAAATTTCGTATTTCTAACCTATAGATTCATCGTTAGCAGACCCTTGTGTGATTAGTTACTCATGGTTGATGTGAGATTGGAGATACTAGATTGAATAAGCATGATTTAAAGCACTTTAAATGAAAGCAAAGGAAAAACAGAAGCGAAGTGAAAACTTGCAAGGATTCAAACGATAACTTTATAAAGTAAGAATCAAGAACCAAGTGCGACAGTATGTAAAGCAATGAAAAGCTGAACAGATGAAGACGAATCGAAACAAAGTAATAAATGAAATGAAGACAGAATGCGATAAGAAACAGAAGACAGAAAGCAGTAAAAGTGTGCACGGATCCTCGCCGCAAACGTCTCGGATGAAAGTGAAGATTAGCTGATCTTGGGGATGAATTCGATCAGAAGAGAAGAAGGATCTTCTCTTCTTCCTCTCGAGTTATCGACGCCAAGGGCTGATTTCTTCGTACCAACAAACGGGATAAGGAAATGGATCTTTTGACTGCGTTGAGACGGGGAAAATCCACGCTTCCGAGCTTGTTGTTCTCCTTCCCCCTTCACCTTCTTTTATAGCTTTTTGCAGGTACCTTCAGTCATGGAGAACCATCCATTCTGAACGACGACCCTGCACGTGGCAGCAAGGGAGAACTTAGGCGGCTGAAAGATCGCAACAAAACGACGGACGGTTGGGAAAAACTAAACAGCCGCAACTTGGCATTGCGGACTCCTCGTCGTGACCGCAATGTTCATTGCGGAGACAGCAATGTTTCCGCAATTCTCCTGCAATGCACATTTTAACTCTTTTAACCTCGTTTTTTATTCTTTTTTGTTCCTTTTACAAATAAGTCCTAATTTAGCTTCATTCCTTGAATTCTCATATTTAAGCACGTATTAAACTAAATTCTAACAAAAATGCTTAAGAGATTACACGATTTCATGGTAAATAAGTCCCTAAATTATGTACTTTTGGCGAGGTAACAGTACTTGAGCCTCATGTATGACATGATTGTGGATCAGGCTCAAGTAGTCAGTCAAAACGGTCTATAGTATACGGATAAGGCTGGGTATCTTATCCTGGTGTAAAGAGTTTACATAAGACTTTTGGAGAGGTAACACTTTTCGATGCGGCTCACTTTGTATTGTACAGGACGATGTGATCCGAATCGTTCCACATGGAGATGTGAGAAGTGAGGGCGTCCTGTGTAAAGAGTTTACATAAGACCGAACCGCGTATTAAGTCGATCTCTCTTTATAACTCAGTTTACTGATGAGACCGACTTATACATATTGATGGCCTAGGTAACTCGATCTCAATCCTGAGCTCACTATGAACTCCTGCTTATTCGAAAGTATCCTTTGACTTGCACGGGTGAGAGTGGCCCATAAGTGGCGACTCAATAAGCCTACCATCTTGGGGATAAAGTAGAATAGGTAGCTGGGGACATAGTGCTGCAAGATTGGAGTTCACTCCTAACCCGCTCTTCAGGGTTAGTAGATAGGTTGTTCCCTTAATAGCTGACTCTGGGGCTTGAACAATGAGCACTCACACTCTCATGTGATGAGAGGGTTAACTGATCTGTTGGTTGGACCACAGATCTATTGTTCATTAGATGTGTCAGTGGTACTTAAGGAACAAGACATAATGCAGGGGTTAAACGGTTTAAATGACCCAGCTGTGATTACGAAGAACTTGTGAAGGGTCGACTTTCCAGTGACGGTTATATCAGAGGACATAATATATCTACAGTGAGGAGAGTGCAACCCTCGGACTATAGTGGAGTCTCTGGGGGTTAACGAAAGTTGATTGATTCGGGTTAAATGAGTTTTGACCGAATAATCTCGTATCGTTGGAGCTCATGATCTGTAGGTCCTTTAGGTTCTCCTAGCTAGCTCGGATAACGCCGTGCAACAGTATAAAAGAAACGAAAAAGAAAAAGAATTTGAATCGTTCAAATTCGGTTTTTGGAAGGAGGATGAACATATTTAAATATGATTTAAATATGGGAATGGCCTAAAACATGAATATGATTTAAATATGGGAATGGCCTAAAACATGAATATGATTCATGTGTAAAAAAGTCGATTTTTGGAAAACCGGGTTTAGTCATATTATTTAATTAATATTTGATATTTAATTCAATAATAATTATTAATTAAAAAGTTTAATTAATAATTATATATATATATATTTTTTATTTATTAAAAGTTTAATAAATAAAATTATTATTATAATTATTAATAATAATAATAATAATTATATATATATATATGTGTGTGTAGTTTTGGTCGGAAGGGTTTAAGAAGAGGAAATGGGTACTCAAATTGAAGGTGGTTTTTCAATTCGAGAAGTAGTGAGGCAAGGGTACTTGAAGTACAGAGAAGAAAAAAAAAAAAATTGTTGTTTTGTTTTCTCAGCCTCTTCCTCTCCTTCTTTTCTCTTCTTTCTTCCTTTTTTTCTTTTTCGTTTTTCTTCTAGTCAGAGTCCCACAACTTCGTTGCTCGGCGCCGAGGATAACGGGACTACCTGGGGTGGTCCTCGGGGCGTTCGTGAGAAAAAGCCTGAAGATTTCGTGACGAGGAACGGCCGGCGGACTTGAAGAAATTGGAACTACAAGGGTATGTATTGTAATTTCTTTATTTCCGTCGCTTTGAGCATGTTTTCTATTTGTTAAATTGATGAAATTAGAGTATCATGGGTCCGAAATCGCTTTCCGCAGCGGTAATCGCTCCATCAATTGGTATCAGAGCGATTTTGTGATTAACTCAATTTGCATCAATTTAAGTTGGTGGGTATTTTAATTTAGAAATTGTTTCTGAATTGGCGTCTAAAGTGAATATCGATTTTGGCATAGTTTCTTTTTGAATTTCTTAATTTGTAATTGCCCGAGAATGTATGGGCTTTAATGTGTGCTGAAGAATATGTATTTTTAGAGTCATTAGAGTCCATATAGGTTTCTTTTTTAAAGAAGCTCGAGTTTGAGTTGGCAAAAATGTTCGGTGTTAGTTCAAACTCGTTCTAGGCAATTCGAAGAGAAACTCGAAGAGAATTTGACAGAAGCGTTCGGAGGAAGCAAGCTGGTCAAAGGCGGTGCGAAGAGTTCGAAGTCCGATCAAGACTTAGCTTGTTGTTCAAGCTTGTACTAAAATAGTTATTGCTTGCTAAATGCCAAAATCGATCCACTTTAGTGTGTTTAATTAATTATGCATTGCGAATGTATGTTTTAATTAAAATTCATGTTTGTATGTGCATATCGTATGCCATATAGATTTAAAATCCCACCGTAGGAAGCATGCTTCATGCATTGACAATATGTTATAAGTGTTATAATTTATAGTATGCATATTTGGGAATTCATGAGTATTAATATAAGAGTTATATTAATTCATGAATTAAATGTTGTTAATTTAATAGAATAATTGATATTAGTGTTATATTAATTATGAAATTAAATATACAACATAGGTTGCCATGGTTTTATGCATATTGTAGGTTATAAGTCTTATAATATATAGGATGCATGTTTAATTCATGGGTATTAATATAAGAGTTATATTAATTCATGAATTAGTTGTTGTTTGCTTAATAGAATAATTAATATAAGTGTTATATTAATTATGAAATTAAACATCCAACTTTAGATGCATATTGTATGTTATAATTGTTATAATATATATGATGCATGCTTAATTCATAATAATTGATATAAGTGTTATATTAATTTATGAATTAGGAGTTGTATTTTTAAGAGCATAATCGATATAAGCGTTATATTGATTATGAAGTTAAATATTCAACTTGTCATGCCTTAGCGAATGTATGTTTGAGAAGCATATAGATGGTTGTTATAGAAAGTCTTGTGTTTGCAAGTGTTGTAAAAATGACTTAGACTTTTAAAGTCTATAACAAAGAAAAGCATGTTCATTTAGGGTTAAATGAGTCGATCTGGTTCATAGATTAATAGGTCGAAATCTCGTAAATGCTAAGGTTATGAGAAACTCACCCGGTGAAATCTTGTCTAAGGTTGGAGGCATTTGAATTGACGGAACACCTTCTACCTGGGGACGACCCGGTACTTGAGTAAAGTTAACCAGGCTTTATGAGCATGCATTAGAGGTGTGATGTTAATAATTTGTTATAACCTAGACATCTCAGGTAAATAGTTTGACTAGACTTAAGGTTTTGTTTTCTTAGCCGGATAAAACCTGGGGTAGTTTACCCTAAACCGTCAATGATGCTTAGTAGATGTGTTGAGAAGGAATATATGATATATCCCTCTCCTGCTACGCACTCCGTATAGTTCACAACGTGAGAATTTTGCTCGACCTCGTGTTGCTAATGTGGCAACCCCCTTAGGATGGTATTTGCAACTTTCAATAGCAAGGTGTAGTAAGTGGGTGAAGGAAGCGCGTCGGTGCTTCCTGTGGTCTCCTCCATTGGATTGAACCGTGAGATTCTCATGTTCCGCCTGTAAGGTGCCCTTGGCGGCACCAATCCCTTAGGAGGGTCGTTTCATGGGAGTTGAACAAGTCAGTCACCATTTATGGATAAAGAAACATAGGGCCATTCCCAACTCTGACATTCCCTTAGGTTGCACTGTGGGGCCGTCCTGTGCGTTCTAAAAATGGAGGGTCACACTTACGAGATTTGCTAAGGAGTTAGTAAATCTTGACCGAAAACGATAACTAAGATTCTAGTGGAATATGAGTTATTCTGGAGCTAGGATTTAGTCAAGAATGTCTTGGTTTAGTGAAGGAGTGCTCGTTTACCCTTAGGTAGCGACCATTCTGACTCACTAAAATATTGTTGCATGTAAATAAAGAGTTTGGGTACTTTATTTGCTGCTAAACCTCTTAATTGGTTTAAATAGGTTAAAACCGTCTCACTAATAGTTTTACATTCTGTTTCAGCATGTCGAGTTTGTTTATACAGTTATTAGCTCACGACAAATTAACCGGAGAGTATTACGGAACCTTGAAGTCGAACCTGAATACGATTCTGGTTCTGGACGACCTGAGGTTTGTCTTAACGGAGACATGTCCTTCAGCTCCTGGCTCGAGTACTTCTCGAAGTGTTCGAGAGGCACACGATGGATGGATTAGGGCTATTGATAAAGCCCAAATCTATATCTTGGCAAGCATATTTGATGCCTTGTGCAAGTAGTATGAGGTTATGGTTTCCTTGAGGGAAATCATGTCTTCTTTACAAGCGATATTGGACAGTCGTCCTCATCACTTTGTAATGAAGTCCTCAAGTTCGTTTATAACTCTCGCATAGTGGAGGATACCTCTGTTAGGGAGCTTGTCCTTAACATGATGGTCCACTTTAATGCGGCAGAAATAAACGTTGCTACCATCGTCTTTTCAGACTTATCAGTCTCTGTACACTTCCAAAGGAATAGAGAATGAGGCAAGTGTTGTCACTTCGAAGAAATTCGTTAAGAGGTTGGCGTCAGGGAGTAAGCCTAAGTCTGCTTCTCTGAGTAATGAGATTATTCAGAAGAAGAAGAGTAACAGGAGAAATGGCAAAGCCCCTACTGTTCGCAAGGTAATGTCTTCAAACATAGGAAAATGTTTCCATTGTACTGAAGATGGGTATTGGAAGCGTAACTGCTCTAAATACTTTGCTGAGAAACAGGCTGAGAAAGAACGACAAGATAAATGTGATTTATTTGTCAAACCAAGTTTAGTGGATATGAATGTCATACCTGAATGTCTTCAGGAACCACTATTCATGTTTGTTTTTCTACAGGAAACTAGTTCCTAACAGTCGTTTTCTCGCTGTGAGATATAGTGATATCGTTGCAGCTGAACTAGTGGGAGACTTTGTAGTTGTTGTATAGAGATAATAACATTTGTTATATGTAATTATTGTCTATATTTCTGGTTTAAACTGAACACTTGTATATTATATCTTTTGGTTTTATAATGAACAATTCATTTAGCAAAAGATATATATTGATGTGTTCTATTAAACTCGAAAACAACTAGCATGTTAAGACTCACAGTGTTAACGAAAGCTATAGTAGATATCAACAAAGGTTGTTGATCAAACTAGAGTTTCTCAACCGTTGAGAAAGCCTCAATGCAGTGGGAGGGTTGTGGGACGACCCGATCCGCTGCACTGGCTTGTCTTTAACTCAAAGTTCTCATACTTGATGATAACATTGAGGATTCGTTGTCTTTAATTAGGCAATGGATCACATAGACAAGGCCAAATGGCTCAAAGCCACAAATCTATGGATGGTATTGAGACGAAGCCACTAAGGTGAAAACCTTTATGGCTTGACTTTCTGGTAATGGGATTGTCCCGAAGAGAAAGGGTTTATTGTGTATACTCTCTTTCTCTTGTTGCCAGACGTAAGTTAAATAAATGACTCTTATCCATTGTCATGTTCTATCTTCATAGGATAAGGCAAGTGGGTGCCAAGTTAGCTTTCCTGCAGAATAGCTATCTTGATTAGAGTATCTATAAGCCTCAACCAGATAGATTTATAATTCGAGGACAAAGAGCAAATGGTTTACGAGCATATTCGATTCATTTATGAATTAGAATAAACATCTTTATCCTGAATTGTAAGGTTTGATATGGTGATCAAACCTTATGGCTTTGAACAGAAGTTTGAACGAAAGTTTGATAAACCTTGTTTGACAAGGGTTTAGTCAATGATGTAACTTTCATAACATATTCCCGTAATTTTTGTCCTATTAATTGAGAATGGTGTAGGATTCATTTCTGACTTTTAGCTTAAACTAGCGACCCACACCGAAATAGTTGATTTGGAAGAGGGCTTAGTTTATTATAAGGATTCAAGTTGATTTGAGTCGTAAGAACAAATCGCTAGTGTTGTCTCTAAAATCTTTTATTGACAAGATGTTGTCAATATTTGATGGTCTATGGAAATGGTTTCCTGAGACACCTCAAGTGTTGAGGATATGAGACGCACCCAAGTGCATTTACATATTGGAGGTCAGATACATTTTTTCTAGATGTATGACCCGATATGTGTTATGCAGTGGGAGCTGTCAGTAGTGCAAATCCAATTGGATTGGATTCCGGTTAAAGTTTTATCCTTGTACTTAGAGGAGTAGAATACAAGAGATGTATTGCTGATTCCTCGTTGGTAGCTAAGTCTATTTGCAGCTTGTGAAGCAGCAATACGTTTATAAGTTGAGCTCGCAGATAGTGCTATGAGGAGATGTGATGGTCACATGGAAAGCCTTGTAGTAGTTCATGCTGATTAGTTTACTAAGTCTCTCATGGCTAAAGTGTTTGAGAGACACCTAGAAGAGTCTAGGGCTCCGAGTTGCTGGAGAGGACAGTGGGAGAAAACTTCTGATATATGATATATTAGTTTTCTCCACCTAACATGTACACCACGGACGTTTAAGTCCCAGTGGGAGTTTGTTGGGTTTTATGTCCTAAAACTCGTGGTTTGTAAACTGTTATATTTGTAAATATTCTATTTAGAATAAAGAGTTATTAGTTTTTTTCAGTAAAAGAGTTTACTGGAATAAAGTGAAACGTGTTTAAGTTAACCTATTCCAATGACCAACACCCTTGGCTGAATATGAGTATTTGAACCTCATGTATGACATGATTGTGGATCAGGCTCAAGTAGTCAGTCAAAACGGTCTATAGTATACGGATAAGGCTGGGTACCTTATCCTGGTAACACTATTGGATGCGGCTCACTTTGTATTGTACAGGACGATGTGATCCGAATCGTTCCACATGGAGATGTGAGAAGTGAGGGCGTCCTGTGTAAAGAGTTTACATAAGACCGAACCGCGTATTAAGTCGCTCTCTCTTTATAACTCCGTTTACTGATGAGACCGACTTATACATATTGATGGCCTAGGTAACTCGATCTCAATCCTGAGCTCGCTATGAACTCCTGCTTATTCGAAAGTATCCTTTGACTTGCACGGGTGAGAGTGGCCCATAAGCGCCGACTCAATAAGCCTATCATCTTGGGGATAAAGTCGAATAGGTAGTTGGGGACATAGTACAGCAAGATTGGAGTTCACTCCTAACCCGCTCTTCAGGGTAAGTAGATAGGTTGTTCCCTTAATAGCTGACTCCGGGTCTTGAACAATGAGCGCTCACACTCTCATGTGATGATAGGGTTAACTGATCTGTTGGTTGGACCACAGATCTATTGTTCATTAGAGGTGTCAGTGGTACTTAAGGAACTAGACGTAATGCAGGGGTTAAACGGTTTAAATGACCCAGCTGTGATTACGAACAACCTGTTAAGGGTCGACTTGTCAGTGACGGTTATATCAGAGGACATAATATATCTACAGTGAGGAGAGTGCAACCCTCGGACTATAGTGGAGTCTCTGGGGGTTAACAAAAGTTGATTGATTCGGATTAAAAGAGTTTTGACCGAATAATCTCCTATCGTTGGAGCTCATGATCTGTAGATCCTTTAGGTTCTCCTGGCTAGCTTGGATAACGCCGTGCAACATTATAAAAGAAAAGAAAAAGAAAAAGAAAAAGAATTTGAATCGTTCAAATTCGGTTTTTGGAAGGAGGATGAACATATTTAAATATGATTTAAATATGGGAATGGCCTAAAACATGAATATGATTCATGTGTAAAAAAGTCGGTTTTTGGAAAACCGGGTTTAGTCATATTATTTAATTAATATTTGATATTTAATTAAATAATAATTATTAATTAAAAAGTTTAATTAATAATTATATATATATATATATATTATTTATTAAAAGTTTAATAAATAAAATTATTATTATTATTTTTAATAATAATAATTATATATATATAGAGAGAGTTTTGGGCGGAGGGGTTTAAGAAGAGGAAATGGGTACTCAAATTGAAGGTGGTTTTTCAATTTGAGAAGTAGTGAGGCAAGGCTACTTGAAGTACTGAGAAGAAAAAAAAAAAAAAATCTTGTTTTGTTTTCTCAGCCTCAGCCTCTTCCTCTCCTTCTTTTCTCTTCTTTCTTCCTTTTTTTCTTTTTCGTTTCTCTTCTAGTCGGAGTCCCACAATTTCGTTGCTCGGTGCCGAGGATAGTGGGACTACCTGGGGTGGTCCTCGGGGCGTTCGTGAGAAGAAGCCGGAAGAGTTCGTGACGAGGAACGGCCGACGGACTTGAATACATTGGAACTACAATGGGTATGTATTCTAATTTCTTTATTTCCGTCGCTTTGAGCATGTTTTCTATTTGTTAAATTGATGAAATTAGAGTATCATCGGTCCGAAATCGCTTTCCGCTGCGGTAATCGCTCCATAAAAAACTAGATTATGCAAATGCTCAGAGTCCAAAAAGACACTTCCTAAATCATCATAATTAGAAAGCAGTAAACAGAGTCCCAAGCACTTCAAATTCTAAATTAGCACTGCTCAACAAACTGCACATGGAAATCCACAACGTCCACCCCCAACCTCAGAAGATAGCATTGTCCACAATGCTTCTTAATCAGATACACAAAAATGAAAGGAAAGGAAAAAAGACAATTCCCTGATCTTTGTGAAGTTGGCGAGGGATAAGAGGCGACGCTTTCCTTATCCGAGCCCAGTTTCCTCAACTTCTCCTCATTTCCCTAAAAAAAAAACAGCAAGCTAATTAAGCTAAATTAAACTACGAAACTAAAACTAAAACAACAATAAACTAAATGACTTAAAAACAGTTCAACACTCGGGTGCCTCCGAGAAGCGCAGAATTTTTAAAGTCGTTTGCTCGACTGAATTCTCCCCATGAACTCATCCATATTCTGACAGCGCGGGGGACGTTCCAAACATTCCTTCATCCACGTTATCCCTGCAAACATCACTCAAAAACATCTTCTCTCTTCGTGCCTCAAGCACGTGAATATCAACATGATTAGTGTCAGAAAAAACAGCACCCTCAACAATCAAATCTAAATCTTTTTTATTAACAGAGACATGAGAGCTATCCCTCAAGCTTGAGGTCAAACTCTCATCCTCAACAGATTCCAAACAAGCAACGGTTTATATAAACTTCTCATCAAATATAGAAAATTCATGCATGATTTCATCAAACTCCAACGAAATGACGCCCTTATAGACATCAATCTTGACCCTAGCGGTCTTTAAAAAGGGACGCCCAAACAACATGGAGGACGATACATTCAGAGATTTTCCATTCATGTCTAATACAAAAAAGTCCGAAGGAAACATCATATCTCCTACTCTAATCAGAATATCCTCGACCTTCCCCCTAGGACATATGCAAGACCCATTAGCTAACTGAACAACAACATCAGTCTCATGCATTTCATTAAGTTTAAGATCTAAAAATAATGCATACGACATAACATTAAAAGATGCACCCAGGTCAAGCATGGCATTTTTAACAATTTTACTACCTATCATGCACGAGTTAGTAAACGTACCTGAGTCGTTGCACTTGGTAGGCAACATACCCGGAAGAATTGCCGAGACATTATCCTTCTTCTTCTCTTCAGTCACTCTAGACTTTCGCTTCTTCGTGCAGCAACTCTTGAGGAATTTGGCGTACTTGGGGATTTGACTCACCGCCTCCAAGAGTGGGATGTTCACCATCACCTTTTGGAAGGTTTTCTGGACCTCCTCGTCATCGCTCACAGGAGTAGGCTTCGCAATCCTACTAGGGAAAGGTGTTGTGGGAACACTCTCCTGCACATTCTTCTTTTCTTTTTCCACATTCTCGTTCTGAAGATCGCTAGGGAAGGACACATTCCGACCATCCTTCTTTGCTTCCTTCACAGCTCTATAGGGAACTGATTTCCACTCCTCAGCTGGATCGAACTCAAATTTTCACATGAATTCACGGTGGTTTGGGAAAGAAGCTTCCCAGAGCTCTTGCTCTCTATTTTACTGATCGACACTGCCATCTAAGTCCGCTGCTTGTTCAAATTTTGCAGCTCTGCCTTATGCGAGTTAAGCTCTTCTCGAGCTTCCTTCTGAAACTGGCTCGTCGAAGTCACGATGGTTCTTACCATCTCTTCCATAGAACTAGAGAAACTAGAGGCCTGAGCTTGGGTGGAGTTATGAGGTCTATCAAACGACTGACATTGGTAGCGTTGCTGTCCATCTCTGTTCCCATAGCTCATATTTGGGTGGTCTCGCTAACCGGGGTTGTACGTACTCGAATAAGGATCGTACTTCCTAGGGTTGGAAGCATATCCCCCTATGGCGTTGACCTCTTCCGCCTCGCGGTTACCTCCCACGAATTTCTTCAACAAATTCCCAATCTCGGCCACCTGGGCCTTCATCTCAGACATCTCATTTATCTGGCTCACCTGGTGGACTTGTCCTGCTCCACGAATACCGAACTGCTGCGAGTTGGCTGCCATATTTGCTATCAATAGCTTGGCCTCAACCGGGGTCTTGTCAATCAGTGCCCCTCCGCTCGCTGCATCGATCATCTGCCGATCATGAAGAGTCATACCCTCATAAAAATATTGAATTAGAAGCTTGTCGGCTATCTGATGATGGGGAAAACTCGCGCACAGGCGCCCGAAGCGTTCCCAATACTCGTGTAGGGACTCACCCACGTCCTGGGTAATCCCGTATATCCTCTTCCTCAGTGTGGTGGCAAGAGAGGCAGGAAAATACTTTTCCAGGAACACCCTCTTCATCTCTTGCCACGTCGTGATCGAACCGGAGGGCAAATAGTAAAGCCAGTCCTTGGCTTTGTCTTTCAGTGTGAAGGGGAATGCCCTTAGATTCAACTGATCCTCCGTGACGCCAGGGGGCTTCATCCCCGAACAAACGCAGTGGAATTCCATCAGGTGTTTGTTTGCGTCCTCGCCTGCATTGCCATGGAAAGAAGGCAATTGGTGAATTAAACCAGACTTTAATTCAGAAATTACCTGCTACCACTAGATATGTGATGCAAAGCGGTTGCTGGTTCAGATCTGGTGCTGCCAGCTGTTTCAAAGTCCTCGGCACATCTCCTTTGCAGCTAGTGGCAACAGGGTCGAACCATAGAGAGGGACTAATGATTGAAATTAATATTTTGAGATGCAATTAAATTGATTGGATGGTTTTTGTCACAAAACGGGGTTTTAATCATGCAAAGTAAGATGAAAATCGCTAACGGAAAAATAAGAATGAGATTAAAAAGTGTTGGATTTCGGGGATTTCGGGATTTTGCTAAGCATTTTAATGTTCATCATTTAATTCTAAAATATGGCTAACAAATTGTCATGCACGCGGACGGTTACCCGGGAACCCTAAAGCAACTGGCTTCATATTAATTAATTAGAATTAGCAATCCTAACTAAATGGTGTTCGCAATCGCATTAGAGTGATCAACCCCGATTTAACCCCGAACAGTTACTAGCTATCCACGACGAACGTTCGATTATGCACCCTAAATGCTAACTGACTACCCGGTAACCCTAAAGTAATCAACACTCAGCATGCATAACACGATGCTTCGATTTGTTCTATTGTTCTGTGTTACTAAGTCGACAAGGAGAGGCACGACATCGCTAGTCTATAACGTTAACACATGCTAGAAAACGAGATTGTCCGTCTACAAATCTAACACATGCATAGATTAATCAAGAACAATAAATGCATACAAGAATTGAAGCCAAATCAGAACCAATATGCTTAATTATCAAAACATTAAATGCCTAACGAAATTCCCTAATCAATCCCAAATCATATACGATTACTGTTACCTCTTCAAATGAGTGTTATTTAGGACCTTAATTACTTGAAATTCATGTAAATTCTTGAGCATGTTAGTTAGAAGTTAGCATAATGTGTGCTTAAAAGTGAGATTTTGTGAAATGATGCTAATTCAAGGCTTATTTGGAAAAGGCTTGAAAAAGTGTGCAAATTGGTGAAAAAACGACTAATTTATACCTTGCAGATGCATTGCTGAAGTTTTTGGTGTGCGGATTTTTGAATATCCACTTAATCTCAAGCTGTCGAGGCTTGCCAAAATACGATTTATAAGCCTATAACCAAGGCTTTGCAGCCAGTGGTAACAGGGTCGATCCAAGGAGAAGGTATGATCAAAATCACTATTAAAATTGGGAATTAATTAATTGATAGGTTTTGTAACGGGGGGATTTTTGGCATGCAAGGAAAGATAATAAAAAGCTAACGGAAGAATAACAAGTAGAAAAACGCGTGCACGGTTTGGGAGTTTCGGGATTAATTGCTAGACAATTTCAGTTCACCATTTAATGCTAAATTCATGGTATGCAGTTTATTATACACACGGACGACTACCCGAGAAGCCCCAAGGTAGCCGACTCCATAGATTTTAATCAGACCACACAGTTCCAATTATACGTTATCCAAAATTGCATTAAGGTGATCAGCCTTAAATTTATCTTAGACAGTCACTAGCTAACCGCGACGAACATTCAAGTGTGAATTCTAATTGCTAGTAGATTGCCCGCAAACGCTGTATGCAATCAACAACTATCCTACACGACTCGATACTCCGATTTAGTTTTATCTACCTGTGTTACTTAGTCGAGCAGTGAGAGGCACGACATCGCTACTCTTTAACATACACAACATGCAAGATGACTCGAGTGTCAATCGTCGAAATCTAACATGCGCGTTGGATTAAGCAAGATAGATAAATGCAAATAAACAGCAACCAATATGCATTCAATGTATGGATTATCAGAACCAAAACGTCTAACAAAAATTCCCTAAACAATCCCCAAACCGTTCACCCTTACCTTAGCCGCTAACGGCGCGGGTTGTCAATTCCGCTCCAACAATGGCTATGGAAGGTGTCATCAACGTGTTACAAGGGTAAGAAAGCTCTCTAACATGCCAACAATGGCGGAGCTTGAAGAAAACTAGAGAAAACTAGAGGAAGAAGAAGATGAAGAGCTCCAAAATGGTGAAGAATTCTGAAATCTGCGCAGAAAATCGTCTTTTACAGCTTCTGTAATCGTCGTAGCGTCGAGACGCTAGGCCAGCGTCTCGACGCTGTGCCCTAAGTTTTTCGCGCGCGCCTCGCGATGGCGTCGCGACGCTTGCCTGATGATTTTCCTGCGCGCGCCTCGCGATTGAGCGTCTCGACGCCAAGCAGAGTCTCGACGCCAGGCAGCGTCGAGCTAGCATCTCGACGCTATCACTCGACGCTAGCTCTCGTGTTTTTGCAGCGTCGAGCCAGCGTCTCGACGCTGGCTCTCGGGTTTGGGGGCTGGAACTTTGCCTCTCCTAGGCGGTTTTGGCCCGTTTCTTCACGGATCAACTTCCCCTTTCCCGACGCACTCCCGGGGCATTAAAACTCCACTTTAAGCTCTCGAACGGACCCAACGGACGCACGAGCTCTTTGCCGCATTTCTCCTATAAACGAGATATATTAACAAATTAAACGCGGACTTTAGCTATTATTAGGAAGTATTTAATAGCTCCAAAATGGAGTTATCAAACACCCCCAACTTAAACATTGCTAGTCCTCGAGCAAGTACTACAAAGATATTGACTCTAAGGACGCGCCTACATGAAACTACCTCAAACCTCCATGCATTTTGAAAAACTTAAACACAACATAATCATGGAAGCATTTTGTTCATGCATTTACTATGAACATATCAAAAATTAACTCTTGCCCCCTAACGTGTGTGTGTGCTAGCCAACCACTCCTAAACTCACGTAAACCCGGAAAACCCACATGCAAAGCACATCTCGTTTTCCCCCTACTTCTAGCAATTAAGAACAGTCTACACTTGACTTACACGAGAGAGAGAAGCAAATTAAGAGACCTAATTGTTTTTTCTCATTCATTTTCTTTTCACAAGTACTTTGTACTCTTTTATTTAGGTTCTTTGAACCAACTTTTATTCCTTTTTTTTTTCTTTCCAACTCGAGCTGCCTAACACGTCAAACTTAGGCCTAAGCTTCACGTTTTTAAGGACTAACGCTCACTTCTTAAGCGCTAATAAGAAGGAGGAGCGCCTCGAGAGGAATTTTCTATCAAACATGCTTTTCTATTTTTTTTTATATTAGGCTAAGCACATGCTTTCTCAATTAACTAACCACTAACTCTCATGCAACAAGCTACTTATGGGTGCCTTTCGGGGTGACAACGAGAATTAGCGCTACATGCAATTTTTTCGAGCCTACGGAATCTAGGAAGGGGTTGCTAAGTGGGCGAATGATGCAAGGGAGCAACAGAAAAAATTTTAAAATTTTTGACATGAACCTAATAAACGCAAAACTCATGCAAAAACTCGATTACGAACATGCTCAAATTTCCAACATGCATTTCCTAGGCTATCATCGTCAGAAAACAGTAAACAGAGTCCCAAGCACTTCAATATCAATATAGCACTTCTCAACAAACTACACATGCATATCCATCAGACCATCTCCACCCCCAACTTCAAAATTTGGCATTGTCCCCAATGCCATCCAGTCAGATAAAACAAAGTAAAAGGGAAGAAGAAGTACACTTCCCTGACTCTTTGGGAAGCTGGCGAGGGCGAGGAAACAGCGCGCATATACATCGGAGCCCAAAATTGTCTTCTCTTCCTCGATTCCTAAAAAAACAGCAAGCAAATTAAGACTAAATTAATCTAAAAAGCAATAAAACAAAAACAGCAACTAACTAAAACATAAAAACAGTCCATCGCTCGGGTGCCTCCGAGAAGCACAGAATTCTTAAAGTCGTTTGCTCGACTGTATTCTCTCCATTGACTCAACCATAGTCTGAAAGTGCGGGGGACGTTCCAGTCTTGTCCTCCTCCACACTGCACCTGCGAACACAATGTGAAACTTTTTGCACTCTTCGTGCCTCAAGCACGTGAATATCAGAGTTATTAGTGCAAAAAACAGCAGTATCATCAATCAAATTTAAGTCAGATTTTCTAACCGAGACATGGGAACCATCCCTCAAGCGCAAGGGTAGACTCCCATTCTCGTCATGCTCAATCACAACAGAAATATTCTCAGCATTCACAAACGACTTCGATGCATTTATAAGAAACTCATTCACCATTCCATCAAATTCTACCGACAAGGCACCCCTATCAACATCAATTTTGACCTTAGCGGTCTTCATAAATGGGCGGCCTAATAAAATAGAAGAGGAAACATGCGAAGAATTTTCATTCATGTTCAGCACATAGAAATCGCAAGGAAACAATAAATCCTTCACTTTGACTAAAATGTCCTCAATCTTCCCTAACGGATGCACATAAGATCGATCGGCTAGTTGGACAACTATATTAGACTCAATTAAATCACCCAATTCAAGCTCTTTAAACACATCAAAAGACATGACATTAATTGAGGCACCGAGATCTAACATGGCATTTTCAATAAATTTAGTACCGATAGTGCATGGGATAGTAAACATACCGGGATCGATGCACTTCGGTGGAAGAGTACCTTGGAAAATTGCGGAGACAATTTCTTTCTTCGTCTCATTACTCTTTCTTGACATTCTCTTGCTTGTGCACCACTTCTTGAGGAACTTGGCATATTTTGGCACTTGGCTTACTGCATCAAGAAGCGGGATGTTGACCACCACCTTTTGGAAGGTTCGAAGGACCTCCGCATCCTCGGTCTCCAAAGTAGGCTTCGCAAGCCTACTCGGGAAAGGTGCTCTGGCAACTTCCTCTGGTACACTGACCTGTTCATCTTTTCTCTCATTCTGAATCTCGGGAGCAGGCGGGGCGGACTTGTTCAGGCTGTCCGTAGCTTCCTTCACAGCTCTGGTGGAAAGTGACTTCCCACTCCACAGCTGAATAGCACTCACGTTTTCACATGAGTTGACCGTAGTTTGGGAACGAAGCTTCCCTGAGCTCTTGCTCTCGATCTTACTGATAGACACCGCCATTTGTGTCAGCTGCTTGTTCAGATTCTGCAGCTCGGCCTTGTAAGAATTAACCTCTTCTCGAGCTTCTTTTTGGAACTGGCTGGTGCTCGTGACAATGGTCCTTACCATTTCTTCTAATGAGCTTGAGGAGCTCGAGGCTTGAGCCTGGGTGGAAGAGTTAGGCCTATACTGAGACTGGCCTTGCAAGCGAGATTGTCCTTCCCTGTTCCCATAGCTAAAGTTGGGGTGGTCGCGCCAACCGGGGTTATAGGTGTTTGAATATGGGTCGTACTTCCTCGGGTAGGAAGCGTACCCCCCGATCGCACTGACCTCCTCCGCCTCGCGGGTTCCTCCAACGATCTTTTTCAGCATATTTCCTATCTCGACCACTTGGGCCCTCATTTCAGTCATCTCGTGGCTCTGAGCCACGCTGTGGACTTGTCCTTGCCCCCGAATACCAAACTTCTGCGAGTTGGTTGCCATATTCGCTATCAACTGTTTGGCCTCAACTAGGGTCTTGTCGATCAAGGCCCCGCCACTCGCTGCATCAATCATTTGCCGGTCGTGGGGCGTCATCCTCTCATAGAAGTACTGGATCAATAACTGATCGGCAATCTGATGGTGTGGGAACCTGGCGCACAGGCGCCCAAATCGCTCCCAGTATTCGTGCAGGGACTCACCAACATCCTGGGTGATCCCATAAATCCTCTTCCGCAGTGTCGTGGCCAAGGATGCGGGGAAATATTTTTCCAGAAATACCCGCTTCATGTCCTGCCACGTGGTGATCGATCCGGAGGGCAGATAATATAGCCAATCCTTGGCCTTGTCCTTGAGCGTGAAGGGGAATGCCCTCATGTTCAACTGCTCCTCCGTGACTCCAGCGGGCTTCATCCCCGCGCAGACGCAATGGAATTCCATCAGATGTTTGTTCGCGTCCTCCCCTGCGTTGCCATGAAAAGAAGGTAACTGGTGAATTAAACCTGACTTTAATTCGAAGTTACCAGTACCACGGGGTAGTTTATGCACAAAGGCTGCAGGTTCAGATCTGGCGCTGCCAGCTGCTTAAGCGTCCGTGGCGCGTCACCTTGCGCCATCTCTTCAAACAAGAAGGGATTGCCTTCTTCTCCTTCAAACGGTCTCTGCCCCTCACGGGCTTCTCTCCTTAACCGCCGCTCCTCTCTGTCGATTTCTGGGATAAACTGCAATCCACTAACCTCAGAGGAACGGGTCATACACAAACAAAAATTTAAACATACAAGATACAAACAGAAAAAATTTCCAGCCAACCATCAATCAATTAAATTCAAACTTCAATCATAATTTTAATCAAATTGCCTACTCCCCGGCAACGGCGCTAATTTTGGTGTGCGGATTTTTGAATATCCACTTAATCTCAAGCTGTCGAGGCTTGCCAAAATACGATTTATAAGCCTATAACCAAGGCTTTGCAGCCAGTTGTAACAGGGTCGATCCAAGGAGAAGGTATGATCAAAATCACTATTAAAATTGGGAATTAATTAATTGATAGGTTTTGTAACGGGGGGATTTTTGGCATGCAAGGAAAGATAATAAAAAGCTAACGGAAGAATAACAAGTAGAAAAACGCGTGCACGGTTTGGGAGTTTCGGGATTAATTGCTAGACAATTTCAGTTCATCATTTAATGCTAAATTCATGGTATGCAGTTTATTATACACACGGACGACTACCCGAGAAGCCCCAAGGTAGCCGACTCCATAGATTTTAATCAGACCACACAGTTCCAATTATACGTTATCCAAAATTGCATTAAGGTGATCAGCCTTAAATTTATCTTAGACAGTCACTAGCTAACCGCAACGAACATTCAAGTGTGAATTCTAATTGCTAGTAGATTGCCCGCAAACGCTGTATGCAATCAACAACTATCCTACACGACTCGATACTCCGATTTAGTTTTATCTACCTGAGTTACTTAGTCGAGCAGTGAGAGGCACGGCATCGCTACTCTTTAACATACACAACATGCAAGATGACTCGAGTGTCAATCGTCGAAATCTAACATGCGCGTTGGATTAAGCAAGATAGATAAATGCAAATAAACAGCAACCAATATGCATTCAAAGTATGGATTATCAGAACCAAAACGTCTAACAAAAATTCCCTAAACAATCCCCAAACCGTTCACCCTTACCTTAGCCGCTCATGGCGCGGGTTGTCAATTCCGCTCCAACAATGGCTATGGAAGGTGTCATCAACGTGTTACAAGGGTAAGAAAGCTCTCTAACATGCCAACAATGGCGGAGCTTGAAGAAAACTAGAGAAAACTAGAGGAAGAAGAAGATGAAGAGCTCCAAAAATGGTGAAGAATTCTGAAATCTGCGCAGAAAATCGTCTTTTACAGCTTCTGTAATCGTCGTAGCATCGAGACGCTAGGCCAGCGTCTCGACGCTGTGCCCTAAGTTTTCCGCGCGCGCCTCGCGATGGCGTCGCGACGCTTGCCCGATGATTTTCCTGCGCGCGCCTCGCGATGGAGCGTCTCGACGCCAAGCAGAGTCTCGACGCCAGGCAGCGTCGAGCTAGCGTCTCGACGCTATCACTCGACGCTAGCTCTCGGGTTTTTGCAGCGTCGAGCCAGCGTCTCGACGCTATAGCTCGACGCTGGCTCTCGGGTTTGGGGACTGGAACTTTGCCTCTCCTAGGCGGTTTTGGCCCGTTTCTTCACGAATCAACTTCCTCTTTCCCGACGCACTCCCGGGGCATTAAAACTCCACTTTAAGCTCTCGAACGGACCCAACGGACGCACGAGCTCTTTGCCGCATTTCTCCTACAAACGAGATATATTAACAAATTAAACGCGGACTTTAGCTATAATTATGAAGTATTTAATAGCTCCAAAATGGAGTTATCAGTTTTGCAAATCACGCAATGGATCAGAGATCAGAGAAGCTGGAAACAGAGCATTGCGACCTTCGCAATGCAACCGCAATGCCAGTCTTTGCTGCTGCATTTTTCCAGCCGTCAGTCTTTGTTGTTGCGTTTTTCCAGCCGTCAACTCTTCCTGCTGCTGCCACGTGTGAGGATTGACTACCTCACAAATTGGATGGTGATCCACGATTATAGAGCAGTTTTTGGCAACCTCTGCAAGCTATATAAAGAGAGTTATATGAAGGATCAAATTAATTGAATTCCCTTCAATTCAAACACAACTCGGAAGTGAAGAATCTCGATAGTGAAGAACCCGAAGACGAAATCCTCTCCCCCCGTTTGTTGGATCGAAGAAACAAAGCCCTTGGCGTTGATAATTCGAGAGGAAGAAGAGAAGATCCATCTTCTCTTCTGATTGAATTTATCCCCAAGATCAGCTAATCTTCCCCTTCATCCGAGGCGATTCACGACTTGGAAGATCCTCACGCAATTTATTGCTTTCCTTTAATTGCTTTACGAATTAACTATTGTTTTTCTTTAAGTGTTGTTCTGAACCATTTACTGTTTTATCCTTTAAATATTTCTTTCGAATCAACGTACGTTCATTTACGCATTGTTATGAGATTTGCCTTTTTAAAGAGTAATCAATTAGTTTAATTGAGTTCTTCATTTCGTTGTCGTCAATCAATTAGATTTGTTTTATTCTTCATTCCATGATTAATCAATTAATCTTCTTAAGTTCTTCGAAAACCATGAGTAACTAATTAAAAAGAGGTTTGCTAAAGATGAATCTATAGGATAAGAGTATGTGAATTGAGCATGTAAAGTAGCATGAATGCATTGCATGTATGTGATCTTCATCCCATGGGCAATTTCGACCGGCCATCCGTTTTGTCTAAAGAATTCCTAACCTCTGGAAGTTGTAAGAATTAAGAGTCGTCCATTCATGTTAGCCTTTTATGGTAACCAGAGAGTGACGTAGGAATAGGCATTCTCCTAGCACGTTTGTTAGCATCTGTGTATAAATAGGTTTTTAAGTCTTACTTGGATATGAGTAAACTAAAGATCTAATGCATGTAATCGAAAGATGCATGAGATCTAGCTAAGACGATGCATGAGATGTTAATTTACTGCTGAATGATCATAGTTAAATGCCTATAGATGACTCTTAAGCCAACCTTGCTGTCTTTATTTTAGATTTTAATCATTGTTAATTTATTGCGAGAATATTGCGAGAACCGCAATATCAAGCTCTGCCTTTACTTTAGTCGTTTTATTAGCTTTTTAATCCATTTGCGAATCCATTGCGAAAGTATTGCGAGACCCGCAATACTATTTTCCACATTTTAATTTCCTCAACTTAGTTTGCTTTGTGTTTATTTTTGCATTCTTCTTGCATCTTTTATAATTATGTACCTCAAACCAAAATCTATCCAATTTAAAGTTACCTTATCTAAAATAACACACACCAAATCGCTAGTCACTTAACTTAGTCTCTATGGGAAAACGATATAAATTATACTTATCACTTGCTGCAGACCATGTATACTTGCATGATCTGAGTGCTCTTCGCATTTAATTTACTTACACACTGAGCACGCAACAAGTTTTTTGCGCCGCTGCCGGGGACTTTGTTTAGTAAAAACGATTTGTGTTATTTTAGAAGAGCTTAATTAATTGGAGCTAATCTTTTGCGTCTATTTTGCAGGTACTAACAAAGCTGGTTGATGAATGAGTTTTCAAACCACAATCTAGAATTTGATCCTGAGCCTGAAAGGACTCTAAGGACCAGAAATAAAATTAGGAAACGACTTTTTTAAGCAGCAAAAGCAACCTGTATTTCAGCACATTGCTGACCACGCAGAGTCAGTACAATTCGAACCACAACAAGCTGAAATGGAAAAGCAGAAGAAGCACCAAATCGAGCACTTAACACTCGCAATCCCATTGAAATTGCGAATGATAAGGACAGTGCTATTCTATCATACCTTGTACCTATGCCTGAGGAGCTTAATCCGAGCATCATACGAACCGAGATCACAGCTCACTCATTCGAACTGAAACCTGTCATGTTTCAGATGCTGTCCACAGTTGGACAATTCTTCGGAGTGGAGAATGAAGACCCCCACAATCACTTAAAGAACTTCCTAGGAGTGAGTGACACCTTTGTCATTCTAGGAGTAGCTCAAGAGGCTTTGCGATTGTACCTGTTTCCATATTCATTGAGAGACAAAGCCAAGACATGGTTGAATTTCTTCCCCTCTGGATCAATTGTCAACTGGACAGACCTAGCTGAGAAGTTCCTGGTGAAGAATTTCCCTCTAGATAGGAACTCTAAGTTTCGTGATGACATCATCAAGTTCAAGCAAGCTGACAATGAATCTCTACATGAAGCTTGGACCAGATTCAAAGATCTTCTACTCAAATGTCCACACCATGGCATTCCATGGTGTATTCAGATTGAAGTATTCTTCAAAGGATGCAACCCCAGCACGAGGCAAGTCTTGAATTCCTCAGTTGGAGGTTCGATGCTGTCAAAGAGCTATAACGAAGCCTATGAGATTTTGGAGAAAATCTCAACATCACATTGTCGATGGTTGATAACTCCATTTTGGAGCTATTATTCACTTCCTAATTATGGCTAAATCCCGCATTTAATTGTTTAATTAACCTCGTTTATAGGAGAAATGCGGCAAAGAGATCATGCGTCCATTGGACCCGTTTTGGAGCTAATAGCGGAGTTTTAACGCCCCGGGAGTGCATCGGGAAAAGGGCAAGTCAATCCAAGAAGAACCGGACCAAAATTGCCTTAGAGAGGCAATTTTCAAGCCCAAACCCGAGAGCAAGCGTCGAGCATCAGCGTCGAGACGCTTGCTCGACGCTGCCGAAGCGTCGAGACCTTGCTGCGGCGTCGAGACGCTCCGGAGGAGGCGTGCGCAAGAAGTTATCGGGCCAGCGTCGAGACGCCATCGCGAGGCGCGCGCGGATTACTTAGGGCGTAGCGTCGCGACGCTGCCCTAGCGTCTCGACGCTACGACGAATTTAAAGGGGCTGTAACACGATTTTGCAACTAAGTTTTTGCTTCTTCTTCGGTTTTTCATCTTCTTCCTCTCGGTTTTTCTTCATTTTTTACCTTAGCTCCGCCATTTGTGGCATGTTTTGGAGCTTGTAAGTTGTATTAGCTTAGAGACGACTTCCATGGCCTTCCTTGGAGAGGTAGTGACAATCCGTCTCATGGACGGCTAAGGTAAGGTGAACGGTTTGGGATAATTTGTGGGATTGTTTGTTAGATTTTTAGGCTTTGATAATCCATGCTATAATTTCCAACTTGGTGGCTGATTTGTATGCATTTATTATTCTTGCTTCATCCTATGCATATGTTAGATTTCGCCGATTGACACTCGTGTTTTCTAGCATTTTGTTAGCGTTAAAGAGTAGCGATGTCGTGCCTCTCACTATTCGACTAGTAACATAGAATAATAAAATTAAACCGGAGTATCGAGTCATGCATGATGGTTGTTAGTTACATATAGCGCTTGCGGGTAGCCAGTTAGCAATTAGATTACGTGATCGAATGTCTGTCGCGGTATGCTAGTGACTATTTAGAGTCAATTTGGGGCTGATCACCCTAATGCAACTTTAGATAATCTTTGATTAGAACTGTGTGGTCTAATTAATTTCTATGGAGCCGGTTACCTTGGGTCTTCTCGGGTAACTGACCGTGTGTATTACAAACTGCTCGCCTTAGGATTGTGTTAAATGATAAGCCGAAGAATGTCTAACAAATAAATCCCAAAAATCTCCAAACCGTGCACTCGTCTCTCTCTCTCTCTTTTATTTCTCGGTTAGCGTTTATTTCTCTTATTTGCATGCTTAAACATCCCCCCGTTACAAAAACTCAATTGATTAATTAATTTCAAGTTTAATTTGATTTCAATCATAACCTTCTCCTTGGATCGACCCTGTTACCACTAGCTGCAAAGCTTTGGCTAATAGGTTTATAAATTGTATTTTGGCGGGCCTTGACAACCCGAATTTATAGCAGGACATTCAAAAAAACCCTGTTGCCAAAATTGGCGCCGTTGCCGGGGAGAAGGCAAAATTTGATTGAAATTATGTTCGAATTTGATTTTGGTTGATTGGTTGGTTGCTGAAAAAAATTTCTGTTTGTCTTTGTATGTTAAAATTTTTGTTTGTGTATGACCCGTTCTTCTGAGATTAGTGGATTGCAGTTTATACCTGAGATCGAAAGAGAAGAGCGGCGGTTGAGAAGAGAAGCCCGCGAGGGGCAGAGACTGTTTGAGGAAGAAGGCAATCCCTTCTTTGTTGAGGAGATGGCGCAAGGAGAAGCGCCGAGGACGCTGAAACAGCTGGCAACGCCAGATTTAAATTTGCAACCCCTGTGTATCAACTACCCCGTGGTAGCAGGTAACTTTGAATTAAAGTCAGGTTTAATTCACCAGTTGCCTTCTTTCAATGGCAATGCAGGGGAGGACGCGAACAAGCACTTAATGGAGTTTCACTGCGTCTGTGCGGGGATGAAGCCCGCGGGAGTGACGGAGGAGCAGCTGAATATGAGGGCATTCCCCTTTACGCTCAAGGACAAAGCCAAGGACTGGCTTTATTATCTGCCCTCCGGCTCGATAACAACGTGGCAGGACATGAAGAGGGTTTTCCTGGAGAAATACTTCCCTGCGTCCTTGGCCACGACACTGAGAAAGGGAATTTATGGGATCACTCAGGACGTGGGTGAGTCTTTGCATGAGTACTGGGAACGCTTTGGGCGCCAGTGCGCAAGCTTCCCGCATCATCCGATAGCCGACCAACTTTTAATCCAGTATTTCTATGAGGGTATGACGCCTCATGATCGGCAGATGATAGACGCAGCGAGCGGTGGGGCTCTGATTGACAAGACCCCAGTTGAGGCCAAGCAGTTAATTGCAAACATGGCAGCCAACTCGCAGCAGTTTGGTATTCGTGGGCAGGGGCAAGTTCACAGTGTGACCCATAGCCATGAGATTACGGAAATGAGGGCCCAGGTGGCGGAAATTGGAAATATGTTGAAAAAAATTGTCGGAGGAAACCGCGAGGCGGAGGAGGTAAACGCAATCGGGCGATATGCTTCCAACCCGAGGAAGTATGATCCTTATTCGAATACATACAACCCCGGTTGGCGCGATCACCCCAATTTCAGCTATGGGAATAGGGAAGGACAACAACGCTTCCAAGGCCAGTCCCACGATAGGCCTAACACTTCCACCCAAGCTCAAGCCTCGAGCTCCTCCAGTTCATTAGAAGAGATGGTCAGAACCATCGTGACATCGACCAGCCAGTTTCAGAAATAAGCTCGAGAAGAGCTAAACTCCCACAAGGCCGAGCTGCAAAATTTGAATAAGCAGCTGACGCAAATGGCTGTGTCGATCAGTAAGATAGAGAGCAAGAGCTCCGGGAAGCTTCCTTCCCAAACCACGGTAAACTCATGTGAGAACGTGAGTGCAATCCAGCTGAGGAGTGGGAAATCACTTTCCTCCAGAGCCGCGAAGGAAGTCAAGGACAGTCTGAATGAGTCCTCTCCCGTTGTGCCAAATGAGATGAATGATGAGAAGAAAGAAATCAGTGTGCAAGAGGATGTTGCCAGAGCACCCTTCCCTAGTAGGCTTGCGAAGCCTACTTTGGAGACCGAAGATGAGGAGGTCCTGCGTACCTTCCAGAAGGTGATGGTAAACATTCCGCTCCTTGAGGCAGTGAGCCAAGTGCCAAAATATGCCAAATTCCTCAAGAGGTGGTGCACAAAGAAGAGGAAGTCCAGAGGGACTGAGAAGAAAAAGGAGAATGTTTCTGCGATCCTCCCAGGTACGTTGCCCGCCAAGTGCAACGACCCAGATACTTTTACTATCTCTTGCATGATAGGTAGTAAAATAGTCAAAAATGCCATGCTTGATCTAGGAGCTTCTGTGAACGTTATGTCTTATGCTTTATTTCTTGAACTGAACTTAAATGAACTGCGTGAGTGTAACGTGGTTGTCCAGTTAGCTAACGGGTCGAGTATATGTCCTAGAGGGAAGGTCGAGGATGTTCTCGTTAGGGTAGGAGATATGATGTTCCCTGCTGATTTTCTTGTGCTTGATATGAATGAAAAATCTCTGCATGCTTCGTCCTCTATGCTGTTAGGACGCCCTTTTCTTAAGACCGCTAGGGTCAAAATCGATGTGTTTAAGGGTGTCATTTCCTTAGAGTTTGATGATACATTGCATGAATTTTCGTTATTTGAAAAGAAATCTGTGGAGAATATTGCATGTGTTGAGTATGATGAGAATGGGAGTCTTACCTCGCGCTTGAGGGATGATTCTCATGTCTCGGTAAAAAAATCTGATCTGAATTTAATTGATGTGAATGCTATTTTTTGCACTAACAAATGTGACATTCACGTGCTTGAGGCACGAAGAGTGAAAAAAGTTTTGAATGATGTGTGCAGGTGTAGTGTGGAAGAGGACAAGATTGGAACGTCCCCCGCACTATCAGAATATGGATGAGTCTTTGGAGAGAATTCAGTCGAGCAAACGACTTTAAAAATTATGCGCTTCTCGGAGGCACCCGAGTGATGAAATGCTTTTCTGTTTTAGTTTAGTTGCTGTTTTTTTTGTTGCTTTTTAGTTTAATTTAGACTTACTTAGTTTGCTGTTTTTTTTTAGGAATCGAGAAAGTTGAGGAAAATTTTGGGCTTCGATGATGGGCGTGTCGTTTCCTTCCCCTCGCCAACTTCACAAAGAGTCAGGGAAGTGTAGTTTCTCTTTCCCTTTTACTTTGTGCATCTGACTGAGTGGCATTGAGGACAATGCCAACTTTTGAAGTTGGGGGTGGAGTTTGTGGATTTGCATGTGTAGTTGGTTGAGCAGTGCTATTTTGATATTGAAGTGCTTGGGACTCTGTTTACTGTTTTCTAACTATGATAATCTAGGAAATGCATGTTGGAAATCTGAGCACGTACATAATGTAGTTTTTGCATGAGTTTTGCATTTATTAGGTTCATGTCAAAAATTTTAAAAAAATTTCTGTTGCTCCCTTGCATCTATCGAGCACTTAGCAACCTCATCTTAGATTCCGTAGGCTTAGTAAATTGCATGTAGCATTAATTCTCGTTGTCACCCCGAAAGGCACTCCTAGGTAGCTTGTTGCATGAGAGTTAGCGGTCAAATTAATCGAGTCAGCTTACGCTAAGCCTAAAGTAAAAAAAAAAAAATATAGAAAAGCATGTTGGTTAGAATATTCTCTCGAGGCGCTCCTTCTTCTTATTGGTGCACCTAAGAAGTGACGTGTTAGGCAACTCGAGGTTGGAAAGAAAAAGAGAATAAATGATGGGTTCAAAGAACCTCAATAAAAGAGTACAAAGTACTCGTGAAAAGAAAAAGGAAGAGAAAATATTTAGGTCTCTTAGTTTGCTTCTCTCTCTCGTGTAAGTCAAGTGTAGACTGTTCTTAAACGCTAGAAGTAGGGGGAAAACGGGATGATTGTTGCATGTGGTTTTTCCAGGCTTATGTGAGTTTAGGATTGGTTGTCTATCACACACACACGTTAGGGGGAAATAGTTAATTTTTGATATGTTCGTAATAAATGCATGCCCGGATTGCTTTCATGATTATGTTGTGTTCGAATTTGTTAAATGCATGGAGGTTTTAGTTAGTAGCATGTAGGCGTGTCCTTAGAGTCAATTTCTTTATTAGCCTTGCTCGAGGACTAGCAAGATTCAAGTTGGGGGTGTTTCATAACTCCATTTTGGAGCTATTATTCACTTCCTAATTATGGCTAAATCCCGCATTTAATTGTTTAATTAACCTCGTTTATAGGAGAAATGCGGCAAAGAGCTCATGCGTCCATTGGACCCGTTTCGGAGCTAATAGCGGAGTTTTAACGCCCCGGGAGTGCATCGAGAAAAGGGCAAGTCAATCCAAGAAGAACCGGACCAAAATTGCCTAAGAGAGGCAATTTTCCAGCCCAAACCCGAGAGCAAGCGTCGAGCATCAGCGTCGAGATCCTGCTGCGGCGTCGAGACGCTCTGGAGGAGGCGCGCGCAAGAAGTTATCGGGCCAGCGTCGAGACGCTCACCTAGAGTCTCGACGCCATCGCGAGGCGCGCGCGGATTACTTAGGGCGTAGCGTCGCGACGCTGCCCTAGCGTCTCGACGCTACGACGATTTTAAAGGGGTTGTAAGACGATTTTGCAGCTAAGTTTTTGCTTTTTCTTTGGTTTTTCATCTTCTTCCTCTCGGTTTTTCTTCATTTTTCACCTTAGCTCCGCCATTTGTGGCATGTTTTGTAGCTTGTAAGTTGTATTAGCTTAGAGACGACTTCCATGGCCTTCCTTGGGGCGGTAGTGACAATCCGTCTCATGGACGGCTAAGGTAAGGTGAACGGTTTGGGATAATTTGAGGGATTGTTTGTTAGATTTTTAAGCTTTGATAATCCATGCTATAATGTCCAACTTGGTGGCTGATTTGTATGCATTTATTATTCTTGCTTCATCCTATGCATATGTTAGATTTCGCCGATTGACACTCGTGTTTTCTAGCATTTTGTTAGCGTTAAAGAGTAGCGATGTCGTGCCTCTCACTATTCGACTAGTAACACAGAATAATAAAATTAAACCGGAGTATCGAGTCATGCATGATGGTTGTTGGTTACATACAGCGCTTGCGGGTAGCCAGTTAGCAATTAGATTACGTGATCGAATGTCTGTCGCGGTATGCTAGTGACTATTTAGAGTCAATTTGGGGTTGATCACCCTAATGCAACTTTAGATAATGTTTGATTAGAACTCTGTGGTCTAATTAATTTCTATGGAGCCGGTTACCTTGGGGCTTCTCGGGTAACTGACCGTGTGTATTACAAACTGCTCGCCTTAGGATTGTGTTAAATGATAAGCCGAAAAATGTCTAACAAATAAATCCCAAAAATCCCCAAACCGTGCACTCGTCTCTCTCTCTCTCTTTTATTTCTCGGTTAGCGTTTATTTCTCTTGTTTGCATGCTTAAACATCCCCCCGTTACAAAAACTCAATTGATTAATTAATTTCAAGTTTAATTTGATTTTAATCATAACCTTCTCCTTGGATCGACTCTGTTACCACTAGCTGCAAAGCTTTGGCTAATAGGTTTATAAATTGTATTTTGGCGGGTCTCGACAACCCGAATTTACAGCAGGACATTCAAAAAACCCTGTTGCCAATGGTCAGACGAGCCTGTGGAGCCAAACAGAAGGAAGGCTCAAGACATGGATGCACTCAGCCCGATGAGCAGCCAGATCAATGCTCTGACCAACCTGGTGAAGCAAATGGCTCAAACCAACATTCAACAAAGTGTCAACACAGTGGCAGCTGTTTCAACAAGCACATCAGTAGCCAACCAAGTGGATGCACTAGTTTGTGGATTCTGTGGGGAAGGGCATGTATATGACTATTGCCGTGTTAATCCATCCTCGGTGTGCTATGTTGGAAGTCAACAACAACCAAGGAACAACCCTTATTCAAATACATATAACCCTGGTTGGAGAAACCACCCACATCTATCTTAGAGTGGACAACAAAGCACAAGCCAAATGCAAAATCAACCAAGACCAAGTGGACCACCTGGTTTCACTAAGCAAAGTAGTCAACCCCCATATCAGAAACAATATGTCAACAACCAACCGATGGGAATATCAGTGGAGAACTTGCTGAAAGAATACATAGCCAAGAATGATGCAACTTTGCAGAGCGAGCAAGCAACCATGAGAAGCTTAGAGAACCAAATTGGGCAGTTGGCAAACGAGCTGAAGAATAGGCCCCAAGGCAGACTGCATGCAGACACAAAAACTCCAAGAAGGGATGGTAAGGAACAAGTTCAAGCTATTGAACAACGGAGTGGAAGGCCATTGGTGATCAATAACAGAGAAGCACCAAAGAGAGTAGAGAATGAAGAGTCTAGTGCTCCACTGGATTCTCTGCCTAACCTTGATCAAATACTTCCAAGCACAACAAGGGCGAGGCTGGAGCCTATCATTGAGGAACCAGAAGAAATTTCTAGGCCTCCCCCTGTCATTAGGCAACCTGATTTTCCCACCTATGTGCCACCACCTTCATTTCCTAGACGGCTCAAGAAGAAATTTCTAGGCCTCCCCCTGTCATTAGGCAACCTGAAGCAAGTCCATGTTAATATTCCTTTTGTGTAAGTTTTGCAGTCTATGCTGCTGGAACCCCCACTCAACCAACTGCGAGGGTCCCGGCCCTCGACCAGAGGCGCAGCGGAAGAAAAGACTTAAAATAAAAGCCTAAAACTGGTTGAGGACCTTAAGCAATCAATAAAGAACAAACTAAGAATTGAAGATAGATTTCTAACACTTAGAAAAAATCTTGAATTCGAGTCCACCGGTAAAAACCCTCTCCACCGGTAAACCGACCGGTAAAAGTCAACCGGAAAAGTTGACCGGTTAAAGCCACCGGTAAAAATCACCTGTAAATATATCACCGGTATATATCATATATACACCGGTATATATTATACCGAGGAAATACTGACCGGTATATACCACCGGTATATATATATCACGGGTAAATGATATATATACCACCGGTATATATCACCGGTAAATATCATATATACCACCGGTATATACCATATATACCACCGGTATATATACTACCGGTATATATCACCGGTAAATATCAAATATACCACTGGTATATTTACTACCGGTATATATACCACCGGTATATTTTCCAGCGAAGAGAACTCTTGAAAAAGCACCGGTATATATCATATATACACGGGTATATATATATCACGGGTAAATGATATATATACCACCGGTATATATCACCGGTAAATATCATATATACCACCGGTATATACCATATATACCACCGGTATATATACTACCGGTATATATCACCGGTAAATATCAAATATACCACTGGTATATTTACTACCGGTATATATACCACCGGTATATATTATATATACCACCGGTATATTTTCCAGCGAAGAGAACTCTTGAAAAAGCACCGGTATATATCATATATACACCGGTATATATTGACAAAAATACCTTATTTTGACGTTCGTCTTCTCGTCTACCTCAGCACCTCTACTGCCCCCTCGATCTCTACGTTTCCTCCGGTCACGAACTCAGCACGGGCACCAACGAGGACCACCCTTAGAGTAGTCCCAACTATTCTCGAGCTTAATAGCGGAGTAGTGGGACTCCTTGAGCTAAGGGGGTTTGTTGAGAGGGAGGAAGAAACTGATGAAGCTTGGATGAGTTTTGTTATGAGTTTACCAAGAACTTGATGAACAATTCATCAAGAACATGATGAACTCAAACAACAAACTCATGAATTTCAACAATTGAAATTCAAAATTAGAGAAATAAGTATAAACAACTTTACACTTACTTTGAGTTTTTCCAAAGAACTAACCTGTAATCTTCAAAAGTCCAAAGCTTCAAGACTTCATCAATCTCAAGCAACAACCAAGAACTTCTTCTTCAACACTTGAAGATGGATGTTCGGTTGGGAGAAAACACCAAGAGAGAGAGAGCTTGAGAGAGTGAAGTCAATCTCACACTTCAAATTGACTTGGAAATTTTTTCAAAACTCCAATAATGGAGAATGGAAATGGATAAAGAAATCCACATGGAGCCCATGAACAATGCATGGCTCCATAGTGGATTCTTAATAATAATAATAATAATAATTATAAATAATTATTAATATTATAAATTATTAATTTTAATTAAAACATTTTTTATTAATATTAATATCAAATATTAATATTATAATAAACTATCCACTAAGCCCGATTTTCGAAAAACCGACTATTCCAATATATGAATCAAAATTCATATTTTTCACCGGGTCGATATTTAAATCATATTTAAATATGACTTCTTCCGATTAAATATTTAAATCATATTTAAATACACAAACCTCGAACAACAGACCCGAATTCGGATTTCTCCGAGTTTTACCCTATAGCCCTGCTATACCGCTTTATCCGAGCCAGCCAGGAGAACCTAAAGGACCTACAGATCATGAGCTCCAACGATACGAGATCATTCGATCAAAACTCTTTTAACCTGAATCGATCAACATTCGTTAACCCCCGGAGACTCCACTAAAGTCCACGGGCTGCACTCTCCTCACTGTAGATATATTGTGTCCTTTTGATATAACCATCATGGGTAAGTCGATCCTTCACAGGTGTCCGTCATCACAGCAAGGTCTTTTAAACCGTTTAACCCCTGTGAAACATCTTGTACCTTAAGTACCACTGACACCTCTAATGAACATTTGATCTGTGATCCGATCATCAGATCCGAATCTTCTTCACACAGAAGAGGATGAGGCCTCAATATTCAAGCCCCGGAGTCAGCTATTAAGGGAACACCTCTCTACTAGACCCTAAGGAGGGTAGGAGTGAATTCCATTTTGCCATACTATGTCCCCAGCTTCCTATTCGAGTTTATCCCCAAGTTGGTAGGCTTATTGAGCGGGCATTATGCCACTCTCACCCATACAAGTCTAAGGATACTCTCGAATAAGCAGAAGTTCATAGCAAGCTCAGGATTAAGAACGAGTTACCTTAGGTCATCAAATGTGAAAAAATCGGTCTCAATAGTAAACGGCGTTATAAAGAGAAAACGATTTGATTTTGCGGTTCAGGTCTTATGCAAACTCATTGCACAGGACGCCCTCGCTCGCACATCTCTATGTGAAACGATTCGGATCACATCGTTTTGTACAAAACAAAGCAAGCCGCATCCAATAGTGTTACCAGGATAAGGTACCCAACCTTATCCATATACTATAGACCATTTTGACTATCTACTTGAGCCTAATCCACATTCATGTCATACATGAAGCTTAAGTACTCATCCTTCGCCATGGGTGTTGTTATTGGTATAGGTTAATACAAACCCGTTTCACTATAGTCAATAAACACAATTTACTGAATAAACCTCAATAACTCTTTATTGCAATAATAGACATATTACATTTACAACGTTTTACAAACCACGAGTGTTAGGACATAAAACCCAACATATGCGAACATATGTAAAATTCTTAAAAGATATTATAAACTAACAAGAAAGTTATTGGTGAGTTTGAAACAGTTAATCTCACTGAAGAGTGCAGTGCCATACTCCAAAACAAGCTGCCAAAGAAGGAGAAGAACCCTGGTTCCTTCACTTTGCTAGTAGAATTGGGAGGCAAACATGTGGGCAGCGCTTTATGTGATCTGGGAGCCAGCATCAACCTCATGCCCTTGTCACTATTCCAACAGCTTGGGATAGGAGAAGCACGACCAACAACAGTCACCTTGCAACTTGCAGACAAATCCCTCTCATACCCTGAAGGTAAGATTGAGGATATACTAGTCAAGTTTGACAAATTTATTTTTCTTGCAGACTTTATAATCTTGGACTACGAGGCAGACAAAGAGGTGTCGATCATACTAGGCAGACCTTTCTTAGCCACGGGTAGGGCCCTAATTGATGTCCAAAAAGGTGAGCTTACCATGCGAGTCCATGATGAAGAGGTTAAGTTCAGTGTTTTTAAAGCTTTGAGGTACCCTTCTGATCTTGAACATGGTGCTACTGTAGATGTAATAGACTCATTAATTGAAGAGGAATTTGAGCATGAATTGTTAGTCAAGCATGCTACTGATTATGCACAAATAGATTTGAATGATTTGAATATTTCTGAATTGATGGATGTATCTGTGGATAACCCTCAGCATGTATGCATGACCAATGAACTATCTGAAAGAAATGCAACTCCTATGATGCCATCAATTGAGCAACCACTTTTATTAGAACTTAAACCATTGCCTGAACACCTTAAATATGCATATCTAGGAGAGAAAGATACCTTGCCTGTCATTATTTCGTCCAAATTAAATAAATAGCATGAAATTGCATTAATATTGCTGCTTAAGCAACATAGAAAAGCTATTGGTTGGACGATTGTTGACATTAGGGGTATATGTCCCTCTTATTGCATGCATAATATATTGTTAGAGGAGGAACATACACCTAGAATAGATCACCAACGTAGGTTGAACTCCTCCATGAAAGAGGTAGTTAAAAAAGAAATCATTAAATGGTTAGATGCATGTGTCATCTTCCCAATATCCAATAGTCAGTGGGTCAGTCCTATCCAATGTGTACCAAAGAAGGGTGGTATGACTGTAGTAGTTAATGAAAATAATGAATTAATACCAACTTGAACTGTCACAGGATGAAGAGTATGTATGGATTATCGAAAACTCAATAAAGAAACTAAAAAAGATAATTTTCCTTTACCTTCTATAGACCAAATGCTAGACAGATTAGCTGGCCAAGCCTTTTACTGCGTTTTAAATGGTTACTCAGGGTATAACCAAATCACAATAGACCCTAAGGACCAAGAGAAGACAACATTTACTTTTTCCTTTTGTACGTTTGCCTTTCGCAGAATGCCATTCGGCCTCTGCAATGCACCAGCTACGTTCCAAAGGTGTATGTTGGCAATCTTCTCTGACCTAGATGAGTCCATAGTAGAAATATTTATGGATGACTTATCAGTCTTTGGTGATTCCTTTAACCACTGTCTAGCCAATCTAGGACAAGTTCTCACTAGGTGTGAAGAAACCAACCTAGTTTTAAATTGGGAAAAATGCCACTTCATGGTGGAAGAAGGAATAGTATTAGGACACAGAGTGTCTAAAGCGGGAATAGAAGTCGATAGGGCCAAGATAGAAGTCATTGAGAAGTTAGTGGAACCTAAAAATGTCAAAGCCATAAGAAGTTTATTAGGACACGCATGATTTTATAGAAGATTCATAAAGAACTTTTCAAAAATCTCTAAACCCCTTTGTGAGCTGAATAGAGCTGAATAGAACTTTTGTCTTTTCAAATGAATGTCTTATAGCATGGACCAAGCTTAAAGATGCCTTAGTCAAAGCACCAATCATAATCGGACCAAATTGGGATATGCCTTTTGAATTGATGTGTGATGCGAGTGACTATGCAATTGGAGCCATGCTTGGCCAAAAGAGAGAAAAATTAACACATCCTATATATTATGCGAGTAAAACTTTGAATGAAGCTCAATGTAATTACACTACCACAGAAAAAGAGATGTTAGCAGTAGTATTTGCATGTGAGAAGTTTAGGGCATATATTGTAGGAAATAAAATAATTATTTATACTGATCATTCTGCAATAAAATACTTAATGAGGAAGGTTGATGCCAAGCCTCGACTAATTAGGTGGGTGTTACTTTTGCAAGAGTTTGATCTAGAAATTAGAGACAAAAAGGGATGTGAAAACGTAGTTGCTGATCATTTATCAAGATTGCGGAGTCATTGCGGAGCCCGCAGTGACAGATTCTTTTATTGATGAACATGTTTTTGTATTAGTACATTGTGATAAAAATGATGAACCATGGTTTGCTGATATTGCAAATTTTCTTGCCTCACAGGTGTTACCAAACTTCAAGAGGGGGCAAGACAAGAAGAAATTCTTAAACGAGGTTAGGAAGTACATTTGGGATGATCCAACCCTCTACAGAAGTTGTGCGAATTGATTGCTAAGGAAATGTGTGTCAGCTGCTGAAGCAAGGTCAATCTTGCAGCATTGCCATACAGCTCCTTATGGAGGACACTTTGGTGGTCAGAGGACTGCTGCAAAGGTATTCCAAAGTGGCTACTTCTGACCTACAATCTTCAAGGATGCACATGACTATGCACACAATTGCAATGAATGTCAACGAACAGGTAACCTCAGTAGGAAGGATGAGATGCCTTTAACATATATCTTAGAGTTAGAACTCTTTGATGTATGGGGTATTGACTTCATGGGTCCATTCCCACCATCTGCTGGTAATCTTTACATTTTAGTAGCTGTAGATTATGTCTCAAAATGGGTTGAGGCAATTGCATGTCCTTTAAATGATGCTAAGACAGTTGTTAAATTTCTAAATAGACACATTTTTACACGATTTGGCACACCACGTGCCATCATAAGTGATGAAGGAACACATTTCATAAATAAAAATATGGAGAAGGTGATAGCTAAGTATAATGTTAAGCATAGGGTAGCAACACCTTATCACCCCCATTCAAATGGGCAAGCTGAAATTTCTAATAGAGAGATCAAAAGTATACTTGAAAAAGTTGTAAAACCAAATAGAAATGATTGGTCTTTTAAATTAGATGATGCACTATGGGCATATAGAACTGCATATGAAACACCTTTAGGAATGTCTCCCTATAGGTTAGTTTATGGAAAAGCATGTCACTTACCCCTTGAATAAGAAAACAAAGATTTTTGGGCCTTAAAAGAGTTAAACTTTTTCATAACCGATGCGGGAACATTGCGGTCTCTGCAATTGCATGAATTAGATGAACTAAGACACATGTCATACGAGAATGCTAAAATGTATAAGGAAAAAACTAAAATTTGGCATGATAGTAGACTTAGGAAAAAGGACTTCAAAAAGGGCCAGCATGTTCTATTGTTTAATTCACGATTGAAATTGTTTCCTGGCAAACTAAAGTCTCGTTGGTCTGGTCCATTTGTGATTACTAATGTGTTTGTTCATGGTGCAATTGAAATTCAAAATTTGGAACAAGGCCAGCCGTTCATGGTGAATGGTGCTAGATTGAAGCACTACTTTGAGGAAGGAGACGTGAGAACGCTCTCGGCATTCCTCTTATCCGAAGCTTAAAAGTCAAGCAAAGGAAGATGAGCAAGGGCATTAATTGGAATTATCATTGTGCTCAACCGTCGAAGGAATATGAAATAATTATCTTTATTTACTGTTTTTTTTATTGAAGTATTTTTAATTTTCTGAAACTAATTAAGTTTGTTTTTAATATTGATTAGAAGTGTGATGATTGGAAATCCTAACGGCAATATGGGTGATCAATCGAGAGGCTAAGAGAAGATGAAGGAGAAATCTGAGAAAATCAAAGATTTAGTTTGTTAAAATCTTGCGGCAAACGTCAATCAAGGAATGAACTTCCAACGGTAACATTTCGAAGATTTTATATGAGATTCGAGGCATTGCAGAAACATTGCGGAGTCCGCAAAGGTGTAGCCTTTATGTGCGCAATTCATTATAAATAAGAGAGGCTGCAGCTCATTCCCATTCACAATTCTCAAAACCCTCGAGCTCTCAAACCAAATCTCTCCTTCCTTCTTCCTGAAAAATTTGCGAATCTTTACCTACAAGAAAAAAATATGGTTACAACCCGAGGAGAAAGCTCCACTCCCACAAAAACATCCCCCATCACTGAGGATACTGCAATGGCAGGGGATGCGTTGATTTCTTTAGCAGCTGCTGAGGCTGCCAACACCGCTGAACCAAGAAAGATACCTGCGAAGAGGAAAAGAAAGGTAACAGCTGGTCGAGATCCCAAGACCAAGATTAGATCATCCACGAGTGAGAAAAGCCTCACAAGTAGCAGACCATCGTTTGAAACGGCCATCCAAAGCCTCAATTCCACTCAACAACAGTCAGAGCCTGAGGTCTCCCCTGAAGAACAACCAGATTCTACATCCACCCTAATTGGTGATGCACAAGAAGAAGAGGACGTAGTCTCTCCCATCAGGGATGGCAGTCCTGACAGCCCTGTTGAGAAAGAATTGGGGAGAAAGAATTCGATGGATGAAACACTAGATGAGTGTATCAAGCGAGTGGCTGCCGAGGTGGTGGTTGGGTTGGAAAAACAAGCTGAATCGGTGCCCAAGAAGAGAGCCCCTGTGATTGTGAAGGCAAAGAGGCCAAAGGCCTCCAAGAAAGCTAAGAAGAAGAGGGCTGAATCCGAACCCTCTGCCGAGAAGATGAAGACAGAGGCTGTTGAGACAGCCAAGGCGAAGGCTAAAAGGAAAGCAAAGATGTTCCAAGAAGACGAGCCTCCAGCTGAGAGGTATGTGTCCAAAGAAGTAGAGGCTAGGGGCATGGAGTTAATGAAAAGAGACCTCCTCCACGAGAGAGGATTTCTAGATTCTCCTTAGGACCTGCCGCAATTCTTGCGCCCAGGCATTACGAACCATGGCTGGGAAGAGTTATGTAGGCCTCCAATTCAGGCCTACTCTGAAATGGTCTATGACTTCTACGCCAACCTCACTCACCCCGAAGGCTGTTCTTCTGTGGTCAAAAGCGTGGAAATTGACTTATCTGCCGAGGCTATCAATGAGATTTATGCTCTCAAAGAGCAAAATAATTCTGAGTATTCAAAGATTATGGCCACACCTTCTGAGGCAGTCTTGGAGGAAGCATTGAGTATGATCGGCAAACCTGAGGTAGCTTGGGCGGTCTCTAAACAGGGGAAGCACACATTGATGAGTGTTGCACTTAAGGACAAAGCAGCCATTTGGTTTTCCTTGATTCAGAGGAGAATATCCCCTGTCACGCACGAAACGACCATCAACCAGGGGAGGTCCTTGCTGGTTTATGCAATTATGAAGGGACTCACTATTGATGTGGGTGAGATCATAGCAGTCTCGATCACCGAATGCTCAAAGAAAGGGAAGGGTAGACTCTTCTTCCCCAATACCATCACCAAACTGTGCCTTCGCACAGGGGTGGCTGTAACCAAGGAGGAGAAGAAGCTGGCCTATGCCGGCCACCTTGAGCTGCCTAGTGATCTGAAAATGAGAAGGAAGGGCGACATGGAGATTGAGCTGGATGGACTTGCAGCTGCACAATCCATGTCCATGGCCTGCTTGATGGACATCCAAAGAAAATTAGCCCAATGGGTTGAATACTCCCAAGGAAGGGACATGGAGCTAGCCGAGCACTTGCGGTGCAAATTCCCTTCTTTACCTGCTGAATTGATGAGCCCCTGGATGCCTCCGAATGTCGAGAGGAGTGATGAAGAAGAAAGAGATGAATGAATGAATGCCACGGTCTGACGGCATTCGAGGGAGTATTTCTTATCTCCCTCAACCCTGCTTTTCTATAACCTGTTACCCCCCCCCCCCCCCCCCCCCCCCCAATATCAAAATGATGTTTGTTTGTTTTCAATTCCAGTAAATAGCTTAGTTTTGGTAGCATAAATTAGTTTAGCTTAGCTTAGGATAGTTAGTTCTATGCTGTTTGTTTTAAATTTTCACATGCCCTATGGGCCACAAATAGAAATCGCATATTAGGAGCTTTGATCACTGTTAAATCTGCTCTATTCTTTTCATTGTGGACACCGCAAAGTTTTTTCTTTTCAAGCATGCTGTTATTTGAGTTATGACTTTCTGCTAGTATGTTCTGTCCTTGACTCTAAATCCTTGACTGCATTGGTGATGTCTCTGTGTGGTATGTCTATTAAGTATGCTGGATGAGTGTCGAGTACACTATTTTTCGGTTTAATTAGCTTCATAAAATGATAAGCATGTGCCTCTCTTAGACCTTACCATTTGGTTTTAATAAATTTCTATTGATGTGTTATCTGAAACTAGGAGAGCCATTCCATCCCTAGGATATTTAGATTTTGTCTATTTTTAACTTCGACTAGATGCTTCTAAAACAAGTTTGGGGGTGTGCCACCTCATACTCTCATTGGGGACAATGAGAAGTTCAAGTTTGGGGGAGGCAACCTCTAGTCCTAGGAACACTCCTCTCTCCCTTAGTACAATAGGCATTGTTCTTCTTTAAAGAAAAAAAATAGAAAAAAGCAAAGAAGCAAAGAAAAAGAAAAGGGCATTGTCTTCTTCTAGGGATGCTGAGTAATCAGGGCCATTTGTGTAACCCACAAGTGGCACTGCATCAAAAGGCAATTCAAGGAGAAGACTTTGCCAAAAGAAAAAGAAGAGAAGGAAAAATAAAAACAAAGAAGAAGAATGTGTGCCAGAAAGTTGCAGCCTAGGTGCTTAGATATCCTATGTAATGAACTCTGATCCTAAGTTAGCTAAGCACAGGGCTGTAACTAGAAGGCTTGTTGAGGGAGATGAGTGTCTGTCCTAAAAAGTGATGCCAGGGCTTAGTCTGTTCTATGGATTCTGTACTCTGATACTTGTGTTGTTTTAAGCATGGCATGACTCTAAAGGATTCCTAGGTAATAAAAAATAAAAAACCTTAGAAGCATGTATTGAGTCTGAGTTAAAACTAGGGAGATGAATGCATTGAATGTATGTGATCTTCATCCCATGGGCAATTTCGACCGGCCATCCATTTTGTCTAAAGAATTCCTAACCTCTGGAAAGAGTAAGAATTCAGAGTCGTCCATTCATGTTAGCCTTTTATGGTAACCAGAGAGTGGCCTAGAAATAGGCATTCTCCTAGCACGTTTGTTAGCATGTGTGTATAAATAGGTTTTTAAGTCTTACTTGGATATGAGTAAACTAAAGATCTAATGCATGTAATCGAAAGATGCATGAGATCTAGCTAAGACGATGCATGAGATGTTAATTTACTGTTGAATGATCATAGTTAAATGCCTATAGAGGACTCTTAAGCCAACCTTGCTGTCTTTATTTTAGATTTTAATCATTGTTAATTTAATGCGAGAATATTGCGAGAACCGCAATATCAAGCTCTGCCTTTACTTTAGTCGTTTTATTAGCTTTTTAATCCATTTGCGAATCCATTGCGAAAGTATTGCGAGACCCGCAATACTATTTTCCACATTTTAATTTCCTCAACTTAGTTTGCTTTGTGTTTATTTTTGCATTCTTCTTGCATCTTTTATAATTCTGTACCTCAAACCAAAATCTATCCAATTTAAAGTTACCTTATCTAAAATAACACACACCAAATCGCTAGTCACTTAACTTAGTCTCTGTGGGAAAACGATATAAATTATACTTATCACTTGCTGCAGACCATGTATACTTGCATGATCTGACTGCTCTTCGAATTTAATTTACTTACACACTGAGCACGCAACAATTACCTTAGCCGACTGATAACTCCATTTTGGAGTTATTATTCACTTCCTTATTATGGCTAAATTCCGCATTTAATTGTATAATTAATCTCGTTGATAGGAGAAATGCGGCAAAGAGCTCGTGCGTCCATTGGACCCGTTTCGGAGCTAAAAGCGGAGTTTTAACGCCCCGGGAGTGCATCGGGAAATAGCAAGTCGATCCAAGAAGAAACGGACCAAAATTGCCTAGGAGAGGCAATTTTTCCAGCCCCAAACTCGAGAGCTAGCGTCGAGCAATAGCGTCGAGACGCTAGCTCGACGCTGCCGAAGCGTCGAGACCCTGCTGCGGCGTCGAGACGCTCCGGAGGAGGCGCGCGCAAGGAATTATCGGGCCAGCGTCAAGACGCTCGCCTAGCGTCTCGACGCCCTCGCGAGGCGCGCGCGGATTACTTAGGGCGTAGCGTCGCGACGCTGCCCTAGCGTCTCGACGCTACGACGATTTAAATCGGCTGAAGGACGATTTTCAGCCAATTCTTCTTCGGTTTTTCATCTTCTTCCTCTCGACTTTTCTCTATTTTTCCCCTTTGCTCCGCCATTTGTGGCATGTTTTGGAGCTTTTAAGTTGTTTTAGCTTAGAGACCACTTCCATGGCTTTCCTTGGAGCTGTAGTGACGATCCGTCCCATGGACGGCTAAGGTAAAGTGAACGGTTTGGGATAAATTTGAGGGATTGTTGTTAGAATTTTAAGCTTTGATAATCCATGCTTATTTCACAAATTGGTGGCCGATTTGTACGCATTTATTATTCTTGCTTCATCCTATGCATATGTTAGATTTCGCCGATTGACACTCGTGTTTTCTAGCATCTTGTTAGCGTTAAAGAGTAGCGATGTCGTGCCTCTCACTATTCGACTAGTAACACAGAATAATAAAATTAAACCGGAGTATCGAGTCATGCATGATGGTTGTTGGTTACATACAGCGTTTGCGGGTAGCCAGTTAGCAATTAGATTACGTGATCGAATGTCTGTCGCGGTATGTTAGTGACTATCTAGAGTCAATTTGGGGCTGATCACCCTAATGCAACTTTAGATAATGTTTGATTAGAACTGTGTGGTCTAATTAATTTCTATGGAGCCGGTTACCTTGGGGCTTCTCGGGTAACTGACCGTGTGTACTACAAACTGCTCGCCTTAGAATTGTGTTAAATGATAAGCTGAAGAATGTCTAACAAATAAATCCCGAAAATCCCAAAACCGTGCACTCGTCTCTCTCTCTTTTATTTCTCCGTTAGCGTTTAATTCCTACTTTGCATGCTTACACATCCCCCCGTTACAAAAACCCAATTAATCAATTAATTTCAATTTCAATTTAATTCCAATCATAACCTTCTCCTTGGATCGACCCTGTTACCACTAGCTGCAAAGCTTTGGTTAATAGGCTTATAAATTGTATTTTGGCGAGTCTCGACAACTCGAATTTGGAGTACCACATAAAGTACTTCTACCAAAATTGGCGCCGTTGCCGGGGAGTAGGCAAAAATTTGATTGAAATTATGATTGACTTTGAATTTGGTTGATTGATGGTGTGCTGAATTTTTTTTTTCTGTTTGTCTTTGTATGTTAAAATTTTTGTTTGTGTATGACCCGTTCTTCTGAGATTAGTGGATTGCAGTTTATACCTGAGATCGAAAGAGAAGAGCGGCGGTTGAGGAGAGAAGCCCGGGAGGGGCAGAGATTGTTTGAGGAAGAAGGCAATCCCTTCTTTGTTGAGGAGATGGCGCAAGGAGAAGCGCCACGGACGCTGAAACAGCTGGCAGCGCCAGATTTAAACTTGCAACCCCTGTGTATCAACTACCCCGTGGTAGCAGGTAACTTTGAATTAAAGTCAGGTTTAATTCACCAGTTGCCTTCTTTCCATGGCAATGCAGGGGAGGACGCGAACAAGCACTTAATAGAGTTTCACTGCGTCTGTGCGGGGATGAAGCCGGCGGGTGTGACGGAGGAGCAGCTGAATATGAGGGCATTCCCCTTTACGCTCAAGGACAAAGCCAAGGATTGGCTTTATTATCTGCCCTCCGGCTCGATAACGACGTGGCAAGACATGAAGAGGGTTTTTCTGGAAAAATACTTCCCTGCGTCCTTGGCCACAACATTGAGGAAGAGAATTTATGGGATCACTCAGGACGTGGGTGAGTCTCTACATGAGTACTGGGAACGCTTTGGGCGCCTGTGCGCAAGCTTCCCGCATCATCAAATTGCTGATCAGATCTTGATCCAGTATTTTTATGAGGGGATGACGCCCCACGATCGGTAGATGATAGATGCAGCGAGCGGTGGGGCTCTGATCGACAAGACCCCAGTTGAGGCCAAGCAGCTTATTGCGAACATGGCGGCCAACTCGCAGCAGTTTGGTATTCGAGGGCAGGGGCAAGTCCACAGTGTGACCCAGAGCCACGAGATGACAGAAATGAGGGCCCAGGTGGCCGAAATTGGAAATATGTTGAAAAAATTCGTTGGAGGAAACCGCGAGGCGGAGCAGGTGAACGCAATCGGGGGATATGCTTCCAACCCGAGGAAGTATGATCCGTATTCGAATACATACAACCCTGGTTGGCGCGATCACCCCAATTTCAGCTATGGGAATAGGGAAGGACAACCCCGCTTCCAAGGCCAGTCCCACGATAGGCCTAACACTTCCACCCAAGCTCAAGCCTCGAGCTCCTCTAGCTCATTGGAAGAAATGGTCAGGACCATTGTCACGACTACCAGCCAGTTTCAGAAAGAAGCTCGAGAAGAGCTAAACTCCCACAAGGCCGAGCTGCAAACTTAAACAAGCAGCTGACACAAATGGCGGTGTCGATTAGCAAAATCGAGAGCAAGAGCTCTGGGAAGCTTCCTTCCCAAACCACGGTAAACTCATGTGAGAACGTGAGTGCAATCCAGCTAAGGAGTGGAAAATCACTTTCCTCCAGAGCCGTGAAGGAAGTAAAGGACAGCCTGAATGAGTCCGCCCAGACTGCTCCCGAGAATCTGAATGTTGAGAAAAAAGAAATGAATGTGCAAGAGGATGTTGCTAGAGCACCCTTCCCTAGTAGGCTTGCGAAGCCTACTTTGGAGACCGAAGATGAGGAGGTCCTTCGTACCTTCCAGAAGGTGATGGTAAACATCCCGCTCCTTGAGGCAGTGAGCCAAGTGCCAAAATATGCCAAATTCCTCAAGAGCTGGTGCACAAAGAAGAGGAAGTCCAGAGGGACTGAAAAGAAAAAGGAGAATGTTTTCGCGATCCTCCCAGGTACGTTGCCCGCCAAGTGCAACGACCCAGGTACCTTTACTATCCCTTGCATGATAGGTAGTAAAGTAGTCAAAAATGCCATGCTTGACTTAGGAGCTTCTGTGAATGTTATGTCTTATGCTTTATTTCTTGAACTGAACTTAAATGAATTGCATAAGTGTGACGTGGTTGTCCAGTTAGCTAACGGGTCGAGTATATGTCCTAGAGGGAAGGTCGAGGATGTTCTCGTGAGAGTGGGTGAGATGATGTTCCCCGCTGATTTTCTTGTTCTTGATATGAATGAAAAATCTCTGCATGCTTCGTCCTCTATGCTGTTAGGAAGCCCTTTTCTTAAGACCGCTAGGGTCAAAATCGATGTGTTTAAGGGTGTCATTTCCTTAGAGTTTGATGAGCATGAATTTTCGTTATTTGAAAAGAAATCTGTGGAGAATATTGCTTGTGTTTAGTATGATGAGAATGGGAGTCTTACCTCGCGCTTGAGGGATGATTCTCATGTCTCGGTAAAAAAATCTGATATGAATTTAATTGATGTGAATGTTGTTTTTTGCACTAACAAAAGTGATATTCACGTGCTTGAGGCACGAAGAGTGCAAAAAGTTTTGAATGTTGATCGCAAGTGTAGTGTGGAGGAGGACAAGACTGGAACGTCCCCCGCACTATCAGAATATGGATGAGTCTTTGAAGAGAATTCAGTCGAGCAAACGACTTTAAAAATTCTGCACTTCTCGGAGGCACCCGAGCGATGAACTGTTTTTTCTGTTTTTAGTTTAGTTGCTGTTTTTTGTTGTTTTTTAGTTTAATTTATCCTTACATAGCTTGCTGTTTTTTTTTTTTTAGGAATCGAGGAAGTTGAGGAAATTTTGGGCTTCGATGACGAGCGCGCCGCTTCCTTCCCCTCGCCAACTTCACAAAGAGTCAGAGAAGTGTAGTTTCTCTTTCCCTTTTACTTTGTGTATCTGACTGAGTGGCATTGAGGACAATGCCAACTTTTGAAGTTGGGGGTGGAGTTTGTGGATTAGCATGTGTAGTCGGTTGAGCAGTGCTATTTTGATATTGAAGTGCTTGGGACTCTGTTTACTGTTTTCTAATTATGATAATCTAGGAAATGCATGTTGGAAATCTGAGCACGTACATAATCTAGTTTTTGCATGAGTTTTGCATTTATTAGGTTCATGTCAAAAATTTTAAATTTTTTTCTGTTGCTCCCTTGCATCTATCGAGCACTTAGCAACCTCATCTTAGATTCCGTAGGCTTTGTAAATTGCATGTAGCACTAATTCTCGTTGTCACCCCGAAAGACACCCCTTAGGTAGCTTGTTGCATGAGAGTTAGTGGTCAAATTAATCGAGATAGCTCTCGCTAAGCCTAAAGTAAAAAAAAAATAGAAAAGCATGTTGGTTAGAAAATTCTCTCGAGGCGCTCCTCCTTCTTATTGGTGCACCTAAGAAGTGAGCGTTAGTCCTTAAAAACGTGAAGTTTATGCATGAATTTGACGTGTTAGGCAACTCGAGGTTGGAAAGAAAAAGAGAATAAAATGATGGGTTCAAAGAACCTCAATAAAAGAGTACAAAGTACTCGTGAAAAGAAAAAGGAAAGAGAAAATTTTTAGGTCTCTTAGTTTGCTTCTCTCTCTCGTGTAAGTCAAGTGTAGATTGTTCTTAAACGCTAGAAGTAGGGGGAAAACGGGACGATGTGTTGCATGTGGTTTTTCCGGGCTTATGTGAGTTTAGGATAGGTTGTCTATCACACACACACGTTAGGGGGCAATAGTTAATTTTTTATATGTTCGTAGTAAATGCATGCACGAATTGCTTTCATGATTATGTTGTGTTCGAATTTGTAAAATGCATGGAGATTTGAGTTAGTAGCATGTAAGCGTGTCCTTAGAGTCGATTTCTTTATTAGCCTTGCTCGAGGACTAGCAAGATTTAAGTTGGGGTGTTTGATAACTCCATTTTGGAGCTATTATTCACTTCCTTATTATGGCTAAATTCCGCATTTAATTGTATAATTAATCTCGTTTATAGGAGAAATGCGGCAAAGAGCTTGTGCGTCCATTGGACCCGTTTCGGAGCTAAAAGCGGAGTTTTAACGCCCCGGGAGTGCATCGGGAAAGGGCAAGTCGATCTAAGAAGAAACGGACCAAAATTGCCTAGGAGAGGCAATTTTTCCAGCCCCAAAACCGAGAGCAATAGCGTCGAGATGCTAGCTCGACGCTGCCGAAGCGTCGAGACCCTGCTGCGGCGTCGAGACGCTCCGGAGGAGGCGCGCGCAAGGAATTATCGGGCCAGCGTCGAGACGCCATCGCGAGGCGCGCGCGGATTACTTAGGGCGTAGCGTCGCGATGCTGCCCTAGCGTCTCGACGCTACGACGATTTAAATCGGCTGAAGGACGATTTTCAGCCAATTCTTCTTCGGTTTTTCATCTTCTTCCTCTCGGCTTTTCTCTATTTTTCCCCTTTGCTCCGCCATTTGTGGCATGTTTTGGAGCTTTTAAGTTGTTTTAGCTGAGAGACGACTTCCATGGCTTTCCTTGGAGCTGTAGTGACGATCCGTCCCATGGACGGCTAAGGTAAAGTGAACGGTTTGGGATAAATTTGAGGGATTGTTGTTAGACTTTTAAGCTTTGATAATCCATGCTTAGTTCACAAATTGATGGCTGATTTGTACGCATTTATTATTCTTGCTTCATCCTATGCATATGTTAGATTTCGCCGATTGACACTCGTGTTTTCTAGCATTTTGTTAGCGTTAAAGAGTAGCGATGCCGTGCCTCTCACTATTCGACTAGTAACACAGAATAATAAAATTAAACCGGAGTATCGAGTCATGCATGGTTGTTGTTGGTTACATACAGCGTTTGCGGGTAGCCAGTTAGCAATTAGATTACGTGATCGAATGTCTGTCGCGGTATGTTAGTGACTATCTAGAGTCAATTTGGGGCTGATCACCCTAATGCAACTTTAGATAATGTTTGATTAGAACTGTGTGGTCTAATTAATTTCTATGGAGCCGGTTACCTTGGGGCTTCTCGGGTAACTGACCGTGTGTACTACAAACTGCTCGCCTTAGAATTGTGTTAAATGATAAGCTGAAGAATGTCTAACAAATAAATCCCGAAAATCCCCAAACCGTGCACTCGTCTCTCTCTCTTTTATTTCTCCGTTAGCGTTTAATTCCTACTTTGCATGCTTACACATCCCCCCGTTACAAAAACCCAATTAATCAATTAATTTCAATTTCAATTTAATTCCAATCATAACCTTCTCCTTGGATCGACCCTGTTACCACTAGTTGCAAAGCTTTGGTTAATAGGCTTATAAATTGTATTTTGGCGAGTCTCGACAACTCGAATTTGGAGTACCACATTAAGTACATCTACCACCGACCATGGAGGAATGGAGCCCCAATACACCCATGGGAGCCTTGGCCATTATCCCAAGCTAATTACAAATGACAAACTCCAAAAACGCCCAACAATGGCGGAGCCAAGAAGAAAAACAGCGGAGAAAAGAGAAGAAGATAGCTGAAAATCGTCTTTACAGCTTAAATATTCGTCGGAGCGTCGAGACGCTAGGCCAGCGTCGCGACACTGCGACCTAAAATTCTCAGCGCGCGCATCGCGATGGCGTCGATACGCTAGGCGAGCGTCTCGACGCTGCCCCGATAATTTCCAGCGCGCGCCTCTTCGGAGCGTCTCGACGCTGGGCGAGGGTCTCGACGCCAGGCAGCGTTGAGCAAGCGTCTCGACGCTTCCTGCTCGATGCTTTCTCTCGGGTTTGGGGCTGGAACATTTCCTTTCCTTGGCAATTTTTCCCGGTTCTTCATGGATGAGCTTCCCCTTTTCCCGATGCACTCCCGGGGCGCTAAAACACCTTCCTTAGCCACGAAACGCGTCCAATGGACACCATGAGCTCTATGCCGCGAAACTCCTATAAACAAGACAAATTAATCAATTAATCACGGCTTTTAGCTAGAATTAGGGAGTGATAATTAGCTCCAAAATGGAGTTATCAGTCGACAAATAAGTTTTGAAATAAAAATCGTTATCCCTTTAAAGAAAATTTCAGAAATATGAAGTCCTTATTTAAAAGTGTCTTTTGTGTCGACAACTAAGTTTTGAAATAATAACTCTTGTCTTTTTAAAGCAAGTTTCTGAAATACGAAATCCGTGTTTTAAAAGTGTTTTTAATTTTAACAACTAAGTTTTGAAATAAAAACCGTTGTTCTTGTAAAGCAAATTTCTAAAATACGAAGTCCGTGTTTTAAAAGTGTTTTTAATTTAGACAACAAAGTTTGAAATAAAAATCGTTTTTCCCTTAAAGAAAATTTCTGAAATACGAAGTCCCTCCGTTAAAAGTATCTTTCAATTTGACAACTAACTTTGGAAATAAAAAGTATTGTCCTTCTAAACTAAATATCTTAAGTACGAAGTCTGTGTTTTAAAAAATGTATTTTTTTTTCGCAACAAAGTTTTGAAATAAAAACTGTTGTCTTTAAAAAAAAAATGCGGAAGCGGTTTGGATCATTCATGGAAGCTAGCCCCTGATATTCCAACGAAAGATCTGCCATGCTACAACAAGATGACAAAAAAGAAAAGGAATATATATATATATATATATATATATATATTTTTTAAAAGAAAATAAAATTTAACTAAGAGAAACTAAATGATTCCCTAGCAATGACGCCAAATTTGGTAAATGAAAGAGCGCATATCACAAATGCGGAAGCGGTTTGGATCAATGACACACTAATTTCATCAATTTAGCCAAACAAAAAACATGTTGAGAACTGAAAAATGAAAAGAAGTATGAACACATAACTTTGTTGCTCAAATTCTCCAAATCCGTTGCTTGTTTCTTCTCACGAAATCTTCGAGAACCACCTCTAGTGTAGTCCCGGCTATCCTCAGGCCTAGCAACAAGATGGTGGGACCTTTTTATGAGGGAATTACTTTGGAAGAAGGGGAATGAGAGGTGTATGCAATGAGAGTTTTTGAGATGGAGAGAATGTCACACATTCTTCAAAACTCAGAAAAAAACATCAAAACTAAACTCATTTTAGTTCCTCTCAATTTAAAGGCAACCTTAAACTTGGAGGTTAGGACACCTTGCTTAAAGATGGATTAGTTATGAGCCAAATGTCCACTTAATGTGAGTTTAAAGTAGGTTACACATAACCCTCTTTCTAACTCAAAAAGTTTGCCATTTCCCACTTTCTTTTATTTTATATATTTTTTTTAAATTAATTCAAAATTAATTTTAAATAAATAAAATAATATTATAATTAATTATTATTATTAATTAATTAATAATATTATTTAATTTAATATATAATATTAATTAAATAATAAGACTAATCCTTGTTTCTAAAACCGACTTCTCGCACATGAATTCCTATTCATGTATTAGACTGATCTCATATTTAAATCATATTTAAATATGTCCACCTATCTTCCAAAACCGAATTTGAAACACTTCAAATTCTTTTCTCTCATATTGTTATATGGCGTAATCCGAGCTAGCCAAGAGAACCTAAAGGACCTACAGATCATGAGCTCGAACGATACGAGATTAACCGGCCAAACTCTTTAGCCAAGTTAATCAACATTCGTTAACCCCCAGGACTCTCCTATAAAGCTCAAGGGTTGCACTCTCCTTACCGTAGATATATTTTTGTCCTCTTGATATAACCATGATTAGTAAGTCGATCCTTCACAGGTCGTTCGTAATTACAACTGGGTCAAATATACCGTTTTACCCTCGTAATTACATATTGTTCCTTAAGTCCCACTGATCCTCTAATGAACAATTGGTTTGTGGTACAACCACAAAACTAGATCCCTCTCGGGCCAATAAGAGGGTGGGCCCATTGTTCAAGACCCGGAGTCAGCACTTAAGGGAACAACCTCTCTACAAAACCCTAAAGGCGCGTATGAGTGAATTTCATTTCGCAGGACTATGTTCCTTGATCCCTACCCGGTCTTATCCCCAAAATGGTAGGCATATTAGGACGGCGATCTCGGGCCACTCTAACCCATGCAAATCAAATTAAAGGATAATGCCGAATAAAAAGGAGTTCATAGTGTACTCAAGATTCAAATCGAGTTACCTAGGTCATCATATGAAAATATCAATCTTTACAGTAAACAAAGTTATAAAGAAAGAGTGACTTAATTTCACGGTCCGGTCTTATGCAAACTCATTGCACAGGACACCCTCACTCGCATGTAACTACATGAACGATTTCGGATCACATCGTTTGAGCTATACAAAGTGTGTCGCATCCATAGTGTCCCTAGGATAAGGTACCTAGCCCTATCGCTATACTATAAACAGTTCTGGCTATTACTCGAACTTGATCCACATTCATGTCTCCACATGAAGTTATGAACTTCAAGTATATATCCTATAGCCAAGGGTTCTTAGTTTATTGGATTAGGTTTAAACGAACACAATTCACTTTATTCAATAATAACTTTACTGAATAATCCTCAATAACAACTTTATTGCAAAATAGAATATACATTCAGTTTACAAACCACGAGTTTCACGACATAAAACCGAACAAACGAGTGGTCGAGGGCCGCCAAATTACATTTATAAACTGGCTTGCTGTTGCGTGCTCAATGTTTAAAGGAAATATGCAATAATAGAGCACTCAGAACATGCAAGCATACATGATCTTGTAGCAAGTAATAAGTATTTTTTCATTCGATTTCCCACAGAGATTTATTCTTAGTTACTCGTGAAGTGTATTGTTAAGCAAGAATGGGTGGATTTAATGGGGTAGATTTGGTTTTAAGTTGCCTAATTACTAAGGAATATGTAAAGGATAGATACATAAACAAGTGCAAGTAAATGATAAACTCAAATGCAAAGAGAAGAGATTAATAAACGAAGAGAAAAATGGCTAAGGCAGAATTTTTTAACTAAGGGAATTGCGGAAACAGCAATTATACCGCAATGTTCTTAACAGCGAATGTGTGTAAAATGTGGAAACAAGGGCTACTAACGACTCCTCTATAGGATTTTTCACACGATTCTTAAGCAGTAGATTAACTCACTATGCATCAAACTAACTCATACTCATGTATCTTCCGATTTCATGCATTAGATTCTTTAGTTTACTCATGTCCAAGTAAGGTCTTAAGCATCTTGTTAAAACAGTAAGTTGTGGTTTGTACTAGGAAAACGCCTATTCCTAGGTCATTTTCTGGCTACCTTGAGAGGCTAGCATGAGTGTATGACTCTGAACTCTTACTCCTTCCAGAGGTTAGGAGTTCTTTGGACAAAATGGATGGTCAATCGAAATTTCCCGTGGGATGAAGCTTACATACAATCAATGCATTCGAGAGCTATCCTACATGCTTTATGTTGGGTTTTATGTCCTAAAACTCGTGGTTTGTAAACTGTTATGTTTGTAAATATTCTATTTAGAATAAAGAGTTATTAGTTTTATTCAGTAAAAGAGTTTACTGGAATAAAGTGAAACGTGTTTGGTTTAACCTATACCAATGACCAACACCCTTGGCTGAATATGAGTATTTGAGCCTCATGTATGACATGATTGTGGATCAGGCTCAAGTAGTCAGTCAAAACGGTCTATAGTATACGGATAAGGCTGGGTACCTTATCCTGGTAACACTATTGGATGCGGCTCACTTTGTATTGTACAGAACGATGTGATCCGAATCGTTCCACATGGAGATGTGAGAAGTGAGGGCGTCCTGTGTAAAGAGTTTACATAAGACCGAACCGCGTATTAAGTCGCTCTCTCTTTATAACTCCGTTTACTGATGAGACCGACTTATACATATTGATGGCCTAGGTAACTCGATCTTAATCCTGAGCTCGCTATGAACTCCTGCTTATTCGATAGTATCCTTTGACTTGCACGGGTGAGAGTGGCCCTTTACCGCCGACTCAATAAGCCTACCATCTTGGGGATAAAGTCGAATAGGTAGCTGGGGACATAGTACAGCAAGATCGGAGTTCACTCCTAACCCGCTCTTCAGGGTTAGTAGATAGGTTGTTCCCTTAATAGCTGACTCCGGGGCTTGAACAATGAGCGCTCACACTCTCATGTGATGAGAGGGTTAACTGATCTGTTGGTTGGACCACAGATCTATTGTTCATTAGAGGTGTCAGTGGTACTTAAGGAACAAGATGTAATGCAGGGGTTAAACGGTTTAAATGACCCAGCTGTGATTACGAACAACCTGTGAAGGGTCGACTTGCCAGTGACGGTTATATCAGAGGACATAATATATCTACAGTGAGGAGAGTGCAACCCTCGGACTATAGTGGAGTCTCCGGGGGTTAACGAAAGTTGATTGATTCGGGTTAAAAGAGTTTTGACCGAATAATCTCGTATCGTTGGAGCTCATGATCTGTAGGTCCTTTAGGTTCTTCTGGCTAGCTCGGATAACGTCGTGCAACAGTATAAGAGAAAATTAAAAGAAAAAGAATTTGAATTGTTCAAATTCGGTTTATGGAAAGAGGATGGACATATTTAAATGTGATTTAAATATGAGAATGGCCTAAAACATGAATATGATTCATGTGTAAAAAAGTCGGTTTTCGAAAAACCGGGTTTAATCTTATTATTTAATTAATATTTGATATTAAATTAAATAATAATTATTAATTAAAAAGTTTAATTAATAATTATATATATATATTTTATTTATTAAAAAGTTTAATAAATAAAATTATTATTATTATTTTTAATAATAATAATAATTATATATATATATGTGTCTTGCATGCAGCAAGACACATATATATGTTAAAGGAATATATATATATTGGGTTTTTGGCCATAACTTATCTTGAGAAGTGGAGAGGGGTCTTCATCTTGATGAGAAAGGTTTGGCAGAGGGGTTTTATACGAAAGTTAAAAAAAAGGGGAAGTTTTTTCTTTCATTTTTTTAAAAAGGCTTAAGCCTCTGCCTTTCTCATATCTTCATCTCCTTCCTTTTCTCTTTCTCTTTTTCTTTTCTTTTCTCTCGTAACGGAGTCCCACAACTCCGTTGCGTGGCGCCTAGGATAGCGGGACTACCTGGGTGGTCCTCGGGGCGTTCGTGAGAAGAGGTCGGAAGAGTTCGTGACGAGGATCGGCCGGCGGAACGCGAAGAAAAATTAGAACTTCAAGGGTATGTTTCCTAATTTTCTTTATTTCCGCTTTAAGAGCATGTTTTCTATTTGTTAAATTGATGAAATTAGAGTATCATCGGTCCGAAATCGCGTTCCGCTGCGCATGTCACTCCATCAATTGGTATCAGAGCGATTTTGTGATTAACTCAATTTGCATCAATTTAAGTTGGTGGGTATTTTAATTTAGAAATTGTTTCTGAATGGATGTCTAAAGTGAATATCGATTTTGGCATAGTTTCTTTTTGAATTTCCTTATTTGTAATTGCCCGAGAATGTATGGGCTTTAATGCGTGCAGAAGAGTCTGTATTTTTAGAGTCATTAGAGTCCATATAGGTTTCTTTGTGAAAGAAGCTCGAGTTTTGAGCTCGCCGAAATGTTCGGTATAAGTTCAAACTCGTTCTGGGCATTACGAGGAGAAATTCGAAGAGAAATTGGCCGAAGCGTTCGGAGGAAGCAAGCTGGTCAAAGGCGGTGCGAAGAGTTCGAAGTCGGCTCAAGACTTAGCTTGTTGTTCAAGCTTGTAATAAATTAGTTATTGCTTGCTAAATGCCAAAATCGATCCACTTTAGCGTGTTTAATTAATTATGCATTGTGAATGTATGTTTTAATTAAAATCCATGTTTGTATGTGCATAACGTATGCCATATAGATTTAAAATCCCACCATAGGAAGCATGCTCCATGCATTGGTATTATGTTATAAGTGTTATAATTTATAGTATGCATATTTTGGGCTTCATGAGTATTAATATAAGTGTTATATTAATTCATGAATTAGATGTTGTTAATTTAATAGAATAATTGATATAAGTGTTATATTAATTATGAAATTAAATATACAACATAGGTTGCCTTGGCTTTATGCATATTGTAGGTTATAAGTGTTATAATGTATAGGATGCATGTTTAATTCATGAGTATTAATATAAGTGTTATATTAATTCATGAATTAGTTGTTGTTTGCTTAATAGAATAATTAATATAAGTGTTATATTAATTATGAAATTAAACATTCAACTAAGATGCATTATTGTATGTTATAATTGTTATAATGTATAGGATGCATGCTTAATTCATAATAATTGATATAAGTGTTATATTAATTTATGAATTAGGAGTTGTATATTTAAGAGCATAATCGATATAAGTGTTATATTGATTATGAAGTTAAATATTCATTTTGTCATGCCTTAGCGAATGTATGTTTGAGAAGCATATAGAAGTTTGTTGTAGTAAGTCTAGATTTTTGCAAGTGTTGTAAAAATGACTTAGACTTTTAAAATCTATAACAAAGAAAAGAGCATGTTCATTTAGGGTTAATGATTCGATCAGGTTCATTAGATGAATAGGTCGAAATCTCGTAAATGCTAAGGTTATGAGAAACTCACCCGGTGAAATCCTGTTCGAGGTTGGAGGTATTTAAGCTGACGGTTTACGGAACACCTCCTACCTGGGGACGATCCGGTACTTGAGTAAAGTTAACCAGGCTTTATGAGCATGCGTGAGAGGTGTGAGGTTAGTAAAGAGTTTATAACCTAGACATCTCAGGTAAATAGTTTGCCTAGACTTAAGGTTTTATTTACTTAGCCAGATAAAACCTGAGTAGTTTACCCTAAAACTGTCCATGATGCTTAGTAGATGTGTTGAGAAGGAATATATGATATGTCCCTCTCCTGCTACGCACTCTGTATAGTTCACAACGTGAGAATTTTGCTCGGCCTCGTGTTGCTAATGTGGCAACCCCCTTAGGATGGTATTTGCAACTTTCAATAGCAAGGTGAATGGAGTAAGTATCTATAGTAAGTGGGAGAAGGAAGTACGTCAGTACATCCTATGGTCTCCTCCATTGGATTGAACCGTGAGATTCCCATGTTCCGCCTGCAAGGTGCCCTTGGTGGCACCAATCCCTTAGGAGGGCCGTTTCATGGGAGTTGAACAAGTCAATCACCATTTATGGATAAAGAAACATAGGGCCATTCCCAACTCTGACATTCCCTTAGGTTGCACTGTTGGGGCCGTCCTGTGCGTTCTAAAAATGGAGGGTCACACTTACGAGATTTGCTAAGGAGTTAGTAAATCTTGACCAAAAACGATAACTAAGATGCTATAGGAATATGAGTTATTCTGGAGTTAGCATTTAGTCAAGACTGTCTTGGTTTAGTGAAGGAATGCTCGTTTACCCTTAGGTAGCGACCATTCTAACTCACTAAAGTATCGTTGCATGTAAATAAAGAGTTTGGGTACTTTATTTGCTGCTAAACCTCTTAATTGGTTTAAATAGGTTAAAATTGTTTCACTAATAGTTTTACATTCTTTTTCAGCATGTCGAGCTCTTTTATACAGTTGTTAGCTCACGACAAATTAACCGGTGAAAATTTTGGGACGTGGAAGTCGAACCTTAATGCTGTTTTGGTTCTCGACAACCTAAGATTTGTCTTAACGGAGGAGTGTCCTCCGGTTCCTGGTTCAAATGCCTCACGAACTGTTCGTGAAGCATATGACGGTTGGATTCGGGCTAATGATAAAGCTCGAGTTTATATCCTGGCAAGCATATCTGATGTTTTGTCGAGGAAGCATGAGGGGATGGTTTCCGCTAAGGAAATCATGGCTTCACTACAAGAGATGTTTGGAAAGCCTTCCTCATCTCTTAGGTATGAAGCCCTCAAGCACATTTACAACTGCCGTATGGCTGAAGGAACCTCTGCTAGGGAACATGTCCTTAACATGATGGTGTACTTCAATACTGCAGAAGTAAATGGAGCAACCGTCGACGAACAAGGTCAGGTTGGATTTATCTTGGAATCTCTTCCGAAGAGTTTCCTGCACTTCAGGACCAATATGGTCATGAACAAGATAGAATACAATCTGACGTCTCTTCTGAACGAGCTTCAGATTTATCAGTCCCTGCATACCTCGAAAGGAAAGGAGAAGGAGGTAAATGTTACCACTTCTGTGAAGTTCCAAAAAGGGTCTGGGTCTGGGACTAAATCTGAACCTCTTACTGTGAGTAATAAGATTAATTACAAGAAGAAGAGAAGTGCCAGGAAGGGCAAAACCCCAGCTGTAGGCAAGGTAAAAGCTACACACAGTGGAAAGTGTTTTCATTGTGGTGAAGAAGGGCACTGGAAGCGAAACTGTCCTAAATACCTAGCGGAGAAACAGGCAAAGAATGAACGACAAGGTAAATATGATTTATCTTCTGTCTAAACATTTCATGTGGATTATGATTGTCATACCTGGATGTTGATTCAGGAACCACTAATAATGTTTGTTATTCTTTTCAGGAAACTAGTTCCTGTTTGCCAGTTTCTTGACGAAGATGCCTTATGAAGACGTCTTCGCAGTTTATACAGTGGGAGCTTGCTTGTTTATAGTTGTTTGTATAGAAATAATTTCAAGTGTTGTAATTATTGTCTATAAACTCAAGTTTTTGATGAACGCTTTAGATGTATATAGTATCTTTTGTTTTTTTAATGAATAGTTCATTTTGCAAAAGATGTATACAAGTAGTGTTCTATTAAACTTGGTAACAACTAAAGTGTTAAGACTTATCTTGTTTTATTGAAAGCTAAATTATAAATTAACAATGGTTGTTAGTTTAGTTGGTTCATCTCAAGTGTTGAGAGAGCTTTGATGCAGTGGGAGAATTATGAGATAATTCGGCCTGCTGTATTAGTTTGTTTTATGACTCTAGTTATCATATTGATGATGACAGTGAGTTCATGAACAAGAACCAGTGGCTCAAAACCATGAATCTTCAAGAGGTTTACAGACCAAGTCTATGAGGTGAAAACCTCTAAGACTTGACTTTCTGGCAAAGGGACTGTCCCGAAGAGAAGGGGTTAATTGTGTATTAACTTCGTTTCTTGTTGTCAGATGTAAGTTATATAGAATACTCGTATCCATTGCCCTGTTCTATCTGATAGGATAAGGTAAATGGATATCAAGACTAGCTATTTTGATAGAGTATCTATTAGTCTCAACCAGGGAGATACATTATTCAGGATTAAGAGCAAATCGTTTGCGAGCTTCTTCAATCCATTTATGAATTGAAATAAGCATCTATATTCTGATTTATAAGGTTTGTTTTTCAAATCTTATGGTTTTGAACATTACATTGATAAAACTTGTTAGACAAATGTTTAATTAATGTTAAAGCTTTCATAATATTTTCCCGTAATTTTGTCCTAATCATTGAGAATGATGTAGGATTTATTACTGACTTTTAACATAAACTAGCGACCCACTCCCAAATAGTTGATCTGGAGGTAGGCTTAGTTTGTTCTAAGGATTCAGGTTGATCTGAGTCGTAAGAACAAATCACTAGTGTTGTCTCTAAAATCTTTTATTGACAAGATGTTGTCAATATTCGATGGTCTATGGAAATGGTTTCCTGAGACACCTCAAGTGTTGCGGATACGAGATGCACCCAAGTGCATTTACATATTGGAGGTCAGGTGTATCTTTTGAGATACATGACTCGATATGTGTTATGCAGTGGGAGCTGTCAGTAATATTAGTCCAATTGGATTGGATTTCGGTTAAAGTTTTGTCTTTGTACTTAGAGGAGTAGAATACAAGAGTTGTATTGTTGATTCCTCGTTGGTAGCTTAGTCTATTTGCAGCTTGTGAAGCAGCAGTAGGTTTATAAGTTGAGCTCACAGTTAGTGCTACGAGGAGATGTGATGGTCACATGGAAAGCCTCGTAGTACTTCATGCTGATTAGTTTACTAAGTCTCTCATGGCTAAAGTGTTTGAGAGACACCTAGAAGAGTCTAGGGCTCCGAGTTGCTGGAGAGGACAGTGGGAGAAAGCTTCTGATATATGATATATTAGTTTTCTCCACCTAACATGTACACCACGGACGTTTAAGTCCAAGTGGGAGTTTGTTGGGTTTTATGTCCTAAAACTCGTGGTTTGTAAACTGTTATGTTTCTAAATATTCTATTTAGAATAAAGAGTTATTAGTTTTATTCAGTAAAAGAGTTTACTGGAATAAAGTGAAACGTGTTTGGTTTAACCTATACCAATGACCAACACCCTTGGCTGAATATGAGTATTTGAGCCTCATGTATGACATGATTGTGGATCAGGCTCAAGTAGTCAGTCAAAACGGTCTATAGTATACGGATAAGGCTGGGTACCTTATCCTGGTAACACTATTGGATGCGGCTCACTTTGTATTGTACAGAACGATGTGATCCGAATCGTTCCACATGGAGATGTGAGAAGTGAGGGCGTCCTGTGTAAAGAGTTTACATAAGACCGAACCGCGTATTAAGTCGCTCTCTCTTTATAACTCCGTTTACTGATGAGACCGACTTATACATATTGATGGCCTAGGTAACTCGATCTTAATCCTGAGCTCGCTATGAACTCCTGCTTATTCGATAGTATCCTTTGACTTGCACGGGTGAGAGTGGCCCTTTACCGCCGACTCAATAAGCCTACCATCTTGGGGATAAAGTCGAATAGGTAGCTGGGGACATAGTACAGCAAGATCGGAGTTCACTCCTAACCCGCTCTTCAGGGTTAGTAGATAGGTTGTTCCATTAATAGCTGACTCCGGGGCTTGAACAATGAGCGCTCACACTCTCATGTGATGAGAGGGTTAACTGATCTGTTGGTTGGACCACAGATCTATTGTTCATTAGAGGTGTCAGTGGTACTTAAGGAACAAGATGTAATGCAGGGGTTAAACGGTTTAAATGACCCAGCTGTGATTACGAACAACCTGTGAAGGGTCGACTTGCCAGTGACGGTTATATCAGAGGACATAATATATCTACAGTGAGGAGAGTGCAACCCTCGGACTATAGTGGAGTCTCCGGGGGTTAACGAAAGTTGATTGATTCGGGTTAAAAGAGTTTTGACCGAATAATCTCGTATCGTTGGAGCTCATGATCTGTAGGTCCTTTAGGTTCTCCTGGCTAGCTCGGATAACGTCGTGCAACAGTATAAGAGAAAATTAAAATTAAAAGAATTTGAATTGTTCAAATTCGGTTTATGGAAAGAGGATGGACATATTTAAATGTGATTTAAATATGAGAATGGCCTAAAACATGAATATGATTCATGTGTAAAAAAGTCGGTTTTCGAAAAACCGGGTTTAATCTTATTATTTAATTAATATTTGATATTAAATTAAATAATAATTATTAATTAAAAAGTTTAATTAATAATTATATATATATATTTTATTTATTAAAAAGTTTAATAAATAAAATTATTATTATTATTTTTAATAATAATAATAATTATATATATATATATATGTGTCTTACATGCAGCAAGACACATATATATGTTAAAGGAATATATATATATTGGGTTTTTGGCCATAACTTATCTTGAGAAGTGGAGAGGGGTCTTCATCTTGATGAGAAAGGTTTGGCAGAGGGGTTTTATACGAAAGTTAAAAAAAAGGGGAAGTTTTTTCTTTCATTTTTTTAAAAAGGCTTAAGCCTCTGCCTTTCTCATATCTTCATCTCCTTCCTTTTCTCTTTCTCTTTTTCTTTTCTTTTCTCTCGTAACGGAGTCCCACAACTCCGTTGCGTGGCGCCAAGGATAGCGGGACTACCTGGGGTGGTCCTCGGGGCGTTCGTGAGAAGAGGTCGGAAGAGTTCGTGACGAGGATCGGCCGGCGGAACGCGAAGAAAAATTAGAACTTCAAGGGTATGTTTCCTAATTTTCTTTATTTCCGCTTTAAGAGCATGTTTTCTATTTGTTAAATTGATGAAATTAGAGTATCATCGGTCCGAAATCGCGTTCCGCTGCGCATGTCGCTCCATCACTTTAGTCACGTGTTTCTTCCTACAGATTTGTCATTAGCATGCCCTTATGTGATTTAGTTACTCATGGATGCAGATAGAATAGAAAAAGTAGAGGAAGAAGACATGCTTAATAAACTCTTGAAGATAAAACGGAAGAGGAAAACAGTAGGCATAGAAAGTAAAGACTTGCGAAGTGATGAATTGTGCGTTGATTAACCAATCGTTTGAACTAAACAAATGATGACTTGGAATAACTAAAGTAAAGACAGAAAGCAACGAAATGGAATAGAGTAGCTAAAGGAAGAGAAATAACAACAATCAATAATGAAAATAGAAAACTAAAACAGAAAGTAGTAAAGATGTGCGTGGTCTTCTCGATTGCGAACGCCTCGGCTGAAGGGTGAAAGTGAGCTTTGCTTGGATGAATCTAATCAGAAGAGAAGATAGATCTTCTCTCCTTCCTATCAGATTGTCGACTCCAACAGCTGAACCTTTCAAACCAACAGATGGAAGAGAGAAAAAGAGTGGAAGAAGCTGCGTTGAACTGAGAAGTCTACGCTGTTCGAGTGTGTTTCAACCTTCCACTTTGGCCTCCTTTTATAGTATTCTGCAGGTGCGATTGGGTCAAGGAGAACCATCCATTCTCAACGTCGTACTTCTACGTGGCTGGAGGAGGAAGAATGGATCCCTGAAATATCGGAACAAAACAGAAAAAGGTTAGACAACTTACGGATTTCACTTAAAACATTGCGGTTTTAGCAATGTTTCCGCAATGCCTCCGCAATGCACAACTTTCATTCCTTTAACTTCGTTTTTAATTCCTTTTCTTTCCTTTTGCATATAAGTCCTAATTTAGTTTCATTCTTCTAATTCTCATATATAAGCACAAGTTTAAGCTAAATCCTACCAAAAACACCTAAGAGTGCACATCTTTCTATAGAAAACAAGTCCTAAATTAGTCACTTTTGGAGACGTAACACTTGCTAATCTAGCTTTTAGAGAGCGGTAGTCAGGTCGATCCACAAGGAACCATGAACTAGCTTCTCTTTATTAATTTACATTCGCCTGAATTAAAACAATAAATAATACGGGGGGGGTTGGTTATAGAAAACAAACTAAAAACATTCATAAAATTAACTAACGGAAAATTAAATGCGAATAAATTAAAATTGTAACATATGCTCCTAATTTAAGGGATCGAGATTTACATTGATGCGACTCAAATCATAGGGATGTAATTTAATGGAAATCAAGACAAATCAACAAAAGTTTAGCTTCAATACATGAAACAAGAGAGAAAATGAAGTTCTTCCTCTAAAACTCGGAGTTCTTACAATAGGGGAGGTTGAGAATCACCTAAAAAAAATTAGGGATTCCTTTTATAGTCCCAAGGTAGGGTCAAGACACTGCTTACAACGTCGAGACGATACGGAAGAAAACGCAAAAGACCGCGACTAGGCGCCCAACTATCGGGTTTGGTGCTAAACTGGGGCGTTTTTTACAAAAAAAAATATACAAAATTGTTGTCCTCCAACAAACTCAAACTCAAGCCCCTTGATATGCCAAAGACCATTTGCACCACTAGATCATTCATCAATTTTGGGATAATATTTGATTGATTAATTAATTTACATAGTATAAGCATTCAGAGCGATTAGTTAAATTATCCTCTAAAACATTCTTTTAAGCTCTAAACTAACTCAACGATCTGATTTATCCCTTAGCAATTAAATTCAACAAAATATATAGTTTAAGCACAATAAATTCCTTAACTCAAAAAACTTAGGAGATATAAATTAGAACCTTTAGAGTGTTATCAGTGATATTGATCATGGTGAACGGGTTATGAGGCCCGCAAAATTACATTTATAAACTCGTATTTATAACTTGTAGAATAGTGGTAACCAGGTCGATCTTAGGAAACCAAAACTTAGCTTCTCCTAATTAACTTCTATTTTTCTTAATTAAAACAATAAATAAAACATCGGGATTGGTTATAGTAAAACTAACTAGAAACATGCAGAAAATTAATTAACGGATATTAAAAGAACAGAAAATAAAATTGTAACCAGTGCTCTTAATTTAAAGGATCGAAATTTACTTGGATGCAACTCAGATCACAGGGATTCTAACGAACTTAGTTATTCTATTCCAAGCACACACCTTGCTTGCCCGGATCTTTAACAAACAACCCAAATAATTAATTAAGATTTTGCAATCCTAATTAAACTTGACAATTAATCAACTTGGGGTGATCGTTACATATCGATTAATTGTCGGTGACGAGAAACACTGTGATTGACTATTCATTTGGGATCCTTACCGAATAGTCTGATTTATCCCCTAATCTGAAGCCCATTATGCAAACTAGAGTGATCATGGATAGGCGATGTCAGTTAGGCATAACTAAACCATTGTTACTTGATCAGGACATGACATTTGTATCGTTAATCTTTAACTATTTCGCCGACAAAAACAATTAGAGCGTCAATCAAATCAAAATTTCTAGCTACTATGATATTCTTATTAAAAGAGGATGTAATTTAAAAAAATAAATGCTAAGTATAAAATTAAGAGCAAAACATCACTAAATGCATCAAAGAATTAATCCCTACCCTTAAATTAGAGCCCTTACCTTAGTTGTTCGTGATGAAAATCTTATCCAAAATTACAAATATTTAGCTTTCATACAAGGGAAAATGAGAGAAAATAGAGAGAATTTGAGGCCAAGCTTCTCAAAATCGGAGTTGGGGAGGTGAAGAATGACATAAAAAGTGAACATTATACTTTTACACTACAGTGCAACATGCATCTTGACGCTACGTACGGAACATGGGTCGCGCACGTGTTTTTTAGGCGGAGCGCTGTAGGCCTAGTGTCGAGACGGTAGCTCTCAGGTTTGAGGTTTAATTTCAGCTCACTTGGGCGTCGCGACACTCCCAGACGGCGTCTCGACGCTGGCTCTCGGGTTTGATGACTCCTCTTTCATTTGATAACTTCAACTTGTGCGCTAATGCCTCCTTTTTGCACCATTTAATGTCATGGATTCTTTTGTGCTCCCATTCATTCAAAACCTATAAATCAATCAAATAACCACAATTGAGTGAAATATATGATGGGGATTAGATCTATAAGAATAACTCTTTTATTCATTATCGGTGTGGATAGAATTCGATTTGTGTTAAGGGTTGGTTAATAAGAGAGTTCTTGGTCATTGGATTTGATGTAAATTGAACCTGTTTCACTTAGAATCTGATTGTGTTATGTGGTTTCGGGTGGAATGATTGGATTGAGGTTAGTTGATAGGTTATTTTGTTGACGTTGTTGACTTTTGTTATCATATTTTGTACTTTAGATTTTTCAATCAGGTGATTAGATATAGGGTTCAATTGGTAACCTTGAAATTTGAGATCGTTACAAGACTACTGCGGTACTCATAGTAATTATTGGTTGGTGTGAAGCAAAGAAAATTTTACAATGGTAGTTTGCTCTCGATCTAAATCGATATTTTGACATTTATAGAATAGTCTTGTGCCCTAGGCAAGGACGGAAATATCTTTATCGATATCGATATCGGTAACTCAAATTTACGGATATATCGACGGATATTTGAATATAGACAGATATTTTGAGAAGAATCACGGATATACGAAAATTGATAGAAATATTATGATTTTTTTAATGAAACTTTTGACCAAGTTTATTTAAGTAATACACTATTGCTTCAAGCATATATTTTTTCAAAAATTAGAGCTCAAATATTAATAAACATAGAATAATGGATAACATTGAAGACTGGAAAATGAATATAAACTTGAATAATTTATAGATTACAGATTTTGGCCAAACAAATATATGATTCATAATTCAATAATGTTATTTTTTTTACTTGATTTAATAAATTAAAATTTATATTATAATATTCATAAAGTTTGCATTCTCTATTGCGGATATTACGGAAATTGATAGAAATATTGTAATTTTTTTAATGAAACTTTTGACCAAGATTATTTAAGTAACTTCAAGCATATATTTCAAAAATTAGAACTCAAATATTAATAATCATAGGATAATGCATAACATTGATGACTGAAAATTAATATGAACTTGAATAATTTATAGATTACAAATTTTGGTTAACAAATATATGATTCATAATTCAATAATAAGATTTTTTTTTACTTGATTTAATAAATTAAAAATTATATTATAATATTCATAAAGTTTGCATTCTATACTTTAAACATGCAACACAAAACTTAGCATAATAATAGAAATGTCATCACAAATAAATATATCACGTAAAAATAATACAACACAAAACATTGTATTAAAAATAATTCAAAACATAGATGTATTATAGATTGAACTTGAATTTTAAAAACAATAAAAGGTAGTATAAATTATATAATAAAAAAATTAAAAAATGACAAGAGAATTAAAAAGAGAGAATTTTTTTTTTTTTTGAGTAGTGGGGAGCAAGAAACCAAAATATAAATTATTTAATAAATAAAAAAAAAAAAAAACAAACAAACAAACAAAGGTTATAAAATAGATAAACAAAACCTGATTCTGGTGGGGTTTGAACATGGCAAGTTCCAACTACTAGAGAAACCAACCATGCTGGCGGCAATTTTAATTTAAGTAAATTCAAATTATAGTATAATAAATTAAACTGCAAAAAAAACGAAATACCGCCGATTTATTCGCTTTATCGCCAATTTTTACAGTTTATCGTCGATTTTTACGATATATCGCCGAAATATCGCCGATTTTGGGTAAAAACGATGTTGCACTCCATTATCTCTATCGATCCTTCGAAATTGGCGAAATTTCGGCCAATTTCAACGATTTTTTCATCTTGGCCCTAGGAATGAATATCATTAGAGGAAATTTGATTCCTACGTGGACTTAAGAATTTCAATAGTAGAACTTTGATATCGTGGAATATAGATATGGGGATTTGATCAAAAGAGTGGTCAAATAAGACATTCCTGGCTATTTAAAAGATTAATTTTAATCAAATCCATTAAGGGGGAGCATTATTTTGTTGTCTTAAACTACAAATATCCTCCATGACATCTAATTGGACATGTAGTTTAGGCAACATATTTTAATTCTTTTGACATTACCGTTTCTACTTTAAAAAAAAAAGTAAAAAAAAATAAGAAATTCTAAAACCGAGAATAGCTCAATTGACATAAGATTATGACATTGACTAAGAGGTCTCGCATTAACTAATTAACTAAAATACCGTTGCAAAAAAAAAAAAAATTAAATTAAATCGAACATAGTTCAATTGGCATAAGGTTGTGCATAGCTCAATCGACATAAAGTTGTGAAGCATTTCAAATTGAGCTGATAGAAAACTCCCAAAAAAAAAATGTAGTTGAATTTTTTTTATTCCATGCAACTAAACTAACCATCGGAGTTCCTGTACCAAAGAAATTTCATATAATTTTGAAAGAAAAATAAAATTAAGAGTTATTTAGTGAAATTAAAGTGAAAGGAATTTATGCTAAAGTGCTTGAATCTTTGTATATTTGTTATTGTAACTTCTAAATTTTTCATTATTACTCAATTCTAAATTACAATTACTTTTAGTATTTATATACCACTTAAATATATTTGACACGTGACTCTTTTAGATAAAATTTGGACAAAATGATGTGATTTAAAGCCAATTGGGTAAATTACAAACCAATGTCCACATAATAGAGACTAAATAAAAATTAAGCTATACTAATCCATAAAAATAGACCATAAAATGTAATATCGGATTGTTAGATGTAATTTAACCTATAAATAATCTACACTGTATAATTTATGCTTAAATTTGTTTAAACTTTTTTATTTTGTAAGTTTATTTAAAATTAAGTTTGAGTGTAAATTGATATTAACCATCTATATCAAAAATTTAAGACAAGGAGATGTTGTAATTATCGTAGAAAATATTATCTTCAAAATATGTTTAAGCTAAAGAAGTTAGAATGAAAGATTATAAAATTTTGTGTAGAAAAGAAACTATTGTCCATATCACAGTCTAAATGTTTCTAAATCAAATTAATATATTCAGTATTCTCACATGCGATAAAAAGAAATTTAATTTGGAATATGTTGAAAGAAACCAAGTATATATTCTAATTTACCAATTAAAATTTTTGACTTATGTACAAACTCAGGAATGATAAACACAAATATCATTATAACAAAAACTATTATGTATGACAGACTATAAAGCTTTTGTTCGAAAATTAATCAATTACTAATATATAAATTCATCAAATTCCATCAAGGATGATAAAAAATTCAACTGGACAGATTTATAAAGGAAGTCTCTAACTAAGAAAGTTATGCTTATATATCTTAATAAATCAATAAGAAAGTTATGCTTATATATCTTAATAAATCAATAAAAAATTCAACTGGAGAGCTTAAAGAACTCAATAGTGCTACTTTAAAGAAAACCCTTTAAGATTCTACCTTTTGATTTTATTTTACACCTAGAACAAATATGTTATTCTTATCTTTTTTTTTTTATTATTATTCTTTCACTAATTTTTCTCATCATTTTTATGCTGGAACCCCCACTCAACCAACTGCGAGGGTCCCGGCCCTCGACCAGAGGCGCAGCGGAAGAAAGACTTAAACAAAAGCTTTAAACTGGTTGAGGACCTTAAGCAATCAATAAGGAACGAACTAAGAATTGAAGAAACATTTCTAACACTTAGAAAATTTCTTGAATTCGAGTCCACCGGTAAAACCCCTCTCCACCGGTAAATGGACCGGTAAAAGTCAACCGGAAAAAGTTGACCGATATATATCACCGGTATAAATCAACGGTAAATATATCACCGGTATATATCATATATACACCGGTATATATTAAACCGAGGAAAAACCGACCGGTATATACCACCGCTAAATAATATATATACCACCGGTATATATCACCGGTATATACCATATATACCACCGGTATATATCCCACCGGTATATATCACCGGTATATACTATATATACCACCGGTATATTTTCCAGCGAAGAGAACTCAAGAAAAAGTACCGGTATATATTGACAAAAATACCTTATTTTGACGTTCGTCTTCTCGTCTACCTCAGCACCTCTACTGCCCCCTCGATCTCTACGTCTCCTCCGGTCACGAAATCAGCACGGGCACCAACGAGGACCACCCTTAGAGTAGTCCCAACTATTCTCGAGCTTAATAGCGGAGTAGTGGGACTCCTTGAGCTAAGGGGGTTTGTTGAGAGGGAGGAAGAAGGTGATGAAGCTTGGATGAGTTTTGATATGAGTTTACCAAGAACTTGATGAACAATTCATCAAGAACATGAAGAACTCTATCAATAAACTCATGAATTTCAACAATTGAAATTCAAAATTAGAGAAATAAGTATAAACAACTTTACACTTACTTTGAGTTCTTCCAAAGAACTAACCTCTAATCTTCAAAAGTCCAAAGCTTCAAGACTTCATCAATCTCAAGCAACAACCAAGAACTTCTTCTTCAACACTTGAAGATGGATGTTCGGTTTTGAGAAAAAAAACACCAAGAGAGAGAAAGCTTGCGAATTGAAGTCAATTTACTTCACTTGGAATAATTTCCAAAACTCCAATAATTGAGAATGGAAATGGATAAAGGAATCCACATGGAGCCCATGCACAATGCATGGCTCCATAGTGGATTCTTAATAATAATAATAATAATTATTATAAATAATTATTAATATTATAAATAATTATTTATAATTAAAACAATTTTAATTATAATAATTATTATTAATATTAATATCAAATATTAATATTATAATAAACTATCCACTAAGCCCGGTTTCCGAAAACCGACTATTCCAATATATGAATCAAAATTCATATTTTCCACCGGTCGATATTTAAATCATATTTAAATACGACTTCTTCCGATTATATATTTAAATCATATTTAAATACATAAAACCTCGAACAACAAACCCGAATTCAGATTTCTCCGAGTTCTACCCTATAGCCCTGTTATACCGCTTTATCCGAGCTAGCCAGGAGAACCTAAAGGACATACAGATCATGAGCTCCAACGATACGAGATCATTCGGTCAAAACTCTTTTAACCCGAATCGATCAACATTCGTTAACCCCCGGAGACTCCACTATAGTCCGAGAGTTGCACTCTCCTCACTGTAGATATATTATGTCCTCTTGATATAACCGTCATGGGCAAGTCGACCCTTTACAGGTTGTCCGTAATCACAGCTGGGTCATAAAAACCGCTTAACCCCTTTGTTACATCTTAGTTCCTTAAGTTCCACTGACACCTCTAATGAACAATTGATCAGCGGTCCAACCGACAGATCAGATCCTCTCTCAAACTTGGAGAGAGTGTGCGCAGATTGTTCAAGACTAGATGTCAGCTATTAAGGGAACAACCTATCTACTAACCCTGAAGAGCGGGTTAGGAGTAAACTCCTTCTTGCCACACTATGTCCCCAGCTACCTATTCGAGTTTATCCCCAAGTTGGTAGGCTTATTGAGCGGGCGTTCAGCCACTCTCACCCATACAAGTCTAAGGATACTCTCGAACAAGCAGGAGTTCATAGCAAGCTCAGGATTCAGATCGAGTTACCTAGGCCATCATAAAGTGAAATAGTCGGTCTCTTCAGTAAACGGTGTTATAAAGAGAGAGCGACTTTTTCGTGGTTCAGTCTTACGCAAACTCATCGCGTAGAACGCCCCCGCCCGCACATCTCAATGTGAAACGATTCAGATCACATCGTTCTGTGTAACACAGAGCAGGCCGCATTCAATAGTGTTACCAGGAATAGGTACCCAGCCTAATCCATATACTATAGACCGTTTTTACTATAAATGCTAGAGCTTGATCCACAATCATGTCATACATGAAGCTCCAGTATTTGGCATATGTCAAGGGTTTTGTGTATTGGTATAGATTAATTCAAAACACGTTTCACTTTATTCCGGTAAACGCATTTACCGAATAAAACTAATAACTCATTATTCTAAATAGCATATTTACAAACATAGTTTACAAACCACGAGTTTAAGGACATTAAACCCAACATTTTACATATTTTTCTACATGGTTTTTTCACGTAAAACTGTATGTTTTTTACAACTATCATATTTGTGAATTTCTTAACAATGATATTCATAGAGATCGATGTTATTTTTTATAATTATTTTTTCGAGCTGTGGAAGCTTTGATATCAAATGATGTACTCAACCTTACAATAAGTGGTTTAGGCAACCACAACAAGCGCCTCATAAACAGACATGATCACACAAACGCCTCATAAACAGACATGATCACACCTAATATACAAACAAAGTGTAACAACCAAAATTTTTTTACCTAAGAATTTACCATAAATTTTCATATTTACATAGGTGATATAGGTATGAATAGAACCCTATTATTTTTTAATTCAGATTGATTTGAGTTCATAAAATTTAGCTAGATTTGTAATGAAGAGAAAACCACTCACTAAAACATAACATTAGACATAGATAATCTTTATTTATTCTTACATTAGCATTGATAAATGAAGATAATGCAACCGAAGCATTATCAAACTAGCCATCGAGGACTAGAGAGAAAGGTCATAAGGTTAGGCAGGATTAAAATTAAAATGTAGGAGTTTCCAAGATTTAACAGGTTCTTTATAATCTAGCACACTAGCCACATATGATTCAGTAGAATTTATGGGAGGTAGAGGTAGAGTTACCGACTTTATTTTCACCTCAACCACCATTGTGTATGTTGTTCCTTCCACCCCCTCTAGAATCTTATAGCTCGCCACACGAATGAACGTCCGGATTACCCATATGGGATGTGGATGCTTCGCCTCTGCAAACCTTCCAAGCAGTTGCACATATGCGTCATTGACGTGTGTTGCGGAACTCATAGTAAGTTTTGGTTTATGGTAGGTAGTAAAGAAAACTTTACAAGGGTAGTTTGCTCTCGACCTAAACTGGTAGTTCTAAATTTATAGAGTAGTGTTGAATCCTAGAAATAAATATCGGAATTTGATTCGTGGACTTAAGACCTCAATAGTAGAACTTGATATCGTGGAATCTTCATATGCAGATTTGATCAAAATAGTTGGAAATAAAACATTCATGTCTAAGCAAAAGAGAGAGAGAAATTGTCTCAAATGCCTTCTTTAAGCTGACATGTTTTCAAATATGTCCTAAGATCTTACAATTTTCATTTCTATTTTGTATTGTTTTTGCCCATCGTTATGCCCCCATTAACGTGCTCTACCCATAATAATATTAATTTTCTCTCCCCATTTTAGGTCTTAAATTACAATACATAGTAAATATCTATTTTCTCCCAACATTTATGTAACAATATTTTATACGACTTTTTGGTTTTTAATTTGATTTTCATCATTTTACGTATTTCTTCTAATATTGGTTCCACGATCTGAACCTTTCAAATTACGTTAATTTTTGTTCTTTCATATATTTTTCATCCTCTCAATTTTCTTCATTCCACAACAAAAATCTTTCACAAGACGTAATTTTCATAATTGTTGCAAACAATTTATCCCACAATTTTAGCATTTTAGGATTTTGTTTGAGACATTAATTTTAATATTGTAATTTGTTCCCACAAAAATATATGTATTTTTTTTATATGTAACCACCATATATATTTATATATACTTTATATATGAGTATATACTTTATATATGAGTATATACTCATATAAACTACATATATACTTGTAGATAATTTGTATTTGTTTTCAGAAAAATATATGTATTTTTATATACATACATACCATATATACTTCTATATACTCATATATATTGTACATATACTTATAGATAATATGTTTTTTGTTTTTAGAAAATATATGTATTTTTTATATACCCATCATATATACTAATATACACTTCATATATGGATATATATGGTTATATATTTAATATATACTTCATATATACTTATAGATATTATGTATTCTTTTAAAAGTAAGTTTATGAGGGTGTTTAGCCCATGAACTTCTTGAACTCGGATAAAAAAATATTACCTCCCAAGACTTCAAGAGTAATTACTATTCAACTCCCTAGACTTCTACAATAATTATTATTCAAGTCTGGGATACTATTCAAGTCTATCTCATTTTTTGAGGCAACACATTTCTCTCTTTTTCTCTCTCTCCCTCCCTCACAAATACTTTTAATTACTTAAAAAAACGTAATTTAAACAAAATGTGTAAAATGATTAAAAATGAAATTCAACCTATTTTTATTATTTTAAATATAAATTAGGTTGTTCAATCAAAATTTGTACTTAAATCAAATTCAAAATGTAGTATTCTTAGCTTATTTGGATCAGTTTAAATTAATGGATTAAAATCTTTCAAATTCACATATAATATTTAACACACTATTGTACGACTCTCTTTTATTTCAAAACTATCAAAATAAAATGAATAATTAATGTGAGTGATATTGAAAAAAGAATGTGAAGTATTGTGATGAAAATTATTTTTGTTATCTTCCAAAAAATACATAAAATAAAAGGCAAAAACCATATTCTTAAAATTTATTAAAAGAAGTCCTTAACAATGAAAATATGGAAAATTATAGAAAAAATTGTAAGAAGAAAAAATAGCTAAAATAAACCTATAGAAAAAATTGTAAAAAAAAAAAAACTAAAATAAACCATCATTGATGAGATGCTGATTTTCGAGTACAGTGGATTCAGATGAAATGAAGAGTTTAAACGGTGGAGGCGGAGAAAGATGCGTTTGACACATGGGTGAGGGTAAGACTATACTTATATGTTTTTCTTTTTTTTTTCTTTAAAAAGTTTCTAAAAGATACCTACATTAATAAAAACAAAAAAATCTCAAACTTTTATGAAAAATCTTAAATATAGTTGGACATTTTTTATAAAATTAAGAATTGTCGACATTAATAAAAAAATCATAGGCATGAAGGGACTATTTATGTATTTATCTCTAGAAGATTAGTTTGAATCAAATTCAAAAGTGGAGAGGATTATTTTGTTGTCTTAATCTACAAATATTGTTTGTGGCATCTAATTTGTCATGTAGTTTACGGAACATAACATGACCTTAAAATCTAAAATATAGTTGGACATTTTTTTATAAAAATAAGAATTGTGGACATTAATAAAAAAATCATAGGCATAAAGGGGCTATTTATGTATTTATCCCTAGAAGATTAGGTTGTCAAGTATTGCACACCAACCTATGTTTAGTAATAAATGATAGATTATATTTGATTTTTGAATTATATAACTTTTATCATTAGTTCTTCAATTTTATTATTGTATTAATTAATTAATTAGAATGAAAAATTTGTATAATTTTAAATACCTTTCTTTGAACATAATTATTAAGATTTATTGTTAAATAAAATAAACAACCATTAATTATTTAAAATTTATTTGCAAATCTGATGACATTCGTATGCAACACCAAAACAGACATCTTTTATTCCCACGAAAATCTGATGACATTATTCCCATGCTGCACCAAACACAGACATCATTGATTGACAAACATTTTATTCCCAAACATTTTATTCCTAGGCATCTTCTATTCCCAAGCATCTGCAAATCCTCCAACCAAACGACCCCTTTGATCAAACCAAACCACAATAAAGCATTTGAGATTGAACGGGTAGACATAGAAAACTCTGAGGGGGCGTTTGGGGGATGCTTTTGGGTTGGGGTGGTTTTCGGTTCTAAACCCAAAACCATGTTTGGGGCAAGGGGTTTGGTTGGTCGATATTTGATTATCGCCACTCTCAGGGTGTCGAATCCTACCAAATTAAATTTATAATACCGATCTTGCTAAACTAACTGGTAGTTAACGGTAATCGTGTCGATCCGCGTGGAGTTAATTCTAATTTGTCTTCAATTGAGTCAAATTTGTAATTAAAATGCAACAAGGGGGGTTGATCGGTTTTTAATGACATGCGAAAAAAGGTAATTACTAAAGGAAGAATCAAACAATAAAACAAACGTGCAAGACTTGGGGAGTCGGGACTGCCAATTGATGTAAATAAGTTCATCGAACACTTATAAACTTAGTCAGAGCCATTCAAACACACAATTGTTCACTCAGAATTATCGTAGCAAACAATCCCAATGAAATTAGCTAGATGGGTGCAATTCTAACTAAACATGACAATTAATTAACTTAAGGTGATCAATCATAAATTAACTATGTTGGGTTTTATGACCTAAAACTCGTGGTTTGTAAACTGAATGTATATTCTATTTTGCAATAAAGTTGTTATTGAGATTTATTCAGTATAGTTGTTATTGAATAAAGTGAATTGTCTTTAATTTTAACATAACTCAAATAAACAAAGAACCCATGGCTATAGGTTGTATATTTGAACTTCATGTGTGACATGATTGTGGATCAAGTTCAAGTAATAGCCAGAACGGTCTATAATATAGGGATAAGGCTGGGTACCTTATCCTGGGGACACTATTGGACGCGGCTCGCTTTACATAGTACAAACGATGTGATCCAAAATCGTTCATGTGGAGACATGCGAGTGAGGGCGTTCTGTGCAGTGAGTTTGCATAAGAGTGAACCGCGAAACAAGTCGCTCTTTCTTTATAACTCCGTTTACTGTAAAGACCGACTTTTTCATATGATGACCTAGGTAACTCGATCTGAATCTTGAGCACGTTATGAACTCCTGTTTATTCGGGCTTATCCTTTGACTTGTATGGGTGAGAGTGGCCTGAGACCGCCGACTCAATAAGCCTACCATCTTGGGTATAAGACCGGGTAGGTAGCTGGGAACATAGTCCTGCGAGATGAAATTCACTCCTACCCGCCTTGAGGGATTAGTAGAGAGGTTGTTCCCTAAAGTGCTGACTCCGGGTCTTGAACTAGGGATCCCACCCTCTCATTGGCCTGACAGGGACTTGGTATAGTGATGAGATCACATACCAATCGGTTTGGTGGTTGGACCACAAACCAATAGTTCATTAGAGGATCAGTGGGACTTAAGGAACAAAATGTAATTACGGGGGTAAAACGGTTATTTTGACCCAGCTGTAATTACGAACAACCTGTGAAGGATCGACTTACTGATGATGGTTATATCAAGAGGACAGAAATATATTTACGGTGAGGAAAGTGCAACCCTTGGACATTAGTGGACTCTCCGAGGGTTAACGAATGTTGTTTAGCTTGGCTAAAGAGTTTGGCCGGTTAATCTCGTATCGTTGGAGCTCATGATCTGTAGGTTCTTTAGGTTCTCCGGGCTAGCTCGGATTAAGCCGTGTAACAATATGAGAGAAAAAGAATTTGAATTTATTCAAATTCATTTTTGGAAGAATGATGTACATATTTAAATATGATTTAAATATGAGATCGGTCTAAAACATGAATAGGGATTCATGTGTGATGATTCGGTTTAAGAAACCGGGATTAGTCTTATTATTTAATTAATATTTGATATTAAATTAAATAATAATATTAAAAAGTTTAATTAATTAAAATTTATTTTGTTTATTAAAATTAATTATGAATTAATTTTAAAATGACAAAATATTACAAGTGGGATTATCCAAGTCAAGTGGATTTATCCAAGTTCAGTTGATTTATCCAAGTTGTGAAGTAGATTGTGAATCACCAACCACATGCATAAACTCATCAATTTTGGAACACTTGGTTCGTGACGAGATTCGAGTATCGGAATAAAAGTCCTTAGAACTACAAGAGGTATGTGTTCTAATTCCTTTTATTTCCTAATTTTGAGCATGTTTCTAGTTTAGCTAAATTGATGAAATTAGAGTGCCAATGATCCGACTCGCTTCCGCTGCGCTACATGCGCTACATGCGCTCCATCAATTGGTATCAGAGCGTTTTTTTTTTGTCACTCAATTTGCATCAATTTATGCTCGGTGGGTATTTGTTTTAGAAATTATTTTTCTGGGCGTCTAAAGTGTTTTTCCGGTTTTGGCATATTTTTTTCGGCTTTTATTTGTACTTCGTTTTGTAAATGCCCGAGCGTGTATGAACTTTAATGTGTGCAGAAGAGTCTGTAAAAAATTCGGAGTCATTAGAGTCCATATAGACTTTCAATTCGAAGACAGAAGCTCGGGTGTCGGAAAAAACAACTTGCTGTTTTTTTTCTGCAAAATTCCAGCACAAAACCGGTTCAGCGCAAGGTGGAAGAAACGGTCCGGTTTACTGAAAGTCAGACCAGTTCCTTGTTCTTCACCCTCTGGAGGTCCGGTTCAGCGTTCGTTTGGTCCGGTTTCGGGTTGTTGAAGTCGGGACAATTGTTTTGGACCGGTTCAACTTATTTGAAGCTTGTTGTTGCTGTTTTTTTTTGCCGGTTCAAGCAAATTCAAGCCGGTTCGGGGCGGTACAAAGGGTTCGGAAGCGTCTCATACTTGTTTATGAATTATTATTGTAATAATTTAGTTGCTTGCTTGCCCGTGATGCCAAAACCGGTCCACTTTAGTGTGTTTAGTTAATTATGCATTGTGAATGTATGTTTTAATTAAAGTCTCTTGTATGTGCATAAAATATGCCATATAGATTTCAAATCCCACCATATGAAGCATGTTGCATGCATGGAAAGTATAATATAAGTGTTATGTTGTATAGTATGCATGCTTAATTCATGAGAATTAATATAAGTGTTATATTAATTTATGAATTGGATGTTACTTGTTTAAAAGTGTAATTGACATAAGTGTTATATTAATTGTGAAATTAAACATACAACATAGTTGCCTTAGTTGAATATAATTTTTATATTCTTGCTTGGGAAGCATGTTATAAAATGAATGTAATGGTTATATTCTAACTTAGGAAGCATGTTATAGAATGTCTTTGTTTGATAAAGCGTTGTAAAATGAGATAGACATTTAAAATCTATAACAAAGATAAATGCATGCTCACTAAGGGTTAAAGAATTCCAATGCGATTAGGAATTTAGTATCGATTCGTTTTAATAGTTAAAATTAGTCGATATCTTGTAAAGCTAAGGTTACAAGAGAACTGACGCAGTGAGATCCTGTACTAAGGTTGGAGGTATTTAAGATGACGGTTTACGGAACACCTCTTACCTAGGGATCGATCTGGTACTTGAGTTAAGTTAACCCGGCTTTATGAGCATGCACGTGAGAGGTGTAAGGTTATAATGCGTTTATCACCTAGACATCTTAGGTAAAAGTATGTTCTACCTAGACTTAGGTTTTATTGTCTTAGCCGGATAATGCCTAAGTAAAAGTATACCCAAACCGTTCTAAAATACTTAGTAGTGGTGTTGATAAGGTATATATGATATATCAATCTCCTCCTACGCTCTCCGCGAAGTTCACACCGTCAGATTTATGCTCGGCCTCATGATGTCAATTGGGCATCCCCATTCGGATGGTGTTTGCATAAATCAAGAACAAGGTGAATGGAGAAAGTATTTATAGTAAGTGGGAGAAGGAAGTATGTCAATACATCCTGCGGTCGCCTCCATTAGGTTGAACCATGAGATTCCCATGTTTCGCCTGCTGGTCGCCCATAGTAGCACCGTCCATTTGGAGGGTCGTTTCATGGGAGTCGGAACAACTCAATCTCAAGAAACGGATAGGGTCTCTTAGGTCTATTCCCAACTCTGACATTTCCATTCGGTTGCACTGTTGGGGCCGACCTCTGAGTTCTGAAAATGGCGGGTCACACTTACAAAGGATTACTAAGTTGTTAGTAGATTCTTGACCGAAGTAGCGATAACTAAGGTGCTATAGGAATATGAGTTATTCTGGTATTAGCATTTAGTCAAGATTGTCTTGGTTCAGTGAAGAGGTGATTGACTGCCCCTCGGTAGCGGTTGCTCTGACTCACTAAAGTATTGTTGCAAATTAATAATGAGTTTTTGGGTACATTATTACTTTTGCTAAAATCTAGATTGGATGTATGAAATGGGTTAAAATCAATTCACTAATAGAATTTATTCTTTTTCAGCATGTCTAGCTCGTTTATCCAATTACCAGCTTCTGATAAACTAAACGTCCATAACTACACAACCTGGAAATCAAACTTGAATACGATTCTAGCTCGTCTGCAACTCGAACTGTTCGAGATGCATTTGACAGGTGGACTAGGGCTAATGATAAAGCCCGAGTCTACATCTTGGCCAGCACATCTGATGTGTTAGCTAAGAAGCATGAAGTAATTGTCTCCACTAAGGAGATCATGGATTCATTACAGACGATGTTTGGACAACCATCCTTATTGGTCTATCATGACACCCCATGGCGAGGAAAGCTGAGAAGAAACAACCAAGTAGATATGATTTACTCGTTGTTGAAACATGTTTAGTGGAACATGATAGTTCTGCCTGGATACTGGATTCAGGAGCCACTAACCATGTTTGTTCTTCTTTCCAGGAAACTAGTTCCTGGCAGCTTCTTCCTGAAGGTGAGATAACTCTCAGGGTTGGAACAGGAGAGGTTGTCTCAGCCAAGGCAGTGGGAGCAGTCAAGTTGTTATATAGAGATAGTTTCATTTTACTTGAAAATGTACTGTTGGTTCCTAGCTTTAAAAGGAACCTTGTATCTATCTCTTGTTTACTTGAACATTTGTATAAAGTATCTTTTGATTTTAATGAAGCGTTCATTAGCAAAAGAGGTGTACATATTGATGGAGTGCATGTAGCGCAGCGGAAGCGAGACGGATCAATGACACTCTAATTTCATCAATTTAGGTAAATAAGAAACATGCACAAACCTTTGAAATAAAAGGAATTAGATCACATACCTCTTGTAGTTCTAAGGACTTCTATTCCGATGCTCGAATCTCTTCACGAACCCTTCGAATCTTCCCTCGAACTCCTCGAGAACCACCTCCGGTAGTCCCGCTATCCTCGGGCCGAGCAACGGAGTGGTGGGACTCCTTTATGAAAGAAACAATTTGGAAGAAGAAGATGGGAAGATTAAAGTGATGAGGATTTTGTGAGAAACAATCTAACACTTAGCTTTCTAATTTCTCAAGTAACATTAACTCTTCATGCTCATCCAAATATCAAACTCTTTGAAAATTCATCAACCTCAAATCATTTGAACTTCATCCAATTTATAGGCAATTCACATGCAACAAAGTCTTTTCTTAGCATGACACCTCAAATTGGATGGATTAGTTTTCAAACAAGTGTTCAACAATTGATGAGTTTATGCATGTTGTTGGTGATTCACAATCCACTTCACAAGTTGGATAACCCCACTCAAATTTGATAAATCGACTTGACTTGGATAAATCCACTTGTAATATTTTGTCATTTTAAAATTAATTCATAATTAATTTTAATAAACAAAATAAATTATAATTAATTAATATTAATGTTTAATTCAATATCAAATATTAATTAAATAATAAGACTAATCCTGGTTTCTTAAACCGAATCATCACACATGAATTTCTATTCATGTTTTAGACCGATCCCATATTTAAATCATATTTAAATATGTCCATCATTCTTCCAAAACCGAATTTGAATAAATTCAAATTCTTTTTCTCTCATATTGTTACACGTCTTAATCCGAGCTAGCTGTTACCTCTCCAAAAGTACATTATTTAGGGCCATATTTACCTTAAAATCATGTAAATTCTTGAGTATTTTTGTTAGAAGTTAGCTTAATGTGTGCTTAAAGGTGAGAATTTGAGAAATGATGCTAAAATAAGACTTATTTGGAAAAGGAACGAAAAAGGATGCAAAATGATGAAAAAAGAGCTAAAATGTACATTGCAGGAACATTGCAGAAACATTGCGGAGCTCTCAATGAAATCCGCCTAAACAGAGCATTGCGGCCCTCGCAAGGAAACCGCAACGCCAGTCTTTTCTGCTGAACTTTTCCAGCCGTCAGTCGTTGTTGTTGCGATTTTCTAGCCGCCAAAGCTCTCCACTGCTACGACGTGGGAGGTTGTTACTCAGAATGAATGGAGATCCGCGGCTGAAGGTACCTGTAGAGGCTATAAAAGGAGCCGAATGACGAAGGAAAAGAAACAATCTGAAGCGAGGCGATCCCAGTTGCGAAGCAACCCGCAGACGGAATTCCTTCTCCCGTTTGTTGGATCGAAGAAATCAGCCCTTGGCGTCGATAATTCGAGAGGAAGAAGAGAAGATCCCTTTTCTCTTCTCATTGAATTTATCCCCAAGATCAGCTAATCTTCCCCTTCATCCGAGGCGTTTTGCGACGAGGAGGATCCTTGCATGTTTACAGCTTTCTTACTGCTTTCTCACTACTGTTTTCCATTTGCGACATTATTCTGAATCATTTTCTAATGCACTTTGATAGCTCCAAAATAGAGCTATCTTAATGTCCCTAATTCTAGATAAAATCATGACATATATTGATTAAAATGCTTCCTTATAGGTGATTTCATGGTAGAGAGCTCGGGAAGTCCAAAGACACGTTTCGGGGCTTAAAGTGCCAATTTAGAGCTTCATAGATGCATCGGGATTGAAAGAGCCTAAAGAATCCAAGAGATGGCAAAAAGGGCTTGAAAAGACACAATTTGGCATCACCAACCCGAGAGCTCACTTGCATGGGCGGCAGCGTCGAGACGCTAGCTCGACGCCGCCCGACATCATCCGAAGCACGCGCGCGCGAGAGCGTCGAGACGCCGCCCGAGGGTCTCGACGCCGCCACGATTGCCAGACGCAGACGAAGCGCGCGCCAGCGTCGAGACGCCGCCCGAGGGTCTCGACGCCGCCCCAACACCATCCGAAGCACGCGCGCGCGAGAGCGTCGAGACGCCGCCCCAACACCATCCGACGCACGCGCGCGCCCCCAGCGTCGAGACGCCGCCCGAGGGTCTCGACGCGCGCCAGACAATTTTCCAGATGGACGCGCGACAGCCAACTTAGGGCACAGCGTCGAGACGCTGGCCTAGCGTCTCGACGCTCCGACTTTAAAAAGCGTGAAAACGCATTTTTTCCAAAAAAAAACTTTTCATTCTCCTTCTTCTCCAAGCTTCTCCTCTCGGGTCTACCACCAAATTCCACCATTTTTGTACTTCTTCTCCTTCTTTGTGCATGATTCCAAGCTCTTCCATGGGGGATTGGATTAATTCATCCTCCATGGAAGGCTAAACCGAGGTTAGTGCTTAATTTTGAGTTTGGATTTGTGAATTTTGGATGTTTGGGGAGATTTTTCCCCTTTGTAAATATTGAGAAAATTAGCTTGTTTATGCATCTTCTTGCTTGTTCTTCATAAAATCTAGCATGTGTAGCTAAATTAGGTTGATGCCCTAGTTCCTATGCATGATAGAGGGCTAAAGGTTGGGACGTATAATTGCCCATACCGCTAGGTAGCACGGGTCTAAGCATGGCTAATTAGTTCGGCCCAAGGTGACAGTTGGTAATCTGAATTAATTAACGTTTTCATGTTAGGCTTAAGGCAAGAGAGAAACCGGGTTAGTCTTAGGATTAAGCCGTCGCAATATTCCCGTCACTGGCACGTAATCGATTTAGGGGTCGCTACCTTGGATAGATTATTGGCCAAGTTTAATTAGAACTGCACGCATCTAATTGAATCCTTGGGTCATTTGAGTTAGAGATAACTAAATGAATTGTGTGCATGAATTAGCTAGCGAGTAAATTGTATCAATGATCCGAACATCCATAACGAGCAATTCCATTTCTCGAAGTTAAGCACGACCGTTTAATTTTTGCACGTTGTTATTTAATTTTCCGTTAGCTTGCATATTAGGAGCTCCCTCTCCCCCAAACCAAATTACAATTCTTTTATTTTAATTGTGCATACTTTTTATAATTAGCGAATTAGACTTAGTTAAATTGAATTTCTTATTTCCTTGTGGATCGACCCCGTTACCACTAAGCTTCAAATAGCTCGGTGTACATCGGGTTTATAAATTGTATTTTGGCAAGCCTCGACAGCTTGAATTTGGAGTACCACATAAAGTACCTCTACCAAAATTGGCGCCGTTGCCGGGGACTTAATTAATTTAGTTTGATTAAGTTTAGTTTGTTGGTTTTAAAAATTTTCTTTACTTTTTTTTGTACAGTTTAATTCTTTTGTATTATTTTACCCGTTTTTGTTCGAGTTTTTGGAGCGCAGTCATTCTTTGAAAATTCAAAAGAAGCGCCAAGATGGAGGTCGTGAGTAATTATGAGCATCAAAGAACCATGAGGGAGCTTGCATCATCTGAGCTAGGCCGGAACACATCGAGTATTTTGTATCCGGTAGCTTCAGGTAATTTTGAACTTAAAGTTGGTCTGATTAACTTATTACCTTCTTTTTGTGGTAATACAGATGAGGATCCCGTCAGACACCTCAAGGCATTCCAGATGGTGTGTTCGTCATTCAGAACCGATGACACCACTGCAGATCAACTCCATCTCAGGACTTTTCCCTTCACCTTGAAGGAGAAGGCGAGAGATTGGATGTATTACCTACCGACCAGATCCATCACGACTTGGAAGGAGCTGAATGGGGCGTTTTTAGAAAGGTATTTTCTTGCGTCAAAGGTCGTCGCCCTCAGAAGGGAGATACACAAAATTGAGCAAGGAAAGGAAGAAATCGTCCTTGAATGCTGGGAGAGGTTTGGTCGGTTATGCGAGGATTGTCCCAATCATCAAATAACCGAGCATTCCCTCATTCAGAGTTTCTACTACGGTTTGCTTCCCCAAGGCCAGCAGATGATAGACGCCGCCAGTGGAGGTTCGATTATGGATAAGACACCCGCCGAAGCTAGAGGTTTAATTTCCAACGTAGCTAGAAGCTTGGAGTGGAGTGCGGATAGAGACAAGGAACATACTCGTCTGAGAAGGGACGTGGACGAGCTTAAGGCCCAACTTTTAGTGGTAAGTAACGCTGTTATTGCTTTGAAAGATCACTTACAGCCCCGTCTTTCTGTTTCAGGTAGATCCTTGGAAGAAATGCTTGAATCACAACATAAGGAAACTCGAGAGCAGTTTCAAACTCTGAGCAATGCAGTGATTCAAGTGAGTAAGAGGTTGACAGTGAATGAGCACCAGAACGTGGAGAACGCTAGTGCCATCACCCTGAGAAGTGGGAAGCATCTTCCCACGATTACCCCGCCGGTGGAAGTCGATTATGGCCACGTCGAGCCACAGACAGAAAATCCCGAACCACGGTGGCATGGGGTAAATTTCGATCCTACATGCACTAGAGTTTATGTGCCTAAGGCTTCTTTTCCTAGCAGGTTAGCGAGACCGTCTAAGGAGGACTACGAGAAGAAGTTCCTTGACACATTCAGGAAGGTAGAGATCAACATCCCTTTGTTGGACGCCCTGAAGGAAATTCTGAGGTACGCCAAGTTCCTCAGGAAAATTTGCACCAACCAGAGGAAGACAAAGGAGAGTGAACGCGTCGTGGTAAGTGAGAACGTCTCTGCTGTGATCACAAAGAGCTTACCGGTTAAATGCGACGATCCAGGTATGTTCTCTCTCCCTTGTAAGATTGGAGGTATGCATATTAGAAGAGAAATGCTTGATCTAGGAGCCTCCATTAGTGTTATGCCGTACTCCATTTATCAGAAACTGAAATTGAAAGGAATGAATAAAACAGGAACAGTTATTCAACTTGCTGATAGAACTTATGTGCATCCTTTAGGAATTATTGAAGATGTGTTAGTGCAAGTTAATGAGTTAATTTTTCCTGTTGACTTTTATGTTCTGAAAATGGATGAAAATTATTCCTCTTCGCATGCTTCGATCTTATTAGGTAGGCTCTTTATGAAAACTGCTAAAAGTAAAATAAATGTGGATAAGGGCATATTATCTGTTGAGTATGGCGGAGAGGTTGTTGAGATGCATTTGCCCATAGTAGAAGAGCATGTTGATGATGTGTTCTCTCTTTGTCAAATAGATACTTTTGAATCTTTAGAACCGAATGAATGCATGACTGTTGAGGATGGGGATGACCCATTATTTTTAACTGAACTTTTTGATGATCATGAGTTGCATGAGCCATCCTTGACTGAATTTTGTGATTCATCTGTTTCTGCTTTGACAATTGTTGAGAACTCTGCTAATCTACTTCCTTCCACTTTACCTTGCACTATTGGAAATGAAATGACTAATCAAGCCATGCTAGATTTAGAACCTCCGGTTAATGTTGAGTCGCATGCTGTTTTTGATGAGCTTAAAATGAATGACTTGCATGAATCTAGTTCTACTTTGCAATTGGTTGATAAATCCTATGTGCACCCCTTGGAAAAGGTGGAAGATGTTTTGGGCAAAGTAAATGACTCGTTCTTTCCTGCTGATCCTTATGCTTTAGGAATGCATGAAAATCTCTCTCACGTTTTTGCATCAATTTTATGGGATCAACCTTTTGTTAAACCTGCAAAATTTAAAATTGATGTTGTATGTGCGCAGAAGGCACGAGAGAAAGAATTGTTCATGGATTTTCGCAGGAAAGAGGTGATTAGGAAGATGGATGGGGCATCTTCCAAGTTTGACTATGGATGAGTTGACGAGAGAATACAGTCGAGCAATCGACTCTAAAAATTTGCGCTTCTCGGAGGCACCCGAGCTTGGACTGTAATTTTGTTATTTACTGTTTTACTTTTGTTTATATTAGCTTTTGAATTCGTTGTTTGTTTGTTTCTTTCCTTAGGAGAAGAGGTGGAATGGCCGACGATTCGAGAGTACATTGGAGGACGTTGGTGCACATCTCCACCCGTCAGCTCCATTAAATTCAGGGGAGGTTTTCTGTTCCCTTATAATTTTATTGTTTTTATAGTTGAATGCATTGGGGACAATGCATATCTTAAGGTGGGGGGTGGAGTTTGTTGATAGATAGAGATGAGACTTCTTATTAGTTGTCGAGCGTATGTGTACTCTGGCTGTTAGATTAGAATCTGAATGCATGTTGTCCGATGAGGACGGTCTGTGATTTGCTTGTGAACACTCCGTATTTGCATGATTCGAAAATTTGACGATGTATGCACTTTTTGAGCCTATTTTAAAAAAAATTCTGTTATTTCCCTACATTCACTGAGCACATAACACTCTTATTCTCAGCTCTGTAGGTCTAGACTGATCTTATTTTGTCTGAAACCTTGTTGTCACCCCGAAAGGTACCATTAGGGAGGCTTGATGTGTTAGAAGTAGTAATGATTCATTTGTTGTATAGCATAGCTATTGCCTAAAAAAAAAGGTGTTTGCATGAAAAATAAAAACTCTAGAGTTGCTCCTCCTTCTTGTGTTGCCCGTGTAACCAGGGGCGATCGTGTAACCCACGGTTGTCACTGCATGAAAGGGGAACTAATAGAAGTGAGCAATGGTCCTTAAAAATGTGAAGCTAGATTTAGTTTGACGTGTTACGCTCTCTTGGAGAAAAAAAAAAAAAAAAGTGGTTCAAAAAGAAAAATGGGTACAAAGTACTCAAAGAAAAGAATAAAATTTAGGCCTTATGTTTTGTTGCTTTTTCTATCGCTGAAGGCCATTAGACTGTTCTTATCGCCATAAGTAGGGGGAAACGAGTTATAGGACTGTATAAGGTTGTTCCGGACTTGCATGAGCTAGGTTGAGAGGTGCTAAGCACACACACACGTAAGGGAATAGGAGTTTAAATTTTGAAATGAATTCAACGTTTGCATGCATTTGATGGTTTTTCATTTATACAAGTACCTTGTTTCACAAGCATTGAGATTAGAGTTTTCAGCATGCATTTAATTCTTTGGAGATTATTGAGAGTATACCTTGCTCGGGGACTAGCAAGATTTAGGTCGGGGGTATTTTGATAGCTCCAAAATAGAGCTATCTTAATGTCCCTAATTCTAGCTAAAACCATGACATATATTGATTAAAATGCTTCCTTATAGGTGATTTCATGGTAGAGAGCTCGGGAAGTCCAAAGACACGTTTCGGGGCTTAAAGTGCCAATTTAGAGCTTCATAGATGCATCAGGAGTGAAAGAGCCTAAAGAATCCAAGAGATGGCAAAAAAGGCTTGAAAAGACACAATTTGGCATCACCAACCCGAGAGCTCACTTGCATGGGCGGCAGCGTCGAGACGCTAGCTCGACGCTGGCCGAGCGTCTCGACGCCGCCCGACATCATCCGAAGCACGCGCGCGCGAGAGCGTCGAGACGCCGCCCGAGGGTCTCGACGTCGCCCCGATTGCCAGACGCAGACGAAGCGCGCGCCAGCGTCGAGACGCCGCCTGAGGGTCTCGACGCCGCCCCAACACCATTCGAAGCACGCGCGCGCGAGAGCGTCGAGACGCCGCCCGAGGGTCTCGACGCCGCCCCAACACCATCCGACGCACGCGCGCGCCCCCAGCGTCGAGACGCCGCCCGAGGGTCTCGACGCTCGCCCGACAATTTTCCAGATGGACGCGCGACAGCGTCGAGACGCTGCTCGAGCGTCTCGACGCCCGCGCGCGCGCGGCAGCCAACTTAGGGCACAGCGTCGAGACGCTGGCCTAGCGTCTCGACACTCCGACTTTAAAAAGCGTGAAAACGCATTTTTTCCAAAAAAAACTTTTCATTCTCCTTCTTCTCCAAGCTTCTCCTCTCGGGTCTACCACCAAATTCCACCATTTTTGTTTTTCTTCTCCTTCTTTGTGCATGATTCCAAGCTCTTCCATGGGGGATTGGATTAATTCATCCTCCATGGAAGGCTAAACCGAGGTTAGTGCTTAATTTTGAGTTTGGATTTGTGAATTTTGGATGTTTGGGGAGATTTTTCCCCTTTGTAAATATTGAGAAAATTAGCTTGTTTATGCATCTTCTTGCTTGTTCTTCATAAAATCTAGCATGTGTAGCTAAATTAGGTTGACGCCCTAGTTCCTATGGATGATAGAGGGCTAAAGGTTGGGACGTATAATTGCCCATACCGCTAGGTAGCACGGGTCTAAGCATGGCTAATTAGTTCGGCCCAAGGTGACAGTTGGTAATCTGAATTAATTAACGTTTTCATGTTAGGCTTAAGGCAAGAGAGAAACCGGGTTAGTCTTAGGATTAAGCCGTCGCAATGTTCCCGTCACTGGCACGTAATCGATTTAGGGGTCGCTACCTTGGATAGATTATTGGCCAAGTTTAATTAGAACTGCACGCATCTAATTGAATCCTTGTGTCAATTGAGTTAGAGATAACTAAATGAATTGTGTGCATGAATTAGCTAGCGAGTAAATTGTATCAATGATCCGAACATCCATAACGAGCAATTCCATTTCTCGAAGTTAAGCACGACCGTTTAATTTTTGCACGTTGTTATTTAATTTTCCGTTAGCTTGCATATTAGGAGCTCCCTCCCCCCCAAACCAAATTACAATTCTTTTATTTTAATTGTGCATACTTTTTATAATTAGCGAATTAGACTTAGTTAAATTGAATTTCTTATTTCCCTGTGGATCGGCCCCGTTACCACTAAGCTTCAAATAGCTCGGTGTACATCGGGTTTATAAATTGTATTTTGGCAAGCCTCGACAGCTTGAATTTGGAGTACCACATAAAGTACCTCTACCACACTTATTCTTTACTGCTTTCGGATCATCGCACGTTTTTCTATGAAGTGTTTTGAACCTTGTTTTTAAAGAGTAATCAATTAGTTTTGTTGAGTTCTTTATCTTATCTTTTCCTCATCAATTAATTTTACTGAGTTCTTTAATTCATGCTCAATCAAGCCATCTCCCTTAGTTCTTTGAAAACCATGAGTAACTAATCTAAGAGAGGTCTGCTAAAGATGAATCTGTAGGCTAGAAATATGAGAATTCAGCATGTAGAATAGCATGAATGCATTGAATGTATGTGAGCTTCATCCCATGGGCGATTTCGACTGGCCATCCATTTTGTCTAAAGAATTCCTAACCTTCGGAAGGAGTAAGAATTCAGAGTCATCCATTCATGTTAGCCTTCTATGGTAACCATAGAATGACCTAGGAATAGGCATTCTCCTAGCACGTTTATTAGCTTGTGTGTATGAATAGGTTTTAAGTCTTACTTGGATATGAGTAAACTAAAGATCTAATGCATGTAATCGAGAGATGCATGAGACTTAGCTAAAACGATGCATGATATGTTAATCTACTGTTGAATGATCATAGTTAAATGCCTATAGAGGACTCTTAAGTCGACCTTGCTGTCTTACTTTAAATTTTAAATCGTTGCTAATTTATTGCGAGATTATTACAAGAACCCCAATAAAACACTTCTATTTTTTGCCTTAGTCTTTTTGTTAGCTTTTAATCCTTTGCGATTTTATTGCGAAAACATTGCGAGACCCACAATTCTTCTTCTCCACATTAGAGCTTTATCTCTTTACTTGCTTTGAATTTATAATTGCATCCTTCTTGCTTCTTTACTATTTCAGTACATCAACCCAAAATCTACCCAATTTAAGTTACTTTATCTAATTTAGCACGTCAAATCGTTAATCACTAAACTCAATCTCTGTGGGAAAACGAATTAAATTATACTTATCACTTGCTGCAGACCATGTATGCTTGCATGATCTGAGTGATCTGAGTGCTCTTCGCAGGACTATGTTCCCAGCTACCTACCCGGTCTTATCCCCAAGATGGTAGGCTTATTAAGTCGGCGATCTTGGGCCACTCTCACCCATACAAGTCAAAGGATAAGCCCGAATAAACAGAAGTTCATAGCATGCTCAGGATTCAGATCGAGTTACCTAGGTCATCATATGAAAAAGCCAGTCTTTACAGTAAACGAAGTTATAAAGAAAGAGCGACTTGTTTCGTGGTTCATTCTTTTGCAAACTCATTACATAGGACGCCCCCACTCACATGTCTCCACATGAACGATTTCGGATCACATCGTTTGTACTATACAAAGTGGGTCGCGTCCAATAGTGTCCCCAGGATAAGGTACCCAGCCTTATCCCTATACTATAGATCGTTCTGCTATTACTTGAACTTGATCCACAATCATGTCACACATGAAGTTCAAGTATACAACCTATAGCCATGGGTTCTTTGTTTATCGGAGTTAGGTTAAAAGTAAAAACAATTCACTTTATTCAATAACAACTTTACTAAATAAATCTCAATAACAACTTTATTGCAAAATAGAATATACATTCAGTTTACAAACCACGAGTTTTAGGACATAAAACCCAACACATGTTGGGTTTTATGTCCTAAAACTCGTGGTTTGTAAACTGCTATGTTTTTAAATACTCTATTTAGAATAAAGAGTTATTAGTTTTATACAGTAAAAGAGTTTACTGGTATAAAGTGAAATGTGTTTAGGTTAACCTATACCAATGACCAACATCCTTGGCTGAATATGAGTACTTGAGCCTCATGTATGACATGATTGTGGATCAGGCTCAAGTAGTCAGTCAAAACGGTCTATAGTATACGGATAAGGCTGGGTACCTTATCCTGGTAACACTATTGGATGCGGCTCACTTTGTATTGTACAAAACGATGTGATCCGAATCGTTTCACATGGAGAGGTGCGAGTGAGGGCGTCCTGTGCAAAGAGTTTGCATAAGACCGAACCGCGTATTAAGTCGCTCTCTCTTTATAACTCTGTTTACTGATGAGACCGACTTATACATATTGATGGCCTAGGTAACTCGATCTTAATCCTGAGCTCGCTATGAACTCCTGCTTATTCGATAGTATCCTTTGACTTGCACGGGTGAGAGTGGCTCATAAGCGCCGACTCAATAAGCCTACCATCTTGGGGATAAAGTCGAATAGGTAGCTGAGGACATAGTACAGCAAGATTGGAGTTCACTCCTAACCCCCTCTTCAGGGTTAGTAGATAGGTTGTTCCCTTAATAGCTGACTCCAGGGCTTGAACAATTAGCGCGCACACTCTCATGAGATGAGAGAGTTAATTGATCTGTCGGTTGGACCACAGATCTATTGTTCATTAGAGGTGTCAGTGGTACTTAAGGAACAAGACGTAATGCAGGGGTTAAACGGTTTAAATGACCCAGCTGTGATTACGAACAACCTGTGAAGGGTCGACTTGCCCATGACGGTTATATCAGAGGACATAATATATCTACAGTGAGGAGAGTGCAACCCTCGGACTATAGTGGAGTCTCCGGGGGTTAACGAATGTTGATTAGTTCGGTTAAAAGAGTTTTGACCGGATAATCTCGTATCGTTGGAGCTCATGATCTGTAGGTCCTTTAGGTTCTCCTGGCTAGCTCGGATAACGCCGTGCAACAGTATAAAAGAAAAGAAAAAGAAAAAGAAAAAGAATTTGAATTGTTCAAATTCGATTTATGGAAGAAGGATGGACATATTTAAATATGATTAAATATGAGATTGGCCTAAAACATGAATATGAATCATGTGTAAAAAAGTCAGTTTTCGGAAAACCGAGTTTTGCCATATTATTTAATTAATATTTGATATTGAATTAAATAATAATTATGAATTAAAAAGTTTAATTAATAATTATATATATATATATATTATTTATTAAACAGTTTAATAAATAAAATTATTATTATTATTTTTAATAATAATAATTATATATATATATATATATATATATATATATATATATATATATATATATGTGTGTGTCTTGCATGCAGCAAGACACATGTTGAAGTATATTTATATATATATATATATAAATATATATATATGAAACGGATGGAACAATTTTTTTTGGCCAGAGACTTTTGTGAGGGAGAGTTTTTGAAATGAAAAGAGTTTTCATTTTGAGTTGGAAGAAGAGGGGTATTCGAAGCTGATTGAAAATTTTGATTTTCTTAGTTTTATTTTGAGAACTCAGCATTCTACTCTTCTTCTTCTCCTTCCTCTTCTTCTTTTCTTCTTCTTTTCTCTTTGTTTCGGAGTCCCACAACTCCGTTGCTCGGCGCCGAGGATAGCGGGACTACCTGGGGTGGTCCTCGCAGCGTTCGTGAGAAGAGGCCGGAAGAGTTCGTGACGAGGAACGTGCGGCGGAGCTTGAAGATATTGGAACTACAAGGGTATGTATTCTAATTTCTTTATTTTCGTCGTCTGAGCATGTTTTCTATTTGTTAAATTGATGAAATTAGAGTATCATCGGTCCGAAATCGCTTTCCGCTGCGCATGTCGCTCCATCAATTGGTATCAGAGCGATTTTGTGATTAACTCAATTTGCATCAATTTAAGTAGGTGGGTATTTTAATTTAGAAATTGTTTCTGAATGGACGTCTAAAGTGAAAATCGATTTGGGCATCGTTTCTTTCGAATTTCATAATTTGTAATTGCCCGAGAATGTATGGGCTTTAATGTGTGCTGAAGCGTCTGTATTTTTAGAGTCATTAGAGTCCATATAGGTTTCTTTGTGAAAGAAGTTTGAGGTTGGAACTCGCCGAAATGTTCGGTATAAGTTCAAACTCGTTCTAGGCAATACGAGGAGAAATTCGAAGAGAATTTGGCCGAAGCGTTCGGAGGAAGCAAGTTGGTCAAAGGCGGTGCAAAGAGTTCGAAGTCCGCTCAAGACGTAGCTTGTTGTTCAAGCTTGTAATAAATTAGTTATTGCTTGCTAAATGCCAAAATCGATCCACTTTAGTGTGTTTAATTAATTATGCATTATGAATGTATGTTTTAATCGAAATCCATGTTTGTATGTGCATAACGTATGCCATATAGATTTAAAATCCCACCGTAGGAAGCATGCTCCATGCATAGTAATTATGTTATAAGTGTTATAATATATAGTATGTATATTTAGGAATTCATGAGAATTAATATAAAAGTTATATTAATTCATGAATTGGATGTTGTTAGTTTAATAGAGAAATTGATATAAGCGTTATATTAATTATGAAATTGAAGTTACAATTTTGGTAATCCTAGTTTTATGCATATTGTATATTATAAGTGTTGTATTGTATATGCATGTTTAATTCATGAGTATTAATATAAGAGTTATATTAATTGATGAATTTGATGTTGTTGTTTAAATAGAATAATTGATATAAGTGTTATATTAATTATGAAATTAAAACTTCCAACATTTGTATTATGCATATTGTATGTTATAAATGTTATAATGTATAAGATGCATGCTTAATTCATAATAATTGATATAAGTGTTATATTAATTTATGAATTAGGAGTTGTATATTAAAGAGCATAATTGATATAAGTGTTATATTGATTATGAAATTAAATATTCAACTTGTCATGCATTAGTGATTGTATGTTTGAGAAGCATATAGATAGTTGTTATAGAAAGTATGTTTTTGCAAGTGTTGTAAAAATGACTTAGACTTTTAAAATCTATAACAAAGATAAGTGGCATGCTCATTTAGGGTTAAATGGTTCGGTCTGTTTTATTAGATAAAATAGGTCGTTATCTCGTAAATGTTAAGGTTATGAGAAACTCGCCCGGAGAACTCTTGTCTAAGGTTGGAAGAAAATGAATTGACGGATCACCTCCTACCTGGGGACTAACCGGTACTTGAGTAAAGTTAACCAGGCTTTATGAGCGTGCATGAGAGGTGTGAGGTTAATTAAATCTGTTAATAACCTAGACATCTCAGGTAAATAGTTTGCCTAGACTTTAGGTTTTATATTCTTAGCCGGATAAAACCTGGAGTATTTACCCTTAAATTACCGTCCACGATGCTTAGTAGAAGTGTTGAGAAGGAATATATGATATATCCCTCTCCTGCTACGCACTCCCTAAAAGTTCACAACGTGAGAATTTTGCTTGGCCTCATGATGCAATATGAGGCATCTCCAGACGGGTGGTGTTTGCAACTTTCAATAGCAAGGTGAATGGAGTAAGTGTCCATAGTAAGTGGGAGAATGAAGTGCGTCGGTGCTTCCTGTGGTCTCCTCCGTTGGATTGAACCGTGAGATTCCCATGTTCCGCCTGCAGGCTGCCCTAGGGGCACCATCCAAACGGAGGGTTGGTCATGGGAGATCGAACACCTCAGTCACCATTTATGGATAAAGAAACATAGGGCCATTCCCAACACTGACATTCCATACGGTTGCTATGTTGGGGCCGTTCTGTGCGTTCTAAAAACGGAGGGTCACACTTACGGGATTTGCTAAGGAGTTAGCAAATTCAGACCAAAAATGATAACTAAGATGCTATAAGAATATGAGTTATTCTGGTGATAGCATTTAGTCAAGAATGTCTTGATTGAGTAAAGGAGTGCTCACCTACCCTATGGTAGGGACCATTCTGACTTACTAAAGTATCGTAGTTAGTAAATAAAGAGTTTGGGTACTTTATTTACTTTTAAATTTTTCTTAATTGGTTTAAATAGGTTAAAACTGTTTCACTAATATATTTACATTCTTTTTCGGCATGTCGAGCTCGTTTTATTCAGTTGTTAGCTCACGACAAATTAACCGAACAGAATTACGGAACCTGGAAGTCGAACCTGAATACGATTCTGGTTCTGGACGACCTGAGGTTTGTCTTAACGAAGGAATGTCCTTCAGCTTCTGGCTCGAGTGCATCTCGAAGTTTTCGAGATGCATACGATCGATGGATTAGGGCTATTGATAAAGCCCAAATCTATATCTTGGCAAGCATATTTGATGCCTTGTGCAAGTAGTATGAGGTTATGATTTCCGTAAAGGAAATCATGTCTTCATTACAAGCAATGGTGGACACTCGTCCTCATCACTTCGTAATGAAGTCCTCAAGTTCGTTTATAACTCTCGCATAGTGGAGGATACCTCTGTTAGGGAGCTTGTCCTTAACGTGATGGTCCACTTTAATGCGGCGGAAGTAAACGTTGCTACCATCGTTATTTCATACTTATCAGTTCCTGTACACTTCCAAAGGAATAGAGAATGAGGCAAATGTTGTCACTTCGACGAAGTTCCTTAAGAGGTCGGCGTCAGGAAGTAAGCCTAAGTCTGCTTCTCTGAGTAATGAGATTATTCAGAAGAAGAAGAGTAACAGGAGGAAGGGCAAAGCCCCTACTGTTCGCAAAGTAAAGTCTTCAGACAAAGGAAAATGTTTCCATTGTAATGAAGATGGGTATTGGAAGCGTAACTGCTCCAAATACTTTGCTGAGAAACCACTATTCGTGGATATGAATGTCATACCTGGATGTCTTCAGGAATCACTATTTGTGTTTGTTTTTCTATAGGAAACTAGTTCCTGACAGTCGTTTTCTCGCTGTGAGATACGGAGATATCGTTGCAGCTGAACTAGTGGGAGAGTTTGTAGTTGTTGTATAGAGATAATAACATTTGTTATATGTAATTATTGTCTATATTTCTGGTTTAAACTGAACACTTGTATATTATATCTTTTGGTTTTATAAATGAACAGTTCATTTAGCAAAAGGTATATACTGATGTGTTCTATTAAACTCGAAAACAACTAGCATGTTAAGACTCACAGTGTAAAGAAAGCTATAGTTGAATTCAATAATGGTTGTTGATCAAACTGGATCTTCTCAACTGTTGAGAAAGCCTCAATGCAGTGGGAGGGTTGTAGGACAACCCAATTCGCTGCATTGGCTTGTCTTAAACTCGAAGTTATCATATTTGATGATAACATTGAGGATTCATTGTCTTTAATTAGGCAATGGATCACATAGACAAGGCCAAATGGCTCAAAGCCACAAATCTATGGATGGTATTGAGACCAAGTCACTAAGGTGAAAACCTTTATGGCTTGACTTTCTGGTAATGGGATTGTCCGAAGAGAAAGTGTTTATTGTGTATACTCTCTTTCTCTTGTTGCCAGACGTAAGTTAAATAGATGACTCTTATCCACTATCATGTTCTATCTTTATAGAATTTGGCAAGTGGGTGTCAAGATAACTTTTCTGCAGAATTGTTATCTTGATTGAGTATCTATGAGTCTCTACCAGAAAGATTCATAGTTTGGGACAAAGAGCAAATGGTTTGCTGGTTTATTCGATTCATTTATGAATTGGCGAAAGCATCTTCGTCCTGAACTGTAAGGTTTGATACAGTGATCAAATCTTATGGCTTTGAACAATAAATTGATAAACCTTGTTTGACAAGGGTTTAGTCAATGTTGTAGCTTTCATAAACTGTTTCCGTAATTAATGTTCTAATCATTGAGAATGATGTAGGATTCTTTTCTGGCAATAAGCATTAACTAGCGAACCATTCCCAAATTGTTGATTTGGAGGTAGGCTTAGTTTGTTCTAAGGATTCAGGTTGATCTGAGTCGTAAGAACATATCGCTAGTGTTGTCTCTAAAATCTTTTATTGATAAGTTGTTGTCAATATTCGATGGTCAATGGAAATGGTTTCCTGAGACACCTCAAGTGTTGAGGATACGAGATGCACCCAAGTGCATTTACATATTGGAGGTTAGGTGTATCTTTTGAGATACATGACCCGATATGTGCTATGCAGTGGGAGCTGTCAGTAATATTAGTCCAATTGGATTGGATTCCGGTTAAAGTTTTTTCCTTGTACTTAGAGGAGTAGAATACAAGAGTTGTATTGTTGATTCCTCGTTGGTAGCTAAGTCTATTTGCAGCTTGTGAAGTAGCAATAGGTTTATATGTTGAGCTCGTAGATAGTTGATAACTCCATTTTGGAGCTATTATTCACTTCCTTATTATGGCTAAATTCCGCATTTAATTGTATAATTAATCTCGTTTATAGGAGAAATGCGGCAAAGAGCTCGTGCGTCCATTGGACCCGTTTCGGAGCTAAAAGCGGAGTTTTAACGCCCCGGGAGTGCATCGGGAAAGGGCAAGTCGATCCAAGAAGAAACGGACCAAAATTTCCTAGGAGAGGCAATTTTTCCAGCCCCAAACCCGAGAGCTAGCGTCGAGCAATAGCGTCGAGACGCTAGCTCGACGCTACCGAAGCGTCGAGACCCTGCTGCGGCATCGAGACGCTCCGGAGGAGGCGCGCGCAAGGAATTATCGGGCCAACGTCGAGACGCTCGCCTAGCGTCTCGACGCCATCGCGAGGCGCGCGCGGATCACTTAGGGCGTAGCGTCTCGACGCTACGACGATTTTAAAGAAGCTGTAGGACGATTTTTGCAGCACTTCTTGCGATTTTCTTGTGCGGTTTTTCATCTTCTTCCTCTCGGCTTTTCCCCCATTTTCACCTTAGCTCCGCCATTTGTGGCTTGTTTATGAGCTTGTAATTTGTAATAGGATAGGGATGACTTCCACGGCCTTCCTTGGAGCGGTGATGACAATCCGTCCCATGGACGGCTAAGGTAAAGTGAACGGTTTGGGATAAATTTGAGGGATTGTTGTTAGACTTTTTAGCTTTGATAACTTATGCTTAGTTTACAAATTGGTGGCTGATTTGTATGCATTTATCATTCTTGCTTCACCCTATGCATGTGTTAGATTTCGCCGATTGACACTCGTGTTTTCTAGCATTTTGTTAACGTTAAAGAGTAGCGATGTCGTGCCTCTCACTATTCGACTAGTAACACAGAATGATAAAATTAAACCGGAGTATCGAGTCATGCATGATATAAATTAGTCATTTTTTCACCAATTTGCATACTTTTTCATAGCTTTTTCATATAAGCCTTAAATTAACATCATTTCACAAAATCTCACTTTTAAGCACACATTATGCTAAGTTCTAACTAAACTGCTCAAGAATTTCCATGAATATCAAGTAATTAAAGTCCTAAATAACACTCATTTGGAGAGGTAACATCTACACAGCTCTTCCCAACCATGATTGACAATGCCTGTGCGTAAGATTTGCGGCAGGTCAGACAGAGTATCCAAGCACTCTCTCTCGTGGAGGAGTTCCCAATTCATCAAGGTCAAGCCCCTTGCCTTTGCTGCCTCAGACACGTATCTCTCAGTTGACGGTTCATCGTCCTAAAACATTTTCTTTTTACCCTTCGCCTTTGCCTTGGCTTTAGCTGCCTCAACAGCTTCTTTTTTCAATTTCTTGGCAGGGTGCTGGGAAGCTTTCTTCTTCGCAGCTCGCATTGAAGGCTTCGGCTTCTTAGCCTTTACTATCACTGGAGTCCTCTTCTCAGGCACCGTCTCTTCCTCCTTCTCCAATTCAGTCGTCAATTCAACAGCCACCCGGTTTATCCGCTCATCTATGGTTTCGGCAGCAGGCGACTTTCTCTCATTTTCTTGCTCAGTAGGAATGTCGTCCCTAAGGGGGCTGATGATTTCCTCATCTTCTTGTGCATCTCCCACTGTGGCAGACGCAAAATTTGGCTAATCTGTAGGGGAAACCTCGGTCCTAGACTGCTGTTGCGTAGATGAAGGACTTTGCATGGCAGTTTCGAATGAAGGCTTGCTGGTGGTGGGGCTTTCCTCGCTAGTGGACTCTCTACTTTTGGTTTTTGGGTCTCTTCTTGCTGTGACCTTTCTCTTCCTTTTTGCAGGGACTTTCCTAGGCTCAGAAGGGTTGGCTGCCTCAGCCGAGGCAAAGGAGATCAGGACATCTCCTGCCATAGCCTTTTCTTCAGTTGTAGGCGACGGATTTGCTGGAACTTTAGAGCTTCCAGCTTCGGCGTGAAGAGACTCTCTGGTTGACACCATTGTTAATTTTTCGCAGCTTAGAGAGAGATGGATTCTTGAGAAGAAGAAGGGAGAAAGTCTTTTGAAAGCTCGAATAGGTTTCGGAATTGTGAATGAGAAGTGGGTTGTTCAGGCGTTCCCAATTTATAACGGTTTGAAAAATTAAAGGCGACGCCTTTGCGGACTCCGCAACGCAATCGCAATACGAAAATCTTCAGAATATAACCGTTGGGGATTTTTATTTCCTATTTTGGCGACTGCCGCAAAATCTGCACAATCCCCAATCCCTGAAATTTCTGATCTTTCCTATAATTTCTCTATTCCTCTTAATTCATCCATCCAAATTGCCGTTCTGAATTTCAATCACCGCCCTCCTAATTTCAATCCTCATTAAACAAAATTAATTAATTTCAGAAATTTAAGAATTCAATTGAAAACATTAAATTAAAATACATAAGCATATTTGGCAAATTTTTCACATCTAAAACATTTGAGCAAAATGATATGTCGATTAACGCCCATGCTCATCCCTTCTTGATGGATTTGAAACTTCGGACAAGAGGAACGCCGAGAGCGTCATCACGTCTCCTTCCTCGTAATAGTGCTTCAACCTTGCACCATTCACCATAAATGGTTGGCCCTGTTCCAGATTTTGTATCTCAATTGCACCATGCACAACAACGTTAGTAATGACAAAGGGACGAGACCAACGAGATTTAAGTTTTCCAGGAAAAATCTTCAATCTCGAATTAAATAGCAAAACATGCTGACCCTTCTTAAAATCCTTTGGCCTTAGTCTACTATCATGCCAGATTTTAGTTTTTTCTTTATACATCTTAGCATTTTCGTATGACATGTGCCTTAATTCATCCAATTCATGCAATTGCAGAGACCGCAATGTTCCCGCATTAGTTACGCAAAAATTTAACTCCTTTAAAGCCCAAAAGGCTTTGTTTTCTAATTCGAGGGGGAGATGGCATGTCTTTCCATAAACTAACCTATAGGGAGACATTCACAAAGGTGTTTTATATGCAGTTCTATATGCCCATATTGCATCATCTAATTTAAAAGACCAATCCTTTCTATTTGGTTTTACAACTTTTTCTAGGATACTTTTGATCTCTTTATTATAAATTTATGCTTGCCCATTTGAATGGGGATGATAGGGTGTTGCCACCCTATGCTTAACATTATACTTGGCCAACACATTTTCCATAGATTTGTTTATGAAGTGCGAGCCTTCATCACTTATGATGGCACGTGGAGTGCCAAATCGTGTGAAAATATGTCTATTCAGAAATTTTATAACAGTTTTAGCATCATTCAAAGGACATGCAATTGCCTCAACCCACTTTGAGACATAGTCTACAGCTACTAAGATGTACAAATTACAAGCAGAGGGTGGAAATGGTCCCATGAAGTCAATACCCCATACGTCAAAGAGTTCTAACTCTAAGATGTATGTCAGAGGCATCTCATCCTTCCTACTGAGGTTACCTGTTCATTGGCATTCATTGCAAGTGCGTGCATATTCATGTGCATCCTTGAAGATCGTGGGCCAGAAATAACCACTCTTAAATACCTTTGCAGCAGTTCTTTGACCACCAAAGTGCCCTCCATACGGAGCTGTATGACAATGCTGCAAAATGGACTTTGCTTCAGCAGCTGATACACATTTCCTTAGCAATCCATCCACACAGCATCTGTAGAGAGTTCGATCATCCCAAAGCTACTTTCTAGCATCATTTAAGAACTTCTTTTTATCCTGCCCCTTGTTGAATTCTGGTAACACCTGCGAGGCAAGAAAATTTGCAATGTCAGCAAACCATGGCTCATCATTATCATCACAATGTACTAAAACAAAAATATGTTCATCAATAAAAGAATCCATCATTGCGGGCTCCCCAATAGATTCGCAACAACTCTGCAATCTTGATAAATGATCAGCAACTACGTTTTCACATCCCTTTTTGTCTCAGATTTCCAGGTCAAACTCCTGCAAAAGTAACACCCATCTAATTAGACGAGGCTTGGCATCAGCCTTCCTCATTAAGTACTTTATTGCAGCATGATCAGTATACACAATTGTCTTATTTCCCACAATGTATGACCTGAACTTCTCACATGCAAAAACTACAGATAACATCTCCTTTTCTGTGGTAGTATAGTTGCATTGAGCTTCATTCAATGTTTTACTTGCATAATATATAGGATGTGTCAATTTCTCTCTCTTTTGACCAAGCATGGCTCCAATCGCATAATCACTTGCATCGAACATCAATTCAAAAGGCATATCCCAATTTGGACCGATTATGATTGGAGCTTTTACCAAGGCAGTCTTAAGCTTAGTCCAAGCTATAAAACATTCATCTGTGAAGATGAAAGTTCTATTTAGCTCAAGAAGCTCACAGAGGGGTTTGAAAATTTTTTAGAAATCTTTTATGAATCTTCTATAAAACCCTGTGTGTCCTAGGAAACTTCTTATGGCTTTTACATTTTTGGGCTCAACCAGTTTCTCAATGACTTCTATCTTGGCCCTATCAACCTCTATTCCTGCCTTAGACACTCTATGTCCCAAAACTATGCCTTCTTCCACCATGAAGTGGCATTTTTCCCTATTCAAGACTAGATTGGTTTCCTCACATCGAGTGAGTACTTGTCCTAAATTGGCTAGACAGTGGTTAAAGGAATCACCAAATACTGAGAAGTCATCCATGAATATTTCTACTATGGACTCAGCTAAATCAGAGAAGATTGCCAACATACATCGTTGGAACGTTGCTGGTGCATTGCAGATGCCGAATGGCATTCTGCGAAAAGCAAACGGATCAAATGGACATGTAAATGTTGTCTTCTCTTGGTCTTTAGGGTCTAGGGTGATTTGATTATACCCTAAGTAGCCATCTAAAAAGCAATAGAAGGCTTTGTCAGCTAATCTATCAAGCATTTGATCGATGAAAGGCAGAGGGAAATCGTCTTTTTTTGTTTCTTTGTTAAGCTTTCGGTAGTCCATACACACTCTCCATCCTGTGAAGGTTCGAGTGGGTATTAATTCATTGCTCTCATTAACCACTACTGTCATACCCCCGTTTTTGGGTACACATTGGATACGGCTGACCTAGTGACTGTTAGATATTAGGAAGATTACACCAGCATCCAACCATTTAATAATTTCCTTTTTAACTACCTCCTTCATGAAGGGGTTCAGCCTACGTTGATGTTCAATTCTAGGTGCGTGCCTAGTAGCGATATTTTTGAACTATCGCTATAAATTTCGGGATGTCGAGTCCCGCCAAAATAAAATTTATATACCTATTAACCTTAGCTTTGCAGCTAGCGGCAACAGGGTCGATCCACAGAGAAGGACGTGATTGAAATTAAAGTTGAAGTGGAAATTAATTGACAAAATTGGGTTTTGTAACAAAGGGGGAGTTTAAGCCTGCAACTACAGAAATTAATCGCTAACGGAAGAATTAAAGAGAAAGAGAATAACGAGTGCACGGTTCGGGGATTTTTCAGGATTTCTTTGCTAGACATTCTACCACTTATCATTTAATACAATCCTAAGGCTAACAGTTTGTCATACACGCGGTCGGTTATCTGGGAACCCCCTTGTGTAACCGGCTCCATAGCAATTAACTAAATCAAAAGATCTAATTAAACATTGTTTAAAGTTTCATTAGAGTGATCAGCCCCAAATTGACTCTAAACAGTCACTAGCATACCGCGACGGACATTCGACCACGTAATCAAATTGCTAACTGGCTACCCGCCAACGCTGAAGTACCCAACAATTATCATGCATGACTCGATACTCCGATTTATTTCATTGTTCTGTGTTACTAGGAGAATAGTGAGAGGCACGGCATCGCTACTCTTTAACTCTAACATATGCTAGAAAACTCGATTATCCGTCGGCGAAATCTAACACATGCATGGGATGAAGTAAGAACAATAAATGCATGCAAATCAGAAACCAAATCAGAATTTATAGCATGGATTATCAAAGTGTAGAAGTCTAACAAATAATCCCTTAAATTACCCCAAACCGTTCACAATACCTTAGCCGACCATGGGGCGGATCGTCACAAACGCTCCAACGGAGGCCATGGACATCATCTCTAAACCTATTACAAATAAAAGCTCCAAATCTAGGCCACAAATGGCGGAGCTAAGCAAAAAAGGGAAGAAAAACCGAGAGGAAGAAGATGAAGTTCGGAAAAAAGCTGCTGAAAAATCGTCTTCTGTCAATTTAAATCCGTCGGAGCGTCGAGACGTTGGGACAGCGTCGCGACGCTACGACCTAATGAAACCGCGCGCGCCTCGCGATGGCGTCGAGACGCTAGGCGAGCGTCTCGACGCTGGCCCGATGATTTCTTGCGCGCGCCTCCCTCGGAGCGTCTCGACGCCACGGCAGGGTCTCGACGCTTGCTTTCGGGTTTGGGCTGGAAAATTGCCTCTCCTAGGCAATTTTGGTCCGGTTCTTCTTGGATCAACTTGCCCTTTTCCCGATGCACTCCCGGGGCGTTAAAACACCGCTCTTAGCTCCGAAACGAGTCCAATGGACGCATGAGCTCTTCACCGCAATTCTCCTACAAATGAGACATATTAACAAATTAAATGCGAAATTTAGCTAGAATTAGGAAGTGAATAATAGCTCCAAAATGAAGTTATCAAACACCCCCAACTTGAATCTTGCTAGTCCTCGAGCAAGGCTAATAAAGAAATTGACTCTAAGGACATGCTTACATGCTACTAATTCAAATCTCAATGCATTTTACAAATTCAAACACAACATAATCATGAAAGCAATCCGTGCATGCATTTACTACGAACATATCAAAAATTAACTATCGCTCCCTAACGTGTGTGTGTGTGCTAGACAACCTATCCTAAACTCACATAAGCCAGGAAAACCACATGCAACATATCATCCCGTTTTTCCCCTACTTCTAGCGTTTAAGAACAGTCTACACTTGACTTACACGAGAGAGAGAAGCAAACTAAGAGACCTAAATATTTTCTCATTCTTTTTCTTTTTACGAGTACTTTGTACCCTTCATTAAGGTTCTTTGAACCCAAATTTTTATTCTTTTTTTCTTTCCAACCTCGAGTTGCCTAACACGTCAAATTCATGCATAAACTTCACATTTTTAAGGACTAACGCTCACTTCTTAGGTGCACCTATAAGAAGGAGGAGCGCCTCGAGAGAATTTTCTTGCTATCATGCTTTTCTATTTTTTTTTATTTTAGGCTTAGCGTGAGCTAACTCGATTAATCGACCACTAACTCTCATGCAACAAGCTACCTAAGGGTGCCTTTCGGGGTGACAACAAGAATTAATGCTACATGCAATCAACTAAGCCTACGGGGATCAGGACGAGGTTGCTAAGTGCTCGATAGATGCAAGGGAGCAACATAATTTTTTTTTTTAATTTTTGACATGAACCTAATAAATGCAAAACTCATCATGCAAAAACTAGATTATGTACATGCTCAGATTTCCAACATGCATTTCCTAGATTATCATAATTAGAAAACAGTAAACAGAGTCTCAAGCACTTCAATATTCAAAATTAGCACTGCTCAACCAACTACACATGCAAGTCCACGACATCCACCCCCAACTTCAAAAGTTGGCATTGTCCTCAATGCCACTTAATCAGATACACAAAGTTAAAGGGAAAGAGAAACTACACTTCCCTGATTCTTTGTGAAGTTGGTAAAGGAAAGGACGCGGCGCGATCATCATCGAAGCCCAAAATTTTCCTCAACTTCTTCGATTCCCTAAAAAAACGGCAAGCTACATAAGGCTAAATTAAACTAAAAACAACAAAAAACAGAAATGAAATTAAGACAGAAAAAACATTTCAACACTCGGGTACCTCCGAGAAGCGCAGAATTTTTAAAGTCGTTTGCTCGACTGAATTCTCTCCAACGATTCATCCATATTCCGACAGTGCGGGGGACGTTCCAGTCTTGTCCTCCTCCACACTGCACCTGCAAACACCATTCAAAATTTTCTTTTCTCTTCGTGCCTCTAGCACGTGAATATCATCGTGGTTAGTGTTGCGTGCTCAATGTGTTAATGAGAATAAGTAATAAGAGAGAGAGAGCACTCAGAACATGCAAGCATACATGATCTTATAGCAAGTAGTAAGTATATTTCATTCGTTTTCCCACAGAGATTTATTTTTAGCTATTCGCGAAGTGTTTTGTTAAGAAAGAAGGGGTGGATTTGATGGGGAAAAATTGGTTTTTAATTATCTAATTTTTGCTGAATGTGTAAAGGAATGCAACATAAACAGATGCAAGTTGAAATTAGACTCAAAGGACAAGAGATGGAATTAATAAACGAAGAAGAAAACAGCTAAACAGAATGGTGACTTAGCAGAATTGCGGATACCGCAATGTTATCGCAATTGTAAAAACAGTAATAGTGTGTAAATGGGTGAATTAAGGGCTACTAATGACTATCCTATAGGCATTTTTATACGATTCTCAAGCACTGGATCTACTCTCTATGCATCAAACTATCCCAATCTCATGTATCGTCCGATTCCATGCATTAGATTCTTTAGTTTACTCAACTCAAAGTAAGGTCTTAAGCATCTTGTTAAGGCAGAAAGATATGGTTTGTACTAGGGAAACGCCTATTCCTAGGCCGTTTCCTGGTTACCTTGAAAGGCTAGCATGATAATATGACTCTGAACTCTTACTCCTTCCAGAGGTTAGGAGTTCTTTGGACAAAATGGATGGCCAATCGAAATTGCCCGTGGGATGAAGCTTACATACAATCAATGCTTCGAGAGCTATCCTACATGCTTGATTCACGTTTTTTAGCCTATAGTATTGTCATTAGCATGCCCCTAAGTGACTTAGTTACTCATGGATATAAGGAGAACAGATCTAAAAGATAAAATAGACATGCTTAGAAGGGAAATGTGTGTAAAACAGCAAGGGAAAGCAGTAGAATGCAAAGGCGAGAACTGTGAAATACTGAATTCTATGTTTGATTGATTGATTGTTTGAACGAACATAAGAGATACTTAAAGTAAAGAACAGAAAGACAGAACACAACGAAATGAACTAAATTCGCCACAAGAACAGAAACAACACAAGACAGAAGGAGAAAATGGAAATGAAGAACAAAAACAGTAAAACAGCTTCGAATGTCTCGTTGCAGTCGCCTCGAATGAAGGATGAGAAAGAACAGCCTTGCTTGGATGAATCCAATCGGGAGAGAAGAAGAATCTCCTCTCCTTCCTATCAGATTATCGATTCCAACAGCTGAGCTTCGCAAACCAGCAGACGGCAAAGGAAAACAGGAGAAAAGATGGACTGCGAGAAGACTTCTACGCTTTCGGATGATGTTTGAACCTCCGACTTTGACCCCCTTTTATAGTAGTTTGCAGGTGCGTTTGGGCCAAGGAGAACCATCAATCTTCAACGTCATATATCAGAATGGATGGAGGAGAAAGAACGAATCCCTGAAATCATGGAAATTAACAGAAAAAGATTAGTCAACTTACGATTTTCACTTGAATAATTGCGGCTTCAGCAATGTTTCCGCAATGCTGTCGCAATGCAGTTTTTTTTCATTCTTTTCCTTCGGTTTTCAACCCTTTTCTTTCCTATTGTGCATAAGTCCTAATTTAGCTACCTTCTTCTCATTCTCATATTTAAGCATAGGTTTAAGCTAAATGCTATCAAAAACACCTAAAAGTGTTCATCTTCTTAAGCTAAATGGGTCCTAAATAAGTCACTTTCAGAGACTTAACACACCCCCAAACTTAAGGTTTTGCTTGTCCTCAAGCACACTAAGGACTTACCTAGGCTACTGTTTCATCTTCTTTAACCACCTACTGACTTCCTTATACCCCTATCTATAGCAATGTTGTCCTGTGACACACTTCTACGCTTAAAACTACCCTCTTATCTAGCTTCTTCTGACTTTGCCCGCCTAACACTCCTTCTGCTTTCATTAACTTCCTACAACTGATCTATTTACTTTTGTCATATCATGCCACTATCCCTAAGGTTTCAAATTCTGCCTAGCTTTACCTCAGACTCAGTACATGCTTCTAGCTTTATTTTTAATGTGTCTAGGATTCCTTAGAGTCATGCCAGTCTTAGTATTAACGGTGATAGTAGTACTTTTAGAGAACAACCTAAACCCTAGCATCACTACATTGGATAAACACTCATCTCCCTAAACAACCCTACAAGTTTCACATTTGTGCTTAGCTAATTGAGGATCAGAGTTCTTTTTAAATAGGACATCTAAGCCACAAAGTTATAACTCCTAGGTATACATTCTTCTTCCCTATGCTTTTCCCTTTTTCTTACTTAGGTGGAGCCTTTCCTTTGGTTGCCTTTTGATGCAATGCCACTTGTGGGTCACACACTTGGCACTGATTACTTAGCAACCTAAGAAAGACCCCCCTCTTTATTCTATTCTTCATTTTTTTTTTTTCAGTTCATCATTTTTTTGTAAAGGAGAAGAAGAATGCTTATGTTTCTAAGGGAGAGAGGAATGTTCCTAGGCCTAGGGTGGCCTCCCCCAAACTTCAACTACTCATTGTCCCCAATGAGTGTCTGAGGTGGCACACCCCCAAACTTGTCCTAGAAGCATCTAGTCTAAGGTAAAACAAAGAGAATCTAAAAGACCTAGGCATAGACAGAACATTCTAAAAGAAAATATCATAGCAGCAGGAATTTGAAAAAAAACAGACAGATAAGGTCTTAAAGTTGTGCATGCTGAGCTTTTTAGAGGTTAATTTAAACTATCAAAGGATGTCCTATGACACTCATCCAGCATGCTCTTAGATAAGCTATATAAGGTAGTCGTGATAGCAGCAAAAGATGGAATTTAAACAGATCACAGCCTAGCTAAACAGATAGTCCAAAACATGCTTTCAGTAATAAAAATTGCGGGGACCGCAATTATTTCGCAATTAAGTCAGGGCAGATATAACAGTGATTAAGGCCCCTAAGCATGCTCTTTCCAGTCATTCAAGCTCTCCTAAAAATAAAACAAAACTACCCTACCTAGTCACCTATCATCAAGCTATACTAAGCAAAATTAAAAACATAAAACTAAGCATCTAAAACAGATCAAAAGTGTACTAAAAACAGCATAATTCACATAGGCTATCAGAAAGCAGAAAATTGTTTTTTTTTTTTTCTAAGGGAACAGCAATACTCCCTTCAGTGCAATTCAAACCAGCACTCAAACGTCTTCATCCTCATCAGGTTGCCGTGGTCGTGGGGGCACCCATGGAGTCAAGAGATTTGTGGGGAAGTCAGGGAAGATGCACCCAAGTTGGTCTGCAACTTCCTTGTCCCTTGCCTGTGCGTAAGTGGCCCATTGAGCCATCCTCCTTTGCATATCCATCAGGCACGCCATGGATAGTGACTGATCAGCAGCCAGCCTATCCAGTTCAAACTCCATATTCCCCTTCCTCTTCAGCCTCAAGCTAGCAGGCAGCTCCAAGTGGCCTGTGTAAGCCATCTGCTGCTCCAGTCGCTCAGTGGGGACTCCTGCAAGCAAACATAGTTTGGTTATGGTGTTAGGGAAAAACAGTGGTCCATTACCTTTCTTGGCGCACTCAGCAATGGCAGCTGACATAATTTCCCCCACATTGACCGTGAGACCTCGCATAATGGCGTAGACCAGCAGCGATCTGCTCTGGTTGATGGTCGTCTCATGGGTCACAGGGGCCAGCTTCCTCCGTACAAAGGCAAACCATACAGCTGCCTTTGCTGTCAGGTTGGCACTCATGAGAGTGTGCCTCCCATTGCGTGATACAGTCCACGCTGCTTCAGGTTGGCCAATGGTTCGAATGGCCTCCTCCAGCACTGCCTCAGTAGGCTCATCAACGATCCGTGCATAATCAGTGTGTCTTTGGCCCTTGAGGCCATAAGCTTCGTTGATAGCTTTTGCTGAGTAGTCCACCTCTACTCCCCTCACCACAGAGAGCCCCTCTTCAGAGTTGCGCAGGTTGGCGTAGAAGTCGTATACCATAGCTGTGTAAGCCGGATTGGGTGGCCTACACAACTCCTCCCAGCTGTGATTGATAATCCCTGCGCGCAAGAACTGCGGCAGGTCAGCAGGTCTGTCGAGGAAGCCCTTCTCATGTAGCAACTCCCTCTTCCTCAGCTCAACGCCTCTGGACTCAGCATCAGAGGAAACATACCTCACTGACTGAGGCTCATCTTCAGGGTAGAGCTTGGCCTTCCCTTTATCTGCTGGCTTGGCTGACTCGGCAGCCTCAACCTTGAGTCGTTTAAGCGAAGGCTCAGTGCTTTCGTCGTCTGCTGAAGGCGCCCTTTTGGCCTTCTTCTTTTTCAGCTTCTTGGATCGCTTGGCCTTGACAATCTTGGCCTTCTTCTTCTTCTTGAGCTTTGCCTTGATGTTGATCTGCTGGAGGCATGCCCCCAGCGTCTCTTCCATGGAATCATCCTGCTGCGCAGGGCTCTCGGCACTTGCTTCCCTCATAGGTGAGAAAACCTCCTCGTCCTCACCTTCCCCACTGCCCTGCGTTGATTCTTGATAATCCCCATATGGGAATTCAGGGTCAGGCCGTGGGGAAGTGTGTGACGGCGTGGTGGTTTGCTCTGCTGTAGGTGTCTGCGCAGAACTAAGTGGCGAAGATGGCAGTTCAGGACTCTGCGCTGGTTCAGATGGTGAAGGGCTGTGCGCAGGCGATGCAGATGGCGACGAACCCTTCTTGGTCGACTCGTGGGACGCACGATCTGTTTCTTGACTCTCCACAGAGGGAGTCTTGGCTTTTCTTGGTTCGGCGGCCGTCTCGACACTCCACCGGCGCTTCTTGGGTGTGCCTGCTGGTTCAGAGGGTCCAGCAGGAATTTCTGTGACAACCCTCCACTTCTTCCTACGGACCGGAAGCTTGGGGAGACGTTCGGTGCGTGCAGCGTCAGCCGTAGCCAAGGCAAGTAGTGCGTCTCTCGCAGCTGTCTCAGTAGCGTCATCAGCCCTCTTCTTGGCTGCGGATCTTTCAGCCCGTGTGAACACCATTGTTGAGTCTTGGAGGTTTGGAGAGAAGGATCAAAGATGAAGAGAATCGCAGCTTTCTTGGAATTCAGAGAGTGAGAGAATCGTATCGATCGAGCGCCTTCTAACGGATATAAAGGAAACGGCTAAATCCCAACGGCTATATTTTGCGGATCCTGCAATTCCAGCGCAATTTTAGGGATTTTTTTTCATCGAAATGGCAAACTTTGCTCGTCCGTATCTTTTATTTGGCTCGATCGTTTCTTGATTTTTAAAGCTGGAATTACTCTCCTTGATTCCCTCTTTCGATTCCCTACAAAAAGAAATAAAAGCAACATCAAATTCGTAATTAAAATCATACAACAAAACATACAAATGATAACCGGAAAATCGCAAAAAATAAACTAAGGCATGCGCCTTATGTTGACGAGCACAGCAATCACTCGTCCTCTCTCGTTCTTTTTTCATGCTTCAGTCAAGAGGCAGGCCGAGAGAGTCTTCACATCTCCTTCCTCATAGTAGTGCTTCAACCTTGCACCATTAACCATAAATGGTTGGCCTTGCTGCAAGTTCTTTATCTCTATGGCACCATGAACAAACACATTAGTAATCACAAATGGACCTGACCATCTAGACTTAAGTTTCCCTGGAAATAATTTCAACCGTGAGTTAAACAACAAGACAAGTTGACCCTTCTTAAAATCCTTAACTCTAAGTCTACTATCGTGCCAAATCTTGGTCTTTTCCTTATACATTTTAGCATTTTCATAGGCCATATGTCTAAGCTCATCAAGCTCATGTAATTGCAAAGACCTCAGTGTTCCTGCATCCTTTACACAAAAATTCAATTCCTTCATGGCCCAAAATGCTTTGTTTTCTAACTCAAGTGGTAAGTGACAAGTCTTGCCATAAACCAGCCTATAAGGAGACATACCTAGGGGTGTCTTATATGCTGTCCTATAAGCCCAAAGTGCATCCTCAAGCTTGAAGGACCAGTCTTTCCTATTAGGTTTGACCACTTTTTCTAGGATGTTCTTAATTTCCCTATTAGAAATTTCAGCCTGTCCATTCGAGTGTGGGTGATAGGGAGTGGCTACTCTATGTCTAATGTTATATTTAGCCAACACTCTCTCCATAGCCTTGTTAATGAAATGTGACCCCTCATCACTAATGATGGCACGAGGTGTCCCAAACCTAGTAAAAATGTGCCTATGCAAGAAGTTGGTGACTGTTTTAGCCTCATTATTAGGACATGCTTTGGCTTCTACCCACTTGGACACATAGTCTACTGCCACTAATATGTAAAGGTTACCTGATGATGGAGGGAATGGCCCCATGAAGTCAATGCCCCACACATCAAAGAGCTCCAACTCTAAGATGTAGGTGAGGGGCATCTCATCCTTTCGACTGAGGTTACCTGTTCTTTGGCATTCATCACAGCTGTGGGCATAGTTGTGGGCATCCTTGAAGATTGTTGGCCAATAGTAGCCACTCTGAAATACCTTTGCAGCTGTTCTTTGGCCACCAAAGTGTCCACCATAAGGAGCTGCGTGACAGTGCTGCAGCACAGACTTCGCTTCAGCAGCTGAAACACACTTCCTCAGCAAGCCATCAGCACAGGTTCTGTAAAGTGTGGGGTCATCCCAGATGAATTTCCTTGCTTCATGAAGGAACCTCTTCTTCTCTTGTCCTCCCTTGAAAACTGGTAATACCTGTGATGCACGGAAGTTAGCAATGTCAGCAAACCAAGGTTCCTCATCGTTATCACGATGAGTCAAAACAAAGACATGTTCATCAATAAAAGCATCAGAAATTGCGGTGTCCGCAATTTTTTCGCAATTGTGCTGCAATCGAGAAAGGTGATCTGCAACCACATTTTCACAACCTTTCTTGTCTCGAATATCCAGATCAAATTCTTGCAGCAATAACACCCACCTAATCAACCTAGGCTTGGCATCAGCCTTCCTCATAAGATATTTCAAGGCAGAATGGTCAGTGTATACAATTGTCCTAGTGCCTACAATATAGTTCCTGAATTTCTCACAAGCAAACACTACAGCAAGCATCTCTTTCTCAGTAGTTGTATAATTACATTGAGCCTCATTCAAGGTCTTACTAGCATAATAGACAGGGTGTGTTAGTTTGTCAATCTTCTGGCCTAACATGACCCCTACAGCATAGTCACTAGCATCACATAACATCTCAAATGGGAGATCCCAATCTGGCCCTATAATAACAGGTGCTGTGACTAGCGCTTTCTTAAGGGTGGTCCAAGCTACTACACATTCCTTAGAGAAGATGAATGGCCTATTTAGTTCTAGCAGCTCACACAGAGGCTTGGCTATCTTAGAAAAGTCCTTAATGAACCTTCTGTAGAAACCAGCATGCCCTAAGAAACTTCTAATGGCCTTGACATTCTGAGGCTCTACCAACTTCTCTATGATCTCTATTTTGGCCCTATCGACCTCTACACCTGCCCTTGACACTCTATGACCTAAGACAATCCCTTCATCCACCATGAAATGGCACTTTTCCCAATTGAGGACTAGGTTGGTCTCCTCACACCTAGCCAGGACTTGTCCTAGGTTTTCTAGACAGTTTGTAAATGAGTCCCCAAAGACTGAGAAGTCATCCATGAATATTTCTATCATGGACTCATCCAACTCAGAGAAGATTGCCATCATGCACCTTTGGAAAGTTGCCGGTGCATTGCATAAGCCAAAAGGCATTCTGCGAAAGGCAAAAGTTCCAAAAGGGCAAGTGAAGGTAGTCTTCTCTTGGTCTTTGGGGTCTATAGTAATCTGGTTATAGCCAGAATAACCATCTAAGAAACAATAGTAGGCTCTACCAGCTATTCTGTCTAACATCTGGTCAATGAACGGTAGAGGGAAGTGGTCTTTTTTAGTTTCTTTATTTAATTTCCTGTAATCCATGCACACTCTCCACCCTGTGACAGTCCTAGTTGGAATCAGTTCGTTGTTCTCATTGACTACCACAGTCATCCCACCCTTTTTAGGTACACATTGGATAGGACTCACCCACTGGCTACTAGCTATGGGAAAGATCACACCAGCATCTAACCATTTTATTATTTCTTTCTTAACTACCTCTTTCATAGAGGGATTCAGCCTACGTTGATGATCTACTCTAGGTGTGTGCTCTTCCTCTAGTATAATCTTATGCATGCAATAAGAAGGGCTAATGCCTCTAATATCAGCAATAGTCCATGCAATAGCCTTCCTATGTTGCTTAAGCAGTAATATCAGTTCAACCTCATGCTTTTCACTTAGTTTAGAAGAAATGATAACAGGCAGAGTTTCATTACTCCCTAAATATGCATACTTGAGGTGAGTGGGTAGTGGTTTCAGTTCTAAAACAGGTGGATGCTCAATGGATGGCTTTAAAGGATTCACAGATCTATCAGTTAGGTCTATATTCATACATACATGTTGTGGTTTATCTACAGGCATATCCATTATGTCAGATACATTCAAGTCAGCTACATCTAACTGTACATAATCATTAGCATGTTTGGTTAATAATACATGCTCCAATTGTTCTTCCATTAAAGAATCAACAACGTCCATACTAGCACAGGATTCAAGGTCAGAGGGGTACCTCAAAGCTTTATACACACTAAATTTCACCTCTTCATCATGAACCCTCATAGTGAGCTCACCTTTTTGGACGTCTATCAGTGCCCTACCTGTGGCTAGAAATGGTCTGCCTAGCAGGATGGGGACCTCCTTGTCTGCTTCATAATCCAGGATAATGAAATCTGCAAGGAAAATAAATTTGTCAACCTTTACTAAAATATCCTCAATTTTACCTTCTGGATATGCAATGGATCTGTCTGCTAATTGTAAGGTGACAGTGGTTGGACGTGCTTCTCCTATTCCCAACTGGCGGAATAGTGATAGGGGCATGAGGTTTATGCTGGCGCCCAGGTCACAAAGCGCTCTGCCCACGTGCTTGCCTCCAAGTTCTACAGGTAAGGTGAAGGAACCAGGATCCTTCTCCTTCTTAGGCAGCTTGTTTTGGAGTATGGCACTGCACTCTTCAGTGAGGTTTACTGTTTCAAACTCACCAATTATTTTTTTGTTAGTAATAATGTCCTTCAAAAACTTCACATAGGAAGGCATAGACAGTAAAACTTCTACAAAAGGAATGTTGACATGCACTTGCTTAAGAATTTCTAAGAATTTATTAAAATGAACTTCCTGTTCCTGCTTCTTCTTAAGCCTTCGAGGGTATGGAGGTGGTGGCACATATGCAGGCACGTCAGGGCGCCTTAGGATAGGTGGAGGCCTTGGAATTTCTTCTATCTCCTCAATAATTGGCTCTAGCCTGGCTCCTGATGTGCTAGTTGGTGGTGGACCTTGGGTTGGCAGAGACTCCAGTGGAGCACTAGACTCAGTGTTCTCTACTCTCTTTGGTGTGTCCTTTGTGTTGCTCACCAAGGGTCTGCCACTTCTAAGTTCAATTGCTTGAACTTGTTCTTTACCATCTCTCCTTGGCACCTCGGTGTCAGCAGGGAGTCTACCTTGGGGCCTACTCTTGAGTTCATTGGCCAATTGGCCTATTTGGTTCTCTAGGCTCCTAAGAGTAGCTTGCTGGCTTTGAAGAGTAGCATCATTCTTAGCTATGTATTCCTTGAGTAAGTTTTCTACAGAAGATCCTACAGGTTGGTTGTAAGGTTTTTGATACATTGATTGGTTATGTTGGGGAGTGAAACCAGGTGTTCCACTCGGTCTAGGCTGGTTAGGATTTTGGTTAGCATTTTGTTGGCCACCCCATGACAGGTTTGGGTGGTTCCTCCAACCAGGGTTGTAAGTATTGGAATAGGGGTTGTTCCTAGGCTGCTGCTGGCTTCCAATGTAGCAGACTGAGGCTGGATTCCCAGGGCAGTATTCATACAGGTGCCCTTCCCCACAGAATCCACATACAAGTGTCTCACCTTGACTTGTTTGGGTGCCCATTGACATGGCGGTAGCGGTGTTGGCACTTGTTTGGAGATTGGCTTGAGCCATTTGCTTAACTAAGTTGGTCAGGGCATTTATTTGGGTGCTCATTGCACTTAGAGCATCCTTGTCTTGAGCCCTAGTTGGCTCAACTGGATCATCTGACCACCTACAGTGAGATGCTGAGATCTTCTCCAAGATCTCATAGGCCTCGTTGTAACTTTTGGACAACATGGAACCACCAGCAGATGAATTTAAGACTTGCCTAGTGCTGGGGTTGCATCCTTTGAAAAAGACCTCTATTTGGATACACCATGGGATGCCATGATGTGGACATTTGAGAAGAAGATCTTTGAACCTTGTCCAAGCTTCGTGAAGAGATTCATTATCAGCTTGTTTGAACTTAACTATATCATCACGAAAGGTAGAATTCCTATCAGGTGGGAAGTATTTGACTAGGAATTTCTCTGCTAAGTCTGTCCAATTAAGGACAGATCCAGAGGGTAATGAGTTCAACCATGTTTTGGCTTTGTCCCTCAAAGAGTAAGGGAACAAATATAGCCTCAAAGCTTCTTGGGACACTCCAGGGATGATGAAGGTATCACTAACTCCTAAGAAGTTCCTAAGATGGTTGTGGGGGTCCTCATTTTCTATTCCAAAGAATTGTCCCACAGTGGACAACATTTGGAACATCACTGGCTTTAACTCGAATGAGTTGGCAGTGATTTCAGGACGGATTATGCTGGGGTTCAGCTCCCCAGGCATAGGTACTAAATATGAAAGAATGGCACTATTCTTGTCATTCGCTATTTCGATGGGGTTGCGAATGACAGGTACCGGATTTGGAACTATCTCGTCCATTTCTTCGATTTCAGGTATGATTTGAGGTATAGGAGGTTGTTTAAAGAGTTGTTTCTTTGCTTTGTTTCTAGCTCTAAGTAGTCTCTCAGGCTCAGGATTGAACTCTAGATATCTACTTGAAGGCTCACTCATAAACTAACCCAATAGTACCTGCAAAAGAAATGAAACAGATCAGCTTCAATAAGCAATAAACTTGGTTTTTCAAACTTAACAAACTTCGTTTTCACTTAAAATAAGTCCCCGGCAGCGGCGCCAAAAACTTGTTGCGTGCTCAATGTGTTAATGAGAATAAGTAATAAGAGAGAGAGAGCACTCAGAACATGCAAGCATACATGATCTTATAGCAAGTAGTAAGTATATTTCATTCGTTTTCCCACAGAGATTTATTTTTAGCTATTCGCGAAGTGTTTTGTTAAGAAAGAAGGGGTGGATTTGATGGGGAAAAATTGGTTTTTAATTATCTAATTTTTGCTGAATGTGTAAAGGAATGCAACATAAACAGATGCAAGTTGAAATTAGACTCAAAGGACAAGAGATGGAATTAATAAACGAAGAAGAAAACAGCTAAACAGAATGGTGACTTAGCAGAATTGCGGATACCGCAATGTTATCGCAATTGTAAAAACAGTAAAAGTGTGTAAATGGGTGAATTAAGGGCTACTAATGACTATCCTATAGGCATTTTTATACGATTCTCAAGCACTGGATCTACTCTCTATGCATCAAACTATCCCAATCTCATGTATCGTCCGATTCCATGCATTAGATTCTTTAGTTTACTCAACTCAAAGTAAGGTCTTAAGCATCTTGTTAAGGCAGAAAGATATGGTTTGTACTAGGGAAACGCCTATTCCTAGGCCGTTTCCTGGTTACCTTGAAAGGCTAGCATGATAATATGACTCTGAACTCTTACTCCTTCCAGAGGTTAGGAGTTCTTTGGACAAAATGGATGGCCAATCGAAATTGCCCGTGGGATGAAGCTTACATACAATCAATGCTTCGAGAGCTATCCTACATGCTTGATTCACGTTTTTTAGCCTATAGTATTGTCATTAGCATGCCCCTAAGTGACTTAGTTACTCATGGATATAAGGAGAACAGATCTAAAAGATAAAATAGACATGCTTAGAAGGGAAATGTGTGTAAAACAGCAAGGGAAAGCAGTAGAATGCAAAGGCGAGAACTGTGAAATACTGAATTCTATGTTTGATTGATTGATTGTTTGAACGAACATAAGAGATACTTAAAGTAAAGAACAGAAAGACAGAACACAACGAAATGAACTAAATTCGCCACAAGAACAGAAACAACACAAGACAGAAGGAGAAAATGGAAATGAAGAACAAAAACAGTAAAACAGCTTCGAATGTCTCGTTGCAGTCGCCTCGAATGAAGGATGAGAAAGAACAGCCTTGCTTGGATGAATCCAATCGGGAGAGAAGAAGAATCTCCTCTCCTTCCTATCAGATTATCGATTCCAACAGCTGAGCTTCGCAAACCAGCAGACGGCAAAGGAAAACAGGAGAAAAGATGGACTGCGAGAAGACTTCTACGCTTTCGGATGATGTTTGAACCTCCGACTTTGACCCCCTTTTATAGTAGTTTGCAGGTGCGTTTGGGCCAAGGAGAACCATCAATCTTCAACGTCATATATCAGAATGGATGGAGGAGAAAGAACGAATCCCTGAAATCACGGAAATTAACAGAAAAAGATCAGTCAACTTACGGTTTTCACTTGAATAATTGCGGCTTCAGCAATGTTTCCGCAATGCTGTCGCAATGCAGTTTTTTTTCATTCTTTTCCTTCGGTTTTCAACCCTTTTCTTTCCTATTGTGCATAAGTCCTAATTTAGCTACCTTCTTCTCATTCTCATATTTAAGCATAGGTTTAAGCTAAATGCTATCAAAAACACCTAAAAGTGTTCATCTTCTTAAGCTAAATGGGTCCTAAATAAGTCACTTTCAGAGACTTAACAGTTAGTACAAAAAACAGGACTCACATTTAACAAATTCAAATCAGATTTTTTCACAGAGGCATAAGAGTCATCCCTCAAGAGCGAGGTCAAACCCTTAGTCTCGACAGACTCCACACAAGCAACATTCTCAACATGCGCAAAAGATTTCGATGCATACATAAAAAACTCATTCACAATTCCATCAAATTCTACCGACAAAGCACCCCTATCAACATCAATTTTGACCTTAGCGGTCTTCATAAATGGGCGTCCTAGTAAGATAGAAGAGGAAACATGCGAAGAATTTTCATTCATATTCAGCACATAGAAATCGCATGGAAACAACAAATCCTTCACTTTGACTAAAATGTCCTCAATTTTCCCTAACGGATGCACATAAGATCGATCGGCTAGTTGGACAACTATATTAGACTCAATTAAATTACACAATTGAAGTTCTTTAAACACATCAAAAGACATGACATTAATTGAGGCACCGAGATCTAACATGGCATTTTCAATAAGTTTAGTACCGATAGTGCATGGGATAGTAAACATACCAGGATCGATGCACTTCAGTGGAAGAGTACCTTGGAAAATTGCAGAGACAGTTTCTTTCTTTTTCTCATCATTCTTTCTCGACGTTCTCTTGTTCGTGCACCAATTCTTGAGGAACTTTGCATATTTCGGCACTTGACTTACCGCCTCAAGAAGCGGTATGTTCACCACCACCTTCTGGAAGGTTCTCAGGACCTCCTCGTCTTCGGTCACCAGAGTAGGCTTCGCAAGCCTACTAGGGAAGGGTGCTTTGGGAACATTTCCTTGCACATTCATTTCTTCTTTCTCATCATTCAGCTCATCAAGAGCAACTGGGGCGGACTCATTCAAGCTGTCCTCTGCTTCCTTCACGGCTCTGGAGGGAACTGATTTCCCACTCCTTAGCTGGATCGAGCTCACGTTCTCACATGAGTTCACAGTGGTTTGGGAAGGAAGCTTCCCAAAGCTCTTGCTCTCTATTCTGCTTATCGACACCGCCATTTGTGTTAGCTGCTTGTTCAAATTTTGCAGCTCGACTTTGTGTGAGTTTAGCTCTTCTCGAGCTTCTTTCTGAAACTGGCTGGTCGACGTCACGATGGTTCTGACCATCTCTTCCAATGAGTTGGAGGAACTCGAAGCTTGAGCTTAGGAGGGATTGTTAGGCCTATCATAGGATTGGCATTGGAAGCGTTGTTGTCCTTCCCTGTTCCCATAACTCAAATTAGGGTGATCACGCCAACCGGAGTTGTATGTGCTCGAATAAGGATCATACTTCCTGGGGTTGGAAGCATATCCTCCGATTGCGTTCACCTCTTCCGCCTCGCGGTTTCCTCCAACAAATTTTTTCAATAAATTTCCAATCTCGGCCACCTGGGCCCTCATTTCCGTCATCTCATGGCTCTGGGTCACACTGTGAACTTGCCCCTGCCCACGAATACCGAACTGCTGCGAGTTGGCCGCCATGTTTGCAATTAGCTGTTTGGCCTCAACTAGGGTCTTGTCAATCAGAGCCCCACCACTCGCTGCGTCGATCATCTGCCGATCATGAGGTGTCATACCCTCATAGAAATATTGAATTAGAAGCTGGTCGGCTATCTGATGATGCGGAAAGCTCGCACACAGGCGCCCGAAGCGTTCCCAATACTCATGCTGGGACTCACCTACATCCTGGGTGATCCCATAAATATTTTTCCTCAACGTTGTGGCAAGGGACGCAGGGAAATAATTTTCTAAGAAGACCCTCTTCATGTCCTGCCACGTCGTAATCGAGCCGGAAGGCAGATAATAAAGCCAGTCCTTGGCTTTATCCTTAAGCGTAAAGGGGAATGCCCTCAAATTCAACTGCTCCTTCGTCACTCCTGCGGGCTTCATCCCCGCACAGACGCAATGAAACTCCATCAAATGCGTGTTCGCATCCTCGCCTGCATTGCCATGGAAAGAAGGCAATTGGTGAATTAAACCGGACTTTAATTCAAAATTACCTGCTACCACGAGGTAGTTGATGCACAGGGGTTGCAAATTCAAATCTGGCGCTGCCAGCTGTTTCAACGTCCTTGGCACTTCTCCTTGTGCCATCTCGTCACCAAAGAAGGGATCGCCTTCTTCCTCAAACAACCTTTGCCCCTCGCGGGCTTCTCTTCTCAACCGCCGCTCTTCTCTTTCGATCTCAGGTATAAACTGTAATCCACTAATCTCAGAAGAACGGGTCATACACAAACAAAATTTTAAACATACAAAAAACAAACGGAAAAAAATTTCTGCACACAATCAATCAACCAAAATCAAAATCAAACATAATTTCAATCAATTTTTGCCCTTCCCCAACAACGGCGCCAATTTTGGTAACAATATTTTTTAACTATCGCTATAAATTTCGGGATGTCGAGTCCCGCCAAAATAAAATTTATATACCTATTAACCTTAGCTTTGCAGCTAGCGGCAACAGGGTCGATCCACAGAGAAGAACGTGATTGAAATTAAAGTTGAAGTGGAAATTAATTGACAAAATTGGGTTTTGTAACAAAGCGGGAGTTTAAGCATGCAACTACATAAATTAATCCCTAACGGAAGAATTAAAGAGAAAGAGAATAACGAGTGCACGGTTCGGAGATTTTCGGGATTTCTTTGCTAGACATTCTACCACTTATCATTTAATACAATCCTAAGGCTAACAGTTTGTCATACACGCGGTCGGTTACCTGGGAACCCCCTTGTGTAACCGGCTCCATAGCAATTAACTAAATCAAAAGATCTAACTAAACATTGTTTAAAGTTTCATTAGAGTGATCAGCCCCAAATTGACTCTAAACAGTCACTAGCATACCGCGACAGACATTCGACCACGTAATCAAATTGCTAACTGGTTACCCGCCAACGCTGAAGTACCTAACAATTATCATGCATGACTCGATACTCCGATTTATTTCATTGTTCTGTGTTACTAGGTGAATAGTGAGAGGCACGACATCGCTACTCTTTAACTCTAACATATGCTAGAAAATTCGATTGTCTGTCGGCGAAATCTAACACATGCATGGGATGAAGTAAGAACAATAAATGCATGCAAATCAGAAACCAAATCAGAATTTATAGCATGGATTATCAAAGTGTAGAAGTCTAACAAATAATCCCTTAAATTACCCCAAACCGTTCACAATACCTTAGCCGACCATGGGGCGGATCGTCACAAACGCTCCAACGGAGGCCATGGACATCATCTCTAAACCTATTACAAATAAAAGCTCCAAATCTAGGCCACAAATGGCGGAGCTAAGCAAAAAAGGGAAGAAAAACCGAGAGGAAGAAGATGAAGTTCGGAAAAAAGCTGCTGAAAAATCGTCTTCAGCCAATTTAAATCCGTCGGAGCGTCGAGACGCTGGGACAGCGTTGCGACGCTACGACCTAATGAAACCACGCGCGCCTCGCGATGGCGTCGAGACGCTAGGCGAGCGTCTCGACGCTGGCCCAATGATTTCTTGCGCGCGCCTCCCTCGGAGCGTCTCGACGCCACGGCAGGGTCTCGACGCTCGGCAGCGTTGAGCAAGCGTCTCGACGCTGTCTGCTCGACGCTTGCTCTCGGGTTTGGGCTGGAAAATTGTCTCTCCTAGGCAATTTAGGTCCGGTTCTTCTTGGATCAACTTGCCCTTTTCCCGATGCACTCCCGGGGCGTTAAAACACCACTCTTAGCTCCGAAACGAGTCCAATGGACGCATGAGCTCTTCTCCGCAATTCTCCTACAAATGAGACATATTAACAAATTAAATGCGGAATTTAGCTAGAATTAGGAAGTGAATAATAGCTCCAAAATGGAGTTAAAAGTGCCCTTCCTCTAACAATATCTTATGCATACAATAAGAAGGACTTATGTCCCTAATGTCAGCGATTGTCCACCCAATTGCTTTTCTGTGTTGCTTAAGCAACAAAATTAACGCATTTTCATGATGTTCATGCAATTTGGAGGAAATGATGACAGACAATGTATCTTTTTCACCTAAGTATGCATATTTGAGGTGGTCTGGCAGTGGTTTTAACTCTAACACGGGTGGTTGTTCAATTGATGGAATCATGGGAGTTGTGGTTCTTTCAGATATTTCAAATGTCATGCACACAAGCTGAGTGGTATTCACAGATACATCAACAAATTCAGAGATGTTTAAATCATTCAAATCAACTTGAGCATAATCAGTAGCATGCTTGACTAATAACTCTTGTTCATGCTTGTCTTCAATCAGATAGTTCATAGTATCAATGACAACACAATGTTCAAGGTCAGAAGGATACCTCAAGGCTTTAAAAACACTAAACTTAACCTCTTCATCGTTGACTCGCATGGTAAGTTCACCCTTTTGAACATCAATCAGGGCCCTACCTGTGGCTAAGAAAGGTCTGCCTAAGATGATTGGCACCTCCTTGTCTGCCTCGTAGTCCAGGATAATGAAATCTGCAAGGAAAATGAATTTGTCAACCTTGACTAGAATATCTTCAATCTTACCTTCGGGGTATGAGATTGATCTGTCTGCAAGCTGCAAGGTGACTGTTGTTGGACGTGCCTCGCCTATCCCAAGCTGTTGGAACAATGACAGGGGCATGAGGTTTATGCTGGCTCCTAGATCACATAAAGCCCTTCCCACATGCTTGCCCCCTATATCCACTAGCAGAGTAAAAGAACCAGGGTCTTTCTCCTTTGGAGGTAGCTTATTTTGTAGGATAACACTGCATTCTTCTGTCAAATTGACTGTTTCAAACTCTCCAATGATTCTTTTGTTCGTTATGATGTCTTTCAGAAACTTCACATACGTTGGCATGGACTGCAAAACTTCAACAAAGGGAATATTAACATGAACCTGCTTTAAAATCTCCAAATATTTATGGAGGTGAGCTTCCTGATCCTACTTCTTTTTAAGCCTTATAGGGAATGGAGGTGGTGGCCCATAAGGAGGTAAGTCTGGTTGCATAATGACAGGGGGAGGCTTTCAAATTTCTTTTGGTTCCTCAATAATGGGTTCAAGCCTTGCCCTTGTTCTTGCTTTTGGTTGCCCCCGGTCCATATCAGGCAGAGATTCCAGTGGAGTACTAGACTCTCCATTCTCTACTCTCTTTGGTGTTTCTCTGCTACTTTTCACTAATGGCCTTCCACTTCGCAGCTCAATCACTTGAACTTGCTCTTTGTCATCCCTAGCCTATAACCAAGGCTTTGCAGCCAGTGGTAACAGGGTCGATCCAAGGAGAAGTTATGACTAAAATTAATATTAAAATTGAAATTAACTAATTGATTGGTTTTCTGTAACGGGGGGATTTTTCAGCATGCAAAGTAATGAAATAAACGCTAACGGAAGAAATAAAAGAGAGAGACGAAGAGGTTAAAATCCGCTAACCTCCAAAACCGTGATTATTGAGAAACTATTTTAATATTTCTTTCCAATTCCATCATGGCCATAACCCCAAGGTAAACAAGAAACCTGCTATTTGTAAAAGAGAAGATAAATGGACTGTTTGACTATTCTTTCTATTTTTTTTATTTTTAAATGTGATATTTTAAAGCTATACTTAGTTTAAAAAATAAATTAATGAAACAAAAGGGGGAGGGGGTGGATAAACATGTAAGAAATTATTTCTCCACCTAAATTAACTTAAAACTACCACATATTTGAATTTATGTTTAAAAAAAATACTAGTATATGAAAATTTAATTCAAAGGCCAATAATGATTCGTTTCTGTTGCCTAATTTAAAAATCAAGCTCAACAATAATTGCATTTTATTTTCTCTATTATTATTATTATTTTTTTTTAAAAAAAATTAATCTCGAAAAATTCCCAAAAAACTATTTCCACTTTTACATATAAGACTAAGATTTTAAAAATATTTCCTGCAATTAAAAATAATAATTAAAAAAACTAATAACTAAAACAGGTTGCAAATAATAATCATTCTCCCCCACAAAAAAAAATTCGAACTCGCCCTATAGTTCCAAAACAGAACAAAGATTCTTGAAATCCATGCACACTTGGACGAAGTATTTGCCAATGCCTCAAATGCAAAGTCTTGATTTCAAAGGGCAACAACTAAGAATTGAACCAGTACAGAATCACATAGAATCAAATAAAACACGATATATCGCCTGATATTAAAGAGTCGAGTATATATCGAATGGCGACCCACGAGAAGTACTACTTTATGCATCAACTGACAAGAGAAGGGATCTAATAAAGCAAGTACTATAACACATTCAAGTTAGAAACCTTTACTTTGACCAACACAAAACTCGGCTATGCGCAGCTCAATCAGTGAGCAGACTCAATCCCAATTTATTGTACCACAACCTTTTCCTTAAGACACCGCTCGAACCACGTAATTCAATCTTCTCATACAGCGCTGCTTAAACGACAGGGTCAAATTCTGAGCACATCAAAGACATAAGCTAGAGAACGTAATGTTAGATTCTGATATTTGCCAATTGATCATGTATCTATTGGCAACATAGACTAGCAGCCATAAGCATTTTATCCATCCCGATCATGACGCCGATGACAACCACGTTCTTCATACTTTACCTTTGGCAATGTGATAGAGACAAATTTGTCATCGCAAACACACTTATGTTGGCACCAGTAATCCTGACAGCTCAAAGAATTTTGATTAGGACAAAAGGTCATGCCAGAAAACAAGAGCTACGGCAGATACCTTTGAATCCAGATTCCATATTAATCTGCTTCCCCTCAACGAGTTTGAGACTCATTCTTCCGGCAGTTCTTGCCCAAAGCCTGAGAAAACATCCTCTTCGCTGCTCCTAAATGTTCTCTCTTCAAGTACTCATTGTCGACACGACTTGCCTTTGGAGAACTCTGTTAGGCCACCAATAACTAAACACTATGTAAGAAGGAATAAGATGATAACTCAAGTGTGAGTTAGTTAATGAGTAGTTAGAAGCATGTTATAACTGATCCTTGTAACTAATTCTTGAAATTGTTCATGTAAGAATAGTTGTTGATTCAATTAGGATAGTTGCACATTTCCTATAAATACTATTCAGATTCTCACTTAAAGGGATCTGGAAATAGTGTAAAGAAGTCTCTCAAAGAGATTGGGGGAGTAGGGAGCCGATTCGGCCTCACTTTGCGTTTGGAATCAATACAAGAAGTAGTTTCTTTACATTTGGTATCAGAGCACTTGAATTCTGGGAAAACTCAGAAACAATGGCACAACGAAGGATTGAGGAAAGGTTAGAGCAAACAGACCTGGAGATAGGAAGCATCCGAACTCATGTGGAGAAGTTACCGGTTCTTGAAGAAAGCGTGACAACTTTGGCGTTACAGTTACTATATCTTACAAATTTTTTTAAAGTATTTAAATAAATAAATTTGTTTGGTTACAATATATTTAAAAGTGATTCGATTAATTATAAATATATTTTTATTTCTTACCACATATATGGAGGATTTTAGATTAATCACTTTAAATTATTTTTGGACATCTCTTTTTTTTTCTTTTTTTTGAGTACATTGGGGATGGGGGATTCGAACCACAGACCTCGTGAACCACAGACGTCGTGTTTTTAAATTTTTTTTAATTAATCCATTAACGGGTTACACAAACAACTAGGGGTGGACAAACCAAACCGAAAAACCGACCAATCCGACCGAACCGACGTCAGTTGGTCGGTTTAAGGGACGGTTCGGTCGGAGTCGGTTTTTTGTTGGAAAAAAACCGACGGTCGGTCGGTCGGAATGGCCAAAAATCACAATTCCGACCGACCGACCGAACTTTGCATTCACATACATTTAAATTTTTTGGCCTTGATTTACGCACCCTTCTCATTTTTTTCTCTTTTTAATAAACATTTCAAATCATAAATCAATCAAATTATCTCTTTTCTCTCAATTTATCTTCCCCATATCATCTATTTCTCTCTCTTATTTAATTTCATTCTCTCTCCCTCTCATTTCTCTTTCATTTCACGCAACCTTTTCACCTTCTCCTCTTTTTTATTTTTTATTTTATTTTAATAAACCTTTCAAATCAAAAATTAATCACATCATCTATTTTCTCTCAATTTTCTCTTCCCAACCTATCTCTTCCTCTTCCCACTTTAATTTTCATTTTCTACCTTCCTCTCATTTCTCTTTCATCTCTCTTTCATTCTCCATCTTTCTAATAAACTTCTTCATTTCTTTTTTTTCTCATTTTCTCACCTCTCTTTTAGTTATGTTCTTCTCGTTTTTCTTCTTCTCATTCTCTCATTCTCACTGTACTTTTTTTTTTTTTGCCGGAAATACAAAAACCGACGAAAACCGACCGACCGACCGCATGGTTAGTCGGCCGGCGTCACATACCTCCCACAAACCGTCGGAAGCCGACCGACGGAAACCGACACGTCGGTGATCGGCGGCGGTTTTCGCCCAAAACCGACACCGACCGACCGATGACCACCCCTACAAACAACAATTAAATCCAAAATAATTGTAAATTTAATAAAATTTAAAACATTTTGCAAATATAGCAAAAAATCAGTGGTTATCACTGATAGACTCTATCGTTGATATATGATTATCACGGATAGACTTCTATCACTGACAAAATTCTATAAAAAAACTAAGGTGATAGACTACTATCAGCGATAGACCATACTATCAGCCATAGAAATTGTCATATCCACAATTTTCTTTAAACAAATGCTATATTTTTAATTATTTTACTCTAAATTGACATCGGTTACCATTTCCCTTTTTTAAACTACTTTTTATTTATTAAAATTTTCCTGAAAAACAAATTTCATTCCTATAAAACATCTCAATAAGTTATACTAAACATATTTTAAATTATTAATTTTTCAAAGGTGCTTATAGAAGAATTGATTTTATTTAAAAATCATTTCTTTTCAAAGTTATTCCAAACACATTAAAGGTTGGTTTGATCATCTATATTGTTTCGTGGATATGAATATTAAATGTCTGGAATTTAAATGCTTAAGATAATAAATACTTGTGTGCGATCGCATAGCTGCGATTATGTGTCTATCTTCTGAAGATCGTATCTCCTTCGATACAACTCCGTTTTAACTAAATGACCACTCATTTTCATACGTGTTCTTTGCAACCATGCTTATAAACTGATAAAAAAATTGAAGTATCTTGAGTTTTAATGTCCGTAAAGCCGAGTTAATTTAATTTGAACTTTAAAGTCATAACTTTGGGCTCAATGGACCAAATTAAAAGTTTTTTTTAAGTCCATATAAACTTCCGAGTTCTACGTGCTAGAAGATAACTTGTTCGGCCCTTTCATCAAAAAATGGTTGTAACTGATAGTATTGAAGATCGGTGATGAATGCTCAAACTACCATGGGGATGCGAGAGAATAAGAAGAATGAAAAAAAAATATAGAGGGGAGGAGAAAGAGAAAAAAATATGAGTTTTTTACGTCAAGGATAAGGAGGAAACTTCACACACCAAATAGGTCAAAACATTAAAAATTGTAGAGACAAATCAATTTTGTTAAAGTTTTCGACTCACAGGTTATTTTTTTGCAATTTTTCCTAGATATTGAGGAGGACATGGAGAATCTGACACTTTACCAGAACTTCCGTTCCATATATACCAACGCTAAAATACAAAATCTCGTTTGCATGATGGACCTTCTAGATCTTCCTAGAGAGTCTGGTTTGCTATTCAAATTTCAAATCAATCCTTATCTCTTCATCTTTGCTTCTAATGCTACTTGGGCCATGTTTACTATAATTCTCCAACAATCATAATTAATCAATAGTAATGAATTAAGGCTTCAATCGTAATCGGTTACTTTTGAGAGTGTTTACTTAAGGCTAATTCAAACGTAATTTGTTTTTCATTGGTAGTATTTACCTGAACATAATCATTCGTGAGTTTACCATAATACCCTCTGATACTAATCGTGTGTACAGTCGTGATTATGATCGTTATTAGAATCGTATACTTTTAGGGAATCATTAAGTTTGAATCATTTTTTCATCTTCTGTGCATTATTGTTAGCGATGTTTAGGGTTGAAGACGATCTGGGTTTATTTATGCTAACGATTAATATGCAAAAATATGATGATTTTTTAGTATTTTAGTTTCGTGTAACACTAAATTGACGATCCCAGAAAGCGTAAATGTGTATTAATGGTAGATAGAATTTAACGTGACGGTTGAAGCAGGAACGTCGTAAAAAATGATGAAATATGGATGAAGAAATGAAAAAAAAACAGAAAGAGAGAGAGAACATTTCTGGGAGGAAATTAGTCCAAAATCGGTGGCAAATCTTCAATGGTAATCTGATTGAGCACCCCAAAGTGGTAGAGAAATGAGGTAATTGGATTGCAGATTTTGAAGGGTGCCTACACTTTGATTACGTGGACAGATTTTGCTAAACCTCATCAAAAGAATGTGAATCTAACCGTCAGAATTATCACGGATGGTCTGTGGTTTGACTACTTCCATTTTCTTTGTGTGCTTTCATCTTGTGCTATGAGATTTTTTTTTCTATATATTTATTTACCTTTGCACAAAAAAAAAATGTTAAAATATCATCTCTGTACTTTGGGTCTCATCCTTTTTTAGTTCATGTACTTTCAAATGCCCACTTTTCGTCTCTCTACTTTCAATGAATCTTAAAATTAGTCCCATTATTAGTTTATTGTTAATTTGTTTTTTAAAAAATATCTCTATTAAACATGGCGGCAGCTCGCATAACTAAATAGTCATAGGGTGAGCCCATGTGTGGTTATGGGGGCGGGCAAAAGCGGTCTGAAAATTGAAGAACTACATCCCGATCCAGTCACAAATCTTGAATTTTTTGGCTGAAGTCGACCTGCCACACAATCTATGAACAATCGAGATCCCTAAATATCCATTTAAAAAAGAAAAGATGAATAGATAGGACAGAGGCAACTGAAAGAGGGATGCTAACGTGCCCTTGCCGTCCCCCTGTAAATTTTGGAAACCTATTCACACTTCTTTTTTTTTTTTTTGCATGAAAATTATTTAAGATTTATAGACTGAGATTAAAATTGAATTTGAATGAGATCGAAAGTAAGGGACCAAAATGGTATTTAAAAAAAAAAAAATAATAATGGAGAGAGAGAATGTGAGAAATCAAAGGAGTGAGAGATTGATAGAGATAAATAAGAAGAGAACTAGATGGATCATGGAATTTATTTTTAATAAAAAGTTACTCTATCTTACAATTTTTTTTAAAGTATTTAAATAAAAAAATTGTTTGGTTACACTATATTTAAAAGTGCCATTAATTATAAATATATTTTTATTTCTTACCACATATATGGTGGATTTTAGATTAATCACTTTAAATTATTTTTGGACATCTCTCAAGTGTTTTTTTAATTTTTTTTTTTTTTAATTAATCCATTAACGTTACACAAACACCAATCAAGTCCAAAATAATTGTAAATGAGTAAAACTTGGTTACAGCCAAAATAATTGTAAATGAGTAAAACTTGGTTACAGCCCGGGCTACAAGTATCTTTTGCAGCCCAACACGTGTCACGATTTGATTGGCTGAATATTTATATTATTTTTTAAATAAAAAAAACCTTTCACGCCCGTTTACTTAGATTTTTTTCTTCTGTAACTTTCTCTTTCTTCTTCGTCAGATAAACAACTTCTCTTATTTTCTCCCTTTTTCCTTCATTTCTATCTGCCATGACTTTTGTTTTCAATTTCATCTCTCACTCTCTCTTCCTTACTCTACAATAAGTTTTTTTTTTTTTTTTGTTAACTATTTTTTAACGCAATAAGATTTGCAATACTCTAAACGATATCTCTAGACAAATAAAAAAAATTGTTATTATTATTTTTTTTTTTTGAGATATTTCTTAAAAAAAAAAAATTCAATCTACCTTCCCCTCTACCAACCTAAGATGAATCCAACCGTGAAATTTCTCACTCTTTCTTTCACTTCCTCTAAAAATTCACTTGAAAATTTATGTCTATATAACACACAATCAGTCCTGTAAATTTCAAATAACCCCAATTGAAATTTCATGGCCTTGAAGTTGGAATGGAGAGAAATGAAGAGAGAGAAAGTAGGAAAAATTGTTAATTTGCTGGAATAAGAAAATGAAAGTTACTGACAATAAACGGCGTGAAAGATTTTTTTATTATTTAAAAATAATTTAAATATTAGCCAATCAAATCCTAAGAGGTGGCTGGGCTGCAAAAGATACTTGTAGCCCAGGCAGGCAAGTTTTACTCATTGTAAATTTAGCAAAATTTAAAACATTTTGCAAATATAGCAAAAAATCAGTGGCTATCACTGATAGACTCTATCGTTGATATATGATTATCACTCATAGACTTCTATAACTGACAAAATTCTATAAAAAACACTAAGGTGATAGACTACTATCAGCATAGAAATTGTCATATCTGCAATTTTCTTTTAAAAAATGTTATATTTTTAATTATTTTACTCTAAATTGACACATGTTACCATTTCTCTTTTTTAAACTACTTTTTATTTATTAAAATTTTCCTCGAAAACAAATTTCATTCCTATAAAACATCTCAATAAGTTATACTAAACATATTTTAAATTATTAATTTTTCAAAGGTGCTTATAGAAGAACTAATTTTATTTAAAAATCATTTCTTTTCAAAGTTATTCCAAACACATTAAAGGTTGGTTTGGATCATCTATATTGTTTTGTGGATATGAATATTAAATGTCTGGAATTTAAATGCTTAAGATAATAAACACTTGTGTGTGATCGCATAGCTGCGATTCTGTGTCTATCTTCTAAAGATCGTATCTCCTTCGATACAACTCCATTTTAGCTAAATGACCACTCATTTTCATACGTTTTTTTCGTGTTCTTTGCAACCATACTTATAAACTGATAAAAAATTTGAAGTATCTTGAGTTTTAATGTCCATAAAGCCGAGTTAATTTAATTTGAACTTTAAAGTCATAACTTTGGGCTCAATGGACCAAATTGAAAGTTTTTTTTAAGTTCATATAAACTTCTGAGTTCTACGTGCTAGAAGATAACTTGTTCGACCCTTTCATCAAAAAATGGTTGTAACTGATGGTATTGAAGATCGGTGATGAATGCTCAAACTACCATGAGGATGCGAGAGAATAAGAAGAATGAAAAAAAATATAGAGGGGAGGAGAAAGAGAAAAAAATATGAGTTTCTTACGTCAAGGATAAAGAGGAAACTCCACACACCAAATAGGTCAAAACATTAAAAATTGTAGAGACAAATCAATTTTGTTAAAGTTTTCGACTCACAGGTTATTTTTTGCAATTTTTCCTACATATTGAGGAGGACATGGAGAATCTTACACTTTCAATTTTGTTAAAGTTTTCGACTCACAAGTTATTTTTTGCAATTTTTCCTACATATTGAGGAGGACATGGAGAATCTGACACTTTACCCGAACTTCCGTTCCATATATACCAACGCTAAAATACAAAATCTCGTTTGCATGATGGACCTTCTAGATCTTCCTAGGGTGTCTGGTTTGCTATTCAAATTTCAAATCATCCTTATCTCTTCATCTCTCTTCTAATGCTACTTGGGTCATGTTTATTGTTTACTATAATTCTCCAACAATCATAATTAATCAATAGTAATGAATTAAGACTTCAATTGTAACCGGTTATTTTTTAGAGTGTTTACTTAAGGGTAATTCAAACGTAATTTTTTTTTCATGGGTAGTATTTACCTAATCATTCGTGAGTTTACCATAATACCCTCTGATACTAATCGTGTGTACAATCGTGATTATGATCGTTATTAGAATCGTATACTTTTAAGGAATCATTAAGTTTGTATCATTTTTTCATCTTCTGTGCATTATTGTTAGCAATGTTTAGGGTTGAAGACGATATGGGTTTATTTATGCTAACGATTAATATGCAAAAATATGATTATTTTTTAGTATTTTGTTTCGTGTAACACTAAATTGACGATCCCAAAAAGCGTAAATGTGTATTAATGGTAGATAGAATTTAACGTGAAGGTTGAACCAGGAACGTCGTAAAAAATGACGAAATATGGATGAAGAAATGAAAAAAAAAACAGAAAAAGAGAGAAGAAACATTTATGGGAGGAAATTAGTCCAAAATCGGTGGCATCCACTAATCTTCAATGATAATCTGATTGAGCACCCCAAAGTGGTAGAGAAATGAGGTAATTGGATTGCAGATTTTGAAGGGTGCCTACAATTTGATTACATTTTGAAGGGTACCTACACTTTGATTACGTGGACAAATTTTGCTAAACGTAGTGAAAAGAATGTGAATCTAACCGTCAGAATTATCGATTGATTACATTTGGAGGTAAGTAAACGTGGTCTGTGGTTCTATTTTCTTTTTGTGCTTTCATCTTGGGCTATAAGATTTTTTTTTCTATATATTTATTTACCTTTGCACAAAAAAAAAAAAACGTTAAAATATCATTCTTTTTGTGCTTTCATCTTGGGCTATGAGATTTTTTTTTTCTCTGCATTTATTTACCTTTGCACAAAAATGTTAAAATATCATTTTTAATCTCTTTTACTTTGGGTCTCATCCCATTTTAGTTATGTATTTCAAATGCTCAATTTCCGTCCCTCTACTTTCAATAAATCTTAAAATTCGTCCAATTATTAGTTTATTGTTAATTATTTTTTTAAAAAAATCTCTCTATTAAACATGACGGCAGCTCGCGTAACTAAATAGTCATAGGGCGAGCCCATGTGTGGTTATGAGGGCAGGCACAAACGGTCTGGAAATTGAAGAACCACATCCCGATCCAGACACAAATCTTGAATATTTTGGCTGAAGTCGACCTGCCACACAATCTATGAACAATCGAGATCCCTAAATATTAAAAAAGAAAAGATGAATAGATAGGACAGAGGCAACTGAAAGAGGGATGCTAACGTGCCCTTGCCGTCACCCTGTAAATTTTGGAAACATATTTACACATTTATTTTTCTCATGAAAATTATTTAAGATTTATAGACTGAGATTAAAATTGAATTTGAATGAGATCGAAACTAAGGGACCAAAATGATATTTTTTTAAAAAAATAATAATAATGGAGAGAGAGAATGTGAGAAATCAAAGGAGTGAGAGATTGATAGAGATAAATAAGAAGATAACAAGATGGATCATGGATGACGGATGTGAATGATAACTTTTTCATGGTTCAAGAAAAGAAACTAACAAAACTATAAAAAAAAAAAAAAAAAATTACAGAATATTTGTTCACATGTGTTCTTCTTTTGGACACCGATCATCTCACTTTACAATCTTTTTTTACTTTTATATCACAAATTTAACAGTTTGCCAAAATAGTCTTAGTAAAAGTACAATCATATAGCTCATATAACATACAATCCATACAACCTCAACGGCCTCGGGTTCGTAATGCCAGAAACAGGGCATGTCTTCTCTTGATCAAAGCAGCTCTGAAACATGAAACAACATACTACTTAATCTCACTGGTGCTCGTTTGAATTACGAGTTAATACTCTGAGCTGCTCGGCGTATGTGCAGACTTGTTAGGCACAATCAACAGTTGGATGCAGATCATCCGTTGTTTACTTCTCTGGTTAATGTCAAAAAAGCGCGGTGCAGTCATGCCGAGTCTCCATCATTTAATTTTCTGGAAAGTCCAATTTCAGATTTTCATTGTCCCTGTAAACTTGAACAAGCGCAGCTGCTTTATAGACAAACATCCCAAGCATGGCTGGCGTGAGCTAAACACAGAACAGAATCACATGGCAGAATATGAGTGTGTATTTGTTTGGGGGCTATAATGCATTTAGAATACAAAACAATATGATAGTTTTTTAACTAAGCATATCACAAATGGTCAAGACATTATATACTTGACCAAAAAGTCAGGTATTTGAATCTCCACATCCACTTATTAAACTCAAAAAAGAAAAAAATGCTAAATTATAAAAAATACCCCTGAACTTTACTATTTGTTTAAAAAATACTCGTATTCTTTCGAAAGTTGCAATATTACCCTTGACCTTTCACAAACGTTTCAAAACTACCCTTAGAGTAGAAATTTGTTAGAATGTTGGACGAAAAACTGACGTGACAGTGACTGAGACGCTTGCCTAGATTAAGTTTGAAAGAACGACATTACGCCATGTTCACTTTTCGTCCAACATTCTAATGTATTTCTACTCCAAGATAGTTTGAAACGTTGAAACGTCTATGAAAGGTCAAAGGCAATATTGCAGCTTTTGATAGAATAGGTTTTTTTTTTTTTTTTTTTTTTTTTTGATAAGATACACATTCATGTTTTAGAATAGGGGTATTTTTTAAACAAATGACAAAGTTCAAGGGTATTTTTTATAGTTTAGCGGAAAAAAAATATGGATAGTCTTTTGTTACCTGAAAGTCGAAAAAGTGGTTGGCGAGATATTTATGAGAGATGATCCATAAAGCATATATTGCAGCAGGAATCACAAGCCTTGGAGAAGAAAGGGCAATGCCACTTCCTTTCACTGATTTCTCAAACGCATTCTTGATATCTTCACTTCTTACTCCAATTCTGGCATAAGGAATGAATGTTGATTGTGACAAACAAGTTATACCTATCAATAGACAAATAGATCGACTATGGCATTTATTCGTACTTCTTTATCTTTTTCTGAGTGAAGATATCAGGAACCATGTCTTTAGATAGTTTGTCAGCATGTTGATATAATAGCTGGAGGTATAAGCAGTTGCATTGGAGAAAATCCCAGATGTTATTGCAGGATTACAACAAAATAACAAAGGTTCCTCTAATATAGTGCTCAGCTTTTTCATTTTGTAGTATAAGTAGAAATACATTTTGAAGCTTTCGTAATTTTGAGAGTATTCGAGCAAAATCCAATCTAATCAAAATTTAAAAATGGATAATTCATATCTTTTTCCTCCTTGGGAGCCAAAAATTGATTTGATTAAAGCTCCCTTTGATTCTTACGAACTTCTCCAAGAAATCGTTTTGGAAGAGTATTGTTAATTAATATTTAGTCCTTGATTGTGAACCACAGCATGTCAAAAAGAATTTTTAAAATAACAGCATCATTAAACTCGTATCAACCAACCTCGAAAGGGCTCCTACTGCATAACTAATAGCAGCCTGAACAACAAAAACAAATAAAATTCTTCATCAGCAAGCAAGCTCTCTCAACATATGAGTCGTGTTAAGAAAAAGTGAGGTGTCACTTGAAGAAATGAGATGACGTAAGGCAAATGAAGTAGATACTAGTGTCTAAGAAACATTGCACCTACTTTATGCTATAACTCGACTCCTACCTATAATTGTATCTACCAATGGAGAGAATGTAATAAATCAAAAACCACACTATGCCATCTTTTCTTCTTCCTTGTATTAAAACAATTGCAAATCAACCCAAAAAAAAAAAAAAAAAATTACTGTAGCACACAAGATAATACCTTTTCTCCTTCAATTAGAATATACCTGGAAACAAAACATAAAATGACTTATATAATTCATATAATATAACAGTCGGAGAAAGCTCACCTTATTACCAGCTTTTTTATTGATTGGTGCAGAGTTGCCACCTGAGATCCATGCTTGAGTGGAGGCCAATTTCAAAAACCCACCATCATCATCGTTTTCAACAACCTACAAGATGTGAAGATGTAAATTAAGAATTAAGGGGGAAAATACAAGGTTGCCTAATCCTCTGTCTCTGAAGAAGATAAAAGAAGCAGAACAACATTTAGTGTATTTAAGCATTGTAACCATTCAAAACACAGTTTAGTTTTCAGAAAATTAACAAAATCTTCAAATTACATGAGATTCACCAATTTAGCGTTATGTAAATAGTGTAATGTACAGTACAGCTAGTGCAAATAAAAAACATCTTTCTTTCATGGCTTTTTTCAATTTTCCAAAAATCTCACCCCAAAAAAAAAATTGATTTCAACATTAGATGTGGAAAGTCATATTCAGTGTCTTTTCCTTCTTCTATATCCAGCTCTAATAACCCATGCAATGGGATGTTCATTTACAAAAAATTCTTAAGTAGAATTTTTTATGTTATTTGTTCATCTTCCTATTGTTATCATTTTCATCACCTAGTTTGAAGTTTGACATGTTTGTGCATGTGTTTTTCATTTACTTATACAAAGTTGGATGGTTTTGACCATCATACTACTAGAGGAAAAAAAAAACGCTACAAGGGTAAGTAACAATACATATATGCTAGTTTTGTTTCTCTCCTCTGTGGAATTTGTATCCTTTGAGCATTAGTCTCTTTTCATTAAATCAATGAAAAATGTCGTATCTTGTCAAAAAACATCGATATATATATGCTTGTTCAGGATTGTAGAAACAAATTAACTTCTTTGTTTCCGATGGCTGAATATAATGCATATACAATCCCATAAAATTGAAAATCGAAACTGAAAGCATTAAAATAGTAAGCATGTAGTACCAGCACTTGTTGTGAAGTATCAGTAAATCTGTCATCATTGGCATCTTCAAATTTCAAAACCTCCCTCTGCCAAAGAATATCAGAAGCTTTTGATATAAAATCCCCATTAAGTTTTCGTTCCTCAAAGAATACTTGTAGAACATCCTCTCCAGAAATAAAAATTGATTTTTCCTATTAAATTATTATCAAATCTAAAAGCTTCCCTTGCCAAACATAATAAAAAAAAATCTAAAAGCTTAAACTAATAAGAGAGAAAAAAAAACAATAATAATTTAACATATATTTAACTTTTTTAATATATTTTCAATCTTCATCATTTGTGAGAGCCCAAAAGACTGAACTGTCATTATTCCAAGGGAGAATGACATTGGGGAGATTAAAACATTCTATGACGTTATATTAATCTATGGGTGAACCCAAATGCTTAACTTAATAGGATGTGACATATTCAATATTTTTCATCTATTTTAAAGAGATTAATCAAATAAAAGAATAAATTATATATCACTTAAATATTCAAATCTGACATATCAATGGAGTCAACATTAGCATGATCAAGCACAATATCACTGCAAAACTCACAAGAAACACCAGAGGGTTTTAGATGGAGGGAGTGATGGATTCTAGCTTCTAACCAAGACAATCTTTTCTCAAGACTCAGCAAACCAATGTGCAAAATCCTAATATCAACTTGTGCAGCTCTAGCACAAGCACGGAGCAATATGTAGTAATCGGCATGAGCAGCGTAAGTCAACGCACCTTCATCAATCTTCCTCGAGTAGTGAAGGTAATCGAATCTCTTCGGGTTAACCCGTGGGGGAATGTAGCAAAACCTTTTCTCTTCCATGTCAAGTTTCAGTCGTCTGATCGCTCCATTGATGGAAGTTGGTGTTGAAGCTTTGTCTTCAGAGGATAGTTCCTCATCATCACCATGTTCTGAACTTTTTGATGAATGCCTTTGCTGAGAACTATTTGACTCAGTTCTGTTATTGGATGATTCGCCGCTAACACGGTCTTCGCTTTTGGGTTTCTTGCTTTTGTTGGATAATCGATCATTGGAACCTTCCCTCAATCTCTTTTGATTGGAAGCAGCATTTTGATCCACATCTTCTGTTTGTTCTGAGTCCTGTAACAATAATTTTTCTCTCTGTTTATAGCTTATGGTTGTATTATGAATGTTAAATTCCAAATAAACACTGATATATTCATACACAAATTTGGTATGGTTTAAATCATAATACTGTTATGACATTCCTTCTGCATAACAAATATGGTAAAAATCATGGTATGAAATCCCTACTGCATAACAAGAAATGCAAATAGTATAACAAGGTAGAACTATTAGTTCCCAATCAATTCTATTACCGAAGTGTCTTCGACTAATTTCACAAAACAATTGCGTGATCCTATGTTTTTTATTTTATTTTTATATCCGTGAGTGTCTGGGACAGCTTGCGCACACCTCGACTAATCTTACAGTACAACTGTTTGACCCAACAATATTTGGTTGCCAAGGAAACTCGTAGGATATTAAATCCTAAGTAGGTGGCCACCATGGACCATACACTATTTAATCATCAGAAAATTCGCTCATTTTCTCACACTCACGACAACCTTCTTTTTCCCTCTCTAACTCATTTTATTACACACTCTATACCCTTAAAGAACAAAATTTATGCTTGTGAAGAAAAAAGAAAAACAAAAAAGAAGTTCGTTAAACGTTTCAGAAGAATAACAATCATCAATGAAATTTGAATTGTAAGCTGACCCAGAGAGACTCGTGGATATAAAAAAAAAAAAAAAATGAAATTTGAATTTGTTTCTCAAAAGAAAAATAAAAAGGACAAACTCACAGCATTGACAGTCATTACCTTTTCATTCTGATAATAATTCCAAAATTGTTCGATCATCTTTTCTTCCTCGTGATCCTCGAACAAAGACTCTAAACCAGCAAAGGCGACATCCTTAGAGTGCTGAAGATAGGATGGTAAGTCTTTAGAGTATTCTGCCAACAAAATTTTGGTGTTATCGATCACAATTTAGTAATAAATAAAAGGGTTAAAAAAACACTTTTTGTCCCTGTCCCTGAATTTTAATTTGTAACAACTTAATCTATGTACTTACAAATTTTTATCCCTGAACTTTAGTATGCAAAATTTCAAATTTGTAATAATTTAATCCCTTCTGTGAAAAGTCTCATCAAAATTAAGTGTATTTAGTTTGTGTAGTTTATAAGCACATTTGGTCTCCAATCAATTTATTGGTTTGCATATGTTAGAAATTTCATTAAATTTTTACAATATTTTTCATGATAGAGATAAAATCCTTGCAAAATTAAAAGTAAAGAGACAAAATTGTGACATATTAAAGTTCAGGGACTAAATTGTTATAAATTTGAAAGTACAAAGACTACATTGTTACAAACTAAAGTTCAATGACTAAATTGTTATTCCATGAAAGTTAAGGGACCAAAAGTAATCTTATCTAGTAAAAGCAAATGTATAACTTTTGGTTGATCTAACTTTAAAAAAAACAATCAAACTGAAATCATACCATAAGTTTCAGCAATCTCATGATACCGAGCTTCAATCTTGTGAAGGAACTCTATAGCAGTCAGTTCAGGCTTGTGGCGATGCGAGTACTTAGTGGAGACAGACGGATTATCCACATTATGTGAAGTAAATTCGGGTCGAGTTTCACTATCAGCCTGCATGTTACTGAAATTATTAGCAGGACTTGAATGTCTCTTCTGGTTAGGTGGGAAAGATGAAGCACAATTATTGGACAAACTCTTTTCCCATTCTCCAAAACCATGGAGATTATAGAGAATTCTCATTGCTATAATTAGAATTGACATTACACAAACACGAGAGGGAAGCCTCAGTTCATTGGTTGATAACCACAAATCAGGAGGCATTGACCACTCATAAATGCGGCAAGCATGAGACAAAATCTTATCGACAGGAAGGGCCAGCTTGTCGAGATAACGGCATGCTATTGAATGAAAGTTAACTGGAGGTAGATTTAGCCCTATGGTATGAGCTATTGATGCTGCCAATGATTCTAACTTCTGCAGCGAGGGAATTCGAGAGGGGCAATACATATGCTTTGAACTTATAGGACAAGCCCTTGATGTTTTCCCAATGCGATTTTCGATGTCGATAAAAGCAGCAAAATATGGAAGTTTCCCCTCGAGTGACCACTTCATTATGTCTGTTGGCAAAATTGCTTCTCGAGCAACATGGCAAGCCAAAAATGAAACAGCTAATGTACAAGATAATGATATCTTCTTTCTTAAATATTTAACCCATATAGTTACTACCCGCTGACCATACAAATTGTGGGGTTCTGCTTTATGCCTACTGGAAATAGGTCTAATGTTTTCAGGATCTGTTGAATGAAGGAACATTCAGTTTGCAACTAAAATGGAAAAGAAAGATGACAAAAACTCAAAATACTAAGAGACCTAGCGGAAATAATTAAAAATATTGAAATAAATGAAGACTACATAAAGGAATAAATGAGGTATTTATCAGACTTTACTTACAAAACTGTAAGATGTCAAGACAAAATGATGCCTCATTACAATGAAACCGGGGAGAAAGGCATCATGTATGGCCATACGGACTTAGAACTATGATATTTGAATACACAAATAATATTACAGGCCAAAAAATAAAATGTAATAATAATAATGACTTAAGTTTTCAAGGCAAACCATCAAAATACCATGTTAAAAAGAATCAAACAAAAGCTATCAAAATCTAAAGCTAAGGCCCTATTTGGGTTTTTGGCTTTTGAACATTAAGCTTATAAACACTTTTTGAACATTAAGCTAATAAACACTACTTTCACCTATGAATTTCTTTGTCTTGTTATCTAATTTCTAAAAATGTTTTCAAAATCCAAGCTGTGTTTTGAAAACTAAAAAAAGTAGTTTTTGTTTTTGGAATTTGACCAAGGATTGAAATGTTTCTTTAATAAATGTGAAAACTACAGTAAAAAAATGGTGAGGAAGACGAGCTTAAATATAAAAAAAACAGAAATAGAAAAATGAAATCGTTATCAAATGGGCCTAAAGGTTTCAGTTTCAAGCATCAAAATGATTCATGGGCAATTAAATGTAAACAAGAACTTCTAGTGAAAGTAATGAGTCATCAAACCTTGGTATTGGCTCTCAGAATCTTGAATTGTCTCAAAGGCCCAATCCTCATCAAAAACCCGTGTAGCAGTCACAAACCTCAACCAAATGCTCGCTGCCAATCCACAGATTACAGGACACGCCTTGAATTCCTTCACCAAAACTTCACACTGAAGCTCTATCATCAACTGCAATCCCATTACATACCTCATCCTCACTTCATCAGCATACTCCTCAAAACTTGGAGCTCCAGGTAACACACCAACCGACCCAAAATCCTCTGGACCCGTAGGCCCGACACCATCATTCATCATCACAACGTCATCATCCTTTCGAGCTTCATTGTCATATGGTTCTTCCTTTACATTAAGGCTATCCCAGAATTCAGACTGAGCTGTGCCAAAAAGGTCTTGTGGTTGAGACTGAGATAGGGGCTCCACCTTCATCACAGCCGGATTACGGCGGCGCGTGTGGGTTTGCGAGTAGATTGGGCCACCGGCTACACCAGTGTCTCTTATAGCCAAATCCTCGTCGGCGACACCGGTGTCGATGATGTCATCGGCCTGGGAACCACACTGGAGGCAGTAGAAGAAGCCATCGAAGCCGTCTGTAAGCCCAATGCTGCCACAGTTGTAGCAAGGCAAGTTGCAGGAGTCTCCCATTTGAGATCTTGAAGGTATAATGGAAACAAGAAGTTAGAGAAGATTAGCAATCAAAATTATTATATGGGGTTATATTATTAATTTGTACTTTGAGGGAAAAATAATATATAATATGATAATAATATGTTTTCCCGACAGGCGAGCCAAAGTTAATAGATTACAAATTACAAATTACAAATTACAAAATAAAAAGGAAAAGAAACAGGAACAAAAGGGCAAACTTTATATGTTGTAATTGAACCCCATCTGCTAAATCCAGCTATCATCAACTACCCACACTCCCCGCTGTTCTGTTGAGTACTTTACCTGAATTTAGCACTTGTTCCTGTTCTTCCCAATATCGCTACACTACTACCAAATTAGAGTTTTTTTTTTTTTTTTTTTTTTTTGGATTATTACAACAATTTTAGAATCTTATATTAATCTCTCTATTAAGAAAAAAAAAAACTCCCCCTAGTACTGCATAGTTTTAAATATGATCTCTTCACCGGAATGTTCCGCCGAACGTGGGTGTCCAGAAATCGGCGGTGATATACAAATTGTATTTGTTATATTTGAAATTGAAAAAGATATTAAAAAATTATACGATCAAATTAATCTTGAAGTTGGAAACGAATATTACCTGCCAAGATCAACTCAACTAAGGAGGGCGACGGAGACAGAGACGGAGGGAGACGGAGACAGAGACGGAGGGCGAGGGAACGGTGAGGTCGCGGGTGACGAGGACCAAGACGGAGACGGCGGGACGAGGCGGAGGGGGAGCCGGAGAATTTGGAAGTCGACGATTCGAGAGAGAGACTGAGAGTGAGAGGGCTGGTTCGATTGAAGGAAATAGAAACCCTAAATCTAAAGATAATATATATATAATTATTTTTTATAAATATATTGAATCCGGGTTGGTTTGGGTTGAATCCGCCAACCTCCAAAACCGTGATTATTGTGAAAATATTTTAATATTTCTTTCCAATTCCATCATGGCCATAACCCCAAGGTAAACAAGAAACCTGCTATTTGTAAAAGAGAAGATAAATGGACTGTTTGACTATTCTTTCTATTTTTTTTTATTTTTAAATTTGATATTTTAAAGCTATATTTAGTTTAAAAAATAAATTAATGAAACAAAAGGGGGGAGGGGGTGGATAAACATGTAAGAAATTATTTGTCCACCTAAATTAACTTAAAACTACCACATATTTGAATTTATGCTTAAAAAAAATACTAGTATATGAAAATTTAATTCAAAGGCCAATAATGATTCGTTTCTGTTGCCTAATTTAAAAATCAAGTTCAACAATAATTGCATTTTATTTTCTCTATTATTATTATTATTGTTTTTTAAAAAAAATTAATCTCCAAAAATTCCCAAAAAACTATTTCCACTTTTACATATAAGACTAAGATTTTAAAAATATTTCCTGCAATTAAAAATAATAATTAAAAAAACTAATAACTAAAACAAGTTGCAAATAATAATCATTCTCCCCCCCACAAAAAAAAATTTCGAACTCGCCCTATAGTTCCAAAACAGAACAAAGATTCTTGAAATCCATGCACACTTGGACGAAGTATTTGCCAATGCCTCAAATGCAAAGTCTTGATTTCAAAGGGCAACAACTAAGAATTGAACCAGTACAGAATCACATAGAATCAAATAAAACACGATATATCGCCTGATATTAAAGAGTCGAGTATATATCGAATGGCGACCCACGAGAAGTACTACTTTATGCATCAACTGACAAGAGAAGGGATCTAATAAAGCAAGTACTATAACACATTCAACTTAGAAACCTTTACTTTGACCAACACAAAACTCGGCTATGCGCAGCTCAATCCCAATTTATTGTACCACAACCTTTTCCTTAAGACACCGCTCGAACCACGTAATTCAATCTTCTCATACAGCGTTGCTTAAACGACAGGGTCAAATTCTGAGCACATCAAAGACATAAGCTAGAGAACGTAATGTTAGATTCTGATATTTGCCAACTGATCATGTATCTATTGGCAACATAGACTAGCAGCCATAAGCATTTTATCCATCCCGATCATGACGCCGATGACAACCACGTTCTTCATACTTTACCTTTGGCAATGTGATAGAGACAAATTTGTCATCGCAAACACACTTATGTTGGCACCAGTAATCCTGACAGCTCAAAGAATTGTTATTAGGACAAAAGGTCATGCCAGAAAACAAGAGCTACGGCAGATACCTTTGAATCCAGATTCCATATTAATCTGCTTCCCCTCAACGAGTTTGAGACTCATTCTTCCGGCAGTTCTTGCCCAAAGCCTGAGAAAACATCCTCTTCGCTGCTCCTAAATGTTCTCTCTTCAAGTACTCATTGTCGACACGACTTGCCTTTGGAGAACTCTGTTAGGCCACCAATAACTAAACACTATGTAAGAAGGAATAAGATGATAACTCAAGTGTGAGTTAGTTAATGAGTAGTTAGAAGCATGTTATAACTGATCCTTGTAACTAATTCTTGAAATTGTTCATGTAAGAATAGTTGTTGTTTCAGTTAGGATAGTTGCACATTTCCTATAAATACTATTCAGATTCTCACTTAAAGGGATCTGGAAATAGTGTAAAGAAGTCTCTTAAAGAGATTGGGGGAGTAGGGAGCCGATTCGGCCTCACTTTGCGTTTGGAATCAATACAAGAAGTAGTTTCTTTACATTTGGTATCAGAGCACTTGAATTCTGGGAAAACTCAGAAACAATGGCACAACGAAGGATTGAGGAAAGGTTAGAGCAAACAGACCTGGAGATAGGAAGCATCCGAACTCATGTGGAGAAGTTACCGGTTCTTGAAGAAAGCGTGACAACTTTGGCGTTACAGTTACTATATCTTACAAAAAAATTTAAAGTATTTAAATAAAAAATTTGTTTGGTTACAATATATTTAAAAGTGATTCGATTAATTATAAATATATTTTTATTTCTTACCACATATATGGAGGATTTTAGATTAATCACTTTAAATTATTTTTGGACATCTTTTTTTTTTTTTTTTTTTTTTGAGTACATTGGGGATGGGGGGATTCGAACCACAAACCTCGTGAACCACAGACGTCGTGGACATCTCTAAAGTGTTTTTTAATTTTTTTTTAATTAATCCATTAACTGGTTACACAAACAACTAGGGGTGGACAAACCAAACCGAAAAACCGACCAATCCGACCGAAACCGACCGAACCGACGTCAGTTGGTCGGTTTAAGGGACGGTTCGGTCGGAGTCGGTTTTTTGTTGGAAAAAAACCGACGGTCGGTCGGTCGGAATGGCCAAAAATCACAATTCCGACCGACCGACCGAACTTTGCATTCACATACATTTAAATTTTTTGGCCTTGATTTACGCACCCTTCTTCTCATTTTTTTCTCTTTTTAATAAACATTTCAAATCATAAATCAATCAAATTATCTCTTTTCTCTCAATTTATCTTCCCCATATCATCTATTTCTCTCTCTTATTTAATTTCATTCTCTCTCCCTCTCATTTATTCTCTCTCCCTCTCCTTTCTCTTTCATTTCACGCAACCTTTTCACCTTCTCCTCTTTTTTATTTTTTATTTTATTTTAATAAACCTTTCAAATCAAAAATTAATCACATCATCTATTTTCTCTCAATTTTCTCTTCCTAACCTATCTCTTCCTCTCCCCACTTTAATTTTCATTTTCTACCTTCCTCTCATTTCTCTTTCATCTTTTTTTTTGAGGCTATTGTAGTAACAATTAAATAACAAAGTCCCAAGGACAACCAAAAGTAAGGAAAGAAATAACACTGGTAGGAACAGGATCCTCCCACCGGGCAGAAACTTCTTCAGTCATTGCTTTCGAAGCAAGAAAATGGGCCATTTGATTCCGCCCTCTATTCGTATGAAGAAAAGAGACAACTCCTGCTGCTGATTTCAGATCGAGCGCCTCACTAATGTAATGGGTAACTTCCGTGAGGTCGACCCTAGAGTCATTCAGAAGAAGGCAAACTTCAAGACAGTCAGATTCAACCTCAATTTGTCTCCCACTCCCATCTGGCCATGTAGCTATCACCATTTTCAACCCCTCGACGACCGCCATCGCCTCAAGGACCTTGACCTCTCGACATCCTGCAATCGTCCTACAACCAGCCAACTTGACGCATCCGTTGTGATCTCGAAGAGCCCAACCCACGCCAGCTCTATGTCTGGAGGAGCTGACTGAAGCATCGACGTTGAGTTTCAAACGACCTTCCACCGGGGGGAGCCAGTCATCCCTTGCGGCACTAATTGAAGTTGCTGAAACGGTCGGTACTGTGCATTTCCCTCTGTTTTGGACATGGGGGTCATCAATTGAGCTTAATATTTGAGAAGTAGCAAGACCAAGCTTAGAGTTGATGAAGTGATCTGTCACTTGTAAGTTTTGGAAGATTATTTGATTTCTCATCTCCCAGATCACGCCCACCAACGCCATTGCTCTCTCAATGTCCTCAGAAGAGCCACGATCAAGAAGCCAGTCCCAATGCTCCTGAATAGTCCAGTTGTTCCTGTTGTCACACAAACAACTTAAGTCATTATTGGGAATTTGGCTCCAACAATCCTTTATTACCTCACAATGCCAAAAAAGGTGTTGGGATGATTCCTCATGAGACCTGCAAAAAACACATAAAGCATCACATTTTACTCCTTTTTTTAAAAGGTTTAGCTTGTTGGGAATAATATCAGTGTACACTTTCCACCAAGAGATTTTTGTTTTAGAAGGAGCCTTGGATCCCCAAAAAACTTTCCATCTTCTACTTTGAGATTCAACACTAGAAGAGGAGGCCTCCCCTTTATTCTCACAACTTAAACCAAGGTGATAAGCAGATTTAACAGAAAATACTCCCTGTTTGGATGGATTCCAAATGACTTCATCATCGCCACCATGTGGATGAATAGCGATCTGAAGGATAGCTTCTGCATCAATAGGAAGAAAGACCTCCCTAATTCGGACGTCGTCCCACTGGCCAGGACCAGACATTAGCGATTCAACAGAGTGATGTTGGACCGAATGAGGGAGAAATATTAAACGACCATCAACCCGATTTGGGATCCAAGGATCACTATCAATCAAAATGGAGCGCCCATTGCCAATCCGCCATCTGTACCCCTGGTCAAAGAGTTCTTTGCCCCACATTATGCTACGCCATGCATAAGAGGGACTCGAGCCAAGCTGAGCTCGTAAGAATATACCATGATGGAAATACTTCCCCTTGAGAACACGAGCCAACAAACTATCAGGATATTTCACGAGGCGCCAACACTGCTTAGCCAACATCGCCTGATTAAACATAGCTAGATCCCTAAAACCCATCCCTCCATGGAGTTTGCTCACGCACATCCGTTTCCACGACCTCCAATGGATTTTCTTCTTTTCTGGAGTAGAACCCCACCAGAAACGGGCACACATGGCTGTGATGTCAGAACATATCTGAGCAGGAATCCGAAAGCAGCTCATCGTGTAAGTAGGAATGGCCTGAGCCACAGCCTTAATAAGTACCTCCTTCCCCCCTGCAGAGAATAATTTTTCCTTCCACCCCTGGAGGGTTCGCCAGACTCTGTCTTTTAAAGAACTGAAAATTTGACACTTATTTCTTGCCACCTGAGCCGGAAGGCCCAGGTAGGTCTCCAAAGATGTCATATTTCTAACCTGGAGCTCGTGACTGATTAGTGCAATTGTTCCTGGCCTTGTATTCTTGCTTGCCATGAACATAGATTTTTCGAAATTTACTGTCTGCCCCGAAGCTTTTTCATAAGTGTGTAGAATATGTTTTATGGTCTGACAATCCGTCATGTTGGCCTTAAAGAAGACCAGGCTGTCATCTGCAAAAAACAAGTGAGAAATCGAAGGACAATGATAGTTAATTCGCAAACCTGAGAGTGAACGATTATTTTCTGCCTGGTTGAGGAGAGCAGAGAAGCCTTCCATACAAAGCAGGAACAAATATGGAGATAAAGGATCTCCTTGTCGAAGCCCTCTACTTGGGGCAAAGCTAGGGGAAGGCTCCCCATTTAGAAGAACCGAGAAAGAGACTGACTCCACACACTGCATAATAAGAGAGATCCACGAAGCACCGAAGCCCATTTTCTCCATAACTCGGCGTAAAAAGGACCATTCGACCCGGTCATAAGCCTTACTCATATCAAGCTTCAGAGCTATCGACCCTTCCTTCCCGCTGCGTTTATTATTGAGTGCATGAATACACTCAAAACCAATGAGGACATTATCAGATATTAATCGGCCTGGCACAAACGCTGATTGGGACGAAGAAATAACTGAATCCAGAGTGAGTTTGAGACGATTTGCAAGCACCTTAGCAATAATTTTATAAATCACATTGCACAAACTTATAGGACGAAAGTCACTCATATGTTTAGGATCTTTCACCTTCGGGATCAGAACCAAGAAGGTTTTGTTTAACTGGCTCACCCCCAAACCCCCATTCAAGACCTTGAGACATAAACTCACTGTGTCATTTCCAACAATCTCCAGTACCGCTGATAGAACAAAGCTTGATACCCATCCGGGCCTGGAGCCTTGGTAGCCGACATATGCTTAACTGCCCATTCAATCTCTGCTCTTGTGAACTCACGGTTGAGCCTTTGGTTCTGTTCTTGGGAAATGGATGTAGGGATCGCCGCAATCGTCGAGAGCATACAAAGATCTTCTGGCTCACTAGATTGAAACAGAGACTGAAAGTAAGAAGTAGCAATCGAAGATAACTTATCAGGATCCTCCGTCCAGATTCCATTTTCATCCATGAGCCCTCTAACTTTGTTCTTACGTCGACGATGACTTGCACTAAGGTGAAACCATTTCGTGTTTCGACCCCCCCAATTCAACCACTCCTCTCGTGCCCGCTGTTTCCAATAAATTTCTTCCTCTTCTAATAATTTTTCAAGCTCTCTCCCTGCTATCCTTGTGTCTCGTCTCCAGTTAGGACCCTGTTCTAGGGATATCTCTTCAATAAGCTTCTCCTTTCGAGAGATAGCCCCTTTTAAAGACCCCTGAAGCCGAGCCCAATCCCACCTCTTGAGCTCTCTGAGACATAAAGACTGACGTCTCGTGAAACTCACCAGATCCCTCCCACCATCGGGAGCCCAAGTCCTTCGAATAACCTCACGACAGTCCTCAAAATTCACCCAACTTGCCTCAAAACGAAGAGGTTTCCTCTTATGGCCATAACTATTATGAGCACCCTTCACAGTCCAGTCAGCAAGAATAGGCTGATGATCCGAAGCCGTGGAGCTTAGATGAGTGACAGAAAGAGACTCGAGCGACTGGAGGAAGGAAATGTTGGTAAAAAACCGATTCAATCTTTCCCAAACTGTCATCCCCGAGAACTGATTATTGCACCAAGTAAAGATATCTCCTGTAAAGCCTGGGTCATGAAGCCCACAAAGATCAATAGCCTCACAAAAATTTTGTATCAAGACCGAGCGACGGGGGGGGCCTCCCATTTTTTCAGAATCAGAGGTAATTTCATTAAAATCCCCCCCAATAATCCACGGGACGTTGGACACCTTATGAAGTCGGTTTAGTAATTCCCAAGATTCATGTCGTTTTCCATCATCTGGATTTCCGTAAAAACCCGTAAACCTCCAGCGGTCCTGCCCTTCAACAATAAAAGAGTCGATGTGGCCCGACGAATAAGGCATAATACGTACATCCAAATCACTAGCCCAGAGAAGCATCAACCCCCCACTGTTACCCGAACTCGGAACGCTCAAGCAATTATCCAATCCAATATCTCTTTTTAACTGATCATTCTTGTCATATCTGATTTTGGTTTCCATTAAAAAAACCAATTGGGGATGGTGTTTGGACACTAGCCTTCTGAGTGCCCGTTTAGTTCGGGGGTTCCCCAACCCCCGAACATTCCAGCTTAAGATTTTCATTGTGCCCGGCGGGGCTGCTGAGCAGCCTCCACCGATCCTGCATTTTCATAGTCCAAATTAGAAACACAAATTTTCTTATCTATATGTGAGGGTGATTTCTCCACCCCCCCTATCCGCATCTGTCAATTTTCTTTTGGAGCTCACTGAGGTACTAACATGGCCAACAGCAACGAGGTTATTCATGTTAGAGTAAGTCTCACGTGGTTTTTTCGTCCATGTCCGCCCATTCAATACTGATTTAACCAAATAAGAGTTGTCATCTTCCATCAGAATGTTATTTGACAAAATTATAGGATTATTGCCCAGCCCATTCACACATGTTTGTTGGGAAGGACTCAAGTCTTCATTAATTAGCTTTTTCACACTTATTTCAGGCCCAAGAAGTGAGACACAAGTAACCCATCAGAAGTGGCAAGCCCACTATTCCCCTTTGTCATAACGAATGAGTCAATCTCACTCAATTCATCTTGCATCACGTGTTTCAATGATTTGCTGGGCTCCACCTTCACATCAACATTTTGAAAAGGATCACCATTAAAATTTTTTCCTTGAAAATCGACACTGAGAGGGTTAATTTGTTTCTTAAAATTTCCATTGATATGCTGCCCATTAAATTTTTCTTTCAACGAAAAATCTTCAGCCATTACTTCAGAAATTACTCCACTGATATTCTGCCCATTATTCTTTCCTTTCAACGGCAAATCTTCATAAATTACTCCACTGATATTCTGCCCATTATTTTTTCCTTTCAACGGCAAATCTTCAGAAATTACTTCAGAAAATAAGCAATTAATTTCCCCAGAAGGCCGCTCTTTCCTAATCGAATTGACGGCCACCGGCACTGCCCTAGGCTCTCCCATCGCCGGAATCACTGGCGGCGGAATCGACCCTCCATCGTCTTCTTTGTGGGATTGGTCCCCTTGTCTCCAGTCACCAGATCGCTCTCTTCCCATTCCTCCACCACGCAGACATGGTTCCCCATCTCCTTCCTTCCGTTGAGGGATTTGGCTAGGAGAGATTGAGCAACGGAGGTTAGGCCCAAATCGAGGTTCCACATCCCCTTCATTCGAGAGCTTGATGCAATCCTTTGCGATATGTCCCAGCAAACCACAACTATAACAAAATTCTGGTAATTTCTCATAAGTGATAGGAGCCCATCGTTCTTCAGCCATAGCCCCCATCTTGACCAAAATGCCTCGTTTCAGTGGACGATTAACCTCAATCGCGATTCGGATACGCAACGTTGAACCCCAACAGTTCCCATCCAGATCTGAGTCCACATCCTCAAATTTCCCAATCATGTTGCCAAGCACTATCGCTTTGCTCCTGCAATAACAAATTGAAGGTATATTGTGCAAATGTATCCAAAAAGAAGCGTACCTGAACTCGAGCTCAGTGAAACTAACGTTGCTACGCGGTTCCTCAAATAAAAGAAGCGCTTTATTGAAAAACCAAGGATTGTTGGCCAACACCTTCTCCTTGTCCCTCAAGTATTGGAACTTGCATAGAAACAAATTTCTCCCAACACTATTGATTCTAACCGGCACATTGTACCAAATCCGAGGCATCATCTGTTTGAAAATATCTGGATGTACCGTCCTGGTAGTCAGAAGCTTGCATACTATTGAATTCACAAATCCCCTACCATGGGATTCTAACGCATCATCCGTCACCTCAAACACCACCCCCCTTTCTACTTCAGACAGGTTCAATTGTTCCACCAAAGAAGAAAGTTGCTCTGCCATTGTGATGGAATCCACAGACCTTGAAAGGAAAACTAGAGTTGACACAAGCCAACTAAAATGGCAGATCTAGCCGCCCCAATCAACACAAGGTTGCCTGCGCTCTACAGTTCCTCAGAGAGAAAAAGAGAGCCCCTAAACTTCTTCATTTCTTTTCCTAGAGAGAAAAAGAAGAAAGTTGCTCTCATTTCTCTTTCATCTCTCTTTCATTCTCCATCTTTCTAATAAACTTCTTCATTTCTTTTTTTTCTCATTTTCTCACCTCTCTTTTAGTTATGTTCTTCTCGTTTTTCTTCTTCTCATTCTCTCATTCTCACTGTACTTTTTTTTTTGCCGGAAATACAAAAACCGACGAAAACCGACCGACCGACCGCATGGTTAGTCGGCCGACGTCACATACCTCCCACAAACCGTCGGAAGCCGACCGACGGAAACCGACACGTCGGTGATCGGCGGCGGTTTTCGCCCAAAACCGACACCGACCGACCGATGACCACCCCTACAAACAACAATCAAATCCAAAATAATTGTAAATTTAGCAAAATTTAAAACATTTTGCAAATATAGCAAAAAATCAGTGGCTATCACTGATAGACTGTATCGTTGATATATGATTATCACGGATAGACTTCTATCACTGACAAAATTCTATAAAAAACTAAGGTGATAGACTACTATCAGCGATAGACCATACTATCAGCGATAGAAATTGTCATATCCACAATTTTCTTTAAACAAATGCTATATTTTTAATTATTTTACTCTAAATTGACATCTGTTACCATTTCCCTTTTTTAAACTACTTTTTATTTATTAAAATTTTCCTGAAAAACAAATTTCATTCCTATAAAACATCTCAATAAGTTATACTAAACATATTTTAAATTATTAATTTTTCAAAGGTGCTTATAGAAGAATTGATTTTATTTAAAAATCATTTCTTTTCAAAGTTATTCCAAACACATTAAAGGTTGGTTTGATCATCTATATTGTTTCGTGGATATGAATATTAAATGTCTGGAATTTAAATGCTTAAGATAATAAATACTTGTGTGCGATCGCATAGCTGCGATTATGTGTCTATCTTCTGAAGATCGTATCTCCTTCGATACAACTCCGTTTTAACTAAATGACCACTCATTTTCATACGTGTTCTTTGCAACCATGCTTATAAACTGATAAACAATTTGAAGTATCTTGAGTTTTAATGTCCGTAAAGCCGAGTTAATTTAATTTGAAGTCATAACTTTGGGCTCAATGGACCAAATTAAAAGTTTTTTTTAAGTCCATATAAACTTCTGAGTTCTACGTGCTAGAAGATAACTTGTTCGACCCTTTCATCAAAAAATGGTTGTAACTGATAGTATTGAAGATCGGTGATGAATGGTCAAACTACCATGGGGATGCGAGAGAATAAGAAGAATGAAAAAAAAAATATAGAGGGGAGGAGAAAGAGAAAAAAATATGAGTTTTTTACGTCAAGGATAAGGAGGAAACTTCACACACCAAATAGGTCAAAACATTAAAAATTATAGAGACAAATCAATTTTGTTAAAGTTTTCGACTCACAGGTTATTTTTTTGCAATTTTCCTAGATATTGAGGAGGACATGGAGAATCTGACACTTTACCCGAACTTCCGTCCCATATATACCAACGCTAAAATACAAAATCTCGTTTGCATGATGGACCTTCTAGATCTTCCTAGAGTGTCTGGTTTGCTATTCAAATTTCAAATCATCCTTATCTCTTCATCTCTGCTTCTAATGCTACTTGGGCCATGTTTACTATAATTCTCCAACAATCATAATTAATCAATAGTAATGAATTAAGGCTTCAATCGTAATCGGTTACTTTTGAGAGTGTTTACTTAAGGCTAATTCAAACGTAATTTGTTTTTCATTGGTAGTATTTACCTGAACGTAATCATTCGTGAGTTTACCATAATACCCTCTGATACTAATCGTGTGTAGAGTCGTGATTATGATCGTTATTAGAATCGTATACTTTTAGGGAATCATTAAGTTTGTATCATTTTTTCATCTTCTGTGCATTATTGTTAGCGATGTTTAGGGTTGAAGACGATCTGGGTTTATTTATGCTAACGATTAATATGCAAAAATATGATGATTTTTTAGTATTTTGTTTCGTGTAACACTAAATTGACGATCCCAGAAAGCGTAAATGTGCATTAATGGTAGATAGAATTTAATGTGACGGTTGAAGCAGGAACGTCGTAAAAAATGATGAAATATGGATGAAGAAATGAAAAAAAAACAGAAAGAGAGAGAACATTTCTGGGAGGAAATTAGTCCAAAATCGGTGGCAAATCTTCAATGATAATCTGATTGAGCACCCCAAAGTGGTAGAGAAATGAGGTAATTGGATTGCAGATTTTGAAGGGTGCCTACACTTTGATTACGTGGACAGATTTTGCTAAACCTCATCAAAAGAATGTGAATCTAACCGTTAGAATTATCACGGATGGTCTGTGGTTTTACTACTTCCATTTTCTTTGTGTGCTTTCATCTTGTGCTATGAGATTTTTTTTTCTATATATTTATTTACTTTTGCACAAAAAAAAAATGTTAAAATATCATCTCTGTACTTTGGGTCTCATCCTTTTTTTAGTTCATGTACTTTCAAATGCCCACTTTTCGTCTCTCTACTTTCAATGAATCTTAAAATTAGTCCCATTATTAGTTTATTGTTAATTTGTTTTTAAAAAAATATCTCTATTAAACATGGCGGCAGCTCGCATAACTAAATAGTCATAGGGTGAGCCCATGTGTGGTTATGGGGGCGGGCACAAGCGGTCTGAAAATTGAAGAACCACATCCCGATCCAGTCACAAATCTTGAATTTTTTGGCTGAAGTCGACCTGCCACACAATCTATGAACAATCGAGATCCCTAAATATCCATTTAAAAAAGAAAAGATGAATAGATAGGACAGAGGCAACTGAAAGAGGGATGCTAACGTGCCCTTGCCGTCCCCTGTAAATTTTTGAAACCTATTCACACTTTTTTTTTTTTTTTTTTGCATGAAAATTATTTAAGATTTATAGACTGAGATTAAAATTGAATTTGAATGAGATAACTAAGGGACCAAAATGGTATTTTTTAAAAAAAAAAAAAAATAATGGAGAGAGAGAATGTGAGAAATCAAAGGAGTGAGAGATTGATAGAGATAAATAAGAAGAGAACCAGATGGATCATGGAATTTATTTTTAATAAAAAGTTACTCTATCTTACAATTTTTTTTAAAGTATTTAAATAAAAAAATTGTTTGGTTACACTATATTTAAAAGTGCCATTAATTATAAATATATTTTTATTTCTTACCACATATATGGAGGATTTTAGATTAATCACTTTAAATTATTTTTGGACATCTCTCAAGTGTTTTTTTAATTTTTTTTTTAATTAATCCATTAACGTTACACAAACACCAATCAAGTCCAAAATAATTGTAAATTTAGCAAAATTTAAAACATTTTGCAAATATAGCAAAATATCACTGATGGACTCTATCGTTGATATATGATTATCACTGATAGACTTTTATAACTGACAAAATTCTATAAAAAAAACTAAGGTGATAGACTACTATCAGCATAGAAATTGTCATATCTCCAATTTTCTTTTAAAAAATGCTATATTTTTAATTATTTTACTCTAAATTGACACATGTTACCATTTCTCTTTTTTAAACTACTTTTTATTTATTAAAATTTTCCTCGAAAACAAATTTCATTCCTATAAAACATCTCAATAAGTTATACTAAACATATTTTAAATTTTTAAACATATTTTAAATTTTTAATTTTTCAAAGGTGCTTATAGAAGAACTAATTTTATTTAAAAATCATTTCTTTTCAAAGTTATTCCAAACACATTAAAGGTTGGTTTGGATCATCTATATTGTTTTGTGGATATGAATATTAAATGTCTGGAATTTAAATGCTTAAGATAATAAACACTTGTGTGCGATTGCATAGCTGCGATTCTGTGTCTATCTTCTAAAGATCGTATCTCCTTCGATACAACTCCGTTTTAGCTAAATGACCACTCATTTTCATACGTTTTTTTCGTGTTCTTTGCAACCATACTTATAAACTGATAAAAAATTTGAAGTATCTTGAGTTTTAATGTCCATAAAGCCGAGTTAATTTAATTTGAACTTTAAAGTCATAACTTTGGGCTCAATGGACCAAATTGAAAGTTTTTTTTAAGTTCATATAAACTTCCGAGTTCTACGTGCTAGAAGATAACTTGTTCGACCCTTTCATCAAAAAATGGTTGTAACTGATGGTATTGAAGATCAGTGATGAATGCTCAAACTACCATGAGGATGCGAGAGAATAAGAAGAATGAAAAAAAATATAGAGGGGAGGAGAAAGAGAAAAAAATATGAGTTTCTTACGTCAAGGATAAAGAGGAAACTTCACACACCAAATAGGTCAAAACATTAAAAATTGTAGAGACAAATCAATTTTGTTAAAGTTTTCGACTCACAGGTTATTTTTTGCAATTTTTCCTACATATTGAGGAGGACATGGAGAATCTTACACTTTCAATTTTGTTAAAGTTTTCGACTCCCAAGTTATTTTTTGCAATTTTTCCTACATATTGAGGAGGACATGGAGAATCTGACACTTTACCCGAACTTCCGTTCCATATATACCAACGCTAAAATACAAAATCTCGTTTGCATGATGGACCTTCTAGATCTTCCTAGAGTGTCTGGTTTGCTATTCAAATTTCAAATCATCCTTATCTCTTCATCTCTCTTCTAATGCTACTTGGGTCATGTTTATTGTTTACTATAATTCTCCAACAATCATAATTAATCAATAGTAATGAATTAAGACTTCAATTGTAACCGGTTATTTTTTAGAGTGTTTACTTGAGGGTAATTCAAACGTGATTTTTTTTTCATGGGTAGTATTTACCTAATCATTCGTGAGTTTACCATAATACCCTCTGATACTAATCGTGTGTACAATCGTGATTATGATCGTTATTAGAATCGTATACTTTTAAGGAATCATTAAGTTTGTATCATTTTTTCATCTTCTGTGCATTGTTGTTAGCAATGTTTAGGGTTGAAGACGATATGGGTTTATTTATGCTAACGATTAATATGCAAAAATATGATTATTTTTTAGTATTTTGTTTCGTGTAACACTAAATTGACGATCCCAAAAAGCGTAAATGTGTATTAATGGTAGATAGAATTTAACGTGAAGGTTGAACCAGGAACGTCGTAAAAAATGACGAAATATGGATGAAGAAATGAAAAAAAAAACAGAAAGAGAGAGAAGAAACATTTATGGGAGGAAATTAGTCCAAAATCGGTGGGCGTAATCTTCAATGATAATCTGATTGAGCACCCAAAGTGGTAGAGAAATGAGGTAATTGGATTGCAGATTTTGAAGGGTGCCTACACTTTGATTACATTTTGAAGGGTACCTACACTTTGATTACGTGGACAATTTTTGCTAAACGTCGTGAAAAGAATGTGAATCTAACCGTCAGAATTATCGATTGATTACATTTGGAGGTAAGTAAACGTGGTCTGTGGTTCTATTTTCTTTTTGTGCTTTCATCTTGGGCTATAAGATTTTTTTTTCTATATATTTATTTACCTTTGCACAAAAAAAAAAAACGTTAAAATATCATTCTTTTTGTGCTTTAATCTTGGGCTATGAGATTTTTTTTTTCTCTGCATTTATTTACCTTTGCACAAAAATGTTAAAATATCATTTTAATCTCTTTTACTTTGGGTCTCATCCCATTTTAGTTATGTATTTCAAATGCTCAATTTTCGTCCCTCTACTTTCAATAAATCTTAAAATTCGTCCCATTATTAGTTTATTGTTAATTATTTTTTTAAAAAAATCTCTCTATTAAACATGACGGCAGCTCGCGTAACTAAATAGTCATAGGGCGAGCCCATGTGTGGTTATGAGGGCGGGCACAAACGGTCTGGAAATTGAAGAACCACATCCCGATCCAGCCACAAATCTTGAATTTTTTGGCTGAAGTCGACCTGCCACACAATCTATGAACAATCGAGATCCCTAAATATCCATTTAAAAAAGAAAAGATGAATAGATAGGACAGAGGCAACTGAAAGAGGGATGCTAACGTGCCCTTGCCGTCACCCTGTAAATTTTGAAAACATATTTACACATTTATTTTTTGCATGAAAATTATTTAAGATTTATAGACTGAGATTAAAATTGAATTTGAATGAGATCGAAACTAAGGGACCAAAATGGTATTTTTTTTTAAAAAAAAATAATAATGGAGAGAGAGAATGTGAGAAATCAAAGGAGTGAGAGATTGATAGAGATAAATAAGAAGAGAACCAGATGGATCATGGAATTTATTTTTAATAAAAAGTTACTCTATCTTACAATTTTTTTTAAAGTATTTAAATAAAAAAATTGTTTGGTTACACTATATTTAAAAGTGCCATTAATTATAAATATATTTTTATTTCTTACCACATATATGGAGGATTTTAGATTAATCACTTTAAATTATTTTTGGACATCTCTCAAGTGTTTTTTTAATTTTTTTTTTAATTAATCCATTAACGTTACACAAACACCAATCAAGTCCAAAATAATTGTAAATTTAGCAAAATTTAAAACATTTTGCAAATATAGCAAAATATCACTGATGGACTCTATCGTTGATATATGATTATCACTGATAGACTTTTATAACTGACAAAATTCTATAAAAAAAACTAAGGTGATAGACTACTATCAGCATAGAAATTGTCATATCTCCAATTTTCTTTTAAAAAATGCTATATTTTTAATTATTTTACTCTAAATTGACACATGTTACCATTTCTCTTTTTTAAACTACTTTTTATTTATTAAAATTTTCCTCGAAAACAAATTTCATTCCTATAAAACATCTCAATAAGTTATACTAAACATATTTTAAATTTTTAAACATATTTTAAATTTTTAATTTTTCAAAGGTGCTTATAGAAGAACTAATTTTATTTAAAAATCATTTCTTTTCAAAGTTATTCCAAACACATTAAAGGTTGGTTTGGATCATCTATATTGTTTTGTGGATATGAATATTAAATGTCTGGAATTTAAATGCTTAAGATAATAAACACTTGTGTGCGATTGCATAGCTGCGATTCTGTGTCTATCTTCTAAAGATCGTATCTCCTTCGATACAACTCCGTTTTAGCTAAATGACCACTCATTTTCATACGTTTTTTTCGTGTTCTTTGCAACCATACTTATAAACTGATAAAAAATTTGAAGTATCTTGAGTTTTAATGTCCATAAAGCCGAGTTAATTTAATTTGAACTTTAAAGTCATAACTTTGGGCTCAATGGACCAAATTGAAAGTTTTTTTTAAGTTCATATAAACTTCCGAGTTCTACGTGCTAGAAGATAACTTGTTCGACCCTTTCATCAAAAAATGGTTGTAACTGATGGTATTGAAGATCAGTGATGAATGCTCAAACTACCATGAGGATGCGAGAGAATAAGAAGAATGAAAAAAAATATAGAGGGGAGGAGAAAGAGAAAAAAATATGAGTTTCTTACGTCAAGGATAAAGAGGAAACTTCACACACCAAATAGGTCAAAACATTAAAAATTGTAGAGACAAATCAATTTTGTTAAAGTTTTCGACTCACAGGTTATTTTTTGCAATTTTTCCTACATATTGAGGAGGACATGGAGAATCTTACACTTTCAATTTTGTTAAAGTTTTCGACTCACAAGTTATTTTTTGCAATTTTTCCTACATATTGAGGAGGACATGGAGAATCTGACACTTTACCCGAACTTCCGTTCCATATATACCAACGCTAAAATACAAAATCTCGTTTGCATGATGGACCTTCTAGATCTTCCTAGAGTGTCTGGTTTGCTATTCAAATTTCAAATCATCCTTATCTCTTCATCTCTCTTCTAATGCTACTTGGGTCATGTTTATTGTTTACTATAATTCTCCAACAATCATAATTAATCAATAGTAATGAATTAAGACTTCAATTGTAACCGGTTATTTTTTAGAGTGTTTACTTGAGGGTAATTCAAACGTGATTTTTTTTTCATGGGTAGTATTTACCTAATCATTCGTGAGTTTACCATAATACCCTCTGATACTAATCGTGTGTACAATCGTGATTATGATCGTTATTAGAATCGTATACTTTTAAGGAATCATTAAGTTTGTATCATTTTTTCATCTTCTGTGCATTGTTGTTAGCAATGTTTAGGGTTGAAGACGATATGGGTTTATTTATGCTAACGATTAATATGCAAAAATATGATTATTTTTTAGTATTTTGTTTCGTGTAACACTAAATTGACGATCCCAAAAAGCGTAAATGTGTATTAATGGTAGATAGAATTTAACGTGAAGGTTGAACCAGGAACGTCGTAAAAAATGACGAAATATGGATGAAGAAATGAAAAAAAAAACAGAAAGAGAGAGAAGAAACATTTATGGGAGGAAATTAGTCCAAAATCGGTGGGCGTAATCTTCAATGATAATCTGATTGAGCACCCAAAGTGGTAGAGAAATGAGGTAATTGGATTGCAGATTTTGAAGGGTGCCTACACTTTGATTACATTTTGAAGGGTACCTACACTTTGATTACGTGGACAATTTTTGCTAAACGTCGTGAAAAGAATGTGAATCTAACCGTCAGAATTATCGATTGATTACATTTGGAGGTAAGTAAACGTGGTCTGTGGTTCTATTTTCTTTTTGTGCTTTCATCTTGGGCTATAAGATTTTTTTTTCTATATATTTATTTACCTTTGCACAAAAAAAAAAAACGTTAAAATATCATTCTTTTTGTGCTTTAATCTTGGGCTATGAGATTTTTTTTTTCTCTGCATTTATTTACCTTTGCACAAAAATGTTAAAATATCATTTTAATCTCTTTTACTTTGGGTCTCATCCCATTTTAGTTATGTATTTCAAATGCTCAATTTTCGTCCCTCTACTTTCAATAAATCTTAAAATTCGTCCCATTATTAGTTTATTGTTAATTATTTTTTTAAAAAAATCTCTCTATTAAACATGACGGCAGCTCGCGTAACTAAATAGTCATAGGGCGAGCCCATGTGTGGTTATGAGGGCGGGCACAAACGGTCTGGAAATTGAAGAACCACATCCCGATCCAGCCACAAATCTTGAATTTTTTGGCTGAAGTCGACCTGCCACACAATCTATGAACAATCGAGATCCCTAAATATCCATTTAAAAAAGAAAAGATGAATAGATAGGACAGAGGCAACTGAAAGAGGGATGCTAACGTGCCCTTGCCGTCACCCTGTAAATTTTGAAAACATATTTACACATTTATTTTTTGCATGAAAATTATTTAAGATTTATAGACTGAGATTAAAATTGAATTTGAATGAGATCGAAACTAAGGGACCAAAATGGTATTTTTTTTTAAAAAAAAATAATAATGGAGAGAGAGAATGTGAGAAATCAAAGGAGTGAGAGATTGATAGAGATAAATAAGAAGAGAACCAGATGGATCATGGAATTTATTTTTAATAAAAAGTTACTCTATCTTACAATTTTTTTTAAAGTATTTAAATAAAAAAATTGTTTGGTTACACTATATTTAAAAGTGCCATTAATTATAAATATATTTTTATTTCTTACCACATATATGGAGGATTTTAGATTAATCACTTTAAATTATTTTTGGACATCTCTCAAGTGTTTTTTTAATTTTTTTTTTAATTAATCCATTAACGTTACACAAACACCAATCAAGTCCAAAATAATTGTAAATTTAGCAAAATTTAAAACATTTTGCAAATATAGCAAAATATCACTGATGGACTCTATCGTTGATATATGATTATCACTGATAGACTTTTATAACTGACAAAATTCTATAAAAAAAACTAAGGTGATAGACTACTATCAGCATAGAAATTGTCATATCTCCAATTTTCTTTTAAAAAATGCTATATTTTTAATTATTTTACTCTAAATTGACACATGTTACCATTTCTCTTTTTTAAACTACTTTTTATTTATTAAAATTTTCCTCGAAAACAAATTTCATTCCTATAAAACATCTCAATAAGTTATACTAAACATATTTTAAATTTTTAAACATATTTTAAATTTTTAATTTTTCAAAGGTGCTTATAGAAGAACTAATTTTATTTAAAAATCATTTCTTTTCAAAGTTATTCCAAACACATTAAAGGTTGGTTTGGATCATCTATATTGTTTTGTGGATATGAATATTAAATGTCTGGAATTTAAATGCTTAAGATAATAAACACTTGTGTGCGATTGCATAGCTGCGATTCTGTGTCTATCTTCTAAAGATCGTATCTCCTTCGATACAACTCCGTTTTAGCTAAATGACCACTCATTTTCATACGTTTTTTTCGTGTTCTTTGCAACCATACTTATAAACTGATAAAAAATTTGAAGTATCTTGAGTTTTAATGTCCATAAAGCCGAGTTAATTTAATTTGAACTTTAAAGTCATAACTTTGGGCTCAATGGACCAAATTGAAAGTTTTTTTTAAGTTCATATAAACTTCCGAGTTCTACGTGCTAGAAGATAACTTGTTCGACCCTTTCATCAAAAAATGGTTGTAACTGATGGTATTGAAGATCAGTGATGAATGCTCAAACTACCATGAGGATGCGAGAGAATAAGAAGAATGAAAAAAAATATAGAGGGGAGGAGAAAGAGAAAAAAATATGAGTTTCTTACGTCAAGGATAAAGAGGAAACTTCACACACCAAATAGGTCAAAACATTAAAAATTGTAGAGACAAATCAATTTTGTTAAAGTTTTCGACTCACAGGTTATTTTTTGCAATTTTTCCTACATATTGAGGAGGACATGGAGAATCTTACACTTTCAATTTTGTTAAAGTTTTCGACTCACAAGTTATTTTTTGCAATTTTTCCTACATATTGAGGAGGACATGGAGAATCTGACACTTTACCCGAACTTCCGTTCCATATATACCAACGCTAAAATACAAAATCTCGTTTGCATGATGGACCTTCTAGATCTTCCTAGAGTGTCTGGTTTGCTATTCAAATTTCAAATCATCCTTATCTCTTCATCTCTCTTCTAATGCTACTTGGGTCATGTTTATTGTTTACTATAATTCTCCAACAATCATAATTAATCAATAGTAATGAATTAAGACTTCAATTGTAACCGGTTATTTTTTAGAGTGTTTACTTGAGGGTAATTCAAACGTGATTTTTTTTTCATGGGTAGTATTTACCTAATCATTCGTGAGTTTACCATAATACCCTCTGATACTAATCGTGTGTACAATCGTGATTATGATCGTTATTAGAATCGTATACTTTTAAGGAATCATTAAGTTTGTATCATTTTTTCATCTTCTGTGCATTGTTGTTAGCAATGTTTAGGGTTGAAGACGATATGGGTTTATTTATGCTAACGATTAATATGCAAAAATATGATTATTTTTTAGTATTTTGTTTCGTGTAACACTAAATTGACGATCCCAAAAAGCGTAAATGTGTATTAATGGTAGATAGAATTTAACGTGAAGGTTGAACCAGGAACGTCGTAAAAAATGACGAAATATGGATGAAGAAATGAAAAAAAAAACAGAAAGAGAGAGAAGAAACATTTATGGGAGGAAATTAGTCCAAAATCGGTGGGCGTAATCTTCAATGATAATCTGATTGAGCACCCAAAGTGGTAGAGAAATGAGGTAATTGGATTGCAGATTTTGAAGGGTGCCTACACTTTGATTACATTTTGAAGGGTACCTACACTTTGATTACGTGGACAATTTTTGCTAAACGTCGTGAAAAGAATGTGAATCTAACCGTCAGAATTATCGATTGATTACATTTGGAGGTAAGTAAACGTGGTCTGTGGTTCTATTTTCTTTTTGTGCTTTCATCTTGGGCTATAAGATTTTTTTTTCTATATATTTATTTACCTTTGCACAAAAAAAAAAAACGTTAAAATATCATTCTTTTTGTGCTTTAATCTTGGGCTATGAGATTTTTTTTCTCTGCATTTATTTACCTTTGCACAAAAATGTTAAAATATCATTTTAATCTCTTTTACTTTGGGTCTCATCCCATTTTAGTTATGTATTTCAAATGCTCAATTTTCGTCCCTCTACTTTCAATAAATCTTAAAATTCGTCCCATTATTAGTTTATTGTTAATTATTTTTTTAAAAAAATCTCTCTATTAAACATGACGGCAGCTCGCGTAACTAAATAGTCATAGGGCGAGCCCATGTGTGGTTATGAGGGCGGGCACAAACGGTCTGGAAATTGAAGAACCACATCCCGATCCAGCCACAAATCTTGAATTTTTTGGCTGAAGTCGACCTGCCACACAATCTATGAACAATCGAGATCCCTAAATATCCATTTAAAAAAGAAAAGATGAATAGATAGGACAGAGGCAACTGAAAGAGGGATGCTAACGTGCCCTTGCCGTCACCCTGTAAATTTTGAAAACATATTTACACATTTATTTTTTGCATGAAAATTATTTAAGATTTATAGACTGAGATTAAAATTGAATTTGAATGAGATCGAAACTAAGGGACCAAAATGGTATTTTTTTTTAAAAAAAAATAATAATGGAGAGAGAGAATGTGAGAAATCAAAGGAGTGAGAGATTGATAGAGATAAATAAGAAGATAACAAGATGGATCATGGATGACGGATGTGAATGATAACTTTTTCATGGTTCAAGAAAAGAAACTAACAAAACTATAAAAAAAAAAAAAAAATTACAGAATATTTGTTCACATGTGTTCTTCTTTTGGACACCGATCATCTCACTTTACAATCTTTTTTTACTTTTATATCACAAATTTAACAGTTTGCCAAAATAGTCTTAGTAAAAGTACAATCATATAGCTCATATAACATACAATCCATACAACCTCAACGGCCTCGGGTTTGTAATGCCAGAAACAGGGCATGTCTTCTCTTGATCAAAGATCAAAGCAGCTCTGAAACATGAAACAACATACTACTTAATCTCACTGGTGCTCGTTTGAATTACGAGTTAATACTCTGAGCTGCTCGGCGTATGTGCAGACTTGTTAGGCACAATCAACAGTTGGATGCAGATCATCCGTTGTTTACTTCTCTGGTTAATGTCAAAAAAGCGCGGTGCAGTCATGCCGAGTCTCCATCATTTAATTTTCTGGAAAGTCCAATTTCAGATTTTCATTGTCCCTGTAAACTTGAACAAGCGCAGCTGCTTTATAGACAAACATCCCAAGCATGGCTGGCGTGAGCTAAACACAGAACAGAATCACATGGCAGAATATGAGTGTGTATTTGTTTGGGGGCTATAATGCATTTAGAATACAAAACAATATGATAGTTTTTTAACTAAGCATATCACAAATGGTCAAGACATTATATACTTGACCAAAAAGTCAGGTATTTGAATCTCCACATCCACTTATTAAACTCAAAAAAGAAAAAAATGCTAAATTATAAAAAATACCCCTGAACTTTACTATTTGTTTAAAAAATACTCGTATTCTTTCGAAAGTTGCAATATTACCCTTGACCTTTCACAAACGTTTCAAAACTACCCTTAGAGTAGAAATTTGTTAGAATGTTGGACGAAAAACTGACGTGACAGTGACTGAGACGCTTGCCTAGATTAAGTTTGAAAGAACGACATTACGCCATGTTCACTTTTCGTCCAACATTCTAATGTATTTCTACTCCAAGGTAGTTTGAAACATTGAAACGTCTATGAAAGGTCAAAGGCAATATTGCAGCTTTTGATAGAATAGGTTTTTTTTTTTTTTTTTTTTTTTTTTTTGATAAGATACACATTCATGTATTAGAATAGGGGTATTTTTTAAACAAATGACAAAGTTCAAGGGTATTTTTTATAGTTTAGCGAAAAAAAAAATATGGATAGTCTTTTGTTACCTGAAAGTCGAAAAAGTGGTTGGCGAGATATTTATGAGAGATGATCCATAAAGCATATATTGCAGCAGGAATCACAAGCCTTGGAGAAGAAAGGGCAATGCCACTTCCTTTCACTGATTTCTCAAACGCATTCTTGATATCTTCACTTCTTACTCCAATTCTGGCATAAGGAATGAATGTTGATTGTGACAAACAAGTTATACCTATCAATAGACAAATAGATCGACTATGGCATTTATTCGTACTTCTTTATCTTTTTCTGAGTGAAGATATCAGGAACCATGTCTTTAGATAGTTTGTCAGCATGTTGATATAATAGCTGGAGGTATAAGCAGTTGCATTGGAGAAAATCCCAGATGTTATTGCAGGATTACAACAAAATAACAAAGGTTCCTCTAATATAGTGCTCAGCTTTTTCATTTTGTAGTATAAGTAGAAATACATTTTGAAGCTTTCGTAATTTTGAGAGTATTCGAGCAAAATCCAATCTAATCAAAATTTAAAAATGGATAATTCATATCTTTTTCCTCCTTGGGAGCCAAAAATTGATTTGATTAAAGCTCCCTTTGATTCTTACGAACTTCTCCAAGAAATCGTTTTGGAAGAGTATTGTTAATTAATATTTAGTCCTTGATTGTGAACCACAGCATGTCAAAAAGAATTTTTAAAATAACAGCATCATTAAACTCGTATCAACCAACCTCGAAAGGGCTCCTACTGCATAACTAATAGCAGCCTGAACAACAAAAACAAATAAAATTCTTCATCAGCAAGCAAGCTCTCTCAACATATGAGTCGTGTTAAGAAAAAGTGAGGTGTCACTTGAAGAAATGAGATGACGTAAGGCAAATGAAGTAGATACTAGTGTCTAAGAAACATTGCACCTACTTTATGCTATAACTCGACTCCTACCTATAATTGTATCTACCAATGGAGAGAATGTAATAAATCAAAAACCACACTATGCCATCTTTTCTTCTTCCTTGTATTAAAACAATTGCAAATCAACCCAAAAAAAAAAAAAAAAAATTACTGTAGCACACAAGATAATACCTTTTCTCCTTCAATTAGAATATACCTGGAAACAAAACATAAAATGACTTATATAATTCATATAATATAACAGTCGGAGAAAGCTCACCTTATTACCAGCTTTTTTATTGATTGGTGCAGAGTTGCCACCTGAGATCCATGCTTGAGTGGAGGCCAATTTCAAAAACCCACCATCATCATCGTTTTCAACAACCTACAAGATGTGAAGATGTAAATTAAGAATTAAGGGGGAAAATACAAGGTTGCCTAATCCTCTGTCTCTGAAGAAGATAAAAGAAGCAGAACAACATTTAGTGTATTTAAGCATTGTTATAACCATTCAAAACACAGTTTAGTTTTCAGAAAATTAACAAAATCTTCAAATTACATGAGATTCACCAATTTAGCGTTATGTAAATAGTGTAATGTACAGTACAGCTAGTGCAAATAAAAAACATCTTTCTTTCATGGCTTTTTTCAATTTTCCAAAAATCTCACCCCAAAAAAAAAATTGATTTCAACATTAGATGTGGAAAGTCATATTCAGTGTCTTTTCCTTCTTCTATATCCAGCTCTAATAACCCATGCAATGGGATGTTCATTTACAAAAAATTCTTAAGTAGAATTTTTTATGTTATTTGTTCATCTTCCTATTGTTATCATTTTCATCACCTAGTTTGAAGTTTGACATGTTTGTGCATGTGTTTTTCATTTACTTATACAAAGTTGGATGGTTTTGACCATCATACTACTAGAGGAAAAAAAAAACGCTACAAGGGTAAGTAACAATACATATATGCTAGTTTTGTTTCTCTCCTCTGTGGAATTTGTATCCTTTGAGCATTAGTCTCTTTTCATTAAATCAATGAAAAATGTCGTATCTTGTCAAAAAACATCGATATATATATGCTTGTTCAGGATTGTAGAAACAAATTAACTTCTTTGTTTCCGATGGCTGAATATAATGCATATACAATCCCATAAAATTGAAAATCGAAACTGAAAGCATTAAAATAGTAAGCATGTAGTACCAGCACTTGTTGTGAAGTATCAGTAAATCTGTCATCATTGGCATCTTCAAATTTCAAAACCTCCCTCTGCCAAAGAATATCAGAAGCTTTTGATATAAAATCCCCATTAAGTTTTCGTTCCTCAAAGAATACTTGTAGAACATCCTCTCCAGAAATAAAAATTGATTTTTCCTATTAAATTATTATCAAATCTAAAAGCTTCCCTTGCCAAACATAATAAAAAAAAATCTAAAAGCTTAAACTAATAAGAGAGAAAAAAAAACAATAATAATTTAACATATATTTAACTTTTTTAATATATTTTCAATCTTCATCATTTGTGAGAGCCCAAAAGACTGAACTGTCATTATTCCAAGGGAGAATGACATTGGGGAGATTAAAACATTCTATGACGTTATATTAATCTATGGGTGAACCCAAATGCTTAACTTAATAGGATGTGACATATTCAATATTTTTCATCTATTTTAAAGAGATTAATCAAATAAAAGAATAAATTATATATCACTTAAATATTCAAATCTGACATATCAATGGAGTCAACATTAGCATGATCAAGCACAATATCACTGCAAAACTCACAAGAAACACCAGAGGGTTTTAGATGGAGGGAGTGATGGATTCTAGCTTCTAACCAAGACAATCTTTTCTCAAGACTCAGCAAACCAATGTGCAAAATCCTAATATCAACTTGTGCAGCTCTAGCACAAGCACGGAGCAATATGTAGTAATCGGCATGAGCAGCGTAAGTCAACGCACCTTCATCAATCTTCCTCGAGTAGTGAAGGTAATCGAATCTCTTCGGGTTAACCCGTGGGGGAATGTAGCAAAACCTTTTCTCTTCCATGTCAAGTTTCAGTCGTCTGATCGCTCCATTGATGGAAGTTGGTGTTGAAGCTTTGTCTTCAGAGGATAGTTCCTCATCATCACCATGTTCTGAACTTTTTGATGAATGCCTTTGCTGAGAACTATTTGACTCAATTCTGTTATTGGATGATTCGCCGCTAACACGGTCTTCGCTTTTGGGTTTCTTGCTTTTGTTGGATAATCGATCATTGGAACCTTCCCTCAATCTCTTTTGATTGGAAGCAGCATTTTGATCCACATCTTCTGTTTGTTCTGAGTCCTGTAACAATAATTTTTCTCTCTGTTTATAGCTTATGGTTGTATTATGAATGTTAAATTCCAAATAAACACAGATATATTCATACACAAATTTGGTATGGTTTAAATCATAATACTGTTATGACATCCCTTCTGCATAACAAATATGGTAAAAATCATGGTATGAAATCCCTACTGCATAACAAGAAATGCAAATGGTATAACAAGGTAGAACTATTAGTTCCCAATCAATTCTATTACCGAAGTGTTTTAGACTAATTTCACAAAACAATTGCGTCATCCTATGTTTTTTATTTTATTTTTATATCCGTGAGTGTCTGGGACAGCTTGCGCACACCTCGACTAATCTTACAGTACAACTGTTTGACCCAACAATATTTGGTTGCCAAGGAAACTCGTAGGATATTAAATCCTAAGTAGGTGGCCACCATGGACCATACACTATTTAATCATCAGAAAATTCGCTCATTTTCTCACACTCACGACAACCTTCTTTTTCCCTCTCTAACTCATTTTATTACACACTCTATACCCTTAAAGAACAAAATTTATGCTTGTGAAGAAAAAAGAAAAACAAAAAAGAATTCCGTTAAACGTTTCAGAAGAATAACAATCATCAATGAAATTTGAATTGTAAGCTGACCCGGAGAGACTCATGGATATAAAAAAAAAAATGAAATTTGAATTTGTTTCTCAAAAGAAAAATAAAAAGGACAAACTCACAGCATTGACAGTCATTACCTTTTCATTCTGATAATAATTCCAAAATTGTTCGATCATCTTTTCTTCCTCGTGATCCTCGAACAAAGACTCTAAACCAGCAAAGGCAACATCCTTAGTGCTGAAGATAGGATGGTAAGTCTTTAGAGTATTCTGCCAACAAAATTTTGGTGTTATCAGATCACAATTTAGTAATAAATAAAAGGGTTAAAAAAACACTTTTTGTCCCTGTCCCTGAATTTTAATTTGTAACAACTTAATCTATGTACTTACAAATTTTTATCCCTGAACTTTAGTATGCAAAATTTCAAATTTGTAACAATTTAATCCCTTCTGTGAAAAGTCTCATCAAAATTAAGTGTATTTAGTTTGTGTAGTTTATAAGCACATTTGGTCTCCAATCAATTTATTGGTCTGCATATGTTAGAAATTTCATTAAATTTTTACAATATTTTTCATGATAGAGATAAAATCCTTGCAAAATTAAAAGTAAAGAGACAAAATTGTGACATATTAAAGTTCAGGAACTAAATTGTTATAAATTTGAAAGTACAAAGACTACATTGTTACAAACTAAAGTTCAATGACTAAATTGTTATTCCATGAAAGTTAAGGGACCAAAAGTAATCTTATCTAGTAAAAGCAAATGTATAACTTTTGGTTGATCTAACTTTAAAAAAAACAATCAAACTGAAATCATACCATAAGTTTCAGCAATCTCATGATACCGAGCTTCAATCTTGTGAAGGAACTCTATAGCAGTCAGTTCAGGCTTGTGGCGATGCGAGTACTTAGTGGAGACAGACGGATTATCCACATTATGTGAAGTAAATTCGGGTCGAGTTTCACTATCAGCCTGCATGTTACTGAAATTATTTGCAGGACTTGAATGTCTCTTCTGGTTAGGTGGGAAAGATGAAGCACAATTATTGGACAAACTCTTTTCCCATTCTCCAAAACCATGGAGATTATAGAGAATTCTCATTGCTATAATTAGAATTGACATTACACAAACACGAGAGGGAAGCCTCAGTTCATTGGTTGATAACCACAAATCAGGAGGCATTGACCACTCATAAATGCGGCAAGCATGAGACAAAATCTTATCGACAGGAAGGGCCAGCTTGTCGAGATAACGGCATGCTATTGAATGAAAGTTAACTGGAGGTAGATTTAGCCCTATGGTATGAGCTATTGATGCTGCCAATGATTCTAACTTCTGCAGCGGGGGAATTCGAGAGGGGCAATACATATGCTTTGAACTTATAGGACAAGCCCTTGATGTTTTCCCAATGCGATTTTCGATGTCGATAAAAGCAGCAAAATATGGAAGTTTCCCCTCGAGTGACCACTTCATTATGTCTGTTGGCAAAATTGCTTCTCGAGCAACATGGCAAGCCAAAAATGAAACAGCTAATGTACAAGATAATGATATCTTCTTTCTTAAATATTTAACCCATATAGTTACTACCCGCTGACCATACAAATTGTGGGGTTCTGCTTTATGCCTACTGGAAATAGGTCTAATGTTTTCAGGATCTGTTGAATGAAGGAACATTCAGTTTGCAACTAAAATGGAAAAGAAAGATGACAAAAACTCAAAATACTAATAGACCTAGCGGAAATAATTAAAAATATTGAAATAAATGAAGACTACATAAAGGAATAAATGAGGAAATGATGCCTCATTACAATGAAACCGGGGAGAAAGGCATCATGTATGGCCATACGGACTTAGAACTATGATATTTGAATACACAAATAATATTACAGGCCAAAAAATAAAATGTAATAATAATAATGACTTAAGTTTTCAAGGCAAACCATCAAAATACCATGTTAAAAAGAATCAAACAAAAGCTATCATTAAAAGTCTCCCATCCACGCATAAGTGCCACTCAAAAATCTAAAGCTAAGGCCCTATTTGGGTTTTTGGCTTTTGAACATTAAGCTTATAAACACTTTTTGAACATTAAGCTAATAAACACTACTTTCACCTATGAATTTCTTTGTCTTGTTATCTAATTTCTAAAAATGTTTTCAAAATCCAAGCTTGTGTTTTGAAAACTAAAAAAAGTAGTTTTTGTTTTTGGAATTTGACCAAGGATTGAAATGTTTCTTTAATAAATGTGAAAACTACAAAAAAATGGTGAGGAAGACGAGCTTAAATATAAAAAAAACAGAAATAGAAAAATGAAATCGTTATCAAATGGGCCTAAAGGTTTCAGTTTCAAGCATCAAAATGATTCATGGGCAATTAAATGTAAACAAGAACTTCTAGTGAAAGTAATGAGTCATCAAACCTTGGTATTGGCTCTCAGAATCTTGAATTGTCTCAAAGGCCCAATCCTCATCAAAAACCCGTGTAGCAGTCACAAACCTCAACCAAATGCTCGCTGCCAATCCACAGATTACAGGACACGCCTTGAATTCCTTCACCAAAACTTCACACTGAAGCTCTATCATCAACTGCAATCCCATTACATACCTCATCCTCACTTCATCAGCATACTCCTCAAAACTTGGAGCTCCAGGTAACACACCAACCGACCCAAAATCCTCTGGACCCGTAGGCCCGACACAATCATTCATCATCACAACGTCATCATCCTTTCGAGCTTCATTGTCATATGGTTCTTCCTTTACATTAAGGCTATCCCAGAATTCAGACTGAGCTGTGCCAAAAAGGTCTTGTGGTTGAGACTGAGATAGGGGCTCCACCTTCATCACAGCCGGATTACGGCGGCGCGTGTGGGTTTGCGAGTAGATTGGGCCACCAGCTACACCAGTGTCTCTTATAGCCAAATCCTCGTCGGCGACACCGGTGTCGATGATGTCGTCGGCCTGGGAACCACACTGGAGGCAGTAGAAGAAGCCATCGAAGCCGTCTGTAAGCCCAATGCTGCCACAGTTGTAGCAAGGCAAGTTGCAGGAGTCTCCCATTTGAGATCTTGAAGGTATAATGGAAACAAGAAGTTAGAGAAGATTAGCAATCAAAATTATTATATGGGGTTATATTATTAATTTGTACTTTGAGGGAAAAATAATATATAATATGATAATAATATGTTTTCCCGACAGGCGAGCCAAAGTTAATAGATTACAAATTACAAATTACAAATTACAAAATAAAAAGGAAAAGAAACAGGAACAAAAGGGCAAACTTTATATGTTGTAATTGAACCCCATCTGCTAAATCCAGCTATCATCAACTACCCACACTCCCCGCTGTTCTGTTGAGTACTTTACCTGAATTTAGCACTTGTTCCTGTTCTTCCCAATATCGCTACACTACTACCAAATTAGAGTTTTTTTTTTTTTTTTTTTTTTTTGGATTATTACAACAATTTTAGAATCTTATATTAATCTCTCTATTAAGAAAAAAAAAAACTCCCCCTAGTACTGCATAGTTTTAAATATGATCTCTTCACCGGAATGTTCCGCCGAACGTGGGTGTCCAGAAATCGGCGGTGATATACAAATTGTATTTGTTATATTTGAAATTGAAAAAGATATTAAAAAATTATACGATCAAATTAATCTTGAAGTTGGAAACGAATATTACCTGCCAAGATCAACTCAACTAAGGAGGGCGACGGAGACAGAGACGGAGGGAGACGGAGACAGAGACGGAGGGCGAGGGAACGGTGAGGTCGCGGGTGACGAGGACCAAGACGGAGACGGCGGGACGAGGCGGAGGGGGAGCCGGAGAATTTGGAAGTCGACGATTCGAGAGAGAGACTGAGAGTGAGAGGGCTGGTTCGATTGAAGGAAATAGAAACCCTAAATCTAAAGATAATATATATATAATTATTTTTTATAAATATATTGAATCCGGGTTGGTTTGGGTTGAATCCGCCAACCTCCAAAACCGTGATTATTGTGAAAATATTTTAATATTTCTTTCCAATTCCATCATGGCCATAACCCCAAGGTAAACAAGAAACCTGCTATTTGTAAAAGAGAAGATAAATGGACTGTTTGACTATTCTTTCTATTTTTTTTTATTTTTAAATTTGATATTTTAAAGCTATATTTAGTTTAAAAAATAAATTAATGAAACAAAAGGGGGGAGGGGGTGGATAAACATGTAAGAAATTATTTGTCCACCTAAATTAACTTAAAACTACCACATATTTGAATTTATGCTTAAAAAAAATACTAGTATATGAAAATTTAATTCAAAGACCAATAATGATTCGTTTATGTTGCCTAATTTAAAAATCAAGCTCAACAATAATTGCATTTTATTTTCTCTATTATTATTATTATTTTTTTAAAAAAAAAATTAATCTCGAAAAATTCCCAAAAAACTATTTCCACTTTTACATATAAGACTAAGATTTTAAAAATATTTCCTGCAATTAAAAATAATAATTAAAAAAACTAATAACTAAAACAGGTTGCAAATAATAATCATTCTCCCCCCACAAAAAAAAATTTCGAACTCGCCCTATAGTTCCAAAACAGAACAAAGATTCTTGAAATCCATGCACACTTGGACGAAGTATTTGCCAATGCCTCAAATGCAAAGTCTTGATTTCAAAGGGCAACAACTAAGAATTGAACCAGTACAGAATCACATAGAATCAAATAAAACACGATATATCGCCTGATATTAAAGAGTCGAGTATATATCGAATGTGCGTCGGGTGACCTTTTCTTGGAGGCAGATCGCTCAGCTCGTGTAAGCACCATTGTTGGTTTGGAGAGATCTGAAGGTAGGAGATGCAGAGGAGGAAGATGAGTGATTCTTGAAGTCTAACAAATGAAGAAAGCGTAGGGGGCACAACTGATTTGACGGCTATTTGTAATCAAGTGGATCCCAACGGCTCTTTCTGTTGCGGTTTCAGCAAATCTACCGCAATTAAATGGGCTGGCCGTTGAGGATTTTCTTGATTTGAATCCCAAGATTCAAACAACTAAATCTTTGATTCGACCCGATTTCTTCATTGATTCTTTTCCCTTGATTCATCTCCTTGATTTCCTCTTTCGATCACCTATTAAAATGTACAAACTTAACACAAAATTCGTAATAAAAATCACACCTAAACACACAAAATAAAACCGAAGAAATACGAAGAAAAAAAACTAAGGCATAGCCTTCACATGGACGAGCACAGTAATCACGCATCCCCTCTTGATTTGGTTCTTAAGCTTCAGATAGAAGGAAGGCCGAGAGTGTCTTCACATCTCCTTCCTTGTAGTAATGCTTCAATCGTGCACCATTGACCATAAACGGTTGCCCATTCTGCAGGTTCCTGATCTCAATCGCACCATGAACAAACACGTTAGTTATAACAAAAGGACCTGACCATCTGGACTTAAGTTTGCCTGGAAATAATTTCAACCTTGAGTTAAATAACAAGACATGCTGGCCTTTCTTAAAGTCCTTAAGCCTAAGTCTACTGTCATGCCAGATTTTAGTCTTTTCCTTATACATTTTGGCATTTTCATAGGACATATGTCTCAGCTCATCGAGCTCATGTAATTGCAGAGACTGCAATGTTCCCGCATCGGTCACGCAATAATTCAGTTCTTTTAAGGCCCAAAATGCTTTGATTTCCAATTCGAATGGTAAGTGACATGCTTTTCCATACACAAGTCTATAAGGAGACATACCTAGGGGTGTCTTATATGCAGTCCTATATGCCCAAAGTGCATCCTCTAACTTAAACGACCAATCTTTCCTATTGGGTTTGACCACTTTTTCTAGTATGTTTTTGATCTCCCTATTGGATATTTCAGCTTGTCCATTCGAATGTGGGTGATAAGGGGTGGCTACTCTATGTCTAACATTGTACTTAGCTAACACTTTTTCCATAGCTTTATTAATAAAGTGTGTCCCTTCATCACTAATTATCGCACGGGGTGTACCAAACCTAGTAAATATATGCCTATTAAGGAACTTAATGACTGTTTTGGCATCATTTGTTGGACATGTTATGGCTTCTACCCATTTAGATACATAGTCTACAGTTACAAGTATATAAAGGTTACCTGCATATGGAGGAAATGGCCCCATAAAGTCGATGCCCCACATATCAAAGAGCTTCAACTCTAAGATGTAAGTGAGAGGCATCTCATCCTTCCGACTAAGGTTACCTGTTCTTTGACATTCATCGCAGCTGTGTGCATGGTCGTGGGCATCTTTGAAGATCGTGGGCCAATAGTAGCCACTCTGGAACACCTTTGCAGCTGTTCTTTGGCCACCAAAATGTCCACCATAGGGTGATGTATGGCAATGCTGCAGCACAGACTTCGCTTCAGCAGCTGACACACACTTCCTCAGAAAACCATCTGCACATGTCTTGTAGAGTGTAGGATCGTCCCAGATGAACTTCCTAGCTTCATGTAGAAACCTCTTCTTTTCTTGCCCTCCCTTGAAAGTTGGTAGTCCTGCGAAGCAAGGAAGTTAGCAATATCAGCAAACCAAGGTTCCTCATCGTTATCACGATGTGCTAACACAAAGACATGCTCATCGATAAAGGCATCATAAATTGCGGTTTCAGCAATTTTATCGCAATTGTGCCGCAATCTAGAAAGATGATCCGCAACTACATTTTCGCATCCTTTCTTATCTCTAATGTCTAGATCAAACTCTTGCAACAACAATACCTATCTAATTAACCTAGGCTTAGCATCAGCCTTCCTCATTAGGTATTTTAGTGCAGAATGATCAGTGTACACAATGGTCCTAGTGCCTACAATGTAATTCCTAAACTTCTCACAGGCAAATACTACAGCTAGCATCTCCTTTTCTGTGGTTGTGTAATTACATTGTGCTTCATTCAGTGTCTTACTTGCATAGTATACAGGATGTGTTAGTTTGTCAATTTTTTGTCCTAGCATGACTCCTACTGCATAGTCACTCGCATCACACAACATCTCAAATGGTAGGTCCCAATTTGGCCCTACGATAATAGGTGCTTTGACTAATGCTTCCTTAAGGGTTGTCCAGGCTAAGAAACATTCTTTTGAGAAGACAAATGGCTTATTCAGCTCTAGAAGCTCACACAGAGGTTTAGAGATTTTTGAAAAGTTCTTAATGAACCTTCTATAGAAACCTGCGTGTCCTAGGAAACTTCTAATAGCTTTTACATTCTGAGGTTCCACTAGCTTCTCTATTATCTCTATCTTGGCCTTATCGACCTCTACTCCTGCTCTAGACACTCTATGACCTAGGACTATTCCTTCTTCCACCATAAAGTGGCATTTCTCCCAATTAAGGACTAGGTTGGTCTCCTCACACCTAGCTAGGACTTGTCCTAAGTTCTCTAAGCAATTTGTAAAAGAATCACCAAAGACTGAGAAGTCATCCATAAATTTTTCTATCATGGATTCGTCTAAGTCTGAGAAAATGGCCAACATGCACCTTTGAAACGTTGCTGGTGCATTGCATAAGCCAAAAGGCATTCTGCGAAAAGCAAATGTTCCAAAGGGACATGTAAAGGTTGTTTTCTCCTGGTCCACAGGGTCTATGGTGATTTGGTTATATCCAGAATAACCATCTAGGAAGCAGTAGTAGGCTCGGCCAGCTATTCTATCTAACATCTGATCTATAAATGGTAAAGGGAAGTGATATTTTTTTGTTTCTTTATTCAATTTTCTATAGTCCATACAGACTCTCCATCCTGTAATAGTTCTAGTTGGAATTAGTTCATTACTCTCATTCACTACTACAGTCATCCCCCCATTCTTAGGTACACATTGAATTGGACTCACCCACTGACTGTTGGCTATAGGGAAGATTACACCTGCATCTAACCATTTGATTATCTCTTTTTTAACTACCTCCTTCGTGGAGGGGTTCAACCTACGTTGGTGGTCTACTCGGGGTGTATGTTCCTCTTCCAATAATATCTTATGCATGCAGTAGGAAGGACTAATACTTCTTATGTCAGCAATCGTCCATGCAATAGCCTTTTTATGTTGCTTAAGCAGCAATATTAACGCAATTTCATGCTTTTCACTCAATTTGGACGAAATGATAACAGGCAAAGTATCATGCTCTCCTAGATATGCATACTTTAGATGTTCAGGCAATGGTTTCAATTCTAAGAGAGGTGGATGCTCAATGGATGGTTTCAATGGATTCATGGATCTTTCAGTCAAGTTAGTAGTCATACAAACATGCTGAGGTTTATCCACATGTATATCCATGATTTCAGAAATATTTAAGTCAGTTATATCTATTTGTACATAGTCATTGGCATGTTTAATCAGTAGTTCATGCTCAAGATGTTCTTCCATTAGTGAATCTACTATATCTACACTTGCACAAGATTCAGAGTTAGAAGGATACCTTAGAGCTTTAAAGACACTAAACTTAACCTCCTCATCATGAACCCTCATGGTGAGCTCACCTTTCTGGACATCGATCAAGGCCCTACCTGTGGCTAGAAATGGTCTGCCTAATAGGATGGGGACCTCCTTGTCTGCTTCATAATCCAGAATGATGAAGTCTGCAAGAAAAATGAACTTGTCAACCTTGACAAGAATATCCTCTATCTTACCCTCAGGGTAGGCTATGGATCTGTCTGCAAGCTGCAAGGTGACAGTGGTAGGACGTGCTTCTCCTATTCCAAGCTGACGGAATAGTGATAAAGGCATGAGATTTATGCTGGCTCCCAGGTCACAAAGAGCTCTGCCCACGTGCTTGCCTCCCAACTCGACTGGTAAGGTGAAGGAACCAGGATCCTTCTCCTTCTTTGGTAGCTTGTTCTGGAGTATAGCACTGCACTCCTCAGTGAGATTCACTGTTTCAAATTCACCAATAATTTTCTTGTTAGTAATTATATCCTTCAAAAACTTAACATAAGAAGGCATAGATTGCAAAACCTCTACAAACGGGATATTAACATGCACTTGCTTTAAAATTTCTAAAAATTTATTAAAGTGCACTTCCTGTTCTTGTTTTTTCTTCAGCCTTCTAGGGAATGGAGGTGGTGGCACATATGTAGGCACTTCAGGTCGCCTAATGATAGGTGGAGGCCTTGGAATTTCTTCTGGTTCCTCTACGATCGGTTCTAGCCTCACCCTTGATGTGCTTGGAGGTAGTTGACCTTGGTTTGACAGAGAATCCAGTGGAGCACTAGACTCTTCATTCTCTACTTGCTTTGGTGTTTCTCTAGTGTTGCTCACCAATGGTCTTCCACTTCGAAGTTCAATTGCTTGAACTTGCTCTTTTCCATCCCTTCTAGGCACTTCAGTGTCAGCAGGCAGTCTACCTTGGGGCCTACTTTTCAGTTCATTGGCTAACTGCCCTATTTGGTTTTCTAGGCTCCTAAGGGTAGCTTGCTGACTTTGTAAGGTGGCATCATTCTTTGCAATGTACTCCTTAAGTAGATTTTCTACTGATGACCCTATTGGTTGGTTATATGGTTTTTGGTACATGGATTGGTTATTTTGGGGAGTGAAACCAGGTGTTCCACTCGGTCTTGGTTGGTTTTGACTTTGGTTAGTGTTCTGTTGCCCACCCCAAGAAAGATTTGGGTGGTTCCTCCAACCAGGATTGTAAGTGTTAGAGTAGGGGTTGTTCCTAGGCTGCTGTTGACTTCCAACATAGCAGACTGAGGCTAGATTCCCAGGGCAGTATTTATACAGGTGCCCTTCCCCACAGAATCCACAGATCAGTGTCTCACCTTGACTTGTTTGTGCGCCCATTGAGATGGCTGCTGCGGTGTTGACACTAGGTTGGAGATTGGTTTGAGCCATTTGTTTAACTAGATTGGTCAGGGCATTTATTTGGTTGCTCATTGCACTGAGAGCATCCTTGTCTTGAGCTCTCCTAGGCTCTACAGGATCATCTGACCATCTACAATGGGAAGTTGAGATTTTCTCCAAAATCTCATAGGCTTAATTGTAACTCTTTGAAAGCATGGAACCCCCAGCTGAAGAATTTAACACTTGCCTTGTGCTGGGGTTGCATCCTTTAAAGAATACTTCTATTTGAATACACCATGGAATGCCATGGTGTGGACATTTAAGCAAAAGGTCCTTGAACCCTGTCCAAGCTTCGTGAAGGGACTCGTTTTCGGCTTGTTTGAACTTAATTATGTCATCACGAAAGTTTGAATTTCTGTCGGGTGGAAAATATTTAACTAGGAATTTCTCAGCCAGATCTGTCCAATTGACAATTGATCCGGAGGGTAATGAATTTAACCACGTTTTGGCTTTATCTCTTAATGAGTAAGGGAAGAGGTAAAACCTCAAAACTTCTTGGGAAACTCCAGGGATAAGGAAGGTATCACTAACTCCTAGGAAGTTTCTTAGATGGTTGTGGGGGTCCTCATTTTCTACTCCAAAGAATTGTCCCACAGTGGACAACATTTGGAACATTACTGGCTTTAACTCGAATGAGTTGGCAGTAATTTCAGGGCGTATAATGCTTGGGTTTAGCTCCCCAGGCATGGGAACTAAGTAGGAGAGGATGACACTATCCTTGTCATTCGCTATTTCGATGGGGTTGCGAATGGTAGGTGCTGGATTTGGGACTGTTCTATCCATTTCTATTTGATGAGATTGCGATGACTCCGCAGAGTCATCAATGTTTTGAGGTATAGGGGGTTGTTTGAACAGACGTTTCTTAGCTTTGTTTCTGGCCCTAAGTAATCTTTCAGGCTCAGGATTAAACTCTAGATCGCTACTTGAATGCTCATTCATAAACTAACCCAATGGTACCTATAAAAGAAATGAGAATAGATTAGTTCCAATAGATATTAAGATTTGTGTTTCTAACTTAACAAACTTCGTTTTCACTAAACAAAATCCCCGGCAGCGGCGCCAAAAACTTGTTGCGTGCTCAATGTTTAAAATAAAGATGCAATGGGAGAGCACTCAGAACATGCAAGCATACATGATCTTGTAGCAAGTAATAAGTATTTTTTCATTCGATTTCCCACAGAGATTTATTCTTAGTTACTAGCGAAGTGAGTTGTTAAGTGAGAATGGGTGGTTTAAATGTGGTAGATTTGGGTTTAAGGTGCCTAACTATTAAGGAATGTGCAAGATATGAGCATAAACAAGTGCAAATAAATAATTAAACTCGAATGTAGAGGGAAGAGAACAACAAACTAAGAAAGAAATGGCTAAGGCAAAATTTGTTACTAAGAGAATTGCGGAAACAGCAATTTTCTAGCAATGTTACTAACAGTGAATTAGGAGTAAAGTAGGGAAACAAGGGCTACTAACGACTCCTCTATAGGCTTTTTCATACGATTCTCAAGCAGTAGATCGACTCATCATGCATCAAACTAACTCATTCTCATGTATCTTTCGATTTCATACATTAGATCCTTTAGTTTACTCATGTCCAAGTAAGGCCTTAAGCATCTATTTATAACAGCAAGTTAATAGTTTGTACTAGGAAAACGCCTATTCCTAGGTCGGTTTCTGGCTACCATGAAAGGCTAGCATGAATGTACGACTCTGAACTCTTACTCCTTCCAGAGGTTAGGAGTTCTTTGGACAAAATGGATGGCCAATCGAAATTGCCCGTGGGATGAAGCTTACATACATCCAATGCATTTGAAGCTAACCTACATGCTTGATTCACGTATTTCTACCTATAGCCTTGTCATTAGCATGCCCTTATTGTTGGGTTTAATGTCCTAAAACTCGTGGTTTGTAAACATTTATGTTTGTAAATTATCTATTTAGTAATAATGAGTTATTAAGTTTTATTCAGTAAAGGTGTTTGCTGGAATAAAGTGAAACGTGTTTGCATTAATCTATACCAATGACCAACACCCTTGACGATCATAGATACTTGAGTTTCATGTATGACATGAATGTGGGTCAAACTCAAGTAGACAGTCAAAACGGTCTATAGTATATGGATAAGGCTGGGTACCTTATCCTGGTAACACTATTGGATGCAGCCCGTTTTGTATTGTACAAAACGATGTGATCCGAGTCGTTTCACATCGAGATGTGCGAGCGGGGGCGTCCTACGCGATGAGTTTGCGTAAGACTGAACCACGAAAAGTCGCTCTCTCTTTATAACACCGTTTACTGAAGAGACCGACTATTTCACCTGATGGCCTAGGTAACTCGATCTCAATCCTGAGCTTACTATGAACTCCTGCTTATTAGACAGTATCCTTAGATTTGTATGGGTGAGAGTGGCAGGATGTCCGCTCAATAAGCCTACCATCTCAGGGATAAAGTCCAATAGGTAGCTGGGGACATAGTGTAGTAAGATGGAGTTTACTCCTAACCCGCTCTTCAGGGTTAGTAGATAGGTTGTTCCCTTAATAGCTGACTCCGGGGCTTGAACAATAGGCGCCTACCCTCTCCTCGTTAGAGAGGGTTCTTGATCTGTTGGTTGGACCACTGATCAATTGTTCATTAGAGGTGTCAGTGGTAATTAAGGAACAAAGATGTAACGCAGGGGTTAAACGGTTTAAACGACGTAGCTGTGGTTACGAACAACCTGTGAAGGGTCGACTTGCCCGTGATGGTTATATCAAGAGGACACAATATATCTACAGTGAGGAGAGTGCAACCCTCAGACTATAGTGGAGTCTCCGGGGGTTAACGAAAGTTGATTGATTCGGGTTAAGAGAGTTTTGACCGAATAATCTCGTATCGTTGGAGCTCATGATCTGTAGGTCCTTTAGGTTCTCCTGGCTAGCTCGGATAACACCGTGCAACAATATAAGAGAAAATAAAAGAAAAAGAAAAAGAATTTGAATTGTTCAAATTCGGTCTATGGAAGAATGATGGACATATTTAAATATGATTTAAATATGAGAATGGTCTAAAACATGAATAGGATTCATGTGCAAAAAAGTCGGTTTTCGAAAAATCGGGTTTGGGCATATTATTTAATTAATATTTGATATTGAATTAAATAATATTAATTAATTAAAAAGTTTAATTAATTAAATATATATATATATATATTTTTTATTTATTAAAAGTTTAATAAATAAAATATTTATTATTATTTAAAATTAATTATGAATTGATTTTAATTAATAATTTTAATTTTTATATATATATTTTGTGCTTTAATGCATGCCTGCCATTTGGCATGGCATTTGATGAGGATGGGTACACGAAAGAGTTGAAAAAAAAAAAAGACTTCATTTTCAAGTCTTTTGGTTTTTTCATTTTTTTTGGAATTCATTCATCGGATGAATGTTACCCTCTGCCCGCTCTCTCCATCTTCTTCTTCTCCTTCTTTTTCTTTTCTTTCTCTTGTAACGGAGTCCCACAACTCCGTTGCGCGGCGCCGAGGATAGCGGGACTACCTGGGGTGGTCCTCGGCACGTTCGTGAAAAGAAGCTTGAAGAGTTCGTGACGAAGATCGGCCGGCGGAACGCGAAGAAAAGTAGAACTTCAAGGGTATGTTTTCTATTTTTCTTTATTTCCGCTTTTAGAGCATGTTTTCTATTTGTTAAATTGATGAAATTAGAGTATCATCGGTCCGAAATCGCCTCCGCTGCGCATGTCGCTCCATCACTTATGTGGTTTAGTTACTCATGGATGATGTGGAAATGGAAAGACTTGTGTATTTAAACATGCTCGACAGTATTCAAGAAGAAATGACAGCACACAGAAGAGATGGAGAACTTGCGAAGTGATGAAATAATGCTTTGATTAACCAGAGTTTGAACTAAACAAAGAACACCTTTGAACAACTAAAGCTAGACAGACAAGTACGAAATAGAGTAGAGTAACAAACAGAAGTGAAATATCAACAGCCAGCAATGAAAACAGAAACAGAAAGGGAAACAAGAACAGCAGAAAGCAGTAAAGTATGCGTGTGAACTCCTCGCTGCAACGCCTCGGATGAAAGTCGAAGGTAAGCTTGATCGTGGATGAATCCAATCAGAAGAGATGGGAGATCCTCTCTTCTTCCTCTTAGATTATCGATTCCACCAGCTAAAACCTCCACGCCAACACCCGTGAGAGAAAACAATGAGAAACTGCGTTGAAGGAGAGATCTACGCCTTTCGAGTGTGTCTTCAACCTTCCCCTTTGACCTCTTTTTATAGTGTTCTGCAGGTACGATTGGGCCAAGGAGAACCATCCATTCTGAACGTCGTTCTTCTACGTGGCAGCAGGAGAAAAAACGAGCGGCTGAAAGATCGCAACAAAATAGAAATCAGTTAAACAAGTAACAACTTTCACTTAAAACATTGCTGAGACCGCAGTGTTTCCGCAATGCTTCAGCAATGTGCAATTTTCACTCTTTAGCTTTGTTTTTGGTTCTTTTCCTTTCCTTTTACATATAAGTCCTAATTTAGCTTCATTCTACTAATTCTCATATATAAGCACAAGTTTAAGCCAAATCCTACCAAAAACGCTTAAGAGTGTACATCTTTCTCTATCAAATAAGTCCTAAAATAGTCACTTTTGGAGACGTAACACACCCCCAAACTTAAGGTTTTGCTCGTCCTCGAGCAAATATAAGGACTTACTTGGGCTGCTGTTAACCTCTCTAACCACTTGCTGACTTCCCTAAGTTCACTATCTATGGCAATGCTGTCCTGTGACACGCTTCTAAGTTTAAAACCAACTCTTTATTTTGCTTCTTCTGATTTCTCTTGCCTTATAATCCTACTGTTTCATTAACTGCCTACAACTGATCTATCTGCTTTGGTCATTAAGTTCATTGTGCAACTATCCCTAAGTTTTCAAATTCTACCTAGCTTTACCCTAGACTCAGTACATGCTTCTAATGCTTTTCTTTTGAGCTACCTAGGATTCCTTAGAGTCATGCCAGTCTTAGTATAAACCAGTGTTAGTAGTACATTCATAGAACAACCTAAACCCTAACATCACTACATTGGATATACATTCATCTCCCTTAACAAACCTGTAAGCTACAACCTTGTGCTTAGTTAATTGAGGATCAGAGTTCTTTTATTCAGGACACCTAAGCACAAAGCTGCAACTCATAGGCATACACTATTCTTCCTTAGTTTTTCATTTTCTTTCCTTCTTGGGTAGGGCCTCTCCTTTGGTTGCCTTTTGATGCAATGCCACTTGTGGGTTACACACATGGCACTGATTACTCAACAACCACAAGAGAGACACCACTCTTTATTCTTTTTTCATTTTTTTTTTCAGTTCATCATTTTTTCCCAAAGGAGAAGAAGAATGCTTATGTTTAAAAGGGAGAGAGGAATGTTCCTAGGCCTAGGGCTGCCTCCCCCAAACTAAAACTCTCATTGTCCCCAATGAGAGTCTGAGGTGGCACACCCCCAAACTTGTCCTAGAAACATCTAGTCTAGGGCAAAACAAGGAGAATCTAAAAGTCCTAGGCATATAATGAACCTTCCTAAAGCAAACAACACAGCAGCAGAATTTTATAAAAACAGTAAAGTAGGGCTTAAAGAGATGCATGCTGAGCAACTTAAGGGAGTTAATTTCAACTAACAAAGGTGTTCTAAGACACTCATCCAGCATGCTCACAAATAGGTCATATATGGCAGTCACCCAAGCAGCAAGAAAGCAAAATTTAAACAGAACCAACCTATCAAACAGTTAGTTAATAGCATGCGATAACTAACAAAAATTGCGGAATCCGCAATAATTTCGCAATGAACCTACAGGGCATACTTATCAGTGATCAAGGCCCTTTTGCATGCTATTTCCAGTCATCTACAACTAAACAAAAAGGAAACTAAAACAAGCTAGCTACTCAGATACCATCTACCTAAACTAAACTATCCTAAACAACCAAAAGAAATTAAAAACAGAACAAGCATTTGATTCAAAAATATCAGTCACAAGTTAACGAAAAGCAGGTTTTTTTTTTTCAAGAGGGAACAAAAGTACTCCCTCGAGTGCCCTTCAGACTGGCACTCAAACATCCTCATCATCATCCTTCCTTTCCCTCGGAGGTGCCCACGGCGTCAATAGATCAGTGGGGAAGGCAGGGAAGATGCATCCCAATTGATCAGCCACGTCTTTGTCCCTCGCCTGCGCGTATTCAGCCCACTGCGCCATCTTTTGCTGGAGGTCCATTAAGCAAGCCATGGAGAGTGATTGAGCAGCAGCCAATCCGTCCAACTCAAACTCCATGTTACCTTTCCGTCGCATCCGCAAGCCTGTGGGCAGTTCCAGATGCCCTGTGTAGGCCAGCTGCCTCTCCTTCCTCTCGATGGGCACACCTGCACGTAAACAAAGTTTAGTAATGGTGTTTGGGAAGAAGAGAGTGCCCTTGCCTTTCTTTGCGCAATCGGTTATGGAGGCTGCAATGACCTCGCCAACATCTATGGTGAGGCCCCCTCATAATGGCGTATACCAGCAAAGATCTCCCCTGGTTTATGGTTGTCTCGTGGGTTACAGAGGAGAGACGCCTTCGCACAAAGGAAAACCAGACGGCTGCCTTGGCCTTGAGGGTCGCACTCATCAGAGTGTGCTTCCCATTACGTGAGATTGTCCAAGCCGCCTCAGGTTGGCCTATGATGCGCAGGGCTTCTTCCAAGACAGCCTCAGATGATGAGTCGATGATCCTCGCGTAGTCAGTGTACTTATGCCCTTTGAGGGCATAAACTTCATTGATAGCCTTGGCCGAAAAATCGACCTCAATCCCCCTTACCATGGACAGACCATCCTCGGGGTGCGTTAGATTGGTGTAGAAATTGTACACCATGTTGGAGTAGGCAGGGATGGGCGGTCTGCACAGCTCTTCCCAGCCGTGGTTGGCTATCCCTGAGCGCAAGAATTGCGGCAGGTCTGCCAGTGCATCAAGGAAACCCTTCTCGTTGAGCAAGTCTCTCTTCCTCAATTCAATGCCTCTGGTCTCTACATCTCGAGAGACAAACCGCACGGCTTGAGGATCGTCTTCGGGGTACAATTTTGCCTTCCCCTTCTCCTTTGCCTTGGCCGACTCAGCAGCCTCAACCTTCAGCTTCTTTAAAGAAGGCTCACCACTGACCTTCTTCTTCTTGGATCGCTTTGAAGCTTTTGACCGCTTGGCCTTCACAATCTTGGGCGCCTTCTTCCTCAGCCGCGCCCTGGTGGTGATCTGCTGGAGGCAGTCCCCCAACGTCTCATCCATCGAGTCTCTGCTCCCCCCCTCCGCTGGGCTATCAGGGCTGACTTCCCTCAAAGGGGAGAAGACTTCATCTTCCTCAGCCGCCTCTTCGCTCGGCACTGATTCTTGGTGCTCTTCAATCGGAACTTCAGGCTCTGGCGTCTGCGAAGATGGAGATGGCTCAGGGCTCTGTGAAGGTGGAGATGGCTCAGGGCTTTGTCTGGCCGTCTCGTAGGATGGGCGGCCACTCCCTCGACTCCCCTCGCTGGGAGTCTTTTCTTTGATGGGTGCATCCTCCACCTCCACCGTCCACTTCCTTTTCGTTGGCGTACCTGCTGGCGCAGAAGGACCAGTAGGGATCTCAGTCACAACCTTCCACTTCTTCTTGCGTACTGGAAGCTTAGGCGGTCGTGAGGGCTGCGCAGCTTCGGCATCTATCAAGGAGAGCAATGCCTCCCTCGCAGCTTCCTCTTGGTCAGGTGACTTTTTCTTGGAAGCAGATCGCTCAGCTCGTGTAAGCACCATTGTTGGTTTGGAGAGATCTGAAGGTAGGAGATGCAGAGGAAGAAGATGAGTGATTCTTGAAGTCAAACGAATGAAGAAAGCGTAGGGGGCACAACTGATTTGACGGCTATTTGTAATCAAGTGGATCCCAACGGCTCTTTCTGTTGCGGTTTCAGCAAATCTACCGCAATTAAATGGGCTGGCCGTTGGGGATTTTCTTGATTTGAATCCCAAGATTCAAACAACTAAATCTTTGATTCGGCCCGATTTCTTCATCGATTCTTTTCCCTTGATTCATCTCCTTGATTTCCTCTTTCGATCACCTATTAAAATGTACAAAATTAACACAAAATTCGTAATAAAAATCACACCTAAACACACAAAATAAAAACCGAAGAAATACGAAAAAAAACTAAGGCATAGCCTTCACATGGACGAGCACAGTAATCACTCATCCCCTCTCGATTTGGCTCTCACGCTTCAGATAGGAGGAAGGCCGAGAGTGTCTTCACATCTCCCTCCTCATAGTAGTGCTTCAATCGTGCACCATTGACCATAAACGGTTGCCCATTCTGCAGGTTCCTAATCTCAATCGCACCATGAACAAACACGTTAGTTATAACAAAAGGACCTGACCATCTGGACTTAAGTTTGCCTGGAAATAATCTCAACCTTGAGTTAAATAACAAGATATGTTGGCCCTTCTTGAAGTCCTTAATCCTAAGTCTACTATCATGCCAAATTTTAGTTTTTTCCTTATACATTTTGGCATTTTCATAGGACATATGTCTAAGCTCATCTAACTCATGTAATTGCAGAGACCGCAATGTTCCCGCATCGGTCACACAATAATTCAGCTCTTTTAAAGCCCAAAAGGCTTTGATTTCCAATTCGAAGGGTAAGTGACATGCTTTCCCGTATACAAGCCTATAAGGAGACATACCTAGGGGTGTTTTATATGCAGTCCTATATGCCCAAAGTGCATCCTCTAACTTAAACGACCAATCTTTTCTATTAGGTTTGACCACTTTTTCGAGTATGTTTTTAATCTCCCTATTTGATATTTCAGCTTGTCCATTCGAATGTGGGTGATAAGGGGTTGCTACTCTATGTCTAACATTGTACTTAGCTAACACTTTTTCCATAGCCTTATTAATAAAGTGAGTCCCCTCATCACTAATTATAGCCCGTGGTGTACCAAACCTTGTAAAGATGTGCCTATTAAGAAACTTAATGACCGTTTTGGCATCGTTTGATGGACATGCTATGGCTTCTACCCACTTAGATACATAGTCTACAACTACAAGTATATAGAGATTACCTGCTGAAGAGGGGAATGGCCCCATAAAGTCGATGCCCCACACATCAAAGAGCTCCAACTCCAAGATGTAAGTGAGAGGCATCTCATCCTTCCGACTAAGGTTACCTGTTCTTTGACATTCGTCGCAGCTGTGCGCATGGTCGTGTGCATCCTTGAATATTGTGGGCCAATAGTAGCCACTCTGGAACACCTTCGCAGCTGTCCTTTGACCACCAAAATGGCCACCATAGGGAGATGTATGGCAATGCTGCAGCACAGACCTCGCTTCAGCAGCTGACACACACTTCCTCAGCAAACCATCTGCACATGTCTTGTAGAGTGTAGGATCGTCCCAGATGAACTTCCTAGCTTCATGTAGAAACCTCTTCTTTTCTTGCCCTCCCTTGCAAGTTGGTAGTACCTGCGAGGCAAGGAAGTTAGCAATATCAGCAAACCAAGGTTCCTCATCGTTATCACGATGTGCTAACACAAAGACATGCTCATCGATAAAGGCATCAGAAATTGCGGTTTCCGCAATTTTATCGCAATTATGCCGCAATCTAGAAAGATGATCCGCAACTACATTTTCGCATCCTTTCTTATCTCTAATGTCTAGATCAAACTCTTGCAACAACAATACCCATCTAATTAACCTAGGCTTAGCATCAGCCTTCCTCATTAGGTATTTTAATGCAGAATGATCAGTGTACACGATTGTCCTAGTGCCTACAATGTAATTCCTAAACTTCTCACATGCAAACACTACAGCTAGCATTTCCTTCTCCGTGGTTGTGTAATTACATTGTGCTTCATTCAGTGTCTTACTTGCATAGTATACAGGATGTGTTAGTTTGTCAATTTTTTGTCCTAACATAACCCCTACTGCATAGTCACTCGCATCACACAACATCTCAAATGGTAGGTCCCAATTTGGCCCTACTATAATAGGTGCTGTGACTAAGGCCTTCTTAAGGGTTGTCCAGGCTAAGAAACATTCTTTGGAAAAGACAAATGGTTTGTTCAGCTCTAGCAGCTCACACAAGGGTTTAGAAATTTTTGAAAAGTTCTTAATGAACCTCCTATAGAAACCCGCATGATCTAGAAAACTTCTAATAACTTTTACGTTTTGGGGCTCCACTAGCTTCTCTATTATTTCAATCTTGGCCCTATCGACCTCTACTCCTGCTCTAGAAACTCTGTGACCTAGGACTATCCCTTCTTCCACCATAAAGTGGCATTTCTCCCAATTAAGGACTAGGTTGGTCTCCTCACACCTAGCTAGGACTTGTCCTAAGTTCTCTAAGCAATTTGTAAAAGAATCACCAAAGACCGAGAAGTCATCCATAAATATCTCTATCATGGATTCATCCAAGTCAGAGAAAATAGCTAACATGCACCTTTGGAAAGTTGCTGGTGCATTGCATAAGCCAAAAGGCATTCTGCGAAAAGCAAACGTTCCAAAGGGACATGTAAAGGTTGTTTTCTCTTAGTCCACGGGATCTATGGTGATTTGGTTATATCCAGAATAACCATCTAAGAAACAGTAGTAGGCTCTACCAGCTATCCTATCTAACATCTGATCTATAAACGGTAAAGGAAAATGATCTTTTTTTGTTTCTTTATTTAATTTTCTATAGTCCATACAGACTCTCCATCCTGTAATAGTTCTAGTTGGAATTAGTTCATTACTCTCATTCACTACTACAGTCATCCCACCCTTTTTAGCCACACATTGGATAGGACTCACCCATTGACTATTGACTATAGGGAAGATTACACCTGCATCTAACCATTTGATTATCTCTTTTTTAACTACCTCCTTCATGGAGGGGTTCAACCTACGTTGGTGATCTACTCGGGGTGTATGTTCCTCTTCCAATAATATCTTATGCATGCAGTAGGAAGGACTAATACCTCTTATGTCAGCAATCGTCCATGCAATAGCCTTTTTATGTTGCTTAAGCAACAATATTAGCGCAATTTCATGCTTTTCACTTAACTTGGATTAAATAATAACAAGCAAAGTATCATGCTCTCCTAAATATGCATACTTAAGATGATCAGGCAATGGTTTTAATTCTAAGAGAGGTGGATGCTCAATGGATGGTTTCAATGGATTCATGGATCTTTCAGTCAAGTCATTAGTCATACAAACATGCTGAGGTTTATCCACATGTATATCCATTATCTCAGAAATATTTAAGTCAGTTACATCTATTTGTACATAGTCATTGGCATGTTTAAGCAACAATTCATGCTCAAGCTGTTCTTCCATTAGTGAATCTACTATATCTACACTTGCACAAGATTCAGAGTCAGAAGGATACCTTAGAGCTTTAAAGACACTAAACTTAACCTCCTCATCATGAACCCTCATGGTGAGCTCACCTTTCTGGACATCGATCAAGGCCCTACCTGTGGCTAGAAATGGTCTGCCTAATAGGATGGGGACCTTCTTGTCTGCTTCATAATCCAGAATGATGAAGTCTGCAAGAAAAATAAATTTGTTAACCTTGACAAGAATATCCTCAATCTTACCCTCAGGGTATGCTATGGATCTGTCTGCAAGCTGCAAGGTGACAGTAGTAGGACGTGCTTCCCCTATTCCAAGCTGACGGAATAGTGATAAGGGCATGAGGTTTATGCTGGCTCCCAGGTCACAAAGAGCTCTGCCCACGTGCTTGCCTCCCAACTCAACTGGTAAGGTGAAGGAACCAGGATCCTTCTCCTTCTTTGGAAGTTTGTTCTGGAGTATAGCACTGCACTCCTCAGTAAGATTCACTGTTTCAAATTCACCAATGATCTTTTTGTTAGTAATAATATCTTTCAAAAATTTAACATAAGAAGGCATTGATTGCAAAACCTCTACAAATGGAATATTAACATGCACTTGCTTTAAAATTTCTAAAAACTTATTAAAGTGCACTTCCTGTTCTTGTTTTTTCTTCAGCCTTCTAGGGAATGGAGGTGGTGGCACATATGTAGGCACTTCAGGTCGCCTAATGATAGGTGGAGGCCTTGGAATTTCTTCTGGTTCCTCTATGATAGGTTCCAGCCTTACCCTTGATGTGCTTGGAGGTAGTTGACCATGGTTAGGCAGAGAATCCAGTGGAGCACTAGACTCTTCATTCTCTACTCTCTTTGGTGTTTCTCTAGTGTTGCTCACCAATGGTCTCCCACTTCGAAGTTCAATTGCTTGAACTTGCTCTTTTCCATCCCTTCTAGGTACTTCAGTGTCAGCAGGCAGCCTACCTTGGGGCCTATTCTTCAATTCATTGGCTAATTGCCCTATTTGGTTCTCTAGGCTCCTAAGGGTAGCTTGCTGACTTTGTAAGGTAGCATCATTCTTTGCAATGTACTCCTTAAGTAGATTTTCTACTGATGACCCCATTGGAGGGTTATATGGTTTTTGGTACATGGATTGGTTATTTTGTTGAGTGAAACCAGGTGTTCCACTCGGTCTTGGTTGGTTTTGACTTTGGTTAGTGTTTTGTTGGCCACCCCAAGAAAGATTTGGGTGGTTTCTCCAACCAGGGTTGTAAGTGTTAGAGTAGGGGTTGTTCCTAGGCTGCTGTTGATTTCCTACATAGCAGTCTGAGGCTGGATTCCCAGGGCAGTAATCATACAGGTGCCCTTCCCCACAGAACCCACAAATTAGTGTCTCACCTTGATTATTTGATGTGCCCATTGAAATGGCTGCGGCGGTGTTGACACTGGTTTGGAGATTGGTTTGAGCCATTTGTTTGACTAGGTTGGTCAGGGCGTTTATTTGGCTACTCATGGCACTGAGTGCATCCTTGTCTTGAGCTCTACTTGGCTCTACTGGATCGTCTGACCACCTACAGTGAGAGGCTGAGATTATCTCCAAAATTCCATAGGCTTCATTATAGCTTTTAGAAAGCATGGAACCACCAGCTGACGAATTCAGCACTTGCCTTGTGCTGGGGTTACATCCTTTAAAAAAGACTTCTATTTGGATACACCATGGAATGCCATGGTGTGGAAATTTAAGTAAAAGGTCCTTGAACCTTGTCCAAGCTTCGTGAAGGGACTCGTTTTCGGCTTGTTTGAATTTAATAATGTCATCACGAAAGTTGGAATTCCTATCAGGTGGGAAATATTTGACTAGGAATTTTTCAGCCAGATCTGTCCAATTGACAATTGATCCGGAGGGTAATGAGTTTAACCACGTTTTGGCTTTATCTCTTAATGAGTAGGGAAAGAGGTAAAGCCTCAAAGATTCTTGGGAAACTCCAGGGATAAGGAAGGTATCACTAACTCCTAGGAAGTTTCTTAGATGATTGTGGGGATCTTCATTTTCCACTCCAAAGAATTGTCCCACAGTGGAAAACATTTGGAACATTACTGGCTTTAACTCGAATGAGTTGGCAGTAATTTCAGGGCGTATGATGCTGAGGTTTAGCTCCCCAGGCATGGGAACTAAGTAGGAGAGGATGGATTACGTCTCCAAAAGTGACATTTTTAGGACTTAATTATCTTAGAAAGATGTTCACTCTTAGGTGTTTTTGATAGCATTTAGCCTAAACCTATGCTTAAATATGAGAATTAGAAGAAGGTAGCTAAATTAGGACTTATGTACAATAGGAAAGAAAAGGGTTGAAAACCGAAGGAAAAGAATGAAAAACAAGCATTACGACAGCATTGCGGAAACATTGCTGAAACCGCAATGTTTCAAGTAAAAACCGTAAGTTGACTGATATTTTTCTGTTAATTTCTGTTATTTCAGGGATTCGTTCTTTCTCCTCCATCCATTCTGAAGTACGACGTTGAAGATTGATGGTTCTCCTTGGCCCAAATGCACCTGCAGATTGCTATAAAAGGGGGTCAAAGTCGAGGGTTCAAGCATCATCCGAAAGCGTAGAAGTCTTCTCGCAGCTCCATCTTTTCTCCTGTCGTTCTTCTCTGTCTGTTGGTGTGAGAGTCTCAGCTGTTGGAATCGACAATCTGATAGGAAGGAGAGAAGATTCATCTTCTTTCCCGATTGGATTCATCCAAGCAAAGCTATTCTTTCATCCCCTTCAGCCGAGGCATCTGCAACTAGGCGCTTACGCTCGTTTTTATGCTTCCTGTCTTTATTTCCATTTTCCAGCTTTAGTTTGTTGTTGTTTCCTTTCGTGTAACTAGATCAGTCCATTTCGTTGTGTTCTGTCTTTCTGTTATGCACTTTAAGTTCCTCTTCTTGTCCATTCAAACAATCAAGTAATCAAAGCATAATTATTATTTCACAAATTTGCCATCTTCTGCTGCTACGGTTTTTCCTTACTGTTTTAAGTATATTTCTCTTCTAAGCATGTCTATTTTATCTCTTCTTCCTGTTCTCCCTATATCCATGAGTAACTAAGTCACATAGGGGCATGCTAATGACAATACTATAGGCTAAAAAACGTGAACCAAGCATGTAGGATAGCTCTCGAAGCATTGATTGTATGTAAGCTTCATCCTACGGGCAATTTCGATTGGCCATCCATTTTGTCCAAAGAACTCCTAACCTCTGGAAGGAGTAAGAGTTCAGAGTCATACACTCATGCTAGCCTTTCAAGGTAGCCAGAAAACGACCTAGGAATAGGCGTTTTCCTAGTACAAACCATAACTTTCTGCTTTAACAAGATGCTTAAGACCTTACTTGGACATGAGTAAACTAAAGAATCTAATGCATGGAATCGGACGATACATGAGATTGAGTGAGTTTGATGCATAGAGAGTAGATCCAGTGCTTGATAATCGTATAAAAATGCCTATAGGATAGTCATTGGTAGCCCTTAATTCACCATTTTACACACTTTCGCTGTCGGTAACATTGCGGTAGAATTGCTGTTTCCGCAATTCTGCTAAGCTAAAAATTCTGTTTAGCTGTTTTCTTCTTCATTTCTTAATCCCGTCTCTTTTCATTTGAGTTTAGCTTTGACTTGCACTTGTTTATGTTGCTACCCTCTACGTATTCAGTAAGAAATAGACAATTTAAAACCCATTCTACCCCATCAAATCCATCCATTCTTTCTTAACAAAACACTTCATGAATAGCTTATAATAAATCTCTGTGGGAAAACGAATGAAAAAATACTTACTACTTGCTATAAGATCATGTATGCTTGCATGTTCTGAGTGCTCTTTCTATCTTATTGCTTATTTATTTTAACACATTGAGCACGTAACAAGTTTTTGGCGCCGCTGCCGGGGATTTATTTAAGTGAAAACGAAGTTTGTTAAGTTTGAAACACCAAGTTTACCATCTATTGTAACTAATCTAGTTCATTTCTTTTACAGGTACAATCGGGTTAGTTTATGAGTGAGCCTTCAAGTAGTGATCTAGAGTTCAATCCTGAACCTGAGAGGTTACTTAGGGCCAGAAATAGAGCCAAGAAACGTCTCTTTAAACAACCCCCTTTACCTCAAATAATTGCGGGAACCGCAATTCCTCCGCAATTGTCTCAAGAAGAAATGGCTGGAATAGTTCCAAATCCGGTACCTATCACTCGCAATCCCATCGAAATAGCGAATGATAAGAATAGTGCCATTCTCTCATACCTAGTACCTATGCCTGGGGAGCTGAACCCCAGCATAATCCGTCCTGAAATCACTGCCAACTCATTCGAGTTAAAGCCAGTGATGTTCCAAATGTTGTCCACTGTGGGACAATTCTTTGGAGTGGAAAATGAGGATCCCCACAACCATCTTAGAAACTTCTTAGGAGTTAGTGATACATTCATCATCCCTGGAGTTTCCCAAGAAGCCTTGAGGCTATACCTGTTCCCTTACTCTTTGAGGGACAAAGCCAAAACGTGGTTAAACTCATTACCCTCTGGATCTGTCCTTAATTGGACAGACTTAGCAGAGAAATTCCTAGTCAAATACTTCCCACCTGATAGGAATTCTACCTTTCGTGATGACATAGTTAAATTCAAACAAGCTGAGAATGAGTCTCTTCACGAAGCTTGGACAAGGTTCAAAGATCTTCTTCTTAAATGTCCACATCATGGCATCCCATGGTGTATCCAAATAGAGGTCTTTTTCAAAGGATGCAACCCCAGCACTAGACAAGTCTTAAATTCATCTGCTGGAGGTTCCATGTTGTCCAAGAGTTACAACGAGGCCTATGAGATCTTGGAGAAGATCTCAGCATCTCACTGTAGGTGGTCAGATGATCCAGTTGAGCCAACTAGAGCTCAAGACAAGGATGCTCTAAGTGCAATGAGCAGCCAAATAAATGCCCTGACCAACCTAGTTAAGCAAATGGCTCAAAAAAATCTCCAAGCAAGTGTCAACACCGCCACAGCCATGTCAATGGGCACCCAACCAAGTCAAGGTGAGACACTTGTATGTGGATTCTGTGGGGAAGGGCACCTGTATGAATACTGCCCTGGGAATCCAGCCTCAGTCTGCTATATTGGAAGCCAGCAGCAGCCTAGGAACAACCCCTATTCCAATACTTACAACCCTGGTTGGAGGAACCACCCAAACCTGTCATGGGGTGGCCAACAGAATGCTAACCAAGCTCCTAACCAACCAAGACCGAGTGGAACACCTGGTTTCACTCCCCAACATAACCAATCCATGTATCAAAAACCATACAACCAACCTGTAGGATCTTCTGTAGAAAACTTACTCAAGGAATACATAGCCAAGAATGATGCCACTCTACAGAGTCAGCAAGCTACTCTTAGGAGCCTAGAGAACCAAATAGGGCAACTAGCCAATGAAATCAAAAGTAGGCCCCAAGGTAGGCTCCCTGCTGACACTGAAGTACCAAGGAGAGATGGTAAAGAGCAAGTTCAAGCAATTGAACTTAGAAGTGGTAGACCATTGGTAAGCAACACCAAGGACACACCAAAGAGAGTAGAGAACACTGAGTCTAGTGCTCCACTGGAGTCTCTGCCAGACCAAGGTCCACCACCAACAAGCACATCAGGAATAAGGCTGGAGCCAATCATAGAGGAGATAGAAGAAATTCCAAGACGTCCACCTATCCTGAGGCGACCTGAAGTGCCTGCATATGTGCCACCACCTCCATTTCCTAGAAGGCTAAAGAAAAAACAAGAACAGGAAGTGCACTTTAATAAATTTTTAGAAATTCTTAAGCAAGTGCATGTTAATATTCCTTTTGTTGAAGTTTTACAGTCTATGCCTTCTTATGTAAAGTTTTTGAAAGATATTATTACTAACAAGAGAATAATTGGTGAGTTTGAAACAGTCAATCTCACTGAGGAGTGTAGTGCCATACTCCAGAACAAGCTACCCAAGAAGGAGAAGGATCCTGGTTCCTTCACCCTACCTGTAGAGCTAGGAGGCAAGCACGTGGGCAGAGCTCTTTGTGACCTGGGAGCCAGCATAAACCTCATGCCCCTATTACTATTCCGCCAGCTAGGAATAGGAGAAGCACGACCAACCACTGTCACTTTACAACTAGCAGACAGATCCATTGCATACCCTGAAGGTAAGATTGAGGATATTCTTGTAAAGGTTGACAAGTTTATTTTCCTTGCAGATTTCATTATCCTGGATTATGAAGCAGACAAGGAGGTCCCCATCCTGTTAGGCAGACCATTTCTAGCCACAGGTAGGGCACTGATAGATGTTCAAAAAGGTGAGCTCACTATGAGGGTTCATGATGAAGAGGTGAAATTTAGTGTTTATAAAGCCTTAAGGTACCCCTCTGACTCTAAATCTTGTGCTAGCATGGACATTGTTGACTCACTAATGGAAGAACAATTGGAGCATGAATTGTTGACTAAGCATGCTAATAACTATGTAGGATTAGAATTAACTGATTTAAACATAGCTGAGATAATGGACATACCTGTAAATAACCCTCAGCATGTTTGTATGAATATTGACTTAACTGAAAAATCTTTGAATCCATTAAAACCATCCATTGAGCATCCGCCTGTCTTAGAATTAAAACCTCTCCCCACTCACCTCAAGTATGCATATTTAGGAAGTAATGATACCTTGCCTGTGGTTATATCTTCTAAATTAAGTGAAAAGCATGAGGTTGAACTGATTTTACTACTTAAGCAACATAGGAAGGCTATTGCATGGACTATTGCTGATATTAGAGGCATTAGCCCTTCTTATTGCATGCATAAGATTATACTAGAGGAAGAGCATACACCTAGAGTAGATCACCAACGTAGGCTGAATCCCTCTATGAAAGAGGTAGTTAAGAAAGAAATAATTAAATGGTTAGATGCTGGTGTGATCTTCCCCATAGCTAGTAGTCAGTGGGTGAGCCCTATACAATGTGTACCTAAGAAGGGGGGGGGGGGATGACTGTGGTAGTCAATGAGAACAATGAACTGATTCCAACTAGGACTATCACAGGATGGAGAGTTTGCATGGATTATAGGAAACTAAATAAAGAGACCAAAAAAGACCATTTCCCTCTACCATTCATTGACCAAATGTTAGACAGAATAGCTGGTAGAGCCTACTACTGCTTCTTAGACGGTTACTCAGGTTATAACCAGATCACTATAGACCCTAAGGATCAAGAGAAGACTACCTTCACTTGCCCTTTTGGAACTTTTGCCTTTCGCAGAATGCCTTTTGGCTTATGCAATGCACCGGCAACTTTCCAAAGGTGCATGTTGGCAATCTTCTCTGATTTGGATGAGTCCATGATAGAGATATTCATGGATGACTTCTCAGTCTTTGGGGATTCATTTACAAACTGTCTAGAGAACCTAGGACAAGTCTTGGCTAGGTGTGAGGAGACCAACCTAGTCCTAAATTGGGAAAAGTGCCACTTCATGGTGGATGAAGGGATTGTCTTAGGTCATAGAGTGTCAAGGGCAGGGGTAGAAGTTGACAGAGCAAAAATTGAAATAATAGAGAAATTTGTTGAACCCCAAAATGTCAAGGCCATTAGAAGTTTCTTAGGGCATGCTGGTTTCTATAGAAGGTTCATTAAGGACTTTTCTAAGATCTCCAAGCCTCTATGTGAGCTTCTAGAGCTAAACATGCCATTCATTTTCTCTAAAGAGTGTGTCCTAGCTTGGAAAACCCTTAAGAAAGCACTAGTCACAGCACCTATTATAGTAGGGCCAAATTGGGACCTCCCATTTGAGATGTTATGTGATGCTAGTGACTATGCTGTAGGGGTTATGTTAGGACAGAAGATTGAGAAGTTAACACACCCTGTCTATTATGCTAGTAAGACACTTAATGAGGCACAATGCAACTACACAACCACTGAGAAGGAGATGCTAGCTGTAGTGTTTGCTTGTGAGAAATTTAGGAACTATATTGTAGGCACCAGAACAATTGTGTACACTGACCATTCTGCTTTAAAGTACCTTATGAGGAAGGCTGATGCTAAGCCTAGGTTGATTAGGTGGGTACTGCTGCTGCAAGAGTTTGATCTAGACATTAGAGATAAGAAAGGAAGTGAAAATGTGGTTGCGGATCATCTTTCTAGATTGCAGCATAATTGCGAAAAAATTGCGGAACCCGCAATTTCTGATGCTTTTATTGATGAACATGTCTTTGTATTGACTCGTCGTGATAACGATGAGGAACCTTGGTTTGCTGACATTGCTAACTTCCTTGCATCACAGGTACTACCAACTTTCAAGGGAGGACAAGAGAAGAAGAGGTTCCTTCATGAAGCAAGGAAATTCATATGGGATGATCCCACACTTTACAAGACATGTGCTGACGGCTTGCTAAGGAAGTGTGTTTCAGCTGCTGAGGCGAAGTCTGTGCTGCAGCACTGCCACACAGCTCCTTATGGTGGACACTTTGGTGGCCAAAGAACAGCTGCAAAGGTATTTCAGAGTGGCTACTATTGGCCAACGATCTTCAAGGATGCCCACAACTATGCCCACAGCTGTGATGAATGCCAAAGAATAGGTAACCTTAGTCGCAAGGATGAAATGCCTCTCACTTACATCTTAGAGTTGGAGCTCTTTGATGTATGGGGCATTGACTTCATGGGACCATTTCCCCCATCCTCAGGTAACCTTTACATATTAGTGGCAGTAGATTATGTATCCAAGTGGGTAGAGGCCATAGCATGTCCCAATAATGATGCCAAAACAGTCATAAAATTCTTGCATAGGCACATTTTTACTAGGTTTGGAACACCTCGTGCTATCATTAGTGATGAGGGGACACATTTCATTAATAAGGCTATGGAGAGAGTGTTGGCTAAGTATAACATTAGACATAGAGTAGCCACTCCCTATCACCCACACTCGAATGGTCAGGCTGAAATTTCAAATCGGGAGATTAAGAACATCCTAGAAAAAGTGGTCAAACCTAATAGAAAGGACTGGTCATTTAAACTCGAGGATGCACTTTGGGCATATAGGACTGCATATAAGACACCCCTAGGTATGTCTCCTTACAGACTTGTGTATGGTAAAGCTTGTCATCTTCCATTTGAGTTAGAAATCAAGGCATTTTGGGCACTAAAAGAGTTGAATTATTGCGTGACCGATGCGGGAACGTTGCGGTCTCTGCAATTACATGAGCTTGATGAGCTTAGACATATGTCTTATGAAAATGCCAAAATGTATAAGGAAAAGACCAAGATTTGGCACGATAGTAGACTTAGGATCAAGGACTTTAAGAAAGGCCAACTTGTTTTATTATTTAACTCACGATTGAAATTATTTCCAGGCAAACTTAAGTCTAGATGGTCAGGTCCGTTTGTAATTACTAATGTGTTTGTTCATGGTGCCATCGAGATAAAGAACCTGCAGCAAGGTCAACCATTCATGGTTAATGGTGCAAGGTTGAAGCACTACTATGAGGAAGGAGATGTGAAGACTCTCTCGGCCTTCCTCTTGACTGAAGCATGAAATTAAGAACGAGAGAGGACGAGTGATTGCTGTGCTCGTCAACATGAGGCTCATGCCTTAGTTTATTTTTTGCGATTTTTCGGTTATCATTTGTGTATAAGTTTGTATGATTTTAATTGCGAATTTGATGTTGATTTTATTTCTTTTTGTAGGGAATCAATAGAGGGAATCAAGGAGATTAAATCCAGCTTTAAAAATCAAGAAGATATTGGGCCAAATCAAAGATACGGTTGAGCAAAGATTGACATTTAAATGGAAAAAATCTCCAACGGTCACTAGAATTGCGCTGGATTTGCAGGATCCGCAAAAATATAGCCGTTGGGATTTTTCCGTTTTCTTTATATCCGTTGAGACGCGCGTTGATCTATACGATTTCCCAAGTATCTGAACTCCAAGAAAGCTGCGATTCTCTTCATCTGTGATTCTTCTCTCCAAACCTCCACGATTCAACAATGGTGCTCACGAGGGCTGAAAGATCTGCGACCAAGAAGAAGGCTGACGACGCTGATACGGCTGCGAGAGACGCACTGCTTGCCTTGGCTGAGGCTGATGCTGCGCGAACTGAACGACTTCCCAAACTTCCGATTCGCAAGAAGAAGTGGAAGGTCGTCACAGAGATACCTGCTGGACCCTCTGAACCAGCAGGCACACCCAAGAAGCGTAAGTGGAGTATGGCTGTGGCCGAGGAAGAAATCAAGAACAAGACTCCCTCTGTGGAGAGTCAAGAACGAGGCCAGCCATCCCACGAGACAGCCGAGCGCAGCCCTTCACCATCTCCACCGGTTCAAAGCCCTGAGCTCTCCTCATCGCCACCAGCGCAGAGCCCTGAGCTGCCGTCATCACCGCAGAGTTCTGCACAGACCCCTACAGCAGCACACAACACCACTCCTTCGCACACTTCTCCACGACCTGACCCTGAATTCCCATATGGGGAGTACCAAGAATCGACGCAGGGCAGTGGGGAAGGTGAGGAAGAAGAGGTCTTCTCTCCGTTGAGGGAAGCTAGCCTTGAGAGTCCTGCGCAGAAGGATGACTCTATGGAAGAAACATTGGGGGCTTGCCTCCATGCGATCACAACCAAGGCAAAGCTGAAGAAGAAGAAGGCTGCCAAGAATATCAAAGCCAAACGGTCCAAGAAATTAAAGAAAAAGAAGGCCAAAAGGGCGCCTTCATCAGAGAAAGAGAGCGCTGAGCCGTCGCTCAAGAAGCTCAAAATTGAGGCTGCGGAGTCAGCCAAACCAAAGGACAAAGGGAAGGCCAAGCTTTACCCTGAAGATGAGCCTCAGTCAGTGAGGTACGTGTCCTCTGACGCTGAGTCCAGAGGCATTGAGCTGAGGAAGAGGGAGTTGCTGCACGAGAAGGGCTTCCTCGACAGACCTGCTGACCTGCCGCAGTTCTTGCGCGCAGGAATTACAATTCATGGATGGGAGGAGTTGTGCAGACCACCCAATCCAGCTTACACGAGCATGGTGTATGACTTCTACGCCAACCTGAGAAATTCTGAAGAGGGGTTGTCTGTGGTCAGGGGAGTAGAAGTGGACTTCTCAGCAAAAACCATCAACGAAGCCTATGGCCTCAAGGGCCAAAAACATACTGACTATGCGAGGATTGTTGATGAGCCTACTGAGGCAGTCCTGGAAGAGGCCATTCGGACCATAGGCCAGCCTGAAGCATCCTGGACTGTGTCACGCAATGGGAGGCACACTCTCATGAGTGCCAACCTCACAGCTAAGGCGGCTGTATGGTTTTCCTTCGTGAGAAGGAAACTATCCCCAGTGACTCATGAGACCACCATCAACCAGAGCAGATCGCTGCTGGTCTACGCAATCATGCGAGGTCTCACGATCAACGTGGGTGAAGTCATGTCAGCTGCCATTGCTGAGTGCGCAAAGAAAGGTAAGGGTCCATTGTTTTTCCCTAATACTATAACTAAACTCTGTTTGCTTGCAGGGGTTCCCATTGAGCGAATGGAGCAGCAGATGACTTACACAGGCCATTTGGAGCTACCTGCTGGCTTGAGGCTAAAAAGGAAGGGGAACATGGAATTCGAGCTGGATAGGTTGGCTGCTGATCAGTCGTTGTCCATGGCTTGCCTGATGGATATGCAGAAGAGGATGGCTCAATGGGCCACTTACGCGCAGGCACAGGACAAGGAAGTTGCTGACCAACTTGGATGCATCTTCCCTGATTTTCCCACGAATCTCCTGACTCCATGGGTGCCTCCACGACCACGACGGCCTGATGAGGATGAAGACATCTGAGTGCTGGTTTGAATTGCACTCAAGGGAGTATTGCTGTTCCCTTACAATAAAAAAACAAAATCTGCTTTCTGTTAGACCATGTGAAGTATGTTGTTTTTAATGAATATTTTGACCTGTTTTAGTTGCTTAGTTTTAAGTTTTTAATTGTTTAGTGTAGTCTGATGTTAGCTGAGTAGGTAGGTTAGTTTAGTTTTATTTTTGTCGAGCTTGAGTGACTGGAAAAAGCATGCGTAGGGGCCTTAAACATTGATATATCTGCCCTGACTTGATTGCGAAATAATTGCGGGATCCGCAATTTTTATTACTGAATGCATGTTTTGGACTGTCTGTTTAGCTAGGCTGTGATCTGTTTAAATTCTGTCTTTTACTGCTATCATGACTACCTTGTATAGCTTATCTTAAAGCATGCTGGATGAGTGTCAAAGGACACCCGTTGATAGTTTAAATTAACCTCTAAAAAGCTCAGCATGCATAGCTGTAAGTCCTTGCCTGTCTGTTTTTTTTTTTTCAATTTTCTGCTGCTGTAATATTTTCTTTTAGAATGTTCTGTCTATGCCTAGGGCTTTTAGATTCTCTTTGTTTTACCTTAGACTAGATGCTTCTAGGAGAAGTGTGGGGGTGTGCCACCTCAGACACTCATTGGGGACAATGAGTAGTTGAAGTTTGGGGGAGGCCACCCTAGGCCTAGGAACATTCCTCTCTCCCTTAAAACATAAGCATTCTTCTTCTCCTTTAAAAAAAAAAAAAAAATGAGCTGAAAACAGAAAATGAAAAAAGAATAAAGGGGGAGTCTCTCTTAGGTTGCTGAGTAATCAGTGCCAAGTGTGTAACCCACAAGTGGCGTTGCATCAAAAGGCAACCAAAGGAAAGGCTCCACCAAAGTAAGAAAGAAAGAAAGAGAAGAAATAGGGAAGAAGAATGTACACCTAGGAGTTGCAACTTTGTGGCTTAGATGTCCTGTTTAAAAAGAACTCTGATCCTCAATTAGCTAAGAGCAAAGTTGTAGCTTGTAGGGTTGTTTAGGGAGATGAGTGTATATCCAATGTAGTGATGCCAGGGTTTAGGTTGTTCTCTTAAAGCACTACTGTCACTGTTAATACTAAGACTGACATGACTCTAAGGAATCCTAGGTAGCTCATAAGTATAAACTAGAAGCATGTACTGAGTCTGGGTAAAGCTAGGTAGAATTTGAAACCTTAGGGATAGTGGCATGATATGACAAAAGCAGGTAGATCAGTTGTGGGGAGTTAATAAATACAGTAGGAGTATTAGGCATGCGAAATCAGAAGAAGCTAGATGAGAGGGTAGTTTTAAGCTTAGAAGTGTGTCACAGGACAGCACTGCTATAGATAGAGAAATAGGGGAGTTAGTAAGTGGTTAAGGAAGAAGAAACAGCAGCCTAGGAAAGTCCTTAGATTGCTCGAGGACAAGCAAAACCTTAAGTTTGGGGGTGTGTTACGTCTCCAAAAGTGACCTTTTTAGGACTTAATTATCTTAGAAAGATGTTCACTCTTAGGTGTTTTTGATAGCATTTAGCCTAAACCTATGCTTAAATATGAGAATTAGAAGAAGGTAGCTAAATTAGGACTTATGTACAATAGGAAAGAAAAGGGTTGAAAACCGAAGGAAAAGAATGAAAAACAAGCATTACGACAACATTGCGGAAACATTGCTGAAACCGCAATGTTTCAAGTAAAAACCGTAAGTTGACTGATCTTTTTCTGTTAATTTCCGTTATTTCAGGGATTCGTTCTTTCTACTCCATCCATTCTGAAGCACGACGTTGAAGATTGATGGTTCTCCTTGGCCCAAATGCACCTGCAGATTGCTATAAAAGGGGGTCAAAGTCGAGGGTTCAAGCATCATCCGAAAGCGTAGAAGTCTTCTCGCAGCTCCATCTTTTCTCCTGTCGTTCTTCTCTGTCTGTTGGTGTGAGAGTCTCAGCTGTTGGAATCGACAATCTGATAGGAAGGAGAGAAGATTCATCTTCTTTCCCGATTGGATTCATCCAAGCAAAGCTATTCTTTCATCCCCTTCAGCCGAGGCATCTGCAACTAGGCGCTTACGCTCGTTTTTATGCTTCCTGTCTTTATTTCCATTTTCCAGCTTTAGTTTGTTGTTGTTTCCTTTCGTGTAACTAGATCAGTCCATTTCGTTGTGTTCTGTCTTTCTGTTATGCACTTTAAGTTCCTCTTCTTGTCCATTCAAACAATCAAGTAATCAAAGCATAATTATTATTTCACAAATTTGCCATCTTCTGCTGCTACGGTTTTTCCTTACTGTTTTAAGTATATTTCTCTTCTAAGCATGTCTATTTTATCTCTTCTTCCTGTTCTCCCTATATCCATGAGTAACTAAGTCACATAGGGGCATGCTAATGACAATACTATAGGCTAAAAAACGTGAACCAAGCATGTAGGATAGCTCTCGAAGCATTGATTGTATGTAAGCTTCATCCTACGGGCAATTTCGATTGGCCATCCATTTTGTCCAAAGAACTCCTAACCTCTTGAAGGAGTAAGAGTTCAGAGTCATACACTCATGCTAGCCTTTCAAGGTAGCCAGAAAACGACCTAGGAATAGGCGTTTTCCTAGTACAAACCATAACTTTCTGCTTTAACAAGATGCTTAAGACCTTACTTGGACATGAGTAAACTAAAGAATCTAATGCATGGAATCAGACGATACATGAGATTGAGTGAGTTTGATGCATAGAGAGTAGATCCAGTGCTTGAGAATCGTATAAAAATGCCTATAGGATAGTCATTGGTAGCCCTTAATTCACCATTTTACACACTTTCGCTGTCGGTAACATTGCGGTAGAATTGCTGTTTCCGCAATTCTGCTAAGCTAAAAATTCTGTTTAGCTGTTTTCTTCTTCATTTCTTAATCTCGTCTCTTTTCATTTGAGTTTAGCTTTGACTTGCACTTGTTTATGTTGCTACCCTCTACGTATTCAGTAAGAAATAGACAATTTAAAACCCATTCTACCCCATCAAATCCATCCATTCTTTCTTAACAAAACACTTCATGAATAGCTTATAATAAATCTCTGTGGGAAAACGAATGAAAAAATACTTACTACTTGCTATAAGATCATGTATGCTTGCATGTTCTGAGTGCTCTTTCTATCTTATTGCTTATTTATTTTAACACATTGAGCACGTAACAATGGCACTATCCTTGTCATTCGCTATTTCGATGGGGTTGCGAATGGTAGGTGCTGGATTTGGGTTTGGTCTATCCATTTCTATTTGATAGAATTGCGAAGACTCCGCGGAGTCAGCAATACTTTGAGTTATAGAGGGTTGTTTAAAAAGGCGTTTCTTAGCTTTGTTTCTGGCCCTAAGTAACCTTTCAGGCTCAGGATTGAACTCTAGATCGCTACTTGACTGCTCATTCATAAACTAACCCAATGGTACCTGCAAAAGAAATGAGAATAGATCAGCTTCAATTGATATTAAGATGTGTTTCTAACTTAACAAACTTCGTGTTTACTAAACAAAATCCCCGGCAGCGTCGCCAAAAACTTGTTGCGTGCTCAATGTTTAAAATAAAGATGCAATGGGAGAGCACTCAGAACATGCAAGCATACATGGTCCTGTAGCAAGTAATAAGTATTTTTTCATTCGATTTCCCACAGAGATTTATTCTTAGTTACTAACGAAGTGAGATGTTAAGTGAGAATGGGTGGTTTAAATGGGGTAGATTTGGGTTTAAGGTGCCTAACTATTAAGGAACGTGCAAGATATGAAAGCATAAACAAGTGCAAGTAAATAATTAAACTCAAATGTAGAGGGAAGAGAACAGCAAACTAAGAAAGAAATGGCTAAGGCAAAATTTTGAGCTAAGAGAATTGCAGAAACAACAATTTTCTAGCAATGTTACTAACAGCGAATTAGGGGTAAAGTAGGGAAACAAGGGCTACTAACGACTCCTCTATAGGCTTTTTCATACGATTCTTAAGCAGTAGATCAACTCATCATGCATCAAACTAACTCATTCTCATGTATCTTTCAATTTCATGCATTAGATCCTTTAGTTTACTCATGTCCAAGTAAGGCCTTAAGCACCTATTTATAAAAGCAAGTATTGATTTGTACTAGGAAAACGCCTATTCCTAGGTCGTTTTCTGGCTACCTTGAGAGGCTAGCATGAATGTACGACTCTGAACTCTTACTCCTTCCAGAGGTTAGGAGTTCTTTGGACAAAATGGATGGCCAATTGAAATTGCCCGTGGGATGAAGCTTACATACATCCAATGCATTTGAAGCTAACCTACATGCTTGATTCACGTATTTCTACCTATAGCCTTGTCATTAGCATGCCCTTATGTGGTTTAGTTACTCATGGATGATGTGGAAATGGAAAGACTTGTGTATTTAAACATGCTCGACAGTATTCAAGAAGAAATGACAGCACACAGAATAGATGGAGAACTTGCGAAGTGATGAAATAATGCTTTGATTAACCAGAGTTTGAACTAAACAAAGAACACCTTTGAACAACTAAAGCTAGACAGACAAGTACGAAATAGAGTAGAGTAGCAAACAGAAGTGAAATATCAACAGCCAACAATGAAAACAGAAACAGAAAGGGAAACAAGAACAGCAGAAAGCAGTAAAGTATGCGTGTGAACTCCTCGCTGCAACGCCTCGGATGATAGTCGAAGGTAAGCTTGATCGTGGATGAATCCAATCAGAAGAGATGGGAGATCCTCTCTTCTTCCTCTTAGATTATCGATTCCACCAGCTAAAACCTCCACGCCAACACCCGTGAGAGAAAACAATGAGAAACTGCGTTGAAGGAGAGATCTACGCCTTTCGAGTGTGTCTTCAACCTTCCCCTTTGACCTCTTTTTATAGTGTTCTGCAGGTACGATTGGGCCAAGGAGAACCATCCATTCTGAACGTCGTTCTTCTACGTGGCAGCAGGAGAAAAAACGAGCGCCTGAAAGATCGCAACAAAATAGAAATCAGTTAAACAAGTAACAACTTTCACTTAAAACATTGTTGAGACCGCAATGTTTCCGCAATGCTTCAGCAATGTGCAATTTTCACTCTTTAGCTTTGTTTTTGGTTCTTTTCCTTTCCTTTTACATATAAGTCCTAATTTAGCTTCATTATACTAATTCTCATATATAAGCACAATTTAAGCCAAATCCTACTAAAAACGCTTAAGAGTGTACATCTTTCTCTATCAAATAAGTCCTAAAATAGTCACTTTTGAAGACGTAACAACTTCCATGGCTTCCCTTGGAGCGGTAATGACAACCCGTTCCATGGACGACTAAGGTAAGGTGAACGGTTTGGGATACATTTGAGGGATTTTTGTTAGACTCTTTTAGCTTTGATAATCCATGCTTAGTTTACAAATTGGTGGATGTTTTGTATGCATTTATCTTTCTTGCTTAACCCTATGAATATGTTAGATTTCGCCGATTGACACTCGTGTTTTCTAGCATTTTGTTAATGTTAAAGAGTAGCGATGTCGTGCCTCTCACTATTCAACTAGTAACACAGATTGATAAAATTAAACCGGAGTATCGAGTCATGCATGATGGTTGTTGATTGCATACAGCGTTTGCGGGCAATCAGTTAGCAATTAGATTACGTGATCGAATGTCTGTCGCAGTTCGCTAGTGACTATCTAGAATAAATTTGGGGTTGATCACCTTAATGCAATTTTAGATAATGTTTAATTAGAACTGTGTGGTCTGATTAATTTCTATGGAGCCGGTTACCTTGGGGCTTCTCGGGTAATCGACCGTGTGTACTACAAACTGCTCACCTTAAATTTGTGTTAAATGATAAGCTGAAGATGTCTAACGAATCAATCCCGAAAATCCCCAAACCGTGCACGCGTCTCTCTCTCTTTTAATTCTTCCGTTAGCATTTACTTCACTACTTTGCATGCTTAAAAATCCCCCCGTTACAAAAACCCAATCAATTAATTAATTTCAATTTTAATTTAATTTCGGTCACAACCTTCTCCTTGGATCGACCCTGTTACCACTGGCTGCAAAGCTATTGATAATATGCTTATAAATTGTATTTTGGCGAGTCTCGACAACTAGAATTTGGAGATCCATAAGTAAAAATCTCTTGCCAACACCCCCAACTTGAATCTTGCTAGTCCTCGAGCAAGGCTATAAAGAAATTGACTCTAAGGACACGCTTACATGCTACTAACTCAAATGTCCATGCATTTCACAAATTCAAACACAACATAATCATGAAAGCAATTCGTGCATGCATTTACTACGAACATATCAAAAATTAACTATTGCCCCCTAATGTGTGTGTGCTAGACAACCAATCCTAAACTCACATAAGCCCGGAAAAACCACATGCAACACATCATCCCGTTTTCCCCCTACTTCTAGCGTTTAAGAACAGTCTACACTTGACTTACACGAGAGAGAGAAGCAAACTAAGAGACCTAAAAATTTTCTCATTCATTTTCTTTTCACGAGTACTTTATACTCTTTTATTGAGGTTCTTTGAACCAACAATTTATTCTCTTTTTCTTTCCAACCTCGAGTTGCCTAACACGTCAAATTCATGTATAAACTTCACGTTTTTAAGGACTAACGCTCACTTCTTAAGTGCACTAATAAGAAGGAGGAGCGCCTCGAGAGGATTTTCTAACCAACATGCTTTTCTATTTTTTTTTTACTTTAGGCTTAGCGTAAGCTATCTCGATTAATCAACCGCTAACTCTCATGCAACAAGCTACCTAAGAGTGCCTTTCGGGGTGACAACGAGAATTAGTGCTACATGCAATTTACAAAGCCTACGGAATCTAAGATGAGGTTGCTACGTGCGCGAAAGATGCAAGGGAGCAACATAAATTTTTTTAAAATTTTTGACATGAACCTAATAAGTGCAAATACTCATGCAACAACTAGATTATGTACGTGCTCAGATTTCCAACATGCATTTCCTAGATTATCATTATTAGAAAACAGTAAACAGAGTCCCAAGCACTTCAATATTCAAAATAGCACTGCTCAACCAACTGCACATGCATATCTGTTACGTCTCCAAAAGTGACCTTTTTAGGACTTATTTATCTTAGAAAGATGTACACTCTTAGGTGTTTTTGATAGGATTTAGCTTAAACCTATGCTTATATATGAGAATTAGAAGAAGGAAGCTAAATTAAGACTTGTGTGCAAAAGGAAAGAAAAGGAATGAAGAACGAAGTTAAAAGAATGAAAAATGAGCATTGCGGCAGCATTGCGGAAACATTGCTGAAACCGCAATGTTTCAAGTGAAATCCGTAAGTTGACTGATCTTTTTCTGTTATTTTCCGTTATTTCAGGGATTCGTTCTTTCTCCTCCATCCATTTTGAAGTATGACGTTGAGGATGGATGGTTCTCCTTGGCCCAAACGCACCTGCAGATTACTATAAAATGGGGTCAAAGTAGAGGGTTTGATCATCATCCGAAAGCGTAGAAGTCTCTTCGCAGCTCCATTTTTTCTCCTGTTTTTCTCTTCCGTCTGTTGGGTTGGAAAGCTTAGCTGTTGGAGTCGACAATCTGATAGGAAGGAGAGAAGACATCTTCTCTCCTGATTGGATTCATCCAAGCAAGGCTACCCTTTCTCCCCTTTCAGCCGAGGCATTTGCGACGAAGCGAGCACGCTCATCTTACTGCTTTCTGTCTTTTATTTCTCATTTCCAGCACTGTTTTGTTGTTGTTTCTTCTCTATTAGCTAGTTCAATTCACTTCGTTGCTTTCTGTCTTTATGTTATTCACTTTAAGTTTCCCTTTGTTCATCCAAACAATCGATTAATCAAAGCACAATTCATTCTTTCATAGTTTCTTGTCTTTGCGATTTACTGTTTTGCTTCGCTGTTTTAAGTTTATTTCTCTTCTGAGCATGCCTACTTTATCTAATATTTTTGTTCTCTCTATATCCATGAGTAACTAAGTCACATAGGGGCATGCTAATGACAATACTATAGGCTAAAAAACGTGAACCAAGCATGTAGGATAGCTCTCGAAGCATTGATTGTATGTAAGCTTCATCCCACGGGCAATTTCGATTGGCCATCCATTTTGTCCAAAGAACTCCTAACCTCTGGAAGGAGTAAGAGTTTAGAGTCATACACTCATGCTAGCCTTTCAAGGTAGCCAGAAAACGACCTAGGAATAGGCGTTTTCCTAGTACAAACCATATCTTTCTGCTTTAACAAGATGCTTAAGACCTTACTTGGACATGAGTAAACTAAAGAATCTAATGCATGAAATCGGAAGATACATGAGAATGAGTTAGTTTGATGCATAGTGAGTTGATCCAATGCTTGAGAATCGTATAAAAATGCCTATAGAGGAGTCGTTAGTAGCCCTTGTTTCTCCATTTTACACACTTTCGCTGTTAGTAACATTGCGGTAGAATTGCTGTTCTCGCAATTCTGCTAAGTTAAAAATTCTGTTTAGCTATTTTCCTCTTCGTTTATTAATCTCTTCTTTTTTCATTTGAGTTTATCATTGACTTGCACTTGTTTATGTTGCTACCCTTTACATATTCCTTAGAACTTAGACAACTTAAAACCAATTCTACCCCATCAAATCCACCCATTCTTGCTTAATGATAACTCCATTTTGGAGCTATTAAATACGTCCTAATTATAGCTAAAGGCCGCTTCCAATTGATTAAATGTATCTCTTTTGTAGGAGAAAAGCGGCAAAGAGCTCGTGCGTCCGTTGGGCGTGTTCGAGAGCTTAAAGCAGAGTTTTAGCGCCCCGGGAATGCATCGGGAAGAGGGGAATTTGTTCCGTGAAGAAACGGGCCAAAACAGCCTTGGAGAGGCAAAGCATCAGCCCCAAACCCGAGAGCCAGCGTCGAGCTATAGCGTCGAGACGCTGGCTCGACGCTGGAAAAACCCGAGAGCAAGCGTCGAGTGATAGCGTCGAGACGCTAGCTCGACGCTGCCCTGGCGTCGAGACCCTGCTTGGCGTCGAGACGCTTCGGAGGAGGCGCGCGCAGGAAATTCATCGGGGCAGCGTCGCGACGCTGGCCTAGCGTCGCGACGCCAGCGCGCGCGCGCGCGGATCACTTAGGGCACAGCGTCGAGACGCTGGCCTAGCGTCTCGACGCTACGACGAAGGCAGTAGCTAAAAGACGATTTTTCTGCACTTTTTTGAGAACTTCTTCTCCAAGCTTTATCTTCTTCATCTCTCAACGGATTCCGACGATTCTTCTTCCCTTCTTCCCCATTTTCTCTCTATTTTCCGTGGAGCTCCGCCATTGTTGGCATGCGAGTGAGCTCCACTTTCATTTGTAATAGGTAGATGAACTCTTCCATGGTCGTTGGTGGAGCGGGATTGACGATCCGCGCCATGAGCGGCTAAGGTAAGAGTGACGGTTTGGGATTTTGTTTAGGGGAATTTTGTTAGACATTATTGCTTTGATAATCTGAGTATGAGTTTGCATATTGGTTCTGTTTACATTGCATTTATTTACTTTGCTTAATCCAACGCGCATGCTAAATTATGTTGATTGACACTCGGATAGTTTCGCATGTTGTGTATGTTAAAGAGTAGCGATGCCGTGCCTCTCACTGCTCGACTAAGTAACACAGGTAAATAGAACTAAATCGAAGTATCGGGTCGGGTAGGATAATTGTGGGTTGCATACAGCGTTTGCGGGCAACCTACTAGCAATTAGAATTCACGCCCGAATGTTCGTCGCGGTTAGCTAGTAACTGTCTAAATTCATCTTAGGACTGATCATCTTAATGTGAGATTAGATAACGTGTAATTAGGACTGTGTGGCCTAATTAAAATCCATGAAGTCGGCTACTTTGGGGCTTCTCTGGTAGTCGTCCGCGTGCTTAGTAAACTGAATTCCATGTTATTAGAATTAAATGATAAGTTGTAATTGTCTAACAATTGATCCCGAGACTCCCCAAACCGTGCACACGTTTTCTACATATTATTTCTTTCTTCTGTTAGCTTTCTCATTGATTTCTTTGCATGATAAAACCCCCCGTTACCAATAAATCAATCAAATCCCAATTTCACTAGTAAATTCAACTCTCCTATTCCTTGGATCGACCCTGTTACCACTGGCTGCAAAGCCTTGGCAATAGGCATTATAAATCGTATTTTGGCAAGCCTCGACAGCTTGAGATTAAGCGGATATTCAAAAATCCGTCCACCAAAATTGGCGCCGCTGCCGGGGAGTAGGCAATTGATTGAATTTATGATTGAAGTTTGAATTTGATTTATTAATGGTTGACTGAAAATTTTTCTGTTTGTATGTTGTATGTTTAGATTTTTGTTTGTGTATGACCCGTTCCTCTGAGGGTAGTTTGCAGTATATTCCTGAGATTGACAGAGAGGAGCGGCGGTTACGTAGAGAGGCCCGTGAGGGGCAAGGACAGTTTGGAAGAGAAGAAGGCAATCCCTTCTTATTTGACGAGATGGCGCAAGGTGATGCGCCACAGACGCTTAAGCAGCTGGCAGCGCCAGACCTGAACCTGCAGCCCTTGTGCATTAACTACCCCGTGGTAGCAGGTAACTTTGAGCTGAAATCTGGTTTAATTCACCAGTTACCTTCTTTCCATGGAAACGCAGGTGAGGACGCGAATAAGCATTTGATGGAGTTCCATTGCGTCTGCGCGGGGATGAAGCCCGCAGGGGTCACGGAAGAGCAACTGAACATGAGGGCATTCCCCTTCACGCTCAAGGACAAGGCCAAGGATTGGCTGTATTATTTGCCTTCCGGATCCATCACCACGTGGCAGGATATGAAGCGGGTATTTTTGGAGAAATACTTTCCCGCATCCTTAGCCACCACTCTGCGGAAGAGGATATATGGGATCACCCAGGATGTAGGTGAGTCCCTGCATGAGTATTGGGAACGCTTTGGGCGCCTGTGCGCGAGTTTCCCACACCACCAGATCGCCGATCAGCTGCTCATACAGTATTTTTATGAGGGGATGACGCCCCACGACAGGCAGATGATCGATGCAGCGAGTGGAGGGGCACTGATTGACAAGACCCCAGTTGAGGCCAAGCAGCTCATTGCAAATATGGCTACAAACTCGCAGCAGTTTGGGATCAGGGGGCAAGGACAAGTGCACAGCGTGGCTCAGAGCCATGAGATGTCTGAAATGAGGGCCCAGGTGGCCGAGATAGGTAGTATGTTGAAGAAAATTGTTGGAGGACAACGCGAAGAGGCGGAGGTCAATGCAATCGGGGGGTATGCTTCCAACCCAAGGAAGTATGATCCATATGCTAACACTTACAACCCCGGTTGGCGCGACCATCCAAATTTCAGCTATGGGAATAGGGAAGGACAAACTCGCTTCCAAGGCCAGTCCCAGGATAGGCCTAACTCTTCCACCCAGGCTCAAGCTTCGAGCTCCTCCAGCTCACTTGAAGAGATGGTAAGGACCATCGTGACTAGCACCAGCCAGTTCCAGAAAGAGGCTCGCGAGGAGCTAAATTCTCATAAGGCAGAGCTGCAGAATCTGAACAAGCAGCTGACACAGATGGCGGTGTCTATTAGTAAGATCGAGAGCAAGAGCTCGGGGAAGCTTCCTTCCCAAACTACAGTAAACTCATGTGAAAACGTGAGTGCCATTCAGCTACGCAGTGGGAAGTCACTTTCCACCAGAGCTGCGAAGGAAGCCACGGACAGCCTGAACGAGTCCGCCCCGATTGCTCTTGAGACTCAGAATGAGAAAAGAAATGAGAAGGTCAGTGTACCTGTGGATGTTGCCAAAGCACCATTCCCGAGTAGGCTTGCGAAGCCTACTTTGGAATCTGATGATGAGGAGGTCCTGCGAACCTTCCAAAAGGTGATGGTGAATATCCCGCTCCTAGAGGCAGTCAGTCAAGTGCCCAAATATGCAAAATTCTTAAGGAGCTGGTGCACTACGAAGAGGAAGTCCAGAGGGACTGAGAAAAAGAAAGAAAACGTCTCTGCCATACTCCCAGGTACGTTGCCTGCAAAGTGCAACGATCCAGGTACCTTTACTATCCCTTGCACTATAGGTAGTAAGGTTGTCCATAATGCCATGTTAGACCTAGGAGCCTCTGTTAATGTTATGTCTTATGCATTATATCGTGAACTGAACTTAAATGAAATGCATGAATGTAATGTTTCTGTTCAGTTGGCTAATGGGTCGAGCATCTGTCCTAGGGGGAAGGTAGAGGATGTTTTAGTTAGAGTTGGGAATATGACGTTTCCCGCCGATTTCCTTGTTTTAGATATGAAAGAAAATTCATTGCATGCTTCGTCCTCCATGCTGTTAGGACGCCCTTTTCTTAAGACCGCTAGGGTCAAAATCGATGTATATAAGGGCGTCGTTTCGTTAGAGTTTGATGATACTTTGCATGAGTTTTCTTTATTTGATGGGAAATCTGATGCGAATGTTTCTGTTGTTTGTGAGCATGATGAGAATGGGAGTCTACCCTCGCGCTTGAGGGATGGTTCCCATGTCTCTGTTAAAATTTCTGATTTGAATTTGATGGATGATACCACTGGATTTTGCACTAACATGTCTGATATTCACGTGCCCGAGGCACGAAGAGTGCAAAATGTTTTTCAGGTGGATGGTGGAAAAGGTGTGGCCAAGGACAAGTCTGGATCGTCCCCCGCACCTACAGACTATGGATGAGTCTGTTTCGAGAATACAGTCGAGCAACCGACTTTAAAAATTCTGCGCTTCTCGGAGGCACCCGAGTGTTGAACTGTTTTTATGCTTTAGTTTAGTTTTATTGCTTTTTAGTATTAATTAGCTTGCTGTTTTTTTTAGGGGAATCGAGGATGAGAAGACAATTTTGGGCTCTGATGCGTTCGTGCGCCGCTTCCTCGCCCTCGCCAGCTTCACCAAGAGTCAGGGAAGTGTATTTCTGCTTCCCTTTTACTTTGATGTATCTGACTGATTGGCATTGAGGACAATGCCAAATTTTGAAGTTGGGGGTGGAGTAGTCCGATGGATGTGCATGTGTAGTTTGTTGAGAAGTGTTATAAAGATATTGAAGTGCTTGGGACTCTGTTTATTGTTTTCTGACTGTGATAGCCTAGGAAATGCATGTTGGAAATCTGAGCATGTTCATAATCGAGTTTTTGCATGAGTTTTGTGTTTATTAGGTTCATGTCAAAAATTTTAAAATTTTTTCTGTTGCTCCCTTGCACTCATCGCGCACTTAGCAACTTCTCCCTAGATTCCGTAAGCTTGGTCTGTCGCATGTTTAGCTAATTCTCGTTGTCACCCCGAAAGGCACCCTTAGGTAGCTTGTTGCATGAGAGTTAGTAGCTAATTAATTGAGGAAGCATGTGCTTAGCCTAATGTAAAAAAAAAATAGAAAAGCATGTTTTATAGAAAAATTCCTCTCGAGGCGCTCCTCCTTCTTATTAAGCGCTTAAAAGAAGTGAGCGTTAGTCCTTAAAAACGTGAAGTTTTATGCATGAATTTGACGTGTTAGGCAGCTCGAGTAGGAAAGAAAAAGAAATGAAAGGTTGGTTCAAAGAACCCAAATAAAAGAGTACAAAGTACTTTTGGTAAGAAAAAAAAAGTATGAGAAATTAGTTAGGTCTCTTAATTTGCTTCTCTCTCTCGTGTAAGTCAAGTGTAGCTGTTCTTAAACGCTAGAAGTAGGGGGAAAACGGGATGTGCGTTGCATGTTGGTTTTCCGGGTTTACGTGAGTTTAGGAGTGGTTGTCTAGCACACACACACGTTAGGGGGCAAGAGTTAATTTTTGATATGTCCTAGTTAATGCATGAACAAATGCTTCCATGATTATGCTCGTGTTCAAATTTTAAATATGCATGGAGGTTTGAGTTAGAATATATGTAAACGCGTCCTTAGAGTCAATGTCTTTGTAGTGCTTGCTCGAGGACTAGCAATGTTTAAGTTGGGGGTGTTTGATAACTCCATTTTGGAGCTATTAAATACGTCCTAATTATAGCTAAAGGCCGCTTCCAATTGATTAAATGTATCTCTTTTGTAGGAGAAAAGCGGCAAAGAGCTCGTGCGTCCGTTGGGCGTGTTCGAGAGCTTAAAGCAGAGTTTTAGCGCCCCGGGAATGCATCGGGAAGAGGGGAATTTGTTCCGTGAAGAAACGGGCCAAAACAGCCTTGGAGAGGCAAAGCATCAGCCCCAAACCCGAGAGCCAGCGTCGAGCTATAGCGTCGAGACGCTGGCTCGACGCTGGAAAAACCCGAGAGCAAGCGTCGAGTGATAGCGTCGAGACGCTAGCTCGACGCTGCCCTGGCGTCGAGACCCTGCTTGGCGTCGAGACGCTTCGGAGGAGGCGCGCGCAGGAAATTCATCGGGGCAGCGTCGCGACGCCAGCGCGCGCGCGCGCGGATCACTTAGGGCACAGCGTCGAGACGCTGGCCTAGCGTCTCGACGCTACGACGAAGGCAGTAGCTAAAAGACGATTTTTCTGCACTTTTTTGAGAACTTCTTCTCCAAGCTTTATCTTCTTCATCTCTCAACGGATTCCGACGATTCTTCTTCCCTTCTTCCCCATTTTCTCTCTATTTTCCGTGGAGCTCCGCCATTGTTGGCATGCGAGTGAGCTCCACTTTCATTTGTAATAGGTAGATGAACTCTTCCATGGTCGTTGGTGGAGCGGGATTGACGATCCGCGCCATGAGCGGCTAAGGTAAGAGTGACGGTTTGGGATTTTGTTTAGGGGAAGTTTGTTAGACATTATTGCTTTTATAATCTGAGTATGAGTTTGCATATTGGTTCTGTTTACATTGCATTTATTTACTTTCCTTAATCCAACGCGCATGCTAAATTATGTTGATTGACACTCGGATAGTTTCGCATGTTGTGTATGTTAAAGAGTAGCGATGCCGTGCCTCTCACTGCTCGACTAAGTAACACAGGTAAATAGAACTAAATCGAAGTATCGGGTCGGGTAGGATAATTGTTGGTTGCATACAGCGTTTGCGGGCAACCTACTAGCAATTAGAATTCACGCCCGAATGTTCGTCGCGGTTAGCTAGTAACTGTCTAAATTCATCTTAGGACTGATCATCTTAATGTGAGATTAGATAACGTGTAATTAGGACTGTGTGGCCTAATTAAAATCCATGAAGTCGGCTACTTTGGGGCTTCTCTGGTAGTCGTCCGCGTGCTTAGTAAACTGAATTCCATGTTATTAGAATTAAATGATAAGTTGTAATTGTCTAACAATTGATCCCGAGACTCCCCAAACCGTGCACACGTTTTCTACATATTATTTCTTTCTTCTGTTAGCTTTCTCATTGATTTCTTTGCATGATAAAACCCCCCGTTACCAATAAATCAATCAAATCCCAATTTCACTAGTAAATTCAACTCTCCTATTCCTTGGATCGACCCTGTTACCACTGGCTGCAAAGCCTTGGCAATAGGCATTATAAATCGTATTTTGGCAAGCCTCGACAGCTTGAGATTAAGCGGATATTCAAAAATCCGTCCACCACTTAACAATACACTTCACGAGTAGCTAATAATAAATCTCTGTGGGAAAACGAATGAAAAAATACTTACTACTTGCTAACAAGATCATGTATGCTTGCATGTTCTGAGTGCTCTCTCTCCCTTATTGCTATTTATTTCACACATTGAGCACGCAACAAGTTTTTGGCGCCGCTGCCGGGGATTTAGTTTAGTGAAAACGAAGTCTGTTAAGTTAGAAAACCAACTCTTAATATCTAGTGAAGCTGATCTATTTTCATTTCTTTTTCAGGTACTATTTGGGTTAGTTTATGAATGAGCCTTCAAGTAGTGATCTAGAGTTCAACCCTGAGCCTGAGAGATTACTTAGGGCCAGAAATAGAGCCAAGAAACGTCTCTTTAACCAACCCCCTTTACCTCAAATAATTGCTGAAACCGCAGAGTCTCCGCAATCCTCTCAAGAAGAAATGTATAGATTAGTTCCAAATTCGGTACCTATCACTCGCAATCCCATCGAAATAGCGAATGATAAGAATAGTGCCATCCTCTCATACTTAGTTCCCATGCCTGGGGAGCTAAACCCAAGCATAATCCGCCCTGAAATTACTGCCAACTCATTCGAGTTGAAGCCAGTGATGTTCCAAATGTTGTCCACTGTGGGACAATTCTTTGGAGTGGAAAATGAGGATCCCCACAACCATCTTAGAAACTTCCTAGGAGTTAGTGATACCTTCATCATCCCTGGAGTTTCCCAAGAAGCCTTGAGGCTTTACCTCTTCCCTTACTCATTGAGGGACAAAGCAAAGACGTGGTTAAACTCATTACCCTCTGGATCAGTCCTCACACTACAAGAAACTTGACCTTTTTCGAAGGTCACAACCTTCGAAAAAGCCCTAAATGAACCTTCGAAAAAGCTTTTTTTGAAGGTTAATTCAACCTTCGAAAAGTGTCGAAATAAATTCCGTCGAGAAATGCTTTTCAAGGGTTCATTAACCTTCGAAAATTAATTTCTTTTTCGAAGGTTCGTTAACCTTGGAAAATTAATCTTTTTCGAGGGTTCGTTAACCTTCGAAAACGAGTCTTTTTTCGAGGGTTCGTTAACCTTCGAAAACGAGTCTTTTTTCGAGGGTTCGTTAACCTTCGAAAACGAGTCTTTTTCGAGGGTTCGTTAATCTTCGAAAATGAGTCTTTTTCGAAGGTTCGTTAACCTTCGAAAATGAGTCTTTTTTTTCAAAGGTTTATAATGCTATTTTAAACGATTTTAAAGCTTTAAAAAATAATTTGTTTTATCGACGTGCAGAAGCGATATAAGAGTCTGTTTATCTATCTACATTTGTGTAGATAGATTGTAAACCAAAATCATTACAATGAACACTTTCGCAATTAGGGTATCATATTCCTCACTATATGATATCTTGGCAACCCGTAATGATTTATGAAAAAAAGTAATCTAAACATGCTTTTGTCCATTTTTGTTTGAAAAACTATTCTGAAAAAAATCTCCCAAACAAGTGTTATACATGAAAACTCTTAGAAAGAAAATGCAAAGTTCAGTACCAAAAAACTTCAAAGAATTGAATGGAGTTAGAAAGAAAATGCAAAGTTTAGCATCAATATACATCATAAGAATTGAATGAAGTTAGAAAGAAAATTTAAACTTCTAAACCAGCATAACCAAGTTAAATAAGGATGAATAATGCAAAGTTCAGCACAAAAAACAAGCATTATACAGAAATATCTTCTTCTCAGGCTATAAACAAGCTGCCTCGATTCTTTGAATTAGCCCAACTTCACCTTAGCTATTGATACCAAGTCTGGCAGGGAAGAGCTTATAGGACATTAGGTAAGAGAAGAGAAAGATATGAAGGCAAGTGATATTTTATTACCTCATCTGCAATGAAAATAATGTCATATTTCTTCAGCACAACTTAGATCTGCACATGAAATTAAAAACTAGTGAATAATTTTCAACTCTTTATTCTTTTCTATTCTTTTGAAGAATTGTAACTCTAGAAACTCATGGTTTAGGCATCTAAATGAGAAAGTTAGTATGAACATTATGACATTTCAAACTTGCAAAGAAAGTGACAACTTTATCAAATTGAGTTGCAGGAGGAAGTATCACACAATTGTCTTCTAACCTTCAAATAAGGTCATTTGCATCCTTGTTGAGAGTAGACTATTCATGTACTATATACTATAGTTTAGAACTTATTTAAATGTTCAAGTTTAGATTTTTATTCTTCAAAAAGAATAAAATAAAATAAAAACTCAACTCAGTCCTCCTATCGTTGAAATGAAAGTTATACAACTTGATGAAGATAACACACATAATATTCTCAGGCACAACAAAACAAACAGAATATTCACTACTAGCCTGCAGTCATCTGCATAGAAGTATCATACAATAAAGTATTGACTAAAGACAAAATATAAGTAATTTTGAATCACCTGAAAAATCATAACAACATTGGCTCCTACACCTTTTACAACACCAGAAATGGCGTACAAGGAGAGAGAAACTCAACGAAATTTCTAAAACAAACAACAAACAATAGGGAGGAAAAAAAAGGCCACATTGCTAAACTAGTTAGCAAGTTATAAGGAAATAAATATACAATATACTTAGTTTAGCATTGTACATCCTTAAAATTTGAAGTTATATTTCAGAAGTCAATGAACATGAGGATTTCATCTTCTACAACCATGTTAGGATAGGGAGAGACATGGTGTTGGGTAGTTTCAAAAGAAGTTCTATTTATACCAATTGAAACTAGTTAGCAACTTATATATGAAAAGATGGGATAAGAGAAAATAAAATGAAAACTAAAGTTTTAATGTTTGAAAATATAATTGTATTTCAATTTTCAAAAATGCCTCACTAGAATGTTTACCAAAGAAAGCCACAACAAGATACAAGAAACTAAAATGAAAACTAATGCTTTATTTATTTAGGGTTTATATTCAGTGATAACCTTGGTTCACCCAAGAAAGCCACAACAAGATACAAGAAACAAATTGTAAGACTAAGAAAATAAAAAGATTAAAAGAACTATCATTAAACTTGATTTTGATTACATAGCAAGAAACAAGTGGTAAGACTAAGAAAATAAAAAGATTAAAGAAACTATCAATAAACTTGATTTTGATTCTATGGGAAACTAAGCTCATGCGCAAAGAAAATAAAGATGATTTTGATACGTTTCTTTTTTATTTTGATAAATAAATGTCTGGTAAAAACCACATGAAACTTAAATAGTGTTGTTGTTGTGATAATTAATTTAATCGTGTTGATTTTGATGGTTGTTTTGTCAAGATGGCTGCAAAATCATTTTTAAGGCTTTGGAATTGAATATGAATAAACCAATTAAGGACCAGAAAAATGTTTCCTAAACTTGTTCTCAAGGCTACAAATGTTGAGCTCCTATCACAGACTTCACTCACTAGGAAATTTGATTAGTGCTCATACAAAACATTGTCATGAGAAATATTGTCTTTCAAAAAGAAAATGTGCTAGTCAATGTGCAAATGTGTGGGTTATTGGTGCTTAGAATTCAAGGAAGTCTACTTTAATTAATGCATTGAGAAAAAGAAATGTGAAGGAGACAAAACTTACCGAGCTCCTACTCGAGGACAATTTTTTGGATCTTCCTACTCAAGTGCATAAACCAAAGAAAAAAAATTAATATGTTTAAAAGCACCGGTGTTCTCAAGTAGGTTCTATAGACATTAGGAAGTATAAAGTGAACCTTAAAAAAGACGAGGTGGATAGCATGTGTCACTGGTTGTGATCCTTAGCTTGAACCTTTGGTGTCAATAATCTTGTAGCATAACCAAATGGCCTGTCCATAACAAGTTTTGGGATGGAGAAACTCAAAGACCCTAACATAAATTACTAAGAGGGAGAAATTAGGGAAAAGAGAGGACTAAGTAGTCTCTGATAATTTGAGAAGCATTTGAAAAAGAAAACTTTGTGTTGAAAGAGATATTCAATAGCATATAATTGATCTTCGTAAAGACAATAAGGAAAGAAAGCAGACATGTCCATATAGTCCCCAGCCGAAAGTGTATTAGTTTAGTGCAGGGATTAAGTGTACTTATTTGTTAATAAAAATAGACTGGATGAATATTTAAAAAGAAATAGAAACACCAGATTAAAGAAGCAAAAAAGAGAAGTGATGTTTCCTAGAATTCAAAATAAATATGTTCTCTTCTAAGTTCTAAGAACAGCGCAAGGTTGAAGAGAGAAATTTGGTAAATTGATGTACAGAGAAGAAAGTAAAGCAAGCAGAGTGGTGTGTTACGTTCATTCATCTTCGTCGACATCGGTGACGAATTTACCAGTTCCAGGATTGCATTCTTATAGACACAGAAAGCATTAAACTAAAAACTAGATGTTGAAAAAAAAAATGTTAAATTACAAATTCGGTCCCTATGGTTTGGAGAAAGTTAGAATAGTCTCTATGTCCGTGTGATTTGATAAAATCTCATAATCCCACCGTTAGAAACTACTAACAAATGGAGTACATGACAATTCGATATTCATGTGTTAATGAAGTAGTCTTTTGTATTTAGTTGATAGGATAAAAAACGGGTTGGAAATTGACAATTTAGTGCAGTTTCATTGGAAATTGGCAAATCAATTTTTATGTTCACACTGACAGCCATTAACACATGGATAACTAACTGTCACGTTCTCGGTCCTTAAGTAGTCTCTAACAAAATGAACTATTTACGAAGTTTTATCAAACCATTGGACGAAATTCTAACTTTTAAAACCACATAGACTAAATTCTAACTTCCTCCAAATCATAGTGACCAAATTTGTAATTTAACAAAAAAAAATGTCCAAACACAAACAACAGAGTGAAGAAAGCAATAGATTATAAACTTGATATTCCTGCAGAACTGAAATCTCTTAAGTAGAATATAACCACCAAGAAATCTAGACAAGAGAAAATAGAATATACATATACCAACCTAGACAAAGAAATCTAGACAAGAGAAAATAGAATATACATATACCAACCTAGACAAATGTGACCATTGCTGTAGATATGAGGATGCAGAGGGGCTGGATGCAGAAAGATAACCTGTAATAGAAACGGCAGGCCAAAATTAAACACACAACAATCAAGAAATCTAGCGGCTAGAGGATTATGGAACAGAAATGATCTCAGAATTCGATGATTATGTTTAGACCTGTGGGGCTTCCATTGGATAATGCTCAGGAAAGTCCACCTGAAGCTGGTAGGCTTCATTTGCATAGAGAGTTGCAGGAGCTCCGTTGACTTCAATCACCCACCTTCCAGAAATGAAGGTCGATTTCCTACTAAAAGCAAAAGAAAGTAAAATTCATCAACAGAACTCACTACCGACAAAGAACAGAAACAAGAAAAAACTTCAATTCGATTTCAAAAGAAAACCAAGGACCTCCACGCCCGAGGCCGAGAGGGAGATGACGACCCAATCAAACCTAAATTAAGCCGCAACAACACCAATTCGAGGCGTCCATGGCTTCGCTCAGACTTTCTTGGCGGAAAAATTCCTAGTTAAATACTTCCCACCTGATAGGAATTCTACCTTTCGTGATGACATAGTCAAGTTCAAACAAGCTGAGAATGAGTCTCTTCACGAAGCTTGGACAAGGTTCAAGGACCTTCTACTTAAATGTCCACACCATGGCATTCCATGGTGTATCCAAATAAAGGTCTTTTTCAAAGGATGCAACCCCAGCACTAGACAAGTCTTAAATTCATCTGCTGGAGGTTCCATGTTGTCCAAGAGTTATAATGAAGCCTATGAGACCTTGGAGAAGATCTCAGCATCTCACTGTAGGTGGTCGGATGATCCAATAGAGCCAAGTAGAGCTCAAGATAAGGACGCACTCAATGTTATGAGTAGTCAAATAAGCGCCCTGACCAACCTAGTAAAGCAAATGGCTCAAGCCAATCTCCAAACTAGTGTCAACACCGCCACAGCCATGTCAATGGGCACACAACCAAGTCAAGGTGAGACACTTATCTGTGGATTCTGTGGGGAAGGGCACCTGTATGAATACTGCCCTGGGAATCCAGCCTCAGTCTGCTATGTTGGAAGCCAACAGCAGCCTAGGAACAACCCCTATTCTAACACCTACAACCCTGGTTGGAGGAACCACCCAAACCTGTCATGGGGTGGCCAACAAAATGCTAACCAAGCTCCTACCCAACCAAGACCGAGTGGAACACCTGGTTTCACTCCCCAACATAACCAATCCATGTATCAAAAACCATACAACCAACCAGTAGGGTCTTCTGTAGAAAATCTACTCAAAGAGTACATCGCCAAGAATGATGCTACTCTACAAAGCCAGCAAGCTACCCTCAGGAGCCTAGAGAACCAAATAGGACAACTAGCCAATGAACTCAAAAGTAGGCCCCAAGGTAGACTTCCTGCTGACACTGAAGTGCCAAGGAGAGATGGAAAAGAACAAGTTCAAGCAATTGAACTTAGAAGTGGGAGACCATTGGTGAGCAACACGAAGGAAGCCCCAAAGAGAGTAGAGAACAATGAGTCTAGTGCTCCACTGGAGTCTCTGCCAAACCAAGGTCAACCCTCACCAAGCACATCAGGAGCAAGGTTGGACCCAATCATAGAGGAGATAGAAGAAATTCCAAGGCCTCCACTATCCTGAGGCGACCTGAAGTGCCTGCATATGTGCCACCACCTCCATTTCCTCGAAGGCTAAAGAAAAAACAAGAACAGGAAGTGCACTTTAATAAATTCTTAGAAATTCTTAAGCAAGTGCATGTTAATATTCCTTTTGTAGAAGTTTTACAGTCTATGCCCTCGTATGTAAAGTTTTTGAAGGATATTATCACTAACAAGAAAATAATTGGTGAGTTTGAAATAGTAAATCTCACTGAGGAGTGCAGTGCCATACTCCAGAACAAGCTACCCAAGAAGGAGAAGGATCCTGGTTCCTTCACCTTACCAGTAGAGCTAGGAGGCAAGCACGTGGGCAGAGCTCTTTGTGACCTGGGAGCCAGCATAAACCTCATGCCCCTATCACTATTCCGCCAGCTAGGAATAGGAGAAGCACGTCCAACCACTGTCACTTTACAATTGGCAGACAGATCCATAGCCTACCCTGAGGGTAAGATTGAGGATATTCTTATAAAGGTTGACAAGTTTATTTTCCTTGCAGATTTCATTATCCTGGATTATGAAGCAGACAAGGAGGTCCCCATCCTATTAGGCAGACCTTTTCTAGCCACAGGTAGGGCCCTGATTGATGTCCAAAAAGGTGAGCTCACTATGAGGGTTCATGATGAAGAGGTGAAATTTAGTGTGTATAAAGCCTTAAGGTACCCCTCTGACTCTGAATCTTGTGCTAGCATGGATATTGTAGATTCACTGATGGAAGAACAGCTAGAGCATGAATTATTAACTAAGCATGCTAATGAATATGTACAATTAGATTTAACTGATTTGAATGTTTCTGAGATAATGGATATACCTGTAGATAAGACACAGCATGTTTGTATGAATAATGACCTGACTGATAGATCCATGAATCCATTGAAGCCATCCATTGAGCATCCACCTGTCTTAGAATTGAAACGTTTACCCACTCACCTCAAGTATGCATATCTAGGAAGTAATGATACTTTGCCTGTGATTATTTCTTCTAAATTAAGTGAAAAGCATGAGGTTGAACTGATTTTATTACTTAAGCAACATAGGAAGGCTATTGCATGGACTATTGCTGACATTAGAGGCATTAGCCCTTCCTATTGCATGCATAAGATTATACTAGAGGAAGAGCATACACCCCGAGTAGATCACCAACGTAGGTTGAACCCCTCTATGAAAGAGGTAGTTAAAAAGGAAATAATAAAATGGTTAGATGCTGGTGTGATCTTCCCTATACCTAGTAGTCAGTGGGTGAGTCCTATACAATGTGTACCTAAGAAGGGGGGGATGACTGTGGTAGTCAATGAGAGCAATGAACTGATTCCAACTAGGACTATCACAGGGTGGAGAGTGTGTATGGATTATAGGAAATTAAATAAGGAAACCAAAAAAGACCACTTCCCTCTACCATTCATTGACCAAATGTTAGATAGGATAGCTGGTAGAGCCTACTACTGTTTTCTAGATGGTTATTCAGGATATAACCAGATCACTATAGACCCTAAGGACCAGGAGAAGACCACCTTCACTTGCCCTTTTGGAACTTTTGCCTTTCGCAGAATGCCTTTTGGCTTATGCAATGCACCGGCAACATTCCAAAGGTGCATGTTGGCAATCTTCTCTGATTTAGATGAGTCCATGATAGAGATATTCATGGATGATTTCTCAGTCTTTGGTGATTCATTCACAAACTGTTTAGAGAACTTAGGACAAGTCCTGGCTAGGTGTGAGGAGACCAACCTAGTCCTTAATTGGGAGAAGTGCCACTTCATGGTGGACGAAGGGATTGTCCTAGGTCATAGAGTGTCTAGGGCAGGTGTAGAAGTCGATAGGGCCAAGATTGAAATAATAGAGAAGTTGGTAGAACCTCAGAATGTAAAAGCCATTAGAAGTTTCTTAGGACATGCAGGCTTCTATAGAAGGTTCATTAAGAACTTTTCTAAGATCTCCAAGCCTTTATGTGAACTTCTAGAGTTGAACAAGCCATTCATCTTCTCTAAAGAATGTTTCCTAGCCTGGAAAACCCTTAAGGAAGCACTAGTCAAAGCACCTATTATAGTAGGGCCAAATTGGGATCTCCCATTTGAGATGTTATGTGATGCAAGTGACTATGCTGTAGGGGTTATGCTAGGACAAAAGATTGACAAGCTAACACACCCTGTATACTATGCTAGTAAGACACTTAATGAGGCACAATGTAATTACACAACCACTGAGAAGGAGATGCTAGCTGTAGTGTTTGCTTGTGAGAAATTTAGGAATTACATTGTAGGCACTAGGACAATCGTGTACACTGACCATTCTGCTTTGAAATACCTCATGAGGAAGGCTGATGCTAAGCCTAGGTTGATTAGATGGGTGTTGTTGCTGCAGGAATTTGATTTAGACATTAGAGATAAGAAAGGATGTGAAAATGTGGTTGCGGATCATCTTTCTAGATTGCAGCATAATTGCGAAAAAATTGCGGAAACCGCAATTTCTGATGCTTTTATTGATGAACATGTCTTTGTATTGACTCATCGTGATAACGATGAGGAACCTTGGTTTGCTGACATTGCTAACTTCCTTGCATCGCAGGTACTACCAACTTTCAAGGGAGGCCAAGAGAAGAAGAGGTTCCTTCATGAAGCTAGGAAGTTCATATGGGATGATCCCACACTCTACAAGACATGTGCTGATGGTCTGCTAAGGAAGTGTGTTTCAGCTGCTGAGGCGAAGTCTGTGCTGCAGCACTGCCATACATCACCCTATGGTGGACACTTTGGTGGTCAAAGGACAGCTGCAAAGGTGTTCCAGAGTGGCTACTATTGGCCAACGATCTTCAAGGATGCCCACAACTATGCACACAGCTGTGATGAATGCCAGAGAATAGGTAACCTTAGCTGAAAGGATGAGATGCCTCTCACTTACATCTTAGAGTTGGAGCTCTTTGATGTGTGAGGCATTGATTTCATGGGACCATTTCCCCCATCATCAGGAAACCTTTACATACTTGTAGCAGTAGACTATGTATCTAAGTGGGTAGAGGCCATAGCTTGTCCAAATAATGATGCCAAAACAGTCATTAAGTTCCTTCATAGACATATTTTTACTAGGTTTGGAACACCTCGTGCTATAATTAGTGATGAAGGGACACATTTCATTAATAGAGCTATGGAGAGAGTGTTGGCTAAATATAATGTTAGACATAGAGTAGCCACCCCTTATCACCCACATTCGAATGGACAAGCTGAAATTTCAAATAGGGAGATTAAAAACATACTCGAAAAAGTGGTCAAACCCAATAGAAAAGATTGGTCGTTTAAACTCGAGGATGCACTTTGGGCATATAGGACTGCATATAAGACACCCCTAGGTATGTCTCCTTATAGACTTGTGTATGGCAAAGCATGTCACTTACCATTCGAATTAGAAATTAAAGCATTTTGGGCCCTAAAAGAGTTGAATTATTGCGTGACGGATGCAGGAACATTGCGGTCTTTGCAATTACATGAGCTTGATGAGCTTAGACATATGTCCTATGAAAATGCTAAAATGTATAAGGAAAAGACCAAGATTTGACACGACAGTAGACTTAGGATTAAGGACTTTAAGAAAGGCCAGCTTGTCTTATTATTTAACTCACGATTGAAATTATTTCCAGGCAAACTTAAGTCCAGATGGTCAGGTCCATTTGTGATAACTAACGTGTTTGTTCATGGTGCAATCGAGATTAAGAACCTGCAGCAAGGGCAACCGTTCATGGTTAATGGTGCAAGATTGAAGCATTGCTATGAGGAAGGAGATGTGAAGACTCTCTCGGCCTTCCTCTTGACTGAAACGTAAAAATAAGAACGAGAGAGGACGAGTGATCACTGCGCTCGTCCATGCGAGGCTAATGCCTTAGTTTATTTTTTGCTATTTTTCCGGTTACTGTTTGTGTATATTTTTGTGTGATTTTAATTACGAATTTGATGTTGATTTTATTTCTTTTAATAGGGAATCGATAGAGGGAATCAAGGAGATGAAATCAAGATAAAAAATCGAGGGAAAGATTGGGCCAAATCAAAGATTCAGTTGAGAGAAGATTGCCATTTAAACTCAGAAAATCTCCAACGGTCACTAGAATTGCGCTGGATTTGCAGAATCCGCAACGGAAATAGCCGTTGGGATTTCCATCATTACTTATAGCCGTTAGAAGCGCGCTGATCCGTACGCTTCTCCCATTCTCTGAACTCCAAGAAATCTCTCTCCCTCTTCATCTGTAATTCCTCTTTCCAGATTCCTACGATTCCACAATGGTGCTAACGAGAGCTGAAAGATCTGCGTCCAAGAAGAAGGCTGACGACGCTGAAATTGCTGCGAGGGAAGCACTCCTTGCCCTTGCAGATGCTGAGGCTGCGCGCACTGAACGACTCCCCAAGCTGCCTATCCGCAAGAAGAAGTGGAAGGTGGTTACGGAGATCCCTGTTGGACCCTCTGAACCAGTAGGAACGCCCAAGAAACGCAAGTGGAGTATGGCTGTGGCCGAAGCAGCGATCAAGAAAAAGACTCCCTCTGTGGAGAGTCAAGAAAGTGGCCGTCGGTCACACGAGTCAGCCAAGCAGAGCTCTTCGCCATCTCCACCAGCGCGAAGCCCTGAGCTTTCTCCTTCACCACAGAGCTCTGAACACACTCCACCAGCGCAGAGCCCTGAAGCATCACCCACCTCCCCACAACCTGACCCTGAATTTCCATATTGAGAGCATCAAGAATCGACGCAGGGTAGTGAGGAAGCTGAAGAAGAAGAGGTCTTCTCTCCTTTGAGGGAAGCCAGCCCTGAGAGCCCTGCACAGAGGGATGATTCAATGGACGAGACACTGGGGGATTGCCTCCAGCAGATCACAACCAAGGCTAGATTGAAGAAGAAGGCCACCAAGGTTGTCAAGGCCAAACGGCCTAAAGCCTCGAAGAAGTCCAAGAAAAAGAAAGCCAGGGGAGAGCCTTCATCAAAGAAGGGGAGTGATGAGCCGTCGCTGAAGAAGCTCAAGATCGAGGCTGCTGAATCAGCCAAACCAAAAGACAAGGGGAAAGCCAAGCTGTACCCCGAAGATGAGCCTCAATCAGTGAGGTATGTGTCCTCTGATGCAGAATCAAGGGGCACTGAGCTGAGGAAGAGGGACCTGCTGCACGAGAAAGGATTCCTCGACGCGCTCGCTGACCTGCCGCAATTCTTGCGCGCAGGGATCACAAATCACGGCTGGGAAGAGCTGTGCACACCACCCAACCCCGCCTACTCCAGCATGGTGTATGACTTTTACGCCAATTTGATGAATCCTGAGGATGACCTGTCTGTGGTCAGAGGAGTCGAGGTGGATTTCTCAGCGAAGGCAATCAACGAAGCCTATGGCCTCAAGGGTCAAAAACACACTGACTATGCAAGGATCGTTGATGAGCCAACAGAAGCTGTCCTGGAGGAGGCAATTCGGATCATTGGCCAGCCTGAGGCAGCGTGGACAGTCTCGCGCAATGGGAAGCACACCCTGATGAGTGCTACCCTCATAGCCAAGGCGGCTGTCTGGTTTTCCTTCGTGCGGAGGAAGCTGTCCCCAGTGACCCATGAGACCACCATCAACCAAGGCAGATCGCTGCTGGTCTACGCGATCATGAGAGGCCTCACAATCAACGTTGGCGAGGTCATTGCAGCCTCAATCGCTGACTGCGCCAAAAAGGGTAAGGGTCCACTTTTCTTTCCTAATACAATTACTAAGCTCTGCTTACGTGCAGGGGTCCCAATCGAGCGAATGGAAAGGCAGCTGGCCTACACGGGGCACCTGGAGTTGCCTACTGCCTTGAGGATGCGAAGGAAGGGGAACATGGAGTTCGAGCTGGATGGCCTGGCTGCTGCTCAGTCTCTGTCCATGGCCTGCCTGATGGATCTGCAGAAGAAGATGGCTCAATGGGCCACATATGCGCAGGCAAGGGATAAAGATGTGGCAGACCAATTGGGCTGCATCTTCCCTAAGTTCCCCACGGACCTACTGACTCCATGGGCGCCTCCAAGACCAAGAAGGGATGATGATGATGAGGACATCTAAGTGCTAGACTGAGAAGCACTCCAGGGAGTATTGGTGTTCCCTTAAAGAAAAAGAAAAAAAAAACAAACTGTTTTTCGTTGAACCATGAGATTTTGGCTATTTTGAGTTAATATTGTGATCTGTTTTAGTTCTTTAGTTTTAATATTTTAAGTTGTTTAGTGTAGTCTGATGATAGCTGAATAGGTAGATTAGGTTAGTTTTCTTTTTGTATAGCTTAAATGACTGGAAAAAGCATGCATAGGGGCCTTGATCAATGATATATCTGCCCTGTATCTATTGCGAAATAATTGCGGAATCCGCAATTTTTATTAGTAAATGCATGTTTTTGACTGACTGTTTAGCTAGGCTGGTTCTGTTTAAATTTTGTCTTTTGCTGCTATCTTGACTGCCTTATATAGCCTATCTAAATGCATGCTGGATGAGTGTCATAGGACACCTTTGATAGTTTAAATTAACCTCTAAAAAGTGCTCAGCATGCATAGCTTTAAGTCCTTACCTGACTGTTTTTACGAATTTCTGCTGCTGTGATATTTACTTTTAGAATGTTCTGTCTATGCCTAGGGCTTTTAGATTCTCTTTGTTTTACCTTAGACTAGATGCTTCTAGGACAAGTTTGGGGGTGTGCCACCTCAGACACTCATTGGGGACAATGAGTAGTTTAAGTTTGGGGGAGGCCACCCTAGGCCTAGGAACATTCCTCTCTTCCTTAAAGCATAAGCATTCTTCTTCTCCTTTACAAAAAAATGATGAGCTGAAAAAAAAATGAAAAATAGAATAAAGAGGGGTGTCTCTCTCAAAGTTGCTGAGTAATCAGTGCCAAGTGTGTAACCCACAAGTGGCATTGCATCAAAAGGCAACCAAAGGAGAGGCTCCACCTAAGTAAGAGAGAAAGAAAAAGGAAGAAATAGGGAAGAAGAATGTATACCTAGGAGTTGCAACTTTGTGGCTTAGATGTCCTGAATAAAAAGAACTCTGATCCTCAATTAGCTGAGCACAAAGTTGTAGCTTGTAGGGTTGTTTAGGGAGATGAATGTATGTCCAATGTAGTGATGCCAGGGTTTAGGTTGTTCTCTAAAAGTACTACTGTCACTGTTAATACTAAGACTGGCATGACTCTAAGGAATCCTAGGTAGCTCAAAAGTAAAAACTAGAAGCATGTACTGAGTCTGGGTAAAGCTAGGTAGAATTTGAAACCTTAGGGATAGATGCACGATATGATAGAAGCAAGTAGATCAGTCGTAGGGAGTTAATGAAACAGCAGGAGTATTAGGCGTGCAAAGTCAGAAGAAGCAATATAAAAGGATAGTTGTAAACTTAGAAGTGTGTCACATGACAGCACTGCTATAGATAGGAATGTAGGGGAGTCAGTAAGTGGTTAAAGAAGATGAAACAGCAGCCTAGGCAAGTCCTTAGATTGCTCGAGGATGAGCAAAACCTTAAGTTTGGGGGTGTGTTACGTCTCCAAAAGTGACCTTTTTAGGACTTATTTATCTTAGAAAGATGTACACTCTTAGGTGTTTTTGATAGGATTTAGCTTAAACCTATGCTTATATATGAGAATTAGAAGAAGGAAGCTAAATTAGGACTTGTGTGCAAAAGGAAAGAAAAGGAATGAAGAACGAAGTTAAAAGAATGAAAAATGAGCATTGCGGCAGCATTGCGGAAACATTGCTGAAACCGCAATGTTTCAAGTGAAATCCGTAAGTTGACTGATCTTTTTCTGTTATTTTCCGTTATTTCAGGGATTCGTTCTTTCTCCTCCATCCATTTTGAAGTATGACGTTGAGGATGGATGGTTCTCCTTGGCCCAAACGCACCTGCAGATTACTATAAAAGGGGGTCAAAGTAGAGGGTTTGATCATCATCCGAAAGCGTAGAAGTCTCTTCGCAGCTCCATTTTTTCTCTTGTTTTTCTCTTCCGTCTGTTGGGTTGGAAAGCTTAGCTGTTGGAGTCGACAATCTGATAGGAAGGAGAGAAGATTCATCTTCTCTCCTGATTGGATTCATCCAAGCAAGGCTACCCTTTCTCCCCTTTCAGCCGAGGCATTTGCGACGAAGCGAGCACGCTCATCTTACTGCTTTCTGTCTTTTATTTCTCATTTCCAGCACTGTTTTTTTGTTGTTTCTTCTCTATTAGCTAGTTCAATTCATTTCGTTGCTTTCTGTCTTTATGTTATTCACGTTAAGTTTCCCTTTGTTCATCCAAACAATCGATTAATCAAAGCACAATTCATTCTTTCACAGTTTCTTGTCTTTGCGATTTACTGTTTTGCTTCGCTGTTTTAAGTTTATTTCTCTTCTGAGCATGCCTACTTTATCTAATATTTCTGTTCTCTCTATATCCATGAGTAACTAAGTCACATAGGGGCATGCTAATGACAATACTATAGGCTAAAAAACGTGAACCAAGCATGTAGGATAGCTCTCGAAGCATTGATTGTATGTAAGCTTCATCCCACGGGCAATTTCGATTGGCCATCCATTTTGTCCAAAGAACTCCTAACCTCTGGAAGGAGTAAGAGTTCAGAGTCATACACTCATGCTAGCCTTTCAAGGTAGCCAGAAAACGACCTAGGAATAGGCGTTTTCCTAGTACAAACCATATCTTTCTGCTTTAACAAGATGCTTAAGACCTTACTTGGACATGAGTAAACTAAAGAATCTAATGCATGAAATCGGAAGATACATGAGAATGAGTTAGTTTGATGCATAGTGAGTTGATCCAATGCTTGAGAATCGTATAAAAATGCCTATAGAGGAGTCGTTAGTAGCCCTTGTTTCTCCATTTTACACACTTTCGCTGTTAGTAACATTGCGGTAGAATTGCTGTTCTCGCAATTCTGCTAAGTTAAAAATTCTGTTTAGTTATTTTCCTCTTCGTTTATTAATCTCTTCTTTTTTCATTTGAGTTTATCATTGACTTGCACTTGTTTATGTTGCTACCCTTTACATATTCCTTAGAACTTAGACAACTTAAAACCAATTCTACCTCATCAAATCCACCCATTCTTGCTTAACAATACACTTCACGAGTAGCTAATAATAAATCTTTGTGGGAAAACGAATGAAAAAATACTTACTACTTGCTAACAAGATCATGTATGCTTGCATGTTCTGAGTGCTCTCTCTCCCTTATTGCTATTTATTTCACACATTGAGCACGCAACAATATCCATAACTCCAACTCCACCCCCAACTTCAAAAGTTGGCATTGTCCTCAATGCCACTCAGTCAGATATACAAAGTAAAAGGGAAGAAGAAACTACACTTCCCTGACTCTTTGTGAAGTTGGCGAGGGTAAGGAAACGGCGCGCTCATCATCGAAGCCCAAAATTGTCCTCTCTTCCTCGATTCCTAAAACAAAAACAGCAAGCTACGTAAGAGTAAATTAAACTAATTAACAACAAAAAACAGCAACTAAACTAAAAAACAAAACGAACAGTTCATCGCTCGGGTGCCTCCGAGAAGCGCAGAATTTTTAAAGTCGTTTGCTCGACTGAATTCTCTCCAATGACTCAACCATAATCTGACAGTGCGGGGGACATTCCAGACTTGTCCTCATCCACACTTGTCCTGCAAGTGTTGCGTGCTCAATGTGTAAAGATAATTATGCAAAAGGGTAGAGAGAGCACTTAGAACATGCAAGCATACATGGTCTCACAGCAAGTAGTAAGTATATTTCATTCGTTTTTTCCACAGAGACTCATTTTTAGCTATTCGCGAAGTGTGATTGTTAAGAAAGATGGGATGAATTTGATGGGGTAAAATTGGTTTTTAATTATCTACTTTTTGCTGAATGTATAAAGGGATATAACATAAACAAATGCAAGTTGAAACTAGACTTAAAAGACAAGAGATGGAATTAATAAACGAGGAAGAAAACAGCTAAACAGAATGAAAATCTGGCAGAATTGCGAGGACCGCAATGTTACCGCAATTAAATAACAGTGAAACTGAGTAAATGGGTGAATTAAGGGCTACTAATGACTATCCTATAGGCATTTTATCACGATTCTCAAGCATTGGACCAACTCTCTATACATCAAACTCACTCTATCTCAAGTATCGTCCGATTCCATGCATTAGAGTCTTAAGTTTACTCGACTTCAAAGTAAGGTCTTAAGCATCTTGTTAAAACAGGAGTGTTTAGTTTGTACTAGGGAAACGCCTATTCCTAGGCCGTTTCCTGATTACCATGAAAGGCTAGCATGATTATATGACTCTGAACTCTTACTCCTTCCAGAGGTTAGGAGTTCTTTGGACAAAATGGATGGCCAATCGAAATTGCCCGTGGGATGAAGCTTACATACAATCAATGATTCGAGAGCTATCCTACATACTTGCTGCACGTTTTTTAGCCTATAGTTCTGTCATTAGCATGCCCCTAAGTGGCTTAGCTACTCATGGATATATGGAGAACAGAAAGGGTAGATAAAACAGACATGCTTAGAAGAGAAAAATGCTTAAAACAATAAGACAAAACGTAGCAGCAGAAGGTGGAAACTGTGAAATGCAGAATTTTACTTTGATTACTTTGAATGTTTGAACGACAAAGGAAAGCTTCAAAAGAAATGATTCAAAGACAGACAACAACGAAATGCAGTAATTAAAGCACTAGGCTAAGAACAACAATGATCAAACTGGAAATAAGAAGAAGAACGACAGAAAAGCAGTAAAGGTGCTTGAAAAGCTTCGTTGCAGTCGCCTCGAATGAAGGGGATGAAAGGTCAGCCTTGCTTGGATGAATCCAATCGAGAGAGAAGAAGAATCTTCTCTCCTTCCTATCAGATTATCGATTCCAACAGCTGAGACTCTCACTCCAACAGACGGCAAAGGAAAACAGAGAGAAATGATGGACTGCGAGAAGACTTCTGCGCTTCGAATGATGACTGAACCTCCGACTTTGACCCCCTTTTATAGTAGTTTGCAGGTGCGTTTGGGCCAAGGAGAACCATCAATCTTCAACGTCATATATCAGAATGGATGGAGGAGAAAGAACGAATCCCTGAAAAGTCGGATCTAAACAGAAAAAGATCAGCCAACTTACGGTTTCAACTTGAATAATTGCGGTCACCGCAATGTTTTCGCAATTCATTTGCAATGCTCATTTTTTCATTCTTTTCCTTCGGTTTTCAACCCTTTTTTTACCTATTGTGCATAAGTCCTAAATTAGCTACCTTCTTCTAATTCTCATATTAAAGCATAGGTTTAGGCTAAATGCTAACAAAAACACCTAAATGTGTACATCTTCCTAAGCTAAATGGGTTCTAAATAAGTCACTTTCAGAGACTTAACACACCCCCAAACTTAAGGCTTTGCTTGTCCTCAAGCATACTAAGGACTTACTTAGGCTGCTGTTTTATCTTCTTTAACCACCTACTGACTCCCTTATACCCCTATCTATAGCACTGCTGTCCTGTGACACACTCCTCAGTTTAAAACTACCCTCTTATCTAGCTTCTTCTGAACTTGCCTGCCTAACACTTATCTGTTTTCATTAACTCCCTACAACTGATCTATTTGCTTTTGTCATATCATGCCACTATCCCTAAGGTTTCAAATTCTGCCTAGCTTTACCTCAGACTCAGTACATGCTTCTAGCTTTACTTTTAATGTGTCTAGGAATCCTTAGAGTCATGCCAGTCTTAGTATTAACGGTGACAGTAGTACTTTAAAGATCAACCTAAACCCTGGCATCACTACATTGGATAAACACTCATCTCCCTAAACAACCCTACAAGTTATAACTTTGTGCTTAGCTAATTGAGGATCAGAGTTCTTTTTAAATAGGACATCTAAGCCACAAAGTTATAACTCCTAGGTATACATTCTTCTTCCCTATTCTTTTCCTTTTCTTTTTTACTTAGGTGGGGCCTATCCTTTGGTTGCCTTTTGATGCAATGCCACTTGTGGGTCACACACTTGGCACTGATTACTTAGCAACCTAAGAGAGACCCCCCTCTTTATTCTATTTTTCATTTTTTCTTTTTTTTTTTCAGTTCATCATTTTTTTGTAAAGGAGAAGAAGAATGCTTATGTTTCTAAGGGAGAGAGGAATGTTCCTAGGCCTAGGGTGGCCTCCCCCAAACTTCAACTACTCATTGTCCCCAATGAGTGTCTGAGGTGGCACACCCCCAAACTATCCTAGAAGCATCTAGTCTAAGGTAAAACAAAGAGAATCTAAAGCCCTAGGCATAGACAGAACATTTAAAAGAAAATATCACAGCAGCAGTAATTAAAAAAAAACAGACAGTTAAGGGCTTAAAGCTGTGCATGCTGAGCTTTTTAGAGGTTGATTTAAACTAGCAAAGGGTGTCCTATGACACTCATCCAGCATGCTTTTAGATAAGCTATATATGGTAGTCATGAAAGCAGCAAAAGATGGAATTTAAACAGATCACAGCCTAGCTAAACAGACAGTCCAAAACATGCTTTCAGTCATGAAAATTGCGGGTACCGCAATTATTTCGCAATTAGATCAGGGCAGATATAACAGTGATTAAGGCCCCTATGCATGCTTTTTCCAGTCATTCAAGCTATACAAAAATGAAACTAAACTAATCTACCTATTCAACTACCATCAGACTACACTAAACAAATTTAAACAGCAAAAATAAAGAATTAACGACAGACCAAATATTAACTCAAAACAGCAGAATTCACATGGTTCGACGAAAAGCAGTTTGATTATTTATTATTTTTTTTTTTTTAAGGAACAGAAATACTCCCTTGTCAATCTGCCTCATATGGATATTCTTCAATGTTTCGAGGCATCACTTTTGCTCCTTTAAGATACTTAAGTCTTGATTTACGGGGTCGGACATTCTGCCACACCTTGAATTTGTTGATTCTTTCAAAGAGACTGCATGTTATAACATCCCAAGGTTTGTACTTTCTGTGCGTTGGTTTTGTTTCTACAATATTTGCTACAACATAGCTTTGATGCGATGAGACTTCTTTTTCTGGCACAACTTTTTCTAACTCCTTCAGCTGGAGCATTTGTGGTGGTGGTGGCTCAACTCTTTCATTGGTGGAGAAGCTTGCTACAACCTCAAACATTTCAAATTCTTGTTCCTCAAGCAGTGCATTAGTCTCTTCATCCAGCACAATTTCATTTTTCTCAACTTTCACCAACTCCACCATTTCATATGGAGATTCCATTGGATCACTCTTCTCAGATTCGAAGGTAACAAAAGATTCATCATCATAAAAATCGAACATCTGAGGGCATGGTGGTAGTGATTTTGCTATAGCAAGTAGCTCTTGTAAGTCATTTGCGAGCTGAGCTAATTGCACATCCATTCTCCTCATGGATGCATCATTCCTTTCCATGAATTCTATCCATAGTGCCTCCAAAGTGGGTGATAATTCTTCACTTGGAGTTGGGGCATAATGTTGATAGTTTTCATGTTGGGGGAACTCTTCATAATGAGCAATTTGCACATGCTCTTCCCAAGGATTATTTGAGAGTTGCCACTGATCATGTTCACACATGTACGAATAATGGTTGTCATAGCTTTGTTGATATTGCCTCTCTTGATAATTCAATGTTGGGCAATTCTCCAAGTTATGATTATCCCCACAATAAGCACATGGCTGGTAAAATCCTTCAAACTGTTGTGGGCAAACTCGTCCTCCAATTAAGTTCTGCAGCGTATTCATTTACTTTGTCGTACCCATACGTTTTCCACCTGCAAAGTTTCTCTCTGTTGCGAGTTGAGGTTTGGAAACTCTTTCATAAACTAGCTTGATAGTACCTGTAAAGGAAATGAAAGAAGATTAGCTCTCAATAAGCAATGAACTTGTTTTTTCAAACTTAACAGACTTCGTTTTCACTTAAAATAAGTCCCCGGCAGCGGCGCCAAAAACTTGTTGCGTGCTCAATGTGTAAAGATAATTATGCAAAAGGGTAGAGAGAGCACTTAGAACATGCAAGCATACATGGTCTCACAGCAAGTAGTAAGTATATTTCATTCGTTTTTTCCACAGAGACTCATTTTTAGCTATTCGCGAAGTGTGATTGTTAAGAAAGATGGGATGAATTTGATGGGGTAAAATTGGTTTTTAATTATCTACTTTTTGCTGAATGTATAAAGGGATATAACATAAACAAATGCAAGTTGAAACTAGACTTAAAAGACAAGAGATGGAATTAATAAACGAGGAAGAAAACAGCTAAACAGAATGAAAATCTGGCAGAATTGCGAGGACCGCAATGTTACCGCAATTAAATAACAGTGAAACTGAGTAAATGGGTGAATTAAGGGCTACTAATGACTATCCTATAGGCATTTTATCACGATTCTCAAGCATTGGACCAACTCTCTATACATCAAACTCACTCTATCTCAAGTATCGTCCGATTCCATGCATTAGAGTCTTAAGTTTACTCGACTTCAAAGTAAGGTCTTAAGCATCTTGTTAAAACAGGAGTGTTTAGTTTGTACTAGGGAAACGCCTATTCCTAGGCCGTTTCCTGATTACCATGAAAGGCTAGCATGATTATATGACTCTGAACTCTTACTCCTTCCAGAGGTTAGGAGTTCTTTGGACAAAATGGATGGCCAATCGAAATTGCCCGTGGGATGAAGCTTACATACAATCAATGATTCGAGAGCTATCCTACATACTTGCTGCACGTTTTTTAGCCTATAGTTCTGTCATTAGCATGCCCCTAAGTGGCTTAGCTACTCATGGATATATGGAGAACAGAAAGGGTAGATAAAACAGACATGCTTAGAAGAGAAAAATGCTTAAAACAATAAGACAAAACGTAGCAGCAGAAGGTGGAAACTGTGAAATGCAGAATTTTACTTTGATTACTTTGAATGTTTGAACGACAAAGGAAAGCTTCAAAAGAAATGATTCAAAGACAGACAACAACGAAATGCAGTAATTAAAGCACTAGGCTAAGAACAACAATGATCAAACTGGAAATAAGAAGAAGAACGACAGAAAAGCAGTAAAGGTGCTTGAAAAGCTTCGTTGCAGTCGCCTCGAATGAAGGGGATGAAAGGTCAGCCTTGCTTGGATGAATCCAATCGAGAGAGAAGAAGAATCTTCTCTCCTTCCTATCAGATTATCGATTCCAACAGCTGAGACTCTCACTCCAACAGACGGCAAAGGAAAACAGAGAGAAATGATGGACTGCGAGAAGACTTCTGCGCTTCGAATGATGACTGAACCTCCGACTTTGACCCCCTTTTATAGTAGTTTGCAGGTGCGTTTGGGCCAAGGAGAACCATCAATCTTCAACGTCATATATCAGAATGGATGGAGGAGAAAGAACGAATCCCTGAAAAGTCGGATCTAAACAGAAAAAGATCAGCCAACTTACGGTTTCAACTTGAATAATTGCGGTCACCGCAATGTTTTCGCAATTCATTTGCAATGCTCATTTTTTCATTCTTTTCCTTCGGTTTTCAACCCTTTTTTTACCTATTGTGCATAAGTCCTAAATTAGCTACCTTCTTCTAATTCTCATATTAAAGCATAGGTTTAGGCTAAATGCTAACAAAAACACCTAAATGTGTACATCTTCCTAAGCTAAATGGGTTCTAAATAAGTCACTTTCAGAGACTTAACAGCAAGCACCATTCAAAACATATTGCACTCTTCGTGCCTCAAGCACGTGAATATCACATTTGTTAGTGCAAAAAACAGCATTCACATCAATCAAATTCAGATCAGATTTTTTTACCGAGACATGAGAATCATCCCTCAAGCGCGAGGTAAGACTCCCATTCTCATCATACTCAACACAAGAAATATTCTCCACAGATTTCTTTTAAAATAATGAAAATTCATGCATTGTATCATCAAACTCTAAGGAAACGACACCCTTAAACACGTCGATTTTGACCCTAGCGGTCTTAAGGAAAGGGCGTCCTAACAACATAGAGGACGAAGCATGCAGAGATTTTTCATTCATATCAAGTACAAGAAAATCAGCGGGGAACATCATATCTCCTACCCTAACGAGAACATCCTCGACCTTCCCTCTAGGAAATATACTCGACCCGTTAGCTAACTGGACAACCACGTTACACTCATGCAGTTCATTTAAGTTCAGTTCAAGAAATAAAGCATAAGACATAACGTTCACAGAAGCTCCTAAGTCAAGCATGGCATTTTTGACTACTTTACTACCTATCATGCAAGGGATAGTAAAGGTACCTGGGTCGTTGCACTTGGCGGGCAACGTACTTGGGAGGATCGCGGAAACATTCTCCTTTTTCTTTTCAGTCCCTCTGGACTTCCTCTTCTTCGTGCACCAGCTCTTGAGGAATTTGGCATATTTTGGCACTTGGCTCACTGCCTCAAGGAGCGGGATGTTGACCATCACCTTCTGGAAGGTACGAAGGACCTCCTCATCTTCGGTCTCCAAAGTAGGCTTCGCAAGCCTACTAGGGAAGGGTGCTCTGGTAACTTCCTCTTGCACATTCATTTCTTCTTTTTTCTCAATATTCGGATTCTCGGGAGCAGGCTGGGCGGACTCATTCAGGCTGTCCTTGGCTTCCTTCACGGCTCTGGGGGAAAGTGATTTTCCACTCCTTAGCTGAATAGCACTCACGTTCTCACATGAGTTGACCGTGGTTTGGGAAGGAAGCTTCCCGGAGCTCTTGCTCTCTATCTTACTGATCGACACCGCCATTTGTGTCAGCTGCTTGTTCAAATTTTGCAGCTCGGCTTTGTGGGAGTTTAGCTCTTCTCGAGCTTCTTTTTGGAACTGGCTGGTAGTCGTGACAATGGTCCTGACTATTTCTTCCAATGAGCTGGAGGAGCTCGAGGCTTGAGCTTGGGTGGAAGTGTTAGGCCTATCGTGAGACTGGCCTTGGAAGCGTGGTTGTCCTTCCCTGTTCCCATAGCTGAAGTTGGGGTGATCGCGCCAACCGGGGTTGTAAGTATTCAAATACGGATCATACTTCCTCGGGTTGGAAGCATATCCCCCGATTGCGTTCACCTCCTCCGCCTCGCGGTTTCCTCCAACAATCTTTTTCAACATATTTCCAATTTCGGCCACCTGGGCCCTCATTTCTGTCATCTCGTGGCTCTGGGTCACACTGTGGACTTGCCCCTGACCTCGAATACCAAACTGCTGCGAGTTGGGTGCCATGTTCGCGATAAGCTGTTTGGCCTCAACTGGGGTCTTGTCGATCAGAGCCCCTCCGCTCGCTGCATCTATCATCTACCGATCGTGGGGCGTCATCCCCTCATAAAAATACTGTATCAGAAGCTGATCGGCAATCTGATGATGTGGGAAGCTTGCGCACAGGCGCCCAAAACGTTCACAGTACTCGTGCAGAGACTCACCCACGTCCTGAGTGATCCCGTAAATTCTCTTCCTCAAAGTTGTGGCCAAGGACGCAGGGAAGTATTTCTCCAAGAAGACCCTCTTCATGTCTTGCCACGTTGTTATCGAGCCGGAGGGCAGATAATACAGCCAATCTTTGGCTTTGTCCTTGAGCGTAAAGGGGAATGCCCTCATATTCAGCTGCTCCTCCGTCACTCCAGCGGGCTTCATCCCCGCGCAGACGCAGTTAAACTCCATTAAGTGCTTATTCGCGTCCTCCCCTGCATTGCCATGGAAAGAAGGCAACTGGTGAATTAAACCTGACTTTAATTCAAAGTTACCTGCTACCACGGGGTAGTTGATACACAGGGGTTGCAAGTTTAAGTCTGGCGCTGCCAGCTGTTTCAGCGTCCGCGGCGCTTCTCCTTGCGCCATCTCCTCAACAAAGAAGGGATTGCCTTCTTCCTCAAACAATCTCTGCCCCTCCCGGGCTTCTCTCCTCAACCTCCGCTCTCCTCTTTCGATCTCAGGTATAAACTGCAGTCCACTAATCTCAGAAGAACGGGTCATACACAAACAAAAATTTAAACATACAACTACAAACAGAAAAAAAATTTCAGCACACCATCAATCAACCAAATTCAAAGTCAATCATAATTTCAATCAAATTTTGCCTTCTCCCCGGCAACGGTGCCAATTTTGGCAACAGGTATTTTTGAACGTCCTGCTGTAAATTCGAGTTGTCGAGACTCGCCAAAATACAATTTATAAGCCTATTATCAATAGCTTTGCAGCCAGTGGTAACAGGGTCGATCCAAGGAGAAGGTTATGACTGGATATAAATTAAAATTGAAATTAATTAATTGATTGGGGTTTTTGTAACGGGGGGATGTTTAAGCATGAAAGTAGTGAATTAAACGCTAACGGAAGAATAAAAGAGAGAGAGAGACGAGTGCACGGTTTGGGGATTTTCTGGATTTATTTGTTAGACAATTTCAGCTTATCATTTAACACAAATCTAAGGCGAACAGTTTGTAGTACACACGGTCGATTACCCGAGAAGCTCCAAGGTAACCGGCTCCATAGAAATTAACTAGACCACACAGTTCTAATTAAACATTATCTAAAATTGCATTAGGGTGATCAGCCCCAAATTGACTCTAGATAGTCACTAGCAAACCGCGACAGACATTCGATCACGCAATCTAATTGCTAACTGGTTGCCCGCAAACGCTGTATGCAACCAACAACCATCATGCATGACTCGATACTCCGGTTTAGTTTTATCATTCTGTGTTACTAGTCGAATAGTGAGAGGCACGACATCGCTACTCTTTAACGTTAACAAAATGCTAGAAAACACGAGTGTCAATCGGCGAAATCTAACACATGCATAGGGTGAAGCAAGAATGATAAATGCATACAAATCAGCCACCAATTTGTAAACTAAGCATGGATTATCAAAGAATAAAAAGTCTAACAAAAATCCCTCAAATTTATCCCAAACCGTTCACGTTACCTTAGCCGTCCATGGGACGGATTGTCATCTCCGCTCCAAGGAAGGCCGTGGAAGTCATCCCTAAGCTAATACAAATTAAACGCTCCAAAACATGCCACAAAGGGCGGAGCAAAGGTGAAAAACGAAGAAAAACCGAGAGGAAGAAGATGAAGTTTCGCCCAACCATTCAAGAAGTGCTGTAAAAATCGTCCTACAGCTTCTTTAAAACGTCGTAGCGTCGAGACGCTAGGGCAGCGTCGCGACGCTACGCCCTAAGTGATCCGCGCGCGCCTCGCGATGGCGTCGAGACGCTAGGGCAGCGTCTCGACGCTGGCCCGATAATTCCTTGCGCGCGCCTCCTCCGGAGCGTCTCGACGCCGCAGCAGGGTCTCGACGCTAGCTCTCGGGTTTGGGCTGGAAAAATTGCCTCTCCTAGGCAATTTTGGTCCGTTTCTTCTCGAATCGACTTGCCCTTTCCCGATGCACTCCCGGGTCGTTAAAACTCCGCTTTTAGCTCCAAAACGGGTCCAATGGACGCACGAGCTCTTTGCCGCATTTCTCCTACAAACGAGATTAATTATACAATTAAATGCGGAATTTAGCCATAATTAGGAAGTGAATAATAGCTCCAAAATGGAGTTATCACTTATATAAATAGATGCTTAAGCCTCACTTGGACATGAGTGAACTAAAGGATCTAATGCATGGAATCGAGAGATACATGAGAATGAGTTAATTTGATGCATGGTGAGTTGATCTACTGCTGAAGAATCGTATGAAAAAAGCCTATAGAGGAGTCGTTAGTAGCCCTTGTTTCCACACTTTACCCTTAAAACGTTGTTAGTACCATTGCGAGAAAATTGCTGTCTGCGCAATTTTCTTAGTTCAAATTTTGCCTTAGCCATTTTTTCTCAGTTTTCTGTTTTGCGATTTTATTGCTAGACAATTGCTTTCTCCGCAATTCTTTTCCTTCTACATTCGAGTTAATACCTCTACTTGGCTTTGTCTATGCTTTCATATCTCGCACGTTCTTTAATAGTTAGGCACATTGATCCCAATTCTACCTCATTTTAACCACCCTTTCTAATTTAGCATCTCACTTCGCTAGTAACTAAGAATAAATCTCTGTGGGAAATCGAATGAAAAAATACTTATTACTTGCTACAAGACCATGTATGCTTGCATGTTCTGAGTGCTCTCCCATTGCATTTTTATTTACACATTGAGCACGCAATAGTAATCTAAGAAACTAATGCATGTAATCGGAAGATGCATGAGAACTAGCTAAGACGATGCATGAGATGTTAATCTACTGTTGAATGAGCATAGTTAAATGCCCATAGAGGATTCTTAAGTCGACCTTGCTGCCTTACTTTACATTAAAATCGTTGCTAATTTATTGCTAGATTATTGCAAGAACCGCAATTCTACTTTTCCACATTATGACTTTACCTCTTTGCTAGCTTTGCATTTATGTTTACATTCTTCTTGCATCTTTTATATTCCTGTACCTCAACCCAAAATCTATCCAATTTAAGTTACCTTATCTAATCTAACACACCAAATCGTTAGTCACTAAACTTAATCTCTGTGGGAAAACGAATTAAATTATACTTATCACTTGCTGCAGACCATGTATGCTTGCATGATCTTAGCGCTCTTCGCATTTACATTTTACATACACACTGAGCGCGCAACAACTGCGCTCCAAAAACTCAAACAAAAACGGGTAAAATAATACAAAAGAATTAAACTGTACAAAAAGAGTAAAGAATTTTTTTTTTTTAAAACTAACGAATTAAACTTAATCAAACCAAATTAAATCTAATTCCCCGGCAACGACGCCAATTTTGGTAGATGGATTTTTGAATATCCAACTAAATTTCAAGCTGTTGAGGCTTGCCAAAATACAATTTATAAACCCGAATGCACCGAGCAATTTGCAGCTAAGTGGTAACGGGGTCGATCCACAGGGAATTAAGAAATTTAATTCAACTAAGTCTAATTTGCTAATTATAAAAAGTATGCACAAATTTGGTAAAAAGAATGGTAAAATTAAGGTAATTTGGTTTGGGGGAAGGGAGCTCCTAGAATGTAATGCTAACGGAAAATTGAATGACAAAGTGCAAAATTAAATGGTTGCGCTTAACTTCGAGTAATGGGATTGATCGCTATGGACGTTCAGTTCATCGAAACAATTAATTAGCTAATCATGCTTCAGGACACAATTCATTTGGCTAATTTCTAACTCAAATGACCCAAAGATATAATTAGACATGTGCAATTCTAATTGTTCTTGGCCAATAATCCATTCAAGGTAGCGACCCCTAAATTGACCATAAGCCAGTAATGAGAACATTGTGACGGTTTAATCCTAAGACTAACCCGATTTCTCTCTCGCCTTAAGCCTAACATGAAAACGTTAACTAATTCAATTTCCCAACTGTCACTTTGGGTTGAATTACCTAGCCATGCTTAAGCCCTTGCTACCTAGCGATTTGGGCAATTATACGTCCCAACCTTTAGCCCTCTATCATGCATAGGAATTAGGGAGTCAATCCTAACTAAGCTATACATGCTAGATTTGAATAAGAACAAGCAAGAGATGCATAAACATACTAATTAGCTTCACATTTACAAAGGGGCAAATCTCCCCAAACATCCATAGTTACAAACCCAAACTCGAAATTAACCACTACCCTTGTTTACCCTTCCATGGAGGATGAATAAATCAAACCCTCCATGGAAGAGCTTAGTACCATACAAAAGAGGAGAAGAAGAAGCTAAAAAATGGGCAAAATTGGCGTAGACCCGAGGCTGAAAATTGGAGAAGAAGATAGATTGAAAAGTTGGGCAAAAAATGGGCGTTTTCACGCTTTTAGTCGTCGGAGCGTCGAGACGCTTGGACAGCGTCTCGACGGTGGCTGTGCGTCAATCTGAAAATCGTCGGGCTGGCGTCGAGACGCTCGGGCAGTGTCTCGACGCTGGCAGTGTTGAGCAGGCGTTGAGCGCGCGCGCTCGACGCTGGGGCGCGCTCATCTTCGGAAGGCAGTCGGGGCGGCGTCGAGACACTCGGCCAGCGTCGAGCTAGCGTCTCGACGCTGCTGCTCATGCATGCATGCTCTCGGGTTTGATGGCCAAAACTTGTCTTTCCAAGGCAATTTTTGCCATTTCTTCAATTCTTCAAGCCCCTTCACTCCCGATGCATCTATAAAGCTCTAAAACGTCGCTTTAAGCCCCGAAACGTGTCTTTAGACTCCTCGAGCTCTCGACCATGAAATCACCTACAAGAAGGCATTTTAATCAATATTTAGCATGGTTCTAGCCAATATTAGGGACATAATAATAGCTCTATTTTGGAGCTATCAGGCGCGCGCTGAAAATTTTAGGTCGCAGCGTCGCGACGCTGGCCTAGCGTCTCGACGCTCCGACGGATATAAGGGCTGTAAACACAATTTTCTGCAGCTATCTTCTTCTTCCTCTGGTGTTTTTCTCTTTTGCTCCGCCATTGTTGGCCGCTTTTGGAGCTTGTTATTTGTATTTATCTTGGGATTATGGCCAAGGCCCCCATAGATGCTTTTGCTATCAACTTCTCCATGGTCGGCTAAGGTAATTGTGTAGGATTTGGGATTGATTAGGGATTTTTGTTAAGCCTTTAATATTTCGATAATTGAGCATGTTAGTTCTGATTTGGCTTCAATTCTTGAATGTATTTATTGTTCTTGCTTAATCTATTCATGTGTTAGATTTCTAGACGGACAATCTTGTTTTCTAGCATGTGTTAACCTTATAGACTAGTGATGCCGTGCCTCTCCTTGTCGACTTAGTAACACAGAACAATAGAACAAATCGAAGTATCGTTTTATGCATGCTGATTGTTGATTACTTTAGGGTTGTCGAGTAGTCAGTTAGCAATTGGGGTGTGTAATCGAATGTTCGTCATGGATAGCTAGTAACTGTTCGGGGTTGAATTGGGGCTGATCACTCTAATGCGATGCGAATAATGTTTAGTTAGGATTGTTAATTCTAATTAATTAATATGAAGCCGGTTACTTTAGGGTTCCCGGGTAACCGTCCGCGTGCATGTCAATTTGTTAGCCATACTTTAGAATTAAATGATGAACATGAAAATGCTTAGCAAAATCCCGAAATCCCTCAAATCCAACACTCTTTAATCTCACTCTTGTTATTTTTCCGTTGGCGATTTTTTCTTACTTTGCATGATTAAAACTCTGTTTTGTGACAAAAATCTCCCGATCAATTTAATTAAAACTCAAACAATTAATTCTAAATTTTGTTCCCTCTCTGTGGTTCGACCCTGTTGCCACTAGCTGCAAAGCTAAAGGTTAATAGATTTTATAAATTTATTTTGGCAAGCCTCGATAGCTTGAGATTGGAGTACCCCAAAAGTACGACCACCAAAATTGGCGCCGCTGCCGGGGAGGGAAATCTCTGAATGTATCGTCCTCCATGTTGTTAGGGCATCCCTTTTTAAAGACCGCGAGGGTCAAAATTGATGTGTTTAAGGGCGTAATTTCTTTGGAGTTTGATGAAACTGTGCACGAGTTTTCCTTATTTGATGAGAAGTCTGTAGAAAATGTTGCTTGTTTGGAGTTTATTGAGAATGAGAGTTTAACCTCGAGCTTCAGGGATAAATCTTATGTCTTTGTGAAAAAGAAAGATTTAAATTTGATTGATGAGGGTGCTGTTTTTTCTGACACTAATCATGTTGATATTCACGTGCTTGAGGCACGAAGAGAAAAGAAATTTTTAAATGTTGTCTGCAGGAATGGCATGGACGAGGACATGTTTGGAACGTCCCCCACGCTGTCAGAATATGGATGAGTTCATGGGGAGAATTCAGTCGAGCAAACGACTTTAAAAATTCTGCGCTTCTCGGAGGCACCCGAGTGTTGACTCCTTTATGAAAGAAAAAGTTTGGAAGAAGAAGATGGGAAGATGAAAGTGATGAGGATTTTGTGAGAAAAAATCTAACACTTAGCTTTCTAATTTCTCAAGTAACATGAACTCTTCATGCTCATCCAAATATTCAAACTCTTTGAAAATTCATCAACCTCAAACCATTTGAACTTCATCCAATTTATAGGCAATTCACATGCAACAAAGTCTTTTCTTAGCATGACACCTCAAATTGGATGTATTAGTTTTCAAACAAGTGTTCAACAATTGATGAGTTTATGCATGTTGTTGGTGATTCACAATCCACTTCACAAGTTGGATAATCCCACTCAACTTGGATAAATCCACTTGACTTGGATAAATCCACTCAACATGGATAATTCCACTAGTAATATTTTTTCATTTTAAAATTAATTCATAATTAATTTAAATAAACAAAATAAATTATAATTAATTAAACTTTTTAATTAATTAAACTTTTTAATTAATTAATATTATTATTTAATTCAATATCAAATATTAATTAAATAATAAGACTAATCCCGATTTCTTAAACCGAATCATCACACATGAATCCCTATTCATGTTTTAGACCGATCCCATATTTAAATCATATTTAAATATGTCCATCATTCTTCCAAAACCGAATTTGAATAAATTCAAATTCTTTTTCTCTCATATTGTTACACGACTTAATCCGAGCTAGCAAGGAGAACCTAAAGGACCTACAGATCATGAGCTCCAACGATACGAGATTAACCGGCCAAACTCTTTAGCCAAGTGTTACCTCTCCAAAAGTGCATTATTTAGGGCTATATTTACCTTAAAATCATGTAAATTCTTGAGTGTTTTTGTTGGAAGTTAGCTTAATGTGTGCTTAAATGTGAGAATTTGAGAAATGATGCTAAAATAGGACTTATTTGGAAAAGGAACAAAAAAGGATGTAAAATGATGTAAAAAGAGCTAAAATGTACATTGCAGGAACATTGCGGGAACATTGCGGAAACCGCAATGAAATTCGCTGAACAGAGCATTGCGGCCCTCGCAAGGAAACTGCAATGTCAGTCTTCTTCTGCTAAACTTTTCCAGCCGTCAGTCGTCATTGTTGCGATTTTCCAGCCGCCAAAGCTTTCCACTGCTGCCACGTGGGAGATTGTTGATCGAAATGGATGGAGATCCGCGGCTGAAGGTACCTGCAGAAGCTATAAAAAGAGACGAATGACGAAGGGAAAAACAGACTCAGAAGCGAGGAGTTCCCAGTTGCGAAGCAATCTGTAGACGAAAATTCCTTCTCCCGTTTGTTGGATCGAAGAAATCAGCCCTTGGCATCGATAATTCGAGAGGAAGAAGAGAAGATCCTTCTTCTCTTCTGATTGAAATCATCCCAAACATCAGCTAATCTTCACCTTCATCCGAGGCGTTTAGCAACGTGGAGTATCCTTGCACTTTTACATCATTCTTTACTGTCTTCTCTCTATTGTTTTCCATTTGCGACATTGTTCTGAATCATTCTCTAATACACTTAATTCTTACTGCTTTCGTATCATCGCACGTTGGTCTATGAAGTGTTCTGAACCTTATTTTTAAAGAGTAATCATTTAGTTTCACTGAGTCTTTCATTTCGTTATTTCTCATCAATTAATTTTACTGAGTTCTTTAATCCATGTCCAGTCAATCCACCTCCCTTAGTTCTTTGAAAACCATGAGTAACTAATCTAAGAAAGGTCTGCTAAAAGATGAATCTGTAGGCTAGAAACATGAGAATTTAGCATGTAGAATATGTTGGGTTTTATGTCCTAACACTCGTGTTTTGTAAACATTGTAAATGTAATTTGTCTATTAACGCAATAAAGAGTTATTGAGGTTTATTCAGTAAAAGTGTTTATTGAATATAGTGAAACGTGTTTGCATTAACCTGTACCAATAACAACACTCTTGGCTGAATATGAGTACTTGAGCTTCATGTATGACATGATTGTGGGTCAAGCTCAAGTAGTCAGTCAAAACGGTCTATAGTATAAGGATAAGGTCAGGGTACCTTATTCTGGTAACACTATTGGATGCGGCTCGCTTTGTATTGTACAAAACGATGTGATCCGAATCGTTTCACATGGAGATGTGCGAGCGGGGGCGTCCTATGCAAAGAGTTTGCATTAGACAGAACCACAATAAAGTCGCTTTCTCTTTATAACACCGTTTACTGGTGAGACCGACTTTATCACTTTTGATGACCTAAGGTAACTCGTTCTTAATCCTGAGCTTACTATGAACTCCTACTTATTCGAGAGTATCCTTAGACTTGTATGGGTGAGAGTGGCAGGTCGCCCGCTCAATAAGCCTACCAACTTGGGGATAAACTCGAATAGGTAGCTGGGGACATAGTCTAGCAAGATGGAATTCACTCCTACCCTCTTTAGGGTCTAGTAGATAGGTGTTCCCTTAATAGCTGACTCTGGGGCTTGAACATGAGGCCTCACCCTCTTCTGTGTGAAGAGGATTCAGATCTGATGATTGGATCACAGATCAAATGTTCATTAGAGGTGCCAGTGGTACTTAAGGAACAAGAGGTATCATAGAGGTTAAACGGTTTAAAAGACCTAGCTGTGATAACGAACACCTGTGAAGGATCGACTTACCCATGATGGTTATATCAAGAGGACATAATATTGATGGAGCGTTTTACCGCAGCGGAACGCGATTTCGGACCGATGACACTCTAATTTCATCAATTTAACAAATAGAAAACATGCTCAAAGCGACGGAAATAAGAAATTAGAAATACATACCCTTGTAGCTCCAATTTCTTCAAGTCCGTCGGCCGTTCCTCGTCACGAACTCTTCCGGCCTCTTCTCACGAACGCCCCGAGGACCACCCCAGGTAATCCCGCTATCCTCGGCGCCGAGCAACGGAGTTGTCGGACTCCGAAAAGAAGAGAAAAGAAAAGGAAAACTGAAAAAACACAAACTTCAAAAGTTTATTCAAGAATTTTCATAGCCCGAAGGCAGTGGACCAAAGAAGAAGAAGACCAAAAAAAAACTCAAATCTCATCTGATCTTATTTGAGTACCCCTCCTTCTTCTTTTATTGAATGGCCCAAAAAATATATATATACTTAACATATATATATATATATGTGTCTTGCTGCATGCAAGACACACATATATATATATAATTATTATTATTATTAAAAATAATAATAATAATTTTATTTATTAAACTTTTTAATAAATAATATATATAATTATTAATTAAACTTTTTAATTAATAATTATTATTTAATTCAATATCAAATATTAACTAAATAATATGATTAAACCCGGTTTTCCGAAAACCGACTTTTTTACACATGAATCCTATTCATGTTTTAGGCCAATCCCATATTTAAATCATATTTAAATATGTCCATCCTCCTTCTTCCATAAACCGAATTTGAACAATTCAAATTCAAATTCTTTTTCTTTTCTTTTATACTGTTGCACGACGTTATCCGAGCTAGCCAGGAGAACCTAAAGGACCTACAGATCATGAGCTTCAACGATACGAGATTATTCGGTCAAAACTCTTTTAACCCGAATCAATCAACTTTCGTTAACCCCCGGAGACTCCACTATAGTCCGAGGGTTGCACTCTCCTCACTGTAGATATATTATGTCCTCTGATATAACCGTCACTGGCAAGTCGACCCTTCACAGGTTGTTCGTAATCACAGCTGGGTCATTTAAACCGTTTAACCCCTGCATAACGTCTTCTTCCTTAAGTACCACTGACACCTCTAATGAACAATAGATCTGTGGTCCAACCAACAGATCAATTAACCCTCTCATCACATGAGAGTGTGAGCGCTCATTGTTCAAGCCCCGGAGTCAGCTATTAAGGGAACAACCTATCTACTAACCCTGAAGAGCGGGTTAGGAGTGAACTCCAATCTTGCTGTACTATGTCCCCAACTACCTATTTGACTTTATCCCCAAGATGGTAGGCTTATTGAGTCGGCGCTTATGGGCCACTCTCACCCGTGCAAGTCAAAGGATACTATCGAATAAGCAGGAGTTCATAGCGAGCTCAGGATTAAGATCGAGTTACCTAGGCCATCAATATGTATAAGTCGGTCTCATCAGTAAACGGAGTTATAAAGAGAGAGCGACTTAATACGCGGTTCGATCTTGTCTAAACTCTTTACACAGGACGCCCTCACCTCTCACATCTCCATGTGGAACGATTCGGATCACATCGTTCTGTACAATACAAAGTGAGCCGCATCCAATAGTGTTACCAGGATAAGGTACCCAGCCTTATCCGTATACTATAGACCGTTTTGACTGACTACTTGAGCCTGATCCAGAATCATGTCATACATGAAGCTCAAGTACTCATATTCAGCCAAGGGTGTTGGTCATTGGTATAGGTTAAACCAAACACGTTTCACTTTATTCCAGTAAACTCTTTTACTGAATAAAACTAATAACTCTTTATTCTAAATAGAATATTTACAAACATAACAGTTTACAAACCACGAGTTTTAGGACATAAAACCCAACAAACTCCCACTTGGACTTAAACGTCCGTGGTGTACATGTTAGGTGGAGAAAACTAATATATCATATATCATAAGCTTTCTCCCACTGTCCTCTCCAGCAACTCGGAGCCCTAGACTCTTCTAGGTGTCTCTCAAACACTTTAGCCATGAGAGACTTAGTAAACTAATCAGCATGAAGTACTAAAAGGCTTTCCATGTGACCATCACATCTCCTCATAGTACTAACTGCGAGCTCAACTTATAAACCTATTGCTGCTTCACAAGCTGCAAATAGACTTAGCTACCAACGAGGAATCAGCAATACAACTCTTGTATTCTACTCCTCTAAGTACAAGGACAAAACTTTAACCGGAATCCAATCCAATTGGACTAATAATACTGACAGCTCCCACTGCATAGCACATATCGGGTCATGTATCTCAAAAGATACATCTGACCTCCAATATGTAAATGCACTTGGGTGCATCTCGTATCCTCAACACTTGAGGTGTCTCAGGAAACCATTTCCATAGACCATCAAATATTGACAACAGCTTATCAATAAAAGATTTTAGAGATACACTAGCGATTTGTTCTTACGACTCAGATCAAGCTGAATCCTTAGAACAAACAAAGCCTACCTCCAGATCAACTATTTGGGAGTGGGTCGCTAGTTTATGCTAAAAGTCAGTAATAAATCCTACATCATTCTCAATGATTAGGACAAAATTACGGGAAGATATTATGAAAGCATTAACATTGATTAAACACTTGTCCAACAAGTTTTATCAATGTAATGTTCAAAACCATAAGATTTGAAAAACAAATCTTATAAATCAGAATATAAATGCTTATTTCAATTCATAAATTGATTGAAGAAGCTCGCAAACGATTTGCTCTTAATCCTGAATAATGTATCTCCCTGGTTGAGACTAATAGATACTCTATCAAGATAGCTAGTCTTGATATCCATTTACCTTATCCTATCAAATAGAATAGGACAATGGATACGAGTATTCAATATAACTTACATCTGACAACAAGAGACGAAGTTAATACACAATTAACCCCTTCTCTTCGGGACAGTCCCTTTGCCAGAAAGTCAAGTCTTAGAGGTTTTCACCTCATAGACTTGGTCTGTAAACCTCTTGAAGATTCATGGTTTTGAACAACTAGTTCTTGTCTATGTACTCACTGTCATCATCAAGCATGATAACTGGAGTCATACAACATACTAATACAACAGGCCGAATTATCTCATAATTCTCCCACTGCATTAAAGCTTTCTCAACACTTGAGAAGAACCAGCATAACTAACAACCATTGTTAATATATAGCTTCCAACAAGATAAGTCTTAACACTTTAGTTGTTACCAAGTTTTAATAGAACACTATTTGTATACATCTTTTGCAAAATGAACTATTCATTAAAAAACAAAAGATACTATATACATCTAAAGCGTTCAACAAAAACTTGAGTTTATAGACAATAATTACAACACTTGAAATTATTTCTATACAAACAACTAAACAAACTGCAAGCTCCCACTGTAGATACTGCGTAGACGTCTGCATAAGTCATCTTCAGCATGAAACTGGCAAACAGGAACTAGTTTCCTGAAAAGAATAACAAACATTATTAGTGGTTCCTGAATCAACATCCAGGTATGACAATCATATTCCACATGAAATGTTTAGACAGAAGATAAATCATATTTACCTTGTCGTTCATTCTGAGCCTTTTTCTCCGCAAGATATTTAGGGCAGTTTCGCTTCCAGTGCCCTTCTTCACCACAATGAAAAAACTTTCCACTGTGTGAAGCTTTTACCTTGCCTACAACTGGGGTTTTGTCCTTCCTAACAGTTCTCTTCTTCTTGTGAATAATCTTATTACTCACAGTAAGAGGTTCAGATTTAGTCCCAGACCCAGACCCTTTCTGGAACTTCACAGAAGTGGTAACATTTACCTCCTTCTCCTTTCCTTTCGAGGTATGCATGGATTGATAAATCTGAAGCTCGTTTAGAAGAGACGTCAGATTGTATTCTATCTTATTCATGACCATATTGGTCCTGAAGTGCAGGAAACTCTTCGGAAGAGATTCCAAGATAAATCCAACCTGACCTTGTTCATCGACGGTTGCTCCATTTACTTCTGCAGTATTGAAGTACACCATCATGTTAAGGACATGCTCCCTAACAGAGGTTCCTTCAACCATACGGCAGTTGTAAATGTGCTTGAGGGCTTCATACCTAAGAGATGAGGAAGGCTTTCCAAACATATCTTGTAGTGAAGCCATGATTTCCTTAGCGGAAACCATCCCCTCATGTTTCCTTGACAAAACATCAGATATGCTTGCCAGGATGTAAACTCGAGCTTTATCATTAGCTCGAATCCAACCATCATACGCTTCACGAACAGTTCATGAGCCATTTGAATTAGGAACCGGAGGACACTCCTCCGTTAAGACAAATCTTAGGTTGTCGAGAACCAAAACTGCATTAAGGTTCGACTTCCACGTCCCAAAATTTTCACCGGTTAATTTGTCGTGTGCTAACAACTGAATAAAAGAGCTCGACATGCTGAAAAAGAATGTAAAACTATTAGTGAAACAATTTTAACCTAATTAAACCAATTAAGAGGTTTAGCAGCAAATAAAGTACCCAAACTCTTTATTTACATGCAACGATACTTTAGTGAGTTAGAATGGTCGCTACCTAAGGGTAAACGAGCACTCCTTCACTAAATCAAGACATTCTTGACTAAATGCTAACTCCAGAATAACTCATCTTCCTATAGCATCTTAGTTATCGTTTTTGGTCAAGATTTACTAACTCCTTAGCAAATATCGTAAGTGTGACCCTCCATTTTTAGAACGCACAGGACGACCCCAACAGTGCAACCTAAGGGAATGTCAGAGTTGGGAATGACCCTATGTTTCTTTATCCATAAATGGTGATTGACTTGTTCAATTCCCATGAAACGGCCCTCCTAAGGGATTGGTGCCACCAAGGGCACCTTGCAGGCGGAACATGAGAATCTCACGGTTCAATCCAATGGAGGAGACCATAGGATGTACTGACGTACTTCCTTCTCCCACTTACTATAGATACTTACTCCAGTCACCTTGCTATTGAAAGTTGCAAATACCATCCTAAGGGGGTTGCCACATTAGCAACACGAGGCCGAGCAAAATTCTCACGTTGTGAACTATACGGAGTGCGTAGCAGGAGAGGGATATATCATATATTCCTTCTCAACACTTCTACTAAGTATCGTGGACGGTGATAGGGTAAACTACTCAGGTTTTATCTGGCTAAGTAATAAAACCTTAAGTCTAGGCAAACTATTTACTTGAGATGTCTAGGTTATAAACTCTTTACTAACCTCACACCTCTCACGCATGCTCATAAAGCCTGGTTAACTTTACTCAAGTACCGGATCGTCCCCAGGTAGGAGGTGTTCCGTAAACCGTCAGCTTAAATACCTCCAACCTCGAACAGGATTTCACCGGGTGAGTTTCTCATAACCTTAGCATTTACGAGATTTCGACCTATTCATCTAATGAACATGATCGACTCATTTAACCCTAAATGAACATGCTTTTCTTTGTTATAGATTTTAAAAGTCTAAGTCATTTTTACAACACTTGCAAAAACTAGACATACTACAACAAACTTCTATATGCTTCTCAAACATACATTCGCTAAGGCATGACAAATTGAATATTTAACTTCATAGTCAATATAACACTTATATCGATTATGCTCTTAAATATTCAACTCCTAATTCATAAATTAATATAACACTTATATCAATTATTATGAATTAAGCATGCATCCTATACATTATAACAATTATAACATACATTATGCATCTAAAGTTGGAAGTTTAATTTCATAATTAATATAACACTTATATTAATTATTCTATTAAGCAAACAACAACTAATTCATGAATTAATATAACTCTTATATTAATACTCATGAATTAAACATGCATCCTATACATTATAACACTTATAACCTATAATATGCATAAAACCAGGGCAACCTATGTTGTAAATTTAATTTCATAATTAATATAACTCTTATATCAATTATTCTATTAAACTAGCAACATCTAATTCATGAATTAATATAACTCTTATATTAATACACATGAATTCCCAAATATGTATACTATATATTATAACACTTATAACATATTTTCAATGCATGGAGCATGCTTCCTATGGTGGGATTTTAAATCTATATGGCATACGATATGCACATACAAACATGAAATTTAATTAAAACAAACATTCGCAATGCATAATTAATTAAACACACTAAAGTGGATCGATTTTGGCATTTAGCAAGCAATAACTAATTTATTACAAGCTTGAACAACAAGCTACGTCTTGAGCGGACTTCGAACTCTTCGCACCGCCTTTGACCAGCTTGCTTCCTCCGAATGCTTCGGCCAATTTCTCTTCGAATTTCTCCTCGTATTGCCTAGAACGAGTTTGAAATTATACCGAACATTTCGGCGAGCTCCAAACTCGAGCTTCTTTCACAAAGAAACCTATATGGACTCTAATGACTCTAAAAATACATACTCTTCAGCACGCATTAAAGCCCATACATTATCGGGCAATTACAAATAATGAAATTCAAATAAAAACTATGCCAAAATCGATATTCACTTTAGACATCCATTCAGAAACAATTTCTAAATTAAAATACCCACCAACTTAAATTGATGCAAATTGAGTTAATCACAAAATCGCTCTAATACCAATTGATGGAGCGTTTTACCGCAGCGGAACGCGATTTCAGACTGATGACACTCTAATTTCATCAATTTAACAAATAGAAAACATGCTCAAAGCGACGAAAATAAGAAATTAGAAATACATACCCTTGTAGCTCCAATTTCTTCAAGTCCGTCGGCCGTTCCTCGTCACGAACTCTTCCGGCCTCTTCTCACGAACGCCCCGAGGACCACCCCAGGTAGTCCCGCTATCCTCGGCTCCGAGAAACGGAGTTGTGGGACTCCGAAAAGAAGAGAAAAGAAAAGGAAATGAAGAAGGAAAACTGAAAAAACATAAACTTCAAAAGTTTATTCAAGAATTTTCATAGCCCGAAGGCAGGGGACCAAAGAAGAAGTAGACCCAAAAAAAACTCAAATCTCATCTGATCTTATTTGAGTACCCCTCCTTCTTCTTTTATTGAATGGCCCAAAAAATATATATATACTTAACACATATATATATATATATGTGTCGTGCTGCATGCAAGACACACATATATATATAATTATTATTATTATTAAAAATAATAATAATAATTTTATTTATTAAACTTTTTTAATAAATAATATATATATAATTATTAATTAAACTTTTTAATTAATAATTATTATTTAATTCAATATCAAATATTAATTAAATAATATGATTAAACCCGGTTTTCCGAAAACCGACTTTTTTACACATGAATCCTATTCATGTTTTAGGCCAATCCCATATTTAAATCATATTTAAATATGTCCATCCTCCTTCTTCCATAAACCGAATTTGAACAATTCAAATTCAAATTCTTTTTCTTTTCTTTTATACTGTTGCACGACGTTATCCGAGCTAGCCAGGAGAACCTAAAGGACCTACAGATCATGAGCTCCAACGATACGAGATTATTCGGTCAAAACTCTTTTAACCCGAATCAATCAACTTTCGTTAACCCCCGGAGACTCCACTATAGTCCGAGGGTTGCACTCTCCTCACTGTAGATATATTATGTCCTCTGATATAACCGTCACTGGCAAGTCGACCCTTCACAGGTTCTTCGTAATCACAGCTGGGTCATTTAAACCGTTTAACCCCTGCATTACGTATTCTTCCTTAAGTACCACTGACACCTCTAATGAACAATAGATCTGTGGTCCAACCAACAGATCAATTAACCCTCTCATCACATGAGAGTGTGAGCGCTCATTGTTCAAGCCCCGGAGTCAGCTATTAAGGGAACAACCTATCTACTAACCCTGAAGAGCGGGTTAGGAGTGAACTCCAATCTTGTTGTACTATGTCCCCAGCTACCTATTTGACTTTATCCCCAAGATGGTAGGCTTATTGAGTCGGCGCTTATGGGCCACTCTCACCCGTGCAAGTCAAAGGATACTATCGAATAAGCAGGAGTTCATAGCGAGCTCAGGATTAAGATCGAGTTACCTAGGCCATCAATATGTATAAGTCGGTCTCATCAGCAAACGGAGTTATAAAGAGAGAGCGACTTAATACGCGGTTCGATCTTGTGTAAACTCTTTACACAGGACGCCCTCACTTCTCACATCTCCATGTGGAACGATTCGGATCACATCGTTCTGTACAATACAAAGTGAGCCGCATCCAATAGTGTTACCAGGATAAGGTACCCAGCCTTATCCGTATACTATAGACCGTTTTGACTGACTACTTGAGCCTGATCCAGAATCATGTCATACATGAAGCTCAAGTACTCATATTCAGCCAAGGGTGTTGGTCATTGGTATAGATTAAACCAAACACGTTTCACTTTATTCCAGTAAACTCTTTTACTGAATAAAACTAATAACTCTTTATTCTAAATAGAATATTTACAAACATAACAGTTTACAAACCACGAGTTTTAGGACATAAAACCCAACAAATATATCTACAGTGAGGAGAGTGCAACCCTCGGACTATAGTGGAGTCTCCGGGGGTTAACGAATGTTGGTTAGTTCGGTTGAAAGAGTTTTGACCGGATAATCTCGTATCGTTGGAGCTCATGATCTGTAGGTCCTTTAGGTTCTCCTAGCTAGCTCGGATAACGCCGTGCAACAGTGTATAAAAGAAAAGAAAAAGAATTTGAATTGTTCAAATTCGGTTTGTGGAAGAATGATGAACATATTTAAATATGATTTAAATATGAGAATGGTCGAAAACATGAATAGGATTCATGTGCAAAAAGTCGGTTTTCGGAAAACCGGGTATATCCATATTATTTAATTAATATTTGATATTGAATTAAATATTTTTTATTAATTAAAAAGTTTAATTAATAAATATATATATATATATATTTTATTTATTAAAAAGTTTAATAAATAAAATATTTTTTTTATTTAAAATTAATTGAGAATTAATTTTTAATAAAATATATATATATCAGTTTACATGCAATTGCATGTAAACCATGTGTAATCCACTTTTCTTTATAAATGTTATATATATATATATCATTTGAAAAAGATGGATATATATGGATGGATAGAGATGAAGTTTAAAAAGGTGTTTTTTAGCTTCTGTGATGTACGTCTTTGAAGTTGATTTTCAAAGACAAGCTAAAATCTCCTGAGACCTTCTCTTCATCCCTTTCTTTCTTTCTTTTCTTTTTTGCTTCGGAGTCCCACAACCCCGTTGCGCGGCGCTGAGGATAGCGGGACTACCTGGGGTGGTCCTCGGGGCGTTCGTGTGAAGAGGCCGGAAGAGTTCGTGACGAGGAACGTGCGGCGGAGCTTGAAGAAATTGGAACTACAAGGGTATGTATTCTAATTTCTTTATTTCTGTCGTTTGAGCATGTTTTCTATTTATTAAATTGATGAAATTAGAGTATCATCGGTCCGAAATCGCTTTCCGCTGCGCATGTCGCTCCATCAGAATAGCATGAATGCATTGAATGTATGTGAGCTTCATCCCGTGGGCGATTTCGACTGGCCATCCATTTTGTCTAAATAATTCCTAACCTCCGGAAGGAGTAAGAATTCAGAGTCATCCATTCACGTTAACCTTTAATGGTAACTAGAAAATGACCTAGGAATAGGCGTTCTCCTAGCACGTTTGTTAGCTTGTTTGTATAAATAGGTTTTTAGTCTTACTTGGATATGAGTAACCTAAAAGATCTAATGCATGTAATCGAGAGATGCATGAGACTTAGCTAAAACGATGCATGATAAGTTAATCTACTGTTGAATGATCATGGTTAAAATGCCTATAGAGGATTCTTAAGTTGACCTTGCTACCTTACTTTACATTTAAATCGTTGCTAATTTATTGCTAGATTATTGCGAGAACCGCAATAGAACATTTCTGCTTTTTGCCTTAGTATTTTCATTAGTTTTTCTCTTTGCGATTTTATTGCAAAAACATTGCAGGAGACCCGCAATTCTTCTTCTCCACATTATAGCTTTAACTCTTTACTTGCTTTGCATTTAAGATTGCATTCTTCTTGCTTCTTTATTATTTCAGTACATCAACCCCAAATCTACCCAATTTAAGTTACCTTATCTAACTTAGCACCTCGAATCGTTAGTCACTAAACTCAATCTCTGTGGGAAAACGAATTAAAAAATATTTATCACTTGCTGCAGACCATGTATGCTTGCATGATCTGAGTGCTCTTCGCATTTACATTTTACATACACACTGAGCACGCAGCAAGTTTTTGGTGCCGCTGCCGGGGATTTTGTTTAGTAAACACGAATTGTGTTATTTTAGAAGAACTTAATATATTGGAGATAATCTTTTGCATTTATTTTACAGGTACCAACAAGCTAGTTTATGAATGAGTTTCCAAATCACAATCTAGAATTTGATCCTCAGCCTGAGAGACTTCTAAGGGCCAGAACTAAAATCAAGAAACGACTTTTTAAACAGCCAAAGCAACCTGTAACTCAGCACATTGCTGACCACTCAGAGTCAGTACAATTTGAACCCCAACAAGCTGAAATGGCAAGAGCAGAAGAAGCACCAAATCGAGCACTTAAAATTCGCAATCCCATTGAAATTGCGAATGATAAGGATAGTGCTATTCTATCGTACCTTGTACCCATGCCTGAGGAGCTGAATCCGAGCATAATACGCCCCGAGATCACAGCTCACTCATTCGAACTAAAACCTGTCATGTTTCAGATGTTGTCCACAGTTGGACAATTCTTCGGAGTGGAGAATGAAGACCCCCACAATCACTTGAGAAACTTCCTAGGAGTAAGTGACTGTTACGTCTCCAAAAGTGACTATTTTAGGACTTGTTTGCTATAGAAAGATGTACACTCTTAGGTGTTTTTGGTAGGATTTAGCTTAAACTCGTGCTTATATATGAGAATTAGTAGAATGAAGCTAAATTAGGACTTATATGTAAAAGGAAAGGAAAAGAACCAAAAACAAAGTTGATAGAGTGAAAATTGCACATTGCTGAAGCATTGCGAAAACATTGCGGAACATTGCTAAAACCGCAATGTTTTAAGTGAAATCCGTAAGTTGTCTAACCAATTTCTGTTTTGTTCCGATCTTTCAGGGGCCCATTCTTTCTCCTGCTGCCACATAGAAGAACGACGTTGAGAATGGATGGTTCTCCTTGACCCAATCGTACCTACAGAACACTATAAAAGGAGGTCAAGATGGAAGGTTGAAACACACTCGAAAGGCGTAGACTCTCCAGTTCAACGTAGTCTTTTCTACTCTTTTTCTCTCTTCCGTCTGTTAGTTTGAAGGGATCAGCTGTTGGAGTCGACAATCTGATAGGAAGAAGAGAAGATTTGTCTTCTCTTCTGATTAGATTCATCCAAGCAAGGCTTTCCTTCTTCCTTCAGCCGAGGCGTTCGCAACGAGAAGCTCACGCACGAATCTACTTGCTTTACTGCTTTAGCTTTCTGTTTCCTTTGCTGTTTGTTGTTATTTCACTTTCGTTTGCCACTCTATTTCATTTCGTCTCTTTCTGTTTCGCTTTAGTTATTCAAAGTTGTCATTTGTTTAGTTCAAACGTTGGTTAATCAAAGCATTATTTCATCACTTTGCAAGTTCTTCACTTTCTCTGTTTACTGTCTTTGCCTTCTGTTTTGTCTTTAATATTTTACTAAGCATGTCGTCTCCATCTATTCTTCCCATTTCGTCTTCATCCATGAGTAACTAAGTCACATAAGGGCATGCTAATGACAAGTCTATAGGTAGAAATACGTGAATCAAGCATGTAGGATAGCTCTCAAATGCATTGAATGTATGTAAGCTTCATCCCACGGGCAATTTCGATTGGCCATCCATTTTGTCCAAAGAACTCCTAACCTCTGGAAGGAGTAAGAGTTCAGAGTCGTACATTCATGCTAGCCTCTCAAGGTAGCCAGAAAACGACCTAGGAATAGGCGTTTTCCTAGTACAAATCAATACTTGCTTTTATAAATAGGTGCTTAAGGACTTACTTGGACATGAGTAAACTAAAGGATCTAATGCATGAAATCGGAAGATACATGAGAATGAGTTAGTTTGATGCATGATGAGTTGATCTACTGCTTGAGAATCGTGTGAAAAAGCCTATAGAGGAGTCGTTAGTAGCCCTTGTTTCCACACTTTACACATAATTCGATGTTAGTAACATTGCTAAATAATTGCTGTTTCCGCAATTCCTTTAGTTCAAATTTTGCCTTAGCCATTTCTCTCTTCGTTTGTTATTCTCTTCTCTTTACATTCAAGTTTATTATCTACTTGCACTTGTTTATGCTTCCATCATTTACACATTCCTTAGTAATTAGGCACTTTAAAACCAAATCTACCCCATTTAATCCACCCATTCTCACTTAACAAAACACTTCGCTAGTAACTAAGAATAAATCTCTGTGGGAAATCGAATGAAAAAATACTTATTACTTGCTACAAGATCATGTATGCTTGCATGTTCTGAGTGCTCTATCATTGCATCTTTATTTTAAACATTGAGCTCGCAACAAGTTTTTGGCGCCGCTGCCGGGGATTTTGTTTAGTGAAAACGAAGTTTGTTAAGTTAGAAACACAAAGTTTAAAATCTATTGGAACTAATCTATTTTCATTTCTTTCACAGGTACCATTGGGTTAGTTTATGAATGAGCATTCAAGTAGCGATCTAGAGTTCAATCCTGAGCCTGAGAGATTACTTAGGGCCAGAAACAAAGCTAAGAAACGACTCTTCAAACAACCCCTTATACCTCCAAACCTTGCTGACTCTGTTGAGTCATCACAATCCCATCAAATAGAAATGGATAGAACAGTCCTAAATCCAGCACCTACCATTCGCAACCCCATCGAAATAGCGAATGACAAGGATAATGCCATTCTATCCTACCTAGTTCCCATGCCTGGGGAGCTAAACCCAAGCATTATACGCCCTGAAATTACTGTCAACTCATTCGAGTTAAAGCCAGTAATGTTCCAAATGTTGTCCACTGTGGGACAATTCTTTGGAGTGGAAAATGAGGACCCCCACAACCATCTAAGAAACTTCCTAGGAGTTAGTGATACCTTCCTTTATCCCTGGAGTTTCCCAAGAAGCTTTGAGGCTTTACCTCTTCCTTTACTCATTAAGAGATAAAGCCAAAACGTGGTTAAACTCATTACCTTCCGGATCAGTTGTCAATTGGACAGATCTGGCTGAGAAATTCCTAGTCAAATACTTCCCACCTGATAGGAATTCAAACTTTCGTGATGACATAATCAAATTCAAACAAGCCGAAAACGAATCTCTTCACGAAGCTTGGACAAGGTTCAAGGACCTTCTGCTTAAATGTCCACACCATGGCATCCCATTGTGTATCCAAATAGAAGTCTTTTTTAAAGGATGTAACCCCAGCACAAGCCAAGTGTTGAATTCTTCAGCTGGTGGTTCCATGCTTTCTAAAAGCTATAATGAAGCCTATGAGATCCTGGAGAAGATCTCAGCCTCTCACTGTAGGTGGTCAGATGATCCAGTAGAGCCAAGTAGAGCTCAAGATAAGGATGCACTCAGTGCCATGAGTAGCCAAATAAGCGCCCTGACCAACCTAGTCAAACAAATGGCTCAAACCAATCTCCAATCCAGTGTCAACACCGCAGCAGCCATCTCAATGGGCGCACAGACAAGTCAAGGTGAGACACTAATCTGTGGATTCTGTGGGGAAGGGCACCTGTATGAATACTGCCCTGGGAATCCAGCCTCAGTCTGCTATGTTGGAAGTCAACAGCAGCCTAGAAACAACCCCTACTGTAACACTTACAATCCTGGTTGGAGGAACCACCCAAATCTTTCTTGGGGTGGGCAACAAAACACTAACCAAGCTCCCAACCAACCAAGACCGAGTGGAACACCTGGTTTCACTCCCCAAAATAACCAATCCATGTATCAAAAACCATATAACCAACCAATAGGGTCATCAGTAGAAAATCTACTTAAGGAGTACATTGCAAAGAATGATGCCACTCTACAAAGTCAGCAAGCTACCCTTAGGAGCCTAGAGAACCAAATAGGGCAATTAGCCAATGAATTGAAAAGTAGGCCCCAAGGTAGACTGCCTGCTGACACTGAGGTACCTAGAAGGGATGGAAAAGAGCAGGTTCAAGCAATTGAACTTCGCAGTGGAAGACCATTGGTGAGCAACACTAGAGAAACGCCAAAGAGAGTAGAGAATGAAGAGTCTAGTGCTCCACTGGATTCTCTGCCAAACCAAGGTCAACCACCAACAAGCACATCAAGGGTGAGGCTGAAACCTATCATAGAGGAACCAGAAGAGATCCCAAGGCCTCCACCTGTCCTGAGGCGACCTGAAGTGCCTACATATGTGCCACCACCTCCGTTCCCTAGAAGGCTAAAGCAAAAAACAAGAACAAGAAGTGCACTTTAATAAATTTTTAGAAATTCTAAAGCAAGTGCATGTTAATATTCCGTTTGTAGAAGTTTTACAATCTATGCCTTCTTATGTTAAGTTTTTGAAGGATATAATCACTAACAAGAAAATTATTGGTGAATTTGAAATAGTGAATCGCACTGAGGAGTGCAGTGCTATACTCCAAAACAAGCTACCAAAGAAGGAGAAGGATCCTGGTTCCTTCACCTTACCAGTGGAGTTGGGAGGCAAGCACGTGGGCAGAGCTCTTTGTGACCTGGGAGCCAGCATAAATCTCATGCCCCTATCACTATTCCGTCAGCTTGGAATAGGAGAAGCACGTCCTACCACTGTCACCTTGCAGTTGGCAGACAGATCCATAGCCTACCCTGAGGGTAAGATACAGGATATTCTTGTCAAGGTTGACAAGTTCATTTTTCTTGCAGACTTCATCATTCTGGATTATGAAGCAGACAAGGAGGTCCCCATCCTATTAGGCAAACCATTTCTAGTCACAGGTAGGGCCTTGATCGATGTCCAGAGAGGTGAGCTCACCATCAGGGTTCATGATGAGGAGGTTAAGTTTAGTGTATTTAAAGCGCTAAGGTATCCTTCTGACTCTGAATCTTGTGCAAGTACGGACATAGTAGATTCACTGATGGAAGAACAGCTTGAGCATGAACTACTGATTAAGCATGCCAATGATTATGTACAATTAGATGTAACTGACTTAAATGTGTCTGAAATAATGGATATACCTGTGGATAAACCTCAGCATGTTTGTATGACTAAAGACCAGACTGAAAGATCCATGAATCCATTGAAACCATCCATTGAGCATCCACCTATTTTAGAATTGAAACCACTGCCTGATCATCTTAAGTATGCATATCTAGGAGAGCATGATACTTTGCCTGTTATCATTTCGTCCAAGTTAAGTGAAAAGCATGAAATTGAGTTAATATTACTGCTTAAGCAACATAAAAAGGCTATTGCATGGACGATTGCTGACATTAGAGGTATCAGTCCTTCCTACTGCATGCATAAGATATTATTGGAAGAAGAACATACGCCCCGAGTAGATCACCAACGTAGGTTGAACCCCTCCATGAAGGAGGTAGTTAAAAAAGAGATAATCAAATGGTTAGATGCTGGGGTAATCTTCCCTATAGCCAACAGTCAGTGGGTGAGTCCAATTCAATGTGTACCTAAGAAGGGGGGGATGACTGTAGTAGTGAATGAGAGTAATGAACTAATTCCAACTAGAACTATTACAGGATGGAGAGTCTGTATGGACTATAGAAAATTGAATAAAGAAACAAAAAAAGATCACTTTCCTTTACCATTTATAGATCAGATGTTAGATAGGATAGCTGGTAGAGCTTATTACTGCTTCTTAGATGGTTATTCTGGATATAACCAAATCACCATAGACCCTGTGGACCAGGAGAAAACAACCTTCACATGTCCCTTTGGAACGTTTGCTTTTCGCAGAATGCCTTTTGGCTTATGCAATGCACCAGCAACGTTTCAAAGGTGTATGTTGGCCATTTTCTCTGACTTAGATGAATACATGATAGAAATATTTATGGATGACTTCTCAGTCTTTGGTGATTCTTTTACAAATTGCTTAGAGAACTTAGGACAAGTTCTAGCTAGGTGTGAGGAGACCAACCTAATCCTCAATTGGGAGAAATGCCACTTTATGGTGGAAGAAGGAATAGTCCTAGGTCATAGAGTGTCTAGAGCAGGAGTAGAGGTCGATAGGTCCAAGATTGAGATAATAGAGAAGCTAGTGGAACCTCAGAATGTAAAAGCTATTAGAAGTTTCCTAGGACACGCAGGTTTCTATAGAAGGTTCATTAAGAACTTCTCCAAGATCTCCAAGCCTTTGTGTGAGCTTCTAGAGCTGAATAAGCCATTCTTCTTCTCAAAAGAATGTTTTTTTGCCTGGACAACCCTTAAGGAAGCATTAGTCAAAGCACCTATTATAGTAGGACCAAATTGAGACCTCCCATTTGAGATGTTATGTGATGCGAGTGACTATGCAGTAGGGGTGATGCTAGGGCAGAAAATTGACAAACTAACACATCCTGTATACTATGCAAGTAAGACACTAAATGAGGCACAATGTAATTACACAACCCCGGAGAAGGAAATTCTAGCTGTAGTATTTGCCTGTGAGAAGTTTAGGAATTACATTGTAGGCACTAGGACAGTCGTGTACACTGATCATTCTGCACTAAAATACCTAATGAGGAAGGCTGATGCTAAGCCTAGGTTAATTAGATGGGTATTGTTGTTGCAGGAGTTTGACCTAGACATTAGAGATAAGAAAGGATGCGAAAATGTAGTTGCGGATCATCTTTCTAGATTGCGGCATAATTGCGATAAAATTGCGGAAACCGCAATTTCTGATGCCTTTATCGATGAGCATGTCTTTGTATTAGCACATCGTGATAACGATGAAGAACCTTGGTTTGCTGATATTGCTAACTTCCTTGCCTCGCAGGTATTACCAACTTTCAAGGGAGGACAAGAAAAAAAGAGGTTTCTACATGAAGCTAGGAAGTTCATCTGGGACGATCCTACACTCTACAAGACATGTGCAGATGGTTTGCTCAGGAAGTGTGTGTCAGCTGCTGAAGCGAAGTCTGTGCTGCAGCACTGCCATACATCTCCCTATGGTGGACACTTTGGTGGCCAAAGAACAACTGCAAAGGTGTTCCAGAGTGGCTACTATTGGCCCACGATCTTCAAAGATGCCCACGACCATGCACACAACTGCGATGAATGTCAGAGAACAGGTAACCTTAGTCGGAAGGATGAGATGCCTCTCACTTACATCTTAGAGTTGGAGCTCTTTGATGTGTGGGGCATTGACTTCATGGGACCATTTCCCCCATCAGCAGGTAACCTCTATATACTTGTAGCTGTAGACTATGTATCTAAATGGGTAGAGGTCATAGCATGTCCAACAAATGATGCCAAAACAGTCATTAAGTTCCTTAATAGACATATCTTTACTAGGTTTGGTACACCTCGGGCTATAATTAGTGATGAAGGGACTCACTTTATTAATAAAGCTATGGAAAAAGTGTTGGCTAAGTACAATGTTAGACATAGAGTAGCAACCCCTTATCATCCACATTCGAATGGACAAGCTGAAATATCAAATAGGGAGATTAAAAACATACTCGAAAAAGTGGTCAAACCCAATAGAAAAGATTGGTCGTTTAAGTTAGAGGATGCACTTTGGGCATATAGGACTGCATATAAGACACCCCTAGGTATGTCTCCTTATAGACTTGTGTATGGCAAAGCATGTCACTTACCATTCGAATTGGAAATCAAAGCATTTTGGGCCTTAAAAGAGCTAAATTATTGCGTGACCGATGCGGGAACATTGCGGTCTCTGCAATTACATGAGCTTGATGAGCTGAGACATATGTCCTATGAAAATGCCAAAATGTATAAGGAAAAAACTAAAATTTGGCATGATAGTAGACTTAGGATTAAGGACTTTAAGAAAGGCCAACATGTCTTGTTATTTAACTAAAGGTTGAGATTATTTCCAGGCAAACTTAAGTCCAGATGGTCAGGTCCTTTTGTTATAACTAATGTGTTTGTTCATGGTGCAATTGAGATTAGGAACCTGCAGAATGGGCAACCGTTTATGGTCAATGGTGCACGATTGAAGCATTACTACGAGGAAGGAGATGTGAAGACTCTCTCGGCCTTCCTCTTATCTGAAGCTTGAAAATAAAACCGAGAGGGGACGAGTGATTACTGTGCTCGTCCATGCGAGGCTATGCCTTAGTTTTTTTTTGTGTTGTTTTGTATTTCTTTGATTTTTATTTTGTGAGTTTAAGCGTGATTTTTATTACGAATTTGATGTTAATTTTGTACGTTTTAATAGGGGATCGAAAGAGGAAATCAAGGAGATGAATCAAGGGTAAAGAATCGATGAAGAAATCGGGCCGAATCAAAGATTGAGTTGTGAGAATCTTGGGATTTAAATCAAGAAAATCCTCAACGGCCATTTAATTGCGGTGGATTTGCTGAAACCGCAACAGAAAGAGCCGTTGGGATTCACTTGATTACAAATAGTCGTTAAAACAGCTGTGCCCTTACGCTTCCGTCATTCGTTGGACTTCAAGAAATCACTCTTCTTCTTCCTCTGCATCTCCTACCTTCAGATTTCTCCAAATCAACAATGGTGCTTACACGGGCTGAGCGATCTGCTTCCAAGAAGAAGTCACCGGACGCCGAGGTAGCTGCGAGAGAGGCACTACTTGCCTTGGCCGATGCCGAAGCTGCGCAACCCTCACGACCAACTAAGCTTCCAGTACGCAAGAAGAAGTGGAAGGTGGTGACTGAAATTCCTGCTGGTCCGTCTGAACCAGTGGGTACACCCAAGAAAAGGAAGTGCAAGATGGCAGTCGGGGACGCACCGATCAAGGAAAAGACTCCCACCGTGGAGAGTCAAGGGAGTGGTCGTCCATCCTACGAGACGGCCAGACAAAGCCCCGAGCCATCTCCACCTTCACAGAGCTCTGAGCTATCTCCATCTTCGCAGACGCCTGAGCCTGAAGCCCCGATTGAAGAACATCAAGAATCAGTGCCGAGCGAAGAGGCGGCTGAGAAAGATGAAGTCTTCTCTCCTTTGAGGGAAGTCAGCCCTGATAGCCCTGCAGAGGGGAGAGACTCGATGGATGAGACGTTGGGGGACTGCTGTTAAGTCTCTGAAAGTGACTTATTTAGGACCCATTTAGCTTAAGAAGATGTACACTTTTAGGTGTTTTTGATAGCATTTAGCCTAAACCTATGCTTAAATATGAGAATGAGAAGAAGGTAGCTAAATTAGGACTTATGCACAATAGGAAAGAAAAGGGTTGAAAACCGAAGGAAAAGAATGAAAAAAACTGCATTGCGACAGCATTGCGAAAACATTGCTGAAGCCGCAATTATTCAAGTGAAAACCGTAAGTTGACTGATCTTTTTCTGTTAATTTCCGTGATTTCAGGGATTCGTTCTTTCTCCTCCATCCATTCTGATATACGACGTTGAAGATTGATGGTTCTCCTTGGCCCAAACGCACCTGCAAACTACTATAAAAGGGGGTCAAAGTCGGAGGTTCAATCATCATCCGAAAGCGTAGAGTCTTCTCGCAGTCCATCTTTTCTCCTGTTTTCCTTTGCCGTCTGCTGGTTTCGAAGCTCAGCTGTTGGAATCGATAATCTGATAGGAAGGAGAGGAGATTCTTCTTCTCTCCTGATTGGATTCATCCAAGCAAGGCTGATCTTTTTGATCCTTCATTCGAGGCGACTGCAACGAGGCTTTCAAGCACCATTTACTGCTTTTTGTCTTTCCTTTCTCATTTCCAGCATTATTTAGTCATCGCTTCTGGTTTAGTGATTAGTCTACTTCATTTCGTTGCTTTCTGTCTTTGAATTATTTACTTTAAGTTTCCCTTTGTTCGTTCAAACATTCAAAGTAATCAAATTACAAGTCTTCATTTCACAGTTTCCATCTTCTGCTGCTACGGCTTTGTCTTACTGTTTGGAGTATATTTCCCTTCTAAGCATGTCTGTTTTATCTTACATTTCTGTTCTCTATATATCCATGAGTAGCTAAGTCACTTAGGGGCATGCTAATGGCAGAACTATAGGCTAAAAAACGTGAACCAAGTATGTAGGATAGCTCTCGAAGCATTGATTGTATGTAAGCTTCATTCCACGGGCAATTTCGATTGGCCATCCATTTTGTCCAAAGAACTCCTAACCTCTAGAAGGAGTAAGAGTTCAGAGTCGTATAATCATGCTAGCCTTTTATGGTAACCAGGAAACGGCCTAAGAATAGGCGTTTCCCTAGTACAAACTAAACACTTCTGTTTTAACAAGATGCTTAAGACCTTACTTTGAGTTGAGTAAACTAAAGAATCTAATGCATGGAATCGGACGATACATGAGATAGAGTGAGTTTGATGCATAGAGAGTTGATCTAATGCTTGGGAATCGTATTAAAATGCCTATAGGATAGTCGTTAGTAGCCCTTAATTCTCCATTTTACACACGTTTGCTGTTTTTACAATTGCGATAACATTGCGGTGTCCGCAATTCTGCTAAGTTACCATTCTGTTTAGCTGTTTTCTTCGTCGTTTATTAATTCCGTCTCTTGTCTTTTGAGTCTAATTTCAACTTGCATTTGTTTATGTTGTATTCCTTTACACATTCAGCAAAAATTAGATAATTAAAAACCAATTTTACCCCATCAAATCCACCCCTTCTTTCTTAACAAATACACTTCGTGAATAGCTAAAAATAAGTCTCTGTGGAAAAAACGAATGAAATATACTTACTACTTGCTGTAAGACCATGTATGCTTGCATGTTCTGAGTGCTCTCTCTACCTTCTTGCTTATTTATTCTTAACACATTGAGCACGCAACAAGTTTTTGGCGCCGCTGCCGGGGACTTATTTTAAGTGAAAACGAAGTTTGTTAAGTCTGAAACACCAAGTTATTTTCCATTGAATTTGATCCATCTTCATTTCTTCTTCAGGTACCATTCAGGGTAGTTTATGAATGAGACTCCAAGTAGTGATCTAGAGTTCAACCCTGAGCCTGAGAGATTATTTAAAGCTAGAAATAGAGCCAAGAAACGTCTCTTTAAACAACCCCTTTTACCTCAAATAATTGCTGAAACCGCAGAGTCTCCGCAATCCACTCAAGAAGAAATGGCTGGAATAGATCAAAACCTGGTGCCTGTCACTCGCAATCCCATTGAAATAGCGAATGACAAGGATAGCGCCATCCTTTCGTACCTAGTACCTATGCCTGGGGAGTTGAACCCCAGCATAATCCGTCCTGAAATCACTGCCAACTCATTCGAGTTAAAACCAGTGATGTTCCAAATGTTGTCCACTGTGGGACAATTCTTTGGAATAGAAAATGAGGACCCCCATAACCACCTTAGGAACTTCCTAGGAGTCAGTGATACCTTCCTCATTCCTGGAGTTTCCCAAGAAGCCCTGAGGCTATATTTTTTCCCTTACTCTTTGAGGGACAAAGCCAAAACGTGGTTAAATTCATTACCCTCAGGATCTGTCCTCAATTGGACAGACTTAGCGGAAAAATTCCTAGTCAAATATTTCCCACCAGATAGGAATTCGACCTTTCGTGATGATATCATCAAATTCAAACAAGCTCCGAGTGAGTCTCTTCACGAAGCTTGGACAAGATTCAAAGACCTTCTCATTAAATGTCCACACCATGGCATTCCATGGTGTATCCAAATAGAAGTCTTCTTTAAAGGATGCAACCCCAGCACCAGACAAGTTCTAAACTCATCTGCTGGAGGTTCCATGTTGTCCAAGAGTTACAACGAAGCTTATGAGATCTTGGAGAAGATCTCAACATCTCACTGTAGGTGGTCAGATGATCCAGTAGAGCCAACTAGAGCTCAAGACAAGGATGCTCTAAGCGCCATGAGCACCCAAATAAACGCCCTGACCAACCTAGTTAAGCAAATGGCTCAGGCCAATCTCCAAACCAGTGCCAATACTGCCACAGCCATGTCAATGGGCACCCAACCAAGTCAAGGCGAGGCACTTATCTGTGGATTCTGTGGGGAAGGGCACCCATATGAATACTGCCCTGGGAATCCATCCTCAGTCTGCTATGTTGGGAGCCAGCAGCAGCCTAGGAATAATCCCTACTCCAACACCTATAACCCTGGTTGGAGAAACCACCCAAACCTGTCATGGGGTGGCCAACAAAACACTAACCAAAATCCTAACCAACCTAGACCGAGTGGAACACCTGGTTTCACTCCCCAACATAACCAGTCAATGTACCAAAAACCATACAATCAACCTGTAGGATCGCTGCTGGTGTATGCGATAATGAGAGGTCTCACGATCAACGTGGGAGAAGTCATCACTGCTGCTATTGCTGAGTGCGCCAAGAAAGGTAAGGGACCACTGTTTTTCCCTAACACCATAACCAAACTATGTTTGCTTGCAGGAGTCCCCACCGAGCGCATGGAGCAGCAAATGGCTTACACAGGCCACTTGGAGCTGCCTGCTAGCCTGAGGCTGAAGAGGAAGGGGAATATGGAGTTTGAACTGGATAGGCTGGCTGCTGATCAGTCCCTATCCATGGCCTGCCTGATGGATATGCAGAGGAGAATGGCTCAATGGGCCACTTATGCGCAGGCAAGGGACAAGGAAGTTGCAGACCAACTTGGGTGCATCTTCCCTGACTTCCCCACAAATCTCCTGACTCCATGGGTGCCTCCACGACCACGACAACCAGATGAGGATGAAGATGTTTGAGTGCTGGTTTGAAGTGCACTGAAGGGAGTATTGCTGTTCCCTTAGAAAAAAAAAAAAAACAATTTTCTGCTTTCTGATAGACTATGTGAATTATGCTGTTTTAGTACACTTTTGATCTGTCTTAGATGCTTAGTTTTATGTTTTTAATTTTGCTTAGTATAGTCTGATGATAGGAGCCTAGGTAGGTTAGTTTTGTTTTATTTTTAGAAGAGCTTGAATGACTGGAAAAAGCATGCTTAGGGGCCTTAATCACTGTTATATCTGCCCTGACTTAATTGCGAAATAATTGCGGTCCCCGCAATTCTCATTACTAAAAGCATGTTTTGGACTGTCTGTTTAGCTAGGCTGTGATCTGTTTAAATTCCATCTTTTGCTGCTATCATGACTACCATATATAGCTTATCTAAAAGCATGTTGGATGAATGTCATAGGACACCCTTTGCTAGTTTAAATCAACCTCTAAAAAGCTCAGCATGTATAGCTTTAAGCCCTTGACTGTCTGTTTTTAAAATTACTGCTGCTGTGATATTTTCTTTTCAATGTTCTGTCTATGCCTAGGGCTTTAGATTCTCTTTGTTTTACCTTAGACTAGATGCTTCTAGGATAGTTTGGGGGTGTGCCACCTCAGACACTCATTGGGGACAATGAGTAGTTGGAGTTTGGGGGAGGCCACCCTAGGCCTAGGAACATTCCTCTCTCCCTTGGAAACATAAGCATTCTTCTTCTCCTTAAAATTGATGAAACTGAAAAAAAAAAAAAAAAAAATGCAAAATAGAATAAAGAGGGGGGTCTCTCTTAGGTTGCTAAGTAATCAGTGCCAAGTGTGTGACCCACAAGTGGCATTGCATCAAAAGGCAACCAAAGGAGAGGCCCCACCTAAGTAAGAAAAAGGGAAAAGAATAGGGAAGAAGAATGTATACCTAGGAGTTATAACTTTGTGGCTTAGGTGTCCTATTTAAAAAGAACTCTGATCCTCAATTAGCTAAGCACAAAGTTGTAACTTGTAGGGTTGTTTAGGGAGATGAGTGTTTTTCCAATGTAGTGATGCCAGGGTTTAGGTTGTTCTTTAAAGTACTACTGTCACCGTTAATACTAAGACTGGCATGACTCTAAGGAATCCTAGACACATTAAAAATAAAGCTAGAAGCATGTACTGAGTGTGAGGTAAAGCTAGGCAGAATTTGAAACCTTAGGGATAGTGGCATGATATGACAAAAGCAAATAGATCAGTTGTAGGAAGTTAATAAAAGCAGGTGAGTGTTAGGCAGGCGAAGTCAGAAGAAGCTAGATAAGAGGGTAGTTTTAAACTGAGAAGTGTGTCACAGGACAGCAGTGCTATAGATAGGGATATAAGGGAGTCAGTAAAGTGGTTAAAGAAGAAGAAACAGCAGCCTAGGTAAGTCCTTAGTGTGCTTGAGGACAAGCAAAACCTTAAGTTTGGGGGTGTGTTAAGTCTCTGAAAGTGACTTATTTAGAACCCATTTAGCTTAAGAAGATGTACACTTTTAGGTGTTTTTGATAGCATTTAGCCTAAACCTATGCTTAAATATGAGAATGAGAAGAAGGTAGCTAAATTAGAACTTATGCACAATAGGAAAGAAAAGGGTTGAAAACCGAAGGAAAAGAATGAAAAAAACTGCATTGCGACAGCATTGCGAAAACATTGCTGAAGCCGCAATTATTCAAGTGAAAACCGTAAGTTGACTGATCTTTTTCTGTTAATTTCCGTGATTTCAGGGATTCGTTCTTTCTCCTCCATCCATTCTGATATACGACGTTGAAGATTGATGGTTCTCCTTGGCCCAAACGCACCTGCAAACTACTATAAAAGGGGGTCAAAGTCGGAGGTTCAATCATCATCCGAAAGCGTAGAGTCTTCTCGCAGTCCATCTTTTCTCCTGTTTTCCTTTGCCGTCTGCTGGTTTGCGAAGCTCAGCTGTTGGAATCGATAATCTGATAGGAAGGAGAGGAGATTCTTCTTCTCTCCTGATTGGATTCATCCAAGCAAGGCTGATCTTTTTGATCCTTCATTCGAGGCGATTGCAACGAGGCTTTCAAGCACCATTTACTGCTTTTTGTCTTTCCTTTCTCATTTCCAGCATTATTTAGTCATCGCTTCTGGTTTAGTGATTAGTCTACTTCATTTCGTTGCTTTCTGTCTTTGAATTATTTACTTTAAGTTTCCCTTTGTTCGTTCAAACATTCAAAGTAATCAAATTACAAGTCTTCATTTCACAGTTTCCATCTTCTGCTGCTACGGCTTTGTCTTACTGTTTGGAGTATATTTCCCTTCTAAGCATGTCTGTTTTATCTTACATTTCTGTTCTCTATATATCCATGAGTAGCTAAGTCACTTAGGGGCATGCTAATGGCAGAACTATAGGCTAAAAAACGTGAACCAAGTATGTAGGATAGCTCTCGAAGCATTGATTGTATGTAAGCTTCATTCCACGGGCAATTTCGATTGGCCATCCATTTTGTCCAAAGAACTCCTAACCTCTGGAAGGAGTAAGAGTTCAGAGTCGTATAATCATGCTAGCCTTTCATGGTAACCAGAAAACGGCCTAGGAATAGGCGTTTCCCTAGTACAAACTAAACACTTCTGTTTTAACAAGATTCTTAAGACCTTACTTTGAGTTGAGTAAACTAAAGAATCTAATGCATGGAATCGGACGATACATGAGATAGAGTGAGTTTGATGCATAGAGAGTTGATCTAATGCTTGGGAATCGTATTAAAATGCCTATAGGATAGTCGTTAGTAGCCCTTAATTCTCCATTTTACACACGTTTGCTGTTTTTACAATTGCGATAACATTGCGGTGTCCGCAATTCTGCTAAGTTACCATTCTGTTTAGCTGTTTTCTTCGTCGTTTATTAATTCCGTCTCTTGTCTTTTGAGTCTAATTTCAACTTGCATTTGTTTATGTTGTATTCCTTTACACATTCAGCAAAAATTAGATAATTAAAAACCAATTTTACCCCATCAAATCCACCCCTTCTTTCTTAACAAATACACTTCGTGAATAGCTAAAAATAAGTCTCTGTGGAAAAAACGAATGAAATATACTTACTACTTGCTGTAAGACCATGTATGCTTGCATGTTCTGAGTGCTCTCTCTACCTTCTTGCTTATTTATTCTTAACACATTGAGCACGCAACAACTGCCTTCAGCAAATCACCACCAGGGCACGGCTAAGGAAGAAGGTGCCCAAGACTGTGAAGGCCAAACGGCCAAAAGCTTCCAAACGATCCAAGAAGAAGAAGGTCAGTAGTGAGCCTTCTTTGAAGAAGCTGAAGGTCGAGGCTGCTGAGTCGGCCAAGGCAAGGGATAAGGGGAAAGCCAAATTGTACCCCGAAGATGAACCTCAGGCTGTGAGGTATGTGTCTTCAGACGCAGAATCAAGGGGCAATGAGTTGAGGAAAAGAGTCCTACTCCACGAGAAGGGGTTTCTTGATGCATTGGCAGACCTACCGCAATTCTCGCGCGCAGGGATCACCAACCACGGCTGGGAAGAGCTGTGCAGACCGCCCATCCCTGCCTACTCCAGCATGGTGTACGACTTCTACGCAAATCTGACGCACCCCGAGGATGGTCTGTCCATGGTGAGGGGGATTGAGGTCGATTTTTCGGCCAAGACTATCAATGAAGCCTATGGCCTCAAGGGGCAGAAGTATACTGACTACGCGAGGATCATCGACGCACCAACTGAGGCTGTCCTGGAAGAAGCCCTGCGCATCATAGGCCAACCTGAGGCAGCTTGGACAATCTCACGTAATGGGAAGCACACTCTGATGAGTGCGACCCTTACGGCCAAGGCAGCCGTGTGGTTCTCCTTCGTGCGTAGACGTCTATCCCCGGTGACCCACGAAACCACCATAATTCAGGGGAGATCATTACTGGTGTATGCGATCATGAGTGGCCTCACTATAGATGTTGGTGAGGTCATTGCAGCCTCAATAGCCGACTGTGCCAAGAAAGGTAAGGGCCCTCTTTTCTTCCCAAACGCCATCACTAAGCTATGTTTACGTGCAGGTGTGCCAATCGAAAGGATGGAGAGGCAGCTGGCCTACACAGGTCATCTGGAGCTGCCTACAGGCCTGAGGATGCGTAGAAGGAGGAACATGGAATTTGAGCTAGACGGTCTGGCTGCAGCTCAATCTCTCTCCATGGCTTGCTTGATGGATCTCCAGCGCAAGATGGCGCAATGGGCTGAGTACGCTCAAGCAAGGGACGACAAAGACGTGGCTGACCAATTGGGATGCATCTTCCCTGCTTTCCCCACTGATCTCCTGAAGCCATGGACACCTCCAAGGGAGAGGAAGGATGATGATGAGGATGTTTGAGTGCCAGTCTGAAGGGCCCTTCGACGGAGTACTTTTGTCCCCTCTTAAAAAAGAAAAAAAAAACAAACTGCTTTTCATTTAACTTTGTGAATTCTGTCATTTTGAATCCAATATTTGATCTATTTTTCATTCTTTCTTTTGGTTGTTTAGGATAGTTTAGTTTAGGTAGATGGTATCTGAGTAGCTAGCTTGTTTTAGTTTCCTTTTTGTTTAGCTGTAGATGACTGGAAATAACATGCAAAAGGGGCTGCTTACTGATATATATGTCCTGCGGGTTCATTGCGAAATTATTGCGGATTCCACAATTTTTGTTAGTTATCGCATGCTATTGACTGACTGTTGGATAGGCTGGTTCTGTTTCAATTTTGTTCTCTTGCTGCTTTCTTGACTGCCATATATGACCTATCTGTGAGCATGCTGGATGAGTGTCTTAGGACACCTTTGATAGTTTAATTTAGCTCTCTTAAGTTGCTCAGCATGCGTATCTTTAAGTCCTTATCATACTGTTTTTTTTCAAAATTCTGCTGCTGTAGTATTTGCCTTAAGAAAGTTCATTCTATGCCTAGGACTTTTAGATTCTCTTTGTTTTGCCCTAGACTAGATGCTTCTAGGACAAGTTTTGGGGTGTGCCACCTCAGACTCTCATTGGGGACAATGAGAAGTTTAAGTTTGGGGGAGGCCACCCTAGGCCTAGGAACATTCCTCTCTCCCTTTAGACATAAGCATTCTTCTTCTCCTTTGAAAAAATGATGAACTAAAAAAAAATGAGAATAGAATAAAGAGGGGTGTCTCTCTTGAAGTTGCTGAGTAATCAGTGCCATGTGTGTAACCCACAAGTGGCATTGCATCAAAAGGCAACCAAAGGAGAGGCTCCAGCAAAGAAAGAAAGGAAAAGGGAAAAACTAAGGAAGAAGAGTGTATGCCTATGAGTTGCAGTTTTGTGCTTAGGTGTCCTGAATAAAAGAACTCTGATCCTCAATTAGCTAAGCACAAGGTTGTAGCTTATAGGTTTTTTAAGGGAGATGAATGTATATCCAATGTAGTGATGCCAGGGTTTAGTTGGTTCTGGAATGTACTACTGTCACTGGTTTGTACTAAGACTGGCATGACTCTAAGGAATCCTAGGTAGCTCAAAAGAAAAACATTAGAAGCATGTACTGAGTCTGGGGTAAAGCTAGGTAGAATTTGAAACCTTAGGGATAGTTGCACAATGAACTTAATGACAGAAGCAAATAGATCAGTTGTGGGGAGTTTATGAAACAGTAGGATCATAAGGCGAGAGAAGTCAGAAGAAGCAAAATGAGAAGTTAGTTTTAAACTTAGAAGTATGTCACAGGACAACATTGCCATAGATAGTGAACTTAGGGAAGTCAGCAAGTAGTTAGAGAGGTTAACAACAGCCTAGATAAAGTCATTAGATTGCTCGAGGACGAGCAAAACTTTAAGTTTGGGGGTGTGTTACGTCTCCAAAAGTGACTATTTTAGGACTTGTTTGCTATAGAAAGATGTACACTCTTAGGTATTTTTGGTAGGATTTAGCTTAAACTCGTGCTTATATATGAGAATTAGTAGAATGAAGCTAAATTAGGACTTATATGTAAAAGGAAAGGAAAAGAACCAAAAACAAAGTTGATAGAGTGAAAATTGCACATTGCTGAAGCATTGCGAAAACATTGCTAAAACCGCAATGTTTTAAGTGAAATCTGTAAGTTGTCTAACCAATTTCTGTTTTGTTCCGATCTTTCAGGGGCCCATTCTTTCTCCTGCTGCCACATAGAAGAACGACGTTGAGAATGGATGGTTCTCCTTGACCCAATCGTACCTACAGAACACTATAAAAGGAGGTCAAGATGGAAGGTTGAAACACACTCGAAAGGCGTAGACTCTCCAGTTCAACGCAGTCTTTTCTACTCTTTTTCTCTCTTCCGTATGTTAGTTTGAAGGGATCAGCTGTTGGAGTCGACAATCTGATAGGAAGAAGAGAAGATTTGTCTTCTCTTCTGATTAGATTCATCCAAGCAAGGCTTTCCTTCTTCCTTCAGCCGAGGCGTTCACAACGAGAAGCTCACGCACGGATCTACTTGCTTTACTGCTTTAGCTTTCTGTTTCCTTTGCTGTTTGTTGTTATTTCACTTTCGTTTGCCACTCTATTTCATTTCGTCTCTTTCTGTTTCGCTTTAGTTATTCAAAGTTGTCATTTGTTTAGTTCAAACGTTGGTTAATCAAAGCATTATTTCATCACTTCGCAAGTTCTTCACTTTCTCTGTTTACTGTCTTTGCCTTCTGTTTTGTCTTTAATATTTTACTAAGCATGTCGTCTCCATCTATTCTTCCCATTCCATCTTCATCCATGAGTAACTAAGTCACATAAGGGCATGCTAATGACAAGTCTATAGGTAGAAATACGTGAATCAAGCATGTAGGATAGCTCTCAAATGCATTGAATGTATGTAAGCTTCATCCCACGGGCAATTTCAATTGGCCATCCATTTTGTCCAAAGAACTCCTAACCTCTGGAAGGAGTAAGAGTTCAGAGTCGTACATTCATGCTAGCCTCTCAAGGTAGCCAGAAAACGACCTAGGAATAGGCGTTTTTCTAGTACAAATCAATACTTGCTTTTATAAATAGGTGCTTAAGGCCTTACTTGGACATGAGTAAACTAAAGGATCTAATGCATGAAATCGGAAGATACATGAGAATGAGTTAGTTTGATGCATGATGAGTTGATCTACTGCTTGAGAATCGTGTGAAAAAGCCTATAGAGAAGTCGTTAGTAGCCCTTGTTTCCACACTTTACACATAATTCGCTGTTAGTAACATTGCTAAATAATTGCTGTTTCCGCAATTCCTTTAGTTCAAATTTTGCCTTAGCCATTTCTCTCTTCGTTTGTTATTCTCTTCTCTTTACATTCAAGTTTATTATCTACTTGCACTTGTTTATGCTTCCATCATTTACACATTCCTTAGTAATTAGGCACTTTAAAACCAAATCTACCCCATTTAATCCACCCATTCTCACTTAACAAAACACTTCGCTAGTAACTAAGAATAAATCTCTGTGGGAAATCGAATGAAAAAATACTTATTACTTGCTACAAGATCATGTATGCTTGCATGTTCTGAGTGCTCTATCATTGCATCTTTATTTTAAACATTGAGCACGCAACAGTGACACCTTTGTCATTCCAGGAGTATCTCAAGAGGCTTTGCGATTATACCTATTTCCATATTCAATGAGAGACAAAGCCAAGACATGGTTGAATTCATTCCCCTCTAGATCAATTGTCAACTGGACGAACCTAGCTGAAAAGTTCGTGGTGAAATATTTCCCATCAGATAGGAACTCCAACTTTCGAGATGACATCACCAAGTTCAAGCAAGCTGAGAACGAATCTCTACATGAAGCTTGGACCAGATTCAAAGATCTTTTACTTAAATGTCCATACCATGGCATTCCATGGTGTATCCAGATCGAAGTATTCTTCAAAGGATGCAATCCCAGCACGAGGCAAGTGTTGAATTCCTCAGCTGGAGGTTCGATGTTATCCAAGAGCTACAATGAAGCCTATGAGATTTTCTCCAAAATCTCAACATCACATTGTCGATTGTCAGACGATCTTGTGGAGCCAAACAGAAGGAAGGCTCAAGACATGGATGCACTCAGTGCAATGAGCAGCCAGATCAATGCTCTGACCAACCTGGTGAAGCAAATGGCTCAAACCAATATTCAACAAAGTGTCAACACGGTAGCAGCTGTTTCAACAAGCTCAACAGTTAACCAAGGTGAGGCACTAGTCTGTGGATTCTGTGGGGAAGGGCATATATATGACTTTTGCCCTGGGAATCCATCCTCGGTGTGCTATGTTGGAAATCAACAACAACCAAGGAACAACCCCTACTCAAACACATATAACCCTGGTTGGAGAACCCACCCAAATCTCTCTTGGGGTGGACAACAAAGCACAAACCAAGTGCAAAATCAACCAAGACCAAGTGGAACATTTGGTTTCACTCAACAAACTAATCAACCCCCATATCAGAAACAATATGGAAACCACCAACCAATGGGACCATCAGTGGAGAACTTGCTGAAGGAGTACATAGCAAAGAATGATGCAACTTTGCAGAGCCAGCAAGCAACCCTGAGGAGCTTAGAGAATCAAATCGAGCAGTTGGCAAACGAGCTGAAGAATAGGCCCCAAGGCAGACTACCTGCAGACACTGAAACGCCAAGAAGGGATGGTAAAGAACAAGTTCAAGCTATTGAACTCCGAAGTGGAAGGCCATTGGTGATCAACAACAAAGAAGCACCAAAGAGAGTAGAGAATGAAGAGTCTAGTGCTCCACTGGATTCTCTGCCCAACCTTGATCAAATACAACCAAGCACAACAAGGGTGAGGCTGGAACCTATCATTGAGGAACCAGAAGAAATTCCTAGGCCTCCACCTGTCATTAGGCAACCTGAATTGCCTACCTATGTGCTACCACCTCCATTCCCTAGACGTCTAAACAAGAAACAAGAACAGGAAGCGCATTTTCATCAGTTTTTGGAAATTTTGAAACAAGTTCATGTTAATATTCCCTTTGTGGAAGTTTTGCAGTCTATGCCATCATATGTAAAATTCTTAAAAGATATTATCACTAACAAAAAAGTTATTGATTTATTTGAAACAGTGAATCTCACTGAGGAGTGCAGTGCCATACTCCAAAACAAGCTGCCAAAGAAGGAGAAGGACCCTGGTTCCTTCACTTTGCCAGTGGAGTTGGGAGGCAAACATGTGGGCAGAGCTTTGTGTGATCTGGGAGCCAGCATCAACGTCATGCCCTTATAACTATTCAAACAACTTGGGATAGGAGAAGCACGCCCAACCACAGTCACCTTGCAACTTGCAGACAGATCCATTTCATACCCTGAAGGTAAGATTGAGGATATACTAGTCAAGGTTGACAAATTTATTTTTCTTGCAGACTTTATAATCTTGGACTACGAGGCAGACAAGGAGGTGCCAATCATACTGGGCAGACCTTTCTTAGCCACAGGCAGGGCTCTAATCGATGTCCAAAAAGGTGAGCTTACCATGCGAGTCCATAATGAAGAGGTTAAGTTCAGTATTTTTAAAGCTCTAAGGTACCCCTCTGATCTTGAACACTGTGCTACTGTGGATATAGTAGACTCGTTAATTGAAGAAAAATTTGAGCATGAACTGTTATAAAAGCATGCTACTAATTATGCACAAGTAGATTTGAATGACTTAAATATGTCTGAATTGATGGATGTATCTATGGATAACACTCAGCATGTATGCATGACTAATGAAGTATCGGAAAGAAATGCAACTCCTATGATGCCATCCATTGAACAACCACCTTTATTAGAACTTAAACCATTGCCTGAACATCTTAAATATGCATATCTAGGAGAGAAAGATACCTTGCCTGTCATTATTTCGTCCAAATTAAATAAACAGCATGAAATTGCGTTAATATTGCTACTTAAGCAACATAGAAAAGCTATAGGTTGGACGATTGCTGACATTAGGGGTATAAGTCCCTCATATTGCATGCATAAAATATTGTTAGAGGAAGAACATACACCTAGAATAGATCATTGATAATTGCATTTTGGAGCTCATTATCATTCCCTAATTTTGGCTAAATACCGCATTTAATTAGTTAATTTGTCTCATTTGTAAGAGAATTGCAGTGAAGAGCTCATTCGTCCATTGGACCCGTTTTGTAGCTAAAAGGTGTGTTTTAACGCCCTGGGAATGCATCGGGAAAAGGGGAAGCTGTTCCAAGAAGAACCGGACCAAAATTGCCTAGGAGAGGCAATTTTCCAGCAGAAACCCGAGAGCAAGCGTCGAGATGCTTGCTCAACGCTTCCCAGTGTCTAGACTTGGCCGCGGCGTCGAGATGCTCCGAGGGGCGCGCGCGCTGGAAATCATCGGGGCAGCGTCCAGACGCTCGCCCAGCGTCTCGACGCCATCGCGAGGCGCGCGCTGAATATTTAGGTCGCAGCGTCGCAACGCTGTCACAGCGTCTCGACGCTACGACGATTTTAAAGACCTGAAGGACGATTTTTCAGCAGCCAAGTTCGATTTTCATCTTCTTCCTCTCGGGTTTTCTTCCGTTTTTAGCTTTGCTCCGCCATTTGTGGCCTAGTTTTGGAGCTTTTCTTTGTAATAAGGTTAGAGATGATGGCCAATGCCTCCGTTGGAGCGTTTGTGACGATCCCCTCCATGGTCGGCTAAGGTACTGTGAACGATTCGGGATGATTCAGGGGTTATTTGTTAGGCTTTTACATTTTGATAATCTTTGCTTATGGTTCTGAATAGGCTTAAATTATTGATTGCATTTGTTATTCTTGCTTAAACCCATGCATAAGTTAGATTTCGACGACGGACAATCGAGTTTTCTAGCGTATGTTACTGTTATAGAATAGCGATGCCTTGCCTCTCCTTTTCGCCATAGTAACACAGGATAACAAAACAAATCGGAGTATCGATGTATGTATACTGATTGTTGGGTACTTTAGGGTTGTCGGGTAGCCAATTAGCAATGAGAATGCATATTCGAATGTTCGTCGCGGTTAGCTAGTGACTGTTTAGAGTCAATTTGGGGATGATCACTCTAATGAGGCTTTGAATATTGTTTAGTTAGGACTTTAGTTCTAATTAATTAATATGGAGCCGGTTACAAAAGGGGTTCCCAGGTAACCGACCGCGTGCATATCAAAATATTAAGCCTAGATTTGAATTAAATGATAAATAGTAGAATGCCTAGCAAAATCCCGAAATCCCCCGAAACGATCACTCTTCAATCTCTTTCTCTTTAATTTTTCCGTTAGCGATTAATTTCTCTCGTTGCATGCTTAAATCCCCCTCTTGTTACAAAAACCCAATTGATCGATTAATTTCCATTCCAAACTTTAATTTCAATATGATTATTCCCTCTCTGTGGATCGACCCTGTTGCCGCTAGCTGCAAAGCTAAGGTTAAAAGGCTTATAAATTTATTTTGGCAAGCCTCAACAGCTTGATATTTAGCGATTGTTCAAAAAGATCGTTACCAAAATTGGCACCGTTGCCGGGGAGGGCATTATTGATTGAAATTATGTTTGATTTTGATTTTGGTTGATTGATTGTGTGCTGAAAAGTTTTTCTGTTTGTTTCTGCATGTTTAAAATATTTGTTGTTGTATGACCCATTCTTCTGAGTTTAGTGGATTGCAGTACATCCCAGAACTTGATAGAGAAGAGCGGCGGTTGAGAATAGAAGCCCGGGAGGGGCAGAGATTGTTTGAGGAAGAAGGCGATCCCTTCTTGCGTGAAGAGATGGCACAAGGAGATGTGCCGAGAACTTTGAAGCAGCTGGCAGCGCCAGATTTGAATTTGCAGCCCCTGTGCATCAACTACCCCGTGGTAGCAGGTAATTTTGAGTTAAAATCTGGATTAATTCACCAATTGCCTTCTTTCGAAGGCAATGCAGGCGAGGATGTGAATAAACACCTGATGGAGTTCCACTGCGTTTGATCGGGGATGAAGCCCCCAGGTGTGACGGAGGAGTAGTTGAATCTAAGGGCATTCCCCTTTACACTGAAAGACAAAGCCAAGGACTGGCTTTACTATTTGCCCTCCAGTTCGATCACGACGTGGCAGGACATGAAGAGGGTCTTTTTTGGAGAAATACTTCCCTGCGTCCCTTGCCAAAACGCTGAGGAAGAGGATATACGGGATTACCCAGGACGTGGGTGAATCCCTACACGAGTATTGGGAACGCTTCGGGCGCCTGTGCGCGAGCTTTCCGCATCATCAGATAGCCGACCAGCTTCTAATTCAATATTTCTATAAGGGTATGACTCCTCATGATCGGCAGATGATCGACGCAGCGAGTGGTGGGGCACTGATTGACAAGACCCCAGTTGAGGCCAAGCAGTTAATTGCAAACATGGCAGCCAACTCGCATCAATTCGGTATTCGTGGAGCAGGACAAGTCCACCAGGTTGGGCAGATAAATGAGATGTCTGAGATGAAGGCCCAGGTGGCCGAGATTGGGAATTTATTGAAGAAATTTGTCGGAGGAAACCGCGAGGCGGAAGAGGTCAACGCCATAGGGGGATATGCTTCCAACCCTAGGATGTATGATCCTTATTCAAACACGTACAACCCCGGTTGACGAGACCACCCCAACTTGAGCTATGTGAACAGAGAGGGACAACAACGTTATCAAGGCCAGTCATATGATAGGCCTAACAACTCCTCCCAAGCTCAAGCCTCTAGTTCCTCCAGTTCTATGGAAGAGATGGTCAGAACCATCGTGACGTTGATAACTCCATTTTGGAGCTATTATTCATTCCCTAATTCAAGCTAAATTCCGCATTTAATTGTTTAATTTATCTCGTTTATAGGAGAATTGCGGTGAAGAGCTCATGCGTCCATTGGACTCGTTTCGGAGCTAAGAGCGGTGTTTTAACGCCTTGGGAGTGCATCGGGAAAAGAGCAAGCGTCGAGACGCTTGCTCAACGCTGCCAAGCGTCGAGACCCTGCCGTGGCGTCGAGACGCTCCGAGGGAGGCGCGCGCAAGAAATCATCGGGCCAGCGTCGAGACGCTCGCCTAGCGTCTCCACGCCATCGCGAGGCGCGCGCGGTTTCATTAGGTCGTAGCGTCGCGACGCTGTCCCAGCGTCCCGACGCTCCAACGAATTTAAAAGGCTGTAAGGACGATTTTGCAGCCATCTTTTGCCATTTTTCGAACTTCATCTTCTTCCTCTCGGTTTTTCTTCCATGTTTAGCTTGGCTGCGCCATTTGTGGCCTAGATTTGGAGCTTTTATTTGTAATAGGTTTAGAGATGATGTCCATGGCCTCCGTTGGAGCGTTTGTGACGATCCGCCCCATGGTCGGCTAAGGTATTGTGATCGGTTTGGGGTAATTTAAGGGATTATTTGTTAGACTTCTAACACTTTGATAATCCATGCTAGAAATTCTGATTTGGTTTCTGATTTGTATGCATTTGTTGTTCTTACTTCATCCCATGCATGTGTTAGATTTTGCTGACGGACAATCGAGTTTTCTAGCATATGTTAGAGTTAAAGAGTAGCGATGTCGTGCCTCTCACTATTCGCCTAGTAACACAGAACAATGAAATAAATCGGAGTATCGAGTCATGCATGATAACTGTTGGGTACTTCAGCGTTGGCGGGTAGCTAGTTAGCAATTTGATTACGTGGTCGAATGTCCGTCGCGGTATGCTAGTGACTGTTTAGAGTAAATTTGGGTCTGATCACTCTAATGAAACTTTAAACAATGTTTAATTAGATCTTTTGATTTAGTTAATTGCTATGGAGCCGGTTACACAAGGGGGTTCCCAGGTAACCGACCGCGTGTATGACAAACTGTTAGCCTTAGGATTGTATTAAATGATAAGTGGTAGAATGTCTAGCAAAGAAATTCCAAAAATCCCCGAACCGTGCACTCGTTAATCTCTCTCTCTTTAATTTCCTTCCGTTAGCAATTTATTCTCTTGTTGCATGCTTAAACTCCCCCCTTTGTTACAAAACCCAATTGGTCAATTAATTTCTATTTCAAACTTTAATTTCAATCACGTCCTTCTCTTTGGATCGACCCTGTTGCCGCTAGCTGCAAAGCTAAGGTTAATAGGTATATAAATTGTATTTTGGCAAGCCTCGACAACTTGATATTTAGCGATCATTCAAAAAGATAGTTACCAAAATTGGCGCCGCTGCCGGGGAAGGCAAAAATTGATTGAAATTATGTTTGATTTTGATTTTGGTTGATTTGTTGTGTGCTGAAAAATTTTGTATGTTTAAAATTTTGTTTGTGTATGACCCGTTCTTTTGAGATTAGTGGATTGCAGTTTATTCTTGAGATCGAAAGAGAAGAGCGGCGGTTGAGAAGAGAAGCCCGCGAGGGGCAAAGGTTGTTTGAGGAAGAAGGCGATACCTTCTTTGGTGACGAAATGGCACAAGGAGAAGTGCCAAGGACGTTGAAACAGCTGGCAGCGGCAGATTTGAATTTGCAACCCCTGTGCATCAACTACCCCGTGGTAGCAGGTAATTTTGAATTAAAGTCCGGTTTAATTCACCAATTGCCTTCTTTCCATGGCAATGCAGGCGAGGATGCGAACAAGCATTTGATGGAGTTTCATTGCCTCTGTGCGGGGATGAAGCCTGTTGCGTGCTCAATGTTTAAAATAAAGATGCAATGGTAGAGCACTCAGAACATGCAAGCATACATGGTTCTGTAGCAAGTAATAAGTATTTTTTCGTTCGATTTCCCACAGAGATTTATTCTTAGTTATTAACGAAGTGAGATGTTAAGTGAGAACGGGTGGTTTAAATGGGGTAGATTTGGGTTTAAAGTGCCTAACTATTAAAGAATGTGCGAGATATGAAAGCATAAACAAGTGCAAGTAAATAATTAAACTCGAATGTAGAGGGAAGAGAATTGCAAAACAGCAAACTAAGAAAAATGACTAAGGCAAAAATTTGAACTAAGAAAATTGCGCAGACAGCAATTTTCTTGCAATGTTACTAACAGCGAATTAGGGGTAAAGTAGGGAAATAAGGGCTACTAACGACTCCTCTATAGGCTTTTTCATACGATTCTCAAGCAGTAGATCAACTCATCATGCGTCAAACTAACTCATTCTCATGTATCTTTCGATTTCATGCATTAGATCCTTTAGTTTACTCATGTCCAAGTAAGACCTTAAGCATCTATTTATAAAAGCAAGTTAATAGTACTAGGAAAACGCCTATTCCTAGGTCGTTTTCTGGCTACCATAAAAGGCTAGCATGAATGCACGACTCTGAACTCTTACTCCTTCCAGAGGTTAGGAGTTCTTTAGACAAAATGGATGGCCAATCGAAATTGCCTGTGGGATGAAGCTTACATACATTCAATGCATTTGGATCTAACCTACATGCTTGGTTCACGTATTTCTACCTATAGACTTGTCATTAGCACACCCTCATGTGGTTTAGTTACTCATGGATGAAGATGGAATGGAAAGAGTAGAGAATGTAGACATGCTTAACAGTACTGAAATGGAAATTAAAGAAAACAACAACAAGGAAAGCACGAGGAAGGCGTAAACTAGTCAAACACTTCTTTGATTGAAACAAGGTCCAAAACTTACGAAGCAATAACTCTAAACTAAAAAGGACTAAACAGAAAGTGTCGAAACAAGCTAACGTAGTAAACTAAAACATCAACCAACAACAGAAACAAAGGAATGACAGAAGGTAACAGAAAGCAAGTAAATTGTGTGCGCGAAGCCCGTCGTTGCCAACGCTTCGGATGAAGGAAGAAGGAAAGCCTTGCTTGGATGAATCCAATCAGAAGAGAAGAAAGATCTTCTCTTCTTCCTCCCAGAATGTCGACTCCAACAGCTGAGACCTTCAAGCCAACAAACGGAAGACAAAACAGGGAGAAAAGATTGCGTTGAGATGGGAATTCTACGCTTCCAGCTTGTTTCTGTCCTTCCCCCTTGACCTCCTTTTATAGTATTTTGCAGGTACGATTCAGCCAAGGAGAACCATCCAATCTGAACAACAACACTCCACGTGGCAGCAGGAGAAAAAATGAGCAGCTGAAAGATCATAACAAAATAGAAATCGGTTAGACAACTTAACAAATTTCACTTAAAACATTGCTGAGACAACAATGTTTTCCCAATGTTTGAGCAATGTGCAAATTTCAAGTCTTTAGCTTTGTTTTTGGTTCTTTTTCTTTCCTTTTACACATAAGTTCTAATTTAGCTTCATTCTACTAATTCTCATATATAAGCACAAGTTTAAGCTAAATTCTACCAAAAATGCTTAAGAGTGTTCATCTTTCTATAGCAAATAAGTCCTAAAATAATCACTTTTGGAGACGTAACACACCCCCAAACTTAAGGTTTTGCTCGTCCTCGAGCAATAAAAGGACTTTATTTGGGCTGCTATTACTCTCTCTAACTGCTTACTGACTTCCCCAAATTCACTATCTAAGGCATTGCTGTCCTGTGACACGCTTCTAAGTTTAAAACTAACTTCCCATTTTGCTTCTTCTGATTTATCTCGCCTTATAATCCTACTGTTTTATTAACTCCCTACAACTGATCTATCTGCTTTGGTCATTAAGTTCATTGTGCAACTATCCCTAAGTTTTCAAACTCTTCCTAGCTTTACCCTAGACTCAGTACATGCTTCTAATGTTTCTCTTTTGAGCTGCCTAGGATTCCTTAGAGTCATGCCAGTCTTAGTATAAACTAGTGACAGTAATACTTTTCATAGAACAACCTAAACCCTGACATCACTACATTGGATATACATTCATCTCCCTAAACAAACCTACAAGCTACAACCCTGTGCTTAGCTAATTGAGGATCAGAGTTCGTTAACATAAGACACCTAAGCACAGAAGCTATAACTTATAGGCATACACTCTTCTTCCTTGGCTTTTTGGTAGAGGTACTTTTGGGGTACTCCAAATTCAAGCTATCGAGGCTTGCCAAAATAACATTTATAATACCGAAACTACTAAGCTTTGCAGCTAGTGGTAACGGGTGTCGAACCACAGGGAACCTAAATTACTTTCTCTTAACTAATTTCTATTTGTTTTTAAACTAAGACACAAAAGCAATTAAAAGGGGGGTTTGATTAAATCTAAACTAACGGGAAAATAAATGCGAAAAGTAAAGCGCGGAAAAATAAATGTGACACGTGCTCCTAATTCGAGTGTCGGGGTTCATCTTGATGCGCTTAGTTCATAGGGATTCTAATTCGCAAAGTTGTTCTATTTCATGCACACAAAATGCTTCGTCCCAAACGGGTCCGAAGCACCCCAAAGAATTAATTAGAGGCGTAAATTCTAATTAAACATGCTTCCCAATTAATCTAAGTTCTTGACGCTTAAACCAATTAACAAACAGTAACGGGTATCATTGAGACGAATTAATCCTAAAACTAATTCGATTTCTCTCCTAACCTTGAGCCCACCTTGATTAGCCACGAGCTAGACCCTCGCTACGACGCATTAAAGCCTACAAGAATTAATGCTTAGCCTACTACATGCGTAACAAAATATGGGTGTCAATCCTAATTCGAAAGGCATGTTATTCGTTCTTAACACAGATTGGAGATGCAAGAGATAAATAAAACTAAGCTAGACATTCATACAAACCCTCGCTAAGCATCAAGATTTACCCCTAATACACGAATTAGAGCACTTACCTTAGCTCCCCGTTGTGCAAATCAAGCGAAATCAATAATGTTGGAGCTTTATTGAAGAAGTAATGGAAAATGTACAAGTTTAGAGCTCCCACCCGAGCCTAACAATGGTGGATAAACCAAAAATGGAACAAAAGTTGCGGCTAAAAACGGAGAAGAAAGGCTTTTAAAGCCGTCGGAGCGTCGAGACGCTAGGGCAGCGTCTCGACGCTGTGCCCTAAGTTGGCAGCGCGTGCGCACGGGGTAGCGTCGAGACGCTTGCGCGGCGTCGAGCGAGCGTCTCGACGCTGTCGCTCGACGCTTGCTCTCGGGTGCGAATTCAATTTTGTGCTTCAGACTTCGGAGCGTCTCGACGCTTGGGCAGCGTCGAGCTAGCGTCGCGACGCTGTCGCTCGACGCTAGCTCTCGGGTTTGGTGGCCAACTTTTGCCTTCCAATGGCAAATTTTGCCATTTCTTCAATTCTTCAAGCCCCTTGGCTCCCGATGCGTCCATGAAGCTCTAAAACGTTGCTTTTAGCCCCGAAACACGCCCTCGGACTCCTCGAGCTCTCAACCATGAATTTACCTACAAAGAGGGATTTTAATCAATATCGAGCATGGTTTTAGCTATAATTAGGGAGTAAATAATAGCTCTATTTTGGAGCTATCAAAATACCCCCAACCTAAATCTTGCTAGTCCTCGAGCAAGGCTAATAAAGAATTTGACTCTAAAGGACCATGCTTACATGCTTCTAATTCAAACCTCAATGCTTTTTGCAAATCTAAACAGAACATAATCACGAAAGCAATCAACGCATGCATTTAATCAAGATCACATCAAAAATTAACTATCGCTGCCTAACGTGTGTGTGTGCTAGCAAACCTATCCTAAACCAACGTAAACTCGGAAAAACTGCATGCAACATGTCATCCCGTTTTCCCCCTACTTCTAGCGTTTAAGAACAGTCTAAACTTGACTTACACGAGAGAGAGTAATAAATTAAGAGACCTAAAATTTTTCTCATTCCTTTTTCTTTTCTTTGAGTACTTTGTACTCTTTGTTAAGGTTCTTTGAACCCAACTTTATTTTCTTTTTTTTTCTTTCCCATCCCGAGTTGCCTAACATATCAAACTTAGGACTAAGCTTCACATTTTTAAGGACTAACGCTCACTTCTTTAGTGCGCACTTAAGAAGGAGGAACGCCTCGGGAGAATTTTCTAGCCAAACATGCTTTTTCTAATTTTTTTTTTTTTATTTAGGTAGCTCATGCTACTCGATTAATCGACCACTAACTCTCGTGCAACAAGCTACCTAAGGGTGCCTTTCGGGGTGACAACAAGAATTAACCCTACATTCAATCAACTAAGCCTACGGAGTCTAAGATGAGGTTGCTAAGTGCTCGATAGATGCAAGGGAGCAACATAAATTTTTTTAAAATTTTTGACATGAACCTAATAAATGCAAAGCTACATCATGCAAAAACTAGATTATTTAAATGCTCAGATTCCAAAAAGACACTTCCTAGATCGTCATAATCAGAAAACATATAAACAGAGTCCCAAGCACTTCAAATTTTAAATTAGCACTGCTCAACAAACTGCACATGGAATCCATCCAACAGACAACTCCACCCCCAACCTAAAATTATACATAGTCCTCTATGTATCACACTTCAGACTAAGCAAATAAAACGCACAAAATAAAAGGGAACAGAAAACCTCCCCTGAATTTTGTGAGGCTGACGGCTGGAGCAGTGCACTATTCGCCCGCTGTCCCGATCCTTAAGCCACAAAACAACCTACAAAAGAAAGCAAGAAAAAGCTAAGCTAGGAAAATAAAAACTGAAAGTAAAAACATGAATTTAAAAACACATGGGTTGCCTCCCAAGAAGCGCAATTTTTTAACGTCGATATGCTCGACGTGTCCTCCACTCTGTCAGGGTACATAAAAATTCTCGTACTTCTTCGGCCCCTTTTTCCTTGAATCAACGAAGCCTGCTAAGAGAAGCAAGCTCTTCGACTTTTCTAGGCAGCCGGACAGAGTTGTTATTTTTTTGGTATTTTTGATATATGGAAAAATAAAAGACTCAACAGACTCAAACAAAATAAAAGCAGACTCAACTGACTCAACAGAATTAAAAGACTCAACTAACTGAACAGAAAATAAAGACTCGACCAAAGGAGGGATCGCATTAAAATTCCTGAGGCAACCAACATTAACAGAAGTACAGATGGAAGGGGGCATGCAAGATAAATCTCCTAGATTACATGAATTATCACCAGGCATAACACAAGGAGATAAATAATCTAAAGGCACAATTCCCACTTCCTCATCCATCACATCAACATTTTCATAGCATGCTGGTTCTACATCCTCAAAGAAAAGATTTCCTAAAATATTCTCATTATCAGACAGATGCTCGAGCTCATCAGCGCATGAATTTTCAAATAAATTTTCAATGCAAAAATCATGCTCTAAGTCAAAATCAATCGGTGGAGACATACTTACCTTATAAAACTCTCCGGGTTCCTCTTCATCTGAGAGATATTCTGCTAGAAATTCTTCTAGAGTAACCAACTTTGGAGAAGTCTTAGCTCCACTCCTTAGCTCGTTCGCATCACTAATCTCTTCGGGATGCTCCTCGAGGTCAAGCTCATCCTCCTCGGCCTCACTGTTCTTGCCTCCGCATGTCATAAATTCTTCGATTCCTTCATCAAAATCGAGGTACATCTCGATAATGACCTCCTCCCCAGAAGTTCGGAGAAGGTCTTCGGCGCTGATCTTCGGACCACGCCCCCAAAATTGCTGTCGAAGATCTGCCATGCTATAACAAGAAGACACAAGAAAAGGAAAATATTTTTGTGGTTTTTGAAAAAATAAAATTTAACTAAGAGAAACTAAATGGCTCCCCGGCAACGGCGCCAATTTTGGTAGAGGTACTTTTGGGGTACTCCAAATTCAAGCTGTCGAGGCTTGCCAAAATAACATTTATAATACCGAAACTACTAAGCTTTGCAGCTAGTGGTAACGGGTGTCGAACCACAGGGAACCTAAATTACTTTCTCTTAACTAATTTCTATTTGTTTTTAAACTAAGACACAAAAGCAATTAAAAGGGGGGTTTGATTAAATCTAAACTAACGGGAAAATAAATGCGAAAAGTAAAGCGCGGAAAAATAAATGTGACACGTGCTCCTAATTCGAGTGTCGGGGTTCATCTTGATGCGCTTAGTTCATAGGGATTCTAATTCGCAAAGTTGTTCTATTTCATGCACACAAAATGCTTCGTCCCAAACGGGTCCGAAGCACCCCAAAGAATTAATTAGAGGCGTAAATTCTAATTAAACATGCTTCCCAATTAATCTAAGTTCATGACGCTTAAACCAATTAACAAACAGTAGCGGGTATCATTGAGACGAATTAATCCTAAAACTAATTCGATTTCTCTCCTAACCTTGAGCCCACCGTGAAAACGTTAATCAACTCATACCCCCAACCGTCACTTGGGCTCGAATTGATTAGCCACGAGCTAGACCCTCGCTACGACGCATTAAAGCCTATAAGAATTAATGCTTAGCCTACTAACATGCGTAACAAATTATGGGTGTCAATCCTAATTCGAAAGGCATGCTATTCGCTCTTAACACAGATTGGAGATGCAAGAGATAAATAAAACTAAGCTAGACATTCATACAAACCCTCGCTAAGCATCAAGATTTACCCCTAATACACGAATTAGAGCACTTACCTTAGCTCCCCGTTGTGCAAATCAAGCGAAATCAATAATGTTGGAGCTTTATTGAAGAAGTAATGGAAAATGTACAAGTTTAGAGCTCCCACCCGAGCCTAACAATGGTGGATAAATGATAGCTCTAAAATAGAGCTATAATTATAGACTTAAATCTAGCTAAATGCCATGCTTAATTTAGTTAAATTGCCTTATTATAGGTGTTTTCGTGGCGAAGAGCTCGGGAAGTCCATTTATGATTTTCGGGGCTAAAACGGTCATTTAAGAGGTTTCGGGAAGTGTTCGGGTCAAAAAGATAGGCCAAACGGAGCTCGGGAGCCAAAACGACCCAAAATTGGGCTTAGACCCGAGAGGGCAGCGCCCAGGCGCCCAACGAAGGCAGCAGCCCAGCACGCCCACGCCCGCGCCCAGACGGCCAGACGCGCGCCCGTCATCGTAGGTCCGCGCGCGCGCCTCGCCTCACCCGCGCCCAGACCGCTCGCGCCCTCGCCCGCTGGTGCGCGATATTTTGAACTATCGCTTAATCTCAAGCTGTCGAGGCTTTCCAAAATACGATTTATAAAACCTATAACCGAGGCTTTGCAGCCAGTGGTAACAGGGTCGATCCAAGGAGTAAGAACGATCAAAATCACAATTAAAATTGGGATTTAATTAATTGATTGATTTTTGGTAACGGGGGGTTTTAGCATGCAAGAGAAATATTAAAAACGCTAACGGAAGAAAGAATAACAAGTAGAAAACGTGTGCACGGTTTGGGAGTTTCGGGATCAAATGCTAGACAATTTTTGGTTCATCATTTAACGCAGAGTTCATGGTATTCAGTTTATTATGCACGCGGACGACTACCAGAGAAGCCCCAAAGTAGCCGACTCCATGGATTTTAATTAGACCACACAGTTCCAATTATACGTTATCTAAGCCTACATCAAGGTGATCAGCCCTAATATAAGTCTAGACAGTCACTAGCTAACCGCGACGAACATTCAAGCGTGAATTCTAATTGCTAGTAGATTGCCCGCAAACGCCGTATGCAATCAACAATTATCCTACCCGACCCGATACTTCGATTTAGTTTTATCTACTTGTGTTACTTAGTCGAGGAGTGAGAGGCACGGCATCGCTACTCTTTAACATACACAACATGCAAAATTACTCGAGTGTCAATCGTCGAAATTCAACATGCGCGTTGGATTAAGCAAAGCAGATAAATGCTAATAAACAGAACCAATATGCATCATTCAAGATTAGATTATCAGAGCCAAAAACGTCTAACAAAATCTCCCTAAAATATTCCCAAACCGTTCACCCTTACCTTAGCCGCTCATGGCGCGGTTTGTCAATTCCGCTCCACCAATGGCCATGGAAGGTGTCATCAACGTATTACAATGGAGATGGAGCTCACTAGCATGCCAACAATGGCGGAGCTCCAACAAAAATAGAGAAAAATCGAGGAAGAAGAAGATGAAGAAGCTAAAAAATGGTGAAGAAGATCTCCCAAAAAGTGCAGAAAATCGTCCTAATAAGCTGCTGTAATCGTCGTAGCGTCGAGACGCTAGGCCAGCGTCTCGACGCTGCGGCCTAATTAATCCGCGCGCGCCTTCGATGGCGTCGCGACGCTGCCCCGATAAAATTCCTGCGCGCGCCTCCTCCGGAGCGTCTCGACGCCAAGCAGGGTCTCGACGCCAGGGCAGCGTCGAGCTAGCGTCTCGACGCTTTCACTCGACGCTTGCTCTCGGGTTTTTCCAGCGTCGAGCCAGCGTCTCGACGCTATAGCTCGACGCTGGCTCTCGGGTTTGGGGCTGAAGCTTTGCCTTTCCAAGGCGGTTTTGGCCCGTTTCTTCACGGATCAAGTTTCCCTCTTCCCGATGCATTCCCGGGGCGCTAAAACTCCACTTTAAGCTCTTGAACGGGCCCAACGGACGCACGAGCTCTTTGCCGCTTTTCTCCTACAAATGAGATATATTAATCAATTAAAAGCGGGCTTAAGCTAATATTAGGAAGTATTTAATAGCTCCAAAATGGAGTTATCAAACACCCCCAACTTAAACATTGCTAGTCCTCGAGCAAGCACTACAAAGACATTGACTCTAAGGACGCGCTTACATGCATTCTAACTCAAACCTCCATGCATATTGAAATTTTAAACACGAGTATAATCATGGAAGCATTTCGTTCATGCATTAACTAGGTCATATCAAAAATTAACTCTTGCCCCCTAACGTGTGTGTGTGCTAGCTAACCACTCCTAAACTCACGTAAACCCGGAAAACCCACATGCAACGCACATCCCGTTTTCCCCCTACTTCTAGCGTTTAAGAACAGTCTAAACTTGACTTACACGAGAGAAAGAAGCAAATTAAGAGACCTAATCATTTTTCTCATTCATTTTTCCCAAGTACTTTGTACTCACTCTTTAAAGGTTCTTTGAACCAACTTTTATTCATCATTTTTTTTTCTCTTTCCAACTCGAGCTGCCTAACACGTCAAACTTAGGCCAAAGTTTCACGTTTTTAAGGACTGACGCTCACTTCTTTTAAACGCTACTAAGAAGGAGGAGCGCCTCGAGAGAAATTTTCTATCAAAACATGCTTTTCTATTTTTTTTTTTGGCTAAGCACATGCTTTCTCAATTAACCAACTACTAACTCTCATGCAACAAGCTACCTAAGGGTGCCTTTCGGGGTGACAACGAGAATTAGCGAAACATGCGAATTCGAGCCTACGGAATCTAGGGAGAGGTTGCTAAGTGCGCGATAAGTGCAAGGGAGCAACAAAATTTTTTTTAAAATTTTTGACATGAACCTAATAAACACGAAACTCATGCAAAAACTAGATTATGAACATGCTCAGATTCCCAAAATGCATTTCTCCTAGGCTATCATCGTCAGAAAACAGTAAACAGAGTCCCAAGCACTTCAATATCATATGCAGCACTTCTCAACAAACTACACATGCAAATCCATTAGACCATCTCCACCCCCAACTTCAAAATATGGCATTGTCCCCAATGCCATCCAGTCAGATAAAACAAAGTAAAAAGGGAAGAAGAAGTACACTTCCCTGACTCTTTGAGAAGCTGGCGAGGGCGAGGAAGCGGCGCACAGAAGCATCAAAGCCCAAAATTGTCTTCTCTTCCTCGATTCCTAAAAAAAAACAGCAAGCTAATTAAAACTAGGTTAATCTAAAAAGCAATAAAACAAAACTTAAAGCATAAAACAGTCCATCGCTCGGGTGCCTCCGAGAAGCGCAGAATTTTTAAAGTCGGTTGCTCGACTGTATTCTCTCCACAGACTCATCCATAGTCTGTAAGTGCGGGGGACGATCCAAGTTTGTCCTTGTCCACACCCTTCCTGCAATCATCCTGAAAAATATTTTGCACTCTTCGTGCCTCGGGCACGTGAATATCAGAATCGTTAGTGCAAAAACCAGCATTATTATCAAACAAATTCAAATCAGATTTTCTAACTGAGACATGGGAACCATCCCTCAAGCGCGAGGGTAGACTCCCATTCTCGTCATGCTTAGTCACAACAGAAACATTCGCAACAGATTTCCCATCAAATAATGAAAACTCATGCAAAATATCATCAAACTCTAAAGAAACGACGCCCTTATACACATCGATTTTGACCCTAGCGGTCTTAAGAAAAGGGCGTCCTAACAACATAGAGGACGAGGCATGCGATGACTTCTCATTCATGTCTAAAACAAGGAAATCAGCGGGGAACATCATATCCCCAACTCTAACCAGAACATCCTCTACCTTCCCCCTAGGACATATGCTTGACCCATTAGCCAACTGGACAGACACGTTACACTCATGCAATTCATTTAAATTCAGTTCACGAAACAGTGCATAAGACATAACATTCACAGAGGCTCCTAAGTCTAACATGGCATTATGAACGACTTTACTACCTATAGTGCAAGGAATAGTAAAGGTACCTGGATCGTTGCACTTGGCAGGCAACGCACCTGGGAGTATAGCAGAGACGTTCTCCTTTCTCTTCTCAGTCCCCCTGGACTTCCTTTTCGTAGTGCACCAGCTCCTTAAGAATTTCGCATACTTAGGCACTTGACTGGCTGCCTTTAGGAGTGGGATATTTACCATCACCTTTTGGAAGGTTCGAAGGACCTCCTCGTCATCGGATTCCAAAGTAGGCTTCGCAAGCCTACTCGGGAATGGTGCTCTGGTAACATCTTCAGGTACACTGACCTTCTCGTCTTTTCTCTCTTTCTGAATCTCAGGAGCAGTCGGGGTGGACTTGTTCAGGCTGTCCGTGGCTTCCTTCACAGCTCTAGTGGAAAGTGACTTCCCACTGCGCAGTTGAATAGCACTCACGTTTTCACATGAGTTGACCGTGGTTTGGGAAGGAAGCTTCCCCGAGCTCTTGCTCTCGAGTTTACTGATAGACACCGCCATCTGTGTCAGCTGCTTGATCAGATTCTACAGCTCTGCCTTATGAGAATTAAGCTCTTCTCGAGCTTCTTTTTGAAACTGGCTGTGCTCGTCACGATGGTCCTTACCATCTCTTCAAGTGAGCTGGAGGAGCTCGAGGCTTGAGCCTGGGTGGAAGAATTAGGCCTGTCGTGAGACTGGCCTTGGAAGCGAGATTGTCCTTCCCTGTTCCAATAGCTAAAGTTGGGGTGGTCGCGCCAACCGGGGTTGTACGTGTTTGCATATGGGTCGTACTTCCTTGGGTTGGAAGCTGTTACGTCTCCAAAAGTGACCTTTTTAGGACTTATTTAGCTTAGAAAGATGTACACTCTTAGGTGTTTTTGAGAGGATTTAGCTTAAACCTATGCTTCTATATGAGATTTAGAAGAAGTTAGCTAAATTAGGACTTGTATGCAAAAGGAAAGAAAATGATTAAAAACCGAAGTTAAAAGAAGGAAAAATGTGCATTGCGGCAGCATTGCGAAAACATTGCTAAAACCGCAATGTTTCAAGTGAAAACCGTAAGTTGACTGATCTGTTTCTGTTAATTTCCGTTATTTCAGGGATTCGTTCTTTCTCCTCCATCCATTTTGAAGTACGACGTTGAGGATGGATGGTTCTCCTTGGCCCAAACGCACCTGCAGATTACTATAAAAGGGGGTCAAAGTAGAGGGTTCAATCATCATCCGAAAGCATAGAAGTCTTCTCGCAGCTCCATCTTTTCTCCTGTTTTTCTTTGCCGTCTGTTGGTTTGCGAAGTTTAGCTGTTGGAGTCGATAATCTGATAGGAAGGAGAGAAGATTCATCTTCTCTCCCGATTGGATTCATCCAAGCAAGGCTGATCTTTCTCATCCTTCAGCCGAGGCGGTTGCGACGAGGCGTCCAAGCTTAATTACCTGCTTTCTGTCTTTTATTTCTAGTTTCCAGCTCTGTTTAGTTGTTGTTTCTTTTCTAGTGACTAGTTCATTTCACTTCGTTGCTTTCTGTCTTGATGTTATTCACTTTAAGCTTTCCTTTGTTCATTCAAACAATTAAGTAATCAAAGCACAATTCTTCATTTCACAGTTTCTTCTCTTTGCTGCTACTGTTTTTCCCTTGCTGTTTGTCTTTAAATTTCTTCTAAGCATGTCTACTTCATCTCTTATTTCTGTTCTGCCTATATCCATGAGTAACTAAATCACATAGGGGCATGCTAATGACAATACTATAGGCTAAAAAACGTGAACCAAGCATGTAGGATAGCTCTCGAAGCATTGATTGTATGTAAGCTTCATCCCACGGGCAATTTCGATTGGCCATCCATTTTGTCCAAAGAATTCCTAACCTCTGGAAGGAGTAAGAGTTCAGAGTCATACACTCATGCTAGCCTTTCAAGGTAGCCAGAAAACGACCTAGGAATAGGCGTTTTCCTAGTACAAACCATAACTTTCTGCTTTAACAAGATGCTTAAGACCTTACTTGGACATGAGTAAACTAAAGAATCTAATGCATGGAATCGGAAGATACATGAGATTGAGTGAGTTTGATGCATAGTGAGTTGATCCAATGCTTGAGAATCGTGAGAAAATGCCTATAGAGGAGTCGTTAGTAGCCCTTGTTTCTCCATTTTACACACTTTCGCTGTTAGTAAAATTGCGGTAGAATTGCTGTTTCCGCAATTCTGCTAAGTTTAAAATTCTGTTTAGCTAAGTTCCTCTTCGTTTATTAATCTCTTCCCTTTTCATTTGAGTTTAAATTTGACTTGCACTTGTTTATGTTGCTACCCTTTACATATTCCTTAGAAATTAGACAACTTAAAACCAATTCTACCTCCTCAAATCCACCCATTCTTTCTTACCAACACACTTCACGAGTAGCTCATAATAAATCTCTGTGGGAAAACGAATGAAAAAATACTTACTACTTGCTATAAGATCATGTATGCTTGCATGTTCTGAGTGCTCTCTCTCTCTTATTGCTTATTTATTTTAACACATTGAGCACGCAACAGAAGCATACCCCCCGATTGCATTGACCTCCTCCGCCTCGCGGTGTCCTCCAACGATTTTTTTCAACATACTGCCTATCTCGGCCACCTGGGCCCTCATCTCAGTCATCTCGTGGCTCTGAGCCACGCTATGGACTTGTCCTTGCCCCCGAATACCGAATTGCTGCGAGTTTGTTGCCATGTTTGCTATCAACTGCTTGGCCTCAACTGGGGTCTTGTCAATCAGTGCCCCGCCACTCGCTGCATCAATCATCTACCGGTCATGGGTCGTCATCCCCTCATAAAAGTACTGTATGAGCAGCTGGTCGGCAATCTGATGATGTGGGAAGCTGGCGCACAGGCGCCCAAATCGCTCCTAGTATTCGTGCAGGGACTCACCAACATCTTGGGTGATCCCATAAATCCTCTTCCGCAGAGTAGTGGCCAAGGATGCGGGAAAGTATTTTTCCAAAAATACCCGCTTCATGTCCTGCCACGTGTTGATCGATCCGGAGGGCAGGTAATACAACCAATCCCTGGCTTTGTCCTTGAGCGTAAAGGGGAATGCCCTCATGTTCAGCTGCTCCTCCGTGACTCCCGCGGGCTTCATCCCCGCGCAGACGCAATGGAATTCCATCAGGTGTTTGTTCGCGTCCTCACCTGCATTGCCATGAAAAGAAGGTAACTGGTGAATTAAACCTGACTTTAATTCGTAGTTACCTGCTACCACGGGGTAGTTTATGCACAAAGGCTGCAGGTTCAGGTCTGGCGCTGCCAGTTGCTTTAGCGTCCGTGGCGCGTCACCTTGCGCCATCTCGTCAAACAAGAAGGGATTGCCTTCTTCTTCTTCAACCGGTCTCTGCCCCTCACGGGCTTCTCTCCTTAACCGTCACTCCTCTCTGCCAATCTCTGGGATAAACAGCAATCTACTACCCTCAGAGGAACGGGTCATACACAAACAAAAATCTAAACATACAAGATACAAACAAGAAAAATTTTCAGCAAGCCATCAATCAATTAAATTCAAACGTCAATCATAATTTTAATCAAATTGCCTACTCCCCGGCAACGGCGCCAATTTTGGTGCGCGATATTTTGAACTATCGCTTAATCTCAAGCTGTCGAGGCTTGCCAAAATACGATTTATAAAACCTATAACCGAGGCTTTGCAGCCAGTGGTAACAATTAATTGGGATTATTAGTTTTAATTAAAGCATGGGAGCACTTGTTTTAATTGGGTCTTTTAATGTGTGTGAGTGTTAACAAAAACCAGCTAAGTATATTTTGTGTCTATGATCCGAACCACATCAACAACCAATCCCGACACTCAAATTAGGAGCACGTGTTCCATTTATTTTTCTTGCATTTATTTTTCTCGCATTTTATTTTATTTTTCCGTTAGCAATTTTTCTGTTTTGGTTTAATTCTCCGTTAGCGTTTTCCCCCTCTATTTTACTGTTTTAATTTGAGTTTTATTAAAAACAAATAGAAGTTAATTAAGAGGAAATAATTTTGGTTCCTTGTGGTTCGACACCCGACTACCACTAGCTGCAAAGGTCTGTTGTATCGGATTTATAAATGTTATTTTGGCGGGTCTCGACAACCTGAACATTAGAGAAATTTTATTAAGTTAAGAAATCTCTTTGCCAAAATTGGCGCCGCTGCCGGGGAACCAATTAGATTCTCTTAGTTAAATTTTATTTGTTTAAAAACCACAAAAATATTTTCCTTTTCTTGTGTCTTCTTGTTTTAGTATGGCAGGTGTTCGCTTGGAAGATTGGGTGATAGCTTCAAGGCGTGAAGCTGAAGAGATCACTCTTAATTTCGAGAGGGGATGCAACGAGCTTGATTGTCTAGACGAAGCAAATAATTCCTGGAGAGATGAGGGGCTTAGAAGGACATTGAGGGCAGTAAAAGGATTTCCGAGTCAAATGCGCAAGCTGTTCTCCGAGGTTTGGTGGACGTCAATCAGAGAAACGCATGAAAGAGCAAAATGTTGTGTTTGCTCGGTTGGGGGTCATACCTCCTACACATGTCCTGAGTCGCCACAAGCCGGCCTTCTTGAAACCTACCCCGCCCAAGAGATCCCCGTGCTGCCAAAACAATTTCCTCTACGCAACGACCTTAGTGTTGAAAGAATGAGAGACCAGATTGATTCTATGCTCGAGGAATTGTACCCCGATAGTGATGAAGAGCTTGAGGATGCTCTGCCATGCGAAGATGAGATCGGTGAGATTAAGGAAGAGGCCGAGCCTAGTCCCGATGAGGATGTTCAGATGATAGAGTTTGAGGCTGACAAGCCTCTATCTGTTTTATATACTGTTAAATCCTCTATTGATGCATGCTTTCTTCCTTCTTCTCCTAAGTCCGTCGAGTCTTTATTTTTAGTTGAGTCTTCTTTTATTTTGTTTCAGTCTGTTGAGTCTTTACTTTTCCCATATATTGAAAATACCAAAAAAATAACAACTCTGTCCGGCTGCCTCCAAAAGTCGAAGAGCTTGCTTCTCTTAGCAGGCTTTGTTGATTCAAGGAAGAAGGGGCCGAAGAAGTACGAGAATTTCTATGTACCCTGACAGAGTGGAGGACACGTCGAGCATAACGACGTTAAAAATTTGCGCTTCTTGGGAGGCAACCCATGAGTATTTCAATTTTCTGTCTTTACTTTTAGTTTTAGTTTTCCTGGCTTAATTTTTTCTTGCTTTCTTAGGTAATAAGCGAGAGATGATTTGCATTTTGGATCTGTTTTGAAGACGGGGTTCCGCATCCCTACTCACCGATCCCGCAAAAATTCAGGGGAGGTTTCTGTTCCCTTTAATTTTTGTCGTTATCATTGTTTATCTGTGGGATTAGATGCATTGAGGACAATGCAGTCTTTTAGGTGGGGGGTAGAATGTATATTCGGACTTCGTTGTAGTTCTTGAGCATGTCATACTCTGATTTTGAGATGTTTAGGAATCTAAATGCATGTCGTCCGATGAGGACTTTCTGTGATTTGTTTGTAAATACTCCATAGTTGTGCATTGCGAGAAAGCCATGAGAATGTATGCATATTTTGAGCATATTTTAAATTTTTTTCGATTATTCCCCTACATTCACTGAGCACGTAGACCTCTTACTCTTAGTTCTGTAGGCTAAGAATTATTTTATTTGGTCTGAAACCTCGTTGTCACTCCGAAAGGTACCTTTAAGGAGGCTTGATGTGTTAGAATTTATAACGAATCATTTGATTTAGCAAAGCTATGTGCCTATTTAAAAAAATATATATTCATTGAGAGTAAGAGCATGTTTGAAATATATTCTGAGGTGCTCCTCCTTCTTGTGTTGCCCGTGTAACCAGGGGCGATTGTGTAACCCACGGTTGCCACTGCATGAAAAGGCAACTAACAGAAGTGAGCACTAGTCCTTAAAAACGTGAAGCGAAATAAAAGCTTGACGTGTTAGGCTCTCAAGAAAAGAAAAGATGAAAAAAAATTTAGTTAGGCCTTTTGTTTTGTTATTCTTTCCGACATTGAAAAGCCATTAGACTGCTCTCAATGCCAGAAGTAGGGGGAAGATGAGTATTAGGATCAATTAAGGTGGTTCCGGGTCTATAGAAACTAGGATAGGAGGCGCTAATCACACACACGTTAGGGAATAGGAGTTAATATTTTGAAATATTCACAATTTATGCATATGCTTGATTGTTTTCCGTTAGCATAATTATCTTGTTTTTGCAAGTATTGAGATTCGAGTCGTCAGCATGCATGCTTATTTCTATGAGATAAATCTAAGTGTTTCTTGCTTGAGGACTAACAAGATTCAGGTGGGGGGTATTTTGATAGCTCTAAAATAGAGCTATAATTATAGCCTTAAATCTAGCTAAATGCCATGCTTAATTTAGTTAAATTGCCTTATTATAGGTGTTTTCGTGGCGAAGAGCTCGGGAAGTCCATTTATGATTTTCAGGGCTAAAACGGTCATTTAAGAGGTTTCGGGAAGTGTTCGGGTCAAAAAGATAGGCCAAACGGAGCTCGGGAGCCAAAACGACCCAAAATTGGGCTTAGACCCGAGAGGGCAGCGTCCAGGCGCCCAACGAAGGCAGCAGCCCAGCACGCCCACGCCCGCGCCCAGACGGCCAGACGCGCGCCCGTCATCGTAGGTCCGCGCGCGCGCCTCGCCTCACCCGCGCCCAGACCGCCCACGCCCGCGCGCGTCCTCGCCCGCGCCCTCGTCTGCGCTCCGCCTCAGCGCCCGTCACCGTAAGTCCGCGCGCTCGCCCTCGCCCTCGCCTGTGTCCGCGCGCGCCCTCGCCCGCTCCGCCTCAGCGCCCGTCATCGTAGGTCACGCGCGCGCGCCCGCGCGCCCACGCCTCGCCTCGCCCCAGCCGCGCGCACCCTTCTCTGACGCAAAATACCCGTCATCTAAAGTCAAAAACGCCCGTCCTTAAAAGTCAAGAAATTCCCAATTTTGTTAATTTTCCAGAGGGCTCAGCGCCTAGGCGCTGACTTATAGCGCCTAGGCGCTATCTCGATTCTGTGCGCACGCGCCCGTGGCGCCTAGGCGCTGTCTTATGGCGCCTAGGCGCTAGTCTGACACAGAAATGGGTATTTAAGTCTGTTTTTGCTGTTTTTAGGTCATTCTCTCAAATTCTCTCTCAATTCTTCCGCCCCCATTTGTTGTAGAGCTCGATTCTTGAGCCAAAACATTATTCTTACCCATTCTAATACATTTTAAGTTGATTTCTCTTGATTTTCACAACGGGCAACTATGGTAAGTGCTCTAATTTGAGTTTAGGGTTTTTGTTGTTGAGGTATTAGGTGAGATCTGTTCTTTTTATCATCTTCTTCGCTTGTTCTAGCATTCAATTCATCTCTAGCATCGTTCTTAATGTCCAGCATGATTTTCTTAATGGTCGACACCCGTTTAGTAAATTGTGTGTTGGTTAGATTAAAGATTCATGACTTAGCGATCGCACTTCATGTTTTGAGTAATTTAATATTGCATTCTGAATTAAATGTGGCCACATTTGTTTGGGTTGTCTATAAATTATAGAGATAGAATAAAATCGAGTCTCATTGATAGAGATTTCATCAATGGGCTCGTCGGATGAATACCCGTCGCTCGCGACTAATCCTAATTTGGGAGAGCAATCGCCCCTAAGTTAGAATTATTAGCGAAGCATAGTCTAGAGTCGTCACCTCTTTTCTAATTAATTGGGATTATTAGTTCTAATTAAAGCATGGGAGCACTTGTTTTAATTGAGTCTCTTAATGTGTGTGAGTGTTAACAAAAACCAGCTAAGTATATTTTGTGTCTATGATCCGAACCACATCAACAACAAATCCCAACACTCAAATTAGGAGCACGTGTTCCATTTATTTTTCTTGCATTTATTTTTCTCGCATTTTATTTTATTTTTCCGTTAGCAATTTTTCTGTTTTGGTTTAATTCTCCGTTAGCGTTTTCCACCTCTATTTTACTGTTTTAATTTGAGTTTTATTAAAAACAAATAGAAGTTAATTAAGAGGAAATAATTTTGGTTCCTTGTGGTTCGACACCCAACTACCACTAGCTGCAAAGCTCTGTTGTATCGGATTTATAAATGTTATTTTGGCGGGTCTCGACAACCTGAACATTAGAGAAATTTTATGAAGTTAAGAAATCTCTTTGCCAATAAACCAAAAATGGAACAAAAGTTGCGGCTAAAAACGGAGAAGAAAAGCTTTTAAAGCCGTCGGAGCGTCGAGACGCTAGGGTAGCGTCTTGACGCTGTGCCCTAAGTTGGCAGCGCGCGCGCACGGGGTAGCGTCGAGACGCTTGCGCGGCGTCGAGCGAGCGTCGAGACGCTGTCGCTCGACGCTTGCTCTCGGGTGCGAATTCAATTTTGTGCTTCAGACTTCAGAGCGTCGAGACGCTCCGGGCAGCGTCGAGCTAGCGTCGCGACGCTGTCGCTGGACGCTAGCTCTCGAGTTTGGTGGCCAACTTTAGCCTTCCAATGGCAAATTTTGCCATTTCTTCAATTCTTCAAGCCCCTTGGATCCCGATGCGTCCATGAAGCTCTAAAACGTTGCTTTTAGCCCCGAAACATGCCCTCGGACTCCTCGAGCTCTCAACCATGAATTTACCTACAAAGAGGGATTTTAATCAATATCGAGCATGGTTTTAGCTATAATTAGGGAGTAAATAATAGCTCTATTTTGGAGCTATCACTTTTCTTTTTCTTTCTTTCTTTGGTAGGGCCTCTCCTTTGGTTGCCTTTTGATGCAATGCCACCTGTGGGTTACACACATGGCACTGATTACTCAGCAACCTCAAGAGAGACACCACTCTTTATTCTTTTTTTTTTTCATTTTTTTTTCAGTTCATCATTTTTTCAAAGGAGAGGAAGAATGCTTATGTTTAAGAGGGAGAGAGGAATGTTCCTAGGCCTAGGGCTGCTGTTAGCTCTAAAATAGAGCTATAATTATAGCCTTAAATCTAGCTAAATGTCATGCTTAATTTAGTTAAATTGCCTTATTATAGGTGTTTTCGTGGCGAAGAGCTCGGGAAGTCCATTTATGATTTTCGAGGCTAAAACGGTCATTTAAGAGGTTTCGGGAAGTGTTCGGGTCAAGAAGATAGGCCAAACGGAGCTCGGGAGCCAAAACGACCCTAAATTGGGCTTAGACTCGAGAGGGCAGCGCCCAGGCGCCGGCGCCCAACGAAGCGCAGCAGCCCAGCACGCCCACGCCCGCGCGCACACCCGCGCCCAGACCGCCCACGTCCGCGCGCGCGCCCCGCGCGCGCTCGCTCGCTCCGCCTCAGCGCCCGAGCGCCCGTCATCGTAAGTCCGCGCGCGCGCCCTCGCCCGATCCACCCGCGTGCCGCTCGACTGCTCGCCATCGCCCGACACGCCTGCGCGCGCCGCTCGCCACGCCTCGCCTCGCCCCCGCGCGCGCGCCCTACCCTGACGCAAAATACCTGTCATTGAAAGTCACCCGAAGCCCGTCATAAAAAGTCATAAAAAAATGCCAAGTTTGTAATTTTCCAGAAGGCTCAGCGCCTAGGCGCTGACTTATGGCGCCTAGGCGCTGTCTCGATTCTGTGCGCGCGCGCCCGTGGCGCCTAGGCCCTGACTTATGGCGCCTAGGCGCTAGTCTGACGCAGAAATGGGTATTTAAGTCCGTTTTTGCTGTTTTTAGGTCATTCTTTCCATTCTCTCTCAATTTTTCCGCCCCCATTTGTTGTAGAGCTCAATTCTTGAGCCAAAACCTTATTCTTACCCAATCTAATACATTAGAAGTTGATTTCTTGTTGATTTCTCTTGATTTTCACAACGGGCAACTAAGGTAAGTGCTCTAATTTGGGTTTAGGGTTTGTGTTGTTGATGTATTAGGTGAGATCTGTTCTTTTTATCATTTTCTTGGCTTGTTCTAGCATTCAATTCATCTCTAGCATCATTCTTAATGTCCAACATGATTTTCTTAACGATTGACACCCGTTTAGTTAATTGTGTGTTGGTTCGATTAAAAATCCATGACTTAGCGATCGCACTTCATGTTTTGAGTAATTTAATATTGCATTCTGAATTAAATGTGGCCACATTTGTTTGGGTTGTTGATAAAATATAGAGATAGAATAAAATCAAGTCTCATTGATAGAGATTTCATCAATGGGCTCGTCGCATGAATACCCGTCGCTCGCGACTAATTCTAATTTGGGAGAGCGATCGCCCCTAAGTTAGAATTATTAGCGAAGCATAGTCTAGAGTCGTCACCTCTTTTCTAATTAATTGGGATTTTTAGTTCTAATTAAAGCATGGGAGCACTTGTTTTAATTGGGTCTTTTAATGTGTGTGAGTGTTAATAAAAACCGGCTAAGTATATTTTGTGTCTATGATCCGAACCACATCAACAACCAATCCCGACACTCAAATTAGGAGCACGTGTTCCGTTTATTTTTCTTGCATTTATTTTTCTCGCATTTTATTTTATTTTTCCGTTAGCAATTTTTCTGTTTTAGTTTAATTCTCCGTTAGCGTTTTCCCCCTTTATTTTACTGTTTTAATTTGAGTTTTGTTAAAAACAAATAGAAGTTAATTAAGAGGAAATAATTTTGGTTCCTTGTGGTTCGACACCCGACTACCACTAGCTGCAAAGCTCTGTTGTATCGGATTTATAAATGTTATTTTGGCGGGTCTCGACAACCCGAACATTAGAGAAATTTTATTAAGTTAAAAAATCTCTTTGCCAGCTGCCTCCCCCAAACTAAAACTTCTCATTGTTCCCAATGAGAGTCTGAGGTGGCACACCCCCAAACTAGTCCTAGAAGCATCTAGTCTTAGGGCAAAACAAGGAGAATCTAAAATTCCTAGGCATAGAATGAACTTTCCTAAAGCAAATAACACAGCAGCAGAATTTTGTAAAAACAGTCTGTTAAGGGCCTAAAGAGATGCATGCTGAGCAATTTTAAGGAACTAATTTAAACTATTAAAGATGTACTACGACAGTCATCCAGCATGCTCACAGATAGATCATATATAGAAGTCAAGAAACAGCAAGAGAGCAAAATTTAAACAGAACCAGCCCATCCAAACAGTCAGCTAACAGTATGCAAAACTTAACAAAAATTGCGGACTCCGCAAAAATTTCGCAATAATCCTACAGGGCATATTTATCAGTGATCAAGGCCCCTTGCATGTTATCTCCAGCCATCAAAAACTACTCAAAATAGGAAACTAAAACAAGCTAACTACTCAGATATCAACAACCTACACTAAAACTATCCTAAACAACTAAGGAAATTAAAAACAGATCAAATATTAGATTCAAAACAGTAGTCACAAGTTAACGAAAAGCAGGTTTGTTTTTTTTTCAAGAGGGAACAGAAGTACTCCCTCGAGTGCCCTTCAGACTGGCACTCAATCCTCCTTATCCTCATCTCTCCTCTCCCTAAGAGGTGCCCATGGCTTCAATAGATCAGTGGGGAAGGCAGGGAAGATGCACCCCAACTGATCAGCCACGTCTTTGTCCCTCGTCTGCGCATATTCAGCCCACTGCGCCATCTTGTGCTGCAGATCCATTAAGCACGCCATGGATAGTGATTGAGCAGCAGCCAGGCCGTCTAGCTCAAACTCCATGTTGCCCCTCCTTCGCAGCCTCAGGATGGTGGGCAGCTCCAGATGGCCTGTGTAGGCCAACTGTTTCTCGTTTTTCTCCATTGGGACTCCTGCACGAAGGCACAATTTAGTTATAGTGTTATGGAAAAACAATTGCCCCTTACCTTTCTTCGAGCAGTCGGCAATGAAGGCAACAATGACCTCACCAACGTCAATGGTGAGGCCCCTCATGATGGCGTATAGCAGTAGTGACCTCCCCTGGTTTATAGTTGTCTCGTGGGTCACATGGGAGAGGCGTCTGTGCACGAAGGAAAACCAGACAGCCGCCTTGTCGCGCAGGGTTGCACTCATCAGGGTGTGCTTCCCATTCCTAGATACCGCCCATGATGCCTCTGGCTTGCCAATTGTGTGCAAGGCCTCCTCCAAAACTGCCTCAGATGGCAGATCAACGATCTTGGCATAGTCAGAATGGGGGTATCCTTTTAGGCTGTAGGCCTCATTGATCGCATTGGCAGAGAAGTCCACCTCTACCCCTCTCACCGTGGACAAGCAGGCGTCCGGATGCGCAAGATTGGCGTAGAAATCATACACCATGTCGGTGTAGGCTGGGATAGGGGGTCTGCACAGCTCTTCCCAGCCGTGGGTGATGATTCCTGCGCGCAAGAACTGTGGCAGGTCAGCTAATGCATCAAGGAAGCCCCGCTCGTGCAGGAGCTCCTTCTTTCTCAACTCAAGGCCTTTGGCCTCTACTTCTTGCGAGATAAACCTCTCAGCCTGAGGTTCATCCTCGGGGTACATCTTCTTCTTCCCCTTCTCTTTTGCCTTCGCCGATTCAGCAGCCTCTACCTTCAACTTCTTTCAAGAAGGTTCAGATCTGACCTTCTTCTTCTTGGCTCGTTTGGAGGCTTTCAGTCGTTTGGCCTTTACGACGACAGGGACCCTCTTCTTGAGGGGTGCCTTGGTGGTGATCTGCTGGAGGCAATCCCCCAACGTCTCATCCATCGAGTCTCTACTTCCCCCTTCCGCAGGGCTGTCAGGGCTGACTTCCCTCAAGGGGGAAAAGACTTCATCATCCTCTGTCGCCTCCTCGGTTGGCACCGAATCTTGGTGCTCTTCCATTGGAGCTTCAGGCTCCGGCGTCTGGGGAGAAGGTGATGGCTCAGGGCTCTGCCTGGCCGTCTCATAAGATGGACGGCCACTCCCTCGACTCCCCTCGCTGGGAGTCTTTTCTCGAATTGGTGCATCTCCCACCTCAACCGTCCATTTCCGTTTCTTCGGTGTACCAACTGGCGCGGATGGACCAGCAGGAATTGCAGTCACCACCTTCCACTTCTTCTTGCGTACTGGAAGCTTCGGCGGTCGTGAGGGCTGCGCAGCTTCGGCATCTGCCAAGGAGAGCAATGCCTCTCACGCTGCTTCCTCTGCGTCAGGTGACTTCTTTTCGGGCGTCGAACGGTCAGCTCGTGTGGACACCATTTTCATTCTGTGATGATCTGAAGGTAGGAGATGCAGAGGAAGAAGAAGATCGAATTCTTGATGGCCAACGGATGAAGAAAGCGTAAGGGGCAACGCTGATCTAACGGCTATTTGTACTCGAGTGGATCCCAACGGCTCTATTCTGTTGCGGACTCAGCGATTCCACCGCAATTAAATAGCCTAGCCGTTGGAAGATTTTCTTGATTTAAATCGCAAGATTCAATCAACCAAATCTTTGATTTAGCCCGATCTTCTTTGTGGATTCTTTCCCTTGATTCCTCTCCTTGATCCCCTCTTAAAGATCTCCTATTTAAAATTCACCTAAATAAAACAAAAATCCGTAAATAACCTAAAAAATAAACATAAAACATTAACCGAAAAATATAAAAGAAGAAAAAACTAAGGCATAGCCTTCTGTTGGATGAGCACAGTGGTCACTCATCCTCTCTCGATTCTTTACTTAAGCTTCAGATAGGAGGAAGGCCGAGAGTGTCTTCACATCTCCCTCCTTGTAGTAGTGCTTCAATCGTGCACCATTGACCATAAACGGCTGCCCGTGCTGTAGGTTTCTAATCTCAATCGCACCATGAACAAACACGTTAGTTATCACAAAAGGACCTGACCATCTGGACTTAAGTTTGCTTGGAAATAATCTTAACCTTGAGTTAAATAATAAGACATGCTGGCATTTCTTACAGTCCTTAATCCTAAGTCTATTATCATGCCAAATTTTAGTTTTTTCCTTATACATTTTGGCATTTTCGTAAGACATATGTCTCAGTTCATCGAGTTCATGTAATTGCAGAGACCGCAAAGTTCCAGCATCGGTCACGCAATAATTTAGTTCTTTTAAGGCCCAAAAGGCTTTGATTTCCAACTCGAATGGTAAGTGACATGCTTTCCCGTACACAAGCCTATAAGGAGACATACCTAGGGGTGTTTTATATGCAGTCCTATACGCCCAAAGTGCATCATCCAACTTAAATGACCAGTCTTTTCTATTAGGTTTGACCACTTTTTCAAGTATGTTCTTAATCTCCCTATTGGATATTTCAGCTTGTCCATTCGAGTGTGGGTGATAAGGGGTTGCTACTCTATGTCTAGCATTGTACTTAGCTAACACTTTTTCCATAGCTTTATTAATAAAGTGCGTCCCTTCATCACTAATTATAGCACGGGGTGTACCAAACCTTGTAAAGATATGCCTATTAAGGAACTTAATGACTGTTTTGGCATCATTCGATGGACATGCTATGGCTTCTACCCATTTACATACATAGTCTACAGCTACAAGTATATAGAGATTACCTGCAGAAGGAGGGAATGGTCCCATGAAGTCGATGCCCCACACATCAAAGAGCTCCAACTCCAAGATGTAGGTGAGAGGCATCTCATCCTTTCGACTAAGGTTACCTGTTCTTTGACATTCATCGCAGCTGTGTGCATGGTCGTGGGCGTCTTTGAAGATCGTGGGCCAATAGTAGCCACTCTGGAACACCTTTGCAGCTGTCCTTTGGCCACCAAAGTGTCCACCATAGGGAGATGTATGGCAATGCTGCAGCACAAACTTCGCTTCAGCAGCTGACACACACTTCCTTAGTAAACCATCTGCACAAGTCTTGTAAAGTGTAGGATCGTCCCAGATGATCTTCCTAGCTTCATGTAGAAACCTCTTCTTTTCTTGCCCTCCTTTGAAAGTTGGTAGTACCTGCGAGGCAAGGAAGTTAGCAATATAAGCAAACCAAGGTTCCTCATCGTTATCACGATGTGCTAACACAAAGACATGCTCATCGATAAAGGCATCAGAAATTGCTGGCTCAGCAATTTTTTCGCAATTATGCCGCAATCTAGAAAGATGGTCAGCAACTACATTTTCGCATCCTTTCTTATCTCTAATGTCTAGATCAAACTCTTGCAACAACAATACCCATCTAATTAACCTAGGCTTAGCATCAGCCTTCCTCATAAGGTATTTTAATGCCGAATGATCAGTATACACAATGGTCCTAGTGCCTACAATGTAATTCCTAAACTTCTCACAGGCAAACACTACAGCTAGCATTTCCTTTTCCGTGGTTGTGTAATTACATTGTGCTTCATTCAGTGTCTTACTTGCATAGTATACAGGATGTGTTAGTTTGTCAATTTTCTGTCCTAGCATAACCCCTACTGCATAGTCACTCGCATCACACAACATCTCAAATAGTAGGTCCCAATTTGGTCCTACAGTAATAGGTGCTTTGACTAATGCTTCCTTAAGGGTTGTCCAGGCTAAAAAACATTCTTTTGAGAAGATGAATGGTTTGTTAAGCTCTAGAAGCTCACACAAAGGCTTAGAGATCTTGGAGAAGTTCTTAATGAACCTCCTATAGAAACCTGCATGCCCTAGGAAACTTCTAATAGCTTTTACATTCTGAGGTTCCACTAGCTTCTCTATTATCTCTATCTTGGCCCTATCGACCTCTACTCCTGCTCTAGACACTCGATGACCTAGGACTATTCCTTCTTCCACCATAAAGTGGCATTTCTCCCAATTAAGGACTAGGTTGGTCTCCTCACACCTAGCCAGGACTTGTCCTAAGTTCTCTAAACAATTACTAAAAGAATCACCAAAGACCGAGAAGTCATCCTAAATATTTCTATCATGGATTCATCTAAGTCAGAAAAAATGGCCAACATGCACCTTTGGAACGTTGCTGGTGCATTGCATAAGCCAAAAGGCATTCTGCGAAAAGCAAATGTTCCAAAGGGACATGTAAAGGTTGTTTTCTCCTGGTCCACAGGGTCTATGGTGATTTGGTTATATCCAGAATAACCGTCTAGGAAGCAGTAGTAGGCTCGGCCAGCTATCCTATCTAACATCTGATCTATAAACGGTAAAGGGAAATGATCTTTTTTGGTTTCTTTATTTAATTTTCTATAGTCCATACAGACTCTCCATCCTGTAATAGTTCTAGTTGGAATTAGTTCATTACTCTCATTTACTACTACAGTCATCCCACCCTTCTTAGGTACACATTGGATTGGACTCACCCATTGACTATTAGCTATAGGGAAGATTACACTTGCATCTAACCATTTGATTATTTCTTTCTTAACTACCTCCTTCATGGAGGGGTTCAACCTACGTTGGTGATCTACTCGGGGTGTATGTTCCTCTTCCAATAATATCTTATGCATGGAGTAGGAAGGACTAATACCTCTTATGTCAGCAATCGTCCATGCAATAGCCTTTTTATGTTGCTTAAGCAGCAATATTAGCACAATTTCATGCTTCTCACTTAATTTGGACGAAATGATAACAGGCAAGGTATCATGCTCTCCTAGGTATGCATACTTAAGATGATCAGGCAATGGTTTTAATTCTAAGAGAGGTGGATGCTCAATGGATGGTTTCAATGGATTCATGGATCTTTCAGACAAGTCGTTAGTCATGCACACATGCTGAAGTTTATCCACAGGTATATCCATTATTTCAGAAATATTTAAGTCAGTTGTATCTATCTGTACATAGTCAGTAGCATGCTTAATCATTAGTTCATTCTCAAGTTGTTCCTCCATCAGTGAATCTACTACATCCATACTAGCACAAGATTCAGAATCAGAAGGATACCTTAGAGCCTTAAAGACACTAAACTTAACCTCCTCATCATGAACCCTCATGGTGAGCTCACCTTTCTGGACATCGATCAAGGCCCTACCTGTGGCTAGAAATGGTCTGCCTAGCAAGATTGGTACCTCCTTGTCTGCTTCATAATCCAGAATGATGAAGTCTGCAAGAAAAATAAATTTGTCAACCTTGACAAGAATATCCTCAATCTTACCCTCAGGGTATGTTATGGATCTGTCTGCAAGCTGCAAGGTGACAGTAGTAGGACGTGCTTCCCCTATTCCAAGCTGGCAGAATAGTGATAGGGGCATGAGATTTATGCTGGCTCCCAGGTCACAAAGAGCTCTGCCCACGTGCTTGCCTCCCAACTCGATTGGTAAGGTGAAGGAACCAGGGTCCTTCTCCTTCTTTGGAAGCTTGTTCTGGAGTATAACACTGCACTCCTCAGTAAGATTCACTGTTTCAAATTCACCAATGATCTTTTTGTTAGTAATAATATCCTTCAAAAACTTAACATAAGAAGGCATAGATTGCAAAACCTCTACAAATGGAATATTCACATGCACTTGTTTTAAAATTTCTAAAAACTTATTAAAGTGCACTTCCTGTTCTTGTTTTTTCTTTAGCCTTCTAGGGAAGGGAGGTGGTGGCACGTAGGTAGGCAATTCAGCTCGCCTAAGGACAGGTGGAGGCCTTGGAATTTCTTCTGGTTCCTCTATGATAGGTTGCAGCCTCACCCTGGATGTGCTTGGTAGTTGTTTATCATGGTTTGGCAGAGAATCCAGTGGAGCACTAGACTCTTCATTCTCTACTCGCTTTGGTGCTTCTCTACTGTTGTTCACCAATGGTCTTCCACTTCGAAGTTCAATTGCTTGAACTTGCTCTTTTCCATCCCTTCTAGGCACTTCAGTGTCAGCAGACAATCTACCTTGGGGCCTATTTTTCAGTTCATTTGCTAATTGCCCTATTTGGTTTTCTAGACTCCTAAGGGTGGCTTGCTGACTTTGTAGGGTAGCATCGTTTTTTGCAATGTACTCCTTAAGGAAATTTTCTACTGATGACCCTATTGGTTGGTTATATGGTTTTTGGTACATGGATTGGTTATTTTGTTGAGTGAAACCAGGTGTTCCACTCGGTCTTGGTTGGTTAGGAGCTTGGTTAGTGTTCTGTTGTCTGGTGGTAAGGATTTTTGAATATCCTCTTAATCTCAAGCTGTCGAGGCTTGCCAAAATACGATTTATAAGCCTATAACCAAGGCTTTGCAGCCAGTGGTAACAGGGTCGATCCAAGGAGAACGTGTGATTAAAATTACTATTAAAATTGGGAATTAATTAATTGATTTGGTTTTGTAACGGGGGATTTGTTTAGCATGCAAGGAAAGCAGTAAAGCGCTAACGGAAGAATAACAAGTAGAAAAACGCGTGTACGGTTTGGGAGTTTCGGGATTAATTGCTAGACAATTTCAGTTCATCATTTAATACTAAATTCATGGCATGCAGTTTATGATACACACGGACGACTACCCGAGAAGCCCCAAGGTAGCCGGCTCCATAGATATTAATCAGACCACACAGTTCCGATTATACGTTATCTAAAATTGCATTAAGGTGATCAGCCTTAAATTTATCTTAGACAGTCACTAGCTAACCGCGACGAACATTCAAGCGTGAAATCTAATTGCTAGTATATTGCCCGCAAACGCTGTATGCAATCAACAACTATCCTACACGACTCGATACTCCGATTTAGTTTTATCTATCTGTGTTACTTAGTCGAGCAGTGAGAGGCACGACATCGCTACTCTTTAACATACACAACATGCAAGATGACTCGAGTGTCAATCGTCGAAATCTAACATGCGCGTTGGATTAAGCAAGATAGACAAATGTAAATAAAAAGCCACCAATATGCATTCAAAGTATGGATTATCAAAGCTAAAATGTCTAACAATAATTCCCTAAACAATCCCCAAACCGTTCACCCTTACCTTAGCCGTCCATGGAACGGGTTGTCAATTCCGCTCCAACGATGGCCATGGAAGGCGTTATCAACGAGTTACAATAGGAAGGGAGCTCTCTAACATGCCAACAATGGCGGAGCTTGAAGAAATTAAAGAGAAAACTAGAGGAAGAAGAAGAAGAAAGCTCAAAATATGGTGATGATTATCTAAAATCCGCGCAGAAATCGTCTTATACAGAAGCTGTAATCGTCGTAGCGTCGAGACGCTAGGCCAGCGTCTCAACGCTGTGCCCTAAGTAATCCGCGCGCGCCTCGCGATGGCGTCGGGACGCTGGATCAGCGTCGCGACGCTTGCCCGATGATTTTCCTGCGGGCGCCTCTTCCGGAGCGTCTCGACGCCAAGCAGAGTCTCGACGCTCGGCAGCGTCGAGCTAGCGTCTCGACGCTATCACTCGACGCTAGCTCTCAGATTTTTGCAGCGTCGAGCCAGCGTCTCGACGCTATAGCTCGACGCTGGTTCTCGGGTTTGTGGCTGGAAAATTGCCTCTCCTAGGCGGTTTTGGCCCGTTTCTTCACGGATCAACTTCCCCTTTTCCCGATGCACTCCCGGGGCGTTAAAACTCAACTTTTAGCTCTCAAACGGGTCCAACGGACGCACGAGCTCTTTGCCGCATTTCTCCTACAAACGAGATATATTAACAAATTAAACGCGGACTTTAGCTATAATTAGGAAGCATTTAATAGCTCCAAAATGGAGTTATCAAACTTAAACATTGCTAGTCCTCGAGCAAGTACTACAAAGATATTGACTCTAAGGACGCGCCTACATGCAACTAACTCAAACCTCCATGCATATTGAAAACTTAAACACAACATAATCATGGAAGCATTTTGTTCATGCATTTACTACGAACATATCAAAAATTAACTCTTGCCCCCTATCGTGTGTGTGTGCTAGCCAACCACTCCTAAACTCACGTAAACCCAGAAAACCATACGCAACACACATCCCGTTTTCCCCCTACTTCTAGCGTTTAAGAACAGTCTAAACTTGACTGACACGAGAGAGAGAAGCAAATTAAGAGACCTAATTATTTTTTCTCATTCTTTTTCTTTTCACAAGTACTTTGTACTCTTTTATTAAGGTTCTTTGAACCAACCTTTTTTATTCACTTTTTCTTTCCAACTCGAGCTGCCTAACACGTCAAACTTTGGCCAAAGCTTCATGTTTTTAAGGACTAACGCTCACTTCTTAAGCGCTAATAAGAAGGAGGAGCGCCTCGAGAGGAATTTTCTATCAAACATGCTTTTCTATTTTTTTTTATTAGGCTAAGCACATGCTTTCTCAATTAACCAACTACTAACTCTCATGCAACAAGCTCACTAAGGGTGCCTTTCGGGGTGACAACGAGAATTAGTGCTACATGCAATCTTCGAGCCTACGGAATCTAAGATGAGGTTGCTAAGTGCTCGATAAGCGCAAAGGAGGAACATAAATTTTTTTAAAATTTTTGACATGAACCTAATAAACGCAAACTCATGCAAAAACTTGATTATGAACATGCTTAGATTTCCAACATGCATTTCCTAGGCTATCATCATTGTCAGAAAACAGTAAACAGAGTCCCAAGCACTTTAATATCGATATAACACTTCTCAACAAACTACACATGCATATCCATCAGACCATCTCCACCCCCAACTTCAAAATTTGGCATTGTCCTCAATGCCATCCAGTCAGATAAAGCAAAGTAAAAAGGGAAGAAGAACTACACTTCCCTGACTCTTTGTGAAGCTGGCGAGGGCGAGGAAGCGGCGCACAAATGCATCGAAGCCCAAAATTGTCTTCTCTTCCTCGATTCCTAAAAAAAAAACAGCAAGCAAAGTAAGACTAAATTAATCTAAAAAGCAATAAAAAAACAGCAACTAACTAAAACATTAAAAACAGTCCATCGCTCGGGTGCCTCCGAGAAGCGCAGAATTTTTAAAGTCGTTTGCTCGACTGAATTCTCTCCACTGCCTCAACCATAGTCAGAAAGTGCGGGGGACGATCCAGACTTGTCCGCGTCCACACTTTTCCTGTAATCAATATTAAGAACATTTTGCACTCTTCGTGCCTCGAGCACGTGAATATCAGAATCGTTAGTGCAAAAACCAGCAGTATCATCCATCAAATTTAAATCAGATTTTTTAACCGAGACATGGGAACCATCCCTCAAGCGCGAGGGTAGACTCCCATTCTCGTCATGCTCAATCACAGAAATATTCTCAGCAGATTTCCTATCAAATAATGAGAACTCATGCAAAATATCATCAAACTCTAAAGAAACGACGCCCTTAAACACATCGATTTTGACCCTAGCGGTCTTAAGGAAAGGGCGTCCTAACAACATAGAGGACGAAGCATGCAATGACTTTTCATTCATGTCTAAAACAAGGAAATCAGCGGGGAACATCATATCCCCAACTCTAACGAGAACATCCTCTACTTTCCCTCTAGGACATATGCTTGACCCATTAGCCAACTGGACAGATACGTTACACTCATGCAGTTCATTTAAATTTAAATCAAGGAATAATGCATAAGACATAACGTTCACAGAAGCTCCTAAGTCTAGCATGGCATTTCGAACTACCTTACTACCTATCGTACAAGGAATAGTAAAGGTACCTGGATCGTTGCACTTGGCAGGCAACGTACCTGGGAGGATAGCAGAAACGTTCTCTTTTTTCATCTCAGTCCCTCTGGACTTCCTTTTCTTCGTGCACCAGCTCCTTAGAAATTTTGCATACTTGGGTACTTGACTGACTACCTCTAGGAGCGAGATATTTACCATCACCTTCTGGAAGGTATGAAGAACCTCCTCATCATCGGATTCCAAAGTAGGCTTCGCAAGCCTACTGTTACGTCTCCAAAAGTGACCTTTTTAGGACTTATTTAGCTTAGAAAGATGTACACTCTTAGGTGTTTTTGAGAGGATTTAGCTTAAACCTATGCTTATATATGAGAATTAGAAGAAGGTAGCTAAATTAGGACTTGTATGCAAAAGGAAAGAAAATGATTAAAAACCGAAGTTAAAAGAAGGAAAAATGTGCATTGCGGCAGCATTGCGGAAACATTGCTAAAACCGCAATGTTTCAAGTGAAAACCGTAAGTTGACTGATCTGTTTCTGTTAATTTCCGTTATTTCAGGGATTCGTTCTTTCTCCTCCATCCATTTTGAAGTACGACGTTGAGGATGGATGGTTCTCCTTGGCCCAAACGCACCTGCAGATTACTATGAAAGGGGGTCAAAGTAGAGGGTTCAATCATCATCCGAAAGCGTAGAAGTCTTCTCGCAGCTCCATCTTTTCTCCTGTTTTTCTTTGCCGTCTGTTGGTTTGCGAAGTTTAGCTGTTGGAGTCGACAATCTGATAGGAAGGAGAGAAGATTCATCTTCTCTCCCGATTGGATTCATCCAAGCAAGGCTGATCTTTCTCATCCTTCAGTCGAGGCGGTTGCGACAAGGCGTCCAAGCTTGATTACCTGCTTTCTGTCTTTTATTTCTAATTTCCAGCTCTGTTTAGTTGTTGTTTCTTTTCTAGTGACTAGTTCTTTTCATTTCGTTGCTTTCTGTCTTGATGTTATTCACTTTGAGCCTTCCTTTGTTCATTCAAACAATTAAGTAATCAAAGCACAATTCTTCATTTCACAGTTTCTTCTCTTCGCTGCTACTGTTTTCCCCTTGCTGTTTGTCTTTAAATTTCTTCTAAGCATGTCTACTTCATCTCTTATTTCTGTTCTGCCTATATCCATGAGTAACTAAGTCACATAGGGGCATGCTAATGACAATACTATAGGCTAAAAAACGTGAACCAAGCATGTAGGATAGCTCTCGAAGCATTGATTGTATGTAAGCTTCATCCCACGGGCTATTTCGATTGGCCATCCATTTTGTCCAAAGAACTCCTAACCTCTGGAAGGAGTAAGAGTTCAGAGTCATACACTCATGCTAGCCTTTCAAGGTAGCCAGAAAACGACCTAGGAATAGGCGTTTTCCTAGTACAAACCATAACTTTCTGCTTTAACAAGATGCTTAAGACCTTACTTGGACATGAGTAAACTAAAGAATCTAATGCATGGAATCGGAAGATACATGAGATTGAGTGAGTTTGATGCATAGTGAGTTGATCCAATGCTTGAGAATCGTGAGAAAATGCCTATAGAGGAGTCGTTAGTAGCCCTTGTTTCTCCATTTTACACACTTTCGCTGTTAGTAAAATTGCGGTAGAATTGTTGTTTCCGCAATTCTGCTAAGTTTAAAATTCTGTTTAGCTAAGTTCCTCTTCGTTTATTAATCTCTTCCCTTTTCATTTGAGTTTAACTTTGACTTGCACTTGTTTATGTTGCTACCCTTTACATATTCCTTAGAAATTAGACAACTTAAAACCAATTCTACCTCCTCAAATCCACCCATTCTTTCTTAACAACACACTTCACGAGTAGCTCATAATAAATCTCTGTGGGAAAACGAATGAAAAAATACTTACTACTTGCTATAAGATCATGTATGCTTGCATGTTCTGAGTGCTCTCTCTCTCTTATTGCTTATTTATTTTAACACATTGAGCACGCAACAAGTTTTTGGCGCCGCTGCCGGGGATTTATTTAAGTGAAAACGAAGTTTGTTAAGTTTGGAACACCAAGTTTATTGTCTATTGAGGCTGATCTATTCTCATTTCTTTTGTAGGTACTGTTTGGGTTGGTTTATGAATGAGCCTTCAAGTAGTGATCTAGAGTTCAACCCTGGGCCTGAGAGATTATTTAAGGCTAGAAATAGAGCCAAGAAACGTCTCTTTAACCAATCCTCTATACCTCCAATAATTGCGGAAACAGCAATTCCTCCGCAATTCGATCAAAAAGAAATGGACAGACCAGTCCCAAATCCGGTACCTACCACTCGCAATCCCATCGAAATAGCGAATGATAAGGATAGTGCCATTCTTTCCTACCTAGTACCTATGCCTGGGGAGCTGAACCCCAGCATAATCCGCCCTGAAATCACTGCCAACTCATTCGAGTTAAATCCAGTGATGTTCCAAATGTTGTCCACTGTGGGACAATTCTTTGGAGTGGAAAATGAGGATCCCCACAACCATCTTAGAAACTTCCTAGGAGTTAGTGATACATTCATCATCCCTGGAGTTTCCCAAGAAGCCTTGAGGCTCTACCTCTTCCCTTACTCTTTGAGGGACAAGGCAAAGACGTGGTTAAACTCATTACCCTCTGGATCAGTCCTCAATTGGACAGACTTGGCAGAGAAATTCCTAGTCAAATACTTTCCACCTGATAGGAATTCTACCTTTCGTGATGACATAATCAAGTTCAAACAAGCTGAAACTGAGTCTCTTCACGAAGCTTGGACAAGGTTCAAGGACCTTCTTCTCAAATGTCCACATCATGGCATCCCATGGTGTATCCAAATAGAGGTCTTTTTCAAAGGATGCAACCCCAGCACTAGACAAGTCTTAAATTCATCTGCTGGTGGTTCCATGCTGTCCAAGAGTTATAATGAAGCCTATGAGATCTTGGAGAAGATCTCAGCATCTCACTGTAGGTGGTCAGATGATTCAGTTGAGCCAACTAGAGCTCAAGACAAGGACGCACTCAATGCCATGAGTAGCCAAATAAGCGCCCTGACCAACCTAGTCAAGCAAATGGCTCAAGTCAATCTCCAAACAAGTGTCAACACCGCCACAGCCATGTCAATGGGCACCCAGCCAAGTCAAGGTGAGACACTTATCTGTGGATTCTGTGGGGAAGGGCACCTGTATGAATACTGCCCTGGGAATCCAGCCTCAGTCTGCTATGTTGGAAGCCAGCAGCAGCCTAGGAACAACCCCTATTCTAATACTTACAACCCTGGTTGGAGGAACCACCCAAACCTGTCATGGGGTGGCCAACAAAATGCTAACCAAGCTCCTAACCAACCAAGACCGAGTGGAACACCTGGTTTCACTCCCCAACATAACCAATCCATGTATCAAAAACCATACAACCAACCTGTAGGGTCTTCTGTAGAAAACTTACTCAAGGAATACATAGCCAAGAATGATGCCACTCTACAGAGCCAGCAAGCTACTCTTAGAAGCCTAGAGAACCAAATAGGGCAACTAGCCAATGAACTCAAAAGTATGCCCCAAGGTAGACTACCAGCTGACACTGAGGTACCAAGGAGAGATGGTAAAGAGCAAGTTCAAGCAATTGAACTTAGAAGTGGTAGACCATTGGTGAGCAACACAAAAGAAACACCAAAGAGAGTAGAGAACACTAAGTCTAGTGCTCCACTGGAGTCTCTGCCAAACCAAGGTCAACCATCACCAAGCACATCAGGACCAAGGCTGGAGCCAATCATAGAAGAGATAGAAGAAATTCCAAGGCCTCCCTCTATCCTAAGGCGACCTGAAGTTCCTGCATATGTGCCACCACCTCCATTTCCTAGAAGGCTAAAGAAAAAACAAGAACAGGAAGTGCACTTTAATAAATTTCTAGAAATTCTTAAGCAAGTGCATGTTAATATTCCTTTTGTAGAAGTTTTACAGTCTATGCCCTCTTATGTAAAGTTTTTGAAGGATATTATTACTAACAAGAGAATAATTGGTGAGTTTGAAACAGTAAATCTCACTAAGGAGTGCAGTGCCATACTCCAGAACAAGCTACCCAAGAAGGAGAAAGATCCTGGTTCCTTCACCTTACCTGTAGAGCTAGGAGGCAAGCACGTGGGCAGAGCTCTTTGTGACCTGGGAGCCAGCATAAACCTCATGCCCCTATCACTATTCCGCCAGCTAGGGATAGGAGAAGCACGTCCAACCACTGTCACTTTACAACTTGCAGACAGATCCATAGCCTACCCTGAGGGTAAGATTGAGGATATTCTTGTAAAGGTTGACAAGTTTATTTTCCTTGCAGATTTCATTATCCTGGATTATGAAGCAGACAAGGAGGTCCCCATCCTATTAGGCAGACCTTTTCTAGCCACAGGTAGGGCCCTGATAGATGTCCAAAAAGGTGAGCTCACGATGAGGGTTCATGATGAAGAGGTGAAATTTAGTGTATATAAAGCCTTAAGGTACCCCTCTGACTCTGAATCTTGTGCTAGCATGGACATTGTAGACTCACTAATGGAAGAACAGCTGGAGCATGTATTATTGACTAAGCATGTTAATGAATATGTACAATTAGATGTAGCTGATTTGAATATATCTGAAATAATGGATATACCTGTAGATAAAACACAGCATGTATGTATAAATAATGACTTACCTAATAGATCCATGAATCCTTTAAAACCATCCATTGAGCATCCACCTGTCTTAGAATTTAAACCTCTACCCACTCACCTCAAGTATGCATATCTAGGAAGTAATGATACTTTGCCTGTGATTATTTCTTCTAAATTAAGTGAAAAGCATGAGGTTGAACTGGTTTTATTACTTAAGCAACATAGGAAGGCTATTGCATGGACTATTGCTGACATTAGAGGCATTAGCCCTTCCTATTGCATGCATAAGATTATACTAGAGGAAGACCACACACCCCGTGTAGATCACCAATGTAGGCTGAACCCCTCTATGAAAGAGGTAGTTAAAAAGGAAATAATAAAATGGTTAGATGCTAGTGTGATCTTCCCTATAGCTAGTAGCCAGTGGGTGAGTCCTATACAATGTGTACCTAAGAAGGGGGGGATGACTGTGGTAGTCAATGAGAACAATGAACTGATTCCAACTAGGACTATCACAGGATGGAGAGTTTGCATGGATTATAGGAAATTAAACAAGGAAACCAAAAAAGACCACTTCCCTCTACCATTCATTGACCAGATGTTAGATAGGATAGCTGGTAGGGCCTACTACTGCTTCTTAGACGGTTATTCAGGATATAATCAGATCACTATAGACCCTAAGGACCAAGAGAAGACCACCTTCACTTGCCCTTTTGGAACTTTTGCCTTTCGCAGAATGCCTTTTGGCTTATGCAATGCACCGACAACATTCCAAAGGTGCATGTTGGCAATCCTCTCTGATTTGGATGAGTCCATGATAGAGATATTCATGGATGATTTCTCAGTCTTTGGGGATTCATTTACAAACTGTCTAGAGAACTTAGGACAAGTCCTGGCTAGGTGTGAGGAGACCAACCTAGTCCTAAATTGGGAGAAGTGCCACTTCATGGTGGATGAAGGGATTGTCTTAGGTCATAGAGTATCTAGGGCAGGTGTAGAGGTCGATAGGGCAAAAATTGAAATAATAGAGAAATTGGTAGAACCTCAGAATGTAAAAGCCATTAGAAGTTTCTTAGGGCATGCTGGCTTCTATAGAAGGTTCATTAAGGACTTTTCTAAGATCTTCAAGCCTTTATGTGAGCTTCTAGAGCTAAACAAACCATTCATTTTCTCTAAAGAATGTTTCCTAGCTTGGAAAACCCTTAAGGAAGCACTAGTCACAGCACCTATTATAGTAGGGCCTAATTGGGATCTCCCCTTTGAGATGTTATGTGATGCTAGTGACTATGCTGTAGGGGTTATGTTAGGACAAAAGATTAACAAGTTAACACACCCTGTATACTATGCTAGTAAAACACTTAATGAGGCACAATGTAATTACACAACTACTGAGAAGGAGATGCTCGCTGTAGTGTTTGCTTGTGAGAAGTTTAGGAATTACATTGTAGGCACTAGGACAATAGTGTACACTGACCATTCTGCTTTAAAGTACCTTATGAGGAAGGCTGATGCCAAGCCTAGGTTGATTAGATGGGTGTTATTGCTGCAAGAGTTTGATCTAGACATTAGAGATAAGAAAGGATGTGAAAACGTGGTTGCAGATCATCTTTCTAGATTGCAGCATAATTGCGAAAAAATTGCGGAAACCGCAATTTCTGATGCTTTTATTGATGAACGTGTCTTTGTATTGACTCATCGTGATAACGATGAGGAACCTTGGTTTGCTGACATAGCTAATTTTCTTGCATCACAGGTACTACCAACTTTCAAGGGAGGCCAAGATAAGAAGAGGTTCCTTCATGAATCAAGGAAATTCATATGGGATGATCCCACACTTTACAAGACATGTGCTGATGGTCTGCTCAGGAAGTGTGTTTCAGCTGCTGAGGCGAAGTCTGTGCTGCAGCACTGCCATACAGCACCCTATGGTGGACATTTTGGTGGCCAAAGGACAGCTGCAAAGGTGTTCCAGAGTGGCTACTATTGGCCAACGATCTTCAAGGATGCCCACAACTATGCCCACAGCTGTGATGAATGCCAGAGAACAGGTAACCTTAGTCGAAAGGATGAGATGCCTCTCACTTACATCTTAGAGTTGGAGCTCTTTGATGTGTGGGGCATCGATTTCATGGGACCATTTCCTCCATCGTCAGGTAACCTTTACATATTGGTAGCAGTAGACTATGTATCTAAGTGGGTAGAGGCCATAGCATGTCCAAATAATGATGCCAAAACAGTCATAAGATTCTTGCATAGACATATTTTTACTAGATTTGGGACACCTCGTGCTATAATCAGTGATGAGGGGACACATTTCATTAACAAAGCTATTAAGAGAGTGTTGGCTAAGTATAATGTTAGACATAGAGTAGCCACCCCTTATCACCCACACTCGAATGGCCAAGCTGAAATTTCAAATAGGGAGATTAAAAACATACTAGAAAAAATGGTCAAACCCAATAGAAAAGATTGGGCGTTTAAACTCGAGGATGCACTTTGGGCATATAGAACTGCATATAAGACACCCCTAGGTATGTCTCCTTATAGACTTGTGTATGGTAAAGCATGTCACTTGCCATTCGAGTTAGAAATTAAAGCATTTTGGGCCCTAAAAGAGTTGAATTACTGCGTGACTGATGCGGGAACATTGCGGTCTTTGCAATTACATGAGCTTGATGAGCTTAGGCATATGTCTTATGAAAATGCTAAAATGTATAAGGAAAAGACCAAGATTTGGCACGACAGTAGACTTAGGATTAAAGACTTCAAGAAAGGCCAGCTTGTCTTATTATTTAACTCACGATTGAAATTATTCCCAGGCAAACTTAAGTCTAGATGGTCCGGTCCATTTGTAATAACTAATGTGTTTGTTCATGGTGCAATCGAGATAAAGAACCTGCAACAAGGACAACCATTCATGGTTAATGGTGCAAGATTGAAGCACTACTATGAGGAAGGAGATGTGAAGACTCTCTCGGCCTTCCTCTTGACTGAGACATGAAAACAAGAACGAGAGAGGACGAGTGATCACTGTGCTCGTCCATGCGAGGCTCATGCCTTAGTTATTTTTGCGATTTTCCGGTTACTGTTTGTGTATATTTTTGTGTGATTTTAATTATGTATTTGATGTTTATTTTATTTCTTTTAATAGGGAATCGATAGAGGGAATCAAGGAGATGAAATCAAGCTAAAAAGATCGAGGAGATATTGGGCCAAATCAAAGATACGGTTGAGAAAAGATTGGCATTTAAACGCAGAAAATCTCCAACGGTCACTAGAATTGCGCTGGATTTGCAGAATCCGCAACAAATAGAGCCGTTGGGATTTCCATCATTATTTATATCCGTTAGACGCGCGTTGATCCGTACGATTTCCCCATTATCTGAACTCCAAGAAATATCTCTCCCTCTTCATCTGCAATTCTTCTTTCCAGATTCCCACGATTCAACAATGGTGCTAACGAGAGCTGAAAGATCTGCATCCAAGAAGAGGGCTGACGACGCTGAAACTGCTGCGAGGGAAGCACTTCTTGCCCTGGCAGACGCTGAGGCTGCACGTACTGAAAGACTCCCCAAACTGCCGATCCGCAAGAAGAAGTGGAAGGTAGTTACGGAGATACCTGTTGGACCCTCTGAACCAGCAGGAACACCCAAGAAGCGCAAATGGAGCATGGCGGTGGCTGAAGAAGCGAGCAAGAAAAAGACTCCCTCTGTGGAGAGTCAAGAAAGTGACCGTCGGTCACAAGAGTCAGCCAAGCAGAGCTCTTCGCCATCTCCACCAGCGCGAAGCCCTAAGCTCCCCCCTTCGCCGCAGAGTTCTGAACACACCCCACCAGAAGAGAGCCCTGCAGCATCACCCACTTCCCCACAACCTGACCCTGAATTCCCATATGGAGAGTATCAAGAATCGACGCAGGGCAGTGGGGAAGCTGAGGAAGAAAAGGTCTTCTCTCCTTTGAGGGAAGCCAGCCTTGAGAGCCCTGTGCAGAAGAATGACTCGATGGACGAAACACTGGGGGATTGCCTCCAGCAGTTGACAACCAAGGCGAAGTTGAAAAAGAAGAAGGCCGCCAAGGTTGTCAAGGCCAAACGGTCCAAGAAGTCAAAGAAAAAGAAAACCAAGAGGGCGCCTTCATCAGAGAAGGAGAGTGTTGAGCCGTCGCTGAAGAAGCTCAAGATTGAGGCTGCTGAGTCAGCCAAACCAAAAGACAAAGGGAAAGCCAAGCTTTACCCTGAAGATGAGCCTCAATCAGTGAGGTACGTGTCTTCTGACGCTGAGTCGAGAGGCATTGAGCTGAGGAAGAGGGAGCTGCTGCACGAGAAGGGATTCCTCGACGCACTTGCTGACCTGCCGCAATTCTTGCGCGCAGGGATCACGAATCACGGCTGAGAGGAGCTGTGCAGACCACCCAATCCAGCCTACTCCAGCATGGTGTATGACTTCTACGCCAATCTGATGAATCCTGAGGATGGCCTATCTGTGGTCAGAGGGGTTGAGGTAGACTTCTCAGCGAAGGCAATCAACGAAGCCTATGGCCTCAAGGGCCAAAAACACACTGATTATGCGAGGATTGTTGATGAGCCAACAGAAGCTGTCTTGGAGGAGGCCATTCGGATCATTGGCCAGCTAGAGGCATCATGGACAGTATCGCGCAATGGGAGGCACACCCTGATGAGTGCCACCCTCACAGCCAAGGCGGCTGTCTGGTTTTCCTTCGTGAGGAGGAAGCTGTCCCCAGTGACCCATGAGACCACCATCAACCAGAGCAGATCGCTGCTGGTCTACGCGATCATGCGAGGTCTCACGATCAACGTGGGCGAGGTCATTGCAGCTTCAATTGCTGACTGCGCCAAAAAGGGTAAGGGACCACTCTTCTTTCCTAACACAATTACTAAGCTGTGCTTACGTGCAGGGGTCCCAATCGAGCGAATGGAAAGGCAGCTGGCCTACACGGGCTACCTGGAATTGCCTACGGCCTTGAGGTTGCGCAGGAAGGGGAACATGGAGTTCGAGCTCGATGGCCTAGCTGCTGCTCAGTCTTTGACCATGGCCTGCCTGACGGATCTGCAGAAGAGGATGGCTCAATGGGCCACATATGCGCAGGCAAGGGACAAGGAAGTTGCTGACCAATTGGGATGCATTTTTCCTGAATTCCCCACGAACCTAATGACTCCATGGGCGCCTCCACGACCACGAAGGACTGATGATGAGGAAGACATTTGAGTGCTAGTTTGAGAAGCACTAAAGGGAGTATTTGCTGTTCCCTTAAATTAAAAATAAAAAAAACAATCAACCTGCTTTTTGTTGAACCATGTGAATTATGCTGTTTTGAGTTAATCTTTTGATCTGTTTTAGTTGTTTAGTGTTAATTTTTAAATTTGTTTAGTGTAGTCTGATGATAGCTGAATAGGTAGATTAGTTTAGTTTCATTTTTGTATAGCTTGAATGACTGGAAAAAGCATGCATAGGGGCCCTGATCACTGATATATCTGCCCTTTATCTATTGCGAAATAATTGCGGATACCGCAATTTTTATTAGTAAATGCATGTTTTTGACCGACTGTTTAGCTAGGCTGGATCTGTTTAAATTCTATCTTTTGCTGCTATCTTGTCTTCCTTATATAGCTTATCTTAAAGCATGCTGGATGAGTGTCATAGGACACCCTTTGATAGTTTAAATTAACCTCTAAAAAGCTCAGCATGCATAGCTTTAAGTCCCTACCTGACTGTTTTTTCAAATTTCTGCTGCTGTGATATTTACTTTTAGAATGTTCTGTCTATGCCTAGGACTTTTAGATTCTCTTTGTTTTACCTTAGACTAGATGCTTCTAGGACAAGTTTGGGGGTGTGCCACCTCAGACACTCATTGGGGACAATGAGTAGTTTAAGTTTGGGGGAGGCCACCCTAGGCCTAGGAACATTCCTCTCTCCCTTTGAGCATAAGCATTCTTCTTCTCCTTTACAAAAAAAATGATGAGCTGAAAAAAAAAATGAAAAATAGAATAAAGAGGGGTGTCTCTCTTAGGTTGCTGAGTAATCAGTGCCAAGTGTGTAACCCACAAGTGGCATTGCATCAAAAGGCAACCAAAGGAGAGGTTCCACCTAAGTAAGAAAGAAAGAAAAAAGGAAGAAGTAAGGAAGAAGAATGTATACCTAGGAGTTGCAACTTTGTGGCTTAGATGTCCTGAATAAAAAAGAACTCTGATCCTCAATTAGCTGAGCACAAAGTTGTAGCTTGTAGGGGTGTTTAGGGAGATGAATGTATGTCCAATGTAGTGATGCCAGGGTTTAGGTTGTTCTCTAAAAGTACTACTGTCACTGTTAATACTAAGACTGGCATGACTCTAAGGAATCCTAGGCAAGGCAAAAATAAAAAACTAGAAGCATGTACTGAGTCTGGGGTAAAGCTAGGTAGAATTTGAAACCTTAGGGATAGATGCACGATATGATAAAAGCAAGTAGATCAGTCGTAGGGAGTTAATGAAACAGTAGGAGTATTAGGCATGCGAAGTCAGAAGAAGCGAGATAAGAGGATAGTTTTAAACTTAGAAGTGTGTCACAGGACAGCACTGCTATAGATAAGAATGTAGGGGAGTCAGTAAGTGGTTAAAGAAGATGAAAAAGCAGCCTAGGCAAGTCCTTAGATTGCTCGAGGACGAGCAAAAACCTTAAGTTTGGGGGTGTGTTACGTCTCCAAAAGTGACCTTTTTAGGACTTATTTAGCTTAGAAAGATGTACACTCTTAGGTGTTTTTGAGAGGATTTAGCTTAAACCTATGCTTATATATGAGAATTAGAAGAAGGTAGCTAAATTAGGACTTGTATGCAAAAGGAAAGAAAAGGATTAAAAACCGAAGTTAAAAGAAGGAAAAATGTGCATTGCGGCAGCATTGCGGAAACATTGCTAAAACCGCAATGTTTCAAGTGAAAACCGTAAGTTGACTGATCTGTTTCTGTTAATTTCCGTTATTTCAGGGATTCGTTCTTTCTCCTCCATCCATTTTGAAGTACGACGTTGAGGATGGATGGTTCTCCTTGGCCCAAACGCACCTGCAGATTACTATAAAAGGGGGTCAAAGTAGAGGGTTCAATCATCATCCGAAAGCGTAGAAGTCTTCTCGCAGCTCCATCTTTTCTCCTGTTTTTCTTTGCCGTCTGTTGGTTTGCGAAGTTTAGCTGTTGGAGTCGACAATCTGATAGGAAGGAGAGAAGATTCATCTTCTCTCCCGATTGGATTCATCCAAGCAAGGCTGATCTTTCTCATCCTTCAGCCGAGGCGGTTGCGACAAGGCGTCCAAGCTTGATTACCTGCTTTCTGTCTTTTATTTCTAATTTCCAGCTCGGTTTAGTTGTTGTTTCTTTTCTAGTGACTAGTTCTTTTCATTTCGTTGCTTTCTGTCTTGATGTTATTCACTTTGAGCCTTCCTTTTTTCATTCAAACAATTAAGTAATCAAAGCACAATTCTTCATTTTACAGTTTCTTCTCTTCGCTGCTACTGTTTTCCCCTTGCTGTTTGTCTTTAAATTTCTTCTAAGCATGTCTACTTCATCTCTTATTTCTGTTCTGCCTATATCCATGAGTAACTAAGTCACATAGGGGCATGCTAATGACAATACTATAGGCTAAAAAACGTGAACCAAGCATGTAGGATAGCTCTCGAAGCATTGATTGTATGTAAGCTTCATCCCACGGGCAATTTCGATTGGCCATCCATTTTGTCCAAAGAACTCCTAACCTCTGGAAGGAGTAAGAGTTCAGAGTCATACACTCATGCTAGCCTTTCAAGGTAGCCAGAAAACGACCTAGGAATAGGCGTTTTCCTAGTACAAACCATAACTTTCTGCTTTAACAAGATGCTTAAGACCTTACTTGGACATGAGTAAACTAAAGAATCTAATGCATGGAATCGGAAGATACATGAGATTGAGTGAGTTTGATGCATAGTGAGTTGATCCAATGCTTGAGAATCGTGAGAAAATGCCTATAGAGGAGTCGTTAGTAGCCCTTGTTTCTCCATTTTACACACTTTCGCTGTTAGTAAAATTGCGATAGAATTGCTGTTTCCGCAATTCTTCTAAGTTTAAAATTCTGTTTAGCTAAGTTCCTCTTCGTTTATTAATCTCTTCCCTTTTCATTTGAGTTTAACTTTGACTTGCACTTGTTTATGTTGCTACCCTTTACATATTCCTTAGAAATTAGACAACTTAAAACCAATTCTACCTCCTCAAATCCACCAATTCTTTCTTAACAACACACTTCACGAGTAGCTCATAATAAATCTCTATGGGAAAACGAATGAAAAAATACTTACTACTTGCTATAAGATCATGTATGCTTGCATGTTCTGAGTTCTCTCTCTCTCTTATTGCTTATTTATTTTAACACATTGAGCACGCAACACCTACTCGGGAAGGGTGCTCTGGCAACATCCTCAGGTACACTGACCTTCTCATCTTTTTTCTCATTATGAATCTCGGGAGCAGGCGGGGCGGACTTGTTCAGGCTGTCCATAGCTTCCTTCACGACTCTAGTGGAAAGTGACTTCCCACTCCTCAGCTGAATAGCACTCACGTTCTCACATGAGTTAACCGTGGTTTGGGAAGGAAGCTTCCCTGAGCTCTTGCTCTCAATCTTACTGATAGACACCGCCATTTGTGTCAGCTGCTTGTTCAGATTCTGCAGCTCGGCCTTGTGAGAATTAAGCTCTTCTCGAGCTTCCTTTTGAAACTGGCTGGTGCTCATGACAATGGTCCTTACCATTTCTTCTAATGAGCTGGAGGAGCTCGAGGCTTGAGCCTGGGTGGAAGAGTTAGGCCTATCGTGAGATTGGCCTTGGAAGCGAGATTGTTCTTCCTTGTTCCCATAGCTAAAATTGCAGTCGTCGCGCCAACCGGGGTTATACGTGTTTGAATATGGGTCGTACTTCCTCGGGTTGGAAGCGTACCCCCCGATTGCATTGACCTCCTCCGCCTCGCGGGTTCCTCCAACGATATTTTTCAGCATATTTCCGATCTCGGCCACTTGGGCCCTCATCTCAGTCATCTCATGACTCTGAGTCATCCCATGGACTTGTCCTTGCCCCCTAATACCAAACTGCTGCGAGTTTGTTGCCATGTTTGCTATGAGCTGTTTGGCCTCAACCGGGGTCTTGTCGATCAAGGCCCCGCCACTCGCTGCATCAATCATTTGCCGATCGTGGGACGTCATCCCCTCATAAAAATACTGTATAACCAGTTGGTCGGCAATCTGATGGTGTGAGAAGCTTGCGCACAGGCGCCCAAAACGTTCCCAGTATTCGTGCAGGGACTCACCTACGTCCTGGGTGATCCCGTAGATTCTCTTTCTCAGAGTGGTGGCCAAGGACGCGGGAAAGTATTTTTCTAGAAATACATGCTTCATGTCCTGCCACGTTGTGATCGATCTGGAGGGCAGATAATATAGCCAATCCTTGGCCTTGTCCTTGAGCGTGAAGGGGAATGCCCTCATGTTCAACTGCTCCTCCGTGACTCCAGCGGGCTTCATCCCCGCGCAGACGCAATGAAATTCCATAAGATGTTTGTTCGCGTCCTCCCCTGCGTTGCCATGAAAAGAAGGTAACTGGTGAATTAAACCTGATTTTAATTCGAAGTTACCTGCTACCACGGGGTAGTTTATGCATAGGGGCTGCAGGTTCAGATCTGGCGCTGCCAGCTGCTTCAGCGTCCGCGGCGCGTCACCTTGCGCCATCTCCTCAAACAAGAAGGGATTGCCTTCTTCTTCTCCAAACAGTCGCCACCCCTCCCGGGCTTCTTTCCTTAACCGCCGCTCCTCTCTGTCGATTTTTGGGATAAACTGCAATCCACTAACCTCAGAGGAACGGGTCATACACAAACAAAAATTCAAACATACAATTTACAAACAGAAAAAAATTTCAGCCAACCATCAATCAATCAAATTCAAACTTCAATCATAATTTTAATCAAAATTGCCTACTCCCCAGCAACGACGCCAATTTTGGTGGTAAGGATTTTTCAATATCCTCTTATTCTCAAGCTGTCGAGGCTTGCCAAAATACGATTTATAAGCCTATAACCAAAGCTTTGCAGCCAGTGGTAACAGGGTCGATCCAAGGAGAAGGTGTGATTAAAATTGGGAATTAATTAATTGATTTGGTTTTGTAACGGGGGATTTGTTTAGCATGCAAGGAAAGCAGTAAAGCGCTAACGGAAGAATAACAAGTAGAAAAACTCGTGTACGGTTTGGGAGTTTCGGGATTAATTGCTAGACAATTTCAGTTCATCATTTAATACTAAATTCATGGCATGCAGTTTATGATACACACGGACGACTACCCGAGAAGCCCCAAGGTAGTCGGCTCCAAAGATATTAATCAGACCACACAGTTCCGATTATACGTTATCTAAAATTGCATTAAGGTGATCAACCTTAAATTTATCTTAGACAGTCACTAGCTAACCGCGACGAACATTCAAGCGTGAAATCTAATTGCTAGTAGATTGCCCGCAAACGCTGTATGCAATCAACATCTATCCTACACGACTCGATACTCCGATTTAGTTTTATCTATCTGTGTTACTTAGTCGAGCAGTGAGAGGCACGACATCGCTACTCTTTAACATACACAACATGCAAGATGACTCGAGTGTCAATCGTCGAAATCTAACATGCGCGTTGGATTAAGCAAGATAGACAAATGTAAATAAAAAGCCACCAATATGCATTCAAAGTATGGATTATCAAAGCTAAAATGTCTAACAATAATTCCCTAAACAATCCCCAAACCGTTCACCCTTACCTTAGCCGTCCATGGAACGGGTTGTCAATTCCGCTCCAACGATGGCCATGGAAGACGTTATCAACGAGTTACAATAGGAAGGGAGCTCTCTAACATGCCAACAATGGCGGAGCTTGAAGAAATTAAAGAGAAAACTAGAGGAAGAAGAAGAAGAAAGCTCAAAATATGGTGATGATTCTCTAAAATCCGCGCAGAAATCGTCTTATACAGAAGCAGTAATCGTCGTAGCGTCGAGACGCTAGGCCAGCGTCTCGACGCTGTGCCCTAAGTAATCCGCGCGCGCCTCGCGATGGCGTCGCGACGCTGGGGCAGCGTCGCGACGCTTGCCCGATGATTTTCCTGCGCGCGCCTCCTCCGGACCGTCTTGACGCCAAGCAGAGTCTCGACGCTCGGCAGCGTCGAGCTAGCGTCTCGACGCTAGCTCTCAGGTTTTTGCATCGTCGAGCCAGCATCTCGACGCTATAGCTCGACGCTGGCTCTCGGGTTTGGGGCTCGAAAGTTGCCTCTCCTAGGCGGTTTTGGCCCGTTTCTTCATGGATCAACTTCCCCTTTTCCCGATGCACTCCCGGGGCGTTAAAACTCAACTTTTAGCTCTCGAACGGGTCCAACGGACGCACGAGCTCTTTGCCGCATTTCTCCTACAAACGAGATATATTAACAAATTAAACGCGGACTTTAGCTATAATTAGGAAGCATTTAATAGCTCCAAAATGGAGTTATCATTGTCCACCCCAGGAAAGATTTGGGTGGTTCCTCCAACCAGGATTATAGGTGTTAGAGTAGGGGTTGTTCCTAGGCTGCTGTTGACTCCCTACATAGCAGACCGAGGCTGGATTCCCAGGGCAGTAATCATGCAGGTGCCTCTCCCCACAGAATCCACAGATTAGTGTCTCACCTTGACTAGTTGGTGCACCCATTGAAACGGCTGCTGCGGTGTTGACACTAGATTGGAGATTGGTTTGAGCCATTTGTTTGACTAGATTGGTCAGGGCGTTAATTTGACTACTCATTGCACTAAGTGCATCCTTGTCTTGAGCTCTCCTAGGCTCTACTGGATCATCTGACCATCTACAGTGGGAAGTTGAGATTTTTCTCCAGAATCTCATAGGCTTCATTGTAACTCTTTGAAAGCATGGAACCACCAGCTGAAGAGTTTAGCACTTGCCTTGTGCTGGGGTTGCATCCTTTAAAGAATACTTCTATTTGGATACACCATGGAATGCCATGGTGTGGACATTTGAGCAAAACGTCCTTGAACCTTGTCCAAGCTTCGTGAAGAGACTCGTTTTCGGCTTGTTTGAACTTAATTATGTCATCACGAAAGTTGGAATTCCTATCAGGTGGGAAGTATTTGACTAGGAATTTCTCAGCCAGATCTGTCCAATTGACAATTGATCGGGAGGGTAAGGAATTTAACCACGTTTTTGCTTTATCTCTTAATGAGTAAGGGAAGAGGTAAAGCCTCAAAGCTTCTTGATAGCTCCATTTTGGAGCTATAATTATGTCCCTAATTCACGTTTATTATTGGCTTAATCTTGCTTTTATGTAATTATTGTAGGTGTTCTCGGTGCTTAGCTCTCGAGAGCGTTTCGGAGCTTAATATCGCGATTTAAAGGCATAAGAACGCTTCCCGGGAAGATCCATGCAAAGAGATGAAGTTTGGGCGCTTTGGGGAAATTGAAGGCAAAATTCCATGCAAAAACCCGAGAGCTAGCGTCGAGCGACAGCGTCGCGACGCTAGCTCGACGCTGCCCAGCGTCGAGACGCTGCCTTAGCGTCTCGACGCTCCGAAGTCTGAAGCGCTGAATTGAAGAAAAACCCGAGAGCAAGCGTCGAGTGATAGCGTCTCGACGCTAGCTCGACGCCGCACAAGCGTCTCGACGCTGTGCGAGCGTCTCGACGCCACCCCGAGCGCGCGCGCGGATTATTTAGGGCGCAGCGTCGAGACGCTGTCCTAGCGTCTCGACGCTACGACGGACTACTTAACTTTTTTGTCCGATTTTAGCCGCCATTATCGTCTTCCACCTCGAGCTCCGCGCCTGATTTGACGTCCAGTAGCCATTTTTCACCATGGGAGGGGCTAAGAAGCTCGATTTGAAGCCGTCCCACGTCACACAAGTCATGAGTGAGTAGATTTACCGTTTTTGGCTCGGGATTGTAAGGATAAGTGTAGTATGAATTCTTGGTGAGGTTGTGGATTGAAATTCTGAATTGGTTAGATATTTTGTTGAATTGAATTCTACTTCTTAGCTTAATCTATGAGCACGTTTGAATGATTTAGGACTAGGCACCCTTGATTTTGAGCATGTTCATTTGTTAAAGGATTTGATGCCGTGCCTCTCGTTTCCGCCAAGTAACAAGGAATTATGGCACCTTGAGCGTATTGGCGTCCTTACGCTTTTGGTGTTCGTTCTTCCCGAATTGGAATTCCAAATCGACATACTAGTTTCGCGTCCAAATTAGATAGTCGTCACAGTTAGCTTGTTGCTACCGTTCGGTCTTGGGAGAGCGTTGGCCGCCAATGTCCGAACGGTATGCTTAATTAGCATAATTAATTATGTTTAATTAAATCCATGGAGCATGTCTGAGTTATTTATTAATTTTAGACGAGCTGTGCATTCGTTAAAATTGTTTATCCATAATACTAATCAACCTATGAACCAAGAAGCATGCTAAATTTATCCCGATCGTCCCGAGTCGGAAACTCCGTTAGCTTAATTTTTCCCATTTGTTTGTTCTATCTTAGTTATTTGAAAACCAACAATTACCCCTTATTTCATCTACATTAACAGTTTGCAAATTTAATTAAGATTAAGTCAAAATTCCTTAATTCCCTGCGGATCGACCCCGTTACTACTATTCTACAAATAGTTTAGTGATTCCGGGCATTTATAAATTTATTTTGGCGGGTCTCGACAACCCGATGATTGGCGATAGTTCAATAATATCGCTACCAAAATTGGCGCCGTTGCCGGGGAATCAAGTGTAATTCGGCCTGATTTAGATTTGATTTGTAAACTTTTAATTTTTACTTTAAAATTCTGTTTATTCTTTCATTATTTGCAATTTTGATCTCTTTGTTTAAGTGTGCTAGAAGTGCCAAATTTTTATTGAGAAAATGGAGACTGATGGTGAGATTGGAGTCCCAAAAACGCTCAGACAATGGACATCATTTGCTATGGGCCACCAACCTTCTTGTATTTCCTACCCGGAAATTTCAGGTGAGTTTGTGCTTAAATCAGGGACAATTAACCTTTTACCCTCTTTTTGTGGTGAAACAGATGAAGATCCTTATAAACACCTCAAGGATTTTCTAATGGTGAGCTCCGCGATGAAGCCTGGCGACATAACAAAAGATCAGCTCTACCTGAGAGCTTTTCCATTCACCCTGAAAGGTGAAGCTCGAGATTGGCTGCATTACTTGCCATCGGGGACCATCTCTACTTGGGAGAAGTTGCAGAGTCTATTCTTGGAAAGGTATTTCCCAGCTTCAAAAGCCAGAGCCGTGAGAAAAGATATACGACATTTTGAGCAAGAAAAGGACGAGGCATTTTACGAATATTGGGAGAGGTTCATTAAACTTTGTGAAAAATGTCCGAACCACTTGATAGCGGAAGTCGAGCTTATCGAATGCTTTTATGGTGGGTTGCTCACGCATGACCGCCAGATGCTTGATGCAGCAAGTGGAGGAGTCCTTTGGGAGAAAACGCCTGCGGAAGCCCGTCAGTTGATCTCCAACATAGCTGAGAACCGTCGCCAGTACGGAGGAGGAAACGAGCATTCTAAGATGTCTTCCGACATAAAAGTGCTCAAGGAACAAGTGTCTCAGGTATGTGGTTTAGTTCATACGATGCAAGAAAAATCATCTCGGGATGTTTCTTCTCTTTCAGGTAAAGCTATTGAAAGCATGTTCAAATCGATCATGGAAGCTAGCGATGAGACAAGGTCACAGATTAAGTCTCTAAGAGATGAAGTCACGGAGGTGAAAGAAAGAATGGGTAGAGTTGAATCCCAAACGGAAGGGGTTAGTGCTATAAACCTCAGAAGCGGTAAGGAAGTGCCATCTCAACCCACTCCCGTGAGTCCCCCAAACGATTCAGAGATATCTCCAGATAAGTGTTCTCAAGCACCCTCTGAAACTGTTGTAACACCTCCTATTATTTCTATGAAATCTTACACTCCCGTTGCTCCCTTTCCTAGTAGGCTTGCAAGGCCATCTAAGGAGGCCGACAACGCGGATGTACTTGAGACATTGAGGAAGGTTGGGATCAATATACCGCTACTTGATGCAATTCAGCAAATCCCAAGGTACGCTAAATTTCTAAAGGAGATGTGCACTATGAAGAGAAAGACCAAAAGTGCTGAAAGAGTCGTGGTAAGCAAGAATGTTTCTGCCCTGCTAACCCAAGGTATTCCAAGCAAATGCCAGGATCCAGGTATGTTCCTCTTGCCATGTACTATAGGGGATAGAGAAATCGAGCACGCTATGCTAGACTTAGGAGCTTCAATTAATGTTATGCCATACTCAGTCTATAAGAGCCTCGGTTTAGAAGGTATGCAGGAAACTAGTATAGTTATCCAGTTAGCTAATAGGTCTTCTATTCATCCTCTAGGGGTGATTGAAGATGTGTTGGTTAAAGTTAAGGATTTAATTTTCCCTGCTGATTTTTATGTGATAAATTTGGAAGAAAACACATCCACCACTTCTGTTTTACTTGGTAGACCATTCATGAAAACCGCTAGAACGAAAATTGATGTGCATGATGGAACCTTGTCTGTTGAGTATGAAGGGGATGTGTTCGAATTTAATGTTTTTGATGCAATGAAACAACGTGCTGATGTGCATTCTGTCTGTAAAATCGATCTTATAGATACTTTAGAACAAGAAGAATGCATGACTGTTGTTGATGGGGATGACCCACTCGTTTTTACTGAAACTGTTGGCAAAGTTGAAAGTAGTGATCCCATATTGACTGAATTGTCTGAACAACCTACTTTTGCTTTAGAGACATGTGAAAAGCCAACTAAAATATTACCGTCTCTTTTGCAGGCTCCCAAGTTGGAATTGAAGGAGTTGTCGGGTCATCTCAAGTACGTGTACTTGGGTGAGGTGGATACACTTCCGGTAATTATCTCCAAGGAGCTTACATCGGAGCAAGAAGGCGAGTTGGTCGAGGTTCTGAAAAAGAACAAAAGAGCCATGGGATGGACGTTGGCAGACTTGCACGGTTTGAGCCCAGTGCTGTGCATGCACAAGATTCGGCTGGATGAGGGAGCAAAGCCATCCCGAGAGCCTCAGCGGAGACTGAACCCTGCAATGAAAGAGGTAGTGTTGTCTGAAATACACAAACTCCTGGATGCAGGTATTATCTTTCCCATTTCTGATAGTCAATGGGTTAGCCCTATTCATGTTGTACCTAAAAAGACGGGCATAACTGTTATTAGAAATGATAAGGGGGAGTTAGTACCTAAGAGAGTTCAAAATGGGTGGAGGATGTGTATTGATTTTAGAAAACTGAATGACGTGACTAAGAAGGACCACTTTCCTATTCCCTTCATAGATCAAATGGTGGAGCGTTTAGCTGGGAAACCATTCTTCTGTTTTCTAGATGGTTTTTCTGGGTTTTATCAAATTCCCATAGCCCAGGAAGACCAAGAAAAGACTACTTTTACCTGTCCATTCGGAACTTACGCATATAGGAGAATGCCCTTTGGGCTTTGTAATGCTCCAGGGACTTTTCAGCGATGCATGATGAGCATATTTTCTGAATTTGTAGAAAAATGCATCGAAGTCTTTATGGATGATTTTACTGTATATGGAAGTTCATTTAAAGATTGCCTGTTTAACTTGTCTAGAGTCATGGAAAGATGCATTGAAACTAATCTTGTTTTAAATTTTGAGAAGTGTCATTTCATGGCCAGTCAGGGCATAGTACTGGGTCACGTTGTGTCTGCTAAGGGGATAGAGGTTGATAAAGCTAAAATTGATGTCATATCTGATTTACCTTATCCCACAAATCTTCGGGAAGTACGTTCTTTTCTTGGTCACGCAGGTTTTTACCGCAGGTTCATTAAAGACTTCTCGAAGATAGTGACCCCGATGACAAGCTTGCTGAAAAAGGATGTTCCATTCTGTTTTGACAAAGAGTGCAAGCTTGCCTTTGATGTTCTGAAGAAGTGCTTGACCAACGCACCCATCATTCATCCACCGCAGTGGGGGACTCCTTTCGAGATCATGTGCGACGCAAGCAATTATGCCGTAGGCGCTGTGTTGGGCCAGAGGATAGACAAGAAGAGCCATGTGATTTATTATGCCTCGAGGACGCTCAATTCTGCGCAGATCGGTTACACAACAACAGAGAAGGAGCTGCTTTCCATAGTTTTCGCTCTTGATAAATTTCGGCCATATATTCTTGGATCTAAAGTAATTGTTTTTTCTGATCATGCAGCAGTTCGATACTTGATGAACAAGAAAGACTCGAAGCCTAGACTGCTCAGATGGGTATTACTACTCCAGGAGTTCGACGTCTCAGTTCAGGACAGAAAAGGATCAGAAAATACCGTTGCTGACCACTTGAGCCGCATTGTGCGTAATGAGGAAGACTTGCCTCTGAATGATGAGTTCCCTGATGAAGTTCTCTTCCAGGTAAGTGTGGAGACACCGTGGTACGCCGACATTGTCAACTACTTGGTCACAGGTACGTTCCCATTCGACTTTTCATATAATCAAAGAGCTAAGCTGAAGAGCGAAGCCAAGACATATGTTTGGGACGAGCCAGTTTTATGGAAATTTTGTGCTGACCAAGTTATTAGGAAATGCGTCCCTAAGTCTGAACATAGGTCCATCCTTACCTTTTGCCATGAATTTGCATGCGGGGGACACTTTGGGCAAAATAGAACTGCAAGGAAAATTTTAGATTGTGGGTTTTTCTGGCCATCACTGTTTAAGGACTGTTATGAGTTTTGTAAATCTTGTGATCAGTGTCAGAGAAAAGGGACCATCACTAGCAGGAATGAAATGCTCCAAAACCCCATTTTAACTTGTGAAATTTTTGAGGTTTGGGGTATGGACTTTATGGGACCTTTCCCCCCTTCATTTGGTTTTGTCTATATCTTATTGGCTGTGGACTACGTGTCTAAATGGGTGGAAGCTAAAGCCACCAAAGTTGATACCGCTAATGTTGTTTCCAGTTTTGTCAAATCTAACATTTTTAGCAGGTATGGAGTTCCACGAGCCATCATAAGTGACCAGGGGAGCCACTTCTGCAACAAAACGATCCAGGCCTTGATGAGGAAATATGGGGTCAATCATAAAATCTCTACCCCATATCATCCTCAGACCAATGGTCAAGCGGAGGTTTCCAATCGAGAGGTGAAGAGCATCCTCGAGAAGACAGTAAGTCCGGGAAGGAAGGATTGGAGCCTCAGGCTGGACGACGCTTTGTGGGCTTATCGTACGGCTTACAAAACCCCCATAGGGATGTCTCCCTACCGGATGGTTTATGGTAAAGCCTGTCATCTCCCCGTGGAGATCGAACACAAAGCTTACTGGGCCGTGAAGAAGTGCAACATGGACTTTGACTTGGCAGGCGAAGAAAGACTCCTCAAATTGCAAGAACTGGAGGAGCTTCGCCTGGATGCATATGAGAACTCGAAGACCTACAAGGAAAAGACCAAAATGTTCCACGACAGGCGAGTCGTTCGAAAGCACTTTCAAGTTGGTCAGAAGGTCCTCTTGTTCAACTCCCGCCTGAAGTTCATGCCAGGTAAACTTCGTTCCAGGTGGCTTGGTCCTTACATTATCACTGATGTTCATCACTATGGTGCAGTTAAAATTCAAAGTTTGGATACGGAAAAGGAGTACACAGTGAATGGCCAGCGATTAAAGATCTTTCATGAGGGAATGTCAGAGGACTTTGATGATCATGCCTACTTGCAAGAGCCTGATTACGAAAAAGGATAAAAGGAGTTTGGGTAAAGTCGAGCAATCGACTCTAAAAATTTGCGCTACTCGGAGGCACCCGAGCTTGAACTGTATATGCTTTTTATTTACATACCGTCTTTAGGATTAGTTTAGATTTCTACTCTGATGTTGTGAATTTTCAGGTGAAACAATGGCTCATCCTTGCGGTTTATTGGCTAAGGTTAAAGCGCACCCTACAACCCTCTAAGTCACAACTCAGGGAAGGTTTTCTTTCCTTTTGTTTTGACTGTGCATATTTGGTCCAATGAGGACATTGTCAATTTTTAAGTTGGGGGTGGTGGGTTGTGCCTTTGTCGAGCTTTGTTGTGGAACCCTGTTTAATCTATTGAGATATGGTGAAAGCATGCTAGTCTGACTATGAAATTCTGTGATGTACTGCTGAGGTCTTCGTATTTGTGTTTGTCATGAAATTCAGCATAATTGCATATGTTAAGGCCTTTTTGAAAATTTTTCAAGCATATTTCCCTGTTTAAGCTTCGCATGTTAGCACTCTGTCTTGGATCTGTGGGTTTAGGCTAGCTCTGTTTGTTTTGAAATTCGCTGTCACCTCGAAAGGCAACCTTAGGATGGGCTAAGATTCGCTTTTGTTTGTAATCCGTGCGCTTAAAATTTTAATATGATGCTTAGACTAAAAGAAAAATGAATGCAAGTTTATAAAAAGAAAATAATCTCATGAGGCGTTCCTCCTTCTCGAGTTGCCTTAGTAGCCAGGGGCGGTCGTGTAACCCACGGTCGCCACTGCATGAAAAGGATGCACAAAGAAGTGAACGCTAGTCCTTAAAAATGTGAATTTTGCCCGTAGTCAGATGCACTGTGCAATGAAATTGCAGGCAAGCTGAAACGAAAGTAAGATTGACATGTTAGGCGCTCATGAAGATAAGTTCAATGAAATTGAGAAAAAGATGCCTTGCGTTATATTACTTGCATAAGCGATGAACTGCCCTTAGACTGTTCTGTTAAGCCATAAGTAGGGGGAAAGCGAAATTTTAGGATAGATAGAGCCGTTCTAAGCCTGTTGAAATCTAAGATCGAGGAGCTAAGTCCGAGGCGTAAATAGGGAAACATCTTTAAATTTTCCAAATTGTTCTTAACCAATGCATGCATGCAGCTGTTCTTTCAAATGCAATTGCCTTGTCTTTTCCAGTATTGAGAATCGAGTCCCTAGCATGCATTCTCGTTCTATTTAATTAATCAGAATTCCACCTTGCTCGAGGACTAGCAAGATTTAAGTTGGGGGTGTTTGATAGCTCCATTTTGGAGCTATAATTATGTCCCTAATTCACGTTTATTATTGGCTTAATCTTGCTTTTATGTAATTATTGTAGGTGTTCTCGGTGCTTAGCTCTCGAGAGCGTTTCGGAGCTTAATATCGCGATTTAAAGGCATAAGAACGCTTCCCGGGAAGATCCATGCAAAGAGATGAAGTTTGGGCGCTTTGGGGAAATTGAAGGCAAAATTCCATGCAAAAACCCGAGAGCTAGCGTCGAGCGACAGCGTCGCGACGCTAGCTCGACGCTGCCCAGCGTCGAGACGCTGCCTTAGCGTCTCGACGCTCCGAAGTCTGAAGCGCTGAATTGAAGAAAAACCCGAGAGCAAGCGTCGAGTGATAGCGTCTCGACGCTAGCTCGACGCCGCACAAGCGTCTCGACGCTGTGCGAGCGTCTCGACGCCACCCCGAGCGCGCGCGCGGATTATTTAGGGCGCAGCGTCGAGACGCTGTCCTAGCGTCTCGACGCTACGACGGACTACTTAACTTTTTTGTCCGATTTTAGCCGCCATTATCGTCTTCCACCTCGAGCTCCGCGCCTGATTTGACGTCCAGTAGCCATTTTTCACCATGGGAGGGGCTAAGAAGCTCGATTTGAAGCCGTCCCACGTCACACAAGTCATGAGTGAGTAGATTTACCGTTTTTGGCTCGGGATTGTAAGGATAAGTGTAGTATGAATTCTTGGTGAGGTTGTGGATTGAAATTCTGAATTGGTTAGATATTTTGTTGAATTGAATTCTACTTCTTAGCTTAATCTATGAGCACGTTTGAATGATTTAGGACTAGGCACCCTTGATTTTGAGCATGTTCATTTGTTAAAGGATTTGATGCCGTGCCTCTCGTTTCCGCCAAGTAACAAGGAATTATGGCACCTTGAGCGTATTGGCGTCCTTACGCTTTTGGTGTTCGTTCTTCCCGAATTGGAATTCCAAATCGACATACTAGTTTCGCGTCCAAATTAGATAGTCGTCACAGTTAGCTTGTTGCTACCGTTCGGTCTTGGGAGAGCGTTGGCCGCCAATGTCCGAACGGTATGCTTAATTAGCATAATTAATTATGTTTAATTAAATCCATGGAGCATGTCTGAGTTATTTATTAATTTTAGACGAGCTGTGCATTCGTTAAAATTGTTTATCCATAATACTAATCAACCTATGAACCAAGAAGCATGCTAAATTTATCCCGATCGTCCCGAGTCGGAAACTCCGTTAGCTTAATTTTTCCCATTTGTTTGTTCTATCTTAGTTATTTGAAAACCAACAATTACCCCTTATTTCATCTACATTAACAGTTTGCAAATTTAATTAAGATTAAGTCAAAATTCCTTAATTCCCTGCGGATCGACCCCGTTACTACTATTCTACAAATAGTTTAGTGATTCCGGGCATTTATAAATTTATTTTGGCGGGTCTCGACAACCCGATGATTGGCGATAGTTCAATAATATCGCTACCACTTCTTGGGAAACTCCAGGGATAAGGAAGGTATCACTAACTCCTAGGAAGTTTCTTAGATGATTGTGGGGATCTTCATTTTCCACTCCAAAGAATTGTCCCACAGTGGACAACATTTGGAACATTACTGGCTTTAACTCGAATGAGTTGGCAGTAATTTCAGGGCGTATAATGCTTGGGTTTAGCTCCCCAGGCATGGGAACTAAGTATGAGAGGATGGCACTATCCTTGTCATTCGCTATTTCGATGGGGTTGCGAATGGTAGGTGCTGGATTTGGGATTGGTCTATCCATTTCTACTTGATAGAATTGCGAAGACTCCGCGGAGTCAACAATACTTTGAGTTACAAGGGGTTGTTTGAAGAGGCGTTTCTTAGCTTTGTTTCTGGCCCTAAGTAACCTTTCAGGCTCAGGATTGAACTCTAGATCGCTACTTGAATGCTCATTAATAAACTAACCCAATGGTAACTGCAAAAGAAATGAGAATAGATCAGCTCCAATAGGTAGTAAGATTTGTGTTTCTAACTTAACAAACTTCGTTTTTACTAAACAAAATCCCCGGCAGCGGCGCCAAAAACTTGTTGCGTGCTCAATGTTTAAAATAAAGATGCAATGGTAGAGCACTCAGAACATGCAAGCATACATGGTCCTGTAGCAAGTAATAAGTATTTTTTCGTTCGATTTCCCACAGAGATTTATTCTTAGTTACTAACGAAGTGAGATGTTAAGTGAGAACGGGTGGTTTAAATGGGGTAGATTTGGGTTTAAAGTGCCTAACTATTAAGGAACGTGCGAGATATGAAAGCATAAACAAGTGCAAGTAAATAATTAAACTCGAATGTAGAGGGAAGAGAATTGCAAACAGCAAACTAAGAAAAATGGCTAAGGCAAAAATTTGAACTAAGAAAATTGCGCAGACAACAATTTTCTAGCAATGTTACTAACAGCGAATTAGGGGTAAAGTAGGGAAATAAGGGCTACTAACGACTCCTCTATAGGCTTTTTCATACGATTCTCAAGCAGTAGATCAACTCATCATGCGTCAAACTAACTCATTCTCATGTATCTTTCGATTTCATGCATTAGATCCTTTAGTTTACTCATGTCCAAGTAAGGCCTTAAGCATCTATTTATAAAATCAAGTTAATGGTTTGTACTAGAAAAACGCCTATTCCTAGGTCGTTTTCTGGCTACCATAAAAGGCTAGCATGAATGCACGACTCTGAACTCTTACTCCTTCCAGAGGTTAGGATTTCTTTAGACAAAATGGATGGCCAATCGAAATTGCCCGTGGGATGAAGCTTACATACATTCAATGCATTTGGATCTAACCTACATGTTTGGTTCACGTATTTCTACCTATAGACTGTTATTAGCACACAACCATGTGGTTTAGTTACTCATGGATGAAGATGGAATGGAAAGAGTAGAGAATGTAGACATGCTTAACAGTACTGAAATGAAAATTAAAGAAAACAGCAACAAGGAAAGCACGAGGAAGGCGTAAACTAGTCAAACACTTCTTTGATTGAAACAAGGTCCAAAACTTACGAAGCAATAACTCTAAACTAAAAAGGACTAAACAGAAAGTGTCGAAACAAGCTAACGTAGTAAACTAAAACATCAAGCAACAACAAAAACAAAGGAATGACAGAAGGTAACAGAAAGTAAGTAAATTGTGTGCGCGAAGCCCGTCGTTGCCAACGCTTCGGATGAAGGAAGAAGGAAAGCCTTGCTTGGATGAATCCAATCAGAAGAGAAGAAAGATCTTCTCTTCTTCCTCTCAGATTGTCGACTCCAACAGCTGAGACCTTCAAGCCAACAAGCGGAAGAGAAAACAGGGAGAAAAGATTGCGTTGAGATGGGAATTCTATGCTTCCAGCTTGTTTCTGTCCTTCCCCCTTGACCTCCTTTTATAGTATTTTGCAGGTACGATTCGGCCAAGGAGAACCATCCAATCTGAACAACAACACTCCACGTGGTAGCAGGAGAAAAAATGAGGAGCTGAAAGATCGTAACAAAATAGAAATCGGTTAGACAACTTAACAAATTTCACTTAAAACATTGCTGAGACAGCAATGTTTTCGCAATGTTTCAGCAATGTGCAAATTTCAAGTCTTTAGCTTTGTTTTTGGTTCTTTTCCTTTCCTTTTACACATAAGTCCTAATTTAGCTTCATTCTACTAATTCTCATATATGAGCACAAGTTTAAGCTAAATTCTACCAAAAATGCTTAAGAGTGTTCATCTTTCTATAGCAAATAAGTCCTAAAATAATCACTTTTGGAGACGTAACAAAGCCCCCAGGAGTGACGGAAGAGCAGTTGAATTTAAGGGCATTCCCCTTCACGCTTAAGGATAAAGCCAAGGACTGGCTTTATTATCCGCCTTCTGACTCAATTAGGACGTGGCAGGACATGAAGAGGGTCTTCTTAGAGAAATATTTCCCTGCGTCCCTTGCCACAACGCTGAGAAAAAGGATTTATGGGATCACTCAGGATGTAGGTGAGTCTCTGCATGAATATTGGGAACGCTCTGGGCGCCTGTGCACAAGCTTTCCGCATCATCAAATTGTCGATCAGCTCTTGATTCAATATTTCTATGAGGGTATGACACCTCATGATCGGTAGATGATCGACGCAGCAAGTGGTGGGGCTCTTATTGACAAGACCCTAGTTGAGGCCAAGCAGCTAATTGCAAACATGGCGGCCAACTCGCAGCAGTTCGGTATTCGTGGGCAGGGGCAAGTTCACAGTGTGACCCAGAGCCATGAGATGATGGAAATGAGGGCCCAGGTTGCCGAGATTGGAAATTTATTGAAAAAATTTGTTGGAGGAAGCCGCGATGCGGAAGAGGTGAACGCAATCGGAGGATATGCTTCCAACCCCAGGAAGTATGATCCTTATTCGAGCACTTACAACTCCGGTTCGCGTGACCACCCCAATTTGAGTTATGGGAACAGGGAAGGACAACAACGCTTCCAAGGCCAGTCCTATGATATGCCTAACAATTCCTCCCAAGCTCAAGCTTCGAGTTCTTCAAACTCATTGGAAGAGATGGTCAGAACCATCGTGACGTCGATAAGCCAGTTTCAGAAAGAAGCTCGAGAAGAGCTAAATTCACACAAAGCCGAGCTGCAAAATTTGAACAAGCAGCTGACACAAATGGCGGTGTCGATAAGCAGAATAGAGAGCAAGAGCTTTGGGAAGCTTCCTTCCCAAACCACTATGAACTCATGTGAGAACGTGAGCTCGATCCAACTAAGGAGTGGAAAATCAGTTCCTTCCACAGCCGTGAAGGAAGCAGAGGACAACTTGAATGAGTCCGCCCCAGTTTCTCTTGATGAGCTGAATGATGAGAAAGAAGAAATGAATGTGCAAGGAAATGTTCCCAAAGCACCCTTCCCTAGTAGGCTTGCGAAGCCTACTCTGGTGACCGAAGACGAGAAGGTCCTGAGAACCTTCCAGAAGGTGGTGGTGAACATACCGCTTCTTGAGGCGGTAAGTTGTTGCGTGCTCAATGTGTAATAAAAATGATAAATAAGAGAGAGAGAGCACTCAGAACATGCAAGCATACATGATCTTATAGCAAGTAGTAAGTATATTTCATTCGTTTTCCCACAGAGACTTGTTTTTAGCTATTCTCGAAGTGTTTTGTTAAGAAAGATGGGGTGGATTTGATGGGGTGAAATTGGTTTTTAATGATCTAAGTTTTGCTGAATGTGTAAAGGAATATAACATAAACAAATTAAAGTAAAAATCAGATTCAAAGAACAAGGGATGGAATGGATAAACGCAGAAGAACACAGCTAAACAGAATGATAAAATGGCAGAATTGCGAGGACCGCAATGTTTCCGCAATTAAACAGCAGTGTACGTGTGTAAATAGGTGAATTGAGGGCTACTAATGACTATCCTATAGGCATTTTTATACGATTCTCAAGCACTGGATCAACTCTCTGTACATCAAACTCACTCTATCTCAAGTATCGTCCGATTCCATGCATTAGAGTCTTAAGTTTACTCGACTTCAAAGTAAGGTCTTAAGCATCTTGTTAAAACAGGAGTGTTTAGTTTGTACTAGGGGAACGCCTATTCCTAGGCCGTTTCCTGATTACCATGAAAGGCTAGCATGATTATATGACTCTGAACTCTTACTCCTTCCAGAGGTTAGGAGTTCTTTGGACAAAATGGATGGCCAATCGAAATTGCCCGTGGGATGAAGCTTACATACAACCAATGTTCGAAGGTGATCCTACATGCTTGGTTCACGTTTTTTCTAGCCTATAGTTCTGTCATTAGCATGCCCCTAAGTTACTTAGCTACTCATGGATATATGGAGAACAGAAAGGGTAGATAAAACAGACATGCTTAGAAGAGGAATAAACTTAGAACAGGAAGTAAAACCGTAGCAGGAAATGGGAAGTGAGAAATGCAGAAACGTACTTCGATTACTGAAATTGTTTGACGAACAGATGAAAGCTTTAAAGTAAATAGAAACAAGGCAGAAAGCAACGAAATAAACTAATCTAGCTACTTAAGAAAAAGACAGCACGAAGCAGAAATGTAAAACAGAAAAGAAAGACAGAAAGCTTGTAAAATGGTGCTTGAAGCCTCGTCGCAATCGCCTCGAATGAAGGATCAAAAAGACAGCCTTGCGTGGATGAATCCAATCGGGAGAGAAGAAGAATCTACTCTCCTTCCTATCAGATTATCGACTCCAGCAGCTGAGCTTCGCAAACCAACAGACGGCAAAGGAAAAACAGTGGAACAGATGGACTGCTAGACGACTTCACGCTTTCGGATGATGATCAAACCTCCGACTTTGGCCCCCTTTTATAGTAGTTTGCAGGTGCGTTTGGGCCAAGGAGAACCATCAATCTTCAACGTCATATATCAGAATGGATGGAGGAGAAAGAACGAATCCCTGAAAATACGGAAATTAACAGAAAAAGATCAGTCAACTTACGGTTTCCACTTGAATAATTGCGGCCTCAGCAATGTTTTCGCAATGCTGTCGCAATGCGATTTTTTCATTCTTTTTCTTCGATTTTCAACCCTTTTTCTACCTATTGTACATAAGTCCTAGATTAGCTACCTTCTTCTAATTCTCATATTAAAGCATAGGTTTAGGCTAAATGCTAACAAAAACACCTAAATGTGTACATCTTCTTAAGCTAAATGGGTCCTAAATAAGTCACTTTCAGAGACTTAACACACCCCCAAACTTAAGGTTTTGCTTGTCCTCAAGCACACTAAAGACTTACCTAGGCTGCTGTTTCTTCTTCTTTAACCACTTTACTGACTCCCTTATTTCCCTATCTATAGCAATGCTGTCCTGTGACACACTTCTAAGTTTAGAACTAACCTCTTTATCAAGCTTCTTCTGACTTCACCTGCCTACTATACCTGCTGTTTTTATTAACCCTACTACTGATCTAGCTACTTTTATGACATCATGCCACTATCCCTAAGGTTTCAAATTCTACCAAGCTTTACTCCAGACTCAGTACATGCTTCTAGCTTTATTTTTAATGTGTCTAGGATTCCTTAGAGTCATGCCAGTCTTAGTATTAACAGTGACAGTAGTACTTTTAGAGAACAACCTAAACCCTGGCATCACTTCATTGGATAAACACTCATCTCCCTAAACAACCCTACAAGTTACAACTTTGTGCTTAGCTATTTGAGGATCAGAGTTCTTTTTAAATAGGACATCTAAGCCACAAAGTTATAACTCCTAGGTATACATTCTTCTTCCCTATTTTTTTCTTTTTCTTACTTAGGTGGAGCCTCTCCTTTGGTTGCCTTTTGATGCAACGCCACTTGTGGGTTACACACTTGGCACTGATTACTCAGCAACCTAAGAGAAACTCCCCCCCTTTATTCTTTTTTTCATTGTTTTTCAGTTCATCATCATTTTTTTTTTTTTTTTTTTAAAGGAGAAGAAGAATGCTTATGTTTCTAAGGGAGAGAGGAATGTTCCTAGGCCTAGGGTGACCTCCCCCAAACTTCAACTACTCATTGTCCCCAATGAGTGTTTGAGGTGGCACACCCCCAAACTTGTCCTAGAAGCATCTAGTCTAAAGTAACACAAAGAGAATCTAAAAATCCTAGGCATAGGCAAAACATTCTAAAAGCAATTATTCCAGCAGCAGAAATTTTGACAAAACAGACAGTTTAAGGACTGATGGTTTATGCATGCTGAGCCCTATTCAGAGGCTAATTTAAACTAGCAAAGGGTGTCCTATGACACTCATCCAGCATGCTTGAAGATCAGCTATATAAGGTAGTCATGCTAGCAGCAAAAGATAGAATATAACCGATCACAGCCTAACTAAACAGACAGTCCAAAACATGCAATCAGTCACAAAAATTGCGGGAACCGCAATTATTTCGCAATTCAATCCGGGCAGATTTAACATTGATTCAGGCCCCTAGCATGCTTTTTCCTGTTACTCACGCATCCTAAAAATAAATCTAAACTATCCTACCTATTCAGCTAAAATCAGACTAGACTAAGCAAAAGAAAACACATAACACTAAACATTAAAAACAGATCAAAAGCTGAACACAAAACAGCATACTGTACATGATCCTATCAGAAAGCAGAAAAATTGTGTTTTTTTTTTTTTCAAGGGAACAGCAATACTCCCTTTAGTGCACTTCAAACCAGCACTCAATTCTCGTCATCCTCATCTGGTTGCCTTGGCCGTGGGGGCACCCATGGAGTTAGGAGATTGGTAGGGAAGTCCGGGAAGATGCACCCCAGCTGGTCTGCAACTTCCTTATCCCTTGCCTGCGCATAGTTGGCCCATTGAGCCATTCTCCTCTGCATGTCCATCAAGCAGGCCATGGATAGGGACTGTTCAGCAGCCAGCCTATCCAATTCAAACTCCATATTCCCCTTTCTTCTCAGCCTCAGGTTAGCAGGCAACTCCAAATGGCCTGTGTAAGGCAGCTGCTGCTCCAAGCGCTCGGTGGGGACTCCTGCAAGCAAACATAGCTTGGTTATGGTATTAGGGAAAAACAAGGGTCCCTTACCTTTCTTTGCGCATTCAGCAATAGCAGCTGACATGATCTCCCCCACATTGACCGTGAGACCGCGCATGATGGCATAGACCAGCAGTGATCTACTCTGGTTGATTGTCGTCTCGTGGGTCACAGGGGACAGCTTTCTCCTCACAAAGGCAAACCAAACAGCTGCCTTTGCTGTCAGATTGGCACTCATTAAGGTGTGCCTCCCATTGCGTGAGACAGTCCACGCTGCTTCAGGCTGGCCAATTGTGCGAATGGCCTCTTCCAGCACTGCCTCAGTCGGCTCATCAACTATCCGTGCATAATCTGTATGAGGTTGGCCCTTGAGACCAAATGCTTCATTGATGGCCTTGGCTGAGAAATCTACTTCTACCCCTCTGACCACAGACAGGCCATCCTCAAGGCTGAGCACATTAGCGTAAAAATCATACACCATGCTCGTGTATGCTGGATTAGGCGGTCTGCAGAATTCCTCCCAGCCGTGGTTGATCACCCCTGCGCGCAAGAACTGCGGCAGGTCAGCAAGTCGGTCGAGGAATCCTTTCTCGTGCAACAGGTCCCTCTTCCTCAGCTCAGCACCCCTGGACTCAGCATCAGATGAGACATACCTCACTGACGGAGGTTCGTCTTCTGGGTAGAGTTTAGCCTTCCCCTTATCTGCTGGTTTGGATGATTCGGCAGCCTCCACCTTGAGGCGTTTGAGCGAAGGCTCAGTACTCTCCTTGTCCGTTGACGGCACCTTCTTGGCCTTCTTTTTCTTCAACTTCTTGGCCTTGACAATCTTGGCCTTCTTCTTCTTCTTGAGCCTGGCCTTGATGTTGATCTGCTGGAGGCATGCCCCCAACGTTTCTTCCATAGAATCGTCCTGCTGTGCAGGCTCGGCAGGGCTATCTTCCCTCATAGGAGAGAAGACTTCGTCTCCCCCAGCATCTCCACTGCCTTGCGTGGACTCTTGATAATCCCCATAAGGGAATTCAGGATCAGGCCGTGGATAATTGTGCTCTGCTGATGGTGTCTGCGCAGAACTCAGTGGCGAAGATGGCAGCTCAGGACTCTGCGCTGCTGCAGGTGTCGGATCAGAACTCTGAGGTGCTGGAGACAACTCGGGGCTCTGTGCAGGCGGTGACGACTCTGCGCTTGGCACTGGTTCAGATGGGAGAGGGCTGCGCGCAGGTGATGCAGACGGCGACGAACCTTCATTGGCTGACTCGTGGGATGCACGATCAGTTTCTTGACTCTCCACAAAGGGAGTCTTTGCTGTGCTTGGTTCGGCGGCCGTCTTGACACTCCACCGGCGTTTCTTGGGCGTGCCCACTGGCTCAGATGGTCCAGCAGGGATCTCAGTGACCACCCTCCACTTCTTCCTACGAATAGGAAGCTTGGGAAGAGGACCGGTGCGAACGGCACCATCGTCTGCAAGGGTGAGAAGCGCTTCCCTCGCAGCCGCTTCAGCTGCGTCATCAGCCTTCTTCTTGGCTGCGGATCTTTCAGCACGTGTGGACACCATTGTCGAATCTTGGAGGTTTGGAGAGAAGGATCAGAGATGGAGAGAATCGCAGATTTCTTGAAAATCAGAAAATGAGAGGATCGTATCGAACGAGCGCGTTCTAACGGCTATAAATGCAACGGAAAAATCCCAACGGCTCTTTTTTTTTGCGGATCCAGCAATTTTAGCGCAATTGTAGGGATATTTTATCATCAAAATCTCAAACTTTGCTCGTCCGTATCTTTTATTTGGCTCGATCGTTTCTTGATTTTTAAAGCTTGATTTACTCTCCTTGATTCCCTCTTTCGATTCCCTACAAAAACAAATAAAACAAACATTAAATACGCAATTAAAAACACACCACAAAACATACAAACGATAATCGGAAAAACAGTAAAAATAAACTAAGGCATTGGCCTTGACTAAATGAGCACAGTAGCCACTCGTTCTCTCTCGTTCTTTTTGTCATGCTTCAGTCAAGAGGAAGGCCGAGAGAGTCTTCACATCTCCTTCCTCATAGTAGTGCTTCAATCTAGCACCATTGACCATAAATGGCTGTCCTTGCTGCAAGTTTTTTATCTCTATTGCACCATGAACAAAGACATTAGTAATAACAAATGGACCTGACCATCTAGACTTTAGTTTGCCTGGAAATAACTTTAATCGTGAGTTAAGTAATAGTACAAGTTGGCCTTTCCTAAAGTCTTTGATCCTGAGTCTACTGTCGTGCCATATTTTGGTCTTTTCTTTATACATTTTGGCATTCTCGTAGGCCATATGCCTAAGCTCATCAAGTTCATGTAGCTGCAAAGATCTCAATGTCCCCGCATCCTTTACACAAAAATTCAATTCCTTCATGGCCCAAAATGCTTTGTTTTCTAACTCAAGTGGCAAGTGGCAAGCCTTGCCATACACCAACCTATAGGGAGACATACCTAGAGGTGTCTTATATGCTGTCCTATAAGCCCAAAGTGCATCCTCAAGCTTAAATGACCAGTCTTTCCTATTAGGTTTGACTACCTTTTCTAGGATGTTCTTTATCTCCCTATTGGAAATTTCAGCTTGGCCATTCGAGTGTGGGTGACAGGGAGTAGCTACCCTATGTCTAATGTTATATTTAGCCAATACTTTCTCCATAGCCTTATTAATGAAATGTGACCCCTCATCACTAATGATAGCACGAGGAGTCCCAAATCTAGTGAAAATGTGCCTATGCAAGAAGTTAGTGACTGTTTTAGCATCATTATTAGGACATGCTTTGGCTTCTACCCACTTGGACACGTAGTCTACTGCTACTAAAATGTAGAGGTTACCTGATGATGGAGGGAATGGTCCCATGAAATCAATGCCCCACACATCAAAGAGCTCCAACTCTAAGATGTAGGTGAGGGGCATCTCATCCTTGCGACTGAGGTTACCTGTCCTTTGGCATTCGTCACAGTTGTGGGCATAGTTGTGGGCGTCCTTGAAGATTGTTGGCCAATAGTAGCCACTCTGAAATACCTTCGCAGCTGTTCTTTGTCCACCAAAGTGTCCACCGTAAGGAGATGAGTGACAGTGCTGTAGCACAGACTTCGCTTCAGCAGCTGAAACACACTTCCTCAACAACCCATCAGCACAGGTTCTGTAAAGTGTGGGGTCATCCCAGATGAATTTCCTTGCTTCATGAAGGAACCTCTTCTTCTCTTGTCCTCCCTTGAACACTGGTAATACCTGTGATGCACGGAAGTTAGCAATGTCAGCGAACCACGGTTCCTCATCGTTATCACGATTAGCCAAAGCAAAGACATGTTCATCTATAAAAGCATCAGAAATTGCGGTCTCCGCAATTTTTCCGCAATTGTGCTGCAATCGAGACAGGTGATCTGCAACCACATTTTCACAACCTTTCTTGTCCCGAATGTCCAAATCAAATTCCTGCAGCAATAACACCCATCTAATCAATCTAGGCTTAGCATCAGCCTTCCTCATAAGATATTTTAAAGCAGAATGATCAGTGTATACAATGGTCCTAGTGCCTACAATGTAATTTCTAAATTTTTCACAAGCAAATACTACAGCAAGCATCTCTTTCTCAGTAGTTGTATAATTACATTGAGCCTCATTCAAGGTCTTACTAGCATAATAGACAGGGTGTGTCAGCTTGTCAATCTTTTGTCCTAACATGACTCCTACAGCATAGTCACTGGCATCACATAGCATCTCAAATGGGAGATCCCAATTTGGTCCTACTATGATTGGTGCTGTGACCAGTGCTTCCTTAAGGGTTTTCCAAGCTACTACACATTCTTTAGAGAAGATAAATGGTCTATTTAGCTCTAGAAGCTCGCACAGAGGCTTGGCTATCTTAGAAAAGTCCTTAATGAACCTTCTGTAGAAGCCAGCGTGCCCTAAGAAGCTTCTAATGGCTTTGACATTCTGGGGCTCTACCAACTTCTCTATGATCTCTATTTTTGCCCTATCCACTTCTACACCTGCCCTTGACACTCTATGTCCTAAGACAATCCCTTCGTCTACCATAAAATGGCACTTTTCCCAATTGAGGACTAGGTTGGTCTCCTCACACCTAGCCAGGACTTGTCCTAAGTTTTCTAGACAGGTTTTAAATGAGTCCCCAAAAACTGAGAAGTCATCCATGAATATTTCTATCATGGACTCATCCAACTCAGAGAAGATTGCCATCATGCACCTCTGGAAAGTTGCCGGTGCATTGCATAAGCCAAAAGGCATTCTGCGGAAGGCGAACGTTCCAAAAGGGCAAGTGAAAGTGGTCTTCTCTTGATCCTTAGGGTCTATAGTAATTTGATTATAGCCTGAATAGCCATCTAAGAAACAATAGTAGGCTCTACCAGCTATTCTGTCTAGCATCTGGTCAATGAACGGTATAGGGAAATGGTCTTTTTTAGTTTCTTTATTTAGTTTTCTGTAATCCATACATACCCTCCACCCTGTGACAGTCCTTGTTGGAATCAGTTCGTTGTTCTCATTGACTACCACAGTTATTCCCCCCTTTTTAGGTACACATTGGATGGGGCTCACCCACTGGCTACTAGCTATGGGGAAAATCACTCCTGCATCCAACCACTTTATTATTTCCTTCTTCACTACCTCTTTCATAGAGGGGTTTAGCCTACGCTGATGATCTACCCTAGGTGTGTGTTCTTCCTCTAGTATAATTTTGTGCATGCAATAAGAAGGGCTAATGCCTCGAATATCAGCAATAGTCCATGCTATAGCCTTCCTATGTTGCTTAAGCAGTAAAATTAAATCAACCTCATGCTGTTCACTTAGTTTAGAAGAAATAATTACAGGCAGTGTATCATTATCTCCTAGATATGCATATTTGAGGTGAGTGGGTAGTGGTTTCAGTTCTAAAACAGGTGGATGCTCAATGGAGGGTTTTAACGGATTTACAGTTCTATCAGTTAAATCTATATTCATACATACATGTTGAGGTTTATCTACAGGCATATTCATGATGTCAGATACATTCAAGTCAGCTACATCTACTTGTACATATTCACTAGCATGCTTGGTTAACAGTACATGCTCTAATTGTTCTTCCATTAGTGAGTCAACAACATCCATGCTAGCACAAGACTCAGAATCAGAGGGATACCTTAAAGCTTTATAAACACTAAATTTTACCTCTTCATCATGAACCCTCATAGTTAACTCACCTTTTTGAACATCTATTAGTGCCCTACCTGTGGCGAGAAATGGTCTACCTAGCAGGATGGGGACCTCCTTGTCTGCCTCATAGTCCAGGACAATGAAATCTGCAAGGAAAATGAATTTGTCAACTTTAACTAGAATATCCTCAATCTTACCTTCTGGATATGCGATGGATCTGTCTGCTAGTTGTAAAGTGACAGTAGTTGGACGTGCTTCTCCTATTCCCAACTGGCGGAATAGGGACAAGGGCATGAGATTGATGCTGGCGCCCAGGTCACAAAGCGCTCTGCCCACGTGCTTGCCTCCAAGTTCTACAGGTAAGGTGAAGGAACCAGGATCCTTCTCCTTCTTGGGCAGCTTGTTCTGGAGGATTGGTAACGATATTTTTGAACTATCGCTATAAACTCAAGCTGTCGAGGCTTGCCAAAATAAATTTATAATGCCTATTGCCAAGGCTTTGCAGCCAGTGGTAACAGGGTCGATCCAAGGAATAGGAGAGTTGAATTTACTAATGAAATTGGGATTTGATCGATTAATTGGTAACGGGGGGTTTTAATCATGCAAAGAAATCAATAAGAAAGCTAATGGAAGAAAGAGATAATATGTAGAAAACGTGTGTACGGTTTGGGGAGTCTCGGGTTCAATTGTTAGACAAATACAACTTATCATTTAATTCTAATAATCATGGAATTCAGTTTACTATGCACACGGACGACTACCAGAGATGCCCCAAAGTAGCCGACTTCATGGATTTTAATTAGGCCACACAGTCCTAATTACACGTTATCTAATCTCACATTAAGATGATCAGTCCTAAGATGAATTTAGACAGTTACTAGCTAACCGTGACGAACATTTGGGCGTGAATTCTAATTGCTAGTAGGTTGCCCGCAAACGCCGTATGCAACCAACAATTATCCTACCCGACCCGATACTTCGATTTAGTTCTATTTACCTGTGTTACTTAGTCGAGCAGTGAGAGGCACGGCATCGCTACTCTTTAACATACACAACATGCGAAACTATCCGAGTGTCAATCAACATAATTTAGCATGCGCGTTGGATTAAGCAAGGTAAACAAATGCACGTAAACAGAACCAATGTGCAATCTAAAATTCAGATTATCAAAGCTGTAAAGGTCTAACAAAATTCCCCTAAACAAAATCCCAAACCGTCACCCTTACCTTAGCCGCTCATGGCGCGGATCGTCAATCCCGCTCCACCAACGACCATGGAGGAGTTCATCTACTTATTACAAAAGGGAAGTGGAGCTCGCTCGCATGCCAACAATGGCGGAGCTCCACGGAAAATAGAGAGAAAATGGGGAAGAAGGGAAGAAGAATCGCCGGATTCCGTTGAGAGATGAAGAAGATAGAGCTTGGAGAAGATGATCCTCCAAAAATGTGCAGAAAAATCGTCCTTAAGCTGCTGTAATCGTCGTAGCGTCGAGACGCTAGGCCAGCGTCTCGACGCTGTGCCCTAAGTGATCCGCGCGCGCGCGCGCTGGCGTCGCGACGCAAGGCCAGCGTCGCGACGCTGCCCCGATGAAATTCCTGCGCGCGCCTCCTCCGGAGCGTCTCGACGCCAAGCAGGGTCTCGACGCCAGGGCAGCGTCGAGCTAGCATCTCGACGCTATCACTCGACGCTTGCTCTCGGGTTTTTCCAGCGTCGAGCCAGCGTCTCGACGCTATAGCTCGACGCTGGCTCTCGGGTTTGGGGCTGATGCAATGCCTCTTCAAGGCTGTTTTGGCCCGTTTCTTCACGGAACAAATTCCCCTCTTCCCGATGCATTCCCGGGGCGCTAAAACTCTGCTTTAAGCGCTCGAACATGCCCAATGGACGCACGAGCTCTTTGCCGTTTTTCTCCTACAAAAGAGATATATTTAATCAATTGAAAGCGGACTTTAGCTATGATTAGGACGTATTTAATAGCTCCAAAATGGAGTTATCAAACACCCCCAACTTAAACATTGCTAGTCCTCGAGCAAGCACTACAAAGACATTGACTCTAAGGACGCTATTACATGCATTCTAACTCAAACCTCCATGCATATTGAAATTTCAAACACGAATATAATCATGGAAGCACTTTGTTCATGTATCAATTAGGCCATATCAAAAATTAACTATTGCCCCCTAACGTGCGTGTGTGCTAGACAACCACTCCTAAACTCACGTAAACCCGGAAAACCAACATGCAACGCACATCCCATTTTCCCCCTACTTCTAGCGTTTAAGAACAGCTACACTTGACTTACACGAGAGAAAGAAGCAAATTAAGAGACCTAATCATTTTCTCATTCTTTTTTTTTTTTCTTCTTTTTCAAAAGTACTTTGTACTCTTTTATTTTGGGTTCTTTGAACCAACCTTTCATTTCTTTTTCTTTCCAACTCGAGTTGCCTAACACGTCAAATTCATGCATAAAACTTCACGTTTTTAAGGACTAACGCTCACTTCTTTTAAGCGCAAATAAGAAGGAGGAGCGCCTCGAGAGGAACTTTTCTACCAAACATGCTTTTCTATATATTTTTTTTACATTAGGCTAAGCACATGCTTTCTCAATTAATTAGCTACTAAATCTCATGCAACAAGCTACCTAAGGGTGCCTTTCGAGGTGACAACGAGAATTAGCTAAGCATGCGATAAACTAAGCTTACGGAATCTAGGGAGAGGTTGCTAAGTGCGCGATGAGTGCAAGGGAGCAACAGAAAAAATTTTAAAATTTTTGACATGAACCTAATAAACACAAAACTCATGCAAAAACTCGATTATGAACATGCTCAGATTTCCAACATGCATTTCCTAGGCTATCACAGTCAGAAAACAGTAAACAGAGTCCCAAGCACTTCAATATCTTTATAGCACTTCTCAACAAACTACACATGCACATCCATCGGACTACTCCACCCCCAACTTCAAAATTTGGCATTGTCCTCAATGCCAACCAGTCAGATACATAAAGTAAAAGGGAAGAAGAAGTACACTTCCCTGACTCTTTGTGAAGCTGGCGAGGGCGAGGAAGCGGCGCACGAACGCATCAGAGCCCAAAATTGCCCTCTCTTCCTTGATTCCCTAAAAAAAAACAGCAAGCTAAATTAATACTAAAAAGCGATAAAACTAAACTAAAGCACAAAAAACAGTTCAACACTCGGGTGCCTCCGAGAAGCGCAGAATTTTTAAAGTCGGTTGCTCGACTGTATTCTCTCAACAGACTCATCCATAGTCTGTAGGTGCGGGGGACGATCCATACTTGTCCATGGCCACACCTTTTCCACCATCCACCTGAAAATTGTTTTGCACTCTTCGTGCCTCGGGCACGTGAATATCAGACATGTTAGTGCAAAAACCATCAGTATCATCCATCAAATTCAAATCAGAAATTTTAACCGAGACATGGGAACCATCCCTCAAGCGCGAGGGTAGACTCCCATTCTCATCATGCTCACAAACAGATACATTTCCAGCAGACTTTCCAAATAAAGAGAATTCATGCAAAGTTGGTAACGATATTTTTGAACTATCGCTATAAACTCAAGCTGTCGAGGCTTGCCAAAATAAATTTATAATGCCTATTGCCAAGGCTTTGCAGCCAGTGGTAACAGGGTCGATCCAAGGAATAGGAGAATGAATTTACTAGTGGAATTTGGATTTAATTGATTGATTGGTAACGGGGGGGTTTTAATCATGCAGAGGTAAAACAATAAGAAAGCTAACGGAAGAAAGGAATAATATGTAGAGAACGTGTGCACGGTTTGGGGAGTCTCGGGATCAATTGTTAGACTAATTCGGTTTATCCTTTAATGCTAAAATCATGGTATTCAATTCATTATACACGCGGACGACTACCAGAGATGCCCCAAAGTAGCCGACTCCATGGATTTTAATTAGACCACACAGTTCTAATTATACGTTATCTAAGCTTACATCAAGGTGATCAGCCCTAAGGTAAATCTAGACAGTCACTAGCTAACCGCGACGAACATTTAAGCGTGAATTCAAATTGCTAGTAGATTGCCCGCAAACGCTGTATGCAATCAACAACTATCCTACACGGCTTAATACTTCGATTTAATTTCATCTACCTGTGTTACTTAGTCGAGCAGTGAGAGGCACGGCATCGCTACTCTTTAACATACACAACATGCATAATTACTCGAGTGTCAATCGTCGAAATTAAACATGCGCGTTGGATTAAGCAAAGTAGACAAATGCAAATAAACAGAACCCAATATGCATAAATCAAAAATCAGATTATCAAAACCAGATCGTCTAACAAAATCCTCCTAAACCATTCCCAAACCGTTCACCCTTACCTTAGCCGCTCATGGCGCGGTTTGTCAATCCCGCTCCAACAACGACCACGGAGGAGTTCATCTATCTATTACAAAAGGGAAGTGGAGCTCGCTCGCATGCCAACAATGGCGGAGCTCCACGAAAAGTAGAGAGAAAATGGGGAAGAAGGGAAGAAGAATCGCCGGATTCCGTTGAGAGATGAAGAAGATAGAGCTTGGAGAAGATGATGCAAAAATCTGCAGAAAAATCGTCCTTAAGCTGCTGTAATCGTCGTAGCGTCGAGACGCTAGGCCAGCGTCTCGACGCTGTGCCCTAAGTGAACCGCGCGCGCGCGCGCTGGCGTCGCGACGCAAGGCCAGCGTCGCGACGCTGCCCCGATGAAATTCCTGCGCGCGCCTCCTCCGGAGCGTCTCGACGCCAAGCAGGGTCTCGACGCCAGGGCAGCGTCGAGCTAGCGTCTCGACGCTATCACTCGACGCTTGCTCTCGGGTTTTTCCAGCGTCGAGCCAGCGTCTCGACGCTATAGCTCGACGCTGGCTCTCGGGTTTGGGGCTGATGCAATGCCTCTTCAAGGCTGTTTTGGCCCGTTTCTTCACGAGACAAACTCCCCTCTTCCCGATGCATTCCCGGGGCGCTAAAACTCTGCTTTAAGCGCTCGAACATGCCCAATGGACGCACGAGCTCTTTGCCGCTTTTCTCCTACAAAAGAGATACATTTAATCAATTGAAAGCGGACTTTAGCTATGATTAGGACGTATTTAATAGCTCCAAAATGGAGTTATCAAACACCCCCAACTTAAACATTGCTAGTCCTCGAGCAAGCACTACAAAGACATTGGCTCTAAGGACGCTATTACATGCATTCTAACTCAAACCTCCATGCATACTGAAATTTAAACACGAGCATAATCATGGAAGCATTTTGTTCATGTAATAACTAGGACATATCAAAAATTAACTCTTGCCCCCTAACGTGTGTGTGTGCTAGACAACTACTCCTAAACTCACGTAAACCCGGAAAACCAACATGCAACGCACATCCCATTTTCCCCCTACTTCTAGCGTTTAAGAACAGCTACACTTGACTTACACGAGAGAAAGAAGCAAATTAAGAGACCTAATCATTTTCTCATTCTTTTTCTTTCTTTTCAAAAGTACTTTGTACTCTTTTATTTGGGTTCTTTGAACCAACCTTTCATTTCTTTTTCTTTCCTACTCGAGTTGCCTAACACGTCAAATTCATGCATGAAACTTCACGTTTTTAAGGACTAACGCTCACTTCTTTTAAGCGCAAATAAGAAGGAGGAGCGCCTCGAGAGGAACTTTTCTACTAAACATGCTTTTCTATTTTTTTTTTTTTACATTAGGCTAAGCACATGCTTTCTCAATTAATTAGCTACTAAATCTCATGCAACAAGCTACCTAAGGGTGCCTTTCGGGGTGACAACGAGAATTAGCTAAGCATGCGATAAACTAAGCTTACGGAATCTAGGGAGAAGTTGCTAAGTGCGCGATGAGTGCAAGGGAGCAACAGAAAAAATTTTAAAATTTTTGACATGAACCTAATAAACACAAAACTCATGCAAAAACTCGATTATGAACATGCTCAGATTTCCAACATGCATTTCCTAGGCTATCACAGTCAGAAAACAGTAAACAGAGTCCCAAGCACTTCAATATCTTAATAGCACTTCTCAACAAACTACACATGCACATCCATCGGACTACTCCACCCCCAACTTCAAAATTTGGCATTGTCCTCAATGCCAACCAGTCAGATGCAAGAAGTAAAAGGGAAGAAGAAATACACTTCCCTGACTCTTGGTGAAGCTGGCGAGGGCGAGGAAGCGGCGCACGAACGCATTAGAGCCCAAAATTGCCCTCTCTTCCTTGATTCCCTAAAAAAAAAAACAACAAGCTAAATTAATTCTAAAAAGCAAGAAAACTAAACTAAAGCATAAAAACAGTTCAACACTCGGGTGCCTCCGAGAAGCGCAGAATTTTTAAAGTCGGTTGCTCGACTGTATTCTCTCAACAGACTCATCCATAGTCTGTAGGTGCGGGGGACGATCCATACTTGTCCAAGGCCACACCTTTTCCACCATCATCCACCTGAAAAATGTTTTGCACTCCTCGTGCCTCGGGCACGTGAATATTAGACATGTTAGTGCAAAAACCAGCAGTATCATCCATCAAATTTAAATCAGAAATTTTAACGGAGACATGGGAACCATCCCTCAAGCGCGAGGGTAGACTCCCATTCTCATCATTCTCACAAACAACAGAAACATTCGCAACAGATTTCCCATCAAATAAAGAAAACTCATGCAAAGTATCATCAAACTCTAACGAAACGACGCCCTTATACACATCGATTTTGACCCTAGCGGTCTTAAGAAAAGGGCGTCCTAACAGCATAGAGGACGAAGCATGCGACAAATTTTCTTTCATATCTAAAACAAGGAAATCGGCGGGAAACGTCATATTCCCAACTCTAACTAAAACATCCTCTACCTTCCCCCTAGGACAAATGCTCGACCCATTAGCCAACTGAACAGAAACGTTACATTCATGCATTTCATTTAAATTCAACTCACGATACAATGCATAAGACATAACATTTACAGAGGCTCCAAGGTCTAACATGGCATTATGAACAACTTTACTACCTATGGTGCAAGGGATAGTAAAGGTACCTGGATCGTTGCACTTTGCAGGCAACGTACCTGGGAGTAAGGCAGAGACGTTCTCTTTCTTTTTCTCAGTCCCTCTGGACTTTCTCTTCGTAGTGCACCAGCTCCTTAAGAATTTTGCATATTTGGGCACTTGACTGACTGCCTCTAGGAGCGGGATATTCACCATCACCTTTTGGAAGGTTCGCAGGACCTCCTCGTCATCGGATTCCAAAGTAGGCTTCGCAAGCCTACTCGGGAATGGTGCTTTGGCAACATCCACAGGTACACTGACCTTCTCATTTCTTTTCTCATTCTGAGTCTCAAGGGCAATCGGGGCGGACTCGTTCAGGCTGCCCGTGGCTTCCTTCGCAGCTCTGGTGGAAAGTGACTTCCCACTGCGCAGCTGAATGGCACTCACGTTTTCACATGAGTTAACTGTAGTTTGGGAAGGAAGCTTCCCCGAGCTCTTGCTCTCGATCTTACTAATAGACACCGCCATCTGTGTCAGCTGCTTGTTCAAATTCTGCAGCTCTGCCTTATGAGAATTAAGCTCCTCGCGAGCCTCTTTCTGGAACTGGCTGGTGCTAGTCACGATGGTCCTGACCATCTCTTCAAGTGAGCTGGAGGAGCTCGAAGCTTGAGCCTGGGTGGAAGAGTTAGGCCTATCCTGAGACTGGCCTTGAAAACGGGTTTGTCCTTCCCTATTCCCATAGCTGAAGTTAGGATGGTCACGCCAACCGGGGTTATAAGTGCTAGCATATGGATCATACTTCCTTGGGTTGGAAGCATACCCCCCGATTGCATTGACCTCCGCCTCTTCGCGGTGTCCTCCAACAAATTTTTTCAAAATATTCCCTATCTCGGCCACCTGGGCCCTCATTTCAGACATTTCATGGCTCTGAGCCACGCTGTGCACTTGTCCTTGCCCCCTGATCCCAAACTGCTGCGAGTTGGTAGCCATATTTGCAATGAGCTGCTTGGCCTCAACTGGGGTCTTGTCAATCAGTGCCCCTCCACTCGCTGCATCGATCATCTGCCTGTCGTGGGGCGTCATCCCCTCGTAGAAATACTGTATGAGCAGCTGATCGGCGATCTGGTGGTGTGGGAAACTCGCGCACAGGCGCCCAAAGCGTTCCCAATACTCATGCAGGGACTCACCTACATCCTGGGTGATCCCATATATCCTCTTCCGCAGAGTAGTGGCCAAGGATGCGGGAAAGTATTTTTCTAAAAATACCCGCTTCATGTCCTGCCACGTGTTGATCGATCCGGAGGGCAAGTAATACAGCCAGTCTCTGGCTTTGTCCTTGAGCGTGAAGGGGAATGCCCTCATATTCAGTTGCTCCTCCGTGACCCCTGCGGGCTTCATTCCCGCGCAGACGCAATGGAATTCCATCAAATGCTTGTTCGCGTCCTCACCTGCGTTTCCATGGAAAGAAGGTAACTGGTGAATTAAACCAGATTTCAATTCAAAGTTACCTGCTACCACGGGGTAGTTAATGCACAAGGGCTGCAGGTTCAGGTCTGGCGCTGCCAGTTGCTTCAGCGTCCGTGGCGCTTCACCTTGCGCCATCTCTTCAAATAAGAAGGGATTGCCTTCTTCTCTTTCAAACGTTCCTTGCCCCTCCCGGGCTTCTCTACGTAACCTCCGCTCCTCTCTGTCAATCTCAGGAATATACTGCAAACTACCCTCAGAGGAACGGGTCATACACAAACAAAAATCTAAACATACAACATACAAACAGAAAAAATTTTCAGTCAACCATCAATAAATCAAATTCAAACTTCAATCATAAATTCAATCAATTGCCTACTCCCCGGCAACGGCGCCAATTTTGGTAACGATATTTTTGAACTATCGCTATAAACTCAAGCTGTCGAGGCTTGCCAAAATAAATTTATAATGCCTATTGCCAAGGCTTTGCAGCCAGTGGTAACAGGGTCGATCCAAGGAATAGGAGAATGAATTTACTAGTGGAATTTGGATTTAATTGATTGATTGGTAACGGGGGGGTTTTAATCATGCAGAGGTAAAACAATAAGAAAGCTAACGGAAGAAAGGAATAATATGTAGAGAACGTGTGCACGGTTTGGGGAGTCTCGGGATCAATTGTTAGACTAATTCGGTTTATCCTTTAATGCTAAAATCATGGTATTCAATTCATTATACACGCGGACGACTACCAGAGATGCCCCAAAGTAGCCGACTCCATGGATTTTAATTAGACCACACAGTTCTAATTATACGTTATCTAAGCTTACATCAAGGTGATCAGCCCTAAGGTAAATCTAGACAGTCACTAGCTAACCGCGACGAACATTTAAGCGTGAATTCAAATTGCTAGTAGATTGCCCGCAAACGCTGTATGCAATCAACAACTATCCTACACGGCTTAATACTTCGATTTAATTTCATCTACCTGTGTTACTTAGTCGAGCAGTGAGAGGCACGGCATCGCTACTCTTTAACATACACAACATGCATAATTACTCGAGTGTCAATCGTCGAAATTAAACATGCGCGTTGGATTAAGCAAAGTAGACAAATGCAAATAAACAGAACCCAATATGCATAAATCAAAAATCAGATTATCAAAACCAGATCGTCTAACAAAATCCTCCTAAACCATTCCCAAACCGTTCACCCTTACCTTAGCCGCTCATGGCGCGGTTTGTCAATCCCGCTCCAACAACGACCACGGAGGAGTTCATCTATCTATTACAAAAGGGAAGTGGAGCTCGCTCGCATGCCAACAATGGCGGAGCTCCACGAAAAGTAGAGAGAAAATGGGGAAGAAGGGAAGAAGAATCGCCGGATTCCGTTGAGAGATGAAGAAGATAGAGCTTGGAGAAGATGATGCAAAAATCTGCAGAAAAATCGTCCTTAAGCTGCTGTAATCGTCGTAGCGTCGAGACGCTAGGCCAGCGTCTCGACGCTGTGCCCTAAGTGAACCGCGCGCGCGCGCGCTGGCGTCGCGACGCAAGGCCAGCGTCGCGACGCTGCCCCGATGAAATTCCTGCGCGCGCCTCCTCCGGAGCGTCTCGACGCCAAGCAGGGTCTCGACGCCAGGGCAGCGTCGAGCTAGCGTCTCGACGCTATCACTCGACGCTTGCTCTCGGGTTTTTCCAGCGTCGAGCCAGCGTCTCGACGCTATAGCTCGACGCTGGCTCTCGGGTTTGGGGCTGATGCAATGCCTCTTCAAGGCTGTTTTGGCCCGTTTCTTCACGAGACAAACTCCCCTCTTCCCGATGCATTCCCGGGGCGCTAAAACTCTGCTTTAAGCGCTCGAACATGCCCAATGGACGCACGAGCTCTTTGCCGCTTTTCTCCTACAAAAGAGATACATTTAATCAATTGAAAGCGGACTTTAGCTATGATTAGGACGTATTTAATAGCTCCAAAATGGAGTTATCAAAAGTATCATCAAACTCCAGAGAAACAACGCCCTTATACACATCGATTTTGACCCTAGCGGTCTTAAGAAAGGGACGTCCTAACAACATGGAGGACGAAGCATGCAATGAATTTTCTTTCATATCTAAAATAAGGAAATCAGCGGGAAACGTCATATTCCCTACTCTAACTAAAACATCCTCTACCTTCCCCCTAGGACAGATGCTCGACCCATTAGCCAACTGAACAGAAACATTACATTCATGCATTTCATTCAAATTCAGTTCACGATATAATGCATAAGACATAACATTAACAGAGGCTCCTAGGTCTAACATGGCATTATGAACAACCTTACTACCTATAGTGCAAGGGATAGTAAAGGTACCTGGATCGTTGCACTTTGCAGGCAACGTACCTGGGAGTAAGGCAGAGACGTTCTCTTTCTTTTTCTCAGTCCCTCTGGACTTCCTCTTCGTAGTGCACCAGCTCCTTAAGAATTTTGCATATTTGGGCACTTGACTGACTGCCTCTAGGAGCGGGATATTCACCATCACCTTCTGGAAGGTTCGAAGGACCTCCTCGTCATCGGATTCCAAAGTAGGCTTCGCAAGCCTACTCGGGAATGGTGCTTTGGCAACATCCACAGGTACACTGACCTTCTCATTTCTATTCTCATTCTGAGTCTCGGGAGCAATCGGGGCGGACTTGTTCAGGCTGTCCGTGGCTTCCTTCGCAGCTCTGGTGGAAAGTGATTTCCCACTGCGCAGCTGAATGGCACTCACGTTTTCACATGAGTTAACTGTAGTTTGGGAAGGAAGCTTCCCCGAGCTCTTGCTCTCGATCTTACTAATAGACACCGCCATCTGTGTCAGCTGCTTGTTCAAATTCTGCAGCTCTGCCTTATGAGAATTTAGCTCCTCGCGAGCCTCTTTCTGGAACTGGCTGGTGCTAGTCACGATGGTCCTTACCATCTCTTCAAGTGAGCTGGAGGAGCTCGAAGCTTGAGCCTGGGTGGAAGAATTAGGCCTATCCTGGGACTGGCCTTGAAAACGAGTCTGTCCTTCCCTATTCCCATAGCTGAAGTTAGGATGGTCACGCCAACCGGGGTTATAAGTGCTAGCATATGGATCATACGTCCTTGGGTTGGAAGCATATCCCCCGATTGCATTGACCTCCGCCTCTTCGCGGTGTCCTCCAACAATCTTCTTCAACATACTTCCTATCTCGGCCACCTGGGCCCTCATTTCTGACATCTCATGGCTCTGAGCCACGCTGTGCACTTGTCCTTGCCCCCTCATCCCAAACTGCTGCGAGTTGGTAGCCATATTTGCAATGAGCTGCTTGGCCTCAACTGGGGTCTTGTCAATCAGTGCCCCTCCACTCGCTGCATCGATCATCTGCCTGTCGTGGGGCGTCATCCCCTCATAGAAATACTGTATGAGCAGCTGATCGGCGATCTGGTGGTGTGGGAAACTCGCGCACAGGCGCCCAAAGCGTTCCCAATACTCATGCAGGGACTCACCTACATCCTGGGTGATCCCATAAATCCTCTTCCGCAGTGTAGTGGCCAAGGATGCGGGAAAGTATTTCTCCAAAAATACCCGCTTCATATCCTGCCACGTGTTGATCGATCCGGAGGGCAAGTAATACAGCCAGTCTCTGGCTTTGTCCTTGAGCGTGAAGGGGAATGCCCTCATATTCAGTTGCTCCTCCGTAACCCCTGCGGGCTTCATCCCCGCGCAGACGCAATGGAACTCCATCAAATGTTTGTTCGCGTCCTCACCTGCATTGCCATGGAAAGAAGGTAACTGGTGAATTAAACCAGATTTCAACTCAAAGTTACCAGCTACCACGGGGTAGTTAATGCACAAAGGCTGCAGGTTCAGGTCTGGCGCTGCCAGTTGCTTCAGCGTCCGTGGCGCTTCACCTTGCGCCATCTCGTCAAATAAGAAGGGATTGCCTTCTTCTCTTTCAAACGTTCCTTGCCCCTCCCGGGCTTCTCTACGTAACCTCCGCTCCTCTCTGTCAATCTCAGGAATATACTGCAAACTACCCTCAGAGGAACGGGTCATACACAAACAAAAATCTAAACATACAACATACAAACGGAAAAAAAATTTCAGTCAACCATCAAAGAATCAAATTCAAACTTCAATCATAAATTCAATCAATTGCCTACTCCCCGGCAACGGCGCCAATTTTGGTAACGATATTTTTGAACTATCGCTATAAACTCAAGCTGTCGAGGCTTGCCAAAATAAATTTATAATGCCTATTGCCAAGGCTTTGCAGCCAGTGGTAACAGGGTCGATCCAAGGAATAGGAGAGTTGAATTTACTAATGAAATTGGGATTTGATCGATTAATTGGTAACGGGGGGTTTTAATCATGCAAAGAAATCAATAAGAAAGCTAATGGAAGAAAGAGATAATATGTAGAAAACGTGTGTACGGTTTGGGGAGTCTCGGGTTCAATTGTTAGACAAATACAACTTATCATTTAATTCTAATAATCATGGAATTCAGTTTACTATGCACACGGACGACTACCAGAGATGCCCCAAAGTAGCCGACTTCATGGATTTTAATTAGGCCACACAGTCCTAATTACACGTTATCTAATCTCACATTAAGATGATCAGTCCTAAGATGAATTTAGACAGTTACTAGCTAACCGTGACGAACATTTGGGCGTGAATTCTAATTGCTAGTAGGTTGCCCGCAAACGCCGTATGCAACCAACAATTATCCTACCCGACCAGATACTTCGATTTAGTTCTATTTACCTGTGTTACTTAGTCGAGCAGTGAGAGGCACGGCATCGCTACTCTTTAACATACACAACATGCGAAACTATCCGAGTGTCAATCAACATAATTTAGCATGCGCGTTGGATTAAGCAAGGTAAACAAATGCACGTAAACAGAACCAATGTGCAATCTAAAATTCAGATTATCAAAGCTGTAAAGGTCTAACAAAATTCCCCTAAACAAAATCCCAAACCGTCACCCTTACCTTAGCCGCTCATGGCGCGGATCGTCAATCCCGCTCCACCAACGACCATGGAGGAGTTCATCTACTTATTACAAAAGGGAAGTGGAGCTCGCTCGCATGCCAACAATGGCGGAGCTCCACGGAAAATAGAGAGAAAATGGGGAAGAAGGGAAGAAGAATCGCCGGATTCCGTTGAGAGATGAAGAAGATAGAGCTTGGAGAAGATGATCCTCCAAAAATGTGCAGAAAAATCGTCCTTAAGCTGCTGTAATCGTCGTAGCGTCGAGACGCTAGGCCAGCGTCTCGACGCTGTGCCCTAAGTGATCCGCGCGCGCGCGCGCTGGCGTCGCGACGCAAGGCCAGCGTCGCGACGCTGCCCCGATGAAATTCCTGCGCGCGCCTCCTCCGGAGCGTCTCGACGCCAAGCAGGGTCTCGACGCCAGGGCAGCGTCGAGCTAGCGTCTCGACGCTATCACTCGACGCTTGCTCTCGGGTTTTTCCAGCGTCGAGCCAGCGTCTCGACGCTATAGCTCGACGCTGGCTCTCGGGTTTGGGGCTGATGCAATGCCTCTTCAAGGCTGTTTTGGCCCGTTTCTTCACGGAACAAATTCCCCTCTTCCCGATGCATTCCCGGGGCGCTAAAACTCTGCTTTAAGCGCTCGAACATGCCCAATGGACGCACGAGCTCTTTGCCGTTTTTCTCCTACAAAAGAGATATATTTAATCAATTGAAAGCGGACTTTAGCTATGATTAGGACGTATTTAATAGCTCCAAAATGGAGTTATCAAGGATGGCACTGCACTCCTCGGTGAGGTTTACTGTCACCAAGTATATTTCATAAACTACCCTAAATGGTACCTGAAAAAGAAATGAAAATGGATCAAATTCAATGGAAAATACTTTGATGTTTCAGACTTAACAAACTTCGTTTTCACTTAAAATAAGTCCCCGGCAGCGGCGCCAAAAACTTGTTGCGTGCTCAATGTGTAATAAAAATGATAAATAAGAGAGAGAGAGCACTCAGAACATGCAAGCATACATGATCTTATAGCAAGTAGTAAGTATATTTCATTCGTTTTCCCACAGAGACTTGTTTTTAGCTATTCTCGAAGTGTTTTGTTAAGAAAGATGGGGTGGATTTGATGGGGTGAAATTGGTTTTTAATGATCTAAGTTTTGCTGAATGTGTAAAGGAATATAACATAAACAAATTAAAGTAAAAATCAGATTCAAAGAACAAGGGATGGAATGGATAAACGCAGAAGAACACAGCTAAACAGAATGATAAAATGGCAGAATTGCGAGGACCGCAATGTTTCCGCAATTAAACAGCAGTGTACGTGTGTAAATAGGTGAATTGAGGGCTACTAATGACTATCCTATAGGCATTTTTATACGATTCTCAAGCACTGGATCAACTCTCTGTACATCAAACTCACTCTATCTCAAGTATCGTCCGATTCCATGCATTAGAGTCTTAAGTTTACTCGACTTCAAAGTAAGGTCTTAAGCATCTTGTTAAAACAGGAGTGTTTAGTTTGTACTAGGGGAACGCCTATTCCTAGGCCGTTTCCTGATTACCATGAAAGGCTAGCATGGTTATATGACTCTGAACTCTTACTCCTTCCAGAGGTTAGGAGTTCTTTGGACAAAATGGATGGCCAATCGAAATTGCCCGTGGGATGAAGCTTACATACAACCAATGTTTGAAGGTGATCCTACATGCTTGGTTCACGTTTTTTCTAGCCTATAGTTCTGTCATTAGCATGCCCCTAAGTTACTTAGCTACTCATGGATATATGGAGAACAGAAAGGGTAGATAAAACAGACATGCTTAGAAGAGGAATAAACTTAGAACAGGAAGTAAAACCGTAGCAGGAAATGGGAAGTGAGAAATGCAGAAACGTACTTCGATTACTGAAATTGTTTGACGAACAGATGAAAGCTTTAAAGTAAATAGCAACAAGGCAGAAAGCAACGAAATAAACTAATCTAGCTACTTAAGAAAAAGACAGCACGAAGCAGAAATGTAAAACAGAAAAGAAAGACAGAAAGCTTGTAAAATGGTGCTTGAAGCCTCGTCGCAATCGCCTCGAATGAAGGATCAAAAAGACAGCCTTGCGTGGATGAATCCAATCGGGAGAGAAGAAGAATCTACTCTCCTTCCTATCAGATTATCGACTCCAGCAGCTGAGCTTCGCAAACCAACAGACGGCAAAGGAAAAACAGTGGAACAGATGGACTGCTAGACGACTTCACGCTTTCGGATGATGATCAAACCTCCGACTTTGGCCCCCTTTTATAGTAGTTTGCAGGTGCGTTTGGGCCAAGGAGAACCATCAATCTTCAACGTCATATATCAGAATGGATGGAGGAGAAAGAACGAATCCCTGAAAATACGGAAATTAACAGAAAAAGATCAGTCAACTTACGGTTTCCACTTGAATAATTGCGGCCTCAGCAATGTTTTCGCAATGCTGTCGCAATGCGATTTTTTCATTCTTTTTCTTCGGTTTTCAACCCTTTTTCTACCTATTGTACATAAGTCCTAGATTAGCTACCTTCTTCTAATTCTCATATTAAAGCATAGGTTTAGGCTAAATGCTAACAAAAACACCTAAATGTGTACATCTTCTTAAGCTAAATGGGTCCTAAATAAGTCACTTTCAGAGACTTAACATAAGTCAAGTGCCGAAATATGCAAAGTTTCTCAAGAATTGGTGCACGAACAAGAGAATGTCGAGAAAGAATGATGAGAAGAAGAAAGAAACTGTCTCTGCAATTTTCCAAGGTACTCTTCCACCGAAGTGCATCGATCCTGGTATGTTTACTATCCCATGCACTATCGGTACTAAACTTATTGAAAATGCCATGTTAGATCTCGGTGCCTCAATTAATGTCATGTCTTTTGATGTGTTTAAAGAGCTCGAATTGTGCAATTTAATTGAGTCTAATATAGTTGTCCAACTAGCCGATCGATCTTATGTGCGTCCGTTAGGAAAAATTGAGGACATTTTAGTCAAAGTGAAAGATTTGTTGTTTCCATGCGATTTCTATGTGCTGAATATGAACAAAAACTCTTCGCATGTTTCCTCTTCTATCTTACTAGGACGCCCATTTATGAAGACCGCTAAGGTCAAGATTGATGTTGATAAGGGTGCCTTGTTTGTAGAATTTGATGGAATTGTGAATGAGTTCTTTATGAATGCATCGAAATCTCTTGCGCATGTTGAGAATGTTGCTTGTGTGGAGTCTGTCGAGACTAAGGGTTTGACCTCGCACTTGAGGGATGACTCTTATGTCTCTGTGAAAAAATCTGATTTGAATTTGTTAAATGTGAGTGCTGTTTTTTGTACTAACCACGATGATATTCACGTGCTAGAGGCACGAAGAGAACAAAAAGTTTTGAATGTTGTTTGCAGGTGCAGTGTGGAGGAGGACAAGACTGGAACGTCCCCCGCACTGTCGGAATACGGATGAGTTGTTGGAGAGAATTCAGTCGAGCAAACGACTTTAAAAATTCTGCGCTTCTCGGAGGCACCCGAGTGTTGAAATGTTTTTTCTGTCTTAATTTCATTGTTGTTTTTTGTTGTTTTTTGTTGTTTTTAGTTTAATTTAGCCTTATGTAGCTTGCTGTTTTTATTTAGGGAATCGAGGAAGTTGAGGAAAATTTTGGGCTTCGATGATGATCGCGTCGCGTCCTTTCCTTCACGAACTTCACGAAGAATCAGGGAAGTGTAGTTTCTCTTTCCCTTTAACTTTGTGTATCTGATTAAGTGGCATTGAGGACAATGCCAACTTTTGAAGTTGGGGGTGGATGTCGTGGACTTGCATGTGTAGTTGGTTGAGCAGTGCTAATTTTGAATAATGAAGTGCTTGGGACTCTGTTTACTGTTTTCTAATTATGATAATCTAGGAAATGCATTTTGGAAATCTGAGCATGTACATAATCTAGTTTTTGCATGATGAGTTTTGCATTCATTAGGTTCATGTCAAAATTTAAAAAAAAAAATTATGTTGCTCCCTTGCATCTATCGAGCACTTAGCAACCTCGTCCTAACCTCCGTAGGTTTAGTCAATTGCATGTAGCATTTATTCTTGTTGTCACCCCGAAAGGCACCCTTAGGTAGCTTATTGCATGAGAGTTAGTGGTCGATTAATCGAGTTAGCTCACGCTAAGCCTAAAATGAAATAAAAAATAGAAAAGCATGTTAGCAAGAAAATTCTCTCGAGGCGCTCCTTCTTCTTATAGGTGCACCTAAGAAGTGAGCGTTGGTCCTTAAAAACGTGAAGTTTATGCATGAATTTTACGTGTTAGGCAACTCGAGGTTGGAAAGAAAAAGAGAAGAAAAAGTTGGGTTCAAAGAACCTTAATGAAGGGTACAAAGTACTCGTGAAAAGAAAAAGTAATGAGAAAACATTTAGGTCTCTTAGTTTGCTTCTCTCTCTCGTGTAAGTCAAGTGTAGACTGTTCTTAAACGCTAGAAGTAGGGGGAAACGGGATGATATGTTGCATGTGGTTTCCCGGGCTTATGTGAGTTTAGAAGAGGTTGTCTAGCACACACACACGTTAGGGAGCGATAGTTAATTTTTGATATGTTCGTAGTAAATGCATGCGCTGATTGCTTTCGTGATTATGTTATGTTTAAATTTGCAAAATGCATCGAGGTTTGAATTAGTAGCATGTAAGCATGTCCTTAGAGTCAATTTCTTTATTAGCCTTGCTAGAGGACTAGCAAGATTCAAGTTGGGGGTGTTTGATAACTCCATTTTGGTTCTATTATTCATTCCCTAATTCAAGCTAAATTCCGCATTTAATTGTTTAATTTATCTCGTTTATAGGAGAATTGCGGTGAAGAGCTCATGCGTCCATTGGACTCGTTTCGGAGCTAAGAGCAGTGTTTTAACGCCCCGGGAGTGCATCAGGAAAAGGGCAACTTGATCCAAGAAGAACCGGACCAAAATTGCCTAGGAGAGGCAATTTTCCAGCCCAAACCCGAGAGCAAGCATCGAGCAGACAGCGTCGAGACGCTTGCTCAACGCTGCCAAGCGTCGAGACGCTCCGAGGGAGGCGCGCGCAAGAAATCATCAGGCCAGCGTCGAGACGCTCGCCTAGCGTCTCGACGCCATCGCGAGGCGCGCGCGGTTTCATTAGGTCATAGCGTCGCGACGCTGTCCTAGCGTCTCGATGCTCCGACGAATTTAAAAGGCTGTAAGGACGATTTTGCAGCCATCTTTTGCCATTTTCTCGAACTTCATCTTCTTCCTCTCGGTTTTTCTTCCATGTTTAGCTTGGCTCCGCCATTTCTGGCCTAGATTTGGAGCTTTTATTTGTAATAGGTTTAGAGATGATGTCCATGGCCTCCGTTGGAGCGTTTGTGACGATCCGCCCCATGGTCGGCTAAGGTATTGTGAACGGTTTGGGGTAATTTAAGGGATTATTTGTTAGACTTCTACACTTTGATAATTCATGCTATAAATTCTGATTTGGTTTCTGATTTGTATGCATTTGTTGTTCTTACTTCATCCCATGCATGTGTTAGATTTCGCCGACGGACAATCGAGTTTTCTAGCATATGTTAGAGTTAAAGAGTAGCGATGTCGTGCCTCTCACTATTCGCCTAGTAACACAGAACAATGAAATAAATCGGAGTATCGAGTCATGCATGATAACTGTTGGGTACTTCAGCGTTGGCGGGTAGCCAGTTAGCAATTTGATTACGTGGTCGAATGTCCGTCGCGGTATGCTAGTGACTGTTTAGAGTAAATTTGGGGTTGATCACTCTAATGAAACTTTAAACAATGTTTAATTAGATCTTTTGATTTAGTTAATTGCTATGGAGCCGGTTACACAAGGGGGTTCCCAGGTAACCGACCGCGTGTATGACAAACTGTTAGCTTAGGATTGTATTAAATGATAAGTGGTAGAATGTCTAGCAAAGAAATCCCGAAAATCCCCGAACCGTGCACTCGTTAATCTCTCTCTCTTTAATTTCATTCCGTTAGCAATTTATTCTCTTGTTGCATGCTTAAACTCCCCCCTTTGTTACAAAACCCAATTGGTCAATTAATTTCTATTTCAAACTTTAATTTCAATCACTTCTTTCTCTGTGGACCGACCCTGTTGCCGCTAGCTGCAAAGCTAAGGTCAATAGGTATATAAATTGTATTTTGGCAAGCCTCGACAACTTGATATTTAGCGATCATTCAAAAAGATTTTTACCAGACGTCGACAAGCCAGTTTCAGAAGGAAGCTCGAGAAGAGCTTAACTCGCATAAGGCAGAGCTGCAAAATTTGAACAAGCAGCTGACGCAAATGGCGGTGTCGATAAGCAAAATTGAGAGCAAGAGCTCTGGGAAGCTTCCTTCCCAAACCACTATGAACTCATGTGAAAACGTGAGCTCAATCCAGCTGAGGAGTGGGAAATCAGTTCCCTCTAGAGCTGTGAAGGAAGCAAAGAACGTTTTGAATGAGTCCTCCCCTATTGTTCTTGATGACTTGAATGTGGAAAAAGAAGAGAAAAATGTGCAAGAGAATGTTCCCGCAGCACTGTTGCGTGCTCAATGTTTAAAATAAAGATGCAATGGTAGAGCACTCAGAACATGCAAGCATACATGATCTTGTAGCAAGTAATAAGTATTTTTTCGTTCGATTTCCCACAGAGATTTATTCTTAGTTACTAGCGAAGTGATTTGTTAAGTGAGAATGGGTGGATTAAATGGGGTAGATTTGGTTTTAAAGTGCCTAACTATTAAGGAATGTGTAAGATATGAAAGCATAAACAAGTGCAAGTAGATAATTAACTCGAATGTAGAGAGAAGAGAACAACAAACTAAGAGAGAAATGGCTAAGGCGAAATTTTGAACTAAGGGAATTGCGGAAACATCAATTTTCTAGCAATGTTACTAACAGCGAATTAAGTGTAAAGTGTGGAAACAAGGGCTACTAACGACTCCTCTATAGGCTTTTTCATACGATTCTCCAGCAGTAGATCAACTCATCATGCATCAAACTAACTCATTCTCATGTATCTTTCGATTTCATGCATTAGATCCTTTAGTTTACTCATGTCCAAGTAAGGCCTTAAGCATCTTTTTATAACAACAAGTTAAGTGATTTGTACTAGGAAAACGCCTATTCCTAGGTCGTTTTCTGGCTACCATGAAAGGCTAGCATGAATGTACGACTCTGAACTCTTACTCCTTCCAGAGGTTAGGAGTTCTTTAGACAAAATGGATGGCCAATCGAAATTACCCGTAGGATGAAGCTTACATACATTCAATGCATTTGGAAGCTATCCTTACATGCTTGATTCACGTATTTCTACCTATAGACTTGTCATTAGCATGCCCTTATGTGATTTAGTTACTCATGAATGAAGATGGAATGAAAAGAGTAGATGAAAATGATATGCTTAACAGAATATAAAGGACAAAACAGAAGAAGAAGACAGTAAACAGAAGAGATGAAGAACTTGCGAAGGGATGAAATAATGCTTTGATTAACCAACGTTTGAACTAAAGAAATGACAACTCTGAACAACTAAAGCTAAACAGACAGCAACGAAATGAAGTAGAGTAGCAAACAAAAGGGAAATACAACAGACAGCACTGGAAACAGAAACAGAAGCAACAAAAGCAAGTAAATCCGTGCGTGAGCCCCTCGTCGCAGACGCCTCGGTTGAAGGGGGAAGGAGAGCTTTGTTTGGATGAATCCAATCAGAAGAGAAGACAAATCTTCTCTTCTTCCTCTCAGATTATCGACTCCAATAGCTGAGACCTTCAAGCCAACAACCGGATGGGAAAACAGGAAGAAAAGATTGCGCTGAGATGGGAGTTCTACGCCTTTCGAGTGTGTTATGTCCTTCCCCTTTGACCTCCTTTTATAGTAGTTTGCAGGTACGATTCGTCCAAGGAGAACCATCCATTCTGAACAACAATACTCCACGTGGAAGCAGGAGAAAAAACGAACAGCTGAAAGAGCGTAACAAAACAGAAATCGGTTAGACAAATAACAACTTTCACTTAAAACATTGCTGAGACCGCAATGTTTCTGCAATGCTTCAGCAATGTGCAATTTTCACTCTTTAACTTTTTTTTGGTTCTTTTCCTTTCCTTTTACACATAAGTCCTAATTTAGCTTCATTCTACTAATTCTTATATATAAGCACGAGTTTAAGCCAAATCCTACCAAAAACACTTAAGATTGCACCTCTTTCTCTAACAAATAAGTCCTAAAATAGTCACTTTTGGAGACGTAACACACCCCCAAACTTAAGGTTTTGCTTGTCCTCGAGCAATCTAAGGATTTTACTTGGGCTGCTGTTAACCTCTCTAACCACTTGCTGACTTCCCTAAGTTCCCTATCTATGGCAATGCTGTCCTGTGACACGCTTCTACGTTTAAAACCAACTCCTTATTTTGCTTCTTCTGATTTCTCTTGCCTTATAATCCTACTGTTTCATTAACTCTCTACAACTGATCTATCTGCTTTGGTTATTAAGTTCATTGTGCAACTATCCCTAAGTTTTCAAACTCTACCTAGCTTTGCCCCAGACTCAGTACATGCTTCTAATGTTTTTCTTTTGATCTACCTAGGATTCCTTAGAGTCATGCCAGTCTTAGTATAAACCAGTGACAGTAGTACATTCATAGAACAACCTAAACCCTGACATCACTACATTGGATATACATTCATCTCCCTTAACAAACCTACAAGCTACAACCTTGTGCTTAGCTAATTGAGGATCAGAGTTCTTTTATTCAGGACACCTAAGCACAAAGCTGCAACTCATAGGCATACACTCTTCTTCCTTAGTTTTTCCTTTTTTCTTTCTTTCTTTGGTGGAGCCTCTCCTTTGGTTGCCTTTTGATGCAATGTCACTTGTGGGTTACACACATGGCACTGATTACTCAGCAAGTTCAAGAGAGACACTCCTCTTTATTCATTTTTTTTTTCAGTTCATCATTTTTTCAAAGGAGAAGAAGAATGCTTATGTTTAAAAAGGGAGAGAGGAATGTTCCTAGGCCTAGGGTGGCCCCCCCCAAACTTAAACTTCTCATTGTCCCCAATGAGAGTCTGAGGTGGCACACCCCCAAACTTGTCCTAGAAGCATCTAGTCTAGGGCAAAACAAGGAGAATCTAAAAGTCCTAGGCATAGAATGAACTTTCCTAAAGCAAATAACACAGCAGCAGAAATTTGTAAAAAACAGTAAGGTAAGGACTTAAAGATATGCATGCTGAGCAACTTAAGGGAGCTAAATTAAACTATCAAAGGTGTCCTAAGACACTCATCTAGCATGCTCACAGATAGGTCATACATGGCAGTCAAGAAAGCAGCAATAGATCAAAATGTTAAACAGAACCAGGCTATCTATCAGTCAGCCAATAGCATGCGAGAACAAACAAAAATTGCGGACTCCGCAATAATTTCGCAATGAACCTGCAGGGCATATTTATCAGTGATCAGCCCCTTTTGCATGCTATTTCCAGTCATCTACAGCTAAACAAAAAGGAAACTAAAACAAGCTAGCTACTCAGATACCATCTACCTATACTAAACTATCCTAAACAACCAAAAGAAATTAAAAACAGAACAAGCATTTGATTCACAAATATCAGTTACCAGTTAACGAAAAGCAGATTTTTTTTTTCATATTAAAGAGGGAACAAAAGTACTCCCTCGAGTGCCCTTCAGACTGGCACTCAAACATCCTCATCATCATCCTTCTTCTCCCTCGGAGGTGTGCATGGCTTAAGTAGATCAGTGGGGAAGGCAGGGAAGATGCATCCCAATTGATCAGCCACGTATTTGTCCCTCGCTTGAGCGTACTCAGCCCACTGCGCCATCTTGCGCTGTAAATCCATCAAGCAAGCCATGGAGAGAGATTGAGCCGCAGTCAGGCCGTCTAGCTCAAATTCCATGTTTCCCCTTCTTCGCATCCTCAGGCCTGTAGGCAGCTCCAGATGACCTGTGTAGGCCAGCTGCCTCTCCGTCCTCTCGATTGGCACACCTGCACGTAAACAGAGCTTAGTGATGGTGTTTGAGAAGAAAAGAGGGCCCTTACCTTTCTTTGCACAGTCGGCTATGGAGGCTGCAATGACCTCACCAACATCTATGGTGAGGCCCCTCATAATGGCGTACGCCAGCAACGATCTCCCCTGGTTTATGGTGGTTTCGTGGGTCACAGGGGAGAGACACCTTCGCACAAAGGAAAACCAGACGGCTGCCTTGGCCGTGAGGGTCTGGTGTATGGATTTTTTGAATATCCTCTTTAATCTCAAGCCGTCGAAGCTTGCCAAAATACGATTTATAAGCCTATAACCAAGGCTTTGCAGCCAGTGGTAACAGGGTCGATCCAAGGAGAAGGTGTGATTAAAATTACTATTAAAATTGGGAATTAACTAATTGATTGGTTTTGTAACGGGGGGAATTTTCAGCATGCACAGGAATCAATAAACGCTAACGGAAAAATAACAAGTAGAGAAACGCGTGCACGGTTTGGGAGTTTCGGGATTAATTGCTAGACAATTTCAGTTCATCCTTTAATACAAAATTCATGGTGTACAATTTATGATACACGCGGACGACTACCCGAGAAGCCCCAAGATAGCCGGCTCCATAGATATTTATCAGACCACACAGTTCCGATTAAACTTTATCCAAAATTGCATTAAGGTGATCAGCCCTAAATTTATTCTAGACAGTCACTAGCTAACCGCGACGAACATTCAAGCGTGTAATCTAATTGCTAGTAGATTGCCCGCAAACGCTGTATGCAATCAACAACCATCATACACGACTCGATACTCCGATTTAGTTTTATCTATCTGTGTTACTTAGTCGAGTAGTGAGAGGCACGACATCGCTACTCTTTAACATACACAACATGCAAGATGACTTGAGTGTCAATCGTCGAAATCTAACATGCGCGTTGGATTAAGCAAGAAAGATAAATGTATATAAACAGCCACCAATATGCATTCAAAGCTTAGATTATCAAAACTAAAATGTCTAACAAAAATCCCTTAAACAATCCCCAAACCGTTCACCCTTACCTTAGCCGTCCATGGAACGGGTTGTCATTTCCGCTCCAACGAAGGCCATGGAAGGCGTCATCAACACAATACAATAAGGGAAAAGCTCTTAAACATGCCAACAATGGCTGAGCTAAAAGAAATCTAAGAGAAATTGAGAGGAAGAAGAAGAAGAAAAGCTCCAAAATGTGATGATCCTCTCCAAAAATGCGCAGAAATCGTCTTATACAGAAGCTGCAATCGTCGTAGCATCGAGACACTAGGCCAGCGTCTCGACGCTGCGCCCTAAATAATCGGCGCGCGCCTCGCGATGGCGTCGAGACGCTAGGGCAGCGTCGCGACGCTTGCCCGATGATTTCCTCGCGCGCGCCTCCTCCGGAGCGTCTCAACGCCAAGCAGAGTCTCGACGCTCGGCAGCGTCGAGCTAGCGTCTCGACGCTAGCTCTCGGGTTTTTGCAGCGTCGAGCCAGCGTCTCGACGCTATAGCTCGACGCTGGCTCTCGGGTTTGGGGTTGGAAAATTGCCTCTCCTAGGCGGTTTTGGCCCGTTTCTTCACGGAACAACTTCCCCTTATCCCGATGCACTCCCGGGGCGTTAAAACTCCACTATTAGCTCTCGAACGGGTCCAACGGACGCACGAGCTCTTTGCCGCAATTCTCCTACAAACGAGATATATTAACCAATTAAAAGCGGACTTAAGCTACAATTAGGAAGTATTTAATAGCTCCAAAATGGAGTTATCAAACACCCCCAACTTAAACATTGCTAGTCCTCGAGCAAGTGCTACAAAGATATTGACTATAATGACGCGCCTACATGCAACTAACTCAAACCTCCATGCATATTGAAAATTTAAACACAACATAATCATGAAAGCATTTCGTACATGCATTTACTACGAACATATCAAAAATTAACTCTTGCCTCCTAAGGTGTGTGTGTGCTAGCCAACCACTCCTAAACTCACGTAAACCCGGAAAAACCACATGCAACACACATCCCGTTTTCCCCCTACTTCTAGCGTTTAAGAACAGTCTACACTTGACTTACACGAGAGAGAGAAGCAAATTAAGAGACCTAATTATTTTTCCCATTCTTTTTCTTTTCACGAGTACTTTGTACTCTTTTATTAAGGTTCTTTGAACCATCAATTTATTCACTTTTTCTTTCCACCCCGAGCTGCCTAACACGTCAAATTCATGCATAAACTTCACGTTTTTAAGGACTAACGCTCACTTCTTAAGTGCACTAATAAGAAGGAGGAGCGCCTCGAGAGGATTTTTCTATCAAACATGCTTTTCTATTTTTTTTTACATTAGGCTTAGCATGCAACAAGCTACCTAAGAGTGCTTTTCTATCTCAATTAACCAACCACTAACTCTCATGCAACAAGCTACCTAAGAGTGCCTTTCGGGGTGACAACGAGAATTAGTGCAATCATGCGATTTTCGAGCCTACGGAATCTAGGAAGGGGTTGCTAAGTGCTCGATAGATGCAAGGGAGCAACATAAATTTTTTTAAAATTTTTGACATGAACCTAATAAACGCAAAACTCATGCAAAAACTAGATTATGTACGTGCTCAGATTTCCAACATGCATTTCCTAGGCTATCATCATCAGAAAACAATAAACAGAGTCCCAAGCACTTCAATATCGATATAACACTTCTCAACAGACTACACATGCATATCCATCAGACCAACTCCACCCCCAACTTCAAAATTTGGCATTGTCCTCAATGCCATACAATCAGATATACAAAGTAAAAGGGAAGAAGAAACTACACTTCCTTGACTCTTTGTGAAGCTGGCGAGGGTGAGGAAGCGGCGCGCACATACATCGAAGCCCAAAATTGTCTTCTCTTCCTCGATTCCTAAAAAAAAACAGCAAGCAAAGTAAGACTAAATTAAACTAAAAAGCAATAAAAAACAGCAACTAACTAAAAACAAAAAGAACAGTTCATCGCTTGGGTGCCTCCGAGAGCGCAGAATTTTTAAAGTAGTTTGCTCGACTGAATTCTCTCCACTGACTCAACCATAGTCTGTAAGTGCGGGGGACGATCCAAACTTGTCCACGTCCACACTTTTCCTGCAGTCAACATTTGAAACAATTTGCACTCTTCGTGCCTCAAGCACGTGAATATCAGAGTTGTTAGTGCAAAAATCAGCAGTATCATCCATCAAATTCAAATAAAACTTTTTAACCGAGACATGGGAACCATCCCTCAAGCGCGAGGGTAGACTCCCATTCTCGTCATACTCAACCACAGAAACATTCACAGCAGACTTCCTTTCAAATAATGAGAACTCATGCAAAATATCATCAAACTCTAAAGAAACGACGCCCTTAAACACATCGATTTTGAACCTAGCGGTCTTAAGGAAAGGGCGTCCTAACAACATAGAGGACGAAGCATGCAATGACTTTTCATTCATATCTAGAACAAGGAAATCAGCGGGGAACATCATATCCCCTACCCTAACAAGAACATCTTCTACTTTCCCTCTAGGACATACGCTCGACCCATTAGCTAACTGAACTGTCACGTTACACTCATGCAATTCATTTAAATTTAGTTCAAGGAATAACGCATAAGACATAACGTTCACAGAAGCTCCTAAGTCTAGCATGGCATTTCTAACTACCTTACTACCTATCATACAAGGAATAGTAAAGGTACCTGGATCGTTGCACTTGGCGGGCAACGTACCTGGGAGGATCGCAGAAACGTTCTCTTTTCTCATCTCAGTCCCTCTGGACTTCCTTTTCTTCGTGCACCAGCTCCTTAAAAATTTGGCGTACTTTGGCACTTGACTGACTGCCTCTAGGAGCGGAATGTTGACCATCACCTTTTGGAAGGTACGAAGGACCTCCTCATCGTCGGATTCCAAAGTAGGCTTCGCAAGCCTACTCGGGAAGGGTGCTCTGGCAACTTCCTCTGGTACACTGACCTTTTCATCTTTTTTCTCATTCTGAATCTCGGGAGCAGGCGGGGCGGACTCGTTCAGGCTGTCCTTAACTTCCTTCACGGCTCTGGTCGAAAGTGACTTTCCACTCCTCAGCTGAATAGCACTCACGTTTTCACATGAGTTGACCGTGGTTTGGGAAGGAAGCTTCCCTGAGCTCTTGCTCTCGATCTTACTGATTGACACCGCCATTTGTGTCAGCTGCTTGTTTAAATTCTGCAGCTCGGCCTTGTGAGAATTAAGCTCTTCTCGAGCTTCTTTTTGGAACTGGCTAGTGCTCGTGACAATGGTCCTTACCATTTCTTCTAGTGAGCTGGAGGAGCTCGAGGCTTGAGCCTGGGTGGAAGAGTTAGGCCTATCCTGAGACTGGCCTTGGAAGCGAGATTGTCCTTCCCTGTTCCCATAGCTGAAGTTGGGGTGATCGCGCCAACCGGGGTTATACGTGTTTGAATATGGGTCATACTTCCTCGGGTTGGAAGCGTACCCTCCGATTGCATTCACCTCCTCCGCCTCGCGGGTTCCTTCAACAATCTTTTTCAGCATATTACCGATCTCGGCCACCTGGGCCTTCATCTCAATCAGTTCATGACTCTGGGTCACGCTATGGACTTGTCCTTGCCCCCGAATACCAAACTGCTGCGAGTTTGTTGCCATGTTTGCTATAAGCTGTTTGGCCTCAACCGGGGTCTTGTCGATCAAGGCCCCGCCACTCGCTGCATCAATCATTTGCCGATCGTGGGGCGTCATCCCCTCATAGAAATACTGTATAAGCAGTTGGTCGGCAATCTGATGGAGTGGGAAGCTCGCGCACAGGCGCCCGAAACGTTCCCAGTATTCGTGCAGAGACTCACCCACGTCCTGAGTGATCCCATAAATCCTCTTTCGTAGTGTCGTGGCCAAGGATGCGGGGAAATATTTTTCCAGAAATACCCGCTTCATGTCCTGCCACGTGGTGATTGATCCGGAGGGCAGATAATATAGCCAATCATTGGCTTTGTCTTTGAGCGTGAAGGGGAATGCCCTCATGTTTAGCTGCTCCTCCGTGACTCCAGCGGGCTTCATCCCCGCGCAGACGCAATGAAATTCCATCAAGTGTTTGTTCGCGTCCTCCCCTGCGTTGCCATGAAAAGAAGGTAACTGGTGAATTAAACCTGATTTTAACTCAAAGTTACCTGCTACCACGGGGTAGTTTATGCACAAAGGCTGCAGGTTCAGATCTGGCGCTGCCAGTTGTTTTAGCGTCCGCGGCGCGTCACCTTGCGCCATCTCCTCAAACAAGAAGGGATTGCCTTCTTCTTCTCCAAACAGTCGCCGCCCCTCCCGGGCTTCTTTCCTTAACCGCCGCTCCTCTCTGTCGATTTCTGGGATATACTGCAATCCACTAACCTCAGAGGAACGGGTCATACACAAACAAAAATTCAAACATACAATTTACAAACAGAAAAAAATTTCAGCCAACCATCAATCAATCAAATTCAAACTTCAATCATAATTTTAATCAAATTTGCCTACTCCCCGGCAACGGCGCCAATTTTGGTGTATGGATTTTTTGAATATCCTCTTTAATCTCAAGTCGTCGAAGCTTTCCAAAATACGATTTATAAGCCTATAACCAAGGCTTTGCAGCCAGTGGTAACAGGGTAGATCCAAGGAGAAGGTGTGATTAAAATTACTATTAAAATTGGGAATTAACTAATTGATTGGTTTTGTAACTGGGGGAATTTTCAGCATGCACAGGAATCAATAAACGCTAACGGAAAAATAACAAGTAGAGAAACGCGTGCACGGTTTGGGAGTTTCGGGATTAATTGCTAGACAATTTCAGTTCATCATTTAATACAAAATTCATGGTGTACAATTTATGATACACGCGGACGACTACCCGAGAAGCCCCAAGGTAGCCGGCTCCATAGATATTTATCAGACCACACAGTTCCGATTAAACTTTATCCAAAATTGCATTAAGGTGATCAGCCCTAAATTTATTCTAGACAGTCACTAGCTAACCGCGACGAACATTCAAGCGTGTAATCTAATTGCTAGTAGATTGCCCGCAAACGCTGTATGCAATCAACAACCATCATACACGACTCGATACTCCGATTTAGTTTTATCTATCTGTGTTACTTAGTCGAGCAGTGAGAGGCACGGCATCGCTACTCTTTAACATACACAACATGCAAGATGACTCGAGTGTCAATCGTCGAAATCTAACATGCGCGTTGGATTAAGCAAGAAAGATAAATGTATATAAACAGCCACCAATATGCATTCAAAGCTTAGATTATCAAAACTAAAATGTCTAACAAAAATCCCTTAAACAATCCCCAAACCGTTCACCCTTACCTTAGCCGTCCATGGAACGGGTTATCATTTCCGCTCCAACGAAGGCCATGGAAAGCGTCATCAACACAATACAAGAAGGGAAAAGCTCTTAAACATGCCAACAATGGCTGAGCTAAAAGAAATCTAAGAGAAATTGAGAGGAAGAAGAAGAAGAAAAGCTCCAAAATGTGATGATCCTCTCCAAAAATGCGCAGAAATCGTCTTATACAGAAGCTGCAATCGTCTTATACAGAAACTGCAATCGTCGTAGCGTCGAGACGCTAGGCCAGCGTCTCGACGCTGCGCCCTAAATAATCCGCGCGCACCTCGCGATGGCGTCGAGACGCTAGGGCAGGGTCGCGACGCTTGCCCGATGATTTCCTCGCGCGCGCCTCCTCCGGAGCGTCTCGACGCCAAGCAGAGTCTCGACGCTCGGCAGCGTCGAGCTAGCGTCTCGACGCTATCACTCGACGCTAGCTCTCGGGTTTTTGCAGTGTCGAGCCAGCGTCTCGACGCTATAGCTCGACGCTGGCTCTCGGGTTTGGGGCTGGAAAATTGCCTCTCCTAGGCGGTTTTGGCCCGTTTCTTCACGGATCAACTTCCCCTTTTCTCTATGCACTCCCGGGGCGTTAAAACTCCACTATTAGCTCTCGAACGGGTCCAACGGACGCACGAGCTGTTTGCCACAATTCTCCTACAAACGAGATATATTAACCAATTAAAAGCGGACTTAAGCTACAACTAGGAAGTATTTAATAGCTCCAAAATGGAGTTATCAGGGTCGCACTCATCAGAGTGTGCTTCCCATTACGTGAGATTGTCCAAGCCGCCTCAGGTTGGCCTATGATGCGCAGGCCTTCTTCCAAGACATCCTTAGATGGTGAGTCGATGATCCTCGCGTAGTCAGTGTACTTATGCCCTCTGAGGGCATAAGCTTCATTGATAGCTGTTAAGTCTCTGAAAGTGACTTATTTAGGACCCATTTAGCTTAAGAAGATGTACACATTTAGGTGTTTTTGTTAACATTTAGCCTAAACCTATGCTTTAATATGAGAATTAGAAGAAGGTAGCTAATGTAGGACTTATGCACAATAGGTAGAAAAAGAGTTGAAAACCGAAGAAAAGAATGGAAAAATGAGCATTGCGAATGAATTGCGAAAACATTGCGGTGACCGCAATTATTCAAGTTAAAACCGTAAGTTGGCTGACATTTTTCTGTTTAGATCCGACTTTTCAGGGATTCGTTCTTTCTCCTCCATCCATTCTGATATATGACGTTGAAGACTGATGGTTCTCCTTGGCCCAAACGCACCTGCAAACTACTATAAAAGGGGGTCAAAGTTGGAGGTTCAATCATCATTCGAAGCGCAGAAGTCTTCTCGCAGTCCACCATTTCCATCTGTTTTTCCTTTGCCGTCTGTTGGAGTGAGAGTCTAAGCTTTTGGAACCGATAATCTGATAGGAAGGAGAGGAGATTCTTCTTCTCTCTCGATTGGATTCATCCAAGCACGGCTGACTTTTCATCACCATCATTCGAGGCGACTGCCACGGAGTTTTCTAGCAAACCTTTACTGTTTTTCTGCTCTGTTCTTCTCATTTCCATTTCTGATCACTGTTGTTCTTAGTTTAGCATTTCAATTACTGCATTTCGTTGTTGTCTGTCTTGAATTCATTTCTTTTAGAGTTTCCCTTTGTCATTCAAACACTTAAAGTAATCGAAGTATACTTCTGCATTTTACAGTTTCCATCTGTTTCTGCTACGGCTTTGGCTTGCTGTTTTAAGTACATTTATCTTCTAAGCATGTCTGTTTTATCTACCATTTCTGTTCTCTACATATCCATGAGTAACTAAAATCACTTAGGGGCATGCTAATGACAGAACTATAGGCTAAAAAACGTGAGTCAAGTAGGCAGATTAACACTCGAACATTGATTGTATGTAAGCTTCATCCCACGGGCAATTTCGATTGGCCATCCATTTTGTCCAAAGAACTCCTAACCTCTGGAAGGAGTAAGAGTTCAGAGTCATATAATCATGCTAGCCTTTCATGGTAATCAGGAAACGGCCTAGGAATAGGCGTTTCCCTAGTACAAACTAAACACTCCTGTTTTAACAAGGTGCTTAAGACCTTACTTTGAAGTCGAGTAAACTTGAGTCTCTAATGCATGGAATCGGACGATACTTGAGATAGAGTGAGTTTGATGTATAGAGAGTTGATCCAAAGCTTGATAATCGTAATAAGCTGCCTATAGGATAGTCATTAGTAGCCCTTAATTCACCCTTTTAATCAGTTTCGCTGCCATTTAATTGCGGATTAATTGCGGTTCTCGCAATTCTGCTAAATTGCATTGTGTGTAGCTGTTTTCTTCTTCGTTTATTGATTCCATCTCTTGTTCTTTGAGCCTGATTTTAACTTTAACTTGTTTATGGTATATTCCTTTACACATTCAGCAAAACTTAGGTAATTAAAAACCAATTTTATCCCCTCAAATTCATCCCATCTTTCTTAACAAACACACTTCGCGAATAGCTAAAAATGAGTCTCTGTGGAAAAAACGAATGAAATATACTTACTACTTGCTGTGAGACCATGTATGCTTGCATGTTCTAAGTGCTCTCTCTACCCTTTTGCATATTTATCTTTACACATTGAGCACGCAACAAGTTTTTGGCGCCGCTGCCGGGGACTTATTTTAAGTGAAAACGAAGTTGTTAAGTTTGAAAAATCAAGTTTATCATTGAGTGAAACTAATCTGTTTCATTTCTTTTGCAGGTGCTATTAAGGTAGTTTATGAGTGAGCGTTCACATAGTAATTTAGAGTTCGATCCTGAACCTGAAAGATCACTTCGAGCTAGGAATAAGGCGAAGAAACGTCTCTTTAAACAACCTCCTGTACCTCAAACCACACCTGAAACTAAAGAAATGGGCGATCTAGTTCCAAATCCGGCACAAGCCATTCGCAACCCCATCGAAATAGCGAATGACAAGAATAGTGCCATTCTTTCATATCTAGTACCTATGCCTGGGGAGCTGAACCCCAGCATAATCCGTCCTGAAATCACTGCCCACTCATTCGAGTTAAAACCAGTGATGTTCCAAATGTTGTCCACTGTGGGACAATTCTTTGGAATAGAAAATGAGGACCCCCATAACCACCTTAGGAACTTCCTAGGAGTTAGTGACACATTCCTAATCCCTGGAGTTTCCCAAGAAGCCCTGAGGCTATATCTTTTCCCTTACTCTTTGAGGGACAAAGCCAAAACATGGTTAAATTCATTGCCCTCAGGATCTGTCCGCAATTGGACAGATTTAGCAGAAAAATTCCTAGTCAAATACTTTCCACCTGATAGGAATTCAACCTTTCGTGATGATATCATAAAGTTTAAACAAGCTGATAATGAGTCTCTTCACGAAGCTTGGACTAGATTCAAAGACCTTCTCATTAAATGTCCACACCATGGCATTCCATGGTGTATCCAAATAGAAGTTTTCTTTAAAGGATGCAACCCCAGCACCAGACAAGTTCTAAATTCATCTGCTGGAGGTTCCATGTTGTCCAAGAGTTACAACGAAGCTTATGAGATCTTGGAGAAGATCTCAGCATCTCACTGTAGATGGTCGGATGATCCAGTAGAGCCAACTAGGGCTCAAGACAAGGATGCTCTAAGCGCCATGAGCACCCAAATAAATGCCCTGACCAACTTAGTCAAGCAAATGGCTCAGACCAATCTCCAAACTAGTGCCAATACCGCCACAGCCATGTCAATGGGCACTCAACCAAGTCAAGGCGAGGCACCAATCTGTGGATTCTGTGGGGAAGGGCACCCTTATGAATATTGCCCTGGGAATCCATCCTCGGTCTGCTATGTAGGAAGCCAGCAGCAGCCAAGGAATAACCCTTACTCCAACACCTATAACCCTGGTTGGAGAAACCACCCTAACCTGTCATGGGGTGGCCAACAAAACACTAATCCAAATTCTAACCAACCTAGGCCGAGTGGAACACCTGGTTTCACTCCCCAACATAACCAGTCAATGTACCAAAAACCTTACAATCAACCTGTAGGATCTTCTGTAGAAAACCTACTCAAGGAATATATAGCTAAGAATGATGCTACTCTTCAGAGCCAGCAAGCTACTCTTAGGAGCCTGGAAAACCAAATAGGCCAATTAGCCAATGAACTTAAAAGTAGGCCCCAAGGTAGACTCCCTGCTGATACCGAGGTACCAAGGAGAGATGGCAAAGAACAAGTTCAAGCCATTGAACTTAGGAGTGGAAGACCATTGGTGAGCAACACAAAAGACACACCAAAGAGAGTAGAGAACACTGAGTCTAGTGCTCCACTGGAGTCTCTGCCAAGCCAAGGTCCACCACCAACTAGCACATCAGGAGCCAGGCTAGAGCCAATTAGTGAGGAGATAGAAGAAATTCCAAGACCTCCACCTATCCTAAGGCGTCCTGACGTGCCTGCATATGTGCCACCACCTCCATATCCTCGAAGGCTGAAGAAGAAGCAGGAACAGGAAGTTCATTTTAATAAATTTTTAGAAATACTTAAGCAAGTGCATGTTAACATTCCTTTTGTAGAGGTTTTACAGTCTATGCCTTCTTATGTAAAGTTTTTGAAGGACATTATTACTAACAAAAGAACAATTGGTGAGTTTGAAACAGTAAACCTCACCGAGGAGTGCAGTGCCATCCTCCAAAACAAGCTGCCCAAGAAGGAGAAGGATCCTGGTTCCTTCACCCTACCTGTAGAACTTGGAGGCAAGCATGTGGGCAGAGCGCTTTGTGACCTGGGCGCCAGCATAAATCTCATGCCCCTGTCCCTATTCCGCCAGTTGGGAATGGGAGAAGCACGTCCAACTACTGTCACTTTACAACTAGCAGACAGATCCATCGCATATCCAGAAGGTAAGATTGAGGATATTCTAGTTAAAGTTGACAAATTTATTTTCCTTGCAGATTTCATTGTCCTGGACTATGAGGCAGACAAGGAGGTTCCCATCCTGCTAGGTAGACCATTTCTAGCCACAGGTAGGGCACTAATAGACGTGCAAAAAGGTGAGTTAACTATGAGGGTTCATGATGAAGAGGTAAAATTTAGTGTTTACAAAGCTTTAAGGTATCCCTCTGATTCTGAGTCTTGTGCTAGCATTGATGTTGTTGACTCACTAATGGAAGAACAATTAGAGCATGTATTATTAACCAAGCATGCTAACGAATATGTAGGATTAGATGTAGATGATCTAAATGTATCTGACATAATGAATATGCCTGTAGATAGACTTCAGCATGTATGTATGACTATAGACTTAACTGATAGAACTGTAAATCCGTTAAAGCCCTCCATTGAGCATCCACCTGTTTTAGAACTGAAACCACTACCAACTCACCTCAAATACGCATATCTAGGAGATAATGATACGCTGCCTGTAATTATTTCTTCTAAGCTAAGTGAACAGCATGAGGTTGATTTAATTTTACTGCTTAAGCAACATAGGAAGGCTATAGCATGGACTATTGCTGATATTCGAGGCATTAGCCCTTCTTATTGCATGCATAAAATCATACTAGAGGAAGAGCACACACCTAGGGTAGATCACCAGCGTAGGTTAAACCCCTCTATGAAAGAGGTAGTAAAGAAAGAAATAATAAAGTGGTTAGATGCAGGAGTAATTTTCCCCATAGCTAGTAGCCAGTGGGTGAGCCCCATCCAATGTGTACCTAAAAAGGGGGGAATAACTGTGGTAGTCAATGAGAACAACGAACTGATTCCAACAAGGACTGTCACAGGGTGGAGAGTGTGTATGGATTACAGGAAGTTGAATAAAGAAACTAAAAAAGACCATTTCCCTCTACCATTCATTGACCAGATGCTAGACAGAATAGCCGGTAGAGCCTACTATTGTTTTTTAGATGGGTACTCTGGCTATAATCAAATCACTATAGACCCTAAGGATCAGGAGAAGACTACCTTCACTTGCCCTTTTGGAACGTTTGCCTTCCGCAGAATGCCTTTTGGCTTATGCAATGCACCGGCAACTTTCCAAAGGTGCATGATGGCGATCTTCTCTGAGTTGGATGAGTCCATAATAGAAATATTCATGGATGACTTCTCAGTCTTTGGGGACTCATTTAAAACCTGTCTAGAGAACCTAGGACAAGTCCTGGCTAGGTGTGAAGAGACCAACCTAGTCCTAAATTGGGAAAAGTGCCATTTTATGGTAGATGAAGGGATTGTCTTAGGACATAGAGTGTCAAGGGCAGGTGTAGAAGTGGATAGGGCAAAAATAGAGGTCATAGAGAAATTGGTAGAGCCCCAGAATGTCAAGGCTATTAGGAGTTTCCTAGGACATGCTGGCTTCTATAGAAGGTTCATCAAGGACTTTTCTAAGATAGCCAAGCCTCTATGTGAGCTTCTAGAGCTAGGTAGGCCATTCATCTTTTCTAAAGAATGTGTAGTAGCTTGGAAAGCCCTTAAGGAAGCATTGGTCACAGCACCAATCATAGTAGGACCAAATTGGGATCTCCCATTTGAGATGCTATGTGATGCCAGTGACTATGCTGTAGGAGTCATGTTAGGACAGAAGATTGACAAGCTCACACATCCTGTCTATTATGCTAGTAAGACCTTGAATGAGGCTCAATGTAACTATACAACTACAGAGAAAGAAATGCTTGCTGTAGTATTTGCTTGTGAAAAATTTAGGAACTATATTGTAGGAACTAGGACCATTGTATATACTGACCATTCTGCTTTAAAATATCTTATGAGGAAGGCTGATGCTAAGCCTAGATTAATTAGATGGGTGTTATTGCTGCAGGAATTCGATTTGGACATTCGGGACAAGAAGGGATGTGAAAACGTGGTTGCAGATCACCTGTCTCGATTGCAGCACAATTGCGAAAAAATTGCGGACCCCGCAATTTCTGATGCTTTTATAGATGAACATATCTTTGCTTTGACTCATCGTGAAAACGATGAGGAACCTTGGTTTGCTGACATTGCTAACTTCCGTGCATCACAGGTATTACCAGTGTTCAAAGGAGGTCAAGAAAAGAAGCGGTTCCTGCATGAAGCAAGGAAATTCATCTGGGATGACCCCACACTTTACAGAACCTGTGCGGATGGTTTGTTAAGGAAGTGTGTTTCAGCTGCTGAAGCAAAGTCTGTGCTGCAGCACTGTCACTCATCTCCTTACGGTGGGCACTTTGGTGGTCAAAGAACAGCTGCTAAGGTATTTCAGAGTGGCTACTACTGGCCAACAATCTTCAAGGACGCCCACAATTATGCCCACAACTGTGACGAATGCCAAAGGACAGGTAACCTCAGTCGTAAGGATGAGATGCCCCTCACTTACATCTTAGAGTTGGAGCTCTTTGATGTATGGGGCATTGATTTCATGGGACCATTCCCTCCATCATCAGGTAACCTGTACATTTTAGTAGCAGTAGACTACGTGTCAAAGTGGGTAGAAGCTAAGGCATGTCCTAATAATGATGCTAAAACAGTCACTCACTTCTTGCATAGACACATTTTCACTAGATTTGGGACTCCTCGTGCTATCATTAGTGATGAGGGGTCACATTTCATTAATAAGGCTATGGAGAAGATATTGGCTAAATATAACATTAGACATAGGGTAGCTACTCCCTACCACCCACACTCAAATGGCCAAGCTGAGATTTCCAATAGGGAGATAAAGAACATCCTAGAAAAGGTAGTCAAACCTAATAGGAAAGACTGGTCTTTCAAGCTTGAGGATGCACTTTGGGCTTATAGAACAGCATATAAGACACCTCTAGGAATGTCTCCCTATAGGTTGGTGTATGGCAAGGCTTGCCACTTGCCACTTGAGTTGGAAAACAAGGCGTTTTGGGCCATGAAAGAATTAAATTTTTGTGTAAAGGATGCGGGGACATTAAGATCTTTACAGCTACATGAACTTGACGAGCTTAGGCACATGGCCTATGAGAATGCCAAGATGTACAAAGAAAAGACAAAAATATGGCATGACAGTAGACTCAGGATCAAAGACTTTAAGAAGGGCCAACTTGTATTGTTATTTAACTCACGATTAAAGCTATTTCCAGGCAAATTAAAGTCTAGATGGTCAGGTCCATTTATTATTACTAATGTCTTTGTTCATGGTGCCATAGAGATTAAAAACTTGCAGCAAGGACAGCCATTTCTGGTCAATGGTGCTAGGTTGAAGCACTACTATGAGGAAGGGGATGTGAAGACTCTCTCGGCCTTCCTCTTGACTGAAGCATGACAAAGAGAACGAGAGAGAACGAGTGGTTACTGTGCTCGTTTAGTCAAGGCCAATGCCTTAGTTTATTTTTACTGTTTTTTCGCTTATCGTTTGTACGTTTTGTGATGTGTTTTTAATTACGTGTTTAATGTTTGTTTTGTTTACTTTTGCAAGGAATCGAAAGAGGGGATCAAGGAGAGTAAATCAGGCTTTAAAACTCGAGAAACGGTTGAGCCAAATAAAAGATACGGACGAGCAAAGTTGGAGATTTCGATGAAAAGATATCCCTACAATTGCGCAAACATTGCTGGATCCGCAAAAAGAGCCGTTGGGATTTTTTCCGTTTTATTTATAGCCGTTAGAACGCGCTCGTTGATACGATTCTCTCATTCTTTGATCTCCAAGATTTCTGCGATTCTCTCCATCTTTGATTCTTCTCTCAAGATCTTCAAGACTCGACGATGGTTTCCACTAGGGCTGAAAGATCCGCAGCCAAGAAGAAGGCCGACGACGCAGCTGAAGCGGCTGCGAGGGAAGCGCTTCTAGCCCTCGCTGATGAAGGTGCTGTACGCACTGGCCGCCTTTCCAAGCTTCCTATTCGTAGGAAGAAGTGGAGGGTGGTGACTGAGATCCCTGCTGGCCCATCTGAGCCAGTGGGCACGCCAAAGAAACGTCGGTGGACTGTCACGACTGCTGCCGAACCAAGCACCGCCAAGACTCCCTCTGTGGAGAGTCAAGAAACTGATCGTGCAGCCCACGAGTCAGCCAAAGAAGGTTCGTCGCCGTCTGTGTCACCTGCGCGCAGTCCCCTCTCGTCTGAACCAGTGCCAAGCGCAGAATCGTCACTGCCTGCACAGAGCTTCGAGTTGTCTCCAGCACCTCAGAGTTCTGATCCGCCACCTGCAGCAGCGCAGAGCCCTGAACCACCTTCTTCGCCACTGAGTTCTGCGCATACACCATCAGCAGAGCACAATTCTCCACGGCCTGATCCTGAATTCCCTTATGGGGATTATCAAGAGTCCACGCAAGGCAGTGGAGATGCTGGAGAAGAAGAAGTCTTTTCTCCCATGAGAGAAGACAGCCCTGCCGAGCCTGCACAGCAGGATGATTCTATGGAGGAGACGTTGGGGGCATGTTTCCCACAACTCCAGGCAAGGCTCAAAAAGAAGAAGAAGGCCAAGATTGTCAAGGCCAAGAAATCCAAGAAAAAGAAGGCCAAGAGAGTGCCTTCAGCAGAGAAAGAAAGCTCGGAGCCCTCACGGAAAAGGCTCAAAGTTGAGGCTGCCGAGTCAGCCAGGCCATCAGATAAGGGGAAGGCTAAACTCTACCCTGAAGATGAACCTCCGTCAGTGAGGTATGTCTCATCTGATGCTGAATCCAGGGGTGTTGAGCTGAGGAAAAGGGACCTGTTGCACGAGAAGGGGTTCCTTGATCGACTTGCTGACCTGCCGCAGTTCTTGCGAGCAGGGGTGATCAACCATGGCTGGGAGGAATTCTGCAGACCTCCCAATCCAGCCTACACGAGCATGGTGTACGATTTCTACGCCAATGTGCTCAGCCCTGAGGAAGGCCTATCTGTGGTCAGAGGGGTGGAAGTCGATTTCTCAGCCAAGGCCATCAACGCAGCATTTGGTCTCAGGGGCCAGCCTCACACAGATTATGCACGGATAGTTGATGAGCCGACTGAGGCTGTGCTAGAAGAAGCCATTCGCACAATTGGCCAGCCTGAAGCCTCCTGGACAGTGTCACGCAATGGGCGGCACACACTCATGAGTGCCAACCTCACGGCTAAGGCAGCTGTGTGGTTTTCATTCGTCAGAAGAAGACTCTCCCCAGTGACTCATGAGACTACAATTAACCAGAGCCGTTCGCTGCTGGTTTATGCTATAATGAGAGGTCTCACGATCAACGTGGGAGAAGTCATCGCTGCTGCCATAGCTGAGTGTGCTAAAAAGGGTAAGGGGCCATTATTTTTCCCCAACACTATAACCAAATTGTGTTTGCTTGCAGGGGTTCCCACCGAGCGCTTGGAGCAGCAGCTGCCTTACACAGGCCATTTGGAGTTGCCTGCACACCTAAGGCTGAGAAGAAAGGGCAACATGGAATTTGAGTTGGATAGGCTGGCTGCTGAACAGTCCCTATCCATGGCCTGCTTGATGGACATGCAGAGGAGAATGGCTCAATGGGCCAACTATGCGCAGGCGAGGGACAGAGAAGTTGCAGACCAGTTGGGGTGCATCTTCCCAGACTTCCCCACCAACCTCCTAACTCCATGGGTGCCCCCACGACCAAGGCAACCAGATGAGGATGATGAGAATTGAGTGCTGGTTTGAAGAGCACTAGAGGGAGTATTACTGATCCCTTAAGAAACAAAAAACAATTTTCTGCTTTTTGATAGAATCATGTATAGTATGCTGTTTTTTTGTTCAATTTTTGATCTGTTTTTAATGTTTAGTGTTATGTGTTTTCTTTTGCTTAGTCTAGTCTGATGTTAGCTGAATAGGTAGGATAGTTTAGTTTTATTTTTAGGATGCATGAGTAACAGGAAAAAACATGCTAGGGGCCTGAATCAATGTTAAATCTGCCCAGATTGAATTGCGAAATAATTGCGGTTCCCGCAATTTTTGTGACTGATTGCATGTTTTGGACTGTCTGTTTAGTTAGGCTGTGATCTGTTAAATTCTATCTTTTGCTGCTAGCATGACTACCTTATATAGCTGATCTTGAAGCATGCTGGATGAGTGTCATAGGACACCCTTTGACAGTTTAAATTTGCCTCTGAATAGTGCTCAGCATGCATAAACCATAAATCCTTAAACCTGTCTGTTATGTTCAAATTTTCTGCTGCTGGGATAATTGCTTTTAGAATGTTTTGCCTATGCCTAGGATTTTTAGATTCTCTTTGCTTTGCTTTAGACTAGATGCTTCTAGGATAAGTTTGGGGGTGTGCCACCTCAAACACTCATTGGGGACAATGAGTAGTTGAAGTTTGGGGGAGGCCACCCTAGGCCTAGGAACATTCCTCTCTTCCTTAAGACATAAGCATTCTTCTTCTCCTAAAAAAAAAAAAATTTTGTGATAAATAGAAAAAGTGAAAAAAATAGAATAAAGAGGGGAGTCTTTCTCAAGTGGCTGAGTAATCAGTGCCAAGTGTGTAAACCACAAGTGGCATTGCATCAAAAGGCAAACCAAGGGGAGATTCCACCTAAGTAAAGAAAAATAGAGAAATAGGGGAAGAAGAATGTATGCTTGGGAGTTATAATCTTGTGGCTTAGATGTCCTATGTAAAAAGAACTCTGATCCTGAATGAGCTAAGCACAAGGTTGTAGCTTTTAGGTTTGTCTAGGGAGATGAATGTATATCCAATGTAGTGATGCCAGGGCTTAGGTTGTTCTCTAAAAGTACCACTGTCACTGTTAATACTAAGACTGGCATGACTCTAAGGAATCCTAGACACATTAAAAATAAGCTAGAAGCATGTACTGAGTCTGGAGTAAAGCTTGGTAGAATTTGAAACCTTAGGGATAGTGGCATGATATCACAAAAGTAGTTAGATCAGTAGTAGGGGGTTAACAAAGACAGTAGGTATAGTAGGCAGGTGAAGTCAGAAGAAGCTAGACAAGAGGTTAGTTCTAAACTTAGAAATGTGTCACAGGACAGCATTGCTAGAGATAGGGTTATAAGGGAGTTAGTGAGTGGTTAAAGAAGAAGAAACAGCAGCCTAGGTAAGTCCTTAGTATGCTTGAGGACAAGCAAAGCCTTAAGTTTGGGGGTGTGTTAAGTCTCTGAAAGTGACTTATTTAGGACCCATTTAGCTTAAGAAGATGTACACATTTAGGTGTTTTTGTTAACATTTAGCCTAAACCTATGCTTTAATATGAGAATTAGAAGAAGGTAGCTAATGTAGGACTTATGCACAATAGGTAGAAAAAGAGTTGAAAACCGAAGAAAAGAATGGAAAAATGAGCATTGCGAATGAATTGCGAAAACATTGCGGTGACCGCAATTATTCAAGTTAAAACCGTAAGTTGGCTGACATTTTTCTGTTTAGATCCGACTTTTCAGGGATTCGTTCTTTCTCCTCCATCCATTCTGATATATGACGTTGAAGACTGATGGTTCTCCTTGGCCCAAACGCACCTGCAAACTACTATAAAAGGGGGTCAAAGTCGGAGGTTCAATCATCATTCGAAGCGCAGAAGTCTTCTCGCAGTCCACCATTTCCATCTGTTTTTCCTTTGCCGTCTGTTGGAGTGAGAGTCTAAGCTTTTGGAACCGATAATCTGATAGGAAGGAGAGGAGATTCTTCTTCTCTCTCGATTGGATTCATCCAAGCACGGCTGACTTTTCATCACCATCATTCGAGGCGACTGCCACGGAGTTTTCTAGCAAACCTTTACTGTTTTTCTGCTCTGTTCTTCTCATTTCCATTTCTGATCACTGTTGTTCTTAGTTTAGCATTTCAATTACTGCATTTCGTTGTTGTCTGTCTTGAATTCATTTCTTTTAGAGTTTCCCTTTGTCATTCAAACACTTAAAGTAATCGAAGTATACTTCTGCATTTTACAGTTTCCATCTGTTTCTGCTACGGCTTTGGCTTGCTGTTTTAAGTACATTTATCTTCTAAGCATGTCTGTTTTATCTACCATTTCTGTTCTCTACATATCCATGAGTAACTAAAATCACTTAGGGGCATGCTAATGACAGAACTATAGGCTAAAAAACGTGAGTCAAGTAGGCAGATTAACACTCGAACATTGATTGTATGTAAGCTTCATCCCACGGGCAATTTCGATTGGCCATCCATTTTGTCCAAAGAACTCCTAACCTCTGGAAGGAGTAAGAGTTCAGAGTCATATAATCATGCTAGCCTTTCATGGTAATCAGGAAACGGCCTAGGAATAGGCGTTTCCCTAGTACAAACTAAACACTCCTGTTTTAACAAGGTGCTTAAGACCTTACTTTGAAGTCGAGTAAACTTGAGTCTCTAATGCATGGAATCGGACGATACTTGAGATAGAGTGAGTTTGATGTATAGAGAGTTGATCCAAAGCTTGATAATCGTAATAAGCTGCCTATAGGATAGTCATTAGTAGCCCTTAATTCACCCTTTTAATCAGTTTCGCTGCCATTTAATTGCGGATTAATTGCGGTTCTCGCAATTCTGCTAAATTGCATTGTGTGTAGCTGTTTTCTTCTTCGTTTATTGATTCCATCTCTTGTTCTTTGAGCCTGATTTTAACTTTAACTTGTTTATGGTATATTCCTTTACACATTCAGCAAAACTTAGGTAATTAAAAACCAATTTTATCCCCTCAAATTCATCCCATCTTTCTTAACAAACACACTTCGCGAATAGCTAAAAATGAGTCTCTGTGGAAAAAACGAATGAAATATACTTACTACTTGCTGTGAGACCATGTATGCTTGCATGTTCTAAGTGCTCTCTCTACCCTTTTGCATATTTATCTTTACACATTGAGCACGCAACAATAGCCTTGGCCGAAAAATCGACCTCAATCCCCCTTACCATGGACAGACCATCCTCGGGGTGCGTCAGATTGGCGTAGAAATCGTACACCATGTTGGAGTAGGCAGGGATGGACGGTCTGCACAGCTCTTCCCAACCGTGGTTGGTGATCCCTGCGCGCAAGAATTGCGGCAGGTCTGCCAATGCATCAAGAAATCCCTTCTCATGGAGCAGGTCTCTCTTCCTCAGTTCATTGCCCCTTGATTCTGCATCTGAAGAGACATACCTCACGGCTTGAGGTTCGTCTTTGGGGTACAATTTGGCTTTCCCCTTATCCCTTGCCTTGGCCGACTCAGCAGCCTCGACCTTCAGCTTCTTCAAAGAAGGCTCACTACTGACCTTCTTCTTCTTGGATCGCTTGGAATCTTTTGGCCGTTTGGCCTTCACAATCTTGGGGGCCTTCTTCCTGAGCCGTGCCCTGGTGGTGATCTGCTAGAGGCAGTCCCCCAATGTCTCATCCATCGAGTCTCTCCCCCCCTCTGCTGGGCTATCAGGGCTGACTTCCCTCAAAGGGGAGAAGACTTCATCTTCCTCAGCCGCCTCTTCGCTCGGCACTGATTCTTGGTGCTCTTCAATCGGAACTTCAGGCTCCGGCGTCTGCGAAGATGGAGATGGCTCAGGGCTTGGTGAATGTGGAGATGGCTCGGGTCTTTGTGATAGCTCCGTTTTGGAGCTATAATTATGTCCCTAATTCATGATTATTACTTGCTTAATCTTGCTTTTATGTGTTAATTGCAGGTGTTCTCGGTAATTCGCCCTCGGGAGCGTTTCGGCGCTTTTCGAGGCTTAATATCGCGTTTTAAAGACTAAAGAGCACTTCCCGGGAAAGTCCATGCAAAAACATGAAGATTCCATGCAAAAACCCGAGAGCTAGCGTCGAGCGACAGCGTCGCGACGCTAGCTCGACGCTGCCATAGCGTCTCGACGCTCCGAAGTCTGAAGCGTGAAATCGAAAATCCACCTGAGAGCAAGCGTCGAGTGACAGCGTCTCGACGCTCGCTCGACGCCGCGTAAGCGTCTCGACGCTGCGCGAGCGTCTCGACGCCACCCCGACTACGCGCGGATTATTTAGGGCGCAGCGTCGAGACGCTGCCCTAGCGTCTCGACGCTACGACAGATTAGTCAATGTTTTTGTCCGATTTTAGCCGCCATCTTCATCCCCTACCTCGGGCTCCGCACCAGATTAGACGTTCCAGCAGCCATTTTCACCATGGGAGAGGCTAGGAAGCTTGGATTTGAGCCATTCCACATCACACACATCATGAGTGAGTAGTTTTAGCGTTTTTGGCTCGGGATTGTATAGGAATAATGTAGTTTGAACTCTTGGTGAGGTTGTTGAATTAAAATTCTGAATTGGCTTGAATGACTTATTGAATTGCTTTCTATTTCTTTGCTTATTCTATGAATGTGCTTGAATGATTTAGGACTAGGCACCCTTGATTTTGAGCATGCTTCATTCGTTAAAGGTTTTGATGTCGTGCCTCTCTAAACCGCCAAGTAACAAAGATTTACGACACCTTTGAGCGTATTGGCGTCCTTGCGCTCTTGGTGATCGTTCCTCTCGAATTAGAATCCCAAATCGACACACTAATTTTGCGTCCAAATTAGATAGTCGTCGTAGTTAGCTCGTTGCTATCGATCGGTCTTGGGAGAGCGTTGGCCGCCAATGTCCGATCGATATGCTTGATTAGCATGATTTATTATGTTTAATTAATATCCATGGAGCATGTCTGGGTTAATTCGTTAATTTTAGACGAGCTGCGTATTTGTTGAATTGTTTAGCCATTATACTTGTCAACCTATGATCCAAGAGGCATGCTAACTTTATTCCCGATCGTCCCGAGTCGAAAGCTCCGTTAGTTGAATTTTTCCCGTTTGCATCTTTTCCTCTTAGTTAATTAAAAGCCAACAAATCCCCCATTCTTCATTTATTTTAATAGTTTGCAAATTTAATTGAGATTAAGTCTAATTAGCTTAATTCCCTGTGGATCGACCCCGTTGCCACTAATCTACTAATAGTTCAGTGAATTCGGGTAAAATATAAATTCATTTTGGCGGGTCTCGACAACCCGATGATTGGCGATAGTTCCAAAATATCGTTACCAAAATTGGCGCCGTTGCCGGGGAACTAAGTGTAATTCGGCCTAGTTTAAATTTGATTTGTAGACTTTTGATTTTTATTTTTTTAAAAAAAAAATTTGTTTATTCTTTTATTATTTGCAATATTTGATCTGTTTGTTTAAGTGTGCTAGAAGTACCTAATTTTTTATTGAGAAAATGGAGATTGACGATGAGGCTGGAGCCCCAAAAACACTCAGGCAGTGGACATCGGTTGCTATGGGTTACCAACCTTCTTGTATTTCCTACCCGGAAATCTCAGGTGAGTTTGTACTTAAGTCGGGCTTAATTGACCATTTGCCTTCCTTTTGTGGTGAAACAGATGAAGATCCCTTTAAACATCTCAAAGCTTTTCAAATGACAAGTTCCGCGATGAAGCCAGGCGACGTAACTGAAGATCAGCTCTACCTGAGAGCTTTTCCATTCACCTTGAGAGATGAAGCTCGAGATTGGCTACATTACTTGCCATCGGGAACCATCTTCACCTGGGAAAAGTTGAAGAGCCTATTCGTGGAAAGGTATTTCCCAGCTTCAAAAGCTACAGCCGTGAAGAAAGATATCTACAGTTTCAAGCAGGGTGAGAAAGAGGCATTTCACGAGTGCTGGGAGAGATTCATTAAGCTCTGTGAGAAATGCCCGAACCATCTGATCGCAGAGGCCGCGCTTATCGAATTCTTTTACGAAGGTTTGCTTTCGCATGACTGTCAGATGCTCGATGCATCGAGTGGTGGAGCTCTTAGGGAGAAAACGCCTGCGGAAGCCAGACAGTTGATCAACAACATGGCTGAGAACCGTCGTCAATACGGGGGAAGGAACGAGCAAGCTAAAATGTCTACCGACATAGAAGAGCTCAAAGAAAAAGTGTCTCAGGTATTTGGTTTATTTCAAACGTTGCACGAAAAATCATCTCAGGCTGTTTCTTCTATTTTAGGTCAAGCCATCGAAGGCATGTTCAAATCACTTATGGAATCTAGCAACGAGACCAATTCGCAAATGCGGTCTCTAAGAGATGAGACCAGGTCGGAGATGCAATCGCTAAGAGATGGGTTCACGGAGGTGAAGGAAAGGATGAGTAAGATAGAATCCAAAGCGGAAAGCGTTAGTGCGATAAATCTCCGAAGTGGTAAAGAAGTACCATCTCGACCCACTCCCGAGGACTCTAACAAGGATACAGAGATAACTCCAGATAAGTGTCTTCAAACACCCTCTGAAACGGTTGTAGCTTCTCCTTATATTTTGATAACTCCATTTTGGAGCTATTAAATACGTCCTAATCATAGCTAAAGTCCGCTTTCAATTGATTAAATATATCTCTTTTGTAGGAGAAAAGCGGCAAAGAGCTCGTGCATCCATTGGGCATGTTCGAGCGCTTAAAGCAGAGTTTTAGCGCCCCGGGAATGCATCGGGAAGAGGGGAGTTTGTTCCGTGAAGAAACGGGCCAAAACAGCCTTGGAGAGGCAAAGCATCAGCCCCAAACCCGAGAGCCAGCGTCGAGCTATAGCGTCGAGACGCTGGCTCGACGCTGGAAAAACCCGAGAGCAAGCGTCGAGTGATAGCGTCGAGACGCTAGCTCGACGCTGCCCTGGCGTCGAGACCCTGCTTGGCGTCGAGACGCTCCGGAGGAGGCGCGCGCAGGAATTTCATCGGGGCAGCGTCGCGACGCTGGCCTTGCGTCGCGACGCCAGCGCGCGCGCGCGCGGATCACTTAGGGCACAGCGTCGAGACGCTGGCCTAGCGTCTCGACGCTACGACGATTACAGCAGCTTAAGGACGATTTTTCTGCAGATTTTTGCATCATCTTCTCCAAGCTCTATCTTCTTCATCTCTCAACCGATTTGGACGATTCTTCTTCCCTTCTTCCCCATTTTCTCTCTACTTTTCGTGGAGCTCCGCCATTGTTGGCATGCGAGCGAGCTCCACTTCCCTTTTGTAATAGATAGATGAACTCCTCCGTGGTCGTTGTTGGAGCGGGATTGACAAACCGCGCCATGAGCGGCTAAGGTAAGGGTGAACGGTTTGGGAATGGTTTAGGAGGATTTTGTTAGACGATCTGGTTTTGATAATCTGAGTTTTGATTTATGCATATTGGGTTCTGTTTATTTGCATTTGTCTACTTTGCTTAATCCAACGCGCATGTTTAATTTCGACGATTGACACTCGAGTAATTATGCATGTTGTGTATGTTAAAGAGTAGCGATGCCGTGCCTCTCACTGCTCGACTAAGTAACACAGGTAGATGAAATTAAATCGAAGTATTAAGCCGTGTAGGATAGTTGTTGATTGCATACAGCGTTTGCGGGCAATCTACTAGCAATTTGAATTCACGCTTAAATGTTCGTCGCGGTTAGCTAGTGACTGTCTAGATTTACCTTAGGGCTGATCACCTTGATGTAAGCTTAGATAACGTGTAATTAGAACTGTGTGGTCTAATTAAAATCCATGGAGTCGGCTACTTTGGGGCATCTCTGGTAGTCGTCCGCGTGTATAATGAACTGAATACCATGATTTTAGCATTAAAGGATAAACCGAATTAGTCTAACAATTGATCCCGAGACTCCCCAAACCGTGCACACGTTCTCTACATATTATTCCTTTCTTCCGTTAGCTTTCTTATTGTTTTACCTCTGCATGATTAAAACCCCCCCGTTACCAATCAATCAATTAAAGCCCAATTTCACTAGTAAATTCATTCTCCTATTCCTTGGATCGACCCTGTTACCACTGGCTGCAAAGCCTTGGCAATAGGCATTATAAATTTATTTTGGCAAGCCTCGACAGCTTGAGTTTATAGCGATAGTTCAAAAAATATCGTTACCAAAATTGGCGCCGTTGCCGGGGAATAGGCAATTGATTGGATTTATGATTGAAGTTTGAATTTGATTTATTGATGGTTGACTGAAAATTTTTTCTGTTTGTATGTTGTATGTTTAGATTTTTGTTTGTGTATGACCCGTTCCTCTGAGGGTAGTTTGCAGTATATTCCTGAGATTGACAGAGAGGAGCGGAGGTTACGTAGAGAAGCCCGGGAGGGGCAAGGAACGTTTGAAAGAGAAGAAGGCAATCCCTTCTTATTTGACGAGATGGCGCAAGGCGAAGCGCCACGTACACTGAAGCAACTGGCAGCGCCAGACCTGAACCTGCAGCCCTTGTGCATTAACTACCCCGTGGTAGCAGGTAACTTCGAGTTGAAATCTGGTTTAATTCACCAGTTACCTTCTTTCCATGGAAACGCAGGTGAGGACGCGAACAAGCATTTGATGGAATTCCATTGCGTCTGCGCGGGAATGAAGCCCGCAGGGGTTACGGAGGAGCAACTGAATATGAGGGCATTCCCCTTCACGCTCAAGGACAAAGCCAGAGACTGGCTGTATTACTTGCCCTCCGGATCGATCAACACGTGGCAGGATATGAAGCGGGTATTTTTTGAGAAATACTTTCCCGCATCCTTGGCCACTACACTGCGGAAGAGAATTTATGGGATCACCCAGGATGTAGGTGAGTCCCTGCATGAGTATTGGGAACGCTTTGGGCGCTTGTGCGCGAGTTTCCCACACCACCAGATCGCCGATCAGCTGCTCATACAGTATTTCTATGAGGGGATGACGCCCCACGACAGGCAGATGATCGATGCAGCGAGTGGAGGGGCACTGATTGACAAGACCCCAGTTGAGGCCAAGCAGCTCATTGCAAATATGGCTACCAACTCGCAGCAGTTTGGGATCAGGGGGCAAGGACAAGTGCACAGCGTGGCTCAGAGCCATGAAATGTCTGAAATGAGGGCCCAGGTGGCCGAGATAGGGAGTATGTTGAAAAAAATTGTTGGAGGACACCGCGAAGAGGCGGAGGTCAATGCAATCGGGGGATATGCTTCCAACCCAAGGAAGTATGATCCATATGCTAGCACTTATAACCCCGGTTGGCGTGACCATCCTAACTTCAGCTATGGGAACAGGGAAGGACAAAATCGCTTCCAAGGCCAGTCCCAGGATAGGCCTAATTCTTCCACCCAGGCTCAAGCTTCGAGCTCCTCCAGCTCACTTGAAGAGATGGTAAGGACCATCGTGACTAGCACCAGCCAGTTCCAGAAAGAGGCTCGCGAGGAGCTTAATTCTCATAAGGCAGAGCTGCAGAATTTGAACAAGCAGCTGACACAAATGGCGGTGTCTATTAGTAAGATCGAGAGCAAGAGCTCGGGGAAGCTTCCTTCCCAAACTACAGTAAACTCATGTGAAAACGTGAGTGCCATTCAGCTGCGCAGTGGGAAGTCACTTTCCAACAGAGCTGCGAAGGAAGCCACGGACAGCCTGAACGAGTCCGCCCCGACTGCTCTTGAGACTCAGAATGAGAAAAGAAATGAGAAGGTCAGTGTACCTGTGGATGTTGCCAAAGCACCATTCCCGAGTAGGCTTGCGAAGCCTACTTTGGAATCCGATGACGAGGAGGTCCGGCGAACCTTCCAAAAGGTGATGGTGAATATCCCGCTCCTAGAGGCAGTCAGTCAAGTGCCCAAATATGCAAAATTCTTAAGGAGCTGGTGCACTACGAAGAGGAAGTCCAGAGGGACTGAGAAAAAGAAAGAGAACGTCTCTGCCTTACTCCCAGGTACGTTGCCTGCAAAGTGCAACGATCCAGGTACCTTTACTATCCCTTGCACTATAGGTAGTAAGGTTGTTCATAATGCCATGTTAGACCTAGGAGCCTCTGTTAATGTTATGTCTTATGCATTATATCGTGAACTGAATTTGAATGAAATGCATGAATGTAATGTTTCTGTTCAGTTGGCTAATGGGTCGAGCATCTGTCCTAGGGGGAAGGTAGAGGATGTTTTAGTTAGAGTTGGGAATATGACGTTTCCCGCCGATTTCCTTGTTTTAGATATGAAAGAAAGTTCATTGCATGCTTCGTCCTCTATGCTGTTAGGACGCCCTTTTCTTAAGACCGCTAGGGTCAAAATCGATGTGTATAAGGGCGTCGTGTCGTTAGAGTTTGATGATACTTTGCATGAGTTTTCTTTATTTGATGGGAAATCTGTTGCGAATGTTTCTGTTGTTTGTGAGAATGATGAGAATGGGAGTCTACCCTCGCGCTTGAGGGATGGTTCCCATGTCTCCGTTAAAATTTCTGATTTAAATTTGATGGATGATACTGCTGGTTTTTGCACTAACATGTCTAATATTCACGTGCCCGAGGCACGAAGAGTGCAAAACATTTTTCAGGTGGATGATGGTGGAAAAGGTGTGGCCTTGGACAAGTATGGATCGTCCCCCGCACCTACAGACTATGGATGAGTCTGTTGAGAGAATACAGTCGAGCAACCGACTTTAAAAATTCTGCGCTTCTCGGAGGCACCCGAGTGTTGAACTGTTTTTATGGTTTAGTTTAGTTTTCGTGCTTTTTAGAATTAATTTAGCTTGCTGTTTTTTTTTAGGGGAATCGAGGAAGAGAAGACAATTTTGGGCTCTGATGCGTTCGTGCGCCGCCTCCTCGCCCTCGCCAGCTTCACAAAGAGTCAGGGAAGTGTATTTCTTCTTCCCTTTTACTTCTTGTATCTGACTGTTTGACATTGAGGACAATGCCAAATTTTGAAGTTGGGGGTGGAGTAGCCCGTTGGATGTGCATGTGTAGTTTGTTGAGAAGTGTTATAAAGATATTGAAGTGCTTGGGACTCTGTTTACTGTTTTCTGACTGTGATAGCCTAGGAAATGCATGTTGGGAATCTGAGCATGTTCATAATCGAGTTTTTGCATGAGTTTTGTGTTTATTAGGTTCATGTCAAAAATTTTAAAATTTTTTCTGTTGCTCCCTTGCACTCATCGCGCACTTAGCAACTTCTCCCTAGTTTCCGTAAGCTTGGTTTATCGCATGTTTAGCTAATTCTCGTTGTCACCTCGAAAGGCACCCTTAGGTAGCTTGTTGCATGAGATTTAGTAGCTAATTAATTGAGAAAGCATGTGCTTAGCCTAATGTAAAAAAAAAATAGAAAAGCATGTTTGGTAGAAAAGTTCCTCTCGAGGCGTTCCTCCTTCTTATTTGCGCTTAAAAGAAGTGAGCGTTAGTCCTTAAAAACGTGAAGTTTTATGCATGAATTTGACGTGTTAGGCAACTCGAGTTGGAAAGAAAAAGAAATGAAAGGTTGGTTCAAAGAACCCAAAATAAAAGAGTACAAAGTACTTTTGAAAAAGAAAAAAAAAGAATGAGAAAATAATTAGGTCTCTTAATTTGCTTCTTTCTCTCGTGTAAGTCAAGTGTAGCTGTTCTTAAACGCTAGAAGTAGGGGGAAAATGGGATGTGCGTTGCATGTTGGTTTTCCGGGTTTACGTGAGTTTAGGAGTGGTTGTCTAGCACACACGCACGTTAGGGGGCAATAGTTAATTTTTGATATGGCCTAATTGATACATGAACAAAGTGCTTCCATGATTATATTCGTGTTTGAAATTTCAATATGCATGGAGGTTTGAGTTAGAATGCATGTAATAGCGTCCTTAGAGTCAATGTCTTTGTAGTGCTTGCTCGAGGACTAGCAATGTTTAAGTTGGGGGTGTTTGATAACTCCATTTTGGAGCTATTAAATACGTCCTAATCATAGCTAAAGTCCGCTTTCAATTGATTAAATATATCTCTTTTGTAGGAGAAAAGCGGCAAAGAGCTCGTGCATCCATTGGGCATGTTCGAGCGCTTAAAGCAGAGTTTTAGCGCCCCGGGAATGCATCGGGAAGAGGGGAGTTTGTTCCGTGAAGAAACGGGCCAAAACAGCCTTGGAGAGGCAAAGCATCAGCCCCAAACCCGAGAGCCAGCGTCGAGCTATAGCGTCGAGACGCTGGCTCGACGATGGAAAAACCCGAGAGCAAGCGTCGAGTGATAGCGTCGAGACGCTAGCTCGACGCTGCCCTGGCGTCGAGACCCTGCTTGGCGTCGAGACGCTCCGGAGGAGGCGCGCGCAGGAATTTCATCGGGGCAGCGTCGCGACGCTGGCCTTGCGTCGCGACGCCAGCGCGCGCGCGCGCGGATCACTTAGGGCACTGCGTCGAGACGCTGGCCTAGCGTCTCGACGCTACGACGATTACAGCAGCTTAAGGACGATTTTTCTGCAGATTTTTGCATCATCTTCTCCAAGCTCTATCTTCTTCATCTCTCAACCGATTTGGACGATTCTTCTTCCCTTCTTCCCCATTTTCTCTCTACTTTTCGTGGAGCTCCGCCATTGTTGGCATGCGAGCGAGCTCCACTTCCCTTTTGTAATAGATAGATGAACTCCTCCGTGGTCGTTGTTGGAGCGGGATTGACAAACCGCGCCATGAGCGGCTAAGGTAAGGGTGAACGGTTTGGGAATGGTTTAGGAGGATTTTGTTAGACGATCTGGTTTTGATAATCTGAGTTTTGATTTATGCATATTGGGTTCTGTTTATTTGCATTTGTCTACTTTGCTTAATCCAACGCGCATGTTTAATTTCGACGATTGACACTCGAGTAATTATGCATGTTGTGTATGTTAAAGAGTAGCGATGCCGTGCCTCTCACTGCTCGACTAAGTAACACAGGTAGATGAAATTAAATCGAAGTATTAAGCCGTGTAGGATAGTTGTTGATTGCATACAGCGTTTGCGGGCAATCTACTAGCAATTTGAATTCACGCTTAAATGTTCGTCGCGGTTAGCTAGTGACTGTCTAGATTTACCTTAGGGCTGATCACCTTGATGTAAGCTTAGATAACGTGTAATTAGAACTGTGTGGTCTAATTAAAATCCATGGAGTCGGCTACTTTGGGGCATCTCTGGTAGTCGTCCGCGTGTATAATGAACTGAATACCATGATTTTAGCATTAAAGGATAAACCGAATTAGTCTAACAATTGATCCCGAGACTCCCCAAACCGTGCACACGTTCTCTACATATTATTCCTTTCTTCCGTTAGCTTTCTTATTGTTTTACCTCTGCATGATTAAAACCCCCCCGTTACCAATCAATCAATTAAAGCCCAATTTCACTAGTAAATTCATTCTCCTATTCCTTGGATCGACCCTGTTACCACTGGCTGCAAAGCCTTGGCAATAGGCATTATAAATTTATTTTGGCAAGCCTCGACAGCTTGAGTTTATAGCGATAGTTCAAAAAATATCGTTACCAAAATTGGCGCCGTTGCCGGGGAATAGGCAATTGATTGGATTTATGATTGAAGTTTGAATTTGATTTATTGATGGTTGACTGAAAATTTTTTCTGTTTGTATGTTGTATGTTTAGATTTTTGTTTGTGTATGACCCGTTCCTCTGAGGGTAGTTTGCAGTATATTCCTGAGATTGACAGAGAGGAGCGGAGGTTACGTAGAGAAGCCCGGGAGGGGCAAGGAACGTTTGAAAGAGAAGAAGGCAATCCCTTCTTATTTGACGAGATGGCGCAAGGCGAAGCGCCACGTACACTGAAGCAACTGGCAGCGCCAGACCTGAACCTGCAGCCCTTGTGCATTAACTACCCCGTGGTAGCAGGTAACTTCGAGTTGAAATCTGGTTTAATTCACCAGTTACCTTCTTTCCATGGAAACGCAGGTGAGGACGCGAACAAGCATTTGATGGACCTGATCTTCCCTGCTGATTTTTATGTGATAAATATGGAAGAAAACGCATCACCCACTACTTCAGTTTTACTAGGTAGACCATTCATGAAAACCGCTAAGACAAAAATTAATGTGCATGATGGTACCTTGTCAGTTGAGTATGAAGGGGATGTGTTCGAATTTAATGTATTTGATGCCATGAAACAACATGCTGATGTGCATTCTGTCTGTAAAATTGATCTTATAGATACTTTAGAACAAGAAGAATGCATGACTGTTGTTGATGGGGATGACCCACTCGTTTTTACTGAAATTGTTGGCGAAGTCGAAAGTAGTGTTCCCATATTGTCTGACTCATCTGAACAAACTACTTTTGCTTTAGAGGCATGTGAAAAACCAACTAAAATATTACCATCTCTTTTGCAGGCTCCCAAGTTGGAACTAAAGGAGTTGCCGGGTCATCTCAAGTACGTATACTTGGGTGAGGTGGAAACACTCCCGGTAATTATCTCCAAGGAGCTTACATCGGAGCAAGAAGACGAGTTGGTTGAGGTCTTGAAAAAGAACAAAAGAGCCATAAGATGGACATTGGCATACTTGCACGGGTTGAGTCCAGTGCTGTGCATGCACAAGATTCGGCTGGATGAGGGAGCGAAGCCATCCCGAGAGCCTCAACGGAGACTGAATCCAGCAATGAAAGAGGTAGTGTTGTCTGAGATACACAAACTCCTTGATGCAGGTATTATCTTTCCCATTTCTGATAGCCAGTGGGTTAGCCCTATTCATGTTGTACCTAAAAAGACGGGCATAACCGTTATTAGGAATGATAAGGGGGAGTTAGTACCTAAGAGAGTGCAAAATGGGTGGAGGATGTGTATAGATTTTAGAAAACTGAATGATGTGACTAAGAAGGACCATTTTCCGATTCCCTTCATAGATCAAATGGTGGAGCGTTTAGCTGGGAAGCCATTCTTCTGTTTTCTAGATGGTTTTTCTGGGTTTTATCAAATTCCCATAGCCCAGGAAGACCAAGAAAAGACTACTTTTACCTGTCCATTCGGAACTTACGCATATAGGAGAATGCCCTTCGGGCTTTGTAATGCTCCAGGGACTTTTCAGCGATGCATGATGAGCATATTTACTGAATTTGTAGAAAAATGCATCGAAGTCTTTATGGATGATTTCACTGTATATGGGAGTTCATTTGAGGATTGCCTGTTTAACTTGTCTAGAGTCATGGAAAGATGCATCGAAACTAATCTTGTTTTAAATTTTGAAAAGTGTCATTTCATGGCCAGGCAGGGCATAGTATTGGGTCACGTTGTGTCGACTAAGGGGATAGAGGTTGATTAAGCAAAAATTGATGTCATATCTTATTTACCTTACCCCACGAACCTTCGGGAAGTGCGTTCTTTCCTTGGTCACGCAGGTTTTTAACGCAGGTTCATAAAGGACTTCTCGAAGATTGTGACTCCGATGACAAGCTTGCTGAAAAAGGATGTCCCATTCTGCTTTGACAAGCAGTGCAAGCTCGCCTTCGACGTTCTGAAGAAGTGTTTGACCAACGCACCCATCATTCATCCACCGCAGTGGGGGACTCCCTTCGAGATCATGTGCGACGCAAGCAATTATGTCGTGGGCGCTGTATTGGGCCAGAGGATAGACAAGAAAAGCCACGTGATTTATTATGCCTCCAGGACGCTCAACTCCGCGCAAATCGGTTACACAACAACAGAGAAGGAGCTGCTCTCCATTGTTTTCGCTCTTGATAAATTTCGGCCATATATTCTTGGATCTAAAGTGATTGTTTTTTCTGATCATGCAGCAGTTCGATACTTGATGAACAAGAAGGACTCGAAGCCTAGACTGCTCAGATGGGTATTACTACTCCAAGAGTTCGACGTCTCGGTCCAGGATAGAAAATGATCAGAAAATACCGTTGCTGACCACTTGAGCCGCATTGTGCGTAATGAGGATGATTTTCCTCTGAATGATGAGTTCCCTGACGAAGTCCTTTTCCAGGTAAGTGTGGAGACACCATGGTACGCCGACATTGTCAACTATTTGGTCACAGGTACGTTCCCATTCGACTTTTCATATAACCAAAGAGTTAAGCTGAGAAGCGAGGTCAAGACTTATGTTTGGGAAGAGCCCGTTTTATGGAAATTTTGCGCTGACCAAGTAATTAGGAAGTGTGTCCCTAAGTCTGAACATAGGTCCATACTTACATTTTGCCTTGAATTTGCATGTGGGGGACACTTTGGGCAAAATAGGACTGCGAGAAAAATATTAGATTGTGGGTTTTTCTGGCCATCACTGTTTAAGGACTGTTATGAATTTTGCAAATCTTGTGATCAGTGTCAGAGAAAAGGGTCCATCACTAGTAGGAATGAAATGCTCCAAAACGCCATTTTAACTTGCGAAATTTTTTAGGTTTGGGGTATGGACTTTATGGGACCCTTTCCCCCTTCATTTGGTTTTGTCTATATTCTGTTGGTTGTGGACTACGTGTCTAAGTGGGTGGAGGCTAAGGTCACCAAAGTTGATACTGCTAATGTTGTTTCCAGTTTTGTCAAATCCAATATTTTTAGCAGGTATGGAGTTCCACGAGCCATCATAAGCGACCAGGGGAGCCACTTCTGCAACAAGACGATTCAGGCCTTGATGAGGAAGTATGGGGTAAATCACAAAATCTCCACCCCGTACCATCCTCAAACCAATGGCCAAGCAGAAGTTTCCAATCGAGAGGTGAAGAGCATCCTCGAGAAAACAGTAAGCCCAGGACGGAAGGATTGGAGTCTCCGGCTGGGCGATGCTTTGTGGGCCTACCGTACGGCTTACAAAAAACCCCCATAGGGATGTCTCCCTACCGGATGGTTTTTGGGAAAGCCTGTCATCTCCCAGTGGAGATCGAGCACAAAGCTTACTGGGCCGTGAAGAAGTGCAACATGGACTTTGACAAGGCTGGCGAAGAAAGACTCCTCAAATTGCAAGAACTAGAGGAGCTTCGCCTGGATGCATATGAGAACTCGAAGACCTACAAGGAAAAGACCAAGATGTTCCACGACAGACGAGTCGTCAGAAAACACTTCGAAGTTGGTCAGAAGGTCCTCTTGTTCAACTCCCGCCTGAAGTTCATGCCAGGTAAACTTCGTTCCCGATGGCTTGGTCCTTTCATTATAACTGATGTCCATCACTATGGTGCAGTCAAGATTCAGAGCCTGGATACAGAGAAAGAATACACTGTAAATGGCCAACGACTGAAGATCTTTCATGAGGGAATGTCAGAGGACTTCGACGACCATGCCTACTTGAAAGAGCCTGATTATGAGAAAGGATGAAATGAATTTTGGTAAAGTCGAGCAATCGACTCTAAAAATTTGCGCTACTCGGAGGCACCCGAGCTTGAACTGTACATGCTTTTTGTTTACTTACCGTCTTTAGGATTAGCTTAGGTTCTTACTCTGATGTTGTGAATTTTCAGGTGAAACAATGGCTCGTCCTTGAGGTTTATTTTCTAAGGTTAAAGCGCACTCTCCAACCCTCTAAGTCACAATTCAGGGAAGGTTTTCTTTCCTTAAAATTTTGACTGTGCATATTTAGTCCAATGAGGACATTGTCCATTTCTAAGTTGGGGGTGGTGGGTTGTGCCTTACATTGATTGTCAAGTTTAGTTGTGGAATTCTGATAAGCATACTCTGTTGCGATGAATGCATGTTAGTTGGACTATGAAATTCTATGATCTACTGTTAAGGTCTTCGTATTTGTTTTTGTTGTGAAATTCAGCATGATTGCATTTGTTAAGGCCATTTTGAAAAAAAATTCAAGTTATTTCCCTGTTTAAGCTACGCATGTTAGCACTCTATCTTGGATCTGTGGGTTTAGGGTAGTTCTGTTTGTTTTGAAATTCGTTGTCACCTCGAAAGGCAACCTTAGGATGGGCTAAGATTCGCTCTTGTTTGTAATCCATGCGCTTAAAATTTTAACATGATTGATAGGCTAAAAAAAAAAAAAATGAATGCATAAATTATAAAAAGAAAGTAATCTCCTGAGGTGTTCCTCCTTCTTGAGTTGCCTTAGTAGCAAGGGGCGGTCGTGTAACCCACGGTCGCCACTGCATGAAAAGGAAGCACAAAGAAGCGAACGCTAGTCCTTAAAAATGTGAATTTTGCCCGTAGTCAGATGCACTGTGCAATGAAATTGCAGGCAAGCTGAAACGAAAGTAAAATTGACATGTTAGGCGCTCATGGAGATCAAAGAAAAAGAGATAAAAGATGCCTTGCGATCTATTACTTGCTTAGACGATGAATAGCCCTTAGACTGTTCTGTTTAGCCATAAGTAGGGGGAAGGCGAAGTTTTAGGATGGATAGAGCTGTTCTAAACCTGTTGGAATCTAAGATCGAGGAGCTAGGTCCGAAGCATAAATAGGTAAGCATCTTTAAATTTCTCGAATTGTTCTTAACCATCGCATGCATGCAGCTGTTTCTTTCAAATGCAAATGCCTTGTCGTTTCCAGTACTGAGAATCGAGTCCCTAGCATGCGTATTCGTTTTATTTTTGATTAATCAGAATTCAACCTTGCTCGAGGACTAGCAAGATTTAAGTTGGGGGTGTTTGATAGCTCCGTTTTGGAGCTATAATTATGTCCCTAATTCATGATTATTACTTGCTTAATCTTGCTTTTATGTGTTAATTGCAGGTGTTCTCGGTAATTAGCCCTCGGGAGCGTTTCGGCGCTTTTCGAGGCTTAATATCGCGTTTTAAAGACTTAATAGCACTTCCCGGGAAAGTCCATGCAAAAACATGAAGATTGGGCGCTTTGGGAAATTGAAGGCAAAATTCCATGCAAAAACCCGAGAGCTAGCGTCGAGCGACAGCGTCGCGACGCTAGCTCGACGCTGCCATAGCGTCTCGACGCTCCGAAGTCTGAAGCGTGAAATCGAAAATCCACCCGAGAGCAAGCGTCGAGTGACAGCGTCTCGACGCTCGCTCGACGCCGCGCAAGCGTCTCGACGCCACCACGACTGCGCGCGGATTATTTAGGGCGCAGCGTCGAGACGCTGCCCTAGCGTCGAGACGCTACGACAGATTACTTAAAGTTTTTGTCCGATTTTAGCCGCCATCTTCATCCCCTACCTCGGGCTCCGCACCAGATTAGACGTTCCAGCAGCCATTTTCACCATGGGAGAGGCTAGGAAGCATGAATTTGAGCCATTCCACATCACACACATCATGAGTGAGTAGTTTTAGCGTTTTTGGCTCGGGATTGTATAGGAATAATGTAGTTTGAACTCTTGGTGAGGTTGTTGAATTAAAATTCTGAATTGGCTTGAATGACTTATTGAATTGGTTTCTATTTCTTTGCTTATTCTATGAATGTGCTTGAATGATTTAGGACTAGGCACCCTTGATTTTTAGCATGCTTCATTCGTTAAAGGTTTTGATGCCGTGCCTCTCTAAACCGCCAAGTAACAAAGATTTACGACACCTTTGAGCGTATTGGCGTCCTTGCGCTCTTGGTGTTCGTTCCCCTCGAATTAGAATCCCAAATCGACACACTAATTTCGCGTCCAAATTAGATAGTCGTCGTAGTTAGCTCGTTGCTATCGATCGGTTTTGGGAGAGCGTTGGCCGCCAATGTCCGATCGATATGCTTGATTAGCATGATTTATTATGTTTAATTAATATCCATGGTGTTGGGATTTATGCCCTAAAGCCTCGTAATTAATTAATAATTATTTGATAATTATTTTATTATTAATATTTGCAATTTATAATATTCATTATATAAATAAAATCCAAGGTTATTAGTGTAATCTTGAACTGTATGTAGTTGACATACGGGAGGATCATGTTCAAGTAATAACCTAAAGGGTCTATAGTATATGGATAAGGTTGGGTGCCTTATCCTGGTAACACTATTGATACGGCCTACTTTGTAATTGTTACAAATGATTTGATCCAAATCATTCATGTAGAGACATGTGAGTGGGGGTATCCTATACAATGAGTTTGTATAAGACTGGACCACGAAATATATAATCTCTCTTTATAAATCCGTTATTTGAGAAGATTAGTATTTCACAGGATGATCATATGTGACTCGATCTTAATCTTGAGTGAGTTATGAACTCCTGCCTGTGAGGGCTCGTCCTTTGATTTGTATGGGTGAGAATGGCCTTTATAGCCGATTCAATAAGCCTACCATTTTGGGGACTTGACCAAATAGGGAGTTGGGAACATAAGTTTCACAAGATGGAATTCACTTCTTCCCATATAGGGAAAGTAGATGAGTAGTTCCCTTAAGTGCTGATTTCGGGACTTGAACAATGGGGCCCCACCCTCTCACTGGCCCGAGAGGGACTTGGTTTATGGTTGGATCATAAACAAGTTGTTCATTAGAGAATCAGTGGTACTTAAGGTGTAAGATGTAATTACAGGGGTAAAACGGACTTTTGACCCAGCTGTAATTACGAACAACTCGTGAAGGATCGACTTGCATGTAATGGTTATATCCATGGACACAACTTGTCCTACAGTGCATAAGAGTGCAACTCTAGGCCTATAGTGGAGTGACCTAGAGTTAATGAATGAAAGTCAATTAATTAAAGAGTTTAATTAATTAATTTTGTATCATTGGAGCTTATAAATCTGTAGGTCCATAAGGTCCCCTTGCTAGCTCATAGTAACACTAAAAGGATCAATTTAGTTGAAAGAAAAATTTGAAATATTCAAATTATTATTTAATATATTTGATATATTAAATGTAGAAGAGTAATATATATTTATTGTATTTGATACATTAAATATTAGAGCAAATAGTTTATGTATATGATACATTAATATTAAAAACTATATACTTATGTTATTTGAATGTGATTCAAATTGGTTTAAAGTATATTATAAAAGATTAATTTTATAATATTTGAATAAGATTCAAATAAATATAAAATACATATTTTAATATATTAGATATTAAAATGTATTTTATAAAATAAAATTAATTCCTAAAAGCCTTATAAAAGGGGGCCAACACCGTGTTCGAGTCATAGCGAGGAAGATCTCGTGGAAAAAGGAACACAAGAAGATGATTGTTCATCAAAGGTAATTTCATATATGCTTAACTTGTATGTTAATTTAATTCTGAATAAACCAAAGTAACTATTCCAAACGCTTCCGCTGCGGGGAATGAAGAGTTCATTCCCTTCACATGTAAAGGTTGTTTTCTCCTGGTCCACAGGGTCTATGGTGATTTGGTTATATCCAGAATAACCATCTAAGAAGCAGTAATAGGCTCGGCCAGCTATCCTATCTAACATCTGATCTATAAATGGTAAAGGGAAGTGATCTTTTTTTGTTTCTTTATTCAATTTTCTATAGTCCATACAGACTCTCCATCCTGTAATAGTTCTAGTTGGAATTAGTTCATTACTCTCATTTACTACTACAGTCATCCCCCCTTTCTTAGGTACACATTGAATTGGACTCACCCACTGACTATTGGCTATAGGGAAGATTACACCTGCATCTAACCATTTGATTATCTCTTTTTTAACTACCTCCTTCATGGAGGGGTTCAACCTACGTTGGTGGTCTACTCGGGGTGTATGTTCCTCTTCCAATAATATCTTATGCATGTAGTAGGAAGGACTAATACCTCTAATGTCAGCAATCGTCAATGCAATAGCCTTTTTATGTTGCTTAAGCAGCAATATTAACGCAATTTCATGCTTTTCACTCAATTTGGACGAAATGATAACAGGCAAAGTATCATGCTCTCCTAGATATGCATACTTAAGATGTTCAGGCAATGGTTTCAATTCTAAGAGAGGTGGATGCTCAATGGATGGTTTCAATGGATTCATAGATCTTTCAGTCAAGTCATTAGTCATACAAACATGCTGAGGTTTATCCACAGGTATATCCATTATTTCAGAAATATTTAAGTCAGTTGTATCAATTTGTACATAATCATTAGCATGCTTAATCAACAGTTCATGCTCAAGTTGCTCTTCCATCAGTGAATCTACAATGTCCATACTTGCACAAGATTCAGAATCAGAAGGATACCTTAGGGCTTTAAAGACACCAAACTTAACCTCCTCATCATGAACCCTCATGGTGAGCTCACCTTTCTGGACATCGATCAAGGCCCTACCTGTGGCTAGAAATGGTCTGCCTAATAGGATGGGGACCTCCTTGTCTGCTTCATAATCCAGAATGATGAAGTCTGCAAGAAAAATGAACTTGTCAACCTTGACAAGAATATCCTCTATCTTACCCTCAGGGTAGGCTATGGATCTGTCTGCCAACTGCAAGGTGACAGTGGTAGGACGTGCTTCTCCTATTCCAAGCTGACGGAATAGTGATAGAGGCATGAGATTTATGCTGGCTCCCAGGTCACAAAGAGCTCTGCCCACGTGCTTGCCTCCCAACTCCACTGGTAAGGTGAAGGAACCAGGATCCTGCTTCTTCTTTGGTAGTTTGTTCTCGAGTATAGCACTGCACTCCTCAATGAGATTCACTGTTTCAAATTCACCAATAATTTTCTTGTTAGTAATTATATCCTTCAAAAACTTAACATAAGAGGGCATAGATTGCAAAACCTCTACAAATGGAATATTAACATGCACTTGCTTTAAAATTTCTAAAAATTTATTAAAGTGCACTTCCTGTTCTTGTTTTTTCTTTAGCCTTCTAGGGAATGGAGGTGGTGGCACATATGTAGGCACTTCAGGTCGCCTCAGGATAGGTGGAGGCCTTGGAATTTCTTCTGGTTCCTCTATGATAGGTTCCAGCCTCACCCTTGATGTGCTTGCTGGTGGTTGACCCTGGTTGGGCAGAGAATCCAGTGGAGCACTAGACTCTTCATTCTCTACTCTCTTTGGGGTTTCTCTAGTGTTGCTCACCAATGGTCTTCCACTGCGAAGTTCAATTGCTTGAACTTGCTCTTTTCCATCCCTTCTTGGTACCTCAGTGTCAGCAGGTAGTCTACCTTGGGGCCTACTTTTTAGTTCATTGGCTAATTGCCCTATTTGGTTCTCTAGGCTCCTAAGGGTAGCTTGCTGACTTTGTAGAGTGGCATCATTCTTTGCAATGTATTCCTTAAGTAGATTTTCTACGGATGACCCTATTGGTTGGTTGTATGGTTTTTGATACATGGATTGGTTATTTTGGGGAGTGAAACCAGGTGTTCCACTCGGTCTTGGCTGGTTGGGAGCTTGGTTAGTGTTCTGTTGCCCACCCCAAGAAAGATTTGGGTGGTTCCTCCAACCAGGATTGTAAGTGTTAGAGTAGGGGTTGTTCCTAGGCTGCTGTTGACTTCCAACATAGCAGACTGAGGCAGTATTCATACAGGTGCCCTTCCCCACAGAATCCACAGATCAGTGTCTCACCTTGACTTGTTTGTGCGCCCATTGAGATGGCTGCTGCGGTGTTGACACTGGATTGGAGATTGGTTTGAGCCATTTGTTTGACTAGATTGGTCAGGGCGTTTATTTGGCTGCTCATTGCACTAAGAGCATCATTGTCTTGAGCTCTCCTAGGCTCTACTGGATCATCTGACCATCTACAGTGGGAAGTTGAGATCTTCTCCAAAATCTCATAGTCTTCATTGTAACTCTTTGAAAGCATGGAACCACCAGCTGAAGAGTTTAGCACTTGCCTTGTGCTGGGTTGCATCCTTTAAAGAAGACTTCTATTTGGATACACCATGGAATGCCATGGTGTGGACATTTAAGCAAAAGGTGCTTGAACCTTGTCCAAGCTTCGTGAAGAGACTCATTTTCGGCTTGTTTGAATTTGATTATGTCATCACGAAAGTTTGAATTCCTATCAGGTGGGAAGTATTTGACTAGGAATTTCTCAGCCAGATCTGTCCAATTGACAATTGATCCGGAGGGTAATGAGTTTAACCACGTTTTGGCCTTATCTCTTAATGAGTAAGAGAAGAGGTAAAGCCTCAAAGCTTCTTGGGAAACTCCAGGGATAAGGAAGGTATCACTAACTCCTAGGAAGTTTCTTAGATGGTTGTGGGGGTCCTCATTTTCCACTCCAAAGAATTGTCCCACAGTGGACAACATTTGGAACATTACTGGCTTTAACTCGAATGAGTTGGCAGTAATTTCAGGGCGTATAATGCTTGGGTTTAGCTCCCCAGGCATGGGAACTAAGTAGGAGAGAATGGCACTATCCTTGTCATTTGCTATTTCGATGGGGTTGCGAATGGTAGGTGCTGGATTTGGGTTTGGTCTATCCATTTATACTTGATAGAATTGCGATGACTCCGCAGAGTCAGCAATTTTTTGAGGTAATAGGGGTTGTTTGAAGAGACGTTTCTTAGCTTTGTTTCTGGCCCTAAGTAATCTTTCAGGCTCAGGATTGAACTCTAGATCGCTACTTGAGTGCTCATTCATAAACTAACCCAATGGTACATGCAAAAGAAATGAGAATAGATCAGCTCCAATAGGTATTAAGATTTGTGTTTCTAACTTAACAAACTTCGTTTTTACTAAACAAAATCCCCGGCAGCGGCGCCAAAAACTTGTTGCGTGCTCAATGTTTAAAATAAAGATGCAATGGTAGAGCACTCAGAACATGCAAGCATACATGATCTTGTAGCAAGTAATAAGTATTTTTTCATTCGATTTCCCACAGAGATTTATTCTTAGTTACTAGCGAAGTGATTTGTTAAGTGAGAATGGGTGGATTAAATGGGGTAGATTTGGTTTTAAAGTGCCTAACTATTAAGGAATGTGTAAGATATGAAAGCATAAACAAGTGCAAGTAGATAATTAACTCGAATGTAGAGAGAAGAGAACAACAAACTAAGAGAGAAATGGCTAAGGCGAAATTTTGAACTAAGGGAATTGCAGAAACAACAATTTTCTAGCAATGTTACTAACAGCGAATTAAGTGTAAAGTGTGGAAACAAGGGCTACTAACGACCCCTCTATAGGCTTTTTCATACGATTCTCAAGCAATAGATCAACTCATCATGCATCAAACTAACTCATTCTCATGTATCTTTCGATTTCATGCATTAGATCCTTTAGTTTACTCATGTCCAAGTAAGGCCTTAAGCATCTTTTTATAACAGCAAGTTATGTGATATGTACTAGGAAAACGCCTATTCCTAGGTCGTTTTCTAGCTACCATGAAAGGCTAGCATGAATGTACGACTTTGAACTCTTACTCCTTCCAGAGGTTAGGAGTTCTTTAGACAAAATGGATGGCCAATCGAAATTGCCCGTGGGATGAAGCTTACATACATTCAATGCATTTGGAAGCTATCCTACATGTTTGATTCACGTATTTCTACCTATAGACTTGTCATTAGCATGCCCTTATGTGATTTAGTTACTCATGAATGAAGATGGAATGAAAAGAGTAGATGAAAACGACATGCTTAACAGAATATAAAGGACAAAACAGAAGAAGAAGACAGTAAACAGAAGAGATGAAAAACTTGCGAAGTGATTAAATAATGCTTTGATTAACCAACGTTTGAAGTAAACAAATGACAACTCTGAACAACTAAAGCTAAACAGACAGCAACGAAATGAAGTAGAGTAGCAAATGAAAGGGAAATACAACAGACAGCAATGGAAACAGAAACAGAAGCAACAAAAGCAAGTAAATCCGTGCGTGAGGCCCTCGTCGCAAACGCCTCGGTTGAAGAGGGAAGGAGAGCTTTGTTTGGATGAATCCAATCATAAGAGAAGACAAATCTTCTCTTCTTCCTCTTGGATTATCGACTCCAATAGCTGAGACCTTCAAGCCAACAACCGGATGGGAAAACAGGAAGAAAAGACTGCGCTGAGATGGGAGTTCTACGCCTTTCGAGTGTGTTCTGTCCTTCCCCTTTGACCTCCTTTTATAGTAGTTTGCAGGTACGATTCGTCCAAGGAGAACCAACCATTCTGAACAACAATACTCCACGTGGAAGCAAGAGAAAAAACAAACAGCTGAAAGAGCGTAACAAAACAGAAATCGGTTAGACAAATAAAAACTTTCACTTAAAACATTGCTGAGACCGCAATGTTTCCGCAATGTGCAATTTTCACTCTTTAACTTTGTTTTTGGTTCTTTTCCTTTCCTTTTACACATAAGTCCTAATTTAGCTTCATTCTACTAATTCTTATATATAAGCACGAGTTTAAGCCAAATCCTACCAAAAACACTTAAGATTGCACCTCTTTCTCTAACAAATAAGTCCTAAAATAGTCACTTTTGGAGACGTAACAAGCACCCTTCCCCAGTAGGCTTGCGAAGTTTGCCTTGGTGAACGAAGACGAGGAGGTCTTGAGAACATTCCAGAAGGTGATGGTGAACATACCACTTCTTGAGGCGGTGAGCTAGTAAAGCAGTAAATGGGGTGCTCCAAATTCAAGCTGTCGAGGCTTGCCAAAGTACAATTTATAAACCCGAATACACCGAGCTATTTGAAGCTTAGTGGTAACGGAGTCGATCCACAGGGAATTGAGAAATTCAATTTAACTAAGTCTAATTTTTTAGTGATAAAAAGTATGTGCAAATTTGAATAAAAAGAATGGTAATTTGGTTTGGGGGAAGGGAGCTCCTAACGTGCAAGCTAACGGAAAATTAAATGATAAAGTGCAAAATTAAATGGTCGTGCTTAACTTCGAGAAATGAAATTGATCGTTATGGATGTTCGGTTCATCGATACAATTTCTTAACTAATCATGCTTATGCACACAATTCATTTGGCTAATTTCTAGCTCAAATGACCCAAAGATATAATTAGACACGTGCAATTCTAATTATACTTGGCCAATAATCTATTCAAGGTAGCGACCCCTAAATTTACTATAAGCCAGTGACGGGAACACTGTGACGGCTTAATCCTAAGACTAACCCGGTTTCTCTCTCGCCTTAAGCCTAACATGAAAACGTTAATTAATTCAGATTACCAACTGTCACTTTGGGTTGAATTAATTAGCCATGCTTAAGCCCGTGCTACCTAGCGGTTTGGGCAATTATACGTCCAAACCTTTAGCCCTCTATCATGCATAGGAACTAGGGCGTCAACCTAATTAGGCTACACATGGTAGAATTTGAATAAGAGCAAGCAAGAGATGCATAAACATATCAATTACATCAACAATTCCAAAGGGGCAAACCTCCCCAAACATCCATAATTCCAAAACCTAAATCGAAATCAAGCACTAACCTTAGTTTAGACTTCCATGGAGGATGAATAAATCAAATCCCCCATGGAAGAGCTTAGTACCATACAAAGAGGAGAAGAAGAAGCTCAAAAATGGTGGAAATTGGTGAAAACCCGAGAGGAAGAAGTGGGGAAGAAGATAGAATCCAAAAATTCGGGCAAAAATTAGGCGTTTTCACGCCTTAAGTCGTCGGAGCGTCTCGACGCTAGGCAAGCATCTCGACGCTGGTGCCCTACGTTTGCCGCGCGCGCGCGCGCGTCGAGACGCTCGGACAGCGTCTCGACGCTGTCGCGCATCCGTCTGGAAAATCGTCGGGCTGGCGTCTCGACGCTGGTAGCGTTGAGTGGGCGTTGAGCGCTCGTGCTCGACGCTGGGGCGCGCTCGTCGAGCGCTCAACGCTGGGGCGCGCTCGTCTTCGGTAGGCAGTCAAATTCTAAGGGAACAGAAAATCTCCCCTGAATTTTGTGGAGCCGATGGGTGGAGATGTGCCTCATCTTCTTCCGATGTAAACTCGAATTTTCGGCCATTCCACCTTTCCTCCTACGAAAACAAAAAAAACAAACAAAAAATTCAAAAGCTAATATAAACAAAAGCAAAGCAGTAAATAATAGAATTAGAGTCCAAGCTCGGGTGCCTCCGAGAAGCGCAAATTTTTAAAGTCGATTGCTCGACTGTATTCTCTGATCCACTCATCCATAATCGATCTGGGGTGGCGCTTGAAGTAATGTGGCGTCATAGCACTCAGCGTCCCCCTCGTGGAAAGTCTTCAGCCGGTGCCCATTCACTTTCTGCACCTCATCTGAGTCCAAGCTCTGAATCTCCACACTGCCATAAGGAAAAAATTTAGTTATGATATAGGGTCCTTTCCAACGGGAACGAAGCTTACCTGGCATGAACTTCAGACGGGAATCGAACAGCAGAACTTTGTGACCGACTTCGAAGTCTTTCTTTAAGATCCTTCGGTCATGAAACTGTTTGGACTTCTTTTTATAGATCCTGGAGTTCTCGTAGGAGTCCAAACACAATTCCTCCAATTCCTGTAACTGAAGCAGTCGTGTCTCGCCAGCTTCGTCAGAGCTCATGTTACACTGCTTGATCGCCCAGAATGCTTTGTGCTCAATCTCCACGGGTAAGTGGCACGCCTTGCCAAAAACCAACCGGTATGGGGACATACCAATAGGAGTTTTGTAGGCGGTGCGGTAGGCCCACAAAGCATCCTGCAAACGAATGCTCCAATCCTTCCTACTCGGTCTCACGGTTTTCTCCAGAATTGACTTTACCTCTCTGTTGGAGACCTCAGCTTGCCCATTGGCTTGAGGATGGTAGGCAGTGGACACACGATGATGCACACCATACTTCCTCAGCAAAGCCTCCACAGATCGGTTGCATAAATGAGTCCCCTGGTCGCTGATTATGGCTCGTGGGATTCCAAACCTGGTAAAAATATTAGACTGAACGAACCTAACAACAGAATTAGCATCGTTAGTCTTCGTGGCTTTTGCCTCAACCCACTTGGAAACATAATCAACAGCCAGCAATATATAGGAAAAACCACAAGAAGGCGGGAAGGGTCCCATAAAATCCATGCCCCAAACGTCAAAGATTTCACAAACTAAGACCGAGGTTTGAGGCATTTCATTTCTACCAGATATCGACCCTATTCTTTGACATCTATTGCAGGCTTTACAAAATTCATACGAATGTTTAAACAGGAAAGTCCAGTAAAACCCACTATCTAAAACTTTCCTAGCTGTCCTCCTCGGCCCAAAATGTCCCCCACATGCATAATCATGACAGAAAGTAAGAATAGACGCATGCTCATTCTTAGGGACACATCTCCTAATTATCTGATCAGAACATAACTTCCATAAATGGGGGTCCTCCCAAACATAGGACTTAGCGTCGCTTTTCAGCTTAGCTTTCCTAGCAGAAGAGAAACCAGATGGAAAATTACCTGTAACCAAGTAATTCACCATATCAGCATACCAGGGAAGGACTGTATCAAGTCTGAAGAGTGTCTCATCGGGGAAATCTTCATTCAGAGACAGGAGGTCTTCCTTTCTGACCAAGCGGCTCAGATGGTCGGCTACCGGGTTCTCTGCTCCCCTCCTATCCTTGATCTTCACATCGAAGTCCTGGAGGAGCAAAATCCACCGAAGTAGCCTCAGTTTCGAATCTTTCTTGGTCATCAGGTACCGAATAGCTGCATGATCAGAGAAAACAGTTACTTGAGAGCCAATAATATAAGGACGAAACTTATCAAGCGCAAATACAATAGAAAGAAGTTCTTTTTCTATTGTCATATAATTGCACTGCGCTGGATTAAGCGTCCTGGAGGCGTAGTAAATGACACGGCTCTTGTTCTCGATCCTCTGACCAAGCACGGCTCCTAAGGCATAGTTGCTAGCGTCGCACATTATCTCGAAAGGCAAGTCCCACTAGGGTGGGTGTATGATGGGTGCGCTTGTCAAACTATCCTTAAGCAAATCGAAGGCTTTTTTGCACTCCTCCCCAAAATCAAACGTGACATCCTTCTGAAGGAGGTACGTCATAGGCATGGCAACCTTGGAGAAGTTCTGGATAAACCTGCGATAAAACCCTGCATGGCCAAGAAAAGACCGAACCTCCCTAACATTCGTTGGGTATGGCAGATTAGAGATGACATCAATTTTAGCCTTATCTACCTCTATACCCTTAGCAGAAACCACATGTCCTAAAATGATACCTTGACTAGCCATAAAATGACACTTTTCAAAATTTAGAACAAGGTTCATTTCAATACATCTTTTTAGGACATGCGATAAATTAATTAAACAGTCATCGAAGGAATTGCCATAAACTGTAAAATCATCCATGAACACTTCAATGCATTTTTCTACAAACTCGGAAAAAATACTCATCATGCATCTTTGAAATGTACCAAGAGTGTTACAAAGCCCAAAAGGCATCCTTCTAAATGCAAATGTGCCAAAGGGGCACGTGAACGTTGTTTTCTCTTGGTATTCTTTGGCTATGGGGATTTGGTAAAAGCCAGAGAAACCATCGAGAAAACAAAAGAATGGCTTCCCAGCTAAACGCTCCACCATCTGATCAATAAAAGGAATGTGAAAATGGTCCTTCCTAGTGACCTCATTAAGCTTCCTAAAGTCTATGCACATTCTCCATCCATTTTGAATCCTCTTGGGCACTAATTCATTTTTCTCATTCCTAACAACAGTTATGCCAGTTTTCTTAGGAACGACATGTATAGGACTGACCAACTTACTACCTGAGATAGGATAGATGATACATGCTTCGTGGAGTTTGAGGATCTCAGACACTACTATCTCCTTCATCGCGGGATTGAGCCTCCTTTGGGGCTCTCGTGAAGGTTTCGCTCCATCCTCGAGCAGGATTTTGTGCATGCACGTAGCTGGACTTAGCCCATGTAAATCTGCAAATGTGTATCCAATCGCCAGCTTGTGCTCTTTAAGAACTTCCATTAATTTCCCTTCCTGAGCCGATATAAGATCCTTCGCTATGATGACCGGCAACGTCTCATCATCCCCCAAATACGCGTATTTGAGATGATCAGGTAAGTCTTTCAACTCCAATTTAGGTGCCTGCAAAGTAGAGGGGAGCATCTTAACATGATTTGGAACTATTTCCAAAGAAGAGACAGTGGAATCACAAGGTTCAGACATGAATAGTTCATGCATATCAGATTCATCAAAAAGATCAGTCAAAAACAATGGGTCATCCCCATCTCTATCAGACATGCATTCATCCTGAACTAGCAATTCAATTGTATCTACTTGACAAAGAGAGTGGATGCTCTCATCATGCTCCAACTCATTAGACACATCGACCTCAACAACTTGTCCACGATACTCAACAGATAAAGTGCCCTTATCTACATTTATCTTAGTTCTAGCAGTCTTCATAAAGGGCCTACCTAATAAGATCGACGCAGACGAAGAAGCAGAATTTCCGTCCATTATTCAGAATATAAAAATCAACAGGGAAAATCAGCCCATTAACATTCACTAATACATCTTCCACTACTCCTAAAGGATGCACGAAATACCTATCAGCAAGTTGTATAACAACACTAGTTTCCTGTATTTCTTTTAAATTCAGATCCTGATAAACGGAGTAAGGCATGACACTAATGGAGGCTCCTAGATCTAGCATGGTGTTGCGTGCTCAATGTTTAAAAGAAATATGCAATGGTAGAGCACTCAGAACATGCAAGCATACATGATCTTGTAGCAAGTAATAAGTATTTTTTTCATTCGTTTTCCCACAGAGATTTATTCTTAGTTACTAGCGAAGTGATTTGTTTAAGTGAGAATGGGTGGATTAAATGGGGTAGATTTGGTTTTAAAGTGCCTAATTACTAATGAATGTGTAAATGATGGAAGCATAAACAAGTGCAAGTAGAGAAATAAACTCAAATGTAAAGAGAAGAGAATAATAAACGAAGAGAAAAATGACTAAGGCAAAATTTCAACTAAAGGAATTGCGGAAACAGCAATTATTTAGCAATGTTCCTAACAGCGAATTGTGTGTAAAGTGTGGAAACAAGGGCTACTAACGACTCCTCTATAGGCTTTTTCATACGATTCTCAAGCAGTAGATCAACTCATCATGCATCAAACTAACTCATTCTCATGTATCTTCCAATTTCATGCATTAGATCCTTTAGTTTACTCATGTCCAAGTAAGGTCTTAAGCATCTTTTTATAACAGCAAGTATTGGTTTGTACTAGGAAAACGCCTATTCCTAGGTCGTTTTCTGGCTACCTTGAGAGGCTAGCATGGATGTATGACTCTGAACTCTTACTCCTTCTAGAGGTTAGGAGTTCTTTGGACAAAATGGATGGCCAATCGAAATTGCCCGTGGGATGAAGCTTACATACATTCAATGCATTCGAGAGCTATCCTACATGCTTGATTCACGTGTTTCTACCTATAGATTTATCATTAGCATGCCCTTATGTGATTTAGTTACTCATGTATGAAGATAGAATGGGAAGAAGAGATGAAGCCGACATGATCAGTAGAATAATAAAGACAAAACAGAAGGCAAAGACAGTGAGTAGAGAAGGTAAAGGACTTGCGAAGTGATGAAATTATGCTTTGATTAACTAAAGTTTGAACTAAACAAATGACAACCTTGAATAACTAAAGCAAAACAGAGAGCAACGAAATGAAGTAGAGTAGCTGACGAAAGAGAAATGACAACAAACAGCAATGAAAATAGAAAGCTAAAGCAGAAAAAACAAGTAGATTCGTGCGTGATCGCCTCGTCGCAGACGCCTCGGCTGAAGGGGGAAGAAGGCAAGCTTTGCTTGGATGAATCCAATCAGAAGAGAAGACAAAACTTCTCTTCTTCCTCTCAGATTATCGACTCCAATAGCTGAGACCTTCAATCCAACAACCGGATGAGAAAAACAGGAGAAAAGACTGCGCTGAGAAGAGAGTTCTACGCCTTTCGAGTGTGTTCTGTCCTTCCCCTTTGACCTCCTTTTATAGTGTTCTGCAGGTACGATTGGGCCAAGGAGAACCATCCATTCTCAACGTCGTTCTTCCATGTGGCAGCAGGAGAAAGAATGGGCCCCTGAAAGATCGGAACAAAACAGAAATTAGTTAGATAACTTACGGATTTCACTTAAAACATTGCGGTTTTAGCAATGTTTCCGCAATGTTTCAACAATGTACAATTTTCAATCCTTTAACTTCGTTTTTGGTTCTTTTTCTTTCCTTTTGCATATAAGTCCTAATTTAGCTTCATTCTCCTAATTCTCATATATAAGCACAAGTTTAAGCTAAATCCTACCAAAAACACCTAAGAGTGTACATCTTTCTATCACAAATAAGTCCTAAAATAGTCACTTTTGGAGACGTAACACATGGCCCTTCTAATTTTCTTACCTCCAATCGTGCAAGGGAGAGAAAACATACCTGGATCGTCGCATTTTTCTGGTAAGTTCTTTGTGATCAAAGCAAATACGTTTTTACTTACCACGACGCGCTCTTTCTCCTTTGTCTTCCTCTTGTTGGTGCACAAGTCTTTTAGGAACTTAGCGTACCTTGGAATTTGTTTGATGGCATCCAACAGAGGGATGTTGATCTCTACCTTCCTGAATGTGTTTAAGAACTCCTCCTCGTAGTTCTCCTTAAGCGGTATTGCTAACCTGCTAGGAAAAGAAGCCTTAGGCACATAAATTCTAGTGCATGTAGGATCGAAATTTACCCCATGCCACCGTGGTTTGGGATTTTCTGTCTGTGGCTCGACGTGGCCATGATCGACTTCCACCGGCGGGGTACTCGTGGGAAGCTGCTTCCCACTTCTCAGAGTGATGGCACTAGCGCTCTCCGCGTTCTGATGCTCAATCACTATCAACCTCTTACTGACTTGAATCACTGCTTCGCTCAAGGTTTGAAACTGCTCTCGAGTTTCCCTATGTTGTGATTCAAGTATTTGTTCCAACGATCTACCTGAAACAGAAGGACGGGGTTGTGAGTTATTTTTCAAAGCAAGAATAACACTACTTACCTCAAAAAGTTGGGCTTTAAGCTCGTCCACGTCCCTGATCAGGCGATCTTTCTCCTTGTCTCCATCTCGACTCCGCTCCAAGCTTCAGCCAAGTTGGAAATCAAAACTCTAGCTTCGGCGGGTGTCTTATCCATGAGACATCCTCCACTGGCGACATCAACTACCTGTCGGTTTGGCGGTAGGAGACCTTCGTAGAAGTTCTGAATGAGTTGTTGTTCAGCTATTTGGTGGTTGGGACAATCCTCACAAAACCGACCAAATCTCTCCCAACACTCGAGAACGGTCTCTTTTTCTCCTTGCTCAATTCTGTTTAACATTCTTTTAAGGGCGGCGACCTTGGGAGGCGGAAAATACTTCGCATAAAACGCTCCCTGCAGCTCTTCCCAAGAAGTGATGGACCAAGTGGTAGGTACTACATTCAATCTCTCGCCTCCTCCTTCAAGGTGAAGGGAAAGGCCCTGAGATGGAGTTGATCTGCGGTGATTGATAGCACTCCAAAAGTGCTAATATTTATCTCCTAAGTCTTGTAAATTAGAGTAATTATTTGGGCTTAATTGATTTATTTGGTATAATTTAATTGCTAAGGGGTAAATCGGGCATTTGCGATAATTAAGAGCTTAAATGAATATTTTATAATATTTTATTAGTTAGTCGTTTTGAGTGATTAAGCTAAATTAATTAAATAATCTAATTTTAACTCAAAATTGATTTCTAGCTTGATGGTGTTGGGTTTGTTAAGAAAATGTGGTGCCTTGGCTCAAATTTTGGTGGATTCAAGATTTTCCCTCATTTTTATAAAAGTCAATGGTCAACGCTCAATGGTCAACATCCAAGCCCACACGCCCACGGCCCAGACGATGCGCGCGCGGCCCGCTCCATCAGACGCCCCAGCACGCTCTTCAGCCCGCTCCGCGCGGCCTCGCCCGCGCGCCCTTGATCCGACCCATGCGCGCCCCTCCGCGGCCCAATTGGCCAATTTCGGCCCAAAACTCATTTTTTTTAGCTTTTTAAGCATTTAGACCTAGTTTTTCAGCCACCATTCACCTAAAAACGTGAAATTTCGATTTTGAGAGTTTAGGCCTCGGGTTTGGTGATATTTTCATCAATTTTCAAGGTTTTTGGACAATTTTGGATCGATTTTCAACACGTTTGGCTAAGGTAAGTGCTCTAATTTGAGTTTAGGGTGTCTTTGATGCGATTTATGAGGGTTTGTTCTTAATTTTGTAACTTAGCATAACTGATTGGGCAATCTTTTTTCTTCTAAGCATATCATATGAGCATGTTTGATTGATAGGAGTAGACGACTTTGATTTCAAGCATGATTCATTAGTTAAAGATTATGATGTCGTGCCTCTCTTAATCGCCAAGTAACATGGATAAGTTGAACCATAGGTAACATAGGCTTCCTTGTTGATCTTGGTTGTAACTTATCTTGAAGAAATAGATAAATCGGAATATTAACTTAGGCTTCCAGGTTAAATATCCGTCATAGTGCTCCCGTTACTGTCAATTAATCATTATGGGCGGTGTTGGCCCCCTTTTAATTGATTTCCACGTTTAAATAGAATCGAACATTCGTCTCTATTCTTTATTTAATTTAGGATTGATCATCTTAGATTAATTAAAGAACGGTCTACTTAGAACTCCACGTTTCTATTTAATTATTTGGGTTACTTGTATTAGTAGTTTCGTACAAGTAAATTACGTGTTTAATTATGCTCTTGCTAAGTACGTTTGAATCCCAATAAATCGAGTCACATCAAAGTCAATCCCGACACTCAAATTAGGAGCACGCGTTACGTTTAATTTTTCCGTTATTTAATTTTCCGTTAGCAATCCCTCTTTCATTTATCATTTTATTTTATTGTTTTAGTTAATTAAAAAGCAAATAGAAATTAATTAGGAGAAAATAATTTAGGTTCCCTTTGGATCGACCCGACTACCACTAGCTGCAAAGCTTAGTTGTAGCGGAATTATAAATGTTATTTTGGCGGGACTCGACACCCCAAAATTTATAGGATATTCAAAAATCCTAGTATCAAAATTGGCGCCGTTGCCGGGGAACCATTTGATTTCTCTTAGTTAAATTTTATTTGTTAGAAAACCAAAAAAAAAAATATATATTTTTCTTTTCTTGTGTCTTCTTGTTTGAGTATGGCAAACGTTCGGTTGGAAGAGTGGGTGAAAGCTTCAAGGTGTGAAGCCTCGGAAATTTGTTTTAATGACAAAATGGAATGGTATGACTTGGAAATTCTAATAGCTTCAAACGATTCCAATAAGGATGAGAGGATTAGAAGGGGTTCGCTGGCTATGAAAGGATATATGACGCAAATGTATAAGCTGCACTCCGAGGTTTGGTGGACGTTTGTTAGAGAAACACATGCGAGAGCAAAGTGTTGTACTTGCTCGGTAGGGGGTCATACTTCCTACGCATGCCCTGAGGCGCCACAAACCGGTCTTCTCGATGCCTGCCCCGCACAAGAGCATCCCGAGTTAGGAAATCAATCCTCCCTGTCTCGTGATTTAGCGTTTGAAGAAATGAAGGAGCAGATTGATTTTATGCTCGAGAAACTACACCCCCACCGCAAAGTAGAAGTCACGATTGCTCCGCCGTATGACAATGAGATCTTCTGGATTAAGAAGAAAGCCGAGCCTACTATCTTGAAGGAATTTCAGGTGATAGAGTTTGAGGCTGACGAGTCTCTTACTGTTTTATTTCCTGAACTTCCCTCTATTGATGCATGCTTTCTTCCTTTTTCCCCTGTTGAGTCTTTACTTTTTGTCGAGTCTATTGAGTCTTACTTTGTTTTATTTCAGTCTGTTGAGTCTTTATTTTTCCCATATATTAAAAAAATCAAAAAAATAACTCTGTCCGACTGCCTGCAAAAGTCGAAGAGCTTGCTTATCTTAGCAGGTTTTGTTGATTCGAGGAAGAAGGGGCCGAAGAAATACGAGAATTTTTATGTACCTTGACAGAGTGAAGAACACGTCGAGCATAACGACGTTAAAAAATTGCGCTTCTTGGGATGCAACCCATGTGTTCTTAAATTCTTGTCTTTACTTTCAGTTTTTATTTTTCCTAGCTTAGTTTATTTGCTTTTCTTTTTGTAGGGGTTTGTGGCCTAAGGAACGAGATATTTGGGCAAGGATCGCACTGCTTCAACCACCAACCTAACAAAATTCAGGGGAGGTTTTCTGTTCCCTTAAATTTTGTAATTTTAATCGCTTAGTCTGATGTGTGATACATAGAGGACTATGTATCCTTTGAAGGTTGGGGGTGGATAAGTTTGATGGATTTCTGAAGTTGTTGAGCTGTGGAAATTCTGAATTAGAAGTGCTTTGGTCTGCTGTTGCATGTTGTTCGATGAGGACAATCTATGAAATGCTTTTAAATTCTTCGTATTTACATATCTAGAAAAGCATGAGATTGTATGTGCATGTTGAGCATTTTTTCATAAATGTTTAAATTTTTTTTGTTTCTCCCTTGCATCTATCGAGCACGTAGCATCCTATTATTGGTTCTGTAGGCTTAGAATTGTCTTATGTTGCATGAAATCTTGTTGTCACCCCGAAAGGCACCCTTAGGGAAGGCTTGATGCATGATAGGTTGTATTAAATTAATCGTGTTATAGCAAAGCTATTGCCTCCAAAAAAAAAAAAGACTAAGCATGAAAATAAAAGCTCCTGAGGTGCTCCTCCTTCTTAAAGTGCACGTTAAGAATTGAGCATTAGTCCTTAAAAATGTGAAGCTTGCTCGTAGTCAGATACGTTGTGCAGTGGAACTGCGGGTAAGCTGGAACGAAGGCAAGTTTGACATGTTAGGCTCTCTTGGAGAAGAAAAGAAAAGTAGAAAAAAAAAAGTGGTAGTTTAAAGAAAATAAAGAGTACAAAGTACTCAAGAAAAAAATGAAAATTTAGGCCTTTTAATTTGTTACTCTCTTGATTGTTGAAAAGCCGTAGACTGTTCTTTATTGCTAGAAGTAGGGGAAAAACGAGATGTAGAGTTGCATATGGTTTTTTCGAGTCTATAAGAGCTAGAATAGGTTGGCTAATCACACACGCACGTAGGGGAGTAACAGTTTAATTTTTGAAATGTTCTCAACTTATGCATGCAATTGATTGTTTTCTTTTGTTGTAAGTGCCTTGTTTTTTTAAAGCATTGAGGTTAGAGTCGTTGCATGCAATTTCATTCTTAGGAGCTAGTTCAGAGTTTTCCTTGCTCGAGGACTAGCAAGATTTAGGTTGGGGGTTTTGATAGCACTCCAAAAGTGCTAATATTTAGCTCCTAAGTCTTGTAAATTAGAGTAATTATTTGGGCTTAATTGACTTATTTGGTATAATTTAATTGCTAAGGGGTAAATCGGGCATTTGCGATAATTAAGAGCTTAAATGAATATTTTATAATATTTTATTAGTTAGTCGTTCTGAGTGATTAAGCTACATTAATTAAATAATCTAATTTTAACTCAAAATTGAATTGTGGCTTGATGGTGTAGGGCTTGTTAAGAAAAGGGGGTGCCTTGGCTCAAATCTTGGTGGATGCAAGATATTCTCTCCTTTTTATAAAAGTCAATGGTCAACATCCAAGCCCACACGCGCGCGACCCGCACGCCCGCTCCGCGCGGCCTCGCCCATGCGCGGCCCAATTGGCCAATTTCGGCCCAAAACTCATTTTTTTTTAGCTTTTTAAGCATTTAGACCTAGTTTTTCAGCCACCATTCACATAAAAACGTGAAATTTCGATTTTGAGAGTTTTGGCCTCGGGTTTGGTGATATTTTCATCAATTTTCAAGCTTTTGGACAATTTTGGATCGATTTTCAACACGTTTGGCTAAGGTAAGTGCTCTAATTTGAGTTTAGGGTGTCTTTGATGCGATTTATGAGGGTTTGTTCTTAATTTTGTAACTTAGCATGACTGATTGGGCAATCTTTTTTCTTCTAAGCATATCATATGAGCATGTTTTATTGATAGGAGTAGACGACTTTGATTTCAAGCATGATTCATTAGTTAAAGATTATGATGCCGTGCCTCTCTTAATCGCCAAGTAACATGGATAAGTTGAACCATAGGTAACATAGGCTTCCTTGTTGATCTTGGTTGTAACTTATCTTGAAGAAATAGACAAATCGGAATATTAACTTAGGCTTTCAGGTTAAACATCCGTCGTAGTGCTCCCGTTACTGTCAATTAATCATTATGGGCGGTGTTGGCCCCCTTTTAATTGATTGCCACGTTTAAATAGAATCGAACATTCGTCTCTATTCTTTATTTAATTTAGGATTGATCATCTTAGATTAATTAAAGAACGGTCTACTTAGAACTCCACGTTTCTATTTAATTATTTGGGTTACTTGTATTAGTAGTTTCGTGCAAGTAAATTACGTGTTTAATTATGCTCTTGCTAAGTACGTTTGAATCCCAATGAATCGAGTCGCATCAAAGTCAATCCCGACACTCAAATTAGGAGCACGCGTTACGTTTAATTTTTCCGTTATTTAATTTTCCGTTAGCTAGTTTGCATGCTTACTTTAATTTTCCGTTAGCAATCCCTCTTCCATTTATCGTTTTATTTTATTGTTTTAGTTAATTAAAAAGCAAATAGAAATTAATTAGGAGAAAATAATTTAGGTTCCCTGTGGATCGACCCGACTACCACTAGCTGCAAAGCTCAGTTGTAGGGGAATTATAAATGTTATTTTGGCGGGACTCGACACCCTGAAATTTATAGGATATTCAAAAATCCTAGTACCAGTGATGCCGTCGGTCCTAAATGACGAACACACCATCTGAAATGCCTTGACGTGTCTGACGGGATTCTCATCTGTATTACCACAAAAAGAAGGTAATAAGTTTACCAGACCAACTTTAAGTTCAAAATTACCTGAAGCTACCAGATACAATATACACGATGTGTTCGGGCCTAGCTCAGATGATGCAAGCTCCCTCAAGGTTCTTTGTTGCTCAAAATTACCCACGACCTCCATCTTTGCGCTTCTTTTGAATTTTCAAAGAATGACTGCGCTCGAAAACTCGAACAAAAACGGGTAAAATAATACAAAAGAATTAAACTGTACAAAAAAAAGTAAAGAAAATTTTAAAACCAACAAACTAAACTTAATCAAACTAAATTAAACTTAATTCCCCGGCAACGACGCCAATTTTGGTAGAGCACTAAATGGGGTGCTCCAAATTCAAGCTGTCGAGACTTGCCAAAATACAATTTATAAACCCGAATACACCGAGCTATTTGAAGCTTAGTTGTAACGGGGTCGATCCACAGGGAATTGAGAAATTCAATTTAACTAAGTCTAATTTGTTAGTGATAAAAAGTATGTGCAAATTTGAATAAAAAGAATGGTAATTTGGTTTGGGGGAAGGGAGCTCCTAACGTGCAAGCTAACGGAAAATTAAATGATAAAGTGAAAAATTAAATGGTCGTGCTTAACTTTGAGAAATGGAATTGATCGTTATGGATGTTCGGTTCATCGATACAATTTCTTAACTAATCATGCTTATGCACACAATTCATTTGGTTAATTTCTAGCTCAAATGACCCAAAGATATAATTAGACACGTGCAATTCTAATTATACTTGGCCAATAATCTATTCAAGGTAGCGACCCCTAAATCGACTATAAGCCAGTGACGGGAACACTGTGACGGCTTAATCCTAAGACTAACCCGGTTTCTCTCTCGCCTTAAGCCTAACATGAAAACGTTAATTAATTCAGATTACCAACTGTCACTTTGGGTTGAATTAATTAGCCATGCTTAAGCCCGTGCTACCTAGCGGTTTGGGCAATTATACGTCCCAACCTTTAGCCCTCTATCATGCATAGGAACTAGGGCGTCAACCTAATTAGGCTACACATGCTAGAATTTGAATAAGAGCAAGCAAGAGATGCATAAACATATCAATTACATCAACAATTCCAAAGGGGCAAACCTCCCCAAACATCCATAATTCACAAAACCAAAATCGAAATCAAGCACTTAGTTTAGCCTTCCATGGAGGATGAATAAATCAAATCCCCCATGGAAGAGCTTAGTACCATACAAAGAGGAGAAGAAGAAGCCCAAAAATGGTGGAAATTGGTGAAAACCTGAGAGGAAGAAGTGGGGAAGAAGATAAAATCCAAAAATTCGGGCAAAAAATAGGCGTTTTCACACCTTAAGTCGTCGGAGCGTCGAGACGCTAGGCAAGCGTCGAGACGCTGGTTCCCTAAGTTGGTCGCGCGCGCGGGCATCGAGACGCTCGGACAGCGTCTCGACGCTGTCGCGCGTCCGTCTGGAAAATCGTCGGGCTGGCGTCGAGACCCTCGGGCGGCGTCTCGACGCTGGCAGCGTTGAGCGGGCGTTGAGCGCTCGCGCTTGACGCTGGGGCGCGCTCGTCTTCGGTAGGCAGTCGGGGCGGCGTCGAGACGCTCGGCCAGCGTCTCGACGCTGGCAGAGTCGAGCTAGCGTCGCGACGCTGCCGCCCATGCAAGCATGCTCTCGGGTTTGATGGCCAAAAATTGTCTTTCCAAGGCAATTTTTGCCATCTCTTCAATTCTTCAAGCGCTTTCACTCCCGAGGCGTCCATTAAGCTCTAAAATGCCGCTTTAAGCCTTGAAACGCGTCTTTAGACTTCTCGAGCTCTCTACCATGGAATCACCTACAAGAAGGCATTTTAATCAATAAATGACATGGTTCTCGCCAATATTAGGGACATAATAATAGCTCTATTTTGGAGCTATCATGAGCCAAGTGCCCAAATACGCTAAATTCCTCAAGAGTTGGTGCACAAAGAAGCGGAAGTCCAGAGGGACTGAAAAGAAATAGGAGAATGTCTCTGCGATCCTCCCAGGTACGTTGCCCGCCAAGTGCAACGACCCAGGTACGTTTACTATCTCGTGCATGATAGGTAGTAAACTTGTTAAAAATGCCATGCTTGACCTTGGAGCATCTGTTAATGTCATGTCTTATGCTTTATTTTTGGATCTGAATCTTAATGAGTTGCATGAGACTGATGTTGTTATTCAGCTAGCTAATGGGTCTTGCACATGTCCTCGAGGGAAGGTCGAGGATGTTTTGATTAGGGTAGGAGATATGATGTTTCCTGCAGATTTTCTTGTGCTTGATATGAATAAGAATTCTCTGAATGTTTCGTCCTCCATGTTGTTAGAGCGTTCTTTTTTAAAGACCGCGAGGGTCAAAATTGATGTATTTAAGGGCGTGATTTCTTTGGGGTTTGACGATACAGTGCATGGGTTTTCTTTATTTGATAAGAAGTCTGTTGAGAGGGTTGCATGTTTGTCTGTCGAGAATGAGAGTTTGACCTCGCGCTTGAGCAATGACTCTCATGTCTCTGTTAAGAAGTCGGATTTAAATTTGATTGAAATTGATGCTGTTTTTTGTACTGATCAAAGTGATATTCAGGTGCTTGAGGCACGAAGAGAAAAGAAATTTGTTGATGTGATTTGCAGGACCAGTATGGATGAGGACATGTCTGGAACGTCTCCCGCACTGTCAGAATATGGATGAGTTTATGGGGAGAATTCAGTCGAGCAAACGACTTTAAAAATTCTGCGCTTCTCGGAGGCACCCGAGCGTGGAACTGTTTTTTCTGTTTTTTTTTTTAGTTTCATTGTTGTTTTTTGTTCTTAGTCTAGGTAATTTAGCTAATGTAGCTTGTTGTTTTTTTTAGGAATCGAGGAAGTCGAGGAATTTTGGGCTTCGATGATGAACGCGCCGCGTCCTTTCCCTCGCCAACTTCGCTAAGAATCAGGGAAGTGTAGTTCCTCTTTCCCTTAGACTTTGTATATCTGATTAACTAGCATTGAGGACAATGCTAGCTTTTGAAGTTGGGGGTGGATGTCGTGGACAAGCATGTGTAGTTGGTTGAGCAGTGCTAATTTTGAATTCGAAGTGCTTGGGACTCTGTTTATATGCTTTCTAGTTATGAAAATCTAGGAAGTGTCATTTTGGAAATCCGAGCATTTGCATAATCTAGTTTTTGCATGACGTAGTTTTGCATTCATTAGGTTCATGTCAAAAATTTTAAAAAAATTTCTGTTCCTCCCTTGCATCTATCGAGCACTTAGCAACCTCATCTTAGATTCCGTAGGCTTAGTTAATTGCATGTTGCGTTAATTCTTGTTGTCACCCCGGAAGGCATCCTTAGGTAGCTTGTTGCATGAGAGTTAGTGGTCGATTAAACGAGTTAGCTTACGCTAAGTGTTCCGTGCTCAGTGTTTAAATAAAAGTGTGAAGCGAAGAGCACTTAGAACATGCAAGCATACATGGTCTTGTAGCAAGTAATAAGTATTTTTTTCATTCGATTTCCCACAGAGATTTATTCTTAGTTACTAACGAAGTGAGGTGTTAAATTAGAAAGGGTGGTTTAAATGGGGTGAGTTGGAGAGTAATGTGCCTAACTAATGAAGAACGTACGAGATATGCAAGCATAAACAAAAGCAAGTAAGAGATTAACTTGAATGTAGAGGAAAAAGAATTGCGGAGAAAGCAATTTCCTAGCAATAAAATCGCAAGAGTAAAAGACTGGAAAAATGGCTAAGGCAAAAAAAGAACTAAAGAATTGCGCAGACAACAATTATCTAGCAATTAAATTAACAACGTTTTAAGGGTGAGATGAGGATACAAGGTCAACTAACGACTCCTCTATAGGCTTTTTCATACGATTATTCAGCAGTAGCTCAACTTATCATGCATCAATTTTACTCATTCTCATGCATCTCTCGATTACATGCATTAGATCCTTTAGTTCACTCATATCCAAGTAAGACTTAAGCATCTATTTATATAAGCAAGTTAATGAATTGTTCTAGGAAAAGCCTATTCCTAGGTCGTTTTCTGGCTACCATGAAAGGCTAGCATGAATGGACGACTCTGAACTCTTACTCCTTCCGGAGGTTAGGAGTTCTTTAGACAAAATGGATCGCCGGTCGAAATTGCCCGTGGGATGAAGTACACATACATTCAATGCATTCGAAGCTATCCTACATGCTGAATTCCCGTATTTCTACCTAAAGATTCATCATTAGCAGACCCTTGTGTGATTAGTTACTCATGGTTGATGTGGAGTTGGAAAGATTAGGTTGATTAAGCATGATTAACAACACTTAAATGAAAACAAAAGGAAGACAGAAAGTGAAATGAAACTTGCGAAGTTATGAATGATTCCTCTATTAAGTAAGATTCAAAGCTTAATGTGCAAAGACTGTAAGACAGTAAAGACTAAGCAAATGAAGACGAATTGAAACAATGTAGCAAGCAGAAGTAAACACCAGAGAACAGTAGCGAAATGGAAGACAGAAAGCAATAAGAAAGCGATGTAAAGTGTGTGCGTGAAACTCCTCGCCGCAAGCGCCTCGGATGAAGGGGAAGGTTAGCGTTTCTTGGGGATGAATCCAATCAGAAGAGAAGAAGGATCTTCTCTTCTTCCTCTCGAATTATCGGTGCCAAGAGCTGATTCCTTCACTCCAACAAACGGGATAAGAAAATGGAGAGAAACTGCGTTGAGATGGAGAGTTCTACGCTTCCGAGCTTGTTGTTCTCCTTCCCCCTTGACCTTCTTTTATAGCTTTTTGCAGGTACTTTTCAGCCAAGGAGATCCATCCATTCTAAACGACGACCCTCCACGTGGCAGCAGGAGAGAGCTGAGGCGGCTGAAAGATCGCAACAAAACGGCGGACGGTTGGAACAACTCAGCAGCAGCAGCTTTAAACATTGCGAATTCCTCGTTGTGACCGCAATAGTCATTGCGGAGACAGCAATGTTTCAGCAATTCCCCTGCAATGTACATTTTGACTCTTTTAGCATTGTTTTTTATTCTTTCTTGTTCCTTTTACAAATAAGTCCTAATTTAGTTCCATTCTTTGAATTCTCATATTTAAGCACGTATTAAACTAAATTCTAACAAAAATGCTTAAGAGATTACACAATTATATGGCAAATAACTCCCTAAATTAAGTACTTTTGGAGACGTAACACACCCCCAAACTTAAGTTATTGCTCGTCCTCGAGCAATATAAGGGCTTACTTGGGCTGTTAATACTTGTCTTTTACTCTCTACCTGACTACTTGCTGACTTCCCTAAGCTTACTATCCGTGGCATGGCTGTCCTGTGACACTCTTCTAAGTTCAACTAACTCCACATTTTGCTTATTCTGGTTTCTCTTGCCTTTAAAATCTATCGCCTTTTATAAATTTCCTACAACTGATTTATCTGCCTATGTCATTAGGTACATTGTGCAGCTATCCCTAAGTTTTCAAATTCTTCCTCGGTTCAACCCAGACTCAGTACATGCTTCTAAGGTATTTTTAATTTGGCTACCTAGGAATCCTTACAGTCATACCAAGCTTAGCACACACAAGAATCAGAGTACAGTCCATAGAACAACTAAGCTTTGGCATCACTGTGTTGGATCAACACTCATCTCCCTTGACAAACCTACAAGCTACAACCCTGTGCTTAGCAAACTAAGGATCAAAGTTCATTTATACAGGACACCTAAGCACTTAAGGCCATAGCTTGTTTGGCAAACATTCTTCTTCCTTGGCTTTATTTTTTCCTTTTCTTTTTTGTAGAGTCTTTCTTTGGTTTTGCCTTTTGATGCAGTGCCACTTGTGGGTTACACAAATGGCCCTGATTACTCAGCATCCTCAAGAAAGACACTACTCTTTATTTTTCTGTTTTTTCCTTTTTTTTTGTTTTCATTTTTTTTTCAAGGAAAAAGAATGCTTATGTCTTCAAGAGGGAGAGAGGAATGTTCCTAGGCCTAGAGGCTGCCTCCCCCAAACTTGAACTCCTCATTGTCCCCAATGAGAGTTGGAGGTGGCACACCCCCAAACTTGTCCTAGAAGCATCTAGTCTAAGGCAAAACAAGCAGACTTTAAAACTCCTAGGCATAGAAGGACCTTTGCAGAACAGATAACTCAGAGGCAGAAGTTTGTAAAAACAGCATGGTAAGGGCTGACAGAGGTGCATGTTGAGCAATAAATGAAGCTAAATTAAACGAACAAAGGTGTACTATGACACGCATCCAGCATGCTCAGCAGATAGATTACATATTGAAGTCAGTAAAGCAGCAAGATATCGAGACTTAAACATAATTAGCCCATCAAAAATTCATCCAACAGCATGCGAAAACTAACAAAATATTGCGGACACCGCAAGGAATCCGCAATTAATCCTACAGAGTAAATTTAGCTATTATCAAGACTCCTAGCATGCTATATTCAGACATCAACAACTACATCAAACAGCTACACTAACTAAGCTAACTACTCAGATACCATCAAACAAAATCAAACTACTCTAAACAAACAAATTAACAATTAACAACAGATCATAATGGGGGAACAATAGGGGTAACAGTTCACAGAAAAGCATAAATTTTTTTTCTCATTTTAAAGAGGGATCAGAGAACTCCCTCGAATGCCGTCAGTCGGGAATTCAAACATCTTCATCTTCTTCTCTCCTTTCTCTAGGAGGCGCCCAAGGCTTCAGCAGACCAGCAGGGAAGGTGGGGAATATGCATCCCAGCTGCTCAGCCACTTCCTGATCCCTTGCTTGTGCATACTCAGCCCACTGGGCCATTTTGTGTTGCAAGTCCATCAGGCAGGCCATGGACAGCGACTGTGCAGCAGCCAACCCATCCATCTCGAATTCCATATTGCCTCTTCTCCGCATCCTCAAGATTGTTGGCAGCTCCAGATGGCCAGTGTAAGACAACTGCCTCTCATCCTTCTCCATAGGCACACCTGCACGTAAGCAGAGTTTAGTAATAGTATTTGGAAAGAAGAGTTGGCCCTTACCTTTCCTTGAGCATTCAGTGATGGATGAGGCAATGACTTCACCAACATCAATGGTGAGTCCTCGCATGATGGCATAGAGCAGCAACGATCGCCCCTGGTTGATGGTCGTTTCGTGTGTCACTGGGGAGATGCGTCTGCGGACAAGGGAGAATCAGACTGCTGCCTTGTCTCTAACGGTCGCACTCATCAGGGTGTGCTTCCCATTCCTTGAGACCGCCCAAGTTTCCTCAGGTTTGCCTATTGTGTGCAAGGCCTCTTCTAGGAATGCCTCAGAAGGTGAGTCGACAATCTTGGCATATTCAGAGTGCGTATGCCCCTTGAGAGCATAGGCTTCGTTGATGGCGTTGGCAGAGAAGTCGACTTCTATCCCCCTCACCATGGACAGACATGCTTCAGGGTGTGTGAGGTTGGCGTAGAAGTCATACACCATATCAGGATAGGGTGGAATTGGAGGTCTGCAAAGCTCCTCCCAGCCATGGTTAATGATCCCTGCGCGCAAGAATTGCGGCAGGTCCGCCAATGCATCAAGAAATCCTCGCTCGTGGAGAAGTTCCTTCTTCATCAATTCGAGGCCCTTGGCCTCTGCTTCCTTGGAGACGTACCTCGCAGCTTGAGGTTCGTCCTCTGGGTACATCTTCCTTTTCCCCTTTTCGTTTGCTTTGGCCGACTCAGAGGCCTCAATCTTCATCTTCTTGAAAGAAGGTTCAGCTCCAACCTTCTTCTTCTTGGCTCGTTTGGAGGCCTTTGGTCGCTTGCCCTTTATAATCACGGGGGCCTTCTTCTTGAGCCGTGCCTTGGTGGTTATTTGCTGGAGACAATCCCCCAGTGTCTCGTCCATGGAGTCTTTGCTTTCCCCCTCCACAAGGCTGTCAAGACTGACATCCCTTAAGCGGGAAAACACTTCTTCTTCCTCCGCCGGCTCATCACTTGGCACCGAATTTTGGTGCTCTTCAGGTGGAGCTTCAGGCTCGAGCGTTTGTGGAGAAGGTTCGGGGCTCTGCCTGGCCGTCTCAAATGATGGACGGCCACTCCCAAGGCTTTCCTCGCTGGGAGTCTTTGTCTGTCTGACCGGTGAATCAGCCACCGCGATCTTCCACTTCCTCTTCTTGGGTGTTCCGAGTGGATCATAAGGACCAGCAGCTTCCTTAGTCGCCACCTTCCATCTCTTTCTTCGCACAGGTAGCTTCGGAGGCCGTGAGGGTTGCGCAGTATCGGCGTCTGCTAAAGAAAGCAACGCCTCCCTCACAGCTTCTTCTGCGTCAGGCGACGCTTTCTTGGGCGTGGATCGATCTGCTCGTGTTGTCACCATTGATGTTTCTTTGAAATCTGAGTGTGGTGAATGCAGAGGAAGGAGAAGTCTGCGTTTTGGAGCTCCAACGGTTTGAGAAAACGTAGAGGGCAAGGATCCCAACGACGACTATTTGTACTCAATTACTCTCCAACGGCTCTTTTCTGTTGCGGACTCCGCAAATCCTCCGCAATTAATCCGCATAGCCGTTAGGATTTTCTTGATTTGAGTTGCAAGATTTTAGCAACCAAATCTCTGATTTTTGCCAGATCTTCTTCGTGGATCTTTCCCCTCGATTCATCTCCCTCATTGCCTCTTAAAGATCTCCCATTATTATCCTTCTAATCAAAACAAAAATCCGTAATTAAAACCAGGAATAAACAAACAAAACACCATCTAAAAATACTTAAAGAAAAACTCTAAGGCATAGCCTTCTGACGGATGAGCACAGTGGTCACTCATCCCCTCTCGATTCGCTTTTCACGCTTCAGATAGGAGGAAGGCCGAGAGTGTCTTCACATCTCCTTCCTCGTAGTAATGCTTCAACCTTGCACCATTTACCATAAACGGCTGCCCGTGGTGTAGGTTTCGAATCTCAATAGCACCATGAACAAAGACGTTTTTTAAAGTCCTTGATCCTAAGTCTACTATCATGCCAAATCTTCATTTTTTTCTTTATACATTTTAGCATTTTCATAGGACATATGTCTTAGCTCATCTAACTCATGTAATTGCAGAGACCGCAATGTTCCCGCATCGGTCACGCAATAATTCAGCTCTTTTAAGGCCCAAAAGGCTTTGATTTCCAATTCGAAGGGAAGATGACATGCTTTTCCATACACTAGCCTATAAGGAGACATACCTAAGGGTGTTTTATATGCAGTCCTATATGCCCAAAGTGCATCGTCTAACTTAAAAGACCAGTCCTTTCTATTAGGTTTAACCACTTTTTCAAGTATGCTCTTGATCTCCCTATTAGATATCTCAGCTTGTCCATTCGAGTGTGGGTGATAAGGAGTTGCCACTCTATGTCTAACATTGTATTTAGCTAGTACCTTTTCCATAGCTTTATTTATAAAGTGGGTTCCCTCATCACTTATTATTCCACGTGGTGTACCAAATCTTGTGAAAATATGCCTATTGAGAAACTTAATGACTAATTTGGCATCATTTGAGGGACATGCGATGGCTTCTACCCATTTAGAAACGTAATCTACAGCTACAAGTATATAGAGATTACCTGCAGATGGAGGGAATGGTCCCATGAAGTCAATTCCCCATACATCAAAGAGTTCTAACTCTAAGATATAGGTGAGAGGCATCTCATCCTTCCTACTGAGGTTACCTGTTCGTTGACACTCATTGCAGCTGTGTGCATGGTCGTGTGCATCTTTGAAGATCGTAGGCCAGTAGTAGCCACTTTGGAACACCTTTGCAGCCGTCCTTTGGCCACCAAAATGTCCACCATAAGGAGACGTATGACAGTGCTGCAACACTGACTTTGCCTCAACAGCTGACACACACTTCCTCAGCAATCCGTCTGCACAAGTCTTGTAAAGTGTAGGATCGTCCCAAATGTATTTCCTAGCTTCATGTAGGAACCTCTTCTTTTCTTGCCCTCCTTTGAGAGCTGGTAGTACCTGCGAGGCAAGGAAGTTAGCAATATCCGCAAACCAAGGTTCCTCATCGTTATCACGATGTGCTAACACAAAGACATGCTCATCAACAAAGGCATCAGAAATTGTTGGCTCAGCAATATTTTCGCAATTACTTCGCAATCTAGATAAATGGTCAGCAACTAAATTTTCGCATCCTTTTTCATCTCTAATGTCTAGGTCAAACTCTTGCAATAATAACACCCATCTAATTAACCGTGGCTTAGCATCAGCCTTCCTCATTAGATATTTTAGTGCAGAGTGATCAGTGTACACAATTGTTCTACTTCCTACAATGTAATTCCTAAACTTTTCACATGCAAACACTACATCTAGCATTTCCTTCTCTGTGGTAGTGTAATTACATTGTGCTTCAGTCAAGGTCTTACTTGCATAGTATACAGGATGTGTTAGTTTATCTGTTTTTTGTCCTAGCATAACCCCGACTGCATAGTCACTAGCATCACACATCATTTCAAATGGTAAATCCCAGTTTGGACCTACTATAATTGGTGCTTGGACTAAGGCTTCTTTAAGTGTTGTCCACGCTAGGAAACATTCTTTTGAGAAGACAAATGGTTTATTAAGCTCTAGAAGCTGACACAAAGGTTGAGAAGACAAATGGTTTATTAACATTCTTTTTGAAAAGTTTTTAACGAATCTCCTATAAAAACCTGCATGACCTAGGAAACTTCTAATAGCTTTTACATTTCGAGGTTCCACTAGCTTCTCTATTATTTATATTTTGGCCCTATCGACCTCTACTCCTGCTCTAGACACTCTATGTCCTAGGACTATTCCTTCCTCCACCATAAAGTGGCATTTCTCCCAATTTAAGACTAGGTTGGTCTCCTCACACCTAGTTAGGACTTGTCCTAAGTTTTCTAAGCAGTTGCTAAAAGAATCACCAAAGACTGAGAAGTCATCCATAAATATTTCTATCATGGACTCATCTAAGTCAGAGAAAATGGCCGACATGCACCTTTGGAATGTTGCTGGTGCATTGCATAAGCCAAATGACATTCTGCGAAAAGCAAATGTTCCAAAGGGACATGTAAAGGTCGTTTTCTCCTGGTCCACAGGGTCTATGGTAATTTGGTTATAACCAGAATAACCGTCTAAAAAGTAGTAATAGGCTCGGCCAGCTATTCTATCTAACATTTGATATATGAACGGTAAAGGAAAGTGTTATTTTTTTGTTTCTTTGTTAAGTTTTCTGTAGTCCATACAGACTCTCCATCCTGTAACAGTTCTAGTTGGTATAAGTTCATTATTCTCATTAACTACTACAGTCATTCCACCATTCTTAGGCACACATTGGATCGGGCTAACCCATTGACTATTGGCTATAGGGAAAATTACACCAGCATCTAACCATTTGATAATTTCTTTTTTAACTACCTCCTTCATGGAGGGGTTCAACCTACGTTGGTGATCTACCCTAGGTGTATGTTCCTCTTCCAACAATATTTTATGCATGCAATAGGAAGGGCTAATACCTCTTATATCAGCAATCGTCCATGCAATAGCTTTTTTATGTTGCTTAAGCAGCAATATTAACGCAATTTCATGCTTTTCACTCAATTTGGACGAAATAATAACAGGTAAAGTATCTTGCTCTCCTAAATATGCATACTTAAGATGATCAGGTAATGGTTTTAATTCTAGTGAAGGTGGATGTTCAATTGACGGTTTTAAAGGATTTGTGGTTCTTTCAGACAATTTATTAGTCATACAAACATGCTGAGGGTTGTCCACAGGAATATCCATCAATTCCGAAATGTTTAAGTCATCTATATCTACTTGTACATAGTTAGTGTCGCAACGTTTTTGCGACGCGGAGCGGCCGACAACCTTCCTGTTAAACAGGGGTTTTCACAAAAAATGGAGTCGCCACCAATCATTTCGAGTTTGATTGGTCACCTTAAAAACACGATCTACGAAGTAAAAATACGAGGTTCGGGGGTCGGTTGAGTGTAGGGAAGGTGCTAGCACCCTACAACATCCCGTTTACAAACGGTAGCCAAAACATTTTATCCTAATTATCTAGCTAATTTCAAATGGTCCCTAACGAATAAAATAAACAATTAAAAAATAAAACAATGTCCCAACTAATCATATCCTAACTTTAAAGAAAGTTGGAATTTGATTTGGTGAGCAAGATTGTTAATTTCGCCATTAACGCCTTAATCCCGATACCGAGATCATAGAACTTTAAAAAATCATTTAATAAAATCGTTTTGTTTCAAATTCAATTTGAAATCCGATTAAAACTTGAATTAAAATTAAAATATTTTTGCTTTGAAAATAAACAATTTCGAAATTTAATTTAAACTTGATTTGAAATAAAAATCTTTTGTTTTTGAAATCAAAATAAATCGAAATTCAATTTTGAAAACTTAATTTTAAAATTAAAGGAAAACCTCTTTTTTTAAAAAAAGAAGGGCGTTCTTGTAATTAGCGCATAATGGCTGTGTTTTGAAGATAGATTAACAACAAATCCTCCAAATAGGGAAACCTCTATTCATCCCGGGATTTCAATAAGGTTAAAATACCCTCGAGATGAGAGGAACAGTCCTTCATCTCTCCCGGGGTTAAAATTTAATATTAAAATACCCTCGAGATGAAAGGAATAGTCCTTCATCTCTCCCGGGGTTGCAAATTAATGTTAAAATACCCTCGAGATGAAAGGAACAATCTTTCATCTCTCCCGCGGTTACAAATTAAAACTAAACAAACGCGCATAAAATAACGAAGACGATAAAATGGAGCGACAGAAGAATAAATGATCAAATTAATGTAAGTAATCCCGAAAATAAACTTAAAAATTAAATTGAAACGAATAACAAACTAACATGCATATACAATATAACCTAGGTATATAAAGCAGGGTATATATTGAACATGCAGGGGTATATATCAAAATCAGAGGGGGTATATATGCATATAAACAGGGGGTATATATCAGATAGGCAGAGGTATATATGTGCACAAAACCAATAAGACACTTCACTAAAAGAACAGGGGCAAACTAGTAATTTTACTAAAAAAACCTAAAATGTCGTTACCCACGCAGCCGCCTGGTCTTCTTCTTCCATGATGCGCTTCTGCCATCGGAGCTCCGACCACCGCCGTTATTCATCGCCGCCGTCAGATTGAAGCTGGAAGCTTGCTGCCATCAGCTCGGGTTCGCTGGAGATGTCGCACGCCGCCTGGTTCGTCGCCGTCTGGTTTCGAGATGGAAGGAGCCGCCGTCGATCTGGTCTGCTCAAAGAAAGAATAAGCTTCGCCGTCGAAGTTCAGATCCGTCTTCCCCTCGCCGTCGTCTGGGTTTACCACTGCTGCCGGAGAAGATGAAGTGCACCGGTCTCCGCTCGTCGTCGCCGCCGGTTCGAGGAGATGCTCGTGGTCTGTGCGGAGGTTGAAGACAAAGTCGTCGTCGCCGGTCTGCCATGAACGTCGCCGCTGATCTGATTTGTTTGAAGGTTGAAGATTGGCTCCGCCGTCTGGGTCTGAGGTTGAAGATCTCGACGTTGGTTCGCGCAGACGCCGCCGTGGTTGAAGGAAGAAGACGCACGCCGCCGTGAAGCCGAGGAAGAGGTTGCTGACGAAGCTGGTTCGTGAAGATATTCGTCGGAGATTCGCCGCTGGTTGAGCTGAAGGAGACGCACGCCGCCGTGAAGCCGAGGAAGAGGTTACTGGAGCTTGCCGCCGTGAAGCCGAATCTTGGAGTGACAAAATTACGACGTGCGCGGTGGCTCCCCGCCACGAGCCCGCCGTGCGCGGTGGCTCTCACAACCTTCCTGTTAAACAGGGGTTTTCACAAAAAATGGAGTCGCCATGCTGTCGCAACATTTTTGCGACGCGGAGCGGCCGACAACCTTCCTATTAAACAGGGGTTTTCACAAAAAAATGGAGTCGCCATGCTGTCGCAACGTTTTTGCGACGCGGAGCGGCCGACAACCTTCTGTTAAACAGGGGTTTTCACAAAAATGGAGTCGCCACCAATCATTTAGGGTGTGATTGGTCACCTTAAAAATACGGTCTACGAAGTAAAAAAAAAAACAAGGTTCGGGGGTCGGTTGAGTGTAGGGAAGGTGCTAGCACCCTACAACATCCCGTTTAAAAAAACGGTAGCCAAAACGTTTTATCCTAATTATCTAGCTAATTTCAAATGGTCCTAAAAAATAAAAATAAAGAATTAAAATTAAAGTGATGTCCCAACTAATCATACCCTAACTCGTAAAGTAGGGATTTGATTTGGTGAACAATATCGTTAATTTCGCCATTTAATCGCCTTGATCTCAATACCCTCGAGATGATAGGAACAATCCTTCATCTCTCCCGGGGTTACAAATTAAATTTTGAATTACCCTCGAGATGAAAGGAACAGTCCTTCATCTCTCCCGGGGTTACAAATTAAATTTTAAATTACCCTCGAGATGAAAGGAACAGTCCTTCATCTCTCCCGGGGTTACAAATTAAATTTTAAATTACCCTCGAGATGAAAGGAAGAGTCCTTCATCTCTCCCGAGGTTACAAATTAAATTTTAAATTACCCTCGAGATGAAAGGAACAGTCCTTCATCTCTCCCGGGGTTACAAATTAAATCTTAAATTACCCTCGAGATGAAAGGAAACAGGGGTACATATGCATATAAACAGGGGGTATATATGCTCAAAACAGGGGTATATATGCATGTAAACAGGGGGTATATATGCTCAAAACAGGGGTATATATGCATGTAAACAGGGGGGTATATATGCTCAAAACAGGGGTATATATGCATGTAAACAGGGGGGTATATATCAGATAGGCAGAGGTATATATGAGCACAAAAACCAATCAGACATACTTCATTACAAGAATAGGGGCATTTCAGTAATTTTACTAAAAACAAAAGGTGTCGTTACCCAATCAGGCGTCTGGTTCTTCTTCCGCACGCAGATCCTTCACGAGGTTGCTGTCGCCGTGGCTCGCCGGAAACACCGTAGTTGGAGGGCTGAAGGAGACGCACGCCGCCGTGAAGCCGAGGAAGAGGTTGCTGGAGCTCGCCGCCGTGAAGCCGAATCTTGGAGTGACAAAATTACGCCGTGCGCGGTGGCTCTCCGCCGCGAGCCCGCCGTGGTCTTGCCGGAGCTCCGCCGTGCGTGGTGAAGTCGGATGGTGGCCGGATTTGATGGAGGTGATGGAATGGGGAAGAAGATGATGAATAGTGAGGACAGAGAATGGAGAGAAATGATTTCTTTAATGAGCTTTGGGATCACCAACAATTTGTCTTATTCCTCTTTCTATTTATAGCAATTTCTTAGGTCTAAAACATCCCAAATGGGCCTTGGTTTGGCTCTTCTTTTAAATTTCATGACCAACAAATCAAAGAACCGAACCGAAGCTCTAAACCGAAACACTAAACTCAAAACTTAAAATAAAACGCTAAATTGGAGTCCCGAGATCGGGACACTAAAATTGGAAACCCTAAAAATGGACCCTAGATTGGAACCCTAAATTGGAAACCCTAAAAACAAATCGCAGCGGAAAACCGAGATCGAAGCGCTAAACCGTAACAAAACCCGGGAAGCTTCGAACGACCCACTAACAGAATACAAACTTTTTGTGATTTTCTTGAAAACTCCGAAAATGACGGAAAAACGTGAAATTAAAGAAAAACTCCAAAAATATTTAAAAATGAGTGAAAAACATAAAATATGTGAAAAATCCAAAATGATGATAAATAAGGCCGGACGAAATACGGTGTCTACAGCTTGCCCCCCTTTGTATATCCTTGAAGAATTGAAAGGGTAGACAAATGATAAAAACAAAGTATTTGGGCGGCCACAATTGTTTATCATCAACAACAACGTGGACCTGGGTTGAGCAGGCTTCGACCGCTACCTGGTCTTACCCGCAGACATAGGGTTCGATTTAACCAACAAGAATTTAAACAGACCTGGTTTTGCCAGGCTTCGACCAGCTACCGGGACATACCCGCAGACATAGGGTTCGATTTAACCAACAAAAATTAAACGGACCTGGTTTTGCCAAGCTTCGACCAGCTACCGGGACTTACCCGCAGACATAGGGTTCGATTTAACCAACAGAAATTAAAGGGACCAGGTTTTGCCAGGCTTCGACCAGCTACCGGGACTTACCCGCAGACATAGGGTTCGATTTAACCAACAGAAATTTAAACGGACCTGGTTTTGCTAGGCTTCGACCAACTACCGGGACTTACCCGCAGACATAGGGTTCGATTTAACCAACAAGAATTTAAACGGACCTGGTTTTGCCAAGCTTCGACCAGCTACCGGGACTTACCCACAGACATAGGGTTCGATTTAACCAACAAGAATTTAAACGGACCTGGTTTTGCCAGGCTTCGACCAGCTACCGGGACGGAACCACAGACATAGAGTTCGATTTAACCAACAAGAATTTAAACGCACATGGTTTTGCCAGGCTTCGACCAGCTACCGGGACTTACCCACAGACATAGGGTTCGATTTAACCAACAGGAATTTAAATGGACCTGGTTTTGCCAGGCTTCGACCAGCTACCGGGACGGGACCACAGACATAGGGTTCGATTTAACCAACAAGAATTTAAACGGACCTGGTTTTTCCAGGCTTCGACCAGCTACCGGGACGGAACCACAGACATAGAGTTCGATTTAACCAATAGGAATTTAAACGGACCTGGTTTTGCAAGGCTTCGACCAGCTACCGGCACGGAACCACAAACATAGGGTTCGATTTAACCAACAGGAATTTAAACGGACCTGGTTTTGCCAGGCTTCGACCAGCTATCGGGACGGAACCACAAACATAGGGTTCGATTTAACCAACAGGAATTTAAACGGACCTGGTTTTGCCAGGCTTCGACTAGCTATCGGGACGGAACCACAGACATAGGGTTCGATTTAACCAACAGAAATTTAAACGGACCTGGTTTTGCCAGGCTTCGACCAGCTATCGGGACGGAACCACAGACATAGGGTTCGATTTAACCAACAAGAATTTAAACGGACCTGGTTTTGCCAGGCTTCGACCAGCTATCGGGACGGAACCACAGACATAGGGTTCGATTTAACCAACGGAAATTTAAACGGACCTGGTTTTGCCAGGCTTCAACCAGCTACCGGGAGGGAACCACAGACACAGGGTTCGATTTAACCAACATAAATTTAAACGGACCTGGTTTTGCCAGGTTTCGACCAGCTATCGGGACGGAACCACAAACATAGGGTTCGATTTAACCAACAAGAATTTAAACGGACCTGGTTTTGCCAGGCTTCAACCAGCTATCGGGACGGAACCACAAACATAGGGTTCGATTTAACCAACAAGAATTTAAACGGACCTGGTTTTTCCAGGCTTCGACCAGCTACCGGGACGGAACCACAGACATAGGGTTCGATTTAACCAATAGGAATTTAAACGGACCTGGTTTTGCCAGGCTTCGACCAGCTACCGGGACGGAACCACAGACATAGGGTTCGATTTAACCAACAGGAATTTAAACGGACCTGGTTTTGCCAGGCTTCGACCAGCTATCGGGACGGAACAACAGACATAGGGTTCGATTTAACCAACAGGAATTTAAACAGACCTGGTTTTGCCAGGCTTCGACCAGCTATCGGGACGGAACCACAGGTATAGGGTTCGATTTAACCAACAAGAATTTAAACGGACCTGGTTTTGCCAGGCTTCGACCAGCTATCGGGACGGAACCACAGACATAGGGTTCGATTTAACCAACAGAAATTTAAACGGACCTGGTTTTGCCAGGCTTCGACCAGCTACCGGGACGGAACCACAGACATAGGGTTCGATTTAACCAATAGGAATTTAAACGGACCTGGTTTTGCCAGGCTTCGACCAGCTACCGGGACGGAACCACAGACATAGGGTTCGATTTAACCAACAGGAATTTAAACGGACCTGGTTTTGCCAGGCTTCGACCAGCTATCGGGACGGAACCACAGACATAGGGTTCGATTTAACCAACAGCAATTTAAACGGACCTGGTTTTGCCAGGCTTCGACTAGCTATTGGGACGGAACCACAGACATAGGGTTCGATTTAACCAACAGAAATTTAAACGGACCTGGTTTTGCCAGGCTTCGACCAGCTACCGGGACGGAACAACAGACATAGGGTTCGATTTAACCAACAGGAATTTAAACGAACCTGGTTTTGCCAGGCTTCGACCAGCTACCGGGACGGAACCACAGACATAGGGTTCGATTTAACCAACTGAAATTTAAACGGACCTGGTTTTGCCAGGCTTCGACCAGCTACCGGGACGGAACCACAGACATAGGGTTAGATTTAACAACCAGGAATTTAAACGGACCTGGTTTTGCCAGGCTTCGACCAGCTACCGGGACAGAACCACAGACATAGGGTTCGATTTAACCAACAAAAATTTAAACGTACCTGGTTTTGCCAGGCTTCGACCAGCTTTCGGGACGGAACCACAGACATAGGGTTCGATTTAACCAACAAGAATTTAAACGGACCTGGTTTTGCCAGGCTTCGACCAACTATCGGGACGGAACCACAGACATAGGGTTCGATTTAACCAACAGAAATTTAAACGGACCTGGTTTTGCCAGGCTTCGACCAGCTATCGGGACGGAACCACAGACATAGGGTTCGATTTAACCAACAAGTATTTAAACGGACCTGGTTTTGCCAGGCTTCGACCAGCTATCGGGACGGAACCACAGACATAGGGTTCGATTTAACCAACAGAAATTTAAACGGACCTGGTTTTGCCAGGCTTCGACCAGCTACCGGGACGGAACAACAGACATAGGGTTCGATTTAACCAACAGGAATTTAAACGGACCTGGTTTTGCCAGGCTTCGACCAGCTACCGGGACGGAACCACAGACATAGGGTTCGATTTAACCAACTGAAATTTAAACGGACCTGGTTTTGCCAGGCTTCGACCAGCTATCGGGATGGAACCACAGACATAGGGTTAGATTTAACCAACAGGAATTTAAACGGACCTGGTTTTGCCAGGCTTCGACCAGCTACCGGGACGGAACAACAGACATAGGGTTCGATTTAACCAACAGGAATTTAAACGGACCTGGTTTTGCCAGGCTTCGACCAGCTACCGGGACGGAACCACAGACATAGGGTTCGATTTAACCAACTGAAATTTAAACGGACCTGGTTTTGCCAGGCTTCGACCAGCTACCGGGACGGAACCACAGACATAGGGTTAGATTTAACCAACAGGAATTTAAACGGACCTGGTTTTGCCAGGCTTCGACCAGCTACCGGGACGGAACCACAGACATAGGGTTCGATTTAACCAACAGAAATTTAAACGTACCTGGTTTTGCCAGGCTTCGACCAGCTTTCGGGACGGAACCACAGACATAGGGTTCGATTTAACCAACAAGAATTTAAACGGACCTGGTTTTGCCAGGCTTCGACCAACTATCGGGACGGAACCACAGACATAGGGTTCGATTTAACCAACAGAAATTTAAACGGACCTGGTTTTGCCAGGCTTCGACCAGCTATCGGGACGGAACCACAGACATAGGGTTCGATTTAACCAACAGAAATTTAAACGGACCTGGTTTTGCCAGGCTTCGACCAGCTACCGGGACGGAACAACAGACATAGGGTTCGATTTAACCAACAGGAATTTAAACGGACCTGGTTTTGCCAGGCTTCGACCAGCTACCGGGACGGAACCACAGACATAGGGTTCGATTTAACCAACTGAAATTTAAACGGACCTGGTTTTGCCAGGCTTCGACCAGCTACCGGGATGGAACCACAGACATAGGGTTAGATTTAACCAACAGGAATTTAAACGGACCTGGTTTTGCCAGGCTTCGACCAGCTACCGGGACGGAACAACAGACATAGGGTTCGATTTAACCAACAGGAATTTAAACGGACCTGGTTTTGCCAGGCTTCGACCAGCTACCGGGACGGAACCACAGACATAGGGTTCGATTTAACCAACTGAAATTTAAACGGACCTGGTTTTGCCAGGCTTCGACCAGCTACCGGGACGGAACCACAGACATAGGGTTAGATTTAACCAACAGGAATTTAAACAGACCTGGTTTTGCCAGGCTTCGACCAGCTACCGGGACGGAACCACAGACATAGGGTTCGATTTAACCAACAGAAATTTAAACGTACCTGGTTTTGCCAGGCTTCGACCAGCTTTCAGGACGGAACCACAGACATAGGGTTCGATTTAACCAACAAGAATTTAAAAACAGAGTGAGATGAGTGGGATTTTTTCTTTCTTTCTTCCTTTTTTTTTTTTTTTTTTTTTAAAAATTTTGTGTGTGTGTGTGTGTGAGAGAGAGGGACAGCGGTTTTTATTTCAAAACTTAGTTGTCAAAACAAAAGACAGCGGTTTTTATTTCAAAACTTAGCTGCAAAACAAAAGACAAAAGACAACGGTTTTTATTTCAAAACTTAGCTGCAAAACAGAAGACAACGGTTTTTATTTCAAAACTTAGTTGCCGACACAAAAGACAGCGGTTTTTATTTCAAAACTTAGCTGCAAAACAAAAGACAACGGTTTTTATTTCAAAACTTAGCTGCAAAACAAAAGACAACGGTTTTTATTTCAAAACTTAGTTGCTGAACAAAAACTTGGAAAAGACTTTTTGGAAAGCATTAGAAACTCTCATGAATATGAAGAAGTCCTAAATGCATGATTTTTTTTTTGCTTTTTTTTTGTTTTGTTTTTTTTTTTGCTTTTTTGCTTTTTTGCTTTTTTTTTTTTTTTTAAATTGACCCTCAAATGAGAATATGACGCAAATGCGAGTTGCAAAATGTGACTCGAATGTCGCACAAAACATGAGTGCATGCGTTGACGTGTAATGTCAATGATGAAACAAAGCTCATTAATTCTGAGAAGCAACAATGCAATTGATAATTTAATGAGATATGTCTTGATTTGCTTGGCTTGACCAATGGATTTGACTTTGACTTTGAAAGCATGACGCAATGATGCATATGCATGCTAATGGTAGAAGATGAATGCAACATGTGTGCATAATATGTTAAAGATAATGGATGTCATGAATGCAACATGTATGCATGTGCATTAACAAAATGTCAAAAACGTAGCATGTATGCATGAACATGCTAGGAGTAGAATGACGAATGTCATGGATGCAGTATGTATGCATGATACTGATGCATATGCATCCTAAGGGTAGAACGATGTCATGAATGCAACATGTGCATAAGATGTTAAGGGTAATGAATGTCAAGAATGCAACATGTTTGCATGTGCATTAATCAAAATGTCCTAAATGCGGCATGTATGCAGGAGCATGCTAGGAGTAGGATGACGGATGTCATGAATGCAGTATGTATACATGATACTGATGCACATGCATCCTAGGGATAAAATAATGTCATGAATGTAACACGTATGCATGATACTGATGCATATGCATCCTAAAGATAGGATATGTCATGAATGCAACATGTGTGCATATGGTTATCAAAGGTAGAAGACTGACTGAATGCAACATGCTAAGGTAAGAAAAATGATCGAATGCAATGTGTGTGCAAGATTCATATGATTTACCAACTAGCCATGTAATGTGATTTTTTTTTTTTTTTTTTTTTTTTTTTTTTTTTTTGAAATTATGATGTTAATGATATCAACTTACATGATGAAATGCATGATTTGTCAAAACAAATGCTTAATCAAAAATAACTTTTGTGTTAATGAAATGATCAATCTTGGATTTTTTTGTGTTAATGAAATGATCAGCCAATACTTAGCGGGAAATCAAATGAAAATAATGGTGTCATCATCAGGATTGTTTTGGATTTTTTTTTGGATTTTTTTTTTTTTTTTTTTTTTTTTTGGAATGCTTTCACCTAAGAGAAATTAAATGTGTCAGTCCTAGATCACTCAACCATATTGGACAATGTGGGTTATTGGGTAGATTCTCATGTGCTAGGTTAGAGAACTTATCACAAGTAATTGATAATATTGAACATATTCTGATTAAACTGCTTCATAACTTAGCCTTGTAATGAACAAGAATGTTGGATTACAAGAAAGTGAATTTAGATTTGGAATATAGGATGACAATCAAGGAAAGGTTTTTTTTTTTTTTTTGGTAAGCAAATGAAAAAGGAATGCGAGGGAAGATGTAGTACTCCAATGCTTTCAGAAGATCTCTTGGACAATAAGAGATTGAATTTTTTTTTTTTTTTTTTTTTTTTTTTTTGTTTTTTGTTTTACATTTGTGTGAGAAATTGGAAACTGGTTAGACAGAAGGATGAGTGATATGACTTCATTTCCTTGGACAAGGGTTTTGAGAACTAAAAGTAGCTTCTTGAGAAATTCTCGCTTTTCTTTGAGTAAGCTCGAGATCTTTGATGATATTTGATCCATCGTGGCAAAGACGTAGGCTTTGTCCCAGTTTTGCAGATGTTGATCCGTCGCGTGGCAAAGGCATAGGCTTTGCCCCAGTATTGATGATGTGTGACTAAGATACCCCTAGCTTGGCGAGACGTAACCTCTAGATCTACTGATTGCACCAGTTTTTTTTTTTTTTTTTTTTTTTTGGAATGATACAATAAAATGCCCCAACTTAATGACGGTGACTTCGCTCTATTTGTGGCAAAGACGTGGGCTTTGCCCCAATATTGCAAAGACGAGGGCTTTGCCCCTGTTTTGCTGATGTCCAACAAGCTTTGTGAGATGTAGCTTCTTGATCAATTGATTGCACCATTTTTTTTTTTTTTTTTGCTTTTTTTTTTTTTTTTGAGACATGATGTAATAACGTGTCAGAACTTGTAGACGGTGGCTTTGCTCTAATTGTGGCAAAGACGTGGGCTTTGCCTTAGTGCTGCAAAGACGAAGGCTTTGCCCCAGTCTATGATAATGCTCGAACGTGTGGCAAAGGCCTAGGCTTTGCCCCAGTGTCACGAAGATGAGGGCTTTGCCCCAGTTTGATGATGGTGACTTCGCTCTTATGATAAAGACGTGGGCTTTGCCCTAGTGCTGCAAAGACGAAGGTTTTGCCCCAGTCTATGATAATGCTCCAACGTGTGGCAAAGGCATAGGCTTTGCCCCAGTGTCGCGAAGACGAGATCCAGTGTGACTCAGTCATAGGCTTTATCCTAATGTGGCGAAGGCGAAGGCTTTGCCCCAGCTTATTGATTTACCGCGGAGATCTTTCAGCGTCTTCAAGATGTAGCTTTTATTGCATCATCCTTGATTTTTTTTTTTTTTTTTTTTTTTTTTTTTTTTTTTTTTTTTTTTTTTTTTTACGGTGCAACCAGACTCTGATGTCACTCTAGCACACATCCCCTATCATTTCTTTATCCACACTTCTTGCGATGATGTTATCCTTGAGCAAAAACTCATTTAAGACCCTGAGGTAATTTCCAAAGTTACTACCTCTTTAGCTCTCAAAACCAACATCCTTAGTCCTGGAATCAATTTCTACTCGAGGAAAGAGATAGCTCAAAGAGTAGGAAAAAGGGGAATGAATTTATAGAGATGAAATTGAAATGAGAAATTACAAGTCTTAATTATGAAGCAGTAAATCACAAGCAATCGACACTATTTCATTATGTTTGAAGCTCTCTCGGTAACTTCGGGTGGATAATTTTGAGAAATTCGCCACATAATTGGGTGTGACATGCTTGCAAAAGGCTTGGTGGATAGAAAAAAGTAGAGATACACCGTATAAATGTAGATGATGAAGTTAACCCTAGATTTTACGGTGGATCTACAAATTGAGTAGATTGCCTCAAAATTATGTGTGACATGCAAATACAGAGTTTTACAGTGAGGAATTTTGAACTCTCGCTGCAAGATGGGTTTGCCCCAGTGTGATAATTTAAACACTGCTCAGTGGGGTATGATGATATGAATTTTAGCACATGAGGGATAATAATGGTCAAAATAAAGTTCTTCTCAATTTTCGAGTTTGGCTTAACAATTAAGTTTGAGAAGAGTATTTGAAAAGGTAATGAGATGGTTGAGACCGACAAATTTCTCAGAGAAAAGCAGTGAAAGCAACCATTTTTTTTTTTTTTTTTTTTTTTTTAACGATGATTTACCATGATTTGTATTCTATTCTCGCTAAAGTTTTAGCTAATAAGAACGACTAAAACAATCACAAGAATAATCAAGTAAATACACAAAAGACTTTTTTTTAATTTTTTTTTTATTTTTTTGCAAATGATGAGTTTTTTTAATTTCAAAATATGCACGAGATGCAATTTTCGAAAAATATGATTTTTATGTTATACCATGCGAAATGAGACGATGCATGAAATTATTCTTGTATGCAATTTTATGCAATTAAGAACAAACAAAATGCGATAATGTATGCATGAACGACATGATGTAATCAAACTGATTTTTTTTTTTGTTTTTTTTTTAAATGCATGAACAATTTTTATGATGTGATAACGTGGAGTTATGCAACGATTTTGATTTTTCTATCATGTAAAATTAAACGACACATGCATAGACACCCTTTTTATTTTATGCATGATATTATGCAAAATGTTTTTTTTTTTTTTGAAATGATAGAAATAACCATGCAAATGAGCTATTAAATGCATGATATGATGGAAAATGATTTTTTTGTCTTTTTGAGATGTTATGACTTGACATGCAAGATGAGCCGACGAATGCACAATGCAACGTTATGCAAATGATTAATGTTTTTTTTTTTTTTAAATTGGGATGTTATGACATGTTATGCAAGATGAGCTAATGCATATTTTTTTGTTTTATGTGTGAATTTTTTTTATGCATGCCTTTGAGACTCTATGTATGCAATGCAAAGTGAAATAATGCATGCATGAACATTTTCTATGATGCCTGTGATTTTTTTTTTATTTGTCATGCAAATGAGCTAATGCCGAAACATTTTTTTATGATGTGATGATGTGATGAACTTTGATGCATGCTTAATGAATTAACGATGTATGGACATTTTTTTGTGAATGTATGAAGTTATGCAACTGAATGATAAATCGCCATGCGAAATGAGTGAATGATGCAATGAACACATATTTTTTTTTTTGAATGATAATATGCAACTGAATGATAATTCGACATGCAAAATGAATTTATGATGCATGAACATGTTTTTTTTTTATTATGCATGATGACATGCAATGGAATGATAAACAAATGATCAAACGACATGCAAAATGAGATGATTTTTTTGACATGCGAAATGCATGAATTTATGTTTTTATTACACGTGCACGTGTGAAATGACACATGCAACATGAAATGATTTTTTGACATGCAAAATGCAAGAATTGATATTTTTATTACACGTGCACGTGTAAAATGACAACATGCAGTATGAGATGATTTTTTACATGCATGCAAAATGCATGAATTGATGTTTTTACTACATATGCATGTGCGAAATAACACCATACAAACATAAGACAATGCATGTTATGCATGAAATTTTTTTTTATGTACGCATGATATTGTGCAAATAATGGATGAGAAATGATAAATATTTTTGGAATGAACATTTATGCATGCAAATGATTTTTTTATTTTGTGTATGTCATCCAAAACGAAAAAATTCACAAATTTTTACTTATGCATGAATGATGAAATGAGACTCGATTTTTTTTTTTTTTTTTTTTTTTTTTTTTTTTTTTTTTTTTTTTTTTTTTAAACGTCTCTAAACCCTGAACGAAAGACTTTATTAGGATGAGAACGTGATGACTCGTAAAAAAAATGCATGATCCTTAAATTCTAAGATGTGGAAATACAAATGATTTTTGTTTGTTTTTTATTTTTGATTTTTTTCAAAAACTGACATACGTAAAACAAGTATTCACAAAGAAACTTTTTTGAAAACGAAAAAAGAACGAAGACTTTTCCTGCGCCTTTACGGGGGCATTTTACGTCCTTCCGTAGGTCGACATTACTTGACTCTCCATTCTAAACTTAAACGAAGAGGTCCCAATTATAATTGAATGCTAAAAATTAGCAAACGAATTAATTTGAACGTGAATCTTTCGTGCGCCATACAAGGGCGATTATGTCCCTTTGAAGGTCAGCATTACTTGATTATCAGTTCTAAACCTAAGGAGGACGACTCGATTTTTTTTTTATTTTTTTTTTTTTTTGTAAAAATAAAATAAAACACATAATGAAAACAACACACGCAACGTGAATGAAACAAGCAATATGATACAGGCGCGAGAATCAAACATGCGGCAAAGTAAGTGTATCCTACAATTCAGAGTTTTTTTTAAAAAAAAATTAACGGTTAGCCCTAGGATGTGTATGAGTGTGATTTAGGTTCTAAACAATCCTAAATAAAAACGGTCCCCAAGCTTTCCAACTGATTAAACAGCGCGAATAGCTCGAGTGGAGAATTTCATGCGCCTGCACGAGAACCGAAGTTCCACGAAGGTCACACTACTCAATCTCCGAATCTAATCCTAAATGGTAGAGCCCGGGTAGGAGGCTCGTGAACGTGTGTGTGAAATGCATGATAATGCAAACAATTTAAATTACGATAAATGAAATAAATTAAACAAAACAATGCATAACAACGCAATGAATTTAATAATAAACATGATGTGAGGGTAAGACTCTAAACATGAGGATAAAAGTCCCCAAATTAATTTGAAAGCTAAAGATTAGCTAACGAATCAATCTGAGCGAGAATCTTTCGTGCGCCATACAGGGGCAATTATATCCCCTTGAAGGTCGACATTACTCGATTCTCAATTCTAATCCTAAGAGGTAGAGCCCGGGTAAGAGGCTCGTGAACGTGTGTGAAATGCATGATAACGCAATAAACAGTAAATTGCGAGAACAACAGAACTAAAACCGGACGAAAATGAATATGCATGAGAGAAGCAACAAAAAACATAAAGATAAATAAACGACGATCGGCTCTAGGATGCACATGAGTGTGGTTTAGGTTCTAAACAATCCTAGAAGAAAACGGTCCCCGAGTTTTCCAACTGATTAAACAACATGGATAGCTCGAGTGGAGAATTTCATGCGCCTGCACGAGAACCGAAGTTCCACGAAGGTCACACTACTCTATCTCCGATTCTAATCCTAAATGGTAGAGCCCGGGTAGGAGGCTCGTGAACGTGTGTGAAATGCATGATCATGCAAACAATTTAAATTAAAACAATGCATAACAACGAAAATAATAAACATGATGTGAGGGTAGGGTTCTAAACATAAGCATAAAGGCCCCCAAATTAATTTGAAAGCTAAAGATTAGCCAACCAATTAATCTGAGCGAGAATCTTTCGTGCGCCATACAGGGGCAATTATATCCCCTTGAAGGTCGACATTACTCGATTCTCAAATCTAATCCTAAAAGGTAGAGCCCGTGTAGGAGGCTCGTGAATGTGTGTGAAATGCATGATAATGCAATAAACAGTAAGTTGCGATAAATAAATCAAGACAATTAGAACAACACATAATTAAATAAATAAAAGAAAGACAAACAAAGACCAAAAAAGAAGATTAGCTATATGTAAGATAAAATGCAATGACCTAGACCCACTAAAAAAAGTCCCCAGTGGAGTCGCCATGCTGTCGCAACGTTTTTGCGACGCGGAGCGGCCGACAACCTTCCTGTTAAACAGGGCTTTTCACAAAAAATGGAGTCGCCACCAATCATTTTGGGTGTGATTGGTCACCTTAAAAACACGGTCTACGAAGTAAAAATACGAGGTTCGGGGGTCGGTTGAGTGTAGGGAAGGTGCTAGCACCCTACAACATCCCGTTTAAAAACGGTAGCCAAAACATTTTATCCTAATTATCTAGCTAATTTCAAATGGTCCCTAACGAATAAAATAAACAATTAAAAAATAAAACAATGTCCCCACTAATTATATCCTAACTTTAAAGAAAGTCGGAATTTGATTTGGTGGGCAAGATTGTTAATTTCGCCATTAACGCCTTAATCCCGATACCGAGATCATAGAACTTTAAAAAATCATTTAATAAAATTGTTTTGTTTCAAATTCAATTTGAAATCCGATTAAAACTTGAATTAAAATTAAAATATTTTTGCTTTGAAAATAAACAATTTCGAAATTTAATTTAAACTTGATTTGAAATAAAAATCTTTTGTTTTTGAAATCAAAATAAATCGAAATTCAATTTTGAAAACTTAATTTTAAAATTAAAGGAAAACCTCTTTTTTAAAAAAAGAAGGGCGTTCTTGTAATTAGCGCATAATGGCTGTGTTTTGAAGATAGATTAACAACAAATCCTCCAAATAGGGAAACCTCTATTATTCCCGGGATTTCAATAAGGTTAAAATACCCTCGAGATGAGAGGAACAGTCCTTCATCTCTCCCGGGGTTAAAATTTAATATTAAAATACCCTCGAGATGAAAGGAATAGTCCTTCATCTCTCTCGGATTTGCAAATTAATGTTAAAATACCCTCGAGATGAAAGGAACAGTCTTTCATCTCTCCCGGGGTTACAAATTAAAACTAAACAAACGCGCATAAAATAACGAAGACGATAAAATGGAGCGACAGAAGAATAAATGATCAAATTAATGTAAGTAATCCCGAAAATAAACTTAAAAATTAAATTGAAACGAATAACAAACTAACATGCATATACAATATAACCTAGGTATATAAAGCAGGGTATATATTGAACATTCAGGGGTATATATCAAAATCAGAGGGGGTATATATGCATATAAACAGGGGGTATATATCAGATAGGCAGAGGTATATATGAGCACAAAACCAATCAGACACTTCACTAAAAGAACAGGGGCAAACTAGTAATTTTACTAAAAAAACCTAAAATGTCGTTACCCACGCAGCCGCCTGGTCTTCTTCTTCCATGATGCGCTTCTGCCATCGGAGCTCCGACCACCGCCGTTATTCATCGCCGCCGTCAGATTCAAGCTGGAAGCTTGCTGCCATCAGCTCGGGTTCGCCGGAGATGTCGCACGCCGCCTGGTTCGCCGCCGTCTGGTTTCGAGATGGAAGGAGCCGCCGTCGATCTGGTCTGCTCGAAAAAAGAAGAAGCTCCGCCGTCGAAGTTCAGATCCGTCTTCCCCTCGCCGTCGTCTGGGTTTACCACTGCTGCCGGAGAAGATGAAGTGCACCGGTCTCCGCTCGCCGTCGCCGCCGGTTCGAGGAGATGCTCGTGGTCTGTGCGGAGGTTGAAGACAAAGTCGTCGTCGCCGGTCTGCCATGAACGCCGCCGCTGATCTGATTTGTTTGAAGGTTGAAGATTGGCTCCGCCGTCTGGGTCTGAGGTTGAAGATCTCGACGTTGGTTCGCGCAGACGCCGCCGTGGTTGAAGGAAGAAGACGCACGCCGCCGTGAAGCCGAGGAAGAGGTTGCTGACGAATCTGGTTCGTGAAGATATTCGCCGGAGATTCGCCGCTGGTTGAGCTGAAGGAGACGCACGCCGCCGTGAAGCCGAGGAAGAGGTTGCTGGAGCTCGCCGCCGTGAAGCCGAATCTTGGAGTGACAAAATTACGCCGTGCGCGGTGGCTCTCCGCCTCGAGCTCACCATGGTCTTGCCGGAGCTCCGCCGTGCGTGGTGAAGTCGGATGGTGGCCGGATTTGATGGAGGTGATGGAATGGGGAAGAAGATGATGAATAGTGAGGATAGAGAATGGAGAGAAATGATTTCTTTAATGAGCTTTGGGATCACCAACAATTTGTCTTATTCCTCTTTCTATTTATAGCAATTTCTTAGGTCTAAAACATCCCAAATGGGCCTTGGTTTGGCTCTTCTTTTAAATTTCATGACCAACAAATCAAAGAACAGAACCGAAGCTCTAAACCGAAACACTAAACTCAAAACTTAAAATAAAACGCTAAATTGGAGTCTCGAGATCGGGACACTAAAATTGGAAACCCTAAAAATGGACCCTAGATTGGAACCCTAAATTAGAAACCCTAAAAACAAATCGCGGTGGAAAACCGAGATCGAAGTGCTAAACCCTAACAAAACCCGGGAAGCTTCGAACGACCCACTAACAGAATACAAATTTTTTGTGATTTTCTTGAAAACTCCGAAAATGACGAAAAAACGCGAAATTAAAGAAAAACTCCAAAAATATTTAAAAATGAGTGAAAAACATAAAATATGTGAAAAATCTAAAATGATGATAAATAAGGCCGGACGAAATACGGTGTCTACAGTTAGTAGCATGCTTAATTAACAGTTCATGCTCAAGTTGTTCTTCCATCAGTGAATCTACTACATCTACACTTGCACAGGATTCAGAATCAGAGGGATACCTTAGAGCTTTAAATACACTGAATTTAACCTCCTCATCATGAACTCTCATGGTGAGCTCACCTTTCTGGACATCGATTAAAGCCCTACATGTGGCTAGAAATGGTCTGCCCAATAAGATTGGTACCTCCTTGTCTGCCTCATAATCCAGAATGATGAAGTCTGCAAGAAAGATGAATTTGTCAACCTTGACAAGTATATCCTCAATTTTCCCCTTCGGGTATGCTATGGATCTGTCTGCAAGCTGCAAGGTGACAGTAGTAGGTCGTGCTTCCCCTATTCCAAGCTGACGGAATAGTGACAAGGGCATGAGATTGATGCTTGGTGGACGGATTTTTGAATATCCGCCTAATCTCAAGCTGTCGAGGCTTGCCAAAATACGATTTATAATGCCTATTGCCAAGGCTTTGCAGCCAGTGGTAACAGGGTCGATCCAAGGAATAGGAGAGTTGAATTTACTAGCGAAATTGGGATTTGATTGATTAATTGGTAACGGGGGGTTTTATCATGCAAATAGGAAATAATGAGAAAGCTAACGGAAGAAGGAAATAATAAGAAGAGAACGTGTGCACGGTTTGGGGAGTCTCGGGGTCAATTGTTAGACAAATACAACTTATCATTTAATTCTAATAACATGGAATTCAATTTACTAAGCACGCGGACGACTACCAGAGAAGCCCCAAAGTAGCCGACTCCATGGATTTTAATTAGGCCACACAGTCCTAATTACACGTTATCTAATCTCACATTAAGATGATCAGTCCTAAGATGAATTTAGACAGTCACTAGCTAACCGCGACGAACATTCGGGCGTGAATTCTAATTGCTAGTAGGTTGCCCGCAAACGCTGTATGCAACCAACAATTATCCTACCCGACCCGATACTTCGATTTAGTTCTATTTACCTGTGTTACTTAGTCGAGCAGTGAGAGGCACGGCATCGCTACTCTTTAACATACACAACATGCGAAACTACCCGAGTGTCAATCAACGTATTTTAGCATGCGCGTTGGATTAAGCAAGGTAAATAAATGCAATGTAAACAGAACCAATATGCAAATTATACTCAGATTATCAAAGCAATAAGAGTCTAACAAAATTCCCCTAAACAAATCCCAAACCGTCACCCTTACCTTAGCCGCTCATGGCGCGGTTCGTCAATCCCGCTCCACCAACGACCATGGAAGAGTTCATCTACCTATTACAATGGAAAGTGGAGCTCACTCGCATGCCAACAATGGCGGAGCTCCACGGAATATAGAGAGAAAATGGGGAAGAAGAAGAGTGGAATCGCCGGAATCCGCCAAGAGAAGAAGAAGAAAAAGCTCTCTAAAAAAGTGCAGGAAAATCGTCTTTTAGCTACTGTCTTCGTCGTAGCGTCGAGACGCTAGGCCAGCGTCTCGACGCTGTGCCCTAAGTAATCCGCGCGCGCGCGATGGCGTCGCGACGCTAGGCCAGCGTCGCGACGCTGCCCCGATGAATTTCCAGCGCGCGCCTCCTCCGAAGCGTCTCGACGCCAAGCAGGGTCTCGACGCCAGGGCAGCGTCGAGCTAGCGTCTCGACGCTATCACTCGACGCTTGCTCTCGGGTTTTTCCAGCGTCGAGCCAGCGTCTCGACGCTATAGCTCGACGCTGGCTCTCGGGTTTGGGGCTGATGCTTTGCCTCTCCAAGGCTGTTTTGGCCCGTTTCTTCACGGAACAAGTTCCCCTCTTCCCGATGCATTCCCGGGGCGCTAAAACTTTGCTTTAAGCTCTCGATCATGCCCAATGGACGCACGAGCTCTTTGCCGCTTTTCTCCTACAAAAGAGATACATTTAATCAATTGCGAGTGGCCTTTAGCTATAATTAGGACGTATTTAATAGCTCCAAACTGGAGTTATCAAACACCCCCAACTTAAACATTGCTAGTCCTCGAGCAAGCACTACAAAGACATTGACTCTAAGGACGCGCTTACATGCATTCTAACTCAAACCTCCATGCATATTGAAATTTCAAACACGAGTATAATCATGGAAGCATTTTGTTCATGTATTAACTAGGACATATCAAAAATTAACTCTTGCCCCCTAACGTGTGTGTGTGCTAGACAACCACTCCTAAATTCACGTAAACCTGGAAAACCTACATGCAACGCACATCCCGTTTTCCCCCTACTTCTAGCGTTTAAGAACAGCTACACTTGACTTACACGAGAGAGAGAAGTAAATTAAGAGACCTAATTATTTTCTCATTCTTTTTCTTTCTTTTCAAAAGTACTTTGTACTCTTTTATTTTGGGTTCTTTGAACCAACCTTTCATTTCTTTTTCCTTCCTACTCGAGATGCCTAACACGTCAAATTCATGCATAAAACTTCACGTTTTTAAGGACTAACGCTCACTTCTTTTAAGCGCTTAAAAAAAAGAAGGAGGAGCGCCTCGAGAGAAATTTTCTATAGAACATGCTTTTCTATTTTTTTTCATTAGGCTAAGCACATGCTTCCTCAATTAATTAGCTACTAACTCTCATGCAACAAGCTACCTAAGGGTGCCTTTCGGGGTGACAACGAGAATTAGCTAAACATGCGACAGACCAAGCTTACGGAATCTAGGGAGAAGTTGCTAAGTGCGCGATGAGTGCAAGGGAGCAACAGAAAAAATTTTAAAAATTTTTGACATGAACCTAATAAACACAAAACTCATGCAAAAACTCGATTATGAACATGCTCAGATTTCCAACATGCATTTCCTAGGCTATCACAGTCAGAAAACAATAAACAGAGTCCCAAGCACTTCAATATCTTTATAGCACTTCTCAACAAACTACACATGCACATCCATCGGACTACTCCACCCCCAACTTCAAAATTTGGCATTGTCCTCAATGCCAATCAGTCAGATACAATAAAGTAAAAGGGAAGCAGAAATACACTTCCCTGACTCTTGGTGAAGCTGGCGAGGGTGAGGAAGCGGCGCACGAACGCATCAGAGCCCAAAATTGTCTTCTCTTCCTCGATTCCCTAAAAAAAAAAACAGCAAGCTAATTAATACTAAAAAGCAATAAAACTAAACTAAAGCATAAAAACAGTTCAACACTCGGGTGCCTCCGAGAAGGGCAGAATTTTTAAAGTCGGTTGCTCGACTGTATTCTCTCAACAGACTCATCCATAGTCTGTAGGTGCGGGGGACGATCCAGACTTGTCCTTGGCCACACCTTCTCTGCCATCCACCTGAAAAATATTTTGCACTCTTCGTGCCTCGGGCACGTGAATATCAGACATGTTAGTGCAAAATCCAGTGTCATTATCACACACATTTAAATCAGAAATTTTTACCGAGACATGGGAACCATCCCTCAAGCGCGAGGGTAGACTCCCATTCTCGACATGCTCAACAACAGACAAATTCTCGTCATTTACAAACGATTTCGATGCATTTATAATAAACTCGTTCACCGTTCCATCAAATTCTACAGACAAAGCACCCCTATCAACATCTATCTTGACCTTAGCGGTCTTCATAAATGGGCGGCTGTTGCGTGCTCAATGTGTTAAAGATAAATAAGCAAGAAGGTAGAGAGAGCACTCAGAACATGCAAGCATACATGGTCTCACAGCAAGTAGTAAGTATATTTCATTCGTTTTTTCCACAGAGACTCATTTTTAGCTATTCATGAAGTGTATTTGTTAAGAAAGAAGGGGTGGATTTGATGGGGTAAAATTGGTTTTTAATTATCTAAGTTTTGCTGAATGTGTAAAGGAATGCAACATAAACAAATGCAAATTGAAATTAGACTCAAAAGACAAGAGATGGAATTAATAAACGAAGAAGAAAACAGCTAAACAGAAAGATAACTTAGCAGAATTGCGGACACCGCAATTTTACCGCAATTGAATAACAGCGAAAGTGTGTAAATGGGCGAATTAAGGGCTACTAATGACTATCCTATAGGCATTTTTGTACGATCCCCAAGCATTGGATCTACTCTCTATGCATCAAACTCACTCTATCTCATGTATCGTCCGATTCCATGCATTAGATTCTTTAGTTTACTCGACTCAAAGTAAGGTCTTAAGCATCTTGTTAAAGCAGAAGTGTTTAGTTTGTACTAGGGAAACGCCTATTCCTAGGCCGTTTCCTGGTTACCATGAAAGGCTAGCATGATTATACGACTCTGAACTCTTACTCCTTCCAGAGGTTAGGAGTTCTTTGGACAAAATGGATGGCCAATCGAAATTGCCCGTGGGATGAAGCTTACATACAATCAATGGTTCGAGAGCTATCCTACATACTTGGTTCACGTTTTTAAGCCTATAGTTCTGTCATTAGCATGCCCCTAGGTGACTTAGCTACTCATGGATATATGGAGAACAGGAATACAAGATAAAACAGACATGCTTAGAAGGGAAATGAATTCAAAACAGTAAGATAATACCGTAGCAGCAGAAGATGGAAACTGTGAAATGCAAACTTGTAATTTGATTATTTTGAAGGTTTGAACGAACAAAGGGAAACTTAAAGTAAATAATTCAAAGACAGACAACAACGAAATGCAGTAGATAAAACACTAAACTAGAAACAACAACTGATCAAAGCTGGAAATTAGAAGAATAAGACAGAAAACAGTAAAGGGTGCTTGAAAGCCTCGTTGCAGTCGCCTCGAATGAAGGGGATGAAAGGGCAGCCTTGCTTGGATGAATCCAATCGAGAGAGAAGAAGAATCTCCTCTCCTTCCTATCAGATTATCGATTCCAACAGCTGAGACTCTCACTCCAACAGACGGCAAAGGAAAACAGGGCGAAAAGATGGACTGCGAGAAGACTCTACGCTTTCGGATGATGACTGAACCTCCGACTTTGGCCCCCTTTTATAGTAGTTTGCAGGTGCGTTTGGGCCAAGGAGAACCATCAATCTTCAACGTCATATATCAGAATGGATGGAGGAGAAAGAATGAATCCCTGAAATTACGGAAATTAACAGAAAATGATCAGTCAACTTACGGTTTTCACTTGAATAATTGCGGCTTCAGCAATGTTTTCGCAATGCTGTCGCAATGCAGTTTTTTTCATTTTTTTCCTTCGGTTTTCAACCTTTTTCTTTCCTATTGTGCATAAGTCCTAATTTAGCTACCTTCTTCTCATTCTCATATTTAAGCATAGGTTTAGGCTAAATGCTATCAAAAACACCTAAAAGTGTTCATCTTCTTAAGCTAAATGGGTCCTAAATAAGTCACTTTCAGAGACTTAACACACCCCCAAACTTAAGGCTTTGCTTGTCCTCAAGCATACTAAGGACTTACCTAGGCTGCTGTTTCACCTTCTTTAACCACTTTACTGACTCCCTTATATCCCTATCTATAGCACTGCTGTCCTGTGACACACTTCTCAGTTTAGAACTACCCTCTTATCTAGCTTCTTCTGACTTTGCCTGCCTAACACTCACCTGCTTTTATTAACTTCCTACAGCTGATCTATTTGCTTTTGTCATATCATGCCACTATCCCTAAGGTTTCAAATTCTGCCTAGCTTTACCTCAGACTCAGTACATGCTTCTAGCTTTACTTTTAATGTGTCTAGGAATCCTTAGAGTCATGCCAGTCTTAGTATTAACGGTGACAGTAGTACTTTCAAGAACAACCTAAACCCTGGCATCACTACATTGGAAAAAACACTCATCTCCCTAAACAAACCTACAAGTTACAACTTTGTGCTTAGCTAATTGAGGATCAGAGTTCTTTTTAAATAGGACACCTAAGCCACAAAGTTATAACTCTGGTAACGATATTTTTGAACTATCGCTATAAACTCAAGCTGTCGAGGCTTGCCAAAATAAATTTATAATGCCTATTGCCAAGGCTTTGCAGCCAGTGGTAACAGGGTCGATCCAAGGAATAGGAGAATGAATTTACTAGTGAAATTGGGATTTAATTGATTGATTGGTAACGGGGGGGTTTTAATCATGCAGAGGTAAAACAATAAGAAAGCTAACGGAAGAAAGGAATAATATGTAGAGAACGTGTGCACGGTTTGGGGAGTCTCGGGATCAATTGTTAGACTAATTCGGTTTATCCTTTAATGCTAAAATCATGGTATTCAGTTCATTATACACGCGGACGACTACCAGAGATGCCCCAAAGTAGCCGACTCCATGGATTTTAATTAGACCACACAGTTCTAATTACACGTTATCTAAGCTTACATCAAGGTGATCAGCCCTAAGGTAAATCTAGACAGTCACTAGCTAACCGCGACGAACATTTAAGCGTGAATTCAAATTGCTAGTAGATTGCCCGCAAACGCTGTATGCAATCAACAACTATCCTACACGGCTTAATACTTCGATTTAATTTCATCTACCTGTGTTACTTAGTCGAGCAGTGAGAGGCACGGCATCGCTACTCTTTAACATACACAACATGCATAATTACTCGAGTGTCAATCGTCGAAATTAAACATGCGCGTTGGATTAAGCAAAGTAGACAAATGCAAATAAACAGAACCCAATATGCATGAATCAAAACTCAGATTATCAAAACCAGATCGTCTAACAAAATCCTCCTAAACCATTCCCAAACCGTTCACCCTTACCTTAGCCGCTCATGGCGCGGTTTGTCAATCCCGCTCCAACAACGACCACGGAGGAGTTCATCTATCTATTACAAAAGGGAAGTGGAGCTCGCTCGCATGCCAACAATGGCGGAGCTCCACGGAAAGTAGAGAGAAAATGGGGAAGAAGGGAAGAAGAATCGCCCAAATCGGTTGAGAGATGAAGAAGATAGAGCTTGGAGAAGATGATGCAAAAATCTGCAGAAAAATCGTCCTTAAGCTGCTGTAATCGTCGTAGCGTCGAGACGCTAGGCCAGCGTCTCGACGCTGTGCCCTAAGTGAACCGCGCGCGCGCGCGCTGGCGTCGCGACGCTGCCCCGATGAATTTCCTGCGCGCGCCTCCTCCGGAGCGTCTCGACGCCAAGCAGGGTCTCGACGCCAGGGCAGCGTCGAGCTAGCGTCTCGACGCTATCACTCGACGCTTGCTCTCGGGTTTTTCCAGCGTCGAGCCAGCGTCTCGACGCTATAGCTCGACGCTGGCTCTCGGGTTTGGGGCTGATGCAATGCCTCTTCAAGGCTGTTTTGGCCCGTTTCTTCACGAGACAAATTCCCCTCTTCCCGATGCATTCCCGGGGCGCTAAAACTCTGCTTTAAGCGCTCGAACATGCCCAATGGACGCACGAGCTCTTTGCCGCTTTTCTCCTACAAAAGAGATATATTTAATCAATTGAAAGCGGACTTTAGCTATGATTAGGACGTATTTAATAGCTCCAAAATGGAGTTATCAAACACCCCCAACTTAAACATTGCTAGTCCTCGAGCAAGCACTACAAAGACATTGACTCTAAGGACGCGTTTACAAATATTCTAACTCAAACCTCCATGCATATTGAAATTTAAACACGAGCATAATCATGGAAGCATTCTGTTCATGTAATAACTAGGACATATCAAAAATTAACTCTTGCCCCCTAACGTGTGTGTGTGCTAGACAACTACTCCTAAACTCACGTAAACCCGGAAAACCAACATGCAACGCACATCCCGTTTTCCCCCTACTTCTAGCGTTTAAGAACAGCTACACTTGACTTACACGAGAGAGAGAAACAAATTAAGAGACCTAATTATTTTCTCATTCTTTTTCTTTCTTTTCAAAAGTACTTTGTACTCTTTTATTTGGGTTCTTTGAACCAACCTTTCATTTCTTTTTCTTTCCTACTCGAGTTGCCTAACACGTCAAATTCATGCATGAAACTTCACGTTTTTAAGGACTAACGCTCACTTCTTTTAAGCGCAAATAAGAAGGAGGAGCGCCTCGAGAGGAACTTTTCTACTAAACATGCTTTTCTATTTTTTTTTTATTAGGCTAAGCACATGCTTTCTCAATTAATTAGCTACTAACTCTCATGCAACAAGCTACCTAAGGGTGCCTTTCGGGGTGACAACGAGAATTAGCTAAGCATGCGATAAACTAAGCTTACGGAATCTAGGGAGAAGTTGCTAAGTGCGCGATGAGTGCAAGGGAGCAACAGAAAAAATTTTAAAATTTTTGACATGAACCTAATAAACACAAAACTCATGCAAAAACTCGATTATGAACATGCTCAGAATTCCAACATGCATTTCCTAGGCTATCACAGTCAGAAAACAATAAACAGAGTCCCAAGCACTTCAATATCTTTATAACACTTCTCAACAAACTACACATGCACATCCATCGGACTACTCCACCCCCAACTTCAAAATTTGGCATTGTCCTCAATGCCAACCAGTCAGATACATCAAAGTAAAAGGGAAGAAGAAGTACACTTCCCTGACTCTTTGTGAAGCTGGCGAAGGCGAGGAAGAGGAGGCGGCGCACGAACGCATCAGAGCCCAAAATTGTCTTCTCTTCCTCGATTCCCCTAAAAAAAAACAGCAAGCTAAATTAATTCTAAAAAGCAAGAAAACTAAACTAAAGCATAAAAACAGTTCAACACTCGGGTGCCTCCGAGAAGCGCAGAATTTTTAAAGTCGGTTGCTCGACTGTATTCTCTCAACAGACTCATCCATAGTCTGTAGGTGCGGGGGACGATCCATACTTGTCCAAGGCCACACCTTTTCCACCATCATCCACCTGAAAAATGTTTTGCACTCTTCGTGCCTCGGGCACGTGAATATTAGACATGTTAGTGCAAAAATCAGCGGTTTCATCCATCAAATTCAAATCAGAAATTTTAACCGAGACATGGGAACCATCCCTCAAGCGCGAGGGTAGACTCCCATTCTCATCATTCTCACAAACAACAGAAACATTCGCAACAGATTTCCCATCAAACAAAGAAAACTCATGCAAAGTATCATCAAACTCTAACGAAACGACGCCCTTATACACATCGATTTTGACCCTAGCGGTCTTAAGAAAAGGGCGTCCTAACAGCATAGAGGACGAAGCATGCGACAAATTTTCTTTCATATCTAAAACAAGGAAATCAGCAGGAAACGTCATATTCCCTACTCTAACTAGAACATCCTCTACCTTCCCCCTAGGACAGATGCTCGACCCATTAGCCAACTGAACAGAAACATTACATTCATGCATTTCATTTAAATTCAGTTCACGATACAATGCATAAGACATAACATTTACAGAGGCTCCTAGGTCTAACATGGCATTACGAACAATTTTACTACCTATAGTGCAAGGGATAGTAAAGGTACCTGGATCGTTGCACTTTGCAGGCAACGTACCTGGGAGTAAGGCAGAGACGTTCTCTTTCTTTTTCTCAGTCCCTCTGGACTTCCTTTTCGTAGTGCACCAGCTCCTTAAGAATTTTGCATATTTGGGCACTTGACTGACTGCCTCTAGGAGCGGGATATTCACCATCACCTTTTGGAAGGTTCGCAGGACCTCCTCGTCATCGGATTCCAAAGTAGGCTTCGCAAGCCTACTCGGGAATGGTGCTTTGGCAACATCCACAGGTACACTGACCTTCTCATTTATCTTCTCATTCTGAGTCTCAGGAGCAATCGGGGCGGACTCATTCAGGCTGTCCGTGGCTTCCTTCGCAGCTCTGGTGGAAAGTGACTTCCCACTGCGCAGCTGAATGGCACTCACGTTTTCACATGAGTTAACTGTAGTTTGGGAAGGAAGCTTCCCCGAGCTCTTGCTCTCGATCTTACTAATAGACACCGCCATCTGTGTCAGCTGCTTGTTCAAATTCTGCAGCTCTGCCTTATGAGAATTAAGCTCCTCGCGAGCCTCTTTCTGGAACTGGCTGGTGCTAGTCACGATGGTCCTGACCATCTCTTCAAGTGAGCTGGAGGAGCTCGAAGCTTGAGCCTGGGTGGAAGAGTTAGGCCTATCCTGAGACTGGCCTTGAAAACGGGTTTGTCCTTCCCTATTCCCATAACTGAAGTTAGGATGGTCACGCCAACCGGGGTTATAAGTGCTAGCATATGGATCATACTTCCTTGGGTTGGAAGCATACCCCCCGATTGCATTGACCTCCGCCTCTTCGCGGTGTCCTCCAACAAATTTTTTCAACATACTCCCTATCTCGGCCACCTGGGCCCTCATTTCAGACATTTCATGGCTCTGAGCCACGCTGTGCACTTGTCCTTGCCCCCTGATCCCAAACTGCTGCGAGTTGGTAGCCATATTTGCAATGAGCTGCTTGGCCTCAACTGGGGTCTTGTCAATCAGTGCCCCTCCACTCGCTGCATCGATCATCTGCCTGTCGTGGGGCGTCATCCCCTCGTAGAAATACTGTATGAGCAGCTGATCGGCGATCTGGTGGTGTGGGAAACTCGCGCACAGGCGCCCAAAGCGTTCCCAATACTCATGCAGGGACTCACCTACATCCTGGGTGATCCCATATATCCTCTTCCGCAGAGTAGTGGCCAAGGATGCGGGAAAGTATTTCTCCAAAAATACCCGCTTCATATCCTGCCACGTGTTGATTGATCCGGAGGGCAAGTAATACAGCCAGTCTCTGGCTTTGTCCTTGAGCGTGAAGGGGAATGCCCTCATATTCAGTTGCTCCTCCGTAACCCCTGCGGGCTTCATTCCCGCGCAGACGCAATGGAATTCCATCAAATGCTTGTTGGCGTCCTCACCTGCGTTTCCATGGAAAGAAGGTAACTGGTGAATTAAACCAGATTTCAATTCAAAGTTACCTGCTACCACGGGGTAGTTAATGCACAAGGGCTGCAGGTTCAGGTCTGGCGCTGCCAGTTGCTTCAGCGTCCGTGGCGCTTCACCTTGCGCCATCTCGTCAAATAAGAAGGGATTGCCTTCTTCTCTTTCAAACGTTCCTTGCCCCTCCCGGGCTTCTCTACGTAACCTCCGCTCCTCTCTGTCAATCTCAGGAATATACTGCAAACTACCCTCAGAGGAACGGGTCATACACAAACAAAAATCTAAACATACAACATACAAACAGAAAAAATTTTCAGTCAACCATCAATAAATCAAATTCAAACTTCAATCATAAATTCAATCAATTGCCTACTCCCCGGCAACGGCGCCAATTTTGGTAACGATATTTTTGAACTATCGCTATAAACTCAAGCTGTCGAGGCTTGCCAAAATAAATTTATAATGCCTATTGCCAAGGCTTTGCAGCCAGTGGTAACAGGGTCGATCCAAGGAATAGGAGAATGAATTTACTAGTGAAATTGGGATTTAATTGATTGATTGGTAACGGGGGGGTTTTAATCATGCAGAGGTAAAACAATAAGAAAGCTAACGGAAGAAAGGAATAATATGTAGAGAACGTGTGCACGGTTTGGGGAGTCTCGGGATCAATTGTTAGACTAATTCGGTTTATCCTTTAATGCTAAAATCATGGTATTCAGTTCATTATACACGCGGACGACTACCAGAGATGCCCCAAAGTAGCCGACTCCATGGATTTTAATTAGACCACACAGTTCTAATTACACGTTATCTAAGCTTACATCAAGGTGATCAGCCCTAAGGTAAATCTAGACAGTCACTAGCTAACCGCGACGAACATTTAAGCGTGAATTCAAATTGCTAGTAGATTGCCCGCAAACGCTGTATGCAATCAACAACTATCCTACACGGCTTAATACTTCGATTTAATTTCATCTACCTGTGTTACTTAGTCGAGCAGTGAGAGGCACGGCATCGCTACTCTTTAACATACACAACATGCATAATTACTCGAGTGTCAATCGTCGAAATTAAACATGCGCGTTGGATTAAGCAAAGTAGACAAATGCAAATAAACAGAACCCAATATGCATGAATCAAAACTCAGATTATCAAAACCAGATCGTCTAACAAAATCCTCCTAAACCATTCCCAAACCGTTCACCCTTACCTTAGCCGCTCATGGCGCGGTTTGTCAATCCCGCTCCAACAACGACCACGGAGGAGTTCATCTATCTATTACAAAAGGGAAGTGGAGCTCGCTCGCATGCCAACAATGGCGGAGCTCCACGGAAAGTAGAGAGAAAATGGGGAAGAAGGGAAGAAGAATCGCCCAAATCGGTTGAGAGATGAAGAAGATAGAGCTTGGAGAAGATGATGCAAAAATCTGCAGAAAAATCGTCCTTAAGCTGCTGTAATCGTCGTAGCGTCGAGACGCTAGGCCAGCGTCTCGACGCTGTGCCCTAAGTGAACCGCGCGCGCGCGCGCTGGCGTCGCGACGCAAGGCCAGCGTCGCGACGCTGCCCCGATGAATTTCCTGCGCGCGCCTCCTCCGGAGCGTCTCGACGCCAAGCAGGGTCTCGACGCCAGGGCAGCGTCGAGCTAGCGTCTCGACGCTATCACTCGACGCTTGCTCTCGGGTTTTTCCAGCGTCGAGCCAGCGTCTCGACGCTATAGCTCGACGCTGGCTCTCGGGTTTGGGGCTGATGCAATGCCTCTTCAAGGCTGTTTTGGCCCGTTTCTTCACGAGACAAATTCCCCTCTTCCCGATGCATTCCCGGGGCGCTAAAACTCTGCTTTAAGCGCTCGAACATGCCCAATGGACGCACGAGCTCTTTGCCGCTTTTCTCCTACAAAAGAGATATATTTAATCAATTGAAAGCGGACTTTAGCTATGATTAGGACGTATTTAATAGCTCCAAAATGGAGTTATCAAACTCCTAGGTATACATTCTTCTTCCCTATTCTTTTCCCTTTTTCTTACTTAGGTGGAGCCTATCCTTTGGTTGCCTTTTGATGCAATGCCACTTGTGGGTCACACACTTGGCATTGACTACTTAGCAACCTCAGAGAGACCCCCCTCTTTATTCTATTTTTCATTTTTTTTTTTTTTTTCAGTTCATCATTTTTTGTAAAGGAGAAGAAGAATGCTTATGTTTCTAAGGGAGAGAGGAATGTTCCTAGGCCTAGGGTGGCCTCCCCCAAACTTCAACTACTCATTGTCCCCAATGAGTGTCGGAGGTGGCACACCCCCAAACTTGTCCTAGAAGCATCTAGTCTAAGGTAAAACAAAGAGAATCTAAAGCCCTAGGCATAGACAAAACATTCAAATGACAAATATCACAGCAGCAAAAATAATAAAAAAAAACAGACAGTTAAGGGCTTAAAGCTGTGCATGCTGAGCTTTTTAGAGGTTGATTTTAAACTAACAAAGGGTGTCCTATGACACTCATCCAGCATGCATTTAGATAAGCTATATAAGGTAGTCATGTTAGCAGCAAAAGATAGAATTTAAACAGATTACAGCCTAGCTAAACAGACAGTCCAAAACATGCTTTCAGTCATGAAAATTGCGGGTACCGCAATTATTTCGCAATTAGATCAGGGCAGATATAACAGTGATTAAGGCCCCTAAGCATGCTCTTTCCAGTCATTCAAGCTCTCCTAAAAATAAAACAAAACTAACCTATCTAGTCACCTATCATACACTATACTAAGCAAAATTAAAAACATAAAACTAAGCATCTACGACAGATCAAAAATGTACTTAAAACAGCATCATTCACATAATTTATCAGAAAGCAGAAAATTGTTTGTCTTTTTTTTCTAAGGGAACAGCAATACTCCCTTCAGTGCACTTCAAACCAGCACTCAAACTTCTTCATCTTCATCAGGCTGCCGTGGTCGTGGGGGCACCCATGGAGTCAGGAGATTTGTGGGGAAGTCCGGGAAGATGCACCCAAGTTGGTCTGCAACTTCCTTGTCCCTCGCCTGCGCATAAGTGGCCCATTGAGCCATTCTCCTCTGCATATCCATCAGGCAGGCCATGGATAGGGACTGTTCAGCAGCCAGCCTATCCAGTTCAAACTCCATATTCCCCTTCCTCCTCAGCCTCAGGTTAGCAGGCAGCTCCAAGTGGCCCGTGTAAGCCATTTGCTGCTCCATGCGCTCGGTGGGGACTCCTGCAAGCAAACATAGTTTGGTTATGGTGTTAGGGAAAAACAGTGGTCCCTTACCTTTCTTGGCGCACTCAGCAATAGCAGCAGTGATGACTTCTCCCACGTTGATCGTGAGACCTCTCATTATCGCATACACCAGCAGCGATCGGCTCTGGTTGATTGTAGTCTCGTGAGTCACTGGGGACAATCTCCTTCTCACGAACGCAAACCAAACAGCTGCCTTAGCCGTGAGGTTGGCACTCATGAGAGTGTGCCTCCCATTGCGTGATACAGTCCACGCTGCCTCAGGCTGGCCAATGGTTCGAATGGCCTCCTCCAGCACTGCCTCCGTAGGCTCATCAACGATCCGTGCATAATCTGTATGTGTTTGGCCCTTGAGACCATAGGCTTCGTTGATGGCCTTGGCTGAGAAATCCACTTCTACCCCTCTGACCACAGACAGGCCATCCTTAGGGCTGAGCACATTGGCGTAGAAATCATACACCATGCTCGTGTAGGCTGGATTGGGCGGTCTGCAAAATTCCTCCCAGCCGTGGTTCATCACTCCTGCGCGCAAGAACTGCGGCAGGTCAGCAGGTCGGTCGAGGAAACCTTTCTCGTGCAGCAACTCCCTCTTCCTCAACTCAGCACCCCTGGATTCAGCATCAGAGGAAACATACCTCACTGACTGAGGCTCGTCTTCAGGGTAGAGCTTTGCCTTCCCCTTATTTGATGGCCTGGCTGACTCGGCAGCCTCAACCTTGAGTCGTTTGAGCGATGGCTCAGTACTTTCCTTCTCTGATGAAGGTACCTCCTTAGCCTTCTTCCTCTTTAGTTTCTTGGATCGCTTGGCTTTAAGGATCTTGGCCTTCTTCTTCTTCTTCAGCTTGGCCTCAATGTTGATCTGCTGTAGGCATGCCCCCAGCGTCTCTTCCATGGAATCATCCTGCTGTGCAGGACTCTCTGGGCTAGCTTCCCTTGCAGGTGAGAAGACCTCGTCTTCACCACCTTCCCCACTGCCCTGAGTGGATTCCTGGTACTCCCCATAGGGGAATTCAGGGTCAGGCCGTGGAGGCGTGTGTGAAGGTGTGGCACTCTGCTCTGCTGTAGGCGTCTGCACAGAATTCAGTGGTGAAGACGGCGTTTCAGGGCTCTGTGCAGGCGGTGACGATGAAAGCTCTGGGCTGTGCACTGGTTCAGATGATGAAGGGTTGTGCGCAGGTGAGGCAGATGGCGCCGAACTCTTCTTGGGCGACTCGTGGGACGCACGATCTGTTTCTTGACTCTCCACAGAGAGAGTCTTGGCTTTGCTTGGTTCGGCGGCCGTCTCGATACTCCACCGGCGTTTCTTAGGCGTGCCCGCTGGTTCAGAAGGTCCAGCAGGGATCTCAGTGACAACCCTCCACTTCTTCCTACGGATCGGAAGCTTGGGGAGAGGTCCGGTGCGTACAGCCCCAGCATCTGCAAGGGTCAGAAGTGCTTCCCTTGCAGCCGCTTCAGCTGCGTCATCAGCCTTCTTCTTGGCTGCGGATCTTTCAGCCCTTGTGGACACCATTGTCGAATCTTGGAGGTTTGGAGAGAAGGATCAAAGATGAAGAGAATCTCAGTTTTCTTGGAAATCAGAGAATGAGAGAATCGTATCGATCGAGCGCCTTCTAACGGATATAAAAGCAACGGCTAAATCCCAACGGCTCTATTTTGCGGATCCTGCAATTCCAGCGCAATTTTAGGGATTTCTTTTTATCTAAATGGCAAACTTTGCTCGTCCGTATCTTTTATTTTGCTCGATCGTTTCTTGATTTTTAAAGCTGGGATTACTCTCCTTGATCCCCTCTTTCGATTCCCTATAAAAACAAATAAAACAAACATTAAATACTTAATTAAAATCACACCACAAAACATACAAACGATAACCGGAAAAAATGAAAAAAATAAACTAAGGCATGAGCCTTGACTAAACGAGCACAGTGACCACTCGTTCTCTCTTGTTTTTAGTTTCATGCTTCATTCAAGAGGAAGGCCGAGAGAGTCTTCACATCTCCTTCCTCATAGTAGTGCTTCAACCTCGCCCCATTGACCATAAATGGCTGGCCTTGCTGCAAGTTCTTTATCTCTATTGCACCATGAACAAACACATTAGTAATGACAAATGGACCCGACCATCTAGACTTAAGTTTCCCTGGAAATAGTTTCAACCGTGAGTTAAACAACAAAACAAGTTGACCCTTCTTAAAGTCCTTAACTCTAAGTCTACTATCATGCCAAATCTTGGTTTTTTCCTTGTACATCTTAGCATTTTCATAGGCCATATGCCTAAGCTCATCAAGCTCATGTAATTGCAAAGACCTCAGTGTCCCCGCATCCTTTACACAAAAATTCAATTCCTTCATGGCCCAAAATGCCTTGTTTTCTAACTCAAGTGGTAAGTGACAAGCCTTGCCATATACCAGCCTATAAGGGGACATACCTAGGGGTGTCTTATATGTTGTCCTATAAGCCCAAAGTGCATCCTCAAGCTTGAAGGACCAGTCTTTCCTATTAGGTTTGACCACTTTTTCTAGGATGTTCTTAATTTCCCTATTTGAGATTTCAGCTTGGCCATTTGAGTGTGGGTGATAGGGAGTGGCTACTCTATGTCTAATGTTATATTTAGCCAACATTCTCTCCATAGCCTTGTTAATGAAATGTGACCCCTCATCACTAATGATAGCACGAGGTGTCCCAAACCTAGTGAAAATGTGCCTATGCAAGAAGTTGGTGACTGTTTTAGCATCATTATTAGGACATGCTTTGGCCTCTACCCACTTGGACACATAGTCCACTGCTACTAATATGTAAAGGTTACCTGATGATGGAGGGAATGGCCCCATGAAGTCAATGCCCCATACATCAAAGAGCTCTAACTCTAAGATGTAGGTGAGGGGCATCTCATCCTTTCGACTAAGGTTACCTGTTCTTTGGCATTCATCACAGCTGTGGGCATAATTGTGGGCATCCTTGAAGATTGTTGGCCAGTAATAGCCACTCTGAAATACCTTTGCAGCTGTTCTTTGGCCACCAAAGTGTCCACCATAAGGAGATGTGTGACAGTGCTGCAGCACAGACTTCGCTTCAGCAGCTGAAACACATTTCCTTAGCAAGCCATCAGCACAGGTTCTGTAAAGTGTGGGGTCATCCCAGATGAATTTCCTTGCTTCATGAAGGAACCTCTTCTTCTCTTGTCCTCCCTTGAACACTGGTAATACCTGTGATGCACGGAAGTTAGCAATGTCAGCAAACCAAGGTTCCTCATCGTTATCACGATGAGTCAAAGCAAAGACATGTTCATCAATAAAAGCATCAGAAATTGCGGGGTCCGCAATATTTTCGCAATTGTGCTGCAATCGAGACAGGTGATCTGCAACCACGTTTTCACATCCTTTCTTGTCCCGAATGTCCAAATCAAATTCCTGCAGCAATAACACCCACCTAATCAATCTAGGCTTGGCATCAGCCTTCCTCATAAGATATTTCAAGGCAGAATGGTCAGTATATACAATTGTCCTAGTGCCTACAATATAGTTTCTAAATTTTTCGCAAGCAAACACTACAGCAAGCATCTCTTTCTCAGTAGTTGTATAATTACATTGAGCCTCATTCAAGGTCTTACTAGCATAATAGACAGGGTGTGTTAGCTTGTCAATCTTCTGGCCTAACATCACTCCTACAGCATAGTCACTGGCATCACATAGCATCTCAAATGGGAGATCCCAATTTGGTCCTACTATTATAGGTGCAGTGACTAGTGCTTTCTTAAGGGTAGTCCAAGCTACTAAGCATTCCTTAGAGAAGATGAATGGTCTATTTAGCTCTAAAAGCTCACACAGAGGCTTGGCTATCTTAGAAAAGTCCTTGATGAACCTTCTGTAGAAGCCAGCATGCCCTAAGAAGCTTCTAATGGCTTTGACATTCTGGGGCTCTACCAACTTCTCTATGATCTCAATCTTTGCCCTATCAACTTCTACTCCTGCCCTTGACACTCTATGTCCTAAGACAATCCCCTCATCCACCATAAAATGGCATTTTTCCCAATTTAGGACTAGGTTGGTCTCCTCACACCTAGCCAGGACTTGTCCTAGGTTTTCTAGACAGTTTGAAAATGAGTCCCCAAATACTGAGAAGTCATCCATGAATATTTCTATCATGGACTCATCCAACTCAGAGAAGATTGCCATCATGCACCTTTGGAAAGTTGCCGGTGCATTGCATAAGCCAAAAGGCATTCTGCGAAAGGCAAAAGTTCCAAAAGGGCACGTGAAGGTGGTCTTCTCTTGATCCTTAGGGTCTATAGTTATTTGATTATAGCCTGAATACCCGTCTAAGAAACAATAGTAGGCTCTACCAGCTATTCTGTCTATCATCTGGTCAATGAACGGTAGAGGGAAGTGATCTTTTTTAGTTTCTTTATTTAATTTCCTGTAATCCATACACACTCTCCACCCTGTGACAGTCCTTGTTGGAATCAGTTCGTTGTTCTCATTGACTACCACAGTTATTCCCCCCTTTTTAGGTACACATTGGATGGGGCTCACCCACTGGCTACTAGCTATTGGGAAGATCACTCCTGCATCTAACCATTTTATTATTTCCTTCTTTACTACCTCTTTCATAGAGGGGTTTAGCCTACGCTGGTGATCTACCCTAGGTGTGTGCTCTTCCTCTAATATAATTTTGTGCATGCAATAAGAAGGGCTAATGCCTCGAATATCAGCAATAGTCCATGCTATAGCCTTCCTATGTTGCTTAAGCAGTAAAATCAGTTCAACCTCATGCTCTTCACTTAATTTAGAAGAAATGATAACAGGCAGAGTTTCATTACTTCCTAGATATGCATACTTGAGGTGAGTAGGTAGTGGTTTTAGTTCTAAAACAGGTGGATGCTCAATGGAGGGCTTTAAAGGATTCACAGATCTATCAGTTAAATCTATATTCATACATACATGTTGTGGTTTATCTACAGGTATATCCATTATGTCAGATACATTCAAGTCAGCTACATCTAATTGTACATATTCATTAACATGCTTAGTTAATAATACATGCTCCAATTGTTCCTCCATCAAGGAGTCTACTACGTCCATGCTAGCACAGGATTCAAGGTCAGAGGGGTACCTTAAAGCTTTATATACACTAAACTTCACCTCTTCATCATGAACCCTCATAGTAAGCTCACCTTTTTGGACGTCTATAAGTGCCCTACCTGTGGCTAGAAATGGTCTACCTAGCAGGATGGGGACCTCCTTGTCTGCCTCATAGTCCAGGACAATGAAATCTGCAAGGAAAATAAATTTGTCAACTTTTACTAGAATATCCTCAATCTTACCTTCAGGGTATGCGATGGATCTGTCTGCTAGTTGTAAAGTGACAGTGGTTGGACGTGCTTCCCCTATTCCTAACTGGCGGAATAGGGACAGGGGCATGAGATTTATGCTGGCGCCCAGGTCACAAAGCGCTCTGCCCACATGCTTGCCTCCAAGTTCTACAGGTAAGGTGAAGGAACCAGGATCCTTCTCCTTCTTGGGCAGTTTGTTCTGGAGGATGGCACTGCACTCCTCAGTGAGGTTTACTGTTTCAAACTCACCAATTATTTTTTTGTTAGTAATGATGTCCTTCAAAAACTTTACATAAGAAGGCATAGACTGTAAAACTTCTACAAAAGGAATGTTCACATGCACTTGCTTAAGAATTTCTAAGAATTTATTAAAATGAACTTCCTGTTCTTGCTTCTTCTTAAGCCTTCGAGGGTATGGAGGTGGTGGCACATATGCAGGCACGTCAGGGCGCTTTAGGATAGGTGGAGGCCTTGGAATTTCTTCTACCTCCTCAATAATTGGCTCTAGCCTGGCTCCTGATGTGCTAGTTGGTGGTGGACCTTGGTTTGGCAGAGACTTGATAACTCCATTTTGGAGCTATTAAATACGTCCTAATTATAGCTAAAGGCCGCTTCCAATTGATTAAATGTATCTCTTTTGTAGGAGAAAAGCGGCAAAGAGCTCGTGCGTCCGTTGGGCGTGTTCGAGAGCTTAAAGCAGAGTTTTAGCGCCCCGGGAATGCATCGGGAAGAGGGGAATTTGTTCCGTGAAGAAACGGGCCAAAACAGCCTTGGAGAGGCATTGCATCAGCCCCAAACCCGAGAGCCAGCGTCGAGCTATAGCGTCGAGACGCTGGCTCGACGCTGGAAAAACCCGAGAGCAAGCGTCGAGTGATAGCGTCGAGACGCTAGCTCGACGCTGCCCTGGCGTCGAGACCCTGCTTGGCGTCGAGACGCTTCGGAGGAGGCGCGCGCTGGAAAATCATCGGGGCAGCGTCGCGACGCCAGCGCGCGCGCGCGCGGATCACTTAGGGCACAGCGTCGAGACGCTGGCCTAGCGTCTCGACGCTACGACGAAGGCAGTAGCTAAAAGACGATTTTTCTGCACTTTTTTGGCATCTTCTTCTCCAAGCTTTATCTTCTTCATCTCTCAACGGAATCCGGCGATTCTTCTTCCCTTCTTCCCCATTTTCTCTCTATTTTCCGTGGAGCTCCGCCATTGTTGGCATGCGAGCGAGCTCCACTTCCATTTGTAATAGGTAGATGAACTCTTCCATGGTCGTTGGTGGAGCGGGATTGACGATCCGCGCCATGAGCGGCTAAGGTAAGAGTGACGGTTTGGGATTTTGTTTAGGGGAATTTTGTTAGACATTATTGCTTTGATAATCTGAGTATGAATTTGCATGTTGGTTCTGTTTACATTGCATTTATTTACTTTGCTTAATCCAACGCGCATGCTAAATTATGTTGATTGACACTCGGATAGTTTCGCATGTTGTGTATGTTAAAGAGTAGCGATGCCGTGCCTCTCACTGCTCGACTAAGTAACACAGGTAAATAGAACTAAATCGAAGTATCGGGTCGGGTAGGATAATTGTTGGTTGCATACAGCGTTTGCGGGCAACCTACTAGCAATTAGAATTCACGCCCGAATGTTCGTCGCGGTTAGCTAGTAACTGTCTAAATTCATCTTAGGACTGATCATCTTAATGTGAGATTAGATAACGTGTAATTAGGACTGTGTGGCCTAATTAAAATCCATGAAGTCGGCTACTTTGGGGCTTCTCTGGTAGTCGTCCGCGTGCTCAGTAAACTGAATTCCATGCTATTAGAATTAAATGATAAGTTGTATTTGTCTAACAATTGACCCCGAGACTCCCCAAACCGTGCACACGTTTTCTACATATTATTTCTTTCTTCTGTTAGCTTTCTCATTGATTTCTTTGCATGATAAAACCCCCCGTTACCAATTAATCAATCAAATCCCAATTTCACTAGTAAATTCAACTCTCCTATTCCTTGGATCGACCCTGTTACCACTGGCTGCAAAGCCTTGGCAATAGGCATTATAAATCGTATTTTGGCAAGCCTCGACAGCTTGAGATTAAGCGGATATTCAAAAATCCGTCCACCAAAATTGGCGCCGTTGCCGGGGAGTAGGCAATTAGTTGAATTTATGATTGAAGTTTGAATTTGATTCATTGATGGTTGACTGAAAAAAATTTTCTGTTTGTATGTTGTATGTTTAGATTTTTGTTTGTGTATGACCCGTTCCTCTGAGGGTAGTTTGCAGTATATTCCTGAGATTGACAGAGAGGAGCGGCGGTTGCGTAGAGAAGCCCGAGAGGGGCAAGGAACGTTGGAAAGAGAAGAAGGCAATCCCTTCTTGTTTGACGAGATGGCGCAAGGTGAAGCGCCACGGACGCTGAAGCAACTGGCAGCGCCAGACCTGAACCTGCAGCCTTTGTGCATTAACTACCCCGTGGTAGCAGGTAACTTTGAGCTGAAATCTGGTTTAATTCACCAGTTACCTTCTTTCCATGGAAATGCAGGTGAGGACGCGAACAAACATTTGATGGAGTTCCATTGCGTCTGCGCGGGGATGAAGCCCGCAGGAGTCACGGAAGAGCAGCTGAACATGAGGGCATTCCCCTTCACGCTCAAGGACAAGGCCAAGGATTGGCTGTACTATTTGCCTTCCGGATCCATCACCACGTGGCAGGATATGAAGCGGGTATTTTTGGAGAAATACTTTCCCGCGTCCTTAGCCACCACTCTGCGGAAGAGGATTTATGGGATCACCCAGGATGTAGGTGAGTCCCTGCATGAGTATTGGGAACGCTTTGGGCGCCTGTGCGCGAGTTTCCCACACCACCAGATCGCCGATCAGCTGCTCATACAGTATTTTTATGAGGGGATGACGCCCCACGACAGGCAGATGATCGATGCAGCGAGTGGAGGGGCACTGATTGACAAGACCCCAGTTGAGGCCAAGCAGCTCATTGCAAATATGGCTACAAACTCGCAGCAGTTTGGGATCAGGGGGCAAGGACAAGTGCACAGCGTGGCTCAGAGCCATGAGATGTCTGAAATGAGGGCCCAGGTGGCCGAGATAGGTAGTATGTTGAAGAAAATTGTTGGAGGACAACGCGAAGAGGCGGAGGTCAATGCAATCGGGGGGTATGCTTCCAACCCAAGGAAGTATGATCCATATGCTAACACTTACAACCCCGGTTGGCGTGACCATCCAAATTTCAGCTATGGGAATAGGGAAGGACAAAATCGCTTCCAAGGCCAGTCCCAGGATAGGCCTAACTCTTCCACCCAGGCTCAAGCCTCGAGCTCCTCCAGCTCACTTGAAGAGATGGTAAGGACCATCGTGACTAGCACCAGCCAGTTCCAGAAAGAGGCTCGCGAGGAGCTAAATTCTCATAAGGCAGAGCTGCAGAATCTGAACAAGCAGCTGACACAGATGGCGGTGTCTATTAGTAAGATCGAGAGCAAGAGCTCGGGGAAGCTTCCTTCCCAAACTACAGTTAACTCATGTGAAAACGTGAGTGCCATTCAGCTGCGCAGTGGGAAGTCACTTTCCACCAGAGCTGCGAAGGAAGCCACGGACAGCCTGAACGAGTCCGCCCCGATTGCTCTTGAGACTCAGAATGAGAAAAGAAATGAGAAGGTCAGTGTACCTGTGGATGTTGCCAAAGCACCATTCCCGAGTAGGCTTGCGAAGCCTACTTTGGAATCCGATGACGAGGAGGTCCTGCGAACCTTCCAAAAGGTGATGGTGAATATCCCGCTCCTAGAGGCAGTCAGTCAAGTGCCCAAATATGCAAAATTCTTAAGGAGCTGGTGCACTACGAAGAGGAAGTCCAGAGGGACTGAGAAAAAGAAAGAAAACGTCTCTGCCATACTCCCAGGTACGTTGCCTGCAAAGTGCAACGATCCAGGTACCTTTACTATCCCTTGCACTATAGGTAGTAAGGTTGTCCATAATGCCATGTTAGACCTAGGAGCCTCTGTTAATGTTATGTCTTATGCATTATATCGTGAACTGAACTTAAATGAAATGCATGAATGTAATGTTTCTGTTCAGTTGGCTAATGGGTCGAGCATCTGTCCTAGGGGGAAGGTAGAGGATGTTTTAGTTAGAGTTGGGAATATGACGTTTCCCGCCGATTTCCTTGTTTTAGATATGAAAGAAAATTCATTGCATGCTTCGTCCTCTATGCTGTTAGGACGCCCTTTTCTTAAGACCGCTAGGGTCAAAATCGATGTATATAAGGGCGTCGTTTCGTTAGAGTTTGATGATACTTTGCATGAGTTTTCTTTATTTGATGGGAAATCTGATGCGAATGTTTCTGTTGTTTGTGAGCATGATGAGAATGAGAGTCTACCCTCGCGCTTGAGGGATGGTTCCCATGTCTCTGTTAAAATGTCTGATTTGAATTTGATGGATAATGACACTGGATTTTGCACTAACATGTCTGATATTCACGTGCCCGAGGCACGAAGAGTGCAAAATGTTTTTCAGGTGGATGGTGGAAAAGGTGTGGCCAAGGACAAGTCTGGATCGTCCCCCGCACCTACAGACTATGGATGAGTCTGTCGAGAGAATACAGTCGAGCAACCGACTTTAAAAATTCTGCGCTTCTCGGAGGCACCCGAGTGTTGAACTGTTTTTATGCTTTAGTTTAGTGTTATTGCTTTCTAGTATTAATTAGCTTGCTGTTTTTTTTAGGGAATCGAGGAAGAGAAGACAATTTTGGGCTCTGATGCGTTCGTGCGCCGCTTCCTCACCCTCGCCAGCTTCACCAAGAGTCAGGGAAGTGTATTTCTTCTTCCCTTTTACTTTGATGTATCTGACTGATTGGCATTGAGGACAATGCCAAATTTTGAAGTTGGGGGTGGAGTAGTCCGATGGATGTGCATGTGTAGTGTGTTGAGAAGTGTTATAAAGATATTGAAGTGCTTGGGACTCTGTTTATTGTTTTCTGACTGTGATAGCCTAGGAAATGCATGTTGGAAATCTGAGCATGTTCATAATCGAGTTTTTGCATGAGTTTTGTGTTTATTAGGTTCATGTCAAAAATTTTAAAATTTTTTCTGTTGCTCCCTTGCACTCATCGCGCACTTAGCAACTTCTCCCTAGATTCCGTAAGCTTGGTCTGTCGCATGTTTAGCTAATTCTCGTTGTCACCCCGAAAGGCACCCTTAGGTAGCTTGTTGCATGAGAGTTAGTAGCTAATTAATTGAGAAAGCATGTGCTTAGCCTAATAAAAAAAATAGAAAAGCATGTTTTGTAGAAAAGTTCCTCTCGAGGCGCTCCTCCTTCTTATTTGCGCTTAAAAGAAGTGAGCGTTAGTCCTTAAAAACGTGAAGTTTCATGCATGAATTTGACGTGTTAGGCAGCTCGAGTAGGAAAGAAAAAGAAATGAAAGGTTGGTTCAAAGAACCCAAATAAAAGAGTACAAAGTACTTTTGAAAAGAAAGAAAAAGTATGAGAAATTAGTTAGGTCTCTTAATTTGCTTCTCTCTCTCGTGTAAGTCAAGTGTAGCTGTTCTTAAACGCTAGAAGTAGGGGGAAAACGGGATGTGCGTTGCATGTTGGTTTTCCGGGTTTGCGTGAGTTTAGGAGTGGTTGTCTAGCACACACGCACGTTAGGGGGCAAGAGTTAATTTTTGATATGTCCTAGTTGATGCGTGAACAAAATGCTTCCATGATTACGCTCGTGTTTAAATTTCAATATGCATGGAGGCTTGAGTTAGAATATATGTAAATGCGTCCTTAGAGTCAATGTCTTTGTAGTGCTTGCTCGAGGACTAGCAATGTTTAAGTTGGGGGTGTTTGATAACTCCATTTTGGAGCTATTAAATACGTCCTAATTATAGCTAAAGGCCGCTTCCAATTGATTAAATGTATCTCTTTTGTAGGAGAAAAGCGGCAAAGAGCTCGTGCGTCCGTTGGGCGTGTTCGAGAGCTTAAAGCAGAGTTTTAGCGCCCCGGGAATGCATCGGGAAGAGGGGAATTTGTTCCGTGAAGAAACGGGCCAAAACAGCCTTGGAGAGGCATTGCATCAGCCCCAAACCCGAGAGCCAGCGTCGAGCTATAGCGTCGAGACGCTGGCTCGACGCTGGAAAAACCCGAGAGCAAGCGTCGAGTGATAGCGTCGAGACGCTAGCTCGACGCTGCCCTGGCGTCGAGACCCTGCTTGGCGTCGAGACGCTTCGGAGGAGGCGCGCGGATCACTTAGGGCACAGCGTCGAGACGCTGGCCTAGCGTCTCGACGCTACGACGAAGGCAGTAGCTAAAAGACGATTTTTCTGCACTTTTTTGGCATCTTCTTCTCCAAGCTTTATCTTCTTCATCTCTCAACGGAATCCGGCGATTCTTCTTCCCTTCTTCCCCATTTTCTCTCTATTTTCCGTGGAGCTCCGCCATCGTTGGCATGCGAGCGAGCTCCACTTCCATTTGTAATAGGTAGATGAACTCTTCCATGGTCGTTGGTGGAGCGGGATTGACGATCCGCGCCATGAGCGGCTAAGGTAAGAGTGACGGTTTGGGATTTTGTTTAGGGGAATTTTGTTAGACATTATTGCTTTGATAATCTGAGTATGAATTTGCATGTTGGTTCTGTTTACATTGCATTTATTTACTTTGCTTAATCCAACGCGCATGCTAAATTACGTTGATTGACACTCGGATAGTTTCGCATGTTGTGTATGTTAAAGAGTAGCGATGCCGTGCCTCTCACTGCTCGACTAAGTAACACAGGTAAATAGAACTAAATCGAAGTATCGGGTCGGGTAGGATAATTGTTGGTTGCATACAGCGTTTGCGGGCAACCTACTAGCAATTAGAATTCACGCCCGAATGTTCGTCGCGGTTAGCTAGTAACTGTCTAAATTCATCTTAGGACTGATCATCTTAATGTGAGATTAGATAACGTGTAATTAGGACTGTGTGGCCTAATTAAAATCCATGAAGTCGGCTACTTTGGGGCTTCTCTGGTAGTCGTCCGCGTGCTCAGTAAACTGAATTCCATGCTATTAGAATTAAATGATAAGTTGTATTTGTCTAACAATTGACCCCGAGACTCCCCAAACCGTGCACACGTTTTCTACATATTATTTCTTTCTTCTGTTAGCTTTCTCATTGATTTCTTTGCATGATAAAACCCCCCGTTACCAATTAATCAATCAAATCCCAATTTCACTAGTAAATTCAACTCTCCTATTCCTTGGATCGACCCTGTTACCACTGGCTGCAAAGCCTTGGCAATAGGCATTATAAATCGTATTTTGGCAAGCCTCGACAGCTTGAGATTAAGCGGATATTCAAAAATCCGTCCACCAAGACTCTAGTGGAGCACTAGACTCAGTGTTCTCTACTCTCTTTGGTATGTCTTTTGTGTTGCTCACCAATGGTCTTCCACTCCTAAGTTCAATTGCTTGAACTTGTTCTTTACCATCTCTCCTTGGTACCTCGGTGTCAGCAGGGAGTCTACCTTGGGGCCTACTCTTGAGTTCATTGGCTAATTGGCCTATTTGGTTCTCTAGGCTCCTAAGAGTAGCTTGCTGGCTTTGAAGCGTAGCATCATTCTTAGCTATATATTCCTTGAGTAAGTTTTCTACAGAAGATCCTACAGGTTGATTGTATGGTTTTTGGTACATTGACTGATTATGTTGGGGAGTGAAACCAGGTGTTCCACTCGGTCTAGGTTGGTTAGGATTTTGGTTAATGTTTTGTTGGCCACCCCATGACAGGTTTGGGTGGTTTCTCCAACCAGGGTTATAGGTGTTGGAGTAGGGGTTATTCCTAGGCTGCTGCTGGCTCCCAACATAGCAGACTGAGGATGGATTCCCAGGGCAGTATTCATATGGGTGCCCTTCCCCACAGAATCCACAGATAAGTGCCTCGCCTTGACTTGGTTGGGTGCCCATTGACATGGCTGTGGCGGTATTGGCACTGGTTTGGAGATTGGCCTGAGCCATTTGCTTAACTAAGTTGGTCAGGGCATTTATTTGGGTGCTCATGGCGCTTAGAGCATCCTTGTCTTGAGCTCTAGTTGGCTCTACTGGATCATCTGACCACCTACAGTGAGATGTTGAGATCTTCTCCAAGATCTCATAAGCTTCGTTGTAACTCTTGGACAACATGGAACCTCCAGCAGATGAGTTTAGAACTTGTCTGGTGCTGGGGTTGCATCCTTTAAAGAAGACTTCTATTTGGATACACCATGGAATGCCATGGTGTGGACATTTAATGAGAAGGTCTTTGAATCTTGTCCAAGCTTCGTGAAGAGACTCACTCGGAGCTTGTTTGAATTTGATGATATCATCACGAAAGGTCGAATTCCTATCTGGTGGGAAATATTTGACTAGGAATTTTTCTGCTAAATCTGTCCAATTGAGGACAGATCCTGAGGGTAATGAATTTAACCACGTTTTGGCTTTGTCCCTCAAAGAGTAAGGGAACAGATATAGCCTCAGGGCCTCTTGGGAAACTCCAGGAATGAGGAAGGTATCACTGACTCCTAGGAAGTTCCTAAGGTGGTTATGGGGGTCCTCATTTTCTATTCCAAAGAATTGTCCCACAGTGGACAACATTTGGAACATCACTGGTTTTAACTCGAATGAGTTGGCAGTGATTTCAGGACGGATTATGCTGGGGTTCAGCTCCCCAGGCATAGGTACTAGGTACGAAAGGATGGCGCTATCCTTGTCATTCGCTATTTCAATGGGATTGCGAGTGACAGGCACCAGGTTTTGATCTACTCCAGCCATTTCTTCTTGAGTGGATTGCGGAGACTCTGCGGTTTCAGCAATTATTTGAGGTAAAAGGGGTTGTTTAAAGAGACGTTTCTTGGCTCTATTTCTAGCTTTAAATAATCTTTCAGGCTCAGGGTTGAACTCTAGATCACTACTTGGAGTCTCATTCATAAACTACCCTAAATGGTACCTGAAGAAGAAATGAAGATGGATCAAATTCAATGGAAAATAACTTGGTGTTTCAGACTTAACAAACTTCGTTTTCACTTAAAATAAGTCCCCGGCAGCGGCGCCAAAAACTTGTTGCGTGCTCAATGTGTTAAAGATAAATAAGCAAGAAGGTAGAGAGAGCACTCAGAACATGCAAGCATACATGGTCTCACAGCAAGTAGTAAGTATATTTCATTCGTTTTTTCCACAGAGACTCATTTTTAGCTATTCATGAAGTGTATTTGTTAAGAAAGAAGGGGTGGATTTGATGGGGTAAAATTGGTTTTTAATTATCTAAGTTTTGCTGAATGTGTAAAGGAATGCAACATAAACAAATGCAAATTGAAATTAGACTCAAAAGACAAGAGATGGAATTAATAAACGAAGAAGAAAACAGCTAAACAGAAAGATAACTTAGCAGAATTGCGGACACCGCAATTTTACCGCAATTGAATAACAGCGAAAGTGTGTAAATGGGCGAATTAAGGGCTACTAATGACTATCCTATAGGCATTTTTGTACGATCCCCAAGCATTGGATCTACTCTCTATGCATCAAACTCACTCTATCTCATGTATCGTCCGATTCCATGCATTAGATTCTTTAGTTTACTCGACTCAAAGTAAGGTCTTAAGCATCTTGTTAAAGCAGAAGTGTTTAGTTTGTACTAGGGAAACGCCTATTCCTAGGCCGTTTCCTGGTTACCATGAAAGGCTAGCATGATTATACGACTCTGAACTCTTACTCCTTCCAGAGGTTAGGAGTTCTTTGGACAAAATGGATGGCCAATCGAAATTGCCCGTGGGATGAAGCTTACATACAATCAATGGTTCGAGAGCTATCCTACATACTTGGTTCACGTTTTTAAGCCTATAGTTCTGTCATTAGCATGCCCCTAGGTGACTTAGCTACTCATGGATATATGGAGAACAGGAATACAAGATAAAACAGACATGCTTAGAAGGGAAATGAATTCAAAACAGTAAGATAAAACCGTAGCAGCAGAAGATGGAAACTGTGAAATGCAAACTTGTAATTTGATTATTTTGAAGGTTTGAACGAACAAAGGGAAACTTAAAGTAAATAATTCAAAGACAGACAACAACGAAATGCAGTAGATAAAACACTAAACTAGAAACAACAACTGATCAAAGCTGGAAATTAGAAGAATAAGACAGAAAACAGTAAAGGGTGCTTGAAAGCCTCGTTGCAGTCGCCTCGAATGAAGGGGATGAAAGGGCAGCCTTGCTTGGATGAATCCAATCGAGAGAGAAGAAGAATCTCCTCTCCTTCCTATCAGATTATCGATTCCAACAGCTGAGACTCTCACTCCAACAGACGGCAAAGGAAAACAGGGCGAAAAGATGGACTGCGAGAAGACTCTACGCTTTCGGATGATGACTGAACCTCCGACTTTGGCCCCCTTTTATAGTAGTTTGCAGGTGCGTTTGGGCCAAGGAGAACCATCAATCTTCAACGTCATATATCAGAATGGATGGAGGAGAAAGAATGAATCCCTGAAATTACGGAAATTAACAGAAAAGGATCAGTCAACTTACGGTTTTCACTTGAATAATTGCGGCTTCAGCAATGTTTTCGCAATGCTGTCGCAATGCAGTTTTTTTCATTCTTTTCCTTCGGTTTTCAACCTTTTTCTTTCCTATTGTGCATAAGTCCTAATTTAGCTACCTTCTTCTCATTCTCATATTTAAGCATAGGTTTAGGCTAAATGCTATCAAAAACACCTAAAAGTGTTCATCTTCTTAAGCTAAATGGGTCCTAAATAAGTCACTTTCAGAGACTTAACAGCGGCCTAGTAAAATAGAAGAGGAAACATGCGAAGAATTCTCATTCATGCTCAGCACATAAAAATCGCATGGAAACAGTAAGTCCTTTACTTTGACTAAAACATCCTCAATCTTCCCTAAAGGATGCACACAAGATCGATCGGCTAGTTGGATAACTATATTAGACTCGATTAAAGTACACAGTTCAAGTTCTTTAAAAACATCATAAGACATGACATTAATCGAGGCACCGAGATCTAACATGGCATTTTTAATGAATTTAGTACCGATAGTGCATGGGATAGAAAACATACCAGGATCGATGCACTTCGGTGGAAGATTACCTTGGAAGATTGCGGAGACGGTTTCTTTCTTCGTCTCGTCGCTTTTTCTCGACATTCTCTTACTCGTGCACCACTTCTTGAGAAACTTGGCGTATTTTGGCACTTGGCTTACGGCCTCAAGAAGTGGGATGTTGACCACCACCTTTTGGAAGGTTCGAAGGACCTCCGCATCCTCAGATTCCAAAGTAGGCTTCGCAAGCCTACTCGGGAATGGTGCTCTGGCAACATCCTCAGGTACACTGACCTTCTCATTTCTTTTCTCATTCTGAGTCTCAGGAGCAGTCGGGGCGGACTTGTTCAGGCTGTCCGTGGCTTCCTTCGCAGCTCTGGTGGAAAGTGACTTCCCACTGCGCAGCTGAATGGCACTCACGTTTTCACATGAGTTTACTGTAGTTTGGGAAGGAAGCTTCCCCGAGCTCTTGCTCTCAATCTTACTGATAGACACCGCCATTTGTGTCAGCTGCTTGTTCAAATTCTGCAGCTCTGCCTTATGAGAATTTAGCTCCTCGCGAGCCTCTTTCTGGAACTGGCTGGTGCTAGTCACGATGGTCCTGACCATCTCTTCAAGTGAGTTGGAGGAGCTCGAAGCTTGAGCCTGGGTGGAAGAGTTAGGCCTATCCTGGGACTGGCCTTGGAAACGATTTTGTCCTTCCCTATTCCCATAGCTGAAATTTGGATGGTCACGCCAACCGGGGTTATAAGTATTAGCATATGGATCATACTTCCTAGGGTTGGAAGCATACCCCCCGATTGCATTGACCTTCGCCTCTTCGCGGTGTCCTCCAACAATTTTCTTCAACATACTACCTATCTCGGCCACCTGGGCCCTCATTTTAGACATCTCATGGCTCTGAGCCACGCTGTGCACTTGTCCTTGCCCCCTGATCCCAAACTGCTGCGAGTTGGTAGCCATATTTGCAATGAGCTGCTTGGCCTCAACTGGGGTCTTGTCAATCAGTGCCCCTCCACTCGCTGCATCGATCATCTGCCTGTCGTGGGGCGTCATCCCCTCATAAAAATACTGTATGAGCAGCTGATCGGCGATCTGGTGGTGTGGGAAACTCGCGCACAGGCGCCCAAAGCGTTCCCAATACTCATGCAGGGACTCACCTACATCCTGGGTGATCCCATAAATTCTCTTCCGCAGAGTGGTGGCTAAGGATGCGGGAAAGTATTTCTCCAAAAATACCCGCTTCATATCCTGCCACGTGGTGATGGATCCGGAAGGCAAATAGTACAGCCAATCCTTGGCCTTATCCTTGAGCGTGAAGGGGAATGCCCTCATATTCAGTTGCTCTTCCGTGACCCCTGCGGGCTTCATCCCCGCGCAGACGCAATGGAACTCCATCAAATGCTTGTTCGCGTCCTCACCTGCGTTTCCATGGAAAGAAGGTAACTGGTGAATTAAACCAGATTTCAACTCGAAGTTACCTGCTACCACGGGGTAGTTAATGCACAAGGGCTGCAGGTTCAGGTCTGGGGCTGCCAGTTGCTTAAGCGTCCGTGGCGCTTCACCTTGCGCCATCTCGTCAAACAAGAAGGGATTGCCTTCTTCTCTTTCCAACGTTCCTTGCCCCTCCCGGGCTTCTTTACGTAACCGCCGCTCCTCTCTGTCAATCTCAGGGATATACTGCAAACTACCCTCAGAGGAACGGGTAATACACAAACAAAAATCTAAACATACAAATTACAAACAGAAAATTTTTTCAGTCAACCATCAAAGAATCAAATTCAAACTTCAATCATAAATTCAAACAATTGCCTATTCCCCGGCAACGGCGCCAATTTTGGTGGACGGATTTTTGAATATCCGCCTAATCTCAAGCTGTCGAGGCTTTCCAAAATACGATTTATAATGCCTATTGCCAAGGCTTTGCAGCCAGTGGTAACAGGGTCGATCCAAGGAATAGGAGAGTTGAATTTACTAGCGAAATTGGGATTTGATTGATTAATTGGTAACGGGGGGTTTTATCATGCAAATAGGAAATAATGAGAAAGCTAACGGAAGAAGGAAATAATAAGAAGAGAACGTGTGCACGGTTTGGGGAGTCTCGGGGTCAATTGTTAGACAAATACAACTTATCATTTAATTCTAATAACATGGAATTCAATTTACTAAGCACGCGGACGACTACCAGAGAAGCCCCAAAGTAGCCGACTCCATGGATTTTAATTAGGCCACACAGTCCTAATTACACGTTATCTAATCTCACATTAAGATGATCAGTCCTAAGATGAATTTAGACAGTCACTAGCTAACCGCGACGAACATTCGGGCGTGAATTCTAATTGCTAGTAGGTTGCCCGCAAACGCTGTATGCAACCAACAATTATCCTACCCGACCCGATACTTCGATTTAGTTCTATTTACCTGTGTTACTTAGTCGAGCAGTGAGAGGCACGGCATCGCTACTCTTTAACATACACAACATGCGAAACTACCCGAGTGTCAATCAACGTATTTTAGCATGCGCGTTGGATTAAGCAAGGTAAATAAATGCAATGTAAACAGAACCAATATGCAAATTATACTCAGATTATCAAAGCAATAAGAGTCTAACAAAATTCCCCTAAACAAATCCCAAACCGTCACCCTTACCTTAGCCGCTCATGGCGCGGTTCGTCAATCCCGCTCCACCAACGACCATGGAAGAGTTCATCTACCTATTACAATGGAAAGTGGAGCTCACTCGCATGCCAACAATGGCGGAGCTCCACGGAATATAGAGAGAAAATGGGGAAGAAGAAGAGTGGAATCGCCGGAATCCGCCAAGAGAAGAAGAAGAAAAAGCTCTCTAAAAAAGTGCAGGAAAATCGTCTTTTAGCTACTGTCTTCGTCGTAGCGTCGAGACGCTAGGCCAGCGTCTCGACGCTGTGCCCTAAGTAATCCGCGCGCGCGCGATGGCGTCGCGACGCTAGGCCAGCGTCGCGACGCTGCCCCGATGAATTTCCAGCGCGCGCCTCCTCCGAAGCGTCTCGACGCCAAGCAGGGTCTCGACGCCAGGGCAGCGTCGAGCTAGCGTCTCGACGCTATCACTCGACGCTTGCTCTCGGTTTTTTCCAGCGTCGAGCCAGCGTCTCGACGCTATAGCTCGACGCTGGCTCTTGGGTTTGGGGCTGATGCTTTGCCTCTCCAAGGCTGTTTTGGCCCGTTTCTTCACGGAACAAGTTCCCCTCTTCCCGATGCATTCCCGGGGCGCTAAAACTTTGCTTTAAGCTCTCGATCATGCCCAATGGACGCACGAGCTCTTTGCCGCTTTTCTCCTACAAAAGAGATACATTTAATCAATTGCGAGCGGCCTTTAGCTATAATTAGGACGTATTTAATAGCTCCAAAATGGAGTTATCAATGCTGGCTTTCAGATCACACAGAGCTCTGCCCACGTGCTTGCCTCCCAACTCGACTGGTAAGGTGAAGGAACCAGGATCCTTCTCCTTCTTTGGTAGTTTGTTTTCGAGTATACCACTGCACTCCTCGGTGAGATTCACTATTTCAAATTCATTAATGATTTTTTTTGTTAGTAATTATATCTTTCAAGAATTTAACATAAGAAGATATAGATTGCAAAACTAACACAAATGGTATATTAACATGCACTTGTTTTAAAATTTCTAAAAACTTATTAAAGTGCACTTCCTATTCTTGTTTCTTTTTCAGCCTTCTAGGGAATGGAGGTGGTGGTACATATGTAGGCACTTCAGGTCGCCTAATGACAGGTGGAGGCCTTGGGATTTCTTCTGGTTCCTCAACAATAGGTTCCAGCCTCACCCTGGTTGTGCTTGGTGGTGTTTGATCACGGTTGGGCAGAGAATCTAGTGGAGCATTAGACTCTTCATTCTCTACTCGCTTTGGAGCTTCTCTGTTGGTGATCACCAATGGTCTTCCACTACGAAGTTAAATTGCTTGAACTTGTTCTTTTCCATCCCTTCTTGGTACTTCAGTGTCTGCAGGCAATCTACCTTGGGGCCTATTTTTCAGTTCATTCGCTAACTGCCCTATTTGGTTTTCTAAGCTCCTAAGGGTGGCTTGTTGACTTTGCAGGGTTGCATCATTTTTTGCAATGTATTCCTTAAACAAATTCTCTATTGATGATCCTATTGGTTGGTTATATTGCTTTTGGTACATGGGTTGGTTAGTTTGTTGAGTGAAAGCAGGTGTCCCACTCGGTCTTGGTTGGTTTTGTGCTTGGTTAGTATTTTGTTGTCCACCCCAAGAAAGATTTGGGTGGTTCCTCCAACCAGGATTATAGGTGTTAGAGAAGGGGTTGTTCTTAGGCTGCTGTTGACTTCCAACATAGCATACCGAGGCTGGATTCCCAGGGCAAAAATCATACAAGTGCCCTTCCCCACAGAATCCACAGATTAGTGCCTCACCTTAACTAGTTGATGCGCCCGTTGAAACGGCTTCTGCGTGGTAGCGATATTTTCGAATTATCGCCAATCATCGGGTTGTCGAGACCCGCCAAAATGAATTTATAATTACCCGAATTCACTGAACTATTAGTAGATTAGTGGTAACGGGGTCGATCCACAGGGAAACAAGTGAATTTGACTTAATCCTAATTAAATTTGCAAACTATGAAAATAAACAAAATGTGGGGGATTTTTGGTTTTCAATTAACTAAGGGGGAACAACGCAAAATAGGGAAAACTTAACTAACGGAGCGTTCGACTCGGGAATAAAATTAGCATGCCTTTTGGATCACAGGTTGACGAAAATAATGGCTATATAGTTGAACGAATACGCAGCCCGTCTCAAATCAATAAATTAATTCACACATGCTCCATGGATATTAATTAGACATAATAAATCATGCTAATCAAGCATATCGATTGGACATTGGCGGCCAACGCTCTCCCAAGACCAATCGATAGCAACGAGCTACTACGACGATTATCTAATTTGGACGCGAAATTAGTGTATCGATTTCAGATTCTAATTCGAGAAGAACGAACACCAAGAACGCAAGGAAGCCTATGCGCTCAAAGGAATCGTTAATCTTTGTTACTTGGCGGTTTAGAGAGGCACGACATCGAAACCTTTAACAAATGAAGCATGCTCGAAATCAAGGTTGCCTAGTCCTATCAATCAAACACATTCATGGAATAAGCAAAGAAATAGAAGCTAATTCAATCAATTATTCAAGCCAAATCAGAATTTAGTTCAACAACCTCACCAAAAGTTCAAACTACATTATTCCTTTACAATCCCGAGTCAAAAACGCTATAAACTACTCACTCATGATAGATGTGATGTGGGATGGCTCCATTCCAAGCTCTCTAGCCTCTCCCATGGTGGAAATGGCTTCTCAAACGTCAAATCTGGTGCGGAGCCCGAGGTAGGAGATGATAATTGCGGCTAAAAATCGGACAAAAACTTAAGTAATCCGTCGGAGCGTCGAGACGCTAGGGCAGTGTCTCGACGCTGCGCCCTAAATTTTCAGCGCGCGCAGTCGGGACGGCGTCGAGACGCTTGCGCGGCGTCGAGACGCTGTCACTCGACGCTTGCTCTCGGGTGGGAATTCAAATTGACGCCTCAGACTTCGGAGCGTCGAGACGCTCTGGCAGCGTCGCGACGCTTAGGCAGCGTCGAGCTAGCGTCGAGCTAGCGTCGCGACGCTGTCACTCGACGCTAGCTCTCGGGTTTTTGCATGGTATTTTGCCTTGAAACTTCCCAAAACGCCAATTCTTCATGTTTTTGCATGGTCCTTCCCCGAAAGTGTTCCTAGGTCTTTAAAATGTGACTTTAAGCCTTGAACAACGTCGAAACACACCCGAGGACGAATTACCGAGAATACCTGTAATTAACACATATAAGCAAGATTAAGCATGTAATAATCTTCAATTAGGGACATAAACATAGCTCCGAAATGGAGCTATCAAACACCCCCAACTTAAATCTTGCTAGTCCTCGAGCAAGGTGGAATTCTCATTAATCAAAATAAAACGATACGCATGCTAGGGACTCAATTCTCAGTACTGGAAACGACAAGGAATTTGTATTCGAAAGAAACAGCTGCATGCATGCATTGGTTAAGAACAATTCGAAAAATTTAAAGATGCTTCCCTATTTATGCTTCGGACCTAGCTCCTCTATCTTAGATTTTTACAGGCTTAGAACAGCTCTACCCATCCCAAAACTTCGCCTTCCCCCTACTTATGGCTAAACAGAACAGTTGATAGCTTCAGAATAGAGCTATTATTTACTCCCTAATTATAGCTAAAATCATGCTCATTATTGATTAAGAATGCCTTTTTGTAGGTGATTTCATGGTAGAGAGCTCGGGGAGTCCGAGGACGTGTTTCGAGGCTAAAAATGACGTTTTAGAGCTTTATGGATGCATCGGGAGTGAAGGGGCTTGAAGAATTGAAGAAATGGCAAAAATTGCCATTGAAAGGCAATTGTTGGCCACCAAACCCGAGAGCAAGCGTTGAGCGGCAGCGTCGAGACGCTGGCTCAATGCTGCTCAGCGTCGAGACGCTGGCCTAGCGTCTCGACGCTGCCCCGACGATTTCCGAAGATGGACGAACGCCAGCGTCGAGCGCGCGCGTCTCAACGTCGACAGCGTCGCGACGCTGGCCTAGCGTCTCGACGCTACCCCGAGCGCGCGCGCTGATAACTTAGGGCACAGCGTCGAGACGCTGCCCTAACGTCTCGATGCTCCGACGGATATAAATTCATATTTTTCCAATTTTTAACGGATCCTCTCCCTTTTTCCCCTCGGGATTGCCGCTTTCTTCCCCATTTTTCTGGTTTTTGCCCATTTTTGGGTTGTATGTTGAAGACAATCTCCATGGAGGCTTGGGCAACCTTCATCTCCATTGATAGCTAAAGAGGTTAGTGGTTGGTTAGTTAAGTTTAGGGATTGATTATCTTTTGTGTTAGGTGAGATTAGAGCTTAATTGAATGTTTAGCATGAATGAATGATTTTCTTGCATCTCTTGGTCTGTATTAAGAACGAATAACTTGCCTTTCTGATTGGGAGTGACGTCCATAATTAGTTACGCATGCTTAGTTGGCTAATATTGATTTTTGACAAACCTCAATACTTAGTAGCGAAGGTCTAGCTCGTGGCTAATCAATTCGAGCCCAAGTGACGGTTGGGGGTAGGAATTGATTAACGTTCTCACGGCGGGCTTAAGACTAAGAGATAAATCGAATTAGTTTTAGGATTAATTCGTCTCAATGATACCCGTTACTGTTCGTTAATTAATTTAAGAGTCATGAACTTAGATAAATTAATGGGCATGTTTAATTAGAATTGCACTTCCCTAATTAATTCCTTGGGATGTTTGGACCCGATAGTGACATAACATTTTGTGTGCATGAAACGTCTCGGCTAATTCCCATGTTAATCGATGAACCAAAATACATTAGATCAATCCCGACACTTGCTAATCAATCGTACTCGTCAATTTCATACTTCCCGTTTTAATTTTCCGTTAGCGTAAGTTTAGTTTTCGCCACTGTTTTCCCAAACAAAATTCTCCTATTTTATCATTGCAAATTTAATTCATTTAAATTAGGATTATTAATCGCTCCCTGTGGATCGACCCCGTTACCACTTAGCTGCAAATTGCTCGGTGCATTCGAGTTTATAAATTTCATTTTGGCGGGTCTCGACAACCCGAAATTTGTGAACGTACAAAAGTTTTACCACAAAAAATGGCGCCGTTGCCGGGGAGTAAAATATAATCTTAGTTGATTGAATTTTATTTGTTTTGTGTTTTTATTTTATTTTATTTTTCTTTTGTAAATAATTTTATTTTATTTTATTTCTTTTCATTTTTATTTTCTTGGGTTCTGTTTATTTTTATTCTTCCTGTACAGTATGACCAGACTCTTTTAAGTTTTTGTGTACAGTTTTATTTTAATTTTGAGGAGAGTTGAAGAGATGGAGGCTGAGGCTAATTTTGAGGGTCAAAGGACCATGAGGCAGTTGGCATTACCTGACATAGACCGCCAACCACTGTGTATAGCGTATCCGGTAGTTCCAGGTAATTTCCAATTAAAATCTGGATTAATTTACCAACTACCTTCTTTTTGTGGTAATGCAGGTGAGGATCCTCAGAAGCATCTTAAGGAATTCCATCTGGTATGTTCGGGGATGATGCCCCAAGGAGTGACAGAGGACCAGCTGTGCTTAAGGGCCTTTCCTTTCACTTTGAAGGAAAAGGCAAAAGATTGACTGTATTGTCTTCCATCTGGGTCTGTCAAGACATGGAACGGGTTGAAGGGCCTATTTTTGGAAAAATACTTCCCTGCCTCAAAAGCCACTGACATCAGAAGGCAAATCTGTAGGATCACGCAGGGAGATGAGGAGAATTTGCACGAATGTTGGGAGCGGTACAACCGACTGTGCGGGAGCCATCCCAATCATCTGATTGCTGAGCATCTCCTCATTCAGTATTTTTACGATGGTATGCTTCCGCGAGACCGCCAGATGATTGATGCTGCTAGTGGAGGATCTCTCCTTGATAAGACTCCCGTGGAGGCTAGAGTCCTGATCTCTAATATGGCTGGGAACCTTCAGCAGTATGGTGGTGGAGGAGTGGAGCATGCCCGCCTCTCAAAGGACCTGGACGAGCTCAAAGCCCAAGTACTCGAGGTAAGTAACTCACTTCTCACAGTAGCCCAAAGCTTACAAAAATCTCAATCTTCTATTGCAGGTCGAAATGTCGAGGAGATGGTGAGTTCTTACTTGACGAAGTTTTCAACCATGTTTGAGAGTAGTGGAGTTCAAGTGCGCGGTCTGGCTGATGAAATGAAGAAGCTTGACGAAAGGCTCAGAAAGGTGGAGGATAAGGGCTCACGGATACCGCCGCAACAACCGATGACAAACACTTGTGAACAAGTGTGCGCCATAACCTTGAGAAGCGGGAAGGAAATCTCTACACCAGTGGAGGAGAGTCCTGAGCCAAGATGGAAAGGGGTAAATTTTGATCCCACCTGTACTAGAGTGTATGTGCCTAAAGCCCCCTTCTCGAGTAGATTGATGGATCCTCCAGCCCAGTTGGAGAGCGAAAAGAAGAAAAGTCCTCCAGTTGTCCCAAAGTATGTGCCAAAGCCTCCCAATCCAAGAAAACAGCCGAGTCCCAGGATCATTGAAGAAGAGGACCAAGATGAGGAATCTCCTGTGCCTAAGCAAAAATGTGTTCCAGTTGCGCCATTTCCAAGTAGGCTGGCTAAGCCAAAGCCTAAGGTAGATGAGGAAGATAAAGAAGTCTTGGAGACTTTTAAGAGGGTTGTGGTGAACATTCCCCTTTTGGAAGCCATCAAGCAAATCCCTAAGTACTCAAAATTCCTTAAGAGTTGGTTCACCTCCAAAAGGAAGGAAAAGGTGGAAGAAGAAGCGAAAAGCTTGAATGACTCGAGAATGTCCAACATTGTTCTGCCAACGAAATGCAAGGATCTAGGTAAGTTTACTTTACCTTGCACAATAGGGGACAAAATGATTTATGATGCCATGTTAGATCTAGGATCATCAATTAATTTGATGTCTTATGATGTTTTTCAAGAGCTTAATTTGAAATATATGCATAGATATGGTGTTATAGTACAACTGGCTGATAAATCATTTGTGCATCCTATGGGAAAAGTTGAAGATGTTCTGGTTAGAGTCAACAATATGTACTTCCCTGCTGACTTTCATGTGCTTGAAATGAATTAAAACTCATCTCGTATGCCCACGTCAATTCTTTTAGGACGTCCTTTCATGAAAACTGCTAAGGTTAAAATTGATGTGGATAAAGGAGTCTTATCTGTTGAATTTGATGAAGACAAGAGTGAGTTTAAAATGGATGCATTAATTGATGAACCTGATGGGAATGTGAATGTGGATACTGTGAATGCATTGTTTGGGAATGATGTTGTTAGTGTGCAGGAGAAGCCTAGGAAATTCTTTTCTGTGGACTTTGGCAGGAAGGATGGATATAGGAAGATGGATGGAGTATCTTCCAAGATGTTGGACTATGGATGAGTAGAGTCCGAGAATACAGTCGAGCAATCGACTTTAAAAATTTGCGCTTCTCGGAGGCACCCGAGTTTGAACTGTTATTTCTGTTTGTTTTAGTTTAGTTCTTTAAGTAGCTTAGTTTTTAATACTTGCTTGCTTGTTTTGTTTCGTTTTCTTTAGGAAGAATAAGGAGATTGCCCGGCTTATGGACCTTAAATTGGGAAGAAAAGATAGCGCCCTCTCTCCGCCAACCTTGCAAAGATCAGGGAAGTTCTCGTGTTCCCTCATGTTGCTCGTTTATTGATGTATCTGATGGTTGATGCATTGAGGACAATGCATCTCTCTAAGGTTGGGGGTGGTTTGTCTGTGGACTTCTGTGTAGTTGTCGAGCATGGGTTTTCTCTGAATTTGAAGTGCCGTAGTCTGAATTTGCATGTTGTTCGATGAGGACAATCTAAAATATGCTTTTAAAATCTTCGTTGTGCATAATAGGAAAAGCATGAGATTGTATGCGTTAATTGAGCATTTTTCGAAAATTTTTAAAATTTTTGCCGTTGCTTCCTTGCATCTATCGAGCACGTAGCATCTTATTCTGGACCCCGTAGGCTTAGAATTGCTTTACTTAGCCCGAATCATGTTGTCACTGGTAGAGCACTTTATGTGGTACTCCGAATTCAAGCTGTCGAGGCTTGCCAAAATACAATTTATAAACCCGATGTACACTGAGCTATTTGAAGCTTAGTGGTAACGGGGTCGATCCACAGGGAAATAAGAAATCTAATTTAACTAAGTCTAATTTGCTATAAATAAAAAGTATGCACAAATTAAAGAATGGTAATTTGGTTTGGGGGGAAGGGAGCTCCTAATATGCTAACGGAAAATTAAAGGGCAACGTGCAAAAATTAAACGGTTGTGCTTAACTTCGAGAAATGGAATTGCTCGTTATGGATGTTCGGTTCATCGATACATTTTGCTCGCTAGCCATGTTCATGCACACAATTCATTTAGTTATTTCTAACTCAAATGACCCAATGATATAATTAGAAACGTGCAATTCCAATTGTAGTTGGCCAACAATCTATCTAAGGTAGCGACCCCTAAATCGACTATGTGTCAGTGACGGGAACATTGCGACGGCTTAATCCTAAGACTAACCCGGTTTCTCTCTTGCCTTAAGCCTAACATGAAAACGTTAATTAATTCAGATTAGCAACTGTCACTTTGGGTTGAACTAATTAGCCATGCTTAGACCCGTGCTACCTAGCGGTTTAGGCAATTATACGTCCCAACCTTTAGCCCTCTATCATGCATAGGAACTAGGGCGTCAACCTAATTTAGCTACACATGCTAGATTTTGTGAAGATCAAGCAAGAAGATGCATAAACAAGCTAATTACATCAATAATTACAAAGGGGCAAATCTCCCCAAACATCCATAATTTCACAAATCCAAACTCAAATCAAGCACTAACCTCGGTTTAGCCTTCCATGGAGGATGAATTAATCCAATCCCCCATGGAAGAGCTTAGTAGCATGCACAAAGAAGGAGAAGAAGGCCAAAAATGGTGGAAAATGGCTTAGACCCGAGAGGAGAATGTTGGGGAAGAAGAAAGAAAGAAAAAGTGGCTGAAAATGGCGTTTTCACGCTTTTTAAAGTCGGAGCGTCGAGACGCTAGGCAAGCGTCTCGACGCTGTGCCCTAAGTAGCTGCCGCGCGCGCGGGCGTCGAGACGCTCGGGCAGCGTCTCGACGCTGTCGCGCGTCCATCTGGGAAATTGTCGGGCGAGCGTCGAGACCCTTGGGCGGCGTCTCGACGCTGGGGGCGCACGCGTGCGTCGGATGGTGTTGGGGCGGCGTCGAGACCCTCGGGCGGCGTCGAGACCCTCGGGTGGCGTCTCGACGCTGTAGCGCGCGCGTGCTTCGGATGATGTCGGGGCAGCGTCGAGACCCTCGGCCGGCGTCTCGAAGCTGGGGCGCGCACGTGCTTCGGATGGTGCCTGGGCGGCGTCGAGCTAGCGTCGAGCTAGCGTCTCGACGCTGCCGCCCATGCAAGGGTGCTCTCGGGTTGGTGATGCCAATTTGTGTCTTTTCAAGCCCTTTTTGCCATCTCTTGGATCATTTAGGCTCTTTCACTCCCGATGCATCTATGAAGCTCTAAAACGACACTTTAAGCACCGAAATGTGTCTTAGGACTTCCCGAGCTCTCTACCATGAAATCACCTACAAGGAAGCATTTTAATCAATATATGTCATGGTTTTAGCTAGAATTAGGGACATTAAGATAGCTCTATTTTGGAGCTATCAAAATACCCCCGACCTAAATCTTTCTAGTCCCCGAGCAAGGTATACTCTTAAATAATCTCCAAAGAATTAAACGCATGCTGAAAACTCTAATCTCAATGCTTGTGAAACCATCAAATGCATGCAAACATTGAATTCATTTCAAAATTTAAACTCCTATTCCCTTACGTGTGTGTGTGTTTAGCACCTCTCAACCTAGCTCACGCAGGCCCGGAACAACCTTATATAGTCCTATAACTCGTTTTCCCCCTACTTATGGCGATAAGAACAGTCTAATGGCTTTCAGTGGTAGGAAGAGCAACAAAACAAAAGGCCTAAATTTTATTCTTTTCTTTGAGTACTTTGTACCCATTTTTCTTTTTGAACCACTTTTTTTTTTTTTTTCTCCAAGAGAGCCTAACACGTCAAACTAAATCTAGCTTCACGTTTTTAAGGACCATTGCTCACTTCTATTAGTTCCCCTTTCATGCAGTGACAAACGTGGGTTACACGATCGCCCCTGGTTACACGGGCAACACAAGAAGGAGGAGCAACTCTAGAGTTTTTATTTTTCATGCAAACACTTTTTTTTTAGGCAATAGCTTCGCTATACACAAATGAGTCATTACTACTTCTACACATCAAGCCTCCCTAATGCTACCTTTCGGGGTGACAACAAGGTTTCAGACCAAACAAAATCATTCTAAACCTACGGAACTGAGACTAAGAGGGCTACGTGCTCAGTGAATGTAGGGAAATAACAGAATTTTTTTTAAAATAGGCTCAAAATGCACATACATCGTCAAATTTTCGAATCATGCAAATACGGAGTGTTCACAAGCAAATCACAGACCGTCCTCATCGGACAACATGCGTTCAGATTCTAATCTAACCATCAGAGTATACATATGCTCGACAACTACTAAGAAGTCCTATCTCAATCTATCAACAAACTCCACCCCCCACCTTAAGATATGCATTGTCCCCAATGCATGCAACTATAAAAACAATAAAATTCTAAGGGAACAGAAAACCTCCCCTGAATTTTATGGAGCCGATGGGTGAAGATGTGCACCATCGCCTTCCAATAGGCTCTCGAATTGTCGGTCATTCCACCTCTTCTCCTAAGAAAACAAGAAAACAAACAACAAATTCAAAAGCTAATATATACAAGAACAAAGCAATAAATAACAGAATTACAGTCCAAGCTCGGGTGCCTCCGAGAAGCGCAAATTTTTAGAGTCGATTGCTCGACTGTATTCACTCTTCCACTCATCCATAATCGATCGGGGGCGGCGCTAGAAGTAATGTGGCGTCATAGAACTCAGCGTCCCCCTCGTGGAAAATCTTCAACCGGTGCCCATTCACTTTCTGCACCTCATCTGAGTCCAAGCTCTGAATCTCTACACTGCCATAAGGATAAATTTTAGTTATGGTATAGGGTCCTTGTTGCGTGCTCAATGGTTAAAAGGAATATGCAATAATAGAGCACTCAGAACATGCAAGCATACATGATCTTGTAGCAAGTAATAAGTATTTTTTCATTCGATTTCCCACAGAGATTTATTCTTAGTTACTTGCGAAGTGTATTGTTAAGCAAGAATGGGTGGATTTGATGGGGTAGATTTGGTTTTAAGTTGTCTAATTACTAAGGAATATGTAAAGGATAGATACATAAACAAGTGCAAGTAAATGATAAACTCAAATGCAAAGAGAAGAGATTAATAAACGAAGAGGAAAATGGCTAAGGCAGAATTTTTAACTAAGGGAATTGCGGAAACAGCAATTATACCGCAATGTTCTTAACAGCGAATGTGTGTAAAATGTGGAAACAAGGGCTACTAACGACTCTTCTATAGGCTTGTCCACACGATTCTCAAGCAGTAGATCAACTCACCATGCATCAAACTAACTCATTCTCATGTATCTTCCGATTTCATGCATTAGATTCTTTAGTTTACTCATGTCCAAGTAAGGTCTTAAGCATCTTGTTAAAACAGTAAGTTGCGATTTGTACTAGGAAAACGCTAAAGTAAAGACAAAAAGCAGCGAAATGGACTAGAGTAGCTAATGGCAGAGAAATAACAACAAACAGTACTGAAAATGGAAAGCTAAAACAGAAAAACGAAGAGATCCAAGCGTGATCGCCTCGGCTGAAGGGAGAGAAAGGCAAGCCTTGCTTGGATGAATTCAATCAGAAGAGAAGATGAATCTTCTCTCCTTCCTATCAGATTGTCGACTCCAACAGCTGAACCTTTCAAACCAACAGACGGAGAAGAGAAAGAATGGGAAAGACTGCGCTGAGAAGAGAAGTCCACGCCTTTCGAGTGTGTTTCAACCCTCCTCTTTGACCTCCTTTTATAGTATTCTGCAGGTGCGATTGGGCCAAGGAGAACCATCCATTCTCAACGTCGTACTTCTACGTGGCTGGAGGAGAAAGAATGGATCCCTGAAATATCGGATTAAAACAGAAAAAGGTTAGCCAACTTACGGATTTCACTTAAAACATTGCGATTTTAGCAATGTTTCCGCAATGCCTCCGCAATGCACAGTTTTCATTCTTTTAACTTCGTTTTTCATTCCTTTTCTTTCCTTTTGTATACAAGTCCTGATTTAGCTTTATTCTTCTAATTCTCATATATAAGCACAAGTTCAAGCTAAATCCTATCAAAAATACTTACAAATGCACACTTCCTAACACAAATAAGTCCTAAAATAGTCACTTTTGGAGACGTAACACACCCCCACACTTAAGGTTTTGCTCGTCCTCGAGCAATCTAAGGACTTACTTAGGCTGCTGTTTTATCCTCTCTAACCACTTGTTGACTCCCCTAAGTTCCTATCTAAGGCAATGTTGTCCTGTGACATACTTCTAAGTTTACAACTACCCTCTCATTTTGCTTCTTCTGACTTCGCATGCCTAATGCTCCTACTGTTTCATTAACTCCCGACGACTGATCTACTTGCTTCTGTCATATAGTGCAACTATCCCCAAGGTTTCAAATTCTACCTAGCTTTACCCCAGACTCAGTACATGCTTCTAATTTTTACTTTTGAGCTACCTAGGATTCCTTAGAGTCATGCCAGTCTTAGTATTAAACAGTGACAGTAGTACATTTAGAGAACAACCTAAACCCTGACATCACTACATTGGACATACATTCATCTCCCTAAACAACCCTACAAGCTACAACTTTGTGCTTAGCTAATTGAGGATCAGAGTTCTTTTTATTCAGGACACCCAAGCCACAAAGTTGCAACTCCTAGGTATACATTCTTCTTCCCTATTTCTTCCTTTTTTCTTTCTTACTTTGGTGGAGCCTCTCCTTTGGTTGCCTTTTGATGCAATGCCACTTGTGGGTTACACACTTGGCACTGATTACTCAGCAACTTTAAGAGAGACACCCCTCTTTATTCTATTTTTCATTTTTTTTCAGTTCATCATTTTTTGTAAAGGAGAAGAAGAATGCTTATGCTTAAAGGGAGAGAGGAATGTTCCTAGGCTTAGGGTGGCCTCCCCCAAACTTAAACTACTCATTGTCCCCAATGAGTGTCTGAGGTGGCACACCCCCAAACTTTTCCTAGAAGCATCTAGTCTAAGGGCAAAACAAAGAGAATCTAAAAGTCCTAGGGATAGACATAACATTCTCAAAGCAAATAACTCAGCAGCAGAAATTTGTAAAAACAGGAAGGGAAGGACTTAAAGCTACGCATGCTGAGCAATTTAAGAGACTAATTTAAACTATCAAAGGTGCCTTAAGACACTCATCCAACATGCTTATAGATAGGCTATATAAGGTAGTCAAGACAGCAGCACAAGAACAAAATTAAAACAGAACCAACCTAGCTAATCAGTCAGTCAAAAACATGCAATTACTAACAAAAAATTGCGGAGATCGCAAGGATTTCGCAATGAATAAACAGGGTAGATATATCAGTGATCAAGGCCCCTATGCATGCTCTTGCTAGTCATCTCAGCTATACAAAAAGGAAACTAAAACAACGTACCTATTCAGATACCATCAGACTATACTAAACAATCCTAAACAACAAAAATAAAGAACTAAAGACAGATCAATTCTTGATTCAAAAATGGCAGCAGTCACACAGTTTAACGAAAAGCAGAGTTTTTTTTTTTTTGTAGGGAACATAAATATTCCCTTGAGTGCTCTTCAGGCTAGCACTCAGACGTCCTCATCATCATCCCTCCGTGCTCTTGGAGGTGCCCATGGTGTCAGCAAGTCAGTGGGGAACTCAGGAAAGATGCAGCCCAATTGGTCAGCAACATCCTTATCTCTCGCTTGAGCATACTCAGCCCATTGAGCCATCTTCTTTTGCAGGTCCATCAGACAGGCCATAGAGAGAGATTGAGCAGCAGCCAGGTCGTCTAACTCAAACTCCATGTTCCCCTTTCGTCGCATTTGCAGGCCTGTAGGCAGCTTCAGATGGCCCGTGTAGGCCAGCTTCCTCTCCATGCTCTCGATTGGTACACCTGCACGTAAGCAAAGCTTAGTGATTGTGTTGGGGAAGAAAAGTGGACCCTTACCTTTTTTGGCACAGTCTGCGATTGAGGCTGCAATGACCTCGCCAACATTGATCGTGAGGCCCCTCATGATCGCATATACCAGCAGCGATCTTCCTTGGTTGATGGTGGTCTCGTGGGTCACTGGGGACAGCCGTCTGCGCACGAAGGAAAACCATACAGCTGCCTTCGCCGTAAGGGTCGCACTCATCAGAGTGTGCTTCCCATTGCGCGAAATCGTCCACGCTGCCTCAGGTTGGCCGATGATCCGTAGTGCTTCCTTCAGGACAGCCTCAGTTGGCGCATCAATGATCCTTGCATAGTCAGTGTGCTTCTGCCCCTTGAGGCCATAGGCTTCATTGATCGCCTTGGCTGAGAAGTCCACCTCGATTCCTCTTACCACGGACAAGCCATCCTCAGGGTGCATCAGGTTGGCATAGAAATCGTACACCATGCTGGAGTAGGCGGGGATGGGCGGTCTGCACAGCTCTTCCCAGCCGTGGTTGGTGATCCCTGCGCGCAAGAATTGCGGCAGGTCTGCCAATGCGTCATGGAACCCCTTCTCATGGAGCAGGTCCCTCTTCCTCAACTCAGTGCCCCTCGACTCTGCATCAGAGGACACATACCTCACAATTTGAGGCTCATCTTTGGGGTATAGTTTGGCCTTCCCCTTATCTCGTGCCTTGGCCGACTCAGCAGCCTCGACCTTCAGCCTCTTCAATGAAGGCTCACCTCTGACCTTCCTTTTCTTGGATTTCTTTGAAGCTTTTGGCCGTTTGGCCTTGGCAACCTTGGTGGCTTTCTTTCTCAATCGTGCCCTGGTGGTGATCTGTTGGAGGCAATCCCCCAATGTTTCATCCATTGAATCTCCCCCCTTTGCTGTGCTATCGGGGCTGACTTCCCTCAAAGGAGAGAAAACCTCTTCTTCCTTAGCCGCTTCTTCGCCCTGCGCTGATTCTTGATGTTCTTCACTTGGAATTTCAGGCTCAGGCGTTTGCGATAATGGCGATGCCTCAGGGCTCTGCGCTGGTGGAGATGGTTCAGAGCTTTGTGGAGATGGAGAAGGCTCGGGGCTTTGCGCTGGTGGAGATGGTTCAGGGCTTTGTATGGCCGTCTCGTAGGATGGATGGCCACTTTCTTGACTCTCCACAGTGGGAGTCTTCTCCTTGATCGGTGCATCCCCAATCTCCATCGTCCACTTTCGTTTCTTGGGCGTACCACTTGTTCAGACGGCCCAGCAGGGATCTCCGTCACCACCTTCCACTTCTTCTTGCGGACAGGGAGCTTAGAGGGTCGTTCAGTGCGTGCAGCTTCGGCATCTGCTAAGGCGAGGAGTGCCTCTCTCGCAGCTGCCTCTGCTTCAGCGGCCTTCTTCTTGGACGCAGATCTCCCAGCCCTTATAAGCACCATAGTGGAATCGTAGAAATCTGAAAAGAGGAATTGTGATAACTCCATTTTGGAGCTATTAAATGCTTCCTAATTATAGCTAAAGTCCGCTTTCAATTGATTAAATATATCTCTTTTGTAGGAGAAAAGCGGCAAAGAGCTCGTGCGTCCGTTGGGCATGTTCGAGTGCTTAAAGCAGAGTTTTAGCGCCCCGGGAATGCATCGGGAAGAGGGGAACTTGTTCCGTGAAGAAACGGGCCAAAACTGCCTTGGAGAGGCAAAGCTTCAGCCCCAAACCCGAGAGCCAGCGTCGAGCTATAGCGTCGAGACGCTGGCTCGACGCTGGAAAACCCGAGAGCAAGCGTCGAGTGATAGCGTCGAGACGCTAGCTCGACGCTGCCCTGGCGTCGAGACCCTGCTTGGCGTCGAGACGCTCCGGAGGAGGCGCGCGCAGGAATTTTATCGGGGCAGCGTCGCGACGCTGGCCTTGCGTCGCGACGCCATCGCGCGGAAAACTTAGGGCACAGCGTCGAGACGCTGGCCTAGCGTCGAGACGCTACGACGATGGCAGCAGCTAAAAGACGATTTTCTGCACATTTTTTGGGAGTTCTTCATGACGGATTTTGCTCTTCTTCATCTTCTTCTTCCTCGTTTTCTCTCTATTTTTCGTGGAGCTCCGCCATTGTTGGCATGCTAGTGAGCTCCACCTTCATTGTAATACGTTGATGAATCCTTCCGTGGCCGTTGTTGGAGCGGGATTGACAAACCGCGCCATGAGCGGCTAAGGTAAGGGTGAGCGGTTTGGGATTTGTTTAGGGGGATTTTGTTAGACGATTTTGGCTTTGATAATCTGAGTTTTGATATGCATATTGGTTCTGTTTACTTTGCATTTATCTACTTTGCTTAATCCAACGCGCATGTTAAAATACGCCGATTGACACTCGAGTAGTTTCGCATGTTGTGTATGTTAAAGAGTAGCGATGCCGTGCCTCTCACTGCTCGACTAAGTAACACAGGTAGATAGAATTAAATCTAAGTATCGGGTCGGGTAGGATAATTGTTGATTGCATACAGCGTTTGCGGGCAATCTACTAGCAATTAGAATTCACGCTCGAATGTTCTTCGCGGTTAGCTAGTGACTGTCTAAATTTACCTTGGGGCTGATCACCTTGACGTAGGATTAGATAAAGTGTAATTAGAACTGTGTGGTCTAATAAAAATCCATGGAGTCGGCTACTTTGGGGCTTCTCTGGTAGTCGTCCGCGTGCTCAATAAACTGAATTCCATGTTATTAGAATTAAATGATAAACTGAATTTGTCTAACAATTGATCCCGAGACTCCCCAAACCGTGCACACGTTCTCTTCATATTATTCTTTCTTCCGTTAGCTTTCTCATTATTTCCCCTTTGCATGCTAAAACCCCCCGTTACCAATTAATCAATTAAATCCCAATTTCACTAGTAAATTCAATTCTCCTATTCCTTGGATCGACCCTGTTACCACTGGCTGCAAAGCCTTGGTCATAGGCTTTATAAATCGTATTTTGGCAAGCCTCGACAGCTTGAGATTAAGTGGATATTCAAAAATTCGCCCACCAAAATTGGCGCCGTTGCCGGGGAGTAGGCATTTGATTGAATTTATGATTGAAGTTTGAATTTGATTTATTGATGGTTGACTGAAATTTTTTTTTGTTTGTATATTGTATGTTTGGAATTTTGTTTGTGTATGACCCGTTCCTCTGAGGGTAGATTGCAGTTTATCCCTGAGATTGACAGAGAGGAGCGGCGGTTACGTAGAGAAGCCCGTGAGGGGCAGAGGCCGATTGAAGAAGAAGGCAATCCCTTCTTGGTTGACGAGATGGCGCAAGGCGATGCGCCACGGACGCTTAAGCAACTGGCAGCGCCAGACCTGAACCTGCAGTCTTTGTGCATTAACTACCCCGTGGTAGCAGGTAACTTCGAGTTGAAATCTGGTTTAATTCACCAGTTACCTTCTTTCTATGGAAACGCAGGTGAGGATGCGAACAAACACCTGATGGAATTCCATTGCGTCTGCGCGGGGATGAAGCCCGCGGGAGTCACGGAGGAGCAACTGAATATGAGGGCATTCCCCTTTACGCTCAAGGACAAAGCCAGGGATTGGCTGTATTACCTGCCCTCCGGATCGATCAACACGTGGCAGGATATGAAGCGGGTATTCTTGGAGAAATACTTTCCCGCATCCTTAGCCACCACTCTGCAGAAGAGGATATATGGGATCACCCAGGATGTTGGTGAGTCCCTGCACGAATACTGGGAACGCTTCGGGCGCCTGTGCGCGAGCTTCCCACATCATCAGATTGCCGATCAGTTATTGATTCAGTACTTTTATGAGGGGATGACGCCCCATGACCGGCAGATGATCGACGCAGCGAGTGGAGGGGCACTGATTGACAAGACCCCAGTTGAGGCCAAGCAGTTGATTGCAAACATGGCTACAAACTCGCAGCAATTCGGTATTCGGGGACAAGGACAAGTGCACAGCGTGGCTCAGAGCCACGAGATGACTGAAATGAGGGCCCAAGTGGCCGAAATAGGGAGTATGTTAAAGAAAATCGTTGGAGGACACCGCGAGGCGGAGGAGGTCAACGCGATCGGGGGGTATGCTTCCAACCCAAGGAAGTACGACCCATATGCAAACACTTACAACCCCGGTTGGCGCGACCATCCTAATTTCAGCTATGGGAATAGGGAAGGACAAACTCGCTTCCAAGGCCAGTCCCAGGATAGGCCTAATTCTTCCACCCAGGCTCAAGCCTCGAGCTCCTCCAGCTCACTTGAAGAGATGGTAAGAACCATCGTGACTAGCACCAGCCAATTCCAAAAAGAGGCTCGAGAAGAGCTTAATTCTCACAAGGCAGAGCTGCAGAATTTGAACAAGCAGCTGACACAGATGGCGGTGTCTATCAGTAAGATTGAGAGCAAGAGCTCGGGGAAGCTTCCTTCCCAAACTACAGTAAACTCATGTGAAAACGTGAGTGCCATTCAGCTGCGCAGTGGGAAGTCACTTTCCACCAGAGCTGCGAAGCAAGCCACGGACAGCCTGAACAAGTCCGCCCCGACTGCTCCTGAGATTCAGAAAGTGAGAAAAGACGAGAAGGTCAGTGTACCTGAGGATGTTACCAGAGCACCATTCCCGAGTCGGCTTGTGAAGCCTACTTTGGAGACCGAGGATGCGGAGGTCCTTCGAACCTTCCAAAAGGTGGTGGTCAACATCCCACTTCTTGAGGCCGTAAGCCAAGTGCCAAAATACGCCAAGTTTCTCAAGAAGTGGTGTACGAGTAAGAGAATGTCGAGAAAAAGTGACGAGACGAAGAAAGAAACCGTCTCCGCAATCTTCCAAGGTAATCTTCCACCGAAGTGCATCGATCCTGGTATGTTTTCTATCCCATGCACTATCGGTACTAAATTCATTGAAAATGCCATGTTAGATCTCGGTGCCTCGATTAAAGTCATGTCTTATGATGTTTTTAAAGAACTTGAATTGTGTACTTTAATCGAGTCCAATATAGTTGTCCAACTAGCCGATCGATCTTATGTGCATCCTTTAGGGAAGGTTGAGGATATTTTAGTCAAACCAAAGGACTTACTGTTTCCATGCGATTTTTATGTGCTGAATATGAATGAGAATTCTTCGCATGTTTCCTCTTCTATTTTGTTAGGCCACCCATTTATGAAGACCGCTAAGGTCAAGATAGATGTTGATAGGGGTGCCTTATCTGTAGAATTTGATGGAATGGTGAATGAATTTATTATAAATGCATCAAAGTCGTCTGTGACTGTTGGAAATGTGTCTGTTGTTGAGCATGATGAGAATGGGAGTCTACCCTCGCGCTTGAGGGATGGTTCCCATGTCTCGGTGACAAAATCTGATTTAAATTTGTGTGATAATGATGCTGGTTTTTGCACTAACACTGCTGATATTCACGTGCCCGAGGCACGAAGAGTGCAAAATATTTTTCAGGATGATGGCAGGAAAGGTGTGGCCAAGGACAAGTCTGGATCGTCCCCCGCACCTACAGACTATGGATGAGTCTGTTGAGAGAATACAGTCGAGCAACCGACTTTAAAAATTCTGCGCTTCTCGGAGGCACCCGAGCGATGGACTGTTTTTATGCTTTAGTTTAGTTTTATTGCTTTTTAGATTAATTTAATATTAATTAGCTTGCTGTTTTTTTTTAGGAATCGTGGAAGAGAAGACAATTTTGGGCTCTAATGCGTTTGTGCGCCGCTTCCTCGCCCTCGCCAGCTTCACCAAGAGTCAGGGAAGTGTACTTCTTCTTCCCTTTTACTTCGTTGTATCTGACTGGTTGGCATTGAGGACAATGCCAAATTTTGAAGTTGGGGGTGGAGTAGTCCGATGGATGTGCATGTGTAGTTTGTTGAGAAGTGTTGCAAAGATATTGAAGTGCTTGGGACTCTGTTTATTGTTTTCTGACGATGATAGCCTAGGAAATGCATGTTGGAAATCTGAGCATGTTCATAATCGAGTTTTTGCATGAGTTTTGTGTTTATTAGGTTCATGTCAAAAATTTTAAAATTTTTTCTGTTGCTCCCTTGCACTTATCGCGCACTTAGCAACCTCTCCCTAGATTCCGTAAGCTTGGTTTATCGCATGTTTAGCTAATTCTCGTTGTCACCCCGAAAGGCACCCTTAGGTAGCTTGTTGCATGAGAGTTAGTAGTGTTGGGTTTTATGTCCTAAAACTCGTGGTTTGTAAACTGAATGTATATTCTATTTTGCAATAAAGTTGTTATTGAGATTTATTCAGTAAAGTTGTTATTGAATAAAATGAATTGTTTTTACTTTTAACCTAACTCCAATAAACAAAGAACCCATGGCTATAGGTTGTATACTTAAACTTCATGTATGACATGATTGTGGATCAAGTTCAAGTAATAGCCAGAACGGTCTATAGTATAGGGATAAGGCTGGGTACCTTATCCTGGGGACACTATTGGACGCGACCCACTTTGTATAGTACAAACGATGTGATCCGAAATCGTTCATGTGGAGACATGTGAGTGGGGGCGTCCTATGCAATGAGTTTGCATAAGACTGAACCGCGAAACAAGTCGCTCTTTCTTTATAACTCCGTTTACTGTAAAGACCGACTTTTTCATATGATGACCTAGGTAACTCGATCTGAATCCTGAGCACGCTATGAACTCCTGTTTATTCGGGCTTATCCTTTGACTTGTATGGGTGAGAGTGGCCCGAGATCGCCGACTCAATAAGCCTACCATCTTGGGGATAAGACCGGGTAGGTAGCTGGGAACATAGTCCTGCAAGATGGAATTCACTCCTACCCGCTCTGAGGGATTAGTAGAGAGGTTGTTCCCTTAAGTGCTGACTCCGGGTCTTGAACTAGGGATCCCACCCTCTCATTGGCCCGAGAGGGACTTGGTATAGTGATGAGATCACATACCAATCGGTTTGGTGGTTGGACCACAAACCAATAGTTCATTAGAGGATCAGTGGGACTTAAGGAACAAGATGTAATTACGGGGGTAAAACGATTATTTTGACCCAGCTGTAATTACGAACGACCTGTGAAGGATCGACTTACTGATGATGGTTATATCAAGAGGACAGAAATATATCTACGGTGAGGAGAGTGCAACCCTTGGACTTTAGTGGAGTCTCCGGGGGTTAACGAATGTTGGTTAGCTTGGTTAAAGAGTTTGACCGGTTAATCTCGTATCGTTGGAGCTCATGATCTGTAGGTCCTTTAGGTTCTCCTGGCTAGCTCGGATTAAGTCGTGTAACAATATGAGAGAAAAAGAATTTGAATTTATTGAAATTCGGTTTTGGAAGAATGATGGACATATTTAAATATGATTTAAATATGGGATCGGTGTAAAACATGAATAGGGATTCATGTGTGATGATTCGGTTTAAGAAACCGGGATTAGTCTTATTATTTAATTAATATTTGATATTGAATTAAATAATAATATTAATTAATTAAAAAGTTTAATTAATTATAATTTATTTTGCTTATTAAAATTAATTATGAATTAATTTTAAAATGACAAAATATTACAAGTGTGATTATAAGTCAAAGTGGAATTATCCATGTTGAGTGGATTTATCCAAGTTGAGTGGGTTTATCCAAGTTGTGAAGTGGATTGTGAATCACCAACAACATGCATATAAACTCATCAATTTTGGAACACTTGGTTGAAGACTAATCCATCCAATTTGAGGTGTCATGCTAAGCAAAGACTTTGTTGCATGTGAATTGCCTATAAATTGGATGAAGTTCAAATGGTTTGAGGTTGATGAAATTTCAAAGAGTTTGAATGTTGGATGAGCATGAAGAGTTCATGTTACTTGAGAAATTAGAAAGCTAAGTGTTAGACTTCTTCTCACAAAATCCTCATCACTTTCATCTTCCCATCTTCTTCTTCCAAACTTTTTCTTTCATAAAGGAGTCCCACCACTCCGTTGCTCGGCCCGAGGATAGCGGGACTACCGGAGGTGGTTCTCGAGGAGTTCGAGGGAAGCTTCGAAGGGTTCGTGAGGAGATTTGAGCTTTGGAAGAGAAGTCTTTAGAACTACAAGAGGTATGTGTTCTAATTCCTTTTATTTCAAAGCTTTGTGCATGTTTCTTATTTAGCTAAATTGATGAAATTAGAGTGCCAATGATCCGTCTCGCTTCCGCTGCGCTACATGCGCTCCATCAATTGGTATCAGAGCGTTTTTTGGTCACTCAATTTGCATCAATTTGAGCTCGGTGGGTATTTGTTTTAGAAATTAAATTTCTGGACGTCTAAAGTGTGATTCCGGTTTTGGCATTTTTTTTTTGAGCTTTTATTTGTACTTTGTTTTGTAATTGCCCGGGCGTGTATGGGCTTTAATGTGTGAAGAAGAGTCTGTAAAAAATTCGGAGTCATTAGAGTCCATATAGGCTTTCAATTCAAAGACAGAAGCTCGGGTGTCGAAAAAAACAGCATGCTGTTTTTTTGCTGTTTTTTTTTTCTGCAAAATTCCAGCACTAAACCGGTTCAGCGCAAGGTGGAAGAAACGGTCCGGTTCGGTCCTCGTGCGGTCCGGTTCACTGAAAGTCAGACCGGTTCCTTGTTCTTCACCCTCTGGAGGACCGGTTCAGCATTCGTTTGGTCCGGTTCGGGTCGGTATTGGTCCAGTTACGGGCTGTTGAAGTCGGGACAACTGTTATGGACCGGTTCAGTTTTTTTTGAAGTTTTGTAGTTGCTGTTTTTTTGGCCGGTTGAAGCAAATTCAAGCTTGTTCGTGGCGGTTCGAAGGGTTCGGAAGCGTCTCAACTTACTTGATGAATTATTATTGTAATAATTTAGTTGCTTGCTTGTCCGTGATGCCAAAACCGGTCCACTTTAGTGTGTTTAATTAATTATGCATTGTGAATGTATGTTTTAATTAAAGTATCTTGTATGTGCATAAAGTATGCCATATAGATTTCAAATCCCACCATAGGAAGCATGTTGCATGCATTGAAAGTATAATATAAGTGTTATGTTGTATAGTATGCATGCTTAATTCATGAGAATTAATATAAGTGTTATATTAATTTATGAATTGGATGTTGCTTGTTTAAAAGTAAAATTAATATAAGTGTTATATTAATTGTGAAATTAAACATACAACATAGTTGCCTTAGTTGAATATAATTGTTATATTCTTGCTTGGGAAGCATGTTATAAATTGAATGTAATGGTTATATTCTAGCTTAGGAAGCATGTTATAGAATGTCTTTGTTTTATAAAGCGTTGTAAAATGAGATAGACATTTAAAATCTATAACAAAGATAAATGCATGCTCACTAAGGGTTAAAGAATTCCAATGCGATTAGGAATTTAGTATCGATTCGTTTTAATAGTTAAAATAGGTCGATATCTTGTAAAGCTAAGGTTACGAGAGAACTCACCCGGTTTGATCCTGCACTAAGGTTGGAGGTATTTAAGATGACGGTTTACGGAACACCTCCTACCTGGGGATCGATCCGGTACTTGAGTTAAGTTAACCCGGCTTTATGAGCATGCACGTGAGAGGTGTAAGGTTATAAAACGTTTATCACCTAGACATCTTAGGTAAAAGTATGTTCTACCTAGACTTAGGTTTTATTGTCTTAGCCGGATAATGCCTAAGTAAAACTTTACCCAAACCATTCTAAAATACTTAGTAGTGGTGTTGAGAAGGTATATATGATATATCAATCTCCTCCTACGTTCTCCGCAAAGTTCACACCGTGAGATTTATGCTCGGCCTCGTGATGTCAATAGGGCATCCCCATTCGGATGGTGTTTGCATAAATCAAGAGCAAGGTGAATGGAGAAAGTATTTATAGTAAGTGGGAGAAGGAAGTATGTCAATACATCCTGCGGTCTCCTCCATTAGGTTGAACCGTGAGATTCCCATGTTCCGCCTGCTGGTTGCCCATAGTAGCACCGTCCATTCGGAGGGCCGTTTCATGGGAGTCGGAACAACTCAATCTCCAGAAATGGATAGGGTCTCTTAGGTCCATTCCCAACTCTGACATTTCCATTCGGTTGCACTGTTGGGGCCGACCTCTGAGTTCTGAAAATGGCGGGTCACACTTACAAGGATTACTAAGTTGTTAGTAGATTCTTGACCGAAGTAGCGATAACTAAGGTGCTATAGGAATATGAGTTATTCTGGTATTAGCATTTAGTCAAGAATGTCTTAGTTCAGTGAAGGAGTGATTGACTGCCCCTCGGTAGCGGTTGCTCTGACTCACTGAAGTATCGTTGCAAATTAATAATGATTTTTTGGGTACATTATTACTTTTGCTAAAGTTCTTGATTGGTTGTTAAAAATAGGTTAAGTTCAATTCACTAATAGAATTCATTCTTTTCAGCATGTCTAGCTCGTTTATCCAATTACTAGCTTCTGATAAACTAAACGGCGATAACTACACGACCTGGAAATCGAACTTGAATACGATTCTTGTTATCGATGATCTTAGGTTTGTCTTAACAGAGGAATGTCCTCCCCCTCCTAGCTCATCTGCAACTCGAACTGTTCGAGATGCATTTGACAGGTGGACTAGGGCTAATGATAAAGCCCGAGTCTACATCTTGGCCAGCACATCCGATGTGTTAGCTAAGAAGCATGAGGTAATGGTCTCCGCTAAGGAGATCATGGATTCATTACAGATGATGTTTGGACAACCGTCCTCATCGGTCTATCATGATACCCTCATGGCGAGCAAAGCTGAGAAGAAACAACTAAGTAAATATGATTTACTCGTTGTTGAAACATGTTTAGTGGAACATGATAGTTCTGCCTGGATACTGGATTCAGGAGCCACTAACCATGTTTGTTCTTCTTTCCAGGAAACTAGTTCCTGGCAGCTGCTTGCTGAAGGTGAGATAACTCTCAGGGTTGGAACAGGAGAGGTTGTCTCAGCCAAGGCAGTGGGAACTGTCAAGTTGTTATATAGAGATAGTTTCATTTTACTTGAAAATGTACTGTTGGTTCCTAGCTTTAAAAGGAACCTTGTATCTATCTCTTGTTTACTTGAACATTTGTATAAAGTATCTTTTGATTTTAATGAAGCGTTCATTAGCAAAAGAGGTGTACATATATGTTCTGCGAAACTTGAAAACAACTTGTATGTGTTAAGACCAACAGAGGCAAAAGCTATTTTGAACACCGAGATGTTTAAAACAGCTCAAACTCAAACTAAAAGGCAGAAACTTTCTCCAAGTACCTATCTTTGGCACTTGAGACTAGGCCACATTAATCTCAATAGGATTGGGAGATTGGTTAAGAGTGGTCTCCTAAATCAGTTAGAGGACAACTCTTTACCACCATGTGAGTCTTGTCTTGAGGGCAAGATGACCAAACGATCTTTTTCTGAAAAAGGTCATAGGTCCAAAGAAACTCTAGAGCTTGTACATTCAGATCTTTGTGGTCCAATGAATGTTAAAGCACGGGGAGGGTATGAATATTTCATCAGCTTCATTGATGATTATTCTAGGTACGGCTATCTTTACCTAATGCATCATAAGTCCGAAGCTCTTGAAAAGTTCAAGGAGTATAAGGCAGAGGTTGAGAACACATTAGGTAAACCGATTAAAACACTCCGATCAGATCGAGGTGGAGAGTATATGGATTTAAGATTCCAGGACTATATAATAGAACATGGAATAGTATCCCAACTCTCAGCGCCCGGAACACCGCAGCAGAACGGTGTGTCCGAAAGGAGAAATAGAACCCTGTTAGACATGGTTCGATCTATGATGAGCTATGCTCAACTGCCTAGTTCGTTTTGGGGATATGCAGTAGAGGCTGCTGTATATATTTTGAACATGGTTCCCTCTAAGAGTGTTTCAGAAACACCTTATGAGTTATGGAGAGGGCGTAAAGGTAGTTTACGTCACTTCAGAATTTGGGGGTGTCCGACACATGTGTTGGTGCCCAATCCAAAGAAATTGGAACATCGTTCAAAATTATGCCTATTCGTAGGCTACCCCAAGGAAACGAAAGGTGGTCTATTTTACGATCCTCAACAAGATAAGGTGCTTGTATCGACAAACACCACGTTCTTAGAGGAAGACCACATGAGAGATCATCAACCTTCGAGCAAAATTGTTTTGACCGAACTTTCCAGGAAAGCTACAGATGGGTCAACAAGAGTTGTTGATCAGGCTGGTCCTTCTCAAGAGTTGAGAATACCTCGACGTAGTGGGAGGGATGTGAGACAACCCGACCGCTACATGGGTTTAACGGAAACACAGGTCGTCATACCTGATGACGGCGTTGAGGATCCATTGACCTTCAAACAGGCAATGGATGACATAGACAAGGACCAGTGGCTTAAAGCCATGGACCTCGAAATGGAGTCGATGTACTTCAATTCGGTCTGGGATCTTGTAGAGCAACCTGATGGTGAAAGACCTATCGGTTGAAAGTGGATCTACAAGAGGAAACGAGACCAAGCCGGTAAGGTGCAAACCTTTAAGGCTCGACTTGTGGCAAAGGGTTATTCCCAGAGGGAAGGGGTGGACTATGAAGAAACCTTCTCCCCTGTTGCCATGTTAAAGTCGATTAGAATACTCTTGTCCATTGCCACATTTTATGATTATGAAATTTGGCAAATGGATGTCAAGACAGCCTTTCTGAATGGCAATCTTGAAGAGAGTATTTATATGGCTCAACCAGAGGGGTTCATAATTCACGGTCAAGAGCAAAAGGTTTGCAAGCTTAATCGATCCATTTATGGGTTGAAGCAAGCGTCTAGATCCTGGAATATAAGGTTTGATACTGCGATCAAATCTTATGGCTTTGAACAGAATGTTGACGAACCTTGTGTCTACAAGAAAATAGTCAATTCTGTTGTAGCTTTCTTAGTCTTATATGTAGATGATATCCTACTCATTGGGAATGATGTAGGGTTCCTGACTGACGTTAAGCAATGGCTAGCGACCCAATTCCAAATGAAAGATTTGGGAGAGGCTCAGTTTGTTCTAGGGATTCAAATCGTAAGGAATCGTAAGAACAAAACGCTAGCGCTGTCTCAAGCATCTTATATCGACAAGGTGTTGATACGATATTCGATGCAGAATTCCAAGAAGGGTTCTTTACCTTTCAGGCATGGAATTCAATTGTCAAAGGAAGAGTGTCCTAAGACACCTCAAGAAGTTGAGGATATGAGACGAATTCCCTATGCATCAGCAGTCGGTAGTCTGATGTACGCCATGTTATGTACACGACCCGACATATGCTATGCAGTGGGAATTGTCAGTAGGTACCAGTCCAATCCAGGATATAATCATTGGACTGCCGTTAAACACATCCTCAAGTATCTTCGGAGAACGAGAGACTATGTGCTCATGTATGGCGCGAAGGATTTGATCCTTACAGGATACACTGACTCTGATTTTCAAACCGATAAGGATTCGAGGAAATCCACATCGGGATCAGTGTTCACTCTTAACGGAGGGGCAATAGTATGGAGGAGTATAAAGCAAGGTTGTATTGCTGACTCCACCATGGAAGCTGAGTATGTCGCGGCTTGCGAAGCTGCGAAAGAGGCTGTATGGCTTAGAAAGTTCTTGACGGATTTGGAAGTTGTTCCAAATATGAATTTGCCTATCACACTTTATTGTGATAATACTGGTGCTGTGGCAAATTCGAGAGAACCAAGAAGCCATAAGCGTGGAAAGCACATTGAGCGGAAATATCATCTCATCAGGGAGATAGTGCATCGAGGAGACGTGATCGTCATGCAGATCGCCTCAGAGCACAATATTGCTGATCCGTTTACAAAGTCCCTCACGGCTAAAGTGTTCGAGGGGCACCTAGTGAGTCTAGGACTACGAGTTGTACAGTAGGATAGTGGGAGAAAAGCCATGGAAATATTTGATATGCCAGTTTTTCTCATCCCGCATGTAATACTCCACGACGTTTTAGTCCAAGTGGGAGTTTGTTGGGTTTTATGTCCTAAAACTCGTGGTTTGTAAACTGAATGTATATTCTATTTTGCAATAAAGTTGTTATTGAGATTTATTCAGTAAAGTTGTTATTGAATAAAATGAATTGTTTTTACTTTTAACCTAACTCCAATAAACAAAGAACCCATGGCTATAGGTTGTATACTTAAACTTCATGTATGACATGATTGTGGATCAAGTTCAAGTAATAGCCAGAACGGTCTATAGTATAGGGATAAGGCTGGGTACCTTATCCTGGGGACACTATTGGACGCGACCCACTTTGTATAGTACAAACGATGTGATCCGAAATCGTTCATGTGGAGACATGTGAGTGGGGGCGTCCTATGCAATGAGTTTGCATAAGACTGAACCGCGAAACAAGTCGCTCTTTCTTTATAACTCCGTTTACTGTAAAGACCGACTTTTTCATATGATGACCTAGGTAACTCGATCTGAATCCTGAGCACGCTATGAACTCCTGTTTATTCGGGCTTATCCTTTGACTTGTATGGGTGAGAGTGGCCCGAGATCGCCGACTCAATAAGCCTACCATCTTGGGGATAAGACCGGGTAGGTAGCTGGGAACATAGTCCTGCAAGATGGAATTCACTCCTACCCGCTCTGAGGGATTAGTAGAGAGGTTGTTCCCTTAAGTGCTGACTCCGGGTCTTGAACTAGGGATCCCACCCTCTCATTGGCCCGAGAGGGACTTGGTATAGTGATGAGATCACATACCAATCGGTTTGGTGGTTGGACCACAAACCAATAGTTCATTAGAGGATCAGTGGGACTTAAGGAACAAGATGTAATTACGGGGGTAAAACGATTATTTTGACCCAGCTGTAATTACGAACGACCTGTGAAGGATCGACTTACTGATGATGGTTATATCAAGAGGACAGAAATATATCTACGGTGAGGAGAGTGCAACCCTTGGACTTTAGTGGAGTCTCCGGGGGTTAACGAATGTTGGTTAGCTTGGTTAAAGAGTTTGACCGGTTAATCTCGTATCGTTGGAGCTCATGATCTGTAGGTCCTTTAGGTTCTCCTGGCTAGCTCGGATTAAGTCGTGTAACAATATGAGAGAAAAAGAATTTGAATTTATTGAAATTCGGTTTTGGAAGAATGATGGACATATTTAAATATGATTTAAATATGGGATCGGTGTAAAACATGAATAGGGATTCATGTGTGATGATTCGGTTTAAGAAACCGGGATTAGTCTTATTATTTAATTAATATTTGATATTGAATTAAATAATAATATTAATTAATTAAAAAGTTTAATTAATTATAATTTATTTTGCTTATTAAAATTAATTATGAATTAATTTTAAAATGACAAAATATTACAAGTGTGATTATAAGTCAAAGTGGAATTATCCATGTTGAGTGGATTTATCCAAGTTGAGTGGGTTTATCCAAGTTGTGAAGTGGATTGTGAATCACCAACAACATGCATATAAACTCATCAATTTTGGAACACTTGGTTGAAGACTAATCCATCCAATTTGAGGTGTCATGCTAAGCAAAGACTTTGTTGCATGTGAATTGCCTATAAATTGGATGAAGTTCAAATGGTTTGAGGTTGATGAAATTTCAAAGAGTTTGAATGTTGGATGAGCATGAAGAGTTCATGTTACTTGAGAAATTAGAAAGCTAAGTGTTAGACTTCTTCTCACAAAATCCTCATCACTTTCATCTTCCCATCTTCTTCTTCCAAACTTTTTCTTTCATAAAGGAGTCCCACCACTCCGTTGCTCGGCCCGAGGATAGCGGGACTACCGGAGGTGGTTCTCGAGGAGTTTGAGGGAAGCTTCGAAGGGTTCGTGAGGAGATTTGAGCTTTGGAAGAGAAGTCTTTAGAACTACAAGAGGTATGTGTTCTAATTCCTTTTATTTCAAAGCTTTGTGCATGTTTCTTATTTAGCTAAATTGATGAAATTAGAGTGCCAATGATCCGTCTCGCTTCCGCTGCGCTACATGCGCTCCATCAAGTAGTTAGTTAATTGAGAAAGCATGTGCTTAGCCTAATCTAAAAAAAATAGAAAAGCATGTTTGGTAGAAAATTCCTCTCGAGGCGCTCCTCCTTCTTATTAGCGCTTAAAAGAAGTGAGCGTCAGTCCTTAAAAACGTGAAGCTTTGGCCAAAGTTTGACGTGTTAGGCAGCTCGAGTAGGAAAGAAAAAGAAACAAAAAGTTGGTTCAAAGAACCCAAATAAAAGAGTACAAAGTACTTTTGAAAAGAAAGAAAAAGAATGAGAAAATAATTAGGTCTCTTAACTTGCTTCTCTCTCTCGTGTAAGTCAAGTGTAGCTGTTCTTAAACGCTAGAAGTAGGGGGAAAACGGGATGTGCGTTGCATGTAGGTTTTCCGGGTTTACGTGAGTTTAGGAGTGGTTGTCTAGCACACACACACGTTAGGGGGCAAGAGTTAATTTTTGATATGTCCTAGTTAATACATGAACAAATGCTTCCATGATTATACTCGTGTTTAAATTTCAATATGCATGGAGGTTTGAGTTAGAATGCATGTAAGCGCGTCCTTAGAGTCAATGTCTTTGTAGTGCTTGCTCGAGGACTAGCAATGTTTAAGTTGGGGGTGTTTGATAACTCCATTTTGGAGCTATTAAATGCTTCCTAATTATAGCTAAAGTCCGCTTTCAATTGATTAAATATATCTCTTTTGTAGGAGAAAAGCGGCAAAGAGCTCGTGCGTCCGTTGGGCATGTTCGAGTGCTTAAAGTAGAGTTTTAGCGCCCCGGGAATGCATCGGGAAGAGGGGAACTTGTTCCGTGAAGAAACGGGCCAAAACTGCCTTGGAGAGGCAAAGCTTCAGCCCCAAACCCGAGAGCCAGCGTCGAGCTATAGCGTCGAGACGCTGGCTCGACGCTGGAAAAACCCGAGAGCAAGCGTCGAGTGATAGCGTCGAGACGCTAGCTCGACGCTGCCCTGGCGTCGAGACCCTGCTTGGCGTCGAGACGCTCCGGAGGAGGCGCGCGCAGGAATTTTATCGGGGCAGCGTCGCGACGCCATCGCGAGCGCGCGCGCGGAAAACTTAGGGCACAACGTCGAGACGCTGGCCTAGCGTCTCGACGCTACGACGATGGCAGCAGCTAAAAGACGATTTTCTGCACATTTTTTGGGAGTTCTTCATGACGGATTTTGCTCTTCTTCATCTTCTTCTTCCTCGTTTTCTCTCTATTTTTCGTGGAGCTCCGCCATTGTTGGCATGCTAGTGAGCTCCACCTTCATTGTAATACGTTGATGAATCCTTCCGTGGCCGTTGTTGGAGCGGGATTGACAAACCGCGCCATGAGCGGCTAAGGTAAGGGTGAGCGGTTTGGGATTTGTTTAGGGGGATTTTGTTAGACGATTTTGGCTTTGATAATCTGAGTTTTGATATGCATATTGGTTCTGTTTACTTTGCATTTATCTACTTTGCTTAATCCAACGCGCATGTTAAAATACGCCGATTGACACTCGAGTAGTTTCGCATGTTGTGTATGTTAAAGAGTAGCGATGTCGTGCCTCTCACTGCTCGACTAAGTCACACAGGTAGATAGAATTAAATCGAAGTATCGGGTCGGGTAGGATAATTGTTGATTGCATACAGCGTTTGCGGGCAATCTACTAGCAATTAGAATTCACGCTCGAATGTTCGTCGCGGTTAGCTAGTGACTGTCTAAATTTACCTTGGGGCTGATCACCTTGACGTAGGATTAGATAAAGTGTAATTAGAACTGTGTGGTCTAATAAAAATCCATGGTGTCGGCTACTTTGGGGCTTCTCTGGTAGTCGTCCGCGTGCTCAATAAACTGAATTCCATGTTATTAGAATTAAATGATAAACTGAATTTGTCTAACAATTGATCCCGAGACTCCCCAAACCGTGCACACGTTCTCTTCATATTATTCTTTCTTCCGTTAGCTTTCTCATTATTTCCCCTTTGCATGCTAAAACCCCCCGTTACCAATTAATCAATTAAATCCCAATTTCACTAGTAAATTCAATTCTCCTATTCCTTGGATCGACCCTGTTACCACTGGCTGCAAAGCCTTGGTCATAGGCTTTATAAATCGTATTTTGGCAAGCCTCGACAGCTTGAGATTAAGTGGATATTCAAAAATTCGCCCACCAAATTGCAGAGGAAGTTGAAGATAGTTTCTTGGAGTTCAATGATGTGAATCCCAACGGCTATTTTGTTGCGGATTCAGCAAATCCACCGCAATTAAATGGCCGTTGGAGATTTTTCTTGATATAATCGCCAATATTCTCTCAACTTAATCTTTGATTTGGCCCAATATCTTCCCCGATTTTTTTATCCTTGATTCATCTCCTTGATTTCCTCTTTCGATCCCCTATTAAAAGAAAGAAAATTAACATCAAATTCGTAATAAAAATCACACACAAACATACAGAAATAACAACCGAAAGAATAACAAAAAATAATCTAAGGCATAGCCTCGCATGGACGAGCACAGTAATCACTCGTCCTCTCTCGGTTTTATTTTCAAGTTTCAGCTAAGAGAGTCTTCACATCTCCTTCCTCATAATAATGCTTCAATCGTGCACCATTAACCATAAACGGTTGCCCGTGCTGCAGGTTCCTAATCTCGATTGCACCATGAACAAATACGTTAGTTATCACAAAAGGACCTGACCATCTGGACTTAAGTTTGCCTGGAAATAATCTCAACCATGAGTTAAATAACAAGACATGCTGGCCTTTCTTAAAGTCCTTAATCCTAAGTCTACTGTCATGCCAAATCTTAGTCTTTTCCTTATACATTTTAGCATTTTCATAGGACATATGTCTAAGCTCATCAAGCTCATGTAATTGCAGAGACCGTAATGTTCCCGCATCGGTCACGCAATAATTTAGTTCTTTCAAGGCCCAAAATGCTTTAATTTTCAATTCGAATGGTAAGTGACATGCTTTGCCATACACAAGTCTATAAGGAGACATACCTAGGGGTGTCTTATATGCAGTCCTATATGCCCAAAGTGCATCCTCGAGTTTAAACGACCAATCTTTTCTATTGGGTTTGACCACTTTTTCGAGTATGTTTAATCTCCCTATTAGATATTTCAGCTTGTCCATTCGAATGTGGGTGATAAGGGGTGGCTACCCTATGTCTAACATTGTATTTAGCCAACACTTTTTCCATAGCTTTATTAATAAAGTGTGTCCCTTCATCACTAATTATAGCACGAGGTGTACCAAACCTAGTAAAAATATGTCTATTAAGGAACTTAATGACTGTTTTGGCATCATTGGTTGGACATGCTATGGCCTCTACCCACTTAGATACATAGTCTACAGCTTGATAACTCCATTTTGGAGCTATTAAATACGTCCTAATTATAGCTAAAGACCGCTTCCAATTGATTAAATGTATCTCTTTTGTAGGAGAAAAGCGGCAAAGAGCTCGTGCGTCCATTGGGCATGTTGGAGCGCTTAAAGCAGAGTTTTAGCGCCCCGGGAATGCATCGGGAAGAGGGGAGTTTGTTTCGTGAAGAAACGGGCCAAAACAGCCTTGGAGAGGCAAAGCATCAGCCCCAAACCCGAGAGCCAGCGTCGAGCTATAGCGTCGAGACGCTGGCTCGACGCTGGAAAAACCCGAGAGCAAGCGTCGAGTGATAGCGTCGAGACGCTAGCTCGACGCTGCCCTGGCGTCGAGACCCTGCTTGGCGTCGAGACGCTTCGGAGGAGGCGCGCGCCGGAAATTCATCGGGGCAGCGTCGCGACGCTGGCCTAGCGTCGCGACGCCAGCGCGCGCGCGCGCGGATCACTTAGGGCACAGCGTCGAGACGCTGGCCTAGCGTCTCGACGCTACGACGAAGGCAGTAGCTAAAAGACGATTTTTCTGCACTTTTTTGGCATTCTTCTCCAAGCTTCATCTTCTTCATCTCTCAACCGATTTGGACGATTTTTGTTTCCTTCTTCTCCGTTTTCTCTCTATATTTCGTGGAGCTCCGCCATTGTTGGCATGTTTGAGAGCTCCACTCTCCATTTGTAATAGGTAGATGAACTCTTCCATGGTCGTTGGTGGAGCGGGATTGACGATCCGCGCCATGAGCGGCTAAGGTAAGGGTGACGGTTTGGGATTTTGTTTAGGGGAATTTTGTTAGACATTATTGCTTTGATAATCTGAGTATGAATTTGCATATTGGTTCTGTTTACATAGCATTTATTTACTTTGCTTAATCCAACGCGCATGCTAAATTATGTTGATTGACACTCGGATAGTTTCGCATGTTGTGTATGTTAAAGAGTAGCGATGCCGTGCCTCTCACTGCTCGACTAAGTAACACAGGTAAATAGAACTAAATCGAAGTATCGGGTCGGGTAGGATAATTGTTGGTTGCATACGGCGTTTGCGGGCAACCTACTAGCAATTAGAATTCACGCCCGAATGTTCGTCGCGGTTAGCTAGTAACTGTCTAAATTCATCTTCGGACTGATCATCTTAATGTGAGATTAGATAACGTGTAATTAGGACTGTGTGGCCTAATTAAAATCCATGAAGTCGACTACTTTGGGGCTTCTCTGGTAGTCGTCCGCGTGCTTAGTAAACTGAATTCCATGTTATTAGAATTAAATGATAAGTTGTATTTGTCTAACAATTGACCCCGAGACTCCCCAAACCGTGCACACGTTTTCTACATATTATTTCTTTCTTCCGTTAGCTTTCGTATTGATTTCTTTGCATGATTAAAACCCCCCGTTACCAATTAATCGATCAAATCCCAATTTCATTAGTAAATTCAACTCTCCTATTCCTTGGATCGACCCTGTTACCACTGGCTGCAAAGCCTTGGCAATAGGCATTATAAATTTATTTTGGCAAGCCTCGACAGCTTGAGTTTATAGCGATAGTTCAAAAATATTGTTACCACAGCTACAAGTATGTAAAGGTTACCTGCTGATGGGGGAAATGGTCCCATGAAGTCAATGCCCCACTGATAACTCCATTTTGGAGCTATTAAATACGTCCTAATTATAGCTAAAGGCCGCTTCCAATTGATTAAATGTATCTCTTTTGTAGGAGAAAAGCGGCAAAGAGCTCGTGCGTCCGTTGGGCGTGTTCGAGAGCTTAAAGCAGAGTTTTAGCGCCCCGGGAATGCATCGGGAAGAGGGGAATTTGTTCCGTGAAGAAACGGGCCAAAACAGCCTTGGAGAGGCATTGCATCAGCCCCAAACCCGAGAGCCAGCGTCGAGCTATAGCGTCGAGACGCTGGCTCGACGCTGGAAAAACCCGAGAGCAAGCGTCGAGTGATAGCGTCGAGACGCTAGCTCGACGCTGCCCTGGCGTCGAGACCCTGCTTGGCGTCGAGACGCTTCGGAGGAGGCGCGCGCTGGAAATTCATCGGGGCAGCGTCGCGACGCTGGCCTAGCGTCGCGACGCCAGCGCGCGCGCGCGCGGATCACTTAGGGCACAGCGTCGAGACGCTGGCCTAGCGTCTCGACGCTACGACGAAGGCAGTAGCTAAAGGACGATTTTTCTGCACATTTTTCATATCTTCTTGAAGCTTTTTCTCCTTCTTCTCCCAACGGATTCCGACGATTCTTCTTCCCTTCTTCCCCATTTTCTCTCTATTTTCCGTGGAGCTCCGCCATTGTTGGCATGCGAGTGAGCTCCACTTTCATTTGTAATAGGTAGATGAACTCTTCCATGGTCGTTGGTGGAGCGGGATTGACGATCCGCGCCATGAGCGGCTAAGGTAAGAGTGACGGTTTGGGATTTTGTTTAGGGGAATTTTGTTAGACATTATTGCTTTGATAATCTGAGTATGAGTTTGCATATTGGTTCTGTTTACATTGCATTTATTTACTTTGCTTAATCCAACGCGCATGCTAAATTATGTTGATTGACACTCGGATAGTTTCGCATGTTGTGTATGTTAAAGAGTAGCGATGCCGTGCCTCTCACTGCTCGACTAAGTAACACAGGTAAATAGAACTAAATCGAAGTATCGGGTCGGGTAGGATAATTGTTGGTTGCATACAGCGTTTGCGGGCAACCTACTAGCAATTAGAATTCACGCCCGAATGTTCGTCGCGGTTAGCTAGTAACTGTCTAAATTCATCTTAGGACTGATCATCTTAATGTGAGATTAGATAACGTGTAATTAGGACTGTGTGGCCTAATTAAAATCCATGAAGTCGGCTACTTTGGGGCTTCTCTGGTAGTCGTCCGCGTGCTTAGTAAACTGAATTCCATGTTATTAGAATTAAATGATAAGTTGTAATTGTCTAACAATTGATCCCGAGACTCCCCAAACCGTGCACACGTTTTCTACATATTATTTCTTTCTTCTGTTAGCTTTCTCATTGATTTCTTTGCATGATAAAACCCCCCCGTTACCAATAAATCAATCAAATCCCAATTTCACTAGTAAATTCAACTCTCCTATTCCTTGGATCGACCCTGTTACCACTGGCTGCAAAGTCTTGGCAATAGGCATTATAAATCGTATTTTGGCAAGCCTCGACAGCTTGAGATTAAGCGGATATTCAAAAATCCGTCCACCAAAATTGGCGCCGCTGCCGGGGAGTAGGCAATTAGTTGAATTTATGATTGAAGTTTGAATTTGATTCATTGATGGTTGACTGAAAATTTTTTTTGTTTGTATGTTGTATGTTTAGATTTTTGTTTGTGTATGACCCGTTCCTCTGAGGGTAGTTTGCAGTATATTCCTGAGATTGACAGAGAGGAGCGGCGGTTGCGTAGAGAAGCCCGGGAGGGGCAAGGAACGTTTGAAAGAGAAGAAGGCAATCCCTTCTTATTTGACGAGATGGCGCAAGGCGATGCGCCGCGGACGCTGAAGCAACTGGCAGCGCCAGACCTGAACCTGCAGCCCTTGTGCATTAACTACCCCGTGGTAGCAGGTAACTTTGAGCTGAAATCTGGTTTAATTCACCAGTTACCTTCTTTCCATGGAAATGCAGGTGAGGACGCGAACAAACATTTGATGGAGTTCCATTGCGTCTGCGCGGGGATGAAGCCCGCAGGGGTCACGGAAGAGCAACTGAATATGAGGGCATTCCCCTTCACGCTCAAGGACAAGGCCAAGGATTGGCTGTATTATTTGCCTTCCGGATCCATCACCACGTGGCAAGATATGAAGCGGGTATTTTTGGAGAAATACTTTCCCGCATCCTTAGCCACCACTCTGCGGAAGAGGATTTATGGGATCACCCAGGATGTAGGTGAGTCCCTGCATGAGTATTGGGAACGCTTTGGGCGCCTGTGCGCGAGTTTCCCACACCACCAGATCGCCGATCAGCTGCTCATACAGTATTTTTATGAGGGGATGACGCCCCACGACAGGCAGATGATCGATGCAGCGAGTGGAGGGGCACTGATTGACAAGACCCCAGTTGAGGCCAAGTAGCTCATTGCAAATATGGCTACAAACTCGCAGCAGTTTGGGATCAGGGGGCAAGGACAAGTGCACAGCGTGGCTCAGAGACATGAGATGTCTGAAATGAGGGCCCAGGTGGCCGAGATAGGTAGTATGTTGAAGAAAATTGTTGGAGGACAACGCGAAGAGGCGGAGGTCAATGCAATCGGGGGGTATGCTTCCAACCCAAGGAAGTATGATCCATATGCTAACACTTACAACCCCGGTTGGCGCGACCATCCAAATTTCAGCTATGGGAATAGGGAAGGACAAACTCGCTTCCAAGGCCAGTCCCAGGATAGGCCTAACTCTTCCACCCAGGCTCAAGCTTCGAGCTCCTCCAGCTCACTTGAAGAGATGGTAAGGACCATCGTGACTAGCACCAGCCAGTTCCAGAAAGAGGCTCGCGAGGAGCTAAATTCTCATAAGGCAGAGCTGCAGAATCTGAACAAGCAGCTGACTCAGATGGCGGTGTCTATTAGTAAGATCGAGAGCAAGAGCTCGGGGAAGCTTCCTTCCCAAACTACAGTAAACTCATGTGAAAACGTGAGTGCCATTCAGCTACGCAGTGGGAAGTCACTTTCCACCAGAGCTGCGAAGGAAGCCACGGACAGCCTGAACGAGTCCGCCCCGATTGCTCTTGAGACTCAGAATGAGAAAAGAAATGAGAAGGTCAGTGTACCTGTGGATGTTGCCAAAGCACCATTCCCGAGTAGGCTTGCGAAGCCTACTTTGGAATCCGATGACGAGGAGGTCCTGCGAACCTTCCAAAAGGTGATGGTGAATATCCCGCTCCTAGAGGCAGTCAGTCAAGTGCTCAAATATGCAAAATTCTTAAGGAGCTGGTGCACTACGAAGAGGAAGTCCAGAGGGACTGAGAAAAAGAAAGAAAACGTCTCTGCCATACTCCCAGGTACGTTGCCTGCAAAGTGCAACGATCCAGGTACCTTTACTATCCCTTGCACTATAGGTAGTAAGGTTGTCCATAATGCCATGTTAGACCTAGGAGCCTCTGTTAATGTTATGTCTTATGCATTATATCGTGAACTGAACTTAAATGAAATGCATGAATGTAATGTTTCTGTTCAGTTGGCTAATGGGTCGAGCATCTGTCCTAGGGGGAAGGTAGAGGATGTTTTAGTTAGAGTTGGGAATATGACGTTTCCCGCCGATTTCCTTGTTTTAGATATGAAAGAAAATTCATTGCATGCTTCGTCCTCCATGCTGTTAGGACGCCATTTTCTTAAGACCGCTAGGGTCAAAATCGATGTATATAAGGGCGTCGTTTCGTTAGAGTTTGATGATACTTTGCATGAGTTTTCTTTATTTGATGGGAAATCTGATGCGAATGTTTCTGTTGTTTGTGAGCATGATGAGAATGGGAGTCTACCCTCGCGCTTGAGGGATGGTTCCCATGTCTCTGTTAAAATTTCTAATTTGAATTTGATGGATGATACCACTGGATTTTGCACTAACATGTCTGATATTCACGTGCCCGAGGCACGAAGAGTGCAAAATGTTTTTCAGGTGGATGGTGGAAAAGGTGTGGCCAAGGACAAGTCTGGATCGTCCCCCGCACCTACAGACTATGGATGAGTCTGTTTCGAGAATACAGTCGAGCAACCGACTTTAAAAATTCTGCGCTTCTCGGAGGCACCCGAGTGTTGAACTGTTTTTATGCTTTAGTTTAGTTTTATTGCTTTTTAGTATTAATTAGCTTGCTGTTTTTTTTTAGGGAATCGAGGAAGAGAAGACAATTTTGGGCTCTGATGCGTTCGTGCGCCGCTTCCTCGCCCTCGCCAGCTTCACCAAGAGTCAGGGAAGTGTATTTCTTCTTCCCTTTTACTTTGATGTATCTGACTGATTGGCATTGAGGACAATGCCAAATTTTGAAGTTGGGGGTGGAGTAGTCCGATGGATGTGCATGTGTAGTTTGTTGAGAAGTGTTATAAAGATATTGAAGTGCTTGGGACTCTGTTTATTGTTTTCTGACTGTGATAGCCTAGGAAATGCATGTTGGAAATCTGAGCATGTTCATAATCGAGTTTTTGCATGAGTTTTGTGTTTATTAGGTTCATGTCAAAAATTTTAAAATTTTTTCTGTTGCTCCCTTGCACTCATCGCGCACTTAGCAACTTCTTCCTAGATTCCGTAAGCTTGGTCTGTCGCATGTTTAGCTAATTCTCATTGTCACCCCGAAAGGCACCCTTAGGTAGCTTGTTGCATGAGAGTTAGTAGCTAATTAATTGAGGAAGCATGTGCTTAGCCTAATGTAAAAAAAAAATAGAAAAGCATGTTTGATAGAAAAATTCCTCTCGAGGCGCTCCTCCTTCTTATTAAGTGCTTAAAAGAAGTGAGCGTTAGTCCTTAAAAACGTGAAGTTTTATGCATGAATTTGACGTGTTAGGCAACTCGAGTAGGAAGAAAAAAGAAATGAAAGGTTGGTTCAAAGAACCCAAAATAAAAGAGTACAAAGTACTTTTGAAAAGAAAGAGAAAAAAAAAAGGAATGAGAAAATAATTAGGTTTCTTAATTTGTTTCTCTCTCTCGTGTAAGTCAAGTGTAGCTGTTCTTAAACGCTAGAAGTAGGGGGAAAATGGGATGTGCGTTGCATGTTGGTTTTCCGGGTTTACGTGAGTTTAGGAGTGGTTGTCTAGCACACACACACGTTAGGGGGCAAGAGTTAATTTTTGATATGTCCTAGTTAATGCATGAACAAATGCTTCCATGATTATGCTCGTGTTCAAATTTTAAATATGCATGGAGGTTTGAGTTAGAATATATGTAAACGCGTCCTTAGAGTCAATGTCTTTGTAGTGCTTGCTCGAGGACTAGCAATGTTTAAGTTGGGGGTGTTTGATAACTCCATTTTGGAGCTATTAAATACGTCCTAATTATAGCTAAAGGTCGCTTCCAATTGATTAAATGTATCTCTTTTGTAGGAGAAAAGCGGCAAAGAGCTCGTGCGTCCGTTGGGCGTGTTCGAGAGCTTAAAGCAGAGTTTTAGCGCCCCGGGAATGCATCGGGAAGAGGGGAATTTGTTCCGTGAAGAAACGGGCCAAAACAGCCTTGGAGAGGCATTGCATCAGCCCCAAACCGGAGAGCCAGCGTCGAGACGCTGGCTCGACGCTGGAAAAACCCGAGAGCAAGCGTCGAGTGATAGCGTCGAGACGCTAGCTCGACGCTGCCCTGGCGTCGAGACCCTGCTTGGCGTCGAGACGCTTCGGAGGAGGCGCGCGCTGGAAATTCATCGGGGCAGCGTCGCGACGCCAGCGCGCGCGCGCGCGGATCACTTAGGGCACAGCGTCGAGACGCTGGCCTAGCGTCTCGACGCTACGACGAAGGCAGTAGCTAAAGGACGATTTTTCTGCACATTTTTCATATCTTCTTGAAGCTTTTTCTCCTTCTTCTCCCAACGGATTCCGACGATTCTTCTTCCCTTCTTCCCCATTTTCTCTCTATTTTCCGTGGAGCTCCGCCATTGTTGGCATGCGAGTGAGCTCCACTTTCATTTGTAATAGGTAGATGAACTCTTCCATGGTCGTTGGTGGAGCGGGATTGACGATCCGCGCCATGAGCGGCTAAGGTAAGAGTGACGGTTTGGGATTTTGTTTAGGGGAATTTTGTTAGACATTATTGCTTTGATAATCTGAGTATGAGTTTGCATATTGGTTCTGTTTACATTGCATTTATTTACTTTGCTTAATCCAACGCGCATGCTAAATTATGTTGATTGACACTCGGATAGTTTCGCATGTTGTGTATGTTAAAGAGTAGCGATGCCGTGCCTCTCACTGCTCGACTAAGTAACACAGGTAAATAGAACTAAATCGAAGTATCGGGTCGGGTAGGATAATTGTTGGTTGCATACAGCGTTTGCGGGCAACCTACTAGCAATTAGAATTCACGCCCGAATGTTCGTCGCGGTTAGCTAGTAACTGTCTAAATTCATCTTAGGACTGATCATCTTAATGTGAGATTAGATAACGTGTAATTAGGACTGTTGTTGCGTGCTCAATGTGTAAAGATAAATATGCAAAAAGGGTAGAGAGAGCACTTAGAACATGCAAGCATACATGGTCTTACAGCAAGTAGTGAGTATATTTAATTCGTTTTTTCCACAGAGACTTGTTTTTAGCTATTCGCGAAGTGTGAATGTTAAGAAAGATAGGATGAATTTGATGGGTTAAAATTGGTTTTTAATTAACTACTTTTTGCTGAATGTGTAGAGGGATATAACATAAACAAAAGCAAGTTGAAATTAGATGCAAAGGATAAGAGATGGAATTAATAAACGAGAAAGAAAACAGCTAAACAGAATGAAAATTTGGCAGAATTGCGTGGACCGCAATGTTTCCGCAATTAAATGGCAGCGAAACTGATTAAAATGGGGAATTAAGGGCTACTAATGACTATCCTATAGGCAGTTTATTACGATTATCAAGCTTTGGATCAACTCTCTATACATCAAACTCACTCTATCTCAAGTATCGTCCGATTCCATGCATGAGAGACTCAAGTTTACTCGACTTCAAAGTAAGGTCTTAAGCATCTTGTTAAAACAGGAGTGTTCAGTTTGTACTAGGGAAACGCCTATTCCTAGGCCGTTTCCTGATTACCATGAAAGGCTAGCATGATTATATGACTCTGAACTCTTACTCCTTCCAGAGGTTAGGAGTTCTTTGGACAAAATGGATGGCCAATCGAAATTGCCCGTGGGATGAAGCTTACATACAATCAATGTTCGAGTGTTTAATCTACCTACTTGACTCACGTTTTTTAGCCTATAGTTCTGTCATTAGCATGCCCCTAAATGATTTTAGTTACTCATGGATATGTAAAGAGTAGAAATGGTAGCTAAAGTAAGCATGCTTAGAAGAGAAATGTGTGTAAAATAGTAAGCAAAACCCGTAGCAGAAGAAGGTAGAACTGTGAAATGCAGAAACTTACTTTGATTACTTTAAGTGTTTGAATGACAAAAGAAAGCTTTAAAAGAACTGAACCCAAGACAGACAACAACGAAATGCAATAATGGAAATGACTAAACTAAGAACAACAATGATCAGTAATGGAAATGAGAAGAAAAGAGCAGAAAACAGTAAAGGCTTGCTGAAGACTTTGTGGCAGTCGCCTCGAATGAAGGTGATGAGAATTCAGCCGTGCTTGGATGAATCCAATCGAGAGAGAAGAAGAATCTTCTCTCCTTCCTATCAGATTATCGATTCCAAAAGCTTAGACTCTCACTCCAACAGACGGCAAAGGAAGAACAGTGGAAAGGGTGGACTGCAGAAAGACTTCTACGCTTCGAGTGATGACTGAACCTCCGACTTTGACCCCCTTTTATAGTAGTTTGCAGGTGCGTTTGGGCCAAGGAGAACCATCAGTCTTCAACGTCATATATCAGAATGGATGGAGGAGAAAGAACGAATCCCTGAAAAGTCGGATCTAAACAGAAAAATGTCAGCCAACTTACGGTTTTAACTTGAATAATTGCGGTCACCGCAATTATTCCGCAATGCATTCGCAAGGGTTATTTTTTCATTCTTTTCTTCGGTTTTCACCCCTTTTTCTACCTATTGTGCATAAGTCCTAAATTAGCCACCTTCTTCTAATTCTCATATTAAAGCATAGGTTTAGGCTAAATGCTAACAAAAACACCTAAATGTGTACATCTTCTTAAGCTAAATGGGTCCTAAATAAGTCACTTTCAGAGACTTAACAACTGTGTGGCCTAATTAAAATCCATGAAGTCGGCTACTTTGGGGCTTCTCTGGTAGTCGTCCGCGTGCTTAGTAAACTGAATTCCATGTTATTAGAATTAAATGATAAGTTGTAATTGTCTAACAATTGATCCCGAGACTCCCCAAACCGTGCACACGTTTTCTACATATTATTTCTTTCTTCTGTTAGCTTTCTCATTGATTTCTTTGCATGATAAAACCCCCCCGTTACCAATAAATCAATCAAATCCCAATTTCACTAGTAAATTCAACTCTCCTATTCCTTGGATCGACCCTGTTACCATTGGCTGCAAAGCCTTGGCAATAGGCATTATAAATCGTATTTTGGCAAGCCTCGACAGCTTGAGATTAAGCGGATATTCAAAAATCCGTCCACCACCCACACATCAAAGAGCTCCAACTCTAAGATGTAAGTGAGAGGAATCTCATCCTTCCGACTAAGGTTACCTGTTCTCTGACATTCATCACAGCTGTGTGCGTATTCGTGGGCATCTTTGAAGATCGTGGGCCAATAGTAGCCACTCTGGAACACCTTTGCAGCTGTTCTTTGGCCACCAAAATGTCCACCATAGGGGGCTGTATGACAGTGCTGCAGCACAGACTTCGCCTCAGCAGCTGACACACACTTCCTCAGCAAACCATCTGCACATGTCTTGTAGAGTGTAGGATCGTCCCATATGAACTTCCTAGCTTCATGTAGGAACCTCTTCTTTTCTTGTCCTCCCTTGAAAGTTGGTAGTACCTGCGAGGCAAGGAAGTTAGCAATGTCAGCAAACCAAGGTTCCTCATCGTTATCATGATGTGATAATACAAAGACATGCTCATCGATAAAGGCATCAGAAATTGCGGTTTCCGCAATTTTATCGCAATTATGTTGCAATCTAGAAAGATGATCTGCAACCACATTTTTGCATCCTTTCTTATCTCTAATGTCTAGATCAAACTCCTGCAGCAACAATACCCATCTAATTAACCTAGGCTTAGCATCAACCTTCCTCATAAGGTACATTAGTGCAGAATGATCAGTGTACACGATTGTTCTAGTGCCTACAATGTAATTCCTAAACTTCTCGCAGGCAAACACTACAGCTAGCATTTCCTTTTCCGTGGTTGTGTAATTACATTGTGCCTCATTAAGTGTCTTACTAGCATAGTATACAGGGTGTGTTAGTTTGTCAATCTTTTGTCCTAGCATAACCCCTACTGCATAGTCACTTGCATCACATAACATCTCAAAGGGAAGGCCCCAATTCGGTCCTACTATAATAGGTGCTTTGACTAATGCTTCCTTAAGGGTTGTCCAGGCTAGTAAACATTCTTTCGAGAAGATGAATGGCTTATTCAGCTCTAGAAGCTCACACAAAGGTTTGGAGATCTTTGAAAAGTTCTTAATGAACCTTCTATAGAAACCTGCGTGTCCTAAGAAACTTCTAATGGCTTTCACATTCTGAGGTTCCACTAACTTCTCTATTATTTCAATCTTGGCCCTATCGACCTCTACTCCTGCTCTAGACACTCTATGACCTAGGACTATCCCTTCTTCCACCATGAAGTGGCACTTCTCCCAATTAAGGACTAGGTTGGTCTCCTCACACCTAGCTAGGACTTGTCATAAGTTCTCTAAACAATTTGTAAATGAATCACCAAAGACTGAGAAGTCATCCATAAATATCTCTATCATGGATTCATCTAAGTCAGAGAAGATTGCCAACATGCACCTTTGGAACGTTGCTGGTGCATTGCATAAGCCAAAAGGCATTCTGCGAAAAGCAAATGTTCCAAAGGGACAGGTGAAGGTTGTCTTCTCCTGGTCCACAGGGTCTATGGTGTTTGGTTATATCCAGAATAACCATCTAGAAAGCAGTAATAAGCTCTACCAGCTATCCTATCTAACATTTGGTCAATAAATGGTAAAGGGAAGTGATCTTTTTTTGTTTCCTTATTCAATTTTCTATAGTCCATACAGACTCTCCATCCTGTAATAGTTCTAGTTGGAATCAGTTCATTGCTCTCATTCACTACTACAGTCATCCCCCCCTTCTTAGGTACACATTGTATTGGACTCACCCACTGACTACTAGCTATAGGGAAGATTACACCTGCATCTAACCATTTTATGATCTCTTTCTTAACTACCTCTTTCATAGAGGGGTTCACCCTACGTTGGTGATCTACTCGGGGTGTATGCTCTTCTTCCAATATTATCTTATGCATGCAGTAAGAAGGGCTAATGCCTCTAATGTCAGCAATCGTCCATGCAATAGCCTTTTTATGTTGCTTAAGTAATAAGATTAACTCAATTTCATGCTTTGCACTCAATTTGGACGAAATAATAACAGGCAGAGTATCATCACTTCCTAGATATGCATACTTAAGATGTTCAGGCAGTGGTTTTAATTTTAAGATAGGTGGATGCTCAATGGATGGTTTTAATGGATTCATGGATCTCTCAGTCAAATCACTAGTCATACAAACATGCTGAGGTTTATCCACATGTATATCTATTATTTCAGAAATATTTAAGTCAGTTACATCTAATTGTACATAATCATTGGCATGCTTTATTAACAATTCATGCTCAAGCTGTTCTTCCATCAGTGAATCTACTATGTCCATGCTTGCACAAGATTCAGAGTCAGAAGGGTACCTTAGGGCTTTAAAAACACTAAACTTAACCTCCTCATCATGAACCCTCATGGTGAGCTCACCTTTCTGGACATCAATCAGGGCCCTACCTGTGGCTAGAAATGGTCTGCCTAATAGGATGGGGACCTCCTTGTCTGCTTCATAATCCAGGATGATGAAATCTGCAAGGAAAATAAACTTGTCAACCTTTACAAGAATATCCTCAATCTTACCCTCAGGGTATGCTATGGATCTGTCTGCAAGTTGTAAGGTGACAGTGGTAGGACGTGCTTCTCCTATTCCCAGCTGGCGGAATAGTGATAGAGGCATGAGATTTATGCTGGCTCCCAGGTCACAAAGAGCTCTGCCCACGTGCTTGCCTCCTAACTCCACTGGTAGGGTGAAGGACCCAGGATCCTTCTCCTTCTTTGGTAGCTTGTTCTAGAGTATAGCACTGCACTCCTCAGTGAGATTCACTGTTTCAAATTCACCAATAATTTTTTTGTTAGTGATTATATCCTTCAAAAATTTAACATAAGAAGGCATGGATTGCAAAACCTCTACAAAAGGAATATTAACATGCACTTGTTTAAGAATTTCTAAAAATTTGTTAAAGTGCACTTCCTGTTCTTGTTTTTTCTTTAGCCTTCGAGGGAATGGAGGTGGTGGCACATATGCAGGCATTTCAGGTCGCCTCAGGATAGGTGAAGGCCTTGGAATTTCTTCTATCTCTTCTATGATTGGCTCCAGCCTTGCTCCTGATGTGCTTGTTGATGGTTGACCATGGTTTGGCAGAGATTCCAGTGGAGCACTAGACTCTTCGTTCTCTACTCTCTTTGGGGTTTCTTTAGTGTTGCTCACCAATGGTCTCCCACTTCTAAGTTCAATTGCTTGAACTTGTTCTTTTCCATCTCTCCTTGGCACCTCAGTGTCAGCAGGAAGTCTACCTTGGGGCCTACTTTTGAGTTCATTGGCTAGTTGCCCTATTTGGTTCTCTAGGCTCCTAAGGGTAGCTTGCTGACTTTGTAGAGTGGCATCATTCTTGGCAATATACTTCTTAAGTAAATTTTCTACAGAAGATCCTATTGGTTGGTTGTATGGTTTTTGATACATGGATTGGTTATTTTGGGGAGTGAAACCAGGTTTTCCACTCGGTCTTGGTTGGTTAGGAGCTTGGTTAGCATTTTGTTGGCCACCCCATGAGAGATTTGGGTGGTTCCTCCAACCAGGGTTGTAAGTGTTAGAATAGGGGTTGTTCCTAGGCTGCTGTTGGCTTCCAACATAGCAGACTAAGGCTGGATTCCCAGGACAGTATTCATACAGGTGCCCTTCCCCACAGAATCCACAAATTAGTGTCTCACCTTGACTCGGTTGTGTGCCCATTGACATGGCTGTGGCGGTGTTGACACTAGTTTGGAGATTGGCTTGAGCCATTTGTTTAACTAGGTTGGTCAGAGCGCTTATTTGACTACTCATGGCATTGAGGGCGTCCTTATCTTGAGTTCTACTTGGCTCTATTGGATCATCTGACCACCTACAGTGAGATGCTGAGATCTTCTCCAGGATCTCATAGGCTTCGTTATAACTTTTGGAAAGCATGGAACCACCAGCAGATGAATTTAGCACTTGCCTGGTGCTGGGGTTGCATCCTTTGAAAAAGACCTCTATTTGGATACACCATGGAATGCCATGGTGTGGACATTTAAGCAGAAGGTCCTTGAACCTTGTCCAAGCTTCGTGAAGCGACTCATGCTTGGGTTTAGCTCCCCAGGCATAGGTACTAGGTAAGAGAGAATGGCATTATCCTTGTCATTCGCTATTTCGATGGGATTGCGAGTGGTAGGTACCGGATTTGGGACTGGCCTTTCCATTTCTTCTTGATAGAATTGCGGAGACTCCGCGGTTTCAGCAACTATTTGAGGTATAGAGGGTTGGTTAAAGAGACGTTTCTTAGCTTTGTTTCTGGCCCTAAGTAATCTTTCAGGCTCAGGATTGAACTCTAGATCGCTACTTGAATGCTCATTCATAAACTAACCCAATGGTACCTGCAAAAGAAATGAGAAAAGATTAGCTTAAAATAGATATTAAGATTCGTGTTTCTAACTTAACAAACTTCGTTTTCACTAAACTAAATCCCCGGCAGCGGCGCCAAAAACTTGTTGCGTGCTCAATGGTTAAAAGGAATATGCAATAATAGAGCACTCAGGACATGCAAGCATACATGATCTTGTAGCAAGTAATAAGTATTTTTTCATTCGATTTCCCACAGAGATTTATTCTTAGTTACTTGCGAAGTGTATTGTTAAGCAAGAATGGGTGGATTTGATGGGGTAGATTTGGTTTTAAGTTGCCTAATTACTAAGGAATATGTAAAAGATAGATACATAAACAAGTGCAAGTAAATGATAAACTCATTCTAAGGAATATCTAACTCATTCTCATGTATCTTCCGATTTCATGCATTAGATTCTTTAGTTTACTCATGTCCAAGTAAGGTCTTAAGCATCTTGTTAAAACAGTAAGTTGCGATTTGTACTAGGAAAACGCCTATTCCTAGGTCGTTTTCTGGCTACCTTGAGAGGCTAGCATGAGTGTATGACTCTGAACTCTTACTCCTTCCAGAGGTTAGGAGTTCTTTGGACAAAATGGATGGCCAATCGAAATTGCCCGTGGGATGAAGCTTACATACAATCAATGCATTCGAGAGCTATCCTACATGCTTGGTTCACGTGTTTTAGCCTATAGCATTGTCATTAGCATGCCCGTATGTGACTTAGTTACTCATGGATGCAGATAGAATAGAAAGAGTAGATGAAGAAGACATGCTTAGAAGAGGATTAAAGACAAACGGAAACAAAAGAACAGTAGGCAGAGAAAGTAAAGAGATTGCGAAATGATGAATTGAGCGTTTATTAACCAATCGTTTGAACGAAACAAATGCAGACTTAGAATCACTAAAGTAAAGACAGAAAGCAGCGAAATGGACTAGAGTAGCTAATGGCAGAGAAATAACAACAAACAGTACTGAAAATTGAAAGCTAAAACAGAAAAACGAAGAGATCCAAGCGTGATCGCCTCGTCGCAGACGCCTCGGCTGAAGGGAGAGAAAGGCAAGCCTTGCTTGGATGAATCCAATCAGAAGAGAAGATGAATCTTCTCTCCTTCCTATCAGATTGTCGACTCCAATAGCTGAACCTTTCAAACCAACAGACGGAGAAGAGAAAGAATGGGAAAGACTGCGCTGAGAAGAGAAGTCCACGCCTTTCGAGTGTGTTTCAACCCTCCTCTTTGACCTCCTTTTATAGTATTCTGCAGGTGCGATTGGGCCAAGGAGAACCATCCATTCTCAACGTCGTACTTCTACGTGGCTGGAGGAGAAAGAATGGATCCCTGAAATATCGGATTAAAACAGAAAAAGGTTAGCCAACTTACGGATTTCACTTAAAACATTCCGGTTTTAGCAAAGTTTCCGCAATGCCTCCGCAATGCACAGTTTTCATTCTTTTAACTTCGTTTTTCATTCCTTTTCTTTCCTTTTGTAAACAAGTCCTGATTTAGCTTTATTCTTCTAATTCTCATATATAAGCACAAGTTCAAGCTAAATCCTATCAAAAATACTTACAAATGCACACTTCCTAACACAAATAAGTCCTAAAATAGTCACTTTTGGAGACGTAACAGTCCTTTCCAACGGGAACGAAGCTTACCTGGCATGAACTTCAGACGGGAATCGAAAAGCAGAACTTTCTGACCGACTTCGAAGTCTTTCTTTAAGATCCTTCGGTCATGAAACTGTTTGGACTTCTCTTTATAGATCCTGGAGTTCTCGTAGGAGTCCAAACGCAGTTCCTCCAATTCCTGTAACTGAAGCAGTCGTGCCTCGCCAGCTTCTTCAGAGCTCATGTTACACTTCTTGATCGCCCAGAATGCTTTGTGCTCAATCTCCACGGGTAAGTGGCACGCCTTACCAAAGACCAACCGGTATGGGGACATATCGATAGGGGTTTTGTAGGCGGTGCGGTAGGCCCACAAAGCATCCTGCAAACGATCGCTCCAATCCTTCCTGCTCGGCCTCACGGTTTTCTCAAGAATTGACTTTACCTCTCTGTTGGAGACCTCGGCTTGCCCATTGGCTTGGGGATGGTAGGCGGTGGACACGCAATGATGCACACCATACTTCCTCAGCAAAGCCTCCACAGATCGGTTGCAAAAATGAGTCCCGTAGTCACTGATTATGGCTCGTGGGATTCCAAACCTGGTAAAAATACGAGACTGAACGAACCTAACAACAGAATTAGCATCGCTAGTCTTCGTGGCTTTCGCCTCAACCCACTTGGAAACATAATCAACAGCCAGCAATATGTAAGACAAACCATAAGAAGGCGGGAAGGGTCCCATAAAATCCATGCCCCAAACGTCAAAGATTTCACAAACTAAGACAGAGGTTTGAGGCATTTCATTTCTACCAGATATTGACCCTATTCTTTGACATCTATCGCAGGTTTTACAAAATTCATACGAATCTTTAAACAGGGAAGTCCAGTAAAACCCACTATCTAAAACTTTCCTAGCTGTCCTCCTAGGCCCAAAATGTCCCCCGCATGCATAATCATGACAGAAAGTAAGAATAGATGCATGCTCATTCTCAGGGACACATCTCCTAATTATTTGATCAGAACAGAACTTCCATAAATGGGGATCTTCCCACACATAGTACTTAGCGTCGCTTTTCAGCTTCGCTTTCCTACTATGAGAGAAACCATAAGGAAAATTACATGTGACCAAGTAATTTACCATATCAGCATACCAGGGAAGGACTGTATCAAGTCTGAAGAGTGTCTCATCGGGGAAATCTTCATTCAGAGGCAGGAGGTCTTCCTTTCTGACCAAGCGGCTCAGGTGGTCGGCTACCGGGTTTTCTGCTCCTCTCCTATCCTTGATCTTCACATCGAAGTCCTGGAGGAGCAAAATCCACCAAAGTAGCCTCGGTTTCGCGTCCTTCTTGGTCATCAGGTACCCAACAGCTGCGTGATCAGAGAAAACAGTTACTTGAGAGCCAATAATATAAGGACGAAACTTATCAAGCGCAAATACAATAGAAAGAAGTTCTTTTTCTGTTGTCGTGTAATTGCACTGCGCTGGATTAAGCGTCCTGGAGGCGTAGTAAATGACACGGCTCTTGTTCTCGATCCTCTGACCAAGCACGGCTCCCAAGGCATAGTTGCTGGCGTCGCACATAATCTCGAAAGGCAAGTCCCACTGGGGTGGGTGTATGATGGGCGCGCTCGTCAAACTATCCTTGAGCAAATCGAAGGCTTTTCTGCACTCCTCCCCAAAATCGAACGTGACATCCTTCTGAAGGAGGTACGTCATAGGCATGGCAACCTTGGAGAAGTCCTGGATAAACTTGCGATAAAACCCTGCATGGCCAAGAAAAGACCGAACCTCCATAACATTTGTTGGGTATGGCAGATTAGAGATAACATCGATTATAGCCTTATCTACCTCTATACCCTTAGCAGAAACCACATGCCCTAAAACGATACCTTGACTAGCCATAAAATGACATTTTTCAAAATTTAGCACAAGGTTCATTTCAATACATCTTTTCAGGACATGCGATAAATTAGTTAAACAGTCATCGAAGGAATTGCCATAAACTGTAAAATCATCCATGAACACTTCAATGCATTTTTCGACAAACTCAGAAAAAATACTCATCATGCATCTCTGAAATGTACCAGGAGCGTTACAAAGCCCAAAAGGCATCCTTCTAAATGCAAATGTGCCAAAGGGGCACGTGAACGTTGTTTTCTCTTGGTCTTCTATGGCTATGGGGATTTGGTAAAAGCCAGAGAAACCATCGAGAAAACAAAAGAATGGCTTCCCAGCTAAACGCTCCACCATCTGATCAATAAAAGGAATGGGAAAATGGTCCTTCCTAGTGACCTCATTAAGCTTCCTAAAGTCTATGCACATTCTCCATCCATTTTGAATCCTCTTGGGCACTAATTCATTTTTCTCATTCCTAACCACAGTTATGCCAGTTTTCTTAGGAACGACATGAATAGGACTGATCCACTTACTATCTGAGATAGGATAAATGATACCTGCTTCGAGGAGTTTGAGGATCTCAGAAACTACTACCTCCTTCATCGCGGGATTGAGCCTCCTTTGGGGCTCTCGTGAAGGTTTCGCTCCATCCTCGAGCAGGATTCTGTGCATGCACGTAGCTGGACTTAGCACATGTAAATCCGCTAATGTACATCCAATTGCCAGCTTGTGCTCTTTAAGAACTTCCATTAATTTCCCTTCCTGAGCCGGCATAAGGTCTTTCGCTATGATGACCGGCAACGTCTCATCATCCCCTAAATACGCGTATTTGAGATGATCAGGTAAGTCTTTCAACTCCAATTTAGGTGCCTGCAAAGTAGAGGGGAGCATCTTAACATGATTCTGAACAGTTGCCAAAGAAGAGACAGTTGAATCACAAAGTTCAGACATAGATGGTTCATGCATATCAGATTCATCAAAAAGATCAGTAAAAAACAATGGGTCATCCCCATCTCTATCAGACATGCATTCATCCTGAACTAACGATTCAATTGTATCTACTTGACACAGAGAGTGGACGCTCTCATCATGCTCCAACTCATTAGACACATCAACCTCAACAACTTGTCCACGATACTCAACAGATAAAGTGCCCTTATCTACATTTATCTTAGTTTTAGCAGTTTTCATAAAGGGCCTACCTAATAAGATCGACGCAGACGAAGAAGCAGAATTTCCATCCATTTTCAGAATATAAAAATCCACAGGAAAAATCAGCCCATTAACATTAACTAATACATCTTCCACTACTCCTAAACGATGCACGAAAGACCTATCAACAAGTTGTATAACAACACCAGTTTCCTGTATTTCTTTTAAATTCAAATCCTGATAAACGGAGTGAGGCATGACACTAATGGAGGCTCCTAGATCTAGCATGGCTCTTCTAATTTTCTTACCTCCAATAGTGCAAGGGAGAGAAAACATACCTGGATCGTCGCATTTTTCTGGTAAGTTCTTTGTGATCAAAGCGGAAACGTTCTTACTTACCACGACGCGTTCTTTCTCTTTTGTCTTCCTCTTGTTGGTGCACAACTCTTTCAGGAACTTAGCGTACCTTGGGATTTGCTTGATGGCATCCAACAGAGGGATGTTGATCTCTACTTTCTTGAATGTGTTTAAGAACTCCTCCTCGTAGTTCTCCTTGGGCGGTCTTGCTAACCTGTTAGGAAAAGGAGCCTTAGGCACATAAACTCTATTGCATGTAGGATCGAAGTTTACCCCATACCACCGTGGTTCGGGATTTTCTGTCTGTGGCTTGACGTGGCCATGATCGACTTCCACTGGCGGTGTACTTGTGGGAAGATGCTTCCCACTTCTCAGAGTGATGGCACTAGCGCTCTCCGCGTTCTTATGCTCCATCACTGTCACCTTTTCAACCATCTGAGACATTTCCTTGCCCAGATCTTGCACTAACATTCCAAAACCGTCCAGTCTTTCCCGAGTGTCCTCCTGAAATTTCCGGTTAGCTGAAACAAAATCTTGCAAAATATTTTCAAAAGAATTACCTGAAAATGATGTTTGAGCTTGCACAGAAGCTTGAGAAACATTTTCCGCTAACCGGATCACCGCATTGCCTATTTCTGACACTCGAGCATTAAGCGCGTTTAACTCAACTGAGAAACGGTCTTGCTCACCCCCTTTACCTTCGTAATGGTGCGAATTTCCAGCCATATTTGAGATTAGCTGTCTTGCTTCTTCAGGTGTTTTATCCATGAGTGAACCTCCACTGGCGGCATCAATAAACTGCCGAACTCGTGGGAGCAAGCCATCACAAAAATACTGAACGAGGAGTTGATCTGTTATTTGATGGTTAGGACAACTCTCGCACAAACGATTAAACCTTTCCCAACAATCATAAAGGTTTTCTCCTTCTGCTTGCATGATACCGCATATTTGCTTCCTGAGGGAGGCAACCTTCGAAGGGGGGAAATACTTATCTAAAAACATTCCCTGCATTTTCTCCCAGGTTGTGATGGACCCAGTCGGTAGGTAATGCATCCAGTCTCTCGCCTTCTTCTTCAAGGTGAAAGGAAAGGCCCTGAGATGGAGTTGATCCGCGGTGATGTCGTCGGTCCTAAATGACGCACACACCATCCGAAATGCCTTGAGGTGTATGACGGGATCCTCATCTGTAGTACCACAAAAAGAAGGTAATAAGTTAATCAGACCAGCTTTAAGTTCAAAATTACCTGCAGCTACCGGATACAAGATACTCGATGTGTTCCGGCCTAGCTCAGATGATGCAAGCTCCCTCATGGTTCTTTGATGCTCATAATTACCCCCGACCTCCATCTTGCGCTTCTTTTGAATTTTCAAAGAATGACTCCGCTCAAAAAGTCAAACAGAACGGGTAAAATAATACAAAAGAATTAAACTATACAAAAAGAAAGTAAGGAATTTTTTTTTTTTTAAAACCAACAAACTAAACTTAACTAAACTAAATTAAACTTAGTTCCCCGGCAACGGCGCCAATTTTGGTAGAGCACTTTATGTGGTACTCCAAGTTCAAGCTTTCGAGGCTTGCCAAAATACAATTTATAAACCCGATGTACACCGAGCTATTTGAAGCTTAGTGGTAACGGGGTCGATCCACAGGGAAATAAGAAATCTAATTTAACTAAGTCTAATTTGCTAGAAATAAAAAGTATGCACAAATTAAAGAATGGTAATTTGGTTTGGGGGGAAGGGAGCTCCTAATATGCTAACGGAAAATTAAAGGACAACGTGCAAAAATTAAACGGTTGTGCTTAACTTCGAGAAATGGAATTGCTCGTTATGGATGTTCGGTTCATCGATACATTTTGCTCGCTAGCCATGTTCATGCACATAATTCATTTAGTTATTTCTAAATCAAATGACCCAATGATATAGTTAGAAACGTGCAATTCCAATTGTACTTGGCCAACAATCTATCTAAGGTAGCGACCCCTAAATCGACTATGTGCCAGTGACGGGAACATTGCGACGGCTTAATCCTAAGACTAACCAGGTTTCTCTCTTGCCTTAAGCCTAACATGAAAACGTTAATTAATTCAGATTACCAACTGTCACTTTGGGTTGAACTAATTAGCCATGCTTAGACCCGTGCTACCTAGCGGTTTAGGCAATTATACGTCCCAACCTTTAGCCCTCTATCATGCATAGGAACTAGGGCGTCAACCTAATTTAGCTACACATGCTAGATTTTGTGAAGATCAAGCAAGAAGATGCATAAACAAGCTAATTACATCAATAATTACAAAGGGGCAAATCTCCCCAAACATCCATAATTTCACAAATCCAAACTCAAATCAAGCACTAACCTCGGTTTAGCCTTCCATGGAGGATGAATTAATCCAACCCCCCATGGAAGAGCTTAGTAGCATGCACAAAGAAGGAGAAGAAGGCCAAAAATGGTGGAAAATGGCTTAGACCCGAGAGGAGAATGTTGGGGAAGAAGAAAGAAAGAAAAAGTGGCTGAAAAATGGCGTTTTCACGCTTTTTAAAGTCGGAGCGTCGAGACGCTCGGGCAGCGTCGAGACGCTGTCGCGTGTCCATCTGGGAAATTGTCGGGCGAGCGTCGAGACCCTCGGGCGGCGTCTCGACGCTGTCGCGCGCTTCGTCTGCGTCTGGCAATCGGGGCGGCGTCGAGACCCTCGGGTGGCGTCTCGACGCTGTCGCGCGCGCGTGCTTCGGATGATGTCGGGGCAGCGTCGAGACCCTCGGCCGGCGTCTCGACGCAGGGGCGCGCGCGTGCTTCGGATGGTGCCTGGGCGGCGTCGAGACGCTCGGCCAGCGTCTCGACACTGCCGCCCATGCAAGGGTGCTCTCGGGTTGGTGATGCCAATTTGTGTCTTTTCAAGCCCTTTTTGCCATCTCTTGGATCTTTTAGGCTCTTTCACTCCCGATGCATCTATGAAGCTCTAAAACGGCACTTTAAGCCCCGAAATGTGTCTAAGGACTTCCCGAGCTCTCTACCATGAAATCACCTACAAGGAAGAATTTTAATCAATATATGTCATGGTTTTAGCTAGAATTAGGGACATTAAGATAGCTCTATTTTTGAGCTATCAGTCACCCCGAAAGGCACCCTTAGGGAAGACTAGATGCATGATAGGTTGTAATAGGTTAATCGAAGTGTAGCGAAGCTATTGCCTAGTAAAAAAAGCAAGCATGAAAATAAAAGCTCCTGAGGTGCTCCTCCTTCTTAGATTCGCGACTAAGAAGTGAGCATTAGTCCTTAAAAATGTGAAGCTTGCTCGTAGTCAGATACATTGTGCAATGGAATTGCATGTAAGCTGGAACGAAGGCAAGTTTGACATGTTAGGCTCTCTTGGAGAAGCAAAAGAAAGAAAAAGTAAAAATTTAGCAAGTCAAAAAGAAGAAAAAAAATTAGGCCTTTTAATTTGTTACTCTCTTGATTGTTGAAAAGCCATAGACTGTTCTGTATTGCTAGAAGTAGGGGGAAAACGAGATGTAAGGTTGCATAAAGTTTTTTCAGGTCTATGTGAGCTAGAATATGTTTGCTAAACACACACACACGTTGGGGAGTAACGGTTAGATTTTCGAAATGTTTTCAATCAGTGCATGCGATTAATTTCTTTCTTGTTAAGTAAATGCCTTGATCTTTGAAGCATTGAGGTTTGAGTCGATAGCATGCAAAATTTAGTTCTGTGGTGATAATTTAAGAATAGCCTTGCTCGAGGACTAGCAAGATTTAGGTTGGGGGTATTTTGATAGCTCCAAAATAGAGCTATTATTTACTTCCTAATTATAGCTAAAACCATGCTCATTAATGATTAAGAATGCCTTTTTGTAGGTGATTTCATGGTAGAGAGCTCGAGGAGTCCGAGGACGTGTTTCGAGGCTAAAAACGACGTTTTAGAGCTTTATGGATGCATCGGGAGTGAAGGGGCTTGAAGAATTGAAAAAATTGAAAAAATTGCCATTGAAAGGAAATTGTTGGCCACCAAACCCGAGAGCAAGCGTTGAGCGGCAGCGTCGAGACGCTGGCTCAACGCTGCTCAGCGTCGAGAAGCTGGCTCAACGCTGCTCAGCGTCGAGACGCTGGCCTAGCGTCTCGACGCTGCCCCGACGATTTCCGAAGATGGACGAGCGCCGACGATTTAGGATTAATTCGTCTCAATGATACCCGTTACTGTTCGTTAATTAATTTAAGAGTCATGAACTTAGATAAATTAATGGGAATGTTTAATTAGGATTGCACTTCCCTAATTAATTCATTGGGATGTTTGGACCCGATAGGGACATAACATTTTGTGTGCATGAAACGTCTCGGCTAATTCCCGTGTTAATCGATGAACCAAAATACATTAGATCAATCCCGACACTTGCTAATCAATCGTATTCGTCAATTTCATACTTCCCGTTTTAATTTTCCGTTAGCGTAAGTTTAGTTTTCGCCACTGTTTTCCCAAACAAAATCCCCCTATTTTATCATTGCAAATTTAATTCAATTAAATTAGGATTATTAATCGCTCCCTGTGGATCGACCCCGTTACCACTTAGCTGCCAATTGCTCGGTGCATTCGGGTTTATAAATTTCATTTTGGCGGGTCTCGACAACCCGAAATTTGTGAACGTACCAAAGTTTTACCACCAACAGTCTAAGGGCTTTTCATCGTCTAAGCAAGTAATAGATCGCAAGGCATCTTTTCTCTTTTTTTTTGGTCTCCATGAGCGCCTAACATGTCAATTTTACTTTCGTTTCAGCTTGCCTGCAATTTCATTGCACAATGCATCTGACTACGGGCAAAATTCACATTTTTAAGGACTAGCGTTCACTTCTTTGTGCTCCCTTTTCATGCAGTGGCGACCGTGGGTTACACGACCGCCGCTGGCTACTAAGGCAACTCAAGAAGGAGGAACACCTCAGGAGATTGCTTTCTTTTTAGAAATTTCTTGCATTCGTTTTCTTTTTAGCCTATGAACCATATTAAAATTTTGAGCGCATGGATTACGAACATGAACGAATCTTAACCCATCCTAAGGTTGCCTTTCGAGGTGACAACGAATTTCAAAACAAGCAGAACTACCCTAAACCCACAGGTCCAAGATAGAGTGCTAACATGCGAAGCTTAAACAGAGAAATAACTTGAAAAAAATTTCAAAATGGCCTTAACAAATGCAATCATGCTGAATTTCACTACAAATACAAATACGAAGACCTTAACAGTACATCACAGAATTTCATAGTCAAACTAGCATGCATACGCCATAACAGAACACGTTTATCAGAATTCCACAACTAAACTCGACAATCACTGTAAGGCACAACCCACCACCCCCAACTTAGAAATGGACAATGTCCTCATTGGACTAATTAGGCACAGTCAAAATTCTAAGGAAAGAAAACCTTCCCTGAATTGTGACTTAGAGGGTTGGAGAGTGCACTTGATCCTTAGCAAACATACCTCAAGGACGAGCCATCGTTTCACCTGAAAACTCACAACATCAGAGTAAGAACCTAAGCTAGTCCTAAAGATAGTAAAGTAAACAAAAAGCATGTATAGTTCAAGCTCGGGTGCCTCCGAGAAGCGCAAATTTTTAGAGTCGATTGCTCGACTTTATCAAAACTCTTTTCATCCTTTCTCATAATCGGCCAACGCTCTCCCAAGACCAATCGATAGCAACGAGCTACTACGACGATTATCTAATTTGGACGCGAAATTAGTGTATCGATTTCAGATTCTAATTCGAGAAGAACGAACACCAAGAACGCAAGGAAGCCTATGCGCTCAAAGGAATCGTTAATCTTTGTTACTTGGCGGTTTAGAGAGGCACGACATCGAAACCTTTAACAAATGAAGCATGCTCGAAATCAAGGTTGCCTAGTCCTATCAATCAAACACATTCATGGAATAAGCAAAGAAATAGAAGCTAATTCAATCAATTATTCAAGCCAAATCAGAATTTAGTTCAACAACCTCACCAAAAGTTCAAACTACATTATTCCTTTACAATCCCGAGTCAAAAACGCTATAAACTACTCACTCATGATAGATGTGATGTGGGATGGCTCCATTCCAAGCTCTCTAGCCTCTCCCATGGTGGAAATGGCTTCTCAAACGTCAAATCTGGTGCGGAGCCCGAGGTAGGAGATGATAATTGCGGCTAAAAATCGGACAAAAACTTAAGTAATCCGTCGGAGCGTCGAGACGCTAGGGCAGCGTCTCGACGCTGCGCCCTAAATTTTCAGCGCGCGCAGTCGGGACGGCGTCGAGACGCTTGCGCGGCGTCGAGACGCTGTCATTCGACGCTTGCTCTCGGGTGGGAATTCAAATTGACGCCTCAGACTTCGGAGCGTCGAGACGCTCTGGCAGCGTCGCGACGCTTAGGCAGCGTCGAGCTAGCGTCGAGCTAGCGTCGAGCTAGCGTCGCGACGCTGTCACTCGACGCTAGCTCTCGGGTTTTTGCATGGTATTTTGCCTTGAAACTTCCCAAAACGCCAATTCTTCATGTTTTTGCATGGTCCTTCCCCGAAAGTGTTCCTAGGTCTTTAAAATGTGACTTTAAGCCTTGAACAACGTCGAAACACACCCGAGGACGAATTACCGAGAATACCTGTAATTAACACATATAAGCAAGATTAAGCATGTAATAATCTTCAATTAGGGACATAAACATAGCTCCGAAATGGAGCTATCAAACACCCCCAACTTAAATCTTGTTAGTCCTCGAGCAAGGTGGAATTCTCATTAATCAAAATAAAACGATACGCATGCTAGGGACTCAATTCTCAGTACTGGAAACGACAAGGCATTTGTATTCGAAAGAAACAGCTTCATGCATGCATTGGTTAAGAACAATTCGAAAAATTTAAAGATGCTTCCCTATTTATGCTTCGGACCTAGCTCCTCTATCTTAGATTTTTACAGGCTTAGAACAGCTCTACCCATCCCAAAACTTCGCCTTCCCCCTACTTATGGCTAAACAGAACAGTTGATAGCTCCAGAATAGAGCTATTATTTACTCCCTAATTATAGCTAAAATCATGCTCATTATTGATTAAGAATGCCTTTTTGTAGGTGATTTCATGGTAGAGAGCTCGGGGAGTCCGAGGACGTGTTTCGAGGCTAAAAACGACGTTTTAGAGCTTTATGGATGCATCGGGAGTGAAGGGGCTTGAAGAATTGAAGAAATGGCAAAAATTGCCATTGAAAGGCAATTGTTGGCCACCAAACCCGAGAGCAAGCGTTGAGCGGCAGCGTCGAGACGCTGGCTCAATGCTGCTCAGCGTCGAGACGCTGGCCTAGCGTCTCGACGCTGCCCCGACGATTTCCGAAGATGGACGAACGCCAGCGTCGAGCGCGCGCGTCTCAACGCCGACAGCGTCGCGACGCTGGCCTAGCGTCTCGACGCTACCCCGAGCGCGCGCGCTGATAACTTAGGGCACAACGTCGAGACGCTGCCCTAACGTCTCGATGCTCCGACGGATATAAATTCATATTTTTCCAATTTTTAACGGATCCTCTCCCTTTTTCCCCTCGGGATTGCCGCTTTCTTCCCCATTTTTCTGGTTTTTGCCCATTTTTGGGTTGTATGTTGAAGACAATCTCCATGGAGGCTTGGGCAACCTTCATCTCCATTGATAGCTAAAGAGGTTAGTGGTTGGTTAGTTAAGTTTAGGGATTGATTATCTTTTGTATTAGGTGAGATTAGAGCTTAATTGAATGTTTAGCATGAATGAATGATTTTCTTGCATCTCTTGGTCTGTATTAAGAACGAATAACTTGCCTTTCTGATTGGGAGTGACGTCCATAATTAGTTACGCATGCTTAGTTGGCTAATATTGATTTTTGACAAACCTCAATACTTAGTAGCGAAGGTCTAGCTCGTGGCTAATCAATTCGAGCCCAAGTGACGGTTGGGGGTAGGAATTGATTAACGTTCTCACGGCGGGCTTAAGACTAAGAGATAAATCGAATTAGTTTTAGGATTAATTCGTCTCAATAATACCCGTTACTGTTCGTTAATTAATTTAAGAGTCATGAACTTAGATAAATTAATGGGCATGTTTAATTAGGATTGCACTTCCCTAATTAATTTTCCTTGGGATGTTTGGACCCGATAGTGACATAACATTTTGTGTGCATGAAACGTCTCGGCTAATTCCCATGTTAATCGATGAACCAAAATACATTAGATCAATCCCGACACTTGCTAATCAATCGTATTCGTCAATTTCATACTTCCCGTTTTAATTTTCCGTTAGCGTAAGTTTAGTTTTCGCCACTGTTTTCACAAACAAAATCCTCCTATTTTATCATTGCAAATTTAATTCAATTAAATTAGGATTATTAATCGCTCCCTGTGGATCGACCCCGTTACCACTTAGCTGCAAATTGCTCGGTGCATTCGAGTTTATAAATTTCATTTTGGCGGGTCTCGACAACCCGAAATTTGTGAACATACAAAAGTTTTACCACAAAAAATGGCGCCGTTGCCGGGGAGTAAAATATAATCTTAGTTGATTGAATTTTATTTGTTTTGTGTTTTTATTTTATTTTATTTTTCTTTTGTAAATAATTTTATTTTATTTTATTTCTTTTCATTTTTATTTTCTTGGGTTCTGTTTATTTTTATTCTTCCTGTACAGTATGACCAGACTCTTTTAAGTTTTTGTGTACAGTTTTATTTTAATTTCGAGGAGAGTTGAAGAGATGGAGGCTGAGGCTAATTTTGAGGGTCAAAGGACCATGAGGCAGTTGGCATTACCTGACATAGACCGCCAACCACTGTGTATAGCGTATCGGGTAGTTCCAGGTAATTTCCAATTAAAATCTGGATTAATTTACCAACTACCTTCTTTTTGTGGTAATGCAGGTGAGGATCCTCAGAAGCATCTTAAGGAATTCCATCTGGTATGTTCGGGGATGATGCCCCAAGGAGTGACAGAGGACCAGCTGTGCTTAAGGGCCTTTCCTTTCACTTTGAAGGAAAAGGCAAAAGATTGGCTGTATTGTCTTCCATCTGGGTCTGTCAAGACATGGAACGGGTTGAAGGGCCTATTTTTGGAAAAATACTTCCCTGCCTCAAAAGCCACTGACATCAGAAGGCAAATCTGTAGGATCACGCAGGGAGATGAGGAGAATTTGCACGAATGTTGGGAGCGGTACAACCGACTGTGCGGGAGCCATCCCAATCATCAGATTGCTGAGCATCTCCTCATTCAGTATTTTTACGATGGTATGCTTCCGCGAGACCGCCAGATGATTGATGCTGCTAGTGGAGGATCTCTCCTTGATAAGACTCCCGTGGAGGCTAGAGTCCTGATCTCTAATATGGCTGGGAACCTTCAGCAATATGGTGGTGGAGGAGTGGAGCATGCCCGCCTCTCAAAGGACCTGGACGAGCTCAAAGCCCAAGTACTCGAGGTAAGTAACTCACTTCTCACAGTAGCCCAAAGCTTACAAAAATCTCAATCTTCTATTGCAGGTCGAAATGTCGAGGAGATGGTGAGTTCTTACTTGACGAAGTTTTCAACCATGTTTGAGAGTAGTGGAGTTCAAGTGCGCGGTCTGGCTGATGGAATGAAGAAGCTTGACGAAAGGCTCAGAAAGGTGGAGGATCAGTGCTCACGGATACCGCCGCAACAACCGATGACAAACACTTGTGAACAAGTGTGCGCCATAACCTTGAGAAGCGGGAAGGAAATCTCTACACCAGTGGAGGAGAGTCCTGAGCCAAGATGGAAAGGGGTAAATTTTGATCCCACCTGTACTAGAGTGTATGTGCCTAAAGCCCCCTTCTCGAGTAGATTGATGGATCCTCCAGCCCAGTTGGAGAGCGAAAAGAAGAAAAGTCCTCCAGTTGTCCCAAAGTATGTGCCAAAGCCTCCCAATCCAAGAAAACAGCCGAGTCCCAGGATCATTGAAGAAGAGGACCAAGATGAGGAATCTCCTGTGCCTAAGCAAAAATGTGTTCCAGTTGCGCCATTTCCAAGTAGGCTGGCTAAGCCAAAGCCTAAGGTAGATGAGGAAGATAAAGAAGTCTTGGAGACTTTTAAGAGGGTTGTGGTGAACATTCCCCTTTTGGAAGCCATCAAGCAAATCCCTAAGTACTCAAAATTCCTTAAGAGTTGGTTCACCTCCAAAAGGAAGCAAACGGTGGAAGAAGAAGCGAAAAGCTTGAATGACTCGAGAATGTCCAACATTGTTCTGCCAACGAAATGCAAGGATCTAGGTAAGTTTACTTTACCTTGCACAATAGGGGACAAAATGATTTATGATGCCATGTTAGATCTAGGATCATCAATTAATGTGATGTCTTATGATGTTTTTCAAGAGCTTAATTTGAAATATATGCATAGATCTGGTGTTATAGTACAACTGGCTGATAAATCATTTGTGCATCCTATGGGAAAAGTTGAAGATGTTCTGGTTAGAGTCAACAATATGTACTTCCCTGCTGACTTTCATGTGCTTGAAATGAATTAAAACTCATCTCGTATGCTCACGTCAATTCTTTTAGGACGTCCTTTCATGAAAACTGCTAAGGTTAAAATTGATGTGGATAAAGGAGTCTTATCTGTTGAATTTGATGAAGACAAGAGTGAGTTTAAAATGGATGCATTAATTGATGAACCTGATGGGAATGTGAATGTGGATACTGTGAATGCATTGTTTGGGAATGATGTTGTTAGTGTGCAGGAGAAGCCTAGGAAATTCTTTTCTGTGGACTTTGGCAGGAAGGATGGATATAGGAAGATGGATGGAGTATCTTCCAAGATGTTGGACTATGGATGAGTAGAGTCCGAGAATACAGTCGAGCAATCGACTTTAAAAATTTGCGCTTCTCGGAGGCACCCGAGTTTGAACTGTTATTTCTGTTTGTTTTAGTTTAGTTCTTTAAGTAGCTTAGTTTTTAATACTTGATTGCTTGTTTTGTTTCGTTTTCTTTAGGAAGAATAAGGAGATTGCTCGGCTTATGGACCTTAAATTGGGAAGAAAAGATAGCGCCCTCTCTCCGCCAACCTTGCAAAGATCAGGGAAGTTCTCGTGTTCCCTCATGTTGCTCGTTTATTGATGTATCTGATGGTTGATGCATTGAGGACAATGCATCTCTCTAAGGTTGGGGGTGGTTTGTCTGTGGACTTCTGTGTAGTTGTCGAGCATGGGTTTTCTCTGAATTTGAAGTGCCGTAGTCTGAATTTGCATGTTGTTCGATGAGGACAATCTAAGATATGCTTTTAAAATCTTCGTTGTGCATAATAGGAAAAGCATGAGATTGTATGCGTTAATTGAGCATTTTTCGAAAATTTTTAAAATTTTTGCCGTTGCTTCCTTGCATCTATCGAGCACGTAGCATCTTATTCTGGACCCCGTAGGCTTAGAATTGCTTTACTTAGCCCGAAATCATGTTGTCACTAGTAGAGCACTTTATGTGGTACTCCGAATTCAAGCTGTCGAGGCTTGCCAAAATACAATTTATAAACCCGATGTACACCGAGCTATTTGAAGCTTAGTGGTAACGGGGTCGATCCACAGGGAAATAAGAAATCTAATTTAACTAAGTCTAATTTGCTATAAATAAAAAGTATGCACAAATTAAAGAATGGTAATTTGGTTTGGGGGGAAGGGAGCTCCTAATATGCTAACGGAAAATTAAAGGACAACGTGCAAAAATTAAACGGTTGTGCTTAACTTCGAGAAATGGAATTGCTCGTTATGGATGTTCTGTTCATCGATACATTTTGCTCGCTAGCCATGTTCATGCACACAATTCATTTAGTTATTTCTAACTCAAATGACCCAATGATATAATTAGAAACGTGCAATTCCAATTGTAGTTGACCAACAATCTATCTAAGGTAGCGACCCCTAAATCGACTATATGTCAGTGACGGGAACATTGCGACGGCTTAATCCTAAGACTAACCCGGTTTCTCTCTTGCCTTAAGCCTAACATGAAAACGTTAATTAATTCAGATTAGCAACTGTCACTTTGGGTTGAACTAATTAGCCATGCTTAGACCCGTGTTACCTAGCGGTTTAGGCAATTATACGTCTCAACCTTTAGCCCTCTATCATGCATAGGAACTAGGGCGTCAACCTAATTTAGCTACACATGCTAGATTTTGTGAAGATCAAGCAAGAAGATGCATAAACAAGCTAATTACATCAATAATTACAAAGGGGCAAATCTCCCCAAACATCCATAATTTCACAAATCCAAACTCAAATCAAGCACTAACCTCGGTTTAGCCTTCCATGGAGGATGAATTAATCCAATCCCCCATGGAAGAGCTTAGTAGCATGCACAAAGAAGGAGAAGAAGGCCAAAAATGGTGGAAAATGGCTTAGACCCGAGAGGAGAATGTTGGGGAAGAAGAAAGAAAGAAAAAGTGGCTGAAAATGGCGTTTTCACGCTTTTTAAAGTCGGAGCGTCGAGACGCTAGGCAAGCGTCTCGACGCTGTGCCCTAAGTAGCTGCCGCGCGCGCGGGCGTCGAGACGCTCGGGCAGCGTCTCGACGCTGTGCCCTAAGTAGCTGCCGCGCGCGCGCGGGCGTCAAGACGCTCGGGCAGCGTCTCGACGCTGTCGCGCGTCCATCTGGGAAATTGTCGGGCGAGCGTCGAGACCCTTGGGCGAGGTCTCGACGCTGGGGGCGCGCGCGTGCGTCGGATGGTGTTGGGGCGGCGTCGAGACCCTCGGGCGGCGTCTCGACGCTGTCGCGCGCTTCGTCTGCGTCTGGCAATCGGGGCGGCGTCGAGACCCTCGGGTGGCGTCTCGACGCTGTAGCGCGCGCGTGCTTCAGATGATGTCGGGGCAGCGTCGAGACCCTCGGCCGGCGTCTCGAAGCTGGGGCGCGCGCGTGCTTCAGATGGTGCCTGGGCGGCGTCGAGCTAGCGTCTCGACGCTGCCGCCCATGCAAGGGTGCTCTCGGGTTGGTGATGCCAATTTGTGTCTTTTCAAGCCCTTTTTGCCATCTCTTGGATCTTTTAGGCTCTTTCACTCCCGATGCATCTATGAAGCTCTAAAACGACACTTTAAGCACCGAAATGTGTCTTAGGACTTCCCGAGCTCTCTACCATGAAATCACCTACAAGGAAGCATTTTAATCAATATATGTCATGGTTTTAGCTAGAATTAGGGACATTAAGATAGCTCTATTTTGGAGCTATCAAAATACCCCCGACCTAAATCTTTCTAGTCCCCGAGCAAGGTATACTCTTAAACAATCTCCAAAGAATTAAACGCATGCTGAAAACTCTAATCTCAATGCTTGTGAAACCATCAAATGCATGCAAACATTGAATTCATTTCAAAATTTAAACTCCTATTCCCTTACGTGTGTGTGTGTTTAGCACCTCTCAACCTAGCTCACGCAGGCCCGGAACAACCTTATATAGTCCTATAACTCGTTTTCCCCCTACTTATGGCGATAAGAACAGTCTAATGGCTTTCAGTGGTAGGAAGAGCAACAAAACAAAAGGCCTAAATTTTATTCTTTTCTTTGAGTACTTTGTACCCATTTTTCTTTTTGAACCACTTTTTTTTTTTTTTTCTCCAAGAGAGCCTAACACGTCAAACTAAATCTAGCTTCACGTTTTTAAGGACCATTGCTCACTTCTATTAGTTCCCCTTTCATGCAGTGACAAACGTGGGTTACACGATCGCCCCTGGTTACACGGGCAACACAAGAAGGAGGAGCAACTCTAGAGTTTTTATTTTTCATGCAAACACTTTTTTTTTAGGCAATAGCTTCGCTATACACAAATGAGTCATTACTACTTCTACACATCAAGCCTCCCTAATGCTACCTTTCGGGGTGACAACAAGGTTTCAGACCAAACAAAATCATTCTAAACCTACGGAACTGAGACTAAAGGGCTACGTGCTCAGTGAATGTAGGGAAATAACAAAAAAATTTTTAAAATAGGCTCAAAATGCACATACATCGTCAAATTTTCGAATCATGCAAATACGGAGTGTTCACAAGCAAATCACAGACCGTCCTCATCGGACAACATGCGTTCAGATTCTAATCTAACCATCAGAGTATACATATGCTCGACAACTACTAAGAAGTCCTATCTCAATCTATCAACAAACTCCACCCCCCACCTTAAGATATGCATTGTCCCCAATGCATGCAACTATAAAAACAATAAAATTCTAAGGGAACAGAAAACCTCCCCTGAATTTTATGGAGCCGATGGGTGAAGATGTGCACCATCGCCTTCCAATAGGCTCTCGAATTGTCGGTCATTCCACCTCTTCTCCTAAGAAAACAAGAAAACAAACAACAAATTCAAAAGCTAATATATACAAGAACAAAGCAATAAATAACAGAATTACAGTCCAAGCTCGGGTGCCTCCGAGAAGCGCAAATTTTTAGAGTCGATTGCTCGACTGTATTCACTCTTCCACTCATCCATAATCGATCGGGGGCGGCGCTAGAAGTAATGTGGCGTCATAGAACTCAGCGTCCCCCTCGTGGAGAATCTTCAACCGGTGCCCATTCACTTTCTGCACCTCATCTGAGTCCAAGCTCTGAATCTCTACACTGCCATAAGGATAAATTTTAGTTATGGTATAGGGTCCTTGTTGCGTGCTCAATGGTTAAAAGGAATATGCAATAATAGAGCACTCAGAACATGCAAGCATACATGATCTTGTAGCAAGTAATAAGTATTTTTTCATTCGATTTCCCACAGAGATTTATTCTTAGTTACTTGCGAAGTGTATTGTTAAGCAAGAATGGGTGGATTTGATGGGGTAGATTTGGTTTTAAGTTGCCTAATTACTAAGGAATATGTAAAGGATAGATACATAAACAAGTGCAAGTAAATGATAAACTCAAATGCAAAGAGAAGAGATTAATAAACGAAGAGGAAAATGGCTAAGGCAGAATTTTTAACTAAGGGAATTGTGGAAACAGCAATTATACCGCAATGTTCTTAACAGCGAATGTGTGTAAAATGTGGAAACAAGGGCTACTAACGACTCTTCTATAGGCTTGTCCACACGATTCTCAAGCAGTAGATCAACTCACCATGCATCAAACTAACTCATTCTCATGTATCTTCCGATTTCATGCATTAGATTCTTTAGTTTACTCATGTCCAAGTAAGGTCTTAAGCATCTTGTTAAAACAGTAAGTTGCGATTTGTACTAGGAAAACGCTAAAGTAAAGACAAAAAGCAGCGAAATGGACTAGAGTAGCTAATGGCAGAGAAATAACAACAAACAGTACTGAAAATGGAAAGCTAAAACAGAAAAACGAAGAGATCCAAGCGTGATCGCCTCGTCGTAGACGCCTCGGCTGAAGGGAGAGAAAGGCAAGCCTTGCTTGGATGAATTCAATCAGAAGAGAAGATGAATCTTCTCTCCTTCCTATCAGATTGTCGACTCCAACAGCTGAACCTTTCAAACCAACAGACGGAGAAGAGAAAGAATGGGAAAGACTGCGCTGAGAAGAGAAGTCCACGCCTTTCGAGTGTGTTTCAACCCTCCTCTTTGACCTCCTTTTATAGTATTCTGCAGGTGCGATTGGGCCAAGGAGAACCATCCATTCTCAACGTCGTACTTCTACGTGGCTGGAGGAGAAAGAATGGATCTCTGAAATATCGGATTAAAACAGAAAAAGGTTAGCCAACTTACGGATTTCACTTAAAACATTGCGATTTTAGCAATGTTTCCGCAATGCCTCCGCAATGCACAGTTTTCATTCTTTTAACTTCGTTTTTCATTCCTTTTCTTTCCTTTTGTATACAAGTCCTGATTTAGCTTTATTCTTCTAATTCTCATATATAAGCACAAGTTCAAGCTAAATCCTATCAAAAATACTTACAAATGCACACTTCCTAACACAAATAAGTCCTAAAATAGTCACTTTTGGAGACGTAACACACCCCCACACTTAAGGTTTTGCTCGTCCTCGAGCAATCTAAGGACTTACTTAGGCTGCTGTTTTATCCTCTCTAACCACTTGTTGACTCCCCTAAGTTCCTATCTAAGGCAATGTTGTCCTGTGACATACTTCTAAGTTTACAACTACCCTCTCATTTTGCTTCTTCTTACTTCGCATGCCTAATGCTCCTACTGTTTCATTAACTCCCCACGACTGATCTACTTGCTTCTGTCATATAGTGCAACTATCCCCAAGGTTTCAAATTCTACCTAGCTTTACCCCAGACTCAGTACATGCTTCTAATTTTTACTTTTGAGCTACCTAGGATTCCTTAGAGTCATGCCAGTCTTAGTATTAAACAGTGACAGTAGTACATTTAGAGAACAACCTAAACCCTGACATCACTACATTGGACATACATTCATCTCCCTAAACAACCCTACAAGCTACAACTTTGTGCTTAGCTAATTGAGGATCAGAGTTCTTTTTATTCAGGACACCCAAGCCACAAAGTTGCAACTCCTAGGTATACATTCTTCTTCCCTATTTCTTCCTTTTTTCTTTCTTACTTTGGTGGAGCCTCTCCTTTGGTTGCCTTTTGATGCAATGCCACTTGTGGGTTACACACTTGGCACTGATTACTCAGCAACTTTAAGAGAGACACCCCTCTTTATTCTATTTTTCATTTTTTTTTCAGTTCATCATTTTTTGTAAAGGAGAAGAAGAATGCTTATGCTTAAAGGGAGAGAGGAATGTTCCTAGGTTTAGGGTGGCCTCCCCCAAACTTAAACTACTCATTGTCCCCAATGAGTGTCTGAGGTGGCACACCCCCAAACTTTTCCTAGAAGCATCTAGTCTAAGGGCAAAACAAAGAGAATCTAAAAGTCCTAGGGATAGACATAACATTCTCAAAGCAAATAACTCAGCAGCAGAAATTTGTAAAAACAGGAAGGGAAGGACTTAAAGCTACGCATGCTGAGCAATTTAAGAGACTAATTTAAACTATCAAAGGTGCCTTAAGACACTCATCCAACATGCTTATAGATAGGCTATATAAGGTAGTCAAGACAGCAGCACAAGAACAAAATTAAAACAGAACCAACCTAGCTAATCAGTCAGTCAAAAACATGCAATTACTAACAAAAAATTGCGGAGATCGCAAGGATTTCGCAATGAATAAACAGGGTAGATATATCAGTGATCAAGGCCCCTATGCATGCTCTTGCTAGTCATCTCAGCTATACAAAAAGGAAACTAAAACAACCTACCTATTCAGATACCATCAGACTATACTAAACAATCCTAAACAACAAAAATAAAGAACTAAAGACAGATCAATTCTTGATTCAAAAATGGCAGCAGTCACACAGTTTAACGAAAAGCAGAGTTTTTTTTTTTTTGTAGGGAACAGAAATATTCCCTTGAGTGCTCTTCAGGCTAGCACTCAGACGTCCTCATCTTCATCCCTCCGTGCTCTTGGAGGTGCCCATGGTGTCAGCAAGTCAGTGGGGAACTCAGGAAAGATGCAGCCCAATTGGTCAGCAACATCCTTATCTCTCGCTTGAGCATACTCAGCCCATTGAGCCATCTTCTTTTGCAGGTCCATCAGACAGGCCATAGAGAGAGATTGAGCAGCAGCCAGGCCGTCTAACTCAAACTCCATGTTCCCCTTTCGTCGCATTCGCAGGCCTGTAGGCAGCTCCAGATGGCCCGTGTAGGCCAGCTGCCTCTCCATCCTCTTGATTGGTACACCTGCACGTAAGCAAAGCTTAGTGATTGTGTTGGGGAAGAAAAGTGGACCCTTACCTTTTTTGGCACAGTCTGCGATTGAGGCTGCAATGACCTCGCCAACATTGATCGTGAGGCCCCTCATGATCGCATATACCAGCAGCGATCTTCCTTGGTTGATGGTGGTCTCGTGGGTCACTGGGGACAGCCGTCTGCGCACGAAGGAAAACCATACAGCTGCCTTCGCCGTAAGGGTCGCACTCATCAGAGTGTGCTTCCCATTGCGCGAAATCGTCCACGCTGCCTCAGGTTGGCCGATGATCCGTAGTGCTTCCTCCAGGACAGCCTCAGTTGGCGCATCAATGATCCTTGCATAGTCAGTGTGCTTCTGCCCCTTGAGGCCATAGGCTTCATTGATCGCCTTGGCTGAGAAGTCCACCTCGATTCCTCTTACCACGGACAAGCCATCCTCAGGGTGCATCAGGTTGGCATAGAAATCGTACACCATGCTGGAGTAGGCGGGGATGGGCGGTCTGCACAGCTCTTCCCAGCCGTGGTTGGTGATCCCTGCGCACAAGAATTGCGGCAGGTCTGCCAATGCGTCAAGGAACCCCTTCTCATGGAGCAGGTCCCTCTTCCTCAACTCAGTGCCCCTCGACTCTGCATCAGAGGACACATACCTCACAATTTGAGGCTCATCTTTGGGGTATAGTTTGGCCTTCCCCTTATCTCGTGCCTTGGCCGACTCAGCAGCCTCGACCTTCAGCCTCTTCAATGAAGGCTCACCTCTGACCTTCCTTTTCTTGGATTTCTTTGAAGCTTTTGGCCGTTTGGCCTTGGCAACCTTGGTGGCTTTCTTTCTCAATCGTGCCCTGGTGGTGATCTGTTGGAGGCAATCCCCCAACATTTCATCCATTGAATCTCCCCCCTTTGCTATGCTATCGGGGCTGACTTCCCTCAAAGGAGAGAAAACCTCTTCTTCCTTAGCCGCTTCTTCGCCCTGCGCTGATTCTTGATGTTCTTCACTTGGAATTTCAGGCTCAGGTGTTTGCGATAATGGCGATGCCTCAGGGCTCTGCGCTGGTGGAGATGGTTCAGAGCTTTGTGGAGATGGAGAAGGCTCGGGGCTTTGCGCTGGTGGAGATGTTTCAGGGCTTTGTATGGCCGTCTCGTAGGATGGATGGCCACTTTCTTGACTCTCCACAGTGGGAGTCTTCTCCTTGATCGGTGCATCCCCAATCTCCATCGTCCACTTTCGTTTCTTGGGCGTACCACTTGTTCAGACGGCCCAGCAGGGATCTCCGTCACCACCTTCCACTTCTTCTTGCGGACAGGGAGCTTAGAGGGTCGTTCAGTGCGTGCAGCTTCGGCATCTGCTAAGGCGAGGAGTGCCTCTCTCGCAGCTGCCTCTGCTTCAGCGGCCTTCTTCTTGGACGCAGATCTCTCAGCCCTTGTAAGCACCATAGTGGAATCGTAGAAATCTGAAAAGAGGAATTGTGATAACTCCATTTTGGAGCTATTAAATGCTTCCTAATTATAGCTAAAGTCCGCTTTCAATTGATTAAATATATCTCTTTTGTAGGAGAAAAGCGGCAAAGAGCTCGTGCGTCCGTTGGGCATGTTCGAGTGCTTAAAGCAGAGGTTTAGCGCCCCGGGAATGCATCGGGAAGAGGGGAACTTGTTCCGTGAAGAAACGGGCCAAAACTGCCTTGGAGAGGCAAAGCTTCAGCCCCAAACCCGAGAGCCAGCGTCGAGCTATAGCGTCGAGACGCTGGCTCGACGCTGGAAAAACCCGAGAGCAAGCGTCGAGAGATAGCGTCGAGACGCTAGCTCGACGCTGCCCTGGCGTCGAGACCCTGCTTGGCGTCGAGACGCTCCGGAGGAGGCGCGCGCAGGAATTTTATCGGGGCAGCGTCGCGACGCTGGCCTTGCGTCGCGACGCCATCGCGAGCGCGCGCGCGGAAAACTTAGGGCACAGCGTCGAGACGCTGGCCTAGCGTCTCGACGCTACGACGATGGCAGCAGCTAAAAGACGATTTTCTGCACATTTTTTGGGAGTTCTTCATGACGGATTTTGCTCTTCTTCATCTTCTTCTTCCTCGTTTTCTCTCTATTTTTCGTGGAGCTCCGCCATTGTTGGCATGCTAGTGAGCTTCACCTTCATTGTAATACGTTGATGAATCCTTCCGTGGCCGTTGTTGGAGCGGGATTGACAAACCGCGCCATGAGCGGCTAAGGTAAGGGTGAGAGGTTTGGGATTTGTTTAGGGGGATTTTGTTAGACGATTTTGGCTTTGATAATCTGAGTTTTGATATGCATATTGGTTCTGTTTACTTTGCATTTATCTACTTTGCTTAATCCAACGCGCATGTTAAAAATTCTGCGCTTCTCGGAGGCACCCGAGCGATGGACTGTTTTTATGCTTTAGTTTAGTTTTATTGCTTTTTAGATTAATTTAATATTAATTAGCTTGCTGTTTTTTTTTAGGAATCGTGGAAGAGAAGACAATTTTGGGCTCCAGCCTTGGTCCTGATGTGCTTGTTGATGGTTGACCTTGGTTTGGCAGAGACTCCAGTGGAGCACTAGACTCATTGTTCTCTACTCTCTTTGGGACTTCTTTAGTGTTGCTCACCAATGGTCTCCCACTTCTAAGTTCAATTGCCTGAACTTGTTCTTTTCCATCTCTCCTTGGCACCTCAGTGTCAGCAGGAAGTCTACCTTGGGGCCTACTTTTGAGTTCATTGGCTAGTTGCCCTTTTTGGTTCTCTAGGCTCATGAGGGTAGCTTGCTGGCTTTGTAGAGTAGCATCATTCTTGGCGATGTACTCTTTGAGTAGATTTTCTACAGATGACCCTACTGTTGGGTTTTATGTCCTAAAACTCGTAGTTTGTAAACTGTTTGAATGTAAATAAATATTATATTTCAATAAAGTTGTTATTGAATTTTAGTGAATTGTGTTTGTATTAACCTATACCAATAACTAACACCCATGGCTGTAGTGTGAGTACTTGAACTTCATGTGTGACATGATTGTGAATCAAGTTCAAGTAGACAGCCAAAATGGTCTATAGTATAGGGATAAGGCTGGGTACCTTATCTTGGGGACACTATTGGACGCGGCTCACTTTGTATAGTACAAAACGATGTGATTCGAATCGTTTCATGTAGAGACATGTGAGTGAGGGCGTCCTGTGCAATGAGTTTGCACAAGACCGAACCAAGAATTAAAATCGCTCTTTCTTTATAACACCGTTTACTGTAAAGACCGGTTTATTCATATGATGACTTAGGTAACTCGATCTCAATCCTGAGCTTACTATGGACTCCTGTTTATTTGACCTTATCCTTTGACTTGTACGGGTGAGAGTGGCCAGTTTGCCGACTCAATAAGCCTACCATCTTGGGGATAAGATTGAATAAGTGGCTGGGGACATAGTTGTAGCAAGATTGTAATTCACTCCTACCCGCTTTAAGGGTTAGTAGAGAGGTTGTTCCCTTAAGTGCTGACTCCAGGTCTTGAACATTGGGCCCATCCTCTCCTGATCAGAGAGGAATCTGATTTGATGGTTGGACCACAAATCAATTGTTCATTAGAGGTGTCAGTGGTACCTAAGGAACAAGATATAATACAAGGGTTAAACGGTTTAAATGACCCGTTGTGATTATGAACAACCTGTGAAGGATCGACTTACTGATGATAGTTATATCAACAGGACACAATATATCTACAGTGAGGAGAGTGCAGCCCTTGGACTTTAGTGGAGTCTCCGGGGGTTAACGAATGTTGGTTTGTTCGGTTGAAAGAGTTTTGACCGGATAATCTCGTATCGTTGGAGCTCATGATCTGTAGGTCCTTACGGTTCTCCTGCCTAGCTCGGATAAAGCCGTGAAACAATATAAAAGAAAAGAAAAGAATTTGAATCGTTCAAATTCGGGTTTGTGGAAGAAGGATAGACATATTTAAATATGATTTAAATATGAGATTGGTCTGAAAACATGAATAGGATTCATGTGCAAAAAGTCGGTTTTCGGAAAACCGGGTATAATTGTATTATTTAATTAATATTTGATATTGATTAAATAATATTAATTAAATTATATATATATATTTTATTAATTAAAAAGTTTAATTAATAAAATAATTATTATTATTTTTTAATAATAATAATTTATAAATATATATATATATATATATTTACATGTGTCTTACATGCAAGCATGTAAGACACATGTAAGAAGAAGGATATATATATATTGACAGATCAAACGAAATTAAAAAAAAAAAAAAAAAAAAAAGGAAAAGAAAAGTTAGTGCAGATTGGGGTATTCAAATATGATTTGAATTCTCAATTTGAAAAAACTTCTTCTTCTTCCGTCTGTAGCTCTCTGTGTAAGAAAATTGGTTTTCTTCAGTGAGTCTTCTTCCTTCTTTTCTCTTGTAAAAGGAGTCCCACCACTCCGTTTCTCGGCCTGAGGATAGCGGGACTACCGTGGGTGGTCCACGAACGTTTCGTGAGAAGGCTCGGTGAGCTCGTGAGGAGCATCTGGCGGTGAAATTGGAGAATTACGAACGACAAGGGTATGTGTTCTAACTTCTCTTTTTCTTCGCTTTTGCATGTTTCCATTTGTTTAAATTGATGAAATTAGAGTGTCCATGATCCAAATCCGCTTCCGCTGCGTGCCATGAGCGCTCCATCAATTGGTATCAGAGCGTTTTTGGCCACTCAATTTCTATCAATTTAAGTTATGGTGGGTTTTATTTAGAAATTGTTTCTCAATGGATTCTAAAGTGAATATCGATTTTGGCATAGTTTCTTTTTGAATTTCATTATTTGTAATTGCCCGAGAATGTATGGGCTTTAATGTATGCTAAAGAGTCTGTATTTTTTAGAGTCATTAGAGTCCATATAGGGTTCTTTGTGAAAGAATTTTTGAGTTTGAAACTCGCCGAAATGTTCGGTGTAATTTCAAACTTGTTCTGGGCAATACGAGGAGAAATTCAAAGAAATTTTTGGCCGAAGCGTTCGGAGGAAGCAAGTTGGTCAAAGGCGGTGCGAAGAGTTCGAAGTCCGCTCAAGACGTGGCTTGTTGATCAAGCTTGTAATAAATTAGTTATTGCTTGCTAAATGCCAAAATCGGTCCACTTTAGTGTGTTTAATTAATTATGCATTGCGAATGTATGTTTTAATTAAATTCCATGTTTGTATGTGCATAACGTATGCCATATAGATTTAAAATCCCACCGTAGGAAGCATGCTTCATGCATTGAAAATATGTTATAAGTGTTATAATATATCGTATGCATATTTGGCAATTCATGAGTTTTGATATAAAAGTTATATTAATTCATGAATTAGTTGTTGTTAATTTAATAGAATAATTGATATAAGTGTTATATTAATTATGAAATTAAATATACAACATAGGTTGCCATGGTTTTATGCATATTATAGGTTATAAGTGTTATGATATATTGATGCATGTTTAATTCATGAGTATTAATATAAGAGTTATATTAATTCATGAATTAGATGTTGTTTGCTTAATAGAATAATTGATATAAGTGTTATATTAATTATGAAATTAAACATCCAACATTAGATGCATTTTGTTTGTTATAAGTGTTATAATGTATAGGATGCATGCTTAATTCATGAGAATTGATATAAGTGTTATATTAATTTATGAATTAGGAGTTGTATATTTAAAAACATAATCGATATAATTGTTATATTAATTATGAAATTAAATATTCAATTTGTCATGCCTTAGTGATGCATGTTTGAGAAGCATGTAGAAGTTTGTTGTAGTAAGTCTTAGTTTTGCAAAGCGTTGTAAAATTGGCATAGACTTTTAAAATCTATAACAAAGACAAAGGCATGCTCACTTAGGGTTGAATGTATCGTTCCGTTTCATTAGATGAATAGGTCGATATCTTGTAAATGCTAAGGTTACAAGAAACTCACCCGGGGACATCCTGTTCGAGGTTGGAGGTATTTAAGCTGACGGTTTACGGAACACCTCCTACCTGGGGACCATCCGGTACTTGAGTAAAGTTAAACCGGCTTTATGAGCATGCGTGAGTGGTGTGAGGTAATAAAGTGTTTATCACCTAGACATCATAGGTAAAAGTTTGTTTTACCTAGACTTAGGCCTTATTGTCTTAGCCGGATAATGCCTGAGTAATTTACCCATTCCGTCTTAAAATACTTAGTAGAGGTGTTGAGAAGGTATATATGATATGTCCCTCTCCTCCTACGTTCTCTGTCAAGTTCACACCGTGAGAATTATGCTCGGCCTCGTGATGTCAATAGGGCATCCCCATTCGGATGGTATTTGCATAATTCAAGAGCAAGGTGAATGGAGAAAGTATTTATAGTAAGTGGGAGAAGGAAGTATGTCAATACATCCTGCGGTCTCCTCCATTGGATTGAACCGTGAGATTCCTATGTCCTGCCTGCTAGGTGCCCACAAGTGGTACCGATCCATTCGGAGGGCCGTTTCATAGGAATCGGAACATCTCAATCACCATTTATGGATAAAGAAACATAGAGCCATTCCCAACTTTGACATTTCCATTCGGTTGCATCGTTGGGGCCGCCCTATGAATTCTAAAAATGGAGGGTCACACTTACGAGATTTGCTAAGGAGTTAGTAAATCTTGACCAAACAGCGATAACTAAGATGCTATAGGAATATGAGATATTCTGGTATTAGCATTTAGTCAAGAATGTCTTGTTTCAGTGAAGGAATGTTTGACTGCCCCTCGGTAGCGACCATTCTGACCCACTGAAGTATCGTTGCAGTTTAATAATGAGTTTTGGGTACATTATTATTCTTTGCTAAATTCTTGATTGGTGTGTAAATTAGGTTAAAACCTTTTCACTAATATTTTACATTCTCTTTTCAGCATGTCTAGCTCTTTCATTCACTTACTAGCTTTCGATAAGTTAACCGGCGATAACTACGCGACCTGGAAATCGAACTTGAATACGATTCTCGTTCTAGATGATCTCAGGTTCGTCTTATCAGAGGATTGTCCTCCCCCTCCTAGCTCGGATGCGACTCGAACTGTTCGAGAAGCATATGATAGATGGACAAGGGCTAATGATAAAGCCCGAGTCTATATCTTAGCCAGCATATCTGATGTGTTAGCTAAGAAGCACGAGGATATGGTTTCTGCTAAAGAAATCATGTCTTCATTACAGGAGATGTTTGGACTTCCGTCCTCATGGGTCTGTCATGAAGCCCTCAAATTCGTTTACAACTCTCGCATGAAGGAGGGAACCTCTGTTAGGGAGCATGTCCTTAACATGATGGTCCACTTCAATGTGGCGGAAGTAAACGAAGTTATTATAAACGAGTCAAGTCAAGTAAGCTTTATCTTGGAATCTCTTCCGAAGAGTTTCCTTCAGTTCAGAACCAATTTGGTAATGAACAAAATAAAGTATAATTTGACTTCTCTCCTCAGCGAGCTACAGACCTATCAGTCCCTACAGACTTCTAAAGGAAAAGAGAAGGAGGCAAACGTTGTCACTTCTAGGAAATTCCAAAAGGGGTCGTCTTCAGGGAGTAGGTCTGAAATTTCTTCTATTAAGAATAAGAGTATTCAAAAGAAGAAGAAAGATAAAAGGAAGGGAAAAGCACCTGCTACTGCTAAGAGCAAGAGTAAATCTACAGACAAAGGAAAATGTTTCCATTGTGGTGTAGATGGGCACTGGAAACGGAATTGCCCAAAGTATCTTGCAGAGAAAAAGGCTGAGAAAGAAAGACAAGGTAAATATGATTTACTTGTTGTTGAAACATGTTTAGTAGAACATGATTGTCATACCTGGATACTTGATTCAGGAGCTACTAACCATGTTTGTTCTTCTTTTCAGGAAACTAGTTCTTGGCAGCCACTTTCTCGCGGTGAGATAACTCTCAGAGTTGGAACTGGAGAGGTTGTCTCAGCTGAAGCAGTGGGAGCTGTAAAGTTGTTGTATAGAGATAGTTTTATTTTACTAGAAAATGTACTCCTGGTTCCTACCTTCCAGAGGAATCTTGTATCTATATCTTGTTTGTTAGAACAGTTGTATAAAGTATCTTTTGTACATAATGAAGCGTTCATTAGCAAAAGAGGTGTACGTATTTGTTCTGCAAAACTTGAAAACAACTTGTATGTGTTAAGACCAACCGAAGCCAAAGCTATTTTGAACACTGAAATGTTTAAAACAGCTGAGACTCAAAATAAAAGGCAGAAACTTTCTCCAAGTACTTATCTTTGGCACTTAAGACTAGGTCACATTAATCTCAATAGGATTGGGAGATTGGTTAAGAGTGGTCTGCTAAATCGTTTAGAGGACAACTCTTTACCGCCATGTGAGTCTTGTCTTGAGGGCAAAATGACCAAACGATCTTTTTCTGAAAAAGGTCATAGGTCCAAAGAACCTCTAGAAATCGTGCATTCGGATCTCTGCGGTCCTTTGAATGTCAAAGCACGAGGAGGGTATGAATATTTCATCAGTTTCATTGATGATTATTCTAGGTACGGTTATCTTTATCTAATGCATCATAAGTCCGAAGCTCTTGAAAAGTTCAAAGAGTATAAGGCAGAGGTTGAGAACACATTAGGTAAATCGATAAAAACACTCCGATCAGATCGAGGTGGAGAGTATATGGATTTAAGATTCCACGACTATATGATAGAACATGGAATAGTATCTCAACTCTCAGCGCCAGGAACACCACAGCAGAATGGTGTGTCCGAGAGGAGAAATAGAACTCTGTTAGACATGGTTCGATCTATGATGAGTTATGCTCATTTGCCTAGTTCGTTTTGGGGATATGCAGTAGAGACTACAGTATATATTTTGAACATGGTTCCCTCTAAGAGTGTTTCTGAAACACCTTATGAGTTATGGAGAGGGCGTAAAGGTAGTTTACGTCACTTCAGGATTTGGGGGTGTCCGGCACATGTGCTAGTACCCAATCCAAAGAAGTTGGAACATCGTTCAAAATTGTGCCTATTTGTAGGTTACCCCAAGGAAACGAAAGGTGGTCTATTTTACGATCCTCATGAGAACAAGGTACTAGTATCGACTAATGCCACGTTCTTAGAGGAAGACCACATGAGAGATCATCAATCGTCGAGCAAAATTGTTTTGTCCGAATTTTCCAGGAAAGCTACAGACGGATCAACAAAGGTTGTTGATCAGGCTGGTCCTTCTCAAGAGTTGAGAAAGCCTCGACGCAGTGGGAGGGATGTAAGACAGCCCGACCGCTACATCGGCTTGTCTGAAACTCAAGTCGTCATACCTGATGATGGCGTTGAGGATCCATTGACCTTTAAACAGGCAATGAATGACATAGACAAAGACCAGTGGCTTAAAGCCATGGATCTCGAAATGGAGTCTATGTACTTCAATTCGGTCTGGGATCTTGTCGACCAACCAGATAGTGAAAGACCTATCGGTTGCAAGTGGATCTACAAGAGAAAACGAGACCAAGCTGGTAAGGTGCAAACCTTTAAGGCTCGACTTGTGGCAAAAGGTTATTCCCAGAGAGAAGGGGTGGACTATGAAGAAACCTTTTCTCCTGTTGCCATGTTAAAGTCGATTAGAATACTCTTATCCATTGCTACATTTTATGATTATGAAATCTGGCAAATGGATGTCAAGACTGCCTTTCTGAATGGTAATCTTGAGGAGAGTATCTATATGGCTCAACCAGAGGGATTCATACTTCAGGGTCAAGAGCAAAAGGTTTGCAAGCTTAATCGATCCATTTATGGGTTGAAGCAAGCATCTAGATCCTGGAATATAAGGTTTGATACGGCGATCAAATCTTATGGCTTTGAGCAAAATATTGACGAACCTTGTGTTTACAAGAAAGTAGTCAATACTGTTGTAGCTTTCTTAGTCTTGTACGTAGACGATATACTACTCATTGGGAATGATGTAGGGTTCCTAACTGACGTTAAGAATTGGCTAGCGACCCAATTCCAAATGAAAGATTTGGGAGAGGCTCAGTTTGTTCTAGGGATTCAGATCATAAGGAATCGTAAGAACAAAGTGCTAGCACTGTCTCAAGCATCTTATATTGACAAGGTGTTGTCAAGATATTCGATGCAGAATTCTGATAGCACTCTAAAAGTGCTAATATATAGCTCCTAAGTCTTGTAAATTAGAGTAATTAATTGGGTTTAATTGATCTATTTTGTATAATTTAATTGTTAAGGGGTAAATCGGGCATTGACATTAATTAAGGGCTTAAATGGATATTTTAGAACATTTTATTAATTAATTGTTTTGAGTGATTATACTACATTAATTAAATAATCTAATTTTAACTGAAAACTGATTAGTGGCTTAATGGTGTTGGCTTTGCTAAGGGATTGGTGAAGCCAAGGTTCGAATCATGGTGGGTGCAGAATTTCTATTATTTTTGTAAAAAGTCAAACGGTCAACGGTCAATGGTCAACGGTCAATGGTCAACAGCCCATCGGCCCAGCCCACATCCGCGCGCGCCCGACCGCGCGCCCCGCTTCGCCCATCCGCCCACGCGCGCCCAGCCCGCACCTGCCGACCCGCGCCCGTTGCGCAGCCCGCGCGCGGCCCAGCACGCCCCATGCGCGGCCCAGATCAGCGCCCGCCCGCGTGACCCGCGCCCCAGCACCCGCTCGCCCGCCTGCCGACCCGCGCCCCAGCGCTTCATCAGACGCCTCGACCCGCGCCCCAGTGCGCGCCTGCGACCCGCCTCAGCGCCCGCCCGCGCGCGCCCACGACCCGTCCGCGCGCCCCTGCGCGGCCCAATTGGCCAATTTCGGCCCAAAACTCATTTTTTAGCTTTTTAAGCGTTTTAACCTAGTTTTTCAGCCACCATTCACTTAGGAGAGAGAAATTTCGATATTGAGAGTTGTAGCCTCGGGTTTGGTGATATTTTCATCAATTTTCAAGGTTTTTGGACAATTTTGGATCAATTTTCATCACGTTTGGCTAAGGTAAGTGCTCTAATTCGAGTTTAGGGTTGTCTTGATGCATTAGGGAGGGTTTAGCTTTAAATTTCCAGCTTGTATTTGATAGTTTCTTGCATGATTCTTCCTTTGTTTGAATCCCATGAGCATGTATGACTGATTAGGAGTGACGTCCGAGTCCTCACGCATGTTTTACCGTTAAAGGTTAGGACGTATAATTGCCTCAATCGCTAGGTAACAAGGGTCTAAGCGTGACTAATTAATTCTAGCCTAAGTGACAGTAGGAGAATAGCATTAATTATCGTTTGCACGATAGACTTAGGGAAAGAATAGAAATCGCGCCAATTGGTCGAGTTCTCGATCAATCGGTTCGTCGCGATATTACCCGTCACTGTTCTTTGATTGATTTAAGCGTAGCTAACTTAGATTAATTAGCGAGCATGTTTAATTGGAATTGCACTTTTCTAATTAATTCTTTGGGATGTTTGCTACGGAAACGAGCAAACATTTCGCGTGCATGAGATTAAATTACAAGCATGATTAGAACCCCTATGATCTAAGCGCATCAAGATAAATCCCGATCCCTCGAATTAGGAGCACGTGTTCCATTTATTTTTCCGCTCTTTACTTTTCGCATTTATTTTTCCGTTAGCTTAATTTTACTTAGTTTAGTTTTAATTAACTCCCCCTTTTATTTTATTTTGAGTTTTAGTTTAAAAGACAAATAGAAATTAATTAGGAGAGATTGATTAAGGTTCCCTGCGGATCGACCCGTTACCACTAGCTGCAAAGCTTAGTAGTTTCGGTAATTATAAATTTTATTTTGGCGGGATTCGACACCCCGAAAATTAGTTGGACATTCAAAAATCCTTCTACCAAATTCCAAGAAAGGTTCGCTGCCTTTTAGGCATGGAATTCACTTGTCTAAGGAACAGTCTCCTAAGACACCTCAAGAAGTTGAGGATATGAGACGAATTCCCTATGCATCTGCAGTTGGTAGTCTCATGTACGCTATGTTGTGTACAAGACCCGACATCTGCTATGCAGTAGGAATTGTCAGTAGGTTCCAGTCCAATCCAGGATATGATCACTGGACAGCCGTTAAACACGTCCTCAAGTATCTTAGGAGAACGAGAGACTATGTGCTTGTGTATGGCGCGAAGGATTTGATCCTTGCAGGATACACTGACTCTGATTTTCAGACTGATATTGATTCTAGGAAATCTACATCAGGATCAGTGTTCACTCTTAACGGAGGAGCAATAGTATGGAGGAGTATAAAGCAAGGTTGTATTGCTGACTCCACCATTGAAGCTTAGTATATCGCAGCTTGCGAAGCAGCGAAGGAAGCTGTATGGCTTAGGAAGTTCTTGACAAATTTGGAAGTTGTTCCAAATATGAACTTGCCAATCACCCTTTATTGTGATAACATTGGTGCAGTGGCAAATTCTAAAGAACCTAGAAGCCATAAGCGTGGAAAGCATATTGAGCGGAAATATCATCTCATCAGGGAGATAGTGCAACGAGGAGATGTGATCGTCACACAGGTAGCCTCGGAGCACAACATTGCTGATCCGTTTACTAAGTCTCTCACGGCTAAAGTGTTTGAGAGACACCTAGAAAGTCTAGGGCTGCGAGCTGCTCAGTAGGATAGTGGGAGAAACTTTAGATATTTGATATTCTAGTTCTCTCGACCAGCATGTACTCCACTGACGTTTTAGTCCAAGTGGGAGTTTGTTGGGTTTTATGTCCTAAAACTCGTAGTTTGTAAACTGTTTGAATGTAAATAAATATTATATTTCAATAAAGTTGTTATTGAATTTTAGTGAATTGTGTTTGTATTAACCTATACCAATAACTAACACCCATGGCTGTAGTGTGAGTACTTGAACTTCATGTGTTACATGATTGTGAATCAAGTTCAAGTAGACAGCCAAAATGGTCTATAGTATAGGGATAAGGCTGGGTACCTTATCCTGGGGACACTATTGGACGCGGCTCACTTTGTATAGTACAAAACGATGTGATTCGAATCGTTTCATGTAGAGACATGTGAGTGAGGGCGTCCTGTGCAATGAGCTTGCACAAGACCGAACCAAGAATTAAAATCGCTCTTTCTTTATAACACCGTTTACTGTAAAGACCGGTTTATTCATATGATGACTTAGGTAACTCGATCTCAATCCTGAGCTTACTATGGACTCCTGTTTATTTGACCTTATCCTTTGACTTGTACGGGTGAGAGTGGCCAGTTTGCCGACTCAATAAGCCTACCATCTTGGGGATAAGATTGAATAAGTGGCTGGGGACATAGTTGTAGCAAGATTGGAATTCACTCCTACCCGCTTTAAGGGTTAGTAGAGAGGTTGTTCCCTTAAGTGCTGACTCCAGGTCTTGAACATTGGGCCCATCCTCTTCTGATCAGAGAGGAATCTGATTTGATTGTTGGACCACAAATCAATTGTTCATTAGAGGTGTCAGTGGTACCTAAGGAACAAGATATAATACAAGGGTTAAACTGTTTAAATGACCCGTTGTGATTATGAACAACCTGTGAAGGATCGACTTACTGATGATAGTTATATCAACAGGACACAATATATCTACAGTGAGAAGAGTGCAGCCCTTGGACTTTAGTGGAGTCTCCGGGGGTTAACGAATGTTGGTTAGTTCGGTTGAACGAGTTTTGACCGGATAATCTCGTATCGTTGGAGCTCATGATCTGTAGGTCCTTACGGTTCTCCTGGCTAGCTCGGATAAAGCCGTGAAACAATATAAAAGAAAAGAAAAGAATTTGAATCGTTCAAATTCGGGTTTGTGGAAGAAGGATAGACATATTTAAATATGATTTAAATATGGACATATTTAAATATGATTTAAATATGGACATATTTAAATATGATTTAAATATGAGATTGGTCTGAAAACATGAATAGGATTAATGTGCAAAAAGTCGGTTTTCGGAAAACCGAGTATAATTGTATTATTTAATAAATATTTGATATTGATTAAATAATATTAATTAAAATATATATATATTTTTTATTAATTAAAAAGTTTAATTAATAAAATAATTATTATTATTTTTTAATAATAATAATTTATAAATATATATATATATATATATTTACATGTGTCTTACATGCAAGCATGTAAGACACATGTAAGAAGAAGGATATATATATATTGACAGATCAAACGAAATTAAAAAAAAAAAAAAAAGAAAAAGAAAAAGAAAAGTTAGTGCAGATTGGGGTATTCAAATATGATTTGAATTCTCAATTTGAAAAAACTTCTTCTTCTTCCGTCTGTAGCTCTCTGTGTAAGAAAATTGGTTTTCTTCAGTGAGTCTTCTTCCTTCTTTTCTCTTGTAAAAGGAGTCCCACCACTCCGTTTCTCGGCCTGAGGATAGCGGGACTACCGTGGGTGGTCCACGAACGTTTCGTGAGAAGGCTCGGTGAGCTCGTGAGGAGCATCTGGCGGTGAAATTGGAGAATTACGAACGATAAGGGTATGTGTTCTAACTTCTCTTTTTCTTCGCTTTTGCATGTTTCCATTTGTTTAAATTGATGAAATTAGAGTGTCCATGATCCAAAATCGCTTCCGCTGCGTTCCATCGACGCTCCATCACCTACTGGTTGGTTGTATGGTTTTTGATACATGGATTGGTTATGTTGGGGAGTGAAACCAGGTGTTCCACTCGGTCTTGGTTGGTTAGGAGCTTGGTTAGTGTTCTGTTGGCCACCCCATGAAAGGTTTGGGTGGTTCCTCCAACCAGGATTGTAAGTGTTGGAATAGGGGTTGTTCCTAGGCTGCTGTTGGCTTCCAACATAGCAGACTGAGGCTGGATTCCCAGGGCAGTATTCATATAGGTGCCCTTCCCCACAGAATCCACAGATAAGTGTCTCACCTTGACTTGGTTGTGTGCCCATTGACATGGCTGACACTAGTTTGGAGATTGGCTTGAGCCATTTGTTTAACTAGGTTGGTCAGGGCGCTTATTTGACTACTCATGGCATTGAGTGCGTCCTTATCTTGAGCTCTACTTGGCTCTATTGGATCATCTGACCACCTACAGTGAGATGCTGAGATCTTCTCCAGGATCTCATAGGCTTCGTTATAACTTTTGGAAAGCATGGAACCTCCAGCAGATGAATTTAAAACTTGTCTGGTGCTGGGGTTGCATCCTTTGAAAAAGACCTCTATTTGGATACACCATGGAATGCCATGGTGTGGACATTTAAGTAGAAGGTCTTTGAACCTTGTCCAAGCTTCGTGAAAAGACTCATTTTCAGCTTGTTTGAACTTTATTATGTAATCACGAAAGGTAGAATTCCTATCAGGTGGGAAATATTTTACTAGGAATTTCTCCGCCAAGTCTGTCCAATTGAGGACTGATCCAGAGGGTAATGAGTTTAACCACGTCTTTGCTTTATCCCTTAAAGAGTAAGGGAAGAGGTAGAGCCTCAAGGCTTCTTGGGAAACTCCAGGGATGAGAAAGGTATCACTAACTCCTAGGAAGTTTCTAAGATGGTTGTGGGGGTCCTCATTTTCTACTCCAAAGAATTGTCCCACAGTGGACAACATTTGGAACATTACTGGCTTTAACTCGAATGAGTTGGCAGTAATTTCAGGGCGGATTATGCTTGGGTTTAGCTCCCCAGGCATAGGTACTAGGTAGGAGAGAATGGCACTATCCTTATCATTCGCTATTTCGATGGGATTGCGAGCGGTAGGTACCGGATTTGGGACTGGTATATCCATTTCTATGTGGAGGGATTGCGAAGACTCCGCAGAATCAGCAATTATTTGAGGTATAGAGGGTTGGTTAAAGAGACGTTTCTTAGCTTTGTTTCTGGCCCTAAGTAATCTCTCAGGCACAGGATTGAACTCTAGATCGCTACTTGAATGCTCATTCATAAACTAACCCTATGGTACCTGCACAAGAAATGAGAAAAAGATCAGTTCCAATAGCTATTAAACTTTGTGTTTCTAACTTAACAAACTTCGTTTTCACTAAACTAAATCCCCGGCAGCGGCGCCAAAAACTTGTTGCGTGCTCAATGTGTAAAAGAAATATGCAATAAGAGAGCACTTAGAACATGCAAGCATACATGATCTTGTAGCAAGTAGTAAATATTTTTTCATTCGTTTTCCCACAGAGATTTATTCTTAGTTACTCGCGAAGTGTATTGTTAAGCAAGAATGGGTGGATTTGATGGGGTAGGTGTGGTTTTAAATTGCCTAATTACTAAGGAATATGTAAAGGATAGATGCATAAACAAGTGCAAGTCAATGATAAACTCAAATGTAAAGAGAAGAGATTAATAAACGAAGAGAAAAATGGCTAAGGCAGAGTTTTAACTAAGGGAATTGCGAGAACAACAATTCTACCGCAATGTTCTAAACAGCAAAAGTGTGTAAAATGTGGAAACAAGGGCTACTAACGACTCCTCTATTGGTTTTTTCACACGATTCTCAAGCATTAGATCAACTCACTATGCATCAAACTAACTCATTCTCATGTATCTTTCGATTTCATGCATTAGATTCCTTAGTTTACTTATGTCCAAGTAAGGTCTTAAGCATCTTGTTAAAGTAGTAAGTTATGATTTGTACTAGGAAAACGCCTATTCCTAGGTCGTTTTCTGGCTACCTTGAGAGGCTAGCATGAGTGTATGACTCTGAACTCTTACTCCTTCCAGAGGTTAGGAGTTCTTTGGACAAAATGGATGGCCAATCGAAATTGCCCGTGGGATGAAGCTTACATACAATCAATGCATTCGAGCGCTATCCTACATGCTTGGTTCACGTGTTTTAGCCTATAGTATTGTCATTAGCATGCCCCTATGTTACTTAGTTACTCATGGATGTAGAGAGAACATAAATATTAGATGAAGTAGACATGCTTAGAAGAAAATTAAAGACAAAACAGAAAGGAAAAACAGTAGGCAGAAATGAAGAAGAGAAAGTGCGAAATGATGAATTGTGCTTTGATTAATCAATTGTTTGAATGAACAGATGAAGACTTAAAGTTACTAACATAAAGACAGAAAGCAAGGAAATGGAATGGATTAACTAATGGAAAAGAAATAACAACAAACGGTGCTGGAAACAGGAAACTAAAACAGAAAGCAAGTAAGATGAGCGTGATCGCTTCGACGCAGATGCCTCGGCTGAAAGGAGAGAAAGGTAAGCCTTGCTTGGATGAATCCAATCAGAAGAGAAGATGAACCTTCTCTCCTCCCGATCAGATTGTCGACTCCAACAGCTGAACCTCTCAAACCATCAGACGGAGAAGAGAAAGAATGGAAAAGACTGCGCTGCGAAGAGACTTCTACGCTTTTCGGATGATGTTTCAACCCTCCTCTTTGACCTTCTTTTATAGTATTCTGCAGGTGCGATTGGGCCAAGGAGAACCATCCATCCTCAACGTCGTACTTCAACATGGATGGAGGAGAAAGAACGAATCCCTAAAATATCGGATCACAACAGAAAAAGGTTAGCCAACTTACGGATTTCACTTAAAACATTGCGGTTTTAGCAATGTTTCCGCAATGCCTCCGCAATGCACAGTTTTCATTCTTCTAACTTCGTTTTTCATTCCTTTTCTTTCCTTTTGCATACAAATCCTAATTTAGCTTCCTTCTTCTAATTCTCATATATAAGCATAGGTTCAAGCTAAATCCTATAAAAAATACTCACAAATGCACAACTTCCTAACCCAAATAAGTCCTAAAATAGTCACTTTTGGAGATGTAACAACCCCATACTTCCTCATCAAGGCCTGGATCGTTTTGTTGCAGAAGTGACTCCCTTGATCGCATATAATGGCTCGTGGAACTCCATACCTGCTAAAAATGTTAGATTTGACAAAACTGGAAACAACATTAGCAGTATCAACTTCGGTGGCTTTAGCCTCCACCCACTTAGACACGTAGTCCACAACCAACAGTATATAGATAAAACCAAATGAGGGGGGGAAAGGTCCCATAAAGTCCATACCCCAAACCTAAAAAATATCACAAGTTAAAATAGGGGTTTGGAGCATTTCATTCCTACTTGAGATGGACCCTTTTCTCTGACACTGATCACGTGATTTACAAAATTCATAACAGTCTTTAAACAGTGATGGCCAGAAAAACCCACAATCTAATATTTTCCTCGTTGTCCTAGTTGGCCCAAAGTGCCCCCCACATGCAAATTCATGGCAAAATACAAGTATAGACTTATGCTCAGATTTGGGGACACACATCCTAATTACTTGGTTAGCACAAAATTTCCATAGAACGGGCTCTTCCCAGACATAAGTCTTAGCTTCGCTTCTCAGCTTAGCTCTCTTGTTATATGAAAAGTCGAATGGGAACGTACCTGTGACCAAGTAATTGACAATGTCGGCATACCATGGTATCTCCACACTCACCTGAAAGAGGACTTCATCAGGGAATTCGTCGTTCAGGGGCAAGTCATCCTCATTACGCACAATGCGGCTCAAGTGGTCAGCAACTGTATTTTCTGATCCTTTCCTATCATGGACTGAGACGTCGAACTCCTAGAGTAGTAGTACCCACCTGAGCAGTCTAGGCTTCGAGTCCTTCTTGTTCATCAAGTAACGAACTACTGCATGATCAGAAAAAACGATTACTTTACATCCAAGAATATAAGGCCGAAATTTATCAAGAGCGAAAACAATAGAAAGCAGCTCCTTCTCTGTAGTGGTGTTGCCGATCTGCGTAGAGTTGAGCGTCCTGGAGGCATAATAAAATACGTGGCTTTTCTTGTCTATCCTCTGACCCAACACAGCGCCAACGGCATAGTTGCTCGCATCGCACATAATCTCGAAGGGGGTCCCCCACTACGGTGGATGAATGATGGGTGCGTTGGTCAAACACTTCTTCAGAACGTCGAAGGCCAGCTTGCACTCCTTATCAAAACAGAATGGGACATCTTTTTTCAGCAAGCTCGTCATCGGAGTCACTATCTTCGAGAAGTCCTTGATGAACCTGCGGTAAAAACCTGCATGACCAAGAAAAGAACGCACTTCCCGAAGATTCGTGGGGTAAGGTAAATCAGATATAACATCAATTTTTGCTTTATCCACCTCTATCCCCTTAGCTGACACAACGTGTCCTAAGACTATGCCCTGACTGGCCATGAAATGACACTTTTCGAAATTTAAAACAAGATTAGTTTCCATGCATCTTTCCATGACTCTAGACAAGTTAAACAGGCAATCCTCAAATGAACTCCCATATACAGTGAAATAATCCATAAAGACTTCGATGCATTTTTCTACGAATTCAGTAAATATGCTCATCATGCATTGTTGAAAAGTCCCTGGAGCATTACAAAGCCCGAAGGGCATTCTCATATATGCGTAAGTTCCGAACGGACATGTAAAAGTAGTCTTTTCTTGGTACAACATGAATTGGGCTAACCCACTGGCTATCAGAAATGGGATAGATAATACCTGCGTCAAGGAGTTTGTGTATTTCAGACAACACTACCTCTTTCATCGCTGGGTTCAGTGTCCGCTGAGGCTCTCGGGATGGTTTCGCTCGCTCATTCAGCCGAATCTTGTGCATACAAAGAACTGGACTCAACCCATGCAAATCTGCCAATGTCCATCCTATCGCTCTTCTATTCTTCTTCAAAACCTCCACCAACTTTCCTTCTTGTTCCGATGTAAGCTCCTTAGAGATAATTACCGGGAGTGTCTCCACCTCACCCAAGTATACGTACTTGAGGTGACCCGGCAACTCCTTAAGTTCCAACTTGGGAGCCTGCAAAAGAGATGGTAATATTTTAGTTGGCTTTTCACACGCCTTTAAAGCAAGAGTAGTTTGTTCAGATGAGTCAGACAATATGGGCGCACTACTTTCAATCTCGCCAACAATTTCAGTAAAAACGAATGGGTCATCCCCATCAACAGCAGTCATGCATTCTTCTTGTTCTAAAGTATCAATAAGATCAATTTTACAGACAGAATGCACATCAGCATGGTGTTTCATGGCATCAAAGACATTAAATTCAAACACATCTCCTTCATACTCGACTGACAAAGTACCATCATGTACATTAATTTTGGTCTTAGCGGTTTTCATGAATGGTCTACCTAGCAGCACTGAAGCAGTGGATGATGCGTTTTCTTCCATTTTTATAACGTAAAAATCAGTAGGAAAGATGAGGTCCTTAACTCTAACCAACACATCTTCGATTACCCCTAAAGGATGAATAGAAGACCTATTAGCTAACTGGATGATTATACTAGTTTCATGCATACCTTCTATATCGAGACTCTTGTAGACTGAGTATGGCATAACATTAATTGAGGCTCCTAAGTCTAGCATGGCGTGCTCGATTTCTCTATCTCCAATAGTACATGGCAAGAGGAACATACCTGGGTCCTGGCACTTGTCTGGCATGTTTTGTGTTAGTAGGGCAGAAACATTCTTAGTTACCACTACTCTCTCAGCACTCTTAGCCTTCCTCTTATTGGTGCACATCTCCTTTAGAAATTTCGCATACCTTGGAATTTGCTGAATTGCGTCAAGCAGCGGCATATTGATTCCAACTTTTTTCAGCGTATCAAGGATGTCCGCGTTGTTGTCCTCCTTGGGCGGCCTCGCCAACCTACTAGGAAAAGGAGCAACGGGAGTGTAAGACTTCATAGAGATATAAGGAGAAGCTACTACCGTTTCAGAGGGTGTTTGGTGACACTTATCTGGAGATATCTCTGTATCCTTGCTAGAGTCCTCGGGAGTGGGTCGTGATGGTACCTCCTTACCACTCCTGAGATTGATGGCACTAACGCTTTCTGCTTTGGACTCCAATTTACTTATCCTTTCCTTGATCTCTGTGAACCCCTCGCTTAGCGACCGCATCTGCGAGCTGGTCTCCTTGCTAGATTCCATAAATGACTTGAACATGCCTTCAAGGGCTTGACCTGAAATAGAAGAAACAGCCTGAGATGAGTTTTTTTGCAACGTATGAATAACGCCAAATACCTGAGACACTTTCTCCTTAAGCTCTTCCATGTCGGTCAACAGTTTAGCTTGTTCATTTCTTCCCCCGTATTGGCGACGGTTCTCAGCCATGTTGGAGATCAACTGTCTGGCTTCCGCAGGCGTTTTCTCCCAAAGGGCTCCTCCACTCGATGCATCGAGCATCTGACAGTCGTACGGTAGCAAACCTTCATAGAAGAACTGAATAAGCGCAGCCTCTGCTATCTGATGGTTCGGGCAACTCTCGCAGAGCTTAATGAATCTCTCCCAGCACTCGTGAAATGCCTCTTTCTTCGATTGTTTGAAACCATAGATATCTTTTTTCAAGGCTCTGGCTTTTGAAGCTGGGAAATACCTTTCCAGGAATATGCTCTTTAACTTGCCCCAAGTGAAGATGGTTCCCGATGGTAAGTAATGAAGCCAATCTCGAGCTTCTCCTTTCAAGGTGAATGGGAAAGCTCTCAGATAGAGCTGATCTTCAGTTATGTCGCTTGGTTTCATCGCATAACTTACCATTTGAAAAGCCTTGATATGTTTAAATGGATCTTCATCTGCTTCACCACAAAAAGAAGGCAGATGGTCAATTAAGCCCGACTTAAGCACAAACTCACCTGAGATTTTCGGGTAGGAAATGCAAGAGGGTTGGTGGTCCATATCAACCGATGCTCACTGCCTGAGTGTTTTTGGGGCTCCAGCCTCATAGTCCTCTCCAGGAACTTCCATTCTCTTAAAAAATTTGGCACTCTAGCACACTTAAACAAACAGATCAAATCTTGCAAACAATAAAAGAATACACAAAACAAAAATTTAAAATTTAAAAGTTTACAAATTAAATTTAAATTAGGCCGAATTAACTTAGTTCCTCGGCAACGTCGCCAATTTTGGTAGCGATATTTTTCGAATTATCGCCAATCATCGGGTTGTCGAGACCCGCCAAAATGAATTTATACCCGAATTCACTTAACTATTAGTAGATTAGTGGTAACGGGGTCGATCCACAGGGAAACAAGTGAATTTGACTTAATCCTAATTAAATTTGCAAACTATGAAAATAAACAAAATGTGGGGGATTTTTGGTTTTCAATTAACTAAGGGGGAACAACGCAAAATAGGGAAAACTTAACTAACGGAGCGTTCGACTCTGGACGATCGGGAATAAAATTAGCATGCCTTTTGGATCACGGTTGACGAAATAACAGCTATATAGTTGAACGAATACGCAGCCCGTCTCAAATCAATAAATTAATTCAGACATGCTCCATGGATATTAATTAGACATAATAAATCATGCTAATCAAGCATATCGATTGGACATTGGCGGCCAACGCTCTCCCAAGACCAATCGATAGCAACGAGCTACTACGACGATTATCTAATTTGGACGCGAAATTAGTGTATCGATTTCAGATTCTAATTCGAGAAGAACGAACACCAAGAACGCAAGGAAGCCTATGCGCTCAAAGGAATCGTTAATCTTTGTTACTTGGCGGTTTAGAGAGGCACGACATCGAAACCTTTAACAAATGAAGCATGCTCGAAATCAAGGTTGCCTAGTCCTATCAATCAAACACATTCATGGAATAAGCAAAGAAATAGAAGCTAATTAAATCAATTATTCAAGCCAAATCAGAATTTAGTTCAACAACCTCACCAAAAGTTCAAACTACATTATTCCTTTACAATCCCGAGTCAAAAACGCTATAAACTACTCACTCATGATGGATGTGATGTGGGATGGCTCTAATCCAAGCTCTCGAGCCTCTCCCATGGTGGAAATGGCTTCTCAAATGTCAAATTTTGTGCGGAGCCCGAGGTAGGAGATGATAATTGCGGCTAAAAATCGGACAAAAACTTAAGTAATCTGTCGGAGCGTCGAGACGCTAGGGCAGCGTCTCGACGCTGCGCCCTAAATTTTCAGCGCGCGCAGTCGAGACGCTCCCGCAGCGTCGAGACGCTGTCACTCGACGCTTGCTCTCGGGTGGGAATTCAAATTGACGCCTCAGACTTCGGAGCATCGAGACGCTTAGGCAGTGATAACTCCATTTTGGAGCTATTAAATGCTTCCTAATTATAGCTAAAGTCCGCTTTCAATTGATTAAATATATCTCTTTTGTAGGAGAAAAGCGGCAAAGAGCTCGTGCGTCCGTTGGGCATGTTCGAGTGCTTAAAGCAGAGTTTTAGCGCCCCGGGAATGCATCAGGAAGAGGGGAACTTGTTCCGTGAAGAAACGGGCCAAAACTGCCTTGGAGAGGCAAAGCTTCAGCCCCAAACCCGAGAGCCAGCGTCGAGCTATAGCGTCGAGACGCTGGCTCGACGCTGGAAAACCCGAGAGCAAGCGTCGAGTGATAGCGTCGAGACGCTAGCTCGACGCTGCCCTGGCGTCGAGACGCTCCGGAGGAGGCGCGCGCAGGAATTTTATCGGGGCAGCGTCGCGACGCTGGCCTTGCGTCGCGACGCCATCGCGAGCGCGCGCGCGGAAAACTTAGGGCACAGCGTCGAGACGCTACGACGATGGCAGCAGCTAAAAGACGATTTTCTGCACATTTTTTGGGAGTTCTTCATTACGGATTTTGCTCTTCTTCATCTTCTTCTTCCTCGTTTTCTCTCTATTTTTCGTGGAGCTCCGCCATTGTTGGCATGCTAGTGAGCTCCACCTTCATTGTAATACGTTGATGAATCCTTCCGTGGCCGTTGTTGGAGCGGGATTGACAAACCGCGCCATGAGCGGCTAAGGTAAGGGTGAGCGGTTTGGGATTTGTTTAGGGGGATTTTGTTAGACGATTTTGGCTTTGATAATCTGAGTTTTGATATGCATATTGGTTCTGTTTACTTTGCATTTATCTACTTTGCTTAATCCAACGCGCATGTTAAAATACGCCGATTGACACTCGAGTAGTTTCGCATGTTGTGTATGTTAAAGAGTAGCGATGCCGTGCCTCTCACTACTCGACTAAGTAACACAGGTAGATAGAATTAAATCGAAGTATCGGGTCGGGTAGGATAATTGTTGATTGCATACAGCGTTTGCGGGCAATCTACTAGCAATTAGAATTCACGCTCGAATGTTCGTCGCGGTTAGCTAGTGACTGTCTAAATTTACCTTGGGGCTGATCACCTTGACGTAGGATTAGATAAAGTGTAATTAGAACTGTGTGGTCTAATAAAAATCCATGGAGTCGGCTACTTTGGGGCTTCTCTGGTAGTCGTCCGCGTGCTCAATAAACTGAATTCCATGTTATTAGAATTAAATGATAAACTGAATTTGTCTAACAATTGATCCCGAGACTCCCCAAACCGTGCACACGTTCTCTTCATATTATTCTTTCTTCTGTTAGCTTTCTCATTATTTCCCCTTTGCATGCTAAAACCCCCCGTTACCAATTAATCAATTAAATCCTAATTTCACTAGTAAATTCAATTCTCCTATTCCTTGGATCGACCCTGTTACCACTGGCTGCAAAGCCTTGGTCATAGGCTTTATAAATCGTATTTTGGCAAGCCTCGACAGCTTGAGATTAAGTGGATATTCAAAAATTCGCCCACCAAAATTGGCGCCGCTGCCGGGGAGTAGGCATTTGATTGAATTTATGATTGAAGTTTGAATTTGATTTATTGATGGTTGACTGAAAATTTTTTCTGTTTGTATATTGTATGTTTGGAATTTTGTTTGTGTATGACCCGTTCCTCTGAGGGTAGATTGCAGTTTATCCCTGAGATTGACAGAGAGGAGCGGCGGTTACGAAGAGAAGCCCGTGAGGGGCAGAGGCCGGTTGAAGAAGAAGGCAATCCCTTCTTGGTTGACGAGATGGCGCAAGGCGATGCGCCACGGACGCTTAAGCAACTGGCAGCGCCAGACCTGAACCTGCAGCCTTTGTGCATTAACTACCCCGTTGTAGCAGGTAACTTCGAGTTGAAATCTTGTTTAATTCACCAGTTACCTTCTTTCTATGGAAACGCAGGTGAGGACGCGAACAAACACCTGATGGAATTCCATTGCGTCTGCGCGGGGATGAAGCCCGCGGGAGTCACGGAGGAGCAACTGAATATGAGGGCATTCCCCTTTACGCTCAAGGACAAAGCCAGAGATTGGCTGTATTACCTGCCCTCCGGATCGATCAACACGTGGCAGGATATGAAGCGGGTATTCTTGGAGAAATACTTTCCCGCATCCTTAGCCACCACTCTGCGGAAGAGGATATATGGGATCACCCAGGATGTTGGTGAGTCCCTGCACGAATACTGGGAACGCTTCGGGCGCCTGTGCGCGAGCTTCCCACATCATCAGATTGCCGATCAGTTATTGATTCAGTACTTTTATGAGGGGATGACGCCCCATGACCGGCAGATGATCGACGCAGCGAGTGGAGGGGCACTGATTGACAAGACCCCAGTTGAGGCCAAGCAGTTGATTGCAAACATGGCTACAAACTCGCAGCAATTCGGTATTCGGGGACAAGGACAAGTGCACAGCGTGGCTCAGAGCCACGAGATGACTGAAATGAGGGCCCAGGTGGCCGAAATAGGGAGTATGTTAAAGAAAATCGTTGGAGGACACCGCGAGGCGGAGGAGATCAACGCGATCGGGGGGTATGCTTCCAACCCAAGGAAGTACGACCCATATGCAAACACTTACAACCCCGGTTGGCGCGACCATCCTAATTTCAGCTATGGGAATAGGGAAGGACAAACTCGCTTCCAAGGCCAGTCCCAGGATAGGCCTAATTCTTCCACCCAGGCTCAAGCCTCGAGCTCCTCCAGCTCACTTGAAGAGATGGTAAGAACCATCGTGACTAGCACCAGCCAATTCCAAAAAGAGGCTCGAGAAGAGCTTAATTCTCACAAGGCAGAGCTGCAGAATTTGAACAAGCAGCTGACACAGATGGCGGTGTCTATCAGTAAGATTGAGAGCAAGAGCTCGGGGAAGCTTCCTTCCCAAACTACAGTAAACTCATGTGAAAACGTGAGTGCCATTCAGCTGCGCAGTGGGAAGTCACTTTCCACCAGAGCTGCGAAGGAAGCCACGGACAGCCTGAACAAGTCCGCCCCGACTGCTCCAGAGATTCAGAAAGTGAGAAAAGACGAGAAGGTCAGTGTACCTGAGGATGTTACCAGAGCACCATTCCCGAGTCGGCTTGTGAAGCCTACTTTGGAGACCGAGGATGCGGAGGTCCTTCGAACCTTCCAAAAGGTGGTGGTCAACATCCCACATCTTGAGGCCGTAAGCCAAGTGCCAAAATACGCCAAGTTTCTCAAGAAGTGGTGTACGAGTAAGAGAATGTCGAGAAAAAGTGACGAGACGAAGAAAGAAACCGTCTCCGCAATCTTCCAAGGTAATCTTCCACCGAAGTGCATCGATCCTGGTATGTTTTCTATCCCATGCACTATCGGTACTAAATTCATTGAAAATGCCATGTTAGATCTCGGTGCCTCGATTAATGTCATGTCTTATGATGTTTTTAAAGAACTTGAATTGTGTACTTTAATCGAGTCCAATATAGTTGTCCAACTAGCCGATCGATCTTATGTGCATCCTTTAGGGAAGGTTGAGGATATTTTAGTCAAAGTTAAGGACTTACTGTTTCCATGCGATTTTTATGTGCTGAATATGAATGAGAACTCTTCGCATGTTTCCTCTTCTATTTTGTTAGGCCGCCCATTTATGAAGACCGCTAAGGTCAAGATAGATGTTGATAGGGGTGCCTTATCTATAGAATTTGATGGAATGGTGAATGAATTTATTATAAATGCATCAAAGTCGTCTGTGACTGTTGGAAATGTGTCTGTTGTTGAGCATGATGAGAATGGGAGTCTACCCTCGCGCTTGAGGGATGGTTCCCATGTCTCGGTGACAAAATCTGATTTAAATTTGTGTGATAATGATGCTGGTTTTTGCACTAACACTGCTGATATTCACGTGCCCGAGGCACGAAGAGTGCAAAATATTTTTCAGGATGATGGCAGGAAAGGTGTGGCCATGGACAAGTCTGGATCGTCCCCCGCACCTACAGACTATGGATGAGTCTGTTGAGAGAATACAGTCGAGCAACCGACTTTAAAAATTCTGCGCTTCTCGGAGGCACCCGAGCGATGGACTGTTTTTATGCTTTAGTTTAGTTTTATTGCTTTTTAGATTAATTTAGTATTAATTAGCTTGCTGTTTTTTTTTAGGAATCGTGGAAGAGAAGACAATTTTGGGCTCTAATGCGTTTGTGCGCCGCTTCCTCGCCCTCGCCAGCTTCACCAAGAGTCAGGGAAGTGTACTTCTTCTTCCCTTTTACTTCGTTGTATCTGACTGGTTGGCATTGAGGACAATGCCAAATTTTGAAGTTGGGGGTGGAGTAGTCCGATGGATGTGCATGTGTAGTTTGTTGAGAAGTGTTGCAAAGATATTGAAGTGCTTGGGACTCTGTTTATTGTTTTCTGACGATGATAGCCTAGGAAATGCATGTTGGAAATCTGAGCATGTTCATAATCGAGTTTTTGCATGAGTTTTGTTTTTATTAGGTTCATGTCAAAAATTTTAAAAAATTTTCTGTTGCTCCCTTGCACTTATCGAGCACTTAGCAACCTCTCCCTAGATTCCGTAAGCTTGGTTTATCGCATGTTTAGCTAATTCTCGTTGTCACCCCGAAAGGCACCCTTAGGTAGCTTGTTGCATGAGAGTTAGTAGTTAGTTAATTGAGAAAGCATGTGCTTAGCCTAATCTAAAGAAAAATAGAAAAGCATGTTTGGTAGAAAATTCCTCTCGAGGCGCTCCTCCTTCTTATTAGCGCTTAAAAGAAGTGAGCGTCAGTCCTTAAAAACGTGAAGCTTTGGCCAAAGTTTGACGTGTTAGGCAGCTCGAGTAGGAAAGAAAAAGAAACAAAAAGTTGGTTCAAAGAACCCAAATAAAAGAGTACAAAGTACTTTTGAAAAGAAAGAAAAAGAATGAGAAAATAATTAGGTCTCTTAACTTGCTTCTCTCTCTCGTGTAAGTCAAGTGTAGCTGTTCTTAAACGCTAGAAGTAGGGGGAAAACGGGATGTGCGTTGCATGTAGGTTTTCCGGGTTTACGTGAGTTTAGGAGTGGTTGTCTAGCACACACACACGTTAGGGGGCAAGAGTTAATTTTTGATATGTCCTAGTTAATACATGAACAAATGCTTCCATGATTATACTCGTGTTTAAATTTCAATATGCATGGAGGTTTGAGTTAGAATGCATGTAAGCGCGTCCTTAGAGTCAATGTCTTTGTAGTGCTTGCTCGAGGACTAGCAATGTTTAAGTTGGGGGTGTTTGATAACTCCATTTTGGAGCTATTAAATGCTTCCTAATTATAGCTAAAGTCCGCTTTCAATTGATTAAATATATCTCTTTTGTAGGAGAAAAGCGGCAAAGAGCTCGTGCGTCCGTTGGGCATGTTCGAGTGCTTAAAGCAGAGTTTTAGCGCCACGGGAATGCATCGGGAAGAGGGGAACTTGTTCCGTGAAGAAACGGGCCAAAACTGCCTTGGAGAGGCAAAGCTTCAGCCCCAAACCCGAGAGCCAGCGTCTCGACGCTGGAAAAACCCGAGAGCAAGCGTCGAGACGCTAGCTCGACGCTGCCCTGGCGTCGAGACCCTGCTTGGCGTCGAGACGCTCCGGAGGAGGCGCGCGCAGGAATTTTATCGGGGCAGCGTCGCGACGCTGGCCTTGCGTCGCGACGCCATCGCGAGCGCGCGCGCGGAAAACTTAGGGCACAGCGTCGAGACGCTGGCCTAGCGTCTCGACGCTACGACGATGGCAGCAGCTAAAAGACGATTTTCTGCACATTTTTTGGGAGTTCTTCATTACTGATTTTGCTCTTCTTTATCTTCTTCTTCCTCGTTTTCTCTCTATTTTTCATGGAGCTCCGTCATTGTTGGCATGCTAGTGAGCACCACCTTCATTGTAATACGTTGATGAATCCTTCCGTGGCCGTTGTTGGAGCGGGATTGACAAACCGCGCCATGAGCGGCTAAGGTAAGGGTGAGCGGTTTGGGATTTGTTTAGGGGGATTTTGTTAGACGATTTTGGCTTTGATAATCTGAGTTTTGATATGCATATTGGTTCTGTTTACTTTGCATTTATCTACTTTGCTTAATCCAACGCGCATGTTAAAATACGCCGATTGACACTCGAGTAGTTTCGCATGTTGTGTATGTTAAAGAGTAGCGATGCCGTGCCTCTCACTGCTCGACTAAGTAACACAGGTAGATAGAATTAAATCGAAGTATCGGGTCGGGTAGGATAATTGTTGATTGCATACAGCGTTTGCGGGCAATCTACTAGCAATTAGAATTCACGCTCGAATGTTCGTCGCGGTTAGCTAGTGACTGTCTAAATTTACCTTGGGGCTGATCACCTTGACGTAGGATTAGATAAAGTGTAATTAGAACTGTGTGGTCTAATAAAAATCCATGGAGTCGGCTACTTTGGGGCTTCTCTGGTAGTCGTCCGCGTGCTCAATAAACTGAATTCCATGTTATTAGAATTAAATGATAAACTGAATTTGTCTAACAATTGATCCCGAGACTCCCCAAACCGTGCACACGTTCTCTTCATATTATTCTTTCTTCCGTTAGCTTTCTCATTATTTCCCCTTTGCATGCTAAAACCCCCCGTTACCAATTAATCAATTAAATCCCAATTTCACTAGTAAATTCAATTCTCCTATTCCTTGGATCGACCCTGTTACCAATGGCTGCAAAGCCTTGGTCATAGGCTTTATAAATCGTATTTTGGCAAGCCTCGACAGCTTGAGATTAAGTGGATATTCAAAAATTCGCCCACCAGGCAGCGTCGAGCTAGCGTCGCAACGCTGTCACTCGACGCTAGCTCTCGGGTTTTTGCATGGTATTTTGCCTTGAAACTTCCCAAAATGCCAATTCTTCATGTTTTTGCATGGTCCTTCCCCGAAAGTGTTCCTAGGTCTTTAAAATGTGACTTTAAGCCTTGAACAACGTCGAAACACACCCGAGGACGAATTACCGAGAATACCTGTAATTAACACATATAAGCAAGATTAAGCATGTAATAATCTTCAATTAGGGACATAAACATAGCTCCGAAATGGAGCTATCACTACGGTGTTGACACTTTGTTGGAGATTGGTTTGAGCCATTTGTTTTACTAGATTGGTCAGGGCATTGATTTGGCTACTCATTGAACTAAGTGCGTCCTTGTCTTGAGCTTTTCTTGGCTCTACAGGATCGTCTGACCATCTACAATGGGAAGTTGAGATTTTCTCCAAAATCCCATAGGCTTCATTGTAGCTCTTAGAAAGTATGGAACCACCAGCTGAAGAATTTAGCACTTGCCTTGTGCTGGGGTTGCATCCTTTAAAGAACACTTCTATTTGGATACACAATGGAATGCCATGGTGTGGACATTTAAGCAATAGATCTTTGAATCTTGTCCAAGCTTCGTGTAGTGATTCGTTTTCGGCTTGTTTGAACTTGATTATATCATCACGAAAGTTGGAATTCCTATCAGGTGGGAAGTATTTGACTGGGAATTTTTCAGCCATATCTGTCCAATTGACAATTGATCCAGAGGGTAAGGAATTTAACCACGTTTTGGCTTTATCTCTTAATGAGTAGGGAAAGAGGTAAAGTCTTAAGGCTTCTTGGGAAACTCCAGGGATGATGAAAGTATCACTGACTCCTAGGAAATTTCTCAGAGGATTGTGGGGATCTTCGTTTTCCACTCCAAAGAATTGTCCCACGGTGGACATCATTTGGAACATAACTGGTTTTAACTCAAATGAGAGAGCTGTAATCTCAGGGCGTATAATGCTCGGATTAAGCTCCTCAGGCATAGGAACTAAGTATGAAAGGATGGCACTATCCTTATCATTCGCGATTTCGATGGGGTTGTGAATGGTAGGTGCTTGGTTTGAGGCTGCTCTATCCATTTCGGTTTGTTGGAATTGCGATGACTCTGCGGAGTTCGCAATGTTTTGAGTTACAGGTGGCTGTTTAAAGAGGCGTTTCTTAGCTTTGTTTCTGGCCCTAAGAAGTCTTTCAGGCTCAGGATTGAACTCTAGGTTGCTATTTGAATGCTCATTCATAAACTAGCTCGATGGTACCTGTAAACGAAATGAAAGAAGATTAGCTCCAATAGATATTAAGTTTTTTTTTAAATTAACAAACTTCGTGTTTACTAAACAAAATCCCCGGCAGCGGCGCCAAAAACTTGTTGCGTGCTCAGTGTTTAAATAAAAGTGTGGAGCGAAGAGCACTCAGAACATGCAAGCATACATGGTCTTGTAGCAAGTAATAAGTATTTTTTCATTCGATTTCCCACAGAGATTTATTTTTAGTTACTAACGAAGTGAGGTGTTAAATTAGAAAGGGTGGCTTAAATGGGGTGAGTTGGAGAGTAATGTGCCTAACTAATGAAGAACGTACGAGATATGCAAGCATAAACAAAAGTAAGTAAGAGATTAACTTGAATGTAGAGGAAAAAGAATTGCGGAGAAAGCAATTTCCTAGCAAAAAAACCGCAAGAGTAAAAGACTGGAAAAATGGCTAAGGCAAAAACAGAACTAAAGAATTGCGCAGACAGCAATTATCTAGCAATTAAATTAACAACGTTTTAAGGGTGAGATGAGGAAACAAGGTCAACTAACGACTCCTCTATAGGCTTTTTCATACGATTATTCAGCAGTAGCTCAACTTATCATGCATCAATTTTACTCATTCTCATGCATCTCTCGATTACATGCATTAGATCCTTTAGTTCACTCATATCCAAGTAAGACTTAAGCATCTATTTATATAAGCAAGTTAATGAATTGTGCTAGGAAAACGCCTATTCCTAGGTCGTTTTCTGGCTACCATGAATGGCTAGCATGAATGGACGACTCTGAACTCTTACTCCTTCCGGAGGTTAGGAGTTCTTTAGACAAAATGGATGGCCGGTCGAAATTTCCCGTGGGATGAAGTACACATACATTCAATTCTTTCGAAGCTATCCTACATGCTGAATTCCCGTATTTCTACCTAAAGATTCATCATTAGCAGACCCTTGTGTGATTAGTTACTCATGGTTGACGTGGAGTTGGAAAGATTAGGTTGATTAAGCATGATTAACAACACTTAAATGAAAACAAAAGGAAGACAGAAAGTGAAATGAAACTTGCGAAGTTATGAACGATTCCTCTATTAAGTAAGATTCAAAGCTTAATGTGCAAAGACTGTAAGACAGTTAAGACTAAGCAAATGAAGACGAATTGAAACAATGTAGCAAGCAGAAGTAAACAACGGAGAACAGTAGCGAAATGGAAGACAGAAAGCAATAAGAAAGCGATGTAAAGTGTGTGCGTGAAACTCCTCGCCGCAAGCGCTTCAGATGAAGGGGAAGGTTAGCGTTTCTTGGGGATGAATCCAATCAGAAGAGAAGAAGGATCTTCTCTTCTTCCTCTCGAATTATCGGTGCCAAGAGCTGATTCTTTCACTCCAACAAACGGGATAAGAAAATGGAGAGAAACTGCGTTGAGATGGAGAGTTCTACGCTTCTAAGCTTGTTGTTCTCCTTCCCCCTTGACCTCCTTTTATAGCTTTTTGCAGGTACTTTTCAGCCAAGGAGAACCATCCATTCTAAACGACGACCCTCCACGTGGCTGCAGGAGAGAGCTGAGGCGGCTGAAAGATCGCAACAAAATGGCGGACGGTTGGAAAAACTCAGCAGCAGCAACTTTAAACATTGCGAATTTCTCGTTGTGACCGCAATAATCATTGCGGAGACAGCAATGTTTCAGCAATTCCCCTGCAATGTACATTTTGACTCCTTTAGCATTGTTTTTGATTCTTTCTTGTTCCTTTTACAAATAAGTCCTAATTTAGTTCCATTCTTTGAATTCTCATATTTAAACACGTATTAAACTAAATTCTAACAAAAATACTTAAGAGATTACACAATTATATTGCAAATAAGTCCCTAAATTAAGTACTTTTGGAGACGTAACACTAATCCTAAAAAGAAAAAAATTAGAAAAGCATGTTTGGCTAAAAAAGTCTCTCGAGGCGCTCCTCCTTCTTATTGGTGCACCTAAGAAGTGAGCGTTAGTCCTTAAAAACGTGAAGTTTAATGCATGAATTTGACGTGTTAGGCAACTCTAGATTGGAAAGAAAAAGCGAATAAAATGTTGGGTTCAAAGAACCTTAATAAAGGGTACAAAGTACTCATGAAAAGAAAAGAAAAGAATGAGAAAATTTTAGGTCTCTTAATTTATTACTCTCTTGTGTAAGTCAAGCTTAGATTGTTCTTAATCGCTAGAAGTAGGGGGAAAACGGGATGATATGTTGCATGTGCTTTTTCCGGGCTTATGTGGGTTTAGGATAGGTTGCTAGCACACACGCACGTTAGGGAGCGATAATTAATTTTTTATATGTCCATAATGAAATGCATGCGCTAATTGCTTTCGTGATTATGTTTTGTTTGATTTTGTAAAATGCATCGAGATTTGAGTTAGTAGTATGTAAGCATGTCCTGAGAGTCGAATTCTTTATTTTTCTTGCTCGAGGACTAGCAAGATTTAAGTTGGGGGTGTTTGATAACTCCATTTTGGAGCTAATTATCATTCCCTAATTTTGGCTAAATACCGCATTTAATTAGTTAATTTGTCTCATTGGTAGGAGAATTGCAGTGAAGAGCTCATGCGTCCATTGGACCCGTTTTGTAGCTAAAAGTGGTGTTTAAACGCCCCGGGAGTGCATCGGGAAAAGGGGAAGCTGTTCCAAGAAGAACCGGAGCAAAATTGCCTAGGAGAGGCAATTTTCCAGCCCAAACCCGAGAGCAAGCGTCGAGCAGACAGCGTCGAGACTCTGCCGCGGCGTCGAGACGCTCTGAGGGGCGCGCGCGCTGGAAATCATCGGGACAACGTCGAGACGCTCGCCCAGCGTCCTGACGCCATCGCGAGGCGCGCGCTGAATGTTTAATTTAATTCGTTTTCCCACAGAGATTAAGTTTAGTGACTAACGATTTGGTGTGTTAGATTAGATAAGGTAACTTAAATTGGATAGATTTTTGGTTGAGGAACAGGAATATAAAAGATGCAAGAAGAATGTAAACATAAATGCAAAGCTAGGAAAGAGGTAAAGACATAATGTGGAAAAGTAGAATTGCGGTTCTTGCAATAATCTAGCAATAAATTAGCAACGATTTTAATGTAAAGTAAGGCAACAAAGTCGACTTAAGAATCCTCTATAGGCATTTAACTATGATCATTCAATAGTAGATTAACATCTCATGCATCGTCTTAGCTAGTTCTCATGCATATTCCGATTACATGCATTAGTTTCTTAGATTACTTCTGTCCAAGTAAAGCTAACGACCTAATCATAAACACATGCTAATAAACGTGCTAGGAGAACGCCTATTCCTAGGTCATTTTCTGATTACCATAAAAGGCTAACATGAATGGATGACTCTGAATTCTTACTCCTTCCGGAGGTTAGAAATTCTTTAGACAAAATGGATGGCCGGTCGAAATTGCCCGTGGGATGAAGATCACATACATTCAATGTAATCATGCTACTCTACATGCTGAATTCTCATGCTTCTAGCCTACAGATTCCTCTTTAGCAGACCTCTCTTAGATTAGTTACTCATGGTTTTCGAAGAATAAAAGGGAGATGGATGGATCGAACATGATTTAAAGAACTCAGTAAAATTAATTGATGAAGAAATGATAAGATGAAGAACTAAACAAAACTATTGATTAAGGAACGACAGAATGAAGAATTCAATAAAACCAATTGATTACTCTTGTGAGAAAGCAATTCACATAAACATTTGTAAACAAACATATGTCAATCCAGAAGCAACAATGAAAGGGAAAAGCAGTAAATGATTCAGAACAACATTTAGAGGAAGCAGAAATTAAATTGGAAAGCGATAAAGGAAAGCAGTGAAGGAAAGCTGTTAATTGCGTGAGGATCTTCCAAGTCGTGAATCGCCTCGGATGAAGGGGAAGATTAGCTGACCTTGGGGATAAATTCAATCAGAAGAGAAGATGGATCTTCTCTTCTTCCTCTCGAATTATTACACCAAGGGCTTTGTTTCTTCGATCCAACAACCGGGTGATAGCACTCAAAAAGTGCTAATATTTAGCTCCTAAGTCTTGCGAATTAAGTAATTAATTGTGCGTAATTAATATATTTTGTATAATTTAATTACTTAGGGGTAAATCGGACCATTGAATTAATTAAGAGCTTAAAAGAACGTTTAGAGGATAATTTTGATTAATCATTCTGAGTGTTTCTACTATGTATATTAATTAATCAAATGACATCTCAATTGTGATAAGTGGTCTGGTGGTGCAGGATGAATTTGGCAAGTTGCTAGGCCCAATTCGAGTCCAAGAGAGGACATAATTTCACATTATTTTCCTTCAGGCACAGACATAGCGTCGAGACCCGGGTCTCGACGCTATCCCGAAAACAGGCGCTGGAAATTTTTGAACGAGCGTCGAGACGCTGCTGTAGGGTCTTGCTCCTGTATAAAACCCAAATTTTAACGATTTTTAGGGCATTCTCTCTCGGGTTTGGCTTGTTTTGGCCGATTTCTCTCTCAAATTCTTGGGGTTTTCTCCCCTTTTCTTCTATATCAAAGTAAGATTTTGTTGGATTTAGCTTGGTTTTCATCCCGAGCAAGGTAAGTGCTCTAATTTGAGGTTAGGGGTTAAATTTGATGCGATTCATGAGGGTTTTAGTTCTTAATTTTGTAACTTAGCATGACTGATTGGGCAAATTTATTTCTTCTAAGCATATCACATAAGCGTGCTTGATTGATAGGAGTAGACGACCTTGATTTCCAGCATGTTTGATTGTTAAAGATTATGATGCCGTGCCTCTCTTAATCGCCAAGTAACACGGATAAGTTGAGCCATAGGTAATGTGGGTTTCCAGTTGATCTTTGGTTGCAATTTATCTTGAAGAAATAGATAAATCGGAATATTAGCTCAGGCGTCCTAGTTAAACATTCGTCGTACTGCCCCCGTTACTGTCAATTAATCAATATGGGTGGTGTTGGCCCCCTATTGATTCATTGCCACGTTTAATTAGAATCGAACATTCGTCTCTGTTCTTTATTTAATTTAGGATTGATCCCTTTAGATTAATTAAAGAACAGTCCGCTTAGAACTCCACGTTTCTAATTAATTATTTGGGTTACTTGTATTAGTAGTTTCGTGCAAGTAAATTACGTGTTCATTTATGCTCTTGCTAAGTATGTTTGAATCCCAATGAATCGAGTCGCATCAAGGTCAACCCCGACCCTTAAAATTAGGAGCACATGTAATTAGATTTAATTTTCCGTTAGCTACTTTTTATGCTTTACTTTATTTTTCCATAACCAATCCTCCCTTTACTTTAATGTTTTATTTTATCGTTTTAGTTTGAGTTTAAATAAAAGCAAATAGAATTTAATTAGGAGAAAATAATTTAGGTTCCCTGTGGTTCGAGACCCGTTACCACTAGCTGCAAAGCTCAGTAGTTTCGGTATTTATAAATGTTATTTTGGCAAGCCTCGACAGCTTGAAATTGGAGTACCCCAAAAGTGCTCTACCAAAATTGGCGCCGCTGCCGGGGAACCATTTAGTTTCTCTTAGTTAGATTTTATTTGTTTGTTTTTCCTTTTTGTAGTTTGCCTTCTTTTGTAGGGGTTTGGCCTAAACAACAAGATAATGGGCAAAGACCGCGCCGCTCCAGCCACCAACCTAACAAAATTCAGGGGAGGTTTTCTGGTCCCTTTAATTTCGTAGTTTTTATTGCTTTATCTGATGGATGGATACATAGAAGACTAAGTATCTTTCGAAGGTTGGGGGTGGAGTTGTCTGTTGGATTCCTGTAGTTGTTGAGTTGGGGAGATTTTGAATTTGAAGTGCTTGGGACTCTGTTTACATGCTTTCTAATAATGATAATCTAGGAAATGTTTTTAGAATCTTCGTATTTGCATGTATGGATAAGCATGAAGTTGTTTGCACTGATTAGGTTCATATCAAAAATTTTAAAAAAATTTCTATTGCTCCTTGCATCTATCGAGCACTTAGCAACCTCGTCTTAATCTCCGTAGGCTTAGTTGATTGCATGTTGCATGATTCTTGTTGTCACCCCGAAAGGCACCCCTAGGTAGCTTGTTGCATGAGAGTTAGTGGTCAATTAATCGAGTTAGCATGAGCTAAGCCTAAATAAAAAGAAATAGAAAAGCATGTTAGCAAGAAAATTCTCCCGAGGCGCTCCTCCTTCTTAAGTGCGCACTAAAGAAGTGAGCGTTAGTCTTTAAAAATGTGAAGCTGAAGCTTAAGTTTGACATGTTAGGCAACTCGGGATGGGAAAGAAAAAGAAAATAAAAAGTTGGGTTCAAAGAACCTTAACAAAGAGTACAAAGTACTCAAAAAGAAAAGAAAAAGTATGAGAAAATCGTTTTAGGTCTCTTAATTTATTGCTCTCTCTTGTGTAATCAAGTTTAGACTGTTCTTAAATGCTAGAAGTAGGGGGAAAACGGGATGACATGTTGCATGCGGTTTTTTTCGGGCTTACTTTGGTTTAGGATAGGTTGGCTAGCACACACACACGTTAGGGAGCGATAGTTAATTTTTGACATGTTCATTGATTAAGTGCATGTGATCGATTGCTTACTTGTTTATGTAAATGCCTTGATTCTTAATGCATCGAGATTTGAGTTAGAAGCATGCATGTATAGTCTTTAGGAGCTATTTTAGAGTTTTCCTTGCTCGAGGACTAGCAAGATTTAGGTTGGGGGTTTTGATAGCACTCAAAAAGTGCTAATATTTAGCTCCTAAGTCTTGCGAATTAAGTAATTAATTGTGCGTAATTAATATATTTTGTATAATTTAATTACTTAGGGGTAAATCGGACCATTGAATTAATTAAGAGCTTAAAAGAACGTTTAGAGGATAATTTTGATTAATCATTCTGAGTGTTTATACTATGTATATTAATTAATCAAATGATATCTCAATTGTGATAACCAATCCCCCCTTTACTTTAATGTTTTATTTTATCGTTTTAGTTTGAGTTTAAATAAAAGCAAATAGAATTTAATTAGGAGAAAATAATTTAGGTTCCCTGTGGTTCGACACCCGTTACCACTAGCTGCAAAGCTCAGTAGTTTCGGTATTTATAAATGTTATTTTGGCAAGCCTCGACAGCTTGAAATTGGAGTACCCCAAAAGTGCTCTACCACCGGGGCAGAAGGATTTCGTCTTCGAGTTCCTCACTATTGAGTTGTGCTTGAATTGAGGGGAATTCAATTGCTTTGATCCTTCATCTAACTCTCTTTATATAGCCTCTAGGTGGTTGCAAAAGGCTGCTCAATAATTGTGGATCACCATTAAATTTTGTGAGGTAGTCAAGCTTGACATGTGGCAGCAGCAGGGAGAGTTGACTATTGGAAAAACTCAGTCAATAAAGACTGACGGCTGGAAAAATTTAGCAGCAAAGACTGTTTTATTGCGAGCTCCGCAATTTTTCAACAATGTTCCTGCAATGTACATTTTAGCTTGTTTTTCATCATTTTTCATTCTTTTTCGTTCCTTTTCCAAATAAGTCCTATTTTAGCATCAGTTCTCAAATTCTCGCATTTAAGCACACATTAAGCTAACTCTTAATAAAAACACTCAAGAATGTAGATGATTTTAAGGTAAATATAGCCCTAAATAATGTACTTTTGGCGAGGTAACACACCCCCAAACTTGAGTTATTGCTCGTCCTCGAGCAATATAAAGGCTTACTTTGGCTGCTAAATCTTGTCTTTCAAACTCTACCTAGCTGACTTGCTGACTTCGCTAGGCTTACTATCAAAGGCACTGCTGTCCTGTGACACTCTTCTAAGTTCAAACTAGCTTCATATTCTGCCTATTCTGCTTTCCCTTGCCTTTAAAACCTTCTGTTTTTACTAACTTCCTGTCTTTTGGTTTATCTGCCTATATCATTGAGCTCATTGTGCAGTTATCTCTAAGCTTTCAAATTCTCCCTAGTTTTAACTTAGACTCAGTACATGCTTCTAATGTCTTTATTTTTGAATTACCTAGGATTCCTTAAAGTCATGCCAGGCTTAGCACACACGAGTATCAGAGTTCAGTATCCATAGAACAAACTAAGCCCTGACATCACTGTGTTGGATAGACACTCATCTCCCTTGACATACCTTCAAGCTACAGCCCTGTGTTTAGCAAACAAAGGATCAGAGTTCAATTTCACAGGACATCTAAACACTTAGGTCGTAGCTCTTTGGCACACATTCTTCTTCCTTGGTTTTACTTTTCCTTTTCTTCTCTTTTGGCAAAGTCTTCTCTTTGAATTGCCTTTTGATGCAGTGCCACTTGTGGGTTACACAATTGGCCCTAATTACTCAGCATCCTTAGAGAGAGACAGTACCCTTTACTTTTCTTTTGCTTTCTTATTCATTTTTTTTTTTAGAAGAAGAATGTCTATTTTTCAAAGGATAGAGGAGTGTTCCTAGGCCTAGAGGTTGCCTCCCCCAAACTTAAACTTCTCATTGTCCCCAATGAGAGTCTGAGGTGGCACACCCCCAAACTTATCTTAGAAGCATCTAGTCTAAATAAAAACCAGACAGACTTAAAACTCCTAGGGATGGAATGACCCTCATAGTGCAGATAACTCAACAGCAGAAATTTACTAAAACCAACATGGTAAGGTCTAAGAGAGGTACATGCTCAGCAATTCATGAAGCTAATTAGAACTAACAAAGGTGTACTTGACACTCATCCAACATGCTCAATAGACAGACTACCTATGGACATTAGTAATGCAGCCAAATCATGAGATTTAAAGACAGACAACCCATCAGAAAGTCATACACCAGCATGCTTAAACTAACAAAATATTGCGGTGTCCGCAAAGAATATGCAATGATTCCAACAGAGCAGTTTTAGCTGTGATCAAGGCTCCTAGCATGCGATATTCGTTCATAAACAACTACAGAAAATAGCAAAATTATCTAAGCTACCTAATCATACAACATTAAACTAGACTAAGCTACTCTACTTAGGCAAATTAAGAATTTAAAGCAGAACAAACAGTTGATATTGGTGGGGTAACAGGTCACAGAAAGCAGATTTTTTCTTGTTTTTGAGAGGGATCAGAAATACTCCCTCGAATGCCGTTTAAAAATCTCCAATTGCCACTTCCTAAATCACAAAAAACAAACTTAATTAAAGCTAGCAATAACAATACTATAATCAATCTAAAAGAAAAACAATAACGAAAGACTATCTATTCCATATTCCTCTGATGATTGAGCATAATGATCATTCCATTGAACGCCCTTGGTCATCCTTTCTTGACTTGCTTTTTAGGCTTCGGATAAGAGGAATGCTGAGAGCGTTTTCACGTCTCCTTCCTCATAGTAGTGCTTCAATCTAGCACCATTCACCATGAACGGTTGACCTTGTTCCAGATTTCGAATTTCAATTGCACCATGAACAAACACATTAGTAATCGCAAAAGGACCTGACCAACGAGACTTTAATTTTCCAGGACACAATTTCAATCGTGAGTTAAACAATAGAACATGCTGGCCCTTTTTGATGTCCTTAATCCTAAGTCTACTATCATGCCAAATTTTAGTCTTTTCCTTATACATTTTAGCATTTTCATATGACATGTGTCTTAGTTCATCCAACTCATGCAATTGCAGAGACCGCAATGTTCTCGCATCGGTCACGCAAAAATTCAACTCTTTTAAAGCTCAAAAAGCTTTGTTTTCTAATTCGAGGGGGAGATGGCATGCTTTTCCATAAACTAGCCTATAGGGGGACATTCCTAAAGGTGTTTTATATGCAGTTCTATATGCCCACTTTGCATCATCAATTCATGCTAAACGACTATGATTGTTGGCACATAATAAATATTTCATTCCCAAAATAAACTACTCCTAACATACGAAATCTAAGCAAAGCATGATAAAATCCTAATTTAAGAGTTTAGGGATCAGAAATCTCCCTTGTCAATCTGCCTCATATGGATGTTCTTCAATGTTTCGAGGCACCACTTCTGCTCCTTTAAGATACTTAAGTCTTGATTTACGGGATCGGACATTCTGCCACACCTTGAAATTGTTGATTCTTTCAAAGAGACTGCATGTTATAACATCCCAAGGTTTGTACTTTCTGTGCGTTGGTTTTGTTTCTACAACATTTGCTACAACATAGCTTTGATGCGATGTGACTTCTTTTTCTGGCATATCTCTTTCTAACTCCTTCAGCTGGAGAATTTGTGCTGGTGGTGGCTCAACTCTTTCATTGGTGGAGAAGCTTGTTGCAACATCAAACACTTCAAATTCTTGTTTCTCAAGCAGCGCATTAATCTCTTTGGCCTCATCCAGCATAATTTCATTTTTCTCAACTTTTACCAACTCCACCATTTCATATGGAGATTCCATTGGATCACTCTTCTCAGATTCGAAGGTAACAAAGGATTCATCATCATAAAAATCAAACATTTGAGGGTATGGTGGTGGTAACACATAGGTAGTCAAATCAGGTTGCCTAATGACAGAGGGAGGCCTAAACATTTCTCCTGGTTCCTCAATGATAGGTTCCGGCCTCACCCTTGTTGTGCTTGGTTGTATTTGATCAAAGTTAGGCAGAGAATCCAGTGGAGCACTAGACTCTTCATTCTCTACTCTCTTTGGTGCTTCTCTGCTACTCATCACCAATTGCCTTCCACTCCGTAGTTCAATAGCTTGAACTTGTTCCTTACCATCCCTTCTTGGAGTTTCAGTGTCTGCAAGCAGTCTTTCTTGGGGCCTATTCTTCAGCTCGTTTGCCAACTGCCCGATTTGAGTCTCCAAGCTTCTCAAGGTTGCTTGCTGGCTCTGCAAAGTTGCATCATTCTTTGCTATGTGTTCCTTCAGCAAGTTCTCCACTGATGTTCCCATCGGTTGGTTGTTGACATATTGTTCCTGATATGAGGGTCGACTAGTTTGTTGGTGTTGAGTGAAACCAGGTGGTCCACTCGGTCTTGATTGATTTTGCGTTTGGCTTGTGCTTTGTTGTCCACCCCAAGAGAGATTTGGGTGGTTTCTCCAACCAGGGTTATATGTATTTGAATAGGGGTTGTTCCTTGGTTGTTGTTGATTTCCAACATAGCACATCGAAGATGGATTAGCAGGGCAATAGTCATACATATGCCCTTCCCCACAGCATCCACAAACTAGTGCCTCTCCTTGGTTGGCTATTGCTGTGCTTGTTGAAACAGCTGCCACCGTGTTGACACTTTGTTGAATATTGGGTTGAGCCATTTGCTTCACCAGGTTGGTCAGAGCATTGATCTGGCTGCTCATTGCACTAAGGGCATCCATGTCTTGAGCCTTCCTTTTGTTTGGCTCCACAGGATCGTTTGACCATTGACACTGTGATGTTGAGATTTTCTCCAAAATCTCATAGGCTTCGTTATAGCTCTTTGATAGCATCGAACCTCCAGCTGAGGAATTCAAGACTTCAATCGTGCTGGGGTTGCATCCTTTGAAGAATACTTCAATCTGGATACACCATGGAATGCCATGGCGTGGACATTTGAGTAGAAGATCTTTGAATCTGATCCAAGCTTCATGCAGTGATTCATTTTCGGCTGGCTTGAACTTGATGATGTCAACACGAAAGTCAGAGTTCCTATCTGGAGGGAAGTATTTTACTAGGAACTTTTCAGCAAGGTCTGTCCAATTGACAATTGATCCAGAGGGGAAAGAGTTCAGCCACGTCTTGGACTTGTCTCTTAATGAATATGGAAAAAGGTAAAGTCTCAAGGCCTCTGGAGATACTCCTGGGATGACAAAGGTGTCACTTACTCCCAGGAAGTTTCTCAAGTGGTTGTGGGGGTCTTCATTTTCCACTCCAAAGAATTGTCCAACTGTGGACAGCATTTGAAACATGACAGGTTTTAACTCGAATGAGTGAGCTGTAATCTCGGGGCGTATGATGCTCGGATTAAGCTCCTCAGGTATTGGTACAAGGTATGATAGAATAGCATTATCCTTATCATTCGCAATTTCAATGGGGTTGCGAATGATAGGTGCTTGATTTGGTGCTTCTTCTGCTCTTTCCATGTCAGCTTGTTGTGGTTCAAATTGTACTGACTCTGCGTGGTCAACAATGTGCTGAATTACAGGTTGTTTTGGCTGTTTAAAAAGGCGTTTCTTAATTTTGTTTCTGGCCCTTAAAGTCCTTTCGGGTTCAGGATCAAATTCTAGATTGTGATTTGGAAACTCATTCATAAACCAGCTTTGTTGGTACCTGTAAATGCAAAAGATTAGCTCCAATAAATTAAGTTCTTCTAAAATAACACAAATCGTGTTTACTAAACAAAATCCCCGGCAGCGGCGCCAAAAACTTGTTGCGCGCTCAATGTGTATGTAAAATGTAAATGCGAAGAGCGCTAAGATCATGCAAGCATACATGGTCTGCAGCAAGTGATAAGTATAATTTAATTCGTTTTCCCACAGAGATTAAGTTTAGTGACTAACGATTTGGTGTGTTAGATTAGATAAGGTAACTTAAATTGGATAGATTTTGGGTTGAGGTACATGAATATAAAAGATGCAAGAAGAATGTAAACATAAATGCAAAGCTAGCAAAGAGGTAAATCATAATAAGGAAAAGTAGAATTGCGGTTCTTGCAATAATCTAGCATAAAATTAGCAACGATTTTAATGTAAAGTAAGGCAACAAGTGATAACTCCATTTTGGAGCTATTAAATGCTTCCTAATTATAGCTAAAGTCCGCGTTTAATTTGTTAATATATCTCGTTTGTAGGAGAAATGCGGCAAAGAGCTCGTGCGTCCGTTGGACCCATTCGAGAGCTAAAAGTTGAGTTTTAACACCCCAGGAGTGCATCGGGAAAAGGAGAAGTTGATCCGTGAAGAAACGGGCCAAAACCGCCTAGGAGAGGCAATTTTCCAGCCCCAAACCCGAGAGCCAGCGTCGAGACGCTGGTTTGACGCTGCAAAAACCCGAGAGCTAGCGTCGAGTGATAGCGTCGAGACGCTAGCTCGACGCTGCCGAGCGTCGAGACTCTGCTTGGCGTCGAGACGCTCCGGAGGAGGCGCGTGTTAAGTCTCTGAAAGTGACTTATTTAGGACCCATTTAGCTTAAGAAGATGTACACTTCTAGGTGTTTTTGATAGCATTTAGCCTAAACCTATGCTTTAATATGAGAATTAGAAGAAGGTAGCTAATCTAGGACTTATGTACAATAGGTAGAAAAAGGGTTGAAAACCGAAGGAAAAGAATGAAAAAAGATGCATTGCGACAGCATTGCGAAAACATTGCTGAGGCCGCAATTATTCAAGTGAAAACCGTAAGTTGACTGATCTTTTTCCGTTAATTTCCGTAATTTCAGGGATTCATTCTTTCTCCTCCATCCATTCTGATATATGACGTTGAAGATTGATGGTTCTCCTTGGCCCAAACGCACCTGCAAACTACTATAAAAGGGGGCCAAAGTCGGAGGTTTGATCATCAATTCGAAGCGCAGAAGTCTTCTCGCAGTCCATCATTTCTCTCTGTTTTCCTTTGCCGTCTGTTGGAGTGAGAGTCTCAGCTGTTGGAATCGATAATCTGATAGGAAGGAGAGAAGATTCTTCTTCTCTCTCGATTGGATTCATCCAAGCAAGGCTGACCTTTCATCCCCTTCATTCGAGGCGTCTGCAACGAAGCTTTTCAGCACCCTTTTACTGTTTTCTGTCGTTCTTCTTCTTATTTCCAGTTTTGATCATTGTTGTTCTTAGCTTAGTGTTTTAGTTACTGCAGTTCGTTGTTGTCTGTCTCTGAATTTCTGCTTCTACGTTTCCCTTTGTCGTTCAAACATTCATAGTAATCAAAGTACATTTCTGCATTTCACAGTTTCCACTTTCTGCTGCTACGGTTTTGTCTTGCTGTTCTAAGCACATTTCCCTTCTAAGCATGTCTGTTTTATCTACCCTTTCTGTTCTCTATATATCCATGAGTAGCTAAGTCACTTAGGGGCATGCTAATGACAGAACTATAGGCTAAAAAACGTGAACCAAGCATGTAGGATCGCCTTCGAAACATTGATTGTATGTAAGCTTCATCCCACGGGCAATTTCGATTGGCCATCCATTTTGTCCAAAGAACTCCTAACCTCTGGAAGGAGTAAGAGTTCAGAGTCATATAATCATGCTAGCCTTTCATGGTAATCAGGAAACAGCCTAGGAATAGGCGTTTCCCTAGTACAAACTAAACACTCCTGTTTTAACAAGATGCTTAAGACCTTACTTTGAAGTCGAGTAAACTTAAGACTCTAATGCATGGAATCGGACGATACTTGAGATAGAGTGAGTTTGATGTATAGAGAGTTGATCCAAAGCTTGAGAATCGTAATAAAGTGCCTATAGGATAGTCATTAGTAGCCCTTAATTCACTCATTTACACACTTTCGCTGTTATTTAATTGCGGTAACATTGCGGTCCTCGCAATTCTGTTGTTTTATCATTCTGTTTAGCTGTTTTCTTCTTCGTTTATTAATTCCATCTCTTGTCTTTTGCGTCTAATTTCAACTTGCATTTGTTTATGTTATATTCCTCTACACATTCAGCAAAACTTAGATAATTAAAAAACAATTTTACCCCATCAAATCCACCCCATCTTTCTTAACAAATACACTTCGCGAATAGCTAAAAATGAGTCTCTGTGGAAAAAACGAATGAAATATACTTACTACTTGCTGTGAGACCATGTATGCTTGCATGTTCTAAGTGCTCTCTCTACCCTTTTGCATATTTATCTTTACACATTGAGCACGCAACAAGTTTTTGGCGCCGCTGCCGGGGACTTATTTTAAGTGAAAACGAAGTTTGTTAAGTTTGAAACATCAAGTTATTTTCCATTGAATTTGATCCATCTTCATTTCTTTTTCAGGTACCATTTAGGGTAGTTTATGAATGAGACTCCATCTAGTGATCTAGAGTTCAACCCTGAGCCCGAGAGATTATTTAAAGCTAGAAATAGAGCCAAGAAACGTCTCTTTAAACAAACCCTTTTACCTCCAATCATTGCGGAAACTACAATTCCTCCGCAATTACCTCAAGAAGAAATGGCTGGAGTAAATCAAAACCTGGTGCCTGTCACTCGCAATCCCATTGAAATAGCGAATGACAAGGATAGCGCCATCCTTTCATATTTAGTACCTATGCCTGGGGAGCTGAACCCCAGCATAATCCGTCCTGAAATCACTGCCAACTCATTCGAGTTAAAGCCAGTGATGTTCCAAATGTTGTCCACTGTGGGACAATTCTTTGGAATAGAAAATGAGGACCCCCATAACCACCTTAGGAATTTCCTAGGAGTTAGTGACACATTCCTAATCCCTGGAGTTTCCCAAGAAGCCCTGAGGTTATATCTTTTCCCTTACTCTTTAAGGGACAAAGCCAAAACATGGTTAAATTCCTTACCCTCAGGATCTGTCCTCAATTGGACAGATTTAGCAGAAAAATTCCTAGTCAAATATTTCCCACCAGATAGGAATTCAACCTTTCGTGATGATATCATAAAGTTCAAACAAGCTCCAAGTGAGTCCCTTCACGAAGCTTGGACAAGATTCAAAGACCTTCTCATTAAATGTCCACACCATGGCATTCCATGGTGTATCCAAATAGAAGTCTTCTTTAAAGGATGCAACCCCAGCACCAGACAAGTTCTAAATTCATCTGCTGGTGGTTCCATGTTGTTCAAGAGTTACAACGAAGCTTATGAGATCTTGGAGAAGATCTCAACATCTCATTGTAGGTGGTCAGACGATCCAGTAGAGCCAACTAGGGCTCAAGACAAGGATGCTCTAAGCGCCATGAGCACCCAAATAAACGCCCTGACCAACCTAGTTAAGCAAATGGCTCAGGCCAATCTCCAAACCAGTGCCAATACCGCCACAGCCATGTCAATGGGCACCCAACCAAGTCAAGGCGAGGCACCTATCTGTGGATTCTGTGGGGAAGGGCACCCTTATGAATACTGCCCTGGGAATCCATCCTCAGTCTGCTATGTTGGAAGCCAGCAGCAGCCTAGGAATAACCCCTACTCTAACACCTATAACCCTGGTTGGAGAAACCACCCTAACCTGTCATGGGGTGGCCAACAAAACGCTAACCAAAATTCTAACCAACCAAGGCCGAGTGGAACACCTGGTTTCACTCCGCAACATAACCAGTCAATGTACCAAAAACCTTACAATCAACCTGTAGGATCTTCTGTAGAAAGCCTACTCAAGGAATACATAGCTAAGAATGATGCTACTCTTCAGAGCCAGCAAGCTACTCTTAGGAGCCTGGAAAACCAAATAGGCCAATTAGCCAATGAACTTAAAAGTAGGCCCCAAGGTAGACTCCCTGCTGACACCGAGGTACCAAGGAGAGATGGCAAAGAGCAAGTTCAAGCAATTGAACTTAGGAGTGGAAGACCATTGGTGAGTAACACAAAAGACATACCAAAGAGAGTAGAGAACACTGAGTCTAGTGCTCCACTGGAGTCTCTGCCAAACCAAGGTCCACCACCAACTAGCACATCAGGAGTCAGGCTAGAACCAATTATTGAGGAGGTAGAAGAAATTCCAAGGCCTCCACCTATCCTAAAGCGCCCTGACATACCTGCATATGTGCCACCACCTCCATACCCTCGAAGGCTTAAGAAGAAGCAGGAACAGGAAGTTCATTTTAATAAATTCTTAGAAATTCTTAAGCAAGTGCATGTTAACATTCCTTTTGTAGAAGTTTTACAGTCTATGCCTTCTTATGTAAAGTTTTTGAAGGACATCATTACTAACAAAAAGATAATTGGTGAGTTTGAAACAGTAAACCTCACCGAGGAGTGCAGTGCCATCCTCCAGAACAAGCTGCCCAAGAAGGAGAAGGATCCTGGTTCCTTCACCTTACCTGTAGAACTTGGAGGCAAGCACGTGGGCAGAGCGCTTTGTGACCTGGGCGCCAGCATAAATCTCATGCCCCTGTCCCTATTCCGCCAGTTGGGAATGGGAGAAGCACGTCCAACCACAGTCACTTTACAACTAGCAGACAGATCCATCGCATATCCAGAAGGTAAGATTGAGGATATTCTAGTTAAAGTTGACAAATTTATTTTCCTTGCAGATTTCATTGTCCTGGACTATGAGGCAGACAAGGAGGTCCCCATCCTGCTAGGTAGACCATTTCTAGCCACAGGTAGGGCACTAATAGATGTTCAAAAAGGTGAGCTTACTATGAGGGTTCATGATGAAGAGGTAAAGTTTAGTGTATATAAAGCTTTAAGGTATCCCTCTGACCTTGAATCCTGTGCTAGCATGGATATTGTTGACTCACTGATGGAAGAACAATTAGAGCATGTATTATTAACCAAACATGCCAATGAATATGTAGGATTAGATGTAGCTAACTTAAATATATCTGACATAATGGATATACCTGTAGATAACCCACAGCATGTATGTATGAATGTAGATTTAACTGATAGAACTGTAAATCCGTTAAAGCCCTCCATTGAGCATCCACCTGTTCTAGAACTTAAACCACTACCCACTCACCTCAAATATGCATATTTAGGAAATAATGATACACTGCCTGTAATTATTTCTTCTAAACTAAGTGAACAGCATGAGGGTGAATTAATTTTACTGCTGAAGCAACATAGGAAGGCTATAGCATGGACTATTGCTGATATTCGAGGCATTAGCCCTTCTTATTGCATGCACAAAATTATACTAGAGGAAGAGCACACACCTAGAGTAGATCACCAGCGTAGGTTAAACCCCTCTATGAAAGAGGTAGTGAAGAAAGAAATAATAAAATGGTTAGATGCGGGAGTGATCTTCCCAATAGCTAGTAGCCAGTGGGTGAGCCCCATCCAATGTGTACCTAAAAAGGGGGGAATAACTGTGGTAGTCAGTGAGAACAACGAACTGATTCCAACAAGGACTGTCACAGGGTGGAGAGTGTGTATGGATTACAGAAAATTAAATAAAGAGACTAAAAAAGACCATTTCCCTATACCGTTCATTGACCAGATGCTAGACAGAATAGCTGGTAGAGCCTACTATTGTTTCTTAGATGGCTATTCAGGCTATAATCAAATTACTATAGACCCTAAGGATCAAAAGAAGACCACCTTCACTTGCCCTTTTGGAACGTTTGCCTTCCGCAGAATGCCTTTTGGCTTATGCAATGCACCGGCAACTTTCCAAAGGTGCATGATGGCAATCTTCTCCGAGTTGGATGAGTCCATGATAGAAATATTCATGGATGACTTCTCAGTTTTTGGGGATTCATTTAAAACCTGTCTAGAAAACTTAGGACAAGTCCTGGCTAGGTGTGAGGAGACCAACCTAGTCCTAAATTGGGAAAAGTGCCATTTTATGGTAGATGAGGGGATTGTCTTAGGACACAGAGTGTCAAGGGCAGGTGTAGAAGTTGATCGGGCAAAGATTGAGATCATAGAGAAGTTGGTAGAGCCACAAAATGTCAAAGCCATTAGAAGCTTCTTAGGGCATGCTGGTTTTTACAGAAGGTTCATCAAGGACTTTTCTAAGATAGCCAAGCCTCTGTGCGAGCTTCTAGAGCTAAATAGACCATTTATCTTCTCTAAGGAATGTGTAGTAGCTTGGAAAACCCTTAAAGAGGCACTAGTCACAGCACCTATCATAGTCGGACCAAATTGGGATCTCCCATTTGAGATGCTATGTGATGCCAGTGACTATGCTGTAGGAGTCATGTTAGGACAGAAGATTGACAAGCTAACACACCCTGTCTATTATGCTAGTAAGACCTTGAATGAGGCTCAATGTAATTATACAACTACAGAGAAAGAGATGCTTGCGGTAGTGTTTGCCTGCGAAAAATTCAGAAACTATATTGTAGGCACTAGGACAATTGTATACACTGACCATTCTGCCTTGAAATATCTTATGAGGAAGGCTGATGCCAAGCCTAGATTGATTAGATGGGTGTTATTGTTGCAGGAATTTGATTTGGACATTCGGGACAAGAAAGGATGTGAAAATGTGGTTGCAGATCACCTGTCTCGATTGCAGCATAATTGCGAGAAAATTGCGGAGACCGCAATTTCTGATGCTTTTATTGATGAACATGTCTTTGCTTTGGCTCATCGTGATAACGATGAGGAACCTTGGTTTGCTGACATTGCTAACTTCCGTGCATCACAGGTATTACCAGTGTTCAAAGGAGGACAAGAGAAGAAGAGGTTCCTTCATGAAGCAAGGAAATTCATCTGGGATGACCCCACACTCTACAGAACCTGTGCTGATGGCTTGCTAAGGAAATGTGTTTCAGCTGCTGAAGCGAAGTCTGTGCTGCAGCACTGTCACTCATTTCCTTATGGTGGACACTTTGGTGGTCAAAGAACAGCTGCGAAGGTATTTCAGAGTGGCTACTATTGGCCAACAATCTTCAAGGATGCCCACAACTATGCCCACAGCTGTGATGAGTGTCAGAGGACAGGTAACCTCAGTCGAAAGGATGAGATGCCCCTCACCTACATCTTAGAGTTGGAGCTCTTTGATGTGTGGGGCATTGACTTCATGGGACCATTCCCTCCATCATCAGGTAACCTCTACATATTAGTAGCAGTGGATTATGTGTCCAAATGGGTAGAGGCCAAAGCATGTCCTAATAATGATGCTAAAACAGTCACTAACTTCTTGCATAGGCACATTTTCACTAGATTTGGGACTCCTCGTGCTATCATTAGTGATGAGGGGTCACATTTCATTAATAAGGCTATGGAGAAGGTATTGGCTAAATATAACATTAGACATAGAGTAGCCACTCCCTACCACCCACACTCAAATGGCCAAGCTGAAATTTCCAATAGGGAGATAAAGAACATCCTAGAAAAGGTAGTCAAACCTAATAGGAAAGACTGGTCCTTCAAGCTTGAGGATGCACTTTGGGCTTATAGGACAGCATATAAGACACCTCTAGGAATGTCCCCTTATAGGCTGGTATATGGCAAAGCTTGTCACTTACCACTTGAGTTAGAAAACAAAGCATTTTGGGCCATGAAGGAGTTGAATTTTTGTGTAAAGGATGCGGGGACACTGAGGTCTTTGCAGCTACATGAACTTGATGAGCTTAGGCATATGGCCTATGAGAATGCCAAAATGTATAAAGAAAAGACCAAAATATGGCACGACAGTAGACTTAGGATCAAAGACTTTAGGAAAGGCCAACTTGTACTATTATTTAACTCACGTTTAAAGATATTTCCAGGCAAACTAAAGTCCAGATGGTCGGGTCCATTTGTTATTACTAATGTCTTTGTTCATGGTGCGATAGAGATAAGAAACTTGCAGCAAGGACAGCCTTTTATGGTAAATGGGGCTAGATTGAAGCACTATTATGAGGAAGGAGATGTGAAGACTCTCTCGGCCTTCCTCTTGCATGAAGCATGAAGTTACAAACGAGAGAGAACGAGTGGTTACTGTGCTCGTTTATTTTTTCTGTTTTTCCGATTATCGTTTGTATGTTTTGTGGTGTGATTTTAATTGCGTATTTAATGTTTTTTTTATTTGTTTTTGCAGGGATTCGAAAGAGGGGATCAAGGAGAGTAAATCCAGCTTTTAAAATCAAGAAACGGTTGAGCCAAATAAAAGATACGGACGAGCAAAGTTTGAGATTTTGATGAAAAAATATCCCTGGAATTGCGCTGGAATTGCTGGATTCGCAAAAAAGAGCCGTTGGGATTTTTCCGTTGCCTTTATATCCGTTGGAAAGCGCTCGATCGATACGATTCTCTCATTCTCTGATTTCCAAGAACTTTGCGATTCTCTTCATCTTTGATTCTTCTCTCAAGATCTTCAAGACTCGACAATGGTTTCCACAAGGGCTGAAAGATCCGCAGCCAAGAAGAAGGCTGATGACGCAGCTGAAGCGGCTGCGAGGGAAGCATTGCTCACTCTTGCAGATGATGGTGCCGTTCGCACCGGACCTCTTCCTAAGCTTCCTATCCGTAGGAAGAAGTGGAGGGTTGTCACTGAAATCCCTGCTGGACCATCTGAGCCAGTGGGCACGCCTAAGAAACGCCGGTGGAGTGTCGAGATGGCCGCCGAACCAAGCACAGCAAAGACTCCCTCTGTGGAGAGTCAAGAAACTGATCGTGCATCCCACGAGTCAGCCAAAAAAGGTTCGTCGCCATCCGCATCACCTGCGCACAGCCCTTCACCGTCTGAACCAGTGCCAAGCGCAGAGTCGTCACCGCCTGCGCAGAGCTCCGAGTTGTCTCCAGCACCTCAGAGTTCTGACCCGACACCTGCAGCAGCGCAGAGTCCTGAACTGCCGTCTTCGCCACTGAGTTCTGCGCAGACACCATCAGCAGAGCACAATCCCACGCCATTGCACAATTCTCCACGGCCTGATCCTGAATTCCCCTATGGGGATTATCAAGAGTCCACGCAGGGCAGTGGCGATGCTGGGGAAGACGAAGTCTTTTCTCCCATGAGGGAAGACAGCCCTGATGTTCCTGCACAGCAGGATGATTCCATGGAGGAGACGTTGGGGGCATGCCTCCAGCAGATCAACATTAAGAAGAAGAAGAAGGCCAAGATTGTCAAGGCCAAGAAATCAAAGAAGCTAAAGAAGAAGAAGGCCAAGAGAGTGCCTTCAGCAGACAAAGAAAGCACGGAGCCATCACTCAAAAGGCTCAAGGTTGAGGCTGCCGAGTCAGCCAAGCCAGCAGATAAGGGGAAGGCCAAGCTCTACCCTGAAGACGAACCTGAGTCAGTGAGGTATGTCTCATCTGATGCTGAATCCAGGGGTGCTGAGTTAAGGAAGAGGGAGTTGCTGCACGAGAAAGGCTTCCTCGACCGACCTGCTGATCTGCCGCAGTTCTTGCGCGCAGGGGTGATCAACCACGACTGGGAGGAATTCTGCAGACCGCCTAATCCAGCATACACGAGCATGGTGTATGAGTTCTACGCCAATGTGCTCAGCCCTGAGGATGGCCTGTCTGTGGTCAGAGGGGTAGAAGTAGATTTCTCAGCCAAGGCCATCAACGAAGCCTTTGGTCTCAAGGGCCAAACACATACAGATTATGCACGGATCGTTGACGAGCCTACTGAGGCAGTGCTGGAAGAGGCCATTCGGACTATTGGTCAGCCTGAAGCTTCTTGGACCGTGTCACGCAATGGGAGGCACACTCTCATGAGTGCCAACCTCACGGCTAAGGCAGCTGTTTGGTTTTCGTTCGTGCGAAGGAGATTGTCCCCGGTGACTCACGAGACTACAATAAACCAGAGCCGATCGCTGCTGGTGTATGCAATCATGAGAGGTCTCACGATCAACGTGGGAGAAGTCATCACTGCGGCCATTGCTGAATGCGCCAAGAAAGGTAAGGGACCACTGTTTTTCCCTAACACCATAACCAAGCTATGTTTGCTTGCAGGAGTCCCTACCGAGCGCCTGGAGAAGCAGATGGCCTACACGGGCCACTTGGAGCTGCCTGCTAACCTGAGGCTGGGAAGGAAGGGGAATATGGAGTTTGAACTGGATAGGCTGGCTGCTGAACAGTCTCTATCCATGGCCTGCTTAATGGATATGCAGAGAAGAATGGCTCAATGGGCCACTTATGCGCAGGCGAGGGACAAGGAAGTTGCAGACCAGCTGGGGTGCCTCTTCCCTGAGTTCCCTACCAATCTTCTAACTCCATGGGTGCCCCCAAGACCATGGCAACCAGATGAGGATGACAAGAATTGAGTGCTGGTTTGAAGTGCACTAAAGGGAGTATTGTTGTTCCCTTAGAAAAAAAAAACAATTTTTCTGCTTTCTGTTAGGACCATGCTGTTTTTGGTTCAATTTTGATCTGTTTTAGATGTTTAGTTTTATGTTTTTCCTGTTGCTTAGTATAGTTTGATGTTAGCTGACTAGGTAGGATAGTTTAGTTTTTTTTTAGGAAGCTTGAGTGACTGGAAAAAGCATGCTTAGGTGCCTTAATCAATGTTATATCTGCCCTGATCTAATTGCGAAATAATTGCGGTACCCGCAATTTTCATGACTAAAAGCATGTTTTGGACTGTCTGTTTAGCTAGGCTGTGATCTGTTTAAATTCTATCTTTTCCTGCTAACATGACCGCCTTATATAGCTTATCTAAATGCATGCTGGATGAGTGTCATAGGACACCCTTTGATAGTTTAAATCGACCTCTAAAAAGCTCAGCATGCACAGCTTTAAGCCCTTAACTGTCAGTTTTTTGTTAATTTTCTGCTACTGTGATATTTTCTTTTCAATGTTCTGTCTATGCCTAGGGCTTTAGATTCTCTTTGTTTTACCTTAGACTAGATGCTTCTAGGATAGTTTGGGGGTGTGCCACCTCAGACACTCATTGGGGACAATGAGTAGTTGAAGTTTGGGGGAGGCCACCCTAGGCCTAGGAACATTCCTCTCTCCCTTAGAAACATAAGCATTCTTCTTCTCCCTTACAAAAAATGATGAACTGAAAAAAAAAATGGAAAATAGAATAAAAAGGGGGGTCTCTCTTAGGTTGCTAAGTAATCAGTGCCAAGTGTGTGACCCACAAGTGGCATTGCATCAAAAGGCAACCAAAGGATAGGCCCCACCTAAGTAAGAAAAAGAAAAAAATAGGGAAGAAGAATGTATACCTAGGAGTTATGACTTTGTGGCTTAGATGTCCTATTTAAAAAAGAACTCTGATCCTCAATTAGCTAAGCACAAAGTTGTAACTTGTAGGGTTGTTTAGGGAGATGAGTGTTTATCCAATGTAGTGATGCCAGGGTTTAGGTTGTTCTTTAAAAGTACCACTGTCACCGTTAATACTAAGACTGGCATGACTCTAAGGAATCCTAGACACATTAAAAATAAAGCTAGAAGCATGTACTGAGTCTGAGGTAAAGCTAGGCAGAATTTGAAACCTTAGGGATAGTGGCATGATATGACAAAAGCAAATAGATCAGTTGTAGGGAGTTAGTGAAAACAGATAAGTAGTAGGCAGGTGAAGCCAGAAGAAGCTTGATAAGAGGTTAGTTCTAAACGTAGAGGTGTGTCACAGGACAGCAGTGCTATAGATAGGGATATAGGGGAGTCAGTAGGTGGTTAAAGAAGGAGAAACAGCAGCCTAGGAAAGTCCTTAGTATGCTTGAGGACAAGCAAAGCCTTAAGTTTGGGGGTGTGTTAAGTCTCTGAAAGTGACTTATTTAGGACCCATTTAGCTTAAGAAGATGTACACTTCTAGGTGTTTTTGATAGCATTTAGCCTAAACCTATGCTTTAATATGAGAATTAGAAGAAGGTAGCTAATCTAGGACTTATGTACAATAGGTAGAAAAAGGGTTGAAAACCGAAGGAAAAGAATGAAAAAAGATGCATTGCGACAGCATTGCGAAAACATTGCTGAGGCCGCAATTATTCAAGTGAAAACCGTAAGTTGACTGATCTTTTTCCGTTAATTTCCGTAATTTCAGGGATTCATTCTTTCTCCTCCATCCATTCTGATATATGACGTTGAAGATTGATGGTTCTCCTTGGCCCAAACGCACCTGCAAACTACTATAAAAGGGGGCCAAAGTCGGAGGTTTGATCATCAATTCGAAGCGCAGAAGTCTTCTCGCAGTCCATCATTTCTCTCTGTTTTCCTTTGCCGTCTGTTGGAGTGAGAGTCTCAGCTGTTGGAATCGATAATCTGATAGGAAGGAGAGAAGATTCTTCTTCTCTCTCGATTGGATTCATCCAAGCAAGGCTGACCTTTCATCCCCTTCATTCGAGGCGTCTGCAACGAAGCTTTTCAGCACCCTTTTACTGTTTTCTGTCGTTCTTCTTCTTATTTCCAGTTTTGATCATTGTTGTTCTTAGCTTAGTGTTTTAGTTACTGCAGTTCGTTGTTGTCTGTCTCTGAATTTCTGCTTCTACGTTTCCCTTTGTCGTTCAAACATTCATAGTAATCAAAGTACATTTCTGCATTTCACAGTTTCCACTTTCTGCTGCTACGGTTTTGTCTTGCTGTTCTAAGCACATTTCCCTTCTAAGCATGTCTGTTTTATCTACCCTTTCTGTTCTCTATATATCCATGAGTAGCTAAGTCACTTAGGGGCATGCTAATGACAGAACTATAGGCTAAAAAACGTGAACCAAGCATGTAGGATCGCCTTCGAAACATTGATTGTATGTAAGCTTCATCCCACGGGCAATTTCGATTGGCCATCCATTTTGTCCAAAGAACTCCTAACCTCTGGAAGGAGTAAGAGTTCAGAGTCATATAATCATGCTAGCCTTTCATGGTAATCAGGAAACGGCCTAGGAATAGGCGTTTCCCTAGTACAAACTAAACACTCCTGTTTTAACAAGATGCTTAAGACCTTACTTTGAAGTCGAGTAAACTTAAGACTCTAATGCATGGAATCGGACGATACTTGAGATAGAGTGAGTTTGATGTATAGAGAGTTGATCCAAAGCTTGAGAATCGTAATAAAGTGCCTATAGGATAGTCATTAGTAGCCCTTAATTCACTCATTTACACACTTTCGCTGTTATTTAATTGCGGTAACATTGCGGTCCTCGCAATTCTGTTGTTTTATCATTCAGTTTAGCTGTTTTCTTCTTCGTTTATTAATTCCATCTCTTGTCTTTTGCGTCTAATTTCAACTTGCATTTGTTTATGTTATATTCCTCTACACATTCAGCAAAACTTAGATAATTAAAAAACAATTTTACCCCATCAAATCCACCCCATCTTTCTTAACAAATACACTTCGCGAATAGCTAAAAATGAGTCTCTATGGAAAAAACGAATGAAATATACTTACTACTTGCTGTGAGACCATGTATGCTTGCATGTTCTAAGTGCTCTCTCTACCCTTTTGCATATTTATCTTTACACATTGAGCACGCAACAGCGCGCAGGAAAATCATCGGGCAAGCGTCGCGACGCCATCGCGAGGCGCGCGCGGATTACTTAGGGCACAGCGTCGAGACGCTGGCCTAGCGTCTCGACGCTACGACGATTACAGCTTCTGTATAAGACGATTCCTGCGCGGATTTTAGAGAATCATCACCATATTTTGAGCTTTCTTCTTCTTCTTCCTCTAGTTTTCTCTTTAATTTCTTCAAGCTCCGCCATTGTTGGCATGTTAGAGAGCTCCCTTCCTATTGTAACTCGTTGATAACGCCTTCCATGGCCGTCGTTGGAGCGGAATTGACAACCCGTTCCATGGACGGCTAAGGTAAGGGTGAAAGGTTTGGGGATTGTTTAGGGAATTATTGTTAGACATTTTAGCTTTGATAATCCATACTTTGAATGCATATTGGTGGCTGTTTATTTACATTTGTCTATCTTACTTAATCCAACGCACATGTTAGATTTCGACGATTGACACTCGAGTCATCTTGCATGTTGTGTATGTTAAAGAGTAGCGATGTCGTGCCTCTCACTGCTCGACTAAGTAACACAGATAGATAAAACTAAATCGGAGTATCGAGTCGTGTAGGATAGTTGTTGATAACATACAGCGTTTGCGGGCAATCTACTAGCAATTAGATTTCACGCTTGAATGTTCGTCGCGGTTAGCTAGTGACTGTCTAAGATAAATTTAAGGCTGATCACCTTAATGCAATTTTAGATAACGTATAATCGGAACTGTGTGGTCTGATTAATATCTATGGAGCCGGCTACCTTGGGGCTTCTCGGGTAGTCGTCCGTGTGTATCATAAACTGCATGCCATGAATTTAGTATTAAATGATGAACTGAAATTGTCTAGCAATTAATCCCGAAACTCCCAAACCGTACACGCGTTTTTCTACTTGTCATTCTTCCGTTAGAGCTTTACTGCTTTCCTTGCATGTTAAACAAATCCCCCGTTACAAAACCAAATCAATTAATTAATTCCCAATTTTAATAGTAATTTTAATCACACCTTCTCCTTGGATCGACCCTGTTACCACTGGCTGCAAAGCCTTGGTTATAGGCTTATAAATCGTATTTTGGCAAGCCTCGACAGCTTGAGATTAAGAGGATATTCAAAAATCCTTACCACCAAAATTGGCGCCGTTGCCGGGGAGTAGCCAATTTTGATTCAAATTATGATTGAAGTTTGAATGTGATTGATTGATTGTTTGCTGAAAAAATTTTCTGTTTGAAAATTGTATGTTTGAATTTTTGTTTGTGTATAACCCGTTCCTCTGAGGTTAGTGGATTGCAGTTTATCCCAGAAATTGACAGAGAGGAGCGGCGGTTAAGGAAAGAAGCCCGGGAGGGGCGGCGACTGTTTGGAGAAGAAGAAGGCAATCCCTTCTTGTTTGAGGAGATGGCGCAAGGTGACGCGCCGCGGACGCTGAAGTAGCTGGCAGCGCCAGATCTGAACCAGCAGCCCCTATGCATAAACTACCCCGTGGTAGCAGGTAACTTCGAATTAAAATCAGGATTAATTCACCAGTTACCTTCTTTTCATGGCAACGCAGGGGAGGACGCGAACAAACATCTTATGGAATTTCATTGCGTCTGCGCGGGGATGAAGCCCGCTGGAGTCACGGAGGAGCAGTTGAACATGAGGGCATTCCCCTTCACGCTCAAGGACAAGGCCAAGGATTGGCTATATTATCTGCCCTCCGGATCGATCACCACGTGGCAGGACATGAAGCGGGTATTTCTGGAAAAATACTTTCCCGCGTCCTTGGCCACCACTCTGAGAAAGAGAATCTACGGGATCACCCAGGACGTAGGTGAGTCCCTGCACGAATACTGGGAACGTTTTAGGCGCCTGTGCGCAAGCTTCCCACACCATCAGATTGCCGACCAACTGCTTATACAGTATTTTTTTAGGGGATGACGCCCTACGATCGGCAAATGATTGATGCAGCGAGTGGCGGGGCCTTCATCGACAAGACCCCGGTTGAGGCCAAACAGCTCATAGCAAACATGGCAACAAACTCGCAGCAGTTTGGTATTCGGGGGAAAGGACAAGTCCATGGGATGACTCAGAGTCATGAGATGACTGAGATGAGGGCCCAAGTGGCCGAGATCGGAAATATGCTGAAAAAGATCGTTGGAGGAACCCGTGAGGCGGAGGAGGTCAATGCAATCGGGGGGTACGCTTCCAACCCGAGGAAGTACGACCCATATTCAAACACGTATAACCCCGGTTGGCGCGACCACCCCAATTTTAGCTATGGGAACAGGGAAGGACAATCTCACTTCCAAGGCCAATCTCACGATAGGCCTAACTCTTCCACCCAGGCTCAAGCCTCGAGCTCCTCCAGCTCATTAGAAGAAATGGTAAGGACCATTGTCACGAGCACCAGCCAGTTTCAAAAGGAAGCTCGAGAAGAGCTTAATTCTCACAAGGCCGAGCTGCAGAATCTGAACAAGCAGCTGACTCAAATGGCGGTGTCTATCAGTAAGATTGAGAGCAAGAGCTCAGGGAAGCTTCCTTCCCAAACCACGGTCAACTCATGTTAAAACGTGAGTGCTATTCAGCTGAGGAGTGGGAAGTCACTTTCCACTAGAGCCGTGAAGGAAGCTATTGACAGCCTGAACAAGTCCGCCCCGCCTGCTCCCGAGATTCATAATGAGAAAAAAGATGAGAAGGTCAGTGTACCTGAGGATGTTGCCAGAGCACACTTCCCGAGTAGGCTTGCGAAGCCTACTTTGGAATCCGATGATGAGGAGGTCCTTCGTACCTTCCAGAAGGTGATGGTAAATATCCCGCTCCTAGAGGCAGTCAGTCAAGTGCCCAAGTATGCAAAATTTCTAAGGAGCTGGTGCACGAAGAAAAGGAAGTCCAGAGGGACTGAGATGAAAAAAGAGAACGTTTCTGCTATCCTACCAGGTACGTTGCCTGCCAAGTGCAACGATCCAGGTACCTTTACTATTCCTTGTACGATAGGTAGTAAGGTAGTTCGAAATGCCATGTTAGACTTATGAGCTTCTGTGAACGTTATGTCTTATGCATTATTCCTTGATTTAAATTTAAATGAACTGCATGAGTGTAACGTATCTGTCCAGTTGGCTAATGGGTCAAGCATATGTCCTAGAGGGAAAGTAGAGGATGTTCTCGTTAGAGTTGGGGATATGATGTTCCCCGCTGATTTCCTTGTTTTAGACATGAATGAAAAGTCATCGCATGCTTCGTCCTCTATGTTGTTAGGACGCCCTTTCCTTAAGACCGCTAGGGTCAAAATCGATGTGTTTAAGGGCGTCGTTTCTTTAGAGTTTGATGATATTTTGCATGAGTTCTCATTATTTGATAGGAAATCTGCTGAGAATATTTCTGTGATTGAGCATGACGAGAATGAGAGTCTACCCTCGCGCTTGAGGGATGGTTCCCATGTCTCGGTTAAAAAATCTGATTTAAATTTGATGGATGATACTGCTGGTTTTTTCACTAACGATTCTGATATTCACGTGCTCGAGGCACGAAGAGTGCAAAATGTTCTTAATATTGATTACAGGAAAAGTGTGGACGCGGACAAGTCTGGATCATCCCCCGCACTTTCTGACTATGGTTGAGGCAGTGGAGAGAATTCAGTCGAGCAAACGACTTTAAAAATTCTGCGCTTCTCGGAGGCACCCGAGCGATGGACTGTTTTTAATGTTTTAGTTAGTTGCTATTTTTTTTGCTTTTTAGATTAATTTAGTCTTACTTTGCTTGCTGTTTTTTTTTAGGAATCGAGGAAGAGAAGACAATTTTGGGCTTCGATGCATTTGTGCACCGCTTCCTCGCCCTCGCCAGCTTTGCAAAGAGTCAGGGAAGTGTAGTTCTTCTTCCCTTTTTACTTTGCTTTATCTGACTGGATGGCATTGAGGACAATGCCAAATTTTGAAGTTGGGGGTGGAGATGGTCTGATGGATATGCATGTGTAGTTTGTTGAGAAGTGTTATATCGATATTGAAGTGCTTGGGACTCTGTTTACTGTTTTCTGACAATGATAGCCTAGGAAATGCATGTTGGAAATCTGAGCATGTTCATAATCAAGTTTTTGCATGAGTTTGCGTTTATTAGGTTCATGTCAAAAATTTTAAAATTTTTTCTGTTGCTCCCTTGCGCTTATCGAGCACTTAGCAACCTCATCTTAGATTCCGTAGGCTCGAAGATTGCATGTAGCACTAATTCTCGTTGTCACCCCGAAAGGCACCCTTAGGTAGCTTGTTGCATGAGAGTTAGTAGTTGGTTAATTGAGAAAGCATGTGCTTAGCCTAATAAAAAAAAAATAGAAAAGCATGTTTGATAGAAAATTCCTCTCGAGGCGCTCCTCCTTCTTATTAGCGCTTAAGAAGTGAGCATTAGCCCTTAAAAACGTGAAGCTTTGGCCAAAGTTTGACGTGTTAGGCAGCTCGAGTTGGAAAGAAAAAGTGAATAAAAAAGGTTGGTTCAAAGAACCTTAATAAAAGAGTACAAAGTACTTGTGAAAAGAAAAAGAATGAGAAAAAATAATTAGGTCTCTTAATTTGCTTCTCTCTCTCGTGTAAGTCAAGTTTAGACTGTTCTTAAACGCTAGAAGTAGGGGGAAAACGGGATGTGTGTTGCGTATGGTTTTCCGGGTTTACGTGAGTTTAGGAGTGGTTGGCTAGCACACACACACGATAGGGGGCAATAGTTAATTTTTGATATGTTCGTAGTAAATGCATGAACAAAATGCTTCCATGATTATGTTGTGTTTAAATTTTCAATATGCATGGAGGTTTGAGTTAGTTGCATGTAGACGCGTCCTTAGAGTCAATATCTTTGTAGTACTTGCTCGAGGTCAAGCAATGTTTAAGTTGAGGGTGTTTAATAACTCCATTTTGGAGCTATTAAATGCTTCCTAATTATAGCTAAAGTCCGCGTTTAATTTTTTAATATATCTCGTTTGTAGGAGAAATGCGGCAAAGAGCTCGTGCGTCCGTTGGACCCGTTCGAGAGCTAAAAGTTGAGTTTTAACGCCCCGGGAGTGCAACAAGAAAAAGGGAAGTTGATCCGTGAAGAAACGGGCCAAAACCGCCTAGGAGAGGCAATTTTCCAGCCCCAAACCCGAGAGCCAGCGTCGAGCTATAGCGTGGAGACGCTGGCTCGACGCTGCAAAAACCCGAGAGCTAGCGTCGAGTGATAGCGTCGAGACGCTAGCTCGACGCTGCCGAGCGTCGAGACTCTGCTTGGCGTCGAGACGCTCCGGAGGAGGCGCGCGCAGGAAAATCATCGGGCAAGCGTCTCGACGCTGCCCCAGCATCGCGATGCCATCGCGAGGCGCGCGCGGATTACTTAGGGCACAGCGTCGAGACGCTGGCCTAGCGTCTCGACGCTACGACGATTACAGCTTCTGTATAAGACGATTTCTGCGCGGATTTTAGAGAATCATCACCATATTTTGAGCTTTCTTCTTCTTCTTCCTCTAGTTTTCTCTTTAATTTCTTCAAGCTCCGCCATTGTTGGCATGTTAGAGAGCTCCCTTCCTATTGTAACTCGTTGATAACGCCTTCCATGGCCATCGTTGGAGCGGAATTGACAACCCGTTCCATGGACGGCTAAGGTAAGGGTGAACGGTTTGGGGATTGTTTAGGGAATCATTGTTAGACATTTTAGCTTTGATAATCCATACTTTGAATGCATATTGGTGGCTGTTTATTTACATCTGTCTATCTTGCTTAATCCTACGCGCATGTTAGATTTCGACGATTGACACTCGAGTCATCTTGCATGTTGTGTATGTTAAAGAGTAGCGATGCCGTGCCTCTCACTGCTCGACTAAGTAACACAGATAGATAAAACTAAATCGGAGTATCGAGTCGTGTAGGATAGTTGTTGATTGCATACAGCGTTTGCGGGCAATCTACTAGCAATTAGATTTCACGCTTGAATGTTCGTCGCGGTTAGCTAGTGACTGTCTAAGATAAATTTAAGGCTGATCACCTTAATGCAATTTTAGATAACGTATAATCGGAACTGTGTGGTCTGATTAATATCTATGGCGCCGGCTACCTTGGGGCTTCTCGGGTAGTCGTCCGTGTGTATCATAAACTGCATGCCATGAATTTAGTATTAAATGATGAACTGAAATTGTCTAGCAATTAATCCCGAAATTCCCAAAACGTACACGCGTTTTTCTACTTGTTATTCTTCCGTTAGCGCTTTACTGCTTTCCTTGCATGCTAAACAAATCCCCCGTTACAAAACCAAATCAATTAATTAATTCCCAATTTTAATAGTAATTTTAATCACACCTTCTCCTTGGATCGACCCTGTTACCACTGGCTGCAAAGCCTTGGTTATAGGTTTATAAATCGTATTTTGGCAAGCCTCGACAGCTTGAGATTAAGAGGATATTCAAAAATCCTTACCACCAACAAGGTTGACTTAAGAATCCTCTATATGCATTTAACTATGATCATTCAATAGTAGATTAACATCTGATGCATCGTCTTAGCTAGTTCTCATGCATATTCCGATTACATGCATTAGTTTCTTAGATTACTTCTGTCCAAGTAAAGCTAACAACCTAATCATAAACACATGCTAATAAACGTGCTAGGAGAACGCCTATTCCTAGGTCATTTTCTGATTACCATAAAAGGCTAACATGAATGGATGACTCTGAATTCTTAATCCTTCCGGAGGTTAGGAATTCTTTAGACAAAATGGATGGCCGGTTGAAATTGCCCATGGGATGAAGATCACATACATTCAATGCAATCATGCTACTCTACATGCTGAATTCTCATGCTTCTAGCCTACAGATTCCTCTTTAGCAGACCTCTCTTAGTTTAGTTACTCATGGTTTTCGAAGAACAAAGGGAGATGGATGGATCGAACATGATTTAAAGAACTCAGTAAAATTAATTGATGAAGAAATGATAAGATGAAGAAAACAACAAAACTATTGATTAAGGAACGACAGAATGAAGAATACAATAAAACCAATTGATTACTCTAGTAAGAAAGCAATTCACAAAAACATTTGTTAACAAACATATGTCAATCCAGAAGCAACAATGAAAGGGAAAAGCAGTAAATGATTCAGAACAACATTTAGAGGAAGCAAAAATTAAATTGGAAAGCGATAAAGGAAAGCGATAAAGGAAAGCAGTAAAGAAAAGCTGTTAATTGCGTGAGGATCTTCCAAGTCGTGAATCGCCTCGGATGAAGGGGAAGATTAACTGATCTTGGGGATAAATTCAATTAGAAGAGAAGATGGATCTTCTCTTCTTCCTCTCGAATTATCACACCAAGGGCTTTGTTTCTTCGACCCAACAACCGGGGGAGAAGGATTTCGTCTTCGAGTTCTTCACTATTGAGTTGTGTTTGAATTTAGGGAAATTAAATTGCTTTGATCCTTCATCTAACTCTCTTTATATAGCCTCTAGGTGGTTGCAAAAGGCTGCTCAATAATTGTGGATCACCATTCAATTTTGTGAGGTAGTCAAGCTTGACATGTGGCAGCAGCAGGGAGAGTTGACTATTGGAAAAACTCAGTCAATAAAGACTGACGGCTGGAAAAATTCAGCAGCAAAGACTGTTTTATTGCGAGCTCCGCAATTTTTCAGCAATGTTCCTGCAATGTACATTTTAGCTTGTTTTTCATCATTTTTCATTTTTTTTCGTTCCTTTTCCAAATAAGTCCTATTTTAACATCATTTCTCAAATTCTCGCATTTAAGCACACATTAAGCTAACTCTTAATAAAAACACTCAAGAATGTACAAGATTTTAAGGTAAATATAGCCCTAAATAATGTACTTTTGGCGAGGTAACAGTAGCCAATTAGCAATGAGAATGCATATTCGAATGTTCGTCGCGGTTAGCTAGTGACTGTTTAGAGTCAATTTGGGGTTGATCACTCTAATGAGGCTTTGAATAATGTTTAGTTAGGAATTTAGTTCTAATTAATTAATATGAAGCCGGTTTCAAAAGGGGTTCCCAGGTAACTGACCGCGTGCATATCAAAATATTAAGCCTAGATTTGAATTAAATGATAAATGGTAGAATGCCTAGCAAAATCCCGAAATCCCCCGAATCGATCACTCTTCAATCTCTTTCTCTTTAATTTTTCCGTTAGCGATTAATTTCACTCGTTGCATGCTTAAATCTCCCTCTTGTTACAAAAACCCAATTGATCGATTAATTTCCATTCCAAACTTTAATTTCAATCTGATTATTCCTCTCTGTGGATCGACCCTGTTGCCACTAGCTGCAAAGCTAAGGTTTATAGGCTTATAAATTTATTTTGGCAAGCCTCGACAGCTTGATATTTAGCGATTGTTCAAAAAGATCGTTACCAATCATCAACGTAGGTTGAACCCCTCCATGAAAGAGGTAGTTAAAAAAGAAATTATGAAATGGTTAGATGCAGGTGTAATCTTCCCAATAGCTAATAGTCAATGGGTTAGTCCTATCCAATGTGTACCTAAAAAAGGTGGTATGACTGTGGTAGTTAATGAAAACAATGAATTAATACCAACTCAAACTGTCACAGGATGGAGAGTCTGTATGGACTATAGAAAACTTAATAAATAAACTAAAAAAGACCATTTTCCTTTACCTTTTATAGATCAAATGCTAGACAGATTAGCTGGTCAAGCCTTTTACTGCTTTTTAGATGGCTATTCAGGGTATAACCAAATCACAATAGACCCTAAGGACCAAGAGAAGACAACCTTTACATGTGACCCTAAGGACCAAGAGAAGACAACCTTTACATGTCCTTTTGGTACGTTTGCTTTTCGCAGAATGCCATTTGGCCTCTGCAATGCACAAGCAACGTTCCAAAGGTGTATCTTGGCAATCTTCTCTGACTTAGCTGAGTCCATAGTAGAAATATTTATGGATGACTTCTCAGTCTTTGGTGATTCATTCAACCAATGTTTAGCCAATCTAGGACAAGTCCTTCCTAGGTGTGAAGAAACCAACCTAGTGCTAAATTGGGAAAAATGCCACTTCATGGTGGAAGAAGGAATAGTGTTAGGACACAGAGTGTCTAAAGCAGGAATAGAGGTCGATAGGGCCAAGATAGAAGTCATTGAAAAATTAATTGAACCTACAAATGTCAAAGCTATAAGAAGTTTCTTAGGACACGCAGGATTTTATAGAAGATTCATAAAAGACTTTTCCAAAATCTCTAAACCCCTTTGTGAACTTCTAGAGCTGAATAGAGCTTTTGAATTTTCAAATGAATGTCTCTTAGCATGGACAAAACTAAAGAATGCCTTAGTTAAAGCACCAATCATAATCGGTCCAAATTGGGATATGCCTTTTGAGATGATGTGTGATGCGAGTGACTATGCAATAGGAGCCATGTTAGGACAAAAAAAAGAGAAATTAACTCATCCTATTTATTATGCAAGTAAAACTTTGAACGAAGCTCAATGCAATTACACTACCACAAGAAAAGGAAATGTTAGCAGTAGTATTTACATGTGAGAAATTTAGAGCATATATTGTAGGAAATACGACAATCGTTTACACTGATCATTCTGCAAGAAAATACATAATGAGGAAGGCTGATGCCAAGCCTCGACTAATTAGATGGGTATTACTGTTGCAAGAGTTAGATATAGAGATTAGAGACAAAAAAGGATGTGAGAATGTAGTGGCTGATCATTTATCAAGTTTGCAAAGTCATTGCGGAAACATTGCGGAACCCGCAATGACTGATGCCTTTGTTGATGAACATGTCTTTGTGTTAGTGCATTGCGATACCAATGATGAACCATGGTTTGCTGATATTGCTAACTTTCTTGCCTCACAGGTATTACCAAATTTCAGTAAGGGGAAAGACAAAAAGAAGTTTCTAAATGAGGCTAGGAAGTACATTTGGGACGATCCAACACTCTACAGAAGCTGTGTGGATGGATTGCTCAGGAAGTGTGTGTCACCTGCTGAATCAAGGTCAATCTTGCAGCATTGCCATACAGCTCCTTATGGAGGACACTTTGGTGGACAAAGGACTGCTGCAAAGGTGTTCCAAAGTGGCTACTTCTGGCCCACGATATTCAAAGATGCACATGACTATGCACACAACTGCGATAAATGTCAACGAACAGGTAACCTCAGTAGGAAGGATGAGATGCCTCTTACATATATCTTAGAGTTAGAACTCTTTGATGTATGGGGCATTGACTTCATGGGTCCATTCCATCCATCTGCTGGTAATCTTTACATATTAGTAGCTGTAGATTATGTCTCAAAATGGGTAGAAGCAATTGCATATCCCTTAAATGATGCCAAAACAGTTATTAGATTTTTAAATAGGCATATTTTCACACGCTTTGGTACACCACGTACCATCATAAGTGATGAGGGAACACACTTTATAAACAAAGCTATGGAAAAAGTAATAGCTAAATATAATGTTAGGCATAGAGTAGCAACTCCTAATCATCCACAGTCAAATGGACAAGCTGGAATATCTAATAGAGAGATCAAAAGTATACTTGAAAAAGTGGTGAAACCGAATAGAAATGACTGGTCATTTAAGTTAGACGATGCACTGTGGGCGTATAGGACTGCATATAAAACACCCTTAGGGATGTCTCTGATGGAGCGACATGCGCAGCGGAAAGCGATTACGGACCGATGATACTCTAATTTCATCAATTTAACAAATAGAAAACATGCTCAAAAGACGAAATTAAGAAATTAGAAATACATACCCTTGTAGCTCCAAATTCTTCAAGTCCGTCGACCGTTCCTCGTCACGAACTCTTCTGGCCTCTTCTCACGAACGCCTCGAGGACCACCCTAGGTAGTCCCGCTATCCTCGGCGCCGAGCAACGGAGTTGTGGGACTCTGAAACAAAGAGAAAAGAAGAAGAAAAGAAGAAGAGGAAGGAGAAGAAGAAGAACACTGAAGGCAGAGGAGAAGAAAGCTGAGATTTCGAAAGAAACTAAATTTTTTTTTAACCAGCTCGTGCTACCCCTCCCTCTGTGTGTTTCAATTCAAATGAATTGAAAAAGACCTTCAATTATTTTTTCAATCTCCTCCGATGATGGCCAAAAAAAGTACATATATATATTTATGTTACTTAATATATATATATGTCTTGTTGCATGCAAGACACATATATATATAATTATTATTATTATTAAAAATAATAATAATAATTTTATTTATTAAACTTTTTAATAAATAAAAAATATATATATATAATTATTAATTAAACTTTTTAATTAATAATTATTATTTAATTCAATATCAAATATTAATTAAATAATATGATTAAACCTGGTTTTCCGAAAACCGATTTTTTTACACATGAATCCTATTCATGTTTTAGGCCATTTCCATATTTAAATCATATTTAAATATGTTTATCCTCCTTCCAAAAGCCGAATTTGAACAATTCAAATTCTTTTCTTTTTTTTTTCTTTTTCCTTTTCTCTTGTACTATTGCACGATGTTATCCGAGCTAGCCAGGAGAACCTAAAGGACCTACAGATCATGAGCTCCAACGATACGAGATTATTCGGTCAAAACTCTTTTAACCCGAATCAATCACCTTTCGTTAACCCCTAGAGACTCCACTATAGTCTGAGGGTTGCACTCTCCTCACTGTAGATATATTATGTCCTCTTGATATAACCATCATCGGTAAGTCGATCCTTCACAGGTTGTTCGTAATCACAGTTGGGTCATTTAAACCGTTTAACCCCTGCATTACATCTTGTTCCTTAAGTACCACTGGCACCTCTAATGAACAATAGATCTACGGTCCAACCATCAGATGAATATAACTCTCTCATCACATGAGAGTGTGAGCTCACATTGTTCAAGCCCCAGAGTCAGCTATTAAGGGAACAACCTATCTACTAACCCTGAAGAGCGGGTTAGGAGTGAATTCCAATCTTGCTACACTATGTCCCCAGCTACTTATTCGGCTTTATCCCCAAGTTGGTAGGCTTATTGAGCGAGCGTTCCGCCACTCTCACTCGTACAAGTCAAAGGATACTTTCGAATAAGCAGGAGTTCATAGCAAGCTCAGGATTAAGCTCGAGTTACCTAGGCCATAAAAATGTATAAGTCGGTCTTATCAGTAAACAGAGTTATAAAGAGAGAGCGACTTAATACGAGGTTCGATCTTGTGTAAACTCTTTACACATGACGCCCTCACTTCTCACATCTCCATGTGGAACGATTCGGATCACATCGTTCTGTACAGTACAAAGTGAGCCGCATCCAATAGTGTTACCAGGATAAGGTACTGGTAGAGCCCTTTATGTGGGACTCCAAATTCGAGTTGTCGAGACTCGCCAAAATACAATTTATAAGCCTATAACCAAGGCTTTGCAGCCAGTGGTAACAGGGTCGATCCAAGGAGAAGTTATGACCGAAATTAATATTAAAATTGAAATTAATTAGTTGATCGGGTTTTTGTAACGTGGGGATTTTTCAGCATGCAAAGGAAGCAATTGAATACTAACAGAAGAATAAAAAGAGAGAGACGCGTGCACGGTTTGGAGATTTTCGGGATTGATTGTTAGACATCTTCAGCTTATCATTTAATACAAATTTAAGGCAAACAGTTTGTAGTACACACGAACGATTACCCGAGAAGCCCCAAGGTAACCGGCTCCATAGAAATTAATTAGACCACACAGTTCTAATTAAACATTATCTAAAATTGCATTAAGGTGATCAGCCCCAAATTTATTCTAGATAGTCACTAGCTAACCGCGACAGACATTCAAGCACGTAATCTAATTGCTAACTGATTGCCCGCAAACGCTGTATGCAATCGACAACCATCATGCATGACTCGATACTCCGGTTTAGTTTTATCAATCTGTGTTACTTAGTCGAGTAGTGAGAGGCACGGCATCGCTACTCTTTAACATTCACAACATGGTAGAAGACTCGAGTGTCAATCGTCGAATTCTAACATTTGCATAGGGTTAAGCAAGAAAGATAAATGCATACAAAACAGCCACCAAATCATAATCTAAGCATGGATTATCAAAGCTAAAAGAATCTAGCAAAAATCCCTCAAATATTTCCCAAACCGTTCACCCTTACCTTAGTCGTCCATGGAACGGGTTGTCAATACCGCTCCAAGGGAAGCCATGGAAGTTGTCATCAAACTAATACAAGATAAAAGCTCATAAACAAGCCACAAATGGCTGAGCTAAAGGAAAAATAATGGAAAACCGAGAGGAAGAAGAAGAGAAATCGCCTAAGTTATCAAGATCCTCCCTAACAAATGTGCAGAAATCGTCATTTACAGCTTCTGTAATCGACGTAGCGTCGAGACGCTAGGGCAGCGTCACGACGCTACGCCCTAAGTAATCCGCGCGCGCCTCGCGATGGCGTCGAGACGCTAGGGCAGCGTCGCGACGCTACACCCTATAATTCCTTGCGCGCGCCTCCTCCGGAGCGTCTCGACGCCGCAGCAGGGTCTCGACGCTTCGGCAGCGTCGAGCTAGCGTCTCGACGCTATCGCTCGACGCTAGCTCTCGGGTTTTGCAGCGTCGAGCTAGCGTCTCGACGCTATGGCTCGACGCTAGCTCTCGGGTTTGGGGCTGGAAAAATTGCCTCTCCTAGGCAATTTTGGTCCGTTTCTTCTCGAATCGACTTGCCCTTTCCCGATGCGCTCCCGGGGCGTTAAAACTCCGCTTTTAGCTCCGAAACGGGTCCAATGGACGCACGAGCTCTTTGCCGTATTTCTCCTACAAACGAGATCAATTATACAATTAATTGCGGACTTTAGCCATAATTAGGAAGTATTTAATAGCTCCGAAATGGAGTTATCAGGTACCCAGCCTTATCCGTATACTATAGATCGTTTTGACTGACTACTTGAACTTGATCCACAATCATGTCATACATGAGGCTCAAGTACTCATATTCAGCCAAGGGTGTTGGTCATTGGTATAGGTTAAACCAAACACGTTTCACTAGACCATTGAATATTAACAACACTGTGTCAATATAAAAATTTAGAGACAGCACTAGCGATTTGTTCTTACGACTCAAATCAACCTGAATCCATAAAACAAACTAAGCCTACCTCCAAATCAACTATTTGGGAATGGTTCGCTAGTTAATGCTTAAATGTCAGAAATTAATCCTATATCATTTTCCATGATTAGGACATTAAACTACGGAACGAACTATGAAAGCTACAACATTAACTAAACCCTTGTCAAACAAGGTTTATCAAACTTTCGTTCAAACTTCTGTTCAAAGCCATAAGATTTGATCACCATATCAAACCTGACAATTCAAGATAAATATGCTTATTCTAATTCATAAATGAATCGAATAGGCTGGCAAACCATTTGCTCTTTATCCTCGAATTATGAATCTATCTGGTTGAGACTTATAGATACTCTGATCAAGATAGCTATTCTGCAGGAAAGCTAACTTGACATCCACTTGCCTTATTCTATGAAGATAGAACATGACAATGGATAAGAGTCATCTATTTAACTTACGTCTGGCAACAAGAGAAAGAGAGTATACACCATAAAACCTTTCTCTTCGGGACAATCCCATTACCAGAAAGTCAAGCCATAAAGGTTTTTACCTTAGTGGCTTGGTCTCAATACCAACCATAGATTTGTGGCTTTGAGCCATTTGGCCTTGTCTATGTGATCCATTGCCTAATTAAAGACAACGAATCCTCAATGTTATCATCAAGTATTAGAACTTTGAGTTAAAGACAAGCCAGTGCAGCGGATCGGGTTGTCCCACAACGCTCCCACTGCATTGAGGCTTTCTCTGTTGGGTTTTATGTCCTAAAACTCGTGGTTTGTAAACGATAAACATATTTTATAACTAATAAAGTGTTATTGAGGTTTATTCAATAAAGTTATTATTGAATATGTGAATTGCTTATTTCATTTTAGAAAACCCTAAATCCAATAAACTAAGATCCATGGCTATAACATGAGTACTTGAACTTTACGTGGAGACATAAAAGTGGATCAAGTTCGAGTAAATAGCCAAAATGGTCTATAGTATACGGATAAGGTTGGATACCTTATCTTGGGGACGCTATTGGATGCGGCCCATTTTGTATTTAGTACAAACGATGTGATTCTGAATCGTTCATGTGGAGACATGTGAATGGGGGCGTCCTATGCAAAGAGTTTGCATTAGACCGGACCGCAAAATAAGTCACTCTTGCTTTATAACGTTGTTTACTGTTTTAAAGACTGACTATTTCAAAACGATGACCTAGGTAACTTTACCTTAATCCTAAGCTAACTATGAACTCCTGTTTGTTCGGGATTATCCTTAGATCTGCATGGGTGAGAGTGGCTCAACAGCGCCGACTCAATAAGCCTCCCATTTCAGGGGTAAGACCGGATAGATAGCTGGGGACATAGGGTGCATGATGGAATTCACTCCTACCCGTCTCTAGGGATAGTAGATAGGTTGTTCCCTTAAGTGCTGACTCCATGTCTTGAACAAGGGGCCCCACCTTCTCATTGGCTCGAGAGGGACTCGGTATAGTGATTAGATCACATACCAATCGGTTTAGTGATTGGATCACAAACCAATTGTTCATTAGAGGATCAGTGAGACTTAAGGAGCAAGATGTAATTACTGGGGTAAAACATATATTTGACCCGACCGTAAATTACGAACAACCTGTGAAGGGTCAACTTACTAATCATGGTTATATCGAGTGGACATAAATATATCTATAGTGACGAGACTGCAACTACTAGGCTATAGTGGAATGTCCTGGTAGTTAACGAATGTTGATTAACTGGGTTAAAGAGTTTAATTAGTTAATCTCGAATAGCTCTAAAATAGAGCTATAATTATAGCCTCAAATCTAGCTAAATGCCATGCTTAATTTAGTTAAATTGTCTTATTATAGGTGTTTTCGTGGCGAAGAGCTCGGGAAGTCCATTTATGATTTTCTGGGCTAAAACGGTCATTTAAGAGGTTTCGGGAAGTGTTCGGGTCAAAAAGACAGGCCAAATGGAGCTCGGGAGCCAAAACGACCCAAAATTGGGCTAAGACCCGAGAGGGCAGCGCCCAGGCGCCGGCGCCCAACGCCCAACGAAGGCAGCAGCCCAGCACGCCCGCGCCCGCGCCGCACGACCGCGCCCAGACAGCCAGACGCGCGCGCGCCCCGCGCGCCCGTCATCGAAGGTCCGCGCGCGCGCCTCGCCTCGCCTACGCCCAGACGCCCTCGCCCGTGTCCGCGCGCGCCCGCGTGCGCCGCTCGACTGCCAGACCGCCCACGCCCGTGTCCGCGCGCGTCCTCGCCTCGCCCCAGCCGCGCGCCCCTTCCTTCACGAAAAATCCCCGTCATCTAATGTCAGCTGAAGCCCGACATTAAAAGTCAACAAAAGTACCCGGTTTGTAAATTTTCCAGAGAGCTCAGCGCCTAGGCGGTGACTTATGGCGCCTAGGCGCTGTCCCGATTCTGTGCGCGCGCGCCCGTGGCGCCTAGGCGCTGACTTATGGCGCCTAGGCGCTAGTCTGACGCAGAAATGGGTATTTAAGTCCGTTTTTGTTGATTTTAGGTCATTCTCTCCCAATTTTTCCGCCCCCATTTGTTGTGGAGCTAAATTCTTGAGCCAAAACACATTTCTTACCCATTCTAATAGATTAGAGTTGATTTCTTGTTGATTTCTCTTGGATTTCACAACGGGCAACTAAGGCGATTTTCCACCATTTTTGGGTTTCTTCTTCTCCTCTTTGTTTGCTACTAAGCTCTTCCATGGGGGATTTGATTTATTCATCCTCCATGGAAGGCTAAACTAAGGTTAGTGCTTAATTCTGAGTATGGATTAGTAAGTTTTGGATGTTTGGGGAGATTTGCCCCTTTGTAAATGTGAAGCCGATTAGTATGTGTATGCATTCTCTTGCTTGTTCTTCATAAAATCTAGCATGTGTAGCTAAATTAGGTTGACGCCCTAGTTCCTATGCATGATAGAGGGCTAAAAGTTGGGACGTATAATTGCCCAAACCGCTAGGTAGCACGGGCTTAAGCATGGCTAATTAATTCAACCCAAAGTGACAGTTGGTAATCTGAATTAATTAACGTTTTCTTGTTAGGCTTAAGGCAAGAGAGAAACCAGGTTAGTCTTAAGATTAAACCGTCACAGTGTTCCCGTCACTAGCTTATAGTCGATTTAGGGGTCGTGACCTTGGATAGATTATTAGCCAAGTATAATTAGAATTGCACGTGTCTAATTATTTCTTTGGGTCATTTGAGCTAACACTTGGCCAAATGAATTGTGTGCTGAAGCATGGCTAGTTGATAATTTGTATCGATGATCCGAACATCCATAACGATCAATCCCATTTCTCGAAGTTAAGCACGACCGTTTAAATTCTTGCACTCGTCATTTAATTTTCCGTTAGCTTGCATAATAGGAGCTCCCTTCCCCCCAAACCAAATTACCATTCTTTTATTGTGCATATTTTTTTATAATTAACAAATTAGGCTTAGTTAAATTAAATTTCTTATTTCCCTGTGGATCGACCCCGTTGCCACTTAGCTACAAATAGCTCGGTGTATTCGGATTTATAAATTGTATTTTGGCAAGCCTCGACAGCTTGAATTTGGAGTACCACATAAAGTGCTCTACCAATAGTGTCACGAGTGAATTCGATGTGTTCGAATTCGAATTAGGGAATTAGCGTTAAATATATGTGATATATTTAACTACATAACGTTCAATTGCGAATTGAACAATAGAGAGAGATGGTGATATTTAAAATAAGATTTAAATATCGAAAATATGAATATGGATTCATAATCATGTATATCGGGAATGATCGGGATTAGTGTTGGATTTATTGGATATTAAATTTGAATTAATTAAATTGTTTAATTAATTATTTAATATTAATTTAATTTAATTTAAAATTAATTATTTGAATTAATTTTTAAATTCAATTAATTTGATCAAAGTTAGTCAAAAGTTAAATTAAAGACAATTGACTACAACTTTGAAAGTCAAAAAGTCAAATGTTGACTCCACTAAACCTTGAAAGTCAAGAGTCATTTTGATGACTAAAGTTAGTGGAAAAATCCAATTCTTAAGTTAGTGGAAAAATCCAATTCTTGAGTTAGTGGAAAAAACCATTTGTTGGTGGTTTTATGAGTCAAACTTTTTTGCTAAGTGTTCATTCCACATCAAGCCACTAATCCCACTAAATTGAGTGGATTCTACATGGCATCCTATTGTTAACTCAATTTTGCATGTTTTTGCATGTAGTCTTCTATATATACAAATGGTTAATTAGATTGACTTCTTCTTGGAATTTTGATGAACTTTGAGAATTGTAAAGACAATTTCTCTACCATTCTCTCCAATTCCTTCTTCAATTCTCTTTTAAATTAGTCACTCAAAGGATCCCACAATCCCGTTCTAAGGCCAGAGAATAGTCGGGAAGACTCTCGTGGTGGTTCGTGACCGTTACGTTCGAAGATCGAGTTTGGAATCGAGAAGAATTTGAACTTCAAAGGTAACTTCTAAATTATTGTCTTTGATTTTCAAATTACATGCTTTTTCCTTTTAAATTAACAAAATAAGAGTACTTAGATCCAACGTTGCTTCCGCTATGCATGCCGAAACTCTTACAAATGGTATCAGAGCATGCTTTAAGTACTCTTTTTTGGTTAATTTAGAGTTGGTGGGTAGTAATTCATGTGGTGAATGTATGTGTGCTAAAATGGAAATTTTTTGTTTTTTGCATCCATTTCTCTTCCAATTTGTAATAATTATTGTAATTGCTTTGTGATGGGCTTTAATGTGTTACAAAGAGTCTGTAATTTTTCTAGAGTCATTACAGTCCATTTTAGGATGTAATTTATCAAAATTGGAAGAGGCGTCAAGTGGCGGTTCGTGCAATTCCACAACTTACAAGCGGTTCGAGCCGATTCGAAGTGTTCGGGGGCGTTTCAAGACTTTTTCCTATTTTATTATTGTAATAATTTAGGTAAATGCTTGTTTAGGATGCCAAAACCAATCCATTTTTAGTGTGGTTTATTTATTTATGCATTGTGAATGTATAGTTTAAATAAACATAAATATTGTATGTCATTGGTGTGCGGATTTTTGAATATCCTCTTAATCTCAAGCCGTCGAAGCTTGCCAAAATACGATTTATAAGCCTATAACCAAGGCTTTGCAGCCAGTGGTAACAGGGTCGGTCCAAGGAGAAGGTGTGATTAAAATTACTATTAAAATTGGGAATTAACTAATTGATTGGTTTTGTAACGGGGGGATTTTCTGCATGCACAGGAATCAATAAACGCTAACGGAAAAATAACAAGTAGAGAGACGCGTGCACGGTTTGGGAGTTTCGGGATTAATTGCTAGACAATTTCAGTTTATCATTTAATACAAAATTCATGGCGTACAGTTTATGATACACACGGACGACTACCCGAGAAGCCCCAAGGTAGCCGGCTCCATAGATATTAATCAGACCACACAGTTCCGATTACACGTTATCCAAAATTGCATTAAGGTGATCAGCCCTAAATTTATTCTAGACAGTCACTAGCTAACCGCGACGAACATTCAAGCATGTAATCTAATTGCTAGTAGATTGCCCGCAAACGCCGTATGCAATCAACAACTATCATACACGACTCGATACTCCGATTTAGTTTTATCAATCTGTGTTACTTAGTCGAGCAGTGAGAGGCACGGCATCGCTACTCTTTAACATACACAACATGCAAGACAACTCGAGTGTCAATCGTCGAAATCTAACATGCGTGTTGGATTAAGCAAGAAAGATAAATGTATATAAACAACCACCAATATGCATTCAAAGCTTAGATTATCAAAACTAAACTGTCTAACAAAAATCCCTTAAACAACCCCAAACCGTTCACCCTTACCTTAGCCGTCCATGGAACGGGTTGTCAATTCCGCTCCAACGAAGGCCATGGAAGGCGTCATCAACACAATACAAGAAGAAAGCTCTTAAACATGCCAACAATGGCTGAGATAAAGGAAATCTAAGAGAAAATGAGAGGAAGAAGAAGAAGAATCGCCCAAAGTATGACGAAGAACTCTCAAATCCGCGCAGAAAATCGTCATTTATGTTTCTGTAATCGACGTAGCGTCGAGACGCTAGGCCAGCGTCTCGACGCTACGCCCTAAATAATCCGCGCGCGCCTCGCGATGGCGTCGAGACGCTAGGGCAGCGTCTCGACGCTTGCCCGATGATTTCTTGCGCGCGCCTCCTCCGGAGCGTCTCGACGCCAAGCAGAGTCTCGACGCCAAACAGAGTCTCGACGCTCGGCAGCGTCGAGCTAGCGTCTCGACGCTATCACTCGACGCTAGCTCTCGGGTTTTTGCAGCGTCGAGCCAGCGTCTCGACGCTGGCTCTCCGGTTTGGGGCTGGAAAATTGCCTCTCCTAGGCGGTTTTGGCCCGTTTCTTCACGGATCAGCTTCTCCTTTTCCCGATGCACTCCCGGGGCATTAAATCTCCACTTTTAGCTCTCGAACGGGTCCAATGGACGCACGAGCTCTTTGCCGCAATTCTCCTACAAACGAGATCAATTAACCAATTAAACGCGGACTTTAGCTACAATTAGGAAGTATTTAATAGCTCCAAAATGGAGTTATCAAACACCCCCAACTTAAACATTGCTAGTCCTCGAGCAAGTGCTACAAAGATATTGACTCTAAGGACGCGCCTACATGCTACTAACTCAAACCTCCATGCATTTTGAAAATTAAAACACAACATAATCATGAAAGCATTTCGTGCATGCATTTACTATGAACATATCAAAAATTAACTATTGCCCCCTAACGTGTGTGTGTGCTAGCCAACCACTCCTAAACTCACGTAAACCCGGAAAAACCACATGCAACGCAACATCCCGTTTTCCCCCTACTTCTAGCGTTTAAGAACAGTCTACACTTGACTTACACGAGAGAGAGAAGCAAATTAAGAGACCTAATTGATTTTCTCATTCTTTTTTCTCTTTTCACGAGTACTTTGTACTCTTTTATTAAGGTTCTTTGAACCAACATTTTATTCACTTTTTTCTTTCCACCTCGAGCTGCCTAACACGTCAAGCTTTGGCCAAAGCTTCACGTTTTTAAGGACTAACGCTCACTTCTTAAGCGCGCTAATAAGAAGGAGGAGCGCCTCGAGAGGATTTTTCTATCAAACATGTTTTTCTATTTTTTTTTTACATTAGGCTTAGCATATGCTATCTCAATTAACCAACTACTAACTCTCATGCAACAAGCTACCTAAGAGTGCCTTTCGGGGTGACAACGAGAATTAGTGCAACATGCGATTTACGAGCCTACGGAATCTAGGATGGGGTTGCTAAGTGCGCGAAAGATGCAAGGGAGCAACAGAAATTTTTTTAAAATTTTTGACATGATCCTAATAAACGCAAAACTCATGCAAAAACTAGATTATGTACATGCTCAGATTTCCAACATGCATTTCCTAGGTTATCATCATCAGAAAACAGAGAACAGAGTCTCAAGCACTTCAATATCAATATAGCACTTCTCAACAGACTACACATGCATATCCATGAAACCAACTCCACCCCCAACTTCAAAATTTGGCATTGTCCTCAATGCCATACAGTCAGATAGACAAAGTAAAAGGGAAGAAGAAACTACACTTCCCTGACTCTTTGTGAAGCTGGCGAGGGTGAGGAAGCGGCGCGCACATACATCGAAGCCCAAAATTGTCTTCTCTTCCTCGATTCCTAAAAAAAACAGCAAGCAAAGTAAGACTAAATTAAACTAAAAAGCAATAAAAAACAGCAACTAAACTAAAATATGAAAAAGAGTTCATCGCTCGGGTGCCTCCGAGAAGCGCAAAATTTTTAAAGTTGTTTGCTCGACTGAATTCTCTCCACTGACTCAACCATAGTTTGTAAGTGCGGGGGACGATCCAAACTTGTCCACGTCCACACTTTTCCTGCAGTCAACATTTGAAACAATTTGCACTCTTCGTGCCTCGAGCACGTGAATATCAGAGTTATTAGTGCAAAAAACAGCAGTCACATCATTAAATTCTAAGTCAGATTTTTTAACTGAGACATGGGAACCATCCCTCAAGCGCGAGGGTAGACTCCCATTCTCGTCATACTCAACCACAAAAACATTCACAACAGACTTCCTTTCAAATAATGAGAACTCATACAAAATATCATCAAACTCTAAAGAAACGACACCCTTAAACACATCGATTTTGACCCTAGCGGTCTTAAGGAAAGGGCGTCCTAACAACATAGAGGACGAAGCATGCAATGACTTTTCATTCATATCTAGAACAAGGAAATCAGCGGGGAACATCATATCACCTACCCTAACAAGAACATCTTCTACTTTCCCTCTAGGACATACGCTCGACCCATTAGCTAACTGAACAGTCACGTTACACTCATGCAATTCATTTAAATTCAGTTCAAGGAATAACGCATAAGACATAACGTTCACAGAAGCTCCTAAGTCTAGCATGGCATTTCTAACTACCTTACTACCTATCATGCAAGGAATAGTAAAGGTACCTGGATCGTTGCACTTGGCGGGCAACGTACCTGGGAGGATCGCAGAAACGTTCTCTTTTCTCATCTCAGTCCCTCTGGACTTCCTTTTCTTCGTGCACCAGCTCCTTAAAAATTTGGCGTACTTTGGCACTTGGCTGACTGCCTCTAGGAGCGGAATGTTGACCATCACCTTTTGGAAGGTACGAAGGACCTCCTCATCATCGGATTCCAAAGTAGGCTTCGCAAGCCTACTCGGGAAGGGTGCTCTGGCAACATCCTCTGGTACACTGACCTTTTCATCTTTTTTCTCATTCTGAATCTCGGGAGCAGGCGGGGCGGACTCGTTCAGGCTGTCCTTAACTTCCTTCACAACTCTGGTGGAAAGTGACTTTCCACTCCTCAGCTGAATAGCACTCACGTTTTCACATGAGTTGACCGTGGTTTGGGAAGGAAGCTTCCCTGAGCTCTTGCTCTCGATCTTACTGATTGACACCGCCATTTGTGTCAGCTGCTTGTTTAAATTCTGCAGCTCGGCCTTGTGAGAATTAAGCTCTTCTCGAGCTTCTTTTTGGAACTGGCTGGTGCTCGTGACAATGGTTCTCACCATTTCTTCTAATGAGCTATAGGAGCTCGAGGCTTGAGCTTGGGTGGAAGAGTTAGGCCTATCCTGAGACTGGCCTTGGAAGCGAGATTGTCCTTCCCTGTTCCCATAGCTGAAGTTGGGGTGATCGCGCCAACCGAGATTATAGGTATTTGAATATGGGTCATACTTCCTCGGGTTGGAAGCGTACCCCCCGATTGCATTCACCTCCTCCGCCTCGCGGGTTCCTCTAACAATCTTTTTCAGCATACTACCGATCTCGGCCACCTGAGCCTTCATCTCAATCAGTTCATGGCTCTAAGTCACACTATGGACTTGTCCTTTCCCCCAAATACCAAACTGCTGCGAGTTTGTTGCCATGTTTGCTATAAGCTGTTTGGCCTCAACCGGGGTCTTGTCAATCAGAGCCCCGCCGCTCGCTGCATCAATCATTTGTCGATCGTGGGGCGTCATCCCCTCATAGAAATACTGTATTAGCAGTTGGTAGGCAATCTGATGGTGTGGGAAGCTTGCGCACAGGCGCCCAAATCGCTCCCAGTATTCGTGCAGGGACTCACCCACATCCTGAGTGATCCCATAAATTCTCTTTCTCAACGTCGTGGCCAAGGATGCGGGGAAGTATTTTTCCAGAAATACCCGCTTCATGTCCTGCCACGTGGTGATCGATCCGGAGGGCAGATAATATAGCCAATCCTTGGCTTTGTCTTTGAGTGTGAAGGGGAATGCCCTCATGTTCAACTGCTCCTCCGTGACTCCAGCGGGCTTCATCCCCGCGCAGACGCAATGGAATTCCATCAAATGTTTATTCACGTCCTCCCCTGCGTTGCCATGAAAAGAAGGTAACTGGTGAATTAAACCTGATTTTAACTCAAAGTTACCTGCTACTGTTGCGTGCTCAGTGTAAAAGATAAATAAGCAATAAGGTAGAGAGAGCACTTAGAACATGCAAGCATACATGGTCTCACAGCAAGTAGTAAGTATATTTCATTCGTTTTTTCCACAGAGACTTATGTTTAGTTATTCGCGAAGTGTATTTGTTAAGAAAGATGGGGTGGAATTGAAGGGGTAAAATTGGTTTTTAATTATCTAGTTTTTGCTGAATGTGTAAAGGGATGCAACATAAACAAATTAAAGTTGAAATCAGACTCAAAGGACAAGAGATGGAATTGATAACCGAAGAAGAAAACAACTAAACAGAATAATAAAATGGCAGAATTGCGAGGACCGCAATGGTACCGCAATTAAATAACAGCGAACGTGTGTAAATGGGTGAATTAAAGGCTACTAATGACTATCCTATAGGCATTTTATTACGATTCTCAAGCACTGGATCAACTCTCTATACATCAAACTCACTCTATCTCAAGTATCGTCCGATTCCATGCATTAGAGTCTTAAGTTTACTCGACTTCAAAGTAAGGTCTTAAGCATCTTGTTAAAACAGGAGTGTTTAGTTTGTACTAGGAAAACGCTTATTCCTAAGCCGTTTTCTGATTACCGTGAAAGGCTAGCATGATTATATGACTCTGAACTCTTACTCCTTCCAGAGGTTAGGAGTTCTTTGGACAAAATGGATGGCCAATCGAAATTGCCCGTGGGATGAAGCTTACATACAATCAATGTTTCGACGGCAATCCTACATGCTTGGTTCACGTTTTTTAGCCTATAGTTCTGTCATTAGCATGCCCCTAAGTGACTTAGCTACTCATGGATATATGGAGAACAGAAAGGGTAGATAAAACAGACATGCTTAGAAGAGAAATGTGCTTAAAACAGCAAGACAAAACCGTAGCAGAAAGAGGTGGAAACTGTGAAATGCAGAATTGTACTTTGATTACTTTGAGTGTTTGAACGACAAAGGAAAGCTTTGAAAGAAATGATTCCAAGACAGACAACAACGAAATGCAGTAAGTAAAACACTACACTAGAACAACAACTAATCAAAGCTGGAAATGAGAAGAAAAAGACAGAAAAGCAGTAAAGGTTGCTTGAAAACTTCGTTGCAGTCGCCTCGAATGAAAGGGATGAGAGGTCAGCCTTGCTTGGATGAATCCAATCGAGAGAGAAGAAGAATCTCCTCTCCTTCCTATCAGATTATCGATTCCAACAGCTGAGACTCCCACTCCAACAGACGGTAAAGGAAAACAGAGAGAAATGATGGACTGCGAGAAGACTTCTGCGCTTCGAATGATTATAAAACCTCCGACTTTGGCCCCCTTTTATAGTAGTTTGCAGGTGCGTTTGGGCCAAGGAGAACCATCAATCTTCAACGTCATATATCAGAATGGATGGAGGAGAAAGAATGAATCCCTGAAATTACGGAAATTAACGGAAAAAGATCAGTCAACTTACGGTTTTCACTTGAATAATTGCGGCCTCAGCAATGTTTTCGCAATGCTGTCGCAATGCAGCTTTTTTTCATTCTTTTCCTTCGGTTTTCAACCCTTTTTCTACCTATTGTACATAAGTCCTAGATTAGCTACCTTCTTCTAATTCTCATATTAAAGCATAGGTTTAGGCTAAATGCTATCAAAAACACCTAGAAGTGTACATCTTCTTAAGCTAAATGGGTCCTAAATAAGTCACTTTCATAGACTTAACAGCTACCACGGGGTAGTTTATGCACAAAGGCTGCAGGTTCAAATCTGGCGCTGCCAGTTGTTTCAGCGTCCGCGGCGCGTCACCTTGCGCCATCTCCTCAAACAAGAAGGGATTGCCTTCTTCTTCTCCAAACAGTCTCCGCCCCTCTCGGGCTTCTTTCCTTAACCGCCGCTCCTCTCTGTCGATTTCTGGGATAAACTGCAATCCACTAACCTGAGAGGAACGGGTCATACACAAACAAAAACTCAAACATACAATATACAAACAGAAAAATTTTCAGCCAACCATCAATCAATCAAATTCAAACTTCAATCATAATTTTAATCAAATTTGCCTACTCCCCGGCAACGGCGCCAATTTTGGTGTGCGGATTTTTGAATATCCTCTTAATCTCAAGCCGTCGAAGCTTGACAAAATACGATTTATAAGCCTATAACCAAGGCTTAGCAGCCAGTGGTAACAGGGTCGGTCCAAGGAGAAGGTGTGATTAAAATTACTATTAAAATTAGGAATTAACTAATTGATTGGTTTTGTAACGGGGGGATTTTCAGCATGCACAGGAATCAATAAACGCTAACGGAAAAATAACAAGTAGAGAGACGCGTGCACGGTTTGGGAGTTTCGGGATTAATTGCTAGACAATTTCAGTTTATCATTTAATACAAAATTCATGGCGTACAGTTTATGATACACACGGACGACTACCCGAGAAGCCCCAAGGTAGCCGGCTCCATAGATAATAATCAGACCACACAGTTCCGATTACACGTTATCCAAAATTGCATTAAGGTGATCAGCCCTAAATTTATTCTAGACAGTCACTAGCTAACCGCGACGAACATTCAAGCATGTAATCTAATTGCTAGTAGATTGCCCGCAAACGCCGTATGCAATCAACAACTATCATACACGACTCGATACTCCGATTTAGTTTTATCAATCTGTGTTACTTAGTCGAGCAGTGAGAGGCACGGCATCGCTACTTGTTGCGTGCTCAATGTTTATAATAAAGATGCAATGATAGAGCACTCAGAACATGCAAGCATACATGATCTTGTAGCAAGTAATAAGTATTTTTTCATTCGATTTCCTACAGAGATTTATTCTTAGTTACTAGCGAAGTGATTTGTTAAGTGAGAATGAGTGGATTAAATGGGGTAAATTTGGTTTTAATGTGCCTAATTACTAAGGAATGTGTAAAGGATGGAAGCATAAACGAGTGCAAGTAGATAATAAACTTGAATGTAAAGAGAAGAGAATAACAAATGAAGAGAGAAATGGCTAAGGCAGAATTTTAACTAAGGGAATTGCGGAAACAACAATTATTTAGCAATGTTACTAACAGCGAATTATGTGTAAAGTGTGGAAACAAGGGTTACTAACGACTCCTTTATAGGCCTTTTCACACGATTCTCAAGCAGTAGATCAACTCATCATGCATCAAACTAACTCATTCTCATGTATCTTCCGATTTCATGCATTAGATCCTTTAGTTTACTGATGTCCAAGTAAGGTCTTAAGCATCTTTTTATAACAGCAAGTTGTGATTTGTACTAGGAAAACGCCTATTCCTAGGTCGTTTTCTGGCTACCTTGAGAGGCTAGCATGAATGTACGACTCTGAACTCTTACTCTTTCCAGAGGTTAGGAGTTCTTTGGACAAAATGGATGGCCAATCGAAATTTCCCGTGGGATGAAGCTTACATACATTCAATGCATTGAGAGCTATCCTACATGCTTGATTCACGTGTTTCTACCTATAGTTTTGTCATTAGCATGCCCTTATGTGATTTAGTTACTCATGGATGCAGATGGAATGGGGAGAATAGATGAAGACGACATGCTTAGTAGAATATTAAAGACAAAACAGAAGACAAAGACAGTAAGCAGAGAAGGTGAAGAACTTGCGAAGTGATGAAATAATGCTTCGATTAGCTAAAGTTTGAACTACACAAATGACAACCTTGAGCAACTAAAACTAAACAGAAAGAGACGAAATGGAATAGAGTGGCAAACGAAAGTGAAATGACAACAAACAGCAAAGGAAACAGAAAGATAAAGCAGTAAGCAAATAAATTCGTGCGTGATCTTCTCGTTGCGAACGCCTCGGCTGAAGGGTGAAGGAAAGCCTTGCTTGGATGAATCTAATTAGAAGAGAAGACAAATCTTCTCTTCTTCCTATCAGATTGTCGACTCCAACAGCTGATCCCTTCAAACCAACAGACGGAAGAGAGAAAAAGAGTGGAAAAGACTGCGTTGAACTGAGAAGTCTACGCCTTTCGAGTGTGTTTCAACCTTCCATCTTGACCTCCTTTTATAGTGTTCTGCAGGTACGATTGGGACAAGGAGAACCATCCATTCTAAACGTCGTTGTTCTATGTGGCAGCAGGAGAAAGAATGGGCCCCTGAAAGATCGGAACAAAACAGAAATCGGTTAGACAACTTACGGATTCCACTTAAAACATTGCGGTTTTAGCAATGTTTTCGCAATGCTTCCGCAATGTGCAATTTTCAAGTCTTTAACTTCGTTTTTGGTTCTTTTTCTTTCCTTTTACACAAAAGTCCTAATTTAGCTTCATTCTCCTAATTCTCATATATAAGCACAAGTTTAAGCTAAATTCTACCAAAAACGCCTAAGGATGTACAACTTCCTATAGCAAATAAGTCCTAAAATAATCACTTTTGGAGACGTAACACACCCCCAAACTTAAGGTTTTGCTCGTCCTCGAGCAATATAAGGACTTAGTTAGGCTGCTGTTTAACCTCTCTAACCACTTGCTGACTTCCTTAAATTCACTATCTATGGCCACACTGTCCTGTGACACGCTTCCAAGTTTAAAACCAACTCTCTATTTTGCTTCTTCTGATTTCTCTTGCCTTGTGCTCCTACTGTTTCATTAACTCCCTACAACTGATCCATCTGCTTCTGTCATTAAGTTCATTGTGCAACTATCCCTAAGTTTTCAAATTCTACCTAGCTTTACCCTAGACTCAGTACATGCTTCTAATGCTTTTCTTTGAATTACCTAGGATTCCTTCGAGTCATGCCAGTCTCAGTATAAACCAGTGTCAGTAGTACATTCATAGAACAACCTAAACCCTGGCATCACTACATTGGATATACATTCATCTCCCTTTAACAAACCTACAAGCTACAATCTTGTGCTTAGCTAATTGAGGATCAGAGTTCATTCACATAGGACACCTAAGCACAGAACTATAACGTATAGGCATACACTCTTCTTCCTTAGTTTTTCCTTTTTTCCTTTCTTTCTTTGGTAGAGCCTCTCCTTTGTTCTATTCTTATTTTTTCGGTTCATTATTTTTGGTTTTTTTTTTTTGTTTGCAAAGGAGAAGAAGAATGCTTATGTCTAAAGGGAGACAGGAATGTTCCTAGGCCTAGGGTGGCCTCCCCCAAACTTAAACTTCTCATTGTCCCCAATGAGAGTCTGAGGTGGCACACCCCCAAACTTATCTTAGAAGCATCTAGTCTAGGGCAAAACATAGAGAATCTAAAAGTCCTAGGCATAGAATGAACTTTCCTAAAGCAAATACGACAGTAGCATAATTTTTTTAAAAAAAACAGCAAGTTAAGGACTTAAGCATGCTGAGCATTGGAAGAGAATTAATTTAAACTATCAAAGGTGTTCTAAGACACTCATCCAGCATGCTTACAGATAGTTCATATATGGAAGTCACACAAGCAGCAGAAGAACAAAATTGAAACAAAACCAGCCTATCAAAACAGTCAGTCAATAGCATGCGACAACTAACAAAAATTGCGGAATTCGCAATAATTTCGCAATGAATATACAGGGCATATGTATCAGTGATCAAGGCCCTTTTGCATGCTATTTCCAGTCATCTACAACTACTCAAAAAGGAAACTAAAATAGGCTAGCTACTCAGATACCAACTACCTAAACTAAACTATCTTAAACAATCAAAAGAATTTAAAAACAGAACAAGCATTTGATTCAAAAAATATCAGTAACCAGTTAACGAAAAGCAGAGTTTTTTTTTTTTTTTTGTAGGGAACAGAAATACTCCCTCGAGCGCCCTTCAAACTGGCACTCAAACCTCCTCAGCATCATCTCTCCTTTCCTTAGGAGGCGCCCACGGCTGCAGTAGATCAGTGGGGAAGGCAGGGAAGATGCATCCCAGCTGATCAGCCACATCCTTATCCCTCGCCTGCGCGTATTCAGCCCATTGCGCCATCTTCTTCTGGAGGTCCAGCAGGCAGGCCATGGAGAGTGATTGAGCAACTGCCAATCCGTCCAGCTCAAACTCCATATTACCTCTCCGTTGCATCCGCAAGGCTGTGGGCAGTTCCAGATGCCCTGTGTAGGCCAGCTGCCTCTCCTTCCTTTCGATAGGGACACCTGCACGCAAGCAGAGTTTAGTGATGGTGTTTGGGAAGAAAAGAGGGCCCTTACCTTTCTTTGCGCACTCGGCTATGGAGGCTGCAACGACCTCTCCCACGTCTATGGTGAGGCTCCTCATGATGGCATAAACCAGCAAAGATCTCCCCTGGTTTATGGTAGTCTCATGGGTCACAGGGGAGACACGCCTTCGCACAAAGGAAAACCAGACGGTCGCCTTGGCATTGAGGGTTGCACTCATCAGCGTGTGCTTCCCATTCCTTGAGATCGTCCAGGCCGCCTCAGGTTGTCCTATGATGCGCAGGGCTTCCTCCAAGACAGCCTGAGAAGGTGAGTCGAGGATCCTCGCGTAGTCAGTATACTTCTGCCCCTTGAGGCCATAGGCTTCATTGATAGCCTTGGCCGAAAAATTGACCTCAATTCCCCTCACCATGGACAGACCATCCTCGGGGTGCGTCAGATTGGCGTAAAAATCGTACACCATATTGGAGTAGGCAGGGATAGGCGGTCTGCACAGCTCTTCCCAGCCGTGGTTGACAATCCCTGCGCGTAAGAACTGCGGCAGGTCCGCCAATGCATCAAGAAACCCCTTCTAATGAAGCAGGTCTCTCTTCCTCAACTCAATGCCTCTGGCCTCTGCATCTTGAGAGATAAATCCCATGGCCTGGGGATCGTCTTCGGGGTACAATTTGGCTTTCCCCTTCTCCTTTGCCTTAGCCGATTCAGCCGCCTCGACCTTCAGCTTCTTGACAGAAGGCTCACCACTGACCTTCTTCTTCTTGGAGTGCTTGGAGGATTTCGGCCGTTTGGCCTTCACGATCTTGGGCGCCTTCTTCCTTAGCCGCGCCCTGGTGGTCATCTGTTGGAGGCATCCCCCAACGTCTCCTCCATGGAGTCGCTCTGTCCCCCTTCCGCAGGGCTGTCATGGCTGCCCTCCCTCAAAGGAGAAAAGACTTCCTCTTCCTCCACCGGTTAATCGCTCGGCACCGAATCGTGGTGCTCTTCAGGTGGAGCTTCAGGCTCCGGTGTTGGTGAGGAAGAAGGTGGCGCAGGGCTCTACGACGATGAAGATGGCTCAGGGCTTTGGGAAGGTGGAGATGGCTCGGGGCTTTGTCTGGCCGTCTCGTAGGATGGGCGGCCACTCCCTCGACTCCCCTCTCTGGGAGTTTTTCCTTTGGCGGGTGAATCCTCCACCTCTACCGTCCATTTTCTCTTCTTTGGCGCACCTGCTGGCGCAGATGGACCAGCAGGGACCTCAGTTACCACCTTCCACTTCTTCTTGCGCACTGGAAGCTTAGGCGGTCGTGCAGCTTCGGCCTCTGCCAATGAGAGCAATGCCTCTCTCGCAGCGGCCTCTGCGTCAGGTGACCTTTTCTTGGAAACAGATCGCTCAGCTCGTGTAAGCACCATTGTTGGTTTGGAGAGAGCTGAAGGTAGGAGATGCAGGGGAAGAAGATGAGTGATTCTTGAAGTCCAAAGAATGAAGAAAGCGTAGAAGGCACAACTGATTTGACGGCTATTTGTAATCGAGTGGATTCCAACGGCTCTTTTTGTTGCGATTTTTGCACATCTGCCGCAATTAAATGGGCTGACCGTTGGAGATTTTCTTGGTTTGAAACCCAAGATTCCAACGATTAAATCTTTGATTTTCCCCGATTTCTTCATCGATTTTTTTTCCTTGATTTATCTCCTTGATTTCCTCTTTCGATCCCCTATTAAAATATATAAAATTAATACAAAAATCCGTAACAAAAATCACGCCTAAATGTACAAAAATAAAATAAAAAAAATCGAAAAAATGCAGAACAACACAAAAAAACTAAGGCATGGCCTCGCAAGGACGAGCACAGTAATCACTCGTCTCCTCTCGGTTTTATTTTCAAGTTTCAGATAAGAGGAAGGCCGAGAGAGTCTTGACATCTCCTTCCTCGTAGTAATGCTTCAAACGTGCACCATTGACCATAAACGGTTGCCCATTCTGTAAGTTTCTAATCTCAATCGCACCATGAACAAACACGTTAGTGATAACAAAAGGACCTGACCATCTGGACTTAAGTTTGCCTGGAAATAATCTCAACCTTGAGTTAAATAACAAGACATGTTGGCCCTTCTTGAAGTCTTTAATCCTAAGTCTACTATCGTGCCAAATTTTAGTTTTTTCTTTATACATTTTGGCATTTTCATAGGACATATGTCTAAGCTCATCTAACTCATGTAATTGCAGTGACTGCAATGTTCCCGCATCGGTCACGCAATAATTTAGTTCTTTTAAGGCCCAAAATGCTTTGATTTCCAATTCGAATGGTAAATGACAAGCTTTTCCATACACAAGTCTATAAGGAGACATACCTAGGGGTGTCTTATATGCAGTCCTATATGCCCAAAGTGCATCCTCTAACTTAAACGACCAATCTTTTCTATTGGGTTTGACAACTTTTTCGAGTATGTTTTTAATCTCCCTATTTGATATTTCAGCTTGTCCATTCGAATGTGGATGATAAGGGGTGGCTACTCTATGTCTAACATTGTACTTAGCCAACACTTTTTCCATAGCTTTATTAATAAAGTGCGTCCCTTCATCGCTAATTATGGCACGTGGTGTGGTAACGATATTTTTGAAGTATCGCTATAATCTCAAGCTGTCGAGGCTTGCCAAAATACGATTTATAAGCCTATAACCAAGGCTTTGCAGCCAGTGGTAACAAGGTCGATCCAAGGAGAAGGTGTGATTAAAATTACTATTAAAATTTAGAATTAATTAATTGATTTGGTTTTGTAACGGGGGATTTGTTTAGCATGCAAGGAAAGTAATAAAGTGCTAACGGAAGAATAACAAGTAGAAAAACGCGTGCACGGTTTGGGAGTTTCGGGATTAATTGCTAGACAATTTCAGTTCATCATTTAATACTAAATTCATGGCATGCGGTTTATGATACACACGGACGACTACCCGAGAAGCCCCAAGGTAGCCGGCTCCATAGATATTTATCAGACCACACAGTTCCGATTAAACTTTATCCCAAATTGCATTAAGGTGATCAGCCTTAAATTTATCTTAGACAGTCACTAGCTAACCGCGACGAACATTCAAGCGTGAATTCTAATTGCTAGTAGATTGCCCGCAAACGCTGTATGCAATCAACAACTATCCTACACGACTCGATACTCTGATTTAGTTTTATCTATCTGTGTTACTTAGTCGAGCAGTGAGAGGCACAGCATCGCTACTCTTTAACATACACAACATGCAAGATGACTCGAGTGTCAATAGTCGAAATCTAACATGCGCGTTGGATTCAGCAAGATAGACAAATGTAAATAAACAGCCACCAATATGCATATTCAAAGTATGGATTATCAGAACCAAAACGTCTAACAAATATTCCCTAAACAATCCCCAAACCGTTCACCCTTACCTTAGCCGTCCATGGAACGGGTTGTCAATTCCGCTCCAACAATGGCCATGGAAGGCGTCATCAACGAGTTACAATAGGAAGGGAACTCTCTAACATGCCAACAATGGCGGAGCTTGAAGAAATAAAGAGAAAACTAGAGGAAGAAGAAGAAAGCTCTCAAGAATGGTGATGGATCTCCAAAATCCGCGCAGAAATCGTCTTATTAAGCTACTGTAATCGTCGTAGCGTCGAGACGCTAGGCCAGCGTCGAGACGCTGTGCCCTAAGTAATCCGCGCGCGCCTCGCGATGGCGTCGCGACGCTGGGGCAGCGTCGCGACGCTTGCCCGATGATTTTCCTGCGCGCGCCTCCTCCGGAGCGTCTCGACGCCAAGCAGAGTCTCGAAGCTCGGCAGCGTCGAGCTAGCGTCTCGACGCTATCACTCGACGCTAGCTCTCGGGTTTTTGCAGCGTCGAGCCAGCGTCTCGACGCTATAGCTCGACACTGGCTCTCGGGTTTGGGGCTGGAAAATTGCCTCTCCTAGGCGGTTTTGGCCTGTTTCTTCACGGATCAACTTCCCCTTTTCCCAATGCACTCCCGGGGCTTTGAAACTCAACTTTTAGCTCTCGAACGGGTCCAACGGACGCACGAGCTCTTTGCCGCATTTCTCCTACAAACGAGATATATTAACAAATTAAACGCGGACTTTAGCTACAATTAGGAAGTATTTAATAGCTCCAAAATGGAGTTATCAAGCACCCCCAACTTAAACATTGCTAGTCCTCGAGCAAGTACTACAAAGATGTTGACTCTAAGGACGCGCTGGTGCACGGATTTTTGAATATCCGCTTAATCTCAAGCTGTCGAGGCTTGCCAAAATACGATTTATAATGCCTATTGCCAAGGCTTTGCAGCCAGTGGTAACAGGGTCGATCCAAGGAATAGGAGAGTTGAATTTACTAGTGAAATTGGGATTTGATTGATTTATTGGTAACGGGGGGTTTTATCATGCAAAGAAATCAATGAGAAAGCTAACAGAAGAAAGAAATAATATGTAGAAAACGTGTGCACGGTTTGGGGAGTCTCGGGATCAATTGTTAGACAATTACAACTTATCATTTAATTCTAATAACATGGAATTCAGTTTACTAAGCACGCGGACGACTACCAGAGAAGCCCCAAAGTAGCCGACTTCATGGATTTTAATTAGGCCACACAGTCCTAATTACACGTTATCTAATCTCACATTAAGATGATCAGTCCTAAGATGAATTTAGACAGTTACTAGCTAACCGCGACGAACATTCGGGCGTGAATTCTAATTGCTAGTAGGTTGCCCGCAAACGCTGTATGCAACCAACAATTATCCTACCCGACCCGATACTTCGATTTAGTTCTATTTACCTGTGTTACTTAGTCGAGCAGTGAGAGGCACGGCATCGCTACTCTTTAACATACACAACATGCGAAACTATCCGAGTGTCAATCAACATAATTTAGCATGCGCGTTGGATTAAGCAAAGTAAATAAATGCAATGTAAACAGAACCAATATGCAAACTCATACTCAGATTATCAAAGCAATAAAGTCTAACAAAATTCCCCTAAACAAAATCCCAAACCGTCACTCTTACCTTAGCCGCTCATGGCGCGGATCGTGAATCCCGCTCCACCAACGACCATGGAAGAGTTCATCTACCTATTACAAATGAAAGTGGAGCTCACTCGCATGCCAACAATGGCGGAGCTCCACGGAAAATAGAGAGAAAATGGGGAAGATGAAGGGAAGAATCGTCCAAATCGGTTGAGAGATGAAGAAGATGAAGGTTCAAGAAGATATGAAAAATGTGCAGAAAAATCGTCCTTTAGCTACTGCTTTCGTCGTAGCGTCGAGACGCTAGGCCAGCGTCTCGACGCTGTGCCCTAAGTGATCCGCGCGCGCGCGCGCTGGCGTCGCGACGCAAGGCCAGCGTCGCGACGCTGCCCCGATGATTTTCCAGCGCGCGCCTCCTCCGAAGCGTCTCGACGCCAAGCAGGGTCTCGACGCCAGGGCAGCGTCGAGCTAGCGTCTCGACGCTATCACTCGACGCTTGCTCTCGGGTTTTTCCAGCGTCGAGCCAGCGTCTCGACGCTATAGCTCGACGCTGGCTCTCGGGTTTGGGGCTGATGCAATGCCTCTCCAAGGCTGTTTTGGCCCGTTTCTTCACGGAACAAGTTCCCCTCTTCCCGATGCATTCCCGGGGCGCTAAAACTCTGCTTTAAGCACTCGAACATGCCCAACGGACGCACGAGCTCTTTGCCGCTTTTCTCCTACAAAAGAGATATATTTAATCAATTGAAAGCGGACTTTAGCTATAATTAGGACGTATTTAATAGCTCCAAAATGGAGTTATCAAACACCCCCAACTTAAACATTGCTAGTCCTCGAGCAAACACTACAAAGACATTGACTCTAAGGACGCGTTTACATATATTCTAACTCAAACCTCCATGCATATTTAAAATTTGAACACGAGCATAATCATGGAAGCATTTGTTCATGCATTAACTAGGACATATCAAAAATTAACTCTTGCCCCCTAACGTGTGTGTGTGCTAGACAACCACTCCTAAACTCACGTAAACCCGGAAAACCAACATGCAACGCACATCCCATTTTCCCCCTACTTCTAGCGTTTAAGAACAGCTACACTTGACTTACACGAGAGAGAGAAACAAATTAAGAGACCTAATTATTTTCTCATTCCTTTTTTTTTTTTTTCTCTTTCTTTTCAAAAGTACTTTGTACTCTTTTATTTTGGGTTCTTTGAACCAACCTTTCATTTCTTTTTTCTTCCTACTCGAGTTGCCTAACACGTCAAATTCATGCATAAAACTTCACGTTTTTAAGGACTAACGCTCACTTCTTTTAAGCGCTTAATAAGAAGGAGGAGCGCCTCGAGAGGAATTTTTCTATCAAAACATGCTTTTCTATTTTTTTTACATTAGGCTAAGCACATGCTTCCTCAATTAATTAGCTACTAACTCTCATGCAACAAGCTACCTAAGGGTGCCTTTCGGGGTGACAACGAGAATTAGCTAAACATGCAACAGACCAAGCTTACGGAATCTAGGGAGAAGTTGCTAAGTGCGCGATGAGTGCAAGGGAGCAACAAAAAAAATTTTAAAATTTTTGACATGAACCTAATAAACACAAAACTCATGCAAAAACTCGATTATGAACATGCTCAGATTTCCAACATGCATTTCCTAGGCTATCACAGTCAGAAAACAACAAACAGAGTCCCAAGCACTTCAATATCTTTATAACACTTCTCAACAAACTACACATGCACATCCATCGGACTACTCCACCCCCAACTTCAAAATTTGGCATTGTCCTCAATGCCAATCAGTCAGATACATCAAAGTAAAAGGGAAGCAGAAATACACTTCCCTGACTCTTGGTGAAGCTGGCGAGGGCGAGGAAGCGGCGCACGAACGCATCAGAGCCCAAAATTGTCTTCTCATCCTCGATTCCCCTAAAAAAAAAACAGCAAGCTAATTAAAACTAAAAAGCAATAAAACTAAACTAAAGCATAAAAACAGTTCAACACTCGGGTGCCTCCGAGAAGCGCAGAATTTTTAAAGTCGGTTGCTCGACTGTATTCTCTCAACAGACTCATCCATAGTCTGTAGGTGCGGGGGACGATCCAGACTTGTCCTTGGCCACACCTTTTCCACCATCCACCTGAAAATTGTTTTGCACTCTTCGTGCCTCGGGCACGTGAATATCAGACATGTTAGTGCAAAATCCAGCAGTATCATCCATCAAATTCAAATCAGACATTTTAACAGAGACATGGGAACCATCCCTCAAGCGCGAGGGTAGACTCCCATTCTCATCATGCTCACAACCAACAGAAACATTCGCATCAGATTTCCCATCAAATAAAGAAAACTCATGCAAAGTATCATCAAACTCTAACGAAACGACGCCCTTATATACATCGATTTTGACCCTAGCGGTCTTAAGAAAAGGGCGTCCTAACAGCATAGAGGACGAAGCATGCAATGAATTTTCTTTCATATCTAAAACAAGGAAATCGGCGGGAAACGTCATATTCCCAACTCTAACTAAAACATCCTCTACCTTCCCCCTAGGACAGATGCTCGACCCATTAGCCAACTGAACAGAAACATTACATTCATGCATTTCATTTAAGTTCAGTTCACGATATAATGCATAAGACATAACATTAACAGAGGCTCCTAGGTCTAACATGGCATTATGGACAACCTTACTACCTATAGTGCAAGGGATAGTAAAGGTACCTGGATCGTTGCACTTTGCAGGCAACGTACCTGGGAGTATGGCAGAGACGTTTTCTTTCTTTTTCTCAGTCCCTCTGGACTTCCTTTTCGTAGTGCACCAGCTCCTTAAGAATTTTGCATATTTGGGCACTTGACTGACTGCCTCTAGGAGCGGGATATTCACCATCACCTTTTGGAAGGTTCGCAGGACCTCCTCGTCATCGGATTCCAAAGTAGGCTTCGCAAGCCTACTCGGGAATGGTGCTTTGGCAACATCCACAGGTACACTGACCTTCTCATTTCTTTTCTCATTCTGAGTCTCAAGAGCAATCGGGGCGGACTCGTTCAGGCTGTCCGTGGCTTCCTTCGCAGCTCTGGTGGAAAGTGACTTCCCACTGCGTAGCTGAATGGCACTCACGTTTTCACATGAGTTAACTGTAGTTTGGGAAGGAAGCTTCCCCGAGCTCTTGCTCTCAATCTTACTGATAGACACCGCCATTTGTGTCAGCTGCTTGTTCAGATTCTGCAGCTCTGCCTTATGAGAATTAAGCTCCTCGCGAGCCTCTTTTTGGAACTGGCTGGTGCTAGTCACGATGGTCCTTACCATCTCTTCAAGTGAGCTGGAGGAGCTCGAAGCTTGGGCCTGGGTGGAAGAGTTAAGCCTATCCTGGGACTGGCCTTGGAAGCGATTTTGTCCTTCCCTATTCCCATAGCTGAAATTTGGATGGTCACGCCAACCGGGGTTGTAAGTGTTAGCATATGGATCATACTTCCTTGGGTTGGAAGCATACCCCCCGATTGCATTGACCTCCGCCTCTTCGCGTTGTCCTCCAACAATTTTCTTCAACATACTACCTATCTCGGCCACCTGGGCCCTCATTTCAGACATCTCATGGCTCTGAGCCACGCTGTGCACTTGTCCTTGCCCCCTGATCCCAAACTGCTGCGAGTTTGTAGCCATATTTGCAATGAGCTGCTTGGCCTCAACTGGGGTCTTGTCAATCAATGCCCCTCCACTCGCTCAATCGATCATCTGCCTGTCGTGGGGCGTCATCCCCTCATAAAAATACTGTATGAGCAGCTGATCGGCGATCTGGTGGTGTGGGAAACTCGCGCACAGGCGCCCAAAGCGTTCCCAATACTCATGCAGGGACTCACCTACATCCTGGGTGATCCCATATATCCTCTTCCGCAGAGTGGTGGCTAAGGACGCGGGAAAGTACTTCTCCAAAAATACGCGCTTCATGTCTTGCCACGTGGTGATGGATCCGAAAGGCAAATAATACAGCCAATCCTTGGCCTTGTCCTTGAGCGTGAAGGGGAATGCCCTCATATTCAGCTGCTCTTCCGTGACCCCTGCGGGCTTCATCCCCGCGCAGACGCAATGGAACTCCATCAAATGCTTGTTCGCGTCCTCACCTGCATTTCCATGGAAAGAAGGTAACTGGTGAATTAAACCAGATTTCAGCTCAAAGTTACCTGCTACCACGGGGTAGTTAATGCACAAGGGCTGCAGGTTCAGGTCTGGCGCTGCCAGTTGCTTCAGCGTCCGCGGCGCATCGCCTTGCGCCATCTCGTCAAATAAGAAGGGATTGCCTTCTTCTCTTTCAAACGTTCCTTGCCCCTCCCGAGCTTCTCTACGCAACCGCCGCTCCTCTCTGTCAATCTCAGGAATATACTGCAAACTACCCTCAGAGGAACGGGTCATACACAAACAAAAATCTAAACATACAACATACAAACAAAAAAAAATTTCAGTCAACCATCAATGAATCAAATTCAAACTTCAATCATAAATTCAACTAATTGCCTACTCCCCGGCAACGGCGCCAATTTTGGTGCACGGATTTTTGAATATCCGCTTAATCTCAAGCTGTCGAGGCTTGCCAAAATACGATTTATAATGCCTATTGCCAAGGCTTTGCAGCCAGTGGTAACAGGGTCGATCCAAGGAATAGGAGAGTTGAATTTACTAGTGAAATTGGGATTTGATTGATTTATTGGTAACGGGGGGTTTTATCATGCAAAGAAATCAATGAGAAAGCTAACAGAAGAAAGAAATAATATGTAGAAAACGTGTGCACGGTTTGGGGAGTCTCGGGATCAATTGTTAGACAATTAAAACTTATCATTTAATTCTAATAACATGGAATTCAGTTTACTAAGCACGCGGACGACTACCAGAGAAGCCCCAAAGTAGCCGACTTCATGGATTTTAATTAGGCCACACAGTCCTAATTACACGTTATCTAATCTCACATTAAGATGATCAGTCCTAAGATGAATTTAGACAGTTACTAGCTAACCGCGACGAACATTCGGGCGTGAATTCTAATTGCTAGTAGGTTGCCCGCAAACGCTGTATGCAACCAACAATTATCCTACCCGACTCGATACTTCGATTTAGTTCTATTTACCTGTGTTACTTAGTCGAGCAGTGAGAGGCACGGCATCGCTACTCTTTAACATACACAACATGCGAAACTATCCGAGTGTCAATCAACATAATTTAGCATGCGCGTTGGATTAAGCAAAGTAAATAAATGCAATGTAAACAGAACCAATATGCAAACTCATACTCAGATTATCAAAGCAATAAAGTCTAACAAAATTCCCCTAAACAAAATCTCAAACCGTCACTCTTACCTTAGCCGCTCATGGCGCGGATCGTCAATCCCGCTCCACCAACGACCATGGAAGAGTTCATCTACCTATTACAAATGAAAGTGGAGCTCACTCGCATGCCAACAATGGCGGAGCTCCACGGAAAATAGAGAGAAAATGGGGAAGATGAAGGGAAGAATCGTCCAAATCGGTTGAGAGATGAAGAAGATGAAGGTTCAAGAAGATATGAAAAATGTGCAGAAAAATCGTCCTTTAGCTACTGCCTTCGTCGTAGCGTCGAGACGCTAGGCCAGCGTCTCGACGCTGTGCCCTAAGTGATCCGCGCGCGCGCGCGCTGGCGTCGCGACGCAAGGCCAGCGTCGCGACGCTGCCCCGATGATTTTCCAGCGCGCGCCTCCTCCGAAGCGTCTCGACGCCAAGCAGGGTCTCGACGCCAGGGCAGCGTCGAGCTAGCGTCTCGACGCTATCACTCGACGCTTGCTCTCGGGTTTTTCCAGCGTCGAGCCAGCGTCTCGACGCTATAGCTCGACGCTGGCTCTCGGGTTTGGGGCTGATGCAATGCCTCTCCAAGGCTGTTTTGGCCCGTTTCTTCACGGAACAAGTTCCCCTCTTCCCGATGCATTCCCGGGGCGCTAAAACTCTGCTTTAAGCACTCGAACATGCCCAACGGACGCACGAGCTCTTTGCCGCTTTTCTCCTACAAAAGAGATATATTTAATCAATTGAAAGCGGACTTTAGCTATAATTAGGACGTATTTAATAGCTCCAAAATGGAGTTATCACGCGCTTACATGCAACTAACTCAAACCTCCATGCATATTGAAAATTTAAACACAACATAATCATGGAAGCACTTTGTTCATGCATTTACTACGAACATATCAAAAATTAACTCTTGCCCCCTATCGTGTGTGTGTGCTAGCCAACCACTCCTAAACTCACGTAAACCCGGAAAACCATATGCAACACACATCCCGTTTTCCCCCTACTTCTAGCGTTTAAGAACAGTCTAAACTTCACTTACACGAGAGAGAAGCAAAATAAGAGACCTAATTCTTTTTTCTCATTCTTTTTTTTTTCTTTTCACAAGTACTTTGTACTCTTTTATTAAGGTTCTTTGAACCAACTTTTTTATTCACTTTTTCTTTCCAACTCGAGCTGCCTAACACGTCAAACTTTGGCCAAAGCTTCACGTTTTTAAAGACTAACACTCACATCTTAAGCGCTAATAAGAAGGAGGAGCGCCTCGAGAGGAATTTTCTATCAAACATGCTTTTCTATTTTTTTTTTTTTTTAGGCTAAGCACATGCTTTCCCAATTAACCAACTACTAACTCTCATGCAACAAGCTACCTAAGGGTGCCTTTCGAGGTGACAACGAGAATTAGTTCTACATGCAATCTTCGAGCCTACGGAATCTAGGATGAGGTTGCTAAGTGCTCGATAAGCTCAAGGGAGCAACATAAAAGTTTTTAAAATTTTTGACATGAACCTAATAAACGCAAACTCATGCAAAAACTCGATTATGAACATGCTCAGATTCCCAACATGCATTTCCTAGGCTATCATTGTCAGAAAACAGTAAACAGAGTCCCAAGCACTTCAATATCGATATAACACTTCTCAACAAACTACACATGCATATCCATCAGACCATCTCCACCCCCAACTTCAAAATTTGACATTGTCCTCAATGCCATCCAGTCAGATAAAGCAAAGTAAAAAGGGAAGAAGAACTACACTTCCCTGACTCTTTGTGAAGCTGGCGAGGGCGAGGAAGCGGCGCACAAATGCATCGAAGCCCAAAATTGTCTTCTCTTCCTCGATTCCTAAAAAAAACAGCAAGCAAAGTAAGACTAAATTAATCTAAAAAGCAATAAAAAACAGCAACTAAACTAAAACATTAAAAACAGTCCATCGCTCGGATGCCTCCGAGAAGGGCAGAATTTTTAAAGTCGTTTGCTCGACTGTATTCTCTCCACAGACTCATCCATAATCTGTAAGTGCGGGGGACGATCCAGACTTGTCCACGTCCACACTTTTCCTGTAATCAATATTAAGAACATTTTGCACTCTTCGTGCCTCAAGCACGTGAATATCAGAATCGTTAGTGCAAAAACCAGCATTATCATCTATCAAATGTAAATCAGATTTTTTAACCGAGACATGGGAACCATCCCTCAAGCGCGAGGGTAGACTCCCATTCTCGTAATGCTCAACAACAGATACATTCTCAGCATTCACAAACGACTTCGATGCATTTATAAGAAACTCATTCACCATTCCATCAAATTCTACCGACAAGGCACCCCTATTAACATCAATTTTGACCTTAGCGGTCTTCATAAATGGGCGGCCTAGTAAAATAGAAGAGGAAACATGCGAAGAATTTACATTCATGTTCAGCACATAGAAATCGCATGGAAACAATAAGTCCTTCACTTTGACTAAAATGTCCTCAATCTTCCCTAACGGATGCACATAAGATCGATCGGCTAGTTGGACAACTATATTAGACTCAATTAAATCACCCAATTTAAGCACTTTAAACACATCAAAAGACATGACATTCAATAAATTTAGTACCGATAGTGCATGGGATAGTAAACATACCCGGATCGATGCACTTCGGTGGAAGAGTACCTTGGAAAATTGCGGAGACAGTTTCTTTCTTCGTCTCATCACTCTTTCTTGACATTCTCTTGCTTGTGCACCACTTCTTGAGGAACTTTGCATATTTCGGCACTTGGCTTACTGCCTCAAGAAGCGGGATGTTGACCACCACCTTTTGGAAGGTTCGAAGGACCTCCGCATCCTCGGTCTCCAAAGTAGGCTTCGCAAGCCTACTCGGGAAATGTGCTCTGGCAACTTCCTCTGGTACACTGACCTTTTCATCTTTTCTCTCATTCTGAATCTCGGGAGCAGGCGGGGCGGACTTGTTCAGGCTGTCTGTAGCTTCCTTCACGGCTCTAGTGGAAAGTGACTTCCCACTCCTCAGCTGAATAGCACTCACGTTTTCACATGAGTTGACCGTGGTTTGGGAAGGAAGCTTCCCTCAGCTCTTGCTCTCAATCTTACTGATAGACACCGCCATTTGTGTCAGCTGCTTGTTCAGATTCTGCAGCTCGACCTTGTGAGAATTAAGCTCTTCTCGAGCTTCCTTTTGAAACTGGCTGGTGCTTGTGACAATGGTCCTTACCATTTCTTCTAATGAGCTGGAGGAGCTCGAGGCTTGAGCCTGGGTGGAAGAGTTAGGCCTATCGTGAGATTGGCCTTGGAAGCGAGATTGTCCTTCCCTGTTCCCATAGCTAAAGTTGGGGTGGTCGCGCCAACCGGGGTTATACGTGTTTGAATATGGGTCGTACTTCCTTGGGTTGGAAGCGTACCCCCCGATTGCATTGACCTCCTCCGCCTCGCGGGTTCCTCCAACGATCTTTTTCAGCATATTTCCGATCTCGGCCACTTGGGCCCTCATCTCAGTCATCTCATGACTCTGAGTCATCCCATGGACTTGTCCTTGCCCCCGAATACCAAACTGATGCGAGTTTGTTGCCATGTTTGCTATGAGCTGTTTGGCCTCAACCGGGGTCTTGTCAATCAGAGCCCCGCCGCTCGCTGCATCAATCATTTGCCGATCGTGGGGCGTCATCCCCTCGTAAAAATACTGTATAAGCAGTTGGTCGGCAATCTGATGGTGTGGGAAGCTTGCGCACAGGCGCCCAAATCGTTCCCAGTATTCGTGCAGGGACTCACCTACGTCCTGGGTGATCCCATAAATCCTCTTTCGCAGTGTAGTGGCCAAGGATGCGGGAAAATATTTTTCCAGAAATACCCGCTTCATGTCCTGCCACGTGGTGATCGATCCGGAGGGCAGATAATATAGCCAATCCTTGGCCTTGTCCTTGAGCGTGAAGGGGAATGCCCTCATGTTCAACTGCTCCTCCGTGACTCCAGCGGGCTTCATCCCCGCGCAGACGCAATGGAATTCCATCAGATGTTTGTTCGCGTCCCCCCCTACGTTGCCATGAAAAGAAGGTAACTGGTGAATTAAACCTGATTTTAATTCGAAGTTACCTGCTACCACGGGGTAGTTTATGCATAGGGGCTGCAGGTTCAGATCTGGCGCTGCCAGTTGGTTTAGCGTCCGCGGCGCGTCACCTTGCGCCATTTCTTCAGCCAAGAAGGGATTGCCTTTTTCTCCTTCAAACGGTCTCTGCCCCTCCCGGGCTTCTTTCCTCAACCGCCGCTCCTCTCTGTCGATTTCTGGGATAAACTGCAATCCACTAACCTCAGAGGAACGGGTCATAAACAAACAAAAATTCAAACATACAATTTACAAACAGAAAAAATTTTCAGCCAACCATCGATTAACCAAATTCAAACTTCAATCATAATTTTAATCAAATTTGCCTACTCCCCGGCAACGGCGCCAATTTTGGTAACGATATTTTTGAAGTATCGCTATAATCTCAAGTTGTCGAGGCTTGCCAAAATACGATTTATAAGCCTATAACCAAGGCTTTGCAGCCAGTGGTAACAGGGTCGATCCAAGGAGAAGGTGTGATTAAAATTACTATTAAAATTGGGAATTAATTAATTGATTTGGTTTTGTAACGGGGGATTTGTTTAGCATGCAAGGAAAGTAATAAAGTGCTAACGGAAGAATAACAAGTAGAAAAACGCGTGCACGGTTTGGGAGTTTCGGGATTAATTGCTAGACAATTTCAGTTCATCATTTAATACTAAATTCATGGCATGCGGTTTATGATACACACGGACGACTACCCGAGAAGCCCCAAGGTAGCCGGCTCCATAGATATTTATCAGACCACACAGTTCCGATTAAACTTTATCCCAAATTGCATTAAGGTAATCAGCAGTTTTATCGCAATTGTGTTGCAATCTAGAAAGATGATCCGCAACTACATTTTCGCATCCTTTCTTATCTCTAATGTCTAGATCAAACACTTGCAGCAACAATACCCATCTAATTAACCTAGGCTTAGCATCAGCCTTCCTCATAAGGTATTTTAGTGCAGAGTGATCAGTGTACACGATTGTCCTAGTGCCTACAATGTAATTCCTAAACTTCTCACAGGCAAATACTATAGCTAGCATTTCCTTTTCCGTGGTTGTGTAATTACATTGTGCCTCATTCAGTGTCTTACTAGCATAATATACAGGATGTGTTAGTTTGTCAATCTTTTGTCCTAGCATAACCCCTACTGCATAGTCACTCGCATCACATAACATCTCAAATGGGAGATCCCAATTTGGTCCTACTATAATAGGTGCTTTGACTAATGCTTCCTTAAGGGTTGTCCAGGCTAAAAAACATTCTTTTGAGAAGCTGAATGGCTTATTAAGCTCTAGAAGTTCACACAAAGGTTTAGAAATTTTTGAAAAGTTTTTAATGAACCTTCTATAGAAACCTGCGTTTCCTAAGAAACTTATAATAGCTTTTACATTCTGAGGTTCCACTAGCTTCTCTATTATTTCAATCTTAGCCCTATCGACCTCTACCCCTGCTCTAGAAACTCTGTGACCTAGGACTATCCCTTGTTCCACCATAAAGTGGCATTTCTCCCAATTAAGGACTAGGTTGGTCTCCTCACACCTAGCTAGGACTTGTCCTAAGTTCTCTAAGCAATTTGTAAAAGAATCACCAAAGACTCAGAAATCATCCATAAATATCTCTATCATGGATTCATCTAAGTAAGAGAAAATAGCCAACATGCACCTTTGGAATGTTGTTGGTGCATTGCATAAGACAAAAGGCATTCTGCGAAAAGCAAACGTTCCAAAAGGACATGTGAAGGTTGTTTTCTCCTAGTCCACAGGGTCTATGGTGATTTGGTTATATCCAGAATAACCATCTAGAAAGCAGTAGTAGGCTCGGCCAGCTATCCTATCTAACATCTGGTCTATAAACGGTAAGGGAAAGTGATCTTTTTTTGTTTCTTTATTCAATTTTCTATAGTCCATACAGACTCTCCATCCTGTAATAGTTCTAGTTGGAATTAGTTCATTACTCTCATTCACTACTACAGTCATCCCCCTGATAGCTCCATTTTGGAGCTATAATTATGTCCCTAATTCACGTTTATTATTGGCTTAATCTTGTTTATATGTGATTATTGCAGGTGTTCTCGGTAATTCGCCCTCGGGAGCGTTTCGGCGCTTTTCGGGGCTTAATATCGCAATTTAAAGGCCTAAGAACACTTCCCGGGAAGACCCGTGCAAAGGCATGAAGGTTGAGCGCTTTTGGGAAAATGAAGGCAAAAATCCATGCATCAACCCGAGAGCTAGCGTCGAGCGACAGCGTCGCGACGCTAGCTCGACGCTGCCCAGCGTCGAGACGCTGCCCTAGCGTCTCGACGCTCCGAAGTCTGAAGCGCTGAATTGAAGAAAAAACCCGAGAGCAAGCGTCGAGTGACAGCGTCTCGACGCTCGCTCGACGCCGCACAAGCGTTTCGACGCTGTGCGAGCGTCTCGACGCCACCCCGACTGCGCGCGCGCGTTATTTAGGGCTAAGCGTCTCGACGCTGCCCTAGCGTCTCGACGCTACGACGGATTACTTAAGTTTTTGTCCGATTTTAGCCGCCATTATCATCTTCCACCTAGAGCTCCGCGCCTGATTTGACGTCCAGCAGCTGTTTTCCACCATGGGAGGGGCTAGGAAGCTCGATTTGAAGCCGTCCCACACTACGCAAGTCATGAGTGAGTAGATTTACCGTTTTTGGCTCGGGATTGTAAGGATAAATGTAGTATGAACTCTTGGTGAGGTTGTAGACTGAAATTCTGATTTGGTTGGATATTTTATTGAATTGAATTCTATTTCTTAGCTTAATCTATGAGCACGTTTGAATGATTTAGGACTAGGCACCCTTGATTTTGAGCATTGGTAACGATATTTTTGAACTATCGCTATAAACTCAAGCTGTCGAGGCTTGCCAAAATAAATTTATAATGCCTATTGCCAAGGCTTTGCAGCCAGTGGTAACAGGGTCGATCCAAGGAATAGGAGAGTTGAATTTACTAGTGAAATTGGGATTTGATCGATTAATTGGTAACGGGGGGTTTTAATCATGCAAGAAATCAATAAGAAAGCTAACGGAAGAAAGAAATAATATGTAGAAAACGTGTGTACGGTTTGGGGAGTCTCGGGGTCAATTGTTAGACAAATACAACTTATCATTTAATTCTAATAACATGGAATTCAGTTTACTATGCACGCGGACGACTACCAGAGAAGCCCCAAAGTAGCCGACTTCATGGATTTTAATTAGGCCACACAGTCCTAATTACACGTTATCTAATCTCACATTAAGATGATCAGTCCTAAGATGAATTTAGACAGTTACTAGCTAACCGCGACGAACATTTGGGCGTGAATTCTAATTGCTAGTAGGTTGCCCGCAAACGCCGTATGCAACCAACAATTATCCTACCCGACCCGATACTTCGATTTAGTTCTATTTACCTGTGTTACTTAGTCGAGCAGTGAGAGGCACGGCATCGCTACTCTTTAACATACACAACATGCGAAACTATCCGAGTGTCAATCAACATAATTTAACATGCGCGTTGGATTAAGCAAGGTAAACAAATGCACGTAAACAGAACCAATATGCAATCTAAATTCAGATTATCAAAGCTATAAAGGTCTAACAAAATTCCCCTAAACAAAATCCCAAACCGTCACCCTTACCTTAGCCGCTCATGGCGCGGATCGTCAATCCCGCTCCACCAACGACCATGGAAGAGTTCATCTACGTATTACAAATGGAAATGGAGCTCACTCGCATGCCAACAATGGCGGAGCTCCACGGAAAGTAGAGAGAAAATGGGGAAGAAGGGAAGAAGAATGGCCGGATTCCGTTGAGAGATGAAGGAGAAAAGGCTTGGAGAATCCTCCCCAAAATGTGCAGAAAAATCGTCCTTAAGCTACTGCCTTCGTCGTAGCGTCGAGACGCTAGGCCAGCGTCTCGACGCTGTGCCCTAAGTGATCCGCGCGCGCGCGCGCTGGCGTCGCGACGCTGCCCCGATGAATTTCCTGCGCGCGCCTCCTCCGGAGCGTCTCGACGCCAAGCAGGGTCTCGACGCCAGGACAGCGTCGAGCTAGCGTCTCGACGCTATCACTCGACGCTTGCTCTCGGGTTTTTCCAGCGTCGAGCCAGCGTCTCGACGCCATAGCTCGACGCTGGCTCTCGGGTTTGGGGCTGATGCTTTGCCTCTCCAAGGCTGTTTTGGCCCGTTTCTTCACGGAACAAACTCCTCTCTTCCCGATGCATTCCCGGGGCGCTAAAACTCTGCTTTAAGCGCTCGAACATGCCCAATGGACGCACGAGCTCTTTGCCGCTTTTCTCCTACAAAAGAGATACATTTAATCAATTGGAAGCGGCCTTTAGCTATGATTAGGACGTAATTAATAGCTCCAAAATGGAGTTATCAAACACCCCCAACTTAAACATTGCTAGTCCTCGAGCAAGCACTACAAAGACATTGACTCTAAGGACGCGTTTACATATATTCTAACTCAAACCTCCATGCATATTGAAATTTAAACACGAGCATAATCATGGAAACATTTTGTTCATGCATTAACTAGGACATATCAAAAATTAACTCTTGCCCCCTAACGTGTGTGTGTGCTAGACAACCACTCCTAAACTCACGTAAACCCGGAAAACCAACATGCAACGCACATCCCATTTCCCCCCTACTTCTAGCGTTTAAGAACAGCTACGCTTGACTTACACGAAAGAGAGAAACAAATTAAGAGACCTAATTATTTTCTCATTCTTTTTCTTTCTTTTCAAAAGTACTTTGTACTCTTTTATTTGGGTTCTTTGAACCAACTTTTCATTTCTTTTTCCTTCCTACTCGAGTTGCCTAACACGTCAAATTCATGCATAAAACTTCACGTTTTTAAGGACTTACGCTCACTTCTTTTAAGCGCTTAAAAAGAAGGAGGAGCGCCTCGAGAGGAATTTTTCTACAAAACATGCTTTTCTATTTTTTTTATTAGGCTAAGCACATGCTTCCTCAATTAATTAGCTACTAACTCTCATGCAACAAGCTACCTAAGGGTGCCTTTCGGGGTGACAACGAGAATTAGCTAAACATGCGATAAACCAAGCTTACGGAATCTAGGGAGAAGTTGCTAAGTGCGCGATGAGTGCAAGGGAGCAACAGAAAAAAAATTTAAAAATTTTTGACATGAACCTAATAAACACAAAACTCATGCAAAAACTCGAATATGAACATGCTCAGAATTCCAACATGCATTTCCTAGGCTATCACAGTCAGAAAACAGTAAACAGAGTCCCAAGCACTTCAATATCTTTATAACACTTCTCAACAAACTACACATGCACATCCAACGGGCTACTCCACCCCCAACTTCAAAATTTGGCATTGTCCTCAATGCCAATCAGTCAGATACAACAAAGTAAAAGGGAAGAAGAAATACACTTCCCTGACTCTTTGTGAAGCTGGCGAGGGTGAGGAAGCGGCGCACGAACGCATCAGAGCCCAAAATTGTCTTCTCTTCCTCGATTCCCTAAAAAAAACAGCAAGCTAATTAATACTAAAAAGCAATAAAACTAAACTAAAGCATAAAAACAGTTCAACACTCGGGTGCCTCCGAGAAGCGCAGAATTTTTAAAGTCGGTTGCTCGACTGTATTCTCGAAACAGACTCATCCATAGTCTGTAGGTGCGGGGGACGATCCAGACTTGTCCACGGCCACACCTTTTCCACCGTTCACCTGAAAAACATTTTGCACTCTTCGTGCCTCGGGCACGTGAATATCAGACATGTTAGTGCAAAAACCATCAGTATCATCCATCAAATTCAAATCAGAAATTTTAACCGAGACATGGGAACCATCCCTCAAGCGCGAGGGTAGACTCCCATTCTCATCATGCTCACAAACAACAGAAACATTCGCAACAGATTTCCCATCAAATAAAGAAAACTCATGCAAAGTATCATCAAACTCTAACGACACGACGCCCTTATACACATCGATTTTGACCCTAGCGGTCTTAAGAAAAGGGCGTCCTAACAGCATAGAGGACGAAGCATGCAATGAATTTTCTTTCATATCTAGAACAAGGAAATCGGCGGGAAACGTCATATTCCCAACTCTAACTAAAACATCCTCTACCTTCCCCCTAGGACAGATGCTCGACCCATTAGCCAACTGAACAGAAACATTACATTCATGCATTTCATTCAAATTCAATTCACGATATAATGCATAAGACATAACATTAACAGAGGCTCCTAGGTCTAACATGGCGTTATGAACAATTTTACTACCTATAGTGCATGGGATAGTAAAAGTACCTGGGTCGTTGCACTTTGCAGGCAACGTACCTGGAAGTATGGCAGAGACGTTCTCTTTCTTTTTCTCAGTCCCTCTGGACTTCCTTTTCGTAGTGCACCAGCTCCATAGAAATTTCGCATACTTGGGCACTTGACTAACTGCCTCTAGGAGCGGGATATTCACCATCACCTTTTGGAAGGTTCGCAGGACCTCCTCGTCATCGGATTCCAAAGTAGGCTTCGCAAGCCTACTCGGGAATGGTGCTTTGGCAACATCCACAGGTACACTGACCTTCTCATTTCTTTTCTCATTCTGAGTCTCAGGAGCAGTCGGGGTGGACTTGTTCGGGCTGTCCGTGGCTTCCTTCGCAGCTCTGGTGGAAAGTGACTTCCCACTGCGCAGCTGAATGGCACTCACATTCTCACATGAGTTAACTGTAGTTTGGGAAGGAAGCTTCCCCGAGCTCTTGCTCTCGATCTTACTAATAGACACCGCCATTTGTGTCAGCTGCTTGTTCAAATTCTGCAGCTCTTCCTTATGAGAATTTAGCTCCTCGCGAGCCTCTTTTTGGAACTGGCTGGTGCTAGTCACGATGGTCCTGACCATCTCTTCAAGTGAGCTGGAGGAGCTCGAAGCTTGAGCCTGGGTGGAAGAGTTAGGCCTATCTTGGGACTGGCCTTGGAAGCGATTTTGTCCTTTCCTGTTCCCATAGCTGAAGTTAGGATGGTCACGCCAACCGGGGTTGTAAGTGTTAGCATATGGATCATACTTCCTCGGGTTGGAAGCATACCCCCCGATTGCATTGACCTCCGCCTCTTCGCGTTGTCCTCCAACAATTTTCTTCAACATACTACCTATCTCGGCCACCTGGGCCCTCATTTCAGACATCTCATGGCTCTGAGCCACGCTGTGCACTTGTCCTTGCCCCCTGATCCCAAACTGCTGCGAGTTGGTAGCCATATTTGCAATGAGCTGCTTGGCCTCAACTGGGGTCTTGTCAATCAGCGCCCCTCCACTCGCTGCATCGATCATCTGCCTGTCGTGGGGCGTCATCCCCTCATAGAAATACTGTATGAGCAGCTGATCGGCGATCTGGTGGTGTGGGAAACTCGCGCACAGGCGCCCAAAGCGTTCCCAATACTCATGCAGGGACTCACCTACATCCTGGGTGATCCCATATATCCTCTTCCGCAGAGTAGTGGCTAGGGATGCGGGAAAGTATTTTTCCAAAAATACCCGCTTCATGTCCTGCCACGTGGTGATGGATCCGGAAGGCAAATAATACAGCCAATCCTTGGCCTTGTCCTTGAGCGTGAAGGGGAATGCCCTCATATTCAGCTGCTCTTCCGTGACCCCTGCGGGCTTCATCCCCGCGCAGACGCAATGGAACTCCATCAAATGCTTGTTCGCGTCCTCACCTGCATTTCCATGGAAAGAAGGTAACTGGTGAATTAAACCAGATTTCAGTTCAAAGTTACCTGCTACCACGGGGTAGTTAATGCACAAAGGCTGCAGGTTCAGGTCTGGCGCTGCCAGTTGCTTCAGCGTCCGTGGCGCTTCACCTTGCGCCATCTCGTCAAACAAGAAGGGATTGCCTTCTTCTCTTTCAAACGTTCCTTGCCCCTCCCGGGCTTCTCTACGCAACCGCCGCTCCTCTCTGTCAATCTCAGGAATATACTGCAAACTACCCTCAGAGGAACGGGTCATACACAAACAAAAATCTAAACATACAAACTACAAACAGAAAAAAATTTCAGTCAACCATCAATAAATCAAATTCAAACTCCAATCATAAATTCAAACAATTTCCTATTCCCCGGCAACGGCGCCAATTTTGGTAACGATATTTTTGAACTATCGCTATAAACTCAAGCTGTCGAGGCTTGCCAAAATAAATTTATAATGCCTATTGCCAAGGCTTTGCAGCCAGTGGTAACAGGGTCGATCCAAGGAATAGGAGAGTTGAATTTACTAGTGAAATTGGGATTTGATCGATTAATTGGTAACGGGGGGTTTTAATCATGCAAGAAATCAATAAGAAAGCTAACGGAAGAAAGAAATAATATGTAGAAAACGTGTGTACGGTTTGGGGAGTCTCGGGGTCAATTGTTAGACAAATACAACTTATCATTTAATTCTAATAACATGGAATTCAGTTTACTATGCACGCGGACGACTACCAGAGAAGCCCCAAAGTAGCCGACTTCATGGATTTTAATAGGCCACACAGTCCTAATTACACGTTATCTAATCTCACATTAAGATGATCAGTCCTAAGATGAATTTAGACAGTTACTAGCTAACCGCGACGAACATTTGGGCGTGAATTCTAATTGCTAGTAGGTTGCCCGCAAACGCCGTATGCAACCAACAATTATCCTACCCGACCCGATACTTCGATTTAGTTCTATTTACCTGTGTTACTTAGTCGAGCAGTGAGAGGCACGGCATCGCTACTCTTTAACATACACAACATGCGAAACTATCCGAGTGTCAATCAACATAATTTAACATGCGCGTTGGATTAAGCAAGGTAAACAAATGCACGTAAACAGAACCAATATGCAATCTAAATTCAGATTATCAAAGCTATAAAGGTCTAACAAAATTCCCCTAAACAAAATCCCAAACCGTCACCCTTACCTTAGCCGCTCATGGCGCGGATCGTCAATCCCGCTCCACCAACGACCATGGAAGAGTTCATCTACGTATTACAAATGGAAATGGAGCTCACTCGCATGCCCACAATGGCGGAGCTCCACGGAAAGTAGAGAGAAAATGGGGAAGAAGGGAAGAAGAATGGCCGGATTCCGTTGAGAGATGAAGGAGAAAAGGCTTGGAGAATCCTCCCCAAAATGTGCAGAAAAATCGTCCTTAAGCTACTGCCTTCGTCGTAGCGTCGAGACGCTAGGCCAGCGTCTCGACGCTGTGCCCTAAGTGATCCGCGCGCGCGCGCGCTGGCGTCGCGACGCAAGGCCAGCGTCGCGACGCTGCCCCGATGAATTTCCTGCGCGCGCCTCCTCCGGAGCGTCTCGACGCCAAGCAGGGTCTCGACGCCAGGACAGCGTCGAGCTAGCGTCTCGACGCTATCACTCGACGCTTGCTCTCGGGTTTTTCCAGCGTCGAGCCAGCGTCTCGACGCCATAGCTCGACGCTGGCTCTCGGGTTTGGGGCTGATGCTTTGCCTCTCCAAGGCTGTTTTGGCCCGTTTCTTCACGGAACAAACTCCCCTCTTCCCGATGCATTCCCGGGGCGCTAAAACTCTGCTTTAAGCGCTCGAACATGCCCAATGGACGCACGAGCTCTTTGCCGCTTTTCTCCTACAAAAGAGATACATTTAATCAATTGGAAGCGGCCTTTAGCTATGATTAGGACGTAATTAATAGCTCCAAAATGGAGTTATCAAGCATGTTCATTTGTTAAAGGATTTGATGCCGTGCCTCTCGTCTCCGCCAAGTAACAAGGAATTATGGCACCTTGAGCGTATTGGCGTCCTTACGCTCTTGGTGTTCGTTCTTCCCGAATTAGGATTCCAAATCGACATACTAATTTCGCGTCCAAATTAGATAGTCGTCACAGTTAGCTTGTTGCTACCGTTCGGTCTTGGGAGAGCGTTGGCCGCCAATGTCCGGACGGTATGCTTGATTAGCATAATTAATCATGTTTAATTAAATCCATGGAGCATGTCTGAGTTATTTATTAATTTTAGACGAGCTGTGCATTCGTTAAATTGTTTAACCATAATACTCATCAACCTATGAACCAAGGGGCATGCTAAATTTATTCCGATCATCCCGAGTCGGAAACTCCGTTAGCTAAATTTTCCCATTTTCTTCGTTCCATCTTAGTTACTTGAAAACCAACAATTACCCCTATTTTACTTATATTAATAGTTTGCAAATTTAATTAAGATTAAGTCAAAATACCTTAATTCCCTGTGGATCGACCCCGTTGCTACTATCCTACAAATAGTTTAGTGATTTCGGGCACTTATAAATTTATTTTGGCGGGTCTCGACAACCCGATGATTGGCGATAGTTCAATAATTTCGCTACCAAAATTGGCGCCGTTGCCGGGGAACTAAGTGTAATTCGGCCTAATTTAAATTTGATTTGTTAACTTTTAATTTTCACTTTAAATATCTCTGTTTATTCTTTTATTATTTGCAATTTTGATCTGTTTGTTTAAGTGTGCTAGAAGTGTCAAATTTTTATTGAGAGAATGGAGATTGATGACGAGATGGGAGTCCACAAAACGCTCAGACAATGGACATCATTTGCTATGGGCCACCAACCTTCTTGTATTTCCTACCCGGAAATTTCAGGTGAGTTTGTGCTTAAATCAGGTGTGATTAACCTTTTACCCTCTTTTTGTGGTGAAGCAGATGAAGATCCTTACAAACATCTCAAGGAGTTTCAAATGGTAAGCTCCGCGATGAAGCCTGGCGACATAACAAAAGATCAGCTCTACCTGAGAGCTTTTCCATTCACCCTGAAAGGTGAAGCTCGAGATTGGCTGCATTACTTGCCATCGGGGACCATCTTTACTTGGGAGAAGTTGCAGAGTCTATTCTTGGAAAGGTATTTCCCTGCTTCAAAAGCCAGAGCCGTGAAAAGAGATATACGACAATTTGAGCAAAGAAAGGACGAGGCATTTCACGAATGCTGGGAGAGGTTCATTAAACTCTGTGAAAAATGTCCGAACCATTTGATAGCGGAAGTCGCGCTTATCGAATGCTTTTATGATGGGTTGCTCCCGCATGACCGCCAGATGCTTGATGCAGCAAGTGGAGGAGCCCTTTGGGAAAAGACACCTGCAGAAGCCAGACAGTTGATCTCTAATATAGCTGAGAACCGTCGCCAGTACGGAGGAAGAAACGAGCATTCTAAGATGTCTTCCGACATAGAAGTGCTCAAAGAACAAGTGTCTCAGGTATTTGGTTTAGTTCATACGATGCAAGAAAAATCATCTCAGGATGTTTCTTCTATTTCAGGTAAAGCCATTGAAAGCATGTTCAAATCGCTCATGGAAGCTAGCGACGAGACAAGGTCGCAGATTAAGTCTCTAAGAGATGAATTCACGGAGGTGAAGGAAAGAATGAGTAGAATTGAATCCAAAACGGAAGGGGTTAGTGCGATAAACCTCAGAAGTGGTAAAGAAGTGCCATCTCAAACCACTCCCGTGAGTTCTCCGAAGGATTCAGAGATATCTCCAGATAAGTGTTCTCAAGCACCCTCTGAAACTGTTGTAACTCCTCCTCCTATTATTTCTATGAAGTCTTACACTCCCGTTGCTCCTTTTCCTAGTAGGCTAGCAAGGCCATCTAAGGAGGCCAACAACGCGGATGTACTTGAAACACTGAGGAAGGTTGGGATCAATATACCGCTGCTTGATGCAATTCAGCAAATCCCAAGGTACGCTAAATTCCTTAAGGAGATGTGCACTATGAAGAGGAAGACTAAAAGTGCTGAGAGAGTCGTGGTAAGCAAGAATGTTTCTGCCCTGCTAACCCAAGGTATTCCAAGCAAATGCCAGGACCCAGGTATGTTCCTATTGCCATGTACTATAGGGGATAGAGAAATCGAGCACGCTATGCTAGACTTAGGAGCTTCAATTAATGTTATGCCATATTCAGTCTATAAGAGCCTCGGTTTAGAAGGTATGCAGGAAACTAGTATAGTTATCCAGTTAGCTAATAGGTCTTCTATTCACCCTCTAGGGTTGATTGAAGATGTGTTGGTTAAAGTTAAAGATTTAATCTTCCCTGCTGATTTTTATGTGATAAATTTGGAAGAAAACACATCCACCACTTCTGTTTTACTTGGTAGACCATTCATGAAAATCGCTAAGACAAAAATTAATGTGCATGATGGAACTTTGTCTGTTGAGTATGAAGGGGATGTGTTCGAATTTAATGTATTTGATGCAATGAAACAACGTGCTGATGTGCATTCTGTCTGTAAAATCGATCTTATAGATGCTTTAGAACAAGAAGAATGCATGACTGTTGTTGATGGGGATGACCCACTCGTTTTTACTGAAATTGTTGGCAAAGTTGAAAGTAGTGTTCCCATAGTGACTGATTTGTCTGAACAACCTACTTTTGCTTTAGAGACATGTGAAAAGCCATCTAAAATATTACCATCTCTTTTGCAGGCTCCCAAGTTGGAATTGAAGGAGTTGCCGGGCCATCTCAAGTACGTGTACTTGGACTGCGAGAAAAATAGGACTGCGAGAAAAATTTTAGATTGTGGGTTTTTCTGGCCATCACTGTTTAAGGACTGTTATGAGTTTTGTAAATCTTGCGATCAGTGTCAGAGAAAAGGGACCATCACTAGTAGGAATGAAATGCTCCAAAACCCCATTTTAACTTGTGAAATTTTCGAGGTTTGGCGTATGGACTTTATGGGACCCTTTCCCCCTTCATTTGGTTTTGTCTATATCTTATTGGCTGTGGACTACGTGTCTAAATGGGTGGAAGCTAAAGCCACCAAAGTTGATACCGCTAATGTTGTTTCCAGTTTTGTCAAATCTAACATTTTTAGCAGGTATGGAGTTCCACGAGCCATCATAAGTGACCAGGGGAGTCACTTCTGCAACAAAACGATCCAGGCCTTGATGAGGAAATATGGGGTCAATCATAAAATCTCTACCCCATATCATCCTCAGACCAATGGTCAAGCGGAGGTTTCCAATCGAGAAGTGAAGAGTATCCTCGAGAAAACAGTAAGTCCAGGAAGGAAGGATTGGAGCCTCAGGTTGGACGACGCTTTGTGGGCTTACCGTACGGCTTACAAAACCCCCATAGGGATGTCTCCCTACCGGATGGTTTATGGTAAAGCCTGTCATCTCCCCGTGGAGATCGAACACAAAGCTTACTGGGCCGTGAAGAAGTGCAACATGGACTTTGACTTGGCGGGCGAAGAAAGACTCCTCAAATTGCAAGAACTGGAGGAGCTTCGCCTGGATGCATATGAGAACTCGAAGACCTACAAGGAAAAGACCAAAATGTTCCACGACAGGCGAGTCGTCAGGAAACACTTCGAAGTTGGTCAGAAGGTCCTCTTGTTCAACTCTCGCTTGAAGTTCATGCCAGGTAAACTTCGTTCCAGGTGGCTTGGTCCTTTCATTATAACTGATGTCCATCACTATGGTGCAGTCAAGATTCAGAGCCTGGATACGGAGAAAGAATACACGGTGAATGGCCAGCGATTAAAGATCTTTCATGAGGGAATGTCAGAGGACTTCGACGATCATGCCTACTTGAAAGAGCCTGATTATGAGAAAGGATAAATTGAGTTTTGGTAAAGTCGAGCAATCGACTCTAAAAATTTGCGCTACTCGGAGGCACCCGAGCTTGAACTGTACATGCTTTTTGTTTACTTACCGTCTTTTAGGATTAGTTTAGATTTCTACTCTGATGTTGTGAATTTTCAGGTGAAACAATGGCTCATCCTTGCGGTTTATTGGCTAAGGTTAAAGCGCGCTCTACAACCCTCTAAGTCGCAACTCAGGGAAGGTTTTCTTTCCTTTTGTTTTGACTGTGCATATTCGGTCCAATGAGGACATTGTCAATTTCTAAGTTGGGGGTGGTGGGTTGTGCCTTATAGTGATTGTCGAGTTTAGTTGTGGAATCCTGATTTACTTGTTGAGTTATGGTGAAAGCATGCTAGTCTGACTATGAAATTCTGTGATGTACTGCTGAGGTCTTCGTATTTGTATTTGTCATGAAATTCAGCACAATTGCATATGTTAAGGCCATTTTGAAAATTTTTCAAAAATATTTCCCGGTTTAAGCTTCGCATGTTAGCACTCTATCTTGGATCTGTGGGTTTAGTGTAGCTCTGTTTGTTTTGAAATTCGTTGTCACCTCGAAAGGCAACCTTAGGATGGGCTAAGATTCGATCTTGTTTGTAATCCTTGCGTTCAAAAGTTTAACATGATCTTTAGGCTAAAAGAAAAGGAGCACACGCTTCATAAAAAGAGAAAGAGTAATCTTCTGAGGCGTTCCTCCTTCTTTAGTTGCCTTAGTAGCCAGGGGCGGTCGTGTAACCCACGGTCGCCACTGCATGAAAAGGATGCACAAAGAAGTGAACGCTAGTCCTTTGGTAGAGGTACTTTTGGGGTACTCCAAATTCAAGCTGTCGAGGCTTGCCAAAATACAATTTATAAACCCGAATACACCGAGCTATTTGTAGCTAAGTGGCAACGGGGTCGATCCACAGGGAAATAAGAAATTTAATCTAACTAAGTCTAATTTGCAAGAAATAAAAGAATGCACAAATCAAAGAATAGTAATTTGGTTTTGGGGGAAGGGAGCTCCTAATTATGCTAACGGAAAATTAAATGATAACGTGCAAAAATTAAACGGTTGTGCTCAACTTCGAGAAGTGGACTTGCTCGTTATGGATGTTCGGATCATTGATACGGTTTACGCGTTAGCTAATTCATGCACACAATTCATTTGGTTATTCCTAACTCAAATGACCCAAGGAATTAATTAGAAGCGTGCAATTCTAATTAAACTTAGCCAATAATCTATCCAAGGTAGCGACCCCTAAATCGATTACGTGCTAGTGACGGGAACATTGCGACGGCCTAATCCTAAGACTAATCCGGTTTCTCTCTTGCCTTAAGCCTAACATGAAAACGTTAATTAATTCAGTTTACCAATGTCACTTTGGGCCGAACTAATTAGCCATGCTTAGACCCGTGCTACCTAGCGGTATGGGCAATTATACGTCCCAACCTTTAGCCCTCTATCATGCATAAGAATTAGAGCGTCAATCTAATTTAGCTACACATGCTAGAATTTGATGAAGAACAAGCAAGAAGATGCATAAACAAGCCAATTGTCTTAACATTCACAAAGGGGAAAATCTCCCCAAACATCCATAATTTACAAACCCATGCTCAAAATCAAGCACATACCTTGGTTTAGCCTTCCATGGAGGTTGGATTACTCCAATCCACCATGGAAGTGCTTGGAATCATGCACAAGAAGAGGAAGAAGTACAAAAATGGTGGAAAAATCGTCTTGGAACCGAGAGGAGAAGCTTGGGGAAGAAGAAGGATCGAAAAGTGGCTGCAAATCTGCAACTTTCACGCCTTTTAAGCTCGTAGCGTCGAGACGCTAGGCCAGCGTCTCGACGCTGTGCCCTAAGTTGGCAGGCGCGCGCGCGCGGGGCGGCGTCGACACGCTGCGCGGCGTCGAGACGCGCGCGCGGCGTCGAGCGAGCGTCGAGACGCTTGCGCTCGACGCTTGCTCTCGGGTGGATCTTCAAATGCACGCTTCAGAGTTCGGAGCGTCGAGACGCTCGGCCAGCGTCTCGACGCTGTCGCGCGCGGACACGGCGAGGCGGACACGGGCGTGGGCGCGCGGGCGCGCGCGGACATGGGCGAGGCGCAGCGGGCTGGCGCGCGGGCGCGAGGCGAGGCGGCGCGCGCGGGCGCGCGCGCGTCTGGCCGTCTGGGCGCGGGCGTGCGGTGCTTGCGAGCGGCGCGCGCGGGCGCGCGCGCGTGCTGCGTTCGTTGGGCGCCTGGGCGCTGGGCGCCGGCGCCTGGGCGCTGCCCTCTCGGCTCTTAGCCCACTTTTGGGTCGTTTTGGCTCCCGAGCTCCGTTTGGCCTATCGTTTTGACCCGAACACTTCCCGAAACATGTTAAATGACCTTTTTAGCCCCGAAAATCATCAATGGACTTCCCGAGCTCTTCACCATGAAATCACCTACAAGGAAGCATTTTAATCAATATATATCATGGTTTTAGCTAGAATTAGGGACATTAAGATAGCTCTATTTTGGAGCTATCAAAATACCCCCGACCTAAATCTTGCTAGTCCTCGAGCAAGGTATACTCTAAATAATCTCCAAAGAATTAAATGCATGCTTGGACTCTAATCTCAATGCTTGTGAAACAAGGTACTTGTAGTAAATTCAAAACCATCAAAAGCATGCAAAAGTTGAAATCATTTCAAAATTTAAACTCTTATTCCCTTACGTGTGTGTGTGCTTAGCACCTCTCAACCTAGCTCACGCAAGCCCGGAATAACCTTATATAGTCCTATAACTCGTTTTCCCCCTACTTATGGCGATAAGAACAGTCTAACGGCTTTTAGTGATAGGAATAGCAACAAAACATAAGGCCTAATTTTTATTCTTTTCTTTGAGTACTTTGTACCCATTTTCTTTTCTTTTGAACAACTTTTTTTTTTTTTTTTTCTCCTAGAGAGCCTAACACGTCAAACCAAATTTAGCTTCACGTTTTTAAGGACCATTGCTCACTTCCATTAGTTCCCCTTTCATGCAGTGACAACCGTGGGTTACACGATCGCCCCTGGTTACACGGGCAACACAAGAAGGAGGAGCAACTCTGGAGGTTTTATTTTTCATGCTAACACTTTTTTTTTTAGGCAATAGCTTCGCTATACACAAATGAGTTATTACTACTTCTACACATTAAGCCTCCCTAATGGTACCTTTCGGGGTGACAACAAGGTTTCAGACAAAATAAGACCATTCTAGACCTACAGAACTGAGGATAAGAGTGCTATGTGCTCGGTGAATGTAGGGAAATAACAGAAAAAATTTTAAAATAGGCTCAAAATATGTGCATACATCGTCAAATTTTCGAATCATGCAAATACGGAGTGTTCACAAGCAAATCACAGACCGTCCTCATCGGACACATGCATTCAGATTCTAATCTAACAGCCAGAGTACACATATGCCCGACAACTACTAAGAAGTCTCATCTCTATGTATCAACAAACTCCACCCCCCACCTTAAGATATGCATTGTCCCCAATGCATTCAACTATAAAAACAATAAAATTCTAAGGGAACAGAAAACCTCCCCTGAATTTTATGGAGCTGACGGGCGGAGATGTGCACCAACGTCCTCCAATGGGCTCTCGAATCGTCGACCGTTCCACCTTTTCTCCTAGGAAAATAAGAAAACAAACAACAATTCAAAAGCTAAAAAAAAAATCAAAAGCAAAGCGATAAATGACAAAAATACAGTTCAAACTCGGGTGCCTCCGAGAAGCGCAAATTTTTAAAGTCGATTGCTCGACTGTATTCTCTTGACCACTCATCCATAGTCAAACTTGGAAGAATCCCCATCCATCTTCCTAATCACCTCTTTCCTGCGAAAATCCATGAACAAGTCTTTCTCTCGCGCCTTCTGCGCACATGCAACATCAATTTTAAATTTTGAAGGTTTAACAAAAGGTTGATCCCATAAAATTGATGCAAAAACGTGAGAGAAATTTTCATGCGTTCCTAAAGCATAAGGATCAGCAGGAAAGAACGGGTCATTAACTTTGCCCAAAACATCTTCCACCTTTTCCAAAGGGTGCACATTAGAATTATCAACCAATTGCAAAGTAGAACCAGATTCATGCAAGTCATTCATTTTAAGCTCATCAAAAACAGCATGCGACTCAACATTAACCGGTGGCTCTAAATCTAGCATGGGTTGATTAATCATTTCATTTTCAGTAGTGCAAGGTAAAGTGGAAGGAAGTAGATTAGCAGGGTTCTCAACAGTTGTCAAAGTAGAAACAGATGAATCACAAAATTCAGTCAAGGATGGCTCATGCAACTCATAATCATCAAAAAGTTCAGTTAAAAATAATGGGTCATCCCCATCCTCAACAGTCATGCATTCATTACGAGTTACAGATTCAAAAGTGTCTACTTGACAAAGAGAGAAGACATCATCATCATGCTCTTCTACATCGGGCAAATGCATCTCAACAACCTCTCCGCCATACTCAACAGATAAAATGCCCTTATCCACATTAATTTTAGTTTTAGCAGTTTTCATAAAGGGCCTACCTAATAAGATCGAAGCATGCGAAGAGGAATAGTTTTCATCCATTTTCAGAACATAGAAGTCAACAGGAAAAATTAATTCATTAACTTGCACTAACACATCTTCGATAATTCCAAAAGGATGCACAGAAGTTCTATCAGCAAGTTGAATAATTGTTCCTGTTTTAGTCATTCCTTTCAGTTTCAGTTTCTGATAAATGGAATACGGCATAACACTAATGGAGGCTCCTAGATCGAGCATTGCTCTTCTAATATGCATACCTCCAATCTTACAAGGGAGAGAGAACATACCTGGATCGCCGCATTTAACCGGTAAGTTCTTTGTGATCACTGCAGAGACGTTCTCACTTACCACGACGCGTTCACTCTCCTTTGTCTTCCTCTGGTTGGTGCAAATTTTCCTGAGGAACTTGGCGTACCTCGGAATTTCCTTCAGGGCGTCCAACAGAGGGATGTTGATCTCTACCTTCTTGAATGTGTCCAGGAACTCCTTCTCGTAGTCCTCCTTAGGCGGTCTCGCTAACCTGCTAGGAAAAGGAGCCTTAGGCACATAAACTCTAGTGCATGTAGGATCAAAATTTACCCCATGCCACCGTGGTTCGGGATTTCCTGTCTGTGGCTCGACGTGGCCATGATCGACTTCCACCGGCGGGGTACTCGTGGGAAGCTGCTTCCCACTTCTCAGGGCGATGGCACTAGCATTCTCAGCTTCCTGCTTTTCCATCCTATTTATCTTCTCGGTCGCCAGGGACATTTCCTTAACCACATCTTGCATCTGAGTTCCAACGTTATCGAGCTTGTCCAAGGTGTCTTGCTGTGATTTGGAAACTACCGCAATTATAGCTTTAAGCATGTCCTCAGCGGGTCTACCTGAAACAGAAGATTGGGATTTAAGAAAGTCATCCTGTAAAGCGAGAACAGCTTTACTTACCTCAAAAAGCTGAGCCTTAAGCTCGTCCACGTCCTTTCTCAAGCGAGCTTGCTCCTCGCTTCCGTCTCCACTCCGCTCCAAGCTTCTAGCCAAGTTGGAAATTAAAACTCTAGCTTCAGCGGGTGTCTTGTCCATGAGCGAACCGCCACTGGCGACATCAACTAACTGTCGGTTTGGCGGTAAGAGACCCTCGTAGAAATTCAGAATTAGGCGTTGGTCAGACACTTGGTGGTTAGGACAATCCTCACATAACCGACCAAATCTCTCCCAACACTCAAGAACGGTCTCTTTTTCTCCTTGCTCAATTCTATTAATCATTCTTCTAAGGGCGGCGACTTTGGGAGGTGGAAAATATTTCGCATAAAACGCTCCCTGCAGCTCAGCCCAAGAAGTGATGGACCCGGTCGGTAGGTAATACATCCACTCTTTCGCCTCCCCATTTAAGGAGAGAGGAAAAACTCTGAGGTGGAGTTGATCTTCGGTGATGTCGTCGGTCCTAAATGACGAACACACCATCTTGAATGCCTTGAGGTGTCTGACTGCATTCTCATCTGCATTACCACAAAAAGAAGGTAATAAGTTAATCAGACCAGCTGTAAGTTCAAAATTACCTGAAGCTACCGGATACAAGATACTCGATGTGTTCCGGCCTAGCTCAGATGATGCAAGCTCCCTCATGGTTCTTTGATGCTCATAATTACCCCCGACCTCCATCTTGGCGCTTCTTTTGAATTTTCAAAGAATGACTGCGCTCCAAGAACTCAAACAAAAACGGGTAAAATAATACAAAAGAATAAAACTGTACAAAAAGCAAAGAAAAATTTTAAAACCAACAAACTAAACTTAACTAAACTAAATTAATTAATTCCCCGGCAACGGCGCCAATTTTGGTAGAGGTACTTTTGGGGTACTCCAAATTCAAGCTGTCGAGGCTTGCCAAAATACAATTTATAAACCCGAATACACCGAGCTATTTGTAGCTAAGTGGCAACGGGGTCGATCCACAGGGAAATAAGAAATTTAATCTAACTAAGTCTAATTTGCAAGAAATAAAAGAATGCACAAATCAAAGAATAGTAATTTGGTTTTGGGGGAAGGGAGCTCCTAATTATGCTAACGGAAAATTAAATGATAACGTGCAAAAATTAAACGGTTGTGCTCAACTTCGAGAAGTGGACTTGCTCGTTATGGATGTTCGGATCATTGATACGGTTTACGCGTTAGCTAATTCATGCACACAATTCATTTGGTTATTCCTAACTCAAATGACCCAAGGAATTAATTAGAAGCGTGCAATTCTAATTAAACTTAGCCAATAATCTATCCAAGGTAGCGACCCCTAAATCGATTACGTGCTAGTGACGGGAACATTGCGACGGCCTAATCCTAAGACTAATCCGGTTTCTCTCTTGCCTTAAGCCTAACATGAAAACGTTAATTAATTCAGATTACCAATGTCACTTTGGGCCGAACTAATTAGCCATGCTTAGACCCGTGCTACCTAGCGGTATGGGCAATTATACGTCCCAACCTTTAGCCCTCTATCATGCATAAGAATTAGAGCGTCAATCTAATTTAGCTACACATGCTAGAATTTGATGAAGAACAAGCAAGAAGATGCATAAACAAGCCAATTGTCTTAACATTCACAAAGGGGAAAATCTCCCCAAACATCCATAATTTACAAACCCATGCTCAAAATCAAGCACATACCTTGGTTTAGCCTTCCATGGAGGTTGGATTACTCCAATCCACCATGGAAGTGCTTGGAATCATGCACAAGAAGAGGAAGAAGTACAAAAATGGTGGAAAAATCGTCTTGGAACCGAGAGGAGAAGCTTGGGGAAGAAGAAGGATCGAAAAGTGGCTGCAAATCTGCAACTTTCACGCCTTTTAAGCTCGTAGCGTCGAGACGCTAGGCCAGCGTCTCGACGCTGTGCCCTAAGTTGGCAGGCGCGCGCGCGCGGGGCGGCGTCGACACGCTGCGCGGCGTCGAGACGCGCGCGCGGCGTCGAGCGAGCGTCGAGACGCTTGCGCTCGACGCTTGCTCTCGGGTGGATCTTCAAATGCACGCTTCAGAGTTCGGAGCGTCGAGACGCTCGGCCAGCGTCTCGACGCTGTCGCGCGCGGACACGGCGAGGCGGACACGGGCGTGGGCGCGCGGGCGCGCGCGGACATGGGCGAGGCGCAGCGGGCTGGCGCGCGGGCGCGAGGCGAGGCGGCGCGCGCGGGCGCGCGCGCGTCTGGCCGTCTGGGCGCGGGCGTGCGGTGCTTGCGAGCGGCGCGCGCGGGCGCGCGCGCGTGCTGCGTTCGTTGGGCGCCTGGGCGCTGGGCGCCGGCGCCTGGGCGCTGCCCTCTCGGCTCTTAGCCCACTTTTGGGTCGTTTTGGCTCCCGAGCTCCGTTTGGCCTATCGTTTTGACCCGAACACTTCCCGAAACATGTTAAATGACCTTTTTAGCCCCGAAAATCATCAATGGACTTCCCGAGCTCTTCACCATGAAATCACCTACAAGGAAGCATTTTAATCAATATATATCATGGTTTTAGCTAGAATTAGGGACATTAAGATAGCTCTATTTTGGAGCTATCATCCTTAAAAATGTGAATCTTGCCCGTAGTCAGATGCACTGTGCAATGAAATTGCAGGCAAACTGAAACGAAAGTAAGATTGACATGTTAGGCGCTCATGAAGATCAATGAAAATGAGAAAAAAGATGCCTTGCGTTATATTACTTGCATGAGCGATGAACTGCCCTTAGCTGTTCTGTTAAGCCATAAGTAGGGGGAAAGCGAAATTTTAGGATAGATAGAGCTGTTCTAAGCCTGTTGAAATCTAAGATCGAGGAGCTAAATCCGAAGCGTAAATAGGGAAGCATCTTTAAATTTTCCAAATTGTTCTCAACCAATGCATGCATGCAGCTGTTCTTTCAAATGCAATTGCCCTGTCTTTTCCAGTATTGAGAACCGAGTCCCTAGCATGCATTCTCGTTCTATTTAATTAATCAGAATTCCACCTTGCTCGAGGACTAGCAAGATTTAAGTTGGGGGTGTTTGATAGCTCCATTTTGGAGCTATAATTATGTCCCTAATTCACGTTTATTATTGGCTTAATCTTGTTTATATGTGATTATTGCAGGTGTTCTCGGTAATTCGCCCTCGGGAGCGTTTCGGCGCTTTTCGGGGCTTAATATCGCAATTTAAAGGCCTAAGAACACTTCCCGGGAAGACCCGTGCAAAGGCATGAAGGTTGAGCGCTTTTGGGAAAATGAAGGCAAAAATCCATGCATCAACCCGAGAGCTAGCGTCGAGCGACAGCGTCGCGACGCTAGCTCGACGCTGCCCAGCGTCGAGACGCTGCCCTAGCGTCTCGACGCTCCGAAGTCTGAAGCGCTGAATTGAAGAAAAAACCCGAGAGCAAGCGTCGAGTGACAGCGTCTCGACGCTCGCTCGACGCCGCACAAGCGTTTCGACGCTGTGCGAGCGTCTCGACGCCACCCCGACTGCGCGCGCGCGTTATTTAGGGCGCAGCGTCGAGACGCTGCCCTAGCGTCTCGACGCTACGACGGATTACTTAAGTTTTTGTCCGATTTTAGCCGCCATTATCATCTTCCACCTCGAGCTCCGCGCCTGATTTGACGTCCAGCAGCTGTTTTCCACCATGGGAGGGGCTAGGAAGCTCGATTTGAAGCCGTCCCACACTACGCAAGTCATGAGTGAGTAGATTTACCGTTTTTGGCTCGGGATTGTAAGGATAAATGTAGTATGAACTCTTGGTGAGGTTGTAGACTGAAATTCTGATTTGGTTGGATATTTTATTGAATTGAATTCTATTTCTTAGCTTAATCTATGAGCACGTTTGAATGATTTAGGACTAGGCACCCTTGATTTTGAGCATGTTCATTTGTTAAAGGATTTGATGTCGTGCCTCTCGTCTCCGCCAAGTAACAAGGAATTATGGCACCTTGAGCGTATTGGCGTCCTTACGCTCTTGGTGTTCGTTCTTCCCGAATTAGGATTCCAAATCGACATACTAATTTCGCGTCCAAATTCGATAGTCGTCACAGTTAGCTTGTTGCTACCGTTCGGTCTTGGGAGAGCGTTGGCTGCCAATGTCCGGACGGTATGCTTGATTAGCATAATTAATTATGTTTAATTAAATCCATGGAGCATGTCTGAGTTATTTATTAATTTTAGACGAGCTGTGCATTCGTTAAATTGTTTAACCATAATACTCATCAACCTATGAACCAAGGGGCATGCTAAATTTATTCCGATCATCCCGAGTCGGAAACTCCGTTAGCTAAATTTTCCCATTTTCTTCGTTCCATCTTAGTTACTTGAAAACCAACAATTACCCCTATTTTACTTATATTAATAGTTTGCAAATTTAATTAAGATTAAGTCAAAATACCTTAATTCCCTGTGGATCGACCCCGTTGCTACTATCCTACAAATAGTTTAGTGATTTCGGCACTTATAAATTTATTTTGGCGGGTCTCGACAACCCGATGATTGGCGATAGTTCAATAATTTCGCTACCACCCCCCCTTCTTAGGTACACATTGAATTGGACTCACCCATTGACTATTGGCTATAGGGAAGATTACACCTGCATCTAACCATTTTATTATCTCTTTTTTAACTACCTCCTTCATGGAGGGGTTCAACCTACGTTGGTGATCTACTCGGGGTGTATGCTCTTCTTCCAATATTATCTTATGCATGCAGTAGAAAGGGCTAATACCTCTAATGTCAGCAATCGTCCATGCAATAGCCTTTTTATGTTGCTCAAGAGGTAATATCAACTCAATTTCATGCTTTTCACTTAATTTGGACGAAATAATAACAGGCAAAGTATCATCCTTTCCTAGATATGCATACTTAAGATGATCAGGCAATGGTTTCAATTCTAAGATAGGTGGATGCTCAATGGATGGTTTCAATGGATTCATGGATCTTTCAGTCAAGTCATTAGTCATACAAACATGCTGAGGTTTATCCACATGTATATTGTTAAGTCTCTGAAAGTGACTTATTTAGGACCCATTTAGCTTAAGAAGATGTGCACTTTTAGGTGTTTTTGATAGCATTTAGCCTAGACCTATGCTTAAATATGAGAATGAGAAGAAGGTAGCTAAATTAGGACTTATGCACAATAGGAAAGAAAAGGGTTCAAAACCGAAGAAAAAGAATGAAAAAACTGCATTGCGACAGCATTGCGAAAACATTGCTGAGGCCGCAATTATTCAAGTGAAAACCGTAAGTTGACTGATCCTTTTCTGTTAATTTCCGTAATTTCAGGGATTCGTTCTTTCTCCTCCATCCATTCTGATATATGACGTTGAAGATTGATGGTTCTCCTTGGCCCAAACGCACCTGCAAACTACTATAAAAGGGGGCCAAAGTCGGAGGTTTGATCATCATCCGAAAGCGTAGAAGCCTTCTCACAGTCCACTTTTTCTCCCTGTTTTCCTTTGCCGTCTATTGGAGTGAGAGTCTCAGCTGTTGGAATCGATAATCTGATAGGAAGGAGAGGAGATTCTTCTTCTCTCTCGATTGGATTCATCCAAGCAAGGCTGACCTTTCATCCCCTTCATTCGAGGCGACTGCAACGAAGCTTTCAAGCGCCATTTTACTGTTTTCTGTCGTTCTTCTTCTAATTTCCAGTTTTGATCATTGTTGTTCCTAGTTTAGTGTTTTAGTTACTGCATTTCGTTGTTGTCTGTCTTTGAATTACTGCCCTTAAGCTTACCTTTGTTCGATCAAACATTCAAAGTAATCAAATCGCAAGTTTCATTTCACGGGTTCCTTCTTCAGCTGCTACGGTTTTGTCTTGCTGTTTTAAGTTTATTTCCCTTCTAAGCATGTCTGTTTCATCTTACATTTCTTTTCTCTATATATCCATGAGTAGCTAAGTCACTTAGGGGCATGCTAATGACAGAACTATAGGCTAAAAAACGTGAACCAAGCATGTAGGATCACCTTCGAAACATTGATTGTATGTAAGCTTCATCCCACGGGCAATTTCGATTGGCCATCCATTTTGTCAAAAGAACTCCTAACCTCTGGAAGGAGTAAGAGTTCAGAGTCATATAATCATGCTAGCCTTTCATGGTAATCAGGAAACGGCCTAGGAATAGGCGTTTCCCTAGTACAAACTAAACACTTCTGTTTTAACAAGATGATTAAGACCTTACTTTGAAGTCGAGTAAACTTAGGAATCTAATGCATGGAATCGGACGATACATGAGATAGAGTGAGTTTGATGCATAGAGAGTAGATCCAGTGCTTGAGAATCGTATAATAATGCCTATAGGATAGTCATTAGTCTGCAAAATTTTCATTCTGTTAGCTGTTTTCTTCTTCGTTTATCAATTCCATCTCTTGTCCTTTGAGTCTAATTTCAACTTGCATTTGTTTATGTTATATTCCTTTACACATTCAGCAAAAATTAGATAATTAAGAACCAATTTTACCCCATCAAATTCACCCCATCTTTCTTAACAAATACACTTCGCGAATAGCTAAACATAAGTCTCTGTGGAAAAAACGAATGAAATATACTTACTACTTGCTGTGAGACCATGTATGCTTGCATGTTCTGAGTGCTCTCTCTGCTTTCTTACTTATTTATCTTTACACATTGAGCACGCAACAAGTTTTTGGCGCCGCTGCCGGGGACTTATTTTAAGTGAAAACGAAGTTTGTTAAGTCTGAAACACCAAGATATTTTCCATTGGATTTGATCCATTTCCATTTCTTTTTCAGGTACCATCTAGGGTAGTTTATGAATGAGACTCCAAGTAGTGATCTAGAGTTCAACCCTGAGCCTGAGAGATTATTTAAAGCTAGAAATAGAGCCAAGAAACGTCTCTTTAAACAACCCCTCTTACCTCAAATAGTTGCTGAAACCGCAGAGTCTCCGCAATCCACTCAAGAAGAAATGGCTGGAATAGATCAAAACCTGGTGCCTGTCACTCGCAATCCCATTGAAATAGCGAATGACAAGGATAGCGCCATCCTTTCATACCTCGTACCTATGCCTGGAGAGCTGAACCCCAGCATAATCCGTCCTGAAATCACTGCCAACTCATTCGAGTTAAAGCCAGTGATGTTCCAAATGTTGTCCACTGTGGGACAATTCTTTGGAATGGAAAATGAGGACCCCCATAACCACCTTAGGAACTTCCTAGGAGTTAGTGACACATTCCTGATTCCTGGAGTTTCCCAAGAAGCCCTGAGGCTATATCTGTTCCCTTACTCTTTGAGGGACAAAGCCAAAACGTGGTTAAATTCATTACCCTCAGGATCTGTCCTCAATTGGACAGACTTAGCAGAAAAATTCCTAGTCAAATATTTCCCACCAGATAGGAATTCGACCTTTCGTGATGATATCATCAAATTCAAACAAGCTCCAAGTGAGTCTCTTCACGAAGCTTGGACAAGATTCAAAGACCTTCTCATTAAATGTCCACACCATGGCATCCCATGGTGTATCCAAATAGAAGTCTTCTTTAAAGGATGCAACCCCAGCACCAGACAAGTTCTAAACTCATCCGCTGGAGGTTCCATGTTGTCCAAGAGTTACAACGAAGCTTATGAGATCTTGGAGAAGATCTCAGCATCTCACTGTAGGTGGTCAGATGATCCAGTTGAGCCAACTAGGGCTCAAGACAAGGATGCTCTAAGTGCAATGAGCACCCAAATAAACGCCCTGACCAACCTAGTTAAGCAAATGGCTCAGGCCAATCTCCAAACCAGTGCCAATACCGCCACAGCCATGTCAATGGGCACCCAACCAAGTCAAGGCGAGGCACTTGTCTGTGGATTCTGTGGGGAAGGGCACCCATATGAATACTGCCCTGGGAATCCATCCTCAGTCTGCTACATTGGAAGCCAGCAGCAGCCTAGGAATAACCCCTACTCCAACACCTATAACCCTGGTTGGAGAAACCACCCTAACCTGTCATGGGGTGGCCAACAAAACACTAACCAAAATTCTAACCAACCTAGACCGAGTGGAACACCTGGTTTCACTCCCCAACATAACCAGTCAATGTACCAAAAACCATACAATCAACCTGTAGGATCTTCTGTAGAAAACCTACTCAAGGAATACATCGCTAAGAATGATGCTACGCTTCAAAGCCAGCAAGCTACTCTTAGGAGCCTAGAAAACCAAATAGGCCAATTAGCCAATGAACTTAAGAGTAGGCCCCAAGGTAGACTCCCTGCTGACACCGAGGTACCAAGGAGAGATGGTAAAGAACAAGTTCAAGCAATTGAACTTAGGAGTGGAAGACCACTGGTGAGCAACACAAAAGACATACCAAAGAGAGTAGAGAACACTGAGTCTAGTGCTCCACTGGAGTCTCTACCCAACCAAGGTCCACCACCAACTAGCACATCAGGAGCCAGGCTAGAACCAATTATTGAGGAGGTAGAAGAAATTCCAAGGCCTCCACCTATCCTAAAGCGCCCTGACATACCTGCATATGTGCCACCACCTCCATACCCTCGAAGGCTTAAGAAGAAGCAGGAACAGGAAGTTCATTTTAATAAATTCTTAGAAATTCTTAAGCAAGTGCATGTTAACATTCCTTTTGTAGAAGTTTTACAGTCTATGCCTTCTTATGTAAAGTTTTTGAAGGACATCATTACTAACAAAAAAATAATTGGTGAGTTTGAAACAGTAAACCTCACTGAGGAGTGCAGTGCCATCCTCCAGAACAAGCTGCCCAAGAAGGAGAAGGATCCTGGTTCCTTCACCTTACCTGTAGAACTTGGAGGCAGGCATGTGGGCAGAGCGCTTTGTGACCTGGGCGCCAGCATAAATCTCATGCCCCTATCCCTATTCCGCCAGTTGGGAATAGGAGAAGCACGTCCAACCACTGTCACTTTACAACTAGCAGACAGATCCATTGCATATCCAGAAGGTAAAATTGAGGATATTCTAGTTAAAGTTGACAAGTTTATTTTCCTTGCAGATTTCATTGTCCTGGACTATGAGGCAGACAAGGAAGTCCCCATCCTGCTAGGCAGACCATTTCTAGCCACAGGTAGGGCACTTATAGACGTCCAAAAAGGTGAGCTCGCTATGAGGGTTCATGATGAAGAGGTGAAGTTTAGCGTATATAAAGCTTTAAGGTACCCCTCTGACCTTGAATCCTGTGCTAGCATGGACGTAGTAGACTCCTTGATGGAGGAACAATTAGAGCATGTATTATTAACTAAGCATGCTAACGAATATGTACAATTAGATATAGCTGACTTGAATGTATCTGACATAATGGATATACCTGTAGATAAACCACAACATGTATGTATGAATATAGATTTAACTGATAGATCTGTGAATCCTTTAAAGCCCTCCATTGAGCATCCACCTGTTTTAGAACTAAAACCACTACCTACTCACCTCAAGTATGCATATTTAGGAAGTAACGAAACTCTGCCTGTTATCATTTCTTCTAAATTAAGTGAAAAGCATGAGGTTGAACTGATTTTAATGCTTAAGCAACATAGGAAGGCTATAGCATGGACTATTGCTGATATTCGAGGCATTAGCCCTTCTTATTGCATGCACAAAATTATACTAGAGGAAGAGCACACACCTAGGGTAGATCACCAGCGTAGGCTAAACCCCTCTATGAAAGAGGTAGTAAAGAAGGAAATAATAAAATGGTTAGATGCAGGAGTGATCTTCCCAATAGCTAGTAGCCAGTGGGTGAGCCCCATCCAATGTGTACCTAAAAAGGGGGGAATAACTGTGGTAGTCAATGAGAACAACGAACTGATTCCAACAAGGACTGTCACAGGGTGGAGAGTGTGTATGGATTACAGGAAATTAAATAAAGAAACTAAAAAAGACCATTTTCCTCTTCCGTTCATTGACCAGATGTAAGACAGAATAGCTGGTAGAGCCTACTATTGTTTTTTAGATGGCTATTCAGGCTATAATCAAATAACTATAGACCCTAAGGATCAAGAGAAGACCACCTTTACTTGCCCTTTTGGAACCTTTGCCTTTCGCAGAATGCCTTTTGGCTTATGCAATGCACCGGCAACTTTCCAAAGGTGCATGATGGCAATCTTCTCTGAGTTGGATGAGTCCATGATAGAAATATTCATGGATGACTTCTCAGTCTTTGGGGACTCATTTTCAAACTGTCTAGAAAACCTAGGACAAGTCCTGGCTAGGTGTGAGGAGACCAACCTAGTCTTAAATTGGGAAAAATGCCATTTTATGGTGGATGAGGGGATTGTCTTAGGACATAGAGTGTCGAGGGCAGGAGTCGAAGTTGACCGAGCCAAAATTGAGATCATAGAGAAGTTGGTAGAGCCCCAGAATGTCAAAGCCATTAGAAGCTTCTTAGGGCATGCTGGCTTCTACAGAAGGTTCATTAAGGACTTTTCTAAGATAGCCAAGCCTCTGTGTGAGCTATTAGAGCTAAATAGGCCCTTCATCTTCTCTAAGGAATGTGTAGTAGCTTGGACCACCCTTAAGAAAGCACTAGTCACAGCCCCTATCATAGTAGGACCAAATTGGGATCTGCCCTTTGAGATGTTATGTGATGCCAGTGACTATGCTGTGGGAGTGATGTTAGGCCAGAAGATTGACAAGCTAACACACCCTGTCTATTATGCTAGTAAAACCTTGAATGAGGCTCAATGTAATTATACCACTACTGAAAAAGAGATGCTTGCTGTAGTGTTTGCTTGCGAAAAATTCAGAAACTATATTGTAGGCACTAGGACAATTGTATATACTGACCATTCTGCCTTGAAATATCTTATGAGGAAGGCTGATGCAAAGCCTAGGTTGATTAGATGGGTGTTATTGCTGCAGGAATTTGATTTGGACATTCGGGACAAGAAAGGATGTGAAAACGTGGTGGCAGATCACCTGTCTCGATTGCAGCACAATTGCGACAAAATTGCGGACCCCGCAATTTCTGATGCTTTCATTGATGAACATGTCTTTGCTTTGACTCATCGTGATAACGATGAGGAACCTTGGTTTGCTGACATTGCTAACTTCCGTGCATCACAGGTATTACCAGTGTTCAAGGGAGGACAAGAGAAGAAGAGGTTCCTTCATGAAGCAAGGAAATTCATCTGGGACGACCCCACACTTTACAGAACCTGTGCTGATGGCTTGCTAAGGAAGTGTGTTTCAGCTGCTGAAGCGAAGTCTATGCTGCAGCACTGTCACACATCTCCTTATGGTGGACACTTTGGTGGCCAAAGAACAGCTGCAAAGGTATTTCAGAGTGGCTATTATTGGCCAACGATCTTCAAAGATGCCCACAACTATGCCCACAGCTGTGATGAATGCCAAAGAACAGGTAACCTCAGTCGAAAGGATGAGATGCCCCTCACCTACATCTTAGAGTTAGAGCTCTTTGATGTATGGGGCATTGACTTCATGGGGCCATTCCCCCCATCATCAGGTAACCTCTACATATTAGTGGCAGTGGATTATGTGTCCAAGTGGGTAGAGGCCAAAGCATGTCCTAATAATGATGCTAAAACAGTCACCAACTTCTTGCATAGGCACATTTTTACTAGGTTTGGGACACCTCGTGCTATCATTAGTGATGAGGGGTCACATTTCATTAACAAGGCTATGGAAAAAGTATTGGCTAAGTATAACATTAGACATAGAGTAGCCACTCCCTATCACCCACACTCAAATGGCCAAGCTGAAATCTCAAATAGGGAAATTAAGAACATCCTAGAAAAAGTAGTCAAACCTAATAGGAAAGACTGGTCCTTCAAGCTTGAGGATGCACTTTGGGCTTATAGGACAGCATATAAGACACCTCTAGGAATGTCCCCTTATAGGCTGGTATATGGCAAGGCTTGTCACTTACCACTTGAGTTAGAAAACAAAGCATTTTGGGCCATGAAGGAATTAAATTTTTGTGTAAAAGATGCGGGGACACTGAGGTCTTTGCAATTACATGAGCTTGATGAGCTTAGGCATATGGCCTATGAAAATGCTAAGATGTACAAGGAAAAGACCAAGATTTGGCACGATAGTAGACTTAGAGTTAAGGACTTTAAGAAGGGTCAACTTGTGTTGTTGTTTAACTCACGGTTGAAATTATTTCCAGGGAAACTTAAGTCTAGATGGTCGGGTCCATTTGTCATTACTAATGTGTTTGTTCATGGTGCCATAGAGATAAAAAACTTGCAGCAAGGCCAACCATTTATGGTCAATGGGGCAAGGTTGAAGCATTACTATGAGGAAGGAGATGTGAAGACTCTCTCGGCCTTCCTCTTGACTGAAGCGTGACAATGAGAACGAGAGAGGACGAGTGGTTACTGTGCTCGTCAACATAAGGCTCATGCCTTAGTTTATTTTTTGCGATTTTCCGGTTGTCATTTGTGTGTTTTGTTGTGTGATTTTAATTACGTATTTGATATTGTTTTTATATCTTTTTGTAGGGAATCGAAAGAGGGAATCAAGGAGAGTAATCCCAGCTTTAAAAATCAAAAAACGATCGAGCCAAATAAAAGATACGGACGAGCAAAGTTTGAGAGTTTGATGAAAAGATATCCCTAGAATTGCGCTGGAATTGCAGGATCCGCAAAATAGAGCCGTTGGGATTTAGCCGTTGCCTTTATATCCGTTAGAAGGCGCTCGATCCATACGATTCTCTCATTCTCTGATTTCCAAGAAAACTGAGATTCTCTTCATCTTTGATCCTTCTCTCCAAGCCTCCAAGATTCGACAATGGTGTCCACAAGGGCTGAAAGATCCGCAGCCAAGAAGAAGGCCAATGATGCAGCTGAAGCAGCTGCGAGGGAAGCACTTCTGACCCTTGCAGATGCTGGGGCTGTACGCGCCGGACCTCTTCCCAAGCTTCCGATCCGTAAGAAGAAGTGGAGGGTTGTCACTAAGATCCCTGCTGGACCTTCTGAACCAGCGGGCACGCCCAAGAAACGCTGGTGGAGTATCGAGACGGCCGCCGAACCAAGCAAAGCCAAGACTCCCTCTGTGGAGAGTCAAGAATCAGATCGTGCGTCCCACGAGTCGCCAAAGAAGAGTTCGTCGCCGTCTGCCTCACCTGCGCACAACCCTTCACCATCTGAACCCGTGCACAGCCCAGAGCTATCATCATCGCCGCCTGCACAGAGCCCTGCGACGCCGTCGTCACCACTGAATTCCGTGCAGACGCCTACAGAGCCTGGATTCCGTGCAGAGCCTGACCCTGAATTCCCCTATGGGGAGTACCAGGAATCCACTCAGGGCAGTGGGGAAGGTGGTGAAGACGAGGTCTTCTCGCCTGCAAGGGAAGCTAGTGCCGAGAGTCCTGCACGGCAGGATGATTCCATGGAAGAGACGTTGGGGGCATGCCTCCAGCAGATCAATATTAAGGCTAAGCTCAAGAAGAGGAAGAAGGCCAAGATTGTCAAGGCCAAGCGATCCAAGAGACTGAAGAAGAAGAAGGCCGAGAGGGTGCCTTCAGCAGACAAAGAGAGCACTGAGCCTTCGCTCAAACGACTCAAGGTTGAGGCTGCCGAGTCAGCCAAGCCAGCAGATAAGGGGAAGGCCAACTTCTACCCTGAAGACGAACCTCAGTCAGTGAGGTATGTTTCATCTGACGCTGAATCGAGGGGCATTGAGTTAAGGAAGAGGGAGTTGCTGCACGAGAAAGGCTTCCTCGACCGACCTGCTGACCTGCCGCAGTTCTTGCGCGCAGGAGTGATCAACCATGGCTGGGAGGAATTCTGCAGACCGCCCAATCCAGCCTACACGAGCATGGTGTATGATTTCTACGCCAATGTGCTCAGCCCTGGGGATGGCCTGTCTATGGTCAGAGGGGTAGAAGTGGATTTCTCAGCCAAGGCCATCAACGAAGCCTATGGTCTCAAAGGCCAAGCACATACAGATTATGCACGGATCGTTGATGAGCCTACTGAGGCAGTGCTGGAAGAGGCCATTCGCACCATTGGCCAGCCTGAAGCTTCCTGGACCGTGTCACGCAATGGGAGGCACACTCTCATGAGTGCCAACCTCACGGCTAAGGCAGCTGTTTGGTTTTCGTTCGTGCGAAGGAGATTGTCCCCTGTGACTCACGAGACTACAATCAACCAGAGCCGATCGCTGTTGGTGTATGCGATAATGAGAGGTCTCACGATCAATGTGGGAGAAGTCATCACTGCGGCCATTGCTGAATGCGCCAAGAAAGGTAAGGGACCACTGTTTTTCCCTAATACCATAACCAAGCTATGTTTGCTTGCAGGAGTCCCCACCGAGCGCCTGGAGCAGCAGATGGCCTACACGGGCCACTTGGAGCTGCCTGCTAACCTGAGGCTGAGAAGGAAGCGGAATATGGAGTTTGAACTGGATAGGCTGGCTGCTGAACAGTCCCTATCCATGGCCTGCCTGATGGATATGCAGAGGAGAATGGCTCAATGGGCCACTTATGCGCAGGCGAGGGACAAGGAAGTTGCAGACCAACTGGGGTGCATCTTCCCTGACTTCCCCACAAATCTCCTGACTCCATGGGTGCCCCCACGACCACGGCAACCAGATGAGGATGAAGAAGTTTAAGTGCTGGTTTGAAGTGCACTAAAGGGAGTATTGCTGTTCCCTTAGAAAAAAAAACAATTTTCTGCTTTCTGATAGGACCATGTGAATTATGCTGTTTTTTGGTTCAATTTTGATCTGTTTTAGATGTTTAGTTTTATGTTTTTCCTTTTGCTTAGTATAGTCTGATGTTAGTTGACTAGGTAGGATAGTTTAGTTTTATTTTTAGGAAGCTTGAGTGACTGGAAAAAGCATGCTTAGGGGCCTTAATCAATGTTATATCTGCCCTGATCTAATTGCGAAATAATTGCGGTACCCGCAATTTTCATGACTAAAAGCATGTTTTGGACTGTCTGTTTAGCTAGGCTGTGATCTGTTTAAATTCTATCTTTTCCTGCTAACATGACTGCCTTATATGGCTTATCTAAATGCATGCTGGATGAGTGTCATAGGACACCATTTGATAGTTTAAATCGACCTCTAAAAAGCTCAGCATGCACAGCTTTAAGCCCTTAACCATCTGTTTTTTTTAATTACTACTGCTGTGATATTTTCTTTTCAATGTTCTGTCTATACCTAGGGCTTTTAGATTCTCTTTGTTTTACTTTAGACTAGATGCTTCTAGGACAAGTTTGGGGGTGTGCCACCTCAGACACTCATTGGGGACAATGAGTAGTTGAAGTTTGGGGGAGGCCACCCTAGGTCTAGGAACATTCCTCTCTCCCGTAGAAACATAAGCATTCTTCTTCTCCTTTATAAAAAATGATGAACTGAAAAAAAAATATAGAATAAAGAGGGGGGTCTCTCTTAGGTTGCTAAGTAATCAGTGCCAAGTGTGTGACCCACAAGTGGCATTGCATCAAAAGGCAACCAAAGCAGAGGTCCCACCTAAGTAAGAAAAGGGAAGAAGAATGTATACCTAGGAGTTATAACTTTGTGGCTTAGATGTCCTATTTAAAAAGAACTCTGATCCTCAATTAGCTAAGCACAAAGTTGTAATTCGTAGGGTTGTTTAGGGAGATGAGTGTTTATCCAATGTAGTGATGCCAGGGTTTAGGTTGTTCTTTAAAAGTACTACTGTCACCGTTAATACTAAGACTGGCATGACTCTAAGGAATCCTAGACAAATTAAGAATAAAACTAGAAGCATGTACTGAGTCTGAGGTAAAGCTAGGCAGAATTTGAAACCTTAGGGATAGTGGCATGATATGACAAAAGCAAATAGATCAGTTGTAGGAAGTTAATAAAAGCAGGTGAGTGTTAGGCAGGCAAAGTCAGAAGAAGCTAGGGGAGTTTTAAACTGAGAAGTGTGTCACAGGACAGCAGTGCTATAGATAGGGATATAGGGGAGTCAGTAGGTGGTTAAAGAAGGAGAAACAGCAGCCTAGGGAAGTCCTTAGTATGCTTGAGGACAAGCAAAGCCTTAAGTTTGGGGGTGTGTTAAGTCTCTGAAAGTGACTTATTTAGGACCCATTTAGCTTAAGAAGATGTGCACTTTTAGGTGTTTTTGATAGCATTTAGCCTAGACCTATGCTTAAATATGAGAATGAGAAGAAGGTAGCTAAATTAGGACTTATGCACAATAGGAAAGAAAAGGGTTCAAAACCGAAGAAAAAGAATGAAAAAACTGCATTGCGACAGCATTGCGAAAACATTGCTGAGGCCGCAATTATTCAAGTGAAAACCGTAAGTTGACTGATCCTTTTCTGTTAATTTCCGTAATTTCAGGGAATCGTTCTTTCTCCTCCATCCATTCTGATATATGACGTTGAAGATTGATGGTTCTCCTTGGCCCAAACGCACCTGCAAACTACTATAAAAGGGGGCCAAAGTCGGAGGTTTGATCATCATTCGAAAGCGTAGAAGCCTTCTCACAGTCCACTTTTTCTCCCTGTTTTCCTTTGCCGTCTGTTGGAGTGAGAGTCTCAGCTATTGGAATCGATAATCTGATAGGAAGGAGAGGAGATTCTTCTTCTCTCTCGATTGGATTCATCCAAGCAAGGCTGACCTTTCATCCCCTTCATTCGAGGCGACTGCAACGAAGCTTTCAAGCGCCATTTTACTGTTTTCTGTCGTTCTTCTTCTAATTTCCAGTTTTGATCATTGTTGTTCCTAGTTTAGTGTTTTAGTTACTGCATTTCGTTGTTGTCTGTCTTTGAATTACTGCCCTTAAGCTTACCTTTGTTCGATCAAACATTCAAAGTAATCAAATCGCAAGTTTCATTTCACGGGTTCCTTCTTCAGCTGCTACGGTTTTGTCTTGCTGTTTTAAGTTTATTTCCCTTCTAAGCATGTCTGTTTCATCTTACATTTCTGTTCTCTATATATCCATGAGTAGCTAAGTCACTTAGGGGCATGCTAATGACAGAACTATAGGCTAAAAAACGTGAACCAAGCATGTAGGATCGCCTTCGAAACATTGATTGTATGTAAGCTTCATCCCACGGGCAATTTCGATTGGCCATCCATTTTGTCCAAAGAACTCCTAACCTCTAGAAGGAGTAAGAGTTCAGAGTCATATAATCATGCTAGCCTTTCATGGTAATCAGGAAACGGCCTAGGAATAGGCGTTTCCCTAGTACAAACTAAACACTTCTGTTTTAACAAGATGATTAAGACCTTACTTTGAAGTCGAGTAAACTTAGGAATCTAATGCATGGAATCGGACGATACATGAGATAGAGTGAGTTTGATGCATAGAGAGTAGATCCAGTGCTTGAGAATCGTATAATAATGCCTATAGGATAGTCATTAGTAGCCCTTAACTCACCCATTTACACACTTTCGCTGCTGTTTAATTGCGGAAACATTGCGGTCCCCGCAATTCTGCAAAATTTTCATTCTGTTAGCTGTTTTCTTCTTCGTTTATCAATTCCATCTCTTGTCTTTTGAGTCTAATTTCAACTTGCATTTGTTTATGTTATATTCCTTTACACATTCAGCAAAAATTAGATAATTAAGAACCAATTTTACCCCATCAAATCCACCCCATCTTTCTTAACAAATACACTTCGCGAATAGCTAAACATAAGTCTCTGTGGAAAAAACGAATGAAATATACTTACTACTTGCTGTGAGACCATGTATGCTTGCATGTTCTGAGTGCTCTCTCTGCTTTCTTACTTATTTATCTTTACACATTGAGCACGCAACATATATCCATTATTTCAGACACATTTAAGTCAGTTATATCTAATTGTACATAATCATTGGCATGCTTAATCAACAGTTCATGCTCAAGCTGTTCTTCCATTAGTGAATCTACTATGTCCATACTTGCACAAGATTCAGAGTCAGAAGGATACCTTAGAGCTTTAAAGACACTAAACTTAACCTCCTCCTCATGAACCCTCATGGTGAGCTCACCTTTCTGGACATCGATCAAGGCCCTATCTGTGGCTAGAAATGGTCTGCCTAATAGGATGGGGACCTCCTTGTCTGCTTCATAATCCAGAATGATGAAGTCTGCAAGAAAAATAAACTTGTCAACCTTGACAAGAATATCCTCTATCTTACCCTCAAGGTAGGCTATGGATCTGTCTGCCAACTGCAAGGTGACAGTGGTAGGACGTGCTTCTCCTATTCCAAGCTGACGGAATAGTGATAGGGGCATGAGATTTATGCTGGCTCCAAGGTCACAAAGAGCTCTGCCCATGTGCTTGCCTCCCAACTCCACTGGTAAGGTGAATGAACCAGGATCATTCTCCTTCTTTGGTAGCTTGTTCTGGAGTATAGCACTGCACTCCTCAGTGAGATTCACTGTTTCAAATTCACCAATAATTTTCTTGTCAGTGATTATATCCTTCAAAAACTTAACATAAGAAGGCATAGATTGTAAAACCTCTACAAATGGAATATTAACATGCACTTGCTTTAGAATTTCTAAAAATTTATTAAAGTGCACTTCCTGTTCTTGTTTTTTCTTTAGCCTTCTAGGGAATGGAGGTGGTGGCACATATGTAGGCACTTCAGGTCGCCTCAGGACAGGTGGAGGCCTTGGAATTTCTTCTGGTTCCTCTATGATAGGTTCCAGTCTCACCCTTGATGTGCTTGTTGGTGGTTGACCCTGGTTTGGCAGAGAATCCAGTGGAGCACTAGACTCTTCATTCTCTACTCTCTTTGGGGTTTCTCTAGTGTTGCTCACCAATGGTCTCCCACTTCGAAGTTCAATTGCTTGAACTTGCTCTTTTCCATCCCTTCTGGGCACCTCAGTGTCAGCAGGCAGTCTACCTTGGGGTCTACTTTTTAGTTCATTGGCTAATTGCCCTATTTGGTTCTCTAGGCTCCTAAGGGTAGCTTGCTGACTTTGTAGAGTAGCATCATTCTTTGCAATGTACTCCTTAAGTAGATTTTCTACTGATGATCCTATTGGTTGTGATGGAGCGCATGTAGCGCAGCGGAAGCGAGACGGATCATTGGCACTCTAATTTCATCAATTTAGCTAAATAAGAAACATGCACAAAGCTTTGAAATAAAAGGAATTAGAACACATACCTCTTGTAGTTCTAAAGACTTCTCTTCCAAAGCTCAAATCTCCTCACGAACCCTTCGAAGCTTCCCTCGAACTCCTCGAGAACCACCTCCGGTAGTCCCGCTATCCTCGGGCCGAGCAACGGAGTGGTGGGACTCCTTTATGAAAGAAAAAGTTTGGAAGAAGAAGATGGGAAGATGAAAGTGATGAGGATTTTGTGAGAAGAAGTCTAACACTTAGCTTTCTAATTTCTCAAGTAACATGAACTCTTCATGCTCATCCAACATTCAAACTCTTTGAAATTTCATCAAAAACCAAACCATTTGAACTTCATCCAATTTATAGGCAATTCACATGCAACAAAGTCTTTGCTTAGCATGACACCTCAAATTGGATGGATTAGTCTTCAACCAAGTGTTCCAAAATTGATGAGTTTATATGCATGTTGTTGGTGATTCACAATCCACTTCACAACTTGGATAAACCCACTCAACTTGGATAAATCCACTCAACATGGATAATTCCACTTTGACTTATAATCACACTTGTAATATTTTGTCATTTTAAAATTAATTCATAATTAATTTTAATAAGCAAAATAAATTATAATTAATTAAACTTTTTAATTAATTAATATTATTATTTAATTCAATATCAAATATTAATTAAATAATAAGACTAATCTCGGTTTCTTAAACCGAATCATCACACATGAATCCCTATTCATGTTTTACACCGATCCCATATTTAAATCATATTTAAATATGTCCATCATTCTTCCAAAACCGAATTTCAATAAATTCAAATTCTTTTTCTCTCATATTGTTACACGGCTTAATCCGAGCTAGCCAGGAGAACCTAAAGGACCTACAGATCATGAGCTCCAACGATACGAGATTAACCGGTCAAACTCTTTAACCAAGCTAACCAACATTCGTTAACCCCCGGAGACTCCACTAAAGTCCAAGGGTTGCACTCTCCTCACCGTAGATATATTTCTGTCCTCTTGATATAACCATCATCAGTAAGTCGATCCTTCACAGGTCGTTCGTAATTACAGCTGGGTCAAAATAACCGTTTTACCCCCGTAATTACATTTTGTTCCTTAAGTCCCACTGATTCTCTAATGAACTATTGGTTTGTGGTCCAACCACCAAACCGATTGGTATGTGATCTCATCACTATACCAAGTCCCTCTCGGGCCAATGAGAGGGTGGGATCCCTAGTTCAAGACCCGGAGTCAGCACTTAAGGGAACAACCTCTCTACTAATCCCTCAGAGCGGGTAGGAGTGAATTCCATCTCGCAGGACTATGTTCCCAGCTACTTACCCGGTCTTATCCCCAAGATGGTAGGCTTATTGAGTCGGCGATCTCGGGCCACTCTCACCCATACAAGTCAAAGGATAAGCCCGAATAAACAGGAGTTCATAGCGTGCTCAGGATTCAGATCGAGTTACCTAGGTCATCATATGAAAAAATCGGTCTTTACAGTAAACGGAGTTATAAAGAAAGAGCGACTTGTTTCGCGGTTCAGTCTTATGCAAACTCATTGCATAGGACGCCCCCACTCACATGTCTCCACATGAACGATTTCGGATCACATCGTTTGTACTATACAAAGTGGGCCGCGTCCAATAGTGTCCCCAGGATAAGGTACCCAGCCTTATCCCTATACTATAGACCGTTCTGGCTATTACTTGAACTTGATCCACAATCATGTCATACATGAAGTTCTAGTATACAACCTATAGCCATGGGTTCTTTGTTTATTGGAGTTAGGTTAAAAGTAAAAACAATTCATTTTATTCAATAACAACTTTACTGAATAAATCTCAATAACAACTTTATTGCAAAATAGAATATACATTCAGTTTACAAACCACGAGTTTTAGGACATAAAACCCAACAAACTCCCACTTGGACTAAAACGTCAGTGGAGTATTACATGCGGGATGAGAAAAACTGGAATATCAAATATTTCCATGGTTTTTCTCCCACTATCCTACTGTACAACTCGTAGTCCTAGACTCACTAGGTGCCCCTCGAACACTTTAGCCGTGAGGGACTTTGTAAACGGATCAGCAATATTGTGCTCTGAGGCGATCTGCATGACGATCACGTCTCCTCGATGCACTATCTCCCTGATGAGATGATATTTCCGCTCTATGTGCTTTCCACGCTTATGGCTTCTTGGTTCTCTCGAATTTGCCACAGCACCAGTATTATCACAATAAAGTGTGATAGGCAAATTCATATTTGGAACAACTTCCAAATCCGTCAAGAACTTTCTAAGCCATACAGCCTCTTTCGCAGCTTCGCAAGCCGCGACATACTCAGCTTCCATGGTGGAGTCAGCAATACAACCTTGCTTTATACTCCTCCATACTATTGCCCCTCCGTTAAGAGTGAACACTGATCCCGATGTGGATTTCCTCGAATCCTTATCGGTTTGAAAATCAGAGTCAGTGTATCCTGTAAGGATCAAATCCTTCGCGCTATACACGAGCACATAGTCTCTCGTTCTCCGAAGATACTTGAGGATGTGTTTAACGGCAGTCCAATGATCATATCCTGGATTGGACTGGTACCTACTGACAATTCCTACTGCATAGCATATGTCGGGTCGTGTACATAACATGGCGTACATAAGACTACCGACTGCTGATGCATAGGGAATTCGTCTCATATCCTCAACTTCTTGAGGTGTCTTAGGACACTCTTCCTTTGACAATTGAATTCCATGCCTGAAAGGTAAAGAACCCTTCTTGGAATTCTGCATCGAATATCGTATCAACACCTTGTCGATATAAGATGCTTGAGACAACGCTAACGTTTTGTTCTTACGATTCCTTACGATTTGAATCCCTAGAACAAACTGAGCCTCTCCCAAATCTTTCATTTGGAATTGGGTCGCTAGCCATTGCTTAACGTCAGTCAGGAACCCTACATCATTCCCAATGAGTAGGATATCATCTACATATAAGACTAAGAAAGCTACAACAGAATTGACTATTTTCTTGTAGACACAAGGTTCGTCAACATTCTGTTCAAAGCCATAGGATTTGATCGCAGTATCAAACCTTATATTCCAGGATCTAGACGCTTGCTTCAACCCATAAATGGATCGATTAAGCTTGCAAACCTTTTGCTCTTGACCCTGAATTATGAACCCCTCTGGTTGAGCCATATAGATACTCTCTTCAAGATTGCCATTAAGAAAGGCTGTCTTGACATCCATTTGCCAAATTTCATAATCATAAAACGTGGCAATGGACAAGAGTATTCTAATCGACTTTAACATGGCAACAGGGGAGAAGGTTTCTTCATAGTCCACCCCTTCCCTCTGGGAATAACCCTTTGCCACAAGTCGAGCCTTAAAGGTTTGCACCTTACCGGCTTGGTCTCGTTTTCTCTTGTAGATCCACTTACAACCGATAGGTCTTTCACCATCAGGTTGCTCTACAAGATCCCAGACCGAATTGAAGTACATCGACTCCATTTCGAGGTCCATGGCTTTAAGCCACTGGTCCTTGTCTATGTCATTCATTGCCTGTTTAAAGGTCAATGGATCCTCAACGCCGTCATCAGGTATGACGACCTGGGTTTCCGTTAAACCCATGTAGCGGTCGGGTTGTCTCACATCCCTCCCACTACGTCGAGGTATTCTCAACTCTTGAGAAGGACCAGCCTGATCAACAACTCTTGTTGACCCATCTGTAGCTTTCCTGGAAAGTTCGGTCAAAACAATTTTGCTCGAAGGTTGATGATCTCTCATGTGGTCTTCCTCTAAGAATGTGGTGTTTGTCGATACAAGCACCTTATCTTGTTGAGGATCGTAAAATAGACCACCTTTCGTTTCCTTGGGGTAGCCTACAAATAGGCATAATTTTGAACGATGTTCCAATTTCTTTGGATTGGGCACCAACACATGTGCCGGACACCCCCAAATTCTGAAGTGACGTAAACTACCTTTACGCCCTCTCCATAACTCATAAGGTGTTTCTGAAACACTCTTAGAGGGAACCATGTTCAAAATATATACAGCAGCCTCTACTGCATATCCCCAAAACGAACTAGGCAGTTGAGCATAGCTCATCATAGATCGAACCATGTCTAACAGGGTTCTATTTCTCCTTTCGGACACACCGTTCTGCTGCGGTGTTCCGGGCGCTGAGAGTTGGGATACTATTCCATGTTCTATCATATAGTCCTGGAATCTTAAATCCATATACTCTCCACCTCGATCTGATCGGAGTATTTTAATCGTTTTACCTAATGTGTTCTCAACCTCTGCCTTATACTCCTTGAACTTTTCAAGAGCTTCGGACTTATGATGCATTAGGTAAAGATAGCCGTACCTAGAATAATCATCAATGAAGCTGATGAAATATTCATACCCTCCCCGTGCTTTAACATTCATCGGACCACAAAGATCTGAATGTACAAGCTCTAGAGTTTCTTTGGACCTATGACCTTTTTCAGAAAAAGATCGTTTGGTCATCTTGCCCTCAAGACAAGACTCACATGGTGGTAAAGAGTTGTCCTCTAACTGATTTAGGAGACCACTCTTAACCAATCTCCCAATCCTATTGAGATTAATGTGGCCTAGTCTCAAGTGCCAAAGATAGGTACTTGGAGAAAGTTTCTGCCTTTTAGTTTGAGTTTGAGCTGTTTTAAACATCTCGGTGTTCAAAATAGCTTTTGCCTCTGTTGGTCTTAACACATACAAGTTGTTTTCAAGTTTCGCAGAACATATATGTACACCTCTTTTGCTAATGAACGCTTCATTAAAATCAAAAGATACTTTATACAAATGTTCAAGTAAACAAGAGATAGATACAAGGTTCCTTTTAAAGCTAGGAACCAACAGTACATTTTCAAGTAAAATGAAACTATCTCTATATAACAACTTGACAGTTCCCACTGCCTTGGCTGAGACAACCTCTCCTGTTCCAACCCTGAGAGTTATCTCACCTTCAGCAAGCAGCTGCCAGGAACTAGTTTCCTGGAAAGAAGAACAAACATGGTTAGTGGCTCCTGAATCCAGTATCCAGGCAGAACTATCATGTTCCACTAAACATGTTTCAACAACGAGTAAATCATATTTACTTAGTTGTTTCTTCTCAGCTTTGCTCGCCATGAGGGTATCATGATAGACCGATGAGGACGGTTGTCCAAACATCATCTGTAATGAATCCATGATCTCCTTAGCGGAGACCATTACCTCATGCTTCTTAGCTAACACATCGGATGTGCTGGCCAAGATGTAGACTCGGGCTTTATCATTAGCCCTAGTCCACCTGTCAAATGCATCTCGAACAGTTCGAGTTGCAGATGAGCTAGGAGGGGGAGGACATTCCTCTGTTAAGACAAACCTAAGATCATCGATAACAAGAATCGTATTCAAGTTCGATTTCCAGGTCGTGTAGTTATCGCCGTTTAGTTTATCAGAAGCTAGTAATTGGATAAACGAGCTAGACATGCTGAAAAGAATGAATTCTATTAGTGAATTGAACTTAACCTATTTTTAACAACCAATCAAGAACTTTAGCAAAAGTAATAATGTACCCAAAAAATCATTATTAATTTGCAACGATACTTCAGTGAGTCAGAGCAACCGCTACCGAGGGGCAGTCAATCACTCCTTCACTGAACCAAGACATTCTTGACTAAATGCTAATACCAGAATAACTCATATTCCTATAGCACCTTAGTTATCGCTACTTCGGTCAAGAATCTACTAACAACTTAGTAATCCTTGTAAGTGTGACCCGCCATTTTCAGAACTCAGAGGTCGGCCCCAACAGTGCAACCGAATGGAAATGTCAGAGTTGGGAATGGACCTAAGAGACCCTATCCATTTCTGGAGATTGAGTTGTTCCGACTCCCATGAAACGGCCCTCCGAATGGACGGTGCTACTATGGGCAACCAGCAGGCGGAACATGGGAATCTCACGGTTCAACCTAATGGAGGAGACCGCAGGATGTATTGACATACTTCCTTCTCCCACTTACTATAAATACTTTCTCCATTCACCTTGCTCTTGATTTATGCAAACACCATCCGAATGGGGATGCCCTATTGACATCACGAGGCCGAGCATAAATCTCACGGTGTGAACTTTGCGGAGAACGTAGGAGGAGATTGATATATCATATATACCTTCTCAACACCACTACTAAGTATTTTAGAATGGTTTGGGTAAAGTTTTACTTAGGCATTATCCGGCTAAGACAATAAAACCTAAGTCTAGGTAGAACATACTTTTACCTAAGATGTCTAGGTGATAAACGTTTTATAACCTTACACCTCTCACGTGCATGCTCATAAAGCCGGGTTAACTTAACTCAAGTACCGGATCGATCCCCAGGTAGGAGGTGTTCCGTAAACCGTCATCTTAAATACCTCCAACCTTAGTGCAGGATCAAACCGGGTGAGTTCTCTCGTAACCTTAGCTTTACAAGATATCGACCTATTTTAACTATTAAAACGAATCGATACTAAATTCCTAATCGCATTGGAATTCTTTAACCCTTAGTGAGCATGCATTTATCTTTGTTATATATTTTAAATGTCTATCTCATTTTACAACGCTTTATAAAACAAAGACATTCTATAACATGCTTCCTAAGCTAGAATATAACCATTACATTCAATTTATAACATGCTTCCCAAGCAAGAATATAACAATTATATTCAACTAAGGCAACTATGTTGTATGTTTAATTTCACAATTAATATAACACTTATATTAATTTTACTTTTAAACAAGCAACATCCAATTCATAAATTAATATAACACTTATATTAATTCTCATGAATTAAGCATGCATACTATACAACATAACACTTATATTATACTTTCAATGCATGCAACATGCTTCCTATGGTGGGATTTGAAATCTATATGGCATACTTTATGCACATACAAGATACTTTAATTAAAACATACATTCACAATGCATAATTAATTAAACACACTAAAGTGGACCGGTTTTGGCATCACGGACAAGCAAGCAACTAAATTATTACAATAATAATTCATCAAGTAAGTTGAGACGCTTCCGAACCCTTCGAACCGCCACGAACCAGCTTGAATTTGCTTCAACCGGCCAAAAAAACAGCAACTACAAAACTTCAAAAAAAAAACTGAACCGGTCCATAACAGTTGTCCCGACTTCAACAGCCCGTAACTGGACCAATACCGACCCGAACCGGACCAAACGAATGCTGAACCGGACCTCCAGAGGGTGAAGAACAAGGAACCGGTCTGACTTTCAGTGAACCGGACCGCCCGAGGACCGAACCGGACTGTTTCTTCCACCTTGCGCTGAACCGGTGTTGTGCTGGAATTTTGCAGAAAAAAACAGCAAAAAAACAGCATGCTGTTTTTTCCGACACCCGAGCTTCTGTCTTCGAATTGACAGCCTATATGGACTCTAATGACTCCGAATTTTTTACAGACTCTTCTTCACACATTAAAGCCCATACACGCCCGGGCAATTACAAAACGAAGTACAAATAAAAGCTCAAAAAAATATGCCAAAACCGGAATCACACTTTAGACGCCCAGAAAAATAATTTCTAAAACAAATACCCACCGAGCTTAAATTGATGCAAATTGAGTGACCAAAAAACGCTCTGATACCAATTGATGGAGCGCATGTAGCGCAGCGGAAGCGAGACGGATCATTGGCACTCTAATTTCATCAATTTAGCTAAATAAGAAACATGCACAAAGCTTTGAAATAAAAGGAATTAGAACACATACCTCTTGTAGTTCTAAAGACTTCTCTTCCAAAGCTCAAATCTCCTCACGAACCCTTCGAAGCTTCCCTCGAACTCCTCGAGAACCACCTCCGGTAGTCCCGCTATCCTCGGGCCGAGCAACGGAGTGGTGGGACTCCTTTATGAAAGAAAAAGTTTGGAAGAAGAAGATGGGAAGATGAAAGTGATGAGGATTTTGTGAGAAGAAGTCTAACACTTAGCTTTCTAATTTCTCAAGTAACATGAACTCTTCATGCTCATCCAACATTCAAACTCTTTGAAATTTCATCAAAAACCAAACCATTTGAACTTCATCCAATTTATAGGCAATTCACATGCAACAAAGTCTTTGCTTAGCATGACACCTCAAATTGGATGGATTAGTCTTCAACCAAGTGTTCCAAAATTGATGAGTTTATATGCATGTTGTTGGTGATTCACAATCCACTTCACAACTTGGATAAACCCACTCAACTTGGATAAATCCACTCAACATGGATAATTCCACTTTGACTTATAATCACACTTGTAATATTTTGTCATTTTAAAATTAATTCATAATTAATTTTAATAAGCAAAATAAATTATAATTAATTAAACTTTTTAATTAATTAATATTATTATTTAATTCAATATCAAATATTAATTAAATAATAAGACTAATCTCGGTTTCTTAAACCGAATCATCACACATGAATCCCTATTCATGTTTTACACCGATCCCATATTTAAATCATATTTAAATATGTCCATCATTCTTCCAAAACCGAATTTCAATAAATTCAAATTCTTTTTCTCTCATATTGTTACACGGCTTAATCCGAGCTAGCCAGGAGAACCTAAAGGACCTACAGATCATGAGCTCCAACGATACGAGATTAACCGGTCAAACTCTTTAACCAAGCTAACCAACATTCGTTAACCCCCGGAGACTCCACTAAAGTCCAAGGGTTGCACTCTCCTCACCGTAGATATATTTCTGTCCTCTTGATATAACCATCATCAGTAAGTCGATCCTTCACAGGTCGTTCGTAATTACAGCTGGGTCAAAATAACCGTTTTACCCCCGTAATTACATTTTGTTCCTTAAGTCCCACTGATTCTCTAATGAACTATTGGTTTGTGGTCCAACCACCAAACCGATTGGTATGTGATCTCATCACTATACCAAGTCCCTCTCGGGCCAATGAGAGGGTGGGATCCCTAGTTCAAGACCCGGAGTCAGCACTTAAGGGAACAACCTCTCTACTAATCCCTCAGAGCGGGTAGGAGTGAATTCCATCTCGCAGGACTATGTTCCCAGCTACTTACCCGGTCTTATCCCCAAGATGGTAGGCTTATTGAGTCGGCGATCTCGGGCCACTCTCACCCATACAAGTCAAAGGATAAGCCCGAATAAACAGGAGTTCATAGCGTGCTCAGGATTCAGATCGAGTTACCTAGGTCATCATATGAAAAAATCGGTCTTTACAGTAAACGGAGTTATAAAGAAAGAGCGACTTGTTTCGCGGTTCAGTCTTATGCAAACTCATTGCATAGGACGCCCCCACTCACATGTCTCCACATGAACGATTTCGGATCACATCGTTTGTACTATACAAAGTGGGCCGCGTCCAATAGTGTCCCCAGGATAAGGTACCCAGCCTTATCCCTATACTATAGACCGTTCTGGCTATTACTTGAACTTGATCCACAATCATGTCATACATGAAGTTCTAGTATACAACCTATAGCCATGGGTTCTTTGTTTATTGGAGTTAGGTTAAAAGTAAAAACAATTCATTTTATTCAATAACAACTTTACTGAATAAATCTCAATAACAACTTTATTGCAAAATAGAATATACATTCAGTTTACAAACCACGAGTTTTAGGACATAAAACCCAACAGGTTGGTTATATGGTTTTTGATACATGGATTGGTTATTTTGGGGAGTGAAACCAGGTGTTCCACTCGGTCTTGGTTGGTTTTGACTTTGGTTAGTGTTCTGTTGCCCACCCCAAGAAAGATTTGGGTGGTTCCTCCAACCAGGATTGTAAGTGTTAGAGTAGAGGTTGTTCCTAGGCTGCTGTTGGCTTCCAACATAGCAGATTGAGGGTGGATTCCCAGGGCAGTATTCATACAGGTGCCCTTCCCCACAGAATCCACAGATCAGTGTCTCACCTTGGCTTGTTTGTGCGCTCATTGAGATGGTTGCTGCGGTCTTGACACTGGATTGGAGATTGGTTTGAGCCATTTGTTTGACTAGGTTGGTCAGGGCGTTTATTTGGCTACTCATGGCACTGAGTGCATCCTTGTCTTGAGCTCTACTTGGCTCTATTGGATCATCTGACCATCTACAGTGAGAGGCTGAGATCTTCTCCAGGATCTCATAGGCTTCATTATAGGTTTTAGAAAGCATGGAACCACCAGCTGACGAATTCAGCACTTGCCTTGTGCTGGGGTTACATCCTTTAAAAAAGACTTCTATTTGGATACACCATGGGATGCCATGGTGTGGACATTTAAGCAGAAGGTCCTTGAACCTTGTCTAAGCTTCGTGAAGAGATTCGTTTTCGGCTTGTTTGAATTTGATAATGTCATCACGAAAGTTTGAATTCCTATCAGGTGGAAAGTATTTGACTAGGAATTTTTCAGCTAGATCTGTCCAATTGACAACTGATCCGGAAGGTAATGAGTTTAACCACGTTTTGGCTTTATCTCTTAATGAGTAAGGGAAGAGGTAAAGCCTCAAAGCTTCTTGGAAAACTCCAGGGATAAGGAAGGTATCACTAACTCCTAGGAAGTTTCTTAGATGGTTGTGGGGGTCCTCATTTTCCACTCCAAAGAATTGTCCCACAGTGGACAACATTTGGAACATTACTGGCTTTAACTCGAATGAGTTGGCAGTAATTTCAGGGCGTATAATGCTTGGGTTTAGCTCCCCAGGCATGGGAACTAGGTAGGAGAGGATGGCACTATCCTTGTCATTCGCTATTTCGATGGGGTTGCGAATGGTAGGTGCTGGATTTGGTACTGTTCTATCCATTTCTATTTGATGGGATTGTGATGACTCCGCAGAGTCAGCAAGGTTTTGAGGTATAAGGGGTTGTTTGAAGAGACGTTTCTTAGCTCTGTTTCTGGCCCTAAGTAATCTCTCAGGCTCAGGATTGAACTCTAGATCGCTACTTGAATGCTCATTCATAAACTAACCCAATGGTACCTGTGAAAGAAATGAAAATAGATTAGTTCCAATAGATTTTAAACTTTGTGTTTCTAACTTAACAAACTTCGTTTTTACTAAACAAAATCCCCGGCAGCGGCGCCAAAAACTTGTTGTGTGCTCAATGTTTATAATAAAGATGCAATGATAGAGCACTCAGAACATGCAAGCATACATGATCTTGTAGCAAGTAATAAGTATTTTTTCATTCGATTTCCCACAGAGATTTATTCTTAGTTACTAGCGAAGTGATTTGTTAAGTGAGAATGGGTGGATTAAATGGGGTAAATTTGGTTTTAATGTGCCTAATTACTAAGGAATGTGTAAAGGATGGAAGCATAAACGAGTGCAAGTAGATAATAAACTTGAATGTAAAGAGAAGAGAATAACAAATGAAGAGAGAAATGGCTAAGGCAGAATTTTAACTAAGGGAATTGCAGAAACAGCAATTATTTAGCAATGTTACTAACAGCGAATTATGTGTAAAGTGTGGAAACAAGGGTTACTAACGACTCCTCTATAGGCCTTTTCACACGATTCTCAAGCAGTAGATCAACTCATCATGCATCAAACTAACTAATTCTCATGTATCTTCCGATTTCATGCATTAGATCCTTTAGTTTACTGATGTCCAAGTAAGGTCTTAAGCATCTTTTTATAACAGCAAGTTGTGATTTGTACTAGGAAAACGCCTATTCCTACGTCGTTTTCTGGCTACCTTGAGAGGCTAGCATGAATGTACAACTCTGAACTCTTACTCCTTCCAGAGGTTAGGAGTTCGTGGAGGTTAGGAGTTCTTAGAACACATACCCTTGTCGTTCGAATTTCTCCAAATTTCACCGCCAGAAGCTCCTCACGAGCTGAACGAGCCTTCTCACGAAACCTTCGTGGACCACCCACGGTAATCCCGCTATCCTCGGGCCGAGAAACGGAGTAGTGGGACTCCTTTTACAAAAGAAAAGAAGGAAGAAGCTTCACTGATGAAAACTAATTTTTCAGAAAGCAGAGGAAGAAGACGAAGGGTTCTTCAAATTTGAAATCATATTTCAAAAATGAATCATGTACCCCAAAGTGCACTACTGCATTTTTTTTTCTTTTTTTTTTTTCTTTTTTTTTTTTTTTAAATGATCTGACGAAGCAAAATATATACTATGTACATATCTTACATGTGTCTTACATTGCATGTAAGACACATGTAAATATATATACATATATATATATTTATATATTATTATTATTATTAATAAAAATAATAATAATTATTTTATTAATTAAACTTTTTAATTAATAAAAAATATATATATATTAATTAATATTATTTAATTCAATATCAAATATTAATTAAATAATATAATTAAACCCGGTTTTCCGAAAACCGACTTTTTGCACATGAATCCTATTCATGTTTTCAGACCAATCTCATATTTAAATCATATTTAAATATGTCCATATTTAAATCATATTTAAATATGTCTATCCTTCTTCCACAAACCCGAATTTGAACGATTCAAATTCTTTTCTTTTCTTTTATATTGTTTCACGGCTTTATCCGAGCTAGCCAGGAGAACCGTAAGGACCTACAGATCATGAGCTCCAACGATACGAGATTATCCGGTCAAAACTCTTTCAACCGAACTAACCAACATTCGTTAACCCCCGGAGACTCCACTAAAGTCCAAGGGCTGCACTCTCCTCACTGTAGATATATTGTGTCCTCTTGATATAACTATCATCAGTAAGTCGATCCTTCACTGGTTGTTCATAATCACAACGGGTCATTTAAACCATTTAACCCTTGTATTATATCTTGTTCCTTAAGTACCACTGACACCTCTAATGAACAATTGATTTGTGGTCCAACCATCAAATCAGATTCCTCCCTGATCAGGAGAGGATGGGCCCACTGTTCAAGACCTGGAGTCAGCACTTAAGGGAACAACCTCTCTACTAACCCTTAAAGCGGGTAGGAGTGAATTCCATCTCGCACAACTACGTCCCCAGCCACTTATTCGATCTTATCCCCAAGATGGTAGGCTTATTGAGTCGGCGATCAGGCCACTCTCACCCGTACAAGTCAAAGGATAAGGTCGAATAAACAGGAGTTCATAGTGAGCTCAGGATTGAGATCGAGTTACCTAAGTCATCATATGAAAAAACCGGTCTTTACAGTAAACGGTATTATAAAGAAAGAGCGATTTTATTTCTTGGTTCGGTCTTGTGCAAACTCATTGCACAGGACGCCCTCACTGACATGTTTCTACATGAAACGATTCGAATCACATCGTTTTGTACTATACAAAGTGAGCCGCGTCCAATAGTGTCCCCAGGATAAGGTACGCAACCTTATCCCTATACTATAGACCATTTTGGCTGTCTACTTGAACTTGATTCACATTCATGTCACACATGAAGTTCAAGTACTCACACTATCGCCATGGGTGTTAGTTATTGGTATAGATTAATACAAACACAATTCACTAAAATTCAATAACAACTTTATTGAAATATAATATTTACATTCAAACAGTTTACAAACTACGAGTTTTAGGACATAAAACCGAACAAACTCCCACTTGGACTAAAACGTCAGTGAAGTACATGCTGGTCGGGAGAACTAGAATATCAAATATCTAAAGTTTCTCCCACTGTCCTACTGAGCAGCTCGCAGCCCTATACTTTTTAGGTGTCTCTCAAACACTTTAGCCGTGAGAGACTTAGTAAACGGATCAGCAATGTTGTGCTCTAAGGCTACCTGTGTGACGATCACATCTCCTCGTTGCACTATCTCCCTGATGAGATGATACTTCCGCTCAATATGCTTTCCACGCTTATGGCTTATAGGTTCTTTAGAATTTGCCACTGCACCGCTGTTATCACAATAAAGGGTGATTGGCAAGTTCATATTTGGAACAACTTCCAAATCTGTCAAGAACTTCCTAAGCCATACAGCTTCCTTTGCTGCTTCGCAAGCTGCGACATACTCAGCTTCCATGGTGGAGTCAGCAATACAACCTTGCTTTATACTCCTTGGTGGGCGGAATTTTGAATATCCGCTTAATCTCAAGCTGTCGAGGCTTGCCAAAATACGATTTATAAAGCCTATGACCAAGGCTTTGCAGCCAGTGGCAACAGGGTCGATCCAAGGAATAGGAAGGATGAATTTACTAGTGAAATTGGGATTTAATTGATTAATTGGTAACGGGGGGTTTTATCATGCAAGAGAAATAATAACAAAGCTAACGAAAGAAGGAAATAATATGAAGAACGTGTGCGCGGTTTGGGAAGTCTAGGGATCAATTGTTAGACAACATTCAGCTTATCATGTAATGCTAATAACATGGAATACAGTTAATTTAGCACGCGGACGACTACCAGAGAAGCCCCAAAGTAGCCGACTCCATGGATTTTAATTAGGCCACACAGTCCTAATTACACGTTATCTAAGCTCGCGTTAAGATGATCAGTCCTAAGGTGAATTTAGATAGTCACTAGCTAACCGCGACGAACATTCGAGCGTGAATTCTAAATGCTAGTAGGTTGCCCGCAAACGCCGTATGCAACCAACAATTATCCTACCCGACCCGATACTTCGATTTAATTCTATTTACCTGTGTTATTTAGTCGAGCAGTGAGAGGCACGGCATCGCTACTCTTTAACATACACAACATGCGAAACTACCTGAGTGTCAATCAACGTATTTTAGCATGAGCGTTGGATTAAGCAAGGTAAACAGATGCTAATAATCAGATTCCAATATGCAAAACTATACTCAGATTATCAAAGCATGAGTATCTAACAAAATTCCCCTAAACAAATCCCAAACCGTCACCCTTACCTTAGCCGCTCATGGTGCGGTGCGTCAATCCCGCTCCAACCACGGCCATGGAAGGATCCGTCTAAATATTACAATGGAAAGTGGAGCTCACTCGCATGCCAACAATGGCGGAGCTCCACGGAAAATAGAGAGAAAATGGGGAAGAAGAAGACTAAAATCGCCGGAATCCGTTGAGAGATGAAGAAGATGAACATTCTCAAAAATGTGCAGAAAAATCGTCTTTTAGCTACTGCCTTCGTCGTAGCGTCGAGACGCTAGGCCAGCGTCTCGACGCTGTGCCCTAAATAATCCGCGCGCGCGCGCGATGGCGTCGCGACGCAAGGCCAGCGTCGCGACGCTGCCCCGATGAATTTCCTGCGCGCGCCTCCTCCGGAGCGTCTCGACGCCAAGCAGGGTCTCGACGCCAGGGCAGCGTCGAGCTAGCGTCTCGACGCTATCACTCGACGCTTGCTCTCGGGTTTTTCCAGCGTCGAGCCAGCGTCTCGACGCTGGCTTTCGGGTTTAGGGCTGATGCTTTGCCTCTCCAAGTTCCCCTCTTCCCGATGCATTCCCGGAGCGCTAAAACTCTACTTTAAGCTCTCGAACATGCCCTACGGACGCACGAGCTCTTTGCCGCTTTTCTCCTACAAAAGAGATATATTTAATCAATTTAAAGCGGACTTTAGCTATAATTAAGACGTATTTAATAGCTCCAAAATGGAGTTATCACTCCTCCATACTATTGCTCCTCCGTTAAGAGTGAACACTGATCCTGATGTAGATTTCATGGAATCTATATCAGTCTGAAAATCAGAGTTAGTGTATCCTGCAAGGATCAAATCCTTCGCACCATACACAAGCACATAGTCTCTCGTTCTCCTAAGATTCTTGAGGATGTGTTTAACGGCTGTCCAGTGATCATATCCTGGATTGGACTGGAACCTACTGACAATTCCTACTGCATAGCAGATGTCGGGTCGTGTACACAACATAGCGTACATGAGACTACCAACTGCAGATGCATAGGGAATTCGTCTCATATCCTCAACCTCTTGAGGTGTCTTAGGAGACTGTTCCTTAGACAAGTGAATTCCATGCCTAAAAGGCAGCGAACCTTTCTTGGAATTCTGCATCGAATATCTTGACAACACCTTGTCAATATAAGATGCTTGAGACAGTGCTAGCACTTTGTTCTTACGATCCCTTATGATCTGAATCCCTAGAACAAACTGATCCTCTCCCAAATCTTTCATTTGGAATTGGGTCGCTAGCCAATTCTTAATGCCAGTTAGGAACCCTACATCATTCCCAATGAGTAGTATATCGTCTACGTACAAGACTAAGAAAGCTACAACAGTATTGACTACTTTCTTGTAAACACAAGGTTCGTCAATATTTTGTTCAAAGCCATAAGATTTGATCGCCGTATCAAACCTTATATTCCAGGATCTAGATGCTTGCTTCAACCCATAAATGGATTGATTAAGCTTGCAAACCTTTTGCTCTTGACCCTGAAGTATGAATCCCTCTGGTTGAGCCATATAGATACTCTCCTCAAGATTACCATTCAGAAAGGCAGTCTTGACATCCATTTGCCAGATTTCATAATCATAAAATGTAGCAATGGATAAGAGTATTCTAATCGACTTTAACATGGCAACAGGAGAAAAGGTTTCTTCATAGTCCACCCCTTCTCTTTGGGAATAACCTTTTGCCACAAGTCGAGCCTTAAAGGTTTGCACCTTACCGGCTTGGTCTCGTTTTCTCTTGTAGATCCACTTGCAACCGATAGGACTTTCACTATCTGGTTGGTCTACAAGATCCCAGACCGAATTGAAGTACATAGACTCCATTTCGAGATCCATGGCTTTAAGCCACTGGTCCTTGTCTATATCATTCATTGCCTGTTTAAAGGTCAATGGATCCTCAACGCCATCATCAGGTATGACGACTTGAGTTTCAGACAAGCCGATGTAGCGGTCGGGCTGTCTTACATCCCTCCCACTGCGTCGAGGCTTTCTCAACTCTTGAGAAGGACCAGCCTGATCAACAACCTTTGTTGATCCGTCTGTAGCTTTCCTGGAAAATTCGGACAAAAAAATTTTGCTCGACGGTTGATGATCTCTCATGTGGTCTTCCTCTAAGAACGTGGCATTAGTCGATACTAGTACCTTGTTCCCATGAGGATCGTAAAATAGACCACCTTTCGTTTCCTTGGGGTAACCTACAAATAGGCACAATTTTGAACGATGTTCCAACTTCTTTGGATTAGGTATTAGCACATGTGTCGGACACCCCCAAATCCTGAAGTGACGTAAACTACATTTACGCCCTCTCCATAACTCATAAGGTGTTTCAGAAACACTCTTAGAGGGAACCATGTTCAAAATATATACTGCAGTCTCTACTGCATATCCCCAAAACGAACTAGGCAAATGAGCATAACTCATCATAGATCGAACCATGTCTAACAGGGTTCTATTTCTCCTCTCGGACACACCATTCTGCTGTGGTGTTCCTGGCGCTGAGAGTTGAGATACTATTCCATGTTCTATCATATAGTCCTGGAATCTTAAATCCATATACTCTCCACCTCGATCTGATCGGAGTGTTTTTATCGATTTACCTAATGTGTTCTCAACCTCTGCCTTATACTCTTTGAACTTTTCAAGAGCTTCGGACTTATGATGCATTAGATAAAGATAACCGTACCTAGAATAATCATCAATGAAACTGATGAAATATTCATACCCTCCTCGTGCTTTGACATTCAAAGGACCGCAGAGATCCGAATGCACGATTTCTAGAGGTTCTTTGGACCTATGACCTTTTTCAGAAAAGGATCGTTTGGTCATTTTGCCCTCAAGACAAGACTCACATGGCGGTAAAGAGTTGTCCTCTAAACAATTTAGGAGACCACTCTTAACCAATCTCCCAATCCTATTGAGATTAATGTGACCTAGTCTTAAGTGCCAAAGATAAGTACTTGGAGAAAGTTTCTGCCTTTTAGTTTGAGTCTCAGCTGTTTTAAACATTTCAATGTTCAAAATAGCTTTGGCTTCGGTTGGTCTTAACACATACAAGTTGTTTTCAAGTTTCGCAGAACAAATACGTACACCTCTTTTGCTAATGAACGCTTCATTATGAACAAAAGATACTTTATACAACTGTTCTAACAAACAAGATATAGATACAAGATTCCTCTTAAAGGTAGGAACCAGGAGTACATTTTCTAGTAAAATGAAACTATCTCTATACAACAACTTTACATCTCCCACTGCTTTAGCTGAGACAACCTCTCCAGTTCCAACTCCGAGAGTTATCTCACCTCGAGAAAGTGGCTGCCAAGAACTAGTTTCCTGAAAAGAAGAACAAACATGGTTAGTAGCTCCTGAATCAAGTATCTAGGTATGACAATCATGTTCTACTAAACATGTTTCGACAACAAATAAATCATATTTACCTTGTCTTTCCTTCTCAGCCTTTTTCTCTGCAAGATACTTTGGGCAATTTCGTTTCCCGTGCCCATCTACACCACAATGGAAACATTTTCCTTTGTCTGTAGATTTAGTCTTGCTCTTACCTGCAGCAGGTGCTTTTCCCTTCCTTTTATCTTTCTTCTTCTTTTGAATACTCTTATTCTTAATAGAAGAAAGTTCAGACCTACTCCCAGAAGACGACCCCTTTTGGAATTTCCTAGAAGTGACAACGTTTGCCTCCTTCTTTTTTCCTTTAGAAGTGTGTAGGGACTGATAGGTCTGTAGCTCGCCGAGGAGAGAAGTCAAATTATACTTTATCTTGTTCATTACCAAATTGGTTCTGAACTGAAGGAAACTCTTCGGAAGAGATTCCATGATAAAGCTTACTTGACTTGACTCATCAATAGTAGCTCCGTTTACTTCCGCCACATTGAAGTGGACCATCATGTTAAGGACATGCTCCCTAACAGAGATACCCTCTTTCATGCGAGAGTTGTAAACGTATTTGAGGGCTTCATGACAGACCGATGAGGACGGTAGTCCAAACATCTCCTGTAATGAAGACATGATTTCTTTAGCAGAAACCATATCCTCGTGCTTCTTAGCTAACACATCAGATATGCTGGCTAAGATATAGACTCGGGCTTTATCATTAGCCCTTGTCCATCTATCATATGCTTCTCGAACAGTTCGAGTCGCATCCGAGCCAGGAGGGGGAGGACAATCCTCTGATAAGACGAACCTGAGATCATCTAGAACGAGAATCGTATTCAAGTTCGATTTCCAGGTCGCGTAGTTATCGCCGGTTAACTTATCGGAAGCTGGTAAGTGAATGAAAGAGCTAGACATGCTGAAAAGAGAATGAAAAAATATTAGTGAAAAGGTTTTAACCTAATTTACACACCAATCAAGAATTTAGCAAAGAATAATAATGTACCCAAAACTCATTATTAAACTGCAACGATACTTCAGTGGGTCAGAATGGTCGCTACCGAGGGGCAGTCAAGCATTCCTTCACTGAATCAAGACATTCTTGACTAAATGCTAATACCAGAATATCTCATATTCCTATAGCATCTTAGTTATCGCTGTTTGGTCAAGATTTACAAACTCCTTAGCAAATCTCGTAAGTGTGACCCTCCATTTTTAGAATTCATAGGGCGGCCCCAACGATGCAACCGAATGGAAATGTCAAAGTTGGGAATGGCTCTATGTTTCTTTATCCATAAATGGTGATTGAGATGTTCCGATTCCTATGAAACGACCCTCTGAATGGATCGGTACCTCTTGTGGGCACCTAGCAGGCAGAACATAGGAATCTCACAGTTCAATCCAATGGAGGAGACCGCAGGATGTATTGACATACTTCCTTCTCCCACTTACTATAAATACTTTCTCCATTCACCTTGCTCTTGAATTATGCAAATACCATCCGAATGGGGATGCCCTATTGACATCACGAGGCCGAGCATAATTCTCACGGTGTGAACTTAACAGAGAACGTAGGAGGAGAGGGATATATCATATATACCTTCTCAACACCTCTATTAAGTATTTTAAGACGGAATGGGTAAATTACTCAGGCATTATCCGGCTAAGACAATAAAACCTAAGTCTAGGTAAAACAAACTTTTACCTATGATGTCTAGGTGATAAACACTTTATTACCTCACACCACTCACGCATGCTCATAAAGTCGGGTTAACTTTACTCAAGTACCGGATGGTCCCCAGGTAGGAGGTGTTCCGTAAACCGTCTGCTTAAATACCTCCAACCTCGAACAGGATGTTCCCGGGTGAGTTTCTTGTAACCTTAGCATTTACAAGATATCGACCTATTCATCTACTGAAACAGAACGATACATTTAACCCTAAGTGAGCATGCCTTTGTCTTTGTTATAGATTTTAAAAGTCTATGCCAATTTTACAACGCTTTGAAAACTAAGACTAACTACAACAAACTTCTACATGCTTCTCAAACATGCATCACTAAGGCATGACAAGTTGAATATTTAATTTCATAATTAATATAACAATTATATCGATTATGATTTTAAATATACAACTCCTAATTCATAAATTAATATAACACTTATATCAATTCTCATGAATTAAGCATGCATCCTATACATTATAACACTTATAACAAACAAAATGCATCTAATGTTGGATGTTTAATTTCATAATTAATATAACACTTATATCAATTATTCTATTAAGCAAACAACATCTAATTCATGAATTAATATAACTCTTATATCAAAAATCATGAATTGCCAAATATGCATACGATATATTATAACACTTATAACATATTTTCAATGCATGAAGCATGCTTCCTACGGTGGGATTTTAAATCTATATGGCATACATTATGCACATACAAACATGGAATTTAATTAAAACATACATTCGCAATGCATAATTAATTAAACACACTAAAGTGGATCGATTTTGGCATTTAGCAAGCAATAACTAATTTATTACAGGCTTGATCAACAAGCTACGCCTTGAGCGGACTTCGAACTCTTCGCACCGCCTTTGACCAACTTGCTTCCTCCGAACGCTTCGGCCAAAATCTCTTCGAATTTCTCCTCGTATTTCCCAGAACGAGTTTGAACTTACACCGAACATTTCGGCGAGTTTCAAACTCTAACTTCTTTCACAAAGAACCCTATATGGACTCTAATGACTCTAAAAATACAGACTCTTTAGCATGCATTAAAGCCCATACATTCTCGGGCAATTACAAATAATGAAATTCAAAAAGAAACTATGCCAAAATCGATATTCACTTTAGACGCCATTCAGAAACAATTTCTAAATAAAACCCACCATAACTTAAATTGATGGAAATTGAGTGGCCAAAAACGCTATGATACCAATTGATGGAGCGTTGATGGAATGCAGCGGAAGCGATTTGGATCATAGACACTCTAATTTCATCAATTTAAACGAATGAAAACATGCAAAAGCAATGAAAAAGAGAAATTCGAACACATACCCTTGTCGTTCGAATTTCTCCAAATTTCACCGCCAGAAGCTCGTCACGAGCTGAACGAGCCTTCTCACGAAACCTTCGTGGACCACCCACGGTAATCCCGCTATCCTCGGGCCGAGAAACGGAGTAGTGGGACTCCTTTTACAAAAGAAAAGAAGGAAGAAGCTTCACTGATGAAAACTAATTTTTCAGAAAGCAGAGGAAGAAGACGAAGGGTTATTCAAATTTGAAATCATATTTCAAAAATGAATCATGTACCCCAAAGTGCACTACTGCATTTTATTTTCTTTTTCCTTTTTTTTTTTTTTTTTTTTTAAATGATCTGACGAAGAAAAATATATACTATGTATATATCTTACATGAAGACACATGTAAATATATATATATATATATATATATATATATATATATATATATATATATATATATATTTATATATTATTATTATTATTAATAAAAATAATAATAATTATTTTATTAATTAATAAAATATATATATATATTAATTAATATTATTTAATTCAATATCAAATATTAATTAAATAATATAATTAAACCCGGTTTTCCGAAAACCGACTTTATGCACATGAATCCTATTCATGATTTCAGACCAATCTCATATTTAAATCATATTTAAATATGTCCATATTTAAATCATATTTAAATCATATTTAAATATGTCTATCCTTCTTCCACAAACCCGAATTTGAACGATTCAAATTCTTTTCTTTTCTTTTATATTGTTTCACGGCTTTATCCGAGCTAGCAGGAGAACCGTAAGGACCTACAGATCATGAGCTCCAACGATACGAGATTATCCGGTCAAAACTCTTTCAACCGAACTAACCAACATTCGTTAACCCCCGGAGACTCCACTAAAGTCCAAGGGCTGCACTCTCCTCACTGTAGATATATTGTGTCCTCTTGATATAACTATCATCAGTAAGTCGATCCTTCACTTGTTGTTCATAATCACAACGGGTCATTTAAACCGTTTAACCCTTGTATTATATCTTGTTCCTTAAGTACCACTGACACCTCTAATGAACAATTGATTTGTGGTCCAACCATCAAATCAGATTCCTCCCTGATCAGGAGAGGATGGGCCCACTGTTCAAGACCTGGAGTCAGCACTTAAGGGAACAACCTCTCTACTAACCCTTAAAGCGGGTAGGAGTGAATTCCATCTCGCACAACTACGTCCCCAGCCACTTATTCGATCTTATCCCCAAGATGGTATGCTTATTGAGTCGGCGATCAGGCCACTCTCACCCGTACAAGTCAAAGGATAAGGTCGAATAAACAGGAGTTCATAGTGAGCTCAGGATTGAGATCGAGTTACCTAAGTCATCATATGAAAAAACCGATCTTTACAGTAAACGGTGTTATAAAGAAAGAGCTATTTTATTTCTTGGTTCGGTCTTGTGCAAACTCATTGCACAGGACGCCCTCACTCACATGTCTCTACATGAAACGATTCGAATCACATCGTTTTGTACTATACAAAGTGGGTCGCGTCCAATAGTGTCCCCAGGATAAGGTACCCAGCCTTATCCCTATACTATAGACCATTTTGGTTGTCTACTTGAACTTGATTCACATTCATGTCACACATGAAGTTCAAGTACTCACACTATCGCCATGGGTGTTAGTTATTGGTATAGATTAATACAAACACAATTCACTAAAATTTAATAACAACTTTATTGAAATATAATATTTACATTCAAACAGTTTACAAACTACGAGTTTTAGGACATAAAACCCAACAGATCCTTCTTCTCTTCTGATTGGATTCATCCCCAAGAAACGCTAACCTTCCCCTTCATCCGAGGCGCTTGCGGCGAGGAGTTTCACGCACACACTTTACATCGCTTTCTTATTGCTTTCTGTCTTCCATTTCGCTACTGTTCTCTGCTGTTTACTTCTGTTTGCTACATTGTTTCAATTCGTCTCCATTTGCTTAGTCTTTACTGTCTTACAGTCTTTGCACATTAAGCTTTGAATCTTACTTAATAGAGGAATCGTTCATAACTTCGCAAGTTTCATTTCACTTTCTGTCTTCCTTTTGTTTTCATTTAAGTGTTGTTAATCATGCTTAATCAACCTAATCTTTCCAACTCCACATCAACCATGAGTAACTAATCACACAAGGGTCTGCTAATGATGAATCTATAGGTAGAAATACGTGAATTCAGCATGTAGGATAGCTTCGAATGCATTGAATGTATGTATACTTCATCCCACGGGCAATTTCGACCGGCCATCCATTTTTTCTAAAGAACTCCTAACCTCCGGAAGGAGTAAGAGTTCAGAGTCGTCCATTCATGCTAGCCTTTCATGGTAGCCAGAAAACGACCTAGGAATAGGTGTTTTCCTAGCACAATTCATTAACTTGCTTATATAAATAGATGGTTAAGTCTTACTTGGATATGAGTGAACTAAAGGATCTAATGCCTGTAATCGAGAGATGCATGAGAATGAGTAAAATTGATGCATGATAAGTTGAGCTAGTGCTGAATAATCGTATGAAAAAGCCTATAGAGGAGTCGTTAGTGTTGGGTTTTATGTCCTAAAACTCGTGGTTTGTAAACTGTTATGTTTGTAAATATTCTATTTAGAATAAAGAGTTATTAGTTTTATTCAGTAAAAGAGTTTACTGGAATAAAGTGAAACGTGTTTGGTTTAACCTATACCAATGACCAACACCCTTGGCTGAATATGAGTACTTGAGCTTCATGTATGACATGATTGTGGATCAGGCTCAAGTAGTCAGTCAAAATGGTCTATAGTACACGGATAAGGCTGGGTACCTTATCCTGGTAACACTATTGGATGCGGCTCACTTTGTATTGTACAAAACGATGTGATCCGGATCGTTTCACATGGAGATGTGCGAGTGAGGGCGTCCTGTGCAAAGAGTTTGCATAAGACCGAACCGCGTATTAAGTCGCTCTCTCTTTATAACTCCGTTTACTGATGAGACCGACTTATACATATTGATGGCCTAGGTAACTCGATCTCAATCATGAGCTCGCTATGAACACCTGCTTATTCGATTGTATCCTTTGACTTGCACGGGTGAGAGTGGCTCATAAGCGCCGACTCAATAAGCCTACCATCTTGGGGATAAAGTCGAATAGGTAGCTGGGGACATAGTACATCAAGATTGGAGTTCACTCCTAACCCGCTCTTCAGGGTTAGTAGATAGGTTGTTCCCTTAATAGCTGACTCCGGGGCTTGAACAATGAGCGCTCACACTCTCATGTGATGAGGGGTTTACTGATCTGTTGGTTGGACAACAGATCTATTGTTCATTAGAGGTGTCAGTGGTACTTAAGGAACAAGACGTAATGCAGGGGTTAAACGGTTTAAATGACCCAGCTGTGATTACGAACAACCTGTGAAGGGTCGACTTACCGATTGACGGTTATATCAAGAGGACACAATATATCTACAGTGAGGAGAGTGCAACCCTCGGACTATAGTGGAGTCTCCGGGGGTTAACGAATGTTGATTAGTTCGGTTAAAAGTGTTTTGACCGGATAATCTCGTATCGTTTAAGCTCATGATCTGTAGGTCCTTTAGGTTCTCATGGCTAGCTCGGATAACGTCGTGCAACAGTATAAAAGAAAAGAAAAAGAAAAAGAATTTGAATTGTTCAAATTCGGTTTATGGAAGGAGGATGAACATATTTAAATATGATTTAAATATATGAATGGCCTATAACATGAATGAGATTCATGTGTAAAAAAGTCGGTTTTCGGAAAACCGGGCTTAGTCATATTATTTAATTAATATTTGATATTGAATTAAATAATAATTATTAATTAAATAGTTTAATTAATAATTATATATATATAAATGTCATGCTTAATTAGAGCTATAATTATAGCTTCAAATCTAGCTAAATGTCATGCTTAATTTAGTTAAATTGTTTTTTTATAGGTGTTTTCGTGGCGAAGAGCTCGGGAAGTTCATTTATTATTTTCGGGGCTAAAACGGTCATTTAAGAGGTTTCGGGAAGTGTTCGGGTCAAGAAGATAGGCTAAACGGAGCTCGGGAGCCAAAACGACCCTAAATTGGGCTTAGACCCGAGAGGGGGGTATTAAATAGTTTAATTAATAATTATATATATATTATTTATTAAAAAGTTTAATAAATAAAATTATTATTATTATTTTTTAATAATAATAATAATTATATATATATATGTGTCTTGCATGCAGCAAGACACATATATATATATATATATAAGTTATATATTATATGTGATTTTGGGCCAGAGATAAATATAGATGGAGAAGGGGTATTCAATGGGATTGAATTCTCTTTTCAATTAGCAGACGGCTTGAAGAAAAGGAAAAACCAAAGTGATTTTTTTTTTAAACTTTCACTTTAAAACTTTCAGCCTCTGCCATCTTCTTCTTCATCTTCTTCTCTCCATCTCTCTTCCGTTTCTTTTCTTTTTTTCTTGTTTCGGAGTCCCACAACTCCGTTGCGCGGCGCCGAGGATAGCGGGACTACCTGGGGTGGTCCTCGGTGTGTTCGTGAGAAGAAGCCGGAAGAGTTCGTGACGAGGAACGTGCGGCGGAGCTTGAAGAAATTGGAACTACAAGGGTATGTATTTCTAATTTCTTATTTCCGTCGTTTTGAGCATGTTTACTATTTGTTAAATTGATGAAATTAGAGTATCATCGGTCCGAAATCGCTTTCCGCTGCGCAACTCGCTCCATCAGTTAGTTGACCTTGTTTCCTCATCTCACCCTTAAAACGTTGTTAATTTAATTGCTAGATAATTGCTGTCTGCGCAATACTTTAGTTCTGTTTTTGCCTTAGCCATTTTTCCAGTCTTTTACTCTTGCGATTTTATTGCTAGGAAATTGCTTTCTCCGCAATTCTTTTTCCTCTACATTCAAGTTAATCTCTTACTTGCTTTTGTTTATGCTTGCATGTCTCATACGTTCTTCATTAGTTAGGCACATTACTCTCCAACTCACCCCATTTAAGACACCCTTTCTAATTTAACACCTCACTTCGTTAGTAACTAAGAATAAATCTCTGTGGGAAATCGAATGAAAATATACTTATCACTTGCTACAAGACCATGTATGCTTGCATGTTCTGAGTGCTCTTCGCTTCACACTTTTATTTAAACACTGAGCACGCAACAATATGCTATGCAGTAGGTGTTGTCAGCAGGTTTCAGTCAAATCCTGGACTTATACATTGGACAACCGTTAAGAATATCCTCAAGTATCTTAGAAGAACGAGGGATTACATGCTCGTGTATAAAGGTAAGGATCTGATTCTTACAGGATACACTGATTCTGATTTCCAGTCGGATAGAGATTCGAGAAAATCAACATCGGGATAAGTGTTCACTCTGAATGGAGGAGCTGTAGTATGGTGGAGTATCAAGCAAAGTTGTGTTGCTGACTCCACTACGGAAGCATAATACGTAGCTGCCTGTGAAGCAGCAAAAGAAGCTGTGTGGCTTAGAAAGTTTTTGAACGATTTGGAAGTTGTTCCTAATATGCATCTGCCTATCACTCTCTTTTGTGATAACAGTGGAGCAGTTGCAAATTCAAAAGAGCTAAGAAGCCATAAACGCGGGAAACATATTGAGCGAAAATATCATCTCATTCGAGAGATCGTCCAACGAGGAGACGTTATTGTGAAACAGATAGCCTCTGAGGACAACATTGCTGATCCATTTACAAAGGCTCTCACGGGTAAAGTGTTTTAGGGTCACCTAGTGAGACTAGGACTACAGGATGTATAATCTAGGGCAAGTGGGAGAAAACTATGGGTATGTGATGCCCTAGTTTATTGTATTTATTTCTCATTTTGAAAAACTCAACATTATGTATATATATGGATATATATTTGTTACCACTGGAGTTTTGGTCCAAGTGGGAGTTTGTTGGGTTTTATGTCCTAAAACTCGTGGTTTGTAAACGATAAACATATTTTATAACTAATAAAGTGTTATTGAGGTTTATTCAATAAAGTTATTATTGAATATGTGAATTGCTTATTTCATTTTAGAAAACCCTAAATCCAATAAACTAACATCCATGGCTATAACATGAGTACTTGAACTTTATGTGGAGACATAAAAGTGGATCAAGTTCGAGTAAATAGCCAAAACGGTCTATAGTATACGGATAAGGTTGGATACCTTATCCTGGGGACACTATTGGATGCGGCCCATTTTGTATTTAGTACAAACGATGTGATTTTAAATCGTTCATGTGGAGACATGTGAATGGGGGCGTCCTATGCAAAGAGTTTGCATTAGACCGGACCGCGAAATAAGTCACTCTTGCTTTATAACGCTGTTTACTGTTTTAAAGACTGACTATTTCAAAACGATGACCTAGGTAACTTGACCTTAATCCTAAGCTAACTATGAACTCCTGTTTATTCGGGATTATCCTTAGATCTGCATGGGTGAGAGTGGCTCAACAGCGCCGACTCAATAAGCCTCCCATTTCAGGGGTAAGACCGGATAGATAGCTGGGGACATATGGTGCAAGATGGAATTCACTCCTACCTGTCTCTAGGGATAGTAGATAGGTTGTTCCCTTAAGTGCTGACTCCAGGTCTTGAACAAGGGGCCCCACCTTCTCATTGGCCCGAGAGGGACTCGGTATAGTGATTAGATCACATACCAATCGGTTTAGTGATTGGATTACAAACCAATTGTTCATTAGAGGATCAGTGGGACTTAAGGAGCAAGATGTAATTACTGGGGTAAAACAGATATTTAACCCGACCGTAAATTACGAACAACCTGTGAAGGGTCAACTTACTAATCATGGTTATATCGAGTGGACATAAATATATCTATAGTGAGGATAGTGCAACTACTAGGCTATAGTGGAATGTCCTGGTAGTTAACGAATGTTGATTAACTAGGTTAAAGAGTTTAATCAGTTAATTTCGGATCGTTGGAACTCATGATCTGTAGGTCTATGAGGTCCCCCTGCTAGCTCATATCGGACTAAACCTTAGAACAGTGTGACGAGTGAATTCGAAGTGTTCGAATTCGAATTAGGGAATTAGCGTTAAATATATGTGATATATTTAACGAAATAACGTTCAATTGCGAATTGAAAAATAGAGAGAGATGGTGATATTTAAAATAAGATTTAAATATCGAAAATATGAATATGGATTCATAATCATGTATATCGGGAATGATCGGGATTAGTGTTGGATTTATTGGATATTAAATTTGATTTAATTAAATTGTTTAATTAATTATTTAATATTAATTTAATTTAATTACAAATTAATTATTTGAATTAATTTTTAAATTGAATTAATTTGATCAAAGTTAGTCAAAAGTCAAATTAAAGACAATTGACTACAACTTTGAAAGTCAAAAAGTCAAATGTTGACTCCACTAACCCTTGAAAGTCAAGAGTCATTTTGATGACTAAAGTTAGTGGAAAAATCCAATTCTTAAGTTAGTGGAAAAATCCAATTCTTGAGTTAGTGGGAAAAACCATTTGTTGGTGGTTTTATGAGTCAAACTTTTTTGCTAAGTGTTCATCCCACATCAAGCCACTAATCCCACTAAATTGAGTGGATTCTACATGGCATCCTATTGTTAACTCAATTTTGCATGTTTTTGCATGTAGTCTTCTATATATACAAAGGGTTAATTAGATTGACTTCTTCTTGGAATTTTGATGAACTTTGAGAATTGTAAAGACAATTTCTCTACAATTCTCTCCAATTTCTTCTTCAATTCTCTTTTAAATTAGTCACTCAAAGGATCCCACAATCCCGTTCTAAGGCCGGAGAATAGTCGGGAAGACTCTCGTGGTGGTTCGTGACCGTTACGTTCGAAGATGTGGAATCGAGAAGAATTTGAACTTCAAAGGTAAGTTCTAAATTATTGTCTTTGATTTTCAAATTACATGCTGTTTCCTTTTAAATTAACAAAATAAGAGTACTTAAATCCAACGTTGCTTCCGCTATGCATGCCGAAACTCTTACAAATAAAACTATGGGTATGTGATGCCCTAGTTTATTGTATTTATTTCTCATTTTGAAAAACTCAACATTATGTATATATATGGATATATATTTGTTACCACTGGAGTTTTAGTCCAAGTGGGAGATTGTTGGGTTTTATGTTCTAAAACTCGTGGTTTGTAAACGATAAACATATTTTATAACTAATAAAATGTTATTGAGGTTTATTCAATAAAGTTATTATTGAATATGTCAATTGCTTATTTCATTTTAGAAAACCCTAAATCCAATAAACTAAGATCCATGGCTATAACATGAGTACTTTAACTTTATGTGGAGACATAAAAGTGGATCAAGTTCGAGTAAATAGCCAAAACGGTCTATAGTATACGGATAAGGCTGGATACCTTATCCTGGAGACACTATTGGATGCGGCCCATTTTGTATTTAGTACAATGATAACTCCATTTTGGAGCTATTATTCACTTCCTAGTTCTAGCTAAATTCCGCATTTAATTTGTTAATATGTCTCATTTATAGGAGATTTGCGGTGAAGAGCTCATGCGTCCATTGGACTCGTTTTGAAGATAAAAGCGGTGTTTTAACGCCCCGGGAATGCATCAAGAAAAGGACAAGCTGATCCAAGAAGAACCGGACCAAAATTGCCTAGGAGAGGCAATTTTCCAGCCCAAACCCGAGAGCAAGCGTCGAGCAGACAACGTCGAGACGCTTGCTCAACGCTGCCTCGCGTCGAGACCCTGCCGCGGCGTCGAGACGATCCGAGGGGTGCGCGTGGTGGGCGGATTTTTGAATATCCACTTAATCTCAAGCTGTCGAGGCTTGCCAAAATACGATTTATAAAGCCTATGACCAAGGCTTTGCAGCCAGTGGTAACAGGGTCGATCCAAGGAATAGGAAAATTGAATTTACTAGTGAAATTGGGATTTAATTGATTAATTGGTAACGGGGGGTTTTAATCATGCAAGAGAAATAATGATGAAAGCAAACGGAAGAAAGAAATAATAAGAAGAGAACGTGTGCACGGTTTGGGAGTCTAGGGATCAATTGTTAGACAAATTCGACTTATCATTTAACGCTAATAACATGGAATACAGTTTATTGAGCACGCGGACGACTACCAGAGAAGCCCCAAAGTAGCCGACTCCATGGATTTTAATTAGACCACACAGTTCTAATTACACGTTATCTAAGCTCACATTAAGATGATCAGTCCTAAGATGAATTTAGACAGTCACTAGCTAACCGCGACGAACATTCGAGCGTGAATTCTAATTGCTAGTAGATTGCCCGCAAACGCCGTATGCAATCAACAATTATCCTACCCGACCCGATACTTCGATTTAGTTCTATCTACCTGTGTTACTTAGTCGAGCAGTGAGAGGCACGACATCGCTACTCTTTAACATACACAACATGCTAAACTACCCGAGTGTCAATCGTCGTATTTTAACATGCGCGTTGGATTAAGCAAGGTAAATAGATGCTAATAAACAGAACCAATATGCATCAAAATCAGATTATCAAAGTCAAAAACGTCTAACAAAAATCATCCTAAAACATTCCCAAACCGTTCACCCTTACCTTAGCCGCTCATGGCGCGGTTTGTCAATCCCGCTCCAACAACGACCATGGAAGGATTCATCTAACTATTACAATGGAGAGTGGAGCTCACGAGCATGCCAACAATGGCGGAGCTCCACGGAAAATAGAGAGAAAATGGGGAAGAAGAAGACCAAAATCGTCCAAATCCGTAGAGAGATGAAGAAGATGAAGAATAATAAAAAATGTGCAGGAAAATCGTCTTTTAGCTGCTGCCATCGTCGTAGCGTCTCAACGCTGTGCCCTAAGTTTTCCGCGCGCGCGCTCGCGATGGCGTCGCGACGCAAGGCCAGCGTCGCGACGCTGCCCCGATAACATTCCTGCGCGCCCCTCCTCCGGAGCGTCTCGACGCCAAGCAGGGTCTCGACGCCAGGGCAGCGTCGAGCTAGCATCTCGACGCTATCACTCGACGCTTGCTCTCGGGTTTTTCCAGCGTCGAGCCAGCGTCTCGACGCTATAGCTCGACACCGGCTCTCGGGTTTGGGGCTGAAGCTTTGCCTCTCCAAGGCAGTTTTGGCCCGTTTCTTCACGGAACAAGTTCCCCTCTTCCCGATGCATTCCCGGGGCGCTAAAACTCTGCTTTAAGCTCTCGAACATGCCCAACGGACGCACGAGCTCTTTGCCGCTTTTCTCCTACAAAAGAGATATATTTAATCAATTGAAAGCGGACTTTAGCTATAATTAGGAAGTATTTAATAGCTCCAAAATGGAGTTATCAAACACCCCCAACTTAAACATTGCTAGTCCTCGAGCAAGCATCACAAAGACATTGACTCTAAGGACGCGTTTACATATATTCTAACTCAAGCCTCCATGCATATTGAAATTTAAACACGAGTATAATCATGGAAGCATTTTGTTCATGTGTTAACTAGGACATATCAAAAATTAACTCTTGCCCCCTAACGTGTGTGTGTGCTAGACAACCACTCCTAAACTCACGTAAACCCGGAAAACCAACATGCAACGCACATCCCGTTTTCCCCCTACTTCTAGCGTTTAAGAACAGCTACACTTGACTTACACGAGAGAGAGAAGCAAATTAAGAGACCTAATTATTTTCTCATTCTTTTTCTTTTTTTTTTTCTCAAAAAGTACTTTGTACTCTTTTATTTTGGGTTCTTTGAACCAACCTTTCATTTATTTTTCTTTCCTACTCGAGCTGCCTAACACGTCAAACTTTCGCCAAAGCTTCACGTTTTTAAGGACTGACGCTCACTTCTTTTAAGCGCTAATAAGAAGAAGGAGCGCCTCGAGAGGAATTTTTCTACCAAACATGCTTTTCTATTTATGTTTTTACATTAGGCTAAGCACATGCTTTCTCAATTAACTAACCACTAACTCTCATGCAACAAGCTACCTAAGGGTGCCTTTCGGGGTGACAACGAGAATTAGCTAAACATGCGATAAACCAAGCTTACGGAATCTAGGGAGAAGTTGCTAAGTGCGCGACAAGTGCAAGGGAGCAACAGAAAAATTTTTAAAATTTTTGACATGAACCTAAGAAACACAAAACTCATGCAAAAACTCGATTATGAACATGCTCAGATTTCCAACATGCATTTCCTAGGCTATCACAGTCAGAAAACAATAAACAGAGTCCCAAGCACTTCAATATCTTTGCAACACTGCTCAACAAACTACACATGCACATCCATCGGACTACTCCACCCCCAACTTCAAAATTTGACATTGTCCTCAATGCCAACCAGTCAGAAACAACGAAGTAAGAAGAAATACACTTCCCTGACTCTTGGTGAAGCTGGCGAGAGCGAGGAAGCGGCGCACGAACGCATCAGAGCCCAAAATTGTCTTCTCTTCCTCGATTCCTAAAAAAAAAAAAAAAAGCTAATTAATACTAAATTAATCTAAAAAGCAATAAAACTAAACTAAAGCATAGAAACAGTCCATCGCTCGGGTGCCTCTGAGAAGCGCAGAATTTTTAAAGTCGGTTGCTCGACTGTATTCTCTCAACAGACTCATCCATAGTCTGTAGGTGCGGGGGATGATCCAGACTTGTCCTTGGCCACACCTTTCCGGCCATCCACCTGAAAAATATTTTGCACTCTTCGTGCCTCGGGCACGTGAATATCAGACGTGTTAGTGCAAAAATCAGCATTATCATCACACATATTTAAATCAGAAATTTTAACTGAGACATGGGAACCATCCCTCAAGCGCGAGGGTAGACTCCCATTCTCATCATGCTCACAAACAGACACATTTCCAGCAGATTTTCCAAATAAAGAGAACTCATGCAAAGTATCGTCAAACTCCAGAGAAACAACGCCCTTATACACATCAATTTTGACCCTAGCGGTCTTAAGAAAGGGACGTCCTAACAACATGGAGGACGAAGCATGCGATGAGTTTTCATTCATATCTAAAACAAGGAAATCAGCGGGAAACGTCATATTCCCAACTCTAACCAAAACATCCTCTACCTTCCCCCTAGGACAGATGCTTGACCCATTAGCCAACTGAACAGAAACATTACATTCATGCATTTCATTTAAATTCAGTTCACGATACAATGCATAAGACATAACATTAACAGAGGCTCCTAGGTCTAACATGGCATTATGAACAATTTTACTACCTATAGTGCAAGGGATAGTAAAAGTACCTGGATCGTTGCACTTTGCAGGCAACGTACCTGGGAGTATGGCAGAGACGTTTTCCTTCTTTTTCTCAGTCCCTCTGGACTTCCTTTTCGTAGTGCACCAGCTCCTTAGAAATTTCGCATACTTGGGCACTTGACTGACTGCCTCTAGGAGCGGGATATTTACCATCACCTTTTGGAAGGTTCGCAGGACCTCCTCATCATCAGATTCCAAAGTAGGCTTCGCAAGCCTACTCGGGAATGGTGCTCTGGCAACATCCTCAGGTACACTGACCTTCTCATCTTTTCTCACATTCTGAATCTCAGGAGCAGTCGGGGCGGACTTGTTCAGGCTGTCCGTGGCTTCCTTCGCAGCTCTGGTGGAAAGTGACTTCCCACTGCGCAGCTGAATGGCACTCACGTTTTCACACGAGTTTACTGTAGTTTGGGAAGGAAGCTTCCCCGAGCTCTTGCTCTCATTCTTACTAATAGACACCGCCATCTGTGTCAGCTGCTTGTTCAAATTCTGCAGCTCTGCCTTATGAGAATTAAGCTCCTCTCGAGCCTCTTTCTGAAACTGGCTGGTGCTAGTCACGATGGTCCTTACCATCTCCTCAAGTGAGCTGGAGGAGCTCGAGGCTTGAGCCTGGGTGGAAGAATTAGGCCTATCCTGAGATTGGCCTTGGAAACGAGTTTGTCCTTCCCTATTCCCATAGCTGAAATTAGGATGGTCGCGCCAACCGGGGTTGTAAGTGTTTGCATATGGGTCGTACTTCCTTGGGTTGGAAGCATACCCCCCGATCGCGTTGACCTCCGCATCCTCACGGTGTCCTCCAACAATTTTCTTTAACATGCTGCCTATCTCGGCCACCTGGGCCTTCATTTCAGCCATCTCGTGGCTCTGAGCCACGCTGTGCACTTGGCCTTGTCCCCGAATACCGAATTGCTGCGAGTTTGTAGCCATGTTTGCAATCAACTGTTTGGCCTCAACTGGGGTCTTGTCAATCAGTGCCCCTCCACTCGCTGCATCGATCATCTGCCGGTCATGGGGCGTCATCCCCTCATAAAAATACTGTATCAATAACTGATCGGCAATCTGATGATGTGGGAAGCTCGCGCACAGGCGCCCGAAGCGTTCCCAGTATTCGTGCAGGGACTCACCGACATCCTGGGTGATCCCATATATCCTCTTCCGCAGAGTGGTGGCTAAGGATGCGGGAAAGTATTTCTCCAAAAATACCCGCTTCATATCCTGCCACGTGGTGATGGATCCGGAGGGCAAATAGTATAGCCAATCCTTGGCCTTATCCTTGAGCGTGAAGGGGAATGCCCTCATATTCAGTTGCTCCTCCGTGACCCCTGCGGGCTTCATCCCCGCGCAGACGCAATGGAACTCCATCAGATGTTTGTTCGCGTCCTCACCTGCGTTGCCATGGAAAGAAGGTAACTGGTGAATTAAACCAGACTTCAATTCAATGTTACCTGCTACCACGGGGTAGTTAATGCACAAAGGCTGCAGGTTCAGGTCTGGCGCTGCCAGTTGCTTAAGCGTCTGTGGCGCATCACCTTGCGCCATCTCGTCAACTAAGAAGGGATTGCCTTCTTCTCCTTCAAACGATCCTTGCCCCTCACGGGCCGCTCTTCGTAACCGCCGCTCCTCTCTGTCAATCTCAGGGATAAACTGCAAACTACTACCCTCAGAGGAACGGGTCATACACAAACAAAAATCCAAACATACAATATACAAACAGAAAAAATTTTCAGTCAACCATCAATAAATCAAATTCAAACTTCATTCATAAATTCAATCAATTGCCTATTCCCCGGCAACGGCGCCAATTTTGGTGGGCGGATTTTTGAATATCCACTTAATCTCAAGCTGTCGAGGCTTGCCAAAATACGATTTATAAAGCCTATGACCAAGGCTTTGCAGCCAGTGGTAACAGGGTCGATCCAAGGAATAGGAAAATTAAATTTACTAGTGAAATTGGGATTTAATTGATTAATTGGTAACGGGGGGTTTTAATCATGCACGAGAAATAATGATGAAAGCAAACGGAAGAAAGAAATAATAAGAAGAGAACGTGTGCACGGTTTGGGAGTCTAGGGATCAATTGTTAGACAAATTCGACTTATCATTTAACGCTAATAACATGGAATACAGTTTATTGAGCACGCGGACGACTACCAGAGAAGCCCCAAAGTAGCCGACTCCATGGATTTTAATTAGACCACACAGTTCTAATTACACGTTATCTAAGCTCACATTAAGTGTTGGGTTTTATGTCCTAAAACTCGTGGTTTGTAAACTGAATGTATATTCTATTTTGCAATAAAGTTGTTATTGAGATTTATTCAGTAAAGTTGTTATTGAATAAAATGAATTGTTTTTACTTTTAACCTAACTCCAATAAACAAAGAACCCATGGCTATAGGTTGTATACTTGAACTTCATGTATGACATGATTGTGGATCAAGTTCAAGTAATAGCCAGAACGGTCTATAGTATAGGGATAAGGCTGGGTACCTTATCCTGGGGACACTATTGGACGCGGCCCACTTTGTATAGTACAAACGATGTGATCCGAAATCGTTCATGTGGAGACATGTGAGTGGGGGCGTCCTATGCAATGAGTTTGCATAAGACTGAACCGCGAAACAAGTCGCTCTTTCTTTATAACTCCGTTTACTGTAAAGACCGACTTTTTCATATGATGACCTAGGTAACTTGATCTGAATCCTGAGCACGCTATGAACTCCTGTTTATTCGGGCTTATCCTTTGACTTGTATGGGTGAGAGTGGCCCGAGATCGCCGACTCAATAAGCCTACCATCTTGGGGATAAGACCGGGTAGGTAGCTGGGAACATAGTCCTGCGAGATGGAATTCACTCCTACCCGCTCTGAGGGATTAGTAGAGAGGTTGTTCCCTTAAGTGCTGACTCCGGGTCTTGAACTAGGGATCCCACCCTCTCATTGGCCCGAGAGGGACTTGGTATAGTGATGAGATCACATACCAATCGGTTTGGTGGTTGGACCACAAACCAATAGTTCATTAGAGGATCAGTGGGACTTAAGGAACAAGATGTAATTACGGGGGTAAAACGATTATTTTGACCCAGCTGTAATTACGAACGACCTGTGAAGGATCGACTTACTGATGATGGTTATATCAAGAGGACAGAAATATATCTACGGTGAGGAGAGTGCAACCCTTGGACTTTAGTGGAGTCTCCGGGGGTTAACGAATGTTGGTTAGCTTGGTTAAAGAGTTTGACCGGTTAATCTCGTATCGTTGGAGCTCATGATCTGTAGGTCCTTTAGGTTCTCCTGGCTAGCTCGGATTAAGTCGTGTAACAATATGAGAGAAAAAGAATTTGAATTTATTGAAATTCGGTTTTGGAAGAATGATGGACATATTTAAATATGATTTAAATATGGGATCGGTGTAAAACATGAATAGGGATTCATGTGTGATGATTCGGTTTAAGAAACCGGGATTAGTCTTATTATTTAATTAATATTTGATATTGAATTAAATAATAATATTAATTAATTAAAAAGTTTAATTAATTATAATTTATTTTGCTTATTAAAATTAATTATGAATTAATTTTAAAATGACAAAATATTACAAGTGTGATTATAAGTCAAAGTGGAATTATCCATGTTGAGTGGATTTATCCAAGTTGAGTGGGTTTGTCCAAGTTGTGAAGTGGATTGTGAATCACCAACAACATGCATATAAACTCATCAATTTTGGAACACTTGGTTGAAGACTAATCCATCCAATTTGAGGTGTCATGCTAAGCAAAGACTTTGTTGCATGTGAATTGCCTATAAATTGGATGAAGATCAAATGGTTTGAGATTGATGAATTTTCAAAGAGTTTGAATGTTTGGATGAGCATGAAGAGTTCATGGTACTTGAGAAATTAGAAAGCTAAGTGTTAGACTTCTTCTCACAAAAACCTCATCACTTTCATCTTCCCATCTTCTTCTTCCAAACTTTTTCTTTCATAAAGGAGTCCCACCACTCCGTTGCTCGGCCCGAGGATAGCGGGACTACCGGAGGTGGTTCTCGAGGAGTTCGAGGGAAGCTTCGAAGGGTTCGTGAGGAGATTCGAGCATTGGAAGAGAAGTCGTTAGAACTACAAGAGGTATATGTTCTAATTCCTTTTGTTTCAAAGCTTTGTGCATGTTTCTTATTTAGCTAAATCGATGAAATTAGAGTGCCAATGATCCGTCTCGCTTCCGCTGCGCTACATGCGCTCCATCAATTGGTATCAGAGCGTTTTTTGGTCACTCAATTTGCATCAATTTAAGCTCGATGGGTATTTGTTTTAGAAATTATTTTTCTGGGCGTCTAAAGTGTGATTCCGGTTTTGGCATTTTTTTTGAGCTTTTATTTGTACTTTGTTTTGTAATTGCCCGGGCGTGTATGGGCTTTAATGTGTGAAGAAGAGTCTGTAAAAAATTCGGAGTCATTAGAGTCCATATAGGCTTTCAATTCGAAGACAGAAGCTCGGGTGTCGGAAAAAAACAGCATGCTGTTTTTTGCTGTTTTTTTTTTCTGCAAAATTCCAGCACTAAACCGGTTCAGCGCAAGGTGGAAGAAACGGTCCGGTTCGGTCCTCGTATGGTCCGGTTCACTGAAAGTCAGACCGGTTCCTTGTTCTTCACCCTCTGGAGGTCCGGTTCAGCGTTCGTTTGGTCCAGTTCGGGTCGGTATTGGTCCAGTTACGGGCTGTTGAAGTCGGGACAGCTGTTATGGACCGGTTCAGTTTTTTTTTGAAGTTTTGAAGTTGCTGTTTTTTTTTTGGTCGGTTCAAACAAATTCAAGCTGGTTCGTGGCGGTTCGAAGGGTTCGGAAGCGTCTCAACTTAGTTGATGAATTATTATTGTAATAATTTAGTTGCTTGCTTGTCCGTGATGCCAAAACCGGTCCACTTTAGTGTGTTTAATTAATTATGCATTGTGAATGTATGTTTTAATTAAAGTATCTTGTATGTGCATAAAGTATGCCATATAGATTTCAAATCCCACCATAGGAAGCATGTTGCATGCATTGAAAGTATAATATAAGTGTTATGTTGTATAGTATGCATGCTTAATTCATGAGAATTAATATAAGTGTTATATTAATTTATGAATTGGATGTTGCTTGTTTAAAAGTAAAATTAATATAAGTGTTATATTAATTGTGAAATTAAACATACAACATAGTTGCCTTAGTTGAATATAATTGTTATATTCTTGCTTGGGAAGCATGTTATAAATTGAATGTAATGGTTATATTCTAGCTTAGGAAGCATGTTATAGAATGTCTTTGTTTTATAAAGCGTTGTAAAATGAGATAGACATTTAAAATCTATAACAAAGATAAATGCATGCTCACTAAGGGTTAAAGAATTCCAATGCGATTAGGAATTTAGTATCGATTCGTTTTAATAGTTAAAATAGGTCGATATCTTGTAAAGCTAAGGTTACGAGATAACTCACCCGGTTTGATCCTGCACTAAGGTTGGAGGTATTTAAGATGACGGTTTACGGAACACCTCCTACCTGGGGATCGATCCGGTACTTGAGTTAAGTTAACCCGGCTTTATGAGCATGCACGTGAGAGGTGTAAGGTTATAGAACGTTTATCACCTAGACATCTTAGGTAAAAGTATGTTCTACCTAGACTTAGGTTTTATTGTCTTAGCCGGATAATGCCTAAGTAAAACTTTACCCAAACCATTCTAAAATACTTAGTAGTGGTGTTGAGAAGGTATATATGATATATCAATCTCCTCCTACGTTCTCCGCAAAGTTCACACCGTGAGATTTATGCTCGGCCTCGTGATGTCAATAGGGCATCCCCATTCGGATGGTGTTTGCATAAATCAAGAGCAAGGTGAATGGAGAAAGTATTTATAGTAAGTGGGAGAAGGAAGTATGTCAATACATCCTGCGGTCTCCTCCATTAGGTTGAACCGTGAGATTCCCATGTTCCGCCTGCTGGTTGCCCATAGTAGCACCGTCCATTCGGAGGGCCGTTTCATGGGAGTCGGAACAACTCAATCTCCAGAAATGGATAGGGTCTCTTAGGTCCATTCCCAACTCTGACATTTCCATTCGGTTGCACTGTTGGGGCCGACCTCTGAGTTCTGAAAATGGCGGGTCACACTTACAAGGATTACTAAGTTGTTAGTAGATTCTTGACCAAAGTAGCGATAACTAAGGTGCTATAGGAATATGAGTTATTCTGGTATTAGCATTTAGTCAAGAATGTCTTGGTTCAGTGAAGGAGTGATTGACTGCCCCTCGGTAGCGGTTGCTCTGACTCACTGAAGTATCGTTGCAAATTAATAATGATTTTTTGGGTACATTATTACTTTTGCTAAAATTCTTGATTGGTTGTTAAAAATAGGTTAAGTTCAATTCACTAATAGAATTCATTCTTTTCAGCATGTCTAGCTCGTTTATCCAATTACTAGCTTCTGATAAACTAAACGGCGATAACTACACGACCTGGAAATCGAACTTGAATACGATTCTTGTTATCGATGATCTTAGGTTTGTCTTAACAGAGGAATGTCCTCCCCCTCCTAGCTCATCTGCAACTCGAACTGTTCGAGATGCATTTGACAGGTGGACTAGGGCTAATGATAAAGCCTGAGTCTACATCTTGGCCAGCACATCCGATGTGTTAGCTAAGAAGCATGAGGTAATGGTCTCCGCTAAGAAGATCATGGATTCATTACAGATGATGTTTGGACAACCGTCCTCATCGGTCTATCATGATACCCTCATGGCGAGCAAAGCTGAGAAGAAACAACTAAGTAAATATGATTTACTCGTTGTTGAAACATGTTTAGTGGAACATGATAGTTCTGCCTGGATACTGGATTCAGGAGCCACTAACCATGTTTGTTCTTCTTTCCAGGAAACTAGTTCCTGGCAGCTGCTTGCTGAAGGTGAGATAACTCTCAGGGTTGGAACAGGAGAGGTTGTCTCAGCCAAGGCAGTGGGAACTGTCAAGTTGTTATATAGAGATAGTTTCATTTTACTTGAAAATGTACTGTTGGTTCCTAGCTTTAAAAGGAACCTTGTATCTATCTCTTGTTTACTTGAACATTTGTATAAAGTATCTTTTGATTTTAATGAAGCGTTCATTAGCAAAAGAGGTGTACATATATGTTCTGCGAAACTTGAAAACAACTTGTATGTGTTAAGACCAACAGAGGCAAAAGCTATTTTGAACACCGAGATGTTTAAAACAGCTCAAACTCAAACTAAAAGGCAGAAACTTTCTCCAAGTACCTATCTTTGGCACTTGAGACTAGGCCACATTAATCTCAATAGGATTGGGAGATTGGTTAAGAGTGGTCTCCTAAATCAGTTAGAGGACAACTCTTTACCACCATGTGAGTCTTGTCTTGAGGGCAAGATGACCAAACGATCTTTTTCTGAAAAAGGTCATAGGTCCAAAGAAACTCTAGAGCTTGTACATTCAGATCTTTGTGGTCCGATGAATGTTAAAGCACGGGGAGGGTATGAATATTTCATCAGCTTCATTGATGATTATTCTAGGTACGGCTATCTTTACCTAATGCATCATAAGTCCGAAGCTCTTGAAAAGTTCAAGGAGTATAAGGCAGAGGTTGAGAACACATTAGGCAAAACGATTAAAACACTCCGATCAGATCGAGGTGGAGAGTATATGGATTTAAGATTTCAGGACTATATGATAGAACATGGAATAGTATCCCAACTCTCAGCGCCCGGAACACCGCAGCAGAACGGTGTGTCCGAAAGGAGAAATAGAACCCTGTTAGACATGGTTCGATCTATGATGAGCTATGCTCAACTGCCTAGTTCGTTTTGGGGATATGCAGTAGAGGCTGCTGTATATATTTTGAACATGGTTCCCTCTAAGAGTGTTTCAGAAACACCTTATGAGTTATGGAGAGGGCGTAAAGGTAGTTTACGTCACTTCAGAATTTGGGGGTGTCCGGCACATGTGTTGGTGCCCAATCCAAAGAAGTTGGAACATCGTTCAAAATTATGCCTATTCGTAGGTTACCCCAAGGAAACGAAAGGTGGTCTATTTTACGATCCTCAACAGGACAAGGTGCTTGTATCGACAAACACCACGTTCTTAGAGGAAGACCACATGAGAGATCATCAACCTTCGAGCAAAATTGTTTTGACCGAACTTTCCAGGAAAGCTACAGATGGGTCAACAAGAGTTGTTGATCAGGCTGGTTCTTCTCAAGAGTTGAGAATACCTCGACGTAGTGGGAGGGATGTGAGACAACCCGACCGCTACATGGGTTTAACGGAAACCCAGGTCGTCATACCTGATGACGGCGTTGAGGATCCATTGACCTTCAAACAGGCAATGGATGACATAGACAAGGACCAGTGGCTTAAAGCCATGGACCTCGAAATGGAGTCGATGTACTTCAATTCGGTCTGGGATCTTGTAGAGCAACCTGATGGTGAAAGACCTATCGGTTGCAAGTGGATCTACAAGAGGAAACGAGACCAAGCCGGTAAGGTGCAAACCTTTAAGGCTCGACTTGTGGCAAAGGGTTATTCCCAGAGGGAAGGGGTGGACTATGAAGAAACCTTCTCCTCTGTTGCCATGTTAAAGTCGATTAGAATACTCTTGTCCATTGCCACATTTTATGATTATGAAATTTGGCAAATGGATGTCAAGACAGCCTTTCTGAATGGCAATCTTGAAGAGAGTATTTATATGGCTCAACCAGAGGGGTTCATAATTCACGGTCAAGAGCAAAAGGTTTGCAAGCTTAATCGATCCATTTATGGGTTGAAGCAAGCGTCTAGATCCTGGAATATAAGGTTTGATACTGCGATCAAATCTTATGGCTTTGAACAGAATGTTGACGAACCTTGTGTCTACAAGAAAATAGTCAATTCTGTTGTAGCTTTCTTAGTCTTATATGTAGATGATATCCTACTCATTGGGAATGATGTAGGGTTCCTGACTGACGTTAAGCAATGGCTAGCGACCCAATTCCAAATGAAAGATTTGGGAGAGGCCTCAGTTTGTTCTAGGGATTCAAATCGTAAGGAATCGTAAGAACAAAACGCTAGCGCTGTCTCAAGCATCTTATATCGACAAGGTGTTGATACGATATTCGATGCAGAATTCCAAGAAGGGTTCTTTACCTTTCAGGCATGGAATTCAATTGTCAAAGGAAGAGTGTCCTAAGACACCTCAAGAAGTTGAGGATATGAGACGAATTCCCTATGCATCAGCAGTCGGTAGTCTGATGTACGCCATGTTATGTACACGACCCGACATATGCTATGCAGTGGGAATTGTCAGTAGGTACCAGTCCAATCCAGGATATAATCATTGGACTGCCGTTAAACACATCCTCAAGTATCTTCGGAGAACGAGAGACTATGTGCTCATGTATGGCGCGAAGGATTTGATCCTTACAGGATACACTGACTCTGATTTTCAAACCGATAAGGATTCGAGGAAATCCACATCGGGATCAGTGTTCACTCTTAACGGAGGGGCAATAGTATGGAGGAGTATAAAGCAAGGTTGTATTGCTGACTCCACCATGGAAGCTGAGTATGTCGCGGCTTGCGAAGCTGCGAAAGAGGCTGTATGGCTTAGAAAGTTCTTGACGGATTTGGAAGTTGTTCCAAATATGAATTTGCCTATCACACTTTATTGTGATAATACTGGTGCTGTGGCAAATTCGAGAGAACCAAGAAGCCATAAGCGTGGAAAGCACATTGAGCGGAAATATCATCTCATCAGGGAGATAGTGCATCGAGGAGACGTGATCGTCATGCAGATCGCCTCAGAGCACAATATTGCTGATCCGTTTACAAAGTCCCTCACGGCTAAAGTGTTCGAGGGGCACCTAGTGAGTCTAGGACTACGAGTTGTACAGTAGGATAGTGGGAGAAAAGCCATGGAAATATTTGATATGCCAGTTTTTCTCATCCCGCATGTAATACTCCACGACGTTTTAGTCTAAGTGGGAGTTTGTTGGGTTTTATGTCCTAAAACTCGTGGTTTGTAAACTGAATGTATATTCTATTTTGCAATAAAGTTGTTATTGAGATTTATTCAGTAAAGTTGTTATTGAATAAAATGAATTGTTTTTACTTTTAACCTAACTCCAATAAACAAAGAACCCATGGCTATAGGTTGTATACTTGAACTTCATGTATGACATGATTGTGGATCAAGTTCAAGTAATAGCCAGAACGGTCTATAGTATAGGGATAAGGCTGGGTACCTTATCCTGGGGACACTATTGGACGCGGCCCACTTTGTATAGTACAAACGATGTGATCCGAAATCGTTCATGTGGAGACATGTAAGTGGGGGCGTCCTATGCAATGAGTTTGCATAAGACTGAACCGCGAAACAAGTCGCTCTTTCTTTATAACTCCGTTTACTGTAAAGACCGACTTTTTCATATGATGACCTAGGTAACTTGATCTGAATCCTGAGCACGCTATGAACTCATGTTTATTCGGGCTTATCCTTTGACTTGTATGGGTGAGAGTGGCCCGAGATCGCCGACTCAATAAGCCTACCATCTTGGGGATAAGACCGGGTAGGTAGCTGGGAACATAGTCCTGCGAGATGGAATTCACTCCTACCCGCTCTGAGGGATTAGTAGAGAGGTTGTTCCATTAAGTGCTGACTCCGGGTCTTGAACTAGGGATCCCACCCTCTCATTGGCCCGAGAGGGACTTGGTATAGTGATGAGATCACATACCAATCGGTTTGGTGGTTGGACCACAAACCAATAGTTCATTAGAGGATCAGTGGGACTTAAGGAACAAGATGTAATTACGGGGGTAAAACGATTATTTTGACCCAGCTGTAATTACGAACGACCTGTGAAGGATCGACTTACTGATGATGGTTATATCAAGAGGACAGAAATATATCTACGGTGAGCAGAGTGCAACCCTTGGACTTTAGTGGAGTCTCCGGGGGTTAACGAATGTTGGTTAGCTTGGTTAAAGAGTTTGACCAGTTAATCTCGTATCGTTGGAGCTCATGATCTGTAGGTCCTTTAGGTTCTCCTGGCTAGCTCGGATTAAGTCGTGTAACAATATGAGAGAAAAAGAATTTGAATTTATTGAAATTCGGTTTTGGAAGAATGATGGACATATTTAAATATGATTTAAATATGGGATCGGTGTAAAACATGAATAGGGATTCATGTGTGATGAATTCGGTTTAAGAAACCGGGATTAGTCTTATTATTTAATTAATATTTGATATTGAATTAAATAATAATATTAATTAATTAAAAAGTTTAATTAATTATAATTTATTTTGCTTATTAAAATTAATTATGAATTAATTTTAAAATGACAAAATATTACAAGTGTGATTATAAGTCAAAGTGGAATTATCCATGTTGAGTGGATTTATCCAAGTTGAGTGGGTTTGTCCAAGTTGTGAAGTGGATTGTGAATCACCAACAACATGCATATAAACTCATCAATTTTGGAACACTTGGTTGAAGACTAATCCATCCAATTTGAGGTGTCATGCTAAGCAAAGACTTTGTTGCATGTGAATTGCCTATAAATTGGATGAAGATCAAATGGTTTGAGATTGATGAATTTTCAAAGAGTTTGAATGTTTGGATGAGCATGAAGAGTTCATGGTACTTGAGAAATTAGAAAGCTAAGTGTTAGACTTCTTCTCACAAAAACCTCATCACTTTCATCTTCCCATCTTCTTCTTCCAAACTTTTTCTTTCATAAAGGAGTCCCACCACTCCGTTGCTCGGCCCGAGGATAGCGGGACTACCGGAGGTGGTTCTCGAGGAGTTCGAGGGAAGCTTCGAAGGGTTCGTGAGGAGATTCGAGCATTGGAAGAGAAGTCGTTAGAACTACAAGAGGTATATGTTCTAATTCCTTTTGTTTCAAAGCTTTGTGCATGTTTCTTATTTAGCTAAATCGATGAAATTAGAGTGCCAATGATCCGTCTCGCTTCCGCTGCGCTACATGCGCTCCATCATTAAGATGATCAGTCCTAAGATGAATTTAGACAGTCACTAGCTAACCGCGACGAACATTCGAGCGTGAATTCTAATTGCTAGTAGATTGCCCGCAAACGCCGTATGCAATCAACAATTATCCTACCCGACCCGATACTTCGATTTAGTTCTATCTACCTGTGTTACTTAGTCGAGCAGTGAGAGGCACGACATCGCTACTCTTTAACATACACAACATGCTAAACTACCCGAGTGTCAATCGTCGTATTTTAACATGCGCGTTGGATTAAGCAAGGTAAATAGATGCTAATAAACAGAACCAATATGCATCAAAATCAGATTATCAAAGTCAAAAACGTCTAACAAAAATCATCCTAAAACATTCCCAAACCGTTCATCCTTACCTTAGCCGCTCATGGCGCGGTTTGTCAATCCCGCTCCAACAACGACCATGGAAGGATTCATCTAACTATTACAATGGAGAGTGGAGCTCACGAGCATGCCAACAATGGCGGAGCTCCACGGAAAATAGAGAGAAAATGGGGAAGAAGAAGACCAAAATCGTCCAAATCCGTAGAGAGATGAAGAAGATGAAGAATAATAAAAAATGTGCAGGAAAATCGTCTTTTAGCTGCTGCCATCGTCGTAGCGTCGAGACGCTAGGCCAGCGTCTCGACGCTGTGCCCTAATTTTTCCGCGCGCGCGCTCGCGATGGCGTCGCGACGCAAGGCCAGCGTCGCGACGCTGCCCCGATAACATTCCTGCGCGCGCCTCCTCCGGAGCGTCTCGACGCCAAGCAGGGTCTCGACGCCAGGGCAGCGTCGAGCTAGCGTCTCGACGCTATCACTCGACGCTTGCTCTCGGGTTTTTCCAGCGTCGAGCCAGCGTCTCGACGCTATAGCTCGACGCCGGCTCTCGGGTTTGGGGCTGAAGCTTTGCCTCTTGTTACGTCTCCAAAAGTGACCTTTTTAGGACTTAATTGGCTTAGAAAGATGTTCACTCTTAGGTGTTTTTGATAGCATTTAGCCTAAACCTATGCTTAAATATGAGAATTAGAAGAAGGTAGCTAAATTAGGACTTATGTACAATAGGAAAGAAAAGGGTTGAAAACCGAAGGAAAAGAATGAAAAACAAGCATTGCGGAAACATTGCGGTTCTCGCAATGTTTTAAGTGAAAACCGTAAGTTGACTGATCTTTTTCTGTTAATTTCCTTTATTTCAGGGATTCGTTCTTTCTCCTCCATCCATTCTGAAGTACGACGTTGAAGATTGATGGTTCTCCTTCGCCCAAATGCACCTGCAGATTACTATAAATAGGGGTCAAAGTCGAGGGTTCAAGCATCATCCGAAAGCGTAGAAGTCTTCTCGCAGTCCATCTTTTCTCCTGTTTTCCTTTGCCGTCTGCTGGTTTGCGAAGCTCAGCTGTTGGAATCGATAATCTGATAGGAAGGAGAGGAGATTCTTCTTCTCTCCCGATTGGATTCATCCAAGCAAGGCTGTCCTTTCTCATCCTTCATTCGAGGCGGCTGCAACGAGACATTCGAAGCTGTTTTACTGTTTTTGTTCTTCATTTCCACTTACCCATTCTGTCTTGTGTTGTTTCTGTTCTTGTGGCTAGTTTAGTTCATTTCGTTGTGTTCTGTCTTTCTGTTCTTTACTTTAAGTATTTCTTTTGTCCATTCAAACAATCAAGTAATCAAGTCTCGATTCTTCATTTCACAGTTTCGTTCCTTTACATTCTACTGTTTTCCTTTACTGTTTTGGGCACATTCCCCTTCTAAGCATGTCTATCTTATCTTTTATTTCTGATTACCGTACATCCATGAGTAACTAAATCACTTAGGGGCATGCTAATGACAACACTATAGGCTGAAAAACGTGAACCAAGCATGTAGGATAGCTCTCGAACATTGATTGTATGTAAGCTTCATCCCACGAGCAATTTCGATTGGCCATCCATTTTGTCCAAAGAGCTCCTAACCTCTGGAAGGAGTAAGAGTTCAGAGTCATATTATCATGCTAGCCTTTCAAGGTAACCAGGAAACGGCCTAGGAATAGGCGTTTCCCTAGTACAAACCATATCTTTCTGCCTTAACAAGATGCTTAAGACCTTACTTTGAGTTGAGTAAACTAAAGAATCTAATGCATGGAATCGGACGATACATGAGATTGAGATAGTTTGATGTATAGAGAGTAGATCCAGTGCTTGAGAATCGTATAAAAATGCCTATAGGATAGTCATTAGTAGCCCTTAATTCACCCATTTACACACTTTCGCTGTTATTGTAATTGGGGTAGAATTGTGGTCTCCGCAATTCCGTCTAAGTTTCCATTCTGTTTAGCTGTCTTTGCCCTCATTTATTAATTTCGTTTCTTTTCATTTGGGCTTAGATTTCACTTGTCCTTGTTTATGTTACTACCCTTTACACATTCAGCAAGAATTAGACAATTAAAAACCAATTTTACCCCATCAAATCCACCCCTTCTTTCTTAACAAAATACTTCGCGAATAGCTAAAAATAAATCTCTGTGGGAAAACGAATGAAATATACTTACTACTTGCTATAAGATCATGTATGCTTGCATGTTCTGAGTGCTCTATCTCTTTTATTGCCTAATTATTTCAACACATTGAGCACGCAACAAGTTTTTGGCGCCGCTGCCGGGGATTTATTTTAAGTGAAAACGAAGTTTGTTAAGTTTGAAACACCAAGTTTATTGCTTATTGAAGCTGATCTGTTTCATTTCTTTTGCAGGTACTAGTTGGGTTAGTTTATGAGTGAGCCTTCAAGTAGATATCTAGAGTTCAATCCTGAGCCTGAGAGACTACTTAGAGCTAGAAACAAAGCAAAGAAACGACTCTTTAAACAACCTCCTATACCTCAAATCATACCTGAAATCGAAGAAATGAACGAGATAGTTCCAAATCAGATACCTGTCATTCGCAACCCCATCGAAATAGCGAATGACAAGAATAGTGCCATTCTTTCATATTTAGTACCTATGCCTGGGGAGCTGAACCCCAGCATAATCCGTCCTGAAATCACTGCCAACTCATTCGAGTTAAAGCCAGTGATGTTCCAAATGTTGTCCACTGTGGGACAATTCTTTGGAATAGAAAATGAGGACCCCCACAACCATCTTAGGAACTTCTTAGGAGTTAGTGATACCTTCATCATCCCTGGAGTGTCCCAAGAAGCTTTGAGGCTATACTTGTTGAAAGAATTTCGGCATGCATAGCGGAAGCATCGTTGGATCTAAGTACTCTTATTTTGTTAATTTAAAAAGAAAAAGCATGTAATTTGAAAATCAAAGACAATAATTTAGAAGTTACCTTTGAAGTTCAAATTCTTCTTGATTCCAAACTCGATCTTCGAACGTAACGGTCACGAACCACCACGAGAGTCTTCCCGACTATTCTCCGGCCTTAGAACGGGATTGTGGGATCCTTTGAGTGACTAATTTAAAAGAGAATTGAAGATGGAATTGGAGAGAATGGTAGAGAAATTGTCTTTACAATTTCTCAAAGTTCATCAAAATTCCAAGAAGAAGTCAATCTCATTAACCCTTTGTATATATAGAAGACTACATGCAAAAACATGCAAAATTGAGTTAACAATAGGATGCCATGTAGAATCCACTCAATTTAGTGGGATTAGTGGCTTGATGTGGGATGAACACTTAGCAAAAAAGTTTGACTCATAAAACCACCAACAAATGGTTTTTCCCACTAACTCAAGAATTGGATTTTTCCACTAACTTAAGAATTGGATTTTTCCATTCACTTTAGTCATCAAAATGACTCTTGACTTTCAAGGTTTAGTGGAGTCAACATTTGACTTTTGACTTTCAAAGTTGTAGTCAATTGTCTTAAATTTGACTTTTGACTAACTTTGATCAAATTAATTCAATTTAAAAATTAATTCAAATAATTAATTTTAAATCAAATTAAATAAATATTAAATAATTAATTAAACAATTTAATTAATTCAAATTTAATATCCAATAAATCCAACACTAATCCCGATCATTCCCGATATACATGATTATGAATCCATATTCATATTTTCGATAATTAAATCTTATTTAAATATCACCATCTCTCTCTATTGTTCAATTCGCAATTGAACGTTATGTCGTTAAATATATCACATATATTTAACGTTAATTCCCTAATTCGAATTCGAACACTTCGAATTCACTCGTCACACTGTTCTAAGGTTTAGTCCGATATGAGCTAGCAGGGGGACCTCATGGACCTACAGATCATGAGCTCCAACGATCCGAGATTAACTGATTAAACTCTTTAACCTAGCTAATCAACATTCGTTAACTATCAGGACATTCCACTATAGCCTAGTAGTTGCATTCTCCTCACTGTAGATATATTTATGTCCACTCGATATAACCATGATTAGTAAGTTGACCCTTCACAGGTTGTTCGTAATTTACAGTCGGGTCAAATATCTGTTTTACCCCCGTAATTACATCTTGCTCCTTAAGTCCCACTGATCCTCTAATGAACAATTGGTTTGTGATCCAATCACTAAACCGATTGGTATGTGATCTAATCACTATACCGAGTCCCTCTCGGGCCAATGAGAAGGTGGGGCCCCTTGTTCAAGACCTGGAGTCAGCACTTAAGGGAACAACCTATCTACTATCCCTAGAGACGGGTAGGAGTGAATTCCATCTTGCACCCTATGTCCCCAGCTATCTATCCGGTCTTACCCCTGAAATGTGAGGCATATTGAGTCGGCGCTGTTGAGCCACTCTCACCCATGCAGATCTAAGGATAATCCCGAATAAACAGGAGTTCATAGTTAGCTCAGGATTAAGGTCAAGTTACCTAGGTCATCGTTTTGAAATAGTCAGTCTTTAAAACAGTAAACAGCGTTATAAAGTAAGAGTGACTTATTTCGCGGTCCGGTCTAATGCAAACTCTTTGCATAGGACGCCCCCATTCACATGTCTCCACATGAACGATTCAGGATCACATCGTTTGTACTAAATACAAAATGGGCCGCATCCAATAGTGTCCCCAAGATAAGGTATCCAGCCTTATCCGTATACTATAGACCGTTTTGGCTATTTACTCGAACTTGATCCACTTTTATGTCTCCACATAAAGTTCAAGTATTCATGTTATAGCCATGGATCTTAGTTTATTGGATTTAGGGTTTTCTAAAATGACATAAGCAATTCACATATTCAATAATAACTTTATTGAATAAACCTCAATAACACTTTATTGGTAATAAAATATGTTTATCGTTTACAAACCACGAGTTTTAGGACATAAAACCCAACAAACTCCCACTTGGACTAAAACTCCAGTGGTAATAAATATATATCCATATATATACATAATGTTGAGTTTTTCAAAATGAGAAATAAATACAATAAACTAGGGCATCACATACCCATAGTTTTCTCCCACTTGCCCTAGATTATACATCCTGTAGTCCTAGTCTCACTAGGTGACCCTCAAACACTTTAGCCGTGAGAGCCTTTGTAAATGGATCAGCAATGTTGTCCTCAGAGGCTATTTGTTTCACAATAACGTCTCCTCGTTGGACGATCTCTCGAATGAGATGATATTTTCGCTCAATATGTTTCCCGCGTTTATGGCTCCTTGGCTCTTTTGAATTTGCAACTGCTCCACTGTTATCACAAAAGAGAGTGATAGGCAGATGCATATTTGGAACAACTTCCAAATCGTTCAAAAACTTTCTAAGCCACACAGCTTCTTTTGCTGCTTCACAGGCAGCTACGTATTCTGCTTCCATAGTGGAGTCAGCAACACAACTTTGCTTGATACTCCGCCATACTACAGCTCCTCCATTCAGAGTGAACACTGATCCCGATGTTGATTTTCTCGAATCTTTATCCGACTGGAAATCAGAATCAGTGTATCCTGTAAGAATCAGATCCTTACCTTTATACACGAGCATGTAATCCCTCGTTCTCCTAAGATACTTGAGGATATTCTTAACGGTTGTCCAATGTATAAGTCCAGGATTGGACTGAAACCTGCTGACAACACCTACTGCATAGCATATGTCGGGTCGTGTACACAACATAGCATACATCAGACTTCCAACTGCCGATGCATAGGGAATGCGTCTCATATCCTCAACTTCTTGAGGTGTCTTAGGACATTGTTCCTTCGACAAGTGAATTCCATGCCTGAAGGGTAGCAAACCCCTCTTGGAATTCTGCATTTTATATCTTGACAACATCTTGTCAATATAGGATGCTTGAGACATGGCTAATGTTCTATTCTTGCGGTTCCGAACTATTTGGATCCCAAGAATATATTGAGCTTCTCCCAAATCTTTCATTTGGAATTGAGTTGCTAGCCATTTCTTGACGTCAGTCAGGCATCTTACATCATTCCCAATGAGTAAGATATCATCGACATATAATACGAGGAATGCTACAGATGTTTTGACAATCTTCTTGTAAACACAAGGTTCGTCAATGTTTTGTTCAAAACCATAAGATTTGATCGCAGTATCAAACCTTATATTCCAGCATCTAGATGCTTGTTTCAACCCATAAATGGATCGTTTAAGCTTACAAACTTTTTGTTCTTGATGTTGTATTATAAACCCCTCTGGTTGAGACATATAGATACTCTCTTCAAGATTGCCATTCAGAAAGGCTGTCTTGACATCCATTTTCCAAATCTCATAGTCATAATATGTGGCAATGGACAAGAGTATTCTAATTGATTTTAACATGACAACAGGAGAGAAGGTTTCATCATAGTCTACCCCCTCTCTCTGGGTATAACCCTTTGTCACTAATCGAGCTTTAAAGGTCTGTACCTTACCAGCTTGGTCTCGTTTCCTTTTGTAGATCCATTTACAACCAATAGGTTTTACCCCATCTGGTTGATCTACAAGTTCCCAGACGGAATTGAAGTACATCGACTCCATTTCGAGGTCCATGGCTTTGATCCATTGATCTTTGTCAACATCATTCATTGCCTGTTTATAGGTCAATGGATCCTCTATTCCATCATCTGGTATGATGATTTGAGTTTCTACTAAACCCATGTAACGGTCAGGTTGTTGCACAACTCTCCCACTACGTCGAGGCACTCTCAACTCTTGAGATGGATGTGAGTAATCAGAAGTATTAGCTCCATCAACAACTCTTGTTGAGGGTCCAATCTCATCAACAACTCTTGTTGATCTATCTGTAGCTTCTTTAGAAATTTCACGCAATACTAGTTTACTGCGAGGTTGATGATCTCTCATGTGATCTTCTTCGAGAAAAGTAGCATTTGTCGATACAAATACTTTATTTTCTTCTGGATCAAAGAAGTATCCAGCTTTCGATTCTTTTGGGTAGCCTATGAATAAACATACTTTTGAACGACGTTCCAATTTCTTAGGGTTTTGCACCAACACATGTGTCGGGCATCCCCAGATCCTGAAGTGACGTAAACTAGTTTTACGCCCTCTCCATAACTCATAAGGTGTTCCAGTAACACTTTTAGAGGGAACATTGTTCAAAATGTAGGCAGCAGTCTCTACTGCATATCGCCAAAACGAATCAGGCAAATGAGCATAGTTCATCATCGATCGAACCATGTCTAACAAGGTTCTGTTTCTTCTCTCCGATACACCGTTTTGCTGTGGCGTACTAGGTGCAGAGAGTTGTGACTGGATTCCATGTTCTATCAAATAGTCCTGGAATCTTAGGTCCATGTACTCTCCACCTCGATCTGATCGAAGTGTCTTAATTGTTTTACCTAATAAGTTTTCAACTTCTGCCTTATACTCCTTGAACTTTTCAAGAGCTTCGGACTTATGATGTATTAGGTAAACATAACCGTACCTTGAATAGTCATCTATGAAACTGATGAAATATTCATATCCTCCTCGTGCTTTGACATTCATTGGTCCACAAAGGTCCGAATGCACGAGTTCTAAGGATTCTTTGGCTCTAAGACCTTTTCCAGTAAAAGATCTTTTCGTCATTTTCCCCTCAAGACAAGACTCACATGCTGGTAAAGAGTTGTCTTCTAACTGGCTTAGATGACCATTCTTAACCAATCTCTCAATCCTATTGAGATTAATGTGGCCAAGTCTTAAGTGCCAAAGATATGTACTTGAAGAAACTTTTTGCCTTTTGTTTCGCGTCTCAGCCGTTTTAAACATCTCGATATTTAAAATAGCTTTCGCTCTGGTCGGTTTTAACTTATATAAGTTGTTTTCTAGTTTTGCAGAACAAATAGGAATACCTCTTTTGGTAATGAACACTTCATTAATTTCAAAAGATACTTTATACAATTGTTCTAACAAACAAGAGATAGATACAAGATTCCTTTTCATTCCAGGAACAAGATACACATTATCTAATATAATGAATCTATCTCCAAAAAACAACTTTAAATCTCCCACTGATTTTGCTGAGACAACCTCTCCTGTTCCAACCCTGAGAGTTATCTCGCCTTCCGCAAGCGTTCTCCAGGAACTAGTTTCCTGAAAAGAAGAGCAAATATGATTAGTGGCCCCTGAATCCAGTATCCAGGAAGAGTCATCACTCTCCACTAAACATGTTTCAACAACTAGTAAATCATATTTACCTTGTTTTGCCTTTTCAGCTTTCTTCTCAGCAAGGTACTTTGGGCAGTTTCTTTTCCAATGCCCATTCTCGTTGCAGTGGAAACATTTTCCTTTATATGCAACTTGAGCCTTGCTTTTGCGGTCATTAGGAGTTTTAGTTTTCCCCTTCCCTTTCTTTTTCATCGAAATACTCTTATTTTTAGAAGAAGAAGGGCCAGACTTCGTTCCAGAGGACGATCCTCTATAGAACTTTTTAGTGGTAGCAACATTTGCCTCCACTTCATGTCCCTTAGTTTTCAGGAGGGACTGATAAGTCTGAAGCTCATTCAGAAGAGTAGTCAAGTTATATTCAATTTTGTTCATCATCGCATTTGTGCGGAACTGTAGGAAGCTCTTCGGAAGAGACTCCAGAATAAAACTGACCTGACTCTTCTCATCTATGACAGCTCCATTTACTTCTGCCACATTGAAATGGACCATCATGTCCAGGACATGTTCTCTAACAGAGGTCCCTTCTCTCATGCGACAGTTATAAACGTACTTGATGGCATCATGCCTAAGGGAGAAGGACGGTTGTCCAAACATCCCCTTCAGAGATTCCATAATCTCTTTGGCAGCACCCATACCATCGTGTTTCTTAGCCAATACATCAGATATGCTGGCCAGAATGTAGACGCGGGCTTTATCATTTGCCCTTGTCCATCTGTCATATGCATCCCGAACATTTCGGTTTGCATTTGTGCCGGGGTTTTGAGGACACTCCTCAGTTAAAACGAACCTTAGATCATCAATTACCAGTATTGTGTTTAAATTTGATTTCCACGTTGCGTAATTATCCCCGTTAAGTTTCTCAGAAGCTAGTAACTGTACTATTGAGTTGGACATGCTGAAAAATATAAACATATCGTATTTAGTGAAATTGTTATTACCCTTTTATATTATCCAATCAAGTTTTAGCAAAAGTAATAATGTACCCATCATTTATTCTTTATTGCAACGATACTACAAAGGTTTAGAGCAACATCCACCTAGGGGCAGTCTATCACTCCTCCTTTGAATTGAGACAATCTCAGCTAATCACTATTACCAGAATAACTCATATTCCAATAGATCTTTTAGCTATCGTTTACTTTGGTCAAGAAGTTACTAACACTTAGTAATTCTTGTAAGTGTGACCCTCCATTTTCAGACCTCAGAGATCGGAATCAACAAGCTCCCGAAGTTGGAAAGACAACGCTGAAAACGGACCTATGAGACCCTATCCATTTCTGGAGTTCGCGGTGTTCCGAATCCCATGATACAGCCCTCCTAAGGGGTGGTCGCTCCCAGGGCAGACTCGCAGGCGCATCATGGGAATCTCACGGTGCAACCTAATGGAGGAGACCGTAGGATGTGTTGACACACAACCTTCGCCCACTTACTATGAACGACTTCCCTTATTCACCTTGTTATTGACTCATGCAAATACTTTCCTACTGGAGGTCGCTCCCAAGGCGACTCGAAGCCGAGCATGAATCTCACGGTGTGAACTCTTAGGGACGTAGGAGCTGAAAACATTTTTCCTCCCACTGAAGTGTTCTAGACGGTTGGGTATGATTTTACTTTAGGCATATATTTTGGCTAACTAAAACATATCCTAAGTCTAGGTAATCTTTCCGAGTATAACGTTTATACTGGATTTTAACCTATGATGTCTAGGTGATAAAACTTTTTAAAACCTCACATCACTCACGCATGCTCATAAAACCGGGTTAGCTAAACTCAAACGCCAGTTCGATGCCCAGGTAGGAGGTGTTTCGTAAACCGTCAACTTAAATACCCCCAAGCTGAGACAGCATCTTACCGGGTGAGTTTTTCTTGTAACCGAAGTTTTACAAGATATCGACCTATTTTAACTATTAAAATAGGAGATTGCTTGGTAGTTAACCCTAAATGAGCATGCATTTATCTTTGTTATAAGTTTTAATGTCTAATTCATTTTATAACACTTATAAAAAAAAACTTATAACATACATCTAACATGCTTTTATATAACAATTATATAAAATCATTCCATGCAAAAATATAACAACTTATATGAAATCTCATGGAATCCTAAACATGCATACTTATATTATAACACTTATAACATACTTTCAATGCATGTTTCATGCTTATCCTATGGTGGGATTTTAAATCTACATGGCATACAATATGCACACAAGATTATGTTTATTTAAACTATACATTCACAATGCATAAATAAATAAACCACACTAAAAATGGATTGGTTTTGGCATCCTAAACAAGCATTTACCTAAATTATTACAATAATAAAATAGGAAAAAGTCTTGAACCGCCCCCGAACACTTCGAATCGGCTCGAACCGCTTGTAAGTTGTGGAATTGCACGAACCGCCGCCGAACCGAACCGAACCGCCACTTGACGCCTCTTCCAATTTTGATAAATTACATCCTAAAATGGACTCTAATGACTCTACAAAAATTACATACTCTTTGTAACACATTAAAGCCCATTACAAGGCAATTACAATAATTATTACAAATTGGAAAAAAAATGGATGCCAAAGACCAAAAATTTCCATTTTAGCACACATACATTCATCACATGAATTACTACCCACCAACTCTAAATTAACCAAAAAAGAGTACTTAAAGCATGCTCTGATACCATTTGAAAGAATTTCGGCATGCATAGCGGAAGCATCGTTGGATCTAAGTACTCTTATTTTGTTAATTTAAAAAGAAAAAGCATGTAATTTGAAAATCAAAGACAATAATTTAGAAGTTACCTTTGAAGTTCAAATTCTTCTTGATTCCAAACTCGATCTTCGAACGTAACGGTCACGAACCACCACGAGAGTCTTCCCGACTATTCTCCGGCCTTAGAACGGGATTGTGGGATCCTTTGAGTGACTAATTTAAAAGAGAATTGAAGATGGAATTGGAGAGAATGGTAGAGAAATTGTCTTTACAATTTCTCAAAGTTCATCAAAATTCCAAGAAGAAGTCAATCTCATTAACCCTTTGTATATATAGAAGACTACATGCAAAAACATGCAAAATTGAGTTAACAATAGGATGCCATGTAGAATCCACTCAATTTAGTGGGATTAGTGGCTTGATGTGGGATGAACACTTAGCAAAAAAGTTTGACTCATAAAACCACCAACAAATGGTTTTTCCCACTAACTCAAGAATTGGATTTTTCCACTAACTTAAGAATTGGATTTTTCCACTCACTTTAGTCATCAAAATGACTCTTGACTTTCAAGGTTTAGTGGAGTCAACATTTGACTTTTGACTTTCAAAGTTGTAGTCAATTGTCTTAAATTTGACTTTTGACTAACTTTGATCAAATTAATTCAATTTAAAAATTAATTCAAATAATTAATTTTAAATCAAATTAAATTAATATTAAATAATTAATTAAACAATTTAATTAATTCAAATTTAATATCCAATAAATCCAACACTAATCCCGATCATTCCCGATATACATGATTATGAATCCATATTCATATTTTCGATAATTAAATCTTATTTAAATATCACCATCTCTCTCTATTGTTCAATTCGCAATTGAACGTTATGTCGTTAAATATATCACATATATTTAACGTTAATTCCCTAATTCGAATTCGAACACTTCGAATTCACTCGTCACACTGTTCTAAGGTTTAGTCCGATATGAGCTAGCAGGGGGACCTCATGGACCTACAGATCATGAGCTCCAACGATCCGAGATTAACTGATTAAACTCTTTAACCTAGTTAATCAACATTCGTTAACTATCAGGACATTCCACTATAGCCTAGTAGTTGCATTCTCCTCACTGTAGATATATTTATGTCCACTCGATATAACCATGATTAGTAAGTTGACCCTTCACAGGTTGTTCGTAATTTACGGTCGGGTCAAATATCTGTTTTACCCCCGTAATTACATCTTGCTCCTTAAGTCCCACTGATCCTCTAATGAATAATTGGTTTGTGATCCAATCACTAAACCGATTGGTATGTGATCTAATCACTATACCGAGTCCCTCTCGGGCCAATGAGAAGGTGGGGCCCCTTGTTCAAGACCTGGAGTCAGCACTTAAGGGAACAACCTATCTACTATCCCTAGAGACGGGTAGGAGTGAATTCCATCTTGCACCCTATGTCCCCAGCTATCTATCCAGTCTTACCCCTGAAATGGGAGGCATATTGAGTCGGCGCTGTTGAGCCACTCTCACCCATGCAGATCTAAGGATAATCCCGAATAAACAGGAGTTCATAGTTAGCTCAGGATTAAGGTCAAGTTACCTAGGTCATCGTTTTGAAATAGTCAGTCTTTAAAACAGTAAACAGCGTTATAAAGTAAGAGTGACTTATTTCGCGGTCCGGTCTAATGCAAACTCTTTGCATAGGACGCCCCCATTCACATGTCTCCACATGAACGATTCAGGATCACATCGTTTGTACTAAATACAAAATGGGCCGCATCCAATAGTGTCCCCAAGATAAGGTATCCAGCCTTATCCGTATACAATAGACCGTTTTGGCTATTTACTCGATCTTGATCCACTTTTATGTCTCCACATAAAGTTCAAGTATTCATGTTATAGCCATGGATCTTAGTTTATTGGATTTAGGGTTTTCTAAAATGACATAAGCAATTCACATATTCAATAATAACTTTATTGAATAAACCTCAATAACACTTTATTGGTAATAAAATATGTTTATCGTTTACAAACCACGAGTTTTAGGACATAAAACCCAACACTTGTTCCCTTACTCTTTGAGGGACAAAGCCAAAACATGGTTGAACTCATTACCCTCTGGATCTGTCCGCAACTGGACAGACTTAGCAGAGAAATTCCTAGTCAAATACTTCCCACCTGATAGGAATTCTACCTTCCGTGATGATATAGTTAAGTTCAAGCAAGCTGATAATGAATCTCTTCACGAAGCTTGGACGAGGTTCAAGGACCTTCTTCTCAAATGTCCACATCATGGCATCCCATGGTGTATCCAAATAGAGGTCTTTTTCGAAGGATGCAACCCCAGCACTAGGCAAGTCTTAAATTCATCTGCTGGTGGTTCCATGTTGTCCAAGAGTTACAATGAGGCCTATGAGATCTTGGAGAAGATCTCAGCATCTCACTGTAGGTGGTCAGATGATCCAGTTGAGCCAACTAGAGCTCAAGACAAGGATGCTCTAAGTGCAATGAGCAGCCAAATAAATGCCCTGACCAACCTAGTTAAGCAAATGGCTCAAGCCAATCTCCAAACGAGTGTCAACACCGCTACCGCCATGACAATAGGCACCCAACCAAGTCAAGGTGAGACACTTGTATGTGGATTCTGTGGGGAAGGGCATCTGTATGAATATTGCCCTGGGAATCCAGCCTCAGTCTGCTACATTGGAAGCCAGCAGCAGCCTAGGAACAACCCCTATTCCAATACCTACAACCCTGGTTGGAGGAACCACCCAAACCTGTCATGGGGTGGCCAACAGAATGCTAACCAAAATCCTAACCAACCTAGACCGAGTGGAACACCTGGTTTCACTCCCCAACATAACCAATCCATGTATCAAAAACCATACAACCAACCTGTAGGATCTTCTGTAGAAAACTTACTCAAGGAATACATAGCTAAGAATGATGCTACTCTTCAAAGCCAGCAAGCCACTCTTAGAAGCCTAGAGAACCAAATAGGCCAATTAGCCAATGAACTCAAGAGTAGGCCCCAAGGTAGACTCCCTGCTGACACCGAGGTACCAAGGAGAGATGGTAAAGAACAAGTTCAAGCAATTGAACTCAGAAGTGGTAGACCCTTGGTGAGCAACACAAAGGACATACCAAAGAGAGTAGAGAACACTGAGTCTAGTGCTCCACTGGAGTCTCTGCCAAACCAAGGTCCACCACCAACTAGCACATCAGGAGTCAGGCTAGAGCCAATTATTGAGGAGATAGAAGAAATTCCAAGGCCTCCACCTATCCTAAGGCGCCCTGACGTGCCTGCATATGTGCCACCACCTCCATATCCTCGGAGGCTTAAGAAGAAGCAGGAACAGGAAGTGCATTTTAATAAATTCTTAGAAATTCTTAAACAAGTGCATGTCAACATTCCTTTTGTAGAAGTTTTACAGTCTATGCCTTCCTATGTGAAGTTTTTGAAGGACATTATTACTAACAAAAAAATAATTGGTGAGTTTGAAACAGTAAACCTCACTGAGGAGTGCAGTGCCATACTCCAAAACAAGTTGCCCAAGAAGGAGAAGGATCCTGGTTCCTTCACCTTACCTGTAGAACTTGGAGGCAAGCACGTGGGCAGAGCGCTTTGTGACCTGGGCGCCAGCATAAACCTCTTGCCCCTATCACTATTCCGCCAGTTGGGAATAGGAGAAGCACGTCCAACCACTGTCACTTTACAACTAGCAGACAGATCCATTGCATATCCAGAAGGTAAAATTGAGGATATTTTAGTAAAGGTTGACAAGTTTATTTTCCTTGCAGATTTCATTATCCTGGATTATGAAGCAGACAAGGAGGTCCCCATCCTATTAGGCAGACCGTTTCTTGTCACAGGTAGGGCCCTGATCGACGTCCAAAAAGGTGAGCTTACTATGAGGGTTCATGATGAAGAGGTGAAGTTTAGTGTGTATAAAGCTTTAAGGTACCCCTCTGACCTTGAATCCTGTGCTAGCATGGACGTTGTAGATTCTTTGATGGAAGAACAATTGGAGCATGTATTATTAACCAAGCATGCTAATGAATATGTAGGATTAGAATTAACTGACTTAAACATAGCTGAGATAATGGACATATCTGTAAATAACCCTCAGCAGGTATGTATGAATGTAGAATTAACTGATAGATCCTTAAATCCTTTAAAGCCATCCATTGAACATCCACCTGTATTAGAATTAAAGCCACTCCCCACTCACCTCAAGTATGCATATTTAGGGAATAATGAGACTTTGCCTGTAATTATTTCTTCTAAGCTAAGTGAACAGCATGAGGTTGATTTAATTTTACTCCTTAAGCAACATAGGAAGGCTATTGCATGGACTATTGCTGATATTAGAGGCATTAGCCATTTTTATTGCATGCATAAGATTATACTAGAGGAAGAGCACACACCTAGAGTAGATCACCAACGTAGGCTGAATCCCTCTATGAAAGAGGTAGTTAAGAAAGAAATAATTAAATGGTTAGATGCTGGTGTGATCTTTCCCATAGCTAGTAGTCAGTGGGTGAGCCCTATACAGTGTGTACCTAAAAAGGGTGGGATGACTGTGGTAGTCAATGAGAACAATGAACTGATTCCAACTAGGACTGTCACAGGATGGAGAGTATGTATGGATTATAGGAAACTAAATAAAGAAACTAAAAAAGACCACTTCCCTCTACCATTCATTGACCAAATGTTAGACAGAATAGCTGGTAGACCCTATTACTGTTTCTTAGACGGTTATTCAGGGTATAATCAGATCACTATAGACCCCAAGGACCAAGAAAAGACTACCTTCACTTGCCCTTTTGGAACATTTGCCTTTCGCAGAATGCCTTTTGGCTTATGCAATGCACCGGCAACTTTCCAAAGGTGCATGTTGGCAATCTTTTCTGATTTGGATGAGTCCATGATAGAAATATTCATGGATGATTTCTCAGTCTTCGGGGATTCCTTTACCAACTGTCTAGAGAATTTAGGACAAGTCCTGGCTAGATGTGAAGAGACTAACTTAGTCCTTAATTGGGAAAAGTGTCACTTCATGGTGGATGAAGGGATTGTCTTAGGTCATAGAGTATCAAGGGCAGGTGTAGAAGTTGACAGGGCAAAGATAGAAATCATAGAGAAGTTGGTAGAGCCTCAGAATGTCAAGGCCATTAGGAGTTTCTTAGGGCATGCTGGTTTCTACAGAAGGTTCATTAAGGACTTTTCTAAGATAGCCAAGCCTCTGTGTGAGCTTCTAGAACTAAATAGGCCATTCATCTTCTCTAAGGAATGTGTAGTAGCTTGGACCACCCTTAAGAAAGCACTAGTCACAGCACCTGTTATAGTAGGGCCAGATTGGGATCTCCCATTTGAGATGTTATGTGATGCTAGTGACTATGCTGTAGGGGTCATGTTAGGACAGAAGATTGACAAGCTAACACACCCTGTCTACTATGCTAGTAAAACCTTGAATGAGGCTCAATGTAATTATACAACTACTGAGAAAGAGATGCTTGCTGTAGTGTTTGCTTGTGAGAAATTCAGAAACTATATTGTAGGCACTAGGACAATTGTGTACACTGACCATTCTGCCTTGAAATATCTTATGAGGAAGGCTGATGCCAAGCCTAGGTTGATTAGGTGGGTGTTATTGCTGCAGGAATTTGATTTGGACATTCGAGACAAGAAAGGATGTGAAAATGTGGTTGCGGATCACCTTTCTCGATTGCAGCACAATTGCGAAAAAATTGCGGAGCCCGCAATTTCTGATGCTTTTATTGATGAACATGTCTTTGTTTTAACTCATCGTGATAACGATGAGGAACCTTGGTTTGCTGACATTGCTAACTTCCTTGCATCACAGGTATTACCAGTTTTTAAGGGAGGACAAGAGAAGAAGAGGTTCCTTCATGAAGCAAGGAAATTCATCTGGGATGACCCCACACTTTACAGAACCTGTGCTGATGGCTTGCTAAGGAAGTGTGTTTCAGCTGCTGAAGCGAAATCTGTGCTACAGCATTGTCACACAGCTCCTTATGGTGGACACTTTGGTGGCCAAAGAACAGCTGCAAAGGTATTTCAGAGTGGCTACTATTGGCCAACAATCTCCAAGGATGCCCACAACTATGCCCACAGCTGCGATGAATGCCAAAGAACAGGTAACCTCAGTCGAAAGGATGAGATGCCCCTCACCTACATCTTAGAGTTGGAGCTCTTTGATGTGTGGGGCATTGACTTCATGGGGCCATTCCCTCCATCATCAGGTAACCTTTACATTTTGGTAGCAGTAGACTACGTATCCAAGTGGGTAGAGGCCAAAGCATGTCCCAATAATGATGCTAAAACAGTCACCAAATTCTTGCATAGGCACATTTTTACTAGGTTTGGGACACCTCGTGCCATCATTAGTGATGAGGGGTCACATTTCATTAACAAGGCTATGGAGAGAGTGTTGGCTAAGTATAACATTAGACATAGAGTAGCCACTCCCTATCACCCACACTCGAATGGACAAGCTGAAATTTCAAATAGGGAAATTAAGAACATCCTAGAAAAAGTGGTCAAACCTAATAGGAAAGACTGGTCCTTTAAGCTTGAGGATGCACTTTGGGCTTATAGGACAGCATATAAGACACCCCTAGGTATGTCTCCTTATAGGCTGGTATATGGCAAGACTTGTCACTTACCACTTGAGTTAGAAAACAAAGCATTTTGGGCCATGAAGGAATTGAATTTTTGTGTAAAGGATGCGGGAACATTGCGGTCTTTGCAATTACATGAGCTTGATGAGCTTAGACATATGGCCTATGAAAATGCTAAAATGTATAAGGAAAAGACCAAGATTTGGCACGATAGTAGACTTAGAGTTAAGGACTTTAAGAAGGGTCAACTTGTCTTGTTGTTTAACTCACGGTTGAAACTCTTTCCAGGGAAACTTAAGTCTAGATGGTCAGGTCCATTTGTGATTACTAATGTGTTTGTTCATGGTGCCATAGAGATAAAGAACTTGCAGCAAGGCCAACCGTTTATGGTTAATGGTGCACGATTGAAGCACTACTATGAGGAAGGAGATGTGAAGACTCTCTCGGCCTTCCTCTTGACTGAAGCATGAAAAAAGAACGAGAGAGGACGAGTGATTGCTGTGCTCGTCAACATAAGGCTCATGCCTTAGTTTATTTTTTTGCGATTTTCCGGTTATCGTTTGTGTGTTTTGTTGTATGATTTTAATTACGAATTTGATGTTGCTTTTATTTCTTTTTGTAGGGAATCGAAGGAGGGAATCAAGGAGAGTAATTCCAGCTTTAAAAATCAAGAAACGATTGAGCCAAATCAAAGATACGGACGAGCAAAGATTGACATTTTGATGAAAAAATATCCCTAAAATTGCGCTGGATTTGCAGGATCCGCAAAAATATAGCCGTTGGGATTTAGCCGTTTCCTTTATATCCGTTAGAAGGCGCTTGATCTGTACGATTCTCTCACTCTCTGAATTCCAAGAAAGCTGCGATTCTCTTCATCTTTGATTCTTCTCTCCAAACCTCCAAGACTCAACAATGGTGTTCACACGGGCTGAAAGATCTGCAGCCAAGAAGAGGGCTGACGACGCTGAAACGGCTGCGAGAGACGCACTGCTCGCCTTGGCTACGGCTGACGCTGCGCGGACTGAACGCCTTCCCAAACTCCCGATTCGCAAGAAGAAGTGGAGGGTTGTTACTGAGATACCTGCTGGACCCTCTGAACCAGCAGGCACACCCAAGAAGCGCAGATGGAGTGTAGCGGTGGCTGCTGAACCGAGCAAAGAGAAGACTCCCTCTGTGGAGAGTCAAGAAACTGATCGTGTGTCCCACGATTCAGCCAAGAAGAGTGCCTCGCCACCTGCACCACCAGCGCACAGCTCTTCCCCATCACCGCCAGCGCAGAGCCCTGAACAGCCGTCTTCACCACTGAGTTCTGCACAGACACCTACAGCAGAGCAAAGCACCACGCCGTCGCACACTACCCCACGGCCTGACCCTGAATTCCCATATGGGGAGTACCAAGAATCAACGCAGGGCAGTGGGGAAGGTGAGGACGAGGAGGTTTTCTCGCCTGTGAGGGAAGCGAGTCCGGAGAGTCTTGAACAGAAGAATGACTCAATGGAGGAGACGCTGGGGGCGTGCCTTCAGCAGATCACCATCGAGGCAAAGCTCAAGAAGAAGAAAAAGGCCAAGATTCTCAAGGCCAAGCGATCCAAGAAGCTGAAAAAGAAGAAGGCCAAGAGGGCGCCTTCAGCAGACAAAGAGAGCATTGAGCCATCGCTCAAAAGACTCAAGGTTGAGGCTGCAGAATCATCCAAGCCAGCAGACAAAGGGAAAGCCAAGCTTTACCCTGAAGATGAGCCTCAGTCCGTGAGGTACGTGTCCTCGGACGCTGAATCCAGAGGCGTTGAGTTGAGGAAGAGGGAGTTGCTGCACGAGAAGGGCTTCCTCGACAGACCTGCTGACCTGCCGCAGTTCTTGCGCGCAGGAATTATAAATCACAGCTGGGAGGAGTTGTGTAGGCCACCCAATCCGGCTTACACAGCTATGGTATATGACTTCTACGCCAACCTGCAAAACTCTGAAGAGGGGCTTTCTGTGGTGAGAGGAGTAGAGGTGGATTACTCAGCAAAATCCATCAACGAAGCTTATGGCCTCAAGGGCCAAAGACATACCGACTATGCAAGGATAGTTGATGAGCCTACTGAGGCAGTGCTGGAGGAGGCCATTCGAACCATTGGCCAGCCTGAAGCAGCGTGGACTGTATCACGCAATCGGAGGCACACCCTCATGAGTGCCAACCTGACAGCAAAGGCAGCTGTGTGGTTTGCCTTTGTAAGGAGGAAGCTGTCCCCTGTGACCCATGAGACGACCATCAACCAGAGCAGATCGCTGCTGGTCTATGCCATTATGCGAGAACTCACGGTCAATGTGGGTGAAATCATGTCGGCCGCCATTGCTGAGTGCGCCAAGAAAGGTAAGGGACCATTGTTTTTCCCTAACACCATAACCAAACTATGTTTGCTTGCAGGGGTCCCCACTGAGCGAATGGAGCAGCAGATGGCTTACACAGGCCACTTGGAGCTGCCTGCTAGCTTGAGGCTGAAGAGGAAGGGGAATATGGAGTTTGAACTGGATAGGCTGGCTGCTGATCAGTCACTATCCATGGCTTGCCTGATGGATATGCAAAGGAGGATGGCTCAATGGGCCACTTATGCGCAGGCAAGGGACAAGGAAGTTGCAGACCAACTTGGGTGCATCTTCCCTGACTTCCCCACAAATCTCCTGACTCCATGGGTGCCTCCACGACCACGACAACCAGATGAGGATGAAGACGTTTGAGTGCTGATTTGAATTGCACTGAAGGGAGTATTGCTGTTCCCTTAGAAAAAAAAAGACAATTTTCTGCTTTCTGATAGACTATGTGAATTATGCTGTTTTTAGTACACTTTTGATCTGTTTTAGATGCTTAGTTTCATGTTTTTAATTTTGCTTAGTATAGTCTGATGATAGGAGCCTAGGTAGGTTAGTTTTGTTTTATTTCTAGAAGAGCTTGAATGACTGGAAAGAGCATGCTTAGGGGCCTTAATCACTGTTATATCTGCCCTGATCTGATTGCGAAATAATTGCGGTACCCGCAATTTTTATGACTGAAAGCATGTTTTGGACTGTCTGTTTAGCTAGGCTGTGATCTGTTTAAATTCTATCTTTTGCTGCTAACATGACTGCCTTATATAGCTTATCTAAATGCATGCTGGATGAGTGTCATAGGACACCCTTTTGATAGTTTAAATTAACCTCTAAAAAGCTCAGCATGCACAGCTTTAAGCCCTTAACTGTCTGTTTTTTTTTAAAAATTACTGCTGCTGTGATATTTTCTTTTAAATGTTCTGTCTATGCCTAGGGTTTTTAGATTCTCTTTGTTTTACCTTAGACTAGATGCTTCTAGGACAAGTTTGGGGGTGTGCCACCTCAGACACTCATTGGGGACAATGAGTAGTTGAAGTTTGGGGGAAGCCACCCTAGGCCTAGGAACATTCCTCTCTCCCTTGGAAACATAAGCATTCTTCTTCTCCTTGGCAAAAAATTGATGAACTGAAAAAAAAAAAAAATGAAAAATAGAATAAAGAGGGGGGTCTTTCTTAGGTTGCTAAGTAATCAGTGCCAAGTGTGTGACCCGCAAGTGACATTGCATCAAAAGGCAACCAAAGGAGAGGCCCCACCTAAGTAAGAAAAAGGGAAAAGAATAGGGAAGAAGAATGTATACCAAGGAGTTATAACTTTGTGGCTTAGATGTCCTATTTAAAAAAAGAACTCTGATCCTCAATTAGCTAAGCACAAAGTTGTAACTTGTAGGGTTGTTTAGGGAGATGAGTGTTTATCCAATGTAGTGATGCCAGGGTTTAGGTTGTTCTTTAAAAGTACTACTGTCACCGTTAATACTAAGACTGGCATGACTCTAAGGAATCCTAGACACATTAAAAATAAAGCTAGAAGCATGTACTGAGTCTGAGGTAAAGCTAGGCAGAATTTGAAACCTTAGGGATAGTGGCATGATATGACAAAAGCAAATAGATCAGTTGTAGGAAGTTAATAAAAGCAGATGGAGTGTTAGGCAGGCGAAGTCAGAAGAAGCTAGATAAGAGGGTAGTTTTAAGCTTAGAAGTGTGTCACAGGACAGCAGTGCTATAGATAGGGATATAGGGGAGTTAGTAAGTGGTTAAAGAAGAAGAAACAGCAGCCTAGGAAAGTCCTTAGATTGCTTGAGGACAAGCAAAACCTTAAGTTTGGGGGTGTGTTACGTCTCCAAAAGTGACCTTTTTAGGACTTAATTGGCTTAGAAAGATGTTCACTCTTAGGTGTTTTTGATAGCATTTAGCCTAAACCTATGCTTAAATATGAGAATTAGAAGAAGGTAGCTAAATTAGGACTTATGTACAATAGGAAAGAAAAGGGTTGAAAACCGAAGGAAAAGAATGAAAAACAAGTATTGCGAAAGCATTGCGGAAACATTGCGGTTCTCGCAATGTTTTAAGTGAAAACCGTAAGTTGACTGATCTTTTTCTGTTAATTTCCTTTATTTCAGGGATTCGTTCTTTCTCCTCCATCCACTCTGAAGTACGACGTTGAAGATTGATGGTTCTCCTTGGCCCAAATGCACCTGCAGATTACTATAAATAGGGGTCAAAGTCGAGGGTTCAAGCATCATCCGAAAGCGTAGAAGTCTTCTCGCAGTCCATCTTTTCTCCTGTTTTCCTTTGCCGTCTGCTGGTTTGCGAAGCTCAGCTGTTGGAATCGATAATCTGATAGGAAGGAGAGGAGATTCTTCTTCTCTCCCGATTGGATTCATCCAAGCAAGGCTGTCATTTCTCATCCTTCATTCGAGGCGGCTGCAACGAGACATTCGAAGCTGTTTTACTATTTTTGTTCTTCATTTCCACTTACCCATTCTGTCTTGTGTTGTTTCTATTCTTGTGGCTAGTTTAGTTCATTTCGTTGTGTTCTGTCTTTCTGTTCTTTACTTTAAGTATTTCTTTTGTCCATTCAAACAATCAAGTAATCAAGTCTCGATTCTTCATTTCACAGTTTCGTTCCTTTACATTCTACTGTTTTCCTTTACTGTTTTGGGCACATTCCCCTTCTAAGCATGTTTATCTTATCTTTTATTTCTGATTACCGTACATCCATGAGTAACTAAATCACTTAGGGGCATGCTAATGACAACAATATAGGCTGAAAAACGTGAACCAAGCATGTAGGATAGCTCTCGAACATTGATTGTATGTAAGCTTCATCCCACGGGCAATTTCGATTGGCCATCCATTTTGTCCAAAGAGCTCCTAACCTCTGGAAGGAGTAAGAGTTCAGAGTCATATTATCATGCTAGCCTTTCAAGGTAACCAGGAAACGGCCTAGGAATAGGCGTTTCCCTAGTACAAACCATATCTTTCTGCCTTAACAAGATGCTTAAGATCTTACTTTGAGTTGAGTAAACTAAAGAATCTAATGCATGGAATCGGACGATACATGAGATTGAGATAGTTTGATGTATAGAGAGTAGATCCAGTGCTTGAGAATCGTATAAAAATGCCTATAGGATAGTCATTAGTAGCCCTTAATTCACCCATTTACACACTTTCGCTGTTATTGTAATTGCGGTAGAATTGCGGTCTCCGCAATTCCGTCTAAGTTTCCATTCTGTTTAGCTGTCTTTGCCCTCATTTATTAATTTCGTTTGTTTTCATTTGGGCTTAGATTTCACTTGTCCTTGTTTATGTTACTACCCTTTACACATTCAGCAAGAATTAGACAATTAAAAACCAATTTTACCCCATCAAATCCACCCCTTCTTTCTTAACAAAATACTTCGCGAATAGCTAAAAATAAATCTCTGTGGGAAAACGAATGAAATATACTTACTACTTGCTATAAGATCATGTATGCTTGCATGTTCTGAGTGCTCTATCTCTTTTATTGCCTAATTATTTCAACACATTGAGCACGCAACACCTCTCCAAGGCAGTTTTGGCCCGTTTCTTCACGGAACAAGTTCCCCTCTTCCCGATGCATTCTCGGGGCGCTAAAACTCTGCTTTAAGCTCTCGAACATGCCCAACGGACGCACGAGCTCTTTGCCGCTTTTCTCCTACAAAAGAGATATATTTAATCAATTGAAAGCGGACTTTAGCTATAATTAGGAAGTATTTAATAGCTCCAAAATGGAGTTATCAGCGCGCGCAGGAAATTATCGGGCCAGCGTCGATACGCTCGCCCAGCGTCCCAACGCCATCGCTAGGCGCGCGCGGATTCATTAGGTCGAAGCGTCGAGACGCTGCCAGCGTCTCGACGCTTCGACGGATTTAAAGGGCTGTAAGGACGATTTTCCAGGAGCCAAATCTGATTTTAATCTTCTTCCTCTCGGTTTACTTCTACTTTTTAGCTTTGCTCCGCCATTTGTGGCCTAGATTTGGAGCTTTTATTTGTATTAAGGTTAGAGATGATGTCAATTGCCTCCGTTGGAGCATTTGTGACGATCCGCCCCATGGTCGGCTAAGGTACTGTGAACGGTTTGGGATTATTTAAGGGATTATTTGTTAGACTTCTTCATTTTGATAATCCATGCTATAAATTCTGATTTGGTTTCTGATTTGTATGCATTTGTTGTTCTTCCTTAATCCCATGCATGTGTTAGATTTTGCCGACGGAGAATCGAGTTTTCTAGCATGTGTTAGAGTTAAAGATTAGCGATGCCATGCCTCTCACTTTTCGCCTAGTAACACAAAACAATGAAACAAATCGAAGTATTGATTTATGCATGATAACTGTTGGGTACTTCAGCGTTGGCGGGTAGCAAGTTAGCATTAGGATTGCATGATCGAATGTTCGTCGCGATTAGCTAGTAACTGTTTAGAGTAAATTTAGAGCTGATCACTCTAGGAATACTTTGAAAAATGTTTAATTAGACTGTTGGTTTAATTAATTAATATGAAGCCGGTTACCAAAGGGGTTCCCAGGTAACTGATCGCGTGCATGACAATTGGATAACCTTAGATTTGATTTAGATGATGAATGATAGAATTTCTAGCAAAGAAATCCCGAAAATTCCCGAACCGTACACTCGTTAATCTCTTTCTCTTTAAATTCCTTCCGTTAGCGTTTTAATTATTCTCATTGCATGATAAAAACCCCCAGTTACCAAAACTCAATCAATTAACCAATTAAAATCTCGAACTTTAATTTCAATCATATTAAGACCTTCTCTGTGGATCGACCCTGTTACCACTAGCTGCAAAGCTAAGGTTATTAGGTATATAAATTTATTTTGGCGGGTCTCGACAACCCGAAATTTTGGGAGGATATTCAAAATTCGTCCCACGAAAATTAGGCGTCGTTGCCGGGGAAGGCATGATTTGATTGAAGTTATGTTTTATTTTGATTTTGGTTGATTTGTTGTGTGCTGAAAAATTTTTGCATGTTTAAAATTTTGGTTGTTGTATGACCCGTTCTTTTGAGTTTAGTGGATTACAGTTTATACCTGAGATTGAAAGAGAAGAGCGGCGGTTGAGAAAGAAAGCCCGGGAGGGGCGAAGATTGTTTCAGGAAGAAGGCAATCCCTTCTTTGGCGAGGAGATGGCGCAAGGAGAAGCGCCAAGGACTTTGAAGCAGCTGGCAGCGCCAGATTTGAACTTGCAGCCTCTGTGCATTAACTACCCCGTGGTAGCAGGTAATTTTGAGTTGAAATCTGGATTAATTCACCAATTACCTTATTTTCATGGCAATGCAGGTGAGGATGCGAACAAGCACCTGATGGAATTTCACTGTGTATGTTCGGGGATGAAGCCCCCAGGTGTAACGGAGGAGCAGTTGAATTTAAGGGCATTCCCCTTCACGCTTAAGGACAAAGCCAAGGACTGGCTTTATTATTTTCCCTTCGGTTCGATAACGACGTGGCTGGACATGAAAAGGGTCTTCTTGGAGAAATATTTCCCTGCGTCCCTTGCCACGACTCTGAGGAAAAGAATTTATGGGATCACCCAGGATGTAGGTGAGTCCCTGCATGAATATTGGGAACGCTTTGGGCGCCTGTGCGCGAGCTTTCCACATCATCAAATTGTCGATCAGCTCTTGATTCAGTATTTTTATGAGGGCATGACGCTTCATGATCGGCAGATGATCGATGCCGCGAGTGGTGGGGCGTTGATTGACAAGACCCCGGTCGAGGCCAAACAGTTAATTGCAAACATGGCGGCCAACTCGCAGCAATTCGGTATTCGTGGGCAGGGGCAAGTTCACAGCGTGACCCAGAGTCATGAGATGTCTGAAATGAAGGCCCAGGTGGCCGAGATTGGAAATTTACTGAAGAAATTTGTCGGAGGTAGCCGAGAGGAGGAGGTCAACGCAATCGGGGGATATGCTTCCAACCCAAGGAAGTATGATCCTTACTCGAACACATACAACCCCGGTTGGCGTGACCATCCCAATTTGAGTTATGGGAATAGAGAGGGACAACAACGCTTCCAAGGCCAATCTTATGATAGGCCTACCAATTCTACCCAAGCTCAAGCCTCCAGTTCCTCCAGCTCATTGGAAGAGATGGTTCGGACCATCGTTACATCGACAAGCCAGTTTCAGAAAGAAGCTCGAGAAGAGCTAAACTCACAAAAAGCAGAGCTGCAAAATCTGAACAAGCAGCTGACTCAAATGGCGGTGTCGATAAGCAAAATTGAGAGCAAGAGCTCTGGGAAGCTTCCTTCCCAAACCACTGTAAACTCATGTGAGAACGTGAGCTTGATTCAGCTAAGGAGTGGGAAATCAGTTCCCTCCAGAGCAACGAAGGAAGCAGAGGACAGTTTGAATGAGTCCTCCCCGATTGCTCTTAAGAATCAGAATGATGAGAAAAAAGAGAAGATTGTGCAAGAGAATGTTCCCGCAGCACCCTTCCCCAGTAGGCTTGCGAAGCCTGATCCGGTGAACGAAGACGAGGAGGTCCTGAGAACCTTCCAGAAGGTGATGGTGAACATACCGCTTCTTGAGGCAGTGAGCCAAGTGCCCAAATATACCAATTTCCTTAAGAACTGGTGCACAAAGAAACGGAAGTCCAGAGGGACTAAAAAGAAAAAGGAGAATGTTTCTGCGATCCTCCTAGGTACGTTGCCCGCAAAGTGCAACGACCCAGGTACGTTTACTATCTCATGCATGATAGGTAGTAAATTTATTAAAAATGCCATGCTTGACCTTTAAGCATCTGTTAATGTCATGTCGCATGCTTTATTTCTAGATTTGAATCTTAATGAGTTGCATGAGACGGATGTGGTGATTCAGCTTGCTAATGGGTCTTGCATACGTCCTAGAGGGAAGGTCGAGGATGTTCTGATTAGAGTAGGAGATATGATGTTTCCGGCAGATTTTCTTGTGCTTGACATGAATAGGAATTCTTTGCATGCTTCGTCCTCTCTTAATCGCCAAGTAACACGGATAAGTTGAGCCATAGGTAACTTAGGCTTCCTAGTTGATCTTGGTTGCAATTTATATTGAAGGAATAGATAAATCGGAATATTAGCTTTGGCTTCCAGGTTAAACATTCGTCGTAGTGCCCCCGTTACTGTCAATTAATCAATATTGGTGGCGTTGGCCCCCTGTTAATTCATTGCCACGTTGATAGCTCCATTTTGGAGCTATAATTATGTCCCTAATTCACGTTTATTATTGGCTTAATCTTGTTTATATGTGATTATTGCAGGTGTTCTCGGTAATTCGCCCTCGGGAGCGTTTCGGCGCTTTTCGGGGCTTAATATCGCAATTTAAAGGCCTAAGAACACTTCCCGGGAAGACCCGTGCAAAGGCATGAAGGTTGAGCACTTTTGGGAAAATGAAGGCAAAAATCCATGCATCAGCCCGAGAGCTAGCGTCGAGCGACAGCGTCGCGACGCTAGCTCGACGCTGCCCAGCGTCGAGACGCTGTCATAGCGTCTCGACGCTCCGAAGTCTGAAGCGCTGAATTGAAGAAAAACCCGAGAGCAAGCGTCGAGCGATAGCGTCTCGACGCTCGTTCGACGCCGACAGCGTCTCGACGCCACCCCGACCGCGCGCGCGCGGATTATTTAGGGCGCAGCGTCGAGACGCTGCCCTAGCGTCTCGACGCTACGACGGATTACTTAAGTTTCTGTCCGATTTTAGCCGCCATTATCATCTTCTACCTCGAGCTCCGCGCCTGATTTGACGTCCAACAGCTGTTTTCCACCATGGGAGGGGCTAGGAAGCTCGATTTGAAGCCGTCCCACACCATACACGTCATGAGTGAGTAGATTTACTGTTTTTGGCTCGGGATTGTAAGGATAAATGTAGTATGAACTCTTGGTGAGGTTGTAGGATTGAAATTCTGAATTGGTTGAATATTTTATTGAATTGAATTCTATTTCTTAGCTTAATTTATGAGCACGTTTGAATGATTTAGGACTAGGCACCCTTGATTTTGAGCATGTTCATTTGTTAAAGGATTTGATGCCGTGCCTCTCGTTTCCGCCAAGTAACAAGGAATTATGGCACCTTGAGCGTATTGGCGTCCTTACGCTTTTGGTGTTCATTCTTCCCGAATTAGAATTCCAAATCGACATACTAATTTCGCGTCCAAATTAGATAGTTGTCACAGTTAGCTTGTTGCTACCGTTCGGTCTTGGGAGAGCGTTGGCCGCCAATGTCCGAACGGTATGCTTGATTAGCATGATTATTTATGTCTAATTAAATCCATGGAGCATGTCTGAGTTATTTATTAATTTTAGACGAGCTGTGCATTCGTTAATTTATTTAGCCATAATACTCATCATCCTATGATCCAAGAGGTTTGCTAAATTTATCCCCGATCGTCCCGAGTCGGAAACTCCGTTAGCTAAATTTTCCCATTTGCTTTATCCCATCTTTGTTTCTTGAAAACCAACAATTACCCCGTATTTCACTTATATTAATGGTTTGCAAATTTAATTAAGATTAAGTCAATATACCTTAATTCCCTGTGGATCGACCCCGTTGCTACTATTCTACAAATAGTTTAGTGATTTCGGGCACTTATAAATTCATTTTGGCGAGTCTCGACAACCCGATGATTGGCGATAGTTCAATAATATCGTTACCAAAATTGGCGCCGTTGCCGGGGAACTAAGTGTAATTCGGCCTAATTTAAATTTGATTTGTAAACTTTTGATTTTTATTTTAAAATTTTGTTTATTCTTTTATTATTTGCAATTTTGATCTGTTTGTTTAAGTGTGCTAGAAGTGCCAAATTGTTATTGGGAAAATGGAGATTGATGATGAGATTGGAGCCTAAAAAACGCTCAGACAGTGGACATCATTTGCTATGGGCCATCAACCCTCTTGTATTTCCTACCCGAAAATTTCAGGTGAGTTTGTGCTTAAATCGGGTTTAATTGACCATTTACCCTCTTTTTGTGGTGAAGCAGATGAGGATCCTTATAAACATCTCAAGGCTTTTCAAATGACAAGTTCTGCGATGAAGCCAAGCGGCATTACTGAAGATCAGCTCTACCTGAGAGCTTTTCCATTCACCTTGAGAGGTGAAGCTCGAGATAGGCTGCATTACTTGCCATCGGGGATCATTTTCACTTGGGAGAAGTTGCAGAGTCTATTCTTGAAAAGGTACTTCCCAGCTTCAAAAGCCAGAGCCGTGAAAAAAGATATCCGCCAATTTGAGCAAGGAAAGGACGAGGCGTTTCACGAATGCTGGGAGAGGTTCATTAAACTCTGTGAGAAATGCCCGAACCACCTGATAGCAGAAGCCGAGCTTATCGAATTCTTCTATGAAGGGTTGCTTCCGCATGACTGCCAGATGCTTGATGCAGCAAGTGGAGGAGCCCTTTGGGAGAAAACACCTGCAGAAGCCAGACAATTGATTTCTAATATGGCTGAGAACCATCGCCAGTACGGAGGAAGGAACGAGTACGCTAAAATGTCTACCGACGTAGCAGAGCTCAAGGAACAAGTATCTCAGGTATTTGGTTTAGTTCATGCGATGCAAGAAAAATCATCTCAAGCTGTTTCTTCTGTCTCAGGTCAAGCCATCGAAGGCATGTTCAAATCGCTCATGGAAGCTAGCAATGAGACAAGGTCGCAGATAAAATCTCTAAGAGATGAGTTCTCGGAGGTGAAGGAAAGAATGAGCAAGATCGAATCCAAAGCGGAAGGTGTTAGTGCGATAAACCTCAGAAGTGGTAAAGAAGTACCATCCCGTACCACTCCCGTGAGTCCTCCAAAAGATTCAGAGATATCTCCAGATAAGTGTTCTCAAGCACCCTCTGAAACTGTTGTAACTCCTCCTCCTCTTATTTCTATGAAGTCTTACACTCCCGTTGCCCCTTTTCCTAGTAGGCTGGCAAGGCCATCTAAGGAGGCCAACGATGCGGATGTTCTTGAGACACTGAGGAAAGTTGGGATCAATATACCGCTGCTTGATGCAATCCAGCAAATCCCAAGGTACGCTAAATTTCTGAAGGAGATGTGCACCATGAAGAGGAAGACTAAAAGTCCTGAGAGAGTCGTGGTAAGCAAGAATGTTTCTGCCCTGATAACCCAAGGTATTCCAAACAAATGCCAGGACCCAGGTATGTTCCTCTTGCCATGTACTATAGGAGATAGAGAAATCGAGCACGCTATGTTAGACTTAGGAGCTTCAATTAATGTTATGCCATACTCAGTCTACAAGAGCCTCGGTTTAGATGGTATGCAGGAAACCAGTATAATTATCCAGTTAGCTAATAGATCTTCTATTCGCCCTATAGGATTGATTGAAGATGTGTTGGTTAGGGTTAAGGATTTGGTCTTCCCTGCTGATTTTTATGTGATAAAAATGGAAGAAAATGCATCCACCACTTCTGTTTTACTTGGTAGACCATTCATGAAAACCGCTAAAACAAAAATTAATGTGCATGATGGTACCTTATCTGTTGAGTATGAAGGGGATGTATTTGAATTTAATGTATTTGATGCCATGAAACAAAGTGCTGATGTGCATTCTGTCTGTAAAATTGATCTGATAGATACTTTAGAACAAGAAGAATGCATGACTGTTATTGATGGGGATGACCCACTCGTTTTTACTGAAATTGTTGGCGAAGTTGAAAGTAGTGTTCCCATATTGACTGATTCTTCTGAACAACCTACTTTTGCTTTAGAGACATGTGAAAAACCAACTAAAATATTACCATCTCTTTTGCAGGCTCCCAAGTTGGAATTGAAGGAGTTGCCGGGTCATCTCAAGTACGTGTACTTGGGTGAGGTGGAGACACTCCCAGTAATTATTTCCAAGGAGCTTACCTCGGAGCAAGAAGGCGAGTTGATCGAGGTTTTGAAAAAGAACAAAAGAGTCGTGGGATGGACTTTGGCAGACTTGCACGGGTTGAGTCCAGTGTTGTGCATGCACAAGATTCGGCTGGATGAGGGAGCAAAACCATCCCGAGAGCCTCAGCGGAGACTGAACCCTGCAATGAAAGAGGTAGTGTTGTCTGAGATACACAAGCTCCTGGATGCAGGTATTATCTTTCCCATTTCTGATAGCCAATGGGTTAGCCCTATTCATGTTGTACCTAAAAAGACGGGCATAACTGTTATTAGAAATGATAAGGGAGAGTTAGTACCTAAGAGAGTACAAAATGGGTGGAGAATGTGTATTGATTTTAGAAAACTGAATGATGTGACTAAGAAGGACCACTTTCCTATTCCCTTCATAGATCAAATGGTGGAGCGTTTAGCTGGGAAACCATTCTTCTGTTTTCTTGATGGTTTTTCTGGGTTTTATCAAATTCCCATAGCCCAGGAAGACCAAGAAAAGACTACTTTTACCTGTCCATTCGGAACTTACGCATATAGGAGAATGCCCTTTGGGCTTTGTAATGCTCCAGGGACTTTTCAGCGATGCATGATGAGCATATTTTCTGAATTTGTAGAAAAATGCATCGAAGTCTTTATGGATGATTTTACTGTATATGGGAGTTCATTTAAGGATTGCCTGTTTAACTTGTCTAGAGTCATGGAAAGATGCATCGAAACTAATCTTGTTTTAAATTTTGAAAAGTGTCATTTCATGGCCAGTCAGGGCATAGTATTGGGTCACGTTGTATCTGCTAAGGGGATAGAGGTTGATAAAGCAAAAATTGATGTCATATCTGATTTACCTTACCCCACGAATCTTCGGGAAGTACGTTCTTTTCTTGGTCACGCAGGTTTTTACCGCAGGTTCATTAAAGACTTCTCGAAGATAGTGACTCCGATGACAAGCTTGCTGAAAAAGGATGTTCCATTCTGTTTTGACAAACAGTGCAAGCTTGCCTTCGATGTTCTGAAAAAGTGCTTGACCAACGCACCCATCATTCATCCACTGCAGTGGGGGACTCCTTTCGAGATTATGTGCGACGCAAGCAATTATGCCGTAGGCGCTGTGTTGGGCCAGAGGATAGACAAGAAGAGCCATGTGATTTATTATGCCTCTAGGACGCTCAATTCCGCGCAGATCGGTTACACAACAACAGAGAAGGAGCTGCTTTCCATAGTTTTCGCTCTTGATAAATTTCGGCCATATATTCTTGGATCTAAAGTAATTGTTTTTTCTGATCATGCAGCAGTTCGATACTTGATGAACAAGAAAGACTCGAAGCCTAGACTGCTCAGATGGGTATTATTACTCCAGGAGTTCGACGTCTCTGTTCAGGACAGAAAAGGATCAGAAAATACAGTTGCTGACCACTTGAGCCGTATTGTGCGTAATGAGGACGATCTGCCTCTGAATGACGAATTCCCTGATGAAGTTCTTTTCCAGGTTAGTGTGGAGACACCATGGTACGCCGACATTGTCAATTACTTGGTCACAGGTACGTTCTCATTCGACTTTTCATATAACCAAAGAGCTAAGCTGAAAAGCGAAGCCAAGACATATGTTTGGGAAGAGCCCGTTTTATGGAAATTTTGTGCTGACCAGGTAATTAGGAAGTGCGTCCCTAAGTCTGAACATAGGTCCATCCTTACCTTTTGCCATGAATTTGCATGTGGGGGACACTTTGGGCAAAATAGGACTGCGAGAAAAATTTTAGATTGTGGGTTTTTCTGGCCATCACTGTTTAAAGACTGTTATGAGTTTTGTAAATCTTGTGATCAGTGTCAGAGAAAAGGGACCATCACTAGTAGGAATGAAATGCTCCAAAATCCCATTTTAACTTGTGAAATTTTCGAGGTTAGGGGTATGGACTTTATGGGACCCTTTCCCCCTTCATTTGGTTTTGTCTATATCTTATTGGCTGTGGACTACGTGTCTAAATGGGTGGAGGCTAAGGCCACCAAAGTTGATACCGCTAATGTTGTTTCCAGTTTTGTCAAATCTAACATTTTTAGCAGGTATGGAGTTCCACGAGCCATCATAAGTGACCAGGGGAGCCATTTCTGCAACAAGACGATCCAGGCCTTGATGAGGAAGTATGGGGTAAATCACAAAATCTCTACCCCGTACCATCCTCAAACCAATGGCCAAGCAGAAGTCTCCAATCGAGAGGTGAAGAGCATCCTCGAGAAAACAGTAAGTCCAGGAAGGAAGGATTGGAGCCTCAGGCTGGACGACGCTTTGTGGGCTTACCGTACGGCTTACAAAACCCCCATAGGGATGTCTCCCTACCGGATGGTTTATGGTAAAGCCTGTCATCTCCCCGTGGAGATCGAGCACAAAGCTTACTGGGCCGTGAAGAAGTGCAACATGGACTTTGACTTGGCGGGCGAAGAAAGACTCCTCAAATTGCAAGAACTGGAGGAGCTTCGCCTGGACGCATATGAGAACTCGAAGACCTACAAGGAAAAGACCAAAATGTTCCACGACAGACGAGTCGTCAGAAAACACTTCGAAGTTGGTCAGAAGGTCTTATTGTTCAACTCCCGCCTGAAGTTCATGCCAGGTAAACTTCGTTCCAGGTGGCTTGGTCCTTTCATTATCACTGATGTCCATCACTATGGTGCAGTCAAAATTCAGAGCCTGGATACGGAGAAGGAATACACAGTGAATGGCCAGAGACTGAAAATCTTTCATGAGGGAATGTCCGAGGATTTCGACGATCATGCTTACTTGAAATAGCCTGATTATGAGAAAGGATAAACTGAGTTTTGGTAAAGTCGAGCAATCGACTCTAAAAATTTGCGCTACTCGGAGGCACCCGAGCTTGAACTGTACATGCTTTTTGTTTACTTACCGTCTTTAGGATTAGTTTAGATTTCTACTCTGATGTTGTGAATTTTCAGGTGAAACAATGGCTCATCCTTGCGGTTTATTGGCTAAGGTCAAAGCGCACTCTCCAACCCTCTAAGTCACAATTCAGGGAAGGTTTTCTTTCCTTTTGTTTTGACTGTGCATATTTGGTCCAATGAGGACATTGTCAATTTCTAAGTTGGGGGTGGTGGGTTGTGCCTTATAAAGGATTGTCGAGCTTTGTTGTGGAATCTTGATTAACTTGTTAAGCTATGGAGAAAGCATGCTTGTCCGATTATGAAATTCTGTGATGTACTGTTAAGGTCTTCGTGTGCGTGTTTGCTGTGAAATTGAGTATAATTGCGTATGTTAAGGCCGTTTTGAAAAAAATTTCAAGTTATTTCCCTGTCTAAGCTTCGCATGTTAGCACTCTATCTTGGATCTGTGGGTTTAGGGTAGCTCTGTTTGTTTTGAAATTCGTTGTCACCTCGAAAGGCAACCTTAGGATGGGGTAAGATTCGCTCTTGTTTGTAACCCATGCGCTTAAAATGTTAATATGATCTTTAGGCTAAAAGAAAAGGAACGCATATTTCATAAAAAGAGTAAGAGTAATCTCATGAGGCGTTCCTCCTTCTTGAGTTGCCTTAGTAGCCAGGGGCGGTCGTGTAACCCACGGTCGCCACTGCATGAAAAGGATGCACAAAGAAGTGAACGCTAGTCCTTAAAAATGTGAATTTTGCCCGTAGTCAGATGCACTGTGCAATGAAATTGCAGGCAAGCTGAAACGAAAGTAAGATTGACATGTTAGGCGCTCATGAAGATCAAAGGAAATGAGAGAAAAGATGCCTTGCGTTATATTACCTGCATAGACGATGAACTGCCCTTAGACTGTTCTGTTAAGCCATAAGTAGGGGGAAAGCGAAGTTTTAGGATAGATAGAGCTGTTCTAAGCCTGTTGAAATCTAAGATCGAGGAGCTAAGTCCGAAGCATAAATAGGGAAGCATCTTTAAATTTTTCGAATTGTTCTTAACTCATGCATGCGTGCGGCTGTTTCCTTCAAATGCAAATGCCCTGTCTTTTCCAATACTGAGAAGCGAGTCCCTAGCATGTATTCTCGTTTTATTTGATTAATCAGAATTCCACCTTGCTCGAGGACTAGCAAGATTTAAGTTGGGGGTGTTTGATAGCTCCATTTTGGAGCTATAATTATGTCCCTAATTCACGTTTATTAATGGCTTAATCTTGTTTATATGTGATTATTGCAGGTGTTCTCGGTAATTCGCCCTCGGGAGCGTTTCGGCGCTTTTCGGGGCTTAATATCGCAATTTAAAGGCCTAAGAACACTTCCCGGGAAGACCCGTGCAAAGGCATGAAGGTTGAGCACTTTTGGGAAAATGAAGGCAAAAATCCATGCATCAACCCGAGAGCTAGCGTCGAGCGACAGCGTCGCGACGCTAGCTCGACGCTGCCCAGCGTCGAGACGCTGCCATAGCGTCTCGACGCTCCGAAGTCTGAAGCGCTGAATTGAAGAAAAACCTGAGAGCAAGCGTCGAGCGATAGCGTCTCGACGCTCGCTCGACGCGGACAACGTCTCGACGCCACCCCGACCGCGCGCGCGCGGATTATTTAGGGCGCAGCGTCGAGACGCTGCCCTAGCGTCTCGACGCTACGACGGATTACTTAAGTTTCTGTCCGATTTTAGCCGCCATTATCATCTTCTACCTCGAGCTCCGCGCCTGATTTGACGTCCAGCAGCTGTTTTCCACCATGGGAGGGGCTAGGAAGCTCGATTTGAAGCCGTCCCACACCATACACGTCATGAGTGAGTAGATTTACTGTTTTTGGCTCGGGATTGTAAGGATAAATGTAGTATGAACTCTTGGTGAGGTTGTAGGATTGAAATTCTGAATTGGTTGAATATTTTATTGAATTGAATTCTATTTCTTAGCTTAATCTATGAGCACGTTTGAATGATTTAGGACTAGGCACCCTTGATTGTGAGCATGTTCATTTGTTAAAGGATTTGATGCCGTGCCTCTCGTTTCCGCCAAGTAACAAGGAATTATGGCACCTTGAGCGTATTGGCGTCCTTACGCTTTTGGTGTTCATTCTTCCCGAATTAGAATTCCAAATCGACATACTAATTTCGCGTCCAAATTAGATAGTTGTCACAGTTAGCTTGTTGCTACCGTTCGGTCTTGGGAGAGCGTTGGCCGCCAATGTCCGAACGGTATGCTTGATTAGCATGATTATTTATGTCTAATTAAATCCATGGAGCATGTCTGAGTTATTTATTAATTTTAGACGAGCTGTGCATTCATTAATTTATTTAGCCATAATACTCGTCATCCTATGATCCAAGAGGTTTGCTAAATTTATTCCCGATCGTCCCGAGTCGGAAACTCCGTTAGCTAAATTTTCCCATTTGCTTTATCCCATCTTTGTTTCTTGAAAACCAACAATTACCCCTTATTTCACTTATATTAATAGTTTGCAAATTTAATTAAGATTAAGTCAATATACCTTAATTCCCTGTGGATCGACCCCGTTGCTACTATTCTACAAATAGTTTAGTGATTTCGGGCACTTATAAACTCATTTTGGCGAGTCTCGACAACCCGATGATTGGCGATAGTTCAATAATATCGTTACCACACATTTAATTAGAATCGAACATTCGTCTCTGTTCTTTATTTAATTTAGGATTGATCACCTTAGAATAATTAAAGAACAGTCCACTTAGAACTCCACGTTTCTAATTAATTATTTGGGTTACTTGTATTAGTAGTTTCGTGCAAGTAAATTACGTGTTTAATTATGCTCTTGCTAAGTACGTTTGAATCCCAATGAATCGAGTCGCATCAAGGTCAACCCCGACCCTTAAAATTAGGAGCACATGTAATTAGATTTAATTTTTCCGTTAGCTAGTTTGCATGCTTACTTTAATTTTCCGTTAGCAATCCCCCTTTACTTTAATGTTTTACTTTATCGTTTTAGTTTGAGTTTAAATAAAAGCAAATAGAATTTAATTAGGAGGAAATAATTTAGGTTCCCTGCCGATCGACCCGACTACCACTAGTTGCAAAGCTAAGTTGTAGCGGTATTATAAATGTTATTTTGGCGGAACTCGACATCCCGAAATTTATAGGTTATTCCAAAAGCCTACTACCAGGGCGCCCTTTTCTTAAGACCGCGAGGGTCAAAATATATGTTTAGGGGCGTTATTTCATTAGAGTTTAATGAAACGGTGCATGAGTTTTCTTTATTTGAGAAGAAATCCGTGGAGAACGTTGCTTGTGTGGAGTCTGTCGAGACTGAGAGTTTGACCTCGCGCTTGAGGGATGACTCTCATGTCTCTGTTAAAAAATCTGACTTAGAATTGATTGAAATTGATGCTGTTTTTTACACTAACCACGGTGATATTCACGTGCTTGAGGCACGAAGAGAAAAGAAATTTGTTGATGTGATTTGCAGGACAAGTGTGGACGAGGACATGTCTGGAACGTCCCCCACACTGTCAGAATATGGATGAGTTTTTAGGGAGAATTCAGTCGAGCAAACGACTTTAAAAATTATGCGCTTCTCGGAGGCACCCGAGCATTGAACTGTTCTTTCTGTTTTTAATTTCATTACTGTTTTTGTTCTTAGTTTAGTTTAATTTAGCTAATGTAGCTTGTGGTTTTTTTTTTTTTTTTTTTTTTTTTTTTTACGAATTGAGGAGAAGTGAGGAAATTTTGGGCTCCGATGTGGAATGCGCCGCGTCCCTTCCTTCGCCGACTTCGCAAAGAATCAGGGGAGTATTGTTTTTCATCCCCTTTATCTTCGGTTGTGTATCTGATTAAGTAGCATTGAGGACAATGCTAACTTTAGAAGTTGGGGGTGGATGTTATGGACGAGCAAGTGTAGTTTGTTGAGCAGTGCTAGTTTTGAAATTGAAGTGCTTGGGACTCTGTTTACTGCTTTCTAATTATGATAATCTAGGAAGTGCATTTTGGAAATCTGAGCATTTGCATAATCTAGTTTTTACATGAAGTCGTTTTGCATTTATTAGGTTCATGTCGAAAATTTTAAAATTTTTCCTGTTGCTCCCTTGCATATATCGAGCACTTAGCAACCTCGTTCTAACCTCCGTAAGCTTAGTTGATCACATGTAGCATTAATTCTTGTTGTCACCCCGAAAGGCACCCATAGGTAGCTTGTTGCATGAGAGCTAAGTGGTCAAATTAATCGAGTTAGCTTACGCTAAGCCTAAAATAAAAAAAAATAGAAAAGCATGTTAACTAGAAAAATCTCTCGAGGCGCTCCTCCTTCTTATCGGTGCACCTAAGAAGTGAGCGTTAGTCCTTAAAAACGTGAAGTTTATGCATGAATTTGGCGTGTTAGGCAACTCGAGGTTGGAAAGAAAAATAGAATAAAAAGTTGGGTTCAAAGAACCTTAATGAAGGGTACAAAGTACTCGTGAAAAGAAAAAGAATGAGAAAATATTTAGGTCTCTTAGTTTGCTACTCTCTCTCGTGTAAGTCAAGTGTAGACTGTTCTTAAACGCTAGAAGTAGGGTAAAAATGGGATGATATGTTGCATGTGGTTTTTCCGGGCTTATGTGGGTTTAGGATAGGGTGGCTAGCACAAACACACGTTAGGGAGCGATAGTTAATCTTTGATGTGATCATAGTAAATGCATGCACGGATTGCTTTCATGATTATGTTGTGTTTCAATTTGTAAAATGCATTGAGATTTGAGTTAGTAGCACGTAAGCATGTCCTTAGAGTCAATTTCTTTATTAGCCTTGCTCGAGGACTAGCAAGATTCAAGTTGGGGGTGTTTGATAACTCCATTTTGGAGCTATTATTCACTTCCTAATTCTAGCTAAATTCCGCATTTAATTTGTTAATATGTCTCATTTAAAGGAGATTTGCGGTGAAGAGCTCATGCGTCCATTGGACTCGTTTTGAAGCGAAAAACGGTGTTTTAACACCCCGAGAATGCATTGGGAAAAGGGCAAACTGATCCAAGAAGAACCGGACCAAAATTGCCTAGGAGAGGCAATTTTCCAGCCCAAACCCGAGAGCAAGCGTCGAGCAGACAGCGTCGAGACGCTTGCTCAACGCTGCCTGGCGTCGAGACCCTGCCGCGGCGTCGAGACGCTCGAGGGGCGCGCGCGCAGGAAATTATCGGGCCAGCGTCGAAACGCTCGCCCAGCGTCTCGACGCCATCGCGAGGTGCGTGCGGATTCATTAGGTCGCAACGTCGAGACGCTGTCCCAGCGTCTCGACGCTCCGACGGATTTAAAGGGCTGTAAGGACGATTTTCCAGGAGCCAAGTCTGATTTTCATCTTCTTCCTCTCGATTTTCTTCTACCTTTTAGCTTTGCTCCGTCATTTGTGGCCTAGATTTGGAGCTTTTATTTGTAAGAAGGTTAGAGATGATGTCCATTGTTCCGTTGGAGCGTTTGTGACGATCCGCCCCATGGTCGGCTAAGGTACTGTGAACGGTTTGGGATGATTTTAGGGATTATTTGTTAGACTTCTTCATTTTGATAATGCATGCTATAAATTCTGATTTGGTTTCTGATTTGTATGCATTTGTTGTTCTTCCTTAATCCCATGCATGTGTTAGATTTCGCCGACGGACAATCGAGTTTTCTAGCATGTGTTAGAGTTAAAGATTAGCGATGTCATGCCTCTCACTTTTCGCCTAGTAACACAGAACAATGAAACAAATCGAAGTATTGATTTATGCGTGATAAATGTTGGGTAGTTCAGCGTTGGCGGGTAGCCAGTTAGCATTAGGATAGCATGATCGAATGTTCGTCGCGATTAGCTAGTAACTGTTTAGAGTAAATTTAGAGCTGATCACTCTATGAATACTTTGAACAATGTTTAATTAGACTGTTGGTTTAATTAATTAATTTGAAGCCGGTTACCAAAGGGGTTCCCAGGTAACTGATCGCGTGCATGACAATTGGATAATCTTAGATTTGAATTAGATGATGAATGATAGAATGTCTAGCAAAGAAATCTCGAAAAAATCCCCGAACCGTACACTCGTTAATCCCTTTCTCTTTAAATTCCTTCCGTTAGCGTTTTAATTATTCTCATTGCATGATAAAAACCCCCAGTTACCAAAACTCAATCAATTAACCAATTAAAATCTCGAACTTTAATTTCAATCATATTAAGACCTTCTCTGTGGATCGACCCTGTTACCACTAGCTGCAAAGCTAAGGTTAATAGGTATATAAATTTATTTTGGCGGGTCTCGACAACCCGAAATTTTGGGAGGATATTCAAAATTCGTCCCACCATACAAACGATGTGATTCTGAATCGTTCATGTGGAGACATGTGAATGGGGGCGTCCTATGCAAAGAGTTTGCATTAGACCAGACCGCGAAATAAGCCACTCTTGCTATATAACGCTGTTTACTATTTTATGTATATATATGGATATATATTTGTTACAATATTCATATCCTCCTCGTGCTCTGATACCATTTGAAAAGAGTTTCGGCATGCATAGCGGAAGCAACGTTGGATCTAAGTACTCTTATTTTGTTAATTTAAAAGGAAAAAGCATGTAATTTGAAAATCAAAGACAATAATTTAGAAGTTACCTTTGAAGTTCAAATTCTTCTCGATTCCAAACTCGATCTTCGAACGTAACGGTCACGAACCACCACGAGAGTCTTCCCGACTATTCTCCGGCCTTAGAACTGGATTGTGGGATCCTTTGAGTTACTAATTTAAAAGAAAATTGAAGAAGGAATTGGAGAGAATGGTAGAGAAATTGTCTTTACAATTCTCAAAGTTCATCAAAATTCCAAGAAGAAGTCAATCTAATTAACCATTTTTATATATAGAAGACTACATGCAAAAATATGCAAAATTGAGTTAACAACAGGATTCCATGTAGAATCCACTCAATTTAGTGGAATTTGTGGCTTGATGTGGGATGAACACTTAGCAAAAAAGTTTGACTCATAAAACCACCAACAAATGGTTTTTCCCACTAACTCATAAATTGAATTTTTCCACTAACTTAATAATTGAATTTTTTCACTAACTTTAGTCATCAAAATGACTCTTGACTTTCAAGGTTTAGTGGAGTCAACATTTGACTTTTTGACTTTCAAAGTTGTAGTCAATTGTCTTTAATTTGACTTTTCACTAACTTTGATCAAATTAATTCAATTTAAAAATTAATTCAAATAATTAATTTTAAATTAAATTAAATTAATATTAAATAATTAATTAAACAAATTAATTAATTCAAATTTAATATCCAATAAATCCAACACTAATCTCGATCATTCCCGATATACATGATTATGAATCCATATTCATATTTTCGATATTTAAATCTTATTTTAAATATCACCATCTCTCTCTATTGTTCAATTCGCAATTGAACGTTATGTCGTTAAATATATCACATATATTTAACGTTAATTCCCTAATTCGAATTCGAACACTTTGAATTCACTCGTCACACTGTTCTAAGGTTTAGTCCGATATGAGCTAGCAGGGGGACCTCATGGACCTACATATCATTAGCTCCAACGATCCGAGATTAACTGATTAAACTCTTTAACCCAGTTAATCAACATTCGTTAACTACCAGGACATTCCACTATAGCCTAGTAGTTGCACTCTCCTCACTATAGATATATTTATGTCCACTCGATATAACCATGATTAGTAAGTTGACCCTTCACAGGTTGTTCGTAATTTACGGTCGGGTCAAATATCTGTTTTACCCCAGTAATTACATCTTGCTCCTTAAGTCCCACTGATCCTCTAATGAACAATTGGTTTGTGATCCAATCACTAAACTGATTGGTATCTGATCTAATCACTATACCGAGTCCCTCTCGGGCCAATGAGAAAGTGGGGCCCCTTGTTCAAGACCTGGAGTCAGCACTTAAGGGAACAACCTATCTACTATCCCTAGAGACGGGTAGGAGTGAATTCCATCTTGCACCCTATGTCCCCAGCTATCTATCCGGTCTTACCCCTGAAATGGGAGGCTTATTGAGTCGGCGCTGTTGAGCCACTCTCACCCATGCAGATCTAAGGATAATTGTTGCGTGCTCAATTTTTAAAAGAAATATGGAATGATAGAGCACTCAGAACATGCAAGCATACATGATCTTGTAGCAAGTAATAAGTATTTTTTCATTCGATTTCCCACAGAGATTTATTCTTAGTTACTAGTGAAGTGTTTTGTTAAGTGAGATTGGGTGGATTAAATGAGGTAGATTTGGTTTTGATGTGCCTAATTACTAATGAATGTGTAAAGGATGGAAGCATAAACAAGTGCAAGTAAACAATAAACTTGAATGTAAAGAGAAGGGAATAACAAACGAAGAGAAAAATGACTAAGGCAAAATTTCAATTAAAGGAATTGCGGAAACAGCAAGTATTTAGCAATGTTCTTAACAGCGAAATATGTGTAAAGTGTGGAAACAAGGGCTACTAACAACTCCTCTATAGGCTTTTTCTTACGATTCTCAAGCAGTAGATCAACTCACCATGCATCAAACTAACTCATTCTCATGTATCTTCCGATTTCATGCATTAGATTCTTCAGTTTACTCATGTCCAAGTAAGGTCTTAAGCATCTTGTTAAAACAGTAAGTTATGATTTGTACTAGGAAAACGCCTATTCCTAGGTCGTTTTCTGGCTACCTTGAGAGGCTAGCATGAATGTACGACTCTGAACTCTTACTCCTTCCAGAGGTTAGGAGTTCTTTGGACAAAATGGATGGCCAATTGAAATTGCCCGTGGGATGAAGCTTACATACATTCAATGCATTCGAGAGCTCTCCTACATGCTTGATTCACGTGTTTTACCCTATAGACTTGTCATTAGCCTGCCCTTATGTGATTTAGTTACTCATGGATGCAGATGGATTGGGGAGAATAGATGGAGACCACATACTAAGTAGAAGATTAAAGACAAAACAGAAGCTAAAGGCAGTGAGCATACGAGATGAAGAACTTGCGAAGTAATGAAATTATGTTTTGATTAACTAGCGTTTGAACTAAACAAATGATAGCTTTGAATAGCCAAAGTAAAACAGAAAACAACGAAATGGAATAGAGTAGCTAATGAAAGGGAAATGACAACAAACAGCAACGAAAACAGAAAGCTAAGGCAGAAAGAAGTAAATCCGAGCGTGATCTTCTTGTTGCGAACGCCTCGGCTGAAGGAAAGAAAGAAAGCCTTGCTTGGATGAATCCAATCAGAAGAGAAGATAAATCTTCTCTCCTTCCTAACAGATTGTCGATTCCAACAGCTGATCCTTTCAAGCCAACAGACGGAAGAGAGAAAAAGAGTGGAAAAAGCTGCGTTGAACTGAGAAGTCTACGCTGTTCGAGTGTGTTTCAACCTTCCATCTTGACCTCCTTTTATAGTGTTCTGCAGGTACGATTGGGCCAAGGAGAACCATCCATTCTCAACGTCGTACTTCTACGTGGCTGCAGGAGAAAGAATGGATCCCTGAAAGATCGGAACAAAACAGACAATGGTTAGACAACTTACAGATTTCACTTAAAACATTGCGGTTTTAGCAATGTTTCCGCAATGCTTCAGCAATGTACAATTTTCAATCTTTTAACTTCGTTTTTGGTTCTTTTTCTTCCTTTTGCATATAAGTCCTAATTTAGCTTCATTCTCCTAATTCTCATATATAAGCACAAGTTTAAGCTAAATCCTACCAAAAACACCTAAGAGTGTACATCTTTCTATCACAAATAAGTCCCAAAATAGTCACTTTTGGAGACGTAACACACCCCCAAACTTAAGGTTTTGCTCGTCCTCGAGCAATCTAAGGACTTACTTAGGCTGCTGTTTTAACTTCTCTAACCACTTGCTGACTCCCCTAAGTTCCCTATCTATAGCAAAGCTGTCCTGTGACACATTTCTAAGTTTAAAACTAACTTCTCATTTTGCTTCTTCTGACTTCTCTTGCCTTATGACCCTACTGTTTCATTAACTCCCCACAACTGATCTATTTGCTTCTGTCATATTGTGCAACTATCCCTAAGGTTTCAAATTCTACTTAGCTTTACCCTCGACTCAGTACATGCTTCTAATGCTTTTCTTTTGAACTACCTAGGATTCCTTAGAGTCATGCCAGTCTTAGTACAAACCAGTGACAGTAGTACATTCATAGAACAAACTAAACCCTGGCATCACTACATTGGATATACATTCATCTCCCTAGACAAACCTAAAAGCTACAACCTTGTGCTTAGCTAATTGAGGATCAGAGTTCTTTTATTCAGGACACCTAAGCACAAAGCTGCAACTCCTAGGCACACATTCTTCTTCCTTAGTTTTTCCTTTTTCTTTCTTTCTTTGGGGGCCTCTCCTTTGGTTGCCTTTTGATGCAATGCCACTTGTGGGTTACACACATGGCACTGATTACTCAGCAACTTTAAGAGAGACACCTCTTTTATTCTTTTTTTCATTTTTTTTTTTCAGTTCAACATTTTTGCAAAAGAGAAGAAGAATGCTTATGTCTAAAGGGAGAGAGGAATGTTCCTAGGCCTAGGGTGGCCTCCCCCAAACTTAAACTTCTCATTGTCCCCAATGAGAGTCTGAGGTGGCACACCCCCAAACTTGTCCTAGAAGCATCTAGTCTAGGGCAAAACAAAGAGAATCTAAAAGTCCTAGGCATAGACAGAACATTCTGAAAGAAAATAACTCAGCAGCAGAAATTTGTAAAACAGTACCGTAAGGACTTAAAGATATGCATGTTGAGCAACTTAAGAGAGCTAATTTAAACTATCAAAGGTGTCTTAAGACTCTCATCCAGCATGCTTATAGATAAGTCATATATGGTAGTCACGAAAGCAGCAAAAGAACAAAATTGAAATAAAACCAGCCTAGCTAATCAGTCAGTCAAAAACATGCGATAACTAACAAAAATTGCGGAGTCCGCACTAATTTCGCAATGAATTTACAGGGCAGATATATCAGTAAGCAGCCCCATTTGCATGTTATTTCCAGTTATCACAGCTATACCAAAAGGAAAACTAAAACAACCTACTTAATCAGATACCATCTATCTATCCTAAACTATCCTAAACAACCAAAAGAAAGAACTAAAAACAGATCAAATATTGATTCAAAATAACAGAATTCACACAGTTTAACGAAAAAGCAGTTTGATTTTTTTTCTTTAAGAGGGAACAGAAGTACTCCCTCGAGTGCCCTTCAGACTGGCACTCAAACATCCTCATCACCATCCCTCCGTACTCTTGGAGGCGTCCATGGCTTCAGTAGATCAGTGGGGAAGGAAGGGAAGATGCAGCCCAACTGATCAGCCACGTCTTTGTCCCTCGCCTGCACATATTCGGCCCATTGCGCCATCTTTTTCTGAAGGTCCATCAGGCAGGCCATAGAAAGAGATTGAGCTGCAGCCTGACCATCCAACTCAAACTCCATGTTCCCCTTCCTGCGCATCCTCAGGCCTGTAGGCAGCTCCAGATGACCCGTGTAGGCCAGCTGCCTCTCCATCCTCTCGGTTGGTACACCTGCACGTAAACAAAGCTTAGTGATGGTGTTTGGGAAGAAAAGAGGGCCCTTACCTTTCCTGGCGCAGTCGGTAATTGAGGCTGCAATGACCTCCCCTACATCTATAGTGAGGCCCCTCGTAATTGCATATACCAGCAACGATCGCCCCTGATTGATTGTGGTTTCGTGGGTTACTGGGGACAGACGCCTGCGCACGAAGGAGAACCAGACAGCTGCCTTGGCCGTGAGGGTAGCACTCATCAGAGTATGCTTTCCATTGCGTGAGATCGTCCAAGCTGCCTCAGGTTGGCCTATGATGCGCAGGGCTTCTTCCAGGACAGCCTCAGTTGGTGCGTCAATGATCCTTGCGTAGTCGGTATATTTCTGTCCCTTGAGGCCATAGGCTTCATTGATAGCCTTGGCTGAAAAATCAACCTCAATCCCCCTCACCCTGGACAGACCATCCTCGGGGTGCGTCAGATTTGCATAGAAGTCGTATACCATGCTGGAGTAGGCAGGGATGGGCGGTCTGCACAGCTCTTCCCAGCCGTGATTGGTGATCCCTGCGCGCAAGAATTGCGGCAGGTCTGCCAGGGTGTCAAGAAACCCCTTCTCATGGAGTAGGTCTCTTTTCCTCAGTTCAGTGCCTCTTGACTCTGCATCAGAAGACACATACCTCACAGCTTGAGGTTCATCTTCGGGGTACAATTTGGCTTTCCCCTTATCCCGTGCCTTGGCCGATTCAGCAACCTCGACCTTCAGCCTCTTCAAAGAAGGCTCACTACTGACCTTCTTCTTCTTGGATCTTTTTGAAGCTTTCGGCCGTTTGGCCTTTACAACCTTGGGCACTTTCTTCCTCAGTCGTGCCCTAGTGGTGATCTGCTGGAGGCAATCCCCCAATGTCTCATCCATTGAGTCTTCCCCCTTTGCTGGGCTATCGGGGCAGACTTCCCTCAAAGGAGAGAAGACCTCATCTTCCTCAGCCGTCTCTTCGCCCGACGCTGATTCTTGATGTTCTTCAATTGGAATTTCAGGCTCGGGCGTTTGCGACGATGGCGATGCCTCAGGGCTTCGTGGAGGTGGCGATAGCTCAGGGCTCTGTGGAGATGGAGATGGCTCGGGGCTTTGTCTGGCTGTCTCGTAGGATGGACGGCCACTTCCCTGACTCTCCACAGTGGGAGTCTTTTCCTTGATCGGCGCGTCTTCGACAACCATCTTCCACTTTCTCTTCTTGGGTGTACCTGTTGGTTCAGATGGACCAGCAGGGATTTCGGTCACCACCTCCCACTTCTTCTTGCGGATAGGAAGCTTGGAAGGTCGTTCGGGTCGCGCAGCTTCGGCATCTGCCAAGGCAAGTAGTGCCTCTCTCGCAGCTGCCTCTGCGTCGGTTGCCTTCTTCTTGGAAGCAGATCTTTCAGCCCGTGTAAGCACCATGGTCGAATCGGAGAAATCTGAAAAGAGGAATTGCAGAGGAAGAAGAAGATAGTTTTCTTGAAGTTCAACGAATGAAGGAAGCGTACGGACCACAGCTGTTCTAACGGCTATTTGTAATCAAGTGAATCCCAACGGCTATTTCTGTTGCGGTTTCAGCAAATCCACCGCAATTAAATGGCCGTTGGAGATTTTCTTGATTTAAATGCCAAGATTCTCATAACTTGATCTTTGATTGGGCCCGATTTCTTCCCCGATTCTTTACCCTTGATTCATCTCCTTGATTTCCTCTTTCGATCCCCTATTAAAACATACAAAATTAAGATCAAAATCGTAATAAAAATCACACCTAAATATACAAAATTAACAACCGGAAAATTTCAAAATAACACAAAAAATACTAAGGCATAGCCTCGTATGGACGGGCACAGTAATCACTCGTCCCCTCTCGGTTTTATTTTCAAGCTTCAGATAAAAGGAAGGCCGAGAGTGTCTTCACATCTCCTTCCTCGTAGTAGTGCTTCAAACGTGCACCATTGACCATGAACGGTTGCCCGTGCTGCAGGTTCCTAATCTCAATTGCACCATGAACAAACACATTAGTTATAACGAAAGACCTGACCATCTGGACTTAAGTTTGCCTGGAAATAATCTCAACCTTGAGTTAAATAACAAGACATGCTGACCTTTCTTAAAGTCCTTAATCCTAAGTCTACTATCATGCCAAATTTTAGTTTTTTCCTTGTACATTTTGGCATTTTCATAGGACATATGTCTCAGCTCATCAAGCTCATGTAATTGCAGAGACCGCAATGTTCCCGCATCGGTCACGCAATAATTCAGCTCTTTTAGGGCCCAAAATGCTTTGATTTCCAATTCGAATGGTAAGTGACACGCTTTGCCATACACAAGTCTATAAGGAGACATACCTAGGGGTGTCTTATATGCAGTCCTATATGCCCAAAGTGCATCCTCTAACTTAAACGACCAATCTTTTCTATTGGGTTTGACCACTTTTTCGAGTATGTTTTTAATCTCCCTATTTGATATTTCAGCTTGTCCATTCGAATGGGGGTGATAAGGGGTGGCTACTCTATGTCTAACATTGTACTTAGCCAACACTTTTTCCATAGCTTTATTAATAAAGTGTGTCCCTTCATCACTAATTATAGCACGAGGTGTACCAAACCTAGTAAATATATGTCTATTAAGGTGGAAGTCGGCCAACATTTGTATTGGCAAATAGGAGGTTTCCAAGTACATGCCCAAGTACTTATTACTTCTTGGGTTGTAATTGCAAATTTAATGACTGTCTTGGCATCATTTGTTGGACATGCTATGGCTTCTACCCATTTAGATACATAGTCTACAGCTACAAGTATGTAAAGGTTACCTGCTGATGGGGGAAATGGTCCCATGAAGTCAATGCCCCACACATCAAAGAGCTTCAACTCTAAGATGTAAGTGAGAGGCATCTCATCCTTTCGACTAAGGTTACCTGTTCTCTGACATTCATCGCAGCTGTGTGCATGGTCGTGGGCATCTTTGAAGATCGTGGGCCAATAGTAGCCACTCTAAAACACCTTTGCAGCTGTTCTTTGGCCACCAAAGTGTCCACCATAGGGAGATGTATGGCAGTGCTGCAGCACAGACATCGCTTCAGCAGCTGACACACACTTCCTCAGCAAACCATCTGCACATGTCTTGTAGAGTGTAGGATCGTCCCAGATGAACTTCCTAGCTTCATATAGGAACCTCTTCTTTTCTTGTCCTCCCTTGAAAGTTGGTAGTACCTGCGAGGCAAGGAAGTTAGTAATATCAGCAAACCAAGGTTCCTCATCGTTATCACGATGTGTTAACACAAAGACATGCTCATCGATAAAGGCATCAGAAATTGCGGTTTCCGCAATTTTATCGCAATTATGCTGCAATCTAGAAAGATGATTCGCAACTACATTTTCGCATCCTTTCTTATCTCTAATATCTAGATCAAACTCTTGCAGCAACAATACCCATCTAATTAACCTAGGCTTAGCATCAGCCTTCCTCATAAGGTATTTTAGTGCAGAGTGATCGGTGTACACGATTGTCCTAGTGCCTACAATGTAATTCCTAAACTTCTCACAGGCAAATACTACAGCTAGCATTTCCTTTTCCGTGGTTGTGTAATTACATTGTGCCTCATTCAGTGTCTTACTAGCATAGTATACAGGATGTGTTAGTTTGTCAATCTTTTGTCCTAGCATAACCCCTACTGCATAGTCACTCGCATCACATAACATCTCAAATGGGAGGTCCCAATTTGGCCCTACTATAATAGGTGCTTTGACTAATGCTTCCTTAAGGGTTGTCCAGGCTTAAAAACATTCTTTTGAGAAGATGAATGGTTTATTCAGCTCTAGAAGCTCACACAAAGGTTTAGAGATCTTTGAAAAGTTCTTAATGAACCTTCTATAGAAGCCTGCGTGTCCTAAGAAACTTCTAATAGCTTTCACATTCTGAGGTTCCACTAACTTCTCTATTATTTCAATCTTGGCCCTATCGACCTCTACTCCTGCTCTAGACACTCTATGACCTAGGACTATCCATTCTTCCACCATGAAGTGGCATTTCTCCCAATTAAGGACTAGGTTGGTCTCCTCACACCTAGCTAGGACTTGTCCTAAGTTCTCTAAACAGTTTGTAAAAGAATCACAAAAGACTGAGAAGTTATCCATAAATATCTTTATCATGGATTCATCTAAGTCAGAGAAAATGGCCAACATGCACCTTTGAAATGTTGCTGGTGCTTTGCATAAGCTAAAAGGCATTCTGCGAAAAGCAAACGTTCCAAAGGGACATGTGAAGGTTGTTTTCTCCTGGTCCACAGGGTCTATGGTGATTTGGTTATATCCAGAATAACCATCTAGAAAGCAGTAGTAGGCTCGGCCAGCTATTCTATCTAACATCTGGTCTATAAATGGTAAAGGAAAGTGATCTTTTTTTGTTCTTTATTCAATTTTATATAGTCCATACAGACTCTCCATCCTGTAATAGTTCTAGTTGGAATCAGTTCATTGCTCTCATTCACTACTACAGTCATCCCCCCCTTCTTAGGTACACATTGTATTGGACTCACCCACTGACTACTAGCTATAGGGAAGATTACACCTGCGTATAACCACTTTATTATCTCTTTTTTAACTACCTCCTTCATAGAGGGGTTCAACCTACGTTGGTGATCTACGCGGGGTGTATGCTCTTCTTCCAATATTATCTTATGCATGCAGTAAGAAGGGATAATACCTCTAATGTCAGCAATCGTCCATGCAATAGCCTTTTTATGTTGCTTAAGCAACAATATCAACTCAATTTCATGCTTTTCACTCAATTTGGACGAAATAATAACATGCAAAGTATCATCATTTCCTAGATATGCATACTTAAGATGTTCAGGCAATGGTTTTAATTCTAAGATAGGTGGATGCTCAATGGATGGTTTCAATGGATTCATGGATCTTTCAGTCAAGTCACTAGTCATACAAACATGCTGAGGTTTATCCACATGTATATCCATGATTTCAGAAATATTTAAGTCAGTTCCATCTAATTGTACATAATCATTGGCATGCTTAATCAGTAGTTCATGCTCAAGCTGTTCTTCCATTAGTGAATCTACTATGTCCATACTTGCACAAGATTCAGAGTCAGAAGAATACCTTAGGGCTTTAAAGACACTAAACTTAACCTCCTCATCATGAACCCTCATGGTGAGCTCACCTTTCTGGACATCAATTAAAGCCCTACCTGTGGCTAGAAATGGTCTGCCTAATAGGATGGGGACCTCTTTGTCTGCTTCATAGTTCAGAATGATGAAGTCTGCAAGAAAAATGAACTTGTCAACCTTGACAAGAATATCCTCTATCTTCCCCTCAGGGTAGGCTATGGATCTGTCTGCCAACTGCAAGGTGACAGTGGTAGGACGTGCTTCCCCTATTCCAAGCTGACGGAATAGTGATAGGGGCATGAGATTTATGCTGGCTCCCAGGTCACAAAGAGCTCTGCCCACGTGCTTGCCTCCCAATTCCACTGGTAGGGTGAAGGAACCAGGATCCTTCTCCTTCTTTGGTACCTTATTCTGGAGTATAGCACTGCACTCCTCAGTGAGATTCACTGTTTCAAATTCACCAATAATTTTCTTGTTAGTAATTATATCCTTCAAAAACTTAACATAAGAAGGCATGGATTGCAAAACCTCTACGAAAGGAATATTAACATGCATTTGCTTTAGAATTTCTAAAAATTTATTAAAGTGCACTTCCTGTTCTTGTTTTTTCTTCAGCCTTCTAGGGAATGGAGGTGGTGGCACATATGTAGGTACTTCAGGTCGCCTCAGGATAGGTGGAGGCCTTGGAATTTCTTCTAGTTCCTCTATAATAGGTTCCAGCCTCACCCTTGATGTGCTTGTTGGTGGTTGACCTTGGTTTGGCAGAGAATCCAGTGGAGCACTAGATACTTCATTCTCTACTCTCTTTGGTGTGTCTCTGGTGTTGCTCACCAATGGTCTTCCACTTCGAAGTTCAATTGCTTGAACTTGCTCTTTTCCATCCCTTCTAGGCACCTCAGTGTCAGCAGGCAATCTACCTTGGGGCCTACTTTTGAGTTCATTGGCTAATTGCCCTATTTGGTTCTCTAGGCTCCTAAGGGTAGCTTGCTGACTTTGTAGAGTAGCATCATTCTTTGCAATGTACTCCTTAAGTAGATTTTCTACAGATGATCCTATTGGCTGGTTATATGGTTTTTGATACATGGAATGGTTATTTTGGGGAGTGAAACCAGGTGTTCCACTCGGTCTTGGCTGGTTTGGAGCTTGGTTAGTACTCTGTTGGCCACCCCAAGAAAGATTTGGGTGGTTTCTCCAACCAGGGTTGTAAGTGTTAGAGTAGGGGTTGTTCCTAGGCTGTTGTTGGCTTCCAACATAGCAGACTGAGGCTGGATTCCCAGGGCAGTATTCATACAGGTGCCCTTCCCCACAGAATCCACAGATCAGTTTCTCACCTTGACTTGTTTGTGCCCCCATTGAGATGGCTGCTGCGGTGTTGACACTGGATTGAAGATTGGTTTGAGCCATTTGTTTGACTAGGTTGGTCAGGGCGTTTATTTGGTTGCTCATTGCACTAAGAGCATCCTTGTCTTGAGCTCTCCTAGGCTCGACTGTATCATCTGACCACCTACAGTGTGATGCTGAGATCTTTTCCAGGATCTCATAGGCTTCATTATAGCTTTTCGAAAGCATGGAACCACCAGCTGACGAATTCAGCACTTGCCTTGTGCTGGGGTTGCATCCTTTGAAAAAGACTTCTATTTGAATACACCATGGGATGCCATGGTGTGGACATTTAAGCAGAAGGTCCTTGAACCTTGTCCAAGCTTCGTGAAGAGACTCATTTTCAGCTTGTTTGAATTTAATTATGTCATCACGAAAGTTTGAATTCCTATCAGGTGGAAAGTATTTGACTAGGAATTTCTCAGCCAGATCTGTCAAATTGACAACTGAGCCGGAAGGTAATGAGTTTAACCACGTTTTGGCTTTATCTCTTAATGAGTAAGGGAAGAGGTAAAGCCTCAAGGCTTCTTGGGAAACTCCAGGGATAAGGAAGGTATCACTAACTCCTAGGAAGTTTCTTAGATGGTTGTGGGGGTCCTCATTTTCCACTCCAAAGAATTGTCCCACAGTGGACAACATTTGGAACATTACTGGCTTTAACTCGAATGAGTTGGCAGTAATTTCAGGGCGTATGATGCTTGGGTTTAGCTCCCCAGGCATGGGAACTAAGTAGGAGAGAATGGCACTATCCTTGTCATTCGCTATTTCGATGGGGTTGCGAATGGTAGGTGCTGGATTTGGGTTTGTTCTATCCATTTCTATTTAAGAGAATTGTGAAGACTCTGCTGAGTCAGCAACGTTTGGAGGTATAAGGGGTTGGTTGAAGAGACGTTTCTTAGCTCTGTTTCTGGCCCTAAGTAATCTCTCAGGCTCAGGATTGAACTCTAGATCGCTACTTGAATGCTCATTCATAAACTAACCCAATGGTACCTGCAAAAGAAATGAAAATAGATCAGCTCTAATAGATATTAAGGTGTGTGTTTCTAACTTAACAAACTTCGTTTTCACTAAACTAAATCCCCGGCAGCGGCGCCAAAAACTTGTTGCGTGCTCAATGTTTAAAAGAAATATGCAATGATAGAGCACTCAGAACATGCAAGCATACATGATCTTGTAGCAAGTAATAAGTATTTTTTCATTCGATTTCCAACAGAGATTTATTCTTAGTTACTAGTGAAGTGTTTTGTTAAGTGAGATTGGGTGGATTAAATGAGGTAGATTTGGTTTTGATGTGCCTAATTACTAATGAATGTGTAAAGGATGGAAGCATAAACAAGTGCAAGTAAACAATAAACTTGAATGTAAAGAGAAGGGAATAACAAACGAAGAGAAAAATGACTAAGGCAAAATTTCAATTAAAGGAATTGCGGAAACAGCAATTATTTAGCAATGTTCTTAACAGCGAAATATGTGTAAAGTGTGGAAACAAGGGCTACTAACAACTCCTCTATAGGCTTTTTCTTACGATTCTCAAGCAGTAGATCAACTCACCATGCATCAAACTAACTCATTCTCATGTATCTTCCGATTTCATGCATTAGATTCTTCAGTTTACTCATGTCCAAGTAAGGTCTTAAGCATCTTGTTAAAAATGTAAGTTATGATTTGTACTAGGAAAACGCCTATTCCTAGGTCGTTTTCTGGCTACCTTGAGAGGCTAGCATGAATGTACGACTCTGAACTCTTACTCCTTCTAGAGGTTAGGAGTTCTTTGGACAAAATGGATGGCCAATCGAAATTGCCCGTGGGATGAAGCTTACATACATTCAATGCATTCGAGAGCTCTCCTACATGCTTGATTCACGTGTTTTACCCTATAGACTTGTCATTAGCCTGCCCTTATGTGATTTAGTTACTCATGGATGCAGATGGATTGGGGAGAATAGATGGAGACCGCATACTAAGTAGAAGATTAAAGACAAAACAGAAGCTAAAGGCAGTGAGCATACGAGATGAAAAACTTGCGAAGTAATGAAATTATGCTTTGATTAACTAGCGTTTGAACTAAACAAATGATAGCTTTGAATAGCCAAAGTAAAACATAAAACAACGAAATGGAATAGAGTAGCTAATGAAAGGGAAATTACAACAAACAGCAAAGAAAACAGAAAGCTAAGGCAGAAAGCAGTAAATCCGAGCGTGATCTTCTTGTTGCGAACGCCTCGGCTGAAGGAAAGAAAGAAAGCCTTGCTTGGATGAATCCAATCAGAAGAGAAGATAAATCTTCTCTCCTTCCTATCAGATTGTCGATTCCAACAGCTGATCCTTTCAAGCCAACAGACCGAAGAGAGAAAAAGAGTGGAAAAAGCTGCGTTGAACTGAGAAGTCTACGCTGTTCGAGTGTGTTTCAACCTTCCATCTTTTATAGTGTTCTGCAGGTACGATTGGGCCAAGGATAACCATCCATTCTCAACGTCGTACTTCTACGTGGCTGCAGGAGAAAGAATGGATCCCTGAAAGATCGGAACAAAACAGAAAATGGTTAGACAACTTACGGATTTCACTTAAAACATTGCGGTTTTAGCAATGTTTCCGCAATGCTTCAGCAATGTACAATTTTCAATCCTTTAACTTCGTTTTTGGTTCTTTTTCTTTCCTTTTGCATATAAGTCCTAATTTAGCTTCATTCTCCTAATTCTCATATATAAGCACAAGTTTAAGCTAAATCCTACCAAAAACACCTAAGAGTGTACATCTTTCTATCACAAATAAGTCCCAAAATAGTCACTTTTGGAGACGTAACAATAATCTCGAATAAACAGGAGCTCTTAGTTAGCTTAGGATTAAGGTCAAGTTACCTAGGTCATCGTTTTGAAATAGTCAGTCATTAAAACAGTAAACAGCGTTATAAAGCAAGAGTGACTTATTTCGCGGTCCGGTCTAATACAAACTCTTTGCATAGGAAGCCCCCATTCACATGTCTCCACATGAACGATTCAGAATCACATCGTTTGTACTAAATACAAAATGGGCCGCATCCAATAGTGTCCCCAGGATAAGGTATCCAACCTTATCCGTATACTATAGACCGTTTTGGCTATTTACTCGAACTTGATCCACTTTTATGTCTCCACATAAAGTTCAAGTACTCATGTTATAGCCATGGATCTTAGTTTATTGGATTTAGGGTTTTCTAAAATGAAATAAGCAATTCACATATTCAATAATAACTTTATTGAATAAACCTCAATAACACTTTATTAGTTATAAAATATGTTTATCGTTTACAAACCACGAGTTTTAGGACATAAAACCTAACAAACTCCCACTTGGACTAAAACTCCAGTGGTAACACATATATATCCATATATATACATAATGTTGAGTTTTTCAAAAACGGTTGAGAAACTCTAGTTTGATCAACAACCTTTGTTGATATCTACAATAGCTTTCGTTAACACTGTGAATCTTAACATGCTAGTTGTTTTCGAGTTTAATAGAACACATTAGTATATATCTTTTGCTAAATTAACTGTTCAGTATAAAACGAAAAGATATAATGTAGACAACATCTGAAACATCACTGGCTTCAACTCGAATGAGTGAGTTGTGATTTCAGGTCTAATAATGCTAGGATTTAGCTCCTCTGGCATAGGGACTAAGTAACTCAATATGGCATTATCCGTATCATTGGCTATATCAATGGGGTTCCTAAGGATTCCTGCCCTATTTGGCTCAGCTGCTGCTTGTACATTACCAGACGGGTTAAGGTTAGGTTGGTTCTTGGGCCCTATAGGAGGTGGGTTTCTATTTTGATTTTCCATAGTGGCTATGGTCTCTCTCTGTTCCCTTAGTCTCCTCATAAAACTTCTTCCCGGCTCTTGATCTAGATCAAATTCGTAACCAGGAAATTCGCTCATAAACCAACGCCTTCAGTACCTGTGAAAGACAAACAATAGTTAAAATCCAATCATTTAAATCAAGTCTCGAATTAACAAAAATCGTTTTGCTAAACAAACAAATCCCCGACAACGACGCCAAAAACTTGTTGTCTTTCCAATGTGTGTGCAAATAATAAATGGAAAGCTCAGAACATGCAAGCGCACATGATCTAATACAGCAAGTGATAAGTATAGTTATGTCGATTTCCACAAGGATTTGAGTTTAACATGCATGGTTTGTATTGTTAACAAGAGGAGTAACCAGTAACAAATTGGGTGTTTGGGTGAAATGCTAAAGGAATGCGATAAAAGCAATGAAATTAAAGGTGTAATGCCATAACAGAACAAAATGCAGAAATGATGCAAAGTAGCAAAATCTAACAAAAACACAAGGGTTAAAATTACGAATGCGTAAACGACAAGATAAACGCAAATAAAATAGCAACAGAACTTCTATTCTAACAAACAGGGTAGGTTAGGAATCTTATAGTAACTCATAGATTGGGAAGTTTCAGCTGCGAATAAACATGCATATGCACCGTTCTAGCATTTACACACAAGATCTCTCGATCTTGAGCATTAGGCATCAAGTTCATTCATATCCAAATGAGGCTATCAACCTATTCATACAAACATGTTATCTGACGTGCTAGGAGAGTGACTACGATTAGAATCCTCTCTGGCTACCATGAAAGGCTAGCAAAAACATGTGACTCAGACTCCTTACTCCTCTCGGAGGCTCAGAAATCAGTAACACATAATGGATAGCCGGTCGAAAATGCACTATTGGAATAAAAACACACATGCTTTGAACATTTCATGCTAAACAAGTGTTGGAATCCCAATCTAGTTTATTACTAAAGCATCTTAACCATCCCTTAACAAGATTAGCTACTCATAACTTGGAAAACAGAAATAACAACAACAAAGTTCATAAACATTTACTCTAGCTACTGAAATAACAAAACGAGAGTGCAGAAGGTAAAAATGACTAAAGATAAGAAGGATGGATGAAGGATCTGTGATAACTCCATTTTGGAGCTATTAAATACTTCCTAATTATAGCTAAAGTCCGCGTTTAATTAGTTAATCTATCTCGTTTGTAGGAGAAAAGCGGCAAAGAGCTCGTGCGTCCGTTGGACCCGTTCGAGAGCTAAAAGTGGAGTTTTAAACGCCCCGGGAGTGCATCGGGAAAAGGGGAAGTTGATCCGTGAAGAACGGGCCAAAACCGCCTAGGAGAGGCAAATTTCCAGCCCCAAACCCGAGAGCCAGCGTCGAGACGCTGGCTCGACGCTGTAAAAACCCGAGAGCTAGCGTCGAGTGATAGCGTCGAGACGCTAGCTCGACGCTGCCGAGCGTCGAGACTCTGCTCGGCGTCGAGACGCTCCGGAGGAGGCGCGCGCGAGGAAATCATCGGGCAACCGTCGAGACGCTGCCCTAGCGTCTCGATGCCATCGCGAGGTGCGCACGGATTATTTAGGGCGCAGCGTCGAGACGCTGGCCTAGCGTCTCGACGCTACGACGATTACAGCTTCTGTATAAGACGATTTCTGCGCAAAAATTAGAGAACATCTTCACATTTGAGCTTTCTTCTTCTTCTTCCTCTCAATTTCTCTTAGATTTCTTTTAGCTCAGCCATTGTTGGCATGTTTAAGAGCTTTTCCCTTCTTGTATTGTGTTGATGACGCCTTCCATGGCCTTCGTTGGAGCGGAATTGACAACCCGTTCCATGGACGGGTAAGGTAAGGGTGGACGGTTTGGGGATTGTTTAAGGGATTTTTGTTTGACATTTTAGTTTTGATAATCTAAGCTTTGAATGCATATTGGTGGTTGTTTATATACATTTATCTTTCTTGCTTAATCCAACGCGCATGTTAGATTTCGACGATTGACACTCGAGTCATCTTGCATGTTGTGTATGTTAAAGAGTAGCGATGTCGTGCCTCTCACTGCTCGACTAAGTAACACAGATAGATAAAACTAAATCGGAGTATCGAGTCATGTATGATGGTTGTTGATTGCATACAGCGTTTGCGGGCAATCTACTAGCAATTAGATTACATGCTTGAATGTTCGTCGCGGTTAGCTAGTGACTGTCTAGAATAAATTTAGGGCTGATCACCTTAATGAAATTTTGGATAAAGTTTAATCGGAACTGTGTGGTCTGATAAATATCTATGGAGCCGGCTACCTTGGGGCTTCTCGGGTAGTCGTCCGTGTGTATCATAAACTGTACACCATGAATTTTGTATTAAATGACGAACTGAAATTGTCTAGCAATTAATCCTGAAACTCCCAAACCGTGCACGCGTCTCTCTATTTTAATTCCTTCCGTTAGCATTTATTGATTCCTTTGCATGCTGAAAATCCCCCCGTTACAAAACCAATCAATTAGTTAATTCCCAATTTTAATAGTAATTTTAATCACACCTTCTCCTTGGATCGACCCTGTTACCACTGGCTGCAAAGCCTTGGTCATAGGCTTATAAATCGTATTTTGGCAAGCCTCGACAGCTTGAGATTAAGAGGATATTCAAAAATCCGCACACCAATCTGCCAGCTGCTTGACTTCTTTCGGATCTTCAGCAACTTCTGCTCCTTCTTCTCAATCGACCCTCCTTGAGCTCTTCTTCAGGTGCTACACTTCACAGCTCCGGTGTTCTTGGAGAGCACCTCAAGGTGGGTCTTCTTCTTCTTCAAGGCTTCAAAACCAAAGAATATCCTCCTCGGAATCCTCTATTCTCCAATCTCCTTCTTTTTTTTTATCTTTTCTCCCCTCTCTAATTCTCTTTCTACTCTTTTCTCTTTATACTGCTGAGAATTCTCCACAATTTGCCCTAAAAAAGGTCCAAACATTCTGATTGGATAAGCTGCAACGGATAAAGTAGACTGGTTATACGGCAGGGGACAGGCGTTGCCAATCCACGTTCTTCAGGTACAGTTTTTGCGATTGCACTGCGATCGCAAAAATCCTTAAATGTGCCAACTTTGCTGCCGCATCGCGGACGCAAAGCTCCTCTGATTCCCAATCCAGTCTTCCTGGTCTAATTCTTTCTTAGCGAGATCCTCGCAAAACCTGCAATACGCACAAAAAGGCTTATTTAAGTATAAACAGGCTTAAATATGTTCGTTTATCGCTTAAGAACTCAAAAGCAACACTTTACTCAAATATAAGCTAAATCCTTTGAAACTCTCAATTAAGCTTATCAATTACTCCTTAAAGACTTTGTATTCTTCCTAATTTGGCTCTAAATAACTCTCATTTGGAGAGTTAACAATGGCATACAAGAATGGTGAAGAAAAGGACAAAAAATGGTGAAAATACAGCAATCCCGAGGAGAATCCGTGGAGAAGATGACCTAAAATCAGACTATTTTCTATTTATATTCGTTGTAGCGTCGAGACGCTACGGACGGAAAATGGTAGCGCGCGCACGTTCGGTGCGTCGAGACGCTTCGGGACAGCGTCTCGACGCTCTTGCTCCACGCTTGCTCTCGGGTTTCGACAAATTTATTTGCCTTTGGATGCTTCCTTTAGGCAAAAACTTCACTCTTTATGTTCCTCATTTCCCAAAGTGATGCTGAACCGTCTAAAACGTTCGTCTTAGCATCCAAAACACGCCTTTGAACTTCAAAAGCTCCCGACCATGAATTCACCTAAAACAAAGCATTTTAATCAATTATAAACATGGTTATAGCCAATATTAAGGACATAATAATAGCTCTATTTTAGAGCTATCATAAAACTTCTCATTTTTGTTTTTAGCTTTGATGTAATGTTTACCTTGAGCTATTTTGAACTCTTACTTTGTAGCAAGAACTAATTTCCAAAGGGAAGAGTTAGAAGCATGAAGTAAAAGGTTTCATGAATGTTATAGCTTCATTCTTGCAAAAGCTTTCTAAATATGTTTGTTTAAATTCTAACAATGCATTTTCGACCGGCCATTCATTATGTGTTAATGATCTTTTGATCTCGGAGAGAAGAAGGAGGTTATGATTATTTATGTTTTTGCTAGCCTTTCATGGTAACCAGTGAGAAGTTTAGAGATATTCACTTACCCAGCACCCTAGTAAACATCATGCCACTTCAAGAAAATTACTCTATTGCGTCAGTATTTTTTGCAGCGGTTTAAGAATTGTTGCAAGATTTTATTTAATGCAGCAGTTATCTTGTAGCGGTTTTAAAATGTGTTGCAATAGACTGTCCATCTTCTTTTGGTTCAATTGACGAAGCCCAAATATAGTTTTTTCTTTTAAAAATTTGAAACCCAAACCCAATGAGCCCAAGTAATTCGAAATTTGGGCTTTTAACTTTTATTTGAGTTTTTTCTTTTACAATTGGCAAAGCCCAAATGGGTTGCAGTAAAGTGGTTTTTTTGTTTTTGTTTTGTTTTTTAAGTTAAAAGAAATTAAAAAGGAAAAGAAAGAGGAAAGAGGAAAATAAAAGAATAAATAAATTAATAACCCTAACGAATTTTTCTTTCTTAGTTTTTTTCACGATTTCATTTTCTTCCTTCAGCGCAAAAAGAACCCCATTTTTTGTCTCTCTCTTCTCCTTCGACGACATCTTCTCCCTAGTCCTCTTCTCCTTCGGCCGATCGCCGCTTGCAGCTTCGAGCGTCGCAGCCCCAAACGTCGTCATCATCAAGTGTTGAATGACCCACAACGTTTAGACCTCGACGAGCTTTCGTCCTTTTCGTCGCGACGGACACCCTTAGCGACGGTCGGACCTCCGACGATGTTCGCACAACAAGGTAGGCCATTAGCGAAACTGTAGATCTACTTATGTTTTCCAGTTTAATTATTCTCCGAGGCATTTTAGGTATTGACTATTAACGAAACTGGTTGAATCGTTTCATTTTTGTGATTTAGTTTTTTTTTTAATTTTGAATTTGTTTAGGGTTTGATTCTTCTTGTTTTCCCCCATTTTTTTGCTTGCTAGATCTAGTCTTCTATTTTTCCCTCTTTTTGGTTTCTGCTACTGATTTTTGTCTCTCGAGGATCCTGGTTTTTTTAGGTATCTTCACAAGTTTGTTTGTTGTTTTCTAGGTTTTGAAATCAAGTTTGGTTCTCAGTGTTTGGTTCAGAGGTTCCTTATTTTCAAAGCCATTATTAAACTTGGTGAAAGTTTGTACTCTTCATTTTATTAGTTTTCTCCTGTAACAGATTCATAAAAGTTTAAGATAATAGATGTAGAGTTTGTTCTCTTCATTATACGGCAATTGGGGATAGGTAGGCCAATTATTATGGGAGAAAATATGATGAAAAGTAATAGATGTAGAGTTGAAGGAGGGTCCATTTTGATGATGATGATGGGATCAAAGTTTGTTTATGGAATGCTTATGGTTTTAGAGATTGAGAAGATCGGATAAAAGTGAGAAAATGTAAAATTGACTCATAAAACATTATTGACTTTCCCAAATTTAGAAGCCACGGTGTTCATGTAGGGTTTTATGTCCTAAAACTCGTGGTTTGTAAACTGTTATGTTTGTAAATAATCTATTTAGAATAAAGAGTTATTAGTTTTATTCAGTAAAAGAGTTTATTGGAATAAAGTGAAACATGTTTACGTTAACCTATACCAATGACCAACACCCTTGGCTGAATATGAGTACTTGAGCCTCATGTATGACATGATTGTGGATCGGCTCAAGTAGTCAGTCAAAACGGTCTATAGTATACGGATAAGGTTGGGTACCTTATCCTGGTAACACTATTGGATGCGGCTCACTTTGTATTGTACAGAACGATGTGATCCGAATCGTTCCACATGGAGATGTGAGAAGTGAGGGCGTCCTGTGTAAAGAGTTTACACAATATCGAACCGCGTATTAAGTCACTCTCTCTTTATAACTCCGTTTACTGATTGTGACTGACTTATACACTTTGATGGCCTAGGTAACTCGAGCTTAATCCTGAGCTTACTATGAACTCCTGCTTATTCGGAAGTATCCTTTGACTCGTACGGGTGAGAGTGACGAAACGCCCGCTCAATAAGCCTACCAACTTGGGGATAAACTCGAATAACTAGCTGGGGACATAGTGTAGCAAGATTGGAATTCACTCCTAACCCGCTCTTCAGGGTTAGTAGATAGGTTGTTCCCTTAATAGCTGACTCTGGGGCTTGAACAATGTGAGCTCACACTCTCATGTGATGAGAGAGTTATATTGATATGATGGTTGGACCACAGATCTATTGTTCATTAGAGGTGTCAGTGGTACTTAAGGAACAAGATGTAATGTAGGGGTTAAATGGTTTAAATGACCCAGTTGTGATTACGAACAACCTGTGAAGGATCGACTTACTGATGACGGTTATATCAAGAGGACACAATATATCGACAGTGAGGAGAGTGCAACCCTTGGACTATAGTGGAGTCTCCGGGGATTAACGAAAGTTGATTGATTCGGGTTACAAGAGTTTTGACCGAATAATCTCGTATTGGAGTTCATGATCTGTAGTTCCTTTAGGTTCTCCTGGCTAGCTCGGATAACGTCGTGCAACAGTACAAGAGAAAAGGAAAAAGAAAAAGGAAAAGAATTTGAATTGTTCAAATTCGGCTTCTGGAAGGAGGATGAACATATTTAAATATGATTTAAATATGGAAATGGCCTAAAACATGAATAGGATTCATGTGTAAAAAAGTCGGTTTTCGAAAAACCGTGTTTAATCATATTATTTAATTAATATTTGATATTGAATTAAATAATAATTATTAATTAAAAAGTTTAATTAATAATTATATATATATATATTTTATTTATTTATTAAAAAGTTTAATAAATAAAATTATTATTATTATTTTTATAAAGTTTAATAAATAAAATTATTATTATTAATAATAATAATAATTTTATATATATATATATATATATATGCAGGTTGGCCAAAAGGGGTACTCAATTGTTGGGCTGTGAAGAGAAATTGAAAAATGGTTTTCAATTTCAATTTACAGAAATTGGGCAGAGGGGTATACGAAGGAGAAGTTTTTTTTTTTTTTTTTTTAGTACATTGGGGGTGGGGGGATTCGAACCACAGACCTCTTTGTCGACAACATATACATGTGTCAGCTGAGCCATGCTCGCTTTGGCTATACGAAGGAGAAGTTGAGAAACTTCAGAAGTTTTTAAAAAACATTCTTCTTCAACATCTGTCTTCTCTTCTGCTTCTTCCTTCTTCATTTCTCTTCCTTCTTTTCTCTTGGTTTCGGAGTCCCACAACTCCGTTGCGCGGCGCCGAGAATAGCGGGGCTACCTAGGGTGGTTCTCGGGGCGTTCGTGAGAAGAGGACGGAAGAGTTCGTCACGAGGATTGGTCGGCGGAGCTTGAAGAAATTGGAACTACAAGGGTATTGGTAGTAAGATTTTTGAATGTCCTACAATATTTCAAGCTATCGAGGCTTGCCAAAATAATATTTATAAAACTTGAATCCACCGAGCAATTTGCAGCTTAATGGTAACGGGGTCGATCCACAGGGAATTATGAAATTCAATTTGACAAAGTTTAAATTGCTAATGATAAAAAGTGGGTAAAAAAATGGTAAAAAAATGGTAAAAAGATGGTAATTTGGTTTGTGGGAAGGGAGCTCCAAGCATACAACGCTAACGGAAAATTAAATTGCGAAGTGACAAATTAAATGGTCGTGCTTAACTTCGAGTAATGGGATTGATCGCTATGGACATTCAGTTCATCGATACAAATAAATAGCTAACATGCTTCAACACACAATTCATTTGGCTAATTTCTAGCTCAAACGACCCAAAGAAATAACTAGAAAAGTGCAATTCTAATTATACTTGGCCAATAATCCATTCAAGGTAGATAGTCTTCAATTGACCAAAACCAGTAACGGAAACAATGTGACGGATTAATCCTAAGGCTAACCCGGTTTCTCTCTCGCCCAAAGCCTAACATGAAAACGTTAACTAATTCGAATCCCCAACTGTCACTTGGGCTTGAACTACCTAGCCATGCTTAAGCCCTTGCTACTTAGCGATTTAGGCAATTATACGTCCTAATCTTTAGCTCTCGATCATGCATAGGAATTAGGGAGTCAACCTAACTAAGCTATACATGCTAGAATTGAAGAAGAACAAAGGAAAGAGATGCAAGAATTTCTAATTAGCTCAACATATACAAAGGGGCAAATCTCCCCAAAAATTCATAGTTTACAATCTCAAGCTCAAAATTAAACACTTACCTTGTTTATTTGTTGCGTGCTCAATGTTTAAAAGAAATATGCAATGATAGAGCACTCAGAACATGCAAGCATACATGATCTTGTACCAAGTAATAAGTATTTTTTCATTCGATTTCCCACAGAGATTTATTCTTAGTTACTTACGAAGTGTTTTGTTAAGTGAGAATGGGTGGATTAAATGGGGTAGATTTGGTTTTAAAGTGCCTAATTACTAAGGAATATGTAAAGGATGGAAGCATAAAAACAAGTGCAAGTAAATGATAAACTCAAATGTAAAGCGAAGAGATTAATAAACGAAGAGAAAAATGACTATGGTAAAATTTTAACTAACGGAATTGCGGAAACAACAATTATATCGCAATGTTCTTAACAGCAAAATGTGTGTAAAGTGTGGAAACAAGGGCTACTAACGACTCCTCTATAGGCTTTTTCACACGATTCTCAAGCATTAGATCAACTCATCATGCATCAAACTAACTCATTCTCATGTATCTTCCGATTTCATGCATTAGATCCTTTAGTTTACTCATGTCCAAGTAAGGTCTTAAGCATCTTGTTAAAACAGTAAGTTATGATTTGTACTAGGAAAACGCCTATTCCTAGGTCGTTTTCTGGCTGCCTTGAGAGGCTAGCATGAGTGTATGACTCTGAACTCTTACTCCTTCCAGAGGTTAGGAGTTCTTTGGACAAAATGGATGGCCAATCGAAATTGCCCGTGGGATGAAGCTTACATACATTCAATGCATTCGAGAGCTATCCTACATGCTTGATTCACGTGTTTCTACCTATAGTTTGTCATTAGCATGCCCTTATGTGATTTAGTTACTCATGGATGAAGGTGGAATGGGAGAAGTAGATGAAGATGACATGCTTAGAAGAATATTAAAGACAAAACAGAAGAAGAAAACAGTAGGCAGAGAAAGTAAAGAACTTGCGAAGTGATGAATTGTGCGTTGATTAACCAATCGTTTGAACTAAACAAATGAAGACTTGGAATAACTAAAGTAAAACAGAAATCAACGAAATGGAATAGAGTAGCAAACTAAAAGGGAAATAACAACAAACAGTAATGGAAATGGAAAACTAAAGCAGAAAGCAGAAAAGCCGTGCGTGATCTTCTCGTTGCGAACGCCTCGGCTGAAGGATGAAAGGAAGCCTTGCTTGGATGAATCTAATCAGAAGAGAAGATAAATCTTCTCTTCTTCCTATCAGATTGTCGACTCCAACAGCTGAACCTTTCAAACCAACAGACGGAAGAGAGAAAAAGAGTGGAAGAAGCTGCGTTGAACTGGAAGTCTACGCTGATCGAGTGTGTTTCAACCTTCCCTCTTGACCCCCTTTTATAGTATTCTGCAGGTACGATTGGGCCAAGGAGAACCATCCATTCTCAACTTCGTACTTCTACGTGGCTGCAGGAGAAAGAATGGATCCCTGAAAGGTCGGAACAAAACAGAAAATAGTTAGACAACTTACGGATTTCACTTAAAACATTGCGGTTTTAGTAATGTTTCCGCAATGCTTCCGCAATGCACAATTTTCATTCCTTTAACTTCGTTTTTGGTTCTTTTTCTTTCCTTTTGTGTATAAGTCTTAATCAAGCTAAATCCTACCAAAAACACTTACAAATGCACAACTTTCTATCCCAAATAAGTCCTAAAATAGTCACTTTTGGAGACGTAACACACCCCCAAACTTAAGGTCTTGCTCGTCCTCGAGCAATCTAAAGACTTACTTAGGCTGCTGTTTTAACTTCTCTAACCACTTGCTGACTCCCCTAAGTTCCTATCTACAGCAAAGCTGTCCTGTGACACACTTCTAAGCTTAAACTAACTTCTCATTTTGCTTCTTCTGCCTTCTCTTGCCTTATGACCCTACTGTTTTATTAACTCCCCACAACTGATCTATTTGCTTTGGTCATCAAGTTCATTGTGCAACTATCCCTAAGGTTTCAAATTCTACCTAGCTTTACCCCAGACTCAGTACATGCTTCTACTGCTTTAGCTTTTGAGATGCCTAGGATTCCTTAGAGTCATGCCAGTCTTAGTACAAACCCGTGACAGTAGTACATTCATAGAACAAACTAAACCCTGGCATCACTACATTGGATAGACATTCATCTCCCTTGACAAACCTAAAAGCTACAACCTTGTGCTTAGCTAATTGAGGATCAAAGTTCTTTTTTATTCAGGACATCTAAGCCACAAAGCTGCAACTCCTAGGCATACATTCTTCTTTCTTAGTTTTTCCTTTTTCTTTCTTTCTTTGGGGGCCTCTCCTTTGGTTGCCTTTTGATGCAATGCCACTTGTGGGTTACACGCATGGCACTGATTACTCAGCAACTTTAAGAGAGACACCCCTCTTTATTCTTTTTTCAATTTGTTTTTTTTTTTTCAGTTCATCATTTTTTTTTTGCAAAGGAGAAGAAGAATGCTTATGTCTAAAGGGAGAGAGGAATGTTCCTAGGCCTAGGGTGGCCTCCCCCAAACTAAAACTTCTCATTGTCCCCAATGAGAGTCTGAGGTGGCACACCCCCAAACTTGTCCTAGAAGCATCTAGTCTAAGGCAAAACAAAGAGAATCTAAAAATCCTAGGCATAGACAGAACATTCTTAAAGCAAATAACTTAGCAGCAGAAATTTATAAAAACAGTGTGGTAAGGACTTAAAGCTACGCATGCTGAGCAACTTAAGAGAGCTAATTTAAACTATCAAAGGTGCTTTAAGACACTCATCCAGCATGCTTATAAATAGGCCATATATGGTAGTCAAGAAAGCAGCAAAAGAACAAAATTGAAACATAACCAGCCTAGCTAATCAGTCAGTCAAAAGCATGCGATAACTAACAAAAATTGCGGAGTCCGCAATAATTACGCAATGAATATACAGGGCAGATATATCAGTAAGCAGCCCCTTTTGCATGCTAGTTCCAGGTGTCATAGCTAAACCAAAAGGCAACCTAAAACAACCTACTTAATCAGATACCATCTACCTATCCTAAACTATTCTAAACAACCAAAACAAAGAACTAAAAACAGATCAAATATTGACTCAAAATATCAGAATTCACACAGTTTAACGAAAAGCAGATTTTTTTCTTTTTTAAGAGGGAACAAAAGTACTCCCTCGAGTGCCCTTCAGACTGGCACTCAGACATCCTCATCATCATCCCTCCGTGCTCTTGGAGGTGTCCATGGCTTCAGCAGGTCAGTGGGGAAGGCAGGGAAGATGCAGCCCAACTGATCAGCCACGTCCTTATCCCTCGCTTGAGCATACTCAGCCCATTGCGCCATCTTCTTCTGAAGGTCCATCAGGCAGGCCATTGAAAGAGATTGAGCTGCAGCCAGACCGTCTAGCTCAAATTCCATATTCCCCTTCCTGCGCATCCTCAGGCCTGTAGGCAACTCCAGATGCCATGTGTAGGCCAGCTGCCTCTCCATCCTCTCGATTGGAACACCTGCACGTAAACATAGCTTAGTGATGGTGTTTGGAAAGAAAAGAGGGCCCTTACCTTTCTTGGCACAGTCTGCTATGGAGGCTGCTATAACCTCACCAACATTGATAGTGAGGCCCCTCATGATCGCATATACCAGCAGCGATCTCCCCTGATTAATGGTGGTCTCGTGGGTCACTGGGGACAAACGCCTTCGCACGAAGGAGAACCAGACAGCTGCCTTGGCCGTGAGGGTAGCACTCATCAGAGTGTGCTTCCCATTGCGTGAGATCGTCCAAGCTGCCTCAGGCTGACCTATGATGCGCAGTGCTTCTTCCAGGACAGCCTCAGTTGGTGCGTCGGTGATTCTTGCATAATCAGTATGCTTCTGCCCCTTGAGACCATAGGCCTCATTAATAGCCTTGGCTGAAAAGTCAACCTCAAGCCCCCTCACCGTAGACAGGCCATCCTCAGGGTGTGTCAGATTGGCATAGAAGTCGTACACCATGCTGGAGTAGGCTGGGATGGGTGGTCTGCATAGCTCTTCCCAACCGTGGTTGGTGATCCCTGCGCGCAAGAATTGCGACAGGTCTGCCAAAGCATCAAGGAACCCCTTCTCGTGGAGTAGGTCCCTCTTCCTCAGTTCAGTGCCCCTTGATTCGGCATCTGAAGACACATACCTCACAGATTGAAGTTCATCTTCGGGGTATAACTTGGCTTTCTCCTTTTCCCTTGCCTTGGCTGACTCAGCAGCCTCGATCTTTAGCTTCTTCAAGGAAGGTTCACTACTAACCTTCCTCTTCTTGGATTTCTTTGAAGCTTTTGGCCGTTTGGCCTTGACAACCTTGGGGGCTTTCTTCCTTAACCGTGCCCTGGTGGTGATCTGCTGGAGACAATCCCCCAATGTCTCATCCATCGAGTCGTCCCCCTTTGCTGGGCTATCGGAGTAGACTTCCCTCAAAGGAGAGAATACCTCATCTTCTTCAGCCGTTGCGTCGCCCGGTGCTGATTCTTGCTGTTCTTCCATTGGAATTTCAGGTTCGGGCGACGGCGATGGTGATACCTCAGTGCTATGTGGAGGTGGAGAGAGCTCAGGGCTCTGTGGAGATAGAGATGGCTCGGGGCTTTGTCTGGCCGTCTCGTAAGAAGGACGACCACTCCCTTGACTCTCCATAGTGGGAGTCTTTTCCTTGACCGGTGCGTCTTCGACAGCCATCTTCCACTTTCTCTTCTTGGGCGTTCCTGCTGGTTCAGATGGACCAGCAGGGATTTCGGTCACCACCTTCCACTTCTTCTTGCGGATAGGAAGCTTGGAAGGTCGTTCGGGTCGCGCAGCTTCGGCGTCTGCCAAGGCAAGTAGTGCCTCTCTCGCAGCTGCCTCTGCGTCGGATGCCTTCTTCTTGGAAGCAGATCTCTCAGCCCGTGTAAGCACCATGGTCGAATCGGAGAAATCTGAAAAGAGGAATTGTAGAGGAAGAAGAAGATCGTTTTCTTGAAGTTCAACGAGTGAAGGAAGCGTACGGGCCACAGCTGTTCTAACGGCTATTTGTAATCAAGTGAATCCCAACGGCTATTTCTGTTGCGGTTTCAGCAAATCCACCGCAATTATATGGTCGTTGGAGATTTTCTTGATTTAAATGCCAAGATTCTCATAACTTAATCTTTGATTCGGCCCGATATCTTCCCCGATTCTTTACCCTTGATTCATCTCCTTGATTTCCTCTTTTGATTCCCTATAAAAACGTACAAAATTAACAACAAATTCGTAATAAAAAATCACACATAAACATACAAAAATAACAACCGGAAAAAAAAATAAGAATAGCAAAAATAAACTAAGGCATAGCCTGGCATGGACGAGCACAGTAATCACTCGTCCTCTCTCGATTTGGCTCTCAAGTTTCAGATAAAAGGAAGGCCGAGAGTGTCTTCACATCCCCTTCCTCGTAGTAGTGCTTCAAACGTGCACCATTGACCATGAACGGTTGCCCGTGCTGCAGGTTCCTAATCTCAATTGCACCATGAACAAACACATTAGTTATAACAAAAGGACCTGACCATCTGGACTTAAGTTTGCCTGGAAATAATCTCAACCTTGAGTTAAATAACAAGACAAGCTGACCTTTCTTAAAGTCCTTAATCCTAAGTCTACTGTCATGCCAAATTTTAGTTTTTTCCTTATACATTTTGGCATTTTCATAGGACATATGTCTCAGCTCATCAAGCTCATGTAATTGCAGAAACCGCAATGTTCCTGCATCGGTCACGCAATAATTCAGCTCTTTTAGGGCCCAAAATGCTTTGATTTCCAATTCGAATGGTAAGTGATATGCTTTGCCATACACAAGTCTATAAGGAGACATACCTAGGGGTGTCTTATATGCAGTCCTATATGCCCAAAGTGCATCCTCTAACTTAAACGACCAATCTTTTCTATTGGGTTTGACCACTTTTTCGAGTATGTTTTTAATCTCCCTATTTGATATTTCAGCTTGTCCATTCGAATGTGGATGATAAGGGGTGGCTACTCTATGTCTAACATTGTATTTAGCCAACACTTTTTCCATAGCCTTGTTAATGAAGTGAGTCCCTTCATCACTAATTATAGCACGAGGTGTATCAAACCTAGTAAAGATATGTCTATTAAGGAACTTAATGACGGTCTTGGCATCATTTGTTGGACATGCTATGACTTCTACCCATTTAGATACATAGTCTACTGGTACAAGTATGTAAAGGTTACCTGCTGATGGGGGAAATGGTCCCATGAAGTCAATGCCCCACACATCAAAGAGCTCCAACTCTAAGATGTAAGTGAGAGGCATCTCATCCTTCCGACTTAGGTTACCTGTTCTCTGGCATTCATTGCAGCTATGTGCATAGTCGTGGGCATCTTTGAAATCGTGGGCCAATAGTAGCCACTCTGGAACACCTTTGCAGCTGTTCTTTGGCCACCAAAGTGTCCACCATAGGGAGATGTATGGCAGTGCTGCAGCACAGACTTTGCTTCAGCAGCTGACACACACTTCCTTAGTAAACCATCTGCACATGTTTTGTAGAGTGTCGGATCATCCCATATGAATTTCCTAGCTTCATGTAGGAACCTCTTCTTCTCTTGTCCCCCCTTGAAAGTTGGTAATACCTGCGAGGCAAGGAAGTTAGCAATGTCAGCAAACCAAGGTTCCTCATCGTTATCACGATGAGTTAATACAAAGACATGTTCATCAATAAAGGCATCAGAAATTGCAGTTTCCGCAATTTTATCGCAATTATGCTGCAATCTAGAAAGATGATCCGCAACCACATTTTCGCATCCTTTCTTATCTCTAATGTCCAGATCAAACTCTTGCAGCAACAATACCCATCTAATCAACCTAGGCTTAGCATCAGCTTTCCTCATAAGGTATTTTAGTGAAGAGTGATCTGTGTACACGATTGTCCTAGTGCCTACAACGTAATTCCTAAACTTCTCGCAAGCAAACACTACAGCGAGCATTTCCTTTTCAGTGGTTGTGTAATTACATTGTGCCTCATTCAGTGTCTTACTGGCATAGTGTTGCATGCTCAATGTGTTAAAATAAATAAGCAATAAGGTACAGAGAGCACTCAGAACATGCAAGCATACATGGTCTTATAGCAAGTAGTAAGTATATTTCATTCGTTTTCCCACAGAGATTTATTATAAGCTATTCATGAAGTGTAAAGTTAAGAAAGAAGGGGTGGATTTGATGGGGTAGAATCGGTTTTTAATTGTCTATTTTCTACTGAATATGAAGAGGGTAGCAACATAAACAAGTGCAAATCAAAGCTAACTTCAAATGAGAAGAGACGAGATTAATAAATGAAGACAAAAACAGCTAGACAGAATTGTAACTTATGCAGAATTGCGGAGACAGCAATTCTATCGCAATTGAAATAACAGCGAAAATGTGTAAAGTGATGAATTAAGGGCTACTAACGACTATCCTATAGGCTTTTTCTCACGATTCTCAAGCACTGGCTCAACTCTCTATGCATCAAACTATCTCATTCTCATGTATCTTCCGATTTCATGCATTAGATTCTTTAGTTTACTCATGTCCAAGTAAGGTCTTAAGCATCTTGTTAAGGCAGAAAATTATGGTTTGTACTAGGGAAACGCCTATTCCTAGGTCGTTTCCTGGTTACCTTGAAAGGCTAGCATGATAGTATGACTCTGAACTCTTACTCCTTCCAGAGGTTAGGAGTTCTTTGGACAAAATGGATGGCCAATCGAAATTGCCCGTGGGATGAAGCTTACATACAATCAATGCTTCGAGAGCTATCCTACATGCTTGGTTCACGTTTTTTAGCCTAAAGTGTTGTCGTTAGCATGCCCCTAAGTGATTTAGCTACTCATGGATATAAGGTAAACAGAAATAAGAGATGAAACAGACATGCTTAGGAGGAATTTAAGGACAAAACAGTAAGGCAAAGCAGTAGAGTGCAAAGGCGAGAAACTGTGAAATGAAGAATTGAGATTTGATTACTTGATTGTTTGACTCAACAAATGAAAGCTTTAAAGTAAATAACAGCAAGATAGAACACAACGAAATAGTCTAATCTAGCTACTAGAAAGGAAACAACGACAAGACAAAGCTGGAAAATGGAAATGAAGAGCAGAAAGCAGTAAAACAGCTCGAATGTCTCGTTGCAGCCGCCTCGAATGCAGGATGAGAAAGGTCAGCCTTGCTTGGATGAATCCAATCAGGAGAGAAGAAGAATCTCCTCTCCTTCCTATCAGATTATCGACTCCAACATCTGAGCTTCGCAAACCAGCAGACGGCAAAGGAAAACAGGAGAAAAGATGGACTGCGAGAAGACTTCTACGCTTTCGGATGATGTTTGAACCCTCGACTTTGACCCCTATTTATAGTAATCTGCAGGTGCATTTGGGCCAAGGAGAACCATCAATCTTCAACGTCGTACTTCAGAATGGATGGAGGAGAAAGAACGAATCCCTGAAATAACGGAAATTAACAGAAAAAGATTAGTCAACTTACGGTTTTCACTTGAAACATTGCGGTGTCCGCAATGTTTCCGCAATGCTATCGCAATGCTTGTTTTTCATTCTTTTCCTTCGGTTTTCAACCCTTTTCGTTCCTATTGTACATAAGTCCTAATTTAGCTACCTTCTTCTAATTCTCATATTTAAGCATAGGTTTAGGCTAAATGCTATCAAAAACACCTAAGAGTGAACATCTTTCTAAGCTAATTAAGTCCTAAAAAGGTCACTTTTGGAGATGTAACACACCCCCAAACTTAAGGTTTTGCTTGTCCTCGAGCAATCTAAGGACTTTCCTAGGCTGCTGTTTCTTCTTCTTTAACCACTTACTGCCTCCCCTATATTCTTATCTATAGCAGTGCTGTCCTGTGACACACTTCTAAGCTTCAAACTACCCTCTCATTTAGCTTCTTCTGATTTCGCATGCCTAATACTCCTACTGTTTTTATTAACTCCCTACAACTGATCTACCTGCTTTTATCATATCATGTCACTATCCCTAAGGTTTCAAATTCTACCTAGCTTTACCCCAGACTCAGTACATGCTTCTAGTTTATATTTATGAGCTACCTAGGATTCCTTAGAGTCATGCCAGTCTTAGTATTAATGGTAACAGTAGTACTTTTATAGAACAACCTAAACCCTGGCATCACTACATTGGATATACACTCATCTCCCTAAACAACCCTACAAGCTACAACTTTGTGCTTAGCTACTTGAGGATCAGAGTTCTTTTTAAACAGGACATCTAAGCCACAAAGTTGCAACTCCTAGGTATACATTCTTCCTCCCTACTTTTTCCCTTTTTTTTTCTTTCTCAGGTGGAGCCTTTCCTTTGGTTGCCTTTTGATGCAATGCCACTTGTGGGTTACACACTTGGCACTGATTACTCAGCAACCTAAGAGAGACTCCCCTCTTTATTCTATTTTTCATTTTTTTTTTTTTTTTCAGTTCAATATTCTTGTCAAGGAGAAGAAGAATGCTTATGTTTTAGGGGAGAGAGGAATGTTCCTAGGCCTAGGGTGGCTTCCCCCAAACTTCAACTACTCATTGTCCCCAATGAGTGTCTGAGGTGGCACACCCCCAAACTATCTAGAAGCATCTAGTCTAAGGTAAAACAAAGAGAATCTAAAAGCCCTAGGCATAGACAGAACATTCTAAAAGAAAATGTCACAGCAGCAGGAATTTGAAAAACAGACAGGCAAGGTCTTACAGCTATGCATGCTGAGCTATTTAAAGGTTAATTTATACTATCAAAGGGTGTCCTATGACACTCATCCAGCATGCATTTAGATAAGCTATATAAAGTAGTCATGATAGCAGCAAAAGATAGAAATTAAACAGATCACAGCCTAGCTAAGCAGACAGTCCAAAACATGCTTTTAGTAATAAAAATTGCGGGTACCGCAATTATTTCGCAATTAAGTCAGGGCAGATATATCAGTTACTAAGGCTCCTAAGCATGCTTTATCCAGTCGTTTAAGCTCAACATAAAGAAACCTAAACTATCCTACCTACTCAGCTAACAGCAGGCTATACTAAGTGATTGAAAAACATAAAACTAAGCAACTAAAACAGATCAAAATTGTACTAAAAACAGCATAATTTACATGGTCTATCAGAAATCAGATTAAGTTTTTTTTTTTCTAAGGGAACAGCAATACGCCCTTCAGTGCAATTCAAACCAGCACTCATATGTCTTCATCCTCATTAGGTTGTCGTGGTCGTGGAGGCACCCATGGAGTCAGAAGGTTCGTGGGGAAGTCAGGGAAGATACAGCCAAGTTGGTCTTCAACTTCCTTGTCCTGTGCCTGCGCGTAAGTGGCCCATTGAGCCATCCTCTTCTGCATATCCATCAGGCAAGCCATGGACAGTGACTGATCAGCAGCTAACCTATCCAGTTCGAACTCCATGTTCCCTTTCCTCTTCAGCCTTAGTCCAGCAGGCAACTCCAAGTGGCCCGTGTAGGCCATCTGCTGCTCCATGCGCTCAATGGGAACTCCTGCAAGCAAACAGAGTTTAGTTATGGTATTAGGGAAAAACAATGGTCCCTTACCTTTCTTCGCGCACTCAGCAATGGCAGCAGTGATGACTTCTCCCACGTTGATCGTGAGACCTCTCATTATCGCATATACCAGCAGCGATCTGCTCTGGTTGATCGTGGTCTCATGCGTCACTGGGGACAGTTTCCTTCTCACTAAGGAGAACCAAACAACCGCCTTAGCCGTGAGGTTGGCACTCATGAGAGTGTGCCTCCCATTTCGTGACACGGTCCAGGAAGCTTCCGGCTGGCCAATGGTTCGAATGGCCTCTTCCAGGACTGCCTCAGTAGGCTCATCAACAATTCGTGCATAATCTGTATGGTTTTGGCCCTTGAGACCATAGGCTTCGTTGATGGCCTTAGCTGAGAAGTCCACTTCCACCCCTCGCACCACAGACAAGCCATCCTCAGGGCTGAGCACATTGGCGTAGAAATCATAAACCATGCTTGTATAGGCTGGATTGGGTGGTCTGCAAAACTCCTCCCATCCGTGGTTCGTGATCCCTGCGCGCAAGAACTGCGGCAGGTCAGCAGGTCTATCGAGGAAGCCCTTCTCGTGCAGCAACTCCCTCTTCCTCAGCTCAATTCCTCTGGACTCAGCGTCAGAGGATACATACCTCACTGATTGAGGCTCATCTTCAGGGTAAAGCTTGGCCTTCCCTTTGTCTGTTGGTTTGGCTGACTCCGCAGCCTCAACCTTGAGTTTCTTGAGCGATGGCTCTGTGCTTTCCTTCTCTGATGAAGGCGCCCGCTTGGCCTTCTTCTTTCTCAGCTTCTTGGACCGCTTGGCCTTGAGAATCTTGACCTTCTTTTTCTTCTTGAGCTTAGCCTTGAGGGTGATCTGCTGGAGGCAAGCCCCCAGTGTTTCTTCCATCGAGTCATCTTGCTGTGCAGGACTCTCAGGGCTAGCTTCCCTCAATGGAGAGAAGACCTCTTCTTCCTCACCTTCCCCACTGCCCTGCGTTGATTCTTGGTACTCCCCATATGGGAATTCAGGGTCAGGCCGTGGGGAAGTGTGCGATGGCGTGGTTCTTTGCTCTGCGGTAGGTGTCTGTGCAGAACTTTGTGGCGAAGAAGGCTGCTCAGGGCTTTGCGCCGGTGGTGATGAAGAGAGCTCAGGGCTTTGAACTGGCGGAGATGGAGACGGGCTGCGCTCGACTGTCTCGTGAGATGGCTGGCTTTGTTCTTGACTCGCCACAGAGGGAGTCTTGTTCTTGATTTCTTCCTCGGCCACAGCCATGCGCCACTTTCGTTTTTTGGGTGTGCCTGCTGGTTCAGAGGGTCCAGCAGGTATTTCCGTAACAACCCTCCACTTCTTCCTGCGAATCGGCAGCTTATCCAGTCGTCCTGTTCGCGCAGCCTCAGCATCAGCCAAGGCAAGCAATGCATCTGTCGCAGCCGTTTCAGCTTCATCGGCCCTTTTCTTGGCCGCAGATCTCTCAGCCCTTGTGAGTACCATCTTTGAATCGTGGAGGTTTGGAGAGAAGAATCAAAGATGAAGAGAATCAAAGCTTTCTTGGAGTTCAGAGAATGGGAGAATCGTTCAGATCAACGCGCCTTCTAACGGATATAAAGAAAACGGATAAATCCCAACGGCTATATTTTTGCGGATCCTGCAAATCCAGCGCAATTTTTAGTGACCGTTGGAGATTTTTTCATCTAAATGTCAATCTTTGCCCATCCGTATCTTTTATTTGGCCCAATATTTTCTTGATTTCCAAAGCTGGATTTACTCTCCTTGATTCCCTCTATTGATTCCCTACAAAAAGAAATAAAATAAACATCAAATACTCAATTAAAATCATACACAAAGACACACAAACGATAACCGGAAAATCGCAAAAAATAAACTAAGGCATGAGCCTCATGTTGACGAGCACAGCAATCACTCGTCCTCTCTCGTTCTTAATTTCACGCTTCAGTCAAGAGGAAGGCCGAGAGAGTCTTCACATCTCCTTCCTCATAGTAGTGCTTCAACCTTGCACCATTAACCATGAATGGTTGACCTTGCTGCAAGTTCTTTATCTCGATGGCACCATGAACAAACACATTAGTAATCATGAAAGGACCTGACCATCTGGACTTTAATTTGCCTGGAAACAACCTCAATCGTGAGTTAAATAATAAAACAAGTTGGCCTTTCTTAAAGTCCTTGATCCTGAGTCTACTATCGTGCCAAATCTTGGTCTTTTCCTTATACATTTTGGCATTTTCATAAGACATATGTCTAAGCTCATCAAGCTCGTGTAATTGCAAAGACCGCAACGTTCCCGCATCGGTCACGCAATAATTCAACTCTTTTAGTGCCCAAAATGCCTTGATTTCTAACTCAAATGGAAGATGACAAGCTTTACCATATACAAGTCTTTAAGGAGACATACCTAGGGGTGTCTTATATGCTGTCCTATATGCCCAAAGTGCATCCTCCAGCTTAAAGGACCAGTCTTTCCTATTAGGTTTAACCACTTTTTCTAGGATGTTCTTAATCTCCCTATTTGAAATTTCAGCCTGACCATTCGAGTGTGGGTGATAGGGAGTGGCCACTCTATGTCTAATGTTATATTTAGCCAGCACTCTCTCCATAGCCTTATTAATAAAATGTGTCCCCTCATCACTAATGACGGCACGTGGTGTTCCAAACCTAGTAAAAATGTGCCTATGCAAGAATTTTATGACTGTGTTGGCATCATTATTGGGACATGCTATGGCCTCTACCCACTTGGATACATAGTCTACTGCCACTAATATGTAAAGGTTACCTGAAGACGGGGGAAATGGTCCCATGAAATCAATGCCCCACACATCAAAGAGCTCCAACTCTAAGATGTAGGTGAGAGGCATTTCATCCTTGCGACTGAGGTTACCTGTCCTTTGGCATTCATCACAGCTGTGGGCATAATTGTGGGCATCCTTGAAGATTGTTGGCCAAAAGTAACCACTCTGAAATACCTTCGCAGCTGTTCTTTGGCCACCAAAGTGTCCACCATAAGGAGCTGTGTGGCAGTGCTGCAGCACAGACTTCGCCTCAGCAGCTGAAACACACTTCCTTAGTAAGCCGTCAGCACATGTCTTATAAAGTGTGGGGTCATCCCAGATGAATTTCCTTGCTTCATGAAGGAACCTCTTCTTCTCTTGTCCTCCCTTGAAAACTGGTAATACCTGTGATGCAAGGAAGTTAGCAATGTCAGCAAACCAAGGTTCCTCATCGTTATCATGATGAGTTAATACAAAGACATGTTCATCAATAAAAGCATCAGAAATTGCGGGCTCCGCAATTTTTTCGCAATTGTGCTGCAATCGAGAAAGGTGATCCGCAACCACATTTTCACATCCTTTCTTGTCTCGAATGTCCAAATCAAATTCCTGCAGCAATAACACCCACCTAATCAACCTAGGCTTAGCATCAGCCTTCCTCATGAGATACTTTAAGGCAGAATGGTCAGTGTACACAATTGTCCTAGTGCCTACAATATAGTTTCTGAATTTCTCACAAGCAAACACTACAGCAAGCATCTCTTTCTCAGTAGTTGTATAATTACATTGAGCCTCATTCAGGGTTTTACTAGCATAGTATACAGGGTGTGTTAGCTTGTCAATCTTCTGTCCTAACATAACCCCTACAGCATAGTCACTCGCATCACATAACATCTCAAATGGGAGATCCCAATCTGGCCCTACTATAACAGGTGCTGTGACTAGTGCTTTCTTAAGGGTTTGCCAAGCTACTAAACATTCCTTAGAGAAGATGAATGGCCTATTTAGCTCTAGAAGCTCACACAGAGGCTTGGCTATCTTAGAAAAGTCCTTAATGAACCTTCTGTAGAAGCCAGCATGCCCTAAGAAACTCCTAATGGCCTTGACATTCTGAGGCTCTACCAACTTCTCTATGATTTCTATCTTAGCCCTGTCAACTTCTACACCTGCCCTTGACACTCTATGACCTAAGACAATCCCCTCATCTACCATGAAGTGGCACTTTTCCCAATTTAGGACTAAGTTAGTCTCCTCACATCTAGCCAGGACTTGTCCTAAATTCTCTAGACAGTTGGTAAAGGAATCCCCAAAGACTGAGAAATCATCCATGAATATCTCTATCATGGACTCATCCAAGTCAGAAAAGATTGCCAACATGCACCTTTGGAATGTTGCCGGTGCATTGCATAAGCCAAAAGGCATTCTGCGAAAGGCAAATGTTCCAAAAGGGCAAGTGAAGGTAGTCTTTTCTTGGTCTTTGGGGTCTATAGTGATCTGGTTATACCCTGAATAACCGTCTAAGAAACAATAATAGGCTCTACCAGCTATTCTGTCTAACATTTGGTCAATGAATGGTAGAGGGAAGTGGTCTTTTTTAGTTTCTATATTTAGCTTCCTATAATCCATGCAAACTCTCCATCCTGTGACAGTCCTAGTTGGAATTAGTTCATTGTTCTCATTGACTACCACAGTCATCCCACCCTTCTTAGGTACACATTGTATAGGGCTCACCCACTGACTACTAGCTATGGGGAAGATCACACCAGCATCTAACCATTTTATTATTTCTTTCTTAACTACCTCTTTCATAGAGGGATTCAGCCTACGTTGGTGGTCTACTCTAGGGGTATGTTCTTCCTCTAGTATAATCTTATGCATGCAATAAGAGGGGCTAATGCCTCTAATATCAGCAATAGTCCATGCAATAGCCTTCCTATGTTGCTTAAGCAGTAATATCAGTTCAACCTCATGCTTTTCACTTAATTTAGAAGAAATGATAACAGGCAGAGTTTCATTACTCCCTAAATATGCATACTTGAGGTGAGTGGGGAGAGGTTTTAATTCTAATACAGGTGGATGCTCAATGGATGGCTTTAAAGGATTCAAGGTTCTATCAGTTAAGTCAATATTCATACAAACATGCTGAGGGTTGTTTACAGATATGTCCATTATCTCAGCTATGTTTAAATCAGTCAATTCTAATCCTACATAGTTATTAGCATGCTTAGTTAATAACACATGCTCCAGTTGTTCGTCCATTAAAGAATCTACAACGTCCATCCTAGCACATGATTCAAGGTCAGAGGGGTACCTTAAAGCTTTATACACACTAAATTTCACCTCTTCATCATGAACCCTCATAGTGAGCTCACCTTTTTGGACGTCGATCAGGGCCCTACCTGTGGCAAGAAATGGTCTGCCTTATAGGATGGGGACCTCCTTGTCTGCTTCATAATCCAAGATAATGAAATCTGCAAGGAAAATAAATTTGTCAACTTTCACTAGAATATCCTCAATCTTACCTTAAGGGTATGCGATGGATCTGTCTGCTAGTTGTAAAGTGACAGTGGTTGGACGTGCTTCTCCTATTCCCAACTGGCGGAATAGTGATAGGGGCATAAGGTTTATGCTGGCGCCCAGGTCACAAAGCGCTCTGCCCACGTGCTTGCCTCCTAGCTCTACAGGTAAGGTGAAGGAACCAGGATCCTTCTCCTTCTTGGGCAGTTTGTTCTGGAGTATGGCACTGCACTCCTCAGTGAGGTTTACTGTTTCAAACTCACCAATTATTTTTTTGTTAGTAATAATATCCTTCAAAAACTTTACATAGGAAGGCATAGACTGTAAAACTTCTACAAAAGGAATGTTGACATGCACTTGCTTAAGAATTTCTAAGAATTTATTAAAGTGCACTTCCTGTTCCTGCTTCTTCTTAAGCCTTCGAGGATATGGAGGTGGTGGCACATATGCAGGCACGTCAGGTCGCCTTAGGATAGGTGGAGGTCTTGGAATTTCTTCTATCTCCTCAATAATTGGCTCTAGCCTGGCTCCTGATGTGCTAGTTGGTGGTGGACCTTGGTTTGGCAGAGACTCCAGTGGAGCACTAGACTCAGTGTTCTCTACTCTCTTTGGTGTGTCCTTTGTGTTGCTCACCAATGGTCGACCACTTCTAAGTTCAATTGCTTGAACTTGTTCCTTACCCTCTCTCCTTGGCACTTCAGTGTCAGCAGGAAGCCTACCTTGGGGCCTACTTTTGATTTCATTGGCTAGTTGCCCTATTTGGTTCTCTAGGCTCCTAAGAGTGGCTTGCTGACTTTGCAAAGTAGCATCATTTTTGGCTATGTATTCCTTGAGTAACTTTTCTATAGAAGATCCTACAGGTTGGCTGTAAGGTTTTTGATACATTGATTGGTTATGTTGAGGAGTGAAACCAGGTGTTCCACTCGGCCTTGGTTGGTTAGGATTTTGGTTAGTATTCTGTTGGCCACCTGTTGCGTGCTCAATGTGTAAAGATAAATATGCAAAAGGGTAGAGAGAGCACTTAGAACATGCAAGCATACATGGTCTCACAGCAAGTAGTAAGTATATTTCATTCGTTTTTTCCACAGAGACTCATTTTTAGCTATTCGCGAAGTGTGTTTGTTAAGAAAGATGGGATGAATTTGAGGGGATAAAATTGGTTTTTAATTACCTAAGTTTTGCTGAATGTGTAAAGGAATATACCATAAACAAGTTAAAGTTAAAATCAGGCTCAAAGAACAAGAGATGGAATCAATAAACGAAGAAGAAAACAGCTACACAGAATGCGTTTTAGCAGAATTGCGAGAACCGCAATTAATCCGCAATTAAATGGCAGCGAAACTGATTAAAAGGGTGAATTAAGGGCTACTAATGACTATCCTATAGGCAGTTTATTACGATTATCAAGCTTTGGATCAACTCTCTATACATCAAACTCACTCTATCTCAAGTATCGTCCGATTCCATGCATGAGAGACTCAAGTTTACTCGACTTCAAAGTAAGGTCTTAAGCATCTTGTTAAAGCAGGAGTGTTTAGTTTGTACTAGGGAAACGCCTATTCCTAGGTCGTTTCCTGATTACCATGAAAGGCTAGCATGATTATATGACTCTGAACTCTTACTCCTTCCAGAGGTTAGGAGTTCTTTGGACAAAATGGATGGCCAATCGAAATTGCCCGTGGGATGAAGCTTACATACAATCAATGTTCGAGTGTTAATCTGCCTACTTGACTCACGTTTTTTAGCCTATAGTTCTGTCATTAGCATGCCCCTAAGTGATTTTAGTTACTCATGGATATGTGGAGAATAGAAAAGGTAGATAAAACAGACATGCTTAGAAGATAAATATACTTAAAACAGCAAGCCAAAGCCGTAGCAGAAACAGATGGAAACTGTAAAATGCAGAAATATACTTCGATTACTTTAAGTGTTTGAATGACAAAGGGAAGCTCTAAAAGAAATGAATTCAAGACAGACAACAACGAAATGCAGTAATTGAAATGCTAAACTAAGAACAACAGTGATCAGAAATGGAAATGAGAAGAACAGAGCAGAAAACAGTAAAGGGTTGCTAGAAAACTCCGTGGCAGTCGCCTCGAATGATGGTGATGAAAAGTCAGCCGTGCTTGGATGAATCCAATCGAGAGAGAAGAAGAATCTCCTCTCCTTCCTATCAGATTATCGGTTCCAAAAGCTTAGACTCTCACTCCAACAGACGGCAAAGGAAAACAGATGGAAATGGTGGACTGCGAGAAGACTTCTGCGCTTCGAATCATGACTGAACCTCCGACTTTGACCCCCTTTTATAGTAGTTTGCAGGTGCGTTTGGGCCAAGGAGAACCATCAGTCTTCAACGTCATATATCAGAATGGATGGAGGAGAAAGAACGAATCCCTGAAAAGTCGGATCTAAACAGAAAAATGTCAGCCAACTTACGGTTTTAACTTGAATAATTGCGGTCACCGCAATTATTCCGCAATTCATTTGCAATGGTTATTTTTTCATTCTTTTCTTCGGTTTTCAACCCTTTTTCTACCTATTGTACACAAGTCCTATATTAGCTACCTTCTTCTAATTCTCATATTAAAGCATAGGTTTAAGCTAATTGCTAACAAAAACACCTAAATGTGTACATCTTCTTAAGCTAAACGGGTCCTAAATAAGTCACTTTCAGAGACTTAACACACCCCCAAACTTAAGGCTTTGCTTGTCCTCAAGCATACTAAGGACTTACCTAGGCTGTCGTTTCTTCTTCTTTAACCACTCACTAACTCCCTTATAACCCTATCTCTAGCAATGCTGTCCTGTGACACACTTCTAAGTTTAGAACTAACCTCTTGTCTAGCTTCTTCTGACTTCACCTGCCTACTATACCCACTGCTTTTGTTAACCCCCTACTACTGATCTAACTACTTTTATGATATCATGCTATTATCCCTAAGGTTTCAAATTCTACCAAGCTTTACTCTAGACTCAGTACATGCTTCTAGCTTATTTTTAATGTGTCTAGGATTCCTCAGAGTCATGCCAGTCTTAGTATTAACAGTGACAGTAGTACTTTTAGAGAACAACCTAAGCCCTGGCATCACTACATTGGATATACACTCATCTCCCTAAAACAACCCTACAAGTTACAACTTTTGTGCTTAGCTACTTTGAGGATCAGAGTTCTTTTTAAATAGGACATCTAAGCCACAAAGTTATAACTCCTAGGTGTACATTCTTCTTCCCTATATTTTTCTCTTTTTTTTTTCTTAGGTGGAGCTTCTCCTTTGGTTGCCTTTTGATGCAACGCCACTTGTGGGTTACACACTTGGCACTGATTACTCAGCAACCTAAGAGAAACTCCCCCCCTCTATTCTTTTTTCATTTTGTTCATCATTTTTTTTTTTTTTTTTTTAAAAGGAGAAGAAGAATGCTTATGTTTCTAAGGGAGAGAGGAATGTTCCTAGGCCTAGGGTGGCCTCCCCCAAACTTCAACTACTCATTGTCCCCAATGAGTGTTTGAGGTGGCACACCCCCAAACTTATCCTAGAAGCATCTAGTCTAAAGTAAAACAAAGAGAATCTAAACATCCTAGGCATAGGCAAAACATTCTAGAAGCAACTATCCCAGCAGCAGAAAATTTGAACATAACAGACAGGTTTAAGGACTTATGGTTTATGCATGCTGAGCACTATTCAGAGGCAAATTTAAACTATCAAAGGGTGTCCTATGACACTCATCCAGCATGCTTCAAGATCAGCTATATAAGGTAGTCATGCTAGCAACAAAAGATAGAATTTAACAGATCACAGCCTAACTAAACAGACAGTCCAAAACATGCAATCAGTCACAAAAATTGCGGGAACCGCAATTATTTCGCAATTCAATCTGGGCAGATTTAACATTAACTCAGGCCCCTAGCATGCTTTTTCCCGTTACTCATGCATCCTAAAAATAAAACTAAACTATCCTACCTATTCAGCTAACATCAAACTAGACTAAGCAAAAGAAAAAGCATAAAACTAAACATTAAAAACAGATCAAAAATTGAATACAAAACAGCATACTATACATGATTCTATCAAAAAGCAGGAAAATTGTCTTTTGTTTCTTAAGGGATCAGTAATACTCCCTCTAGTGCTCTTCAAACCAGCACTCAATTCTCATCATCCTCATCTGGTCGCCTTGGTCGTGGGGGCACCCATGGAGTTAGGAGGTTGGTGGGGAAGTCTGGGAAGATGCACCCCAACTGGTCTGCAACTTCTCTGTCCCTCGCCTGCGCATAGTTGGCCCATTGAGCCATTCTTTTCTGCAGGTCCATCAAGCAGGCCATGGTTAGGGACTGTTCAGCAGCCAGCCTATCCAACTCAAATTCCATGTTGCCCTTTCTTCTCAGCCTTAGGTGTGCAGGCAACTCCAAATGGCCTGTGTAAGGCAGCTGCTGCTCCAAGCGCTCGGTGGGAACCCCTGCAAGCAAACACAATTTGGTTATAGTGTTGGGGAAAAATAATGGCCCCTTACCCTTTTTAGCACACTCAGCTATGGCAGCAGCGATGACTTCTCCCACGTTGATCGTGAGACCTCTCATTATAGCATAAACCAGCAGCGAACCGATAAAGTCTTGGAAACCATCGCTGAATCTTGAAGATCTTGAGAGAAGAATCAAAGATGGAGAGAATCGCTGAAGTCTTGGAGATCAAAGAATGAGAGAATCGTATCAACGAGCGCGTTCTAACGGCTATAAATAAAACGGAAAAAATCCCAACGGCTCTTTTTGCGGATCCAGCAATTTTTGCGCAATTGTAGGGATATCTTTTCATCGAAATCTCCAACTTTGCTCGTCCGTATCTTTTATTTGGCTCAACCGTTTCTTGATTTTTAAAGTGGGATTTACTCCCCTTGATCCCCTCTTTCGATTCCTTGCAAAAGCAAACAAAACAAACATTAAACACGTAATTAAAAACACATCACAAAACGTACAAACGATAAGCGAAAAAACAGGAAAAATAAACTAAGGCATTGGCCTTGACTAAACGAGCACAGTAACCACTCGTTCTCTCTCGTTCTCTTTGTCATGCTTCAGTCAAGAGGAAGGCCGAGAGAGTCTTCACATCCCCTTCCTCATAGTAGTGCTTCAACCTAGCACCATTGACCAGAAATGGCTGTCCTTGCTGCAAGTTTTTAATTTCTATGGTACCATGAACAAAGACATTAGTAATAATAAATGGACCGGACCATCTAGACTTTAGTTTGCCTGGAAATAGCTTTAATCGTGAGTTAAATAATAATACAAGTTGGCCCTTCTTAAAGTCTTTGATCCTGAGTCTACTGTCATGCCATATTTTTGTCTTTTCTTTGTACATCTTGGCATTCTCATAGGCCATGTGCCTAAGCTCGTCAAGTTCATGTAGCTGTAGAGATCTCAATGTCCCCGCATCCTTTACACAAAAATTTAATTCTTTCATGGCCCAAAATGCCTTGTTCTCCAACTCAAGTGGCAAGTGGCAAGCCTTGCCATACACCAACCTATAGGGAGACATTCCTAAAGGTGTCTTATATGCTGTTCTGTAAGCCCAAAGTGCATCCTCAAGCTTGAAAGACCAGTCTTTCCTATTAGGTTTGACTACCTTTTCTAGGATGTTTTTTATCTCCCTATTGGAAATCTCAGCTTGGCCATTTGAGTGTGGGTGGTAGGGAGTAGCTACCCTATGTCTGATGTTATACTTAGCCAATATTTTCTCCATAGCCCTATTAATGAAATGTGACCCCTCATCACTAATGATAGCACGAGGAGTCCCAAATCTAGTGAAAATGTGCCTATGCAAGAAGCTAGTGACTGTTTTAGCATCATTATTAGGACATGCCTTAGCTTCTACCCACTTTGACACGTAGTCTACTGCTACTAAAATGTACAGGTTACCTGATGATGGAGGGAATGGTCCCATGAAATCAATGCCCCATACATCAAAGAGCTCCAACTCTAAGATGTAGGTGAGAGGCATCTCATCCTTACGACTGAGGTTACCTGTCCTTTGGCATTCGTCACAGTTGTGGGCATAATTGTGGGCGTCCTTGAAGATTGTTGGCCAATAGTAGCCACTCTGAAATACCTTAGCAGCTGTTCTTTGACCACCAAAGTGCCCACCGTAAGGAGATGAGTGACAGTGCTGCAGCACAGACTTCGCTTCAGCAGCTGAAACACACTTCCTCAACAACCCATCAGCACAGGTCCTGTAAAGTATGGGGTCATCCCAGATGAATTTCCTTGCTTCATGGAGGAACCTCTTCTTCTCTTGTCCTCCCTTGAACACTGGTAATACCTGTGATGCACGGAAGTTAGCAATGTCAGCGAACCAAGGTTCCTTATCGTTATCACGATGAGTTAAAGCAAAGATATGTTCATCTATAAAAGCATCAGAAATTGCGGGGTCCGCAATTTTTTCGCAATTGTGCTGCAATCGAGACAGGTGATCTGCAACCACGTTTTCACATCCCTTCTTGTCCCGAATGTCCAAATCGAATTCCTGCAGCAATAACACCCATCTAATTAATCTAGGCTTAGCATCAGCCTTCCTCATAAGATATTTTAAAGCAGAATGGTCAGTATACACAATGGTCCTAGTTCCTACAATATAGTTTCTAAATTTTTCACAAGCAAAGACTACAGCAAGCATCTCTTTCTCTGTAGTTGTGTAATTACATTGAGCCTCATTCAAGGTCTTACTAGCATAATAGACAGGATGTGTGAGCTTGTCAATCTTCTGTCCTAACATGACTCCTACAGCATAGTCACTGGCATCACATAGCATCTCAAATGGGAGATCCCAATTTGGTCCTACTATGATTGGTGCTGTGACCAGTGCTTCCTTAAGGGTTTTCCAAGCTCTTACACATTCTTTAGAAAAGATGAATGGCCTACCTAGCTCTAGAAGCTCACATAGGGGCTTGGCTATCTTAGAAAAGTCCTTGATGAACCTTCTATAGAAGCCAGCATGTCCTAGGAAACTCCTAATAGCTTTGACATTCTGGGGCTCTACCAACTTCTCTATGACCTCTATTTTTGCCCTATCCACTTCTACACCTGCCCTTGACACTCTATGTCCTAAGACAATCCCTTCATCTACCATAAAATGGCACTTTTCCCAATTGAGGACTAGGTTGGTCTCTTCACACCTAGTCAGGACTTGTCCTAAGTTTGCTAGACAGGTTTTAAATGAGTCCCCAAAGACTGAGAAGTCATCCATGAATATTTCTATTATGGACTCATCCAACTCAGAGAAGATTGCCATCATGCACCTTTGGAAAGTTGCCGGTGCATTGCATAGCCCAAAAGGCATTCTGCGGAAGGCAAACGTTCCAAAAGGGCAAGTGAAGGTAGTCTTCTCTTGATCCTTCGGGTCTATAGTGATTTGATTATAGCCAGAGTACCCATCTAAAAAACAATAGTAGGCTCTACCAGCTATTCTGTCTAGCATCTGGTCAATGAACGGTAGAGGGAAATGGTCTTTTTTAGTTTCTTTATTTAACTTCCTGTAATCCATACACACTCTCCACCCTGTGACAGTCCTTGTTGGAATCAGTTCGTTGTTCTCATTGACTACCACAGTTATTCCCCCCTTTTTAGGTACACATTGGATGGGGCTCACCCACTGGCTACTAGCTATGGGGAAAATTACTCCTGCATCTAACCACTTGATTATTTCTTTCTTCACTACCTCTTTCATAGAGGGGTTTAACCTACGCTGGTGATCTACCCTAGGTGTGTGCTCTTCCTCTAGAATAATTTTGTGCATGCAATAAGAAGGGCTAATGCCTCGAATATCAGCAATAGTCCATGCTATAGCCTTCCTATGTTGCTTAAGCAGTAAAATTAAATCAACCTCATGCTGTTCACTTAGCTTAGAAGAAATAATTACAGGCAGCGTATCATTATCTCCTAGATATGCATATTTGAGGTGAGTTGGTAGTGGTTTCAGTTCTAAAACAGGTGGATGCTCAATGGAGGGCTTTAACGGATTTACAGTTCTATCAGTTAAGTCTATAGTCATACATACATGCTGAGGTCTATCTACAGGCATATTCATTATGTCAGATACATTTAGATCATCTACATCTAATCCTACATATTCGTTAGCATGCTTGGTTAATAATACATGCTCTAATTGTTCTTCCATTAGTGAGTCAACAACATCAATGCTAGCACAAGACTCAGAATCAGAGGGATACCTTAAAGCTTTGTAAACACTAAATTTTACCTCTTCATCATGAACCCTCATAGTTAACTCACCTTTTTGCACGTCTATTAGTGCCCTACCTGTGGCTAGAAATGGTCTACCTAGCAGGATGGGAACCTCCTTGTCTGCCTCATAGTCCAGGACAATGAAATCTGCAAGGAAAATAAATTTGTCAACTTTAACTAGAATATCCTCAATCTTACCTTCTGGATATGCGATGGATCTGTCTGCTAGTTGTAAAGTGACAGTAGTTGGACGTGCTTCTCCCATTCCCAACTGGCGGAATAGGGACAGGGGCATGAGATTTATGCTGGCGCCCAGGTCACAAAGCGCTCTGCCCACATGCTTGCCTCCAAGTTCTACAGGTAGGGTGAAGGAACCAGGATCCTTCTCCTTCTTGGGCAGCTTGTTTTGGAGGATGGCACTGCACTCCTCGGTGAGGTTTACTGTTTCAAACTCACCAATTATTTTTTTGTTAGTAATAATGTCCTTCAAAAACTTTACATATGAAGGCATAGACTGTAAAACCTCTACAAAAGGAATGTTAACATGCACTTGCTTAAATATTTCTAAAAATTTATTAAAATGAACTTCCTGTTCCTGCTTCTTCTTAAGCCTTCGAGGGTATGGAGGTGGTGGCACATATGCAGGCACGTCAGGACGCCTTAGGATAGGTGGAGGCCTTGGAATTTCTTCTACGTCCTCTACAATTGGCTCTAGCCTGGCTCCTGATGTGCTAGTCGGTGGTGGACCTTGGCTTGGCAGAGACTCCAGTGGAGCACTAGACTCAGTGTTCTCTACTCTCTTTGGTGTGTCCTTTGTGTTGCTCACCAATGGTCTTCCACTCCTAAGTTCAATGGCTTGAACTTGTTCTTTGCCATCTCTCCTTGGTACCTCGGTATCAGCAGGGAGTCTACCTTGGGGCCTACTTTTAAGTTCATTGGCTAATTGGCCTATTTGGTTTTCCAGGCTCCTAAGAGTAGCTTGCTGGCTCTGAAGAGTAGCATCATTCTTAGCGATATATTCCTTGAGTAGGTTTTCTACAGAAGATCCTACAGGTTGATTGTAAGGTTTTTGGTACATTGACTGGTTATGTTGGGGAGTGAAACCAGGTGTTCCACTCGGTCTAGGTTGGTTAGGATTTTGGTTAGTGTTTTGTTGGCCACCCCATGACAGGTTAGGGTGGTTTCTCCAACCAGGGTTATAGGTGTTGGAGTAGGGGTTATTCCTAGGCTGCTGCTGGCTTCCTACATAGCAGACCGAGGATGGATTCCCAGGGCAATATTCATAAGGGTGCCCTTCCCCACAGAATCCACAGATTGGTGCCTCGCCTTGACTTGGTTGGGTGCCCATTGACATGGCTGTGGCGGTATTGGCACTGGTTTGGAGATTGGCCTGAGCCATTTGCTTGACTAAGTTGGTCAGGGCATTTATTTGGGTGCTCATGGCGCTTAGAGCATCCTTGTCTTGAGCCCTAGTTGGCTCTACTGGATCATCCGACCACCTACAGTGAGATGCTGAGATCTTCTCCAAGATCTCATAAGCTTCGTTGTAACTTTTGGACAACATGGAACCTCCAGCAGAGGAATTTAAGACTTGTCTGGTGCTGGGGTTGCATCCTTTAAAGAAAACTTCTATTTGGATACACCATGGAATGCCATGGTGTGGACATTTAATGAGAAGGTCTTTGAATCTAGTCCAAGCTTCGTGAAGAGACTCATTATCAGCTTGTTTAAACTTTATGATATCATCACGAAAGGTTGAATTCCTATCAGGTGGGAAGTATTTGACTAGGAATTTTTCTGCTAAATCTGTCCAATTGCGGACAGATCCTGAGGGTAAAGAATTTAGCCATGTTTTGGCTTTGTCCCTCAAAGAGTAAGGGAAAAGATATAGCCTCAGGGCCTCTTGGGAAACTCCAGGGATTAGGAATGTGTCACTAACTCCTAGGAAGTTCCTAAGGTGGTTATGGGGGTCCTCATTTTCTATTCCAAAGAATTGTCCCACAGTGGACAACATTTGGAACATCACTGGTTTTAACTCGAATGAGTGGGCAGTGATTTCAGGACGGATTATGCTGGGGTTCAGCTCCCCAGGCATAGGTACTAGATATGACAGAATGGCACTATTCTTGTCATTCGCTATTTCGATGGGGTTGCGAATGGCTTGTGCCGGATTTGGAACTAGATCGCCCATTTCTTTAGTTTCAGGTGTGGTTTGAGGTACAGGAGGTTGTTTAAAGAGACGTTTCTTTGCCTTATTCCTAGCTCGAAGTGATCTTTCAGGTTCAGGATCGAACTCTAAATTACTATGTGAACGCTCACTCATAAACTACCTTAATAGCACCTGCAAAAGAAATGAAACAGATTAGTTTCACTCAATGATAAAATTGATTTTTCAAACTTAACAACTTCGTTTTCACTTAAAATAAGTCCCCGGCAGCGGCGCCAAAAACTTGTTGCGTGCTCAATGTGTAAAGATAAATATGCAAAAGGGTAGAGAGAGCACTTAGAACATGCAAGCATACATGGTCTCACAGCAAGTAGTAAGTATATTTCATTCGTTTTTTCCACAGAGACTCATTTTTAGCTATTCGCGAAGTGTGTTTGTTAAGAAAGATGGGATGAATTTGAGGGGATAAAATTGGTTTTTAATTACCTAAGTTTTGCTGAATGTGTAAAGGAATATACCATAAACAAGTTAAAGTTAAAATCAGGCTCAAAGAACAAGAGATGGAATCAATAAACGAAGAAGAAAACAGCTACACAGAATGCGTTTTAGCAGAATTGCGAGAACCGCAATTAATCCGCAATTAAATGGCAGCGAAACTGATTAAAAGGGTGAATTAAGGGCTACTAATGACTATCCTATAGGCAGTTTATTACGATTATCAAGCTTTGGATCAACTCTCTATACATCAAACTCACTCTATCTCAAGTATCGTCCGATTCCATGCATGAGAGACTCAAGTTTACTCGACTTCAAAGTAAGGTCTTAAGCATCTTGTTAAAGCAGGAGTGTTTAGTTTGTACTAGGGAAACGCCTATTCCTAGGTCGTTTCCTGATTACCATGAAAGGCTAGCATGATTATATGACTCTGAACTCTTACTCCTTCCAGAGGTTAGGAGTTCTTTGGACAAAATGGATGGCCAATCGAAATTGCCCGTGGGATGAAGCTTACATACAATCAATGTTCGAGTGTTAATCTGCCTACTTGACTCACGTTTTTTAGCCTATAGTTCTGTCATTAGCATGCCCCTAAGTGATTTTAGTTACTCATGGATATGTGGAGAATAGAAAAGGTAGATAAAACAGACATGCTTAGAAGATAAATATACTTAAAACAGCAAGCCAAAGCCGTAGCAGAAACAGATGGAAACTGTAAAATGCAGAAATATACTTCGATTACTTTAAGTGTTTGAATGACAAAGGGAAGCTCTAAAAGAAATGAATTCAAGACAGACAACAACGAAATGCAGTAATTGAAATGCTAAACTAAGAACAACAGTGATCAGAAATGGAAATGAGAAGAACAGAGCAGAAAACAGTAAAGGGTTGCTAGAAAACTCCGTGGCAGTCGCCTCGAATGATGGTGATGAAAAGTCAGCCGTGCTTGGATGAATCCAATCGAGAGAGAAGAAGAATCTCCTCTCCTTCCTATCAGATTATCGGTTCCAAAAGCTTAGACTCTCACTCCAACAGACGGCAAAGGAAAACAGATGGAAATGGTGGACTGCGAGAAGACTTCTGCGCTTCGAATCATGACTGAACCTCCGACTTTGACCCCCTTTTATAGTAGTTTGCAGGTGCGTTTGGGCCAAGGAGAACCATCAGTCTTCAACGTCATATATCAGAATGGATGGAGGAGAAAGAACGAATCCCTGAAAAGTCGGATCTAAACAGAAAAATGTCAGCCAACTTACGGTTTTAACTTGAATAATTGCGGTCACCGCAATTATTCCGCAATTCATTTGCAATGGTTATTTTTTCATTCTTTTCTTCGGTTTTCAACCCTTTTTCTACCTATTGTACACAAGTCCTATATTAGCTACCTTCTTCTAATTCTCATATTAAAGCATAGGTTTAAGCTAATTGCTAACAAAAACACCTAAATGTGTACATCTTCTTAAGCTAAACGGGTCCTAAATAAGTCACTTTCAGAGACTTAACACCACCCCATGACAGGTTTGGGTGGTTCCTCCAACCAGGGTTGTAAGTATTGGAATAGGGGTTGTTCCTAGGCTGCTGTTGGCTTCCAACATAGCAGACTGAGGCTGGATTCCCAGGGCAGTATTCATACGGGTGCCCTTCCCCACAGAATCCACATATAAGTGCCTCACCTTGACTTGGTTGGGTGCCCATTGACATGGCGGTAGCGGTGTTGACACTTGTTTGGAGATTGGCTTGAGCCATTTGCTTAACTAGGTTGGTCAGGGCATTTATTTGGCTGCTCATTGCACTTAGAGCATCCTTGTGTTGAGCTCTAGTTGGCTCAACAGGATCATCTGACCACCTACAGTGAGATGCTGAGATCTTCTCCAAGATCTCATAGGCTTCGTTGTAACTCTTGGACAACATGGAACCTCCAGCAGATGAGTTTAAGACTTGTCTAGTGTTGGGGTTGCATCCTTTGAAAAAGACCTCTATTTGGATACACCATGGGATGCCATGGTGTGGACATTTAAGAGGAAGATCTTTAAACCTTGTCCAAGCTTCGTGAAGAGACTCAGTGTCAGCTTGTTTAAACTTGATTATGTCATCACGAAAGGTAGAATTCCTATCAGGTGGGAAGTATTTGACTAGGAATTTCTCTGCTAAGTCTGTCCAATTAAGGATTGATCCTGAGGGTAATGAGTTCAACCATGTTTTGGCTTTGTCCCTCAAAGAATAAGGGAAAAGGTATAGCCTCAAGGCTTCTTGGGAAACTCCAGGGATGAGGAATGTGTCACTAACTCCTAAGAAGTTTCTAAGATGGTTGTGGGGGACCTCATTTTCCACTCCAAAGAATTGTCCCACAGTGGACAACATTTGGAACATCACTGGCTTTAACTCGAATGAGTTGGCAGTGATTTCAGGACGGATTATGCTGGGGTTCAGCTCCCCAGGCATAGGTACTAGGTACGATAATATGACGCTATCCTTGTCATTCGCTATTTCGATGGGATTGCGAGTGACAGGCACCGGATTTGGAACTATTCCATTCATTTCTTCTTGAGACAATTGCGGAGGAATTGCGGTTCCCGCAATTACTTGAGGTATAGAGGGTTGGTTAAAGAGACGTTTCTTGGCTCTATTTCTGGCCCTAAGTAATCTCTCAGGTTCAGGATTGAACTCTATTTCACTACTTGAAGGCTCACTCATAAACTAACCCAAGAGTACCTGCAAAAGAAATGAAACAGATCAGCTTCAATAGGCAATAAACTTGGTGTTTCAAACTTAACAAACTTCGTTTTCGCTTAAATAAATCCCCGGCAGCGGCGCCAAAAACTTGTTGCGTGCTCAATGTGTTAAAATAAATAAGCAATAAGGTACAGAGAGCACTCAGAACATGCAAGCATACATGGTCTTATAGCAAGTAGTAAGTATATTTCATTCGTTTTCCCACAGAGATTTATTATAAGCTATTCATGAAGTGTAAAGTTAAGAAAGAAGGGGTGGATTTGATGGGGTAGAATCGGTTTTTAATTGTCTATTTTCTACTGAATATGAAGAGGGTAGCAACATAAACAAGTGCAAGTCAAAGCTAACTTCAAATGAGAAGAGACGAGATTAATAAATGAAGACAAAAACAGCTAGACAGAATTGTAACTTATGCAGAATTGCGGAGACAGCAATTCTATCGCAATTGAAATAACAGCGAAAATGTGTAAAGTGATGAATTAAGGGCTACTAACGACTATCCTATAGGCTTTTTCTCACGATTCTCAAGCACTGGCTCAACTCTCTATGCATCAAACTATCTCATTCTCATGTATCTTCCGATTTCATGCATTAGATTCTTTAGTTTACTCATGTCCAAGTAAGGTCTTAAGCATCTTGTTAAGGCAGAAAATTATGGTTTGTACTAGGGAAACGCCTATTCCTAGGTCGTTTCCTGGTTACCTTGAAAGGCTAGCATGATAGTATGACTCTGAACTCTTACTCCTTCCAGAGGTTAGGAGTTCTTTGGACAAAATGGATGGCCAATCGAAATTGCCCGTGGGATGAAGCTTACATACAATCAATGCTTCGAGAGCTATCCTACATGCTTGGTTCACGTTTTTTAGCCTAAAGTGTTGTCGTTAGCATGCCCCTAAGTGATTTAGCTACTCATGGATATAAGGTAAACAGAAATAAGAGATGAAACAGACATGCTTAGGAGGAATTTAAGGACAAAACAGTAAGGCAAAGCAGTAGAGTGCAAAGGCGAGAAACTGTGAAATGAAGAATTGAGATTTGATTACTTGATTGTTTGACTCAACAAATGAAAGCTTTAAAGTAAATAACAGCAAGACAGAACACAACGAAATAGTCTAATCTAGCTACTAGAAAGGAAACAACGACAAGACAAAGCTGGAAAATAGAAATGAAGAGCAGAAAGCAGTAAAACAGCTCGAATGTCTCGTTGCAGCCGCCTCGAATGCAGGATGAGAAAGGTCAGCCTTGCTTGGATGAATCCAATCAGGAGAGAAGAAGAATCTCCTCTCCTTCCTATCAGATTATCGACTCCAACAGCTGAGCTTCGCAAACCAGCAGACGGCAAAGGAAAACAGGAGAAAAGATGGACTGCGAGAAGACTTCTACGCTTTCGGATGATGTTTGAACCCTCGACTTTGACCCCTATTTATAGTAATCTGCAGGTGCATTTGGGCCAAGGAGAACCATCAATCTTCAACGTCGTACTTCAGAATGGATGGAGGAGAAAGAACGAATCCCTGAAATAACGGAAATTAACAGAAAAAGATCAGTCAACTTACGGTTTTCACTTGAAACATTGCGGTGTCCGCAATGTTTCCGCAATGCTATCGCAATGCTTGTTTTTCATTCTTTTCCTTCGGTTTTCAACCCTTTTCTTTCCTATTGTACATAAGTCCTAATTCAGCTACCTTCTTCTAATTCTCATATTTAAGCATAGGTTTAGGCTAAATGCTATCAAAAACACCTAAGAGTGAACATCTTTCTAAGCTAATTAAGTCCTAAAAAGGTCACTTTTGGAGACGTAACACATAGTATACAGGCTGTGTTAGTTTGTCAATCTTTTGTCCTAGCATAACCCCTACTGCATAGTCACTCACATCACACAACATCTCAAATGGGAGATCCCAATTTGGCCCTACTATAATAGGTGCTTTGACTAATGCTTCCTTAAGGGTTGTCCAGGCTAAGAAACATTCTTTAGAGAAGATGAATGGCTTATTCAGCTCTAGAAGCTCACACAAAGGTTTAGAGATCTTTGAAAAGTTCTTAATGAACCTTTTATAGAAACCTGCGTGTCCTAAGAAACTTCTAATAGCTTTTACATTCTGAGGTTCCACTAGCTTCTCTATTATTTCAATCTTGGCCCTATCGACCTCGACTCATGCTCTAGATACTCTATGACCTAGGACTATCCCTTCTTCCACCATGAAGTGGCACTTCTCCCAATTAAGGACTAGGTTGGTCTCCTCACACCTAGCTAGGACTTGTCCTAAGTTCTCTAAACAATTTGTAAATGAATCACCAAAGACTGAGAAGTCATCCATAAATATCTCTATCATGGATTCATCTAAGTCAGAGAAGATGGCCAACATGCACCTTTGAAATGTTGCTGGTGCATTGCATAAGCCAAAAGGCATTCTGCGAAAAGCAAACGTTCCAAAGGGACATGTGAAGGTTGTTTTCTCCTGGTCCACAAGGTCTATGGTGATTTGGTTATATCCAGAATAACCATCTAGAAAGCAGTAATAAGCTCTACCAGCTATCCTATCTAACATCTGATCTATAAATGGTAAAGGGAAGTGATCTTTTTTTGTTTCCTTATTTAATTTTCTATAGTCCATACAGACTCTCCATCCTGTAATAGTTCTAGTTGGAATCAGTTCATTGCTCTCATTCACTACTACAGTCATCCCCCCCTTCTTAGGTACACATTGTATTGGACTTACCCACTGACTACTAGCTATAGGGAAGATTACACCTGCGTCTAACCACTTTATTATTTCTTTTTTAACTACCTCCTTCATAGAGGGGTTCAACCTACGTTGGTGATCTACTCGGGGTGTATGTTCTTCTTCCAATATTATCTTATGCATGCAGTAGGAAGGACTAATACCTCTTATGTCAACAATCGTCCATGCAATAGCCTTTTTATGTTGCTTAATCAACAATATCAACTCAATTTCATGCTTTTCACTCAATTTGGACGAAATAATAACAGGCAAAGTATCATCATTTCCTAGATATGCATACTTAAGATGTTCAGGCAGTGGTTTTACTTCTAAGATAGGTGGATGCTCAATGGATGGTTTCAATGGATTCATGGATCTTTCAGTCAAGTCACTAGTCATACAAACATGCTGAGGTTTATCCACATGTATATCCATGATTTCAGAAATATTTAAATCAGCTACATCTAGTTGTACATAATCATTGGCATGCTTAATCAATAATTCATGCTCAAGCTGTTCTTCCATTAGTGAATCTACTATGTCCATACATGCACAAGATTCAGAGTCAGAAGGATACCTTAGTGCTTTAAAGACACTAAACTTAACCTCCTCATCATGAACCCTCATGGTGAGCTCACCTTTCTGGACATCAATCAAAGCCCTACCTGTGGCTAGAAATGGTCTGCCTAATAGGATGGGGACCTCATTGTCTGCTTCATAATCCAGAATGATGAAGTCTGCAAGAAAAATGAACTTGTCAACCTTGACAAGAATATCCTCTATCTTACCCTCAGGGTAGGCTATGGATCTGTCTGCCAACTGCAAGGTGACAGTGGTAGGATGTGCTTCTCCTATTCCAAGCTGACGGAATAGTGATAGGGGCATGGGGTTTATGCTGGCTCCCAGGTCACAAAGAGCTCTGCCCACGTGCTTGCCTCCCAACTCCACTAGTAAGGTGAAGGAACCAGGATCCTTCTCCTTCTTTGGTAGCTTATTCTGGAGTATAGCACTGCACTCCTCAGTGAGATTCACTGTTTCAAATTCACCAATAATTTTCTTGTTAGTAATTATATCCTTCAAAAACTTAACATAAGAAGGCATGGATTGCAAAACCTCTACAAAAGGAATATTAACATGCACTTGTTTAAGAATTTCTAAAAAATTGTTAAAGTGCACTTCCTGTTCTTGTTTTTTCTTTAGCCTTCGAGGGAATGGAGGTGGTGGCACATATGTAGGCATTTCAGGACGCCTCAGGACAGGTGGAGGCCTTGGAATTTCTTCTGGTTCCTCTATGATAGGTTCCAGCCTCGCCCTTGATGTGCTTGTTGGTGGTTGACCTTGGTTTTGCAGAGAATCCAGTGGAGCACTAGACTCTTCATTCTCTACTCTCTTTGGTGTGTCTCTGGTGTTGCTCACCAAAGGTCTTCCACTGCGAAGTTCAATTGCATGAACCTGCTCTTTACCATCCCTTCTAGGCACCTCAGTGTCAGCAGGCAGTCTACCTTGGGGCCTACTTTTGAGTTCATTGGCTAGTTGCCCTATTTGGTTCTCTAGGCTCCTAAGGGTAGCTTGCTGACTTTGTAGAGTGGCATCATTCTTTGCAATATACTCCTTAAGTAGATTTTCTACAGATGACCCTATTGGTTGGTTATATGGTTTTTGATACATGGATTGGTTATTTTGGGGAGTGAAACCAGGTGTTCCAATTGGCCTTGGTTGGTTTTTATTTTGGTTAGTGTTCTGTTGGCCGCCCCAAGATAGATTTGGGGGGTTTCTCCAACCAGGGTTGTAAGTGTTAGAGTAGGGGTTGTTCCTAGGCTGCTGTTGGCTTCCAACATAGCAGACTGAGGCTGGATTCCCTAGGCAGTATTCATACAGGTGCCCTTCCCCACAGAATCCACAGATCAGTGTCTCACCTTGACTTGTTTGTGCCCCCATTGAGATGGCTGCTGCGGTGTTGACACTGGATTGAAGATTGGTTTGAGCCATTTGCTTGACTAGGTTGGTCAGGGCGTTTATTTGGCTACTCATGGCACTGAGTGCATCCTTGTCTTGAGCTCTCCTAGGCTCAACTGGATCATCTGACCACCTACAGTGAGATGCTGAGATCTTCTCCAAGATCTCATAGGCTTCATTATAGCTTTTCGAAAGCATGGAACCACCAGCTGACGAATTCAGCACTTGCCTAGTGTTGGGGTTTCATCCTTTGAAAAAGACTTCTATTTGAATACACCATGGGATGCCATGGTGTGGACATTTAAGCAGAAGGTCCTTGAACCTTGTCCAAGCTTCGTGAAGAGACTCATTTTCAGCCTGTTTGAATTTAATAATGTCATCACGAAAATTTGAATTCCTATCAGGTGGAAAGTATTTGACTAGGAATTTCTCAGCCAGATCTGTCCAATTGACAACTGATCCGGAAGGTAATGAGTTTAACCACGTTTTGGCTTTATCTCTTAAAGAGTAAGGGAAGAGGTAAAGCCTCAAGGCTTCTTGGGAAACTCCAGGAATAAGGAAGGTATCACTAACTCTTAAGAAGTTTCTTAGATGGTTTTGGGGGTCCTCATTTTCCACTCCAAAGAATTGTCCCACAGTTGACAACATTTGGAACATTACTGGCTTTAACTCGAATGAGTTGGCAGTAATTTCAGGGCGTATGATGCTTAGATTTAGCTCCCTAGGCATGGGAACTAGGTAGGAGAGAATGGCACTATCCTTATCATTCGCTATTTCGATGGGGTTGCGAGTGGTAGGTACCGAATTTGGGACCGGTCTATCCATTTCGGTTTGTAGGAATTGCGAAGACTCTGCGGAATCAGCAAAGTTTTGATTTATAGAGGGTTGTTTGAAGAGGCGTTTCTTAGCTCTATTTCTGGCCCTAAGTAATCTTTCAGGCTCAGGATTGAACTCTAGATCGCTACTTGGCTGCTCATTCATAAACTAACCCAATGGTACCTGCAAAAGAAATGAAAATAGATCAGCTCCAATAGATATTAAGATTTGTGATTCTAACTTAACAAACTTCGTTTTCACTAAACTAATTCCCCGGCAGCGGCGCCAAAAACTTGTTGCGTGCTCAATGTTTAAAAGAAATATGCAATGATAGAGCACTCAGAACATGCAAGCATACATGATCTTGTAGCAAGTAATAAGTATTTTTTCATTCGATTTCCCACAGAGATTTATTCTTAGTTACTTACGAAGTGTTTTGTTAAGTGAGAATGGGTGGATTAAATGGGGTAGATTTGGTTTTAAAGTGCCTAATTACTAAGGAATATGTAAAGGATGGAAGCATAAACAAGTGCAAGTAAATGATAAACTCAAATGTAAAGCGAAGAGATTAATAAACGAAGAGAAAAATGACTAAGGTAAAATTTTAACTAACGGAATTGCGGAAACAGCAATTATATCGCAATGTTCTTAACAGCAAAATGTGTGTAAAGTGTGGAAACAAGGCCTACTAACGACTCCTCTATAGGCTTTTTCACACGATTCTCAAGCATTAGATCAACTCATCATGCATCAAACTAACTCATTCTCATGTATCTTCCGATTTCATGCATTAGATCCTTTAGTTTACTCATGTCCAAGTAAGGACTTAAGCATCTTGTTAAAACAGTAAGTTATGATTTGTACTAGGAAAACGCCTATTCCTAGGTCGTTTTCTGGCTACCTTGAGAGGCTAGCTGAGTGTATGACTCTGAACTCTTACTCCTTCCAGAGGTTAGGAGTTCTTTGGACAAAATGGATGGCCAATAGAAATTGCCCGTGGGATGAAGCTTACATACATTCAATGCATTCGAGAGTTATCCTACATGCTTGATTCACGTGTTTCTACCTATAGGTTTGTCATTAGCATGCCCTTATGTGATTTAGTTACTCATGGATGAAGGTGGAATGGGAGAAGTAGATGAAGATGACATGCTTAGAAGAATATTAAAGACAAAAGAGAAGAAGAAAACAGTAGGCAGAGAAAGTAAAGAACTTGCGAAGTGATGAATTGTGCGTTGATTAACCAATCGTTTGAACTAAACAAATGAAGACTTGGAATAACTAAAGTAAAACAGAAAGCAACGAAATGGAATAGAGTAGCAAACTAAAAGGGAAATAACAACAAACAGTAATGGAAATGGAAAACTAAAGCAGAAAGCAGAAAGCAGAAAGCAGAAAAGTCGTGCGTGATCTTCTCGTTGCGAACGCCTCGGCTGAAGGATGAAAGGAAGCCTTGCTTGGATGAATCTAATCAAAAGAGAAGATAAATCTTCTCTTCTTCCTATCAGATTGTCGACTCCAACAGCTGAACCTTTCAAACCATCAGACGGAAGAGAGAAAAAGAGTGGAAGAAGCTGCGTTGAACTGGAAGTCTGCGCTGATCGAGTGTGTTTCAACCTTCCCTCTTGACCCCCTTTTATAGTATTCTGCAGGTACGATTGGGCCAAGGAGAACCATCCATTCTCAACGTCGTACTTCTACATGGCTGCAGGAGAAAGAATGGATCCCTGAAAGGTCGGAACAAAACAGAAAATAGTTAGACAACTTACGGATTTCACTTAAAACATTGCGGTTTTAGCAATGTTTCCGCAATGCACAATTTTCATTCCTTTAACTTCATTTTTTGTTCTTTTTCTTTCCTTCTGGATATAAGTCTTAATTTAGCTTCATTCTTCTAATTCTCATATATAAGCACAAGTTCAAGCTAAATCCTACCAAAAACACTTACAAATGCACAACTTTCTATCCCAAATAAGTCCTAAAATAGTCACTTTTGGAGACGTAACATTAACCTTCCATGGAGGATGAATAAATGAAACCCTCCATGGAAAAGCTTAGTTGCATACAAGAAGAGGAAGAAAAACGCCCAACAATGGTGGAAAAAACCGTAGACCCGAGGCCAAAATTTGGTGGAGAAGATGAGCCAAAAATCAGAGGTTTTTGGCTTTTAAATCGTTGGAGCGTCGAGACGCTAGGCCAGCGTCGAGACGCTGTGCCCTAAGTTGGCAGCACGCGCGCGCGTTCGGGGCGTCGAGACGCTCGGCCAGCGTCTGAACGCTGGGCAGCGTCTGAACGCTGGGCAGCGTCGAGCAGGCGTTGAGACGCGCGCGCTCGACGCTTGCTCGCGCGAAATTTCTGAAAATCGTTGGGGCGGCGTCGAGACGCTCGCTCAGTGTCTCGATGCTGAGCAGCGTTGAGCCAGCGTCTCGACGCTGCCGCTCAACGCTTGCTCTCGGGTTTGGTGGCCAAAAATTGTCTTTTCATGGCAATTTTTGCCATCTCTTCATTCTTCAAGCCTTCTCACTCCCGATGCATCCATGAAGCTCTAAAATGTCCCTTTAAGTCCTGAAACATGTCCTTAGACTCCTCGAGCACTCGACCATGAGTTCACCTACAAAAAGGCATTTTAATCAATAATTATCATGGTTCTAGCCAATATTAGGGACATAATAATAGCTCTATTTTGGAGCTATCAAAATACCCCCGACCTAAATCTTGCTAGTCCTCGAGCAAGGTATACTCTAAATTATCTCCAAAGAATGATTTGCATGCTGAAAACTCTAACCTCAATGCTTGTAAAACAAGGTACTTAAATAAATGTAAAACCATCAAATGCATGCAAAGGTTGAAAACATTCCAAAAAATTTACTCATATTCCCTTACGTGTGTGTGTGTGTTTAGAACCTCTCAACCTAGCTCTTGCAAGCCCGAAATAACCTTATACAGCCCTATAACTCGTTTTCCCCCTACTTATGGCGATAAGAACAGTCTAATGGCTTTTAGCGACAGAAAGAGCAACAAAACAAAAGACCTAAATTTTTTTCTTTTCTTTTTCTTTGAGTACTTTGTACCCATTGTTTCTTTTGAACCATTTTTTTTTATTTCTCCAAGAGAGCCTAACACGTCAAGCCAAATTTTGCTTCACGTTTTTAAGGACTATTGCTCACTTCTATTAGTTCCCCTTTCATGTAGTGACAACCGTGGGTTACACGATCGCCCCTGGTTACACAGGCAACACCAGAAGGAGGAGCAACTCTAGAGTTTTTATTTTCATGCTTACTTTTTTTTCTAGGCAATAGCTTTGCTATAAAACAAATGAATTATTACTACTTCTAACACTTCAAGCCTCCCTAATGGTACCTTTCGGGGCGACAACAAGGTTTCAGACCAAATAAAATCATTATAAGCCTACAGAACTGAGAATAAGAGGGCTATGTGCTCAGTGAATGTAGGAAAATAGCAGAAAAAATTATAAAATAGGCTCAAAATGTGCATACATTGTCAAATTTTTCGAATTACACAAATACGGAGTGTTCACAAGCATATCACAGACCGTCCTCATCGGACAACATGCATTCAGATTCTAATCTAAAAATCAGAGTATACACAAGCCCGACAACTACAAAGAAGTCTTTCTTCCAACAAACTCCACCCCCAACCTCAAGACATGCATTATCCCCAATGCATTAAAACAATTAAAACAACCAAAATTCTAAGGGAACAGAAAACCTCCCATGAATTTTATGGGGCCGACGGGTAGAGATGTGCATCGTCGTCTTCCAAAATAAATTCGAACTGTCGGCCATTCACCATTTTCTCCTAAGAAAATAAACAAACAACAAAGTTCAAAAGCTAAAATAAACAAAAACAAAACAATAAATAACAGAATTACAGTCCAAGCTCGGGTGCCTCCGAGAAGCGCAAATTTTTAAAGTCGATTGCTCGACTGTATTCTCGTAAAAGTAATGTAACGTCATAGCACTCAGCGTCACCCTCGTGGAAAATCTTCAAGCGGTGCCCATTCACTTTTTGCACCTCATCTGAGTCCAAGCTTTGAATCTCTACACTGCCATAAGGAAAAATTTTAGTTATGATGTAAGGTCCTTTCCAACGGGAAAGAAGCTTACCTGGCAGGAACTTCAGGCGGGAATTGAACAGCAGAACTTTCTGACCGACTTCGAAGCTTTTCTTTAACATCTTTCGGTCATGAAACTGTTTGGAATTTTCTTTATAGATCCTGGAGTTCTCGTAGGAGTCCAAACGCAGCTCATCCAATTCCTGTAACTGAAGAAGCCTTGCCTCGCCAGCTTCGTCAGAGTTCATGTTACACTTCTTGATTGCCTAGAATGCCTTGTGCTCAATCTCCACGGGTAAGTGGCAAGCCTTACCAAAAACCAACCGGTATGGGGACATACCGATAGGGGTTTTGTAGGCGGTGCGGTAAGCCCACAAAGCATCCTGCAAACGAACGCTCCAATCCTTCCTGCTCGGTCTCACGGTTTTCTCCAGAATTGATTTTACCTCTCTGTTAGAGACCTCGGCTTGCCCGTTTGCTTGAGGATGGTAGGCGGTGGACACTCGATGATGCACCCCAACTTCCTCAGCAAAGCCTCCACAGATCGGTTGCAGAAATGAGTTCCCTGCTCACTGATTATGGCTCGTGGGATTCCAAACCTGGTAAAAATATTAGACTGAACAAACCTAACAACAGAATTAGAATCGTTAGCCTTCGTGGCTTTCGCCTCAACCCACTTAGAGACATAATCGACAGCCAGCAATATGTAAGAAAAACCACAAGAAGGAGGGAAGGGTCCCATAAAGTCCATGCCCCAAACGTCAAAGATTTCACAGACTAAAACAGAGGTTTGAGGCATTTCATTTCTACCTGATATTGACCCTACTCTTTGACATCTGATAGCTCACAAAGTGGGCTATCTTTATAGCCTTTTCACCGCTAGTTTATCGTGTAAATGAGCACTTTAATGTTGATTATCTTTTATATTATAGGAATTGAGCTAAATGGAGCTAAATGGAGCATTAGTGAGGATTAAGAAGAGAAATGATCAAATTGGGTGACTTGAAGAGGAAGCCCAAGCCAAGAATCCCGCAGCAGTAGCGTCGAGACGCTACGGATAGCCATTCAGCGTTATTCCCGTCCGTAGCGTCGAGACGCTGTGCCTAGCGTCTCGACGCTGGCGTGCCATTTAAGGAAGAATATCTTTCGGGACAGCGTCGAGACGCTGCCCCTAGGGTCTCGACGCTGTCACGATTTTATGCTATAAATATATCGTTTTCCAGCCGACTTAGGGACCGAATTTTAGAGAGAAAAAAGCCCTAGTTTCGAGATTTTGACACTTTGGAGAGGAGAGGAACGAGGATTGAAGTTGAGGAAGAGATTCAGAAGCAAGAGATTGTAGATCACAAGCCGGGAACGGAGAACGGCACGATATTGAGTTTATCTCTTCCTCTTCTTAGAACTTTATTGATGAATTACTCATTATTTGATATGTTTGTAGTTTTGAACATGAGTAGCTAAACTTATTATCTTGGGGATTGATGTAGCCTTTTAGTTTTGATGTTTTAATTAATTGAATGCTTAGATTGATTGTTTATTATTCATTCATGCTTTTACTTTCTTAATGCTTATAATCTTTTGGCCAAGGGTTGTATGTCGTCATGGTTTAAATTATGCTTGGAAGAGAATGATTTAGACTAGATCTTAATTGCATGACTAAGAATAGTTCTAACATGGGAATGATTAGGCTATCTTAGAAGTTGTTTTAAAGAAGAGTTCTTAATGCCTTGCATGTCTTTAAAAACTAGATTGGAAAATTAGTTTTATTACATTGCATGAGACCAATTGCGCTCGGAAGAGGCAATTGTTATTTGTGTCCTTCTAGACTTATGGAAATTTGCATGAATAATCTAGGCATTTGATTGATTGAAGCGTCAATCTAATTGGTGAAATCACATCCCTAAGATACTTCTCTCGTGAATTGTTAAACTCGTTACTTTACTTTATTATTTGTTTTTGAAATTGTTGTCACAACCCACTTTCCATCTTATTTCTCTAGATAAAATTAAACATTATTATTTGGGGTACTTAAGTGAACTAGAAAGCCAGTCCTGAGGACGATATTCGTATTCATTTACACTTTATTACTTGACCCGTACACTTGCGGTTTTGCACTGCATTAAAAGTGCGCAACAAGTTTTTGGCGCCGCTGCCGGGGACTGGCAAATATTTAGTTTCACTTAATACCGTGGAGAACCTGTTTGGTTTTAATTTAGAGTTTATTTTTTTTCGTATTCTATTGATTTGTGTATTTTTGTTTTTCAGGAATCATTGGTTGTGCATGCGAAAGGATAAAGAGACAGCTTTGGTTCCTTTTGATCCTGAAATTGAAAGGACTTGCAAAAAGAATCGAAGGGTGAAAAAGGACGGAACTGAAGTCATGAATCTTCAAAATCAACCGGTGGACCAATTGCCAATTGAGCAACAAATACAGTTGAATGCACCTGTGCATCAAGCTGTGCAGCAGGATCAGAGACCCATTCGAGACTATTTCCAACCTATCTTTCCTACTGAACATTCAGGAATTGCCTATGCACCCATCAATGCCAACAATTTTGAGCTCAAAACAAGACTTATTCAGATGGCTCAAAATTGATCTTTTAAAGGATTTCCTTCTGAAGACCCAAATTCTCATCTTAAATCTTTTCTTGAACTCTGCAGTACAGTTAAGATTAATGGTGTTACTCCTGAGGCTATACGCTTACGTTTATTTCCTTTTTCTTTACAGGATAAAGCAAAGGATTGGCTAGATTCTTTGACACCAGGGAGCATTACTTCATGGGATCAGCTGGTTCAGGTGTTCTTGATAAAATTCTTCCCAATTGCTAAGACAATCCAGCTGAGGACTGAAATTGGGACATTCAGGCAACATGATTATGAGCAGCTTTATGAGGCCTGGGACCGTTACAAAAATCTTCTGCAAAAGTGCCCACAACATGGTTATGATGGACCACTACAGATTCAGTTATTTTATAATGGGTTGAATGGTAACACAAAGACCATTCTGGATGCTGCGGCTGGTGGCACTTTATTTTCAAGAACTGTTGAAAGTGCACTCACTTTATTGGAGGATATGGCATCCAACAGTTACCAATGGCCAACTGAACGATCTTCTCATAAGATAGTTGCCGGCTTATATGAGGTGGATGAGGTTAGTGCTCTAAAATCTCAAATGGCGACATTAACACATGCTTTGACTAGACTTACAGGGCCAAGTGCACCTCAGTCCATGGAATCTATAGCAGCTGCCATTGCTGCACCACATTATGAGGAGCCAAATGTTGAGCAAGCTCAATATGTCAACAACAGGAACTTTGGCTATAGGGGAAATCAGATGCAAAATTCACTCCCTACTCACTATCATCCTGGATTGAGGAATCATGAGAATTTCTCATATGTCAACAACAGGAATGTATTAAATCCTCCAGGATTTGTACCTCCACCACAGGAAGAAAAGAAAAAATCCATTGAAGATATGTTGGGAGCTTTTCTTTCTGAGACAAAATCTATGATTGCTGAGTCTAATAATAGAACGATCAAACTTGAGCAGACATCGCTCACCCATGGATCTGCTATCAAGAACATAGAAATTCAACTGAGTCAGATAGCATCTTCTTTGCATACAATGCAAAAGGGGAAGTTTCCAAGTGACACTGAGGTGAATCCAAGAGAATCATGCAAGGCAGTAGCCTTGAGAAGTGGAAAGCAGTTAGCTGAAACAGTGAAAGAAAAGAATACAGCACCAGTCACAGTTGAGGATGAGGAAATCATTGAGGAAGCTCAAGAGGAGGCCGCACACATTCCAATAATTAACAGGCCTTCTAGTTCTACTCTTCCTACTATTCCTAATTCTATTCCTTATCCTCAACGTTTTCAAAAGAAAAAGATTGATTCTCAATTTTCTAAATTTTTAGATATTTTCAAGAAACTTCACATTAACATTCCTTTTGCAGATGCACTTGAACAAATGCCGAATTATGTGAAGTTCATGAAGGAGATTATGTCTAAGAAAAGGAGACTGGAAGCTTATGAGACTGTGAACCTGACTGAGGAATGCAGCGCCATACTTCAGAAGAAGTTACCACAAAAGTTGAAAGATCCAGGGAGTTTTACTATTCCTTGTCATATTGGTAGTTCTTTCTTTCAAAAGGCCTTATGTGATTTAGGTGCAAGTATTAATTTAATGCCTTTATCTGTTTTCAGGAAACTTGGCCTTGGAGAAGTGCAACCCACTACAATATCATTGCAGTTAGCTGACCGCTCCGTCACATATCCTAGAGGTATTGTAGAGGATGTGATAGTAAAGGTTGATAAATTTTTTTTCCCTGCAGATTTTGTTGTCTTAGATATGGAGGAAGATGCTGAGGTCCCTATCATTCTGGGGAGACCTTTCTTGGCCACTGGGAGAGCATTGATCGATGTACAGCAAGGAAAGCTAACTCTGAGGGTAAATGATGAAGAAGTAATCTTCAATATCTTTAGAACTATGAAATATCCAAATGAGGTTAGTACTTGTCACATGATTGATATAGTGGATCACACTGTGCATGAGTTTAGGGATTTGGTGTTGCCTGCTGATCCTCTTGAAAAATGCATGTTGGATTTGACTTTCGAAAATCTGGGAATTTTAGATGAAGAAATTGCTTTATATTCTGATGTTTTAGATCATTTATCCATATGAGAGTTTAGAAAAGAACAGATATTTCAATTGTCTGTAAATGAAATAGCTACAGTAAAACCTCCTGCGCCTGAATTAAAGCAATTGCCTGCACATCTTCGCTATGCTTTCTTAGATAATTCTTCTACTTTTCCTGTTATTATATCTGCTGTATTAAGTAAAGTAGAAGAAGAAAAATTATTGAGGATATTACGTGCTCATCGTTCTGCTATAGGATGGTCTATTAGTGATATTAAGGGAATTAGCCCAACTGTTGTCATGCATAAAATCTTAATGGAAGACACTTTTAGTCCATCAATTGAGCATCAGAGAAGACTCAATCCCGCCATGAAAGAGGTGGTAAAGGCTGAGGTATTGAAATTACTTAATGCAGGTATTATTTATGCAATATCTGATAGTTCATGGGTGAGTCCTGTGCAGGTTGTTCCTAAGAAAGGAGGGATGACAGTTGTAAAGAATGAAAATAACGAATTCATCTCTACAAGAACGGTAACAGGGTGGCGAGTGTGCATAGATTATAGAAAACTGAACAAAGCCACTAGAAAGGAGGGTGACAACAATTTCAAAAACAAATAATAAAGTAAAGTAACGAGTTTAACAATTCACGAGAGAAGTATCTTAGGGATGTGATTTCACCAATTAGATTGACGCTTCAATCAATCAAATGCCTAGATTATTCATGCAAATTTCCATAAGTCTAGAAGGACACAAATAACAATTGCCTCTTCCGAGCGCAATTGGTCTCATGCAATGTAATAAAACTAATTTTCCAATCTAGTTTTTAAAGACATGCAAGGCATTAAGAACTCTTCTTTAAAACAACTTCTAAGATAGCCTAATCATTCCCATGTTAGAACTATTCTTAGTCATGCAATTAAGATCTAGTCTAAATCATTCTCTTCCAAGCATAATTTAAACCATGAAGACATACAACCCTTGGCCAAAAGATTATAAGCATTAAGAAAGTAAAAGCACGAATGGACAATAAACAATCCATCTAAACTTTCAATTAATTAAAACATCAAAACTAAAAGACTACATCAATCCCCAAGATAAATGAGTTTAGCCAAACATATTCAATATTATAAAATCTAAACTCAAAATTAAACTCATAACGAAACTACAAATTAAAAGGGAAGAAGAAATAAAACTAGTGTCGATTCCACGTTCCCGCTGTAATCGCCACGATCCCGAGCATGTAATTGCCTTCTTTTTGCTCCCAAAAATCTCCTCTAACTCTTAAAATTATGTATTTTCGAAATTGGGAATAACTCTCCAAATTGGCTCCCCTACCCTCTTCAAAAAGATGTATTTATAAGGTAAAATAGGGCAAAAATCGTGTATAAAGCAAATATGGCAAATCTGATGGGCTGAAATCCTGTGTAGCGCGCGTCTATGGGAGATAATGCAGCTACGGTGTGGGCTGAATATCAGGCTCCAGTAATGAATTAATTAAACCTTGCTGACAATTGATAACATAATCGGTAGTTGGTTGAGTTGGTGGAACATTGATGGGAATTCTGCAAAACCGTTCACAGGCCTGAGTTTGAAACTAGCCAGCGTTCTTTTTACATTTTATTTTTGTTTTAGCGTCTAGACGCTATTTGCAGCGTCTAGACGCTGTCCCCTCGGGTTTTTGGCTTATTTTCATCATTTCTCTTCACTTGGGACCTCATATTTGCATCATATTAACTTATTTTTCATCATATATCTTCTAAAAGCTCCAGATTTGCTCCAAATGCTCGATATCTATAAAATAATCAAATATAAAAGTGAAATTAACCGTGTAAGTGTATAAACTAGCATAAAATAGGTCCTAAAGATAGCCCATTTTGTGAGCTATCAAATACCCCCAAACTTTGGCTTTTGCTAGTCCTCGAGCAAAATAAAACAAGACCACTAAATTAATCAATGAAAGCATGCCCGTGACTCAAACCTCAGTGTTCTTAAGACAGATAATCAACAATTGAAGGACATATTAGACCACAACTTATCAAGACAATTAAAAACAAATATGTGTTACTTGCGTGAGTGTGTGCAATTTAACTTCTTTTGATATCTAAGAATACAAATAAAACTAAACAAACATCAATGACTTGAGTCTTAGTAGCAATCAAAAGATTAAGCATTCATAGTCTACAATTTTATAACAAAAAACTCAAGCATCTCATTACGCTACCAAAATTGAATGCACAAGACTTGATACCCTCACAAAATTTCACTCAAAACGCTCAACTGTTTATGGCATATATATGATAAACGCTCAAACCAAAACATAAAAGATTTTTAACCATAAGCTTGCTAATATATCACATCTTCATCATCAATGAATAGAATGAATGCAAAATTTCAAGGCTTGGTTTGGTTGTAATTGGGCTTAGGTAAGGGTAGATGGATGTAAATTTTAAGCTACTAGATTGGAAGAAAGTATAAATATTTACCACATGAAACTCAATTTTTCAGTTGATTCTTGATGAATGTGTCCGTTTATGATCTTTGTTGAAACATTAACTTTCCTTCACATAGTGTACTATTTTTCTCTTCTTTTTTTTTTCAATATATAACTTTTTTCTCTTTTTCTTTTTTTTCTCTAAAAGAAGCATTAAAAGAAGCTAATGAAAGGAATGCTTCTTCTCTTTTTTTAATACTTTGTTGACACAATTCAACTCTCTCCTTTTGATGAATGGAAACATCGTGTGGTAAACACTTATAATTCTTCAATTCAGGGTTCAGAGAAAGGAAAACAACAAGAGAATTGATATAAGGCTTGTAATGTGGCAATTTTCCAATGAAAAGGTCTAAGGCTCAAAATTTGGCTTTCTAAAGATTATTTCAAGGTAGGCTATTTGAGAAAGCTAGAAGTGGTTTTACCTAATTGCCCTTGTGAAATCAAAGCATTCAAGTCAAATTCAGAGATTCCAGACATGCATAACAAAGCAAGTTCTAGAAAAATCAATCATGCATGGTAATCACTCAATTTAAGAGAATAGAACACTTTGTAATGAGAGTGCTTATTGGCTCAAAAACTCACAGAAAAGCAGGGTATTTTTGGCATCAAACCTTATGCACTCTTCATTTAGTAAAACAATGAGATACCATCATATAAATTTTCAAATACCATACCAATCATGCTTATCTCTCTCATGCATTAAAACTCAAAACAAAGATGTATCCTTAGCTTACAAAGTAATCAAAGATATCAAGAGGGATTCAAAAAAATAAATTTAACTCAAATTTCAAATATGGTCTCATAGTCCAACAAATGCAAATTATCAAAAAACTAAAACACTTCCTAGGTTGTCATAATCCCAAGCGATGCAACAAATATTCAACCATGAAGATCATGCTCAAAAAATTAAATTTCTCCTAAAAACATGCATAACATGCATAAACTCACCCCCAAACTTAAAGAATACATTGTCCTCAATGTATAACTACTAACGCATGCAATGGACAAAGAAAATACAAGAGTGAATAATACTGCCCTGATTAATGAGGGAGAGAACATTTTCTTCAAAGTTGTGGAAGAGAATAATGATGATTTTGCTCCTATAAAAAAAAAATCAACAGAAACATAAAAATAACGACACAACAACAAAGAGAATAGAAGAACGAAAAAAAACTTAAAAAACTTAAAGAAATTAAACTTGGGTTGCCTCCCAAGAAGCGCTTTATTTAACGTCTTAGCTAGACGGAAGGAATATATGCATCAAGGTACATAAAACTCCTCTATTTTCTTCGGTCCCTTCTTGCTTGAATCAATGTATCCTACTAAGTTTAGTAGGATCACGTTCTTCTCATGGGTACCTGAAAGAGAAATATTTTTGTAATTTTTGTTTATAGAAATAAAAGAAGAAAAAGACATAAAATCAAAATCAAAATTAAAAGACGCATGAGAATAAGGAAAAGAAAGTTCAGCATTAAGAGTATTTTCTGCAAATAAAGTAAGGTGAGGTTTTTCAGCCTCATACTCTATCACCTGAATTTCTTTTTCCACATTAGACTCACTTTCTTTCTTTATCTCACAAACTTGATCCTGGTATTGCTCACAATTTCTCAATTCATCCCCACTATCAGTGTCTATGGGTTCACAATGTTTTCTACTATCAACCTCAGTCGCATCAAAATAATTTTGCTCTAGTAAAGTTTTAACTGTATCAACCATTTGACTAAGTTGCACATTTATACGATTTAAAGCAACCTCATTTTCTTCTACCTTAACCTTTAATTTTGTATTATCGACTTCAATGGCATCAAAATAGTTTTGCTCTAGTAAGACTTTAACTGTATCAACCATTTGACTAAGTTGTACATTTATACGATTTAGAGCAACCTCATTTTCTTCAAATTTAACCTTTAATTGATCTAACCTCTCTAATTCAATAGTACAAAGCCTTTTAGATTCTAAAATATATTCTTGCACTAAAGTTTCAAGGGAAGGTTTTTCCTCAATTTGGTTGGGACAAAACAAAATTTGCTTATGAATGCTCTCGTCATTACCATAAAAATAATTTCCATAACTCATAGATTCAGAATAGTAATGATTAGGCATTTGATATCCTAGAAAACCATTGGAAACATTATAATTCACATAGTCATAAGGGGTATAGTTCAATGGGTAGGAATTGAAGGATGGTGTTGGTTCTTGGGTATGTTGATACTCCCTATAAGGCCACCCATAATTATTAAAAGCCATAAAGAAAAAATTAAGGAACTAAAATTCGGCTTACGAATAAATGCAAACACCAATCAACAAAATATATAGCCAGGATAAAAAGACAAAACTGAAATAAAAATAATAAAATAACAAAGAAAAAATAAATAAACAAATAAAGCTCTAAAGTAAGATCAGGTGAGTTCTTCACAATATTAAGCGAACTAAATAATTACCAATCCCCGGCAACGGCGCCAAAAACTTGTTGCGCACTTTTAATGCAGTGCAAAACCGCAAGTGTACGGGTCAAGTAATAAAAGTGTATGTAAATACGAGTATCGTCCTCAGGATTGGTTTTCTAGTTCACTTAAGTACCGCGAATACAATCACCCAATTTTATTTAGAGAAATAAAACAATAAATGATATGATTGAAATAAAATAAAAACATAAAATAAAAGATGGAGAACAACAAGGAGAGAGATATCTTAGGGAGTTGATTTCGCCAATTAGATTGACGCTTCAATCAATCAAATGCCTAGATTATTCATGCAAATTTCCATAAGTCTAGAAGGACACAAATAACAATTGCCTCTTCCGAGCGCAATTGGTCTCATGCAATGTAATAAAACTAATTTTTCAATCTAGTTTTTAAAGACATGCAAGGCATTAAGAACTCTTCTTTAAAACAACTTCTAAGATAGCCTAATCATTCCCATGTTAGAACTATTCTTAGTCATGCAATTAAGATCTAGTCTAAATCATTCTCTTCCAATCATAATTTAAACCATGAAGACATACAACCCTTGGCCAAAAGATTATAAGCATTAAGAAAGTAAAAGCACGAATGGACAATAAACAATCCATCTAAACTTTCAATTAATTAAAACATCAAAACTAAAAGACTACATCAATCCCCAAGATAAATGAGTTTAGCCAAACATATTCAATATTATAAAATCTAAACTCAAAATTAAACTCATAACGAAACTACAAATTAAAAGGGAAGAAGAAATAAAACTAGTGTCGATTCCACGTTCCCGCTGTAATCGCCACGATCCCGAGCATGTAATTGCCTTCTTTTTGCTCCCAAAAATCTCCTCTAACTCTTAAAATTATGTATTTTTGAAATTGGGAATAACTCTCCAAATTGGCTCCCCTACCCTCTTCAAAAAGATGTATTTATAAGGTAAAATAGGGCAAAAATCGTGTATAAAGCAAATATGGCAAATCTGATGGGCTAAAATCCTGTGTAGCGCGCGTCTATGGGAGATAATGCAGCTACGGTGTGGGCTGAATATCAGGCTCCAGTAATGAATTAATTAAACCTTGCTGACAATTGATAACATAATCGGTAGTTGGTTGAGTTGGTGGAACATTGATGGGAATTCTGCAAAACCGTTCACAGGCCTGAGTTCGAAACTAGCCAGCGTTCTTTTTACATTTTATTTTTGTTTTAGCGTCTAGACGCTATTTGCAGCGTCTAGACGCTGTCCCCTCGGGTTTTTGGCTTATTTTCATCATTTCTCTTCACTTGGGACCTCATATTTGCATCATATTAACTTATTTTTCATCATATATCTTCTAAAAGCTCCAGATTTGCTCCAAATGCTCGATATCTATAAAATAATCAAATATAAAAGTGAAATTAACCGTGTAAGTGTATAAACTAGCATAAAATAGGTCCTAAAGATAGCCCATTTTGTGAGCTATCAACATCTATCGGAGGTTTTACAAAATTCATACGAATCTTTAAACAGAGAAGTCGAATAAAACCTGCTATCTAAAATTTTCCTAGCTGTCCTCCTAGGCCCAAAATGTCCCCCACATGCATAATTATGACAGAAAGTAAGAATAGATTCATGCTCATGCTCAAGGACACATCTCCTAATTCTCTGATCAGAACAGAACTTCCATAAATGGGGATCCTCCCAAACATAGGATTTAGCGTCGCTTTTCAGCTTAGCTTTCCTAGCATAAGAGAAACCAGATGGAAAATTACCTGTAACTAAGTAATTTACCATATCAGCATACCAGGGAAGGACTGCATGTACTCTGAAGAGTGTCTCATCGGGGAAATCGTCATTAAGAGGCAGGAGGTCTTCCTTTCTGACCAAGCGGCTCAGATGATCGGCTACTGGGTTCTCTACTCCTCTCCTATCCTTGATTTTCACGTCGAAGTCCTGGAGGAGCAAAATCCACCGAAGTAACCTCGGTTTCGAATCTTTCTTGGTCATCAGGTACCGAACAGCTGCATGGTCAGAGAAAACAGTTACTTGAGAGCCAATAATATAAGGACGAAACTTATCTAGCGCAAATATAAGGACGAAACTTATCTAGCGCAAATCCTAGAGGCATAATAAATGACACGACTCTTGTTTTCGATCCTCTGACCAAGCACTGCTCCCAAGGCATAGTTGCTGGCGTCGCACATTATCTCGAAAGGCAAGTCCCACTGGGGTGGGTGTATAATGGGCGCGCTCGCCAAACTATCCTTCAGCAGATCGAAGGCTTTTCTACACTCCTCCCCAAAATCGAACGTGACATCCTTCTGAAGGAGGTACGTCATAGGCATGTCTACCTTAGAGAAGTCCTTGATAAACCTGCGATAAAACCCTGCATGGCCAAGAAAAGACCGAACCTCCCTAACATTCGTTGGGTATGGCAGATTAAAGATAACATCTATTTTAGCCTTATCTACCTCTATACCCTTAGCAGAAACCACATGACCTAAAACGATTCCTTGACTAGCCATAAAATTACATTTTTCAAAATTTAGAACAAGGTTCATTTCAATACACCGTTTCAGGACATGCGATAAATTAGATAAACAGTCATCGAAGGAATTGTCATAAACTGTAAAATCATCCATAAACACTTCAATGCATTTTTCTACAAACTCAGAAAAAATACTCATCATGCATCTCTGAAATGTACCGGGTGCGTTACAAAGCCCAAAAGGCATCCTTCTAAATGCAAATGTGCCAAAAGGGCACGTGAACGTTGTTTTCTCTTGGTCTTCTTTGGCTATGGGGATTTGGTAAAAGCCAGAGAAACCATCGAGAAAACAAAAGAATGGCTTCCCAGCTAAACGCTCCACCATCTGATCGATAAAAGGAATGAGAAAATGGTCCTTCCTAGTGACCTCAATCAACTTCCTAAAGTCTATGCACATTCTCCATCCATTTTGAATTCTTCTGGGCACTAATTCATTTTTCTCATTCCTAACCACAGTTATGCCGGTTTTCTTAGGAACGACATGTATAGGACTGACCCACTTACTATCTGAGATAGGATAGATGATACCTGCTTCATGGAGTTTGAGGATCTCAGATACTACTACCTCCTTCATCGCTGGGTTGAGCCTCCTTTGGGGATCTCGTGAAGGTTTCGCTCCATCCTCGAGCAGGATTCTGTGCATGCACGTAGCTGGACTTAGCCCATGTAAATCTGTTAATGTCCATCCAATTGCCAGCTTGTGCTCTTTAAGAACTGCCATTAATTTCCCTTCCTGAGCCGGTATAAGGTCCTTCGCTTTGATGACCGACAACGTCTCATCATCCCTCAAATACGCGTATTTGAGATGATCAGGCAAGTCTTTCAACTCCAATTTAGGTGCCTGCAAAGTAGAAGGGAGCATCTTAACATGATTTTGAACAATTGCCAAAGCAGAGACAGTTGAATCACAATGTTCAGACATGGATGGTTCATGCAATTCAGATTCATCAAAAAGATCAGTTAAAAACAATGAGTCATCCCCATCTTTAACAGTCATGCATTCATCCTGATCTAGTAATTCAATTGTAGCTATTTGATAAAGAGAGTGGACACTCTCATCATGCTCCAATTCATTAGACACATTAACCTCAACAACTTGTCCACGATACTCAACAGATAGAGTGCCTGGTAATGAACTTTTGTACGTTCACAAATTTCAAGCTGTCGAGGCTTGCCAAAATGATATTTATAAGTCGATTATACCGACTAATTTATAGTTAGTGATTACCGGATCGAACCACAGGGAATTAGCTTAATTCAAACTTAATTAATTCTAAATTTCTAATGGTAAAAATAGGGGAAATTGGATTTTAAAAGGGAGCTCTAAACTATTGTAGCTAACGAAAAATTAAAACAATAAAAACTGTGAAGTAACAAATTTAAATGGCATGTTTGACTTCAAAGAATGGGATTGATCACAATTTACGTTCGGATCATCGATAACTAAATACATAGACACAACGCTTAAAGCACGCAATTCGTTTGGTTATTTCTAACTCAAACGACCCAAAGATACAATTAGAAAAGTGCAATTCTAATTGTTCTTGACAGTTACTCAAAATAAGGTGATCAATCCAAAAATGATTAACGGACAGAGACGGGAACATTGCGACGAATTAACCCGGAGACTAAATCGATTTTTCCTCTTTACCCAAAATCTAACATGAAGGTTATCTAATTTCTACCCCCAACTCTCACTTGGGATCAAACTAAATACCCATATTCAGATTTGTGTTACCTAGCGATTGAGGCAATTATACGTCCTAATCTCTAACGGTAAAGCATGCATAAGGACTCGGGCGTCACTCCTAATCAGTTACCCAAGCTATTTAGATGAAGAACAAGGACGAAGATGCATAAGGAAGACAATCTAATTCATACACAAATTAGGGCAAATCTCACCTTAATCCAAATTGATTACAATCCCAAACTAGAAATCAAACACTTACTTGTTTAGGTATCCATGGAGATGAAGAAGAGTGCCACAAATGGCTCAAAATGGCCAAAATTAGAAAGAGGTAGGAGAATAGCCAAAAGAGAATGCCCTAAATTAAGAAAAATGGGTATTTATACCCATTTTTCCATCGGGCCAGCACCTAGGCGCCATAAGTGGGCGCCAAGGCGCTGGGGGCGCGCGCGCGCAAAATTGGAGCAGCGCCTGGGCGCTAACCTCTCTGGAAAGAAATGATGACGGGCTCCTAGGCCCTGCGGGGCAGCGCCGCACCGTTGAGCTCTCGGGTTTTCGCGCAGAGGCGCTGGCGTCTCTGGTCTGGAACGATGTCGGGCGCCTAGGCGCTGCGTCTGGGTCTGGGAGGTTTGCGACAGCGCTTGGGCGCTGTCGGCCAGCGCCTGGGCGCTGGGCCTTCTGCCTGATGCCTTCGGTTGGGCGCATGGGCGCCGACCTCTCGGGTCTAAGCCCAATTTTTGGTATTTTTGGCTCCCGAGCTCCTTTTTGCCTATCTCTTTGACCCGAACACTTCCTGAAACTCCTAAAATGCCCGATTTAGCCTTGAAAAATCATGAATGGAGTTCTCGAGCTCTCGACCATGAATTTACCTACAAAAAGGCATTTAATCAATATTAAGCATGGTTTTTAGCTAGTATTAAACACATAATAATAGCTCTATTTTAGAGCTATCAAAATACCCCCGACCTAGATCTTGCTAGTCCTCGAGCAAGGTGTACTTGATTTATCTTATAAGAAACCACTTGCATGCTGACGACTCAAATCTCAAAACTCGTGAACACAAGATATTAATGCTAACGGAAAAACAAACAAGTGTATGCATAAGTTAAGAACATTTCAAAATTTTAAATCCTACTCTCTCATGTGTGTGTGTGCTTAGCTTCTCTTAATCTAGCTCTTATAGACCCGGAATTCCTTTAATCGATCCTAAGACTCGTTTTCCCCCTACTTCTAGCGTTGAGAACAGTCAAATGGCTTAACGGGTCGGAAAGAGCAACAAAACAATTGGCCCAATTCTTTTCTTCTTTTCCTTGGTACTTTATACCCTTTTCTTTTTATTTTTCTTTTTTCGAGAGAGCCTAACACGTCAAGCTTAATTCACTTCACGTTTTTAAGGACAAGTGTTCACTTCAATTAGTCACCCTTTCATGTAGTGGCAACCGTGGGTTACACGATCGCTCCTGATTACACGGGCGACACAAGAAGGAGGAACACCTCAAGAAAGAACATTTTTCATGCTTTTTACTCACAAAAAATTGAAAATTTTTAGGCATAAAGCTTTGCTTAAATAAAATGAGTTATTATAAATTCTAACACATCAAGCCTCCCTATATATGCCTTTCGAGGTGACAACGAATGCTCAAATCAAACAAAATAACTCTAAGCCTATCAGAATCAAGAGTAAGAGGGTTATGTGCTTAATGAATGTAGAGAGTATTCGGAAAAATTTTAAAATAAGCTCAAAATATGCATACAACTCATGGTTTACTCGAAATGCACAAATATGGAGTATTCACGAGTAAATCACAGACACTCCTCATCGGACAACATGCATTCAGATTCTCATACATCTCAAAATCAGAGCATCCATGCACAAAAACTATAAAGAAGTCCAAAACTAAACCCACCCCCCACCTAAAACATTGCATTGTCCCCAATGCAACTAATCCAACAGATAAAACAGTGAGAGCGATAAAATTATTAAGGGAACAGGAACCTCCCCTGAATTTTAACGGGATCGGTGGAAAGGGATGCGTGTCCTCATTTTTTCGAAATGGATCCGCAATGGTGGTCACTTCTCTTCTCTCACCTAAGAAAATAAGAAAACAAACTTAAACAACTAGAAATAAACAACAATAGTAAACTAATAACAAATATAAAATACAGTCCAAGCTCGGGTGCCTCCGAGAAGCGCAAATTTTTAGAGTCGATTTCTCGACTTTACCAACACTTTTTCAACCGTTCTCATACACGGGTGGCACTAGAAGTAGTGCAGCATCATAGCACTCGGCTTCACCCTCGTGGAAAATCTTCAAACGGTGGCCGTTCAACTTTTGCACCTCGTCCGAATCCAAACTTCAAATCTCTAAAGAGCCATAAGGGAAAATTTTAGTTATAATTTAGGGTTCTTTCCAACGGGAACGAAGCTTACCTGGCATGAGCTTGAGGCGGGAATTGAACAGTAGAACCTTTTGACCAACTTCAAAGTCCTTCTACAAGATTTTTCGGTCATAGAATTGCTTGGACTTTTCCTTATAGATCTTGGAATTCTCATAAGAATCCAATCGCATCTCATCCATTTCTTGCAGCTGAAGTAATCTTTCCTCGCCCGCTTCATCGAAGCTCATGTTGCATCTCTCGACTGCCCAGAATGCCTTGTGTTCTATTTCAACTGGCAAATTGCAAGCCTTACCGAAAACCAACCTATAAGGAGACATCCCTATAGGTGTTTTGTAGGCAGTGCGGTAAGCCCACAAGGCATCCTCGAGACGAAGGCTCCAATCCTTCCTACTTGGTTTCACAGTTTTCTCAAGCACCAACTTTACCTCTCTATTGGAGACCTCGGCTTGCCCGTTTTCTTGAGGATGGTACGCGGTGGACACACGGTGATGCACCCCATACTTCCTCAGCAAAGCCTCCACAGATCGGTTGCAAAAGTGAGTTCCCTGGTCGCTGATTATGGCTCGTGGGATTCCAAACCTGGTGAAAATGTTAGACTTAACAAATCCAACAACAGTATGAGAATCATTAGTCTTAGTGGCTTTCGCCTCAACCCACTTAGAAACATAATCAACAGCCAGTAATATGTATGAGAACCCACAGGAAGGAGGAAACGGTCCAATAAAGTCCATGCCCCAAATGTCAAAAATTTCACAAACTAAAACAGACGTTTGAGGCATCTCGTTCCTACAAGAAATGGACCCAACTCTGTGACATTTATCACAGTTTTACATAATTCGTATGCATCTTTAAACAAAGAAGTCTAGTAAAACCCGCTATCTAAAATTTTCCTAGCTGTTCTCCTAGGCCCAAAATGTCCCCCACATGCATAATCATGACAGAAAGTAAGTATGGATGCATGCATGCTCATGCTCAGGGACACATCTCCTAACAATTCTATCAGGACAGAACTTCCATAAAAAGGGATCCTCCCATACATAAGACTTAGCGTCGCTTTTCAGCTTAGCTTTCTTAGTAGAGGAGAAACCCGAGGGAAAGTTACCTGTAACCAGGTAATTTACCATATCAGCGTACCAGGGAAGCACTGCATGAATTCTGAAGAGTGTCTCATCGGGGAAATCATCGTCGATAGCCAGGAGGTCCTCTTTTCTAACCAATCTGCTTAAGTGATCAGCTACTGGATTCTCCGCTCCCCTCCTATCCTTGATCTTAACATCGAAGTCCTTGAGAAGCAAGATCCATCGCAGCAACCTCGGCTTCGAATCTTTCTTGGTCATCAAGTACCGAACAACTACATGATTAGAAAAGACAGTTATTTGAGATCCAAGTATGTAAGGACGAAACTTATCTAACGCAAATACAATAGAGAGGAGTTCTTTTTCTGTTGTGGTGTAATTGCACTGCGCTGGATTGAGTGTCCTGGAGGCATAATAAATGATACGGCTCTTGTTCTCGATCCTCTGACCAAGCACTGCTCCTAAGGCATAGTTGCTGGCGTCGCACATTATCTCAAAGGGCAAGTCCCACTAGGTGGGTGTATAATTGGCGCGCTCTTCAAACTATCCTTCAACATATCGAAGGCTTTTCTAGACTCCTCTCCAAATTCTAACGTGACATCCTTCTGAAGGAGGTACGTCATTGGCGTGGCAACCTTCGAGAAGTCTTTGATAAACCTGCGATAAAAACCTGCATGGCCAAGAAAAGATCGAACCTCCCTAACATTCGTTGGGTAAGGTAGATTAGAAATAACATCTATTTTGGCTTTATCTACCTCTATACCCTTAGCAGAAACCACATGCCCTAAAACGATTCCTTGACTAGCCATAAAATGACATTTCTTAAAATTAAGAACAAGGTTTGTTTCAATACAACGTTTTAGAACATGCGATAAATTAGTTAAACAGTCATCGAAGGAATTGCCATATAACGTAAAGTCATCCATAAACACTTCAATGCATTTTTCTATAAACTCAGAAAACATACTCATCATGCATCTCTGAAATGTACCGGGTGCGTTACAAAGACCAAAAGACATCCTTCTAAATGCAAATGTGCCAAATGGGCACGTGAACGTTGTTTTCTCTTGGTCCTCTTGAGCAATATGAATCTGGTGGAAACCAGAGAAACCATCGAGAAAACAAAAAAATGGCTTCCCAGCTAAACGCTCCACCATCTGATCTATAAAAGGAATGGGAAAATGGTCCTTCCTAGTGACCTCATTCAGTTTCCTAAAGTCTATGCACATCCTCCATCCATTTTGAACTATTTTGGGTACTAATTCATTTTTCTCATTCCTAACTACAGTTATCCCAGTTTTCTTAGGAACGACATGTATTGGACAGACCCACTTACTATCATAAACATGATAGATAATACCTACTTCATGGAGCTTGAGGATTTCTGACATGACAACCTCCTCCATCGCTTGGTAGAGCCTTCTCTGGGGCTCTCGTGAAGGTTTTGCTCCATCCTCAAGTAGGATTTTGTGCATGCACAAAGCTGGACTTAGACCTTGTAAGTCGGCTAGCGTCCATCCAATGGCCAGTTTGTGCTCTTTAAGAACTTCCATCAATTTCCCTTCCTGGGTCGGTATAAGGTCCTTCGCTATTATGACCTGCAACGTATCCTCATCACCCAAATACGCATATTTTAAATGTTCTGGCAAGTCTTTCACTGCCAATTTGGGTGCCTGCAAAGTAGAAGGAAGCATCTTAACATGGTTTTTAACATTCGCCAAAGTATAGAAAATTGGTACACAATTTTCAGTCAAGAGAGGTTCATGCATATCAGAATCATCAAAAAGTTCAGTTAAAAATAATGGGTCATCCCCATCCTCAACAGTCATGCATTCATCTTGTGCTAGTGTATCAATTATGTGTACTTGACAAAAATAACATACATCCTCATCATGCTCTTCTACATTAGGCAAATTAAACTCAACAACCTCTCTGTCATACTCAACAGATAAAATGCCCTTATCAACATTTATCTTAGTTTTAACAGTTTTCATAAAGGGCCTACCTATTAAGATCGAATCAGACAAAGAAGAAGTTCCATCCATTTTCAGAATATAAAAATCAACAGGAAAAATTAATTCATTAACTTGCACTAACACATCTTCAACTACCTCTAAAGGATGCACAAAAGATCTATCAGCAAGTTGTATAACTATTCCTGTTTCCTGTATTTTCTTTCAATTTCAGCTCCTGATAAATGGAATAAGGCATAAAACTAATCGAGGCTCCTAAATCCAGCATTGCTCTTCTAATTTTCATGCCTCCTATCTTACAAGAGAGAGAGAACATACCTGTATCGTCGCATTTAACCGGTAAGTTCTTTGTGATCAAAGCTGAGACGTTCTTACTTACCACGACGCGTTCACTCTCCTTTGTCTTCGTCTTGTTGGTGCATAATCCTTTTAGGAACTTGGCGTACCTCGGTATTTGCTTGATTTCATCCAACAGAGGGATATTGATCTCTACTTTCTTGAATGTGTTGAGAAACTCCTCCTCATAGGTTTCCTTAGGCGGTCTTGCTAACCTGCTGGGAAAAGAAGCCTTAGGCACATAAACTCTAGTACATGTAGGATCGAAATTTACCCCTTTCCACCGTGGTTCGGGATTTTCTGTCTCTGGCTCGATGTGGCCATGATCGACTTCCACCAGCGGGGTACTCGTGGGAAGCTGCTTCCCACTTCTCAGAGTGATCGCACTAGCGTTTTCTGCTTTCTGATGCTCCATCACTGTCAACATCTTACTAACTTGAATCACTGCTTCGCTCAGAGTTTGAAACTGCTCTCGAGTTTCCCTATGTTGTGTTTCAAGTATTTCCTCCAACGATCTACCTGAAACAAAAAGACAGGGTTGTAAATGATATTTCAAAGCAAGAACAACATTACTTACCTAAAAAAGTTTGGCCTTAAGCTCATCCACGTCCTTCGTCAGGCAAGTATGTTCCTTGTCTCTATCTTCACTCCGCTCCAAGCTTCTAGCTATGTTATAAATCAAAGTTCTAGCTTCGGCGGGTGTCTTATCCATGAGCGAACCTCCACTGGCGGCGTCTATCATCTGCTGGCCTTGGGGAAGCAAACCGTAGTAGAAACTTTGAATGAGGGACTGCTCAGTTATTTGATGATTGGGACAATCCTCGCATAATCGACCAAACCTCTCCCAGCACTCAAGGACGGTTTCCTCATTTCCTTGCTCAATTTTGTGTATCTCCCTTCTGAGGGCGACGGCCTTAGAAGCAGAAAAATACCTCTCTACAAACGCCCCATTTAGCTCACTCCAAGTCGTGATGGACCCAGTCGGTAGGTAATACATACAATCTCTCGTCTTCTCCTTCAAGGTGAAAGGAAAGGCCCTGAGATGGAGTTGATCTGCAGTGATGTCGTCGGTCCTAAATGACGAACACACCATCCGAAATGCCTTGAGGTGTCTGACGGGATCCTCATCTGTATTACCACAAAAAGAAGGTAATAAGTTAATCAGACCATCTTTAAGTTCAAAATTACCTGCAGCTACCGGATACATAATACTTGATGAGTTCCGGCCTAGCTCAGATGTTGCAAGCTGCCTCAAGGTTCTTTGTTGCTCAAAATTACCCCCGACCTCCATTTCAGCGCTTCTTTTGAATTTTCAAAGAATGACTACGCCTAAAAACTCAAACAAAAATGGGTAAAATAATACAAAAGAATTAAACTGTACAAACAAAGTAAAGAAAATTTTTAAAACAAACAAATTAAACTTAATCAAACCAAATTAAATCTAAATCCCCGGCAACGGCGCCAATTTTGGTAATGAACTTTTGTACGTTCACAAATTTCAAGCTGTCGAGGCTTGCCAAAATGATATTTATAAGCTGATTATACCGACTAATTTATAGTTAGTGATAACCGGGTCAAAGCACAGGGAATTAGCTTAATTCAAACTTAATTAATTCTAAATTGCTAACGGTAAAATTAATAGGGGAAATTAGATTTTAAAAGGGAGCTCTAAACTATTGTAGCTAACGGAAAATTAAAACAATAAAAACTGTGAAGTAACAAATTGAAATGGCATGTTTGACTTCAAAGAATGAGATTGATCACAATTTGCGTTCGGATAATCGTTAACTAAATACATAGAAAAGTGCAATTTTAATTGTTCTTGACAATTACTCAAAATAAGGTGATCAATCCTAAAATGATTAACGGACAGAGACGGGAACATTGCGACGAATTAACCCGGAGACTAAATCGTTTTTTCCTCTTTACCCAAAATCTAACATGAAGGTTATCTAATTTCTACCCCCAACTGTCACTTGGGATCAAACTAAATACCCATATTCAGATTTGTGTTACCTAGCGATTGAGGCAATTTTACGTCCTAATCTTTAACGGTAAAGCATGCATAAGGACTCGGGCGTCACTCCTAATCAGTTACCCAAACTATTTAGATGAAGAACAAGGAAGAAGATGCATAAGGAAGACAATCTAATTCATACACAAATTAGGGCAAATCTCCCCTTAATCCAAATTGATTACAATCCCAAACTAGAAATCAAACACTTACTTGTTTAGCTATCCATGGAGATGAAGAAGAGTGCCACAAATGGCTCAAAATGGCCAAAATTCGAAAAAGGTAGGAGAAGAGCCAAAAGAGAATGCCCTAAATTAAGAAAAATGGGTATTGATACCCATTTTTCCGTCGGGCCAGCGCCTAGGCGCCATAAGTGGGCGCCAACGCGCTGGGGGCGCAAAATTGGGGCAGCGCCTGGGCGCTAACCTCTCTGGAAAGAAATGATGACGGGCGCCTAGGCGCTGTGCGGCAGCGCCGCACCGCTGGGCGATCTGGGAATTTTAGATGTCGGGCGCCTAGGCGCTGCGGGGCAACGCCGCACCGCTGAGCTCTTGGGTTTTCGCGCAGAGGCGCTGGCGTCTCGGGTCTGGAAGGATGTCGGGCGCCTAGGCGCTGCGTCTGGGTCTGGGAGGTTTGCGACAGCACTTGGGCGCTATCGGCCAGCGCCTGGGTGCTGGGCCTTCTGCCTGATGCCTTCGGTCGGGCGCATGGGCGCCGACCTCTCGGGTCTAAGCCCAATTTTTGGTATTTTTAGCTCCCGAGCTCCTTTTTGCCTATCTCTTTGACCCGAACACTTCCCGGAACTCCTAAAATGCCCGATTTAGCCCTAAAAATCATGAATGGACTTCTCGAGCTCTCGACCATGAATTTACCTACAAAAATGCATTTAATCAATATTAAGCATGGTTTTTAGCTAGTATTAAAGACATAATAATAGCTCTATTTTAGAGCTATCAGTGCCCTTATCTACATTTATCTTAGTCTTAGCAGTTTTCATAAAGGGCCTACCTAATAAGATTGAAGCAGACGAAGAAGCAGTCCATCCATTTTCAGAATATAAAAGTCCACGGGAAAAATCAATCCATTAACATTAACTAATACATCTTCCACTACTCCTAAAGGATGCACCAAAGACCTATCAGCAAGTTGTATAACAACACCAGTTTCCTGTATTTCTTTCAAATTCAAATCCTGATAAACGGAATGAGGCATGACACTAATGGAGGCTCCTAAATCTAGCATGGCTCTTCTAATTTTCTTACCTCCAATCGTGCAAGAGAGAGAAAACATACCTGGATCGTCGCATTTTTCTTGTAAGTTCTTTGTGATCAAAGCATATACGTTCTTACTTACCACGACGCGTTCTTTCTCTTTTGTCTTCCTCTTGTTGGTGCATAACTCTTTCAGGAACTTAGCGTACCTTGGAATTTGCTTGATGGCATCCAACAGAGGGATATTGATCTCTACCTTCCTGAATGTGTCTAGAAACTCCTCCTCGTAGTTTTCCTTAGGCGGTCTCCCTAACCTGCTAGGAAAAGAGGCCTTAGGCACATAAACTCTAGTACATGTAGGATCGAAATTTACCCGTTTCCACCGTGGTTCGGGATTTTCTGTCTCTGGCTCGCTGTGGCCATGATCGACTTCCACCGGCGGGGTATTCGTGGGAAGCTCTTTCCCACTCCTTAAGGTGATGGCACTCGCGCTTTCCGCTTTTTGATTTTCCATCCTATTTACCTTCTCGGTCATAAGGGACATTTCCTTGTCCAAATCTTGCACCATAGTCCCAACGCTATCGAACTTGTCCAACGTATCTTGCTGTGTTTTGGAGGTTATTGCAAGGAGAGCTTGAAACATGTCATCAACAGTTCTACCTGAAACAGAAGATTGGGCTTTCAGAAAATCATCCTTTAAAGCAAGAACAACATTACACACCTCAAAAAGTTGGGCCTTAAGCTCATCCACATCCTGCATCAGGCGAGTCTGCTCCTTGTCTCTATCTCCACTCCGCTCCAAGCTTCTAGCCAAGTTGGAAATCAAAACTCTAGCTTCGGCGGGGGTTTTATCCATGAGACATCCTCCACTGGCGACATCAACTAACTGTCGGTTTGGCGGTAAGAGACCTTCGTAGAAATTCTGAATGAGCTGTTGGTCAGCTATTTGATGATTGAGACAATCCTCACACAACCGACCAAATCTCTCCCAACACTCGAGAACGGTCTCTTCCTTTCCTTGCTCAATTCTGTTTATCGTTCTTCTGAGGGCGACAACCTTGAGAGGGGGAAAATACTTCGCTAAAAATGCTCCTTGCAGCTCGTCCCAAGAAGTGATGGACCCAGTCGGTAGGTAATACATCCAATCTCTTGCCTTCTCCTTCAAGGTGAAAGGAAAGGCCCTAAGATGGAGTTGATCTTCAGTGATGTCGTCGGTCCTCATTGACGAACACACCATCTGAAATGCCCTGAGGTGTCTGATGGGATCTTCATCTGTATTACCACAAAAAGAAGGTAATAAGTTAATCAGACTAGCTTTAAGTTCGAATTTACCTGTAGCTACCGGATACAGTATACTCGATGAGTTCTGGCCTAGCTCAGATGATGCATGTTGCCTCAAGGTTCTTTGTTGCTCATAATTACCCCCGACCTCCATTTCTGCGCTTTTCTTAGATTTTCAAAGAATAACTGCGCTCAAAAACTCAAACAAAACGGGTAAAATAATACAAGAAAATAAAACTGTACAAACAGAAAGTAAAGAAAAAATTTAAAACAAACAAATTAAACTTAATCAAACCAAATTAAATCTAATTCCCCGGCAACGGCGCCAATTTTGGTAGTAGGATTTTTGAATGTCCTACAATATTTCTAGCTGTCGAGGCTTGCCAAAATAATATTTATAAAACCCGAATCCACAGAGCAGTTTGCAGCTTAATGGTAACGGGGTCGATCCACAGGGAATTATGAAATTCAATTTGACTAAGTTTAAATTGCTAATGATAAAAAGTGGGTAAAAAGATGGTAAAAAGATGGTAAAAAGATGGTAAAATGATGGTAAAAAATGGTAATTTGGTTTGTGGGAAGGAACCTCCAAGCATACAACGCTAACTGAAAATTAAATTGCGAAGTGACAAATTAAATGGACATGCTTAACTTCGAGTAATGGGATTGATCGCTATGGACATTCAGTTCATCGATACAAATAAATAGCTAACATGCTTCAACACACAATTCATTTGGCTAATTTCTAGCTCAAACGACCCAAACAAAAAACTAGAAAAGTGCAATTCTAATTATACTTGGCCAATAATCCATTTGATAACTCCATTTTGGAGCTAATTATCACTCTCTAATTCTAGCTAAATGTCGTATTTAATTAGTTAATATGTCTCGTTTGTAGGAGAATTGCGGCGAAGAGCTCATATGTCCATTGGACTCGTTTCGTAGCTAAAAGCGGTGTTTTAACGCTGTTGCGTGCTCAGTGTGTAAATAAAATGGAATGCGAAGAGCACTCAGATCATGCAAGCATACATGGTCTGCAGCAAGTGATAAGTATTTTTTACTTCGTTTTCCCACAGAGATTGGGTTTAGTTACTAACGAGTTGAGGAGCTAAATTAGATAAGGTAAGTTAAATTGGGAAGATTTGGGGTTGGTGTACCGAAATAATAAGGAAGTAAGAAAGATGCGATCATAAACGGGAAGTAAGTAAAGAGCATAAGCAATAATGCGAAGAAGAATATTTGCGGGTCTCGCAATGTTTTAGCAATAAAATTCGCAAAGACAAAAAGTTAATAAAAAGATTAAGGCAAAAAGCATAAATGTTTTATTGCGATTCTCGCAATAATCTAGCAATAAATTAGCAACGTTTTTAATGTAAAGTAAGGCAGCAGGGTCGACTTAAGACTCCTCTATAGGCACTTAACTACGATCATTCAGCAGTAGATTAACATATCATGCATCGTTTTAGCTCAGTCTCATGCATCTCTCGATTACATGCATTAGATCTTTAGTTCACTCATATCCAAGTAAGACATAAACACCTATTAATACAAGCAAGCTAATGAACGTGGTAGGAGAATGCCTATTCCTAGGTCGTTTTCTGGTTACCATAAAAGGCTAGCATGAATGGATGACTCTGAACTTTTACTCCTTCCGGAGATTAGGAGTTCTTTAGACAAAATGGATGGCCGGTCGAAATTGCCCGTGGGATGAAGCTTACATACATTCAATGCAATCATACTACCCTACATGCTGAATTCTCGTATTTCTAGCCTACAGATTCATCTTTAGCAGACCTCTCTTAGATTAGTTACTCATGGTTTTCGAAGAACTAAAAGGGATGGATTGATTGATCATGATTTAAAGAACTTAATAAAAGCAATTGAATAAGGAAGAACAAAATGAAGAACTCAACAAGACTTAATTGATTACTCTCTAAAAATAAGGTTTAGAACACTTCATAAGAACAACATGTAACGATATGAAAGCAGTAAGATCAAGTGTATGATGGAGCGACATGCGCAGCGGAAAGCGATTTCGGACCGATGATACTCTAATTTCATCAATTTAACAAATAGAAAACATGCTCTTAAAGCGGAAATGAGAAAAAATAGAAAACATACCCTCGAAGTTCTAATTTTTCTTCGCGTTCCGCCGGCCGTTCTTCGTCACGAACTCTTCTAGCTTCTTCTCACGAACGTGCCGAGGACCACCCCAGGTAGTCCCGCTATCCTCGGCGCCGAGCAACGGTGTTGTGGGACACCGTAGAAAGAAGAAAAGAAAAGAAACAAAGAAGAAGAACTGATGAAAAAGGCTGAAGAACAGAGCTTGAAGAAGACTCAATGTTCAAGGCAGAAACGAAAAACTTCAAAGAATCAGATTCTTCAAAATTTTCATTTTTTTTATGTACCCACAAAGGCACTAAGCCAAAACCTTTTTATATAACAATTATATAAATATGTATATATATATATATAATCTTAACATATGTCTTACATGCACAATGCATGTAAGACATATATATAATTATTATTATTTTTAAAATTAATTAAAATTAATTAATTTTAAATAATAATAAATATTTTTATTTATTAAACTTTTTAATAAATAAAATATATATATATATATATTAATTAATTAAACTTTTTAATTAATTAATATTATTTAATTCAATATCAAATATTAATTAAATAATATGGCTAAACTCGGTTTTCCGAAAACCGATATTTTTTGCACATGAATTCTATTCATGTTTTAGACCATTCTCATATTTAAATCATATTTAAATATGTCCATCATTCTTCCAAAAACCGAATTTGAACAATTCAAATTCTTTTTCCTTTTTCTTTTATTTTCTCTTATATTGTTGCACGGCGTTATCCGAGCTAGCCAGGAGAACCTAAAGGACCTACAGATCATGAGCTCCAACGATACGAGATTATTCGGTCAAAACTCTTTTAACCCGAATCAATCAACTTTCGTTAACCCCCGGAGACTCCACTAAAGTCCGAGGGCTGCACTCCCCTCACTGTAGATATATTGTGTCCTCTTGATATAACCGTCATGGGCAAGTCGACCCTTCACAGGTTGTTCGTAACCACCGCTAGGCCATTTAAACCGTTTAACCCCTGCGTTACTTCTTTATTCCTTAATTACCACTGACACCTCTAATGAACAATTGATCAGTGGTCCAACCAACTGATCAGAAACCCTCTCTAACGAGGAGAGGGTAGGCGCCTATTGTTCAAGCCCTGGAGTCAGCTATTAAGGGAACAACCTATCTACTAACCCTGAAGAGCGGGTTAGGAGTGAACTCCATCTTACTACACTATGTCCCCAGCTACCTATTGGACTTTATCCCTGAGATGGTAGGCTTATTGAGCGGACATCCTGCCACTCTCACCCATACAAATCTAAGGATACTGTCTAATAAGCAGGAGTTCATAGTAAGCTCAGGATTGAGATCGAGTTACCTAGGCCATCAGGTGAAATAGTCGGTCTCTTCAGTAAACGGCGTTATAAAGAGAGAGCGACTTTTCGTGGTTCAGTCTTACGCAAACTCATCGCGTAGGATGCCCCCGCTCGCACATCTCGATGTGAAACGACTCGGATCACATCGTTTTGTACAATACAAAACGGGCCGCATCCAATAGTGTTACCAGGATAAGGTACCCAGCCTTATCCATATACTATAGACCGTTTTGACTGTCTACTTGAGCTTGACCCACATTCATGTCATACATGAAACTCAAGTATCCATGATCGTCAAGGGTGTTGGTCATTGGTATAGATTAATGCAAACACGTTTCACTTTATTCCAGCAAACACCTTTACTGAATAAAACTTAATAACTCATTATTACTAAATAGATAAATTACAAACATAACTGTTTACAAACCACGGGTTTTAGGACAATAAACCCAACAAACTCCCACTTGGACTTAAACGTCCGTGGTGTACATGTTGGCGAGGTGAACTATAATATCATATATCTATAGTCTTCTCCCACTATCCTATTTAGCAACCCGGATCCCTAAACTCTTTAGGTATCTCTCAAACACTTTAGCCGTGAGAGACTTAGTAAACATATCAGCATGAAGTACTATGAGGCTTTCCATGTGACCATCACATCTCCTCATCCGCACTACTTAAGAGCTCAAAAAAACACTTTTTTTTAATGTTGCTAAACAAGCTGCAACAAATTTTAGCTTTTATAGAGGAATCAGCAATACAACTCTTGTATTCCATTCCTTTATACTATGACAAATTATTAACCGATATAACTGACAACTCCCACTGCATAAAACATATCGGGTCATCTATCTCATAAGAGATAGATCTTAACCCAATAAGTGTTAATGCGTAGGGACAGCACCTCATAACATCGATTATTAACAACTCTTGTCAATATCAGATGTTAGGAGATTACACTAGCGATTTGTTCTTACGACTCAGATTAATCTGAATCCTTAGAATAAACAAGATCTCACCCAGATCACATATCTGGAAACAGGTCGCTAGTTTATGCTCAAGTGCCAGAAACTACATCCTATAACATTCTCAATGAATAGGACATTAATTACGGAAACATATTATGAAAGCTATAGTATTGATAAAACACTTGCCCGACAAAGTTTATCAATAACATGTTTAAGCCATAAGATTCGATTTGAACATCAAACCTTAATCATTCAAGATTAAGTTGCTAGTTTCAATCCATAAAAGAATTGAATAAGCTAACAAAACTATTTTGTTCTTAATCTTGCATATGACTCTTAGAGAGATTATGACTTATAGACACTCTGATCAAGATAGCTAGTCTTGATTTCTATTTATCTTATCCTATCTAGTATAGAACAAGAAAAATAGATGAGAGTCGTCTAACAACTTACATCTGGTAACAAGTAAACAAGTTGATACACAATCAACCTCTTCACTTTGGGACTGTCCCATTACCAGAAAGTCAAGCCTTAAAGGTTTTCACCTTAGAGGCTCGGTCATTTAACCCCTCGAAGATCTACAGCTTCGAACCATTGGTCCTTGTCTAAATAATTCATTATCTAATTAAAGACAACGAATCCTCAAGTCATCATCTGGTATGATAACTTGAGTTTTATAGACAAACCAATAAGTTAGGGTTTTCTCAACTATTGAGAATAACCAACTCTACTATCAACAACCCTTGTTGATTTAGATATAGCTTTCCTCTAATACGCCTAGTCTTAACATCCATGTTGTTTTCTGAATTAATAGAACATGCAGGTATACATCTTTTGTGAAAATGAACTGTTCATTTATATACACCAAAAGATACTTATATACATATGCTCAAAATTACAGAAATATGTACAACTTAATTACACATATCACATATGTGATTTAGGTTCATACAGACAACAACATAAAAAAAACACAAAACTCCCACTGTGCAGCTGAATAGACGTCTACTCAAGTCATCCAACACGGAGAAACCGACAATCAGGAACTAGTTTCCTGAAAGAAAAACAAACATGATTAGTGGTTCCTGAAAAAACATTCAGGTATGACATTCATAAATCCACTATACATGTTTAGACAAATAAATCTCATTTACCTTGTCGTTCTTTCTCGGGATGTTTCTCCGCAAGGTATTTTGGGCATTTGCGCTTCCAATGCCCATCTTCGTTACAATGGAAACATTTCCCTTTGTCAGAAGACTTTACCTTGGCCACTAGCATAGGAGCTTTGCCTTTTCTCTTGTTACTCTTCTTCTTACGAATAGTCCTACTACTCGTAGCAGTTGCTTCAGACTTACTCCCAGACCCGGCCCCCTTCAGGAACTTCTTCGAAGTGACTACATTAGCCTCCTTCTCTTTTCCTTTAGAGGCATGAAGGGTCTGGTAAGTCTGCAACTCGTGCAGAAGAGTGGTCAAGTTGAATTCTATCTTATTCATGACCATGTTTGATCTGAAATTCAGGAAACTCTGCGGGAGAGATTCCAAGATAAAACTTACTTGACTCTTCTCGTCAATCGCGGCCCCGTTTACTTCTGCCGTCATGAAGTGGACCATCATATTAAGGACATGTTCCCTAACAGAGGTTCCTTCCTTCATTCTAGCATTATAAACGAATTTGAGGGCTTCATGGCGAAGAGACGAGGACGGTTGTCCAAACATCTCTTGCAATGAAGACATGATTTCTTTAGCAGAAACCATAACCTCATGCCTCTTGGCCAAGACATCTTGCATGCTTGCCAAGATATAGACTCGGGCTTTATCATTAGCCCTAATCCAGCGATCGTACGCCTCACGAACAGTTCGTGAAGCGTTTGAGCCAGGAGTTGGAGGACAGTCCTCTGTCAAGACAAATCTCAGGTCATCCAACACAAGAATCGTATTCAAGTTGGATTTCCAAGTTCCGTAATTCTCTCCGGTAAGTTTGTCGTTAGCTAATAATTGTACAAAAGAGCTCGCCATGCTGAAAAAGAATGTAAACCTATTAGTGAAACGGTTTTAACCTATTTAAACCAATTAAAAACAAACTTTAGCAGTAAATAAAGTACCCAAACTCTTTATTTACTAGCTACGATACTTTAGTAAGTCAGAATGATCGCTGCCGAATGGCAGTCGAGTCACTCCTTTACTAAATCAAGACATTCTTGACTAAATGCTAACTCTAGAATAACTCATATTCCTATAGCATCTTAGTTATCGTTTTTGGTCTGGATTTACTAACTCCTTAGCAAATCCCGTAAGTGTGACCCTCCATTTTTAGAACGCACAGAACGGCCCCAACATAGCAACCGAATGGAATGTCAGTGTTGGGAATGGCCCTGTGTTTCACTATCCATAAATGGTGACTGAGATGTTCGATCTCCCATGCCCCGCCCTCCGAATGGATGGTGCCACTAAGAGCAACCTGCAGGCGGAACATGGGAATCTTACGGTTCAGTCCAACAGAGGAGACCACAGGAAGCACCGACGAGCTTCCTTCACCCACTTACTATAGATACTTACTCCATTCACCTTGCTATTGAAAGTTGCAAATACCATCCGAATGGGGATGCCCTATTGACATCACGAGGCCGAGCAAAATTCTCACGTTGTGAACTATAGGGAGTGCGTAGCAGGAGAGGGATATATCATATATTCCTTCTCAACACTTCTACTAAGCATCGTGGACGGTGTTTAGGGTAAATACTCAGGTTTTATCTGGCTAAGTAAATAAAACCTTAAGTCTAGGCAAACTATTTACCTGAGATGTCTAGGTTATTAACAGAATTAATTAACCTCACACCTCTCCCGCACGCTCATAAAGCCTGGTTAACTTTACTCAAGTACCGGATCGTCCCCAGGTAGGAGGTGTTCCGTAAACCGTCAGCTTAAATACCTCCAACCTCGAACAGGATTTCACCGGGTGAGTTTCTCATAACCTTAGCATTTACGAGATAACGACCTATTCATCTAATGAACCCGATCGAACCATTAACCCTAAATGAACATGTTCTTTTCTTTGTTATAGTTTTTAAAAGTCTAAGTCATTTTTACAACGCTTGCAAAAGCAGACTTTCTATAACAACTATCTATATGCTTCTCAAACATACATTCGCTAAGGCATGACAAGTTGAATATTTAACTTCATAATCAATATAACACTTATATCGATTTTGCTCTTTAAACATACAACTCCTAATTCATAAATTAATATAACACTTATATCAATTTTTAATGAATTAAGCATGCATCCTATACATTATAACAATTATAACATACAATATGCATAAAACTAATGTTGAATGTATTAATTTCATAATTAATATAACACTTATATTAATTATTCTATTAAGTAAACAACATCAAATTCACGAATTAATATAACTCTTATATTAATACTCATGAATTTAAACATGCATATACATTACAACACTTATAATATACAATAAGCATAAAACTAGGATAACCAATGTTGTACGTTTAATTTCATAATTAATATAACGCTTATATCAATTTCTCTATTAAACTAACAACATTCAATTCATGAATTAATATAACTTTTATATTAATTCTTATGAATTCCTAAATATGCATACTATATATTATAACACTTATAACATATTTACTATGCATGGAGCATGCTTCCTACGGTGGGATTTTAAATCTATATGGCATACGTTATGCACATTAAACATGGATTTCAATTAAAACATACATTCACAATGCATAATTAATTAAACACACTAAAGTGGATCGATTTTGGCATTTAGCAAGCAATAACTATTTTATTACAAGCTTGAACAACAAGCTACGTCTTGAGCGGACTTCGAACTCTTCGCACCGCCTTGGACCAGCTTGCTCCCTCCGAACGCTTCGGCCAAAATTTCTCTTCGAATTTCTCCTCGTATTGCCTAGAACGAGTTTGAACTTATACCGAACATTTCGGCGAGTTTCAAACTCAAACTTCTTTCACAAAGAAACCTATATGGACTCTAATGACTCTAAAAATACAGACGCTTCAGCACACATTAAAGCCCATACAATCTCGGGCAATTACAAATAATGAAATTCAAATAGAAACTATGCCAAAATCGATATCCACTTTAGACTCCAATTCAGAAACAATTTCTAAATTAAAATACCCACCAACTTAAATTGATGCAAATTGAGTTAATCACAAAATCGCTCTGATACCAATTGATGGAGCGACATGCGCAGCGGAAAGCGATTTCGGACCGATGATACTCTAATTTCATCAATTTAACAAATAGAAAACATGCTCTTAAAGCGAAAATGAGAAAAAATAGAAAACATACCCTCGAAGTTCTAATTTTTCTTCGCGTTCCGCCGGCCGTTCTTCGTCACGAACTCTTCTAGCTTCTTCTCACGAACGTGCCGAGGACCACCCCAGGTAGTCCCGCTATCCTCGGCGCCGAGCAACGGTGTTGTGGGACACCGTAGAAAGAAGAAAAGAAAAGAAACAAAGAAGAAGAACTGATGAAAAAGGCTGAAGAACAGAGCTTGAAGAAGACTCAATGTTCAAGGCAGAAACGAAAAACTTCAAAGAATCACATTCTTCAAAATTTTCATTTTTTTTATGTACCCACAAAGGCACTAAGCCAAAACCTTTTTATATAACAATTATATAAATATGTATATATATATATATAATCTTAACATATGTCTTACATGCACAATGCATGTAAGACATATATATAATTATTATTATTTTTAAAATTAATTAAAATTAATTAATTTTAAATAATAATAAATATTTTTATTTATTAAACTTTTTAATAAATAAAATATATATATATATATTAATTAATTAAACTTTTTAATTAATTAATATTATTTAATTCAATATCAAATATTAATTAAATAATATGGCTAAACTCGGTTTTCCGAAAACCGATATTTTTTGCACATGAATTCTATTCATGTTTTAGACCATTCTCATATTTAAATCATATTTAAATATGTCCATCATTCTTCCAAAAACCGAATTTGAACAATTCAAATTCTTTTTCCTTTTTCTTTTATTTTCTCTTATATTGTTGCACGGCGTTATCCGAGCTAGCCAGGAGAACCTAAAGGACCTACAGATCATGAGCTCCAACGATACGAGATTATTCGGTCAAAACTCTTTTAACCCGAATCAATCAACTTTCGTTAACCCCCGAAGACTCCACTAAAGTCCGAGGGCTGCACTTCCCTCACTGTAGATATAATGTGTCCTCTTGATATAACCGTCATGGGCAAGTCGACCCTTCACAGGTTGTTCGTAACCACAGCTAGGCCATTTAAACCGTTTAACCCCTGCGTTACTTCTTTATTCCTTAATTACCACTGACACCTCTAATGAACAATTGATCAGTGGTCCAACCAACTGATCAGAAACCCTCTCTAACGAGGAGAGGGTAGGCGCCTATTGTTCAAGCCCTGGAGTCAGCTATTAAGGGAACAACCTATCTACTAACCGTGAAGAGCGGGTTAGGAGTGAACTCCATCTTACTACACTATGTCCCCAGCTACCTATTGGACTTTATCCCTGAGATGGTAGGCTTATTGAGCGGACATCCTGCCACTCTCACCCATACAAATCTAAGGATACTGTCTAATAAGCAGGAGTTCATAGTAAGCTCAGGATTGAGATCGAGTTACCTAGGCCATCAGGTGAAATAGTCGGTCTCTTCAGTAAACGGCGTTATAAAGAGAGAGCGACTTTTCGTGGTTCAGTCTTACGCAAACTCATCGCGTAGGATGCCCCCGCTCGCACATCTCGATGTGAAACGACTCGGATCACATCGTTTTGTACAATACAAAACGGGCCGCATCCAATAGTGTTACCAGGATAAGGTACCCAGCCTTATCCATATACTATAGACCGTTTTGACTGTCTACTTGAGCTTGACCCACATTCATGTCATACATGAAACTCAAGTATCCATGATCGTCAAGGGTGTTGGTCATTGGTATAGATTAATGCAAACACGTTTCACTTTATTCCAGCAAACACCTTTACTGAATAAAACTTAATAACTCATTATTACTAAATAGATAAATTACAAACATAACTGTTTACAAACCACGGGTTTTAGGACAATAAACCCAACAGTGTAATGGAGAATGAATCAGAACAATGTCACGAATGGAATCAGTAGAGAGGAAAACAGTAACGAAAGCTGTAAAAGTGCACGGATCTCCTCGTCGCAAACGCCTCGAATGAGCTCTGTTTTTCCTTCATCATCTGTCTCTTTTTATAGCCTCTAGGTGGTTGCAAAAGGCTGCTCATTAATCGTGGATCACCATTAAACTTTGTGAGGTAGTCAAGCTTGACATGTGGCAGCAGCAGGGAGAGTTGACGGCTGGAAAATCTCAGTCAATAAAGACTGATGGCTGCAAAGAAATGCAGCAGCAACGACTGTTTCCTTGCGATTTCCTTGCGAGGGCCGCAATGCTTCATTGCGATTTCAGCAATGTTTCCGCAAAGTTTCCTGCAATGTACATTTTAGCTTGTTTTACATCATTTTACATCCTTTTTCGTTCCTTTTCCAAATAAGTCCTATTTTAGCATCATTTCTCAAATTCTCGCATTTAGGCACACATTAAGCTAACTTCTAACAAAAACACTCAAGAATGTACATGATTTAAAGGTAAATATAGCCCTAAATAATGTACTTTTGGCGAGGTAACACACCCCCAAACTTGAGTTATTGCTAGTCCTCGAGCAATATAAAGGCTTACTTTGGCTGCTAAATCTTGTCTTTCAAACTCTACCTAGCTGACTTGCTGACTTCCCTAGGCTTACTATCAAAGGCATTGTTGTCCTGTGACACTCTGCTAAGTTCAAACTAACTTCATATTCTGCCTATTCTGATTTCCCTTGCCTTTAAAACCTCTTGTTTTTACTAACTCCCTAACCGATGGTTTATCTGCCTATATCACTGGGTTCATTGTGCAGTTATCCCTAAGCTTTGAAATTCTCCCTAGTTTTAACTCAGACTCAGTACATGCTTCAAATGTTTTTATTTTTGAATTACTTAGGATTCCTTAAAGTCATGTCAGGCTTAGCACACACGAGTATCAGAGTTCAGTATCCATAGAACAAACTAAGCCCTGGCACCACTATGTTGGATAGACACTCATCTCCCTTGACAAACCTTCAAGCTACAGCCCTGTGCTTAGCAAACTAAGGATCAGAGTTCAATTTCACAGGACATCTAAGCACTTAGGCCGTAGCTCTTTGGCACACATTCTTCTTCCTTGGTTTTATTTTTCCCTTTTTTCTCTTTTGGCAAAGTCTTCTCTTTGAATTTCCTTTTGATGCAGTGCCACTTGTGGGTTACACAAATGGCCCTGATTACTCAGCATCCTTAGAGAGAGACAATTTTCTTTTGCTTTCTTATTCATTTTTTTTTTTTTTAGAAGAAGAATGCCTATATTTTTCAAAGGAGAAGGAGTGTTCCTAGGCCTAGAGGTTGCCTCCCCCAAACTTAAAATCCTCATTGTTCTCAATGAGAGTCTGAGGTGGCACACCCCCAAACTTATCTTAGAAGCATCTAGTCTAAATAAAAACCAGACATACTTAAAACCCCTAGGGATAAAATGACCCTCCTAGTTCAGATAACTCATAAGCAGAAGTGTTATAAAACCAACATGGTAAGGTCTAACAGAGGTACATGCTCAGCATTCTACGAAGCTAATTGGTGGAGCTCCTTTATGTGGAACTCCAAATTCGAGTTGTCGAGACTCGCCAAAATATAATTTATAAGCCTATTATCAATAGCTTTGCAGCCAGTGGTAACAGGGTCGATCCAAGGAGAAGTTATGACCGAAATTAAATTAAAGTTGAAATTAATTAATTGATTGGGTTTGTGTAACGGGGGGATTTTTAAACATGCAAAGTAAGCAATTGAACACTAACGGAAGAATAAAAAGAGAGAGAGACGCGTGCACGGTTTGGGGATTTTCGGGATTTAATTGTTAGACATCTTCAGCTTATCATTTAACACAAATTCAAGGCAAGCAGTTTGTAGTACACACGGTCGATTACCCGAGAAGCCCCAAGGTAACCGGCTCCATAGAAATTAATTAAACCACACAGTTCTAATTAAACATTATCTAAAATTGCATTAAGGTGATCAGCCCCAAATTTATTCTAGATAGTCACTAGCGAACCGCGACAGACATTCGAGCACGTAATCTAATTGCTAACTGATTGCCCGCAAACGCCGTATGCAATCAACAACCATCATGCATGACTCGATACTCCAGTTTAGTTTTACCATTCTGTGTTACTAATCGAATAGTGAGAGGCACGACATCGCTACTCTTTAACATTAACAAAATGCTAGAAAATGCGAGTGTCAATCGGCAAAATCTAACATATGCATAGGGTTAAGCAAGAATGATAAATGCATACAAAACAGCCACCAATTTATAAACTAAGCATGAATTATCAAAGCTAAAAGAGTCTAACAAAAATCTCTCAAATGTATCCCAAACCGTTCACCCTTACCTTAGCCGTCCATGGAACGGGTTGTCATCACCGCTCCAAGGGAAGCCATGGAAGTCGTCATTAAACTAATACAACTTACAAGCTCATAAACAAGCCACAAATGGCGGAGCTAAGGGGAAAAATGGGGAAAAACCGAGAGGATGAAGAAGAGAAATCGTCCAAAATTGAAGAAGATGTCTGCAGAAATCGTCATTACAGCATCTTTAAATCGACGTAGCGTCGAGACGCTAGGGCAGCGTCGCGACGCTACGCCCTAAGTAATCCGCGCGCGCCTCCTCCGGAGCGTCTCGACGCCGCAGCAGGGTCTCGACGCTTCGGCAGCGTCGAGCTAGCGTCTCGACGCTATTGCTCGATGCTAGCTCTCGGGTTTGGGGCTGGAAAAATTGCCTCTCCTAGGCAATTTTGGTCCGTTTCTTCTCGGATCGACTTGCCCTTTCCCGATGCACTCCCGGGGCGTTAAAACTCCGCTTTTAGCTCCAAAACGGGTCCAATGGACGCACGAGCTCTTTGCCGCATTTCTCCTACAAACGAGATCAATTATACAATTAAATGCGAACTTTAGCCATAATTAGGAAGTGAATAATAGCTCCAAAATGGAGTTATCAAACACCCCCAACTTGAATCTTGCTAGTCCTCGAGCAAGGCTACAAAGAAATTGACTCTAAGGACACGCCTACATGCTACTAACTCAAACCTCCATGCATTTTGAAAATGTAAACACAACATAATCATGAAAGCAATTCGTGCATGCATTTACTACGAACATATCAAAAATTAACTATTGCCCCCTAACGTGTGTGTGTGCTAGACAACCTATCCTAAACTCACGTAAGCCTGGAAAAACCACATGCAACATCACATCCCGTTTTCCCCCTACTTCTAGCGTTTAAGAACAGTCTACACTTGACTTACACGAGAGAGAGAAGCAAATTAAGAGACCTAAGTATTTTCTCATTCCTTTTTTCTTTTCACGAGTACTTGTACTCTTTATTAAGGTTCTTTGAACCAACAATTTATTCTCTTTTTCTTTCCCACCTCGAGTTGCCTGACACGTCAAATTCATGCATAAACTTCACGTTTTTAAGGACTAACGCTCACTTCTTAAGTGCACTAATAAGAAGGAGGAGCGCCTCGAGAGGATTTTCTAACCAACATGCTTTTCTATTTTTTTTTTTACTTTAGGCTTAGCGTAAGCTACCTCAATTAATCAACTACTAACTCTCATGCAACAAGCTACCTAAGAGTGCCTTTCGGGGTGACAACGAGAATTAACGCTACATGCAATTTACTAAGCCTACGGAATCTAAGACGAGGTTGCTAAGTGCGCGAAAGATGCAAGGGAGCAACAGAAAAAAATTTAAAATTTTTGACATGAACCTAATAAGTGCAAAACTCATGCAACAACTAGATTATGTACGTGCTCAGATTTCCAACATGCATTTCCTAGATTATCATCGTTAGAAAACAGTAAACAGAGTCCCAAGCACTTCAATATCAAAATAGCACTGCTCAACCGACTACACATGCATATCCATAAATCCAACTCCACCCCTGGCAAAGAGATTTTCTTAACTTAATAAAAATTTCTCTAATGTTCAGGTTGTCGAGACCCGCCAAAATAACATTTATAAATCTGATACTACAGAGCTTTGCAGCTAGTGGTAGTCGGGTGTCGAACCACAAGGAACCAAAATTATTTTCTCTTAATTAACTTCTATTTGCTTTAAATAAAACTCAAAGTAAAACAGTAAAATAAAGGGGGAAAACGCTAACGGAGAATTTAATGTAAAACAGAAAAAATAGCTAACGGAAAAATAAAATAAAATGCTAGAAAAATAAATGCGAGAAAAATAAACGGAACACGTGCTCCTAATTTGAGTGTCGGGATTGGTTGTTGATGTGGTTCGGATCATAGACACAAAATATACTTAGCCGGTTTTTGTTAACACTCACACACATTAAAAGACCCAATTAAAACAAGTGCTCCCATGTTTTAATTAGAACTAATAATCCCAATTAATTAATAAGGAATTGACAGCTCCTAACTAAACTTCGCTAATAATTCTAACTTAGGGGCGATCGCTCTCCCAAATTAGGATTAGTCGCGAGCGACGGGTATTCATGCGACGAGTCCATTGATGAAATCTCTAACAATGGGACTCGATTTTATTCAATCTCTATATTTTATCAACAACCCAAACAAATGTGGCCACATTTAATTCAGAATGCTATATTAAATTACTCAAAACATGAAGTGCGATCGCTAAGTCATGAATCTTTAATCTAACCAACACACAATTAACTAAACGGGTGTCAATCATTAAGAAAATCATGCTGGACATTAAGAACGATGCTAGAGATGAATTGAATGCTAGAACAAGCCAAGAAGATGATAAAAAGTTCAGATCTCACCTAATACATCAACAACACAAACCCTAGACCCAAATTAGAGCACTTACCTTAGTTGCCCGTTGTGAAAATCAAGAGAAATCAACTTAAAATGTATTAGTATGGGTAATAAATGTGTTTTGGCTCAAGATTTGAGCTCTACAACAAATGGGGGCGGAAGAAATTGAGAGAGAATGGGAAAGAATGGGAAAGAATGACCTAAAAACAGCAAAAACGGACTTAAATACCCATTTCTGCGTCAGACTAGCGCCTAGGCGCCATAAGTCAGCGCCTAGGCGCCGCGGGGGCGCGCGCACAGAATCGGGACAGCGCCTAGGCGCCATAAGTCAGCGCCTAGGCGCTGAGCCCTCTGGAAAAATTACAAACTTGGCATTTTTGTAGACTTTTAATGTCGGGCTTCAGGACTTTAGATGACGGTTATTTTGCGTCAGGGAAAGGGCTGCGCGCGTGGGCGAGGCGAGGCGGCCTGGGCGCGGGCGAGGCGGCGCGCGGGGCGCGCGGGCGTGCGGCTGGGCGCGGCGTGCGCGCGGTCTGGGCGCGGCATGCGCGCGGGCGTGCGCGGGCGTGGGCGTCTGGCTCCGATTGGCGCCTGGGCGCTGCCCTCTCGGGTGTAAGCCCAATTTTTGGTCGTTTTGGCTCCCGAGCTCCGTTTGGCCTATCTTTTTGACCCGAACACTTCCCGAAACCTTTTAAATGACCGTTTTAGCCCCGAAAATCATAAATGGACTTCCCGAGCTCTTCGCCACGAAAACACCTATAAAAAGGCAATTTAACTAAATTAAGCATGGCATTTAGCTAGATTTGAGGCTATAATTATAGCTCTATTTTAGAGCTATCAAAATACCCCCACCTGAATCTTGCTAGTCCTCGAGAAAGGAACACTTAGATTTATCTCATAGAAATAAGCATGCATGCTGACGACTCAAATCTCAATACTTGCAAAAACAAGATAATCATGCTAACGGAAAACAATCAAGCATATGCATAAATTGTGAATATTTCAAAATATTAACTCCTATTCCCTATGTGTGTGTGTGTGATTAGCGCCTCCTATCCTAGCTTCCAAAGACCCAGAACCACCTTAATCGATCCTAATACTCATCTTCCCCCTACTTCTGGCAATGAGAACAGTCTAATGGCTTTTCAATGTCGGAAAGAATAACAAAACAAAAGGCCTAACTATTTTTTTTCCTCTTTTCTTTTCTTGAGAGCCTAACACGTCAAGCTTTTAGTTTGCTTCACGTTTTTAAGGACTAGTGCTCACTTTCGTTAGTTGCCCTTTCATGCAGTGGCAACCGTGGGTTACACGATCGCCCCTGGTTACACGGGCAACACAAGAAGGAGGAACACCTCAGAATATTTTTTTCAAACATGCTTTTACTCTCAATGAATTTTTTAATAGGCATATAGCTTTGCTAAAACAAATGATTCGTTATAAATTCTAACACATCAAGCCTACCTAAAGGTACCTTTCGGGGTGACAACGAGTTTTCAGACCAAATAAAATTATTCTAAGCCTACAGAACTAAGAGTAAGAGGTCTATGTGCTCAGTGAATGTAGGGGAATAATCGAAAAAATTTTAAAATATGCTCAAAATATGCATACATTCTCATAGTTTTCTCGCAATGCACAATTATGGAGTATTTACAAACAAATCACAGAAAGTCCTCATCGGACAACATGCATTCAGATTCCTAAACATCTCAAAATCACAGTATGACATGCTCAAGAACTACAACGAAGTCCAACAATACATTCTACCCCCCACCTAAAAGATTGCATTGTCCTCAATGCATCTAATCCCACAGATAAACAATGATAACGACAAAAATTAAAGGGAACAGGAACCTCCCCTGAATTTTTGCGGGATCGGTGAGTAGGGATGCGCAACCTCGTCTCCAAAACAGATCCAAAATGCAATTCATCTCTCGCTTATTACCTAAGAAAGCAAGAAAAAACTAAGATAGAAATATAGAAACTAAAAGTAAAAACAAAAATTGAAATACTCATGGGTTGCCTCCCAAGAAGCGCAAATTTTTAACGTCGTTATGCTCGACGTGTCTTCCACTCTGTCAGGGTACGTAAAAATTCTCGTACTTCTTCGGCCCCTTCTTCCTTGAATCAATAAAACCTGCTAAGAGAAGCAAGCTCTTCGACTTTTGGAGGCAGCCGGACAGAGTTGTTATTTTTTTGGTATTTTTAATATATGGGAAAAATAAAGACTCAACAGACTCAAACAAAATAAAAGAAGACTCAACTGACTCAACACAAATAAAAGACTCAACCAAAGGAGGGATCACATCAAAATTCTCAAGACAACCAACATCAAAAGATGCACAGATGGAAGGGGGCATGCGAGATAAATCTCCTATAATACATGTAATATCACAAGATAAAGCAGAAGGAGATAAATTCTCTAGAGGCACAATTGCCACATCCTCATCCATCACAACAACATTTTTAGCACAAGTTGGTTCTACAACATCCATGAAAAGACTTCCTAAAATATTCTCATTCACAGACATATGCTCGAGCTCACTAGTGCATGAATCCTCAAATAAATTTTCAATACAAAATTCATGCTCTAAGTCAAAATCTACAGGTGGAGATATACTTACCTTGTAAAATTCTCTGAGATCTTCTTCATCACTGGGGGATGCGAAAAATTCTTCCCGAGTATACCACCTCGAAGAAGTCTCAGCTCCACTCCTTAGCTCGCTCGCATCACTAGTCTCTTCAGGATGCTCCTCGAAGTCAAGCTCATCCTCCTCGGCCTCACCGCTCTTGCCTTCACATGTCAGAAATTCCTCGAATCTTTCCTCGAAATCGGGGTACATCTCCTCAGGGAACCTCTCCTCAGTGGTATGGTCAACTGGATGATCTTCCTCACCCTCCAATTCCTTCGCAGGACTTAGCAAATGACTTATTTGCTCATTCGCTTCGCGGAGCTTGGCTTCTAACCGAGCCTCGTGCATTGCCTGCGAATAATGGTGAGTGCTATCAACTAATTCATTTACCATTTGATCCAGAGACATACCTCGACAATAATTATGAGGAAATTGGTTTTGTTGCTCCTCCATTCCTTGCAACTCAATTTCAGTCTCTAGGCTAGACTGACGACCTTCATGCGCAAATTGGAGCGTGTTGTTGACTAATTTGCCAACCATCTGCTCCAATGTCATTCTTTTGCAAGGGACCGGAGGAGTTTCTTCGGCTTCATACCTTGAAGCTTGACCCCAATAATCAAATGGAAAACCTGTCATGCTAAACAAGAAGACACAAGACAAAGAAAAATATTTTTGTGGTTTTTCTAACAAATAAAATTTAACTAAGAGAATCTAATTGGTTCCCCGGCAACGGCGCCAATTTTGGCAAAGAGATTTTCTTAACTTAATAAAAATTTCTCTAATGTTCAGGTTGTCGAGACCCGCCAAAATAACATTTATAAATCCGATACTACAGAGCTTTGCAGCTAGTGGTAGTCGGGTGTCGAACCACAAGGAACCAAAATTATTTTCTCTTAATTAACTTCTATTTGCTTTAAATAAAACTCAAAGTAAAACAGTAAAATAAAGGGGGAAAACGCTAACGGAGAATTTAATGTAAAACAGAAAAAATAGCTAACGGAAAAATAAAATAAAATGCTAGAAAAATAAATGCGAGAAAAATAAACGGAACACGTGCTCCTAATTTGAGTGTCGGGATTGGTTGTTGATGTGGTTCGGATCATAGACACAAAATATACTTAGCCGGTTTTTGTTAACACTCACACACATTAAAAGACCCAATTAAAACAAGTGCTCCCATGTTTTAATTAGAACTAATAATCCCAATTAATTAATAAGGAATTGACAGCTCCTAACTAAACTTCGCTAATAATTCTAACTTAGGGGCGATCGCTCTCCCAAATTAGGATTAGTCGCGAGCGACGGGTATTCATGCGACGAGTCCATTGATGAAATCTCTAACAATGGGACTCGATTTTATTCAATCTCTATATTTTATCAACAACCCAAACAAATGTGGCCACATTTAATTCAGAATGCTATATTAAATTACTCAAAACATGAAGTGCGATCGCTAAGTCATGAATCTTTAATCTAACCAACACACAATTAACTAAACGGGTGTCAATCATTAAGAAAATCATGCTGGACATTAAGAACGATGCTAGAGATGAATTGAATGCTAGAACAAGCCAAGAAGATGATAAAAAGTTCAGATCTCACCTAATACATCAACAACACAAACCCTAGACCCAAATTAGAGCACTTACCTTAGTTGCCCGTTGTGAAAATCAAGAGAAATCAACTTAAAATGTATTAGAATGGGTAATAAATGTGTTTTGGCTCAAGATTTGAGCTCTACAACAAATGGGGGCGGAAGAAATTGAGCGAGAATGGGAAAGAATGGGAAAGAATGACCTAAAAACAGCAAAAACGGACTTAAATACCCATTTCTGCGTCAGACTAGCGCCTAGGCGCCGCGGGGGCGCGCGCACAGAATCGGGACAGCGCCTAGGCGCCATAAGTCAGCGCCTAGGCGCTGAGCCCTCTGGAAAAATTACAAACTTGGCATTTTTGTAGACTTTTAATGTCGGGCTTCAGGACTTTAGATGACGGTTATTTTGCGTCAGGGAAAGGGCTGCGCGCGTGGGCGAGGCGAGGCGGCCTGGGCGCGGGCGAGGCGGCGCGCGGGCGTGCGGCTGGGCGCGGCGTGCGCGCGGTCTGGGCGCGGCATGCGCGCGGGCGTGCGCGGGCGTGGGCGTCTGGCTCCGATTGGCGCCTGGGCGCTGCCCTCTCGGGTCTAAGCCCAATTTTGGGTCGTTTTGGCTCCCGAGCTCCGTTTGGCCTATCTTTTTGACCCGAACACTTCCCGAAACCTCTTAAATGACCGTTTTAGCCCCGAAAATCATAAATGGACTTCCCGAGCTCTTCGCCACGAAAACACCTATAAAAAGGCAATTTAACTAAATTAAGCATGGCATTTAGCTAGATTTGAGGCTATAATTATAGCTCTATTTTAGAGCTATCAAAATACCCCCACCTGAATCTTGCTAGTCCTCGAGAAAGGAACACTTAGATTTATCTCATAGAAATAAGCATGCATGCTGACGACTCAAATCTCAATACTTGCAAAAACAAGATAATCATGCTAACGGAAAACAATCAAGCATATGCATAAATTGTGAATATTTCAAAATATTAACTCCTATTCCCTATGTGTGTGTGTGTGATTAGCGCCTCCTATCCTAGCTTCCAAAGACCCAGAACCACCTTAATCGATCCTAATACTCATCTTCCCCCTACTTCTGGCAATGAGAACAGTCTAATGGCTTTTCAATGTCGGAAAGAATAACAAAACAAAAGGCCTAACTATTTTTTTTCCTCTTTTCTTTTCTTGAGAGCCTAACACGTCAAGCTTTTAGTTTGCTTCACGTTTTTAAGGACTAGTGCTCACTTCCGTTAGTTGCCCTTTCATGCAGTGGCAACCGTGGGTTACACGATCGCCCCTGGTTACACGGGCAACACAAGAAGGAGGAACACCTCAGAATATTTTTTTCAAACATGCTTTTACTCTCAATGAATTTTTTAATAGGCATATAGCTTTGCTAAAACAAATGATTCGTTATAAATTCTAACACATCAAGCCTACCTAAAGGTACCTTTCGGGGTGACAACGAGTTTTCAGACCAAATAAAATTATTCTAAGCCTACAGAACTAAGAGTAAGAGGTCTATGTGCTCAGTGAATGTAGGGGAATAATCGAAAAAATTTTAAAATATGCTCAAAATATGCATACATTCTCATAGTTTTCTCGCAATGCACAATTATGGAGTATTTACAAACAAATCACAGAAAGTCCTCATCGGACAACATGCATTCAGATTCCTAAACATCTCAAAATCACAGTATGACATGCTCAAGAACTACAACGAAGTCCAACAATACATTCTACCCCCCACCTAAAAGATTGCATTGTCCTCAATGCATCTAATCCCACAGATAAACAATGATAACGACAAAAATTAAAGGGAACAGGAACCTCCCCTGAATTTTTGCGGGATCGGTGAGTAGGGATGCGCAACCTCGTCTCCAAAACAGATCCAAAATGCAATTCATCTCTCGCTTATTACCTAAGAAAGCAAGAAAAAACTAAGATAGAAATATAGAAACTAAAAGTAAAAACAAAAATTGAAATACTCATGGGTTGCCTCCCAAGAAGCGCAAATTTTTAACGTCGTTATGCTCGACGTGTCTTCCACTCTGTCAGGGTACGTAAAAATTCTCGTACTTCTTCGGCCCCTTCTTCCTTGAATCAATAAAACCTGCTAAGAGAAGCAAGCTCTTCGACTTTTGGAGGCAGCCGGACAGAGTTGTTATTTTTTTGGTATTTTTAATATATGGGAAAAATAAAGACTCAACAGACTCAAACAAAATAAAAGAAGACTCAACTGACTCAACACAAATAAAAGACTCAACCAAAGGAGGGATCACATCAAAATTCTCAAGACAACCAACATCAAAAGATGCACAGATGGAAGGGGGCATGCGAGATAAATCTCCTATAATACATGTAATATCACAAGATAAAGCAGGAGGAGATAAATTCTCTAGAGGCACAATTGCCACATCCTCATCCATCACAACAACATTTTTAGCACAAGTTGGTTCTACAACATCCATGAAAAGACTTCCTAAAATATTCTCATTCACAGACATATGCTCGAGCTCACTAGTGCATGAATCCTCAAATAAATTTTCAATACAAAATTCATGCTCTAAGTCAAAATCTACAGGTGGAGATATACTTACCTTGTAAAATTCTCTGAGATCTTCTTCATCACTGGGGGATGCGAAAAATTCTTCCCGAGTATACCACCTCGAAGAAGTCTCAGCTCCACTCCTTAGCTCGCTCGCATCACTAGTCTCTTCAGGATGCTCCTCGAAGTCAAGCTCATCCTCCTCGGCCTCACCGCTCTTGCCTTCACATGTCAGAAATTCCTCGAATCTTTCCTCGAAATCGGGGTACATCTCCTCAGGGAACCTCTCCTCAGTGGTATGGTCAACTGGATGATCTTCCTCACCCTCCAATTCCTTCGCAGGACTTAGCAAATGACTTATTTGCTCATTCGCTTCGCGGAGCTTGGCTTCTAACCGAGCCTCGTGCATTGCCTGCGAATAATGGTGAGTGCTATCAACTAATTCATTTACCATTTGATCCAGAGACATACCTCGACAATAATTATGAGGAAATTGGTTTTGTTGCTCCTCCATTCCTTGCAACTCAATTTCAGTCTCTAGGCTAGACTGACGACCTTCATGCGCAAATTGGAGCGTGTTGTTGACTAATTTGCCAACCATCTGCTCCAATGTCATTCTTTTGCAAGGGACCGGAGGAGTTTCTTCGGCTTCATACCTTGAAGCTTGACCCCAATAATCAAATGGAAAACCTGTCATGCTAAACAAGAAGACACAAGACAAAGAAAAATATTTTTGTGGTTTTTCTAACAAATAAAATTTAACTAAGAGAATCTAATTGGTTCCCCGGCAACGGCGCCAATTTTGGCAAAGAGATTTTCTTAACTTAATAAAAATTTCTCTAATGTTCAGGTTGTCGAGACCCGCCAAAATAACATTTATAAATCCGATACTACAGAGCTTTGCAGCTAGTGGTAGTCGGGTGTCGAACCACAAGGAACCAAAATTATTTTCTCTTAATTAACTTCTATTTGCTTTAAATAAAACTCAAAGTAAAACAGTAAAATAAAGGGGGAAAACGCTAACGGAGAATTTAATGTAAAACAGAAAAAATAGCTAACGGAAAAATAAAATAAAATGCTAGAAAAATAAATGCGAGAAAAATAAACGGAACACGTGCTCCTAATTTGAGTGTCGGGATTGGTTGTTGATGTGGTTCGGATCATAGACACAAAATATACTTAGCCGGTTTTTGTTAACACTCACACACATTAAAAGACCCAATTAAAACAAGTGCTCCCATGTTTTAATTAGAACTAATAATCCCAATTAATTAATAAGGAATTGACAGCTCCTAACTAAACTTCGCTAATAATTCTAACTTAGGGGCGATCGCTCTCCCAAATTAGGATTAGTCGCGAGCGACGGGTATTCATGCGACGAGTCCATTGATGAAATCTCTAACAATGGGACTCGATTTTATTCAATCTCTATATTTTATCAACAACCCAAACAAATGTGGCCACATTTAATTCAGAATGCTATATTAAATTACTCAAAACATGAAGTGCGATCGCTAAGTCATGAATCTTTAATCTAACCAACACACAATTAACTAAACGGGTGTCAATCATTAAGAAAATCATGCTGGACATTAAGAACGATGCTAGAGATGAATTGAATGCTAGAACAAGCCAAGAAGATGATAAAAAGTTCAGATCTCACCTAATACATCAACAACACAAACCCTAGACCCAAATTAGAGCACTTACCTTAGTTGCCCGTTGTGAAAATCAAGAGAAATCAACTTAAAATGTATTAGAATGGGTAATAAATGTGTTTTGGCTCAAGATTTGAGCTCTACAACAAATGGGGGCGGAAGAAATTGAGAGAGAATGGGAAAGAATGGGAAAGAATGACCTAAAAACAGCAAAAACGGACTTAAATACCCATTTCTGCGTCAGACTAGCGCCTAGGCGCCATAAGTCAGCGCCTAGGCGCCGCGGGGGCGCGCGCACAGAATCGGGACAGCGCCTAGGCGCCATAAGTCAGCGCCTAGGCGCTGAGCCCTCTGGAAAAATTACAAACTTGGCATTTTTGTAGACTTTTAATGTCGGGCTTCAGGACTTTAGATGACGGTTATTTTGCGTCAGGGAAAGGGCTGCGCGCGTGGGCGAGGCGAGGCGGCCTGGGCGCGGCGTGCGCGCGGTCTGGGCGCGGCATGCGCGCGGGCGTGCGCGGGCGTGGGCGTCTGGCTCCGATTGGCGCCTGGGCGCTGCCCTCTCGGGTCTAAGCCCAATTTTGGGTCGTTTTGGCTCCCGAGCTCCGTTTGGCCTATCTTTTTGACCCGAACACTTCCCGAAACCTCTTAAATGACCGTTTTAGCCCCGAAAATCATAAATGGACTTCCCGAGCTCTTCGCCACGAAAACACCTATAAAAAGGCAATTTAACTAAATTAAGCATGGCATTTAGCTAGATTTGAGGCTATAATTATAGCTCTATTTTAGAGCTATCAACCCCCAACTTCAAAAGTTGGCATTGTCCTCAATGCCACCCAGTCAGATACACAAAGTAAAAGGGAAGAAGAAACTACACTTTCCTGACTCTTTGTGAAGTTGGCGAGGGAAAGGAAGCGGCGCGCTCGTCATCGAAGCCCAAAATTGTCGTCTCTTCCTCGATTCCTAAAAAAAACAGCAAGCAAAGTAAGACTAAATTAAACTAAAAAGCGATAAAAAACAGCAACTAACTAAAAACAAAAAGAACAGTTCATCGCTCGGGTGCCTCCGAGAAGCGCAGAATTTTTAAAGTTGTTTGCTCGACTGAATTCTCTCCACTGACTCAACCATAATCTGATAGTGCGGGGGACGTTCCAGACTTGTCCTCATCCACACTTTCCCTGCAAGCACCATTCAAAACATTTTGCACTCTTCATGCCTCGAGCACGTGAATATCACATTTGTTAGTGCAAAAAACAGCATTCACATCATCAATTCTAAGTCAGAATTTTTAACTGAGACATGAGAATCATCCCTCAAGCGCGAGGTAAGACTCCCATTCTCATCATTCTCAACAATAGAAACATTCTCCACAGATTGCTTTTCAAATAATGAAAATTCATGCATTGTATCATCAAACTCCAAGGAAATAACACCCTTAAACCCGTCGATTTTGACCCTAGCGGTCTTAAGAAAAGGGGGTCCTAACAGCATAGAGGACGAAGCATGCAAAGATTTTTCATTCATATCAAGTATAAGAAAATCAACGGGGAACATCATATCACCTACCCTAACGAGAACATCTTCCACTTTCCCTCTAGGACATACACTCGACCCGTTAGCTAACTGGACAGTCACGTTACACTCATGCAGTTCATTTAAGTTCAGTTCAAGAAATAAAGCATAAGACATAACGTTCACAGAAGCTCCTAAATCAAGCATGGCATTTCTGACTACCTTACTACCTATCATACAAGGAATAGTAAAGGTACCTGGGTCGTTGCACTTGGCGGGCAACGTACCTGGGAGGATCGCGGAAACGTTCTCTTTTCTCTTTTCAGTCCCTCTGGACTTCCTCTTCTTCGTGCACCAGCTCCTTAAGAATTTGGCATATTTTGGCACTTGGCTCACTGCCTCAAGGAGCGGAATGTTGACCATCACCTTCTGGAAGGTACGAAGGACCTCCTCATCTTCGGATTCCAAAGTAGGCTTCACAAGCCTACTAGGGAAGGGTGCTCTGGCAACATCCTCTTGCACACTGATTTCTTCTTTTTTCTCATTCAGATTCTCGGGAGCAGGCTGAGCGGACTCATTCAGGCTGTCCTTGGCTTCCTTCACGGCTCTGGAGGAAAGTGATTTTCCACTCCTTAGCTGGATAGCACTCACGTTCTCACATGAGTTGACCGTGGTTTGGGAAGGAAGCTTCCCTGAGCTCTTGCTCTCGATTTTGCTAATCGACACCGCCATTTGTGTCAGCTGCTTGTTTAGTTTTTGCAGCTCGACCATTTGGGAGTTAAGCTCTTCTCGAGCTTCCTTCTGAAACTGGCTGGTAGTCGTGACAATGGTCCTTACCATTTCTTCCAATGAGCTGGAGGAGCTCGAGGCTTGAGCTTGGGTGGAAGTGTTAGGCCTATCGTGAGACTGGCCTTGGAAGCGTGGTTGTCCTTCCCTGTTCCCATAGCTGAAGTTGGGGCGATCGCGCCAACCGGGGTTGTAAGTATTTGAATACGGATCATACTTCCTCGGGTTGGAAGCATACCCCGATTGCATTCACCTCCTCCGCCTCGCGGTTTCCTCCAACAATCTTTTTCAGCATATTTCCGATTTCGGCCACCTGGGCCCTCATTTCTGTCATCTCGTGGCTCTGGGTCACACTATGGACTTGCCCCTGCCCTCGAATACCAAACTGCTGCGAGTTGGTTGCCATGTTCGCGATAAGCTGCTTGACCTCAACTGGGGTCTTGTCGATCAGAGCCCCACCGCTCGCTGCATCTATCATCTGCCGATCGTGGGGCGTCATCTCCTCATAAAAATACTGTATCAGAAGCTGATCGGCAATCTGATGGTGTGGGAAGCTCGCGCACAGGCGCCCAAAACGTTCCCAGTACTCGTGCAAGGACTCACCCACGTCCTGAGTGATCCCATAAATTCTCTTTCTCAAGGTTGTGGCCAAGGACGCAGGGAAGTATTTCTCGAGAAAAACCCTCTTCATGTCCTGCCACGTCGTGATCGAGCCGGAGGGCAGATAGTACAGCCAATCCTTGGCTTTGTCCTTGAGCGTGAAGGGGAATGCCCTCATATTCAGCTGCTCCTCCGTTACTCCAGCGGGCTTCATCCCCGCGCAGACGCAGTGAAACTCCATTAAATGCTTGTTGTTACGTCTCCAAAAGTGACCTTTTTAGGACTTATTTATCTTAGAAAGATGTACACTATTAGGTGTTTTTGATAGGATTTAGCTTAAACCTATGTTTATATATGAGATTTAGAAGAAGGTAGCTAAATTAGGACTTGTGTGCAAGAGGAAAGAAAAGGAATGAAAACCGAAGGAAAAGAGTGAAAAATATGCATTGCGGAAACATTGCTAAAACAGCAATGTTTCAAGTGAAAACCGTAAGTTGACTGATCTGTTTCTGTTAATTTCCGTTATTTCAGGGATTCGTTCTTTCTCCTCCATCCATTTTGAAGTACGACGTTGAGGATGGATGGTTCTCCTTGGCCCAAACGCACCTGCAGATTACTATAAAAGGGGGTCAAAGTAGAGGGTTCAATCATCATCCGAAAGCGTAGAAGTCTTCTCGCAGCTCCATCTTTTCTCCTGTTTTTCTTTGTCGTCTGTTGGTTTGCGAAGTTTAGCTGTTTGGAGTCGACAATCTGATAGGAACGATTGGATTCATCCAAGCAAGGCTGATCTTTCTCATCCTTCAGCCGAGGCGGTTGCGACGAGGCATTCGAGCTCATTTACCTGCTTCCTGTCTTTCATTTCTAATTTCCAGCATTGTTTAGTTGTTGTTTCTGTTCTAGTGACTAGTTCATTTTATTGCGTTGCTTTCTGTCTTTATGTTATTCACTTTAAGCTTTCCTTTGTTCATTCAAACAATCAAGTAATCAAAGCAAAATTCAGCATTTCACAGTTTCTTGCCTTTGCGATCTACTGTTTGTCCTTACTGTTTTGTCTTTAAATTCCTTCTAAGTATGTCTGTTTCAACTCTTATTTCTGTTCTGCCTAAATCCATGAGTAGCTAAGTCACTTAGGGGTATGCTAATGACGATACTATAGGCTAAAAAACGTGAACCAAGCATGTAGGATAACTCTCGAAGCATTGATTGTATGTAAGCTTCATCCCACGGGCAATTTCGATTGGCCATCCATTTTGTCCAAAGAACTCCTAACCTCTGGAAGGAGTAAGAGTTCAGAGTCATACACTCATGCTAGCCTTTCAAGGTAGCCAGAAAACGACCTAGGAATAGGCGTTTTCCTAGTACAAACCATCACTTTCTGTTTTAACAAGATGCTTAAGACCTTACTTGGACATGAGTAAACTAAAGAATCTAATGCATGAAATTGGAAGATACATGAGATTGAGTAAGTTTGATGCATAGAGATTTGATCCAATGCTTGAGAATCGTGAGAAAATGCCTATAGAGGAGTCGTTAATAGCCCTTGTTTCTCCATTTTACACACTTTCGCTGTTAGTAACATTGCGGTAGAATTGCTGTTTTCGCAATTCTGCTAAGTTTACAATTCTGTTTTGCTGTTTTCTTCTTCTTTTATTAATCTCGTCTCTTTTCCTTTGAGTTTAACTTTGACTTGCACTTGTTTATGTTGCTATCCTTTACATATTCCTTAGGAATTAGACAATTTAAAACCAATTTTACCCCATCAAATCCACCCATTCTTTCTTAACTTTACACTTCACGAGTAGCTCATAATAAATCTGTGTGGGAAAACGAATGAAAAAATACTTACTACTTGCTATAAGATCATGTATGCTTGCATGTTCTGAGTGCTCTCTCTATCTTATTGCTTATTTATTTTAACACATTGAGCACGCAACAAGTTTTTGGCGCCGCTGCCGGGGATTTATTTTAGTGAAAACGAAGTTTGTTAAGTTTGAAACACCAAGTTTATTGTCTATTGTAACTGATCTATTTCCATTTCTTTTGCAGGTACCATTGGGTTAGTTTATGAATGAGTCTTCAAGTAGTGATCTAGAGTTCAATCCTGAGCCCGAGAGACTATTTAGAACCAGAAATAGAGCCAAGAAATGTCTCTTTGACCAACCCTCTATACCTCCAATAATTGCGGGAACCGCAATTCCTCCGCAATTGTCTCAAGAAGAAATGGATGGAATAGTTCCAAATCCGGTGCCTGTCACTCGCAATCCCATCGAAATAGCGAATGACAAGGATAGCGCCATACTCTCTTGCCTAGTAGCTATGCCTGGGGAGCTGAACCCCAGCATAATCCGCCCTGAAATCACTGCCAACTCATTCGAGTTAAAACCAGTGATGTTCATCATCCCTGGAGTGTCCCAAGAAGCCTTGAGGCTCTATCTGTTCCCTTACTCTTTGAGGGACAAAGCCAAAACGTGGTTAAACTCATTACCCTCTGGATCTGTCCTCAATTGGACAGACTTGACGGAAAAATTCCTAGTCAAATACTTCCCACCTGATAGGAATTCTACCTTTCGTGATGACATAATCAAGTTCAAACAAGCTGACACTGAGTCTCTTCACGAAGCTTGGACAAGGTTCAAGGACCTTCTTCTTAAATGTCCACACCATGGCATTCCCTGGTGTATCCAAATAGAGGTCTTTTTCAAAGGATGCAACCCCAGCACTAGGCAAGTCTTAAATTCATCTGCTGGTGGTTCCATGCTGTCCAAGAGTTATAATGAAGCCTATGAGATCTTGGAGAAGATCTCAGCATCTCACTGTAGGTGGTCAGATGATCCAGTTGAGCCAACTAGAGCTCAAGACAAGGACGCACTCAATGCCATGGGTAGCCAAATAAGCGCCCTGACCAACCTAGTCAAGCAAATGGCTCAAGCCAATCTCCAAACAAGTGTCAACACCGCCACAGCCATGTCAATGGGCACCCAGCCAAGTCAAGGTGAGACACTTATCTGTGGATTCTGTGGGGAAGGGCACTGTTACGTCTCCAAAAGTGACCTTTTTAGGACTTAATTATCTTAGAAAGATGTTCACTCTTAGGTATTTTTGATAGCATTTAGCCTAAACCTATGCTTAAATATGAGAATTAGAAGAAGGTAGCTAAATTAGGACTTATGTACAATAGGAAAGAAAAGGGTTGAAAACCGAAGGAAAAGAATGAAAAACAAGCATTGCGACAGCATTGCGGAAACATTGCTGAAACCGCAATGTTTCAAGTGAAAACCGTAAGTTGACTGATCTTTTTCTGTTAATTTCCGTTATTTCAGGGATTCGTTCTTTCTCCTCCATCCATTCTGAAGTACGACGTTGAAGATTGATGGTTCTCCTTGGCCCAAATGCACCTGCAGATTGCTATAAAAGGGGGTCAAAGTCGAGGGTTCAAGCATCATCCGAAAGCGTAGAAGTCTTCTCGCAGCTCCATCTTTTCTCCTGTCGTTCTTCTCTGTCTGTTGGTGTGAGAGTCTCAGCTGTTGGAGTCGACAATCTGATAGGAAGGAGAGAAGATTCATCTTCTTTCCCGATTGGATTCATCCAAGCAAAGCTATTCTTTCATCCCCTTCAGCCGAGGCATCTGCAACTAGGCGCTTACGCTCGTTTTTATGCTTCCTGTCTTTATTTCCATTTTCCAGCTTTAGTTTGTTGTTGTTTCCTTTCGTGTAACTAGATCAGTCCATTTCGTTGTGTTCTGTCTTTCTGTTATGCACTTTAAGTTCCTCTTCTTGTCCATTCAAACAATCAAGTAATCAAAGCATAATTATTATTTCACAAGTTGTCCATCTTCTGCTGCTACGGTTTTTCCTTACTGTTTTAAGTATATTTCTCTTCTAAGCATGTCTATTTTATCTCTTCTTTCTGTTCTCCCTATATCCATGAGTAACTAAGTCACATAGGGGCATGCTAATGACAATACTATAGGCTAAAAATCGTGAACCAAGCATGTAGGATAGCTCTCGAAGCATTGATTGTATGTAAGCTTCATCCCACGGGCAATTTCGATTGGCCATCCATTTTGTCCAAAGAACTCCTAACCTCTGGAAGGAGTAAGAGTTCAGAGTCGTACACTCATGCTAGCCTTTCAAGGTAGCCAGAAAACGACCTAGGAATAGGCGTTTTCCTAGTACAAACCATAACTTTCTGCTTTAACAAGATGCTTAAGACCTTACTTGGACATGAGTAAACTAAAGAATCGAATGCATGGAATCGGACGATACATGAGATTGAGTGAGTTTGATGCATAGAGAGTTGATCCAATGCTTGAGGATCGTAAGAAAAAGCCTATAGAGGAGTCGTTAGTAGCCCTTGTTTCTCCATTTTACACACTTTCGTTGTTGTTAGAATTGCGGTAGAATTGCTGTTTCCGCAATTCTGCTTAAGTTACAACTCTGTCTAGCTGTTTTTGCCTTCGTTTATTAATCTCGTCTCTTTTCATTTGAGTTTAGCTTTGACTTGCACTTATTTATGTTGCTACCCTCTACGTATTCAGTAGGAAATAGACAATTTAAAACCAATTCTACCCCATCAAATCCACCCTTTCTTTCTTAACTTTACACTTCACGAATAGCTTATAATAAATCTCTGTGAGAAAACGAATGAAAAAATACTTACTACTTGCTATAAGATCATGTATGCTTGCATGTTCTGAGTGCTCTTTCTATCTTATTGCTTATTTATTTTAACACATTGAGCACGCAACAAGTTTTTGGCGCCGCTGCCGGGGATTTATTTAAGTGAAAACGAAGTTTGTTAAGGTTGAAACACCAAGTTTATTGCCTATTGAAGCTGATCTGTTTCATTTCTTTTGCAGGTACCATCGGGTTAGTTTATGAGTGAGCCTTCAAGTAGTGATCTAGAGTTCAATCCTGAGCCTGAGAGGTTACTTAGGGCCAGAAATAGAGCCAAGAAACGTCTCTTTAAACAACCCCCTTTACCTCAAGCAATTGCGGGAACCGCAATTCCTCCGCAATTGTCTGAAGAAGAAATGGATGGAATAGTTCCAAATCCGGTACCTGTCACTCGCAATCCCATCGAAATAGCGAATGACAAGAATAGTGCCATTCTCTCATACCTAGTACCTATGCCTGGGGAGCTGAACCCCAGCATAATTCGTCCTGAAATCACTGCCAACTCATTCGAGTTAAAGCCAGTGATGTTCCAAATGTTGTCCACTGTGGGACAATTCTTTGGAGTGGAAAATGAGGACCCCCACAACCATCTTAGAAACTTCCTAGGAGTTAGTGATACCTTCATCATCCCTGGAGTTTCCCAAGAAGCCTTGAGGCTATACCTGTTCCCTTACTCTTTGAGGGACAAAGCCAAAACGTGGTTAAACTTATTACCCTCTGGATCTGTCCTTAATTGGACAGACTTAGCAGAGAAATTCCTAGTCAAATACTTCCCACCTGATAGGAATTCTACCTTTCGTGATGACATAGTTAAATTCAAACAAGCTGAGAATGAGTCTCTTCACGAAGCTTGGACAAGGTTCAAAGATCTTCTTCTTAAATGTCCACATCATGGCATCCCATGGTGTATCCAAATAGAGGTCTTTTTCAAAGGATGCAACCCCAGCACTAGACAAGTCTTAAATTCATCTGCTGGAGGTTCCATGTTGTCCAAGAGTTACAACGAGGCCTATGAGATCTTGGAGAAGATCTCAGCATCTCACTGTAGGTGGTCAGATGATCCAGTTGAGCCAACTAGAGCTCAAGACAAGGATGCTCTAAGTGCAATGAGCAGCCAAATAAATGCCCTGACCAACCTAGTAAAGCAAATGGCTCAAACAAATCTCCAAGCAAGTGTCAACACCGCTACAGCCATGTCAATGGGCACCCAACCAAGTCAAGGTGAGACACTTGTATGTGGATTCTGTGGGGAAGGGCACCTGTATGAATACTGCCCTGGGAATCCAGCCTCAGTCTGCTATATTGGAAGCCAGCAGCAGCCTAGGAACAACCCCTATTCCAATACTTACAATCCTGGTTGGAGGAACCACCCAAACCTATCATGGGGTGGCCAACAGAATGCTAACCAGAATCCTAACCAACCAAGACCGAGTGGAACACCTGGTTTCACTCCCCAACATAACCAATCCATGTATCAAAAACCATACAACCAACCTGTAGGATCTTCTGTAGAAAACTTACTCAAGGAATACATAGCCAAGAATGATGCCACTCTACAGAGTCAGCAAGCCACTCTTAGGAGCCTAGAGAACCAAATAGGGCAACTAGCCAATGAAATCAAAAGTAGGCCCCAAGGTAGGCTCCCTGCTGACACTGAAGTGCCAAGGAGAGATGGTAAAGAGCAAGTTCAAGCAATTGAACTTAGAAGTGGTAGACCATTGGTAAGCAACACCAAGGACACACCAAAGAGAGTAGAGAACACTGAGTCTAGTGCTCCACTGAAGTCTCTGCCAGACCAAGGTCCACCACCAACAAGCACATCAAGAGCAAGGCTGGAGCCAATCATAGAGGAGATAGAAGAAATTCCAAGACCTCCACCTATCCTGAGGCGACCTGAAGTACCTGCATATGTGCCACCACCTCCATTTCCAAGAAGGCTAAAGAAAAAACAAGAACAGGAAGTGCACTTTAATAAATTTCTAGAAATTCTTAAGCAAGTGCATGTTAATATTCCTTTTGTTGAAGTTTTACATTCTATGCCTTCTTATGTAAAGTTTTTGAAAGATATTATTACTAACAAGAGAATAATTGGTGAGTTTGAAACAGTCAATCTCACTGAGGAGTGCAGTGCCATACTCCAGAACAAGCTACCCAAGAAGGAGAAGGATCCTGGTTCCTTCACCTTACCTGTAGAGCTAGGAGGCAAGCACGTGGGCAGAGCTCTTTGTGACCTGGAAGCCAGCATAAACCTCATGCCCCTATCACTATTCCGCCAGCTAGGAATAGGAGAAGCACGACCAACCACTGTTACTTTACAACTAGCAGACAGATCCATTGCATACCCTGAAGGTAAGATTGAGGATATTCTTGTAAAGGTTGACAAGTTTATTTTCCTTGCAGATTTCATTATCCTGGATTATGAAGCAGACAAGGAGGTCCCCATCCTGTTAGGCAGACCATTTCTAGCCACAGGTAGGGCACTGATAGATGTTCAAAAAGGTGAGCTCACTATGAGGGTTCATGATGAAGAGGTGAAATTTAGTGTTTATAAAGCCTTAAGGTACCCCTCTGACTCTGAATCCTGTGCTAGCATGGACATTGTTGACTCACTAATGGAAGAACAATTGGAGCATGAATTGTTGACTAAGCATGCTAATAACTATGTAGGATTAGAATTAACTGATTTAAACATAGCTGAGATAATGGACATACCTGTAAATAACCCTCAGCATGTTTGTATGAATATTGACTTAACTGAAAAATCTTTGAATCCATTAAAACCATCCATTGAGCATCCGCCTGTCTTAGAATTAAAACCTCTCCCCACTCACCTCAAGTTTGCATATTTAGGAAGTAATGATACCTTGCCTGTGATTATTTCTTCTAAATTAAGTGAAAAGCATGAGGTTGAACTGATTTTACTACTTAAGCAACATAGGAAGGCTATTGCATGGACTATTGCTGATATTAGAGGCATTAGCCCTTCTTATTGCATGCATAAGATTATACTAGAGGAAGAGCATACACCTAGAGTAGATCACCAACGTAGGCTGAATCCCTCTATGAAAGAGGTAGTTAAGAAAGAAATAATTAAATGGTTAGATGCTGGTGTGATCTTCCCCATAGCTAGTAGTCAGTGGGTGAGCCCTATACAATGTGTACCTAAGAAGGGGGGGATGACTGTGGTAGTCAATGAGAACAATGAACTGATTCCAACTAGGACTATCACAGGATGGAGAGTTTGCATGGATTATAGGAAACTAAATAAAGAGACCAAAAAAGACCATTTCCCTCTACCATTCATTGACCAAATGTTAGACAGAATAGCTGGTAGAGCCTACTACTGCTTCTTAGACGGTTACTCAGGTTATAACCAGATCACTATAGACCCTAAGGATCAAGAGAAGACTACCTTCACTTGCCCTTTTGGAACTTTTGCCTTTCGCAGAATGCCTTTTGGCTTATGCAATGCACCGGCAACTTTCCAAAGGTGCATGTTGGCAATCTTCTCTGATTTGGATGAGTCCATGATAGAGATATTCATGGATGACTTCTCAGTCTTTGGGGATTCATTTACAAACTGTCTAAAGAACCTAGGACAAGTCTTGGCTAGGTGTGAGGAGACCAACCTAGTCCTAAATTGGGAAAAGTGCCACTTCATGGTGGATGAAGGGATTGTCTTAGGTCATAGAGTGTCAAGGGCAGGTGTAGAAGTTGACAGAGCAAAAATTGAAATAATAGAGAAATTGGTAGAACCCCAAAATGTCAAGGCCATTAGAAGTTTCTTAGGGCATGCTGGTTTCTATAGAAGGTTCATTAAGGACTTTTCTAAGATCTCCAAGCCTCTATGTGAGCTTCTAGAGCTAAACAAGCCATTCATTTTCTCTAAAGAGTGTGTCCTAGCTTGGGAAACCCTTAAGAAAGCACTAGTCACAACACCTATTATAGTAGGGCCAAATTGGGACCTCCCATTTGAGATGTTATGTGATGCTAGTGACTATGCTGTAGGGGTTATGTTAGGACAGAAGATTGAGAAGTTAACACACCCTGTCTATTATGCTAGTAAGACACTTAATGAGGCACAATGCAACTACACAACCACTGAGAAGGAGATGCTAGCTGTAGTGTTTGCTTGTGAGAAATTCAGGAATTACATTGTAGGCACCAGAACAATTGTGTACACTACCATTCTGCCTTAAAGTACCTTATGAGGAAGGCTGATGCTAAGCCTAGGTTGATTAGGTGGGTACTGCTGCTGCAAGAGTTTGATCTAGACATTAGGGATAAGAAAGGAAGTGAAAATGTGGTTGCGGATCATCTTTCTAGATTGCAGCATAATTGCGAAAAAATTGCGGAACCCGCAATATCTGATGCTTTTATTGATGAACATGTCTTTGTATTGACTCATCGTGATAACGATGAGGAACCTTGGTTTGCTGACATTGCTAACTTCCTTGCATCACAGGTACTACCCACTTCCAAGGGAGGACAAGAGAAAAAGAGGTTCCTTCATGAAGCAAGGAACTTCATATGGGATGATCCCACACTTTACAAAACATGTGCTGACGGCTTGCTAAGGAAGTGTGTTTCAGCTGCTGAGGCGAAGTCTGTGCTGCAGCACTGCCACACAGCTCCTTATGGTGGACACTTTGGTGGCCAAAGAACAGCTGCAAAGGTATTTCAGAGTGGCTACTATTGGCCAACGATCTTCAAGGATGCCCACAACTATGCCCACAGCTGTGATGAATGCCAAAGAACAGGTAACCTCAGTCGCAAGGATGAAATGCCTCTCACCTACATCTTAGAGTTGGAGCTCTTTGATGTATGGGGCATTGACTTCATGGGACCATTTCCCCCATCCTCAGGTAACCTTTACATATTAGTGGCAGTAGATTATGTATCCAAGTGGGTAGAGGCCATAGCATGTCCCAATAATGATGCCAAAACAGTCATAAAATTCTTGCATAGGCACATTTTTACTAGGTTTGGAACACCTCGTGCTATCATTAGTGATGAGGGGACACATTTCATTAATAAGGCTATGGAGAGAGTGTTGGCTAAGTATAACATTAGACATAGAGTAGCCACTCCTTATCACCCACACTCGAATGGTCAGGCTGAAATTTCAAATAGGGAGATTAAGAACATCCTAGAAAAAGTGGTCAAACCTAATAGAAAGGACTGGTCATTTAAACTCGAGGATGCACTTTGGGCATATAGGACTGCATATAAGACACCCCTAGGTATGTCTCCTTACAGACTTGTGTATGGTAAAGCTTGTCATCTTCCATTTGAGTTAGAAATCAAGGCATTTTGGGCACTAAAAGAGTTGAATTATTGCGTGACCGATGCGGGAACGTTGCGGTCTTTGCAATTACATGAGCTTGATGAGCTTAGACATATGTCTTATGAAAATGCCAAAATGTATAAGGAAAAGACCAAGATTTGGCACGATAGTAGACTTAGGATCAAGGACTTTAAGAAAGGCCAACTTGTTTTATTATTTAACTCACGATTGAAATTATTTCCAGGCAAACTTAAGTCTAGATGGTCAGGTCCGTTTGTAATTACTAATGTGTTTGTTCATGGTGCCATCGAGATAAAGAACCTGCAGCAAGGTCAACCATTCATGGTTAATGGTGCAAGGTTGAAGCACTACTATGAGGAAGGAGATGTGAAGACTCTCTCGGCCTTCCTCTTGACTGAAGCGTGAAATTAAGAACGAGAGAGGACGAGTGATTGCTGTGCTCGTCAACATGAGGCTTATGCCTTAGTTTATTTTTTGCGATTTTCCGGTTATCATTTGTGTATAAGTTTGTATGATTTTAATTGCGAATTTGATGTTGATTTTATTTTTTTTTGTAGGGAATCAATAGAGGGAATCAAGGAGATTAAATTCAGCTTTAAAAATCAAGAAAATATTGGGCCAAATCAAAGATACGGTTGAGCAAAGATTGACATTTAAATGAAAAAAATCTCCAACGGTCACTAGAATTGCGCTGGATTTGCAGGATCCGCAAAAATATAGCCGTTGGGATTTTTCCATTTTCTTTATATCCGTTGAGACGCGCGTTGATCTATACGATTTCTCAAGTATCTGAACTCCAAGAAAGCTGCGATTCTCTTCATCTGTGATTCTTCTCTCCAAACCTCCACGATTCAACAATGGTGCTCACGAGGGCTGAAAGATCTGCGGCCAAGAAGAAGGCTGACGACGCTGAAACGGCTGCGAGAGACGCACTGCTTGCCTTTGCTGAGGCTGATGCTGCGCGAACTGAACGACTTCCCAAACTTCCGATTCGCAAGAAGAAGTGGAAGGTCGTCACAGAGATACCTGCTGGACCCTCTGAACCAGCGGGCACACCCAAGAAGCGCAAGTGGAGTATGGCTGTGGCCGAGGAAGGAATCAAGAACAAGACTCCCTCTGTGGAGAGTCAAGAACGAGGCCAGCCATCCCACGAGACAGCCGAGCGCAGCCCTTCACCATCTCCACCGGTTCAAAGCCTTGAACTTTCCTCATCGCCACCAGCGCAGAGCCCTGAGCTGCCGTCCTCACCGCAGAGTTCTGCACAGACCCCTACAGCAGCACACAGCACCACTCCTTCGCACACTTCTCCACGGCCTGACCCTGAATTCCCATATGGGGAGTATCAAGAATCGACGCAGGGCAGTGGGGAAGGTGAGGAAGAAGAGGTCTTCTCTCCGTTGAGGGAAGCCAGCCCTGAGAGTCCTGCGCAGAAGGATGATTCTATGGAAGAAACATTGGGGGCTTGCCTTCATGCGATCACAACCAAGGCAAAGCTGAAGAAGAAGAAGGCTGCCAAGAATATCAAAGCCAAACGGTCCAAGAAATCAAAGAAAAAGAAAGCCAAGAGGGCGCTGGCATCAGAGGGAGAGAGTGCTGAGCCATCGCTCAAGAAGCTCAAGATTGAGGCTGCGGAGTCAGCCAAACCAAAGGACAAAGGGAAGGCCAAGCTTTACCCTGAAGATGAGCCTCAATCAGTGAGGTACGTGTCCTCTGACGCTGAGTCCAGAGGCATTGAGCTGAGGAAGAGGGAGTTGCTGCACGAGAAGGGCTTCCTCGACAGACCTGCTGACCTGCCGCAGTTCTTGCGCGCAGGAATTACAAATCATGGATGGGAGGAGTTGTGCAGACCACCCAATCCAGCTTACACAAGCATGGTGTATGACTTCTACGCCAATTTGAGGAATTCTGAGGATGGGTTGTCTGTGGTCAGGGGAGTAGAAGTGGACTTCTCAGCAAAAGCCATCAACGAAGCCTATGGCCTCAAGGGCCAAAAACATACTGACTATGCGAGGATTGTTGATGAGCCTACTGAGGCAGTCCTGGAAGAGACCATTCGGACCATTGGCCAGCCTGAAGCATCCTGGACCGTGTCACGCAATGGGAGGCACACTCTCATGAGTGCCAACCTCACAGCTAAGGCGGCTGTATGGTTTTCCTTCGTGAGAAGGAAACTATCCCCAGTGACTCATGAGACCACCATCAACCAGAGCAGATCGTTGCTGGTCTATGCAATCATGCGAGGTCTCACGATCAACGTGGGTGAAGTCATGTCGGCTGCCATTGCTGAGTGCGCAAAGAAAGGTAAGGGTCCATTGTTTTTCCCTAATACTATAACTAAACTTTGTTTGCTTGCAGGAGTTCCTATTGAGCGAATGGAGCAGCAGATGGCTTACACGGGCCACTTGGAGCTACCTGCTGGCTTGAGGCTAAAGAGGAAGGGGAACATGGAATTCGAGCTGGATAGGTTGGCTGCTGATCAGTCGCTGTCCATGGCTTGCCTGATGGATATGCAGAAGAGGATGGCTCAATGGGCCACTTACGCACAGGCACGGGACAAGGAAGTTGCTGACCAACTTGGATGCATCTTCCCTGATTTTCCCACGAATCTCCTGACTCCATGGGTGCCTCCACGACCACGACGGCCTGATGAGGATGAAGACATCTGAGTGCTGGTTTGAATTGCACTCAAGGGAGTATTGTTGTTCCCTTACAATAAAAAAAAAAAAAAAAAATCTGCTTTCTGTTAGACCATGTGAATTATGCTGTTTTTAGTTAATATTTTGATCTGTTTTAGTTACTTAGTTTTAAGTTTTTAAATTGTTTAGTGTAGTCTGATGATAGCTGAGTAGGTAGGTTAGTTTAGTTTTATTTTTGTAGAGCTTGAGTGACGGGAAAGAAGCATGCTTAAGGGCCTTAATCACTGTTATATCTGCCCTGTATCTATTGCGAAATAATTGCGGTAACCGCAATTTTTATTACTGAATGCATGTTTTGGACTGTCTGTGTAGCTAGGCTGTGATCTGTTTAAATTCTATCTTTTGCTGCTGTCATGACTACCTTATATAGCTTATCTTACCGCATGCTGGATGAGTGTCATAGGACACCCTTTGATAGTTTAAATTAGCCTCTAAAAAGCTCAGCATGCATAGCTGTAAGTCCTTGCCTATCTGTTTTTTCAATTTTCTGCTGCTGTGATATTTTCTTTTAGAATGTTCTGTCTATGCCTAGGGCTTTTTAGATTCTCTTTGTTTTACCTTAGACTAGATGCTTCTAGGACAAGTTTGGGGGTGTGCCACCTCAGACACTCATTAGGGACAATGAGTAGTTGAAGTTTGGGGGAGGCCACCCTAGTTGAACATTCCTCTCTCCCGTAAAACATAAGCATGGACATTGTAGACTCACTAATGGAAGAACAATTGGAGCATGAATTGTTGACTAAGCATGCTAATGAATATGTAGGATTAGAATTAACTGACTTAAACATAGCTGAGATAATGGACATACCTGTAAATAACCCTCAGCATGTTTGTATGAATATTGACTTAACTGAAAAATCTTTGAATCCATTAAAACCATCCATTGAGCATCCACCTGTCTTAGAATTGAAACCTCTCCCCACTCACCTCAAGTACGCATATCTAGGAAGTAATGATACTTTGCCTGTGATTATTTCTTCTAAATTAAGTGAAAAGCATGAGGTTGAAGTGATTTTACTACTTAAGCAACATAGGAAGGCTATTGCATGGACTATTGCTGAAATTAGAGGCATTAGCTCTTCTTATTGCATGCATAAGATTATACTAGAGGAAGAACACACACCCAGAGTAGATCACCAACGTAGGCTGAATCCATCTATGAAAGAGGTAGTTAAAAAGGAAATAATAAAATGGTTAGATGCTGGTGTGATCTTCCCTATAGATAGTAGTCAGTGGGTGAGCCCTATACAATGTGTACCTAAGAAGGGGGGGATGACTGTGGTAGTCAATGAGAACAATGAACTGATTCCAACAAGGACTATCACAGGATGGAGAGTTTGCATGGATTATAGGAAACTAAATAAAGAAACCAAAAAAGACCACTTCCCTCTACCATTCATTGACCAAATGTTAGATAGGATAGCTGGTAGGGCCTACTACTGCTTCTTAGATGGTTATTCAGGATATAACCAGATTACTATAGACCCTAAGGACCAAGAGAAGACTACCTTCACTTGCCCTTTTGGAACGTTTGCCTTTCGCAGAATGCCTTTTGGCTTATACAATGCACCGGCAACTTTCCAGAGGTGCATGTTGGCGATCTTCTCTGATTTGGATGAGTCCATGATAGAGATATTCATGGATGATTTCTCAGTCTTTGGGGATGCATTCACAAACTGTCTAGATAACTAAGGACAAGTCCTGGCTAGGTGTGAGGAGACCAACCTAGTCCTAAATTGGGAAAAGTGCCATTTCATGGTGGATGAAGGGATTGTCTTAGTTCACAGAGTGTCAAGGGCAGGTGTAGAGGTTGACAGGGCAAAAATTGAAATAATAGAGAAATTGGTAGAACCTCAAAATGTCAAGGCCATTAGGAGTTTCTTAGGGCATGCTGGCTTCTATAGAAGGTTCATTAAGGACTTTTCTAAGATCTCCAAGCCTTTATGTGAGCTTCTAGAGCTAAACAAACCGTTCATTTTCTCTAAAGAATGTTTCCTAGCTTGGAAGACCCTTAAGAAAGCACTAGTCACAGCGCCTATTATAGTAGGGCCTAATTGGGATCTTCCCTTTGAGATGTTATGTGATGCAAGTGACTATGATGTAGGGGTTATGTTAGGACAGAAGATTGACAAGTTAACACACCCTGTATACTATGCTAGTAAAACACTTAATGAGGCACAATGTAATTACACAACTACTGAGAAGGAGATGCTAGCTGTAGTGTTTGCTTGTGAGAAGTTTAGGAATTACATTGTAGGCACTAGGACAATTGTGTACACTGACCATTCTGCTTTAAATTACCTTATGAGGAAGGCTGATGCCAAGCCTAGGTTGATTAGATGGGTTTTGCTGCTGCAAGAGTTTGATCTGGACATTAGAGATAAGAAAGGATGTGAAAATGTGGTTGCGGATCATCTTTCTAGATTGCAGCATAATTGCGAAAAAATTGCGGAAACTGCAATTTCTGATGCTTTTATTGATGAACATGTCTTTGTCTTGACTCATCGCTATAACGATGAGGAACCTTGGTTTGCTGACATTGCTAACTTCCTTGCATCACAGGTACTACCAACTTTCAAGGGAAGCCAAGAAAAGAAGAGGTTCCTTCATGAAGCTAGGAAGTTTATATGGGATGATCCCACACTTTACAAGACATGTGCTGATGGTCTGCTCAGGAAGTGTGTGTCAGCTGCTGAGGCGAAGTCTGTGCTGCAGCACTGCCATACAGCACCCTATGGTGGACATTTTGGTGGCCAAAGGACGGCTGCAAAGGTGTTCCAGAGTGGCTACTATTGGCCAACGATCTTCAAGGATGCCCACAACTATGCCCACAGCTGTGATGAATGCCAGAGAACAGGTAACCTCAGTCGAAAGGATGAGATGCCTCTCACTTACATCTTAGAGTTGGAGCTCTTTGATGTGTGGGGCATCGATTTCATGGGACCATTTCCCCCATCATCAGGTAACCTTTACATATTGGTAGCAGTAGACTATGTATCTAAGTGGGTAGAGGCCATAGCATGTCCAAATAATGATGCCAAAACAGTCATAAGATTCTTGCATAGACATATTTTTACTAGATTTGGAACACCTCGTGCTATAATCAGTGATGAGGGGACACATTTCATTAACAAAGCTATGGAGAGAGTGTTGGCTAAGTATAATGTTAGACATAGAGTAGCCACCCCTTATCACCCACACTCGAATGGCCAAGCTGAAATTTCAAATAGGGAGATTAAAAACATACTAGAAAAAGTGGTCAAACCCAATAGAAAAGATTGGGCGTTTAAACTCGAGGATGCACTTTGGGCATATAGAACTGCATATAAGACACCCCTAGGTATGTCTCCTTATAGACTTGTTTATGGTAAAGCATGTCACTTGCCATTCGAGTTAGAAATTAAAGCATTTTGGGCCCTGTCAAGGCCAAACGGCCCAAGAAGTCAAAGAAAAAGAAAACCAAGAGGGCGCCTCCATCAGAGAAAGAGAGTGATGAGTGTTGCGTGCTCAATGTGTTAATAAGAATAAGCAATAAGAGAGAGAGAGAGCACTCAGAACATGCAAGCATACATGATCTTATAGCAAGTAGTAAGTATATTTCATTTGTTTTCCTACAGAGACTTTTTTTAGCTATTCGCGAAGTGTTTTGTTAAGAAAGAAGGGGTGGATTTGATGGGGTAAAATTGGTTTTTAATTGTCTAATTTTTGCTGAATGTATAAAGGAATGTAACATAAACAAATGCAAGTTGAAATTAGACTCAAAGGACAAGAGATGGAATTAATAAACGAAGAAGAAAACAGCTAAACAGAATGGTAACTTAGCAGAATTGCGGATACCGCAATGTTATCGCAATTGTAAAAACAGTAAAAGTGTGTGAAATGGAGAATTAAGGGCTACTAATGACTATCCTATAGGCATTTTTATACGATTCTCAAGCACTGGATCTACTCTCTATGCATCAAACTATCTTAATCTCATGTATCGTCCGATTCCATGCATTAGATTCTTTAGTTTACTCAACTCAAAGTAAGGTCTTAAGCATCTTGTTAAGGCAGAAAGATATGGTTTGTACTAGGGAAACGCCTATTCCTAGGCCGTTTCCTGGTTACCTTGAAAGGCTAGCATGATTATACGACTCTGAACTCTTACTCCTTCCAGAGGTTAGGAGTTCTTTGGACAAAATGGATGGCCAATCGAAATTGCCCGTGGGATGAAGCTTACATACAATCAATGGTTCGAGAGCTATCCTACATGCTTGGTTCACGTTTTTTAGCCTATAGTTCTGTCATTAGCATGCCCCTAAGTGACTTAGCTACTCATGGATATATAGAGAACAGAAGTATAAGATAAAACAGACATGCTTAGAAGGGAAATGTACTCAAAACAGTAAGACAAAACCGTAGCAGCAGAAGATGGAAACTGTGAAATGAAGACTTGTAATTTGATTACTTTGAATGTTTGAACGAACAAAGAGAAACTTAAAGTAAATAATCCAAAGACAGAAAGCAACGAAATGAAGTAGACTAATCACTAAACCAGAAGCGACAACTAAACAATGCTGGAAATTAGAAAGGAAAGACAGAAAGCAGTAAATGGTGCTTGAAAGCCTCGTTGCAGTCGCCTCGAATGAAGGATCAAAAAGGTCAGCCTTGCTTGGATGAATCCAATCGGGAGAGAAGAAGAATCTCCTCTCCTTCCTATCAGATTATCGACTCCAACAGCTGAGCTTCGCAAACCAACAGACGGCAAAGAAAAACAGGAGAAAAGATGGACTGCGAGAAGACTTCTACGCTTTCGGATGATGCTTGAACCTCCGACTTTGACCCCCTTTTATAGTAGTTTGCAGGTGCGTTTGGGCCAGGGAGAACCATCAATCTTCAACGTCGTATATCAGAATGGATGGAGGAGAAAGAACGAATCCCTGAAATCACGGAAATTAACAGAAAAAGATCAGTCAACTTACGGTTTTCACTTGAATAATTGCGGCTTCAGCAATGTTTTCGCAATGCTGTCGCAATGCAGTTTTTTTCATTCTTTTCCTTCGGTTTTCAACCCTTTTCTTTCCTATTGTGCATAAGTCCTAATTTAGCTACCTTCTTCTCATTCTCATATTTAAGCATAGGTTTAGGCTAAATGCTATCAAAAACACCTAAAAGTGTACATCTTCTTAAGCTAAATGGGTCCTAAATAAGTCACTTTCAGAGACTTAACACACCCCCAAACTTAAGGTTTTGCTTGTCCTCAAGCAATCTAAGGACTTCCCTAGGCTGCTGTTTCTCCTTCTTTAACCACTTGCTAACTCCCCTATACCCCTATCTATAGCACTGTTGTCCTGTGACACACTTCTCAGTGTAAAACTACCCTCTTATCTAGCTTCTTCTGACTTCGCCTGCCTAACACTCCATCTGCTTTTATTAACTTCCTACAACTGATCTATTTGCTTTTGTCATATCATGCCACTATCCCTAAGGTTTCAAATTCTGCCTAGCTTTACCTCAGACTCAGTACATGCTTCTAGCTTTATTTTTAATGTGTCTAGGATTCCTTAGAGTCATGCCAGTCTTAGTATTAACGGTGACAGTAGTACTTTTAAAGATCAACCTAAACCCTGGCATCACTACATTGGATAAACACTCATCTCCCTAAACAACCCTACAAGTTACAACTTTGTGCTTAGTTAATTGAGGATCAGAGTTCTTTTTAAATAGGACATCTAAGCCACAAAGTTATAACTCCTAGGTATACATTCTTCTTCCCTATTCCCTTTTTTCTTACTTAGGTGGGGCCTCTCCTTTGGTTGCCTTTTGATGCAATGCCACTTGTGGGTCACACACTTGGCACTGATTACTTAGCAACCTAAGAGAGACTCCCCTCTTTATTCTATTTTTCATTTTTTTTTTTCAGTTCATCATTTTTTGTAAAGGAGAAGAAGAATGCTTATGTTTCTAAGGGAGAGAGGAATGTTCCTAGGCCTAGGGTGGCCTCCCCCAAACTTCAACTACTCATTGTCCCCAATGAGTGTCTGTGGTGGCACACCCCCAAACTTTCCTAGAAGCATCTAGTCTAAGGTAAAACAAAGAGAACCTAAAGCCCTAGGCATAGACAAAACATTCGAACGGCAAATATCACAGCAGTAGGAATAATAAAAAAAAACAGACAGATAAGGGCTTAAAGCTGTGCATGCTGAGCTTTTTAGAGGTTGATTTAAACTAGCAAAGTGTGTCCTATGACACTCATCCAGCATGCTGTTAGATAAGCTATATATGGTAGTCATGATAGTAGCAAAAGATGGAATTTAAACAGATCACAGCCTAGCTAAACAGACAGTCCAAAACATGCTTTCAGTCATAAAAATTGCGGGTACCGCAATTATTTCGCAATTAAGTCAGGGCAGATATAACAGTGATTAAGGCCCCTAAGCATGCTCTTTCCAGTCATTCAAGCTCTTCTAAAAATAAAACAAAACTAACCTACCTAGTCACCTATCATCAGACTATACTAAGCAAGATTAAAAACATAAAACTAAGCATCTAAAACAGATCAAAAGTGGACTAAAAAACAGCATAATTCACATAGTCTATCAGAAAGCAGAAAATTGTTTTTTTTTCTAAGGGAACAGAAATACTCCCTTCAGTGCAATTCAAACCAGCACTCAAACGTCTTCATCCTCATCAGGTTGTCGTGGTCGTGGAGGCACCCATGGAGTCAGGAGATTTGTAGGGAAGTCAGGGAAGATGCACCCAAGTTGGTCTGCAACTTCCTTGTCCCGTGCCTGCGCGTAAGTGGCCCATTGAGCCATCCTCCTCTGCATATCCATCAGGCATGCCATGGATAGGGACTGATCAGCAGCCAGCCTATCCAGTTCAAACTCCATATTCCCCTTTCTCTTCAGCCTCAAGCTAGCAGGCAGCTCCAAGTGGCCTGTGTAAGCCATCTGCTGCTCCATTCGCTCAGTGGGGACTCCTGCAAGCAAACATAGTTTGGTTATGGTGTTAGGGAAAAACAGTGGTCCCTTACCTTTCTTGGCGCACTCAGCAATGGCAGCTGACATGATTTCCCCCACATTGACCGTGAGACCTCGCATAATGGCGTAGACCAGCAGCGATCTGCTCTGGTTGATGGTCGTCTCATGGGTCACAGGGGACAGCTTCCTCCGTCCAAAGGCAAACCACACAGCTGCCTTTGCTGTCAGGCTGGCACTCATGAGAGTGTGCCTCCCATTGCGTGATACAGTCCACGCTGCTTCAGGTTGGCCAATGGTTCGAATGGCCTCCTCCAACACTGCCTCAGTAGGCTCATCAACGATCCGTGCATAATCAGTGTGTCTTTGGCCCTTGAGGCCATAAGCTTCGTTGATGGCTTTTGCTGAGTAGTCCACCTCTACTCCTCTCACCACAGAGAGCCCCTCTTCAGAGTTGCGCAGGTTGGCATAGAAGTCGTATACCATAGCTGTGTAAGCCGGATTGGGTGGCCTACACAACTCCTCCCAGCTGTGATTGATAATCCCTGCGCGCAAGAACTGCGGCAGGTCAGCGGGTCTGTCGAGGAAGCCCTTCTCGTGCAGCAACTCCCTCTTCCTCAGCTCAACGCCTCTGGATTCAGCGTCAGAGGACACGTACCTCACGGACTGAGGCTCATCTTCAGGGTAAAGCTTGGCTTTCCCTTTGTCTGCTGGCTTGGCTGACTCTGCAGCCTCAACCTTGAGTCTTTTAAGTGATGGCTCAGTGCTCTCTTTGTCTGCTGAAGGCGCCCTCTTGGCCTTCTTCTTTCTCAGCTTCTTGGATCGCTTGGCCTTGAGAATCTTGGCCTTTTTCTTCTTCTTGAGCTTTGCCTCAATGGTGATCTGCTGGAGGCAGGCTCCCAACGTCTCTTCCATTGAGTCAGTCTTCTGTTCAAGACTCTCTGGGCTAGCTTCCCTCACAGGCGAGAAAACCTCCTCGTCCTCACCTTCCCCACTGCCCTGCGTTGATTCTTGGTACTCCCCATATGGGAATTCAGGGTCAGGCCGTGGGGTAGTGTGCGACGGCGTGGTGCTTTGCTCTGCTGTAGGTGTCTGCGCAGAACTCTGAGGTGATGAAGACAACTCAGGGCTCTGTGCAGGCGGCGATGAAGGACGCTCTGGGCTCTGCACTGGTTCAGATGGTGAAGGACTGTGCGCAGGTGATGCAGATGGCGACGAAGCCTTCTTGGTCGACTCGTGGGACGCACGATCCGTTTCTTGACTCTCCACAGAGGGAGTCTTTGCTTTGCTTGGTTCGGCGGCCATCTCGACACTCCACCGGCGCTTCTTGGGTGTGCCCGCTGGTTCAGAGGGTCCAGCAGGGATTTCTGTGACAACCCTCTACTTCTTCCTACGGATCGGAAGCTTGGGAAGACGTTCGGTGCGTGCAGCGTCAGCCGTAGCCAAGGCAAGTAGTGCATCTCTCGCAGCTGTTTCAGCAGCGTCTTCAGCCCTCTTCTTGGCTGCAGATCTTTCAGCCCGTGTGAACACCATTGTTGAGTCTTGGAGGTTTGGAGAGAAGAATCAAAGATGAAGAGAATCTCAGTTTTCTTGGAAATCAGAGAATGGGAGAATCGTATCGATCGAGCGCCTTCTAACGGATATAAAGGAAACGGCTAAATCCCAACGGCTATATTTTGCGGATCCTGCAATTCCAGCGCAATTTTAGGGATTTTTTTTCATCAAAATGTCAATCTTTGCTCGCCCGTATCTTTTATTTGGCTCGATCTTTTCGTGATTTTTAAAGCTGGAATTACTCTCCTTGATCCCCTCTATCGATTCCCTACAAAAAGAAATACAAACAACATCAAATTCGCAATTAAAATAACACAACAAAACATACAAATGATAACCGGAAAATCGCAAAAAATAAACTAAGGCATGAGCCTTATGTTGACGAGCACAGCAATCACTCGTCCTCTCTCGTTCTTTTTGTCACGCTTAAGTCAAGAGGAAGGCCGAGAGAGTTTTCACATCTCCTTCCTCATAGTAGTGCTTCAATCTTGCACCATTAACCATGAATGGTTGGCCTTGCTGCAAGTTTTTTATCTCTATGGCACCATGAACAAATACATTAGTAATCACAAATGGACCTGACCACCTAGACTTAAGTTTCCCTGGAAATAGTTTCAACCGTGAGTTAAACAACAAAACAAGTTGACCCTTCTTAAAGTCCTTAACTCTAAGTCTACTATCGTGCCAAATCTTGGTCTTTTCCTTATACATCTTAGCATTTTCATAGGCCATATGTCTAAGCTCATCAAGCTCATGTAATTGCAAAGACCTCAGTGTCCCCGCATCCTTTACACAAAAATTCAATTCCTTCATGGCCCAAAATGCTTTGTTTTCTAACTCAAGTGGTAAGTGACAAGTCTTGCCATATACCAGCCTATAGGGAGACATACCTAGGGGTGTCTTATATGCTGTCCTATAAGCCCAAAGTGCATCCTCAAGCTTGAAGGACCAGTCTTTCCTATTAGGCTTGACCACTTTTTCTAGGATGTTCTTAATTTCCCTATTTGAAATTTCAGCCTGTCCATTCGAGTGTGGGTGATAGGGAGTGGCTACTCTATGTCTAATGTTATACTTAGCCAATACTCTCTCCATAGCCTTGTTAATGAAATGTGACCCCTCATCACTAATGATGGCACGAGGTGTCCCAAACCTAGTAAAAATGTGCCTATGCAAGAATTTGGTGACTGTTTTAGCATCATTATTGGGACATGCTTTGGCCTCTACCCACTTGGATACGTAGTCTACCGCTACCAAAATGTAAAGGTTACCTGATGATGGAGGGAATGGCCCCATGAAGTCAATGCCCCACACATCAAAGAGCTCCAACTCTAAGATGTAGGTGAGGGGCATCTCATCCTTTCGACTGAGGTTACCTGTTCTTTGGCATTCATCACAGCTGTGGGCATAGTTGTGGGCATCCTTGAAGATTGTTGGCCAATAGTAGCCACTCTGAAATACCTTTGCAGCTGTTCTTTGGCCACCAAAGTGTCCACCATAAGGAGCTGTGTGGCAGTGCTGCAGCACAGACCTCGCTTCAGCAGCTGAAACACACTTCCTTAGCAAGCCGTCAGCACAAGTTCTGTAAAGTGTGGGGTCATCCCATATGAATTTCCTTGCTTCATTAAGGAACCTCCTCTTCTCTTGTCCTCCCTTGAAAACTGGTAAAACCTGTGATGCACGGAAGTTAGCAATGTCAGCAAACCAAGGTTCCTCATCGTTATCACGATGAGTCAAAGCAAAGACATGTTCATCAATAAAAGCATCAGAAATTGCGGGGTCCGCAATTTTTTCGCAATTGTGCTGCAATCGAGACAGGTGATTCGCAACCACATTTTCACATCCCTTCTTGTCTCGAATGTCCAAATCAAACTCTTGCAGCAGCAGTACCCACCTAATCAACCTAGGCTTAGCATCAGCCTTCCTCATAAGATACTTCAAGGCAGAATGGTCAGTGTACACAATTGTCCTAGTGCCTACAATATAGTTTCTAAATTTTTCGCAAGCAAACACTACAGCAAGCATCTCTTTCTCAGTAGTTGTATAATTACATTGAGCCTCATTCAAGGTTTTACTAGCATAATAGACAGGGTGTGTTAGCTTGTCAATCTTCTGTCCTAACATCACTCCTACAGCATAGTCACTGGCATCACATAACATCTCAAAGGGAAGATCCCAATTTGGTCCTACTATGATAGGGGCTGTGACTAGTGCTTTCTTAAGGGTGGTCCAAGCTACTACACATTCCTTAGAGAAGATGAATGGCCTATTTAATTCTAGAAGCTCACACAGAGGCTTGGCTATCTTAGAAAAGTCCTTAATGAACCTTCTGTAGAAGCCAGCATGCCCTAAGAAACTTCTAATGGCCTTGACATTCTGGGGCTCTACTAACTTCTCTATGATCTCAATTTTGGCCCTATCGACCTCTACACCTGCCCTCGACACTCTATGACCTAAGACAATCCCCTCATCTACCATGAAGTGACACTTTTCCCAATTAAGGACTAAGTTAGTCTCTTCACATCTAGCCAAGACTTGTCCTAAATTATCTAGACAGTTGGTGAATGAATCCCCAAAGACTGAGAAGTCATCCATGAATATTTCTATCATGGACTCATCCAACTCAGAGAAGATTGCCATCATGCACCTTTGGAAAGTTGCCGGTGCATTGCATAAGCCAAAAGGCATTCTGCGAAAGGCAAAAGTTCCAAAAGGGCAAGTGAAGGTAGTCTTCTCTTGGTCCTTAGGGTCTATAGTAATCTGATTATAGCCAGAATAACCATCTAAGAAACAATAGTAGGCTCTACCAGCTATTCTGTCTAACATCTGGTCAATGAACGGTAGAGGAAAGTGGTCTTTTTTAGTTTCTTTATTTAATTTCCTGTAATCCATGCACACTCTCCATCCTGTGACAGTCCTAGTTGGAATCAGTTCGTTGTTCTCATTGACTACCACAGTCATCCCACCCTTTTTAGGTACACACTGTATAGGGCTCACCCACTGACTACTAGCTATGGGGAAGATCACACCAGCATCTAACGATTTTATTATTTCTTTCTTAACTACCTCTTTCATAGAGGGATTCAGCCTACGTTGGTGATCTACTCTAGGGGTGTGCTCTTCCTCTAGTATAATTTTATGCATACAATAAGAAGGGCTAATGCCTCTAATATCAGCAATAGTCCATGCAATAGCCTTCCTATGTTGCTTAAGCAGTAAAATCAGTTCAACCTCATGCTTTTCACTTAGTTTAGAAGAAATGATAACAGGCAGAGTTTCATTACTCCCTAAATATGCATACTTGAGGTGAGTGGGTAGTGGTTTCAGTTCTAAAACAGGTGGATGCTCAATGGATGGCTTTAAAGGATTTAATGATCTATCAGTTAGGTCTATATTCATACATACATGTTGTGGTTTATCTACAGGCATATCCATTATTTCAGATACATTTAAGTCAGCTACATCTAATTGTACATATTCATTAGCATGCTTAGTTAATAGTACATGCTCTAATTGTTCTTCCATTAGTGAGTCAACAATATCTATGCTAGCACAAGACTCAGAATCAGAGGGGTACCTTAAGGCTTTATGAACACTAAATTTCACCTCTTCATCATGAACCCTCATAGTGAGCTCACCTTTTTGAACATCTATTAGTGCCCTACCTGTGGCTAGAAATGGTCTACCTAGCAGGATGGGGACCTCCTTGTCTGCTTCATAATCCAGGACAATGAAATCTGCAAGGAAAATAAACTTGTCAACCTTTACTAAAATATCCTCAATCTTACCTTCAGGGTATGCAATGGATCTGTCTGCAAGTTGTAAAGTGACAGTGGTTGGACGTGCTTCTCCTATTCCTAGCTGGCGGAATAGTGATAGGGGCATGAGGTTTATGCTGGCGCCCAGGTCACAAAGCGCTCTGCCCACGTGCTTGCCTCCAAGTTCTACAGGTAAGGTGAAGGAACCAGGATCCTTCTCCTTCTTGGGCAACTTGTTTTGGAGTATGGCACTGCACTCCTCAGTGAGGTTTACTGTTTCAAACTCACCAATTATTTTTTTGTTAGTAATAATATCTTTCAAAAACTTTACATAGGAAGGCATAGACTGTAAAACTTCTACAAAAGGAATGTTGACATGCACTTGCTTAAGAATTTCTAAGAATTTATTAAAATGCACTTCCTGTTCCTGCTTCTTCTTAAGCCTTCGAGGATATGGAGGTGGTGGTACATATGCAGGCACGTCAGGGCGCCTTAGGATAGGCGGAGGCCTTGGAATTTCTTCTATCTCCTCAACAATTGGCTCTAGCCTGGCTCCTGATGTGCTAGTTGGTGGTGGACCTTGGTTTGGCAGAGACTCCAGTGGAGCACTAGACTCAGTGTTCTCTACTCTCTTTGGTGTGTCCTTTGTGTTGCTTACCAAGGGTCTACCACTTCTGAGTTCAATTGCTTGAACCTGTTCTTTACCATCTCTCCTTGGTACCTCAGTGTCAGCAGGAAGTCTACCTTGGGGCCTACTCTTGAGTTCGTTGGCTAATTGGCCTATTTGGTTCTCTAGGCTCCTAAGAGTGGCTTGCTGGCTTTGAAGAGTAGCATCATTCTTAGCTATGTATTCCTTGAGTAAGTTTTCTACAGAAGATCCTACAGGTTGATTGTATGGTTTTTGATACATTGATTGGTTATGTTGGGGAGTGAAACCAGGTGTTCCACTCGGTCTAGGCTGGTTAGGATTTTGGTTAGCATTTTGTTGGCCACCCCATGACAGGTTTGGGTGGTTCCTCCAACCAGGGTTGTAAGTTTGTGAGTAGGGGTTATTCCTAGGCTGCTGCTGACTTCCAATGTAGCAGACTGAGGCTGGATTCCCAGGGCAGTATTCATATGGGTGCCCTTCCCCACAGAATCCACAGATAAGTGCCTCGCCTTGACTTGGTTGGGTGCCCATTGACATGGCTGTGGCGGTATTGGCACTGGTTTGGAGATTGGCCTGAGCCATTTGCTTAACTAGGTTGGTCAGGGCGTTTATTTGGGTGCTCATGGCGCTAAGAGCATCCTTGTCTTGAGCTCTAGTCGGCTCGACTGGATCATCTGACCACCTACAGTGAGATGTTGAGATCTTCTCCAGGATCTCATAAGCTTCGTTGGAACTCTTGGACAACATGGAACCACCAGCAGATGAATTTAGAACTTGTCTGGTGCTGGGGTTGCATCCTTTGAAAAAGACCTCTATTTGGATACACCATGGGATGCCATGGTGTGGACATTTAATGAGAAGATCTTTGAATCTTGTCCAAGCTTCGTGAAGAGACTCACTTGGAGCTTGTTTGAATTTGATGATGTCATCACGAAAGGTCGAATTCCTATCTGGTGGGAAATATTTGACTAGGAATTTTTCTGCTAAGTCTGTCCAATTGAGGACAGATCCAGAGGGTAATGAGTTTAACCACGCTTTGGCTTTGTCCCTCAAAGAGTAAGGGAACAGATATAGCCTCAAGGCTTCTTGGGAAACTCCAGGGATCAGGAATGTGTCACTAACTCCTAGGAAGTTTCTAAGATGGTTGTGGGGGTCCTCATTTTCCATTCCAAAGAATTGTCCCACAGTGGACAACATTTGGAACATCACTGGCTTTAACTCGAATGAGTTGGCAGTGATCTCAGGACAGATTATGTTGGGGTTCAGCTCCCCAGGCATACGTACTAGGTAAGAAAGTATGGCGCTATCCTTATCATTCGCTATTTCGATGGGATTGCGAGTGACAGGCACCAGGTTTTGATCTCTTCTATCCATTTCTTTTTGAGGAGATTGCGGTAACCTTGCGGTTTCAGCAATTAATGGAGGTAATGAAGGTTGTTTAAAGAGGTGTTTCTTGGCTCTATTCCTAGCTCTAAGTAATCTCTCGGGCTCAGGGTTGAACTCTAGATCACTACTTGGAGGTTCATTCATAAACTAACCTAAATGGTACCTGAAAAAGAAATGAAAAATGGATCAGTTTCAATGGAAAATAACTTGGTGTTTCAAACTTAACTAACTTCGCTTTCACTTAAATAAATCCCCGGCAGCGGCGCCAAAAACTTGTTGCGTGCTCAATGTGTTAATAAGAATAAGCAATAAGAGAGAGAGAGAGCACTCAGAACATGCAAGCATACATGATCTTATAGCAAGTAGTAAGTATATTTCATTCGTTTTCCCACAGAGACTTATTTTAGCTATTCGCGAAGTGTTTTGTTAAGAAAGAAGGGGTGGATTTGATGGGGTAAAATTGGTTTTTAATTGTCTAATTTTTGCTGAATGTATAAAGGAATGTAACATAAACAAATGCAAGTTGAAATTAGACTCAAAGAACAAGAGATGGAATTAATAAACGAAGAAGAAAACAGCTAAACAGAATGGTAACTTAGCAGAATTGCGGATACCGCAATGTTATCGCAATTGTAAAAACAGTAAAAGTGTGTGAAATGGAGAATTAAGGGCTACTAATGACTATCCTATAGGCATTTTTATACGATTCTCAAGCACCGGATCTACTCTCTATGCATCAAACTATCTTAATCTCATGTATCGTCCGATTCCATGCATTAGATTCTTTAGTTTACTCAACTCAAAGTAAGGTCTTAAGCATCTTGTTAAGGCAGAAAGATATGGTTTGTACTAGGGAAACGCCTATTCCTAGGCCGTTTCCTGGTTACCTTGAAAGGCTAGCATGATTATACGACTCTGAACTCTTACTCCTTCCAGAGGTTAGGAGTTCTTTGGACAAAATGGATGGCCAATCGAAATTGCCCGTGGGATGAAGCTTACATACAATCAATGGTTCGAGAGCTATCCTACATGCTTGGTTCACGTTTTTTAGCCTATAGTTCTGTCATTAGCATGCCCCTAAGTGACTTAGCTACTCATGGATATATAGAGAACAGAAGTATAAGATAAAACAGACATGCTTAGAAGGGAAATGTACTCAAAACAGTAAGACAAAACCGTAGCAGCAGAAGATGGAAACTGTGAAATGAAGACTTGTAATTTGATTACTTTGAATGTTTGAACGAACAAAGAGAAACTTAAAGTAAATAATCCAAAGACAGAAAGCAACGAAATGAAGTAGACTAATCACTAAACCAGAAGCGACAACTAAACAATGCTGGAAATTAGAAAGGAAAGACAGAAAGCAGTAAATGGTGCTTGAAAGCCTCGTTGCAGTCGCCTCGAATGAAGGATCAAAAAGGTCAGCCTTGCTTGGATGAATCCAATCGGGAGAGAAGAAGAATCTCCTCTCCTTCCTATCAGATTATCGACTCCAACAGCTGAGCTTCGCAAACCAACAGACGACAAAGAAAAACAGGAGAAAAGATGGACTGCGAGAAGACTTCTACGCTTTCGGATGATGCTTGAACCTCCGACTTTGACCCCCTTTTATAGTAGTTTGCAGGTGCGTTTGGGCCAAGGAGAACCATCAATCTTCAACGTCGTATATCAGAATGGATGGAGGAGAAAGAACGAATCCCTGAAATCACGGAAATTAACAGAAAAAGATCAGTCAACTTACGGTTTTCACTTGAATAATTGCGGCTTCAGCAATGTTTTCGCAATGCTGTCGCAATGCAGTTTTTTTCATTCTTTTCCTTCGGTTTTCAACCCTTTTCTTTCCTATTGTGCATAAGTCCTAATTTAGCTACCTTCTTCTCATTCTCATATTTAAGCATAGGTTTAGGCTAAATGCTATCAAAAACACCTAAAAGTGTACATCTTCTTAAGCTAAATGGGTCCTAAATAAGTCACTTTCAGAGACTTAACAATGAGCCGTCGCTGAAAAAGCTCAAGATTGAGGCTGCTGAGTCAGCCAAACCAAAAGACAAAGGGAAAGCCAAGCTTTACCCTGAAGATGAGCCTCAGTCAGTGAGGTACGTGTCCTCTGACGCTGAGTCTAGAGGCATTGAGCTAAGGAAAAGGGAATTGCTGCACGAGAAGGGATTCCTAGACGCACCTGCTGACCTGCCGCAATTCTTGCGCGCAGGGATCACGAATCACGGCTGGGAGGAGCTGTGCAGACCACCCAATCCAGCCTACTCCAGCATGGTGTATGACTTCTACGCCAATCTGATGAATCCTGAGGATGGCCTGTCTGTGGTCAGAGGGGTTGAGGTGGACTTCTCAGCGAAGGCAATCAACGAAGCCTATGGCCTCAAGGGCCAAAAACACACTGACTATGCTAGGATTGTTGATGAGCCAACAGAAGCTGTCCTGGAGGAGGCCATACGGATAATTGGCCAGCCTGAGGCATCATGGACAGTCTCGCACAATGGGAGGCACACCCTGATGAGTGCCACCCTCACAGCCAAGGCGGCTGTCTGGTTTTCCTTCGTGAGAAGAAAGCTGTCCCCAGTGACTCATGAGACCACCATCAACCAGAGCAGATCACTGCTGGTCTACGCGATCATGCGAGGTCTCACGATCAACGTGGGCGAGGTCATTGCAGCTTCAATTGCTGACTGCGCCAAAAAGGGTAAGGGACCACTTTTCTTTCCTAACACAATTACTAAGTTGTGCTTACGTGCAGGAGTCCCAATCGAGCGAATGGAAAGGCAGCTGGCCTACACGGGCTACCTAGAGTTGCCTACTGCCTTGAGGTTGCGAACGAAGGGGAACATGGAGTTCGAGCTCGATGGCCTGGCTGCTGCTCAGTCTTTGACCATGGCCTGCCTGACGGATCTGCAGAAGAGGATGGCTCAATGGGCCACATATGCGCAGGCAAGGGACAAGGAAGTTGCTGACCAATTGGGATGCGTCTTCCCTGAATTCCCCACGGACCTAATGACTCCATGGGCGCCTCCACGACCACGAAGGACTGATGATGAGGAAGACATTTGAGTGCTAGTCTGAGAAGCACTAAAGGGAGTATTTGCTGTTCCCTTAAATTAAGAAAAAAAATCAATCAACCTGCTTTTTGTTGAACCATGTGAATTATGCTGTTTTGAGTTAATCTTTTGATCTGTTTTAGTTCTTTAGTGTTAGTATTTAAATTTGTTTAGTGTAGTCTGATGATAGCTGAATAGGTAGATTAGTTTAGTTTCATTTTTGTATAGCTTGAATGATTGGAAAAAGCATGCATAGGGGCCCTGATCACTGATATATCTGCCCTGTATCTATTGCGAAATAATTGCGGAAACCGCAATTTTTATTAGTAAATGCATGTTTTTGAACGACTGTTTAGCTAGGCTGGATCTGTTTAAATTCTATCTTTTGCTGCTGTCTTGTCTGCCTTATATAGCTTATCTTAAAGCATGCTGGATGAGTGTCATAGGATACCCTTTGATAGTTTAAATTAACCTCTAAAAAGCTCAGCATGCATAGCTTTAAGTCCTTACCTGTCTGTTTTTTCAAATTTCTGCTGCTGTGATATTTACTTTTAGAATGTTCTGTCTATGCCTAGGACTTTTAGATTCTCTTTGTTTTACCTTAGACTAGATGCTTCTAGGACAAGTTTGGGGGTGTGCCACCTCAGACACTCATTGGGGACAATGAGTAGTTTAAGTTTGGGGGAGGCCACCCTAGGCCTAGGAACATTCCTCTCTCCCTTAAAAGCATAAGCATTCTTCTTCTCCTTTACAAAAAATGATGAGCTGAAAAAAAAAATGAAAAATAGAATAAAGAGGGGAGTCTCTCTTAGGTTGCTGAGTAATCAGTGCCAAGTGTGTAATCCACAAGTGGCATTGCATCAAAAGGCAACCAAAGGAGAGGTTCCACCTAAGTAAGAAAGAAAAAAGGAAGAAGTAGGGAAGAAGAATGTATACCTAGGAGTTGCAACTTTGTGGCTTAGATGTCCTGATTAAAAAGAACTCTGATCCTCAATTAGCTGAGCACAAAGTTGTAGCTTGTAGGGTTGTTTAGGGAGATGAATGTATGTCCAATGTAGTGATGCCAGGGTTTAGGTTGTTCTCTTAAAGTACTACTGTAACTGTTAATACTAAGACTGGCATGACTCTAAGGAATCCTAGGTAGTTCAAAAGTAAAAACTAGAAGCATGTACTGAGTCTAGGGTAAAGCTAGGTAGAATTTGAAACCTTAGGGATAGTGGCATGATATGACAAAAGCAAGTAGATCAGTTGTAGGGAGTTAATGAAACAGTGGGAGTATTAGGCATGCGAAGTCAGAAGAAGCTAGATAAGAGGATAGTTTTAAACTTAGAAGTGTGTCACAGGACAGCACTGCTATAGATAGGAATGTAGGGGAGTCAGTAAGTGGTTAAAGAAGATGAAACAGCAGCCTAGGCAAGTCCTTAGATTGCTCGAGGACGAGCAAAACCTTAAGTTTGGGGGTGTGTTACGTCTCCAAAAGTGACCTTTTTAGGACTTATTTATCTTAGAAAGATGTACACTCTTAGGTGTTTTTGATAGGATTTAGCTTAAACCTATGTTTATATATGAGATTTAGAAGAAGGTAGCTAAATTAGGACTTGTGTGCAAGAGGAAAGAAAATGAATGAAAACCGAAGGAAAAGAGTGAAAAATATGCATTGCAGCAGCATTGCGGAAACATTGCTAAAACAGCAATGTTTCAAGTGAAAACCGTAAGTTGACTGATCTGTTTCTGTTAATTTCCGTTATTTCAGGGATTCGTTCTTTCTCCTCCATCCATTTTGGAGTACGACGTTGAGGATGGATGGTTCTCCTTGGCCCAAACGTACCTGCAGATTACTATAAAAGGGGGTCAAAGTAGAGGGTTCAATCATCATCCGAAAGCGTAGAAGTCTTCTCGCAGCTCCATCTTTTCTCCTGTTTTTCTTTGCCGTCTGTTGGTTTGCGAAGTTTAGCTGTTTGGAGTCGACAATCTGATAGGAAGGAGAGAAGATTCATCTTCTCTCCCGATTGGATTCATCCAAGCAAGGCTGATCTTTCTCATCCTTCAGCCGAGGCGGTTGCGACGAGGCGTTCGACCTCATTTACCTGCTTCCTGTCTTTCATTTCTAATTCCCAGCATTGTTTAGTTGTTGTTTCTGTTCTAGTGACTAGTTCATTTTATTGCGTTGCTTTCTGTCTTTATGTTATTCACTTTAAGCTTTCCTTTGTTCATTCAAACAATCAAGTAATCAAAGCAAAATTCAGCATTTCACAGTTTCTTGCCTTTGCGATCTACTGTTTGTCCTTACTGTTTTATCATTAAATTCCTTCTAAGTATGTCTGTTTCAACTCTTATTTTTGTTCTGCCTATATCCATGAGTAGCTAAGTCACTTAGGGGTATGCTAATGACGATACTATAGGCTAAAAAACGTGAACCAAGCATGTAGGATAACTATCGAAGCATTGATTGTATGTAAGCTTCATCCCACGGGCAATTTCGATTGGCCATCCATTTTGTCCAAAGAACTCCTAACCTCTGGAAGGAGTAAGAGTTCAGAGTCATACACTCATGCTAGCCTTTCAAGGTAGCCAGAAAACGACCTAGGAATAGGCGTTTTCCTAGTACAAACCATCACTTTCTGTTTTAACAAGATGCTTAAGATCTTACTTGGACATGAGTAAACTAAAGAATCTAATGCATGAAATCGGAAGATACATGAGATTGAGTAAGTTTGATGCATAGAGATTTGATCCAATGTTTGAGAATCGTGAGAAAATGCCTATAGAGGAGTCGTTAGTAGCCCTTGTTTCTCCATTTTACACACTTTCGCTGTTAGTAACATTGCGGTAGAATTGCTGTTTTCGCAATTCTGCTAAGTTTACAATTCTGTTTAGCTGTTTTCTTCTTCGTTTATTAATCTCGTCTCTTTTCCTTTGAGTTTAACTTTGACTTGCACTTGTTTATGTTGCTATCCTTTACATATTCCTTAGGAATTAGACAATTTAAAACCAATTTTACCCCATCAAATCCACCCATTCTTTCTTAACTTTACACTTCACGAGTAGCTCATAATAAATCTCTGTGGGAAAACGAATGAAAAAATACTTACTACTTGCTATAAGATCATGTATGCTTGCATGTTCTGAGTGCTCTCTCTATCTTATTGCTTATTTATTTTAACACATTGAGCACGCAACACTTGTTCGCGTCCTCCCCTGCATTACCATGAAAAGAAGGCAACTGGTGAATTAAACCCGACTTTAATTCAAAGTTACCTGCTACCACGGGGTAGTTGATACACAGGGGTTGCAAGTTCAAATCTGGCGCTGCCAGCTGTTTCAGCGTCCGCGGTGCTTCTCCTCGCGCCATCTCCTCAACAAAGAAGGGATTGCCTTCTTCTTCAAACAATCTCTGCCCCTCCCGGGCTTCTCTCCTCAACCGCCGCTCTTCTCTTTCGATTTTTGGTATAAACTGCAATCCACTAATCTCAGAAGAACGGGTGATACACAAACAAAAATTTAAACATACAACTACAAACAGAAAAAAACTTCAGCCGACCATCAATCAACCAAATTCAAAGTCAATCATAATTTCAATCAAATTTTGCCTTCTCCCCGGCAACGGCGCCAATTTTGGTGGAGCTCCTTTATGTGGAACTCCAAATTTGAGTTGTCGAGACTCGCCAAAATACAATTTATAAGCCTATTATCAATAGCTTTGCAGCCAGTGGTAACAGGGTTGATCCAAGGAGAAGTTATGACCGAAATTAAATTAAATTTGAAATTAATTAATTGATTGGGTTTTTGTAACGGGGGGATTTTTAAACATGCAAAGTAAGCAATTGAACACTAACGGAAGAATAAAAAGAGAGAGAGACGCGTGCACGGTTTGGGGATTTTCGGGATTTAATTGTTAGACATCTTCAGCTTATCATTTAACACAAATTCAAGGCAAGCAGCTTGTAGTACACACGGTCGATTACCCGAGAAGCCCCAAGGTAACCGGCTCCATAGAAATTAATTAAACCACACAGTTCTAATTAAACATTATCTAAAATTGCATTAAGGTGATCAGCCCCAAATTTATTCTAGATAGTCACTAGCGAACCGCGACAGACATTCGAGCACGTAATCTAATTGCTAACGCAAACGCCGTATGCAATCAACAACCATCATGCATGACTCGATACTCCGGTTTAGTTTTACCATTCTGTGTTACTAGTCGAATAGTGAGAGGCACGACATCGCTACTCTTTAACATTAACAAAATGCTAGAAAATGCGAGTGTCAATCGACAAAATCTAACATATGCATAGGGTTAAGCAAGAAGGATAAATGCATACAAAACAGCCACCAATTTATAAACTAAGCATGGATTATCAAAGCTAAAAGAGTCTAACAAAAATCCCTCAAATGTATCCCAAACCGTTCACCCTTACCTTAGTCGTCCATGGAACGGGTTGTCATCACCGCTCCAAGGGAAGCCATGGAAGTCGTCATTAAACTAATACAACTTACAAGCTCATAAACAAGCCATAAATGGCGGAGCTAAGGGGAAAAATGGGGAAAAACCGAGAGGAAGAAGAAGAGAAATCGTCCAAAATTGAAGAAGATGTCTGCAGAAATCGTCATTACAGCATCTTTAAATCGACGTAGCGTCGAGACGCTAAGGCAGCGTCGCGACGCTACGCCCTAAGTAATCCGCGCGCGCCTCGCGATGGCGTCGAGACGCTAGGGCAGCGTCTCGACGCTGGCCCGATAATTCCTTGCGCGCGCCTCCTCCGGAGCGTCTCGACGCTAGCTCTCGGGTTTGGGGCTGGAAAAATTGCCTCTCCTAGGCAATTTTGGTCCGTTTCTTCTCGGATCGACTTGCCCTTTCCCGATGCACTCCCGGGGCGTTAAAACTCCGCTTTTAGCTCCAAAACGGGTCCAATGGACGCACGAGCTCTTTGCCGCATTTCTCCTACAAACGAGATCAATTATACAATTAAATGCGGACTTTAGCCATAATTACGAAGTGAATAATAGCTCCAAAATGGAGTTATCACTAATTAAAACTAACAAGAGTGTACTTGACACTCATCCAGCATGCTCAATAGACAGACTACCTATGGACATCAGGAATCCAGCCAAATAATGAGATTTAACGACAGACAGCCCATCAGAAAATCATACAACAGCATGCCTAGGTAAACAAAATATTGCGGGGGCCGCAAAAAATTCGCAATGATTCCAACAGAGCAGATGTAACCGTGATCAAGGCTCCTAACATGCGATGTTCTATTCATAAACAATTATAGGCAATAGGAAAAATATCTAAGCTAACTAATCATACCAAATTAAACTTAAACTAAGCAAGCTAATTAAGAAATTAAACAGAACAAACAGTTGATTAATGGGGGGTAACTAGTCACAGAAAAGCAGATTTTTTTTTTTGGTTTGAAAGGGATTAGAAATACTCCCTCGACTGCCATCAGTCTGGCATTCATTCATCCTTATCTTCTTCATCATTCCTCTCACTTGGAGGCACCCAAGGACTCAACAATTCATCAGGGAAGGTGGGGAACGTGCATCGTAGGTGCTCAGCCAGCTCTTGGTATCTTGCCTGCGAATACTCAGCCCTTTGGGCTAACTTTCGTTGTAAGTCCATCAAACAGGCCATGGACAATGACTGTGCAGCAGCAAGTCCATCCATCTCGAACTCCATGTTGCCTCTTCTCCTCATCCTCAGGTCATTGGGCAGCCCAAGGTGGCCAGCATAGGCCAATTGTTTCTCCTCCATCGTCACAGGTACCCCTGCGCGTAAACATAATTTAGTGATGGTATTGGGGAAAATAAGTTGGCCCTTACGTTTCTTGGAGCATTCGACGATTGATGCTGCTATGATTTCACCCACATCAATAGTGAGTCCCTTCATTATCGCATAAATCAGCAGCGATCTCCCCTGATTGATGGTTGTCTCATGTGTGACAGGGGAGATTCGTCTTCGAATCAGGGAGAACCAAACAGCTGCTTTATCCCTGAGGGCTGCACTCATTAGTGTGTTCTTCCCATGCTTTGAGACTGCCCAGGCTGCCTCAGGCTTCCCTATTATATTCAGTGCTTCCTCCAGGACTCCCTCTGAAGGTGAAGCCATGATCCTTGCGTATTCAGAATCTTTATGCCTTTTGAGAGCATACGCCTTGTTGATTGCTTCAGCTGAGAAGTCAACTTCTACTCCCCTCACCATTGAAGAACAGCCTTTGCGGCGAGTGAGGTTGGCGTAGAAGTCGTACACCATATCAGAGTAGGCCTGAATTGGAGGCCTACACAACTCTTCCCAGCCGTGAATCATAATTCCTGCGCGCAAGAGTTGCGGCAGGTCCGTAAGAGAATCAAGAAATCCTCTCTCGTGGAGGAGGTCTTTCTTCATCAATTCCAGGCTCTTGCCTCCGCTTCCTTGGACACATACCTCGCAGCTCGAGGCTCATCCTCTTGGTACATCTTTCTCTTCCCCCTGTCCTTTGCCTTGGCTGCCTCAACAGCCTCAGTTTTCAACTTCTTGATAGAAGGTCCAGCTTTGGCATTCTTCTTTTTGTCTTTCTTTGAGGCTTTTGGACGTTTGGCCCTCACAATCACAGGGGCTCGCTTCTTGAGCCTTGCCTTGGCAGCTATCTGTTGGAGGCATTCATCCAGCGTGTCCTCCATCGAGTCCCTTTCCCTCTCCACAGGGTTGTCAAGATTGACATCCCTGAAGGGGGAAAATACCTCTTCTTCTTCATCTGCACCACCAATTGATGCTGATGGTTGTCCTTCAGATGGAACTTCAGGTTCCGACTGCTGTTGAGGGGAATCGGGACTTTGCATGGTCGTCTCAAATGATGGCCTGCCACTGTTGCGGCTATCCACACTCGTGGACTTCCTACCCTTGGTTTTTGGCTCCTTCTCGGTGATCTGCTACTTCTTCCTAGGGGACTGCGTTGGATCAGAGCTAGGGGCAGCCTCAGTCGTCGCCACCTTCCACTTCCTCTTCACAGGGAACTTCGGGGGTCTTGAAGGTTTTATAGCTTCGACGTTCGCCAATGAGAGCAACGCATCTCTTACCAATTCAGCATCCTCCGTGATTGGGGGTGTCTTTTTGGGCGTGGATCAGTCAGATCTTGTGGACACCATTGTCGTCTCTTGAAGCTGAACTTGGAAATTTCAGAGGAATGAGAGACAGTTGGTTGTTTTGGAATTCTCGGTTGTTGCCCCAACGGCTATATTATTGCGGACTCCGCAATTATTCCGCAATTATTTCGCAATATTTTTCAGCAAATCTTTGAAGATACAACCATTGAGATTTCATCCTTGATTGTTATTTGTTGCAAGATTCTAGCAACTAAATCTTTGATTTTGCAAAATCTCTTCCTTTCTCTTTCCTTGCTTCTTGGTTTACTCCCCTCATTGCTTTTTTAAGATCTCCAATTGCCACACACCTAATCAATAAAAACAAACTTTAATTAATACTCAAAATAATAGAAATACTCTAATAAAAAAGAAAAACAATAACGAAAAACTATTTATTCCATGATCCTATGATGGTTGAGCATAAAACTAATTTCATTGAATGCCCTTGCTCATCCTTTCTTTCTTTGCTCTTAAGCTTCGGATAGGAGGAAAGTTGAGAGTGTCTTCACATCTCCTTCCTCATAGTAGTGCTTCAATCTAGCACCAATTACCATGAACGGCTGACCTTGATTCAGATTTCGAATTTCAATTGCACCATGAACAAACACATTAGTGATCACAAAAGGACCTGACCAACGAGACTTAAGTTTGCCCGGAAATAATCTTTCTCTCCTAGATATGCATACTTAAGCTGTTCAGGAAATGGTTTCAGTTCAAGTAAAGGTGGTTGTTCAATTGATGGCATCAAAGGAGTTGTGGTTCTTTCAGACAATTCATTGGTCATGCATACATGTTGAGGGTTGTCCACAGTTACATCCATCAATTCAGAAACATTTAAATCATTTACATCTACTTGTGCATAATTAGTAGCATGCTTAATTAACAATTCATGCTCAAGTTCTTCTTCCATTAGTGAGTCTACTATATCTATAGTTGCACAGGATTCAAGATCAGAGGGGTACCTTAAAGCTTTAAACACACTGAACTTAACCTCCTCATCATGAACTCTCATGGTGAGCTCACCTTTCTAGACATCCATTAGAGCCCTACCTGTGGCTAAGAACGGTCTGCCCAATAGGATTGGTACCTCTTTATCTGCCTCGTAGTCCAAGATTATAAAGTCTGCAAGAAAAATAAATTTGTCAACCTTGACAAGTATATCCTCAATCTTACCCTCAGGGTATGCGATGGATTTGTCTGCAAGTTGCAAGGTGACAGTTGTTGGTTGTGCTTCTCCTATCCCAAGCTGTTGGAATAGTGACAAGGGCATGAGATTGATGCTGGCTCCCAGATCACACAAGGCTCTGCCCACATGCTTGCCTCCCAATTCTACTGGTAAGGTGAAGGAACCAAGATCCTTCTCCTTCTTTGGCATTTTCTTTTGGAGTATGGCACTCCACTCCTCAGTGAGATTTACTGTCTCAAACTCACCAATAACTTTTTTGTTAGTAATAATATGTTTTAAGAATTTTACATAAGATGGCATAGATTGCAAAACTTCCACGAAGGGAATATTGACATGAACTTGTTTCAAAATTTCCAAGAACTTATGGAAATGAGCTTCCTGTTCTTGTTTCTTTTTTAGTCGTCTTGGAAATGGAGGTGGTGGCACATAGGTAGGCAAGTCAGGTTGCCTAATGCTAGGGGAAGGTCTAGGAATTTCTTCTGGTTCCTCGATGATAGGTTTCAGCCTCACCCTTGTTGTGCTTGGTTGTATTTGATCAAGATTAGGCAGAGAATCCAGTGGAGCACTAGACTCTTCATTCTCTACTCTCTTTGGTATTTTTCTGTTGTTGATCACCAATGGCCTTCCACTTCGAAGTTCAATTGCTTGAACTTGTTCTTTGTCATCCCTTCTTGGGGTTTCAGTGTCTGCAGGCAATCTGCCTTGGGGCCTATTCTTCAGCTCGTTTGCTAACTGCCCTATTTGGTTCTCTAAGCTTCTCAGTGTTGCTTGCTAGCTCTGTAGAGTTGCATCATTCTTCGCTATGTACTCCTTCAGCAAGTTCTCCACTGATGTCCCCATTGGTTGGTTGTATTGTTTTTTATAAGGGGGTTGGTTAGTTTGTTGAGTGAAACCAGATGTTCCACTTGGTCTTGGTTGATTTTGCATTTGGTTTGCGTTTTGTTGTCCTCCCCAAGAGAGATTTGGGTGGTTTCTTGGTAGCGATATTATTGAACTATCGCCAATCATCGGGTTGTCGAGACCCGCCAAAATAAATTTATAAATGCCCGGAATCACTAAACTATTTGTAGAATAGTAGTAACGGGGTCGATCCGCAGGGAATTAAGGAATTCTGACTTAATCTTAACTAAATTTGCAAACTGTTAATGTAGGTGAAATAAGGGGTAATTGTTGGTTCTCAAGTAGCTAAGATAGAAACAAACAAATGGAATTTTAAGCTGACGGAGTTTCCGACTCGGGATGATCGGGATAAATTTAGCATGCTTCTTGGTTCATAGATTGATGAGTATTTTGGTTAAACAATTTAATGAATGCACAGCTCGTCAAAAATTAATAAATAACTCAGACATGCTCCATGGATTTAATTAAACATAATTAATTATGCTAATCAAGCATACCGTTCGGACATTGGCGGCCAACGCTCTCCCAAGACCGAACGGTAGCAACAAGCTAACTGTGACGACTATCTAATTTGGACGCGAAATTAGTATGTCGATTTGGAATTCTAATTCGGGAAGAACGAACACCAAGAGCGTAAGGACGCCAATACGCGCAAGGTGCCATAATTCCTTGTTACTTGGCGGAAACGAGAGGCACGGCATCAAATCCTTTAACAAATGAACATGCTCAAAATCAAGGGTGCCTAGTCCTAAATCATTCAAACGTGCTCATAGATTAAGCTAAGAAATAGAATTCAATTCATCAAAATATCCAACCAATTCAGAATTTCAATCCACAATCTCACCAAGAATTCATACTACATTTATCCTTACAATCCCGAGCCAAAAACGGTAAATCTACTCACTCATGACTTGTGTGGCGTGGGACGGCTTCAAATCGAGCTTCCTAGCCCCTCCCATGGTGAAAAATAGCTGCTGGACGTCAAATCAGGCGCGGAGCTCGAGGTGGAAGACGATCATGGCGGCTAAAATCGGACAAAAAAGTTAAGTAGTCCGTCGTAGCGTCGAGACGCTAGGACAGCGTCTCGACGCTGCGCCCTAAATAATCCGCGCGCGCGCTCGGGGTGGCGTCGAGACGCTCGCACAGCGTCGAGACGCTTGTGCGGCGTCGAGCTAGCGTCGAGACGCTATCACTCGACGCTTGCTCTCGGGTTTTTCTTCAATTCAGCGCTTCAGACTTCGGAGCGTCGAGACGCTAAGGCAGCGTCTCGACGCTGGGCAGCGTCGAGCTGGCGTCGCGACGCTGTCGCTCGACGCTAGCTCTCGGGTTTTTGCATGGAATTTCGCCCTCAATTTCCCCAAAGCACCCAAACTTCATCCCTTTGCATGGATCTTCCCGGGAAGTGCTCTTATGTCTTTAAATCGCGATATTAAGCTCCGAAAAGCGTCGAAACGCTCTCGAGAGCGAAGCACCGAGAACACCTGCAATAGTTACATAAAAGCAAGATTAAGCTAATAATAAACGTCAATTAGGGACATAATTATAGCTCCAAAATGGAGCTATCAAACACCCCCAACTTAATTCTTGCTAGTCCTCGAGCAAGGTGGAATTCTGATTAATCAAATAAAAACGAGAATACATGCTATAGACTCGAGTCTCAGTACTGGAAAAGACAGGGCATTTGCATTTGAAAGAAACAGCCGCATGCGTGCAAGAGTTAAGAGCAATTCGAAAAATTTTAAAGATGCTTCCCTATTTACGCTTCGGACTTAGCTCCTCGATCTTTAGATTTCAACAGGCTTAGAAGAGCTCTATCTATCCTAAAATTTCGCTTTCCCCCTACTTATGGCTTAACAGAACAGTCTAAGGGCAGTTCATCGCCTATGCAAGTAACATAACGCAAGGCATCTCTTCTCTTATCTTCATTGATCTTCATGAGCGCCTAACATGTCAATCTTACTTTCGTTTCAGCTTGCCTGCAATTTCATTGCACAGTGCATCTGACTACGGGCAAAATTCACATTTTTAAGGACTAGCGTTCACTTCTTTGTGCATCCTTTTCATGCAATGGCGACCGTGGGTTACACGACCGCCCCTGGCTACTAAGGCAACTCAAGAAGGAGGAACGCCTCATGAGATTGCTTTCTTTTTACAAACTTGCATTCATTTTTCTTTTAGTCTAAGCATCATATTAAAATTTTAAGCGCACGGATTACAAACAAAAGCGAATCTTAGCCCATCCTAAGGTTGCCTTTCGAGGTGACAGCGAATTTCAAAACAAACAGAGCTAGCCTAAACCCACAGATCCAAGACAGAGTGCTAACATGCGAAGCTTAAACAGGGAAATATGCTTGAAAAATTTTCAAAAAGGCCTTAACATATGCAATTATGCTGAATTTCATGACAAATACAAATACGAAGACCTCAGCAGTACATCACAGAATTTCATAGTCAGACTAGCATGCTTTCACCATATCTCAACAGATTAATCAGGGTTCCACAACAAAGCTCGACAATCACTATAAGGCACAACCCACCACCCCCAACTTAAAAATTGACAATGTCCTCATTGGACCAAATATGCACAGTCAAAACAAAAGGAAAGAAAACCTTCCCTGAATTGTGACTTAGAGGGTTGTAGAGCGCGCTTTAACCTTAGCCAATAAACCGCAAGGATGAGCCATTGTTTCACCTGAAAATTCACAACATCAGAGTAGAAATCTAAACTAATCCTAAAGACGGTATGTAAATAAAAAGCATATACAGTTCAAGCTCGGGTGCCTCCGAGTAGCGCAAATTTTTAGAGTCGATTGCTCGACTTTACCCAAACTCCTTTTATCCTTTTTCGTAATCAGGCTCTTGCAAGTAGGCATGATCATCAAAGTCCTCTGACATTCCCTCATGAAAGATCTTTAATCGCTGGCCATTCACTGTGTACTCCTTTTCCGTATCCAAACTTTGAATTTTAACTGCACCATAGTGATGAACATCAGTGATAATGTAAGGACCAAGCCACCTGGAACGAAGTTTACCTGGCATGAACTTCAGGCGGGAGTTGAACAAGAGGACCTTCTGACCAACTTCAAAGTGCTTTCGAACGACTCGCCTGTCGTGGAACATTTTGGTCTTTTCCTTGTAGGTCTTCGAGTTCTCATATGCATCCAGGCGAAGCTCCTCCAGTTCTTGCAATTTGAGGAGTCTTTCTTCGCCTGCCAAGTCAAAGTCCATGTTGCACTTCTTCACGGCCCAGTAAGCTTTGTGTTCGATCTCCACGGGGAGATGACAGGCTTTACCATAAACCATCCGGTAGGGAGACATCCCTATGGGGGTTTTGTAAGCCGTACGATAAGCCCACAAAGCGTCGTCCAGCCTGAGGCTCCAATCCTTCCTTCCCGGACTTACTGTTTTCTCGAGGATGCTCTTCACCTCTCGATTGGAAACCTCCGCTTGACCATTGGTCTGAGGATGATATGGGGTAGAGATTTTATGATTGACCCCGTATTTCCTCATCAAGGCCTGGATCGTTTTGTTGCAGAAGTGGCTCCCCTGGTCACTTATGATGGCTCGTGGAACTCCATACCTGCTAAAAATGTTAGATTTGACAAAACTGGAAACAACATTAGCGGTATCAACTTTGGTGGCTTTAGCTTCCACCCATTTAGACACGTAGTCCACAGCCAATAAGATATAGACAAAACCAAATGAAGGGGGGAAAGGTCCCATAAAGTCCATACCCCAAACCTCAAAAATTTCACAAGTTAAAATGGGGTTTTGGAGCATTTCATTCCTACTAGTGATGGTCCCTTTTCTCTGACACTGATCACAAGATTTACAAAACTCATAACAGTCCTTAAACAGTGATGGCCAGAAAAACCCACAATCTAAAATTTTTCTTGCAGTTCTATTTTGCCCAAAGTGTCCCCCGCATGCAAATTCATGGCAAAAGGTAAGGATGGACCTATGTTCAGACTTAGGGACGCATTTCCTAATTACTTGGTCAGCACAAAATTTCCATAAAACTGGCTCTTCCGAAACATATGTCTTGGCTTCGCTCTTCAGCTTAGCTCTTTGATTATATGAAAAGTCGAATGGGAACGTACCTGTGACCAAGTAGTTGACAATGTCGGCGTACCACGGTGTCTCCACACTTACCTGGAAGAGAACTTCATCAGGGAATTCATCATTCAGAGGCAAGTCCTCCTCATTACGTACAATGCGGCTCAAGTGGTCAGCAACGGTATTTTCTGATCCTTTTCTGTCCTGAACTGAGACGTCGAACTCCTGGAGTAGTAGTACCCATCTGAGCAGTCTAGGCTTTGAGTCTTTCTTGTTCATCAAGTATCGAACTGCTGCATGATCAGAAAAAACAATTACTTTAGATCCAAGAATATATGGCCGAAATTTATCAAGAGCGAAAACTATGGAAAGCAGCTCCTTCTCTGTTGTTGTGTAACCGATCTGCGCGGAATTGAGCGTCCTAGAGGCATAATAAATCACATGGCTCTTCTTGTCAATCCTCTGGCCCAACACAGCGCCCACGGCATAATTGCTTGCGTCGCACATGATCTCGAAAGGAGTCCCCCACTGCGGTGGATGAATGATGGGTGCGTTGGTCAAGCACTTCTTCAGAACATCAAAGGCAAGCTTGCACTCTTTGTCAAAACAGAATGGAACATCCTTTTTCAGCAAGCTTGTCATCGGGGTCACTATCTTCGAGAAGTCTTTAATGAACCTGCGGTAGAAACCTGCGTGACCAAGAAAAGAACGTACTTCCCGAAGATTCGTGGGATAAGGTAAATCAGATATGACATCAATCTTAGCTTTATCAACCTCTATCCCCTTAGCAGACACAACGTGACCCAATACTATGCCCTGACTGGCCATGAAATGACACTTTTCAAAATTTAAAACAAGATTAGTTTCGATGCATCTTTCCATGACTCTAGACAAGTTAAACAGGCAATCTTTAAACGAACTTCCATATACAGTAAAATCATCCATAAAGACTTCGATGCATTTTTCTACAAATTCAGAAAATATGCTCATCATGCATCGCTGAAAAGTCCCTGGAGCATTACAAAGCCCAAAGGGCATTCTCCTATATGCGTAAGTTCCGAATGGACAGGTAAAAGTAGTCTTTTCTTGGTCTTCCTGGGCTATGGGAATTTGGTAAAACCCAGAAAAACCATCAAGAAAACAGAAGAATGGTTTCCCAGCTAAACGCTCCACCATTTGATCTATGAAGGGAATAGGAAAGTGGTCCTTCTTAGTCACGTCATTCAGTTTTCTAAAATCAATACACATCCTCCACCCATTTTGAACTCTCTTAGGTACTAACTCCCCCTTATCATTTCTAATAACAGTTATGCCCGTCTTTTTAGGTACAACATGAATAGGGCTAACCCATTGACTATCAGAAATGGGAAAGATAATACCTGCATCCAGGAGTTTGTGTATTTCAGACAACACTACCTCTTTCATTGCAGGGTTCAGTCTCCGCTGAGGCTCTCGGGATGGCTTTGCTCCCTCATCTAGCCGAATCTTGTGCATGCACAACACTGGACTTAACCCGTGCAAGTCTGCCAATGTCCATCCCATGGCTCTTTTGTTCTTTTTCAGAACCTCGACCAACTCGCCTTCTTGCTCCGATGTGAGCTCCTTGGAGATAATTACCGGAAGTGTCTCCACCTCACCCAAGTACACGTACTTGAGATGACCCGGCAACTCCTTCAATTCCAACTTGGGAGCCTGCAAAAGAGACGGTAATATTTTAGTTGGCTTTTCACATGTCTCTAAAGCAAAAGTAGGTTGTTCAGACAATTCAGTCAATATGGGATCACTACTTTCAACTTTGCCAACAGTTTCAGTAAAAACGAGTGGGTCATCCCCATCAACAACAGTCATGCATTCTTCTTGTTCTAAAGTATCTATAAGATCGATTTTACAGACAGAATGCACATCAGCACGTTGTTTCATTGCATCAAAAACATTAAATTCGAACACATCCCCTTCATACTCAACAGACAAGGTTCCATCATGCACATTAATTTTCGTTCTAGCGGTTTTCATGAATGGTCTACCAAGTAAAACAGAAGTGGTGGATGTGTTTTCTTCCAAATTTATCACATAAAAATCAGCAGGGAAAATTAAATCCTTAACTTTAACCAACACATCTTCAATCACCCCTAGAGGATGAATAGAAGACCTATTAGCTAACTGGATAACTATACTAGTTTCCTGCATACCTTCTAAACCGAGGCTCTTATAGACTGAGTATGGCATAACATTAATTGAAGCTCCTAAGTCTAGCATAGCGTGCTCGATTTCTCTATCCCCTATAGTACATGGCAAGAGGAACATACCTGGATCCTGGCATTTGCTTGGAATACCTTGGGTTAGCAGGGCAGAAACATTCTTGCTTACCACGACTCTTTCAGCACTTTTGGTCTTTCTCTTCATAGTGCACATCTCCTTTAGAAATTTAGCGTACCTTGGGATTTGCTGAATTGCATCAAGTAGCGGTATATTGATCCCAACCTTCCTCAATGTCTCAAGTACATCCGCGTTGTCGGCCTCCTTAGATGGCCTTGCAAGCCTACTAGGAAAGGGAGCAACGGGAGTGTAAGACTTCATAGAAATAATAGGAGGTGTTACAACAGTTTCAGAGGGTGCTTGAGAACACTTATCTGGAGATATCTCTGAATCGTTTGGAGGAATCACGGGAGTGGGTTGAGATGGCACTTCCTTACCACTTCTGAGGTTTATAGCACTAACCCCTTCCGCTTTGGATTCAACTCTACCCATTCTTTCCTTCACCTCCGTGACTTCATCTCTTAGAGACTTAATCTGTGACCTTGTCTCATCGCTAGCTTCCATGATCGATTTGAACATGCTTTCAATAGCTTTACCTGAAATAGAAGAAACATCCCGAGATGATTTTTCTTGCATCGTATGAACTAAACCACATACCTGAGACACTTGTTCCTTGAGCACTTTTATGTCGGAAGACATCTTAGAATGCTCGTTTCCTCCTCCGTACTGGCGACGGTTCTCAGCTATGTTGGAGATCAACTGACGGGCTTCCGCAGGCGTTTTCTCCCAAAGGACTCCTCCACTTGCTGCATCAAGCATCTGGCGGTCATGCGTGAGCAACCCATCATAAAAGCATTCGATAAGCTCGACTTCCGCTATCAAGTGGTTCGGACATTTTTCACAGAGTTTAATGAACCTCTCCCAATATTCGTAAAATGCCTCGTCCTTTCCTTGCTCAGATTGTCGTATATCTTTTCTCACGGCTCTGGCTTTTGAAGCTGGGAAATACCTTTCCAAGAATAGACTCTGCAACTTCTCCCAAGTAAAGATGGTCCCCGATGGCAAGTAATGCAGCCAATCTCGAGCTTCACCTTTCAGGGTGAATGGAAAAGCTCTCAGGTAGAGCTGATCTTTTGTTATGACGCCAGGCTTCATCGCGGCGCTTACCATTTGAAACTCCTTGAGATGTTTGTAAGGATCTTCTTCTGCTTCACCATAAAAAGAGGGTAAAAGGTTAATCACACCAGATTTAAGCACAAACTCACCTGAAATTTCCGGGTAGGAAATACAAGAAGGTTGGTGGCCCATAGCAAATGATGTCCATTGTCTGAGCGTTTTTGGGACTCCAGTCTCATCATCGATCTCCATTTCCTCAATAAAAATTTGGCACTTCTAGCACACTTAAACAAACAGATCAAAATTGCAAATAATAAAAGAATAAACAGAATTTTTAAAGTAAAAATTAAAAGTTTACAAATAAAATTTAAATCAGGCCGAATTACACTTAGTTCCCCGGCAACGGCGCCAATTTTGGTAGCGATATTATTGAACTATCGCCAATCATCGGGTTGTCGAGACCCGCCAAAATAAATTTATAAATGCCCGGAATCACTAAACTATTTGTAGAATAGTAGTAACGGGGTCGATCCGCAGGGAATTAAGGAATTCTGACTTAATCTTAACTAAATTTGCAAACTGTTAATGTAGGTGAAATAAGGGGTAATTGTTGGTTCTCAAGTAGCTAAGATAGAAACAAACAAATGGAATTTTAAGCTGACGGAGTTTCCGACTCGGGATGATCGGGATAAATTTAGCATGCTTCTTGGTTCATAGATTGATGAGTATTTTGGTTAAACAATTTAATGAATGCACAGCTCGTCAAAAATTAATAAATAACTCAGACATGCTCCATGGATTTAATTAAACATAATTAATTATGCTAATCAAGCATACCGTTCGGACATTGGCGGCCAACGCTCTCCCAAGACCGAACGGTAGCAACAAGCTAACTGTGACGACTATCTAATTTGGACGCGAAATTAGTATGTCGATTTGGAATTCTAATTCGGGAAGAACGAACACCAAGAGCGTAAGGACGCCAATACGCGCAAGGTGCCATAATTCCTTGTTACTTGGCGGAAACGAGAGGCACGGCATCAAATCCTTTAACAAATGAACATGCTCAAAATCAAGGGTGCCTAGTCCTAAATCATTCAAACGTGCTCATAGATTAAGCTAAGAAATAGAATTCAATTCATCAAAATATCCAACCAATTCAGAATTTCAATCCACAATCTCACCAAGAATTCATACTACATTTATCCTTACAATCCCGAGCCAAAAACGGTAAATCTACTCACTCATGACTTGTGTGGCGTGGGACGGCTTCAAATCGAGCTTCCTAGCCCCTCCCATGGTGAAAAATAGCTGCTGGACGTCAAATCAGGCGCGGAGCTCGAGGTGGAAGACGATCATGGCGGCTAAAATCGGACAAAAAAGTTAAGTAGTCCGTCGTAGCGTCGAGACGCTAGGACAGCGTCTCGACGCTGCGCCCTAAATAATCCGCGCGCGCGCTCGGGGTGGCGTCGAGACGCTCGCACAGCGTCGAGACGCTTGTGCGGCGTCGAGCTAGCGTCGAGACGCTATCACTCGACGCTTGCTCTCGGGTTTTTCTTCAATTCAGCGCTTCAGACTTCGGAGCGTCGAGACGCTAAGGCAGCGTCTCGACGCTGGGCAGCGTCGAGCTGGCGTCGCGACGCTGTCGCTCGACGCTAGCTCTCGGGTTTTTGCATGGAATTTCGCCCTCAATTTCCCCAAAGCACCCAAACTTCATCCCTTTGCATGGATCTTCCCGGGAAGTGCTCTTATGTCTTTAAATCGCGATATTAAGCTCCGAAAAGCGTCGAAACGCTCTCGAGAGCGAAGCACCGAGAACACCTGCAATAGTTACATAAAAGCAAGATTAAGCTAATAATAAACGTCAATTAGGGACATAATTATAGCTCCAAAATGGAGCTATCATTTCTCCAACCAGGGTTATATGTGTTTGAGTAGGGGTTGTTCCTTGGTTGTTGTTGACTTCCAACATAACATACCGAGGATGAATTCCCAGGGAAAAAATCATACATATGCCCTTCCCCACAGAATCCACAGACTAGTGCCTCACCTTGGTTGGCTGCTGCGGTGTTGACACTTTGTTGAATATTGGTTTGAGCCATTTGCTTTACTAGGTTGGTCAGAGCATTGATTTGGCTCCTCAATTCACTGAGTGCATCCATGTCTTGAGCCTTCCTTCTGTTTGGCTCCACAGGATTGTCTGACCATCTACAATCTGATGTTGAGATTTTCTCCAAAATCTCATAGGCTTCATTATAACTTTTGGATAACATTGAACCTCCAGCTGAGGAATTCAACACTTGCCTCGTGCTGGGGTTGCATCCTTTGAAGAATACTTCAATTTGAATACACCATGGAATGCCATGGTGTGGACATTTGAGTAACAAATCTTTAAATCTGGTCCAAGCTTCATGTAATGATTCGTTTTCGGCTTGCTTGAATTTGATAATATCATCACGGAAGTTAGAGTTCCTATTTGGAGGGAAGTATTTTACTAGGAACTTTTCTGCTAAGTCTGTCCAATTAACAATTGAACCAGGGGGAAGGAATTCAGCCACGTCTTGGCCTTATCTCTTAAGGAATATGGGAAAAGGTAAAGTCTCAAGGCCTCTTGAGACACTCCTGGGATGACAAAGGTGTCACTTACTCCCAGGAAGTTTCTCAAGTTGTTGTGGGGGTCTTCGTTCTCCACTCCAAAGAATTGTCCAACTGTGGACAGCATTTGAAACATGACGGGTTTTAATTCGAATGAGTGAGTTGTAATCTCAGGGCGTATGATGCTCGGATTAAGCTCCTCGGGCATTGGTACAAGGTATGATAGAATGGCACTATCCTTATCATTCGCAATTTCAATGGGGTTGCGAATGATAGGTGCTCGGTTTGGTGCTCCTTCTGCTCTATCCATTTCAGCTTGTTGAGATTGCGCTGACTCTGCGTGGTCCGCAATGTGCTGTATTACAGGTTGTTTTGGCTGTTTAAAAAGGCGTTTCTTAATTTTGTTTCTGGCCCTTAAAGTCCTTTCGGGTTCAGGATCAAATTCTAAGTTGAGATTGGGAAACTCATTCATAAACCAACTTATTGGTACCCGTAGAATAAATGCAAAAGATTAGCTCCACTAAATTAAGCTCTTCTAAAATAACACAAATCGTGTTTACTAAACAAAATCACCGGTAGCGGCGCCAAAAACTTGTTGCGTGCTCAGTGTGTAAATAAAGTGTAATGCGAAGAGCACTCAGATCATGCAAGCATACATGGTCTGTAGCAAGTGATAAGTATTTTTTACTTCGTTTTCCCACAGAGATTGAGTTTAGTTACTAACGAGTTGAGGTGCTAAATTAGATAAGGTAACTTAAATTGGGTAGATTTGGGGTTGGTGTACCGAAATAATAAGGAAGTAAGAAAGATGCGATCATAAACGGGAAGTAAGTAAAGAGCATAAGCTATAATGCGAAGAAGAATATTTGCGGGTCTCGCAATGTTTTAGCAATAAAATTCGCAAAGACAAAAAGCTAATAAAAAGATTAAGGCAAAAGGCAGAAATGTTTTATTGTCGTTCTCGCAATAATCTAGCAATAAATTAGCAACGTTTTTAATGTAAAGTAAGGAAGCAAGGTCGACTTAAGACTCCTCTATAGGCACTTAACTACGATCATTCATCAGTAGATTAACATATCATGCATTGTTTTAGCTTAGTCTCATGCATCTCTCGATTACATGCATTAGACCTTTAGTTCACTCATATCCAAGTAAGACAAAAACACCTATTTATACAAGCAAGCTAATGAACGTGCTAGGAGAACGCCTATTCCTAGGTCATTTTCTGGTTACCATAAAAGGCTAGCATGAATGGATGACTCTGAACTCTTACTCCTTCCGGAGGTTAGGAGTTCTTTAGACAAAATGGATGGCCGGTCGAAATTGCCCGTGGGATGAAGCTTACATACATTCAATGCAATCATACTACCTTACATGCTGAATTCTCGTATTTCTAGCCTACAGATTCATCTTTAGCAGACCTCTCTTAGATTAGTTACTCATGGTTTTCGAAGAACTAAAAGGGATGGATTGATTGATCATGATTTAAAAAACTTAATAAAAGCAATTGAATAAGGAAGAACAAAATGAAAACTCAACAAGACTTAATTGATTACTCTCTAAAAATAAGGTTCAGAACACTTCATAAGAACAACATATAACGATATGAAAGCAGTAAGATCAAGTGTAATGGAGAATGAATCAGAACAATGTCATGAATGGAATCAGTAGAGAGGAAAACAGTAACGAAAGCTGTAAAAGTGCACGGATCTCCTCGTCGCAAACGCCTTGGATGAAGGGGAAAATTAGCTGATCTTGGGGATGAATTCAATAAGAAGAGAAGAGATCTTCTCTTCTTCCTCTCGAATTATCGACGCCAAAGGCTGATTTCTTCGTTCCAACAAACGGGAGAAGGAATTGTCGTCTACAGATTGCTTTGCAACTGAGATCTCCACGCTTCTGAGTGTATTTTCCCTTCATCATCCGTCTCTTTTTATAGCCTTTAGGTGGTTGCAAAAGGCTGCTCATTAATCGTGGATCACCATTAAACTTTGTGAGGTAGTCAAGCTTGACATGTGGCAGCAGCAGGGAGAGTTGACGGCTGAAAAATCTCAGTCAATAAAGACTGACGGCTGGAAAGAAATGCAGCAGCAACGACTGTTTCCTTGCGGTTTCCTTGCGAGGGCCGCAATGCTTCATTGCGGTTTCAGCAATGTTTCCGCAAAGTTTTCTGCAATGTACATTTTAGCTTGTTTTACATCATTTTACATTCTTTTTCGTTCCTTTTCCAAATAAGTCCTATTTTAGCATCATTTCTCAAATTCTCGCATTTAGGCACACATTAAGCTAACTTCTAACAAAAACACTCAAGAATGTACATGATTTAAAGGTAAATATAGTCCTAAATAATGTATTTTTGGCGAGGTAACAAACGCCCCAGGAGTGCATCGGGAAAAAGGGCAAGCTTACCCAAGAAGAACCGGACCAAAATTGCCAAGGAGAGGCAATTTTCCAGCCCAAACCCGAGAGCAAGCGTCGAGCAGACAGCGTCGAGACGCTTGCTCAACGTTGCCTGGGTCGAGACCCTGTCGCGGCGTCGAGACGCTCTGAGGGGCGCGCGCGCTGAAAATCATCGGGGCAGCGTCGAGACGCCATCGCGAGGCGCGCGCTGAACATTTAGGTCCCAGCGTCGCGACGCTGTCCCAGCATCTCGACGCTCCGACGGATTTAAAAGGTTGTATGACGATTTTTTGCAGCCAACTATTCCTTCATCTTCTTCCCCTCGGCTTTTTCTCCATTTTTACCTTTGCTCCGCCATTTGTGGCTTGTTTTTGGAGCTTTCCATTGTATTGGAGCCGGAGATTATGGCCAAGACCTGATAGCTCCATTTCAAAGCTATATTTATGTCCCTAATTTATGACTATTACATGCTTAATCTTGCTTATCTGTGTTTATTATAGGTGTTCTCGGCAATTCGTCCTCGGGTGCGTTTCGACGTCGTTCGAGGCTTAAAGTCGCATTTTAAGGACCTAGGAACACTTCCGGGGAAGAACCATGCAAAAACATGAAGATTTGGCGTTTTGGGAAGTTTCAAGGCAAAATACCATGCAAAAACCCGAGAGCTAGCGTTGAGCAGACAGCGTCTCGACGCTCCGAAGCCTGAAGCGTCAATTGGAGTTCCCACCCGAGAGCAAGCGTCGAGTGGTCAGCGTCTCGACGCTCGCTCAACGTTGCGCAAGCGTCTCGACGCCGCCCCGACTTCGCGCGCTGAATCTTTAGGGCGCAGCGTCGAGACGCTGCCCTAGCGTCGAGACGCTCCGACGGAGTATTTAAGCTTTTTGTTCGATTTTTAGCCGTCATCTTCATCTTCTACCTCGGGCTCCGCACCAGATTTGACGTTTTTTAAGCCATTTCCACCATGGGAGAGGCTAAGGAGCTTAGAATGGAGCCATCCCACATCACATCCATCATGAGTGAGTAGTGCATAGCGTTTTTGACTCGGGATTGTAAGGGAATAATGTAGTTTGAATTTTTGGTGAGGTTGTTGAACTAAATTCTGATTTGGCTAGAGCATTTGATTGAATTAGCTTCTATTTCTTTGCTTATTCAATGAATGTGTTTGATTGATAGGACTAGACAACCTTGATTTCGAGAATGCTTCATTTGTTAAAGGTTTTGATGTCGTGCCTCTCTTAATCGCCAAGTAACAAAGATTAACGATGCCATTGAGCGCATAGGCTTCCTTGCGTTCTTGGTGTTCGTTCTTCTCGAAATAGAATCTGAAATCGATACACTAATTTGGCGTCCAAAGTAGATAATCGTCGTAGTTAGCTCGTTGCTATCGATTGGTCTTGGGAGAGTGTTGGCCGCCAATGTCCAATCGATATGCTTGATTAGCGTAATTTATTATGTCTAATTAATATCCATGGAGCATGTCTGAATTAATTTATTGATTTGAGACGGGCTGCGTATTCGTTCAAATATTTAGCCATTATTTTCGTCAACCTGTGATCCGAAAGCTTGCTAATCTTAATCCCGATCGTCCCGAGTCGAACGCTTCGTTAGTTAAGTTTTCCCTTTTTTACGTTGTTCTCTGTTAGTGAATTTTAAACCCAAAATCCCCACATTTTGTTTACTTTCTTAGTTTGCAAATTTAATTAGAGTTAAGTCAAATTTCCATAATTCCCTGTGTTTCGACCCCGTTACCACTAAGCTGCTAATAGTTCAGTGAATTCGGGTAATTACAAATTCATTTTGGCGGGTCTCGACAACCCGATGTTTGGCGATAATTCAAAAATATCGCCACCAGAATTGGCACCGCTGCCGGGGAATTAAGTTTAATTCGGCCTAATTCAGATTTAATTTGTAGACTTTTGAATTTTACATTAAATTCGCTTATTCTTTTATTGTTTGCAAGATTTGATTTGTTTGCTTAAGTGTGCTAGAGTGCCAAATTTTTTATTAAGAGAATGGAAGTTCCTATAGAGGACGTTGAGGCTGTAGTCCCAAAAACGCTCAGGCAGTGGGCGTCGGTTGATATGGACCACCAACCTTCTTGCATTTCCTACCCGGAAATCTCAGGTGAGTTTGAGCTTAAATCTGGCTTAATTGACCATTTGCCTTCTTTTTGTGGTGAAACAGATGAAGATCCCTTCAAACATCTCAAGGCTTTTCAAATGGTAAGTTCTGCGATGAAACCAGGCGACATAACTGAAGATCAGCTCAGCCTGAGAGCTTTTCCATTCACCTTGAGAGGAGAAGCTCGAGAATGGCTACATTACTTACCATCGGGAACCATCTCCACTTGGGGCAAGTTAAAGAACTTGTTCCTGGAAAGATATTTTCCAGCTTCAAGAGCCAGAGCCCTGAAAAAAGAGATCTACGGTTTCAAACAGTGAAAAAAAGAGGCATTTCACGAGTGTTGGGAGAGATTCATCAAGGTCTGCGAGAGCTGCCCGAACCATCATATAGCAGAGGCTGCGCTTATTCAATTTTTCTACGAAGGTTTGCAACCGTACGACTGTCAGATGCTCGATGCTTCGAGCGGAGGAGCCCTTTGGGAAAAAACGCCTGCGGAAGCTAGAAAGTTGATCTCCAACATGGCTGAGAACCTTCGACAATACGGGGGAAGAAATGAACAAGCTAAGTTGTTAATCGACATGGAAGAGCTTAAGAAGCAAGTGTCTCAGGTATGTGGCGTTGTTCTTACGTTGCAAGAAAACTCATCGCAAGCTATGCCTTCTATTTCAGGTCAAAGCCTTGAAGGCATGTTCAAATCATTTATGGAATCTAGCAAGGAGACCAGTTCGCAGATGCGGTCGCTAAGTGAGGGGTTCACAGAGATTAAGGACAGGATAAGTAAATTGGAGTCCAAAGCGGAAAGCGTAAGTGCCATCGCTCTCAGAAGCGGTAAGAAGGTACCATCGCGGCCCACTCCTGAGGACTCTAGCAAGGATACAGAGATATCTCAAGATAAGTGTCATCAAACACCCTTTGAAACGGTAGTAGCTTCTCCTTCTATCTCTATGAAGTCTTACACTCCCGTTGCTCCTTTTCCTAGTAGGTTGGTGAGGCCGCCCAAGGAAGACAAGGACGCGGACATCCTTGATACGCTGAAAAAAGTTGGAATCAATATGCCGTTGCTTGACGCCATTCAGCAAATTCCAAGGTACGCGAAATTTCTCAAGGAGATGTGCACCAATAAAAGGAAGGCTAAGGGCGCTGAGAGAGTAGTGGTAAGTAAGAATGTTTCTGCCCTGATTACACAAACATGCCAGACAAATGCCAGGACCCAGGTATGTTCCTCTTACCATGTACTATAGGAGATAGAGAAATCGAGCATGCCATGCTAGACTTAGGAGCCTCAATTAATGTTATGCCATACTCAGTCTACAAGAGTCTTGATTTAGAAGGTATGCATGAAACTAGTATAATTATCCAGTTAGCTAATAGGTCCTCTATTCATCCTTTAGGGGTAATTGAGGATGTGTTGGTTAGGGTTAAGGACCTTATCTTTCCTGCTGATTTTTACGTGATAAAAATGGAAGACAACGCATCGTCTACTGCTTCAGTCCTGTTAGGTAGACCATTCATGAAAACTGCTAGGACTAAAATTAATATGCATGATGGTACCTTGTCAGTAGAGTACGAAGGAGATGTGTTCGAATTTAATGTCTTTGATGCCATGAAACACCATGCCGATGTGCATTCTGTCTGTAAAATTGATCTGATTGATACTTTAGAACAAGAAGAATGCATGACTGCTGTTGATGGGGATGACCCATTCGTTTTTACTGAAACTGTTGGCGAGGTTGAAAGTAATGCGCCCATATTGTCTGATTCATGTGAGCAAGTTACTTTTGCTTTAGAGACATGCGAAAAACCAACTAAAGTGTTACCATCTCTTTTGCAGGCTCCCAAGTTGGAACTTAAAGAGTTACCGGGTCACCTCAAGTACGTATACTTAGGTGAGGTGGAGACACTTCCGGTAATTATCTCTAAGGAGCTTACATCGGACCAAGAAAACAAGTTGGTGGAGATTTTGAAGAAGAATATAAGAGCGATAGGATGGACATTGGCAGATTTGCATCGGTTGAGTCCAGTTCTGTGTATGCACAAAATTCGGCTAAATGAGGGAGCAAAGCCATCCCGAGAGCCTCAGCGGAGACTGAACCCAGCAATGAAAGAGGTAGTGTTGTCTGAGATACACAAACTCCTTGACGCAGGTATTATCTATCCCATTTCTGATAGCTAGTGGGTTAGCCCAATTCATGTTGTACCTAAAAAGACGGGCATAACTGTTATTAGAAATGAGAAGGGTGAGTTAGTGCCTAAGCGAGTGCAAAATGGGTGGAGGATGTGTATAGATTTTAGAAAACTGAATGATGTGACTAAGAAGGACCATTTTCCTATTCCCTTCATAGATCAAATGGTGGAGCGCTTAGCTGGGAAACCATAATTTTGCTTCTTAGATGGTTTTTCTGGATTTTATCAAATTCCCATAGCTCAAGAGGATCAAGAAAAAACCACGTTTACTTGTCCATTTGGAACTTATGCATATAGAAGGATGCCCTTTGGGCTTTGTAATGCTCCAGGGACTTTTCAGCGTTGCATGATGAGTATATTTACTGAATTTGTTGAAAAATGCATAGAGGTCTTTATGGATTACTTTACTGTTTATGGGAGTTCATTTGATTATTGCCTGATTAACTTGTCTAGAGTCATGGAAAGATGCATTGAAACTAATCTTGTGTTAAATTTCGAGAAGTGTCATTTCATGGCCAGTCAGGGCATAGTCTTAGGTCACGTTGTGTCAGCTAAGGGGATAGAGGTGGATAAAGCTAAAATTGATGTTATATCTGATTTACCTTACCCCACGAATATTCGGGAAGCGCGTTTTTTTCTTGGCCACGCAGGTTTCTACCGCAGGTTCATCAAAGACTTCTCGAAGATAGTGACTCCAATGACGAGCTTGCTGAAAAAAGATGTCCTATTCTGCTTTGACAAGGAGTGCAAAGTTGGCCTTCGATGTTTTGAAGAAGTGTTTGACCAATGCACCCATCATTCATCCACCGTAGTGGGGGACTCCCTTCGATATTATGTGTGATGCAAGCAATTATGTCGTTGGCGCTGTGCTGGGTCAGAGGATAGACAAGAAAAGCCACGTAATTTTTTATGCCTCCAGGACGCTCAACTCTGCGCAGATCGGTTACACCACTACAGAGAAGGAGCTGCTTTCCATTGTTTTCGCTCTTGATAAATTTCGGCATTATATTCTTGGATCTAAAGTAATCTTTTTTTCTGATCATGCAGCAGTTCGTTACTTGATGAACAAGAAAGACTCGAAGCCTAGACTGCTCAGGTGGGTACTACTACTTCAGGAGTTCGACGTCTCAGTCCAGGATAGGAAAGGATCAGAAAATACAGTTGCTGACCACTTGAGCCGCATTGTGCGTAGTGAGGATGACTTGCCTCTGAATGACGAATTCCCTTATGAAGTCCTCTTTCAGGTGAGTGTGGAGATACCATGGTATGCCGACATTGTCAATTACTTGGTCACAGGTACGTTCCCATTCGACTTTTCATATAATAAGAGAGCTAAGCTGAGAAGCGAAGCCAAGAATTATGTCTGGGAAGAGCCTGCTTTATGGAAATTCTGTGCTGACCAAGTAATTAGGAAGTGTGTCCCTAAATCTGAGCATAAGTCCATTCTTGAATTTTGCCATGAATTTGCATGTGGGGGACACTTTGGGCCAACTAGGACAGCGAGGAAAATATTAGATTGTGGGTTTTTCTGGCCATCACTGTTTAAAGATTGTTATGAATTTTGTAAATCATGTGATCAGTGTCAGAGAAAAGGGGCCATCTCAAGTAGGAATGAAATGCTCCAAACCTCTATTTTAACTTGTGAAATTTTTTAGGTTTGGGGTATGGACTTTATGGGACCTTTCCCCCTTCATTTGGTTTTGTCTATATATTGTTGGCTGTGGACTACGTGTCTAAGTGGATGGAGGCTAAGGCCACCAAGGTTGATACTGCTAAGGTTGTTTCTAGTTTTTTCAAATCTAACATTTTTAGCAGGTATGGAGTCCCACGAGCCATTATAAGCGATCAGGGGAGTCACTTCTGCAACAAAATAATTTAGGCCTTGATGAGGAGGTATGGGGTCAATCACAAAATATCTACCCCGTACCATCCTCAAACCAATGGCCAAGCAGAAGTCTCTAACCGAGAGGTGAAGTCCATCCTTGAAAAGACAGTAAGTCCTGGGAGGAAAGATTGGAGTCTCAGGCTGGACGATGCTTTGTGGGCCTATCGAACGGCTTACAAAACCCCCATAGGGATGTCTCCCTACCAGATGGTTTTTGGGAAAGCCTGTCATCTCCCAGTGGAGATCGAGCACAAAGCTTATTGGGTCGTGAAGAAGTGTAATATGAACTTCGATCAGGCTGGCGAAGAAAGACTCCTCAAATTGCAAGAACTAGAGGAGCTTCGTCTGGACGCATATGAGAACTCGAGGATCTACAAGGAGAAGACCAAGTTGTTCCACGACAGACGAGTCATTCGGAAACACTTCGAAGTTGGTCAGAAGGTCCTCTTGTTCAACTCCCGCCTGAAGTTCATGCAAGGTAAACTTTGTTCCCGTTGGATTGGTCCTTTTATTATAACTCATGTCCATCACTATGGTGCAGTCAAGATTCAGAGCCTAGAAACTAGAAAGGACTCCACGGTGAATGGCCAGCGACTGAAGATCTTCCATGAGGGAATGTCTGAGGACTTCGACGAGCATGCCTACTTGAGAGAGCCCGAGTATGAGAAAGGATGAAACGAGTTTTGGTAAAGTCGAGCAATCGACTCTAAAAATTTGCGCTTCTCGGAGGCACCCGAGCTTGAACTGTACATGCTTTTTGTTTACTTTACTATTTTTAGGATTAGCTTAGGTTCTTACTCTTATGTTGTGAGTTTTCAGGAGACACGATGGCTCGTCCTTGAGGTTTGTTTGCAAAGGATTAAGCGCACTCTCCAACCCTCTAAGTCACAATTCAGGGAAGGTTTTCTTTCCTTAGAATTTTGACTGTGCATATTTAGTCCAATGACGACATTGTCCATTTCTAAGTTGGGGGTGGTGGGTTGTGCCTTACAGCGTTTGTCGAGTTTAGTTGTGGAATTATGATAAACGTGTTTTGTTGTGATGGATGCATGCTAGTTTGACTATGAAATTCTGTGATGTACTGGTGGGGTCTTCGTATTTGTATCTGTAGTGAAATTCAGCATGATTGCATTTGTTAAGGCCATTTTGAAAAAAAATTCTAGTTATTTTCCTGTTTAAGCTTCCCATGTTAGCACTCTATCTTGGATCTGTGGGTTTAGGGTAGTTCTGCTTGTTTTGAAATTCGTTGTCACCTCGAAAGGCATCCTTAGGATGGGTTAAGATTCGTTCATGTTCGTAATTCATGAGCTCAAAATTTTAACATGGTTCATAGGCTAAAAAGAAAAGAATGCAAAAATTTCCAAAAAAAAAAAGTTAGTAATCTTCTGAGGTGTTCCTCCTTCTTGAGTTGCCTTAGTAGACAGGGGCGGTCGTGTAACCCACAGTCGCCACTGCATGAAAAGGGAGCACAAAGAAGTGAACGCTAGTCCTTAAAAATGTGAATTTTGCCCGTAGTCAGATGCATTGTGCAATGAAATTGCAGGCAAGCTGAAACAAAAGTAAAATTTACATGTTAGGCGCTCATGGAGATCAAAAAAAAAAGGGAAGAAAAGAAGCCTTGCGATCCATTACTTGCCTCGACGATGAAAAGCCCTTAGACTGTTCTGTTTAGCCATAAGTAGGGGGAAGGCGAAGTTTTGGGTCGGGTAGAGCTGTTCTAAGCCTGTAAAAATCTAAAATAGAGGAGCCATGTGCGAAGCATAAATAGGGAAGCATCTTTAAATTTCTTGAATTGTTCTTAGCCAATGCATGCATGCAGCTATTTCATGCGAATATAAATACCTTGACGCTTCTAGTACTGAGAATTGAGTCCCTAGCATGCGTGTCGTTTTATTTTGATTAGTCAGAATTCCACCTTGCTCGAGGACTAGCAAGATTTAAGTTGGGGGTGTTTGATAGCTCCATTTCGGAGCTATATTTATGTCCCTAATTTATGACTATTACATGCTTAATCTTGCTTATCTGTGTTTATTATAGGTGTTCTCGGCAATTCGTCCTCGGGTGCGTTTCGACGTCGTTCGAGGCTTAAAGTCGCATTTTAAGGACCTAGGAACACTTCCGGGGAAGAACCATGCAAAAACATGAAGATTTGGCGTTTTGGGAAGTTTCAAGGCAAAATACCATGCAAAAACCTGAGAGCTAGCGTTGAGCAGACAGCGTCTCGACGCTAGCTCGACGCTCCGAAGCCCCAAGCGTCAATTGGAGTTCCCACCCGAGAGCAAGCGTCGAGTGGTCAGCGTCTCGACGCTGCCCCGACTTCGCGCGCTGAATCTTTAGGGCGCAGCGTCGAGACGCTGCCCTAGCGTCTCGACGCTCCGACGGAGTATTTAAGCTTTTTGTCCGATTTTTAGCCGTCATCTTCATCTTCTACCTCAGGCTCCGCACAAGATTTGACGTTTTTGAAGCCATTTCCACCATGGGAGAGGCTAACGAGCTTAGAATGGAGCCATCCCACATCACATCCATCATGAGTGAGTAGTGCATAGCGTTTTTGACTCGAGATTGTAAGGGAATAATGTAGTTTGAATTTTTGGTGAGGTTGTTGAACTAAATTCTGATTTGGCTAGAGCATTTGATTGAATTAGCTTCTATTTCTTTGCTTATTCCATGAATGTGTTTCATTGATAGGACTAGACAACCTTGATTTCGAGCATGCTTCATTTGTTAAAGGTTTTGATGTCGTGCCTCTCTTAATCGCCAAGTAACAAAGATTAACGATGCCATTGAGCGCATAGGCTTCCTTGCGTTCTTGGTGTTCGTTCTTCTCGAAATAGAATCTGAAATCGATACACTAATTTGGCGTCCAAAGTAGATAATCGTCGTAGTTAGTTCGTTGCTATCGATTGGTCTTGGGAGAGCGTTGGCCGCCAATGTCCAATCGATATGCTTGATTAGCGTAATTTATTATGTCTAATTAATATCCATGGAGCATGTCTGAATTAATTTATTGATTTGAGACGGGCTGCGTATTCGTTCAAATATTTAGCCATTATTTTCGTCAACCTGTGATCCGAAAGCTTGCTAATCTTAATCCCGATCGTCCCAAGTCGAACGCTCCGTTAGTTAAGTTTTCCCTGTTTTACGTTGTTCTCTGTTAGTGAATTTTAAACCCAAAATCCCCACATTTTGTTTACTTTCTTAGTTTGCAAATTTAATTAGAGTTAAGTCAAATTTCCATAATTCCCTGTGGATCGACCCCGTTACCACTAAGCTGCTAATAGTTCAGTGAATTCGGGTAATTACAAATTCATTTTGGCGGGTCTCGACAACCCGATGTTTGGCGATAATTCAAAAATATCGCCACCAAGACCCCCGTGGGAGCGTTTGTGACGACTCCCTCCATGGTCGGCTAAGGTACTGTGTGAGATTCGGGATGGTTTAGAGATTTTTAGTTAGGCTTCTATATTTTGATAATCTAATGCAATTGGTTCTGATTAGGCTTTAATTTCGTATGCATTTGTTGTTCTTTCGTAATCCAATGCATGTGTTAGATTTCAACGACGGACAATCGGGTTTTCTAGCATGTGTTACAGTTAAAGATTAGTGATGCCTTGCCTCTCCTTTTCGCCTAGTAACACAGAACAATGAAACAAATCGGAGTATCGATATATGCATGATAATTGTTGGGTACTTTAGTGTTGGCGGGTAGCCAGTTAGCAATAGGATTGCATATTCGAATGTTCGTCGCGGTTAGCTAGTGACTGTTTAGAGTCAATTTGGGGCTGATCACTCTAATGAGACTCTGAATAATGTTTGATTAGGACTTTGTGATCTAATTAATTAATATGGAGCCGGTTACCTTAGGGCGTCCCGGGTAACCGACCGCGTGCATGACAAGTTAATTGGCCTTAATTTTGAGTGAATTAAATGATAAATATTAGAATGCCTAGCAAAATCCCGAGACTTCTCGAATCGAACACTCTTTAATCTCTCTTTCTTCAATCTCCCCGTTAGCAAATTATTTCTTCTCTTGCATGTCAAAATCCCCATTTTTGTTACAACACCAATTAATCAATCAATTTACAATTTGAACTATCAATTTCAATCTGATCAGTCCTTCCCTGTGGATCGACCTTGTTGCCACTAGCTGCAAAGCTAAAGTCAATAGGCTTATAAATTTATTTTGGCAAGCCTCGATAGCTTGATATTGGAGTACCCCAAAACTACTGCCACCACCATTCAAGGTAGCTAATCTTGAATTGATCAAAAGCCAGTAACGGAAACATTGTGACGGATTAATCCTAAGGCTAACCCGGTTTCGCTCTCGCCCAAAGCCTAACATGAAAACGTTAACTAATTCAAATCCTCAACTGTCACTTGGGCTTGAACTACCTAGCCATGCTTAAGCCCTTGCTACTTAGCGATTTAGGCAATTATACGTCCTAATCTTTAGCTCTCTGTTGCGTGCTCAATGTTAAAATAAATATGCAATGAGAGAGCACTTAGAACATGCAAGCATACATGATCTTGTAGCAAGTAGTAAATATTTTTTCATTCGTTTTCCCACAGAGACTTATTATTAGTTACTCGCGAAGTGTGTTGTTAAGCAAGAATGAGTGGATTTGATGGGGTAAATTTGGTTTTTAATTGCCTAATTACTAATGAATATATAAAGGATAGCAACATGAACAAGTGCAAGTCAATGATAAACTTAAATGTAAAGAGAAGAGATTAATAAACGAAGAGGAAAATGGCTAAGCAGAATTTTGAACTTAATAGAATTGCGAGAACAACAATTTTACCGCAATGTTACTAACAGCGAAAGTGTGTAAAATGGAGAAACAAGGGCAACTAACGACTCCTCTATAGGCATTTTCACACGATTCTCAAGCATTGGATCAACTCACTATGCATCAAACTAACTCATTCTCATGTATCTTCCGATTTCATGCATTAGATTCTTTAGTTTACTCATGTCCAAGTAAGGTCTTAAGCATCTTGTTAAAGCAGTAAGTTATGATTTGTACTAGGAAAACGCCTATTCCTAGGTCGTTTTCTGGCTACCTTGAGAGGCTAGCATGAGTGTATGACTCTGAACTCTTACTCCTTCCAGAGGTTAGGAGTTCTTTGGACAAAATGGATGGCCAATCGAAATTGCCCGTGGGATGAAGCTTACATACAATCAATGCATTCGAGATGTGTCCTACATGCTTGGTTCACGTGTTTTAGCCTATAGTATTGTCATTAGCATGCCCCTACGTGACTTAGCTACTCATGGATGTAGAGAGAACAGAAATATTAGATGAAGTAGACATGCTTAGAAGGAAATTAAAGACAAAACAGCAAGGAAAAACAGTAGGTAGAGAAGGATAACGAAATTGCGAAATGATGAATTGCACGTTGATTAACCAATTGTTTGAATGAACAAATGAAAGCTGAGAGTTACTAACATAAAGACAGAAAGCAACGAAATGGGATGGACTAACTAATGGAAAAGAAATAACAACAAACGATGCTGGAAATAATAAACTAGAACAGAAAGCAAGTAAAGGTGTGCTTGAACGCCTTGTCGCAAACGCCTCGGCTGAAAGGAGAGAAAGGTGAGCCTTGCTTGGATGAATCCAATCAGAAGAGAAGATGAATCTTCTCTTCTTCCTATCAGATTGTCGACTCCAACAGCTGAACCTCTCAAACCAACAAACGGATGAGAAAATGAATGGGAAAGACTGCGCTGCGAAGAGACTTCTACGCTTTCGGATGATGATTGAACCCTCCTCTTTGAGCTCCTTTTATAGTATTCTGCAGGTGCGATTGGGCCAAGGAGAACCATCCATCCTCAACGTCGTACTTCAAAATGGATGGAGGAGAAAGAACGAATCCCTGAAATATCGGATCACAACAGAAAAAGGTTAGCCAACTTACGGATTTCACTTAAAACATTGCGGTTTTAGCAATGTTTCCGCAATGCCTCTGCAATGCACAATTTTCATTCTTCTAACTTTGTTTTTCATTCTTTTTCTTTCCTTTTGCATACAAGTTCTAATTTAGCCTCATTCTCCTAATACTTATAAATGCACGTTTTTCTATCACAAACAAGTCCTAAAATAAGCACTTTTGGAGACGTAACACACCCCCAAACTTAAGGTTTTGCTCGTCCTCGAGCAAACTAAGGACTTACTTAGGCTGCTGTTTTATCCATTCTAACCACTTACTGACTCCCCTAAGTTCCTATCTATAGCAGTGCTGTCCTGTGACACACTTCTAAGTTTACAACTATCCTTTTATTTTGCTTCTTCTGACTTCGCCCGCCTAATGCTCCTACTGTTTCATTAACTCCCTACAGCTGATCTACTTGCTTCTGTCATATCGTGTAACTATCCCTAAGGTTTCAAATTCTACCTAGCTTTACCCCAGACTCAGTACATGCTTCTAGTTTTTACTTTTGAGCTACCTAGGATTCCTTAGAGTCATGCCAGTCTTAGTATTAACGGTGACAGTAGTACATTTAGAGAACAACCTAAACCCTGGCATCACTACATTGGACATACATTCATCTCCCTAAACAACCCTACAAGCTACAACTTTGTGCTCAGCTAATTGAGGATCAGAGTTCTTTTTATTCAGGACATCTAAGCCACAAAGTTGCAACTCCTAGGTATACATTCTTCTTCCCTACTTCTTCCTTTTTTCTTTCTCATTTTGGTGGAGCCTCTCCTTTGGTTGCCTTTTGATGCAATGCCACTTGTGGTTTACACACTTGGCACTGATTACTCAGCAACCTAAGAGAGACACCCCTCTTTATTCTATTTTTCATTTTTTTTTTCAGCTCATCATTTTTTTGTAAAGGAGAAGAAGAATGCTTATGCTTTAAAGGAGAGAGGAATGTTCCTAGACCTAGGGTGGCCTCCCCCAAACTTAAACTACTCATTGTCCCCAATGAGTGTCTGAGGTGGCACACCCCCAAACTTGTCCCAGAAGCATCTAGTCTAGGGTAAAACAAAGAGAATCTAAAAGCCCTAGGCATAGACAGAACATTCTAAAAGCAAACATCACAGCAGCAGAAATTTATAAAAACAGGTAGGGAAGGACTTAAAGCTACGCATGCTGAGCACTTTTGAGAGGATAATTGAACTATCAAAGGTGTCTTATGACACTCATCCAGCATGCATTTAGATAAGCTATATAAGGTAGTCAAGATAGCAGCAAAAGAACAAAATTAAACAGAACCAGCCTAGCTAATCAGTCAGTCAAAAACATGCAATTACTAATAAAAATTGCGGATTCCGCAATTATTTCGCAATGGATATAGGGCAGATATATCAGTGATCAAGGCCCCTATGCATGCTCTCTCCAGTCATTTAAGCTATACAAAAAGGAAACTAAACTAAACTACCTATTCAGCTACCATCAGACTATCCTAAACAAATTCAAACAACAAAAATAAAGAACTAAAAACAGATCAAAATTGATTCCAAAATAGCAGAATTCACACAGTTAACGAAAAGCAGTTTGATTTTTTTTTCTTTTAAGGAACAGAAATACTCCCTTGAGTGCTAATCAGCCTAGCACTCAGATGTCCTCATCGTCATCATCCCTCCGTGGCCTTGGAGGCGCCCATGGTGTCAGTAGGTCCGTGGGGAATTCAGGAAAGATGCAGCCCAATTGGTCTGCAACATCTTTATCCCTTGCCTGCGCATATGTGGCCCACTGAGCCATCTTCTTCTGCAGGTCCATCAGACAGGCCATTGACAGAGACTGAGCAGCAGCCAGGCCATCCAGCTCGAACTCCATGTTCCCCTTCCTTCGCATCCTCAAGGCAGTAGGCAACTCCAGGTGCCCCGTGTAGGCCAGCTGCCTTTCCATCCGCTCGATTCGTACCCCTGCACGTAAGCACAGCTTAGTGATTGTATTGGGAAAGAAAAGTGGACCCTTACCCTTTTTGGCGCAGTCAGCGATTGAGGCTGCAATGACCTCGCCAACGTTGATTGTGAGGCCTCTCATAATCGCATAAACCAGCAGCGATCTGCCTTGGTTGATGGTGGTCTCGTGGGTCACTGGGGACAGCTTCCTCCGCACGAAGGAAAACCAGACAGCCGCCTTGGCTGTGAGGGTAGCACTCATCAGGGTGTGCTTCCCATTGCGTGAAACTGTCCACGCTGCCTCAGGTTGGCCAATGATCCGAATTGCTTCCTCCAGGACAGCTTCTGTTGGCTCATCAATGATCCTTGCATAATCCGTGTGTTTTTTACCCTTGAGGCCATAGGCTTCATTGATTGCCTTCGCTGAGAAGTCCACCTCGACTCCTCTGACCACAGATAGGCCATCCTCAGGGTTCATCAAATTGGCGTAAAAATCATACACCATGCTGGAGTAGGCGGGGATGGGCGGTCTACACAGCTCCTCCCAGCCGTGATTGGTGATCCCTGCGCGCAAGAATTGCGGCAGGTCTGCTAGCGCGTCGAGGAACCCTTTCTCGTGCAGCAGGTCCCTCTTCCTTAACTCAGTGCCTCTGGACTCAGCATCAGAGGACACATACCTCACAGACTGAGGCTCATCTTCGGGGTACAGCTTGGCTTTCCCCTTATCCTTTGGTTTGGCTGATTCAGCAGCCTCGATCTTGAGCTTCTTCAGGGATGGCTCACCACTATCCTTCTATGATGAAGGCTTACCCCTGGCTTTCTTTTTCTTGGACTTCTTTGAAGCCTTTGGCCGTTTGGCCTTGACACTCTTGGGGGCTTTCTTTCTCAATCTTGCCTTGGTCGTGATCTGTTGGAGGCAATCCCCCAACGTCTCATCCATCGAATCATCCCCCTGTGCTGGGCTCTCGGGGCTGACTTCCCTCAAAGGAGAGAAGACCTCCTCTTCTTCAGCTTCTTCACCGCCCTGCGCCGATTCTTGATGCTCTGCATCTGGGATTTCAGGTTCAGGCGTCTGGGAGATGGGTGATGCTGCAGGGCTCTGTGGCGTGGGAGAGTGTTCAGAGCTTTGCGCTGGTGGAGACGGAGAATGGCTTTGTCTGGCCGTCTCGTAGGATGGACGGCCACTCTCTCGACTCCCCACAGAGGGAGTCTTCTTCTTGATCGCTGCGTCGGCCACAGCCATCTTCCACTTCCTCTTCTTGGGCGTTCCTGCTGGTTCAGATGGTCCAGCAGGGATCTCCGTCACTACCTTCCACTTCTTCTTGCGGACAGGGAGCTTGGGAAGGCGTTCGGTTCGCGCAGCTTCAGCATCCGCCAAGGCAAGGAGTGCCTCTCTCGCAGCAATCTCAGCGTCGTCAGCCTTCTTTTTGGATGCAGATCTCTCAGCTCTCGTTAGCACCATGGTGGAGTCGTAAGAATCTGGAAAGAGGGATTGCAGAGGAAGAAGGAGAGAGCTTTCTTGGAGTTCAGGGAATGAGGGAAACGTACGGATCAGAGCGCTTCTAACGGCTATAAGTAATGATGGAAATCCCAACGGCTATTTCTGTTGCGGATTTCGCAAATCTACCGCAATTAAAAGGCCGTTGGAGATTTCCTTCGTTTCAACTGCCCATATTCCCTCAACTCAATCTTTGATTTGGCCCAATATCTTCCCCGATCTTTTATCCTAGATCCATCTCCTTGATTCCCTCTATCGATCCCCTATCAAAAGAAATAAAATCAACATCAAATTCGTAATTAAAATCACACAAAAATCTACACAAATAGTAACCGAAAGAATAGCAAAAAATAAACTAAGGCATTAGCCTCGCATGGACGAGCACAGTGATCACTCGTCCTCTCTCGCTCTTATTTTCACGTTTCAGTCAAGAGGAAGGCCGAGAGAGTCTTCACATCTCCTTCCTCATAATAATGCTTCAATCTTGCACCATTAACCATGAACGGTTGCCCTTGCTGCAGGTTCCTAATCTTGATTGCACCATGAACAAACACGTTAGTTATCACAAAAGAACCTGACCATCTGGACTTAAGTTTGCCTGGAAATAATCTCAACCGTGAGTTAAATAACAAGACAAGCTGGCCTTTCTTAAAGTCCTTAATCCTAAGTCTACTATCATGCCAAATCTTAGTCTTTTCCTTATACATTTTAGCATTTTCATAGGACATATGTCTAAGCTCATCAAGCTCATGTAATTGTAAAGACCGCAATGTTCCCGCATCGGTCACGCAATAATTCAGTTCTTTTAAGGCCCAAAATGCTTTAATTTCCAACTCGAATGGTAAGTGACATGTTTTGCCATACACAAGTCTATAAGGAGACATACCTAAGGGTGTTTTATATGCAATCCTATAGGCCCACAGTGCATCATCAATTCATGCTAAACGACTATGATTGTTGGCACATAATAAATATTTCATTCCCAAAATAAACTACTCCTAACATACGAAATCTAAGCAAAGCATGATAAAATCCTAATTTAAGAGTTTAGGGATCAGAAATCTCCCTTGTCAATCTGCCTCATATGGATATTCTTCAATGTTTCGAGGCATCACTTCTGCTTCGTTAAGATACTTAAGTCTTGATTTACGGGGTCGGACATTCTGCCACACCTTGAAATTGTTGATTCTTTCAAAGAGACTGCATCTTATAACATCCCAAGGTTTGTACTTTCTGTGCGTTGATTCTGTTTCTACCACATTTGCTACAACATAGCTTTGATGCGATGGGACTTCTTTTTCTGGCACATCTCTTTCTAACTCCTTCAGCTGGAGCATTTGTGGTGGTGGTGGCTCAACTCTTTCATTGGTGGAGAAGCTTGCTACAACCTCAAACATTCCAAATTCTTGTTCCTCAAACAGCGCATTAGTCTCTTTGGCCTCATCCAGCACAATTTCATTTTTCTCAACTTTCACCAACTCCACCATTTCATATAGATATTCCATTGGATCACTCTTCTCAGATTCGAAGGTAACAAAGGATTCATCATCATAAAAATCGAACATCTGAGGGCATGGTGGTAGTGATTTTGCTATAGCAAGTAGATCTTGTAAGTCATTTGTGAGGTTAGCTAATTGCACATCCATTCTCCTCATGGATGCATCATTCCTTTCCATGAATTCTATCCATAGCGCCTCCAAAGTGGGTGATAATTCTTCATTTGGAGTTGGGGCATAATGTTGATAGTCTTCATGTTGGGGGAACTGATTATTTGAGAGTTGCCACTGATCATGTTCACACATGTACGAATAATGGTTGTCATAGCTTTGTTGATATTGCCTCTCTTGATAATTCAATGTTGGGCAATTCTCCAAGTTATGATTATCCCCACAATAAGCACATGGCTGATAAAATTCTTCACACTGTTGTGGGCAAACTCTTCCTCCAATTAAGTTTTGCAGCGTATTCATTTACTTTGTCGTACACATACGTTTTCCCCCTGCAAAATTTCTCTCTGTTGCGAGTTGAGGTTTGGAAACTCTTTCATAAACTATCTTGATAGTACCTGTAAAAGAAATGAAAGAAGATTAGCTCCACTAGATATTGAACTTTGTGTTTCAAACTTAACAAACTTCGTTTTCACTAAACTAAATCCCCGGCAGCGGCGCCAAAAACTTGTTACGTGCTCAATGTTAAAATAAATATGCAATGAGAGAGCACTTAGAACATGCAAGCATACATGATCTTGTAGCAAGTAGTAAATATTTTTTCATTCGTTTTCCCACAGAGACTTATTATTAGGTACTCGCGAAGTGTGTTGTTAAGCAAGAATGGGTGGATTTGATGGGGTAAATTTGGTTTTTAATTGCCTAATTACTAATGAATATATAAAGGATAGCAACATGAACAAGTGCAAGTAAATGATAAACTTAAATGTAAAGAGAAGAGATTAATAAACGAAGAGGAAAATGGCTAAGCAGAATTTTGAACTTAATAGAATTGCGAGAACAGCAATTTTACCGCAATGTTACTAACAGCGAAAGTGTGTAAAATGGAGAAACAAGGGCTACTAACGACTCCTCTATAGGCATTTTCACACGATTCTCAAGCATTGGATCAACTCACTATGCATCAAACTAACTCATTCTCATGTATCTTCCGATTTCATGCATTAGATTCTTTAGTTTACTCATGTCCAAGTAAGGTCTTAAGCATCTTGTTAAAGCAGTAAGTTATGATTTGTACTAGGAAAACGCCTATTCCTAGGTCGTTTTCTGGCTACCTTGAGAGGCTAGCATGAGTGTATGACTCTGAACTCTTACTCCTTCCAGAGGTTAGGAGTTCTTTGGACAAAATGGATGGCCAATCGAAATTGCCCGTGGGATGAAGCTTACATACAATCAATGCATTCGAGAGGTGTCCTACATGCTTGGTTCACGTGTTTTAGCCTATAGTATTGTCATTAGCATGCCCCTACGTGACTTAGCTACTCATGGATGTAGAGAGAACAGAAATATTAGATGAAGTAGACATGCTTAGAAGGAAATTAAAGACAAAACAGCAAGGAAAAACAGTAGGTAGAGAAGGATAACGAAATTGCGAAATGATGAATTGCACGTTGATTAACCAATTGTTTGAATGAACAAATGAAAGCTGAGAGTTACTAACATAAAGACAGAAAGCAACGAAATGGGATGGACTAACTAATGGAAAAGAAATAACAACAAACAATGCTGGAAATAATAAACTAGAACAGAAAGCAAGTAAAGGTGTGCTTGAACGCCTTGTCGCAAACGCCTCGGCTGAAAGGAGAGAAAGGTGAGCCTTGCTTGGATGAATCCAATCAGAAGAGAAGATTCATCTTCTCTTCTTCCTATCAGATTGTCGACTCCAATAACTGAACCTCTCAAACCAACAGACGGATGAGAAAATGAATGGGAAAGACTGCGCTGCGAAGAGACTTCTACGCTTTCGGATGATGATTGAACCCTCCTCTTTGAGCTCCTTTTATAGTATTCTGCAGGTGCGATTGGGCCAAGGAGAACCATCCATCCTCAACGTCGTACTTCAAAATGGATGGAGGAGAAAGAACGAATCCCTGAAATATCGGATCACAACAGAAAAAGGTTAGCCAACTTACGGATTTCACTTAAAACATTGCGGTTTTAGCAATGTTTCCGCAATGCCTCCGCAATGCACAATTTTCATTCTTCTAACTTTGTTTTTCATTCTTTTTCTTTCCTTTTGCATACAAGTTCTAATTTAGCCTCATTCTCCTAATTCATATATATAAGTATAGATTCAAGCTAAATCCCATCACAAATACTTATAAATGCACGTTTTTCTATCACAAACAAGTCCTAAAATAAGCACTTTTGGAGACGTAACACTCTCTATCATGCATAGGAATTAGGGAGTCAACCTAACTAAGCTATACATGCTAGAATTGAAAAAGAACAAAGGAAAGAGATGCAAGAATTTCTAATTAGCTCAACATATACAAAGGGGCAAATCTCCCCAAAAATTCATAGTTTACAATCCCAAGCTCAAAATTAAACACTTACCTTGTTTAGCCTTCCATGGAGGATGAATAAATCAAACCCTCCATGGAAAAGCTTAGTTGCATACAAGAAGAGGAAGAAAAACGCCCAAAAATGGTGGAAAAAGCCATAGACCCAAGGCCAAAAATTGGTGGAGAAGATGAGCCAAAAATCGGAGGTTTTTGGCTTTTAAATCGTCGGAGCGTCGAGACGCTAGGCCAGCGTCTCGACGCTATGCCCTAAGTTGGCAGCGCGCGCGCGTTCGGGGCGTCAAGACGCTCGGCCAGCGCGCGCGTAGACGCTTGCTTGCGCGAAATTCCTGAAAATCATCGGGGCGGCTTCGAGACGCTCGCTCAGCGTCTCGACGCTGCCACTCAACGCTTGCTCTCGGGTTTGGTGGCCAAAAATTACCTTTTCATGGCAATTTTTGCCATTTCTTCATTCTTCAAGCCTTCTCAGTCTCGATGCATCCATGAAGCTCTAAAACGTCCCTTTAAGTCCTGAAACATGTCCTTAGACTCCTCGAGCTCTCGACCATGAGTTCACCTACAAAAAGGCATTTTAATCAATAATTATCATGGTTCTAGCCAATATTAGGGACATAATAATAGCTCTATTTTGGAGCTATTTTGGAGCTATCAGGTATGTATTTCTAATTTCTTATTTTCGCCGTTTGAGCATGTTTTCTATTTGTTAAATTGATGAAATTAGAGTATCATCGGTCCAAAACCACTTTCCGCTGCGGTAAATCGCTCCATCAATTGGTATCAGAGCGATTTTGTGATTAACTCAATTTGCATCAATTTAAGTTGGTGGGTATTTTAATTTAGAAATTGTTTCTGAATTGGCATTTAAAGTGAATATCGATTTTGGCATAGTTTCTTTTTTACTTTCATAATTTGTAATTGCACGAGAATGTATGGCCTTTAATGTGTGCTTAAAAGTATGTATTTTTAGAGTCATTAGAGTCGATATAGGTTTCTTTGTGAAAGTAGGTCGAGTTTGAGTTGGCCGAAATGTTCGGTATAAGTTCAAACTCGTTCTCGGCAATACGAAGAGAAATTCGAAGAGAAATTGGCCGAAGCGTTCGGGGAAGCAAGCTGGTCAAATGCGGTGCGAAGAGTTCGAAGTCCGCTCAAGACTTAGCTTGTTGTTCAAGCTTGTAATAAAATAGTTATTGCTTGCTAAATGCCAAAATCGGTCCACTTTAGTGTGTTTAATTAATTATGCATTGTGAATGTATGTTTTAATTAAAAACCATGTTTGTATGTGCATAACGTATGTCATATAGATTTAAAATCCCACCATAGTAAGCATGCTCCATGCATTGAAAATATGTTATTAGTGTTATAATATATAGTATGCATATTTGGGAATTCATGAGTATTAATATAATTGTTATATTAATTCATGAATTAAATGTTGTTAGTTTAATAGAGTAATTGATATAAGTGTTATATTAATTATGAAATTAAATATACAACATAGGTTACCCTGGTTTTATGCATATTGTAGGTTATAAGTGTTATAATATATAGGATGCATGTTTAATTCATGGGTATTAATATAAGAGTTATATTAGTTCATGAATTAGTTGTTGTTTGCTTAATTAAATAATTAATATAAGTGTTATATTAATTATGAAATTAAACTTCCAAGTTTAGATGCATATTGTATGTTATAATTGTTATAATGTATAACATGCATGCTTAATTCATAATAATTGATATAAGTGTTATATTAATTTATGAATTAGGAGTTGTATATTTAAGAGCATAATCGATATAAGTGTTATATTGATTATGAAGTTAAATATTCAACTTGTCATGCCTTAGTTAAGCATGTTTGAGAAGCATGTAGATGTCTGTTGTAGTAAGTCTAGTTTTTGCAAGTGTTGTAAAAATGACTTAGACTTTTAAAATCTATAACAAAGAAAAGCATGTTAATTTAGGGTTAAATGAGTCGATCTGGTTCATTAGATGAATAGGTCGATATCTCGTAAATGTTAAGGTTATGAGAAACTTACCCGGTGAAATCTTGTCTAAGGTTGGAAGATTTGAATTGACGGATCATGTTGCGTGCTCAGTGTGTAAATAAAATGTAATGCGAAGAGCACTCAGATCATGCAAGCATACATGGTCTGCAGCAAGTGATAAGTATTTTTTAATTCGTTTTCCCACAGAGATTGAGTTTAGTTACTAACGAATTGAAGTGCTAAATTAGATAAGGTCACTTAAATTGGGTAGATTTGGGGTTGATGTACCGAAATAATAAAGAATGCAAGATGAAAGCAAGTGTAAAAACCAAACAAGTCAAGAGATAAAGCTATACTGTGAAGAAGAATAATTGCGGGTCTCGCAATTTTTTAGCAATAAAATCGCAAAGGTAAAACAGCTAATAGAAAGACTAAGGCAAAAAGCAGAAATGTTTTATTGCGGTTCTCGCAATAATCTAGCAATAATTTAGCAACGTTTTTTTATGTAAAGTAAAGCAGCAAGGTCAACTTAAGACTCTTCTATAGGCACGTAACTACGATCATTCAGCAGTAGATTAACATATCATGCATCGTCTTAGCTCAGTCTCATGTATCTCTCGATTACATGCATTAGATCTTTAGTTTACTCATATCCAAGTAAGACATAAACACCTATTTATACAAGCAAGCTAATGAACGTGCTAGGAAAAAGCTTATTCCTAAGTCGTTTTCTGGTTACCATGAAAGGCTAGCATGTATGGATGACTCTCAACTCTTACTCCTTCCAGAGGTTAGGAATTCTTTAGACAAAATGGATGGCCGGTCGAAATTGCCCGTGGGATGAAGCTTACATACATTCAATGCAATCATACTACCCTACATGCTGAATTCTCGTATTTCTAGCCTACAGATTCATCTTTAGCCGACCCTTCTTAGATTAGTTACTCATGGTTTTCGAAGAACTAAAAGAGATGGATTGGTGGATCATGATTTAAAGAACTTAGTAAACGCAAATGAATAAGAGATAACAAAATGAAGAACTCAAGAAAACTTAAATGATTACTTTCTAGAATAAGGTTCAGAACACAATGTGCGATGATATAAAAACAGTAAAGAATTGAGTGAATTGGAGAATGAGTCGAAACAATGTAGCAAATGGAAACAATAGAGAGAAAACAGTAGAGAAAGCTTGTAAAAGTGGACGGATCTCCTCGTCGCAAACGCCTCAGATGAAGGAGAAGATTAGTTGTTCTTGGGGATGAATTCAATCAGAAGAGAAGAAGGATCTTCTCTTCTTCCTCTCGAATTATCGACGCCAAGGGCTGATTTCTTCGTTCCAACAAACGGGAGAAGGAAATTCGTCTGCAGATTGCTTTGCAACCGAGAACTCCACGCTTCTGAGCTCTGTTTTTCCTTCATCATCCGTCTCTTTTTATAGCCTCTAGGTGGTTGCAAAAGGCTGCTCATCAATCGTGGATCACCATTCAACTTTGTGAGGTAGTCAAGCTTGACATGTGGCAGCAGCAGGGAGAGTTGACGGCTGGAAAATCTCAGTCAATAAAGACTGATGGCTGGAAAGAAATGCAGTAGCAACGGCTGTTTCATTGCGGTTTCCTTGCGAGGGCCGCAATGCTTCATTGCGGTTTCAGCAATGTTTTCGCAATGTTTCCTGCAATGTACATTTTAGCTTGTTTTACATCATTTTACATCTTTTTTCTTTCCTTTTCCAAATAAGTCCTATTTTAGCATCACTTCTCAAATTCTCACATTTATGCACACATTAAGCTAACTCCAAACAAAAACACTCAAGAATGTACATGATTTAAAGGTAAATATAGCCCTAAATAATGTACTTTTGGCGAGGTAACACACCCCCAAACTTGAGTTATTGCTAGTTCTCGAGCAATATAAAGGCTTACTTTGGCTGCTAAATCTTGTCTTTCAAACTCTACCTAGCTGACTTCCCTAGGCTTACTATCAAAGGCATCGTTGTCCTGTGACACTCTTCTAGGTTCAAACTAACTTCATAATCTGCCTATTCTGATTTCCTTTGCCTTTAAAACCTTCTGTTTTTACTAACTTCCTACATTATGGTTTATCTGCCTATGTCATTGGGCTCATTGTGCAGTTATCCCTAAGCTTTCAAATTCTCCCTAGTTTTAACTCAGACTCAGTACATGCTTCTAATGTTTTTATTTTTGAATTACCTAGGATTCCTTAAAGTCGTGCCAGGCTTAGAGCACATAAGTATCAGTGTTCAGTATCCATAGAACAAACTAACCCCTTGCACCACTATGTTGGATAGACACTCATCTCCCTTGATAACCCTTCAAGCTACAGCCCTGTGCTTAGCAAACTAAGGATCAGAGTTCAATTTCACAGGACATCTAAGCACTTAGGCCGTAGCTCTTTGGCACACATTCTTCTTCCTTAGTTTTTTTTTCCCTTCTTTTTCCTTTTAGCAAAATCTCCTCTTTGAACTGCCTTTTGATGCAGTGCCACTTGTGGGTTACACAAATGGCCCTGATTACTCAGCATCCTTAGAGAGAGACAATACCCTTTACTTTTCTTTTATTTTCTTATTCATATATTTTTTTTTTTTAAAGAAGAAGAATGCCTATATTTTTCAAAGGAGAGAGGAGTGTTCCTAGGCCTAGAGGTTGCCTCCCCCAAACTTAAATTTCTCATTGTCCCCAATGAGAGTCTGAGGTGGCACACCCCCAAACTTATCTTAGAAGCATCTAGTCTAAATAAAAACCAGACAGACTTAAAACTCCTAGGGATAGAATGACCCTCCTAGTTCAGATAACTCATAAGCAGAAGTTTATTAAAACCAACATGGTAAGGTCTAACAGAGGTACATGCTCAGCATTTTACGAAGCTAATTAAAACTAACAAGAGTGTACTTGACACTCATCCAGCATGCTCAATAGACAGACTACCTATGGACATCAGTAAAACAGCCAGATAATGAGATTTAAAGACAGACAGCCCATCAGAAATTCATACTGAAGGGAATGAACTCTTCATTCCCCGCAGCGGAAGCGTTTGGGATCGTTACTTTGGTTTATTTAGAATTAAACTAAAAACAAGCTGGTTAAGTATATATATTACCTTTGATGAACAATCATCTTCTTGTGTTCCTTTTTCCACGAGATCTTCCTCGCTATGACTCGAACACGGGATCAAGGCTTGTGGGAGCTCTTTGAAAGAATGAGAGAACAATTCTCTGCAGGAGGTGAGTAGTGTGTTTGGCCAACCTTTTGGCTAAACCTAAATGTCTTATTTATAATAAGACTTTTAGGAATTAATTTTATTTTATAAAATACATTTTAATATCTAATATATTAAAATATGTATTTTATATTTATAATTTGAATCTTATTCAAATATTATAAAATTAATCTTTTATAATATACTTTAAACCAATTTGAATCACATTCAAATAACATAAGTATATAGTTTTTAATATTAATGTATCATATACATAAACTATTTCCTCTAATATTTAATGTATCAAATACAATAAATATATATTACTCTTCTACATTTAATATATCAAATATATTAAATAATAATTTGAATATTTCAAATTTTTCTTTCAACTAAATTGATCCTTTTAGTGTTACTATGAGCTAGCAAGGGGATCTTATGGACCTACAGATTTATAAGCTCCAATGATACAAAATTAATTAATTAAACTCATTAACTAATTGACTTTCATTCATTTACTCTAGGTCACTCCACTATAGGCCTATAGTTGCACTCTTATGCACTGTAAGACAAGTTGTGTCCATGGATATAACCATTACATGCAAGTCGATCCTTCACGAGTTGTTCGTAATTACAGCTGGGTCAAAAGTCCGTTTTACCCCTGTAATTACATCTTACACCTTAAGTACCACTGATTCTCTAATGAACAACTTGTTTATGATCCAACCATAAACCAAGTCCCTCTCGGGCCAGTGAGAGGGTGGGGCCCCATTGTTCAAGTCCCGAAATCAGCACTTAAGGGAACTACTCATCTACTTTCCCTATATGGGAAGAAGTGAATTTCATCTTGTGAAACTTATGTTCCCAACTCCCTATTTGGTCAAGTCCCCAAAATGGTAGGCTTATTGAATCAGCTATAAAGGCCATTCTCACCCATACAAATCAAAGGACGAGCCCTCACAGGCAGGAGTTCATAACTCACTCAGGATTAAGATCGAGTCACATATGATCATCCTGTGAAACACTAATCTTCTCAAATAACGGATTTATAAAGAGAGATTATATATTTCGTGGTCCAGTCTTATACAAACTCATTGTATAGGATACCCCCACTCACATGTCTCTACATGAATGATTTGGATCAAATCATTTGTAACAATTATAAAGTGGGCCGTATCAATAGTGTTACCAGGATAAGGCACCCAACCTTATCCATATACTATAGACCCTTTAGGTTATTACTTGAACATGATCCTCCCGTATGTCAACTACATACAGTTCAAGATTACACTAATAACCTTGGATTTTATTTATATAATGAATATTATAAATTGCAAATAATAATAATAAAATAATTATCAAATAATTATTAATTAATTACGAGGCTTTAGGGCATAAATCCCAACAATCTCCCACTTGCACTAAAGCCGGTGAGACATGTATCCTAGGGCATACTCTACACCCAACATGTTCTCCCACTTGCCCTAGTGAAGATGAGACATGTCTCATAATCCTAGACATTCTAGGTGGCTTTCAAACACTTTAGCCTGGAAAGTCTTTTTATATAGATCAAAACGACTGTCAATTAAAAGTCATCTTGGTCCTACCACGATTCTTTCTCTCTCAGGATACCCTATGTATTGATGTTATCTAAGTTTCTTAAGTTTAGCCATTACATAAAACGTTTTAGGCTTAACTATATCTGAAACATCTTTCAAACCAATAAGAAATTATTTGAGTTATGCAAGTTCTTTACTTCATAAGTAAGAACATTTAACTTGCATACCATACTCCACCATCTAGGGTTAACATAGATTTCCATAAATCTTTGTTAAAACCAGTGCATCTCGTAAAGATCAAATCTTTAACCTCATACACAAAAATATAATTTCTCAATTTATCCATAGATATTTTGAGAAAAGTTTTTATTTTTCCGTGCAATGGTCATACCATTGGGTTAACTAATAAATGCTAACCAATTTTACTGTCAAATGTCATGTCTCAAGTGTACATTAGATTTTCTCCCACTCAAACGTAGATAGACAATCTTATGTTCTCAACCTTTTGATATGTCTGAGGATACTCTTCCTTAGACAAGATAAACTTCACGTAAGAATGATACATTATCATTTTTGAAGTACTACATCATATACTTGACAACAAATTTGTCAATATAAGATGTGTGAGACATAAATAACATTTTGTCCTCGAAAACTCTATTTTAGGACATACCCAGTAATTTAAATCATTCATTTGGAATTGGTTAGGTAGTCAACATTTTATGTTGGATTCAAATCTTACAGCATTCACAATGGGTAATAAGTCATCCACATAAAATATGAGAAAATTCCACTAAGTAATTAATGATTTTCTTGTCTATACAATATCATTAATATTTATTCAAAGTCATAGTTTTTTATACTTTTATCAAACCTTACATTCAAAAATCTAGTGATCAAATTCATTTCATAAATGAACATTTACTGCTTGCAAACCTTTTGCTTTTGATTTTTGAAATTGAACTCATGTAATTGATTTGTAAATGCATTCTTTAAGACTGCTTTTCAAAAAAGATTTCTTAAACCTTCACTTGACATATCTCATATGCAACAATGAATTAGAAAATGCTTATATACTCTAATATGACAACAAATGAGAAAGTTTATCCATAGTTTACTTTCTCCATCTATATTTGTCATTAGTCTTATTTTGAAGGTCTGTACCTTCTTATTTACAAATCTTTTACTTTTGTAGATATATTCAAAACCTATGGGTTTTACCCCATCACGAATATCTACAAGTTCTTGATAAAGATGAGTACATCTACTCTATCTCGAGATTTATGACTTTGGTCTACTAGTCTTTGTCATTGACCCTCATTTCAACTTTGAGGTCAAGATGCCCTACATTTTGTCATCTAATTTGACAACTTAGGCTTCATATAAGCTCTTGTAACGGTCGGGTCATCTCATAACTCTCCCACTACGATGAGGCTTATCCAATTCATGACTAGGATCCATTTGACTATCAAATGTAATTAAATTGTTAACAACTTTTATTAACTATTTAGTGGCTTCACTTGGAACCAACTTTTCAACACTATTGAACATATTCAAGTTTCAGCATGTATGCTTAAAACTCTCAAAACTCGAAGGGTTGTAAGCTAACTTTACTACTCTGCTATAATCTCAAAGTTGTCTCATGGACACCTTTTAGATAGAATCATGTTCACTATACAATCTATATTGTATATCCTAACAAGAGTCTTATAATGACGTGTAATTCTTTATTGTTCTGATCATGTCTAACAAGGTCTTGTTTCTCCTCTTACAGCACAATTTCACACAACTGTACTTTGTGCTAGAGTTGAGATAAAATCTTACTTTCTATCAATTAGTCTTAGTACATAACGTTCCTGTACTTTTCACTGTGATTTGATCATAGTGTTTTGATAGATTTACCTAATTGACCTTCAACTTGAGTCTTATATTCCTTGAACTTTTCAAAATATTCAGACTTATGTTGCATTAGGTTACGATACTTATTTCTTGAATAATCATCAGCTAGAGTGATGAAATATTCATCAGTGTTCTTTGGCCTGTAGGCTTTTCCAACAAAAACCTATTAATTATCTTGCATGAAAGGCAAGATCTCAAGACATATAAAGTAATTAACTCTAACATTTAGAGAATCACTTCGTAGTAGTCTTTTTATTCAAATTGATCAGAATCAATCTTGAATGCCAAAGACGAGTATCATATTTTAGGAGAATATAAATTGTCTTTATATTATGGAATCTATAATCCTGAATATCTCACTGTGTAGTATTTTATATGTTAACAATTTAACACATACAAATTATTCTTATTTTTCGGCTGAACTTTTCAAACAATTTTGAAAATAAAAATTTAGTACTAAAATATTCATACTATATGAACATTTTATTAGTAATAAATTAGTAATAAAGTTAGAGAAATTGAATTTCTCCTATGGTACTAAAAAAAAACCATATTCAGCATTAAATAACAATTATTTCTTATGGACATCTTAATGTCCCACTACATTAATTGAGATGGGTTTCTGGTGCCAACAAGTAGAGATCATTCTACATAATTAAGTATTTTCCAAGAATTATATAAAATGTAATGAAGAACAAATCCTAATAGTGGATCTGAATCTACTATATAGGTGGTAATGAAAAAATCTAGTAAATCAAATTTACTTTTATCCATGTTTTTCTTATAGAGGTATTTCATAAATTCCTCTTATTATGACTACTTTGCTAATTTAGAAACTATTTTCTTTTAGCTACATTCATATGGTTTCTTTTCTTGGATTTTGGTAATACTTAATTTTTGAGATTATTTAGATAAATATCTAAATCTAGCTTTTATTGACTTCAACAATATCTCATATGTTGTTGTCATCTTCTTTATTTTCTTAGCTTGACATCTAATATGTCAAATAGAAAATTTGTATAGGTCATCTCGTTATATTGATTTATTAATCATGTGCTTCACGAACAATTCGATTAGCATTGGCAACAGGTTTTTGAGAACATTTCTCAATAAAGACAAATTAAAGAAAAATTTTACACGGTCATTATATAGTGTTAACATTATTTTTCCAAGTGATATTATTTTCTCAATTTGACAAATTAGCAACGAAAAATAAAATTGAGAGAAATAGACATAATATTGAAATATATAAAAAATATATATATTTATTTAATAACATGCAATCAATATTCATTCAATTTCAGCATAGAAAACAAACAATTTGATAAATGAACCCTGAAACATTATTGTTTTAATGCTATGATACTTTAGTGAGTTAGAACAAGTGCCGCCGTAGGGTAGGTCAAATGCCCCTTCACTAAACCGAGACAATCTCAACCAAGTGTTATCCCAAAATAACTCTTATTTCTATAACATTTAGTTACCATTAGTTTGGTCAAGAAAATCATTAACAACCTTAATGATATCTTTGTAAGTATAACCCATCATTTTAGATTCTATAATTTTATCACAACAAGTGCCGCCGTAGGGTAGGTCAAGTATTGGAAATAAAATTACAATCATATCCTTCTCAGGAGATTCACCCTGATATTGACCCATGTAAACACCTTCCGTAGGGGGACGGTCCAAAAGCCGCCGCGAGGCCCCACATGAATCTCACGTTGTGAACCAATGATAGAGACCGTAGGATATGTTGACACATTTCCTTCTCCCACTTACTATTTAAAAATACTTTCTCAAGAGATTCACCCTGATATTGACCCATGTAAACACCTTCCGTAGGGGGACGGTCCAAAGCCGCCTCGAGGCCTCACATGAATCTCACGTTGTGAATCTATGGTAGAGACCGTAGGGTGATTTTGACATATGTCTTTCTCCCACTAAGTATTATGAAATAGGGTTTTCTATTACTTAGACAAATTAGGCTAATCTCATTTATCTAAGTTTTTCAATCTACCCTTTCATAACTCTTATGTTGGTTGGATTGATTTTAATGTGAATTATCAAGTATATTAAACTATTTAAAACTAATCACATTATGAGCCTGCTTAATGAAATAAAATAAAATTTGACTAATTCAACCCCCAGGCCAATTCTTAGGTAGAGGTGTTCATTTTCAGTCAACTTAAGTACCTCACCCGAGTAACCTTTCTTAGATAGGGTTCCCTCATAGTCAATTTTTATTTCAAATTCATTAATCTTTAATTAACTATTAATTACTAGATCAATGAACTTCAGTTGATTTTAAGTAATGTTTTTAATCCTATTAAAAACTAATTCACCTTATGGATAATCTTGAATTTTTAACAATTTTAAACCCTTTAAAATAAAATTAAAGATTATCATATATTCTAATCTTATTAGAATAAAAGAAAAACTAAATTCAAATATTTAAACTATTTAAAGAATGAATTAAATTATCTTTTAAATAGGGAAAGAAAAAATCTAATCTCATAGGAAAATATCCTAAGCTCCTTTGGAAAATATCCCTCAATCTTATTGGGAAAAGGTATCTCAATCTTATTGAGAAAATATATCTCAATCTTATTCGGAAAAGATATCTCAAAAAGATATCTCAATCTTATTCGGAAAAGATTTATCAAGATTTCCCAATCTTATTAGGAAAAGATTTCCATGATATCACCCAATCTTATTAGGAAAAGATTTCCATGATATCACCCAATCTTATTAGGAAAAGATTTCCCAATCTTATTAGGAAAATATTTTCCTGATATCACTATATCTAGGAAAAGATATCCTAATCAATATTAGAAAAATATGGATTCCTATTATAAAAGGAAGTATCCTAATTTAAAATTTCCAAATATAACAATTATATTGTAAATATGGAAATATAAACATATTAGGAAATCATCTAATCAAATTAGAAAGCATTTTAATCATAATATTCCAAATATAACACTTATATTAAAAATAATTAAAATGCATGATCATGCTTAACCTATGGTGGGATTTTGATCTAGATGGACATACTTTATGCAATCAATTAATAAAATTAAATCATACATCAACATGCATAACTAAACAGCAAAATTGACCGGCATAATTTGGCATATCCTAAGAAATTGAAAGCAATTTTGAATTACATTAATTTAAATCCAAGACATATCTTGGTCTTCAAAATTCTCCTTGAGCCTTCCAAATTTGAATCCAATTTAACAATTCAATTGATCTTTTGTTTACCCGCATCAACCACCGCAAGAAAGAGATACACTTGAACTAAACAATCTTTTGCCTTTCACGTCCATCTGCACTTCATCATTCAAGGCAACCCTTGCCTCTGTCATTATAATCTTTGATTTTCCAATCTCATCATTCAAGGCAACCTTTGCCTCTGACATTCAACTAATTTGAAGGAATAATAATTTAAAATTGAGGTATTGAAATTAACTTAATTCTCAATTCTCAATTCAAAATTGAATTTGATGAATTCATGACTTGCTGCGGCCCCGAAGAAACTCAATTCAAAATTGAGTTAAAGTCAAAACCAAATTGGAAACTTAAAACCATTTGTTTTGAATTTTAATTCAGCTTGTCCAGGGACACTTTTCATACTGTTCATACTTTATAAAATTACAAACACATCCTATACCCAAATGGGTTCTTACAATTGGATCTAATCAAAAGCAATTAAATCTAATGCCTCAATATGCCTAAACAATCAACTTTGCAAACTAGCATATATCACATATATGAAAAATAAATGAAAATACCCACCATTAGCTTTTAATTCTAAACAAAAACAAAGTTGCTCTGATACCAATTGAAGGGAATGAACTTTTCATTCCCCGCAGCGGAAGCGTTTGGGATCGTTACTTTGGTTTATTTAGAATTAAACTAAAAACAAGCTGGTTAAGTATATATATTACCTTTGATGAACAATCATCTTCTTGTGTTCCTTTTTCCACGAGATCTTCCTCGCTATGACTCGAACACGGGATCAAGGCTTGTGGGAGCTCTTTGAAAGAATGAGAGAACAATTCTCTGCAGGAGGTGAGTAGTGTGTTTGGCCAACCTTTTGGCTAAACCTAAATGTCTTATTTATAATAAGGCTTTTAGGAATTAATTTTATTTTATAAAATACATTTTAATATCTAATATATTAAAATATGTATTTTATATTTATAATTTGAATCTTATTCAAATATTATAAAATTAATCTTTTATAATATACTTTAAACCAATTTGAATCACATTCAAATAACATAAGTATATAGTTTTTAATATTAATGTATCATGTACATAAACTATTTCCTCTAATATTTAATGTATCAAATACAATAAATATATATTACTCTTCTACATTTAATATATCAAATATATTAAATAATAATTTGAATATTTCAAATTTTTCTTTCAACTAAATTGATCCTTTTAGTGTTACTATGAGCTAGCAAGGGGACCTTATGGACCTACAGATTTATAAGCTCCAATGATACAAAATTAATTAATTAAACTCATTAACTAATTGACTTTCATTCATTTACTCTAGGTCACTCCACTATAGGCCTATAGTTGCACTCTTATGCACTGTAAGACAAGTTGTGTCCATGGATATAACCATTACATGCAAGTCGATCCTTCACGAGTTGTTCGTAATTACAGCTGGGTCAAAAGTCCGTTTTACCCCTGTAATTACATCTTACACCTTAAGTACCACTGATTCTCTAATGAACAACTTGTTTATGATCCAACCATAAACCAAGTCCCTCTCGGGCCAGTGAGAGGGTGGGGCCCCATTGTTCAAGTCCCGAAATCAGCACTTAAGGGAACTACTCATCTACTTTCCCTATATGGGAAGAAGTGAATTCCATCTTGTGAAACTTATGTTCCCAACTCCCTATTTGGTCAAGACCCCAAAATGGTAGGCTTATTGAATCGGCTATAAAGGCCATTCTCACCCATACAAATCAAAGGACGAGCCCTCACAGGCAGGAGTTCATAACTCACTCAGGATTAAGATCGAGTCACATATGATCATCCTGTGAAATACTAATTTTCTCAAATAACGGATTTATAAAGAGAGATTATATATTTCGTGGTCCAGTCTTATACAAACTCATTGTATAGGATACCCCCACTCACATGTCTCTACATGAATGATTTGGATCAAATCATTTGTAACAATTATAAAGTGGGCCGTATCAATAGTGTTACCAGGATAAGGCACCCAACCTTATCCATATACTATAGACCCTTTAGGTTATTACTTGAACATGATCCTCCCCTATGTCAACTACATACAGTTCAAGATTACACTAATAACCTTGGATTTTATTTATATAATGAATATTATAAATTGCAAATAATAATAATAAAATAATTATCAAATAATTATTAATTAATTACGAGGCTTTAGGGCATAAATCCCAACACATACAACAGCATGCCTAGGTAACAAAATATTGCGGGGACCGCAAAAAATTCGCAATGATTCCAACAGAGCAGATGTAACCGTGATCAAGGCTCCTAACATGCGATGTTCTATTCATAAAAAACTATAGGCAATAGGGAAACTATCTAAGCTAACTAATCATACGAAATTAAACTTAACTAAGCAGGCTAATTAAGAAATTAAACAGAACAAACAGTTGATTAATGGGGGGTAACTAGTCACAGAAAAGCAGATTTTTTTTTCTTTCGAAAGGGATCAGAAATACTCCCTCGAATGCCATTAGTCTGGCATTCATTCATCCTTATCTTCTTCATCATTCCTCTCACTTGGAGGCACCCAAGGACTCAACAATCCAGCAGGAAAAGTAGGGAACGTGCATCGCAGGTGCTCAGCCAGCTCTTGGTCCCTTGCCTGCGAATACTCAGCCCATTGGGCTAACTTTCGTTGTAAGTCCATCAGGCAGGCCATGGACAGTGATTGTGCAGCAGCAAGTCCATCCATCTCGAACTCCATGTTGCCCTTTCTCCTCACCCTCAGGTCACTAGGCAGCTCAAGGTGGCCAGCATAGGCCAATTGTTTCTCCTCCATCGTCACAGGTACCCCTGCGCGTAAACATAATTTAGTAATGGTATTGGGGAAAAAGAGTTGGCCTTTACCTTTCTTGGAGCATTCGATGATTGATGCTGCTATGACTTCACCCACATCAATGGTGAGTCCCTTCATTATCGCATAAATCAGCAGCGATCTCCCCTTATTGATGGTTGTCTCATGTGTGACAGGGGAGATTCGTCTTCGAATCAAGGAGAACCAAACAACTGTTTTGTCCCTGAGGGTTGCACTCATCAGTGTGTGCTTCCCATTCTTTGAGACTGTTCATGCTGCCTCAGGCTTCCCTATTATATTTAGTGCTTCCTCCAGGACTCCTTCTGAGGGTGAAGCCATGATCCTCGCGTATTCAGAATCTTTATGCCCCTTGAGAGCATACACGTTGTTGATTTCTTCGGCTGAGAAGTCAACTTCTACTCCCCTCACCATTGAAGAACAGCCTTCGAGGCGAGTGAGGTTGGCGTAGAAGTTGTACACCATATCAGAGTAGGCCTGAATTGGAGGCCTACACAGCTCTTCCCAGCCGTGGTTCATAATTCCTGCGCGCAAGAATTGCGGCAGGTCCGCAAGAAAAATCAAGAAATCCTCTCTCGTGGAGGAGATCTCCAATTACCACATTCCTAATCAATAAAAACAAACATAATTAAAGCTAGAAATAACAATACTCTAAACAATCTAAGAGAAAAACAATAACGAAAGACTATCTATTCCATATTCCCCTGATGATTGAGCATAGAGATATTTCCATTAAACGCCCTTGCTCATCCTTTCTTTCTTCGATCCTAGGCTTCGGATATGAGGAAGGCTGAGAGTGTCTGCACATCTCCTTCCTCATAGAAATGTTTTAATCTAGCCCCATACACCATGAACGGCTGACCTTGATTTAGATTTTGAATTTCAATTGCAAAATGAACAAATACATTAGTAATCACAAAAGGACCTGACCAGCGAGACTTAAGTTTGCCCGGAAATAATCTAAGTCGTGAGTTAAACAATAGAATATGCTGGCCCTTTTTGAAGTCTTTAATCCTGAGTCTACTATCATGCTGGCCCTTTTTGAAGTCTTTTTGAAGTCTTTAAATTGGGTAGATTTGGGGTTGATGTACCGAAATAATACAGAATGCAAGAAGAAAGCAAGTGTAAAACCAAACAAGTCAAGAGATAAAGCTATACTGTGAAGAAGAATAATTGCGGGTCTCGCAATTTTTTAGCAATAAAATCGCAAAGGTAAAACAGCTAATAGAAAGACTAAGGCAAAAAGCAGAAATGTTTTATTGCGGTTCTCGCAATAATTTAGCAACGTTTTTAATGTAAAGTAAAGCAGCAAGGTCAACTTAAGACTCTTCTATAGGCACGTAACTACGATCATTCAGCAGTAGATTAACATATCATGCATCGTCTTAGCTCAGTCTCATGCATCTCTCGATTACATGCATTAGATCTTTAGTTCACTCATATCCAAGTAAGACATAAACACCTATTTATACAAGCAAGCTAATGAACGTGCTAGGATAACGCCTATTCCTAGGTCGTTTTCTGGTTACCATGAAAGGCTAGCATGAATGGATGACTCTGAACTCTTACTCCTTCCGGAGGTTAGGAATTCTTTAGACAAAATGGATGGCCAGTCGAAATTGCCCGTGGGATGAAGCTTACATACATTCAATGCAATCATACTACCCTACATGCTGAATTCTCGTATTTCTAGCCTACAGATTCATCTTTAGCCGACCCTTCTTAGATTAGTTACTCATGGTTTTCGAAGAATTAAAAGAGATGGATTGGTGGATCATGATTTAAAGAACTTAGTAAACGCAAATGAATAAGAGATAACAAAATGAAGAACTCAAGAAAACTTAAATGATTACTTTCTAGAATAAGGTTCAGAACACAATGTGCGATGATATAAAAACAGTAAAGAATTGAGTGAATTGGAGAATGAGTCGAAACAATGTAGCAAATGGAAACAATAGAGAGAAAACAGTAGAGAAAGCTTGTAAAAGTGCACGGATCTCCTCGTCGCAAACGCCTCGGATGAAGGAGAAGATTAGTTGTTCTTGGGGATGAATTCAATCAGAAGAGAAGAAGGATCTTCTCTTTTTCTTCTCGAATTATCGACGCCAAGGGCTGATTTCTTCGTTCCAACAAACGGGAGAAGAAAATTCGTCTGCAGATTGCTTTGCAACCGAGAACTCCACGCTTCTGAGCTCTGTTTTTCCTTCATCATCCGTCTCTTTTTATAGCCTCTAGGTGGTTGCAAAAGGCTGCTCATCAATCGTGGATCACCATTCAACTTTGTGAGGTAGTCAAGCTTGACATGTGGCAGCAGCAGGGAGAGTTGACGGCTGGAAAATCTCAGTCAATAAAGACTGACGGCTGGAAAGAAATGCAGTAGCAACGACTGTTTCCTTGCGGTTTCCTTGCGAGGGCCGCAATGCTTCATTGCGGTTTTAGCAATGTTTTCGCAAAGTTTCCTGCAATGTACATTTTAGCTTGTTTTACATCATTTTACATCTTTTTTCTTTCCTTTTCCAAATAAGTCCTATTTTAGCATCACTTCTCAAATTCTCACATTTATGCACACATTAAGCTAACTCCTAACAAAAACACTCAAGAATGTACATGATTTAAAGGTAAATATAGCCCTAAATAATGTACTTTTGGCGAGGTAACAGATCACCTCCTACCTGGGGACTACCTGGTACTTGAGTAAAGTTAACCAGGCTTTATGAGCATGCGTTAGAGGTGTGAGGTTAGTAAAGTGTTTATAACCTAGACATCTCAGGTATATTGTTTGCCTAGACTTAAGGTTTTATTTATTTAGTCGGATAAAACCTGAGTAGTTTACCCTAAAACCGTCTATGATGCTTAGTAGATGTGTTGAGAAGGAATATATGATATATCCCTCTCCTGCTTCGCACTCCGTATATAGTTCAGAACGTGAGAATTTTGCTCGGCCTCGTGTTGCTAATGTGGCAACCCCCTTAGGATGGCATTTGCATCTTTCAATAGCAAGGTGAATGGAGTAAGTGTCTATAGTAAGTGGGAGAAGGAAGTACGTCAGTACATCCTACGGTCTCCTCCATTGGATTGAACCGTGAGATTCTCATGTTCCGCCTGCAAGGTGCCCTTGGTGGCACCAATCCCTTAGAAGGGCCGTTTCATGGGAGTTGAACAAGTCAGTCACCATTTATGGATAAAGAAACATAGGGTCATTCCCAACTCTGACATTCCCTTAGGTTGCACTGTTGAGGTCGTCTTGTGCGTTCTAAAAATTGAGGGTCACACTTACGAGATTTGCTAAGGAGTTAGTAAATCTTGACCAAAAACGATAACTAAGATGCTATGGGAATATGAGTTATTCTGGAGTTAGCATTTAGTCAAGAATATCTTGGTTTAGTGAAGGAGTTCTCGTTTACCCTTAGATAGCGACCATTCTAACTCACTAAAGTATTGTTGCAAGTAAATAAAGAGTTTGGGTACTTTAATTACTGTTAAACCTCTTAATTGGTTTAAATAGGTTAAAACTGTTTCACTAATAGTTTTACATTGTGTTTCAGCATGTCGAGCTCCTTTATACAGTTGCTAGCACACGACAAATTAACCGGTGAAAATTTTGGGACGTGGAAGTCGAACCTTAATGCAGTTTTGGTTCTCGACAACCTAAGATTTGTCTTAACGAAGGAGTGTCCTCTGGTTCCTGGTTCAAATGCCTCACTAACTGTTCGTGAAGCATATGATGGTTGGATTCGAGCTAATGATAAAGCTCGAGTTTACATCCTGGCAAGCATATCTGATGTTTTGTCAAGGAAGCATGAGGGGATGGTTTCCGCTAAGGAAATCATGGCTTCACTACAAGAGATGTTTGGAATGTCTTCCTCATCTCTTAGGTATGAAGCCCTCAAGCACATTTACAACTGTCGTATGGCTGAAGAAACCTCTGTTAGGGAACATATCCTTAACATGATGGTGTACTTCAATACAGCAGAAGTAAATGGAGCAACCGTCGACGAACAAGGTCAGGTTGGATTTATCTTGGAATCTCTTTCGAAGAGTTTTCTGCACTTCAGGACCAATATGGTCATGAATAAGATAGAATACAATCTGACGTCTCTTCTGAACGAGCTTCAAATTTATCAATCCCTGCATACCTCGAAAGGAAAGGAGAATGAGGTAAATGTTACCACTTCTGTGAAGTTCCAAAAAGGGTCTGGGTCTGGGACTAAATCTGAACCTCTTACTTTGAGTAATAAGATTATTCACAAGAAGAAGAGAACTGTCAGGAAGGGCAAAACCCCAGCTGTAAGCAAGGTTAAAGCTACACACAGTAGAAAGTGTTTTCATTGTGGTGAAAAAGGGCATTGGAAGCGTAACTGCCCTAAATACCTTGCGGAGAAAAAAGGCAAAGAATGAACGATAAGGTAAATATGATTTATCTTCTGTCTAAACATTTCATGTGGATTATGATTGACCTGGATGTTGATTCAGGAACCACTAATAATGTTTGTTATTCTTTTCAGGAAACTAGTTCCTGTTTGCCAGTTTCTTGACGAAGATGCCTTATGAAGACGTCTTCGCAGTTTATACAGTGGGAGCTTGCTTGTTTATAGTTGTTTGTATAGAAATAATTTCAAGTGTTGTAATTATTGTCTATAAACTCAAGTTTTTGTTGAACACTTTATGTATATAGTATCTTTTGTTTTTATAAATGAATGGTTCATTTCACAAAAGATGTATACTGATCTGTTCTATTAGACTTGATAACAACTAAAGTGGTAAGACTTATCTTGTTTTATATTGAAAGCTAAATTATAAATTAACAATGGTTGTTAGTTATGCTGGTTCTTCTCAAGTGTTGAGAAAGTTTTGATGCAGTGGGAGAATTATGAGATAATTCGGCCTGCTGTATTAATATGTTTTATGAGTCTAGTTATCATATTGATGATGATAGTGAGTTCATAAACAAGAACCAGTGGCTCAAAGCCATGGATCTTCAAGAGGTTTACAGACCAAGTCTATGAGGTGAAAACCTCTAAGACTTGACTTTCTGGCAAAGGGACTGTCCCAAAGAGAAGGGGTTAATTGTGTATTAACTTCATCTCTTGTTGTCAGATATTAGTTATATAGCATACTCGTATCCATTACCCTGTTCTATCTGATAGGACAAGATAAATGGATATCAAGACTATCTATCTTGATAGAGTATCTATTAGTCTCAACCAGGGAGATACATTTTTCAGGATTAAGAGAAAATCGTTTGCGAGCTTCTTCAATCCATTTATGAATTGAGATAAGCATCTATATTCTGATTTATAAGGTTTGTTTTTCAAATCATATGGTTTTGAACATTACATTGATAAAACTTGTTGGACAAGTGTTTAATCAATGTTAAAGCTTTCATAATATATTCCCGTAATTTTGTCCTAATCATTGAGAATGATGTAGGATTTATTTCTAATTTTGGCATAAACGAGCGACCCACTCCCAAATAGTTGATCTGGAGGTATGCTTAGTTTGTTCTAAGGATTCAGGTTGATCTGAGTCGTAAGAACAAATCGCTAGTGTTGTCTCTAAAATCTTTTATTGACAAGTTGTTGTCAATATTCGATGGTCTATGAAAATGGTTTCCTGAGACACCTCAAGTGTTGAGGATACTAGATGCACCCAAGTGCATTTACATATTGGAGGTCAGATGTATCTTTTGAGATACGTGACCCGATATGTGCTATGTAGTGTGAGCTGTCAGTAATATTAGTCCAATTGGATTGGATTTCGGTTAAAGTTTTGTCCTTGTACTTAGAGGAGTTGAATACAAGAGTTGTATTGCTGATTACTCGTTGGTAGCTAAGTCTATTTGCATCTTGTGAAGTAGCAATAGGCTAATAAGTTGAGCTCGTTAATAGTGCCATGAGGAGATGTGATGGTCACATGGAAAGCCTCGTAGTACTTCATGCTGATTAGTTTACTAAGTCTCTCATGGCTAAAGTGTTTGAGAGACACCTAGAGGAGTCTAGGGCTCCGAGTTGTTGGAGAGGACAGTGGGAGAAAACTTATGATATATGATATATTAGTTTTCTCCACCTAACATGTACACCACGGACGTTTAAGTCCAAGTGGGAGTTTGTAGGGTTTTATGTCCTAAAACTCGTGGTTTGTAAACTGTTATGTTTGTAAATATTCTATTTAGAATAAAGAGTTATTAGTTTTATTCAGTAAAAGAGTTTACTGGAATAAAGTGAAACGTGTTTACGTTAACCTATACCAATGACCAACACCCTTGGCTGAATATGAGTACTTGAGCCTCATGTATGACATGATTGTGGATCAGGCTCAAGTAGTCAGTCAAAACGGCCTATAGTATACGGATAAGGCTGGGTACCTTATCCTGGTAACACTATTAGATGCGGCTCACTTTGTATTGTATAGAACGATGTGATCTGAATCGTTCCACATGGAGATGTGAGAAGTGAGGGCGTCCTGTGTAAAGAGTTTACACAAGATCGAACCGCGTATTAAGTCACTCTCTATTTATAACTTCGTTTACTGATTGAGACTGACTTATACACTTTGATGGCCTAGGTAACTCGAGCTTAATCCTGAGCTTGCTATGAACTCCTGCTTATTCGGAAGTATCATTTGACTTGTACGGGTGAGAGTGGCGGAACGCCCGCTCAATAAGCCTACCAACTTGGGGATAAAGCCGAATAAGTAGTTGGGGACATAGTGTAGCAAGATTGGAATTCACTCCTAACCCGCTCTTCAGGGTTAGTAGATAGGTTGTTCCCTTAATAGCTGACTCCGGGGCTTGAACAATGTGAGCTCACACTCTCATGTGATGAGAGAGTTATATTGATCTGATGGTTGGACCACAGATCTATTGTTCATTAGAGGTGTCAGTGGTACTTAAGGAACAAGATGTAATGAACAGTTTAAATGACCCAGCTGTGATTACGAACAACCTGTGAAGGATCGACTTACGGATGACGGTTATATCAAGAGGACACAATATATCTACAGTGAGGAGAGTGCAACCCTCGGACTATAGTGGAGTCTTCAGGGGTTAACGAAAGTTGATTGATTCGGGTTAAAAGAGTTTTGACCGAATAATCCCGTATCGTTAGTGCTCATGATCTGTAGGTCCTTTAGGTTCTCCTGGCTAGCTCGGATAACGTCGTGTAACAGTACAAGAGAAAAGGAAAAAGGAAAAGGAAAAGAATTTGAATTGTTGAAATTCGGCTTATGGAAGGAGGATGAACATATTTAAATATGATTTAAATATGGGAATGGCCTAAACCATGAATAGGATTCATGTGTAAAAAAGTCAGTTTTCGGAAAACCGGGTTTAATCATATTATTTAATTATATATATGCAGGTTGGCCAAAAGGGGGTACTCAATTGTTGGGCTGTGAAGAGAAATTGAAAAATGGTTTTCAATTTCAAATTAAAGAAATTGGGCAGAGGGGTATACGAAGGAGAAGTTGAGAAACTTTAGAAGTTTTAAAAAAAAGTTCTTCTTCAACCTCTGTCTTCTCTTCTTCTTCTTCCTTCTTAATTTCTTTTCCTTCTTTTCTCTTGGTTTCGGAGTCCCACAACTCCGTTGCGCGGCGCCGAAGATAGCGGGACTACCCGGGGTGGTCCTCGGAGCGTTCGTGAGAAGATTCCGGAAGAGTTCGTGACGAGGATTGGTCGGCGGAGCTTGAAGAAATTGGAACTACAAGGGTATGTATTTCTAATTTCTTATTGTTGTCGCAACGTTTTTGCGACGCGGAGCGGCCGACAACCTTCTGTTAAACAGGGGTTTTCACAAAAAATGGAGTCGCCACCAATCATTTAGGGTGTGACTGGTCACCTTAAAAATACGGTCTACGAAGTAAAAAGACTAGGTTCGGGGGTCGGTTGAGTGTAGGGAAGGTGCTAGCACCCTACAACATCCCGTTTAAAAACGGTAGCCAAAACGTTTTATCTAAATTATTTAGCTAATTTGAAATGGTCCCTAACGAATAAAATAAACAATAAAAAAATAAAACAATGTCTCAATTAATCATATCCTGACTTTAAAGAAAGTAGGAATTTGATTTCGTGAGCAAGATTGTTAATTTTGCCATTAGTTGCCTTAATCCCATTTACCGGGATCGTACAACAAAATAAAGAATTTTGAAATCAATTAAAAAAAAATCCTTTTTGTTTTGAAATCAAAATAATTTTTAAAATTAATTTAAAACCCCAATTTTAAATCAACAATTCTTTTTGTTTTGGGATTTAATTTTAAAACTCATTTTTGAAATCAACCAGTCTTTTATTTACAAATCAAAACAAATTTTGAAATTCAATTTAAAACTTGGTTTGAAAATCAAATTCTTTTTGCTTGAAATTCGATTTAAAACTCAATTTGGAATTGAGAACTCTTTTGATTTGAAATCGAAAACAATTTGAAATTCAATTTTAAAACTCAATTTTAAAATCAAATGAAAACTTTTAAAAGAGGGTGATTCCTGTAATTAGCGCGTAATGGCGATAACAAAAATCCTCAAAAATAGGGAAACCCTATTTATCCCGGGATTTCATTAGAGTTAAAATACCATCGAGATGAGAGGAACAATCCTTCATCTCTCCCGGGGTTACTATTTGACATTAAAATACCCTCGAGATGAAAGGAACGGTCCTTCATCTCTCCCGGAGTTAAAATTTAACATTAAAATACCCTCGAGATGAAAGGAACAGTCCTTCATCTCTCCCGGGATTACAAATCATTATTAAAATACCCTCGAGATGAAAGGAACAGTCCTTCATCTCTCCCGGGGTTACAAATTAAAATTAAACTACCCTCGAGATGAAAGGAACAGTCCTTCATCTCTCCCGGGGTTGTGAATTAAACTTAATTTAACGAAGTAGAAAAATAATGAACATATGCTTTGCAATTAGGAAAACATGCATCGAGATTTAAGATTAAAATAAGAATACCAAACAGGGGGTATATATGAAATAAACAGGGGTATATCATGCTCAAAACAGTGGGGATATATGCATATAAACGGGGGTATATATCATGCTCAAAACAGGAGGTATATATCGTATATGCAGGGGTATATATCCAAATCAGAGGGGTGTATATCATGTAACCAGTGAGGTATATATCATGCACAAAACGGACATATGCTTCAATAAGAGCAGGGGGGAATCTCGTAATTTTACTAAAAGAGAAATTAAAAATCCGATTTACCCACGAAGATCACAGCCGCCCGAAGCTCTTCTTATCCACGCGACGTTGGTGTTGATGGCCGGAGTTCAAGAAGAAGATCAACGTCGGAGCTCCACCGTGAGGTCCGTCGTCCGCTGTTGGGTATCGCCGTCGTCTGGGCTCGAGGAGATGAGCTTCGCCGCTGTTGGGTATCGAGTTCGCCGGAGTTGAAGTCCGAGTTCGCCGGAGTTGAAATAGAGGAGATGGACGCCGCCGTGAGTAGCTTGAGATCTGGGTCTGAGATCCGCCGGACAGATGAGGTGCGCCGCCGTCTTCGCTCGTAGCTTGAAGGTTCAAGAATGGAGCTCCGCCATCAATGCTCGCCGCTGATCTGTCTGCTCAGGTTCGTCCGCCGCCGTCTGAGTTTGAGGGAGAACGATGTAGCTGCTGGTTCAAGGATGGAGCTCCGCTACGGTCTGGGCTCGCTCGTAGATCTGCGGAGAAGATGAAGTGCACCGATCTCCGCTCGTCGCCGCCGGGTTGAAAAATGAAGAAGATCGGCCGGAGCGCCGCCGTGCGTACGGCCGTGTTCGTCGGAGTTCCGCCTTGCGTGCCGCCGATTTGATTCGTCGGAGTTTGGTTGCAATGGGGAAGGAGATGGATTTTTTTGGAGGTGATGGAATTGGGAAGGAGATGATGAATAGTGCTTGGAGAGAGAGAGTGGAGAGAAAAAAAATGATTTTTTATTGGGGTTTTTGGGATCCACCCACAATTTGTCCCTATTCTCCCTTTTGGCCTCCCCTTCCCTTTCTATTTATAGCCATCAAATTAGGTCACAAATGGGCCTTAAACCCTAAACTAAAGACGCCCCGAACCGAAATCCTTTAAGACAAAATGCTAAATTGGAGTCCCGAGACCGAGACACCAAAACTTGGAAACCCTAAATTAGAAACGTTGAGCTGGAATACCTAAATTAGAAAACCCCAAATTGAAACCCTGAAATGGAAACCCTAAAATGGAACCCTAAATTGGAAACCCTAAAATGGAACCCTAAATTGGAAACCCTAAAACCAAAACTAAAAACAAATCGCAGCGGAACACCGAGATCGAAGCGCTAAACCCTAAAACAAAACCCAGGAAGCTTCGAACGACCCACTAACGGAAGACAAATCTTTTGATTTTCTCGAAAATCCCGAAAATAACAGAAAAATGACGAAATTATAGAAAAACTAAAAAATACTAAAAAATAAGCGAAAAAACATAAAATTATGTGAAAAATCCAAAATGATGATAAACAAGGCCGGGCGAAATACGGTGTCAACAGCTTGCCCCCCTTTGAAAAGGGTATACAAATGATAAAGACAAAGTATTTGGGCGGCCACAATTGTTTATCATCAACAACAACGTGGACCTGGGTTGAGCAGGCTTCGACCGCTAATCTTGGGTTAGGGTTCGATTTAACCAACAAGAAATTAAACGGACCTGGTTTTGCCAGGCTTCGACCATCTATCGGGACGGAACCACAGACATAAGGTTCGATTTAACCAACAGGAATTTAAACGGACCTGGTTTTGCCAGGCTTCGACCAGCTACCGGGACGGAACCACAGACATAGGGTTCGATTTAACCAACAGGAATTTAAACGGACCTGGTTTTGTCAGGCTTCGACCAGCTACCGGGACTTACCCACAGGAATTTGTAGTGGTTATCACGTTAGTTTTACACACTAAAGGTCCCTAGTGGAGTCGCCATGCTGTCATAACGTTTTTGCGACGTGGAGCGGTCGACAACCTTCCTGTTAAACAGGGGTTTTCACAAAAAATGGAGTCGCCACCAATCATTTCGGGTGTGATTGGTCACCTTAAAAATACGGTCTACGAAGTAAAAAGACGAGGTTTGAGGGTCGGTTGAGTGTAGGGAAGGTGCTAGCACCCTACAACATCCCGTTTAAAAACGGTAGCCAAAACATTTTATCCTAATTATCTAGCTAATTTCAAATGGTCCCTAACGAATAAAATAAACAATTAAAAAATAAAACAATGTCCCAACTAATCATATCCTAACTTTAAAGAAAGTCAGAATATGATTTGGTGAGCAAGATTGTTAATTTCGCTATTAACGCCTTAATCCCGATACCGAGATCATAGAACTTTAAAAAATCATTTAATAAAATCGTTTTGTTTCAAATTCAATTTAAAATCCGATTAAAACTTGAATTAAAATTAAAATATTTTTGCTTTGAAAATAAACAATTTCAAAATTTAATTTAAACTTGATTGGAAATAAAAATCTTTTGTTTTTGAAATCAAAATAAATCGAAATTCAATTTTGAAAACTTAATTTTAAAATTAAAGGAAAACCTCATTTTTTAAAAAGAAGGGCGTTCTTGTAATTAGCGCATAATGGCTGTGTTTTGAAAATAGATTAACAACAAATCCTCCAAATAGGGAAACCCCATTTATCCCGAGATTTCATTAAAGTTAAAATACCCTCGAGATGAGAGGAATAGTCCTTCATCTCCCCCGAGGTGGCAACTTAAATTTAAAATACCCTCGAGATGAAAGGAACAGTCCTTCATCTCTCCCGGGGTTGCAACTTAAATTTAAAATACCCTGGAGATGAAAGGAACAGTCCTTCATATCTCCCGGGGTGGCAACTTAAATCTAAAATACTCTCGAGATGAAAGGAACAGTCCTTCATCTCTCCTGGGGTTATGAATTAAACTTAATTTAACAAAGTAGAAAAATAATGAACATATGCTTTGCAATTAGGGAAACATGCATCGAGATTTAAGTTTAAAATAAGAATACCAAACAAGGGGTATATATGCATATAAACAGGGGTATATATGCATATAAACAGGGGTACATATGCATATAAACAGGGGGTATATATCATATGGGCAGGGGTATATATGCGCACAAAACAAATCAACACTTCAAAATAAGGACAAAGGGCATTAACGTAATTAACCCAAATATTAGGACGAAGTGCTACCCACGCGAAGAGCTGGACGCCGTCTTCTCCACGCAGTACTTCTTCACGAGGCTACTTCCGCCGGAGCTCGCCATGAACGCCGCCGTTGGAGGGTTGAGCTTCGCCGGAGTTAGCGTTAGTCCGCCGTCGAGGAGATCACCGCCGCTACGAGTCCAAATGACGCCGTTCGTGAAGGAGTTCAGGTGCTGCTCCGCCGTTGGGGTTTGTAGCTTCAGCGTCGAAGATGAAGCTCGTCAGGTTTGAAATGCGTCTGGATCTGGGTTTCTTGCGAAGGCGAAGTTCGTGCCGCCATCCGGTTCTGCTGGGAATGCGAAGTAGCGCCGCCGCTCGTCTGAGTTTGCAGCTGGGAGAAGTTGCCGCCGTTGAAAGACGCCGTCTGGGTTTGAAGAGGTGCCGTCGTTCGAAGCTTCGCCGGAGTTGAACGCTTGAGGAAGACGAAGTCGCTGGTTCGAAGGGATGAGTTTAGCCGCAGTCTTGCCGGAGCTCCGCCGCCGTCGTCTGGATATGGGGTTCGGTTGAAGACGAAGTTAGTCCGCGCAGACGCCGCCGTGGTTCAAGATGTCCGCCGCCGTCGTTGAGCTGAGGTCAGCTGCACGTTCGTGAAGGAGATGAAGATGATGAGGTCGTTGATGCGCCGCCGGCTGGGCTTTTGGATGAAGACCCAAATCTTCTGAAGTTGCGCCGTCGTCTGGGTGGAGATCCGCCGGAGAGAATGGATCCAGCCGGATTTTTGGGTGAAGTAGTCACCGTGCGCCGCCGTGCGCGGTGGCTCTCCGCCGCGAGTTCGCCGTTGTGCGCCGCCGTGTGTGGTGATACGCCGCCATGAAACGCCGGAGTTGAGTGGTGGCCGGATTCTATGGAGGTGATGGAATGGAGAAGAAGATGAATAGTGGAGAGAGAGAAAATAATTTCTTTTTTCCACTTTGGGATCCCCAACAATTTGTCTTATTCTCTCTCCCCCTTTCCCTCACTTTTTCTCTTTCTATTTATAGCCATCCAATTAGGTCACCCTCCAAATGGCATAAACCCTAAAATGAAATATCAAACCCCAAATAAAACCCTAAAATAAATCCTAAATTGGAACTCTAAACCCACAACTTAAAATAAAGCGCTAAATTGGAGTCCCGAGACCGAGACACCTAAATTGGAAACCCTAAAAATGGACCCTAGATTGGAACCCTAAATTGGAAACCCTAAAAACCTAAGATCTAAAACCCTGCACGAAACCCCAAACTAGAAACCCTAAAATGGAATCCCGAACTGGAAAACCCCAAACCGGAAACCTGGACGCCTGAACGATCCACAAACAGAAGACGAATCTGGTGATTTTCTCGAAAATCCCGAAAATAACAGAAAAATGACGAAATTAAAGAAAAGCTAAAAAACCTGAAAAATAAGCGAAAAAACATAAAATTATGTGAAAAATCCAAAATGATGATAAACAAGGCCGGACGAAATACGGTGTCAACAATTTTAATGACCCCAAATTTTCTATATAATTAATTAAATTAAAATGGGATAATTACTCATAACGCATAATTTTCTTTTTAAAGAAAAATCTAAATTTCATAATCATAAGTCTTAACAACTTAAATAAAACTTAAAGTTTATCTATAGCAGCGGAAATTATAAAACAGTGTCTATAAATAAAACAAACATAAACTAAAGTTGTGATCATAAATCATTAAACTTAAAATTTCGGGCACATCTCATGGTTCTTCCTCTTCAATGCCAAGATCATGCTCAATGAATTCACCATCATCTACAGGGCTATCTGAAAAATATAAAACCACGAGAGGTAGTATATAAATACCTTGTAAGTGGTTCCTATCATAAGGAACCTTCATGCTCAAACACACACAACATTCTTACATGCTTGCATATCACATCCTAACATGTAGACCATGAAACAATCTACCTTAACATACTTGTACTTGCTTACTGATAGCTCCAAAATAGAGTTATCTTAATGTCCCTAATTCTAGCTAAAACCATGACATATATTGATTAAAATGCTTTCTTATAGGTGATTTCATGGTGAAGAGCTCGGGAAGTCCATTGATGATTTTCGGGGCTAAAAAGGTCATTTAAGATGTTTCGGGAAGTGTTCGGGTCAAAACGATAGGCCAAACGGAGCTCGGGAGCTAAAACGACCCAAAAGTGGGCTAAGAGCCGAGAGGACAGCGCCCAAGCGCCGGCGCCCAAAGAACGCAGCACGCGCGCGCGCCCGCGCGCGCCGCCTCGCCTCGCGCCCGCGCGCCCTCGCCCACTCCGCCTCGCCTATGTCCGCGCGCGCCCGCGCGCCTCGCCCGTGTCCGCCTCGCCCGCGCGCCCGTCATTGAAGATCTGCGTGCGCCCCAGCGTCTAGACGCTAGCTCGACGCTGCCCCGACAATTCCCCAAGATAGACGTGCATCAGCGTCGAGCGCGCGTCTCAACGCTCGCTCAACGCCGACAGCGTCGAGACGCTGGCCGAGCGTCTCGACGCCCCGAAGTCTGAAGCGTGATTCTGGAGTTCCACCCGAGAGCAAGCGTCGAGCGCAAGCGTCTCGACGCTCGCTCGACGCAGCGCGCGCGTCTCGACGCCGCCCCGCGCGCGCGCAGCAGCCAACTTAGGGCACAGCGTCGAGACGCTGGCCTAGCGTCTCGACGCTCCGAGCTTAAAAAGCGTGAAACCGCGTTTTTCAGCCTCACTTTTTCATTCTCCTTCTTCCTCAAGCTTCTCCTCTCGGCTCCAAGACGTTTTTCCGCCATTTTTGTACTTCTTCTCCTTCTTGTGCATGATTCCAAGCTCTTCCATGGGAGGTTGGATTAATCTAACCTCCATGGAAGGCTAAACCAAGGTAAGTGCTTGATTTTGGGTTTGGATTTGTAAATTATGGATGTTTGGGGAGATTTTCCCCTTTGTGAATGTTAAGCCATTTAGCTTGTTTATGCATTTCTTGCTTGTTCTTCATCAAAATATAGCATGTGTAGCTAAATTAGTTTGACAATCTAATTCTTATGCATGATAGAGGGCTAAAGGTTGGGACGTATAATTGCCTATACCGCTAGGTAGCACGGGTCTAAGCATGGCTAATTAGTTCGACCCAAAGTGACATTGGTAAACTGAATTAATTAACGTTTTCATGTTAGGCTTAAGGCAAAAGAGAAACCGGATTAGTCTTAGGATTAGACCGTCGCAATGTTCCCGTCACTGGCACGTAATCGATTTAGGGATCGCTACCGTAGATAGATTATTGGCCAAGTTTAATTAGAATTGCACGAGTCTAATTAAATCCTTGGGTCATTTGAGTTAGGAATAACTAAATGAATTGTGTGCATGAACATGGCTAACGCGTTAATTGTATCAATGATCCGAACATCCATAACGAGCAATTCCATTTCTCGAAGTTAAGCACGACCGTTTAATTTTTGCACATTTTTCATTTAATTTTCCGTTAGTAGCATATCAGGAGCTCCCTTCCCCCAAAACCAAATTATCATTCTTTAATTTGTGCATTCTTTTATTTCTAGCAAATTAGACTTAGTTAGATTGAATTTCTTATTTCCCTGTGGATCGACCCCGTTGCCACTTAGCTACAAATAGCTCGGTGTATTCGGGTTTATAAATTGTATTTTGGCAAGCCTCGACAGCTTGAATTTGGAGTACCCCAAAAGTACCTCTACCAAAATTGGCGCCGCTGCCGGGGATTTAATTAATTTAGTTTAGTTAAGTTTAGTTTGTTAGTTTTAAAAATTTTCTTTATTTCTTTTTGTACAGTTTAATTCTTTTGTATTATTTTACGCGTTTTTGTTTGAGTTTTTGGAGCGCAGTCATTCTTTGAAAATTCAAAAGAAGCGCCAAGATGGAGGTCATGGGTAATCTTGAGCATCAAAGAACCATGAGGGAGCTTGCATCATCTGAGCTAGGCCGGAACACATCGAGTATATTGTATCCGGTAGCTACAGGTAATTTTGAACTTACAGCTGGTCTGATTAACTTATTACCTTCTTTTTGTGGTAATACAGATGAGGATCCCGTCAGACACCTCAAGGCATTCCAGATGGTGTGTGCGTCATTCAGAACCGATGACACCACTGCAGATCAACTCCATCTCAGGACCTTTCCCTTCACCTTGAAGGAGAAGGCGAGAGATTGGATAATTTACCTACCGACCGGATCCATCACGACTTGGAAGGAGCTGAATGGGGCGTTTTTAGAAAGGTATTTTCCTGCGTCAAAGGCCGCCGCCCTCAGAAAGGAGATATTGAAAATTGAGCAAGGAGCTGAAGAGAGCGTTCTTGAGTGTTGGGAGAGGTTTGGTCGATTATGCGAGGATTGCCCCAATCATCAAATAGCCGAACAGTCCCTCATTCAGGGTTTTTACTACGGTTTGCTTCCCCAAGGGCAGCAGATGATAGACGCCGCTAGTGGAGGCTCGCTCATGGATAAGACACCCGCCGAAGCTAGAACTTTAATTTCCAACGTAGCTAGAAGCTTGGAATGGGGTGCAGATAAAGACAAGGAGAATACTCGCCTGAGAAGGGACGTGGACGAGCTTAAGGCTCAACTTTTTGATGTAAGTAGTACTATTCTTGCTTTGAAAAATAACTCACAGCCCCGTCTTTCTGTTTCAGGTAGATCCTTGGAAGAAGTGCTTGAATCACAACATAAGGAAACTCGAGAGCAGGTTCAAACTTTGAGCGATGCAGTGATTCAAGTAAGTAATAGGTTGACAGTGATTGAGCATCAGAACGCGGAGAGCGCTAGTGCCATCACTCTGAGAAGTGGGAAGCATCTTCCCACGAGTACCCCGCCAGTGGAAGTCGATTATGGCCACGTCGAGCCACAGACAGAAAATCCCGAACCACGGTGGCATGGGGTAAACTTCGATCCTACATGCACTAGAGTTTATGTGCCTAAGGCTCCTTTTCCTAGCAGGTTAGCGAGACCGCCCAAGGAGGACTACGAGAAGGAGTTCCTAGACACATTCAAGAAGGTAGAGATCAACATCCCTCTGTTGGACGCCCTGAAGGAAATTCCGAGGTACGCCAAGTTCCTCAGGAAAATTTGTACCAACCAGAGGAAGACAAAGGAGAGTGAACGCGTCGTGGTAAGTGAGAACGTCTCTGCAGTGATCACAAAGAACTTACCGGTTAAATGCGGCGATCCAGGTATGTTCTCTCTCCCTTGTAAGATTGGAGGTAAGCATATTAGAAGAGCAATGCTCGATCTAGGAGCCTCCATTAGCGTTATGCCGTATTCCATTTATCAGAAACTGAAACTGAAAGGAATGACTAAAACAGGAACAATTATTCAACTTGCTGATAGAACTTCTGTGCATCCTTTAGGAATTATTGAAGATGTGTTAGTGCAAGTTAATGAATTAATTTTTCCTGTTGACTTTTATGTTCTGAAAATGGATGAAAATTATTCCTCTTCGCATGCTTCGATCTTATTAGGTAGGCCCTTTATGAAAACTGCTAAAACTAAAATTAATGTGGATAAGGGCATATTATCTGTTGAGTATGGCGGAGAGGTTGTTGAGATGCATTTGCCCGATGTAGAAGAGCATGTTGATGATGTCTTCTCTCTTTGTCAAGTAGACACTTTTGAATCTGTAGCTCGTAATGAATGCATGACTGTTGAGGATGGGGATGACCCATTATTTTTAACTGAACTTTTTGATGATCATGAGTTGCATGAACCATCCTTGACTGAATTTTGTGATTCATCTGTTTCTGCTTTGACAATTGTTGAGAACCCTGCTAATCTACTTCCTTCCACTTTACCTTGCACTACTGAAAATGAAACGATTAATCAACCCATGCTAGATTTAGAGCCATCGGTTAATGTTGAATCGCATGTTGTTTTTAATGAGCTTAAAATGAACGACTTGCATGAATCTGGTTCTATGTTGCAAATGGTTGATAATTCTTATGTGCACCCCTTGGAAAAGGTGGAAGATGTTTTGGGCAAAGTAAATGACCCGTTCTTTCCTGCTGATCCTTATGCTTTAGGAATGCATGAAAATTTCTCTCATGTTTTTGCATCAATTTTATGGGATCAACCTTTTGTTAAACCTTCAAAATTTAAATTTGATGTTGTATGTGCACAGAAGGCACGAGAGAAAGAATTGTTCATGGATTTTCGCAGGAAAGAGGTGATTAGGAAGATGGATGGGGCATCTTCCAAGTTTGACTATGGATGAGTTATCAAACACCCCGGTTGGCGTGACCATCCAAATTTCAGCTATGGGAATAGGGAAGGACAAAATCGCTTCCAAGGCCAGTCCCAGGATAGGCTTAACTCTTCCACCCAGGCCCAAGCTTCGAGCTCCTCCAGCTCACTTGAAGAGATGGTAAGGACCATCGTGACTAGCACCAGCCAGTTCCAAAAAGAGGCTCGCGAGGAGCTTAATTCTCATAAGGCAGAGCTGCAGAATCTGAACAAGCAGCTGACTCAGATGGCGGTGTCTATTAGTAAGATCGAGAGCAAGAGCTCGGGGAAGCTTCCTTCCCAAACTACAGTTAACTCATGTGAAAACGTGAGTACCATTCAGCTACGCAGTGGGAAGTCACTTTCCACCAGAGCTGCGAAGGAAGCCACGGACAGCCTGAACGAGTCCGCCCCGATTGCTCTTGAGACTCAGAATGAGAAAAGAAATGAGAAGGTCAGTGTACCTGTGGATGTTGCCAAAGCACCATTCCCGAGTAGGCTTGCGAAGCCTACTTTGGAATCCGATGACGAGGAGGTCCTGCGAACCTTCCAGAAGGTGATGGTGAATATCCCGCTCCTAGAGGCAGTCAGTCAAGTGCCCAAATATGCAAAATTCTTAAGGAGCTGGTGCACTACGAAGAGGAAGTCCAGAGGGACTGAGAAAAAGAAAGAAAACGTCTCTGCCATACTCCCAGGTACGTTGCCTGCAAAGTGCAACGATCCAGGTACCTTTACTATCCCTTGCACTATAGGTAGTAAGGTTGTCCATAATGCCATGTTAGACCTAGGAGCCTCTGTTAATGTTATGTCTTATGCATTATATCGTGAACTGAACTTAAATGAAATGCATGAATGTAATGTTTCTGTTCAGTTGGCTAATGGGTCGAGCATCTGTCCTAGGGGGAAGGTAGAGGATGTTTTAGTTAGAGTTGGGAATATGACGTTTCCCGCCGATTTCCTTGTTTTAGATATGAAAGAAAATTCATTGCATGCTTCGTCCTCTATGCTGTTAGGACGCCCTTTTCTTAAGACCGCTAGGGTCAAAATCGATGTATATAAGGGCGTCGTTTCGTTAGAGTTTGATGATACTTTGCATGAGTTTTCTTTATTTGATGGGAAATCTGATGCGAATGTTTCTGTTGTTTGTGAGCATGATGAGAATGGGAGTCTACCCTCGCGCTTGAGGGATGGTTCCCATGTCTCTGTTAAAATGTCTGATTTGAATTTGATGGATGATACTGCTGGATTTTGCACTAACATGTCTGATATTCACGTGCCCGAGGCACGAAGAGTGCAAAACAATTTTCAGGTGGATGGTGGAAAAGGTGTGGCCAAGGACAAGTCTGGATCGTCCCCCGCACCTACAGACTATGGATGAGTCTGTTGAGAGAATACAGTCGAGCAACCGACTTTAAAAATTCTGCGCTTCTCGGAGGCACCCGAGTGTTGAACTGTTTTTATGCTTTAGTTTAGTTTTATTGCTTTTTAGTTTTAATTAGCTTGCTGTTTTTTTTTAGGGGAATCGAGGATGAGAAGACAATTTTGGGCTCTGATGCGTTCGTGCGCCGCTTCCTCGCCCTCGCCAGCTTCACCAAGAGTCAGGGAAGTGTATTTCTGCTTCCCTTTTACTTTGATGTATCTGACTGATTGGCATTGAGGACAATGCCAAATTTTGAAGTTGGGGGTGGAGTAGTCCGATGGATGTGCATGTGTAGTTTGTTGAGAAGTGTTATAAAGATATTGAAGTGCTTGGGACTCTGTTTGTTGTTTTCTGACTGTGATAGCCTAGGAAATGCATGTTGGAAATCTGAGCATGTTCATAATCGAGTTTTTGCATGAGTTTTGTGTTTATTAGGTTCATGTCAAAAATTTTAAAAATTTTTCTGTTGCTCCCTTGCACTCATCGCGCACTTAGCAACTTCTCCCTAGATTCCGTAAGCTTGGTCTGTCGCATGTTTAGCTAATTCTCGTTGTCACCCCGAAAGGCACCCTTAGGTAGCTTGTTGCATGAGAGTTAGTAGCTAATTAATTGAGGAAGCATGTGCTTAGCCTAATGTAAAAAAATAGAAAAGCATGTTTTGATAGAAAAATTCCTCTCGAGGCGCTCCTCCTTCTTATTAAGCGCTTAAAAGAAGTGAGCGTTAGTCCTTAAAAACGTAAAGTTTTATGCATGAATTTGACGTGTTAGGCAACTCGAGTAGGAAGAAAAAAAAAAAAAAAAGAAATGAAAGGTTGGTTCAAAGAACCCAAAATAAAAGAGTACAAAGTACTTTTGAAAAGAAAGAGAAAAAAAAAAAAGGAATGAGAAAATAATTAGGTCTCTTAATTTGTTTCTCTCTCTCGTGTAAGTCAAGTGTAGCTGTTCTTAAACGCTAGAAGTAGGGGGAAAATGGGATGTGCGTTGCATGTTGGTTTTCCGGGTTTACGTGAGTTTAGGAGTGGTTGTCTAGCACACACACACGTTAGGGGGCAAGAGTTAATTTTCTATATGTCCTAGTTAATGCATGAACAAATGCTTCCATGATTATGCTCGTGTTCAAATTTTAAATATGCATGGAGGTTTGAGTTAGAATATATGTAAACGCGTCCTTAGAGTCAATGTCTTTGTAGTGTTTGCTCGAGGACTAGCAATGTTTAAGTTGGGGGTGTTTGATAACTCCATTTTGGAGCTATTAAATACGTCCTAATTATAGCTAAAGTCCGCTTTCAATTGATTAAATATATCTCTTTTGTAGGAGAAAAGCGGCAAAGAGCTCGTGCGTCCGTTGGGCATGTTCGAGTGCTTAAAGCAGAGTTTTAGCGCCCCGGGAATGCATCGGGAAGAGGGGAACTTGTTCCGTGAAGAAACGGGCCAAAACAGCCTTGGAGAGGCATTGCATCAGCCCCAAACCCGAGAGCCAGCGTCGAGCTATAGCGTCGAGACGCTGGCTCGACGCTGGAAAAACCCGAGAGCAAGCGTCGAGTGATAGCGTCGAGACGCTAGCTCGACGCTGCCCTGGCGTCGAGACCCTGCTTGGCGTCGAGACGCTTCGGAGGAGGCGCGCGCTGGAAAATCATCGGGGCAGCGTCGCGACGCTGGCCTTGCGTCGCGACGCCAGCGCGCGCGCGCGCGGATCACTTAGGGCACAGCGTCGAGACGCTGGCCTAGCGTCTCGACGCTACGACGAAGGCAGTAGCTAAAGGACGATTTTTCTGCACATTTTTCATATCTTCTTGAACCTTCATCTTCTTCATCTCTCAACCGATTTGGACGATTCTTCCCTTCATCTTCCCCATTTTCTCTCTATTTTCCGTGGAGCTCCGCCATTGTTGGCATGCGAGTGAGCTCCACTTTCATTTGTAATAGGTAGATGAACTCTTCCATGGTCGTTGGTGGAGCGGGATTGACGATCCGCGCCATGAGCGGCTAAGGTAAGAGTGACGGTTTGGGATTTTGTTTAGGGGAATTTTGTTAGACTTTATTGCTTTGATAATCTGAGTATGAGTTTGCATATTGGTTCTGTTTACATTGCATTTATTTACTTTGCTTAATCCAACGCGCATGCTAAATTATGTTGATTGACACTCGGATAGTTTCGCATGTTGTGTATGTTAAAGAGTAGCGATGCCGTGCCTCTCACTGCTCGACTAAGTAACACAGGTAAATAGAACTAAATCGAAGTATCGGGTCGGGTAGGATAATTGTTGGTTGCATACAGCGTTTGCGGGCAACCTACTAGCAATTAGAATTCACGCCCGAATGTTCGTCGCGGTTAGCTAGTAACTGTCTAAATTCATCTTAGGACTGATCATCTTAATGTGAGATTAGATAACGTGTAATTAGGACTGTGTGGCCTAATTAAAATCCATGAAGTCGGCTACTTTGGGGCTCCTCTGGTAGTCGTCCGCGTGCTTAGTAAACTGAATTCCATGTTATTAGAATTAAATGATAAGTTGTAATTGTCTAACAATTGATCCCGAGACTCCCCAAACCGTGCACACGTTTTCTACATATTATTTCTTTCTTCTGTTAGCTTTCTCATTGATTTCTTTGCATGATAAAACCCCCCGTTACCAATAAATCAATCAAATCCCAATTTCACTAGTAAATTCAACTCTCCTATTCCTTGGATCGACCCTGTTACCACTGGCTGCAAAGCCTTGGCAATAGGCATTATAAATCGTATTTTGGCAAGCCTCGACAGCTTGAGATTAAGCGGATATTCAAAAATCCGTCCACCAAAATTGGCGCCGCTGCCGGGGAATAGGCAATTAGTTGAATTTATGATTGAAGTTTGAATTTGATTCATTGATGGTTGACTGAAATTTTTTTTTTTTTTGTTTGTATGTTGTATGTTTAGATTTTTGTTTGTGTATGACCCGTTCCTCTGAGGGTAGTTTGCAGTATATTCCTGAGATTGACAGAGAGGAGCGGCGGTTGCGTAGAGAAGCCCGGGAGGGGCAAGGAACGTTTGAAAGAGAAGAAGGCAATCCCTTCTTATTTGACGAGATGGCGCAAGGCGATGCGCCGCGGACGCTGAAGCAACTGGCAGCGCCAGACCTGAACCTGCAGCCCTTGTGCATTAACTACCCCGTGGTAGCAGGTAACTTTGAGTTGAAATCTGGTTTAATTCACCAGTTACCTTCTTTCCATGGAAATGCAGGTGAGGACGCGAACAAGCATTTGATGGAGTTCCATTGCGTCTGCGCGGGGATGAAGCCCGCAGGGGTCACGGAAGAGCAGCTGAATATGAGGGCATTCCCCTTCACGCTCAAGGACAAGGCCAAGGATTGGCTGTATTATTTGCCTTCCGGATCCATCACCACGTGGCAAGACATGAAGCGCGTATTTTTGGAGAAGTACTTTCCCGCGTCCTTAGCCACCACTCTGCGGAAGAGGATATATGGGATCACCCAGGATGTAGGTGAGTCCCTGCATGAGTATTGGGAACGCTTTGGGCGCCTGTGCGCGAGTTTCCCACACCACCAGATCGCCGATCAGCTGCTCATACAGTATTTTTATGAGGGGATGACGCCCCACGACAGGCAGATGATCGATGCAGCGAGTGGAGGGGCATTGATTGACAAGACCCCAGTTGAGGCCAAGCAGCTCATTGCAAATATGGCTACAAACTCGCAGCAGTTTGGGATCAGGGGGCAAGGACAAGTGCACAGCGTGGCTCAGAGCCATGAGATGTCTGAAATGAGGGCCCAGGTGGCCGAGATAGGTAGTATGTTGAAGAAAATTGTTGGAGGACAACGCGAAGAGGCGGAGGTCAATGCAATCGGGGGGTATGCTTCCAACCCAAGGAAGTATGATCCATATGCTAACACTTACAACCCCGGTTGGCGTGACCATCCAAATTTCAGCTATGGGAATAGGGAAGGACAAAATCGCTTCCAAGGCCAGTCCCAGGATAGGCTTAACTCTTCCACCCAGGCCCAAGCTTCGAGCTCCTCCAGCTCACTTGAAGAGATGGTAAGGACCATCGTGACTAGCACCAGCCAGTTCCAAAAAGAGGCTCGCGAGGAGCTTAATTCTCATAAGGCAGAGCTGCAGAATCTGAACAAGCAGCTGACTCAGATGGCGGTGTCTATTAGTAAGATCGAGAGCAAGAGCTCGGGGAAGCTTCCTTCCCAAACTACAGTTAACTCATGTGAAAACGTGAGTACCATTCAGCTACGCAGTGGGAAGTCACTTTCCACCAGAGCTGCGAAGGAAGCCACGGACAGCCTGAACGAGTCCGCCCCGATTGCTCTTGAGACTCAGAATGAGAAAAGAAATGAGAAGGTCAGTGTACCTGTGGATGTTGCCAAAGCACCATTCCCGAGTAGGCTTGCGAAGCCTACTTTGGAATCCGATGACGAGGAGGTCCTGCGAACCTTCCAGAAGGTGATGGTGAATATCCCGCTCCTAGAGGCAGTCAGTCAAGTGCCCAAATATGCAAAATTCTTAAGGAGCTGGTGCACTACGAAGAGGAAGTCCAGAGGGACTGAGAAAAAGAAAGAAAACGTCTCTGCCATACTCCCAGGTACGTTGCCTGCAAAGTGCAACGATCCAGGTACCTTTACTATCCCTTGCACTATAGGTAGTAAGGTTGTCCATAATGCCATGTTAGACCTAGGAGCCTCTGTTAATGTTATGTCTTATGCATTATATCGTGAACTGAACTTAAATGAAATGCATGAATGTAATGTTTCTGTTCAGTTGGCTAATGGGTCGAGCATCTGTCCTAGGGGGAAGGTAGAGGATGTTTTAGTTAGAGTTGGGAATATGACGTTTCCCGCCGATTTCCTTGTTTTAGATATGAAAGAAAATTCATTGCATGCTTCGTCCTCTATGCTGTTAGGACGCCCTTTTCTTAAGACCGCTAGGGTCAAAATCGATGTATATAAGGGCGTCGTTTCGTTAGAGTTTGATGATACTTTGCATGAGTTTTCTTTATTTGATGGGAAATCTGATGCGAATGTTTCTGTTGTTTGTGAGCATGATGAGAATGGGAGTCTACCCTCGCGCTTGAGGGATGGTTCCCATGTCTCTGTTAAAATGTCTGATTTGAATTTGATGGATGATACTGCTGGATTTTGCACTAACATGTCTGATATTCACGTGCCCGAGGCACGAAGAGTGCAAAACAATTTTCAGGTGGATGGTGGAAAAGGTGTGGCCAAGGACAAGTCTGGATCGTCCCCCGCACCTACAGACTATGGATGAGTCTGTTGAGAGAATACAGTCGAGCAACCGACTTTAAAAATTCTGCGCTTCTCGGAGGCACCCGAGTGTTGAACTGTTTTTATGCTTTAGTTTAGTTTTATTGCTTTTTAGTTTTAATTAGCTTGCTGTTTTTTTTTTAGGGGAATCGAGGATGAGAAGACAATTTTGGACTCTGATGCGTTCGTGCGCCGCTTCCTCGCCCTCGCCAGCTTCACCAAGAGTCAGGGAAGTGTATTTCTGCTTCCCTTTTACTTTGATGTATCTGACTGATTGGCATTGAGGACAATGCCAAATTTTGAAGTTGGGGGTGGAGTAGTCCGATGGATGTGCATGTGTAGTTTGTTGAGAAGTGTTATAAAGATATTGAAGTGCTTGGGACTCTGTTTGTTGTTTTCTGACTGTGATAGCCTAGGAAATGCATGTTGGAAATCTGAGCATGTTCATAATCGAGTTTTTGCATGAGTTTTGTGTTTATTAGGTTCATGTCAAAAATTTTAAAATTTTTTCTGTTGCTCCCTTGCACTCATCGCGCACTTAGCAACTTCTCCCTAGATTCCGTAAGCTTGGTCTGTCGCATGTTTAGCTAATTCTCGTTGTCACCCCGAAAGGCACCCTTAGGTAGCTTGTTGCATGAGAGTTAGTAGCTAATTAATTGAGGAAGCATGTGCTTAGCCTAATGTAAAAAAATAGAAAAGCATGTTTTGATAGAAAAATTCCTCTCGAGGCGCTCCTCCTTCTTATTAAGAACTTAAAAGAAGTGAGCGTTAGTCCTTAAAAACGTGAAGTTTTATGCATGAATTTGACGTGTTAGGCAACTCGAGTAGGAAGAAAAAAAAAAAGAAAAGAAATGAAAGGTTGGTTCAAAGAACCCAAAATAAAAGAGTACAAAGTACTTTTGAAAAGAAAGAGAAAAAAAAAAAAAGGAATGAGAAAATAATTAGGTCTCTTAATTTGTTTCTCTCTCTCGTGTAAGTCAAGTGTAGCTGTTCTTAAACGCTAGAAGTAGGGGGAAAATGGGATGTGCGTTGCATGTTGGTTTTCCGGGTTTACGTGAGTTTAGGAGTGGTTGTCTAGCACACACACACGTTAGGGGGCAAGAGTTAATTTTCTATATGTCCTAGTTAATGCATGAACAAATGCTTCCATGATTATGCTCGTGTTCAAATTTTAAATATGCATGGAGGTTTGAGTTAGAATATATGTAAACGCGTCCTTAGAGTCAATGTCTTTGTAGTGTTTGCTCGAGGACTAGCAATGTTTAAGTTGGGGGTGTTTGATAACTCCATTTTGGAGCTATTAAATACGTCCTAATTATAGCTAAAGTCCGCTTTCAATTGATTAAATATATCTCTTTTGTAGGAGAAAAGCGGCAAAGAGCTCGTGCGTCCGTTGGGCATGTTCGAGTGCTTAAAGCAGAGTTTTAGCGCCCCGGGAATGCATCGGGAAGAGGGGAACTTGTTCCGTGAAGAAACGGGCCAAAACAGCCTTGGAGAGGCATTGCATCAGCCCCAAACCCGAGAGCCAGCGTCGAGCTATAGCGTCGAGACGCTGGCTCGACGCTGGAAAAACCCGAGAGCAAGCGTCGAGTGATAGCGTCGAGACGCTAGCTCGACGCTGCCCTGGCGTCGAGACCCTGCTTGGCGTCGAGACGCTTCGGAGGAGGCGCGCGCTGGAAAATCATCGGGGCAGCGTCGCGACGCTGGCCTTGCGTCGCGACGCCAGCGCGCGCGCGCGCGGATCACTTAGGGCACAGCGTCGAGACGCTGGCCTAGCGTCTCGACGCTACGACGAAGGCAGTAGCTAAAGGACGATTTTTCTGCACATTTTTCATATCTTCTTGAACCTTCATCTTCTTCATCTCTCAACCGATTTGGACGATTCTTCCCTTCATCTTCCCCATTTTCTCTCTATTTTCCGTGGAGCTCCGCCATTGTTGGCATGCGAGTGAGCTCCACTTTCATTTGTAATAGGTAGATGAACTCTTCCATGGTCGTTGGTGGAGCGGGATTGACGATCCGCGCCATGAGCGGCTAAGGTAAGAGTGACGGTTTGGGATTTTGTTTAGGGGAATTTTGTTAGACTTTATTGCTTTGATAATCTGAGTATGAGTTTGCATATTGGTTCTGTTTACATTGCATTTATTTACTTTGCTTAATCCAACGCGCATGCTAAATTATGTTGATTGACACTCGGATAGTTTCGCATGTTGTGTATGTTAAAGAGTAGCGATGCCGTGCCTCTCACTGCTCGACTAAGTAACACAGGTAAATAGAACTAAATCAAAGTATCGGGTCGGGTAGGATAATTGTTGGTTGCATACAGCGTTTGCGGGCAACCTACTAGCAATTAGAATTCACGCCCGAATGTTCGTCGCGGTTAGCTAGTAACTGTCTAAATTCATCTTAGGACTGATCATCTTAATGTGAGATTAGATAACGTGTAATTAGGACTGTGTGGCCTAATTAAAATCCATGAAGTCGGCTACTTTGGGGCTCCTCTGGTAGTCGTCCGCGTGCTTAGTAAACTGAATTCCATGTTATTAGAATTAAATGATAAGTTGTAATTGTCTAACAATTGATCCCGAGACTCCCCAAACCGTGCACACGTTTTCTACATATTATTTCTTTCTTCTGTTAGCTTTCTCATTGATTTCTTTGCATGATAAAACCCCCCGTTACCAATAAATCAATCAAATCCCAATTTCACTAGTAAATTCAACTCTCCTATTCCTTGGATCGACCCTGTTACCACTGGCTGCAAAGCCTTGGCAATAGGCATTATAAATCGTATTTTGGCAAGCCTCGACAGCTTGAGATTAAGCGGATATTCAAAAATCCGTCCACCAAAGAGCCGAGAGGACAGCGCCCAAGCGCCGGCGCCCAGCGCCCAGGCGCCCAAAGAACGCAGCACGCGCGCGCGCCGCTCGCAAGCACCGCACGCCCGCGCCCAGACGGCCAGACGCGCGCGCGCCCGCGCGCGCCGCCTCGCCTCGCGCCCGCGCGCCCGCGCGCCTCGCCCGTGTCCGCCTCGCCCGCGCGCCCGTCATTGAAGATCTGCGTGCGCCCCAGCGTCTAGACGCTAGCTCGACGTTGCCCCGACAATTCCCCAAGATAGACGTGCATCAGCGTCGAGCGCGCGTCTCAACGCTCGCTCAACGCCGACAGCGTCGAGACGCTGGCCGAGCGTCTCGACGCCCCGAAGTCTGAAGCGTGATTCTGGAGTTCCACCCGAGAGCAAGCGTCTCGACGCTCGCTCGACGCCGCGCGCGCGTCTCGACGCCGCGCAGCGTCTCGACGCCGCCCCGCGCGCGCGCAGCAGCCAACTTAGGGCACAGCGTCGAGACGCTGGCCTAGCGTCTCGACGCTCCGAGCTTAAAAAGCGTGAAACCGCGTTTTTCAGCCTCACTTTTTCATTCTCCTTCTTCCTCAAGCTTCTCCTCTCGGCTCCAAGACGTTTTTCCGCCATTTTTGTACTTCTTCTCCTTCTTGTGCATGATTCCAAGCTCTTCCATGGGAGGTTGGATTAATCTAACCTCCATGGAAGGCTAAACCAAGGTAAGTGCTTGATTTTGGGTTTGGATTTGTAAATTATGGATGTTTGGGGAGATTTTCCCCTTTGTGAATGTTAAGCCATTTAGCTTGTTTATGCATTTCTTGCTTGTTCTTCATCAAAATCTAGCATGTGTAGCTAAATTAGTTTGACAATCTAATTCTTATGCATGATAGAGGGCTAAAGGTTGGGACGTATAATTGCCTATACCGCTAGGTAGCACGGGTCTAAGCATGGCTAATTAGTTCGGCCCAAAGTGACATTGGTAAACTGAATTAATTAACGTTTTCATGTTAGGCTTAAGGCAAGAGAGAAACCGGATTAGTCTTAGGATTAGACCGTCGCAATGTTCCCGTCACTGGCACGTAATCGATTTAGGGATCTCTACCGTAGATAGATTATTGGCCAAGTTTAATTAGAATTGCACGAGTCTAATTAAATCCTTGGGTCATTTGAGTTAGGAATAACTAAATGAATTGTGTGCATGAACATGGCTAACGCGTTAATTGTATCAATGATCCGAACATCCATAACGAGCAATTCCATTTCTCGAAGTTAAGCACGACCGTTTAATTTTGCACATTTTTCATTTAATTTTCCGTTAGTAGCATATCAGGAGCTCCCTTCCCCCAAAACCAAATTACCATCCTTTAATTTGTGCATTCTTTTATTTCTAGCAAATTAGACTTAGTTAGATTGAATTTCTTATTTCCCTGTGGATCGACCCCGTTGCCACTTAGCTACAAATAGCTCGGTGTATTCGGGTTTATAAATTGTATTTTGGCAAGCCTCGACAGCTTGAATTTGGAGTACCCCAAAAGTACCTCTACCACTTACATATTCTTACATACATACTTATATCCTTGATTTGGCGCCATGCTAAGCAGAAATACCCCATACCAAAACCGTCAATTCCGCATGTAATATTTACAAGGTAATTGCCCCTTATAAATATCATTAACATGAACTAATTTTGTTTCCTAGGGCCAAGCCCGTTAGCAGAAATCATACTTGTCATATCATACATCTAGCTGCATAACGTAACTGCTTAATTTGGGTATTTCTTGCATAGCATATTCTTCCCTAACTCCATGACTCTACTTTACTTGACTCCATGAATGTAATGTAACACACATATATGTCATACTCAACCTAAGCATGCTTCAAAACCAATTATAGTAACATAGATCATGTGAAGCATAAAACTATACAAAAATAACATGACATAACATACTTTGCAAAACATCAAATATCATAAAACAACAAATCAATCAAGTATATATTCAAACAATATAATATAACTTACTTACAATCAATACCACAATAAAAAGATTAATCAAACATCATAACTATACAATACAACAATCAATTCGGTTACTTATGATAGAATCCACTTACCTCAAGCTTCAAATCTAAATCCTTTAAAGCTTCCTAAATAACATATGATACTGATTAACATGAACTAATTTTGTTTCCTAGGGCCTAGCCCGTTAGCAGAAACCATACTTGTCATATCATACATCTAGCTGCATAACATAACTGCTTAATTTGGGTATTTCTTGCATAGCATATTCTTCCCTAACTCCATGACTCTACTTTACTTGATTCCATGAATGTAATGTAACACACATATATGTCATACTCAACCTAAGCATGCTTCAAAACCAATTATAGTAACATAGATCATGTGAAGCATAAAACTATACAAAAATAACATGACATAACATACTTTGCAAAACATCAAATATTATAAAACAACAAATCAATCAAGTATATATTCAAACAATATAATATAACTTACTTACAATCAATACCACAATAAAAAGATTAATCAAACATCATAACTATACAATACAACAATCAATTCGGTTACTTATGATAGAATCCACTTACCTCAAGCTTCAAATCTAAATCCTTTAAAGCTTCCTAAATAACATATGATACTGATTAACATGAACTAATTTTGTTTCCTAGGGCCTAGCCCGTTAGCAGAAACCATACTTGTCATATCATACATCTAGATGCATAACATAACTGCTTAATTTGGGTATTTCTTGCATAGCATATTCTTCCCTAACTCCATGACTCTACTTTACTTGATTCCATGAATGTAATGTAACACACATATATGTCATACTCAACCTAAGCATGCTTCAAAACCAATCATAGTAACATAGATCATGTGAAGCATAAAACTATACAAAAATAACATGACATAACATACTTTGCAAAACATCAAATATCATAAAACAACAAATCAATCAAGTATATATTCATACAATATAATATAACTTACTTACAATCAATACCACAATAAAAAGATTAATCAAACATCATAACTATACAATACAACAATCAATTCGGTTACTTATGATAGAATCCACTTACCTCAAGCTTCAAATCTAAATCCTTTAAAGCTTCCTAAATAACATATGATACAAATTAAATTAGGTCTAACTTAAATTTAGTTTTGCTAAAGAAACTTCATCCACTAGCTAAAACACACTAACTTTACTAGCTAACCTAATTTGCATATTAATTCACATAGTTATAATTAATCATAAAATTAAAATTCAAAACTCATTAGATATTTTTTGTTAACATATTAAGCTCTGATTTATAGATAAAAATACATTAAAATAATTTACTACTTCATAGAATTCATTAAAAAAATTGAAAACACAAATTGTACTAGTTTTTACCGATTTTAAACCCTATGAAAATATGATCATGAAAGTTAATTTGAACTCCTTGAAAATATATTTAAGCTTACTTTATGCTACTCGACATGATAAAAAAAATTCAAAATAAATGTAATTAAACTTCTATATCAATCAATTTCGAGCTAGAACTAGGAAATAGCGTAAACCGATAAACACCATTTTAGAGCAATTTTAAAGATTGTTTTTTTTTAAGCATTTTAATTCTGATTTTCAGCCCCAAAATCAACACTTTTTAGATCTAAAACAACACCTAAAATTTTCCATGAGAACCCCTAAACGATTTCAAACAACAGAGAAAAAGAGGCTTACCGGTGGTGTGTTTTTCCTCTCTACCGTAAACGATGAATGGAGGAAAATTTCCAGTAACTAATTAGATTCAAATGATGCTGGAATACCTTAGAAAAGATAGGTATGAACATATTTAGGATCTATGAAAAATATCAAGAAATAATCACTACGAAACTAGATGGAAAACAACTCATTTCTTACCGATTTGGTGCAACCGATGAACGATCTTGTAAAATCCAAGAACAACACTTGAAACAACTTGCAAAACAAGTGATCATTTCTCAAGATGAGATTTAGAGAATTATAATAGGTGCTAGAGAGAAAACCTTGGAGATTTCTTTAGACAATTTTGGAATGACAATGAAAGGACACATAGAACTTAAGAGTAAAGTTCATTGGAATTTGAAGCAACCAAGTGTTTCCTATTCTCTTTGTATGAACATCCAAGAGGTCTTACAACATTTCCTTTGACTCTTCAACTCACCCTCATAAATTTCTAATGACCCTTGGGTGAAAGTCTAAAAGATGTCTTAAGAAAACCTAACTAAGATTAAAGAACTTAATAAGTAAGATGACTATTTTCCTCATCTTTTGTCTACTTACTTTGACTAAGATAAAATATGGAATGTAAATGTCAAATATTATATTTTTACTTCTTTTATTACCTTGTAGTAAAATAGTTTATAAAATATTACAACTTATGGTAAATGTTACAATTCACTATATTTATAAGTAATCACATCATACTTTAAAGTTACATTCTTAGTTAATTAACCTTTTATGCATAAAGATTTGACCATCCTAATGGATAAATAACTAAATACAAAATCAATAAGTTATTAATATATAAATTGAATTTCTCTAATTATAGCAATAACAAACAAATAACAATAGAGAATTACGAAAATACCCTTAATAGTAATGTGGGACATTACAAACTACCCCCCTTAAAAGAACTTTCGTCCTCGAAAGTTACCTGATCCTCGTAATGTAGGTTCGGGTATTTTGTATAATCTCCTTCTTAAATTCTCAAGTCACAGCAGCTACTGAGTGATTCCTCCACAAGACTTTCACCATAGGAATTTCTCTATTTCTTAGCTTCCTTGTCTCTTTAGCAATAATACATATAGGTTTCTCTTCATAAGAAAGATCTTCATTCAACTGAAGCGAATCAGGATCCAACACATTGAAAGGGGACAATACATACTTTCATAGCATTGACACATGGAACACATTATGTACTGTCGACCGGTTTGGTGGAAATGCTAGTCGATACGCCACTGAACCAATGCGTTCCAAAATATCATACGGTCCGATATATCGAGGACTCAATTTCCCTTTCTTACCAAACCGAAAACACCTTTCATTGGATCTATTTTAAGGAACACATGATCTCCTACTTCGAACTCCAAATCCTTTCTTCTACTATCAGCATAACGTTTTTGTCTACTTTGTGCTGTTTGCATTCTCTTACGAATCAATTGAATAGCTTCATTAGTAGTTCGAATTAACTCTGGTCCCAATAAACTTCGCTCCCCCACTTCATCCCAATGGACTGGTGATCTACATTTATTTCCATAAAGAGCTTCAAATGGTGCAATCCCAATTGTAGTCTGGAAACTATTATTATATGCAAACTCCACGAGAGGTAGATGTATATCCCAACTACCTTCGAAATCTAAAACGCAGGCTCTAAGCATATTTTCTAGAATTTGATTTACCCGTTCTGTCTGCCCGTCTGCCTAAGGATGGAAGACTGTACTAAATTACAACTTAGTACCCATAGCCTTTTGCAAACTTTTCCAAAAAGTAGATGTGAACCTGACATCTCTATCAGACACGATAGAAACTGGAACTTCATGAAGTCTCACAATCTCTTTGATATACAATTGTGCCCACTTTTCTACTCTATAAGTAGTTTGACTAGGTAAGAAGTGAGCTGATTTTGTGAATCTATCCACAATAACCCAAATCGTTTTATAACCCTTAGGATTCCTTGGAAGACCAGCTATAAAATCCATCGAGATATTCTCCCATTTCCATAAAGGAACACTCAAGGGTTGCAATAAACCTGATGGTTTCTGCTTTAAAGCTTTCACTTGCTGACAAGTCAAACATTGACTAACAAAATTTGCCACATCTTTCTTCATATTGTGCCACCAGTAGTGTTGTTTCAACCCTCGATACATTCTTGTACTACCAGGATGTACAGAGAACGGTGTGTTATGTGCTTCTTCCAACACTTCCTTTCTAATGGTAGGACTTGAAGGAACGCATAGCTTACCTAGGAACAATAAGGCAAACTCTGAGGATATTGTAAAGTCGCCCTTGCCAACCGACTTTCGCAACTCCATCAACTTTATATCACCTTGTTGAGCGTCAATAATCTTCTGTCGTATGGATGATTTTACTTTAAGATGTGCTAACAATGCTTTGGTATCTTTAGAAACTATCTCAACCTCAAATGTTTCTAATTCATTTGCAAGTTCCTTTGACGTGACATCAAAAGATGGCATATGAGATGTATTTCTACTCAAGGCATCAACTACAACATTCGCCTTTCCTCAATGATAATTTATCTCGCAATCATAATCTTTCACGAGTTCTAACCATCGTCTTTGGCTTAAATTTAGATCCTTTTGAGTAAATAAATACTTAAGGCTTTTATGGTTGGTAAATATTTGAATCTTTTCTCCATAAAGATAGTGTCGTCAAATTTTCAATGCGAAAACAACAACTCCTAACTCCATATCATGTGTGGGATAATTCAACTCATGTTTTTTTTAATTGACGTGAGGCATAGGCTATTACCTTACCATGTTGCAGAAGAACACAACCTAAGCCTTTCTTGGAAGCATCACTGTAGCTTACCATCCCTTTTGTACCATCAGGTATTGTTAGAACTGGTGTTGTCACCAACCTCTTCTTTAGCTCTTGGAAACTTGTCTCACAATCTTCATTCCAAGTATAAGTAGCCTTCTTATGGGTGATTTGAGTCAAAGGTGTTGCTAACTTCGAGAAATCTTGTACAAATCGTCGATAGTAGCCTGCAAGACCCAAAAAGCTGCGTATCTCTATTACATTGGTAGGTCTAGGCAAATTACTCACAGCTTCAACCTTCGATGGATCCACAAAACTCCATCTTCAGAGATAACATGACCAAGGAAACATACTCTATTCAACAAAAACTCACACTTCGAGAATTTGGCAAAGAGTTTATTTTGCCTCAGAGTTGCTAAAACCTTCTTGAGGTGTTCTTCATGCTTCTCCCTTGAGTTGGAGTAGACCAAGATATCATCAATAATGACTATAACAAATGAATCAAGGTAATCTTTGAAAATACTATTCATTAACTGCATAAATACTGCAGGGGCATTAGTGAGTCGAAAGGACATTACCACAAATTCATAGTGTCCATATCTAGTTCTAAATGCGGATTTAGGTATATCTTCGTCTCTAATTCTCAACTGATGGTAACCAGATCTCAAGTCAATCTTTGAAAACACCTTTGCTCCTTGGAGTTGGTCGAACAAATCATCAATGCGAGGAAGCGGGTATTTATTCTTAATAGTCACCTTGTTGACTTCTCGATAATCAACGCATAGCCTCATAGAGCCATCCTTCTTTTTTACAAATAGAACAGGGGCTCCCCAAGGTGAGACACTAGGGCGAATAAAACCCTTGTCCAAGAGTTTTTGAATTTGGGTCTTCAACTCTTTAAGCTCGGTTGGAGCCATACGATATGAGGCCTTAGATATCGGGTATGTCCCAGGCAACAAGTCAATAAAAAAATTGACATCTCTATTCGGAGGCAATCCAGGTAACTCCGCTGGAAATACATCGGCGAAGTCTCTGACTAATGGTACTAAGTCAACCTTAGGAGTCTCTAGACTTATATCCACAATGTTCAACAAATAGGCCCACCCCTCCTGTTGTAGTAACTTATTTGCCTTCAATGCAAATATGACTTTTGGAATGGTTTTAGTCTTGATTTCTTTAAACTTGAAAGGTTGACCAGTCGGTAGTTTCAAGTGCACTTCCTTCTTGCTACAATCAATAATAACTTGATTTCTAGCTAACCAATTCATCCACAAAATCACGTCAAAGTCACACCTGTCTAACTTAATTAGTTTTGAATCCAAGAGATGGTTCGCTAAAGTTATTTTGCAAGCCTTAACAACTTGGGTAGCAGACAAAGTAGCTCCGGGAGGAGTAGATACCACTAGTTCAAACCTTAACGAGTTGAGGTTCAACCCAACTTTTTTAACCAATTCTGTATATATGAATGAATGAATGACTAGACCTAGAGTAGGGTTCACACGACCACCTTGATTCCTTGGAGGCATATCTATAATGGTACCTTATAAGTACTTTTTTTTTTTAAATCTAAATTCAAAGTATCGATGCTTTTCTATTAAATAAAGGCATCATAAACCTAAGAACTAATATCGAGTCGTATAAAGTAAAACATTTTCTACGCCTAGCTAATTTCTAAAGGATCATGTTATACCAAGTTCAAAGATAAATATACAAAAAAATAAATTACCAATATATCATGAAATAAAGAAAGTAAATCAACAAAAGAATATGTAGAGATAATACCTGGCATTGTCGAAGTCGAAGCATGAGACAGGCCCTACTTTATTCTAAGTACTATTTGATTTACTTTGCCTAAACATCTACTTATTTTATAGCTTATATTATAAGCTAGTCTACAGGATTTTATTGCTCTAGTACCAACTGTAATGACCCCAAATTTTCTATATAATTAATTAACTTAAAATGGGATAATTACTCATAACGCATAATTTTCTTTTTAAAGAAAAATCTAAATTCCATAATCATACGTCTTAACAACTTAAATAAAACTTAAAGTTTATCTATAGCAGCGGAAATTATAAAACAGTGTCTATAAATAAAATAAACATAAACTAAAGTTGTGATCATAAATCATTAAACTTAAAATTTCGGGCACATCTCATGGTTCTTCCTCTTCAATGCCAAGATCATGCTCAATGAATTCACCATCATCTACAGGGCTATCTGAAAAATATAAAACTACGAGAGGTAGTATAAAAATACCTTGTAAGTGGTTCCTATCATAAGGAACCTTCATGCTCAAACACACACAACATTCTTACATGCTTGCATATCACATCCTAACATGTAGACCATGAAACAATCTACCTTAACATACTTGTACTTGCTTACATATTCTTACATACATACTTATATCCTTGATTTGGCGCCATGCTAAGCAGAAATACCCCATACCATAACCGTCAATTCCGCATATAATATTTACAAGGTAATTGCCCCTTATAAATATCATTAACATGAACTAATTTTGTTTCCTAGGGCCCAGCCCGTTAGCAGAAACCATACTTGTCATATCATACATCTAGCTGCATAACATAATTGCTTAATTTGGGTATTTCTTGCATAGCATATTCTTCCCTAACTCCATGACTCTACTTTACTTGACTCCATGAATGTAATGTAACACACATATATGTCATACTCAACCTAAGCATGCTTCAAAACCAATTATAGTAACATAGATCATGTGAAGCATAAAACTATACAAAAATAACATGACATAACATACTTTGCAAAACATCAAATATTATAAAACAACAAATCAATCAAGTATATATTCAAACAATATAATATAACTTACTTACAATCAATACCACAATAAAAAGATTAATCAAACATCATAACTATACAATACAACAATCAATTCGGTTACTTATGATAGAATCTACTTACCTCAAGCTTCAAATCTAAATCCTTTAAAGCTTCCTAAATAACATATGATACTCATTAACATGAACTAATTTTGTTTCCTAGGGCCCAGCCCGTTAGCAGAAACCATACTTGTCATATCATACATCTAGCTGCATAACATAACTGCTTAATTTGGGTATTTCTTGCATAGCATATTCTTCCCTAACTCCATGACTCTACTTTACTTGACTCCATGAATGTAATGTAACACATATATGTCATACTCAACCTAAGCATGCTTCAAAACCAATCATAGTAACATAGATCATGTGAAGCATAAAACTATACAAAAATAACATGACATAACATACTTTGCAAAACATCAAATATCATAAAACAACAAATCAATCAAGTATATATTCAAACAATATAATATAACTTACTTACAATCAATACCACAATAAAAAGATTAATCAAACATCATAACTATACAATACAACAATCAATTCGGTTACTTATGATAGAATCCACTTACCTCAAGCTTCAAATCTAAATCATTTAAAGCTTCCTAAATAACATATGATACAAATTAAATTAGGTCTAACTTAAATTTAGTTTTGCTAAAGAAACTTCATCCACTAGCTAAAACACACTAACTTTACTAGCTAACCTAATTTGCATATTAATTCACATAGTTATAATTAATCATAAAATTAAAATTCAAAACTCAGAAGATACTTTTTGTTAACATATTAAGCTCTGATTTATAGATAAAAATACATTAAAATAATTTACTACTTCATAGAATTCATTAAAAAAATTGAAAACACAAATTGTACTAGTTTTTACCGATTTTAATCCCTATGAAAATATGATCATGAAAGTTAATTTGAACTCCTTGAAAATATATTTAAGCTTACTTTATGCTACTGGACATGATAAAAAAAATTCAAAACAAATGTAATTAAACTTCTATATCAATCAATTTCGAGCTAGAACTAGGAAATAGCGTAAACCGATAAACACCATTTTAGAGCAATTTTAAAGATTGTTTTTTTTTAAGCATTTTAATTCTGATTTTCAGCCCCAAAATCAACACTTTTTAGATCTAAAACAACACCTAAAATTTTTCATGAGAACCCCTAAACGATTTCAAACAACAGAGAAAAAGAGGCTTACCAGTGGTGTGTTTTTCCTCTCTACCGTAAACGATGAATGGAGGAAAATTTCCAGCAACTAATTAGATTCAAATGATGCTGGAATACCTTAGAAAAGATAGGTATGAACATGTTTAGGATCTATGAAAAATATCAAGAAAGAATCACTACGAAACTAGATGGAAAACAACTCATTTCTTACCGATTTGGTGCAACTGATGAACGATCTTGTAAAATCCAAGAACAACACTTGAAACAACTTGCAAAACAAGTGATCCTTTCTCAAAATGAGATTTAGAGAATTAGAATAGGTGCTAGAGAGAAAACCTTGGAGATTTCTTTAGACAATTTTGGAATGACAATGAAAGGACACATAGAACTTAAGAGTAAAGTTCATTGGAATTTGAAGCAACCAAGTGTTTCCTATTCTCTTTGTATGAACATCCAAGAGGTCTTACAACATGTCCTTTGGCTCTTCAACTCACCCTCATAAATTTCTAATGACCCTTGGGTGAAATTCTAAAAGATGTCTTAAGAAAACCTAACTAAGATTAAAGAACTTAATAAGTAAGATGACTATTTTCCTCATCTTTTGTCTACTTACTTTGACTAAGATAAAAGATGGAATGTAAAAAGTGTTGATTTTGGGGCTGAAAATCAGAATTAAAATGCTTAAAAAAAAAACAATCTTTAAAATTGCTCTAAAATGGTAGTCCCGCTATCCTCGGGCCGAGAAACGGAGTAGTGGGACTCCTTTTACAAGAGAAAAGAAGGAAGAAGCTCACTGAATAAAAACTAACTTTTTATTACAGAGAACAGAGGAAGAAGACGGAGAAGATTTTTCAAATTGAAATTCAAAATCAACTTGTGTACCCGAAAGAGCACTCAACTTTTGATTTTGTTTTTTTTTTTTTTAAATGATTGATCTAATGAGTCAAATATATATACCTTGTATATATTTACATGTGTCTTACATTGCATTGCATGTAAGACACATGTAAATATATATATATATATATATTTATATATTATTATTATTATTAATAAAAATAATTATTATTATTTTATTAATTAAACTTTTTAATTAATAAAAAATATATATATATATATTAATTAATATTATTTAATTCAATATCAAATATTAATTAAATAATATAATTAAACCCGGTTTTCCGAAAACCGACTTTTTGCACATGAATCCTATTCATGTTTTCAGACCAATCTCATATTTAAATCATATTTAAATATGTCCATATTTAAATCATATTTAAATATGTCTATCCTTCTTCCACAAACCCGAATTTGAACGATTCAAATTCTTTTCTTTTCTTTTATATTGTTTCACGGCTTTATCCGAGCTAGCCAGGAGAACCGTAAGGACCTACAGATCATGAGCTCCAACGATACGAGATTATCCGGTCAAAACTCTTTCAACCGAACTAACCAACATTCGTTAACCCCCGGAGACTCCACTAAAGTCCAAGGGTTGCACTCTCCTCACTGTAGATATATTGTGTCCTCTTGATATAACTATCATCAGTAAGTTGATCCTTCACAGGTCGTTCATAATCACAACGGGTCATTTATACCGTTTAACCTTTGTATTATATCTTGTTCCTTAAGTACCACTGACACCTCTAATGAACAATTGATTTGTGGTCCAACCATCAAATCAGATTCCTCCCTGATCAGGAGAGAATGGGCCCATTGTTCAAGACCTGGAGTCAGCACTTAAGGGAACAACCTCTCTACTAACCCTTAAAGCGGGTAGGAGTGAATTCCATCTCGCACAACTATGTCCCCAGCCACTTATTCGATCTTATCCCCAAGATGGTAGGCATATTGAGTCGGCAATCTGGCCACTCTCACCCGTACAAATCAAAGGATAAGGTTGAATAAACAGGAGTTCATAGTAAGCTCAGGATTGAGATCGAGTTACCTAAGTCATCATAAGAAAAAACCGGTCTTTATAGTAAACGGTGTTATAAAGAAAGAGCGATTTTATTTCTTGGTTCGGTCTTGTGCAAACTCATTGCACAAGACGCCCTCACTCACATGTCTCTACATGAAACGATTCGAATCACATCGTTTTGTACTATACAAAGTGAGCCGCGTCCAATAGTGTCCCCAGGATAAGGTACCCAGCCTTATCCCTATACTATAGACCATTTTTGGCTGTCTACTTGAACTTGATTCACATTCATGTCACACATGAAGTTCAAGTACTCACACTATCGCCATGGGTGTTAGTTATTGGTATAGGTTAATACAAACACAATTCACTAAAATTCAATAACAACTTTATTGAAATATAATATTTACATTCAAACAGTTTACAAACTACGAGTTTTAGGACATAAAACCCAACAAACTCCCACTTGGACTAAAACGTCAGTGGAGTACATGCTGGTCGAGAGAACTAGAATATCAAATATCTAAAGTTTCTCCCACTGTCCTACTGAGCAGCTCGCAGCCCTATACTTTTTAGGTGTCTCTCAAACACTTTAGCCGTGAGAGACTTAGTAAACGGATCAGCAATGTTGTGCTCCGAGGCTACCTGTGTGACAATCACATCTCCTCGTTGCACTATCTCCCTGATGAGATGATACTTTCGCTCAATATGCTTTCCACGCTTATGGCTTCTAGGTTCTTTAGAATTTGCCACTGCACCGTTGTTATCACAATAAAGGGTGATTGGCAAGTTCATATTTGGAACAATTTCCAAATCTGTCAAGAACTTCCTAAGCCATACAGCTTCCTTCGCTGCTTCGCAAGCTGCGACATACTCAGCTTCCATGGTGGAGTCCGCAATACAACCTTGCTTTATACTCCTCCATACTATTGCTCCTCCGTTAAGAGTGAACACTGATCCTGATGTAGATTTCCTGGAATCTATATTAGTCTGAAAATCAGAGTTAGTGTATCCTGCAAGGATCAAATCCTTCGCGCCATACACAAGCACATAGTCTCTCGTTCTCCTAAGATACTTGAGGACGTGTTTAACGGCTGTCCAGTGATCATATCCTGGATTGGACTGGAACCTACTGACAATTCCTACTGCATAGCAGATGTCAGGTCTTGTACACAACATAGCGTACATGAGACTACCAACTGCAGATGCATAGGGAATTCGTCTCATATCCTCAACCTCTTGAGGTGTCTTAGGAGACTGTTCCTTAGACAAGTGAATTCCATGCCTAAAAGGCAGCGAACCTTTCTTGGAATTCTGCATCGAATATCTTGACAACACCTTGTCAATATAAGATGCTTGAGACAGCGCTAGCACTTTGTTCTTACGATCCCTTATGATCTGAATCCCTAGAACAAACTGAGCCTCTCCCAAATCTTTCATTTGGAATTGGGTCGCTAGCCAATTCTTAACGTCAGTTAGGAACCCTACATCATTCCCAATGAGTAGTATATCGTCTACGTACAAGACTAAGAAAGCTACAACAGTATTGACTACTTTCTTGTAAACACAAGGTTCATCAATATTTTGTTCAAAGCCATAAGATTTGATCGCCGTATCAAACCTTATATTCCAGGATCTAGATGCTTGCTTCAACCCATAAATGGATCGATTAAGCTTGCAAACCTTTTGCTCTTGACCCTGAAGTATGAATCCCTCTGGTTGAGCCATATAGATACTCTCCTCAAGATTACCATTCAGAAAGGCAGTCTTGACATCCATTTGCCAGATTTCATAATCATAAAATGTAGCAATGGATAAAAGTATTCTAATCGACTTTAACATGGAAACAGGAGAAAAGGTTTCTTCATAGTCCACCCCTTCTCTTTGGGAATAACCTTTTGCCACAAGTCGAGCCTTAAAAGTTTGCACCTTACCGGCTTGGTCTCGTTTTCTCTTGTAGATCCACTTGCAACCGATAGGTCTTTCACTATCTGGTTGGTCTACAAGATCCCAGACCGAATTGAAGTACATAGACTCCATTTCGAGATCCATGGCTTTAAGCCACTGGTCCTTGTCTATGTCATTCATTGCCTGTTTAAAGGTCAATGGATCCTCAACGCCATCATCAAGTATGACGACTTGAGTTTCAGACAAGCCGATGTAGCGGTCGGGCTGTCTTACATCCCTCCCACTGCGTCGAGGCTTTCTCAACTCTTGAGAATGACCAGCCTGATCAACAACCTTTGTTGATCCGTCTGTAGCTTTCCTGAAAATTCGGACAAAACAATTTTGCTCGACGGTTGATGATCTCTCATGTGGTCTTCCTCTAAGAACGTGGCATTAGTCGATACTAGTACCTTGTTCTCATGAGGATCATAAAATAAACCACCTTTCGTTTCCTTGGGGTAACCTACAAATAGGCACAATTTTGAACGATGTTCCAACTTCTTTGGATTGGGTACTAGCACATGTTGCGTGCTCAATGTTTAAAAGAAATATGCAATAATAGAGCACTCAGAACATGCAAGCATACATGATCTTGTAGCAAGTAATAAGTATTTTTTCATTCGATTTCCCACAGAGATTTATTCTTAGTTACTCGTGAAGTGTATTGTTAAGCAAGAATGGGTGGATTAAATGGGGTAGATTTGGTTTTAGAATGCCTAATTACTAAGGAATATGTAAATGATGGAAGCATAAACAAATGCAAGTAAATGATAAACTCAAATGTAAAGAGAAGAGATTAATAAACGAAGAGGAAAATGACTAAGGTAAGATTTCAACTAACAGAATTGCGGAAACAGCAATTATATCACAAAGTACTTAACAGCAAAATGTGTGTAAAGTGTGGAAACAAGGGCTACTAACGACTCCTCTATAGGCTTTTTCCTACGATTCTCAAGCAGTAGATCAACTCATCATGCATCAAACTAACTCATTCTCATGTATCTTCCGATTTCATGCATTAGATTCTTTAGTTTACTCATGTCATGTCCAAGTAAGGTCTTAAGCATCTTGTTAAAACAGCGAGTTGTGATTTGTACTAGGAAAACGCCTATTCGTAGGTCGTTTTCTGGCTACCTTGAGAGGCTAGCATGAGTGTATGACTCTGAACTCTTAATCCTTCCGGAGGTTAGGACTTCTTTGGAAAAAATGGATGGCCAATCGAAATTTCCGTGGGATGAAGCTTACATACAATCAATGCATTCGAGAGCTATCCTACATGCTTGATTCACGTGTTTTAACCTATAGTCTTGTCATTAGTCTCCCTTTTATGATTTAGTTACTCATGGATGCTGATAGAATAGAAAGAGTAGATGAAGAAGACATGCTTAGAAGAAGATTAAAGACAAAACAGAAACAGAAAACAGTAGGCAGAGAAGGTAACGAAATTGCAAAGTAATGAATTGTGCGTTTGATTAACCAATCGTTTGAACGAAACAAATGCTGACTTGGAATAACTAAAGTAAAAATAGAAAGCAACGAAATGGAATAGAGTAGCGAATACAAGGGAAATAACAACAAACAGTACTGAAAATGGAAAGCTAAAACAGAAAAACGAAGAGATCCAAGCGTGATCGCCTCGTCGCACACGCCTCGGCTGAAGAGAGAAAAAGGCAAGCCTTGCTTGGATGAATCCAATCAGAAGAGAAGATGAATCTTCTCTCTTTCCTATCAGATTGTCGACTCCAACAGCTGAACCTTTCAAACCAACAGACAGAAGAGAGAACAAGAGTGGAAGAAGCTGCGTTGAACTGAGAAGTCTACGCTGATCGAGTGTGTTTCATCCTTCCCTTTTGACCTCCTTTTATAGTGTGTTGCAGGTGCGATTGGGTCAAGGAGAACCATCCATTCTCAACGTCGTACTTCTACGTGGCTGGAGGAGAAAGAATGGATCCCTGAAATATCGGAACAAAACAGAAAAAGGTTAGCCAACTTACGGATTTCACTTAAAACATTGCGGTTTTAGCAATGTTTCCGCAATGCTTCTGCAATGCACAATTTTCATTCCTTTAACTTCGTTTTTAATTCCTTTTCTTTCCTTTTGCATATAAGTCCTAATTTAGCTTCATTCTTCTAATTCTCATATAAAAGAACAAGTTCAAGCTAAATCCTATCAAAAACACTTACAAATGCACAATTTCCTATCACAAATAAGTCCTAAAATAGTCACTTTTGGAGACGTAACACACCCCCAAACTTAAGGTTTTGCTCGTCCTCGAGCAATCTAAGGACTTACTTAGGCTGCTGTTTCAATCTCTCTAACCACTTGCTGACTCCCCTAAGTTCCTATCTATGGCAATGTTGTCCTGTGACACACTTCTAAGTTTACAACTACCTTCTCATTTTGCTTCTTCTGACTTCGCACGCCTAATGATCCTACTGTTTCATTAACTCCCCACGACTGATCTACTTGCTTCTGTCATATAGTGCAACTATCCCTAAGGTTTCAAACTCTACCTAGCTTCACCCCAGACTCAGTACATGCTTCTAATTTTTACTTTTGAGCTACCTAGGATTTCTTAGAGTCATGTCAGTCTTAGTATTAACCAGTGACAGTAGTACATTTAGAGAACAACCTAAACCCTGGCATCACTACATTGGACATACATTCATCTCCCTAAACAACCCTACAAGCTACAACTTTGTGCTTAGCTAATTGAGGATCAGAGTTCTTTTTATTCAGGACACCCAAGCCACAAAGTTGCAACTCCTAGGTATACATTCTTCTTCCCTAGTTTTTCCTTCTTTCTTTCTTACTTTGGTGGAGCCTCTCCTTTGGTTGCCTTTTGATGCAATGCCACTTGTGGGTTACACACTTGGCACTGATTACTCAGCAACTTTAAGAGAGACACCCCTCTTTATTCTACTTTTCATTTTTTTTTCAGTTCATCATTTTTTTTGTAAAGGAGAAGAAGAATGCTTATGCTTAAAGGGAGAGAGGAATGTTCCTAGGCCTAGGGTGGCCTCCCCCAAACTTAAACTACTCATTGTCCCCAATGAGTGTCTGAGGTGGCACACCCCCAAACTTGTCCTAGAAGCATCTAGTCTAGGCCAAAACAAAGAGAATCTAAAAGTCCTAGGGATAGACAGAACATTCTTAAAGCAAATAACCCAGCAGCAGAAATTTGTAAAAACAGTAAGGGAAGGACTTAGAGCTACGCATGCTGAGCAATTTAAGAGCCTAGTTTTTAAACTATCCAAGGTGCCTTAAGACACTCATCCAGCATGCTTATAGATAGGCTATATAAGGTAGTCAAGACAGCAGCAAAAGAACAAAATTAAAACAGAACCAACCTAGCTACTCAGTCAGTCAAAAGCATGCAATAACTAACAAAAATTGCGGAAATCGCAAGAATTTCGCAATGACTCTACAAGGCAGATATATCAGTACGTAGCCCCTTTTGCATGCTTTTTCCAGTCATCTCAGCTATACAAAAAGGAAACTAAAACAACCTACCTATTCAGATACCATCTAACTATACTAAGCAATCCTAAACAACACAAATAAAGAACTAAAGACAGATCAGATATTGACTCAAAATAACAGAATTCACACAGTTTAACGAAAAGCAGTTTGATTTTTTTTTTTTATATAGCGAACAGAAATACTCCCTTGAGTGCTCTTCAGACTAGCACTCAGACATCCTTATCATCATCCCTCCGTGCTTTTGGAGGCGTCCATGGCTTCAGTAGGTCAGTGGGAAAGGCAGGGAAGATGCAGCCTAACTGATCAGCAACGTCCTTATCCCTCGCTTGAGCATACTCAGCCCATTGCGCCATCTTCTTCTGAAGGTCCATCAGGCAGGCCATAGAGAGGGATTGAGCAGTAGCCAGGCCGTCTAGCTCAAATTCCATATTCCCCCTTCTTCGCATTCGCAGGCCTGTAGGCAGCTCCAGATGCCCCGTGTAGGCCAGCTGCCTCTCCATCCTCTCGATTGGTACACCTGCACGTAAGCAAAGCTTAGTGATTGTGTTGGGGAAGAAAAGAGGGCCCTTACCTTTTTTGGCACAGTCTGCTATTGAGGCTGCAATGACCTCACCAACATTGATTGTGAGGCCCCTCATGATCGCATATACCAGCAGCGACCTCCCCTGATTAATGGTGGTCTCGTGGGTCACTGGGGACAGACGCCTTCGCACGAATGAAAACCAGACAGCTGCCTTGGCCGTGAGGGTAGCACTCATCAGAGTGTGCTTCCCATTGCGTGAGATCGTCCACGCTGCCTCAGGCTGGCCTATGATGCGCAGTGCTTCCTCCAAGACAGCCTCAGTTGGCGCATCAATGATCCTCGCATAGTCAGTATGCTTCTGCCCCTTGAGGCCATAGGCTTCATTGATAGCCTTGGCTGAAAAGTCAACCTCAAGCCCCCTCACCGTGGACAGGTCATCCTCAGGTTGTGTCATATTCGCGTAGAAGTCGTACACCATGCTGGAGTAGGCGGGGATGGGCGGTCTACACAACTCTTCCCAAAAATTGCGGCAGGTCTGCCAATGCATCCAGGAACCCCTTCTCGTGGAGTAGGTCCCTCTTCCTCAGTTCAATGCCCCTTGATTCGGCGTCTGAAGACACATACCTCACAGATTGAGGTTCATCTTCGGGGTATAACTTGGCCTTCCCCTTTTCCCTTGCCTTGGTTGACTCAGCCGCCTCGATCTTTAGCTTCTTCAGAGAGGGCTCACTACTAACCTTCTTCTTCTTGGATTTCTTTGAAGCTTTTGGCCGTTTGGCCTTGACAATCTTGGGGGCTTTCTTCCTCAACCGTGCCCTGGTGGTGATCTGCTGGAGGCAGTCCCCCAACGTTTCATCCATCGAATCTCCCCCCTTTGCTGGGCTATCGGGGCTGACTTCCCTCAAAGGAGAGAAGACCTCATCTTCTTCAGCCGTTTCTTCGCCTGGCGCTGATTCTTGATGTTCTTCACTTAGAATTTCTGGCTCGGGCGTTTGCGATGATGGCGATGCCTCAGGGCTCTGCGGCGGTGGAGATTGTTCAGAGCTTTGTGGAGATGGAGAAGGCTCGGGGCTTTGCGCTGGTGGAGATGGTTCAGGGCTCTGTCTGGCCGTCTCGTAGGATGGACGGCCGCTTCCTTGACTCTCCACAGTGGGAGTCTTTTCCTTGATCGGTGCGTCCCCAATCTCCATCGTCCATTTTCTTTTCTTGGGCGTGCCCACTGGTTCAGACGGCCCAGCTGGGATTTCCGTCACCACCTTCCACTTCTTCTTGCAGACAGGGAGCTTAGAAATTCGTTCAGGGCGCGCAGCTTCGGCCTCTGCTAAGGCGAGGAGTGCCTCTCTCGCAGCTGCCTCTACTTCAGTGGCCTTCTTCTTGGAAGCAGATCTCTCAGCCCGTGTAAGCACCATTTAGGAATCGAAGAGATCTGAGAATAGGAATTACAGAGGAAAAAGAAGATAGATTTCTTCAAGTCCAACGAATGAGGGAAGCGTACTGGCCACGGCTGTTCCAACGGCTATTTGAAATGATGTGAATCCCAACGGCTATTTCTGTTGCGGTTTCAGCAAATCCACCGCAATTAAATGGCCGTTGGGGATTTTTCTTGATCTAAATCCCAAGATCTTCCTCACTCAATCTTTGACTCAGCCTGATTTCTTCCCCGATTATTTATCCTCGATTCATCTCCTTGATTCCCTCCATTGATCCCCTATTAAAAGAAATAAAATTAACATCAAATTCGTAACAAAAATCACACATAAACATACAAAATAACAACCGAAAAAACAGCAAAAATAAACTAAGGCATGGCCTCGCATGGACGAGCACAGTAATCACTCGTCTTCTCTCGGTTTTTTTTTCAAGTTTCAGCTAAGAGGAAGGCCGAGAGAGTCTTCACATCTCCTTCCTCATAATAATGCTTCAATCGTGCACCATTAACCATGAACGGTTGCCCGTGCTGCAGGTTCCTAATCTCAATTGCACCATGAACAAACACGTTAGTTATAACAAAAGGACCTGACCATCTGGACTTAAGTTTGCCTGGAAATAATCTCAACCTTGAGTTAAATAACAAGACATGCTGGCCTTTCTTAAAGTCTTTAATCCTAAGTCTACTGTCATGCCAAATTTTAGTCTTTTCCTTATACATTTTAGCATTTTCATAAGACATATGTCTCAGCTCATCAAGCTCATGTAATTGCAGAGACCGCAATGTTCCCGCATCGGTCACGCAATAATTCAACTCTTTCAAGGCCCAAAATGCTTTAATTTCCAATTCGAATGGTAAGTGACATGCTTTGCCATACACAAGTCTATAAGGAGACATACCTAGGGGTGTCTTATATGCAGTCCTATATGCCCAAAGTGCATCCTCGAGTTTAAACGACCAATCTTTTCTATTGGGTTTGACCACTTTTTCGAGTATGTTTTTAATCTCCCTATTTGATATTTCAGCTTGTCCATTCGAATGTGGATGATAAGGGGTGGCTACTCTATGTCTAACATTGTATTTAGCCAACACTTTTTCCATAGCTTTATTAATAAAGTGTGTCCCTTCATCACTAATTATAGCACGAGGTGTACCAAACCTAGTAAAGATATGTCTATTAAGGAACTTAATGACTGTTTTGGCATCGTTGGTTGGACATGCTATGGCTTCTACCCATTTAGATACATAGTCTACAGCTACAAGTATGTAAAGGTTACCTGCTGATGGGGGAAATGGTCCCATGAAGTCAATGCCCCACACATCAAAGAGCTCCAACTCTAAGATGTAAGTGAGAGGCATCTCATCCTTCCGACTGAGGTTACCTGTTCTCTGGCATTCATTGCAGCTGTGTGCATGGTCGTGGGCATCTTTGAAGATCGTGGGCCAATAGTAGCCACTCTGGAACACCTTTGCAGCTGTTCTTTGGCCACCAAAGTGTCCACCATAAGAAGATGTATGGCAGTGCTGCAGCACAGACTTCGCTTCAGCAGCTGATACACACTTCCTTAGCATCCCATCTGCACATGTCTTGTAGAGTGTAGGATCGTCCCATATGAACTTCCTAGCTTCATGTAGGAACCTCTTCTTTTCTTGTCCTCCCTTGAAAGTTGGTAGTACCTGCGAAGCAAGGAAGTTAGCAATATCAGCAAACCAAGGTTCCTCATCGTTATCACGATGTGCTAATACAAAGACATGCTCATCGATAAAGGCATCAGAAATTGCGGTTTCCGCAATTTTATCGCAATTATGTTGTAATCTAGAAAGATGATCCGCAACCACATTTTCGCATCCTTTCTTATCTCTAATGTCTAGATCAAACTCCTGCAGCAACAATACCCATCTAATTAACCTAGGCTTGGCATCAGCCTTCCTCATAAGGTATTTTAGTGCAGAATGATCAGTGTACACGATTGTCCTAGTGCCTACAATGTAATTCCTAAACTTCTCGCAGGCAAACACTACAGCTAGCATTTCATTTTCTGTGGTTGTGTAATTACATTGTGCCTCATTAAGTGTCTTACTAGCATAGTATACAGGGTGTGTTAGTTTGTCAATCTTTTGTCCTAGCATAACCCCTACTGCATAGTCACTTGCATCACATAACATCTCAAATGGAAGGTCCCAATTTGGTCCTACTATAATAGGTGGTTTGACTAATGCTTCCTTAAGGGTTGTCCAGGCTAGTAAACATTCTTTTGAGAAGATGAATGGTTTGTTCAGCTCTAGAAGCTCACACAAAGGTTTGGAGATCTTTGAAAAGTTCTTAATGAACCTTCTATAGAAACCTGCGTGTCCTAAGAAACTCCTAATAGCTTTCACATTCTGAGGTTCCACTAACTTCTCTATTATCTCAATCTTGGCCCTATCGACCTCTACTCCTGCTCTAGACACTCTATGACCTAGGACTATCCCTTCTTCCACCATGAAGTGGCACTTCTCCCAATTAAGGACTAGGTTGGTCTCCTCACACCTAGCCAGGACTTGTCCTAAGTTCTCTAAACAATTTGTAAATGAATCACCAAAGACTGAGAAGTCATCCATAAATATCTCTATCATGGATTCATCTAAGTCAGAGAAGATGGCCAACATGCACCTTTGGAACGTTGCTGGTGCATTGCATAAGCCAAAAGGCATTCTGCGAAAAGCAAATGTTCCAAAGGGACAGGTGAAGGTTGTCTTCTCCTGATCCACAGGATCTATGGTGATTTGGTTATATCCAGAATAATCGTCTAGAAAGCAGTAATAAGCTCTACCAGCTATCCTATCTAACATCTGGTCGATAAATGGTAAAGGGAAGTGATCTTTTTTTGTTTCTTTATTCAATTTTCTATAGTCCATACAGACTCTCCATCCTGTAATAGTTCTAGTTGGAATCAGTTCATTGCTCTCATTCACTACTACTGTCATCCCCCCCTTCTTAGGTACACATTGTATTGGACTCACCCACTGACTACTAGCTATAGGGAAGATTACACCTGCATCTAACCATTTTATGATCTCTTTTTTAACTACCTCTTTCATAGAGGGGTTCAGCCTACGTTGGTGATCTACTCGGGGTGTATGCTCTTCTTCCAATATTATCTTATGCATGCAGTAGGAAGGGCTAATACCTCTAATGTCAGCAATCGTCCATGCAATAGCCTTTTTATGTTGCTTAAGTAATAAGATCAACTCAATTTCATGCTTTGCACTCAGTTTGGATGAGATAATAACAGGCAGAGTGTTGCGTGCTCAATGTGTAAAGATAAATAAGCAAGAAAGTAGAGAGAGCACTCAGAACATGCAAGCATACATGGTCTCACAGCAAGTAGTAAGTATATTTCATTCGTTTTTTCCACAGAGACTTATGTTTAGCTATTCGCGAAGTGTATTTGTTAAGAAAGATGAGGTGGATTTGATGGGGTAAAATTGGTTTTTAATTATCTAATTTTTGCTGAATGTGTAAAGGAATATAACATAAACAAATGCAAGTTGAAATTAGACTCAAAGGACAAGAGATGGAATTGATAAACGAAGAAGAAAACAGCTAAACAGAATGAAAATTTAGCAGAATTGCGGGGACCGCACTGTTTCCGCAATTAAACAGCAGCGAAAGTGTGTAATTGGGTGAGTTAAGGGCTACTAATGACTATCCTATAGGCATTATTATACGATTCTCAAGCACTGGATCTACTCTCTATGCATCAAACTCACTCTATCTCATGTATCGTCCGATTCCATGCCTTAGATTCCTAAGTTTACTCGACTTCAAAGTAAGGTCTTATTCATCTTGTTAAAACAGAAGTGTTTAGTTTGTACTAGGGAAACGCCTATTCCTAGGCCGTTTCCTGATTACCATGAAAGGCTAGCATGATTATATGACTCTGAACTCTTACTCCTTCCAGAGGTTAGGAGTTCTTTGGACAAAATGGATGGCCAATCGAAATTGCCCGTGGGATGAAGCTTACATACAATCAATGTTTCGAAGGCGATCCTACATGCTTGGTTCACGTTTTTTAGCCTATAGTTCTGTCATTAGCATGCCCCTAAGTGACTTAGCTACTCATGGATATATAGAGAACAGAAATGTAAGATGAAACAGACATGCTTAGAAGGGAAATAAACTTAAAACAGCAAGACAAAACCGTAGCAGCAGAAGAAGGAAACCGTGAAATGAAACTTGCACTCTGATTACTTTGAATGTTGAACGAACAAAGAGAAACTTAAAGGCAGTAATTCAAAGACAGACAACAACGAAATGCAGTAACTAAAACACTAAACTAGGAACAACAATGATCAAAACTGGAAATTAGAAGAAGAACGACAGAAAACAGTAAAATGGCGCTTGAAAGCTTCGTTGCAGTCGCCTCGAATGAAGGGGATGAAAGGTCAGCCTTGCTTGGATGAATCCAATCGAGAGAGAAGAAGAATCTCCTCTCCTTCCTATCAGATTATCGATTCCAACAGCTGAGACTCTCACTCCAACAGACGGCAAAGGAAAACAGGGAGAAAAAGTGGACTGTGAGAAGGCTTCTACGCTTTCGGATGATGTTTGAACCTCCGACTTTGACCCCCTTTTATAGTAGTTTGCAGGTGCGTTTGGGCCAAGGAGAACCATCAATCTTCAACGACGTATATCAGAATGGATGGAGGAGAAAGAATGAATCCCTGAAATTACGGAAATTAACAGAAAAGGATCAGTCAACTTACGGTTTTCACTTGAATAATTGCGGCCTCAGCAATGTTTTCGCAATGCTGTCGCAATGCAGTTTTTTCATTCTTTTCCTTCGGTTTTGAACCCTTTTCTTTCCTATTGTGCATAAGTCCTAATTTAGCTACCTTCTTCTCATTTTCATATTTAAGCATAGGTCTAGGCCAAATGCTATCAAAAACACCTAAAATTGCACATCTTCTTAAGCTAAATGGGTCCTAAATAAGTCACTTTCAGAGACTTAACACACCCCCAAACTTAAGGCTTTGCTTGTCCTCAAGCATACTAAGGACTTCCCTAGGCTGCTGTTTCACCTTCTTTAACCACCTACTGACTCCCCTATATCCCTATCTATAGCACTGCTGTCCTGTGACACACTTCTTAGTTTAAAACTACCCTCTTATCTAGCTTCTTCTGACTTCGCCTGCCTAACACTCACCTGCTTTTATTAACTTCCTACAACTGATCTATTCGCTTTTGTCATATCATGCCACTATCCCTAAGGTTTCAAATTCTGCCTAGCTTTACCTCAGACTCAGTACATGCTTCTAGTTTTATTCTTAATTTGTCTAGGATTCCTTAGAGTCATGCCAGTCTTAGTATTAACGGTGACAGTAGTACTTTTAAAGAACAACCTAAACCCTGGCATCACTACATTGGATAAACACTCATCTCCCTAAACAACCCTACGAGTTACAACTTTGTGCTTAGCTAATTGAGGATCAGAGTTCTTTTTAAATAGGACATCTAAGCCACAAAGTTATAACTCCTAGGTATACATTCTTCTTCCCTTTTCTTTTCCCTTTTTCTTACTTAGGTGGGGCCTCTCCTTTGGTTGCCTTTTGATGCAATGCCACTTGTGGGTCACACACTTGGCACTGATTACTTAGCAACCTAAGAGAGACCCCCCTCTTTATTCTATTTTTCATTTTTTTTCAGTTCATCATTTTTTGTAAGGGAGAAGAAGAATGCTTATGTTTCTAAGGGAGAGAGGAATGTTCCTAGGCCTAGGGTGGCCTCCCCCAAACTTCAACTACTCATTGTCCCCAATGAGTGTCTGAGGTGGCACACCCCCAAACTTGTCCTAAAAGCATCTAGTCTAAAGTAAAACAAAGAGAATCTAAAAGCCCTAGGTATAGACAGAACATTTAAAAGAAAATATCACAGCAACAGTAATTAAAAAAAACAGACGGTTAAGGGCTCAAAGCTGTGCATGCTGAGCTTTTTAGAGGTCGATTTAAACTATCAAAGGGTGTCCTATGACACTCATCCAGCATGCATTTAGATAAGCTATATAAGGCAGTCATGTTAGCAGGAAAAGATAGAATTTAAACAGATCACAGCCTAGCTAAACAGACAGTCCAAAACATGCTTTTAGTCATGAAAATTGCGGGTACCGCAATTATTTCGCAATTAGATCAGGGCAGATATAACATTGATTAAGGCCCCTAAGCATGCTTTTTCCAGTCACTCAAGCTTCCTAAAAATAAAACTAAACTATCCTACCTAGTCAGCTAACATCAGACTATACTAAGCAAAAGGAAAAACATAAAACTAAACATCTAAAACAGATCAAAATTGAACCAAAAACAGCATAATTCACATGGTCCTATCAGAAAGCAGAAAATTGTTTTTTTTTTCTAAGGGAACAGCAATACTCCCTTTAGTGCACTTCAAACCAGCACTTAAACTCCTTCATCCTCATCTGGTTGCCGTGGTCGTGGGGGCACCCATGGAGTCAGGAGATGTGTGGGGAAGTCAGGGAAGATGCACCCCAGTTGGTCTGCAACTTCCTTGTCCCTCGCCTGCGCATAAGTGGCCCATTGAGCCATTCTCCTCTGCATATCCATCAGGCAGGCCATGGATAGGGACTGTTCAGCAGCCAGCCTATCCAGTTCAAACTCCATATTCCCCTTCCTTCTCAGCCTCAGGTTAGCAGGCAGCTCCAAGTGGCCCGTGTAGGCCATCTGCTGCTCCAGGCGCTCGGTGGGGACTCCTGCAAGCAAACATAGCTTGGTTATGGTATTAGGGAAAAACAGTGGTCCCTTACCTTTCTTGGCGCATTCAGCAATGGCCGCAGTGATGACTTCTCCCACATTGATCGTGAGACCTCTCATTATCGCATACACCAGCAGCGATCGGCTCTGGTTGATTGTAGTCTCGTGAGTCACAGGGGACAATCTCCTTCGCACGAACGAAAACCAAACAGCTGCCTTAGCCGTGAGGTTGGCACTCATGAGAGTGTGCCTCCCATTGCGTGACACGGTCCAGGAAGCTTCAGGCTGGCCAATGGTGCGAATGGCCTCTTCCAGCACTGCCTCAGTAGGCTCATCAACGATCCGTGCATAATCTGTATGTGTTTGGCCTTTGAGACCATAGGCTTCGTTGATGGCCTTGGCTGAGAAATCCACTTCTACCCCTCTGACCACAGACAGGCCATCCTCAGGGCTGAGCACATTGGCGTAGAAATCATACACCATGCTCGTGTAGGCTGGATTGGGCGGTCTGCAGAATTCCTCCCAGCCATGGTTGATCACTCCTGCGCGCAAGAACTGCGGCAGGTCAGCAGGTCGGTCGAGGAAGCCTTTCTCGTGCAGCAACTCCCTCTTCCTTAACTCAACGCCCCTGGATTCAGCGTCAGATGAAACATACCTCACTGACTGAGGTTCGTCTTCAGGGTAGAGTTTGGCCTTCCCCTTATCTGCTGGCTTGGCTGACTCGGCAGCCTCAACCTTGAGTCGTTTGAGCGAAGGCTCAGTGCTCTCTTTGTCTGCTGAAGGCACCCTCTTGGCCTTCTTCTTCTTCAGTCTCTTGGATCGCTTGGCCTTGACAATCTTGGCCTTCTTCCTCTTCTTGAGCTTAGCCTTGATATTGATCTGCTGGAGGCATGCCCCCAACGTCTCTTCCATGGAATCATCCTGCCGTTCAGGACTCTCGGCACTAGCTTCCCTTGCAGGCGAGAAGACCTCGTCTTCACCACCTTCCCCACTGCCCTGAGTGGATTCCTGGTACTCCCCATAGGGGAATTCAGGATCAGGCTGTGGAGGCGTGTGCGAAGGTGTGGCACTCTGCTCTGCTGTAGGCGTCTGCACGGAATTCAGTGGTGAAGACGGCGTCGCAGGGCTCTGTGCAGGCGGTGACGATGAAAGCTCCGGGCTGTGCACTGGTTCAGATGATGAAGGGTTGTGCGCAGGTGAGGCAGACGGCGACGAACTCTTCTTTGGCGACACGTGGGACGCACGATCCGTTTCTTGACTCTCCACAGAGGGAGTCTTGGCTTTGCTTGGTTCGGCGGCCGTCTCGACACTCCACCGGCGTTTCTTGGGCGTGCCCGCTGGTTCAGAAGGTCCAGCAGGGATCTCAGTGACAACCCTCCACTTCTTCCTACGGATCGGAAGCTTGGGAAGAGGTCCGGCGCGTACAGCCCCAGCATCTGCAAGGGTCAGAAGTGCTTCCCTCGCAGCCGCTTCAGCTGCATCATCGGCCTTCTTCTTGGCTGCGGATCTTTCAGCCCTTGTGGACACCATTGTCGAATCTTGGAGGTTTGGAGAGAAGGATCAAAGATGAAGAGAATCTCAGTTTTCTTGGAAATCAGAGAATGAGAGAATCGTATCGATCGAGCGCCTTCTAACGGATATAAAGGCAACGGCTAAATCCCAACGGCTCTATTTTGCGGATCCTGCAATTCCAGCGCAATTCTAGGGATATTTTTTCATCAAAATCTCAAACTTTGCTCGTCCGTATCTTTTATTTGGCTCGATCGCTTTTTGATTTTTAAAGCTGGGATTACTCTCCTTGATTCCCTCTTTCGATTCCCTACAAAAAGAAATAAAAACAATATCAAATACGTAATTAAAATCACACAACAAAACACACAAATGACAACCGGAAAATCGCAAAAAATAAACTAAGGCATGAGCCTTATGTTGACGAGCACAGTAACCACTCGTCCTCTCTCGTTCTCATTGTCACGCTTCAGTCAAGAGGAAGGCCGAGAGAGTCTTCACATCTCCTTCCTCATAGTAATGCTTCAACCTCGCCCCATTGACCATAAATGGTTGGCCTTGCTGCAAGTTTTTTATCTCTATGGCACCATGAACAAACACATTAGTAATGACAAATGGACCCGACCATCTAGACTTAAGTTTCCCTGGAAATAGTTTCAACCGTGAGTTAAACAACAATACAAGTTGACCCTTCTTAAAGTCCTTAACTCTAAGTCTACTATCGTGCCAAATCTTGGTTTTTTCCTTGTACATCTTAGCATTTTCATAGGCCATATGCCTAAGCTCATCAAGCTCATGTAATTGCAAAGACCTCAGTGTCCCCGCATCTTTTACACAAAAATTTAATTCCTTCATGGCCCAAAATGCTTTGTTTTCTAACTCAAGTGGTAAGTGACAAGCCTTGCCATATACCAGCCTATAAGGGGACATTCCTAGAGGTGTCTTATATGCTGTCCTATAAGCCCAAAGTGCATCCTCAAGCTTGAAGGACCAGTCTTTCCTATTAGGTTTGACTACTTTTTCTAGGATGTTCTTAATTTCCCTATTTGAGATTTCAGCTTGGCCATTTGAGTGTGGGTGATAGGGAGTGGCTACTCTATGTCTAATGTTATACTTAGCCAATACTTTTTCCATAGCCTTGTTAATGAAATGTGACCCCTCATCACTAATGATAGCACGAGGTGTCCCAAACCTAGTAAAAATGTGCCTATGCAAGAAGTTGGTGACTGTTTTAGCATCATTATTAGGACATGCTTTGGCCTCTACCCACTTGGACACATAATCCACTGCCACTAATATGTAGAGGTTACCTGATGATGGGGGGAATGGCCCCATGAAGTCAATGCCCCATACATCAAAGAGCTCTAACTCTAAGATGTAGGTGAGGGGCATCTCATCCTTTCGACTGAGGTTACCTGTTCTTTGGCATTCATCACAGCTGTGGGCATAGTTGTGGGCATCTTTGAAGATCGTTGGCCAATAATAGCCACTCTGAAATACCTTTGCAGCTGTTCTTTGGCCACCAAAGTGTCCACCATAAGGAGATGTGTGACAGTGCTGCAGCACAGACTTCGCTTCAGCAGCTGAAACACACTTCCTTAGCAAGCCATCAGCACAGGTTCTGTAAAGTGTGGGGTCGTCCCAGATGAATTTCCTTGCTTCATGAAGGAACCTCTTCTTCTCTTGTCCTCCCTTGAACACTGGTAATACCTGTGATGCACGGAAGTTAGCAATGTCAGCAAACCAAGGTTCCTCGTCGTTATCACGATGAGTCAAAGCAAAGACATGTTCATCAATAAAAGCATTAGAAATTGCGGAGTCCGCAATTTTGTCGCAATTGTGCTGCAATCGAGACAGGTGATCTGCAACCACGTTTTCACATCCTTTCTTGTCCCGAATGTCCAAATCAAATTCCTGCAGCAATAACACCCATCTAATCAACCTAGGCTTTGCATCAGCCTTCCTCATAAGATATTTCAAGGCAGAATGGTCAGTATATACAATTGTCCTAGTGCCTACAATATAGTTTCTGAATTTTTCGCAAGCAAACACTACAGCAAGCATCTCTTTTTCAGTAGTGGTATAATTACATTGAGCCTCATTCAAGGTCTTACTAGCATAATAGACAGGGTGTGTTAGCTTGTCAATCTTCTGGCCTAACATCACTCCTACAGCATAGTCACTGGCATCACATAACATCTCAAAGGGCAGATCCCAATTTGGTCCTACTATGATAGGGGCTGTGACTAGTGCTTTCTTAAGGGTGGTCCAAGCTACTACACATTCCTTAGAGAAGATGAAGGGCCTATTTAGCTCTAATAGCTCACACAGAGGCTTGGCTATCTTAGAAAAGTCCTTAATGAACCTTCTGTAGAAGCCAGCATGCCCTAAGAAGCTTCTAATGGCTTTGACATTCTGGGGCTCTACCAACTTCTCTATGATCTCAATTTTGGCTCGGTCAACTTCGACTCCTGCCCTCGACACTCTATGTCCTAAGACAATCCCCTCATCCACCATAAAATGGCATTTTTCCCAATTTAAGACTAGGTTGGTCTCCTCACACCTAGCCAGGACTTGTCCTAGGTTTTCTAGACAGTTTGAAAATGAGTCCCCAAAGACTGAGAAGTCATCCATGAATATTTCTATCATGGACTCATCCAACTCAGAGAAGATTGCCATCATGCACCTTTGGAAAGTTGCCGGTGCATTGCATAAGCCAAAAGGCATTCTGCGAAAGGCAAAGGTTCCAAAAGGGCAAGTAAAGGTGGTCTTCTCTTGATCCTTAGGGTCTATAGTTATTTGATTATAGCCTGAATAGCCATCTAAGAAACAATAGTAGGCTCTACCAGCTATTCTGTCTAACATCTGGTCAATGAACGGAAGAGGAAAATGGTCTTTTTTAGTTTCTTTATTTAATTTCCTGTAATCCATACACACTCTCCACCCTGTGACAGTCCTTGTTGGAATCAGTTCGTTGTTCTCATTGACTACCACAGTTATTCCCCCCTTTTTAGGTACACATTGGATGGGGCTCACCCACTGGCTACTAGCTATTGGGAAGATCACTCCTGCATCTAACCATTTTATTATTTCCTTCTTTACTACCTCTTTCATAGAGGGGTTTAGCCTACGCTGGTGATCTACCCTAGGTGTGTGCTCTTCCTCTAGTATAATTTTGTGCATGCAATAAGAAGGGCTAATGCCTCGAATATCAGCAATAGTCCATGCTATAGCCTTCCTATGTTGCTTAAGCAGTAAAATCAGTTCAACCTCATGCTTTTCACTTAATGTAGACGAAATGATAACAGGCAGAGTTTCATTACTTCCTAAATATGCATACTTGAGGTGAGTAGGTAGTGGTTTCAGTTCTAAAACAGGTGGATGCTCAATGGAGGGCTTTAAAGGATTCACAGATCTATCAGTTAAATCTATATTCATACATACATGTTGTGGTTTATCTACAGGCATATCCATTATGTCAGATACATTCAAGTCAGCTATATCTAATTGTACATATTCGTTAGCATGCTTAGTTAATAATACATGCTCTAATTGTTCCTCCATCAAGGAGTCTACTACGTCCATGCTAGCACAGGATTCAAGGTCAGAGGGGTACCTTAAAGCTTTATATACGCTAAACTTCACCTCTTCATCATGAACCCTCATAGTGAGCTCACCTTTTTGGACGTCTATAAGTGCCCTACCTGTGGCTAGAAATGGTCTGCCTAGCAGGATGGGGACTTCCTTGTCTGCCTCATAGTCCAGGACAATGAAATCTGCAAGGAAAATAAACTTGTCAACTTTAACTAGAATATCCTCAATTTTACCTTCTGGATATGCAATGGATCTGTCTGCTAGTTGTAAAGTGACAGTGGTTGGACGTGCTTCTCCTATTCCCAACTGGCGGAATAGGGACAGGGGCATGAGATTTATGCTGGCGCCCAGGTCACAAAGCGCTCTGCCCACATGCCTGCCTCCAAGTTCTACAGGTAAGGTGAAGGAACCAGGATCCTTCTCCTTCTTGGGCAGCTTGTTCTGGAGGATGGCACTGCACTCCTCAGTGAGGTTTACTGTTTCAAACTCACCAATTATTTTTTTGTTAGTAATGATGTCCTTCAAAAACTTTACATAAGAAGGCATAGACTGTAAAACTTCTACAAAAGGAATGTTAACATGCACTTGCTTAAGAATTTCTAAGAACTTATTAAAATGAACTTCCTGTTCCTGCTTCTTCTTAAGCCTTCGAGGGTATGGAGGTGGTGGCACATATGCAGGTATGTCAGGGCGCTTTAGGATAGGTGGAGGCCTTGGAATTTCTTCTACCTCCTCAATAATTGGTTCTAGCCTAGCTCCTGATGTGCTAGTTGGTGGTGGACCTTGGTTTGGTAGAGACTCCAGTGGAGCACTAGACTCAGTGTTCTCTACTCTCTTTGGTATGTCTTTTGTGTTGCTCACCAGTGGTCTTCCACTCCTAAGTTCAATTGCTTGAACTTGTTCTTTACCATCTCTCCTTGGTACCTCGGTGTCAGCAGGGAGTCTACCTTGGGGCCTACTCTTAAGTTCATTGGCTAATTGGCCTATTTGGTTTTCTAGGCTCCTAAGAGTAGCTTGCTGGCTTTGAAGCGTAGCATCATTCTTAGCGATGTATTCCTTGAGTAGGTTTTCTACAGAAGATCCTACAGGTTGATTGTATGGTTTTTGGTACATTGACTGGTTATGTTGGGGAGTGAAACCAGGTGTTCCACTCGGTCTAGGTTGGTTAGAATTTTGGTTAGTGTTTTGTTGGCCACCCCATGACAGGTTAGGGTGGTTTCTCCAACCAGGGTTATAGGTGTTGGAGTAGGGGTTATTCCTAGGCTGCTGCTGGCTTCCAATGTAGCAGACTGAGGATGGATTCCCAGGGCAGTATTCATACAGGTGCCCTTCCCCACAGAATCCACATATAAGTGCCTCTCCTTGACTTGGTTGGGTGCCCATTGACATGGCTGTGGCGGTATTGGCACTGGTTTGGAGATTGGCCTGAGCCATTTGCTTAACTAGGTTGGTCAGGGCGTTTATTTGGGTGCTCATTGCACTTAGAGCATCCTTGTCTTGAGCCCTAGTTGGCTCAACTGGATCATCTGACCACCTACAGTGAGATGCTGAGATCTTCTCCAAGATCTCATAGGCTTCGTTGTAACTCTTGGACAACATGGAACCTCCAGCGGATGAGTTTAGAACTTGTCTGGTGCTGGGGTTGCATCCTTTAAAGAAGACTTCTATTTGGATACACCATGGGATGCCATGGTGTGGACATTTAATGAGAAGGTCTTTGAATCTTGTCCAAGCTTCGTGAAGAGACTCACTTGGAGCTTGTTTGAATTTGATGATATCATCACGAAAGGTCGAATTCCTATCTGGTGGGAAATATTTGACTAGGAATTTTTCTGCTAAGTCTGTCCAATTGAGGACAGATCCTGAGGGTAATGAATTTAACCACGTTTTGGCTTTGTCCCTCAAAGAGTAAGGGAACAGATATAGCCTCAGGGCTTCTTGGGAAACTCCAGGAATCAGGAATGTGTCACTAACTCCTAGGAAGTTCCTAAGGTGGTTATGGGGGTCCTCATTTTCTATTCCAAAGAATTGTCCCACAGTGGACAACATTTGGAACATCACTGGCTTTAACTCGAATGAGTTGGCAGTGATTTCAGGACGGATTATGCTGGGGTTCAGCTCCCCAGGCATAGGTACGAGGTATGAAAGGATGGCGCTATCCTTGTCATTCGCTATTTCAATGGGATTGCGAGTGACAGGCACCAGGTTTTGATCTATTCCAGCCATTTCTTCTTGAGCGGATTGCGGAGACTCTGCGGTTTCAGCAATTATTTGAGGTAAGAGGGGTTGTTTAAAGAGACGTTTCTTGGCTCTATTTCTAGCTTTAAATAATCTCTCAGGCTCAGGGTTGAACTCTAGATCACTACTTGGAGTCTCATTCATAAACTACCCTAAATGGTACCTGAAAAAGAAATGGAAATGGATCAAATCCAATGGAAAATATCTTGGTGTTTCAGACTTAACAAACTTCGTTTTCACTTAAAATAAGTCCCCGGCAGCGGCGCCAAAAACTTGTTGCGTGCTCAATGTGTAAAGATAAATAAGCAAGAAAGTAGAGAGAGCACTCAGAACATGCAAGCATACATGGTCTCACAGCAAGTAGTAAGTATATTTCATTCGTTTTTTCCACAGAGACTTATGTTTAGCTATTCGCGAAGTGTATTTGTTAAGAAAGATGGGGTGGATTTGATGGGGTAAAATTGGTTTTTAATTATCTAATTTTTGCTGAATGTGTAAAGGAATATAACATAAACAAATGCAAGTTGAAATTAGACTCAAAGGACAAGAGATGGAATTGATAAACGAAGAAGAAAACAGCTAAACAGAATGAAAATTTAGCAGAATTGCGGGGACCGCACTGTTTCCGCAATTAAACAGCAGCGAAAGTGTGTAATTGGGTGAGTTAAGGGCTACTAATGACTATCCTATAGGCATTATTATACGATTCTCAAGCACTGGATCTACTCTCTATGCATCAAACTCACTCTATCTCATGTATCGTCCGATTCCATGCCTTAGATTCCTAAGTTTACTCGACTTCAAAGTAAGGTCTTATTCATCTTGTTAAAACAGAAGTGTTTAGTTTGTACTAGGGAAACGCCTATTCCTAGGCCGTTTCCTGATTACCATGAAAGGCTAGCATGATTATATGACTCTGAACTCTTACTCCTTCCAGAGGTTAGGAGTTCTTTGGACAAAATGGATGGCCAATCGAAATTGCCCGTGGGATGAAGCTTACATACAATCAATGTTTCGAAGGCGATCCTACATGCTTGGTTCACGTTTTTTAGCCTATAGTTCTGTCATTAGCATGCCCCTAAGTGACTTAGCTACTCATGGATATATAGAGAACAGAAATGTAAGATGAAACAGACATGCTTAGAAGGGAAATAAACTTAAAACAGCAAGACAAAACCGTAGCAGCAGAAGAAGGAAACCGTGAAATGAAACTTGCACTCTGATTACTTTGAATGTTGAACGAACAAAGAGAAACTTAAAGGCAGTAATTCAAAGACAGACAACAACGAAATGCAGTAACTAAAACACTAAACTAGGAACAACAATGATCAAAACTGGAAATTAGAAGAAGAACGACAGAAAACAGTAAAATGGCGCTTGAAAGCTTCGTTGCAGTCGCCTCGAATGAAGGGGATGAAAGGTCAGCCTTGCTTGGATGAATCCAATCGAGAGAGAAGAAGAATCTCCTCTCCTTCCTATCAGATTATCGATTCCAACAGCTGAGACTCTCACTCCAACAGACGGCAAAGGAAAACAGGGAGAAAAAGTGGACTGTGAGAAGGCTTCTACGCTTTCGGATGATGTTTGAACCTCCGACTTTGACCCCCTTTTATAGTAGTTTGCAGGTGCGTTTGGGCCAAGGAGAACCATCAATCTTCAACGACGTATATCAGAATGGATGGAGGAGAAAGAATGAATCCCTGAAATTATGGAAATTAACAGAAAAGGATCAGTCAACTTACGGTTTTCACTTGAATAATTGCGGCCTCAGCAATGTTTTCGCAATGCTGTCGCAATGCAGTTTTTTCATTCTTTTCCTTCGGTTTTGAACCCTTTTCTTTCCTATTGTGCATAAGTCCTAATTTAGCTACCTTCTTCTCATTTTCATATTTAAGCATAGGTCTAGGCCAAATGCTATCAAAAACACCTAAAAGTGCACATCTTCTTAAGCTAAATGGGTCCTAAATAAGTCACTTTCAGAGACTTAACACAGAGTATCACCACTTCCTAGATATGCATACTTAAGATGTGCAGGCAGTGGTTTTAACTCTAAGATAGGTGGATGCTCAATGGATGGTTTTAATGGATTCATGGATCTTTCAGTCAAATCACTAGTCATACAAACATGCTGAAGTTTATCCACATGTATATCCATTATTTCAGAAATATTTAAGTCAGTTACATCTAATTGTACATAATCATTGGCATGCTTAATCAATAATTCATGCTCAAGCTGTTCCTCCATTAGTGAATCTACTATGTCCATACTTGCACAAGATTCAGAGTCAGAAGGGTACCTTAGGGCTTTAAAAACACTAAACTTAACCTCCTCATCATGAACCCTCATGGTGAGCTCACCTTTCTGGACATCAATCAGGGCCCTACCTGTGGCTAGAAATGGTCTGCCTAATAGGATGGGGACCTCCTTGTCTGCTTCATAATCCAGGATGATGAAGTCTGCAAGAAAAATAAACTTGTCAACCTTTACAAGAATATCCTCAATCTTACCCTCAGGGTATGCTATGGATCTGTCTGCAAGTTGTAAGGTGACAGTGGTAGGACGTGCTTCTCCTATTCCCAGCTGGCGGAATAGTGATAGAGGCATGAGATTTATGCTGGCTCCCAGGTCACAAAGAGCTCTGCCCACGTGCTTGCCTCCCAACTCCACTGGTAGGGTGAAGGAACCAGGATCCTTCTCCTTCTTTGGTAGCTTGTTCTGGAGTATAGCACTGCACTCCTCAGTGAGATTCACTGTTTCAAATTCACCAATAATTTTTTTGTTAGTGATTATATCCTTTAAAAATTTAACATAAGAAGGCATGGATTGCAAAACCTCTACAAATGGAATATTAACATGCACTTGTTTAAGAATTTCTAAAAATTTGTTAAAGTGCACTTCTTGTTCTTGTTTTTTCTTTAGCCTTCGAGGGAATGGAGGTGGTGGCACATATGCAGGCACTTCAGGTCGCCTCAGGATAGGTGGAGGCCTTGGAATTTCTTCTAGCTCTTCTATGATTGGTTCCATCCTCGCCCCTGATGTGCTTGATGATGGTTGACCATGGTTTGGCAGAGATTCCAGTGGAGCACTAGACTCTTCGTTCTCTACTCTCTTTGGGGTTTCTTTAGTGTTGCTTACCAATGGTCTCCCACTTCTAAGTTCAATTGCTTGAACTTGCTCTTTTCCATCCCTTCTTGGCACCTCAGTGTCAGTAGGAAGTCTACTTTTAAGTTCATTGGCTAGTTGCCCTATTTGGTTCTCTAGGCTCCTAAGGGTAGCTTGCTGACTTTGTAGAGTGGCATCATTCTTGGCAATGTACTCCTTAAGTAAATTTTCTACAGAAGAACCTATTGGTTGGTTATATGGTTTTTGATACATGGATTGGTTATTTTGGGGAGTGAAACCAGGTGTTCCACTTGGTCTTGGTTGGTTGGGAGCTTGGTTAGTATTTTGTTGGCCACCCCATGAAAGATTTGGGTGGTTCCTCCAACCAGGATTGTAAGTGTTAGAATAGGGGTTGTTCCTAGGCTGCTGTTGGCTTCCAACATAGCAGACTGAGGCTGGATTCCCAGGGCAGTATTCATACAGGTGCCCTTCCCCACAGAATCCACAGATTAGTGTCTCACCTTGACTTGTTTGTGCCCCCATGGAGATGGCTGCTGCGGTGTTGACACTGGTTTGGAGATTGGTTTGAGCCATTTGTTTGACTAGGTTGGTCAGGGCGTTTATTTGGCTACTCATGGCACTGAGTGCATCCTTGTCTTGAGCTCTACTTGGCTCTACTGGATCATCTGACCACCTACAGTGAGATGCTGAGATCTTCTCCAGGATCTCATAGGCTTCATTATAGCTTTTAGAAAGCATGGAACCACCAGCTGATGAATTTAACACTTGCCTTGTGGTGGGGTTGCATCCTTTGAAAAAGACTTCTATTTGGATACACCATGGAATGCCATGGTGTGGACATTTAAGCAGAAGGTCCTTGAACCTTGTCCAAGCTTCGTGAAGAGACTCATTTTCAGCTTGCTTGAATTTAATAATGTCATCACGAAAATTTGAATTCCTATCAGGTGGGAAATATTTGACTAGGAATTTCTCAGCCAGATCTGTCCAATTGACAACTGATCCGGAAGGTAATGAGTTTAACCACGTTTTGGCTTTGTCCCTTAAGGAATAAGGGAAGAGGTAAAGCCTCAAACCTTCTTGGGAAACTCCAGGGATAAGGAAGGTATCACTGACTCCTAGGAAGTTTCTAAGATGGTTGTGGGGGTCCTCATTTTCCACTCCAAAGAATTGTCCCACAGTGGACAACATTTGGAACATTACTGGCTTTAACTCGAATGAGTTGGCAGTAATTTCAGGGCGGATTATGCTTGGGTTTAGCTCTCCAGGCATAGGTACTAGGTAGGAGAGGATGGCACTATCCTTGTCATTCGCTATTTCGATGGGATTGCGAGTGGTAGGTACCGGATTTGGGTCTGGTCTTTCCATTTCTTCTTGATAGAATTGCGGAGACTCCGCGGTTTCAGCAATTATTTGAGGTATAGAGGGTTGGTTAAAGAGACGTTTCTTGGCTTTGTTTCTGGCCCTAAGTAATCTCTCAGGCTCAGGGTTGAACTCTAGATCGCTACTTGAATGCTCATTCATAAACTAACCCAATGGTACCTGCAAAAGAAATGAGAAAAGATTAGTTCCAATAGATATTAAGATTTGTCTTTCTAACTTAACAAACTTCGTTTTCGCTAAACTAAATCCCCGGCAGCGGCGCCAAAAACTTGTTGCGTGCTCAATGTTTAAAAGAAATATGCAATAATAGAGCACTCAAAACATGCAAGCATACATGATCTTGTAGCAAGTAATAAGTATTTTTTTCATTCGATTTCCCACAGAGATTTATTCTTAGTTACTCGTGAAGTGTATTGTTAAGCAAGAATGGGTGGATTAAATGGGGTAGATTTGGTTTTAGAATGCCTAATTACTAAGGAATATGTAAATGATGGAAGCATAAACAAATGCAAGTAAATGATAAACTCAAATGTAAAGAGAAGAGATTAATAAACGAAGAGGAAAATGACTAAGGTAAGATTTCAACTAACGGAATTGCGGAAACAGCAATTATATCGCAAAGTACTTAACAGCAAAATGTGTGTAAAGTGTGGAAACAAGGGCTACTAACGACTCCTCTATAGGCTTTTTCCTACGATTCTCAAGCAGTAGATCAACTCATCATGCATCAAACTAACTCATTCTCATGTATCTTCCGATTTCATGCATTAGATTCTTTAGTTTACTCATGTCCAAGTAAGGTCTTAAGCATCTTGTTAAAACAGCGAGTTGTGATTTGTACTAGGAAAACGCCTATTCCTAGGTCGTTTTCTGGCTACCTTGAGAGGCTAGCATGAATGTATGACTCTGAACTCTTACTCCTTCCGAAGGTTAGGAGTTCTTTGGACAAAATGGATGGCCAATCGAAATTACCCGTGGGATGAAGCTTACATACAATCAATGCATTCGAGAGCTATCCTACATGCTTGATTCACGTGTTTTAACCTATAGTCTTGTTATTAGTCTGCCCTTTTATGATTTAGTTACTCATGGATGCTGATAGAATAGAAAGAGTAGATGAAGAAGACATGCTTAGAAGAAGATTAAAGACAAAACAGAAACAGAAAACAGTAGGCAGAGAAGGTAACGAAATTGCAAAGTAATGAATTGTGCGTTTGATTAACCAATCGTTTGAACGAAACAAATGCTGACTTGGAATAACTAAAGTAAAAACAGAAAGCAACGAAATGGAATAGAGTAGCGAATACAAGGAAAATAACAACAAACAGTACTGAAAATGGAAAGCTAAAACAGAAAAACGAAGAGATCCAAGCGTGATCGCCTCGTCGCACACGCCTCGGCTGAAGGGAGAGAAAGGCAAGCCTTGCTTGGATGAATCCAATCAGAAGAGAAGATGAATCTTCTCTCCTTCCTATCAGATTGTTGACTCCAACAGCTGAACCTTTCAAACCAACAGACAGAAGAGAGAACAAGAGTGGAAGAAGCTGCGTTGAACTGAGAAGTCTACGCTGATCGAGTGTGTTTCATCCTTCCCTTTTGACCTCCTTTTATAGTGTGCTGCAGGTGCGATTGGGTCAAGGAGAACCATCCATTCTCAACGTCGTACTTCTACGTGGCTGGAGGAGAAAGAATGGATCCCTGAAATATCGGAACAAAACAGAAAAAGGTTAGCCAACTTACGGATTTCACTTAAAACATTGCGGTTTTAGCAATGTTTCCGCAATGCTTCTGCAATGCACAATTTTCATTCCTTTAACTTCGTTTTTAATTTCTTTTCTTTCCTTTTGCATATAAGTCCTAATTTAGCTTCATTCTTCTAATTCTCATATAAAAGAACAAGTTCAAGCTAAATCCTATCAAAAACACTTACAAATGCACAACTTCCTATCACAAATAAGTCCTAAAATAGTCACTTTTGGAGACGTAACAACTCCATTTCGAGATCCATGGCTTTAAGCCACTGGTCCTTGTCTATGTCATTCATTGCCTGTTTAAAGGTCAATGGATCCTCAACGCCATCATCAGGTATGACGACTTGAGTTTCAGACAAGTCGATGTAGCGGTCGGGCTGTCTTACATCCCTCCCACTGCGTCGAGGCTTTCTCAACTCTTGAGAAGGACCAGCCTGATCAACAACCTTTGTTGATCCGTCTGTAGCTTTCCTGGAAAATTCGGACAAAACAATTTTGCTCGACGGTTGATGATCTCTCATGTGGTCTTCCTCTAAGAACGTGGCATTAGTCGATACTAGTACCTTGTTCTCATGAGGATCATAAAATAAACCACATTTCGTTTCCTTGGGGTAACCTACAAATAGGCACAATTTTGAACGATGTTCCAACTTCTTTGGATTGGGTACTAGCACATGTGCCGGACACCCCCAAATCCTGAAGTGACGTAAACTACCTTTACGCCCTCTCCATAACTCATAAGGTGTTTCAGAAACACTCTTAGAGGGAACCATGTTCAAAATATATACTGCAGTCTCTACTGCATAACCCCAAAACGAACTAGGCAAATGAGCATAACTCATCATAGATCGAACCATGTTCTACTAAACATGTTCTACTAAACAAGTATCCAGGTATGACAATCATGTTCTACTAAACATGTTTCGACAACAAATAAATCATATTTACCTTGTTTTTCCTTCTCAGCCTTTTTCTCTGCAAGATACTTTGGGCAATTCCGTTTCCAGTGCCCATCTACACCACAATGGAAACATTTTCCTTTGTCTGTAGATTTAGTCTTGCTCTTAGCAGCAGCAGGTGCTTTTCCCTTCCTTTTATCTTTCTTCTTCTTTTGAATACTCTTATTCTTAATAGAAGAAAGTTCAGACCTACTCCCTGAAGATGACCCCTTTTGGAATTTTCTAGAAGTGACAACGTTTGCCTCTTTCTCTTTTCCTTTAGAAGTGTGAAGGGACTGATAGGTCTGTAGCTCGCTGAGGAGAGAAGTCAAATTATACTTTATCTTGTTCATTACCATATTGGTTCTGAACTGAAGGAAACTCTTCGGAAGAGATTCCATGATAAAGCTTACTTGACTTGACTCATCAATAGTAGCTCCGTTTACTTCCGCCACATTGAAGTGGACCATCATGTTAAGGACATGCTCCCTAACAGAGGTACCCTCTTTCATGCGAGAGTTGTAAACGTATTTGAGGGCTTAATGACAGACCGATGAGGACGGTAGTCCAAACATCTCCTGTAATGAAGACATGATTTCTTTAGCAGAAACCATATCCTCGTGCTTCTTAGCTAACACATCAGATATGTTGGCTAAGATATAGACTCGGGCTTTATCATTAGCCCTTGTCCATCTATCATATGCTTCTCGAACAGTTCGAGTCGCATCTGAGCTAGGAGGGGGAGGACAATCCTCTGATAAGACGAACCTGAGATCATCTAGAACGAGAATCGTATTCAAGTTCGATTTCCAGGTCGCGTAGTTATCGCCGGTTAACTTATCGGAAGCTAGTAAGTGAATGAAAGAGCTAGACATGCTGAAAAGAGAATGAATAAATATTAGTGAAAAGATTTTAACCTAATTTACACACCAATCAAGAATTTAGCAAAGAATAATAATGTACCCAAAACTCATTATTAAACTGCAACGATACTTCAGTGGGTCAGAATGGTCGCTACCGAGGGGCAGTCAAGTATTCCTTCACTGAATCAAGACATTCTTGACTAAATGCTAATACCAGAATATCTCATATTCCTATAGCATCTTAGTTATCGTTGTTTGGTCAAGATTTACTAACTCCTTAGCAAATCTCGTAAGTGTGACCCTTCATTTTTAGAATTCATAGGGCGGCCCCAACGATGCAACCGAATGGAAATGTCAAAGTTGGGAATGACTCTATGTTTCTTTATCCATAAATGGTGATTGAGATGTTCCGATTCCTATGAAACGGCCCTCCGAATGGATCGGTACCTCTTGTGGGCACCTAGCAGGCAGAACATAGGAATCTCACGGTTCAATCCAATGGAGGAGCCCGTAGGATGTATTGACATACTTCCTTCTCCCACTTACTATAAATACTTTCTCTATTCACCTTGCTCTTGAATTATGCAAATACCATCCGAATGGGGATGCCCTATTGACATCACGAGGCCGAGCATAATTCTCACGGTGTGAACTTGACAGAGAACGTAGGAGGAGAGGGACATATCATATATACCTTCTCAACACCTCTACTAAGTATTTTAAGACGGAATGGGTAAATTACTCAGGCATTATCCAGCTAAGACAATAAGACCTAAGTCTAGGTAAAACAAACTTTTACCTATGATGTCTAGGTGATAAACACTTTATTACCTCACACCACTCACGCATGCTCATAAAGCCGGGTTAACTTTACTCAAGTACCGGATGGTCCCCAGGTAGGAGGTGTTCCGTAAACCGTCAGCTTAAATACCTCCAACCTTGAACAGGATGTCCCCGGGTGAGTTTCTTGTAACCTTAGCATTTACAAGATATCGACCTATTCATCGAATGAAACGGAGCGATACATTCAACCCTAAGTGAGCATGCCTTTGTCTTTATTATAGATTTTAAAAGTCTATGCCAATTTTACAACGCTTTGCAAAACTAAGACTTACTACAACAAACTTCTACATGTTTCTCAAACATGCATCACTAAGGCATGACAAGTTGAATATTTAATATCATAATCAATAGAACACTTATATCGATTATGCTCTTAAACATTCAACTCTTAATTCATAATCAATATAACACTTATATCAATACTCTGAATTAAGCATGCATCCTATACATTATAACACTTATAACAAACAAAATGCATTTAATGTTGGATGTTTAATTTCACAATTAATATAACACTTATATCAATTATTCTATTAAGCAAACAACATCTAATTCATGAATTAATATAACTCTTATATTAATACTCATGAATAGACATGCATCCTATACATTATAACACTTATAATATACCATGTGCATTGTTGCGTGCTCAATGTGTTAAAATAAATAAGCAATAAGAGAGAGAGCACTCAGAACATGCAAGCATACATGATCTTATAGCAAGTAGTAAGTATTTTTTCATTCGTTTTCCCACAGAGATTTATTATGAGCTACTCGTGAAGTGTATTGTTAAGAAAGAATGGGTGGATTTGATGGGGTAGAATTGGTTTTAAATTGTCTAATTTCTAAGGAATGTGTAAAGGATAGCAACATAAACAAGTGTAAGTCAAAGCTAAACTCAAATGAAAAGAGGAAGAATTAATAAACGAAGAGAAAAGTAGCTAAACAGAATTTTAAACTTAGCAGAATTGCGAGAACAGCAATTCTACCGCAATGTTACTGACAGCGAAAGTGTGTAAAATGGAGAAACAAGGGCTACTAACGACTCCTCTATAGGCATTTTTATACGATTCTCAAGCACTGGATCAACTCACTATGCATCAAACTAACTCAATCTCATGTATCTTCCGATTTCATGCATTAGATTCTTTAGTTTACTCATGTCCAAGTAAGGTCTTAAGCATCTTGTTAAAGCAGAAAGATATGGTTTGTACTAGGAAAACGCCTATTCCTAGGTCGTTTTCTGGTTACCTTGAAAGGCTAGCATGAGTGTATGACTCTGAACTCTTACTCCTTCCAGAGGTTAGGAGTTCTTTGGACAAAATGGATGGCCAATCGAAATTGCCCGTGGGATGAAGCTTACATACAATCAATGCTTCGAGAGCTATCCTACATGCTTGGTTCACGTTTTTTAGCCTATAGTATTGTCATTAGCATGCCCCTATGTGACTTAGTTACTCATGGATATAGGGAGAACAGAAATAAGAGATAAAGTAGACATGCTTAGAAGAAATTTAAAGACAAACAGCAAGGAAAAACAGTAGCAGCAAAGAGAAGAAACTGTGAAATGAAGAATTGTGCTTTGATTACTTGATTGTTTGAATGAACAAAGGGACGCTTAAAGTAAATAACATAAAGACAGAAAGCAACGAAATGCAATAAACTAGCTACTAGAAGGGAAACAACAACAAAGCAGAACTGGAAATTAGAAATGAAAGACAGAAAGCAGTAAATGAGCTTGAACGCCTCGTTGCAAACGCCTCGGCTGAAGGGAGAGAAAGGGTAGCCTTGCTTGGATGAATCCAATCGGGATCTTCTCTCCTTCCTATCAGATTGTCGATTCCATCAGCTGAACCTCTCACACCAACAGACGGAGAAGAAAAACAGGAGAAAAGATGGAGCTGCGAAGAGGCTTCTACGCTTTTGGATGATGATCAAACCCTCTACTTTGACCCCCTTTTATAGTAATCTGCAGGTGCGTTTGGGCCAAGGAGAACCATCCATCCTCAACGTCGTACTTCAAAATGGATGGAGGAGAAAGAACGAATCCCTGAAATAACGGAAAATAACAGAAAAAGATCAGTCAACTTACGGATTTCACTTGAAACATTGCGGTTTCAGCAATGTTTCCGCAATGTTGCCGCAATGCTTATTTTTCATTCTTTTGCTTCGTTTTTCAACCCTTTTCTTTCCTTTTGCATACAAGTCCTAATTTAGCTACCTTCTTCTAAATCTCATATATAAGCATAGGTTTAAGCTAAATCCTATCAAAAACACCTAAGAGTGTACATCTTTCTAAGCTAAATAAGTCCTCAAAAGGTCACTTTTGGAGACGTAACATGCATAAAAATAGGGCAACCTATGTTGTTCATTCAATTTCATAATTAATATAACACTTATATCAATTATTCTATTGAACTAACAACAACTAATTCATGAATTAATATAACTCTTATATCAAAACTCATGAATTGCCAAATATGCATACGATATATTATAACACTTATAACATATTAACAATGCATGAAGCATGCTTCCTACGGTGGGATTTTAAATCTATATGGCATACGTTATGCACATACAAACATGGAATTTAATTAAAACATACATTCGCAATGCATAATTAATTAAACATACTAAAGTGGATCGATTTTGGCATTTAGCAAGCAATAACTAATTTATTACAAGCTTGATCAACAAGCTACGCCTTGAGCGGACTTCGAACTCTTCGCACCGCCTTTGACCAACTTGCTTCCTCCGAACGCTTCGGCCAAATTCTCTTCGAATTTCTCCTCGTATTGCCTAGAATGAGTTTGAACTTACACCGAACATTTCGGCGAGTTTCAAACTCAAACTTCTTTCACAAAGAACCCTATATGGACTCTAATGACTCTAAAAATACAGACTCTTTAGCACACATTAAAGCCCATACATTCTCGGGCAATTACAAATTAGGAAATTCAAAAAGAAACTATGTCAAAATCGATATTCACTTTAGAATCCAATCAGAAACAATTTCTAAATAAAACCCACCATAACTTAAATTGATAGAAATTGAGTGGCCAAAAAACGCTCTGATACCAATGGATGGAGCGTTGATGGAACGCAGCGGAAGCGATTTGGATCATAGACACTCTAATTTCATCAATTTAAACAAACGAAAACATGCAAAAGCAATGAAAAAGAGAAATTAGAACACATACCCTTGTCGTTCGAAAATCTCCAATTTCACCGCCAGAAGCTCCTCACGAGCTCAACGAGCCTTCTCACGAAACCTTCGTGGACCACCCACGGTAGTCCCGCTATCCTCGGGCCGAGAAACGGAGTAGTGGGACTCCTTTTACAAGATAAAAGAAGGAAGAAGCTCACTGAATAAAAACTAACTTTTTATTACAGAGGAAGAAGACGGAGAAGATTTTTCAAATTGAAATTCAAAATCAACTTGTGTACCCCAAAGAGCACTCAACTTTTGATTTTTTTTTTTTTGTTTTTTAAATGATTGATCTGATGAGTCAAATATATATACCTTGTATATATTTACATGTGTCTTACATTGCATGTAAGACACATGTAAATATATATATATATATATATATATATATATATATATATATATATATATATATTTATATATTTATATATTATTATTATTATTAATAAAAATAATAATAATTATTTTATTAATTAAACTTTTTAATTAATAAAAAATATATATATATTAATTAATATTATTTAATTCAATATCAAATATTAATTAAATAATATAATTAAACCCGGTTTTCCGAAAACCGACTTTTTGCACATGAATCCTATTCATGTTTTCAGATCAATCTCATATTTAAATCATATTTAAATATGTCTATCCTTGTTCCACAAACCCGAATTTGAACGATTCAAATTCTTTTCTTTTCTTTTATATTGTTTCACGGCTTTATCCGAGCTAGTCAGGAGAACCGTAAGGACCTACAGATCATGAGCTCCAACGATACGAGATTATCCGGTCAAAACTCTTTCAACCGAACTAACCAACATTCGTTAACCCCCGGAGACTCCACTAAAGTCCAAGGGCTGCACTCTCCTCACTGTAGATATATTGTGTCCTCTTGATATAACTATCATCAGTAAGTCGATCATTCACAGGTCGTTCATAATCACAACGGGTCATTTATACCGTTTAACCCTTGTATTATATCTTGTTCCTTAAGTACCACTGACACCTCTAATGAACAATTGATTTGTGGTCCAACCATCAAATCAGATTCCTCCCTGATCAGGAGAGGATGGGCCCATTGTTCAAGACCTGGAGTCAGCACTTAAGGGAACAACCTCTCTACTAACCCTTAAAGCGGGTAGGAGTGAATTCCATCTCGCACAACTATGTCCCCAGCCACTTATTCGATCTTATCCCCAAGATGGTAGGCATATTGAGTCGGCAATCTGGCCACTCTCACCCGTACAAATCAAAGGATAAGGTTGAATAAACAGGAGTTCATAGTAAGCTCAGGATTGAGATCGAGTTACCTAAGTCATCATAAGAAAAAACCGGTCTTTACAGTAAACGGTGTTATAAAGAAAGAGCGATTTTATTTCTTGGTTCGGTCTTGTGCAAACTCATTGCACAGGACGCCCTCACTCACATGTCTCTACATGAAACGATTCGAATCACATCGTTTTGTACTATACAAAGTGAGCCGCGTCCAATAGTGTCCCCAGGATAAGGTACCCAGCCTTATCCCTATACTATAGACCATTTTTGGTTGTCTACTTGAACTTGATTCACATTCATGTCACACATGAAGTTCAAGTACTCACACTATCGCCATGGGTGTTAGTTATTGGTATAGGTTAATACAAACACAATTCACTAAAATTCAATAACAACTTTATTGAAATATAATATTTACATTCAAACAGTTTACAAACTACGAGTTTTAGGACATAAAACCCAACAGTATAGTAGTGGCACCCATGATCTTATCTTAAGTTGAGCAACAAATCTTTTATTTTACTTTGCTTATTGATTATCTCTCAAAGTTTCGCTAGTTTCATTATCATTATTGTTTTAGAATTAATATTTGTGTTATAGCTATCCTGAGAGTTTTGAGAATCAAAAGCTTAAAGGAGATGTTAAGCCATGTGAGCAACAACTATAGTACCTTTACAAATGCATCTATTGACCTTAATGCAACAACATCAACAAAATCAGGCATCCGAACCCGCTCATGATCAACCACGGGTAATTTTTTTATTTTGATTGATCGTGTTTTTTTGGTATATTATAATGAATTAGTGAGTTGAATATTGAATTAAATCAAATATCATTTTGTTCATTTAACAGTGATTAACGTTGTTGAGCTTGTAAGACAAGTATTGCAAGTCTTGTGGAAAATGTTTGTATATTAACGTTCATTTAACAACGTTAGTTTAATGCCAACTTTCTTGCTGATGAAAAATGGTACTCAGATTGACAAGCTTGTGGGTGCCAATCCATAAGAGATAAAGAAAATGATAGATGCATATGTTGAGACCATACATGTTGCATAATGTAATATTTTTATGGTGGCTGATGATGTATATTTGGTCTTGTAATATGTGGCTGTGGTTTTCTTTTGGCATCAGATGGAGAGATGTGGAAGACAAGTTGCAAGCTTTACCCTTGTTTATTAGGTGGTTTCAGCCGGTCATGTAAATTTAAGTTTTTGAACTGTTTTGCATCCTGTTTAATTAGATTTGCATCTATCGTTATGTTATAATCTTGAACTTGTAAAATTTAAGAAAATGAATTCTGGGTTTTGGTGTCATGTTTACTCCATTCGTTGTTGTCTTCTTCATGTTATCATTGCTGATGAATGGCCATTTCTAGCAATTTTAGTGAATTCAAGTCTCTTTAATTCTCATCTTTTACCTAAAAACTTCCACAAAACTCACTGTTAAATGAAGAACTAGCACAAATAAAGCTCAAGACTTGCAATACTTGACTCAAAGAAAAGTAGAAAAAAATACTTGATTTTATCAAAATCAACAAGGTTATCTTGAGCTTGTAAACATCAATCAAAGTGAAATTAGTCTCACCATTGTGGTTCACTCCCCTTCAATAAAAATGATTTATAAACATGTTTGGATTAATTTTTTGTCTCTATGTTTTGATCTTTGAGATATGTTTTGCTTGTTTTCATCGATAAATCCATTTCTGGGAATTGATTTTTTTTCTTCGTTGTAGAATCTCAGCCATGGCGAAGAGCTATCGTGACGGCGGAGAGGAAGATTAGAGTTGTCGTTGCTCTCCTCTAATAATGCTTGTCCGATGATGATTGAATATGTAAGTTTCTTCGAAATCCCTGAATGAACATTGCAACTCTTTGTTTTTCATCTTGGGAATTTGGATTTGGATTTTTTGTTTGTTTGTGTAGCTCCTTAGGAAGATTAGTTCTCTCTCTTCATCTCTCTTCTCAATTAGTAGTGAATGTGCCAAACACGAGTTTTAGTTGATGCAGTTAGTTAATTATGTGTATAGATGGCAATATCGTGTTTGTCTATGGAAGATTCTCAAGAGTATTTACAATTCCTATGGAGCTACTAAAGAGTCCTGCTCCGATCGCTGCTGTAACGATCCGACTTTTTATGACATCACTATAGGGTCGTTACTAAGAGCATGACATCATAAAACTCGATAAATAACTTGAAACTTGATTTTAGAAATAATGAAATCAAAATATAAAGTCTAAAACCGCAAATACATTTCATTTGGGATTTCAATGAAACATAAAAAAAAACAATTCAATAAGTTCCTTCGAAATAAAATTTTAAACCAAAACTACTTTTCTAATCTATAGCGAAAACTGTTGGACTGACTCAATTAATTAATAAAATAATCAATAAAAGTTGAAGCTCGGACTCCACGTGTCCCATGACATCATCAACCGATCACCTCAAGCGTCCAATACGTCCTTAGTATTACTTGGGAAAAAAAGTTTTAGAAAAGAATGAGTATTTTAAATAAAATACTCAGTAAGTAACTTCACTACTAGGGTCAGGCTATGCAATCACGTGTAACATGAACTGATTGAGACTTTAACTAGTGGGACCTAATCCTAACTGTAATTTTCTGTTATGGTCATCTGAGTAAACAATTAACCCAGTCCCGCAATAACTCTCTCAACTACTCAGTTTAGTAGACTCCTCTGCAGACTCACCTCTATTGATGGTTAGTTGGCATCCAGTCAGTGGAGCAAAGCCTCAGTCTACTAGGTACCAACATGACTGGGGATGGGTATAATTGTCATAATTGTCACTAAATTATCCTGACTGAAAAATGTGACATGCAATAATGAGGTCCCACAACATATATAATCATCATGTTAAAACATGAAATTTCATAACATCAATCATATAATTCTCAGATGCTCAACATGATAACATAACATTTTCATCACTTCATTTATAAATTATCCTCTAACATCATATCAACATTTTCATAAACATCACATAAGCTTTCAGAGCTACGTACAACAATATCAGAAAATTCACATCTCAAGCATACAAAAAGAATTAAATTCACACCTCAACTGAAATCTCAACATACAATTCAGTCAACTACATAATATCGTAAAACTTCTCAACCTAGCCCGAAGGCTGACCAGTAGTAAGGTCACTTACCTCAATTGAATTATTGTAAGAATAATTCTCTTTTATTTTGGCTTGCAGAAGTCTAAGTCCAAACCTAAAATATAAATCTAAAATTAGCATTAACATTTGGGTCTCAAACTGCGCTGAAGAAAAATATCAAAATTAAAGTCATGCTTAGAACAATTACCCAAAATAACTTATACTCCAAAAATTGTCTCTTTACCTCAATGGATCGTCCAAATCCTAAACACAAGAAACCAAAATCTCATATTCAAAGTTCTGACATTTACAATGAATTCGAATAGGGATTGGAGCCTCGTTACCCACTGAAAATTCGTTGCGAGAACGTCAACTCCTGCTGGACAGTAAGCCTAACGCCTCAAAAGTTACGATTTCAACGCTGGAATGGAATGGGTATTAAATTTTGGCGCTGAACATAACATTTGAAACTAACTAAATCGAAAGAGATTCGAGTTAGAATTGAAGCTCACCCCCGAAGCCGACTGATAAGAATTATATCAAATTTGGAAAACTGCAACCGAATCGACGCTGGAATCTAACCGAACCGAACCGAGCCGATTAACCGATGGGTTGGTCAGTTCGGTTCTTCAGTTCATTGGTTCACCGTTTACATTTTTGTTGGGCCTTTGTCTACGGATCTTTGAATTAAAATGAAAATTAGGCTTCACTAATGATCAAACTTGAGACCTTATGTTTAGGAGAGCTAATGCTAACCAATATGACCAGATATGTTTTTATTAAATATTTGACTTTAAATATATATAATATAGGGAAATTGTAATCGATGTCAATTTAGAGTAAAATAATTAAAAAAATATAGCATTTTTTTAAAAAAAATTGCGGATAAGTATGGTTTATCGCTGATAGTCTATCACCTCAGTTTTTTATAGAATTTCTTCAGTAATAGTAGTTTATCAGTGATGGAAGTCTATCACTGATAGTCATATATCAACGATAGAGTCAATAGCCACTGATTTTTTTGCCATATTTGCAAAATGTTTTAAATTTTACTAAATTTACATTTACTTTGGGTCTTATTGTTGTTTAGGCAACTAGCCCTATAATATAAACTATGTTTGTTATTTTTTTCTTTTGATTTTTTTTAACTTTTATTCATTATTTTTTTTCAAAGTTTCATTTTTTTTTGTTATTCTTTCATTATTTTTATAAATTTTATTTTTATTTCTCTTCTCCATCCTTTATTTTATTATTTTTTATTTTCTATTTTTTATTTTTATCTTAGATTTTTTTTTTTTTACAAATTATAATTTAATTAAAAAAAATAATAATTTAATTTTAACTTTAACCTTAATCTAATAAATTCAATTCAAAATTCATTCATGAAATAACAAAACATTAATTTTATAATAAATTTTAAAAATTACAATCGAAATTGAATTCTAAACAAGAACAAGAGAGAAATTAATATAATTTTGAAACATTCTCCTTCATAAAATATTTTCCTTCGCTCTTTGTCTTTTAGCTGCTTCCTCAACGCAAGATTTGAAATCTAAAAATAATAATAATAATAATAATGATAATAATGATAATAATAATAATTAAAGAAAAATTAATGTAATTTTAAAATTAAGTTTCAAAAATTAAAAAAAGTTTCAAACCTTCCTCAACCAGAGAAACTTCCTCCAAGTGTGATTGGAGATCGAACTAATAACATTAGAATGTAACCAATTTTGTGCACAAATAAATCCCTCAACTGTGGATGGAGCCAAAGTGGAGCGAAAAGGATCAATCACTCTCCCACCCGTACTGAATGTAGACTCAGAAGCAACTGTAGACACTGGAATTGCCAAAACATCTCGTGCAACCTTACTAAGAACCTTATACCTAGAAGAGTTCACTTTCCACCATTCTAATATGTCATAATTCTCATCTACTTTTGCACGACGTTCCAATAAGTAAACATCCACCTATGTGTCCACATCAAAATCATCTTCATCATCTTCCATATCAGCATGCTGAAAGCAAAAAGGATTACTTGTTATAATAGAAGAATCATTAGAAGTAGATTGACTTATCTGACTCATTGACATAGAAGATGATGAACTTTAACGTGAATTAGAAGAATTATTAGACTCTAACAAATTATACTCGTTGAACAATCGTCTCAACACATCTTCCACTTTTTTTTCCTATTTCCTTTGCCACTTTATCCTCAAATAACTGATTCAAACCGTACATAAGGAACTTCATCTTGTGACGAGGATCGAGAACAAATGCAACATATAATAAGTAATTCGCCTTTTCACTATTCCCCCAATACTTATCATATTTAAATTCAATTTTGGTCAAACATCAGTAATAATTGAACTATCATTACCCGAAGAATACTTTCGTATACAATTCTGGATAATTGCAATTTCATCGAAGACCATATTAGAAGTAATATAAAGAGAACCGGAAATTCTAAGAGTCACCTCATAAAATACAGACAAGAACTTAGTAAATATGCGAGCGACCTCCCAATCTTTACTATTTGGATTCTGTTTCTCATCTTTCATTTTCAAGTATGTATTGTCGTAATAATCTAATCTACCAAATGCCTTCTCAAATTTTTCAGCTGCCTCAATCCTCAAATAGGTAGAGTTCCACCTAGTTGAAAGACTCTTACTAGATATATTCTCATCATCAAAACACTTCTTAAATTTAGAAAATCGAGTCGGAGAAGATCTAAAAAATCTAACAGAATTTTGAATTCGTGTCACTGACTCATGCACATCTTTCAAGCCATCGTTCACAATCAAATTAAGAATATGTGCACGACACCTAACATGCAAATACTCACCATCCAAAATCAACCCATGTTGAAATGCTCAACTAGATAAGCAATAGCACTATCGTTGGATGAAGCGTTATCAACAGTCAATGTCAATATCTTTTCAATCCCCCAATGTTTCAAACATCGTTAATCTTCTCTTCCTATGGTCTCACCTTTATGATCATCTATTTGAGAGAAATTGATGATCCTCTTATGCAATTTCTAACTACTGTCAATAAAATGTGCGGTCAAGACCATATAGTTAATATTTTGACAGAATGTCCATGTATCAGTTGTGAGTAAAATGTTATACCCTTGATCTACAAAAAGTTCTTTCAAAGCTTGTTTTTTAGTGGCATATATAGCTAGAATATCCTTATCAATTGTAGTTCGAGAAGAAAGAATAAATTTAGGTTCCAATAAAGTGATGGTCCCATCCACAAACCTTCTGAATCCTTCACTCTCCACAAATCTAAAAGATAACTCATCAATTATGATCATTTCAGCAAGAAGTCTTCTAACATTCTCTACACTAAAAACTGCACACCTAGGAGAGGTATTTGTTATATTATCTCCCACGTCACCATTCTTTTTAAATACCAACTGCTGTTGAGATGCATCTTTTGTCTTTACCAAAGGACTTTGTTTGCAATAACTCTCAATATGCATTCTCATTGTCCCTGTCCCATTCCTCTTTGTATGGCATGCATATATAGTGCCACAATAATTACATTTGGCTTGAGGTCTATCTTCGGTACAATTAAGTAATTTAGTAAAGTGATCCCATACCATAAAAGTTATTTTCCTCTTTCTTTCATCCTTAGGCAGTGGTGGTGGTGGTGGTGGCATCTCAGCAAGCTCGTCCATAGTGTCATTCTCCTCATAATCAATTTCACCCTCATTCCTTGTTGAATTTTTCATAATTTGATAATTTGATAGCACATCACTTAGAAAAAAAAATTGAAGTATTAGTCAATAATATTAAATAATTTAACTTATACTACTAATACTATTAGTCTATTACTAATATAATAATTTATTGATAAGTTATTAATTTAATTTGTAGTTAAAAGAAAACTCACTAAATATTAACTACAGATTAAGTCAATAATTCAAAGTAATTATATGGTAATAAGAAGAACCTTACAATTTACTTTTTGAATGATACTTTTGAACTTAAAAAATAGTAAAAAGTTTTTTTTTTAATTATAATTTATATTTATTAACTTAGAAATAAAGGTTAAAGTTAAACTAAAAAATATATATATATGAAACAACATTTTCAAATTAATCTTTTTTTTTAACTAGCAAGTGGCAATTATATCCTACCTGCCTAACAAACAAATATACAAAGGTATATATTCTAATTATTTTATATTTTAATTATTACTAATTGATCACCACTTTAAAATTGAATTATATATTCTAATTATTAATAATCCATCACCACTTTAAAATAAAATTATAGTGATTAAAGTCTATTTTATTGAAACAAAATGTTATATTAAAAAAAAAAAAAACTAACCTTTGAAAGTTGAAAGTAAAACTCACTTGAAATGATAATTATAGTACTATTGTGGAGCATTAAGCATTTGTCATTTGGTGAGGTGATATGACTATTGAGTATTGGGTATTAACTAGCACGACTCTCCAAGCTAAGTTGAAAACTCAATATTGAAAATTGAAAAAGTTAAAACACCACCCACACCACACCAAACGAAGAAGAACAAACTTCTTTGAAAATAAACCAAACTTCTTTGTCTCACTCTCAAACTTTTTGTCTATCTTTCTCTCTATTCTCTAGCTTCAACCTTCAACTTATGTCTTATGGTGTGGGTGTCATGGGTTTTTATACTTCAAATTGAAGAACAAATAAGAAAACCAAACGATTTGGAAATTAAACGAAGAAAAAAGATGCAGTGTACTTTGGAAACCGTCGAAATTCAAAACGAAGAAGAAGAGACGCATATTGCATCGATCCCATCACTATTATTGGAAGCCTGGAAGTGGAATGGATGCATCGATCAGATCCAGTACCTTGGAAATCGTCGCAGCTACTCGACTTCTTATCGGTCGGTTCGGGTTCGTATTGGCGTGATTCATGGAAAACCGAACCCGACCGATTTTATTCGGTTTCTCCAACTCCCAAACCGCAGCCGACCGCCTAGATCGAATCACAACCGAACCGACGTCGGTTTCAGTCGGTTTGGGCGCTTCCGACGATTTGGTCGGTTTTAACTTGCACCCCTACATATCATTATGCATGAGTTAATATTAGACGTATTTTGGTTATTAAAGTTAAGTTGTAATAATTTAGTATCAATTTACTAAACATTTTAACCTGATTTTTTCTTCTTAAATCTCAAACTTACCAAACACTAATTACTTTATTATATAGCTGATTTTTGTATCTGATAACAATTATTTTAAAAACTAGAAACACTAAGGCCATGTTTACCACTCAGTAATGGATTTTCCCCAACAATTGTAATAAATTAATGGTAATGAATTAAGGATTCAATCGTAGTCGGTTTAGCTTTGATAGTGTTTACTTAAGGCTAATTCAAACGTAATCTAAATTTCATTGACGATGTTTACTTGACGTAATCATTCGTGAATTTACCATAATACCCTTTCGCTTTAATCATGTTCAGAATCGTGTGTGGACTAGTTTTCCAGGCATCACTCGTGTGGATACTCGTGGGATCGTGTGTTGACTCGTTTTCCAGACGTTACTTGTGTGGATATTCGTGAACCCATTTTTCAACATGAATCTTCACTTCCCTCTGTTTATTCTCTCTTCTTTCTTCGTTTTTCGCTATTGGAGCTTCATCTCTTCCTTCTTCCATTAACCCATTTATGTTTCTTCCTCACAAAAGAAAAGCAACCCCCATTTTCAAGGGTTTCAACATTAAAGTAATGAGTTTCTCTTTTTCTCCACAATTTGTTCATCTTTTATCCGATACCAACAATTTGTTCATATTTTTTTTTTATCAAAATGAGTTTCTCTTTTTTCTCCACAAATTTTGGATTAAAAAACTTGTGGAGAAAAAAAAATGAGATTGGCGATAGGTGCGAAAGAATTGGTTGAAAGAAAAAGAAAACTCACTTATTGAAAGAAACGAATAAAGAAAACTCATTTTTTTTAAGAGAAAGAAAAAGGAAATTATTGCTTGAAAAAGAAAATCCATTTTTTTTTTAAGAAAAGGAAAAATAAACCCTAACATATTGGCGGTGACGAGGACCGAAATGAGATGGACGACAACGGTGAGATTGGCCAGAGTGAGGTGGGTGGCGGCAACGAGATTGACCGGAGGAGGGAAGAAGAAGAGAGGAAAAAGAAAGTGGAAGGAAGAAAAAAGTATAAGGGAGAAGAAAGTGAGAGTGGAAAGAAAAGAGAGAAATGGGCAAACATGTAAAAAAATAAACAAACAAAAAAAATAGGGTGGGACCCATGTAATCTTCCAACATCCCATCCAATAGCGTAGTTGGGATTACCACACATTAATTAGGTTTGCAGATTTTGGTAAACGCCCGATGTGGGTCCCACAGTTTTTGATGGGAAAATTGGAAAAATTTCTAGTACATGAAAATCTCCATACCTTTTCTATTCAATTCAAACCACGTGTAATTTTAAATTAATTTGTTAAATCAGTAAAAATATGAGTGGGAACCACGTCTTAATTTCTCACTCCCTTCCACTCCACTGTTTTTTATTTTATTTTTAATTCTCTCTCTTCTCTCCCTTTTCACATTTTTTTTTATTTTTTTTATTTTTCACTTTCTTTCATCTTCTTCGGAGTTCCTCTCATTTCTCTTCCTATTTCTCATCTGTCACTCTTAATCACCACCATTCTCCTCGAGTTGCAGCTGCAATTTTCGTCGATCCATTTTTTTTTCTCTTTTTTTAAAATCGGAGGGAGGCGAAATGTGGGCTCTCCATTTAGGCGAAGCATTCAACTCACTTACGTCTGGATCTGAATTTATTATTTTACCTAAAATCGTGGGCTCCTCATTTGGGCATGGGGATATAATTACAGTCGGCTCTGTGGTAGTGGTGGTGATAAAATTTTAAATTTTAGAATTGTTTAAAAAAAGAGAAAAATGAAGAGAAATGAGAACGCAGATGGGAGAAGTACAAAAAAAAAATGGTGAAATGATGGAGAGAACAGTTAAAAAAAGAAAAATAAAAAATAAAAAATGTGGGCTCCACTTATATTTTTACACATTTTTTAAGAGAAACAAATCTTCATGTGGCGATCATTCAAAGAAAGAGGTATGGAGTACTCCATACGGATGTACTAGAAATTCTCTCGAGAAAATTTTGATGATTGACACGTGTTGATTCTTTCAAAATAAAAAATAAGTGAATTTTTTATGTGGGACCCACCCATTTTTCAATTAACAAATCTCTCTCTTTCTTCTTTTTTTCTTCGTTCTCCTTCCTCACTCTTCCTTTCACTCGCCTTCTCTAGTTGGTTTAAAACAACCAAATCAAAATCAAATCACCATATTTTAATTAATAAACTTCCTTCTCCTACCTCTTTTTTTCGTTCCTCTACCTCTCTTCACTCCCTTCATGTGTTTAAAACAACAAAATTAAATTCAAACCACCAATATCTTCTTCACTTCCCTTCCTCTTTCCCACGTTTAAAACAACAAAATCAAAATTAAACCACTATCTTCTAATTATTTCGACTAGACAAAAATAATATGAGAATTCATTTACCTAAAAAAGAAGTCAGAGATCTATTAGATACAAAATTGAAAAATTGAAATATCTATTAAAGACTTTCTAAAGTTTAGAAAATTAAAACTTCAAGATGTATTAAATACTTTTGAAAGTTTTGATATTAAATATATTCAATTTGTTAACCAAATTTGTTATTAATTTTGTTGTTTAGAGTTATTTTAAACTAACTGTAGGTGATAAGTAGAGTGAAAAGAAGAGAGAGGAAAGAGAAGAAAAAAAATAGAAGAGAGAAAATTGTGAATTGAAAAATTGGTACGCAATTAAATTTACATATTTTTTATTCTAAAAGAATCTGCACGTGTCAATTCAATTGTATGAAAAAACTTCATACAAGATGTACATGGATTGATTGTTTGAAGGAATGTAAACGTGAACTAAGTTTTGGTCCAAAATTGATGATAAAATGAAACCTTGTAAATTGATATCCAAATTTATGGGTAAAAAATGATTTTTTTTCTATATGTTTCATTTGACATGACAAGAAGGATGAATTTGGCCGTCCACGTGGATATCGTTTATCTTTATTAGAACCAAAATATATATTTAAATCGTGCGTTCTGCGAAATCAATATCAACGGTTGATCTCACTCCACTCGGAGGCGGAGCATTTCCTCTTTGGTGGGTATTCTTCTTCATCTTTTTCTGTTTAATGTTCTGAAATCCTGTTCTTGATCTTTGTTTGTTATGCGAAATACATCTTAGTTTGGAAATGTGACCCAGGTTTTCCCACTGATTTAGTGTTTTTGTTCTACTCTGTAGCGTTTTACGTTGCCCTGGTGGAACTGAAGGTACCTGCTAATCTTGAGGAGGAAGTTCAAGCAGTGATTGGAAACCTTGGTAAAGGAATTCATCTGGGTTTGGATCTTGTTCTGTTTTTTGCCCCTTTTCTGGCTCTGAAATTTGTTTATGTGATTCGCTATTCTGTATCTGTTGTTGTGTTTCTTTGAGAAAATTATCTTCCATTTCCATCACTTGAGATTGTACGGATGTGTGGATCAGTATAATTAATTAGATTAGATGCGGTATCTGAGTTCAAATCTTATATCTTCGTTTTGCCTGTATTGCAATAATTAATCTATGTATTAGGCTTACTCTTCATATTAAACACAATGCTATATTAATTATTAGTTTTAAGTTCTCTTCTGGGATGAGTAGTCTGGAGGGTCAGTTTAATGTTTGCATATAAGAAATGGCTTTTTTTTTTTTTTTTAGTACAAGTAGGGGTATGGTGAGTTGAAACTCCGACCTCAAGGGAAGGAGTATATGCCAATTACTGAGTTAGTTTGAAAAATCTAATACCGATTTTATTTCTTAAATTATAAGGAATATTAATTAGTTCTTAGAAATATTTGCGGCGGATAATTATTCACCTACATTACATTGCTACTAATGAAACTTTCTGTTCTATCAATTACATGGCTAGTAGTGAACTTCCAATTTTTCCAGGCAATGATTACACCAATAGGAGTAGCATTTGCAGTGGGTCTTCTTGGATGGGTTTATCAAGCGCTGAAACCTTCACCTCCAAAGATATGTGGATCAGCAAATGGCCCTCCAGTGACTTCACCTAGAATAACACTCAATAGTGGGAGACATTTGGCCTACAGAGAATTTGGAGTTCCTAAGGAAGAGGCTCAATACAAAATCATTATTTGTCATGGCTACAATAGCTCCAAAGATATGTACTTACCTGCCTCTCAAGTATGAGATCATTAATCTGAGTACTGTTTGGGGTTTGTTGCAGTTATAAATGCATTTAAATTCTAGAATTGCTTAAACTTGTTGTCCTTGGGATGGTTAAGGTTTAAAGATTTGTTTCTAATTTCGTCACAGCGGTGATGAGTGATGAGCATGAATAAACTATAAATTTTGGTTACTGTAATTTATTTGAGAATGCCCTTACCCTAAACCCTAATGTCTAGTGTGCCTAACATTATTGGTGACTGATTAATTGAAGGCAATTATGTAAGTGAAATTATAATGGATCAATTTTATTTTAGGTGAAAAATATCTACTTTTGTTACCCATTCATTAGCTTATCAAACTTAATCTAGTCTTCTACTATTAAAATATATCTTTGACTCTTGTAATTTGAACCTAGCCTCATCTTTCCATATTTACTCTACAAATCTCTCAACTTTGCTGATCAATCAAAGTGAAAATTCCCTTGCTTCTGTCTTATTTTACTAAATGTATTCAATCATATTTTTTTATTTTTCAGGAATTTATAGAGGAGCTTAAGCTATACATAGTTTTATATGACAGAGCTGGTTATGGAGAGAGTGACCCATATCCAGCACGTTCGGTGAAGTCTGAAGCATTTGACATTCAAGAATTAGCAGACAAATTGCACCTTGGCACAAAATTTTATGTAATTGGATGTTCAATGGGAGCATCCACTATTTGGAGCTGTCTAAAATACATTCCAAACAGGCACTTATCTTCATTTCACTGTGATCAATTGTTTTTCCTCACACTTTTTTGGATTTTTTTATACACTTTCATTAACTCTTAATGGAGCTTTATTTACAGACTCCTAGGAGCTTCCCTAGTGGTTCCTTTTGTGAATTACTGGTGGCCCTCCGTTCCTTCAGCTCTATCACTACAGACTTTTAAGAAGCTTCCTCAATCTTTCCAACGGACATTTCGGATTGCACATTACACACCTTGGTTATACTACTGGTGGAAAACACAAAAATGGTTCCCAACTTTGGTGGGTGATGGCATGTTCTGTGACTCAGATTTAGAGATAATAAAGAGATTTTCAGGATGCCTAAATCATGACCAGGTACTTTTCTTCTCTGCAATAAATCAATGATTGCATAACATATCATTCTAGATGCACAATGGATGCACACTTATCCAACTTTCATCGTTTCATTTGACTTTTAAGTATTAGAGGCACTTTGAAAAATATCTATCACTTTTTCTATAAACACTTTCTTTAGACAGCGAAAAGAGTTTTTAGCCAATGAAATAATTTTGGGAAGATTACCCTAATGGTCCCTTAAGTTTGAGTTTGGTAGCACTTGGGCCCCAAAGTTTCAAATCCAACAATTATACCTTGAAGTTTGGATTTGGTTCGTTTTTTTGTCTGTCTTTTTAATTAAAAATGTTTTTTTACTTATTAAAATTATTTAAAAAATATATATATTTTTTATTTTTATTTTTCTTTTTTTTCTCCTAAACCTCCCCTCCATCTTCATCTTCCATCTTCTTCTTTCCATAGTCGTCGTTGGCGCTGGCGACTATTTTTTTTTTTTTTTCGTTCTCTTTTCCTGTTCATCTCCCTCTCTTTCTTATCCTTCCTCCTCCCTCCATCTTCTCCCTCTCAGGCCGTTCCTCCCTCCATCTTCTCCCTCTCAGGCCGTCTACGTCTCCCTCCCCCTCTCCATCTCTCCCTTTCTTATACTTGTTTTCAAAAAAAAAAAAAAAAAAAATAGTTTTGTACAGATTTGTGTTAAAAAAAAAAAAAAAAAATCCCCTCATTACTCGTAAAGTTGGATAACCTCATCGCCATTGTGAGAAAAAGATAAGCGAAAGAGACCATTATTTTTTTGTTGCTAATTACGCAAATCCAAGCTTGGGTTAATTAGTTTTATTATTATCAGATCAACATGAGGGAAAATCAATTGAAGTCTTTGATTAATTAAGATTGAGTCTTATGAGCAGTGAAAAAGAGAGAAACAAAATCAAAATTTGTTTTTTTAAAAAAAAAATTATCGAGTTATCACATGTTCAACCCAACCCATTTGGGGAATCTTGAAGAAACCCTGTGTTTGTGATGTCATACGTCTGTAGCTGGCGATTCTTGGAGGTGAGATTGGGAGGGAGAAGAAGAGGGGAATATTTTTTTTTTTTTTGATAACGAGGAGAGGAGAGGAGAAAAACGAAAAAATAAAAAATAAAAAAAGTCGCCGACGCCGGTGACGGCCATGAGAGGGAGAAGATGGAGGGAGGAAGAAGGAGGAGGATGTGAGAAAGAGAGGGCGATGAACAGGAAAAGAAAGAAAAGAAAAAAAAATCGTCGGCGACGACTATGAGAGGAAGAAAATGGAAGATAAAGATGAAGGGAGAAGATGGAGGGAGGAAGAAGCACCGATGAAAAAGAGAGGGATATGAACAGGAGAAGAGAACGAAGAAAAAAAAATCGTCGGCGAAAGAAAATGAAAGATGAAGATGGAGGTAGAGGTGGAGGGTGGGAGGAAGAAAAAAAATTAAAATATTTTTAATTAAAAATAGGTACAACGTCAACATTCTGTTAGTACTTACGAGAAAATTTGATGGAGGGACAAAAAATGGACAAAAAAACGAACAAAATTCAAACCTCAGGGGTATAATTGTTGGATTTGAAACCTTGGGACCCAAATGCTACCAAACCAAAATCGGAAGGACCATAATTTTCCCAATAATTTTTATGGTGTTTGGTTTCCAAAGTCATTTAATAATTCTAAAATAACTAAAATATCACTTTAAAGTGCATTTTGTGGAAGTACATTGTGCTTCTTTCAAGAATGTTTTATTTTAAAGCACAACACTCTACAGTTACCTCAAACTCATTCTTTAAAGTGTTTTTATATTTTTTTAAATGTACTTTTGACCATGCAGACATACATCATAATAAATTTGGGAAGTTTTTTAATTAGTTAAAAGCACTTTTACCATTCTAAACGTTAGGTCAAACTCTTTGCTTAGTTTCATCAACATACCTTGGTGCTTCATGATATTGGTTGTAGACATGTATGATGTATTACATTCATTTCTTTTCTTTCGAGTATTTTTCAAATTGTGAGACACATTAAAATGGAACATAAGCCGTAGAAATTTAACATTTAGACAGAGAAAAAAAATTAGGCGGGTCAGCTGTTGCTTCTATTATCAAATTTTAATATATTTCACCTAATTCACATCTTTAGTTCTGATACTTTTTAATATCAACAGCATTTTGACAGAATTATGCTTCAAGTTAACATGTTTGACAACATTTATATGCCAAATCAGTAATATTTCTTTTGCAACAAAATTTAGGAAAAAGTAACACAACAAGGGGAACACGAATCACTTAACCGAGACATACTGGCTGCTTTAGGAAAAAAATGGGAGTTTAATCCCATTGTCGACTTGAGCAATCCATTCCCTGACAACAATGGCTCTGTTCATATTTGGCAAGGTTGTGAAGACCGTGTCGTTCCTGTTGAGTTTAATCGTTTTATAGCAGAGAAACTTCCATGGATTCAATATCATGAGGTTCCTAACGCTGGGCATCTAATAATTCATGATGCTGAAAACTTTGAAGCCATACTAAGGGCACTTTTGGCCAGATAAGTTCATCCTTGTCGGGTGACACACTCTGCCATCATGTAATGTACTGTTGTATTTTATAAGTTGCATGCATTATGGCCCACGATAAATTTCAATACAGTAGTGGCAACAAACTGATCCTCCTGGAGATGGCTGTATGCTGAAAAGCAATTCATTTTGCTGCAGCTGATTGTGTATGTAAGCTGAACAGCTTTGTTCAGGTGATAGTTCATATCCAAAATCAAATCTATAACTTGCATGCATGTTGTTTAAAGTAGCCAGGATTGGCTTCTATTTCAATTGATTGAACTTAAGTTTTTCTCCCTAGAAGTCTTCTGAGTTTCTGTTTTTCTTAGAAACATAGAGAGAGTTGTTGCTTGATCAATTCTTCTAGTTGTAGTGTAAGGAAGTTAGCAAAACCACATTGGGTAGAGATAGGAAGAACGAGAAAACTGAGAATATCTTAAGATTCCCTTTTGATTACTTTCATGGATCTGTCATTTGGTCCCACAATAATGGCATCAAAGCATCTCGCTGTGCATCATTCCATTCCTTTTCCCATTTTTTAGTCTAATTTTATTGTCCTCTATTTTTTATTTTTTTTGTCAATGGTTCCACAATTGTAAACTAGGCAACAATTTGGAAAGTGAAACTTCATTTGGCACTAATGATTTGCAGTAATTTGGATGGTGTTTTTCTTTAATCATCTGTATTGATTAAGTTAGATTTGTATTTTCCTATGGATTGGAGAGAGAAGTGAATCCCTGTTTGATGTAGTAATGTTTGTGAATAGTGTTTGGGTAAAATTATTTCTATAATTTGAATATTGTTAAACTCTTAATTATGTCCTTGAGCTTTCAATTATACAGTCTTGGTCTTTGTCATTAACATGATTGATAGAAAATAAATGTGACAAATATTTTTTATATCATTTGAATGAGATGGCTTGACTTGCTTGAACGAATTAGAAACGATATGGGCAATTAATCGAGTTTGATTAAGTTTGATAGTCATTTTAAGAAAAATTATATATTTAGTTTGTGTCAATTTGACATTATTTTTTTGAATATTACAGTAATCATGGTTGAAAGTTAATCTTGGTCTGGGTAGCATTGAGAATAATGTTAACGATGCCAATAAGGTTAGTTTCAATTTCAAAAGATCGACTTCTTTTTTAATGTTTTGAAATTCAATTGGTTGAAGATGACAAAAAACCAACAATCTTCAATTTTGGGGATTTTTGGGCGAACTGATGATTGGAGTTGCTATTTTAATGACAAAAGAGTAGAGAGTAAAAATAAGCATAATTTGGACGTAATTATGCTTATTTTCATAGAATAGTGTAAATGAAACTTTATGAAATTAAGAAATCTGATTAGACAACACAAATACGTGGACAAAATAGAAGTAGTACTGTAGTATCAATGAACCAAAGAATGGAAAAAATAGAGTTCATCACGTCATAAGTTTATTAAACTACCATGTATTTCTCTTTTCTATTACGTGTTCATCTTTTTTTACATTTTTTTTTAACAGGGAACAATTTCCTATTAACAGTCTTGCCTTCGGACAAGTGATAATACTATACTACGTTATCACTTATCCATTCCAGTTCCAGCAGCCCAATCATCCCATTTTTACACTTGGAAACAAAATTTCTGCAGGTGGCAACTCTCTTCATTCTGACCAGTTTGTTCTTGTGCTGTACAATTTAATATTTGTTTCTCAAACTACCAGGTTTTGGAGTGGACTCGATACTTGATTTATGGACAGGAAAACATGATGAAAACAAACACATATTCAGACACCCACAGTTGCTGTCTGTCATAAGTTGGTCGGAGAAAACTTTGCTGCTGTCGAAGAGAAGAGAACTCAAATACATTCAGGATCTTCTTCACGGTTCAAATATCTTTCATTTGTCCTCTTTCTTGCAGGCTTCTGCTCTGGCAATTGTTCGAGGATGGTTTTTAAGGCGGTTGTTGTTTTGCTGGTGGGTCTTTTGGGACTGGTTTTTCAGGCCACGCAGCTACCTCCTCCACAGAACAGTGGGGCATCAGTGGATTTGTCTGTTTCTTCCCCAAGAATTAGACTCAGAGATGGAAGATTTTTGGCTTACAGAGAGAGAGGAGTGAGCAAGAATGATTCCATCTACAGGATCATTGTTTCCCATGGTTTTGGAAGCTCCAAGGATATGAATGTTCTGGCCACTCAGGTATGGATTTTGACCCCCACTTAGAATCTCAATCTTGTTTAATTAAGAACTATGTTTCCTTGCTTCTAAACCGGATTATGGGATAGATTGTTATGGGATTAATAGTATGTTAAGACATTGGATCTAGAGATGTCCATGGGGCGGGGCGGGGCCGGGTAATGCCTTCTCCGCCCCCGTCCCCGTCCCCCATTTCATTACCCGTCTCCGCGAAATTCCCCGTTTAATTTCGCGGGGACGGGGCGGGTATTCCCCGCGGGGAATTCGCGGGTAACGGGTATTCCCCGCGGGTAATTTTTCCCGCGAATAATTTTCTTTTTTAATTTATTCTTATCCATTTTTTTTAAGTTTTGTTATTTGTTAAGTTGATTAATATTATATATATTTAATTTCATAAACTTTATTTGTAAGATGTGTTTTTTTGAAACTTTATTGGTAAGATGTATATTTTTTTAGATTAAAAAAAGGAGTGTGTAGTTAATTTTTTGATGAATAATATATATATGTATATATATAAAAGTATATGGGGTGGGGCGGGGCGGGTATGCTATTACCCCGCCTCCGTCCCGTTTAGCTAACGGGGCAAAAAAAATTCCCCGCTCCCTGCCCCGTGTAATCGGGGATTCCCCGTCCCATTCGGGGCGGGGCAAATGGACATCTCTAATTGGATCTCTAGTATGCCTACTTGGAGGCCTGAATCTGTATGGTTTTACTCTACTTATATGTACTCAATATCTTTTGTACTTCTAATTGATGAGAGATTATTTTACATCCCTAAATGATCTAGTAAGCTAAAGGTGAAAGTATGTCAAGAAGTTTCGAGCTTACTCGCATTGTTTTACTTTGGATGATATTTGTCTCATTTATATACTTAATATCTTTCTCATTTATAATCGGTGTGGAACTATATATTACATCCCCAAGTTCAAAATTTTGTGAGAAGTTTTGTTGGTTTAGAAATATCATGAAAGTCAAGCAAACCCACAAGCATACGAGAATCAATTCAAATTTCCAATATTATGTCAAATGCGGTGAATTTCACTCTGCTTTAGTTTGCAGGAGCTAATAGATGAGTTGGGGATCTATTTTCTTCTATTTGATCGACCCGGGTACGGAGAAAGTGATCCAAATCTAAACCTTACTGTAAAAAGTGAAGCATTTGACATTCAAGAACTTGCTGATCACTTGCAAATTGGATCCAAGTTTTTTGTGATTGGTGTCTCAATGGGATCATATTCCATTTGGGGTTGCCTTAAATATATACCAGACAGGCAAGCCACAAAACTCTTTTTTTCTTTTCTTTTCTGTTTCAGTCATCATTTCAAACACTTAACAGAATTGCCTGCAGGCTAGCTGGTGCAGCATTGATTGTCCCAACTGTTAACTATTGGTGGCCTTCCCTTCCTCCTAGTCTGGTAAGCAAGGATTACAGGAGAAAAATTGTGCAATGGGCAGTCTGGTTCTCTCACTACGCCCCGGGATTGTTATATTGGTTGGTTACTCATAAATGGATACCCTCAACTGCTGTTCTGGAAAGAAATCCCGTGTTCTTCAATGATCGAGATATTGATATCTTGAAGTCAATCCCAGGATTCCCAATGCTCACACAGGTAACCATGTGTTTGGGTGTTATAAAACAGTGACAAAAACTGACTTTTAGAAAAGTGAAAACTTCGGCCCCGTTTAGTAACGTTTCCATTTTCTGTTTCTCGTATGTCAAATTATATAATAATGTTACCTGTAATGCACGACACAACTTCATTAACGGAAAAGATCTTCAATTAAACACTTGAGAATTGAAAATCTCACTGTCAGTGGCGAATAGGAGAACAGAACACCCTATGCATTCTTTGTTTATATTCATCTCTGGGCTGTTGATGAGTATCTTATGTATGAGAGTTCGTATCCCATGAAAGTCCATAGGCCCACTTAATAATGGATCAATTTAAAGGACTAGTTAAATAGTCTAATAATTTGTTAATTTAAGCATAACTCAACTGGTTAAGACATATATTATCGACTAAGAAGTTAGAGGTTATAGTCTAGTATATGTTGCACACAAATAATATCCGAACGTTGTGACAATAATCATCACAGTTGGGGCGTTGTTTTGGTTACAGGATAAATTACAGGAAAGAGGTGTTTTCGACACCCTTCGTCGTGATTTCATGGTAGCGTTCGGCGAATGGGGTTTCGATCCTATGCATCTAAGCAATCCTTTCCCTGAAAATGGAAGTTCAGTGCACATATGGCAGGGGTATGAAGACAGGGTTGTACCATTTCAACTTCAGAGATATGTTTCAGGGAAGCTGCCATGGATTCAGTATCATGAAGTTTCTGATGGAGGACATTTGATTGTGCATTATAGAGGCTTGTTTGAGGCCATATTAAGGGCCCTTCTGCTTGGAGAAGAATCTTCTTCTTATACTCCTAACCCAATTTTATCCAATTTTGTAGCTTGAATTTTGTGCTTCTCATTTGTTCAACATTGTGATTGTTACGTCTACATATTTTAAACCCTTTATTATCATTTTGCTTTCTAAACTTGTAAGTATGTTCATTTTTAGTTATTAAAATTTCAAAATTAGATATATTTTAGTATATAAACTTATTAAAACAAAATATTAGTGTTAGACTCTAGAACTTTCATCATGTCTTGTCTATTGACTCTATCCCATCATTTAAACTTATTTTTTTTTTTAAGTTCTTTAACATTCAATTTCTTATTTGATTTCTTACTTGAATAGATGAATCACTTCGAACAAAATAATTATTTTCTCACTTAATTGAGTTTAGTGATTGGAGGTTTGGAAATCTAATAATCAATCTTTACAATAATAATTGCTACTTTATCCGATCCATTGAGTTATGCTCTGATAACTAATATTTGTTAATGTTAGCACGTTGATATACATACTTGAAAGTGAAACTACATTATCCATTAAAAAGTGAAATAAACCTAAGGAAATTTATTTATATATTTTAAATTTATTTATTAAAATAAATATTTTAAAAATAAAAATAATGGTTATAAAACACGACAATTTAGTCAATCTACTTTTAAATTTGTAACGGTTTAATCCATATCATGAAAACCACATTATAAAAATTAAGTGTCAAATTTGATTATGTAATAATTTAGTTTTTGTAATTTTTAAATATATTTGGTCCCTAATCATCCATGGATATATGTAATAAATTTCATTAAATATATAACATTTTTGAGGAATTAAATTGTTAAAAAATTTAAAATATAAGAAGTAAATGATTACAAATTATAATTTATTTAGAAAGTAAGTTAAATTGTTAGAAAATTAGAAGTAGATCAAGTAAATGAATATATGTTAGAAGTTTTATTAAATATTTATAATATTTTTGAGGATTGGACGAAATTATTTTTAAATATAAAAAGAACAAATTATTACATATTTTGATGAGAGCAAAAAAGAAAGAAATTCCTTGGCGCGTAGGCGTGGGGAAACTGTACTGAACGACGTCGTTTAGAGGTTTGACATCTCGTTTTACTACTGCAACTCTCCCTCTCTCTGTTCTTCGTGCGTATATAAGGCTTCGGTTTGATCTTTGTGTGAACAAGATTTGATCGGAGCAAAGCAAAGTGGATCAATTGGAGTTCTTTCAGTTTCAGGTACTCTCTAAACTCTCTCGCTTTTTCCTTTCTTTACATTTGCTTATTACTTATTTCTAGGGTTTTACAGCTCCTTCAACTTTCCGTCTCTCAATTTCGCCGCTTAGATCGATTCGTTTTCTCAAACAATCCCTAACTTGTTTTATTTCATTTCATTTATCGCTGCATTTCGTGATTTTGAGACTGCTTTTTTTTTCTTCAATGTATGAACTTAGAGTTAAAGGGAAGGTTGTGTATATGCTAATATGCTTCAATGTATCCCTAACTTCTTGTTATGTTGCTCTCACAATCTTACTCCCAGGTAGTTAATGAAGGATTTAAAAAAAAAAACATACAAATACATGCGTATGTATGTATGTTTAGTTTTTTGAATTAAAGTTTTCACGTTGTTTCTACTTTCCTTGTGATTGTATAATGGCAGGAACTTGGTTGATTTTTCTTAAAAGGGCTTGTTCAGCCAATTTGGATCGTCTTGAAACACTATTGCAAGTGTATGATGTTAGGATCTGGGAATAATTTAAATCGAGGAACTGCATTCCTACCATCAAATATCCCATCCTTGCCCCAATGTTTACCATTGGAGCCCATCACATTAGGTAATCAAAAAAATTCATGCTCAGGGGAGCTGAAAAGAGCTCTAGGTGCTTCTTTTGGAAATGCTTTGGAGGACCGTCCTTTTGGAGTAGTCCATCTGAAACGTCCACCTCCGGCATCAAAGGAGCTGAAGCATTTTAAAGATAGCGTGCAAGGTTCATCTAGAAGGGCCAGGTAAATTTTATTTTTTCAATTTTTGTATAACAAATTCCATCAAAGATGAATATTATATGAAGGGTTCTAGTGAATACTTCATATCCTCCCAATCTCAAACCAAAAAAGGGGATTTTTAATTGGCATAGATGAAAGAGGGAGATGATTTACCGAAGTTTTTATCCAAAGTAGTCTAAAAGGAGGCAAATGAAACAAATGTCAAGTTAAAGCTGAAACATGTCCTTATCTATCCCTTTAGTTTTGTAATTTCTCTTAACCTGACCTCCTAAAGAGTAACCCTGACCTCATTCTTATCCATGATCTTAGCTTTATCTTTAAACGGGTGGCACACAATTAAAGTAAAACAAGATCCTTAATGCGACGTGGAAACCTTGAATGATCATCTTAATGGATTGGAGAAAGAGCAGAAGATGAAGAGATGGTCTGAGATGGTTTAGGCTTGCTCTGTTTGGAAATTAAGAAGGAATAGGAGAGTTTGTAAATATAGGGAGACAATAAGATTGACCGACAATTTTGATGATTCTATAGTCTGATATGATATCAGTTTGTTTGTACTGGTTTTCATTCATTTTTTTAATTAATTTATTCATCTATATTTTATTTTCCAGGGAAAGAGCAGACATGCTGAGTGAATCGTTGTTCAAGTTGGATAAATATAGGGAAGTCCTGAGCTCAAAAAAGAGACAACGCAGTGAAATTTCACCAAGTGAGAGGCTAGGTGGTGGGAACTTATCTAAAATGGGAAGCCAGGTTCATAGAAATGGCCATGATGTTATTATTCATAGATTGGAAGACAGAGCAAAGAGTGTAGGCCTGAATAAGCGCGCTCGTTCATCAACGTCTGATGTTCAGGTTTGTAGTATGTGATAATATTCAGTATCTAGTTTACTCGTCATTTTCCCCATTATTTAGGGTATTCATATTCAAATGAGAATTTGGGGCTTTATTTTGATATTAATGTGTTGACCTAGTAAGTCATCATAGCTAGTGAAAAGGTAGGATTTAGAGAGAATGAGTTCAAACCCATGGTTGTCACCTACTAAGGATATTGAAGGCCTATGAGTTTTCAGATAGTTAAATGTTGTAGAGTTTGACAGTTTTCTTGTAAAATTAGTTGAGGTGCGTGCAAGCTTGGTTTAGACACTCACGTATACCAAAAAAAAAAAATCTTTCTTTGATTAGAAATGATTGACTGGGATTTTTTTTTTGGCACTTGAACTATTAATTAAGAATAACACTAAAATGTCACTTGAAGATATGTTGCTACAATTTGGTCATAGTTGACCATTCAGGTTTTCTACTTAATTCTCAATTAATGATCCAAGAAATGAGAAATAAAGTTCCTTCTAATCATTGATTTAAGTGCGTTGTTTCTCATCTTCCAATTCTAGCAGCCAGAAACCAAGTTCACCACAATCACAAATAATACAACGTTCTTAGAGAAGGATGGTGATGTACACCAGATTGTGAATGATGCTTCTCTTCGAAGTGAAGAAAAGACTCGCAAATTGCTTGCTGGAGGAGAGGGATTGGATCATAAAATTAAAAAGAAACGATCTGTTGGAGCTGTTGGCTATAGAATTAATAATGGCGATCGAGAAATAAAGCGAGCTACTCATACCAAGCTGAATTCTGATTCTAAGTTACGTTCTTGTGATGCTCAAGGGCACAGGTATCCCTCATTCTATTGCATGCTTGATTTACGATCTCTGATACTCAATTGATGATCGACACTTAGAATTTCATGTCAACAAAGGAGGATACACAAAAATGGCAAGGGTATAAGGCATCTCCTCCCAAGAATTCATAAGGGAAAATCTATATAAGGATCCCAGTCCATATTAATGGATCTTTAAAGAAACAAAGAAAACTTCTTATGAAATTTAATCCAAGAGGAGGCACTGTACTGTACAACCTCCCAAAAGTGTACTGTCTCTTTGACAATAATATTTTGTTTGGTAAATTCATTTTTGCAGATTGAAATCTTCATCGGGAGTAAATGGATTGAACAGGTTGGATGGTTCTTCCGATCCCACTAGTTCAGATGCGAGTACCCTATCAAAGAATGAACTTGAAAGTGCTCTTCCTTTGAAGGGCCGTACATATATATTGGAGCAGAGGATGCTAAAAGGGAACAATAGGTATGTAGATCTGCTATCATATTTTCGTTATCTCAATACTGTGTTAGGTACTTAGGTGTGTTTCTTATAAAGTTTTTGGTCTAGTTACTCGTTAAGAAAAAGTGTACCGTCTCTTTGACAATAATATAAGTGTACTCACTAAGAAAAAGTGTACTTAGGTGTGTTTCTTATAAATTTTTTGGTCTAGTTACTCGTTAAGAAAGATTTATGCTTCTCAAGACTACGGAGTCTTGCATATGATTTTGAGTGACTTAGAACATTGATTGTCTTTTATTTCTTATTTGGAAATCATGAATACAGTGAATGGAGTTTAGCAACACTGGAAGTCGAAAAACATTAAATTTTGTTTTTAGTTACAATTATGAATTTATGAAGAACAAAAGGATTTCAGAAACTTCACTGATTGCTCTTAAGTTTTCAAATTCATTTTTTTCCAGTTTCCACCATTTTTTTGTCACTCTCTTGTGAAAAAAAACTTGATAACGTAAAATATTTTAAATTGAAAATAGATTTACTTTATTTATGTATTTAACTTTCAATATTTTAAATTGAAAGAAGAATCAATTACTTGATAACCGTTCAATTGTACGCTGAATAAATTTGTAAAGAACTATTAAAAAGTTTGCTGAATAATAGCAAAATATGGGATGTTTCAACTAAGTGCATTTTTGAAGTTCTAAACCTTTTTTTTGCCAACAAGAGCATAGCTCAACGGCATGATGTATCGCCTAGTGACTATGAAGTCTTAGGTTCAAACCCCCACCCCAACATGTTGTCAAAAAAATACAACTGTGTTTTCCTTGTCTGAATTATTTCATAAACTAGATCTCAAACTAGATTTCAAATAATATATTAAAGGTTTGTTTTGTTTTCTTTTTTCTTTTTTGTGGTATAGCTTTTAATTTTAACATGCATTACATTGTCAGGCCAAGTAACCGGGAAGACAACGCAGCTGGTAGTCCAAGTACAGTGATTAAAGCTAAGGTTTCTAGGGGACCAAGAACTGGATCAGTTATGGGGCTAGACTCATCCCCAAATATTCACTCTTCATCTGAAACTCATCAAGCCTGGGAATCTGCAAGTCTTAGCAAAGACCAATTGGCTGGACTTTCAAGTAATCCAAAGCATGCAATGCCACCTGGTTCATCTTTGTATCCCGTTACCCAATGGGTTGGCCAGAGGCATAAAAACTCACGCACTAGGAGATCAAAGTTGCTGCCTCCTGTGCCGGATCATGGTGAAACTCCAAGTCCATCTCAAGACTTTGCAGCTTCTGATTTTGGTCCGAGAACAAATACGACAAATGGATCAGTATTGGCTAGTAGTTTTGACAACAATACCATGAAGTTTAAAAAGGAAGTAGATAATGTTTCTTCTCCGAGTGGGATGTCTGAAAGTGAAGAATCAGGACCCGGAGATGACAAAGTCAAACGGAAAGATACAAGCAGTGGCAAGTTTTCTTCAAGTGCAGTAGATGAGGCTGGGTCTTCTATATTGCCGGTGAGGAAGAATAGGGTACTGGCGAGTGAAAAGGGAGTTGGTGCGCGAAGACAGGGAAGGAGTGGAAGGGGTCCGACCCAAGTTAAGCCTGATAGCCCTTTGGTGAGAGATAAGTCAGAGAGCCCATTTGCAGAAAAACCACTCCACATCATGAAGCCTAGCTCTGGGAAAATTAGAAGGTATCTGAACTCATTATTTTTGTTCCTAAAGCATTATGGTTGTGGCAAAATCTCATTTTATTTTTTATTTTTAAAATTAGCAAATCAGGTCGTCCACCATCTAAAAAACTAAAAGATCGCAAGGGTTCAGCTCATGTGGGGTTAACTTGCCGCTTCTCAGATATAACAGGTTCCGCATCAGTTCATTGAATTAATATTTCTTGCATGTGATCTCCAAGTGACTTATCAGCACTAATTTTCCTTTGTGATGTTTTGTGTTTCTAGTTTATAATACTGCTCCTTATAAAAAGAACCTTTTCTTTTGAAAATTCTGTTCAGGTTATTTGTTTGGTTCATCTTGATTTCTTCTACTGTGGTTATTATTAAAATGCTGATGGTGTAGACTTGTAACTTATATTATGTAGCTATATGACAGTGGCTCACTGGTAGATATTAACATTGTTTTCCAGGTGAATCTGATGATGATCAAGAAGAATTATTTGAGGCAGCCAAATCTGCTCGTAATGCCAACAGTATGCCTCTTGATAGTTTTTAGTTGCCTTTATAATAACTCTCTTTACCCTCCATGAATGTAGCTCTACTCTTTCTACATTTACTCTTTTGACAGTACGGGGGTTTTGTGTTTGTAGTTCGTGCTTGTACTGGTCCATTTTGGCATAAAGTGAATTCCATCTTCGTTTCTGTTAGTCCAGCAGATGCAGCAAACTTGAAGCAACAGGTAAACTATGTTATGTGCTGACATATTTTTCATTCTAAAGTTACTTTGGTCAAAGTTTAATAGTTTTTTACTGGATCAGCTAAGTTTGGCTGAGGAGCTTGGTGAGAGGTTATCTCAGATGCAGGACATTGAACACAATAACTTGGTATTGTAGTTTCTTTATTTTTTTGACAACTATTGTAGTTTCTTTATTCTTATCTAGTTTTCTATTTATGCTTATTGTTTTAAACAATTTTGATGCTTGATCATTCCACTAATATTGGCCTTATACTTTAAAAGTTGATTGAACAACACAATATACCAGAAGAAAAAAAAGATCGACTTCCCAACTAAATCCATGCTGAATTTCTCAGGATCTTGGTGTACATGTATTAGAAACCAATTGTTCTGAAGAAATTCGAGGGTCCAACTCGAGTAAGGAATTTGTTAGGTCTGGTGCGAAAAGTGGCAGATTTGACATGGGAAGACTAGACAAGGCTGTACCCCTCTACCATCGAGTTCTTTCTGCTTTGATAGAAGAGCATGAATGTGATGAATATTACCACCAAAGTGAAGGGAAGCACATGTTTCTGCAATCAGCAAGCGATGATTCTCATTGTGGTTCTTGTAACCTTAATGATTATGAACACAAAGATAGAGATAGAGTGGAATCAGAGGCTGAGTCAACAATAGATTTTCAAATCCCGAAGAATAATATGTTCGACAGATTCTCTTGTGATAAAAGTGCTGTCTCTAACTCGTATCGGAACTCAAGCATGTCTAGCTTCATTCATGGTGGCGAGCAGTGGCAAGGAGACGATGATTTATCACATTGTGATGTTGGACATGCCAGTGAAATATGTTCAAATGATTCTGTCCAGCTGCAATCTGGGGATTTTAATGTACCTAATATTTCTTCCAACTGTCGGTATCAGATGATGCAACTGAATGACAAACTTCTATTGGAACTACAGAGTATAGGGTTGTATCCAGAGACCTTGGTGAGTTGTTTTTACTACAGTTTCACGCTTAGAACTTGTAGGATGAGCTTTATTCAATACATTTCTCACAGTTGTGTTCTCTTGCTCCTTACATTTTTTTCCATTCTGTTTTTACTGTAGCCTGATCTGGCCGAGGGAGAAGATCTCATTAACCAGGAAATTGTGGAGCACAAGAGAAGCCTGTGTCAACAGGTTTTCACCTTGTATACATTGAACTGGTTTCTCACAAAAAAAAATATATTGTTTTTTTTTTTCTTCCTTTTTCTAGGTAAAATTTGTCTTACATTTACTTCTTGGCATTCTTGCATCTTGTGGGGTTTCAAAGCTTTAAAAAAAAAACATTTTTTTTAGTACAACAAATGAAGGTATGGAGAATTTGAATTTCTGATCTCAGGGGAGGTAGTACATATCAATTACCGCTGAGCTATGTTCACTTTGACTATGAAATTAAATTTAAAAAAAAAACAAAAAAAAACTATACTATCGTTTTTTTGAACAAGATAGGACACTTTTCATTGATTTAATGAAAAGAGACATGTCAAGGGATACAAAAACTCCACATAGGAGAAATAGAAAGGAATTAAAAACGAGAAAAAACATAGAAACATTTTACATAGGATAAATAACAGCATTCCGGTTTTGAAAAGAGAAGTCGTTAATGGACTTTGTAAGAGAACACCAAAGAGAAGCTTTGCGATAGGCTGAATCAAAGAGATTGAGCCGGAAACTCTGTTTTTCTTTAAAAGTTCTCGAGTTTCTCTTCATCCATATAATAAATAATAATAAAGCTTTAACCTAAGAAGCACGGACACGCGACACGTGACACGATACGACACGGCGACACGCCAACTTAAAAAAAAGTAGGACACGACACGTTGGGGACACGTTAATTTTTTAATCTATATATATATTTTGATTTGTCATATGGTTAATATTGAATGCTTTTAATATAATTTTTTTCCACCTTTAAACATCAAAACAACATACATTTCATACAATTCATTAAAAAGATAGAGATAAATCATAAGATAATCAAAATCATCAACAATGTCCAGCCATCCAAAATCCAATAAGTTATTTGGATGGGAAGGGAAGTCGTAAGAAAAGTTGGAGTTGGAGAAAAAAAAAGTGACTTTTGCCCCCTTCCCTAATAATTTCATTAAAAGTAAATGGGCTTCAAAATGGGCCTTGAGGGTTATGTTTTTAAAGACCCAAAACAAACTAGTCATCCTAACAAATCAGCCATCCGTGTCCCCAGAAGTGTCAGAAAATAAAAATAATAATTTAAAAATATACATGCCAGCTGGCGTGTCAGACACGTGTCGGAGGCGTGTTGTGTCGGACACGCGTATGACACTGACACTTTTTCATTTTTAAGGTGTCGGTGCTTCTTAGGCTTTAACAACATTAACCCAAAGCAACTGAGGACATAATTGCAGAGGACCCGCAAGAATCTGTAAAACATTTGTCTTTGATACTATCTTCACTTCGTTAAACATCCTGGTTACACGACCTAACAACTTGATATATCTATTTTGTGAATATCTTCCTGTCTTTGATGTTTCATCATTTAATAGATTGGGAGAAAGAGGAGCAACCTGGAAAAAGTGGAAAAATCTATCCAGAGAGGAAAAGATGTGGAAAAACGGTAAGACTCGTGCAGCTGAATTCCAAAATTGCAGAAGTTAGAAAGGACTCTTATTGAGCTTCTAGCATGCTCTGTCAGTACTTGGTAGTTCCGTTGTTTTACAAATATAATCATAACAAACTTTTTTTTAACGTAGGTTTCATGATGTATTAATATTAGTTTAGAGTTTTTTACTAACTTGATGTGGATTCTAGAATAAATTAATTAAAAATAATCTTCTTACTCTGAATATTATTTTTCTGAACCTTGATACTCAACCTGATGTACTAAGAGTTTTTTTTAATAATTAATGTTTAGTACAATTGTTTCATATATATTTAAATATTAGAATTAATATTTATTATTTAGTTTTAAAATGGAGGTACTAACGTTAGTTTTGATATTCAATGGATGTGTGAGGATATTGTATTTCACTTTTTCTATAGCATATCTAGATAGTATGAATTTATTTTTCTCCATAGTTTTTAGATCTTTCCTTTATGAGGTTGGAATGATGATATTTTACATGCAGGAAAGTTGAGGAGGTTGCGATGGACCAACTTGTTGAGATGGCTTACAATAGGAAAACGGTAAGTTTAGTTTTAGTTCATTATCTGCTTGAGGATGCAAGACGAAGTGGTATCTTATTGTTTGCCATGGATCTTCCTTCCTTTGAGAGTAAATCTCAATAGCCTAATCTTTTTTATTTCTTTTTTCTTTTAAGCCTTGAGAATATGTTAGACAACCTGAGCATGTAGTATGTTGACATGACACTGGAAAGTTTGAACTTAGGCTGTCGAGGTAGAGAGGACTTAATTTTATTTATTCTTTTGGTAGGAAGAGGACTTGTAATTTATTTTTAGAAGAAACCGTTATTAGATGGTAAATGAGTTGATCCATGCGAGAACTTTAGTCATAATTTAGTTGTGAGGGATGCTGGAAGAACACGAGCTTTAAGAAGCTTTCATGGAGGAATCATTTTGTCAATAGTTCTTACATTTGCTATAACCTGCACTATCATTTTTAATTCATAGGATGACTTGGCAGATCAGATAGTTTGTTTGGAAAAAGAAAAGGGGGCTGGAGGGGTTCTAGTTGGAATTCGGTATTTACTTTAGCCTATGTACTGCATTTTCATGAATTATACATTGACAGGGATATCGTGGCAGTAGTGCTTCAAAAAGTACAGTTCGCAGGGTCTCAAAATCAGCGGCTCGGTCCTTTATGAAGCGTACTCTCACCAGATGTCACAAGTTTGAAGATAGTGGGATTAGTTGTTTCAGTGAACCTGCATTACAGGATGTTATTTTCTCTACACCTCCGTACAAAAGAGATGCAAAAACCGTTGACTTCGGTGGCTCTACGATTGCTACTAATATATTTTATGAGTCCTCCCATCAGATGGACGACAGGGGATTGGGTATGTCAATGTCACTTTCATTCTTAATTATATTTGATGTAATCATGGATTCATGATATATTTATCTATATGGTTTCTCATCTATATTTGGGGTTGGTTTTTTTTGTATGTTCTTTCACTTTTTTTGTTTCTCCATGAAATGCTAAAATGCTATATTTATCTATATTTTGGGATGTCTTTGTTCTTCAGACTTGATTGGTCATTTTGAGGAATATATTTGGACCAAGTGTCTTCCCTAGGAGTCTGTCTGAAATAACTTTCGAGAGTAGTGCTTCTCAATGATACTCTCTTTTACCCTCACTCTTGGAAGATTTATTAATTGAGTACCTCCTGTAAAAATCTTTTAAAAACACTTGAGCATTTTAACCAATTTCAATTTCAGTTTTGAGCGTTTTAACACAAACTTCAAAATCAGTTTTCTTTTGATTTGACTACGTAAACAAACAAATATTGTAGAAACTTTAAAAGGTACTTTTAATTGGCTAAAAAGTACTTTTCATACCTCTTACAGAATTCATTTCAAACTCACCCTAACAGTTTCTTTGATCGTATTGGCCATTACAGGTGCTGTTTCTGGCCCATCTGAGAGATATGACTCACAGAGTGATACGCTGGATAAAGGTTCATCAAATGCTCAAGCCATTAATTCTTCTGAGCAAGCCTCTATGCGTGGATCCATAATGATTAAGCAGAAGAAGAGGGAAATGCGTATAGACGAAGTTGCTGGAAGTGCTTCCTCCAGGGTCACATCTGGGCTCACCCCAGGCACTAAAGGCAAGAGAAGCGAGAGAGAAAGGGACCCTAACAAAAACCATCCCCTTTCCAACTTCTTCGGTCCATCGTTGGACGGCTGCCAAGGTGTCCGAAGATCAAGGGCAAAACCCAGGCAGAAAGGTATTTCTTTGTCAAGTTCAGCAACTAGATCTGAGAGCCAACTTTCAGAAGTGCCAGAGTCATTGACGTCTGAATCTCGTAAAGACACTGAGGAGTTGCCTGGTTTGAGTAACTTGCAATTGCATGATTTAGATTCCATGGAAGAACTAGATGTGTCGAAAGACTTCGGCGATCATCAAGATCTCGGTTCTTGGTTGGATATTGATGAAGATGGATTGCAAGACCATGATGATGTTATAGGTCTAGAAATTCCAATGGATGATCTTTTTGAGTTGAATATGCTGATTTAGGGTTTAGACAGAAGGTAAGATTGTTGTAGCACTGGCCTGAGTTGTTATTAACTAGGGCTTGGTTTCATATATTTACACCAATTTAATGTGTATGTGTATATAATTCTTCAATGCTTGGTTTATTCTGTAAGTTTTGGCAAATTCATTTTGTAACTTGTAAAGCTCGCTCGCTCGCTTGCTCTTTTCTCCAGTGGAATTGAGATGCTTATTTTTTTGGTAGTGACTAAAATTGAGTTTTTACACCAAATTTATCTCTTGACGTTCTTTATAAAACCACTTCATGCATCTTAGATTAGATGGTGTTGACTCTTGATACGATTCTTTTTCATCACTTATCTAACTTGGTCATTGCATGCTATTTATATTCCGAGTATGTAAAATGTTACACTTTACGATTTACTACAAGTAATTCTTTTTATTTATTACTTCAATATGTGAGGACGAGAATTTAAATTTCTAATCTTTTGGTTGATGCTATATGTTTTAACAGAGTATAATTGAGATTGAGAATCTCTTTCCATTAAAAAAAACTAAACAAAAAATGATTGGAGTGAGATGAAAAGATATAAGAATGCCTATCGTTTTCACATTCTTTTGGTCAGGCCTTTTTAGAAAGAAAAAGTTGGGAACCACACATGCACTGATCTCCTCCTACAAACTTTCATGCAACTTGCCTCCTTTCTAAATTTCTAAATTTTCATAATCTGTTTGTGCATATATATATATATATATAAATAAATGGATAAGGCCACAATTTCCTTGTCCATTTATGTAACCACTTGAAATAAATGAAGTGGAAAACCTAACTTTCCATAATTCAATCCTTGACACTGAAATTAATATATATTTATGTTTAAAGACAACTTTAGTTTTATTTTCTCTCTTTAATTTGTCAATTTGTTCATTATTACACACTCTCTCTTCACTCCATAGAATATATACAATAAGACGATAAATTCATGTATTCAAAGATGGATGAATGTCAATAAATGGATTTTGTTGACATAAAGAGGAAGAGGCTTTTGATATTGTCCACATCAAAAGTTTAATTATAACCCTTTTCACTAGTTTTTTAAACTCTCCATAGATGCTAAATAAGTTAAATGTTATAACGATGGAGAAAACGACACTAACGTTTTCGCTAATTCTTGAATTATATATATATTGATGCAATTGGTATTAGATAAGGTGAATATTGTTTAAACAGAGTTCTTTTCTATAAAAATTGCACACGTTGAATTTAGAATTTTAATTTAGCGGATATAGTATATTTTAAAACGATTTACAAATATAGTAATTTTTATCCGTGACAATCATTGATAGTCAATTTTTGTTACTGACTGGTGTTTGTTATATTTAAAAAATATTTTATATTTTTATTATATTTACAATAATTTTGATTCTGATTGTTATTTATACATTCTATCCTATTTCTTTAATTTTTTAATTAATTAATTTTTTTTTTTTTTTTTTTTAAGCAACCAACCCTATTTTCTAGATTATTTTAATTAAATTATATTTCTAGAGCGAATTGTCTTGCATATATTTTGTTGAGTTGTAGAAAGTTTAACCATTAATTAAGGACCACTTAGGGTAAAAGACATTTTTTTACTCTATATTTCATAAAGGTTGATTGCATATATAGCAATTAGGCCCAAAATATTTGCAATTATAGCAAAATGTAAAATCTTTTGCAAATATATAAAAAAACAGTCTGGTCCATGTAAGAGACCAAAAAGTCCAAACCAGTCTATTAAAATCGAGAGAATACTATCAGTGATAGAATATTATCGTTGATAGAATCCTATCAGTGATAGTTTATTGATACTATCGTTGATAGAATGCTATCAATGATAGTTTATTGATATTATCACTGATAGAATGCTATCAATGATAATTTATTGATACTATCGGTGATATATAAATAATTTTTCTTTTCATAAACTTCGGAATAAAGATTGTATTACTTGGTAAAATCAGGAGAGTACTATCAGTGATAGAATATTATCACCGATGGAATGCTATCAGTGATAGTTTATTGATACTATGGGTGATAGAATGCTATAAATAATTTATTTTTCGTAAACTTAAGAATAAAGATTGCGTTACTTGGTCAAATAAGAAGAGTACCTACTAGCAGGGGCGGATCCAGACATTCATGTTGGGGGGGCCAATTTTTTATTTTATGTAAATATATATAAAAAAAAATATCACAAAAAAATCGTTTGAATTCACACTCGCACATTATATTTTGACCTTAAAAAAAAATATATTGGTGATGTCTAAATTCAAATAAATTTAATATCATCATATAATTTAGCCTATCTCGATGTCTTATTAATTATAAAATAAATAAATTACGATTTTAGCCATGAATTTTAAAACTTGAGTCTATTAGGTCCCTAAACCTTAAAAAAAATTTAATAGGTCCCTAAACTTTCAATTTTGTATCTTATAAGTTTCTAAACTTTAAACATAAACATTAGGTTTCTAATGAATCCCTGAATTTTAAAAAATGTCGAATAGGACAAAAATATATTAGACTTAAACTTAAAAATTCGAGAACCAGATACAAAATTGAAAGTTGAAAAATCTAGCGAACATTTTTTAAAGTTTGTGATTTATAAAACACAAAATTAAATGTTCAAAGACTTATTAAATATCTTTTAATAAAATATTATTTCAGAAAAATCACACTATGATGTAAATATATGTTTCTAAAATTTATAGAGATAATGTTAATACATATTAAATTACATTTGAAAAAATTAATAAATAAACTAATAATAAGAATTAAATTCAATATATAAAAGGTTAAATTTGGACATTTGAAATTACAATGACTAAAATAATACAATTCTTAAAGCAATAAATTAGATGTTAGATTTATTAGACATTTTAAAAAAAAAATTATTTAAGAAAAAATACAATATAATATGAATATATGTTTCTAAAATTTATAGAGATAATGTTAATATAGATTAAATTACATTTGAAAAAATTAATAGTAAGAATTAAATTTAAGATACTAAAACAATACAATTGTTAAAGTAGAAATATTAAAATAACATTTTTTATAAAATTAAATGTTAAAAATTAATTATTGTCCCTAAAAAAAATATAAAATCATTATTATGTTATCTCTTTGAATTTATATGTCCCTAGAAAAATATAAAAACATTATTATGTTGTCTCTTTAAATTTATATCTCATTAAAACAAAATATTTTAAGGTAATATTTTTACCTACATATATAAACAAAATTAAAAGTTTTCTTTTTTTTGGGGGGGGGGGGCATGGCCCCCTAGTCCCTTATACGATCCGCCCCTGCCTACTAGTGATAGAATACTATCCATGCAATCAACCTTGAAATAACTCCATTTTGTTTTCTGAAAAAGTAAGAAACACCTTAGGAGAGTTATAACAAACCTAAGGGTGAACATATTTTATGCCAAATTCTTCAAGTGCGAATTTTGGTTACAGTAGGTGACATTTCTAGGACACGTGGTGTCGAGAAATGAAATATCAGCTGACCCGGTAAAGATTGAAGCAGTATCGTCCAATTGGCCTTGTCCGTCCACGGTTAAGGAGGTGCGTATCTTTTTGGAGTTAGCAACAGTAGTTTTTGCCCTGGAGATTTAGAGACATTATTTATATGGAGAGAAAACTCAAATATCCACGGATCATAAGAGACTGAAGCATTCCTTCACGCAGAAAGAGTTAAGCATGAGGCAACGAAGGTGACTTGAGTTAGTCAGAGACTATGACTGTGAGATCCCATACCATTCAGGTAAGGCAAACGTAGTTATCGATGCTCTTAGTAGGAATGTAGCTCATACGTCAGTCTTAATCACTACCCAAGTCTATTTGTATGCCGATCTGAAACGTGTAGAAACAATAGTTGGTGTGGGTTACCTTACCTCACAATTTGCCCAATCGTCAGTACGATCTACCTTGAGGCAAAAGATTATTGATGCCCCACAAGTGGACCCTGATTTTGTTGTTGTTGTTCATCAGGTAGTTAGCGCAGGTGAACGAGTTCTCCATATCGCCAGACCACATTTTTCTCTTTCAGGGGGTGTTTATGTGTACCTATGAATATTGATCTTAAGACTGAGATATTAACGGAAGCCCACATCCAGGAAACACAAAAATGTATCGAGATCTAAAACACTGTTATTGGTGGAAGAACATGAAAAGAGACATAGCTGAATTTGTCAGTAAATGTCTAGTTTGTCAACAGGTGAAGGCACCAAGAAAGAAACCCTTAGATCTGTTGCAGCCACTGAGTGTACCAGCGTGGAAATTTGAACACATATCTATGACTCCATTACATGGTTGCCTAGAACAGGCAAGGGCTATACAGTGTTGTGGGTCATTATTGATAAGCTCACTAAAACAATGCATTTATTTCCTGGTAAGCCGACTTACTCAGTGGAAAGATGGACGTGTTTATTTTTAGAAGAGATAGCCAGACTTCATGCGGTGTCGATTTCAATTAATTAGACCGAGATCCTCGGTTCACATCCCATTTTTGGAAAAGTTTACAGAAGGCATTAGGCACGCAGTTAGAACTCAACATGGCTTTTCATCCGCAGACGGATGACCAAACTAAACGGTTGAACCAAACCTTGGAAGACATGTTACGTGTCTGTGCATTGGACTTTGCGGGAAGTTGGGACACTCACTTGCATCTTATTGAGTTTGTTTATAATAATAGTTATGAGGCCACTATCGACATGTCACCGTTTGAAGCCCTTTATGGCAAGAGATGCAGAACCTCGATCTTTTGGGATGAGGTAGGTGAACGCAAAATGTTAGGACCTAAATTGGTCCAAATCACGAATGAAGCCATCCAAAATATTAGAGCAAGAATGCAATCGGCGTAGAGCAGACAAAAAAACTATGTTGATACAAGATGAAGAGACTTAGAGTTTGAAGTAGGTGATAATGTGTTTCTAAAGGTGGCACCAATGAAGAGAGTTCTAAGATTCAGGCGTAAAGGAAAGCGTAGTCAACGTTTCATTAGACCATTTGAGATTCTGAAGTGAATTGGTCCGGTAGCTTGTCGTTTAGCCTTTCTGCCATCCCTTTCAGCAGTACATGATGTTTTCCATGGTCCCTATGTTACGAAAGTATTGACTATGAACCCCTGTGCTTGAACGATAACTTGAGTTATAGTGAAAAATTCAAGCAAGTCATTGCAAAGGAAGTGAAGGCTCTTCGCAATCGTGCCATATCTCTTGTAATAGTTCTTTGGCAGAATTACCAGTTTGAGGAAGCAACATGGAAACAAGAGGACGAAATGAGAGCTAAGTATCCAGAACTCAGATTATAAACTTTCGAGGACGAAAGTTCTTAAGGTGGGAAGATTGTAACGCCCGAGAACCCCAAAAAGGTCTATTCCTTTATTTGAGTTTTTTTCTTAAAAGAAAAAGAAAAAAAAATCCTAAAACTTATCTGATTTCTCTCATTTTCTTTTTTTCATTTCTTTTCTCAGCCCATCTCTCTCTCACACTCTCTCTCTCTTTCTTAGCCCCCTCTCCCTCATGCACCATTACGCTCCCTCTCCCTCACGCACCCTTACGCTCCCTCTCCCTCAAACCCATCTCCTCCTCCCACCCATCATCTCCCGCGGCGCGCGACGACGGCGGCAGGGTTGTCCGTTGGGGCGAAAAGTTTAAATTTCAGGAAGATTGCAAGTCGTTTAAGCGAGTTCGGCGGGTGAGTTTCGTTTTAAACTTTTATAGAATCTTGGTTGTGCGCTGGAATTTAGGAGTTAAGCTATGAACTCTTCATCGTGCAATTTTAGATTGCCCAACGTGGTTTGAAGTTAGCAGTGGTGAATTAGTCGTTTGGGCATTTTCTTAAAGTAAGTTAACAGCGTTCGCAAGTTTTTTTTATTGGTTGGGTTGCGCTTCCATATGATTGATTAAATTGTTTCTGTTATGCAGGTGAAGCCAAGAATCACAATAAGAGTTTTTATTAGGAGTTTACGGAATGAATGTAAGTGGTTTAACCCTAATCTCAGCACGCCTCAAAACTTTGTTATATAAAAATTGGCGGAATTTAATAATATAACATATGCTCTTGATGAGCAATGTTTTGTATGCAAGTTATTCAGTCAGACATGTCACGTTAGTTCAGTTTAATAAATATAACATATGCTCTTCATGAGCAATATTCTGTATGCAAGTTATTCAGTCAAGCATGTCATGTTAGCTTAGGTAAATAATATAACATATGGTCTTGATGAACAATTGTTATGTACGTAGGTTATTCAGTCAGGCATGTCATGTTAGCTCAATTAAATAATATAACATATGTTCTTGGTGAGCAATGTTCTGTTTGTAGGTTATTCAGTCGAAATGTCATGTTAGTTTAGTTAAATAAATATAACATATGCTCTTGATGATCAATGTTCTGTTTGCAGGTTATTCGATCATGCATGTTAGCTCAGTTAAATAATATAACATATGTTCTTGACGAGCAATGTTTTGGATGCATGTTATTCATTTCCTTTAAAAAATCTCATTAAATTTGTAACAATTTTTCCATTAATAGTTGAAACGTTTTAAGATAAATAAAAAAACATTTTTTTTTCTTTAGACTTGTAACTTACTCGAATGTGAAACGTTTTTTGTGGAGGCCTTACAAACAAGATGTAACCCTAGGTTTTCTGTTCTTACAAACAAGATTGAAGCTTCATCTTCTTGGTGGGAATTTTACATTATGTTTTAAAAAAGATTTGAACAAAGTTAATTTTTGGTTTCAATCCTTCACCAACGAGTGCACGTTAGTTAGAGGTGGATGTTGTGTGAACCTTGGGGAGCAACCAGACGATTAACATCGAGGTCGTGCCGAATTTTTTTTCAAGACAATGGTATTTCACGATGCAACAATTGATTTTCGGTTCTCGACATCTAAAGAATCTTCAAAACATTATTAGAAAAAGACATAAAAGAAAAAGAACTACCAAGAGATAAAAATGGTTATTATTACAATGTGAAAAGCATAAGTTAATTTAAAATTTGGAGAGTTACTAATGTCCCATTAGCAAAAGTTAAAGTTGATTTTATTTCCAAATTAGTAAAGTCAAAGTAAAACTTAATGAGAACTCAAAAAAAAAAAATGTAAAACTAAATGAGAAGATGGTAATAATAATGATAATAAACAAGTGGAAGTTAGAGCAGATTACTTACCCCTCTCCCTCTCTATATCCATCCCATTCCCCCATCACATCAAACATGAATGAATTTTTCAAAAAAGATGTTTGAATTCACCAACAAAAACCAAACCAAAAGGTATGTCATGCCTCACCTCCATTGCTTGTTTTAAATTTATAAAATAATGAAAAACCAACTTCTATTATATTCCAAATCATATCATGAAATCACTTTTGGTTTCCCATGAGAAATAAAGTCTAGGGAGATCGGATAAATAAGCTCATTGTTGTGTTGGGGATATTCATGGCAACAAAAAAAAAAAAAAAAAAAATTATAATTCTAGGTCCCATTTCAAATAAAGGATATGAAGAAAAAAATTAGGGGCAAATAAGACTTTAGAAGCATATATATAACTCAACTGAGTTAAAATTGTTATTATCCACAAAAAGATTAGAAGTTTAAAATCTCACTGAAATTTTTGTACGGATGACCCACCCCTCAAATTGCGTGAAATTTTTTAACCCAGTATTTGAAAACTTATGTTTTTTGACCTTCTCGTGATAAAGAAGTGCACAAAGTCATTCGTACCCTTTGCTTATCACGATCACGAAGAGACAACTGTGATCTCTTCGTGATAAGCCAAAGGTACGAATGACTTTGTGTACTTCCTTATCACGAGAGAAGGTCAAAAAAACATAAATTTTCAAAATCTGGATTAAAAAACTTTACGCACTCCGATGGGTGAGTCATTCGTACAAAAAGCCCAAATCTCACTCCCACATAATGACTTATATATATTTAATACTCTTTTTTTTCCATTGGATATTGATTTACATTGAGAGAGGAAGAGAATTAAAAAGAGAGAAAATAAAAGTTGTATCATATATGATCTCTGTTGTAATTAAATGATATGAGGATGTGAGAGGTTGATGAAAATATATATGATACCAAAGCAGCCAACCCAAATGGGATTTGTTTTTTTGTTTCATTCAATGGGTATCTACCTAATTAACAAACCTATTTCTTCATCTTCATCTTCTCTTCTCTGTTGTTCATCAAAAGTTTGGGAAGTGGTTGTGGGAACTCTGAAGCATCTGCAGCTCTGTTGTTGTTTGGCATGAATTTTCATCATTCAGGCAGCTCCTGGTTTTAACAACATCTTACATATTTTACATCACACACACAATTATTCAAAATTAACCAAAATTAACAATATGTTTATAAATAATCTTACTCTCTTGGTCGAGAGACCCACAACGAACTAAGAGCTCGAAGCCTTCCATAGTACTCTCCGATTACAACGAAACATCTCGCTGCCTGTCGGACTGTCAATATTCGACGCAATTGATGAAGTGTTTGTTGTCTCAACATATCACCCTGCTGCCATTTACCATCACTTTTTCAAATTATTATCATATATATATATATAATTTCCATTTCTTTCTAAGTATTGATTGTGATATTAGAAGTGTGAAGGAAAATTGAAAACTTTGAAACTATAAGGACCAAAAGTGTTTAATTTAAGCATTATTTGAAAGAGAGAGAAATGAGTGACCTGGCGGATGAAGCCTTCAAGATTGGAGAGCTTGCCGGCGGCGAGGGCCATATGGTTGATTCCGTCGACGACCGCGGTGCCAGCGATGGTGAGGATGAGAGAATGCTGCAGCTGCTCAAGGCCCTGATACAGAGCATCCTCTGTTTCTTGTGAAGATCTTTGCAAATTACATATTCCCACTGCTTGTTGCTCTGTTAATGTGTCTAATTGTGGAATTAGCATCTGTTTTTTTTTTCACACCAAAAGTCACAAACCTTTTATCACCAAAAAAAAAAAAAAAAAATACTAATTGATCAATTCAACTTTGAGACACCTCTATCAACTTGGATGGCCGGAATCCGCCGATCCACAGGAAGCAACGCTCCGCCGGAGTCATCCACATTCCAGTGATCAGATGAAACACATCCGACTTCGCCGCCACGCCTTTCAGGAGAAATATTTCGTCGTAGTGAGAGATGTAACTGTCTACTATTGCTCGGAGATCGCCGTCCGGGAGATGCCCGTGCAGCGCCGTCCGCAGCTCTACCATCAGACGGTGGTCGTCGTCTAGCCACCGTGCATACTCCATGTCAAACATTGCAGCTCCTAACAAAATATAATAAACAAAAATGTTGGGTTTTTTTTAAAGAAAAAGAACAAAATTCAAACTAATCCAGATTTAAAAGGAACCATTTTGCCACATTGTCTTCAATAATCAATAGCTGCCAATTTGTCTTGTTATAAATATAAAAATCCCATTCGCATCAGAAAATGGCCTTCCACCATATTGTCCCCTTTTATATTTTTTTCTTCAATGATTCTTTTTTTTATTAAAAAAAAGACTCACCGGAGCTGAGATTGCCACCCATAACACCACCACAAGCACCAAAAAACAATCCCTGTTTCACACAAATCATTCCAAAATCACTCATATAATTCAAAAAATTGAGCAATACAAACATATTCTTTTAGAAAAATGACTTAACTTAAGTTGATAGATTATGGTAAATTTACGAAAAATTGAATCATTTGTTAACTCTACTTTGGACTTCAAACCTGAGAACGTGCTCTATGGAGATCTTGTTCAAGCTGAGAGAGCTTGATTCTACTGGACTCAAGCTGCTGAATATAAGCCTGTTCAAAAAATGGAAAAAGATTACAAATTTCCAAGTGGATATCTCCAAATCTTTAATGGAGTCATAAAAAATTATGGGTATGAAAAAAAATTGCTCATTTCTCAAACCTTCTTCCTCAGACGGCTCTTTCTTGCAGCTTCTCTGTTTTGGGCCAATCGTCTCAGTGTCTGCAAAAGTTAGTTTTTCTTAAAGCTCAAATTTAAGAAGAAGAAAAAAGCTGAAACCTCAAACTACTTTATGATGACATAAAAATAGAACCTTTGCATCAAGTTGCCTCTCTGATGTTGAACCAGCTCCTTTTCTCTGTGAAAAGTTGAAGAACAAGCAATAATGGTTATGTAAAATTACACCCATTTAGGCAAAACAAAGCAAGATTGAATTTTGAAGGAAAAAAAAATGAGATTTCTTACAGAGTTTGTAGGGGAAATGGAAGTGTGATTGTGAAATTGTTCAACTTGAAAAGGGAAGCAAACGATATTGTTTTCTTCTTCCATAGTTTGATGGTTTTTTTATTTTTTTTTGAAGAATGAGAAAAAGTTTGGTGATTTTATGATGCCAAACCAATGGTAATAAAGATTCTCTCTCTCCCTCTCTTTTTCATATCAAGCAATCGTCAGAAAATCAGGCAGAAGTCAGAAAAAACTCTGCCCATCATGATTTTTTATTTGATACTTTTTGGGATGAGAGAAAATAAACCTTTTGTTTGGCAGGGGATTGATGTTGGTGTGTTGTGAAGGCATGGTGTTCTTCCATCTCAGTCTGAAAATGTTGAATTTGAAGAAGATGATGATTTTGGTCGAATCCTTGATTTGAAGAACAAGCCCTTGTGCTAATTGGTGACTGAGGTTCCATTTCCAAATCTGTATTGGTTGTGAGAGTGTTGTTTATATTTGCTGATCCTGAATCAGTGGTCTCTGACTTTGAACCTCCTCCTCCCTAACTCAAAAATTCAAAAATTAGTTTTGTTTGGAGATGGGTTTAGGGTATAAAATGAAGTGTGGGTTAGCATACCAATGCTATTGGCCAAGAAGGGAACATCTCAAGAGTAGCAGCAGCAGCAGCAGCAGGCCTTCCTGCAAGAAAATCTGCAATGAAATCAACAGAATTAGAAGGGGGTATCAAGTTTGGAGCAGTTATGGAGTTAGTAGAGAGATGAAAGTGAAAAGGGTCAGAATTTTTACTCTGTTTGGAGCCTCATGCAATTCAAGTCTATTGCTATTTGAAATCATTTTTGCCTTTTAAAAATGGCAACTTTCTCTTTCCACAGAGATAAAAAAGAAAAAAGAAACACATACGTGGCGATTTGGCTTCATCATTTCCAAGCTTAACTCCCTGCAAAACTATGGCTTCTTCAAGCTCTCCAAAATCAAAACCTGGCCCTTCTTCATTCCTATCCACGATTGTAATTTGAAATTAAAACAAATATAGAACGAAAAGTGTTGAGAGATGTTGGAGGAAATATAGAAAGTTACATGAAAGGTGGAGAAGGGTTATGAAGAATAACATGGAAGTTTGAATAAGTTGCAGAAGAATCGTGGAGTCGCTTGTTGCCCATCTCCACCCAGCTTCGTTTAGGCCATTTTTTTTCTATAACACAGGCTGCTGTCTCTTTCTTGAGATATATATCAAATCTCTCTCTATATATATAATATAATATATATATATATATTTGTATTTATGTGGGTTTTTGGTATTATGATTATTATTAATAGTGGAATTTGGGAGTTTTTATATTTCTCTGCTTCTCCATGAAGAAACCTCGTTTTATCATAAATATATATATTTTTTATTTTATTTTTTTCTCTCCCTATCTAGAAGGAACTTTGTTGTTTGAATTGAAACTCATTCCAAGGCGCACAAAATACTGTCCAGCCGCTCTGTTTCTGTTCCCTGCCTTTCACAATAACTAATTATGCAAATTAATTCTTTTCTTTTTTCTCAATTTACCATTTTACTCCTCCTCCATCTTCTCTTTATTTGTCCTCTTTAATTTTTTTTTTTTTTTATATTACTGGTAGTTGAAGTTTGTATGATGGGAGTAAATAATGTGTGTCCATGCTATTTTTTTTTTTTTTTTTTTATTATTATTATTATAAATAATTTTTTAATATAATTGGTAAAGAATTTTGTTGAACATATTTTCTGTTAATTTTCTTTATTTAGAATGATCAAAGCCATGAGTATACACTCCTACACTTCCTATCTTGTAGGGAAGATTATTTCCATAGACCACAAATTTAATCCAGGAAACATAAAGCTATACATAGAAAGTAAATTGCTGACTTGAAAATACAGTCATAGTATATACAACCTTATACGTCAAGAATACACAGCGAGATTTACGGGTAGATCCCGATATATACGCACAACGAGATTTACGGGTAGATGGGTAGACGGGTAGATCCCGATATAGACAGCGCCTCCTCTAATACTCCCCCTCAAGTTGGAGCATATAGATTACAGATGCCAAACTTGTGAAGAAGAAGTGAAAATTGTGTTTTACCAAGGGCTTTGGTTAAAAAATCTTCCAGCTGTGCACCGATCCGAACATGAGACGTCGAAATCGTACCATCTTGCACAGCGTCACGAACACAGTGGCAATCCATTTTAATATGCTTCGTTCGTTCATGGAAAATCGAATTAGCCGCTATATAAAGAGCGGCTTGACTGTCACAAAATAATTTCATGGGACGCGCCTGTATCCCAAAACAAGCCAAAAGGGATTTCAATCATTTTAACTCACATGTAGTAGTGGACATAAATCGATACTCTGCCTCTGCCGAAGAACGGGAAATAATTGGTTGTTTTTTCGTTTTCCAAGACATAGAGAAGAACCTAATAAGACCATGTAACCTGTCAATGATTTTTGCGTTAGCGGACAACTCGCCCAATCACTATCACAAAAAGCTTATAGTTGAAGATCATTCTCTTCTCGCAGCAGAATGTCCTGACCAGGGCAACCTTTCGAATACCTCTAAACTCTCAAAGCTGCATCTCAATATTCAACACGAGGATCACCCATGAACGGAGCCAATATATGCACATAATAACATAGTTCGGGCCGTGTAATCGTCAAGTATATAAGACGACCTACAAGCCATCAATACATCTCTGGATCATTAATGTTGACACCATTGATTGTGGCAAGATGATGATTCTGCTCCATGGGTGTAGATACAGGGCGTGCTCCAAGCAAGCCCGCTTCACCGATAATGTCAAGAACATATTTGCGTTGGGAAAGAAACAAATCGTCATTCCCACGTGCTACTTCTATCCCAAGAAAATACTTGAGTATGTCAAAGTCTTTCATATGAAATCTCTCGCTGTGTTGTTGCTTGAAATTTGTAATTGCCAAAGAAGAAGAACCTGCAATGATAAGGTCATCGACATATACAAGAACATGTAAAGAAACACCATCCTTGGAATAATTAAATAATGAGTAATCAACATAAGATTGCATAAAACCAATTTCCTTTAGGACCGTCGAGAGCTTAGCAAACCAATTCTGAGGTTCCTGTCGAAGTCCATACAAAGACTTACGCAATCGACATACTTTGTCAAGGGTACCAAACTTGAAACCAGGAGGGAGTCGCATATATACCTCCTCAGCAAGATCTCCGTGTAGAAAAACGTTATGCACATCCATTTGGTGAACTCCCATTTTCGTGCTACTGCTATAGCCAAACATGTGCGAATCGTGACCATTTTTGCTACAAGAGCAAATGTTTCATTAAAGTCGAGTCCAGCAATTTGACGATTCTCGTATACAACTAGACGCCCCTTCAATCGTTCAATCGCACCATCAGATCGATATTTTATTTTATAAACTCACTTACAGTCGATTGCTTTCTTTCTAGGTGGAAGATCCTCCAAAGTCCAAGTCTTGTTCCTTTCAAGTGCATCGATTTCATCTTGCATAGCCTTTCGTCAACCCGAATCTTTAACAACCTCTTTAAATGAGGTAGATTCAGTTCCTTTAGTAATTGCTGCAAAAAAATTAATGTGTTTTGCAGAAAACTTATCACAATTTACATAATAAGCAATGAAAAAAGGAGTACTTGAGGACTTTGACGAAGCAGAGACATGAGATGTGACATGTTTGGTAACGCGAACGGTGTTAGTGATGAAATCTTTGAGTCTACTAGAAGGTTTCTTTATTCGATGACTTCGATCAGTGTTAGGCAAAATACTTACCTCATTACTCACAATCTCTCCAATATCCAAAGATGTAGGAAGTTGGTGATCAATGTTCAAGTTACCATCCACAGATTGTGTATGTGTCAGTATATGCAACGGTATATCCTCTGCCATACCCAAGAGATCCTCAGTCCCTCGGGGTATATCATCTGCCAAATTAGAGGGATGTACATTCCTCCGATGTATATCTTCTGTCATACCCGAAGCCTTCTCATTCCCAAATGTTAAAGAAGTATCTTCAAGAGAAGCCACAATATCATAATACTTTGCATTTTCAGACATATCATTAGTAGCATGTAAGGAAGTATCATTGGAGAAAGGAAATTGTTGTTCACAAAATACAACATCTCGAGATATAAAGAATTCTTTTGCTTCTAAGTCATACAAACACCATCCTTTTTTACCAAATGGATACCCCACAAACACACACCGACGAGAACGAGAGCCAAACTTATCCTTCACACGAATTTGGTTTTTGGCAAAACAAAGACACCCAAAGACACGAAGTGCGTCATACTTAGGAGGTGAAGAAAAAAAAATTTCATGGAGTATTTTATTATTGAGTCATGGAGAAGTAGTACGGTTATGACATAAGCGACCGTCAGAACACTTTCCCCCAAAAAAGAAATAGGCAGATTAGCTTGAAAAAGCAATGCCCGAGCCACATTAAGAATATGCCTATGTTTACGTTCTACTCGTCCATTTTGTTGTGGTGTATCAACACAAGAGGTTTGATGAAGAATACCATTATCAACATAAAATCTATGAAGACATGTGAATTCTTTTCCATTATCACTTCGAAGAACCTTAACACACTTATCAAATTGAGTTTTAATCATGCGACAAAAATCCTTAAGGAGTTGGGATACCTCAAATTTGACAGTCATCAAGTAAATCCATACGGCTCGAGAACAATCATCTACGATAGTTAAGAAATAACGAGCACCACTACTAGCAGACAAAGTATATGGGCCTCATATATCACAGTGGATTAAATAAAAAACATTTGTTGCTTTACTATTACTCAGAGAAAACACGCTCCTAGTTTGCTTGGCTCTTAAAAAAATATCACAAGGTTTATGACTAACATTACCATCCTTATGTCCATGAGTTCCAATATTATCTGGCAAAAAAACGTCTACTTTTCGAGAAGGATGACCCAACCGTCGATGCCACAATTCTCTTTTATCTCTCACTGTTGCTCGATACGCTTGAAATTGTCTCAAAGGACGAAACCAATAAACCCCGTCACATTGCTCACCTACTCCAACCAAAGTTCTCAAAGCACGATCCTGTATGATGCAAAGCTGATCAGTAAAAGTGACAAAATAAGATAGATCGACAAGCAAGTGAGACACAGACAACAAATTACAAGTAAGATTTGGAACATATAGTACATTATGTAGGACCATAGATTTATTCAAAGAAATTATGTCTTCTTTGGTGGCAATGATTTGTTTACCATTCGACACTCCAACAGAAGTAGGAGCAACGTCAAAATAATTGAGTAAATAATCCAGCATTACCAGTCATGTGAATTGAGCATCCGATGTCAATGATCTAGTCAACGGAAGAATCACTCTTACCACTCATTTTTTCGGTTGAAGAACACTTCTCTCTTGAAGTGTGGAGCATGTGCACAAGTGTAGCCCACTGATAATATGAGAGACCAGGAACACCACGTCGATCTGACTTCTGAACGGCTGCCTGAGAAATAGGTCGTAAGGTGGTTGTTGTGGTATACGTCCTTGTCAACCTTCGGTCATACCCGACGACATTGGCTACTTGGCCGCAACGCTCCTTCCTCATCCCTCGTCCATAATTTCATCCGTCGGGAGGTCTGGTTGTTCGGTCGTCCGCCATAATAAGATGACGATAGTCGGACTTCATAGGTTCGTCGTCAACCATAATAGGATAACGATAGTCGGATATCGTGGTTTCGTCGTCATTCATAACGGGACGATGATAATCAAATTTCGTGGTCTTGTCGTTAGTCATAACGAGAAAATCGAAGTAGTCGTAGTCGAATTTCGTAGTGGAAAATTAAAAGATATTTCAATCGCTGAGGAGCGATTAAAAAAATTGGTCACCATCTCCTCTCTTAGAGTCGCCGCCACCCTAGAGTCTAGTAGGGTTTTTTTTTCTTTTTTTCTTAGGATCTTTGCTCTGAACCACGAGCTCTAATACCATAAAGAGTTTTGTGGAACATATTTTCTGTTATTTTCCCTTATTCAGAATGGCCAAAGCCATGAGTATATATACACTCCTACACTTCCTATCTTGTAGGAAAGATTATTTCCATAGACCACAACTTTAATCTAGGAAACAGAAAGCTATAGATAGAAAGTAAAATGCTGACTTGAAAATACAGTCATAGTATATACAATCATATACGCCGATAATACACACCAAAATTTACGGGTAGATGGATAAATTTCGATATATACGCACAACAAAATTTACAGATAGATGAGTAGACGGGTAGATCTCGATATATACGACTCCTCCTTTAATAATTGTACTTTACATTTTTAATTAGTTTTAAATCATGCACCGATAATTAATGAGATCAATGCTATATATTACTAACCTAGTACTGCACAACTTTTACTTAATTATTATGTGCGTGAAGGATAAATTGTCTAATTATAGATAGTTTATTCGAGTAAAAAAGTAGAGAGACAAGTTAAGTTTGAACCCTCGTACCCATTTTCTTTAGTAAATTAGCACATTTAAATTTCACATACATCTTTTTCATTAAAATTTCATTTTGGTTTCTATATTTTGGAGTAGGTTTCATATTAGTTCCTGACCTTCTAAAGGTTGAATTTTAGTATTTGTACTTTCAATAAATTCTAAAATTAAACTCTACTGTAAAAAAATTTAAAATTAAAAATTAATCTCTATCCGGTGTTTTTATATAAATTTTAGAATATATTCATATATTTGTTTTTCATGAAAATTACTATTATTACTTAATCAATTTCAATAATTTTATTTTTTTAAATTATGTATAAAAATTAATTTTAAGATTTATTGAAAATATAGAATTTAAAATTGAACAATTAAAAAATATAAAAGCTAAAATGAGATAGATTCAAAATATAAAGACCAAAATAAGGATGTGGCATGGTAAATTGAAGAGAGCAAATAGAAATGAAGAGTGGTTAGTAGTAATTTAAGAAAAGATAAAAATTAAAAAAGGAAAGAAAACAAAAATGTAATTTAATGAATTGTTGGGGGCAGTTGGAGGAAGCCGAGTCCAACTCCACTCATGTAACCGCCTCAGGTATTTTATTGGATGATTTTGTGGAGAAAAGAAAAAAAGAAGTAAAGGATAAATACAATAATAATAAATTATGTTTCAACAAAATCAGTAAAGAAAATGAGATAAGGGTTTTGTTTGGTCTGGCTTTGGCTTGAATTCAGAAAGGGCTAAATTGAATGTGGAACAAAAAACCAAAATCCCCAATCATGGGCTTTTCCCTCTCATCTTTTTACATCAATCTGCACATCCTTTCCCCTTGGAACCATAGGGTTTTGTTTAACTAAATAAAAATAAAAAATAAAAAATAAATAAAAATAATAGTTTCTCTAATTGCCACCTCACCCTCTTTCTTCAAAAAAAAAAAAAAATGGTATAAATAACTATTTACTTAAATTACATATATTTGATTCCTAAACTTTAAAATATCATCTCAATATATTGATTCCTAAACTTTAAAATATCATCTCAATATACTAATTCTAATTAAGTGAGTGTTATAATGTTTTAAGAGAGTACTTCTTTGTATTTGATGTCGAGAAGGAAAATTCTGTGTGATTGTAATAATTTTTCACATAGTGCATTTTTTTTTTGTTCGTGGGAAATTTAAGAGGAATGTCTACAAATAATTAGGCATAATGAAAAATGTCTAAATACGTGGATTGTTTGCATTACATGTCTAGAGTTTTTTAGGAAGAAGATTGTTTTAGTTGGTTCCCCATTATACCCCTTATAAGATTTCCTATTTTAAAAATTAATTAGTTTTGAAATTAATTTATTGAATTTTAAAATTTAATTAGTTTTTAAATTAATTAATTTTTGTTTGGTGAGGTAGATGATTTTCCGTTTAAAAAAACTTTCTTATTTTTTTCGTTAAGTAATTTATGTCGTTGTGTATCTCCATGTGTTCCATCTGATATTACCAATCTCTCCTAGTTCGAAGGGTGAGCAATTTTTGGTTGTTCCCTATTCTTAGGGGAAGCTTTAAGATTACAAGGTGTTAGTAATTAATTAAGGTGTGTCCAAACGTATACACTGACCGAATGTGTGTGCGGCGATGTCGTTGTATATTTCCACGGGTGTGTCAAAAACCAACGAAACGTGTATCAAATTTAAAATTTATTGTATCGTGTAACGTAAGTTTCAATTGGTAAATAACATTAAAATATAAATATAAATAGCAAAATTTATCTTAGAGAATTATATATTCAAACATTAAATAACTCCAAAATGAAAAGATTACATAATTTAAAGGTTTAAAATAGTTTAGAAAATACGATATCAACTCTAACAAATGGGAGATATTAAAATTTAAATACATTTAATTAATTAAATAGGGTATAATTAGAAGAGTAGATATTTTAAAATCTAAATAATCAAATACTATAAGTTTTAATAAAATCCCTATATACAAGGGATATTCATATATACAAGGGATATTCATTGATTCAGATTTGTTTTTACAAAATATTTAATTAATTAAATAGAGTAGAATTAGAAAAGTAAATATTTTAAAATTTAAATAACTAAATAAAATAATAATATTATTAATATTTAGTGGAATGAAATCCCTATATATAATAACCGATTTGAGTTGATTGAGATTTTGTCGTTAGTTTAGTTAGGGTTCATCTTCAACCTCACGCATCTCTATCATCTACAGATCGTTTTCTTTTATTTTCTATTGTCGTTTCGTCACGCAATAGCTTCTCCAATTTTTCGTCACGCAATAGCTTCTCCAATTTTTAATCGTCGTGAAGCTGTCAATCGAAGTTTTCTCCGACTACTAACACGGTATTTTTTTTTTTTGGATTTATTGAGTTTTTTAATCATACATTTTCTTTTTTATTTGTTACGATTTGTCCGATTCAAAAGTTGTGGGGTTAATATTGCACTGTATACAGTTCAATGGAGGAATGAAGCAACTCATCGGGGAAGGGTATACAGTGGGGGAAAGGGTATACAGTGGTTGTCAATCTGCCATTCGGAGCGACTCATGTATACCATCCATCTGTCGTAAGTGGTTGGTCAATCATATGGTTTCCTTTTATTACTATGTGTACAACCATGTATACACCTGACGTGACGTGGTGAATTTTTCTGCAGCTTCATCACTTCCTTAGGTATACAGAGCTGAAATTCATCCCTTCTTTAGGTATACACAACCGAAATTCATCACTTCCTCAGATATACAGAGTCGAAATTCATCACTAAGGTATACAGAGCCGAAATTCATCACTTTCTCAGGTATACAGAGGGTATACAGAGCCGAAATTCCTCAGATATACAGAGTCGAAATTCATCAGGTATACAAAGCCCAAATTCATCACGTATACAGAGCGTATACAAAGCCGAAATTCCTCAAGTATACAAAGCCGAAATTCTTCAAGTATACAGAGCCAAAATTCCTCAGGTATACAGAGCCGAAATTCATCACTTCCTCAGGTATACAAAGCCTTCTGTTAAAATTTTGGGTCTTGGGAGTATAACCATGTAACTCTCATGGGATAAATGTCAATTATTTCCCTTTTTAACGTCTTTTTAACTCCCCATCCATAACTTCCACTCTCTCCTCCCAACAATTTACATTTTTGCAGCCTATTTTTATTTTCAAAATAATTTACATTTTTGCAGCCTATTTTTTTTTTTCAAAATTATTGAAAATGGTAGAAGAGTAGGTTTGTCCAATTGTGTTTAGGTTGCCTTACTAAATATAGGGTTTAGACATTATTCAAAAGAAAAAAGGTGTTAGACATTTTTCATGTTGGCTTTCTAGTTTGTAGACATTCTTCTGGTTACCCCAAAACCAAAAATCCCCAATCATGGGCTTTTCCCTGTCATCTTTTTACATCAATCTGCACATCCTTTCCCCTTGGAACCATAGGGTTTTGTTTAACTAAATAAAATAAAAAATAAATAAAAATAATAGTTTCTTTAATTACCACCTCACCCTCTTTCTTCAAAAAAAAAAAAAAAAAAATGGTATAAATAACTATTTACTTAAATTACATATATTTGATTCCTAAACTTTGAAATATCATCTCAATATACCAATTCTAATTAAGTGAGTGTTATAATGTTTTAAGAGAGTACTTCTTTGTATTTGGTGTCGAGAAGGAAAATTCTGTGTGATTGTAATAATTTTTCACATAGTGCATTTTTTTTTGTTCGTGGTTTTTTCTTCGATTTTGGAGTTTTTCACAATCTTTGTGTTTCTTATTTTGTTGTTTTCTTTTAATTTCTCACTTATTCATCTGTTTTATTCTTGCGGTAGAAGTTGTTACAAGATACCTCAGCACAATGCGATCGACTGACATCACGCTGATGATGTCAGCATGACCTAGAGCTCCGGACTCACTATTACAGCGCCGCAGAGATGTACGATCGACCTTTTGGAGGCCCACGATCTTGGGCCACCCCATACCTGTCAGATGACATACCGTCAACGCCTCCCAGGAGGGAGTGACGGGATCACTGATGGGACACCCTTGTCTTACCTTACAAGGGAGAAGTATAGCAGTCCCCTCCGATCCGCCAAAGATCGGGGGAATCGAAGATCCTCGTCATTGAGTAGGTATGAGCTTACACCAAGGGGGCCATGCTACCTCACCGAAGATCCCAGATCTCCATGATGGCGGAAATACGGGTCGACCCGTCAACCTCTCACCTATATAACACACCCGGAAGAACGTGTGAAAGGTACGCAACACAACGCACTCTCATTCTAATACTCCTACTTACGCTCAGACCTCTCTGACTTAAGCATCGGAGCGTCGTGGGCCTAGCCCCACACTAATGGAAGTTGATCTTCGTTCCTTGTGCAGGACTCCGATGAATTCTGATGACAGCCACCTACAACGGAATTCACGACAAGAAAGAAGGTCCAAAAACCAACATCAACATTTGGCGCCGTCTGTGGGAACGATTGTTACAAGCCATAACACTCTCCCCTAAGAAGAAACTAAGAAGCAAACCGCAATGTCGCTCCGCCCGTCTGAAGACGAAAACCCCGAGATAAGCGGCCTGGGAAGGGTCGACGGACCCAACCCACCTGTACGCCGCCCCCGGGCACGATAAAATTGGGACCAACTGGCAATACAAGAAGCCTCAGGTTACAGGAAAACCAAGCCCGTGACCCGGAGGCACCACTAGGCGAAACAACCGCCCGACCTGCTGCCGGAAGTGCCGCACTAATGATCGCGCTCCAAGAAACTTTCCAAACTCAGATGACAGAATTCTGGGTCTGATTGGAGGATATGGAAAACAGGACTCTGGGCCTGGGCCCAAACGCTTCAAATCGCACTAGTGCGGCGGTAGCTGCCCTGAAAAAGGGCAAAGCGAAGGTTATCGAGCAAGCCCCCTTCAAAATCAAATCGAAGGAAGGAACCTTCAAGGCAAGGCCCAGGTCTTCGATCCGGAACCTGCTAAAGTACCCCGACAAAGATCTCCGAGAGTACCTGGCCTCAAAGAGTCATCAAGGGGATAACTCAAGAAAAGAGCGAGACAATGACAGCTCCTCAGAAGGGTCCAATGCCCGATCCTGGAAAGGAGCGAAATACGAACAGTTAAAGCGAGAATTCTGCGGAGAACTCCGAGAGGAATTCCCAGGACAGAAGAATCGCGCCCCGGTCGGAAGAGTCGAGCTTGCGAAGGAAATGATGAAAGGGGATCATGAGCCCTTCACAGTAGATATTCGAACTGCTTGCATGCCTACAAATCGGGACGGGGCACCTCTAAAGCTGCCGCCAACTAAAGAGTACGATGGAAGCACCGACCCCATCGAGCATGCAAAAACTTTCTGGGCAACCATGAAGCTCCACGACATCCTAGAAGCCATCCGGTGCAGCGCGTTCTTCCTGACGCTCACCGGACTTGCCCGCAAGTGGTACCAAAAGCAGAAGGAGGGAGCATTCGGTTCGTTCTATGACCTTGCTAGAGCCTTCATAGACCAGTTCGTAGGGAACCACATGACCGAACACCCCGTCTCTCACTTGTTCACTATCACCCAAGGGCAGGGGGAGTCCCTCCGAGCCTACGTCGGAAGATTCAAGACGGTTGTACTACAGACGGGGCAAACATCTGACGAAACCAGGTGTATGGCCTTCTTTCAGGGGCTGAGACACCCGACGTTCCTGCAGTTCCTCGGCAAGCGGCCGCCACTAACCTATTACGAGCTGCTGGGACAGGTACTAAATTACATCTCCGCGGACGAGCTCATCTCAGCTCGAGCACCAACCACCGGGACTAATCAGTATACCCCAATTGAGGGGAAGCCCCGGACGACCAATGCCCTTTCCAAGAAGGAGTACGACCAGAAGGACCGATGAAGGGTGAAACAGACACCCCCAACCCATGCGACCTTAAAAAAATATGATCAATACACCCCAGTCAATGCACACGCCGATCGGATCCTTGCCCATGTGGAGGGCACCGAGGCCCTCAAATGGCCGGATCGCGCATAAACCGAAACGGCTGGCAAGGACTGCGGGAAGTACTACCGCTTGCATCGTGCTCCTGGGCACGACACAACCGACTGTCGCGAACTCAAGAACCAGATTGAGGACCTGATCCAACGAGGATTCCCTTTGCCCTTCATAGGCCAGCCTCCGACTTCTAACCAGAAGGGCAAAGGGAAGGCCTGACGACTCGACGATGCCCCCTGAGAGGACGAACGACCAAACGAGATCCAGACCATCTTTGGCAGTCCAGCCGGGGGAAGCTCGGGGCAGAAGAGAAAGGCCCTGGCTAGGGCCGCAAAAGACGTGGCCACGCCAGAGGTCGATGTAAACTTGGCCCAGGAGGGGAAGGATGATCCTGACATCACCTTCTCCGAGGCCGAGGCTCAGCAGCACATCCATCACCACAATGATGCCTTGGTCATAACTGCCCACATTGACAACGTGTCCACTTGGCGGGTACATATCGACGACGGCAGTTCCACCGACATCCTCTCCCTCACGGCCTACGATAAGCTCGGGTGGCCAGATCTAAACTGAAGAAATGCCCGACCCCCTGATCGGGTTCTCAAGAGAGAGGGTCGTCCTAGAGGGAACCATCGAGCTCCCCGTCCGAATCGGAGATGGGGCCATCGTTAGTACCCGATTAGTAGAATTCGTCGTTGTACGCACTACTTCATCGTACAACGCAATCCTAGGACGACCCAACATCCATGCCCTCAGGGTCGTCCCATCCACCTACCACCAGATGATAAATTTTGCCACGTCCGAACGTGTCGGCGTAGTCCACGACCAACAAAAGTCCTCCCGCGAATGCTATACCACCGCTTTAAAGGCTAAACAGGTGTACATCGTAGCAGAGACCTGATAACTCCATTTCGGAGCTATTAAATACTTCCTAATATTAGCTTAAGTCCGCTTTTAATTGATTAAAATATCTCATTTGTAGGAGAAAAGCGGCAAAGAGCTCGTGCGTCCGTTGGGCCCGTTCGAGAGCTTAAAGTAGAGTTTTAGCGCCCCGGGAATGCATCGGGAAGAGGGGAACTTGATCCGTGAAGAAACGGGCCAAAACCGCCTTGGAGAGGCAAAGTTTCAGCCCCAAACCCGAGAGCCAGCGTCGAGCTACAGCGTCGAGACGCTGGCTCGACGCTGGAAAAACCCGAGAGCAAGCGTCGAGTGATAGCGTCGAGACGCTAGCTCGACGCTGCCCTGGCGTCGAGACTCTGCTTGGCGTCGAGACGCTTCGGAGGAGGCGCGCGCAGGAATTTTATCGGGGCAGCGTCGCGACGCTGGCCTTGCGTCGCGACGCCATCGAAGGCACGCACGGAAAACTTAGGGCACAGCGTCGAGACGCTGGCCTAGCGTCTCGACGCTACGACGACTGCAGCTTCTGTTTAAAGACGATTTCTGCACATTTTTGAGAGACTTCTTCACCATTTTTGGAGCTTTTCATCTTCTTCTTCCTCGTTTTTTCTCTACTTTCCGTGGAGCTCCGCCATTGTTGGCATGCGAGTGAGCTCTACCTTCTTTGTAACTCGTAGATGATTCCTTCCATGGCCGTCGTTGGAGCGGAATTGACAAACCGCGCCATGAGCGGCTAAGGTAAGGGTGAACGGTTTGGGAATAGTTTAGGAGGATTTTGTTAGATAATTTGGTTCTGATAATCTGCGTTTTGAATTATGCATATTGGGTTCTGTTTATTTGCATTTGTCTACTTTGCTTAATCCAACGCGCATGTTTAATTTCGACGATTGACACTCGAGTAATTATGCATGTTGTGTATGTTAAAGAGTAGCGATGCCGTGCCTCTCACTGCTCGACTAAGTAACACAGGTAGATGAAATTAAATCGAAGTATTAAGCCGTGTAGGATAGTTGTTGATTGCATACAGCGTTTGCGGGCAATCTACTAGCAATTAGAATTCACGCTTAAATGTTCGTCGCGGTTAGCTAGTGACTGTCTAGATTTACCTTAGGGCTGATCACCTTGATGTAAGCTTAGATAACGTGTAATTAGAACTGTGTGGTCTAATTAAAATCCATGGAGTCGGCTACTTTGGGGCTTCTCTGGTAGTCATCCGCGTGCATAATAAACTGAATACCATGATTTTAGCATTAAAGGATGAACCGAATTTGTCTAACAATTGATCCCGAAACTCCCAAACCGTGCACACGTTCTCTACTAGTTATTCTTTCTTCCGTTAGCTTTCTTATTATTTCCCTTGCATGTTAAAAACCCCCCGTTACTAAAATCAATCAATTAATTAAATCCCAATTTCATTAGTAATTTCAATCTACCTATTCCTTGGATCGACCCTGTTACCACTGGCTGCAAAGCCTTGGTCATAGGCTTATAAATTACATTTTGGCAAGCCTCGACAGCTTGAGTTTATATTGATAGTTCAAAAATATCGATACCAAGACCGAGGACCAAAACACCGAGCCTTTGACCAAGGACGAACCCGCAAAGCTAACTCCCGTCGAGGCCGACCAGGCTCCTGACGGGCCCACTGTAGACGAGATCCGACAGATCGAGATCACGCTAGGAAGAAAGGTGAGCGTTGGGGCACAATTGTCCAGCGACCAAACGACACAGATAGCGGCGTTCCTTCGGGAGCACCAAGACATCTTCACTTGGTCACACGAGGACATGCCTGCCCGACATTGACCCTAACACCATGGTACATCGGCTCAATGTTGACCCTGCGGTAAGGCCAGTACGCCAAAGACGTAGCGCAATGGATGCGATGCGCTGCGCGACGGCCGCCAGCGAGGTACAAAAGCTCTTGAAGGTCGGGTTCATCCAGGAATCCCACTACCACCAGTGGATGTCTAACGTCGTCGTGGTGAAGAAACCAAGCAGGAGCTGGAGAATGTGCGTAGACTACACTAGTCTCAATAAAGCATGCCCAAATGACAGTTTCCCCCTGCGTCAGATAGATCAGCTGGTAGACACTCCCGCGGGGCACAAACTCCTATCCTTCATGGACGCCTACTCAGGCTACAACCAGATAGGGATGCATGCTTCAGACATGGAACATACATCCTTCATCACAGAATAAAGACTATACTGCTACCGAGCAATGCCCTTCAGACTGAAAAATGCGAGAGCAACTTACCAACGCCTGGTGAACAAAATCTTCGCTCGACAGATCGGCCGAAACATGGAGGTATACGTTGACGACTGATAAGAGAATTTTTGAATGTCCTATAAATTTCAGGTAGTCGAAGCCCGCCAAAATAATATTTATAAAACTGATTACACCAAACTAACTTGTAGTTAATGGTAACTAGGTCGATCCACAAGGAGCGATCTATAATCCCAATTTAATTGAATTGAATTTGAAATGAATTAAAAACAAGGGGGATTTTGTTTGGAAAAAATGCAAAACTTGTAAGAAATTGCGCTAACGGAAAATATGAAATTGACAAGTATGCTTAATTAGAAAGTATCGGGATTGGTCTAATGTATTTCGGTTTATCGATTAAGATGGAAATTAGCCAAGATGCTTCATGCACGCGAAATGATTGCCCGTCTCCATAACAAACATCTCAATGAATTAATTAGAAACAAACAATTCTAATTAAACATGGTTTTAATCAATTTAAGGTGATTAGTCCTAAATTAATCAGAGAACAGTAACGGGTAATATCGCGACGAATTAATCCTAAAACTAATTCGATTTCTCTCCTAACCTTGAGCCCACTATGAAGCGAACAACTAACTCCTACCCTTAACTGTCACTTAGACTCGAGTTAATCGGCCACGATCGAACCCCTCGCTACTTTCATTAAAAATAATCACGTATTAACGCTAACCCACTAACATGCGTAACAAATTATCGACGTCACTCCTAATTGGAAAGGAAAGTCATTCGTTCTTAATACCGGTAGAAGATGCAAGAAATCATACAAATATGTTAAACATTCATTTAAGCACAAATCTCACCTAATATAAAAGATTAACAATCCCTCAACTAACTAATCAAGCATTTACCTCTAGACTTCCATGAGAGATGGAGTATTCCAAGCTTCCATGAGGTTGTAGAGTTCATACAACCCAAATGAAGAAGAAGAGCTCAAAAAATGGTGAAAAATCGTCAATCCCGAGCCCAAATAGGAGTTGGAATGCCCTAAAATCGCGAAAATATGTTTTTTATACTTAAGAGTAGGTCGAGACGCTGTCAGACGAAATCGGAGCGCGCGCGTCGTCGTAGCGAGACGCTACCTGTAGCGTCTCGATGCCGTCTTCAGTGCTTTACAAAAATATTGGAAATTGTGTACTCCCTTGATCTCAAACTCAAGCCTATTGATATGCCAAAGTTCATCTGCACCACCAAACCACTCATTACTTTTGGGATAATATTAGATCAATTAATTTATATGGTATAAACGCTTAGAACGATTAATTAATATTATCCTCTAAAACTCTCATTTAATCCCTAAACTAATGTAATGGTCCGATTTAACCCTAAGTAATAAAATTCTACAAAATATAAACATTAAGCACTATTAATTCCTTAATTTACAAGACTTAGGAGCTATAAATTAGCACTTTTAGAGTGCTATCAACGACATGTTAGTCAAGAGCATGTTGGCCGCACACCATGTTCAAGATCTAATCGAGGCGTTCCAAGTATTGGGAGCGCACTTCATGCGCCTGAACCCGATGAAGTGCGTGTTCGGTGTCACCTCTGGCAAATTCCTCGGATTCATGGTCCATTAGCAAGGAATAGAGGCGAACCCCGAAAAAATTTGGGCTGTCCTCGAGATGGAGCCCCCACGTTCAACAAAACAACTCTAATGCCTGAATGGCCGAATCGCGGTGCTCAACAGGTTCGTCTCTCGGGCAACAGACAAGTGCCTACCCTTCTTCCAGACGCTGCGGAAGAAGGCCAAGTTTGAGTGGACCGAGGAGTGCGATGCAACCCTGTATGCCCTCAAGGTCTACCTAAGCTCACCACCCCTCCTGGCCAAGCCAGAACCGGGGGACAAGCTCTTCCTGTACCTGACTGTCTCCAGATGCGCCGTTAGTTCAGTTCTCATTCGCGAGAACAAGGGCCGCTAGGCCCCCATCTACTATGTCTCCAAGGCGTTATTGGGGCCAGAAACGAGATACTCGCTTCCCGAGAAACTAGTGTTGGCTCTGCTGACTTCGGCCAGACGCCTCAAATCATACTTCCTGGCGCACAAGGTGATCGTCCTGACCAATCACCTCCTCCGCTCGATCCTGCAGAAACCCAAAGCATCGGGTAGATTGCTAAAATGGGCAATCGAGCTTAGTGAATTCGACCTTGATTTCTGACCTCGAGCCACCATCAAGGGCCAAGCTCTTGCAGACTTCATCTCTGAATTAACTTCGAGTGGGACCCTCGCCTCCAGAGAAATAACCAACGAGATCGAGCCAAACGGCAAGGACTTGACCCTGTATGTTGATGGAGCGTTGTTACGTCTCCAAAAGTGACCTTTTTAGGACTTAATTATCTTAGAAAGATGTTCACTCTTAGGTGTTTTTGATAGCATTTAGCCTAAACCTATGCTTAAATATGAGATTTAGAAGAAGGTAGCTAAATGAGGACTTATGTACATTAGGAAAGAAAAGGGTTGAAAACCGAAGGAAAAGAATGAAAAACAAGCATTGCGACAGCATTGCGGAAACGTTGCTGAAACCGCAATGTTTCAAGTGAAAACCGTAAGTTGACTGATCTTTTTCTGTTAATTTCCGTTATTTCAGGGATTCGTTCTTTCTCCTCCATCCATTCTGAAGTACGACGTTGAAGATTGATGGTTCTCCTTGGCCCAAATACACCTGCAGATTGCTATAAAAGGGGGTCAAAGTCGAGGGTTCAAGCATCATCCGAAAGCGTAGAAGTCTTCTCGCAGCTCCATCTTTCTTCGTGTTTTCCTTTGCCGTCTGTTGGTGTGAGAGTCTCAGCTGTTGGAATCGACAATCTGATAGGAAGGAGAGAAGATTCATCTTCTCTCCCGATTGGATTCATCCAAGCAAAGCTATTCTTTCATTCCCTTCAGCCGAGGCGGTTGCGACGAGGCTTTCAAGCATCATTTACTGCTTTCTGTCTTTCAATTCTAAATTTCAGTTCTGTTTAGTTGCTGTTTCTCTTCTAATAGCTAGATCATTTCATTTCGTTGCTGTCTGTCTTTACATTATTTACCTTAAGCTTCCCTTTTTGTTCATTCAAACAATCAAGTAATCAAAGCACAATTCTCCATTTCACAGTTTCTTCGCTTTGCGGTTACTATTTTTCCCTTACTGTTTGTCTTCATTTCTCTTCTAAGCATGTCTATTTTATTTCTTCTTTCTGTTCTCCCTATATCCATGAGTAACTAAGTCACATAGGGGCATGCTAATGACAACACTATAGGCTAAAAAAACGTGAACCAAGCATGTAGGATAGCTCTCGCAGCATTGATTGTATGTAAGCTTCATCCCACGGGCAATTTCGATTGGCCATCCATTTTGTCCAAAGAACTCCTAACCTCTGAAAGGAGTAAGAGTTCAGAGTCGTACACTCATGCTAGCCTTTCAAGGTAGCCAGAAAACGACCTAGGAATAGGCGTTTTCCTAGTACAAACCACATCTTCTGCTTTAACAAGATGCTTAAGACCTTACTTTGATATGAGTGAACTAAAGAATCTAATGCATGGAATCGGACGATACATGAGATTGAGATAGTTTGATGCATAGAGAGTTGATCCAATGCTTGAGGATCGTAAGAAAAAGCCTGTAGGATAGTCGTTAGTAGCCCTTAATTCATCATTTTACACACTTTCGCTGTTATTAAAATTGCGGTAGAATTGCTGTTTCCGCAATTCTGCTTAAGTTACCACTCTGACTAGCTGTTTTTGCCTTCGTTTATTAATCTCGTCTCTTTTCATTTGAGTTTAGCTTTGACTTGCTCTTGTTTATGTTGCTACCCTCTACGTATTCAGTAGGAAATAGACAATTTAAAACCAATTCTACCCCATCAAATCCACCCTTTCTTTCTTAACTTTACACTTCACGATTAGCTTATAATAAATCTCTGTGGGAAAACGAATGAAAAAATACTTATTACTTGCTATAAGATCATGTATGCTTGCATGTTCTGAGTGCTCTTTCTATCTTATTGCTTATTTATTTTAACACATTGAGCACGCAACAAGTTTTTGGCGCCGCTGCCGGGGATTTATTTAAGTGAAAACGAAGTTTGTTAAGTTTGAAACACCAAGTTTATTGCCTATTGAAGCTGATCTGTTTCATTTCTTTTGCAGGTACTATTGGGTTAGTTTATGAGTGAGCCTTCAAGTAGTGATCTAGAGTTCAATCCTGAGCCTGAGAGATTACTTAGGGCCAGAAATAGAGCCAAGAAACGTCTCTTTAAACAACTCCCTGTACCTCAAGTAATTGCGGGAACCGCAATTCCTCCGCAATTGTCTCAAGAAGAAATGGATGGAATAGTTCCAAATCCGGTGCCTGTCACTCGCAATCCCATCGAAATAGCAAATGACAAGGATAGCGCCATACTTTCGTACCTAGTACCTATGCCTGGGGAGCTGAACCCCAGCATAATCCGTCCTGAAATCACTGCCAACTCATTCGAGTTAAAGCCAGTGATGTTCCAAATGTTGTCAACTGTGGGACAATTCTTTGGAGTGGAAAATGAGGATCCCCACAACCATCTTAGAAACTTCTTAGGAGTTAGTGATACATTCATCATCCCTGGAGTTTCCCAAGAAGCCTTGAGGCTATACCTTTTCCCTTACTCTTTGAGGGACAAAGCCAAAACATGGTTGAACTCATTACCCTCTGGATCTGTTCGCAATTGGACAGACTTAGCAGAAAAATTCCTAGTCAAATACTTCCCACCTGATAGGAATTCTACCTTTCGTGATGACATAATCAAGTTTAAACAAGCTGACACTGAGTCTCTTCACGAAGCTTGGACAAGGTTTAAAGATCTCCTTCTTAAATGTCCACACCATGGCATCCCATGGTGTATCCAAATAGAGGTCTTTTTCAAAGGATGCAACCCCAACACTAGACAAGTCTTAAACTCATCTGCTGGAGGTTCCATGTTGTCCAAGAGTTACAACGAGGCCTATGAGATCTTGGAGAAGATCTCAGCATCTCACTATAGGTGGTCAGATGATCCAGTTGAGCCAACTAGAGCTCAAGACAAGGATGCTCTAAGTGCAATGAGCAGCCAAATAAATGCCCTGACCAACCTAGTTAAGCAAATGGCTCAAGCCAATCTCCAAACAAGTGTCAACACCGCCACAGCCATGTCAATGGGCACCCAACCAAGCCAAGGTGAGACACTTGTCTGTGGATTCTGTGGGGAAGGGCACCTGTATGAATACTGCCCTGGGAATCCAGCCTCAGTCTGCTATATTGGAAGCCAACAGCAGCCTAGGAACAACCCCTATTCCAATACTTACAATCCTGGTTGGAGGAACCACCCAAACCTGTCATGGGGTGGCCAACAAAATGCTAACCAAGCTCCTAACCAACCAAGACCGAGTGGAACACCTGGTTTCACTCCCCAACATAACCAATCAATGTACCAAAAACCATACAACCAACCTGTAGGATCTTCTGTAGAAAACTTACTCAAGGAATACATAGCCAAGAATGATGCCACACTACAGAGTCAGCAAGCCACTCTTAGGAGCCTAGAGAACCAAATAGGGCAACTAGCCAATGAAATCAAAAGTAGGCCCCAAGGTAGACTCCCTGCTGACACTGAAGTGCCAAGGAGAGATGGTAAAGAACAAGTTCAAGCAATTGAACTTAGAAGTGGTAGACCATTGGTAAGCAACACCAAAGACACACCAAAGAGAGTAGAGAACACTGAGTCTAGTGCTCCACTGGAGTCTCTGCCAAACCAAGGTCCACCACCAACAAGCACATCAGGAACAAGGCTAGAGCCAATTATAGAGGAGATAGAAGAAATTCCAAGGCCTCCACCTATCCTGAGGCGCCCTGAAGTCCCTGTATATGTGCCACCACCTCCATTTCCTAGAAGGCTAAAGAAAAAACAAGAACAGGAAGTGCACTTTAATAAATTTCTAGAAATTCTTAAGCAAGTGCATGTTAATATTCCTTTTGTTGAAGTTTTACAGTCTATGCCTTCTTATGTAAAGTTTTTGAAGGATATTATTACTAACAAGAGAATAATTGGTGAGTTTGAAACAGTCAATCTCACTGAGGAGTGCAGTGCCATACTCCAGAACAAGCTACCCAAAAAGGAGAAGGATCCTGGTTCCTTCACCTTACCTGTAGAGCTAGGAGGCAAGCACGTGGGCAGAGCTCTTTGTGACCTAGGAGCCAGCATAAACCTCATGCCCCTATCACTATTCCGCCAGCTTGGAATAGGAGAAGCACGTCCCACCACTGTCACTTTACAACTAGCAGACAGATCCATTGCATACCCTGAAGGTAAGATTGAGGATATTTTAGTAAAGGTTGACAAGTTTATTTTCCTTGCAGATTTCATTATCCTGGATTATGAAGCAGACAAGGAGGTCCCCATCCTGTTAGGCAGACCATTTCTAGCCACAGGTAGGGCACTAATAGATGTCCAAAAAGGTGAGCTCACTATGAGGGTTCATGATGAAGAGGTGAAATTTAGTGTTTATAAAGCCTTAAGGTACCCCTCTGACTCTGAATCCTGTGCTAGCATGGACATTGTAGATTCATTAATGGAAGAACAATTGGAGCATGAATTGTTGACTAAGCATGCTAATAACTATGTAGGATTAGAATTAACTGACTTAAACATAGCTGAGATAATGGACATACCTGTAAATAACCCTCAACATGTTTGTATGAATATTGACTTAACTGAAAAATCTTTGAATCCACTAAAACCATCCATTGAGCATCCACCTGTCTTAGAATTAAAACCTCTCCCCACTCACCTCAAGTATGCATATTTAGGAAGTAATGATACCTTGCCTGTAATTATTTCTTCTAAATTAAGTGAAGAGCATGAGATTGAACTGATTTTACTACTTAAGCAACATAGGAAGGCTATTGCATGGACTATTGCTGACATTAGAGGCATTAGCCCTTCTTATTGCATGCATAAGATTATACTAGAGGAAGAGCATACACCTAGAGTAGATCACCAACGTAGGCTGAATCCCTCTATGAAAGAGGTAGTTAAGAAAGAAATAATTAAATGGTTAGATGCTGGTGTGATCTTCCCCATAGCTAGTAGCCAGTGGGTGAGCCCTATACAATGTGTACCTAAGAAGGGGGGGGATGACTGTGGTAGTCAATGAGAACAATGAACTGATTCCAACTAGGACTATCACAGGGTGGAGAGTTTGCATGGATAATAGGAAGCTAAATAAAGAGACCAAAAAAGACCATTTCCCTCTACCATTCATTGACCAAATGTTAGACAGAATAGCTGGTAGAGCTTACTACTGTTTCTTAGACGGTTATTCAGGGTATAACCAGATTACTATAGACCCTAAGGACCAAGAGAAGACTACCTTCACTTGCCCTTTTGGAACTTTTGCCTTTCGCAGAATGCCTTTTGGCTTATGCAATGCACCGGCAACTTTCCAAAGGTGCATGTTGGCAATCTTCTCTGATTTGGATGAGTCCATGATAGAGATATTCATGGATGATTTCTCAGTCTTTGGGGATTCATTTACAAACTGTCTAGAGAACCTAGGACAAGTCCTGGCTAGGTGTGAGGAGACCAACCTAGTCCTAAATTGGGAAAAGTGCCATTTCATGGTGGATGAGGGGATTGTCTTAGGTCATAGAGTGTCAAGGGCAGGTGTAGAAGTTGACAGGGCAAAAATTGAAGTAATAGAGAAATTGGTAGAGCCCCAGAATGTCAAGGCCATTAGAAGTTTCTTAGGGCATGCTGGTTTCTATAGAAGGTTCATTAAGGACTTTTCTAAGATCTCCAAGCCTCTATGTGAGCTTCTAGAGCTAAACAAACCATTCATTTTCTCTAAAGAGTGTGTCCTAGCTTGGAAAACCCTTAAGAAAGCACTAGTCACAGCACCTATTATAGTAGGACCAAATTGGGACCTCCCATTTGAGATGTTATGTGATGCTAGTGACTATGCTGTAGGGGTTATGTTAGGACAGAAGATTGAGAAGTTAACACACCCTGTCTATTATGCTAGTAAGACACTTAATGAGGCACAGTGCAACTACACAACCACTGAAAAGGAGATGCTAGCTGTAGTGTTTGCTTGTGAGAAGTTTAGGAATTACATTGTAGGCACTAGGACAATTGTGTACACTGACCATTCTGCTTTGAAGTACCTTATGAGGAAGGCTGATGCTAAGCCTAGGTTGATTAGATGGGTTTTGCTGCTGCAAGAGTTTGATCTGGACATTAGAGATAAGAAAGGAAGTGAAAATGTGGTTGCGGATCATCTTTCTAGATTGCAGCATAATTGCCAAAAAATTCCGGAACCCGCAATTTCTGATGCCTTTATTGATGAACATGTCTTTGTATTGACTCATCGTGATAACGATGAGGAACCTTGGTTTGCTGACATTGCTAACTTCCTTGCATCACAGGTACTACCAACTTTCAAGGGAGGACAAGAGAAGAAGAGGTTCCTTCATGAGGCAAGGAAATTCATATGGGATGACCCCACACTTTACAAAACATGTGCTGACGGCTTGCTAAGGAAGTGTGTTTCAGCTGCTGAGGCGAAGTCTGTGCTGCAGCACTGCCACGCAGCTTCTTATGGTGGACACTTTGGTGGCCAAAGAACAGCTGCAAAGGTATTTCAGAGTGGCTACTATTGGCCAACGATCTTCAAGGATGCCCACAACTATGCCCACAGCTGTGATGAATGCCAAAGAACAGGTAACCTTAGTCGCAAGGATGAAATGCCTCTCACTTACATCTTAGAGTTGAAGCTCTTTGATGTATGGGGCATTGACTTCATGGGACCATTTCCCCCATCCTCAGGTAACCTTTACATACTAGTGGCAGTAGATTATGTATCCAAGTGGGTAGAGGCCATAGCATGTCCCAATAATGATGCCAAAACAGTCATAAAATTCTTGCATAGGCACATTTTTACTAGGTTTGGAACACCTCGTGCTATCATTAGTGATGAGGGGACACATTTCATTAATAAGGCTATGGAGAGAGTGTTGGCTAAGTATAACATTAGACATCGAGTAGCCACTCCCTATCACCCACACTCGAATGGTCAGGCTGAAATTTCTAACAGGGAGATTAAGAACATCCTAGAAAAAGTGGTCAAACCTAATAGAAAGGACTGGTCATTTAAACTCGAGGATGCACTTTGGGCATATAGGACTGCATATAAGACACCCCTAGGTATGTCTTCTTACAGACTTGTGTATGGTAAAGCTTGTCATCTTCCATTCGAGTTAGAGATTAAGGCATTTTGGGCGCTAAAAGAGTTGAATTATTGCGTGACCGATGCTGGAACGTTGCGGTCTCTGCAATTACATGAGCTTGATGAGCTTAGACATATGTCTTATGAAAATGCCAAAATGTATAAGGAAAAGACCAAGATTTGGCACGACAGTAGACTTAGGATCAAGGACTTTAAGAAAGGCCAACTTGTTTTATTATTTAACTCACGATTGAAATTATTTCCAGGCAAACTTAAGTCTAGATGGTCAGGTCCGTTTGTAATTACTAATGTGTTTGTTCATGGTGCCATCGAGATAAAGAACCTGCAGCAAGGACAACCATTCATGGTTAATGGTGCAAGATTGAAGCACTACTATGAGGAAGGGGATGTGAAGACTCTCTCGGCCTTCCTCTTGACTGAAGCGTGAAATTAAGAACGAGAGAGGACGAGTGATTGCTGTGCTCGTCAACATAAGGCTTATGCCTTAGTTTATTTTTTGCGATTTTCCGGTTATCATTTGTGTATAAGTTTGTATGATTTTAATTGCGAATTTGATGTTGATTTTATTTCTTTTTGTAGGGAATCAATAGAGGGAATCAAGGAGATTAAATCCAGCTTTAAAAATCAAGAAAATATTGGGCCAAATCAAAGATACGGTTGAGCAAAGATTGACATTTAAATGGAAAAAATCTCCAACGGTCACTAGAATTGCGCTGGATTTGCAGGATCCGCAAAAATATAGCCGTTGGGATTTTTCCGTTTTCTTTATATCCGTTGAGACGCGCGTTGATCTCTACGATTACCCAAGTATCTGAACTCCAAGAAAGCTGCGATTCTCTTCATCTGTGATTCTTCTCTCCAAACCTCCACGATTCAACAATGGTGCTCACGAGGGCTGAAAGATCTGCGGCCAAGAAGAAGGCTGACGACGCTGAAACGGCTGCGAGAGACGCACTGCTTGCCTTGGCTGAGGCTGATGCTGCACGCACCGAACGCCTTCCCAAACTTCCGATTCGCAAGAAGAAGTGGAAGGTCGTCACAGAGATACCTGCTGGACCCTCTGAACCAGCAGGCACACCCAAGAAGCGTAAGTGGAGTATGGCTGTGGCCGAGGAAGGAATCAAGAACAAGACGCCCTCTGTGGAGAGTCAAGAACGAGGCCAGCCATCCCACGAGACAGCTGAGCGCAGCCCTTCACCATCTCCACCGGTTCAAAGCCCTGAGCTCTCTTCATCGCCGCCAGCACAGAGCCCTGAGCTGCCTTCATCACCACAGAGTTCTGCACAGACCCCTACAGCAGCACACAACCCCACCCCTTCGCACACTTCTCCACGGCCTGACCCTGAATTCCCATATGGGGAATATCAAGAATCGACGCAGGGCAGTGGGGAAGGTGAGGAAGAAGAGGTCTTCTCTCCGTTGAGGGAAGCCAGCCCTGAGAGTCCTGCGCAGAAGGATGATTCCATGGAAGAAACACTGGGGGCTTGCCTCCATACGATCACAACCAAGGCAAAGCTGAAGAAGAAGAAGGCTGCCAAGAATATCAAAGCCAAACGGTCCAAGAAATTAAAGAAAAAGAAGGCCAAAAGGGCGCTGGCATCAGAGGGAGAGAGTGCTGAACCATCGCTCAAGAAGCTCAAGATTGAGGCTGCTGATTCAGCCAAGCCAAAGGACAAAGGGAAGGCCAAGCTTTACCCTGAAGATGAGCCTCACTCAGTGAGGTACGTGTCGTCTGACGCTGAGTCCAGAGGCGTTGCGCTGAGGAAGAGGGAGTTGCTGCACGAAAAGGGCTTCCTCGACAGACCTGCTGACCTGCCGCAGTTCTTGCGTGCAGGAATTACAAATCATGGATGGGAGGAGTTGTGCAGACCACCCAATCCGGCTTACACAAGCATGGTGTATGACTTCTACGCCAACCTGAGGAATTCTGAGGAGGGGTTGTCTGTGGTCAGGGGGGTAGAAGTGGACTTCTCAGCAAAAGCCATCAACGAAGCCTATGGCCTCAAGGGCCAAAAACATACTGACTATGCACGGATTGTTGATGAGCCTACTGAGGCAGTCCTAGAAGAGGCCATTCGGACCATTGGCCAGCCTGAAGCATCCTGGACCGTGTCACGCAATGGGAGGCACACTCTCATGAGTGCCAACCTCACAGCTAAGGCGGCTGTATGGTTTGCCTTTGTAAGGAGGAAGCTGTCCCCCGTAACTCATGAGACCACCATCAACCAGAGCAGATCGCTGCTGGTCTATGCAATCATGCGAGGTCTCACGGTCAACGTGGGTGAAGTCATGTCAGCCGCCATTGCTGAGTGCGCGAAGAAAGGTAAGGGTCCATTGTTTTTCCCTAATACTATAACTAAACTCTGTTTGCTTGCAGGAGTCCCTATTGAGCGAATGGAGCAGCAGATGGCTTACACGGGCCACTTGGAGCTACCTGCTGGCTTGAGGCTAAAAAGGAAGAGGAACATGGAATTCGAGCTGGATAGGTTGGCTGCTGATCAGTCGCTGTCCATGGCTTGCCTGATGGATATGCAGAAGAGGATGGCTCAATGGGCCACTTATGCGCAGGCACGGGACAAGGAAGTTGCTGACCAACTTGGATGCATCTTCCCTGATTTTCCCACGAATCTCCTGAATCCATGGGTGCCTCCACGACCACGACGGCCTGATGAGGATGAAGACATCTGAGTGCTGGTTTGCATTGCACTCAAAGGGAGTATTGCTGTTCCCTTAGAAAAAAAAAAAAAAAAAAAAAACAAAATCTGCTTTCTGTTAGACCTTGTGAAGTATGCTGTTTTTAGTGAATATTTTGATCTGTTTTAGTTGCTTAGTTTTAAGTTTTTTTGTTTAGTGTAGTCTGATGATAGCTAAGTAGGTAGGTTAGTTTAGTTTTATTTTTGTAGAGCTTGAGTGACGGGAAAAAAGCATGCGTAGGGGCCTTAAACATTGATATATCTGCCCTGACTTGATTGCGAAATAATTGCGGGATCCGCAATTTTTATTACTGAATGCATGTTTTGGACTGTCTGTTTAGCTAGGCTGTGCTCTGTTTAAATTCTATCTTTTGCTGCTATCATGACTACCTTATATAGCTTATCTTAAAGCATGCTGGATGAGTGTCATAGGACACCCTTTGATAGTTTAAATTAACCTCTAAATAGCTCAGCATGCATAGCTGTAAGTCCTTGCCTGTCTGTTTTTTTTCAAATTCCTGCTGCTGTGATATTTTCTTTTAGAATGTTCTGTCTATGCCTAGGGCTTTTAGATTCTCTTTGTTTTACCTTAGACTAGATGCTTCTAGGACAAGTTTGGGGGTGTGCCACCTCAGACACTCATTGGGGACAATGAGTAGTTGAAGTTTGGGGGAGGCCACCCTAGGCCTAGGAACATTCCTCTCTCCCTTAAAACATAAGCATTCTTCTTCTCCTTGACAAAAATAATGAACTGAAAAAAAAAAAAATGAAAAATAGAATAAAGAGGGGAGTCTCTCTTAGGTTGCTGAGTAATCAGTGCCAAGTGTGTAACCCACAAGTGGTATTGCATCAAAAGGCAACCAAAGGAAAGGCTCCACCTGAGAAAGAAAAAAGAGGAAAAAGTAGGGAAGAAGAATGTATACCTAGGAGTTGCAACTTTGTGGCTTAGATGTCCTGTTTAAAAAGAACTCTGATCCTCAATTAGCTAAGAGCAAAGTTGTAGCTTGTAGGGTTGTTTAGGGAGATGAGTGTATATCCAATGTAGTGATGCCAGGGTTTAGGTTGTTCTCTAAAAGTACTACTGTCACCATTAATACTAAAGACTGGCATGACTCTAAGGAATCCTAGGTAGCTCATAAGTATAAACTAGAAGCATGTACTGAGTCTGGGGTAAAGCTAGGTAGAATTTGAAACCTTAGGGATAGTGGCAGGATATGACAAAAGCAGGTAGATCAGGGTAGGGAGTTAATAAAGACAGTAGGAGTATTAGGCATGTGAAATCAGAAGAAGCTAGATGAGAGGGTAGTTTTAAGCTTAGAAGTGTGTCACAGGACAGCACTGCTATGGATAAGAATATAGGGGAGTTAGTAAGTGGTTAAAGAAGAAGAAACAGCAGCCTAGGAAAGTCCTTAGATTGCTCGAGGACAAGCAAAACCTTAAGTTTGGGGGTGTGTTACGTCTCCAAAAGTGACCTTTGTAGGACTTAATTATCTTAGAAAGATGTTCACTCTTAGGTGTTTTTGATAGCATTTAGCCTAAACCTATGCTTAAATATGAGATTTAGAAGAAGGTAGCTAAATGAGGACTTATGTACATTAGGAAAGAAAAGGGTTGAAAACCGAAGGAAAAGAATGAAAAACAAGCATTGCGACAGCATTGCGGAAACGTTGCTGAAACCGCAATGTTTCAAGTGAAAACCGTAAGTTGACTGATCTTTTTCTGTTAATTTCCGTTATTTCAGGGATTCGTTCTTTCTCCTCCATCCATTCTGAAGTACGACGTTGAAGATTGATGGTTCTCCTTGGCCCAAATACACCTGCAGATTGCTATAAAAGGGGGTCAAAGTCGAGGGTTCAAGCATCATCCGAAAGCGTAGAAGTCTTCTCGCAGCTCCATCTTTCTTCGTGTTTTCCTTTGCCGTCTGTTGGTGTGAGAGTCTCAGCTGTTGGAATCGACAATCTGATAGGAAGGAGAGAAGATTCATCTTCTCTCCCGATTGGATTCATCCAAGCAAAGCTATTCTTTCATTCCCTTCAGCCGAGGCGGTTGCGACGAGGCTTTCAAGCATCATTTACTGCTTTCTGTCTTTCAATTCTAAATTTCAGTTCTGTTTAGTTGCTGTTTCTCTTCTAATAGCTAGATCATTTCATTTCGTTGCTGTCTGTCTTTACATTATTTACCTTAAGCTTCCCTTTTTGTTCATTCAAACAATCAAGTAATCAAAGCACAATTCTCCATTTCACAGTTTCTTTGCTTTGCGGTTACTATTTTTCCCTTACTGTTTGTCTTCATTTCTCTTCTAAGCATGTCTATTTTATTTCTTCTTTCTGTTCTCCCTATATCCATGAGTAACTAAGTCACATAGGGGCATGCTAATGACAACACTATAGGCTAAAAAAACGTGAACCAAGCATGTAGGATAGCTCTCGCAGCATTGATTGTATGTAAGCTTCATCCCACGGGCAATTTCGATTGGCCATCCATTTTGTCCAAAGAACTCCTAACCTCTGGAAGGAGTAAGAGTTCAGAGTCGTACACTCATGCTAGCCTTTCAAGGTAGCCAGAAAACGACCTAGGAATAGGCGTTTTCCTAGTACAAACCACATCTTCTGCTTTAACAAGATGCTTAAGACCTTACTTTGATATGAGTGAACTAAAGAATCTAATGCATGGAATCGGACGATACATGAGATTGAGATAGTTTGATGCATAGAGAGTTGATCCAATGCTTGAGGATCGTAAGAAAAAGCCTGTAGGATAGTCGTTAGTAGCCCTTAATTCATCATTTTACACACTTTCGCTGTTATTAAAATTGCGGTAGAATTGCTGTTTCCGCAATTCTGCTTAAGTTACCACTCTGACTAGCTGTTTTTGCCTTCGTTTATTAATCTCGTCTCTTTTCATTTGAGTTTAGCTTTGACTTGCTCTTGTTTATGTTGCTACCCTCTACGTATTCAGTAGGAAATAGACAATTTAAAACCAATTCTACCCCATCAAATCCACCCTTTCTTTCTTAACTTTACACTTCACGATTAGCTTATAATAAATATCTGTGGGAAAACGAATGAAAAAATACTTATTACTTGCTATAAGATCATGTATGCTTGCATGTTCTGAGTGCTCTTTCTATCTTATTGCTTATTTATTTTAACACATTGAGCACGCAACAAGCGTCCAACGATCAAGGAAGCGGAACCGGTGTTCTACTCATAAGTCCAGAAGGAATCCACTTCGAGTACGCCCTCTGATTCTCCTTCACCGCTTCCAACAATGAGGCCGAACACAAAGCCCTCTTGGCAGGATTACGGTTGGCCGAGGGAATGAGGATCACCCACCTGCGGGTCCTCAACGACTCCTTACTAGTTGTCAATCAAGTTCAAGGGGAGTTCCAGACGAAAGAGCCCCGAATGGCACAATATGTCGAAGCAGCACTCGCGACACTCGCCAGGTTCAGAGCAGTGGAGGTACGGCAGATCCCCCGCTCCCAGAACACCAACGCTGACGCCCTAGTCAAGTTGTCTTCTGCCTATGAAACCAATATTTCTCGAACTGTCTTGGTGGAAATCCTGCGCGGACCAAGCACGTGCCACCCCAAAGTCATGGAGATAGACCTACCTCTGGAAACGCCAACATGGATGGATCCCATCAAGGCTTACGTAGTAGACATGATGCTACCCACAGATAAAGCCGAAGCCAAGCAGATGCGTTATAGGGCGACCCAATACTCCATGGAAGATTGGGTGCTTTACAAGCGAGGCAATTCCTTCCAAATGCTCCGATGCATCGATGATGGAGAAGCCACCTACGTAATGGAAGAAGTCCACGACGACATCTGCGACAATCACACAAAAGGAAAAGCCCTAGATTTGAAGATACTACGACATGGGTACTACTGGCCGACCCTCTCAGCAGACTGCTCCGCCCACGCCAAGGCCTGTGACCGATGCCAACGCTTCGCCTCGGTGCCACACCGACCACTCGAACCTCTCACGAGCATGTTTAGTCTGTGGTCGTTCGCCGAATGGGGAATCGATCTTATCAGCCCAATGCCACATGGGCCAGCCCAACTAAATACACTGTCGTAGAAGTGGATTACTTCACAAAGTGGGCCGATGCAGAACCGATCGCCTCGATAACCAAAAAGAAGGTCACCAACTTCGTGTGGCGTAACATCGTGTGTCGGTTCGGTATACCTCATGTGATCGTGTCGGAAAACGGGAAGCATTTTGATAGCACCGGATTCAAGGACTTCTGTTCGTCACTTAGGATAAAACACCTCTGCTCATCTGTGACCCACCCACAAGCAAACAGACAGGTGGAGGTTGTGAACAAGATCATTAAGCACAACCTCAAAACCAAGCTCAAACAACTCAAAGGGCAATGGTTCGAAAAACTCCCCAACGTCCTATGGGCCTACAGAACGACCCCCCAGACCTCTACCGGCGAGACACCCTACGCCCTCGCATTTTGATGTGAGGCCGTAATCCCGGTCGAAATCGGTCTCCCGACTCCAAGGACACAATCCGCAAACCTGAACGACAACGGAGATGGCATGAGGCTACACCTAGACCTCATTGAGGACCTGCGAGAAACCGCCAGATTCTGGGTCACTGATAGCTCCAATTTGGAGCTATGATTGACTCCTTAACTACAACTAAAACCGTGCTTAATTATTGCTAAATTGCCTTTGTTATCGGTATTTGTCGGTGAAGAGCTCGTAGAGTCCAAAAGGCGTCATTCGGGGCTAAGAATGTCCTATTAAGGCCTCAGGATTGCATCGGGAGAAAAAGAGTAGCTAAAGTGAAGAAATTGTCAAAGACGGCAACGTTTCGACGCTGCCAGAGCGTCTCGACGCTGCCCAAAGATAAAATAAATTATCAAAACCCGAAAGCAAGCGTCGAGACGCTGGTCAGCGTCGAGACACTTCCTGATGGCGCGTGCGCAAAATTTCCGTCTGTAGCGTCTCGACGCTACGAAGATTATAAAAAGGTCATCTTCTCCGATTTTAGGGTATTCCAACTTCGATTTTCTGATTTATTCTGCCATTGGAGCTCGGTTTGGAGCTTCTTCTTCATCTTCTACCCCTTGTATGAACTCCAAAGCCTCCATGGGAGCTTGGATTAGTCCAAACTCTATGGAAGGCTAAGGTTAGTGTAGGATTTGAGGATTGAATGTAAGGATTTGTGGATTTTTGTAAATTGCTTGAGCATTGTGCTTAAGTTTCTGTCTTAATCTGAATGTTGTTGATATTCTTCTTCTTCGAGACCCGCAATTATTCTTCTTCACATTATAGCTTTATCTCTTCACTTGCTTGGCTTTTACACTTTGCTTTCTTCTTGCATCTTTTATATTTCAGCACACCAACCCAAAATCTACCCAATTTAAGTTACCCTATCTAATTTAGCACCTCAACTCGTTAGTAACTAAACTCAATCTCTGTGGGAAAATAAATTAAAAAAATACTTATCACTTGCTGCAGACCATGTATGCTTGCATGATCTGAGTGCTCTTCGCATTACATTTTATTTACACACTGAGCACGCAACAAGTTTTTGGCGCCGCTGCCGAGGATTTTGTTTAGTAAACACGATTTGCGTTATTTTAGAAAAAATTAATTTAGTGGAGCTAATCTTTTGCATCTATTCTACGGGTACCAACAAGTTGGTTTATGAATGAGTTTCCCAATCTCAACTTAGAATTTGATCCTGAACCCGAAAGGACTTTAAGGACCAGAAACAAAATTAAGAAACGCCTTTTTAAACAGCCAAAACAACCTGTAATTCAGCACATTGCGGACCACGCAGAGTCAGCGCAATCTCAACAAGCTGAAATGGATAGAGCAAGAGAAGCACCAAACCGAGCACCTATCATTCGCAACCCTATTGAAATTGCGAATGATAAGGATAGTGCTATTCTATCATACCTTGTACCAATGCCTGAGGAGCTTAATCTGAGCATTATACGCCCCGAGATTACAGCTCACTCATTTGAATTAAAACCCGTCATGTTTCAAATGCTGTCCACAGTTGGACTATTCTTTAGAGTGGAGAACGAAGACCCCCACAACCACTTGAGAAACTTCCTGGGAGTAAGTGACACCTTTTTCATCCCAGGAGTGTCTCAAGAGGCCTTGAGACTTTACCTTTTCCCATATTCCTTAAGAGACAAGGCCAAGACGTGGCTGAATTCCTTCCCCTCTGGTTCAATTGTCAATTGGACAGACTTAGCAGAAAAGTTCCTAGTAAAATACTTCCTTTCAAGATAGGAACTCTAACTTCCGTGATGATATTATCAAATTCAAGCAAGCCGAAAACGAATCATTACATGAAGCCTGTACCAGATTTAAAGATCTGTTACTCAAATGTCCACACCATGGCATTCCATGGTGTATTCAAATTGAAGTATTCTTCAAAGGATGCAACCCCAGCATGAGGCAAGTGTTGAATTCCTCAACTGGAGGTTCAATGTTATCCAAAAGTTATAATGAAGCCTATGAGATTTTGGAGAAAATCTCAACATCACATTGTAGATGGTCAGACGATCCTGTGGAGCAAAACAGAAGGAAGACTCAAGACATGGATGCACTTAGTGCAATGAGCAGCCAAATCAATGCTCTGACCAACTTAGTAAAGCAAATGGCTCAAACCAATATTCAACAAAGTGTCAACACCGTGGCAGCTGTTTCAACAAACACATCAGTAGCCAACCAATGTGAGACACTAGTCTGTGGATTCTGTGGGGAAGGGCATATGTATGACTTTTGCCCTGGTAATCCATCCTCGGTGTGTTATGTTGGAAGTCAACAACAACCAAGGAACAACCCCTACTCAAACACTTATAACCCTGGTTGGAGAAACCACCCAAATCTCTCGTGGGGTGGACAACAAAACACAAGCCAAATGCAAAATCAACCAAGACCAAGTGGAACATCTGGTTTCACTCAACAAACTAGTCAACCCCCTTATCAAAAACGATACAACCAACCAATGGGATCATCAGTGGAGAACTTGCTGAAGGAGTACATAGCGAAGAATGATGCAACTCTGCAGAGCCAGCAAGCAACACTGAGAAGCTTAGAGAACCAAATAGGGCAGTTGGCGAACGAGTTGAAAAATAGACCCCAAGGCAGATTGCCTGCAGACACTGAAACCCCAAGAAGGGATGGTAAAGAACAAGTTCAAGCCATTGAACTTCGAAGTGGAAGGCCATTGGTGATCAACAACAGAGAAGCACCAAAGAGAGTAGAGAATGAAGAGTCTAGTGCTCCACTGGATTCTCTGCCCAACCTTGATCAAATACCACCAAACACAACGAGGGTGAGGGTGGAACCTATCATTGAGGAACCAAAAGAAATTCCTAGGCCTCCCCCTGTCATTAGGCAACCTGACTTGCCTACATATGTGCCACCACCTCCATTCCCTAGACGACTCAAGAAGAAGCGAGAACAGGAAGCTCATTTCCACAAGTTCTTGGAAATCTTGAAACAAGTGCATGTTAATATTCCATTCGTGGAAGTCTTGCAATCTATGCCATCATATGTAAAATTCTTAAAAGATATTATTACTAACAAAAAAGTTATTGGTGAGTTTGAAACAGTAAATCTTACTGAGGAGTGCAGTGCCATACTCCAAAATAAACTGCCAAAGAAGGAGAAGGATCCTGGTTCCTTCACCTTACCAGTAGAACTGGGAGGCAAACACGTGGGCAGAGCCTTGTGTGATCTGGGCGCCAGCATCAATCTCATGCCCTTGTCACTATTCCAACAACTTGGGATAGGTGAAGCACGACCAACAACTGTCACCTTGCAACTTGCAGACAGATCCATCGCATACCCTGAGGGTAAGATTGAGGATATACTTGTCAAGGTTGACAAATTTATTTTTCTTGCAGACTTTATAATCTTGGATTACGAGGCAGATAAAGAAGTACCAATCCTATTGGGCAGATCGTTCTTAGCCACAGGTAGGGCTCTAATTGATGTCCAGAAAGGTGAGCTCACCATGAGAGTTCATGATGAGGAGGTTAAGTTCAGTGTGTTTAAAGCTTTAAGGTATCCCTCTGATCTTGAATCCTGTGCAACTATAGATATAGTAGACGCTTTAATGGAAGAAGAACTTGAGCATGAATTGTTAATTAAGCATGCTACTAATTATGCACAAGTAGATGTAGATGATTTAAATATTTCTGAATTGATGGACGTATCTGTGGACAACCCTCAGCATGTATGCATGACTAATGAATTGTCCTAAAGGACCACAACTCCTTTGATGCCATCAATTGAACAACCACCTTTACTTGAACTTAAACCATTGCCTGAACACCTTAAGTATGCATATCTAGGAGAGAAAGATACCTTGCCTGTTATTATTTCGTCCAAACTAAGTAAACAACATGAAATTGCGTTAATATTGCTGCTCAAGCAACATAAAAAGGCTATTGCCTGGACGATTGCTGACATTAGAGGTATAAGTCCCTCCTACTGCATGCATAAAATATTGTTGGAAGAGGAACATACACCTAGAGTAGATCACCAACGTAGGTTGAACCCCTCGATGAAGGAGGTAGTTAAAAAAGAAATTATTAAATGGTTAGATGCAGGAGTGATCTTTCCAATAGCTAATAGTCAATGGCTTCCCAGCTAAACGCTCCACCATCTGATCAATAAAAGGAATGGGAAAATGGTCCTTCCTAGTGACCTCATTCAGTTTCCTAAAGTCTATGCACATTCTCCATCCATTTTGAATCCTCTTGGGCACTAATTCATTTTTCTCATTCCTAACCACAGTTATGCCAGTTTTCTTAAGAACAACATGTATAGGACTGACCCACTTACTATCTGAGATAGGATAGATGATACCTGCTTCGTGGAGTTTGAGGATCTCAGATACTACTACCTCCTTCATCACGGGATTGAGCCTCCTTTGGGGCTCTCGTGAAGGTTTCGCTCCATCCTCGAGCAGGATTCTGTGCATGCACGTAGCTGGACTTAGCCCATGTAAATCTGCTAATGTCCATCCAATTGCCAGCTTGTGTGCTTTAAGAACTTCCATTAATTTCCCTTCCTGAGCCGGTATAAGATCCTTCGCTATGATGACCGACAACGTCTCATCATCCCCCAAATACGCGTATTTGAGATGATCAGGTAAGTCTTTCAACTCCAATGTAGGTGTCTGCAAAGTAGAGGGGAGCATCTTAACATGATTTTGAACTATTGCCAAAGAAGAGACAGTTGAATCACAAGGTTCAAACATGGATGGTTCATGCATATCAGATTCATCAAAAAGATCAGTAAAAAACAATGGGTCATCCCCATCTCTATCAGTCATGCATTCATCCTGAATTAGCAATTCAATTGTATCTACTTGACAAAGAGAGTGGACGCTCTCATCATGCTCCAACTCATTAGACACATTAACCTCAACAACTTGTCCACGATACTCAACAGATAGAGTGTCCTTATCTACATTTATCTTAGTTCTAGCAGTTTTCATAAAGGGCCTACCTAATAAGATCGACGCAGACGAAGAAGCAGAATTTCCATCCATTTTCAGAATATAAAAATCCACAGGAAAAATCAGCCCATTTACATTCACTAATACATCTTCCACTACTCCTAAAGGATGCACGAAAGACCTATCAGCAAGTTGTATAACAACACCAGTTTCCTGTATTTCTTTTAAATTCAAATCCTGATAAACGGAGTGATGCATGACACTAATGGAGGCTCCTAGATCTAGCATGGCTCTTCTAATTTTCTTACCTCCAATCGTGCAAGGAAGAGAAAACATACCTGGATCGTCACATTTTTCTGGTAAGTTCTTTGTGATCAAAGCGGATACGTTCTTACTTACCACGACGCGTTCTTTCTCTTTTGTCTTCCTCTTGTTGGTGCATAAGTCTTTCAGGAACTTAGCGTACCTTGGAATTTGCTTGATGACATCCAACAGAGGGATATTGATCTCTACCTTCCTGAATGTGTCAAGGAACTCCTTCTCGTAGTTCTCCTTAGGCGGTCTTGCTAACCTGCTAGGAAAAGGAGCCTTAGGCACATAAACTCTAGTACATGTAGGATCAAAATTTACCCCTTTCCACCGTGGTTCGGGATTTTCTGTCTGTGGCTCGACGTGGCCATGATCGACTTCCACCGGCGGGGTACTAGTGGGAAGCTGCTTCCCACTTCTCAAAGTGACGGCACTCAAGCTCTCAGCGTTTTGATGCTCCATCACTGTCAACCTCTTACTCAGTTGAATCACTGCTTCGCTCAAAGTTTGAAACTGCTCTCGAGTTTCCCTATGTTGTGATTCAATTATTTCTTCCAACGATCCACCTGAAACAGAAGGACGGGGCTGTAAGTTATCTTTCAAAGCAAGAACAACACTACTTACCTCAAAAAGTTGGGCCTTAAGCTCGTCCACGTCTCTGATCAGGCGATCTTTCTCCTTGTCTCCATCTCCACTCCGCTCCAAGCTTCTAGCCAAGTTGGAAATCAAAACTCTAGCTTCAGCGGGTGTCTTATCCATGAGACATCCTCCACTGGCGACATCAACTAACTGTCGGTTTGGCGGTAAGAGACCTTCGTAGAAGTTCTGAATGAGTTGTTGTTCAGCTACTTGGTGGTTGAGACAATCCTCACACAACCGACCAAATCTCTCCCAACACTCGAGAACGGTCTCTTTTTCTCCTTGCTCAATTTTGTTTATCATTCTTCTAAGGGCGACGACCTTGGGAGGCGGAAAATACTTCGCATAAAATGCTCCCTGCAGCTCTGCCCAAGAAGTGATGGACCCGGTCGGTAGGTAATACATCCAATCTCTTGCCTTCTCCTTCAAGGTGAAAGGAAAGGCCCTGAGATGGAGTTGATCTTCGGTGATGTCGTCGGTCCTAAATGACGAACACACCATCTAAAATGCCTTGACGTGTCTGACGAGATTCTCATCTGTATTACCACAAAAAGAAGGTAATAAGTTAACCAAACCAGCTTTAAGTTCAAAATTATCTGAAGCTACCGGATACAATATACTCGATGTGTTTCGGCCTAGCTCAGATGATGCAAGCTCCCTCAAGGTTCTTTGTTGCTCATAATTACCCCCGACCTCCATTTCAGCGCTTCTTTTGAATTTTTAAAGAATGACTGCGCTCCAAAAACTCAAACAAAAACGGGTAAAATAATACAAAAGAATGAAACTGTACAAAAAAAAAGTAAAGAAAATTTTTAAAACCAACAAATTAAACTCAATCAAATCAAATTAAATTTAATTCCCCGGCAACGACGCCAATTTTGGTAGATGCACTAAATGGGGTGCTCCAAATTCAAGCTGTCGAGGCTTGCCAAAATACAATTTATAAACCCGAATACACCGAGCAATTTGTAGCTAAGTGGTAACGGGGTCGATCCACAGGGAATTAAGAAATTTAATTCAACTAAGTCTAATTTGCTAATTATAAAAAGTATGTGCAAATTTGGTAAAAAGAATGGTAATTTGGTTTGGGGGAAGGGAGCTCCTAACGTGCAAGCTAACGGAAAATTAAATGACAAGTGCAAAATTTAAATGGTCGTGCTTAACTTCGAGAAATGAAATTGATCGTTATGGATGTTCGGTTCATCGATACAATTTATTAGCTAATCATGCTTCAACACACAATTCATTTGGCTAATTGCTAGCTCAAATGACCCAAAAATATAATTAGACATGTGCAATTCTAATCGTACTTAGCAAATAATCTATTCAAGGTAGCGACCCCTAAATCGACTATAAGCCAGTGACGGGAACATTGTGACGGCTTAATCCTAAGACCAACCCGGTTTCTCTCTCGCCCTAAGCCTAACATGAAAACATTAATTAATTCAGATTACCAACTGCCACTTTGGGTTGAATTAATTAGCCATGCTTAAGCCCGTGCTACCTAGCGGTTTGGGCAATTATACGTCCCAACCTTTAGCCCTCTATCATGCATAGGAATTATGGAGTCAACCTAATTAAGCTACACATGCTAGAATTTGAATAAGAACAAGCAAGAGATGCAAGAAACATGCTAATTAGCTTCACATTTACAAAGGGGCAAATCTCCCCAAACATCCATAATTCACAAACCCAAACTCGAAATTAAACACTAACCTTAGTTTAGCCTTCCATGGAGGATGAATAAATCAAATCCCCCATGGAAGAGCTTAGTACCATACAAAGAGGAGAAGAAGAAGCTAAAAAATGGTGGAGAATGGTGTAGACCCGAGAGAAAAAATTGGAGAGGAAGATGGATTTCAAGTTGGGCAAAAAAATGAGGCGTTTTCACGCCTTAAATCGTCGGAGTGTCGAGACGCTAGGCAAGTGTCTCGACGCTGGTGCCCTAAGTTGGCCGCGCGCATCGAGACGCTCGGACATCGTCTCGACGCTGTCGCGCGTCATTCTGGAAAATCGTCGGGCTGGCGTCGAGACCCTCGGGCGCCGTCTCGACGCTGGCAGCGTTGAGCAGGCGTTGAGCGCGCGCGGTCGACGCTGGGGCGCGCTCATCCTCGGTAGGCAATCAGGGCGGCGTCGAGACGCTCGGCCAGCGTCGAGCTAGCGTCTCGACGTTGCTGCTCATGCAAGCATGCTCTCGAGTTTGTTGGCCAAAACATGTCTTTCCAAGGCAAATTTTTGCCATTTCTTTGATTCTTCAAGCCTTTTCAATCCCGATGCATCTATGAAGCTCTAAAACGCCACTTTAAGCCCCGAAACGTGTCTTTGGACTTCTCGAGCTCTCCACCATGAAATCACCTACAAGAAGGCATTTTAATCAATATTTGACATGGTTCTAGCCAATATTAGGGACATAATAATAGCTCTATTTTGGAGCTATCACCTATAGTTGTTTAAGAATAGAACATCGCATGTTAGGAGCCTTGATCACGATTACATCTGCTCTGTTGGAATCATTGCGAATTTTTTGCGGTCCCCGCAATATTTTGTTACCTAGGCATGCTGTTGTATGACTTTCTGATGGGCTGTCTGTCTTTAAATCTCATTATCTGGCTGTTTTACTGATGTCCATAGGTAGTCTGTCTATTGAGCATGCTGGATGAGTGCCAAGTACACTCTTGTTAGTTTTAATTAGCTTCGTAATATGCTGAGCATGTACCTTTGTTAGACCTTACCATGTTGGTTTTAATAAACTTCTGCTTATGAGTTATCTGAACTAGGAGGGTCATTCTATCCCTAGGATTTTTAAGTCTGTCTGGTTTTTATTTAGACTAGATGCTTCTAAGATAAGTTTGGGGGTGTGCCACCTCAGACTCTCATTGGGGACAATGAGGAGTTTAAGTTTGGGGGAGGCAACCTCTAGGCCTAGGAACACTCCTATCTCCTTTGAAAAAATAGACATTCTTCTTCTTTAAAAAAAAAAAAAACAAAATGAATAAGAAAGCAAAAGAAAAGTAAAGGGTATTGTCTCTCTCTAAAGATGCTGAGTAATCAGGGCCATTTGTGTAACCCACAAGTGGCACTGCATCAAAAGACAGTTCAAAGAAGAGACTTTGCCAAAAGGAAAAGAAGGAAAAATAAAACCAAAGAAGAAGAATGTGGGCCACAAAGCTGCAACCTAAATGCTTAGATGTCCTGTGAAATTGAACTCTGATCCTAAGTTTGCTAGGCACAGGGTTGTAGCTTGAAGGGTTATCAAGGGAGATGAGTGTATATCCAACATAGTGATGTAAGGGTTTAGTTTGTTCTATGGACTGTACTCTGTTACTCGTGTGTGCTAAGGCTGGCATGACTCTAAGGATTCCTATGTAATTCAAAAATAAAAACATTAGAAGCATGTACTGAGTCTGAGTTAAAACTAGGGAGAATTTGAAAGCTTAGGGATAACTGCACAATGAGCCCAATGACATAGGCAGATAAACCATAAGGTAGGAAGTTAGTAAAAACAGAAGGTTTTAAAGGCAAGGGAAATAAGAATAGACAGATTATGAAGTTAGTTTGAACCTAGAAGAGTGTCACAGGACAACAATGCCTTTGATAGTAAGCCTAGGGAAGTCAGCAAGTCAGTTAGATAGAGTTTGAAAGACAAGATTTAACAGCCGAAGTAAACCTTTATATTGCTCGTGGACTAGCAATAACTCAAGTTTGGGGGTGTGTTACCTCGCCAAAAGTACATTATTTAGGGCTAAATTTACGTTTAAATCATGTACATTCTTGAGTGTTTTTGTTAGAAGTTAGCTTAATGTGTGCCTAAATGCGAGAATTTGAGAAATGATGCTAAAATAGGACTTATTTGGAAAAGGAACGAAAAATGATGCAAAATGGTGAAAAAATAGCTAAATTGTACATTGCAGGTACATTGCGGAAAAATTGCGGAGCTCGCAATGAAACAGTCTTTGCTGCTGAATTTTTCCAGCCGCCAGTCTTTGTTGACTGCGTTTTTCCAGCCGTCAACTCGCCCTGCTGCTGCCACATGTCAAGCTTGACTACCTCACAAAGTTGAATGGTGATCCACGATTCATGAGCAGCCTTTGACAGCTACCTAAAAGCTATATAAAGAGGGTGAGATGAAGGATCAAGGCAATCAGATTGGGAATCGAATTGAATCCATTTCAATTCATTCCACACAAACTCAGAAGCGTGGAGATCTCAGTTGCAAAGCAATCTGCAGACGACAATTCCTTCTCCCGTTTGTTGGAACGAAGAAATCAGCCCTTGGCGTCGATAATTCGAGAGGAAGAAGAGAAGATCATTGAATTCATCCCCAAGATCAGCTAATCTTCCCCTTCATCCGAGGCGTTTGCGACGAGAAGATCCGTGCACTTTTACAACTTTCTTTACTGTTTTTCTCTCTACTGATTCCATTCGTGACATTGTTCTGATTCATTCTCCATTACAATTGATCTTTACTGCTTTCATATCGTTACATGATGTTCTTATGAAGTGTCTGAACCTTAATTTTAGAGAGTAATTAATTAAGTCTTGTTGAGTTCTTCATTTTGTTCTTCCTTATTCAAATACTTTTGTTAAGTTCTTTAAATCATGATTAATCAATCCATCTCTTTTAGTTCTTTGGAAACCATGAGTAACTAATCCAAGAAAGGTCTGCTAAAGATGAATCTGTAGGCTAGAAATACGAGAATTCAGCATGTAGGGTAGTATGATTGCATTGAATGTATGTAAGCTTCATCCCACGGGCAATTTCGACCGGCCATCCATTTTGTCTAAAGAATTCCTAACCTCCGGAAGGAGTAAGAGTTCAGAGTCATCCATTCATGCTAGCCTTTTATGGTAACCAGAAAACGACCTAGGAATAGGCGTTCTCCTAGCACGTTCATTAGCTTGCTTGTATAAATAGGTGTTTATGTCTTACTTGGATATGAGTGAACTAAAGATCTAATGCATGTAATCGAGAGATGCATGAGACTGAGCTAAAACGATGCATGATATGTTAATCTAATGCTGAATGATCGTAGTTAAGTGCCTATAGAGGAGTCTTAAGTCGACCTTGCTGCCTTACTTTACATTAAAAACGTTGCTAATTTATTGCTAGATTATTGCGAGAACCGCAATAAAACATTTCTGCTTTTTTCCTTAGTCTCTTCCTTAACTTTTTATCTTTGCGATTTTATTGCTAAAACATTGCGAGACCCACAATTATTCTTCTTCACATTATAACTTTATCTCTTCACTTGCTTGACTTTTACACTTTGCTTTCTTCTTGCATCTTTTATATTTCAGCACACCAACCCAAAATCTACCCAATTTAAGTTACCCTATCTAATTTAGCACCTCAACTCGTTAGTAACTAAACTCAATCTCTGTGGGAAAACGAATTAAAAAATATTTATCACTTGCTGCAGACCATGTATGCTTGCATGATCTGAGTGCTCTTCGCATTACATTTTATTTACACACTGAGCACGCAACAACATCCTTGAATGTTAGCATTTTCGATAGTTATTAGAGTAGTGATGTGTTGCGTGCTCAATGTGTTAAAATAAATAAGCAATAAGGTAGAGAGAGCACTCAGAACATGCAAGCATACATGGTCTTATAGCAAGTAGTAAGTATATTTCATTCGTTTTCCCACAGAGATTTATTATAAGCTATTCATGAAGTGTAAAGTTAAGAAAGAAGGGGTGGATTTGATGGGGTAGAATTGGTTTTAAATTGTCTATTTCCTACTGAATACGTAGAGGGTAGCAACATAAACAAATGCAAGTCGAAGTTAAACTCAAATGAAAAGAGACGAGACTAATAAATGGAGACAAAAATGGCTAGACAGAATTGTAACTTTAGCAGAATTGCGGAAACAGCAATTCTACCGCAATTTAATTAACAACGAAAGTGTGTAAACTGATGAATTAAGGGCTACTAACGACTATCCTATAGGCTTTTTCATACGATTCTCAAGCACTGGACCAACTCACTATGCATCAAACTATCTCATTCTCATGTATCTTCCGATTTCATGCATTAGATTCTTTAGTTTACTCATGTCCAAGTAAGGTCTTAAGCATCTTGTTAAGACAGAAAAATATGGTTTGTACTAGGGAAACGCCTATTCCTAGGTCGTTTCCTGGTTACCTTGAAAGGCTAGCATGATAGTATGACTCTGAACTCTTACTCCTTCCAGAGGTTAGGAGTTCTTTGGACAAAATGGATGGCCAATCGAAATTGCCCGTGGGATGAAGCTTACATACAATCAATGCTTCGAGAGCTATCCTACATGCTTGGTTCACGTTTTTTAGCCTATAGTGTTGTCATTAGCATGCCCCTATGTGACTTAGTTACTCATGGATCTAGGAAGAACAGAAAGAAGAGATAAAGTAGACATGCTTAGAAGAGAAATGAAGACAAACAGTAAGGGAAAAACAGTGACAGCAAAGCGAAGAAACTGTGAAATGGAGAATTGTGCTTTGATTTCTTGATTGTTTGAGTGACAAAAAGGGAAGCTTAAAGTAATTAATGTAAAGACAGACAGCAACGAAATGAAATGATCTAGCTATTAGAAGAGAAACAGCAACTAAACAGAACTGAAATTTAGAATTGAAAGACAGAAAGCAGTAAATGATGCTTGAAAGCCTCGTCGCAACCGCCTCGGCTGAAGGGGATGAAAGAATAGCTTTGCTTGGATGAATCCAATCGGGAGAGAAGATGAATCTTCTCTCCTTCCTATCAGATTGTCGATTCCAACAGCTGAGACTCTCACACCAACAGACGGCAAAGGAAAACACGAAGAAAGATGGAGCTGCGAGAAGACTTCTACGCTTTCGGATGATGCTTGAACCTTCGACTTTGACCCCTATTTATAGTAGTCTGCAGGTGCATTTGGGCCAAGGAGAACCATCAATCTTCAACGTCGTACTTCAGAATGGATGGAGGAGAAAGAACGAATCCCTGAAATAACGGAAATTAACAGAAAAAGATCAGTCAACTTACGGTTTTCACTTGAAACATTGCGGTTTCAGCAATGTTTCCGCAATGCTGTCGCAATGCTTGTTTTTCATTCTTTTCCTTCGGTTTTCAACCCTTTTCTTTCCTATTGTACATAAGTCCTAATTTAGCTACCTTCTTTTAAATCTCATATTTAAGCATAGGTTTAGGCTAAATGCTATCAAAAACACCTAAGAGTGAACATCTTTCTAAGATAATTAAGTCCTAAAAAGGTCACTTTTGGAGACGTAACACACCCCCAAACTTAAGGTTTTGCTTGTCCTCGAGCAAACTAAGGACTTTTCCTAGGTTGCTGTTTCTTCTTCCTTAACCACTTACTAACTCCCCTAAATTCTTATCTATAGCAGTGCTGTCCTGTGACACACTTCTAAGCTTCAAACTACCCTCTCATTTAGCTTCTTCTGATTTCGCATGCCTAATACTCCTACTGTCTTTATTAACTCCCTACACTGATCTACCTGCTTTTGTCATATCCTGCCACTATCCCTAAGGTTTCAAATTCTATCTAGCTTTACCCCAGACTCAGTACATGCTTCTAGTTTATACTTATGAGCTACCTAGGATTCCTTAGAGTCATGCCAGTCTTAGTATTAACAGTGACAGTAGTGCTTTAAGAGAACAACCTAAACCCTGGCATCACTACATTGGATATACACTCATCTCCCTAAACAACCCTACAAGCTACAACTTTGTGCTTAGCTAATTGAGGATCAGAGTTCTTTTTAAATAGGACATCTAAGCCACAAAGTTGTCCTTTTTTCTTTCTCAGGTGGAGCCTTTCCTTTGGTTGCCTTTTGATGCAATGCCACTTGTGGGTTACACACTTGGCACTGATTACTCAGCAACCTAAGAGAGACTCCCCTCCTTATTCTATTTTTCATTTTTTTTTTTTTCAGTCCATTATTTTTGTCAAGGAGAAGAAGAATGCTTATGTTTTAAGGGAGAGAGGAATGTTCCTAGGCCTAGGGTGGCCTCCCCCAAACTTCAACTACTAATTGTCCCCAATGAGTGTCTGAGGTGGCACACCCCCAAACTTGTCCTAGAAGCATCTAGTCTAAGGTAAAACAAAGAGAATCTAAAAGCCCTAGGCATAGACAGAGCATTGTAAAAGAAAATATCACAGCAGCAGAAAACTGAAAAAAACAGACAGGCAAGGACTTACGGCTATGCATGCTGAGCTTTTTAGAGGTTAATTTAAACTATCAAAGGGTGTCCTATGACACTCATCCAGCATGCATTTAGATAAGCTATATAAGGTAGTCATGATAGCAGCAAAAGATAGAATTTAAACAGATCACAGCCTAGCTAAACAGATAGTCCAAAACATGCTTTCAGTAATAAAAATTGCGGGTACCGCAATTATTTCGCAATCAAGTCAGGGCAGATATATCATTCACTAAGGCCCCTAAGCATGCTTTATCCAGTCATTCAAGCTCGACAAAAATAAACCTAAACTATCCTACCTAATCAGCTAGCAGCAGGCTATACTAAGCAATTTAAAAAAACGTAAAACTAAGCAACTAAAACAGATCAAAATTGTACTAAAAACAGCATAATTCGCATGGTCTATCAGAAAGCAGAATTTTTTTTTTCTTATTCTAAGGGAACAGCAATACTCCCTCGAGTGCAATTCAAACCAGCACTCAGATGTCTTCATCCTCATCAGGCCGTCGTGGTCGTGGAGGCACCCATGGAGTCAGGAGATTTGTGGGGAAGTCAGGGAAGATGCACCCAAGTTGGTTAGCAACCTCCTTGTCCCTTGCCTGTGCGTAAGTGGCCCATTGAGCCATCCTCCTTTGCATATCCATCAGGCAAGCCATGGACAGTGACTGATCAGCAGCCAACCTATCCAGCTCGAATTCCATGTTCCCCTTCCTTTTTAGCCTCAAGCCAGCAGGCAGCTCCAAGTGGCCTGTGTAAGCCATTTGCTGCTCCATTCGCTCAATAGGAACTCCTGCAAGCAAACATAGTTTAGTTATAGTATTAGGGAAAAACAATGGACCCTTACCTTTCTTCGCGCACTCAGCAATGGCAGCTGACATGATTTCACCCACGTTGACCGTGAGACCTCGCATGATGGCATAGACCAGCAGCGATCTGCTCTGGTTGATGGTGGTCTCATGAGTCACGGGGGACAACTTCCTCCTTACAAAGGCAAACCATACAGCCGCCTTAGCTGTGAGGTTGGCACTCATGAGAGTGTGCCTCCCATTGCGTGACACGGTCCAGGATGCTTCAGGCTGGCCAATGGTTCGAATGGCCTCCTCCAGGACTGCCTCAGTAGGCTCATCAATGATCCTCGCATATTCAGTATGTTTTTGGCCCTTGAGGCCATAGGCTTCGTTGATGGCTTTTGCTGAGTAGTCCACTTCTACTCCCCTAACCACAGACAGCCCCTCCTCAGAGTTTCGCAGGTTGGCGTAGAAGTCATATACCATACTCGTGTAAGCCGGATTGGGTGGCCTGCACAACTCCTCCCAGCTGTGATTCACAATGCCTGTGCGCAAGAATTGCGGCAGGTCAGCAGGTCTGTCGAGGAAGCCCTTCTCGTGCAGCAACTCCCTCTTTCTCAGCTCAATACCCCTGGACTCAACGTCAGAGGACACATACCTCACTGACTGAGGCTCATCTTCAGGGTAAAGCTTGGCCTTCCCTTTGTCCTTTGGTTTGGCTGACTCCGCAGCCTCAAGCTTGAGCTTCTTGAACGATGGCTCAGCACTCTCTCCCTCTGATGCCAGCGCCCTCTTGGCTTTCTTTTTCTTTAATTTCTTGGACCGTTTGGCTTTGATATTCTTGGCAGCCTTCTTCTTCTTCAGCTTTGCCTTGGTTGCGATCGCATGGAGGCAAGCCCCCAATGTCTCTTCCATGGAATCATCCTTCTGCGCAGGACTCTCAGGATTGGCTTCCCTCAACGGAGAGAAAACCTCTTCTTCCTCACCTTCCCCACTGCCCTGCGTCGATTCTTGGAACTCCCCATATGGAAATTCAGGGTCATGTTGTGGGGCAGTGGCCGACGGAGTAGTGCTTTGTGCGGCTGTGGGGGTCTGTGCAGCTGTGGTGACGAAGGCAGTTCAGGACTCTGCACTGGTGGTGATGAGGAAAGCTCAGGGCTTTGAACTGGCGGAGATGGTGACGGGCTGCGCTCGGCTGACTCGTGGGATGACTGGCTTTGTTCTTGACTCTCCACAGAGGGAGTCTTGTTCTTGATTTCTTCCTCGGCCACAGCCATACTCCACTTGCGCTTCTTGGGTGTGACTGCTGGCTCAGAGGGTCCAGCAGGTATCTCTGTGACGACCTTCCACTTCTTCTTGCGAATCGGAAGTTTGGGAAGGCGTTCAGTTCGCGCGGCGTCAGCCTCAGCCAAGGCAAGCAGTGCGTCTCTCGCAGCCGTTTCAGCGTCGTCAGCCTTCTTCTTGGCCGCAGATCTTTCAGCCCTCGTGAACACCATTGTTGAATCGTGGAGGTTTGGAAAGAAGAATCACAGATGAAGAGAATCGCAGTTTTCTTGGAGTTCAGAGAATGGGAGAATCGTACAGATCAACGCGCCTTCTAACAGATATAAAGAAAACGGATAAATCCCAACGGCTATATTTTTGCGGATCCTGCAAATCCAGCGCAATTTTAGTGACCGTTGGAGATTTTTTTCATCTAAATGTCAATCTTTGCTCATCCGTATCTTTTATTTGGCCCAATATTTTCTTGATTTTTAAAGCTGGATTTACTCTCCTTGATTCCCTCTATCGATTCCCTACAAAAAGAAATAAAATCAACATCAAATTCGCAATTAAAATCATACAAACTTATACACAAATGATAACCGGAAAATCGTAAAAAATAAACTAAGGCATGAGCCTCATGTTGACGAGCACAGCAATCACTCGTCCTCTCTCGTTCTTAATTTCATGCTTCAGTCAAGAGGAAGGCCGAGAGAGTCTTCACATCTCCTTCCTCATAGTAGTGCTTCAACCTTGCACCATTAACCATGAATGGTTGTCCTTGCTGCAAGTTCTTTATCTCAATAGCACCATGAACAAACACATTAGTAATCATGAAAGGACCTGACCATCTGGACTTTAGTTTGCCTGGAAATAACCTCAATCGTGAGTTAAATAATAAAACAAGTTGGCCTTTCTTAAAGTCCTTGATCCTGAGTCTACTATCGTGCCAAATCTTGGTCTTTTCCTTATACAATTTGGCATTTTCATAAGACATTTGTCTAAGCTCATCAAGCTCATGTAATTGCAGAGACCGCAACGTTCCCGCATCGGTCACGCAATAATTCAACTCTTTTAGTGCCCAAAATGCCTTAATTTCTAACTCAAATGGAAGATGACAAGCTTTACCATACACAAGTCTGTAAAGAGACATACCTAGGGGTGTCTTATATGCAGTCCTATATGCCCAAAGTGCATCCTCGAGTTTAAATGACCAGTCCTTTCTATTAGGTTTGACCACTTTTTCTAAGATGTTCTTAATCTCCCTATTTGAAATTTCAGCCTGACCATTCGAGTGTGGGTGATAAGGAGTGGCTACTCTATGTCTAATGTTATACTTAGCCAACACTCTCTCCATAGCCTTATTAATGAAATGTGTCCCCTCATCACTAATGATAGCACGAGGTGTTCCAAACCTAGTAAAAATGTGCCTATGCAAGAATTTTATGACTGTTTTGGCATCATTATTGGGACATGCTATGGCCTCTACCCACTTGGATACATAGTCTACTGCCACTAATATGTAAAGGTTACCTGAGGATGGGGGAAATGGTCCCATGAAGTCAATGCCCCATACATCAAAGAGCTCCAACTCTAAGATGTAGGTGAGAGGCATTTCATCCTTGCGACTGAGGTTACCTGTCCTTTGGCATTCATCACAGCTGTGGGCATAGTTGTGGGCATCCTTGAAGATCGTTGGCCAATAGTAGCCACTCTGAAATACCTTTGCAGCTGTTCTTTGGCCACCAAAGTGTCCACCATAAGGAGCTGTGTGGCAGTGCTGCAGCACAGACTTCGCCTCAGCAGCTGAAACACACTTCCTTAGCAAGCCATCAGCACATGTTTTGTAAAGTGTGGGGTCATCCCAGATGAATTTCCTTGCTTCATGAAGGAACCTCTTCTTCTCTTGTCCTCCCTTGAAAACTGGTAATACCTGTCATGCAAGGAAGTTAGCAATGTCAGCAAACCAAGGTTCCTCATTGTTATCACGATGAGTCAATACAAAGACATGTTCATCAATAAAAGCATCAGAAATTGCGGGTTCCGCAATTTTTTCGCAATTGTGCTGCAATCGAGAAAGGTGATCCGCAACCACATTTTCACATCCTTTCTTGTCTCGAATGTCCAAATCAAATTCATGTAGCAATAACACCCACCTAATCAACCTAGGCATAGCATCAGCCTTCCTCATGAGATACTTTAAGGCAGAATGGTCAGTGTACACAATTGTCCTAGTGCCTACAATATAGTTTCTAAATTTCTCACAAGCAAACACTACAGCAAGCATCTCTTTCTCAGTAGTTGTATAATTACATTGAGCCTCATTCAGGGTTTTACTAGCATAGTATACAGGGTGTGTTAGCTTGTCAATCTTCTGTCCTAACATAACCCCTACAGCATAGTCACTAGCATCACATAACATCTCAAATGGGAGATCCCAATCTGGTCCTACTATAATAGGTGCTGTGACTAGTGCTTCCTTAAGGGTTTTCCAAGCTACTAAACATTCCTTAGAGAAGATGAATGGCCTATTTAGCTCTAGAAGCTCACATAGAGGCTTGGCTATCTTAGAAAAGTCCTTAATGAACCTTCTGTAGAAGCCAGCATGCCCTAAGAAACTTCTAATGGCCTTGACATTCTGAGGCTCTACCAACTTCTCTATGATTTCTATCTTTGCCCTGTCAACTTCTACACCTGCCCTTGACACTCTATGACCTAAGACAATCCCTTCATCCACCATGAAATGGCACTTTTCCCAATTTAGGACTAGGTTGGTCTCCTCACACCTAGCCAAGACCTGTCCTAAATTCTCTAGACAGTTTGTAAATGAATCCCCAAAGACTGAGAAATCATCCATGAATATCTCTATCATGGACTCATCCAAATCAGAGAAGATTGCCAACATGCACCTTTGGAAAGTTGCCGGTGCATTGCATAAGCCAAAAGGCATTCTACGAAAGGCAAAAGTTCCAAAAGGGCAAGTGAAGGTGGTCTTCTCTTGATCCTTAGGGTCTATAGTGATCTGGTTATAACCTGAATAACCGTCTAAGAAACAGTAGTAGGCTCTACCAGCTATTCTGTCTAGCATTTGGTCAATAAATGGTAGAGGGAAATGGTCTTTCTTGGTCTCTTTATTTAGCTTCCTATAATCCATGCAAACTCTCCATCCTGTGACAGTCCTAGTTGGAATCAGTTCATTGTTCTCATTGACTACCACAGTCATCCCACCCTTTTTAGGTACACACTGTATAGGGCTCACCCACTGACTACTAGCTATAGGAAAGATCACACCAGCATCTAACCATTTAATTATTTCTTTCTTAACTACCTCTTTCATAGAGGGATTCAGCCTACGTTGATGATCTACTCTAGGTGTGTGCTCTTCCTCTAGTATAATCTTATGCATGCAATAAGAAGGGCTAATGCCTCTAATATCAGCAATAGTCCATGCAATAGCCTTCCTATGTTGCTTAAGTAGTAATATTAATTCAACCTCATGCTGTTCACTTAGCTTAGAAGAAATAATTACAGGCAAAGTCTCATTATTCCCTAAATATGCATACTTGAGGTGAGTGGGGAGAGGTTTTAATTCTAATACAGGTGGATGCTCAATGGATGGCTTTAAAGGATTCAAGGCTCTATCAGTTAAGTCAATATTCATACAAACATGCTGAGGGTTATTTACAGATATGTCCATTATCTCAGCTATGTTTAAATCAGTTAATTCTAATCCTACATATTCATTAGCATGCTTGGTTAATAATACATGCTCCAATTGTTCTTCCATTAAAGAATCTACAACGTCCATGCTAGCACAGGATTCAAGGTCAGAGGGGTACCTTAAAGCTTTATACACACTAAATTTCACCTCTTCATCATGAACCCTCATAGTGAGCTCACCTTTTTGGACGTCGATCAGGGCCCTACCTGTGGCAAGAAACGGTCTGCCTAATAGGATGGGGACCTCCTTGTCTGCTTCATAATCCAGGATAATGAAATCTGCAAGGAAAATAAATTTGTCAACTTTCACTAGAATATCCTCAATCTTACCTTCAGGGTATGCGATGGATCTGTCTGCTAGTTGTAAAGTGACAGTGGTTGGACGTGCTTCTCCTATTCCCAACTGGCGGAATAGTGATAGGGGCATGAGGTTTATGCTGGCGCCCAGGTCGCAAAGTGCTCTGCCCACGTGCTTGCCTCCAAGTTCTACAGGTAAGGTGAAGGAATCAGGATCCTTCTCCTTCTTGGGTAGCTTGTTCTGGAGTATGGCACTGCACTCCTCAGTGAGGTTTACTGTTTCAAACTCACCAATTATTTTTTTGTTAGTAATAATATCTTTCAAAAACTTTACATAGGAAGGCATAGACTGTAAAACTTCTACAAAAGGAATGTTGACATGCACTTGCTTAAGAATTTCTAAGAATTTATTAAAATGCACTTCCTGTTCCTGCTTTTTCTTAAGCCTTCGAGGATATGGAGGTGGTGGCACATATGCAGGCACTTCAGGTCGCCTTAGGATAGGTGGAGGCCTTGGAATTTCTTCTATCTCCTCAATAATTGGCTCTAGCCTGGCTCCTGATGTGCTAGTTGATGGTGGACCTTGGTTTGGCAGAGACTCCAGTGGAGCACTAGACTCAGTGTTCTCTACTCTCTTTGGTGTGTCCTTTGTGTTGCTCACCAATGGTCTACCACTTCTAAGTTCAATTGCTTGAACTTGCTCTTTACCATCTCTCCTTGGCACCTCGGTGTCAGCGGGGAGTCTACCTTGGGCCTACTGTTAAGTCTCTGAAAGTGACTTATTTAGGACCCATTTAGCTTAAGAAGATGTACACTTTTAGGTGTTTTTGATAGCATTTAGCCTAAACCTATGCTTTAATATGAGAATTAGAAGAAGGTAGCTAATCTAGGACTTATGTACAATAGGTAGAAAAAGGGTTGAAAACCGAAGGAAAAGAATGAAAAAATGAGCATTGCGAATGAATTGCGAAAACATTGCGGTGACCGCAATTATTCAAGTGAAAACCGTAAGTTGACTGATCTTTTTCTGTTAATTTCCGTAATTTCAGGGATTCGTTCTTTCTCCTCCATCCATTCTGATATATGACGTTGAAGATTGATGGTTCTCCTTGGCCCAAACGCACCTGCAAACTACTATAAAAGGGGGCCAAAGTCGGAGGTTTGATCATCATATTCGAAGCGCAGAAGTCTTCTCGCAGTCCATCATTTCTCTCTGTTTTCCTTTACCGTCTGTTGGAGTGGGAGTCTCAGCTGTTGGAATCGATAATCTGATAGGAAGGAGAGGAGATTCTTCTTCTCTCTCGATTGGATTCATCCAAGCAAGGCTGACCTCTCATCCCTTTCATTCGAGGCGACTGCAACGAAGCTTTCAAGCAACCTTTACTGCTTTTCTGTCTTTTTCTTCTCATTTCCAGCTTTGATTAGTTGTTGTTCTAGTTTAGTGTTTTACTTACTGCAGTTCGTTGTTGTCTGTCTTGGAATCATTTCTTTCAAAGCTTTCCTTTGTCGTTTAAACACTCAAAGTAATCAAAGTACAATTCTGCATTTCACAGTTTCCACCTTTTTCTGCTACGGTTTTGTCTTGCTGTTTTAAGCACATTTCTCTTCTAAGCATGTCTGTTTTATCTACCCTTTCTGTTCTCCATATATCCATGAGTAGCTAAGTCACTTAGGGGCATGCTAGTGACAGAACTATAGGCTAAAAGACGTGAACCAAGTAGGTAGGTTAACTCTCGAGACATTGATTGTATGTAAGCTTCATCCCACGGGCAATTTCGATTGGCCATCCATTTTGTCCAAAGAACTCCTAACCTCTGGAAGGAGTAAGAGTTCAGAGTCATATAATCATGCTAGCCTTTCACGGTAATCAGAAAACGGCTTAGGAATAAGCGTTTTCCTAGTACAAACTACACACTCCTGTTTTAACAAGATGCTTAAGACCTTACTTTGAAGTCGAGTAAACTTAAGACTCTAATGCATGGAATCGGGCGATACTTGAGATAGAGTGAGTTTGATGTATAGAGAGTTGATCCAGTGCTTGAGAATCGTAATAAAACGCCTATAGGATAGTCATTAGTAGCCCTTAATTCACCCATTTACACACTTTCACTGCTGTTTAATTGCGGTAACATTGCGGTCCCCGCAATTCTGCCAAATTTATCATTCTGTTTAGCTGTTTTCTTCTTCGTTTATCAATTCCATCTCTTGTCCTTTGAGTCTGATTTCAACTTTAATTTGTTTATGTTGCATCCCTTTACACATTCAGCAAAAATTAGATAATTAAAAACCAATTTTACCCCTTCAAATCCACCCCATCTTTCTTAACAAATACACTTCGCGAATAGCTAAACATAAGTCTCTGTGGAAAAAACGAATGAAATATACTTACTACTTGCTGTGAGACCATGTATGCTTGCATGTTCTAAGTGCTCTCTCTACCTTATTGCTTATTTATCTTTTACACTGAGCACGCAACAAGTTTTTGGCGCCGCTGCCGGGGACTTATTTTAAGTGAAAACGAAGTTTGTTAAGTTTGAAACATCAAGTTATTGTCCATTGAATTTGATCCATCTTTATTTCTTTTTCAGGTACCATTTAGGGTAGTTTATGAATGAGACTCCATCTAGTGATCTAGAGTTCAACCCTGAGCCCGAGAGATTATTTAAAGCTAGAAATAGAGCCAAGAAACGTCTCTTTAAACAAACCCTTTTACCCCCAATCATTGCAGAAACTACAATTCCTCCGCAATTACCTCAAGAAGAAATGGCTGGAGTAAATCAAAACCTGGTGCCTGTCACTCGCAATCCCATTGAAATAGCGAATGACAAGGATAGCGCCATCCTTTCATACCTAGTACCTATGCCTGGGGAGCTGAACCCCAGCATAATCCGTCCTGAAATCACTGCCAACTCATTCGAGTTAAAACCAGTGATGTTCCAAATGTTGTCCACTGTGGGACAATTCTTTGGAATAGAAAATGAGGACCCCCATAACCACCTTAGGAACTTCTTAGGAGTTAGTGACACATTCCTAATCCCTGGAGTTTCCCAAGAAGCCCTGAGGCTATATCTTTTCCCTTACTCTTTAAGGGACAAAGCCAAAACATGGTTAAATTCTTTACCCTCAGGATCTGTCCTCAATTGGACAGATTTAGCAGAAAAATTCCTAGTCAAATATTTCCCACCAGATAGGAATTCAACCTTTCGTGATGATATCATAAAGTTCAAACAAGCTCCAAGTGAGTCCCTTCACGAAGCTTGGACAAGATTCAAAGACCTTCTCATTAAATGTCCACACCATGGCATTCCATGGTGTATCCAAATAGAAGTCTTCTTTAAAGGATGCAACCCCAGCACCAGACAAGTTCTAAATTCATCTGCTGGTGGTTCCATGTTGTCCAAGAGTTACAACGAAGCTTATGAGATCCTGGAGAAGATCTCAACATCTCATTGTAGGTGGTCAGACGATCCAGTAGAGCCAACTAGGGCTCAAGACAAGGATGCTCTAAGCGCCATGAGCACCCAAATAAATGCCCTGACCAACCTAGTTAAGCAAATGGCTCAGGCCAATCTCCAAACCAGTGCCAATACCGCCACAGCCATGTCAATGGGCACCCAACCAAGTCAAGGCGAGGCACCTATCTGTGGATTCTGTGGGGAAGGGCACCCATATGAATACTGCCCTGGGAATCCATCCTCAGTCTGCTATGTTGGAAGCCAGCAGCAGCCCAGGAATAACCCCTACTCACAAACTTACAACCCTGGTTGGAGAAACCACCCTAACCTGTCATGGGGTGGCCAACAAAGCACTAACCAAAATTCTAACCAACCTAGACCGAGTGGAACACCTGGTTTCACTCCCCAACATAACCAGTCAATGTACCAAAAACCTTACAATCAACCTGTAGGATCTTCTGTAGAAAGCCTACTCAAGGAATACATAGCCAAGAATGATGCTACTCTTCAGAGCCAGCAAGCTACTCTTAGGAGCCTGGAAAACCAAATAGGCCAATTAGCCAATGAACTTAAAAGTAGGCCCCAAGGTAGACTCCCTGCTGACACCGAGGTACCAAGGAGAGATGGCAAAGAGCAAGTTCAAGCAATTGAACTTAGGAGTGGAAGACCATTGGTGAGCAACACAAAGGACACACCAAAGAGAGTAGAGAACACTGAGTCTAGTGCTCCACTGGAGTCTCTGCCAAACCAAGGTCCACCACCGACTAGCACATCAGGAGCCAGGCTAGAGCCAATTGTTGAGGAGATAGAAGAAATTCCAAGACCTCCACCTGTCATAAGGCGACCTGACGTGCCTGCATATGTGCCACCACCTCCATACCCTCGAAGGCTTAAGAAGAAGCAAGAACAGGAAGTTCATTTTAATAAATTCTTAGAAATACTTAAGCAAGTGCATGTTAACATTCCTTTTGTTGAAGTTTTACAGTCTATGCCTTCTTATGTAAAGTTTTTGAAGGACATTATTACTAACAAAAAAATAATTGGTGAGTTTGAAACAGTAAACCTCACCGAGGAGTGCAGTGCCATCCTCCAGAACAAGCTGCCCAAGAAGGAGAAGGATCCTGGTTCCTTCACCTTACCTGTAGAACTTGGAGGCAAGCACGTGGGCAGAGCGCTTTGTGACCTGGGCGCCAGCATAAATCTCATGCCCCTGTCCCTATTCCGCCAGTTGGGAATGGGAGAAGCACGTCCAACCACAGTCACTTTACAACTAGCAGACAGATCCATCGCATATCCAGAAGGTAAGATTGAGGATATTCTAGTTAAAGTTGACAAATTTATTTTCCTTGCAGATTTCATTGTCCTGGACTATGAGGCAGACAAGGAAGTCCCCATCCTGCTAGGTAGACCATTTCTAGCCACAGGTAGGGCACTTATAGACGTCCAAAAAGGTGAGCTTACTATGAGGGTTCATGATGAAGAGGTAAAGTTTAGTGTATATAAAGCTTTAAGGTACCCCTCTGACCTTGAATCCTGTGCTAGCATGGACGTAGTAGACTCCTTGATGGAGGAACAATTAGAGCATGTACTATTAACCAAGCATGCTAATGAATATGTAGGATTAGATGTAGCTGATTTGAATGTATCTGACATAATGGATATACCTGTAGATAAACCACAACATGTATGTATGAATATAGACCTAACTGATAGACCTGTAAATCCTTTAAAGCCATCCATTGAGCATCCACCTATTTTAGAACTGAAACCACTACCCACTCACCTCAAATATGCATATTTAGGAAATAATGATACACTGCCAGTAATTATTTCTTCTAAACTAAGTGAACAGCATGAGGGTGAATTAATTTTACTGCTTAAGCAACATAGGAAGGCTATAGCATGGACTATTGCTGATATTCAAGGCATTAGCCCTTCTTATTGCATGCACAAAATTATACTAGAGGAAGAGCACACACCTAGGGTAGATCACCAGCGTAGGCTGAACCCCTCTATGAAAGAGGTAGTAAAGAAGGAAATAATAAAATGGTTAGATGCAGGAGTGATCTTCCCAATAGCTAGTAGCCAGTGGGTGAGCCCCATCCAATGTGTACCTAAAAAGGGGGGAATAACTGTGGTAGTCAATGAGAACAACGAACTGATTCCAACAAGGACTGTCACAGGGTGGAGAGTGTGTATGGATTACAGAAAATTAAATAAAGAGACTAAAAAAGACCATTTCCCTATACCGTTCATTGACCAGATGCTAGACAGAATAGCTGGTAGAGCCTACTATTGTTTCTTAGATGGCTATTCAGGCTATAATCAAATTACTATAGACCCTAAGGATCAAGAGAAGACCACCTTCACTTGCCCTTTTGGAACGTTTGCCTTCCGCAGAATGCCTTTTGGCTTATGCAATGCACCGGCAACTTTCCAAAGGTGCATGATGGCAATCTTCTCCGAGTTGGATGAGTCCATGATAGAAATATTCATGGATGACTTCTCAGTTTTTGGGGATTCATTTAAAACCTGTCTAGAAAACTTAGGACAAGTCCTGGCTAGGTGTGAGGAGACCAACCTAGTCCTAAATTGGGAAAAGTGCCATTTTATGGTAGATGAGGGGATTGTCTTAGGACACAGAGTGTCAAGGGCAGGTGTAGAAGTTGATCGGGCCAAGATTGAGATCATAGAGAAGTTGGTAGAGCCCCAGAATGTCAAAGCCATTAGAAGCTTCTTAGGGCATGCTGGCTTCTACAGAAGGTTCATTAAGGACTTTTCTAAGATAGCCAAGCCTCTGTGCGAGCTTTTAGAGCTAAATAGACCCTTCATCTTCTCTAAGGAATGTGTAGTAGCTTGGACCACTCTTAAGAAAGCACTAGTCACAGCCCCTATCATAGTAGGACCAAATTGGGATCTGCCCTTTGAAATGTTATGTGATGCCAGTGACTATGCTGTAGGAGTGATGTTAGGTCAGAAGATTGACAAGCTAACACACCCTGTCTATTATGCTAGTAAGACCTTGAATGAGGCTCAATGTAATTATACAACTACTGAAAAAGAGATGCTTGCTGTAGTGTTTGCTTGCGAAAAATTCAGAAACTATATTGTAGGCACTAGGACAATTGTATACACTGACCATTCTGCCTTGAAATATCTTATGAGGAAGGCTGATGCCAAGCCTAGATTGATTAGATGGGTGTTATTGCTGCAGGAATTTGATTTGGACATTCGGGACAAGAAAGGATGTGAAAATGTGGTTGCAGATCACCTGTCTCGATTGCAGCACAATTGCGAAAAAATTGCGGAGACCGCAATTTCTGATGCTTTTATTGATGAACATGTCTTTGCTTTGGCTCATCGTGATAACGATGAGGAACCTTGGTTTGCTGACATTGCTAACTTCCGTGCATCACAGGTATTGCCAGTGTTCAAGGGAGGACAAGAGAAGAAGAGGTTCCTTCATGAAGCAAGGAAATTCATCTGGGATGACCCCACACTTTACAGAACCTGTGCTGATGGCTTGCTAAGGAAGTGTGTTTCAGCTGCTGAAGCAAAGTCTGTGCTGCAGCACTGTCACTCATCTCCTTATGGTGGACACTTTGGTGGCCAAAGAACAGCTGCAAAGGTATTTCAGAGTGGCTACTACTGGCCAACGATCTTCAAAGATGCCCACAACTATGCCCACAGCTGTGATGAATGCCAAAGAACAGGTAACCTCAGTCGAAAGGATGAGATGCCCCTCACCTACATCTTAGAGTTGGAGCTCTTTGATGTGTGGGGCATTGACTTCATGGGACCATTCCCTCCATCATCAGGTAACCTCTACATATTAGTAGCAGTGGACTATGTGTCCAAGTGGGTAGAAGCCAAAGCATGTCCTAATAATGATGCTAAAACAGTCACCAACTTCTTGCATAGGCACATTTTCACTAGATTTGGGACTCCTCGTGCTATCATTAGTGATGAGGGGTCATGTTAAGTCTCTGAAAGTGACTTATTTAGGACCCATTTAGCTTAAGAAGATGTACACATTTAGGTGTTTTTGTTAGCATTTAGCCTAAACCTATGCTTTAATATGAGAATTAGAAGAAGGTGGCTAATTTAGGACTTATGCACAATAGGTAGAAAAAGGGGTGAAAACCGAAGAAAAGAATGAAAAAAAGAACCATTGCGACTGCATTGCGGAATAATTGCGGTGGCCGCAATTATTCAAGTTAAAACCGTAAGTTGGCTGACATTTTTCTGTTTAGATCCGACTTTTCAGGGATTCGTTCTTTCTCCTCCATCCATTCTGATATACGACGTTGAAGATTGATGGTTCTCCTTGGCCCAAACGCACCTGCAAACTACTATAAAAGGGGGTCAAAGTCGGAGGTTCAGTCATCATCTCGAAGCGTAGAAGTCTTTCTGCAGTCCACCCTTTCCACTGTTCTTCCTTTGCCGTCTGTTGGAGTGAGAGTCTAAGCTTTTGGAATCGATAATCTGATAGGAAGGAGAGAAGATTCTTCTTCTCTCTCGATTGGATTCATCCAAGCACGGCTGAATTCTCATCACCTTCATTCGAGGCGACTGCCACGAAGTCTTCAGCAATCCTTTACTGTTTTCTGCTCTTTTCTTCTCATTTCCATTACTGATCATTGTTGTTCTTAGTTTAGTCATTTCAATTATTGCATTTCGTTGTTGTCTGTCTTGGATTCATTCCTTTTAAAGCTTTCCTTTGTCATTCAAACATTCAAGTTAATCAAAGTAAGTTTCTGCACTTCACAGTTTATGCGTTCTTCTGCTACGGGTTTTGCTTGTTGTTTTACACACATTTCTTTTCTAAGCATGTCTACTTTATCTACCATTTCTGTTCTTTACATATCCATGAATAATTAAAACCATTTAGGGGCATGCTAATGACAGAACTATAGGCTAAAAAACGTGAGTCAAGTAGGCTGATTAACACTCGAACATTGATTGTATGTAAGCTTCATCCCACGGGCAATTTCGATTGGCCATCCATTTTGTCCAAAGAACTCCTAACCTCTGGAAGGAGTAAGAGTTCAGAGTCATATAATCATGCTAGCCTTTCATGGTAATCAGGAAACGGCCTAGGAATAGGCGTTTCCCTAGTACAAACTAAACACTCCTGCTTTAACAAGATGCTTAAGACCTTACTTTGAAGTCGAGTAAACTTGAGTCTCTCATGCATGGAATCGGACGATACTTGAGATAGAGTGAGTTTGATGTATAGAGAGTTGATCCAAAGCTTGATAATCGTAATAAACTGCCTATAGGATAGTCATTAGTAGCCCTTAATTCACCCTTTTAATCAGTTTCGCTGCCGTTTAATTGCGGAAACATTGCGGTCCACGCAATTCTGCCAAATTTCCATTCTGTTTAGCTGTTTTCTTTCTCGTTTATTAATTCCATCTCTTATCCTTTGTATCTAATTTCAACTTGCTTTTGTTTATGTTATATCCCTCTACACATTCAGCAAAAAGTAGTTAATTAAAAACCAATTTTAACCCATCAAATTCATCCCATCTTTCTTAACATTCACACTTCGCGAATAGCTAAAAACAAGTCTCTGTGGAAAAAACGAATTAAATATACTCACTACTTGCTGTAAGACCATGTATGCTTGCATGTTCTAAGTGCTCTCTCTACCCTTTTGCATATTTATCTTTACACATTGAGCACGCAACAAGTTTTTGGCGCCGCTGCCGGGGACTTATTTTAAGTGAAAACGAAGTCTGTTAAGATTGACACATCAAGTTATTTTTCATTGAAATTGATTTATCTTCATTTCTTTTTCAGGTACCATTTAGGGTAGTTTATGAATGAGACTCCAAGTAGTGATCTAGAGTTCAACCCTGAGCCCGAGAGATTACTTAGAGCTAGGAATAGAGCCAAGAAACGTCTCTTTAAACAAACCCTCTTACCTCCAATCATTGCAGAGACTACAATTCCTCCGCAATTACCTCAAGAAGAAATGGCTGGAGTAAATCAAAACCTGGTGCCTGTCACTCGCAACCCCATTGAAATAGCGAATGACAAGGATAGCGCCATCCTTTCATATTTAGTACCTATGCCTGGGGAGCTGAACCCCAGCATAATCCGTCCTGAAATCACTGCCCACTCATTTGAGTTAAAGCCAGTGATGTTCCAAATGTTGTCCACTGTGGGACAATTCTTTGGAATAGAAAATGAGGACCCCCATAATCACCTTAGGAACTTCCTAGGAGTTAGTGACACCTTCCTAATCCCTGGAGTTTCCCAAGAAGCCCTGAGGCTATATCTTTTCCCTTACTCTTTGAGGGACAAAGCCAAAACATGGTTAAATTCATTGCCCTCAGGATCTGTCCGCAATTGGACAGATTTAGCAGAAAAATTCCTAGTCAAATACTTCCCACCAGATAGGAATTCAACTTTTCGTGATGACATCATAAAATTCAAACAAGCTCCAAGTGAGTCTCTTCACGAAGCTTGGACACGATTCAAAGACCTTCTCATTAAATGTCCACACCATGGCATTCCATGGTGTATCCAAATAGAAGTTTTCTTTAAAGGATGCAACCCCAGCACCAGACAAGTCTTAAATTCATCTGCTGGAGGTTCCATGTTGTCCAAGAGTTACAACGAAGCTTATGAGATCTTGGAGAAGATCTCAACATCTCACTGTAGATGGTCAGACGATCCTGTAGAGCCAACTAGAGCTCAAGACAAGGATGCTCTAAGCGCCATGAGCACCCAAATAAACGCCCTGACCAACTTAGTTAAGCAAATGGCTCAGGCCAATCTCCAAACCAGTGCCAATACCGCCACAGCCATGTCAATGGGCACTCAACCAAGTCAAGGCGAGGCACCAATCTGTGGATTCTGTGGGGAAGGACACCCTTATGAATACTGTCCTGGGAATCCATCCTCAGTCTGCTATGTAGGTAGTCAGCAGCAGCCTAGGAATAACCCCTACTCACAAACTTACAATCCTGGTTGGAGAAACCACCCTAACCTGTCATGGGGTGGCCAACAAAACACTAATCAAAATCCTAACCAACAAAGGCCGAGTGGAACACCTGGTTTCACTCCCCAACATAACCAGTCAATGTACCAAAAACCTTATAACCAACCTGTAGGATCTTCTGTAGAAAACCTACTCAAGGAATATATAGCTAAAAATGATGCTACTCTTCAGAGCCAGCAAGCTACCCTTAGGAGCCTGGAAAACCAAATAGGCCAGTTAGCCAATGAACTTAAAAGTAGGCCCCAAGGTAGACTCCCTGCTGATACCGAGGTACCAAGGAGAGATGGCAAAGAACAAGTTCAAGCCATTGAACTCAGGAGTGGAAGACCATTGGTGAGCAATACAAAGGACACACGAAAGCGAGTAGAGAACACTGAGTCTAGTGCTCCACTGGAGTCTCTGCCAAGCCAAGGTCCACCACCAACTAGCACATTAGGAGCCAGGCTAGAACCAATTGTAGAGGACATAGAAGAAATTCCAAGGCCTCCACCAATCCTAAAGCGTCCTGACGTGCCTGCATATGTGCCACCACCTCCTTATCCTCGAAGACTGAAGAAGAAGCAGGAACAGGAAGTTCATTTTAATAAATTTTTAGAAATACTTAAGCAAGTGCATGTGAACATTCCTTTTGTAGAGGTTTTACAGTCTATGCCTTCATATGTAAAGTTTTTGAAGGACATTATTACTAACAAAAGAATAATTGGTGAGTTTGAAACAGTAAACCTCACCGAGGAGTGCAGTGCCATCCTCCAAAACAAGCTGCCCAAGAAGGAGAAGGATCCTGGTTCCTTCACCTTACCTGTAGAACTTGGAGGCAAGCATGTGGGCAGAGCGCTTTGTGACCTGGGCGCCAGCATAAATCTCATGCCCCTGTCCCTATTCCGCCAGTTGGGAATAGGAGAAGCACGTCCAACTACTGTCACTTTACAACTAGCAGACAGATCCATCGCATATCCAGAAGGTAAGATTGAGGATATTCTAGTTAAAGTTGACAAATTCATTTTCCTTGCAGATTTCATTGTCCTGGACTATGAGGCAGACAAGGAGGTACCCATCCTGCTAGGTAGACCATTTCTAGCCACAGGTAGGGCACTAATAGACGTGCAAAAAGGTGAGTTAACTATGAGAGTTCATGATGAAGAGGTAAAATTTAGTGTTTACAAAGCTTTAAAATATCCCTCTGATTCTGAGTCTTGTGCTAGCATGGATGTTGTTGACTCACTAATGGAAGAACAATTAGAGCATGTACTGTTAACCAAGCATGCTAACGAATATGTAGGATTAGATGTAGATGATCTAAATGTATCTGACATAATGGATATGCCTGTAAATAACCCTCAACATGTATGTATGAATATAGATTTGACTGATAGGACTGTAAATCCGTTAAAACCCTCTATTGAGCATCCACCTATTCTAGAACTGAAACCACTACCTACTCACCTCAAATATGCATATCTAGGAGATAATGACACGCTGCCTGTAATTATTTCTTCTAAGCTAAGTGAACAGCATGAGGTTGATTTAATTTTACTGCTTAAGCAACATAGGAAGGCTATAGCATGGTCTATTGCTGATATTCGAGGCATTAGCCCTTCTTATTGTATGCACAAAATTATTCTAGAGGAAGATCACACACCTAGGGTAGATCACCAGCGTAGGTTAAACCCCTCTATGAAAGAGGTAGTGAAGAAAGAAATAATAAAGTGGTTAGATGCAGGAGTAATTTTCCCCATAGCTAGTAGCCAGTGGGTGAGCCCCATCCAATGTGTACCTAAAAAGGGGGGAATAACTGTGGTAGTCAATGAGAACAACGAACTGATTCCAACTAGGACTGTCACAGGGTGGAGAGTATGTATGGATTACAGAAAACTGAATAAAGAAACTAAAAAAGACCATTTCCCCCTACCATTTATTGACCAGATGCTAGACAGAATAGCTGGTAGAGCCTACTATTGTTTTCTAGATGGGTACTCTGGCTACAATCAAATCACTATAGACCCTAAGGATCAAGAGAAGACTACCTTCACTTGCCCTTTTGGAACGTTCGCCTTCCGCAGAATGCCTTTTGGCTTATGCAATGCACCGGCAACTTTCCAAAGGTGCATGATGGCAATCTTCTCTGAGTGGGATGAGTCCATAATAGAAATATTCATGGATGACTTCTCAGTCTTTGGGGACTCATTTAAAACCTGTCTAGAGAACCTAGGACAAGTCCTGGCTAGGTGTGAAGAGACCAACCTAGTCCTAAACTGGGAAAAATGCCATTTTATGGTAGATGAAGGGATTGTCTTAGGACATCGAGTGTCAAGGGCAGGTGTAGAAGTGGATAGGGCAAAAATCGAGGTCATAGAGAAGTTGGTAGAGCCCCAGAATGTCAAAGCCATTAGAAGCTTCTTAGGGCATGCTGGCTTCTATAGAAGGTTCATCAAGGACTTCTCTAAGATAGCCAAGCCCTTGTGCGAGCTTCTAGAGCTAAATAGACCATTTATCTTCTCTAAGGAGTGTGTAATAACTTGGAAAACCCTTAAGGAAGCACTGGTCACAGCACCAATCATAGTAGGACCAAATTGGGATCTCCCATTTGAGATGCTATGTGATGCCAGTGACTATGCTGTAGGAGTCATGTTAGGACAGAAGATTGACAAGCTCACACATCCTGTCTATTATGCTAGCAAGACCTTGAATGAGGCCCAATGTAACTATACAACTACAGAGAAAGAGATGCTTGCTGTAGTATTTGCTTGTGAAAAATTTAGGAACTATATTGTAGGAACTAGGACCATTGTATATACTGACCATTCTGCTTTAAAATATCTTATGAGAAAGGCTGATGCTAAGCCTAGACTGATTAGATGGGTGTTATTGCTGCAGGAATTTGATTTGGACATTCGGGACAAGAAGGGTTGTGAAAATGTGGTTGCAGATCACCTGTCTCGATTGCAGCACAATTGCGAAAAAATTGCGGACCCCGCAATTTCTGATGCTTTTATAGATGAACATATCTTTGCTTTGACTCATCGTGATAACGATGAGGAACCTTGGTTCGCTGACATTGCTAACTTCCGTGCATCACAGGTATTACCAGTGTTCAAGGGAGGACAAGAGAAGAAGAGGTTCCTCCATGAAGCAAGGAAATTCATCTGGGATGACCCCATACTTTACAGGACCTGTGCTGATGGGTTGTTGAGGAAATGTGTTTCAGCTGCTGAAGCGAAGTCTGTGCTGCAGCACTGTCATTCATCTCCTTACGGTGGGCACTTTGGTGGTCAACGAACAGCTGCCAAGGTATTTCAGAGTGGCTATTACTGGCCAACAATCTTCAAGGACGCCCACAACTATGCCCACAACTGTGACGAATGCCAAAGGACAGGTAACATCAGTCGTAAGGATGAGATGCCCCTCACCTACATCTTAGAGTTGGAGCTCTTTGATGTGTGGGGCATTGATTTCATGGGACCATTCCCTCCATCATCAGGTAACCTGTACATCTTAGTAGCAGTAGACTACGTGTCCAAATGGGTAGAGGCTAAAGCATGTCCTAATAATGATGCTAAGACAGTCACTAACTTCTTGCATAGGCACATTTTCACTAGATTTGGGACTCCTCGTGCTATCATTAGTGATGAGGGGTCACATTTCATTAATAAAGCTATGGAGAAGATATTGGCTAAATATAACATTAGGCATAGAGTAGCTACTCCCTATCACCCACACTCAAATGGTCAAGCTGAAATTTCAAATAGGGAAATTAAGAACATCCTAGAGAAGGTAGTCAAACCTAATAGGAAAGACTGGTCTTTCAAGCTTGAGGATGCACTTTGGGCTTATAGAACAGCATATAAGACACCTCTAGGAATGTCTCCCTATAGGTTGGTATATGGCAAGGCTTGCCACTTGCCACTTGAGTTGGAGAACAAGGCATTTTGGGCCATGAAAGAATTAAATTTTTGTGTGAAGGATGCAGGGACATTAAGATCTTTACAGCTGCATGAACTTGATGAGCTTAGGCACATGGCCTATGAGAATGCCAAGATGTACAAAGAAAAGACAAAAATATGGCATGACAGTAGACTCAGGATCAAAGATTTTAAGAAAGGCCAACTTGTACTGTTATTTAACTCACGATTAAAGCTATTTCCAGGCAAATTAAAGTCTAGATGGTCGGGTCCATTTGTTGTTACTAATGTCTTTATTCATGGTGCAGTAGAGATAAAAAACTTGCAGCAAGGACAGCCATTTATGGTCAATGGTGCTAGGTTGAAGCACTACTATGAGGAGGGGGATGTGAAGACTCTCTCGACCTTCCTCCTACATGAAGCATGAAGTTAGAAACGAGAGAGAACGAGTGGTTACTGTGCTCGTTTAGTCAAGGCCAATGCCTTAGTTTATTTTTTCTGTTTTTTCGATGATCGTTTGTACGTTTTGTGGTGTAATTTTAATTGCGTATTTAATGTTTGTTTTGTTTGTTTTTGTAGGGAATCGAAAGAGGGGATCAAGGGGAGTAAATCGCACTTTAAAAATCAAGAATCGGTTGGGCCGAATGAAAGATACGGGCGATCAAAGTTGGGATTTATTATGAAATATTGTCCCTAGAATTGCGCAAGAATTGCTGACTCCGCAAAAAGAGCCGTTGGGATTTTATTTTCCGTTGCTTTTATATCCGTTGGAAGCCGCTCGATCGTTACGATTATCTCTCTCTTTGCTCTCCAAATCTTCAGCGATTCTCTCCATCTCTGATTCTCCTCTCAAGATCTTCAAGATTTAGCTATGGTTTCCACTAGGGCTGAGAGATCCGCCGCCAAGAAGAAGGCCGACGACGCAGCTGAAGCGGCTGCAAGGGAAGCGCTTCTCACCCTTGCTGATCAGGGTGCTGTACGCACTGGCCGTCTTGGCAAGCTTCCTATTCGTAGGAAGAAGTGGAGAGTGGTCACTGAGATCCCTGCTGGCCCATCTGAGCCAGTGGGCACGCCCACGAAGCGCCGGTGGACTGTCAAGACTGCCGCCGGACCAAGCAAATCCAAGACTCCCTCTGTGGCGAGTCAAGAAACTGATCGTGCAGCCCACGAGTCAGCCAAGGAAGGGTCGTCGCCGTCTGTGTCACCTGCGCGCAGTCCTCTCCCATCTGAACCAGTGCCAAGCACAGAATCATCACCGCCTGCGCAGAGCGCCGAGTCATCTCCAGCACCTCAGAGTGCTGATCTACCACCTGCGGATGTGCAGAGTCCTGAGCTGCCGTCTTCACCATGGAGTTCTGCGCATACCCCATCAGCAGAGCACAATTCTCCACGGCCTGATCCGGAATTCCCTTATGGGGATTACCAAGAATCCACGCAAGGCAGTGGAGAGGCAGAAGAAGAAGAAGTCTTCTCTCCCATGAGAGAAGACAGCCCTGATGAGCCTGCACAGCAGGATGATTCTATGGAGGAGACGTTGGGGGCCTGTTTCCCACAACTCCAGGCAAAGCTGAAAAAGAAAAAGAAGGCCAAGCTTGTCAAGGCCAAGAAATCCAAGAAACTCAAGAAGAAGAAGGCCAAGCGAGTGCCTTCAGCAGACAAAGACAGTGCTGAGCCTTCGCTCAAACGCCTCAAGGTGGAGGCTGCTGAATCTTCCAAGCCAGCCGATAAGGGGAAGGCTAAGCTCTACCCTGAAGACGAACCTCCATCAGTGAGGTATGTCTCGTCTGATGCTGAATCCAGAGGCGTGGAGCTGAGGAAAAGGGACCTGTTGCACGAGAAGGGGTTCCTTGATCGCCTGGCTGACCTGCCGCAGTTCTTGCGCGCAGGGGTGATCAACCATGGCTGGGAGGAATTCTGCCGACCTCCCAATCCAGCCTACACGAGCATGGTGTACGATTTCTACGCCAATGTGCTCAGCCCTGAGGATGGCCTGTCTGTGGTCAGAGGGGTGGAGGTTGATTTCTCAGCCAAAGCCATTAATGAAGCATTTGGTCTAAGGGGCCAGCCTCACACAGATTACGCACGGATAGTTGATGAACCGACCGAGGCTGTGCTGGAAGAAGCCATCCGCACCATTGGCCAGCCTGAGGCCTCCTGGACAGTCTCACGCAATGGGCGGCACACGCTCATGAGTGCCAACCTCACGGCTAAGGCAGCTGTGTGGTTTTCATTCGTACGAAGAAGACTCTCCCCGGTGACTCATGAGACTACAATTAACCAGAGCCGTTCGCTGCTGGTTTATGCTATAATGAGAGGTCTCACGATCAACGTGGGAGAGGTCATCACTGCTGCCATAGCCGAGTGTGCTAAGAAGGGTAAGGGACCATTATTTTTTCCAAACACTATAACCAAATTGTGTTTGCTTGCAGGGGTTCCCACCGAGCGCTTGGAGCAGCAGCTGCCCTACACAGGCCATCTGGAGTTGCCTGCACACCTAAGGCTGAGAAGGAAGGGCAACATGGAATTTGAGTTGGATAGGCTGGCGGCTGAACAGTCCCTAACCATGGCCTGCTTGATGGACATGCAGAGGAGAATGGCTCAATGGGCCAACTATGCGCAGGCGAGGGACAGAGAAGTTGCAGACCAATCAATGGGCCAACTATGCGCAGGCAAGGTGGAGGCTGCTGAATCTTCCAAGCCAGCCGATAAGGGGAAGGCTAAGCTCTACCCTGAAGACGAACCTCCATCAGTGAGGTATGTCTCGTCTGATGCTGAATGTCTCTCTCTACCCTTTTGCATATTTATCTTTACACATTGAGCACGCAACAGGTCACATTTCATTAATAAGGCTATGGAGAAAGTATTGGCTAAATATAACATTAGACATAGAGTAGCCACTCCCTACCACCCACACTCAAATGGTCAGGCTGAAATTTCAAATAGGGAAATTAAGAACATCCTAGAAAAGGTAGTCAAACCTAATAGGAAAGACTGGTCCTTCAAGCTTGAGGATGCACTTTGGGCTTATAGGACAGCATATAAGACACCTCTAGGAATGTCCCCTTATAGGCTGGTATATGGCAAAGCTTGTCACTTACCACTTGAGTTAGAAAACAAAGCATTTTGGGCCATGAAGGAATTGAATTTTTGTGTAAAAGATGCAGGAACACTAAGGTCTTTACAATTACATGAGCTTGATGAGCTTAGGCATATGGCTTATGAGAATGCCAAAATGTATAAAGAAAAAACCAAAATATGGCACGACAGTAGACTTAGGATCAAAGACTTTAGGAAAGGCCAACTTGTCCTATTATTTAACTCACGATTAAAGTTATTTCCAGGCAAACTAAAGTCCAGATGGTCGGGTCCATTTGTTATTACTGATGTCTTTGTTCATGGTGCGATAGAGATAAAGAACTTGCAGCAAGGACAACCTTTTATGGTAAATGGTGCTAGATTGAAGCACTACTATGAGGAAGGAGATGTGAAGACTCTCTCAGCCTTCCTCTTGCGTGAAGCATGAAGTTAAAAACGAGAGAGAACGAGTGGTTACTGTGCTCGTTTAGTCAAGGCCAATGCCTTAGTTTATTTTTTTTCTGTTTTTCCGATTATCGTTTGTATGTTTTGTGGTGTGATTTTAATTGCGTATTTAATGTTTTTTTTTATTTGTTTTTGCAGGGATTCGAAAGAGGGGATCAAGGAGAGTAAATCCAGCTTTTAAAATCAAGAAACGGTCGAGCCAAATAAAAGATACGGACGAGCAAAGTTTGAGATTTTGATGAAAAAATATCCCTGGAATTGCGCTGGAATTGCTGGATTCGCAAAAAAGAGCCGTTGGGATTTTTCCGTTGCCTTTATATCCGTTGGAAAGCGCTCGATCGATACGATTCTCTCATTCTCTGATTTCCAAGAACTCTGCGATTCTTTTCATCTTTGATTCTACTCTCAAGATCACCAAGATTCGACAATGGTGTCCACACGGGCTGAAAGATCCGCAGCCAAGAAGAAGGCAGATGACGCAGCTGAAGCGGCTGCGAGGGAAGCACTGCTCACCCTTGCAGATGATGGTGCCGTTCGCACCGGACCTCTTCCTAAGCTTCCTATCCGTAGGAAGAAGTGGAGGATTGTCACTGAGATCCCTGCTGGACCATCTGAGCCAGCGGGCACGCCCAAGAAACGCCGGTGGAGTGTCGAGATGGCCGCCGAACCAAGCACAGCAAAGACTCCCTCTGTGGAGAGTCAAGAAACTGATCGTGCATCCCACGAGTCAGCCAAAGAAGGTTCGTCGCCATCCGCATCACCTGCGCACAGCCCTTCACCATCTGAACCAGTGCCAAGCGCAGAGTCGTCACCACCTGCACAGAGCTCCGAGTTGTCTCCAGCACCTCAGAGCTCTGACCCGACACCTGCAGCAGCGCAGAGTCCTGAACTGCCGTCTTCGCCACTGAGTTCTGCGCAGACACCATCAGCAGAGCACAATCCCACGCCATTGCACAATTCTCCACGGCCTGATCCTGAATTCCCATACGGGGATTATCAAGAGTCCACGCAGGGCAGTGGCGATGCTGGGGAAGACGAAGTCTTTTCTCCCATGAGGGAAGACAGCCCTGATGTTCCTGCACAGCAGGATGATTCCATGGAGGAGACGTTGGGGGCATGCCTCCAGCAGATCAACATTAAGATCAAGAAGAAGAAGAAAGCCAAGATTGTCAAGGCCAAGCGATCCAAGAAGAAGAAGAAGGCCAAGAGGGTGCCATCAACAGACAAAGAGAGCACTGAGCCTTCACTCAAACGACTCAAGGTCGAGGCTGCCGAGTCAGCCAAACCAGCAGATAAGGGGAAAGCCAAACTCTACCCTAAAGACGAACCTCAGTCAGTGAGGTATGTCTCATCTGATGCTGAATCCAGGGGTGCTGAGTTAAGGAAGAGGGAGTTGCTGCACGAGAAAGGCTTCCTCGACCGACCTGCTGACCTGCCGCAGTTCTTGCGCGCAGGGGTGATCAACCACGGCTGGGAGGAGTTCTGCAGACCGCCTAATCCAGCATACACGAGCATGGTGTATGATTTCTACGCCAATGTGCTCAGCCCTGAGGATGGCCTGTCTATGGTCAGAGGGGTAGAAGTAGATTTCTCAGCCAAGGCCATCAATGAAGCCTTTGGTCTCAAGGGCCAAACTCATACAGATTATGCACGGATTGTCGATGAGCCTACTGAGGCAGTTTTGGAAGAGGCCATTCGGACTATTGGCCAGCCTGAAGCTTCTTGGACCGTGTCACGCAATGGGAGGCACACTCTCATGAGTGCCAACCTCACGGCTAAGGCAGCTGTTTGGTTTTCGTTCGTGCGAAGGAGATTGTCCCCGGTGACTGTTAAGTCTCTGAAAGTGACTTATTTAGGACCCATTTAGCTTAAGAAAATGTACACATTTAGGTGTTTTTGTTAGCATTTAGCCTAAACCTATGCTTTAATATGAGAATTAGAAGAAGGTGGCTAATTTAGGACTTATGCACAATAGGTAGAAAAAGGGTTGAAAACCGAGGAAAAGAATGAAAAAATAACCATTGCAAATGAATTGCGGAATAATTGCGGTGACCGCAATTATTCAAGTTAAAACCGTAAGTTGGCTGATCATTTTCTGTTTAGATCCGACTTTTCAGGGATTCGTTCTTTCTCCTCCATCCATTCTGATATATGACGTTGAAGGTTGATGGTTCTCCTTGGCCCAAACGCACCTGCAAACTACTATAAAAGGGGGTCAAAGTCGGAGGTTCAGTCATCAATTCGAAGCACAGAAGTCTTCTCGCAGTCCATCATTTCTCTCTAAATTCCTTTGCCGTCTGTTGGAGTGAGGTTCTCAGCTTTTGGAGTCGATAATCTGATAGGAAGGAGAGAAGATTCTTCTTCTCTCTCGATTGGATTCATCCAAGCACGGCTGAATTCTCATCACCATCATTCGAGGCGACTGCCACGAAGTTTTCAGCAATCCTTTACTGTTTTCTGTTCTTTCCTTCTCATTTCCATTACTGATCATTGTTGTTCTTAGTTTAGTAATTTACTTATTGCATTTCGTTGTTGTCTGCCTTGGATTCATTCCTTTTAAAGCTTTCCTTTGTCATTCAAACATTCAAGTTAATCAAAGTAAGTTTCTGCACTTCACAGTTTATACTTTCTTCTGCTACGGGTTTTGCTTCCTGTTTTAAGCACATTTCTCTTCTAAGTATGTCTGTTTTATCTACCCTTTCTGTTCTTCATATATCCATGAGTAACTAAATTCACTTAGGGGTATGCTAATGACAGAATTATAGGCTAAAAAACGTGAGTCAAGTAGTCAGTTCAACACTCGAACATTGATTGTATGTAAGCTTCATCCCACGGGCAATTTCGATTGGCCATCCATTTTGTCCAAAGAACTCCTAACCTCTGGAAGGAGTAAGAGTTCAGAGTCATATAATCATGCTAGCCTTTCATGGTAATCAGGAAACGGCCTAGGAATAGGCGTTTCCCTAGTACAAACTGAACACTCCTGTTTTAACAAGATGCTTAAGACCTTACTTTGAAGTCGAGTAAACTTGAGTCTCTCATGCATGGAATCGGACGATACTTGAGATAGAGTGAGTTTGATGTATAGAGAGTTGATCCAAAGCTTGATAATCGTAATAAACTGCCTATAGGATAGTCATTAGTAGCCCTTAATTCACCCTTTTAATCAGTTTCGCTGCTGTGTAATTGCGGAAACATTGCGGTCCACGCAATTCTGCCAATTTTCATGCTGTTTAGCTGTTTTCTTTCTCGTTTATTAATTCCATCCCTTATCCTTTGCATCTAATTTCAACTTGCATCTGTTTATGTTATATCCCTTTATACGTTCAGCAAAAAGTAGATAATTAAAAACCAATTTTACCCCATCAAATTCATCCCATCTTTCTTAACAATCACACTTCGCGAATAGCTAAAAATGAGTCTCTGTGGAAAAAACGAATTAAATATACTTACTACTTGCTTTGAGACCATGTATGCTTGCATGTTCTAAGTGCTCTCTCTTCTCTTTTGCATATTTATCTTTACACATTGAGCACGCAACAAGTTTTTGGCGCCGCTGCCGGGGACTTATTTTAAGTGAAAACGAAGTTTGTTAAGTTTGAAACATCAAGTTATTTTCCATTGAATTTGATCCATCTTCATTTCTTTTTCAGGTACCATTTAGGGTAGTTTATGAATGAGACTCCATCTAGTGATCTAGAGTTCAATCCTGAGCCCGAGAGATTACTTAGAGCTAGGAATAGAGCCAAGAAACGTCTCTTTAAACAAACCCTTTTACCTCCAATCATTGCAGAGACTACAATTCCTCCGCAATTACCTCAAGAAGAAATGGCTGGAGTAAATCAAAACCTGGTGCCTGTCACTCGCAATCCCATTGAAATAGCGAATGACAAGGATAGCGCCATCCTTTCATATTTAGTACCTATGCCTGGGGAGCTGAACCCCAGCATAATCCGTCCTGAAATCACTGCCAACTCATTCGAGTTAAAGCCAGTGATGTTCCAAATGTTGTCCACTGTGGGGCAATTCTTTGGAATAGAAAATGAGGACCCCCATAACCACCTTAGGAATTTCCTAGGAGTTAGTGACACATTCCTAATCCCTGGAGTTTCCCAAGAAGCCCTGAGGTTATATCTTTTCCCTTACTCTTTAAGGGACAAAGCCAAAACATGGTTAAATTCTTTACCCTCAGGATCTGTCCTCAATTGGACAGATTTAGCAGAAAAATTCCTAGTCAAATATTTCCCACCAGATAGGAATTCAACCTTCCGTGATGATATCATAAAGTTCAAACAAGCTCCTAGTGAGTCCCTTCACGAAGCTTGGACAAGATTCAAAGACCTTCTCATTAAATGTCCACACCATGGCATTCCATGGTGTATCCAAATAGAAGTCTTCTTTAAAGGATGCAACCCCAGCACCAGACAAGTTTTAAATTCATCTGCTGGAGGTTCCATGTTGTCCAAGAGTTACAACGAAGCTTATGAGATCTTGGAGAAGATCTCAGCATCTCACTGTAGATGGTCAGACGATCCAGTAGAGCCAACTAGGGCTCAAGACAAGGATGCTCTAAGCGCCATGAGCACCCAAATAAATGCCCTGACCAACTTAGTCAAGCAAATGGCTCAGGCCAATCTCCAAACCAGTGCCAATACCGCCACAGCCATGTCAATGGGCACCCAACCAAGTCAAGGCGAGGCACCAATCTGTGGATTCTGTGGGGAAGGGCACCCTTATGAATACTGCCCTGGGAATCCATCCTCAGTCTGCTATGTAGGAAGTCAGCAGCAGCCTAGGAATAACCCCTACTCCAACACCTATAACCCTGGTTGGAGAAACCACCCTAACCTGTCATGGGGTGGCCAACAAAACACTAACCAAAATCCCAACCAACCAAGGCCGAGTGGAACACCTGGTTTCACTCCCCAACATAACCAGTCAATGTACCAAAAACCTTACAATCAACCTGTAGGATCTTCTGTAGAAAACCTACTCAAGGAATATATAGCTAAGAATGATGCTACTCTTCAGAGCCAGCAAGCTACTCTTAGGAGCCTGGAAAACCAAATAGGCCAATTAGCCAATGAACTTAAAAGTAGGCCCCAAGGTAGACTCCCTGCTGATACCGAGGTACCAAGGAGAGATGGCAAAGAACAAGTTCAAGCCATTGAACTTAGGAGTGGAAGACCATTGGTGAGCATTACAAAGGACACACCAAAGAGAGTAGAGAACACTGAGTCTAGTGCTCCACTGGAATCTCTGCCAAGCCAAGGTCCACCACCAACTAGCACATCAGGAGCCAGGCTAGAGCCAATTGTAGAGGACGTAGAAGAAATTCCAAGGCCTCCACCTATCTTAAGGCGTCCTGACGTGCCTGCATATGTGCCACCACCTCCATACCCTCGAAGGCTTAAGAAGAAACAGGAACAGGAAGTTCATTTTAATAAATTTCTAGAAATACTTAAGCAAGTGCATGTGAATATTCCTTTTGTAGAAGTTTTACAGTCTATGCCTTCATATGTAAAGTTTTTGAAGGACATTATTACTAACAAAAGAATAATTGGTGAGTTTGAAACAGTAAACCTCACCGAGGAGTGCAGTGCCATCCTCCAAAACAAGCTGCCCAAGAAGGAGAAGGATCCTGGTTCCTTCACCCTACCTGTAGAACTTGGAGGCAAGCATGTGGGCAGAGCGCTTTGTGACCTGGGCGCCAGCATAAATCTCATGCCCCTGTCCCTATTCCGCCAGTTGGGAATGGGAGAAGCACGTCCAACTACTGTCACTTTACAACTAGCAGACAGATCCATCGCATATCCAGAAGGTAAGATTGAGGATATTCTAGTTAAAGTTGACAAATTTATTTTCCTTGCAGATTTCATTGTCCTGGACTATGAGGCAGACAAGGAGGTTCCCATCCTGCTAGGTAGACCATTTCTAGCCACAGGTAGGGCACTAATAGACGTGCAAAAAGGTGAGTTAACTATGAGGGTTCATGATGAAGAGGTAAAATTTAGTGTTTACAAAGCTTTAAGGTATCCCTCTGATTCTGAGTCTTGTGCTAGCATTGATGTTGTTGACTCACTAATGGAAGAACAATTAGAGCATGTATTATTAACCAAGCATGCTAACGAATATGTAGGATTAGATGTAGATGATCTGAATGTATCTGACATAATGAATATGCCTGTAGATAGACCTCAGCATGTATGTATGACTATGGACTTAACTGATAGAACTGTAAATCCGTTAAAGCCCTCCATTGAGCATCCACCTGTTTTAGAACTGAAACCACTACCAACTCACCTCAAATACGCATATCTAGGAGAAAATGATACGCTGCCTGTAATTATTTCTTCTAAGCTTAGTGAACAGCATGAGGTTGATTTAATTTTACTGCTTAAGCAACATAGGAAGGCTATAGCATGGACTATTGCTGATATTCGAGGCATTAGCCCTTCTTATTGCATGCATAAAATCATACTAGAGGAAGAACACACACCTAGGGTAGATCACCAGCGTAGGTTAAACCCCTCTATGAAAGAGGTAGTGAAGAAAGAAATAATAAAGTGGTTAGATGCAGGAGTAATTTTCCCCATAGCTAGTAGCCAGTGGGTTAGCCCCATCCAATGTGTACCTAAAAAGGGGGGAATAACTGTGGTAGTCAATGAGAACAACGAACTGATTCCAACTAGGACTGTCACAGGGTGGAGGGTATGTATGGATTACAGAAAATTAAATAAAGAAACTAAAAAAGACCATTTCCCTCTTCCATTCATTGACCAGATGCTAGACAGAATAGCTGGTAGAGCCTACTACTGTTTTTTAGATGGGTACTCTGGCTATAATCAAATCACTATAGACCCTAAGGATCAAGAGAAGACTACCTTCACTTGCCCTTTTGGAACGTTCGCCTTCCGCAGAATGCCTTTTGGCTTATGCAATGCACCGGCAACTTTCCAAAGGTGCATGATGGCGATCTTCTCTGAGTTGGATGAGTCCATAATAGAAATATTCATGGATGACTTCTCAGTCTTTGGGGACTCATTTAAAACCTGTCTAGAGAACCTAGGACAAGTCCTGGCTAGGTGTGAAGAGACCAACCTAGTCCTAAATTGGGAAAAGTGCCATTTTATGGTAGATGAAGGGATTGTCTTAGGACATAGAGTGTCAAGGGCAGGTGTAGAAGTGGATAGGGCAAAAATAGAGGTCATAGAGAAGTTGGTAGAGCCCCAAAATGTCAAAGCTATTAGGAGTTTCCTAGGACATGCTGGCTTCTATAGAAGGTTCATCAAGGACTTCTCTAAGATAGCCAAGCCTCTATGTGAGCTTCTAGAGCTAGGTAGGCCATTCATCTTTTCTAAAGAATGTGTAGTAGCTTGGAAAGCCCTTAAGGAAGCATTGGTCACAGCACCAATCATAGTAGGACCAAATTGGGATCTCCCATTTGAGATGCTATGTGATGCCAGTGACTATGCTGTAGGAGTCATGTTAGGACAGAAGATTGACAAGCTCACACATCCTGTCTATTATGCTAGTAAGACCTTGAATGAGGCTCAATGTAACTATACAACTACAGAGAAGGAGATGCTTGCTGTAGTATTTGCTTGTGAAAAATTTAGGAACTATATTGTAGGAACTAGGACCATTGTATATACTGACCATTCTGCTTTAAAATATCTGATGAGGAAGGCTGATGCTAAGCCTAGATTGATTAGATGGGTGTTATTGCTGCAGGAATTCGATTTGGACATTCGGGACAAGAAGGGATGTGAAAACGTGGTTGCAGATCACCTGTCTCGATTGCAGCACAATTGCGGAAAAATTGCGGACCCCGCAATTTCTGATGCTTTTATAGATGAACATATCTTTGCTTTGACTCATCGTGAAAACGATGAGGAACCTTGGTTTGCTGACATTGCTAACTTCCGTGCATCACAGGTATTACCAGTGTTCAAGGGAGGACAAGAGAAGAAGAGGTTCCTCCATGAAGCAAGGAAATTCATCTGGGATGACCCCATACTTTACAGGACCTGTGCTGATGGGTTGTTGAGGAAGTGTGTTACAGCTGCTGAAGCGAAGTCTGTGCTGCAGCACTGTCACTCATCTCCTTACGGTGGGCACTTTGGTGGTCAAAGAACAGCTGCTAAGGTATTTCAGAGTGGCTACTACTGGCCAACAATCTTCAAGGACGCCCACAATTATGCCCACAACTGTGACGAATGCCAAAGGACAGGTAACCTCAGTCGTAAGGATGAGATGCCTCTCACCTACATCTTAGAGTTGGAGCTCTTTGATGTGTGGGGCATTGATTTCATGGGACCATTCCCTCCATCATCAGGTAACCTGTACATTTTAGTAGCAGTAGACTATGTGTCAAAGTGGGTAGAAGCTAAGGCATGTCCTAATAATGATGCTAAAACAGTCACTAGCTTCTTGCATAGACACATTTTCACTAGATTTGGGACTCCTCGTGCTATCATTAGTGATGAGGGGTCACATTTCATCAATAAGGCTATGGAGAAAATATTGGCTAAGTATAACATTAGGCATAGGGTAGCTACTCCCTACCACCCACACTCAAATGGCCAAGCTGAGATTTCCAATAGGGAGATAAAAAACATCCTAGAAAAGGTAGTCAAACCTAATAGGAAAGACTGGTCTTTCAAGCTTGAGGATGCACTTTGGGCTTACAGAACAGCATATAAGACACCTCTAGGAATGTCTCCCTATAGGTTGGTGTATGGCAAGGCTTGCCACTTGCCACTTGAGTTGGAAAACAAGGCATTTTGGGCCATGAAAGAATTAAATTTTTGTGTGAAGGATGCGGGGACATTAAGATCTTTACAGCTACATGAACTTGACGAGCTTAGGCACATGGCCTATGAGAATGCCAAAATGTACAAAGAAAAGACAAAAATATGGCATGACAGTAGACTCAGGATCAAAGATTTTAAGAAGGGCCAACTTGTATTATTATTTAACTCACGATTAAAGCTATTTCCAGGCAAACTAAAGTCTAGATGGTCCGGTCCATTTATTATTACTAATGTCTTTGTTCATGGTGCCATAGAAATTAAAAACTTGCAGCAAGGACAGCCATTTCTGGTCAATGGTGCTAGGTTGAAGCACTACTATGAGGAAGGGGATGTGAAGACTCTCTCGGCCTTCCTCTTGACTGAAGCATGACAAAGAGAACGAGAGAGAACGAGTGGTTACTGTGCTCGTTTAGTCAAGGCCAATGCCTTAGTTTATTTTTACTGTTTTTTCGCTTATCCTTTGTACGTTTTATGATGTGTTTTTAATTACGTGTTTAATGTTTGTTTTGTTTGCTTTTGCAAGGAATCGAAAGAGGGGATCAAGGGGAGTAAATCCCACTTTAAAAATCAAGAAACGGTTGAGCCAAATGAAAGATACGGGCGATCAAAGTTTGGAATTTTGATGAAATCTTATCCCTAGAATTGCGCAAAAATTGCTGGATCCGCAAAAAGAGCCGTTGGGATTTTTCCGTTTTATTTATAGCCGTTAGAACGCATTCGTTGATACGATTCTCTCATTCTTTGATCTCCAAGATTTCTGCGATTCTCTCCACCTTTGATTCTTCTCTCAAGATCTTCAAGACTCGACGATGGTTTCCACTAGGGCTGAGAGATCCGCCGCCAAGAAGAAGGCCGATGACGCAGCTGAAGCGGCTGCGAGGGAAGCGCTTCTCACCCTTGCTGATGAGGGTGCTGTACGCACTGGCCGTCTTGCCAAGCTTCCTATTCGTAGGAAGAAGTGGAGGGTGGTCACTGAGATCCCTGCTGGCCCATCTGAGCCAGTGGGCACGCCAAAGAAGCGCCGGTGGACTGTCAAGACAGCTGCCGAACCAAGCACCGCCAAGACTCCCTCTGTGGAGAGTCAAGAAACTGATCGTGCAGCCCACGAGTCAGCCAAGGAAGGTTCGTCGCCGTCTTTGTCACCTGCGCGCAGTCCCCTTTCGTCTGAACCAGTGCCAAGCGCAGAGTCGTCACCGCCTGCACAGAGCGCCGAGTTGTCTCCAGCACCTCAGAGTTCTGATCCGACGCCTGCAGCAGCACAGAGCCCTGAGCTGTCGTCTTCGCCATGGAGTTCTGCACATACACCATCAGCAGAGCACAATTCTCCACGGCCTGATCCTGAATTCCCTTATGGGGATTATCAGGAGTCCACGCAAGGCAGTGGAGATGCTGGGGAAGAAGAAGTCTTCTCTCCTATGAGGGAAGACAGCCCTGATGTTCCTGCACAGCAGGACGATTCTATGGAAGAAACGTTGGGGGCTTGCCTCCAACAGATCAACATGAAGAAAGAGAAGAAGAAGGCCAAGATGGGCAAGGCCAAGAAGTCCAAGAAGCTGAAGAAGAAGAAGGCCAAACGAGTGCCTTCAGCAGACGAAGAGACTACTGAGCCTTCGCTCAAACGCCTCAAGGTGGAGGCTGCTGAATCCTCCAAACCAGCCGATAAAGGGAAGGCTAAACTCTACCCTGAAGATGAACCTCCGTCAGTGAGGTATGTCTCGTCTGATGCTGAATCCAGGGGCGTGGAGCTGAGGAAACGGGACCTGTTGCACGAGAAGGGGTTCCTTGATCGACTTGCTGACTTGCCGCAGTTCTTGCGCGCAGGGGTGATCAACCATGGCTGGGAGGAATTCTGCCGACCTCCCAATCCAGCATACACGAGCATGGTGTATGACTTTTATGCTAACGTGCTCAGCCCTGAGGATGGCCTATCTGTGGTCAGAGGGGTGGAAGTTGATTTCTCAGCCAAAGCCATTAATGAAGCATTCGGTCTCAGGGGCCAACCTCACACGGATTATGCACGGATAGTTGATGAGCCGACCGAGGCTGTGCTGGAAGAAGCCATTCGCACAATTGGCCAGCCTGAAGCCTCCTGGACAGTGTCACGCAATGGGCGGCACACGCTCATGAGTGCCAACCTCACGGCTAAGGCAGCTGTGTGGTTTTCATTCGTAAGAAGAAGACTCTCCCCAGTGACTCACGAGACTACAATTAACCAGAGCCGTTCGCTGCTGGTTTATGCTATAATGAGAGGTCTCACGATCAACGTGGGAGAAGTCATCACTGCTGCCATAGCCGAGTGTGCTAAAAAGGGTAAGGGACCATTATTTTTTCCAAACACTATAACAAAGTTGTGTTTGCTTGCAGGAGTTCCCACCGAGCGCTTGGAGCAGCAGCTGCCTTACACAGGCCATTTGGAGTTGCCTGCACACCTGAGGCTGAGAAGAAAGGGCAACATGGAGTTTGAGTTGGATAGGCTGGCTGCTGAGCAGTCCCTATCCTTGGCCTGCTTGATGGACATGCAGAGGAGAATGGCTCAATGGGCCAACTATGCGCAGGCGAGGGACAGAGAAGTTGCAGACCAGTTGGGGTGCATCTTCCCAGACTTCCCCACCAACCTCCTAACTCCATGGGTGCCCCCACGACCAAGGCGACCAGATGAGGATGATGAGAATTGAGTGCTGGTTTGAAGAGCACTAGAGGGAGTATTACTGATCCCTTCAGAAACAAAAGACAATTTTCCTGCTTTTTGATAGAATAATGTATAATATGCTGTTTTGGATTCAGTTTTTGATCTGTTTTTAATGTTTAGTTTTATGCTTTTTCTTTTGCTTAGTCTAGTTTGATGTTAGCTGAATAGGTAGGATAGTTTAGTTTTATTTTTAGGATGCATGAGTAACGGGAAAAAGCATGCTAGGGGCCTGAGTTAATGTTATATCTGCCCGGATTGGATTGCGAAATAATTGCGGTTCCCGCAATTTTTGTGACTGATAGCATGTTTTGGACTGTCTGTTTAGTTAGGCTGTGATCTGTTAAATTCTATCTTTTGCTGCTAGCATGACTACCTTATATAGCTGATCTTGAAGCATGCTGGATGAGTGTCATAGGACACCTTTTGATAGTTTAAATTTGCCTCTGAATAGTGCTCAGCATGCATAAACCATAAGTCCTTAAACCTGTCTGTTATGTTCAAATTTTCTGCTGCTGGGATAGTTGCTTCTAGAATGTTTTGCCTATGCCTAGGATGTTTAGATTCTCTTTGTTTTGCTTTAGACTAGATGCTTCTAGGACAAGTTTGGGGGTGTGCCACCTCAAACACTCATTGGGGACAATGAGTAGTTGAAGTTTGGGGGAGGCCACCCTAGGCCTAGGAACATTCCTCTCTCCCTTAGAAACATAAGCATTCTTCTTCTCCTTTTAAAAAAAAAAAAAATGATGAACAAAATGAAAAAAGAATAAAGGGGGGGAGTTTCTCTTAGGTTGCTGAGTAGTCAGTGCCAAGTGTGTAACCCACAAGTGGCGTTGCATCAAAAGGCAACCAAAGGAGAAGCTCCACCTAAGAAAAAAAAGAAGAGAAAAATATAGGGAAGAAGAATGTATACCTAGGAGTTATAACTTTGTGGCTTAGATGTCCTATTTAAAAGAACTCTGATCCTCAAAGTAGCTAAGCACAAAAGTTGTAACTTGTAGGGTTGTTTTAGGGAGATGAGTGTATATCCAATGTAGTGATGCCAGGGCTTAGGTTGTTCTCTAAAAGTACCACTGTCACTGTTAATACTAAGACTGGCATGACTCTAAGGAATCCTAGACACATTAAAAATAAGCTAGAAGCATGTACTGAGTCTGGAGTAAAGCTTGGTAGAATTTGAAACCTTAGGGATAATAGCATGATATCATAAAAGTAGTTAGATCAGTAGTAGGGGGTTAACAAAAGCAGTGGGTATAGTAGGCAGGCGAAGTCAGAAGAAGCTAGACAAGAGGTTAGTTCTAAACTTAGAAGTGTGTCACAGGACAGCATTGCTATAGACAAGAATATAAGGGAGTTAGTGAGTAGTTAAAGAAGAAGAAACAGCAGCCTAAGTAAGTCCTTAGTATGCTTGAGGACAAGCAAAGCCTTAAGTTTGGGGGTGTGTTAAGTCTCTGAAAGTGACTTATTTAGGACCCATTTAGCTTAAGAAAATGTACACATTTAGGTGTTTTTGTTAGCATTTAGCCTAAACCTATGCTTTAATATGAGAATTAGAAGAAGGTGGCTAATTTAGGACTTATGCACAATAGGTAGAAAAAGGGTTGAAAACCGAGGAAAAGAATGAAAAAATAACCATTGCAAATGAATTGCGGAATAATTGCGGTGACCGCAATTATTCAAGTTAAAACCGTAAGTTGGCTGATCATTTTCTGTTTAGATCCGACTTTTCAGGGATTCGTTCTTTCTCCTCCATCCATTCTGATATATGACGTTGAAGGTTGATGGTTCTCCTTGGCCCAAACGCACCTGCAAACTACTATAAAAGGGGGTCAAAGTCGGAGGTTCAGTCATCAATTCGAAGCACAGAAGTCTTCTCGCAGTCCATCATTTCTCTCTAAATTCCTTTGCCGTCTGTTGGAGTGAGGTTCTCAGCTTTTGGAGTCGATAATCTGATAGGAAGGAGAGAAGATTCTTCTTCTCTCTCGATTGGATTCATCCAAGCACGGCTGAATTCTCATCACCATCATTCGAGGCGACTGCCACGAAGTTTTCAGCAATCCTTTACTGTTTTCTGTTCTTTCCTTCTCATTTCCATTACTGATCATTGTTGTTCTTAGTTTAGTAATTTACTTATTGCATTTCGTTGTTGTCTGCCTTGGATTCATTCCTTTTAAAGCTTTCCTTTGTCATTCAAACATTCAAGTTAATCAAAGTAAGTTTCTGCACTTCACAGTTTATACTTTCTTCTGCTACGGGTTTTGCTTCCTGTTTTAAGCACATTTCTCTTCTAAGTATGTCTGTTTTATCTACCCTTTCTGTTCTTCATATATCCATGAGTAACTAAATTCACTTAGGGGCATGCTAATGACAGAATTATAGGCTAAAAAACGTGAGTCAAGTAGTCAGTTCAACACTCGAACATTGATTGTATGTAAGCTTCATCCCACGGGCAATTTCGATTGGCCATCCATTTTGTCCAAAGAACTCCTAACCTCTGGAAGGAGTAAGAGTTCAGAGTCATATAATCATGCTAGCCTTTCATGGTAATCAGGAAACGGCCTAGGAATAGGCGTTTCCCTAGTCCAAACTGAACACTCCTGTTTTAACAAGATGCTTAAGACCTTACTTTGAAGTCGAGTAAACTTGAGTCTCTCATGCATGGAATCGGACGATACTTGAGATAGAGTGAGTTTGATGTATAGAGAGTTGATCCAAAGCTTGATAATCGTAATAAACTGCCTATAGGATAGTCATTAGTAGCCCTTAATTCACCCTTTTAATCAGTTTCGCTGCTGTGTAATTGCGGAAACATTGCGGTCCACGCAATTCTGCCAATTTTCATGCTGTTTAGCTGTTTTCTTTCTCGTTTATTAATTCCATCCCTTATCCTTTGCATCTAATTTCAACTTGCATCTGTTTATGTTATATCCCTTTATACGTTCAGCAAAAAGTAGATAATTAAAAACCAATTTTACCCCATCAAATTCATCCCATCTTTCTTAACAATCACACTTCGCGAATAGCTAAAAATCAGTCTCTGTGGAAAAAACGAATTAAATATACTTACTACTTGCTGTGAGACCATGTATGCTTGCATGTTCTAAGTGCTCTCTCTTCTCTTTTGCATATTTATCTTTACACATTGAGCACGCAACAGTGACTCACGAGACAACAATAAACCAGAGCCGATCGCTGCTGGTGTATGCGATCATGAGAGGTCTCACGATTAACGTGGGAGAAGTCATCACTGCGGCCATTGCTGAATGCGCCAAGAAAGGTAAGGGACCACTGTTTTTCCCTAATACCATAACCAAGCTATGTTTGCTTGCAGGAGTCCCCACCGAGCGTTTGGAGCAGCAAATGGCTTACACAGGCCATTTGGAGCTGCCTGCTAACCTGAGGCTGAGAAGAAAGGGGAATATGGAGTTTGAACTGGATAGGCTGGCTGCTGAACAGTCTCTATCCATGGCCTGCTTAATGGATATGCAGAGAAGAATGGCTCAATGGGCCACTTATGCGCAGGCGAGGGACAAGGAAGTTGCAGACCAGCTGGGGTGCCTCTTCCCTGAGTTCCCTACCAATCTTCTAACTCCATGGGTGCCCCCAAGACCAAGACAACCTGATGAGGATGACGAGAATTGAGTGCTGGTTTGAAGTGCACTGAAGGGAGTATTGCTGTTCCCTTAGAAAACAAAAATAATTTTCTGCTTTCTGATAGACAATGTGAATTATGCTCAATTTTTGCTCTGTTTTTGATGTTTAGTTTTATGTTTTTTCTTTTGTTTAGGATAGTCTGATATTAGCTGCCTAGGTAGGTTCATTTAGTTTTATTTTTGTCGAGCTTAAAGTGACTGGAAAAAGCATGTTTAGGGGCCTGAATCGATGTTATATCTGCCCTGATTGAATTGCGAAAAAATTGCGGTTTCCGCAATTTTTGTGCCTGATTGCATGTTTTGGACTGTCTGTTTAGTTAGGCTGTGATCTGTTAAAATTCTATCTTTTGCTGCTAGCATGACTACCTTATATAGCTGATCTTAAAGCATGCTGGATGAGTGTCATAGGACACCCTTTGATTGTTTAAATTAGCCTCTGAATAGGGCTCAGCATGCATAAACCATCAGTCCTTAAACTGTCTGTTATGTTCAAATTTTCTACTGCTGGAATAATTGCTCTTAGAATGTTTTGCCTATGCCTAGGATTTTTAGATTCTCTTTGTTTTACCTTAGACTAGATGCTTCTAGGACAAGTTTGGGGGTGTGCCACCTCAGACACTCATTGGGGACAATGAGTAGTTTAAGTTTGGGGGAGGCCACCCTAGGCCTAGGAACATTCCTCTCTTCCTTAGGACATAAGCATTCTTCTTCTCCTTTACAAAAAAATGATGAACTGAAAAAAAAAAAAAAAAAAAAAAAAAAAATTTGAAAAATAGAATAAAGAGGGGAGTTTCTCTCAAGTTGCTAAGTAATCAGTGCTAAGTGTGTAAACCACAAGTGGCATTGCATTAAAAGGCAACCCAAGAAGAGACCCCACCTAAGTAAAAAAGGAAAAAGGGAGAAATAGGGGAAGAAGAATGTATGCTTAGGAGTTATAATCTTGTGGCTTAGATGTCCTATTCAAAAAAAAAAAAAAAAAAAGAACTCTGATCCTCAATGAGCTAAGCACAAGGTTGTAGCTTGTAGGTTTGTCCAGGGAGATGAATGTATATCCAATGTAGTGATGCCAGGGTTTAGGTTGTTCTCTAAAAATACCACTGTCACTGTTAATACTAAAACTGGCATGACTCTAAGGAATCCTAGACACATTAAAAATAAGCTAGAAGCATGTACTGAGTCTGGAGTAAAACTTGGTAGAATTTGAAACCTTAGGGATAGTGGCATGATATTATAAAAGTAGCTAGATCAGTAGTAGGGGGTTAATAAAAACAGCAGGTATAGTAGGCAGGTGAAGTCAGAAGAAGCTTAATAAGAGGTTAGTTCTAAACTTAGAGGTGTGTCACAGGACAGCACTGCTAGAGATAGGGATATAGGGGAGTCAGTAAGTGGTCAAAGAAGATAAAATAACAAGCCTAAGTAAGTCCTTAGTGTGCTTGAGGACAAGCAAAACCTTAAGTTTGGGGGTGTGTTAAGTCTCTGAAAGTGACTTATTTAGGACCCATTTAGCTTAAGAAGATGTACACTTTTAGGTGTTTTTGATAGCATTTAGCCTAAACCTATGCTTTAATATGAGAATTAGAAGAAGGTAGCTAATCTAGGACTTATGTACAATAGGTAGAAAAAGGGTTGAAAACCGAAGGAAAAGAATGAAAAAATGAGCATTGCGAATGAATTGCGAAAACATTGCGGTGACCGCAATTATTCAAGTGAAAACCGTAAGTTGACTGATCTTTTTCTGTTAATTTCCGTAATTTCAGGGATTCGTTCTTTCTCCTCCATCCATTCTGATATATGACGTTGAAGATTGATGGTTCTCCTTGGCCCAAACGCACCTGCAAACTACTATAAAAGGGGGCCAAAGTCGGAGGTTTGATCATCATATTCGAAGCGCAGAAGTCTTCTCGCAGTCCATCATTTCTCTCTGTTTTCCTTTACCGTCTATTGGAGTGGGAGTCTCAGCTGTTGGAATCGATAATCTGATAGGAAGGAGAGGAGATTCTTCTTCTCTCTCGATTGGATTCATCCAAGCAAGGCTGACCTCTCATCCCTTTCATTCGAGGCGACTGCAACGAAGCTTTCAAGCAACCTTTACTGCTTTTCTGTCTTTTTCTTCTCATTTCCAGCTTTGATTAGTTGTTGTTCTAGTTTAGTGTTTTACTTACTGCAGTTCGTTGTTGTCTGTCTTGGAATCATTTCTTTCAAAGCTTTCCTTTGTCGTTTAAACACTCAAAGTAATCAAAGTACAATTCTGCATTTCACAGTTTCCACCTTTTTCTGCTACGGTTTTGTCTTGCTGTTTTAAGCACATTTCTCTTCTAAGCATGTCTGTTTTATCTACCCTTTCTGTTCTCCATATATCCATGAGTAGCTAAGTCACTTAGGGGCATGCTAGTGACAGAACTATAGGCTAAAAGACGTGAACCAAGTAGGTAGGTTAACTCTCGAGACATTGATTGTATGTAAGCTTCATCCCACGGGCAATTTCGATTGGCCATCCATTTTGTCCAAAGAACTCCTAACCTCTGGAAGGAGTAAGAGTTCAGAGTCATATAATCATGCTAGCCTTTCACGGTAATCAGAAAACGGCTTAGGAATAAGCGTTTTCCTAGTACAAACTACACACTCCTGTTTTAACAAGATGCTTAAGACCTTACTTTGAAGTCGAGTAAACTTAACACTCTAATGCATGGAATCGAACGATACTTGAGATAGAGTGAGTTTGATGTATAGAGAGTTGATCCAGTGCTTGAGAATCGTAATAAAACGCCTATAGGATAGTCATTAGTAGCCCTTAATTCACCCATTTACACACTTTCACTGCTGTTTAATTGCGGTAACATTGCGGTCCCCGCAATTCTGCCAAATTTATCATTCTGTTTAGCTGTTTTCTTCTTCGTTTATCAATTCCATCTCTTGTCCTTTGAGTCTGATTTCAACTTTAATTTGTTTATGTTGCATCCCTTTACACATTCAGCAAAAATTAGATAATTAAAAACCAATTTTACCCCTTCAAATCCACCCCATCTTTCTTAACAAATACACTTCGCGAATAGCTAAACATAAGTCTCTGTGGAAAAAACGAATGAAATATACTTACTACTTGCTGTGAGACCATGTATGCTTGCATGTTCTAAGTGCTCTCTCTACCTTATTGCTTATTTATCTTTTACACTGAGCACGCAACACCTACTCTTGAGTTCATTGGCTAATTGGCCTATTTGGTTCTCTAGGCTCCTAAGAGTAGCTTGCTGGCTCTGTAAAGTGGCATCATTCTTGGCTATGTATTCCTTGAGTAAGTTTTCTACAGAAGATCCTACAGGCTGGTTGTATGGTTTTTGATACATGGATTGGTTATGTTGGGGAGTGAAACCAGGTGTTCCACTCGGTCTAGGTTGGTTAGGAGCTTGGTTAGCATTTTGTTGGCCACCCCATGACAGGTTTGGGTGGTTCCTCCAACAAGGGTTGTAAGTATTGGAATAGGGGTTGTTCCTAGGCTGCTGTTGGCTTCCAACATAGCAGACTGAGGCTGGATTCCCAGGGCAGTATTCATACGGGTGCCCTTCCCCACAAAATCCACATATAAGTGTTTCACCTTGACTTGGTTGGGTGCCCATTGACATGGCGGTAGCGGTGTTGACACTTGTTTGGAGATTGGCTTGAGCCATTTGCTTAACTAGGTTGGTCAGGGCATTTATTTGGCTGCTCATTGCACTTAGAGCATCCTTGTCTTGAGCTCTAGTTGGCTCAACAGGATCATCTGACCACCTACAGTGAGATGCTGAGATCTTCTCCAAGATCTCATAGGCCTCGTTGTAACTCTTGGACAACATGGAACCACCAGCAGATGAGTTTAAGACTTGTCTAGTGTTGGGGTTGCATCCTTTGAAAAAGACCTCTATTTGGATACACCATGGGATGCCATGGTGTGGACATTTAAGAAGAAGATCTTTAAACCTTGTCCAAGCTTCGTGAAGAGACTCAGTGTCAGCTTGTTTAAACTTGATTATGTCATCACGGAAGGTAGAATTCCTATCAGGTGGGAAGTATTTGACTAGGAATTTTTCTGCTAAGTCTGTCCAATTGCGAACAGATCCAGAGGGTAATGAGTTCAACCATGTTTTGGCTTTGTCCCTCAAAGAGTAAGGGAAAAGGTATAGCCTCAAGGCTTCTTGGGAAACTCCAGGGATGAGGAATGTATCACTAACTCCTAAGAAGTTTCTAAGATGGTTGTGGGGATCCTCATTTTCCACTCCAAAGAATTGTCCCACAGTGGACAACAGTTGGAACATCACTGGCTTTAACTCGAATGAGTTGGCAGTGATTTCAGGACGGATTATGCTGGGGTTCAGCTCCCCAGGCATAGGTACTAGGTACGAGAGTATGGCGCTATCCTTGTCATTCGCTATTTCGATGGGATTGCGAGTGACAGGCACCGGATTTGGAACTATTCCATTCATTTCTTCTTGAGACAATTGCGGAGGAATTGCGGTTCCCGCAATTACTTGAGGTAAAGGGGGTTGTTTAAAGAGACGTTTCTTGGCTCTATTTCTGGCCCTAAGTAATCTCTCAGGCTCAGGATTGAACTCTAGATCACTACTTGAAGGCTCACTCATAAACTAACCCAATAGTACCTGCAAAAGAAATGAAACAGATCAGCTTCAATAGGCAATAAACTTGGTGTTTCAAACTTAACAAACTTCGTTTTCACTTAAATAAATCCCCGGCAGCGGCGCCAAAAACTTGTTGCGTGCTCAATGTGTTAAAATAAATAAGCAATAAGGTAGAGAGAGCACTCAGAACATGCAAGCATACATGGTCTTATAGCAAGTAGTAAGTATATTTCATTCGTTTTCCCACAGAGATTTATTATAAGCTATTCATGAAGTGTAAAGTTAAGAAAGAAGGGGTGGATTTGATGGGGTAGAATTGGTTTTAAATTGTATATTTCCTACTGAATACGTAGAGGGTAGCAACATAAACAAATGCAAGTCAAAGTTAAACTCAAATGAAAAGAGACGAGACTAATAAATGGAGACAAAAATGGCTAGACAGAATTGTAACTTTAGCAGAATTGCGGAAACAGCAATTCTACCGCAATTTAATTAACAACGAAAGTGTGTAAACTGATGAATTAAGGGCTACTAACGACTATCCTATAGGCTTTTTCATACGATTCTCAAGCACTGGACCAACTCACTATGCATCAAACTATCTCATTCTCATGTATCTTCCGATTTCATGCATTAGATTCTTTAGTTTACTCATGTCCAAGTAAGGTCTTAAGCATCTTGTTAAGGCAGAAAAATATGGTTTGTACTAGGGAAACGCCTATTCCTAGGTCGTTTCCTGGTTACCTTGAAAGGCTAGCATGATAGTATGACTCTGAACTCTTACTCCTTCCAGAGGTTAGGAGTTCTTTGGACAAAATGGATGGCCAATCGAAATTGCCCGTGGGATGAAGCTTACATACAATCAATGCTTCGAGAGCTATCCTACATGCTTGGTTCACGTTTTTTAGCCTATAGTGTTGTCATTAGCATGCCCCTATGTGACTTAGTTACTCATGGATCTAGGAAGAACAGAAAGAAGAGATAAAGTAGACATGCTTAGAAGAGAAATGAAGACAAACAGTAAGGGAAAAACAGTGACAGCAAAGCGAAGAAACTGTGAAATGGAGAATTGTGCTTTGATTTCTTGATTGTTTGAGTGACAAAAAGGGAAGCTTAAAGTAATTAATGTAAAGACAGACAGCAACGAAATGAAATGATCTAGCTATTAGAAGAGAAACAGCAACTAAACAGAACTGAAATTTAGAATTGAAAGACAGAAAGCAGTAAATGATGCTTGAAAGCCTCGTCGCAACCGCCTCGGCTGAAGGGGATGAAAGAATAGCTTTGCTTGGATGAATCCAATCGGGAGAGAAGATGAATCTTCTCTCCTTCCTATCAGATTGTCGATTCCAACAGCTGAGACTCTCACACCAACAGACGGCAAAGGAAAACACGAAGAAAGATGGAGCTGCGAGAAGACTTCTACGCTTTCGGATGATGCTTGAACCTTCGACTTTGACCCCTATTTATAGTAGTCTGCAGGTGCATTTGGGCCAAGGAGAACCATCAATCTTCAACGTCGTACTTCAGAATGGATGGAGGAGAAAGAACGAATCCCTGAAATAACGGAAATTAACAGAAAAAGATCAGTCAACTTACGGTTTTCACTTGAAACATTGCGGTTTCAGCAATGTTTCCGCAATGCTGTCGCAATGCTTGTTTTTCATTCTTTTCCTTCGGTTTTCAACCCTTTTCTTTCCTATTGTACATAAGTCCTAATTCAGCTACCTTCTTTTAAATCTCATATTTAAGCATAGGTTTAGGCTAAATGCTATCAAAAACACCTAAGAGTGAACATCTTTCTAAGATAATTAAGTCCTAAAAAGGTCACTTTTGGAGACGTAACATGATGCATCCTATTCGCCTTAAGTAACAAAGGTTGAGTGAACCCGTAGGTAGTACATAAGTATGATGCCTTAGTTAGTGTGAGCCAACCCCTCTGAGGAAGATAAATCGAATTAGTCTTAGGAGTAATTCGTCACAATGCACCCGTCATCGCTTTTAGCAAAGTCTAGGATTGACACCCTTAGATGAGTTAATTGCATGATTTATTGTTTTTAATGAAGTCTAGGATTGACACCGTTAGATGAGTTAATTACAAGTTTAGTTGAAATTGACACCTCGGACTAATTTTCTCTATGGGTCAATTATCGCGGGGGCTTCCGGGTAATTGTTTGTGCATATCGATGGGCTCTGATTAAGCATGTATGAGTTCAATGATAGTAATTACATAATTTCGCAAATCCGGAAGTTCCCCCAAATTCGACACGTTCGTATTATTGTGTTTTATTTCTCCGTTAGCTTTATTTCTCCAATTTGCATGATTAAACCCCCCTGTTTTGTCACTATAATCGAACAAATACAATTCAATTCAACTCTGATTCTCATTGTCTGCTCCCTGTGGATCGACCTGGTTACCACTGTCTACTAGTTAAATTAGTGTAATCGGTTTACAAATTTTATTTTTGGCAGGTCCCGACAACTTGAAATTTGGAGCACACCATCGTGTGTGACTCTCACACAAAATTGGCGTCGTTGCTGGGGAGCAACTTAAATGAAAATCCGTTTGGTTTGGATTTTGTTTGTTTGATTGTTTTAAAAAAAAAATTGATTTGATTCTGTTGTATGACCCGTTCCTTTGAGGTTAGTGGTTTGCAGTTCATACCGGAGGTCGATAGAGAGGAGCGGAGATTAAAGAGAGAATGACATGAAGGAAGAAGACTGTTCGAGGAAGAAAGACTAGGTCCTTTCGTTAGAGAAGAAATGGCGCAGGGGGAAGCGCCAAGAACGTTGAAACAGCTGGCAGCACCAGACCTGAATCAACAACCCCTTTGCATTACCGATCCCATTGTTGTAGGTAATTTTGAGTTAAAGTCTGATTTAATTCACCAATTGCCTTCTTTTCATGGTAAGGCGGGGGAAGATGCGAACAAGCACTTAATGGAATTCCATTGCGTTTGCGCGGGGATGAAGCCCCCAGGTGTGACGGAGGAGCAACTGAATTTGAGGGCATTCCCCTTTACATCCAAGGACAAAGCCAAAGATTGGCTTTATTATCTACCTTCAGGCTCCATTACCACCTAGCACGAGATGAAGAGACTTTTCCTAGAGAAGTACTTTCCAGTATCCCTCGCGACGACAATGAGGAAGAGAATTTATGGAATCACCCAGGATGTTGGTGACACGTTGCACGAGTATTGGGAGAGGTTTGGTCGGTTGTGTAACGCCCCGCGTTTCAAAAACTAGGGTAATTTGGAATAAAAGATGTCCCTAAGCTCTTCTGGTTTGTTATCGTTAAATTAATGAGACTTTGTTGTTTAAGGATTCTAATTTTGGTAAATTAACATTTCAGTTTAGTCCCTCAAGTTAAATATATTGTACTACTTTTTGGAGAAGGGAAATATCTTTTGGATTTAAAAAGGCCGTATAGGAGTTAGTTGGAAGAAATGCTAAAGGAAAAGAAATTAAGGAAAAAGAAAAAGAACCCTAGCCCCAATTTCATTTATCCCTCTCCCCTTCACGAATCAGACGCCCAACTCCCCCTCAGCTCTCAGCCTTTGTCCATCGCTTCATGAAGGGGGCAGCCTTCGGCCAACAAATCCGACGAGGCGCTCAACGACGATGCAAGAGGCGAATCCGGCGACGCCCCTCGTCTTCCTCCGATCATCGATGTTCGGCAGTGGCTCAACCCAAGCGACCGCGCGATGAGCTTCGCGACAGATGGGGATCCTCAACTCCCTTCTTCGGCGTTTGCAGCCGGTGGCGACAACCTCCGACGAGGATGGGTCCTTCATCCTCAAGCGTGCGCGCGACAACCTCTTCGCCGTAGACGAACGACTGGCCTCGCGAAAAGCGGGTTCCATCGACGCCCTCCTAGGGGCGATCTCCTTCACGACGGTGAATCCCTTGCCGCGACGACGCGCGATCTGACGGCGGCACCTTCTGGTGCTTCGCGGCGAGTTCAGACGTCATTGGCGTGTGAGAATGCCCAAGGACCTAGATCAAGTTCGTGACAGATCTCATAATTGGGTAAGTTTCTTCTTGTGTTCTTTTCAATCTCTCTTTTGAGCATCGTTTCAATAACCTTGATCCTTTAGATGCGGCCTGACTCGCTTGGTTTCGGCGACCATCGACAATTTCCTCTCTTTGGTTTGGACTTCATCGATCACGAACTAGCACACTGTCGTGTCCTTTTGGGTAAGGCAGTAGGTAGCGTGGCGTTCTAACCTCTTTTGATTAATTTATAGCTGGTGTAATTAATATCCCAACGCACCTCTTTTGATTAATTTATAGCTGGTGTAATTAATATCCCAACGCATAGGAACCGTCTGTTTGCAGCTCTCGAACCATTCAGAATATCGCCGAATACCCACCTACAAGGGATTGAGTTAGTTGGGTGAAACTTAAGCGGTAAGGCTTCTTTTCAGCACATTTAAGCGTATCTTAAGCTGCTGGAAATTTATTCCTAATTCTTGGATTATTCTGTTTGAAGTCTAGGTTCAATTTGGAGTGTTCGAATCAAGGGTTAAGCGGTTTGAGGACCTTGAGTTGTTTTAGGAGTTCTTAGGTAAGTAGTTCTTACTTGTGGAGTCTGTTTGATATTTGCTATATGTTCGAACGCATGCTTTACTCATTACATTATATTATGTGTTATATGAACCGTGTATGTTGTTGTGTCTCTGATAAGACTAAGCACATCTGAGTGCTTAGCAATACATATGTTTTAGTTTACGATCTCTTTGATAAGACTAAGCACATGTGAGTGCTTAGCATAATCGTGTGCTGTTGGTTATATATGTTCTCTGTTAAGACTAAGCACATATGAGTGCTTAGCAATACGTGTTGTTGAATATGGTTTCTTTGATAGGGCTTTGCACTACTGAGTGCTTAGTATATTTGAGTGAGTTTTTGAATATATTGATCTGATGATGCGATCATTGATGTGTGTGTTGCATTGTGGTGAAGTTCTTTGTGTATGATGTGTTGATTGGACAACATGATAAATGTGTTGTGGGTGTGCTGTACATATTCATGTTGGGTGGTTTCGAGTTTGGTCTAGTTACATGACGTAGGATTCATGTAGTCTAGCGAGGTTGTGAGAAAAGAGTGTAACTTGTGGTTACAGGGAATGTTCAGTGAATACTAGTGCGCCTCGGGTACAAATGGTCGAGGGGCAGTATGTCACGGTTGGTTGATTGGTGTTAAGGAAAAAGTGTAACTTGTGGTTACAGAGAATGTTCAGTGAATACTAGTGCGCCTCGGGTACAAATGGTCGAGGGGTAGTATGTCACTAAGGGAAGTAGGGTGAATATCAGTGCACCTCGGGTACAAATGGTCGAGGGGTGATATGTCACCATGGTTTCAGCAAGTGTTGGGCGCCGCGGGAAGGGCCAACACGTTGCAAAGTCATCGGTGCGCCTTGGGTACAAATGGTCAAGGGGCGATGCAACAGTTCGAGGCCTTGGGTATAAATGGTCAAGGGTCGAACGCTGAGCGCCATAGAGAAGTGTCGATGCCCTGGGTACAAATGGTCAGGGGTCGATGTGACTCGAAGGAGGTAGTCTCAGAGGGCTTGTGAGGGCCACGAGTTGAGTTGAGTTGAGTTGAGATAACTCGGTGGAGTCCGAGAGTGGACTTAGGGAACTCAGTAGAGTCTAAGAGAGCTTGTGAAGCTAGGGTTGAGTCGGAGAGGACTCAATAGAGTTTGAGAAGAACTGGATAGAGTTGTTAGTACTCGGTTGTATTTTGAGAGAGCTTGTTAGAACTCAAGTTAGTTGATGGATATGTATGACACGAGTGTATGCATGATGTTGTGGTTATTTATGTATTGAGCATGTTCAAATGATTATTGTTGATATGTTTGATGTGAGAAGCACATCGTTGTGATGCATGTATGTTTGTTGTTTGGTGGCTCCTCAAGTAGGAGCTACTTACCAGTACGTGTTATGTACTGACTCCCACAAATTATGCAATTTTTGCAGGTGATGAGGAATGTTATGGACCTGGTGATGCTGATGAGGAGGCTGAGTAAGGATACCATTAGCTAGTTCCTTTGGTAGGAGCTTCGTTGAGCTTAGCTCGGTTATGTTAAGTTGCTTGGGTTTTTAGATTGTCGAACGTTGTAATCTTTATTCCTTATTCTTTATTTTCTTTTCTTTTGGGGCCGAAGTTAATAATGGTAGTTAATAAGGTTTCTTATTGATGTTGGTTGGAATAGGTTTGAAAGGGTTAATAAGGTTGAAAGTTTCTTTAAGTTGTTAGTAGACTCATGATTTGTTTCAAAGTTGATTCTATTATAGCTTGTTGGTTTCTGTTGTGAACGATTTACTGGTTTAAATTGCATAACAGGTGTTAGGTAATTGGATGAGTATTGGGTTTAGGCCGTTATGCTGCCGAAATTTTCGGAGCCTTGCATTTAGATCTAAGTGAAATTAAAAAGTTAGTGTTAGTAACGTTCTCGAGTTTAGTTGAAAATTCGGGGTCGTTACAGTTGGTATCAGAACGGAGTTGTTCCTGTAGACTAACCTAGATCCTAGGTTGTTAAGTAGAATTGTAAATAGTTAGGCTAATGGTCTTTCTCGGTCTTCTTTCCATCACCAGGTATGTACACTCATCTTGATATATGATTCTTGTATTATTTGATTTACCTGGCTTGTTGCTTTAAATGAGCATTGCTTGACTTTCTTGCTTTATTGAATTATGTGGTGTTTTGCATGTTATCTTAAATTATGAGTAGTTAGGCATAGGATGTTCCCTCTAGGTTATTAGTTAGTGGTGTTCCTGTTCTATGCTTGTTGGTTTCTAGTAGGCATAGGATGCTCTCATAGTTGATTAGATAGCTTGCGCTTTGGTTTTGTGTTAGTAGGTATAAATTATTACTTTCGAATTAGGGTTAGATCCTTTGCTCCATGGAAGTTAATAAGTTGGCTTTAAGTTCCTAGCAAGTGAAACCAAGACTTTAAGGGAACAAGAATTTTCCTTGGTCAAAGATGTTCTTGGAAACGGGTTAAAGTAATTGTTTTACTTTTGAAGCATAGGTGAGATTAGTGGTCAGTAACGATTCACTTGTTTGGTTTGAAAATTTTAGAACGATGTCGTTATCCAAGACACTTTATGGAATGACATCAACCTAATTGGAGGAGCTTAAGTTGTAATTAAGAGGACTTTTGGACTAGGGGCTTGTTCGCCTTTGTGTGATTCCTCAGGGTGCCTAGTCTCGTTTGTTAAAAAGAATGTTCGTTAGGATCTTGTTTTGTTTCGGGAGTTGAGTAGGGTAATAGTGAAGAACAAGTATTCCCTTTTTCGTTGATGAACTTTTAACCAGTTTTAAGGAGCCAAGTATTCTCAAAGTTAGGTTCGTGTTCAAGGTATCTTCAATTAAGGATTAGAGAAGTTAACAATCCAAAGACTGCGTTGTCTTTTGAATTCACTAATGTTCTGACAGCTTTCATGGACCTCATGAAGTTAGTTTCAAAAGTTTTTGACTCGTTCGTTATAATTAATTATGGATGACATAATTGTTTATCCAGGACTGAAACTTAGAAGCGTCTTGAAAACACCTTGTGCAAGTTTGAAGACTTTGAGAAGTAGTGAAACAACATTCCAAAATTTTCTAAGTGAGTTGAGGTTGGATAAGGACCTTAATGAACGTTGTTAGTGGCATAAAATGGAGGGAAAAGTTGCTATATTCGTCACTAAGCGCTGGTCGTGCCAGCAAGTGTAGACTTTGAGGTAAGGGCCTGCTGGTTTATTGCAACTCTCAAGCACTCTTATTTGGAAGTGAAAATTTGTTAATATGAAGTATTGTTGTTGAGATCTTGGTTAAAGAGACAATAGTATTAAGGAATCAAGTTGTCGTTTTGGTAAAAACTTGGAATCCTAAGTTCGAACAAGCAACTTGGAAAAGATTGGTTGAGTTTGGGGCCAAGTATCTAGAACTCTGCGAGTACCTTACTTTCGAGGACGAAAGTTTTTAAGGTGGGGAGTCTGTAACGCCCCGCGTTTCAAAAACTAGGGTAATTTGGAATAAAAGATGTCCCTAAGCTCTTCTGGTTTGTTATCGTTAAATTAATGAGACTTTGTTGTTTAAGGATTCTAATTTTGGTAAATTAACATTTCAGTTTAGTCCCTCAAGTTAAATATATTGTACTACTTTTTGGAGAAGGGAAATATCTTTTGGATTTAAAAGGGCCGTATAGGAGTTAGTTGGAAGAAATGCTAAAGGAAAAGAAATTAAGGAAAAAGAAAAAGAGCCCTAGCCCCAATTTCATTTATCCCTCTCCCCTTCACGAATCAGACGCCCAACTCCCCCTCAGCTCTCAGCCTTTGTCCATCGCTTCATGAAGGGGGCAGCCTTCGGCCAACAAATCCGACGAGGCGCTCAACGACGATGCAAGAGGCGAATCCGGCGACGCCCCTCGTCTTCCTCCGATCATCGATGTTCGGCAGTGGCTCAACCCAAGCGACCGCGCGATGAGCTTCGCGACAGATGGGGATCCTCAACTCCCTTCTTCGGCGTTTGCAGCCGGTGGCGACAACCTCCGACGAGGATGGGTCCTTCATCCTCAAGCGTGCGCGCGACAACCTCTTCGCCGTAGACGAACGACTGGCCTCGCGAAAAGCGGGTTCCATCGACGCCCTCCTAGGGGCGATCTCCTTCACGACGGTGAATCCCTTGCCGCGACGACGCGCGATCTGACGGCGGCACCTTCTGGTGGTTCGCGGCGAGTTCAGACGTCATTGGCGTGTGAGAATGCCCAAGGACCTAGATCAAGTTCGTGACAGATCTCATAATTGGGTAAGTTTCTTCTTGTGTTCTTTTCAATCTCTCATTTTAGCATCGTTTCAATAACCTTGATCCTTTAGATGCGGCCTCACTCGCTTGGTTTCGGCGACCATCGACAATTTCCTCTCTTTGGTTTGGACTTCATCGATCACGAACTAGCACACTGTCGTGTCCTTTTGGGTAAGGCAGTAGGTAGCGTGGCGTTCTAACCTCTTTTGATTAATTTATAGCTGGTGTAATTAATATCCCAACGCACCTCTTTTGATTAATTTATAGCTGGTGTAATTAATATCCCAACGCATAGGAACCGTCTGTTTGCAGCTCTCGATCCATTCAGAATATCGCCGAATACCCACCTACAAGGGATTGAGTTAGTTGGGTGAAACTTAAGCGGTAAGGCTTCTTTTCAGCACATTTAAGCGTATCTTAAGCTGCTGGAAATTTATTCCTAATTCTTGGATTGTTCTGTTTGAAGTCTAGGTTCAATTTGGAGTGTTCGAATCAAGGGTTAAACGGTTTGAGGACCTTGAGTTGTTTTAGGAGTTCTTAGGTAAGTAGTTCTTACTTGTGGAGTCTGTTTGATATTTGCTATATGTTCGAACGCATGCTTTACTCATTACATTATATTATGTGTTATATGAACCGTGTATGTTGTTGTGTCTCTGATAAGACTAAGCACATCTGAGTGCTTAGCAATACATATGTTTTAGTTTACGATCTCTTTGATAAGACTAAGCACATGTGAGTGCTTAGCATAATCGTGTGCTGTTGGTTATATATGTTCTCTGTTAAGACTAAGCACATATGAGTGCTTAGCAATACGTGTTGTTGAATATGGTTTCTTTGATAGGGCTTTGCACTACTGAGTGCTTAGTATATTTGAGTGAGTTTTTGAATATATTGATCTGATGATGCGATCATTGATGTGTGTGTTGCATTGTGGTGAAGTTCTTTGTGTATGATGTGTTGATTGGACAACATGATAAATGTGTTGTGGGTGTGCTGTACATATTCATGTTGGGTGGTTTCGAGTTTGGTCTAGTTACATGACGTAGGATTCATGTAGTCTAGCGAGGTTGTGAGAAAAGAGTGTAACTTGTGGTTACAGGGAATGTTCAGTGAATACTAGTGCGCCTCGGGTACAAATGGTCGAGGGGCAGTATGTCACGGTTGGTTGATTGGTGTTAAGGAAAAAGTGTAACTTGTGGTTACAGAGAATGTTCAGTGAATACTAGTGCGCCTCGGGTACAAATGGTCGAGGGGTAGTATGTCACTAAGGGAAGTAGGGTGAATATCAGTGCACCTCGGGTACAAATGGTCGAGGGGTGATATGTCACCATGGTTTCAGCAAGTGTTGGGCGCCGCGGGAAGGGCCAACACGTTGCAAAGTCATCGGTGCGCCTTGGGTACAAATGGTCAAGGGGCGATGCAACAGTTCGAGGCCTTGGGTATAAATGGTCAAGGGTCGAACGCTGAGCGCCATAGAGAAGTGTCGATGCCCTGGGTACAAATGGTCAGGGGTCGATGTGACTCGAAGGAGTTAGTCTCAGAGGGCTTGTGAGGGCCACGAGTTGAGTTGAGTTGAGTTGAGATAACTCGGTGGAGTCCGAGAGTGGACTTAGGGAACTCAGTAGAGTCTAAGAGAGCTTGTGAAGCTAGGGTTGAGTCGGAGAGGACTCAATAGAGTTTGAGAAGAACTGGATAGAGTTGTTAGTACTCGGTTGTATTTTGAGAGAGCTTGTTAGAACTCAAGTTAGTTGATGGATATGTATGACACGAGTGTATGCATGATGTTGTGGTTATTTATGTATTGAGCATGTTCAAATGATTATTGTTGATATGTTTGATGTGAGAAGCACATCGTTGTGATGCATGTATGTTTGTTGTTTGGTGGCTCCTCAAGTAGGAGCTACTTACCAGTACGTGTTATGTACTGACTCCCACAAATTATGCAATTTTTGCAGGTGATGAGGAATGTTATGGACCTGGTGATGCTGATGAGGAGGCTGAGTAAGGATACCATTAGCTAGTTCCTTTGGTAGGAGCTTCGTTGAGCTTAGCTCGGTTATGTTAAGTTGCTTGGGTTTTTAGATTGTCGAACGTTGTAATCTTTATTCCTTATTCTTTATTTTCTTTTCTTTTGGGGCCGAAGTTAATAATGGTAGTTAATAAGGTTTCTTATTGATGTTGGTTGGAATAGGTTTGAAAGGGTTAATAAGGTTGAAAGTTTCTTTAAGTTGTTAGTAGACTCATGATTTGTTTCAAAGTTGATTCTATTATAGCTTGTTGGTTTCTGTTGTGAACGATTTACTGGTTTAAATTGCATAACAGGTGTTAGGTAATTGAATGAGTATTGGGTTTAGGCCGTTATGCTGCCGAAATTTTCGGAGCCTTGCATTTAGATCTAAGTGAAATTAAAAAGTTAGTGTTAGTAACGTTCTCGAGTTTAGTTGAAAATTCGGGGTCGTTACAGGTTGTGTGCAAGTTTTCCACATCATCAAATCGCCGACCAACTTCTCATCCAATACTTCTACGAAGGTATGACACCTCACGATCGATAGATGATCGACGCGACTAGTAGTGGAGCACTAATTGACAAGACTCCCGTGGAAGCCAAACAACTGATTGCAAATATGGAAGCCGATTCCCAGTTGTTCGAAGTCAGAGAGGGAATATGCCAAGTGCACCAGATTAATCAGTCGAGCGAGGTGAATGATATGAAAGCCCAGGTGGCTGAAATGAACAGTCTGTTGAAAACATTGTTGGAGAGAGTATTCGAGACTCAGAAGAGGTTAATGCCATCGGTGGGTATGCTTCCAACCTGATAGCTCCAAAATAGAGCTATCTTTATGTCCCTAATTCTGGCTAAAACCATGACATATATTGATTAAAATGCTTTCTTGTAGGTGATTTCATGGTCGAGAGCTCGGGAAGTCCAAAGACACATTTCGGGGCTTAAAGTGCCGTTTTAGAGCTTCATGGATGCATCGGGAGTGAAATGGCGTAAAGAATCCAAGAGATGGCAAAAATTGCCTTGAAGAGACACATTTTGGCCATCCAAACCCGAGAGCGCACTTGCATGGGCGGCAGCGTCGAGACGCTAGCTCGACGCTGCCAGCGTTGAGACGCTGGCCGAGCGTCTCGACGCCGCCCCAACACCATCCGAAGGACGAGCGCGCCCCAGCGTCGAGACGCCGCCCGAGGGTCTCGACGCCCGCCCGACAAATTTCCAGATAGACGCGCGACAACGTCGAGACGCTGTCCGAGCGTCTCGACGCCCGCGCGCGCGCGCGACGGCCAACTTAGGGCACAGCGTAGAGACGCTTGCCTAGCGTCGAGACGCTCCGACGTTTAAAGGCGTGAAAACGCCATTATTTTGCTAACTTTGGATTCTTCTTCTTCTTCCCCACTTCTTCCTCTCGGGTTTCCACCATTTTTGGACTTCTTCTTCTCCTCTTTGTATGCTACTAAGCTCTTCCATGGGGGATTGGATTTATTCATCCTCCATGGAAGGCTAAACTAAGGTTAGTGATTAATTTCGATTTGGGTTTTGTGAATTATGGATGTTTGGGGAGGTTTGCCCCTTGTAAATGTTGAGATAATTAGCATGTCTTTTTCATTCTCTTGCTTGTTTTTATTCCAATTCTAGCATGTGTAGCTAAATTAGATTGACGCTCTAATTCCTATGCATGATAGAGGGCTAAAGGTTGGGACGTATAATTGCCCAAGCCGCTAGGTTGCACGGGCTTAAGCATGGCTAATTAATTCACTCCAAAGTGACAGTTGGTAATCTGAATTAATTAACGTTTTCATGTTAGGCTTTAGGCGAGAGAGAAACCGGGTTAGTCTTAGGATTAAACCGTCACAGTGTTCCTGTCACTGGCTTATAGTCGATTTAGGGGTCGCGACCTTGGATAGATTATTGGCCAAGTATAATTAGAATTGCACATGTCTAATTATATCTCTGGGTCATTTGAGTTAGGAACTAACCAAATGAATTGTGTGCATAAGCATGTTTAGTTAAGAAATTATATCGATGATCCGAACATCCATAACGATCAATTTCATTTCTCGAAGTTAAGCGCAACCGTTTAAATTCTTGCACTCGTCATTTAAATTTTCCGTTAGCTTGCATATTAGGAGCTCCCTTCCCCCCAAACCAAATTACCATTCTTTTATTGTGCATACTTTTTATAATTAGTGGCAAGAGATTTTTTAACTTAATAAAATTTCTCTAATGTTCAGGTTGTCGAGACCCGCCAAAATAACATTTATAAATCCGATACAACAGAGCTTTGCAGCTAGTGGTAGTCGGGTGTCGAACCACAAGGAACCTAAATTATTTCCTCTTAATTAACTTCTATTTGTTCTTAATAAAACTCAAATTAAAACAGAAAAATAAAGGGGAAAACGCTAACGGAGAATTAAACTTAAAACAGAAAAATAGCTAACGGAAAAATAAAATAAAATGCGACAAAAATAAATGCAAGAAAAATAAACGGAACACGTGCTCCTAATTTGAGTGTCGGGATTGGTTGTTGATGTAGTTCGGATCACAGACACAAAATATACTTAACCGGTTTTTGTTAACACTCACACACATTAAAAGACCCAATTAAAACAAGTGCTCCCATGCTTTAATTAGAACTAATAATCCCAATTAATTAGAAAAGAGGTGACGACTCTAGACTATGCTTCGCTAATAATTCTAACTTAGGGGCGATCGCTCTCCCAAATTAGGATTAGTCGCGAGCGACGGGTATTCATGCAACGAGCCAATTGATGAAATCTCTATCAATGGGACTCGATTTTATTCTATCTCTATAATTTATCAACAACCCAAACAAATGTGGCCACATTTAATTCAAAATGCTAGATTTAATTACTCAAAACATGAAGTGCGATCGCTAAGTCATGAATCTTTAATCTACCAACACACAATTTACTAAACGGGTGTCAACCATTAAGAAAATCACGTTGGACATTAAGATTGATGCTAGAGATGAATTGAATGCTATAACAAGCCAAGAAGATGATGAAAAGAACAGATCTCACCTAATACATCAACAACACAAACCCTAAACCCAAATTAGAGCACTTACCTTAGTTGCCCGTTGTGAAAATCAAGAGAAATCAACAAGAAATCAACTATAATGTATTAGAATGGGTAAGAATAAGGTTTTGGCTCAAGAATCGAGCTCTACAACAAATGGGGGCGGAAAAATTGAGAGAGAATTACCTAAAATCAGCAAAAACGGACTTAAATACCCATTTCTGCGTCAGAATAGCGCCTAGGCGCCATAAGTCAGCGCCTAGGCGCCACGGGCGCGTGCGCACAGAATCGGGACAGCGCCTAGGCGCTGAGCTCTCTGGAAAATTTACAAACCGGGTATTTTTGTTGACTTTTAATGTCGGGCTTCAGCTGACTTTAGATGACAGGCATTTTGCGTCAAGGAAGGGGCGCGCGGCTGGGGCGAGGCGAGGACGCGCGCGGACTTACGATGACGGGCGGGCAGAGCGCGCGCGGGCGTGGGCGAGGCGAGGCGGCGCGCGCGGACCTTCGATGACGGACGCGCGGGCGTGGGCCGTCTGGGCGCGGGCGTGGGCGTCTGGTTCCGTTGGGCGCCTGGGCGTTAGGTGCCGGCGCCTGGGCGCTGCCCTCTCGGATCTAAGCCCAATTTTGGGTCGTTTTGGCTCCCGAGCTCCGTTTGGCCTATCTTTTTTATCCGAACACTTCCCGAAACCTCTTAAATGACCGTTTTAGCCCCGAAAATCATAATTGGACTTCCCGAGCTCTTCGCCACGAAAACACCTATAATAAGGCAATTTAACTAAATTAAGCATGACATTTAGCTAGATTTAAGGCTATAATTATAGCTCTATTTTAGAGCTATCAAAATACCCCCCACCTGAATCTTGCTAGTCCTCGAGCAAGGAACACTTAGATTTATCTCATAGAAATAAACATGCATGCTGACGACTCGAATCTCAATACTTGCAAAAACAAGATAATCATGCTAACGGAAAACAATCAAGCATATGCATAAATTGTGAATATTTCAAAATATTAACTCCTATTCCCTAACGTGTGTGTGTGATTAGCGTCTCCTATCCTAGCTTCCATAGACCCGGAACCACCTTAATCGATCCTAATACTCATCTTCCCCTACTTGGCAATAAGATCAGTCTAATGGCTTTTCAATGTCAGAAAGAATAACAAAACAAAAGGCCTAACTATTTTTTCTCTTTTCGTTTCTTTTCTTGAGAGCCTAACACGTCAAGCTTTTAATTAACTTCACGTTTTTAAGGACTAGTGCTCACTTCCGTTAGTTGCCTTTTCATGCAGTGGTAACCGTGGGTTACACGATCGCCCCTGGTTACACGGGCAACACAGGAAGGAGGAGCACCTCAGAATATATTTCAAACATGCTTTTACTCTCTATGAATTTTTTATAGGCATATAGCTTTGCTAAATCAAATGATTCGTTATAAATTCTAACACATCAAGCCTCCCTAAAGGTACCTTTCGGGGTGACAACGAGTTTTCAGACCAAATAAAATTATTGTAAGCCTACAGAACTAAGAGTAAGAGGTCTACGTGCTCAGTCTATGTAGGGGAATAATCGAATTTTTTTTAAAATATGCTCAAAATATGCATACATTCTCATGGTTTTCTCGCAATGCACAACTATGGAGTATTTACAAACAAATCACAGAAAGTCCTCATCGGACAACATGCATTCAGATTCCTAAACATCTCAAAATTAAAGTATTACATGCTCAAGAACTACAACGAAGTCCAACTATACATTCTACCCCCCACCTAAAAGATTGCATTGTCCTCAATTCATCTAATCCCACAGATAAACAATGATAACGTCAAAAATTAAAGGGAACAAAAACCTCCCTTGAACTTTTGCGGGATCGGTGAGTAGGGATGCGCAACCTCGTCTTCAAAACAGATCCAAAATGCAAATCATCTCTCGCTTATTACCTAAGAAAGCAAGAAAGAGCTAAGCTAGGAAAACAAAAACTAAAAGTAAAGACAAAAATTGAAATACTCATGGGTTGCCTCCCAAGAAGCGCAATTTTTTTAACGTCATTATGCTCGACGTGTTCTCCACTCTGTCAAAGTACGTAAAAATTCTCGTACTTCTTCGGCCCCTTCTTCCTTGAATCAACAAAACCTGCTAAGAGAAGCAAGCTCTTCGACTTTTGGAGGCAGCCGGACAGAGTTGTTATTTTTTTGGTATTTTCAATATATGGAAAAATAAAAGACTCAACAGACTCAAACAAAATAAAAGAAGACTCAACTGACTCAACAAAAATAAAAGACTCGACCAAAGGAGGGATCACATCAAAATTCTCAAGGCAACCAACATCAACAGAATCACAGATGGAAGGGGCCATGCTGTATAAATCTCCTATAATACATATATTATCACAAGATAAAGCAGAAGGAGATAAATTCTCTAGAGGCACAATTGTCACATCCTCATCCATCACAACAACATTTTTAGCACAGGTTGGTTCTACAGCATCCATGAAAAGACTTCCAAAAATATTCTCATTCACAGACATATGCTCGAGCTCATTAGTGCATGAATCCTCAAATAAATTTTCAATACAAAATTCATGCTCTAAGTCAAAATCTACAGGTGGAGATATACTTACCTTGTAAAATTCTCTGAGATCTTCTTCATCACTGGGGGATGCGAAAAATTCTTCCCGAGTATACCACCTCGAAGAAGTCTCAGCTCCACTCCTTAGCTCGTTCACATCACTAGTCTCTTCAAGATGCTCCTCGAGGTCAAGCTCAACTTCCTCGATCTCACCGTTCTTGCCTCCACATGTCAGAAATTCCTCGAATCCTTCCTCAAAATCGGGGTACATCTCCTCAGTGGTATGCTCAACTGGATGATCTTCCTCACCCTCCAATTCCTTCGCAGGATTGAGCAAACGACTTATTTGCTCATTCGCTTCGCAGAGCTTGGCTTCTAACTGAGCCTCGTGCGTTGCCTGCGAATATTGGTGAGTGCTATCAACTAATTCATTGCCATTTGTTCTAGTGACATACCTCGACAATTATTATGAGGAAATTGGTTTTGTTGCTCCTCCATTCCTTGCAACTCAATTTCAGTCTCTAGGCTAGACTGGCGACCTTCATGCGCAAATTGGAGCGTGCTGTTGACTAATTTAACTTAATAAATTTTTTCTAATGTTTAGGTTGTCGAGACCCGCCAAAATAACATTTATAAATCCGATACAACAGAGCTTTGCAACTAGTGGTAGTCGGGTGTCGAACCACAAGGAACCTAAATTATTTCCTCTTAATTAACTTCTATTTGTTCTTAATAAAACTCAAATTAAAACAGAAAAATAAAGGGGGAAAACGCTAACGGAGAATTAAACTTAAAAAAGAAAAATAGCTAACGGAAAAATAAAATAAAATACGACAAAAATAAATGCAAGAAAAATAAACGGAACACGTGCTCCTAATTTGAGTGTCGGGATTGGTTGTTGATGTAGTTCGGATCACAGACAAAAAATATACTTAACCGATTTTTGTTAACACTCACACACATTAAAAGACCCAATTAAAACAAGTGTTCCCATGCTTTAATTAGAACTAATAATCCCAATTAATTAGAAAAGAGGTGACGACTCTAGACTATGCTTCGCTAATAATTCTAACTTAGGGGGCTTCGCTAATAATTCTAACTTAGGGGCGATCGCTCTCCCAAATTAGGATTAGTCGCGAGCGACGGGTATTCATGCAACGAGCCAATTGATGAAATCTCTATCAATGGGACTCGATTTTATTCTATCTCTATAATTTATCAACAACCCAAACAAATGTGGCCACATTTAATTCAAAATGCTAGATTTAATTACTCAAAACATGAAGTGCGATCGCTAAGTCATGAATCTTTAATCTACCAACACACAATTTACTAAACGGGTGTCAACCATTAAGAAAATCATGCTGAACATTAAGATTGATGCTAGAGATGAATTGAATGCTATAACAAGCCAAGAAGATGATGAAAAGAACAGATCTCACCTAATACATCAACAACACAAACCCTAAACCCAAATTAGAGCACTTACCTTAGTTGCCCGTTGTGAAAATCAAGAGAAATCAACAAGAAATCAACTCTACTGTATTAGAATGGGTAAGAATAAGGTTTTGGCTCAAGAATCGAGCTCTACAACAAATGGGGGCGGAAAAATTGAGAGAGAATTACCTAAAATCAGCAAAAACAGACTTAAATACCCATTTCTACGTCAGAATAGTGCCTAGGCGCCATAAGTCAGCGCCTAGGCGCCACGGGCGCGCGCGCACAGAATCGGGACAGCGCCTAGGCGCCATAAGTCAGCACCTAGGCGCTGAGCTCTCTGGAAAATTTACAAACCGGGTATTTTTGTTGACTTTTAATGTCAGGCTTCAGCTGACTTTAGATGACGGGCATTTTGCGTCAAGGAAGGGGCACGCGGCTGGGGCGAGGCGAGGACGCGCGCGGACACGGGCGTGGGCGGGCGAGCGGCGCGCGGACTTACGATGACGAGCGGGCAAAGCGCGTGCGGACGTGGGCGGGCAGAGCGCGCGCGGGCGTGGGCGGTCTGGGCGCGGGCGAGGCAAGGCGGCGCGCGCGGACCTTCGATGACGGGCGCGCGGGCGTGCGGCGCGGGCGTGGGCGGTCTGGACGCGGGCGTGGGCGTCTGGGCGCTGGGCGCTGCCCTCTTGGGTCTAAGCCCAATTTTGGGTCGTTTTGTCTCCCGAGCTCCGTTTGGCCTATCTTTTTTACTCGAACACTTCCCGAAACCTCTTAAATGACCGTTTTAGCCCCAAAAATCATAATTGGACTTCCCGAGCTCTTCGCCACAAAAACACCTATAATAAGGCAATTTAACTAAATTAAGCATGACATTTAGCTAGATTTAAGGCTATAATTATAGCTCTATTTTAGAGCTATCAATTAGCAAACTAGGCTTAGTTAAATTGAATTTCTTATTTCCTTGTGGATCGACCCCGTTACCACTTAGCTGCAAATTGCTCGGTGTATTCGGGTTTACAAATTGTATTTTGGCAAGCCTCGACAGCTTGAATTTGGAGTACCACATAAAGTGCTCTACCACAACCCAAGGAAGTATGACTCGTATTCGAATAATTATAATCTAGGGTGGAGAGATCACCCGAATTTGAGCTACGGGAACAGGGAAGAACAACAGAGATACCAAAATCAATCTTATGAGAGATCTCCCAACACTTTTCATGCCCAGTCCTCCACTTCAGACAACTGATGGAAGAGATGGTGAGGACCATCGTAAATACGACCGACCAGTTTCAAAAGGAAGCTCGCGAGGAGCTGAATAGCCACAAGGCAGAGTTGAAAAGCTTGAACAAGCAACTGACCCAGATGACCGTGTCAATAAGCAAATTGGAAAGCAAGAGTTCAGGGAAGCTTCCTTCCGAAACGACCATAAACTCATGTCAAAATGTGAGTGCGATCAACCTGAGAAGTGGGAAGTCGGTTCCCATTAATGTTGGAATTGAGAAGGAAGAAAAGAATGGCAAGCATGTTGCATCCTTCCCGAACTACCTTGTGTAAGATGAATCTGAAAGGAAAGAAAATTTGAATGAGGAAGTACTAGTCAATATTCCCATAACCCTTCCTCAGTAGCCTTGCAAAGCCTAAGGAAGTGAATGAAGATGAGGAAGTCTTGAAGACTTTCCAGAAGGTGATGGTGAATATCCCGCTTCTTGAGGTTGTGAAGCAAATTCCTAAATATGCCAAATTTCTGAAGAGCTGGTGTACTGGTAAGAGAAAACTAAAAATGAATGATGAAAAGAAAAATGAGAATGTGTCGGCAATATTCCCATGTTCGTTGCTAATCAAATGTGAGGACCAGGTACTTTTACTCTTCCTTGCAGGATAGAGAAAAAAATTATGAAAAATGCCATGCTAGATCTAGGTGCATCCATTAATGTTATGTCTTATGCTCTGTTCCAAGAACTTAAACTGAATGAAATGCATAAGACTAGTGTTGTGGTGCAATTAGTTGATGGATATTGCATCAATCCAATAGGGAAAGCCGAGGACATTCTTGTGAGTGTTGATAATATGCTATTTCCTGCAGATTTCTATATATTGGATATGAAAGAAAAAAAATCATTGAATGTTTCTTCTTCCATTTTGTTAGGACGTCCCTTTTGTTGGGTTTTATGTCCTAAAACTCGTGGTTTGTAAACTGTTATGTTTGCAAATACTCTATTTAGAATAAAAAGTTATTATTTTCATTCAGTAAAAGAGTTTACTGGAATAAAGTGAAACGTGTTTATGTTAACCTATACCAATTACCAACACCCATGGCTGAATATGAGTACTTGAGCCTCATGTATGACATGATTGTGGATCAGGCTCAAGTAGTCAGTCAAAACGGTCTATAGTATACGAATAAGGCTGAGTACCTTATCCTGGTAACACTATGGGATGCAGATCACATTGTATTGTACAAAATGATGTGATCCGAATCGTTTCACATGGAGATGTGCGAGTGAGGGCGTCTTGTGCAAAGAGTTTGTATAAGATAGAACCGCGAAATATGTTCTCTCTTTATAACACTGTTTACTGATGAGACCGGCATTTTTATTTGATGACCTAGGTAACTCGATCTCAATCCTAAGCTCGCTACGAACTCCTGCTTATTCGAAAGTATCGTTTGACTTGGACGGGTGAGAGTGGCTCATAAGCGCCGACTCAATAAGCCTACCATCTTGGGGATAAAGTCGAATAGGTAGTTGGGGACATAGTACAACAAGATTGTAGTTCACTGATAACTCTTCAAATGAGAGTTATGTTGAGCAAAAAGAATGAGAAGTAGAGTCCTTAGGAGTCGTTAGGATGTTGTAAAGGCTGAAAATGTGTTGATTTAGTGAATATTTGAGAAGAGTCTAGCAATTGAGCCTTGTGTGATAATTTTACATATTTGAGCTTGATTGTGCATAAATAATTTTGCTTTTATCTTCTCAGGTGTCGCTACAATCTCGCGTGGGTCGTAGCATGTAGCGAAGAGTGTCCAGTGTTTATGAGAAGCTTTGCGGCCGCATCGCGGTAGCAAAGCTGACATCTTTAAGAAACTTTGCGGGCGCGAAGCATCAACAAAAGTTGTACCTGATCCAGCAGAATTGTCAGCACTTGTCCCCCGCCGTATTCTCAAAATGCCTTTTCCATTTCCAGCCCTCCAATGAGGATGCAGAGGCCATTTTAGGGCGAACTTTGATGAAAACCCTGGAGTATATATAGAAAAAGGAGGAGAGAGACAAATCATCTTTGAGGGAAGAGAGTTGTTAGAATTCTAGAGGAAGCTCTCGGTTTCAGAGCTTTTGGGAAGAAGAGAAGAATTCCTCCATTGAAGCAGTCTCCTCGAATGCTCGAGTTGTGCAGCAAGCACCTGAAGAAGAGTTGAAAGGAATATATAGCTGAAGAGAATCGAAGTGTTGTTAAGATTTGCAGCACCCAAAGGGCCTGAAGACTTCTTACTGTTTTATGTTCTTTCTCTAACTGTTCTAGTGTTCTTTCTCCACTGTCAACTTTTATTATACTAGTATTTCTTAGTTATGAACCTTGCTGTTGTTTTGAGTTTCTTTTGTAGTATGAGTAGCTAAATCCGCAAGGGTTGTCTAGGATGATTCAATAGTGAGTAGATCATTATTTCAACACTTGATTGACATGACATGTTCTGAGCATATGTGTTCTTAATCTAACAATGCATTTTCGACCAACCATCCATTATGTGTTAATGATTTCTGAACCTCCGAGAGGAGTAGGGAGTCTGAGTCATATGTTCATGCTAGCCTTTCACGGTAACCAGAGAGAAGGTGAAGCTTAGTCACTCTCCTAGCACGTCAGATAACATAGTTGTACGAATAGGATGCTAGCCTCATTTGGATATGAATGAACCGAAGTCCTAATGCTCAAGATCGAGAGATCTTGTGTGTAATTGCTAGAACGGTGCATATGCTTGTTTAATCGCAACTGAGGTATTGATCTATGAACTATTGTATGAATCCTAGCCTTCCTTGTCTGTCACTCAAGGATTTCTATGTCAGTTCTTTGGTTGCTAATATTTTGCTAGTCTCGCATCGATTTTTGTCCCTTACATTTTAAGCAAGTCAATGTTCTGTTACGCCTTGTGAATTTTTCTTCCTTGCTTAGTCTTAGGTTTGCGTTTATTTTGCGTTATTTACAATTTCACAACACCCTCCATACAACAATCTGTCACTAGTTACTTCTCTAAGTTAACACATCTGAATTGTGGCTGCTTACACAAATCTCTGTGGGAATCGACATAAATGATACTTATTACTTGCTGCAGACCATGTATACTTGCATGAATTGAGTGCTCTCTACACCTATTTACACCCACACTAAGCACGCAACATTCACTTCTAACCCGCTCTTCAGGGTTAATAGATAGGTTGTTCCCTTAATAGCTTACTTTGGGGCTTGAACAATTAGCGCGCACACTCTCATGAGATGAGAGGATTAATTGATCTGTTGGTTGGACCACAAATCTATTGTTCATTAGAGGTGTTAGTGGTACTTAATGAACAAGATGTAATGCAGGGGTTAAATGGTTTAAATGACCCAGTTGTGATTACGAACAACCTGTGAAGGGTCGACTTGCCCGTGACGGTTATATCAGAGGACATAATATATCTACAGAGAGGAGAGTGCAGCCCTCGGACTATAGTGGAGTCTCCGGGGGTTAACGAATGTTGATTAGTTCGGTTAAAAGAGTTTTGACCGAATAATCTTGTATCGTTGGAGCTCATGATCTGTAGGTCCTTTAGGTTCTCCTAGCTAGCACAGATAACACCGTGCAACAATATAAGAGAAGATGAAAAAGAAAAAGAATTTGAATTGTTAAAATTCGGCTTGTGGAAGAATGATGGATATATTTAAATATGATTTAAATATGGGAATGATCTAAAACATGAATCTGATTCATGTGCAAAAAGTCGGTTTTCGAAAAATCGGATTTAGCCATATTATTTAATTAATATTTGATATTGAATTAAATAATATTAATTAATTAAAAACTTTAATTAATTAATTAAATATATATATATATAATTTATTAAAAAGTTTAATAAATAAAATATTTATTATTATTTAAAATTAATTGTGAATTAATTTTATTTATAATAATATATAGGGCTGGTTGCACAAATAGCAATCAGGTCCAAACTAATTGCAAATTTAGCAAACTTTAAAATGTTTTGCAAATATGGCAAAAAAAACCCGTTTCTATCATTGATAGACTTTATTATATCACTGATAGACTTCTATCAATGATAGACTTCTATCAATGATAGACTATTATCTCAGATAGACTATTATCACCGACAAAAATCTATAAAAAGCTGAGGTGATCAGCGATAGACTTCTATCAGTCATAAGATATCAGCGATAGAAATTGCTATATCCGCAAAATTTTTAAAAACATGCTATATTTGCAAACAATAAGTCTTAAATTGTCATTTACTACAATTTCCCTAATATATATATATATATATATATTTGGTGGTTTTTTTGCATGCCTGCCATTTGTCTAATCTATTTAGCTAATGGTTTTTTAGTGGATTTTGGGTTGTTAATTTGAACTTCTTTTCTATATTTGGAGTTGGGATTTTTTTCTTCACCGAGGTTATGCTGAAGTTCAAAAAGAAAAGAAAACTTCATAGCCCCTCTGTTCTTCTCAGCTTCCATCAGTTTCTTTCTTTGTTTTATTTTTCTCTTTTCTAACGGAGTCCCACAACTCCGTTGCTCGACGTCGAGGATAGCGGGACACTAGAGGAGGTCCTCGAGGCGTTCGTGAGAAGAGACTCGAAGTGTTCGTGAGGAGAAACGACCGACGGATCTTGAAGAAATTGGAACTACAAGGGTATGTATTCTAAATTTCTTATTTCCATCGTTTGAGCATGTTTTCTATTTGTTAAATTGATAAAATTAGAGTATCATCGATCCAAAATCGCTTCCGCAGCGTGATACGCTCCATCAATTGGTATCAGAGCATATTTTGATCAACTCAATTTGCATCAATTTAAATTGGTGGGTATTTTAATTTAGAAATTGTTTCTAAATGGACGTCTAAAGTTAATATCGGTTTTGGCATTGTTTCTTTTTTAATTTCATTATTTGTAATTGCCCGAGAATGTATGGGCTTTAATGTGTGCTGAAGAGTCTGTATTTTTTAGATTTATTAGAGTCCATATAGGTTTCTTTGTGAAAGAAGCTCGAGTTTTGAACTCGCTGAAATGTTCGGTGTAAGTTCAAACTCGTTCTAGGCGATACAAAGAGAAGCTCGAAGAGAAATTGACCGAAGTTTTCGGGGGAGCAAGCTTGTCCAAGGCGGTATGAAGAGTTCAAAGTCCGCTCAAAACTTAGCTTGTTGTTCAAGCTTGTAATAAATTAGTTATTGCTTGCTTGATGCCAAAATCGGTCCACTTTAGTGTGTTTAATTAATTATGCATTGCGAATGTATGTTTTAATTAAATTTCATGTTTGTATGTGCATATAGTATGCGATATAGATTAAAAATCCCACCGTAGGAAGCATGCTCCATGCATTAAAAATATGTTATAAGTGTTATAATATATAATATGCATATTTGGGAATTCAAGAGTATTAATATAAGAGTTATATTAATTCATGAATTAGATGCTGTTAGTTTAATAGAATAATTGATATAAGTGTTATATTAATTATGAAATTAAACATACAACATAGGTTACCCTGATTTTATGCATATTGTAAGTTATAAGTGTTATAATGTACATGATGCATGTTTTATTCATGAGTATTAATATAAGAGTTATATTAATTCATGAATTAGATGTTGTTTGCTTAATAAAATAATTGATATAAGTGTTATATTAATTATGAAATTAAACATCCAACATTAGATACATATTGTATGTTATAAGTGTTATAATGTATAGGTTGCATGCTTAATTAAGAGAATCGATATAAGTTTTATATTGATTATGAATTGTGAGTTGTATGTTTAAGAGCATAATCGATATAAGTGTTATATTGATTATGAAGTTAAATATTCAACTTGTCATGCCTTAGCGATGCATGTTTGAGAAGCATGTAGATGGTTGTTGTAGAAACTCTAGTTTTTGGAAGCGTTGTAAAAATGGTGTCGCAACGTTTTTGCGACGCGGAGCGGCCGACAACCTTCTGTTAAACAGGGATTTTCACAAAAAAAATGGAGTCGCCACCAATCATTTCGGGTGTGATTGGTCACCTAAAAAACACGGTCTACGAAGTAAAAAAACAAGGTTCGGGGGTCGTTTGAGTGTAGGGAAGGTGTTAGCCCCCTACAACATCTCATTTAAAAACGGTAGCCAAAACGTTTTATCCTAACTATCTAGTTAATTTTGTCAAACCGAGCATAGCTCAATTGGCATAAGGTTGTACCTGTGATTAAGAGTTCATGGGTTCAATCCTCGCATTTATTAAAAACATCGTTGCAAAAAAAACTATATAGTTAATTTTAAATGGTTCTTAACAAATAAAATAAACGATTAAAAATAAAATAATGTCTCAACTAATCATACCCTAACTTTAAAATAAAGTAGGGATTTGATTTTGTGAGCGAAATTGTTAATTTTGCCATTAATCGCCCTAATCTCGATATCGAGATCATATGACAAAACAAAAATTTTAAAAATCATTAAATAAAATTGTTTTGTTTCAAATTGAATTTGAATTCTGATTAAAACTTGAATTAAAATTAAAACATTTTTGTTTAAAAAAAACAAACAATTTGAAATTTAATTTAAAACTTGATTTGAAATAAAATCTTTTGTTTTGAAATCAAAATAAATCGAAATTCAATTTTAAAATTAGAGGAAAGCCTTTTTTTTTTTACCAAAAGGGTGGTTCTTGTAATTAGCGCGTCATGGATGTAACAATAAATCCTCAAAAATAGGGAAATCCTATCTATCCCGGGATTTCATTAAAATTAAAATACCCTCAAGATGAGAGGAACAATCCTTCATCTCTCCCGGGGTTACAAATTAAAATTAAAACACCCTCGAGATGAGAGGAACAATCCTTCATCTCTCCCGAGGTTACAAATTAAAATTAAAACACCCTCGAGATGAGAGGAACAGTCCTTCATCTCTCCCGAGGTTACAAATTAAAACTAAAATACCCTCGAGATGAGAGGAACAATCCTTCATCTCTCCCGGGGTTACAAATTAAAACTAAAATACCCTCGAGATGAGAGGAACAATCCTTCATCTCTCCCGGGGTTACAAATTAAAACTTAAATACCCTCGAGATGAGAGGAACAGTCCTTCATCTCTCCCGGGGTTACAAATTAAAATTAAAATACCATCGAGATGAGAGGAACAGTCCTTCATCTCTCCCGGGGTTACAAATTGAAATTAAAATACCCTCGAGATGAGAGGAACAATCCTTCATCTCTCCCGAGGTTACAAAATAGAATTAATGTAATGCGCATAAAATAACGATAAAGAAAAATAACGAAAATAAAGCGACAATTAAAATAAAGGGCTGGTTGCACAAATAGCAATCAAGCCCAATCTAATTGCAAATTTAGCAAACTTTAAAATGTTTTGCAAATATGACAAAAAAATCTGTTTCTATCACTAATAGACTTCTATCAGTGATAGACTATTATCACTGATAGACTACTATCACTGACAAAAATCTATAAAAAGCTGAGGTGATCAGCGATAGAATTCTATCAGCCATAAGATATCAGCAATAAAAATTGCCATATCCGCAATTTTTTTAAAAGCATGCTATATTTTTAATTATTTTATTCTAAATTGACATCTGTTACAATTTTCCTGAAATAAACGAGTAGGCTAACGTAAATAATCCCGAAAACAAACTTAAAAATTAAAAACAGAAACTAAACAAACCAGCAGGCATATGCGATATGACCTAGGTATATAAAGCATGGTATATATTGAACATGCAGGGGTATATATGGGCACAAAAAAATCAGCCAAATATTAAGTAAATAGAGACAAGGGCATTATGGTAATTTTACTTAAAAACTACAATATTGTTACCCACGCAGCCGCCTGGCCTTCTTCTTCCACGCTTCTTTCATCAGCGCTCCGACCACCGCCGCGCGCCACAGTCTGGGTTCGAGAACGTCACGTTGGCCCGAGGCTGCGCCACCGCTCATCGTCGTGGTGAAGTTGCTACGTCGGAGAGTGTTGTCGTTGGTCTGTTAAGAGGTTGAAGATGATGAGGCCGCCTTCGATCTGAGTTCGTGGTTGCCATCGTCATGGGGGGATCGTCGTCGGCGTCTGGGTCTGTTTCGAGGGAGCTCCTCTTGTGCGTCTAGAGTTGCTGCGAAGTGAGGTTCGCCGTGAAGGGAGCTTGCTCCGCCGTCCGATCTGAGCTTCACCTTGAAGATCCGCCATCGAAATCGAAGTCCGCCGTGGTTCAAGGAAGATGGTGGAGCTCCGTCGTTGTCTGAGGGAAGGGGTCGTTTGGTTCGAGCTTGCACCGCCACAGATCTGAAGGGTCGAAGCCGAAGCTGGCGTCTAGTTCGTCCGCCGTCGGAGGTTGAAGATGAAGAAGTGCGCTGTCGTGGTGGAGCTACGCCGGTGTGGGTTGAAGATGAAGAAGACCGTCGTCTGGAGGAGGTTGAAGACGAAGCTAGCTCTGCCGTCTGGAGGAGGGTCCGCAACTGCTAGTTCGTGAGGGTGAAGCTCTGGGCTGTTGAAGCGTCGTCGTCTGGTTCGTAAGGGAGACCGCCGCAGCTGCTGGTTCAAGCAGAGGTCAAGTCGTCGGTTCGTGAAGGTCCTCCGCCATGCGCGGTGGCTCTTCGCCGCGAGCCCGCCGTTGTGCGCCGCCGTGAGGTGCCGGAGTTGGGTTGTGGTCGGATTTGATGGAGGTAATGGAATGGAGAAGAAGATAATGAATAGTGAGGAGAGAGAATACGGGAGAAAATGATTTTTTAATTAATTTTGGAATCCTCCCAATTTTGTCCCATCTGATTTGTCCTATTATCCTAAAATGATACCCCAAATTAGAACTCTAAATTAGAACCCCTAAACAGGAATCCCGAGACACCAAACCCTAAAATAATAAACCCTAAACCGGAATCCCGAGACAGAGACACCTAAATTGAGAACCCTAAAATAAGACCTGGACGCCTGAACGATCCACTAACAGAAGACAAATCGGGTGATTTTCGCTGAAAATAACAGGAAAATGACGAAATTAAAGAAAAACTAAAAAATACTTAAAAATAAGTGAAAAAACATAAAATGATGTGAAAAATCCAAAATGATGATAAATAAGGCCGGACGAAATACGGTATCAACAGCTTGCCCCTCTTTGTATATCCTTGAAGAATTGAAAGGGTAGACAAATGATAAAGACAAAGTATTTGGGCGGCCACAAATGTTTATCATCAACAACAACGTGGACCTGGGTTGAGCAAGCCTCGACCGCTAATCATGGATTAGGGTTCGATTTAACCAAACGAGAATTTAAACGGACCTGGTTTGAACCGGCTTCGACCGCTAATCTTGGATTAGGGTTCAATTTAACCAACAGAAACTTAAACGGACCTGATTTTGCCAGGCTTCGACCGGCTAATCTTGGATTAGGGTTCGATTTAACCAACATGAATTTAAACGGACCTAGTTTTGCCAGGCTTCGACCAGCTAATCTTGGATTAGGGTTCGATTTAACCAATAGGAATTTAAACGGACCTGGTTTTGCCAGGCTTCGACCAACTAATCTTGGATTATGGTTCGATTTAACCAACAAGAATTTAAACGGACCTGGTTTTGCCAGGCTTTGACCAACTAATCTTGGATTAGGGTTCGATTTAACAAACATGAATTTAAACGGACCTGGTTTTGCCAGGCTTCGACCGCTAATGTTGGATTAGGGTTCGATTTAACCTACAGAAATTTAAACGGGCCTGGTTTTGCCAAGCTTCGACCGCTAATCTTGGATTAGAGTTCGATTTAACCAACATGAATTTAAACGGACCTGGTTTTGCCAGGCTTCGACCAACTAATCATGGATTAGGGTTCAATTTAACCAACAAGAATTTAAACGGACCTGGTTTTGTCAGGCTTTGACCAACTAATCTTGAATTAGGGTTCGATTTAACCAACACGAATTTAAACGGACCTGGTTTTGCCAGGCTTCAACCAGCTAATCTTGGATTAGGGTTCGATTTAACCAACAGGAATTTAAAAGCAGAGTGAGATGAGTGAGAGTTTTTTGTTTTGTGTGTGTGTGTGTGAGACAACAATTTTTATTTCAAAACTTAGTTGTCAAAACAAAAGACAGCGATTTTTATTTCAAAACTTAGCTGCAAAACAAAAGACAACGGATTTTATTTCAAAACTTAGTTGCAAAACAAAAGACAACGGTTTTTATTTTAAGACTTAGTTGTCGAACAAAAGACAACGGTTTTTATTTCAAAACTTAGCTGCAAAACAAAAGACTTGGAAAAAACTTTTTGGAAAACATTAGAAACTCTCATGAATATGAAGAAGTCCTAAATGCATGAGTTATTTTTTGAATATGAACTGATGAGACTGACCCTGAATGAGAATATGATGCAAATGCGAGTTGAAAAATGTGATGGATTGATGATTAACCCTCAAACGAGAATATGATGTCAATGCGAGTTGCAAAATGTGACTCGAATGTCGCACAAAACATGAGTGCATGCGTTGATATGCAATGGCCAGGATGAAACAAAGTTCATTAATTCTGAGAAGCAACAATGCAATTTAAATTTTTATGAAGATATGTCTTGATTCTCTTGGCTTGGCCAATGGATTTGACTTTGGAAGCATGAAGCAATGATGCATATGCATGCTAATGGTAGAAAACGAATGTGTATGAATGCAACATGTGTGCATAATATGTTAAAGGTAATGAATGTCATGAATGCACATGTATGCATGTGCATTAACAAAATGTCATAAATGTAGCATGTATGCATGAGCATGCTAGGAGTAGAATGATGAATGTCATGAATGTGGTATGTATGCACAATACTGATGCATGTGCATCCTAAGGATAGGATAATGTCATGAATGCAACATGTGCACATATGCTTGTTGAGGGTAGAAGAATGATTGAATGCAACATGCGTGCATAATATGTTAAAGGTGATGAATGATTAAATGTATCATGTTGAGGGTAGAAGAATGATCGAATGCAACGTGTATGCACGAATAATATGATCTACCATCTAGCCATGTTTTTTTTTTTTTTTTTTTTGAATGATTTCACCTGAGAGAAACTAAATGTGTTAGTCCTAGATCACTCAACCATATCGGACATTGTCGGTTGTTGGGTAGATTCTCATGTGCTAGGTTAAAGAACTTATCAAAAGTAATTGATAATGTTGAATATTTTATGATTAAACTGCTTCGTAACTTAACCTTGTAATGAATCGGAATGTTGGATTATAAGAAAGTGGATTTAGATTTAGAAATATGGAATGACAGCTAGTGAATACTGAATTGAAGATTTTTTTTTATTATATTTTTTTTATGTACGCAAATGAAGGATGAATTGAAGGTTTTTTTTTTTTTTTTTTTAATTATATTTTTTTTATGTACGCAAATGAAGGAAGAAATGCGAAGGAAGACGTAGTACTCGCATGTTTTCAGAAGATCTCTTGGACAATAAGAGATTTAAAACCTTTTCACATTTGAGTGAGAAATTGGAAATTGGTTAGATGAAAAGATGAGTGATATGACTCCATTTCCTCGGACAAAAGTTTTGAGAGAGCTAGAAGTAGCTTCTTAAGAAATTCTCGCTTTCTTTGAGTAAGCTCGAGGTTTTTGATGATATTTGATCCAGCGTGGCAAATGCGTAAGCTTTGCCCCAATTTTGCAGATGTTGATCCGACGTGGCAAAGACGTAGGCTTTGCCCCAGTATTGATGATGTGTGACTGAGATACCCCTAGTTTTGCGAGACGTAACCTCTTGATCTACTGATTGCACCACCTTAACAAATTTTTGTTTTTGAAATGATGCAGTAAAATGCTCCAACTTGATGGTGACTTCGCTCTATTGTGGCAAAGACGTAGGCTTTGCCCCAGTGTTGCAAAGACAAAGGTTTTGCCCCAGCCTAATGATGTTGGTCCAGCGTGTGGCAAAGGTGTAGGCTTTATCCCCAGTTTTGCAAAGGTGAAGGCTTTGCCCCAGTTTTGCTGATGTTCAAATGAGACACTTCAAGCTTTGATGTAGTTCTTGATCAATTGATTTCGCCAATCTCAATTATTATTATTAATTTTTTTTGTTTTTTTTAGACGTGATGCAGTAAAGTGTTCGAACTTGTAGACGGTGGCTTCGCTCTATTTGTGGCAAAGACGTGGGCTTTGCACCAGTGTTGCAAAGATGAAGGCTTTGACCTAGTGTTGCGAAGACGAGGGCTTTGACCCAGTGTTGCGAAGACGAGGGCTTTGACCCAGTGTTGCGAAGAGGAGGGCTTTGCCCAGTGTTGCGAAGATGAGGGCTTTGCCCCAACTTATCGATTTACCACGAAGATCTTTCAAGCATCTTCAAGATGTAGCTTTTATTGTATTATCCTTGCGTTTTTTTTTAAGGTACAACCAAACCATAATGCTACTCTAGAAGACATTCCATATGATTTCTTTATCCATGCTCCTTGGAATCGCGATGATGTTAACCCCAAGCAGAAATTCTTTTAAAACCTTGAGATAATTTCCAAAGTTACTATATTTCTAGCTCTCGAAATCAACATTCTTAGTTCTGGAATCAATTTCTAATCGAGGAAAGAGATATCAAAGAATAGGAAAAAGGAGAATGAATTTATAAAGATGAAGCTGGAATAGTTGTACATGAGAAATTACAAGTCTTAATTAATGAAACAGTAAATCACAAGCATTCAACATTATTTCATTACATCTGAAGCTCTCCTAGTAACTTCTGGTGGATAATTTTGAGAGGTTCGCCACATAATTGAGTGCGACATGCTTAGCAAAAGGCTTGGTGGGTAGAAAAATGTAGAGATACACCGTATAAATGTAGATGGTGAAATTAACCAGATATTTTACGGTGGATCTACAAATTGAGTAGATTGCCTAAAAAATTATGTGTGGTATGCAGATACAAGTAGGGATGGCAACGGGGCGGGGCGGGGTCGGGGATGCACTCCCCATCCCCGTCCCCGCGGGGATTTTTCATCCCCATCCCCGCCCCGTTCTCCGTTTTGAGAAGTCGGGGTCAGGGTCGGGGAATCCCCGTTCGGGGATCGGGTCCCCGCGGGGAAAAAATCCCCGTCTCTTTGTTTGTTTTTTTTTTAAAAAAAAAAAAAATTAAATAAATATATTAAAATTATGTATCATTTCTTGGTTAAAATTAGTATTATTATTGTTTTATTTATTTAAAACTAATTATAAAAAAAATATTTAATATTTTTAGTAAGAAAATTATTATATTATGAAATTAATTAAAAAAATAAAATAAAATATATATATATAAACTAACAGTAAGTAAATTAAAAATTTTTTGAAAAATAATATATATAAAATATTACTATATTATATAAATATAATATATATTATATATATATTTTTTTAAAAAATTAATAAAAAACTATTCGGGGCGGGTTCGGGGCCGGGGACGGGGCGGGGATGGGGATTTTTTAAAAAAATACCCTAAACCCTAAACCCTAAACCCTAAACCCCATCCCCGCCCCGTCCCCGACCGGGGACCCGAATAAAATCCCCGGTTTGACCCCGTACCCGGTCAAACCGGGGATTCCCCGACCCGATTGGGTCGGGACCCGCGGGGAATTTTGCCATCCCTAGATACAAGGTTTTACAGTGAGTAATTTTGAACAGTCACTGCAAGATGGGTTTGCCCCAGTGTGATAATTAAAACACTACTCAGTGGGGTATGAAGGTCAAAATAATGCTCTTCTCGAAAATGGAATTTAACTTAAAAGGCTTGAGAGGGGTATTTGAAAAGGTAATGAAATGGTTGAGACTTGACAAATTTCTCATATAAAAGTAGTGAAAGCAACTTTTTTTTTTTTTTTTTTTTTTTTTTTTTTTTTTTTTTTTGGTACGCAACACCATGATTTTGTCCTTAATTCTTGCAAAGGTTTCAACTAATAAGAACGATTAAAACAGATTAAAACAATCACAAGAATTGTTAAGTAAACACACAAAATAATTTTTTTGATTTGTTTTTTTTTTTAAATGCAAGTGATGAGATTTTTAATTTCAAACGCAACCCCTTTTTGTTCTTTTTCCATTTTGTTTTGTTTTGTTTTCTATTATTACATATTGGTAATTATATTCTTAAATTTATCCTAAATATTTCACACTACTTTTTCGTATTTTCTTTCTTCTGTTTTTTTTTTTCATTATTTTTTTAAGATTCTCATATTTGTTGTTTTTTTTAAGATTTCATAAATATCTAAAAAAAATATAAAATAATATTAAAATATATTTGATATCATTTTTAAATAAATAAATAAAACTAAATAAAAATATACAATATTATAATTATAATTATAATTTATTATTTAAAAGTATTTTATAAGTCTCTCAACTTTCAATTTTGTATCTAATAAGTTCTTGAAATTTTTGAATTTTTTTAAAAATAATTTAACTATTATATAAAATTTCAATTTAATATCTAATGAATCCTTAAAATTTTAATTTTGTATCCAGTATATCTGTGAATTTTAAAAGATTCGGAAGTCAGAGACTAAATTTGTAATTTATAAAGTTCAAGGACCAAATAGATATAAAGAGTAGACATAAACCTCAAAGTTCAACGACTAAATTTATAATTTTATCTATAACTTATATTTATATATGCGTTCAAAATTATTTTAATACGAATTTGTGTCATCGACATTAAGTTTCGAATCTCCCTACTATGATTAAAAAAATTCATACTATATATCAATGTGTTCAAAATTATATTCATATATATGAATTTAAGCCCCCTCTCACTTCAAGTTCTGGATCCGCCACTAGATGAAACTATCTGATGCAACCAATGCATTTCATTTTTTTTTTTGTGACATTTCACAAAAATGAAATAATGCATGAACAAATTTCATGATGTGATGACGTGGTGTTATGCAATGATTTTGATTTTCTATCCTCCAAAATGAAACGATACCTGCATGGACACCTTTTTTATTTTATGCATGATGTTATACAAAATGATTTTCTTTTTTTTTGAGATGTTATGACTTGACATGCAAGATGAGCTCACGAATGCACAATATTATGCAAATGATTTTTTACCTTTTTTGAGATATTATGAATTGACATGCAAGATGAATTAATGCATATTTTTGGTTTTATGTGTGAATTTTTATGCATGCCTTTGAGACTCTATGTATGCCATGCAAAGTGAAATAATGCATGCATGGACATTTTCTATGATGCCTGTGATTTTTTTTTTATTATTATTATTTGCCATGCAAATGTTTTAATACCGAAACATTTTTTTTATTATGTGATGAATTTTGGTGCATGTACAAAATTATACAATGCAACGAATGATGAAATGTTATGACTTCTCGTTCAAATGAAATAATGCATGAACCTCTTTTATGACGTGATGATGTGATGAACTTTGATGCATGCTTAATGAATTAAGAATGTATGGACATTCTTTTTGTGAATGCATGATGATATGCAACTGAATGATAATTCGACATGCAAAATGTATTTATGAAGCATGAACATTTTTTATTACGCATGAGGATATGCACTTGAATTATAATTCGACATGCAAAATGAATTTATGATACATGAACATTGTTTCTATTATGATGATATGCAATTTAATGAATGACAAATGATCAAACGACACGCAAAATGAGTTTATAATACATGGCCATTTTTTATTATGCATAATGATATGCGATTGAATGATAAACAAATGATCAAACGACATGCAAAATGAGATGATGCATAGACATTTTTTTTATGCATGATGATATGCAATGAAATGATAAACAAATGATCAAACGACATGAAAATAAATTTATGATGCATGAACATTTTTTTAATATGCATGATGATATTGCAATGAAATGATAAATAAATGATCAAACGACATGCAAAATGAGATAATGCATGAACATTTTTTTTTTTACGCATGATGATATGCAATGGAATGATAAACAAATGATCAAACGACATGCGAAATGAGATAATGCATGGACATTTTTTTTTATGCATGATGATATGCAATGAAATGATAAACAAATGATCAAACGATATGCGAAATGAGATGATGCATGAACATTTTTTTCTGTGCATGATGATATGCAATGGAATGATAAACAAATGATCAAACGATATGCGAAATGAGATAATGCATGGACATTTTTTTTCTATGCATGATGATATTCAATTGAACGACATGCAAAATGAGATGATGCATGAACATTTTTTTTCGCATGATGATATGCAATTGAATGATTCGACATGCAAAATGAGATGATGCATGGACATTTTTTTCTATGCATGATGATATGCAATCGAATGATAAACAAATGATCAAACGACATGCAAAATCAGATGATGCATGGACATTTTTTTTTTTTTACGCTTGATAATATGCAATTGAATGATTCGACATGCAAAATGAGTTTATGATGCATGGTCATTTTTTTTTTTATGATATACAAATGAGTTTATGGAGAAGTGAAATGACACCATGCAATATGAAATGATTTTTTTGACATGCAAAATGCATGAATTGATGTTTTTATTATGTATGCACGTGTCAAATGAGACCATGCAATATGAGATAATTTTTGACATGCAAAATGCAAGAATTGCTTTTTATTACACGTGCACGTGTGAAATGACACCATGCAATATGAGATAATTTTTTACATTCAAAATGCAAGAATTGCTTTTTATTACACGTGCACGTGTGAAATGACACCATGCAATATGAGATGATTTTGACATGCAAAATGCATGAACTTATGTTTTGATTACACGTGCTCGTATGAAATGACACTGTGCGATTGATGAATGGTCTTTTTTTTTTTTTTTTTTTTAAATGAGAAAATGCATGTATTTTTATGATGTTATGTAATTGATGAAATGATTTTCTATGATTTTATGCATGAACATTTTTTTTTTATTCAAAATGATTTTTAACATGTATGAATGCACATTTTATTATGCATGAGTAAGATGACACTATGCAATTGGGATAATGCCCGTGATGCATGATTTGTTTTTTTTTTTTTTATGTAGGCATGATGTTGTGCAAATGATGGATGATAAATGGGGAATATTTTTGGAATGAACATTTTTATGCATGCAAATGATTTTTTTTTTTTTAAGATTTTGTGTATGTCATGCGAAATGAGATAATGACGCGTGAACATTATTTTTTTTTTTTTTTATGTCATGCAAAACGGAACAATTCACAATTTTTTTCTTATGCATGAATGATGAAATGAAACTCGATTTTTTTTCTTTGCGATGCATAAATGAGATGCAATTAACGAAATGATTTCTTTTTTTGATTTTTTTATGTATGTCTAACCTTAAATGCTCTTAGGAAGGAAACAATTTTTTTTTTTAACGAAGGACTTTATTCGGACGAGAACGTGATTACTCGTGAAAAAATGCATGATTCTTAAATTCTAAGGTGTCGAAATACAAATGATGTTTTTGCTTTTGATTTTTTTTTTTTTGAAAAACTGACGTGTAGAACGAATATCACAAGAAGAAAATTTTTTGAAAACAAAAAAAAAAACGAAAAATGAACAAAGACTTTTCGTGCGCGTTTACGGGGGCAGGTTACATCCTCTCGCGGGTCGACATTACTCGACTCTCCATTCAAAACCTAAATGAGAAAATAAAAACGAATGAAGACTTTTCGTGCGCCTTTACAGGGGCATTTTACGTCCTCTCGTAGGTCGACATTACTCGACTCTCCATTCTAAACCTAAATAAAGAGGTCCCTAATTATAATTGAATGCTAAAAATTAGCAAATGAATTAATTTGAACGAGAATCTTTCGTGTGCCATACAAGGGCGATTATGTCCCCTTGAAGGTCCGCATTACTCGATTATCAGTTCTAAACCTCAGGGGTACTACTCAATTTTTTTTTGTAAAAATAAAAATAAAACACGTAATGAAAATAACACACGCAACTTGAATACGTGAATGAAACTAGCAATATGATATGAGCACGAGAATCAAACATGCGACAATGTAAGTGTATTCTAAAATTCAGAGTTTAGATAATTAACGGTTAGCTCTAGGATGTATATGAGTGTAATTTAGGTTCTAAACAATTCTAAATGAAAACGGTCCCCGAGCATTTCAACTGATTAAACAACGCGAATAACTCGAGTGGAGAATTTCATGCGTCTGCACGAGAACCGAAGTTCCACGAAGGTCACACTACTCAATCTCCGATTCTAATCCTAAAGGGTAGAGCCCGGGTAGGAGGCACGTGAAATTGTGTGAAATGCATGACCATGCAATTACGATAAAACAAGCTAATTATAACAATATAAATCAATAAATAAATAAAACAAACAAGGACCAAAACGAAAATCGGATAAATGTAAGATAAAATGCAATGACCTAGACCCACTAAAAAAAGGTCCCCAGTGGAGTCGCCATGTTGTCGCAACGTTTTTGCGACGCGGAGCAACCGACAACCTTCTGTTAAACAGGGGTTTTCACAAAAAAAATGAGTCGCCACCAATCATTTCGGGTGTGATTGGTCACCTAAAAAATACGGTCTACGAAGTAAAAAAACAAGGTTCGGGGGTCGTTTGAGTGTAGGGAAGATGTTAGCACCCTACAACATCCCGTTTAAAAACGGTAGCCAAAACGTTTTCTCCTAACTATCTAGCTAATTTCAAATGGACCTTAACAAATAAAATAAACGATTAAAAATAAAACAATGTTTCAACTAATCATACCCTAACTTTAAAATAAAGTAGGGATTTAATTTTGTGAGCGAGATTGTTAATTTCGTCATTAATCGCCCTAATCTCGATATCGAGATCATATGAGAAAACAAGAATTTTAAAAATCATTTAATCAAATTGTTTTGTTTCAAATTGAATTTCAACTCTGATTAAAACTTGAATTAAAATTAAAACAATTTTACTTAAAAAAAAACAAACAATTTGAAATTTAATTTAAAACTTGATTTGAAATAAAATCTTTTGTTTTGAAATCAAAATAAATCGAAATTCAATTTTAAAACTTAATTTTAAAATCAAAGGAAAGCCTTTTTTTTTTTACCAAAAGGGTGGTTCTTGTAATTAACGGGTCATGGCGGTTAACAATAAATCCTCAAAAATAGGGATACCCTATCTATCACGGATTTCATTAAAGTTAAAATACCCTCGAGATGAGAGGAACAATCCTTCATCTTTCATTGGGTTACAAATTAATATTAAAATACCCTCGAGATGAGAAGAACAGTCCTTCATCTCTCCCGGGGTTACAAATTAAAATTAAAACACCCTCGAGATGAGAGAAATTGTCCTTCATCTCTCCCGAGGTTACAAATTAAAACTAAAATACCCTCGAGATGAGAGGAACAGTTCTCCATCTCTCCCGGGGTTACAAATTAAAACTAAAATACCCTCGAGATGAGAGGAACAATCCTTCATCTCTCCCGGGGTTACAAATTAAAATTAAAACAGCCTCGAGATGAAAGGAACAGTTCTTCATCTCTCCCGGGGTTACAAATTAAAACTTAAATACCCTCGAGATGAGAGAAACGGTCCTTAATCTCTCACGGGGTTACAAATTAAAATTAAAATACCCTCGAGATGAGAGGAACAGTCCTTCATATCTCCCGGGGTTACAAATTGAAATTAAAATACCCTCGAGATGAAAGGAACAGTCCTTCATCTCTCCCGGGGTTACAAATTAGAATTAATGTAATGCGCATAAAATAACGATAAAGAAAAATAACGAAAATAAAGCGACAGTTAAAATAAACGAGTAGGCTAACGTAAATAATCTCGAAAACAAACTTAAAAATTAAAAACCGAAACTAAACAAACCAATAGACATATGTGATAACTCCATTTTGGAGCTAATTATCACTCCCTAATTCTAGCTAAATGCCGTGCTTAATTTATTAATATGTCTCGTTTGTAGGAGAATTGCGGCGAAGAGCTCATGCGTCCATTGGACTCGTTTCGGAGCTAAAATCGGTGTTTTAACGCCCCGAGAATGCATCGGGAAAATGGCAAGCTCACCCAAGAAGAACCGGACCAAAATTGCCTTGGAGAGGCAATTTTCCAGCTCAAACCCGAGAACAAGCGTCGAGACGCTTGCTCAACGCTGCCTGGCGTCGAGACTCTGCCGCGGCGTCGAGACGCTCCGAGGGGCGCGCGTGCTGGAAATCATCGAAGCAGCGTCGAGACGCTCGCCCAGCGTCTCGACGCCATCGCGAGGCGCGCGCGGAGTATTTAGGTCGCAGCGTCGCGACGCTGTCCCAGCGTCTCGACGCTCCGACGGATTTAAAATGGCTGAAGGACGATTTTTGCAGCCATCTTTTTGCATCTTCTTCTTCCTCTCGGGTTTTCTTCCATTTTTACTTCTGGCTCCGCCATTTGTGGCTTGTTTTAGGAGCTTTCTATTGTATGTAAGTTGGAGATTATGGCCAAGACATCCATGGGAGCGTTTGTGACGACTCTCTCCATGGTCGGCTAAGGTACGGTGTGCGATTCGGGATAGTTTAGGGGTATTTTGTTAGACTTCTTCATTTTGATAATCCATGCAACTAATTCTGAATTGGCTTTGATTTTGTATGCATTTATTGTTCTTTCTTAATCCCATGCATGTGTTAGATTTCGCCGACGGACAATCGAGTTTTCTAGCATGTGTTAGCGTTAAAGAATAGCGATGCCTTGCCTCTCACTTTTCGCCTAGTAACACAGAACAATGAAACAAATCGGAGTATCGGTATATGCATGATAATTGTTGGGTACTTTAGTGTTGGCGGGTAGCCAGTTAGCAGTAGGATTGCATATTCGAATGTTCGTCGCGGTTAGCTAGTGATTGTTTAGAGTCAATTTGGGGCTGATCACTCTAACGAGACTTTAAACAATGTTTAATTAGAACTGTTGATTTAATTAATTAATATGGAGCCGGTTACAAAAGGGAGTCCCAGTAACCGACCGCGTGCATGAAAAATTGATAGCCTTAGATTTGAATTAAATGATGAATGATAGAATGTCTAGCAAAATAATCCCGAAACTCCCCGAATCGAACACATGTTAATCTCTTTCTCTTTAATTTTTCCGTTAGCAATTTATTTCTCTTGCTGCATGCCAAAACCCCCCTCTTGTTATAAAACCCAATTGATCAATTAATTTCCATTTCAAACTTTGATTTCAATCACGTTAAGTCCTTCTCTGTGGATCGACCTCGTTACCACTAAGCTGCTAATAGCTCGGTGAATTCGGGCATTTACAAATTTATTTTGGCGGGTCTCGACAACCCGATATTTGGCGATTGTTCAAAAATTTCGCTACCAAAATTGGCGTCGTTGCCGGGGAAGGCATAAATTGATTGAAATTATGTTTGATTTGTTGTGTGCTGAAAAAATTTTCTGTTTGTTTTTGCATGTTTAAAATTTTTGTTGTTGTATGACCCGTTCTTTTGAGTTTAGTGGACTGCAGTATATCCATGAAATTGAAAGAGAAGAGCGGAGGTTGAGAAAAGAGGCCCGGGAGGGGCGAAGACTGTTTGAAGAAGGAGGCGTGGACCCCTTCTTTGGCGAGGCAATGGCACAAGGAGAGGTGCCAAGGACTTTAAAGCAATTAGGCGCGCCGGATCTGAATTTGCAACCTCTGTGCATTAACTACCCCGTGGTAACAGGTAATTTCGAGCTGAAATCTGGTTTAATTCACCAATTACCTTCTTTCCATGGCACTGCAGGTGAGGATGCAAACAAGCACCTGATGGAATTTCACTGTGTCTGTTCGGGGATGAAGCCCCCAGGTGTGACAGAAGAGCAGCTAAATTTAAGGGCATTCCCCTTCACGCTGAAAGATAAAGCCAAGGACTGGCTTTATTATCTGCCTTCTGGATCGATAACAACATGGCAAGAAATGAAGAGGGTCTTCCTTGAGAAATATTTCCCTGCGTCTCTTGCCACGACTTTGAGGAAAAAGATTTATGGGATCACTCAGGATGTGGGTGAGTCCCTGCATGAATATTGGGAACGCTTTGGGCACCTGTGCGCAAGCTTTCCGCATCATCAAATTGTCGATCAGCTTCTGATCCAATACTTTTATGAGGGTATGACGCCTCATGATCGGCAGATGATCGATGCCGCGAGTGGTGGGGCGCTGATTGACAAGACCCCAGTCGAGGCAAGGCAGTTAATTGCAAACATGGCGACCAACTCGTAGCAATTCGGTATTCGTGGGCAGGGGCAAGTTCACAGTGTGACCCAGAATCATGAGATGACTGAAATGGGGGCCCAGGTGGCCGAGATTGGAAACTTGCTGAAGAAGTTTGTAGGAGGTAACCGAGAAGAGGAGGTCAACGCGATCGGGGGATATGCTTCCAACCCCATGAAGTATGATCCTTACTCGAGCACATACAACCCCGGTTGGCGTGACCCAACATGAGCTATGGGAATAGAGACGGACAACAACGCTTAAAGCAGAGCTGCAAAAAGAAGCTCGAGAAGAGCTAAACTCACATAAAGCAGAGCTGCAAAATCTGAACAAGCAGCTGACCCAAATGGCGGTGTCGATAAGCAAGATTGAGAGCAAGAGCTCTGGGAAGCTTCCTTCCCAAACCACTGTGAACTCATGTGAGAACGTGAGCTCAATCCAGCTAAGGAGTGGGAAGTCAGTTCCCTCCAGAGCCGTGAAGGAAGCGAAGGACAGTTTGAATGAGTCCTCTCCGGTTGTTCTTGATGATTTGAATGAAGGAAAAGAAGAGAAAACTGTGCAAGAGTGTGTTCCCAAAGCACCCTTCCCCAGTAGGCTTGCGAAGCCTACTCTGGTGAGCGACGATGAGGAGGTCCTGAGAACCTTCCAAAAGGTGATGGTGAACATACCACTTCTTGAGGCGGTAAGCCAAGTGCCCAAGTATGCAAAATTCCTCAAGAATTGGTGCACAAAGAAGCGAAAGTCCAGAGGGACTGAGGAAAAGAAGAAAGAGAATGTCTGCGCAATCCTCCCAGGTATGTTGCCTACTGTTACGTCTCCAAAAGTGACCTTTTTAGGACTTATTTATCTTAGAAAGATGTACACTCTTAGGTGTTTTTGATAGGATTTAGCTTAAACCTATGCTTATATATGAGAATTAGAAGAAGGAAGCTAAATTAGGACTTGTGTGCAAGAGGAAAGAAAAGGAATGAAAAAGGAAGTTAAAAGCATGAAAATTGTGCATTGCGGAAGCATTGCGGAAACATTGCTAAAACCGCAATGTTTTAAGTGAAATCCGTAAGTTGGCTAACCTTTTTCTGTTTCAATCCGATATTTCAGGGATTCGTTTTTTCTCCTCCATCCATTTTGAAGTACGACGTTGAGGATGGATGGTTCTCCTTGGCCCAATCGCACCTGCAGAACACTATAAAAGGAGGTCAAAGAGGAAGGTTCAATCATCATCCGAAAGCGGTAGAAGTCTCTTCGCAGCGCAGTCTTTCCCATTCATTCTCTTCTCCGTCTGTTGGTTTGAGAGGTTCAGCTGTTGGAGTCGACAATCTGATAGGAAGGCGAGAAGATTCATCTTCTCTCCTGATTGGATTCATCCAAGCAAGGCTTACCTTTCTCTCCCTTCAGCCGAGGCGTTTGCGACGAGGCGTTCAAGCTCACTTTTATTGCTTTCTGTCTTTAACTTTTCATTTCCAGCACCGTTTGTTGTTATTTCTTTTCCATTAGTTAATCCATTTCATTTCGTTGCTTTCTGTCTTTATGTTAGTAACTTTAAGTCTTCATTTGTTCATTCAAACAATTGATTAATCAAAGTACAATTCATCATTTCACACTTTGTCTTTACCTTCTCTGCCTACTGTTTTTCCTTGCTGTTTTGTCTTTAATTTCCTTCTAAGCATGTCTACTTCATCTATTAATTCTGTTCTCTCTACATCCATGAGTAGCTAAGTCACATAGGGGCATGCTAATGACAATACTATAGGCTAAAACACGTGAACCAAGCATGTAGGATAGCTCTCGAATGCATTGATTGTATGTAAGCTTCATCCCACGGGCAATTTCGATTGGCCATCCATTTTGTCCAAAGAACTCCTAACCTCTGGAAGGAGTAAGAGTTCAGAGTCATACACTCATGCTAGCCTCTCAAGGTAACCAGAAAGCGACCTAGGAATAGGCGTTTTCCTAGTACAAATCATAACTTACTGCTTTAACAAGATGCTTAAGACCTTACTTGGACATGAGTAAACTAAAGAATCTAATGCATGAAATCGGAAGATACATGAGAATGAGTTAGTTTGATGCATAGTGAGTTGATCCAATGCTTGAGAATTGTGTGAAAATGCCTATAGAGGAGTCGTTAGTAGCCCTTGTTTCTCCATTTTACACACTTTCGCTGTTAGTAACATTGCGGTAGAATTGCTGTTCTCGCAATTCTATTAAGTTCAAAATTCTGCTTAGCCATTTTCCTCTTCGTTTATTATTCTCTTCTCTTTACATTTAAGTTTATCATTGACTTGCACTTGTTCATGTTGCTATCCTTAATATATTCATTAGTAGTTAGGCAATTAAAAACCAAATTTACCCCATCAAATCCACCCATTCTTGCTTAACAACACACTTCGCGAGTAACTAATAATAAGTCTCTGTGGGAAAACGAATGAAAAAATATTTACTACTTGCTACAAGATCATGTATGCTTGCATGTTCTAAGTGCTCTCTCATTGCATATTTATTTTAACATTGAGCACGCAACAAGCTTTTGGCGCCGCTGCCGGGGACTTAGTTTAGCGAAAACGAAGTTTGTTAAGTTTGAAACACAAAGTTTAATATCCATTGGAATTGATCTTTTTCTCATTTCTTGTGCAAGTACCATTGGGTTAGTTTATGAATGAGCATTCAAGTAGTGATCTAGAGTTCAATCCTGAGCCTGAGAGATTATTTAGGGCCAGAAATAGAGCCAAGAAACGTCTCTTTAACCAACCCTCTATACCTCCAACAATTGCTGAAACCGCAGAGTCTCCGCAATTCTATCAAGAAGAAATGGACAGACCAATCCCAAATCCGGTACCTACCACTCGCAATCCCATCGAAATAGCGAATGATAAGGATAGTGCCATTCTTTCCTACCTAGTACCTATGCCTGGGGAGCTAAACCCAAGCATAATCCGCCCTGAGATTACTGCCAACTCATTCGAGTTAAAGCCAATAATGTTCCAAATGTTGTCCACTGTGGGACAATTCTTTGGAGTAGAAAATGAGGATCCCCACAACCATCTTAGAAACTTCCTAGGAGTTAGTGATACATTTCTCATCCCTGGAGTTTCCCAAGAAGCTTTGAGGCTCTACCTCTTCCCTTACTCTTTGAGGGACAAAGCAAAGACGTGGTTAAACTCATTACCCTCTGGATCAGTCCTCAATTGGACAGACTTGGCGGAGAAATTCCTAGTAAAGTATTTCCCACCTGATAGGAATTCTACCTTTCGTGATGACATAATAAAGTTTAAACAAGCTGAAAATGAGTCCCTTCACGAAGCTTGGACAAGGTTCAAGGACCTTCTGCTTAAATGTCCACACCATGGTATTCCATGGTGTATCCAAATAGAGGTCTTTTTCAAAGGATGCAACCCCAGCACCAGACAAGTGTTAAATTCATCTGCTGGAGGTTCCATGCTGTCCAAGAGTTATAATGAAGCCTATGAGATCTTGGAGAAGATCTCAGCATCTCACTGTAGGTGGTCAGATGATCCAATCGAGCCAAGTAGAGCTCAAAATAAGGATGCACTCAATGCCATGAGTAGCCAAATAAGCGCCCTGACCAACCTAGTCAAACAAATGGCTCAAGCCAATCTCCAAACTAGTGTCAACACCGCCACAGCCATGTCAATGGGCACACAACCAAGTCAAGGTGAGACATTTATCTGTGGATTCTGTGGGGAAGGACACCTGTATGAATACTGCCCTGGGAATCCAGCCTCAGTCTGCTATGTTGGAAGCCAGCAGCAGCCTAGGAACAACCCCTATTCCAACACCTACAATCCTGGTTGGAGGAACCACCCAAACCTTTCATGGGGTGGCCAACAGAATGCTAACCAAGCTCCTAACCAACCAAGACCGAGTGGAACACCTGGTTTCACTCCCCAACATAACCAATCCATGTATCAGAAACCATACAACCAACCAGTAGGGTCATCTGTAGAAAATCTACTCAAAGAGTACATCGCCAAGAATGATGCTACTCTACAAAGTCAGCAAGCTACCCTTAGGAGCCTAGAGAACCAAATAGGGCAACTAGCCAATGAACTCAAAAGTAGGCCCCAAGGTAGACTTCCTGCTGACACTGAGGTGCCTAGGAGAGATGGAAAAGAGCAAGTTCAAGCAATTGAACTTAGAAGTGGTAGACCATTGGTGAGCAACACTAAAGAAGCCCCAAAGATAGTAGAGAACAATGAGTCTAGTGCTCCACTGGAGTCTCTGCCAAACCAAGGTCAACCATCACCAAGCACATCAGGAGTAAGGTTGGAGCCAATCATAGAAGAGATAGAAGAAATTCCAAGGCCTCCACCTATCCTGAGGCGACCTGAAGTGCCTGCATATGTGCCACCACCTCCATTTCCTCGAAGGCTAAAGAAAAAACAAGAACAGGAAGTGCACTTTAACAAATTTTTAGAAATTCTTAAACAAGTGCATGTTAATATTCCTTTTGTAGAAGTTCTACAGTCTATGCCCTCTTATGTAAAGTTTTTAAAAGATATAATCACTAACAAAAAAATAATTGGTGAATTTGAAACAGTGAATCTCACTGAGGAGTGCAGTGCCATACTCCAGAACAAGCTACCCAAGAAGGAGAAGGATCCTGGTTCCTTCACCTTACCAGTAGAGCTAGGAGGCAAGCACGTGGGCAGAGCTCTTTGTGACCTGGGAGCCAGCATAAACCTCATGCCCCTATCACTATTTCGCCAGCTTGGAATAGGGGAAGCACGTCCAACCACTGTCACTTTACAACTTGCAGACAGATCCATAGCATACCCTGAGGGTAAGATTGAGGATATTCTTGTAAAGGTTGACAAGTTTATTTTCCTTGCAGATTTCATCATCCTGGATTATGAAGCAGACAAGAAGGTCCCCATCCTATTAGGCAGACCATTTCTAGCCACAGGTAGGGCCCTGATAGATGTCCAGAAAGGTGAGCTCACTATGAGGGTTCATGATGAGGAGGTTAAATTTAGTGTTTATAAAGCCTTAAGGTACCCCTCTGACTCTGAATCTTGTGCTAGCATGGACATTGTAGATTCACTAATGGAAGAACAGCTGGAGCATGAATTATTAACTAAGCATGCTAATGAATATGTACAATTAGACTTAACTGATTTGAATGTTTCTGAGATAATGGATATACCTGTAGATAAAACACAGCATGTTTGTATAAATAAAGACCTGACTGACAGATCCCTGAATCCATTAAAGCCATCCATTGAGCATCCACCTGTCTTAGAATTGAAACCTTTACCCACTCACCTCAAGTATGCATATCTAGGAAGTAATGATACTCTGCCTGTGATTATTTCTTCTAAATTGAGTGAAAAGCATGAGGTTGAACCGATATTATTACTTAAGCAGCATAAAAAGGCTATTGCATGGACTATTGCTGACATTATAGGCATTAGCCCTTCTTACTGCATGCATAAGATAATATTAGAGGAAGAGCATACACCCCGAGTAGACCACCAACGTAGGTTGAACCCCTCTATGAAAGAGGTAGTTAAAAAAGAAATCATAAAGTGGTTAGATGCAGGTGTAATCTTCCCTATAGCTAGTAGTCAGTGGGTGAGTCCTATACAATGTGTACCTAAGAAGGGGGGGATGACTGTAGTAGTAAATTAGAGCAATGAACTGATTCCAACTAGAACTATTACAGGATGGAGAGTTTGCATGGATTATAGGAAGTTGAATAAGGAAACAAAAAAAGATCACTTTCCTCTACCATTTATTGACCAGATGTTAGACAGGATAGCTGGTAGAGCCTACTACTACTTTCTAGATGGTTATTCTGGATATAACCAAATCACTATAGACCCTAAGGACCAGGAGAAGACCACCTTCACTTGCCCTTTTGGAACCTTTGCCTTCCGCAGAATGCCTTTGGCTTATGCAATGCACCGGCAACATTCCAAAGGTGCATGTTGGCAATCTTCTCTGACTTAGATGAATCCATGATAGAGATATTTATGGATGACTTCTCAGTCTTTGGTGATTCATTTACAAACTGTTTAGAGAACTTAGGACAAGTCCTGGCTAGGTGTGAGGAGACCAACCTAGTCCTTAATTGGGAAAAGTGCCACTTCATGGTGGAAGAAGGGATAGTCCTAGGTCATAGAGTGTCTAGAGCAGGAGTAGAGGTCGATAGGGCCAAGATTGAAATAATAGAGAAGTTGGTGGAACCGCAGAATGTGAAAGCCATTAGAAGTTTCTTAGGACACGCAGACTTCTATAGAAGGTTCATTAAGAATTTTTCTAAGATCTCCAAGCCCTTGTGTGAGCTTCTAGAGCTGAACAAACCATTCATCTTCTCTAAAGAATGTTTCTTAGCCTGGAAAGCCCTTAAGGAAGCACTAGTCAAAGCACCTATTATAGTAGGGCCAAATTGGGATCTTCCCTTTGAGATGTTATGTGATGCAAGTGACTATGCTGTAGGGGTTATGCTAGGACAAAAGATTGACGAGCTAACACACCCTGTATAATATGCTAGTAAGACACTTAATGAGGCACAATGTAATTACACAACCACTGAGAAGGAGATGCTAGCTGTAGTGTTTGCCTGTGAGAAGTTTAGGAATTACATTGTAGGCACTAGAACAATCGTGTATACAGATCACTCGGCACTAAAGTACCTTATGAGGAAGGATGATGCTAAGCCTAGGTTGATTAGATGGGTATTGCTGCTGCAAGAGTTTGATCTGGACATTAGAGATAAGAAAGGATGTGAAAATGTGGTTGCGGATCATCTTTCCAGATTGCAACATAATTGCGATAACATTGTGGAAACCGCAATTTCTGATGCTTTTATCGATGAGCATGTCTTTGTATTAGCACATCGTGATAACGATGAGGAACCTTGGTTTGCTGACATTGCTAACTTCCTTGCCTCGCAGGTATTACCAACTTTCAAGGGAGGCCAAGAAAAGAAGAGGTTCCTGCATGAAGCTAGGAAGTTCATATGGGATGATCCTACACTTTACAAGACATGTGCAGATGGTTTGATGAGGAAATGTGTGTCAGCTGCTGAGGCGAAGTCTGTGCTGCAGCACTGCCATACAGCCCCCTATGGTGGACATTTTGGTGGCCAAAGGACAGCTGCAAAGGTGTTCCAGAGTGGCTACTACTGGCCCACGATCTTCAAGGATGCCCACGAATACGCACACAACTGTGATGAATGCCAGAGAACAGGTAACCTTAGTCGAAAGGATGAGATGCCTCTCACTTACATCTTAGAGTTGGAGCTCTTTGATGTGTGGAGCATTGACTTCATGGGGCCATTTCCCCCATCATCAGGTAACCTTTACATACTTGTAGCTGTAGACTATGTATCTAAATGGGTAGAAGCCATAGCATGTCCGAATAATGATGCCAAAACAGTCATTAAGTTCCTTCATAGACATATCTTTACTAGGTTTGGAACACCTCGTGCTATAATTAGTGATGAAGGGACACATTTCATTAATAGAGCTATGGAGAGAGTGTTGACTAAATACAATGTTAGACATAGAGTAGCCACCCCTTATCACCCACATTCGAATGGCCAAGCTGAAATATCCAATAGGGAGATTAAAAACATACTCGAAAAAGTGGTCAAACCCAATAGAAAAGATTGGTCGTTTAAACTCGAGGATGCACTTTGGGCATATAGAACTGCATATAAGACACCCCTAGGTATGTCTCCTTATAGACTTGTGTATGGCAAAGCATGTCACTTACCATTCGAATTGGAAATTAAAGCATTTTGGGCCTTGAAAGAACTGAATTATTACGTGACCGATGCGGGAACATTGCGGTCTCTGCAATTACATAAGCTTGATGAGCTTAGACATATGTCCTATGAAAATGCTACAATGTATAAGGAGAAGACTAAGATTTGGCATGATAGTAGACTTAGGATTAAGGACTTTAAGAAAGGCCAACTTGTCTTGTTATTTAACTCAAGGTTGAGATTATTTCCAGGCAAACTTAAGTCCAGATGGTCATGTTCTTTTGTAATAACTAACGTGTTTGTTCATGGTGCAATCGAGATTAGGAACCTGCAGCAAGGGCAACCGTTCATGGTTAATGGTGCAAGATTGAAGCATTATTATGAGGAAGGAGATGTGAAGACTCTCTCGGCCTTCCTCTTGACTGAAACGTGAAAATGAGAGCGAGAGAGGACGAGTGATTACTGTGCTCGTCCATGCGAGGCTATGCCTTAGTTTATTTTTCGCTATTTTTTCGGTTACTATTTGTGTATATTTTTGTGTGATTTTAATTACGAATTTGATGTTGAGTTTATTTCTTTTAATAGGGGATTGATAGAGGGAATCAAGGAGATGAATTCAAGATAAAAAATCGAGGAAGATATTGGGCCAAATCAAAGATTGAGTTGAGGAAATATGGGCAGTTGAAACGAAGGAAATCTCCAACGGCCATTTAATTGCGGTAGATTTGCGAAATCCGCAACAGAAATAGCCGTTGGGATTTTCATCATTACTTATAGCCGTTAGAAGCGCTCTGATCCGTACGCTTCCCTCATTCCCTGAACTCCAAGAAAACTCTCTCCTTCTTCCTCTGCAATCCCTCTTTCCAGATTCTTACGACTCCACCATGGTGCTAACGAGAGCTGAGAGATCTGCGTCCAAGAAGAAGGCTGACGACGCTGAGATCGCTGCGAGAGAAGCACTTCTAGCCTTGGCCGACGCTGAGGCCGCGCGAACTGAACGCCTTCCCAAGCTTCCTGTTCGCAAGAAGAAGTGGAAGGTGCTGACAGAGATTCCTGCTGGACCATCTGAACCTGCAGGAACGCCCAAGAAGAGAAAGTGGAGTATGGCTGTGGCTGATGCAGCAATCAAGAAGAAGACTCCCTCTGTGGAGAGTCGAGAGAGTGGCCGTCCATCCTACGCGACGGCCAGGCAAAGCCATTCCCCATCTCCACCGGCGCAAAGCCCTGAACCATCTCCGTCGCCACGGAGCTCTGAACCGTCTCCCCCAGCGCAGAGCCCTGAAGCTTCACCCATCTCCCAGACGCCTGAACCTGAAATTCCAGAGGCAGACCATCAAGAATCGGCGCAGGGGGATGACGCAGCTGAGGAAGACGAGGTATTCTCTCCTTTGAGGGAGGATAGCCCCGACAACCCTGTGGAAGGAGATGATTCGATGGAGGAGACATTAGGGGATTGCCTCCAACAGATCACAACCAAGGCCAGATTGAGAAAGAAGGCCACCAAGGTTGTCAAGGCCAAACGGCCAAAAGCCTCGAAGAAGTCCAAGAAAAAGAAAGTCAGGGGTGAGCCTTCATCAAAGAAGGTTAGTAGTGAGCCTTCCCCAAAGAAGCTCAAGATCGAGGCTGCTGAATCAGCCAAACCAAAAGACAAGGGGAAAGCCAAGTTGTACCCCGAAGATGAGCCTCAATCTGTGAGGTATGTGTCCTCTGATGCAGAATCAAGGGGCACTGAGCTGAGGAAGAGGGACCTGCTGCACGAGAAAGGGTTCCTCGACGCGCTAGCAGACCTGCCGCAACTCTTGCGTGCAGGGATCACCAATCACGGCTGGGAGGAGCTGTGCAGACCGCCCATCCCCGCCTACTCCAGCATGGTGTATGATTTTTACGCCAATTTGATGAACCCTGAGGATGGCCTATCTGTGGTCAGAGGAATCGAGGTGGATTTCTCAGCGAAGGCAATCAATGAAGCCTATGGCCTCAAGGGGCAAAAGCACACGGATTATGCCAGGATCGTTGATGAGCCAACAGAAGCTGTCCTGGAGGAAGCAATTCGGGTCAATTGCCAACCTGAGGCAGCATGGACAGTTTCACGCAATGGGAAGCACACCTTGATGAGTGCTACCCTCACAGCCAAGGCAGCTGTCTGGTTTTCCTTCGTGCGAAGGAAGCTGTCCCCAGTGACCCACGAGACCACCATCAACCAAGGCAGATCGCTGCTGGTCTATGCGATCATGAGGGGCCTCACAATCAATGTGGGCGAGGTCATTGCAGCCACAATCGCTGACTGCGCCAAAAAGGGTAAGGGTCCACTTTTCTTTCCTAATACAATCACTAAGCTTTGCTTACGTGCAGGGGTACGAATCGAGCGGATGGAAAGGCAGCTGGCCTACACGGGGCACCTGGAGGTGCCTACTGCCTTGAGGATGCGAAGCAAGGGGAACATGGAGTTCGAGCTAGATGGCCTGGCTGCTGCTCAGTCTCTGTCAATGGCCTGTCTGATGGATCTGCAAAAGAAGATGGCGCAATGGGCCACATATGCGCAGGCAAGGGATAAGGATGTTGCAGACCAATTGGGCTGCATCTTTCCTGAGTTCCCCACGGACCTACTGACTCCATGGGCGCCTCCAAGACCACGGAAGGATGAGGATGATGAGGACATCTGAGTGCTAGATGGAGAAGCACTCGAGGGAGTATTTCTGTTCCCTAAAAGAAAAAAAATAATAATCAAACTGCTTTTTGTTGAACCATGTGAATTCTGCTGTTTTGAGTTAAATGTTGATCTGTTTTTAGTTCTTTATTTTTGTTGTTTAAATTTGTTTAGTATAGTCTGATGGTAGCTGAATAGGTAGATTAGTTTAGTTTCCTTTTTGTATAGCTTAAATGACTGGAAAGAGCATGCATAGGGGCCTTACTCACTGATATATTTGTCCTGTATCCATTGCGGAATCCGCAATTTTTATTAGTAAATGCATATTTTTTGACTGACTGTTTAGCTAGGCTGGTTCTGTTTAAATTTTGTCTTTTGCTGCTATCTTGACTACCTTATATAGCTTATCTAAATGCATGCTGGATGAGTGTCATAAGACACCTTTGATAGTTTAAATTAGCCTCTTAAAAGTGCTCAGCATGCGTAGCTTTAAGTCATTACCTGCCTGTTTTTATAAATTTCTGCTGCTGTAATGTTTGCTTTTAGAATGTTCTGTCTATCCCTAGGGCTTTTAGATTCTCTTTGTTTTACCCTAGACTAGATGCTTCTAGGATAAGTTTGGGGGTGTGCCACCTCAGACACTCATTGGGGACAATGAGTAGTTTAAGTTTGGGGGAGGCCACCCTAGGCCTAGGAACATTCCTCTCTCCCTTAAAGCATAAGCATTCTTCTTCTCCTTTACAAAAAATGATGAACTGAAAAAAAAAATGAAAAATAGAATAAAGAGGGGTGTCTCTCTTAAGTTGCTGAGTAATCAGTGCCAAGTGTGTAACCCATAAGTGGCATTGCATCAAAAGGCAACCAAAGGAGAGGCTCCACCAATGTAAGAAAGAAAAAAAAGGAAAAAATAGGGAAGAAGAATGTATACCTAGGAGTTGCAACTTTGTGGCTTAGATGTCCTGAATAAAAAGAACTCTGATCCTCAAGTAGCTGAGCACAAAGTTGTAGCTTGTAGGGTTGTTTAGGGAGATGAATGTATGTCAAATGTAGTGATGCCAGGCTTTAGGTTGTTCTCTAAAAGTACTACTGTCACTGTTAATACTAAGACTGGCATGACTCTAAGGAATCCTAGGTAGCTCAAAAGTAAAAGCTAGAAGAATGTACTGAGTCTGAGGTAAAGCTAGGTAGAATTTGAAACCTTAGGGATAGTTGCACGATATGACAGAAGCAAGTAGATCAGTCGTAGGGAGTTAATGAAACAGCAGGAGTATTAGGCGTGCGAAGTCAGAAGAGGCAAAATAAGAGGGTAGTGTAAACTTAGAAGGGTGTCACAGGACAGCACTGCTATAGATAGGAATGTAGGGGAGTCAGCAAGTGGTTAAAGGGGATGAAACAGCAGCCTAAGCAAGTCCTTAGATTGCTCGAGGACGAGCAAAACCTTAAGTTTGGGGGTGTGTTACGTCTCCAAAAGTGACCTTTTTAGGACTTATTTATCTTAGAAAGATGTACACTCTTAGGTGTTTTTGATAGGATTTAGCTTAAACCTATGCTTATATATGAGAATTAGAAGAAGGAAGCTAAATTAGGACTTGTGTGCAAGAGGAAAGAAAATGAATGAAAAAGGAAGTTAAAAGCATGAAAATTGTGCATTGCGGAAGCATTGCGGAAACATTGCTAAAACCGCAATGTTTTAAGTGAAATCCGTAAGTTGGCTAACCTTTTTCTGTTTCAATCCGATATTTCAGGGATTCGTTCTTTCTCCTCCATTCATTTTGAAGTACGACGTTGAGGATGGATGGTTCTCCTTGGCCCAATCGCACCTGCAGAACACTATAAAAGGAGGTCAAAGAGGAAGGTTCAATCATCATCCGAAAGCGTAGAAGTCTCTTCGCAGCGCAGTCTTTCCCATTCATTCTCTTCTCCGTCTGTTGGTTTGAGAGGTTCAGCTGTTGGAGTCGACAATCTGATAGGAAGGCGAGAAGATTCATCTTCTCTCCTGATTGGATTCATCCAAGCAAGGCTTACCTTTCTCTCCCTTCAGCCGAGGCGTTTGCGACGAGGCGTTCAAGCTCACTTTTATTGCTTTCTGTCTTTAACTTTTCATTTCCAGCACCGTTTGTTGTTATTTCTTTTCCATTAGTTAATCCATTTCATTTCGTTGCTTTCTGTCTTTATGTTAGTAACTTTAAGTCTTCATTTGTTCATTCAAACAATTGATTAATCAAAGTACAATTCATCATTTCACACTTTGTCTTTACCTTCTCTGCCTACTGTTTTTCCTTGCTGTTTTGTCTTTAATTTCCTTCTAAGCATGTCTACTTCATCTATTAATTCTGTTCTCTCTACATCCATGAGTAGCTAAGTCACATAGGGGCATGCTAATGACAATACTATAGGCTAAAACACGTGAACCAAGCATGTAGGATAGCTCTCGAATGCATTGATTGTATGTAAGCTTCATCCCACGGGCAATTTCGATTGGCCATCCATTTTGTCCAAAGAACTCCTAACCTCTGGAAGGAGTAAGAGTTCAGAGTCATACACTCATGCTAGCCTCTCAAGGTAACCAGAAAGCGACCTAGGAATAGGCGTTTTCCTAGTACAAATCATAACTTACTGCTTTAACAAGATGCTTAAGACCTTACTTGGACATGAGTAAACTAAAGAATCTAATGCATGAAATCGGAAGATACATGAGAATGAGTTAGTTTGATGCATAGTGAGTTGATCCAATGCTTGAGAATCGTGTGAAAATGCCTATAGAGGAGTCGTTAGTAGCCCTTGTTTCTCCATTTTACACACTTTCGCTGTTAGTAACATTGCGGTAGAATTGCTGTTCTCGCAATTCTATTAAGTTCAAAATTCTGCTTAGCCATTTTCCTCTTCGTTTATTATTCTCTTCTCTTTACATTTAAGTTTATCATTGACTTGCACTTGTTCATGTTGCTATCCTTAATATATTCATTAGTAGTTAGGCAATTAAAAACCAAATTTACCCCATCAAATCCACCCATTCTTGCTTAACAACACACTTCGCGAGTAACTAATAATAAGTCTCTGTGGGAAAACGAATGAAAAAATATTTACTACTTGCTACAAGATCATGTATGCTTGCATGTTCTAAGTGCTCTCTCATTGCATATTTATTTTAACATTGAGCACGCAACACCTACCAAGTGCAATGATCCAGGTACTTTTACTATCTCTTGCACTATAGGTAGTAAAGTGGTTGAAAATGCAATGCTTGATCTTGGTGCTTCTGTCAATGTCATGTCTTATGCTTTATTTCTGGAATTGAATTTAAATGAACTCCATGAGTGTGATGTTGTTGTTCAGTTGGCTAATGGGTCTAGCATATTTCCTAGAGGGAAGGTTGAGGATGTTCTGGTCAAAGTAGGTGAAATGATGTTTCCTGCTGATTTTCTTGTGCTAGATATGAATAGGAATTCTTCCCATGCATCGTCCTCTATGTTATTAGGACGCCCTTTTCTAAAGACCGCGAGGGTCAAAATCGATGTGTTTAAGGGCGTTATTTCTTTAGAGTTTGATGATACAGTGCATGAGTTTTCCTTGTTTAAAGAGAAGTAAGTTGAGAATGTTGCCTGTTTTTCTGTCGAGAATAAGAGTTTGACCTCGAGCTTGAGGGATAGCTCTTATGTCTCTGTGAAAAAATCTGATTTAAATTTGTTGGATGTTTGTGCTGTTTTTTGTACTAACAATGATGATATTCACGTGCTAGAGGCACGAAGAGAAAAGAAAGTTTTGGATGGTGTTTGCAGGACAAGCGTGGACAAGGACATGTTTGGAACGTCCCCCGCGCTATCGGACTATGGATGAGTTCGATGGGAGAATTCAGTCGAGCAAATGACTTTAAAAATTTTGCGCTTCTCGGAGGCACCCGAGTGTTGAACTGTCTTTTGTGCTTTTAGTTCATTGCTGTTTTTTTTGTTGTTGTTCTTAGTTTAATTTAGCTAATGTAGCTTGCTGTTTTTTTTTAGGTAATGAGGAGAGTTGAGGAAATTTTGGGCTCCGATGAGGAACGCTCCGCGTCCCTTCCCTCGCCAACTTCGCAAAGAATCAGGGAAGTGTTGTTTTTCATTCCCTTTATCTTTTGTGTATCTGATTAGATAGCATTGAGGACAATGCTAACTTCTGAAGTTGGGGGTGGATGTTGTGGACAAGCATGTGTAGTTTGTTGAGCAGTGATTATTTTGAATTCGAAGTGCTTGGGACTCTGTTTATATATTTTCTAGTTATGATGATCTAGGAAATGCCATTTTGGAAATCTGAGCATTTGCATAATCTAGTTTTTGCATGAGGTTATTTTGCATTTATTAGGTTCATGTCAAAAATTTTAAAAAAAAATTATGTTGCTCCCTTGCATCTATCGAGCACATAGCAACCTCGTCTTAATCTCCGTAGGCTTAGTTGATTGCATGTCGCATTAATTCTTGTTGTCACCCCGAAAGGCACCCTTAGGTAGCTTGTTGCATGAGAGTTAGTGGTCAAATTAATCGAGTTAGCTTACGCTAAGCCTAAAGTAAAAAAAAAATAGAAAAGCATGTTAGCTAGAAAAAGTCTCTCGATGCGCTCCTCCTTCTTATTGGTACCTAAAAGAAGTGAGCGTTAGTCCTTAAAAATGTGAAGCTTTGGCCAAAGCTTGACATGTTAGGCAACTCGAGATGGGAAAGAAAAAGAAAATAAAGTTGGGTTCAAAGAACCTTAACAAAGGGTACAAAGTACTCCAGAAAAGAAAAGGAATGAGAAAAATGTTTAGGTATCTTAATTTACTATTCTCTCTTGTGTAATCAAGCTTAGACTGTTCTTAATCGCTAGAAGTAGGGGGAAAACGGGATGATATGTTGCATGTGGTTTTTCCGGGCTTACGTTGGTTTAGGATAGGTTGGCTAGCACACACACACGTTAGGGAGCGATAGTTAATTTTTGATATGTTCATAATAAAATGCATGCGCTGATTGTTTTCGTGATTATGTTGTGTTTGGATTCGTAAAATGCATCGAGGTTTGAATTAGTAGCATGTAAGCATGTCCTTAGAGTCGAATTCTTTATTTTCCTTGCTCGAGGACTAGCAAGATTTAAGTTGGGGGTGTTTGATAACTCCATTTTGGAGCTAATTAAAACTCCCTAATTCTAGCTAAATGCCGTGTTTAATTTGTTAATATGTCTCGTTTGTAGGAGAATTGCGGCGAAGAGCTCGTGTGTCCATTGGACTCGTTTCGGAGCTAAAAGCCGTGTTTTAACGCCCCGAGAATGCATCGGGAAAAGGGCAAGCTCACCCAAGAAGAACCGGACCAAAATTTCCTTGGAGAGGCAATTTTCCAGCTCAAACCCGAGAGCAAGCGTCGAGACGCTTGCTCAACGCTGCCTGGCGTCGAGACGCTCCGAGGGGCGCGCGTGCTGGAAATCATCGGGGCAGCGTCGAGACGCTCGCCCAGCGTCTCGACGCCATCGCGAGGCGCGCGCGGAGTATTTAGGTCGCAGCGTCGCGACGCTGTCCCAGCGTCTCGACGCTCCGACGGATTTAAAATGGCTGAAGGACGATTTTTGCAGCCATCTTGCATCTTCTTCTTCCTCTCGGGTTTTCTTCCATTTTTACTTCTTGCTCCGCCATTTGTGGCTTGTTTTAGGATCTTTCTATTGTATGTAAGTTGGAGATTATGGCCAAGACATCCATGGGAGCGTTTGTGACGACTCTCTCCATGGTCGGCTAAGGTACGGTGTGCGATTCGGGATAGTTTAGGGGTATTTTGTTAGACTTCTTCATTTTGATAATCCATGCAACTAATTCTGAATTGGCTTTGATTTTGTATGCATTTATTGTTCTTTCTTAATCCCATGCATGTGTTAGATTTCGCCGACGGACAATCGAGTTTTCTAGCATGTGTTAGCGTTAAAGAATAGCGATGCCTTGCCTCTCACTTTTCGCCTAGTAACACAGAACAATGAAACAAATCGGAGTATCAGTATATGCATGATAATTGTTGGGTACTTTAGTTTTGGCGGGTAGCTAGTTAGCAGTAGGATTGCATATTCGAATGTTCGTCGCGGTTAGCTAGTGACTGTTTAGAGTCAATTTGGGGCTGATCACTCTAACGAGACTTTAAACAATGTTTAATTAGAACTGTTGATTTAATTAATTAATATGGAGCCGGTTACAAAAGGGAGTCCCAGTAACCGACCGCGTTCATGACAAATTTATAGCCTTAGATTTGAATTAAATGATGAATGATAGAATGTCTAGCAAAATAATCCCGAAACTCCCCGAATCAAACACTTGTTAATCTCTTTCTCTTTAATTTTTCCGTTAGCAATTTATTTCTCTTGCTGCATGCCAAAAACCCCCTCTTGTTACAAAACCCAATTGATCAATTAATTTCCATTTCAAACTTTGATTTCAATCACGTTAAGTCCTTCTCTGTGGATCGACCCCGTTACCACTAAGCTGCTAATAGCTCGGTGAATTCGGGCATTTACAAATTTATTTTGGCGGGTCTCGACAACCCGATATTTGGCGATTGTTCAAAAATTTCGCTACTAATATGCGATATGACCTAGGTATATAAAGCATGGTATATATTTAACATGCAGAGGTATATATGGGCACAAAACAAATCAGCCAAATATTAAGCAAATAGAGACAGGGGCATTATGGTAATTTTACTAAAAACTACAATATCATTACCCACGCAGCCGCCTGGCCTTCTTCTTCCACGCTTCTGTCATCATCGCTCCGACCACCGCCGCGCGCCACCGTCTGGGTTCGAGAACGTGACGTTGGCCCGAGGTTGCGCCGCCGCTCATCGCCGTCGTGAAGTTGCTACGTCGGGGAGTGTTATCGCTTGTCTGTTCGGAGGTTGAAGATGATGAGGCCGCCTTCGATCTGAGTTCGTGGTTGCCATCGTCATGGGGGGATCGTCGTCGTCGTCTTGTCTGGTTCGAGGGAGCTCCTCTTGTGCGTCTGGAGTTGCTGCGAAGTGAGGTTCGCCGTGAAGGGAGCTAGCGCCGCCGTCCGATCTGAGCTTCACCTTGAAGATCCGCCATCGAAATCGAAGTCCGCTGTGTTTCAAGGAAGATGGTGGAGCTCCGTCGTTGTCTGAGGGAAGGGGTCGTCTGGTTCAAGTTTGCGCCGCCGCCGATCTGAAGGGTCAAAGTCGAAGCTGGCGTCTGGTTCGTCCGCCGTCGGAAGTTGAAGATGAAGAAGTGCGCTGTCGTGGTGGAGCTACGCCGGTGTGGGTTGAAGATGAAGAAGACCGCCGTCTGGAGGAAGTTGAAGACGAAGCTGGCTCCGCCGTCTGGAGGAGGGTCCACAGCTGCTGGTTCGTGAGGGTGAAGCTCTGGGTTGTTGAAGCGCCGTCGTCTGGTTCGTGAGGGTGAGGCTCTGGGCTGTTGAAGCGCCGTCGTCTGGTTCGTGAGGGAGACCGCCGCAACTGCTGGTTCAAGGAGAGGTGAAGTCGCCGGTTCGTGAAGGTCCTTCGCTGGGAGCCCGCCGGTGTGCGCCGCCGTGCCTGGTGAAGGGCCGCCGTGAGGTGCCGGAGTTGGGTGGTGGCCGGATTTGATGGAGGTGAGAGAATGGGGGAGAAAATGATTTTTTAATTAATTTTGGAATCCTCCCAATTTTGTTCCATCTGATTTCTCCTATTATCCTAACTATTTATAGCCAAAAAACTAGGTAAAAAATGACTTTAAACCCTAAACTAATGAAACCCCAAATGAAACCCTAAAATAAAACCCCAAATTAGAACCCCTAATCAGGAATCCCGAGACACCAAACCCTAAAACAATAAACCCTAAGCCAGAATCCCGAGACAGAGACACCTAAATTGGGAATCCTAAAATAAGACATGGACGCCTGAACGATCCACTAACGGAAGACAAATCAGGTGATTTTCTCGAAAATCCCGAAAATAACAGGAAAATGACGAAATTAAATAAAAACTCAAAAATACCCTAAAATAAGTGAAAAAACATAAAATGATGTGAAAAATCCAAAATTATGATAAATAAGGCCGGACGAAATACGGTGTCAACAAATGGCTTAGACTTTTAAAATCTATAACAAAGATTAAAAAACATGTTCATTTAGGGTTAAATGATTCGATCTGGTTCATTAGATGAATAGGTCGATATCTCGTAAATGCTAAGGTTATGAGAAACTCACTTGGTAAAATCCTGTCGTAGGTTGGAGGACTTGAATTGACGGAACACCTCCTACCTGGGGACTACCCGGTACTTGAGTAAAGTTAACCAGACTTTATGAGCATGCGTGAGAGGTGTGAGGTTAGTAAATTGTTTATAACCTAGACATCTCAGGTAAAATGTTTGCCTAGACTTAAGGTTTTATTTTATTAGCCAGATAAAACCTGAGTATTTATCCTTTACCGTCTATGATACTTAGTAGAAGTGTTGAGAAGGAATATATGATATATCCCTCTCCTGCTACACACTCCCTAAAAGTTCACTACGTGAGAATTATGCTCGGCCTTGTGATGTCAATAGGGCATCCCCCTTCGGATGGCATTTGCATCTTTCAATAGCATGGTTAATGGAGTAAGTATTTATAGTAAGTGGGAGAAGGAAGTACGTCAGTACATCCTGTGGTCTCCTCCATTGGATTGAACCGTGAGATTCCTATGTTCTGCCTGTAGGTTGATCTTAGTGGCACCATCCCTTCGGAGGGCCATTTCACGGGAGTCAGAACATCTCAATCACCATTTATTGATAAAGAAACATATGGTCATTCCCAACACTGACATTCCCTTCGGTTGCACTGTTGGGGTCGTCCTGTGCATTCTAAAAATGGAGGGTCATGCTTACGAGATTTGCTAAGGAGTTAGTAAATCCAGACCCAAAACGATAACTAAGAGGCTATAGGAATATGAGTTATTCTGGTAATAGCATTTAGTTAAGATTGTCTTGATTTAGTAAAGGAATGCTCGACTGCCCTTCGGTAGCGATCATTCTGACTTACTAAAGTATCGTTGCCAGTAAATAAAAAGTTTGGGTACTTTATTTATTGCTAAACCTATTAATTGGTTTAAATAGGTTACAACCGTTTCACTAATAGATTTACATTCTGTTTCAGCATGTCGAGTTCGTTTATACAACTTCTTTCACACGACAAATTAACCGGTGAGAATTATGGGACATGGAAGTCGAACCTAAATACGATTTTGGTTCTTGACGACCTGAGATTTGTATTAACGGAGGAGTGTCCTCCGGTTCCTGGTTCTAGCGCTCCACAAACTGTTCGTGAAGCATACGACGGTTGGATAAGGTCTAATGATAAAGCCCGAGTGTACATCTTGGCGAGCATATGAGATGTTCTGGCCAAGAAGCATGAAGTTTTGGTTTCCGCGAAGGAAATCATGTCTTCATTACAAGGGATGTTCGGACAACCGTCCACATCAATTCGTCATGAAGCCTTGAAGAACATTTACAACTCTCACATGGTGGAGGGTACCACTGTTACGGAGCATGTCCTTAACATGATGGTCCATTTTAATGTGGGGAAGGTAAATGGTGCTACCGTCGATGAAAATAGTCAAGTTTGTTTAATCTTAGAATCTCTTCCGAAGAGTTTTCTTAATTTTAGAACCAATATGGTCATGAATAAGATTGAATATAATTTGACATCTCTTCTAAACGAGCTTCAGATTTACAAGTCTCTGCATTCCTCAAAATGAAAGGAGAATGAAGCAAATGTTGCTACTTCTATGAAATTCCAGAAGGGTTCTAGGTCAGGGAGTAAATCAGAAACTCCTGCTGTGAGTAATACGATTATTCACAAGAAGAAGAGAAGTACCAGGAAGGGCAAAGCCTCTGCTGTTGGCAAGGTCAAACCTTCTCACAGTGGAAAGTTTTTTCATTGTGATGAAAAAGGGCATTGGAAGCGAAACTGCCCCAAATACCTTGCGAGGAAGAAAGCTGAGAAGGAACTGATGGAGCGTATCACGCTGCAAAAGCGATTTCGGATCGTTGAAACTCTAATTTCATCAATTTAACAAATAGAAAACATGCTCAAACGACGGAAATAAGAAAAATTAGAAAACATACCCTTGAAGTTCTAATTTTCTCCGTGTTCAACCGGTCGTTCCTCGTCACGAACACTTCGTGCTTCTTCTCACGAACGCCCCGAAGACCACCCCAGATAGTCCCGCTATCCTCGGCGTCGTGCAACGGTGTTGTGGGACACCGTTAGAAGAGAAAAGAAAAGAAACAGAAAGTAAAAGAACAAAAAGAAAAAGAGGCTTGAGGGTCTGTTTTTTTTAAGAACTTCACAAGTTCTAAATTTTAATTCTTTTAGGTTTTTTTTTTTAAGAACTTCACAAGTTCTAAATTTTAATTCTTTTAGGTTCTTCAAAAGAAACCCAAAAAACTAAATTTTGAAGACCGCGGGGCATTAGCCATTCAAAATCTCATATATAATATAAATATATATATATTATTTAAAAAAAGTTTAAATAATAATAAATATTTTATTTATTAAACTTTTTAATAAATATATATATATATATATATAAATCTTATTAATTAATTAAATTTTTTAATTAATTAATGTTATTTAATTCAATATCTAATATTAATTAAATAATATGGCTAAACACGGTTTTCCGAAAACCGACTTTTTGTACATGAATCCTATTCATGTTTTAGACCACTCCCATATTTAAATATGTCCATCATCCTTCCAAAAACCGAATTTGAACAATTCAAATTCTTTTTCTTTTTCCTTTCTCTTATACTGTTGCACGACGTTATCCGAGCTAGCTAAGAGAATCTAAAGGACCTACAAATCATGAGCTTCAACGATACGAGATTATCCGGTCAAAACTCTTTTAACCGAACTAATCAACATTCGTTCACCCCTAGAGACTCCACTATAGTCCGAGGGTTGCACTCTCCTCACTGTAGATATATTATGTCCTCTGATAAAACCGTCATGGGCAAGTCGACCCTTCACAGGTTGATCGTAATCACAACTGGATCATTTAAATCCGTTTAACCCCTACATTACATCTGGTTCCTTAAGTACACTGACACCTCTAATGAACAATAGATTTGTGGTCCAACCAACAGATCAATTAACTGTCTCATCTCATGAGAGTGTGAACGCTCATTGTTCAAGCCTCAAAGTCCGCTATTAAGGAAACAACCTATCTACTAACCCTGAAGAGCGGGTTAAGAGTGAACTCCAATCTTGTTGTACTATGTCCCCAGCTACCTATTCGACTTTATCCCCAAGATGGTAGGCTTATTGAGTCGGCGCTTATGGGCAACTCTCACCCGTGCAAGTCAAAGGATACTTTCAAATAAGCAGGAGTTCATAGCGAGCTCAGGATTAAGATCGAGTTACCTAGGTCATCATATGAAAATGTCGGTCTCATCAGTAAACGGTGTTATAAAGAGAGAGCGACATATTTCGTGATTCGGTCTTATGCAAACTCTTTGCACAGGACGTCCTCACTCGCACATCTCCATGTAAAACGATTCAGATCACATCGTTTTGTACAATACAAAGTGAGCCGCATCCAATAGTGTTACCAGGATAAGGTACCCAGCCTTATCTGTATACTATAGACCGTTTTGACTGACTACTTGAGCCTGATCCACAATCATGTCATACATGAGGCTCAAGTACTCATATTCACCCATGGGCGTTGATCATTGGTATAGGTTAACCTAAACACGTTTCACTTTATTCCAGTAAACTCTTTTACTGAATAAAACTAATAACTCTTTATTCTAAATAGAATAATTACAAACATAACAGCTTACAAACCACTAGTTTTAGGACATAAAACCCAAAAAACTCCCACTTGGACTTAAACGTCCGTGGTGTACATGTTAGGTGGAGAAAAAACTAATATATCATATATCATAAGTTTTCTCCCACTGTCTCATCTAGCAACTCGGAGCCCTAGACTCTTCTAGGTGTCTCTCAAACACTTTAGCCATGAGAGACTTAGTAAACTTATCAGCATGAAGTGTTGTGAGGCTTTCATTGTGACCGTCACACTCCTCACTACACTAACCTAGAGCTCAACTTATAAACATTTGCTGCTTAAGAAGCTGCAATAAGTATAGCTATCACCGAGGAATCAACAACACAACTCTTGTATTCTATTCCTCTATGCACTAGGACAAAACTTTAACTAGAGTCCAATCCAATTGGACTAATTTCTTCTGACAGCTACCACTGCATAACACATATCGGGTCATGTATCTCAAAAGATACATCTGACCTCCAATATGTAAGTAAATGCACTTGGGTGCGTATCGTATCCTCAACACTTGAGGTGTCTCAGGAAACTATTTTCATAGACCATCGAATTATTGACAACACTTTGTTAATATAAGATTTTTAGAGACAAAACTAGCGATTTGTTCTTACGACTCAGATCAACTTGAATCCTTAGAACAAACTAAGGCTACCTCCAAATCAACTATTTGAGAATGGGTCGCTAGTTTATGCTTATCAGTCAGAAGTAACTTCTACATCATTCTCAATGATTAGGACATAAATTACGGAAACAGACTGTGAAAGCTATAACATTGACTAAATCCTTGTCAAACAAGGTTTATCAAACTATTGTTCAAAGCCTTAAGATTTGATCACCAAATCAAATCTCACAATTCAGGACGAAGATGCTCATTCTTAAATGAATCAAATGGGCTGGCAAACCATTTGCTCTTTGTCCTGATCTATGAATCTTTCTGGTTGAGACTTATAGATACTCGGATCAAGATTGTGATTCTGCAGAAAAGCAGTCTTGATATCCACTTGCCTTATTCTATAAATCCACTTGCCTTATTCTATAAAGATAGAACATGACAATGGATAAGAGTCATTTATTTAACTTTCGTCTGGCAACAAGAGAAAGAGAGAATACCCAATAAACCATTTCTCTTTGGGACAACCCCTTTGCCAGAAAGTGAAGCCATAAAGGTTTTCACCTTAGTGGCTTGGTCTCAATTTCATTCAAAGATTCATGGCTTTGAGCCATTTGGCATTGTCTATGTTATCCATTGCCTAATTAAAGACAACGAAATACTCAATGTTATCATCAAGTATGACAACTTTGAGTTTAAGAGAAGCCAATACAACGGACTGGATTGTCTTACAACCCTCCCACTGCATTGAGGCTTTCTCAACTATTGAGAAGTTCCAGTTTAATCAACAACCTTTGTGGATATTATAGCTTTCTTTTAATACTGTTAGTCTTAACATACTAGTCGTTTTCAAGTTTAATAGAACACATCAGTATATATCTTTTGCTAAATGAACTGTTCATTATCAAACCAAAAGATACTATATACATTTGTTCAAGTTAAACTAAAAATATAGACAATAATTACATCAAATGAAATTATTTTTATACAACAACTATATCAAGCTCCCACTGATCTACTGTGACGATGTCTTCACAAGTCATCTCACGATGAGAAATCTGCTGTCAGGAACTAGTTGCCACGTAATTCCTTCTCAGCTTATTTCTCTGCAAGGTACTAGAAGCAGTGATGCTTCTAATTGCCTATCTTCAACACAATGGAAACATTTTCCTTTGTTTGGAGATTTCACCTTGCAAGCAGTAGAGGCTTAACATTTTCTCCTGTTACTCTTCTTCTTCTGAATAATCTCATTACTCAGAGAAGTAGACTTAGGCTTACTCCCTGACGCCAACCTCTTAAGAAATTTCTTCGAAGTGACAACATTTGCCTCCTTCTCTATTCCTTTGGAAGTGTACAAAGACTGATAAGTCTAAAATGACGATGGTAGCAATGTTTACTTCTGTCGCATTAAAGTGGACCATCATGTTAAGGACAAACTCCCTTACAGAGGTATCCTCCACCATGCGAGAGTTGTAAACAAACTTGAGGGCTTCATAATGAAGTGATGAGGACGACTGTCCACCATCACTTGTAATGAAGACATGATTTCCCTCAAGGAAACCATAACCTCATGCTTATTGGACAAAACATCAGATATGTTAGCCAAGATATAGACTCGGGCTTTGCCGTTAGTCCTAATTCATCCATCGTATGCCTCTCGAACACTTCGAGAAGCATTCAAGCCAAGAGTATGAGAACATTCCTCCGTTAAGACAAACCTCAGGTCGTCAAGAACCAGAATCGCATTCAGGTTCGACTTCCAGGTCCCGTAATTCTCTCCGGTTAACTAGTCGTGAGTTAACAACTGTATAAACGAGCTCGACATGCTGAAAAAGAATGTAAATCTACCAGTGAAACAATTTTAACATATTTAAACCAATTAAAAGGTTTAGCAGCTAATAAAGTACCCAAACTCTTTATTTACTTGCAACGATACTTTAGTAAGTCAGAATGATCGTTGCCGACTAGCAGTCGAGTCACTCCTTTACTAAACCAAGACATTATTGATTAAATGCTAACTCCAGAATAACTCTTATTCCTATAGTATCTTAATTATCATTTTTGGTCAAGATTTACTAATTCCTTAGCAAATCCCGTAAGTGTGACCATCCATTTTTAGAATTCATAGGACGACCCCAACAGCGCAACCGACTGTAATGTCAAATTGGGAATGACCCTATATTTCTTTATCCATAAATGGTGACTGAGATGTTCTGACTCCCATGAAACGACCCTCTGAATGGATGGTGCCACGATGAGCACCCTGCAGGCGGAACATGGGAATCTCACGGTTCAATCCAATGGAGGAAACTGCAGGAAATACTGACGTACTTCCTTCTCCCACTTAATATAGATAGTTACTTCATTCACCTTGCTATTGAAAGATGCAAATACCACCTGAATGGAGATGCCTCAAATGACATCATGAGGCCTTGCAAAATTCCCACGTTGTGAACTATAGGGAGTGCGTAGCAGGAGAGGGATATATCATATATTCCTTCTCAACACATCGACTAAGCGTCATAGACGGTGTTTAGGGTAAATACTCAGGTTTTATCCTGCTAAGTAAATAAAACCTTAAGTCTAGGCAAACAACTTTACCTGAGATGTCTAGGTTATAAACACTTTACTAACCTCACACCTCTCACGCATGCTCATAAAGCTTGATTAACTTTACTCAAGTACCTGGTAGTCCCCAGGTAGGAGGTGTTCCGTCAATTCAAGTCCTCCAACCTAGACAGGAGTTCACCGGGTGAGTTTCAACCTATTCATCTAATGAACCAGATCAAATCATTTAACCCTAAATGAACATTCTATTATCTTTATTATAAAATTTAAAAGTCTATGCCATTTTTACAACACTTGCAAAAAAACTAGACTTTCTACAACAATCATCTACATGCTTCTCAAACATGTATCGCTAAGGCATGACAAGTTGAATATTTAACTTCATAATCAATATAACACTTATATCGAATATAACACTTATATCAATTCTCTGAATTAAGCATGCATCCTATACATTATAACACTTATAACATACAAAATGCATCTAAAGTTGGATGTTTAATTTCTTAAATAATATAACAATTATATCAATTATTCTATTAAGCAAACAACAACTAATTCATGAATTAATATAACTCTTATATTAATACTCATGAATTAAAACATGCATCATATACATTATAACAATTATAACCTACAATATGCATAAAACCAGGGCAACCTATGTTGTATGTTTAGTTTCATAATTAATATAACACTTATATCAATTATTCTATTAAACTAACAAAATCTAATTCATGAATTAATATAACTCTTATATTAATACTCATGAATTCCCAAATATGCATACTATATATTATAACACTTATAACATATTTTCAATGCATGGAGCATGCTTCCTACGGTGAGATTTTAAATCTATATGACATACTTTATGCACATACAAACAAGGAATTTAATTAAAACATACATTCGCAATGCATAATTAATTAAACACACTAAAGTGGACTGATTTTGACATCAAGCAAGCAATAACTATTTTACTACAAGCTTGAACAATAAGCTAATTCTTGAGCGTGATAGAGCGTATCACGTTGCGAAAGCGATTTTGGATCGTTGAAACTCTAATTTCATCAATTTAACAAATAGAAAACATGCTCAAACAACGAAAATAAGAAATTTAGAATACATACCCTTGTAGTTCCAAATTTCTTCAGCTCCGCCGCTCGTTCCTCGTCACGAACTCTTCCGGTCTCTTCTCACGAACGCTCCGAGGACCACCCCAGGTAGTCCCGCTATCCTCGGCGCCGAGCAACGGAGTTGTGGGACTCCGTTACAAGAGAAAATAAAAGAAAACGGAGAAGGAAAAAGAAAGCAGATGGAAATGGGAAGAAGAACAGTGGGTCTCTAGTTGTTCTTCAAAAAAATGAGATTTTTTTTTTTGTGCAAAACGAATACCCCAGCTTAATTAATTTTAAATAATAATAAATATTTTTATTTATTAAACATTTTAATAAATAAAAAATATGTATATTAATTAATTAATATTATTTAAATCAATATCAAATATTAATTAAATAATATGGCTAAACCCGGTTTTCCGAAAACTGACTTCTTTGCACATGAATCATATTCATGTTTTAGACCATTCCCATATTTAAATATGTCCATCATTCTTCCACAAGCCGAATTTGAACAATTCAAATTATTTTTCTTTTCATTTTCTCTCATATTGTTGCACGGCGTTATCCGAGCTAGCTAGGAGAACCTAAAAGACCTACAGATCATGAGCTCCAACGATACAAGATTATTTGGTCAAAACTCTTTTAACTAAACTAACCAACATTCGTCAAACCCCCGGAGACTCCACTATAGTCCGAGGGCTGCACTCTCCTCACTGTAAATATATTATGTCCTCTGATATAACCGTCATGGGCAAGTCGACCCCTCACAGGTTGTTCGTAATCACAACTAGGTCATTTAAACCGTTTAACCCCTGCATTACGTCTTGTTCCTTAAGTACCACTGACACCTCTAATGAACAAAAGATCTGTGGTTCAACCAACAGATCAATTAACCCTCTCATCTCAATAGAGTGTGAGCGCTCATTGTTCAAGTCTTGGAGTCACCTATTAAGGGAACAACCTACCTACTAACCCTGAAGAGCGGGTTAGGAGTGAACTCCAATCTTGTTGTACTATGTCCCCAGCTACCTATTTGACTTTATCCCCAAGATGGTAGGCTTATTGAGTCGGCGCTTATGGGTCACTCTCACCCGTGCAAGTCAAAGGATACTTTCGAATAAGCAGGAGTTCATAGCGAGCTCAGGATTGAGATCGAGTTACCTAGGCCATCAAATGAAAATGTCGGTCTCATCAGTAAACGGTGTTATAAAGAGAGAGCGACATATTTCGCGGTTCGGTCTTATGCAAACTCTTTGCACAGGACGTCCTCACTCGCACATCTCCATGTGAAACGATTCGAATCACATCGTTTTGTACAATACAAAGTGAGTCGCATCCAATAGTGTTACCAGGATAAGGTACCCAGCCTTATCCGTATACTATAGACCGTTTTGACTGACTACTTGAGCCTGATCCACAATCATGTCATACATGAGGCTCAAGTACTCACATTCAACCATGGGTGTTGGTCATTGGTATAGGTTAACCTAAACATGTTTCACTTTATTCTAGTAAACTCTTTTACTGAATAAAACTAATAACTGTTTATTCTAAATAGAATATTTACAAACACAATAGTTTACAAACCATGAGTTTTAGGGCATAAAACCCAACAAACTACCACTTGGACTTAAACGTTTGTGGTGTACATGTTAGGTGGAGAAAACTAATATATCATATATCATGAAGTTTTCTCCCACTGTCCTTTCCAGCAACTTGGAGCCCTAGACTCTTTTAGGTGTCTCTCAAACACTTTAGCCATGAAAGACTTAGTAAACTAATCAGCATGAAGTCCTGCGAGGCTTTCTATGTCACCATCACATCTTCTCATAGCACTAACTGCGAGCTGAACTTATAAACCTTTTGCTGCTTCACAAGCTGCAACAAGATTTAGCTACCACCGAGGAATTAGCAATACAACTCTTGTATTCTAATCCTCGTTTGCACTGGGACAAACTTTAACCAGAATCCAATGATCAAAATTAATTGGACTTTCACTACTGACAGCTCCCACTGCATAGCACATATCGGGTCATACATCTAGAAAGATGTATCTGACCTCCAATTTGTAAATGCACTTGTGTGCATCTCATATCCTCAATACTTGAGGTGTCTCTGGAAACCATTTCCATACACTATCGAATATTGACAACAACTTGTCAATAAAAGATTTTAGAGACAACACTAGCGATTTGTTCTTACGACTCAAATCAACCTAAATCCTTAGAACAAGCTTAGCCTACCTCCTGATCAACTATTTGGGAGTGAGTCGCTAGTTTATGCTTATTGTCAGAAGTGAATCCTACATCATTCTCAATGATTAGGACATTAATTACGAAAATAGATCAAGAAAGCTATGACTTTTATTAAACCCTTGTCAAACAAGGTTCATCAAACTTTTGTTCAAACGGTTATTCAAAACCATAAGATTTGATTAACATATCAAACCTTACAATTCAGGATAAAGATGCTTATTCTAATTCAAAAATGAATCGAATAGGCTTGCAAACAATTATCTTTTTGTCCTCGAATTATGAATCTATTATGATTGAGACTAATAGATACTCAAATCAAGATAGCTAGTCTTGATATTCATTTGCCTTATTCTATCAAAATAGAACATGGGAATGGATAAGAGTCATCTATTAAGTTACGTCTAGTAACAAGAGAAGGAGAGTATACACAATAAACCCTTTCTCTTCGGGACAACCCCTTTACCAGAAAGTCAAGCCCAAAAGGTTTTCACCTTAGAGGCTTGGTCTCAACACCACTCAAAGATTCATGGTTTTGAGCCACTTAGTCTTGTCTACATGATCCATTATCTAGGTAAAGAGTATTGAATCATCAATGTTATCATCAAACATGACAACTTTGAGTTTAAGACAAGCCAAAACAGCGGACCGGGTTGTCTCAGAACCCTCCCACTGCATTGAGGGTTTCTCAACGGTTGAAAAGCTCCAGTTTGATCAACAACCATTGTTGAATAAAACAACTTTCTAATTACACTGTAAGTCTTAACCTTTTAGTTATTTTCGAGTTTAATAGAACACAATAGTATACATCTTTTGCGAAAAGAACGGTTCTTTATAAACAAAAAGATAATATATACAGGTGGTTTGATCAAACGAGAAATATAGACAATAATTACATCAGATGATATTATTTCTATCCAACAACTATTACAAAACTCCCACTGGATTAGCTGTGACGATGTCTTCACAAGTCATCTCACGGCCAACTGCTATCAGGAACTAGTTTCCTGAAATGAAGAAAGAACACGATTAGTGAAATATGACACTCATATACCACTAAACTGTTACGAAAATCAATAAATCTCATTTACATTGTCGTTTATTCTCAGCTTTCTTCTGCGCAAGGTATTTGGGGCAATTACGCTTCCAGTGCCCATCTTCGTTACAGTGGAAACACTTTCCTTTGTCAAGATATTTTCCCTTGTGTTCAGTAGGGGCTTTGCCTTTTCTCCTGTTACTCTTCTTCTTTTGAATAATCTTATTATTCACAGAAGTCAATTCAGGCTTACTCCTTGAACCCGACCCCTCATGGAATTTCTTTGAAGAGACAATATTTGCCTTATTCTCCTTTCCTTTAGAGGTGTGTAGAGACTGGTAAGTCTGAAGCTCGTTTAGAAGAGAAATCAAGTTGTATTCAATCTTATTCATGACCATATTGGTTCTGAAATGAAGGAAACTCTTCGGAAGAGATTTCAAGATGAAACTGACTTGACTTTTCTCGTCGATGGAAGCTCCGTTTACTTCCGCCGTATTAAAGTGGACCATCATGTTAAGGACATGTTCCCTAACAGAGGTACCCTCTACCATACGGGAGTTATAAACGAACTTGAGGGCCTCATGTCGAAGAGATGAGGACGGATGTCCAAACATCCCTTGTAATGAAAGCATGATTTCCTTAGCGAAAACCATCCCCTCGTGCTTCCTGCACAAGACATCAAATATGCTTGCCAAGATATAGACTCAGACTTTATCATTAGCCCTAATCTATCCATCGTATGCCTCTCGAACACTTCGAGAAGCACTCGAGCCAGGAGCTGGAGGACATTCCTCCGTTAAGACAAACCTGAGGTCGTCAAGAACAAGAATTGTATTCAAGTTCGACTTCTAGGTTCCGGAATTCTCTTCGGTCAATTTGTCCTGAGCTAACAACTGTATAAACGAGCTCGACATGCTGAAAAAGAATGTAAATCTATTAGTGAAACAGTTTTAACCTACTTAAACCAATTAATAGGTTTAACAGCAAATAAAGGACCCAAACTCTCTATTTACTTGCAACGATTCTTTAGTAAGTCAGAAAAGTCGCTACCGAAGGGCAGTTAAACAATCATTTACTAAATCAAGACAATATTGACTAAATGCTATTACCAGAATAACTCTTATTCCTATAGCATCTTAGTTATCGTTTTTGGTCTGGATTTACTAACTCCTTAGCAAATCTCGTAAGTGTAACCCTCCATTTTTAGAATTCACAAGACGGGCCCCAACGGTGCAACCGAAGGGAATGTCAGAGTTGGGAATGACCCTGTATTTCTTTATCCATAAATGGTGACTGACTTGTTTGACTCCTTATGAAACGACCCTCCGAAGGGATCGGTACCACTTGTGGGCACCTAGCAGGTGGAACATGAGAATCTCACGGTTCAATCCAATGGAGGAGACCGCAGGATGTACTGACGTACTTCCTTCTCCCACTTACTATAGATACTTACTCCATTCACCTTGCTATTGGAAGTTACAAACACCATCCGAAGGGGGATGCCCTATTGACATCACGAGGCCGAGCAAAATTCTCACGTTGTGAACTTTTAGGGAGTGCGTAGCAGAAGAGGGATATATCATATATTACAACTTTAGACGGTGTTTAGGGTAAATACTCAGGTTTTATCTGGCTAAATACTCAGGTTTTATCTGGCTAAGTAAATAAAACCTTAAGTCTAGGCAAACATTTTACCTGAGATGTCTAGGTTATAACAACTTTACTAACCTCACACCTCTCACGCATCCTCATAAATCCGGGTTAACTTTACTCAAGTACCGGATAGTCCCCAGGTAGAAGGTGTTTCGTCAATTCAAATCCTCCAACCTTAGACAAGATTTCACCGGGTGAGTTTCTCATAACCTTAGCATTTACGAGATATCGACCTATTCATCTAATGAATGATCAAATCATTTAACCCTAAATGAACATGCTTTTATCTTTGTTATAGATTTTAAAAGTCTAAGTCTTTTTTACAACACTTGCAAAACTAGACTTTCTACAACAATCAACTACATGCTTCTCAAACATGCTTTCGCTAAGGCATGACAAGTTGAATATTTAACTTCATAATCAATATAACACTTATATCGATTATGCTCTTAAACATACAACTCCTAATTCATAATCAATATAACACTTATATCGATTCTCTGAATTAAGCATGCATCCTATACATTATAACACTTATAACATACAATATGCATATAATATTGGATGTTTAATTTCATAATTAATATAACACTTATATCAATTATTCTATTAAGCAAACAACATCTAATTAATGAATTAATGTAACTCTTATATTAATACTCATGAATTAAACATGCATCATATATATTATAACACCTATAACCTACAATATGCATAAAACCAGGGCAACCAATGTTGTATGTTTAATTTCATAATTAATATAACATTTATATCAATTATTCTATTAAACTAATAACATCTAATTCATGAATTAATATAACTCTTATATTAATACTCATGAATTCCCAAATATGCATACTATATATTATAACACTTATAACATATTTTTTAATGCATGGAGCATGCTTCCTATTGTGGGATTTTAAATCTATATGACATACTTTATGCACATCCAAACATGGAATTTAATTAAAACATACATACGCTATGCATAATAAATTAAACACACTAAAGTGGACCGATTTTGGCATCAAGCAAGCAATAACTATTTTATTACAAGCTTGAACAACAAGCTAAGTCTTGAGCGGACTTCGAACTCTTCGTAACTCCTTGGACAAGCTTGCTCCCCCGAACGCTTCGGTTAATTTCTCTTCGATCTTCTCTCTGTATCGCCTAGGACGAGTTTGAGCTTGCACTGAACATTTCAGCGAGCTCAAAACTCGAGCTTCTTTCACAAAGAAACCTATATGAACTCTAATGACTCTAAAGAATACAGACTCTTCAGCACACATTAAAGCCCATACATTCTCGGACAATTACAAATAAAGAAATTCAAAAAGAAATAATGCCAAAATCGATATTCACTTTAGACGTTCATTCAGAAATAATTTCTAAATTAAAATACCCACCAACTTAAATTGATGCAAATTGAGTTGATCAAAATACGCTCTGATACCAATTGATAGAGCGTATCACGCCGCGGAAGCGATTTTGGATCGTTGAAACTCTAATTTCATCAATTTAACAAATAGAAAACATGCTCAAACAACGGAAATAAGAAATTTAAAATTCATACCTTTGTAGTTCCAAGTTTCTTCAGCTCCCCCGCTCGTTCCGAACTCTTCCAGCCTCTTCTAACGAACGCCCCGAAGACCACCCCAGATAGTCCCGCTATCCTCGGCGCCGAGCAACGGAGTTGTGGGACTCCGTTACAAGAGAAAAGAAAAGAAAACAGAGAAGGAAAAAGAAAGAAGATGGAAATGGGAAGAAGAACAGGGGGTCTCTGGTTGTTCTTAAAAAAAATGAGATTTTTTTTTTTTTTTTTGCAAAACGAATACCCAGCTTCATTTTTTTTAAGTTTAGCCAATCTTCTAATATATATATATATATATATATATATATATATATATATATATATATATATATAAGTAATACATATTGTTGGGTTTTATGTCCTAAAACTCGTAGTTTGTAAACTGTTTGAATGTATATATTCTATTTCAATAAAGTTGTTATTGAATTTTAGTGAATTGTGTTTGTATTAACCTATACCAATAACTAACACCCTTGGCGATAGTGTAAGTACTTGAACTTCATGTGTGACATGAATGTGGATCAAGTTCAAGTAGACAGCCAAAAATGGTCTATAGTATAGGGATAAGGCTGGGTACCTTATCCTGGGGACACTATTGGACGCGGCTCACTTTGTATAGTACAAAACGATGTGATTCGAATCGTTTCATGTAGAGACATGTGAGTGAGGGCGTCCTGTGCAATGAGTTTGCACAAGACCGAACCAAGAAATAAATTCGCTCTTTCTTTATAACACCGTTTACTGTAAAGATCGGTTTTTTCATTTGATGACTTAGGTAACTCGATCTCAATCTTGAGCTCACTATGAACTCCTGTTTATTCGACCTTATCCTTTGACTTGTACGGGTGAGAGTGGCCTGATCGCCGACTCAATAAGCCTACCATCTTGGGGATAAGATTGAATAAGTGGCTGGGGACGTAGTTGTGCGAGATGGAATTCACTCCTACCCGCTTTAAGGGTTAGTAGAGAGGTTGTTCCCTTAAGTGCTGACTCCAGGTCTTGAACAATGGGCCCATCCTCTCCTGATCAGGGAGGAATCTGATTTGATGGTTGGACCACAAATCAATTGTTCATTAGAGGTATCAGTGGTACTTAAGGAACAAGATATAATACAAGGGTTAAACGGTATTAATGACCCGTTGTGATTATGAACGACCTGTGAAGGATCGACTTACTGATGATAGTTATATCAACAGGACACAATATATCTACAGTGAGGAGAGTGCAGCCCTTGTACTTTAGTGGAGTCTCCGGGGGTTAACAAATGTTGGTTAGTTCGGTTGAAAGAGTTTTGACCGGATAATCTCGTATCGTTGGAGCTCATGATCTGTAGGTCCTTACGGTTCTCCTGGCTAGCTCGGATAAAGCCGTGAAACAATATAAAAGAAAAGAAAAGAATTTGAATCGTTCAAATTCGGGTTTGTGGAAGAAGGTTAGACATATTTAAATATGATTTAAATATGAGATTGGTCTGAAAACATGAATAGGATTCATGTGCAAAAAGTCGGTTTTCGAAAAACCGGGATTAATTATATTATTTAATTAATATTTGATATTGAATTAAATAATATTAATTAATTTATATATACATTTTTTATTAATTAAAAAGTTTAATTAATAAAATAATAATTATTATTTTTATTAATAATAATAATAATATATAAATATATATATATATATATATATATATATATATATATTTACATGTGTCTTACATGCAATAGGTAAGACACATGTAAGATATATACTCCGTATATATATGTGATTCAGCAGATCAATTAAAAAAAAAAAAAAAAAAAAAAAGAGAAATTCAAAAGTTGCGTTAGTGGATTTTGGGGTATACAAGTTAAACTTGAATTTCAATTTGAGATTTGAGCCCCACGTCTTCTTCCTCTCTGCCTCTGCTCTCTAAGAAGAAAATTTGTTTTCTTCAGTGGAGCTTCTTCCTTCTTTTCTTTTGTAAAAGGAGTCGCACTACTCCGTTTCTCGGCCTGAGGATAGCGGAATTACCGTGGGTGGTCCACGAAGGTTTCGTGAGAAGGATCGGTGAGCTCGTGAGGAGCTTCTGGCGGTTAAATTTGAAGAAATACGAACGACAAGGGTATGTGTTCTATTTTCTCTTTTTCATTGCGTTTGCATGTTTCCGTTTGTTTAAATTGATGAAATTAGAGTGTCTATGATCCAAATCGCTTCCGCTGCGTGCCATGCGCTCCATCAATTGGTATCAGAGCGTTTTTGGCCACTCAATTTTCATCAATTTAAGTTATGGTGGGTTTTATTTTAGAAATTGTTTCTAATTGGCGTCTAAAGTGAATATCGATTTTGGCATAGTTTCTTTTGAATTTCATTATTTGTAATTGCCCGAGAATGTATGGGCTTTAATGCATGCTAAAGAGTCTGTATTTTTAGAGTCATTAGAGTCCATATAGGTTTCTTTGTGAAAGAAGTTTGAGTTTGAAACTCGCCGAAATGTTCGGTGTAAGTTCAAACTCGTTCTGGGCATTACGAGGAGAAATTCGAAGAGTTTTTGGCCGAAGCGTTCAGAGGAAGCAAGTTGGTCAAAGGCGGTGCGAAGAGTTCGAAGTCCGCTCAAGGCGTAGCTTGTTGATCAAGCTTGTAATAAATTAGTTATTGCTTGTTAAATGCCAAAATCGATCCACTTTATTGTGTTTAATTAATTATGCATTGCGAATGTATGTTTTAATTAAATTCCATGTTTATATGTGCATAACGTATGCCATATAGATTTAAAATCCCACCGTAGGAAGCATGCTTCATGCATTGAAAATATGTTATAAGTGTTATAATATATCGTATGCATATTTGGCAATTCATCAGTTTTGATATAAAAGTTATATTAATTCATGAATTAGTTGTTGTTAGTTCAATAGAATAATTGATATAAGTGTTATATTAATTATGAAATTGAATGAACAACATAGGTTGTCCTAGTTTTATGTGATGGAGCGTTTTACCGCAGCGGAACGCGATTTTGGACCGATGATACTCTAATTTCATCAATTTAACAAATAGAAAACATGCTCTAAAGACGGAATTAAGAAATTAGAAATACATACCCTTGTAGCTCCAATTTCTTCAAGTCCGCCGGTCGTTCTTCGTCACGAACTCTTCCGGCCTCTTCTCACGAACGCCCCGAGAACCACCCCAGGTAGTCCCGCTATCCTCGGCGCCGCGCAACGGAGTTGTGGGACTCCAAAACAAGAGAAAGAAAAAGAAAAGAAAAGAAGAAGGAAGAAGAAGAAGAGGTGGAGGAGCTGAAGAAACAAAATTTCAAAACTGAAATTGTTTTTCTTCACTCAACCAAACGTATACCCCTCCTCTGTAAATCTCAACTTGAAACAAAATTTCAATTGAATTCACTTCTGTCCTCCAACTCTTATGGCCATCCAAATATATACCTTTGTCTTTTCTTAACCCTTAAGAAAAGTCAATAATTATTATTATTTAAAAATAATAATAATAATTTTATTTATTAAACATTTAATAAATAAACTATATATATATAATTATTAATTAAACAATTTAATTAATAATTATTATTTAATTCAATATCAAATATTAATTAAATAATAAGGCTAAACCCGGTTTACCGAAAACCGATTTTTTTACACATGAATCCTATTCATGTTTTTGGCCATACCCATATTTAAATCATATTTAAATATGTCCATCCTCCTTCCATAAACCGAATTTGAACAATTCAAATTCTTTTTTCTTTTTCTTTTTCTTTTCTTTTATACTGTTGCACGGCGTTATCCGAGCTAGCCAGGAGAACCTAAAGGACCTACAGATCATGAGCTCCAACGATACGAGATTATTCGGTCAAAACTCTTTTAACCCGAATCAATCAACTTTCGTTAACCCCCGGAGACTCCACTATAGTCCGAGGATTGCACTCTCCTCACTGTAGATATATTGTGTCCTCTTGATATAACCGTCATCGGTAAGTCGATCCTTCACAGGTTGTTCGTAATCACAGCTGGGTCATTTAAACCGTTTAACCCCTGCATTACATCTTGTTCCTTAAGTACCACTGACACCTCTAATGAACAATAGATCTGTGGTCCAACCAACATATCAATATAACTATCTCATCACATGAGAGTGTGAGCTCACATTGTTCAAGCCCCGGAGTCAGCTATTAAGGGAACAACCTATCTACTAACCCTGAAGAGCGGGTTAGGAGTGAATTCCAATCTTGCTGTACTATGTCCCCAGCTACCTATTCGGCTTTATCCCCAAGTTGGTAGGCTTATTGAGCGGGCGTTCTGCCACTCTCACCCGTACAAGTCAAAGGATACTTCCGAATAAGCAGGAGTTCATAGCAAGCTCGGGATTAAGCTCGAGTTACCTAGGCCATCAATATGTATAAGTCGGTCTCATCAGTAAACGGAGTTATAAAGAGAGAGCGACTTAATACGCGGTTCGGTCTTATGCAAACTCTTTGCACAGGACGCCCTCACTCGCACATCTCCATGTGAAACGATTCGGATCACATCGTTTTGTACAATACAAAGTGAGCCGCATCCAATAGTGTTACCAGGATAAGGTAGCCAGCCTTATCCGTATACTATAGACCGTTTTGACTGACTACTTGAGCCTGATCCACAATCATGTCATACATGAAGCTCAAGTACTCATATTCAGCCAAGGGTGTTGGTCATTGGTATAGGTTAAACCAAACACGTTTCACTTTATTCCAGTAAACTCTTTTACTGAATAAAACTAATAACTCTTTATTCTAAATAGAATATTTACAAACATAACAGTTTACAAACCACGAGTTTTAGGACATAAAACCCAACAAACTCCCACTTGGACTTAAACGTCTGTGGTGTACATGTTAGGTGGAGAAAACTAATATATCATATATCAGAAGCTTTCTCCCACTATCCTCTCCAGCAACTCGGAGCCCTAGACTCTTCTAGGTGTCTCTCAAACACTTTAGCCATGAAAGACTTAGTAAACTAATCAGCATGAAGTACTACGAAGCTTTCCATGTGACCATCACATCTCCTCATAGCACTATCTGCGAGCTCAACTTATAAACCTATTGCTGCTTCACAAGCTGCAAATAGACTTAGCTACCAACGAGGAATCAGCAATACAACTCTTGTATTCTACTCCTCTAAGTACAAGGACAAAACTTTAACCGGAATCCAATCCAATTGGACTAATAATACTGACAGCTCCCACTGCATAACACATATCGGGTCATGTATCACAAAAGATACATCTGACCTCCAATATGTAAATGCACTTGGGTGCATCTCGTATTCTCAACACTTGAGGTGTCTTAGGAAACCATTTCCATAGACCATCGAATATTGACAACAACTTGTCAATAAAAGATTTTAGAGACAACACTAGCGATTTGTTCTTACGACTCAGATCAAGCTGAATCCTTAGAACAAACAAAGCCTACCTCCAGATCAACTATTTGGGAGTGGGTCGCTAGTTTATGCTAAAAGTCAGAAATAGATCCTACATCATTCTCAATGATTAGGACAAAATTACGGGAACAATATTTGAAAGCTACACCATTGATTAAACTCTTGTCAAACAAGGTTTGTCAAACTATTGTTCAAAGCCATAAGATTTGATCACATTATCAAAACTCACAATTCAGGACGAAGATGCTTTCTCCAATTCATAAATGAATCGAATAAGCTAGCAAACCATTTGCTCTTTGCCCTCGAAGTATGAATCTTTCTGTTTGAGACTTATAGATACTCAAATCAAGTTTGCAAGTCTTGACATCCATTTGCTTTATTCTATCAAAATAGAACAAAGCAATGGATAAGAGTTATCTATTTAACTTACACCTGGCAACAAGAGAAAGAGAGTATACCCAATAAACCCTTTCTCTTCGGGACAGTCCCATTACCAGAAAGTCAAGCCATAAAGGTTTTCACCTTAGTGGCTTGGTCTCATTAACATCCAAAGATTCATGGCTTTGAACCATTCGGCCTTGTCTATGTGATCGATTTTTTGTTTAGAGACAATGAATCCTCAATGTCATCATCAAGTATGATAACTTTGAGTTTAAGACAAGCCAATACAGCGGGTTAGGTTGTCCAACATCCCTCCCACTGCATTGAGCCTTTCTCAACAGTTGAGAAGCTCCAGTTTGATCAACAACCATTGTTGAATTCAACTATAACTTTCTTGTTAAAACTGTAAGTCTTAACACACTAGTTGTTTTCGAGTTTAATTAGAACACATCTGTATATATCTTTTGCTAAATGAACTGTTCATTATAAAACCAAAAGATATAATATACAGGTGTTCAGTTTAAACTGGAACTATAGACAATAATTACATATAACAAATGTTATTATCTCTATACAACAACTACAAAGACTCCCACTAGTTCAGCTGCAATGATATCTCCATATCTCACAGCGAGAAAACGACTGTCAGGAACTAGTTTCCTGTAGAAAAACAAACATAAATAGTGGTTCCTGAAGACATTCAGGTATGACATTCATATCCACTAAACTTGTTTTGACAAATAAATCACATTTATCTTGTCGTTCTTTCTCAGCCTGTTTCTCAACAAAGTATTTGGAGCAGTTACGCTTCCAGTACCCATCTTCAGTACAATGGAAACATTTTCCTATGTTTGAAGACATTACCTTGCGAACAATAAGGGCTTTGCCATTTCTCCTTTTACTCTTCTTCTTCTGAATAATCTCATTACTCAGAGAAGCATAAACTTACTCCCTAACGTCAACCTCTTAAGGAATTTCTTCGAAGTGACAACACTTGCCTCATTCTCTATTCCTTTGGAAGTGTACAGAGACTGATAAGTCTGAAAAGACGATGGTAGCAATGTTTACTTCTGTCGCATTAAAGTGGACCATCATGTTAAGGACAAGCTCCTTAACAGAGGTATCCTCCACTATGCGAGAGTTATAAACTAACTTGAGGACTTCATTACGAAGTAATTAGGACGAGTGTCCACCATTGCTTGTAATGAAGACATGATTTCCTTTGCAGAAATCATAACCTCATACTACTTGCACAAGGCATCAAATATGCTTGCCAAGATATAGATTTGGGCTTTATCAATAGCCCTAATCCATCCATCGTATGCCTCTCGAACACTTCGAGAATCATTCGAGCCAGGAGCTGAAGGACATTCCTCCGTTAAGACAAACCTCAGGTCGTCCAGAACCAGAATCGTATTCAGGTTCGACTTCCAGGTTCCGTAATTCTCTCCGGTTAACTTGTCGTGAGCTAACAACTGTATAAACGAGCTCGACATGCCGAAAAAAGAATGTAAATCTATTAGTGAAACAGTTTTAACCTATTTAAACAATTAAGAGGTTTAGCTGCAAATAAAGTACCCAAACTCTTTATTTACTCGCAACGATACTTTAGTAAGTCAGAATGATCCCTACCGTAGGGTAGGTGAGCACTCCTTTACTAAATCAAGACATTCTTGACTAAATGCTATCACCAGAATAACTCATATTCCTATAGCATCTTAGTTATCGTTTTTGGTCTGGATTTACTAACTCCTTAGCAAATCCCGTAAGTGTGACCCTCCATTTTTAGAACGCACAGAACGACCCCAACATAGCAACCGTATGGAATGTCAGTGTTGGGAATGGCCCTATGTTTCTTTATCCATAAATGGTGACTGAGGTGCTCGATCTCCCATGCCCAGCCCTCCGTTTGGATGGTGCCCCAAGGGCAGCCTGCAGGCGGAACATGGGAATCTCACGGTTCAATCCAATGGAGGAGACCGTAGGATGTACTGACGTACTTCCTTCTCCCACTTACTATAGACACTTACTCCATTCACCTTGCTATTGAAAGTTGCAAACACCACCCGTCTGGAGATGCCCCATATGGCATCATGAGGCCAAGCAAAATTCTCACGTTGTGAACTATAGGGAGTGCGTAGCAGGAGAGGGATATATCATATATTCCTTCTCAACATATCTACTAAGCATCATAGATGGTTTTAGGGTAAACTACTCAGGTTTTATCTGGCTAAGAAAATAAAACCTTAAGTCTAGGCAAACTATTTACCTGAGATGTCTAGGTTATAAACACTTTATTAACCTCACTCCTCTCACGCATGCTCACAAAGCCGGGTTAACTTTACTCAAGTACCGGATCGTCCCCAGGTAGGAGGTGTTCCGTAAACCGTCAGCTTAAATACCTCCAACCTCGAACAGGATTTCACCGGGTGAGTTTCTCATAACCTTAGCATTTACGAGATTTCGACCTATTCATCTAATGAACCAGATCGAATCATTTAACCCTAAATGAACATGCTTTTCTTTGTTATAGATTTTAAAAGTCTAAGTCATTTTTACAACACTTGCAAAAACTAGACTTACTACAACAAACTTCTATATGCTTCTCAAACATACATATGCTAAGGCATGACAAATTGAATATTTAACTTCATAATCAATATAACACTTATATTGATTATGCTCTTAAATATACAACTCCTAATTCATAAATTAATATAACACTTATATCAATTATTATGAATTAAGCATGCATCCTATACATTATAACAATTATAACATACAATATGCATCTTAGTTGAATGTTTTAATTTCATAATTAATATAACACTTATATTAATTATTCTATTAAGCAAACAACAACTAATTCATGAATTAATATAACTCTTATATTAATACTCATGAATTAAACATGCATCTAATACATTATAACACTTATAACCTACAAAATGCATACAACCATGGCAACCTATGTTGTATATTTAATTTCATAATTAATATAACACTTATATCAATTATTCTATTAAATTAACAACATTTAATTCATGAATTAATATAACTCTTATATTAATACTCATGAATTCTCAAATATGCATACTATATATTATAACACTTATAACATAATACCAATGCATGGAGCATGCTTCCTATGGTGGGATTTTAAATCTATATGGCATACGTTATGCACATACAAACATGGATTTTAATTAAAACATACATTCACAATGCATAATTAATTAAACACACTAAAGTGGATCGATTTTGGCATTTAGCAAGCAATAACTATTTTATTACAAGCTTGAACAACAAGCTAAGTCTTGAGCGGACTTCGAACTCTTCGCACTGTCTTTCACCAGCTTGCTTCCCCGAACGCTTCGGCCAATTTCTCTTCGAATTTCTCCTCGTATTGCCTAGAACGAGTTTGAACTTATACCGAACATTTCGGCGAGCTCAAAACTCGAGCTTCTTTCACAAAGAAACCTATATGGACTCTAATGACTCTAAAAATACAGACTCTTCCGCACGCATTAAAGCCCATACATTCTCGGGCAATTACAAATAATGAAATTCAAATAGAAACTATGCCAAAATCGATATTCACTTTAGACACCAATTCAGAAACAATTTCTAAATTAAAATACCCACCAACTTAAATTGATGCAAATTGAGTTAATCACAAAATCGCTCTGATACCAATTGATGGAGCGTTTTACCGCAGCGGAACGCGATTTTGGACCGATGATACTCTAATTTCATCAATTTAACAAATAGAAAACATGCTCTAAAGACGGAATTAAGAAATTAGAAATACATACCCTTGTAGCTCCAATTTCTTCAAGTCCGCCGGTCGTTCTTCGTCACGAACTCTTCCGGCCTCTTCTCACGAACGCCCCGAGAACCACCCCAGGTAGTCCCGCTATCCTCGGCGCCGCACAACGGAGTTGTGGGACTCCAAAACAAGAGAAAGAAAAAGAAAAGAAAAGAAGAAGGAAGAAGAAGAAGAGGTGGAGGAGCTGAAGAAACAAAATTTCAAAACTGAAATTGTTTTTCTTCACTCAACCAAACGTATATCCCTCCTCTGTAAATCTCAACTTGAAACAAAATTTCAATTGAATTCACTTCTGTCCTCCAACTCTTATGGCCATCCAAATATATACCTTTGTCTTTTCTTAACCCTTAAGAAAAGTCAATAATTATTATTATTTAAAAATAATAATAATAATTTTATTTATTAAACATTTAATAAATAAACTATATATATATAATTATTAATTAAACAATTTAATTAATAATTATTATTTAATTCAATATCAAATATTAATTAAATAATAAGGCTAAACCCGGTTTACCGAAAACCAATTTTTTTACACATGAATCCTATTCATGTTTTTGGCCATACCCATATTTAAATCATATTTAAATATGTCCATCCTCCTTCCATAAACCGAATTTGAACAATTCAAATTCTTTTTTCTTTTTCTTTTTCTTTTCTTTTATACTGTTGCACGGCGTTATCCGAGCTAGCCAGGAGAACCTAAAGGACCTACAGATCATGAGCTCCAACGATACGAGATTATTCGGTCAAAACTATTTTAACCCGAATCAATCAACTTTCGTTAACCCCCGGAGACTCCACTATAGTCCGAGGATTGCACTCTCCTCACTGTAGATATATTGTGTCCTCTTGATATAACCGTCATCGGTAAGTCGATCCTTCACAGGTTGTTCGTAATCACAGCTGGGTCATTTAAACCGTTTAACCCCTGCATTACATCTTGTTCCTTAAGTACCACTGACACCTCTAATGAACAATAGATCTGTGGTCCAACCAACATATCAATATAACTCTCTCATCACATGAGAGTGTGAGCTCACATTGTTCAAGCCCTGGAGTCAGCTATTAAGGGAACAACCTATCTACTAACCCTGAAGAGCGGGTTAGGAGTGAATTCCAATCTTGCTGTACTATGTCCCCAGCTACCTATTCGGCTTTATCCCCAAGTTGGTAGGCTTATTGAGCGGGCGTTCTGCCACTCTCACCCGTACAAGTCAAAGGATACTTCCGAATAAGCAGGAGTTCATAGCAAGCTCGGGATTAAGCTCGAGTTACCTAGGCCATCAATATGTATAAGTCGGTCTCATCAGTAAACAGAGTTATAAAGAGAGAGCGACTTAATACGCGGTTCGGTCTTATGCAAACTCTTTGCACAGGACGCCCTCACTCGCACATCTCCATGTGAAACGATTCGGATCACATCGTTTTGTACAATACAAAGTGAGCCGCATCCAATAGTGTTACCAGGATAAGGTAGCCAGCCTTATCCGTATACTATAGACCGTTTTGACTGACTACTTGAGCCTGATCCACAATCATGTCATACATGAAGCTCAAGTACTCATATTCAGCCAAGGGTGTTGGTCATTGGTATAGGTTAAACCAAACACGTTTCACTTTATTCCAGTAAACTCTTTTACTGAATAAAACTAATAACTCTTTATTCTAAATAGAATATTTACAAACATAACAGTTTACAAACCACGAGTTTTAGGACATAAAACCCAACATTATGCACATGGTATATTAGAAGTGTTATAATGTATAGATGCATGTTTATTCATGAGTATTAATATAAGAGTTATATTAATTCATGAATTAGATGTTGTTTGCTTAATAGAATAATTGATATAAGTGTTATATTAATTATGAAATTAAACATCCAACATTAGATGCATTTTGTTTGTTATAAGTGTTATAATGTATAGGATGCATGCTTAATTCAGAGTATTGATATAAGTGTTATATTGATTATGAATTAAGAGTTGAATGTTTAAGAGCATAATCGATATAAGTGTTCTATTGATTATGAAATTAAATATTCAACTTATCATGCCTTAGTGTTGCATGTTTGAGAAGCATGTAGAAGTTTGTTGTAGTAAGTCTTAGTTTTGCAATGCGTTGTAAAATTGGCATAGACTTTTAAAATCTATAACAAAGACAAAGGCATGCTCACTTAGGGTTGAATGTATCGTTCCGTTTTATTAGATGAATAGGTCGATATCTTGTAAATGCTAAGGTTACAAGAAACTCACCCGGGGACATCCTGTTCGAGGTTGGAGGTATTTAAGCTGACGGTTTACGGAACACCTCCTACCTGGGGACCATCCGGTACTTGAGTAAAGTTAACCCGACTTTATGAGCATGCGTGAGTGGTGTGAGGTAATAAAGTGTTTATCACCTAGACATCATAGGTAAAAGTTTGTTTTACCTAGACTTAGGTCTTATTGTCTTAGCCGGATAATGCCTGAGTAATTTACCCATTCCGTCTTAAAATACTTAGTAGAGGTGTTGAGAAGGTATATATGATATGTCCCTCTCCTCCTACGTTCTCTGTCAAGTTCACACCGTGAGAATTATGCTCGGCCTCGTGATGTCAATAGGGCATCCCCATTCGGATGGTATTTGCATAATTCAAGAGCAAGGTGAATGGAGAAAGTATTTATAGTAAGTGGGAGAAGGAAGTATGTCAATACATCCTGCGGTCTCCTCCATTGGATTGAACCGTGAGATTCCTATGTTCTGCCTGCTAGGTGCCCACAAGAGGTACTGATCCATTCGGAGGGTCGTTTCATAGGAATCGGAACATCTCAATCACCATTTATGGATAAAGAAACATAGAGTCGTTCCCAACTTTGACATTTCCATTCGGTTGCATCGTTGGGGCCGCCCTATGAATTCTAAAAATGGAGGGTCACACTTACGAGATTTGCTAAGGAGTTAGTAAATTTTGACCAAATAGCGATAACTAAGATGCTATAGGAATATGAGATATTATGGTATTAGCATTTAGTCAAGAATGTCTTGATTCAGTGAAGGAATGCTTGACTGGCCCTCGGTAGCGACCATTCTGACCCACTGAAGTATCGTTGCAGTTTAATAATGAGTTTTGGGTACATTATTATTCTTTGCTAAATTCTTGATTGGTGTGTAAATTAGGTTAAAACCTTTTCACTAATATTTTTTCATTCTCTTTTCAGCATGTCTAGCTCTTTCATTCACTTATTAACTTCCGATAAGTTAACCGGCGATAACTACGCGACCTGGAAATCGAACTTGAATACGATTATCGTTCTAGATGATCTAAGGTTCGTCTTATCAGAGGATTGTCCTCCCCCTCCTAGCTCGGATGCGACTCGAACTGTTCGAGAAGCATATGATAGATGGACAAGGGCTAATGATAAAGCCCGAGTCTATATCTTAGCCAGCATATCTGATGTGTTAGCTAAGAAGCACGAGGATATGGTTTCTGCTAAAGAAATCATGTCTTCATTACAGGAGATGTTTGGACTACCGTCCTCATCGGTCTGTCATGAAGCCCTCAAATACGTTTACAACTCTCGCATGAAAGAGGGTACCTCTGTTAGGGAGCATGTCCTTAACATGATGGTCCACTTCAATGTGGCAGAAGTAAATGGAGCTACTATTGATGAGTCAAGTCAAGTAAGCTTTATCATGGAATCTCTTCCGAAGAGTTTCCTTCAGTTCAGAACCAATATGATAATGAACAAGATAAAGTATAATTTGACTTCTCTCCTCAGCGAGCTACAGACCTATCAGTCCCTACACACTTCTAAAGGAAAAGAGAAGGAGGCAAACGTTGTCACTTCTAGGAAATTCCAAAAGGGGTCGTCTTCAGGGAGTAGGTCTGAACTTTCTTCTATTAAGAATAAGAGTATTCAAAATAAGAAGAAAGATAAAAGGAAGGGAAAAGCACCTGCTGCAGGTAAGAGCAAGACTAAATCTACAGACAAAGGAAAATGTTTCCATTGTGGTGTAGATGGGCACTGGAAATGAAATTGCCCAAAGTATCTTGCAGAGAAAAAGGCTGAGAAGGAAAGACAAGGTAAATATGATTTATTTGTTGTCGAAACATGTTTAGTAGAACATGATTGTCATACCTGGATACTTGATTCAGGAGCTACTAACCATGTTTGTTCTTCTTTTCAGGAAACTAGTTCTTGGCAGCCACTTTCTCGCGGTGAGATAACTCTCAGAGTTGGAACTGGAGAGGTTGTCTCAGCTGAAGCAGTGGGAAATGTAAAGTTATTGTATAGAGATAGTTTCATTTTACTAGAAAATGTACTCCTGGTTCCTACCTTCAAGAGGAATCTTGTATCTATATCCTGTTTGTTAGAACAGTTGTATAAAGTATCTTTTGTTCATAATGAAGCGTTCATTAGCAAAAGAGGTGTACGTATTTGTTCTGCGAAACTTGAAAACAACTTGTATGTGTTAAGACCAACCGAAGCCAAAGCTATTTTGAACACTGAAATGTTTAAAACAGCTGAGACTCAAACTAAAAGGCAGAAACTTTCTCCAAGTACTTATCTTTGGCACTTAAGACTAGGTCACATTAATCTCAATAGGATTGGGAGATTGGTTAAAAGTGGTCTGCTAAATCGTTTAGAGGACAACTCTTTACCGCCATGTGAGTCTTGTCTTGAGGGCAAAATGACCAAACGATCTTTTTCTGAAAAAGGTCATAGGTCCAAAGAACCTCTAGAAATCGTGCATTCGGATCTCTGTGGTCCTTTGAATGTCAAAGCACGAGGAGGGTATGAATATTTCATCAGTTTCATTGATGATTATTCTAGGTACGGTTATCTTTATCTAATGCATCATAAGTCCGAAGCTCTTGAAAAGTTCAAAGAGTATAAGGCAGAGGTTGAGAACACATTAGGTAAATCGATAAAAACACTCCGATCAGATCGAGGTGGAGAGTATATGGATTTAAGATTCCAGGACTATATGATAGAACATGGAATAGTATCTCAACTCTCAGCGCCAGGAACACCACAGCAGAATGGTGTGTCCGAGAGGAGAAATAGAACCTTGTTAGACATGGTTCGATCTATGATGAGTTATGCTCATTTGCCTAGTTCGTTTTGGGGATATGTAGTAGAGACTGCAGTATATATTTTGAACATGGTTCCCTCTAAGAGTGTTTCTGAAACACCTTATGAGTTATGGAGAGGGCGTAAAGGTAGTTTACGTCACTTCAGGATTTGGGGGTGTCCGGCACATGTGCTAGTACCCAATCCCAAGAAGTTGGAACATCGTTCAAAATTATGCCTATTTGTAGGTTACCCCAAGGAAACGAAAGGTGGTTTATTTTACGATTCTCATGAGAACAAGGTACTAGTTTCGTCTAATGCCACGTTCTTAGAGGAAGACCACATGAGAGATCATCAACCGTCGAGCAAAATTGTTTTGTCCGAATTTTCCAGGAAAGCTACAGACGGATCAACAAAGGTTGTTGATCAGGCTGGTCCTTCTCAAGAGTTGAGAAAGCCTTGACGCAGTGGGAGGGATGTAAGACAACCCGACCGCTACATCGGCTTGTCTGAAACTCAAGTCGTCATACCTGATGATGGCGTTGAGGATCCATTGACCTTTAAACAGGCAATGAATGACATAGACAAGGACCAGTGGCTTAAAGCCATGGATCTCGAAATGGAGTCTATGTACTTTAATTCGGTCTGGGATCTTGTAGACCAACCAGATAGTGAAAGACCTATCGGTTGCAAGTGGATCTACAAGAGAAAACGAGACCAAGCCGGTAAGATGCAAACCTTTAAGGCTCGACTTGTGGCAAAAGGTTATTCCCAAAGAGAAGGGGTGGACTATGAAGAAACTTTTTCTCCTGTTGCCATGTTAAAGTCGATTAGAATACTCTTATCCATTGCTACATTTTATGATTATGAAATCTGGCAAATGGATGTCAAGACTGCCTTTCTGAATGGTAATCTTGAGGAGAGTATCTATATGGCTCAACCAGAGGGATTCATACTTCAGGGTCAAGAGCAAAAGGTTTGCAAGCTTAATCGATCAATTTATGGGTTGAAGCAAGCATCTAGATCCTGGAATATAAGGTTTGATACGACGATCAAATCTTATGGCTTTGAACAAAATATTGACGAACCTTGTGTTTACAAGAAAGTAGTCAATACTGTTGTAGCTTTCTTAGTCTTGTACGTAGACGATATACTACTCATTGGGAATGATGTAGGGTTCCTAATTGACGTTAAGAATTGGCTAGCGACCCAATTCCAAATGAAAGATTTGAGAGAGGCTCAGTTTGTTCTAGGGATTCAGATCATAAGGAATCGTAAGAACAAAGTGCTAGCGTTGTCTCAAGCATCTTATATTGACAAGGTGTTGTCAAGATATTCGATGCAGAATTCCAAGAAAGGTTCGCTGCCTTTTAGGCATGGAATTCACTTGTCTAAGGAACAGTCTCCTAAGACACCTCAAGAGGTTGAGGATATGAGACGAATTCCCTATGCATCTGCAGTTGGTAGTCTCATGTACGCTATGTTGTGTACAAGACCCGACATCTGCTATGCAGTAGGAATTGTCAGTAGGTTCCAGTCCAATCCAGGATATGATCACTGGACAGCCGATAAACACGTTCTCAAGTATCTTAGGAGAACGAGAGACTATGTGCTTGTGTATGGCGCGAAGGATTTGATCCTTGCAGGATACACTGACTCTGATTTTCAGACTGATATAGATTCCAGAAAATCTACATCAGGATCAGTGTTCACTCTTAACGGAGGAGCAATAGTATGGAGGAGTATAAAGCAAGGTTGTATTGCTGACTCCACCATGGAAGCTGAGTATGTCGCAGCTTGCGAAGCAGCGAAGGAAGCTGTATGGCTTAGGAAGTTCTTGACAGATTTGGAAATTGTTCCAAATATGAACTTGCCAATCACCATTTATTGTGATAACAGCGGTGCAGTGGCAAATTCTAAAGAACCTAGAAGCCATAAGCGTGGAAAGCATATTGAGCGGAAGTATCATCTCATCAGGAAGATAGTGCAACGAGGAGATGTGATCGTCACACAGGTAGCCTCGGAGCACAACATTGCTGATCCGTTTACTAAGTCTCTCACGGCTAAAGTGTTTGAGAGACACCTAAAAAGTATAGGGCTGCGAGCTGCTCAGTAGGACAGTGGGAGAAACTTTAGATATTTGATATTCTACTTCTCTCGACCAGCATGTACTTCACTGACGTTTTAGTCCAAGTGGGAGTTTGTTGGGTTTTATGTCCTAAAACTCGTAGTTTGTAAACTGTTTGAATGTATATATTCTATTTCAATAAAGTTGTTATTGAATTTTAGTGAATTGTGTTTGTATTAACCTATACCAATAACTAACACCCTTGGCGATAGTGTAAGTACTTGAACTTCATATGTGACATGAATGTGGATCAAGTTCAAGTAGACAGCCAAAAATGGTCTATAGTATAGGGATAAGGCTGGGTACCTTATCCTGGGGACACTATTGGACGCGGCTCACTTTGTATAGTACAAAACGATGTGATTCGAATCGTTTCATGTAGAGACATGTGAGTGAGGGCGTCCTGTGCAATGAGTTTGCACAAGACCGAACCAAGAAATAAAATCGCTCTTTCTTTATAACACCGTTTACTGTAAAGACCGGTTTTTTCATTTGATGACTTAGGTAACTCGATCTCAATCTTGAGCTCACTATGAACTCCTGTTTATTCGACCTTATCCTTTGCCTTGTACAGGTGAGAGTGGCCTGATCGCCGACTCAATAAGCCTACCATCTTGGGGATAAGATCGAATAAGTGGCTGGGGACGTAGTTGTGCGAGATAGAATTCACTCCTACCCGCTTTAAGGGTTAGTAGAGAGGTTGTTCCCTTAAGTGCTGACTCCAGGTCTTGAACAATGGGCCCATCCTCTCCTGATCAGGGAGGAATCTGATTTGATGGTTGGACCACAAATCAATTGTTCATTAGAGGTGTCAGTGGTCTTTAAGGAACAAGATATAATACAAGGGTTAAACGATATTAATGACCCGTTGTGATTATGAACGACCTGTGAAGGATCGACTTACTGATGATAGTTATATCAACAGGACACAATATATCTACAGTGAGGAGAGTGCAGCCCTTGGACTTTAGTGGAGTCTCCGGGGGTTAACGAATGTTGGTTAGTTCGGTTGAAAGAGTTTTGACCGGATAATCTCGTATCGTTGGAGCTCATGATCTGTAGGTCCTTACGGTTCTCCTGGCTAGCTCGGATAAAGCCGTGAAACAATATAAAAGAAAAGAAAAGAATTTGAATCGTTCAAATTCGGGTTTGTGGAAGAAGGTTAGACATATTTAAATATGATTTAAATATGAGATTGGTCTGAAAACATGAATAGGATTCATGTGCAAAAAGTCGGTTTTCGGAAAATCGAGATTAATTATATTATTTAATTAATATTTGATATTGAATTAAATAATATTAATTAATTTATATATATTTTTTATTAATTAAAAAGTTTAATTAATAAAATAATAATTATTATTTTTATTAATAATAATAATAATATATAAATATATATATATATTTACATGTGTCTTACATGCAATATGTAAGACACATGTAAGATATATACTCAGTATATATATGTGATTCGGCAAACCAATTAAAAAAAAAAAAAAAAAAAAAAAAAAAAAAAGAAATTCAAAAGTTGCGTTAGTGGATTTTGGGGTATACAAGTTAAACTTGAATTTCAATTTGAGATTTGAGCCCCACGTCTTCTTCCTCTCTGCCTCTGCTCTCTTAGAAGAAAATTTGTTTTCTTCAGTGGAGCTTCTTCCTTCTTTTCTTTTGTAAAAGAAGTCCCACTACTCCGTTTCTCGGCTTGAGGATAACGGGATTACCGTGGGTGGTCCACGAAGGTTTCGTGAGAAGGATCGGTGAGCTCGTGAGGAGCTTCTGGCGGTGAAATTTGAAGAAATACGAACGACAAGGGTATGTGTTCTATTTTCTCTTTTTCATTGCGTTTGCATGTTTCCGTTTGTTTAAATTGATGAAATTAGAGTGTCTATGATCCAAATCGCTTCCGCTGCGTGCCATGCGCTCCATCACATATGTCTTACATGCACATGTAAGATATATATATATATATATATATATATATTATTTTAAAAATTAATTAAAGCTTAATTAATTTTAAATAATAATAAATATTTTTATTTATTAAACATTTTAATAAATAAAAAATATATATTAATTAATTAAACTTTTTAATTAGTTAATATTATTTAAATTGATATCAAATATTAATTAAATAATATGGCTAAATCCGTTTTTTTGAAAACTGACTTTTTTGCACATGAATCATATTCAAGTTTTAGACCATTCCCATATTTAAATCATATTTAAATATGTTCATCATTCTTCCACAAACCGAATTTGAACAATTCAAATTCTTTTTCTTTTCATTTTCTCTCATACTGTTGCACGACGTTATCCGAGCTAGCCAGGAGAACCTAAAGGACCTACAGATCATGAGCTCTAACTATACGAGATTATCCGGTCAAAACTCTTTTAACCGAACTAACCAACATTCGTCAAAACCCCGGAGACTCCACTATAGTTCGAGGGCTGCACTCTCCTCACTGTAGATATATTATGTCCTCTGATATAACCGTCATGGGCAAGTCGACCCTTTACAGGTTGTTCGTAATCACAACTGGGTCATTTAAACTGTTTAACCCCTGCATTATGTCTTGTTCCTTAAGTACCACTGACACCTGTAATGAACAAAAGATCTGTGGTCCAACCAAAAGATCAATTAACTCTCTCATCTCATGAGAGTGTGAGCGCTCATTGTTCAAGCCCCAAACTCTTTTACTGAATAAAACTAATAACTCTTTATTCTAAATAGAATGTTTACAAACACGTCAGTTTACAAATCACGATTTTTAGGACATAAAACCCAACTGAGCGGACTTCGAACTGTTCGTACCGCCTCAGACAAACTTGCTCCCCCGAACGCTTCGTCAAATTCTCTTCGAGCTTCTCTTTGAACCGCCCAGAACGAGTTTGAACTTGCACCGAACACTTCGACGAGCTTAAAAAATGGGAATATGATTCCGGCTAAAAATCGGAGAAGAAGGCTTTAAAGCCGTCGGAGCGTCGAAACGCTAGGACAACGTCTCGACGTTGCGCCCTAAGTTGGCAGCGCGCGCGGGGGGTGGCGTCTCGACGCTCGGACAACGTCTCGACGCTGGGGCGTTCGTCAATTTCTGGAAGATGTCGGGGCAGCGTCGAGACGCTCGGCCAAGCGTCTCGACGCTGACCAGCGTTGAGCCAGCGTCTCGACACTGCCGCTCAACGCTTGCTCTCGGGTTTGGTGGCAAAAAAATTGCCTTTCCATGGCAATTTTTGCCATTTCTTCAATTCTTCAAGCCTCTTCACTCCCGATGCGTCCATGAAACTCTAAAACGTCGCTTTAAGCCCCGAAACACGTCCTCGGACTCCTTGAGCTCTCGACCATGATTTCACCTACAAAAAGGCATTTTAATATATATTGAGCATGGTTTTAGCTATAATTAGGGAGTAAACAATAGCTCTATTTTGGAGCTATCAATCAACGATCCAAAATCGCTTCTGCAGCGTAAAACGCTTCATCACTTGCAGCCTCGAGAAGGTGACCCGCCGCCACAGAACCGTCGCCTGACCTGATGCCTCGATAACTCGCATAAACCAAAACGAAAACCCACGTCGGGCAGCTTTCCACGTTGGTGGGGCCAATGTTACGGGATACCTCAACACAATGCGATCGGCTGACGTCACGTTGATGACGTCAGCATGACCTTGAGCTCCGGACTCATTATTACAGCGGCGCAAAGATGTACGACCGACATTTGGAGGCCCATAATCTCGGGCCACCCCTATACCTGTCAGATGCCATACCGTCAACGCCTCCCACGAGGGAGTCACATGATCACTAATGGGACACCCTTGTCTTACCTAACAAGGGAGAAGTACATCAGTGCCCTCCGATCTGCCAAGGATCGGGGGAATCGAAGATCCTCATCATTGAGTAGGTATGGGCTTAAACCAAGGGGGCCACGCCACCTCACCGAAGATCCTGAATCTCCATGATGACGAAAATACGGCTCGACCGACTTCACCTATATAACACACCCGGAAGAACGTGTGAAAGGTACGCAGCACAACGCACTCTCATTCTGATACTCCTACTTACGCTCAGACCTCTCTGACTTAAGCATCGAAGCGTCGTGGGCCTAGCCCCACACCGGTGCAAGTTGATCTTCGTTCCTTGTGCAGGACAAGAGAGAAGGTCCAAAAATCAACATCAACAGAAGTGCAGAGGTTTTTTTTCCCAACAACAAATACTAAAATACACTTTCATTATTCTTTCTTTAAAATAGAAAACTAAAAACCTAAAATGAAAAACAAGAAACAAAAACATTAGGAAGCAAGCTAAAGGGTTAGAGATGAAGGAAGCATTGGAGAAAGAGAGTGTTGGTCTTTAGGGCAAAGGTAGGGCCTTTTTTCATAACAGATAAAAGAAAGTCATTGCTTCCATTGGCAGCCTTTGGCTTGGTCTATTATGGATGGAAAGGGATGCAAAAAGAGAAGATTGTGAGAGGGCCTACAAAAATCATAATAATAATAAAAATAAAGCAAAAAGGCATGCATGTTTTTCTTCTTTTTCAAAAAATTTAAAATCAAATTAATTTTTAGAGATAAAAATTTAGAGTGAGAAAAGTAGTGGTTGAGAAAAACCTCACAAGCAAAAGTGGGGAAAAGTAGGAGTCAGAGAAAGACCTTCGTTCATTCATAGTAAGCAAATTTTTAGTGAGTGTTTGTAAAAAAACCAAAAAAAAAAAAAAAAAATGCTCTCTTACAATATTTAATTCAAATTAAAAAAATTATTTATATAAACCTAACTTAATTATTAAGATATTAGCAATATTTTTTATTGGGTCATCAATTTAAATCTATATCCTTCTTTGAATTCTAATATTTAAAAAAAAATGTTTTTTTAATTCTAAATGTTAATAAATAGATTATTATTTTAAAGTCAACATTAGAGTAAATTTCAAAATGTTGGTGGTTTAATCAAAGATAATACAACAATTATTGAGAATAATTTTATGGGAAATTGTAGTAAATGACAATTTAAGACTTATTGGTTTGCAAATATAACATGTTTTTAAAAAATTTGCGGATATAGCAATTTCTATCGCTGATATCTTATGACTGATAGAAGTCTATCGCTGATCACCTCAGCTTTTTATAGATTTTTGTCAGTGATAATAGTCTATCAGAGATAATAGTCTATCACTGATAGAAGTCTATCAGAGATAATAGTCTATCACTGATAGAAGTCTATCAGTGATATAATAAAGTCTATCAGTGATAGAAACGAGTTTTTTTGCCATATTTGCAAAACATTTTAAAGTTTGCTAAATTTGCAATTAGTTTGGGCCTGATTGCTATTTGTGCAACCAACCCTAATTTTATGGTGATGAAAATTAGTTAATTAATTATTATAATTCATTAATCAAAATTTAGCATAAGTAATAGTAAATGCTTTACTATTGATGATTGACATACATAACATAAATCATTCATTACTTTGATCCAGTTTTTTTTTTTTTTTTTTTTTTTTTTTTTTTTTTTTTTTTTTTTTTTTTTTTAAGGTCAACAACATATAAGTGATAATTTTAATTTTTAATCTTAGTCGCTTAACCAATTTAATTATACTCAACCTATATTTTATTAAAATTATTTTAACTGGTAAATATTTGTATCTTTCAAATTTTCATTTAAAAACTATCTATTCATCAATCAACTAAAAATTTCAACTAATTTTAAAGAGAAATTGTAATAGTTGTCAATTTAGAGTAAAATAATTAAAAATATAACACTTTTTTAAATTTTGCGGATATGACAATTTCTTTCACTGATAGTATGGTCTATCGCTGATAGTAGTCTTTTTTATAGAATTTTGGCAGTGATAATAGTCTATCAGTGATAGAAGTTTATCACGGATAGAAGTCTATCCGTAATAGTCATAAAGTCTATCAATGATAGCCACTGATTTTATTGGCATATTTGCAAAATGTTTTAAACTTTGTTAAATTTGCAATTATTTTAGGTCTGATTGCTGTTTGTGCAACCAGCACAATTTTAAACTTCAACTTCTAACTTATTGTACTATAGCTTTAAAATATTTTTTTTTCAACAAATATGGAGGTGGAGAATCTAGTCTTCACCTTTACAAAAAAAAAATGTGTTTTTTTTTTTTTTAGTACATTGGTGTGGAGGGATTCGAATCACTGACCTCTTGGTCGTCAATACATACATATGTCAGCTGAGTCATGCTCGCTTTAACTATTATATATCAAGTTTTTTTAATAATTTATAAAAATATTAATATCAAATATTAAAATATTTATCTTTTGTGTAATTTTTATTGAAGCAAAATGTAAAAGTTTAGAGTAAAATTAAACATATTTAAATCCTTAGAGGCCAAGAAAAAAAAAAGGGTACCAAACACATTATCTTTTATTTTTAATAAAGAAAAAGAAAACACAATAAATAAAAGTAACTATTTCATTTGTGTGAGAATGAAGGAGAGGGAGAGAGATGATTTATACTTGTTTATAGAAAAAACCCAATTCAACTAACAGGTAATTAGAATAATACTCCATAAGCAAAAACAAGAAAAAAAGAAATACCCCACTTGTATAATTAAAATGGTGTTGATTGACATAGATTATTATTTTTTTAAAATTTTATATGAATTTTGGTATTATCCTACTTTTGTTGATGGGTCAACATCCATTCCTTATCATCACCTTAACAATGCCACATTAAGATTCTCTTTCCATTAATAGAAAATTAGTTTATTTGAAGAACTCTATCTGGTCCTGTGGATAAATGACCCAACTCATTTCATTTTTAGGCACCCAATTTCCGGCACTGTAAACAGGGACACATCCAGAAATTTTTATCAGAACACAATTTCAATGGAGTTAAGTACAAATTTAGTCTTTGAAAATTTCGATTTATGTCTATATAGTCTTTAAACTTTAAAATGTGCGTAACACTCTTAAACTTCTAATTTTTAGTCTAATAAATCATTTGAAGTTTAATTTTATATCTAATAAAGACATATTAAAAAATTTAAATTATTAAACGTTTTGTTAGACATTAAATTGATGGGTCATCAACTTATTCGACATTTTAAAAAAATATCACATATCTATTAGATACAAAATTAAAATTTTCAAATATAATTGAGTCATCAACATTGATTTTTAGAAGAAAAAAAATTAATATGCCTAAGACCTATTAGATACAAAATTAAAGTTAATGAATCTAAATCGTTTAAATTTCGTGAATGTATTAAACATAAATTTAAAAATGGAAAGATTAAATTTGTAATTCTACCCCATATGAATATAATTTTAAATATTTATATATAATATATTTTTTTTTAAGAAGATATAATATTTATATTAAGTAATATTAATTAAAAAATAATAATAATATTTATCATTTTCAAAATTGAATTAATTTTTATATTTTAGACTCTAAAATAATTTACAAAAATTAAAAATAGAATTATGTTTTTTTACAACCTAAAATAATTTACCAAACTGAAAAATAAAATAAAAATGAACATTTTTTTTTGTTTGGGGAGATTTGAACCTACATTTTTCGATTTTGTATATATAAATATATAGTTATAATTTCTAAATTTCTATATACAAATATATCGAACTAATAATTTGAGGGGTACCGTACCCCTGACCCCAACGTGGTTCCGCCCCTGAGTATAAACATAACCTTATTTTTGTTCCTTCATAACCTTATATTTTTATGACTAAAATACTATACAGAAAAAATAGGAAAATAAGTAGTTTACGTGAATCATTTTTTAAAAATAAAAAAATAAAAAAAATAGTTTTCGTTAACTAATCTTTATGAAATTTAAAATAGAATCATTATGGAACAAAAGAAAAGAAAGAAATAAAATAGTTTTAGGAAAGCTTGGGTATGTAATAAAATATAATATGTTTAGGGCAAAAAAAACCGATAGGGGGAATTTTTTTATACAAATTTTAAATGTCAATTCATCTACTGCTTTGTTGGTTAATATGCTTTCTACCTGTTATTCTTTATGATACAAATGATTGGCCAGAAAGGATGCTGAATAAATTATTATTTTTTTTAAAAAAAATTATGATCATGGATTAGGTAACTATTAAACATATTACCGATAAAGTTGTTGCACTTATACTTCAAATCGATTTAAAGACATGTCGTCTTGTATATAAGATTTTAAAGATACATAAACGATACTGTTAGGTGTTTTTGTTTTATATATCAATATTTTAATAAAAAAAAATTATTCCAAAGTTTATTTATTTTTTTTTTTTTTTTTTTTTTTTTTTTTTTTTACTAATTAAATCTAACAAGTTTTAAATTTAACTATATCTATAAAATATAAAAAAAGTACGAATAGTAGATTTTTTTTTTTTATATTACTCTTGATTTTCTTATATAATACTTAAATTGTTTTTTCTTTAAAAAATTTCAAACTATTAATTAACTTAAATACTCTTTTGCCAATCAAGAAGTTTTTTTTTTTTTTTTTTTTTTTTTTTTTATAGTTCATTTATCTCTTCTCTCTCCTCTACTTTCACGAAAATCTCTCAAAAACCAATTTCTCTATGGTTGCCGCAAGAATCTGGACTTTCCTCCGTCAAACTTCTGGCGGGTTGTGCCACCGTTGAATCCGAAGTCGACTTGCAAAAGGAAGAGATAATAGTTTGGACCGGTGTGAGGCTGACCCCACTGGACTCCGAAGCTTAAGTCAGAGAAAGTTGTAAGCGTAAGTTGTAGTGTAGTGCAGATTGCGTAAGAATTACATACCTAGTAATGACCTTCGTGGAGGTATATATATGCGAACGGGGCGTGGACGGTTAGTACCGGTTCGTACCCTTCCTCATTATGAGGATCTTTGATCCCCCTAATCTTGGACAGATTAGGGGGCGCTGTCGAAACGCTGCCTTGTCAGATAAGGCAGGAATGTCCCATTAAACATTCTTCACCCAATTATGTGGGGCGGTGACGACAGCGGATCTCTGGATTGCCCGGAGGCTCGTATCTCGATGGAACCTAAGGGTCGACCCCAGGTCGCAGGGATGTCATTTGGTGATGTCAAGGCCTCGACCTCTTGGTGAGGTGGGCCGTGAAGTTAGGCGCTGACCTCATGCTGAGGTGGCCGTAACATTGGCCTCACCAGCGGGCTGACCCGCCATCTGTGGGCCATCTCGCTGGTTTAATTCGGTGCGAGCTACCGAGGCATTTGGGAAGCCGATAATTCGTCTTTATGGACACCGTTCCCGAAGCGGCAATCACTGATCCGTAATGATGCAGGTTTTGTGGTTGGGGCGTCCTTTCGGATTTCGAGAGTCGCCAGCCATTTAACGCATGCGTCTTGGTGGGGTGGCTGTTCGAATTCGAACCGTTTGTTTGCCGCCATTCGTCCGAGGTGGCGTATCGTCCTGCGTCCACGTCTTTCCCCAAGCGTCCTCTTAACGACATCTGTAACGTCGTTAGCAGAAAAGAGGAGCTGTCGTTGGGGGTCGCGCGTCGTTCCGCCTCCTAAGGGGCAGGTCGTTTCGACTCTGCGCCGTATGCACCTGACCGACGTCCCTTCGCCATTAAATTAGGGATGGATCTGGGTCGTTGATCTTGATCGTGAGGCTCGCGACTAGCGTGGTCGAGGGATATAAAAAGAAGGGTTGAGGGGGGTATGTCGCACTCTACCTCTTTTCACTCCCAAATTTTCACTTTCCTCTTGCCGATTTTTCCCTTCTCTCATTCGCTTTTGCCTTCATTGATGGCTTGCAGTGATTCTTCTCCAGACGTCAATCGCGACGGCGTTGCAAGTTCATCTGGGAAACGAGGCGAGATGACCGAGGCCGGACTGGCTTGGTTGCGTGTTGATAGCTCTATTTTGGAGTTATATTTCACTCCCTAATTCTAGCTAAAACCGTGTTAAAATGTGTTTATATGCCTTGATTATAGGTGATCGTCGGTAAAGAGCTCGTGAAGCCCGTTTGACGTCGTTCGGGACTAAGTAGGCCATTTTAAGGCCTCGAGAACACTTCGGGAAAGAAGGAACCCAAAAAGATGAAGTTTTTCCAAAAGGAAAATTTCAAAGGCAAAATATTTTGCTCAAACCCGAGAGCAAGTGTCGAGCTGAAGCGTCGAGACGTCGCTCGACGCTACGAAGTTTCGCACGCCGCATTTTTTCGTCCGTAGCGTCTCGACGCTACGACGAGTATAAATAGAATTTGTCCGATTTTAGGTCGGGTTGTCTTGTCTCTCTCGGTTTCTGCACCAGAAAATTTCAAATTTGGGTGGTTTTCCACCATTGTTGAAGGCCTTGGAGCTTGGAATGAAGATCTTTGGAGCTCCCACCTACATGAGAGAGTAGTTAGTAAGTGTTTAGCTTGAGATTGTAAAGGATTTGTTTAATTAGAGTATTTTAGGGAGATTAGAGCTTAATCTTTTTACTTAGCTTAAACCTTGAGCATGATTCATCTCCTTTGCTTAATCTTAGTTGTTTGTTTACATAATGGGATGTAGATCTTGATTGTTTACTTATCACACCGTTAATAGATTTTGATGCCTTGCCTCTCTTAATCTCCTTAGTGACAAAAGTTTGGTTATGCAATTGATGCATTGACTTCCATGTTATCCTTTTATTAATCTCTCTTGGAGTTTGAATTCAAATCGATATACTATATTTGGCTTCCGAATTTAGATAATAGTCGCAATTAGCCGTTACTAACAATTGGTCTTGGGAGAGCGTTGGCCCCCAATGTCCAATTGTTACGTTTAATTAGTGTAATTTATTTCTCTGATTAATATCCATGGAGCGTGTTTATTTCGATTCCTCGAATAGGCAAATTGTGTGTTCATTCATTTTAGCTAAGTTTTCCGTTAGTCAATGATCTAAAATTGCTCTAATTATCAATCCTAAACATCCCAAGTTAAATACTTTTGTCAATTTTGCATTCCCTTCATTTATTAATTTTCCGTTAACTTGTTCTAGATTTGTTTCAAAATCTCAAACCTTGTGTTTTCTTATTTAACAAATTTAATTTAATCAAGTTGAATTTAATCTAATTTCTTGCGTTTCGACCCCGTTAACATTAAGCTACAAATAGCTCGGTGGAATCGGGTTTATAAATTTCATTTTGGCGGGTCTCGACAGCCCGAGATTTATAGGACATTCAAAAATCCTATTACCAAAATTGGCGCTGTTGCTGGGGAATTAAAATTAATTCGGCCTGATTTAAATTTAATTTGTTTGTTTTTAGTCTGTTTATTCTTTTGTTATTTGCATAATTTGTTTTTGTCAAGTTTGTTAGAACGCAGGATTTAGCTTGAAGAAATGGAAGTCTTGGGGAATAACGATGAGGTTCAGAGAACGCTCAGGCAGTTGGCAATTCCCGATTTAGATCGACAACCATTATGTATATCGTATCCTTCGGTAACAGGTAATTTTGAGCTAAATGCCAGTTTCATTAACTTACTTCCCTCCTTTTGTTGCGATGTAGGGGAAAGTCCTCATATTCATCTCAAGGAGTTTCAGCTGGTAAGAGCCAGGGTGATGACAAATGAAGCCACTAAGGATCAGGTGAGCCTAAGGGCCTTCTCTTTCACTTTGAAGGGAAATGCAAGAGAATGGCTCTACTACCTTCCATCTGGTTCCATTTCCACCTGAAGCGATATGAAGAGACTCTACTTAGAAAAGTACTTTTCCACCTCGAAGGCCACTTTCGCCAAGAAGAGAATCTATGTCATTCAGCAAGATGAAGGCGAAAATCTCCATGAGTACTGGGAGAAGTTTATCAGGTTGTGCGGAGAATGTCCGAACCATCAGATTTTCGAACAAACTCTCATTGAGTATGTGTATGAAGGTTTGCTCCCATATGACTAGAGGATGATAGATGCAGCTAGCAGTGGAGCTCTCATGAACAAAACTCCAAAGGAAGCTAGACTTTTGATCTTAATTATGGCAAGAAATCTTCAGCAGTATGGAGGAGGAAATGAGCAAGCTCGGTTGTCTACTGAAGTGGACGGACTTAAAGCCCAGTTGTCTAAGGTATGTAGCATTGTTCTTGAATTGAAAGAAAACTCATCACAGGTTCAATCTTCCGTTTTAGGTCAATCCCTTGAGGGAATGTTTAAATCCATCATAGAAATGAGTAAGAAGCATCGCGAGGAAATCCGAGCGCAATCTCAGTCAGATCGCAAAGAAACTAGAGCGCAATTTCAGTCCCTAAGCGAAGAGATGACTCAAATGACAGATAGGATAAGCAAGGTGGACACCCACACAACATAAAGCATAAACGTCATTGCTCTTAGAAGTGGAAAAAAGATTCCCTCACGATCTACACCTGTGGAGTCCGACGAGAGTCTTGAGAAGCCTGAGGAAAAGAGCCATGCTCCACCTTCAGAGAGTTCGGTATGTGTTAATCCACCTTTGTCTATTAAATCTTACACTCTGAAAGCTCCCTTTCCTAGCAGGTTGGTGAAACCCCCTAAGGAAGATAAGGATGAAGAAATCCTGGATACACTGAAGAAGGTTGGAATCAACATCCCGTTGTTAGATGCCATACAACAAATCTCAAGGTATGCAAAATTCCTCAAGGAATTGTGTACTAACAAAAGGAAGGCAAAAAGCATCGAAAGGGTAGTGGTAAGTAAAAATGTCTCTACTTTAATCACGAGAAGCATGCCAGATAAATGTCAAGACTCAGGTATGTTATGATGGAGAGTATCACGCTGCGGAAGCGATTTTGGATCGTTGAAACTCTAATTTCATCAATTTAACAAATAGAAAACATGCTCAAACAACGAAATTAAGAAAAATTAGAAAACATACCCTTGTTGTTCTAAATTTCTTTAGCTTCACCGCTCGATCCTCGTCACGAACTCATCTGATCTCTTCTCACGAACGCCCCGAGGACCACCCCAGATAGTCTCGCTATCCTCGACGCCGTGCAACGGAGTTGTGGGACTCCGTTATAAAAAGAAAAGAAAAGAAGAAGAGGAAGAAGATGATGGATTAAGCTGAAGAATGAACTTCTCAAGTTTTTCATCAAAAACCAGAAGCAAAAACATTCGAAATCTTCTGAATGTTTTTGTACCCATAAAGGCACCATTCAAATATATATATATATCTTTTTTTTAGCCATCTTTGTAATATGTATATATATAAACATAACAAATGTCTTACATGAATAAGACATTTATATATATAAATATTATTATTTTAAAAATTAATTAAAACTTTAATTAATTTTTAATAATAATAAATATTTTTATTTATTAAACATTTTAATAAATATATATATATATATTAATTAATTAAACTTTTTAATTAATTAATATTATTTAATTCAATATCAAATATTAATTAAATAAAATGGCTAAACCCGGTTTTCCGAAAATCGACTTTCTGCAGATGAATCGTATTCATGTTTTAGACCACTTCCATATTTAAATATGTCCATCATTCTTCCACAAACCGAATTTGAACAATTCAAATTCTTTTTCTTTTTCTCTTACATTGTTGCACGACGTTATCCGAGATAGCCAGGAGAACCTAAAGGACCTACAAATCATGAGCTCCAACGATACGAGATTATCCGGTCAAAACTCTTTTAACCGAACTAATCAACATTCGTTAACCCCCGGAGACTCCACTATAGTCTGAGGGTTACACTCTCCTCACTGTAGATATATTATCTCCTCTGATATAATCGTCACGGGCAAGTGGACCCTTCACAGGTTGTTCGTAATCACAGTTGAGTCATTTAAACCGTTTAACCCCTGCATTACATCTTGTTCCTTAAGTACCACTACCACCTCTAAGGAACAATAGATCTGTGGTCCAACCAACAGATTAATTAACCATTTCATCTCATGAGAGTGTGAACTCTCATTTTTCAAGCCCTAGAGTCAGCTATTAAGGGAACAACATATCTATTAACCCTGAAGAGCGGGTTAGGAGTGAACTTCAATCTTGTTGTACTATGTCCCCAGCTACCTATTCAACTTTATCCCCAAGATGTTAGGCTTATTGAGTCGGCGCTAATGGGCCACTCTCACCCGTGCAAGTCAAAGGATACTTTCGAATAAGCAGGAGTTCATAGCGAGCTCAAGATTGAGATCGAGTTACCTAGGCCATCAAATGAAAATGTCGGTCTCATCAGTAAACGGTGTTATAAAGAGAGAGCGACATATTTTGCGGTTCAGTCTTATGCAAACTCTTTGCACAGGACGCCCTCACTCGCACATCTCCATGTGAAACAATTCGGATCACATCGTTTTGTACAATACAAAGTGAGCCGCATCCAATAGTGTTACCAGGATAAGGTACACAGCTTTATCCGTATACTATAGACCGTTTTGACTGATTACTTGAGCCTCAAGTACTCATATTCAGCCAAGGGTGTTGGTCAGTGGCGGATCCAGAAATTTAAGTCAGGGGGGGCTAAAATAAAATTAACCACAAAAAAGACAAATCTGGGGCTTGAACCTGGGTGGTAAGGGGGGCTAAACATGCATTTATCACTAAGCTCAAAGGTAATTTTAAAAAATTTGCCACATATTATATATAAATTAAGTAAGCTGTCATAGTTGAGGGGGGGCTCGTGCCCCCTCTGGCCCTAAGGTAAATCTGCCCCTGGTGTTGGTCATTGGTATAGGTTAACCTAAACACGTTTCACTTTATTCCAGTAAACTATTTTAATGAATAAAACTAATAACTCTTTATTCTAAATAGAATATTTGCAAACATAACAGTTTACAAACCACGAGTTTTAGGACATAAAACCCAACAATCTCCCACTTGGACTTAAACGTCTGTGGTGTACATGTTAGGTGGAGAAAACCAATATATCATATATCATGAAGTTTTCTCCTACTGTCCTCTCCAGCAAATCGGAGCCCTAGACTCTTCTAGGTGTCTCTCAAACACTTTAGCCATGAGAGACTTAGTAAACTAATCAGCATGAAGTACCACGAGGCTTTCCATGTGACCATCACATCTCCTCATAACACTATCTACGAGCTCAACTTATAAACTTATTGCTGCTTCGCAAGCTGCAATCAGACTTAGCTACCACCGAGGAATCAACAATACAACTCTTGTATTCTATTCCTCTAAATACAAGGACAAAACTTTAACCGAAATCCAATCCAATTGGACTTTCACTACTGACAGCTCCCACTGCATAGCACATATCGGGTCATACATCTAGAAAGATGTATTTGACCTCCAATATGTAAATGCACTTGAGTGCATCTCATATCCTCAACCCTTGAGGTGTCTCTGGAAACCATATCCATAGACTAACGAATATTGACAACAACTTGTCAATAAAAGATTTTAGAGAAAACACTAGCGATTTGTTCTTACGACTTTCATCAACCTGAATCCTTAGAACAAACTAAGCCTACCACAAAATCAACTATTTGGGAGTGGGTCGCTAGTTTAAGTTTATTGTCAGAAATGAATCCTACATCATTCTCAATGATTAGGACATTAATTACGGAAACAAAGTAAGAAAGCTACAACATTGACAAAACCCTTGTCAAACAAGGTTTATCCAACTTTTGTTCAAACTGGTATTCAAAACCATAAGATTTGATCAACATATCAAACCTTACAATTAAGGATAAAGATGCTTATTCTAATTCATAGATGAATCGAATAGGCTTGCAAACCATTTGCTCTTTGTCCTCGAATTATGAATCTATTCTGATTGAGACTAATAGATACTCAAATCAAGATAGCGAGTCTGGATATCCATTTGCCTTATTCTATCCAAATAGAACTTGGGAATGGATAAGAGTCATCTATTAACTTATGTCTAGTAACAAGAGAAGGAGAGTATACACAATAACCCCTTTCTCTTCGGGACGGTCCCTTTACCAGATAGTCAAGCCCAAAAGGTTTTCACCTTTAGAGGCTTGGTCTCATAACCACTCATAGCTTCATGGTTTTGAACCACTTAAGCTTGTCTACATGATCCATTATCTAGTTAAAGAGTATTGGATCCTCAATGTTATCATCAAATATGACAACATCGAGTTTAAGAGAAGCCAATACAGCGGTCTGGGTTGTCTCACATCCCTCCCACTGCATTACGGATTTCTCAACGATTGAGAAGCTCCAGTTTGATCAACAACCATTGTTGAATAAAAACAACTTTCTTATTACACTTTAAGTCTTAACCTTTTAGTTGTTTTCGAGTTTAATAGAACACCACAGTATACATCTTTTGCGAAACGAACGGTTCTTTATATACAACAAAAGATAACATATACAAGTGTTCAGTTCAAACTAGAAATATAGACAATAATTACATCAGATGATATTATCTCTATACAACAACTACTACAAGCTCCCACTGAATTAGCTATGACGACGTCTTCACAATTGATCTCACGGCCAGCTACTATTAGGAACTAGTATCCTGAAATGAAGAATAAAAACGATTAGTGAAATATGACACTCATATACCACTAAATTGTTACGACAATCAATAAATCTCATTTACCTTGTCGTTCCTTCTCAACTTTCTTTTGCGCAAGGTATTTGGGGCAGTTACGCTTCCGTGCCCATCTTCGTTACAATGGAAAAACTTTCCCTTGTCAGAAGATTTTTCATTGCGTACAGTATGGGCTTTGCATTTTCTCTTGTTACTCTTCTTCTTTTGAATAATCTTATTACTCACAGAAGTCAATTCAGGCTTACTCCCTGACCCCGACCCCTCATGGAATTTCTTTGAAAAGACAACATTTGCCTCCTTCTCCTTTCCTTTTGAGGTGTGCAGAGACTGGTAAGTCTGAAGCTCGTTTAGGAGAGAAGTCAAGTTGTATTCAATCTTATTCATCACCATATTGGTTCTGAAATGAAGGAAGCTCTTCGGAAGAGATTCCAAGATGAAACTAACTTGGCTTTTCTCGTCGATGGAAGCGTCATTTACTTCAGCCGTATTAAAGTGGACCATCATGTTAAGGACATGTTCCCTAACAGAGGTACCCTCCACCATACGGGAGTTATATACGAACTTGTGGGCCTCATGTCGAAGAGATGAGGACGGTTGTCCAAACATCCCTTGTAATGAAAGCATGATTTCCTGAGCGGAAACCATCCTGTCGTGCTTCTTGCACAAGACATCAGATATGCTTACCAAGATATAGACTCGGGCTTTATCATTAGCTCTAATCCATCCATCGTATGCCTTTCGAACACTTCGAGAAGTACTCGAGCCAGGAGTTGGAAGACATTCCTCCGTTAAGACAAACCTGAGATTGTCGAGAACCAGAATCGTATTTAGGTTCGACTTCCAGGTCCCGTAATTTTATCCGGTTAATTTGTCGTGAGCTAACAACTGTATAAACGAGCTCAACATGCTGAAAAGAATGTAAACCTATTAGTGAAACGATTTTAACCTATTTAAAGCAATTAAAAAATTTAGCAGTAAATAAACTACTCAAACTCTTTATTTACTTGCAACGATACTTTATTAAGTCAGAATGGTCGCTACTGGTAGAGTTACTTTTGGGGTACTCCAATCTCAAGCTGTCGAGGCTTGCCAAAATAAATTTATAAAACCCGTAGCTTTTAGCTTTGCAGCTAGAGGTAACGGGGTCGAACCACAGAGAGGGAATAAAATTGAGAATTAATTGTTTTAGTTGCAATTAAATTGATTGGGAGGTTTTTGTAACAAAACATGGGTTTTTAATCATGCAAAGTATGAGAAAAACGCTAACGAAAAAATAAGAATGAGATTGTGTTGGATTTGGGGGATTTCGGGATTTTGCTAAGCATATTAATGTTCATCATTTAATTCTAAAGTATGGCTAACAAATTGACATGCACGCGGACGGTTGCCCGAGAACCCTAAAGCAACCGGCTTCATATTAATTAATTAGAACTTCGCAATCCTAACTAAACAGTATTCGCAATCGCATCAGAGTGATCAACCCCAATTTAACCCCGAACAGTTACTAGTTATCCACGACGAACGTTCGATTAAGCGCCCTAATTGCTAATTGACTACCCGACAACCCTAAAGTAATCAACAATCAGAATGAATAACACGATGCTTCGATTTGTTCTATTGTTCTGTGTTACTAAGTCGACAAGGAGAGGCACGGCATCGCTAGTCTATAACGTGAACACATGCTAGAAAGGAGATTGTTCGTCTAGAAATCTAACACATGCATAGATTAAGCAAGAACAATAAATGCATACAAGAAATTAAGCCAAATCATAACCATTATGCATAATTATCAAAACATTTAAAGCTTAACAAAAATCCCTAATCAATCCCAAATCCTACACGTTACCTTAGCCAACCATGGAGGAATGGAGTCCCAATACACCCATGGAAGCCTTAGACATCATCCCAAGCAAAATACAAAGAAAGAGCTTAAAAAACGCCCAACAATGGCGAAAATCCGAGAGAAAACCGTGCAGAAGATGACTGAAAATCGTCAAATGGCCTTTTAAGCCGTCGGAGCATCGAGACGCTGTGCCCTAAGTTCGTCGCGCGCGTTGTCGTGATGGCGTCGAGATGCTAGGCGAGCGTCTCGACGCTGCGCCCAAAATCTCCTGCGTGCGCGTTGTCGCGATGGCGTCGAGACGCTAGGCGAGCGTCTCGACGCTTCGTCCAAATTTTCCAGCGCGCGCGCCTCCGGAGCGTCCCGCTTGGGCAAGGGTCTCGACGCTTGCTCTCGGGTTTGGGGCTGAAAAATTGCCTTTGCATGGCAATTTTCTCCAAATCTTCCTTGTTGAACCTCCCCATCTCCCGATGCAATCCCGGAGTGCTAAAACACCTTCCTTAGCCACGAAACGCGTCCAATGGACACCATGAGCTCTATGCCGCAAAACTCCTATAAACGAGACAAATTAAACAATTAATCACGACTTTTAGCTAGAGTTAGGGAGTGATAATTACCTCCAAAATGGAGTTATCAAATACCCCCAACCTAAATCTTGCTAGTCCTCGAGCAAGGCAAATAAAGAATTCGACTCTAAAGAACCATGCATACATGCTTCTAATTCAAATCTTGATGCTTTTTTTAAAAATCCAAACATCACATATTCAAGAAAGCAATCGGCGCATGCATTTAATCAAGAATACATCAAAAATCAACTATCGCTCCGTAACGTGTGTGTGTGCTAGCCAACCTATCCTAAACCTACGTAAACCCGAAAAAACTGCATGCAACATGTCATCCCATTTTTCCCCTACTTCTAGCATTTAAGAACAGTTTAAACTTGATCACATAAGAGAGAGCAATGAATTAAGAGACCTAAGACAATTTTCTCATGCTTTTTCTTTTTCTCTTTTTGAGTACTTTGTACTCTTTATTTTGGTTCTTTGAACCCAACTTTTTCTTTCTTTTTCTTTCCAAACCCGAGTAGCCTAACATGTCAAGCTTAGGCCTAAGCTTCATATTTTTAAGGACTAACGCTCACTTCTTAAGCGCGAACTTAAAAAGGAGGAGCGCCTCGGGAGAATTTTCTAACCAACATGCTTTTCTATTTTTTTTCTTTAGGCTTAGCTTTTGCTAACTTGATTAATTAACCACTAACTCTCATGCAACAAGCTACCCTAGGGGTGCCTTTCGAGGTGACAACAAGAGTTAATGCAACATGCGATTAATCTAAGCCTACGGAGTCTAAGAAGAGGTTGCTAAGTGCTCGATAGATGCAAGGGAGCAACAGAAAAAATCTTAAAATTTTTTACATGAACCTAATAAATGCAAAACAACCTATGCAAAAACTAGATTATGCAAATGCTCAGATTCCAAAAAAAAATACTTCCTAGATCATCATAATTAGAAAGCAGTAAACAGAGACCCAAGCACTTCAAATTCTAAATTAGCACTGCTCAACAAACTGCACATGGAAATCCACAACATCCACCCCCAACCTCAGAAGATAGCATTGTCCTCAATGCTTCTTAATCAGATACACAAAAGTAAAAGGAAAGGAAAAACGACACTTCCCCGATCTTTGTGAAGTTGGCGAGGGATAAGAGGCGACGCTCTCTATCGAAGCCCAATTTCCTCAACTTCTCTCATTCTCCTAAAAAAAACAGCAAGCTAATTAAGCTAAATTAAACTACTAAACTAAAACAAAACAACAATAAAACTAAATACGGAAAAACAGTTCAACACTCGGGTGCCTCCGAGAAGCGCAGAATTTTTAAAGTCGTTTGCTCGGCTGAATTCACCCAACGAACTCAACCATATTCCGACAGCGCGGGGGACGTTCCAAACATTTCCTCGTCCACGCTATTCCTGCAAACATCATCCAAAAACATTTTTTCTCTTCGTGCTTTGAGCACGTGAACATCATCGCTATTAGTTCCATAAAAAATAGCATCATCCTCATTCAAATTTAAATCTTTTTTCCTAACAGAGGCAAAAGAATTCGCCCTCAAGCTCGAGGTCAAACTCTTATCCTTCACACAGTCCACAGATTTTAAATTTTCATCCTCATCATGCACAGAAGATTTCGATTTATTCACAAAAAAATCATTCACCATTCCATCAAATTCTACAGATAGAGCACCCCTATCAACATCAATCTTGACCTTATCGGTCTTCATAAATGGGCGTCCTAGTAAGATAGAAGAGGAAACATGCGAAGAATTTTTGTTCATGTCTAGCACGTAGAAATCACATGGAAACAACAAATCTTTCACCTTAAGTAAACTGTCCTCAATTTTCCCTAACGGTTGCACATAAGATCGATCGGCTAGTTGGACAACTATATTAGTCTCAATTAAATTACGCAATTCAAGTTCTTTAAACACATCAAGAGACATCACATTAATTGAGGCACCGAGATCTAGCATGGAATTTTCAATCAATTTAGTACCATTAGTGCATGGAATAATAAACATACCAGGATCAACGCACTTTGGTGGAAGCGTACCTTGGAAAATTGCAGAGACAATTTCTTTCTTTTTCTCATCATTCTTTCTCGACGTTCTCTTACCCGTGCACCAACTCTTGAGGAACTTGGCATATTTCGGAATTTGCTTCACGGCCTCCAAGAGTGGGATGTTCACCGTCACCTTCTGGAAGGTTTTGAGGACCTCCTCATCTTCATTCTCGATCATAGGCCTTGCGAGCCTACTCGGGAAGGGTGCTATGTGAACATATTTCTTTAGCTCTTCATTTTTCTCCATCTTCTCATCCTCAAGATGGCTCGGGGAGTATGCAATCGGTTTCCCCTTTTTCTCTAAATCGGGAGTCATCAAACGACTTGGGAAATGAGCCTTGGGCTTGTAATCTTTCAAGCTCGAGGGTGCATCCAACTGAACTCCCTTTCCTCTTGACTCAAGATCCTCGATCTTTTCCTCATCCTTGCTTTCCTATTTCTCCACAACAACGGTGTTTGAAGAAATTTCTCTCCCACTTTGTAAATTTATAGCACATACCTGCTCACAAGAATTCATTCGCGCTTGTGGGGGTAGCATCCAAGGACTCTTATTGGACTCAACAGGCGTAGAACTCGAGGGAATATCCCTTCCACTCTTAAGAGCAATAACACTTGGGCGTTCTACTGCCTGAGTTTCCACCTCACTTATCCTACCCTTAATCTCAGCAATTCCCTCGCTCAGAGACTGAATTTGCGCTCTAGTTTCTTTGAGATTCTCCATGCTCATTTCCATGAAAGATTTGAACATTCCTTCAAGGGATTGACCTGAAATAGAAGAACGAGCTTGTAGTGAGTTTTCTTGTAATTTAAGGACAACGCTACATACCTCAGACACTTGGTCGCTGAGCTCCTTGATTTTGCTTGAGAGGCGGGTTTGCGCATTTGCTTCACTTCCATTCTGCTGAATATTCTGAGCCATATTTGAAATCAAACGTCGAGCTTCCGCTGGGGTCTTGTCAATCAACGCCCCTCCACTAGCTGCATCAAGCAATCGTCTATCATGTGGGCACAAGCCTTCATAGAAAAAACGAATAAGTCCAGCCTCCGATATCTGATGGTGGGGGAAGTCTTCACACATCCGGGTATACCGCTCCCAGCATTCATGAAAGGTATCCCCTTCCTTTTGAGCAATCGCGTAGATCTGCTTCCTTAGAAATGTGGCTCTCGAGGTGGGAAACTATTTGTCTAAAAACAGGCCTTTCAACCCATTCCACGTAGAGATGGTCCCCGAGGGTAAGTAGTGCAGCCAATTCTTCGCCTTATCCTTCAAAGAAAAGGGGAATGCCCTTAAATTCAGCTTCTCCTCCGTTATCTCACTTGTCTTCATCGCTGAGCACACCATTTGGAACTCTTTAAGGTGCTTGATAGGATCTTCATCTGTTTCACCATGAAAAGAAGGAAGTAAGTTAAACAAACTTGATTTTAGCTCGAAATTACCTGTTGTCGCCTGATATGCAATGCACAACGGGTGGCGGTTCAAGTCAGGTATCGCCAACTCCCTTAGCGTTTTTTGAATCTCATTGTTGCCCTCCAAGACTTCCATCTCTTCTGAACGTAACCTGGACTTTAAAAATCTTGGAAGAGAGGATCGTTATCCAATTACAGAAAAAACAGACACAATTTACTAAAAAAAAAAAAAACCAATCAACCTAAATCAAATACAAACATAATTTCAATTTTTAATTGCCCTCCCCGGCAGCGGCGCCAATTTGGTAGAGTTACTTTTGAGGTACTCCAATCTCAAGCTGTCGAGGCTTGCCAAAATAAATTTATAAAACCCGTAGCTTTTAGCTTTGCAACTAGCGGTAACGGGGTCGAACCACAGAGAAGGAATAAAATTGAGAATTAATTGTTTGAGTTGCAATTAAATTGATTGGGAGGTTTTTGTAACAAAATAGGGGTTTTTAATCATGCAAAGTATGGGAAAAACACTAACGGAAAAATAAGAATGAGATTGAAAAGTGTTGGATTTGGGGGATTTCGGGATTTTGCTAAGCATATTAATGTTCATCATTTAATTCTAAAGTATGGCTAACAAATTGACATGCACGCGGACGGTTTCCCGGGAACCCTAAAGTAATCAACAACAGAATGAATAACACGATGCTTCGATTTGTTCTATTGTTGAGTGTTACTAAGTCGACAAGGAGAGGCACGACATCGCTAGTCTATAACGTTAACACATGCTAGAAAACGAGATTGTCCGTCTAGAAATCTAACACATGCATAGATTAAGCAAGAACAATAAATGCATACAAGAAATTAAGCCAAATCAGAACCATTATGCATAATTATCAAAACATTAAAAGCTTAACAAAAATCCCTAATCAATCCCAAATCCTACACGTTACCTTAGCCAACCATGGAGTAATGAAGTCCCAATACACCCATGGAAGCCTTAGACATCATCCCAAGCAAAATACAAAGAAAGAGCTTCAAAAACGCCCAACAATGGCGAAAATCCGAGAGAAAACCGTGGAGAAGATGACTGAAAATCGTCAAATGGCCTTTTAAGCCGTCGGAGCGTCGCAAGCGTCTCGACGTTGTGCCCTAAGTTTGCCGCGCGCGTTGTCGTGATGGCGTCGAGACGCTAGGCGAGCGTCTCGACGCTGCGCCCAAAATCTCCAGCGCGCGTTGTCGCGATGGCGTCGAGACGCTAGGCGAGCGTCTCGACGCTTCGGCCAAATTTTCCAGCGCGCGCGCGCCTCCGAAGCGTCTCGACGCTGGCAACGTTGAGCAAGCGTCTCGACGCTTGCTCTCGGGTTTGGGGCTCAAAAATTGCCTTTGCATGGCAATTTTCTCCAAATCTTCCTTGTTGAACCTCTCCATCTCTCGATGCAATCCCGGAGTGCTAAAACACCTTCCTTAGCCACGAAACGCGTCCAATGGACACCATGAGCTCTATGCCGCAAAACTCCTATAAACGAGACAAATTAAACAATTAATCACGACTTTTAGCTAGAGTTAGAGAGTGATAATTAGCTCCAAAATGGAGTTATCAGCTACCTTGGGGCAGTCGAGCACTCCTTTAGTAAATCAAGACATTCTTCACTAAATGCTAACTCTAGAATAACTCATATTCCACTAGCATCTTAGTTATCGTTTTTGGTATGGATTTACTAACACCTTAGCAAATCCCGTAAGTGTGACCCTCCATTTTTAGAATTCACAGGACGGTCCCAACGGTGCAACCGTAGGGAATGTCAGAGTTGGGAATGGCCATGTGTTTCTTTATCCATAAATGGTGTCTGACTTGTTCGACTCCCATGAAACGACCCTCCGTAGGGATCAGTACCACTCGTAGGCACCTAGCAGGCGGAACATGGGAATCTCACGGTTAAATCCAATGGAGGAGACCGTAGGATGTACTGACGTACTTCCTTCTCCCACTTACTATAGACACTTACTCCATTCACCTTGCTATTGAAAGTTGCAAACACTGCCCTTCTGGGAATTCCCTATTGACATTACACGACCAAGCAAAATTCTCACGTTGTGAACTATATGGAGTGCGTAGCAGGAGAGGGATATATCATATATTCCTTTTCAACACATCTACTAAGCATCATAGACGGTGTTTAGGGTAAATACTCTGGTTTTATCTGGCTAAGTAAATAAAACCTTAAGTCTAGGCAAACAATTTTACCTGAGATGTCTAGGTTATAAACACTTTACTAACCTCACACCCCTCACGCATGCTCATAAAGCCGGTTAAATTTACTCAAGTACCGAATAGTCCCCAGGTAGGAGGTGTTCCGTCAATTCAAATCCTCCAACCTTAGACAGGATTTCACCGGGTGAGTTTCTCATAACCTTAGCATTTACGAGATATCGACCTATTCATCTAATGAACCAGATCGAAACATTTAACCCTAAATGAACATGCTTTTCGAAACATTTAACCCTAAATGAACATGCTTTTCTTTGTTATAGATTTTAAAAGTCTAAGTCATTTTTACAACACTTGCAAAACTAGACTTTCTACAACAACCAACTACATGCTTCTCAAACATGCTTTCGCTAAGGCATGACAAGTTGAATATTTAACTTCATAATCAATATAACACTTATATCGATTATGCTCTTAAACATAAAACTCCTAATTCATAATCGATATAACACTTATATCGATTCTTATGAATTAAGCATGCATCCTATACATTATAACAATTATAACATACAATATGCATCTAAAGTTGTATATTTAATTTCATAATTAATATAACAATTATATAAATTATTCTATTAACCAAACAACAACTAATTCATGAATTAATATAACTCTTATATTAATACTCATGAATTAAACATGCATCCTATACATTATAACACTTATAACCTACAATATGCATAAAACCAGGGCAACCTATGTTGTATATTTAATTTCATAATTAATATAACACTTATATCAATTATTCTATTAAACTAACAACATCTAATTCATAAATTAATATAACTCTTATATTAATACTCATGAATTCCCAAATATGCATACTATATATTATAACAGTTATAACATATTTTTTATGCATGGAGCATGCTTCCTACGGTGGGATTTTAAATCTATATGACATACGTTATGCACATACAAACATGAATTTAATTAAAATATACATTCATAATGCATAATTAATTAAACACACTAAAGTGGATCGGTTTTGGCATCAAGCAAGCAATAACTATTTTATTACAAGCTTGAACAACAAGCTAAGACTTGAGCGGACTACGAACTCTTCGTACAGCCTCAGAGAAGCTTGCTCCCCCGAACGCTTCGGTCAATTTCTCTTCGAACTTCTCTTTGTACCGCCCAGAACGAGTTTGAACTTGCACCGAACATTTCGGCGAGCTCAAAACTCGAGCTTCTTTCACAAAGAAACCTATATGGACTCTAATGACTCTAAAAAAATACAGACTCTTCAGCACACATTAAAGCCCATACATTCTCGGGCAATTACAAATAATGAAATTAAAAAAGAAACAATGTCAAAATCGATATTCACTTTCGACGTCCATTCAGAAATAATTTTTAAATTAAAATACCCACCAACTTAAATTGATGCAAATTGAGTTGATCAAAATACGCTCTGATACCCATTGATGAAGCGTATCACGTTGCAGAAGCGATTTTGGATCGTTGAAACTCTAATTTCATCAATTTAACAAATAGAAAACATGCTCAAACAACGGAATTAAGAAAAATTAGAAAACATACCCTTGTTGTTCTAAATTTCTTCAGCTCCGCCGCTCGATCCTCGTCACGAACTCTTCCGGCCTCTTCTCACAAACGCCTCGAGGACCACCCCAGGTAGTCCCGCTATCCTCGGCGCCGTGCAACGGAGTTGTGGGACTCCGTTATAAAAAGAAAAGAAAAGAAGAAGAGGAAGCAAATGGTGGATTAAGCTGAATAATGAACTTCTCAAGTTTTTCATCAAAAACCAGAAGCTAAAACATTCGAAATCTTCTTAATGTTTTTGTACCCCAAAAGGCACCATTCAAATATATATATATATATATATATATAAACATAACAAATGTCGTACATGCACAATGCAGTAAGACATTTATATATATAAATATTATTATTTTAAAATTAATTAAAACTTTAATTAATTTTAAATAATAATAAATATTTTTATTTATTAAACATTTTAATAAATAAAAAATAAATATATATATATATTAATTAATATTATTTAATTCAATATCAAATATTAATTAAATAAAATGGCTAAACCCGATTTTCTGAAAACTGACTTTTTGCAGATGAATCGTATTCATGTTTTAGACAACTTCCATATTTAAATCATATTTAAATCATATTTAAATTATATTTAAATATGTCCATCATTCTTCCACAAACCGAATTTGAACAATTCAAATTCTTTTTCTTTTTCTCTTACATTGTTGCACGGCGTTATCCGAGCTAGCCAGGAGAACCTAAAGGACCTACAGATCATGAGCTCCAACGATACGAGATTATCCGGTCAAAACTCTTATAATTGAACTAATCAACATTCGTTAACCCCCGGAGACTCCACTATAGTCCGAGGGTTGCACTCTCCTCACTGTAGATATATTATGTCCTCTGATATAACCGTCACGGGCAAGTCTACCCTTCACAGGTTATTCGTAATCACAACTGGGTCATTTAAACCGTTTAACCCCTGCATTACATCTTCTTCCTTAAGTACCACTGACAACTCTAATGAACAATAGATCTGTGGTCCAAACAACAGATCAATTAACTCTCTCATCTCATGAGGGTGGAGCTCTCATTGTTCAAGCCCCGAAGTTAGTTATTAAGGGAACAATCTATCTACTAACCCTGAAGAGCGGGTTAGGAGTGAACTCCATCTTGTTGTACTATGTCCCCAACTACCTATTCGACTTTATCCCCAATATGGTAGACTTATTAAGTCGACGCTAATGAGCCACTTTCACCCGTGCAAGTCAAAGGATACTTTCGAATAAGTAGGAGTTCATAGAGAGCTCAGGATTGAGATCGAGTTACCTAGGCCATCAAATGAAAATGGCGGTCTCATTAGTAAACAATGTTATAAAGAGAGAACGACATATTTCGCGGTTCGGTCTTATGCAAACTCTTTGCACAGGACGCCCTCACTCGCACATCTCCATGTGAAACGATTCGGATCACATCGTTTTGTACAATACAAATTGAGTCGTATCCAATAGTGTTACCAGGATAAGGTACCCAACCTTATCCGTATACTATAGACCGTTTTGACTGACTACTTGAGCCAGATCCACAATCATGTCATACATGAGGCTCAAGTACTCATATTCAGCCAAGGGTGTTAGTCATTGGTATAGGTTAACCTAAACACGTTTCACTTTATTCCAATAAACTCTTTTACTGAATAAAACTACTAACTCTTTATTCTAAATAGAATATTTACAAACATAACAGTTTACAAACCACGAGTTTTAGGACATAAAATCCAACATGTTCCTCTTACCAAGCACAATAGGTGATAAGGAAATCAAGCATGCGATGTTAGATCTGAAGGAATTGCAGGAAACTAGTGTGATAATTCAGTTAGCTGATAGGTCCTCTATTCACCCTTTAGGAGTAGTAGAAGATGTGTTAGTACAAGTTAGAGAGCTCATTTTTCCTGCTGATTTTTATGTTTTAAATATGGATGAGAATTCTTCGTCTGCTACTTTTGTTTTGTTAAGGAGACCTTTCAAGAAAACTGATAGGACAAAGATTAATGTGCATGATGGTACTTTATCTGTCGATTATGAGGGAGAGTTGTTTGAATTTAATGTTTTTAATGCCATGAAACACCACGCTGATGTACATTATGTTTCCAAAGTAGACTTGATTGATACGTTAGAGCAAGAAGAATGCATATCTGCTGATGATGGGGATGACACATTGATTTTTACTTAACCTGTTGATGAAATGGAGATGAGTGCACCTCTTTTGACTGAATCTTGTGATCAGCATGTTCTTACTTTAGAGACCTATGAGAAACCAACTAAGATGTTACCCTCTCTTTTGCAGGCTCCCAACCTGAAACTCAAAGAGTTGCCGAATCATCTCAAGTATGTGTACTTGGGAGATGTGGAGACACAACCGGTGATCATTTCTAAGGAGCTAACGTCATAGCAGAAGGGAAAATTAGTTAGGATACTAAAGAAGAACAGGCGAGCCATAGGTTGGACATTAGCTGATTTGCATGGGTTGAGCCCAGTCTTATGCATGCACAAAATTCGGCTTGAGGATGGAGGAAAACCTTCTCGAGAGCCTCAGAGAGGACTGAACCCAACTATGAAAGAGGTAGTTCTATCAGAAATACACAAACTCCTTGACGCAGGTATCATCTATTCTATCTCTGATAGTCGGTGGGTTAGCCCGATTCATGTTGTGCCTAAAAAGACTGAGATTACTGTTGTTAAAAATGAAAATGGTGAATTAGTGCCAAAAAGAATCCACAATGGTTGGAGAATGTGTATTGACTTCAGGAAATTGAATGATGTAACTAGAAAAAACTATTTTCCAATTCCTTTCATTGATCAAATGGTGGAACGTTTAGCTGGGAAGCCATTTTTCTGTTTTTTGGATGGATTTTCTGGATTTTATCAAATTCCCATTGCTCAGGAAGACCAAGAAAAAATCACTTTTACTTGTCCGTTTGGTACATACGCTTATAGGAGAATTCCATTTGGTTTCTGTAATGCCCTAAGAACATTTCAACGTTGCATGATGAACATTTTTTTCTGAATTTGTAGAAAGTGCATAGAAGTGTTCATGGATGATTTGACTGTTTATGGCAATTCTTTTGACGATTGTCTGGTTAATCTATCGCATGTCATGGAAATGTGCATTGAAACGAACTTAGTCTTGAATTTTGAGAAATGTCACTTCATGGCCAATCAAGGCATAGTCTTAGGACATGTAGTATCATCTAGGGGCATCGAGGTAGACAAAGCTAAAATAAATGTTATTTCTAACTTGCCTTAACCCCACGAATATTCGGAAGGTGCGTTCTTTCCTTGGCCATGCAGGATTTTATCGCAGATTCATCAAGAATTTCTCAAAGATAACGATTCCCATGATGAATCTGTTAATAAAGGACGTCCCGTTCGAGTTTGGAAACGAGTGCAGACAAGTTTATGATGTGCTTAAGAAGTGTTTGACCAATGCACCTATTATCCATCCACCCTAGTGGGGAACCCCCTTTGAGATCATGTGTGATGCGAGCAACTACGCAGTTGGTGTTGTTCTTGGTCAGAGGATAGAAAAGAAGAGTCATGTTATATACTATGCCTCCAGAACACTCAATTCCGCCCAGAACAACTACACCACGACAGAGAATGAGCTACTTTCTATAGTTTTTGCTCTTGATAAATTTCACCCTTACTTACTTGGGTCTAAGTGGTTGTTTTCTCTGATCATGCAGCGATGCGATATCTGATGAATAAGAAGGATTCTAAGCCTAGACTACTCAAATGGGTGCTGCTTCTCCACGAATTTGACGTGTCAGTCCATAGGAAGGGATCTGAGAACACAATCGTCAATCACCTAAGCCGCATAGTGAGAGAAAAGGATGAGTTGCCCTTGAACGATAAATTTCCCGATGAGGTCCTCTTCCAAATTAACGTGGAAATCCCCTGGTATGCAGACATAGTGAACTACTTGGTCACAAGTACATTTCCCTTTGATTATTCTTATAATAGAAGGGCTAAGCTGAAAAGCGATGCCAAATGTTATGTTTGGGAAGAACCTAATCTGTGGAAATTCTGTGCTGATCAAGTAATTAGGAGGTGTGTACCTAAATCCGAGCATAAAACTATTCTTGAATGTTGCCATGGATTTGCATGCGGGGCATTTTGGACCCAATAGGACTGCCAAAAAAGTGTTAGATTGTGGGTTTTTCTGGCTTTCTTTATTTAGAGATGCCTTCGAATTTTGTAAAGCATGTGATCAATGCTGGAGGCAGGGTTCAATTACAAGTAGAAATGAGATGCTCCAAACTTCCATATTAACTTGTGAAATTTTTGAAGTTTGGGGAATGGATTTTATGGGACCTTTCCCTCCCTCTTGTGGATTTGTTTACATTTTGTTGGTTGTGGACTATGTCTTGAAATGGGTGGAAGCTAAGGCCAGCAAAGTTGATAATGCTAACGTTGTTGCTAGTTTTGTCAAGTCTAATATTTTCAATAGGTACGACATTCCACGAGCCATCATAAGTGATCAGGGGACTCACTTCTGCAACAAAACGATCCAAGCCCTGATGAGGAAGTACGGTGTCAATCATAAAGTATCCACCCTGTACCACCCTTAAACAAACAGGCAAACAAAAGTCTCAGATCGAGAAGTGAAGTCCATCCTTGAGAAAACGGTAAGTCCTGGAGGAAAGGATTAGAGCCTTCGACTGGACGACGCCTTGTGGGCCTATCAAATAGCTTACAAGACCCCTATAGGAATGTCTCCCTATAGGTTGGTCTTTGGCGAAGCTTGTCATCTCCTGGTGGAGATAGAGCATAAGCCGTACTGGGCAGTGAAAAAGTGCAATGTGAGCTTCGATCAAGCTTGCGAAGCAAAGCTTCTTCAATTGCAAGAACTGGAGGAACTTCGCCTCGACGCATACGAGATATCGAGGATTTATAAGGATAAGACCAAGATGTTTCACGACAGAAGAATCATTCGGAAACACTTTGAAGTGGGTCAGAAAGTCCTCTTGTTCAACTCTCGTCTGGAGTTCATGCCATGTAAGTTTCGTTCTTGCTGGATTGGGCCTTATATTGTAACTCACATTTATCCTTATGGTGCAGTTAAGATCCAGAGTGAAGAGACAAGAAAGGCATCCTTGGTGAATGGCCAACGGTTGAAAATATTCCATGAAGGGGAGATCGAGCAATACGATGCCTGCGTTCATTTGACAAATCCCGAGTACGAGAAGGGATGAAAGAGTGTTGGTAAAGTCGAGCAATCGACTTTAAAAATTTGCGCTTCTCGGAGGCACCCGAGCCTCAACTATATATGTTTTTATTTAAGTTGTTTTTCGTAGGTTAGCTAAGTTGTTTGCTCTTGTGTTGTGTGTTTTTAGGAGACAAGAATACTTGGCCTAGCGAAAAATTTGGAAAAAGGAAGCGCGCTCTCCATCCCCATAATCAAAAATTCAGGGGAGGTTTTGTGTTCCCCAAATTTTTTATTAAGCGATAACTGGATATGCATATTGATTACAATGAGGACATTGTATCTTTCTAAGTTGGGGGTGGCGGGTTGTGATATATTGTAGTTGTCGAGTCTTGTGGAATTCTGAATTGGAGACTCAATAGTTGATTTTTGCATGCTAATTTGATTATGACATTCTGTGAAGTACTTCTGGAACCTTCATATCTGTGTTTGTTGAGAAGTTGACCATATATGCATTTGTTGACCCTATTTAAAAAAAAAAACATTCAGTTGCTTCCTTGTATAAATTGAGCACGTAGCACCCTATCTTGAATCTGTAGGCTTAGAGTGGTCTTACTAGGCTTGATCTTTCGTTGTCACCTCGAAAGGCACCTTTAGGGTGGGCTTGATGCGTTAGTGTCTGTAATTTTTCATTCAAATTATAGCATGGCTATTTGGCTAAAAAGAAAAGAATGATTAAAAGTACGAAAATAAATCTCCTGAGGTGTTCCTCCTTCTTGTGTTTCCCAAAGTAACCAGGGGTGATCGTGTAACCCACGGTCGCCACTGCATGAAAGGGGAGCTAATAGAAGCGAACGCTAGTTGTTACCTCTCCAAAAGTGCATTCTTTAGGGCTTTAATTACCTCAAAATCATGGAAGTTCTTGAGTGTTTTTGTTAGAAGGTAGCTTAATGTGTGCTTAAAAGTGAGAATTTGAGAAATGATGCTAAATCAAGGCTTATTTGGAAAAGGAACGAAAAAGGATGCAAAATGGTGAAAATAGAGCTAAATTGTACATTGCAGGAGCATTGCGGGAAAATTGCGGACTCGCAATGGAATCAGCCAAAATAGAGCATTGCGGCCCTCGCAAGGAAATCGCAACGCCAGTCTTCTTTTGCTGCATTTTTCCAGCCGTCAGTCGTCGTTGTTGCGATTGTCCAGCCGCCTAACCTTTCTATTGCGGCCACGTGGGAGGCTGTTACTCCAGAATGGATGGAGATCTGCGGCTGAAGGTACCTGTAGAAGCTATAAAAGGAGCTGAATGGCGATGGAAAACACAATCAATCGGAGTGCGAGGAGATCCCGATTGTGAAGAAACCTGCAGACAAAACCTTTCCCCCGTTTGTTGGATCGAAGAAACAAGCCATTGGCGTTGATAATTCGAGAGGAAGAAGAGAAGATCCTTCTTCTCTTCTGATTGAAATTGTCCCCAAGATCAGCTAATCTTCCCCTTCATCCGAGGCGATTCACGACTTGGAAGATCCTCACGCCTTTCCAGCTTTCTTTACTGCTTTCTAACTACTTGTTGTCTATTTGAGATGTTGTTCTGAATTATCTACTGCACTCGTTCTGTATCGCTTTCGAACTATCGCACGTTTGTCTTACGAAGAGTTTTGTACTTTGCTTTTTAAAGAAGAGTAATCAATAGTTTTGTTGAGTTCTTCATCTTATCATTTCTTCATCAATTAATTTTACTAAGTTCTTCAATTCATGTTTTATCAACTCATCTCCTTTATTTCTTTGAAAACCATGAGTAACTAATCTAATAGGGGTCTGCTAGAGATGAATCTATAGGCTAGAAGTATGTGAATTCAGCATGTAAAGTAGCATGAATGCATTGAATGTATGTGATCTTCATCCCATGGGCAATTTCTACTGGCCATCCATTTTGTCTAAAGAATTCCTAACCTCCGGAAGGAGTAAGAATTCAGAGTCATCCATTCATGTTAGCCTTTTATGGTAACCAGAGAGTGGCCTAGGAATAGGCATTCTCCTAGCACGTTCGTTACCATAAGTGTATAAATAGGTGCTTAAGCCTTACTTGGATATGAGTAACTTAAAGATCTAATGCATGTAATCGAAAGATGCATGAGGCCTAGCTAAAACGATGCAGGAAATGTTAAATTGCTGTTGAATGATCATAGTCAAATGCCTATAGAGAACTCTTAAGCCGACCTTGATGTCTTACTTTCGATTTTAAATGATTGTTATTTTATTGCGAGAATATTGCGAGAACCGCAATAACCATTTCTGCCTTTTGCCTTAGTCTTTTCCGTGGGTTTTTATCCTTTGCGAAACCATTGCGAAAGAATTGCGAGAACCGCAATTCTACTTTTCCACATTATAACTCTACCTCTTTGCTAATTTTTCATTTATGCTCACATTCTTCGTGCATCTTCTAAATTCCCGTACCTCAACCCAAAATCTATCCAATTTAAGTTACCTTATCTAATCTAACACATCAAATCGCTAGTCACTAAACTTAATCTCTGTGGGAAAACGAATTAAATTATACTTATCACTTGCTGCAGACCATGTATACTTGCATGATCTGAGTGCTCTTTACACCTTTAATTTTACATACACACTGAGCACGCAACAAGTTTTTGGCGCCGCTGCCGAGGATTTTGTTTAGTAAACACGATTTGTGTTATTTTAGAAGAACTTAATTTATTGGAGCTAATCTTTTGCATTTATTTTACAGGTACCAACAAAGTTGGTTTATGAATGAGTTTCCAAATCACAATCTAGAATTTGATCCTGAGCCTGAAAGGACTTTAAGGGCCAGAAACAAAACTAAGAAACGCCTTTTTAAACAACCAAAGCAACCTGTAATTCAGCACACTGCTGACCACACAGAGTCAGTACAATCCGAATCACAACAAGCTGAAATGGATCGAGCAGGAGAAGCACCAAACCGAGCACCTAACATTCGCAACCCCATTGAAATTGTGAATGATAAGGATAGTGTGATTCTATCATACCTTGTACCTATGCCTGAGGAGCTTAATCCAAGCATCATACGCCCAGAGATAACAGCTCACTCATTCGAACTGAAATCCGTCATGTTTCAGATGCTGTCCACGGTTGGACAATTCTTTGGAGTGGAGAATGAAGACCCCCACAACCACTTGAGAAACTTCCTGGGAGTGAGTGACACCTTTGTCATCCCAGGAGTGTCTCAAGAGGCCTTGAGACTTTACCTTTTTCCATATTCATTAAGAGATAAGGCCAAGACGTGGCTGAACTCCTTCCCCTCTGGATCAATTGTCAATTGGACAGACCTAGCTGAGAAGTTCCTGGTAAAATACTTTCCTCCAGACAGGAACTCTAACTTCTGTGATGATATCATCAAATTCAAGCAAGCCGAGAATGAATCATTACATGAAGCTTGGACCAGATTCAAAGACCTATTACTCAAAATTTCCACACCATGGCATTCCATGGTGTATTCAAATTGAAGTATTCTTCAAAGGATGCAACCCCAGCACGAGGCAAGTGTTGAATTCCTCAGCTGGAGGTTCGATGCTATCAAAGAGCTATAACGAAGCCTATGAGATTTTGGAGAAAATCTCAACATCACATTGTAGATGGTTAGACGATCCTGTGGAGCCAAACAGAAGGAAGGCTCAAGACATGGATGCACTCAGTGCAATGAGCAGCCAGATCAATGCTCTGACCAACCTAGTGAAGCAAATGGCTCAAACCAATATTCAACAAAGTGTCAACACCGTGGCAGCTGTTTCAACAAGCACATCAGTAGCCAACCAAGGTGAGGCACTAGTCTGTGGATTCTGTGGGGAAGGGCATATGTATGACTATTGCCATGGTAATCCATCCTCGGTGTGTTATGTTGGAAGTCAACAACAACCAAGGAACAACCCCTACTCAAACACATATAACCCTGGTTGGAGAAACCACCCAAATCTCTCTTGGGGTGGACAACAAAGCACAAGCCAAATGAAAAATCAACCAAGACCAAGTGGACCACCTAGGTTCACTCAACATCAACAAGGTAATCAACCCCCATATCAGAAACAATATGTCAACAACCAACCAATGGGAACATCAGTGGAGAACTTGCCGAAAGAATACATAGCAAAGAATGATGCAACTTTGCAGAGTCAGCAAGCAACACTGAGAAGCTTAGAGAATCAAATTGGGCAGTTGGCAAACGAGCTGAAAAATAGACCTCAAGGTAGACTACCTGCAGACACAGAAACTCCAAGAAGGGATGGTAAAGAACAAGTTCAAGCTATTGAACTTCGAAGTGGAAGGCCATTGGTGATCAACAATAGAGAAGCACCAAAAAGAGTAGAGAATGAAGAGTCTAGTGCTCCACTGGATTCTCTGCCTGATCTTGATCAAATACAACCAAGCACAACAAGGGTGAGGCTGGAACCTATCATTGAGGAACCAGAAGAAATGCCTAGGCCTCCCCCTGTCATTAGGCAACCTGACTTGCCTACCTATGTGCCACCACCTCCATTTCCTAGACGGCTCAGAAAGAAACAAGAACAGGAAGCTCATTTCCATAAGTTTTTGGAGATCCTGAAGCAAGTCCATGTTAATATTCCTTTTGTGGAAGTATTGCAGTCAATGCCAACCTATGTTAAGTTTTTAAAAGATATTATAACTAACAAAAAATTATTGGTGAGTTTGAAACAGTTAATCTCACTGAGGAGTGCAATGCCATACTCCAAAACAAGCTGCCAAAGAAGGAGAAGGACCCTGGTTCCTTCACTTTGCCAGTAGAATTGGGAGGCAAACATGTGGGCAGAGCTTTGTGTGATCTGGGAGCCAGCAACAATCTTATGCCCTTGTCACTATTCCAACAACTTGGGATAGGTGAAGCATGACCAACAACTGTCACCTTGCAACTTGCAGACAGATTCATCGCATACCCTGAAGGTAAGATTGAGGATATACTTGTCAAGGTTGACAAATTTATTTTTCTTGCAAATTTTATAATCTTGGACTACGAGGCGGACAAAGAGGTGCCAATCCTACTGGGCAGACCTTTCTTAGCTACAGGTAGGGCCTTAATTGATGTCCAAAAAGGTGAACTCACCATGCGAGTCCATGATGAGGAAGTTAAGTTCAGTGTTTTTAAAGCTCTAAGGTACCCCTCTGATCTTGAACACTGTGCAACTGTAGATATAGTAGACTCATTAATGGAAGATGAACTTGAGCATGAATTAGTAGTCAAGCATGCTACTGAGTATGCACAAATAGATTTGAATGACTTAAATATTTTTGAATTGATGGATGTATCTGTAAATAACCCTGAGCATGTATGCATGACCAGTGAATTATCTGAAAGAATTACAACTCCTATGAAGCCATCAATTGAACACCCACCAGCGTTAGAACTGAAACCATTGCCTGAACACCTTAAATATGCATATTTAGGAGAGAAAAATACCTTGGCTGTCATTATTTCGTCTAAACTAAGTAAACAGCATGAAATTGCGTTAATATTGTTGCTTAAGCAACATAAAAAAGCTATTGGTTGGACGATTGCTGACATTAGGGGTATTAGTCCTTCCTATTGCATGCATAAAATATTGTTGGAAGAGGAACATACACCTAGAGTAGATCATCAATGTAGGTTGAACCCCTTCATGAAGGAGGTAGTTAAAAAAGAAATCATTAAATGGTTAGATGCAAGTGTGATCTTTCCAATAGCCAATAGTCAATGGGTCAGTCCTATCCAATGTGTACCAAAGAAGGATGGTATGACTGTAGTAGTTAATGAAAATAATGAATTAATACCAACTCGAACTGTTACAGGATGGAGAGTATGCATGGATTATAGAAAACTTAATAAAGAAACTAAAAAAGACCACTTTCCTTTACCCTTCATAGACCAAATGCTAGATAAAATAGTTGGCCAAGCATTCTATTGTTTCTTAGACGGCTACTCAGGATATAACCAAATCACTATAGACCCTGAGGATCAAGAGAAAACAACATTTCCATGTCCCTTTGACACGTTTGCTTTTTGCAGAATGCCATTTGGCCTATGCAATGCACCAGCAACGTTCCAAAGATGTATGCTGGTTATCTTCTCTGACCTAGATGAGTCCATAATAGAGATATTTATGGATGACTTCTCAGTCTTTGGTGACTCCTTTAACCAATGCCTAGAAAACTTAGGACAAGTCTTAACTAGGTGTGAAGAAACCAACCTAGTCTTAAATTGGGAAAAATGTCACTTCATGGTGGAAGAAGGCATAGTACTAGAACATAGAGTGTCCAAAGCAGGAATAGAGGTCCATAGTGCCAAAATAGAAGTCATTGAAAAGTTAGTTGAACCTAAGAATGTCAAAGCTATAAGAAGTTTCTTAGGACATGCAGGATTTTATAGAAGATTTATAAAAGACTTTTCAAAAATCTCTAAACCCCTGTGTGAGTTTCTAGAGCTGAATAAAACATTTATCTTTTCAAATGAGTGTTTAATAGCATGGACCAAGCTTAAAGATGCCTTAGTCAAAGCACCAATCATAGTCGGGCCAAATTGGGAGATGCTCTTTGAAATAATGTGTGATGCAAGTGACTATGCAATTGGAGCTATGCTTGGCCAAAAGAGAGACAAACTAACACACCCTATATATTATGCGAGTAAAACTTTGAATGAAGCTCAATGCAACTACACTACCACTAAGAAAGAAATGTTAGCAGTAGTGTTTGCATGTGAAAAGTTTAGGCCATATATGGTAGGTAATAAAACAATTATTTATACTGATCATTCTACAATAAAGTACTTAATGAGGAAGGTTGATGCCAAGCCTCGTCTAATTAGATGGGTGCTACTTTTACAAGAGTTTGATCTAGAGATTAGACCTAAAAAAGGATGTGAAAACGTAGTTGCTGATCATTTATCAAGATTGCAGAGTCATTGCGAATCTATTGCGGAGCCCGCAATGACTGATGCCTTCATTGATGAACATGTTTTTGTGTTAGGACACTGTGATAACAATGATGAATGTTACGTCTCCAAAAGTGACTATTTTAGGACTTATTTGTGATAGGAAGTTGTGCATTTGTAAGTGTTTTTGATAGGATTTAGCTTAAACTTGTGCTTATATATGAGAATTAGAAGAATGAAGCTAAATTAGGACTTATATGCAAAAGGAAAGAAAAAGAACCAAAAACGAAGTTAAAGGAATGAAAATTGTGCATTGCGGAGGCATTGCGGAAACATTGCTAAAACCGCAATGTTTTAAGTGAAATCCGTAAGTTGTCTAACTATTTTCTGTTTTGTTCCGACCTTTCAGGGATTCATTCTTTCTCCTGCAGCCACGTAGTAGTACGACGTTGAGAATGGATGGTTCTCCTTGACTCAATCGCACCTGCAGAATACTATAAAAGGAGGTCAAAGAGGAAGGTTGAAACACACTCGAACATCGTAGTCTTCCAGTTCCAACGCAGTCTTTCCCATTCTTTCTCTTCTCCGTCTGTTGGTTTGAGAGGTTCAGCTGTTGGAGTCGACAATCTGATAGGAAGGAGAGAAGATTCATCTTCTCTTCTGATTGGATTCATCCAAGCAAGGCTTGTCTTTCTCTCCCTTCAGCCGAGGCGTCTGCGACGAGGCGATCACGCTTGAATTTACTGCTTTCTGTTTTAGCTTTCCATTTCCATTGTTGTTTGTTGTTATTTCCCTTTTAGTTTGCTACTCTATTTCATTCGTTGCTTTCTGTTTACTTTAGTTCTTCAAGGCTGTCGTTTGTTTAGTTCAAATTCTAGTAAATCGAAGTATTATTTCATCAATTCACGAGTTCTTTCCCTTCTCTGTTGGCTGTTTCCCTCTCTTGTTTTGTCTTTAATACTCTTCTAAGCATGTCTTCTTCATCTACTCTTTCTATTCTATCAGCATCCATGAGTAACTAAATCATATAGGGGCATGCTAATGACAAGGCTATAGGTTAAAACACGTGAATCAAGCATGTAGGATAGCTCTCGAATGCATTGATTGTATGTAAGCTTCATCCCACGGGCAATTTCGATTGGCCATCCATTTTGTCCAAAGAACTCCTAACCTCTGGAAGGAGTAAGAGTTCAGAGTCATACACTCATGCTAGCCTCTCAAGGTAGCCAGAAAACGACCTAGGAATAGGCGTTTTCCTAGTACAAATCTTAACTTACTGTTTCAACAAGATGCTTAAGACCTTACTTGGACATGAGTAAACTAAAGAATCTAATGCATGAAATCGGAAGATACATGAGAATGAGTTAGTTTGATGCATGGTGAGTTGATCTACTGCTTGAGAACCGTAGGAAAAAGCCTATAGAGGAGTCATTAGTAGCCCTTGTTTACACGCTTTACACACATTTCGCTGTTAAGAACATTGCGGTATAATTGTTGTTTCCGCAATTCCCTTAGTTAACAATTCTGCCTTAGCCATTTTTCTCTTCGTTTGTTTTTCTCTTCTCTTAACATTCAAGTTTATTATTTATCTACACTAGTTCATGCTTGCATCCTCTACATATTACTTAGTAATTAGGCACATTAAAATCAAATCTACTCCATTTAATCCACCCATTCTTACTTAACAACACACTTCACGAGTAACTAAGAATAAATCTCTGTGGGAATCGAATGAAAAAAATACTTATTACTTGCTACAAGATCATGTATGTTTGCATGTTCTGAGTGCTCTATCCTTGCATATTTCTTTTAAACATTGAGCACGCAACAAGTTTTTGGCGCCGCTGCCGGGGATTTAGTTTAGTGAAAACGAAGTTTGTTCAGTTAGAAAACCAATTCTTAATATCTATTGGAGCTGATCTATTTTCATTTCTTTTGCAGGTACCATTAGGTTAGTTTATGAATGAGTCTTCAAGTAGCGATTTAGAGTTCAATCCTGAGCCTGAGAGATTACTTAGGGCCAGAAACAGAGCTAAGAAACGACTCTTTAACCAACCCTCTATACCTCAAATAATTGCGGAAACCGCAGAGTCTCCGCAATTCTATCAAGAAGAAATGGAAAGACCAGACCCAAATCCGGTACCTACCACTCGCAATCCCATCGAAATAGCGAATGACAAGGATAGTGCCATCCTCTCCTACCTAGTACCTATGCCTGGGGAGCTAAACCCAAGCATAATCCGCCCTGAAATTACTGCCAACTCAATCGAGTTAAAGCCAGTAATGTTCCAAATGTTGACCACTGTGGGACAATTCTTTGGAGTGGAAAATGAGGACCCCCACAACCATCTTAGAAACTTCCTAGGAGTTAGTGATACCTTTCTTATCCCTGGAGTTTCCCAAGAAGCTTTGAGGCTTTACCTCTTCCATTATTCCTTAAGGGACAAAGCCAAAACGTGGTTAAACTCATTACCTTCCGGATCAGTTGTCAATTGGACAGATCTGGCTGAGAAATTCCTAGTCAAATATTTCCCACCTGATAGGAATTAAAATTTTCGTGATGACATTATTAAATTCAAACAAGCTGAAAATGAGTCTCTTCACGAAGCTTGGACAAGGTTCAAAGACCTCCTACTTAAATGTCCACACCATGGCATCCCATGGTGTATCCAAATAGAAGTCTTCTTCAAAGGATGCAACCCCAGCACAAGGCAAGTGCTGAATTCGTCAGTTGGTGGTTCCATGCTTTCGAAAAGCTATAATGAAGCCTATGAGATCTTGGAGAAGATCTCAGCATCTCACTGTAGGTGGTCAGATGATCCAGTTGAGCCTAGGAGAGCTCAAGACAAGGATGCTCTTAGTGCAATGAGCAACCAAATAAATGCCCTGACCAACCTAGTCAAGTAAATGGCTCAAACCAATCTCCAATCCAGTGTCAACACCGCAGCAGCCATCTCAATGGGGGCACAAACAAGTCAAGGTGAGACACTGATCTGTGGATTTTGTGGGGAAGGGCACCTGTATGAATACTGCCCTGGGAATCCAGCCTCAGTCTGCTATGTTGGAAGCCAACAGCAGCCTAGGAACAACCCCTATTCTAACACTTACAATCCTGGTTGAAGGAACCACCCAAATTTTTCATGGGGTGGCCAACAAAATACTAACCAAGCTCCAAACCAACCAAGACCGAGTGGAACACCTGGTTTCACTCCCCAAAATAACCAATCCATGTATCAAAAACCATATAACCAACCAATAGGATCGTCCGTAGAAAATCTACTTAAAGAGTACATTGCAAAGAATGACGCTACTCTACAAAGTCAGCAAGCTACCCTTAGGAGCCTAGAGAACCAAATAGGGCAACTAGCCAATGAACTCAAAAGTAGGCCCCAAGGTAGACTGCCTGCTGACACTGAGGTGCCTAGAAGGGATGGTAAAGAGCAAGTTCAAGCAATTGAACTTCGAAGTGGAAGACCATTGGTGAGCAACACTAGAGAAACACCAAAGAGAGTAGAGAATGAAGAGTCTAGTGCTCCACTGGATTCTCTGCCAAACCAAGGTCAACCACCAACAAACACATCAAGGGCAAGGCTGGAACCAATCATAGAAGAACTAGAAGAAATTCCAAGGCCTCCACCTATCCTGAGGCGACCTGAAGTGCCTGCATATGTGCCACCTCCTCCATTTCCTCGAAGGCTAAAGAAAAAACAAGAACAGGAAGTGCACTTTAACAAATTTTTAGAAATTCTTAAGCAAGTGCATGTTAATATTCCTTTTGTAGAAGTTTTGCAATCCATGCCTTCTTATGTTAAGTTTTTGAAGGATATAATCACTAACAAGAAAATTATTGGTGAATTTGAAACAGTGAATCTCACTGAGGAGTGCAGTGCTATACTCCAGAACAAGCTACCAAAGAAGGAGAAGGATCCTGGTTCCTTCACCTTACCAGTGGAGTTAGGAGGCAAGCACGTGGGCAGGGCTCTTTGTGACCTGGGAGCCAACATAAATCTCATGCCCCTATCACTATTCCGTCAGCTTGGAATAGGAGAAGCACGTCCCACCACTGTCACCTTGCAATTGGCAGACAGATCCATAGCCTACCCTGAGGGTAAGATAGAGGATATTCTTGTAAAGGCTGACAAGTTTATTTTTCTTGCAGACTTCATCATCCTGGATTATGAAGCAGACAAGGAGGTCCCCATCCTATTAGGCAGACCATTCCTAGCCACAGGTAGGGCCTTGATTGATGTCCAGAAAGGTGAGCTCACCATGAGGGTTCATGATGAGGAGGTTAAGTTTAGTGTATTTAAAGCACTGAGGTATCCTTCTGACTCTGAATCTTGTGCAAGTATGGACATAGTAGATTCACTGATGGAAGAACAACTTGAGCATGAGTTATTGATTAAGCATGCCAATGATTATGTACAATTAGATGTAACTGACTTAAATATTTCTGAAATAATGGATATACATGTGAATAACTTTCAGCATGATTGTATGACTATTGACTTGACTGAAAGATCCATGAATCCATTGAAACCATCCATTGAGCATCCACCTATCTTAGAATTAAAACCACTGCCTGAACATCTTAAGTATGCATATCTAGGAAATGATGATACTCTGCCTGTTATTATTTCGTCCAAACTGAGTGCAAAGCATGAAATTGAGTTAATATTATTGCTTAAGCAACATAAAAAGGCTATTGCATGGACGATTGCTGACATTAGAGGTATTAGCCCTTCTTACTGCATGCATAAGATAATATTAGAAGAAGAGCATACACCCCGAGTAGATCACCAACGTAGGCTAAACCCCTCTATGAAGGAGGTAGTTAAAAAAGAAATAATAAAGTGGTTAGACGCAGGTGTAATCTTCCCTATAGCTAGTAGTCAGTGGGTGAGTCCAATACAATGTGTACCTAAGAAGAGGGGGATGACCGTAGTAGTGAATGAGAGCAATGAACTGATTCCAACTAGAACTATTACAGGATGGAGAGTCTGTATGGACTATAGAAAATTGAATAAAGAAACAAAAAAAGATCACTTCCCTCTACCATTCATAGATCAGATGTTAGATAGAATAGCTGGTAGAGCTTATTACTGCTTTCTAGATGGTTATTCTGGTTATAACCAAATCACCATAGACCCTGTGGACTAGGAGAAGACAACCTTCACCTGTCCCTTTGGAACATTTGCTTTTCGCAGAATGCCTTTTGGCTTATGCAATGCACCAGCAACGTTCCAAAGGTGCATGTTGGCTATCTTCTCTGACTTAGATGAATCCATGATAGAGATATTTATGGATGACTTCTCAGTCTTTGGTGATTCAATTACAAATTGCTTAGAGAACTTAGTACAAGTCCTAGCTAGGTGTGAGGAGACCAACCTAGTCCTTAATTGGGAGAAATGCCACTTTATGGTGGAAGAAGGGATAGTCCTAGGTCATAGAGTGTCTAGAGCTGGAGTAGAGGTCGATAGGGCTAAGATTGAGATAATAGAGAAGCTAGTGGAACCTCAGAATGTGAAAGCTATTAGAAGTTTCCTAGGACACGCAGGTTTCTATAGAAGGTTCATTAAGAACTTCTCCAAAATCTCCAAGCCTTTGTGTGGGCTTCTAGAGCTGAATAAGCCATTTATCTTCTCAAAAGAATGTTTCTTAGCCTGGACAACCCTTAAGGAAGCATTAGTCAAAGCACCTATTATAGTAGGACCAAATTGGGACCTCCCATTTGAGATGTTGTGTGATGCGAGTGACTATGCAGTAGGGGTTATGCTAGGACAAAAGATTGACAAACTAACACACCCTGTATACTATGCTAGCAAGACACTGAATGAGGCACAATGTAATTACACAACCACCGAAAAGGAAATGCTAGCTGTAGTGTTTGCCTGCGAGAAGTTTAGGAATTACATTGTAGGCACCAGGACCATTGTGTATACTGATCATTCTGCACTAAAGTACCTTATGAGAAAGGCTGATGCTAAGCCTAGGTTAATTAGATGGGTATTGTTGTTGCAAGAGTTTGATCTAGACATTAGAGATAAGAAAGGATGCGAAAATGTGGTTGCAGATCATCTTTCTAGATTGCAGCATAATTGCGATAAAATTGCGGAAGCCGCAATTTCTGATGCCTTTATCGATGAGCATGTCTTTGTATTAGCACATCGTGATAACGATGAGGAACCTTGGTTTGCTGACATTGCTAACTTCCTTGCCTCGCAGGTACTACCAACTTTCAAGGGAGGACAAGAGAAGAAGAGGTTCCTACATGAAGCTAGGAAATTCATATGGGATGATCTAACACTCTACAAAACTTGTGCAGATGGTTTACTAAGGAAGTGTGTGTCAGCTGCTGAAGCGAAGTCTGTGCTGCAGCACTGCCATACATCTCCCTATGGTGGACACTTTGGTGGCCAAAGAACAGCTGCAAAGGTGTTCCAGAGTGGCTACTATTGGCCCACGATCTTCAAAGATGCCCACGACCATGCACACAGTTGCAATGAATGCCAGAGGACAGGTAACCTCAGTCGAAAGGATGAGATGCCTCTCACTTACATCTTAGAGTTGGAGCTCTTTGATGTGTGGGGCATTGATTTTATGGGCCCATTTCCCCCATCAGCAGGTAACCTTTACATACTTGTAGCTGTAGACTATGTGTCTAAATGGGTAGAAGCCATAGCATGTCCAACCAACGATGCCAAAACAGTCATTAAGTTCCTTAATAGACATATCTTTACTAGGTTTGGTACACCCCGTGCTATAATTAGTGATGAAGGGACACACTTTATTAATAAAGCTATGGAAAAAGTGTTGGCTAAATACAATGTTAGACATAGAGTAGCCACCCCTTATCACCCACATTCGAATGGACAAGCTGAAATATCAAATAGGGAGATTAAAAACATACTCGAAAAAGTGGTCAAACCCAATAGAAAAGATTGGTCGTTTAAACTCGAGGATGCACTTTGGGCATATAGGACTGCATATAAGACACCCCTAGGTATGTCTCCTTATAGACTTGTGTATGGCAAAGCATGTCACTTACCATTTGGTAACGATATTTTTGAACTATCGCTATAAACTCAAGCTGTCGAGGCTTGCCAAAATACGATTTATAAAGCCTATAACCAAGGCTTTGCAGCCAGTGGTAACAGGGTCGATCCAAGGAATAGGAGAGTTGAATTCACTAGTGAAGTTGGGATTTGATTGATTAATTGGTAACGGGGGGGTTTTATCATGCAAATAGGAAATAATGCGAAAGCAACGGAAGAAAGAAATAATATGTAGAAAACGTGTGCACGGTTTGGGGAGTCTCGGGGTCAATTGTTAGACAAATACAACTTATCATTTAATTCTAATAACATGGAATTCAGTTTACTAAGCACGCGGACGACTACCAGAGAAGCCCCAAAGTAGCCGACTCCATGGATTTTAATTAAGCCACACAGTCCTAATTACACGTTATCTAATCTCACATTAAGATGATCAGTCCTAAGATGAATTTAGACAGTCACTAGCTAACCGCGACGAACATTCGGGCGTGAATTCTAATTGCTAGTAGGTTGCCCGCAAACGCCGTATGCAACCAACAATTATCCTACCCGACCCGATACTTCGATTTAGTTCTATTTACCTGTGTTACTTAGTCAAGCAGTGAGAGGCACGACATCGCTACTCTTTAACATACACAACATGCGAAACTACCCGAGTGTCAATCAACGTAATTCAACATGCGCGTTGGATTAAGCAAGGTAAACAAATGCAATGTAAACAGAACCAATATGCAAATTAAACTCAGATTATCAAAGCCATAAACGTCTAACAAAATTCCCCTAAACAAAATCCCAAACCGTCACCCTTACCTTAGCCGCTCATGGCGCGGTTCGTCAATCCCGCTCCACCAACGACCATGGAAGAGTTCATCTACCTATTACAAATGGAAGTGGAGCTCGCTCGCATGCCAACAATGGCGGAGCTCCACGGAAAATAGAGAGAAAATGGGGAAGAAGGAAGGAAAAATCGCCGGAATCGCTTGGGAGAAGAAGGAGAAAAAGCTCTCAAAAATCTGCAGAAAAATCGTCTTTTAGCTACTGTCTTCGTCGTAGCGTCGAGACGCTGGGCCTAGCGTCTCGACGCTGTGCCCTAAGTAATCCGCGCGCGCGCGCGCTGGCGTCGCGACGCAAGGCCAGCGTCGCGACGCTGCCCCGATGAATTTCCTGCGCGCGCCTCCTCCGGAGCGTCTCGACGCCAAGCAGGGTCTCGACGCCAGGGCAGCGTCGAGCTAGCGTCTCGACGCTATCACTCGACGCTTGCTCTCGGGTTTTTCCAGCGTCGAGCCAGCGTCTCGACGCTATAGCTCGACGCTGGCTCTCGGGTTTGGGGCTGATGCAATGCCTCTCCAAGGCTGTTTTGGCCCGTTTCTTCACGGAACAAATTCCCCTCTTCCCGATGCATTCCCGGGGCGCTAAAACTCTGCTTTAAGCTCTCGAACATGCCCAATGGACGCACGAGCTCTTTGCCGCTTTTCTCCTACAAAAGAGATACATTTAATCAATTGAAAGCGGACTTTAGCTACGATTAGGACGTATTTAATAGCTCCAAAATGGAGTTATCAAACACCCCCAACTTAAACATTGCTAGTCCTCGAGCAAGCACTACAAAGACATTGACTCTAAGGACGCGTTTACATATATTCTAACTCAAACCTCCATGCATATTGAAATTTAAACACGAGTATAATCATGGAAGCATTTTGTTCATGTGTTAACTAGGACATATCAAAAATTAACTCTTGCCCCCTAACGTGTGTGTGTGCTAGACAACCACTCCTAAACTCACGTAAACCCGGAAAACCAACATGCAACGCACATCCCATTTTCCCCCTACTTCTAGCGTTTAAGAACAGCTACACTTGACTTACACGAGAGAGAGAAACAAATTAAGAGACCTAATTATTTTCTCATTCTTTTTCTTTCTTTTCAAAAGTACTTTGTACTCTTTTATTTGGGTTCTTTGAACCAACCTTTCATTTCTTTTTCTTTCCTACTCGAGTTGCCTAACACGTCAAATTCATGCATGAAACTTCACGTTTTTAAGGACTAACGCTCACTTCTTTTAAGCGCAAATAAGAAGGAGGAGCGCCTCGAGAGGAACTTTTCTACAAAACATGCTTTTCTATTTTTTTTTACATTAGGCTAAGCACATGCTTTCTCAATTAATTAGCTACTAACTCTCATGCAACAAGCTACCTAAGGGTGCCTTTCGGGGTGACAACGAGAATTAGCTAAACATGCGATAAACCAAGCTTACGGAATCTAGGGAGAAGTTGCTAAGTGCGCGATGAGTGCAAGGGAGCAACAGAAAAATTTTTAAAATTTTTGACATGAACCTAATAAACACAAAACTCATGCAAAAACTCGATTATGAACATGCTCAGATTTCCAACATGCATTTCCTAGGCTATCACAGTCAGAAAACAGTAAACAGAGTCCCAAGCACTTCAATATCTTTATAACACTTCTCAACAAACTACACATGCACATCCATCGGACTACTCCACCCCCAACTTCAAAATTTGGCATTGTCCTCAATGCCAACCAGTCAGATGCAAGAAGTAAAAGGGAAGAAGAAATACACTTCCCTGACTCTTTGTGAAGCTGACGAGGGCGAGGAAGCGGCGCACGAACGCATCAGAGCCCAAAATTGCCTTCTCTTCCTTGATTCCCTAAAAAAAAAAAAAAAAACGGCAAGCTAATTTAATACTAAAAAGCGATAAAACTAAACTAAAGCATAAAAACATTTCAACACTCGGGTGCCTCCGAGAAGCGCAGAATTTTTAAAGTCGGTTGCTCGACTGTATTCTCGCGACAGACTCATCCATAGTCTGTAGGTGCGGGGGACGATCCAGACTTGTCCATGGCCACACCTTTTCCACCATCCACCTGAAAAACATTTTGCACTCTTCGTGCCTCGGGCACGTGAATATCAGACATGTTAGTGCAAAAACCATCAGTATCATCCAACAAATTCAAATCAGAAATTTTAACCGAGACATGGGAACCATCCCTCAAGCGCGAGGGTAGACTCCCATTCTCGTCATGCTCACAAACAACAGAAACATTCGCAACAAATTTCCCATCAAATAAAGAAAACTCATGCAAAGTATCATCAAACTCTAACGAAACGACGCCCTTATACACATCGATTTTGACCCTAGCGGTCTTAAGAAAAGGGCGTCCTAACAGCATAGAGGACGAAGCATGCAATGAATTTTCTTTCATATCTAAAACAAGGAAATCAGCGGGAAACGTCATATTCCCAACTCTAACTAAAACATCCTCTACCTTCCCCCTAGGACAGATGCTCGACCCATTAGCCAACTGAACAGAAACATTACACTCATGCATTTCATTTAAATTCAGTTCACGATATAATGCATAAGACATAACATTAACAGAGGCTCCTAGGTCTAACATGGCATTATGGACAACCTTACTACCTATAGTGCAAGGGATAGTAAAAGTACCTGGATCGTTGCACTTTGCAGGCAACGTACCTGGGAGTATGGCAGAGACGTTTTCTTTCTTTTTCTCAGTCCCTCTGGACTTCCTCTTCGTAGTGCACCAGCTCCTTAAGAATTTTGCATATTTGGGCACTTGACTGACTGCCTCTAGGAGCGGGATATTCACCATCACCTTCTGGAAGGTTCGCAGGACCTCCTCGTCATCGGATTCCAAAGTAGGCTTCGCAAGCCTACTCGGGAATGGTGCTTTGGCAACATCCACAGGTACACTGACCTTCTCATTTCTTTTCTCATTCTGAGTCTCAAGAGCAGTCGGGGCAGACTCGTTCAGGCTGTCCGTGGCTTCCTTCGCAGCTCTGGTGGAAAGTGACTTCCCACTGCGCAGCTGAATGGCACTCACATTTTCACATGAGTTAACTGTAGTTTGGGAAGGAAGCTTCCCCGAGCTCTTGCTCTCAATCTTACTAATAGACACCGCCATTTGTGTCAGCTGCTTGTTCAAATTCTGCAGCTCTGCCTTATGAGAATTAAGCTCCTCGCGAGCCTATTTCTGGAACTGGCTGGTGCTAGTCACGATGGTCCTGACCATCTCTTCAAGTGAGCTGGAGGAGCTCGAGGCTTGAGCCTGGGTGGAAGAGTTAGGCCTATCCTGGGACTGGCCTTGGAAGCGAGTTTGTCCTTCCCTATTCCCATAGCTGAAATTAGGATGGTCACGCCAACCGGGGTTATAAGTGTTAGCATATGGATCATACTTCCTTGGGTTGGAAGCATACCCCCCGATTGCATTGACCTCCGCCTCTTCGCGGTGTCCTCCAACAATTTTCTTCAACATACTACCTATCTCGGCCACCTGGGCCCTCATATTCAGCTGCTCTTCCGTGACTCCTGCGGGCTTCATCCCCGCGCAGACGCAATGGAACTCCATCAAATGTTTGTTCGCGTCCTCACCTGCATTTCCATGGAAAGAAGGTAACTGGTTAATTAAACCAGATTTCAGCTCAAAGTTACCTGCTACCACGGGGTAGTTAATGCACAAAGGCTGCAGGTTCAGGTCTGGCGCTGCCAGTTGCTTCAGCGTCCGTGGCGCATCGCCTTGCGCCATCTCGTCAAATAAGAAGGGATTGCCTTCTTCTCTTTCCAACGTTCCTTGCCCCTCCCGGGCTTCTCTACGTAACCGCCGCTCCTCTCTGTCAATCTCAGGAATATACTGCAAACTACCCTCAGAGGAACGGGTCATACACAAACAAAAATCTAAACATACAACATACAAACAGAAAAATTTTTCAGTCAACCATCAATGAATCAAATTCAAACTTCAATCATAAATTCAACTAATTGCCTACTCCCCGGCAACGACGCCAATTTTGGTAACGATATTTTTGAACTATCGCTATAAACTCAAGCTGTCGAGGCTTGCCAAAATACGATTTATAAAGCCTATAACCAAGGCTTTGCAGCCAGTGGTAACATGGTCGATCCAAGGAATAGGAGAGTTGAATTCACTAGTGAAGTTGGGATTTGATTGATTAATTGGTAACGGGGGGGTTTTATCATGCAAATAGGAAATAATGCGAAAGCAACGGAAGAAAGAAATAATATGTAGAAAACGTGTGCACGGTTTGGGGAGTCTCGGGGTCAATTGTTAGACAAATACAACTTATCATTTAATTCTAATAACATGGAATTCAGTTTACTAAGCACGCGGACGACTACCAGAGAAGCCCCAAAGTAGCCGACTCCATGGATTTTAATTAAGCCACACAGTCCTAATTACAGGTTATCTAATCTCACATTAAGATGATCAGTCCTAAGATGAATTTAGACAGTCACTAGCTAACCGCGACGAACATTCGGGCGTGAATTCTAATTGCTAGTAGGTTGCCCGCAAACGCCGTATGCAACCAACAATTATCCTACCCGACCCGATACTTCGATTTAGTTCTATTTACCTGTGTTACTTAGTCGAGCAGTGAGAGGCACGGCATCGCTACTCTTTAACATACACAACATGCGAAACTACCCGAGTGTCAATCAACGTAATTCAACATGCGCGTTGGATTAAGCAAGGTAAACAAATGCAATGTAAACAGAACCAATATGCAAATTAAACTCAGATTATCAAAGCCATAAACGTCTAACAAAATTCCCCTAAACAAAATCCCAAACCGTCACCCTTACCTTAGCCGCTCATGGCGCGGTTCGTCAATCCCGCTCCACCAACGACCATGGAAGAGTTCATCTACCTATTACAAATGGAAGTGGAGCTCGCTCGCATGCCAACAATGGCGGAGCTCCACGGAAAATAGAGAGAAAATGGGGAAGAAGGAAGGAAAAATCGCCGGAATCGCTTGGGAGAAGAAGGAGAAAAAGCTCTCAAAAATCTGCAGAAAAATCGTCTTTTAGCTACTGTCTTCGTCGTAGCGTCGAGACGCTGGGCCTAGCGTCTCGACGCTGTGCCCTAAGTAATCCGCGCGCGCGCGCGCTGGCGTCGCGACGCTGCCCCGATGAATTTCCTGCGCTCGCCTCCTCCGGAGCGTCTCGACGCCAAGCAGGGTCTCGACGCCAGGGCAGCGTCGAGCTAGCGTCTCGACGCTATCACTCCACGCTTGCTCTCGGGTTTTTCCAGCGTCGAGCCAGCGTCTCGACGCTATAGCTCGACGCTGGCTCTCGGGTTTGGGGCTGATGCAATGCCTCTCCAAGGCTGTTTTGGCCCGTTTCTTCACGGAACAAATTCCCCTCTTCCCGATGCATTCCCGGGGCGCTAAAACTCTGCTTTAAGCTCTCGAACATGCCCAATGGACGCACGAGCTCTTTGCCGCTTTTCTCCTACAAAAGAGATACATTTAATCAATTGAAAGCGGACTTTAGCTACGATTAGGACGTATTTAATAGCTCCAAAATGGAGTTATCACTATTCGAGTTGGAAATTAAAGCATTTTGGGCCCTAAAAGAGCTGAATTATTGCGTGACCGATGCGGGAACATTGCGGTCTCTGCAATTACATGAGCTTGATGAGCTGAGACATATGTCCTATGAAAATGCCAAAATGTATAAGGAAAAGACTAAAATTTGGCATGAAAGTAGACTTAGGATTAAGGACTTTAAGAAAGGCCAGCATGTCTTGTTATTTAACTCAAGGTTGAGATTATTTCCAGGCAAACTTAAGTCCAGATGGTCAGGTCCTTTTGTTATAACTAACGTGTTTGCTCATGGTGCAATTGAGATTAGGAACCTGCAGCACGGGCAACCGTTCATGGTTAATGGTGCACGATTGAAGCATTATTATGAGGAAGGAGATGTGAAGACTCTCTCGGCCTTCCTCTTATCTGAAGCTTGAAAATATGACCGAGAGAAGACGAGCGATTACTGTGCTCGTCCATGCGAGGCCATGCCTTAGTTTATTTTTTTGCTGTTTTTTGGTTGTTATTTGTGTATGTTTATGTGTGATTTTTACTACGAATTTGATGTTAATTTTATTTCTTTTAATAGGGGATCAAAAGAGGAAATCAAGGAGATGAATCAAGGGTAAAGAATCGGGGAAGATATCGAGCCGAATCAAAGATTAAGTTGAGAGAATCTTGGCATTTAAATCAAGAAAAATCTCCAACGACCATTGAATTGCGGTGGATTTGCTGAAACCGCAACAGAAATAGCCGTTGGGATTCACATCATTACAAGTAGCCGTTAGAATAGTTGTGGCCCGTACGCTTCATTCATTCGTTGGACTTCAAGAAATCTTTCTTCTTCTTCCTCTGCAATCCCTATTCTCAGTTCTCTTCGATTCCACGATGGTGCTTACACGGGCTGAGAGATCTGCGTCCAAGAAGAAGGCCACTGAAGCAGAGGCAGCTGCGAGAGAGGCACTCCTTGCCTTAGCAGAGGCCGAAGCTGCACGCCCTGAACGACCTTCTAAGCTTCCTGTACGCAAGAAGAAGTGGAAGGTGGTGACGGAAATTCCTGCTGGGCCATCTGAACCAGTGGGCACGCCCAAGAAAAGAAAATGGACGATGGAGATCGGGGACTCACCGATCAAGGAAACGACTCCCACTGTGGAGAGTCAAGGAAGTGGCCGTCCATCCTACGAGACGGCCAGACAGAGCTCTGAACAATCTCCACCACCGCAGAGCCCTGAGGCATCGCCATCATCGCCAACGCCCGAGCCTGAAATTCCAAGTGAACAACATCAAGAATCAGCGTCGGGCGAATAAACGGTTGAGGAAGAAGAGGTTTTCTCTCCTTTGAGGGAAGTCAGCCCCAATAGCCCAGCAAAGGGGGGAGATTCGATGGATGAAACATTGGGGGACTGTCTCCAACAGATCACCACCAGGGCACGGCTGAGGAAGAAGGTGCCCAAGGTTGTCAAGGCCAAACGGCCAAAAGCTTCAAAGAAATCCAAGAAGAAGAAGGTCAGCAGTGAGCCTTCTTTGAAAAAGCTAAAGATCGAGGCTGCTGAATCAGCCAAGGCAAAGGAAAAGGGGAAAGCCAAATTATACCCCGAAGATGAGCCTCAATCTGTGAGGTATGTGTCCTCAGACGCCGAATCAAGGGGCACTGAACTGAGAAAGAGGGACCTACTCCACGAGAAGGGGTTTCTGGATGCATTGGCAGACCTGCCGCAATTCTTGCGCGCAGGGATCACCAACCACGGTTGGGAAGAGCTGTGCAGACCGCCCATCCCCGCCTACTCCAGCATGGTGTACGACTTCTATGCCAATCTGATGCACCCTGAGGATGGTCTGTCCATGGTAAGGGGAATCGAGGTGGACTTCTCAGCCAAGGCGATCAATGAGGCCTATGGTCTCAAGGGGCAAAAACATACTGACTATGCGCGGATCATTGATGCTCCCACTGAGGCTGTCCTGGAGGAAGCACTACGTATCATCGGCCAACCTGAGGCAGCTTGGACGATCTCGCGCAATGGGAAGCACACTCTGATGAGTGCGACCCTTACGACAAAGGCAGCTGTGTGGTTCTCCTTCGTGCGCAGGCGTCTGTCCCCAGTGACTCACGAGACCACCATTAATCAAGGAAGATCGCTGCTGGTATATGCGATCATGAGGGGCCTCACGATCAATGTTGGGGAGGTTATAGCAGCCTCCATAACAGACTGTGCCAAGAAAGGTAAGGGTCCTCTTTTCTTTCCAAACACCATTACTAAGCTGTGCCTTCGTGCAGGTGTGCCAATTGAGAGGATGGAGAGGCAGATGGCCTACACAGGGCATCTGAAGTTGCCCACAGCTTTGCGGATGCGAAGAAAAGGGAATATGGAGTTTGAGCTAGACGGCCTGGCTGCAGCTCAATCTCTCTCTATGGCCTGCCTGATGGACCTTCAGAAGAAGATGGCGCAATGGGTTGAGTATGCTCAAGCAAGGGATAAGGACGTTGCAGATCAGTTGGGCTGCATCTTTCCTAAGTTCCCCACTGACCTGCTGACGCCATGGGCACCTCCAAGAGCACGGAGTGCTAGTCTGAAGAGCACTCAAGGGAGTACTTTTGTTCCCTCTTTGAATAAGAAAAAAAAAATCTCTGCTTTTCGTTAAACTGGGTGAATTCTGTTATTTTGAATCAATATTTGATCTGTCTTTAGTTCTTTATTTTGGTTGTTTAGAATAGCCTAGTATAGTTAGATGGTATCTGAATAGGTAGGTTGTTTTAGTTTCCTTTTTGTACAGCTGAGATGCCTGGAAATAGCATGCAAAAGGGGCTGCTTACTGATATATCTGCCCTGTATGTTCATTGCGAAATTATTGCGGAATCCAGAATTTTTGTTAGTTAGTGCATGCTTTTGACTGACTGATTAGCTAGGCTGGTTCTGTTTCAATTTTTTTCTTTTGCTGCTTTCTTGACTACCTTATATAGCCTATCTATAAGCATGCTGGATGAGTGTCTTAAGGCACCTTTGATAGTTTAAATTAGCCTCTTAAAATTGCTCAGCATGCATAGCTGTAAGTCCTTCCCTTACTGTTTTTACAAATTTCTGCTGCTAAGTTATTTGCTTTAAGAATGTTCTGTCTATCCCTAGGACTTTTAGATTCTCTTTGTTTTGCCCTAGACTAGATGCTTCTAGGTAAGTTTGGGGGTGTGCCACCTCAGACACTCATTGGGGACAATGAGTAGTTTAAGTTTGGGGGAGGCCACCCTAGGCCTAGGAACATTCCTCTCTCCTTTTAAGCATAAGCATTCTTCTTCTCCTTTTAAAAAAATGATGAACTTAAAAAAAAAAAATGAAAAATAGAATAAAGAGGGGTGTCTCTCTTAAAGTTGCTGAGTAATCAGTGCCAAATGTGTAACCCACAAGTGGCATTGCATCAAAAGGCAACCAAAAGAGAGGCTCCACCAAAGTAAGAAAGAAAAAAGGAAAAACTAGGGAAGAAGAATGTATACCTAGGAGTTGCAACTTTGTGGCTTGGGTGTCCTGAATAAAAAGAACTCTGATCCTCAATTAGCTAAGCACAAAGTTGTAGCTTGTAGGGTTGTTTAGGGAGATGAATGTATGTCCAATATAGTGATGTCAGGGTTTAGGTTGTTCTCTAAATGTACTACTGTCACTGGTTTATACTAAGACTGGCATGACTCTAAGGAATACTAGGTAGCTCAAAAGTAAAAAATTAGAAGCATGTACTGAGTCTAGGGTAAAGCTAGGTAGAATTTGAAACCTTAGGGATAGTTGCACTATATGACAGAAGCAAGTAGATCAGTCGTGGGGAGTTAATGAAACAGTAGGATCATTAGGCGTGCGAAGTCAGAAGAAGCAAAATGAGAAGGTAGTTGTAAACTTAGAAGTATGTCACAGGACAGCATGGCCATAGATAGGAACTTAGGGGAGTCAGCAAGTGGTTAGAGAGGTTAAAACAGCAGCCTAAGTAAGTCCTTAGATTGCTCGAGGACGAGCAAAACCTTAAGTTTGGGGGTGTGTTACGTCTCCAAAAGTGACTATTTTAGGACTTATTTGTGATAGGAAGTTGTGCATTTGTAAGTGTTTTTGATAGGATTTAGCTTAAACTTGTGCTTATATATGAGAATTAGAAGAATTAAGCTAAATTAGGACTTATATGCAAAAGGAAAGAAAAAGAACCAAAAACGAAGTTAAAGGAATGAAAATTGTGCATTGCGGAGGCATTGCGGAAACATTGCTAAAACCGCAATGTTTTAAGTGAAATCTGTAAGTTGTCTAACTATTTTCTGTTTTGTTCCGACCTTTCAGGGATTCATTCTTTCTCCTGCAGCCACGTAGTAGTACGACGTTGAGAATGGATGGTTCTCCTTGACCCAATCGCACCTGCAGAATACTATAAAAGGAGGTCAAAGAGGAAGGTTGAAACACACTCGAACAGCGTAGTCTTCCAGTTCCAACGCAGTCTTTCCCATTCTTTCTCTTCTCCGTCTGTTGGTTTGAGAGGTTCAGCTGTTGGAGTCGACAATCTGATAGGAAGGAGAGAAGATTCATCTTCTCTTCTGATTGGATTCATCCAAGCAAGGCTTGCCTTTCTCTCCCTTCAGTCGAGGCGTCTGCGACGAGGCGATCACGCTTGAATTTACTGCTTTCTGTCTTAGCTTTCCATTTCCATTGTTGTTTGTTGTTATTTCCCTTTTAGTTTGCTACTCTATTCCATTCGTTGCTTTCTGTTTACTTTAGTTCTTCAAGGCTGTCGTTTGTTTAGTTCAAATTCTAGTAAATCGAAGTATTATTTCATCAATTCACGAGTTCTTTCCCTTCTCTGTTGGTTGTTTCCCTCTCCTGTTTTGTCTTTAATACTCTTCTAAGCATGTCTTCTTCATCTACTCTTTCTATTCTATCAGCATCCATGAGTAACTAAATCATATAGGGGCATGCTAATGACAAGGCTATAGGTTAAAACACGTGAATCAAGCATGTAGGATAGCTCTCGAATGCATTGATTGTATGTAAGCTTCATCCCACGGGCAATTTCGATTGGCCATCCATTTTGTCCAAAGAACTCCTAACCTCTGGAAGGAGTAAGAGTTCAGAGTCATACACTCATGCTAGCCTCTCAAGGTAGCCAGAAAACGACCTAGGAATAGGCGTTTTCCTAGTACAAATCTTAACTTACTGTTTTAACAAGATGCTTAAGACCTTACTTGGACATGAGTAAACTAAAGAATCTAATGCATGAAATCGGAAGATACATGAGAATGAGTTAGTTTGATGCATGGTGAGTGGTACTAGGATTTTTGAATATCCTATAAATTTCAAGCTGTCGAGGCTTGCCAAAATAAATTTATAATGCCTATTGCCAAGGCTTTGCAGCCAGTGGTAACAGGGTCGATCCAAGGAATAGGAGAGTTGAATTTACTAATGAAATTGGGATTTGATCGATTAATTGGTAACGGGGGGTTTTATCATGCAAATAGGAAATCAATACGAAAGCTAACGGAAGAAAGAAATAATATGTAGAAAACGTGTGTACGGTTTGGGGAGTCTCGGGGTCAATTGTTAGACAAATACAACTTATCATTTAATTCTAATAACATGGGATTCAATTTACTAAGCACGCGGACGACTACCAGAGAAGCCCCAAAGTAGCCGACTTCATGGATTTTAATTAGGCCACACAGTCCTAATTACACGTTATCTAATCTCACATTAAGATGATCAGTCCTAAGATGAATTTAGACAGTTACTAGCTAACCGCGACGAACATTCGGGCGTGAATTCTAATTGCTAGTAGGTTGCCCGCAAACGCCGTATGCAACCAACAATTATCCTACCCGACCCGATACTTCGATTTAGTTCTATTTACCTGTGTTACTTAGTCGAGCAGTGAGAGGCACGGCATCGCTACTCTTTAACATACACAACATGCGAAACTATCCGAGTGTCAATCAACATAATCTAGCATGCGCGTTGGATTAAGCAAAGTAAATAAATGCTATGTAAACAGAACCAATATGCAAATTCATACTCAGATTATCAAAGCAATAATGTCTAACAAAATTCCCCTAAACAAAATCCCAAACCGTCACCCTTACCTTAGCCGCTCATGGCGCGGATCGTCAATCCCGCTCCACCAACGACCATGGAAGAGTTCATCTACGTATTACAAATGGAAATGGAGCTCACTAACATGCCAACAATGGCGGAGCTCCACGAAATATAGAGAGAAAACGGAGAAGAAGGAAACAAAAATCGTCCCAATCGGCTGAGAGATGAAGAAGATGAAGCTTGGAGAAGAATCTCAAAAAAGTGCAGAAAAATCGTCTTTTAGCTACTGCCTTCGTCGTAGCGTCGAGACGCTAGGCCAGCGTCTCGACGCTGTGCCCTAAGTGATCCGCGCGCGCGCGCGCTGGCGTCGCGACGCAAGGCCAGCGTCGCGACGCTGCCCCGATGAATTTCCTGCGCGCGCCTCCTCCGGAGCGTCTCGACGCCAAGCAGGGTCTCGACGCCAGGGTAGCGTCGAGCTAGCGTCTCGACGCTATCACTCGACGCTTGCTCTCGGGTTTTTCCAGCGTCGAGCCAGCGTCTCGACGCTATAGCTCGACGCTGGCTCTCGGGTTTGGGGCTGATGCTTTGCCTCTCCAAGGCTGTTTTGGCCCGTTTCTTCACGGAACAAACTCCCCTCTTCCCGATGCATTCCCGGGGCGCTAAAACTCTGCTTTAAGCGCTCGAACATGCCCAATGGACGCACGAGCTCTTTGCCGCTTTTGTCCTACAAAAGAGATACATTTAATCAATTGGAAGCGGTCTTTAGCTATAATTAGGACGTATTTAATAGCTCCAAAATGGAGTTATCAAACACCCCCAACTTAAACATTGCTAGTCCTCGAGCAAGCACTACAAAAACATTGACTCTAAGGACGCGTTTACATATTTTCTAACTCAAACCTCCATGCATATTGAAATTTAAACACGAGCATAATCATGGAAACATTTTGTTCATGCATTAACTAGGACATATCAAAAATTAACTCTTGCCCCCTAACGTGTGTGTGTGCTAGACAACCACCCCTAAACTCACGTAAACCCGGAAAACCAACATGCAACGCACATCCCGTTTTCCCCCTACTTCTAGCGTTTAAGAACAGCTACACTTGACTTACACGAGAGAGAGAAACAAATTAAGAGACCTAATTATTTTCTCATTCTTTTTCTTTCTTTTCAAAAGTACTTTGTACTCTTTTATTTGGGTTCTTCGAACCAACTTTTCATTTCTTTTTCTTTCCTACTCGAGCTGCCTAACACGTCAAATTCATGCATAAAACTTCACGTTTTTAAGGACTAACGCTCACTTCTTTTAAGCGCTTAAAAAGAAGGAGGAGCGCCTCGAGAGGAACTTTTCTAACCAACATGCTTTTCTATATTTTTTTACATTAGGCTAAGCACATGCTTCCTCAATTAATTAGCTACTAACTCTCATGCAACAAGCTACCTAAGGGTGCTTTTCGGGGTGACAACGAGAATTAGCTAAACATGCGATAAACCAAGCTTACGGAATCTAGGGAGAAGTTGCTAAGTGCGCGATGAGTGCAAGGGAGCAACAGAAAAAATTTTAAAATTTTTGACATGAACCTAATAAACACAAAACTCATGCAAAAACTCGATTATGAACATGCTCAGAATTCCAAAATGCATTTCCTAGGCTATCACAGTCAGAAAACAGTAAACAGAGTCCCAAGCACTTCAATATCTTTATAACACTTCTCAACAAACTACACATGCATATCCATCGGACTACTCCACCCCCAACTTCAAAATTTGGCATTGTCCTCAATGCCAACCAGTCAGATACATCAAAGTAAAAGGGAAGCAGAAATACACTTCCCTGACTCTTGGTGAAGCTGGCGAGGGCGAGGAAGCGGCGCACGAACGCATTAGAGCCCAAAATTGTCTTCTCATCCTCGATTCCCTAAAAAAAACAGCAAGCTAAATTAATACTAAAAAGCAATAAAACTAAACTAAAGCATAAAAACAGTTCAACACTCGGGTGCCTCCGAGAAGCGCAGAATTTTTAAAGTCGGTTGCTCGACTGTATTCTCTCAACAGACTCATCCATAGTCTGTAGGTGCGGGGGACGATCCATACTTGTCCATGGCCACACCTTTTCCATCCACCTGAAAAACATTTTGCACTCTTCGTGCCTCGGGCACGTGAATATTAGACATGTTAGTGCAAAATCCAGCAGTATCATCCATCAAATTTAAATCAGAAATTTTAACCGAGACATGGGAACCATCCCTCAAGCGCGAGGGTAGACTCCCATTCTCATCATGCTCACAAACAACAGAAACATTCGCAACAGATTTCCCATCAAATAGAGAAAACTCATGTAAAGTATCATCAAACTCTAACGAAACGACGCCCTTATACACATCGATTTTGACCCTAGCGGTCTTAAGAAAAGGGCGTCCTAACAGCATAGAGGACGAAGCATGCAATGAATTTTCTTTCATATCTAAAACAAGGAAATCGGCGGGAAACGTCATATTCCCGACTCTAACTAAAACATCCTCTACCTTCCCCCTAGGACAGATGCTCGACCCATTAGCCAACTGAACAGAAACATTACATTCATGCATTTCATTCAAATTCAGTTCACGATATAATGCATAAGACATAACATTAACAGAGGCTCCTAGGTCTAACATGGCGTTATGAACAATTTTACTACCTATAGTGCATGGGATAGTAAAAGTACCTGGATCGTCGCACTTTGCAGGCAACGTACCTGGGAGTAAGGCAGAGACGTTCTCTTTCTTTTTCTCAGTCCCTCTGGACTTTCTCTTCGTAGTGCACCAGCTCCTTAGAAATTTTGCATACTTGGGCACTTGACTGACTGCCTCTAGGAGCGGGATATTCACCATCACCTTCTGGAAGGTTCGCAGGACCTCCTCGTCATCTGATTCCAAAGTAGGCTTCGCAAGCCTACTCGGGAATGGTGCTTTGGCAACATCCACAGGCACACTGACCTTCTCATTTCTTTTCTCATTCTGAGTCTCAAGAGTAATCGAGGTGGACTCGTTCAGGCTGTCCGTGGCTTCCTTCGCAGCTTTGGTGGAAAGTGACTTCCCACTGCGCAGCTGAATGGCACTCACATTTTCACATGAGTTAACTGTAGTTTGGGAAGGAAGCTTCCCCGAGCTCTTGCTCTCGATCTTACTAATAGACACCGCCATTTGTGTCAGCTGCTTGTTCAAATTCTGCAGCTCTGCCTTATGAGAATTAAGCTCCTCGCGAGCCTCTTTCTGGAACTGGCTGGTGCTAGTCACGATGGTCCTGACCATATCTTCAAGTGAGCTGGAGGAGCTCGAGGCTTGAGCTTGGGTGGAAGAGTTAGGCCTATCCTGGGACTGGCCTTGGAAGCGAGTTTGTCCTTCCCTGTTCCCATAGCTGAAGTTAGGATGGTCACGCCAACCGGGGTTGTAAGTGTTAGCATATGGATCATACTTCCTCGGGTTGGAAGCATACCCCCCGATTGCATTGACCTCCGCCTCTTCGCGTTGTCCTCCAACAATTTTCTTCAACATACTACCTATCTCGGCCACCTGGGCCCTCATTTCAGACATCTCATGGCTCTGAGCCACGCTGTGCACTTGTCCTTGCCCCCTGATCCCAAACTGCTGCGAATTGGTGGCCATATTTGCAATGAGCTGCTTGGCCTCAACTGGGGTCTTGTCAATCAGTGCCCCTCCACTCGCTGCATCGATCATCTGCCTGTCGTGGGGCGTCATCCCCTCATAGAAATACTGTATGAGCAGCTGATCGGCGATCTGGTGGTGTGGGAAACTCGCGCACAGGCGCCCAAAGCGTTCCCAATACTCATGCAGGGACTCACCTACATCCTGGGTGATCCCATAAATTCTCTTTCGCAGGGTGGTGGCTAGGGATGCGGGAAAGTACTTCTCCAGAAATACCCGCTTCATGTCCTGCCATGTGGTGATGGATCCGGAAGGAAAATAATACAGCCAATCCTTGGCCTTGTCCTTGAGCGTGAAGGGGAATGCCCTCATATTCAGCTGCTCTTCCGTGACCCCTGCGGGCTTCATCCCCGCGCAGACGCAATGGAACTCCATCAAATGCTTGTTCGCGTCCTCACCTGCATTTCCATGGAAAGAAGGTAACTGGTGAATTAAACCAGATTTCAGTTCAAAGTTACCTGCTACCACGGGGTAGTTAATGCACAAAGGCTGCAGGTTCAGGTCTGGCGCTGCCAGTTGCTTCAGCGTCCGTGGCGCTTCACCTTGCGCCATCTCGTCAAACAAGAAGGGATTGCCTTCTTCTCTTTCAAACGTTCCTTGCCCCTCCCGGGCTTCTCTACGCAACCGCCGCTCCTCTCTGTCAATCTCAGGAATATACTGCAAACTACCCTCAGAGGAACGGGTCATACACAAACAAAAATCTAAACATACAAACTACAAACAGAAAAAAAAATTTCAGTCAACCATCAATAAATCAAATTCAAACTCCAATCATAAATTCAACCAATTGCCTACTCCCCGGCAACGGCGCCAATTTTGGTACTAGGATTTTTGAATATCCTATAAATTTCAAGCTGTCGAGGCTTGCCAAAATAAATTTATAATGCCTATTGCCAAGGCTTTGCAGCCAGTGGTAACAGGGTCGATCCAAGGAATAGGAGAGTTGAATTTACTAATGAAATTGGGATTTGATTGATTAATTGGTAACGGGGGGTTTTATCATGCAAATAGGAAATCAATACGAAAGCTAACGGAAGAAAGAAATAATATGTAGAAAACGTGTGTACGGTTTGGGGAGTCTCGGGGTCAATTGTTAGACAAATACAACTTATCATTTAATTCTAATAACATGGGATTCAATTTACTAAGCACGCGGACGACTACCAGAGAAGCCCCAAAGTAGCCGACTTCATGGATTTTAATTAGGCCACACAGTCCTAATTACACGTTATCTAATCTCACATTAAGATGATCAGTCCTAAGATGAATTTAGACAGTTACTAGCTAACCGCGACGAACATTCGGGCGTGAATTCTAATTGCTAGTAGGTTGCCCGCAAACGCCGTATGCAACCAACAATTATCCTACCCGACCCGATACTTCGATTTAGTTCTATTTACCTGTGTTACTTAGTCGAGCAGTGAGAGGCACGGCATCGCTACTCTTTAACATACACAACATGCGAAACTATCCGAGTGTCAATCAACATAATCTAGCATGCGCGTTGGATTAAGCAAAGTAAATAAATGCTATGTAAACAGAACCAATATGCAAATTCATACTCAGATTATCAAAGCAATAATGTCTAACAAAATTCCCCTAAACAAAATCCCAAACCGTCACCCTTACCTTAGCCGCTCATGGCGCGGATCGTCAATCCCGCTCCACCAACGACCATGGAAGAGTTCATCTACGTATTACAAATGGAAATGGAGCTCACTAACATGCCAACAATGGCGGAGCTCCACGAAATATAGAGAGAAAACGGAGAAGAAGGAAACAAAAATCGTCCCAATCGGCTGAGAGATGAAGAAGATGAAGCTTGGAGAAGAATCTCAAAAAAGTGCAGAAAAATCGTCTTTTAGCTACTGCCTTCGTCGTAGCGTCGAGACGCTAGGCCAGCGTCTCGACGCTGTGCCCTAAGTGATCCGCGCGCGCGCGCGCTGGCGTCGCGACGCAAGGCCAGCGTCGCGACGCTGCCCCGATGAATTTCCTGCGCGCGCCTCCTCCGGAGCGTCTCGACGCCAAGCAGGGTCTCGACGCCAGGGTAGCGTCGAGCTAGCGTCTCGACGCTATCACTCGACGCTTGCTCTCGGGTTTTTCCAGCGTCGAGCCAGCGTCTCGACGCTATAGCTCGACGCTGGCTCTCGGGTTTGGGGCTGATGCTTTGCCTCTCCAAGGCTGTTTTGGCCCGTTTCTTCACGGAACAAACTCCCCTCTTCCCGATGCATTCCCGGGGCGCTAAAACTCTGCTTTAAGCGCTCGAACATGCCCAATGGACGCACGAGCTCTTTGCCGCTTTTCTCCTACAAAAGAGATACATTTAATCAATTGGAAGCGGTCTTTAGCTATAATTAGGACGTATTTAATAGCTCCAAAATGGAGTTATCAGTGAGTTGATCTACTGCTTGAGAATCGTAGGAAAAAGCCTATAGAGGAGTCATTAGTAGCCCTTGTTTACACGCTTTACACACATTTCGCTGTTAAGAACATTGCGGTATAATTGTTGTTTCCGCAATTCCCTTAGTTAACAATTCTGCCTTAGCCATTTTTCTCTTCGTTTGTTTTTCTCTTCTCTTAACATTCAAGTTTATTATTTATCTACACTAGTTCATGCTTGCATCCTCTACATATTACTTAGTAATTAGGCACATTAAAATCAAATCTACTCCATTTAATCCACCCATTCTTACTTAACAACACACTTCACGAGTAACAAAGAATAAATCTCTGTGGGAATCGAATGAAAAAAATACTTATTACTTGCTACAAGATCATGTATGCTTGCATGTTCTGAGTGCTCTATCCTTGCATATTTCTTTTAAACATTGAGCACGCAACAATGAACCATGGTTTGCTGATATTGCAAACTTTCTTGCCTCGCAGGTGTTACCAACCTTCAGAAGGGGGCAAGACAAGAAGAGGTTCTTGAACGAGGCTAGGAAGTACATTTGGGACGATCCAACCCTCTACAAAAGTTGTGCGGATGGATTGCTAAGGAAATGTGTGTCAGGTGCTGAATCAAGGTCAGTCTTGCAGCATTGCCATACATCCCCGTATGGAGGGCACTTTGGTTGTCAGAGGAGTGCTGCAAAGGTGTTCCAAAGTGGCTACTTCTGGCCCACGATCTTCAAGGATGCACACGACTATGCACACAACTGCAATGAGTGTCAACGAACAGGTAACCTCAGTAGGAAGGATGAGATGCCTCTAACATACATCTTAGAGTTAGAACTCTTTGATGTATGGGGCATTGACTTCATGGGTCCATTCCCTCCATCTGCGGGTAATCTTTACATCTTAGTAGTTGTAGACTATGTCTCAAAATGGGTCGAGGCAATTGCATGTCCCTTAAATGATGCTAAAACAGTTGTTAGATTCCTAAATAGGCATATTTTCACACGATTTGGCACACCACGTGCCATCATAAGTGATGAAGGAACACATTTCATAAACAAAGCCATGGAAAAAGTGTTAGCTAAGTATAATGTTAGGCATAGAGTAGCAACACCCTATCACCCCCACTCAAATGGAGAAGCTGAAATTTCTAATAGAGAGATCAAAAGTATACTTGAAAAAGTTGTGAAACCGAACAGAAATGATTGGTCTTTTAAGTTAGATGATGCACTATGGGCGTATAGGACTGCATATAAAACACCATGAGGAATGTCTCCTTATAGGTTAGTTTATGGAAAAGCATGCCACTTGCGCCTCGAATTAGAAAACAAGGCATTTTGGGCTTTAAAAGAGTTGAATTTTTGCGTAACCGATGCGGGAACATTGCGGTCTCTGCAATTGCATGAGTTGGATGAACTAAGACACATGTCATATGAAAATGCTAAAATGTATAAGGAAAAGACTAAAATATGGCATGATAGTAGACTTAGGATTAAGGACTTCAAAAAGGGCCAGCATGTTCTATTGTTTAACTCACGATTGAGATTGTTTCCTGGCAAACTTAAGTCTCGTTGGTCAGGTCCTTTTGTGATTACTAATGTGTTTGTTCATGGTGCAATTTAAATTCAAAATCTGAATCAAGGTCAGCCATTCATGGTGAATGGTGCTAGATTAAAACACTATTATGAGGAAGAAGATGTGCAAACACTCTCGGCTTTCCTCTTATCCGAAGCTTAAAAGTCAAGCAAAGGACGATGAGCAAGGGCACTTAATGGAATTATCTTCATGCTCAACCATCAAAGGATTATGGAATAGATATTTTTATTCACTGTTAATTTATTTTGTTTAGAGTATTTTTAATTTCATAATATTAATTAAGTTTGTTTTTAATGTGATTAGAAGCGTGGTAATTGGAGATCTTAACGACAATAATGGTGAACAATCAAGAGGCAAGGAGAAGATGAAGGGAGAAATCTTGGAAAATCAAAGATTTAGTTTGTTAGAATCTTGCAAACAAACAGCAATCAAGGATAAAAATCCCAACGGTTACATTCCCAAAGATTTGATGAGATTCGGAGCGTTGCGGAAATATTGCGGAGTTCGCAATAATATAACCGTTAGTGCCCACCCCTTTATAAATAGGAAGGGTTGTTGATCATTTCTCATTTACGATTCTCAAACCCTCGAATTCACAAGTCAGATCTCTCCTTCCTCAAAATTTATCAAAGCTCCACCTTCAAGAAACAACCATGATGTCAACACGAGCTGAAAGATCCACTCCCAAAAAGACATCCCCAATCACAGAGGATGTTGCCTTGGTACGAGATACGTTACTGTCTTTAGCAAATGTTGAGGCTGTAAAACCCTCCAGACCTCTGAAGCTCCCTGTGAAGAGGAAGTGGAAGGTTGCAACAACTGAGGCTGCAACCAGCTCTGATCCGACGCAGTCCCATAGAAAGAAGTGGAAGATTGCCTTGGAAGTTCCAAAGACCAAAATTCGGAAATCCACAAGTGAGGAAAGCCTTACCAGTGGCGAACTGTTGCGTGCTCAATGTGTTAATAAGAATAAGAAATAAGAGAGAGAGAGCACTCAGAACATGCAAGCATACATGATCTTATAGCAAGTAGTAAGTATATTTCATTCGTTTTCCCACAGAGACTTATTTTTAGCTATTCGCGAAGTGTTTTGTTAAGAAAGAAGGGGTGGATTTGATGGGGTAAAATTGGTTTTTAATTATCTAATTTTTGCTGAATGTGTAAAGGAATGCAACATAAACAAATGCAAGTTGAAATTAGACTCAAAGGACAAGAGATGGAATTAATAAACGAAGAAGAAAACAGCTAAACAGAATGGTAACTTAGCAGAATTGCGGATACCGCAATGTTATCGCAATTGTAAAAACAGTAAAAGTGTGTAAAATGGAGAATTAAGGGCTACTAATGACTATCCTATAGGTATTTTTATACGATTCTCAAGCACTGGATCTACTCTCTATGCATCAAACTATCTTAATCTCATGTATCGTCCGATTCCATGCATTAGATTCTTTAGTTTACTCAACTCAAAGTAAGGTCTTAAGCATCTTGTTAAGGCAGAAAAATATGGTTTGTACTAGGGAAACGCCTATTCCTAGGTCGTTTCCTGGTTACCTTGAAAGGCTAGCATGATTATACGACTCTGAACTCTTACTCCTTCCAGAGGTTAGGAGTTCTTTGGACAAAATGGATGGCCAATCGAAATTGCCCGTGGGATGAAGCTTACATACAATCAATGCTTCGAGAGCTATCCTACATGCTTGATTCACGTTTTTTAGCCTATAGTGTTGTCATTAGCATGCCCCTAAGTGACTTAGTTACTCATCGATATAAGGAGAACAGAACTAAAAGATAAAATAGACATGCTTAGAAGGGAAATGTGTGTAAAACAGCAAGGGAAAGCAGTAGAATGCAAAGGCGAGAACTGTGAAATACTGAATTCTATGTTTGATTGATTGATTGTTTGAACGAACATAAGAGATACTTAAAGTAAAGAACAGAAAGACAGAACACAACGAAATGAACTAAATTCGCCACAAGAACAGAAACAACACAAACAGAGTTGGAAAAATAGAAATGAAGACAGAAAACAGTAAAGCAAGCTCGAAAGTCTCGTTGCAGCCGCCTCGAATGAAGGATGAGAAAGGTCAGCCTTGCTTGGATGAATCCAATCGGGAGAGAAGAAGAATCTCCTCTCCTTCCTATCAGATTATCGATTCCAGCAGCTGAGCTTCGCAAACCAGCAGACGGCAAAGGGAAACTAGGAGAAAAGATGGACTGCGAGAAGACTTCTACGCTTTCGGATGATGATTGAACCTCCGACTTTGACCCCCTTTTATAGTAGTTTGCAGGTGCGTTTGGGCCAAGGAGAACCATCAATCTTCAACGTCGTATATCAGAATGGATGGAGGAGAAAGAACGAATCCCTGAAATCACGAAAATTAACAGAAAAAGATCAGTCAACTTACGGTTTTCACTTGAATTATTGCGGTGTCCGCAATGTTTTCGCAATGCTATCGCAATGCTTGTTTTTTCATTCTTTTCCTTCGGTTTTCACCCCTTTTCTTTCCTATTGTGCATAAGTCCTAATTTAGCTACCTTCTTCTCATTCTCATATTTAAGCATAGGTTTAGGCTAAATGCTATCAAAAACACCTAAAAGTGTGCATCTTCCTAAGCTAAATGGGTCCTAAATAAGTCACTTTCAGAGACTTAACACACCCCCAAACTTAAGGTTTTGCTTGTCCTCAAGCACACTAAGGACTTACCTAGGCTGCTGTTTCTTCTTCTTTAACTACTTACTAACTCTCCTATATCCCTATCTATAGCACTGCTGTCCTGTGACACACTTCTAAGCTTAAAACCACCCTCTTATCAAGCTTCTTCTGACTTTGCCTGCCTAACACTCCTTCTGTTTTCATTAACTTCCTACAACTGATCTATTTACTTTTGTCATATCATGCCACTATCCCTAAGGTTTCAAATTCTGCCTAGCTTTACCTCAGACTCAGTACATGCTTCTAGCTTTATTTTTAATGTGTCTAGGATTCCTTAGAGTCATGCCAGTCTTAGTATTAACGGTGACAGTAGTACTTTTAGAGAACAACCTAAACCCTGGCATCACTACATTGGATAAACACTCATCTCCCTAAACAAACCTACAAGTTACAACTTTGTGCTTAGCTAATTGAGGATCAGAGTTCTTTTTAAATAGGACATCTAAGCCACAAAGTTATACTCCTAGGTATACATTCTTCTTCCCTATTCTTTTCCCTTTTTCTTACTTAGGTGGAGCCTCTCCTTTGGTTGCCTTTTGATGCAATGCCACTTGTGGGTCACACACTTGGTACTGATTACTTAGCAACCTAAGAGAGACCCCCCTCTTTATTCTATTTTTCATTTTTTTTTTTTCAGTTCATCATTTTTTTTTTTTTTGTAAAGGAGAAGAAGAATGCTTATGTTTCTAAGGGAGAGAGGAATGTTCCTAGGCCTAGGGTGGCCTCCCCCAAACTTCAACTACTCATTGTCCCCAATGAGTGTCTGAGGTGGCACACCCCCAAACTATCCTAGAAGCATCTAGTCTAAGGTAAAACAAAGAGAAACTAAAGCCCTAGGCATAGACAAAACATTCGAACAGCAAATATCACAGCAGCAGTAATTTAAAAACAACAGACAGATTAAGGTCTTAAAGCTGTGCATGCTGAGCTATTTAGAGGTTAATTTAAACTATCAAAGGGTGTCCTATGACACTCATCCAGCATGCATTTAGATAAGCTATATAAGGTAGTCATGTTAGCAGCAAAAGATGGAATTTAAACAAATCACAGCCTAGCTAAACAGACAGTCCAAAACACGCTTTTAGTAATGAAAATTGCGGGGACCGCAATTATTTCGCAATTAAGTCAGGGCAGATATAACAGTGATTAAGGCCCCTAAGCATGCTCTTTCCAGTCATTCAAGCTCTCTAAAAATAAAACTAAACTAACCTACCTAGTTAGCTATCATCAAACTATACTAAGCAAAATTAAAAACATGAAACTAAGCATCTAAAACAGATCAAAAAGTGTACTAAAAACAGCATAATTCACATAGTCTATCAGAAAGCAGAAAATTGTTTTTTTTTTCTAAGGGAACAGCAATACTCCCTTCAGTGCAATTCAAACCAGCACTCAAACGTCTTCATCCTCATCAGGTTGTCGTGGTCGTGGAGGCACCCATGGAGTCAGGAGATTGGTGGGGAAGTCAGGGAAGATGCACCCAAGTTGGTCTGCAACCTCCTTGTCCCTTGCCTGCGCGTAAGTGGCCCATTGGGCCATCCTCTTTTGCATATCCATCAGGCACGCCATGGATAGTGACTGATCAGCAGCCAGCCTATCCAGTTCGAACTCCATATTCCCCTTCCTCTTCAGCCTCAAGCTAGCAGGCAGCTCCAAGTGGCCTGTGTAAGCCATCTGCTGCTCCATTCGCTCAGTGGGGACTCCTGCAAGCAAACATAGTTTGGTTATGGTGTTAGGGAAAAACAGTGGTCCCTTACCTTTCTTGGCGCACTCAGCAATGGCGGCTGACATGATTTCCCCCACATTGATCGTGAGACCTCGCATAATGGCGTAGACCAGCAGCGATCTGCTCTGGTTGATGGTCGTCTCATGGGTCACAGGGGACAGCTTTCTCCTCACAAAGGCAAACCATACAGCTGCCTTTGCTGTCAGGTTGGCACTCATGAGGGTGTGCCTCCCATTGCGTGATACAGTCCACGCTGCTTCAGGCTGGCCAATGGTTCGAATGGCCTCCTCCAACACTGCCTGAGTAGGCTCATCAACGATCCTCGCATAATCAGTGTGTCTTTGGCCCTTGAGGCCATAGGCTTCGTTGATGGCTTTTGCTGAGTAGTCCACTTCTACTCCCCTCACCACAGACAGCTCCTCTTCAGAGTTTTGCAGGTTGGCGTAGAAGTCATATACCATAGCTGTGTAAGCCGGATTGGGTGGCCTACACAACTCCTCCCAGCTGTGATTTAAAATTCCTGCGCGCAAGAACTGCGGCAGGTCAGCAGGTCTGTCGAGGAAGCCCTTCTCGTGCAGCAGCTCCCTTTTCCTCAACTCAATGCCTCTGGACTCAGCGTCAGAGGACACATACCTCACTGATTGAGGCTCTTCTTCAGGATAAAGCTTGGCTTTCCCTTTGTCTGCTGGCTTGGATGATTCTGCAGCCTCAACCTTGAGTCTTTTGAGTGATGGCTCAGTGCTCTCCTTGTCTGAGGAAGGCACCTTCTTGGCCTTCTTCTTTTTCAGCTTCTTGGATCGCTTGGCCTTGAGAATCTTGGCCTTTTTCTTCTTCTTGAGCTTAGCCTTGATGGTGATCTGCTGGAGGCAGGCTCCCAATGTCTCCTCCATGGAATCATCCTGCTGTGCAGGACTCGCTGGACTAGCTTCCCTCACAGGTGAGAAAACCTCCTCGTCCTCACCTTCCCCACTGCCCTGCGTTGATTCTTGGTACTCCCCATATGGGAATTCAGGGTCAGGCCGTGGGGTAGTGTGCGACGGCGTGGTGCTTTGCTCTGCTGTTGGTGTCTGTGCAGAACTCAGTGGTGAAGAAGACAACTCAGGGCTCTGTACAGGCGGCGATGAAGAGAGCTCTGGGCTCTGCACTGGTTCAGATGGTGAAGGGCTGTGCGCTGGTGGCGAGGCGCTCTTCTTGGCTGAATCGTGGGACACACGATCAGTTTCTTGACTCTCCACAGAGGGAGTCTTTTCTTTGCTCGGTTCAGCAGCCGTCTCGACACTCCACCGGCGCTTCTTGGGTGTGCCCGCTGGTTCAGAGGGTCCAGCAGGGATTTCTGTGACAACCCTCCACTTCTTCCTACGGATCGGAAGCTTGGGAAGACGTTCGGTGCGTGCAGCACCAGCATCTGCGAGGGCAAGAAGTGCTTCCCTCGCAGCTGTTTCAGCTTCATCAGCCCTTTTCTTGGCTGCAGATCTTTCAGCCCGTGTGAACACCATTGGTGAGTCTTGGAGATTTTGAGAGAAGAATCAAAGATGAAGAGAATCGCAGTTTTCTTGGAAATCAGAGAATGGGAGAATCGTATCGATCGAGCGCCTTCTAACGGATATAAAGGAAACGGCTAAATCCCAACGGCTATATTTTGCGGATCCTGCAATTCCAGCGCAATTTTAGGGATTTTTTTCATCTAAATGGCAAACTTTGCTCGTCCGTATCTTTTATTTGGCTCAATCTTTTCTTGATTTTTAAAGCTGGAGTTACTCTCCTTGATCCCCTCTTTCGATTCCCTACAAAAAGAAATAAAAGCAATATCAAATTCGTAATTAAAATCATACAACAAAACACACAAACGATAACCGGAAAATCGCAAAAAATAAACTAAGGCATGAGCCTTATGTTGACGAGCACAGCAATCACTCGTCCTCTCTCGTTCTTTTTTCATGCTTCAGTCAAGAGGAAGGCCGAGAGAGTCTTCACATCTCCTTCCTCATAGTAGTGCTTCAACCTTGCACCATTAACCATAAACGGTTGGCCTTGCTGCAAGTTCTTTATCTCTATGGCACCATGAACAAACACATTAGTAATCACAAATGGACCTGACCATCTAGACTTAAGTTTCCCTGGAAATAGTTTCAACCGTGAGTTAAACAACAAAACAAGTTGACCCTTCTTAAAGTCCTTAACTCTAAGTCTACTATCATGCCAAATCTTGGTCTTTTCCTTATACATCTTAGAATTTTCATAGGCCATATGTCTAAGCTCATCAAGCTCATGTAATTGCAAAGACCGCAAAGTTCCCGCATCCTTTACACAAAAATTCAATTCCTTCATGGCCCAAAATGCTTTGTTTTCTAACTCAAGTGGTAAGTGACAAGTCTTGCCATAAACCAGCCTATAAGGAGACATACCTAGGGGTGTCTTATATGCTGTCCTATAAGCCCAAAGTGCATCCTCAAGCTTGAAGGACCAGTCTTTCCTATTAGGTTTGACCACTTTTTCTAGGATGTTCTTAATTTCCCTATTTGAAATTTCAGCCTGTCCATTCGAGTGTGGGTGATAGGGAGTGGCTACTCTGTGTCTAATGTTATATTTAGCCAACACTCTCTCCATAGCCTTGTTAATGAAATGTGACCCCTCATCACTAATGATGGCACGAGGTGTCCCAAACCTAGTAAAAATGTGCCTATGCAAGAATTTGGTGACTGTTTTAGCATCATTATTAGGACATGCTTTGGCTTCTACCCACTTGGACACATAGTCTACTGCCACTAATATGTAAAGGTTACCTGATGATGGAGGGAATGGCCCCATGAAGTCAATGCCCCACACATCAAAGAGCTCCAACTCTAAGATGTAGGTGAGGGGCATCTCATCCTTTCGACTGAGGTTACCTGTTCTTTGGCATTCATCACAGCTGTGGGCATAGTTGTGGGCATCCTTGAAGATTGTTGGCCAATAATAGCCACTCTGAAATACCTTTGCAGCTGTTCTTTGGCCACCAAAGTGTCCACCATAAGGAGCTGTGTGACAGTGCTGCAGCACAGACTTCGCTTCAGCAGCTGAAACACACTTCCTTAGCAAGCCATCAGCACAGGTTCTGTAAAGTGTGGGGTCATCCCAGATGAATTTCCTTGCTTCATGAAGGAACCTCTTCTTCTCTTGTCCTCCCTTGAAAACTGGTAATACCTGTGATGCACGGAAGTTAGCAATGTCAGCAAACCAAGGTTCCTCATCGTTATCACGATGAGTCAAAACAAAGACATGTTCATCAATAAAAGCATCAGAAATTGCGGGCTCCGCAATTTTTTCGCAATTGTGCTGCAATCGAGAAATGTGATCTGCAACCACATTTTCACATCCTTTCTTGTCTCGAATGTCTAAATCAAATTCCTGCAGCAATAACACCCACCTAATCAACCTAGGCTTGGCATCAGCCTTCCTCATAAGATATTTCAAGGCAGAATGGTCAGTGTATACAATTGTCCTAGTGCCTACAATATAGTTCCTGAATTTCTCACAAGCAAACACTACAGCAAGCATCTCTTTCTCAGTAGTTGTATAATTACATTGAGCCTCATTCAAGGTTTTACTAGCATAATAGACAGGGTGTGTTAGCTTGTCAATCTTCTGGCCTAACATGACCCCTACAGCATAGTCACTAGCATCACATAACATCTCAAATGGGAGATCCCAATCTGGCCCTATAATAACAGGTGCTGTAACTAGTGCTTTCTTAAGGGTGGTCCAAGCTACTACACATTCCTTAGAGAAGATGAATGGCCTATTTAGTTCTAGCAGCTCACACAGAGGCTTGGCTATCTTAGAAAAGTCCTTAATGAACCTTCTGTAGAAACCAGCATGCCCTAAGAAACTTCTAATGGCCTTGACATTCTGAGGCTCTACCAACTTCTCTATGATCTCTATTTTGGCCCTATCGACCTCTACACCTGCCCTTGACACTCTATGACCTAAGACAATCCCTTCATCCACCATGAAATGGCACTTTTCCCAATTGAGGACTAGGTTGGTCTCCTCACACCTAGCCAGGACTTGTCCTAGGTTTTCTAGACAGTTTGTAAATGAGTCCCCAAAGACTGAGAAGTCATCCATGAATATTTCTATCATGGACTCATCCAACTCAGAGAAGATTGCCATCATGCACCTTTGGAAAGTTGCCGGTGCATTGCATAAGCCAAAAGGCATTCTGCGAAAGGCAAAAGTTCCAAAAGGGCAAGTGAAGGTAGTCTTCTCTTGGTCCTTAGGGTCTATAGTAATCTGATTATAGCCAGAATAACCATCTAAGAAACAATAGTAGGCTCTACCAGCTATTCTGTCTAACATCTAGTCAATGAACGGTAGAGGGAAGTGGTCTTTTTTAGTTTCTTTATTTAATTTCCTGTAATCCATGCACACTCTCCATCCTGTGACAGTCCTAGTTGGAATCAGTTCATTGTTCTCATTGACTACCACAGTCATCCCCCCCTTCTTAGGTACACATTGTATAGGGCTCACCCACTGGCTACTAGCTATGGGAAAGATCACACCAGCATCTAACCATTTTATTATTTCTTTCTTAACTACCTCTTTCATAGAGGGATTCAGCCTACGTTGATGATCTACTCTAGGTGTGTGCTCTTCCTCTAGTATAATCTTATGCATGCAATAAGAAGGGCTAATGCCTCTAATATCAGGAATAGTCCATGCAATAGCCTTCCTATGTTGCTTAAGCAGTAATATCAGTTCAACCTCATGCTTTTCACTTAGTTTAGAAGAAATGATAACAGGCAGAGTTTCATTACTCCCTAAATATGCATACTTGAGGTGAGTGGGTAGTGGTTTCAGTTCTAAAATAGGTGGATGCTCAATGGATGGCTTTAAAGGATTCACAGATCTATCAGTTAGGTCTATATTCATACATACATGTTGTGGTTTATCTACAGGCATATCCATTATGTCAGATACATTCAAGTCAGCTACATCTAACTGTACATATTCATTAGCATGCTTGGTTAATAATACATGCTCCAATTGTTCTTCCATTAAAGAATCAACAACGTCCATGCTAGCACAGGATTCAAGGTCAGAGGGGTACCTCAAAGCTTTATACACACTAAATTTCACCTCTTCATCATGAACCCTCATAGTGAGCTCACCTTTTTGGACGTCTATCAGTGCCCTACCTGTGGCTAGAAATGGTCTGCCTAACAGGATGGGGACCTCCTTGTCTGGTTCATAATCCAGGATAATGAAATCTGCAAGGAAAATAAACTTGTCAACCTTTACTAAAATATCCTCAATTTTACCTTCTGGATATGCAATGGATCTGTCTGCTAATTGTAAAGTGACAGTGGTTGGACGTGCTTCTCCTATTCCCAACTGGCGGAATAGTGATAGGGGCATGAGGTTTATGCTGGCGCCCAGGTCACAAAGCGCTCTGCCCACGTGCTTGCCTCCAAGTTCTACAGGTAAGGTGAAGGAACCAGGATCCTTCTCCTTCTTAGGCAGCTTGTTTTGGAGTATGGCACTGCACTCTTCAGTGAGGTTTACTGTTTCAAACTCACCAATTATTTTTTTGTTAGTAATAATGTCCTTCAAAAACTTCACATAGGAAGGCATAGACTGTAAAACTTCTACAAAAGGAATGTTGACATGCACTTGCTTAAGAATTTCTAAGAATTTATTAAAATGCACTTCCTGTTCCTGCTTCTTCTTAAGCCTTCGAGGGTATGGAGGTGGTGGCACATATGCAGGCACGTCAGGGCGCCTTAGGATAGGTGGAGGCCTTGGAATTTCTTCTATCTCCTCAATAATTGGCTCTAGCCTGGCTTCTGATGTGCTAGTTGGTGGTGGACCTTGGTTTGGCAGAGACTCCAGTGGAGCACTAGACTCAGTGTTCTCTACTCTCTTTGGTGTGTCCTTTGTGTTGCTCACCAAGGGTCTACCACTTCTAAGTTCAATTGCTTGAACTTGTTCTTTACCATCTCTCCTTGGCATCTCGGTGTCAGCAGGGAGTCTACCTTGGGGCCTACTCTTGAGTTCATTGGCCAATTGGCCTATTTGGTTCTCTAGGCTCCTAAGAGTAGCTTGCTGGCTTTGAAGAGTAGCATCATTCTTAGCTATGTATTCCTTGAGTAAGTTTTCTACAGAAGATCCTACAGGTTGGTTGTAAGGTTTTTGATACATTGATTGGTTATGTTGGGGAGTGAAACCAGGTGTTCCACTCGGTCTAGGCTGGTTAGGATTTTGGTTAGCATTTTGTTGGCCACCCCATGACAGGTTTGGGTGGTTCCTCCAACCAGGGTTGTAAGTATTGGAATAGGGGTTGGTCCTAGGCTGCTGCTGGCTTCCAATGTAGCAGACTGAGGCTGGATTCCCAGGGCAATACTCATACAGGTGCCCTTCCCCACAGAATCCACATACAAGTGTCTCACCTTGACTTGTTTGGGTGCCCATTGACATGGCGGTAGCGGTGTTAGCACTTGTTTGGAGATTGGCTTGAGCCATTTGCTTAACTAAGTTGGTCAGGGCATTTATTTGGGTGCTCATTGCACTTAGAGCATCCTTGTCTTGAGCCCTAGTTGGCTCAACTGGATCATCTGACCACCTACAGTGAGATGCTGAGATCTTCTCCAAGATCTCATAGGCCTCGTTGTAACTCTTGGACAACATGGAACCACCAGTAGATGAATTTAAGACTTGCCTAGTGCTGGGGTTGCATCCTTTGAAAAAGACCTCAATTTGAATACACCATGGAATGCCATGATGTGGACATTTGAGAAGAAGGTCCTTGAACCTTGTCCAAGCTTCGTGAAGAGATTCATTATCAGCTTGTTTGAACTTAACTATATCATCACGAAAGGTAGAATTCCTATCAGGTGGGAAGTATTTGACTAGGAATTTCTCTGCTAAGTCTGTCCATATAAGGACAGATCCAGAGGGTAATGAGTTCAACCATGTTTTGGCTTTGTCCCTCAAAGAGTAAGGGAACAAGTATAGCCTCAAAGCTTCTTGGGACACTCCAGGGATGATAAAGGTATCACTGACTCCTAAGAAGTTCCTAAGATGGTTGTGGGGGTCCTCATTTTCTATTCCAAAGAATTGTCCCACAGTGGACAACATTTGGAACATCACTGGCTTTAACTCGAATGAGTTGGCAGTGATTTCAGGACGGATTATGCTGGGGTTCAGCTCCCCAGGCATAGGTACTAGGTATGAAAGAATGGCACTATTCTTGTCATTCGCTATTTCGATGGGGTTGCGAGTGACAGGTACCGGATTTGGAATTATTCCAGCCATTTCTTCTTGAGACAATTGCGGAGGAATTGTGGTTCCCGCAATTATTTGAGGTATAGAGGGTTGGTTAAAGAGACGTTTCTTGGCTCTAGTTCTAGCTCTAAATAGTCTCTCGGGCTCAGGATTGAACTCTAGTGATAGCTCCAAAATAGAGCTATCTTAATGTCCCTAATTCTAGCTAAAACCATGATATATATTGATTAAAATGCTTCCTTGTAGGTGATTTCATGGTGAAGAGCTCGGGAAGTCCATTGATGATTTTCGGGGCTAAAAAGGTCATTTAACATGTTTCGGGAAGTGTTCGGGTCAAAACGATAGGCCAAACGGAGCTCGGGAGCCAAAACGACCCAAAAGTGGGCTAAGAGCCGAGAGGGCAGCGCCCAGGCACCCAACGAACGCAGCACGCGCGCGCGCCCGCGCGCGCCGCTCGCAAGTACCGCACGCCCGCGCCCAGACGGCCAGACGCGCGCGCCAGCCCGCTCCGCCTCGCCCATGTCCGCGCGCGCCCGCGCGCCCTCTCCCGTGTCCGCCTCGCCATGTCCGCGCGCGACAGCGTCGAGACGCTGGCCGAGCGTCTCGACGCTCCGAACTCTGAAGCGTACATTTGAAGATCCACCCGAGAGCAAGCGTCGAGCGCAAGCGTCTCGACGCTCGCTCGACGCCGCCCCGCGCGCGCGCGCCTGCCAACTTAGGGCACAGCGTCGAGACGCTGGCCTAGCGTCTCGACGCTACGAGCTTAAAAACCGTGAAAGTTGCAGATTTGCAGCCATTCTTTCATCCTCCTTCTTCTCCAAGGTTCTCCTCTCGGTTCCAAGACGATTTTTCCACCATTTTTGTACTTCTTCTCCTTCTTGTGCATGATTCCAAGCTCTTCCATGGGAGGTTGGATTAATCTAACCTCCATGGAAGGCTAAACCAAGGTAAGTGTTTGATTTTGGGTTTGGATTTGTAAATTATGGATGTTTGGGGAGATTTTCCCCTTTGTGAATGTTAAGCCATTTAGCTTGTTTATGCATTTCTTGCTTGTTCTTCATCAAATTCTAGCATGTGTAGCTAAATTAGTTTGACAATCTAATTCTTATGCATGATAGAGGGCTAAAGGTTGGGACGTATAATTGCCTATACCGCTAGGTAGCACGGGTCTAAGCATGGCTAATTAGTTCGGCCCAAAGTGACATTGGTAAACTGAATTAATTAACGTTTTCATGTTAGGCTTAAGGCAAGAGAGAAACCGGGTTAGTCTTAGGATTAGACCGTCGCAATGTTCCCGTCACTGGCACGTAATCGATTTAGGGATCGCTACCGTAGATAGATTATTGGCCAAGTTTAATTAGAATTGCACGAGTCTAATTAAATCCTTGGGTCATTTGAGTTAGGAATAACTAAATGAATTGTGTGCATGAATTAGCTAACGCGTAAACCGTATCAATGATCCGAACATCCATAACGAGCAATTCCATTTCTCGAAGTTAAGCACAACCGTTTAATTTTTGCACGTTATCATTTAATTTTCCGTTAGCATAATTAGGAGCTCCCTTCCCCCAAAACCAAATTATCATTCTTTAATTTGTGCATTCTTTTATTTCTAGCAAATTAGACTTAGTTTGATTGAATTTCTTATTTCCCTGTGGATCGACCCCGTTGCCACTTAGCTACAAATAGCTCGGTGTATTCGGGTTTATAAATTGTATTTTGGCAAGCCTCGACAGCTTGAATTTGGAGTACCCCAAAAGTACCTCTACCAAAATTGGCGCCGTTGCCGGGGAATTAATTAATTTAGTTTAGTTAAGTTTAGTTTGTTAGTTTTAAAAATTTTTTTTTTTTTACTTTTTGTACAGTTTAATTCTTTTGTATTATTTTACGCGTTTTGTTTGAGTTTTTGGAGCGCAGCATTCTTTGAAAATTCAAAAGAAGCGCCAAGATGGAGGTCGTGGGTAATTATGAGCATCAAAGAACCTTGAGGGAGCTTGCATCATCTGAGCTAGGCCGGAACACATCGAGTATCTCACATCCGGTAGCTACAGGTAATTTTGAACTTACAGCTGGTCTGATTAACTTATTACCTTCTTTTTGTGGTAATACAGATGAGGATCCCGTCAGACACCTCAAGGCATTCCAGATGATGTGTGCGTCATTCAGAACCGATGACATCACTGCAGATCAACTCCATCTCAGGACCTTTCCCTTCACCTTGAAGGAGAAGGCGAGAGATTGGATACTTTACCTACCGACCGGGTCCATCACTTCTTGGAAGGAGCTGAATGGGGCGTTTTTAGAAAGGTATTTTCCTGCGTCAAAGGCCGTCGCCCTCAGAAGGGAGATTCACAAAATTGAACAAGGAAAGGAAGAAACCGTCCTAGAGTGCTGGGAGAGGTTTGGTCGGTTATGCGAGGATTGTCCTAATCATCAAATAACCGAGCATTCCCTCATTCAGAGTTTCTACTACGGTTTGCTTCCCCAAGGCCAGCAGATGATAGACGCCGCCAGTGGAGGTTCGCTCATGGACAAGACACCCGCCGAAGCTAGAGCTTTAATTTCCAACGTAGCTAGAAGCTTGGAATTGGGTGCAGATAAAGACAAAGAGAACGCTCGCCTGAGAAGGGACGTGGACGAGCTTAAGGCTCAACTTTTTGAAGTAAGTAGTGCTATTCTTGCTTTGAAAAATAACTCACAACCCCGTTCTTCTGTTTCAGGTAGATCCTTGGAAGAAATGCTTGAATCACAACATAAGGAAACTCGAGAGCAGTTTCAAACTCTGAGCGATGCAGTGATTCAAGTAAGTAATAGGTTGACAGTGATTGAGCACCAGAACGTGGAGAACGCTAGTGCCATCGCCCTGAGAAGTGGGAAGCATCTTCCCACTAGTACCCCGCCGGTGGAAGTCGATTATGGCCACGTCGAGCCGCAGACAGAAAATCCCGAACCACGGTGGCATGGGGTAAATTTCGATCCTACATGTACTAGAGTTTATGTGCCTAAGGCTCCTTTTCCTAGCAGGTTAGCGAGACCGCCTAAGGAGGACTACGAGAAGGAGTTCCTGGACACATTCAAAAAGGTAGAGATCAACATCCCTCTGTTGGACGCCCTGAAGGAAATCCCGAGGTACGCCAAGTTCCTCAGGAAAATTTGCACCAACCAGAGGAAGACAAAGGAGAGTGAACGCGTCGTGGTAAGTGAGAACGTCTCTGCTGTGATCACAAAAAGCTTACCGGTTAAATGCGGCGATCCAGGTATGTTCTCTCTCCCTTGTAAGATTGGAGGTATGCATATTAGAAGAGCAATGCTCGATCTAGGAGCCTCCATTAGTGTTATGCCGTACTCCATTTATCAGAAACTGAAACTGAAAGGAATGACTAAAACAGGAACAATTATTCAACTTGCTGATAGAACTTCTGTGCATCCTTTAGGAATTATTGAAGATGTGTTAGTGCAAGTTAATGAATTAATTTTTCCCGTTGACTTTTATGTTCTGAAAATGGATGAAAATTATTCCTCTTCGCATGCTTCGATCTTATTAGGTAGGCCCTTTATGAAAACTGCTAAAACTAAAATTAATGTGGATAAGGGCATATTATCTGTTGAGTATGGCGGAGAGGTTGTTGAGATGCATTTGCCCGATGTAGAAGAGCATGTTGATGATGTCTTCTCTCTTTGTCAAGTAGACACATTTGAATCTGTAGCTCATAATGAATGCATGACTGTTGAGGATGGGGATGACCCATTATTTTTAACTGAACTTTTTGATGATTATGAGTTGCATGAGCCATCCTTGACTGAATTTTGTGATTCATCTGTTTCTACGTTGACAACTGTTGAGAATCCTGCTAATCTACTTCCTTCCATTTTACCTTGCACTACTGAAAATGAAATGATTAGTCGACCCATGCTAGATTTAGAGCCATCGGTTAATGTTGAGTCGCATGCTGTTTTCAATGAGCCTAAAATGAATGACTTGCATGAATCTGGTTCTACTTTGCAATTGGTTGATAATTCTTATGTGCACCCCTTGGTAAAGGTGGAAGATGTTTTGGGCAAAGTAAATGACCCGTTCTTTCCTGCTGATCCTTACGCTTTAAGAATGCATGAAAATTTCTCTCATGTTGTTGCATCAATTTTAGGGGATCAACCCTTTACAAAACCTGTTAAATTTAAAATTGATGTTGCATGTGCGCAGAAGGCACGAGAGAAAGACTTGTTCATGGATTTTCGCAGGAAAGAGATAATTAGGAAGATGGATGGGGCATCTTCCAAGTTCGACTATGGATGAGTTGACGAGAGAATACAGTCGAGCAATCGACTCTAAAAATTTGCGCTTCTCGGAGGCACCCGAGTTTGAACTGTATTTCTGTTGTTTATCGCTTTGCTTTTGTTTTTATTTTTGCTTTTGAGTTGTTGTTTGTTTTCTTGTTTTCCTAGGAGAAAAGGTGGAACGGTCGACGATTCGAGAGCCCATTGGAGGACGTTGGTGCACATCTCCACCCGTCAGCTCCATAAAATTCAGGGGAGGTTTTCTGTTCCCTTAGAATTTTATTGTTTTTATAGTTGAATGCATTGGGGACAATGCATATCTTAAGGTGGGGGGTGGAGTTTGTTGATACATAGAGATGAGACTTCTTAGTAGTTGTCGAGCATATGTGTACTCTGGCTGTTAGATTAGAATCTGAATGCATGTGTCCGATGAGGACGGTCTGTGATTTGCTTGTGAACACTCCGTATTTGCATGATTCGAAAATTTGACGATGTATGCACATTTTGAGCCTATTTTAAAATTTTTTCTGTTATTTCCCTACATTCACTGAGCACATAGCACTCTTATTCTCAGCTCTGTAGGTCTAGAATAGTCTTATTGTGTCTGAAACCTTGTTGTCACTCCGAAAGGTACCATTAGGGAGGCTTGATGTGTAGAATTAGTAATGACTCATCTGTGTATAGCGAAGCTATTGCCTAAAAAAAAAAGAGTATGCATGAAAAATAAAACCTCTAGAGTTGCTCCTCCTTCTTGTGTTGCCCGTGTAACCAGGGGCGATCGTGTAACCCACGGTTGTCACTGCATGAAAGGGGAACTAATGGAAGTGAGCAATGGTCCTTAAAAACGTGAAGCTTAAATTTGGTTTGACGTGTTAGGCTCTCTTGGAGAAAAATAAAAAAAAAGTTGTTCAAAAGAAAAGAAAATGGGTACAAAGTACTCAAAGAAAAGAATAAAAATTAGGCCTTATGTTTTGTTGCTATTCCTATCACTAAAAGCCGTTAGACTGTTCTTTTCGCCATAAGTAGGGGGAAAACGAGTTATAGGACTATATAAGGTTGTTCCGGGCTTGCATGAGCTAGGTTGAGAGGTGCTAAACACACACACACGTAAGGGAATAAGAGTTTAAATTTTGAAATGATTTCAACGTTTGCATGCTTTTGATGGTTTTGAATTTACTACAAGTACCTTGTTTCACAAGCATTGAGATTAGAGTCCAAGCATGCATTTAATTCTTTGGAGATTATTTAGAGTATACCTTGCTCGAGGACTAGCAAGATTTAGGTCGGGGGTATTTGAATAGAGCTATCTTAATGTCCCTAATTCTAGCTAAAACCATGATATATATTGATTAAAATGCTTCCTTGTAGGTGATTTCATGGTGAAGAGCTTGGGAAGTCCATTGATGATTTTCGGGGCTAAAAAGGTCATTTAACATGTTTCGGGAAGTGTTCGGGTCAAAACGATAGGCCAAACGGAGCTCGGGAGCCAAAACGACCCAAAAGTGGGCTAAGAGCCGAGAGGGCAGCGCCCAGGCGCCGGCGCCCAGCGCCCAGGCGCCCAACGAACGCAGCACGCGCGCGCCGCTCGCAAGCACCGCACGCCCGCGCCCAGACGGCCAGACGCGCGCGCGCCGCCTCGCCTCGCGCCCGCGCGCCAGCCCGCTCCGCCTCGCCCATGTCCGCGCGCGCCCGCGCGCCCTCGCCCGTGTCCGCCTCGCCATGTCCGCGCGCGACAGCGTCGAGACGCTGGCCGAGCGTCTCGACGCTCCGAACTCTTAAGCGTACATTTGAAGATCCACCCGAGAGCAAGCGTCGAGCGCAAGCGTCTCGACGCCGCCCCGCGCGCGCGCGCCTGCCAACTTAGGGCACAGCGTCTCGACGCTGGCCTAGCGTCTCGACGCTACGAGCTTAAAAACCGTGAAAGTTGCAGATTTGCAGCCATTCTTTCATCCTCCTTCTTCTCCAAGGTTCTCCTCTCGGTTCCAAGACGATTTTTCCACCATTTTTGTACTTCTTCTCCTTCTTGTGCATGATTCCAAGCTCTTCCATGGGAGGTTGGATTAATCTAACCTCCATGGAAGGCTAAACCAAGGTAAGTGTTTGATTTTGGGTTTGGATTTGTAAATTATGGATGTTTGGGGAGATTTTCCCCTTTGTGAATGTTAAGCCATTTAGCTTGTTTATGCATTTCTTGCTTGTTCTTCATCAAATTCTAGCATGTGTAGCTAAATTAGTTTGACAATCTAATTCTTATGCATGATAGAGGGCTAAAGGTTGGGACGTATAATTGCCTATACCGCTAGGTAGCACGGGTCTAAGCATGGCTAATTAGTTCGGCCCAAAGTGACATTGGTAAACTGAATTAATTAACGTTTTCATGTTAGGCTTAAGGCAAGAGAGAAACCGGGTTAGTCTTAGGATTAGACCGTCGCAATGTTCCCGTCACTGGCACGTAATCGATTTAGGGATCGCTACCGTAGATAGATTATTGGCCAAGTTTAATTAGAATTGCACGAGTCTAATTAAATCCTTGGGTCATTTGAGTTAGGAATAACTAAATGAATTGTGTGCATGAATTAGCTAACGCGTAAACCGTATCAATGATCCGAACATCCATAACGAGCAATTCCATTTCTCGAAGTTAAGCACAACCGTTTAATTTTTGCACGTTATCATTTAATTTTCCGTTAGCATAATTAGGAGCTCCCTTCCCCCAAAACCAAATTACCATTCTTTAATTTGTGCATTCTTTTATTTCTAGCAAATTAGACTTAGTTTGATTGAATTTCTTATTTTCCTGTGGATCGACCCCGTTGCCACTTAGCTACAAATAGCTCGGTGTATTCGGGTTTATAAATTGTATTTTGGCAAGCCTCGACAGCTTGAATTTGGAGTACCCCAAAAGTACCTCTACCATCTAGATCACTACTTGAATGCTCACTCATAAACTAACCCAACTAGTACTTAAATAAGTCCCCGGCAGCGGCGCCAAAAACTTGTTGCGTGCTCAATGTGTTAATAAGAATAAGAAATAAGAGAGAGAGAGCACTCAGAACATGCAAGCATACATGATCTTATAGCAAGTAGTAAGTATATTTCATTCGTTTTCCCACAGAGACTTATTTTTAGCTATTCGCGAAGTGTTTTGTTAAGAAAGAAGGGGTGGATTTGATGGGGTAAAATTGGTTTTTAATTATCTAATTTTTGCTGAATGTGTAAAGGAATGCAACATAAACAAATGCAAGTTGAAATTAGACTCAAAGGACAAGAGATGGAATTAATAAACGAAGAAGAAAACAGCTAAACAGAATGGTAACTTAGCAGAATTGCGGATACCGCAATGTTATCGCAATTGTAAAAACAGTAAAAGTGTGTAAAATGGAGAATTAAGGGCTACTAATGACTATCCTATAGGTATTTTTATACGATTCTCAAGCACTGGATCTACTCTCTATGCATCAAACTATCTTAATCTCATGTATCGTCCGATTCCATGCATTAGATTCTTTAGTTTACTCAACTCAAAGTAAGGTCTTAAGCATCTTGTTAAGGCAGAAAAATATGGTTTGTACTAGGGAAACGCCTATTCCTAGGTCGTTTCCTGGTTACCTTGAAAGGCTAGCATGATTATACGACTCTGAACTCTTACTCCTTCCAGAGGTTAGGAGTTCTTTGGACAAAATGGATGGCCAATCGAAATTGCCCGTGGGATGAAGCTTACATACAATCAATGCTTCGAGAGCTATCCTACATGCTTGATTCACGTTTTTTAGCCTATAGTGTTGTCATTAGCATGCCCCTAAGTGACTTAGTTACTCATGGATATAAGGAGAACAGAACTAAAAGATAAAATAGACATGCTTAGAAGGGAAATGTGTGTAAAACAGCAAGGGAAAGCAGTAGAATGCAAAGGCGAGAACTGTGAAATACTGAATTCTATGTTTGATTGATTGATTGTTTGAACGAACATAAGAGATACTTAAAGTAAAGAACAGAAAGACAGAACACAACGAAATGAACTAAATTCGCCACAAGAACAGAAACAACACAAACAGAGTTGGAAAAATAGAAATGAAGACAGAAAACAGTAAAGCAAGCTCGAAAGTCTCGTTGCAGCCGCCTCGAATGAAGGATGAGAAAGGTCAGCCTTGCTTGGATGAATCCAATCGGGAGAGAAGAAGAATCTCCTCTCCTTCCTATCAGATTATCGATTCCAGCAGCTGAGCTTCGCAAACCAGCAGACGGCAAAGGGAAACTAGGAGAAAAGATGGACTGCGAGAAGACTTCTACGCTTTCGGATGATGATTGAACCTCCGACTTTGACCCCCTTTTATAGTAGTTTGCAGGTGCGTTTGGGCCAAGGAGAACCATCAATCTTTAACGTCGTATATCAGAATGGATGGAGGAGAAAGAACGAATCCCTGAAATCACGGAAATTAACAGAAAAAGATCAGTCAACTTACGGTTTTCACTTGAATTATTGCGGTGTCCGCAATGTTTTCGCAATGCTATCGCAATGCTTGTTTTTTCATTCTTTTCCTTCGGTTTTCACCCCTTTTCTTTCCTATTGTGCATAAGTCCTAATTTAGCTACCTTCTTCTCATTCTCATATTTAAGCATAGGTTTAGGCTAAATGCTATCAAAAACACCTAAAAGTGTGCATCTTCCTAAGCTAAATGAGTCCTAAATAAGTCACTTTCAGAGACTTAACACGAACCATCGATGGAGACGGCCATGCAAAGCCCTGATCCCACTCAACAACCATCGGAACCTGAAGTCCCCCTGTAGGACAACCAGACTCTGCATCAATGGGTGATGCGGATGAAGAAGAGGAGGTAATCTCTCCCTTCAGGGATGTCAATCTTGACAGTCCTGTGGAGAAGGAGAGCAGAGATTCAATGGATGACACGCTGGATGAATGCATCCTGCAATTGGCTGCCAAAGCGAGGCTCAAGAAGAGGGCCCCTGTCATTTTGAAGGCAAAACGGCCAAAGGCCTCCAAGAAAGCTAAGAAGAAGAGGGCTGAAGCCGAACCCTCCATCAAGAAGATGAAGACTGAGGTTGTTGAAGCAGCCAAGGCAAAGGATAAAGGGAAGAAGAAAATGTTCCAAGAAGATGAGCCTCCAGCTGAGAGGTATGTATCCAAGGATACTGAGGCCAGGGGCGTGGAACTGATGAAAAGGGAACTCCTCCACGAGAGAGGATTTCTAGACTCCCCTGCGGACCTGCCGCAATTTTTGCGTGCAGGAATCACAAACCATGGCTGGGAAGAGTTGTGTAGGCCTCCAATTCAGGCCTACTCGGACATGGTTTATGATTTCTACGCCAACCTCACTCACCCCGAAGGCTGTCAATCGGTGGTGAGGGGCGTGGATGTGGACTTCTCTGCTGAAGCGATCAACAAGGTGTATGCTCTCAAAGAGCATAAGAGCTCTGAATATTCAAAGATCGTGGCTTCACCCTCAGAAGCAATCTTGGAGGAGGCGCTGAATATGATAGGCAAACCAGAGGCAGCATGGGAAGCACACACTGATGAGTGCAGCCCTGAAAGACAAGGCGGCCATTTGGTTCTCCCTAATTCGGAGAAGTATATCCCCTATCACGCATGAGACGACCATCAACCAAGGGAGATCGCTGCTGGTTTATGCGATCATGAAGGGACTCACTATTGACGTGGGTAAGATCATAGCAGCCTCGATCGTCGAATGCTCCAAGAAAAGTAAAGGCCGACTCTTTTTCCCTAACACTATTACTAAGTTATGCTTGCGCGCAGGGGTGCCTGTTACGTCTCCAAAAGTGACCTTTTTAGGACTTAATTAGCTTAGAAAGATGTTCACTCTTAGGTGTTTTTGATAGCATTTAGCCTAGACCTATGCTTAAATATGAGAATTAGAAGAAGGTAGCTAAATTAGGACTTATGTACAATAGGAAAGAAAAGGGTTGAAAACCGAAGGAAAAGAATGAAAAAACTGCATTGAGACAGCATTGCGAAAACATTGCGGACACCGCAATGTTTCAAGTGAAAACCGTAAGTTGACTGATCTTTTTCTGTTAATTTCCGTTATTTCAGGGATTCGTTCTTTCTCCTCCATCCATTCTGAAGTACGACGTTGAAGATTGATGGTTCTCCTTGGCCCAAATGCACCTGCAGATTACTATAAATAGGGGTCAAAGTCGAGGGTTCAAACATCATCCGAAAGCGTAGAAGTCTTCTCGCAGCTCCATCTTTTCTCCTGTTTTCCTTTGCCGTCTGTTGGTTTGCGAAGCTCAGCTGTTGGAATCGATAATCTGATAGGAAGGAGAGGAGATTTGTCTTCTCTCCCGATTGGATTCATCCAAGCAAGGCTGCTCTTTCTCATCCTTCAGCCGAGGCAGTTGCGACGAGGCGTCCAAGCTCATTTACTTGCTTTCTGTCTTCATTTCTACTTTCCAGCGTTGTTTAGTTGTTGTTCCTGTTCTAGTGGCTAGTTTATTGCATTTCGTGGTGTTCTGTCTTTTTGTTATTCATTTTAAGTGTTCTTTTATTCCTTCAAACAATCAAGTAATCAAACGCAAAATTCAGTATTTCACAGTTTCCTATCTTTGCAACTCACTGTCTTACCTTGCTGTATTAAGCTTATTTCTCTTCTAAACATGTCTCTTTCATCTTTTATTTCTGTTTACCCTATATCCATGAGTAACTAAGTCACTTAGGGGCATGCTAATGACAACACTATAGGCTAAAAAACGTGAACCAAGCATGTAGGATAGCTCTCGAAGCATTGATTGTATGTAAGCTTCATCCCACGGGCAATTTCGATTGGCCATCCATTTTGTCCAAAGAACTCCTAACCTCTGGAAGGAGTAAGAGTTCAGAGTCATACACTCATGCTAGCCTTTCAAGGTAGCCAGAAAACGACCTAGGAATAGGCGTTTTCCTAGTACAAACCATAACTTTCTGCTTTAACAAGATGCTTAAGACCTTACTTGGACATGAGTAAACTAAAGAATCTAATGCATAGAATCGGACGATACATGAGATTGAGATAGTTTGATGCATAGTGAGTAGATCCAGTGCTTGAGAATCGTATAAAAATGCCTATAGGATAGTCATTGGTAGCCCTTAATTCACCATTTTACACACTTTCGCTGTCGGTAACATTGCGGTAGAATTGCTGTTTCCGCAATTCTGCTAAGTTAAAAATTCTGTTTAGCTGTTTTCTTCTTCATTTATTAATCTCGTCTCTTTTCATTTGAGTTTAGCTTTGACTTGCACTTGTTTATGTTGCTACCCTCTACGTATTCAGTAGGAAATAGACAATTTAAAACCAATTCTACCCCATCAAATCCACCCTTTCTTTCTTAACTTTACACTTCACGAGTAGCTTATAATAAATCTCTGTGGGAAAACGAATGAAAAAATACTTACTACTTGCTATAGGATCATGTATGCTTGCATGTTCTGAGTGCTCTCTCTATCTTATTGCTTATTTATTTTAACACATTGAGCACGCAACAAGTTTTTGGCGCCGCTGCCGGGGATTTATTTTAGTGAAAACGAAGTTTGTTAAGTTTGAAACACCAAGTCTATTATCTATTGAAGCTAATCTGTTTCATTTCTTTTGCAGGTACTATTGGGTTAGTTTATGAGTGAACCTTCAAGTAGTGATCTAGAGTTCAATCCTGAGCCCGAGAGACTATTTAGAGCCAGAAACAAAGCCAAGAAACGTCTCTTTAAACAACCCTCTATACCTCAAATAATTGCGGGAACCGCAATTCCTCCGCAATTGTTTCAAGAAGAAATGGCTGGAATAGTTCCAAATCCGGTACCTGTCACTCGCAATCCCATCGAAATAGCGAATGACAAGAATAGTGCCATTCTCTCATACTTAGTACCTATGCCTGGGGAGCTGAACCCCAGCATAATCCGTCCTGAAATCACTGCCAACTCATTCGAGTTAAAGCCAGTGATGTTCCAAATGTTGTCCACTGTGGGACAATTCTTTGGAGTGGAAAATGAGGATCCCCACAACCATCTTAGAAACTTCTTAGGAGTTAGTGATACATTCATCATCCCTGGAGTTTCCCAAGAAGCCTTGAGGCTATATCTGTTCCCTTACTCTTTGAGGGACAAAGCCAAAACGTGGTTAAACTCATTACCCTCTGGATCTGTCCTTAATTGGACAGACTTAGCAGAGAAATTCCTAGTCAAATACTTCCCACCTGATAGGAATTCTACCTTTCGTGATGACATAGTTAAGTTCAAGCAAGCTGATAATGAGTCTCTTCACGAAGCTTGGAGAAGGTTCAAAGATCTACTTCTTAAATGTCCACACCATGGCATCCCATGGTGTATCCAAATAGAGGTCTTTTTCAAAGGATGCAATCCCAGCACTGGACAAGTCTTAAATTCATCCGCTGGAGGCTCCATGTTGTCCAAGAGTTACAACGAGGCCTATGAGATCTTGGAGAAGATCTCAACATCTCACTGTAGGTGGTCAGATGATCCAGTTGAGCCAACTAGAGCTCAAGACAAGGATGCTCTAAGTGCAATGAGCAGCCAAATAAATGCCCTGACCAACCTAGTTAAGCAAATGGCTCAAGCCAATCTCCAAACAAGTGTCAACACCGCTACCGCCATGTCAATGGGCACCCAACCAAGTCAAGGTGAGACACTCGTATGTGGATTCTGTGGGGAAGGGCACCTGTATGAATACTGCCCTGGGAATCCAGCCTCAGTCTGCTACGTTGGAAGTCAGCAGCAGCCTAGGAACAACCCCTATTCCAATACTTACAACCCTGGCTGGAGGAACCACCCAAACCTGTCATGGGGTGGCCAACAGAATGCTAACCAAAATCCTAACCAACCAAGACCAAGTGGAACACCTGGTTTCACTCCCCAACATAACCAATCAATGTATCAAAAACCTTACAGCCAACCTGTAGGATCTTCTGTAGAAAACTTACTCAAGGAATACATAGCCAAAAATGATGCTACTTTGCAAAGTCAGCAAGCCACTCTTAGGAGCCTAGAGAACCAAATAGGTCAATTAGCCAATGAACTCAAGAGTAGGCCCCAAGGGAGACTTCCTGCTGATACTGAAGTGCCAAGGAGAGATGGTAAAGAGCAAGTTCAAGCAATTGAACTTAGAAGTGGTAGACCATTGGTGAGCAACACAAAGGACACACCAAAGAGAGTAGAGAACACTGAGTCTAGTGCTCCACTGGAGTCTCTGCCAAACCAAGGTCCACCATCAACTAGCACATCAGGAACCAGGCTAGAGCCAATTATTGAGGAGATAGAAGAAATTCCAAGGCCTCCACCTATCCTAAGGCGACCTGAAGTGCCTGCATATGTGCCACCACCTCCATATCCTCGAAGGCTTAAGAAGAAGCAGGAACCGGAAGTGCATTTTAATAAATTCTTAGAAATTCTTAAGCAAGTGCATGTCAACATTCCTTTTGTAGAAGTTTTACAGTCTATGCCTTCCTATGTAAAGTTTTTGAAAGATATTATTACTAACAAAAAAATAATTGGTGAGTTTGAAACAGTAAACCTCACTGAGGAGTGCAGTGCCATACTCCAGAACAAGCTGCCCAAGAAGGAGAAGGATCCTGGTTCCTTCACCTTACCTGTAGAACTTGGAGGCAAGCACATGGGCAGAGCGCTTTGTGACCTGGGCGCCAGCATAAACCTCATGCCCCTATCACTATTCCGCCAGCTTGGAATAGGAGAAGCACGTCCAACCACTGTCACTTTACAACTAGCAGACAGATCCATTGCATACCCTGAAGGTAAGATTGAGGATATTCTAGTGAAAGTTGACAAATTTATTTTCCTTGCAGATTTCATTATCCTGGATTATGAAGCAGACAAGGAGGTCCCCATCCTGTTAGGCAGACCATTTCTAGCCACGGGTAGGGCACTGATAGACGTCCAAAAAGGTGAGCTCACTATGAGGGTTCATGATGAAGAGGTGAAATTTAGTGTGTATAAAGCTTTAAGGTACCCCTCTGACCTTGAATCCTGTGCTAGCATGGACGTTGTAGATTCTTTAATGGAAGAACAATTGGAGCATGTATTATTAACCAAGCATGCTAATGAATATGTACACTTAGATGTAGCTGACTTAAATGTATCTGAGATAATGGATATGCCTGTAGATAACCCTCAGCATGTTTGTATGAATATTGACTTAACTGATAGAGCCTTGAATCCTTTAAAGCCATCTATTGAGCATCCACCTGTATTAGAATTAAAACCTCTCCCCACTCACCTCAAATATGCATATTTAGGGAATAATGAGACTTTGCCTGTAATTATTTCTTCTAAGCTAAGTGAACAACATGAGGTTGAATTAATATTACTACTTAAGCAACATAGGAAGGCTATTGCATGGACTATTGCTGATATTAGAGGCATTAGCCCTTCTTATTGCATGCATAAGATTATACTAGAGAAAGAACATACCCCTAGAGTAGACCACCAACGTAGGCTGAATCCCTCTATGAAAGAGGTAGTTAAGAAAGAAATAATAAAATGGTTAGATGCTGGTGTGATCTTCCCCATAGCTAGTAGTTAGTGGGTGAGCCCTATACAATGTGTACCTAAAAAGGGTGGGATGACTGTGGTAGTCAATGAGAACAATGAACTGATTCCAACTAGGACTGTCATAGGATGGAGAGTTTGCATGGATTATAGGAAGCTAAATAAAGAGACCAGGAAAGACCATTTCCCTCTACCCTTTATTGACCAAATGCTAGACAGAATAGCTGGTAGAGCCTACTACTGTTTCTTAGACGGTTATTCAGGTTATAACCAGATCACTATAGACCCTAAGGATCAAGAGAAGACCACCTTCACTTGCCCTTTTGGAACTTTTGCCTTTCGCAGAATGCCTTTTGGCTTATGCAATGCACCGGCGACTTTCCAAAGGTGCATGTTGGCAATCTTCTCTGATTTGGATGAGTCCATGATAGAGATATTCATGGATGATTTCTCAGTCTTTGGGGATTCATTTACAAACTGTCTAGAGAATTTAGGACAGGTCTTGGCTAGGTGTGAGGAGACCAACCTAGTCCTCAATTGGGAAAAGTGCCATTTCATGGTGGATGAAGGGATTGTCTTAGGACATAGAGTGTCGAGGGCAGGTGTAGAAGTTGACCGAGCGAAAATAGAAATCATAGAGAAGTTGGTAGAGCCTCAGAATGTCAAGGCCATTAGGAGTTTCTTAGGGCATGCTGGCTTCTACAGAAGGTTCATTAAGGACTTTTCTAAGATAGCCAAGCCTCTGTGTGAGCTTCTAGAGCTAAATAGGCCATTCATCTTCTCTAAGGAATGTTTAGTAGCTTGGAAAACCCTTAAGGAAGCACTAGTCACAGCACCTATTATAGTAGAACCAGATTGGGATCTCCCATTTGAGATGTTATGTGATGCTAGTGACTATGCTATAGGGGTTATGTTAGGACAGAAGATTGACAAGCTAACACACCCTATATACTATGCTAGTAAAACCCTGAATGAGGCTCAATGTAATTATACAACTACTGAGAAAGAGATGCTTGCTGTAGTGTTTGCTTCTGAGAAATTTAGAAACTATATTGTAGGCACTAGGACAATTGTGTACACTGACCATTCTGCTTTAAAGTACCTTATGAGGAAGGCTGATGCTAAGCCTAGGTTGATTAGGTGGGTACTGCTGCTGCAAGAGTTTGATCTAGACATTAGAGATAAGAAAGGAAGTGAAAATGTGGTTGCGGATCACCTGTCTCGATTGCAGCACAATTGCGAAAAAATTGCGGAACCCGCAATTTCTGATGCTTTTATTGATGAACATGTCTTTGTATTGACTCATCGTGATAACGATGAGGAACCTTGGTTTGCTGACATTGCTAACTTCCTTGCATCACAGGTGTTACCAGTTTTCAAGGGAGGACAAGAGAAGAAGAGGTTCCTTCATGAAGCAAGGAAATTCATCTGGGATGACCCCACACTTTACAAAACATGTGCTGACGGCTTGCTCAGGAAGTGTGTTTCAGCTGCTGAGGCGAAGTCTGTGCTGCAGCACTGTCACACGGCTCCTTATGGTGGACACTTTGGTGGCCAAAGAACAGCTGCCAAGGTATTTCAGAGTGGCTACTATTGGCCAACGATCTTCAAGGATGCCCACAACTATGCCCACAGCTGTGATGAATGCCAAAGAACAGGTAACCTCAGTCGGAAAGATGAGATGCCTCTCACCTACATCTTAGAGTTGGAGCTCTTTGATGTGTGGGGCATTGATTTCATGGGGCCATTTCCTCCATCGTCAGGTAACCTTTACATCTTGGTAGCAGTAGATTACGTATCCAAGTGGGTAGAGGCCATAGCATGTCCTAATAATGATGCTAAAACAGTCATAAAATTCTTGCATAGGCACATTTTTACTAGGTTTGGGACACCTCGTGCTGTCATTAGTGATGAGGGGACACACTTCATTAATAAGGCTATGGAGAGAGTGTTGGCTAAGTATAACATTAGACATAGAGTAGCCACTCCTTATCACCCACACTCGAATGGTCAGGCTGAAATTTCAAATAGGGAGATTAAGAACATCCTAGAAAAAGTGGTCAAACCTAACAGAAAGGACTGGTCATTTAAACTCGAGGATGCACTTTGGGCGTATAGAACTGCATATAAGACACCCCTAGGTATGTCTCCTTACAGACTTGTATATGGTAAAGCTTGTCATCTTCCATTTGAGTTAGAAATTAAGGCATTTTGGGCACTAAAAGAGTTGAATTATTGCGTGACCGATGCGGGAACGTTGCGGTCTTTGCAATTACATGAGCTTGATGAGCTTAGACAAATGTCTGATGAAAATGCCAAAATGTATAAGGAAAAGACCAAGATTTGGCACGATAGTAGACTTAGGATCAAGGACTTTAAGAAAGGCCAACTTGTTTTATTATTTAACTCACGATTGAGGTTATTTCCAGGCAAATTAAAGTCCAGATGGTCAGGTCCTTTCATGATTACTAATGTGTTTGTTCATGGTGCTATTGAGATAAAGAACTTGCAGCAAGGACAACCATTCATGGTTAATGGTGCAAGGTTGAAGCACTACTATGAGGAAGGAGATGTGAAGACTCTCTCGGTCTTCCTCTTGACTGAAGCATGAAATTAAGAACGAGAGAGGACGAGTGATTGCTGTGCTCGTCAACATGAGGCTCATGCCTTAGTTTATTTTTTGCGATTTTCCGGTTATCGTTTGTGTGTTTTGTTGTATGATTTTAATTACGAATTTGATGTTGATTTTATTTCTTTTTGTAGGGAATCAATAGAGGGAATCAAGGAGAGTAAATCCAGCTTTAAAAATCAAGAAAATATTGGGCCAAATAAAAGATACGGATGAGCAAAGATTGACATTTAGATGGAAAAAAAATCTCCAACGGTCACTAAAATTGCGCTGGATTTGCAGGATCCGCAAAAATATAGCCGTTGGGATTTATCCGTTTTCTTTATATCCGTTGAGACGCGCGTTGATCTATACGATTTCCCAAGTATCTGAACTCCAAGAAAGCTCTTTTCTCTTCATCTTTGATTCTTCTCTCCAAATCTCCAAGATTCAACAATGGTGCTAACAAGGGCCGAACGATCTGCGTCCAAGAAAAGGGCTGATGAAGCTGAAACGGCTGCGAGGGAAGCACTGCTTGCCTTGGCTGGGGCTGACGCCGCGCGAACTGAACGCCTTCCCAAACTACCGATTCGCAAGAAGAAGTGGAAGGTCGTCACGGAGATCCCTGCTGGACCTTCTGAACCAGCAGGCACACCCAAGAAGCGACGATGGAGTATGGCGGTGGCCGAGGAAGAAATCAAGGAAAAGACTCCCTCTGTGGAGAGTCAAGAATTGGGCCAGCCATCTCACGAGTCAGCCGAGCGCAGCCTTTCACCAGCCCCACCGGTGCAGAGCCCTGAGCTCTCCTCATCGCCACCAGCGCAGAGCCCTGAGCAGCCGTCTTCACCACAGAGTTCTGCACAGACACCTACAGCAGAGCAAAGAACCACGCCGTCGCACACTTCCCCACGGCCTGACCCTGAATTCCCATATGGGGAGTACCAAGAATCAACGCAGGGCAGTGGGGAAGGTGAGGAAGAAGAGGTTTTCTCTCCGTTGAGGGAAGCCAATCCTGAGAGTCCTGCGCAGAAGGATGATTCCATGGAAGAGACGCTGGGGGCGTGCCTCCAGCAGATCACCATCGAGGCAAAGCTCAAGAAGAAGAAGAAGGCCAAGATTCTCAAGGCCAAGCGGTCCAAGAAGCTGAAAAAGAAGAAGGCCAAGAGGGCGCCTTCATCAGAAAAGGAGAGCACTGAGCCATCGCTCAAGAGACTCAAGGTTGAGGCTGCGGAGTCAGCCAAACCAGCAGACAAAGGGAAGGCCAAGCTTTACCCTGAAGATGAGCCTCAGTCAGTGAGGTATGTGTCCTCTGACGCTGAGTCCAGGGGTATTGAACTGAGAAAGAGGGAGTTGCTGCATGAGAAAGGCTTCCTCGACAGACCTGCTGACCTGCCGCAATTCTTGCGCACAGGCATTGTGAATCACAGCTGGGAGGAGTTGTGCAGGCCACCCAATCCGGCTTACACGAGTATGGTATACGACTTTTACGCCAACCTGCGAAACTCTGAGGAGGGGCTGTCTGTGGTTAGGGGAGTAGAAGTGGACTACTCAACAAAAGCCATCAACGAAGCCTATGGCCTCAAGGGCCAAAAACATACTGACTATGCGAGGATCGTTGATGAGCCTACTGAGGCAGTCCTGGAGGAGGCCATTCGAACCATTGGCCAGCCTGAAGCATCCTGGACCGTGTCACGCAATGGAAGGCACACTCTCATGAGTGGCAACCTCACAGCTAAGGCGGCTGTATGGTTTGCATTTGTGAGGAGGAAGCTGTCCCCCGTGACTCATGAGACCACCATCAACCAGAGCAGATCGCTGCTGGTCTATGCCATCATGCGAGGTCTCACGGTCAACGTAGGTGAAATCTTGTCAGCCGCCATTGCTGAGTGCGCCAAGAAAGGTAAGGGACCATTGTTTTTCCCTAATACCATAACTAAACTCTGTTTGCTTGCAGGGGTTCCCATTGAGCGAATGGAGCAGCAGATGGCTTACACGGGCCACTTGGAGCTGCCTGCTGGCTTAAGGCTGAAGAGGAAGGGGAACATGGAGTTCGAACTGGATAGGTTGGCTGCTGATCAGTCACTGTCCATGGCTTGCCTGATGGATATGCAGAAGAGGATGGCTCAATGGGCCACTTACGCGAAGGCACGGGACAAGGAAGTTGCAGACCAACTTGGGTGCATCTTCCCTGACTTCCCCACGAATCTCCTGAATCCATGGGTGCCTCCACGACCACGACAACCTGATGAGGATGAAGGCATTTGAGTGCTGGTTTGAATTGCACTGAAGGGAGTATTGTTGTTCCCTTAGAAAAAAAACAAAATCTGCTTTCTGATAGACCATGTGAATTATGCTGTTTTTAGTACAATTTTGATCTGTTTTAGTTGCTTAGTTTTATGTTTTTAAATTGCTTAGTATAGCCTGCTGCTAGCTGATTAGGTAGGATAGTTTAGGTTTATTTTTGTTGAGCTTGAACGACTGGATAAAGCATGCTTAGGGGCCTTAGTAACTGATATATCTGCCCTGACTTGATTGCGAAATAATTGCGGTACCCGCAATTTTTATTACTGAAAGCATGTTTTGGACTGTCTGCTTAGCTAGGCTGTGATCTGTTTAAATTCTATCTTTTGCTGCTATCATGACTACCTTATATAGCTTATCTAAATGCATGCTGGATGAGTGTCATAGGACACCCTTTGATAGTTTAAATTAACCTCTAAATAGCTCAGCATGCATAGCTGTAAGTCCTTGCCTGTCTGTTTTTCAACTTCCTGCTGCTGTGATATTTTCTTTTAGAATGTTCTGTCTATGCCTAGGGCTTTTAGATTCTCTTTGTTTTACCTTAGACTAGATGCTTCTAGGATAGTTTGGGGGTGTGCCACCTCAGACACTCATTGGGGACAATGAGTAGTTGAAGTTTGGGGGAGGCCACCCTAGGCCTAGGAACATTCCTCTCTCCCTTAAAACATAAGCATTCTTCTTCTCCTTGACAAAAATAATGAACTGAAAAAAAAAATAGAATAAGGAGGGGAGTCTCTCTTAGGTTGCTGAGTAATCAGTGCCAAGTGTGTAACCCACAAGTGGCATTGCATCAAAAGGCAACCAAAGGAAAGGCTCCACCTGAGAAAGAAAAAAAAAGGAAAAAGTAGGGAGGAAGAATGTATACCTCGGAGTTGCAACTTTGTGGCTTAGATGTCCTATTTAAAAAGAACTCTGATCCTCAATTAGCTAAGCACAAAGTTGTAGCTTGTAGGGTTGTTTAGGGAGATGAGTGTATATCCAATGTAGTGATGCCAGGGTTTAGGTTGTTCTCTTAAAGCACTACTGTCACTGTTAATACTAAGACTGGCATGACTCTAAGGAATCCTAGGTAGCTCATAAATATAAACTAGAAGCATGTACTGAGTCTGGGGTAAAACTAGGTAGAAGTTGAAACCTTAGGGATAGTGGCATGATATGATAAAAGCAGGTAGATCAGTTGTAGGGAGTTAATAAAAGCAGTAGGAGTTTTAGGCATGCGAAATCAGAAGAAGCTGGATGAGAGGGTAGTTTTAAGCTCAGAAGTGTGTCACAAGACAGCACTGCTATAGATGAGAATATAGGGGAGTCAGTAAGTGGTTAAAAAAAAAGAAACAGCAGCCTAAGAAAGTCCTTAGATTGCTCGAGGACAAGCAAAACCTTAAGTTTGGGGGTGTGTTACGTCTCCAAAAGTGACCTTTTTAGGACTTAATTAGCTTAGAAAGATGTTCACTCTTAGGTGTTTTTGATAGCATTTAGCCTAGACCTATGCTTAAATATGAGAATTAGAAGAAGGTAGCTAAATTAGGACTTATGTACAATAGGAAAGAAAAGGGTTGAAAACCGAAGGAAAAGAATGAAAAAACTGCATTGAGACAGCATTGCGAAAACATTGCGGACACCGCAATGTTTCAAGTGAAAACCGTAAGTTGACTGATCTTTTTCTGTTAATTTCCGTTATTTCAGGGATTCGTTCTTTCTCCTCCATCCATTCTGAAGTACGACGTTGAAGATTGATGGTTCTCCTTGGCCCAAATGCACCTGCAGATTACTATAAATAGGGGTCAAAGTCGAGGGTTCAAACATCATCCGAAAGCGTAGAAGTCTTCTCGCAGCTCCATCTTTTCTCCTGTTTTCCTTTGCCGTCTGTTGGTTTGCGAAGCTCAGCTGTTGGAATCGATAATCTGATAGGAAGGAGAGGAGATTTGTCTTCTCTCCCGATTGGATTCATCCAAGCAAGGCTGCTCTTTCTCATCCTTCAGCCGAGGCAGTTGCGACGAGGCGTCCAAGCTCATTTACTTGCTTTCTGTCTTCATTTCTACTTTCCAGCGTTGTTTAGTTGTTGTTCCTGTTCTAGTGGCTAGTTTATTGCATTTCGTGGTGTTCTGTCTTTTTGTTATTCATTTTAAGTGTTCTTTTATTCCTTCAAACAATCAAGTAATCAAACGCAAAATTCAGTATTTCACAGTTTCCTATCTTTGCAACTCACTGTCTTACCTTGCTGTATTAAGCTTATTTCTCTTCTAAACATGTCTCTTTCATCTTTTATTTCTGTTTACCCTATATCCATGAGTAACTAAGTCACTTAGGGGCATGCTAATGACAACACTATAGGCTAAAAAACGTGAACCAAGCATGTAGGATAGCTCTCGAAGCATTGATTGTATGTAAGCTTCATCCCACGGGCAATTTCGATTGGCCATCCATTTTGTCCAAAGAACTCCTAACCTCTGGAAGGAGTAAGAGTTCAGAGTCATACACTCATGCTAGCCTTTCAAGGTAGCCAGAAAACGACCTAGGAATAGGCGTTTTCCTAGTACAAACCATAACTTTCTGCTTTAACAAGATGCTTAAGACCTTACTTGGACATGAGTAAACTAAAGAATCTAATGCATGGAATCGGACGATACATGAGATTGAGATAGTTTGATGCATAGTGAGTAGATCCAGTGCTTGAGAATCGTATAAAAATGCCTATAGGATAGTCATTGGTAGCCCTTAATTCACCATTTTACACACTTTCGCTGTCGGTAACATTGCGGTAGAATTGCTGTTTCCGCAATTCTGCTAAGTTAAAAATTCTGTTTAGCTGTTTTCTTCTTCATTTATTAATCTCGTCTCTTTTCATTTGAGTTTAGCTTTGACTTGCACTTGTTTATGTTGCTACCCTCTACGTATTCAGTAGGAAATAGACAATTTAAAACCAATTCTACCCCATCAAATCCACCCTTTCTTTCTTAACTTTACACTTCACGAGTAGCTTATAATAAATCTCTGTGGGAAAACGAATGAAAAAATACTTACTACTTGCTATAGGATCATGTATGCTTGCATGTTCTGAGTGCTCTCTCTATCTTATTGCTTATTTATTTTAACACATTGAGCACGCAACAGTGCCTGTGACGATAGAGGAGAAGCAATTGGCCTATGCTGGCCACCTTGAGCTGCCCAACAACCTGAGGATGAGAAGGAGAGGCAATATGGAGTTCGAGCTAGATAGACTTGCAGTTGCACAATCAATGTCCATGGCCTGCTTGATGGACTTACAAAGTAAATTAGCCCAATGGGCTTAGTACTCCCAAGCAAGAGACCAGGAACTAGATGAACACCTACGGTGCGAGTTCCCTACTTTTCCAGCTGGATTGTTGAGCCCCTGGATGCCTCCGAGCGAGAGGAGTGCTGAAGAGGACAAGGATGAATGAATGAATGCCACAGACTGATGGCATTCGAGGGAGTATTTCTTATCCCTCTCAAAACCTGTTTTTCTGTAACTAGTTACCCCCCCCCCCCCCCCCCCCCCCCCCAATACCAATTGTTGCTATGTTGTGATTTCCCTAATTAGCTAGAGTTAGAGTAGCTTAGTTTAGTTTAACTTCGTATGATTAGTTAGCTTAGATAGTTTTTTCTGTTGCCTGTAGTTGTTTACAAATGGAATAGTGCATGGTAGTATCATTGCGATTTCTTTGCGAACAACGCAATGTTTTGTTCTTTTTAGCATGCTGTTATATGACTTTCTGCTGGTCTATCTGTCTTTAATTCTCAATATTTGACTGCATTTCTGATGTCCATAGGTAGTCTGTCTATTGAGCATGCTGGATGAGTGTCGAGTACACTCTTGTTAGGTTTAATTAGCTTCATAAAATGTTGAGCATGTGCCTCTGTTAGACCTTACCATTTTTTATTTTAGTAAATTTCTGCTAATGAGTTATCTGCACTATGAGGGTCATTCTATCCCTAGGAGTTTTAAATTCTGTCTGGTTTTTACTTAGACTAGATGCTTCTAAGATAAGTTTGGGGGTGTGCCACCTCAGACTCTCATTGGGGACAATGAGAATTTTTAGTTTGGGGGAGGCAGCCTCTAGTCCTAGGAGCACTCCTCTCTCCCTTGAAAAAGACATGTTTCTTCTTAAAAAAAAATAGAATAAAGCAAAGGAAAAGAAAAGGGCATTGTCTTCCTCTAAGGATGTTGAGTAATCAGGGCCATTTGTGTAACCCACAAGTGGCACTGCATCAAAAGGCAATTCAAGGAGAAGATTTTTGCCAAAAAGAAAAATAAAAAGAAGGAAAATAAAAGAAGAATAACGTGTGCCAGAAAGCTGCAGCCTAGGTGCTTAAATGTCCTGTGAAACTGAACTCTGATCCTAAGTAGCTAAGCACAGGGTTGTAACTAGAAGGCTTGTCGAGGGAGATGAGTGTCTATCCAACATAGTGGTGTCAGGTCTTAGTCTGTTCTATGGATACTGAACTCTGATACTTGTGTGATCTAAGGCTGACATGACTCTAAGGATTCCTAGGTAATTCAAAAAATAAAAACATTAGAAGCATGTACTGAGTCCGAGTTAAAACTAGGGAGAGTTTTGAAAGCTTAGGGATGACTGCACAATGAGCTCAATGATGTAGGCAGATAAACCAAAAGATAGGAAGTTAGTAAAAACAAAAGGTTTTAAAGGCAAGGGAAATCAGAATAGACAGAATATGAAGTTAGTGTTAACCTAGGAGAGTGTCACAGGACAGCAATGCCTTTTACAGTGAACCTAGGGAAGTCAGCAAATCAGTCAGGTGGAGTTTAAAAGACAAGAGTTAGCAACTAATTAGAGAGAAAGTAAGCCTTTATATTGCTCGAGGACGAGCAATAACTCAAGTTTGGGGGTGTGTTACCTCTCCAAAAGTGCATTATTTAGGGCTTTAATTACCTAAAAATCATGGAAGTTCTTGAGTGTTTTTGTTAGAAGGTAGCTTAATGTGTGCTTAAAAGTGAGAATTTGAGAAATGATGCTAAATCAAGGCTTATTTGGAAAAGGAACGAAAAAGGATGCAAAATGGTGAAAATAGAGCTAAATTGTACATTGCAGGAGCATTGCGGGAAAATTGCGGACTCGAAATGGAATCAGCCAAAACATAGCATTGCGGCCCTCGCAAGGAAACAACAACGCCAGTCTTCTTTTGCTGCATTTTTCCAGCCGTCAGTCGTCGTTGTTGCGATTGTCCAGCCGCCTAACCTTTCTATTGCTGCCACGTGGGAGGCTGTTACTCCAGAATGGATGGAGATCCGTGGCTGAAGGTACCTGTAAAAGCTATAAAAGGAGTTGAATGGCGATGGAAAACACAATCAATCAGAGTGCGAGGAGATCCCGATTGTGAAGAAACCTGCAGACAAAACCTTTCTCCCGTTTGTTGGATCGAAGAAACAAGCCCTTGGCATTAATAATTCGAGAGGAAGAAGAGAAGATCCTTCTTCTCTTCTGATTGAAATTGTCCCCAAGATCAGCTAATCTTCCCCTTCATCCGAGGCGATTCACGACTTGGAAGATCCTCACGCCTTTACAGCTTTCTTTACTGCTTTTTAACTACTTGCTGTCTATTTGAGATGTTGTTCTGAATTATCTACTGCACTCGTTCTGTATCGCTTTCGAACTATCGCACGCTTGTCTTACGAAGAGTTTTGTACTTTGCTTTTTAAAGAAGAGTAATCAATAGTTTTGTTGAGTTCTTCATCTTATCATTTCTTCATCAATTAATTTTACTAAGTTCTTCAATTCATGTTTTATCAACTCATCTCCTTTAATTCTTTGAAAACCGTGAGTAACTAATCTAATAGGGGTCTGCTAGAGATGAATCTATAGGCTAGAAGTATGTGAATTCAACATGTAAAGTAGCATGAATGCATTGAATGTATGTGATCTTCATCCCATGGGCAATTTCGACTGGCCATCCATTTTGTCTAAAGAATTCCTAACCTCCGGAAGGAGTAAGAATTCAGAGTCATCCATTCATGTTAGCCTTTTATGGTAACCAGAGAGTGGCCTAGGAATAGGCATTCTCCTAGCACGTTCGTTAGCATAAGTGTATAAATAGGTGCTTAAGCCTTACTTGGATATGAGTAACTTAAAGATCTAATGCATGTAATCGAAAGATGCATGAGGCCTAGCTAAAACGATGCATGAAATGTTAAATTGTTGTTGAATGATCATAGACAAATGCCTATAGAGAACTCTCAAGTCGACCTTGCTGTCTTACTTTAGATTTTAAATCATTGTTATTTTATTGCAAGAATATTGCGAGAACCGCAATAACCATTTCTGCCTTTTGCCTTAGTCTTTTCCGTGGGTTTTTATCCTTTGCGAAACCATTGCGAAAGAATTGCGAGAACCGCAATTCTACTTTTCCACATTATAACTCTACCTCTTTGCTAATTTTGCATTTATGCTCACATTCTTCGTGCATCTTCTAAATTCCCGTACCTCAACCCAAAATCTATCCAATTTAAGTTACCTTATCTAATCTAACACATCAAATCGCTAGTCACTAAACTTAATCTCTGTGGGAAAACGAATTAAATTATACTTATCACTTGTTGCAGACCATGTATACTTGCATGATCTGAGTGCTCTTTACACCTTTAATTTTACATACACACTGAGCACGCAACACTAGTCCTTAAAAAGGTGAAGTTTGCCCGTAGTCAGATACATTGTGCAGTGAAACTGCAGGTAAGCTGAAACGAAGGCAAATTTGACATGTTAGGCGCTCTTGGAGATAAAAAAAAAAAAAAAAAAAAAAATCATGTTGATAAAATGCTTTAAGCCTTGTGATCTGTTGCTTGCTCTAATGTTGAAAAGCCTTTAGAATGTTCTTATTCGCCAGAAGTAAAGGGAAAACGAAATATAGGGTCAGTTAAGAGCGCCCTAAGTTTATAAGAAATAAGGAATGGGAGCTAAGCACACACACACATAGGGAGTAGTAGTCTAATTTTTTCTGAAATGTTCTCAATCATTGTATGCATGCAAGTACTTCCTTCCGATACAATTGCTTTGTTTCCTTTAGTACTGAGAATTGAGTCCTCAGCATGCTAGTTGATTTCTAAGGGGTTAATTCTGAATTCTGTATTGCTCGCGGACTAGCAAGATCTTAAGTTGGGGGGTGTTTGATAGCTCTATTTTGGAGCTATATTTCACTCCCTAATTCTAGTTAAAACCGTGTTTAAATGTGTTTATATGCCTTGATTATAGGTGATCGTCGGTAAAGAGCTCGTGAAGCCCATTTGACGTTGTTCGGGGCTAAGTAGGCCATTTTAAGGCCTCGAGAACACTTTGGGAAAGAAGAAACCCAAAAAGATGAAGTTTTGCCAAAAGGAAAATTTTAAAGGCAAAATATTTTTCTCAAACCCGAGAGCAAGCATCGAGATGAAGCGTCGAGACGTTATGAAGTTTCGCGCGCTGCATTTTTCCGTCCGTAGTGTCTCGACTCTACGGCGAGTATAAATAGAATTTGTCTGATTTTAGGTCGGGTTGTCTTGTCTCTCTCGGTTTCTGCACCAGAAAATTCCAAAGTTGGGTGGTTTTCCACCATTGTTGAAGGCCTTGGAGCTTGGAATGAAGATCTTTGGAGCTCCACCTACATGAGAGAGTAGTTAGTAAGTGTTTAGCTTGAGATTGTAAAAGATTTGTTTAATTAGAGTATTTTAGGGAGATTAGAGCTTAATCTTTTTACTTAGCTTAAACCTTGAGCATGATTCATCTCCTTTGCTTAATCTTAGTGGTTTGTTTACATAATGGGCAGTAGATCTTGATTGTTTACTTATCACACCATTAATAGATTATGATGCCTTGCCTCTCTTAATCACCTTAGTGACAAAAGTTTGATTATGCAATTGATGCATTGGCTTCCATGTTATCCTTGTATTAATCTCTCTTGGAATTTGAATTCAAATCGATATACTATCTTTGGCTTTCGATTTAGATAATCGTCGCAATTAGCCCGTTACTAACAATTGGTCTTGGGAGAGCATTGGCCCCCAATATCCAATTCTTACGTTTAATTAGCGTAATTTATTTCTCTGATTAATATCCATGGGGCGTGTTTATTTTGATTTCTCGAATAGGCAAATTGTGTGTTCATTCGTTTTAGCTAACTTTTTCGTTAGTCAATGATCTAAAATTGCTCTAATTATCAATCCTAAGCATCCCAAGTTAAATACTTTTGTCAATTTTGCGTTCCCTTCATTTATTAATTTTCCGTTAACTTGTTCTAGAATTGTTTCAAAATCCCAAACCTTGTGTTTTCTTATTTAATAAATTTAATTGAATCAAGTTGAATTTAATCTAATTCCCTACGGATCGACCCCGTTACCATTAAGCTACAAATACCTTGGTGGAATCGGGTTTATAAATTTTATTTTGGCGGGTCTCGACAGCCCGAGATTTATAGGACATTCAAAAATCCTATTACCACGTGCGAACTTTAACATTCCGTAAAACATACAAATGAGGCTCCCCTCGCCTAGGGAGAGGATAGAGGTCCCGCTCCTAGGGGAGGTTGTTCTATATCGGAATATGTTTCCACAGGGGGCTTAGGCTTTCGTTGGCCCCTATGTCCCAACTTTTCTTGAAAGAAGTGGGATTTGCCCCGGCACAGCGGGCGCCGAACATGTGGGCCTACTTCTTCTCCCGTTGTATCTTGTGGAACCAGTATGAGGATAGTTTTGAGCTATCCGTGGAGCAACTGTTGCACACCGATCAGTTAAATCCTGTGCCGACGAACCCCAATCGTTACTACTTGTCAACAAAGCTGTCGTGGAAGAAGTTCGTGGAGAATCCTTCGTCCGTGAAGGGTGATAGCTCCAAAATAGAGCTATTATTTACTCCCTAATTATAGCTAAAACCATGCTCAATATTGATTAAAATGCCTTTTTATAGGTGAACTCATGGTCGAGAGCTCGAGGAGTCTGAGGACGTATTTCGGGACTTAAAGCGACGTTTTAGAGCTTCATGGACGCATCGGGAGTGAAGGGGCTTGAAGAATTGAAGAAATGGCAAAAAATTTCATGGAAAGGAAATTTTTGGCCACCAAACCCGAGAGCAAGCGTTGATTGGCAGCGTCGAGACGCTGGCTCAACGCTGCCCCGACGATTTCCGGAGATTGACGAGCGCCCCAACGTCGAGCGCGCGCGCTCAACGCCCGCTCAACGCTGTCTGAGCGTCTCGACGCTACCCCGCGCGCGCGCTGCCAACTTAGGGCACAACGTCGAGACGCTGCCCTAGCGTCTCGACGCTCCGACGACTTTAAAGCCTTCTTCTCCGATTTTTGGCGATTTTTATCTTCCATTTTCGATTTCCACCATTGTTTTAAGCTCGGGTGGGAGCTCCAAACGCCATATTCTGCCCTTTTCTCTTCAATAAAGCTTCAACATTAATCGTTTCTCTTGATTTGCACAGCGGGGAGCTAAGGTAAGTGCTCTAATTTGAGGATAAGGGTGTCTTTGATGCGATTCATGAGGGTTTTGGTTCTTTAATTCCGAGCTTAGCATGACTGATTGGGCATTTACTCTTTCTTGCTTAATCCATGACTGTGTTAGATTTCTAGACGGACAATCTCGTTTTCTAGCATGCTCTATTGTTATAGATTAGCGATGTCGTACCTCTCCTAATCGACTTAGTAACACAGAGGAGTAGAACAAATCGAAGTATCATATTAAACGTTGTGAATGTTGATTACTTCAGGGTTGTCGGGTAATCAATTAGCATTTAGGATGTTTAATTGAATGTTCGTCATAAAATGCTAGTTACTGCTTTAGTTAATTTAGAACTGATCAATCCGAGTTAATTAATAGCATCGTTTAAATAGAATTGAAAATTCTGATTAATTTATATGTGGCCGGTTGCTTCAGGGTTGTCGGGCAACCGTTTATGTGTTTATTTATGCTTTTGAGAAGTATGTTTGAATCCCAATGAATCGAGTCGCATCAAGGTCAACCCCGACCCCGTGACTGTGGTTGGACGTGCCTCGCCTATCCCAAGTTGTTGGAATAATGATAAGGGCATTAGGTTTATGCTGGCTCCCATATCACATAAAGCTCTTCCCACATGCTTGCCTTCTAATTCCACTGGCAGAGTGAAGGAACCAGGATCCTTCTCTTTCTTTGGCAACTTGTTCTGGAGTATGGCACTACACTCTTCCGTGAGATTAATCGTTTCAAACTCCCCAATGACTTTCTTATTAGTTATGATGTCTTTCAAAAACTTTACATACGTTGGCATGGACTGTAAAACTTCAACAAAAGGAATGTTCACATGAACTTGCTTCAGGATTTCCAAAAATTTATAGAAATGAGCTTCCTGTTCCTGCTTCTTTCTAAGTCGTCTAGAAAATGGAGGTGGTGGCACATAAGTAGGCAAATTGCGTTGTCTAATGACAGGGGGAGGCCTAGGAATCTCTTCTGGTTCCTCAATGATGGGCTCAAGCCTCGCCCTTGTTGTTCTTGGTTGCACTTGGTCAATGTTAGGCAGAGGGTCCAGTGGAGCACTAGACTCTTCATTCTCTACTCTCTTTGGTACTTCTCTGCTACTAATCACCAATGGCCTTCCACTTCGTAGTTCAATAGCTTGAACTTGTTCCTTACCATCCCTTCTAGGATTCTCAGTATCAGCAGGCAGTCTGCCTTGGGGCCTATTCTTTAGCTCATTTGCCAATTGCCCAATTTGATTCTCTAAACTTCTCGAAGTTGTTTGCTGACTCTGCAAGGTTGCATAATTCTTTGCTATATATTCCTTCAGCAAGCTTTCCACTGATGTTCCCATCGGGTGGTTACTGGCATACTGTTTTTGGTATGGAGGTTGAGTACTTTGAGTGAACCCAGGTGGTTGTTGCGTGCTCAATGTGTTAATAACAATGAGAAATAAGAGAGAGAGAGCACTCAGAACATGCAAGCATACATGGTCTTACAGCAAGTAGTAAGTATATTTCATTCGTTTTTTCCACAGAGACTCATTTTTAGTTATTCGCGAAGTGTATTTGTTAAGAAAGATGGGGTGGATTTGATGGGGTAAAATTGGTTTTTAATTATCTAATTTTTGCTGAATGTATAAAGGAATATAACATAAACAAATGCAAGTTGAAATTAGACTCAAAAGACAAGAGATGGAATTAATAAACGAAGAAGAAAACAGCTAAACAGAATGAAAATTTAGCAGAATTGCGGAGACCGCAATGTTATCGCAATTAACTGACGGCGAAAATGTGTAAATGGGTGAATTAAGGGCTACTAATGACTATCCTATAGGCCTTTTTATACGATTCTCAAGCACTGGATCTACTCTCTATGCATCAAACTCACTCTATCTCATGTATCGTCCGATTCCATGCATTAGACTCTTAAGTTTACTCGACTCAAAGTAAGGTCTTAATCATCTTGTTAAAACAGAAGTGTTTAGTTTGTACTAGGGAAACGCCTATTCCTAGGCCGTTTCCTGGTTACCATGAAAGGCTAGCATGATTATACGACTCTGAACTCTTACTCCTTCTAGAGGTTAGGAGTTCTTTGGACAAAATGGATGGCCAATCGAAATTGCCCGTGGGATGAAGCTTACATACAATCAATGTTTCGAAGGCGATCCTACATGCTTGGTTCACGTTTTTTAGCCTATAGTTCTGTCATTAGCATGCCCCTAAGTGACTTAGCTACTCATGGATATATAGAGAACAGAAATGTAAGATGAAACAGACATGCTTAGAAGGGAAATAAACTTAAAACAGCAAGACAAAACCGTAGCAGCAGAAGAAGGAAGCCGTGAAATGAAACTTGCACTCTGATTACTTTGAATGTTGAACGAACAAAGAGAAACTTAAAGGCAGTAATTCAAAGACAGACAACAACGAAATGCAGTAACTAAAACACTAAACTAGGAACAACAATGATCAAAACTGGAAATTAGAAGAAGAACGACAGAAAACAGTAAAATGGCGCTTGAAAGCTTCGTTGCAGTCGCCTCGAATGAAGGGGATGAAAGGTCAGCCTTGTTTGGATGAATCCAATCGAGAGAGAAGAAGAATCTCCTCTCCTTCCTATCAGATTATCGATTCCAACAGCTGAGACTCTCACTCCAATAGACGGCAAAGAAAAACGGGGAGAAAAAGTGGACTGTGAGAAGGCTTCTACGCTTTCGGATGATGATCAAACCTCCGACTTTGGCCCCCTTTTATAGTAGTTTGCAGGTGCGTTTGAGCCAAGGAGAACCATCAATCTTCAACGTCATATATCAGAATGGATGGAGGAGAAAGAACGAATTCCTGAAATTACGGAAATTAACAGAAAAGGATCAGTCAACTTATGGTTTTCACTTGAATAATTGCGGCTTCAGCAATGTTTTCGCAATGCTGTCGCAATGCAGTTTTTTTCATTCTTTTCCTTCGGTTTTCAACCCTTTTCTTTCCTATTGTGCATAAGTCCTAATTTAGCTACCTTCTTCTCATTCTCATATTTAAGCATAGGTTTAGGCTAAATGCTATCAAAAACACCTAAAAGTGTACATCTTCTTAAGCTAAATGGGTCCTAAATAAGTCACTTTCAGAGACTTAACACACCCCCAAACTTAAGGTTTTGCTTGTCCTCAAGCACACTAAGGACTTACCTAGGCTGTTGTTTCTTCTTCTTTAACCACTTACTAACTTCCTTATATTCTTGTCTATAGCAATGCTGTCCTGTGACACACTCCTTCGTTTAAAACTACCCTCTTATCTAGCTTCTTCTGACTTCGCTTGCCTAACATTCCTTCTGTTTTCATTGACTCCCTACAACTGATCTATTTGCTTTTGTCATATCATGCCACTATCCCTAAGGTTTCAAATTCTGCCTAGCTTTACCTCAGACTCAGTACATGCTTCTAGCTTTATTTTTAATGTGTCTAGGATTCCTTAGAGTCATGCCAGTCTTAGTATTAACGGTGACAGTAGTACTTTTAGAGAACAACCTAAACCCTGGCATCACTACATTGGATAAACACTCATCTCCCTAAACAACCCTACAAGTTACAACTTTGCCCTTAGCTAATTGAGGATCAGAGTTCTTTTTAAATAGGACATCTAAGCCACAAAGTTGTAACTCCTAGGTATACATTCTTCTTCCCTATTCCTTTCCCTTTTCTTACTTAGGTGGAGCCTCTCCTTTGGTTGCCTTTTGATGCAACGCCACTTGTGGGTTACACACTTGGCACTGATTACTCAGCAACCTAAGAGAAACTCCCCCCCTTTATTCTTTTTCCATTTTTTTTCAGTTCATCATTTTTTTTTTTTGTAAAGGAGAAGAAGAATGCTTATGTTTCTAAGGGAGAGAGGAATGTTCCTAGGCCTAGGGTGGCCTCCCCCAAACTTCAACTACTCATTGTCCCCAATGAGTGTCGGAGGTGGCACACCCCCAAACTTGTCCTAGAAGCATCTAGTCTAAGGTAAAACAAAGAGAAACTAAAGCCCTAGGCATAGACAAAACATTCGAATAGCAAATATCATAGCAGCAGAAAACTAAAAAAAACAGGCAGATAAGGACTGACAGCTATGCATACTGAGCTATTTAGAGGTTAATTTAAACTATCAAAGGGTGTCCTATGACACTCATCCAGCATGCATTTAGATAAGCTATAAAAGGTAGTCATGAAAGCAGCAAAAGAAAGATTTTAAACAGATTACAGCCTAGCTAAACAGACAGTCCAAAACATGCTTTTAGTAATAAAAATTGCGGGTACCGCAATTATTTCGCAATTAAGTCTGGGCATATATATCATTCACTAAGGCCCCTAAGCATGCTTTTTCCAGTCATTCAAGCTCTCTAAAAATAAAGCTAAACTATCCTACCTCATCATCTAGCATCAGACTATACTAAACATCATTAAAGACATAAAACTAAACATCTAAAACAGATCAAAATTGGACTAAAAACAGCAAAGTTCACATGATTAACAGAAAGCAGAAAATTGTTTTTTTTTTTTTCTAAGGGAACAGCAATACTCCCTTCAGTGCACTTCAAACCAGCACTTAAACTTCTTCATCCTCATCTGGTTGCCGTGGTCGTGGGGGCACCCATGGAGTCAGGAGATTTGTGGGGAAGTCAGGGAAGATGCACCCCAGTTGGTCTGCAACTTCCTTGTCCCTCGCCTGCGCATAAGTGGCCCATTGAGCCATTCTCCTCTGCATATCCATCAGGCAGGCCATGGATAGGGACTGTTCAGCAGCCAGCCTATCCAATTCAAACTCCATATTCCCCTTCCTTCTCAGCCTCAGGTTAGCAGGCAGCTCCAAGTGGCCCGTGTAGGCCATCTGCTGCTCCAGGCGCTCGGTGGGGACTCCTGCAAGCAAACATAGTTTGGTTATGGTGTTAGGGAAAAACAGTGGTCCCTTACCTTTCTTGGCGCATTCAGCAATGGCCGCAGTGATGACTTCTCCCACATTGATCGTGAGATCTCTCATTATCGCATACACCAGCAGCGATCGGCTCTGGTTGATTGTAGTCTCGTGAGTCACAGGGGACAATCTCCTTCGCACGAACGAAAACCAAACAGCTGCCTTAGCCGTGAGGTTGGCACTCATGAGAGTGTGCCTCCCATTGCGTGACACGGTCCAGGAAGCCTCAGGCTGGCCAATGGTGCGAATGGCCTCTTCCAGCACTGCCTCAGTAGGCTCATCAACGATCCGTGCATAATCTGTATGTGTTTGGCCTTTGAGACCATAGGCTTCGTTGATGGCCTTGGCTGAGAAATCCACCTCTACCCCTCTGACCACAGACAGGCCATCCTCAGGGCTGAGCACATTGGCGTAGAAATCATACACCATGCTCGTGTAGGCTGGATTGGGCGGTCTGCAGAATTCCTCCCAGCCATGGTTGATCACTCCTGCGCGCAAGAACTGCGGCAGGTCAGCAGGTCGGTCGAGGAAGCCTTTCTCGTGCAGCAACTCCCTCTTCCTTAACTCAACGCCCCTGGATTCAGCGTCAGATGAAACATACCTCACTGACTGAGGCTCGTCTTCAGGGTAGAGTTTGGCCTTCCCCTTATCTGCTGGCTTGGCTGACTCGGTAGCCTCAACCTTGAGTCGTTTGAGCGAAGGCTCAGTGCTCTCTTTGTCTGCTGAAGGCACCCTCTTGGCCTTCTTCTTCTTCAGTCTCTTGGATCGCTTGGCCTTGACAATCTTGGCCTTCTTCTTCTTCTTGAGCTTAGCCTTGATATTGATCTGCTGGAGGCATGCCCCCAACGTCTCTTCCATGGAATCATCCTGCTGTGCAGGACTCTCGGCACTAGCTTCCCGCACAGGTGAGACAACCTCTTCTTCCCCACCGTCCCCACTGCCCTGTGTTGATTCTTGATAATCCCCATATGGGAATTCGGGATCAGGCTGTGGTGAAGTGTGTGACGGCGTGGTATTGAGCCCTGCTGATGGTGTCTGCGCAGAACTCAGTGGCGAAGATGGCAGATCAGGACTCTGCGCTGGCGGTGAATCTGGGCTCTGCACTAGTTCAGATGGTGAAGGGTTGTGCACTGGTTCAGATGGTGAAGGGTTGTGCGCAGGTGAAGCAGATGGCGTCGAACCCTCTTTGGCTGACTCGTGGGACGCACGATCAGTTTCTTGACTCTCCACAGAGGGAGTCTTTGCTCTGCTTGGTTCGGCGGCCATCGCGACACTCCACCGGCGCTTCTTGGGCGTACCTGCTGGTTCAGAAGGGCCAGCAGGGATCTCAGTGACGACCCTCCACTTCTTCCTACGAACCGGAAGCTTGGAAAGAGGGCCGGTGCGAACAGCACCGTCATCTGCAAGGGTAAGCAGTGCTTCCCTCGCAGCTGCTTCAGCTGCGTCATCAGCCTTCTTCTTGGCTGCGGATCTTTCAGCCCGTGTGGACACCATTGTCGAATCTTGGAGATCTTGAGAGAAGAAACAAAGATGAAGAGAATCACAGAGTTCTTGGAGATCAGAGAATGGGAGAATCGTATCGATCGAGCGCCTTCTAACGGCTATAAAGGAAACGGAAAAATCCCAACGGCTCTTTTTTGCGGATCCAGCAATTCCAGCGCAATTCTAGGGATATTTTTTCATCAAAATCTCAAACTTTGCTCGTCCGTATCTTTTATTTGGCTCAACCGTTTCTTGATTTTTAAAGTTGGATTTACTCCCCTTGATCCCCTCTTTCGATTCCCTACAAAAACAAATAACACAAACATTAAATACGTAATTAAAATCACACCACAAAACACACAAACGATAACCGGAAAAAAGTGAAAAAATAAACTAAGGCATGAGCCTTATGTTGACGAGCACAGCAATCACTCGTCCTCTCTCGTTCTCATTGTCACGCTTCAGTTAAGAGGAAGGCCGAGAGAGTCTTCACATCTCCTTCCTCATAGTAATGCTTCAACCTCGCCCCATTAACCATAAATGGTTGGCCTTGCTGCAAGTTTTTTATCTCTATGGCACCATGAACAAACACATTAGTAATGACAAATGGACCCGACCATCTAGACTTAAGTTTCCCTGGAAATAGTTTCAACCGTGAGTTAAACAACAATACAAGTTGACCCTTCTTAAAGTCCTTAACTCTAAGTCTACTATCATGCCAAATCTTGGTCTTTTCCTTATACATCTTGGCATTTTCATAGGCCATATGTCTAAGCTCATCAAGCTCATGTAATTGTAAAGACCTTAGTGTTCCTGCATCTTTTACACAAAAATTCAATTCCTTCATGGCCCAAAATGCTTTGTTTTCTAACTCAAGTGGTAAGTGACAAGTCTTGCCATAAACTAGCCTATAAGGAGACATTCCCAGAGGTGTCTTATATGTTGTCCTATAAGCCCAAAGTGCATCCTCAAGCTTGAAGGACCAGTCCTTCCTATTAGGTTTGACTACTTTCTCTAGGATGTTCTTTATTTCCCTATTTGAAATTTCAGCCTGTCCATTTGAGTGTGGGTGATAGGGAGTGGCTACTCTATGTCTAATGTTATATTTAGCCAACACTCTCTCCATAGCCTTATTAATGAAATGTGACCCCTCATCACTAATAATGGCACGAGGTGTCCCAAACCTAGTAAAAATGTGCCTATGCAAGAAGTTGGTGACTGTTTTAGCATCATTATTAGGACATGCCTGGGCTTCTACCCACTTGGACACATAGTCCACTGCCACTAATATGTAGAGGTTACCTGATGATGGAGGGAATGGTCCCATGAAGTCAATGCCCCATACATCAAAGAGCTCCAACTCTAAGATGTAGGTGAGGGGCATCTCATCCTTTCGACTGAGGTTACCTGTTCTTTGGCATTCATCACAGCTCTGGCATAATTGTGGGCATCCTTGAAGATTGTTGGCCAATAGTAACCACTCTGAAATACCTTTGCAGCTGTTCTTTGGCCACCAAAGTGTCCACCATAAGGAGATGCGTGACAGTGCTGCAGCACAGACTTCGCTTCAGCAGCTGAAACACACTTCCTCAGCAAGCCATCAGCACAGGTTCTGTAAAGTGTGGGGTCATCCCAGATGAATTTCCTTGCTTCATGAAGGAACCTCTTCTTCTCTTGTCCTCCCTTGAAAACTGGTAATACCTGTGATGCACGGAAGTTAGCAATGTCAGCAAACCAAGGTTCCTCATCGTTATCACGATGAGTCAAAACAAAGATATGTTCATCAATAAAAGCATCAGAAATTGCGGGATCCGCAATTTTTTCGCAATTGTGCTGCAATCGAGAAAGGTGATCTGCAACCACATTTTCACATCCCTTCTTGTCTCGAATGTCCAAATCAAACTCCTGCAGCAATAACACCCACCTAATCAACCTAGGCTTAGCATCAGCCTTCCTCATAAGATATTTCAAGGCAGAATGGTCAGTGTATACAATTGTCCTAGTGCCTACAATATAGTTCCTGAATTTCTCACAAGCAAACACTACAGCAAGCATCTCTTTCTCAGTAGTTGTATAATTACATTGAGCCTCATTCAAGGTCTTGCTAGCATAATATACAGGATGTGTTAGCTTGTCAATTTTCTGTCCTAACATGACCCCTACAACATAGTCACTAGCATCACATAACATCTCGAATGGGAGATCCCAATCTGGCCCTACTATAACAGGTGCTGTAACTAGTGCTTTCTTGAGGGTGGTCCAAGCTTCTACGCATTCCTTAGAGAAGATGAACGGCCTATTTAGCTCTAGAAGCTCACATAGAGGCTTGGCTATCTTAGAAAAGTCCTTGATGAACCTTCTATAGAAGCCAGCATGCCCTAAGAAACTCCTAATGGCCTTGACATTCTGAGGCTCTACCAACTTCTCTATGATCTCTATTTTGGCCCTATCGACCTCCACTCCAGCTCTTGACACTCTATGACCTAAGACAATCCCTTCAACTACCATGAAGTGACACTTTTCCCAATTAAGGACTAAGTTAGTCTCTTCACATCTAGCTAAGACTTGTCTTAAATTATCTAGACAGTTGGCGAATGAATCCCCAAAGACTGAGAAGTCATCCATGAATATTTCTATCATGGACTCATCCAACTCAGAGAAGATTGCCATCATGCACCTTTGGAAAGTTGCCGGTGCATTGCATAAGCCAAAAGGCATTCTGCGAAAGGCAAAAGTTCCAAAAGGGCAAGTGAAGGTAGTCTTCTCTTGGTCCTTAGGATCTATAGTAATCTGATTATAGCCAGAATAACCATCTAAGAAACAATAGTAGGCTCTACCAGCTATTCTGTCTAACATCTGGTCAATGAATGGTAGAGGGAAGTGGTCTTTTTTAGTTTCCTTATTTAATTTCCTGTAATCCATGCACACTCTCCATCCTGTGACAGTCCTAGTTGGAATCAATTCGTTGTTCTCATTGACTACCACAGTCATCCCACCCTTTTTAGGTACACACTGTATAGGGCTCACCCACTGGCTACTAGCTATGGGAAAGATCACACCAGCATCTAACCATTTTATTATTTCTTTCTTGACTACCTCTTTCATAGAGGGATTCAGCCTACGTTGATGATCTACTCTAGGTGTGTGCTCTTCCTCTAGTATAATCTTATGCATACAATAAGAAGGGCTAATGTCTCTAATATCAGCAATAGTCCATGCAATAGCCTTCCTATGTTGTTTAAGCAATAAAATTAATTCAACCTCATGCTTCTCACTCAATTTAGAAGAAATGATAACAGGCAGAGTTTCATTACTTCCTAGATATGCATACTTGAGGTGAGTGGGTAGTGGTTTCAGTTCTAAAATAGGTGGATGCTCAATGGATGGCTTTAAAGGATTCACAGGTCTATCAGTCAAATCTATATTCATACATACATGTTGTGGTTTATCTACAGGCATATCCATTATGTCAGATACATTCAAGTCAGCTACATCTAATCCTACATATTCATTAGCATGCTTTGTTAATAATACATGCTCCAATTGTTCTTCCATTAAAGAATCAACTACGTCCATACTAGCACAGGATTCAAGGTCAGAGGGATACCTTAAAGCTTTATATACACTGAACTTTACCTCTTCATCATGAACCCTCATAGTAAGCTCACCTTTTTGGACGTCTATAAGTGCCCTACCTGTGGCTAGAAATGGTCTGCCTAGCAGGATGGGAACCTCCTTGTCTGCTTCATAATCCAGGATAATGAAATCTGCAAGGAAAATAAATTTGTCAACCTTTACTAAAATATCCTCAATTTTACCTTCTGGATATGCAATGGATCTGTCTGCTAGTTGGAAGGTGACAGTGGTTGGACGTGCTTCTCCTATTCCCAACTGGCGGAATAGTGAGAGGGGCATGAGGTTTATGCTGGCGCCCAGGTCACAAAGCGCTCTGCCCACGTGCTTGCCTCCAAGTTCTACAGGTAGGGTGAAGGAACCAGGATCCTTCTTCTTCTTGGGCAGCTTGTTTTGGAGTATGGCACTGCACTCCTCAGTGAGGTTTACTGTTTCAAACTCACCAATTATTTTTTTGTTAGTAATAATATCCTTCAAAAACTTTACATATGAAGGCATAGACTGTAAAACTTCTACAAAAGGAATGTTAACATGCACTTGTTTAAGAATTTCTAAGAATTTATTAAAATGCACTTCCTGTTCCTGCTTCTTCTTAAGCCTTCGAGGGTATGGAGGTGGTGGCACATATGCAGGCACGTCAGGGCGCCTTAGGGTAGGTGGAGGCCTTGGAATTTCTTCTATCTCCTCAATGATTGGCTCCAGCCTGGCTCCTGATGTGCTAGTTGGTGGTGGACCTTGGCTTGGCAGAGACTCCAGTGGAGCACTAGACTCAGTGTTCTCTACTCTCTTTGGTGTGTCCTTTGTGTTGCTCACCAAGGGTCTACCACTTCTAAGTTCAATTGCTTGAACTTGCTCTTTACCATCTCTCCTTGGCACCTCGGTGTCAGCAGGGAGTCTACCTTGGGGCCTACTCTTGAGTTCATTGGCCAATTGGCCTATTTGATTCTCTAGGCTCCTAAGAGTAGCTTGTTGGCTCTGAAGAGTAGCATCATTCTTAGCTATGTATTCCTTGAGTAGGTTTTCTACAGAAGATCCTACAGGTGGGTTTTATGGTTTTTGATACATAGATTGGTTATGTTGGGGAGTGAAACCAGGTGTTCCACTCGGTCTAGGTTGGTTAGGATTTTGGTTAGCATTTTGTTGGCCACCCCATGACAGGTTTGGGTGGTTCCTCCAACCAGGGTTGTAAGTGTTGGAATAGGGGTTGTTCCTAGGCTGCTGCTGACTTCCAATGTAGCAGACTGAGGATGGATTCCCAGGGCAGTATTCATACAGGTGCCCTTCCCCACAGAATCCACATATAAGTGCCTCACCTTGACTTGGTTGGGTGCCCATTGACATGGCAGTAGCGGTGTTGGCACTTGTTTGGAGATTGGCCTGAGCCATTTGCTTAACTAGGTTGGTCAGGGCATTTATTTGGGTGCTCATTGCGCTTAGAGCATCCTTGTCTTGAGCCCTAGTTGGCTCAACTGGATCATCTGACCACCTACAGTGAGATGCTGAGATCTTCTCCAAGATCTCATAGGCCTCGTTGTAACTCTTGGACAACATGGAACCACCAGCAGATGAATTTAAGACTTGCCTAGTGCTGGGGTTGCATCCTTTGAAAAAGACCTCTATTTGGATACACCATGGGATGCCATGATGTGGACATTTAAGAAGAAGATCTTTGAATCTAGTCCAAGCTTCGTGAAGAGACTCATTATCAGCTTGTTTAAACTTGACTATGTCATCACGAAAGGTAGAATTCCTATCAGGTGGGAAGTATTTGACTAGGAATTTTTCTGCTAAATCTGTCCAATTGCGGACAGATCCAGAGGGTAATGAGTTCAACCATGTTTTGGCTTTGTCCCTCAAAGAATAAGGGAACAAGTATAGCCTTAAAGCTTCTTGGGACACTCCAGGGATGATAAAGGTATCACTGACTCCTAAGAAGTTCCTAAGATGGTTGTGTGGTCCTCATTTTCTATTCCAAAGAATTGTCCCACAGTGGACAACATTTGGAACATCACTGGCTTTAACTCGAATGAGTTGGCAGTGATTTCAGGACGGATTATGCTGGGGTTCAGCTCCCCAGGCATAGGTACTAGGTATGAAAGAATGGCACTATTCTTGTCATTCGCTATTTCGATGGGGTTGCGAATGACAGGTACCGGATTTGGAACTATATCGTCCATTTCTTCGATTTCAGGTATGATTTGAGGTATAGGAGGTTGTTTAAAGAGTCGTTTCTTTGCTTTGTTCCTAGCTCTAAGTAGTCTCTCAGGCTCAGGATTGAACTCTAGATCACTACTTGAACGCTCACTCATAAACTAACCCAATAGTACCTGCAAGAGAAATGGAAAGTAGATTAGTTTCAATAGATAATAAGCTTGGTTTTTCAAACTTAACAAACTTCGTTTTCACTTAAAATAAGTCCCCGGCAGCGGCGCCAAAAACTTGTTGCGTGCTCAATGTGTTAATAACAATGAGAAATAAGAGAGAGAGAGCACTCAGAACATGCAAGCATACATGGTCTTACAGCAAGTAGTAAGTATATTTCATTCGTTTTTTCCACAGAGACTCATTTTTAGTTATTCGCGAAGTGTATTTGTTAAGAAAGATGGGGTGGATTTGATGGGGTAAAATTGGTTTTTAATTATCTAATTTTTGCTGAATGTATAAAGGAATATAACATAAACAAATGCAAGTTGAAATTAGACTCAAAAGACAAGAGATGGAATTAATAAACGAAGAAGAAAACAGCTAAACAGAATGAAAATTTAGCAGAATTGCGGAGACCGCAATGTTATCGCAATTAACTGACGGCGAAAATGTGTAAATGGGTGAATTAAGGGCTACTAATGACTATCCTATAGGCCTTTTTATACGATTCTCAAGCAATGGATCTACTCTCTATGCATCAAACTCACTCTATCTCATGTATCGTCCGATTCCATGCATTAGACTCTTAAGTTTACTCGACTCAAAGTAAGGTCTTAATCATCTTGTTAAAACAGAAGTGTTTAGTTTGTACTAGGGAAACGCCTATTCCTAGGCCGTTTCTGCTGGAAACCGAAGGGTCCCGGCCCTAAACCAGAGGCGCAACGGAAGAAAGACTTAAACAAAAGCCTAAAACTGGTTGAGGACCTTAAGCAATCAATAAGGAACGAACTAAGAATTGAAGAAAGATTTCTAACACTTAGAAAATTTCTTGAATTCGAGTCCACCGGAAAAACCTCTCTCCACCGGTAAACCGACCGGTAAAAGTCAACCAAAAAGTTGACCGGTAAAAGCCACCGGTATAAATATCACCGGTATATATCATATATACACCGGTATATATTATACCAAGGAAATACCGATCGGTATAAACCACCGGTATATATATATATCACGGGTAAATAATATATATACCACCGGTATATACCGGTCGGTATATATATACCACCGGTATATATACAACCGGTATATATACCACCGGTATATACCGGTCGGTATATATATACCACCGGTATATATACAACCGGTATATATACCACCGGTATATATCACCGGTATATACCGGTCGGTATATATCCCACCGGTATATATACCACCGGTATATATACCACCGGTAAAATATATATACCACCGGTATATTTTCCAGTGAAGAGAAACCAAGAAAAAACACCGGTATATATCATATATACACCGGTATATATTGACAAAAATACCTTATTTTGACGTTCGTCTTCTCGTCTACCTCAGCACCTCTACTGCCCCCTCGATCTCTACGTCTCCTCCGGTCACGAACTCAGCACGGGCACCAACGAGGACCACCCTTAGAGTAGTCCCAACTATTCTCGGGCTTAATAGCGGAGTAGTGGGACTCCTTGAGCTAAGGGGGTTTGATGAGAGGAAGGAAGAAAGATGAAGCTTTTGGTTTGTGTTTGGAATTGTGTTAATATGAACTTGATGAACAATTCATCAAGAACATCAAGAACACAATACAACAAACCCTTTGAATTTCAACAACTTGAATTTACAACAACCAAAGCTTCAACTTCTCTTCTTCTTCAAGCTTCAACCATGGAGATTACCTTCAACACTTGAAGATGCTCAATCCAAAGGACTTGAGAGAAGAAGTTCCCAACGTGAGAGAGAAAGAGAAGTGTTGAAAAATGAAGATTAGAGAGCATCTCATGCAAGCCAAAAAAAGCAAATTGATAAACTCAATTGACTTGCTTAATGAGTAAGGAAAACAATCATAGTGGAAGCCACATGTTGAACATGCATTAACATCATTAATGATAATAATAATAATTATAAATAATTATTATTTATTAAAATTAATAATAATTAAAACAATTTTAATTATATAATTTATTATTAATATTAATATCAAATACTAATATAATAATAAACCTTCCACTATATCCCGGTTTTCAGAAAACCGACTTTTCCAAAATATGAATCAATATTCATATTTTTCTCCGGTCGAGTATCTAAATCACATTTAAATACAACTTCCTCCGATTATATATTTAAATCACATTTAAATATACAAACCCCTCGAACAAACCCTAATTCAGATTTCTCCGAATACAACCATGTAGCACTGCTATACCGCTTTATCCGAGCTAGCCAGGAGAACCTAAAGGACCTACAGATCATGAGCTCCAACGATACGAGATCATTCGGTCAAAACTCTTTTGACCCGAATCGATCAACATTCGTTAACCCCCGGAGACTCCACTAAAGTCCAAGGGCTGCACTCTCCTCACTGTAGATATATTGTGTCCTCTTGATATAACCGTCATCGGTAAGTCGATCCTTCACAGGTTGTCCGTAATCACAGCTGGGTCATATAAACCGTTTAACCCCTGTATTACATCTTGTTCCTTAAGTACCACTGACACCTCTAATGAACAATAGATCTTTGGTCCAACCAAGAGATCAATATAACTCTCTCATCACATGAGAGTGTGAGCTCACATTGTTCAAGCCCCGGAGTCAGCCATTAAGGGAACAACCTATCTACTAACCCTGAAGAGCGGGTTAGGAGTGAATTCCATTCTTGCTACACTATGTCCCCAGCTACTTATTCGGCTTTATCCCCAAGTTGGTAGGCTTATTGAGCGGGCGTTCTGCCACTCTCACCCGTACAAGTCAAAGGATACTTCCGAATAAGCAGGAGTTCATAGCAAGCTCAGGATTAAGAACGAGTTACCTAGGCCATCAAAGTGTATAAGTCAGTCTCGATCAGTAAACGGTGTTATAAAGAGAGAGTGACTTAATACGCGGTTCGATCTTGTGTAAACTCTTTACACAGGACGCCCTCACTTCTCACATCTTCATGTGGAACGATTCGGATCACATCGTTCTGTACAATACAAAGTGAGCCGCATCCAATAGTGTTACCAGGATAAGGTACCCAACCTTATCCATATACTATAGATCATTTTGGCAGTATACTTGAACCTGATCCACAATCATGTCATACATGAGGTTCAAATACTCAAACAATGCCAAGGGTGTTGGTTATTGGTATAGGATAAAACATGTTTCACTTTAATCCAGTAAACTCCTTTACTGAATAACTCTTTATTACTAAATAGATTGTTTACAAACATAACAGTTTACAAACCACGAGTTTTAGGACATAAAACCCAACAAACTCCCACTTGGACTAAAACGTCTGTGGTGTACATGTTAGGTGGAGTAAATGAAATATCTCATATTTCAAGTTTACTCCCACTATCCTTAGTTGAACAACTCGGAGCCCTAAACACTTTAGGTATTTCTCAAACACTTTAGCCATGAGAAACAGAGTAAACAGAAACAGCATGAAGTGCTGTGAGGAACCCATGTGACTATCACATCCTCTCAGAGCACTAAACTTTTAGTTTAATTCACAAACTTTTTGCTACTTCACAAGCTACAAGAAAGCTTAGCTATCACATGGGAAAAACAGCAATACAACTCTTGTATTCTATTACACTTTTGACAAAACTTTAACCGCATTACTTTTGACAGCTCCCACTAGCCATATGTTCTTACGATTCAGATTAACCTGAATCCTTAGAACCAACAGAGCTAATTTAAGCTTATCAAAGAAATGACTCCTTCATCATTCACAATGATTAGGAGTGAAACTATGGGTATTTATTATGAAAGCTATTACATTGATCAAATACTTGTCCAACAATATTTATCAATGTAATGTTCAAAACCATAAGTTTTGATTCGAAAAACAAACCTTATAATTTAAGATTTAGATACTAAATCCAATTCATAAATGAATTGAATAAGACTGCAAACGATTTGCTCTGAATCTTAAATAATGAATCTTCCTGGTTCAGACTAATAGATACTCTATCAAGATAGCTAATCTTGATTTCCATTTACCTTATCCCATCGAATAGAACAAGACAATGGATACGAGTATTCTATATAACAAACATTTGACAACAAGAGAAGAAGTTAATACACAATTAACTCATTCTCTTCGGGACAGTCCCATTTGTCAGAAAGTCAAGCCTTAGAGGTTTTCACCTCATAGACTAGGTCTTTAAACCCCTTGAAGATTCATGGTTTTGAGTTACTGGTTCTTGTTTATGAATTTACCATCATCAACAATTTTGATAACTAAAATCATAACACTAGCCAATATAGTGGTCCAGATTATCTCAAAAACCTCCCACTACATATAGGCTTTCTCAACGGTTGAGAAGAACTAGCTAAACTAACAACCTTTGTTAATTTAAATTTTGCTTTCAATATAAAACAAGATAAATCTTAACACTTTAGTTGTTTACCAAGTTTTAATAGAACACTACTAGTATATATCTTTTGCAAAATGAACTCTTCATTTAATAAACAAAAGATACTATATACAATAAAAGTGTTCAGGACAAACTTGAGTTCTATAGATAATAATTACAACAGTTGAAATTATTTCTATACAGACAACTAAACATCAGCAAGCTCCCACTGTAGAAACTGCGAAGACATCTTCATAAGTCGTCTTCGTCAAGAAATAGGCAGACAGGAACTAGTTTCCTGAAAAAGAATAACAAACATGATTAGTGGTTCCTGAATCAACATTCAGGTATGACATTCATAATCCACATGTTTAGACAAAAGATAAATCATATTTACCTTGTCGTTCATTCTTTTGCCTTTTTCTCTGCAAGGTATTTGGGGCAGTTCCGCTTCCAATGCCCTTCTTCACCACAATGAAAACACTTTCCACTGTGTGAAGCTTTTACCTTGCCAACAGCTGGGGTCTTGCCCTTCCTGGCACTTCTCTTCTTCTTGTGAATAATCTTATTACTCACAGTAGGAGGTTCAGATTTAGTCCCAGACCCAGACCCTTTCTGGAATTTCATAGAAGTGGTAACATTTACCTCCTTCTCCTTTCCTTTAGAGGTATGCAGGGACTGATATACCTGAAGCTCGTTTAGAAGAGACGTCAGATTGTATTCTATCTTGTTCATGACCATATTGGCCCTGAAGTGCAGGAAGCTCTTCGGAAGAGTTTCCAAGATAAAACCAACCTGACCTTGTTCGTCAACGGCTGCTCCATTAACTTCTGCAGTATTGAAGTACACCATCATGTTAAGGACATGCTCCCTAACAGAGGTTCCTTCAACCATACGGCAGTTGAAAATGTTCTTGAGGGCTTCATACCTAAGAGATGAAGAAGGTTTTCCAAACATCTCTTGTAATGAAGCCATGATTTCCTTAGCGGAAACCATCCCCTCATGCTTCCTAGACAAGACATCAGATATGCTTGCCAGGAGGTAGACTCGAGCTTTATCATTAGCCCGAATCCAACCGTCGTATGCTTCACGAACAGTTCGTGAGGCATTAGAACCAGGAACCGGAGGACACTCCTCCGTTAAGACAAATCTCAGGTTGTCAAGAACCAAAACCGCATTAAGGTTCGACTTCCATGACCCAAAATTTTCTCCGGTTAATTTGTCGTGTGACAACAACTGTATGAACGAACTCGACATGCTGTAAAGGAATGTAAATCTATTAGTGAAACGGTTTTAACCTATTTGAACCAATTAAAGACTTTAGCAGTAAATAAAGTACCCAAACTCTTTATTTACTAACAACGATACTTTAGTAGGTTAGAATGGTCGCTACCGAATGGTAGTCGAGCAGTCCTTTACTAAACCAAGACATTCTTGACTAAATGCTAACTCCGGAATAACTCTTATTCCCATAGCATCTTAGTTATCGTTTTTGGTCTGGATTTACTAACTCCTTAGCAAATCCCGTAAGTGTGACCCTCCATTTTTAGAATGCACAGAACGGCCCCAACATAGCAACCGAATGGAATGTCAGTGTTGGGAATGGCCCTGTGTTTCACTATCCATAAATGGTGACTGAGGTGTTCGATCTCCCATGCCCCGCCCTCCGAATGGATCGGTACCACTTGTGGGCACCTAGCAGGCGAAACATGGGAATCTCACGGTTCAATCCAATGGAGGAGACCGTAGGATGTACTGACGTACTTCCTTCTCCCACTTACTATAGATACTTACCCCATTCACCTTGCTATTGAAAGTTTCAAATACCATCCGAATGGGGTTGCCACATTAGCAACACGAGGCCGAGCAAAATTCTCACGTTGTGAACTATAGGGAGTGTGTAGCAGGAGAGGGATATATCATATATTCCTTCTCAACACATCTACTAAGCATCGTGGACGGTTTTAAGGGTAAACTACTCAGGTTTTATCCGGCTAAGAAAATAAAACCTTAAGTCTAGGCAAACTATTTACCTGAGAGGTCTAGGTTATAAACACGATTATTAACCTCACACCTCTCACGCACGCTCATAAAGCCGGGTTAACTTTACTCAAGTACCGGATCGTTCCCAGGTAGGAGGTGTTCCGTAAACCGTCAACTTAAATACCTCCAACCTCGAACAGAATTTCACCGGGTGAGTTTCTCATAACCTTAGCATTTACGAGATAACGACCTATTCATCTAATGAACCGGACGTCTCATTTAACCCTAAATGAACATGCTTTTAATCTTTGTTATAGATTTTAAAAGTCTATCCAATTTTTACAACACTTTGCAAAACTTAGACTTTCTACAACAACTCTACATGCTTCTCAAACATGCATCACTAAGGCATGGTGAATTGAATATTTAACTTCATAATTAATATAACACTTATATCAATTATGCTCTTAAACATACAATTTCCTAATTCATAACCAATATAACACTTATATTGAATCTCATGAATTAAGCATGCATCCTATACATTATAACACTTATAACATACAATATGCATGCAACATGCTTCCTAAGGTGGGATTTGAAATCTATATGGCATACTTTATGCACAAGCAAGGGCATTAATTTAAACCATACATCTCATGCATCCTATAAATTAATCACACTAAAGCAATTCGGTTTATGGCATCAAGCAAGCAATACTAATTATTACAAGCTTGTCAAAACCCCAAGCTAGGTCTTGAAGCACAACGAACTCTTCGAACAACTTCAAACACCTCGGCTTCTTGGCTCCTTGCACACCTTGGCTCCGCAACAACCCTAGACTCTAAGACTAAACGAATTACAGACTCCAAGCCACACATTAAGCCTTATTTAACAAGCCAAGGCTATTACAAACCAAAAGTAAACAACAAGGAAAGAAAACAAATGCCATAAACCAAAATGCTTCAGCCACCCAAGCAAGAAATCAAAACAACCCACCTAGGACTCAATTTGTACAAAATTGAGAGCTTAAAGCATGCTCTGATACCAATTGCTGGAACCCCCACAAGGGTCCCGACCCTAAACCAGAGGCGCAACGGAAGAAAGACTTAAACAAAAGCCTAAAACTGGTTGAGGACCTTAAGCAATCAATAAGGAACGAACTAAGAATTGAAGAAAGATTTCTAACACTTAGAAAATTTCTTGAATTCGAGTCCACCGGAAAAACCTCTCTCCACCGGTAAACCGACCGGTAAAAGTCAACCAAAAAGTTGACCGGTAAAAGCCACCGGTATAAATATCACCGGTATATATCATATATACACCGGTATATATTATACCAAGGAAATACCGATCGGTATAAACCACCGGTATATATATATATCACGGGTAAATAATATATATACCACCGGTATATACCGGTCGGTATATATATACCACCGGTATATATACAACCGGTATATATACCACCGGTATATACCGGTCGGTATATATATACCACCGGTATATATACAACCGGTATATATACCACCGGTATATATCACCGGTATATACCGGTCGGTATATATCCCACCGGTATATATACCACCGGTATATATACCACCGGTAAAATATATATACCACCGGTATATTTTCCAGTGAAGAGAAACCAAGAAAAAACACCGGTATATATCATATATACACCGGTATATATTGACAAAAATACCTTATTTTGACGTTCGTCTTCTCGTCTACCTCAGCACCTCTACTGCCCCCTCGATCTCTACGTCTCCTCCGGTCACGAACTCAGCACGGGCACCAACGAGGACCACCCTTAGAGTAGTCCCAACTATTCTCGGGCTTAATAGCGGAGTAGTGGGACTCCTTGAGCTAAGGGGGTTTGATGAGAGGAAGGAAGAAAGATGAAGCTTTTGGTTTGTGTTTGGAATTGTGTTAATATGAACTTGATGAACAATTCATCAAGAACATCAAGAACACAATACAACAAACCCTTTGAATTTCAACAACTTGAATTTACAACAACCAAAGCTTCAACTTCTCTTCTTCTTCAAGCTTCAACCATGGAGATTACCTTCAACACTTGAAGATGCTCAATCCAAAGGACTTGAGAGAAGAAGTTCCCAACGTGAGAGAGAAAGAGAAGTGTTGAAAAATGAAGATTAGAGAGCATCTCATGCAAGCCAAAAAAAGCAAATTGATAAACTCAATTGACTTGCTTAATGAGTAAGGAAAACAATCATAGTGGAAGCCACATGTTGAACATGCATTAACATCATTAATGATAATAATAATAATTATAAATAATTATTATTTATTAAAATTAATAATAATTAAAACAATTTTAATTATATAATTTATTATTAATATTAATATCAAATACTAATATAATAATAAACCTTCCACTATATCCCGGTTTTCAGAAAACCGACTTTTCCAAAATATGAATCAATATTCATATTTTTCTCCGGTCGAGTATCTAAATCACATTTAAATACAACTTCCTCCGATTATATATTTAAATCACATTTAAATATACAAACCCCTCGAACAAACCCTAATTCAGATTTCTCCGAATACAACCATGTAGCACTGCTATACCGCTTTATCCGAGCTAGCCAGGAGAACCTAAAGGACCTACAGATCATGAGCTCCAACGATACGAGATCATTCGGTCAAAACTCTTTTGACCCGAATCGATCAACATTCGTTAACCCCCGGAGACTCCACTAAAGTCCAAGGGCTGCACTCTCCTCACTGTAGATATATTGTGTCCTCTTGATATAACCGTCATCGGTAAGTCGATCCTTCACAGGTTGTCCGTAATCACAGCTGGGTCATATAAACCGTTTAACCCCTGTATTACATCTTGTTCCTTAAGTACCACTGACACCTCTAATGAACAATAGATCTTTGGTCCAACCAAGAGATCAATATAACTCTCTCATCACATGAGAGTGTGAGCTCACATTGTTCAAGCCCCGGAGTCAGCCATTAAGGGAACAACCTATCTACTAACCCTGAAGAGCGGGTTAGGAGTGAATTCCATTCTTGCTACACTATGTCCCCAGCTACTTATTCGGCTTTATCCCCAAGTTGGTAGGCTTATTGAGCGGGCGTTCTGCCACTCTCACCCGTACAAGTCAAAGGATACTTCCGAATAAGCAGGAGTTCATAGCAAGCTCAGGATTAAGAACGAGTTACCTAGGCCATCAAAGTGTATAAGTCAGTCTCGATCAGTAAACGGTGTTATAAAGAGAGAGTGACTTAATACGCGGTTCGATCTTGTGTAAACTCTTTACACAGGACGCCCTCACTTCTCACATCTTCATGTGGAACGATTCGGATCACATCGTTCTGTACAATACAAAGTGAGCCGCATCCAATAGTGTTACCAGGATAAGGTACCCAACCTTATCCATATACTATAGATCATTTTGGCAGTATACTTGAACCTGATCCACAATCATGTCATACATGAGGTTCAAATACTCAAACAATGCCAAGGGTGTTGGTTATTGGTATAGGATAAAACATGTTTCACTTTAATCCAGTAAACTCCTTTACTGAATAACTCTTTATTACTAAATAGATTGTTTACAAACATAACAGTTTACAAACCACGAGTTTTAGGACATAAAACCCAACAGTTTCCTGGTTACCATGAAAGGCTAGCATGATTATACGACTCTGAACTCTTACTCCTTCCAGAGGTTAGGAGTTCTTTGGACAAAATGGATGGCCAATCGAAATTGCCCGTGGGATGAAGCTTACATACAATCAATGTTTCGAAGGCGATCCTACATGCTTGGTTCACGTTTTTTAGCCTATAGATCTGTCATTAGCATGCCCCTAAGTGACTTAGCTACTCATGGATATATAGAGAACAGAAATGTAAGATGAAACAGACATGCTTAGAAGGGAAATAAACTTAAAACAGCAAGACAAAACCGTAGCAGCAGAAGAAGGAAGCCGTGAAATGAAACTTGCACTCTGATTACTTTGAATGTTGAACGAACAAAGAGAAACTTAAAGGCAGTAATTCAAAGACAGACAACAACGAAATGCAGTAACTAAAACACTAAACTAGGAACAACAATGATCAAAACTGGAAATTAGAAGAAGAACGACAGAAAACAGTAAAATGGCGCTTGAAAGCTTCGTTGCAGTCGCCTCGAATGAAGGGGATGAAAGGTCAGCCTTGCTTGGATGAATCCAATCGAGAGAGAAGAAGAATCTCCTCTCCTTCCTATCAGATTATCGATTCCAACAGCTGAGACTCTCACTCCAACAGACGGCAAAGAAAAACGGGGAGAAAAAGTGGACTGTGAGAAGGCTTCTACGCTTTCGGATGATGATCAAACCTCCGACTTTGGCCCCCTTTTATAGTAGTTTGCAGGTGCGTTTGGGCCAAGGAGAACCATCAATCTTCAACGTCATATATCAGAATGGATGGAGGAGAAAGAACGAATCCCTGAAATTACGGAAATTAACAGAAAAGGATCAGTCAACTTACGGTTTTCACTTGAATAATTGCGGCTTCAGCAATGTTTTCGCAATGCTGTCGCAATGCAGTTTTTTTCATTCTTTTCCTTCGGTTTTCAACCCTTTTATTTCCTATTGTGCATAAGTCCTAATTTAGCTACCTTCTTCTCATTCTCATATTTAAGCATAGGTTTAGGCTAAATGCTATCAAAAACACCTAAAAGTGTACATCTTCTTAAGCTAAATGGGTCCTAAATAAGTCACTTTCAGAGACTTAACAGTGGTCCACTTGGTCTGGTTTGGTTTTGCATCTGGCCAGTGCCTTGTTGTCCATTCCAAGAGAAATTAGGATGGTTTCTCCAGCCAGGATTATATGTATTTGAATAAGGATTATTTCTTGGTTGTTGCTGACTCCCAACATAGCACACAGAGGCTGGATTTGCAGGGCAATAGTCATACACATGGCCTTCTCCACAAAATCCACAAACGAGTGCATCTAACTGATTAGCTACTGCTGTGCTTGTTGAAGCAGATGCCACTGTATTGGCATTTTGTTGGATGTTGGTCTGTGCCATTTGCTTCATCAGGCTTGTCAGAGCATTTATCTGGTTGCTCATTGCACTGAGTGCATCCATGTCATAAGCCTTCCTTCTATTTGGCTCCACAGGATCATCTGACAACCGGCAGTGTGAAGTTGAGATTTTCTCTAAAATCTCATAAGCTTCGTTATAGCTTTTTGACAGCATAGATCCTCCAACTGAGGAATTCAGGACTTGCCTCGTGTTGGGATTACATCCTTTGAAGAACACTTCAATCTGGATGCACCATGGGATGCCATGGTGTGGACATTTGAGTAGAAGGTCCTTGAATCTAGTCCAGGCTTCATGCAGAGATTCATTCTCAGCTTGTTTAAATTTGATGATGTCGTCACGAAAATTGGAGTTCCTATCTGGAGGAAAGTATTTCACCAAAAATTTCTCAGCTAAGTCTGTCCAGTTGACAATTGATCCGGATGGAAAAGAATTTAACCAAGTCTTGGCTTTGTCTCTTAATGAGTACGGGAATAGGTGCAGACGCAAAGCCTCTTGAGATACTCCTGGAATGAAAAAAGTGTCACTTACTCCCAGGAAGTTCCTTAAGTGATTGTGGGGGTCTTCATTCTCAACACCGAAGAATTGGCCTACTGTTGACAGCATTTGAAACATTACAGGTTTCAGTTCGAATGAGTGAGCTGTGATTTCTGGGCGTATTATGCTCGGATTGAGCTCCTCAGGCATAGGTACAAGGTAGGATAATATAGCACTGTCCTTATCATTCGCAATATCAATGGGATTGCGAGTGTTAATTGCTCGATTTGGTGCTTCTTCCGGTCTTTCCATCTCAGCTTGTTGCGGTTCAGTTTGCATTGATTCTGCTTGGTCAACAATATGTTGAATTTCAGGCTGATATTGAGTTTGTTAAATCAAACGGCGTGCAGCTTCCCTTCTAATTTTATTTCTGTTCCTTAGAGTTCTTTCAGGCTCGGGATCAAACTCGAGATTGTAGTTTGGAAACTCATTCATAAACCAGCGTTGTTAATGCCTGCAAAAAGGACGCAAAAGATTAGCTCCAATCATTTAAGTTGTTTCTAAAATAACACAGAATCGTTTTGACTCAACAGAGTCCCCGGCAGCGGCGCCAAAAACTTGTTGCTTTGCTCAATGGGGTTATATATTGATTAAATTAAGCAAATAACCATGCAAGTATACACGGTCTGCAGCAAGTGATAAGTATATTTTATATCGATTTCCCACAGAGACTAAGTTGAGTGAATGCCGATTTTATGCGTGTTAAATTAGATAAGGTAACCAGGAATGAAATGGATTTGATTCGAGACACGAAATTGTAAAGGACACAAGGAAAACGCAAAGTTACAGCAATACAAAAGAATTAAGGAGACTACAATATTGAAAAATAGTATTGCGGGTCTCGCAATACCTTCCCAATAAGCTAACAATAAATTAACAGACTAGTAAAATCTAATGTAAAGACAGCAAGGTTGGCTAAGAGTCCTCCATAGGCATAAACCATGATCATTCAGCAGTGAACAAACATTACATGCATCGTTTTAGCTAGATCTCATACATCTTCCGATTATATTGTTGCGTGCTCAATGTGTAAAAGAAATAAGCAATAAGAGAGAGAGAGCAGTCAGAACATGCAAGCATACATGATCTTGTAGCAAGTAGTAAGTATTTTTTCATTCGTTTTCCCACAGAGATTTATTATTAGCTACTCGTGAAGTGTATTGTTAAGCAAGAATGGGTGGATTTGATGGGGTAGAATTGGTTTTAAATTGCTTAGTTACTAAGGAATATGTAAAGGGTAGCAACATAAACAAGTGCAAGTCAATGATAAACTCAAATGGAAAGAGAAGAGATTAATAAACGAAGAGGAAAATAGCTAAAACATAATTTTTAACTTAGCAGAATTGCGAGAACAGCAATTTTACCGCAATGTTACTAACAGCGAAAGTGTGTAAAATGGAGAAACAAGGGCTGCTAACGACTCCTCTACAGGCATTTTCACACGATTCTCAAGCATTGGATCAACTCACTATGCATCAAACTAACTCATTCTCATGTATCTTCCGATTTCATGCATTAGATTCTTTAGTTTACTCATGTCCAAGTAAGGTCTTAAGCATCTTGTTAAAGCAGTAAGTTATGATTTGTACTAGGAAAACGCCTATTCCTAGGTCGTTTTCTGGCTACCTTGAGAGGCTAGCATGAGTGTATGACTCTGAACTCTTACTCCTTCCAGAGGTTAGGAGTTCTTTGGACAAAATGGATGGCCAATCGAAATTGCCCGTGGGATGAAGCTTACACACAATCAATGCATTCGAGAGCTATCCTACATGCTTGGTTCACGTGTTTTAGCCTATAGTATTGTCATTAGCATGCCCCTATGTGACTTAGTTACTCATGGATGTAGAGAGAACAAAAATACTAGATGAAGTAGACATGCTTAGAAGAAGATTAAACTTAAAACAGCAAGGGAAAACAGTAGACAGCAAAGACAAGAAACTGCGAAATAATGAATTGTGCTTTTGATTAATCAAGCGTTTGAACTAAACAAATGAAGACTTAAAGTTACTAACATAAAGACAGAAAGCAACGAAATGTAATGGATTAACTAATGGAAAAGAAATAACAACAAACGGTGTTGGAAATAAGAAGTTAAAGACAGAAAGCAGAAAAATGAGCTTGATCGCCTCGTCGCAAACGCCTCGGCTGAAGGGAGAGAAAGGTAAGCCTTGCTTGGATGAATCCAATCAGGAGAGAAGATGAATCTTCTCTCCTTTCTATCAGATTGTCGACTCCAACAGCTGAACCTCTCAAACCAACAGACGGAGAAGAGAATGAATGGGGAAGACTGCGCTGCGAAGAGACTTCTACGCTTTCGGATGATGATTAAACCTTCCTCTTTGACCTCCTTTTATAGTATTCTGCAGGTACGATTGGGCCAAGGAGAACCATCCATCCTCAACGTCGTACTTCAACATGGATGGAGGAGAAAGAACGAATCCCTGAAATATCGGATTACAACAGAAAAAGGTTAGTCAACTTACGGATTTCACTTAAAACATTGCGGTTTTAGCAATGTTTCCGCAATGCTTCCGCAATGCACAATTTTCATTCTTTTAACTTCCTTTTTCATTCCTTTTCTTTCCTTTTGCACACAAGTCCTAATTTAGTTTCCTTCTTCTAATTCTCATATATAAGCATAGGTTTAAGCTAAATCCTATCAAAAACTCCTAAGAGTGTACATCTTTCTAAGATAAATAAGTCCTAAAAAGGTCACTTTTGGAGACGTAACACACCCCCAAACTTAAGGTTTTGCTCGTCCTCGAGCAAACTAAGGACTTACTTAGGCTGCTGTTTTATCCTCTTTAACCACTTGCTGACTCCCCTAAATTCCTATCTATAGCAGTGCTGTCCTGTGACACACTTCTAAGTTTACAACTACCCTCTTATTTTGCTTCTTCTGACTTCGCACGCCTAATACTCCTGCTGTTTCATTAACTCCCTACGACTGATCTACTTGCTTCTGTCATATCGTGCAACTATTCCTAAGGTTTCAAATTCTACCTAGCTTTACCCCAGACTCAGTACATGCTTCTAGTTTTTACTTTTGAGCTACCTAGGATTCCTTAGAGTCATGCCAGTCTTAGTATTAACAGTGACAGTAGTACATTTAGAGAACAACCTAAACCCTGGCATCACTACATTGGACATACATTCATCTCCCTAAACAACCCTACAAGCTACAACTTTGTGCCTAGCTAATTGAGGATCAGAGTTCTTTTTATTCAGGACATCTAAGCCACAAAATTGCAACTCCTAGGTATACATTCTTCTTCCCTATTTCTTCCTTTTTTCTTTCTTACATTGGTGGAGCCTCTCCTTTGGTTGCCTTTTGATGCAATGCCACTTGTGGGTTACACACTTGGCACTGATTACTCAGCAACCTAAGAGAGACACCCCTCTTTTTCTATTTTTCATTTTTTTTTTCTCAGCTCATCATTTTTTTTGTCAAGGAGAAGAAGAATGCTTATGCTTTAAGGGAGAGAGGAATGCTCCTAGGCCTAGGGTGGCCTCCCCCAAACTTAAACTACTCATTGTCCCCAATGAGTGTCTGAGGTGGCACACCCCCAAACTTGTCCTAGAAGCATCTAGTCTAAAGTAAAACAAAGAGAATCTAAAAGCCCTAGGCCTAGACAGAACATTCAAAAAGCAAACATCACAGCAGCAGAAATTTATAAAAACAGTCAGGGAAGGACTTAAAGCTATGCATGCTGAGCACTTTTAAGAGGTTAATTTAAACTATCAAAGGTGTCTTATGACACTCATCCAACATGCATTTAGATAAGCTATATAAGGTAGTCAAGATAGCAGCAAAAAACAAAATTTAAACAGAACCAGCCTAGCTAAACAGTCAGTCAAAAACATGCATTTACTAATAAAAATTGCGGATTCCGCAATTATTTCGCAATGGATACAGGACAGATATATCAGTGATCAAGGCCCCTATGCATGCTCTTTCCAGTCATTTAAGCTATACAAAAAGGAAACTAAACTAATCTACTATTCAGCTACCATCAGACTATACTAAACAAATTTAAAAAACAAAAATAAAGAACTAAAAACAGATCAAAATCTAACTCAAAACAGCAGAATTCACATGGTTCAACAAAAAGCAGTTTGATTATATTTTTTTTTATTTTGTAGGGAACAGAAATACTCCCTTGAGTGCTAATCAGCCTAGCACTCAGATGTCCTCATCATCATCATCCCTTCTTGGTCTTGGAGGCGCCCATGGTGTCAGTAGGTCCGTGGGGAACTCAGGAAAGATGCAGCCCAATTGGTCAGCAACATCCTTATCCCTTGCCTGCGCATATGTGGCCCATTGAGCCATCTTCTTCTGCAGATCCATCAGACAGGCCATTGACAGAGACTGAGCAGTAGCCAGGCCATCTAGCTCGAACTCCATGTTCCCCTTCCTTCGCATCCTCAAGGCAGTAGGCACCTCCAGGTGCCCTGTGTAGGCCAGCTGCCTCTCCATCCTCTCGATTGGAACCCCTGCACGTAAGCAGAGCTTAGTAATTGTATTAGGAAAGAAAAGTGGACCCTTACCCTTTTTGGCGCAGTCAGCGATTGAGGCTGCAATGACCTCGCCTACATTGATTGTGAGGCCCCTCATGATCGCATAGACCAGCAGCGATCTGCCTTGGTTGATGGTGGTCTCGTGGGTTACTGGGGACAGCTTCCTTCGCACGAAGGAAAACCAGACAGCTGCCTTGGCTGTGAGGGTAGCACTCATCAGGGTGTGCTTCCCATTGCTTGAAACTGTCCACGCTGCCTCAGGTTGGCCAATGATCCGAATTGCCTCCTCCAGGACAGCTTCTGTTGGCTCATCAATGATCCTTGCATAATCCGTGTGTTTTTGACCCTTGAGGCCATAGGCTTCATTGATTGCCTTCGTTGAGAAATCTACCTCGACTCCTCTAACCACAGATAGGCCATCCTCAGGGTTCATCAAATTGGCGTAAAAATCATACACCATGCTGGAGTAGGCGGGGATGGGCGGTCTACTGATAGCTCCATTTTGGAGCTATAATTATGTCCCTAATTCACGTTTATTATTGGCTTAATCTTGCTTTTATGTAATTATTGTAGGTGTTCTCGGTGCTTAGCTCTCGAGAGCGTTTCGGAGCTTAATATCGCGATTTAAAGGCATAAGAACGCTTCCCGGGAAGATCCATGCAAAGAGATGAAGTTTGGGCGCTTTGGGGAAATTGAAGGCAAAATTCCATGCAAAAACCCGAGAGCTAGCGTCGAGCGACAGCGTCGCGACGCTAGCTCGACGCTGCCCAGCGTCGAGACGCTGCCTTAGCGTCTCGACGCTCCGAAGTCTGAAGCGCTGAATTGAAGAAAAACCCGAGAGCAAGCGTCGAGTGATAGCGTCTCGACGCTAGCTCGACGCCGCACAAGCGTCTCGACGCTGTGCGAGCGTCTCGACGCCACCCCGAGCGCGCGCGCGGATTATTTAGGGCGCAGCGTCGAGACGCTGTCCTAGCGTCTCGACGCTACGACGGACTACTTAACTTTTTTGTCCGATTTTAGCCGCCATTATCATCTTCCACCTCGAGCTCCGCGCCTGATTTGACGTCCAGCAGCCATTTTTCACCATGGGAGGGGCTATGAAGCTCGATTTGAAGCCGTCCCACGTCACACAAGTCATGAGTGAGTAGATTTACCGTTTTTGGCTCGGGATTGTAAGGATAAATGTAGTATGAATTCTTGGTGAGATTGTGGATTGAAATTCTGAATTGGTTGGGTATTTTGATGAATTGAATTCTACTTCTTAGCTTAATCTATGAGCACGTTTGAATGATTTAGGACTAGGCACCCTTGATTTCGAGCATGTTCATTTGTTAAAGGATTTGATGCCGTGCCTCTCGTTTCCGCCAAGTAACAAGGAATTATGGCATCTTGAGCGTATTGGCGTCCTTACGCTCTTGGTGTTCGTTCTTCCCGAATTAGAACTCCAAATCGACATACTAATTTCGCGTCCAAATTAGATAGTCGTCACAGTTAGCTTGTTGCTACCGTTCGGTCTTGGGAGAGCGTTGGCCGCCAATGTCCGAACGGTATGCTTGATTAGCATAATTAATTATGTTTAATTAAATCCATGGAGCATGTCTGAGTTATTTATTAATTTTTGACGAGCTGTGCATTCATTAAATTGTTTAACCATAATACTCATCAATCTATGAACCAAGAAGCATGCTAAATTTATCCCGATCGTCCCGAGTCGGAAACTCCGTTAGCTTAATTTCCCCATTTGATTGTTTCTATCTTAGTTATTTGGAAACCAACGATTACCACTTATTTCACCTATATTAACGGTTTGCAAATTTGATTAAGATTAAGTCAAAATTCCTTAATTCCCTGTGGATCGACCCCGTTACTACTATTCTACAAATAGTTTAGTGATTTCGGGCATTTACAAATTCATTTTGGCGGGTCTCGACAACCCGATGATTGGCGATAGTTCAATAATATCGCTACCAAAATTGGCGCCGTTGCCGGGGAACTAAGTGTAATTCGGCCTGATTTAAATTTGATTTGTAAACTTTTAATCTTTGCTTTAAAAATTCTGTTTATTCTTTTATTATTTTCAATTTTGATCTGTTTGTTTAAGTGTGCTAGAAGTGCCAAATTTTTATTGAGAAAATGGAGATTGATGGTGAGATTGGAGTCCCAAAAACGCTCAGACAATGGACATCATTTGCTATGGGCCACCAACCTTCTTGTATTTCCTACCCGGAAATTTCAGGTGAGTTTGTACTTAAATCAGGGACAATTAACCTTTTACCCTCTTTTTGTGGTGAAGCAGATGAAGATCCTTATAAACATCTCAAGGATTTTCTAATAGTAAGCTCCGCAATGAAGCCTGGCGACATAACAAAAGATCAGCTCTACCTGAGAGCCTTTCCATTCACCCTGAAAGGTGAAGCTCGAGATTGGCTGCATTACTTGCCATCGGGGACCATCTCTACTTGGGAGAAGTTGCAGAGTCTATTCTTGGAAAGGTATTTCCCAGCTTCAAAAGCCAGAGCCGTGAGAAAAGATATACGACATTTTGAGCAAGAAAAGGACGAGGCATTTTACGAATATTGGGAGAGGTTCATTAAACTCTGTGAAAAATGTCCGAACCACTTGATAGCGGAAGTCGAGCTTATCGAATGCTTTTATGGTGGGTTGCTCACGCATGACCGCCAGATGCTTGATGCAGCAAGTGGAGGAGTCCTTTGGGAGAAAACGCCTGCGGAAGCCCGTCAGTTGATCTCCAACATAGCTGAGAACCGTCGCCAGTACGGAGGAGGAAACGAGCATTCTAAGATGTCTTCCGACATAAAAGCGCTCAAGGAACAAGTGTCTCAGGTATGTGGTTTAGTTCATATGATGCAAGAAAAATCATCTCGGGATGTTTCTTCTATTTCAGGTAAAGCTATTGAAAGCATGTTCAAATCGATCATGGAAACTAACAATGAGACAAGGTCACAGATTAAGTCTCTGAGAGATGAAGTCACGGAGATGAAGGAAAGAATGGGTAGAATTGAATCCAAAGATGAAGGGGTTAGTGCTATAAACCTCAGAAGTGGTAAAGAAGTGCCATCTCAACCCACTCCCGTGAGTCCTCCAAACGATTCAGAGACATCTCCAGATAAGTGTTCTCAAGCACCCTCTGAAACTGTTGTAACACCTCCTATTATTTCTATGAAGTCTTACACTCCCGTTGCTCCTTTCCCTAGTAGGCTTGCAAGGCCATCTAAGGAGGCCAACAACGCGGATGTACTTGAGACATTGAGGAAGGTTGGGATCAATATACCGCTGCTTGATGCAATTCAGCAAATTCCAAGGTACGCTAAATTTCTAAAGGAGATGTGCACTATGAAGAGGAAGACCAAAAGTGCTGAAAGAGTCGTGGTAAGCAAGAATGTTTCTGCCCTGCTAACCCAAGGTATTCCAAGCAAATGCCAGGATCCAGGTATGTTCCTCTTGCCATGTACTATAGGGGATAGAGAAATCGAGCACGCTATGCTAGACTTAGGAGCTTCAATTAATGTTATGCCATACTCAGTCTATAAGAGCCTCGGTTTAGAAGGTATGCAGGAAACTAGTATAGTTATCCAGTTAGCTAATAGGTCTTCTATTCATCCTCTAGGGGTGATTGAAGATGTGTTGGTTAAAGTTAAGGATTTAATTTTCCCTGCTGATTTTTATGTGATAAATTTGGAAGAAAACACATCCACCACTTCTGTTTTACTTGGTAGACCATTCATGAAAACCGCTAGAACGAAAATTAATGTGCATGATGGAACCTTGTCTGTTGAGTATGAAGGGGATGTGTTCGAATTTAATGTTTTTGATGCAATGAAACAACGTGCTGATGTGCATTCTGTCTGTAAAATCGATCTTATAGATACTTTAGAACAAGAAGAATGCATGACTGTTGTTGATGGGGATGACCCACTCGTTTTTACTGAAACTGTTGGCAAAGTTGAAAGTAGTGATCCCATATTGACTGAATTGTCTGAACAACCTACTTTTGCTTTAGAGACATGTGAAAAGCCAACTAAAATATTACCGTCTCTTTTGCAGGCTCCCAAGTTGGAATTGAAGGAGTTGCCGGGTCATCTCAAGTACGTGTACTTGGGTGAGGTGGATACACTTCCGGTAATTATCTCCAAGGAGCTTACATCGGAGCAAGAAGGCGAGTTGGTCGAGGTTCTGAAAAAGAACAAAAGAGCCATGGGATGGACGTTGGCAGACTTGCACGGTTTGAGCCCAGTGCTGTGCATGCACAAGATTCGGCTGGATGAGGGAGCGAAGCCATCCCGAGAGCCTCAGCGGAGACTGAACCCTGCAATGAAAGAGGTAGTGTTGTCTGAAATACACAAACTCCTGGATGCAGGTATTATCTTTCCCATTTCTGATAGTCAATGGGTTAGCCCTATTCATGTTGTACCTAAAAAGACGGGCATAACTGTTATTAGAAATGATAAGGGGGAGTTAGTACCTAAGAGAGTTCAAAATGGGTGGAGGATGTGTATTGATTTTAGAAAACTGAATGACGTGACTAAGAAGGACCACTTTCCTATTCCCTTCATAGATCAAATGGTGGAGCGTTTAGCTGGGAAACCATTCTTCTGTTTTCTTGATGGTTTTTCTGGGTTTTACCAAATTCCCATAGCCCAGGAAGACCAAGAAAAGACTACTTTTACCTGTCCATTCGGAACTTACGCATATAGGAGAATGCCCTTTGGGCTTTGTAATGCTCCAGGGACTTTTCAGCGATGCATGATGAGCATATTTTCTGAATTTGTAGAAAAATGCATCGAAGTCTTTATGGATGATTTTACTGTATATGGAAGTTCGTTTAAAGATTGCCTGTTTAACTTGTCTAGAGTCATGGAAAGGTGCATCGAAACTAATCTTGTTTTAAATTTTGAAAAGTGTCACTTCATGGCCAGTCAGGGCATAGTATTGGGTCACGTTGTGTCTGCTAAGGGGATAGAGGTTGATAAAGCTAAGATTGATGTCATATCTGATTTACCTTATCCCACGAATCTTCGGGAAGTACGTTCTTTTCTTGGTCACGCAGGTTTTTACCGCAGGTTCATTAAAGACTTCTCGAAGATAGTGACCCCGATGACCAGCTTGCTGAAAAAGGATGTTCCATTCTGTTTCGACAAAGAGTGCAAGCTTGCCTTTGATGTTCTGAAGAAGTGCTTGACCAACGCACCCATCATTCATCCACCGCAGTGGGGGACTCCTTTCGAGATCATGTGCGACGCAAGCAATTATGCTGTGGGCGCTGTGTTGGGCCAGAGGATTGACAAGAAGAGCCATGTGATTTATTATGCCTCTAGGACGCTCAATTCCGCGCAGATCGGTTACACAACAACAGAGAAGGAGCTGCTTTCCATAGTTTTCGCTCTTGATAAATTTCGGCCATATATTCTTGGATCTAAAGTAATTGTTTTTTCTGATCATGCAGCAGTTCGATACTTGATGAACAAGAAAGACTCGAAGCCTAGACTGCTCAGATGGGTATTACTACTCCAGGAGTTCGACGTCTCAGTTCAGGACAGAAAAGGATCAGAAAATACCGTTGCTGACCACTTGAGCCGCATTGTGCGTAATGAGGAGGACTTGCCTCTGAATGATGAGTTCCCTGATGAAGTTCTCTTCCAGGTAAGTGTGGAGACACCGTGGTACGCCGACATTGTCAACTACTTGGTCACAGGTACGTTCCCATTCGACTTTTCATATAATCAAAGAGCTAAGCTGAAGAGCGAAGCCAAGACATATGTTTGGGACGAGCCAGTTTTATGGAAATTTTGTGCTGACCAAGTTATTAGGAAATGCGTCCCTAAGTCTGAACATAGGTCCATCCTTACCTTTTGCCATGAATTTGCATGCGGGGGACACTTTGGGCAAAATAGAACTGCAAGGAAAATTTTAGATTGTGGGTTTTTCTGGCCATCACTGTTTAAGGACTGTTATGAGTTTTGTAAATCTTGTGATCAGTGTCAGAGAAAAGGGACCATCACTAGCAGGAATGAAATGCTCCAAAACCCCATTTTAACTTGTGACATTTTTGAGGTTTGGGGTATGGACTTTATGGGACCTTTCCCCCCTTCATTTGGTTTTGTCTATATCTTATTGGCTGTGGACTACGTGTCTAAATGGGTGGAAGCTAAAGCCACCAAAGTTGATACCGCTAATGTTGTTTCCAGTTTTGTCAAATCCAACATTTTTAGCAGGTATGGGGTTCCACGAGCCATCATAAGTGACCAGGGGAGCCACTTCTGCAACAAAACGATCCAGGCCTTGATGAGGAAATATGGGGTCAATCATAAAATCTCTACCCCATATCATCCTCAGACCAATGGTCAAGCGGAGGTTTCCAATCGAGAGGTGAAGAGCATCCTCGAGAAAACAGTAAGTCCAGGAAGGAAGGATTGGAGCCTCAGGCTGGACGACGCTTTGTGGGCTTATCGTACGGCTTACAAAACCCCCATAGGGATGTCTCCCTACCGGATGGTTTATGGTAAAGCCTGTCATCTCCCCGTGGAGATCGAACACAAAGCTTACTGGGCCGTGAAGAAGTGCAACATGGACTTTGACTTGGCAGGCGAAGAAAGACTCCTCAAATTGCAAGAACTGGAGGAGCTTCGCCTGGATGCATATGAGAACTCGAAGACCTACAAGGAAAAGACCAAAATGTTCCACGACAGGCGAGTCGTTCGAAAGCACTTTCAAGTTGGTCAGAAGGTCCTCTTGTTCAACTCCCGCCTGAAGTTCATGCCAGGTAAACTTCGTTCCAGGTGGCTTGGTCCTTACATTATCACTGATGTTCATCACTATGGTGCAGTTAAAATTCAAAGCCTGGATACAGAAAAAGAATACACGGTGAATGGCCAGCGATTAAAGATCTTTCATGAGGGAATGTCAGAGGACTTTGATGATCATGCCTACTTGAAAGAGCCTGATTATGAGAAAGGATAAATTGAGTTTTGGTAAAGTCGAGCAATCGACTCTAAAAATTTGCGCTACTCGGAGGCACCCGAGCTTGAACCGTACATGCTTTTTGTTTACTTACCGTCTTTTAGGATTAGTTTAGATTTCTACTCTGATGTTGTGAATTTTCAGGTGAAACAATGGCTCATCCTTGCGGTTTATTGGCTAAGGTTAAAGCGCACCCTACAACCCTCTAAGTCACAACTCAGGGAAGGTTTTCTTTCCTTTTGTTTTGACTGTGCATATTTGGTCCAATGAGGACATTGTCAATTTTTAAGTTGGGGGTGGTGGGTTGTGCCTTTGTCGAGCTTTGTTGTGGAACCCTGTTTAATCTATTGAGATATGGTGAAAGCATGCTAGTCTGACTATGAAATTCTGTGATGTACTGCTGAGGTCTTCGTATTTGTGTTTGTCATGAAATTCAGCATAATTGCATATGTTAAGGCCTTTTTGAAAATTTTTCAAGCATATTTCCCTGTTTAAGCTTCGCATGTTAGCACTCTGTCTTGGATCTGTGGGTTTAGGCTAGCTTTGTTTGTTTTGAAATTCGCTGTCACCTCGAAAGGCAACCTTAGGATGGGCTAAGATTCGCTTTTGTTTGTGATCCGTGCGCTTAAAATTTTAATATGATGCTTAGACTAAAAGAAAAATGAATGCAAGTTTATAAAAAGAAAATAATCTCATGAGGCGTTCCTCCTTCTCGAGTTGCCTTAGTAGCCAGGGGCGGTCGTGTAACCCACGGTCGCCACTGCATGAAAAGGATGCACAAAGAAGTGAACGCTAGTCCTTAAAAATGTGAATTTTGCCCGTAGTCAGATGCACTGTGCAATGAAATTGCAGGCAAGCTGAAACGAAAGTAAGATTGACATGTTAGGCGCTCATGAAGATAAGTTCAATGAAATTGAGAAAAAGATGCCTTGCGTTATATTACTTGCATAAGCGATGAACTGCCCTTAGACTGTTCTGTTAAGCCATAAGTAGGGGGAAAGCGAAATTTTAGGATAGATAGAGCCGTTCTAAGCCTGTTGAAATCTAAGATCGAGGAGCTAAGTCCGAGGCGTAAATAGGGAAACATCTTTAAATTTTCCAAATTGTTCTTAACCAATGCATGCATGCAGCTGTTCTTTCAAATGCAATTGCCTTGTCTTTTCCAGTATTGAGAATTGAGTCCCTAGCATGCATTCTCGTTCTATTTAATTAATCAGAATTCCACCTTGCTCGAGGACTAGCAAGATTTAAGTTGGGGGTGTTTGATAGCTCCATTTTGGAGCTATAATTATGTCCCTAATTCACGTTTATTATTGGCTTAATCTTGCTTTTATGTAATTATTGTAGGTGTTCTCGGTGCTTAGCTCTCGAGAGCGTTTCGGAGCTTAATATCGCAATTTAAAGGCATAAGAACGCTTCCCGGGAAGATCCATGCAAAGAGATGAAGTTTGGGCGCTTTGGGGAAATTGAAGGCAAAATTCCATGCAAAAACCCGAGAGCTAGCGTCGAGCGACAGCGTCGCGACGCTAGCTCGACGCTGCCCAGCGTCGAGACGCTGCCTTAGCGTCTCGACGCTCCGAAGTCTGAAGCGTTGAATTGAAGAAAAACCCGAGAGCAAGCGTCGAGTGATAGCGTCTCGACGCTAGCTCGACGCCGCACAAGCGTCTCGACGCTGTGCGAGCGTCTCGACGCCACCCCGAGCGCGCGCGCGGATTATTTAGGGCGCAGCGTCGAGACGCTGTCCTAGCGTCTCGACGCTACGACGGACTACTTAACTTTTTTGTCCGATTTTAGCCGCCATTATCATCTTCCACCTCGAGCTCCGCGCCTGATTTGACGTCCAGCAGCCATTTTTCACCATGGGAGGGGCTATGAAGCTCGATTTGAAGCCGTCCCACGTCACACAAGTCATGAGTGAGTAGATTTACCGTTTTTGGCTCGGGATTGTAAGGATAAATGTAGTATGAATTCTTGGTGAGATTGTGGATTGAAATTCTGAATTGGTTGGGTATTTTGATGAATTGAATTCTACTTCTTAGCTTAATCTATGAGCACGTTTGAATGATTTAGGACTAGGCACCCTTGATTTCGAGCATGTTCATTTGTTAAAGGATTTGATGCCGTGCCTCTCGTTTCCGCCAAGTAACAAGGAATTATGGCATCTTGAGCGTATTGGCGTCCTTACGCTCTTGGTGTTCGTTCTTCCCGAATTAGAACTCCAAATCGACATACTAATTTCGCGTCCAAATTAGATAGTCGTCACAGTTAGCTTGTTGCTACCGTTCGGTCTTGGGAGAGCGTTGGCCGCCAATGTCCGAACGGTATGCTTGATTAGCATAATTAATTATGTTTAATTAAATCCATGGAGCATGTCTGAGTTATTTATTAATTTTTGACGAGCTGTGCATTCATTAAATTGTTTAACCATAATACTCATCAATCTATGAACCAAGAAGCATGCTAAATTTATCCCGATCGTCCCGAGTCGGAAACTCCGTTAGCTTAATTTCCCCATTTGATTGTTTCTATCTTAGTTATTTGGAAACCAACGATTACCACTTATTTCACCTATATTAACGGTTTGCAAATTTGATTAAGATTAAGTCAAAATTCCTTAATTCCCTGTGGATCGACCCCGTTACTACTATTCTACAAATAGTTTAGTGATTTCGGGCATTTACAAATTCATTTTGGCGGGTCTCGACAACCCGATGATTGGCGATAGTTCAATAATATCGCTACCATCTACACAGCTCCTCCCAGCCGTGATTGGTGATCCCTGCGCGCAAGAATTGCGGCAGGTCTACGAGCGCGTCGAGGAACCCTTTCTCGTGCAGCAGGTCCCTCTTCCTTAACTCAGTGCCTCTGGACTCAGCATCAAAGGACACATACCTCACAGATTGAGGCTCATCTTCGGGGTACAGCTTGGCTTTCCCCTTGTCTTTTGGTTTGGCTGATTCAGCAGCCTCGATCTTGAGCTTCTTTGGGGAAGGCTCACTACTAACCTTCTTTGATGAAGGCTCACCCCTGGCTTTCTTTTTCTTGGACTTCTTCGATGTTTTTGGCCGTTTGGCCTTGACAACCTTGGTGGCTTTCTTTCTCAATCTCGCCTTAGTTGTGATCTGTTGGAGGAAATCCCCCAATGTCTCCTCCATCGAATCATCTCCTTCCACAGGGCTGTCGGGGCTAACCTCCCTCAAAGGAGAGAATACCTCGTCTTCCTCAGCTGCGTCATCCCCCTGCGCCGATTCTTGATGGTCTGCCTCTGGAATTTCAGGTTCATGCATCTGGGAGATGGGTGAAGCTTCAGGGCTCTGCGCTGGGGGAGATGGTTCAGAGCTCTGTGGCGACGGAGATGGCTCAGGGCTTTGCGCCGGTGGAGATGGGGAATGGCTTTGCCTGGCCGTCGCGTAGGATGGACGACCACTCTCTCGACTCTCCACAGAGGGAGTCTTCTTCTTGATTGTTGCATCAGCCACAGCCATACTCCATTTTCTCTTCTTGGGCGTTCCTGCTGGTTCAGATGGTCCAGCAGGGATCTCCGTCACTACCTTCCACTTCTTCTTGCGAACAGGAAGCTTGGGAAGGCGTTCAGTTCGCGCGGCCTCAGCGTCTGCCAAGGCTAGAAGTGCCTCTCTCGCAGCGATCTCAGCGTCGTCAGCCTTCTTCTTGGATGCAGATCTCTCAGCTCTCGTTAGCACCATGGTGGAGTCGTAAGAATCTGGAAAGAGGGATTGCAGAGGAAGAAGGAGAGAGCTTTCTTGGAGTTCAGGGAATGAGGGAAACGTACGGATCAGAGCGCTTCTAACGGCTATAAGTAATGATGGAAATCCCAACGGCTATTTCTGTTGCGGATTTCGCAAATCTACCGCAATTAAATGGCCGTTGGAGATTTCCTTCGTTTCAACTTCCCATCTTTCCTCAACTTAATCTTCGATTTGGCCCAATATCTTTCCCGATTTTTTATCCTGGATTCATCTCCTTGATTCCCTCTATCGATCCCCTATTAAAAGAAATAAAATCAACATCAAATTCGTAATTAAAATAACACAAAAATATACACAAATCGTAACCGAAAAAAAATAGCGAAAAATAAACTAAGGCATAGCCTCGCGTGGACGAGCACAGTAATCATTCGTCCTCTCTCGTTCTTATTTTCAAGTTTCAGTCAAGAGGAAGGCCGAGAGAGTCTTCACATCTCCTTCCTCATAATAATGCTTCAATCTTGCACCATTAACCATGAACGGTTGCCCTTGCTGCAGGTTCCTAATCTCGATTGCACCATGAACAAACACGTTAGTTATCACAAAAGAACATGACCATCTGGACTTAAGTTTGCCTGGAAATAATCTCAACCGTGAGTTAAATAACAAGACAAGCTGGCCTTTCTTAAAATCCTTAATCCTAAGTCTACTATCATGCCAAATCTTAGTCTTTTCCTTATATATTTTAGCATTTTCATAGGACATATGTCTAAGCTCATCAAGCTCATGTAATTGCAGAGACCACAATGTTCCCGCATCGGTCACGCAATAATTCAGTTCTTTCAAGGCCCAAAATGCTTTAATTTCCAATTCGAATGGTAAGTGACATGCTTTGCCATACACAAGTCTATAAGGAGACATACCTAGGGGTGTCTTATATGCAGTTATATATGCCCAAAGTGCATCCTCGAGTTTAAAAGACCAATTTTTTCTATTGGGTTTGACCACTTTTTCGAGTATGTTTTTAATCTCCCTATTTGAAATTTCAGCTTGTCCATTCGAATGTGGGTGATAAGGGGTGGCTACTCTATGTCTAACATTGTATTTAGCCAACACTCTTTCCATTGCCTTATTAATAAAGTGTGTCCCTTCATCACTAATTATAGTACGAGGTGTACCAAACCTAGTAAAGATATGCCTATTAAGGAACTTAATGACTGTTTTGGCATCATTGTTTGGACATGCTATGGCCTCTACCCATTTAGACACATAGTCTACAGCTACAAGTATGTAAAGGTTACCTGATGATGGGGGAAATGGCCCCATGAAGTCAATGCCCCACACATCAAAGAGCTCCAACTCTAGGATGTAAGTGAGAGGCATTTCATCCTTTCGACTAAGGTTACCTGTTCTCTGGCATTCATCACAGCTGTGTGCGTATTCGTGGGCATCCTTGAAGATCGTGGGCCAATAGTAGCCACTCTGGAACACCTTTGCAGCTGTCCTTTGGCCACCAAAATGTCCACCATAGGGGGCTGTATGGCAGTGCTGCAGCACAGACTTCGCCTCAGCAGCTGACACACATTTCCTCAGCAAACCATCTGCACATGTCTTGTAAAGTGTAGGATCATCCCATATGAACTTCCTAGCTTCATGCAGGAACCTCTTCTTCTCTTGTCCTCCCTTGAAAGTTGGTAGTACCTGCGAGGCAAGGAAGTTAGCAATGTCAGCAAACCAAGGTTCCTCATCGTTATCACGATGTGCTAATACAAAGACATGCTCATCGATAAAGGCATCAGAAATTGCGGTTTCCGCAATGTTATCGCAATTATGTTGCAATCTGGAAAGATGATCCGCAACCACATTCTCGCATCCTTTCTTATCTCTAATGTCCAGATCAAACTCTTGCAGCAACAATACCCACCTAATCAACCTAGGCTTCGCATCAGCCTTCCTCATAAGGTATTTTAAGGCAGAATGGTCAGTGTACACGATTGTCCTAGTGCCTACAATGTAATTCCTAAACTTCTCACAGGCAAACACTACAGCTAGCATCTCCTTTTCAGTGGTTGTGTAATTACATTGTGCCTCATTAAGTGTCTTACTAGCATAGTATACAGGGTGTGTTAGTTTGTCAATCTTTTGTCCTAGCATAACCCCTACAGCATAGTCACTTGCATCACATAACATCTCAAAGGGAAGGTCCCAATTTGGCCCTACTATAATAGGTGCTTTGACTAGTGCTTCCTTAAGGGCTTTCCAGGCTAAGAAACATTCTTTAGAGAAGATGAATGGTTTGTTCAGCTCTAGAAGCTCACACAAAGGTTTGGAGATCTTAGAAAAGTTCTTAATGAACCTTCTATAGAAGCCTGCGTGTCCTAAGAAGCTTCTAATGGCTTTCACATTCTGAGGTTCCACCAACTTCTCTATTATTTCAATCTTGGCCCTATCGACCTCTACTCCTGCTCTAGACACTCTATGACCTAGGACTATCCCCTCTTCCACCATGAAGTGGCATTTCTCCCAATTAAGGACTAGGTTGGTCTCCTCACACCTAGCCAGGACTTGTCCTAAGTTCTCTAAACAGTTTGTAAATGAATCACCAAAGACTGAGAAGTCATCCATAAATATCTCTATCATGGATTCATCTAAGTCAGAGAAGATTGCCAACATGCACCTTTGGAACGTTGCTGGTGCATTGCATAAGCCAAAAGGCATTCTGCGAAAGGCAAATGTTCCAAAAGGGCAAGTGAAGGTGGTCTTCTCTTGGTCCTTGGGGTCTATAGTGATTTGGTTATATCCAGAATAACCATCTAGAAAGCAGTAGTAGGCCCTACCAGCTATCCTGTCTAACATCTGATCTATGAATGGTAGAGGGAAGTGGTCTTTTTTTGTTTCCTTATTCAATTTCCTATAATCCATGCAAACTCTCCATCCTGTAATAGTTCTAGTTGGAATCAGTTCATTGCTCTCATTTACTACTACAGTCATCCCCCCTTCTTAGGTACACATTGTATAGGACTCACCCACTGACTACTAGCTATAGGGAAGATTACACCTGCATCTAACCACTTTATGATTTCTTTTTTAACTACCTCTTTCATAGATGGGTTCAGCCTACGTTGGTGATCTACTCGGGGTGTATGCTCTTCCTCTAATATTATTTTATGCATGCAGTAAGAAGGGCTAATGCCTCTAATGTCAGCAATAGTCCATGCAATAGCCTTTCTATGTTGCTTAAGTAATAATATCAGTTCAACCTCATGCTTCTCACTTAATTTAGATGAAATAATAACAGGCAGAGTATCATTACTTCCTAAATATGCATACTTCAGATGAGTGGGTAAGGGTTTCAACTCTAAGACAGGTGGATGCTCAATGGATGGCTTTAATGGATTCAAGGATCTGTCAGTCAGGTCTTTATTTATACAAACATGTTGTGTTTTATCTACAGGTATATCCATTATCTCAGAAACATTCAAATCCGTTAAATCTAATTGTACATATTCATTAGCATGCTTAGTTAATAATTCATGCTCCAGCTATTCTTCCATCAGTGAATCTACAATGTCCATGCTAGCACAAGATTCAGAGTCAGAGGGGTACCTTAAGGCTTTATACACACTAAATTTAACCTCCTCATCATGAACCCTCATAGTGAGCTCACCTTTCTGGACATCTATCAGGGCCCTACCTGTGGCTAGAAATGGTCTGCCTAATAGGATGGGGACCTCCTTGTCTGCTTCATAATCCAGGATGATGAAATCTGCAAGGAAAATAAACTTGTCAACCTTTACAAGAATATCCTCAATCTTACCCTCAGGTATGCTATGGATCTGTCTGCAAGTTGTAAAGTGACAGTGGTTGGACGTGCTTCTCCTATTCCTAGCTGGCGGAATAGTGATAGGGGCATGAGGTTTATGTTGGCTCCCAGGTCACAAAGAGCTCTGCCCACGTGCTTGCCTCCTAGTTCTACTGGTAAGGTGAAGGAACCAGGATCCTTCTCCTTCTTGGGTAGCTTGTTCTGGAGTATGGCACTGCACTCCTCAGTGAGATTCACTGTTTCAAATTCACCAATTATTTTTTTGTTAGTGATTATATCTTTTAAAAACTTTACATAAGAGGGCATAGACTGTAGAACTTCTACAAAAGGAATATTCACATGCACTTGTTTAAGAATTTCTAAAAATTTGTTAAAGTGCACTTCCTGTTCTTGTTTTTTCTTTAGCCTTCGAGGGAATGGAGGTGGTGGCACATATGCAGGCACTTCAGGTCGCCTCAGGATAGGTGGAGGCCTTGGAATTTCTTCTATCTCTTCTATGATTGGTTCCAGCCTTGCTCCTAATGTGCTTGGTGATGGTTGACCTTGGTTTGGCAGAGACTCCAGTGGAGCACTAGACTCATTGTTCTCTACTCTCTTTGGGGCTTCTTTAGTGTTGCTCACCAATGGTCTACCACTTCTAAGTTCAATTGCTTGAACTTGCTCTTTTCCATCTCTCCTTGGCACCTCAGTGTCAGCAGGAAGTCTACCTTGGGGCCTACTTTTGAGTTCATTGGCTAGTTGCCCTATTTGGTTTTCTAAGCTCCTGAGGGTAGCTTGCTGGCTTTGTAGAGTAGCATCATTCTTGGCGATGTACTCTTTGAGTAGATTTTCTACAGAAGACCCTACTGGTTGGTTGTATGGTTTTTGATACATGGATTGGTTATGTTGGGGAGTGTAACCAGGTGTTCCACTCGGTCTTGGTTGGTTAGGAGCTTGGTTAGTATTTTGTTGTCCACCCCATGAAAGGTTTGGGTGGTTCCTCCAACCAGGATTGTAGGTGTTAGAATAGGGGTTGTTCCTAGGCTGCTGTTGGCTTCCAACATAGCAGACTGAGGCTGGATTTCCAGGGCAGTATTCATACAGGTGCCCTTCCCCACAGAATCCACAGATAAGTGTCTCACCTTGACTTGGTTGTGTGCCCATTGACATGGTTGTGGCGGTGTTGACACTAGTTTGGAGATTGGCTTGAGCCATTTGTTTGACTAGGTTGGTCAGGGCGCTTAATTGGCTACTCATGGCATTGAGTGCGTCCTTATTTTGAGCTCTACTTGGCTCGATTGGATCATCTGACCACCTACAGTGAGATGCTGAGATCTTCTCCAAGATCTCATAGGCTTCGTTATAACTCTTGGACAGCATGGAACCTCCAGCAGATGAATTTAACACTTGTCTGGTGCTGGGGTTACATCCTTTGAAAAAGACCTCTATTTGGATACACCATGGAATACCATGGTGTGGACATTTGAGTAGAAGGTCCTTGAACCTTGTCCAAGCTTCGTGAAGAGACTCATTCTCAGCTTGTTTGAACTTGACTATGTCATCACGAAAGGTAGAATTCCTATCAGGTGGGAAATATTTAACTAGGAATTTCTACCCTTCGCAATAAGCTAACAATAAATTAACAGACTAGTAAAATCTAATGTAAAGACAGCAAGGTTGGCTAAGAGTCCTCCATAGGCATAAACCATGATCATTCAGCAGTGAACAAACATTACATGCATCGTTTTAGCTAGATCTCATACATCTTCCGATTATATGCATTAGAATCTTAAGTTACTCATATCCAAGTAAGGCTAAAAACCTATTTATAATTGTATGCTATTAAACGTGCTAGGAAAGTGCCTATTCCTAGACCACTCTCTGTTTACCATGAAAGGATAACATGAATGAATGACTCTGAATTCTTACTCCTTCCGGAGGTTAGGAACTCTTTAGAACAAAATGGATGGTCGGTCGAAAATGTCCATGGGATGAAGTTCACACTCATTCAATGCATTCACGCTTATTTACATGCTGAATTCACATAGTTATGTCGTACAGATTCATCTTAACTAACCTTTATAAAACTAGCTACTCATGGCTTTAGAAGAACTCAACAAAACTAATTGATTGCTCATAAAAATAGAAGAACTCAACAAAACTAATTAATTACTTATGGAGATAACAGAACTCAACAAAACTAATTGATTACTTATGATAAACAGATCCATTAATAATTCGAAAAACAAAACACAATTCAATCCGAAAGCAATAACAGAAGTAAAGCAATAGAATAGGTGAAGGCCTGATTGTCCACGATTCGCCTCGGTTGAAGGAGAAGAATGGCTTGGCTTGGGAAGGAACTCAATCAGAAGAAAAGATGGATCTTCTCTTCTTCCTCTTGAATTACTGACGCCAAGGGAACCTTTGTTTCTTCGATCCAACAAACGAGAGAACTTTCTCTCTTCCTGCGGTATTTGGCCTTCGAGTCTCTTCACCGAAAAGTGGATTGTCTTTCTTGCTTCATCTTGCTCTCTTATATAGCCTTTAGTGGTTCCATAGTCTGCTCCCTAATCACGGATCTCCATCGAAATTAGGGAAACAACCTCATACGTGGCAGATACAGGAAGGGCCGACGACTGAAAAAACGCAGCAGAAGAGATCAGTATTGCGATTGCGTTGCGATCGCAAAACTCTGTTTTCGGTTGCCCTTCTTCTAATCCCATTGTGCTCCTCTCAAAACTTCAGCAATACATCTGCAAGGCATTAATTAGACATTTTTTCCACCAATTACACACTTATGCACAAATTTTTCACATAAGCATTAATTTTAACACCATTTCACAAATGTCACTATTAAACACATATTCTGCTCAATAATCAGCTAGAATGCTCAAAAGACTTCATGAATATAAAGCAATTATGGACCTAAATAACTCTCATTTGGAGAGTTAACAATGCTTTCCACGCTTATGACTTCTTGGTTCTCTTGAATTTGCCACAGCACTAGTATTATCACAATAAAGTGTGATAGGCAAATTCATATTTGGAACAACTTCCAAATCCGTCAAGAACTTCCTAAGCCATACAGCCTCTTTCGCAGCTTCGCAAGTCGCGACATACTCAGCTTCCATGGTGGAGTCAGCAATACAACTTTGCTTTATACTCCTCCATACTATTGCCCCTCCGTTAAGAGTGAACACTGATCCCGATGTGGATTTCCTCGAATCCTTATCGGTTTGAAAATAAGAGTCAGTGTATCCTGTAAGGATCAAATCCTTCGCACCATACACGAGCACATAGTCCCTCGTTCTCCGAAGATACTTGAGGATTGCTGGAACCCCCACTCAACCAACTGTGAGGGTCCCGGCCCTCGACCAGAGGCGCAGCGGAAGAAAGACTTAAACAAAAGCCTAAAACTGGTTTAGGACCTTTAGCAATCAATAAAGAACAAATTGGGAGAGAAAATATCAAACGCTTTGAAAATTTTCATTCTGCCTGAAAAACCGATCGATAAACACATTTATCGATCAGTAAACCGATCGGTAAAGGTCAACCAATAAATGGTTGACCGATAAACTGATCGGTAAAACTCAAGAAAATGCACTGGTATATTTTCTACCAAAGAGAACCCGACCAGTAGAAACGGTGCAAACATACCGGTAAATATCATATATACACCGGTATATTTTATACCGAGGAATTCACGACTGGTAAATATTGTATATATACACCGGTATATATCATATATACACCGGTATATATTATATAGAGGAATTCCTGACCGGTATATACCACCGGTATATATCACCGATAAATGATGTATATACCACCGGTATATATCACCGGTATATATATCACCGGTAAATAATATATATACCACCGGTATATTTTCCAGCAAAGAGAACTCTTCAAAAAAAGTACCGGTATATATCATATATACACCGGTATATATCATATATACACCGGTATAAAATGTAACAAAACTACCTTATTTTGACGTTCGTCTTCTCGTCTACCTCAGCACCTCTACTGCCCCCTCGAACTCTACGTCTCCTCCGGTCACGAACTCAGCACGGGCACCGACGAGGAGCACCCTTAGAGTAGTCCCAACTATTCTCGGGCTTAATAGCGGAGTTGTGGGACTCCTTGAGCTAAGGGGGTTTGTTGAGAGGGAGGAAGAAGGTGATGAAGCTTGGATGAGTTTGGATATGAGTTTACCAAGAACTTGATGAAGAATTCATCAAGAACATGAAGAACTCAAACAACAAACTCATAAATTTCAACAATTGAAATTCAAAATTAGAGGAATAAGTATAAACAACTTTACACTTACTTGGATTTCTTCCAAAGAACAAACATCTAATCTTCAAAAGTTCAAAGCTTCAAAACTTCATCAATCTCAAGCAACAACCAAGAACTTCTTCTTCAACCCTTGAAGATGAATGTTCGGTTGAGAGAAAAACAAGAGAAAGGAAGTGCTTGAGAGAGAAGTCAAAAAACCTCATTATGAAAATCTTCCAAATCTCCAAAGATGGAGAATGGATAATGGAATAGTGGAATCCACATGGAGCCCATGCACAATGCATCGCTCCATAGTGGATTCTTAATAATAATAATAATAATAATTATAAATAATTATTAATATTATAAATTATTAATTATAATTAAAACAATTTTAATTATAATATTTATTATTAATATTAATATCAAATATTAATATTATAAAAAACTATCCACTAAGCTCGGTTTCCGAAAAACCGACTATTCAAATATATGAATCAAAATTCATATTTTCCACCGGTCGATATTTAAATCATATTTAAATACGACTTCTTCCGGTTAAATATTTAAATCATATTTAAATACACAAACCCTCGAACAACAGACCGGAATTCGGATTTCTCCGAGTTCTACCCTATAGCCATGTTATACCGCTTTATCCGAGCTAGCCATGAGAACCTAAAGGACCTACAGATCATGAGCTCCAACGATACGAGATCATTCGATCAAAACTTTTTTAACCCGAAACGAGCAACATTCGTTAACTCCCGGAGACTCCACTATAGTCTGAGAGTTGCACTCTCCTCACGTAGATATATTATGTCCTTTTGATATAACCGTCATGGGCAAGTCGACCCTTCACAGGTTGTCCGTAATCACAGCTGGGTCATATTAACCGCTTAACCCCTGTGTTACATCTTCGTTCCTTAAGTTCCACTGACACCTCTAATGAACAATTGATCAGCGGTCCAACCGACAGATCAGATCCTCTCTCAAGCTTGGAGAGAGTGTGCGCAGATTGTTCAAGACTAGATGTCAGTTATTAAGGGAACAACCTATCTACTAACCCTGAAGAGCGGGTTAGGAGTTGATGGAGCGCATGGCACGCAGCGGAAGCGATTTTGATCATAGACACTCTAATTTCATCAATTTAAACAAACGGAAACATGCAAAAAACAATGAAAAAGAGAAATTATAACACATACCCTTGTCGTTCGAATTTCTTCAATTTTCACCGCCAGAAGCTCCTCACGAGCTCACCGATCCTACTCATGAAATCTTCGTGGACCACCCACGGTAGTCCCGCTATCCTCGGGCCGAGAAACGGAGTAGTGGGACTCCTTTTACAAGAGAAAAGAAGGAAGAAGCTCACTGAAGAAAAAACAATTTTTTCTTTACAGAGAGTTTTTGTCCGAGGAAGAAGAAGAAGAAGAATTCGAAAAATGAAATCAAATTTTCATTCGAATACCCCAAAGTCCACTGGCTTTTTTTTTTTTATTTTTATTTTTTTTTTTAATCGATTTGACGTTTCACATATATATACCTTGTATATATTACATGTGTATTACATCTTGCATGTAAAACACATGTCTATATATATATATTTATATATTATTATTATTAAAAATAATAATAATTATTTTATTAATTAAACTTTTTAATTAATAAAAAATATATATAAATTAATATTATTTAATTCAATATCAAATATTAATTAAATAATATAATTAAACCCGGTTTTCCGAAAACCGACTTTTTGCATATGAATCCAATTCATATGGTAGACCAATCTCATATTTAAATCATATTTAAATATGTCCATATTCTTCCACAAACTCGAATTTGAACGATTCCAATTTTTTTCTTTTCTTTTATATTGTTTCACGGCTTTATCCGAGCTAGCCAGGAGAACCGTACGGACCTACAGATCATGAGCTCCAACGATACGAGATTATCCGGTCAAAACTCTTTCAACCGAACTAACCAACATTCGTTAACCCCCGGAGACTCCACTAAAGTCCAAGGGCTGCACTCTCCTCACTGTAGATATATTGTGTCCTCTTGATATAACTATCATCAGTAAGTCGATCCTTCACAGGTCGTTCGTAATCACAACGGGTCATTTATACCGTTTAACCCTTGTATTATATCGTGTTCCTTAAGTACCACTGACACCTCTAATGAACAATTGATTTGTGGTCCAACCATCAAATCAGATTCCTCCCTGATCAGGAGAGGATGGGCCCATTGTTCAAGACCTGGAGTCAGCACTTAAGGGAACAACCTCTCTACTAACCCTTAAAACGGGTAGGAGTGAATTCCATCTCGCACAACTATGTCCCCAGCCACTTATTCGATCTTATCCCCAAGATGGTAGGCTTATTGAGTCGGCGAACTGATCACTCTCACCCGTACAAGTCAAAGGATAAGGTCGAATAAACAGGAGTTCATAGTGAGTTCAGGATTGAGATCGAGTTACCTAAGTCATCATATGAAATAAAAACGGTCTTTACAGTAAACGGTGTTATAAAGAAAGAGCGACTTTATTTCTTGGTTCGGTCTTGTGCAAACTCATTGCACAGGACGCCCTCACTCACATGTCTCTACATGAAACGATTCGAATCACATCGTTTTGTACTAAACAAAGTGAGCCGCATCCAATAGTGTCCCCAGGATAAGGTACCCAGCCTTATCCCTATACTATAGACCATTTTGGCTGTCTACTTGAACTTGATCCACATTCATGTCACACATGAAGTTCAAGTACTCACACTATCGCCATGGGTGTTAGTTATTGGTATAGGTTAATACAAACACAATTCACTAAAATTCAATAACATTTTTATTGAAATAGAATATATACATTCAAACAGTTTACAAACTACGAGTTTTAGGACATAAAACCCAACAAACTCCCACTTGGACTAAAACGTCAGTGAAGTACATGCTGGTCGAGAGAACTAGAATATCAAATATCTAAAGTTTCTCCCACTGTCCTACTGAGCAGCTCGCAGCCCTATACTTTTTAGGTGTCTCTCAAACACTTTAGCCGTGAGAGACTTAGTAAACGGATCAACAATGTTGTGCTCCGAGGCTACCTGTGTGACGATCACATCTCCTCGTTGCACTATCTCCCTGATGAGATGATATTTCCGCTCAATATGCTTTCCACGCTTATGGCTTCTAGGTTCTTTAGAATTTGTCACTGCTCCGCTGTTATCACAATAAAGGGTGATTGGCAAGTTCATATTTGGAACAATTTTCAAATCTGTCAAGAACTTCCTAAGCCATACAACTTCCTTCGCTGCTTCGCAAGCTGCGACATACTCAGCTTCCATGGTGGAGTCAGCAATACAACCTTGCTTTATACTCCTCCATACTATTGCTCCTCCGTTAAGAGTGAACACTGATCCTGATGTAGATTTCCTAGAATCTATATCAGTCTGAAAATCAGAGTCAGTGTATCCTGCAAGGATCAAATCCTTCGCGCCATACACAAGCACATAGTCTCTCGTTCTCCTAAGATACTTGAGGACGTGTTTAACGGCTGTCCAGTGATCATATCCTGGATTGGACTGGAACCTACTGACAATTCCTACTGCATAGCAGATGTCGGGTCTTGTACACAACATAGCGTACATGAGACTACCAACTAAAGATGCATAGGGAATTCGTCTCATATCCTCAACCTCTTGAGGTGTCTTAGGAGACTGTTCCTTAGACAAGTTAATTCCATGCCTAAAAGGCAGCGAACTTTCTTGGAATTCTGCATCGAATATCTTGACAACACCTTGTCAATATAAGATGCTTGAGACAGCGCTAGCACTTTGTTCTTACGATTCCTTATGATCTGAATCCCTAGAACAAACTGAGCCTCTCCCAAATCTTTCATTTGGAATTGGGTCGCTAGCCAATTCTTAACGTCAGTTAGGAACCCTACATCATTCCCAAATGAGTAGTATATCGTCTACGTACAAGACTAAGAAAGCTACAACAGTATTGACTACTTTCTTGTAAACACAAGGTTCGTCAATATTTTGTTCAAAGCCATAAGATTTGATCGCCGTATCAAACCTTATATTCCAGGATCTAGATGCTTGCTTCAACCCATAAATGGATCGATTAAGCTTGAAAACCTTTTGCTCTTGACCCTGAAGTATGAATCCCTCTGGTTGAGCCATATAGATACTCTCCTCAAGGTTACCATTCAGAAAGGCAGTCTTGGCATCCATTTGCCAGATTTCATAATCATAAAATGTAGCAATGGATAAGAGTATTCTAATCGACTTTATCATGGCAACAGGAGAAAAGGTTTCTTCATAGTCCACCCCTTCTCTTTGGGAATAACCTTTTGCCACAAGTCGAGCCTTAAAGGTTTGTACCTTACCGGCTTGGTCTCGTTTTCTCTTGTAGATCCATTTGCAACCGATAGGTCTTTCACTATCTGGTTGGTGATAACTCCATTTTGGAGCTATTAAATACTTCCTAACTATAGCTAAAGTCCGCAATTAATTGTATAATTGATCTCGTTTGTAGGAGAAATGCGGCAAAGAGCTCGTGCGTCCATTGGACCCGTTCGAGAGATAACAGCGGAGTTTTAACGCCCCGGGAGTGCATCGGGAAAGGGCAAGTCGATCCGAGAAGAAACAGACCAAAACTGCCTAGGAGAGGCAATTCTTCCAGCCCCAAACCCGAGAGCTAGCGTCGAGACACTAGCTCGACGCTGCCAAAACCCGAGAGCTAGCATCGAGTGATAGTGTCGAGACGCTAGCTCGACGCTGCCGAAGCGTCGAGACCCAGCTGCGGCGTCGAGACGCTCCGGAGGAGGCGCGCGCAAGGAATCATCGGGCCAGCATCGAGACGCTGCCCTAGCGTCTCGACGCCATCGCGAGGCGCGCACGGATTATTTAGGGCGCAGCGTCGAGACGCTAGCCTAGCGTCTCGACGCTACGTCGATTACAGAAGCTGTAAATGATGATTTTCTGCGCAATTTTTATCATCTTCTTCATAACTTAGGCGATTTCTCTTCTTCTTCCTCTCGGTTTTCCATTATTTTTCCTTTAGCTCAGCCATTTGTGGCTTGTTTATGAGCTTTTCTCTTGTATCTTGTTGATGACAACTTCCATGGCTTACCTTGGAGCGGAATTGACTACCCGTTCCATGGACGACTAAGGTAAGGGTGAACGGTTTGGGAAATATTTGAGGGATTTTTGTTAGACGCTTTTAGTTTTGATAATCCATGCCTTGATTATATTTTGGTGGCTGTTTGTATGCATTTATCTCTCTTGCTTAACCCAATGCATATGTTAGATTTCTACGATTGACACTCGAGCTTTCTAGCATGTTGTGAATGTTAAAGAGTAGCGATGTCGTGCCTCTCACTGCTCGACTAAGTAACACAGATTGATAAAACTAAACCGGAGTATCGAGTCATGTATGATGGTTGTTGATTGCATACAGCGTCTGCGGGCAATCAGTTAGCAATTAGATTACGTGCTTGAATGTTCGTCGCGGTTAGCTAGTGACTACCTAGAATAAATTTGGGGTTGATCACCTTAATGCAATTTTAGGTAATGTTTAATTGGAACTGTGTGGTCTAATTAATTTCTATGGAGCCGATTACCTTGGGGCTTCTCGGGTAATCGTCCGTGTGTACTACAAATTGTTTGCCATGAATTTTGTATTAAATGATAAGCTGAAGATGTCTAACAATTAAATCCCGAAAATCCCCAAACCGTGCACGCGTCTCTCTCTCTCTTGTTATTCTTGTTCAATTGCTTTCTTTGCATGCTGAAAAATCCCCCCGTTACAAAACCAATCAATTAGTTAATTTCAATTTTAATATTAATTTCGGTCATAACTTCTCCTTGGATCGACCCTGTTACCACTGGCTGCAAAGCTATTGATAATAGGCTTATAAATTATATTTTGGCGAGTCTCGACAACTCGAATTTGGACTACCCCAAAAGTAGATCTACCAAAATTGGCCCCGTTGCCGGGGAGAAGGCAAAATTTGATTGAAATTATGATTGACTTTGAAATTGATTGATTGATGGTCTGCTGAAAAAAATTTATGTTTGTAGTTGTATGTTTAAATTTTTGTTTGTGTATGACCCGTTCTTCTGAGATTAGTGGATTGCAGTTTATCCCTGAAACCGAAAGAGAAGAGCGGCGGTTAAGGAGAGAAGCCCGGGAGGGGCAGAGATTGTTTGAAGGAGAAGAAGGCAATCCCTTCTTGGTTGAGGAAATGGCGCAAGGCGATGGGCCGCGGACGCTGAAACAGCTGGCAGCGCCAAATCTGAACCTGCAGCCCCTATGCATAAACTACCCCGTGGTAGCAGGTAACTTTAAGTTAAAGTTAGGTTTAATTCACCAGTTACCTTCTTTTCATGGTAATGCAGGGGAGGACGCGAACAAACACTTAATGGAATTTCATTGCGTCTGCGCGGGGATGAAGCCCGCAAGAGTCACGGAGGAGCAGCTGAACATGAGGGCATTCCCCTTCACGCTCAAGGACAAAGCCAAGGATTGGCTGTATTATCTGCCCTCCGGATCTATCACCACGTGGCAGGACATGAAGAGGGTTTTTCTGGAAAAATACTTCCCCGCGTCCTTGGCCACTACTTTGAGAAAGAGAATATATGGGATCACTCAGGACGTGGGTGAGTCCTTGCACGAATACTGGGAACGTTTTGGGCGCCTGTGCGCAAGCTTCCCACACCATCAGATTGCCGATCAGCTTTTGATCCAGTATTTCTATGAGGGGATGACGCCCCACGATCGGCAAATGATTGATGCAGCGAGCGGTGGGGCTCTGATTGACAAGACCCCCGCTGAGGCCAAACAGCTTATAGCGAACATGGCAACCAACTCGCAGCAGTTGGGTATTCGAGGGCAGGGGCAAGTCCATAGTGTGACCCAGAGCCATGAACTGATTGAGATAAAGGCCCAGGTGGCCGAGATCGGAAATATGCTGAAAAAGATTGTTGGAGGAAACCGCGAGGCGGAGGAGGTGAACGCAATCGGGGGGTATGCTTCCAACCCGAGGAAGTATGATCCATATTCAAATACTTACAACGCGCGATCACCCCAAATTCAGCTATGGGAATAGGGAAGGACAACCACGCTTCCAGGGCCAGTCTCACGATAGGCCTAACACTTCCACCCAAGCTCAAGCCTCGAGCTCCTCCAGCTCGTTAGAAGAAATGGTCAGGACCATTGTCACGACCACCAGCCAGTTCCAAAAAGAGGCTCGAGAAGAGCTTAACTCCCACAAGGCCGAGCTGCAAAACTTGAACAAGCAGCTGACGCAAATGGCTGTGTCAATTAGTAAAATCGAGAGCAAGAGCTCTGGGAAGCTTCCTTCCCAAACTACGGTCAACTCATGTGAGAACGTGAGTGCTACTCAGCTGAGGAGTGGAAAGTTACTTTCCCCCAGAGCCGTGAAGGAAGCTAAGGACAGCCTGAACGAGTCCGCCCTGCCTGCTCCCGAGAATCTGAATGAGAAAAAAGAAGAAAAGGTCAGTGTGCCAGAGGAAGTTGCCAGAGCACCCTTCCCTAGTAGGCTTGCGAAGCCTACTTTGGAATCCGACGACGAGGAGGTCCTTCGTACCTTCCAGAAGGTGATGGTCAACATTCCGCTCCTAGAGGCAGTCAGCCAAGTGCCCAAGTACGCCAAATTCTTGAGGAGCTGGTGCACGAAGAAAAGGATGTCCAGAGGGACTGAGAAGAGAAAAGAGAACGTTTTTGCGATCCTCCCAGGTACGTTGCCCGCCAAGTGCAACGACCCAGGTACCATTACTATTCCTTGTATGATAGGTAGTAAGGTAGTTAGAAATGTCATGCTTGACTTAGGAGCTTCTGTGAACGTTATGTCTTATGCTTTGTTTCTTGAATTGAACTTAAATGAACTGCATGAGTGTAACGTGACTGTCCAGTTAGCTAACGGGTCGAGTGTATGTCCAAGAGGGAAAGTGGAAGATGTTCTTGTTAGGGTAGGTGATATGATGTTCCCCGCTGATTTCCTTATTCTTGATATGAATGAAAAATCGTTGCATGTTTCGTCCTCTATGTTGTTAGGACGCCCTTTTCTTAAGACCGCTAGGGTCAAAATCGATGTGTTTAAGGGCGTCGTTTCTTTAGAGTTTGATGATATAATGCATGAATTTTCATTGTTTGAAAGGAAGTCTGTGGAGAATGTGTCTGTGGTTGAGTATGACGAGAATGGGAGTCTACCCTCGCGCTTGAGGGATGGTTCCCATGTCTCAGTTAAAAAATCTGACTTAAATTTGAATGAAGTGGATGTTGTTTTTTGCACTAACGATTGTGATATTCACGTGCTCGAGGCACGAAGAGTGCAAAATGTTTTTAATGTTGCTTGCAGGACAAGTGTGGATGCGGACAAGTCTGGATCGTCCCCCGCACTTTCGGATTATGGTTGAGTCAGTGGAGAGAATTCAGTCGAGCAAACGACTTTAAAAATTCTGCGCTTCTCGGAGGCACCCGAGCGATGAACTGTTTTTTCTGTTTTAGTTTAGTTGCTGTTTTTTGTTGTTAGTTAGTTTAATTTAGACTTACATAGGTTGCTGTTTTTTTTTAGGAATCGAGGAAGTTGAGGAAAATTTTGGGCTTCGATGATGAACGCGCTGCTTCCTTACCCTCGCCAACTTCACAAAGAGTCAGGGAAGTGTAGTTTCTTCTTCCCTTTTACTTTGTGTATCTGACTGAATGGCATTGAGGACAATGCCAACTTTTGAAGTTGGGGGTGGAGTTTGGTTCATGGATAAGCATGTGTAGTCGGTTGAGCAGTGCTATTTTGATATTGAAGTGCTTGGGACTCTGTTTACTGTTTTCTAATGATGATAATCTAGGAAATGCATGTTGGAAATCTGAGCACGTACATAATCTAGTTTTTGCATGAGTTTTGCATTTATTAGGTCCATGTCAAAAAATTTAAAATTTTTTCTGTTGCTCCCTTGCATCTTTCGCGCACTTAGCAACCTCGTCTTAGATTCCGTAGGCTTTGTAAATTGCATGTAGCACTAATTCTCGTTGTCACCCCGAAAGGCACCCATAGGTAGCTTGTTGCATGAGAGTTAGTGGTTGGTTAATTGAGATAGCGTATGCTAAGCCTAATGTAAAAAAAAAAATAGAGAAAGCTTGTTGGATAGAATTTCCTCTCGAGGCGCTCCTCCTTCTTATTAGTGCACTTAAGAAGTGAGCGTTAGTCCTTAAAAACGTGAAGTTTATGCATGAATTTGACGTGTTAGGCAGCTCGAGGTGGAAAGAAAAAATGAATAAATTGTTGGTTCAAAGAACCTTAATAAAAGAGTACAAAGTACTCGTAAAAAGAAAAAGGAATGAGAAAATACTTAGGTCTCTTAATTTGCTTCTCTCTCTCGTGTAAGTCAAGTGTAGACTGTTCTTAAACGCTAGAAGTAGGGGGAAAACGGGATGTTGCGTTGCATGTGGTTTTTCCGGGCTTATGTGAGTTTAGGATAGGTTGTCTAGCACACACACGTTAGGGGGCAGTAGTTAATTTTTGATATGTTCGTAGTAAATGCATGCACGAATTGCTTTCATGATTATGTTGTGTTTAAATTTTCAAAATGCATGGAGGTTTGAGTTAGTAGCATGTAGGCGTGTCCTTAGAGTCAATTTCTTTGTAGCACTTGCTCGATGACTAGCAAGGTTTAAGTTGGGGGTGTTTGATAACTCCATTTTGGAGCTATTAAATACTTCCTAACTATAGCTAAAGTCCGCAATTAATTGTATAATTGATCTCGTTTGTAGAAAAAATGCGGCAAAGAGCTCGTGCGTCCATTGGACCCGTTCGAGAGCTAACAGCGGAGTTTTAACGCCCCGGGAGTGCATCGGGAAAGGGCAAGTCGATCCGAGAAGAAACAGACCAAAACTGCCTAGGAGAGGCAATTCTTCCAGCCCCAAACCCGAGAGCTAGCGTCGAGACGCTAGCTCGACGCTGCCAAAACCCGAGAGCTAGCGTCGAGTGATAGCGTCGAGACGTTAGCTCGACGTTGCCGAAGCGTCGAGACCCTGCTGCGGCGTCGAGACCCTGCTGCGGCGTCGAGACGCTCCGGAGGAGGCGCACGCAAGGAATCATCGGGCCAGCGTCGAGACGCTGCCCTAGCGTCTCGACGCCATCGCGAGGCGCGCGCGGATTATTTAGGGCGCAGCGTCGAGACGCTGGCCTAGCGTCTCGACGCAACGTCGATTATAGAAGCTGTAAATGACGATTTTCTGCGCAATTTTTATCATCTTCTTCATAACTTAGGCGATTTCTCTTCTTTTTCCTCTCGGTTTTCCATTATTTTTCCTTTAGCTCAGCCATTTGTGGCTTGTTTATGAGCTTTTCTCTTGTATCTTGTTGATGACAACTTCCATGGCTTACCTTGGAGCGGAATTGACAACCCGTTCCATGGACGGCTAAGGTAAGGGTGAACGGTTTGGGAAATATTTGAGGGATTTTTGTTAGACGCTTTTAGTTTTGATAATCCATGCCTTGATTATATTTTGGTGGTTGTTTGTATGCATTTATCTCTCTTGCTTAACCCAATGCATATGTTAGATTTCTACGATTGACACTCGAGCTTTCTAGCATGTTGTGAATGTTAAAGAGTAGCGATGTCGTGCCTCTCACTGCTCGACTAAGTAACACAGATTGATAAAACTAAACCGGAGTATCGAGTCATGTATGATGGTTGTTGATTGCATACAGCGTCTGCGGGCAATCAGTTAGCAATTAGATTACGTGCTTGAATGTTCGTCGCGGTTAGCTAGTGACTACCTAGAATAAATTTGGGGCTGATCACCTTAATGCAATTTTAGGTAATGTTTAATTGGAACTGTGTGGTCTGATTAATTTCTATGGAGCCGATTACCTTGGGGCTTCTCGGGTAATCGTCCGTGTGTACTACAAATTGTTTGCCATGAATTTTGTATTAAATGATAAGCTGAAGATGTCTAACAATTAAATCCCGAAAATCCCCAAACCGTGCACGCGTCTCTCTCTCTCTTGTTATTCTTGTTCAATTGCTTTCTTTGCATGCTGAAAAATCCCCCCGTTACAAAACCAATCAATTAGTTAATTTCAATTTTAATATTAATTTCGGTCATAACTTCTCCTTGGATCGACCCTGTTACCACTGGCTGCAAAGCTATTGATAATAGGCTTATAAATTGTATTTTGGCGAGTCTCGACAACTCGAATTTGGACTACCCCAAAAGTAGATCTACCAGTTGGTCTACAAGATCCCAGACCGAATTGAAGTACATAGACTCCATTTCGAGATCCATGGCTTTAAGCCACTGGTCCTTGTCTATGTCATTCATTGCCTGTTTAAAGGTCAATGGATCCTCAACGCCATCATCAGGTATGACGACTTGAGTTTCAGACAAGCCGATGTAGCGGTCAGGCTGTCTTACATCCCTCCCACTGCGTCGAGGCTTTCTCAACTCTTGAGAAGGACCAGCCTGATCAACAACCTTTGTTGATCCGTCTGTAGCTTTCCTAGAAAATTCGGACAAAACAATTTTGCTCGACGGTTGATGATCTCTCATGTGGTCTTCCTCTAAGAACGTGGCATTAGTCGATACTAGTACCTTGTTCTCATGAGGATCGTAAAATAGACCACATTTTGTTTCCTTGGGGTAACCTACAAATAGGCACAATTTTGAACGATGTTCCAACTTCTTTGGATTGGGTACTAGCACATGTGTCGGACACCCCCAAATCCTGAAGTGACGTAAACTACCTTTACGTCCTCTCCATAACTCATAAGGTGTTTCAGAAACACTCTTAGAGGGAACCATGTTCAAAATATATACTGCAGTCTCTACTGCATATCCCCAAAACGAACTAGGCAAATGAGCATAACTCATCATAGATCGAACCATGTCTAACAGGGTTCTATTTCTCCTCTCGGACACACCATTCTGCTGTGGTGTTCCTGGCGCTGAGAGTTGAGATACTATTCCATGTTCTATCATATAGTCCTGGAATCTTAAATCCATATATTCTCCACCTCGATCTGATCGGAGTGTTTTTATTGATTTACCTAATGTGTTCTCAACCTCTGCCTTATACTCTTTGAACTTTTCAAGAGCTTCGGACTTATGATGCATTAGATAAAGATAACCGTACCTAGAATAATCATCAATGAAACTGATGAAATATTCATACCCTCCTCGTGCTTTGACATTCAAAGGACCGCAGAGATCCGAATGCACGATTTCTAGAGGTTCTTTGGACCTATGACCTTTTTCAGAAAAAAGATCGTTTGGTCATTTTGCCCTCAAGACAAGACTCACATGGCGGTAAAGAGTTGTCCTCTAAACGATTTAGCAGACCACTCTTAACCAATCTCCCAATCCTATTGAGATTAATGTGAGCTAGTCTTAAGTGCCAAAGATAAGTACTTGGAGAAAGTTTCTGCCTTTTAGTTTGAGTCTCAGCTGTTTTAAACATTTCAGTGTTCAAAATAGCTTTGGCTTCGGTTGGTCTTAACACATACAAGTTGTTTTCAAGTTTCGCAGAACAAATACGTACACCTCTTTTGCTAATGAACGCTTCATTATGAACAAAAGATACTTTATACAACTGTTCTAACAAACAAGATATAGATACAAGATTCCTCTTGAAGGTAGGAACCAGGAGTACATTTTCTAGTAAAATGAAACTATCTCTATACAACAACTTTACATCTCCCACTGCTTTAGCTGAGACAACCTCTCCAGTTCCAACTTTGAGAGTTATCTCACCTCGAGAAAGTGGCTGCCAAGAACTAGTTTCCTGAAAAGAAGAACAAACATGGTTAGTAGCTCCTGAATCAAGTATCCAGGTATGACAATCATGTTCTACTAAACATGTTTCGACAACAAATAAATCATATTTACCTTGTCTTTCCTTCTCAGCCTTTTTCTCTGCAAGATACTTTGGGCAATTCCGTTTCCAGTGCCCATCTACACCACAATGGAAACATTTTCCTTTGTCTGTAGATTTAGTCTTGCTCTTACCTGCAGCAGGTGCTTTTCCCTTCCTTTTGTCTTTCTTCTTCTTTTGAATACTCTTATTCTTAATAGAAGAAAGTTCAGACCTACTCCCTGAAGACGACCCCTTTTGGAATTTCCTAGAAATGACAACGTTTGCCTCCTTCTCTTTTCCTTTAGAAGTGTGAAGGGACTGATAGGTCTGTAGCTCGCTGAGAAGAGAAGTCAAATTATACTTTATCTTGTTCATTACCATATTGGTTCTGAACTGAAGGAAACTCTTCGGAAGAGATTCCATGATAAAGCTTACTTGACTTGACTCATCAATAGTAGCTCCATTTACTTCCGCCACATTGAAGTGGACCATCATGTTAAGGACATGCTCCCTAACAGAGGTACCCTCCTTCATGCGAGAGTTGTAAACGTATTTTAGGGCTTCATGACAGGCCGATGAGGACGGTAGTCCAAACATCGTCTGTAATGAAGACATGATTTCTTTAGCAGAAACCATATCCTCGTGCTTCTTAGCTAACACATCAGATATGCTGGCTAAGATATAGACTCGGGTTTTATCATTAGCCCTTGTCCATCTATCATATGCTTCTCGAACAGTTCGAGTCGCATCCGAGCTAGGAGGGGGAGGACAATCCTCTGATAAGACGAACCTGAGATCATCTAGAACGAGAATCGTATTCAAGTTCGATTTCCAGGTCGCGTAGTTATCGCCCGTTAACTTATCGGAAGCTAGTAAGTGAATGAAAGAGCTAGACATGCTGAAAAGAGAATGAAAAAATATTAGTGAAAAGGTTTTAACCTAATTTACACACCAATCAAGAATTTAGCAAAGAATAATAATGTACCCAAAACTCATTATTAAACTGCAACGATACTTCAGTGGGTCAGAATGGTCGCTACCGAGGGGCAGTCAAGCATTCCTTCACTGAATCAAGACATTCTTGACTAAATGCTAATACCAGAATATCTCATATTCCTATAGCATCTTAGTTATCGCTGTTTGGTCAAGATTTACTAACTCCTTAGCAAATCTCGTAAGTGTGACCCTCCATTTTTAGAATTCATAGGGCGGCCCCAACGATGCAACCGAATAGAAATGTCAAAGTTGGGAATGGCTCTATGTTTCTTTATCCATAAATGGTGATTGAGATGTTCCGATTCCTATGAAACGGCCCTCCGAATGGATCGGTACCTCTTGTGGGCACCTAGCAGGCGGAACATAGGAATCTCACGGTTCAATCCAATGGAGGAGACCGCAGGATGTATTGACATACTTCCTTCTCCCACTTACTATAAATACTTTCTCCATTCACCTTGCTCTTGAATTATGCAAATACCATCCGAATGGGGATGCCCTATTGACATCACGAGGCCGAGCATAATTCTCACGGTGTGAACTTGACAGAGAACGTAGGAGGAGAGGGATATATCATATATACCTTCTCAACACCTCTACTAAGTATTTTAAGACGGAATGGGTAAATGACTCAGGCATTATCCGGCTAAGACAATAAGACCTAAGTCTAGGTAAAACAAACTTTTACCTATGATGTCTAGGTGATAAACACTTTATTACCTCACACCACTCACGCATGCTCATAAAGTCGGGTTAACTTTACTCAAGTACCGGATGGTCCCCAGGTAGGAGGTGTTCCGTAAACCGTCAGTTTAAATACCTCCAACCTCGAACAGGATGTCCCCGGGTGAGTTTCTTGTAACCTTAGCATTTACAAGATATCGACCTATTCATCTAATGAAACGGAACGATACATTCAACCCTAAGTGAGCATGCCTTTATCCTTGTTATAGATTTTAAAGGTCTATGCCAATTTTACAACGCTTTGCAAAACTAAGACTAACTACAACAAACTTCTACATGCTTCTCAAACATGCAACACTAAGGCATGACAAGTTGAATATTTAATTTCATAATCAATAGAACACTTATATCGATTATGCTCTTAAACATTCAACTCTTAATTCATAATCAATATAACACTTATATCAATACTCTGAATTAAGCATGCATCCTATACATTATAACACTTATAACAAACAAAATGCATCTAATGTTGGATGTTTAATTTCATAATTAATATAACACTTATATCAATTATTCTATTAAGCAAACAACATCTAATTCATGAATTAATATAACTCTTATATTAATACTCATGAATAAACATGCATCTTATACATTATAACACTTATAACATACCATGTGCATAAAATTAGGACAACCTATGTTGTACATTCAATTTCATAATTAATATAACACTTATATCAATTATTCTATTGAACTAACAACAACTAATTCATGAATTAATATAACTTTTATATCAAAACTCATGAATTGCCAAATATGCATACGATATATTATAATACTTATAACATATTATCAATGCATGAAGCATGCTTCCTACGGTGGGATTTTAAATCTATATGGCATACGTTATGCACATACAAACATGGAATTTAATTAAAACATACATTCGCAATGCATAATTAATTAAACACACTATAGTGGATCGATTTTGGCATTTAACAAGCAATAACTAATTTATTACAAGCTTGAACAACAAGCTACGTCTTGAGCGGACTTCGAACTCTTCGCACCGCCTTTGACCTGTTGGGTTTTATGTCCTAAAACTCGTGGTTTGTAAACTGTTATGTTTGTAAACAATCTATTTAGTAATAAAGAGTTATTAAGTTTTAATTCAGTAAAGGAGTTTACTGGATTAAAGTGAAACATGTTTTATCCTATACCAATAACCAACACCCTTGGCATTGTTTGAGTATTTGAACCTCATGTATGACATGATTGTGGATCAGGTTCAAGTATACTGCCAAAATGATCTATAGTATATGGATAAGGCTGGGTACCTTATCCTGGTAACACTATTGGATGCGGCTCACTTTGTATTGTACAGAACGATGTGATCCGAATCGTTCCACATGAAGATGTGAGAAGTGAGGGCGTCCTGTGTAAAGAGTTTACACAAGATCGAACCGCGTATTAAGTCACTCTCTCTTTATAACACCGTTTACTGATCGAAACTGACTTATACACTTTGATGGCCTAGGTAACTCGTTCTTAATCCTGAGCTTGCTATGAACTCCTGCTTATTCGGAAGTATCCTTTGACTTGTACGGGTGAGAGTGGCAGAACGCCCGCTCAATAAGCCTACCAACTTGGGGATAAAGCCGAATAAGTAGCTGGGGACATAGTGTAGCAAGATTGGAATTCACTCCTAACCCGTTCTTCAGGGTTAGTAGATAGGTTGTTCCCTTAATAGCTGACTCCGGGGCTTGAACAATGTGAGCTCACACTCTCATGTGATGAGAGAGTTATATTGATCTATTGGTTGGACCAAAGATCTATTGTTCATTAGAGGTGTCAGTGGTACTTAAGGATCAAGATGTAATGCAGGGGTTAAACGGTTTACACGACCCAGCTGTGATTACGGACAACCTGTGAAGGATCGACTTACCAATGACGGTTATATCAAGAGGACACAATATATCTACAGTGAGGAGAGTGCAGCCCTTGGACTTTAGTGGAGTCTCCGGGGGTTAACGAATGTTGATCGATTCGAATCAAAAGAGTTTTGACCGAATGATCTCGTATCGTTGGAGCTCATGATCTGTAGGTCCTTTAGGTTCTCCTGGCTAGCTCGGATAAAGCAGTATAGCAGTGCTATAGGGTTGTATTCGGAGAAATCTGAATTAGGGTTTGTTCGAGGGGTTTGTATATTTAAATGTTATTTAAATATATAATCGGAGGAAGTTGTATTTAAATGTGATTTAAATACTTGACCGGAGAAAAATATGAATATTGATTCGTATTTTGGAAAAGTCAGTTTTCTGAAAACCGGGCAATAGTGGAAGGTTTATTATTATATTAGTATTTGATATTAATATTAATAATAAATTAAATAATTAAAATTGTTTTAATTATTATTAATTTTAATAAATAATAATTATTTATAATTATTATTATTATCATTAATAGGATTAATGCATGTCCAACATGTGTATTCCACTATGTTGTTTTTCCTTACTCATGAAGCAAGTCAAATGAAGTTATCTCATGATTTTGGCTTGTGAATGAGAGAATCTCTAAGCTTGAGAAATTCAGCACTTCTCTCTCTCTCTACGTGGGAACTTCTTCTCTCAAGCATTTGGATTGTGCATCTTCAAGTGTTGAAGGCAATATCCATAGTTGAAGCTTGAAGAAGAAGAGAAGTTGTAGCTTTGGTTGTTGTAAAATCAAGGTGACTCTTTGGGAAAGATTAAAGAAGAGTTAAGTTGTTAATTCTTTTTCCCTTGATTTTTTGGATTTCAAGTTGTTGAAATTCAAAGGGTTTGTTGTTTTGTGTTCTTGATGTTCTTGATGAATTGTTCATCAAATTCATATTAACACAAAACCAAACACAAACCAAAAGCTTCATCTTGTTCCTCCACCCTCAAACTAACCCCCTTAGTTTAAGGAGTCCCACCACTCCGCTATTTCCGCATGAGAATAGTTGGGACTACTCTAAGGGTGGTCCTCGTGTGCTCGTGATTGTTCGTGTTGAGTTCGTGACCGGAGGAGAGGTAGAGATCGAGGGGGCTGTAGAGGTGCAGAGGTAGACGAGAAGACGAACGTCAAAATAAGGTATTTTTGTCAATATATACCGGTGTATATATGATATATACCGGTGCTTTTTCTTGGTTTCTCTTCACTGGAAAATATACCGGTGGTATATATAATTTACCGGTGGTATATATAATATTTACCGGTGGGATATATACCGGTGGTATATATAATTTACCGGTGGTATATATACCGGTGGTAAATTTACCGGTGGGATATATACCGGTGGTATATATACCGGTGATATATATACCGGTGGTATATATATTATTTACCCGTGATATATATATACCGGTGGTATATACCAGTCGGTATTTCCTCGGTATAATATATACCGGTGTATATGTGATATATACCGGTGATATTTTTACCGGTGGCTTTTACCGGTCAACTTTTTCGGTTGACTTTTACCGGTCGGTTTACCGGTGGAGAGGGTTTTTTCCGTTGGACTCGAATTAAAGAATTTTTCTAAGTGTTAGAAATGTTTCTTCAATTCTTAGTTCGTTCCTTATTGATTGCTTAAGGTCCTCAACCAGTTTTAGGCTTTTGTTTAAGTCTTTCTTCCGCTGCGCCTCTGGTCGAGGGCCGGGACTCTCGCAGTTGGTTGAGTGGGGGTTCCAGCAATTGGTATCAGAGCATGCTTTAAGCTCTCATTTTTGCACAAATTGAGTCCTAGGTGGGTTGTTTTGATTTCTTGCTTGGGTGGCTGAAGCATTTTGGTTTATGGCATTGTTTACTTTCCTTGTTATTACCTTTGGTATGTAATAGCCTTGGCTTGTTAAATAAGGCTTATTGTGTGGCTTGGAGTCTGTAATTCGTTTAGTCTTAGAGTCTAGGGTTGTTGCGGAGCCAAGGTGTGCAAGGAGCCAAGAAGTCGAGGTGCTTGGAGTTGCTCGAAGAGTTCGTTGTGTTTCAAGACCTAGCTTGGGGTTTTGACAAGCTTGTAATAATTAGTTTTGCTTGCTTGATGCCATAAACCAAATTGCTTTAGTGTGATTAATTTATAGGATGCATGAGATGTATGGTTTAAATTAATGCCCTTGCTTGTGCATAAAGTATGCCATATAGATTTCAAATCCCACCTTAGGAAGCATGTTGCATGCATATTGTATGTTATAAGTGTTATAATGTATAGGATGCATGCTTAATTCATGAGATTCAATATAAGTGTTATATTGGTTATGAATTAGGAAATTGTATGTTTAAGAGCATAATTGATATAAGTGTTATATTAATTATGAAGTTAAATATTCAATTCACCATGCCTTAGTGATGCATGTTTGAGCAGCATGTAGAGTTGTTGTAGAAAGTCTAAGTTTTGCAAAGTGTTGTAAAAATTTGATAGACTTTTAAAATCTATAACAAAGAAAAGCATGTTCATTTAGGGTTAAATGAGACGTCCGGTTCATTAGATGAATAGGTCGTTATCTCGTAAATGCTAAGGTTATGAGAAACTCACCCGGTGAAATTCTGTTCGAGGTTGGAGGTATTTAAGTTGACGGTTTACGGAACACCTCCTACCTGGGAACGATCCGGTACTTGAGTAAAGTTAACCCGGCTTTATGAGCGTGCGTGAGAGGTGTGAGGTTAATAAAAGTGTTTATAACCTAGACATCTCAGGTAAATAGTTTGCCTAGACTTAAGGTTTTATTTTCTTAGCCGGATAAAACCTGAGTAGTTTACCCTTAAAACCGTCCACGATGCTTAGTAGATGTGTTGAGAAGGAATATATGATATATCCCTCTCCTGCTACGCACTCCGTGAAGTTCACAAACGTGAGAATTTTGCTCGGCCTCGTGTTGCTAATGTGGCAACCCCATTCGGATGGTATTTGCAACTTTCAATAGCAAGGTGAATGGAGTAAGTATCTATAGTAAGTGAGAGAAGGAAGTACGTCAGTACATCCTACGGTCTCCTCCATTGGATTGAACCGTGAGATTCCCATGTTTCGCCTGCTAGCTGCCCAAGAGTGGTACCGATCCAGTCGGAGGGCGGGGCATGGGAGATCGAACACCTCAGTCACCATTTATGGTTAGTGAAACACAGGGCCATTCCCAACACTGACATTCCATTCGGTTGCTATGTTGGGGCCGTTCTGTGCATTCTAAAAATGGAGGGTCACACTTACGGGATTTGCTAAGGAGTTAGTAAATCCAGACCAAAAACGATAACTAAGATGCTATGGGAATAAGAGTTATTCTGGAGTTAGCATTTAGTCAAGAATGTCTTGGTTTAGTAAAGAAGTGCTCGACTACCATTCGGTAGCGACCATTCTGACCTACTAAAGTATCGTTGTTAGTAAATAAAGAGTTTGGGTACTTTATTTACTGCTAAAGTCTTTAATTGGTTCAAATAGGTTAAAACCGTTTCACTAATAGATTTACATTCCTTTACAGCATGTCGAGTTCGTTCATACAGTTGTTGTCACACGACAAATTAACCGGAGAAAATTTTGGGTCATGGAAGTCGAACCTTAATGCGGTTTTGGTTCTTGACAACCTGAGATTTGTCTTAACGGAGGAGTGTCCTCCAGTTCCTGGTTCAAATGCCTCACGAACTGTTCGTGAAGCATACGACGGTTGGATTCGGGCTAATGATAAAGCTCGAGTCTACCTCCTGGCAAGCATATCTGATGTCTTGTCTAGGAAGCATGAGGGGATGGTTTCCGCTAAGGAAATCATGGCTTCACTACAAGAGATGTTTGGAAAACCTTCCTCATCTCTTAGGTATGAAGCCCTCAAGCACATTTTCAACTGCCGTATGGTTGAAGGAACCTCTGTTAGGGAGCATGTCCTTAACATGATGGTGTACTTCAATACTGCAGAAGTTAATGGAGCAACCGTTGACGAACAAGGTCAGGTTGGTTTTATCTTGGAATCTCTTCCGAAGAGCTTCCTGCACTTCAGGGCCAATATGGTCAAGAACAAGATAGAATACAATCTGACGTCTCTTCTAAACGAGCTTCAGGTATATCAGTCCCTGCATACCTCTAAAGGAAAGGAGAAGGAGGTAAATGTTACCACTTCTGTGAAATTCCAGAAAGGGTCTGGGTCTGGGACTAAATCTGAACCTCCTTCTATGAGTAATAAGATTATTCACAAGAAGAAGAGAAGTGCCAGGAAGGGCAAGACCCCAGCTGTTGGCAAGGTAAAAGCTTCACACAGTGGAAAGTGTTTTCATTGTGGTGAAGAAGGGCATTGGAAGCGGAATTGCCCCAAATACCTTGCAGAGAAAAAGGCAAAAGAATGAACGACAAGGTAAATATGATTTATCTTTTGTCTAAACATGTGGATTATGAATGTCATACCTGAATGTTGATTTAGGAACCACTAATCATGTTTGTTATTCTTTTTCAGGAAACTAGTTCCTGTCTGCCTATTTCTTGACGAAGACGACTTATGAAGATGTCTTCGCAGTTTCTACAGTGGGAGCTTGCTGATGTTTAGTTGTCTGTATAGAAATAATTTCAACTGTTGTAATTATTATCTATAGAACTCAAGTTTGTCCTGAACACTTTTATTGTATATAGTATCTTTTGTTTATTAAATGAAGAGTTCATTTTGCAAAATATATATACTAGTAGTGTTCTATTAAAACTTGGTAAACAACTAAAGTGTTAAGATTAATCTTGTTTTATATTGAAAGCAAAATTTAAATTAACAAAGGTTGTTAGTTTAGCTGGTTCTTCTCAACTGTTGAGAAAGCCTATATGTAGTGGGAGGTTTATGAGATAATCTGGACCACTATATTGGCTAGTGTTATGACTTTAGTTATCAAAATTGTTGATGATGGTAAATTCATAAACAAGAACCAGTAGCTCAAAACCATGAATCTTCAAGGGGTTTAAAGACTTAGTCTATGAGGTGAAAACCTCTAAGGCTTGACTTTCTGACAAATGGGACTGTCCCGAAGAGAATGAGTTAATTGTGTATTAACTTCTTCTCTTGTTGTCAGATGTTAGTTATATAGAATACTCGTATCCATTGTCTTGTTCTATTCGATAGGATAAGGAAAATGGAAATCAAGATTAGCTATCTTGATAGAGTATCTATTAGTCTGAACCAGGAAAATTCATAATTTAAGATTCAGAGCAAATCGTTTGCAGTCTTATTCAATTCATTTATGAATTGGATTTAGTATCTAAATCTTAAATTATAAGGTTTGTTTTTCGAATCAAATCTTATGGTTTTGAACATTACATTGATAAATATTGTTGAACAAGTATTTGATTAATGTAATAGCTTTCATAATAAATTCCCATAATTTCACTCCTAATCATTGTGAATGATGAAGGAGTCATTTCTTTGATAAGCTTAAATTAGCTTTGTTGGTTCTAAGGATTCGGGTTAATCTGGATCGTAAGAACATATGGCTAGTGGGAGCTGTCAAAAGTTATGCGGTTAAAGTTTTGTCAAATGTGTAATAGAATACAAGAGTTGTATTGCTGTTTTTCCCATGTGATAGCTAAGCTTTCTTGTAGCTTGTGAAGTAGCAAAAAGTTTGTGAATTAAACTCAAAGTTTAGTGCTCTGAGAGGATGTGATAGTCACATGGGTTCCTCACAACACTTCATGCTGTTTCTGTTTACTCTGTTTCTCATGGCTAAAGTGTTTGAGAAATACCTAAAGTGTTTAGGGCTCCGAGTTGTTCAACTAAGGATAGTGGGAGTAAACTTGAAATATGAGATATTTCATTTACTCCACCTAACATGTACACCACAGACGTTTTAGTCCAAGTGGGAGTTTGTTGGGTTTTATGTCCTAAAACTCGTGGTTTGTAAACTGTTATGTTTGTAAACAATCTATTTAGTAATAAAGAGTTATTAAGTTTTAATTCAGTAAAGGAGTTTACTGGATTAAAGTGAAACATGTTTTATCCTATACCAATAACCAACACCCTTGGCATTGTTTGAGTATTTGAACCTCATGTATGACATGATTGTGGATCAGGTTCAAGTATACTGCCAAAATGATCTATAGTATATGGATAAGGTTGGGTACCTTATCCTGGTAACACTATTGGATGCGGCTCACTTTGTATTGTACAGAACGATGTGATCCGAATCGTTCCACATGAAGATGTGAGAAGTGAGGGCGTCCTGTGTAAAGAGTTTACACAAGATCGAACCGCGTATTAAGTCACTCTCTCTTTATAACACCGTTTACTGATCGAGACTGACTTATACACTTTGATGGCCTAGGTAACTCGTTCTTAATCCTGAGCTTGCTATGAACTCCTGCTTATTCGGAAGTATCCTTTGACTTGTACGGGTGAGAGTGGCAGAACGCCCGCTCAATAAGCCTACCAACTTGGGGATAAAGCCGAATAAGTAGCTGGGGACATAGTGTAGCAAGATTGGAATTCACTCCTAACCCGCTCTTCAGGGTTAGTAGATAGGTTGTTCCCTTAATAGCTGACTCCGGGGCTTGAACAATGTGAGCTCACACTCTCATGTGATGAGAGAGTTATATTGATCTATTGGTTGGACTAAAGATCTATTGTTCATTAGAGGTGTCAGTGGTACTTAAGGATCAAGATGTAATGCAGGGGTTAAACGGTTTACACGACCCAGCTGTGATTACGGACAACCTGTGAAGGATCGACTTACCAATGACGGTTATATCAAGAGGACACAATATATCTACAGTGAGAAGAGTGCAGCCCTTGGACTTTAGTGGAGTCTCCGGGGGTTAACGAATGTTGATCGATTCGGATCAAAAGAGTTTTGACCGAATGATCTCGTATCGTTGGAGCTCATGATCTGTAGGTCCTTTAAGTTCTCCTGGCTAGCTCGGATAAAGCAGTATAGCAGTGCTATAGGGTTGTATTCGGAGAAATCTGAATTAGGGTTTGTTCGAGGGGTTTGTATATTTAAATGTGATTTAAATATATAATCGGAGGAAGTTGTATTTAAATGTGATTTAAATACTCGACCGGAGAAAAATATGAATATTGATTCGTATTTTGGAAAAGTCAGTTTTCTGAAAACCGGGCAATAGTGGAAGGTTTATTATTATATTAGTATTTGATATTAATATTAATAATAAATTAAATAATTAAAATTGTTTTAATTATTATTAATTTTAATAAATAATAATTATTTATAATTATTATTATTATCATTAATAGGATTAATGCATGTCCAACATGTGTATTCCACTATGTTGTTTTTCCTTACTCATGAAGCAAGTCAAATGAAGTTATCTCATGATTTTGGCTTGTGAATGAGAGAATCTCTAAGCTTGAGAAATTCAGCACTTCTCTCTCTCTCTACGTGGGAATTTCTTCTCTCAAGCATTTGGATTGTGCATCTTCAAGTGTTGAAGGCAATATCCATAGTTGAAGCTTGAAGAAGAAGAGAAGTTGTAGCTTTGGTTGTTGTAAAATCAAGGTGACTCTTTGGGAAAGATTAAAGAAGAGTTAAGTTGTTAATTCTTTTTCCTTTGATTTTTTGGATTTCAAGTTGTTGAAATTCAAAGGGTTTGTTGTTTTGTGTTCTTGATGTTCTTGATGAATTGTTCATCAAATTCATATTAACACAAAACCAAACACAAACCAAAAGCTTCATCTTGTTCCTCCACCCTCAAACTAACCCCCTTAGTTTAAGGAGTCCCACCACTCCGCTATTTCCGCCTGAGAATAGTTGGGACTACTCTAAGGGTGGTCCTCGTGTGCTCGTGATTGTTCGTGCTGAGTTCGTGACCGGAGGAGAGGTAGAGATCGAGGGGGCTGTAGAGGTGCAGAGGTAGACGAGAAGACGAACGTCAAAATAAGGTATTTTTGTCAATATATACCGGTGTATATATGATATATACCGGTGCTTTTTCTTGGTTTCTCTTCACTGGAAAATATACCGGTGGTATATATAATTTACCGGTGGTATATATAATATTTACCGGTGGGATATATACCGGTGGTATATATAATTTACCGGTGGTATATATACCGGTGGTAAATTTACCGGTGGGATATATACCGGTGGTATATATGGTATATACCGGTGGTATATATGGTATATACCGGTGATATATACCGGTGGTATATATACCGGTGATATATATACCGGTGGTATATACCGGTGGTATATATATTATTTACCCGTGATATATATATACCGGTGGTATATACCGGTCGGTATTTCCTCGGTATAATATATACCGGTGTATATGTGATATATACCGGTGATATTTTTACCGGTGGCTTTTACCGGTCAACTTTTTCGGTTGACTTTTACCGGTCGGTTTACCGGTGGAGAGGGTTTTTTCCGTTGGACTCGAATTAAAGAATTTTTCTAAGTGTTAGAAATGTTTCTTCAATTCTTAGTTCGTTCCTTATTGATTGCTTAAGGTCCTCAACCAGTTTTAGGCTTTTGTTTAAGTCTTTCTTCCGCTGCGCCTCTGGTCGAGGGCCGGGACTCTCGCAGTTGGTTGAGTGGGGGTTCCAGCATGACCAACTTGCTTCCTCCGAACGCTTCGGCCAAAATCTCTTCGAATTTCTCCTCGTATTGCCTAGAACGAGTTTGAACTTACACCGAACATTTCGGCGAGTTCCAAACTCAAACTTCTTTCACAAAGAAACCTATATGGACTCTAATGACTCTAAAATACAGACTCTTTAGCATGCATTAAAGCCCATACATTCTCGGGCAATTACAAATAATGAAATTCAAAAAGAAACTATGCCAAAATCGATATTCACTTTAGACGCCAATCAGAAACAATTTCTAAAATAAAACCCACCATAACTTAAATTGATATAAATTGAGTGGCCAAAAACGCTCTGATACCAATTGATGGAGCGCATGGCACGCAGCGGAAGCGATTTGGATCATAGACACTCTAATTTCATCAATTTAAACAAACGGAAACATGCAAAAAACAATGAAAAAGAGAAATTCGAACACATACCCTTGTCGTTCGAATTTCTTCAATTTTCACCGCCAGAAGCTCCTCACGAGCTCACCGATCTTACTCACGAAATCTTCGTGGACCACCCACGGTAGTCCCGCTATCCTCGGGCCGAGAAACGGAGTAGTGGGACTCCTTTTACAAGAGAAAAGAAGGAAAAAGCTCACTGAAGAAAAAACATTTTTTTCTTTACAGAGAGTTTTTGTCCGAGGAAGAAGAAGAAGAATTCGAAAAATGAAATCAAATTTTCATTCGAATACCCCAAAGTCCACTAGCTTTTTTTTTTTTTTTTTTTTAATTGATCTTACGTTTCACATATATATACCTTGTATATATTACATGTGTCTTACATCTTGCATGTAAGACACATGTATATATATATATATATATATATATTTATATATTATTATTATTAAAAATAATAATTATTATTTTATTAATTAAACTTTTTAATTAATAAAAAATATATATAAATTAATATTATTTAATTCAATATCAAAACAATGAAAACCGACTTTTTGCATATGAATCCAATTCATATTGTAGACCAATCTCATATTTAAATCATATTTAAATATGTCCATATTCTTCCACAAACTCGAATTTGAACGATTCAAATTCTTTTCTTTTCTTTTATATTGTTTCACGGCTTTATCCGAGCTAGCCAGGAGAACCGTAAGGACCTACAGATCATGAGCTCCAACGATACGAGATTATCCGGTCAAAACTCTTTCAACCGAACTAACCAACATTCGTTAACCCCCGGAGACTCCACTAAAGTCCAAGGGCTGCACTCTCCTCACTGTAGATATATTGTGTCCTCTTGATATAACTATCATCAGTAAGTCGATCCTTCACAGGTCGTTCGTAATCACAACGGGTCATTTATACCGTTTAACCCTTGTATTATATCTTGTTCCTTAAGTACCACTGACACCTCTAATGAACAATTGATTTGTGGTCCAACCATCAAATCAGATTCCTCCCTGATCAGGAGAGGATGGGCCCATTGTTCAAGACCTGGAGTCAGCACTTAAGGGAACAACCTCTCTACTAACCCTTAAAACGGGTAGGAGTGAATTCCATCTCGCACAACTATGTCCCCAGCCACTTATTCGATCTTATCCCCAAGATGGTAGGCTTATTGAGTCGGCGAACTGGTCACTCTCACCCGTACAAGTCAAAGGATAAGGTCGAATAAACAGGAGTTCATAGTGAGTTCAGGATTGAGATCTAGTTACCTAAGTCATCATATGAAATAAAAACGGTCTTTACAGTAAACGGTGTTATAAAGAAAGAGCGACTTTATTTCTTGGTTCGGTCTTGTGCAAACTCATTGCACAGGACGCCCTCACTCACATGTCTCTACATGAAACGATTCGAATCACATCGTTTTGTACTATACAAAGTGAGCCGCGTCCAATAGTGTCCCCAGGATAAGGTACCCAGCCTTATCCCTATACTATAGACCATTTTGGCTGTCTACTTGAACTTGATCCACATTCATGTCACACATGAAGTTCAAGTACTCACACTATCGCCATGGGTGTTAGTTATTGGTATAGATTAATACAAACACAATTCACTAAAATTCAATAACAACTTTATTGAAATAGAATATATACATTCAAACAGTTTACAAACTACGAGTTTTAGGACATAAAACCCAACAGGAGTAAACTCCTTCTTGCTACACTATGTCCCCAGCTACCTATTGGACTTTATCCCTGAAATGATAAGTTGTTGAGTCAGCGCTAATGAGTCACTCTCACCCGTACAAATCTAAGGATACTGTCTAATAAGCAGGAGTTCATAGCAAGCACAGGATTCAGATTGAGTTACCTAGGTCATCACAAAGTGAAATAGCCAGTCTCTTCAGTAAACGACGTTATAAAGAGAGAGCGACTTTTCCGTGGTTCAGTTTTACGCAAACTCATCGCGTAGAACGCCCCCGCCCGCACATCTCCATGTGAAACGATTCAGATCACATCGTTCTGTGTAATACAGAGCAGCCCGCATTCAATAGTGTTACCAGGAATAGGTACCCAGCCTAATCCATATACTATAGACCGTTTTTGACTATAAATACTAGAGCTTGATCCACAATCATGTCATACATGAAGCTCCAGTATTTGGCATACGTCAAGGGTTTTGTGTATTGGTATAGATTAATGCAAAACACGTTTCACTTTATTCTGGTAAACGCATTTACCGAATAAAACTAATAACTGATTATTCTAAATAGTATATTTACAAACATAGTTTACAAACCACGAGTTTAAGGACATTAAACCCAACAAACTCCCACTTGGACTTAAACGTCTGTGGTGTATATGTTGGTAGGTAGAGAACAATAATGTCTCACATCAGTTGTAATCTCCCACTATCCTTTTTAGCAACTCGGATCCCTAGACTCTTCTAGGTGTCCTCTCAAACACTTTAGCCATGAGAGACCTAGTAAACCTATCTGCATGAAGTACTACGAGGTTCCCTATGTGACCATCACATAGCCTCATGGTACTACTTAAGAGTTCAACAGTCTAACTATTGCTGCTTTAAATAAGCTGCAACTCGTGCTAGTTATTACTGGGGCACCCATAATGCAACCTTTGTATTATGTTCCTCATGAACGTTTATGACAAACTTTTAACCAGGATTAGACACTCTCTGACAACTCCCACTGCGATAAGCATATTGGGTTATGTATTTCAGAAAAGATACATCTTAACATCCTATTTCTTAATGCATAGGGATAACATCTCTTTTACCTAGATTATAGACAACTCTTGTCAATATCAGGTATAAAGAGATTATACTAGAGATTTGTTCTTACGACTCAGATGAACCTGAATCCATAGAACAAACAACCATTTTCAGAGCAATGTGAAAACGTGTCACTAGTATATGCTAAAAAGTCAGAACTTAATCCTACATCATTTAAAACGATTAAGACAAGAATTATGCAACCCATATTATAAAAGCTACGATCTCAACATTCAAAATCACGAGACTTTGATAATCAAATCAATCCCTACATTATTTAAGACTAAGTGCTAGGTTCAATTCAGAAGTGAACTAAACAAGCTAGCAACAGTATTGCTCTTAATCTAAAATAATGATTTATAGAGGTTGAGACTCATAGATACTCTTACCAAGATAGCTAATCTTGATACGAGTAACCTAATTAACTTATATTTGGTAACAAGTAAAGAAGTTGATACACAATCAACCCCTCTACTTTGGGACAATCCCTTTACCAAAAGTTCAAACCTTAAAGGTTTTTACCTTAAAAGTTCGGTCTCCAAACCTTTGTAAATCTGTGATTTTAAATCATTGGTATCTTGTGTATAAATTCTTTGTTTAATTAAAAACAATGAATCCTCAATATTATCATCAAACAAGATAACATTGAGTCATATGGACAAACCAATGTTTGATGGTTTTATCAACTATTGAGTATAACCAAGACAGCTTTCTATAACATAAATTCTTAACAAAAATGTTGTTTTCTGATTTAAATAGAACAGAGTATATATCTTTTGTTAAAATGAACAGTTCATTTATATACAACAAAAGATACAATATATACAGAAGTTCTATTGTAACATAAATATATACAGATAATTACATAACCAGAGTATGTGATTAAATATATACAAACAACACTCAAAACAGACAAGCTCCCAAGTGAGCAGCTATGAAGATGTCTTCAAAAGTCATCCATATGGAGAAACCAGCAGTTAGGAACTAGTTTCCTGAAACAGAAAGAACAAACAAGATTAGTGGTTCCTGAAAGATAATTCAGGTATGACATTCATAAATCCACCAAACTTGTTTAGACAAATAAATCTTATTTACCTCGTCGTTCTTTCTCGGCGCGTTTCTCCTCAAGGTATTTCGGGCAATTTCGCTTCCAGTGCCCGTCTTCATTACAATGGAAACATTTTCCTTTGTCCGAAGTTTTAACCCTGGCCACAACCATCGGTGCCTTGCCTTTTCTCCTACTTCTCTTCTTTTTACGAATAGTCTTACTCGTAGTAATGGCTTCAGACTTAGTTCCCGACCCGGTCCCCTTCTGGAATTTCTTGGAAGTGACTACATTAGCCTCCTTCTCCTTTCCTTTAGAGGCTCGTAGGGACTCGTAAGTCTGCAGCTCATGCAGAAGAGTGGTCAAGTTATATTCAATCTTATTCATGTCCATATTAGATCTGAAATTTAGAAAGCTCTTCGGAAGAGATTCTAGAATGAAGCTAACTTGGCTCTTTTCATCGATCGTAGCCCCGTTTACTTCTACTGTCATGTAGTGGACCATCATGTTAAGGACATGCTCCCTAACATATGTGCCTTTCTTCATTCGAGCATTGTAAACATATTTGAGGGCTTCATGGCGAAGCGTTGAGGACGGTTGTCCAAACATCGCTTGCAATGAAGTCATGATTTCCTTGGCGAAAATCATTACCTCGTGCCTCTTGGCCAAGACATCTTACATGTTTGCCAAGATATAGACCCGGGCTTTATCATTAGCCTTGATCCAGCGATCATATGCCTCACGAACACTTCGTGAAGCATTTGCAGCAGGAGTCGGAGGACAGTCCTCCGTTAAGACAAATCTTAGGTCGTCCAACACTAGAATCGTATTCAAGTTGGACTTCCATGTCGCATAATTTTCGCCGATTAATTTCTCGTTCGCTAACAACTGTACAAAAGAACTCGCCATGCTGAAACAGAATGTAAATCTATTAGTGAAACGGTTTTAACCTATTTAAACCAATCAAGAGATTTAGCAGTAAATAAAGTACCCAAACTCTTTATTTACTGACAACGATACTTCAGTAAGTCAGAATGGTCGCTGCCGACTGACAGTCGAGTCACTCCTTTACTAAACCAAGACATTCTTCACTAAATGTTAACTCCAGAATAACTCATATTCCTATAGCATCTTAGTTATCGTTTTTGGTCTGGATTCACTAACTCCTTAGTAATTCCCGTAAGTGTGACCCTCCATTTTTAGAACGCACAGGACGGGCCCAACAGCGCATCCAACTGGAATGTCAAAGTTGAGAATGGCCCTATGTTTCTCTATCCATAAATGGTGACTGAGGTGTTTGATCTCCCATGCCCCGCCCTCCGACTGGATTGGTGCCTCCTAGGGTCACCTTGCAGGCGAAACATGGGAATCTTACGGTTCAGTCCAACAGAGGAGACCACGGGAAGCACCGACGCGCTTCCTTCACCCACTTACTATAGACACTTACCCCATTCACCTTGCTATTGAAAGTTGCAAACACCACCCGACTGGAGATGCCTCTAATGGCATCATGAGGCCCTGCAAAATTCTCACGTTGTGAACTTTAAGGGAGTGCGTAGCAGGAGAGGGATATATCATATATTCCTTCTCAACACATCTACTAAGCATCGTTAAGACGGATTTTAGAGTACTTACTCAGGTTTTATCCGGCTAAGAAAACAAAACCTTAAGTCTAGGCAAACTATTTTACCTGAGATATCTAGGTTATTAACAGATTAATTAACCTCGCACCTCACCCGCACGCTCATAAAGCCTAGTTAACTTTACTCAAGTACCGGATTGTCCCCAGGTAGGAGGTGTTCCGTAAACCGTCAGCTTAAATACCTTCAACCTCGAACAGGATTTCACCGGGTGAGTTTCTCATAACCTTAGCATTTACGAGATAACGACTTATTCATCTAATGAACCGGACGTATCATTAACCCTAAATGAACATGCACTTATCTTTGTTATAGATTTTAAAAGTCTAAGTCATTTTTACAACACTTGCAAAAACTAGACTTACTACAACAAACTTCTATATGCTTCTCAAACATACAAACACTAAGGCATGGTTAGTTGAATATTTAAATACATAATCAATATAACGCTTATATCAATTATGGTCTTAAATATACAACTCCTAATTCAAAATCAATATAACGCTTATATTAATTCTAATGAATTAGGCATGCATCCTGATAGCTCCAAAATAGAGCTATTATTATGTCCCTAATTCTGGCTAGAACCATGTCATTTATTGATTAAAATGCCTTCTTGTATGTGATTCCATGGTTGAGAGCTCGAGAAGTCCTGTTACGTCTCCAAAAGTGACTAATTTAGGACTTGTTTTCTATAGAAAGATGTGCACTCTTAGGTGTTTTTGGTAGGATTTAGCTTAAACTTGTGCTTATATATGAGAATTAGAAGAATGAAGCTAAATTAGGACTTATATGCAAAAGGAAAGAAAAGGAATTAAAAACGAAGTTAAAAGAATGAAAACTGTGCATTGCGGAAACATTGCTAAAACCGCAATGTTTTAAGTGAAATCCGTAAGTTGGCTAACCTTTTTCTGTTTCGATCCGATATTTCAGGGATCCCTTCTTTCTCCTCCAGCCACGTAGAAGTACGACGTTGAGAATGGATGGTTCTTCTTGACCCAATCGCACCTGCAGAATACTATAAAAGGAGGTCAAAGTGGAAGGTTGAAACACACTCGAACAACGTAGACTTCTCAGTTCAACGCAGCTTCTTCCACTCTTTTTCTCTCTTCCGTCTGTTGGTTTGAAAGGTTTAGCTGTTGGAGTCGACAATCTGATAGGAAGGAGAGAAGATCTATCTTCTCTTCTGATTAGATTCATCCAAGCAAAGCTCACTTTCATCCTTCAGCCGAGGCGTTCGCAATCGAGAAGACCACGCACATCTTTACTGCTTTCTGTTTTAGTTTTCTATTTTCATTATTGATTGTTGTTATTTCTCTTCCTTTAGCTACTCTATTCCATTTCGTTGCTTTCTGTCTTTACTTTAGTTATTCCAAGTCATCATTTGTTTAGTTCAAACGATTGGTTAATCAACGCACAATTCATCACTTCGCAAGTCTTTACTTTCTATGCCTACTGTTTTCCTCTTCTGTTTTATCTTCAAGATTCTATTAAGCATGTCTTCTTCCTCTACTTTTTCTATTCTATCTGCATCCATGAGTAACTAAATCACATAAGGGCATGCTAATGACAAATCTGTAGGAAGAAAGACGTGACTAAAGCATGTAGGATAGCTCTCGAATGCATTGATTGTACGTAAGCTTCATTCCACGGGCAATTTCGATTGGCCATCCATTTTGTCCAAAGAACTCCTAACCTCTGGAAGGAGTAAGAGTTCAGAGTCATACACTCATGCTAGCCTCTCAAGGTAGCCAGAAAACGACCTAGGAATAGGCGTTTTCCTAGTACAAATCACAACTTACTGTTTTAACAAGATGTTTAAGACCTTACTTGGACATGAGTAAACTAAAGAATCTAATGCATGAAATCGGAAGATACATGAGTATGAGTTAGTTTGATGCATAGTGAGTTAATCTACTGCTTAAGAATCGTGTGAAAAAGCCTATAGAGGAGTCGTTAGTAGCCCTTGTTTCCACATTTTACACACATTCGCTGTTAAGAACATTGCGGTATAATTGCTGTTTCCGCAATTCCCTTAGTTAAAAAATTCTGCCTTAGCCATTTTTCTCTTCGTTTATCATTTACTTGCACTTGTTTATGTATCTATCCTTTACATATTCCTTAGTAATTAGGCAACTTAAAACCAAATCTACCCCATTAAATCCACCCATTCTTGCTTAACAATACACTTCACGAGTAACTAAGAATAAATCTCTGTGGGAAATCGAATGAAAAAATACTTATTACTTGCTACAAGATCATGTATGCTTGCATGTTCTGAGTGCTCTATTATTGCATATTTCCTTTAAACATTGAGCACGCAACAAGTTTTTGGCGCCGCTGCCGGGGATTTAGTTTAGTGAAAACGAAGTTTGTTAAGTTAGAAACACGAATTTTAATATCTATTGGAACTGATCTTTTCTCATTTCTTTTGCAGGTACCATTGGGTTAGTTTATGAATGAGCATTCAAGTAGCGATCTAGAGTTCAATCCTGAGCCTGAGAGATTACTTAGGGCCAGAAACAAAGCTAAGAAACGTCTCTTTAACCAACCCTCTATACCTCAAATAATTGCTGAAACTGCGGAGTCTCCGCAATCCTATCAAGAAGAAATGGACAGACCAGTCCCAAATCCGGTACCTACCCCTCGCAATCCCATCGAAATAGCGAATGACAAGGATAGTGCCATCCTCTCTTACCTAGTACCTATGCCTGTGGAGCTAAACCCAAGCATAATCCGCCCTGAAATTACTGCCAACTCATTCGAGTTAAAGCCAGTAATGTTCCAAATGTTGTCCACTGTGGGACAATTCTTTGGAGTGGAAAATGAGGACCCCCACAACCATCTTAGAAACTTCCTAGGAGTTAGTGATACCTTTCTCATCCCTGGAGTTTCCCAAGAAGCTTTGAGGCTTTACCTCTTCCCCTACTAATTAAGGGACAAAGCCAAAACGTGGTTAAACTCATTACCTTCCGGATCAGTTCTCAATTGGACAGACTTGGCGGAGAAATTCCTAGTAAAATATGACGACATTATTAAATTCAAACAAGCTGAAAATTAGTCGCTTGACGAAGCTTGGACAAGGTTCAAGGACCTTCTGCTTAAATGTCCACACCATGGCATTCCATGGTGTATCCAAATAGAGGTCGTTTTCAAAGGATGCAACCCCAGCACCAGGCAAGTGCTAAATTCATCTGATGGTGGTTCCATGCTTTCCAAAAGTTATAATGAAGCCTATGAGATCCTGGAGAAGATCTCAGCATCTCACTGTAGGTGGTCAGATGATCCAATAGAGCCAAGTAGAGCTCAAGATAAGGACGCACTCAATGCCATGAGTAGCCAAATAAGCGCTCTGACCAACCTAGTGAAACAAATGGCTCAAGCCAATCTCCAAACTAGTGTCAACACCGCCACAACCATGTCAATGGGCACACAACCAAGTCAAGGTGAAACACTAATCTGTTGATTTTGTGGGGAGGGGCACCTGTATGAATACTGCCCTGGGAATCCAGCCTCAGTTTGCTATGTTGGAAGCCAACAGCAGCCTAGGAACAACCCCTATTCTAACACTTACAATCCTGGTTGGAGGAACCACCCAAATCTTTCATGGGGTGGCCAACAAAATACTAACCACGCTCCTAACCAACCAAGACCGAGTGGAACACCTGGTTTCACTCCCCAAAATAACCAATCCATGTATCAAAAACCATACAACCAACCAATAGGATCTTCTGTAGAGACTTTACTTAAGGAGTACATTGCCAAGAATGATGCCACTCTACAAAGTCAGCAAGCTACCCTTAGGAGCCTAGAGAACCAAATAGGGCAACTAGCCAATGAACTCAAAAGTAGGCCCCAAGGTAGACTACCTGCTGACACTGAGGTGCCAAGGAGAGATGGAAAAGAACAAGTTCAAGCAATTGAACTTAGAAGTGGGAGACCATTGGTGAGCAACACTAAAGAAACCCCAAAGAGAGTAGAGAACGAAGAGTCTAGTGCTCCACTGGAATCTCTGCCAAACCATGGTCAACCATCAACAAGCACATCAAGGGCAAGGCTGGAACCAATCATAGAAGAGATAGAAGAAATTCCAAGGCCTCCACCTATCCTGAGGCAACCTGAAGTGCCTGCATATGTGCCATCACCTCCATTCCCTCGAAGGCTAAAGAAAAAACAAGAACAGGAAGTGCACTTTAACAAATTCTTAGAAATTCTTAAACAAGTGCATGTTAATATTCCTTTTGTAGAGGTTTTGCAATCCATGCCTTCTTATGTTAAATTTTTGAAGGATATAATCACTAACAAAAAAATTATTGGTGAATTTGAAACAGTGAATCTCACTGAGGAGTGCAGTGCTATACTCCAGAACAAGCTACCAAAGAAGGAGAAGGATCCTGGTTCCTTCACCTTACCAGTGGAGTTGGGAGGCAAGCACGTGGGCAGAGCTCTTTGTGACCTGGGAGCCAGCATAAATCTCATGCCTCTATCACTATTCCGCCAGCTTGGAATAGGAGAAGCACGTCCCACCACTGTCACCTTGCAATTGGCAGACAGATCCATAGCCTACCCTGAGGGTAAGATAGAGGACATTCTTGTAAAGGTTGACAAGTTTATTTTCCTTGCAGATTTCATCATCCTGGATTATGAAGCAGACAAGGAGGTCCCCATCCTATTAGGCAGACCATTTCTAGCCACAGGTAGGGCCCTGATTGATGTCCAGAAAGGTGAGCTCACCATGAGGGTTCATGATGAGGAGGTTAAGATTAGTGTTTTTAAAGCCCTAAGGTACCCTTCTGACTTTGAATCTTGTGCAAAAATGGACATAGTAGATTCACTGATGGAAGAACAGCTTGAGCATGAATTGTTAACTAAGCATGCCAATGATTATGTACAATTAGATTTAACTGACTTAAACATAGCTGAAATAATGGACATACCTATGAATAATCCTCAGCATGTTTGTATGACTACTGATTTGACTGAAAGATCCATGAATCCATTGAAACCATCCATTGAGTATCCACCTATCTTAGAATTAAAACCACTGCCTGAACATCTTAAGTATACATATTTAGGAAGTGATGATACTCTGCCTGTTATTATTTCGTCCAAACTAAGTGAAAAGCATGAAATTGAGTTAATCTTATTACTTAAGCAACATAAAAAGGCTATTGCATGGACGATTGCTGACATTAGAGGAATTAGCCCTTCTTACTGCATGCATAAGATAATATTGGAGGAAGAGCATACACCCCGAGTAGATCACCAACGTAGGCTGAACCCCTCTATGAAAGAGGTAGTTAAAAAAGAGATCATAAAATGGTTAGATGCAGGTGTAATCTTCCCTATAGCTAGTAGTCAGTGGGTGAGTCCAATTCAATGTGTACCTAAGAAGGGGGGATGAATGTAGTAGTGAATGAGAGCAATGAACTGATTCCAACTAGAACTATTACAGGATGGAGAGTTTGTATGGATTATAGGAAATTGAATAAGGAAACAAAAAAAGATCACTTCCCTCTACCATTCATAGACCAGATGTTAGATAGGATAGCTGGTAGAGCTTATTACTGCTTTTTAGATGGTTATTCTGGATATAACCAAATCACCATAGACCCTGTGGACCAGGAGAAGACAACCTTCACCTGTCCCTTTGGAATATTTGCTTTTCGCGGAATGCCTTTTGGCTTATGCAATGCACCAGCAACGTTCCAAAGGTGCATGTTGGCAATCTTCTCTGACTTAGATGAATCCATGATAGAGATATTTATGGATGACTTCTCAGTCTTTGGTGATTTATTTACAAACTGTTTAGAGAACTTAGGACAAGTCCTGGCTAGGTGTGAGGAGACCAACCTAGTCCTTAATTGGGAGAAGTGCCACTTCATGGTGGAAGAAGGGATAGTCCTAGGTCATAGAGTGTCTAGAGCAGGAGTAGAGGTCGATAGGGCCAAGATTGAAATAATAGAGAAGTTAGTGGAACCTCAGAATGTGAAAGCCATTAGAAGTTTCTTAGGACACGCAGGTTTCTATAGAAGGTTCATTAAGAACTTCTCCAAGATCTCCAAGCCTTTGTGTGAGCTTCTAGAGCTGAATAAGCCATTCATCTTCTCAAAAGAATGTTTACTAGCCTGGACAACCCTTAAGGAAGCATTAGTCAAAGCACCTATTATAGTAGGACCAAATTGGGATCTTCCATTTGAGATGTTATGTGATGCGAGTGACTATGCAGTAGGGGTTATGCTAGGACAAAAGATTGACAAACTAACACACCCTGTATACTATGCTAGTAAGACACTTAATGAGGCACAATGTAATTACACAACCACGGAAAAGGAAATGCTAGCTGTAGTATTTGCCTGCGAGAAGTTTAGGAATTACATTGTAGGCACTAGGACAATCGTGTACACTGATCATTCTGCACTAAAATACCTTATGAGGAAGGTTGATGCTAAGCCTAGGTTAATTAGATGGGTATTGTTGCTGCAAGAGTTTGATCTAGACATTAGAGATAAGAAAGGATGTGAAAATGTGGTTGTGGATCATCTCTCTCGATTGCAACATAATTGCGATAAAATTGCGGAAACCGCAATTTCTGATGCCTTTATCGATGAGCATGTCTTTGTATTAGCACATCGTGATAACGATGAGGAACCTTGGTTTGCTGATATTGCTAACTTCCTTGCCTCGCAGGTACTACCAACTTTCAAGGGAGGACAAGAAAAGAAGAGGTTCCTGCATGAAGCTAGGAAGTTCATATGGGACGATCCTACACTCTACAAGACATGTGCGGATGGTTTGCTGAGGAAGTGTGTGTCAGCTGCTGAGGCGAAGTCTGTGCTGCAGCACTGCCATACAGCCCCCTATGGTGGACATTTTGGTGGCCAAAGAACAGCTGCAAATGTGTTCCAGAGTGGCTACTATTGGCCCACGATCTTCAAAGATGCCCACGAATACGCACACAGCTGTGATGAATGTCAGAGAACAGGTAACCTTAGTCGAAAGGATGAGATGCCTCTTACTTACATCTTAGAGTTGGAGCTCTTTGATGTGTGGGGCATTGACTTCATGGGACCATTTCCCCCATCAGCAGGTAACCTTTATATACTTGTAGCTGTAGACTATGTATCTAAATGGGTAGAGGCCATAGCATGTCCAAACAATGATGCCAAAACAGTCATTAAGTTCCTTAATAGACATATATTTACTAGGTTTGGTACACCTCGTGCTATAATTAGTGATGAAGGGACACACTTTATTAATAAAGCTATGGAAAAAGTGTTGGCTAAATACAATGTTAGACATAGAGTAGCCACCCCTTATCACCCACATTTGAATGGACAAGCTGAAATATCAAATAGGGAGATTAAAAACATACTCGAAAAAGTGGTCAAACCCAATAGAAAAGATTGGTCGTTTAAACTCGAGGATGCACTTTGGGCATATAGGACTGCATATAAGACACCCCTAGGTATGTCTCCTTATAGACTTGTGTATGGCAAAGCATGTCACTTACCATTCGAATTGGAAATCAAAGCATTTTGGGCCTTGAAAGAGCTGAATTATTGCGTGACCGATGCGGGAACATTGCGGTCTCTGCAATTACATGAGCTTGATGAGCTTAGACATATGTCCTATGAAAATGCTAAAATGTATAAGGAAAAGACTAAAATTTGGCATGACAGTAGACTTAGGATTAAGGACTTTAAGAAAGGCCAGCATGTCTTGTTATTTAACTCAAGGTTGAGATTATTTCCAGGCAAACTTAAGTCCAGATGGTCAGGTCCTTTTGTTATAACTAACGTGTTTGTTCATGGTGCAATTGAGATTAGGAACCTGCAGCACGGGCAACCGTTCATGGTTAATGGTGCACGATTGAAGCATTATTATGAGGAAGGATATGTGAAGACTCTCTCGGCCTTCCTCTTATCTGAAGCTTGAAAATATGACCGAGAGAGGACGAGTGATTACTGTGCTCGTCCATGCGAGGCTATGCCTTAGTTTATTTTTGTTGTTTTTTCGGTTGTTATTTGTGTATGTTTATGTGCGATTTTTATTATGATTTTGATGTTAATTTTATTTCTTTTAATAGGGGATCAAAAGAGGGAATCAAGGAGATGAATCAAGGGTAAAAAAATCGGGGAAGATATTGGGTCGAATCAAAGATTAAGTTGAGAGAATATTGGCATTTAAATCAAGAAAAATCTCCAACGGCCATTTAATTGCGATGGATTTGCTGAAACCGCAACAGAAATAGCCGTTGGGATTCACATCATTACAAATAGCCGTTAGAAACGCCGTGGCCAGTACGCTTCCCTCATTCATTGAACTCCAAGAAACTATCTTCTTCTTCCTCTGCAATTCCTCTTTTTCAGATCTTTTTCGATTCCACCATGGTGCTTACACGGGCTGAGAGATCTGCGTCCAAGAAGAAGGCCACTGAAGCAGAGGCAGCTGCGAGAGAGGCACTCCTCGCCTTAGCAGAGGTCGAAGCTGCGCGCCCTGAACGACCTTCTAAGCTCCCTGTCCGCAAGAAGAAGTGAAAGGTGGTGACGGAGATCCCTGCTGGGCCGTCTGAACCAGTCGGCACGCCCAAGAAACGCAAATGGACGATGGAGATTGGGGACGCACCGATCAAGGAAAAGACTCCCACTGTGGAGAGTCAAGGGAGTGGCCGCCCATCCTACGAGACGGCCAGACAAAGTCCTGACCCATCGCCACAAGCGCAAAGCCCCGAGCCTTCTCCTTCGCCACAAAGCTCTGAACAATCCCCACCACCGCAGAGCCCTGAGGCATCACCATCGCCATCATCGCAAACACCTGAGCCTGAAATTCCAAGCAAAGAACAGCAAGAATCAGCACGGGGCGACGAAACAGATGAAGAGGATGAGGTCTTCTCTCCTTTGAGGGACGTCTGCCACGAGAGCCCAGCAAAGGGGGGGGATTCGATGGATGAAACGTTGGGGGATTGCCTCCAACAGATCACCACCAGGGCACGGTTGAGGAAGAAAGCCCCCAAGATTGTCAAGGCCAAACGGCCAAAAGCTTCAAAGAAATCCAAGAAGAAGAAGGTTAGTAGTGAGCCTTCTTTGAAGAAGCTAAAGATCGAGGTTGCTGAATCAACCAAGGCCAAGGAAAAGGGGAAAGCCAAATTATACCCCGAAGATGAACCTCAATCTGTGAGGTATGTGTCTTCAGACGCCGAATCAAGGGGCATTGAGCTGAGGAAGAGGGACCTACTCCACGAGAAGGGGTTCCTGGATGCATTGGCAGACCTGCCGCAATTCTTGCGCGCAGGGATCACCAACCACGGTTGGGAAGAGCTGTGCAGACCGCCCATCCCCGCCTACTCCAGCATGGTGTACGACTTCTACGCGAATCTGACACACCCTGAGGATGGCTTGTCCGTGGTAAGAGGAATCGAGGTGGACTTCTCCGCCAAGGCGATCAATGATGCCTATGGCCTCAAGGGGCAGAAGCATACTGACTATGCAAGGATCATTGATGCGCCAACTGAGGCTGTCCTAGAGGAAGCACTACGGATCATCGGCCAACCTGAGGCAGCTTGGACGATCTCGCGCAATGGGAAGCACACTCTGATGAGTGCGACCCTTACGGCGAAGGCAGCTGTGTGGTTTTCCTTCGTGCGCAGACGGTTGTCCCGAGTGACCCATGAGACCACCATCAACCAAGGGAGATCGCTGCTGGTATATGCGATCATGAGGGGCCTCACAATCAATGTTGGTGAGGTCATTGCAGCCTCAATCGCAGACTGTGCCAAAAAAGGTAAGGGCCCACTTTTCTTCCCCGACACAATCACTAAGCTTTGCTTACGTGCAGGTGTACCAATCGAGCGGATGGAGAGGCAGCTGGCCTACACGGGACATCTGGAGCTGCCTACAGGCCTGCTAATGCGACGAAAGGGGAACATGGAGTTTGAGCTAGATGGCCTGGCTGCTGCTCAATCCCTCTCTATGGCCTGTCTAATGGACCTGCGGAAGAAGATGGCGCAATGGGCTGAGTATGCTCAAGCGAGGGATAAGGATGTTGCTGACCAGTTGGGCTGCATCTTTCCTGAGTTCCCCACTGACCTGCTGACGCCATGGGCACCTCCACGAGCACGGAGGGATGATGAGGAGGACGTCTGAGTGCTAGCCTGAAGAGCACTCAAGGGAGTATTTTTGTTCCCTACAAAAAAAAAAAAAAAAAACTCTGCTTTTCGTCAAACTATGTGAATGTTGCCATTTTTGAATCAATATTTGATCTGTCTTTAGTTCTTTATTTTTGTTGTTTAGAATTGTTTAGTATAGTCTGATGGTATCTGAATAGGTAGGTTGTTTTAGTTTCCTTTTTGAATAGCTGAGATGACTGGAAAGAGCATGCATAGGGGCCTCGATCACTGATATATCTACCCTGTTTATTCATTGCGAAATCCTTGCGATCTCCGCAATTTTTGTTCGTTATCGCCTGCTTTTGACTAACTGATTAGCTAGGCTGGTTCTGTTTTAATTTTGTTCTTTTGCTGTTGTCTTGACTACCTTATATAGCCTATCTATAAGCATGCTAGATGAGTGTCTTAAGGCACCTTTGATAGTTTAAATTAGTCTCTTAAATTGCTCAGCATGCGTAGCTTTAAGTCCTTCCCTTACTGTTTTTACAAATTTCTGCTGCTAAGTTATTTGCTTTGAGAATGTTCTGTCTATCCCTAGGACTTTTTAGATTCTCTTTGTTTTGCCCTAGACTAGATGCTTCTAGGTATGTTTGGGGGTGTGCCACCTCAGACACTCATTGGGGACAATGAGTAGTTTAAGTTTGGGGGAGGCCACCCTAGGCCTAGGAACATTCCTCTCTCCCTTTAAGCATAAGCATTCTTCTTCTCCTTTACAAAAAAAAAATGATGAACTAAAAAAAAAAAAATGAAAAATAGAATAAAGAGGGGTGTCTCTCTTAAAAGTGCTGAGTAATCAGTGCCAAGTGTGTAACCCACAAGTGGCATTGCATCAAAAGGCAACCAAAGGAGAGGCTCCACCAGAGTGAGAAAGAAAAAAGGAAATTAGGGAAGAAGAATGTATTCCTAGGAGTTGCAACTTTGTGGCTTGGGTGTCCTGAATAAAAAGAACTCTGATCCTCAATTAGCTAAGCACAAAGTTGTAGCTTGTAGGGTTGTTTAGGGAGATGAATGTATGTCCAATGTAGTGATGTCAGGGTTTAGGTTGTTCTCTAAATGTACTACTGTCACTGGTTAATACTAAGACTGGCATGACTCTAAGGAATCCTAGGTAGCTCAAAAATAAAAGATTAGAAGCATGTACTGAGTCTGGGGTAAAGCTGGGTAGAATTTGAAACCTTAGAGATAGTTGCACTATATGACAGAAGCAAGTAGATCAGTCGTGGGGAGTTAATGAAACAGTAGGATCATTAGGCGTGCGAAGTCAGAAGAAGCAAAATGAGAAATTAGTTGTAAACTTAGAAGGGTGTCACAGGACAGCATTGCCATAGATAGGAACTTAGGGGAGTCAGCAAGTGGTTAAAGAAGTTAAAACAGCAGCCTAAGTAAGTCCTTAGATTGCTCGAGGACGAGCAAAACCTTAAGTTTGGGGGTGTGTTACGTCTCCAAAAGTGACTAATTTAGGACTTGTTTTCTATAGAAAGATGTGCACTCTTAGGTGTTTTTGGTAGGATTTAGCTTAAACTTGTGCTTATATATGAGAATTAGAAGAATGAAGCTAAATTAGGACTTATATGCAAAAGGAAAGAAAAGGAATTAAAAACGAAGTTAAAAGAATGAAAACTGTGCATTGCGGAGGCATTGCGGAAACATTGCTAAAACCGCAATGTTTTAAGTGAAATCCGTAAGTTTGCTAACCTTTTTCTGTTTCGATCCGATATTTCAGGGATCCCTTCTTTCTCCTCCAGCCACGTAGAAGTACGATGTTGAGAATGGATGGTTCTCCTTGACCCAATCGCACCTGCAGAATACTATAAAAGGAGGTCAAAGTAGAAGGTTGAAACACACTCGAACAGCGTAGACTTCTCAGTTCAACGCAGCTTCTTCCACTCTTTTTCTCTCTTCCGTCTGTTGGTTTGAAAGGTTCAGCTGTTGGAGTCGACAATCTGATAGGAAGGAGAGAAGATCTATCTTCTCTTCTGATTAGATTCATCCAAGCAAAGCTCACTTTCATCCTTCAGCCGAGGCGTTCGCAATAGAGAAGACCACGCACATTTACTGCTTTCTGTTTTAGTTTTCTATTTTCATTATTGATTGTTGTTATTTCTCTTCCTTTAGCTACTCTATTCCATTTCGTTGCTTTCTGTCTTTACTTTGGTTATTCCAAGTCATCATTTGTTTAGTTCAAACGATTGGTTAATCAACGCACAATTCATCACTTCGCAAGTCTTTACTTTCTATGCCTACTGTTTTCCTCTTCTGTTTTATCTTCAAGATTCTATTAAGCATGTCTTCTTCCTCTACTTTTTCTATTCTATCTGCATCCATGAGTAACTAAATCACATAAGGGCATGCTAATGACAAATCTGTAGGAAGAAACACGTGACTAAAGCATGTAGGATAGCTCTCGAATGCATTGATTGTATGTAAGCTTCATTCCACGGGCAATTTCGATTGGCCATCCATTTTGTCCAAAGAACTCCTAACCTCTGGAAGGAGTAAGAGTTCAGAGTCATACACTCATGCTAGCCTCTCAAGGTAGCCAGAAAACGACCTAGGAATAGGCGTTTTCCTAGTACAAATCACAACTTACTGTTTTAACAAGATGCTTAAGACCTTACTTGGACATGAGTAAACTAAAGAATCTAATGCATGAAATCGGAAGATACATGAGTATGAGTTAGTTTGATGCATAGTGAGTTAATCTACTGCTTAAGAATCGTGTGAAAAAGCCTATAGAGGAGTCGTTAGTAGCCCTTGTTTCCACATTTTACACACATTCGTTGTTAAGAACATTGCGGTATAATTGCTGTTTCCGCAATTCCCTTAGTTAAAAAATTCTGCCTTAGCCATTTTTCTCTTCGTTTATTAATCTCTTCTCTTTGAATTTGAGTTTATCATTTACTTGCACTTGTTTATGTATCTATCCTTTACATATTCCTTAGTAATTAGGCAACTTAAAACCAAATCTACCCCATTAAATCCACTCATTCTTGCTTAACAATACACTTCACGAGTAACTAAGAATAAATCTTTGTGGGAAATCGAATGAAAAAATACTTATTACTTGCTACAAGATCATGTATGCTTGCATGTTCTGAGTGCTCTATTATTGCATATTTCCTTTAAACATTGAGCACGCAACAAGTCCAAAGACACGTTTCGGGGCTTAAAGTGGCGTTTTAGAGCTTCATAGATGCATCGGGAGTGAAAAGACTTGAAGAATCAAAGAAATGGCAAAAATTGCCTTGGAAAGACATATTTTGGCCAACAAACCCGAGAGCATGCATGCATGGGCGGCAGCGTCGCGACGCTAGCTCGACGTCGCCCCGACTGCCTACCAAGGACGAGCGCGCCCCAGCGTCGAGCGTGAGCGTTCAACGCCGTCAGCGTCGAGACGCCGCCCGAGGGTCTCGACGCCAGCCCGACGAATTTCCAAAAAGACGCGCGACAGCGTCGAGACGCTGTCCGAGCGTCTCGACGCCGCGCGCGCGCGCGCGGTCAACTTAGGGCACCAGCGTCGAGACGTTTGCCTAGTGTTAAGTCTCTGAAAGTGACTTATTTAGGACCCATTTAGCTTAGGAAGATGCACACTTTTAGGTGTTTTTGATAGCATTTAGCCTAAACCTATGCTTAAATATGAGAATTAGAAGAAGGTAGCTAAATTAGGACTTATGCACAATAGGAAAGAAAAGGGGTGAAAACCGAAGGAAAAGAATGAAAAAACAAGCATTGCGATAACATTGCGAAAACATTGCGGACACCGCAATAATTCAAGTGAAAACCGTAAGTTGACTGATCTTTTTCTGTTAATTTCCGTGATTTCAGGGATTCGTTCTTTCTCCTCCATCCATTCTGATATACGACGTTGAAGATTGATGGTTCTCCTTGGCCCAAACGCACCTGCAAACTACTATAAAAGGGGGTCAAAGTCGGAGGTTCAATCATCATCCGAAAGCGTAGAAGTCTTCTCGCAGTCCATCTTTTCTCCTAGTTTTCCTTCGCCGTCTGCTGGTTTGCGAAGCTCAGCTGTTGGAATCGATAATCTGATAGGAAGGAGAGGAGATTCTTCTTCTCTCCCGATTGGATTCATCCAAGCAAGGCTGACCTTTCTCATCCTTCATTCGAGGCGGCTGCAACGAGACTTTCGAGCTTGCTTTACTGTTTTCTGTTCTTCATTTCTATTTTACAGCTCTGTCTTGTGTTGTTGCTGTTCTTGTGGATCATTCAGTTCATTTCGTTGTGTTCTGTCTTGCTGTTCTTTACTTTAAGTATCTCTTATGTTCGTTCAAACAATCAATCAATCAAACATAGAATTCAGTATTTCACAGTTCTCGCCTTTGCATTCTACTGCTTTCCCTTGCTGTTTTACACACATTTCCCTTCTAAGCATGTCTATTTTATCTTTTAGTTCTGTTCACCGTACATCCATGAGTAACTAAATCACTTAGGGGCATGCTAATGACAACTCTATAGGCTAAAAAACGTGAATCAAGCATGTAGGATAGCTCTCGAAGCATTGGTTGTATGTAAGCTTCATCCCACGGGCAATTTCGATTGGCCATCCATTTTGTCCAAAGAACTCCTAACCTCTGGAAGGAGTAAGAGTTCAGAGTCATATTATCATGCTAGCCTTTCAAGGTAACCAGGAAACGGCCTAGGAATAGGCGTTTCCCTAGTACAAACCATATCTTTCTGCCTTAACAAGATGCTTAAGACCTTACTTTGAGTTGAGTAAACTAAAGAATCTAATGCATGGAATCGGACGATACATGAGTTTGAGATAGTTTGATGCATAGAGAGTAGATCCAGTGCTTGAGAATCGTATAAAAATGCCTATAGGATAGTCATTAGTAGCCCTTAAATCACCCATTTACCCACTTTCGCTGTTATTATAATTGCGGTAGAATTGCGGTCTCCGCAATTCCGTCTAAGTTTCCATTCTGTTTAGCTGTTTTTATCTTCATTTATTAATCTCGTCTCTTGTCATTTGAGCTTAGTTTTAACTTGTCCTTGTTTATGTTACTACCCTCTACACATTCAGCAAAAATTAGATAATTAAAGACCAATTTTACCCCATCAAATCCACCCCTTCTTTCTTAACAAAACACTTCGCGAATAGCCAAAATAAATCTCTGTGGGAAAATGAATGAAATATACTTACTACTTGCTATAAGATCATGTATGCTTGCATGTTCTGAGTGCTCTATCTCTTTTATTGCCTAATTATTTCAACACATTGAGCACGCAACAAGTTTTTGGCGCCGCTGCCGGGGATTTATTTAAGTGAAAACGAAGTTTGTTAAGTTTGAAACACCAAGTTTATTACTGATTGAAACTGATCTGTTTCATTTCTTTTGCAGGTACTATTGGGGTAGTTTATGAGTGAGCCTTCAAGTAGATATCTAGAGTTCAATCCTGAGCCTGAGAGACTACTTAGAGCTAGAAACAAAGCAAAGAAACGACTCTTTAAACAACCTCCTATACCTCAAATCATACCTGAATTCGAAGAAATGGACGAGATAGTTCCAAATCCGGTACCTGTCATTCGCAACCCCATCGAAATAGCGAATGACAAGAATAGTGCCATTCTTTCATATCTAGTACCTATGCCTGGGGAGCTCAACCCCAGCATAATCCGTCCTGAAATCACTGCCAACTCATTCGAGTTAAAGCCAGTGATGTTCCAAATGTTGTCCACTGTGGGACAATTCTTTGGAATAGAAAATGAGGACCCCCACAACCATCTTAGGAACTTCTTAGGAGTTAGTGATACATTCATCATCCCTGGAGTGTCCCAAGAAGCTTTGAGGCTATACTTGTTCCCTTATTCTTTGAGGGACAAAGCCAAAACGTGGTTAAACTCATTACCCTCTGGTTCTGTCCTTAATTGGACAGACTTAGCAGAGAAATTCCTAGTCAAATACTTCCCACCTGATAGGAATTCTACCTTTCGTGATGATATAGTTAAGTTCAAACAAGCTGATAATGAATCTCTTCACGAAGCTTGGACAAGATTCAAGGACCTTCTTCTCAAATGTCCACATCATGGCATCCCATGGTGTATCCAAATTGAGGTCTTTTTCAAAGGTTGCAACCCCAGCACTAGGCAAGTCTTAAATTCATCTGCTGGTGGTTCCATGTTGTCCAAGAGTTACAACGAGGCCTATGAGATCTTGGAGAAGATCTCAGCATCTCACTGTAGGTGGTCAGATGATCCAGTTGAGCCAACTAGAGCTCAAGACAAGGATGCTCTAAGTGCAATGAGCACCCAAATAAATGCCCTGACCAACTTAGTTAAGCAAATGGCTCAAGCCAATCTCCAAACAAGTGCCAACACCGCTACCGCCATGTCAATGGGCACCCAACCAAGTCAAGGTGAGACACTTGTATGTGGATTCTGTGGGGAAGGGCACCTGTATGAGTATTGCCCTGGGAATCCAGCCTCAGTCTGCTACATTGGAAGCCAGCAGCAGCCTAGGAACAACCCCTATTCCAATACTTACAACCCTGGTTGGAGGAACCACCCAAACCTGTCATGGGGTGGCCAACAAAATGCTAACCAAAATCCTAACCAGCCTAGACCGAGTGGAACACCTGGTTTCACTCCCCAACATAACCAATCAATGTATCAAAAACCTTACAACCAACCTGTAGGATCTTCTGTAGAAAACTTACTCAAGGAATACATAGCTAAGAATGATGCTACTCTTCAAAGCCAGCAAGCTACTCTTAGGAGCCTAGAGAACCAAATAGGCCAATTGGCCAATGAACTCAAGAGTAGGCCCCAAGGTAGACTCCCTGCTGACACCGAGGTGCCAAGGAGAGATGGTAAAGAACAAGTTCAAGCAATTGAACTTAGAAGTGGTAGACCCTTGGTGAGCAACACAAAGGACACACCAAAGAGAGTAGAGAACACTGAGTCTAGTGCTCCACTGGAGTCTCTGCCAAACCAAGGTCCACCACCAACTAGCACATCAGGAGCCAGGCTAGAGCCAATTATTGAGGAGATAGAAGAAATTCCAAGGCCTCCACCTATCCTAAGGCACCCTGACGTGCCTGCATATGTGCCACCACCTCCATACCCTCGAAGGCTTAAGAAGAAGCAGGAACAGGAAGTGCATTTTAATAAATTCTTAGAAATTCTTAAGCAAGTGCATGTCAACATTCCTTTTGTAGAAGTTTTACAGTCTATGCCTTCTTATGTGAAGTTTTTGAAGGACATTATTACTAACAAAAAAATAATTGGTGAGTTTGAAACAGTAAACCTCACTGAAGAGTGCAGTGCCATACTCCAAAACAAGCTGCCTAAGAAGGAGAAGGATCCTGGTTCCTTCACCTTACCTGTAGAACTTGGAGGCAAGCACGTGGGCAGAGCACTTTGTGACCTGGGCGCCAGCATAAACCTCATGCCCCTATCACTATTCCGCCAGTTGGGAATAGGAGAAGCACGTCCAACCACTGTCACTTTACAATTAGCAGACAGATCCATTGCATATCCAGAAGGTAAAATTGAGGATATTTTAGTAAAGGTTGACAAGTTTATTTTCCTTGCAGATTTCATTATCCTGGATTATGAAGCAGACAAGGAGGTCCCCATCCTGTTAGGCAGACCATTTCTAGCCACAGGTAGGGCACTGATAGACGTCCAAAAAGGTGAGCTCACTATGAGGGTTCATGATGAAGAGGTGAAATTTAGTGTGTATAAAGCTTTGAGGTACCCCTCTGACCTTGAATCCTGTGCTAGCATGGACGTTGTTGATTCTTTAATGGAAGAACAATTGGAGCATGTATTATTAACCAAGCATGCTAATGAATATGTACAGTTAGATGTAGCTGACTTGAATGTATCTGACATAATGGATATGCCTGTAGATAAACCACAACATGTATGTATGAATATAGACCTAACTGATAGATCTGTGAACCCTTTAAAGCCATCCATTGAGCATCCACCTGTTTTAGAACTGAAACCACTACCCACTCACCTCAAGTATGCATATTTAGGGAGTAATGAAACTCTGCCTGTTATCATTTCTTCTAAACTAAGTGAAAAGCATGAGGTTGAACTGATATTGCTGCTTAAGCAACATAGGAAGGCTATTGCATGGACTATTGCTGATATTAGAGGCATTAGCCCTTCTTATTGCATGCATAAGATTATACTAGAGGAAGAGCACACACCTAGAGTAGATCATCAACGTAGGCTGAATCCCTCTATGAAAGAGGTAGTTAAGAAAGAAATAATAAAATGGTTAGATGCTGGTGTGATCTTTCCCATAGCTAGTAGCCAGTGGGTGAGCCCTATACAATGTGTACCTAAGAAGGGGGGGATGACTGTGGTAGTCAATGAGAACAATGAACTGATTCCAACTAGGACTGTCACAGGATGGAGAGTGTGCATGGATTACAGGAAATTAAATAAAGAAACTAAAAAAGACCACTTCCCTCTACCGTTCATTGACCAGATGTTAGACAGAATAGCTGGTAGAGCCTACTATTGTTTCTTAGATGGTTATTCTGGCTATAATCAGATTACTATAGACCCTAAGGACCAAGAGAAGACTACCTTCACTTGCCATTTTGGAACTTTTGCCTTTCGCAGAATGCCTTTTGGCTTATGCAATGCACCGGCAACTTTCCAAAGGTGCATGATGGCAATCTTCTCTGAGTTGGATGAGTCCATGATAGAAATATCCATGGATGACTTCTCAGTCTTTGGGGACTCATTTACAAACTGTCTAGAAAACCTAGGACAAGTCCTGGCTAGGTGTGAGGAGACCAACCTAGTCCTCAATTGGGAAAAGTTCCATTTCATGGTGGATGAAGGGATTGTCTTAGGTCATAGAGTGTCAAGGGCAGGTGTAGAGGTCGATAGGGCCAAAATAGAGATCATAGAGAAGTTGGTAGAGCCTCAGAATGTCAAGGCCATTAGAAGTTTCTTAGGGCATGCTGGTTTCTACAGAAGGTTCATTAAGGACTTTTCTAAGATAGCCAAGCCTCTGTGTGAGCTGCTAGAACTAAATAGACCATTCATCTTCTCTAAGGAATGTGTAGTAGCTTGGACCACCCTTAAGAAAGCACTAGTTACAGCACCTGTTATTATAGGGCCAGATTGGGATCTCCCATTTGAGATGTTATGTGATGCTAGTGACTATGCTGTAGGGGTCATGTTAGGCCAGAAGATTGACAAGCTAACACACCCTGTCTATTATGCTAGTAAGACCTTGAATGAGGCTCAATGTAATTATACAACTACTGAGAAAGAGATGCTTGCTGTAGTGTTTGCTTGTGAGAAATTCAGGAACTATATTGTAGGCACTAGGACAATTGTATACACTGACCATTCTGCCTTGAAATATCTTATGAGGAAGGCTGATGCCAAGCCTAGGTTGATTAGGTGGGTGTTATTGCTGCAGGAATTTGATTTAGACATTCGAGACAAGAAAGGATGTGAAAATGTGGTTGCAGATCACCTTTCTCGATTGCAGCACAATTGCGAAAAAATTGCGGAGCCCGCAATTTCTGATGCTTTTATTGATGAACATGTCTTTGTTTTGACTCATCGTGATAACGATGAGGAACCTTGGTTTGCTGACATTGCTAACTTCCGTGCATCACAGGTATTACCAGTTTTCAAGGGAGGACAAGAGAAGAAGAGATTCCTTCATGAAGCAAGGAAATTCATCTGGGATGACCCCACACTTTACAGAACCTGTGCTGATGGCTTGCTAAGGAAGTGTGTTTCAGCTGCCGAAGCGAAGTCTGTGCTGCAGCACTGTCACACAGCTCCTTATGGTGGACACTTTGGTGGCCAAAGAACAGCTGCAAAGGTATTTCAGAGTGGCTATTATTGGCCAACAATCTTCAAGGATGCCCACAACTATGCCCACAGCTGTGATGAATGCCAAAGAACAGGTAACCTCAGTCGAAAGGATGAGATGCCCCTCACCTACATCTTAGAGTTGGAGCTCTTTGATGTGTGGGGCATTGATTTCATGGGGCCATTCCCTCCATCATCAGGTAACCTTTACATATTAGTGGCAGTAGACTATGTGTCCAAGTGGGTAGAAGCCAAAGCATGTCCTAATAATGATGCTAAAACAGTCACCAAATTCTTGCATAGGCACATTTTTACTAGGTTTGGGACACCTCGTGCCATCATTAGTGATGAGGGGTCACATTTCATTAACAAGGCTATGGAGAGAGTGTTGGCTAAGTATAACATTAGACATAGAGTAGCCACTCCCTATCACCCACACTCGAATGGACAGGCTGAAATTTCAAATAGGGAAATTAAGAACATCCTAGAAAAAGTGGTCAAACCTAATAGGAAAGACTGGTCCTTCAAGCTTGAGGATGCACTTTGGGCTTATAGGACAGCATATAAGACACCCCTAGGTATGTCTCCTTATAGGCTGGTTTATGGCAAGACTTGTCACTTACCACTTGAGTTAGAAAACAAAGCATTTTGGGCCATGAAGGAATTGAATTTTTGTGTAAAGGATGCGGGAACTTTGCGGTCTTTGCAATTACATGAGCTTGATGAGCTCAGACATATGGCCTATGAAAATGCTAAGATGTATAAGGAAAAGACCAAGATTTGGCATGATAGTAGACTTAGAGTTAAGGACTTTAAGAAGGGTCAACTTGTTTTGATGTTTAACTCACGGTTGAAACTATTTCCAGGGAAACTTAAGTCTAGATGGTCAGGTCCATTTGTGATTACTAATGTGTTTGTTCATGGTGCCATAGAGATAAAAAACTTGCAGCAAGGCCAACCGTTTATGGTTAATGGTGCAAGGTTGAAGCACTACTATGAGGAAGGAGATGTGAAGACTCTCTCGGCCTTCCTCTTGACTGAAGCATGAAAAAAGAACGAGAGAGGACGAGTGATTGCTGTGCTCGTCAACATAAGGCTCATGCCTTAGTTTATTTTTTGCGATTTTCCGGTTATCGTTTGTGTGTTTTGTTGTATGATTTTAATTACGAATTTGATATTGCTTTTATTTCTTTTTGTAGGGAATCGAAAGAGGGGATCAAGGAGAGTAACTCCAGCTTTAAAAATCAAGAAAAGATTGAGCCAAATAAAAGATACGGACGAGCAAAGTTTGCCATTTAGATGAAAAAAATCCCTAAAATTGCGCTGGAATTGCAGGATCCGCAAAATATAGCCGTTGGGATTTAGCCGTTTCCTTTATATCCGTTAGAAGGCGCTCGATCGATACGATTCTCCCATTCTCTGATTTCCAAGAAAACTGCGATTCTCTTCATCTTTGATTCTTCTCTCAAAATCTTCAAGACTCAACAATGGTGTTCACACGGGCTGAAAGATCTGCAGCCAAGAAAAGGGCTGATGAAGCTGAAACAGCTGCGAGGGAAGCACTTCTTGCCCTCGCAGATGCTGGTGCTGCACGCACCGAACATCTTCCCAAGCTTCCGATCCGTAGGAAGAAGTGGAGGGTTGTCACAGAAATCCCTGCTGGACCCTCTGAACCAACGGGCACACCCAAGAAGCGCCGGTGGAGTGTCGAGACGGCTGGTGAACCGAGCAAAGAAAAGACTCCCTCTGTGGAGAGTCAAGAAACTGATCGTGTGTCCCACGATTCAGCCAAGAAGAGCGCCTCGCCACCAGCGCACAGCCCTTCACCATCTGAACCAGTGCAGAGCCCAGCGCTCTCTTCATCGCCGCCTGTACAGAGCCCTGAGTTGTCTTCTTCACCACTGAGTTCTGCACAGCCACCTTCAGCAGAGCAAAGCACCACGCCGTCACACACTACCCCACGGCCTGACCCTGAATTCCCATATGGGGAGTACCAAGAATCAACGCAGGGCAGTGGGGAAGGTGAGGACGAGGAGGTTTTCTCACCTGTGAGGGAAACTAGTCCAGCGAGTCCTGCACAGCAGGATGATTCCATGGAGGAGACATTGGGAGCCTGCCTCCAGCAGATCACCATCAAGGCTAAACTCAAGAAGAAGAAAAAGGCCAAGATTCTCAAGGCCAAACGATCCAAGAAGCTGAAAAAGAAGAAGGCCAAGAGGGTGCCTTCATCAGTCAAGGAGAGCACTGAGCCATCGCTCAAAAGACTCAAGGTTGAGGCTGCAGAATCATCCAAGCCAGCAGACAAAGGGAAAGCCAAGCTTTACCCTGAAGAAGAGCCTCAATCAGTGAGGTATGTGTCCTCTGACGCTGAGTCCAGAGGCGTTGAGTTGAGGAAGAGGGAGCTGCTGCACGAGAAGGGCTTCCTCGACAGACCTGCTGACCTGCCGCAGTTCTTGCGCGCAGGAATTATAAACCACAGCTGGGAGGAGTTGTGTAGGCCACCCAATCCGGCTTACACAGCTATGGTATATGACTTCTACGCCAACCTGCAAAACTCTGAAGAGGGGCTGTCTGTGGTGAGGGGAGTAGAGGTGGACTACTCAGCAAAGGCCATCAACGAAGCCTATGGCCTCAAGGGCCAAAGCCACACTGATTATGTGAGGATCGTTGATGAGCCTACTGAGGCAGTGCTGGAGGAGGCAATTCGAACAATTGGCCAGCCTGAAGCAGCGTGGACTGTATCACGCAATGGGAGGCACACCCTCATGAGTGCCAACCTGACAGCAAAGGCAGCTGTATGGTTTGCCTTTGTACGGAGAAAGCTGTCCCCTGTGACCCATGAGACAACAATCAACCAGAGCAGATCGCTGCTGGTCTACGCCATTATGCGAGGTCTCACGGTCAACGTGGGTGAAATCATGTCAGCCGCCATTGCTGAGTGCGCCAAGAAGGGTGAGGGACCACTGTTTTTCCCTAACACCATAACCAAACTATGTTTGCTTGCAGGAGTCCCCACTGAGCGAATGGAGCAGCAGATGGCTTACACAGGCCACTTGGAGCTGCCTGCTAGCTTGAGGCTGAAGAAGAAGGGGAATATGGAGTTTGAACTGGATAGGCTGGCTGCTGATCAGTCACTATCCATGGCATGCCTGATGGATATGCAAAGGAGGATGGCTCAATGGGCCACTTATGCGCAGGCAAGGGACAAGGAAGTTGCAGACCAACTTGGGTGCATCTTCCCTGACTTCCCTACGAATCTCCTGACTCCATGGGTGCCCCCACGACCACGACAACCTGATGAGGATGAAGACGTTTGAGTGCTGGTTTGAATTGCACTGAAGGGAGTATTGCTGTTCCCTTAGAAAAAAAAACACAATTTTCTGCTTTCTGATAGACTATGTGAATTATGCTGTTTTTAGTACACTTTTTGATCTATTTTGGATGCTTAGTTTCATGTTTTTAATTTTGCTTAGTATAGTTTGATGCTAGCTAACTAGGTAGGTTAGTTTAGTTTTATTTTTAGAGAGCTTGAATGACTGGAAAGAGCATGCTTAGGGGCCTTAATCACTGTTATATCTGCCCTGACTTAATTGCGAAATAATTGCGGTCCCCGCAATTTTCATTACTAAAAGCATGTTTTGGACTGTCTGTTTAGCTAGGCTGTGATTTGTTTAAATTCCATCTCTTGCTGCTAACATGACTACCTTATATAGCTTATCTAAATGCATGCTGGATGAGTGTCATAGGACACCCTTTGATAGTTTAAATTAACCTCTAAATAGCTCAGCATGCACAGCTTTAAGACCTTAATCTGTCTGTTATTTTTAAATTACTGCTGCTGTGATATTTGCTATTCGAATGTTTTGTCTATGCCTAGGGCTTTAGTTTCTCTTTGTTTTACCTTAGACTAGATGCTTCTAGGATAGTTTGGGGGTGTGCCACCTCAGACACTCATTGGGGACAATGAGTAGTTGAAGTTTGGGGGAGGCCACCCTAGGCCTAGGAACATTCCTCTCTCCCTTAGAAACATAAGCATTCTTCTTCTCCTTTACAAAAAAATGATGAATTGAAAAAAAAAAAGAAATGAAAAATAGAATAAAGAGGGGGGTCTCTCTTAGGTTGCTAAGTAATCAGTGCCAAGTGTGTGACCCACAAGTGGCAGTGCATCAAAAGGCAACCAAAGGAGAGGCTCCACCTAAGTAAGAAAAAGGGAAAAGAATAGGGAAGAAGAATGTATACCTAGGAGTTATAACTTTGTGGCTTAGATGTCCTATTTAAAAAGAACTCTGATCCTCAATTAGCTAAGCACAAAGTTGTAACTTGTAGGTTTGTTTAGGGAGATGAGTGTTTATCCAATGTAGTGATACCAGGGTTTAGGTTGTTCTCTAAAAGTACTACTGTCACCGTTAATACTAAGACTGGCATGACTCTAAGGAATCCTAGACACATTAAAAATAAAGCTAGAAGCATGTACTGAGTCTGAGGTAAAGCTAGGCAGAATTTGAAACCTTAGGGATAGTGGCATGATATGACAAAAGTAAATAGATCAGTTGTAGGAAGTTAATGAAAACAGAAGGAGTGTTAGGCAGGCAAAGTCAGAAGAAGCTTGATAAGAGGGTGGTTTTAAGCTTAGAAGTGTGTCACAGGACAGCAGTGCTATAGATAGGGATATAGGAGAGTTAGTAAGTAGTTAAAGAAGAAGAAACAGCAGCCTAGGTAAGTCCTTAGTGTGCTTGAGGACAAGCAAAACCTTAAGTTTGGGGGTGTGTTAAGTCTCTGAAAGTGACTTATTTAGGACCCATTTAGCTTAGGAAGATGCACACTTTTAGGTGTTTTTGATAGCATTTAGCCTAAACCTATGCTTAAATATGAGAATTAGAAGAAGGTAGCTAAATTAGGACTTATGCACAATAGGAAAGAAAAGGGGTGAAAACCGAAGGAAAAGAATGAAAAAACAAGCATTGCGATAGCATTGCGAAAACATTGCGGACACCGCAATAATTCAAGTGAAAACCGTAAGTTGACTGATCTTTTTCTGTTAATTTCCGTGATTTCAGGGATTCGTTCTTTCTCCTCCATCCATTCTGATATACGACGTTGAAGATTGATGGTTCTCCTTGGCCCAAACGCACCTGCAAACTACTATAAAAGGGGGTCAAAGTCGGAGGTTCAATCATCATCCGAAAGCGTAGAAGTCTTCTCGCAGTCCATCTTTTCTCCTAGTTTTCCTTCGCCGTCTGCGGGTTTGCGAAGCTCAGCTGTTGGAATCGATAATCTGATAGGAAGGAGAGGAGATTCTTCTTCTCTCCCGATTGGATTCATCCAAGCAAGGCTGACCTTTCTCATCCTTCATTCGAGGCGGCTGCAACGAGACTTTCGAGCTTGCTTTACTATTTTCTGTTCTTCATTTCTATTTTACAGCTCTGTCTTGTGTTGTTGCTGTTCTTGTGGATCATTCAGTTCATTTCGTTGTGTTCTGTCTTGTTGTTCTTTACTTTAAGTATCTCTTATGTTCGTTCAAACAATCAATCAATCAAACATAGAATTCAGTATTTCACAGTTCTCGCCTTTGCATTCTACTGCTTTCCCTTGCTGTTTTACACACATTTCCCTTCTAAGCATGTCTATTTTATCTTTTAGTTCTGTTCACCGTACATCCATGAGTAACTAAATCACTTAGGGGCATGCTAATGACAACTCTATAGGCTAAAAAACGTGAATCAAGCATGTAGGATAGCTCTCGAAGCATTGGTTGTATGTAAGCTTCATCCCACGGGCAATTTCGATTGGCCATCCATTTTGTCCAAAGAACTCCTAACCTCTGGAAGGAGTAAGAGTTCAGAGTCATATTATCATGCTAGCCTTTCAAGGTAACCAGGAAACGGCCTAGGAATAGGCGTTTCCCTAGTACAAACCATATCTTTCTGCCTTAACAAGATGCTTAAGACCTTACTTTGAGTTGAGTAAACTAAAGAATCTAATGCATGGAATCGGACGATACATGAGTTTGAGATAGTTTGATGCATAGAGAGTAGATCCAGTGCTTGAGAATCGTATAAAAATGCCTATAGGATAGTCATTAGTAGCCCTTAAATCACCCATTTACCCACTTTCGCTGTTATTATAATTGCGGTAGAATTGCGGTCTCCGCAATTCCGTCTAAGTTTCCATTCTGTTTAGCTGTTTTTATCTTCATTTATTAATCTCGTCTCTTGTCATTTGAGCTTAGTTTTAACTTGTCCTTGTTTATGTTACTACCCTCTACACATTCAGCAAAAATTAGATAATTAAAGACCAATTTTACCCCATCAAATCCACCCCTTCTTTCTTAACAAAACACTTCGCGAATAGCCAAAATAAATCTCTGTGGGAAAACGAATGAAATATACTTACTACTTGCTATAAGATCATGTATGCTTGCATGTTCTGAGTGCTCTATCTCTTTTATTGCCTAATTATTTCAACACATTGAGCACGCAACACCTAGCGTCGAGACGCTCCGACGATTAAAGGCGTGAAAATGCCTTATTTTTGCCCATCATCTTCATCCTATCTTCTTCCCCAATTCTTCCTCTCGGGTCTACAACAATTTCCACCATTTTTGGGCTTCTTCTTCTCCTCTTTGTATGGTACTAAGCTCTTCCATGGGGGATTTGATTTATTCATCCTCCATGGAAGGCTAAACTAAGGTTAGTGCTTAATTTTGAGTTTGGTTTTGTGAATTGTGGATGTTTGGGGAGATTTGCCCCTTTATATATATGAAGCTATTTAGCATGTTCTTGCATCTCTTGCTTGTTCTTATTCAAATCTAGCATGTGTAGCTTAATTAGGTTGACGCCCTAGTTCCTATGCATGATAGAGGGCTAAAGGTTGGGACGTATAATTGCCTAAATCGCTCGGTAGCACGGGCTTAAGCATGGCTAATTAATTCAACCCAAAGTGACAGTTGGTAATCTGAATTAATTAACGTTTTCATGTTAGGCTTAAGGCGAGAGAGAAACCGGGTTAGTCTTAGGATTAAGCCGTCACAATGTTCCCGTCACTGGCTTATAGTCGATTTAGGGGTCGCTACCTTGAATAGATTATTGGCCAAGTACGATTAGAATTGCACTTGTCTAATTAAATCGTTGGGTCATTTGAGCTAGGAAGTAGCCAAATGAATTGTGTGCTGAAGCATGATTAGCTAATTAATTGTATCGATGAACCGAACATCCATAACGATCAATTCCATTTCTCGAAGTTAAGCACGACCATTTAATTTTGCACTTGTCATTTAATTTTCCGTTAGATTGCACGTTAGGAGCTCCCTTCCCCCAAACCAAATTTGCACATACCTTTTATCACTAGCAAATTAGACTTAGTTAAATTGAATTTCTTAATTCCCTGTGGATCGACCCCGTTACCTCTAAGCTACAAATAGCTCGGTGTATTCGGATTTATAAATTGTATTTTGGCAAGCCTCGACAGCTTGAATTTGGAGCACCCCATTTAGTGCTCTACCAAAATTTGCGCCGTTGCCGGGGAATTAAATTTAATTTGATTTGATTGAGTTTAGTTTGTTAGTTTTAAAATTTTTCTTTACTTCTTTTTGTACAGTTTAATTCTTTTGTATTATTTTACCCGTTTTTGTTTGAGTTTTTGGAGCGCAGTCATTCTTTGAAAATCCAAAAGAAAGCGCAAAGATGGAGGTCGGGGGTAATTTTGAGCAACAAAGAACCTTGAGGGAGCTTGCATCATCTGAGCTAGCCCGGAACTCATCGAGTATTATGTATCCGGTAGCTTCAGATAATTTTGAACTTAAAGCTGGTCTGGTTAACTTATTACCTTCTTTTTGTGGTAATACAGATGAGAATCCCGTCAGACACGTCAAGGCATTTCAGATGGTGTGTTCGTCATTTAGGACCGACGACATCACCGAAGATCAACTCCATCTTAGAGCTTTTCCTTTCTCCTTAAAGGAGGAGGCGAGAGAGTGGATGTATTACCTACCGACCGGGTCCATCACTTCTTGGGAAGAGCTGCATGGAGCGTTTTATGCGAAGTATTTTTTGCCTCCCAAGGTCGCCGCCCTTAGAAGAATGATAAACAGAATTGAGCAAGGAGAAAAAGAGACCGTTCTCGAGTGTTGGGAGAGATTTGGTCGGTTGTGTGAAGATTGTCCCAACCACCAAATAGCTGAACAACAACTCATTCAGAACTTCTACGAAGGTCTCTTACCGCCAAACCGACAGTTAGTTGATGTCGCCAGTGGAGGATGTCTCATGGATAAGACACCCGCTGAAGCTAGAGATTTGATTTCCAACTTGGCTAGAAGCTTGGAGCGGAGTGGAGATGGAGACAAGGAGAAAGATCGCCTGATCAGGGACGTGGACGAGCTTAAAGCCCAACTTTTTGAGGTAAGTAGTGCTATTCTTGCTTTGAAAAATAACTCACAACCCCGTCCTTCTGTTTCAGGTAGATCGTTGGAAGAAATTCTTGAATCACAACATAGGGAAACTCGAGAGCAGTTTCAAACCTTGAGCGAAGCAGTGATTCAAGTCAGTAAGAGGTTGACAGTGATGGAGCATCAGAACGCGGAGAGCACTAGTGCCATCACTCTGAGAAGTGGGAAGCAGCTTCCCACGAGTACCCCACCGGTGGAAGTCGATCATGGCCACGTCGAGCCACAGACAGAAAATCCCGAACCACGGTGGCATGGGGTAAATTTCGATCCTACATGCACTAGAGTTTATGTGCCTAAGGCTCCTTTTCCTAGCAGGTTAGCAAGACCGCCTAAGGAGAACTACGAGGAGGAGTTCTTAAACACATTCAGGAAGGTAGAGATCAACATCCCTCTGTTGGATGCCATCAAGCAAATTCCAAGGTACGCTAAGTTCCTGAAAGACTTGTGCACCAACAAGAGGAAGACAAAAGAGAAAGAACGCGTCGTGGTAAGTAAGAACGTTTCTGCTTTGATCACAAAGAACTTACCAGAAAAATGCGACGATCCAGGTATGTTTTCTCTCCCTTGCACTATCGGAGGTAAGAAAATTAGAAGAGCCATGCTAGATCTAGGAGCCTCCATTAGTGTCATGCCTCACTCCGTTTATCAGGATTTGAATTTAAAAGAAATACAGGAAACTGGTGTTGTTATACAACTTGTTGATAGGTCTTTCGTGCATCCTTTAGGAGTAGTGGAAGATGTATTAGTTAATGTTAATGGGCTGATTTTTCCTGTGGATTTTTATATTTTGAAAATGGATGGAAATTCTGCTTCTTCGTCTGCGTCGATCTTATTAGGTAGGCCCTTTATGAAAACTGCTAAAACTAAGATAAATGTAGATAAGGGCACTTTATCTGTTGAGTATCGTGGACAAGTTGTTGAGGTTAATGTGTCTAATGAGTTGGAGCATGATGAGAGCGTCCACTCTCTTTGTCAAGTAGATACAATTGAATTGCTTGTTCAGGATGAATGTATGTCTGATAGAGATGGGGATGACCCATTGTTTTTTACTGATCTTTTTGATGAATCTGATATGCATGAACCATCCATGTCTGAACCTTGTGATTCAACTGTCTCTTCTTTGGCAATAGTTCAAAATCATGTTAAGATGCTCCCTTCTACTTTGCAGGCACCTAAATTGGAGTTGAAAGACTTACCTGATCATCTCAAATACGCATATTTGGAGGATGATGAGACGTTGCCGGTCATCATAGCGAAGGATCTTATACCGGCTCAGGAAGGGAAATTAATGGAAGTTCTTAAAGCGCACAAGCTGGCAATTGGATGGACATTAGCAGATTTACATGGGCTAAGTCCAGCTACGTGCATGCACAGAATCATGCTCGAGGATGGAGCGAAACCTTCACGAGAGCCCCAAAGGAGGCTCAATCCCGCGATGAAGGAAGTAGTAGTATCTGAGATCCTCAAACTCCACGAAGCAGGTATCATCTATCCTATCTCAGATAGTAAGTGGGTCAGTCCTATTCATGTCGTTCCTAAGAAAACTGGCATAACTATGGTTAGGAATGAGAAAAATGAATTAGTGCCCAAAAGAGTTCAAAATGGATGGAGGATGTGCATAGACTTTAGGAAGCTGAATGAGGTCACTAGGAAGGACCATTTTCCCATTCCTTTTATTGATCAGATGGTGGAGCGTTTAGCTGGGAAGCCATTCTTTTGTTTTCTCGATGGTTTCTCTGGCTTTTACCAAATCCCCATAGCCAAGGAAGACCAAGAGAAAACAACGTTCACGTGCCCCTTCGGCACATTTACATTTAGAAGGATGCCTTTTGGGCTTTGTAACGCTCCCGATACATTTCAGAGATGCATGATGAGTATTTTTTCTGAGTTTGTTGAAAAATGCATTGAATTGTTCATGGATGATTTTACAGTTTATGGCAATTCCTTCGATGACTGTTTAATTAATTTATCGCATGTCCTGAAAAGATGTATTGAAATGAACCTTGTTCTAAATTTTGAAAAATGTCATTTTATGGCTAGTCAAGGTATCGTTTTAGGACATGTGGTTTCTGTTAAGGGTATAGAGGTAGATAAGGCTAAAATTGATGTTATCTCTAATCTGCCATACCCAACGAATGTTAGGGAGGTTCGGTCTTTTCTTGGCCATGCAGGGTTTTATCGCAGGTTTATCCAGGACTTCTCCAAGGTTGCCATGCCTATGACGTACCTCCTTCAGAAGGATGTCACATTCAATTTCGGGGAGGAGTGCCGAAAAGCCTTCGATTGGCTTAAGGATAGTTTGACGAGTGCGTCCATCATACACCCACCCTAGTGGGACTTGCCTTTCGAGATAATGTGTGACGCCAGCAACTATGCCTTGGGAGTCGTGCTTGGTCAGAGGATCGAGAACAAGAGCCGTGTCATTTACTATGCCTCCAGGACACTCAATCCAGCGGAGTGCAATTACACGACAACAGAAAAAGAACTTCTTTCTATTGTTTTTGCGCTTGATAAGTTTTGTCCTTATATTATTGGCTCTCAAGTAACTGTTTTCTCTGATCATCCAGCTGTTCGGTACCTGATGACCAAGAAAGATTCGAAACCGAGGCTACTTCGGTGGATTTTGCTCCTCCAGGAGTTCGATATGAAGATCAAGGATAGGAGAGGAGCAGAGAACCCGGTAGTCGACCATCTGAGCCGCTTGGTCAGAAAGGAAGACCTCCTTCCTCTGAATGAAGATTTCCCCGATGAGACACTCTTCAGACTTGATACAGTCCTTCCCTGGTATGCTGATATGGTGAATTACTTGGTCACAGGTAATTTTCCATTTGGTTTCTCTCATGCTAGGAAAGTTAAGCTGAAAAGCGACGCTAAGTCCTATGTTTGGGAGGACCCCCATTTATGGAAGTTCTGTTCTGATCAGATAATTAGGAGATGTGTCCCTGAGAATGAGCATGCGTCTATTCTTACTTTCTGTCATGATTATGCATGTGGGGGACATTTTGGGCCTAGGAGGACAGCTAGGAAAGTTTTAGATAGTGGGTTTTACTGGACTTCTCTGTTTAAAGATTTGTATGAATTTTGTAAAACCTGCAATAGATGTCAAAGAATAGGGTCAATATCTGGTAGAAATGAAATGCCTCAAACCTCTGTTCTAGTTTGTGAAATCTTTGACGTTTGGGGCATGGATTTTATGGGACCCTTCCCGCCTTCTTGTGGTTTTTCTTATATATTGCTGGCTGTTGATTATGTTTCCAACTGGGTTGAGGCGAAAGCCACGAAGACTAACGATGCTAATTCTGTTGTTAGGTTCGTTCAGTCTAATATTTTTACCAGGTTTGGAATCCCACGAGCCATAATCAGTGACCAGGGGACTCATTTCTGCAACCGATCTGTGGAGGATTTGCTGAGGAAGTATGGTGTACATCACCGAGTGTCCACCGCCTACCATCCTCAAGCCAATGGGCAAGCCGAGGTCTCCAACAGAGAGGTAAAGTCAATTCTGGAGAAAACTGTGAGACCGAGCAGGAAGGATTGGAGCGTTCGTTTGCAGGATGATTTGTGGGCCTACCGCACCGCCTACAAAACTCCTATCGGTATGTCCCCATATCGGTTGGTGTTTGGTAAGGCTTGCCACTTACCAGTGGAGATTGAGCACAAAGCATTCTGGGCGATCAAGCAGTGTAACATGAGCTCTGACGAAGCTGGCGAGGCAGGACTGCTTCAGTTATAGGAATTGGAGGAACTGCGTTTGGACTCCTACGAGAACTCCAGGATCTATAAAGAGAAGTCCAAACAGTTTCATGACCGAAGGATCTTCAAGAAAAATTTCGAAGTCGGTCAGAAAGTTCTGCTGTTCGATTCCCGTCTGAAGTTCATGCCAGGTAAGCTTCGTTCCCGTTGGAAAGGACCCTATATCATAACTAAAATTTTTCCTTATGGCAGTGTAGAGATTCAGAGCTTGGACTCGGATGAGGTGCATAAAGTGAATGGGCACCGGTTGAAGACTTTCCACGAGGGTGACGCTGAGTGCTATGATGCAACATTACTTCTAGCGCCGCCCCCGATTGATTATGGATGAGTGGAAGAGTGAATACAGTCGAGCAATCGACTTTAAAAATTTGCGCTTCTCGGAGGCACCCGAGCTTGGACTGTAATTCTGTTATTTACTGCTTTGTTTTTTTTATATTAGCTTTTGAATTTGTTGTTTGTTTTCTTGTTTTCGTAGGAGGAAAGGTGGAATGGCCGAAAATTCGAGTTTACATCGGAAGAAGATGAGGCACATCTCCACCCATCGGCTCCATAAAATTCAGGAGAGGTTTTCTGTTCCCTTATAATTTTATTGTTTTGATTGTTTAGGGGGCGTTTGGCCCCCCGTCTTGTGTTTGGGTGGGTTTGGCTTTTGAAGCCAAACCCATGTTTGGATGGATACCCATGTTTGGATGGATGTATTGGAAAGCCATGGGTTTAGAACCCAAACCCATGGTCTTGGGTTCTAAACCCCTCACTTCTCCAATTTTGTTTCTCTCTCTTCGTCACATCAACAATTTTATCTCTCTCTTAATCCATTTGACACCAACACCAACAATTTTTTTTTTTTATCTCTTTTTCAATTTTGCAATCAATTTTTGCTATATGTCTATTCATTTTTCCTTTATATTATATATATATATATATATATATCTTTTTTTTTGTCTCATGAACAGTGTTAGTAATTTTTTTTTAGTTAAAATATATTTTTTTTTTATTATGAAAAATGATATTCTTTTGTAATGTTTTTTTTTACTAATTTCTAATGTGAATATATTTTAATATTATTATAAAATTTTCATTAATAATAGGGAATTATTGGAATCTACATTATATCCGATCTAAGTTTTTTTTTTCAATTTTTTCCCTCTTTATTATTTGTTTATTTTAGGTATTTTTTCAACCGTATTCTATAAATTAATGTTGTGTTTGTAACTTTTTTTTTCCTTTTATAATATATATTTTTTAATTGAAATATACAAAATTTTCATCAATAATGTATTTTTTTTACTTTCTTATATTTCTTGTTTTTTGTTTTTGTTGTTTTTGTTTAATGTTTTTTTTTTAATATTTTATTAAAATATATCTTTTTCCATAAAACTTTTTTCATCAATAGTAATATAACTTTTTTTTCTTTTGTGTCAACAAGAGCGTAGCCCAACGACATGATATATTGCTTAGCGACCATGAGTGTAACCCCAACATGTTGTAAAAACTTTTTTCCTTTCCTTTTATTTTTTTGTTTTTCTTAATTTTTAAAAGGTATATTTTTTCATCCTATTTCATAAACTTTTTTTTGTACGAGTACAAAATATGAAAATTGTTCAATTTATTTTCTTATTCTTAGAATATAACATAAATTAAATGCTTCATTTTTAAGTTACAAAAGAATTTTGCTCATGTTACGTGAGGTCGAGTTTTACAATTCACCACTAGAAAATAAGGGTATAAAAGAGAAACGAAATAGTAAAAGAAAAAGGAAAAAAAAATTGTTCAACCCGGGGTTCAGAACACTGCACCCCAAACACTGGTTTCTGATTCCGAGGCTTCCCAACCCTGCACCCCAAACACAGTTTTTAGATTCCCAGGGTTCAGAACCCGCCCTCACAAACCCCCCAAGGTTCTGATTCCCAGGGTTCTGATTCCAAAACAGGGGGTCAAACGCCCCCTTAAGGCATTGGGGACAATGCATATCTTAAGGTGGGGGGTGGAGTTTGTTGAAAGAATAGAGAAAGACTTCTTAGTAGTTGTCGGGCATATGTATACTCTGATTGTTAGATTAGAATCTGAATGCATGTTGTCCGATGAGGACGGTCTGTGATATGCTTGTGAACACTCCGTATTTGTGTAATTCGAAAAATTTGACAATGTATGCACATTTTGAGCCTATTTTAAAAAAAAAAATGTTATTTCCCTACATTCACTGAGCACGTAGCCCTCTTAGTCTCAGTTCTGTAGGTTTAGAATGATTTTATTTGGTCTGAAACCTTGTTGTCACCCCGAAAGGTACCATTAGGGAGGCTTGATGTGTTAGAAGTAGTAATAATTCATTTGTATAGCGAAGCTATTGCCAAAAAAAAAAGTAAGCATGAAAAATAAAAACTCTAGAGTTGCTCCTCCTTCTTGTGTTGCCCGTGTAACCAGGGGCGATCGTGTAACCCACGGTTGTCACTGCATGAAAGGGAAACTAATAAGAAGTGAGCAATAGTCCTTAAAAACGTGAAGCTAAATTTGGCTTGACGTGTTAGGCTCTCTTGGAGAAAAATAAAAAAATTGGTTCAAAAAGAAAAATGGGTACAAAGTACTCAAAGAAAAGAATAAAATGTAGGGCTTTTGTTTTGTTGCTCTTTCTATCGCTAAAAGTCGTTAGACTGTTCTTATCGCCATAAGTAGGGGAAAACGAGTTATAGGGCTGTATAAAGTTGTTTCGGGCTTGCATGAGCTAGGTTGAGAGGTGCTAAACACGCACACACGTAAGGGAATAGGAGTTAAAAATTTTGGAATGTTTTCAACGTTTGCATGCATTTGATGGTTTTGAATTTATTTAAGTACCTTGTTTCACAAGCATTGAGATTAGAGTTTTCAGCATGCATTTAATTCTTTGGAGATAGTTTAGAGTATACCTTGCTCGAGGACTAGCAAGATTTAAGTCGGGGGTATTTTGATAGCTCCAAAATAGAGCTATTATTATGTCCCTAATTCTGGCTAGAACCATGTCATTTATTGATTAAAATGCCTTCTTGTAGGTGATTCCATGGTTGAGAGCTCGAGAAGTCCAAAGACACGTTTCGGGGCTTAAAGTGGCGTTTTAGAGCTTCATAGATGCATCGGGAGTGAAAAGACTTGAAGAATCAAAGAAATGGCAAAAATTGCCTTGGAAAGACATATTTTGGCCAACAAACTCGAGAGCATGCATGCATGGGCGGCAGCGTCGCGACGCTAGCTCGACGCTGTCAGCGTCTCAATGCCGCCCCGACTGCCTACCAAGGACGAGCGCGCCCCAGCGTCGAGCGTGAGCGCTCAACGCCCGCTCAACGCTGTCAGCGTCGAGACGCCGCCCGAGGGTCTCGACGCCAGCCCGACGAATTTCCAAAAAGACGCGCGATAACGTCGAGACGCTGTCCGAGCGTCTCGACGCCCGCGCGCGGCCAACTTAGGGCACCAGCGTCGAGACGCTTGCCTAGCGTCTTGACGCTCCGACGATTAAAGGCGTGAAAACGCCTTATTTTTGCCCATCATCTTCATCCTATCTTCTTCCCCAATTCTTCCTCTCGGGTCTACAACAATTTCCACCATTTTTGGGCTTCTTCTTCTCCTCTTTGTATGGTACTAAGCTCTTCCATGAGGGATTTGATTTATTCATCCTCCATGGAAGGCTAAACTAAGGTTAGTGCTTAATTTTGAGTTTGATTTTGTGAATTGTGGATGTTTGGGGAGATTTGCCCCCTTATATATATGAAGCTATTTAGCATGTTCTTGCATCTCTTGCTTGTTCTTATTCAAATCTAGCATGTGTAGCTTAATTAGGTTGACGCCCTAGTTCCTATGCATGATAGAGGGCTAAAGGTTGGGACGTATAATTTCCTAAACCGCTAGGTAGCACGGGCTTAAGCATGGCTAATTAATTCAACCCAAAGTGACAGTTGGTAATCTGAATTAATTAACGTTTTCATGTTAGGCTTAAGGCGAGAGAGAAACCGGGTTAGTCTTAGGATTAAGCCGTCACAATGTTCCCGTCACTGGCTTATAGTCGATTTAGGGGTCGCTATCTTGAATAGATTATTGGCCAAGTACGATTAGAATTGCACTTGTCTAATTAAATCGTTGGGTCATTTGAGCTAGGAAGTAGCCAAATGAATTGTGTGCTGAAGCATGATTAGCTAATTAATTGTATCGATGAACCGAACATCCATAACGATCAATTCCATTTCTCGAAGTTAAGCACGACCATTTAATTTTGCACTTGTCATTTAATTTTCCGTTAGATTGCACGTTAGGAGCTCCCTTCCCCCAAACCAAATTTGCACATACCTTTTATCACTAGCAAATTAGACTTAGTTAAATTGAATTTCTTAATTCCCTGTGGATCGACCCCGTTACCTCTAAGCTACAAATAGCTCGGTGTATTCGGGTTTATAAATTGTATTTTGGCAAGCCTCGACATCTTGAATTTGGAGCACCCCATTTAGTGCTCTACCACATCCTATACATCATAACACTTATAACATTCAAAATGCATGAAACATGCTTCCTATGGTGGGATTTGAAATCTACATGGCATACTTTATGCACAAGCAAGGGCGTTAATTTAAATCATACATCTCATGCATCCTATAAATTAAACACACTAAAACGAATCAGATTATGGCAACAAGCAAGCAACAACTAATTACTACAAGCTCGTCCAACCCCGAGCTAGGCTCTTGAAGCTTTTCGAACTCTTCGAACAGCCTCAACCTCCTCGGCTTCTAGCTTCTTGCACACCACGGCTTCCGCAACAGCCAAAAACTCTAAGACTCAACGAATACAGAATCTCATCAAAACATTAAGCCTTACAAGTAAAGTACAAGAAATTAAACGGTTGCCATAATCCGATACATTCCAGCCACCCAAGTAAGAAAACAAACTAAACCCACCTAGGACTCAATTCATTCCAAATTGAGAACTAAAAGCATGCTCTGATACCAATTGCTGGAACCCCCACTCAACCAACTGTGAGGGTCCCGGCCCTCGACCAGAGGCGCAGCGGAAGAAAGACTTAAACAAAAGCCTAAAACTGGTTGAGGACCTTTAGCAATCAATAAGGAACAAACCGGGAGAGAAAATATCAAACGCTTTGAAAATTTTCATTCTGCCCGAAAAACCGATCGATAAACACATTTATCGATCAGTAAACCGATCGGTAAAGGTCAACCAATAAATGGTTGACCGATAAACTGATCGGTAAAACTCAAGAAAATGCACCGGTATATATCACATATACACCGGTATATTTTCTACCAAAGAGAACTCGACCGGTATATTTTATACCGAGGAATTCACGACCGGTAAATATTGTATATATACACCGGTATATATCATATATACATTGGTATATATTATATAGAGGAATTCCTGACCGGTATATACCACCAGTATATATCACCGGTAAATGATATATATACCACCGGTATATATCACCGGTATATATATCACCGGTATATACCACCGGTATATATCACCGGTAAATAATATATATACCACCGGTATATATCACCAGTAAATAATATATATACCACCGGTAAATTTTCCAGCGAAGACAACTCTTCAGAAAAAGTACCGGTATATATCATATATACACCGGTATAAAATGTAACAAAAATACCTTATTTTGACGTTCGTCTTCTCGTCTACCTCGGCACCTCTACTGCCCCCTCGAACTCTACGTCTCCTTCGGTCACTAACTCAGCACGGGCACCGACGAGGATCACCCTTAGAGTAGTCCCAACTATTCTCGGGCTTAATAGCGGAGTTGTGGGACTCCTTGAGCTAAGGGGGTTTGTTGAGAGGGAGGAAGAAGGTGATGAAGCTTGGATTAGTTTGGATATGAGTTTACCAAGAACTTGATGAAGAATTCATCAAGAACATGAAGAACTCAAACAAAAACTCATAAATTTCAACAATTGAAATTCAAAATTATAGGAATAAGTATAAACAACTTTACACTTACTTGGAGTTCTTCCAAAGAACAAACCTCTAATCTTCAAAAGTCCAAAGCTTCAAAACTTCATCAATCTCAAGCAACAAACTTCTTCTTCAACCCTTGAAGATGAATGTTTGGTTGAGAGAAAAACAAGAGAGAGGAAGTGCTTGAGAGAGAAGTCAAAAACCCTCATTATGGAAATCTTTCAAATCTCCAAAGATGGAGAATGGATAATGGAATAATGGAATCCACATGGAGCCCATGCACAATGCATGGCTCCATAGTGGATTCTTAATAATAATAATAATAATAATAATTATAAATAATTATTAATATTATAAATTATTAATTATAATTAAAACAATTTTAATTATAATATTTATTATTAATATTAATATTATAATAAACTATCCACTAAGCCCGGTTTCCAAAAACCGACTATTCCAATGTATGAATCAAAATTCATATTTTCCACCGGTCGATATTTAAATCATATTTAAATACAACTTCTTCCGGTTAAATATTTAAATCATATTTAAATACACAAACCCTCGAACAACAGACCCGAATTCGGATTTCTCCGAGTTCTACCCTATAGCCCTGCTATACCGCTTTATCCGAGCTAGCCAGGAGAACCTAAAGGACCTACAGATCATGAGCTCCAACGATACGAGATCATTCGGTCAAAACTCTTTTAACCCGAAACGATTAACATTCGTTAACTCCCGGAGACTCCACTATAGTCCGAGAGTTGCACTCTCCGCACGTAGATATATTATGTCCTTTTGATATAACCGTCATGGGCAAGTCGACCCTTCACAGGTTGTCCGTAATCACAACTGGGTCATATTAACCGCTTAACCTCTGTGTTACATCTTCGTTCCTTAAGTTCCACTAACACCTCTAATGAACAATTGATCAGCGGTCCAACCGACAGATCAGATCCTCTCTCAATCTTGGATAGAGTGTGCGCAGATTGTTCAAGACTAGATGTCAGCTATTAAGGGAACAACCTATCTACTAACCCTGAAGAGCGGGTTAGGAGTAAACTTCTTCTTGCTACACTATGTCCCCAGCTACCTATTGGACTTTATCCCTGAAATAATAAGTTGTTGAGTCGGCGCTAATGAGCCACTCTCACCCGTACAAATCTAAGGATATTGTCTAATAAGTAGGAGTTCATAGCAAGCTCAGGATTTAGATTGAGTTACCTAGGCCATCACAAAGTGAAATAGTCAGTCTCTTCAGTAAACGACGTTATAAAAAGAGAGCGACTTTTCCGTGGTTCAGTTTTACGCAAACTCATCGAGTAGAACGTCTCCGCTCGCACATCTCGATGTGAAACGATTCAAATCACATCGTTCTGTGTAATACAGAGCAGGCCGCATTCAATAGCAGGAATAGGTACCCAGCCTAATCCATATACTATAGACCGTTTTTTACTATAAATACTAGAGTTTGATCCACAATCATGTCATACATGAAGCTCCAGTATTTGGCATACGTCAAGGGTTTTGTGTATTGGTATAGATTAATGCACAACACATTTCACTTTATTCCGATAAACGCATTTACCGAATAAAACTAATAACTGATTATTCTAAATAGTATATTTACAAACATAGTTTACAAACCACGAGTTTAAGGACATTAAACCCAACAAGGATGTGTTTAACGGCAGTCCAATGATCATATCCTGGAATGGAGTGATACCTACTGACAATTCCCACTGCATAGCATATGTCGGGTCGTGTACATAACATGGCGTACATCATACTATCGACTGCTGATGCATAAGGAATTCGTCACATATCCTCAACTTCTTGAGGTGTCTTAGGACAGTCTTCCTTCGACAATTGAATTCCATGTCTGAAAGGTAATAAACCTTTCTTTGAATTATGCATCGAATATCGTATCAACACCTTGTCAATATAAGATGCTTGAGACAGCGCTAGCGTTTTGTTCTTACGATTCCTTACAATTTGAATCCCTAGAACAAACTGAGCCTCTCCCAAATCTTTCATTTGGAATTGGGTCGCTAGCCATTGCTTAACGTCAGTCAGGAATCCTACATCTTTCCCAATGAGTAGGATATCATCTACGTATAAGACTAAGAAAGCTACAAACAGAGTTGACTATTTTCTTGTAGACACAAGGTTCGTCAACATTCTGTTCAAAGTCATAAGATTTTATCGCAGTCTCAAACCTTATATTCCAGGATCTAGACGCTTGCTTCAACCCATAAATGGATCGATTAAGCTTGCAAACTTTTTGCTCTTGACCCTAAACTATGAACCCCTCTGGTTGAGCCATATAGATACTCTCTTCAAGATTGCCATTAAGAAAGGTTGTCTTAACATCCATTTGTCAAATTTCATAATCATAAAACGTGGCAATGGATAAGAGTATTCTAATCGACTTTAACATGGCAACAGGGAGAAGGTTTCTTCATAGTCCACCCCTTCCCTCTGGGAATAACCCTTTGCCACAAGTCGAGCCTTAAAGGTTTGCACCTTACCGGCTTGGTCTCGTTTCCTCTTGTAGATCCACTTGCAACCGATAGATCTTTCACCATCAGGTTGCTCTACAAGATCCCAGACCGAATTGAAGTATATCGACTCCATTTCGAGGTCCATGGCTTTAAGCCACTGGTCCTTGTCTATGTCATTCATTGTCTGTTTAAAGGTCAATGGATCCTCAACGCCGTCATCAGGTATGACGACCTGGGTTTCCGTTAAACCCATGTAGCGATCGGGTTGTCTCACATCCCTCCCACTACGTCGAGGTATTCTCAACTCTTGAGAAGGACCAGCCTGATCAACAACTCTTGTTGACCCATCTGTAGCTTTCCTGGAAAGTTCGGTCAAAATAATTTTTCTCGAAGGTTGATGATCTCTCATGTGATCTTCTTCTAAGAACGTGGTGTTTGTCGATACAAGCACCTTGTCCTGTTGAGGATCGTAAAATAGACCACCTTTCGTTTCCTTGGGGTAGCCTATAAATAGGCATAATTTTGAACGAAGTTCCAATTTCTTTGGATTGGTCACTAGCACGTGTGCCGGACACCCCCAAATCCCGAAGTGACGTAAACTAGTTTTACGCCCTCTCCATAACTCATAAGGTGTTTCTGAAACACTCTTAGAGGGAACCATGTTCAAAATATATACAGCAGCCTCTACTGCATATCCCCAAAACGAACTAGGCAGTTGAGCATAGCTCATCATAGATCGAACCATGTCTAACAGGGTTCTATTTCTCCTTTCGGACACATCGTTCTACTGCGGTGTTCCGGGTGCTGAGAGTTGGGATATTATTCCATGTTCTATCATATAGTCCTGGAATCCTAAATCAATATACTGTCCACCTCGATCTGATCGGAGTGTTTTAATCGTTTTACCTAATGTGTTCTCAACCTCTGCCTTATATTCCTTGAACTTTTCAAGAGCTTCGGACTTATGATGCATTAAGTAAAGATAACCGTACCTAGAATAATCATCAATAAAGCTGATAAAATATTCATACCCTCCCTGTGCTTTAACATTCATCGGACCACAAAGGTCTGAATGTACAAGCTCTAGAGTTTCTTTGGACCTATGAACTTTTTCATAAAAAGATCGTTTGGTCATCTTGCCCTCAAGACAAGACTCACATGGTGGTAAAGAGTTGTCCTCTAACTGATTTAGGAGACCACTCTTAACATATCTCCCAATCCTATTGAGATTAATGTGGCCTAGTCTCAAGTACCAAAGATAGGTACTTGGAGAAAGTTTATGCCTTTTAGTTTGAGTCTGAGTTGTTTTAAACATCTCGGTGTTCAAATCCTGAAGTGACGTAAACTAGTTTTACGCCCTCTCCATAACTCATAAGGTGTTTCTGAAACAAGGGAACCATGTTCAAAATATATACAGCAGCCTCTACTGCATATCCCCAAAACAAACTAGGCAGTTGAGCATAGCTCATCATAGATCGAACCATGTCTAACAGGGTTCTATTTCTCCTTTCGGACACACCGTTCTACTGCGGTGTTTCGGGTGCTGAGAGTTGGGATACTATTCCATGTTCTATCATATAGTCCTGGAATCTTAAATCAATATACTCTCCACATCGATCTGATTGAAGTGTTTTAATCGTTTTACCTAATGTGTTCTCAACCTCTGCCTTATATTCCTTGAACTTTTCAAGAGCTTCGGACTTATGATGCATTAAGTAAAGATAACCGTACCTAGAATAATCATCAATAAAGCTGATAAAATATTCATACCCTCCCTGTGCTTTAACATTCATCGGACCACAAAGGTCTGAATGTACAAGCTCTAGAGTTTCTTTGGACCTATGAACTTTTTCAGAAAAAGATCGTTTGGTCATCTTGCCCTCAAGACAAGACTCACATGGTGGTAAAGAGTTGTCCTCTAACTGATTTAGGAGACCACTCTTAACATATCTCCCAATCCTATTGAGATTAATGTCGCCTAGTCTCAAGTACCAAAGATAGGTACTTGGAGAAAGTTTATGCCTTTTAGTTTGAGTCTGAGCTGTTTTAAACATCTCGGTGTTCAAAATAGCTTTTGCCTCTGTTGGTCTTAACACATACAAGTTGTTTTCAAGTTTCGCAGAACATATATGTACACCTCTTTTGCTAATGAACGCTTCATTAAAATCAAAAGATACTTTATACAAATGTTCAAGTAAACAAGAGATAGATACAAGGTTCCTTTTAAAGCTAGGAACCAACAATACATTTTCAAGTAAAATGAAACTATCTCTATATAACAACTTGACAGCTCTCACTGCCTTAGTTGAGACAAACCCTGAGAGTTATCTCACCTTCAGCAAGCAGCTGCTAGGAACTAGTTTCCTGGAAAGAAGAACAAACATGGTTAGTGGCTCCTGAATCCAGTATCCAGACAGAACTATCATGTTCCACTAAACATGTTTCAACAACGAGTAAATCATATTTACTTTGTTGTTTCTTCTCAGTTTTTCTCGTCATGAGGGTATCATGATAGACCGATGAGGACGGTTGTCCAAACATCGTCTGTAATGAATCTATAATCTCCTTAGCGGAGACCATTAACTCATGCTTCTTAGCTAACACATCGGATGTGTTGGCCAAGATGTAGACTCGAGCTTTATCATTAGCCCTAGTCCACCTGTCAAATGCATCTCGAACAGTTCGAGTTGCAGACGAGCTAGGAGGGGGAGGACATTTCTCTGTTAAGACATACCTAAGATCATCGATAACAAGAATCGTATTCAAGTTCGATTTCCAGGTCGTGTAGTTATCGCCGTTTAGTTTATCATAAGCTAGTAATTGGTTAAATGAGCTAGACATGTTGAAAAAGAATAAATTCTATTAGTGAATTGATTTTAACCCATTTCATACATCCAAACAAGATTTTAGCAAAAGTAATAATGTACCCAAAAAATCATTATTAATTTGCAACGATACTTCAGTGAGTCAGAGCAACCGCTACCGAGGGGCAGTCAATCACTCATTCACTGAACCAAGACATTCTTGACTAAATGCTAATACCAGAATAACTCATAGTCCTATAACACCTTAGTTATCGCTACTTCGGTCAAGAATCTACTAACAACTTAGTAATCCTTTGTAAGTGTGACCCGCCATTTTCAGAACTCAGAGGTCAGCCCCAACAGTGCAACCGAATGGAAATGTCAGAGTTGGGAATGGACCTAAGAGACCCTATCAATTTCTGGAGATTGAGTTGTTCCGACTCCCATGAAACGGCCCTCCGAATGGACGGTGCTACTATGGGCAACCAGCAGGCGGAACATGGGAATCTCACGATTCAACCTAATGGAGGAGACCGCAGGATGTATTGACATACTTCCTTCTCCCACTTACTATAAATACTTTCTCCATTCACCTTGCTCTTGATTTATGCAAACACCATCCGAATGGGGATGCCCTATTGACATCACGAGGCCGAGCATAAATCTCACGGTGTGAACTTCGCGGAGAACGTAGGAGGAGATTCATATATCATATATACCTTCTCAACACCACTGCTAAGTATTTTAGAATGGTTTGGGTATACTTTTACTTAGGCATTATCCGGCTAAGACAATAAAACCTAAGTCTAGGTAGAACATACTTTTACCTAAGATGTCTAGGTGATAAACGCTTTATAACCTTACACCTCTCACGTGAATGCTCATAAAGCCGGGTTAACTTAACTCAAGTACCGGATCGATCCCCAGGTAGGAGGTGTTTCGTAAACCATCATCTTAAATACCTCCAACCTTAGTACATGATCTCACCGGATGAGTTCTCGTGTAACCGTAGCTTTACAAGATATCGACCTATTTTAACTATTAAAACGAATCGATACTAAATTCCTAATCGCATTGTAATTCTTTAACCCTTAGTGAGCATGCATTTATCTTTGTTATAGATTTTAAATGTCTATCTCATTTTACAACGCTTTATAAAACAAAGACATTCTATAACATGCTTCCTAAGCTAGAATATAACCATTACATTCATTTTATAACATGCTTCCCAAGCAAGAATATAACAATTATATTCAACTAAGACAACTATGTTGTATGTTTAATTTCACAATTAATATAACACTTATATCAATTACACTTTTAAACAAGCAACATCCAATTCATAAATTAATATAACACTTATATTAATTCTCATGAATTAAGCATGCATACTATACAACATAACACTTATATTATACTTCCAATGCATGCAACATGCTTCCTATGGTGGGATTTGAAATCTATATGGCATATTTTATGCACATACAAGAGACTTTAATTAAAACATACATTCACAATGCATAATTAATTAAACACACCAAAGTGGACCGGTTTTGGCATCACGGGCAAGCAAGCAACTAAATTATTACAATAATAATTCATCAACTAGGTTGAGACGCTTTCGAACCCTTCGAACCGCCCCGAACCGGCTTGAATTTGCTTGAACCGGTCAAAAAAACAGCAACTACAAGCTTCAAATAAGCTGAACCGGTCCAAAACAGTTGTCCCGACTTCAACAGCCCGGAACCGGACCAATAACGACCCGAACCGGACCAAACGAGCGCTGAACCGAACCTCCAGAGGGTGAAGAACAAGGAACCGGTCTGACTTTCAGTGAACCGGACCGTCCGAGGACCGAACCGGACCGTTTCTTCCACCTTGCGCTGAACCGGTTTTGTGCTGGAATTTTGCAGAAAAAAACAGCATGCTGTTTTTTTCGACACCCGAGCTTCTGTCTACGAATTGAAACCCTATATGGACTCTAATGACTCCAAATTTTTTACAGACTCTTCTGCACACATTAAAGCCCATACACGCCTGGACAATTACAAAACGAAGTACAAATAAAAGCTCAAAAAAATATGCCAAAACCGGGAAACACTTTAGACGCCCAGAAAAATTGATTTCTAAAAAAAATACCCACCGAGCTTAAATTGATGCAAATTGAGTGACCAAAAAATGCTCTGATACCAATTGATGGAGCGCATGTAGCGCAGCGGAAGCGAGACGGATCATTGGCACTCTAATTTCATCAATTTAGCTAAATAAGAAACATGTTCAAAGCTTTAAAATAAAAGGAATTAGAACACATACCTCTTGTAGTTCTAAGGACTTCTATTCCGATGCTCGAATCTCTTCACGAACCCTTCAAAGCTTCTCTCGAACTCTCCGAGAACCACCTCCGGTAGTCCCGCTATCCTCGGGTCGAGCAACGGAGTGGTGGGACTCCATTATGAAAGAAAAAGTTTGGAAGAAGAAGATGAGAAAGATGAAAGTGGTGAGGATTTTGTGAGAAAAAATCTAACACCTAGCTTTCTAATTTCTCAAGTAACATGAATTCTTCATGCTCATCTAAATATTCAAACTCTTTGAAAATTCATCAACCTCAAACCATTTGAACTTCATCCAATTTATAGGCAATTCACAATTCACATGCAACAAACTCTTTGCTTAGCATGACACCTCAAATTGGATGGATTAGTCTTCAACCAAGTGTTCCAAAATTGATGAGTTTATATGCATGTTGTTGGTGATTCACAATCCACTTCACAACTTGGATAAATCCACTCAACTTGGATAAATCCACTTTGACTTGGATAATCCCACTTGTAATATGTCATTTTAAAATTAATTTTAATAAAAAAAAATAAATTATAATTAATTAAACTTTTTAATTAATTAATATTATTATTTAATTCAATATCAAATATTAATTAAATAATAAGACTAATCCCGGTTTCTTAAACCGAATCATCACTTATGAATCCCTATTCATGTTTTAGACCGATCCCATATTTACATCATATTTAAATATGTCCATCATTCTTCCAAAACCGAATTTGAATAAATTCAAATTCTTTTTCTCTCATATTGTTACACGACTTAATCCGAGCTAGCCAGGAGAACCTAAAGAACCTACAGATCATGAGCTCCAACGATACGAGATTAACCGACCAAACTCTTTAACCAAGCTAACCAACATTCGTTAACCCCCGGAGACTCCACTAAAGTCCAAGGGTTGCACTCTCCTCACCGTAGATATATTTCTGTCCTCTTGATATAACCATCATCAGTAAGTCGATCTTTCACAAGTTGTTCGTAATTACAGCTGGGTCAAAATAACCGTTTTACCCCCGTAATTACATCTTGTTCCTTAAGTCCCATTGATCCTCTAATGAACTATTGGTTTGTGGTCCAACCACCAAATCGATTGGTATGTGATCTCATCACTATACCAAGTCCCTCTCGGGCCAATGAGAGGGTGGGATCCCTAGTTCAAGACCCGGAGTCAGCACTTAAGGGAACAACCTCTTTACTAATCCCTCAAGGCGGGTAGGAGTGAATTCCATCTTGCAGGACTATGTTCCCAGCTACCTACCCGGTCTTATCCCCAAGATGGTAGGCTTATTGAGTCGGCGCGAAAGAATCGTGTGGCGCGGTGAAAGGTTTCCCGTTGGGGTTTCCTCTCGGGCCACTCTCACCCATACAAGTCAAAGGATAAACCCGAATAAACAGGAGTTCATAGCGTGCTCAGGATTCAGATCGAGTTACCTAGGTCATCATATGAAAAAGTCGGTCTTTACAGTAAACGGAGTTGTAAAGAAAGAGCGACTTGTTTCGCGGTTCAGTCTTATGCAGACTCATTGCACAGGACGCCCCCACTCGCATGTCCCCACATGAACGATTTCAGATCGCATCGTTTGTACTATGTAAAGCGGGTCGCGTCCAATAGTGTCCCCAGGATAAGGTACCCAGCCTTATCCCTATACTATAGACCGTTCTGGCTATTACTTGAACTTGATCCACAATCATGAAGTTCAAGTATACAACCGATAGCCATGGGTTCTTTGTTTGTTGGAGTTAGGTTAAAAGTAAACACAATTCACTTTATTCAATAACAACTTTACTGAATAAAACTCAATAACAACTTTATTGCAAAATAGAATATACATTCAGTTTACAAACCACGAGTTTTAGGACATAAAACCCAACAGTGGTCGGGTCGGGGGCAGGCGGTGGTCGGTGGCCGGGTCAGGGTCGGGGGTCGGGGTCGGGTGGCCGGGCAGGGGCGGCAGTGGCTGAGGTCGGGGTCGGGTGGTCGGGCCGACGGTGGTCAGGGTCGGGTGCCCGGGTCCGGGCCGGCGGTGGTAGGGTCGGGGGTCAGGGTCGGGGCCGGGATAGGGGTCGGGCGGCCGGGATCGGTGTAGGGGTCAGGGTCGGGGTCGGGTGGTCGGGCCAGCGGTGGTTGGGGTCGGGGTCTGGTGGCCGGGGCGGCGGGGGTCGGGTGGCCGGGGCAGGGGAGATGGGGGTCGGGTGGCCGGGCTGGGGCGGTGGTGGTCGGGGTCGGGTGGCCGAAGCGGGGCGACGGTGGCGGTGGTGGTCCGGGTCGGCGGTGGCTCGGGTCGAGTGGCGGTGGTGGCCCAGATCAGGTGGCAGCAACGGTCGGGGCCAGGCGACGGCGGTGGTTGGGGTCGGGTGGCGGCGGAGGTGGCCGGGGTTGGGTGGTCGGAGCGGGGCGACGGATGGCCGGAGTGGGGAGGTGGTGGCCTGCGATGGGTGGCCGGAGTTGGGCAGTGGTGGTCGGAGTTTGGAGGCAGTGGCCGGCGGCGATCGGAGATGGTCGGTGAGGGGCAGCGGTGGTCGAAGGAGGTTGGTTGGTGGAGAAAATTTAAAAGGGGAGTGTGAGGGTATTTTGGTAATTTTAATACAATATGAGAATTAAGTAGGTTTTTCAATTAAACACCCAAAAACATTTTTTTCAAAAGTTAATATCAAGTATTTCATCCAAAATGCATTATTTCAAAAACTCATTCTCCAAAAATTTATTTTGGATGGTTGCCAAACACTTCAATTTATTACAAAATGATTTTTTTGCAAAAATTAAACACTTAGGGGATGTTTGGCCCCCCAAGTTGGGTGGGGTGGGGTGAGCTTAAATAGCCCACCCCACCCCATGTTTGCAGCCCCAACTTAAGTTGGGGCTGGGGTTATTATAACCCCCGGTTGCTACAGTAACACTTTTTTTTTTTTTTCCTACTTTTTTCTACTCAATTTACCGATTTTTCTTCTCTCTTTGTCTTCCTCACCTCACGATTTTTTATCTTTCATTTCATCCCAAATTTCTCTCACCACCGAACCTATTGTTGTCTATTATTTGTGATTTCTAAATAATATTTATTTTTAAAACTTTTAAAAAATTAATATGTAATATACATTTAAGTTTTTAACTATACAAATATAACAAAAAGTTGTAGAAAAAAAATAAACTAACATAAACACATATTTCAAACTCCATGTTAAAGAAAATTGTATTATTTCTCTCTCCATCGAGCCTCTTGTTGTCGATTATTTGTGATTTCCTAAATAATATTTATTTTTTTAACTTTTAAAAAGTTAATATGTAATATACATTTAACTATACAAATACAACAAAAAGTTGTAGAAAAAAAATAAACTAACATAAACACATATTTCAAACTTCAGGTTAAAGAAAATTGTATTTTAAACGCAGATTAAACAACTCTGCACCCCAAACACAGACTTACTAAACTCAGACTATACAACTTTGCACCTAAACACAGACTATTATAACCCACAGATTATTATAATCCACCAACTATAATAACCCACCAACTATAATAACCCATCCTGCGCCCCAAACGCCCCCTTAGGAATCTAAACCAAACACACTCATAGTTTCTAATATTAATGTATCAAATATAATAAATATATTTGACTCTCGTACATTTAATATATCAATATATTAAATATTAATTTGAATATTTCAATTTTTTCTTTATACTAAATTGATCATATTTTAGTGTTATTATCAGCTAGCGATTGGACTTTATGAACCTCCCTAAAGGCACAACATTAAGCTATACTCGGTTTGGTTAAATATATATTATTATTATTTTTTTGCAACAGTATTTTTAATAAATACGAGGATTGAACTCATGACTTCTTAATCACGAGCACAAAGTTATGCTCGATTTGACAAAAATATGTGTGGGTTTTGAAAGAAAAAATTTGGAAATATGGATCACATTACAACGCAACGCAATCCTCCGCTGTGAATATTTGTAATTAGGGTCGATTGCGCAAGCCGTAGATTCCGAAATTGGATGCTCCAAAATGACTGATAGTTCATGGAAGTAAGAATCATGAAGTCAAAGGCTAGTCGAGCTTGGTTCTGAGTCTTCATTTTTCCACAAATTCGATCTCTCAAACTTCTTCTTCTCCAACAATGTCTACCTCTCTTCTTCAACAAACCATTACCATTTTGATGCTTTTCGGCGCCCTTGGCTTCTCATCTCGTCTCTCTGTTGCTTCTCCGCTCAATCGCCGCTACAATGTTGGAGATCCAATTCCCTTATTCGTCAACAAGCTCGGACCTCTGACCAATCCCAGGTAATCCTACGAATCGTGTTGGAGATTCTTGTGTTCTTGACGAAGATCATATCCATGGATAGCTTTCAACTACACGGTTCTTCCCTGTGTAAAATCCTTGTAATACTTTTCAAATTTTGCAATCTTATTGTTTCGTTTCCCATTTTCTTGCAGTGAGACCTACCAATACTATGAATTACCATTCTGCCGTCCAGGTTAGCCTTTTAAAGGAGCCTAATTGAAACACTTTCAAGTTTTAATAGATATTAGATAGATCTATGTGATGATGTACAACACCCAAGCTAAGGCTCACTTTTCAAATGTATGCTACTTAATTCCTATAGTTGCATCATGATTTATACTTATTCTTGTATTACCTCCTTCAGAATTTTGAATTGTATGACCTTCCTGTAAGAATATTCAGTTACTTTTAAATGAGTTCATGTTGTTAATGTAGCCTATTTTAGAATCACTTTAGGTGTAATTTTTCTATATCAAATAATATGTTTGAAGGTCTTCTCCCTAGCTTGCAGATCCAGTAGTCCAAAAGAAAGCAACCTTGGGGGAGGTTTTAAATGGTGATCGGCTGGCTGGTGCCTTGTATGGGACGAAATTTAGGGTAGACAGACCTTGGGAGACTCTGTGTGAAAAGAAGCTAAAAGGTGCTGAAGTTTCACTGTTCAGGGATGCTGTCAGGAATGATTTTTACTTCCAAATGTATTGCGACGATCTCCCAGTGTGGGGTTTCGTAGGCAAAATTGATGAACAGAGTTGGACCCTGGACAAGCAGGGTCCAAAATATTATCTCTTCACACACATTCAGTTTGATGCTTCCTTCAACGGGGACCAAATTGTGGAAGTTAATGCTTTTAGTGATCCAAATCATGTCATTGATATAACAGATGATGTTGCACTCAATGTTAACTTCACTTATTCTATTTTTTGGCATGCAACTTTAGCTCAGTATGGAAATAGGATGAATAAATATTCAAGGGCTTCACTACTGCCCATCAGTCAGAGAATCCACTGGTTTTCATTCCTTAATTCAGTTGCTATAATCGTGCTGTTGATGGGATTGCTTACTTTGCTTTTTATGCGCCGTCTCAAGAATGATTTGAGGAAGTAATGTCTTGGGACTCTTGTTAATAAATTTACTCAAGTCTTTTAATGAAGACCGTTTTGTTAATTAGCTGACCTAATTTTGTTTTCAATTTAGGTGTTCAGGTGGGGATGAAGAGGATGATAGAGAGGTTGTTTGGAAATATCTTCATGGAGATGTATTTAGATGTCCTCCAAATTTGCCCCTCTTTTGTGCTGTTTTGGGTGTCGGTACACAGCTGCTGACTATGTAAGTTAATTTGAACTATTTCTTCTCTAAGTTATTTGTTCATCATATAGTATTGATATGCTTCAACAGCGATATTAGCTTCTTTATTATGCATTTTAGTAAGAAAAGGAATTTCGTCCATATTATCATTATGGGCAGTACAATCTAAACTGCCTATTCTTGACAGTCCAAAGCAACCTTAGACCAATGCATCTAACATCTAAAAATAAAACCAACACTTCCTGTCTAGGAAAAACTGACACTCTATAGTTCTTACAGAGCATCGATGCTAAACACGTAGTGTCACCAAAAACACATTGATATTAAATGCATTTGAAACATAGACATGCATTGGATAAGGATAACACAATTTGGAGTGTAAGGAGCATTTCAAGGGGTATATAATGGATTCGATATTGTATTCTCTTTATTTTATTTGAGATTCAATTAATGGCCTATTTGACATAATCAATTGTATAGCATGGCACTGCTGAAACGTGGAATGTAGTTCTAAAGAAAACCTGAATGAGCTAGAAATTAAGGGTTAATGTTCCTCAGAAACATTTTGTTTTGTCCATGTTACTGAAGGGAAAACGTCAACATGTGGCCTAATATTATGATAGGCTGTCCATCTTTCAGTAACAAAGACTTGCCAACATGGTTGTTGGCAACGACACATGAGAAATACACATATGCTGCCTTCCCATGTCATTGTTGAGCCTACAGAAATCTAAACATGTCATTGACATCGTTGGTGATGATGTCAACATTGGTTTACTATATGCACATGCCACATTTAATAGATAACAACGAAAAGAAAAATACTGTACTTTTTCTGCATATCTTCAAATTTTTTTATTGAAGGACTAAAAAATTGATATACAGCCTTTACTGCAGATAAACTGAACAAGAGAGAGAGAAAAGAAAAAATTAATGGATAAATAAAAAAACTAAAAGATGTCTCCTAGTAGGAAGTTGGAAACTGGGATCTGAAGTGACAAAGTTATAGCAGAGTGAAAAAAGGAATGGCAGTCCAGAATTGGATTTATTTTTCCGTTCATGAAAATAAAAATTGGATTTTTGGCAAACCTAGAGAGAAGCGGAAGAGGACCGCCTTTGGGCTGTGCCTTGTTTTAAGTATCATAAAATTGAGTACTATAATTAGAATACAAGTATGCCTACAAAAGATAGAAGAGTGGAGCAAAGAAATCAGTTTGGACTAGTGTTTTTCCTTTTCTGGAAAATCTAGAGAGAAAAGGAGAGGATGAAGTAGATTTATCTTGGTTGCCAAATAACTTTTGTTTGCAAAATTGCAATGTAGGTAACCATATTATCAACAGAAAGAGATAGTGGAGTGGGCAAAGAGATGTGGTTTTTCTCAGTTTCGTAGATCAAATTTTCAAATATATTTTTACTAATCTTTCAGTAGTCTGTCCAGCTCTAAATACACTGATATACTTATGCACTATAGCCATAGTTGGTTTCTTTCTTTCCCTTGTCTTCTAACATTTTCTGCCGTATTTTATGTATGTGAATTTTTCCCTCCAGCTTATGTTAAGGGTCCGCTAGTCATGTACAAATTACAACAGTTTGCGTAAAGAAAGTATCATGACTCAGAATACCGAAATATTATCTTTATGAAGGCTAATACTTGTATCAGTTTGAGTGCGATCATCATCAAATCTATATGATTTTATTTCACTCATTTTGTATATAATTTTTTTCAACAGGTTTTGCAGTTTATTTCTTTTGGCGTTTCTAGGAATCCTTTACCCGTACAATCGGGGATCACTATTCACTTCCATTATTTTGATCTATTCTCTTACATCTGTGATTTCTGGGTATACATCTGCTTCTTTCCACTGTCAGTTTGCTGAGAATGGATGGGTAAAATTTGCCTCTCTCTCTCTATGATATATTTTTTATTTGCCGTATTCTTTTACTTGCACATGATCTTGTATCATTTCCTTCTCTCCTTTGATATGGACTTTTTATTTTCAGGAGAGAAGTGTTATTCTATCAGGGATTCTGTATCTGGGGCCATCGTTTGTCATAATTTCTATCCTTAACATTGTTGCTATATCTAATGGGACTACTGCAGCACTTCCTATTGGCACTATCATTGTGATTCTTATCATATATACTTTTATCAGCCTCCCATTGCTTGCATTTGGTGGGATAATAGGACACCGTTTTAGATCCGAGTTTCAAGCGCCTTGCGCCACCAAGCGAAACCCGCGAGAGATTCCTCCTTTGGCTTGGTTCAGAAAACTTCCTTGTCAAATGTTCATTAGTGGTCTGTTGTCATTCAGCGCAGTTGTTCTCGAATTACATCACTTGTATGCAAGCATGTGGGGGTTCAAAATTTTCACTCTTCCCAGCATTTTGTTCATCACATTCATCATCCTTGTCGTACTCACTGCAATCTTGAGCGTTGGTTTGACTTACATTCAGCTATCGGTTGAAGATCATCAATGGTGGTGGAGGTATCTACTAATGTCATCTTGTTCTTCTTTGAATGTTCTCCATTTTCTTTTATATAATTACCACCTTTTTGACTGTGCAGATCGGTGTTCTCCGGGGGCTCAACGGCTATCTTTATGTTTGGATATTGCATTTACTTCTACGCCAGATCAAATATGAATGGATTCTTGCAGCTGTGCTTCTTCATAGGGTATAATGCTTGTATATGTTACGCATTCTTCCTGATGCTGGGAGTTATAAGTTTTCGCGTTGCCTTGATTTTCGTTCGTCGTATTTACGATGCTGTGAAAAGCGAATGATTTGATTTGATAATGTCTCCATTTCTATCATCATATTGAGGGAAGGAGGAATTGAAGAGATTCATAGAAAGAGAGAAAGAAAAGAGGTGTTACAAATTTGGGTAATCGTCATTTCTTGACATATAGAAGATGAAAAATCTGTGAGACAGTAGAAGAATTTAAAGTGAAAACAAGAATGAATTTTGCATTATGTTCTTAACAAATATTCATTCTTAAGGTTGATACAGTGGTTGGCTATTCATCTTTATTTTTGAAGGAACTAGTAATCAAGACGTGGAAGGAAGATGTTGAAATTTGATTGTTTGTTTAAATATAAGCTTAATGGATTGATTTAATAATCAACACTTTGTGTGGAAGATGTTGGATTTGGTGGCATTTTAGTAGACAATAATATTATAAAGGCAAAAATGGTGCAAAAAAGGAACGATGAGGATGGCGAGTGTATTTTTCTGTTTGAGAAGTTCTTCAACAAGATTTATGTAGTCTGTAGATTGGAATTTCAGAGAATCCACAAAAGTGTTTTTTAGTGAATTGAATCATCTTTACCATGGTGATTGCGAAGATGGATCTTCATCCATGCACATTTTCTCTATTATCATGTTGGTGTTGCTGCTACATTTCTATGTTTCTTCACTCCCTCTTTCCTTCTTTGCATCATCTTGTGCTAACTCACCACTCCCTTTGCCCTAAAACCAAAAGAAAAATGATTGATGGAAGAATCTCAACAAATATTTATACTCATGTTTCTGATTTGAAAGTAGGGGTAACAAGAAAAACGTCTAAGACCTAGGCACCGAAACTGAATTAAACGTCCCTCTATACCTGAGGAAATAATGTTGCCACAAAACAATCTGTTCCTCTCACTTGTATACAAGGTTGCCCAAGGTTGCCCCGTCAGTACACAGCGTAATAAAAGGAAAGAGGGTTGGCCAACCACTACAACAAAGTTGACCTATTTCGACCAATTTTTATTGAAGATTATAAAAAACCTTTGAAAAATATTGAGGCATTTAAAAGGTCGAAAAATATTTACTCCAAAGGTTATTAAAATCTGCTGAAAAACATATGCATTTATAGGAGGTATTAAAAAGACATTTGAAAAATATGTGCTCTTTAGCAAAGGTTTTCGAAAAAGATATAGGTATTAAAAAACCTTCAAAAAAATATCTACTCTTTACCGAAAGGTTATTAAAACTCTTCGAAAAAAATATACATATAGGAGGTATTAAAAAACCTTTGAAAAAATATTACTTATCGAAGGTTATTAAAAATCCTCGAAAAATATATACATTTATCGGAGGTATTTGGAGACCTTTGAAAACTATCGGTTCTTTATCATTATTGAAAACCTTCGAAAAATATATTTAAAATGTCTTATAAAAATGTAAAAAAATCTACTTTTTATTAAAAATTCTGAAAAAATATCTATTTTATGAAGGGTTATTACAAACCTTTGAAAACGATATATTTTATCGAGAGTTTAATAAAAACCTTAGATTTAGGGAAGATTATTAAAAACGGCTGTTTTTTAATAATATTGCATTTTTTAAAACTTATTATAAAAATATTGTAAGTTTGAAACTATTTATAAAAATATTGCACTTTTAAATAGAGGTCGTGTTTTCAAAAGACGACCTCCACATGCAAGTTATGAAGGTCGTCTTTTGAAAAGACGACCTTGCTCCACATGGATGGAGGTCGTCTTTTCAAAAGACGACCTCGCTCCACATGAATATTGATATGTACTTCTTTTATTAAAAAATTGATATCTTTTTACTCGTATATTCAAAATTTTCAAAAAAGATATGGTTGGAAAGCTAACAACGAGAGCTTCAATTTGATAGGTGGTTTCACTATTTTTTGAGTAGTGTATCAAAATATAGAGACCATCGAAGTTGGACTATAGTTCTGCAAATTTTAGAACTGGAGATTAGTTGGAGGAGTGTATTAAAAAATTGATATCTTTTTACTCAGATATTCAAAAACTTCGAAAAGGGTATTGTTGGAAAGTTAACATAGAGAGCTTCAATTTGATACCTAGTTTCACTATTTTTGGAGTTGTGTATCAAAAGATATATATCGTCAAAGTTATGAAAAGTTCACTAAACCCAGAACTGAAGATACCACTGAAAACTTCAAAATTGTAGCTAAACTTCGACGATCTGTATCTTTTAATACACAACTCTACAAATAGTGAAACCATACATCAAATTGAAGCTCTCTGTGTAAGCTTTTTAACCGTATTTTTTTCGAAATTTTTTAATATCTGGGTAAAAAGATGTCAATTTTTTAATGCACTTCTCAAAGCAATCTTCAGTTCTAAAATTTGAAAAACTATTGTCCAACTTCGATGATCTCTATCTTTTGATACACAACTCCAAAAATAGTGAAACCACCTATCAAATTGAAGCTCTCGCGGTTAGCTTTCCAACCATACATTTTTTGAAAATTTTGAATATCTGAGTAGAAAGATATCAATTTTTTAATAAAATAAGTATATACGAATGGAGATCGTCTTTTGAAAAGACGACCTCCATCCATGTGGACCATCCATGTGGAGCAAGGTCGTCTTCTGAAAAGACGATCTTTGCTTGACGACCTCCAATTAAAAGTACATTATTTTTATAAATAGTTTCAAACTTACAATATTTTAATAATAAGTTTTAAAAAATGTAATATTATTAAAAAACAGCCTATTAAAAACCTCCGAAGAAATCTTCAAAATTTATCCTCCATTTTTTAGATTTTTTTATGACTTTAATGGAAAGTTTTTAAAAACTCTTGATAAAAGTATATATTTTATTGTAATAATAATTAAATAAAATAAAATAAAAAATCTAAATACTTTTTCAAAAACAAAGAATTAGTCGAAATCAAAAACAAATTTCTTATTTTCACTTATCTGAAAACACGTTTGGTTTCAATTTAAAAATAAATAAATTTAAAAATAAATAAATTTAAATTTAAAATTAAAAAACAACACTAACATGTGTTCGATAAAATTATTTTTTTAATAAAAAAAAGAGTTAATATAATTCTTTCTTATTAATAATAAGTAAATTAACTATATTAGTAACTAAATGAGGTACAAATAAATAAATCTTAATAACAAAAAGCTCCACCATTTTCTTTTACTTTCTTTTTAGTAAAGAAAAAAGAAAAAAAATAAGCATACTTTTTTCTTTTTATACAAGAAACATGTGGAGTGACTAGATGGTAAGTAGAAAATAAGTTATATGCATGAAGCGACTATCTTAGTCCCGGATCGGCCCCGCCTAAGGCGGGTGCACACATAAAATAAAATTAAAATCTTGAGCAAGAAATAAATAAAAGAAAAAAAAAAGTGTTTGTATCTTTATCTTGACTGTTTTTTAATAATATTGTATTTTTTAAATAAAAATATGGTAGGTTTGAAACTATTTTTAAAAATATTGTTGTTTTAAATGGAGGTCTCTTTTCAAAAGACGATCTTCTGCCCGTACTTCTTTTATTAAAAAATTGATATATTTTTAATCAGATATTCAAAATTTTCAAAAAATATATGGTTGGAAAGCTAACAGCGAGAGAGCTTCATACTTAGTTTCACTATTTTTGGAGTTGTGTATCAAAAAACTAGATATTGTCAAAGTTATGAAAATTTCACTAAACCCAGAATTGAAGATATGACTGAAAACTTAAAAAATGTAGCTAAACTTTGACGATCTGTATCTTTTAATACACAACTCTACAAATAGTGAAACTACATATCAAATTGAAGCTCTCTGTGTTAGCTTTTCAACCGTACATTTTTCGAAAATTTTGAATATCTGGGTAAAAAGATGTCAATTTTTTAATTCATTCCTCAAAAGAATCTTCAGTTCTTTGTTTTGGAAAATTGTTTTCAAATCCAACCAAACGAGCCTAAATTTATATTCGTTTTCAAAGGTAAGCAACCTGTTCGCCAAAACTCGGAGTGAACGTGCTTATAAAAAAATAAAAATAATGCTTAATTAATTTATGTGTTAAAAGTGTCAGTGTTTAATTTAAAGTCCATCTAAAATATATATCCCGTTCATCTTTATAAATTCTCATTGTTCTCTTGAAAAAATATTTTATAATGAAAAACATATGAAACAATGAAAAACATATGAAACATTACCAGTACTTCGAAAAACACTCCAAATATTTTTGACAATTTTTTAAGAAATATTTCTCTTTGTCAAATTGAAAAAAAAAAAAAACTATGTTGCAATCCTGGCCAGCCTGTTTTTTTTATTTCAAATCGACCGACAAAATTAAAAATAAAAATCGAAAAAATTAAAAATAAAAATAAAAAATAAAAAAAATAAATCGGTACTCGACCAGATTGCACCAAGAAATGCTAAAATTGATAGTGGTAAGAAACGATATTGATAAAAAAAAATTGGCAAAAAGCCTATTCTTGATAATATAAACAAATGCGAGTATAGATCTGGTTGCACTCTTTTTCTCTCTCGATATTTTGAAATTTTAAATTTTTTTTAACAAGTCCGATAAAATGTCATAATAGAATTATTTGTAAATAGATGCAAAGGCTTAGAGTGAACGTCCTTATAAAAAAAGGAATACTTAATTAATTTATCTTTTAAAAATGTTCGTAATTTATCTTTTAAAAGTGTTCGTGTTTACTTCAAAGTCCATTTAAAATCCATATCTCGGTCATCCTTACAAATTCTCATTGTTCTTTTGGGAGAATATTTTATAATGAAAAACATATGAAACTTTACTTATAGTACTTCAAAAAATATTCCAAATATTTTTTACATTTTTTTGTAGCCAGGCCTGGCTAAGATTGACCTTTCTTTTTGTTTACTTCAAACCGACAGAAAAAAAAAATTATTATACTAAAAAATTATTATACTCAATCCTGGCCAGGATTGCACCGAGCTAGTAAAAAACGATGTGGATAATTTTTTTTTTTTGGGAAGAAGTCTATTTTTGATAATAACCCTAAATAATTCTAGGTTTTATCGGACTTGTTAAGAAAAATTAATATAAAGAGAAAAAATCTCAAGATTGCAACAAATATATACGATTTTTTTAGTTCAAATTTTCTTCTATAAATTTATCAATTTTAAAAATAATAATAATAATAAAAAAAAAAAATCTGAGAGAATCAGGATCTGAGAATTTTTTTTAATTGAAATCGATAGAATCTCGATGGCTCGATTCTGGCCACGAGCTAAAATTGATAGTGTCAAAAAAAAAAAAAAAAAATAGTTAAATGGGCTGGGTTATAGGCCCATTTACTTTGAGCTCGTAGGAAATTGGACAGCCCAGTTCCCCGATCCATCTCTCATAGACACGTATAAATTATCCTTTCTCTAAACCCTAATTTCTTCGTCTCTTATTTTCTTCTGGTATGCCGTCGCTTCTCTCCTTCATGCTTTTATTGAATTTTGGGAATTTCTTTTTGGTCTGATTTATCATGTTTATCTCCATTGTTATTTGCTGCGCTCAACTGTCTTACATTTTCTCAACTCTGTTTTTGCACAGGACTCAACTATATAGTGTCTTTGCGAAGGCCAAGATTCAAATATGAGGTTTTTCTTTTTCTTTTGATTTCAGATTTATGTTCGCATTCGGGTTTTTTTTGCTAGTTATGATGATTTATTTTTTTCGATTCAGTCGCTGGAATAATGGGTTCTGAATGATTTAGTCTACTATTTGAGTAATGTGAAGTATTGAGTGGATTGATGATCTTTATGAAGTAGGCTTGGATTCTTGTGTGTGGTGTCTTATTTTTCTCCTCATCTTTTATTTCTTCAGTAAGCTTCAGAGTGATGCATTGAGAGAAGCTATCTCATCTATCTTCACTGATAGCACTGAGAAAAAGAGAAATTTCACAGAGACCATTGAGCTCCAGATCGGCCTGAAGAACTATGATCCTCAAAAGGACAAGCGTTTCAGTGGTTCTGTCAAGTTGCCACACATTCCCCGTCCCAAGATGAAGCTTTGTATGCTTGGAGATGCCTTGCACGTCGAAGAGGTAATTTTACGACCTCTACGATTATGATTAATGTTACACACCGGTCCTGTGCTCAATAATGTCTGCTGTAAGATGTAGTGATTTCTTTTCTTATGTTCAAAAATTCAATTTGACATATTTACTGATCTTTCCGTTCTTATATTCCAACTATTTAATGATGTATTGTGGTGCATATCAGCTTAAGTATTTGATTTTAGTTCAGGACTCTTATCTGTATTGTGGTTGTTATGGAGATGAATAGCTTAGCAATCAATATATTATTTTCTTATCTTTTTACTTCAGCTTTCCGCATGCTTAGAGGGCATATCTAAATGGGGTTTTATGCAAATATGTTTCAGGCCGAGAAGATTGGTCTAGACTATATGGATGTGGAAGCCTTGAAGAAGTTAAATAAGAATAAGAAATTGGTGAAGAAGCTTGCCAAGAAATACCACGCCTTTTTGGCATCTGAAGCTGTAATCAAGCAGATCCCTCGTCTTCTAGGCCCTGGTCTCAACAAAGCAGGCAAGAACATTCTATAAAGATAGAGTTCTATTGTTTTTCTTCGCCAAATATGATGATGATAACACATAACTCCCCGAGAAATTAATCCTTGCTTATATTTATAGGGACTTTGATTGAGCTTTTATTATATGTTAACTCATTCTTTACTTTTTTCCTGTTCCAGGAAAGTTCCCAACATTGGTGACACACCAAGAATCGCTTGAATCTAAGGTTAACGAGAACAAGGCAATGGTCAAGTTTCAATTGAAGAAGGTTCTTTGCATGGGAGTCGCCGTGGGAAATGTCGCCATGGAGGAGAAGCAAGTCTTCCAAAATGTGCAAATGAGCGTCAATTTCCTGGTTTCTTTGTTGAAAAAGAACTGGCAGAATGTAAGTTTCATCTCTGAATTTCTCAACTTTCCTCGAGCTGTTTCGGGATTTTTGCTCATGTTGCTTCTGTTTGTTCTGCAGGTTAGGTGCCTGTACCTGAAGAGCACAATGGGCAAGGCATACCGGGTTTTCTAAGCTTTGTTAGCTCTATCTAGTCAGTGTTGTGTTCGATCTTTTTTACCGTTGACGTTTATTTTTGAAGAGCAGTTTTGTGAATTGAGCGTTTTTGAATGATTCTTGATCAGAGAAACAGGGATGCTTTTTTCTCCTTTGAAGTGACTATTGATAATGAAGTCTTTTTATTCAGATAAACAAAACCCATGATTATGATGAACGTTCGTTTACATTTAGTGCGGCTTGTAATATTAGAACTGGTAGGTTTTTCTTTCTTTCTTTCATAGTTAATACATCCTCTTAATGAATATAAAAAATGTTTGCATGTGGATGTGATCTACAACATTACCTCTATTTTTCCCATTGATCATCGTATTTTGTAGTATGAATTACAGTCTTTCTCCATGGTTTTCCATTTATCAAAATGTTAGATATGCAATTATTATAATTTGATGATTTTCTGTCAGAGTTTGAATTGAAATATGTTTTGGATTGCAATATACTTTGAACTTGGATGAAAATATGAATATCAATAATATTTGATTTTACAGATAGATATTCATATATTTTGATTTTATGGATATATTGATAAAATATTGATATTTCTTTAAAAAAAAATAAATTTCACTTTCAAATTAAGTTATAGATTTTATAATATTAGTATCTAGATTTATATTAAAAATAATAGGTGATATTTTTTTTTTTTATGTTTTATGGATATTTATAGAAGATATTGATATATTTATAACTCTTATGGGGTGTTTGGACTATAGACTTTTTGAAGTGGATAAAAAATATCTCTAGACTTCAACATTAATTGCTATTCAACTTCTCAAACTTCTATAATAATTACTATACTAGTCTCGAACACTATTAAGTTTGTCTCATTTTTTGTAATTTAAACAAAATGTGTAAAAGGACTAAAAATGAAATTGAACCTATTTTTATTATTTTAAATATAAATTAGGTTATTCAATCAAAATTGATACTTAAATCAAATTCAAAATGTAGTATTCTTACACGAGAGAATTAAAAACATCATTTTATTTGGATTTTGAAATCTTTGAATTAAAATCTTTCTAATTCAGATATAATATTAACATGAAGTATTGTGATGAAAATTATTTTTGTTATCTTCAAAGAAATTTGTCAAAAAAAAAATTGTGAATGATAAATAAAATAAAAGTAAAAAATCACATTCTTAAAATTTATTAAAATAAGTCCTTAACAATAAAAATATGAAAAATTGTAAAAAAAAATAGTTAAAATAAACTATGAAATGTTGATTTCTAAGTACAGAAAGATAGATGTGTTTGACACAAAGACTATACTTATATGTTGTTATTGTCTTTCTTTAAAAAAAATTGTAAAATATACCTACATTAATATAAAAACAAACAAATTTCAATCTTATTATTCATAAAATTAAAGATGAGTCCTAACAAAGATGAATATATATATATATATATTAAAGGATAGACAAAATAAAAATAATTTTTTCTTTTAGAATGGATTGAAATTGGAAAAAGTCCTAAATAATGAAAATAATGAAAATTTTGAAAATTTGTAGAAAAAATAGTGCAGAAGAAAACTAAAAAAGAAAGCAAAATAAATTCAAACTTCAGAACAACAATTTCAACTCCTCCCAATACTCCCAATTTTTTAGGCCAAACGTCCCCTTAATATCTATATCGAACCTTTCGATTTATGAACATACGACGGATATTTTCTTCCTTGTTTCAGAGTGATTTTGGAATGGTTAAAATCATTTTGATGTTTGATTTGACACTTTAAAATTTTATTTTCATACTATTAAAATTGATTTTTAATATAATAAAAATAAAAATGATTTTAATAATTACTTCTTACCTGTTTTTATTTATATTAAAAAAAACGTCAATGTGAATTGCCAACACAATCTTGTTCGGTTTCTGCATCCAATTGTCCATTTGAAAAGGTCTGCACCAAGCTTTGAAGCCAGCTCTCCAACTTTCTCCCTCTTTATGCAATTCGTTAGGCGTGCCATCTCAGCCTCATCATCGGGCCCGAAGCCCAAAGGCCGGCCCAAGCCCAGCCCAAGCCCGATCCAAGCTCGACCCATGGTCAACGGTTGACCGGCCCGGCCCAGCCCAGCCCTTTCATTCATCGGATTGGATATGGATCTATTTTTTTTTAATTGGATCGGCCCATGGGCCGGCCCGTTCGAGCCGTATTTGGATCGGCTCGTTGGGCCGGCCCAAAGGCCCGATCCAATATAATAATTTATTATATATAAATTATAATAATAATAATATAGAAAAAAATGAAAAATATCATCATTATAATAACATTATGTTATTATTTATTTGCATGCTCATTTCAATTATCATTTTTTTTTAGATTAAATTTATACAAGTTGTATAAATTATCTTGTGTGTTCAATGAGATTGAGAAAAAAAAATGAGTGGCAAAAGAAAGAAAAATAATATATTATGAAAAAGAAGATTAAATAAATGTGTACTTTAGTACGAGGGGAAGGGATGAAGAGATAGTTGAAAATGCATACATTATCCAAAAACTATCATATTTTTGTCCCACATCGAAAGTTTTGAGTTTGGAGGAGATTTATTTTCTATAAATAAGTTTTAATCTCATACAAAATTTATAATTAAAAATAAATTTTTTATTTAAAGGGTCAACCCAAGCCCGGCCCTAAGGGCCGATCTAGGCCCGATCCAATTTTGGCCCATTGAGTTTGGCCCATGGATTGGGCTATGGACCTATGTTTTAGGGGCAACTACAAGAATAGCTGAAACGAGGCTATGCAAGATGAAAAATAGCTAAACTAATTATTGTGTTGAAAAATAGCTAACTCCTATAATTAGAAACTTCTTTAGAATGTAGTTGGACGAAACTACCCTCCAGCCATTTAACGGTTGAACTACCTACAAAAAAAAGAGAGATTTAATCACTGAAAAACAAAATAGAGAAAATGTTGGAGAAAATAAGGATTTATTCAAAAAAGAATCCTGGAGAAAAATAAAGATTTATTTTAAGAGAAAAAAAATTAAGATATGATTAAACCAAGATAACAACCACCAATTAAATCGAAACATGTAAACAAAATTCAATAAAATCTAATCTGGAATATTATTTATTCAAATTAATTTTTAAACTAAAACTTTTAGAAACGGTTGTGACAAAATTTTTAATAACGATCCTCTCGATAATTTCTAATGTGTATATATTCGAAGTTACATGTACATATAAGTATATCATATGAAGTATATGTGTATATATACAAATCATTAATTGGTGAACGTACATGTAAGTATAACATAACCCGTAAGAAAATTATATAAGCAATTAAATTTTCAGCATATTGATGTTTATAAAAACTAAAATATTCATAGACGGTTGTAAGAAAATTATAAAAATGACACACTCGATAACTTCTAGTGTGAGTATATATTCGTAGTTACATCTATAACAACGTACATGTAAGTATATCATATGAAGTATATGCGTGTATATACACCATAAACCATTACTCTGTGAGCATTGAACAAATGATACTAAAAAATTTAAAATGCTCATAGACGGTTGTAAGAAATTTATAAAAATGAGGGTCCTCGATAACTTCTAGTGTGGGTATATATCCGTAGTTACATCTATAACAATGTACATGTAAGTATAACATATGAAGTATATGCGTGTATATACACCATAAACCATTAATCCGTGAGCATTGAACAAATGATACTAAAAAATTTAAAATGTTCATAGACGGTTGTAAGAAAATTATAAAAATGAGGGTTCTCGATAACTTCTAGTGTGGGTATATATTCGTAGTTACATCTATAACAATGTACATGTAAGTATATCATATGAAGTATATACGTGTATATACACCATAAACCATTAATCCGTGTGCATTGAACAAATGATACTAAAAAATATTAAAATTGGTATGCATGTTGAGTTTACTCGAAAAAACATTCAATCAATTGTATCATTACCTGCAACATTGAATTGAGAGATTTGCAAATCTTTCCTCCTCCAAATCGATTTGAAACAGCCATCGATTCTCACATTTGAAACTCTCTACCTTGAGAAAAAACTATCTACGTCAACCTTTTACATCGTTGAACGCTTGAATTGGGCTGAAAATTTCGACTCCCAAAATGACATATTTTCGAAGTGAGTAAGGATCTTAGTCTCTCTTCACTCTCGTCTCTGAACATTGTGATCGTTTCAATTTTGGAAAAAAAAAAATAATGAACCCCTCTTTTCAAAATGCATGAATCTAAGAGGGTTGTTAGTGAGATAAATTTGTATTTTTTTTTGCTGTTAAACATTTTCAAATCTAAGTTGTAGAGATTTTTTCTTTTCTTCAAAATTCATGGATCTAGTTGTTAGAAATTTTTTCTTAAAAAACGGAGGAATGAATCTAATTGTTAGAAATTAAAATAAATATAAAAAAAAATTAAAATTAGTTATGTCGGTTGTCCGTAAATAAGTGTATATATTAGGGGTATAATTGGGATGATAATTGTGAACTTCATTCTCTAAAATTGTGGTAGTCATGAGATGAAAATATGAAACTTTTTTAGCCATTTTTCAATTCAGTTTTTTATTTCTAGTTATTTTTGAAAATTTCCCTATGTTTTAGGGGTCGGGCTGGCCCAAGCCCGGCCCAAACAGTGGCTTAGGCCCAAAGGGCTTGGGCCTGGGCCAAGCTTGGGCCTTTGATTCTTTGGGCCGGGCCGGCCCGGCCCGGCCCAATGATGAGGCTGAGTGCCATCTTCACCTTCCGGCAGCCTCATGACCCACATCCAAATAATATACTTTTGTGTGTTATCGTAGAAAACACTTTTTTTTTTAAGAATGTAATATAACATTGCCAATTTAGGGTATATATACACTACTTTAACTAGTCTAATGATAACCGTTAGATACAAATTCGAGGTACTTTTATTTATCATCTTCCTCTCATACATTTAATGATGAAAACACAAACCATACAAAACATTCCCTGATACACTGTGTATATAGGTCCTGACATATACAACAAAACTACCCCAAAATAAAATTCAAATTTTCAATTGCAAACAACATGCAATAGCCACCCTTCATCGTCCCTTCGTTGTTATTGAATACCTTAAATAAGTTATGCTTATTTTAAATATACATGTATGCAAGATATATACCACGAATATATTCATACCAATCAGACCATTCTTCCTTGTTTGGTATCAATGTATGCAAGATATATACCACGAATATATTCATACCAATCAGACCATTCTTCCTTGTTTGGTATCCATGTAGGCAAGATATATACCACAAATATATTCATACCAATCAGACCACTCTTTCTCGAGACCTTATTTTACCTTCAACATGCAACAACATAACAACAACTAAATCCACTAATATAATTCTTATATTTATTAATTGTAAAATTGTATATCATTCGTCGTATGTGAACAATTTTAGTAACTAGTAAACAATTCACATTACATAAAAAGAAAATGAATATTAATCAAATAAACATTTATCCAAACCCCAGTCATAATAATGTGCCTAACACAAAAAATTACATGCAATACATCTTGTTCAATAATTGTTCAGTAATAACCATGACATCCAAAACAATTACATATAAATATAACTAAATTATGTAGTCTATCATTTCTTGAATATCTAATTTAAATTTGGGACATCAACTTGAAGTTGGGACAATCAAAATCTTTGCTATCGATCATTGATTTGCTCCATGTCATCAATAAATGTCACTAGGTTTTAAATATATGAAAAAGAGGAATTATGGTAAAAGCCAATATTTTCACCCCATATTTCATAAATGTCACTAGGTTTTAAATATTGCGGTTTTAACACGACTCAAATTTTATTTTTTTTAATTCCATATTTGCCCTCTAATTTTTGAAAATTAGAATAAAATAATTATATATTTTATATTCCATAAATGTGTTCTATATTTGCCCTTTAATTTTTGAAAATCAGAATAAAATAATTATATATTTTATATTCCATAAATGTGTTCTCATTTAATGTTATATGAAATCGTGCCACTCAACTATTTTTTTTTGTATTTTTTTTTAAGTCAATTTCTTTAGTTGAGTTTTTCTTCTTCTTCTTATTTTTTTTTTCGAGTTTCATTACTTCATTATTTTTATTAAAATTGTTAGGTTAACAACTTTATATTGGCAACTCTCCTTCGACATTTTGATATTCTTTTACGGTTTACTATGAGTAAGTTGATATTTTTGTTTTTTTATATTATTTTTCCATTGTTTTTTAGTCATTCAATTGTTGGTTCAAGACAATGTTTTTTTTTTCTTTATAATTCTTATTGTTTATTTTTTCTAACAGTTTCGCTATATTCGTCATATGTTATCTTTGAAACATATGATATATACTACTCACTGAATCCTTTTATTAAATTATATATTATATAATCATGTAAGTACTACCGATGAAGATAAATCTAATAATGTTCATGTACATATTGTATATACGTTTATTAGTATGTGAATAATCTCATATCATATTCACATATCATATTAGATATACTAATACTTATAGCCATTCCATTTATCATTATAATAACATTCCTTATTTAATTATATTGTTTTATAGGTAATAATTCATTTCCTCTACGCATTGTTTATGGTGGTCATTGGACTGACCTCAATAATTATATTGATTACCAAGTTTCTCAAATAATATTCCGGAAACAATGTCATTCACTAGTTTAATTGACGCTAACACGGAGAAGATGAGGAACACAAGTAATATGGATCTCCCTAATATTTGTGCTTCATTAGGCTCAACACAATTCATGAAAAAGGACATGAAGATTACAAAGGACAATGATGTACTTTGGTTGTACAATGTAATATGTAAAGGGGCACACCAATATAAAGTTGTACAATGGATTCCCCTTACATCTTTTTGATATACATGTTCATCTTCTTTATTTTCAATTATTTGTGTTCCACCTACTTCTTCCTTGTCTTCATGGTATATCGGTGCACTTTCACCCATTTCACCCATCAACCTATCAAGAACTGAACACTCAATTGGTATTTTTTTCACGCCCCTCCTTGATTATATATTCTTCTATAGTTTCACTCTGCTAGAAAACATCAGTTTACTTAATAAAATATTTACGAAATAAAAGTATATACTTAATATATAAATTATACCTCATCATCTATTGTTAGTACTTCCACATCTTTTCCTTTATTACACAAATTTTTCTTCGACATCCCCAACAATCTTTGACTTCTGCGAGTATAATTATTATTTTCCGTATCTTTTAACCTCATCATTATCTATTTAATAATTAAATACACAAAGAACCTTACTTAGTACATATTCTGTTTATAAATTCGGCAGAGTTTCTCGTGAAAAACGGATAAAACAAACCTGAAAAGAAATTATACACTCCAAAAGAAATATGAACCAAATTCAACATCAACTCCAAGTGTGCTACACAATATTCATAATAGAAATCCAAAACCACAAATGGAAAACAAACATCAACTTTTCAATTTAAATGCCAAAACACTAGAGAACTTATCCACAACAAGGAAATTTTTGCTCTTTAAAAATGAACCAAAATCTATAACAAAGTCTATACATCCCAAAACAAAACACACATGACCCTCTCCGTCACCCATGACACTTATCAACAAACTTTGTCAACCGCCTGGGATGCGCTAGCTTTTACCTAAAAAACGATTTTAGAAAAGAATGTGTATTTAAGAAAATACCCAGTAAGTAACTCCATTATCAGGGTCGATCATGAAACCACAAACACAACAAAATGTATCATGAAACTTCACTATCGGAACCTAAACCTTTGCTTTGTTAAAAATTCTCCTCTCTTGGCCATATCGCCAAGTTTTAAACACAAATTCTCATGGCCATATTGTCAAGTTTTACAAATCACATGACCATATCACTAAGTTTTAAACACCCTTCCCATGGCTATATCGCCAAACTTTAAACACCTTTCTCATTGTCATATCGTCAAACTTTAAACACCTTTATCATGGCCATATCGCCACCTGTCATCTTGGCCATATTGACAAGCTTTAAACACCACTTTCTTGGCCATATCACCAAATTTTAAACTAATTACCATATCGACAATGTATCTTTTTAAACATTTCTAATATTTTTTTTACATTCATGAATCATACATATGCATGTGGACCCTTCAACAACTTTGTGATGATGCAACACAAAGAAAACTTCCAATACAAACATTGTTTAACAAATAATATTTTTTCAAACGCAAATTTGAACATCAACATTCAACATATATCATATTCATATATTAACACAAACATTCAAAATAGTTCAACCATCAAACAATTTACCAAACCGATAGAAGAGTCACTTACCTTAAAGTTGTCCCGAACAAACTTTACTTCTCTAATATTGCTATCTAAATATTTATCAAGGTATTAATCCAAACTTAAGTTCTCTCTTTTCATTCTAAATCAACCCCAACAAACACGAAGAAAAAGAAGAAGGGTGTCTAATTCTTTTTCTTTTCTTTTCACCAAACCACCACATTTTCTGTTCAGACCTTCTTGACAACACACCACTAACCACCTCACCCTTATTATGTTAGCCACGTGGTCCCCTTCCATTTTATGCAAATAAAAAATAAAAAAATAATAATTTTCCTAAATTATTTCTGATTTGAAACAACTCATTTCTCTTTCCTTTTTTATTTCTTTTTTTTTAAACAAACCTTATAGCTTTCTCCATTTTTTAAAGAAAAGAAAACTCAAATAACTTCACAAAGGATAAAATTAGCCTTAACCTAAAACACGGACCGTTACATCTAACCTCTCACTTGTAGTCAATGTGTACGCAGCATGTGGCTTTGCATATTTATAATTTCCTAGTTCTAATAGGTGTAACTCCTTTCGTATATTCAAATCTTTAAGATCCATACGAGCGTTTGCTGTGTCTTTTGTTTTCCCTTCAATCCTCAACAAGGTCCCCAACAAGTTGTCCGATATATGTTTTGCAATATGCATGACATCAAGCTTATGTTTTAACAGAAGTTTAGACCAAATATGGAAATTCGAAGAATATAATTGTTTTGTTCTAATAAATAGTACGCTTCTTCCTTTTCTTAACTTGTTTGGATGGATGTTTACTTAAAATTAGAAAGTTTAGGGTGTTCACTTCTGTGTAAGATCTAATTTCCATTAATTACAACTAGTGGTGGTCTAGGCTCAAAGGACCCGTCATGTAGTGTACTCTGACGCCATCTATGGTTAATTGGAAGATAACGTCAATGTCTCATATACAATCTTTTCCCTCTCATCCCCCTCGATGACGTATCTTCTTTACAAATGGGGCACGCTTTATAACCTTTGATATATCATCCCAATAAGTCTTTGTACGTTGGAAAGTCATTGATGGTCCACAACAAACATGCCTGTAGTTGAAAGTACTCTTCACTCACGCAATCATAAGTGTGCACACCATTATTCCACAACTTTTTCAACTCATCAATCAATGGCTGCAAATATACGTAAATTTCTTTTCTAGGAGACTTCGACCCAAGTATAAACTAGATTCCTGCATGCACTTCCAAGGTGGCAAATTGTATGGAATAAACACCACATGCCACATGTTGTAGACAAGACTCATATTCTCAAAAGGATTGAATCCATCTGAAGCTAAGGCTAACCGAACATTCCTTGGGTCTGAAGCAAATTGAGGAAACTCTTTGTCTAAATGTTTCCACCATCTGACATCAGCTACATGTCTCAACACATCATCAGATTCAACTTGTTTATCCTTATGTCATCTCTATTTAGAAGCAATATGCTTCGATGAAAACAACCGCTTCAACCTTGGTATTAGTGAGAAATGTCGTAACACCTTATGTGGAATTTTCTTACCATTTTCATCCTTTACTTGATAATGTGACGCACATACTGGACAACTTTGGCAACCTACAAACTCTTTCCAAAATACTGTACAATCGTACTTGCAAGCATGTATGTTATCGTATCCTAACCTTAAGTCATGTAGCTTTCTCTTAGCTTTATAGAATGTATTAAGTATAAAATTACCTATTGGAAATGCGTCTTTCAAAAATTCTAGTAACAAATCGAATGACTTGTTACTCCAATTATTGAGCACCTTGATATACATCAACTTCACTAAGAAGTTCAACGAGGAATATTTAGTACAACCAGGGTACAACTGCTTACGTGCTTCAACCATCAACTCGTCAACAGTGTTCAAAGTACCCGATTCTTTGACATTAATAGGCATTTCATCCCCAAAGGATTCTTCTTCGTATACATTACCTTCCGCTTCTATCATTGACCCTTGCAAATCATTTAAAAGCCGTAACATCTCATAGTCATCGTTTTCAACATTACACTCTTTATTCGATGCATCATCTACCGAAAAACTATAGTCTTTTAGGAATCGAGCTAAATTTGCAGGTTTTCCATGAAAAACTCATTGACGATATGAAGGAGAAATTACTTTAGAGAATAAATGCATTTCCACTACGTCCAATGACTGCGACATTGAGTCCTGACAATACATATATGGGCATCTCATTTTTTCCGCCTCATTTACATGACATTTTGCCACTTCTAGTGTAACAACCCGAACTTCAGGTAAGAGAAATTTAATTAATTGTTATTGTTATCGGGCTCGTTTGTGGGTTTCAATGGATTAATCATATGAAATTTGGGCTTAAAAATAATTTGGGCTTAGGGTTGACCAAGTCAACTAGGGTTATTGTTTTGAAAGTAATTAAAAATAATAAGAATAATATTAATAATAAAAAAAAATAATAATAAAGTAATTAATTTTTAAATAAAATAGAGTAGATAATAAAAATAACAAAAAATAAAATAAAAAAAGGTCTTCTTCTTCTTTGTTGGGAATCAGCCCCCCCCTCTTTTGCTTTTTCTCTCTCACGATTTCTCAACTCCCTTCCCCCCTCTCGATTTTTCTCTCGCCTAGCTCACCACCGCTCTCTCCACCGAACGTCAGTCGCATGCTGTCATCTCCATTAGCTGCTCGTCGTCGCCTCTCTCCATTCGCTCAACCGCTTCCGTCGCTCCTTCGCACGCCAACGTCGTCGCTCTCTCTCACTCATTCTCCCTCTCTGATTGTCCCTATGGCTCATCAACAGGTACCTCGTCATCGCCAGATATGTTTACTTTTTAAAAGTTTTATGAAAGATGATATTTAAATGATTTTGAATAGTTTAAGACATTAATAGTTACTATTGTCTTGATTGTTGATTTGATAGAGTAGTTGAGTTATAATTGATAGGTTATGACACGTAATAGAGAATTAGTCAGACGATGAGGTTGAACTGGTAGAGGCCAGTCAAGTAATCCACGTAAGAAAGGCTCTAGCAAACGGGGTAAGTTTTATAAGGCCAGTCAAGTAACTAGGTTGAGGAGACACTAGTAGGACAGATACCCTCGGCTCGAGCAGACAACCAGATTGAGAGACCACTAGTGGGACTGATGCCCACAACTCAACCAGGTGTTCAGATTGAGAACACATCTGCGACTCAGCAGGCATGAGCTGTATTAACAAGGATGATAATGAAGGTCATGCAAACGTTGATTCAGACGGTAGTCGCTTACCAGATGACTCAATCAAATCGAGACCAGAGAGGCTTGTCAGGAGAGGCCCGACAATTGCGAGACTTTAGAAAGTACGACCCCCGTTTCGTCAATGGATCGTTAGTAGATCCGACTAAAGTAGAGATATGGTTATCGTCCATTGAGACAATTTTCCGTTATATGAGATACCCAAGGAGCAGAAGGTGCAATGTGCAGCCTTCGTATTAATAGACAATGCTCAACTATGGTGGGAGTCGACCGAGAGGTCGATCAATACTAGCTGAGGTCTGGTGACCTGTTCACAGTTCAAGAAAGCCTTTTACCAACAATATTTCTGGTTGGTAACCCAATACAGGAAGCAAGCAGAGTTCTTGCACCTCAAGCAAGGAAGTCGATCTGTGGCTGAGTACGAGGTGGAGTTCAGCAGGTTGTCCCGTTTCGCTACGGAGTTAGTGGCTACAGAAGCTGCGAAAGCGGAACGCTTCATTATGGGTCTGAGGAGGGAGTTTCAAGGCATCATTGTGGTGGCTCTCGCTCCACCAGATTATGCCACGACTCTCCGCGTGACAACTTTGATTGATAATCGTGCATCCGGAGAGTCTCAAGCACCTGCAAGGACAAATTCTTTCTCAGGTCAGAAGAGGAAGTCAGATCATGTGTCGTCTAGCTCCGAACGTGCACAACATCACTCTTGAAGAACTTTTGGGGACGAAAGTTCTTAAGGAGGGAAGATTGTAATGACCCGAACTTCAAGTAAGAGAAATTTAATTAATTGTTATTGTTATCGGGCTCGTTAGTGGGTTTAAGTGGGTTGATCATATGAATTTTGGGCTTAAAAATGATTTGGGCTTAGGGTTGACCAAGTGTTATTGTTTTGAAAGTAATTAAAAATAATAAGAATAACATTAATAATAATAAAAAATAATAATAAAGTAATTAATTTTTAAATAAAATAGAGTAATTAATAAAAATAACAAAAAAAATTAAGAAGAGGTCTTCTTCTTTGTTGGGAATCAGTTGCCCCCCTCCCCTCTCTCTCAGGATTTCTCAACTCCCTTTCCCCCCTCTTGATTTTTCTCTCGCCTAGCTCGTCGTCGCTCTCTCCTCTGAACGTCAGCCGCACGCCGTCTTCTCCACCAGTTGCTCGCCACTGCCTTTCTCCCTTCACTCAGTCGCACGCGTCGCTGCGTCTGTCGCCCCTCCGAACGTCGTCGTCGTGCCCGTCGCTCTTCCACATACCAACGTCGCCACTCTCTCTCACTCATTCTCCCTCTTCGATTGCTATCATCGCCGCTTCCTTCCGCCGTCACCGTCGTTTGTCGCCCAACCTTCATCTGCTGCCCAGTCGTCGTCGTCCTTCTTCGTCGGTCACTAGAGAGTCGTCGCGCCGACAGCCGCAACGATCACGTGAGGTTTCCTTTTGTTTTTCTTCCATTCTCGTTTCCCACGCCTTGTTGACTTCGAGCTTCATTACCCACTCTATTCTCACTTCAGATACGCAAGATTTGAGCAATCTATTGCTGTTTACAACAAGGTTTCATGTAGTTTTGCGCAAGATTCAATGGGTAAGTTTTACTCTAAACCCTCATTCGAACTGCATTTTAGTGCGGCAAATTAGGTTCTAAACTGTAGAACTTTCCTATGTAGATTTATACTAATCGAGTAAGGTTGGGGTCGATTTGAATACAGAACCGTTCGAGTTTCTCAATGTTTTTGGGTAAGCTATCAACCTTCATGATTTTAGTCTTTCGGACTGACATGTCAAATTTATTGATTTTTGTTAGAAATTGTTATAGGTTGGATTAAGCTTTACAAGCCAAGTTGGAGGATTAATATTGCTAAATTAGATTTGAGGTAAGTAACCTTATTGTTGGCTAGCCCTCGGGCTAGGTTGGAAATTCTTGTTTGAAATGTGAATTATAATTTTGTATTAGCTCTAAAAGCTTGATGTTTAAGACATTATTGATGTGATGTTGTTGGGAAATTTATGAATGATGATGTGAGATTGTTGTGAATGATGTCATGATCAAGTTATGTTATTTGTATGCATGTACTGTGACTGTAAAGTTTGAATGTAGCTGAGCTGAGGTATTCATGAATGAGATGCATGTTGAAAGTTGAGATTAATGCATGCGAGAAAATTTGTCTGTATGAAAGTGATGCATGTTTGGGGGTTCTAATCACATGAAAGTGATGTACTTAGAGTCGGTGGGTATCAAAGTGATGCTCACCTATGCAGATTTAGGGGTTCTAAACACATGAAAGTGATGTGCTTAGAGCCGGTGGGTATGAAAGTGATGCATACCTAGAGGTTGACGTGCATGAAAGTGATGCATGCCTAGAGGGTTCCCAGTACATGAAATTGATGTATCTGGGACTGATGTGTATGGAATTGATGCACATCCAGAAGAACAAGAATGGAGTGGTAAGCTAAAGAGGCAGGTTTAGGTTCCACTAGTTAAGATTTTCAGTCAGTTCATTATTGCATGTGATTGCATAAGCCTGACCACGATAGTGAAGTTACTTACTTAGTATTTTATTTAAAATACTCATTCTTTCTTAAAACCTTTTTTTCCAAGTATTACTAGGAACGCACTAGGCGCTTGACGATGTGGTCGGTTGATGATGTCATGGGACATGCGAAGTCAAAGCTTCTGCATTTATCTAAATTATTATTTCATTAAACCAGCTTGAACTTTTTTTGCTAAGGATTTGAATAGATAGTTTTGGTTTTAAATCTTGTCCTGAATGAACTTAATTAACTGTTTTTATGTTTTTTACCGAGATCCCGAATTAAATGTATTTGTTTTGATTTCTTTATTTCTAAAATAAAGTCTTAAATTTTATTGAGATTTATGACGCCATGCATGTAGTAACGGTTCTATAGTGATGTCATAAAAAGTTTGATCGTCACATCTAGAAACTATCCAACTTTTTCAATATAATATCTAGAGAATCTATCTCTAAGCTTAATCCAATCCTTATTCATTTTTTAATATACTTTGGTAAATTACTACGAATAAACAAGGTTCAATCATGTAGAAATTAGGACAAAAAGATAGATAAGGGTGGGGTTATTGTTGAATAACTAAAACCAAATACCTAATATATTGTTTTCCAATATATATTACTTAGTTGGTAACTAAAATCAAATACTCAATATAGTGCACCAAATGCCCAAATCTTCGCATGTCCAAAAGTTTTCTCTCTTTTCTCCTACTCTTCAACTTTTAGACTATTACATATTATTTTCATTGGAAAATTTCAATTAGTACTTGATCTATGTATGATTGTTTAATCTCATTTGCAAGTTTTGAAATATTGTTTTTCTGTTGTTGAAAAAACAATATTGACATTCTTGGAAGCCCTAAGAATCAATTATATATGATTTTATCTTTTCTCAAAATACATTGCATGTATAGCTTGAAAGAACACAAACTATTTTCAGTTAGGTTGCTCGCTGGAAAGGGGGGGAAGAGAAGGGGAAAAAAAATCTTGAATGCATCCTTTGATCGTGTCGTAAAAGCACAAAATCTTCATCAAAACAAGTTTAGGAAACTTATTGGTTATGTATCAAATTGCCCAAACCCATTAATTACCTAACGTTTTCCACTCTATTCTGAGCAACTAAAAACATCAAACAGACAAATGAATAATACCCAAACAAGGAAAAGAAAGAAGGAAAGAAAAATTCTCAGCAACAAATGGAAATTCAAACAAACAAACAACAAACGCTTCACAAACCGAACGAAATTCAGGAAATAGTGAGAAAATAGCATCAAGAATTAAGAAACTGATAAAATGAAGATATAAATTGAACCCAGAAAAAGATTGAATTGAAACAAGCAAACGAAAACGAAATTCAATGACCGTTTTGAAATTGAAGAGAGAAAAATTGTTATCCAACGATCGTCACGTGGCTTTCCTTCTCTGTAGCGGCGACGTTTGAAGAAGAAGAAGGCGGTGGCGACATTTGAATAGAAGGAGTGCGGCGGTGGCGGGTGTTTTCGCAAGACAATGGAAGAGAAGGGGTTTTCGTTTTGGCGAAGGAAATCCAGATTTATAATAGGGTTTACCCGACGCATGGTCCACGCGTCGAGTAAAATATATCTGGAAAACAATTTTTTCTTGTAGTGGGTTTAGCGCGTGGTGGTAGCTTTTTATGCTACTCTCAGGTTGTCGAGACCTGCCAAATTACATTTATAATACTAATATCTATTCTAACTTGTAGAACAGTGGTAACCAGGTCGATCCACAGGGAACCTAAAATTAACTTCTCCTAATTAAGTTTTATTTGCTTTTAATTAGAACAATAAATAAATTGGGAATTGGTTACGAAAAATTAAACTAAATACATGCAGAAATTAAACTAACGGAAAATTAAATAACAGAAAATTAAATTGTAACATGTGCTCCTAATTTAAGGGTCGGGATTACTTTGATGCGACTTAGATCATAGGGATTCAAATATACTTAGCTCAAACAATTAAGCACACAAACAGTCACCCAGACCCTCCGTAGCAACCGTCCCAAGGAAATTAGCTAGATGGGTGCAATTATAACTAAATGTGACAATTAATTAACTTAAGGTGATCAATCCTAGATTAGCCAAAGCCAGTAACGGACAAATTGTGGCGGATGTTTGACTTGGATAGCCTAAGCCAATATTCCGATTTATCTACTTCTTTGGGGTTAGCTAACACAGTCTAAGGTGAACATGCAATGCTACCTACGGCTTCACCGAACCCATGTTACTTAGGCGATTAGGAGAGGCAACTGCATTACTAATCTAGACAACGATTTAACATGCATATATTCATGAGCGTCAATCAATCTTATACACATGCTAATAAGGATGAAATCAGAAGAAATAGATGCTTTAAAGTCATGCTAAATCATAAATTAAGAACTAAATCCTCACTAATTGCATCAAAGATTCCCTAACCTCAAATTAGAGCACTTACCTTAGTTGCTCGTTGTAAAAATCAAGACAAAACAACCAAGGTTAAGCTTCAATGCAACGAAATAGAAGAAAATGGAGTTTTTGCTCACAAAATCGTAAAAATAGGAAAGTGGAAAGAAAGGTAGAATGCCCTAAAAACTTGGGAACTTAATGAATTTATACTACAGGTTGCTACTATTACAGCGTCTCGACGCTTGGGGTTGTGCTTCACAAAATAATAAATGAAAATTTGCCAAAATTCTCTTACACCACCAGACCATTCATCACTTTTAAGATAATATTTGATTAATTAATATACATAGTATTAGCATTCAAAATGATTAATTAATATTATCCTCTAAAACATTATTGTAAGCTCTAAATTAATGCAATGGTCTGATTTACCCCTAAGCAGTCAAATTCTACAAAATATATCATTTAAGCACAATTAATTTCTTAATTCACAAGACTTAGGAGCTATAAATTAGCACTTTTAGAGTTCTATCAAAGCCCCCAATCTAAATTTTGCTAGTCTTCGAGCAAGGCAAACTCTAAATTATCTCAAAATAATAAATTGCATGTTTACGATTCTAACTTCAATGCTTTTGAAAACAAGGCATTTACAACAAAAGAGAACAGTCGATTGCATGCACAAAGTTCAGAACATTTCAAAAATTAAACTGCTACTCCCTCACGTGCGTGTGTGCTTAGCCAACCTATTCTAGCTCTTATAAACCCGAAAAAACCTTATGCAACCCTACATCTCGTTTCCCCTACTTCTAGCAATTAAGAACAATTTATGACTTTTCAAAATTCAAGAGAGTAACACATCAAAAGACCTATTTTTTTTTTCTTTCTTTTGAGTACTTTGTCCTTTCACTTTATTTTCTTGAACTACTACTACTTTTTTTTACTTTGCTTCTCCAAGAGAGCTTTAATGTCAAGCTTGCTTTCGTTCCAGCTTACCAGCAGTTCCACTGCACAACGTATCTGACTACGAGCAAACTTTACAAATTAAGGACTACACTCACTTCTTAGTCGCGACATTAAGAAGGAGAAGTATCTCAGAAGTTTTTATTTGACATGCTTAGTCTTTTTTTTTTCTTAGGAAAATAGCTTTGCTATAACTCAATTAACTTATTACAACCTCTCATGCATCAAGCCTTCCCTAGGGGTGCCTTTCGGGATGACAACAAGATTTCAGGCTAAATAAGACAATTATAAGCCTACAAAACCAAGAATAGGATGCTATGTGCTCGAAGAATTTAAAAGCATTTTATATATTGTCCTCATCGAACAACATGCAACAACAGACTAAAGCATCTCAAATTCAGAATTTCCACAGCTCGACAACTACATAAATTCAACAGACATCCACCCCCAACCTTAAAAGATACATTGCCCTCAATGTATCAACAAATCAGACAAAGCAATTAAATGAACAAAATTTAAGGGAACATAAAACCTCCCCTGAATTTTGCGAGGTCGGTGGTTGGAGCAACGCATTCCTTGCGCATCTAATTTGTTCCTTTAGGCCAAACACCTACAAAGAAAACAAAGAAACTAAGTTAGGAAAAATAAAAACTGAAAGTAAAGACAAGAATTCAAAAACACATGGGTTGCCTCCCAAGCAGCGCAATTTTTTTAACGTCGTTATGCTCGACGTGTCCTCCACTCTGTCAAGATACGTAGAAATTCTCGTACTTCTTCGGCCCCTTCTTCCTAAAATCAATAAAACCTGCTAAAAGAAGCAAGCTCTTCGACTTTTCAAGGCAGCCGGACAAATATTTTTTTAAAATGTTTTTTATATAAGGGAAAAAGTAAGACTCAGCAGACTAAAATAAAATAAGACTCAACTATTTAACTGAAATTAAAGACTCAACAGACATAGGAGAATAAGGAAGAGAGCATGCATTGATAAATGAATTTTCAGAGAATAGAACAGATAGAGACTCGCCAGCCTCAAACTCTATCACCTGAAATTCCTCCTCGGGACTAGGCTCAACATCTTCCTTAATCTCACAAACCTCATCTTCGCATGGAAAAATATTCTCGATTTCTTCTTTGCGATATGGGCGCATTTCTTCGAGCATACGATCAATTTTCTCCCTCATATCTTCAACACCATGGTTAGAGGGCGGAGGGAGTTGGTTTTGCAGCTCAGGATGCTCTTGAGTGGGGTAGGCTTCAAAGAAGATGGTTTGTGGCGACACAGGACATGTGTAAGAAGTATGACCCCCAACCAAGCAAATACAACATTTCGCTCTTGCCTGCATTTCTCTAAGAAACGTTCACCAATCCTCGGAGTGCAGCTTAGTCATTTGCCTCTAAAGTCCTTTTATTGCCTACAATCTCCTTCTAAACCCCTCATCATCACGTAAAATGTTTGCATCGATTTGACTCTCAAACTCACTACATTCCCTATCGATAGCTCTAATTTTGAGCTATTATTTACTCCCTAATTATGACTAAATACCATGCTTATTGAAGAAACAGTTTCGACATGCTAAGTGGAAGCAATGATGGATCTAAGTACTCTAATTTCGTTAATTTCAAAGGAAAAAATATGTAATTTGAAAATCAAAGACAATAATTTAGAAATTACTTTTGAAGTTCAAATTCTTCTCGTTTCCAAACCCGATCTTCGAACGTAACGGTCACGAACCACCACGAGAGTCTTTCCGACTATTCTCTGGCCTTAGAACGAGATTGTGGGATCCTTTGAGTGACTTATTTGAAAGAAAATTTAAGATGGATTTGGAGATAATGGAATATAATTGTTCTTTACAATTCTCACCACTTATCAAAATTGCCAAGACTTTGTTAATCTAATTAACTCTTTGTATATATAGAAGACCACATGCAAACTCATGCAAAATTGAGTTAATATTAGAATGACATCTAGAATCCACTCAATTTAGTGGGATTAGTGGCTTGATGTGGGTTTAACACTTAGCAAAAAAGTTTGAGTCATAAAAACACCAACAAATGGTTTTTCCCACTAACTCAAGAATTAGATTTTTCCACTAACTTAAGAATTGGATTTTTCCACTAACTTTAGTCATCATATTAATTATTGACTTTCAAGGTTTAGTGGAGTCAACAATTGACTTTTGACTTTCAAACTTTTAGTCCATTGTCAACGTTTTGACTTTTGACTAACTTTCATCAAATTAATTCAATTTAAAGATTAATTCAAATAATTAATTTTAAATTAAATTAAACTAATATTAAATAATTAATTAATTCAAATTTAATATCCAATAAATTCAACACTGTTGGGTTTTATGTCCTAAAACTCGTAGTTTGTAAACTGAATGAATGTATATATTATATTTCAATAAAGTTGTTATTGAATTTTAGTGAATTGTGTTTGTATTAACCTATACCAATAACTAACACCCATGGCTGTAGTGTGAGTACTTGAACTTCATGTGTGACATGATTGTGAATCAAGTTCAAGTAGACAGCCAAAATGGTCTATAGTATAGGGATAAGGCTGGGTACCTTATCCTGGGGACACTATTGGACGCGGCTCACTTTGTATAGTACAAAACGATGTGATTCGAATCGTTTCATGTAGAGACATGTGAGTGAGGGCGTCCTGTGCAATGAGTTTGCACAAGACCGAACCAAGAAATAAAATCGCTCTTTCTTTATAACACCGTTTACTGTAAAGACCGGTTTATTCATATGATGACTTAGGTAACTCGATCTCAATCCTGAGCTTACTATGAACTCCTGTTTATTCAACCTTATCCTTTGATTTGTACGGGTGAGAGTGGCCAGATTGCCGACTCAATAAACCTACCATCTTGGGGATAAGATTGAATAAGTGGCTGGGGACATAGTTGTAGCAAGATTGAAATTCACTCCTACCCGTTTTAAGGGTTAGTAGAGAGGTTGTTCCCTTAAGTGCTGACTCCAGGTCTTGAACAATGGGCCCATCCTCTCCTGATCAGGGAGGAATCTGATTTGATGGTTGGACCACAAATCAATTGTTCATTAGAGGTGTCAGTGGTACTTAAGGAACAAGATATAATACAAGGGTTAAACGGTATAAATGACCCGTTGTGATTATGAACGACCTGTGAAGGATCGACTTACTGATGATAGTTATATCAACAGGACACAATATATCTACAGTGAGGAGAGTGCAACCCTTGGACTTTAGTGGAGTCTCCGGGGGTTAACGAATGTTGGTTAGTTCGGTTGAAAGAGTTTTGACCGGATAATCTCGTATCGTTGGAGCTCATGATCTGTAGGTCCTTACGGTTCTCCTGGCTAGCTCGGATAAAGCCGTGAAACAGTATAAAAAGAAAAGAAAAGAATTTGAATCGTTCAAATTCGGGTTTGTGGAAGAAGAATAGACATATTTAAATATGATTTAAATATGGACATATTTAAATATGATTTAAATATGAGATTGGTCTGAAAACATGAATAGGATTCATGTGCAAAAAGTCGGTTTTTGGAAAACCGGGTTTAATTATATTATTTAATTAATATTTGATATTGAATTAAATAATATTAATTAATATATATATATTTTTTATTAATTAAAAAGTTTAATTAATAAAATAATTATTATTATTTTTAATAATAATAATATATATATATATATATATATATATATATATATATATATATGTGTCTTACATGCAAGATGTAAGACACATGTATGATTTATATATACACAGGTATATATAAATCAGAGATCAATCGTCAGCTTAATTAAAAAAAAAAAAAAAAAGAAGAAAAAGAAAATGTGCTAGTGCGTATTGGGGTATACAAAATTCATTTTGATTTGTGAAAATTGATTTTTGACAGAGCCCCGTCTGCTTCATCTTCTTCCTCTGAAAAATAGTTTTTCAGTTGAAGCTTCTTCCTTCTTTTCTTTTGTAAAATGAGTCCCACTACTCCGTTTCTCGGCCTGAGGATAGCGGGATTACCGTGGGTGGTCCACGAAGGTTTCGTGAGAAGGCTCGGTGAGCTCGTGAGGAGCTTCTGGCGGTGAAATTGGAGAATTACGAACGACAAGGGTATGTGTTCTAACTTCTCTTTTTCATCGCTTTTGCATGTTTCCGTTTTGTTTAAATTGATGAAATTAGAGTGTCTATGATCCAAATCGCTTCCGCTGCGTGCCATGAGCGCTCCATCAATTGGTATGAGAGCGTTTTTGGCCACTCAATTTCAATCAATTTAAATTATGGTGGGTTTTATTTTAGAAATTGTTTCTGAATGGATTCTAAAGTGAATATCGATTTTGGCATAGTTTCTTTTTGAATTTCCTTATTTGTAATTGCCCGAGAATGTATGGGCTTTAATGCATGCTAAAGAGTCTGTATTTTTTAGAGTCATTAGAGTCCATATAGGGTTCTTTGTGAAAGAAGTTTGAGTTTGAAACTCGCCGAAATGTTCGGTGTAAGTTCAAACTTGTTCTGGGCAATACAAGGAGAAATTCGAAGAGTTTTTGGCCGAAGCGTTCGGAGGAAGCAAGTTGGTCAAAGGCGGTGCGAAGAGTTCGAAGTCCGCTCAAGACGTAGCTTGTTGATCAAGCTTGTAATAAATTAGTTATTGCTTGCTAAATGCCAAAATCGATCCACTTTAGTGTGTTTAATTAATTATGCATTGCGAATGTATGTTTTAATTAAATTTCATGTTTGTATGTGCATAACGTATGCCATATAGATTTAAAATCCCACCGTAGGAAGCATGCTTCATGCATTGAAAATATGTTATAAGTGTTATAATATATCGTATGCATATTTGACAATTCATGAGTTTTGATATAAAAGTTATATTAATTCATGAATTAGTTGTTGTTAATTTAATAGAATAATTGATATAAGTGTTATATTAATTATGAAATTAAATCAACAACATAGATTGCCATAGTTTTATGCACATGGTATGTTATAAGTGTTATAATGTATAGGATGCATGTTTATTCATGAGTATTAATATAAGAGTTATATTAATTCATGAATTAGATGTTGTTTGCTTAATAGAATAATTGATATAAGTGTTATATTAATTATGAAATTAAACATCCAACATAAGATGCATTTTGTTTGTTATAAGTGTTATAATGTATAGGATGCATGCTTAATTCATGAGAATTGATATAAGTGTTATATTAATTTATGAATTAGGAGTTGTATATTTAAAAAAAACATAATTGATATAATTGTTATATTAATTATGAAATTAAATATTCAACTTGTCATGCCTTAGTGATGCATGTTTGAGAAGCATGTAGAAGTTTGTTGTAGTAAGTCTTAGTTTTGCAAAGCGTTGTAAAATTGGCATAGACTTTTAAAATCTATAACAAAGACAAAGGCATGCTCACTTAGGGTTGAATGTATCGTTCCGTTTCATTAGATGAATAGGTCGATATCTTGTAAATGCTAAGGTTACAAGAAACTCACCCGGGGACATCCTGTTCGAGGTTGGAGGTATTTAAGCTGACGGTTTACGGAACACCTCCTACCTGGGGACCATCCGGTACTTGAGTAAAGTTAACCCGGCTTTATGAGCATGCGTGAGTGGTGTGAGGTAATAAAGTGTTTATCACCTAGACATCATAGGTAAAAGTTTGTTTTACCTAGACTTAGGTCTTATTGTCTTAGCCGGATAATACCTGAGTAATTTACCCATTCCGTCTTAAAATACTTAGTAGAGGTGTTGAGAAGGTATATATGATATGTCCCTCTCCTCCTACGTTCTCTGTCAAGTTCACACCGTGAGAATTATGCTCGGCCTCGTGATGTCAATAGGGCATCCCCATTCGGATGGTATTTGCATAATTCAAGAGCAAGGTGAATGGAGAAAGTATTTATAGTAAGTGGGAGAAGGAAGTATGTCAATACATCCTACGGTCTCCTCCATTGGATTGATCCGTGAGATTCCTATGTTCCGCCTGCTAGGTGCCCACAAGTGGTACCGATCCATTCGGAGGGCCGTTTCATAGGAATCGGAACATCTCAATCACCATTTATTGATAAAGAAACATAGAGCCATTCCCAACTTTGACATTTCCATTCGGTTGCATCGTTGGGGCCGCCCTATGAATTCTAAAAATGGAGGGTCACACTTACGAGATTTGCTAAGGAGTTAGTAAATCTTGACCAAACAGCGATAACTAAGATGCTATAGGAATATGAGATATTCTGGTATTAGCATTTAGTCAAGAATGTCTTGATTCAGTGAAGGAATGCTTGACTGCCCCTCGGTAGCGACCATTCTGACCCACTGAAGTATCGTTGCAGTTTAATAATGAGTTTTGGGTACATTATTATTCTTTGCTAAATTCTTGATTGGTGTGTAAATTAGGTTAAAACCTTTTCACTAATATTTATTCATTCTCTTTTCAGCATGTCTAGCTCTTTCATTCACTTACTAGCTTCCGATAAGTTAACTGGCGATAACTACGCGACCTGGAAATCGAACTTGAATACGATTCTCGTTCTAGATGATCTAAGGTTCGTCTTATCAGAGGATTGTCCTCCCCCTCCTAACTCGGATGCGACTCGAACTGTTCGAGAAGCATATGATAGATGGACAAGGGCTAATGATAAAGCCCGAGTCTATATCTTAGCCAGCATATCTGATGTGTTAGCTAAGAAGCACGAGGATATGGTTTCTGCTAAAGAAATCATGTCTTCATTACAGGAGATGTTTGGACTTCCGTCCTCATCGGTCTGTCATGAAGCCCTCAAATTCGTTTACAACTCTCGCATGAAGGAGGGAACCTCTGTTAGGGAGCATGTCCTTAACATGATGGTCCACTTCAATGTGGCGGAAGTAAACGGAGCTATTATAAATGAGTCAAGTCAAGTAAGCTTTATCTTCGAATCTCTTCCGAAGAGTTTCCTTCAGTTCAGAACCAATTTAGTAATGAACAAAATAAAGTATAATTTGACTTCTCTCCTCAGCGAGCTACAGACCTATCAGTCCCTTCACACTTCTAAAGGAAAAGAGAAGGAGGCAAACGTTGTCACTTCTAGGAAATTCCAAAAGGGGTCGTCTTCAGGGAGTAGGTCTGAACTTTCTTCTATTAAGAATAAGAGTATTCAAAAGAAGAAGAAAGATAAAAGGAAGGGAAAAGCACCTGCTGCAGGTAAAAGCAAGACTAGATCTACAGACAAAGGAAAATGTTTCCATTGTGGTGTAGATGGGCACTGGAAACGGAATTGCCCAAAGTATCTTACAGAGAAAAAGGCTGAGAAGGAAAGACAAGGTAAATATGATTTACTTGTTGTTGAAACATGTTTAGTAGAACATGATTGTCATACCTGGATACTTGATTCAGGAGCTACTAACCATGTTTGTTCTTCTTTTCAGGAAACTAGTTCTTGGCAGCCACTTTCTCGCGGTGAGATAACTCTCAGAGTTGGAACTGGAGAGGTTGTCTCAGCTGAAGCAGTGGGAGCTGTGAAGTTGTTGTATAGAGATAGTTTCATTTTACTAGAAAATGTACTCTTGGTTCCTACCTTCCAGAGGAATCTTGTATCTATATCTTGTTTGTTAGAACAATTGTATAAAGTATCTTTTGTTCATAATGAAGCGTTCATTAGCAAAAGAGGTGTACGTATTTGTTCTGCGAAACTTGAAAACAACTTATATGTGTTAAGACCAACCGAAGCCAAAGCTATTTTGAACACTGAAATGTTTAAAACAGCTGAGACTCAAACTAAAAGGCAAAAATTTTCTCCAAGTACTTATCTTTGGCACTTAAGACTAGGTCACATTAATCTCAATAGGATTGGGAGATTGGTTAAGAGTGGTCTGCTAAATCGTTTAGAGGACAACTCTTTACCGCCATGTGAGTCTTGTCTTGAGGGCAAAATGACCAAACGATTTTTTTTTTCTGAAAAAGGTCATAGGTCCAAAGAACCTCTAGAAATCGTGCATTCGGATCTCTGCGGTCCTTTGAATGTCAAAGCACGAGGAGGGTATGAATATTTCATCAGTTTCATTGATGATTATTCTAGGTACGGTTATCTTTATCTAATGCATCATAAGTCCGAAGCTCTTGAAAAGTTCAAAGAGTATAAGGCAGAGGTTGAGAACACATTAGGTAAATCGATAAAAACACTCCGATCAGATCGAGGTGGAGAGTATATGGATTTAAGATTCCAGGACTATATGATAGAACATGGAATAGTATCTCAACTCTCAGCGCCAGGAACACCACAACAGAATGGTGTGTCCGAGAGGAGAAATAGAACCCTGTTAGACATGGTTCGATCTATGATGAGTTATGCTCATTTGCCTAGTTCGTTTTGAGGATATGCAGTAGAGACTGCAGTATATATTTTGAACATGGTTCCCTCTAAGAGTGTTTCTGAAACACCTTATGAGTTATGGAGACGGCGTAAAGGTAGTTTACGTCACTTAGGATTTGGGGGTGTCCGGCACATGTGCTAGTACCCAATCCAAAGAAGTTGGAACATCGTTCAAAATTGTGCCTATTTGTAGGTTACCCCAAGGAAACGAAAGGTGGTCTATTTTACGATCCTCATGAGAACAAGGTACTAGTTTCGACTAATGCCACGTTCTTAGAGGAAGACCACATGAGAGATCATCAACCGTCGAGCAAAATTGTTTTGTCCGAATTTTCCAGGAAAGCTACAGACGAATCAACAAAGGTTGTTGATCAGGCTGGTCCTTCTCAAGAGTTGAGAAAGCCTCGACGCAGTGGGAGGGATGTAAGACAGCCCGACCGCTACATTGGCTTGTCTGAAACTCAAGTCGTCATACCTGATGATGGCGTTGAGGATCCATTGACCTTTAAACAGGCAATGAATGATATAGACAAGGACCAGTGGCTTAAAGCCATGGATCTCGAAATGGAGTCTATGTACTTCAATTCGGTCTGGGATCTTGTAGACCAACCAGATAGTGAAAGACCTATCGGTTGCAAGTGGATCTACAAGAGAAAACGAGACCAAGCCGGTAAGGTGCAAACCTTTAAGGCTCGAGTTGTGGCAAAAGGTTATTCCCAAAGAGAAGGGGTGGACTATGAAGAAACTTTTTCTCCTGTTGCCATGTTAAAGTCGATTAGAATACTCTTATCCATTGCTACATTTTATGATTATGAAATTTGGCAAATGGATGTCAAGACTGCCTTTCTGAATGGTAATCTTGAGGAGAGTATCTATATGGCTCAACCAGAGGGATTCATACTTCAGGGTCAAGAGCAAAAGGTTTGCAAGCTTAATCGATCCATTTATGGGTTGAAGCAAGCATCTAGATCCTGGAATATAAGGTTTGATACGGCGATCAAATCTTATGGCTTTGAACAAAATATTGACGAACCTTGTGTTTACAAGAAAGTAGTCAATACTGTTGTAGCTTTCTTAGTCTTGTACGTAGACACTACTCATTGGGAATGATGTAGGGTTCCTAACTGACGTTAAGAATTGGCTAGCGACCCAATTCCAAATGAAAGATTTGGGAGAGGCTCAGTTTGTTCTAGGGATTCAAATCATAAGGAATCGTAAGAACAAAGTGCTAGCGCTGTCTCAAGCATCTTATATTGACAAGGTGTTGTCAAGATATTCGATGCAGAATTCCAAGAAAGGTTCGCTGCCTTTTAGGAATGGAATTCACTTGTCTAAGGAACAGTCTCCTAAGACACCTCAAGAGGTTGAGGATATGAGACGAATTCCCTATGCATCTGCAGTTGGTAGTCTCATGTACGCTATGTTGTGTACAAGACCCGACATCTGCTATGCAGTAGGAATTGTCAGTAGGTTCCAGTCCAATCCAGGATATGATCACTGGACAGCCGTTAAACACGTCCTCAAGTATCTTAGGAGAACGAGAGACTATGTGCTTGTGTATGGCGCGAAGGATTTGATCCTTGCAGGATACACTGACTCTGATTTTCAGACTGATATAGATTCTAGGAAATCTACATCAGGATCAGTGTTCACTCTTAACGGAGGAGCAATAGTATGGAGGAGTATAAAGCAAGGTTGTATTGCTGACTCCACCATGGAAGCTGAGTATGTCGCAGCTTGCGAAGCAGCGAAGGAAGCTGTATGGCTTAGGAAGTTCTTGACAGATTTGGAAGTTGTTCCAAATATGAACTTGCCAATCACCCTTTATTGTGATAATAGTGGTGCAGTGGCAAATTCTAAAGAACCTAGAAGCCATAAGCGTGGAAAGCATATTGAGCGGAAATATCATCTCATCAGGGAGATAGTGCAACGAGGAGATGTGATCGTCACACAGGTAGCCTCAGAGCACAACATTGCTGATCCGTTTACTAAGTCTCTCACGGCTAAAGTGTTTGAGAGACACCTAAAAAGTTTAGGGCTGCGAGCTGCTTAGTAGGACAGTGGGAGAAACTTTAGATATTTGATATTCTAGTTCTCTCGACCAGCATGTACTCCACTGACGTTTTAGTCCAAGTGGGAGTTTGTTGGGTTTTATGTCCTAAAACTCGTAGTTTGTAAACTGAATGAATGTATATATTATATTTCAATAAAGTTGTTATTGAATTTTAGTGAATTGTGTTTGTATTAACCTATACCAATAACTAACACCCATGGCTGTAGTGTGAGTACTTGAACTTCATGTGTGACATGATTGTGAATCAAGTTCAAGTAGACAGCCAAAATGGTCTATAGTATAGGGATAAGGCTGGGTACCTTATCCTGGGGACACTATTGGACGCGGCTCACTTTGTATAGTACAAAACGATGTGATTCGAATCGTTTCATGTAGAGACATGTGAGTGAGGGCGTCCTGTGCAATGAGTTTGCACAAGACCGAACCAAGAAATAAAATCGCTCTTTCTTTATAACACCGTTTACTGTAAAGACTTGTTTATTCATATGATGACTTAGGTAACTCGATCTCAATCCTGAGCTTACTATGAACTCCTGTTTATTCAACCTTATCCTTTGATTTGTACGGGTGAGAGTGGCCAGATTGCCGACTCAATAAGCCTACCATCTTGGGGATAAGATTGAATAAGTGGCTGGGGACATAGTTGTAGCAAGATTGAAATTCACTCCTACCCGTTTTAAGGGTTAGTAGAGAGGTTGTTCCCTTAAGTGCTGACTCCAGGTCTTGAACAATGGGCCCATCCTCTCCTGATCAGGGAGGAATCTGATTTGATGGTTGGACCACAAATCAATTGTTCATTAGAGGTGTCAGTGGTACTTAAGGAACAAGATATAATACAAGGGTTAAACGGTATAAATGACCCGTTGTGATTATGAACGACCTGTGAAGGATCGACTTACTGATGATAGTTATATCAACAGGACACAATATATCTACAGTGAGGAGAGTGCAACCCTTGGACTTTAGTGGAGTCTCCGGGGGTTAACGAATGTTGGTTAGTTCGGTTGAAAGAGTTTTGACCGGATAATCTCGTATCGTTGGAGCTCATGATCTGTAGGTCCTTACGGTTCTCCTGGCTAGCTCGGATAAAGCCGTGAAACAGTATAAAAGAAAAGAAAAGAATTTGAATCGTTCAAATTCGGGTTTGTGGAAGAAGAATAGACATATTTAAATATGATTTAAATATGAGATTGGTCTGAAAACATGAATAGGATTCATGTGCAAAAAGTCGGTTTTTGGAAAATCGGGTTTAATTATATTATTTAATTAATATTTGATATTGAATTAAATAATATTAATTAATATATATATTTTTTATTAATTAAAAAGTTTAATTAATAAAATAATTATTATTATTTTTAATAATAATAATAATAATATATAAATAAATAAATAAATATATATATATATATATATATACATGTGTCTTACATGCAAGATGTAAGACACATGTATGATTTATATATACACAGGTATATATAAATCAGAGATCAATCGTCAGCTTAATTAAAAAAAAAAAAAAAAAAGAAAAAGAAAATGCGCTAGTGCGTATTGGGGTATACAAAATTCATTTTGATTTGTGAAAATTGATTTTTGACAGAGCCCCGTCTGCTTCATCTTCTTCCTCTGAAAAATAGTTTTTCAGTTGAAGCTTCTTCCTTCTTTTCTTTTGTAAAAGGAGTCCCACTACTCCGTTTCTCGGCCTGAGGATAGCGGGATTACCGTGGGTGGTCCACGAAGGTTTCGTGAGAAGGCTCGGTGAGCTCGTGAGGAGCTTCTGGCGGTGAAATTGGAGAATTACGAACGACAAGGGTATGTGTTCTAACTTCTCTTTTTCATCGCTTTTGCATGTTTCCGTTTTGTTTAAATTGATGAAATTAGAGTGTCTATGATCCAAATCGCTTCCGCTGCGTTCCATCAACGCTCCATCAAACACTAATCTCGATCATTCCCGATATACTTGATTATGAATCCCTATTCATATTTTCGATATTTAAATCTTATTTAAATATCTTCATCTCCCTCTATTGTTCATTCACAATTGAACGTTATGTCGTTAAATATATCACCTATATTTAACGCTTATTCCCTAATTCGAATTCGAACACTTCGAATTCACTCGTCACACTATTCTAAGGTTTAGTCTGATATGAGCTAGCAGGAGGACCTCATGGACCTACAAATCATGAGCTCCAACGATCCGAGATTAACTGATTAAACTCTTTAACCTAGTTAATCACCATTCGTTAACTACCAAGACATTCCACTATAGCCTAGTAGTTGCACTCTCCTCATTGTAGATATATTTCTGTCCACTCGATATAACCATGATTAGTAAGTTGACCCTTCATAGGTTGTTTGTAATTTATGGTTGGGTCAAATATCTGTTTTACCCCCGTAATTACATCTTGTTCCTTAAGTCCCACTGATCCTCTAATGAACAATTGGTTTGTGTTCCAATCACTAAACTGATTGGTATGTGATCTAATCATTATACCGAGTCCCTCTCGGGCCAATGAGAGGGTGGGACCCTTGTTCAAGACCTGGAGTCAGCACTTAAGGGAACAACCTATCTACTATCCCTAGAGACGGGTAGGAGTGAATTCCATCTTGCACTCTATGTCTCCAGCTATCTATCCGGTTTTACCCCTCAAATGGGAGGCTTATTGAGCCGGCGCTGTTGAGCCACTCTCACCCATGCAGATCTAAGGATAATCCCAAATAAACAGGAGTGCATAGTTAGCTCAGAATTAAGGTCAAGTTACCTAGGTTATGGTTTTAAAATAGTCAGTTTTTAAAACAGTAAACAACGTTATAAAGTAAGAGTGACTTATTTCGTGGTCCGGTCTAATGCAAACTCTTTGCATAGGACGCCCCCATTCACATGTTTCCACATGAACGATTCAGGATCACATCGTTTGTACTAAATACAAAGTGGGCCGCATCCAATAGTGTCCCCAGGATAAGGTATCCAGCCTTATCCGTATACTATAGACCGTTTTGGCTATTTACTCGAACTTGATACACTTTTATGTCTCCACATAAAGTTCAAGTACTCATGCTATAGCCATGGATCTTAGTTTATTGGATTTAGGGTTTTCTAAAATGAAATAAGCAATTGACATATTCAATAACACTTTATTTAATAAACCTCAATAACACTTTATTAGTAATAAAATATGTTTATCGTCTACAAACCACGAGTTTTAGGACATAAAACCCAACAATTGATGATTACATGCCTCTGTTGTAGGTGTTTCGCGGTAAAAGGCTCGTGAAGACTAAAGACGTGTTTCGGTGCTAAGAAGGCCCTTTTAGAAGCCTCGGGAAGCAACCGGGCAAAAAAAAGAAGCAAAATTGACGTTTTTACACTTTTGGTCCCGCTTCTCGACGCTGCCTGTAGCGCCTCGACGCTGCTCAAGAAAATTCAAGAAAAACTCGAGAGCAAGCGTCGAGACGCTGCTCAACGTTGCCCTAGCGTCTCGACGCTCCGAACGCGCGCGCGCTGAAGATTTTCGTCTGTAGCGTCGCGACGCTACGATGATTATAAAACTCATCTTCTCTGATTGTTAGATCATTCTTTCTTTCCCCCATTGTTTTGTAATCGGATTTTGGGAGCAAAAACTCTATTTTCTCTCTATTTTACTGTATATAAGCTTGATTCTTGGTTGTTTAGCTTGTTTTTCACAACGAGCAACTAAGGTAAGTGCTCTAATTTGAGGTTAGGGATTTTACCTTGATGCTTAGTGAGGGTTTATGCTAATTTCGAGCTTACCATTGATTATCTTTTGCATCCTCTTCCTGTTTTTAGAACGAATATCATGCCTTTCTAATTAGGATTGACGCCCATAATTGTTACGCATGTTAGTCGGCTAGCCTTAATTCTTGACTTGTCTTAATGCAAGTGGCAAGGGTTTAATCGTGGCTAAGTAATTCGAGTCTGGGTGACAATAGGGGTACAAATTACTTACTGTTTTCATGGTGAACTCAAGGTTAGGAGAGAAATCAAATTAATCTTTGGATTGATTCGTCGCGATGATTACCCGTCACTATTCTTTAATTAATTTAGGATTCGTCACCTTAGATTAATTAAGGAGCAAGTCTAATTAGAATTGCACATGTCTAATTAGTTAATTGGGATGTTTGTTACAGGTTCGAGCAAACATTTTGCGTGTATGAGATAAAATAGTTAAGCATGTTAGAATCCATCTATGATCTAAGTCACATCAAGTAAATCACAACTCTCGAATTAGGAGCACATGTTACAATTTATTTTTTCCGCTCTTAATTTTCTGTTATTTAATTTTGCGTATCTTTTATTTACCATTTTAATTAAAGACAAATAGAAATTAATTAGGAGAAGTTAACTAGAGGTTCCCTGAGGATCGACCTGACTACCGCTATCTATAAATTAGAGAAGCTTTAGGCAGTTTATAAATATTAATTTGGTGGGTCTCGCATAAAAAGCTGTCACCACCTAGCGAAATCAAGAAGCAATTTATTCAGCTTCACGACTTGAAGCTATCACCCAATCCTCTAAATGAACATCTGTCATGCTAAAACAAGAAGACACAACAGAAAAGAAAATATATATATTTTTATTTTTAAACAAATAAAATTTAGCTAAGAGAAACTAAATGGTTCCCGGTAACGACGCCTAATTTGGTGGCAACTTTTTATGTTACTCTTAGGTTGTCGAGGCCCACCAAATTACATTTATAATAATGGTATCTATTCTAACTTGTAGAACAGTGATAACTAGGTCGATCCGCAGAGAACCTAAAATTAACTTCTCCTAATTAATTTTTATTTTCTTTTATTTAGAACAATAAACAAATGGGGGATTGGTTACAGAAAATTAAACTAAATACATGCAGAAAGTAAACTACCGAAAAATTAAATAACAGAAAATTAAATTGTAACCCGTGCTCCTAATTTAAGGGTCGAGATTATTTTGATGCGACTTAGATCATAAGGAGTCAAATATACTTAGCTCAAACAATTAAGCACACAAACAGTCACCCAGACCCTCTGTAGAAACCGTCCCAAAGAAATTAACTAGATGAGTGCAATTCTAACTAAACGTGACAATTAATTTCTTAATTCACAAGACTTAGGAGCAATAAATTAACACTTTTAGAGTGCTATCAACGCGCATCTCAGCTATTTTAAGGTAGTGAGTTCGATTCTTGAAGTGGTTTTTTTTCTTCTTCCCCCCTCGCTATCTTAAGGCCCGTTTAGTAGGCAATCCAGATTATTCACCGAGTCTAGCGAATAGACGTTTGATATGAAATCTAAATTTTGTTTTTGAAAACTGTTTTTTTATTCTGTAATCCAAACATGGTAAATTTTGAAAACATTTTTTTTTTTTTTTTTTGTTTCTAGTGTATCTAGATTTTGAATTTAAAATTTAAAAATGCAAAATTATATTTAAAATGATAAAAAAAAACTTAATAAATATATTATTTCAGGTTATAAACTCAATTTATTTTGTTAAATTAAAATGTGTATAATATAATATATTATAAAATATATGATATTATAAAATAGTAATTATACAAAATTTATAACATAAAATATGTCATAAATTAATTAATAGTAGTCTATGTCCAATATGATATTTAGTTGGTAACTATTACTACTTGTATGGTTTATAAATAATTTTTTAAACACATTTTGAAGAATTAGTTAAATTGAGACGCATTTTCTAAATTTGCTACCAAGCACATAACATAAAATACAACTTTGTTTTTATTGAATCCCTTGTTTTCAAATTTCTATTTTCAGATCACCAACCAAACATGCCCTTACTCTCTGGCTCCCTCACTTTTTTCTTTTTTTTCATTTTCTTTTCTTCTTAATTTATATTTACTTTTGTGTTAGATTTTGTTACCAATACTTTATTGGGCAATAAGACATATGATCATTTTTTATTCCCGAATTCGATAGATGTTCATTTTACAAAAATAATGATATATGTTCTTTTTTAGTTTAATCTTTCTCCCTCTCTCTTCCCCCTCTTTTTCATTCATTATTTACTCTCCCTAAGAGAAAAAAAAAATATAAACTTTGAAATCACTCATCTTTCTTTTTCTCTCTCTCTTTTGTGCCCATTGTTTACCACGGATGATCAAAACTAGTTAGCCCAGAGGAGAGAAAGAAAGAAATAAAAATAAAAATAAAATATGCATTGTAATTGCAATTTTGCAAAATTTCAAATTGTAATTACAGTGTATTTACAATTTTGCGAATTGGAATTACACGGTACTTGCAATTGTGCAATTTTACAAATTGCAATTACATAGTATTATTCTTTCGGAAAGCCGACAATACATTAGAAGGCAAAAAAAAAAAAACATTATGTACTGTAAATAGTGACACAAAATTGGAGGAAAATATTCTAGTGTTTTTCTATGATTCGCTCTGAGGGCATTCTTTTGTGTGAGGGCATGCAGTGGATAAATTGGTAAAGCATGCAATGGGCGGTGAAATAGATGAAATGAACACAAAAGTGAGTCTCATACCGCAATGTCATAAGTATATATCAAAGCATTAGCGTGTAGTATCTCGAAATATTTCAGAGTCGATCCACAGAGAATATGATGAAAGAACTAATAGTGCATTGTCAATTAAAATTACTAACATGCATTAGATGATTGGTTGGTTGGTCATGCAGTAGTAAAAATAAACTACTTAAAATATAATAAAGAAAGAATTCAAGACATTGACATGACAAACCTACTGAAGTTCTCATGCTTATGTGGTAGAATAAACTTTAACGAGCTATCTTTATGGATCTAAGGAGAGAGATCTACAAGCGGATCCACGAAGGTTCAACACTACACATGCGACTGCGTATTTCTATCGTAGTGCTTGTCGCAACGTCATCGCGACACGGAGCGGCCGACACCCTCTTTCATGGGTTTTCGTTTTAAAATAAAAGAGATGGAGTCGCCACCAATCATTTTGGGTGTGATTGGTCACCTTAAAACAAAAAAAAAAAAACCAGTTTACGATTTAATAAATTAGGTTCGATGGTCGTTTGAGTGTAGGGAAGGTATTAGCACCCTGCAACACCCGTTACAAACGGTAGCCATATTTTATCTTATATTATCCAGTCAATTTTAAAATGTCCTTAATTTGAAAAAATAAATAATAGTTTATTTAAAAAAACAATGTCTCATTTAATCAAATATTAAATTTAGGAATAAAGTAAGAATATGATATATTGAGTGAGGTTTATTCTTAATTTATTATCATATTAAATTTCCTTTTATTTAAATGAAATTGTTTACCTCAAGAATTTGAGAAATTATCTCAACTCCGTCGTAGGATATTTACATGATAATATTTTATTTTTAAAGTACGTTGGTAATTTAATACTTTTTTTAAAGTGATTGAGAGGATTTTCGTGTGCTTGCACGAGAGTCGAAACTCTACGAAAGTAACATTACTCAACCCTCGAAATAAATACAATTTTATTTAGCAAACACTTATTTTTAAACAAAATTATTGAATATGGATTATAAGGCAAAATTGAGATTTATTTAGAAAATTCCAATTAAAGGCAAAGTTGAAATTCATTTAAAATATGTATTAAACAATTAATTAAAATTTATTTACAAGACTTAAATTAAGGTAAAATTTAAAGATGCCTTAAAATATTAAATTTAAAAAGGAAAATATATCAAAACTTAATTGACAAATAAAAGACCAAATATTAACTTGGAGGTCAAATGTCAAAATTGTAAGTAGATAAATAATAAGGGGTAGTTTTGTAATTAAATATGCAATGACAAACTTTAAATAATATAAAAGTAATGGTAGTTTTAACATAAAAACTTAAAGTTTAGACCTTGTTCCTTCGAAATCCAACGCCTCCGATATGTCGAATTTCATCGACATCAATGCGCCGCTAGAGTTCGAATACCACCGCTAATAAACGCTACCGTCCGTCGGAGTTGAAGATCGTCGATGGTTCGTTCGTCGGAGTTGAGTAGGAGGTGGTTGAGGGAGATGATGAATAGTGAGGAGGTTTGGAGGAAATAGAGTGTGGGTTAGAGAACATGGGTTTGACTTGGTCAAATAATCAGGTTAACTTATGAAAATCCGTTTTACTCTCCAATTTTTGTTAGTATTTTGCTCGGATTTGATGATGTCTTTCCTACGAGCCTTTCGCTCTAATATTTTTTGTTCTCCCCCTTTTATCTAGCTTTCTTGGTCGGTATTTATAGGTCGTTGAAAACCGCATCAAAGGTAAAAATCTCAATGAATTTATTACTCGCAACGTTTTCTCAATAGAAATAGATTTTAACCCAAAAATGAACAAGTATTTTATATTATAAATGAATATCAAATTTTAACCCAAAAATAAATTAAAGATTTTTATTCATTGAAGTAAATAAATGAATATCAAATTTTAGCCATAAAATGACTTAAAATTTTTATACTCATTAAATGTTAATTTTATTTATCAAATTAGGTAAAAACCTCTTTCAAACAACCAAAACCTTCTTTTTTGTTATTTTTCTTGAATTTTCGGAATTAATTAAATAAATAAATAAATAAGTGAATTTAAAAAGTAAAAAAAAAAAAATCTAAAGAATGATGACAAAAATACATAAAAATAGGGGAAAATAACTTTAATAATAAACAAATTATCGGACCAAATACGGTGTCTACGGCTTGGTCCCCTTTGTGTATCTTTGAAGAATTGAAAGGGAGGGTAGACAAAGGATGAAGACAAAGTATTGGGAAAGCGGAAATTATTATTAATACTAAGACGAATTTGGGCTATCTTCCGAGTTTCGACCGCTAATCTTGGATTAGGGTTCGATTTAACCAACAATGATTTTTAGATGGATCTGGCTATATCCCGGGCTTCGACCACTAATCTTGGATTAGGGTTCGATTTAACCAACAATGAGTTTTAGATGAACCTAGGCTATCTCTCGGGCTTCGACCGCTAATCTTGGATTAAGATTCCTATTTAACCAATAGAAATTTAAAATGGACCTGAGCTATCTCCCGGGCTTCGACCGCTAATACTAGATTAAGGTTCGATTTAACCAACATAAATTTAAAACGGACCTGGCTATCTCCGAGGTTTCGACCGCTAATGCTGGATTAGGGTTCGATTTAACCAACAGAAATTTAAAACGGACCTGGGCTATCTCCTGTGCTTCGACCGCTAATGCTGGATTAAGGTTCGATTTAACCAACATAAATTTAAAAAGACCTGGGTTATCTTTCGGGCTTCGACCACTAATGTTGGATTAGGGTTCGATTTAACCAAGAAAAAATTAAAACGGATCTGGGCTATCTCCCGTGTTTCGACCTCTAATGCTGGATTAGGGTTCAATTTAACCAACATAAATTTAAAACGGACCTGGGCTATCTCCCAGGCTTCGACCGCTAATGCTGGATTAGGGTTCGATTTAACCAACATAAATTTAAAACGGACCTGACTATCTCCCGGGCTTCGACCGCTACTGAATAGTAGGGTTCGATTTAACCAACGTAAATTTAAAATGGACCTGGGCTATCTCTCGGGCTTCGACCGCTACTGAATAGTAGGGATCAATTTAACCAACATAAATTTAAAAGGCTGAGTGATTGATTTTTTTTAATATTTTTTTAATATATTTTTTTTTTTTAAAAAAAGAAGGACAACCGTCCTTATTTCAAAACTTAACTTTCAAAATGAAAGATACTTTTAAAACAGTGACCTCCGTACTTTAGGAATTTGCTTTAAAAGAACAACGATTTTTATTTCAAAACTTAGTTGAAAAAAATGAAGGATACTTTTAAAACAGGGACTCCGTATTTCAGGAATTTGCTTTTAAAGGACAACGATTTTTATTTCAAAACTTAGTTGTCAATTTATTTTTTGAAAATTATATATATTTTTTTTGTTTTTTTTTTTTATTTGATTTTGATTTTTTTTAAAAAAAAAAACTGTTTTTATGTTTAAACAATGTGACCATTATTATCTACTCTCATCATTCTTATCAGCAAATATTTAGCAGAGAATCAAATATCGCCATCTTATTTGAATAGACTTGAGTTTACACAGGCTACGACCTCTAATCTTGGATTATGATTCGATTTAACCAACAATGAATTTAAACGGACCTGGTTATGTCCACGGGCTTCGACCGGCTAATCTTGGATTAGGATTCGATTTAACCAACAAGGAATTTAAACGGACCTGGATTATGTCCACATGCTTCGATCGGCTAATCTTGGATTAGAGTTGGATTTAACCAACAGAAATTTAAAACGGATCTGGGCTATCAACCGGGCTTCGATCGCTACTGAATAGTAGGGCGTGATTTAACCAACAGAAATTAAAAACGGACTTGGGTTTACACAGGCTTCGACCGCTACTGAATAGTAGGATTCGATTTAACCAACAAGGAATTTAAAACGGACCTGGGTTTACACAGGCTTCGACCGCTACTGAATCGTAGGGTTCGAATTAACCAACAGAAATTAAAAATGGACCTGGGTTTACACAGACTTCGATCGCTACTGAATAGTAGGGTTCGATTTAACCAACAAAGAATTTAAAACAGACCTGAGTTTACACAGGCTACGACCGCTAATGAATAGTAGGGTTCAATTTAACCAACGAGGAATTAAAAATGGACCTGGGTTTACACAGGCTTCGACCACTACTGAATAGTAAGGTTCGATTTAACCAACAAGAGAATTAAAAACGAACTTGGGTTTACATAGGCTTCAACTGATACTGAATAGTAGAGTTCGATTTAACCAACAAGGAATTTAAAACGGACCTGGATTTACACAGGCTTCGACCGCTACTGAATAGTAGGTTCGATTTAACCAACAAGGGAATTAAAAACAGACCTGGGTTTACACAGGTTTCGACCGCTACTAAATAGTAGGGTTCGATTTAACCAACAAGGAATTTAAAACGGACCTGAGTTTACACAGGCTTCGACCGCTACTGAATATTGGGGTTCGATTTATCCAACAAGGAATTTAAAACGGACCTGGGTTTACACAGGCTTCGACCGCTACTGAATAGTAGGGTTCGATTTAACCAACAGAAGAATTAAAACGGACATGAGTTTACACAGGCTACGACCCCTAATCTTGGATTAAGGTTCGATTTAACAACCAAGAATAAATGTAAAAGGTTGAGTTATAAATTTTGATTTTGATTGTTTTTATTTTTGTTTTTTTTTAAAAAAAAAATTAGAAGAAATTTGCTTTAAATGCATGAGTTATGAAATGTGAGTTTTTCACCGGATGTGAAAACTAAAATGAATTGATGATGACTCTCAAAAGAGAATGTAATAACATGCAAATGCGAAAATGTGAATGGATTAGATCATGTGGATGAATTGGCCAATGAAATTTTTTCCATCGTTACGGTGGAATTTGCTCATTAATAATGTATGACAATGTGTGCCTTAATTTTTTTTTGGTTTGAACAATGAAATTGATTTTGAAGGTATGATGCATTGATGCATATGCACGCCAAAAGTAGAAAAATGAATGCAATATGTATGCATGTGCATGTTGATGGTGGATTAAAAATGTCATGAATGCAATATGTATGCATGTGCATGTCAATGGTAGATTAAATCGTCATAAATGCAGCATATGCGAAAATTCAGTTTTTTGGAAAACCGGGATTAGTCTTATTATTTAATTGATATTTGATATTGAATTAAATAATAAAAGAATTAATTAATTTTTTTTAATTAATTATATTATTATTATATTTATTTATAAATTAATTTTGAATTAATTTTAAAATAAATATTAAAATAATAATATAAAAGTTAATGGATTTCAACACTTCTGCATGTTGGACATCTATTAGCAATGACTAATCTATGCTTTTGTGATTAAGCTGCTTGGAGATGGAGTATATAATTTGGAAGTCTTCAATAGTTGAAGCCAATTTTAAAGTTTAGACTTTAAGTGTTGTACGATAGAAGTTGAAAGACAAAAGTTGTCTTGAGAAATTCTTATCGCACAATTGCTTCATCTCCATCTCACAACTCCTCCAAACTCCATTCAAAGCCCCTTTTGCTCAAGAAGTCCCACCACTACGCTACTAGGCCTGAGGATAGCTGAGATTACACTCAAGGAGGTCCTCAAGCTTCATTTTTACAGAGGACTTCAAGGTTTTTGCAGAGGAGGTTGCTGAGGAGACGAGAAGACAAATCAGGAAAAAAAATGTATGTTTTTGTTCTGTTTTCATCGCACACACCCTGTCTGTGCGATGGCTATGCGATAGCCTATGCGATAGCCTGTGCGATAGCCTATGCGATGACTTCTTCTTTTTGTAAACTTATTGATTGCTGAAGATCCACAACCAGTTTTAGGCTTCTTCCGCTGCGCCTATGGTTGTTTTAGGACCTCAGTTCCATCAATTGGTATCAGAGCATGCTTAAAGCTTTCAATTTGTTTACAAATTGAATCTTTGGTGGGTTGTTTTGTAATCTTTGCTTGAGTTTCTAAAGTGCATTCGGTTATGGCATACCCCTTTTCTTTTGTTCTTTTTTTTTGGACTGTAACTAGCCTATGTTAAAGGCTTAATGTATTGGCAAAGAGTTTGTAATTTGTTAAGTCTTTAGAGTCCTAGGGTTGCTTGGCCGAAGGTGGAGTTCAAAGGAGCAATAGGATCTTGAAGAAGCTTGAAGTGTTCCATGAAGTTTCAAGAACCTAGCTTGGGGTTTTACAAGCTTGTAATAGTTAGTTTGCTTGCTTGATGCCAAAACCGAATCACTTTAGTGTCTTTAAATTTCTTATGCATGAGATGTATATTTAATTTAAGAGCTCTTGCTTATGCATAAAGTATGTCATATATATTTCAAATCTCATCTTAGGTAGCATGTTATAATTGTTATAATGTATAGGATGCATGCTTAATTCATGAGAATTGATATAAGTGTTATATTAATTTATGAATTAGGAGTTGTATGTTTAAGAACATAATTAGTATAAGTATTATATTAATTATGAAGTTAAGCATTCAATTTCCCATGCCTTAGTGTTGCATGTTTGAGAAACATGTAGATGTTTGTTATAGTATGTCTAAGTTTTTGCAAGAGTTGTAAAATTGGATAGACTTATAAAATCTATAACAAAGATAACGGCATGCTCCTTTAGGGTTAAATGATTCGGTCTGTTTTATTAGATAAAATAGGTCGATATCTCGTAAATACTAAGATTATGAGAAACTCACCCGGTGAAATCCTGTTCGAGGTTGGAGGTATTTAAGTTGACGGTTTACGAAACACCTCCTGCCTGGGGACGATCCGGTACTTGAGTAAAGTTAACCCGGTTTTATGAGCGTGCGCGAGAGGTGTGAGGTTAATTAAACTTGTTAATAACCTAGATATCTCAGGTAAAAAGTTTACCTAGACTTAAGTTTTAATTTCTTAGCCGGATAAAACCTGAGTAATTTACCCTAAAACCGACTATGATACTTAGTAGATGTGTTGAGAAGGAATATATGATATATCCCTCTCCTGCTACGCACTCCGTGAAGTTCATAACGTGAGAATTATGGTCGACCTCGAGATGTCAATAGGGCATCCCCTTTAGGATGGCATTTGCATCTTTCAATAGCAAGGTGAATGGAGTAAGTATTTATAGTAAGTGGGAGAAGAAAGTGTGTCAATACTTCCTACGGTCTACTCCATTGGATTGAACCGTGAGATTCCCATGTTCTGCCTGCAAGGTGCCCTTGGTGGCACCAATCCCTTAGGAGGGCTGTTTCATGGGAGTTGAACAAGTCAGTCACCATTTATGGATAAAGAAACATAGGGCCATTCCCAACTCTGACATTCCCTTAGGTTGCACTGTTGGGGTCGTCCTGTGCGTTCTAAAAATGGAGGGTCACACTTACAGGATTTGCTAAGGAGTTAGTAAATCTTGACCAAAAACGATAACTAAGATGCTATAAGAGTAAGAGTTATTCTGGTATTAGCATTTAGTCAAGAATGTCTTGGTTTAGTGAATGAGTGCTCGTTTACCCTTAGGTAGCGACCATTCTAACTCACTAAAATATCGTTGCATGTAAATAAAGAGTTTGGGTACTTTATTGACTGCTAAATTTACTTGATTGGTTTAAATAGGTTAAAACTGTTCCACTAATAGATTTACATTTCTTTTCAGCATGTCTAGCTCGTTTAAAAACGTATTAGCTTCCGTTAAGTTAACTGGCGATAAATACGAGACCTGGAAAACGAACTCGAATATGATTCTTGTTCGTGATGATCTTAGGTCTGTCTTAACAGAGGATTGTCCTCTTCCCAGCTCAGTAATGAGTCGTGCTGAGAAGAAACAACAAAGTAAATATGATTTGCTTGTTGTAGAAACGTGTTTAGTGGAAAATGATAGTCATGCCTAGATCCTCGATTCAGGAGCCACTAATCACGTTTGTTCTTCGTTTCAGGAAACTAATTCCTGGCAGCCGCTGGCTAAAGATGAGATAACTCTCAGAGTTGGTACTGGAGAGGTTGTCTCAGCTAAAGCAGTGGGAGCTGTTAAGTTGTCTTATAGAGATAGTTACATTTTGCTAGAAAATGTGCTATTGGTTCCTAGCTTCAAGAGGAACCTAGTCTATATAGCTTGTTTATTAGAACAAATGTATAAAGTATCTTTTTCTCATAATGAAGCTATCATTAGCAAAAGAGGTGTACAAATTTGTTCTGCTAAACTTGAGAACAACTTATATGTGTTAAGACCGACAGAGGTTCAAGCTATTTTGAACACTGAGATGTTTAAAACAACTGAAACTCAAACTAAAAGGCAGAAGCTCTCTCCTAGTACCTATCTTTGGCACTTGAGATTAGGCCACATTAATCTCAATAGGATTGGGAGGTTGGTTAAGAACGGTCTCCTAAATCGTTTAGAGGACAACTCTTTACCGCCATGTGAGTCATGTCTTGAGGGCAAGATGACTAAACGACCTTTTACTGGAAAATGTTATAGGTCTAAAGAACCTCTAGAAATCGTGCATTCAGATCTCTGCGGTCCTTTGAATGTCAAAGCATGATGAGGGTTTGAATATTTCGTCAGCTCCATTGACGATTATTCAAGGTACGGCTATCTTTACCTAATACATCATAAGTTCGATACTCTTGAAAAGTTCATTGAGTATAAGGCAGAGGTTGAGAACATATTAGGTAAATCGATAAAAACACTCTGATGTGATCGAGGTGGAGAGTATATGGATACTAGATTCCAAGACTATATGATAGAACATGGAATTGTATCTCAACTCTCAGCGCCCGGAACACCGCAGCAGAACGATGTATACGAAAGGAGAAATAGAACCCTGTTGGACATGGTTCGATCTATGATGAGCTATGCTCAGCTGCCTAGCTCGTTTTGGGGATACACAATAGAGACTGCCGTATATATTTTAAACAATGTTCCCTCTAAGAGCATTTCTAAAAGACCTTATGAGCTCTAGAGTGGGCGTAAAGGTAGTTGACGTCACTTCAGAATTTGGGGATGTCTAGCACACGTGCTGGTATCCGGTCCAAAGAAACTGGAACATCGTTCAAATTTGTGCCTATTCGTAGGCTACTCCAAGGAAACGAGAGGTGGTCTTTTTTACGATCCTCGACAAGACAAGGTATTATTATCGACTAATGTCACTTTCTTAGAGGAAGACCACATGATAGATCATCAACCTTCGAGAAAAATAGTTTTGTCCGAATTATCCAGGGAAGCTACAGAGGGATCAAGAAGAGTTGCTGATCAGGCTGGTCCTTCTCAAGAGTTTAGAGAGCCTCGACGTAGTGGGAGGGATGTGAGACAACCCGACCGCTACATCGACTTGTCTGAGACTCAATTCGTCATACCTGATCATGGAATTGAGGATCCATTGACCTTTAAACAGGCAATAACAGATGTAGACAAGGATTAGTGGCTCAAAGCCATGGACCTCGAAATGGAGTCTATGTACTTCAATTCGGTCAGGGATCCTGTAGAGCAACCAGATGGTGAAAGACCCATCGGTTGCAAGTGGATCTACAAGAGGAAATGTGACCAGGCCGGTAAGGTGCAAACCTTTAAGGCCCGACTTGTGGCAAAGGGTTTTACCCAACGAGAAGGGGTGGACTATAAAGAAAATTTTTCTCCTGTTGCCATGTTGAAGTCGATTAGAAAACTCTTGTCCATTGCCGCATTTTATGATTATGAAATCTGGCAAATGGATGTCAAGACTGCCTTTCTTAATGGCAATCTTGAAGAGAGTATCTATATGGTCCAACCAGAGGGGTTCATAATTCAGGGTCAAGAGCAAATGGTTTGCAAGCTGAATCGATCCATTTATAGGTTGAAACAGGCATCTAGATCCTGGAATATAAGGTTTGATACCGCGATCAAATCTTATGGATTTGAACAGAATATTGACGAGCCTTGTGTCTACAAGAATATTGTCAATAAGGCTGTAGCTTTCTTAGTCTTGTATGTAGACGACATACTACTCATTGGGAATGATGTAGAGGTTCTTACTGACGTAAAACTGTGGCTAGGAACCCAATTCCAAATGAAAGATTTGGGAGAGGCTCAGTTTGTTCTTGGGATTCAGATCGTAAGGAATCGCAAGAATAAAACGTTAGCACTGTCTCAAGCATCATATATAGATTAGGTGTTATCTAGATATTCGATGCAGAATTCCAAGAAAGGTTCGTTGCCGTTTAAGCATGAAATTCATTTGTCTAAGGAACAGTCTCCTAAGACACCTCAAGAGGTTGAGGACATGAGACAGATTCCGTATGCATCTGCAGTTGGCAGTCTGATGTATGCTATGTTATGCACTAGACCTGACATCTCTTTTGCAGTCGGAATTGTCAGTAGGTACCAGTCTAATCCAGGATATGATCACTGGACCGCCGTTAAACATATCCTCAAGTATCTTAGGAGAACGAGGAACTATGTGCTCGTGTATGGGCCTAAGGATATGATCCTGGCAGGATACACTGACTCTGATTTTCAGACTGATATAGATTCTCAGAAATCTACATCATGATCAGTGTTCACTCTTAACGGAGGGGCTATAGTGTGGAAGAGTATCAAGCAAGGTTGAATTGCTAACTCCACCATGGAGGCTGAATACGTCGCAGCTTGTGAAGCGGCGAAGGAAGCAATATGGCTCAGGAAGTTCTTGACAGATTTGGAAGTTGTTCCAAATATGAATTTGCCCATCACACTTTATTGTGATAACATTGGTGATGTGACAAATTCTAAAGAACCTCGGAGTCATAAGCGTGAGAAGCACATCGAGCGGAAATATCACCTTATCGGGGAGATAGTGCAACGAGAAGATGTGATCGTCACACAGATTGCCTCGGAGCACAACGTTGCTGATCCGTTTACAAAGTCTCTCACGACTAAAGTGTTTGAGAGACACTTGGAGAGTCTGGGGTTGCGAGCTGCTAGATAAGACAGTGGGAGATACTTTGTATTCCTGACCAGCATTTGTCCCACAGACATGTTAGTCCAAGTGGGAGTTTGTTAGGTTTTATGTCCTAACACTCGTGGTTTGTAAACGTTGTAAATGTAATATGTCTATTAAATGCAATAAAGAGTTATTGAGGTTTATTCAGTAAAAGTGTTTATTGAATATAGTGAAACGTGTTTTCATTAACCTGTACCAATAACAAAACCCTTGGTTGAATATGAGTACTTGAGCTTCATGTATGACATGATTGTGGGCCAAGCTCAAGTAGTCAGTCAAAACGGTTTATAGTATACGGATAAGGCCAGGTACCTTATTCTGGTAACACTATTGGATGCGGCTCGCTTTGTATTGTACAAAACAATGTGATCCGAATCGTTTCACATGGAGATGTGTGAGCGGGGACGTCCTATGCAAAGAGTTTGCATTAGACATAACCACGATAAAAGTCATTTTCTCTTTATAACGTCGTTTACCGGTGAGACCGATTTTATCACTATTGATGAGCTAAGGTAACTCGTTCTTAATCCTGAGTTTGCTATGAACTCCTGCTTATTCGAGAGTATCCTTGGACTTGTATGGGTGAGAGTGGCAGGTCGCCCGCTCAATAAGCCTACCAACTTGGGGATAAACTCGAATAGGTAGTGTTGCGTGCTCAGTGTGTGTGTAAATTAGATGCGAAGAGCACTCAGATCATGCAAGTATACATGGTCTGCAGCAAGTGATAAGTATATTTTATATCGTTTTCCCACAGAGATTTGATTAAGTTTATGCTAAGTACAGATTGATTGAAGGAAAATGTAACCGGTGACAAAATGTTATTGGTTGGGTTGCTGCATTAACGATGTGATGCGTGTTAAATTAGATAAGGTAACCAGGAATGAAATGGATTTTGATTCGAGACACAAGATTGTAAAGGACGCAAAGAAAACACAAAGTTACAGCAATGCAAATAAACTAAGGAAACTACCGTCCACGAAAATAGGCTAACTAACTCACATAATAGAAAATAGTATTGCAGGTCTCGTAATACTTTAGCAATAAACTAGCAGCAGATTAACAAACAAGTAAAATCTAAGATAAAGACAACAAGGTTGGCTAAGAATCCTCCATAGGCAGAAACCATGATCATTTAGCAGCAAATTAACATTACATGCATCGTTTTAGCTAGATCTCATACATCTTTTGATTATATGCTTTAGACTCTTAAGTTACTCATATCCAAGTAAGTTTTAAGAACCTATTCATATGTTCATGCTATAAAACGTGTTAGGAAAGTGCCTATTCCTAGACCACTCTCTATCTACCATGAAAGGTGTTGCGTGCTCAATGTGTAAAATAAATAAGCAATAAGAGAGAGAGAGCACTCAGAACATGCAAGCATACATGATCTTATAGCAAGTAGTAAGTATTTTTTCATTCGTTTTCCCACAGAGATTTATTATTAGCTACTCGTGAAGTGTATTGTTAAGAAAGAATGGGTGGATTTGATGGAGTAGAATTGGTTTTAAATTGTCTAATTTCTAAGGAATATGTAAAGGGTAGCAACATAAACAAGTGCAAGTCAAAGATAAACTCAAATGAAAAGAGAAGAGATTAATAAACGAAGAGGAAAATAGCTAAACAGAGTTTTTAACTTAGCAGAATTGCGAGAACAACAATTCTACCGCAATGTTACTAACAGCGAAAGTGTGTAAAATGGAGAAACAAGGGCTACTAACGACTCCTCTATAAGCATTTTCTCACGATTCTCAAGCATTGAATCAACTCACTATGCATCAAACTAACTCAATCTCATGTATCTTCCGATTTCATGCATTAGATTCTTTAGTTTACTCATGTCCAAGTAAGGTCTTAAGCATCTTGTGAAAGCAGAAAGTTATGGTTTGTACTAGGAAAACGCCTATTCCTAGGTCGTTTTCTGGCTACCTTGAAAGGCTAGCATGAGTGTATGACTCTGAACTCTTACTCCTTCCAGAGGTTAGGAGTTCTTTGGACAAAATGGATGGCCAATCGAAATTGCCCGTGGGATGAAGCTTACATACAATCAATGCTTCGAGAGTTATCCTACATGCTTGGTTCACGTTTTTTAGCCTATAGTATTGTCATTAGCATGCCCCTATGTGACTTAGTTACTCATGGATATAGAAAGAACAGAAATAAGAGATGAATTAGACATGCTTAGAAGAGAAATAAACTTAAAACAGCAAGGTAAAACAGTAGCAGCAAAAGATAAGAAGCTGTGAAATAATGAATTGTGCTTTGATTACTTGATTGTTTGAATGAACAAAGGAAAGCTTAAAGTGAATAGCATAAAGACAGAAGACAACGAAATGAAATGAGCTAGCTACTGGAAGAGAAACAACAACTAAACAGAGCTGGAAATTAGAAATAAAAGACAGAAAGCAGTAATTGAGCTTGAACGCCTCGTCGCAAATGCCTCGGCTGAAAGGGAAGAAAGGATAGCCTTGCTTGGATGAATCCAATCAGGAGAGAAGATGAATCTTCTCTCCTTCCTATCAGATTGTCGACTCCAACAGCTGAACCTCTCAAACCAACAGACGGAGAAGAAAAACAGGAGAAAAGATGGAGCTGCGAAGAGACTTCTACGCTTTCGGATGATGATCAAACCCTCTACTTTGACCCCCTTTTATAGTAATCTGCAGGTGCGTTTGGGCCAAGGAGAACCATCCATCTTCAACGTCATACTTCAAAATGGATGGAGGAGAAAGAACGAATCCCTGAAATAACGGAAAATAACAGAAAAGGATCAGTCAACTTACGGATTTCACTTGAAACATTGCGGTTTTAGCAATGTTTCCGCAATGCTGCCGCAATGCACATTTTTCCTTCTTTTACTTCATTTTTCATTCCTTTTCTTTCCTTTTGCACACAAGTCCTAATTTAGATACCTTCTTCTAAATCTCATATATAAGCATAGGTTTAAGCTAAATCCTATCAAAAACACCTAAGAGTGTACATCTTTCTAAGCTAAATAAGTCCTAAAAAGGTCACTTTTGGAGACGTAACACACCCCCAAACTTAAGGTTTTGCTCGTCCTCGAGCAATCTAAGGACTTGCCTAGGCTGCTGTTTCATCTTCTTTAACCACTTACTGACTCCCCTACATTCCTATCTATAGCAGTGTTGTCCTGTGACACACTTCTAAGTTTACAACTATCCTTTTATATTGCTTCTTCTGACTTTGCATGCCTAATACTCCTGTTGTTTCATTAACTCCCTACGACTGATCTACATCCTTTTATCATATCGTGCATCTATCCCTAAGGTTTCAAATTCTACCTAGCTTTACCCCAGACTCAGTACATGCTTCTAGTTTTTATTTTTGAATTACCTAGGATTCCTTAGAGTCATGCCAGTCTTAGTATTAACAGTGACAGTAGTACTTTTAGAGAACAACCTAAACCCTGGCATCACTACATTGGACATACATTCATCTCCCTAAACAACCCTACAAGCTACAACTTTGTGCTCAGCTAATTGGGGATCAGAGTTCTTTTTATTCAGGACATCTAAGCCACAAAGCTGCAACTCCTAGGTATACATTCTTCTTCCCTACTTCTTCCTTTTTTCTTTCTTACTTTGGTGGAGCCTCGCCTTTGGTTGCCTTTTGATGCAATGCCACTTGTGGGTTACACACTTGGCACTGATTACTCAGCAACCCCAGAGAGACTCCCCTCTTTATTCTATTTTTCATTTTTTTTTTCAGCTCATCATTTTTTTGTAAAGGAGAAGAAGAATGCTTATGCTTTAAGGGAGAGAGGAATGTTCCTAGGCCTAGGGTGGCCTCCCCCAAACTTAAACTACTCATTGTCCCCAATGAGTGTCTGAGGTGGCACACCCCCAAACTTGTCCTAGAAGCATCTAGTCTAAGGTAAAACAAAGAGAATCTAAAAGCCCTAGGCATAGACAGAACATTTTAAAAGTTAATATCACAGCAGCAAAAATTTATAAAAACAGTCAGGCAAGGACTTAAAGCTATGCATGCTGACCACTTTTTAGAGGTTAATTTAAACTATCAAAGGGTGTCCTATGACACTCATCCAGCATGCTTTGAGATAAGCTATATAAGGTAGTCAAGATAGCAGCAAAAGACAGAATTTAAACAGAACCAGCCTAGCTAAACAGTCAGTCAAAAATATGCATTTACTAATAAAAATTGCGGTTTCCGCAATTATTTCGCAATAGATACAGGGCAGATATATCAGTGATCAGGGCCCCTATGCATGCCTTTTCCAGTCATTCAAGCTATTCAAAAAGGAAACTAAACTAATGTACCTAATCAGCTACCATCAGACTACACTAAACAAATTTAAATACTACAATTAAAGAACTAAAACAGATCAAAATACTAACTCAAAACAGCATAATTCACATGGTTCAACAAAAAGCAGTTTGATTTTTTTTCTTTTTATTTTAAGGGAACAACAATACTCCCTTGAGTGCCGAGCACTCAGATGTTCTCATCTTCATCATTCCTTCTTGGTCTTGGTGGCGCCCATGGAGTCAGTAGGTTCGTGGGGAACTCAGGGAAGATGCATCCCAATTGGTCAGCGACCTCCTTGTCCCTCGCCTGCGCATATGTGGCCCATTGAGCCATCCTCTTCTGCAGATCCATCAGGCATGCCATGGACAGAGACTGAGCAGCAGCCAAACCATCCAGCTCGAACTCCATGTTCCCTTTCCTTCGCATCCTCAAGCCTGTAGGCAACTCCAAGTGCCCTGTGTAGGCCAGCTGCCTTTCCATTCGCTCGATTGGGACCCCTGCACGTAAGCAGAGCTTAGTAATTGTATTAGGAAAGAAAAGTGGTCCCTTACCCTTCTTGGCGCAGTCAGCAATTGAAGCTGCAATGACCTCGCCCACGTTGATTGTGAGACCTCGCATGATCGCGTAGACCAGCAGCGATCTGCTTTGGTTGATGGTGGTCTCATGGGTCACTGGGGACAGCTTCCTGCGCACAAATGAAAACCATACAGCTGCCTTGGCTGTGAGGTTGGCACTCATGAGAGTGTGCCTCCCATTGCGCGATACTGTCCACGATGCCTCTGGCTGGCCAATGATCCGAATTGCCTCCTCCAGGACAGCTTCTGTTGGCTCATCAACGATCCTTGCATAGTCAGTGTGTTTTTGGCCCTTGAGGCCATAGGCTTCGTTGATCGCCTTCGCTGAGAAGTCCACCTCGACTCCTCTGACCACAGACAGGCCATCCTCAAGATTCATCAAATTGGCGTAAAAGTCATACACCATGCTGGAGTAGGCTGGATTGGGTGGTCTGCACAGCTCCTCCCAGCCGTGATTCGTGATCCCTGCGCGCAAGAATTGCGGTAGGTCTGTGAGGGCGTCTAGGAATCCCTTCTCGTGCAGCAGTTCCCTCTTCCTCAGCTCAGTGCCTCTGGACTCAGCATCAGAGGACACGTACCTCACTGATTGAGGCTCATCTTCAGGGTAAAGCTTGGCTTTCCCTTTGTCTTTCGGTTTGGCTGACTCAGCAGCCTCAATCTTGAGCTTCTTCAGAGACGGCTCATCACTCCCCTTCTCTGATGAAGGCGCCCTCCTGGATTTCTTTTTCTTGGACTTCTTTGGCCGTTTGGCCTTGACAACCTTGGCTGCCTTCTTCTTCAACCTTGCCTTGGTTGTGATCTGCTGGAGGCAATCCCCCAGTGTCTCGTCCATCGAATCATCCCTCTGCGCAGGGCTCTCAGGGCTGGCTTCCCTCAAAGGAGAGAAGACCTCTTCTTCCTCAGCTTCCCCACTACCCTGCATCGATTCTTGATACTCTCCATATGGAAATTCAGGGTCAGGTTGTGGGGAAGTGGGTGATGCTTCAGGGCTCTCTGCTGGTGGGGTGTGTTCAGAACTCTGCGGCGATGGAGGAAGCTCAGGGCTTCGCGCTGGTGGAGATGGCGAAGAGCTCTGCTTGGCTGACTCGTGTGACCGACGATCACTTTCTTGAGTCTCCACAGAGGGAGTCTTTTTCTTGCTCGCTTCTTCGGCCACCGCCATGCTCCACTTGCGTTTCTTGGGTGTTCCTGCTGGTTCAGAGGGTCCAGCAGGTATCTCCGTAACTACCTTCCACTTCTTCTTGCGGATCGGCAGTTTGGGGAGTCGTTCAGTGCGCGCAGCCTCAGCATCTGCAAGGGCAAGAAGTGCTTCCCTCGCAGCAATTTCAGCGTCGTCAGCCCTCTTCTTGGACGCAGATCGTTCAGCTCTCGTTAGCACCATTGTTGAATCGTGGGAATCTGGAAAGAAGAATTGCAGATGAAGAGGGAGAGAGATTTCTTGGAGTTCAGATAATGGGAGAAGCGTACGGATCAGCGCGCTTCCAACGGCTATAAGTAATGATGGAAATCCCAACGGCTATTTCCGTTGCGGATTCTGCAAATCCAGCGCAATTTTAGTGACCGTTGGAGATTTTCTGAGTTTAAATGCCAATCTTCTCTCAACTGAATCTTTGATTTGGCCCAATATCTCCTCGATTTTTTTAGCTTGATTTTATCTCCTTGATTCCCTCTATCGATTCCCTACAAAAAGAAATAAAATCAACATCAAATTCATAATTAAAATCACACAAAAATATACACAAACAATAACCGGAAAAATAGCAAAAAATAAACTAAGGCATTGGCCTCGCATGGACGAGCACAGTGATCACTCGTCCTCTCTCGTTCTTATTTTCACGTTTCAGTCAAGAGGAAGGCCGAGAGAGTCTTCACATCTCCTTCCTCATAGTAGTGCTTCAATCTTGCACCATTAACCATGAACGGTTGCCCTTGCTGCAGGTTCTTAATCTCGATTGCACCATGAACAAACACATTAGTTATTACAAATGGACCTGACCATCTAGACTTAAGTTTGCCTGGAAATAATTTCAATCGTGAATTAAATAATAAGACAAGCTGGCCTTTCTTGAAGTCCTTAATCCTAAGTCTACTATCATGCCAAATCTTTGTCTTTTCCTTATACATTTTAGCATTTTCATAGGACATATGTCTAAGCTCATCAAGCTCATGTAATTGCAAAGACCGCAATGTTCCCGCATCGGTCACGCAATAATTCAACTCTTTTAGTGCCCAAAATGCTTTAATTTCTAATTCGAATGGTAAGTGACATGCTTTGCCATACACAAGTCTATAAGGAGACATACCTAGGGGTGTCTTATATGCAGTCCTATATGCCCAAAGTGATCCGAATCGTTTCACATGGAGATGTGTGAGCGGGGACGTCCTATGCAAAGAGTTTGCATTAGATATAACCACGATAAAAGTCATTTTCTCTTTATAACGTCGTTTACCGGTGAGACCGATTTTATCACTATTGATGAGCTAAGGTAACTCGTTCTTAATCCTGAGTTTGCTATGAACTCCTGCTTATTCGAGAGTATCCTTGGACTTGTATGGGTGAGAGTGGCATGTCGCCCGCTCAATAAGCCTACCAACTTGGGGATAAACTCGAATAGGTAGTGTTGCGTGCTCAGTGTGTGTGTAAATTAGATGCGAAGAGCACTCAGATCATGCAAGTATACATGGTCTGCAGCAAGTGATAAGTATATTTTATATTGTTTTCCCACAGAGATTTGATTAAGTTTATGCTAAGTACAGATTGATTGAAGGAAAATGTAACCGGTGACAAAATGTTATTGGTTGGGTTGCTGCATTAACGATGTGATGCGTGTTAAATTAGATAAGGTAACCAGGAATGAAATGGATTTTGATTCGAGACACAAGATTGTAAAGGACGCAAAGAAAACACAAAGTTACAGCAATGCAAATAAACTAAGGAAACTACCGTCCACGAAAATAGGCTAACTAACTCACATAATAGAAAATAGTATTGCAGGTCTCGTAATACTTTAGCAATAAACTAGCAGCAGATTAACAAACAAGTAAAATCTAAGATAAAGACAACAAGGTTGGCTAAGAATCCTCCATAGGCAGAAACCATGATCATTTAGCAGCAAATTAACATTACATGCATCGTTTTAGCTAGATCTCATACATCTTTTGATTATATGCTTTAGACTCTTAAGTTACTCATATCCAAGTAAGTTTTAAGAACCTATTCATATGTTCATGCTATAAAACGTGTTAGGAAAGTGCCTATTCCTAGACCACTCTCTATCTACCATGAAAGGTGTTGCGTGCTCAATGTGTAAAATAAATAAGCAATAAGAGAGAGAGAGCACTCAGAACATGCAAGCATACATGATCTTATAGCAAGTAGTAAGTATTTTTTCATTCGTTTTCCCACAGAGATTTATTATTAGCTACTCGTGAAGTGTATTGTTAAGAAAGAATGGGTGGATTTGATGGAGTAGAATTGGTTTTAAATTGTCTAATTTCTAAGGAATATGTAAAGGGTAGCAACATAAACAAGTGCAAGTCAAAGATAAACTCAAATGAAAAGAGAAGAGATTAATAAACGAAGAGGAAAATAGCTAAACAGAGTTTTTAACTTAGCAGAATTGCGAGAACAGCAATTCTACCGCAATGTTACTAACAGCGAAAGTGTGTAAAATGGAGAAACAAGGGCTACTAACGACTCCTCTATAAGCATTTTCTCACGATTCTCAAGCATTGAATCAACTCACTATGCATCAAACTAACTCAATCTCATGTATCTTCCGATTTCATGCATTAGATTCTTTAGTTTACTCATGTCCAAGTAAGGTCTTAAGCATCTTGTGAAAGCAGAAAGTTATGGTTTGTACTAGGAAAACGCCTATTCCTAGGTCGTTTTCTGGCTACCTTGAAAGGCTAGCATGAGTGTATGACTCTGACTCTTACTCCTTCCAGAGGTTAGGAGTTCTTTGGACAAAATGGATGGCCAATCGAAATTGCCCGTGGGATGAAGCTTACATACAATCAATGCTTCGAGAGCTATCCTACATGCTTGGTTCACGTTTTTTAGCCTATAGTATTGTCATTAGCATGCCCCTATGTGACTTAGTTACTCATGGATATAGAAAGAACAGAAATAAGAGATGAAGTAGACATGCTTAGAAGAGAAATAAACTTAAAACAGCAAGGTAAAACAGTAGCAGCAAAAGATAAGAAGCTGTGAAATAATGAATTGTGCTTTGATTACTTGATTGTTTGAATGAACAAAGGAAAGCTTAAAGTGAATAGCATAAAGACAGAAGACAACGAAATGAAATGAGCTAGCTACTGGAAGAGAAACAACAACTAAACAGAGCTGGAAATTAGAAATAAAAGACAGAAAGCAGTAATTGAGCTTGAACGCCTCGTCGCAAATGCCTCGGCTGAAAGGGAAGAAAGGATAGCCTTGCTTGGATGAATCCAATCAGGAGAGAAGATGAATCTTCTCTCCTTCCTATCAGATTGTCGACTCCAACAGCTGAACCTCTCAAACCAACAGACGGAGAAGAAAAACAGGAGAAAAGATGGAGCTGCGAAGAGACTTCTACGCTTTCGGATGATGATCAAACCCTCTACTTTGACCCCCTTTTATAGTAATCTGCAGGTGCGTTTGGGCCAAGGAGAACCATCCATCTTCAACGTCATACTTCAAAATGGATGGAGGAGAAAGAACGAATCCCTGAAATAACGGAAAATAACAGAAAAGGATCAGTCAACTTACGGATTTCACTTGAAACATTGCGGTTTTAGCAATGTTTCCGCAATGCTGCCGCAATGCACATTTTTCCTTCTTTTACTTCGATTTTCATTCCTTTTCTTTCCTTTTGCACACAAGTCCTAATTTAGCTACCTTCTTCTAAATCTCATATATAAGCATAGGTTTAAGCTAAATCCTATCAAAAACACCTAAGAGTGTACATCTTTCTAAGCTAAATAAGTCCTAAAAAGGTCACTTTTGGAGACGTAACAAAAGGCTAACATGAATGAATGACTCTGAATTCTTACTCCTTCTGGAGGTTAGGAACTCTTTAGAACAAAATGGATGGCCAGTCGAAAATGTCCATGGGATGAAGTTCACACTCATTCAATGCATTCATGCTTATTTACATGCTGAATTCACATAGTTATGTCCTACAAATTCATCTTAACAAACCTTTGTAAAACTAGCTACTCATGGCTTTAGAAAAACTCAACAAAACTAATTGATTGCTCATAAAAATAGAAGAAATCAACAAAACTAATTGATTACTTGTGGAAATAAAAGAACTCAACAAAACTAATTGATTACTTATGATAAACAGATTCAGTAATAATTCGAAAAGCAAAAACACAATTCAATCCGAAAGCAATAACTAAAGGAAAGCAATAGAATAGGTGAAGGCCCGATTGTCCACAATTCGCCTCGGTTGAAGGAGAAGAATGTCTTGTCAGGAATCTTTCCTTCTTCCGCCAAAGAGGTTTCTTCTCGGATCTGATGATTGAGAAGATCTCTCTTGGGATTTTCGGGTTTTCGAATCTCTTCACCGTAAAGTTGATTGATTTTCCTTGCTTCATCTTGCTCTCTTATATAGCCTTTAGTGGTTCCATAGTCTGCTCCCTAATCACAGATCTCCATCCAAATTAGGGAAACAACCTCATACGTGGCAGCTACAGAAGGGCCGGCGGCTAACAAACTCACCTACAAAAGAGCTGCCAGTATTGCGATTGCGTTGCGATCGCAAAGCTCTGTTTTCGGTTGCCCTTCTTCTAATCCCATTGCGCTCCTCGCTGATGGAGCGACATGCGCAGCGGAGGCGATTTCGGACCGATGATACTCTAATTTCATCAATTTAACAAATAGAAAACATGCTCTTAAAGCGAAAATTAAGAAAAATAGAAAACATACCCTTGAAGTTCTACTTTTCTTCGCGTTCCGCCGGCGTTCTTCGTCATGAACTCTTCAAGTCTTTTCTCACGAACGCGCTGAGGACCACCCGAGGTAGTCCCGCTATCCTCGGCGCCGCGCAACGGAGTTGTGGGACTCCGTTACAAGAGAAAATAAAAGAAATAAAAAGAAGGAGAAGAAGAAGAAGGAAAGCTTGAAGATGGCCGTGGGTTTCACAAAGCTACCAAAACAGAAGCTTTAGCCATTGAGAAAAAAAAAATGAAACTTCTTTCATTTTAACAACACAAAAACCCACTCACAACTCTTGCTAAGCCAAATGGCGGGTATGCATAAAACCACCATATATATATATATATTATTAATAAAATTAATCCATAATTAATTTTAAATAATAATAAATATTTTATTTATTAAACTTTTTAATAAATAAATAAAATATATATATATATATATATATATATATTTATTTAATTAAACTTTTAATTAATTAATATTATTTAATTCAATATCAAATATTAATTAAATAATATGGTTAAACCCGGTTTTCCGAAAACCGACTTTTTTTTACACATGAATCCTATTCATGTTTTAGGCCATTCTCATATTTAAATCATATTTAAATATGTCGATATTTAAATCATATTTAAATATATCCATCCTTCTTCCAAAAACCGAATTTGAACAATTCAAATTCTTTTCATTTTTCTTTTATTTTCTCTTATATTGTTGCACGGCGTTATCCGAGCTAGCCAGGAGAACCTAAAAGACCTACAGATCATGAGCTCCAACGATACGAGATTATTCGGTCAAAACTCTTTTAACCCGAATCAATCAACTTTCGTTAACCCCCGGAGACTCCACTATAGTCCGAGGGCTGCACTTCCCTCACTGTAGATATATTGTGTCCTCTTGATATAACCGTCATGGGCAAGTCGACCCTTCACAGGTTGTTCGTAACCACAGCTGGGTCATTTAAACCGTTTAACCCCTGCGTTACGTCTTTGTTCCTTAAGTACCACTGACACCTCTAATGAACAATTGATCAGTGGTCCAACCAACAGATCAGAAACCCTCTCTAACGAGGAGAGGGTAGGCGCCTATTGTTCAAGCCCCGGAGTCAGCTATTAAGGGAACAACCTATCTACTAACCCTGAAGAGCGGGTTAGGAGTAAACTCCATCTTACTACACTATGTCCCCAGCTACCTATTGGACTTTATCCCTGAGATGGTAGGCTTATTGAGCGGACATTCTGCCACTCTCACCCATACAAATCTAAGGATACTGTCTAATAAGCAGGAGTTCATAGTAAGCTCAGGATTGAGATCGAGTTACCTAGGCCATCAGATGAAATAGTCGGTCTCTTCAGTAAACGGCGTTATAAAGAGAGAGCGACTTTTCGTGGTTCAGTCTTACGCAAACTCATCGCGTAGGACGCCCCCGCTCGCACATCTCGATGTGAAACGACTCGGATCACATCGTTTTGTACAATACAAAACGGGCCGCATCCAATAGTGTTACCAGGATAAGGTACCCACCCTTATCCATATACTATAGACCGTTTTGACTGTCTACTTGAGCTTGACCCACATTCATGTCATACATGAAACTCAAGTACTCATGATCGTCAAGGGTGTTGGTCATTGGTATAGATTAATGCAAACACGTTTCACTTTATTCCAGCAAACACCTTTACTGAATAAAACTTAATAACTCATTATTACTAAATAGATAAATTACAAACATATCTGTTTACAAACCACGAGTTTTAGGACATTAAACCCAACAAACTCCCACTTGGACTTAAACGTCCGTGGTGTACATGTTGGCGAAGAGAACTATAATATCATATATCTATAGTCTTCTCCCACTATCCTATTTAGCAACCCGGAGCCCTAAACTCTTTAGGTATCTCTCAAACACTTTAGCCGTGAGAGACTTAGTAAACATTTCAGCATGAAGTACTATGAGGCATTCCATGTGACCATCACATCTCCTCATCCGCACTACTTAAGAGGTCAAAACCCACTTTATTGAAGTTGTTATACAAGCTGCAACTAATTTTAGCTTTTATAGAGGAATCAACAATACAACTCTTGTATTCCATTCCTTTATACTATGACAAATTATTAACCGATATAACTGACAGCTCCCACTGCATAAAACATATCGGGTCATCTATCTCAGAAGAGATAGATCTAACCCAAGATGTGTTAATGTGTAGGGACAGCACCTCATAACATCGATTACTAACAACTTTTGTCAATATCAGATGTTAGGAGACTATACTAGCGATTTGTTCTTGCGACTCAGATTAACCTGAATCCTTAGAATAAACTAAGCCTCTCCCAGATCACATACCTGGAAATGGGTCGCTAGTTTATGCTTAAGAGCCAGAAACTACATCCTATAACATTCTGAATGAATAGGACATCAATTACGGAAACATATTATGAAAGCTATAGTATTGATAAAACATTTGGCCAGCAAAGTTTATCAATAACATGTATAAGCCATAAGATTTGATTTGAACATCAAACCTTAATCATTCAAGATTAAGTTCCTAGTTCCAATCTATAAAAGAATTGAATAAGCTAACAAAACAGTTTTGTTCTTAATCTTGTATATGACTCTCAGAGAGATTATGACTTATAGACACTCTAATCAAGATAGCTAGTCTTGATTTCTATTTATCTTATCCTATCTAATATAGAATAAGAAAAAATAGATGAGAGTAGTCTAACAACTTACGTCTGGTAACAAGTAAACAAGTTGATACACAATCAACCTCTTCACTTTGGGACAGTCCCATTACCAGAAAGTCAAGCCTTAAAAGATACTTATAGGCTCACCTTAGAGGCTCGGTCATTTAACCCCTCGAAGATCTACAGCTTCGAACCATTGGTCCTTGTCTAAATAATTTATTGTCTAATTAAAGACAACGAATCCTCAAGTCATCATCTGGTATGATAACTTGAGTTTTATAGACAAACCAATAAGTTAGGGTTTTCTCAACTATTGAGAATAACCAACTCTACTATCAACAACCCTTGTTGATTTAGATATAGCTTTCCTCTAATACGCCTAGTCTTAACATCCATGTTGTTTTCTGAATTAAATAGTACATAACAGTATACATCTTTTGTAAAATGAACCGTTCATTTATTTACACCAAAAGATACTTATATACATATGCTCAAAAATACAGAAATATGTACAACTTAATTACACATATCACATATGTGATTTAGGTTCATACAGACAACAACATCATAAGCACAAAACTCCCACTGTGCAGCTGAATAGACGTCTTCTCAAGTCATCCAGCACAGAGAAACCGACAATCAGGAACTAGTTTCCTGAAAGAAAAACAAACATGATTAGTGGTTCCTGAAAAACATTCAGGTATGACATTCATAAATCCACTATACATGTTTAGACAAATAAATCTCATTTACCTTGTCGTTATTTCTCGGCATGTTTCTCTGCAAGGTATTCCGGGCAATTGCGCTTCCAATGCCCTTCTTCGTTACAATGGAAACACTTCTCTTTGTCCGAAGACTTTACCTTGGCCACAACAATAGGGGCTTTGCCCTTTCTCCTATTCCTCTTCTTTTTACGAATAGTCCTACTACTCGTAGCAGTTGCTTCAGACTTACTCCCAGACCCAGCCCCCTTCAGGAACTTCTTCGAAGTGACTACATTAGCCTCCTTCTCTTTTCCTTTAGAGGCATGAAGGGTCTGGTAAGTCTGCAACTCGTGCAGAAGAGTGGTCAAGTTGAATTCTATCTTATTCATGACCATATTTGATCTGAAATTCAGGAAACTCTGCGGGAGAGATTCCAAGATAAAACTTACTTGACTCTTCTCGTCAATCGCAGCTCCGTTCACTTCTGCCGTCATGAAGTGGACCATCATGTTAAGGACATGTTCCCTAACAGAGGTTCCTTCCTTCATTCGAGCATTATAAACGAATTTGAGGGCTTCATGGCGAAGAGACGAGGATGGTTGTCCAAACATCTCTTGCAATGAAAACATGATTTCTTTAGCAGAAACCATAACCTCATGCCTCTTGGCCAAGACATCTTGCATGCTTGCCAAGATATAGACTCGGGCTTTATCATTAGCCCTAATCCAGCGATCGTACGCCTCACGAACAGTTCGTGAAGCGTTTGAGCCAGGAGTTGGAGGACAGTCCTCCGTCAAGACAAATCTTAGGTCATCCAATACAAGAATCGTATTCAGATTGGATTTCCAAGTTCCGTAATTCTCTCCGGTAAGTTTGTCGTTAGCTAATAATTGTACAAAAGAGCTCGCCATGCTGAAAAAGAATGTAAACCTATTAGTGAAACGATTTTAACCTATTTAAACCAATTAAAAAGATACTTTAGCAGTAAATAAAGTACCCAAACTCTTTATTTACTAGCTACGATACTTTAGTAAGTCAGAATGGTCCCTACCGTAGGGTAGGTGAGCACTCCTTTACTAAATCAAGACATTCTTGACTAAATGCTATCACCAGAATAACTCATATTCCTATAGTATCTTAGTTATCGTTTTTGGTCTGGATTTACTAACTCCTTAGCAAATCCTGTAAGTGTGACCCTCCATTTTTAGAATGCACAGAACGGCCCCAACATAGCAACCGTATGGAATGTCAGTGTTGGGAATGGCCCTATGTTTCTTTATCCATAAATGGTGACTGAGGTGTTCGATCTCCCATGCCCAGCCCTCCGTTTGGATGGTGCCCCAAGGGCAGCCTGCAGGCGGAACATGGGAATCTCACGGTTCAATCCAACGGAGGAGACCACAGGAAGCACCGACGCACTTCCTTCTCCCACTTACTATAGACACTTACTCCATTCACCTTGCTATTGAAAGTTGCAAACACCACCCGTCTGGAGATGCCCCATATGGCATCATGAGGCCAAGCAAAATTCTCACGTTGTGAACTTTAGGGAGTGCGTAGCAGGAGAGGGATATATCATATATTCCTTCTCAACACATCTACTAAGCATCGTAAGACGGTAATTTTAGGGTAAATACTCCAGGTTTTATCCGGCTAAGAATATAAAACCTAAAGTCTAGGCAAACTATTTACCTGAGATGTCTAGGTTATTAACAGATTTAATTAACCTCACACCTCTCATGCACGCTCATAAAGCCTGGTTAACTTTACTCAAGTACCAGATCGTCCCCAGGTAGGAGGTGTTCCGTAAACCGTCAGCTTAAATACCTCCAACCTCGAACATGATTTCACTGGGTGAGTTTCTCATAACCTTAGCATTTATGAGATAACGACCTATTCATCTAATGAACCCGATCGTCTTATTAACCCTAAATGAACATGCTCTTTTCTTTGTTATAGTTTTTAAAAGTCTAAGTAATTTTTACAACGCTTGCAAAAGCAGACTTTCTATAACAATTATCTATATGCTTCTCAAACATACAATTGCTAAGGCATGCCAAGTTGAATATTTAACTTCATAATCAATATAACACTTATATCGATTATGCTCTTTAAACATACAACTCCTAATTCATAAATTAATATAACACTTATATCAATTTTTAATGAATTAAGCATGCATCATATACATTATAACAATTATAACATACAATATGCATAAAACTAATGTTGGATGTTTTAATTTCATAATTAATATAACACTTATATTAATTATTCTATTAAGTAAACAACATCAAATTCATGAATTAATATAACTCTTATATTAATACTCATGAATTAAACATGCATATACATTACAACACTTATAATATACAATAAGCATAAAACTAGGATAACCAATATTGTACGTTTAATTTCATAATTAATATAACGCTTATATCAATTTCTCTATTAAACTAACAACATCAAATTCACGAATTAATATAACTTTTATATTAATTCACATGAATTCCTAAATATGCATACTATATATTATAACACTTATAACATATTTACTATGCATGGAGCATGCTTCCTACGGTGGGATTTTAAATCTATATGGCATACGTTATGCACATACAAACATGGATTTTAATTAAAACATACATTCACAATGCATAATTAATTAAACACACTAAAGTGGATCGATTTTGGCATTTACCAAGCAATAACTAATTTATTACAAGCTTGAACAACAAGCTACGTCTTGAGCGGACTTCGAACTCTTCGCACCGCCTTGGACCAGCTTGCTCCCCCGAACGCTTCGGCCAATTTCTCTTCAAGTTTCTCATTTGTATCGCCTAGAACGAGTTTGAACTTATACCGAACATTTCGGCGAGTTCCAAACTCAAACTTCTTTCACAAAGAAACCTATATGGACTCTAATGACTCTAAAAATACAGACGCTTCAGCACACATTAAAGCCCATACATTCTCGGGCAATTACAAATAATGAAATTCAAATAGAAACTATGCCAAAATCGATTTTCACTTTAGACATCCATTCAGAAACAATTTCTAAATTAAAATACCCACCAACTTAAATTGATGCAAATTGAGTTAATCACAAAATCGCTCTTATACCAATTGATGGAGCGACATGCGCAGCGGAGGCGATTTCGGACCGATGATACTCTAATTTCATCAATTTAACAAATAGAAAACATGCTCTTAAAGCGAAAATTAAGAAAAATAGAAAACATACCCTTGAAGTTCTACTTTTTTTCGCGTTCCGCCGGCGTTCTTCGTCACGAACTCTTCAAGTCTTTTCTCACGAACGCGCTGAGGACCACCCGAGGTAGTCCCGCTGTTCACACGAGATTTCGATATAGGAGAAATTTGATACGTGGAAATGAACTTGAATTTTATTGATTTTGATGTATATATGAGTGTTACAGTCTCTAATATTTATCCTCTGATGCTTTCTCTCCAATGTAGACGTTTGCTTTGGGCTGGTTGATTTCCTGGATCGGCCTGTCGGCTTATTGATCTTTGGAGCGGCCCGTTGATATTTGGAGCGACCTGTTGACTTGTTGATCTTGAAGTTGTTGATCTTTTGAAGAGGCCTGCTGACTTGTTGATCTTGATGTCGTTGATATTTGGAGCGGCCGGTTGATTTGTTGTTGAAGTATGTAGTCTTTGAATCTTCTGAACTCTGAGTCTTTGATGCCTCTGAATTCTCTGGACTCTGATTGCTGGAGCTTCTGACTTCTCTGGATTCTGGCTCAAAGCTGAATATCTAGAATGAATGGTGGCCTCCTCTATTTATAGAGTTTGATGGACCTAGTATGGGCTTGGGCCTGATTGACTTTTGGCCCAACTTTTGGGCTTTTATTTATTTGGGCTTAATCCATTTATTTTCAATAACTTGGATTATTTAAACTTAGCCCAAAATTATTTTTAGCGGGTTAAATAGCTTCGGGTCCAACCGCCATGTGGCAAGGTTTGATTGGACTCGTTTGAGGGACATGTGGCATAATTTGATTTGCCGATTTTATATGTCTCTTAATTTAAATTGAGGACAGGTGTAACTTTGTAATTGGTCCTAAATTTATAAATATATATTTTTATCATTAACTTGAATTAACTCAAATTAATGATCTGTCAATTTGTGATTGACCGAAATTTATTATTCAACAAATGCCCCCTTTTCGAAATTTATGCACCTATATGCGTGCGTGAATTTCAGAAAGAAAGAAATAATGTCATTTGAAATATATGATATGATATATAAACAAAATTTTAATTTATTGATTTTGATGGGCAACATGAATTTGATACACGACTCCGAAATATTTTATTTTCAAAGTCAACACTAAATGTTTTGACGTTTCAACTTTTGACTTTTTTTTTTTTTTTTTTTTTTTTTTTTTTCTTAATGTCAAATATATTGAAACAAAGTATCCAAAATTTAGCTTTCATCAATGTAATCAAAATAATGAATCAAACAAATTTAATTGGCCAAAGTTTTGACATTTGCATTTAGGAAAAAATTTCCTCCTAATTGAAATATAGATTAGGAATTAGATTTTTCCTTAAGATTTTTTTTTTAGACCAAAATTTTGACTTTTGCATTTAAGAAAATTTTCCTCCTAATTGAAACATGGATTAGGAATTAGATATTTCCTTAATAAATTTTTTTTTATGTCAAATTTTATTATTTTGGACACATGAATGGGGTAAGATATTTTTCTTAATAAAAAAAGTAGGAAACCTCCTTATTTGATTAACCCAAAATTTTGACTTTTTGCATTTAAGAAAAATTCTCTCCTAATTGAAATATGGATTAAGAATTAGATTTTTTCTTAAAGAAAAAGTAGATTTTTTTTTATGTCAAATTTTATTATTTTGGACACATGAATGAGGTAAAATATTTTACCTTAATAAAAAAAGTAGAAACCTTTTGATTAACCCAAAATTTTGACTTTTTGCATTTAAGAAAAATTCTCTCCTAATTGAAATATGGATTAGGAATTAGATTTTTCTTTAATGAAAAAGTAGGGATTTTTTTTTTATGTCAAATTTTATTATTTTGGACACATGAATGGGGTAGGATATTTTTCTTAATCAAAAAGTAGGAAACCTCCTTATTTGATTAACCCAAAATTTTGACTTTTTGCATTTAAGAAAAATTCTCTCCTAATTGAAATATGGATTAAGAATTAGATTTTTCTTTAATGAAAAAGTAGATTTTTTTTTTTATGTCAAATTTTATTATTTTGGACACATGAATGAGGTAAAATATTTTACCTTAATCAAAAAGTAGGAAACCTTTTGATTAACCCAAAATTTTGACTTTTTGCATTTAAGAAAAATTCTCTCCTAATTGAAATATGGATTAGGAATTAGATTTTTCCTTAATGAAAAAGTAGGGATTTTTTTTTATGTCAAATTTTATTATTTTGGACAATGAATGAGAGTAAGATATTTTACCTTAATCAAAGAGTAGGAAACATCCTTATTTGATTAGGCCAAAATTTTCACCAAAAACATAGAAATTCCTTGTTGTGACCTAAATCTTCTCTTATAAATTGAAGGCAATTGCATGAACTCATACACAATTCAGTCCATAGAAAGAGCTTTTGGTATGCCCCAAAACCTTTTATTTTTCCAACACCTTTTTTATTTTTATTTTTTTAACTTGACTTCTAATCTTCATATTTTCTTCTTCTTTTTGTAGGTCTTGGATTCCTCTTTTGCTCGTAGCAATAAGCGTTCTTCAAGCTATTTTATTTGCGTTATCGGTAAGCGAAAAAAATTGTTTGAAACTCTATTTCTTACCTTTAACTGTTGCAAATTTCAACCCATTTGTTTTGATTTTTGGTATTTTTTTTTTTAATGTTTTTGGTATTTTTTTTGTTTTTGTTTTTGTTGTTTTTTTTTAAACTGTTTCTTTTTCTGTTTTAAAATAAACTTCTTTTTTTTTTTATGCTGTTTTTCTTTTTTAAATCTGTTTTTTTTAATTATTTTTTTAAAGCTGTTTTTAAATCTTTTTTTTTTCTTTTTTAAAACTATTTTTTTTTCCTTTCTAAAACTGTTTTTATTTTTTTATTTTTTATTTTTTTTTAAAAGCTGTTATTAAATTATTTTTATTCTTTTTTTTAAAACTGGTATTTTTTTTTTTTTTTAAAGTTGTTATTAAATCTTTTTTTTTTCTTTTTTTAAAACTGTTTTTTTTTTTTTTATTATTTTTTTTAAAGCTGTTTTTAAATCTTTTTTTTTTCTCTTTTTTAAATTTGTTTTTTTTTTTTCTTTTCTAAAACTGTTTTTTTTTTATTATTTTTTTAAAGCTGTTTTTAAATCTTTTTTTTTTCAATTTTTTTTTTTTTTTTTTTTGAACATTTTTGTTTTCCAACTATTTCATAGCTGTACTAGTGGCCTGTGCTCTCCATCTGAAAAGGTACCAATTTCATACTCAACTTTTTTTTTTTTTTTTTTTTTTTTTTTTTTTTAACAAGTTAAAGTATGCATTTTTGTTTGATGATGCTCCTATTGAATATGCATTTGCAAATTGTTTTGATTTCTCCGTAGAACTTTTGTCCATTGCTATGGTAAACTGTTTAGATCTTGTGTGCATCACTTTGTCTTGTCATTATTGATCTTGATTTGCTAGTAAAATGTCTTCTACTTAGTGCTCACCAACTTCAACAGTGATGCCACTTATGTCTAGACACTTCACCTTTGGTGATTGTTGTAGCCTGACAGGAGTGTTCGCCATCTCCACCTACATTGATGTCGCTTCTGTCTAGACACTTCACCTTTGGTGATTGTTGTAACCTGACAGGAGTGCTCGCCAGCTCCACCTACATTGATGTGACTTCTGTCTAGACACTTCACCTTTGGTGATTGTTGTAACCTGACAGGAGTGCTCGCCAGCTCCACCTACATTGATGTCTCACTTCTGTCTAGACACTTCACCTTTGGTGATTGTTGTAACCTGACAGGAGTGTTCGCCAGCTCCACCTACATTGATGTCACTTCTGTCTAGACACTTCACCTTTGGTGATTGTTGTAACCTGACAGGAGTGCTCGCCAGCTCCGCCTACAGTGATATCACTTCTGTCTAGACACTTCACCTTTGGTGATTGTTGTAACCTGACAGGAGTGCTCGCCAGCTCCACCTACATTGATGTCTCACTTCTGTCTAGACACTTCACCTTTGGTGATTGTTGTAACCTGACAGGAGTGCTCGCCAGCTCCACCTACATTGATGTCTCACTTCTGTCTAGACACTTCACCTTTGGTGATTGTTGTAACCTGACAGGAGTGCTCGCCAGCTCCGCCTGCAGTGATATCACTTCTGTCTAGACACTTCACCTTTGGTGATTGTTGTAACCTGACAGGAGTGCTCGCCAGCTCCACCTACATTGATGTCTCACTTCTGTCTAGACACTTCACCTTTGGTGATTGTTGTAACCTGACAGGAGTGCTCGCCAGCTCCGCCTGCAGTGATATCACTTCTGTCTAGACACTTCACCTTTGGTGATTGTTGTAACCTGACAGGAGTGCTCGCCAGCTCCACCTACATTGATGTCTCACTTCTGTCTAGACACTTCACCTTTGGTGATTGTTGTAACCTGACAGGAGTGCTCGCCAGCTCCACCTACATTGATGTCTCACTTCTGTCTAGACACTTCACCTTTGGTGATTGTTGTAACCTGACAGGAGTGTTCGCCAGCTCCACCTACATTGATGTCACTTCTGTCTAGACACTTCACCTTTGGTGATTGTTGTAACCTGACAGGAGTGCTCGCCAGCTCCGCCTACAGTGACATCACTTCTGTCTAGACACTTCACCTTTGGTGATTGTTGTAACCTGACAGAAGTGTCCACCAAATCAAACAGTGATGTCGCGCCACACATTTTTTTTATTTTGTTCATGATGTGAGATGATGATGATGATTTTTTTTTTTTTTTTATTCTGGACTGAGCTTAAAGTTTCCTTCAAGTTGCCTACGTACCCTTTAACAAAAGGGATCAAGTCATAACGTAGTTCATTACACATACATTTTTTTTTTCTTTTTTCATTAATTTTTTTGGAGGCCGTTCGCAATTTTAACTCATGCGGGCTAGGAGTACCATGCATTTTAGGCTCTTGCGATAAGGAGCGTTACATTTTACGCATAGTATTTCTTCAGAAACTTTCCGTTGATCAGACCAATTCTGAGTCCGTCTTTGTCAACTATCTTGTATGCTCCATTCGTGTAGACTTCTTTCACAACGTAGGGTCCGTCCCATTTAGGAGTGAACTTATTCCCTGTATGTCGAGTTGTTATAATAGGTCTTCGAACTGCTAGCACGAGCTCCCCAACTTGGAATGAGCGAGGTCGTATCTTTTTGTCGAAAGCTTTACACATGCGTGCTTGATAGCATTCTAATGTTTGCTGCGCGTCTAGTCTTTTTTCATCCAATGCCTCTAATTCTTGGAGACGTAACTTGGCATTATCCTCAACAGTGAGTCCTTCTTGAACTGCCATTCGTAACGATGGGATTTCTCTCTCCAAAGGGAGAACAGCTTCTACTCCATAGACAAGAGAATAAGGTGTGGCTCCTGTCGGAGTACGATAGGTAGTTCGATATGCCCATAATGCTTCGCCGATTCTTTCTTGCCAGTCTCTTTTCGTTTTTGATACTACTTTCTTCAACAGGTTGCATAACGTCTTGTTAAATGCTTCAGCTAAACCATTTGCCGCGGCATTGTACATAGAAGAATTAAATTGCTTGAAGCTAAACTTTTCGCATAACTTGTCCATTAAGCTGTTAGAAAATTGTCTCCCATTGTCGGTCACAATGCGATGAGGAATGCCGTATCGATAGATGAGATGATTACGAACAAAATCAGCTACATTTTCTTTCTTTGCTTCTTTTAATGCAACGGCTTCAGCCCATCTTGAGAAATAATCTGTCGCCGCAAGAATATAAGAATGCCCTGCTGATGATTTAGGTGTTATTGGCCCGACAAGGTCAAGTCCCCAAGCTTCGAATGGCCATGAGGCTACAGTTGGATGAAGTGGCTCCGGAGATTGATGTATGAAGTTGGCATGAAATTGACAAGCTTCACATTTCTTCGCGTACTGCATCGAGTCTTGAACCATCGATGGCCAATAATAACCCATCCTTTTCAGCTGAAAATGAAGTTTTGGCCCGGATTGGTGAGCTCCACAGAGGCCTGAATGAGCTTCTTCTAAGGCTTGTGTTGATTCTTCTTTTCCTAAGCATCGAAGAAAAAGACCCTCATATGAGCGGCGATATAGAACATCTTTGTAGTGGATGAATCGAGATGCTCTTCTCCGTATCTCAGTTTTATGTCGCACATCAATGGGAAGCTTTCCATGCTGTAGATAATCTATAATCGATTGTCTCCAATCTTCTTCTTCAACCACATAGACGGATATTACATTGGTTTCTTGACTTTCTTTTTCAGTCGGTGGTACAATCCATCTTTGACAAAGTGGGATGTTTAAAACTTCACTTTCTGAAATTGAAAGAGCCGTGGCCAGATTTGCCAACGCATCTGCCTTTGTATTTTCAGTTCTTGGAACATGCTCTATCGTCATACTTTCAAAATTTTCTAATAGTTGCCTGGCATAATTGAAGTAAGGTATTAAATCTTCATGTTTTACCTCGTATTGGAGTAACAATTGATTGATTATCAATTTTGAATCTCCATAGATTTCTATATAACTCACCCCAATTTCTATGGCTATTTGAAGACCCATAATGAGCGCTTGGTATTCGGCAACATTATTCGAACATACTTCTCCGAATGTGAAGCTATATGGTAACATATGTTTTTCAGGCGAGATAAATATTACGCCTGCTCCTGCGCCATTCCTTCGAGCTGCCCCGTCAAAATACATAGTCCAAGGTTCAACAATTTCGACGTAGAAGATTTCTTCGTCAGGCAAGTCTTCCGATAATTTCCAGTCTGATGGCACTGGATGATCTGCCAAGAAGTCTGGCAAGGCTTGCCCCTTCACCGCCTTTTGCGGAACGTAGACGATATCATATTGCTGAAGTAAGATTGCCCACTTAGCCAATCGTCCTGAGATAATCGGCCGGGATAAGACATATTTGATTGGGTCTGCCTTCGCCACCAAATGCACTGTGAACGCTTGCATATAATGCCTTAGTTTATCGATGGCAAAGAAAAGTGAAAGACACATCTTCTCGATGGGTGAATAATTCAGTTCTGCCCCATTCAAAGTTCTACTTAGATAATAAAGGGCACACTCTTTACCTTTCTCTCTTTCTTGTGCTAGCAATGCCCCAAGCGATCTTTCTTGTGCAGTAATATACAATATTAATGGTTTTTCTGCTATGGGAGCGCTTAAAACTGGAGGGTTGAGCAAATATTTCTTTATGCTATCAAAAGCATTTTGACATGCTTTGTCCCACTCAAATGTCGTATCCTTCCTCATCAATCTTTGGAATGGTTGACATCGACCTGCTAGATTAGAGATGAACCTTCTGATATAAGCCAGTCGTCCTTGAAGACTCCTTAGTTCATGTAAGTTTCGCGGCTCTGGCATCTTCGTCAGGCAAGTCTTCCGATAATTTCCAGTCTGATGGCACTGGATGATCTGCCAAGAAGTCTGCCAAGGCTTGCCCCTTCACCGCCTTTTGCGGAACGTAGACGATATCATATTGCTGAAGTAAGATTGCCCACTTAGCCAATCGTCCTGAGATAATCGGCCGGGATAAGACATATTTGATTGGGTCTGCCTTCGCCACCAAATGCACTGTGAACGCTTGCATATAATGCCTTAGTTTATCGACGTAGAAGATTTCTTCGTCAGGCAAGTCTTCCGATAATGCCTTAGTTCAACAATTTCGACGTAGAAGATTTCTTCGTCAGGCAAGTCTTCCGATAATTTCCAGTCTGATGGCACTGGATGATCTGCCAAGAAGTCTGCCAAGGCTTGCCCCTTCACCGCCTTTTGCGGAACGTAGACGATATCATATTGCTGAAGTAAGATTGCCCACTTAGCCAATCGTCCTGAGATAATCGGCCGGGATAAGACATATTTGATTGGGTCTGCCTTCGCCACCAAATGCACTGTGAACGCTTGCATATAATGCCTTAGTTTATCGATGGCAAAGAAAAGTGAAAGACACATCTTCTCGATGGGTGAATAATTCAGTTCTGCCCCATTCAAAGTTCTACTTAGATAATAAAGGGCACACTCTTTACCTTTCTCTCTTTCTTGTGCTAGCAATGCCCCAAGCGATCTTTCTTGTGCAGTAATATACAATATTAATGGTTTTTCTGCTATGGGAGCGCTTAAAACTGGAGGGTTGAGCAAATATTTCTTTATGCTATCAAAAGCATTTTGACATGCTTTGTCCCACTCAAATGTCGTATCCTTCCTCATCAATCTTTGGAATGGTTGACATCGACCTGCTAGATTAGAGATGAACCTTCTGATATAAGCCAGTCGTCCTTGAAGACTCCTTAGTTCATGTAAGTTTCGCGGCTCTGGCATCTTCTGAATGGCATCGATCTTGGACTGGTCGATTTCAATCCCTCGATGCTTTACTACGAAACCAAGAAACTTTCCTGATGTCACGCCGAATGCACATTTGAGAGGATTCATTTTCAATTGATATTTTCTCAGACGATCGAAAACTATCTTTAGATCTTGTAAGTGGTCTTTTCGTTTGTTGGACTTAACCACAAGATCGTCAACATAACATTCGACGCGTTTATGGAGCATGTCATCAAAGATCTTTTGCATAGCACGCTGGTAAGTTGCTCCAGCATTCTTCAAACCAAAGGGCATCACTTTGTAACAATATATTCCTTTGGGAGTTCGGAATGCTGTCATCTCTTCATCTTGAAGGGCCATCCGAATTTGATTATATCCTGAAGATCCATCCATGAATGATAAAGCTTCATGTCCTGTGGTAGCGTCAACCATGAGTTCAGTGATGGGCAATGGAAAATCATCTTTGGGGCATGCATTATTGAGATCACGAAAGTCAACACATACGCGGAGTTGTCCATTCTTCTTTTTCACTGGAACAATATTTGATATCCATGTTGGATATTTTACCTCTCTGATGAACCCCGCTTCTATCAATTTATTAACTTCAACTTCAATTTGAGGAACGAGCTCCGGTCGAAAACGTCTTTGACCTTGCTTGATTGGTCGATACCCTTGTTTGGTTGCAAGATGGTGGACTGCTATCTTTGGGTCGAGTCCTGGCATCTCTTTGTACGACCAAGCAAAAACATCTTTGTATAAAGTGAGTAAGTTCAAATATTCACCTTCCTCTTCACCATTAAGTGATGCACTTATGAAGGTTGGACGTGGATTTTCAGCCGTACCGAGGTTTACCTCTTTGAGCTCATCAATCGTAGATTGACTACCATCTTCTAGTGATGCTGGCGCTTCTTCAACATCTTCTTCGGAAATTTCAATGTCTGACATTTCTTCAACGGTAATATGACAACAGACATCCTGACCTTCTTCATGCTCTTGGTTTACCTGTGCAGGATTAGTCAAAATGGTTAACTGTCGCTTCACTTTCAAAGAACCTTCCATATTTATAAGAACAAACGACTTTCTTTTCATCCGTGAAGGAACAATACTACGAAATTCATTATCGTCATTCATTTCTTCAAGTTGTTCTTTTTCTTGAGTTTTCAACTTTCCCCCGTAATGATTACTCGTTGTTTCAAGGCGATCGAAGACTGATCGCGAAGGTTTGTCTATTTTCTTCGATGCAGACACGCTTAACCTTCGGAATACTGAAAGTCGAGTGGGTATTGAAGCCAGACTTTGATCTTCTCTTTTTGTTGTCGTGAAACTTAAACGTTGGTGAACTGAAAGACGGGTAGTTGGAACTTCAATGCGGTTGAAGACAGAGATCCTCTGATTATTATTGTTCTTTTCTTCTTCTGAGTCGCCAACCTCTTCTGTCGTTATGTGATGGGCATTCACAACTTTTTCTTTTCCCTTTCTTATTATGCGAATTGGCTCTGGTGGGTTATACCCTAGTCCAGCTCTTGAAGTAGGTATGACGTAACCCTCTTTTTGGAGCTTCTTTTGTGTTGGAGAAAGATTAGGCATTTCGTCAAAGATTTTTAGACCTTCGAACTTTGTATGTGTTGTGAAGTCATAACCTGCCTTTTCTAGGAGTTTGTATGCATTTGGATCAAACCCATCATTCGTTCGTTTGTCAGGTAAAGTCTTTTTTGTGTGGTCATCCTTCGACTCCCGGATCTCTTGTTTGGTAATCGTTGTAAGAGGTGTGACAAAACTTTCTTTTAGAATTTCCACGTCACCGACTTTCAGATTTCCTGAACATTCTGTGAATGGTGATTCCCCTTTCTTACGTCGAGACAAAGGGACATAGCGCAATACAGGAATATTTGGCGGCTTCTCTTCTTTTGGGGCCTTTGACTGTGTCTGATTGACAAAAGTTTTATCCGTTTGAACTTTGCAAACATCTACTTCTTCGACTTGCTTTTTCTTTGTATTTTTTTGGTGTTCCGTCTTTCCATTTTCAACCAAAGGGATTTCTGCAACAGCTATCTCCACTGCCTCATCGTTCTGTATATAGAATTTTGCGTCTGCGAAGTGAGACTCTGCCTCCGAGAATGGATTGGTATCCGCTTCTACTTTCTTAACACCGTCTTGATAGTATTTGAAACATTGATGTAGTGTAGAAGGTATTACTCCATTCCCATGTATCCATGGACGACCTAACAATAACTTGTAAGTAGTCTTGGAGTCTATGATGTGGAACAAAGTGTTGGCCCTCAAATCTCCGATAATAAGCTCTAGACGGATCATGCCGATTGCTCGCTGTCCACCTTGGTTAAATCCTTGGATAACCAATCGACTATTTGTTAATTCGTCCGTTGAGATCCCTATTTTTGTCATGGTCGACTTAGGCATTATATTGACAGCTGATCCATCGTCAATGAGAATCCGACCAACTCTTTCCTCTTGGATGTAGCCCGAGACGAATAACGGTCTATTATGAGGCTTTGATCCTAACATCAAGTCTTCATCTGTGAAGCTAATGGACACGCAACATGAGGCACCTACGTGTACTTCAGAGTCGTCGATATTGAATGAAGGTAGATCTCTTGTCTTTCCTGCCACTTGAGATGAGATTGATAAAGAATCGTCTTCTTCGAACGTGTCGATCGCATGGCATGTGACAGTGTCATGGATGTCTTTATGCTCTTCATTAAGAAAATTCTTTGGAAAAAATTCTTTTAGCATCAATGGTTGTCGAGATCGAACAAAATCTTCATTCTCTTCTACGACCAACTTATGCTTTCTGGAGCCTATAGTCTTTTTCTTCTTCTTTTGCGACGTATTCTTTCTTCTGTAGTTTCGAAATACTTGAGGTTCTTTCCGGACAGAGTGTGGTACTTTCTTCTTTCGACGAGTTACCAAAATCCATTCTCCATCTTCGTTTTTAATAGACCCGGATTTGCTATGGGAGATAATTCTTGGAAATTCTTGCTGAAGCCAAATAACTACAGGTTCTAAAGTTCCGAATTGAATCAGACTCGCTTCTAGATTATGAACTGTGCTTGAATATGTTTGGTTGTTGAGGTTTGTTGCTATTGTAGCATGGTTCGATTGTGCTACTTCATCAAGCTCCAACTCAATCCTTTTTTCTGTAGCTAACTTCAAAATTAGCTCCTTCAGAACAAAACATTTCTCCACCGGGTGACTAATAACTCGGTGATACTTGCAGTAATTGGGATCATTAACTCGTCCCATCTCTTCTGGTCGCTTACACTCTGGCAATTCGATAAGTTTCTTTTCCAAGAGTTGTTCTAACATGTCTGAGATGTCAGAGTCTGGAAAAGGGTAAACTTTATCTTGTCTTTCTTTCAGGGTCAAGCGTCTTTTTTCGCCTCCATCATGTTGCTTCTCTGTCTTCTTGTCTTTTCCTCTTGCAAAAAATTTGAAGGGAGTTGCGTTAACGACCATTGATTCTTTGGTAGGGCCTTTAGAAAACTTTTCAGTAGTCGCCGCTTCTTTCTTTTCTTTCTTGATGTCTAGAGCAAGAAGATCTTTATTTCCTCTGTTGGCGATGCTCAACTCCATGTCATGAGCACGAGTTGCTAGTTCTTCGAACGTGTGAGGCATAATTCCCTGCAAAATATAATGGAGTCCCCAATGCATGCCTTGAATACACATTCCAATTGCAGATATTTCGGTGAGCCGATCTTTGCAGTCGAGACTTAGAGTTCTCCAGCGGTTGATGTAGTCAACAACTGGTTCGCCTTTTCGCTGTTGGGTATTTGTGAGCTCCAACATGCTGACAGTTCGCCTTGTGCTATAAAAGCGGTTGAGGAACTCCTTTTCAAGCTGCTCCCAACTTTCAATAGTCTCAGATTCAAGATCAGTATACCAGTCAAAAGCGTTTCCCTTCAGTGTCCGGACAAATTGTTTGACTAGTAGATCTCCTCGTGTACCGGCATTTTCACATGTTTCGATAAAGTGAGCAATATGTTGCTTGGGATTGCCCTTCCCATCGAACTGTTGAAACTTTGGTGGTTGATATCCACTAGGCATCTTCAGGTTGTCAATCCTCTTGGTATAAGGCTTAGAATAAAAGATGGAACTTTGAGCAGGTCCACCATATTGAGCTCTGATGGAGTTCATAATCATATCTTGGAGCTGCTGGACAGACAAGGAAGCGATTGAAGTAGAATGGTGCGACTGACCTTCTTGTGCAACGTTCTTTCCTTTATTTTTGACGGCAGGGGTCTGACTTGATTCCACGGCGTCTCGACTTTCAATTTGATTCTTCAGAGAAGCTATTTCATAGTCTTTTTCTTCTACCGCCTTCAGTAACATGCTAATCTTCTTTTCCACTTCAGCCATTCTTTCTTCACTAGTGCCTGCATCAGTCATCATGACGGACATCACATCCAGATTTGATGCTTCTTTTGATTGAAGAGAAGGAAAAACAAGTTGGTCAAACACAAGGTTTTCTGCAAGGAGGATATCAGCTTGAGCAGATTCTGTCATGCGTCTCAACATTTTGTTCGCGATGACGGGTGTTTGACTTTCTTCATCCTGGATTTCTTTAGAGCGACTGCGCGTAACTGGCCCTCCATAGGAGTCATTTGAAGCAGCAGTCTTTGAAGGAGCTTCTTTGGATGCCATCACTTTTTGGAGAGAGAAAGAGATGAGAGGTAGAAACTGTCCCACCGGGCGTGCCAATTTGTTCACACGAGATTTCGATATAGGAGAAATTTGATACGTGGAAATGAACTTGAATTTTATTGATTTTGATGTATATATGAGTGTTACAGTCTCTAATATTTATCCTCTGATGCTTTCTCTCCAATGTAGACGTTTGCTTTGGGCTGGTTGATTTCCTGGATCGGCCTGTCGGCTTATTGATCTTTGGAGCGGCCCGTTGATATTTGGAGCGACCTGTTGACTTGTTGATCTTGAAGTTGTTGATCTTTTGAAGAGGCCTGCTGACTTGTTGATCTTGATGTCGTTGATATTTGGAGCGGCCGGTTGATTTGTTGTTGAAGTATGTAGTCTTTGAATCTTCTGAACTCTGAGTCTTTGATGCCTCTGAATTCTCTGGACTCTGATTGCTGGAGCTTCTGACTTCTCTGGATTCTGGCTCAAAGCTGAATATCTAGAATGAATGGTGGCCTCCTCTATTTATAGAGTTTGATGGACCTAGTATGGGCTTGGGCCTGATTGACTTTTGGCCCAACTTTTGGGCTTTTATTTATTTGGGCTTAATCCATTTATTTTCAATAACTTGGATTATTTAAACTTAGCCCAAAATTATTTTTAGCGGGTTAAATAGCTTCGGGTCCAACCGCCATGTGGCAAGGTTTGATTGGACTCGTTTGAGGGACATGTGGCATAATTTGATTTGCCGATTTTATATGTCTCTTAATTTAAATTGAGGACAGGTGTAACTTTGTAATTGGTCCTAAATTTATAAATATATATTTTTATCATTAACTTGAATTAACTCAAATTAATGATCTGTCAATTTGTGATTGACCGAAATTTATTATTCAACACCCGCTATCCTCGGCGCCGCGCAACGGAGTTGTGGGACTCCGTTACAAGAGAAAAGAAAAGAAATAAAAAGAAGGAGAAGAAGAAGAAGGAAAGCTTGAAGATGGCCGTGGGTTTCACAAAGCTACCAAAACAGAAGCTTTAGCCATTGAGAAAAAAAAATGAAACTTCTTTCATTTTAACAACACAAAAACCCACTCACAACTCTTGCTAAGCCAAATGCCGGGCATGCATAAAACCACCATATATATATATATTATTAATAAAATTAATTCATAATTAATTTTAAATAATAATAAATATTTTATTTATTAAACTTTTTAATAAATAAATAAAATATATATATATATATATATATTTATTTAATTAAACTTTTTAATTAATTAATATTATTTAATTCAATATCAAATATTAATTAAATAATATGGTTAAACCCGGTTTTCCGAAAACCGACTTTTTTTTACACATGAATCCTATTCATGTTTTAGGCCATTCTCATATTTAAATCATATTTAAATATGTCGATATTTAAATCATATTTAAATATATCCATCCTTCTTCCAAAAACCGAATTTGAACAATTCAAATTCTTTTCATTTTTCTTTTATTTTCTCTTATATTGTTGCACGGCGTTATCCGAGCTAGCCAGGAGAACCTAAAGGACCTACAGATCATGAGCTCCAACGATACGAGATTATTCGGTCAAAACTCTTTTAACCCGAATCAATCAACTTTCGTTCACCCCCGGAGACTCCACTATAGTCCGAGGGCTGCACTCCCCTCACTGTAGATATATTGTGTCCTCTTGATATAACCGTCATGGGCAAGTCGACCCTTCACAGGTTGTTCGTAACCACAGCTGGGTCATTTAAACCGTTTAACCCCTGCGTTACGTCTTTGTTCCTTAAGTACCACTGACACCTCTAATGAACAATTGATCAGTGGTCCAACCAACAGATCAGAAACCCTCTCTAACGAGGAGAGGGTAGGCGCCTATTGTTCAAGCCCCGGAGTCAGCTATTAAGGGAACAACCTATCTACTAACCCTGAAGAGCTGGTTAGGAGTAAACTCCATCTTACTACACTATGTCCCCAGCTACCTATTGGACTTTATCCCTGAGATGGTAGGCTTATTGAGCGGACATTCTGCCACTCTCACCCATACAAATCTAAGGATACTGTCTAATAAGCAGGAGTTCATAGTAAGCTCAGGATTGAGATCGAGTTACCTAGGCCATCAGATGAAATAGTCGGTCTCTTCAGTAAACGGCGTTATAAAGAGAGAGCGACTTTTCGTGGTTCAGTCTTACGCAAACTCATCGCGTAGGACGCCCCCGCTCGCACATCTCGATGTGAAACGACTCGGATCACATCGTTTTGTACAATACAAAACGGGCCGCATCCAATAGTGTTACCAGGATAAGGTACCCACCCTTATCCATATACTATAGACCGTTTTGACTGTCTACTTGAGCTTGACCCACATTCATGTCATACATGAAACTCAAGTACTCATGATCGTCAAGGGTGTTGGTCATTGGTATAGATTAATGCAAACACGTTTCACTTTATTCCAGCAAACACCTTTACTGAATAAAACTTAATAACTCATTATTACTAAATAGATAAATTACAAACATATATGTTTACAAACCACGAGTTTTAGGACATTAAACCCAACACTCGCAAAACTTCAGCAATCATCTGCAAGGCATTAATTAGACATTTTTTCCACCAATTACACATTTATGCACAAATTTTTCACATAAGCATTAATTTTAACACCATTTCACAAATGTCACTATTAAACACATATTCTGCTCAATAATAGCTAGAATGCTCAAAAGACTTCATGAATATAAAGCAATTATGGACCTAAATAACTCTCATTTGGAGAGTTAACAGGTAGCTGGGGACATAGTGTAGCTAGATGGAATTCACTCCTACCCCCTTTAGGGTTTAGTAGAAAGGTGTTCCCTTAATAGCTGACTCCGGGGCTTGAACATTGAGGCCTCATCCTCTTCTCTGTGAAGAGGATTCTGATCTGATGATTGGATCACAGATCAAATGTTCATTAGAGGCGTCAGTGGTACTTAAGGAACAAGAGGTATCATAGAGGTTAAACGGTTTAAAAGACCTAGTTGTGATAACGGACACCTGTGAAGGATCGACTTACCCATAATGGTTATATCAAGAGGACATAATATATCTATAGTGAAGAGAGTGCAACCCTCGGACTATAGTGGAGTCTCCGGGGGTTAACGAATGTTGGTTAGTTCGGTTGAAAGAGTTTTGACCGGATAATCTCGCATCGTTGGAGCTCATGATCTGTAGGTCCTTTATGTTCTTCTAGCTAGTTCAGACTAAGCCGTGTAGCAATGTAAAAGGAGTTTATTTGGAGAAATCCAAATTAGGTTTTGAGGACGAGATTGGACATATTTAAATGTGATTTAAATATGAATTTGGAGTAAAATATGAATAGGGATTCATATGCGAAAAGTCGGTATTTTGGAAAACCGGGATTATGTCTTATTATTTAATTGATATTTGATATTGAATTAAATAATAAAAGAATTAATTAAAAAAGTTTTAATTAATTATATTATTATTGTATTTATTTATAAATTAATTTTGAATTAATTTTAAAATAAATATTAAAATAATAATAAAAAAGTTAATGGATTTCAACACTTCTCCATGTTGAACATCTATTAGCTGATGACTAATCTATGCTTTTGTGATTAAGCTGCTTGGAGATGGAGTATATAATTTGAAAGTCTTCAATAGTTGAAGCCAATTTTAAAGTTTAGACTTTAAGTGTTGTACGATAGAAGTTGAAAGACAAAAGTTGTCTTGAGAAATTCTTATCGCACAACTGCTTCATCTCCATCTCACAACTCCGCCAAACTCCATTCAAAGCCCCTTTTGCTCAAGAAGTCCCACCACTTCACTACTAGGCCTGAGGATAGCTGGGATTACACTCAAGGAGGTCTTCAAGCTTCATTTTTACAGAGGACTTCAAGGTTTTTGCAGAGGAGGTTGCTGAGGAGACGAGAAGACAAAGCAGAAAAAAAAAGGTATGTTTTTGTTCTGTTTTCATCGCACACAGCCTGTCTATGCGATGGCTATACGATGGCTATGCGATGGCTATGCGATAGCCTGTGCGATAGCCTATGCGATGACTTCTTCTTTTTGTAAACTTATTGATTGTTGAAGATCCATAACCAGTTTTAAGCTTCTTCCGCTGCGCCTATGGTTGTTTTAGGACCTCAGTTCCATCACATGTGTGAAATGATATGATGCAATTGATGAACAAACGATGACTTGACATGCGGGATGAGATAATGCATGAATTTCTTTTTATATATGCATGTTTGTGAAATGATGTCATTGCAATGGATTAATAACAAATGAGATTTGTTTTTTTAAAATTTTATGACTTGATACTAGAAATGAAACAATGATCGATGGACATTTTTACTATGCATGTAAATATGTCTAGACCCTAAATATATTTTTTTTAAAAAATGTCTTCCCGAACAAAAGACTTTGTATTTGCATGAGAGCCCAATGACTCACCATTTTTATAAATGTGAAAGATGCATGATTCTCATATTCTAGGGTATGCCACAATACATATGAACTTTTTTTTGGATTTCCTATAATGAAGGGATCAATATGAAAAAAAAGATTTTATGCATGTATGAGGGTATATAAAGAATGTTGATGAGATGTATGTGAATGATGTGACATGTAGGTTTTTTTTTTTTTTTTTTTTAAATCAAAAGAAAGCTAATAATAAAAAAAAGAATTCATTATTTTTTAAGGAAAAATATATACAAAGATCTATTACCCTTTTTTGTTTTACAAAAGGAGACATGAATACTTCCATTTTTATAATTTTTTTTTTATTGTTTTCCTTTCTTTTCTCTCGGAGAGAAAAATAAATGGAATAAAATAAAATAAAGAATCTCAAATTAATTTCAGTGTCATTGATATGACAATGAAATTACTATGAAGTAAAAAAACGAAAAATGATGTAAGGATAATACTCTAACCCTAAAAGATAAACCCCCTTGAATTAATTCTAATGTTATAAGAATAACAAATGAATTAATTTGAGCGAGAATTTTCGTGTGTCTACCCGAGGCAATTGAATCCTCTCGAAGGTAGACATCACTACATTCTCAATCATAATTTTAGAAGGTAAAGATTGAGTATAGATCAATTGTGATTAATATTTTGATTTTTTTTTTTAAAAAAATAACAGTTTCTTTTTTTTCTTTTTTTTTTCCTAAGGAAACAAGCAATTTTTTTTTTAAAACCAACAAGTTTTTTTTTTATTGTTATTTTTTAAGGACAACAATTATATACAAAGAATAAATATATCACATAAATGCATGAATGAGATTAGCAATATATGTTATACAATAAGCTTAAGGATCAAACATATAATATAACACAATATGTGTATCCTAAAGTTAAAACTTTGGATAACAACGGGTTGACTCTAGGATATATATGAGTGTAATTTAGATTCTAATCATTCCTAGAAATAAACGGTCCCCAAGCCTTCTATCTGATTAAACAACGTAGAGTTAGCTTGAGTGGAGAATTTCATGCGCTTGCACGGCCACGAAGGTCACACTACTCAATCTCTGAATCTAATCCTAAAGGTAAAGCTCGGGTAGGAGGCTCGTGAATGTGTGTACGACGCATGACAATGCAAAATGGAAATTGCAATACATATATTATAACCATGATAAAAAAAAAAAAACATGTTAAATATAAAAACCTAACAAAAAAAAAAATAAACAAAAAAAAAATAAAAGAAAAACAAAGGACAAAAAAATTGAAAACTAGATAATAAAAAGATAAAATGCAATGACCTGATCCTCTGAAAAAAGGTTCCTAGTGGAGTCGCCATGTTGTTGCAACGTCATCGCGACCGACGCCCTCTTTCATGAATTTTCGTTTTAAAATAAAAGAGATGGAGTCGCACCAATCATTTTGGGTGTGATTGGTCACCTTAAAAAAAAAAAAAAAAAAACTGGTCTACGATTTTAGAAATTGGGTTCGGGGGTCGTTTGAGTGTAGAAAATGTATTAGCACCCTACAACACCCGTTAAAAATGGTAGCCATATTTTATCTTATATTATCCCGTCAATTTTAAAATGTCCTTAATTTGAGAAAATAAATAATAGTTTATTTAAAAAAAACAATGTCTCATTTAATCAAATTTTAACTTTAGGAATAAAGTAAGAGTACGATATATTGAGTGAGATTTATTCTTAATTTATTATCATATTAAATTTTCTTTTATTTAAATGAAATTGTTTACCTCAAGAATTTGAGAAATTATCTCAACTCCGTCATAGGATACTTACATGATAATATTTTATTTTTAAAATACGTTGATAATTTATTACTTTTTTGAAAGTGATTGAGAGGATTTTCGTGTGCTTGCACGAGAATCGAAACTCTACGAAAGTCACATTACTCAATCCTCGAAATAAATACAATTTTATTTAGGAAACACTTATTTTTAAATAAAATTATTGAATATGAATTATAAGGCAAAATTGAGATTTATTTGGAAAATTCCAATTAAAGGCAAAGTTGAAATTCATTTGAAATATGTATTAAACAAATAATTAAATTTTATTTACAAGACTTAAATTAAGGTAAAATTTAAAGATGCCTTAAAATCTTAAATTTAAAAAGAAAAATATATCATAACTTAATTGAAAATTAAAAGACCAAATATTAACTTGGAGGTCAAATGTCAAAATTGTAAGTAGATAAATAATAAGTGGTAGTTTTATAATTAAACATGCAATGACAAACTTTAAATAATATAAAAGTAATGGTAGTTTTAACATAAAAAAACTTAAAGTTTAGACCTTCTTCCTTCGAAATTCAACGCCTCTGATCTGTCCAATTGCACCGTCGTCAATGCGCCGCAAGAGTTCAAATACCACCGCTAATAAACGCTATCGTCCGTCAGAGTTGAAGATCGCCGGTTCGTTCGCCGGAGTTAAGTAGGAGGTGGTTGAGGGAGATGATGAATATTGAGGAGGTTTGGAGGAGATAGAGTGTGGGTTAGAGAATATGAGTTTGACTTGTCAAATAATCAGGTTGACGAATGAAAATCCCTTTTATATGCTCGGATTTGATGGTGTCTTTCCTGCGAGCCTTAAGCTCTAATCTTTTTTGTCTTCCTACTTTTATATAGCTTTCTTGGTCGGTATTTATAGGTCGTTGAATACCGCATCAAAGGTAAAAATCTCAATGAATTTATTACTCACAATGTTTTCTCAATTGAAATAGATTTTAACCCAAAAATGAACAAATATTTTATATCATAAATGAATATCAAATTTTAACCCAAAAATTAATTAAATATTTTATTGAATATCAAATTTTAACCCAAAAATGAATTAAATATTTTATATTCAAGTAAACAAATGAATATCAAATTTTAGTCATAAAATGACTTACAAATTTTATACTTATTAAATGTTAATTTTATTTATCAAATTAGGTAAAAACTTTTTTCAAACAACCTGTTATAAAAAAAAAAAAAACTTTTTTCAAACAACCAATTTTTTTTTAAATTTTTTTTTTCTTGAATTTTGAAATTAAATAAATAAATAAGTGAATTTAAAAAGTTAACAAAAAAAAAAGTTTAAAGAATGATGACAAAAATACATAAAAATAGGGAAAAATAACTTTAATAATAAATAAATGGTCGGACCAAATACGTTGTCTACAATGCTCGTTATCGCATCTCTATTGCTAACAAGTGGAGCGTATGTCTATTCACGACCTGTATATTTTCCTACCACAAGCTCTATCTTAAGTAAGTCGCTGCAAGATCTCCTCTCAGATGTTGTTTTGCAAAACTACCTCTACCAGTTCATCAAAAAGACAAAAATGTATTTAAAGACAACACTCTTGAGAAGAAGATACCAAGATGCTTGCTAAAAGATAAACTCACATAAATATGTGATTACAAAAGTTGGGGTCGGTGACCAAGTATTGAATATAAAAATTAGCTACTCATGAAAGCGGGTAAAGAAAGCGATAAAGTGCGTCAAAGAGTATGAAGCGACGTTGGTGGGTTGTCACTTCCTCCGGCGAAGCTCTCAGTTAGACAATCAACCTCTTCTCTTCTTCTCGAAAACTTTGTAGATTTTTAGGGAAAGAAATACTATATAGTCAAGCTCTCTCTTCTCATAAAAAAAAATGACGGTATTTACAGGCAGAAGCGTCAGGCGCGTGAGCGTCCTCTGCTACTTTTCTTGTTGGTTCTGTCTGGACAGCGCCTTCTCCACGGTCTCCAGCAAAAAAAAAAATCATTCTTCTCGAAATATCCGTCGATATTCAGAAGTAAGAAAATCATAATGGATGGTTAAATTTGAGCTATAACTAGATTAAGATACATATTCTATGTACTAAAAAAAGATACATATTCTACCCGGATTATTATTATTTTTTTTATTAAAATATTATTTGGGTTCCTATACCAAGTTTCATTCCATTATCGTCCCTCTACATTCAAACGTCTATTCATAGTCTTTGCACTTCCAATAAAACTTAAAATTGGTCTATAATATTAATTTATTGTTAACTTTTCTTTAACAAATTCAGTCTCTATTAACAATGTGATTTATAAATTTAAAAAATACGTTCACATCCTATCTTTTCTTGCTTTTAAATTATTATTATTAGGTAATCAATTTCAATAAAATTTTACTTCAAATTATTAGTAGTGACTAATTATTAAGCTTTATTGAAAGTGAGAAAAGCCCTAATTGAATTATTTTTTAAAATGGTTGATGAAAGGGGCCAGATGCGAAGAATGTGTTAGGTTAGGTTGGGTTCATCTGAGACTGAACTCTGGCTCTTGGAAACTTGCAAATGCCAAAATCTCCTTCCCCTCTTCTCTTCTTGTGGGCTTTAAGAACAACCCAAAAGCCATTTTTTTTCTCTCTCTCTCATCTTCTATATATATGCGTGTGCCCTAATTGTCCCTTCATTCAAGGACAATTCAATTAGGGCTGCGTTTCATCTTATTGCTTCGCATTCTCCGCCACCTTCATCTCTCTCTCTGTAAGTAAGCTTACAATCTCTGTGTTTTCTGTATTTGATAATCTATGTCTATTTCTACGTTTATCTAATTGCTTCCTGGGATTGAAACTAGAGTGTATTTCTCATTTTGATTTAAAACTAATAATAATGGAAGCGAGAATCTGAGATCTGGGTTTGATCCTTTTACTTATTGGAGCTTCGAGTGAAGAGCAGTAAAGCCATTAGGTTGCATCTTCTCATAATGCTCCATACATCAATTGCCTCCATAAACAATGAATAGCTGATTTCTACTACTCTACTCATCTTTTGTTTTTAAGAGGCTTACAAACTGGATATGCCCAATTTTCATACAATCACTCCATTACAAACACTGATATGCTAAAGAAATTGGTTCTGAAATTGTTTGAGGATTACTATTCTGATGCGTGCTGGATATGCTGTTTGATTTTCGCCATTTGCTCTTACTTTTTGGGTTATATGTATTCAAATCACACCACACCAGTTTAAATGTGTTTCATGGATTTAGGAGCAGAAATGTCGTCAACCATGTCAACAACTGCAACGCTTCCTTCCAGTTCCCACTCCTTGTTCAATTCCCCGTCGTCTAAAATTCAATTCAAAAGCACCATTATCAAGTCTCCATCCTCCTCTATCGGATCTACAACCAACATTTCTAAATCCTTCGGCTTGAAATCATCTCACTCATTCAGAACCACTGCAATGGCAGTTTACAAGATTAAACTTGTGGAGCCATCTGGGAAAGAGCATCACTTTGAGGCATCTGATGATACTTACATTCTTGATGCAGCTGAAGAAGCAGGACTTGACCTACCATATTCTTGCAGGGCAGGCGCGTGTTCTACATGCGCCGGGAAAGTTGTTTCCGGTTCAGTCGATCAGTCCGACGGGTCGTTCCTCGATGACAGTCAAATGGCAGAGGGTTATTTGTTAACCTGTGTTTCACACCCAACTGCAGACTGTGTCATTCACACACACAAGGAAGAAGAACTCTTCTGAGTATGAGTGATATGAGTCTCTTCTTTTCCTTGTATGGGTTTTCTTTTAGTTTTGATTTCTAATGTTATATTCTACAAAATTAAATAAAAATAAATAAATCGTATATGTGATAGAGATATATATTTTGTACTTTCATTCCGGTCAAAATTTGTAATTTTATTTAAATTTTATAGAATAGAATAGGCTTTAACCTTTATTTTTATTTATATGAATTTTAAAGCTCCATCTAATTACCCTTTAGTTTTTTAAAATTAGGTTGGTTTTCTTATAGTTTTTATCATTCTAAACAAAAATATTTGAATTTTTAGTCAAAATTTAAAAATTACATAAAAAAACAGATATCAAAACAAAGGAACTACAAAGAACTTAGAATGAAGAATCCTAACTCTGAACCTGTATTTTGGACCTTCGATTCCCTTTGTACGTTCTGTCGCGAGCGGAGGTCAGCGATATGGCAGTGTACCTGTGGGGAAAGAAAGTGTCATCTTGCATTGGTGGGCTTGGCCCATTGGTGGGCTTGGCCCACGGGCCTCCGATGTTTAAGTTAGAGGGGTCCGAGCATAAGTAGGAGAGAGAGCCCACATCCTTGAAAATGATGGGTATTTATAGGTGATGACTAAGAGGGAGTGTTCCTAGAGATCCTGCCTCCTTGAAAATGATCTCTTGTGTTGTAAATGATCTCTTGTGTTGTTTCCCCTTGTCTTCCCTTGTCTTCTTCTTTCCTTTTTTTTTTTGTCTTCTTTCGCTTCGATTTACCAATGGTTTGAGGTTCTGCTCCTTTCGGTAGTGTTGCTGGCACTCTTTCGTCAGCGGGTCCTAGGCGTCTGACCGGTGATGACTTGGAGGTGTTGAGGACCTGGTGGTGAACTTTTTAATGTTCACTATATTCGGGGTGTCGAATCCCACAAAAATAACATTTATAATACTGGTAACTTGTAGAACAACGGTAATCAGGTCGATCCACAAGGAACCTAAATTAATTTCATCAGGTCGATCCACAAGGAACCTAAATTAATTTCATCAGGTCGATCCACAAGGAACCTAAATTAATTTCATCAGGTCGATCCACAAGGAACCTAAATTAATTTCATCAGGTCGATCCACAAGGAACCTAAATTAATTTCATCAGGTCGATCCACAAGGAACCTAAATTAATTTCTCCTAATTAATTCCTATTTGCTTCTTAATTAAAACAGTAAAATAAAACCCTAAAGTAAAGGGGGGAATGGTTACGAAAAAAGGAAAATAGCTAACGGAAATTAAATGCGAGAAAATTAAAATGTAACACGTGCTTGGTTACGAAAAAAAGAAAATAGCTAACGGAAATTAAATGCGAGGAAATTAAAATGTAACACGTGCTTCTAATTCGAGGGTCGGGATCACTTTGATGCGACCCAGTTCATTGGGATTCAAGCATACTTAGCAAAAACATAATCAAACACATAATTTAGTCGAATAGAAACGTGGAGTTCTAATTAAACTATTCTTTAATTAATCTAAGGTGATCATTCCTAAATTAATTAATCAACTGGGGGAAACCATATTGGTTAATTGACAGTAACGAGAACACTACGACAAATGCTTAACCTGGAAGCCTAAGTTAATATTTTGATTACTTAGGTAAGTTAACACTACGACAAATGCTTAACTTGGAAGCCTAAGTTAATATTTTGATTACTTAGGTAAGTTAATACAACCAAAGATCAACATGGAATGCCTATCTTACCTATGGCTCAACTTAACCCGTGTTACCTTGGCGATTAGGAGAAGAACTAAACCCTCACTAATTTGCATCAAAGATTACCTAACCTCAAATTAGAGCACTTACCTTAGTTGCCCTTGCCCGTTGTGCAAATCAAGCTAAATCAACAAGTTTAAGCTTGATATATAAGAAAAGGGAAAAAGAAAAATGGAGTTTGAGCTCCAAAATCGGAGTTTACAACAAATGGGGGAATGAAAGAATGACCTAAAAATCGCAGAAGATGAGTTTTACAGGTAGGGTCTCGACCAGAGGACTTTTCCCGCGCGCGTCGTAGCGTCAAGACGCTTGGAGCTGTGCTTGCAAAAATAAATCAATATTTTGGCCTTCCCTTGATTCAAACTTAGGCCAATTACTTTGCCAAAGTTCTCCTACACCACCAAACCACTCATCATATTTTAGATAACATTTGATTAATTAACTTATATGGTATAAACCCTTAGAACGATTAATCATTATTATCCTCTAAAACATTCTTTTAAACTCTTAATTAACGATTAATCATTATTATCCTCTAAAACATTCTTTTAAACTCTTAATTAACGCAATGGTCCGATTTACCCCTAAGGAATTAAATTCTGCAAAATATAAACATTAAGCACAATTAATTCTTTATCTCACAAGACTTAGGAGCTATATATTAACACTTTTTGGAGTGTTATCAAAACCCCAACCTAAATCTTACTAGTCCTCGAGCAAGGCAAACTCTGAATTATCTCTTAAGAATGAAATTTGCATGCAACGACTCTAACCTCAATGCTTTAAAAAACAAGGCATTTACAACAAAAGAGAACAATTGATTGCATGCACAAGCTGAGAACATTTAAAAAATTAAACTGCTACTCCCTTACGTGCGTGTGTGATTAGCCAATGGTAGAACACTAAATGGGGTGCTCCAAATTCAAGCTGTCGAGGCTTGCCAAAATACAATTTATAACCCGAATGCACCGAGCAATTTGCAGCTAAGTGGTAACGGGGTCGATCCACAGGGAATTAAGAAATTCAATTTAACTAAGTCTAATTTGCTAATTATAAAAAGTATGTGCAAATTTGGTTTGGGGGATGGGAGCTCCTAACGTGCAAGCTAACGGAAAATTAAATGACAAGTGCAAAATTTAAATGGTCGTGCTTAACTCCGAGTAATGGGATTGATCGTTATGGATGTTCGGTTCATCGATACAATTTATTAGCTAATCATGCTTCAACACACAATTCATTTGGTTAATTTCTAACTCAAATCACCCAAAGATATAATTAGATATGTGCAATTCTAATTGTTCTTGGCCAATAATCCATTCAAGGTAGCGACCCCTAAATTGACCATAAGCCAGTAACGGGAACATTGTGACGGTTTAATCCTAAGACTAACCCGATTTCTCTCTCGCCTTAAGCCTAACATGAAAACGTTAACTAATTCAATTTTCCAACTGTCACTTTGGGTTGAATTACCTAGCCATGCTTAAGCCCTTGCTACCTAGCGGTTTAGGCAATTATACGTCCCAACCTTTAGCCCTCTAACATGCATAGGAATTAGGGCGTCAACCTAACTAAGCTACACATGCTAGATTTGAATGAGAACAAGCAAGAAGATGCAAGCAATATCAATTAACTCAACATTTACAAAGGGGCAAATCTCCCCAAACATCCATAATTCACAAACCCAAACTCGAAATTAAACACTAACCTTAGTTTAGCCTTCCATGGAGGATGAATAAATCAAATCCCCCATGGAAGAGCTTAGTACCATACAAAGAGGAGAAGAAGAAGCTAAAAAATGGTGGAAAATGGTGTAGACCCGAGAGGAGAAATTGGGGAAGAAGATGGATTAAAAGTTAGGCAAAAATGAGGCGTTTTCACGCCTTAAATCGTCGGAGCGTCTCGACGCTAGGCAAGCGTCTCGACGCTGTCGCGCGTCATTCTGGAAATTCGTCGGGCTGGCGTTGAGACCCTCGGGCGGCGTCTCGACGCCGGGGTGCACTCATCTTCGGTAGGCAATCGGGGCGGCGTCTCGACGCTGGCAGCGTCGATCAAACGTCGAGCTAGCGTCTCGACGCTGCCGCCCATGCATGCATGCTCTCGGGTTTGATGGCCAAAACTTGTCTCTTCAAGGCAATTTTTGCCATTTCTTTGATTCTTCACGCCCCTTTCACTCCGATGCATCTATGAAGCTCTAAAACGTCACTTTAAGCCCCGAAATGTGTCTTTGGACTTCTCAAGCTCTCTACCATGAAATCACCTACAAGTAGGCATTTTAATCAATTTTTGACATGGTTCTAGCCAGAATTAGAGACATAATAATAGCTCTATTTTGGAGCTATCAAAATACCCCCGACCTAAATCTTGCTAGTCCTCGAGCAAGGTATACTCTAAATTATCTCCAAAGAATTAAATGCATGCTGAAAACTCTAACCTCAATGCTTGTGAAACAAGGTATTTAAATAAATTCAAAACCATCAAATGCATGCAAACGTTGAAATCATTTCAAAATTTTAACTCCTATTCCCTTACGTGTGCATGTGTTTAGCACCTCTCAACCTAGCTCATGCAAGCCCGAAACAACCTTATACAGTCCTATAACTTGTTTTCCCCCTACTTATGGCGATAAGAACAGCCTAACGGCTTTTAGCGATAGAAAGAGCAACAAAACAAAAGGCCTAAATTTTCTTTCTTTTCTATGAGTACTTTGTACCCATTTTTTTTTTCTTTTTGAACCACTCATTTTCTTTTATTTCTCTTAGAGAGCCTAACACGTCAAACCAATTTTAGCTTCACGTTTTTAAGGATCATTGCTCACTTCTATTAGTTCCCTTTTCATGCAGTGACAACCGTGGATTACACGATCGTCCCTGGTTACACGGGCAACACAAGAAGGAGGAGCAACTCTAGAGTTTTTATTTTTCATGCTTATTTTTTTTTTTAAGGCAATAGCTTCGCTATACAACAAATGAATTATTACTACTTCTAACACATCAAGCCTCCCTAATGGTACCTTTCGGGGTGACAACAAGGTTTCAAACCAAATAAAATCATTCTAGACCTACAGAACTGAGAATAAGAGGGCTATGTGCTCAGTGAATGTAGGGAAATAGCAGAATTTTTTTTAAAATAGGCTCAAAATGTGCATATATTGTCAAATTTTTCGAATTACACAAATATGGAGTGTTCACAAGCATATCACAGACGGTCCTCATCGGACAACATGCATTCAGATTCTAATCTAAAAATCAGAGTATACATATGTCCGACAACTACTAAGAAGTCTTATCTCTTTCAACAAACTCCACCCCCCACCTAAAGACATGCATTGTCCCCAATGCATTTAACAATCAAAACAATAAAATTCTAAGAGAACAGAAAACCTCCCTTGAATTTTATGGAGCCGATGGGTGGAGATGTGCCTCATCTTCTTCCGATGTAAACTCGAATTTTCGGCCATTCCACCTTTCCTCCTACGAAAACAGGAAAGCAAACAACAAATTCAAAAGCTAATATAAACAAAAGCAAAGTAGTAAATAACAGAATTACAGTCCAAGCTCGGGTGCCTCCGAGAAGCGCAAATTTTTAAAGTCGATTGCTCGACTGTATTCACTCATCCATAATCGATCGGGGGCGGCGCTAGAAGTAATGTGGCGTCATAGCACTCAACGTCCCCCTCGTGGAAAGTCTTCAACCGGTGCCCATTCACTTTCTGCACCTCATCTGAGTCCAAGCTCTGGATCTCTACACTGCCATAAGGAAAAATTTTAGTTATGCTGTAGGGTTCTTTCCAACGGGAACGAAGCTTACCTGGCATGAACTTCAGACGGGAATCGAACAGCAGAACTTTCTGACCGACTTCGAAGTTTTTCTTTAAGATCCTTCGGTCATGAAACTGTTTGGACTTCTCTTTATAGATCCTGGAGTTCTCGTAGGAGTCCAAACGCAGTTCCTCCAATTCCTGTAACTGAAGCAGTCGTGTCTCGCCAGCTTCGTCAGAGCTCATGTTACACTGCTTGATCGCCCAGAATGCTTTGTGCTCAATCTCCACTGGTAAGTGGCAAGCCTTACCAAACACCAACCGATATGGGGACATACCGATAGGAGTTTTGTAGGCGTTGCGGTAGGCCCACAAAGCATCCTGCAAACGAACGCTCCAATCTTTCCTACTCGGTCTCACGGTTTTCTCCAGAATTGACTTCACCTCTCTGTTGGAGACCTCGGCTTGCCCATTGGCTTGGGGATGGTAGGCGGTGGACACACGATGATGCACACCATACTTCCTCAGCAAAGCCTCCACAGATCGGTTGCAGAAATGAGTCCCCTGGTCACTGATTATGGCTCGTGGGATTCCAAACCTGGTAAAAATATTAGACTGAACGAACCTAACAACAGAATTAACATCGTTAGTCTTCGGGGTATGATTTTTGAATGTCCAACTAAATTTCGGGGTGTCGAGTCCCGCCAAAATACAATTTATAAATACCGAAACTACTAAGCTTTGCAGCTAGTGGTAACGGGTGTCGAACCACAGGGAACCTTAATCAACCTCTCTTAACTAATTTCTATTTGCCTTTTAAACTAAAACTCAAAATAAAATAAAGGGGGAGTTAATTAAAATTAAACTAAGCTAACGGAAAAATAAATGCGAAAAGTAAAGAGCGGAAAAATAAATGTAACACATGCTCCTAATTCGAGTGCTCGGGATTTATCTTGATGCGCTTAGTTCATAGGGATTCTAATCATGCTTGTAATTTAATCTCATGCACGCGAAATGTTTGCTCGTTTCCGTAGCAAACATCCCAATGAATTAATTAGAAAGGTGCAATTCTAATTAAACATGCTCACTAATTAATTTAAGTTGATCAAGCCTAAACTAATCAAAGAACAGTAACGGGTAATATTGCGACGAACCAATTGATCGAGAACTCGACCAATTGGCGCGATTTCTATTCTTTCCCTAAGTCTATCGTGCAAACGATAATTAATTATATTCTCCTACTGTCACTTAGGCTAGAATTAATTAGTCACGCTTAGACCCTTGTTACCTAGCGATTGAGGCAATTATACGTCCTAACCTTTAACGGTAAAACATGCGTGAGGACTCGGACGTCACTCCTAATCAGTCATACATGCTCATGGGATTCAAACAAAGGAAGAATCATGCAAGAAACTATAAAATACAAGATGGAAATTCTATGCTAAACCCTCCCTAATGCATCAAGACAACCCCTAACTCGAATTAGAGCACTTACCTTAGCTCCCCGTTGTGTAAATCAAGAGAAACGTTTAATGTTGAAGCTTTATTGAAGAGAAAAGGGAAGAAATGTGAGTTTAGAGCTCCCACCCGAGCTTAAACAATGGTGGAAATCGAAAATGGGATAAAACTTGCGGCTAAAATCGGAGAAGAAGGCTTTTAAAGCCGTCGGAGCGTCGAGACGCTAGGGCAGCGTCTCGACGCTGTGCCCTAAGTTGGCAGCGCGCGCGCAAGGGGTAGCGTCGAGACGCTCGGACAGCGTCTCGACGCTGGGGCGCGTCAAATTTTGGAAATCGTCGAGACGCTCGGACAGCGTCTCGACGCTGAGCAGCGTTGAGCCAGCGTCTTGACGCTGCTGCTCAACGCTTGCTCTCGGGTTTGTTGGCCAATTTTTGCCTTTCCATGGCAATTTTTGCCATTTCTTCAATTCTTCAAGCCCCTTCACTCCCGATGCGTTCATGAAGCTCTAAAACGGCGCTTTTAGCCCCAAAACACGTCATCGGACTCCTCGAGCTCTCTACCATGAGTTCACCTACAAAAAGGCATTTTAATCAATATTGAGCATGGTTTTAGCTAAAATTAGGGAGTAAATAATAGCTCTATTTTGGAGCTATCAAAATACCCCCAACCTAAATCTTGCTAGTCCTCGAGCAAGGCTATTCTAAATTATCGCTAAAGTCTAAAATTGCATGCATCGACTCAAACCTCAACACTTTTAAAAGCAAGGCATTTGCAACAAAAAGAGAACAATCAATTGCATGCACTAATTGAGAACCTTTCAAAAATTCAACTGTTACTCCCCTACGTGCGTGTGTGTATAGCCAACCTATTCTAGCTCTATTAGACCCGGAAAACCTTATGCAACCCTACATCATGTTTTCCCCCTACTTCTAGCAATAAAGAACAGTCTAATGACTTTTCAACAATCAAGAGAGTAACAAATCAAAAGGCCTAAACATTTTCTTTTTCTTGAGTACTTTGTACTCTTTATTTATTTTGATCCATTTTTTTGTTTTTACTTTTCTTTTGCTTCTCGAAGAGAGCCTAACACGTCAAGCTTCATTTCGCTTCACGTTTTTAAGGACTAATGCTCACTTCTATGTCGCTAGTCTAAGAAGGAGGAGCATCTCTTGAGTTTTTATTTTCATGCTTACTTTTTTTTTACTTAGGCAATAGCTTTGTTATAATCTCGATTAACCTATTACAACCTATCATGCATCAAGCCTTCCCTAGAGGTGCCTTTCGGGGTGACAACATGATTTCAGGCTACATAAGATTATTCTAAGCCTACAGAACCAAGAATAGATTGCTAAGTGCTCGATAGATGCAAGAGAGCAACAGAAAAATTTTAAATTTTTTTGAAAAATGCTCAACTAACACAAACAATCTCATGCTTTTCTAGATATGCAACTACGAAGAATTTAAAAGCATTTCCTAGATTGTCCTCATCGAACACATGCAACAACAGACAAAAGCACTTCAAATTCAGAATATCCACAACTCAATAACTACAGGAATCCATCCAACAGACAACTCCACCCCCAACCTAAAAGGATACATAGTCCTCTATGTATCACACTTCAGACTAAGCAGTTAAAATGCACAAAATAAAAGGGAACAAAAAACCTCCCCTGAATTTTGCTAGGTTGTCGGTTGGAGCAGTGCACTCTTCGCCCACTGTTCCGATCCTTAATCCACAAAACATCCTACAAAAGAAAGCAAGAAAAAGCTAAGCTAGGAAAATAAAAACTAAAAGTAAAGACATGAATTTAAATACTCATGGGTTGCCTCCCAAGAAGCGCAAATTTTTAACGTCGTTATGCTCGACGTGTCCTCCTCTCTGTCAGGGTACGTAAAAATTTTCGTACTTCTTCGGCTCCTTCTTCCTTGAATCAACAAAGTCTGCTAAGAGAAGCAAGCTCTTCGACTTTTGTAGGCAGCCGGACAGAGTTGTTAATTTTTTGGTTTTTTTGATATATGGAAAGAAAGACTCAACAAACTCAAACAAAATAAAAGCAGACTCAACTGACTTAACAGAATTAAAAGACTCAACTAACTGAACAGAAAATAAAGACTCGATATGGGAAGGGATCAGATAAAAATTCTCCAAAAGACCAACATTCTCAGATGCACAGATGGAAGGGGGGGCATGCTAGATGAATCTCCTATAATACATGAATCATCACAAGGCAAAGCAAAAGGAGATAAATTTTCAAAAGTCACAATTGCCGCTTCCTCATCCATCAAAACATTATTTTCAGCACAAGTTGGTTCTAACTCATCAGTGAAAAGATTTCCAAAAACATCTTCAACATCGGAAATATGCTCAAGCTCATCCATGCATGATTCTTCAAATAAATTTTCAATACAAAATTCATGCTCTGAATCGAGATCAACAGGTGGAGGAATACTTACCTTTAAGATTTCTCTGAGATCTTCTGAGATCAACAGGTGGAGGAATACAATCCTGGAGAAGTCTCAGCTCCACTCAGCTCATTCGCATCGTCAGTCTCCTCAGGATATTCCTCGGGGCTAAGCTCAACCTTCTTTTCGTCGTCAGACATTTCTTGAGGCTGAACTTGTTCTTGATGGAATATGGTTGTTGGCTTCTACAATACAAAATTAGTAGTGGCCATTCGCGCAACCATTTGTTCCAATAACAAACCTGAGCGAGCTTGACTTTCCTCTTGAGCTCTGTTGTATGCTTGACAATCCTCAACAGTTGATTTAAGCAAAGCAATTAATTCAGACATTTGAGCTTTCAATCCACTGATTTTATCAGAGAGAGATCCCTCGGAACCATACATTTTTTTTTTTTGATTTTCTAACAAATAAAATTTAACTAAGAGAAATTAAATGGTTCCCCGGCAACGGCGCCAATTTTTGGTAGAGCACTAAATGGGGTGCTCCAAATTCAAGCTGTCGAGGCTTGCCAAAATACAATTTATAACCCGAATGCACCGAGCAATTTGCAGCTAAGTGGTAACGAGGTCGATCCACAGGGAATTAAGAAATTCAATTTAACTAAGTCTAATTTGCTAATTATAAAAAGTATGTGCAAATTTGGTTTGGGGGAAGAGAGCTTCTAACGTGCAAGCTAACGGAAAATTAAATGACAAGTGCAAAATTTAAATGGTCGTGCTTAACTCCGAGTAATGGGATTGATCGTTATGGATGTTCGGTTCATCGATACAATTTATTAGCTAATCATGCTTCAGCACACAATTCATTTGGTTAATTTCTAACTCAAATGACCCAAAGATATAATTAGATATGTGCAATTCTAATTGTTCTTGGCCAATAATCCATTTAAGGTAGCGACCCCTAAATTGACCATAAGCCAGTAACGGGAACATTGTGACGGTTTAATCCTAAGACTAACCCGATTTCTCTCTCGCCTTAAGCCTAACATGAAAACGTTAACTAATTCAATTTCCCATCTGTCACTTTGGGTTGAATTACCTATTCATGCTTAAGCCCTTGCTACCTAGCGGTTTAGGCAATTATACGTCCCAACCTTTAGCCCTCTAACATGCATAGGAATTATGGCGTCAACCTAACTAAGCTACACATGTTAGATTTGAATGAGAACAAGCAAGAAGATGCAAGCAATATCAATTAACTCAACATTTACAAAGGGGCAAATCTCCCCAAACATCCATAATTCACAAACCCAAACTCGAAATTAAACACTAACCTTAGTTTAGCCTTCCATGGAGGATGAATAAATCAAATCCCCCATGGAAGAGCTTAGTACCATACAAAGAGGAGAAGAAGAAGCTCAAAAATGGTGGGAAATGGTGTAGACTCGAGAGGAGAAATTGGGGAAGAAGATGGATTAATAGTTAGGCAAAAATGAGGCGTTTTCACGCCTTAAATCGTCGGAGCGTCGAGACGCTAGGCAAGCGTCTCGACGCTGGTGCCCTAAGTTGGCTGCGCGCGCGCGGGCGTCGAGACGCTCGGACAACGTCTCGACGCTGTTGCGCGTCATTCTGGAAATTCGTCGGGCTGGCGTCGAGACCCTCGGGCGGCGTCTCGACGCTGGCAGCGTTGAGCGGGCGTTGAGCGCTCGCGCTCGACGCTGGGGCGCGCTCATCTTCGGCAGGCAATCGGGGCGGCGTCGAGCAAAAGTCGAGCTAGCGTCTCGACGCTGCCGCCCATGGATGCATGCTCTCGGGTTTGATGGCCAAAACTTGTCTCTTCAAGGCAATTTTTGCCATTTCTTTGATTCTTCACGCCCCTTTCACTCCGATGCATCTATGAAGCTCTAAAACGTCATTTTAAGCTCCGAAATGTGTCTTTGGACTTCTCGAGCTCTCTACCATGAAATCACCTACAAGAAGGCATTTTAATCAATTTTTGACATGGTTCTAGCCAGAATTAGGGACATAATAATAGCTCTATTTTGGAGCTATCAGCCAACCTATTCTAGCTCTTATTTTCCCGGAAAACCCTTATGCAACCCTACATCTCATTTTCCCCTACTTCTAGTATAAAGAACAGTCTATGGCTTTTCAACAATCAAGAGAGTAACAAATCAAAAGGCCTAATTTTCTTTTTCTTTTGAGTACTTTGTACTCTTTATTTTATTTAAACTACCACTTTTTTACTTTTCTTTTTCTTTTCTTCTCCAAGAGACCCTAACATGTCAAGCTTGCCTTCGTTCCAGCTTACCCGTAGTTCCACTGCACAACGTATCTGACTACGAGCAAGCTTCACATTTTTAAGGACTAAGGCTCACTTCTCAGTCGCGATTCTAAGGAGGAGCATCTCAAGAGTTTTTATTTTCATGCTTAGTCTTTTTCTTTTAGGCAAATAACTCTGTTATTACTCAATTAACTTATTACAACCTATCATGTATCAAGTCTTCCCTAGGGGTGCCTTTCGGGGTGACAACAAGATTTTGGGCTAAATAAGACAACTCCAAGCCTACAAAACCAAGAATAGGATGTTATGTGCTTGATAGATGCAAGGGAGTGGTAGAGCACTTTTGGGGTACTCCAATTTCAAGCTGTCGAGGCTTGCCAAAATAACATTTATAAATACCGAAACTACTAAGCTTTGCAGCTAGTGGTAACGGGTGTCGAACCACAGGGAACCTAAATTATTTCCTCCTAATTAAATTCTATTTGCTTTTATTTAAACTCAAACTAAAACGATAAAATAAAACATTAAAGTAAAGGGGGGATTGGTTATGGAAAAATAAAGTAAAGCATAAAAAGTAGCTAACGGAAAATTAAATCTAATTATATGTGCTCCTAATTTTAAGGATCGGGGTTGACCTTGATGCGACTCGATTCATTGGGATTCAAACATACTTAGCAAGAGCATAAATGAACACGTAATTTACTTGCACGAAACTACTAGTACAAGTAACCAAAATAATTAATTAGAAACGTGGAGTCTAAGCGGACTGTTCTTTAATTAATCTAAGGGGATCAATCCTAAATTAAATAAAGAACAGAGACGAATGTTCGATTCTAATTAAACGTGGCAATGAATCAATAGGGGGCCAACACCACCCATATTGATTAATTGACAGTAACGGGGGCACTACGACGGATGTTTAACTAGGACGCCTAAGCTAATATTCCGATTTATCTATTTCTTCAAGATAAATTGCAACCAAAGATCAACTGGAAACCCACATTACCTATGGCTCAACTTATCCGTGTTACTTGGCGATTAAGAGAGGCACGACATCATAATCTTTAACAATCAAACATGCTGGAAATCAAGGTCGTCTACTCCTATCAATCAAGCATGCTTATGTGATATGCTTAGAAGAAACAAATTTGCCCAATCAGTCATGCTAAGTTACAAAATTAAGAACTAAAACCCTCATGAATCGCATCAAATTTAACCCCTAACCTCAAATTAGAGCACTTACCTTGCTCGGGATGAAAATCAAGCTAAATCCAACAAAATCTTACTTTGATATAGAAGAAAATGGGAGAAAACCCCAAGAATTTGAGAGAGAAATCGGCCAAAACAAGCCAAACCCTACCCCTACAGGCGTCCGGAAATTTCCAGCGCCTGTTTTCGGGGTAGAGCGTCTCGACGCTGTGTCTGTGCTTGAAGGAAAAATATTCAAAATTTTGTCCTCCTCTGGACTCGAACTCAGGCATATCAACTTACCAAATTCCTCCTGCACCACCAAACCACTTATCACAATTGAGATATCATTTGATTAATTAATATACATAGTATAAACACTCAGAATGATTAATCAAAATTATCATCTAAACGTTCTTTTAAGCTCTTAATTAATTCAATGGTCCGATTTACCCCTAAGTAATTAAATTATACAAAATATATTAATTAAGCACAATTAATTACTTAATTCGCAAGACTTAGGAGCTAAATATTAGCACTTTTTGAGTGCTATCCAAACCCCCAACCTAAATCTTGCTAGTCCTCGAGCAAGGAAAACTCTAAAATAGCTCCTAAGGACTATACATGCATGCTTCTAACTCAAATCTCGATGCTTTAAGAATCAAGACATTTACATAAACAAGTAAGCAATCGATCGCATGCACTTAATCAATGAACATGTCAAAAATTAACTACTACTCCCCTACGTGTGTGTGTGATAGCGAACCTCTCCTAAACCATGCAAGCTCGGAAAAACAACATGCTACAATTCATCTTGTTTTCCCCCTACTTCTAGCATTGAAGAACAGTCTATAGCTTAATCACATCAGGGAGAGCAACAAATTAAGAGGCCTAAAACAATTTTCTCATACATTTTTTTTTTCTTTTTGAGTACTTTGTACCCTTGGTTAAGGTTCTTTGAACCCAACTTTTTATTTTCTTTTTCTTTCCAATCTCGAGTTGCCTAACACGTCAAATTCATGCATCAAACTTCACGTTTTTAAGGACTAACGCTCACTTCTTAGGTACCAATAAGAAGGAGGAGCGCCTCGAGAGAATTTTCTAACAAACGTGCTTTTCTATTTTTTTTTCTTTACTTTAGGCTAATAGCTTTGCTAACTCGATTAACCTATTACAAACTCTCATGCAACAAAGCTTCCCTAGGGGTGCCTTTCGGGGTGACAACAAGAATCCATGCAACATGTGGTCAATCTAAGCATACAGAGTCTAAGAGAAGTTGCTAAGTGCTCTTTAGATGCAAGGGAGCAACAGAAAAAATTTTAATTTTTTTGACATGGACCTAATTAGTGCAAACTACTTCATGCTAATCTAGATATGCAAATATGAAGATTCTAAAAACATTTCCTAGATTATCATTATTAGAAAGCATGTAAACAGAGTCCCAAGCACTTCAAATTCAAAATCTCCACAACTCAACAACTACAGGAATCCAACAGACAACTCCACCCCCAACCTTCGAAAGATACATAGTCTTCTATGTATCCATCCATCAGATAAAGCAACAAAAATTACAAAATTAAAGGGAACAGAAAACCTCCTCTGAATTTCGCGAGGTGGGTGGTTGGAGTGGCGCGGTCTTTGCCCATTATCTCGGTCATTAGGCCAAACTCCTACAAAAGAAGGCAAACTACAAAAAGGAAAAACAAACAAATAAAATCTAACTAAGAGAAATTAAATGGTTCCCCGGCAACGGCGCCAATTTTGGTAGAGCACTTTTGGGGTACTCCAATTTCAAGCTGTCGAGGCTTGCCAAAATAACATTTATAAATACCGAAACTACTAAGCTTTGCAGCTAGTGGTAACGGGTGTCGAACCACAGGGAACCTAAATTATTTCCTCCTAATTAAATTCTATTTGCTTTTATTTAAACTCAAACTAAAACGATAAAATAAAACATTAAAGTAAAGGGGGATTGGTTATGGAAAAATAAAGTAAAGCATAAAAAGTAGCTAACGGAAAATTAAATCTAATTACATGTGCTCCTAATTTTAAGGATCGGGGTTGACCTTGATGCGACTCGATTCATTGGGATTCAAACATACTTAGCAAGAGCATAAATGAACACGTAATTTACTTGCACGAAACTACTAGTACAAGTAACCCAAATAATTAATTAGAAACGTGGAGTTCTAAGCGGACTGTTCTTTAATTAATCTAAGGGGATCAATCCTAAATTAAATAAAGAACAGAGACGAATGTTCGATTCTAATTAAACGTGGCAATGAATCAATAGGGGGGCCAACACCACCCATATTGATTAATTGACAGTAACGGGGGCACTACGACGAATGTTTAACTAGGACGCCTGAGCTAATATTCCGATTTATCTATTTCTTCAAGATAAATTGCAACCAAAGATCAACTGGAAACCCACATTACCTATGGCTCAACTTATCCGTGTTACCTGGCGATTAAGAGAGGCACGGTATCATAATCTTTAACAATCAAACATGCTGGAAATCAAGGTCGTCTACTCCTATCAATCAAGCATGCTTATGTGATATGCTTAGAAGAAATAAATTTGCCCAATCAGTCATGCTAAGTTACAAAATTAAGAACTAAAACCCTCATGAATCGCATCAAATTTAACCCCTAACCTCAAATTAGAGCACTTACCTTGCTCGGGATGAAAACCAAGCTAAATCCAACAAAATCTTACTTTGATATAGAAGAAAAGGGGAGAAAACCCCAAGAATTTGAGAGAGAAATCGGCCAAAACAAGCCAAACCCGAGAGAGAATGCCCTAAAAATCGTTAAAATATGGGTTTTATACAGTCGGAGCGTCGAGACTATACAGCCAGCGTCTCGACGCTGTGTCTGTGCCTGAAGGAAAAATATTTGAAATTCTGTCCTCCTCTGGACTCAAACTCAGGCCTATCAACTTTCTAAATTCCTCCTGCACCACCAAACCACTTATCACAATTGAGATATCATTTGATTAATTAATATACATAGTATAAACACTCAGAATGATTAATCAAAATTATCCTCTAAACGTTCTTTTAAGCTCTTAATTAATTCAATGGTCCGATTTACCCCTACGTAATTAAATTATACAAAATATATTAATTAAGCACAATTAATTACTTAATTCGCAAGACTTAGGAGCTAAATATTAGCACTTTTTGAGTGCTATCAGGGAGCAACAAATTTTTTTTATTTTTTTTTGAAAAATGGTCAACTAACATATACAATCTCATGTTTTTCTACATATGCAAATACGAATAATTTAAAAGCATTTTCTAGATTGTCCTCATCGAACAACATGCAACAACAGACCAAAGCACTTCAAATTCAGAATCTCCACAACTCAATAACTACAGGAATCTAATCCAACAGACAACTCCACCCCCAACCGAAAAAGATACATAGTCCTCTATGTATCAACGCATCAGACTAAGCAGTTAAAACTACGAAATTTAAGGGACCAGAAAATCTCCCCTGAATTTTGCGAGGTTGGCGGTAGGAGCAGCGTGGTCTTTGCCCAACTATCTCGTTCCTTAGGTCAAATTTCCTACAAAAGAAAGCAAAAAAAAAAAAAAAAAAAACTAAGCTAGTCAAAATAAAAACTGAAAGTAAAGACAGGAAATTGAAAAAGTCATGGGTTGCCTCCCAAGAAGCGCAATTTTTTTAACGTCGTTATGCTCGACGTGTCCTCCACTCTATCAAGGTACGTAGAAATTCTCGTACTTCTTCGGCCCCTTCTTCCTTGGATCAATAAAACCTGCTAAGAGAAGTAAACTCTTCGACTTTTGTAGGCAGCCAGACATAGTTGTTATATTTTTGATTTTTTTATTTAATGGAAAGAAAGACTCAATAGACTCAAACAAAATAAAAGAAGACTCAACTGACTCAACAAAAAATAAAGACTCGACAAGGGGAGGGATCACATCAAAATTTCCAAGGTGACCAATATTCACAGATGCACAGATGGAAGGGGGCATGCTAGACAAATCTCCTATACTAAGTGAATTATTACAAGACATAGAAATATGAGATAAATTTTCTAAAGGCACAATTGCCACTTCCTCATCCATCATCATAACATTTTCAAAACAAGTTGGTTCTACATCCTTAGAGAAAATACTTCCAAAAATATTTTCATGAACAAGCACATACTCGAGCTCATCAATGCATGAATCTTCAAATAGATTTTCAATACAAAATTCATGCTCTAAATTGAATTCAACCGATGAAGATATACTTACCTTTTAAATTCTCTGAGACATTCTTCATCACTGGTCCATGAATCACCTTCCAAAGCCATCCATCTTGAAGAAGTCTCAGCTTCACTTCTCAGCTCGTTCGCATCATCATTCCTTTCAGGGAGCTCCTTGGGGCTAGGTTGATCCTCCTCCTCAGTCTCACTAATCCCGTCGTCGCATGTCAGAAAATTCTCAATTCCTTCCTCGAAATCAGGGTACACCTCGATAATAACCCTCTCCTTAGTGGTTTGGAGAGGGTTTTGAGAAGCTTCGTCGGCTTCACACCTTGTAAATTGTCCCCAATAATGCTGTCAAAACTCTGTCATGTTAAACGAGAAGACAAAACAAAAAGGAAAATATTTTTTTGGTTTTGAAACAAATAAAATTTAACTAAGAGAAACTAAATGGTTGCCCGGCAACGGCGCCAATTTTTTGTGGTAAACTTTTTAATGTTCACTATGTTCGGGGTGTTTAACCAATTCCGTAGATATGAATGAATGACTAGGCCCAGAGTAGGGTTCACACGACCACCTTGATTCCTTGGAGGCATATCTATAATGGTCCCTTATAAGTACTTTTTTTTAAAAAAAAATCTAAATTCAAAGTATCGATGCTTTCTATTAAATAAAAGCATCATAAACCTAAGAACTAATATCGAGTTGTACAAAGTCAAATATTTTCTACACCTAGCTAATTTCTCAAGGATCATCTTATACCAAGTTCAAAGATAAATATAAAAAAAATAAATTACCATTATATCATGAAATAAAGAAAGTAAATCAACAAAAGAATATGTAGAGAAAATACCTGACATTGTTGAAGTCGAAGCATGAGACAAGCCCTACTTTATTCTACGTACTATTTGATTTACTTTACCTAAACATCTACTTATTTTACAACTTATATTATAAGCTAGTCTACAAAATTTTATTGCTCTGATACAAATTGTAATGACCCCAAATTTTATATATAATTAATTAACTTAAAATGGGATAATTACTCATAACGCATAATTTTCTTTTTAAATAAAAATCTAAATTCCATAATCATAAGTTTAACAACTTAAATAAAACTTAAAGTTTATCGGTAGCAGCAGAAATTATAAAACAGTGTCTATAAATAAAATAAACATAAACTAAAGTTGTGATCATAAATCATTAAACTTAAAATTTCGGGCAGATCTCATGGTTCTTCCTCTTCCATGCCAAGATCATGCTCGATGAATTCACCATCATCTACAGGGCTATCTGAAAAAATATAAAACCACGAGAGGTAGTATAAAAATACCTTGTAAGTGGTTCCTATCATAAGGAACCTTCATGCTCAAACACACACAACATGCTTACATGCTTGCATATCACATCCTAACATGTAGACTATGAAACAATCTACCTTAACATACTTGTACTTGCTTACATATTCTTACATACATACTTATATAATTGACTTAGCGCCATGCTAAGCAGAAATACCCCATACCATGACCGTCAATTCCGCATGTAATATTTATAAGGTAATTGCACCTTATAATTATCATTAACATGAACTAATTTTGTTTTCTAGGGCCCACCCGTTAGAAGAAACCATACTTGTCATATCATACATCTAGCTGCATAACATAACTGCTTAATTTGGGTATTTCATGCCTAACATATTCTTCCCTAACTCCATGACTCTACTTAGTTGACTTCATGAATGTAATGTAACACACATATATGACATACTCAACCTAAGCTTGCTTCACTAACCAATCAAAGTAACATAGATCATGTGAAGTGTAGAACCATACAAAAATAACATGACATAACATACTTTTCAAAACATCAAATATCATAAAACAACAAATCAATCAAGTATATATTAAAATAATATAATATAACTCACTTACAATAAATACCACAATAAAAAGATTAATCAAACATCACAACTATACAATACAACAATCAATTCAGCTACTTATGATAGAATCCACTTACCTCAATCTTCAAATCTAAATCCTTTAAAGCTTCCTAAATAACATATGATACAAATTAAATTAGGTCTAACTTAAATTTAGTTTTTCTAAAGAAACTTCATCCACTAGCTAAAACACACTAACTTTACTAGTTAACATAATTTGCATATTAATTCACATAGTTAATATTAATCATAAAATTAATATTCAAAACTAATAAGATACTTTTTGTGAACATATTAAGCTCTGGTTTATAGATAAAAAATACATTAAAATAATTTACTACTTCATAGAATTCATTAACAAATTGAAAACACAAATTGTACTAGTTTTTACCGATTTTAAGCCCTATGAAAATATGATCATGAAAGTTAATTTGAACTCCTTGAAAATATATTTAAGCTTATTTTATGCTACTGGACATGATAAAAAAATTTCAAAACAAATGTAATTAAGCTTCTATATCAATCAATTTCGAGTTAGAACTAGGAAATATCGTAAACCGATAAACACCATTTTAGAGCAATTTTAAAGATTATTTTTTTAAGCATTTTAATTCTGATTTTCAGCCCCAAAATCAACACTTTTTAGATCTAAAACAACACCTAAAATTTTCCATGAGAACCCCTAAACAATTTCAAACAACAAAGAAAAAGAGGCTTACCGGTGATGTGTTTTTCCTCTCTACCGAAAACGATGAATGGAGGAAAATTTCCAGCAACTAATTAGATTCAAATGATGATGGAATACCTTAGAAAAAGATAGGTATGAACATGTTTAGGATCTATGAAAAATATCAAGAAAATATTCACTACGAAACTAGATGGAAAATATCTCATTTCTTACCGATTTGGTGCAACCGATGAACGATCTTGTAAAATCCAAGAACAACACTTGAAACAACTTGGAAAACAAGTGATACTTTCTCAAGATGAGATTTATAGGATTAGAATAGGTGCTAGATAGAAAACCTTGGAGATTTCTTTAGACAATTTTGGAATGACAATGAAAGGACACATAGAACTTAAGAGTAAAGTTCATTGGAATTTGAAGCAACCAAGTGTTTCCTCTTCTCTTTGTATGAACATCCAAGAGGTCTTACAACATGTCCTTTGGCTCTTCAACTCACCCACATAAATTCCTAATGACCCTTGGGTGAAAGTCTAAAAGATGTCTTAAGAAAACCTAACTAAGATTAAAGAACTTAATAAGTAAGATGACTATTTTCCTCATCTTTTGTTTACTTACTTTGACTAAGATAAAAGATGGAATGTAAAGGTCAAATATTATATTTTTACTTCTCTTATTACCTTGTAGTAAAATAGTTTATAAAATAATACAACTTATGGTAAATGTTACAATTCACTATATTTATAAGTAATCACATCATACTTTAAAGTTACATTCTTAGTTAATTAACCTTTTATGCATAAACATTTGACCATCCTAATGGATAAATAACTAAATACAAAATCAATAAGTTATTAATATATAAAATGAATTTCTCTAATTATAGCAATAACAAACAAATAACAATAGAGAATTACGAAAATACCCTTAATGGTAATGTGGGACATTACACGATCATTTTCTTTCACCCTCATCGGGCCTGCTAAGAAGTGGTTTCGACAACTAAAGAGGAAATCCATATCCTCATTCCGAGAGTTGGCTAGAGCTATCATCACCCAGTTCCTTGGTGGGCGGGTGCAGCGCAAACCTCCCACTCACCTTTTGACTATCAAGCAAAACGAGGGAGAGACGTTAAGGGAGTACATTGCACGTTTCAATAACGAGGCCCTACAAATCGAAAACTACACCGATGGCACAGCCCTTACGGCCATAGTGACAGGCCTGACGGATGAAAGCTTCCTCTGGTCCCTCGGGAAAAAAGCAGCCACGATATGATACGTGGAGTTACTCTCTCGAGCCCAGAAGTACATGAGCGCGAGAGAACTACTACGCTCAAGGAGCAAGCCCGAAGAGAAGAACCTACAACCAGACCCGAACAAGGAGTTCGAGAGAAATGAGAGAGATCGACCAGAGATAAAAAAGGAAAAGGAACGAGGAACGACTCGACAGGGCGCACCGCCAGAGCATCCCAACGAGAACGTTGGAGAAATACACCCCCACTGTTGTTCCCGTAGAACAAATTCTCATGGAAATCAAATTCAAAACCATGCTAAAATGGCCAATGAAGCTCCGGCCAAACCCATACCGAAGAGGGAAAGACATGTTCTGTCTCTTCCATCGAGATCACGGGCACTCGACTTCAGACTGTTACGATTTGAAAGAAGCTATCGAAGCTCTCATTCAAGAGGGCAAGTTAAAAGAATACGTAGGGGAGCGGAGTCGCGAAGAAGAAAATTCGGGCCAACCGAAGCATAAAGACAAAGACTCACCACCACCGCACGAGATAAGAACAATATTCGGCGGGCCCGTAGGAGGAGAGTCCAGTAGGAAAAGAAAGGCGAAAGCTCGAGAAGCCCGGGTCACCCCAGGAGGACCAGAAGTATGCTCAACCACACACGCAAACACAATGGTAGATTTCTCTGAAGTAGAGGTGCATCAGCTACACCAATCGCACAATGACGCGCTGGTCATAACAATAATGATATCAAACGTCAAAGTCCATCGTGTTTTAGTAGACAGGGGGAGTTCGACCAATGTTCTCTCGCTCGACGCATTTAACACGATGAAAATCGAGCGCAACCGCTTGAAGAGCAACCTATGCTCTCTAGTATGCTTCGCTGGAGAAAAAGTCACACCCGAAGGGAGTATAATATTGCCTGTCTTATTTGGCGATTCAGCGGCAGGAGTAACCAAAATGATCAACTTTCTGGTTGTAGACTTCAAGTCTGCCTACAATGCCATCTTGGGGAGGCCTACGATACACGAGTTACGAGTCGTGTCTTCTACTTACCACCAGCTGATAAAATTTCCAACCCCGAGTGGAGTGGGTATCGTACGAGAAGAACAAGTAATATCGAGGAAGTGCTACCTGACGGCCATGAAAGAGGTAAAAGCTTCACATGTACTGGTTGAAGGCTGCAACACAACAGACGCAAGACGCGAAAAAGTTAGAACCAAGCCCCAAACTCAAAACCCTGAGGGAGGCAAAAAGGGAGAAAATTGTCAGGCGCATGCCGAAAAGGCCGACTGCCGAGGAGAATCGACAGAAGCTCTAGAGTCCATCCCGCTACTATCGGAAGAGCGACAAGTCAACATAGGTACAAAGTTAAAACCAGAGCAAAGGGAAGAGCTAGTCGCCTTTCTCCGAGCCAATGCTGACATGTTCGCTTGGTCCTCAGATGACATGCCAGGGGTGGATCCACGTCTGATGGTACACCGCTTAAACATTGACCAAGATGTCCAGCCTGTTCGCCTAAAGCGTCGAGCTTTCAATCATGAATGAAATGAAGTTATCGCCACACAAGTAGGAGAACTATTACAAGCCAAGTTTGTGCGGGAGGTTAACTATCCTCAATGGCTATCCAACGTAGTGCTAGTAAAGAAACCTAACGGAAAATGGAGGATGTGCATCGACTTCACAGATCTAAATAAAGCATGTCCCAAGGACAACTTCCCATTGCCAAGAATCGACCAGTTAGTAGACGGTACAGCAGGACACGAGTTCTTAAGTTTCATGGACGCATACTCCGGATCAACCAGATCCGCATGCATGTTCCTGACCAGGAGAAAACCTTCTTCATCACCAGTAGAGGATTGTACTGCTACCAAGTCATTCCTTTTGGCTTAAAAAACGCGGGAGCAACGTACCAACGCTTGGTCAACAAGATGTTTGCCCACCTCATTGGCAAAAATATGGAGGTCTAAGTCGATGACATGCTAGTGAAGAGCAAAGCAGCGGAGGAGCACAAAAATGACCTGGCAGGCGCGTTTGGAACCCTGAGAAAGTACAAGATGATGTTAAATCCCACTAAATGCGCCTTCGGCGTCACCTACGAGAAATTTCTGGGCTTCATGGTCCACCAACGAGGCATCGAGGAAAACCCAGACAAAATCAGAGCGGTTCTAGAGATATTGTCCCTGAAAACTCTGAAACAAGTGCAAAGTCTGAATGGCAAGATAGCAGCCCTAAATCGATTCGTCAGCCGAGCCACTAACAAGTGCCTTCCTTTCTTCAGGACACTAAGGAAGAACACTCGCTTCGAGTGGACAGAGGAGTGCGAACAGGCATTGCTGCGGCTGAAAGAATACCTCACTCTGCTCCGCTCTTGTCCAAACCTGACGAAGGCGACGAGTTGTTTCTTTACCTCGCAACATCTGAGACGACAGTCAGTTCAATATTGATTAAAGAAGAAAATGGCTGCCAATCTCCCGTCTACTACACCAGCAAGGCAATGGCTGGGGCCGAAATCAAATATCCCCAAGTAGAAAAACTCGCCTTAACATTGGTAATGTCGGCACGAAGGCTGCGACCTTATTTTCAAGCGCACAAGGTAACTGTTCTCACTAACCTACCGCTGCGGCATGTACTACAAAAGCCTGAAGCCTCCGGGCGCCTCATGAAATGGGCGGTCGAGTTGGGAGAGCACGATAGTCACTTCCGCCCCCGCACAGCCATCAAAGGACAAGCGGCCGCGGACTTCGTCGCAGAACTAACGACAGTAGAGGCAACAAACGAACCCGTCAAAATGAATCTGACTATGACCAACGCCTCACCCCCCAACTTAGGGGAGCTCCCATGGACCTTGTACGTCGATGGATCCTCCAATGGGAAGGGTTGCGGCGTCGGGCTGCTACTAGAGTCACCAGAGGGCGAAAGATTCGAATACGCCCTACGATTCAAGTTTCAAGCATCTAACAATGAAGCAGAATACGAAGCCATTTTGGCAGGACTCCGAATCTCCAAGTGCATAGGCGTGACCAACCTCCTTGTCTTTAGTGACTCACAACTCGTTGTCAATCAGATCACCGCAGTTTATCAAGCCAAAGAGCAAATGATGGCCACTTACCTGATGAAAGTGAAAGACTTGCTAGGGTCGTTTAGCGCTTGTGAAATCAAACAAATTCCGCGCTCACAAAATGCCAACGCTGATTCCTTAGCCAGATTAGCAGCAGCGTATGACACCGACCTCAGTAGAATGGTGCCCGTAGAAATCCTACGCGAGCCCAACATCACAGTGCAGAAACCAGCAGGGGTCACCTGCGCCTTCGAAGCTGAACCAACGTGGATGGACCCACTGGTGCAGTACCTCTGTGACAATAAACTATCAAGCGATAAGATACAGGCAAGGTGTGTGATGCGTCAGGCCGCACGCTACACACTAAGAGATGGGCGACTGTACAAGCGAGGCTATTCACTTCCTCTACTGAGGTGCTTAACAACCGATGAGGCCAACTATGTAATGAGACAAATCCACGAAGGAGTATGTGAAAACCATAGTGGAGTCGGATCCCTCGCCCACAAAATAATATGGCAAGGATACTATTGGCCGACAATGGCCAACGATACTCGAAACCACACTCGGTCATGTGATCAGTGCCAGCGATTCGCCACCATCCCAAGGCGACCTGCTGAACCACTCACCAATGTATTTGGCCCGTGGCCCTTTGCACAATGGGGCATCGACTTAATTGGTCCACTCCCTGTCGGAAAGAGGCAAACAAAATTTGCGGTTGTCGCGGTAGATTACTTCACCAAATGGGCGGAAGCTGAGGCGTTAGCTACGATTACAAAGAAAAAAGTCACTGGCTTCATATGGCGATGCATCATCTGTCGCTTTGGCATCCCCTACGCAATCGTTTCCGATAACGAAAAACAGTTCGACAACGCCGCATTTCGCAAATTTTGCGCTGGCCTCAACATCAAACATTGTTTCTCATCTCCAGCCCACCCACAGTCCAACGGACAGGTCGAGGCAGTCAACAAAATCATCAAGCGCAATATCAAGACAAATCTAGAGGGCTTGAAAGGGTTATGGACGGAAGAGCTGCACAATGTCCTCTGGGCATACTGGACCACGACACGAACTTCGACCGAAGAAACCCCATTTTCATTAGCATTCGGCACGGAAGCTGTAGTCCCCGTTTAGATAAGCCTCCCATCCCCGCGCATCGAACAGTTCGACCTCCTAGAAGAGTGACGCGACATAACAAGACTCAAGGTTGCAGAATACAAAAACCGTATCGCTAGGTACTACAATTCGAAGGTTCACCCCCGCAGTTTCGTCACAGACGACCTAGTCCTACGACGAGTAATGCTGAATACGAAAGACCACTCCTCAGGAACCTTGGGACCAAATTGGGAAGGCCCGTACCAAGTCACCAGAGTTATCCGCCCGGGAACCTATATGATGTCAGACCTCAATGGTTAACAACTACCACACCCATGGCACTCCGAGCATTTGCGGAAATATTTCCAATAAAGTTTTCGTGCTATTTCATGTTTTTTTCTGCCTGAAGTTTTTAAAGAAACACGAAACGCGTATATTCAGAGACTTTTCCATTCAATAAGAAGTATTTCTTTCGACTGTCACTTACTCATACAATTTACAAACAACTTAAATTAGCATGAGTAGGGGCAAATGGCATAACACACCGTGTATTAGGCAACAAACGACTCAAGAAATACGTGATAAAGCGATTACAACACAAGCGACTCAAGAAATACATGATAAGCCACAAGAAACGAACACAATGCACAGAGAATAAAAATAAGGAAGTTCGAGATACAAACATAACATATGAAGAAAACAACAAATAACCACGACATTCTGACAAACTAGGGTCCATCAACACCCTGGAAAAACGCATCATCCAAAATCGCACGCTCTGCCTCGTCAAAATTCAGCATAGGAGGATTACAATAATCGTGAAACTCAGAATTGAGGAACTCCAAATCAACATTGGGAAGTCGACTTCTCGCAGTGCGTACCGACCAGTGCACCCCCGCAGCCATGGCCTGATTCTGAAAATCAGAAAAGCCTAAGGATCTCTTAAAAGCCTCAGTTAAAAATTGAGAATTGGCAAGTTTGGCCTCTGCAACGGCTAATTTCGCTTGAGTCTCCGATAAACGGGCATGAAGATCCGCCACACTTGATTCTGAAACAACCCGATAAGCCTCAAACTGAGTCTTCATCAAATCTAGACTATCTTGCACTACGCGCAAAGTCGCGTCAACCTGACTATGCAACCCCTAGGCCCTCTCTAAGTCAGACTTAGGAGCAAAGTTCTCACGCAGGTAAGATAGTTCACCACCCATCCGACGTGAAGAAAGAGACGTCAAAATGAAAGCCTACGAAACAGGAAAATATTCAGACTCCGAACAACGAAGATAACCAACTAAAAGTACGACTCCGAAATACCTCACGCATGTGATGTATAACACTCATCACGGCTCGCTGTGGATCCCTCAGACCACACCGAAGATCCACAAAATCCTGAGAAGACTCTTCATCCGACAAACCACTCCACATAGAAAAAGCATGCTCAAGCTGAGCTGTCTCATCAACAGACGAATCATACGAGCCACTATAATCAAAGGGGCGTCTCGCACGGCTCCCAACCCCACCAGAAAATGAAAGAGCCCGAGCGACATCAGACGATCGAGATCGGGAAGGAGAAGCACGCGCAGATCTCGAGGATACCAAGCGAGGCGTGAGGCGATGGGGCGACACCCGAAGACACTGTCACTGAGCAGTGCGCTCGTTCAGCCCGCCACCCGTGGGTGGGCTAAGGGGAGTCACAACCACCCCCAAAGCATCGAGATCTAAAGGCTCAGCTTGAGGACCAGACATAAGTTGAAGCTTGAAATCCATAGCACTCATCTGTCCGCGCGCTGTGATAGTTAGACAAGCGACCAACGATAAGTGAAAATGGGCTATTGCAAAAAAAAAAAAAAAAAAAAAACTCACCTAAGTCGAGACCCGCTTCCTCTAGAATACCTCTTCTATAGAAACATAAATCGTCTGATCATGAAAAGTTGTAGCAAGGGCGAACGACCTCGGTTTCCTTTCCGCTGTAAGAGAGACAGAACAAAAAAAATGAAGGGTTAGAAGTAAGGGGTAAAAAGGTCCCGACCGGATAAAAATAGGGACTCACCTAGCGCCCCATACCGAGTCGGAACCGAAAAAACGTTACCCCTGCCATTTCGGCCTAACCAATCGCCACCTACGAAAAACCAACTCGTCCACCAGTTTCTAATAGATGTTAGTCCCTTCACAAGCACATTGCCCCCTTCCTTAGGACTAAGATAAAAACACTCGGGAAGCACTGGGTGCTGCTTGAGGCAATGGAAAGCCATAAAATCTTTAACTCCCATGTCGGGAGAGCCGTGAAGCTGGCGCCACATAATAAAACAACCAAGGAGTATACACCACCCGTTTGGGGCAACCGGTGTAGGAGCAAGATTGAGGTAAGTTAACAGATGTTGAACGAGAGGATGAAACGGAAGACGAAGCCCACATCTAAACATGGAGAGACAAAACACGACCTTCAGAAGAACCGGGCCACCACCACACGACCCAAACCCACGAACACCGACACCCTTTCGGGTAGTTGGCCTGACCAACGCCGGAGAAGGAGACTCAACGTCGGATTCCGAAAGGACCTCAAGGCTAAGTACATCCATTTCATAATCACTCGACATGAATGTGAAATTCAAGATGAAGAGTCCAAACAAAATAACCAAGAAAAGTTTTTACCTTAGGTGAAGTCAGAGAATGCAAGGAGAAGGCTTGAAGAAAGGAAACACAAAGTTGAAGGTTGAAGTGAGTAAAGAATTGAATGAAGTCTATTCCTATTTATACTTTGACTTACACCCATGAACTCTTAATTGGCGCCAGCAGCGCAGGCGCGCCTAAGAGTGGGGCAACTATTATGGGTGGAAAATTAAAATTCAAAATGGGCCTAACCAATCTCGGCCCAATAGCACCAATTTCGAAGTTAACCGAAAGCCCAAGTCAACGTGAAGGAGTGGGTCGGCCCGTGGATCAGCCCACGCACCCCCGCCGCACGCACACGCCCAAGCTAAAGGAAAAGGGCTGACCCGAGGGGCGGGTCAGCCCACAAACACTTCGTTGCGCGCGCACGCCCAAGGAAAAAGGGCTGACCCGTGGCGCGGGTCAGGCCATAATCACCTCACCGCGCGCACGTCCAAGGAAAATGGCTGACCCAAGGCTCGGGTCAGCCCACAAACGCCTCTCAACGAGCGCACGCCCAAGAAAAAGGGCTGACCCGAGGCGCGGGTCAGCCCGGAAGCACTTCGTCGCACGCCCCTCGCCGCGCGCGGACGCCCAAGGAGAAGGGTTGACCCGAGGCGCGGGTCAGCCCAAGGCACTCCATCGCGCGCGCACGCCCAAGGAATAGGGTTGACCCGAGGCGTGGGTCAGCCCAAGGCACTCCGTCGCGCGCGCGCACGCCTAAGGAACAGGGCTGACCCAAGGCGCGAGTCAGCCCAAGGCACCCCATCGCGCGCATGCCTAAAGAAAAGGGCTGACCTGAGGTGCGGGTCAGCCCACAAACACCTCGCCGCGAATACGCCCAAGGAAAAGGGCTGACCCGAGGCGCGGGTCAGCCCACAAGTACCCCGCCGCGCGCGCCCCATTCCGCGCACGCTCCTCGCCGCACGCGCCCCTGCCTAAGCATGCCCCACCGCGCGCGCGTCGTCGATGCACGAAAGTGGCAATGGCCCGAGTAGCGTAGCGCCGACCGACGGACGACCCATGGGTGTATCTCGTAGAAATGTCGTTCTACATCACCTCCCATCCAACCTGGCTAAGAATGACAATAGACTTATGAATCTCACAACAAAGGACCGATCCTCGCATCAACCTCGACTGCCAATCAAGAGCTAACCAGCAGGTTACCTCATGGTCGCGACAACGGACTGATCCTCATATCAGCATCGACACGCCAACGAAGGGCTGACCAGCAGGTCAACCCATGGCCGTGACAACGGACTGATCCTCGTATCAGCATCGACACACCAACGAAGGGCTGACCTGCAGGTCAACCTATGGCCGCGACAACGGACTGATCCTCGTATCAGCATCGACACGCCAATGAAGGGCTGACCAACAAGTCAACCCATGGCCGCGACAACGGACTGATCCTCGTATCAACATCGACATGCCAATTAAGGGTTGACCAGCAGGTCCGCCCATGGCTTAATGGAGGATTGATCCTGGCATCAACCTCAAACCGCCAAAATAAGAGTTGTCGAGCAGGACAACCCATGGCCCCTGGAGGACTGATCCTCGCATCAGCCCCACAACCAATAAAGGTTGGCCAGCAGGTCAGTCTAACGGCTCGACGGTGGATTGAGCCTCGTCTCAATCCCTAGAGTGAACCGACGACGCTCCCCGAATGGTTGAAATAGTAACGAAATTCTCATGAATCGTAACGGCCATAATGCCATAAATCGGGTAAATTGATTACGTTGTTTCGGTTACACTACGATCTACTATAACTAAAGGAAACGACAGAAGATAACGGTATGCTCTATTTGACCAGTAAATTACTATTATTCCAAACACTCTCTAGTCTTGTAGCTAACTTGACCGTGGGAGTGTCTGTGGCACAACGCCACACCAGCGTTAGATCACTTCGTTGTTGTTGTCTTGTAGGTCCGTTCATATACAAATACAAATTCACCGTTGACACCAAAATCTGTATCAACATAAGAAATAATCATTGATTTTCTTTTTGCCTAAAGAAGTTGTGGCTCATGAACTCGTTGGGCTTGCCCGAAAAACCTATAGTTGATCAATTTGGTTGGAGGAACCACCTTGCAGCTAATATTAGTCCACAACAACTCTTTAGCCCTCACTCTTCATAACTCCGTAATTTATTTATTTTTTATTATTTTTTTCCTTTCTGTTTTCGTTTTTAGCTTTGCACTAAGTAAGTAAGTAAATAAATAAAAATAATAATAATAATAATAATAAATCAAATAATATCACATTATTAATTTCCTTTTAAAAAAAATGTGGTATGCCTATAATATAGTTTTTATTTTTTTTCACATTATTAATTTCCTTTTAAAAAAAATGTGGTATGCCTATAATATAGTTTTTATTTTTTTTCACATTATTAATTTCCTTTTAAAAAAATGTGGTATGCCTATAATATAGTTTTTATTTTTTTTCACATTATTAATTTCCTTTTAAAAAAATGTGGTATGCCTATAATATAGTTTTTATTTTTTTTATTATTACAATGGCTATGGTACAGTTAATACATTGTGAAATCCCCAACAAGAGCATAGTTCAACTGACATGATATATCGCCTAGTGACCAATCTCCCACTTCAATATGTTGTTAAAAAAAAAAAAAATACATTATAAAATAAGTGCGTGAAAAATCATAATTAATAACCTACAATTCTCTTGTCTAAACACAACTTTTATGGCTATTAAAAAATTAACTTTTATGAAAAAGAGTTTAAAGATTATTCCCTAATTGACACCATAATTATGTTATTTTTTTTATTTTTTATTTTTGAATATGACACCATAATTGTGTTATAAAGTTGTAAGTTTGAAATTATAAATACTTTTATTTCCATAATTTGTACATTACCGTTATTAATTACCAAATACTATTCTTAATTAAGAGCCCATATTAGCTCATTCTCAAAAACAATGTGCACATATTAGCTCCATCCTCCAAGTCATTTTGGTAAAATAGTTTTTTGATTTTTATTCCATTTTTTCAGTATTTCCTATAAATGAGGTTGTAATTAGTAATTTTTTTGTTTATAAATTTTCTTTCATAATTTTCATTAAAAAAAAATAAATATTAATAAAACTGCGAATTTCATTAATTGGAAAAAAAACTGTCCTGAGTATGTCCTGATTAATAAAATTATTTTAATAGTCATGAATTTAATTTTAATCAATTTAAAAAAAAAATTAGGCAAATTAAATTCCTATTTTTACTTTTTGATTTTTAGAAAACAATCAATTGAGCTTTTTATTTTTAAGTTTTTTAAAACGTTTTTATATTCGTCGGATCCAAATCAGATCTAAATGAGAATGATTAACCAATTTTAAAAATGATTTTTTAAATAATTTTTTGATTTCAAAATTTTAGATTCTCAACTTTATTGAAATTTGAGTCAAATTATAGTATATCTTAAAAAGATATTATCATTATTTTTAGTATAAAAATATCATTAATGTAATATATTTTTTCTAATATATTATATTTTAATATTATTATGATGTTTTTTTTAAAGGTATTTTAATTAATGCGGAGATTGGACTCATGATCTCTGAATCAGGACACCCAATTGAACTATGTTTGATTTGACTATTATTATGATATTATTAGGATGTTACAGTAATACACTTATTCACTTTACACAATCAACCTATTTTATTTTTCTGACGTTAGAGATGGTAAACGTCAATTAAAGATGGTTAAACTATCGACTCAATAAATTTTTAACTTTAATTTTTTTTTAACTATTTAATAATACTTGATTGATTTATTTATTATTATTTTTTAGTACCAATAATACATGATTAAATAGGTAGTTGAAGGTAAAATTAAAGTTTAGTTCGGCCAGAGTGTTCGCACTTAGGTTTGAACATATTAAAATTAGGTCTAAGGTGGAATTATTAGTTAGACAAAGTTTCAAAATTTTAATTTATTCATTTATTATTAAAAAAAAAATAGATTGAGAGGGGAAGAGGGAAAATTTAATTTTTGTAATAAAGTTAATTAATTATTATCATATAAAATTCAAAAAATTATATTTTTATGAGATTGCACAATTATCTAATTTGAACGTAACTCAAGTTGGAATCTCCATCTCTATCGTTACGTCGTTCTTTTTTTGGAAAAAATAAATCTACAATGTGAAATGAAATTAAAATTAGAGTTTAATCCGTGCAAGCATAAAGGCGATCTAATTAAATAAATTGAAAAACTAATTATTATTAAAAAAAAAACGAGTAAAAAAAACAATTAAAATAAAAGCTGTCCGGATGCGGCCGCACCGTGTCTCGAACGGGCCAAGACTAAGAGCGACAGCTTTCACTATAAAACGCGTACTCGTATGAAATTTAGCTCCCATTTTCTCGCCGGCGATCCTATATCTGCTGATTGAAGGCCGTGCCGGAGGCGGACGCGGCGGCCCGACGGTGTTCTGTCGGTTTGAGTCCTCGATGGCTAAGTTCCACCGCCTCTTCCGAGTTCTGTTGCTGCTTTTCACTCTTTCAGGTTTGCTTTCTGGATCTTATTTGTTTGGCTGCTTAGAAACTGCAGGAAATAATCTGGAACTTGTTTCTTGTTTATTTTAATCGCGTAATCAGGGAAATAAGGTCATGATTTTGAATGTGGAATTCTGTGAGTTGCAGAGGACTGATTAATTGGATGGAATTCCGTTTTCGATAGAATTTGGAATTAATTATCAATTGGTTCCTTTTTCGATAGAATTTGGATTCTGTATTATGATTTTGGAGGATTGTGTTTGATTTCAGGTTCAGTAATCAGAACTGTGAGCGTTGGAATTGGAATTAACTATGGCCAGATCGCTAACAATCTGCCGTCTCCATCGCGCGTAGCTATTCTTCTCCAAAGTCTAAACATCAGCAGAGTAAAACTGTACGATGCAGACCCTAATGTCTTGTTTGCCTTCTCCAGGAGTGATGTAAACTTCATTATTGGACTTGGTAATGAGTATCTCCCCAATATGTCTGATCCTCAGAAAGCCCTAGCTTGGGTTCAACAGCGTGTTCAACCACACATCTCTCAGACTCAAATCACTTGCATCACTGTTGGCAATGAAGTTTTCAGCTCTAATGATTCTCAATTAAGATCTAGTCTTCTTCCTGCAATGCAATCTGTTTATAATGCTCTTGTAAATCTTGGGCTGGATAAGCAGGTTTCTGTCACCACAGCTCATTCCCTTACCATCTTAGCCAATTCTTTCCCTCCTTCCGCTGGGGTATTCAGGCCCGATCTTGCTGAATACATTCAGCCAATTCTCAATTTCCACTCCATGGCCAACTCTCCTTTTCTTATAAATGCATATCCCTTCTTTGCATACAAGGATAACCCTGCCCAAGTTCCCCTTGAATATGTTCTTTTTCAGCCTAACCAAGGGATGACTGATCCCATTACCAATTTGCACTATGACAATATGCTGTATGCTCAAATCGATGCGGTTTATGCTGCCATCAAAGCGATGGGGCATACAGATATTCGAGTCCAGATTTCCGAGACTGGTTGGCCATCTCGGGGCGATCTGAATGAGGTTGGTGCCACACCAGAGAACGCGAGGTTGTATAATGGTAATTTGCTAAGAAGAATACAGAGCGGACAAGGAACCCCGGCAAAACCATCAGTTCCTATCGATATCTATGTTTTTGCTCTCTTTAATGAGGATTTGAAGCCTGGTCCAGCATCTGAGAGAAACTATGGTCTTTACTATCCTGATGGCACACCAGTTTATAACATTGGGTTGCAGGGGTATCTCCCAGAGTTGTTGTATTCATCTTCCAAAAGAACCAATGTAAGAACCATTTATTTAGTTTTGCAACTCCTATTAGCTACTGCTTCTACATTCATGTATATCTAATTTGGGAATAATTTCTTTGCAGATTTTCTCGGTTTTCAACTTGCTTCTGATATTCATAGCCTGCTTATTAATCTTCACTTAAAGCTTCACCATCCATCAATAATGAGACAGTAGAGGTATACCGAGTAATAGATAGAAATTCTTATTCAAATTCATAGCCTTAGGAGTTTTATAGAGAAGCCCATACAGATCCTTTTCAGCAGCTGCACTTAACTAACCATCTGTATTATATATTTAGTTTGTATCGCATCATCAATTGGGTTCATTGGATGATTTTTTTGTAGTTTCATACAGAAATAAAGTATTATTATTTCATTAGAAAGCTTTCTCATTTGCCTTGAATTGAAATAATATTGAGCTCCAAAAGAAGAACAGTTTTCTTTTTCTTCCTCTCCTTGCAGCTCCATTCTGATCTGATTGTATATTGGAAAAGGGTCATTGAATTCATTCTGCAAAAGAATCTGGAATCAGTAAGGTCTCTCTTCTCTTTCCTCCGATGGTATATCCAACATAAAAGAACCTTATCTCTTTCTTGATAAATAAATTGTGGCTGTCTCCATCACTCTAGTCTCTCTCTCGCTATTATTTTAGATGTAATCTTCGGTTGGAGCAGCCATGTATGAACAAGAACATCATTTTCATATACCTACACAATTTGAAACCGCAAAAGTAGCCATCTTGTGAAGCAAATTGTGGACTTTCTTTTCTCCCTCTTTGCTTTGTCTTTATTCCTTGAAGGCCTTTTGGTGGAGTAATCTCATACGCCTTTTCTCTTTTTGAAATCTTCCTGTTGGCGGGGCCTACTGATTTTTACCAGATTATTTTATGATGTTGAGTCCAATGAAGGTCAGCCTCCTTGGCCCTCTGTTTTCTGTTTTCCTTTTGATAAGTTTTGATTTTTGTTTTGAATTCTGTCATATGAGGAGAAAGATGAGCCTCCTTTCTATATGAGTCGGTGGCTGTCTTTTTCAATGGGAGGTGTGGGAACAGATTTGAGTGGCTTCCAAATAATCCAATAGAGGAATTATGTATATTTTTGTTTATATTTTTCTTCAAATATGTTTTTCTTTTAATATTGTAATTTTTTAAACTTATTATAAAATAATGTTATTTCCAAATTTATTATAAAAATATTGTAGTTTTTAATATCTCTTGAAGAGACGAAGTCCAATACCCAGACAAATATGTCTGGAAGAGACGGCGTCCATTGACATGACAAAAAATTGTCAGGTTGAGCATCCTCTCTTATCTATGTTGAAATAAATAAAGCATAGTGCGTGGGTTCGATACTACTTTATCGTGTTTTGCAATTGTTTTTCTTTATTTTTCATTCATTGTTTTTCTTATATTTTTAAAGCAAATAAATCATATGCCGGTCTCCTTTTTTCTTTTTTTATATGAAATTGAATTTTATGTTTAATAGTTGTAGATCGATAAATATAAAAAATATCGGTGGTCAATGAAAGTTCAGGGGTTAAACTTATAATTTAACCCAAAAAAAAATATTTATTTGATTTAAAAAAGAAAGAACAGAATTAAAAAAAAATGAACATAAATATAATTTTTCTTAGAAAAAGAGATAGAATCTGGTATTCTATTTGTTATTTTTTTAAAAAAAAAACTGCAAAAAAATGATTTACAGTGTTTGCTATTAAAAATATAAGGGAAAAAAAAAATAAAAACAAAAGCATAAATGAAGAATGAAAAAATAGCCAAAAGAAGGCTAAGTACGTAACGAACTCCAAAAAATTGCAAGGTTGCCATGGGTGACAATTTAAGTTTTCATGTTAAAAGAAATAGCACTTTATAAAATAACTGCAAATATCACAATTTATTAAAATGATTATTATTTGTTACAACTGTTTTACCTATGATTTAAATTCATTTGAGTTTCTTCGTTCTCTTTCTTTTGTGTATCACGTTTACTCTGTTTTCTCTTCCGTCCAAATTTGATCGATTATCGGACTGATATTGAAGACGTGACCTATGTCTTCCATCTTTTGTCGGCCTGATATTACTTTCGTTGTATTCTCGCTGGTTTGGTATTCCGACTGACCTATTATTACCTTATTCGAACTAACCTGATATTACCTTAGTCGAATTGATCTCGTCGGCCTATATTTTCCATAGATCGTTGTAATCCCATTAATAACCTTTGACAACTTTATTAAGCAAGTTCCTTCTCAAGTTGGTTCTCTAAGCTCAACGCAGGTGAAGTTGATCCCTGTCTTTCTTTTCACCTGATATGAATTATCTTGACAATCCAATTCATATTCATGATTGAAGCTCAAGGAGGTCAAACCATTGTTATGGAGCAAAGATCAAAGTCAACAAATAAGAGAAATGCATGAACTTCATTATCTCACAAGTCCATTTCGTGGAAGTCTAATAGATCATGTTAAAACTAAGTTTAAAATCCATATTTTGTTACTTAATGTACTCATTAAAATTGCAACCAAGTTTTAGGTGATCTTTCATATTTTAGATTAATTTTAGTTTTCCAAGATGTCTTTTATAATATCAAGGCACCCTTTGGTATTTCAATGTGACTTTTCATATTAACATTTATGTTAGGGGTCTAAAGAGTCTCTTGGCTGAATTTTTTGGCTGTTTTTTAATAATATTGTTTTTTTTTTTAAACTTCTTATAAAAATATTGTAGGTTTGAAACTATTTTTAAAAATATTGCCGTTTTAAATGGAGGGAAGACGACCTCACGATCTTGCTCCACGTGGATGAAGGTCGTCTTTTGAAAAGACGATCTTGCTCCACGTGGATGAAGGTCGTCTTTTGAAAAGACGATCTTGCTCCACGTGGATGAAGGTCGTCTTTTGAAAAGACGATCTTGCTCCACATGGATGGAGGTCGTCTTTTGGAAAGACGACCTCGATACGTTCATTTTATTAAAAAATTGATATCTTTTTAACCAGATATTCAAATTTTTCAAAAAAGGTATGGTTGGAAAGCTAGAGAGTTTCAATTTGATACCTGGTTTCACTATTTTTGAAGTTGTGTATCAAAAGATAAAGACCACCGAAGTTGGACTCTAGTTCTGCAAATTTTCAGAACTGAAGATTCTTTTGAGGAGTGCATTCAAAAATTGATATTTTTTTACCAGATATTCAAAAACTTCGAAAAAGGTACTGTTGAAAAACTAACACAGACAGCTTCAATTTGATACCTACTTTCACTATTTTTGGAGTTGTGTATCAAAAGATATATATCGTCAAAGTTATGAAAACTTCACTAAACCCATAACTGAAGATATGACTGAAAACTTCAAAACTGTAGCTAAACTTCGACGATTTGTATCTTTTAATACACAACTCTACAAATAGAGAAACCAAATATCAAATTGAAGCTCTCTGGGTTAGATTTTCAACCGTACCTTTTTCGAAATTTTTGAATATCTGGTTAAGAAGATATCAATTTTTGAATGCACTTCTCAAAAGAATATTCAGTTCTGAAATTTGTAGAACTATATAGTCTAACTTCGATGGTCTTTATCTTTTGATACACAACTCCAAAAATAGTGAAACCAAGTATCAAATTAAGCTCTCTCTATTAGCTTTCCAACCATACCTTTGTTGAATTTTTTTAATATTTGGTTAACAAGATATCAAATTTTTAATAAAAGAAACGTACCTGTCGAGGAAGGCCGTCTTTTCAAAAGACGACCTCCATCCATGTGGAGCAAGATCGTCTTTTCAAAAGACGACCTTCATCCACGTGTAGAGGTCATGTTTTGAAAAGACGACCTCCACTTAAAACAACAATATTTTTAAAAATAATTTCAAATATACAATATTATTAAAAAAACAGCCGAATTTCTTGTCTATAAAAGGGATTGGTCATGTCTAATGTAAAAGACAACTTGATATGAGACATGAAATGTAGTATTTTGGGTTTTAAACCCTGAAAGCTTTTACGCTTTGTTTCTTGTGTGTTATTGTGATAGAATGCATGTATATTTGGAGCATTCAAGTGATGATTGATCTGTAATGTCTCACATTACCGTTAAGGGTATTTTCGTAACTTTCTATTGTTGTTTGTTTGTTATGATTTTTATAATTAGAGAAGTTCATTTCATATATTAATAACTTAATGAATTTGTATTTAGTTATTTATACATTAGGAGAGTCAAATGTTTATGCATAAAATGTTAATTAACTAAAAATGTAACTTTAAATTGGAAGTATGATGTGATTACTTATAAGTATAGTGAATTGTAACTTTTACTATAAGTTGTATTATTTTATAAACTATTTTACTACAAGGTAATAAAAGAAGTAAAAGTATAATTTTTGACCTTTACATTCCATATTTTATCTTAGTCAAAGTAAGTATACAAAAGAGGAGGAAAATAATCATTTTACTTATTAAGTTCTTTAATCTTAGTAAAGTTTTCTTAAGACATCTTTTAGATTTTCACCCAAGGGTCATTAGGAATTTATGTAGGTGAGTTGAAGAGCCAAATGACATGTTGTAAGACCTCTTGGATGTTCATACAAAGAGAAGGGGAAACAATTGGTTGCTTCAAATTCCAATGAACTTTATTCTTAAGTTCTATGTGTCCTTTCATTGTCATTCCAAGATAGTCTAAATAAATCTCGAAGGTTTTCTCTCTAGCACCTATTCTAATGCTGTAAATCTCATCTTTGAGAAAAGATCACTTGTTTTCCAAGTTGGTTCAAGTGTTGTTCTTGGATTTTACAAGATCGTTCAACGGTTGCACAAAATCGGTAAGAAATGAGTTGTTTTCCATCTAGTTTCGTAGTGAATCTTTTCTTGATATTTTGCATAGATCCTAACTAAACATGTTCATACCTATTTTTGGTATTCCAGCACCATTTCAATCTATTTAGTTGCTGAAAATTTTCCTCCATTCATCGTTTACCGTAGAGAAGAAAAACACACCATCAGTAAGCCTCTTTTTCCCTGTTGTTTGAAATCGTTTAGGGGTTCTCATGAGAAATTTTAGGTGTTGTTTTAGATCTAAAAAGTGTTGATTTGGGGGCTGAAAATCAGAGTTAAGATGCTTCTAAAACAATCTTTAAAATTGCCCTAAAATGGTGTTTATCGGTTTACGTTATTTCCTAGTTCTAGCTCGAAATTGAATGATATAGAAGTTTAAATGCATTTGTTTTAAAAAAAAAATTATCATGTCAAGTAGCATAAAGTAAGCTTAAACATGTTTTCAAGGAGTTCAAATTAACTTTCATGATTATATTTTCATAGGGCTTAAAATCGGTAAAAACTAATACAATTTGTGTTTTCCATTTTTTTGTAAATTCTATGAAGTAGTAGATTATTTTAATGTATTTTTTTTTATCTATAAATCAGAGCTTAATATGATCACAAAAAAAAAGTATCTTATGATTTTTTAATTTTAATTTTATTATTAATATTAACTATGTGAATTAATATGCAAATTAGGTTAGCTAGTAAAATTAGTGTGTTTTAGCTAGTGGATGAAGTTTGTTTAGGAAAACTAAATTTAAGTTAGAGATTTGAAGCTTGAGGTAAGTGGATTCTATCATAAGTAACCGAATTGATTGTTGTATTGTAAAGTTGTGATGTTTGATTAATCTTTTTATTGTGTATTGATTGTAAGTGAGTTATATTATATTGTTTGAATATATACTTGATTGATTTGTTGTTTTATGATATTTGATGTTTTGTAAAGTATGTTATGACATTTTAATTTTGTATGTTTCTACGCTTCACATGATCTATGTTACTTTGATTGGTTAGTGATGATGGAACGTATCACGCTGCGGAAGCGATTTTAGATCGATGATACTCTAATTTCATCAATTTAACAAATAGAAAACATGCTAACGGAAAATAAGAAATTATAATTACATACCCTTGTAGTTTCGATTTCTTCAAGATCCGATGGTCGTTCCTAGTCACGAACACCTCGAACTTCTTCTCATGAACGTCTTGAGGACCACCTCCGGTAGGGGTGCAAGCAAAACCCGACTAAACCGCTCGAACCGCTCAAACCGACCGAAACCGACGTCGGTTCGGTTGCGGTTCGGTCAAAACGGTCGATTGCGGTTTAATGGATGGAGAAACCGAAGACAGTCGGTCGGGTTCGGTTTCCCATATAGGCCAGCAGATAAGAAACCGAGCCGACCGATTGTTCAATAAGTAGATGCGAAATCGCGAAAAAAAAAATCGTCAATAACTCCTTTGGCACTTGGCGGTTCGATTCGTCTTCCTCTTTTCAAACTTCTGACGGTTTTGTTTCAGATCTGCGACTCTTCCTCTTCATTTCAAACATTTCGTAATTTGGATCGTACATTGTATCTCTTCTCCGTTTCATTTTCGAATCGATTGAGTTTCTCATTTATTCTTCAACTTCAACTTCAAGTATAAAAACTCACTGCACTGTGTATTCACAAATTAAAATCGAGAGAGAGAGAAAGACTAGAGAGAGATAAGGAGTTAGAGAGAGAGAAAGACTAGAGAGAGATAAGGAGTTAGAGAGTGAGAGAAAACAAAAGAGACTAAAGAGATAAAGAGTTTTTTTTATCTTACTTTGGGATTTCATTCTCGGTTTTCTTCATTTCTTGTGAGTTGTGAGTACACAATTGTCAACTCAAAGAAAAGTAAGGATAGTTGTCTATCACTCTACCTATTTGTCATTGTCTAGTCAAATCAATTCATTTCTCCAAGTAAACTATTACCAAACCAACACTCAACTGAATCCACTCCATCTCCATCTAGTTAGTTTATTTTAGTTTAATATTTTGAAATTATGAGTATTGATTTGACTCAATCAATCTTAAAATCATTTGAGTGGTTTGTCTTTGTTTTTTTTTAGTTTAATATTGTTTTAATAAACTAGTGAATTTATTTTTTTTAGTTTAGTTTTAATATTTCAAAACGGTTGGTTTGTATTTATTTTTTATTATTTTATTTTAAAGTAAATGTTGGTTTCGTTTTCTTTTTTTTTTTTTCTTTTTTTTTTGGAATTTTGTTTTTAATCATTTTATTTCTCTTCATTAATAAACATAAATCACAATTTAAAAAACTTTCATTTTCTATTTTTCAATACAAAATTATAATTTATGTATTTGATATGATATCATAGTTAGTTTAATATATTAAAAGTCATGCATATATGTATGTAGCATTAATGTATTATTAAGTATTAGATTAGCATTGAGTTTTCTTTTGAGTACAATAATTAATAACTTATTGTTATTAAAAAAAATAACTTATTGATATATTTAGTGGCATTAGTTAAATTATTTAATATTATTTACTGATATTTTTTTAAATAAAATTGTAGGTGACGTGACGTGATATCAAATTATCAATTATCAAACCATGACAAATTCAACAAGAAATGAGAGTGAGATTGATTGCGAGGAGAATGACAATATGGATGAACTTAGTGAGATGCCGCCACCACCACCACCTATGGATGAAAGAAAGAGGAGAAGAACTTCTATGGTATGGGATCACTTTACTAAATTACCTGATTGTACTGAAGATAAACCTCAAGCCAAATGTAATTATTGTGGCATAATATATGCATGTCATGCAAAAAGGAATGGGACAGGGACAATGAGAATGCATATTGAGAGTTATTGCAAAAAAAGTCCTTTTGCAAAGACAAAAGATGCATCTCAACAAAAATTGGTATTTAAAAATAATGATGGTGTCGGACAAGGAGATAATACAACAAATACTTCTCTTAGGTGTGCAATTTTTAGTGTAGAGAATGCTAGGAGACTTCTTGCGGAAATGATCATAATTGATGAGTTATCATTTAGATTTGTGGAGAGTGAAGGATTTAGAAGGTTTGTGGAGGGTACCATCACTTTATTGGAACCTCAATTTGTTCTCCCTTGTCGAACTACAATTGCTAAGGATATTTTAGCTATATATGCCACTAAAAAACAAGATTTGAAAGAACTTTTTGTTCATCAAGGGTATAGAATTTCACTTACAACTGATACATGGACATCTTGTCAAAATATTAACTATATGGTCTTGACTGCACATTTTATTGATAGCAGTTGGAAATTACATAAGAGGATTATCAATTTCTCTCAAATAGATGATCATAAAGGTGAGACCATAGGAAGAGAAGTTGAACGATGTTTGAAACATTGGGGGATTGAAAAGGTGTTGACATTGACTGTTGATAACGCTTCATCCAATGACAGTGCTATTGCTTATCTAGTTGAGCGATTTAAACATGGATTGGTGTTGGATGGTGAGTTTTTGCATGTTAGGTGTTGTGCACATATTCTTAATTTGATCGTAAATGATGGCTTGAAAGATGCGCATGAGTCGGTGACCCGAATTCGAAATTCTGTTAGATTTGTTAGATCTTCTCCGGCTCGATTTGCTAAATTTAAGAAGTGTATTGAAGATGAGAATATATCTAGCAAGAGTCTTCTATGTCTTGACGTTCCAACTAGGTGGAACTCTACATATTTGATGCTTGAGGCAGCTGAAAAATTTGAGAAGGCATTTGATAGATTAGATTATTACGATCTAGCATACTTGAAAATGAAAGAGGAGAAGCAGAATCCAAATAGTAAAGATTGGGAGATCGCTCGCATATTTACTACGTTCTTATCTGTATTTTATGAGGTGACTATTAGAATTTCTGGTTCTCTTTATATTACTTCTAATATGGTCTTTGATGAAATTGCAATTATCCAAAATTGTATACGAAAATATTCTTCGGGTACTGGTAGTCCAATTATTACCGACGTTGTGACCAAGATGCAATTGAAGTATGATAAGTATTGGGGGAATAGTGAAAAGGCGAATTACTTATTATATGTTGCATTTATTCTCGATCCTCGTCACAAGATGAAGTTTTTTATGTATTGTTTGAATCAGTTATTTGAGGATAAAGTGGCAAAGGAAATTGGAAAAAAAGTGGAAGACGTGTTGAGACAATTATTCAACGAGTATAATTTGTTAGAGTCTAAGAATACTTCTACTTCATGTTCAAGTTCATCATCTTCTACGTCAAAAAGTCAAATGAGTCAATCTACTTCTACTGATTCTACGATTATAACAAGTAATCCTTTTCACTTTCAACATGCTGATATGGAAGATGACGAGGATGAATTTGATGTGGACACAGAGGTGGATGTTTACTTATTGGAACGTCGTGCAAAAATGGATGATAATTTTGACATCTTAGAATGGTGGAAAGTGAACTCTTCTAGGTTCAGGGTTCTAAGTAAGATTGCACGAGATGTTTTGGCAATTCCAGTGTCTACGGTTGCTTCTGAGTCTGCATTCAGTACCGGTGGGAGAGTGATTGATCCTTTTCGCTCTACTTTGGCTCCATCCACAGTCGAGGCACTTATTTGTGCACAAAATTGGCTACGCTCTAATGCTATAAATTTTGATCTCCAATCACATTTGGAAGAAGTTTCTCTTGTTGAAGAAGGTTTGAAACTTTTTGATATATGAAACTTAATTTCAAAATTACATTAATTTTTCTCTAATTATTATTTATAATTATTATTTTTGTTGTAGATTTCAAATCTTGCATAGTGGAAGCCGCTAAAAGACAAAGATTGAAGGAGAATACTTCATGAAGAAAAAAGATTGAAGATTGAAGACTGAACTACTTAATACTTATTTTTGTTTTTAAAGCTTAATTTCTGAATTACATTAATTAATGTCTATCCTACTATGGTTTAGAATTCAATTTGGTTTGTAATTTTGAAACTTTATTATGAAATTAATATTTTTGTTATTTCATGAATTATTTGTTAGATTAAAGTTACCGTTACAATTAATTTTTTAATTTTTATTTTTAATTAAATTAAAAATTGTAAAAATAAAATCGATAATGAAAAGAAAAATAACTATTTATAGGCTAACTTAAGAAGTCGACCTTTCTCTCGATAAATAATAAAAGAAAAAAATGAGGTGGGAAAGGTAAATAAAATTATAAAAAATAGGGGAAGAAAAAAAAAAGATTATGTAGCGGTAGATGACTAGATAGATGCTTTGAAATTATAAACATTGCATTTGAAACATAAATAAGATACAATACAAATAAAAATTATTTATTTTTCAAAATTCATTACTAGTTTAGTGGTTTACATACTTGCTGGCATTCCTGAGGTTATGAGTTCGAGTCCTAACTTCATATTATTTTTCATGTAATCGGCGAACCGCCAGACCGAACCGATTAACCAAGGTTAATCGGTTCGGTCGGTTCGGTTCGGTTTATCATATTCCTTCATATTTCTAGCGGTTCGGTTTCGGTTCGACAAACAAACCGAGCCGAACCGAACCGATTACACCCCTAACCTCCGGTAGTCCCGCTATCCTCGGCGGCGTGCAACGAAGTGGTGGGACTTCGTTAAAAGAGAAGAGAAAAGAAAACGGAGAAGGAAACTGAAAGCGGATGCAAATGGGAACAGAAAAAAACTTGAAATAAGTTTTTTATTAAAACTTCTCTGCCTTCGGGCTGTAGTTCCATGAAGAACAACCCCAAAATGAAATCACATTTCATTGTTTTATATACCCCAAAGTGCACTGAGGAGTGGTTGGGGTCGGGACCCTCGTAGTTGGTTGAGTGGGGGTTCCAGCATATATATGCTGGAACCCCCACTCAACCAACTGCGAGGGTCCCGACCCCAACCAGAGGCGCAGCGGAAGAAAGACTTAAACAAAAGCCTAAAACTGGTTGAAGACCTTTAGCAATCAATAAGGAACAAACCAGGAGAGAAAATATCAAACACTTTGAAGATTTTGATTCTGCCCGAAATACCGATCGATAAACACATTTATCGATTAGTAAACCGATCGGTAAATGTCAACCAATAAATGGTTGACCGATAAACTGATCGGTAAAACTCAAGAAAATGCACCGGTATATATCACATATACACCGGTATATTTTCTACCAAAGAGAACCCGACTGGCAGAAACGGTGTAAACATACCGGTAAATATCATATATACACCGGTATATTTTATACCGAGGAATTCATGACCGGTATATATTGTATATATACACCGATATATATCATATATACACCCACCGGTATATATCATATATACACCGGTAAATAATATATAGAGGAATTCCTGACCAGTATATACCACCGGTATATATCACCGGTACATATCACCGGTATATATCATATATACACCGGTATATATTATACCGAGGAATTTCTGACCGGTATATACCACCGGTATATATCATATATACACCGGTAAATATTATACCGTGAAATTTCTGACCGGTATATACCACCGGTATATATCATATATACACCGGTATATTTTCCAGCGAAGAGAACTCTTCAGAAAAAGTATCGGTATATATCATATATACACCGATATATAATGTAACAAAAATACCTTATTTTGACGTTCGTCTTCTCGTCTACCTCAGCACCTCTACTGCCCCCTCGAACTCTACCTCTCCTCCGGTCACGAACTCAGCACGGGCACCGACGAGGACCATCCTTAGAGTAGTCACAACTATTCTCGGGCTTAATAGTGGAGTAGTGGGACTCCTTGAGCTAAGGGGGTTTGTTGAGAGGGAGGAAGAAGGTGATGAAGCTTGGATGAGTTTGGATATGAGTTTACCAAGAACTGGATGAACAATTCATCAAGAACATGAAGAACTCAAACAACAAACTCATAAATTTCAACAATTGAAATTCAAAATTATAGGAATAAGTATAAACAACTTTACACTTACTTGGAGTTCTTCCAAAGAACAAACCTCTAATTTTCAAAAGTCCAAAGCTTCAAAACTTCATCAATCTCAAGCAACAACCAAGAACTTCTTCTTCAACCCTTGAAGATGAATGTTCGGTTGAGAGAAAAACTAGAGAGAGGAAGAGCTTGAGAGAGAAGTCAAAAATCCATTATTGGAAATGTTCCAATTCTACAAAGATGGAGAATGGAAATGAATAATGGAATTCAATCCACATGGAGCCCATGCACAATGCATGGCTCCATAGTGGATTCTTAATAATAATAATAATTATAAATAATTATTAATATTATAAACTATTAATTATAATTATAATATTTATTATTAATATTAATATCAAATATTAATATTATAATAAACTATTCACTAAGCCCGGTTTCTGAAAACCGACTATTCCAATATATGAATTTAAATTCATATTTTCCACCGGTCGATATTTAAATCATATTTAAATACGACTTCTTCCGATTATATATTTAAATCATATTTAGATACACAAATCCTCAAACAACAGACCTGAATTCAGATTTCTCCGAGTTCTACCCTATAGCCCTGCTATACCGCTTTATCCAAGCTAGCCAGGAGAACCTAAAGGACCTACAGATCATGAGCTCCAACGATACGAGATCATTCGGTCAAAACTCTTTTAACCCGAAACGATCAACATTCGTTAACACCCGGAGACTCCATTATAGTCCGAGAGTTGCACTCTCCTCACTGTAGATATATTATGTCCTCTTGATATAACCGTCATGGGCAAGTCGACCCTTCACAGGTTGTCCGTAATCACAGCTAGGTCATATTAACCGCTTAACCCCTGTGTTACATCTTCGTTCCTTAAGTTCCACTGACACCTCTAATGAACAATTGATCAGCGGTCCAACCGATAGATCAGATCCTCTATCAAGCTTGGAGAGAGTGTGCGCAGATTGTTTAAGTCTAGATGTCAGCTATTAAGGGAACAACCTATCTACTAACCGTGAAGAGCGGGTTAGGAGTAAACTCCTTCTTGCTACACTATGTACCCAGCTACCTATTGGACTTTATCCCTGAAATGATAAGTTGTTGAGTCAGCGCTAATGGGTCACTCTCACCCGTACAAATCTAAGGATACTGTCTAATAAGCAGGAGTAAAAAAGCAAGCTCAGGATTCAGATCGAGTTACCTAGGCCATCACAAAGTGAAATAGTCGGTCTCTTCAGTAAACGGTGTTATAAAGAGAGAGCGACTTTTCGTGGTTCAGTCTTACGCAAACTCATCGCGTAGAACGCCCCCGCCCGCACATCTTGATGTGAAACGATTCAAATCACATCGTTCTGTGTAACACAGAGCAGGCCGCATTCAATAGTGTTACCAGGAACAGGTACCCAGCCTAATCCATATACTATAGACCGTTTTGACTATAAATGCTAGAGCTTGATCCACAATCATGTCATACATGAAGCTCCAGTATTTGGCATACGTCAAGGGTTTTGTGTATTGGTATAGATTAATGCAAAACACGTTTCACTTTATTCCGGTAAACGCATTTACCGAATAAAACTAATAACTGATTATTCTAAATAGTATATTTACAAACATAGTTTACAAACCACGAGTTTAAGGACATTAAACCCAACAAACTCCCACTTGGACTTAAACGTCCGTGGTGTATATGTTGGTAGGGAAAGAACTACAATGTCTCACATCAGTTTGTAATCTCCCACTATCCTTTTTAGCAACTCGGATCCCTAGACTCTTCTAGGTGTCCTCTCAAATACTTTAGCCATGAGAGACCTAGTAAACCTATCTGCATGAAGTACTACGAGGTTCCCTATGTGACCATCACATAGCCTCATGGTACTACTTAAGAGTTCAACAGTCTAACTATTGCTGCTTTAAATAAGTTGTAACTCGTGCTAGTTATTACTGGGGCTCCCATAATGCAACACTTGTATTATGTTCCTCATGAACGTTTATGACAAACTTTTAACCAGGATTAAACACTCTCTGACAACTCCCACTGCGATAAGCATATTGAGTTATGTATTTCAGAAAATATACATCTTAACATCCAATTTCTTAATGCATAGGGATATCATCTCTTTTACCTAGATTATAGACAACTCTTGTCAATATCAGGTATAAAGAGATTATACTAGAGATTTGTTCTTACGACTCAGATGAACCTGAATCCATAGAACAAACAACCATTTTCAGAGCAATGTGAAAACGTGTCACTAGTATATGCTAAAAAGTCAGAACTTAATCCTACATCATTTAAAACGATTAAGACAAGAATTATGCAACCCATATTATAAAAGCTACGATCTCAACATTCAAAATTACGAGACTTTGATAATCAAATCAATCCCTACATTATTTAAGACTAAGTGCTAGGTTCAATTCAGAAGTGAACTGAACAAGCTAGCAGCAGTATTGCTCTTAATCTAAAATAATGATTTACAGAGGTTGAGACTCATAGATACTCTTACCAAGATAGCTAATCTGATACGAGTAACCTAATTAACTTATATTTGGTAACAAGTAAAGAAGTTGATACACAATCAACCCCTCTACTTTGGGACAATCCCATTACCAAAAGTTCAAACCTTAAAGGTTTTTACCTGAAAGGTTCGGTCTCTTCACCTTTGTAAATCTGTGACTTTAAATCATTGGTATCTTGTCTATAAATTCTTTGTTTAATTAAAAACAATGAATCCTCAATATTATCATCAAATAAGATAACATTGAGTCATATGGACAAACCAATGTTTGATGGTTTTCTCAACTAGTGAGTATAACCAAGACAGCTTTCTATAACATAAAGTCTAAACCAAAATGTTGTTTTATGATTTAAATAGAACAGAGTATATATCTTTTGTTAAAATGAACAGTTCATTTATATACAACAAAAGATACAATATATACAAAAGTTCTATTGTAACAGAAATATATACAGATAATTACATAACCAGAGTATGTGATTAAATATATACAAACAACACTCAAAACAGACAAGCTACCAAGTGAGCAGCTATGAAGATGTCTTCAAAAGTCATCCGTATGGAGAAACCAGCAGTCAGGAACTAGTTTCCTGAAACAGAAAGAACAAACAAGATTAGTGGTTCCTGAAAGATAATTCAGGTATGACATTCATAAATCCACCAAACTTGTTTAGACAAATAAATCTTATTTACCTCGTCGTTCTTTCTCGGCGCGTTTCTCCTCAAGGTATTTCGGGTAATTTCGCTTCTAGTGCCCGTCTTCGTTACAATGGAAACATTTTCCTTTGTCCGAAGTTTTAACCCTGGCCACATACATCGGAGCCTTGCCTTTTCTCCTACTTCTCTTCTTTTTACGAATAGTCTTACTACTCGTAGTAATGGCTTCAGACTTAGTTCCCGACCCGGTCCCCTTCTGGAATTTCTTTGAAGTGACTACATTAGCCTCCTTCTTCTTTCCTTTAGAGGCTCGTAGGGACTCGTAAGTCTGCAGCTCATGCAGAAGAGTGGTCAAGTTATATTCAATCTTATTCATGACCATATTAAATCTGAAATTTAGAAAGCTCTTCGGAAGAGATTCTAGAATGAAGCTAACTTGGCTCTTTTCATCGATCGTAGCCCCGTTTACTTCTGCTGTCATGTAGTGGACCATCATGTTAAGGACATGCTCCCTAACAGATGTGCCCTTCTTCATTCGAGCATTGTAAACGTATTTGAGGGCTTCATGGCGAAGCGTTGAGGACGATTGTCCAAACATCGCTTGCAATGAAGTCATGATTTCCTTAGTGGAAACCATTACCTCATGCCTCTTGGCCAAGACATCTTGCATGTTTGCCAAGATATAGACTCGGGCTTTATCATTAGCCCTGATCCAGCGATCGTATGCCTCACAAACACTTCGTGAAGCATTTGCAGCAGGAGTCGGAGGACAGTCCTCCGTTAAGACAAATCTTAGGTCGTCTAACACTAGAATCGTATTCAAGTTGGACTTCCATGTCGCATAATTTTCACCGATTAATTTGTCGTTCGCTAACAACTGTACGAAAGAACTCGCCATGCTGAAACAGAATGTAAATCTATCAGTGAAACGGTTTTAACCTATTTAAACCAACTAAGAGATTTTAGCAGTAAAATAAAGGACCCAAACTCTTTATCTACTAACTACGATACTTTAGTAAGTCAGAACGGTTGCTGCCGAAGGGTCAGTCGAGCACTCCTTTACTAAATCAAGACAATCTTGACTAAACGCTAATGCCAGAATAACTCATATTCCATTAGCATTTTAGTTATCGTTTTTGGTCTGGATTTACTAACTCCTTAGGAAATCCCGTAAGTGTGACCCTCTATTTTTAGAATTCACAGGATGACCCCAACAGTAAAACCGTAGGGAATGTCAGAGTTGGGAATGACCCTGTGTTTCTCTATCCATAAATGGTGACTGAGGTGTTTGATCTCCCATGCCCCGCCCTCCGAAGGGATTGGTGCCTCATAGGGTCACCTTGCAGGCGGATCATGGGAATCTTACGGTTCAGTCCAACAGAGGAGACCACAGGAAGCACCGACGCACTTCCTTCACCCACTTACTATAGACACTTACTCCATTCACCTTGCTATTGAAAGTTGCAAATACCATCCGAATGGGGATGCCTTATTGACATCACGAGGCCGAGCAAAATTCTCACGTTATGAACTTTTAGGGAGTGCGTAGCAGGAGAGGGATATATCATATATTCCTTCTCAACACTTCTACTAAGCACCGTAGACGGTTTTTAAGGGTACTTACTCAGGTTTTATCCGGCTAAGAAAACAAAACCTTAAGTCTAGGCAAACTATTTTACCTGAGATATCTAGGTTATTAACAGATTAATTAACCTCACACCTCACCCGTGTTGGGTTTTATGTCCTAAAACTCGTGGTTTGTAAACTGTTATGTTTGTAAATATTCTATTTAGAATAAAGAGTTATTAGTTTTATTCAGTAAAGGAGTTTACTGGCATAAAGTGAAACGTGTTTGGTTTAACCTATACCAATGACCAACACCCTTGGCTGAATGTGAGTACTTGAGCTTCATGTATGACATGATTGTGGATCAGGTATACGGATAAGGCTGGGTACCTTATCCTGGTAACACTATTGGATGCAGCTCACTTTGTATTATACAAAACGATGTGATCCGAATCGTTTCACATGGAGATGTGCGAGTGAGGGCGTCCTGTACAAAGAGTTTGTATAAGACCGAACCGCGTATTAAGTCGCTCTCTCTTTATAACTCCGTTTACTGATGAGACCGACTTATACATTTTGATGGCCTAGGTAACTCGAGCTTAATCCTGAGCTTGCTATGAACTCCTGCTTATTCGGAAGTATCCTTTGACTTGTATGGGTGAGAGTGGCGGAACGCCCGCTCAATAAGCCTACCAACTTGGGGATAAAGTCGAATAGGTAGCTGGGGACATAGTACAGCAAGATAAGAATTCACTCCTAACCCGCTCTTCAGGGTTAGTAGATTGGTTGTTCCCTTAATAGCTGACTCCGGGGCTTGAACAATGTGAGCTCACACTCTCATGTGATGAGAGAGTTATAATGATCTGATGGTTGGACCACAGATCTATTGTTCATTAGAGTTGTCAGTGGTACTTAAGGAACAAGATGTAATGCAGGGGTTAAACGGTTTAAATGACCCAGCTGTGATTACGAACAACCTGTGAAGGATCGACTTGCCGATGACGGCTATATCAAGAGGACACAATATATCTACAGTGAGGAGAGTGCAACCCTCGGACTATAGTGGAGTCTCCGGGGGTTAACGAATGTTGATTGATTCGGGTTAAAAGAGTTTTGACCGAATAATCTCGTATCGTTGGAGCTCATGATCTGTAGGTCCTTTAGGTTCTCCTGGCTAGCTCGGATAACGTCATGCAATAGTATAAGAGAAAATTAAAAGAAAAAGAATTTTAATTGTTCAAATTCGGTTTATGGAAGAAGGATGGACATATTTAAATATGATTTAAATATGGGATTGGCCTAAAACATGAATAGGATTCATGTGTAAAAAAATCGGTTTTCGGAAAACCGAGTTTAATCATATTATTTAATTAATATTTGATATTAAATTAAATAATATTTATTAATTAAAAAGTTTAATTAATAATTATATATATATATTTTTTATTTATTAAAAAGTTTAATAAATAAAATTATTATTATTATTTTTAATAATAATTATTTATATATATGTGTCTTGCATGCTGCAAGACAGATATATATATATATATATATATATATATGTTTTGTAATATATATATATATATGAAGATTGGCTTAGAAGGGGGTTGTAAATTTAAATGTTTTCAATTCTTTGAAAAACCAGAGAAGAAGGGTACTCGTTTGTGGAGAAGAAAAAAAATGAAATTTCATTTTTTAAATTTATTCTTTCTTTGTCCCCTTTGTCTCTTCTATTCTTCTCCTTCCTCTTCTTTATTTCTTCTTCTTTTCTCTTTGTTTCGGAGTCCCACAACTCCGTTGCGCGGCGCCGAGGATAGCGGGACTACCTGGGGTGGTCCTCGAGGCGTTCGTGAGAAGAGGCCGGAAGAATTCGTGACGAGGAAAGAGCGGCGGAGCTTGAAGAAATTGGAACTACAAGGGTATGTATTTCTAATTTCTTATTTCCGTCGTTTTGAGCATGTTTTCTATTTGTTAAATTGATGAAATTAGAGTATCATCGGTCCGAAATCGCTTTCCGCTGCGCATGTCGCTCCATCAATTGGTATCAGAGCGATTTTGTGATTAACTCAATTTGCATCAATTTAAGTTGGTGGGTATTTTAATTTAGAAATTGTTTCTGAATTGGCGTCTAAAGTGAATATCGATTTTGGCATAGTTTCATTTTGAATTTCCTTATTTGTAATTGCCCGAGAATGTATGGGCTTTAATGCGTGCCAAATAGTCTGTTTTTTTAGAGTTATTAGAGTCCATATAGGTTTCTTTGTGAAAGAAGTTTGAGTTTGGAACTCGCCGAAATGTTCGGTATAAGTTCAAACTCGTTCTAGGCAATACGAAGAGAAATTCGAAGAAAATTTGGCCGAAGCGTTCGGAGGAAGCAAGCTGGTCAAAGGTGGTGCGAAGAGTTCGAAGTCCGCTCAAGACGTAGCTTGTTGTTCAAGCTTGTAATAAAATAGTTGTTGCTTGCTAAATGCCAAAATCGATCCACTTTAGTGTGTTTAATTAATTATGCATTGCGAATGTATGTTTTAATTAAAATTTCATGTTTGTATGTGCATATCGTATGCCATATAGATTTAAAATCCCACCATAGGAAGCATGCTCCATGCATTGGTAATATGTTATAAGTGTTATAATATATAGTATGCATATTTGGTAATTCATGAGTATTAATATAAGAGTTATATTAATTCATGAATTAGATGTTGATAATTTAATAGAATAATTGATATAAATGTTATATTAATTATGAAATTAAATATACAACATAGGTTGCCATGGTTTTATGCATATTATAGGTTATAAGTGTTATAATATATTGGATGCATGTTTAATTCATGAGTATTAATATAAGAGTTATATTAATTCATGAATTAGTTGTTGTTTGCTTAATAGAATAATTAATATAAGTGTTATATTAATTATGAAATTAAACATCCAACTTTTATGCATATTGTATGTTATAAGTGTTATAATGTATATGCATGTTAAATTCATGAGTATTAATATAAGAGTTATATTAATTCATGAATTGGATGTTGTTTGCTTAATAGAATAATTAATATAAGTGTTATATTAATTATGAAATTAAACATCCAACTAAGATGCATATTGTATGTTATAAGTGTGTTATAATGTATATGCATTTTAAATTCATGAGTATTAATATAAGAGTTATATTAATTCATGAATTGGATGTTGTTTGTTTAATAGAATAATTAATATAAGTGTTATATTAATTATGAAATTAAACATCCAACTAAGATGTTATAATTGTTATAATGTATAGGATGCATGCTTAATTCATAAATAATTGATATAAGTGTTATATTAATTTATGAATTAGGAGTTGTATATTTAAGAGCATAATCGATATAAGTGTTATATTGATTATGAAGTTAAATATTCAACTTGTCATGCCTTAGCAAATGTATGTTTGAGAAGCATATAGAAGTTGTTGTAGAAAGTCTAGTTTTTGCAAGAGTTGTAAAAACGACTTAGACTTTTAAAATCTATAACAAAGAAAAGCATGTTCATTTAGGGTTAAATGAGTCGATCAGGTTCATTAGATGAATAGGTCGATATCTCGTAAATGCTAAGGTTATGAGAAACTCACCCGGTGAAATCTTGTCTAAGGTTGGAGGTAAATGAATTGACGGAACACCTCCTACCTGGGGACGATCCGGTACTTGAGTAAAGTTAACCGGCTTTATGAGCATGTGTGAGAGGTGTGAGGTTAGTAAAAGTGTTTATAACCTAGACATCTCAGGTAAATAGTTTGCCTAGACTTAAGGTTTTATTTTCTTAGCCGGATAAAACCTGAGTAGTTTACCCTAAAAACCGTCCACGATACTTAGTAGAAGTGTTGAGAAGGAATATATGATATATCCCTCTCCTGCTACGCACTCCCTAAAGTTCACAACGTGAGAATTTTGTTCGGCCTCGTGTTGTCAATAGGGCAACCCCATTCGGATGGTATTTGCAACTTTCAATAGCAAGGTGAATGGAGTAAGTATCTATAGTAAGTGGGTGAAGGAAGCGCGTCGGTGCTTCCTATGGTCTCCTCTATTGGACTGAACCGTAAGATTCCCATGTTTCGCCTGCAAGGTGGCCCCTGGAGGATCCGATCCATTCGGAGGGCGGGGCATGGGAGATCGAACATCTCAGTCACCATTTATGGATAGTGAAACACAGGGTCATTCCCAACACTGACATTCCATTCGGTTGCTATGTTGGGGCCGTTCTGTGCGTTCTAAAAATGGAGGGTCACACTTACGGGATTTGCTAAGCAGTTAGTAAATCCAGACAAAAAACGATAACTAAGATGCTATAGGAATATAAGTTATTCTGGAGTTAGCATTTAGTCAAGAATGTCTTGGTTTAGTAAAGGAGTGACTCGACTGCCATTCGGCAGCGACCATTCTGACTTACTAAAGTATCGTTGCGAGTAAATAAAGAGTTTGGGTACTTTATTTACTGCTAAACCTTTTAATTGGTTTAAATAGGTTAAAATTGTTTCACTAATAGTTTTACATTCTGTTTCGGCATGTCGAGCTCGTTTATACAGTTGTTAGCTCACGACACGTTAACCGGAGAGAATTACGAAACCTGGAAGTCGAACCTGAATACGATTCTGGTTCTGGACGACCGGAGGTTTGTCTTAACGAAGGAATGTCCTTCAGCTCTTGACTCGAGTGCATCTCAAAGTGTTCGAGATGCATACGATGGATGGATTAGGGCTATTGATAAAGACCAAATCTATATCTTGGCAAGCATATTTGATACCTTGTGCAAGTAGTATGAGGTTATGATTTCCGTAAGGGAAATCATGTTTTCATTACAAGCAATGGTGGACAGTCGTCCTCATTACTTCGTAATGAAGTCCTAATGTTCGTTTATAACTCTCGCATAGTGGAGGATACCTCTGTTAGGGAGCTTGTCCTTAACATGATGGTCCATTTGAATGTGGCAGAAGTAAACGTTGCTACCATCGTCTTTTCAGACTTATCAGTCTCTGTACACTTCCAAAGGAATAGAGAATGAGGCAAGTGTTGTCACTTCGAAGAAATTCCTTAAGAGGTTGGCGTCAGGGAGTAAGTCTAAGTCAACTTCTCTGAGTAATGAGATTATTCAGAAGAAGAAGAGTAACAGGAGTAATGGAAAAGCCCCTATTGTTCGCAAGGTAATGTCTTCAAACATAGGAAAATGTTTCTATTATACTGAAGATGGGTATTGGAAGCGTAACTGCTCCAAATACTTTGTTGAGAAACAGGCTGAGAAAGAACGACAAGATAAATGTGATTTATTTGTCAAAACAAGTTTAGTGGATATGAATGTCATACTTGGATGTCTTCAGGAACCACTATTCATGTTTGTTTTTCTACAGGAAACTAGTTCCTGACAGTCGTTTTCTCGCTGTGAGATATGGAGATATCATTGCAGCTGAACTAGTGGCGAGTCTTTGTAGTTGTTGTATAGAGATAATAACATTTGTTATATGTAATTATTGTCTATAGTTCCAGTTTAAACTGAAGACCTGTATATTATATCTTTTGGTTTTATAATGAACAGTTCATTTAGCAAAAGATATATACAGATGTGTTCTATTAAACTCGAAAACAACTAGTGTGTTAAGACTTACAGTTTTAATAAGAAAGTTATAGTTGAATTCAACAATCGTTGTTGATCAAACTGGAGCTTCTCAACTGTTGAGAAAGCCTCAATGCAGTGGGAGGGATGTTGGACAACCCAACCCGCTGTATTGGCTTGCCTTAAACTCAAAGTTATCATACTTGATGATGACATTGAGGATTCATTGTCTCTAAACAAACAATGGATCACATAGACAAGGCCGAATGGTTCAAAGCCATGAATCTTTGGATGGTAATGAGACCAAGTCACAAAAGTGAAAACCTTTATGGCTTGACTTTCTGGTAAAAGGGACTGTCCCGAAGAGAAAGAGTTTATTGGGTATACTCTCTTTCTCTTGTTGCCAGGTGTAAGTTAAATAGATAACTCTTATCCATTGCTATGTTCTATTTTGATAGAATAAGGCAAATGGATGTCAAGACTTGCAAACTTGATCTGAGTATCTATAAAGTCTCAACCAGAAAGATTCATACTTCGAGGGCAAAGAGCAAATGGTTTGCTGGCTTATTCGATTCATTTATGAATTGGAGAAAGCATCTTCGTCCTGAATTGTGAGTTTTGATAATGTGATCAAATCTTTTGGCTTTGAACAGAAGTTTGAACGAAAGTTTGATAAACCTTGTTTGACAAAGGTTTAGTCAATGATGTAGCTTTCATAAACGGTTTCTGTAATTAATGTCCTAATCATTGAGAATGAAGTAGGATTCTTTTTCTGACAATAAGCATTAACTAGCGACTCATACCCAAATAGTTGATTTAGAGGTAGGCTTAGTTTGTTCTATGGATTCAGGTTTATCTGAGTCGTAAAGAACAAATCGCTAGTGCTGTCTCTAAAATCTTTTATTGACAAGTTTTTGTCAATATTTGATGATCTATGGAAATGGTTTCCTGAGACACCTCAAGTGTTGAGGATACGAGATGCACCCAAGTGCATTTACATATTGGAGATCAGGTGTATCTTTTGAGATACATGACCCGATATGTGCTATGCAGTGGGAGCTGTCAGTAATATTAGTCCAATTGGATTGGATTCCGGTTAAAGTTTTGTCCTTGTACTTATAGGAGTAGAATACAAGAGTTGTATTGTTGATTCCTCGTTGGTAGCTAAGTCTATTTGCAGCAGCAATAGGTTTATAAGTTGAGCTCGCAGATAGTGCTATGAGGAGATGTGATGGTCACATGGAAAGCCTTGTAGTACTTCATGCTGATTAGTTTACTAAGTCTCTCATGGCTAAAGTGTTTGAGAGACACCTAGAAGAGTTTAGGGCTCCGAGTTGCTGGAGAGGACAGTGGGAGAAAGCTTCTGATATATGATATATTAGTTTTCTCCACCTAACATGTACACCACGAACGTTTAAGTCCAAGTGGGAGTTTGTTGGGTTTTATGTCCTAAAACTCGTGGTTTGTAAACTGTTATGTTTGTAAATATTCTATTTAGAATAAAGAGTTATTAGTTTTATTCAGTAAAGGAGTTTACTAGCATAAAGTGAAACGTGTTTGGTTTAACCTATACCAATGACCAACACCCTTGGCTGAATTTGAGTACTTGAGCTTCATGTATGACATGATTGTGGATCAGGCTCAAGTAGTCAGTCAAAACGATCTATAGTATACGGATAAGGCTGGGTACCTTATCCTAGTAACACTATTGGATGCAGCTCACTTTGTATTATACAAAACGATGTGATCCGAATCGTTTCACATGGAGATGTGCGAGTGAGGGCGTCCTGTACAAAGAGTTTGTATAAGACCGAACCGCGTATTAAGTCGCTCTCTCTTTATAACTCCGTTTACTGATGAGACCGACTTATACATTTTGATGGCCTAGGTAACTCGAGCTTAATCCTGAGCTTGCTATGAACTCCTGCTTATTCGGAAGTATCCTTTGACTTGTACGGGTGAGAGTGGCGGAACGCCCGCTCAATAAGCCTACCAACTTGGGGATAAAGTCGAATAGGTAGCTGGGGACATAGTACAGCAAGATAGGAATTCACTCCTAACCCGCTCTTCAGGGTTAGTAGATAGGTTGTTCCCTTAATAGCTGACTCCGGGGCTTGAACAATGTGAGCTCACACTCTCATGTGATGAGAGAGTTATAATGATCTGATGGTTGGACCACAGATCTATTGTTCATTAGAGGTGTCAGTGGTACTTAAGGAACAAGATGTAATGCAGGGGTTAAACGGTTTAAATGACCCAGCTGTGATTACGAACAACCTGTGAAGGATCGACTTGCCGATGACGGCTATATCAAGAGGACACAATATATCTACAGTGAGGAGAGTGCAACCCTCGGACTATAGTGGAGTCTCCGGGGGTTAACGAATGTTGATTGATTCGGGTTAAAAGATTTTTGACCGAATAATCTCGTATCGTTGGAGCTCATGATCTGTAGGTCCTTTAGGTTCTCCTGGCTAGCTCGGATAACGTCGTGCAACAGTATAAGAGAAAATTAAAAGAAAAAGAATTTGAATTGTTCAAATTCGGTTTATGGAAGAAGGATGAACATATTTAAATTCGGTTTATGGACTCTAATGACTCTAAAGAATACAGACTCTTCAGCACACATTAAAGCCCATACATTCTCGGGCAATTACAAATAATGAAATTAAAAAAGAAACAATGTCAAAACCGATATTCACTTTAGACGTCCATTCAGAAATAATTTCTAAATTAAAATACCCACCAACATAAATTGATGCAAATTGAGTTGATCAAAATACGATATGATACATATTGATGGAGCGTATCACGCTGCGGAAGCGATTTTGGATCGATGATACTCTAATTTCATCAATTTAACAAATAGAAAACATGCTAACGGAAAATAAGAAATTAGAATTACATACCCTTGTAGTTCTGATTTCTTCAAGATCCGTCGGCCGTTCCTAGTCACGAACACCTCGAACTTCTTATCACGAATGCCCCGAGGACCACCTCCGGCAGTCCCGCTATCCTCGGCGCCGTGCAACGAAGTGGTGGGACTTCGTTAAAAGAGAAGAGAAAAGAAAACGGAGAAGGAAACTGAAAGTAGATGGAAATGGGAACAGAAAAAAAACATGAAATAAGTTTTTTTATTAAAACTTCTCTATCTTCGGGCTGTAGCTCCATGAAGAACAACCCCAAAATGAAATCACATTTCATTGTTTTATATACCCCAAAGTGCACTGAGAAGTTTATATATATATATATATATATATATATTATTATTATTATTTTAAATAATAATAAATATTTTCATGGAAAATTGTAACAGATGTCTTATTTAGAGTAAAATAATTAAAAATATAACACTTTTTTAATTTTTTTGTGGATATGACAATTTCTATTACTGATAGTATGGTCTATCGTTGATAGAAGTTTATCGCTGATAGTAGTCTTTTTTATAGAACTTTGTAAGTGATAATAGTCTATCAGTGATAGAAGTCTATCAATAATAGTCATAAAGTCTATCAGTAATAGTCACTGATTTTTTGCCATATTTGCAAAAGGTTTTAAACTTTGCTAAATTTGCAATTATTTTGGGCCTGATTGTTGTTTGTGCAACCATCCCTATTTTTATTTATTAAATTTTTTAATTAAAAAAATATATATATATATATATATTAATTAAAATTTTTAATTAATTAATATTATTTAATTCAATATCAAATATTAATTAAATAATATGGCTAAACCCGGTTTTCCGAAAACCGAAATTTTTCCACATGAATCCTATTCATGTTTTAGATCATTCTCATATTTAAATCATATTTAAATATGTCCATCATTCTTCCACAAGCCGAATTTGAACAATTCAAATTATTTTTCCTTTTCTCTTAAACTGTTGCACGGGGTTATCCGAGCTAGCCAGGAGAACCTAAAGAACATACAGATCATGAGCTCCAACGATACGAGATTATCCGGTCAAACTGTTTTAAACGAACTAATCAACATTCGTTAACTCCCGGAGACTCCACTATTGTCCGAGGGCTGCACTCTCCTCACTGTAGATATATTATGTCCTCTGATATAACCATCACAGGCAAGTCGACCCTTCACAGGTTGTTTGTAATCACAGTTGGGTCATTTAAACCGTTTAACCCTTGCATTACGTCTTGTTCCTTAAGTACCACTGACACCTCTAATGAACAATAGATCCGTGGTCCAACCAACAGATCAATTAACCCTCTCATCTCATGAGAGTGTGAGCGCTCATTGTTCAAGCCCCGAAGTCAGCTATTAAGGTAACAACCTATCTACTAACCCTGAAGAGCGGGTTAGGAGTGAACTCCAATCTTGTTGTACTATGTCCCCAGCTACCTATTTGACATTATCCCTAAGATGGTAGGCTTATTGAGTCGACGCTAATGGGCCACTCTTACCCGTGCAAGTCAAAGGATACTATCGAATAAGCAGGAGTTCATACCGAGCTCAGGATTAAGATCGTGTTACCTAGGCCATCATATGAAAATGTCGGTCTCATTAGTAAACGGTGTTATAAAGAGAGAGCGACATATTTCGCGGTTCGATCTTATGCAAACTCTTTGCACATGACGCCCTCACTCGCACATCTCCATGTGAAACGATTCAGATCACATCGCTTTGTACAATACAAAGTGAGCCGCATCCAATAGTGTTACCAAGATAAGGTACCCAACCTTATCCGTATACTATAGACCGTTTTGGCTGACTACTTGAGCCTGATCCACAATCATGTCATACATGAGGCTCTAGTACTCATATTCAGCCATGGGTGTTGGTCATTGGTATAGGTTAACCTAAACACGTTTCACTTTATTCCAGTAAACTCCTTTACTGAATAAAACTAATAACTCTTTATTCTAAATAGTGTATTTACAAACATAACAGTTTACAAACCACGAGTTTTAGGACATAAAACCCAACCAACTCCCACTTGGACTTAAACGTCCGTGCTGTACATGTTAGGTGGAGAAAACTAATATATCATATATCATGAAGTTTTCTCCCACTGTCCTCTCCAGCAACTCGGAGTCCTAGACTCTTCTAGGTGTCTCTCAAATACTTTAGCCATGAGAGACTTAGTAAACTAATCAGCATGAAGTACTACGAGGTTTTCCATGTGACCATCACATCTCCTCATAGCACTATCTACGAGCTCAACTTATAAACCTATTGTTGCTTCGCAAGCTGCAATCAGATTTAACTACCACCGAGGAATCAACAATACAACTCTTGTATTCTACTCCTCTAAGTACAAGGACAAAATTTTAACCGAAATCCAATCCAACTGGACTAATTTCTTCTACCAACTCCCACTACATAAGACATATCGGGTCATGTATTTCAAAAGATACATCTGACCTCCAATAAATAAATGCACATGAGTACCCCTCATATCCTCAACACTTGAGGTGTCTCTAGAAACCATTTCCATAGACCATCGAATATTAACAACAACTTGTCAATAAAAGATTTCAGAGACAACACTAGCGATTTGTTCTTACGACTCAGATCAACCTGGATCCTTAGAAGAAACTAAGCCTACATTCAGATCAACTATTTGGGATTAGGTCGCTAGTTTATGCTTATTTGTCAGAAGTGAATCCTACATCATTCTCAATGATTAAGACATCAATTACGGAAACAGTTTATGAAAGCTACAACATTGATTAAACCCTTGTCAAACAAGGTTTATCAAACTATTGTTCAAATCCATAAGATTTGATCACATTATCAAAACTCACAATTCAGGACGAAGATGCTTTCTCCAATTCATAAAAGAATTGAATAAGCCAGCAAACCATTTGCTCTTTGTCCTTGAATTATGAATCTTTCTAGTTGAGACTTATAGATACTTAGATCAAGTTTGCAAGTCTTGACATCCATTTGCATTATTCTATCAAAATAGAACAGGGCAATGGATAAGAGTTATCTATTTAACTTACATCTAACAACAAGAGAAAGAGAGTATACCCAATAAACCCTTTCTCTTCGGGACAATCCCTTTACCAGAAAGTCAAGCCATAAATGTTTTCACCTTAGTGGTTTGGTCTCATTACCATCCAAAGATTCATGGCTTTGAGATATTTGGCTTTGTCTATATTCATTGCCTAATTAAAGACAACGAATCCTCAATGTTATCATCAAGTATGACAACTTTGAGTTTAATACAAGCCAATACAGCGGGTTGAGTTGTCCAACATCCCTCCCACTGCATTGAGGCTTTCTCAACAGTTGAGAAGCTCCAGTTTGATCAACAACCATTGTTGAATTCAACTATAACTTTCTTATTAAAACTGTAAGTCTTAACACACTAGTTGTTTTCAAGTTTAATAGAACATATCAGTATACATCTTTTGCTGAATGAACTGTTCATTATAAAACAAAAGATATTGTATACAACTGTTCAATACAAACCAGTAATATAGAAAATAATTACATCCAATGTAATTATTTCTTTACAACAACTATATCAAAGATTCCCACTAGTTCAGCTGCAACGATATCTTCATATCTCACGGTGAGAAACGGGCTGTCAAGAACTAATTTCCTGAAGAAAAACAAACATGATTAGTGGTTCCTGAAGACATCCAGGTATGATATTCATATTCCACTAAACTTGTTTACACAAATAAATCACATTTATCTTGTCGTTTTTTCTCAGCCAGTTTCTCAGCAAGGTATTGGGTGATTGCACTTGCAATGCCCATTTACAATGGAAACATTTTCCTTTGTCTGAAGACTTCATCTTGTGAACAGTAGGGGCTTTGCCCTTCCTCTTGTTTCTCTTATTCTTCTGAATAATCTCATTACTCAGAGAAACAAACTTAGGTTTACTCCCTAACGCAACTTCTTAAGGAATTTCTTCGAAGTGACAACATTTGCCTCCTTCTCTATTCCTTTGGAAGTGTATAGAGACTGATAAGTTTGAAATGACGATGGTAGCAACGTTTACTTCTGCCGCATTAAAGTAGACCATCATGTTAAGGACAAACTTCCTAACAGAGGTATCCTCCACCATGCGAGAGTTGTGAACGAACTTGAGGGCTTCATAACGAAGACATGATTTCCCTCAAGGAAACCATAACCTCATACTACTTGCACAAAACATCAGATATGTTTGCCAAGATATAGACTCGGGCTTTATCATTAGCCCTAATTCATCCATCGTATGCCTCTCGAACACTTCGAGAAACATTCGAGCCAGAAGTAGGAGAACATTTCTCTGTTAAGACAAACCTGAGGTCGTCAAGAACCAGAATCGTATTCAGGTTCGACTTCTAGGTCCCGTAATTCTCTCCGGTTAATTTGTCGTGAGCTAACAACTATATAAAACGAGCTCGACATGCTGAAAAAGAATGTAAGCCTATCAGTGAAACGATTTTAACCTATTTAAACTAATTAAAAAGGTTTAGCATCAAATAAAGTACCCAAACTCTTTATTTACTTGCAACGATACTTTAGTAAGTCAGAATGATCGCCACCGAAGGGTAGTCGAGCACCCCTTTACTAAATCAAGACATTCTTGACTAAATGCTAGCTCCATAATAACTCATATTCCACTAGCATCTTAGTAATCGTTTTCGGTCTGGATTTACTAACTCCTTAGCAAATCCCGTAAGTGTAACCCTCCATTTGTAGAATGCACATGACGACCCCAACAGTGCATGCGAAGGGTATGTCAGTGTTGGGAATGACCCTATGTTTCTTTATCCATAAATGGTGACTGACTTGTTCGACCCCCATGAAACGACCCTCCGAAGGGATTGGTGCCTCTGAGGGCACCTTGCAGGCGGAACATGGGAATCTCACGGTTCAATCTAATGGAGGATACCATAGGAAGTACTGGTACTTCCTTCTCCCACTTACTATAAACACTTACTTCATTCACCTTGCTATTGAAAGTTGCAAACACCATCCGAAGAGGGATGCCCTATTGACATCACGAGGCCGAGCAAAATTCTCACGTTGTGAACTATAGGGAGTGCGTAGCAGGAGAGGGATATATCATATATTCCTTCTCAACATTTCTACTAAGCATCGTAGATGGTGAAGGGTAAATACTCGGGTTTTATCTGGCTAAGTAAATAAAACCTTAAGTCTAGGCAAACAACTTTACCTGAGATGTCTAGGTTATAAACACTTTACTAACCTCACACCTCTCACGCATGCTCATAAAGCCGGTTAACTTTACTCAAGTACTAGATCATTCCCAGGTAGGAGGTGTTCGGTCAATTCAAGTCCTCCAACCTAGACAGGAGTTCACCGGGTGAGTTTTTCATAACCTTAGCATTTACTAGATTTCAACCTATTCATCTAATGAACCAGATTGAATCATTTAACCCTAAATGAACATGCTTTAATCTTTGTTATAGATTTTAAAAGTCTAAGTCATTTTTACAACACTTGCAAAAACTAGACTTACTACAACAAACATCTACATGCTTCTCAAACATGCATCGCTAAGGCATGACAAGTTGAATATTTAACTTCATAATCAATATAACACTTATATCGACTATGCTCTTAAACATACAACTCCTAATTCATAATCAATATAACACTTATATCGATTCTCTGATTAAGCATGCATACTATACATTATAACACTTATAACATACAATATGCATCTAATGTGGGATGTTTAATTTCATAATTAATATAACACTTATATCAATTATTCTATTAAGCAAACAACAACTAATTCATAAATTAATATAACTCTTATATTAATACTCATGAATAAAACATGCATCCTATATATTATAACACTTATACCCTACAATATGCATAAAACCAGGGCAACCTATGTTGTATGTTTAATTTCATAATTAATATAACACTTATATCAATTATTCTATTAAACTAACAACATCTAATTCATGAATTAATATAACTCTTATATTAATACTCATGAATTGCCAAATATGCATACTATATATTATAACACTTATAACATATTTTTAATGCATGGAGCATGCTTCCTACAGTGGGATTTTAAATCTATATGGCATACTATATGCACATACAAACAAGAAATTTAATTAAAACATACATTCGTAATGCATAATTAATTAAACACACTAAAGTGGACCGGTTTTGGCATTAAGCAAGCAATAACTATTTTATTACAAGCTTGAACAACAAGCTAAGTCGTGAGCGGACTTCGAACTCTTCGTACCGCCTTGAACAAGCTTGCTCCCCGAACAATTCGGCCAATTTCTCTTCGAGCTTCTCTTTGTATCTCCTAGAACGAGTTTGAACTTGCACCGAACATTTCGGCGAGCTCAAAAGTCGAGCTTCTTTCACAAAGAAACCTATATGGACTCTAATGACTCTAAAAAATACAGACTCTTCAGCACACATTAAAGCCCATACATTCTCGGACAATTACAAATAATGAAATTAAAAAAGAAACAATGCCAAAATCGATATTCACTTTAGACGTCCATTCAGAAATAATTTCTAAATTAAAATACCCACCAACTTAAATTGATGCAAATTGAGTTGATGAAAATACGATATGATACAAATTGATGGAGCGTATCACGTTGCGGAAGCGATTTTGGATCGATGATACTCTAATTTCATCAATTTAACAAATAGAAAACATGCTAACGGAAAATAAGAAATTAGAATTACATACCCTTGTAGTTCCGATTTCTTTAAGATCCGTCGGCCGTTCCTAGTCACGAACACCTTGAACTTCTTATCACGAACGCCCCGAAAAACACCTCCGGCAGTCCCACTATCCTCGGCGTCGTGCAACGAAGTGGTGGGACTTCGTTAAAAGAGAAGAGAAAAGAAAATGGAGAAGGAAACTGAAAGTAGATGGAAATGGGAATAGAAAAAAAACATGAAATAAGTTTTTTATTAAAACTTCTCTATCTTCGGGCTGTAGCTCCATGAAGAACAACCCCAAAATGAAATCACATTTCATTGTTTTGTATACCCCAAAGTGCACTGAGAAGTTTATATATATATATATTACTTAATACATATGACTTACATGCACAATGCATGTAAGACATATATATATATATATATATATATATATATATATATATATATATATATATATATATATATATATATATATATATATATATATATATATATATATATATATATTATTATTCTAAATAATAATAAATATTTTTATGGAAAATTGTAACAGATGTCAATTTAGAGTAAAATAATTAAAAATATAACACTTTTTTCAATTTTTTGAGGATATGACAATTTCTATCACTGATAGTATGGTCTATCGCTGATACTAGTCTTTTTTATAGAACTTTGTAAGTGATAATAGTCTATGAGTGATAGAAGTCTATCAATAATAGTCATAAAGTCTATCATTAATAGTCACTGATTTTTTGCCATATTTGCAAAAATGTTTTAAACTTTGCTAAATTTGCAATTATTTTGGGTCTGATTGCTGTTTGTGCAACCAACCCTATTTTTATTTATTAAATTTTTTAATAATATATATATATATATATATATATATATATATTAATTAATTAAACCTTTTAATTAATATTATTTAATTCAATATCAAATATTAATTAAATAATATGGCTAAACCCGATTTTACGAAAACCGACTTTTTTCCACATGAATCTTATTCATGTTTTAGACCATTCCCATATTTAAATCATATTTAAATATGTCCATCATTCTTCCACAAGCCGAATTTGAACAATTCAAATTATTTTTTCTTTTCTCTTAAACTGTTGCACGGGGTTATCCGAGCTAGCCAGGAGAACCTAAAGGACATACAGATCATGAGCTTCAACGATACGAGATTATCCGGTCAAAACTCTTTTAACCGAACTAATCAACATTCGTTAACTCCCGGAGACTCCACTATAGTCCGAGAGCTGCACTCTCCTCACTGTAGATATATTATGTCCTCTGATATAACCGTCACGAGCAAGTCGACCCTTCACAGGTTGTTCGTAATCACAGCCGGGTCATTTAAACCGTTTAACCCCTGCATTACGTCTTGTTCCTTAAGTACCACTGACACCTCTAATGAACAATAGATATGTGGTCCAACCAATAGATCAATTAACCCTCTCATCTCATGAGAGTGAGAGCGCTCATTGTTCAAGCCCCGAAGTCAGCTATTAAGGGAACAACCTATCTACTAACCCTGAAGAGCGGGTTAGGAGTGAACTCCAATCTTGTTGTACTATGTCCTCAGCTACCTATTCGACTTTATCCCCAAGATGGTAGGCTTATTGAGTCGACGCTAATGGGCCACTCTTACCCGTGCAAGTCAAAGGATACTTTCGAATAAGTAGGAGTTCATAGCGAGCTCAGGATTAAGATCGAGTTACCTAGGCCATCATATGAAAATGTCGGTCTCATCAGTAAACGGTGTTATAAAGAGAGAGCGACATATTTCGCGGTTCGGTCTTATGCAAACTCTTTGCACAGGACGCCCTCACTCGCACATCTTCATGTTAAACGATTCAGATCACATCGCTTTGTACAATACAAAGTGAGCCGCATCCAATAGTGTTACCAAGATAAGGTACCCAGTCTTATCCGTATACTATAGACCGTTTTGACTGACTACTTGAGCCTGATCCACAATCATGTCATACATGAGGCTCAAGTACTCATATTCAGCCATGGGTGTTTGTCATTAGTATAGGTTAACCTAAACACGTTTCACTTTATTCCAGTAAACTCTTTTACTGAATAAAACTAATAAATCTTTATTCTAAATAGAATATTTACAAACATAACAGTTTACAAACCACGAGTTTTAGGACATAAAACCCAACAAGTGAAGCATGCTTAGGTTGAGTATGACATATATGTGTGTTACATTACATTCATAGAGTCAAGTAAGTAGAGTCATGGAGTTAGGGAAGAACATGTTATGCATGAAATACCCAAATTAAGCAATTATGTTATGCAGCTAGATGTATGATATGACAAGTATGGTTTCTGCTAACGGGTTGGACCCTAGGAAACAAAATTAGTTCATGTTAATGATATTTATAAGGGACAATTACATTGTAAATATTACATGCGGAATTGACGGTCATGGTATGAGGTATTTCTGCTTTGCATGGCGCCAAATCAAGGATATAAGTATGTATATAAGAATATGTAAGCAAGTACAAGTATGTTAAGGTAGATTGTTTCATAGTCTACATGTTAGACTGTGATATGCAAGCATGTAAGCATGATGTGTGTGTTTGAGCATAAAGGTTCCTTATGATAGGAACCACTTACAAGGTATTTTTATACTACCTCTCGTAGTTTTATATTTTTCAGATAGCATTGTAGATGATGGTGAATTCATCGATGATGATCTTGGCATTGAAGAGGAAGAACCATGAGATGTGCCCGAAATTATAAGTTTAATTATTTATGATCACAATTTTAGTTTATGTTTATTTCATTTATAGACACTGTTTTATAATTTTCGCTGCTACAGATAAACTTTAAGTTTTATTTAAGTTGTTAAGACTTATCATTATGGAAGGACAAAGTTTTATTTAAAAATAAAATTATGCGTTATGATTAATTATCCCATTTTAAGTTAATTAATTGTATATAAAATTTGGGATCATTACATGATCTGTCTTACTTGTGGAGTGCTTTGATGATCGAGGGTTGATGGGAGCCAAAAGCTTTTTCCGGTCATTGTTTTGTTAGATCATCTAAGTAATCTGATTTCTAGCCTATCTTAGGGGTTGATCCTAAATTTGCATAAGGTGGTGTTAATTTCTTTGATTCAAGGGTTATTGCTCCACCATAAGCATGAGATCTTTGGGCGGAGGGTTAGGCTTGCCTTATCATTTGGTATCAGAGCTTTGGCTCTAGGTCGGGTATATAATCTATCTTTCTTTCGTGTCTTTTATTTCAATCTTATTCAAAATCTCAAAAAAAAAAATCATCGTCTTGAAGTGTTTCGTTGTTTCTGTCTTCTGCGTGCATTTGCTGTATTTTATATGTATGAAGATTAAAATTGCAATAAAGTGTGTAAATTTTGTTCTTGTCTTGTTCACCACGAATCTATCTATCCAACAAGAAAAATTTCACTTTAATCCGAGCCCTATAACTTTACTTATCGATATTTCTTCAAGCCTAGACGTTTTGAGTGTTCTGCCCAATTCTTAAATTTATTGAACTACATTTGATTGCATGTCTCTTGGTGTTTTGTATATCAGAAAAATACATATTTGATATCAAATTGAAGCTCGTTGAGTCCTCTATCTACACGGATCAGTCTTATAGAATTTCATTCAGTAGAATAAAAGATATGAATTTTTGAATGAATATTGTTCGGTCTGGAAAAAATATTATCTACAATCTACTGCTGCTGACTGCTGATTTTGAAAGATTATATATGACGGATTGCTACTAATAAAAGAGTCAAATTGGGTACCGTATGGAAGCTTATTGAAGTATCTTTCTAATCATCTTTCTAATCCTATTTGTTTTGTTTCAATCCAAGCTCTGACGAAGAAGATATTGCACCAAGAGTACAAGACCCCCTACAGAAAACTTTCCTTGTTTGGAAATCAATTCTGAAAAACTAATTGACATATAATCCAAGATGGTGCTCAAAAGTTCTTTTGGATTCGAGAAAGAATCATTTAGAAGAAGGGGAGGATGATATGAATTATATCGACAATCCAATTCATATTCATGATTGAAGCTCAAGGAAGTCAAACCATTGTTATGGAGCAAAGATCAAAGTCAACAAAGAAGAGAAATGCATGAACTTCATTATCTCACAAGTCCATTTCGTGGAAGTCTAATAGATCATGTTAAAACTAAGTTTAAAATCCATATTTTGTTACTTAATGTACTCATTAAAATTGCAACCAAGTTTTAAGTGATCTTTCATATTTTAGATGAATTTTAGTTTTCCAAGATGCCTTTTAGAATATCAAGGCACCCTTTGGTATTTCTGTTGGGTTTTATGTCCTAAAACTCGTGGTTTGTAAATTGTTATGTTTGTAAATATTCTATTTAGAATAAAGAGTTATTAGTTTTATTCAGTAAAAGAGTTTACTGGAATAAAGTGAAATGTGTTTAAGTTAACCTATACTAATGACCAACACCCTTGGCCGAATATGAGTACTTGAGCCTCATGTATGACATGATTGTGGATCAGGCTCAAGTAGTCAGTCAAAGTTGTCTATAGTATACGGATAAGGCTGGGTACCTTATCCTGGTAACACTATTGGATGCGGCTCACTTTGTATTGTACAAAACGATGTAATCCGAATTGTTTCACATGGAGATGTGCGAGTGAGGGCGTCTTGTGCAAAGAGTTTGTATAAGACTGAACCGCGTATTAAGTCGCTCTCTCTTTATAACTCCGTTTACTGATGAGACAGAATTATACATATTGATGGCCTAGGTAACTCGATCTCAATCCTGAGCTCGCTATGAACTCCTGTTTATTCGATAGTATCCTTTGACTTGCACGGGTGAGAATGATCCATAAGCGCCGACTCAATAAGCCTACCATCTTGGGGATAAAGTCGAATAGGTAGCTGGGGACATACTACAGCAAGATTGGAGTTCACTCCTAACCCGCTCTTCAGGGTTAGTAGATAGGTTGTTCCCTTAATAGCTGACTCTAGGGTTTGAACAATTAGCGCGCACACTTTCATGAGATAAGAGGGTTAATTGATTTGTTGGTTGGACCATAGATCTATTGTTCATTAGAGGTGTCAGTGGTACTTAAGGAACAAGACGTAATGCAGGGGTTAAACGGTTTAAATGACCCAGTTGTGATTACGAACAACCTGTGAAGGGTCGACTTGCTTGTGACGGTTATATCAAGAGGACATAATATATCTACAGTGAGGAGAGTGCAGCCCCTGAACTATAGTGGAGTCTCTGGGGGTTTGACGAATGTTGATCAATTCGGTTAAAAGAGTTTTGACCGGATAATCTCGTATCGTTGGAGCTCATGATCTATAGGTCTTTTAGGTTCTCCTTGTTAGCTCGGACAAAACTATGTAGCAGTGCTATAGGGAAGAATTTGGAGAAATCCAAATTCGGGTTTGTTGATCGAGGTTGGACATATTTAAATATGATTTAAATATGTGATAGGAGGAAGATGTATTTAAATATGATTTAAATACGAGACCTGAGAAAAATATGAATAGAAATTCATATTGGAAAAATCAATTTTCAGAAATTGGGGCCACGTTTATTATTTAATTAATATTTGATATTAAATTAAATAATAAATTTATTAATTAAAAATGTTTTAATTAATAATTATTATCAATTATAATAATTTATTATTATAATAATAATATAAAGTTAATGGATTAACTTCATGCATGTAAAGCATGTGTAAATCCATTAACTTGAGAAGTACTTTGGATTAAGATGGGTTCTTTGACATTTGAAAATTTTAGACTTTCTCTTCTGTACGAATTTTTGATAGTTTTCTCTCTGGTTTTTCTCTCAAGCTCCAATTGTTGAAGTTGCTGAAAAACTTGATGGAGATGTTGCTTGTTGTTTTGAGGCTTTTGGCATGAAGTTGAGAAATGATGAAGAGTTCATCATGTTCAAGCTTTGATTTATCTCCAAACTCAGAACATTAGCTTCTTTTTATTTTTCCTCCACCCCCTCTAAACAAACCCGTTTAGCTCAAGGAGTCCCACAACTCCGCTACTAAGTCCGAGAATAGCTGGGACTCCTCTAAGGGTGGTCTTCGGGGCGTTCGTGTGAAAAAGCCGGAAGAGTTCGTGACGAGGAACGTGGGGTGGAGCTTGAAGAAATTGGAACTACAAGGGTATGTATTCTAATTTCTTTATTTCTGTCGTTTGAGCATGTTTTTTATTTGTTAAATTGATGAAATTAGAGTATCATCGGTCCGAAATCGCTTCTGCTGCGGTAATTCGCTCCATCAATTGGTATCAGAGCGATTTTGTGATTAACTCAATTTGCATCAATTTAAGTTGGTGGGTATTTTAATTTAGAAATTGTTTCTGAATTGGCGTGTAAAGTGAATATCGATTTTGACATAGTTTCTTTTAGAATTTCCTTATTTGTAATTGCCCGAGAATGTATGGGCTTTAATGTGTGCCAAAGAGTATGTATTTTTAGAGTAATTAGAGTCCATATAGGTTTCTTTGCGAAAGAAGCTCGAGTTTGGAGCTCGCCGAAATGTTCGGTATAAGTTCAAACTCGTTCTAGGCAATACGAAGAGAAATTCGAAGAAAAATTGGCCGAAGCGTTCGGAGGAAGCAAGTTTGTCAAAGGCGGTGCGAAGAGTTCGAAGTCCGCTCAAGACTTAGCTTGTTGTTCAAGCTTGTAATAAAATAGTTATTGCTTGCTAAATGCCAAAATCGATCCACTTTAGTGTGTTTAATTAATTATGCATTGTGAATGTATGTTTTAATTAAATTTCATGTTTGTATGTGCATATAGTATGTCATATAGATTTAAAATCCCACCGTAGGAAGCATGCTCCATGCATTGAAAATATGTTATAAGTGTTATAATATATAGTATGCATATTTGAGAATTCATGAGTATTAATATAAGAGTTATATTAATTCATGAATTAAATGTTGTTAATTTAATAGAATAATTGATATAAGTGTTATATTAATTATGAAATTAAATATACAACATAGGTTGCCATGACTTTATGCATATTGTAGGTTATAAGTGTTATAATATATTGGATGCATGTTTAATTCATGAGTATTAATATAAGAGTTATATTAATTCATGAATTAGTTGTTGTTTGCTTAATAGAATAATTAATATAAGTGTTATATTAATTATGAAATTAAACTTTCAACTTTAGATGCATATTGTATGTTATAATTGTTATAATGTATAGGATGCATGCTTAATTCATAATAATTGATATAAGTGTGATATTAATTTATGAATTAGGAGTTGTATATTTAAGAGCATAATCGATATAAGTGTTATATTGATTATGAAGTTAAATATTCAACTTGCCATGGCTTAGTTATATATGTTTGAGAAGCATATAGATTTTATTATAGAAAATCTAGTTTTTGCAAGTGTTGTAAAAATGACTTAGACTTTTAAAATCTATAACAAAGAGAAGCATGTTCATTTAGGGTTAAATGAGTCGATCTGGTTCATTAGATGAATAGGTCGTTATCTCGTAAATGCTAAGGTTATGAGAAACTCACCCGGTGAAATCCTGTCTAAGGTTGGAGGATTTGAATTGACGGAATACCTCCTACTTGGGGATGATCCGGTACTTGAGTAAAGTTAACCGACTTTATGAGCATGCGTGAGAGGTGTGAGGTTTGTAAAGTGTTTATAACCTAGACTTCTCAGGTAAAATTGTTTGCCTAGACTTAAAGTTTTATTTACTTAGCCAGATAAAACCTGAGTTTTTACCCTAAACCATTTACGATGCTTAGTAGAAGTGTTGAGAAGGAATATATGATATATCCCTCTCCTGCTACGCACTCCCTAAAAGTTCATAACATGAGAATTTTGAGCATGCGTGAGAGGTGTGAGGTTTTTAAAGTGTTTATAACCTAGACTTCTCAGGTAAAATTGTTTGCCTAGACTTAAGGTTTTATTTACTTAGCCAGATAAAACCTGAGTTTTTACCCTAAACCGTTTACGATGCTTAGTAGAAGTGTTGAGAAGGAATATATGATATATCCCTCTCCTGCTACGCACTCCCTAAAAGTTCACAACGTGAGAATTTTGCTCGGCCTCGTGATGTCAATAGGGCATCCCCATTTGGATGGTATTTGCAACTTTCAATAGCAAGGTGAATGGAGTAAGTATCTATAGTAAGTGAGAGAAGGAAGTACGTCAGTACATCCTATGGTCTCCTCCATTGGATTGAACCGTAAGATTCTCATGTTCCGCCTGCAGGTTGCTCTTAGTGGCACCATCCATTCGGAGGGCGGGGCATGGGAGATCGAACATCTCAGTCACCATTTATGGATAGTGAAACACAGGGTCATTCCCAACACTGACATTCCATTTGGTTGCTATGTTGGGGCCGTTCTGTGCGTTCTAAAAATGGAAGGTCACACTTACGGGATTTGCTAAAGAGTTAGTAAATTCAGACCAAAAACGATAACTAAGATGCTATAGGAATATGAGTTATTCTGGAGTTAGCATTTAGTCAAGAATGTCTTGGTTTAGTAAATGAGTGACTCGACTACCATTCGGCAACGACCATTCTGACTTACTAAAATATCGTTGCATGTAAATAAAGAGTTTGGGTACTTTATTTACTGATAAAGCTTTTAATTGGTTTAAATAGGTTAAAACCGTTTCACTAATAGGTTTACATTTTGTTTCAGCATGTCGAGCTCTTTTATACAGTTGTTAGCTCACGACAAATTAACCGGTGAAAATTTTGGGACGTGGAAGTCGAACCTTAATGCAGTTTTGGTTCTCGACAACCTAAGATTTGTCTTAACGGAGAAGTGTCCTCTGATTCCTGGTTCAAATGGCTCACGAACTGTTCGTGAAGCATATGACGGTTGGATTCGGGCTAACGATAAAGCTCGTGTTTATATCCTGGCAAGCATATCTGATGTTTTGTCAAGGAAGCATGAGGGGATGGTTTCCGCTAAGGAAATCATGGCTTCACTACAAGAGATGTTTGAAAAGCCTTCCTCATCTCTTAGGTATGAAGCCCTCAAGCACATTTACAACTGTCGTATGGCTGAAGGAACCTCTGTTAGGGAACATGTCCTTAACATGATGGTGTACTTCAATACAGCAGAAGTAAATGGAGCAACCGTCGACGAACAAGGTCAGGTTGGATTTATCTTGGAATCTCTTCCGAAGAGTTTCCTGCACTTCAGGACCAATATGGTCATGAATAAGATAGAATACAATTTGACGTCTCTTCTGAACGAGCTTCAGATTTATCAATCCCTACATACCTCGAAAGGAAAGGAGAAGGAGGTAAATGTTACCACTTCTGTGAAGTTCCAAAAAATGTCTGGGTCTGGGACTAAATCTGAACCACTTACTGTGAGTAATAAGATTATTCACAAGAAGAAGAAAGTGCCAGGAAGGGCAAAACCTCAGTTGTAGGCAAGGTTAAAGCTACACACAGTGGAAAGTGTATTCATTGTGGTGAAGAAGGGCACTGGAAGCGAAATTTCCCTAAATACCTAGCGGAGAAAAAGGCAAAGAATGAACGACAAGGTAAATATGATTTATCTTCTGTCTAAACATGTTTTGTGGATTATGATTGTCATACCTGAATGTTGATTCAGGAACCACTAATCATGTTTGTTATTCTATTTCAGGAAACTAGTTCTTGTCTGCCTGTTTCTTGACGAAGACGACTTATGAAGACGTCTTCGCAGTCTATACAGTGGGAGCTTACTTGTTTGTAGTAGTTTGTATAGAAATAATTTCAAGTGTTGTAATTATTGTCTATAAACTCAAGTTTTTGTTGAACACTTTATGTATATAGTATCTTTTGTTTTTTAATGAATAGTTCATTTTGCAAAAGATGTATACAAGTAGTGTTCTATTAAACTTGGTAACAACTAAAGTGTTAAGATTTATCTTGTTTTACACTGGAAGCTATAAATTAACAATAGTTGTTAGTAATGCTGGTTCTTCTCAAGTGTTGAGAAAGCTTTGATGCAGTGGGAGAATTATGAGATAATTTGGCCTGCTGTATTAGTATGTTTTATGACTCTAGTTATCATATTGATGATGACAATGAGTTCATAAACAAGAACCAGTGGCTCAAAGCCATGGATCTTCAAGAGGTTTACAGACCAAGTCTATGAGGTGAAAACCTCTAAGGCTTGACTTTCTGACAAAGGGATTGTCCTGAAGAGAAGAGGTTAATTGTGTATTAACTTCATCTCTTGTTGTCAGATATAAGTTATATAGTATACTCGTATCCATTACCCCGTTCTATCTGATAGGACAAGATATATGGATATCAAGACTAGCTATCTTGATAGAGTATCTATTAGTCTCAACCAGGGAGATACATTATTCAGGATTAAGAGCAAATCGTTTGCGAGCTTCTTCAATCCACTTATGAATTGGCATAACCATTTATATTCTGATTTATAAGGTTTGTTTTTCAAATCTTATGGTTTTGAACATTACATTGATAAAACTTGTTGGACAAGTGTTTAATCAATGTTAATGCTTTCATAATATATTCCCGTAATTTTTGTCCTAATAATTGAGAATGATGTAGGATTCACTTCTGACATTTTAGCATAAACTAGCGACCCACTCCCAAATAGTTGATCTGGAGGTAGGCTTAGTTTGTTCTAAGGATCCAGGTTGATCAGAGTCGTAAGAACAAATCGCTAGTGTTGTCTCTAAAATCTTTTATTGATAAGTTGTTGTCAATATTTGATGGTCTTTGGAAATGGTTTCCTGAGACACCTCAAGTGTTGAGGATACGAGATGCACCCAAGTGCATTTACATATTGGAGGTCAGATGTATCTTTTGAGATACATGGCCCGATAAGTGCTATGCAGTGGGAGCTGTCAGTAATATTAGTCCAATTGGATTTGATTCCGGTTAAAGTTTTGTCCTTGTACTTAGAGGAGTAGAATACAAGAGTTGTATTGATAATTCTTCGGTGGTAGCTAAATCATGTTGCAGCTTGCGAAGCAGCAATAGGTTTATAAGTTGAGCTCGCAGATAGTGCTGTGAGGAGATGTGATGGTCACATGGAAAACCTCGTAGTACTTCATGCTGATTGGTTTACTATGTCTCTCATGGCTAAAGTGGTTGAGAGACACCTAGAAGAGTCTAGGGCTCCGAGTTGCTGGAGAGGACAGTGGGAGAAAACTTCTGATATATGATATATTAGTTTTCTCCACCTAACATGTACACCACGGACGTTTAAGTCCAAGTGGGAGTTTGTTGGGTTTTATGTCCTAAAACTCGTGGTTTGTAAACTGTTATGTTTGTAAATATTCTATTTAGAATAAAGAGTTATTAGTTTTATTCAGTAAAAGAGTTTACTAGAATAAAGTGAAATGTGTTTAAGTTAACCTATACCAATGAGCAACACCCTTGGTTGAATATGAGTACTTGAGCCTCATGTATGACATGATTGTGGATCAGGCTCAAGTAGTCAGTCAAAATTGTCTATAGTATACGGATAAGGCTGGGTACCTTATCTTGGTAACACTATTGGATGCGGCTCACTTTGTATTGTATAAAACGATGTGATCCGAATCGTTTCACATGGAGATGTGCGAGTGAGGGCGTCATGTGCAAAGAGTTTGTATAAGACCGAACCGCAGATTAAGTCGCTCTCTCTTTATAACTTCGTTTACTCATGAGACTGACTTATACATATTGATGGCCTAGGTAACTCGATCTCAATCCTGAGCTCGCAATGAACTCCTGCTTATTCGATAGTATCATTTGACTTGCACGGGTGAGAATGGCCCATAAGCGCCGACTCAATAAGCCTACCATCTTGGGGATAAAGTCGAATAGGTAGCTGGGGACATAGTACAGCAAGATTGGAGTTCACTCCTAACCCGCTCTTCAGGGTTAGTAGATAGGTTGTTCCCTTAATAGCTGACTCTGGGGCTTGAACAATTAGCGCGCACACTCTCATGAGATGAGAGGGTTAATTGATCTGTTGGTTGGACCACAGATCTATTGTTCATTAGAGGTGTCAGTGGTACTTAAGGAACAAGACATAATGCAGGGGTTAAACGGTTTAAATGACCCAGCTGTGATTACGAACAACCTGTGAAGGGTCGACTTGCCCGTGACGCTTATATCAAGAGGACATAATATATCTACAGTGAGGAGAGTCCAGCCCCTGGACTATAGTGGAGTCTCTGGGGGTTTGACGAATGTTGATCGATTCGGTTAAAAGAGTTTTGACCGAATAATCTCGTATCGTTGGAGCTCATGATCTGTAGGTCATTTAGGTTCTCCTGGTTAGCTCGGATAAAACTGTGTAGCAGTGCTATAGGGAAGAATTTGGTGAAATCCAAATTCAGGTTTGTTGATTGAGGTTGGACATATTTAAATATGATTTAAATATGTGATAGGAGGAAGATGTATTTAAATATGATTTAAATACGAGACCGGAGAAAAATATGAATAGAAATTCATATTGGAAAAGTCAATTTTCGGAAATCTGGGGCCACGTTTATTATTTAATTAATATTTTATATTAAATTAAATAATAAATTTATTAATTAAAAATGTTTTAATTAATAATTATTATTAGTTATAATAATTTATTATTATAATAATAATATAAAGTTAATGGATTAACTTCATGCATGTGTAAATCCATTGACTTGAGAATGACTTTGGATTAAGATGGGTTCTTTGACATTTGAAAATTTTAGACTCTCTCTCCTGTACGAATTTTTGATAGTTTTCTCTCTGGTTTTTCTCTCAAGCTCCAATTGTTGAAGTTGCTGAAAAACTTGATGGAGATGTTGCTTGTTGTTTTGAGGCTTTTGGCATGAAGTTGAGAAATGATGAAGAGTTCATCATGTTCAAACTTTGATTCATCTCCAAACTCAGAACATTAGCTTCTTCTTATTTTTCCTCCACCCCCTCTAAACAAACCCCTTTAGCTCAAGGAGTCCCACAACTCCGCTACTAAGTCCGAGAATAGCTGGGACTCCTCTAAGGGTGGTCTTCGGAGCGTTCGTGTGAAAAGGCCGAAAGAGTTCGTGACGAGGAACGTGGGCGGAGCTTGAAGAAATTGGAACTACAAGGGTATGTATTTTAATTTCTTTATTTCCTTCGTTTGAGCATGTTTTCTATTTGTTAAATTGATGAAATTAGAGTATCATCGGTCTGAAATCGCTTCCGCTGCGGTAATTCGCTCCATCAATTTCAAGGTGACTTTTCATATTAGCATTTATGTTAGAGAGTTAAAAAGTCTTTTGGCTTAATTTCTTGTCTATAAAAGGGATTTGTCATGTCTAATGTAAAAGACAACTTGATATAAAATATGAAATGTAGTATTTTGGGTTTTAAACCCCGAAAGCTTTTAAACTTTGTTTCTTGTGTGTTCTTGTGATAGAATGCATGTATATTTGGAGCATTCAAGTGAGAATTGATCTGTCTCTTGTGGAGTGCTTTGAAGATCGAGGGTTGATGGGAGCCAAAAACTTTGTCCGATTCTTGTTTCGTTAGATCATTTAAGTAATCTAATTTCTAGCATATCTTAGGGGTTGATCCTAAATTTGCATAAGGAAGTGTTAATTTCTTTGATTCAAGGGTTCTTGCTCCACCATAAACATGGATCTTTGGGCAGAGGGTAGAACACAAAATAGATGCAGTCGTAGGTGAAGTTGATCCCACTAATATTACCTTTGACAACTTTATTAAGAACCTTTGACAACTTTATTCAGCAAGTTCCTTCTCAAGTCGGTTCTCTAAGTACAACGCAGGTGAAGTTGATCCCTGTCTTTCTTTTCACCTTTTCATTAGAGTGGCTTAAATTCGTAAAATCTCTCCAATTTTATCATGATCTACATGTTAGGGACAACTAGCATCCACATATTCACATTGGTATGATATTGTTCACTTTGGGCATAAGCTCTTATGGTTTTGCTTTTGGTTTCACCCAAAAGACCTCATGACTAATGTAGATGTTGTCCCTTACTTATATACCCATGATCTTCCCCTTTCCTAACTAATGTGAAACTTTGGTTTGCACTCACAACAATCCTCCCCCTCAAATGAAGTACCACAAAGTCTCCCCTCAATTATTCATCTATCCGTGTTTAGACTCAAGCATTATCACTTTTAACCAAACCACTCTTCATCCGAGCATACCCCTATCGGATAAGCTCGATCACGAGATCAATCATGACTATGTAATCGAGAGACACCGGACATGGCTAAGTTAGGAGCATGACTCTGATACCACTTGTTAGGGATAATGAACATCACATATCTCCACATTGGTATGATATTGACCACTTTGGACGATCGCCAAGATTTCATGATCCGCTGTCGAACTTATTCCTTCCAATTCAACGTGCATTCTCAACATTATGCCTTGAAGAGGACTCGGACCTCCACGCTCTTTAGCACGAGATTTTGAGTCTCGCGTGTCTACCATTTCACCACCAAGGCATCTTGAAAGTGAATCATATTCCATGAATATGATATCTATCTAGTGTGATGTATGGAATATATGACAAAAGTGGAGTGTTAGAGTATTTCTATTGCTCGATCATGTCATATAGGTCCGAGTCGGACATCCAATTGCTTCGATTTGAATTATCCGGAGGATGCCTTACTATTATATCGAAAAGATGGACAATCAAACCTATTTCTCGATTCAATAGAAGCCCAAAGAGATGAATAGGGTCCCAAATAACGAGAGATATGTAAAAAACAGGTCCGATTACCCTAATCCTAAATGGAATGTAAGGACGTAGGGATCCATATGTAAACATAATATCGATTTAAATACGCTCGGATGACCCCTTCTCATAATTAGAATGTATATAACCTAGCCCTATTCCGGTCTGGCCCGGTATGGAATGAACTTATAATCATGGAATCGACTCGATCATCAGATTATAGATTATAAGTTCATAACCCTACCTTCATAACTTTGCTTTTGGTTTCACCCAAAATGCTTCATTACAATCAAGATTTTTGGTTTCAAACAAAAAGTCTCATTACAATAGAGATGTGTCCCTTACTTATATACCCATGATCTTCCCATTTCCTAACCAACGTGAGATTTTGATTGCACTCACAACAATCCTCCTCTCGAACGAAGGGCCACAAAGCGTCACAACAATCCTCCTCTCGAACGAAGGGCCACAAAGCGTCACAACAATCCTCCTCTCGAACGAAGGGCCACAAAGCGCCACAACAATCCTCCTCTCAAACGAAGGGCCACAAAGCGTCCCTGTTCGAGAAGCTCAAGCCCACGAATCAATTATGACTATGTCTTTTGCTTTTAGTTTCACCCAAAAGACCTTATTACCAATGAAGATGTTGTCCCGTATTTATATTCCCATGATCTTTCCTTTTCCTATCCAATGTGGGACTTTGGTTGCACTCACAATAGTGCAAAAATTATTACTGGATGTTAATGAGATATCTGAAGAGTCTATCAGTTGGGATGGATTAACATTTTTTAAGCATTTAACAGATCTATCTCTGTCCCATAATCTATAAGTAGCTATCTAATTTTTGCAATATCATAATATAAAATACATAAGTAAATCGTTCTACATCAACCGGTACCCATTAACATCAATTATGTTGATTGATGCATGTTAACTATTTTGCCTTATGCACTTGGCAGCCTAACTTTATTAAAATAATTTAATGGGACTCGTAACAAATTGGTGAGTCTCCTCGATGAAATAAGATTTTTTTTATCTGACTTAAACTTTTGAAAGTCAACAATAATCCTGAAATTCCTCATCAATACAACTCTATAATTGTGTTGTAGTAGTTCTTTACTGAAAAATTACTTTGTTTTTTTTTCAAACGATATTTTAATTAATATGAGGATTGAACCCATAACCTCTTAGTCATATAACACAATCTTATGTCAATTGAGTTATGCTTGGTTTGACACTAAAGAATTTACTAACTTTATGTCAATTGAGCTATGGTCGGTTTGATATTAAAGAATTTACTTGCACTTTGGTTTCGGTTTCAGTTTCTTGTAGCGTAGATAGTTCAACATTCCCGAATTTATTTAATGTGGATTAATTTTTTTATTGGATGTAGTTCTCAATGTTGCTTTCAACTCCTTTTTATGTGTCCTTATTTCTTTTTTTTCAATCCCCTTGTAGACTTATACGATAATTCTCAATTTGTTAATTTGCCATCATGGAAATTTGTTAATGTGATAAACACGATACCATATATTATGTTATTAGTGACAAGTTGTTAATGTGAACAATTATGGGTTTAATATGAAGAATCTATCATGGATAGATTTTGATAACATGCGAATTATTTTACTTTCTCATTTCAACCATTTTTTTTTAGAGTCGAGACCAACTTATGCAATAAAAAACTTCATATTCATAAAAGATGTCATATCTAACAATATTTGTATTTTGGGAAAAAAATCAATTTATACCTCTAAACTTTGAGGGTTGTATCAATTAAAACCCTAAACTAACAATTGTATCAATTTAAACCCTGAACTATCATAAGTGTATCAATTTACACCTTCTGTTAGATTTTATTTGAAAAAAATTAATTTAAACGAGTGGAGACTTATGATTTTAACAATTAAACCCATAAACTTTCATAGAATTAATTCTATGAAAGTTTAAGAATTTAATTAATAAATTACAAGTCTCCACACATGTAAAAGCTTACATTTTTATACTAGAGGGTGTAAATTTTTTTATACTAGAGGGTGTAAATTGATACACTTATGAAAGTTTAAGGTTTAAATTGATACAATTGTTAGTTTAGGATTTTAATTGATACAACCCTCAAAGTTTAGGGGTATAAACTGATTTTTTCCCTTGTATTTTTAGGCAAATCAAGGCAAAAATTAGAACTTTACGCTTCTTAAAGCCCGCATTAGAAGACAATGCGCAAATAAGCTACGACAAGCCGTGGCGGATCTGGTTGGCAGTCGAACAGATGGGCGAACGACATAGCTGCAATGTTTGGGCGCAGCTAGGAGTCGATTGTTGAAATGTGACGACGATGTGGATCTGGTTTGGAGTTGAATAAGTTGACGACGGTGGGAGATTGCTCACGGCGGTCTGGTTGTCCGGTGGAGGATCTGAAGAGGCTGACGGCGGCGGTTGGGCAGTAAGGAGAAATCGTGTGATGAAGGCGATGAAGGTAGGGCAACTAGTCTATTCGAACTGTCGGTCCGATTCGTAGCAGTTCAGTCAGGCCGGTGTTAGCCATTAACTGATCTGGTTGAACCGATTCGGTGAGCTGGTTGGGTCTGGTCTGAATCTGTTTTGGTCTAATCTTTGATGTTCTGAATTTGTTCTGGCTGGAATTTGCCAATTGGGCAATTGTGCCTGCAGTTGAAATTTGCAGCAACTCTATTCTGAACAAGTTCTGAAATTTGTTCTCTTTTGCAGTTGGAATTTGGCACGAAATTCGCAGTCTGAATCGCGTCGCAGTCGTTGGAGTTCCCAGCTCTGAATCTGAACCTATCGTAATCGCTGGAACTTGGTAATAGCAATAGCCGTTGGAGTTTGCAGCCGTTGACAAACTCAAATTTCACATTGTAAGTTTGAGAGGGGTTAGTTTAGGTTAAATTAAATTATTATTTATTTTAGGGTTTACCAAGGGTAGACTAGTCTTTACACTTATTCTATTTTGTATAAAAATGTCCCTAGGTCTGTATTTGTTTTAAGTAATTCTAATACAATGTAGCTATTCCATTCCATCAATTCCTCTAAATATTTTTTAATTTAACAAGTTCGATTATATAAAGCTATTTTTTCCCTCACATTCGTTTAGTTATGAATTTTGTTGTTATTTGGAGGTCATAGAGTACATTTGGGTTGGGGGGATTCGAACCATAGACCTCTTGGTCATCAAGACATACATATGCCAGCTGAGTCATGGTCGTTTTGACTATTTGGAGGTCGTATTCCTCAACAATAAAAGGAAAAAGTATACTTGTTGTTTATCTGTAATTGAAGGTATAATTCATTCTTGAAATAAATGGATTTACTTCCTAACATGATATCAGAAAAATTACACCCACAAAAGCAAAACTCATCACTGAGGTAGCGGCCCTTTAGCTAGATCACTATATTGTTCTAATTGTGGACTTATACATGAAAAGAGTGATGGCTTTTTCCTCTTTAACTTAACCCCAAACAAGAAAGCCCGTAAAGGAATTCGGGTTCGGCTTAGCGATTTTGATTTCGATTGAATGTTCTTTGTTGCTGAAATACCAAATTCTTGATCAAGTCTTTCCAAAGCCTTCTCAAGTTGAACTTGTAGTGCTCTTACCTGACCTTGACCGACTTGTAACTCATCAGCAATCTTCCTATTTTCTTGTGTCATGTTGAGAACTTCACCTTGAAACTTTGCAGCCTGATAATCACTCATTTCTTCTGCTAAACCTTCATCTGTGATTTTGGATATTTCATTTTGTACATCACATAATGATGAGAATCTACTGCATAGTTCATCTTTCAATATTGCATTATGTTCCAACCAAAGTGATAACTCAGTTTGTATCTCTCTCAAGTGTGTGTATATAGGTCGAGCATCGGATTCCATTGGATGATGTTGTTTCACACTTAGTTCTTCCTTTTTGTTTTCTCTCAACTTTTGCAGCTCTGATTGCAAATCCTGAATTGAAGTCCGAAATTTCTGAATCTGATGCACTGCAGTGCTAAATCGCAGCCAGAATTCGAGATTCATCTCTAGTTGGCCGTCAATATGGGAGCGAAATCTTTCTTCTATAGGTGACATGGTAATGGATTTATTAATCCTAATTGCTTTCTTGTATGCATCCTCTTTTTTTGGTAAGCTTCGTGAATTTCTCAATGATTTGTAGCTTCTTTCTGTGGGTTCAATACTTCGTTCGCCATAAGAATCGGGAGTTGAAACTTGATCTAAATATGGAGTTGAGGATTGAGAGTACAAAGAGCTAGGAGCCTCAAAAATGGTTTCTTGCGACAGCTCCTGGTCCACATCTCTCGCGTTTGTGTCTCTGTCTGTTTCGACATTATTCACTAATGATTTTATAACATCATCTTTAGAGGAAATAGCATTTTTCAGTTCTTTAACCTGCATTGCCAATTCGAATATGCTATCGCGATTCTTCTCTTCAACTTCGCTTAACTTATTTCTTACATCTTTATAGTCCCTCAACACTGAAGTATACTCATCTAGTAAAATCTTCTCTCTATCTTCTAATCCTTCCAAGAACAGTTGCCTCAAGGTAGGTTGTTTTTCTTCCTCCTGCAATTCATTTGCCTCCAAATCAACAAGAGTATTTTCTGTTTGAGGTTGTGGTCTCTCGTCTTTCTCCTCATGCAGTGATTCATTTGCCTCTTTAGCTGCAACACTAAGGTTCTCACTATCTGGAATGAACTGTTTATGTTCCTCATCCATGAAAACATCAATGAGTTTCGAAGTTTCTACTTCCCTCCCTTCCAATCCCGAGTATGTTGAAATTGTTGCTGTTCTCACATCGGGATCGACCATCATCACATCTTGTAAGAACTCAGAATTTCCAGCCTTCTCATCCATCTTCATGGTCTGCAATCTATCAGATAACTGATCGAGATTACAACTTGCTTCGGTGAACTGGGTTTTAAGACGGTTATTTTCTATTTCTACATCCTGATTTAGATTTCTTACTCTACCTAGTTCTTTCTCCAATTCTTTTATCTTATTCTTCATGTTCTCCAAATTTTCCACAAGAATCCCCTTGTCTTCTTCCAACTGCTGGACATTTTCTTGGAGCACATCTGTTTCCGATTTTAGTCGTCTTACAAGAGACGTCTGGGAAGAAACGGCAGTTTCAAGTGTCGTGATTTTATTTACAAGCTCATCAATTTTCTCAGCCAATTCCGAAATGGTAAATGAATTGTTTGAATTCATTTCCAAGTGCTCCCTAGTCTTCTGATTTAGGAGCTCTATATCATGTTTGTCGTCGGCTGTGCAAGCGACCGATTTGTCTGAGATTTTCCATTCTGGTTCAATGCTTAAATTCTCATGTAAATCAGTAGACTCGTGATCTATTGGCTTTGGAAGGAGCGTGCATTTGAGGCACTCAAACTTTGTATCCACATTCTTGATTCTATTGTTCTCTAGTCTTGTTTCTTCAATTGTTTTCTCCTGTTCGTCTTGCAACTTAATCAAAGTTTCTCGGCAGGATTTTAGAGCTGTTGTTGCCATTAACGTTCGAGCTTCATTATCGTCAATAATCGTGCCAATGCCGAACTCATCTTGCAAGTTACCAACTCTTTTTTGCATGGTCGTGATACTGTTTTCCATCTCCCAATATTTTTCACACTCGCGCTCATACAAGCTCTTCACGAATTCCATTTCAGTTTGTCGAGCCAAAATTTCTTTCTGTAGCATATTTATCTCTTCTAAGGCATCATTTTTGTTAAGCCCTGATTTTGGAGTTGAAACAACTGTACTACCAGCGTTGCTTGAATTTCTCTTTAGTTGGGTTTTCCTTATGATGGAAGGACAACTCAGAACCCTCTTCTTAGGAAACTTTGGAACTTCTGGTATTCCTAGTTTTGGTGAGCCATCAAATTCAGTTGAAAACTGGTGAGTACCTTTGGTAGGAAAAGATTCTCGAGGAAAAAAATCTACTTCACAGTCATCATCATCAATCGTGTAATGAACTCGTTCAGGATAGATCGAAGCTATCATTCGATTTGCACCTTGAAACTCTTTCGATAGGTGATCGTATTTCTCTGCTAAAGCTCGATAGGCCCGAAAAGAATCTTGTACGTGCTCTACAAGTTCAGGCCTCCTCCTATAATACATTTCAGCTCTCTTTGCAAAAGAATCTCCATCGCCTTCAATGATTCTCATCATGTTATCAACCTTCTCCTCCATGTCTACAATTCCATAAAGCATACTCATATCAGTCCAAATATCACTTTTAAGCATTCACAACTAATGATTTTACAATAAACAAAATTTGCAATATCCAGCTCAGATAGCAAAAAAAAAAAGGAAAATCAATCAAATACAGGTCATTAAAATCCAAGTGAATTAGTATTATGAGTAAAGAAAATTGATAACGAAAGCAAATTATTCAATACACACTCCAGATTCATATTTGTGTAGATTTGGTCCCTAGGTTTCAATATTGGGCAAACAAGTCGGCTGAGTTTAGGAAATAGTTCAATTTAGTCCCTCCACCCCTCAATTATTTCCCGTCCCTCATCTCACTCTTATTCACTTTTCCAAAGGCCTAGGTCCTATTCTATAAGTGCGGGTGCTTTTGCCTCAAATTCGATCTTTCTTTGCTCGTACAAAACACATCGAGATCGATGTTCATTTTGTTCGCGATCCGGTGCTCTCTCGCACTTCGTTATGTACCATCATCTGATCAGTTAGTTGATTGTTTGACAAAACCGCTCACTTCAATTATCTTTTTCTCGCAACAGAATCGGTAAAAGTGATCCCATTTATTGGTTTGTACATATTTACCGTGGCTGTTTTGATTCTCATATTATTTTATTCCTTATTCAAAACTATTAGGGATAACGGAACTCAAACATCTCCACAATGATATGATATTGTCCAGTTTGGGCATAAGCCTCGTGGCTTTGCTTTAAGGTTTCACTCAAAAGGTCTTTTCCCTAGCCAATGTGAGATATTGATGATTGTCTGATTTTACAACATAGGGATTATATCGACACAAATATCATCCATAATCGAGAATGCAGAGGGAAAAAGGAAGCAAATTAGAAATGAAAGGTACCGTGGAGATTCTGTTCGAGCCATTTTGATTGCTTGGTCCGGATGTGACCAGCCCACCACCATGTATACGCATTAGTTGCAGCTCTCTGCAACATCGCCTTAATTTCTCTATCTAAACATACAGAATCAAAAGAGGTCAATTTTGCAATGCTGCGAATCTTGTTCAAAAATGTCTACAGAATCGAGATTTGAGAAAAATGGAGATTGAGATTTGAGAAAATAGAAAGAAAGAGAGAGATCACAGGCAGCATAGAGTGGTGATGGATGAGAGGATACAACGGCTTATTGTTTATAGGTGTTGGTAATGGAGGACCAAGCCCTTCTCTTTACTACCACGCTCACCAATTACTTTTTCTCTTCAAAATTAGGTTGCCCAATCTTTTCTCATCTTGACTCAAAAATCATATATAAATTTTGGTTCCAAACTACTGACTATTTCAGTTTCGAGTTTTTAGAAGAAAAAAAAAACGCTTTTAAAATAGGTTAAATTATATAAATTATTCATGAACTTTGACTAATGTTTCAATTATACCACTTAGATTTTCAAAATTTTCATTTCAATCCTTTAACTTCGAATTAGTTACTTAAAAAACTACGTTTAAAAAATATATATAGAATATTTGTCGGTCAATAATGTTAAACGTTAGACATAACTTAACATTAGACATAACTTGAGTTGATTTTAGCACATACATATATTAAAAATAGTTTGCCTTTCATTTTATAAAAAGCATGAAATAAAAATAAAAAAAATTAATCAAACACTTTCTTATTTTTTGTTTTTTTTTAAAAAAAAACTTAAAACTAAAAAAATTATTAATTAAGTTGTGATTTTTTATTTTTTAAAAACAGAAAACAAAATCTTATCAACATGTATGGAAAACAAAAACCCTAAAACATAAAAATAAAAAATAAATAATTGAAATGTTTGACAAAATTGAAATGGGACTGTATATTTTTTTTTTCTTTCTTCTCTAAAGAATGTATATGAGATGTCTTTTGTTGCAACATCTTTGCCTCTTTTGTTAAATAATTTTTTTTAATCTATGTTAAATCCCAAATTTAGTAAGATGGTTATATTATGTGTACATATGTTTAGTGTATATCTCAAGATTGTTTTTTTTATTTATTATTATTATTATTTTTACTTTTAATTGAATATTTGTAGGACATGAATAAATAACCTTCATAATAATGTCTAAAGTTTCTATTTTTTTTTTTTCAAAAATAACCAACTATATTTAGATTTTTACTAAACTTCAATTACTTTTAAACCTTTTATGTGCTTCTAACATTTTAATAAAATAAAATAAAGTAAAAAAAAAAAAATTCAAAGAAAAAAAAAAAAATCTTAAAACTCGTATTAATCACGTCTCTCCTCATTAAAATTGTCTCATCTCTCCTCATTAAAATTGTTCACTCCTAATCAGACTTAAAAAAATCATATTTCCGCATTATATATTCATATATTCATATATATGGTTGATAATATATAAAACAAATAAATTTATTTATTTTTAAAAAAATATATTATGTGTAAGTATATATGAAGTATACTCATATATAAATATATATTGATACAGGTCTAATCACTAAACTATTACACGTACCTGAAGGAGCCATTACAAGAAGCAAGACAAAGAAGATTCAAGAGGCTTTTACACTACATCTTCAAAGGCTAGCTCTTGTATAAGAAGAGACAAATATTTTTTAACCCAAATTTCTTTACAATGTTAGTTCAATGAGTCAAGAAGAGAATGATGTGAATATGGCACGGGAAAAGTCTTCTAGTTTGAAAGATGGCACCGGGGACAAAACAAATGTGCATAAATTGTGAATAGTGGGTTGTCCAGCTTTGCACCTCTTGAGAGTTTGTAATGTCAAACCTACTCAAACGTTGGAATCTAAAGAAGCTCGCCCTACACTAGCTAGTTAAGACAATTTAGGGCCTGTTTGATAACGTTCTCGTTTCTTGTTTCTTGTTTCCTGTTCCTTGTTCCCCGTTTCTTGTTTTTTATTTTTTGAGAACCAGAAACATGAACATGTTTGATAACTATTCATGTTTCTTGTTTCTTGGAAAAAAAGAAACAGAAACATATTTGATAACGTTACCAGTTTCCTGTTTCTTGAAAAAAAGAAACAGAAGCATCTCGTTGATAACTATTTTTTTTTTCTATGTTTTTCTTTTTTATATTTTAAATAGAATTTAGTATACATAATATAAAAAAAAGATATAGCATGCATTAAAACATATAAAAATAATAATTATCCAAAATTTACTTAATCTAATACAAATAAGTCTCGATGCAAAATTTAAAACAATGATGAAATTGCATTTATCCTTCAAATGTTGCCCAAATTTGATCTGCAATGTCATCTCTCACTCGAGTCGTTCGCCTTAAATTATGTTGACACCCATCTAACTCAATTATACTCCTCTGTAAATTTTCCGACAAACTCTATATATCTTCAACAATGACTTATTCATAGGTAATGTCATTGAAAAAGTCTTCTTGACGATCATTCAATCTAATGTAATTGTGAATAATACAACATGTTTAAGAATAGGGAATCGAGCCTCCAACACGCCAAAACAACGTTCGATAACATTTCGCAGTGAAAAAATGTTGATAGTTAAACACTTATTCCCTACTTCGAGGATGATGTCTTCCTTGCTCTAAAATCTCGAAGTCATTGTCAATTCGTCATTGTTTGTTATGGGCCGTGTTTTAAATTTTTGTTGACGTGTAGACATTTTCACATGTCAATGAGTTCAATATCGACATGAGAGGTGAATCGACATTTCAATTATATTATAGATAAATTTATGTTATATAACTAAAATATCACTATTTGTGAACCTAATATTTAAGAGTGGAAAATTTAAACTAATTTAAAAATCTTGAAATGTTCATTTTCAAGGTTTAAAATGTCGATGTCGATGGAAATGTCAATGCCTCAATTTTATGGAAAGTTGAGGTCTCAATTTTATAGAAATGTTGATGAAAATATCGATAAAATATCGATGTCAATAGATCTTTATGAAACAAAATCATAAAATTAATAAATAAACATTTCTTTTGCAATTAATAAATAAATATTTTGATGTATTTAAATAAGATAAAAGACTTATACTAAGTAATGTATCCTAAAAAAAAAAAAATACAAAGTAGTAAAATTCTAAATTAAAATAATATATAAAAAACACTACATAATTAAGAAAGAGAAAAAAAAGGGTTATATACAGGATTTGAAACCAGAACCTAAAATGGCGTGGAGCCTATTTTAGAGTTTCTTTTGCCAATGAACCAACACCAATACATTAATTATTTAGGAACAGTTTAATATAAAGAGAAACGGAACGGGGAGAAACATCTTTTTGTAGTTTATCAAATTTTGCCTCATTTTTAGAAACGTTTCTCAAAATTTAGAAACAAGAAATATGAATAGTTATCAAACAAGTCCGTTTCTTGAAAAATTAGAAACAGGAACAGGAAATGAGAATGTTATCAAAGAGACCCATAGGTTTTCAATATGACTTCTCAATTGTTATGCAATAAAACAGTAGCAAAAAGAAAAAAGAAAACAATAACAAAAGCTAAAAAATAAAAAAAAATAAAGATGTGAGCACACGAAAAGTTCTTGTCATTAAGTTGTGTTTTTATTTTTGAGTTATTAATCCTAAGGTTGAGTTTCTCTAGTATTAGTTAGTGAGAAGTTGATTTTTTTTAATTGGTTATATCAAGCTTAAAGTAAGATTCCACCAAAATCTAAATCAACTCTTACATCTTTGACCTAGTACCAAAAGCTTACCCTTGAGTGATAAACACGAGTGTCCTTGAGTGAAATCTTTGTTTTAGGGTTTAGGTCCTCTTTACTATTTTGTTTTTGTTTCTATTTTTTTTTTATAGATCACGACACATGATGGAGAAGAAGTACCACAAGTGGTGGATTCAGATATGACCATTCTTCAAGCAATTCAAGGTATGCTGGAAATGATGAGAGAAGATAAACAAGAAAGGAGGACACAACAACAAAGAGAAGAACAAGCATTGCAAGAAGATGAAGGCATGTTTGACTTAGTTTTGGCCGAACAAGAAAGAAACTTTGGAGGAAGAGGAAAAAGGACTATGATTCTGCAAATTTTAGAACTGTAGTTTTGGCCGAAGTTGGACTATGGTTCTACAAATTTCAGAACTGTAGCTCAACTTCGACAATCTTTATCTTTCAATATACAACTTCAAAAATAGTGAAATCACATATCAAATAAGTTCTCAGTGTTAGTTTTTCAACCATATATTTTTCATTTTTTTTTTACATATTTGAGTAAAAAGATATCGATCTTTGAAAGTACATGATTGTTCAAAAGGTTGACCAAACACATACTCAGTTTCCTACTCAGAGAATGATTCTTTCAAAACTACCTTTCTTTCAAAAAGCTCCCGCAAGCCTTGATCCCGTGTTCGAGTCATAGCAAGAAAGCTCTCGTGGAAAAAAGAAACACAAGAAGATTATTGTCTTCAAAGGTAATATTTGCTTAATATTAGCTTAACATTTTATTTGTTTAATTCTAAATAAATCAATAAGATTGATTCCAACGCTTCCACTCCCGGGGTTTGAAGTGTTCATTCTCTTCAGCTGGCTAATAATAGACCCCAAGCGCCTTGACTGGTCAATTTCCTTGCCTTTACAACAGAGACTACCTTGGAAAAAACCTCGGTTCTAGTCTCCTTAAACTTGAAGTTTACCCTTTCTAGTGGGTTGAACAACACTTCTTTATGAAAGCAGTCGATGTTTGCGTGGTTTTCTGCAAACTAATCCATCCCGAGAATTACATCAAAGTTTGTCATGTCTAGGACCACTAGCGTTACCTTTAACAGTCGCTCTTGATGGAGCGTATCACGCTGCGGAAGCGATTTTGGATCGTTGAAACTCTCATTTCATCATTTTAACAAATAGAAAACATGCTCAAACAGCGGAAATAAGAAATTTAGAATGCATACCTTTGTTGTTCTAAAAATCTTCAGCTCCGCCGCTCGTTCCTCGTCACGAACTCTTCCAGCCTCTTCTCACGAACGGTGAGGACCACCCCAGGTAGTCCCGCTATCCTCGACGTCGTGCAACAGAATTGTGGAACTCCGTTACAAGAGAAAATAAAGAAAAAGAAAGGAATAAAAAAGAATTAAAAAGGGAATGAAAAAGAACTTTGGTGTTTGTCAAGAACTTCCGCCAAAATTATAAAAGCAGAAGCAAAACTCAAAAACCATTCAAACTTTTTGAATTCTCCAAGTTTTATTGACAAACCCAAAGTGCATTACCAACCTTTGATATATATATATATATATATATATATATATATATATATATATATATATATATATATATATATATATAAAACTTACATATGTCTTACATGCACAATGCATGTAAGACATATATATAATTATTATTATTTTAAAAATTAATTAAAAGTAATTAATTTTAAAAAATAATAAAAACTTTTATTTATTAAACAATTTAATAAATAAAAAATATATTAATTAAATAATAAGGCTAAACCCGGTTTTCTGAAAAGTGACTTTTTGCACATGAATCCAATTCATGGTTTAGACCATTTCCATATTTAAATCATATTTAAATATGTCCATCATTCTTCCACAAACCGAATTTGAAGAATTTAAATTCTTTTTCTTTTCCTTTTCTCTCATACTGTTGCACAGCGTAATTCGAGCTAGCCATGAGAACCTAAAGGACCTACAGATCATGAGCTCCAACGATACGAGATTATCCGGTCAAAACTCTTTCAACCGAACTAATCAACATTCGTTAACCCCCGGAGACTCCACTATAGTCTGAGGGCTGCACTTTCCTCACTGTAGATATATTATGTCCTCTGATATAACCGTCATGGACAAGTCGACCCTTCACAGGTTGTTCGTAATCACAGTTGGGTCATTTTAAACTATTTAACCCCTGCATTACGTCTTGTTCCTTAAGTACCGCTGACACCTCTAATGAACAATAGATTTGTGGTCCAACCAACAGATCAATTAACTCTCTCATCTCATGAGAGTGAGCACGCTAATTGTTCAAGCCCAGGAGTCAGCTATTAAGGGAACAACCTATCTACTAACCCTGAAGAGCGGGTTAGGATTGAACTCCAATCTTGTTGTACTATGTCCCCACCTACCTATTCGACTTTATCCCCAAGATGGTAGACTTATTGAGTCGGCGCTTTTGGGCCACTCTCACTGGTTCAAGTCAAAGGATACTTTCGAATAAGTAGGAGTTCATAGCGAGCTCAGGATTGAGATCGAGTTACCTAGGCCATCAAATGAAAATGTCGGTCTCATCAGTAAACGGTGTTATAAAGAGAGAGCGACATATTTCGCGGTTCGGTCTTATGCAAACGCTTTGCACATGACGCCCTCACTCGCACATATCCATGTGAAACGATTCGGATCACATCGTTTTGTACAGTACAAAGTGAGCCGCATCCAATAGTGTTACCAGGATAAGATAGCCTTATCTGTATACTATAGACCGTTTTGAATGACTATTTGAGCCCGATCCATAATCATGTCATGCATGAGGCTCAAGTACTCATATTCAGCCATGGGTGTTGGTCATTGGTATAGGTTAACTAAACACGTTTCACTTTATTCCAGTAAACTCCTTTACTGAATAAAACTAATAACTCTTTATTCTAAATAGATTATTTACAAACATAACAGCTTACAAACTACGAGTTTTAGGACATAAAACCCAACAAACTCCCACTTGGACTTAAATGTCCGTGGTGTACATGTTAGGTGAAGAAAACTAATATATCATGAAGTTTTCTCCCACTGTCCTCTCCAGCAACTCGGAACCCTAGACTCTTCTAGGTGTCTCTCAAACACTTCAGCCATGAGAGACTTAGTAAACTAATCAGCATGAAGTACTACGAGACTTTCCATGTGACCATCACATCTCCTCAGCACTATCTACGAGCTCAACTTATAAACCTATTGTTGCTTCGCAAGCTGCAATCAGACTTAGCTACCAACGAGGAATCATCAATACAACTCTTGTATTCTACTCCTCCTAAGCACTGTGACAAACTTTAACCAGAGTCCAATGATCAAATCTAATTGGACTTTCACTACTGACAACTCCCACTGCATAACACATATCGGATCATACGTCTAGAAAGATGTATCTGACCTCCAATATGTAAATGCACTTGAGTGCATCTCATATCCTCAACACTTGAGGTGTCTCTGGAAACCATTTTCATAGACCATCGAATATCGACAACAACTTGTCAATAAAAGATTTTAGAGACAACACTAGCGATTTGTTCTTACGACTCAGATCAACCTGAATCCTTAGAACAAACTAAGTTTCTCCCTCCAAAACAACTATTTGAGAATGGGTCGCTAGTTTATGCTTATCAGTCAGAAGTGAATCCTACATCATTGTCAATGATTAGGACATAAATTACGGAAACAAACTAAGAAAGCTACAACATTGACAAAACCCTTGTCAAACAAGGTTTATCAAACGTTTGTTCAAAACCATAAGATTTGATCACCATATCAGACCTTACAATTCAGGATAAAGATGCTTATTCTAATTCATAAATGAATCGAATAGGCCCGCAAACCATTTGCTCTTTGTTCTCGAATTATGAATCTATCTGGTTGAGACTTATAGATACTCTGATCAAGATAGCTATCCTGCAGGAAAGCTAACTTGACATCCACTTGCCTTATTCTCTGAAGATAGAACATGGAAATGGATAAGAGCCATCTATTTAACTTGCATCTGGTAACAAGAGAAAGTGAGTATACACAATAAACCCTTTCTCTTCGGGACAGTCTCTTTACCAGAAAGTCAAGCCCAAAAGGTTTTCACCTTAGAGGCTTGGTCTCAATACCACTCAAAGATTCATGGTTTTGAGCCACTTGGCCTTGTCAACGAATCTTCAATGTCATCATCGAATATGACAACTTTGAGTTTAAGACAAGCCAATACAGTGGACTGGGTCGTCTCACATTTCTCTCACTGCATTTAGGGTTTCTCAACGGTTGAGAAGCTCTAGTTTGATCAACAACCATTGTTGAATAAAAACAACTTTCTTATTACACTGTAAGTCTTAACCTTTTAGTTGTTTTCGAGTTTAATAGAACACCACAGTATACATCTTTTGCGAAAAGAACGATTATTTATATAAAAGAAAAGATAACATATACAGGTGTTCGGTTTAAACTAGAAATATAAACAATAATTACATATACCAAATGTGATTATTTATATACAACAACTACAAAAATTCCCACTTGTTCAGCTGTGATGATATCTCCATATCTCACGGCGAAAAACGGACTGTCAGGAACTAGTTTCCTGAAGAAAAACAAACATGATTAGTGGTTCCTGAAAACATCCACGTATGACATTCATATTCCACTAAACTTGTTTAGACAAATAAATCACATTTATCTTGTCGTTCTTTCTCAGTCTGTTTCTCAATAAGGTATTTGGGGCAGTTGCGCTTGCAATGCCCATCTTTATTACAATGGAAACATTTTCCTTTGTCTGAAAACTTCATCTTGCGAACAGTAGGGGCTTTGCCCTTCCTCCTATTTTTCTTCTTCTTCTTCTAAATAATCTCATTACTTAGAGAAGCAGACTTAGGCTTACTTCCTGACGCCAACCTTTTAAGGAATTTCTTCGAAGTGGCAACATTTGCCTCCTTCTCTATTTATTTGGAAATGTACAGAGATAGGTAAGTCTGAAATGACGATGGTAGCAACGTTTACTTCTGCCGCATTAAAGTGGACCATCATGTTAAGGACAAACTCCCTAACAGAGGTATCATCCACCATGTGAGAGTTGTAAACGAACTTGAGGGCTTCATAACGAAGTGATGAGGACGACTGTCCACCATCGCTTGTAATGAAGACATGATTTCCCTCTAGGAAACCATATCCTTATACTACTTGCACAAAACATAAGATATGCTTGCCAAGATATAGATTCAGGCTTTATCATTAGCCCTAATCGATCCATCGTATGCCTCTCGAACCATTCGAGAAGCATTTGAGCCAGGAAGGGGAGAACATTCCTCCGTTAAGACAAACCTCAGGTAGTCAAGAACAAGAATCGTATTCAAGTTCGACTTTCAGGTTCAGTAAATCTCTCCGGTCAATTTGTCGTGAGGTAACAATTGTATAAACGAGCTCGACATGCTGAAAAGAATGTAAGTCTATTAGTGAAACGGTTTTAACTTATTTAAACCAATTAAAGGGTTTAGCAGTAAATAAAGGACTCAAACTCTTTATTTACTTACAACGATACTTTAGTAAGTCAGAATGACCTCTACCTTGGGGCAGTCGAACACTCCTTTAGTAAATGAAGACCATCTTGACTAAATGCTAATGCCAGAATAACTTATATTTCTATAACATCTTAGTTATCGTTTTTTGTCTGGATTCACTAACTCCTTAGCAAATCCCGTAAGTGTGACCCTCCATTTTTAGAATGCACAGGACGACCCCAACAGTGCAACCGTAGGGAATGTCAGAGTTGGGAATGACCCTGTGTTTATTTATCCATAAATGGTGACTGAGATGTTCCAACTCCCATGAAACAACCCTCCTTATGGATTGGTGCCACTCTTGGGCACCTTGCAGGCAGAACATCAAAGTTTGTCAAATCTAGGACCACTAGCGTTACCTTTAACATTCGCTCTTGATGAAGTGTGGGTCATTTAAACTGTTTAACCCCTGCATTACGTCTTGTTTCTTAAGTACCACTGACACCTCTAAAGAACCATAGATCTGTGATCCAACCAACAGTTCAATTAACCCTCTCATCTCATAAGAGTGTGAGCGCTCGTTGTTCAAGCCCCGGAGTCAGCTATTAAGGGAACAACCTATCTACTAACCCCGAAGATCGGGTTAGGAGTGTACTCCAATCTTGTTGTACTATGTCCCCAGCTACCTATTCGACTTTATCCCCAAGATGGTAGGCTTATTGAGTAAGCGCTAATGGGCCACTCTCACCCGTGCAAGTCAAAGGATACTTTCGAATAAGCAGGAGTTCACAGCGAGCTCAGGATTGAGATCGAGTTACCTAGGTCATCAAATGAAAATGTCGATCTCATCAGTAAACGGTGTTATAAAGAGAGAGCGACATATTTCACGATTCAGTCTTATGCAAACTCTTTGCACAGGACGCCCTCACTCGCACATCTCCACGTGGAACGATTCAGATCACATCGTTTTGTACAATACAAAGTGAGTCGCATCCAATAGTGTTACCAGGATAAGATACCCAACCTTATCCGTATACTATAGACCGTTTTGACTGACTACTTGAGCCTGATCCACAATCATGTCATACATGAGGCTCAAGTACTCATATTCAGCTATGAGCGTTGGTCATTGGTATAGTTTAACCGAAACACGTTTCACTTTATTCCAGTAAACTCCTTTACTGAATAAAACTAATAACTCTTTATTCTAAATAGATTATCTACAAACATAACAGTTTACAAACCACGAGTTTTAGAACAGAAAACCCAACAACTCTGACACTAACACCTGACATGCTTTCACTTTATCATGCACTAACGCAATCAACCTAACTGGGGTGGAAACAGACAAGACACAGTCCAGTGCTTTCAATTCTAACTCAGTTGACTTACGAATGCAGTAGAAACAAATGAATGTGCGAAACCCGAATTAAACAATACTAGAGCATAGTGACCCAAAATAGGGAGCATATCTGTCACAACTGCATTCAAGTTCTTGGCTTCCTGACGGATGATAGCATAAACTTTACCTTGTATTGAGCTTATATGCCTGCACTAGCCTGAATCGAGCTCGATGGCTGATCCCTACTGCCTGAGACATTCCTCCTGGGACAACGATCTGACATATGCCCTTCCTGACAAAACTTGAAACATACCCCTATTCGTGCTAAGCAACGCCCCTAGTGACGCCTCACACAAGAGCTACATATCGATTTGTCCCTACCAAAGCTCTCTTGTCTGGTAAATTGTTGTCTTTGGTTCTGATGTGAACCCCTAGAGTTACGTTGCGCACGTGGAAACCCGAAGACATCTAATCTGACCTCCTCTTCTGACCTGAAAAATGAACTCGTAGGCGCACGATTATCAATCAAAGTTGTCGCGCGGAGGGTTGCGACATAATCTGGTGGAGCAAGAGCTGCCACAATGCTTTGGACCTAGTTTCTCAGACCCATAATGAACCGTTCTGTTTTTGTGGCTTCTGTAGCCACTAGGAGCAAAACGAGACAACCTGCTGAACTCTATTTCATACTCTGTCATAGACCGACTTCCTTGCTTGAGATGCAAGAACTCTGTTTGCTTTCTATATCGAGTTACAGCCGAAAAATACTATTGGTAAAAAGCTTCCTTGAATTGCGCCAAGGTCACTGGTCCTCTGTTAGTATCAATCGACTTCTCGGCCGACTCCCACCATAGTTGAGCATTGTCTATCAGCACGAAGGCTGCACACTGTACTTTCTGCTCTTCTGGGCATCTCATATAACGGAAAATTGTCTTAATGGACGACAACCATATCTCGGCTTTCGTCGGATCTACCAACGACCTATTGAAGGAACGTGGGTCGAATTTCCTGAAGTCTCGCAGATGTCTCGCCTCTTCTGGCAGACCCCTCTGGTCCCTATTCACTTGAGCCATCTAGTTAGCGACTGTCGTCTGGATCAACGTCTGCACGACCTCCATCATAGTCATCGTAAATAAAGCTCCTGTTTGCTGAGTCGCAGGTGCGTTCTCAATCTGAACAGTTGGTTGAGCTGTGGGCGTCATTCTCACTAGTGGTCTATCGATCTGGTTGTCTGCTTGTGTCGAGGGTATCTGTTCCACTAGTGTCTTATCAAACTTACCCTGTGGTGGTAGGATTTTTTAATGTTATACCAATTTCGGGTTGTTGAAACCCGCCAAAATAATATTTATAATCCGAACTCACTAAGCTTTGCAGCTAGTGGCAACGAAGTCGATCCGCAGGGAGCAAGCTATAATCCTAACTTAATTAAATTGAATTTGTAATGAAGTAAAAACAATGAGAGGTTTTGTTTGGAAAATTACTAACATGCAAAGAATTGCGCTAACGGAAAATTAAAGAGGGAAATATGAAATTGACAAGTATCCTTAATTAGAAAGTATCGGGATTGCTCTATTGTATTTCAGTTCATCGATAAACATGGAAATTAGCCGAGATGCTCATGCACGCGAAATGTTTGCTCGACACCGATACAAACACCCCGAAGAATTAAGTAGAAACAGACAATTCTAATTAAACATGCCTCTTAATCAATTCAAGGTGAATTGTCCTAAATTAATCAGAAAACAGTAATGGGTAACATCACGACGAATTAATCCTAAAACTAATTCGATTTCTCTCTTAACCTTGAGCCCACCGCGATACGATAATCAATTCATACCCCATTCGTCACATAGGGTCAAATTGATTAGGCACGATTAGACCCTCGGTACTTGCATTAAAACTAATCAGGAATCAATGCTAGCCGACTAACATGCGTAACAATTATGGGCGTCAATTCTAATTAGAAAGGCATGCTATTCGTTCTTAATAGAGGAAAGAGATGCAAGAGTTCATTCACATATGCTAAACATTCATATAAAGCACAAATCTCACCTAAATACAATAGAATTCAATCCCTCAACCAACTAATCAAGCATTTACCTCTAGCCTTCCATGAGAGATGGAGTATTCCAAGCTTCCATGGAGGTTGTAGAGTTCATACAACCCAAATGGAGAAGAAGAGCTTCAAAAATGGTGAAAAAGCGTCAATCCGGAGCCCAAAACGGAGGTGGAATGACCTAAAATCGCGAAAATATTTTTTTTATACTTTAGAGTAGCGTCGAGACGCTGCCCCAGCGTCTCAACGCTACGGACGAAAATAAAATGGAAAACAAGGCTTTTTTAGACTTTTAATGACGGGCGCGCGCGCAGGGGTGGTGGGCCGAACGGGGCGAGGCGAGGACGCGCGAGCTTTCAATGACGGGCGCTGATGCTGGGCGTGGGCGTGGGCTGGAGCTGGGCGTTGACCAAATCTAGGAGCATTGACTTTTACAAAAATAATAGAAAATGTACTCACATCTGGATTTGAACTTAGGCACAATCATTATCTTGGCAAGCCCTACACCATTAAGCCATTAATCAATTTTGAATTAAATTTAGAATAATTAATTAATGTAGTATAATCACTCAAAACGGTTAATTAATAAAATGCTCTAAAATATTCATTTAAGCTCTTAATTTACGCAAATGCCCGATTTACCCCTTAACAATTAAATTATACAAAATATATCAATTAAGCCCAAATAATTATTCTAATTTACAAGACTTAGGAGCTAAATATTAGCACTTTTAGAGTGCTATCAAAACCCCCAACCTAAATCTTGCTAGTCCTCGAGCAAGGAAAACTCTGAACTAGCTCCTATGAATGAAATTGCATGCAACGACTCTAACCTCAATGCTTTAAAAAACAAGGCACTTTCAACAAAAGAGAACAATTGATTGCATGCATAAGTTAAGAACATTTCAAAAATTAAACTGTTACTCCCCTACGTGAGTGTGTGATTAGCCAACCTATTCTAGCTCTTATAGACTCGGAAAAACCATATGCAACTCTACATCTCGTTTTCCCCCTACTTCTAGCAATAAAGAACAATCTACGGCTTTTCAACAATCAAGAGAGTAACAAATTAAAAGGCCTAAATTTTCTTTTCTTTAGTACTTTGTACTATTTTTTTTCTTTAAACTACAACTTTTTTTTTACTTTTCTTTTTTTTTACTTCTCCAAGAGAGCCTAACATGTCAAACTTGCCTTCGTTCCAGCTTACCCGCAATTTCATTGCACAATGTATCTGACTACGAGCAAGCTTCACATTTTTAAGGACTAATGCTCACTTCTTAACGTGCACTTGAAGAAGGAGGAGCATCTCAGGAGTTTTTATTTTCATGCTTAGTCTTTTTTTTTTTTTTGTCTCTTAGGCAATAGCTTCACTATAACACGATTAATTTAATACAACCTATCATGCATCAAGCCTTCCCTAGGGGTGCCTTTCGGGGTGACAACAAGATTTCATGCAACATAAGATAATTCTAAGCCTAGAGAACCAAGAATAGATTGCTAAGTGCTCGATAGATGCAAGGAAGCAACAGAAAAATTTTAAAATTTTTTGAAAAATGCTCAACTAACACATACAATCTCATGCTTTTCTAGATGTGCAACTACGAAGAATTTAAAAGCATTTCCTACATTGTCCTTATCGAACAACATGCAACAACAGACACAAGCACTTCAAATTCAGAATCTCCACAGCTCAACAACTACAGAAATTCATCCAACAGAAAACTCCACCCCCAACCTAAAAGGATACATAGTCCTCTATGTATCACACTTCAGACTAAGCAGTTAAAACGCACAAAATAAAAGGGAACAGAAAACCTCCCCTAAATTTTGTTCGGTTGTCGGTTGGAGCAGCGCGGTCTTCGCCCAGTATCTCGATCCTCAGGTAAAACCTTCTACAAAAGAAAGCAAGAGAAAGCTAAGCTAGGAAAATAAAAACTAAAAGTAAAGACAGAAATTGAAATACTCATGGGTTGGCTCCCAAGAAGCGCAAATTTTTAAAGTCGATTGCTCGACTGTATTCTCGTACTCGACTCATCCATAATCAATCTTGGAAGATGCTTCATACATCTTCCCAATCTCATCGTTCCTGCAAAAATCAACAAACAATTTTTTCTCTCGTGCCTTCCGCACACAGACAACATCATTTTTCGAATAAAGAGCAAACAACATCAACATTCCCAACAGACTCCTCTGATTTTAACTTATCAATTTTAAACTTATTCACATCTCCATCGAACTCAACAGACAGGACACCTTTATCAACATCGATTTTAACTTTTGCAGTTTTCATAAAAGGTCGTCCCAACATAATTGATTTAGAGACATGAGATGGTTTATCCTTCATTTCAAGCACATAAAAATCCGCAGAAAAATACAGATCATTTACTCTAACTAGAACGTCCTCAACTTTACCCAAGGGATGCACATATGATTTATCAGCCAATTGTACAATAACACCAGTTTCATGCAAGTCATTCAATTTAAGCTCTTTAAAAACAGCATATGACATTACATTAATAGATGCTCCTAAATCTAACATGGCATGATTAATCAGTTTATCTCCTATAGTGCAAGGCAAAGTAAACATACCTGGGTCCTTGCATTTCTTGGGCAATTTACCTTCTGAGATAGCGTAGACGTTCTCACTCACCAGCTTTCCTTCCTTTTTCTTCGACTTTCTTTTGGAGGTGCACCAGTTCTTCAAGAATTTGAAGTACGTGGGGATTTGCTTGATGGCTTCCAAAAGGGGAATGTTCACCACCACCTTTTGAAAAGTCTCCAAGACTTCTTTATCAGTTTCATCCACCTCAGGCTTTGGTCTAACCAGCCTACTTGGAAATAGTGCTACCGGAACATATTTTGGCTTTGGCGAAGGTGGTTTCTCATCTCGGTCCTCTTCCTCTATGATCTCAGGACTCAACTGTCTTCTTGGGTTGGGAGGCTTTGGCACATACTTCTGAACAACAGGAGGAGTTTTCTTTTCTTTGCTCTCCACTTCCTCAGGCACAGGCCTCATCAATCTGCTTGGGAAAGAAGCTCTAGGCATGTACTCCATTCTCCTCGGTTCAGGTTCTACAACCAGATCATCCACCACCGGCGTAGTATTAGAAGGAATTTCCTTCCCGCTTCTCAAGGTCATGGCGCACACTTGCTCACAAGTGCTCGCCACCGTCTGCTGGGGTGGTTTCCATGAACACTGATCCTCCACCTTACTAAGCCTTTCGTCGAGCCTCTTCATTACATCGGCCAGACCTCGCACTTGATCTCCACTACTCTCAAACATGGCCGGAAATTTCGTCAAATAAGAACTCACTATCTCCTCGACATTTCGATCTGAAACAAAAGATTGAGATTTTTGTAAGCTTTGAGCTACTATGAGAAGTGAGTTACTTACCTCGAGTACTTGGACTTTGAGCTCGTTCAGATCCTTTGAGAGACGGGCTTGTTCCACTCCTCCACCACCATACTGCTAAAGGTTCCCGGCCATATTAGAGATCAGAACTCTAGCTTCTACGAGAGTCTTATCAAGGAGAGATCCTCCACTAGCAGCATCAATCATTTGGCGGTCTCGTGGAAGCAAGCCTTCGTAGAAATACCGGATCAGTTCTTCGTAGATAACCGAACTTCTCCCAGCACTCGTGAAGGGTCTCGCCATCCTCTTGCGCAATGGCATAAATCTTTTTCCTAATCAAAGTGGCTCTGGAAGCGGGAAAATATTTTTCCAAAAATAGCCCTTTCAACCCGCTCCATGTGGCAATGGATCCCGACAGAAGATAATACAACCAGTCTCTTGCTTTTCCCTTTAATGTGAAAATGAAGGCTCTCAGGCTCAACTGATCGTCAGTGGCTTCACTTTTCTTCATCGCCGAACACACTATTTGAAACTCCTTCAGGTGTTTAATAGGGTCCTCATCTGCATTACCATAAAAGGAAGGTAGTAAGTTAATTAAACCGGCATTAAGCTCAAAATTACCTGGTACTACCGGATACGATAACACAGTGGTTGGCGGTCCAAGTCAGGTGATGTCAACTGCCTCAAGGTCCTCTGAGGCTCATCGTTAATTGCAAGTTCCATTTCTTCCAATTTTCTAAAAAATTAAAAGAAAACTGCACACAACAACTCAAAACAAACGGGTCATACTGTACAAGAAGGATACAAATAAACATAACAAAAAAAAAATTAAAAAAAAAAATTAAAAACACAAAACAAATAAAATTCAAACAAGTAAGATTAATTGTTGCTCCCCGGCAACGGCGCCAATTTTGGTGGTAGGATTTTTGAATGTCCTACCAATTCCGAGTTGTCGAAACCCGCCAAAATAATATTTATAATCCGAACTCACTAAGCTTTGCAGCTAGTGGCAACGGAGTCGATCCGCAGGGAGCAAGCTATAATCCTAACTTAATTAAATTGAATTTGTAATGGAGTAAAAACAATGAGAGGTTTTGTTTGGAAAATTACTAACATGCAAAGAATTGCGCTAACGGAAAATTAAAGAGGGAAATATGAAATTGACAAGTATGCTTAATTAGAAAGTATCGGGATTGCTCTATTGTATTTCAGTTCATCGATAAACATGGAAATTAGCCGAGATGCTCATGCACGCGAAATGTTTGCTCGACACCGATACAAACACCCCGAAAAATTAATTAGAAACAGACAATTCTAATTAAACATGCATCTTAATCAATTCAAGGTGATTAGTCCTAAATTAATCAGAAAACAGTAATGGGTAACATCGCGACGAATTAATCCTAAAACTAATTTGATTTCTCTCTTAACCTTGAGCCCACTGCGATACGATAATCAATTCATACCCCATTCGTCACATAGGGTCAAATTGATTAGGCACAATTAGACCCTCGCTACTTGCATTAAAACTAATTAGGAATCAATGCTAGCCGACTAACATGCGTAACAATTATGGGCGTCAATCCTAATTAGAAAGACATGCTATTCGTTCTTAATAGAGGAAAGAGATGCAAGAGTTCATACACATATGCTAAACATTCATATAAAGCACAAATCTCACCTAAATACAATAAAATTCAATCCCTCAACCAACTAATCAAGCATTTACCTCTAGCCTTCCATGAGAGATGGATTATTCCAAGCTTCCATGGAGGTTGTAGAGTTCATACAACCTAAATGGAGAAGAAGAGCTTCAAAAATGGTGAAAAAGCGTCAATCCCGAGCCCAAAACGGAGGTGGAATGACCTAAAATCGCGAAAATATTCTTTTTATACTTAAGAGTAACGTCGAGACACTGCCCCAGCGTCTCGACGCTACGGACGAAAATAAAATGGAAAACAACGCTTTTTTAGACTTTTAATGACAGACAATTTTTTGGACTTTTAATGACGGGCGCACGCAGGGGTGCTGGGCCGAGCGGGGCGAGGCGATGACGCGCGGGCTTTCAATGACGGGCGTGGAGCGGGGCGTCTGGGACTTTTAATGACGGGCGCGCAGTGCCTCCGTTGGGCGCCTGGGGCTGATGTTGGGCGTGGGCTGGAGTTGGGCGTTGACCTTTACAAAAATAATAGAAAATGTGCTCACATCTAGATTTGGACCTGGGCACAATCATTGTCTTGGCAAGCCCTGCACCATTAAGCCATTAATCGATTTTAAATTAAATTTAGATTAATTAGTTAATGTAGTTTAATCACTCAAAACGGTTAATTAATAAAATGCTCTAAAATATTCATTTAAGCTCTTAATTTACGCAAATGCCCGATTTACCCTTTAACAATTAAATTATACAAAATATATCAATTAAGCACAAATAATTATTCTAATTTACAAGACTTATGAGCTAAATATTAGCACTTTTAGAGTGTTATCACCCTGCTTCCCAGAGCTTTTCTTACGTGGATTACCTGACTCACCTCTACCAGACCAACCTCGCCTAACTAAGTATTTGTTATGTGTCATAACCTACCAAATATAATGCAACTATTTTATCAAATCATCAATCAAAACAAAAATCATTGTTAATGCATTAAGCTATTCAAATTCATTTAAATACCATTTTCATAAAGCTTGTAAAAAAATGAACATACCTGGCGATGACAAGGTACTTGTTGATGGGCCATGGGAACACTTAGGCTTACGATGTAAGCCAGTTTACAGAACCCTTAAACATGGGCTCTGATACCAACTGTAACGACTCAACTTCCTATGACATCATCCTAGGGTTGTTACTACATGCATGGCGTCGTAAATCTAATAAATAATTTCAAACTTTATTTTAGAATTAAATAAAACAAAACTAATATTTTTCAGAATATCTCAACATCAAAACAAATACATTTAATTTGGGATCCCGATAAAAACATACAAAATAATTAATTAAGTTCATTTAAGACAAAGTTTAAAACTCAAAACTATCAATTTTAATCCTTAGCAAAACGATTGAACGAACTGAAATGAAACAAGAATTAAATAAATGATTGTGGAAGCTTTGACTGCTTCAGTCCCATGACATCACCAACAAATCACCTCGTCAAGCATCATGTACGTTCCTGGCATTACCTGAAAAAACGTTTTTAAGAAAGAATGAGTATTTTAAAGAAAATACTCAGTAAGTAACCCCACTACTAGGGTCAGGCTATGCAATCACATGCAACATGAACTTACTGAGACTTTAACTAGTGGGACCTAAAACTGACTATTCTGTTATGGTCATCTAAGTGAACAATTAACCCAATTCTGCAATAACTCTCTCAACTACTCAGTGTAGTAGACTCCTCTTGAGACTCACCCTTAATGATGGTTAGTTGGCATCCCGTCAGTGGAGCAGAGCCTCAGTCTACTAGGTACCCATCATGACTAGGGGATGAGTATAATTGTCACTAAATTATCCTAAAAAAAAGGTCATGCAATAATGAGGTCCCACAACAAACATGTTCAACATGATAAAAAGAAATATGACATCCTCATAACTGCATTCATGAATTTCTCCTCTAAAAACATAAAATATTTTTCTCAGCATACATGAGCTTCCAAAACTACATACGACAATTCATTCAATATTTACACACAATCAAGTCAGCGTCTCAACCACATATATTCAACATTTCAACAAACATTCAACAGATTCACAACCTAGCCGGAAGGCTAGCCAGCAGTAAGGTCACTTACTTTAAAGGTATGTCCAACGAAATTACTAAAATTGCTAGACAACTCATGGTCTCAACCTACAACAATTTCCAACACTTAATACTACTTTTGAGACTAGAAAGGGTGCTGTAAAAATTCGTCCAAAAGTTAAATAAAGTTTACCTACGCAAAACAAGGCTCACCGTCACTCCTAGGCTAAGTTGCTTCAACCCGAACTTGGTTTCAACACCAAAACAGAGGGTTTTCCAAGGTCAAGAAAAATCTGGACAATTTGAACAAAATCTCAAATCTTATATTCAAAACTCCAATATTTTAAATGAGTTCGAAAAGGAAATGGTGTTACCCAGCGAAACTCACTGCAACGACGTCAACCCCTGCTAGACAGCAAGCTTAAAGCCTCAAAACTCACGATTTCAGCGTTGGAGTGGAATGAGTATTCAATTTCGGGGTTGAACATAACATTTGAAACTAACTAAATCGAAATCGAAAGGGATTCAGGTTAAAATCGAAGCTTAACCGAATGACAAGAAATTGATGGAGGCAGAATGCTTGCCCGTTGTCGCTCACGTCACGCTGTTGTCGAAGAAGAATTCGTGCGATCGTGGTTTCCCAAACGTCACCGTACGTCGTCGTCGTGATGCTGCTGAAACCACTGGAGGAACGCCGCCGCCGCTGGCCGCTTGAGGTAGGGTCGACGGAGATCGGAGAGTAGAGGGAGAGGAACGTCGGTGGTGGGTTGAGGAGGAGAGAGATGGCGACTTGGGGGAGTCGACATAAGGAGGGGCTTTGTTTTTTCTTTGTGAGGGAGATGAAGGCTTGAGCAACGTGGTTCTTCGTTTTCACGAAGACCTGCGCTCTACTAGTTTTTTTTTCTTTAATAATTTAATAATAATAATAATTTAAATTATTTTAATAATAATTATAATAATATTGTTATTATTATATGAATAATAATAATATTATTATTATTAATAACTCTTTAACCCTAGCTTCTTTTAAGTCCAAATTTCACATGACTCTTCCACTTAAACCTACTAACAAGCCAGATAGCAAAAATATTTAAATAGAATTCTCTTACTTGGAGCTCGGGTCGTCACAAAATTCTTCCCAAAGTGGTGAATTTTATTTTATAAATTTAAAAATATGTTTTTTTGTTTTTTTTACCAACTTTTACATCCATTCCTACCGGACCGGAGGCAGCCGAGAATGTTATGTCAAAAGGTCTTTTTGATAACAAGGTAGAACCCCCCGACGGGCTTAGACGTTGATACCCGTGCCTACTTCACCGTTGCTCCCATGAATTCGACCTCTCCTTATACGTGGGGTCATGGACTCCTTTTTCGTCGTCGAGGCGGCGATTAACAAGACTACAACTTCGTGATCATGTTGGGCGAAAGGTAGGGTCTTTACCAACTTTCAAATATTAGATTTTAGGGAAGCCAAAAAACGTGAGCGTCGGGAGCGAGATGGGGTTCCAGCAGGCCACTACTACATCCATTTCATTAGGAATATATTAATAAAAAAAATTACATGAAATAAAATATTTAAAATCTTTTCTCAATTACATAATTTTAATGTTTATTTTTTAAAATGTCATAACATTTTAGTTTTGAGGAAAACTTGGCTTGCACTAGCCATGTTGTCAATGCAACCCGTTTTTTTTAGAGTTTTCTCTTTTATCTTTTTCTTTTAAGGAATACATATTCTTATATATCTATATTTGAAAATATCTCCGACATTATTTATTATTATTATTATTATTATTATTATTATTGGAAATTTGAATCTTTCCATTTTGATCAATTAGATGGTTTATGGGGTTCAACTATGCTTAAAAAAAAATACAAAATACAAAATACAAAATATTTACCAATATTGTTCTCATTTTTTATTTTTATTTTTGTCACCTACATATAACTATTTATTTTCAACGGACAAGTGAGCATCTTTTAACGTATTTGGCATGTACTTCCTTTTAAGGTTGAAAATCGCATACTTCTTTGGTTGTACTAAAAGAAAATTAAAAAATGATTTTTTAAAATACAAATATGAAAAATACTTTCATGACCTAAAGAAATCTGGGACTAGCTATTCTGAAGTAGCATCTAACATATATATCAATTTTGTAGAAATTACAATTAAGAATAGTGGTCATGGTGCCAAACCGAGCATAGCTCAATTGGCATAGGATTGTGCCGGTGATCAAAAGGTCATGGGTTCAATCCCCGCATTAATTAAACTACCGTTGCAAAAAAAATAGTGGTCATGGTTTCCTTTAGTCTTACATTTTTATTTTAAAAGCTTGGCTCATGTGGGTTTCATCATGTATTTGTGCAACTATTTGAAATGTGTCCAAGTTTTTTTTATGTAAAAAATATTTTTATTTGAAACCCACATAATTTAATTTATTAGTTGAAAACAAATAATATATGTAGATGAGAAAATAAAATAAAATTAAAGAAAAATAATATATATATATATATATATAACTAAATGTGTACTATTTTATTATTGTGTTAATCACAATGATTGCACTGATAAGATCTCTAAATCTCACGAAAAGAAAAAAACCTAATAATTAAAACTTTTATTTAAACATTGTTTAATTTAATAAATAAATAATTATATATATATATATATATATATATATATATATATATTAAGCTAGTTGCACAAACAACAATCCGGTCCAAAATAATTGTAAATTTAGCAAAGTTTAAAAAGTTTTGCAAATATGGTAAAAAAATCAGTGGTTATCACTAATAGACTTTCCGACTATAACTGATAAACTTTATGACTATTACTGATAGACTATTATCACTGACAAAATTCTATAAACAAAAGACTACTATGAGCGATAAACTTCTATCAGCGATAGACCATACTATCAGTGATAGAAATTGTCATATCGACAAATTTTTTAAAAAAGTACTATATTTTTAATTATTTTACTTTAAATTGACGGTTACAACAATTATTATATATTTAAATTAAAAAGAGGGCAAAAATAAAATCAAAAGTTTATTCCCTGAAATATATTTTCGATAATATTAGAGTTTAAAAGTCAAGTGGATGGTTTAATCATGCAATTAATGAACTATAAAAAGAAAATTGAGTTTTAAAGTATATATATAAAAAAAAAAAGGTTTTATGAACGATTTGTGATGTTAGCATGAAGACGAAATTCAGGTTTCTAAAACCATAACATCTGAGTTGAAAAACGATAGAACTAAATTGAAAATTTTAAATGGACTAAATTAAAATTAAAATCAGGGATAATTTTTAACTTTTTTTTTTATATTTTTTTTTTCAAAGGTATTTAATTAATGCGGAGATTAAACTTATGACCTCTTAGTCAAGGGCACAACCATATGTCAATTGAGCTATGCTCGATTTGACATTAAATTTAAAATTTAAAGAAATAAATTGCAGGAAATTGAACCCCGGGTTGGACCAATTATTGTTATTGTGGTCATATAAATAATTGTTGGAGTGGAGTTGATTGAACCATTGATGTGAAAAACTATAAGGAATTGTTTAGGACATTGGGTGATTATAATAGTTTATGAGTTATAATAGTATGTGAAGAGTAAAGCTAATTGATAAGTAACGGAATATAAAGACAACAACACGCCACAAAAGAACGAAGACAAGAAAGAAAGAAAAAAACTCAAAACTAAAAAATAAACTTGGATTGACTCCCAAGAAGCGTTTTGTTTAACGTTTTCAGCTAGACGAGACTCATTGAAATGCACCTAGGTGGTCGTTTGACCATGTGTTTCACCTTCACCTGTTTAACCTCCTCTTTCTTATTGTTCACACTCATATTATCTAACATATCAGAATTGGCCATAAATTGCGCAAACTCGTTAGAAATAGAATCAATAATGTCAACACGAAAACAATCACTCTCCTCATCATGAAATTTCATAGATTTATAAATATTGAAAGTTACCTCTTATTCGTTCACTCTTAGAGATAACTTACCTTATTGTACATCAATTAAAACTCGTCTAGTGGCTAAGAAATGTCTTCCCAAAATTATTGGGACTTCACCGTCCTCCTCCATGCACCACAAAATGTATAGGAAACATAAACTTGTCAACCTTAACCAATACATCATCTACAATACCTCTAGGATATGTGATAGATCGATAAGCTAACTGAAGAGATATGGTGGTAGGTTGGACCTCCCCCAAACCTGATTTCATGTATACAAATAAATGCATCAAGTTAATACTAGCTTCTAAGTCACATAAAACTTTATAAGGAGAAAAAGAATTGCCCATAACACAAGAGATAATAAAACTCTCTGGATTCTTTAATGTCCGAGACAAATTTCTCTGAATGATGGCACTACATTCTTCGGTAAGCTTGATTGTCTCATAAGCCTCCAGATTCTTTTTGTTTGTCATTATGTCCTTCGTGAATTTTGCATAATGTGACATTTGAGCAAGAGCATCTGCAAATGGAATATTAATATGAAGCTTTTTAAATGTCTAAAAATTTAGAAAAGATAGATTCAAGATTCTTCTTTTTAAACCGTTGAGGATAAGGAATATAATTGGGAACAAAAGGCACAGAAGACTTAGTAGATTGTCCAGCCTGAGGTGATTCAGTAGTCTTCTTTTGTTCTTTCTCAATTATTTTTGGTGCCTCAACCTGAATAAACTCCTCAATAGACTTCTCTTGAGTGAACTCCTTTTGAATAGATTCCTCAACTGGTTCCTTTGCAATCTCATCCATGATCCTTTCACTTTTCAATGTGACAACTTTGCATTGATCTATTGGGTTCACCTCAGTGTTGTCACTAGGATACTTACCTTTATGGAGACTATTGATAGATGTAACTTTCTGACTCATTTGTACCTCCAAAGTTTTATGGTTGCCCCATGACTAGTCATTATACTTTCCATTTGGTTGACTTTATTTCAAGATTTTGTAACGAATGCTCCAACCAATTCTTCAAGCGATGAATTCTTTTCAGGATGTTGAGGAGTGGATGCAAAACCTGGCGGAGGCTGCAAAATATTCTTAGTATTTGCATAGGAAAAATTCTCATGATTTTTCAAATATGGATGATAGTGAGTAGGAAGATTATTTTGCATCTGTTGGCCTCCATAGTTTAAATTTTTATTGTTCACATATTGGGACTCTTCAAGTAGCCTAAGAAAATGATTTCATCGATTAGATTCATACTTGATTAATCTACCCGTCTAAGAATAGTCATGGATATAGTTGTAGGCCAAGAAGAATCAAACCAAAAATGACTTGCTAGAGCCCAATTAATTATCTTCCCTATTTATAAAACTAACATGTTTGTCTAGTTTTTAATAGAAAAGAAAGACACTACATAACTTCTATTAACGACCTCTAAGAGAATTCTTCATTCATGCAAGAATTTAAAAGTAGTCATGTGTTCGAGTTCTACTCTAAACTCTATTTTTTCAAGATAGAATTCAAACAAGCAACAATTTATACTTTGGCCAAAAGGATAAAATCATTAAACAAACAAACACATGAATATTCGTTGCAATATAGAGAACTTAGATTAATCAAACATGAAAACTAAAATGATTACATAAATCCTCTAAGTATTTAGTCCAACTACTCATAATCACTAAATTAATGCTTAGACAAACTTTAGAATCCATAAAACAATGCAATAATTAAAGAAGTAAAGGAAGAAAACTCTTGTAGCGTGTCAAACCTCGTTCCTGAACTTCCAAATCTCTTCTTCACCTCTCTAGAGTGTCCCTTAGCCTCTCCAATGAGTGTATTTCGAAATAGGATTCAAATCTCTCAAAGTTGCTCCCCCAAATCGTATGAGAATAAAATAAATTTATAGAAAAATTGAGACAGCGTCTCAACGTTGCCCTTGAAAACGCGTGAAAACTGATTTGGAAAGTTGGCGTCGAGCTCAGCGTTGTGACGTTTTAGCACCGACCAATGCAACTCTGGCTGCTCGTCTGTAGTAAACACTCGTCTTCGGTGAGAAATAAATAAATGTGTCCTATAATCGGGGGTTTCAATTTTTGTTGTTGTAACACACCTTACAACTAAAGCAAGAACAAAAAAAAAATAAATGGGCCCTATAATCGATGATTTCAAATTTTGCTGGATTAAAAAAAATCTCTACAAAAACGGATTGTTGTTTTCAAAATCTAAAATAAAATCCTTAAATCTGAATCTCTAACCCTCCCCTCAACACATATTTTATTCCACAAATTTGTTTGATTTCCTCTACATAAAATGTTTCTCCTAATGTCAAATTACTGTAAAGAACAACTATAATAGACAATATGAATTAATAAGTTTAAATTTGTATTTTAAAAACTATGACCAACGTTGACTATTGTCAATGGTCGATGACGGGGTAGGAGTGGTGGTGGTCGTCGGTAGTTGTCAGAGGTTGACGGAGGTCGTTGTCAGTGGTCGACCGAAGGTGACGTCGGTGGTGGTCGTCGCCAGTTGTCAGAGGTTGACGGAGGTCGTCGTCAGTGGTCGACCGAAGGTGACGTCGGTGGTGGTCGTCGCCAGAGGTCTCCAGCGGTTGTCGTCACCAGTGATCGGGCGGATGAAGGTGGTCGTCGTCGGTGGTTAGCCAAATTTTTTTTCGGAGGTCGGCGTCGGTGATCGGTGGTCGTCGTCAGGGAACGACGGCGGTGGCCGGAGGTGGTCACTGGAAGTCGTCGGCGGCGGTGCACGACAACAACCATGGGTGGAGAAAATTAAAGGGATAGTGTAAGGGTATTTTGGTAATTTTAATATACTATGAAAATTAGAAGATTCCCACTTAAACACTATTTTTTTTTTTCTAAAAGCTAATATCAAGTATCTCACTGAAAATGTTTTATTTCCAAAATTCATTCTCCAAGAAATCATGTTGGTGGGTTTCCAAAATTCATTCCCAAAAAATCATTTTAGTTGGTTGTCAAACACACTTTTTTCTAAAATAATTATTTTTAAAAAATTAAACACTTAAAAATGCAATCCAAACACACTATAAACCTATAAAGTAATTAAAACCATAAAATAATTTATTTAAGTGCTCGAAAATGGAGAAAATCCTCAACGGGATTTGATAGACAAAGTATTTGGAATTTACGAAAGTTGTAGAAGAGAGTGGGGACGCAACCAGGCAAGAAACAGAGAATTTGTCGATCTTCAACGACAAAAATGAGGCTAGGGCTTCTATGTGGCCTTCTTTGTCATTAATTGTGTCCAAAACTTTGGGGCTTATGCACTAATCACAGAGTAATTTTAGGGTAAAAAAATTAAAATGAGTGATAGTAGGAAATTTTTCCTTTTTTCTTATTATGGATTATTTTGTTACATTAAGGACTTTATAGTAATTGGGCTCCCACAATTTTTAAATTTTAAGAAATCTAGACATTGATTTATGAATGGATCCTGATAGCTCCAAAATAGAGCTATTATTTACTCCCTAATATTAGCTAAATATCGTGCTTAAAGATGTTTATTTGCCTCTGTTGTAGGTGTTTCACGGTCATAGAGCTCGAGAAGTCCAAAGACGTGTTTCAGTGCTAAGGAGGGCATTTTGGAAGCTTCGGGAAGCAACTGGGCAAAGAAGACGAGTTAAGGACCAAAGTTTCACTTTTGGTCCGGCGTCGAGACGCTGCTCCATCAAAATTTCAGGAAAAACCTGAGAGCAAGCGTCGAGCGAGAGCGTTTCGACGCTCCGAACGCGTGTGCTGAAGAAATTTCGTCCATAGCGTCTCGACACTACGACGATTATATAGGTCATTTCTCAAATTTTTAGGTTATCCTCTCTGCTTTTTCTGTTTTCTCCGTTGTTGTAGAGCTCAGTTTGGGAGCTCAAAACCCATTTCTTCCCTATTTTAATACATTGAAGCTTGATTCTGGTTAGTTTTGCTTGATTCTCACAACGGGCAACTAAGGTAAGTGCTCTAATTTGAGGTTTATGGATAATCTTGATGCTTAGTGAGAGTTTGTTTGTATTTACAGCTTATAATTGTTGATTTCTTGCATGCTCTTCCTTAGATTGTATCCAAATAGCATGTGTAACTGATTAAGAGTGACGCCCGAGTCCTTATGCATGTTTTACCGTTAAAGATTAGGACGTATAATTGCCTCAATCGCCAAGTAACAAGGGTCTAAGCGTGACTAATTAATTCTAGCCTAAGTGACAGTTAGGGGGATAAATTAATTATTGTTTTCACAATAGACTTAGGGAAAGAGGAAAAATCTAGCTAATTGGTCGAGTTTTCAATCGATTAGTTCGTCGCGATATTACCCGTTACTGTTCTTTAATTGGTTTAAAAGTAGCTAACTTAAATTAGTTAAAGAGCATGTTTAATTAGAATTTACGCCTCTAATTAATTCTTTGGGATGTTTGTTACGGAGACGAGCAAACATTTCGCGTGCATGAGATACAGTGGCTAAGCATGATTAGAATCCTTATGATCTAAGCGCATCAAGAAAATCCCGATCCCTCGAATTATGAGCACACGTTACATTTATTTTTCTGCTCTTTATTTTCCGTTATTTACTTTCCGTTAGTTTAAATTCAACATCTTTCTAGTTTAGTTTACCTTTCCTTTCCCCAATTTTTATCGCTTATTTTACCGTTTTAGTTAAAAAGACAAATAGAAATTAGCTAGGAGAAAATAATTTAGGTTCCCTGCTGATCGACCCGATTACCACTAGCTACAAGTTAGCTGTAACGACCCGAGCTCAAGGTATGAGTAATTTATTTAATTAATTTTATTACCGGGCTCGTTAGTGGGTTAAGTGGCTTAGTATTGAGATTGAGCTTTGGTTTGGGCTCAAGAGTTAATTAAGCCAAACTAGAATTAGTGGGGATTGAAAATAAATTTGTTTCTTAAAATTAAAAAAAAAAAAAAAAAAAAAAAGAAAAAGAAAAAGAAAAAGAAGAGGGCGTAAACCCTCTTCATCTCCTTCTTCCTCACAACTCTCCCTCACGCAAGAACCGCCGCCCCTCTCCCTAACCAAACGCCCTCCGTTCGACCACCACCGCGCCGCCTCTCCTCTCCGACTGCCGTACGGCGCTCCAGCGGCGAAACCCTCCAGCAGCTTCGGGCGACGGCGACGGCGAAGCCCTCCAGCGGCAACGCACGACGCTCCAGCATCTTCGGGCGACGGCGACGGCAACGGCGACGACTCGTCTTGGCTTCCGACGGCGGCGCAACGAGCGTGGTAACGGCAGCACGTCGTGGGCAGCGGGTAAGCATTCCTCCTCCGACGTTTCTTTCCTTTTTATTTCTTCATTTTGCTCGATGAAGCCCCAATTTCGAATCTAAAATCCCTTCAATGTCGATTGTGGTTAGTTCAAACGTCTTGTTCAATTGCGAGAGTTAATGCCCGTTCGGTTCCAACGTTAGTATCGCGAAACGTAGTCTGGGAACGTGCTGTCCATCGGGACTCGACATCGTTGCAGTGAGTTTCGATCTGTATTGACCTTGAAACCTTCCAGGTTCGGTGTTGAGACCAAATCTCGGGTTGAAGTATCCTAGCCTAGAAGTGACGGTGAGTCGAGAGTGCGTAGGTTGGGACCAGAAGCTTTCATAACAATTGTTAGCCGTCTTGTTGAACTTAGCGGTAAGTAATCTTACTGTGGGTAGCCTTCAGGCTAAGTTGGGATTTTCTTGTTTCAATATAAATTATGTTGTTTTAGTAGCTTCGAAATGCTGTTATCTGTGGATATAGATAAATTTTGAAATGTGATTTCTGTGGATGGGTATTAGCTTGAAGTGTTCGTGATCTGTGAATATGGATTTACTTTGAAGTGTGGTTATCTGTGAATATGGATTAACTTTGAAGTGTGGTTATCTGTGGATGATAAATAGCTTGAAGTGGTTGATATTTGTGGATATAGATTAACGTGGAAGTGTTGTTATCTGTGGATATAGAGTACCTTTGAAGTGCGATATCTGTGGATGTGAGTTAGTATTGAAGTGTTTGTTGTCTGTTGATGTGATGTTGTTGGAAGGTCTAGAAGTTTCTAACGAGATATTGTGGTGAAAGATGTCATGAACACACTAGCCTTGTATAGTGATGGGCTGAGTGTTATGGTCATGTCTGAATTCCGTTTATAAGTTTGAATGTAACTGAGATGAAGTATTTATGAATAAGATGCGTGCTGAAATATGACCATTAATGTGCATGAGAGAAAATTACTCCATCTAGTGTCAATTGTAATATCACAACGAGATAGGTGTGACCCCTTGTAACGATGTGATGTATAAATCTTGAGATTGTAATATAGTTACCCCCCATTCCTTGTAAGTTTTATTCTGTATGAAAGTGATGCAGGCTTAGGAGCTCTACTCACATGGAATTGATGTGTGTAGAGCTGGGGAGTATGAAAGTGATGCTCACCTGTGCATGAAAGTGATGTACACCTAGGAAGCTCTCAATGCATGAAATTGATGCAGCTGAGACAGATGTGTATGAAATTGATACACATTTAGAAGGATAGGAATGGGCTGGTAAATTGTATGATACAAGTTTAGGTCTCACCGATAAAGTTTTCAGTATGTTCATGCCTTCATGTCATTCTTAGCTTGACCACGATAGTGGGGTTATTTACTGAGTATTTTGCATAAAATACTCATCCTTTCCCTTAAAACATTTTTTTTTCAGGAAACAACAGGAACGTACATGGCGTGTGACGAGGTGGATTATTGACGATGCCATGGGATTAGAGTCCGAGCTTCCGCATTCATTAGTTTCTTTTATTTATTTGTTGGAGTTAAATCACCTTTGTTGAGATTTGAACTATAAGTTTTGGTATTAAATTTCCTCCTAAAAGTACTCATTTAATTTCGTTTTAGAAGTTTAAGGAAATCCCGAAAATTTAGGGATTTGCATTGATTTAAGAGACGCTTTGAACATTTAATACTTCTTCTCCTAATTTCTCTTAAATAAAGTTTTATTTTCTTTTAATTATGGAGATCTTACATCATGCATATAGTAACGGTCCTACAATGATGTCATGTAAAAAGTCGGGTCGTTTCATTAGCTTAGTTGTATCGGTATTATAAATTTCATTTTGGCGGGATTCGACACCCCGATAAATAGTGAACATTCAAAAGTTCGCTTACCAAAATTGGCGCAGTTGCCGGGGAACCATTTAGTTTCTCTTAGTTAAATTTTATTTGTTTCAAAACCAAAAAATATTTTCCTTTTCTTGTGTCTTCTTGTTTTAATATGGCAGATATTCGTTTAGAAGAGTGGGTGAAAGCTTCAAGGCGTGAAGCCGCGAAAATTACTTTTAATGACGAAATGGAATGGTATGACTTAGAGCTTCTAATAGCTTCAAACGATTCCAATAAGGATGAAGGGATTTTAAGGAGATCGCAGGCTATGATAGGATTTCAGAGGCAAATGCGTAAGCTGCACTCCGAGGTTTGGTGGACATTTATTAGAGAAACGCAGGCAAGAGCAAAATGTTGTATTGCTCGGTTGGGGTCATACTTCCTACACATGTCCTAAGTCACCACAAACCAGTCTTTTCGATGCCTACCCCGCACAAGAGCATCCCGAGCTAAAAAATCAATCCTCTCTATCCTATAATCTAAATTTTGAAGAAATGAGGGAGCAAATTGATTTTATGCTCGAGGAATTACACCCCAGCCGCAAAGTAGAAATCACGATTACTCCGCCATACGAAGATGAGATCGGCGAGATTAAGGAAGAGGTCGAGCCTAGTCCCGAGGAGGAGGTTCAAGTGATAGAATCTGAGGCTGATGAGTCTCTTTCTGTTTTATTTCCTGAAACTTCCTTCGTTGATGCATGCTTCCTTCCTTATTCTCCTATGTCTGTTGAGTCTTTATTTTCTGTTGAGTCAGTTGAGTCTTGTTTTATTTTGTTTCAGTCTGTTGAGTCTTTATTTTTCCCTTATATCAAAAAAAATAAAAAAAAACTAACAACTTTGTCCGGCTGCCTGCAAAAGTCGAAGAGCTTGCTTCTCTTAGCAGGCTTTATAGATTCAAGGAAGAAGAGGCCGAAAAAGTACGAGAATTTTTATGTACCCTGACAGAGTGGAGGACACATCGAGCATAATGACGTTAAAAAATTGCGCTTCTTAGGAGGCAACCCATGAGTATTTCAATTTTTGTCTTTACCTTTAGTTTTTATTTTTCCTAACTTATTTTTCTTGCTTTCTTGTTTCTTTTGTAGGAGTTTTGACTTAAGGATCGAGACAGTGGGCGAAGACCGCGCTACTCCAATTACCGGCCTCGCAAAATTCAGGGGAGGTTTTCTGTTCCCTTAAATTTTGTGTTTTTAACTACTTAGTCTGAAGTGTTAGCATAGAGGACTATGTATTCTTTTAGGTTGGGGGTGGAGTTGTCTATTGAAGTAGATTTCTGTAGTTGTTGAGCTGTGGAGATTCTAAATTAGAAGTGCTTTGGTCTGCTGTTGCATGTTGTTCGATGAGGACAATCTAGGATATGCTTTTAAATTCCCCGTATTTGCATATTTAGAAAAGCATGAGATTGTATGTGTTAGTTGAACACTTTTTTTAAAAAAATAAAAAAAAATTATGTTGCTCCCTTGCATTTATCGAGCGCCTAGCATCCTATTCTTGGTTCGGTAGGCTTAGAATAATTTTATGTAGCCTGAAATCATGTTGTCACCCCGAAAGGTACCCCTAGGGTAGGCTTGATGCATGATAGGTTGTAATAGGTTAATCGAGATTATAGCAAAACTATTGGCTAGTAAAAAAAAAAAGTAAGCATGAAAATAAAAATTCCTGAGGTGCTCCTACTTCTTGTGTTGCCCGTGTAATCAAGGGCGATCGTGTAACCCACGGTTGTCACTACATGAAAGGGGAACTAATAGAAGTGAGCATTAATGCTTAAAAACGTGAATCGAAATTAAGTTTGACGTGTTAGGCTCTCTTGGAGAAAAAAAAAAAAAAAGGTGGTTCAAAAGAAATAAAGAGTGCAAAGTACTCAAGAAAAAGAAAATTTTTAGGCCTTTTAATTTTTTACTCTCTTGATTGTTGAAAAGCCATTAGACGGTTCTTAATTGCTAGAAGTAGGGGGAAAACGAGATGTAAGGTTGCATAAGACTTTTCGGGTCTACTAGAGCTAGAATAGGTTGGTTATACACACATGCACGTAGGGGAGTAACAATTGAATTTTTGAAATGTTCTCAATTTGTGCATGCAATTGATTGTTATCTTTTGTTGTAAATACCTTGCTTTTAAAAGCGTTGAGGTTAGAGTCGATGCATGCAATATTAGTCTTTAGAGATAATTCAGAGTAGCCTTGCTCGAGGACCAACAAGATTTAGGTTGGGGGTATTTTGATAGCTCCAAAATAGAGTTATTATTTACTCCCTAATATTAGCTAAATATCGTGCCTAAAGATGTTTATTTGCCTCTGTTGTAGGTGTTTCAGGGTCATAGAGCTCGAGAAGTCTAAGGACGTGTTTCGGTGCTAAGGAGGGCGTTTTGGAAGCTTCGGGAAGCAACCGGGCAAAGAAGACGAGCTAAGGACCAAAGTTTCACTTTTGGTCCGGCGTCGAGACGCTGCCCTAGCGTCTCGACACTGCTCCATCAAAATTTCAGGAAAAACCCGAGAGCAAGTGTCGAGCGAGAGCGTCGAGACGCCGCCACAGCGTCTCGACGCTGTGAACGCGCGCGCTGAAGAAATTACGTCCGTAGTGTCTCGACGCTACGACGATTATATAGGCCATTTCTCCGATTTTTAGGTTATCCTCTCCGTTTTTTCTGTTTTCTCTGTTGTCGTAGAGCTCAGTTAGGGAGCTCAAAACCCATTTTTTTCCCTATTTTAATACATTGAAGCTTGATTCTTGTTAATTTTGCTTGATTCTCACAACGGGCAACTAAGGTAAGTGCTCTAATTTGAGGTTTAGGGATAATCTTGATGCTTAGTGAGGGTTTATTTGTATTTACAGCTTATAATTGTTGATTTCTTGCATGCTCTTCCTTAGATTGTATCCAAATAGCATGTGTAACTGATTAGGAGTGCGCCTGAGTCCTTATGCATGTTTTACCGTTAAAGATTAGGACGTATAATTGCCTCAATCGCCAAGTAACAATGGTCTAAATGTGACTAATTAATCCTAGCCTAAGTGACAGTTATGGGATGAATTAATTATTGTTTTCATGATAGACTTAGGGAAAGAGGAAAAATCTAACTAATTGGTCGAGTTCTTAATCGATTAGTTCGTCGCGATATTACCCGTTACGGTTCTTTAATTGGTTTAAGAGTAGCTCACTTAGATTAGTTAAAAAGCATGTTTAATTAGAATTTACGCCTCTAATTAATTCTTTGGGATGTTTGTTACGGAGACGAGCAAACATTTCGCGTGCATGAGATACAGTGGCTAAGCATGATTAGAATCCCTATGATCTAAGCGCATCAAGAAAATCCCGATCCCTCGAATTAGGAGCACACGTTACATTTATTTTTCCGTTATTTACTTTCCGTTAGTTTAAATTCAGCATCTTTCTAGTTCGGTTTACCTTTCCTTCCCCCCAGAAATTAGTTAGGAGAAAATAAATTAGGTTCCCTACGGATCGACCCGATTAGCACTAGCTACAAGTTAGCTTAGTTGTATCAGTATTATAAATTTTATTTTGGCGGAATTCGACACTCCGATAAATAGTGAACATTCAAATGTTCGTTTACCAAAATTGGCGTCGTTGCTGGGAACCATTTAGTTTCTCTTAGTTAAGTTTTATTTGTTCAAAAAATACCAAAAAAAATAACAACTCTTTCTGGCGGCCTACAAAAGTCGAAGAGCTTGTTTCTCTTAGCAGGTTTCATAGATTCAAGGAAGGAGCCGAAGAAGTACGAAAAATTCTACATACCCTGACAGAGAGGAGGACATATAATTGTCTCAATCGCTAAGTAACAAGGGTCTAAGCGTGACTAATTAAAGGATCTAAGCGTGACTAATTAATTCTAGCCTAAGTGACAGTTAGGAGATGAATTAATTATTATTTTCACGATAGACTTAGGGAAAGAGGAAAAATCGAGTCAATTGGTCGAGTTCTCAATCGATTAATTCGTCGCGATGTTACCCGTTACTATTCTTTAATTGGTTTAAGAGTAGCTAACTTAGATTAATTAAAGAGCATGTTTAATTAGAATTTACACCTCTAATTAATTCATTGGGATGTTTGTTACGTTGATGCAGGTTCGAACAAATATTTCGCGTGCATGAGATAGAATTGCTAAGCATATTAGAATCCCTATGATCTAAGCACAGATTCCTCGAATTAAGAACACATGTTACATTTAATTTCTCGTTATTTAACTTTCCTGTCATTTATTTTTCCATTAGTTTAATTTCCTGTTTAGTTTAGTTTCTTTTAACCTCTCCCTTATTTACCGTTTTAATTGAAAGACAAATAGAAATCAGTTAAGAGAAGTTAATTAAGGTTCCCTGCGGATCGACCGAATTACCACTAGCTACAAGTTAGCTTAGTTGTATCGGTATTATAAATTTCATTTTGGCGGGATTCGACACCCCGATAAATAGTGAACATTCAAAAGTTCGCTTACATAGATTGCCCATTCCTTTTTCATAAGTAGCAGTATTAACCTTTCTCACGACATTTAGTAACACACATTTGACATCAGAAGAATGAGAGTTCCCAATCCACTAAACCTGCTTATAGATGACACTTCTACACAATTAAATTTAGGGACAAAAAAAACTCAAAAAATGAACTGAACCAAGCTCAACTAACAAAGAAAGAATATAAAGTTGTATGGATGAAATTGCACAAAACATGAACTCTCTCAAAATAAGTCATAGCAGGATATTCCTTCACTTTCTTGTACAAGTTCCAAGACTTGATTAAAATCAGTCACAAATAATCTAAAAAATCAACAAATAAAGATTTCTACACAGCAGAATCAAAACAGAAGAAACAAAAAACAAGCAAATATCTGTACATGGAAACTCTCCCATGCCAACATAAAGTTTTTGGTCAAAAGCAGCAGCTTCCCTGAATGTACAGCTTCTACCATTTCAAGTAAACAACAAATGAAGAGATTTACACAAAATTCAAGCCATGAAGAGAGATTTATCACCTTTGAGGGCTTTAACTGTATGACACAATAAATGGGAGAATTGTTGACATGAAATCCTCATATGTAAGTGTCGCCGAACCCGTGTAGTTCCTATCCTTCTCCTTGAATTTCTCAGTCAAGCCCTGAAATTTTGCAAGCATTGGTTTAGAAATGATATTACACTTGAAAGCATGTGCTGTTAATCTGTTATTGAGAATATGATACTTAAACTACTGATAGCCATGAACGCTTGCAGTTTTACTTAAGGGGCGTACTCCGTGGCATTGGTTCACACATATAAAGCCACATTTGATTACTTCGCCAAGATCTATCTATAGTATTGTATAGTTGAGTAAACGTGATTATATTAGAGGAATCTGTCTCTCAAAAATTGGGAGTAAAAGTTCTGCAATCTCACCTTTACTATCATGCCACATCTGCAATGAAAGGAAAAGAACAATACCAGAAATGTAAGTATCGAAGGCTTTTAGCATATAATAAGTAATCAACTATTTTGAAACACTTACTCAACAAAACTGTCAAAATTAAATTCAACTCGACGGCCACTTCGATCATCGTATAGTGAAACTAGAAGTTGAAGGACTGAAGATGGAACTGCATAGCCAAGACCATAGAGTGCATCCCTCATTTCCAATGCATCAATTCTCCCACTTCTATCTCTATCATATCTCTCAAATGTGCCCTGAGAATTAGATATGCATTCTTAGTCTCATAGGATACAAAATTGGTTATCATACAGAAATAAATGGCCAAAAAACTCATTTTTCAATGGTAAAAGGGCAAAAAACCTAGAACGTGTTCTATACACAACCTCGAAATCCTAATTAGGATGTTCCATATGAAATTGTCAATTGACCATGAATTATTAGATTAAAAGGTTGCTTTGTTGTTTTGTTTTCCTCTTATCTAACCTTTTTTTTCCCAAACCTCTAGAAAACCTTGTCCTGAAAAGATCCTTAATTTTTTTAAAAAGAACCATCAATTTTAAGTGAAGAGAAGTGATAGTGATACATGTAACATGTTGCATTTGCTTCTCCATTGTTCTGCCAGTAGGTATTTAAGGAAGAGAACTTTTCAGTCCGGATGAAAGACAAAGAACAGAATAAACCAAGTTTTGAACTAAATATCATATAAGTTTTTAAGAACTCTTTAGATATATTACACATACATCAGATGGCTTCAACATATTGGATCAACTAAAATACTTTTCTGGTATCTAATGTTATTATGGTTTTAATTCAAATACTCTATCATAAGCTATTGATAAGAAATTACACCCAACAATTCTTTATCCATAAAACAGTTCATGATGAAACTTGAAACCAATCATCTACTTTAAGTCAGAAGTTCTAATTTCATTGCCACCATCTTTCTTTAAAAAGTTTCAGCAAAAACAGATAAATGATGAGTGCAAAATGAAGAAGAAGAAGAAGAAGAAAGAGGGTAACCAAGTAAGATTTACTTACACGCCATTGGCCAAGACAGTTCCACAAAGCTGTAAACTCATTAGGCCCTGCAACGGAAAATTCAGTCAATGTATGAATACAATTAGCCTAAAACCAGTTGAGGAATCCAGATAGAATGAAGCTGTGTTAGTGTTCACATTTAACAACAAACAAACATGTTTTTTCATTTTCTATTTCCAAAACAGGCAATTTAGCTTCGAAGAAAGGCAACCAACCAACAGGAGAGAATTAAACAGAGATTAAAGTCTAAAGAAGGATTTGAACCGAGCATGATTGCACCCGTTTTCCTCCACATTAAACCAAAGAGATTAAAGGAGAGAAAAATAAAATAAGAAATAAGAAGAAGAAACTGACCCATTCTGGAGGAATCAACCGAATTTCGGAACAAGAAGATGAGCAAACGAACGGTCCTAAGACTAAACGTCTGGTAGCCAGAAGAAAGGGCTTGCAGCAATTCCTTCTCATCGATGAATCCACTTCCATCCCTATCCACCATTTGAAAGCTCCTAATTACCTCAGGGCTTGTCCCCGGCGGAAAGCCATAAGACCCATAGGAAGAAACCCCACCATAATTAGAGGCATACGAAGAAACCCCACCAGAATTAGAGGCATATGAAGAAACCCCGCCAGAATTAGAGGCATACGAAGAAACCCCACCAGAATTAGAGGCGTATGAAGAAACCCCGCCAGAATTAGACCCATAAGGCTGCGGCTGCGGCTGCGGCTTCGGCTGCGGGCTCTGCTGTTCGGAGTAATACGGCGAAGCAGTCCCATGATAATGTTCATGGCCGTGGGTTTCCGGCGCGGATGGGGCGGACGGTGCAGATGGAGATTGGGAATTGGAATTGGAATTGGGATTGGAATGAGAATGGGAAGTAAATCTACCGAAGAAGGACGCCATTGATGGCCAAAAAGAAACAGAAGGTGGGTTGGATCAGAAAGAAAGAAAGAAAGAGCAAAGAATCAGAGATGGGGGATTGGAATTCGAATCTGAGAAAGCAAGTTCAGATTCTCGGTGGGATTCAAAAGACAAAAATGATGCAACGGACGTAAAAGGGAAATTGCAGACGAATTTGTGTTACACGCGGTTGCTTTGCTTCAATGGAAGAAGATGAATTCGCGTTTGTTCGGTGTTCGGTGTTCGTTGCGCGTCCATTTCCTTAAATGTTCGCCTTCATAACGAACGCAAAAAGCCAAAAAGTTACTGTACAAGAACGATGATGATTCTAGATACAATGGGCCCTACTCCATGGTGGCTTTACGGGATTTTGGGCAATTCAATTTTAATTTTTTTTTTTCTCTTTTTCGAGGTTAATTTACAAAAGTATATATATTGTCGTGCCTCCCACAAATTTTTTTAAAAATTCAATATTTTTAATTATTTTACTCTAAATTAACCTAGGTTACAATTTCTCATATATATTCTTATATATATTCTTATAGGGTTGGTTGTACAAACAACAAAATCAGACGGTCAATGATAGAAATTGTCATATCTGCAAAAAAAAATTTTTAAAAATATTATATTTTTAATTTTTTTACTCTAAATTGACATCGGTTACAATTTTCCATATTATATATATATATTTGAGTTTGGATGGTTTGAATATAATTTTCCTATTACAAACAAAAATTTTAATCTCATTCAGAAAATTTCATAATTTTTATTATGAAAACATGAATTCTTGAAATGAAATATCCTAATTTAAATTTTTTAAATATAACAATTATATTGAAATATATGAAAATATACATATTAGGAAATCCTATAATAAAATTAGAAGGGCATTTTAATCATAATTTTGTTAGCTTTATGGCTTCAATCAAACTATATATTTTGATGATAACAAACTCATTTTTTGTACTGACATTTTTAGTGTTTCGAAGTATCTATTATGTACAGTTGGGAAAGACGATTCCAACGCATTTTGAATGGTTCGAATCAAAGCTCAAATACAAAAGAAGGATGGAGTGATCATGACAAACGTGGATAATCCAAAGGTGGACACATGACAGAGGCGAACTGAATTTTTTAAATTAAGAAAAATAAATTCAAAAATACATTCATTTCCTATCTTTCAAATTCCACATTAAAAAATTCATTCATTTCCTATCTCTCAACTTCTAAATTAAAAAAAAAAAATCATTTCTTTCTATCTCTCAAATTCTAATTTCAAAAATCATTTCCTTTCCCATCTTTCATATTCTAAATTCAAAAATTCATTCATTTCTCATCTTTCAATCTTCACCCTACATTCACCTTACCCTAAATCTAATGGCTAGTTTTGAACATTTTCTTTTTAAAATGGTAGTCATTCTCATTTTTTAAAGGTGAGCAATTTCCAAGAAAAAAAAATCCTAGCAAAATCTTTTTTGATCTTTTGCTCTCAAAATCGAATTCAACTTGCAAATCTCTTACACACTCCTAAACTTGATCATCCTACATTTGTGAGAAATTTTGGAGCGTTTGTCTATTGTGTTCATCTGTAATATCTTATCTTTTTAGAGGTAATTCGTTGTAAGTTTTATTTTCTCGGGTTTTGTATTAAGGTGTGGGTACACCTTGGGTTGTGTTAAAAAGAAATTGGTTGGATACTGAACCAATAAAAAGGATCACAGGTTTCTCTTTAGCCTAGGTGGAAGAAAAGAAAGGGTCGTTTTCGGTTTGGTTCTCACCCGTAAGAGGATCTCTTAGTGAAATACTCAAGAAGGAGTCTTGGGGAGTGGAGTAGGTAATTCGCCGAACCACTATAAATTCTCAGTGTCCTCTCTTCCTTTTAACGTTTAAAACTTAAAATTGCTAGACAACTCTATTCCCCCCCCACTCTAGTGTTGCCATTAGATCCTACAATTGGTATTAGAGCAGGTTGCTCAGTTTTTTATTTAAAGTGTTGAATAATTTCATTGTTTTAAAATTAAAAAAAAAAACATTTTTTTCTTTAAATCTGAAATTTTCTATTTTTTTGAAAAAAGTTGACAAAATCAAATTTTCTTGAGCTTATGGCAATTATTGGAGTGAATGAGTTTACTGAGGGTCAATCTACCACTAGACCACCTCTCTTTGATGGAAATAATTATGCTTGGTGGAAAAAAAGAATGAGAATTTATTTAATTTCTACTGATTACAATTTATGAGAAATTATTTCTAATGGTCCTTTAATTTCAACCAAGATAGTTGGTAATAATGATGTGCCTAAGGAAGAAAATGAGCTAAATGATGAAGATAAAAAAAAATTATCTATAAATGTTAGAGCCATGAATAATCTATTTTGTGCTTTGTGCTCTAATGAGTTTAATCGAGTCTCTGCATGTAATACTGCTAAAGAAATATGGGATATGCTTGAAGTAACTCATGAAGGAACTAATCAATTAAAAGAGTAAAAAATTAGCATGCTTGTTCATAACTATGAATTATTTAAAATGAATGCTAATGAATCCATTTCTGAAATGTTTACGAAATTTACAAATATTGTGAATGTTTTGAAGGGATTAGGAAAAATATATACTACATCTGAAAACGTGGATCTCTCATGACACATGTGATAATTATGAAGGGCAATATGGAAGATGACGTCAAAAAGAAGAAAAGTTTGGCATTAAAGTCTCCTGTCATCCAAGAAGACTTTGAAAGCGAAGATGAAGTAAATGATGAAGAATTTGCCTACCTAACAAGGAAGTTCAAGAAGCATTTATGGAAAAGAAACTTCTCCAAGAAGAACTATAGTCAAGATGACAAAGTAGAAAAGAGAAATAGGGACTCCATCATCTGTTATGAGTGCAAAAAGCCTGGACATGTAAAGTATGATTGTCCTCAAAGAAAATCATTTTCAAAGAAGAACAAGAAGGCCATGAAAGCTACATGGGATGAAAGTGATGAGAGTGACTCTGAAAGCGCGGAAGAAGTAACCAACCTATGTTTTATGGCTTTTGGAGATGAAGACGACGAAGACGAGGTAAGTCCTGAAAACCTTACTTTTGATGAGCTTGTTGATGGTGGTTATAATGAAATTAAAAATGAATTTGAAAAAGTAGGTTGCAATTATATGTCTCTTAGGAAGAAAAATACTAGATTAGCTCATGAGAACAATGACCTATTCATTGAGCTAGATAATCTAAAAGAGAAAAATGAGACATTAAGAAAATAGCTTGTTTTATCTAAGTCAAATTTGCATGCTTTAAAAGAAGAGTATACAGTATTAGTAGAGAAAAATGAAGATATATCATCTATTATTTTAAAGTTTACAAATTGAAAGAAAAACTTAGATATCATGATGGGTTAGCAACAAGGCGTCTTTGATAAAAGTGGTTTAGGTTACAAACCTCACCAAAAACAAAAGAAATTTACTAATTACTTTGTCAAAGAAAGCTCCATGTCTTCAATTATTTGTCATGCATGTGGAAAACAAGGTCATAAAACTTATGCATTTAATTTGAGGAAATTCAATGCTGTGAATGAAAATAAAAAGAAATGGATTCCTAAATTTTTGTCAACTAACCCCCAAGGACCCAAACAAATTTGAGTACCAAGGGTTACATCTTTAGATTTGTGTTTTTAGGTATGCTTGAGATCGATAAAGAACAAGCGGTACTTGGACAGTGGATGTTCAAAACACATGACTGGGACCACACAAAATTTACATACCTAGAAAAGAAAGATGGAGGATAGGTTACCTTCGACGATAATAAAAAAGGTAAGATTATTGGCAAAGGGTTTAGGGTTTTGATGAAACATGTGTTGCTTTTAATAAAGCTTATGTTAGTGATGATTTAAAAAAGTCTTTTGAAGATATAATCATTAAAGATAAGGACTTAGAAGTAGTAGCAAGTGAGACTCAGAAAGAGCCAAAGGAAACCCTCTCTCAGGATTGGAGATTTTCCACTCACCATCCTCAACAGTTAATTATAGGTTATGTATCTCAAGAGGTAAGAAATATTGCTTTTGTGTCTCAATTTGAACCAAAGTCTTTTAAAGATGCTGAATCTGATGAGTTTTGGTTAATTGCTATGCAAGATGAGTTAAATCAGTTCGAAAGAAATAGTGTATGGGAATTAGTCCCTCATCCTTGTGATCATCCTGTTATAGTTACTAAATGGATATTTAGAAATAAAATGGATGAGTCTGGTAATATTGTTAGAAATAAAGCTAGGTTAGATGCACAAGGATATAGTCAGGAAGAATGAATAGATTATGAGGAAACTTTTGCTCCTGTTGCTAGACTTGAATCAATTAGAATGTTGCTTGCATTTGCATCTCATAAAAAAATTACTTTATTCCAAATGGATGTGAAAAATGCTTTTTTAAATGGTTTTATATTGAAGGAAGTTTATGTTGAACAACCTTCTGGTTTTGAAAGCTTCTGAAAATCTAAATCATGTTTTTAAATTAAATAAAGCTCTTTATGGTCTTAAACAAGCTCCTAGAGCTTGGTATGATCCTTTGAGTAATTTTTTGCTTGATAATGGTTTTAAAATGGGAGTTATTGACAATACTCTTTTTTATTAAAACCAAAGAAAATGATATTTTGTTAGTGCAAATTTATGTTGATGATATTTTATTTGGTGCCACTAACCCTTCTCTATGTGAAGAATTCTCTAAGTGTATGCATACTGAGTTTGAAATGAGCATGATGGGAGACCTTAAGTTCTTCCTTGGGCTTCAATTCAAACAAGTTGAAGAGGGAATTTTCATTAATCAAAAAAAGTACACAAGAGATCTACTCAAAAGGGTTAAGTTCGACAATGCAAAAATTTCAAAGACACCGATGAGTACTACTACAAAGCTTGATAAGGACGAAAAAGGTAAATTCGTAGATATTAAAGCTTATAGAGGTATGATCGGATCCTTGCTTTACTTAAGTGCAAGTAGGCTAGATATTATGTTTATTGTATGCATGTGTGCTAGATTTCAATCTTGTCCTAAATAATCACACCTGCATGCTGTAAAAAGAATTTTTAAATATTTGCTTGGTATTGTTGACTTGGGTTAATGGTATCCTAAGAATGCATCATTAGATTTAATTTCTTATTCTGATGCTGATTTTGCTGGTAGTTTAACTGATAAAAAGAGTACTAGTGGATCTTGCCAATTTTTTGGAAGCTCTCTAGTCTCTTGGTATAGTAAAAAGCAAAACTTTGTTGCATTATCTACTACTGAGGCTGAATATATTGTTGTTGCCCGTTGTTGTGCTCAAATTTTATGGATGAAACAAACTTTGCATGATTTTGGTTTGAATTTTGAACAAGTTCATATCTTTGGTGATAATACTAGTTCAATTAATTTAACCAAAAGTCCTATTCAACATTCGACAAAGCATATAGACATTAGACATCATTTTTTTAGAGAACATGTGCAAAATGGAAATATTGTGCTTAATTATGTCCATACAGAAAAAACAAGTAGCAGATATTCTTACTAAAGCCTTAAATGAAGATTTTTTTTTTGTAAGAATAGACTTGCATTTGGCATTATTCGCATCTAATTGCATAATTATGTTTGATAGAGGGAGCAAATTGTTTTATGGTTTATTTGAGGGGAGCATTTTTTTTATTTTATTACTAAGGGAGAACTAAATTATCTGCTTGATCTTTATGTTGATAACAAAAGGGGAGAATATTTGTGAGATTATATGTGTTATTGTATTGTTTGTCATCATAAAAAAGGGGGGAGATTGTTAGCTTTATGGCTTCAATCAAACTATATATTTTGATGATAACAAACTTATTTTTTGTACTGACATTTTTAGTGTTTCAAAGTATCTATTATGTAGAGTTCGGAAAGACCATTCCAACGCATTTTGAATGGTTCGAATCAGAGCTCAAAGACAAAGGAAGGATTGAGTGATCATGACAAGCGTGGATCATCCAAAGGTGGACACATGGCAGAGGCGGACTGAATTTTTGAAATTAAGAAAAATAAATTCAAAAATTCATTCATTACCTATCTTTCAAATTCTAAATTCAAAAATTCATTCATTTCCCATCTCTCAAATTCTAAATTAAAAAAAAAAAAAATCATTCCTTCAAATTCTAAATTAAAAAATCTTTTCCTTTCCCATCTTTCAAATTCTAAATTAAAAAATTCATTCATTTCCCATCTTTCAATCTTCACCCTACCTTCATCTTACCCTAAATCTAATGGCTATTTTGAACATTTTCTTTTTAAAATGGTAGTCATTCTCATTTTTTAAAGGTGGGCAATTTCCAAGAAAAACAAAATCCTAGCAAAATCATTTTTGATCTTTTGCTCTCAAAATCGAATTCAACTTGCAAATCTCTCACACACTCCTAAACTTGATCATCCTACATTTGTGAGAAATTTTGGAGCGTTTGTCTACTGTGTTCATCGATAATATCTTATCTTTTTAGAGGTAATTCGTTGTAAGTTTTATCTTCTCGGGTTTTGTATTAAGGTGTGGGTACACCTTGGGTTGTGTGAAAAATAAATTGGTTGGATCCTGAACCAGTAAAAAGGATCACGGGTTTCTCTTTAGCCTAGGTGGAAAAAGAAGGGTCGTTTTCGGTTTGGTTCTCACCCGCAAGAGGATCTCTTAGTGAAATACTCAAGAAGGAGTCTTGGGGAGTGGAGTAGGCAATTCGTCGAACCACTATAAATTCTCGGTGTCCTCTCTTCCTTACTTTTATTTTTCAGCATTTTAATTTTTGTTTTAATTATTTTAATCTCTTAGATTGCATGATATAGGTTTGGTTTGATTCGTTTTTGGTTGCTTGAGTAGTTTAACGTTTAAAACTTAAAATTGCTAGACAGCTCTATTCACCCCCCTCTAGTGTTGCCATTAGATCCTACCAATCTTCCAAATATAACAATTATATTAAAAATAATTAAAATGCATGTTCATGCTTAACCTATGGTGAGATTTTAATCTAGATGACATACTTTATGCAATCAAACAATTTAAACATACATCAACATCTGATGGACCAAAACGTCGGTGTGTAATTTGGTTCAACGACCTGCAATGATAGATATGGTCAAGTGCAAGTATACATTGTCAATCAAATAATAATATGGAAAAGTATTCCAAGTATCGAATCCCAAGAGACTGTTGTGGAGTTTTTAGAACGAATTGTTTTTCGAATGCAATTAAAGGTAACAAAAATAAAATGATAATGTTTGGTTGGATTTGGTTTGAAAATAATAATAAAAACAGAGATCCAATCATGTTTTAGCCCTCAGTTGAGTTTACTTGACAGCCTGTGATCACAGAGTCACCACATAGTACCTATGCTTTTGAATCAGATTCATCTCCTATTCAGTCTCTTTGCAAGTACCTTTAGGAGTCTAAGCCATTATACTCACGGTCCAGTGGATAATGTGATCTTAGATGGTTAAGCATGTAATCCTATGGATCCTATAGTCTTTTGCCCCAATCATCAAGGACAATCGACGAAATCATATTCCTAGGTTTTTCTGCTATATCACCTTTACTAGAGTCGTTAATTGCTCGACCTATCCATTATCGACATTAACATTTCATGCTGATTAAGTGATCAAGTTAATCTAACATTTTTGCATATATTCAGTAAAGGACGAACCACACAAGGCATAAGGGTAAAACCGTAATTTACAGCTATCAAGCTAGCTCATTTCTTAATGAGCATTCACATAATTGAATCCCTTAGGAAAACTTAGCTCATAATAAAAAAAATAAACTAAAATATTTCATTGATAAATAATGCATAAGTACAAAAACTGCTAAAAGGGTAAAATGATAATTTTACTTGAAAATTAAAGACAAAATGAAAATGGAATAAAAACAGAATGTAAATAATAAATAAAGTACAGAATTGAAATAACAAAGGTTCTGAACTGAAAATTAAATTATAAATGCAAAAACTTGCGAAAGGGTAAAATGGTAATTTTGCATGAAAATTAAGAACGAAAAGAAATGCGAAATAAAAACATAATGTAAATAGAAATATGTTCAGAATAAAGCAGTAAATAAAACTGGAAATTTTCCAACTTTCTCTCTCTCGAACTCGTGGACAATGGATGAAGGGTCTCTACTCGCTTGATTCACGTCGTCAATGCGAATCGAATCCTCGCAGCACCTTCCTTCTGGAAATGGCTGAAGTAGAACTTTTCCAGAGGAGTGGTCCGCTCTTGTTGGAGTTTCAGGATTTGGTTGTAAAGAATGATCGATGATTTGAATGAAGACTTGGGGTGCCTTTTATAGGCCTTAGGGTTTGTTTGGAGGTTGCTAAAATGGGGAAGAGATCGAAGAGTTGTTAGGTTGAATGGGGATTTGGTTTGCTAAATCTTTTGAAGATCTTTGACAAAATATCTCAACAAATTCGTTTGACTAGTCAACTGCACTCTGTGACTTCTCTATGGCCACAAGCTGGATTCTGTGACTTCTCTATGGCCACAAGCTGAAGCAAAAATACAGATTTCCTGAAAATGATTAAAACAACATTAATTCTTATAAAATGACTCTTTTACCCTCCAAATTGCTTCACATTGACAAAACGACCTTGAGCATGTGACTTTCCTATTTTTATTCTTTTTTAATCAATTACATGCACAATTATATTTAATTTGAATAAAAAAGTCAATTAATGAGTATGATTTAAAGGGTAAAAACACGACATAAATGACGTTCATCACACCCTCAAACTTAGCTTATTGCTTGTCCTCAAGCAATTCAAGACGTAATAACAACAAGAATGAACAATTATGCAAATGCTTAACATGCTTTCAAACAAAGTTCACTTATAAAAAAACCTTTCAGGATAGGTCTTATACACTAGTGTCAATCATAATCTCATAAGTAGTTTCTCACATAAGTTTCTACTTTCATTTTGTAAACAAAGCTTTTTCTAGTCTATCCTAACCATATGCTTAATTTATCTAACCGTTAGTCACTGAGTCTAGGATAGTTTTTTTCGTGAAATAAACTAGGCTTTAGACCTTTCCTTTTTTTTTGTGTGAACTTTCAGCACTTTCTCCCCCAAACTTATGTTGCTGCTAGGCTTCTCATTTTTTTTCTTCTTTTTCTTTCTTTCTTCTTTACTATTCTCTAGAGAATCTTTGTTGCTAGACTCACCTTCGTTCCAGCTTGCCTGCAATTTCATTGCACAGTGCATCTAGCTACGAGCAAGCCTCACATACTAAGATAAATATTCACTTCCTAGTTACCCTTTCATGTAGTGACAATCATGGGTCACATGATCTCCCCTGGTTACTCAGCTAACTTAAGAATGAGGAGTACCTCTTTTTTTTTTTTTTTTTTAGCTATTCTTCCTTTGGAAGAGACATAGCAACAAGACCTAGCAGTCAACACATTACATATATGTCCCCCCCCCCCCCCCCCCCCCCCCCCCAAACTTAAAGGAGGCAATGCTTAACATTGACTATACAATAAATTTTTCAAAAGACATGGTGTGAGCATTAGTCTACAAAAAAACGTCAAGGTTAAACTCTCTTAAACATGTTAAACAGGTTAAACAAAAGGAAGTTTAGACTTATGAAAAAGTTTTTGCATAGAAAAGTACTAATGAAACCCTATGCTTTTGAAAAAAACTTACAGGCTATGACATTTGACACTATTTGAGTAGAGATATGCTCTAGTTATCATCATAAAAGTTACTTTAAAGAAAAAACAAATGAAAGATAACATGCTAAAAACATTTTCATACTTGTGCAATCAAGTTATTAAATCTAATTTAGGAAAATTCCACAAAACATCTATCCTAGCAGAATAAAATAAAACAACTACAACTATTATCCTAACAAAACAAGTAAATGATGAAATAACAAAATGCAACTTCTATCCTACCAGAAAAACAAAACAACTAAGAACTAAAATGTAACTAACAAAAGATAACAAGCTATTCAACAAATGAAGGAAAGGAGTAGAGAGTAAGGAAGATTGGTACTCCCCCAATCTTCAGACGAGGCGTCGTCTTCGGAATCAGTATTCGAAGGAATATTCAAAAGAAACTTTTTAACTGCCTTGGCATCATTGGACGGAGTTGTTTTAGCTTCAACCCACTTTGAAACATAGTCTACTGCGAGTAGTGTTGGGTTTTATGTCCTAAAACTCGTGGTTTGTAAACTGTTATGTTTGTAAATATTCTATTTAGAATAAAGAGTTATTAGTTTTATTCAATAAAAGAGTTTACTGGAATAAAGTGAAACGTGTTTAAGTTAACCTATACCAATGACCAACACCCTTGGCTGAATATGAGTATTTGAGCATCATGTATGACATGATTGTGGATCAGGCTCAAGTAGTCAGTCAAAACGATCTATAGTATACGGATAAGGCTGGGTACATTATCCTGGTAACACTATTGGATGCGGCCCACTTTGTATTGTAAAAAACGATGTGATTCGAATCGTTCCACGTGGAGATGTGAGAAGTGAGGGCGTACTGTGTAAAGAGTTTACACAAGATCGAACCGCGTATTAAGTCACTCTCTCTTTATAACTTCGTTTACTGATTGAGACTGACTTATACACTTTGATGGCCTAGGTAACTCGAGCTTAATCCTGAGCTTGCTATGAACTTCTGCTTATTCGAAAGTATCCTTTGACTTGTACGGGTGAGAATGGCGGAACGCACGCTCAATAAGCCTACCAACTTGGGGATAAAGTCGAATAAGTAGTTGGGGACATAGTGTAGCAAGATTGGAGTTCATTCCTAACCCGCTCTTCAGGGTTAGTAGATAGGTTGTTCCCTTAATAGCTGACTTCGGAGATTGAACAATTAGAGCTCACACTCTCATGAGATGAGAGGGTTAATTGGTCTGATGGTTGGACCACAGATCTATTGTTCATTAGAGGTGTCAGTGGTACTTAAGAAACAAGACGTAATGCAGGGGTTAAACGGTTTAAATGACCCAGCTGTGATTACGAACAACCTGTGAAGGGTCGACTTACCGATGACGGTTATATCAAGAGGACACAATATATCTACAGTGAAGAGAGTGCAACCCTCGGACTATAGTGGAGTCTCTGGGGGTTAACGAAAGTTGATTGATTCGGGTTGAAAGAGTTTTGACCGAATAATCTCGTATCGTTGGAGCTCATGATCTGTAGATCCTTTAGGTTCTTCTAGCTAGCTCGGATAACGTCGTGCAACAGTATAAAAGGAAAGAAAAAGAAAAAGAATTTGAATTATTCAAATTCGGTGTATGAAAGGAGGATGAACATATTTAAATATGATTTAAATATGTGAATGACCTAAAACATGAATAGGATTCATGTGGTAAAAATGTCGGTTTTCCGAAAACCGGGTTTAGTCATATTATTTAATTAATATTTGATATTGAATTAAATAATAATTATTAATTAAAAAGTTTAATTAATAATTATATATATATTTTTTTTTTATTTATTAAAAAGTTTAATAAATAAAAATATTATTATTATTTTTAATAATAATAATAATTAAAAATATATATATGTCTCGCTAGCAAGACACATATATATATTGTAAGTTATATATATATATATATATTGTAAGTTATATATATATATATATATTGTAAGTTATATATATATATATATATATACTTTGGCTATAAAAAGGATTGACAGTGGGAGGGGTACTCAAAAGATGAGCTGAGAAAGTGAAATTGAAAAGTTTGTTTTCAATTGTTTTTTTTCAGAGGGGCATTCGAAAGACAAAAAAAAAAGTAGAAAATTTCAATAGTTGAAATTTTTCCTCTGTACCCCTCTCTGTCTGCCTTTTTCTTCTTCTTCTTCTCCATTCTTCTTTTCTGTTTCGTTTTCGCTTCTTTTGGAGTCCCACAACTCTGTTGCGCGACGTCGAGGATAGCGGGACTACCTGGGGTGGTCCTCGGGGCGTTCGTGAGAAGAGGTCGGAAGAGTTCGTGACGAGGATTGGCCGACGGAACTTGAAGAAATTGGAACTACAAGAGTATGTATTCTAAATTTCTTATTTTCGTCTGTTGAGCATGTTTTCTATTTGTTAAATTGATGAAATTAGAGTATCATCGGTCCCAAATCGCTTTCCGCTGCGCATGTCGCTCCATCAATTGGTATCAGAGCGATTTTGTGATTAACTCAATTTGCATCAATTTAAGTTGGTGGGTATTTTAATTTAGAAATTGTTTCTGAATTGACGTCTAAAGTGAATATCGATTTTGGCATAGTTTCTTTTTTAATTTCCTTATTTGTAATTGCCCGAGAATGTATGGGATTTAATGTGTGCTTAAAAGTATGTATTTTTTAGAGTCATTAGAGTCCATATAGGTTTCTTTGTGAAAGAAGCTCGAGTTTGAGTTGGTCGAAATGTTCGGTGTAAGTTCAAAACTCGTTCTAGGCAATACGAAGAGAAATTCGAAGAGAAATTGGCCGAAGCGTTCGGAGGAGCAAGCTTGTCCAAGGCGGTGTGAAGAGTTCGAAGTACGCTGAAGACTTAGCTTGTTGATCAAGCTTGTAATAAAATAGTTATTGTTTGCTAAATGCCAAAATCGATCAACTTTAGTGTGTTTAATTAATTATGCATTGTGAATGTATGTTTTAATTAAAATCCATGTTTGTATGTGCATAACGTATGCCATATAGATTTAAAATCCCACCATAGGAAACATGCTCCATGCATTAAAAATATGTTATAAGTGTTATAATATATAGTATGCATATTTGGGAATTCATGAGTATTAATATAATTGTTATATTAATTCATGAATTAAATGTTGTTAGATTAATAGAATAATTGATATAAGTGTTATATTAATTATGAAATTAAATATACAACATAGGTTGCCCTGGTTTTATGCATATTGTAGGTTATAAGTGTTATAATGTATATGATGCATGTTTAATTCAGGAGTATTAATATAAGAGTTATATTAATTCATGAATTAGTTGTTGTTTGATTAATAGAATAATTGATATAAGTGTTATATTAATTATGAAATTAAACATCCTTAGATGCATATTGTATGTTATAATTGTTATAATGTATAACATGCATGCTTAATTCATAATAATTGATATAAGTGTTATATTAATTTATGAATTAGGAGTTGTATATTTAAGAGCATAATCGATATAAGTGTTATATTGATTATGAAGTTAAATATTCAACTTGTCATGCCTTAGCGAATGTATGTTTGAGAAGCATATAAAAGGTTTGTTGTAGTAAGTCTAGTTTTTTGCAAGTGTTGTAAAAATGACTTAGACTTTTAAAATCTATAACAAAGAAGAGCATGTTCATTTAGGGTTAATGTTTCGATCAAGTTCATTAGATGAATAGGTCGAAATCTCGTAAATTCTAAGGTTATGAGAAACTCACCCGATGAAATCTTGTCTAAGGTTGGAGGAATTTGAATTGACGGAACACCTCCTACCTGGGGACGATCCGATACTTGAGTAAAGTTAACCGGCTTTATGAGCATGTGTGAGAGGTGTGAGGTTAATAAAGTGTTTATAACCTAGACATCTCAGGTAAATAGTTTGCCTAGACTTAAGGTTTTATTTTCTTACCGGATAAAACCTGAGTAGTTTACCCTAAAACCGTCTATGATGCTTAGTAGATGTGTTGAGAAGGAATATATGATATATACCTCTCCTGCTACGCACTCCCTAAAGTTCACAACGTGAGAATTTTGCTCGGCCTCGTGTTGTCAATAGGGCAACCCCATTCGGATGGTATTTGCAACTTTCAATAGCAAGGTGAATGGAGTAAGTATCTATAGTAAGTGGGAGAATGAAGTACGTCAGGACATCCTATGGTCTCCTCCATTGGATTGAACCGTAAGATTTCCATGTTCCGCCTGCAGGTTGCTCTTAGTGGCACCATCCATTCGGAGGGCAGGGCATGGGAGATCAAACATCTCAGTCACCATTTATGGATAAAGAAACATAGAGCCATTACCAACACTGACATTCCATACGGTTGCTATGTTGGGGCCGTTCTGTGCGTTCTAAAAATGGAGGGTCACACTTACGGAATTTGCTAAGGAGTTAGTAAATCCATACCAAAAACGATAACTAAGATGCTATAGGAATATGAGTTATTCTGGTAATAGCATTTAGTCAAGATTGTCTTGATTTAGTAAAGGAGTGCTCGACTGCCCTACGGTAGCGACCATTCTGACTTACTAAAGTATCGTTGCGAGTAAATAAAGAGTTTGGGTACTTTATTTGCTGTTAAATCTCTTTATTGGTTTAAATAGGTTAAAACCGTTTCACTAATAGTTTTACATTCTTTTTCGGCATGTCGAGCTCGTTTATACAGTTGTTAGCTCACGACAAGTTAACCGGAGAGAAATACGGAACTTGGAAGTCGAACTTGAATACGATTCTGGTTTTGGACGACCTGAGGTTTGTCTTAACGGAGGAATGTCCTTCAGCTCTTGGCTTGAGTGCATCTCGAAGTGTTCGAGATGCATACGATGGATGGATTATGGCTATTGATAAAGCCCAAATCTATATCTTGGCAAGCATATTTGATGCCTTGTGCAAGTAGTATGAGGTTATGATTTCCGTAAAGTAAATCATGTCTTCATTACAAGCAATGGTGGACAGTCGTCCTCATCACTTCGTAATGAAGTCCTCAAGTTCGTTTATGACTCTCGCATAGTGGAGGATACCTCTGTTAGGGAGCTTGTCCTTAACATGATGGTCCACTTTAATGTGGCAGAAGTAAACGTTGCTACGATCGTTTTTTCAGACTTATCAGTCTCTGTACACTTCCAAAGGAATAGAGAATGAGGCAAGTGTAGTCACTTCGAAGAAAATCCTTAAGAGGTTGGCGTCAGGGAGTAAGCCTATGCTTCTCTGAGTAATGAGATTATTCAGAAGAAGAAGAGTAACAGGAGAAATGGCAAAGCCCCTACTGTTCGCAAGGTAATGTTTTCAGACAAAGGAAAATGTTTCCATTGTAATGAAGATGGCTATTGGAAGCGTAACTTCTCCAAATACTTTGCTGAGAAACAGGCTGAGAAAGAACGACAAGATAAATGTGATTTATTTGTCAAAACAAGTTTAGTGGATATGAATGTCATACCTGGATGTCTTCAGGAACCACTAATCATGTTTGTTTTTCTTTAGGAAACTAGTTTCTGACAGCCGGTTTTCTCGCTGTGAGATATGGAGATATCATTGCAGCTGAACTAGTGGGAGTCTTTGTAGTTGTTATATAGAAATTATTTCATTGGATGTAATTATTGTCTATATTACTGGTTTGTATTGAACAATTGTATACAGTATCTTTTGTTTTATAATGAACAGTTCATTCAGCAAAAGATGTATACTGATATGTTCTATTAGACTTGAAAACAACTCGTGTGTTAAGACTTACAGTTTTAATAAGAAAGCTATAGTTGAATTCAACAATGGTTGTTGATCAAACTGGAGCTTCTCAACTGTTGAGAAAGCCTCAATGCAGTGGGAGGGATGTTGGACAACCCAGCCCGCTGTATTGGCTTGTCTTAAACTCAAAGTTATCATACTTGATGATGACATTGAGGATTCATTGTCTCTAAACAAACAATGGATCACATAGACAAGGCCGAATGGTTCAAAGCCATGAATCTTTGGATGGTAATGAGACCAGGCCACAAAGGTGAAAACCTTTATGGCTTGACTTTCTGGTAAAGGGACTGTCTCGAAGAGAAAGAGTTTATTGGGTATACTCTCTTTCTCTTGTTGCCAGGTGTAAGTTAAATAGATAAGTCTTATCCATTGCTCTGTTCTATTTTGATAGAATAAGGCAAATGGATGTCAAGACTTGCAAACTTGATCTGAGTATCTATAAGTCTCAACCAAAAAGATTCATACTTCGAGGGCAAAGAGCAAATGGTTTGCTGGCTTATTCGATTCATTTATGAATTGGAGAAAGCATCTTTATCCTGAATTGTAAGGTTTGATATGGTGATCAAACCTTATGGCTTTGAATAGTGGTTTGAAATAAACGTTTAACCTTGTTTGACAAGGTTTTAATCAATGTTGTAGCTTTCATAAACTGTTTCCGTAATTAATGTCCTAATCATTGAGAATGATGTAGGATTCTTTTTCTTACAATAAGCATTAACTAGCGACCCATTCCCAAATAGTTGATTTGGAGGTAGGCTTAGTTTGTTCTAAGGATTCAGGTTGATCTGAGTCATAAGAACAAATCGCTAGTGTTCTCTATAAAATATTTTATTGATAAGCAGTTTTCAATATTCAATGGTCTATGGAAATGGTTTCCTAAGACACCTCAAGTGTTGAGGATACGAGATGCACTCAAGTGCATTTACATATTGGAGGTCAGATGTATCTTTTGAGATACATGACCAGATATGTGCTATGCAGTGGGAGTTGTCAGTAAGATTAGTCCAATTGGATTGGATTCAGATTAAAGTTTTGTCCTTGTACTTAGAGGAGTAGAATACAAGAGTTGTATTACTGATTCCTCGTTGGTAGCTAAATCTATTTGCAGCTTGTGAAGTAGCAATAGGTTTATAAGTTGAGCTCGCAGATAGTGCTATGAGAAGATGTGATGGTCGAATGGAAAGCCTCGTAGTACTTCATGCTGATTAGTTTACTAAGTCTCTCATGGCTAAAGTGTTTGAGAGACACCTAGAAGAGTCTAGGGCTCCGAGTTGCTGGAGAAGACAGTGGGAGAAAACTCCTGATATATGATATATTAGTTTTCTCCACCTAACATGTACACCACAAACGTTTAAGTCCAAGTGGGAGTTTGTTGAATTTTATGTCCTAAAACTCGTGGTTTGTAAACTGTTATGTTTGTAAATATTCTATTTAGAATAAAGAGTTATTAGTTTTATTCAGTAAAAGAGTTTACGGGAATAAAGTGAAACGTGTTTAAGTTAACATATACCAATAACCAACACCCTTGGCTGAATATGGGTATTTGAGCTTCATGTATGACATGATTGCGGATCAAGCTCAAGTAGTCAGTCAAAACGGTCTATAGTATACGGATAAGGTTGGGTACCTTATCCTGGTAACACTATTGGATGCGGCTCACTTTGTATTGTACAGAACGATGTGATCTGAATCGTTCCACATGGAGATGTGAGAAGTGAGGGCGTCCTGTGTAAAGAGTTTACACAAGATCGAACCGCGTATTAAGTCACTCTCTCTTTATAACTTCGTTTACTGATTGAGACTGACTTATACACTTTGATGGCCTAGGTAACTCGAGCTTAATCCTGAGCTTGCTATGAACTCCTGCTTATTCGAAAGTATCCTTTGACTTGTACGGGTGAGAGTGGCGGAACGCCCGCTCAATAAGCCTACCAACTTGGGGATAAAGCCGAATAAGTAGCTGGGGACATAGTGTAGCAAGATTGAAGTTCACTCCTAACCCGCTCTTCAGGGATAGTAGATAGGTTGTTCCCTTAATAGCTGACTCCGAGGCTTGAACAATTAGAGCTCACACTCTCATGAGATGAGAGGGTTAATTGATCTGATGGTTGGACCACAGATGTATTGTTCATTAGAGGTGTCAGTGGTACTTAAGAAACAAGACGTAATGCAGGGGTTAAACGGTTTAAATGACCGAGCTGTGATTACGAACAACCTGTGAAGGGTCGACTTACCGATGACGGTTATATCAAGAGGACACAATATATCTACAGTGAGGAGAGTGCAACCCTCAGACTATAGTGGAGTCTCCGGGGGTTAACGAAAGTTGATTGATTCGGGTTAAAAGAGTTTTGACCGAATAATCTCGTATCGTTGGAGTTCATGATCTGTAGGTCCTTTAGGTTCTCCTGGCTAGCTCGGATAACGACGTGCAACAGTATAAAAGAAAAGAAAAAGAAAAAGAATTTGAATTGTTCAAATTTGGTGTATGGAAGGAGGATGGACATATTTAAATATGATTTAAATATGAGAATGACCTAAAACATGAATAGGAATCATGTGATAAAAAAGTCGGTTTTCGGAAAACCGGGTTTAGTCATATTATTTAATTAATATTTGATATTGAATTAAATAATAATTATTAATTAAAAAATTTAATTAATAATTATATATATATATATATATATATATATATTATTTATTAAAAAGTTTAATAAATAAAATTATTATTATTATTTTTAATAATAATAATAATTAAAAATATATATATATATATATATATATATATATATATATATATATATATATATATATGTACTTTGGCTATAAAAAGGATTGACAGAGGGAGGGGTACTCAAGAGATGGGCTGAGAAAGTGAAATTGAAAAGTTTGTTTTCAATTGTTTTTTTTTCAGAGGGGCATTCGAAAGACAAAAAAAAAAGTAGAAAATTTCAATAGTTGAAATTTTTCCTCTGTACCCCTCTCTCTATGCCTTTTTTTTTTCTTCTTCTTCTCCATTCTTCTTTTCTTTTTCGTTTTCTCTTCTTTCGGAGTCCCACAACTCCGTTGCGCGACACCGAGGATAGCGGGACTACCTAGGGTGGTCCTCGGGGCGTTCGTGAGAAGAGGTCGGAAGAGTTCGTGACGAGGATTGGCCGGCGGAACTTGAAGAAATTGGAACTACAAGGGTATGTATTCTAAATTTCTTATTTCCGTCTGTTGAGCATGTTTTCTATTTGTTAAATTGATGAAATTAGAGTATCATCGGTCCGAAATCGCTTTCCGCTGCGCATGTCGCTCCATCAAGTAGGAGGTAAGTTTTCCCAAAATACGATGGAAATGGGCCCATGAAATCGATGCCCCACATGTCAAAGACTTCGACCTCCAACATATAGTTCATTGGCATCTCGTTCCTGGAAGACAAATTTCCTACTCGTTGACAACTATCACACATTTTGGCGAACTCATGAGCATCTTTGAAGAGAGTGGGCCAGAAATACCCACTCTGGAGGACTTTTCCCGCAGTCTTTATACCTGCGAAATGGCCTCCATATGGAGCTGCATGACAAGATTTCAATATATGTTTTGTCTCTTCTTCTGCAACGCATCGCCTTAGGACTTGGTTTTATCCTTGTTTATACAAGTACGAATCATCCCAACAATAAAATTTTAGGTCATAATAAAACCTCTTGAGTTGATGGTGACATGTTTGGTGGCTTCAGTCCACTAACCAAGTAGTTCACAATATCTGCGAACCATGGTGCTTCTATTTCTTTTATTGCGAATAACTGTTCATCAACGAAAGTGTCTTGAATGACAGTCTCTTCTTCTCTCTGTGCGTCCTCCCCTAGCCGAGAAAAATGGTCCGCAACTTGGTTGTCAGTCCCTTTCCTTTCTATTACATGGTCGAACTCTTGGAGGAGTAAGATCCATCTAATGAGGCGAGGCTTAGCTTATTTCTATGAGAGTAAATATTTTAATGTTGAATGATCTGTATGAACCACAACTTTAGTTCCTACCAGGTAGGATCTGAATTCTCAAAGGTAAAGACTACTGCAAGTAGCTTCTTTTTTGTTGTGGTGTAATTCAATTGAGCTTCTGTTAAGGTCTTGCTCGCATAATAAATAGGTTGCATGATTTTGTCTCTCTTCTGTCCTAGCACTGCTCCTACCGCAAAGTCACTTGCGTCACACGTAACCTCGAATGGACGAGTCCAATCAGGTTCAACCATTATTGGAGCTGTGCTGAGTGCCTTTTTCAATACCTTGAATGCTTGCAAGCATTCCTCATCAAACACAAATGACCTCTCTATTTCTAACAACTTGCATAAGTGTTTAAATTTTTTTGAAAAGTCTCTTATAAAGCGCCTGAAGAATCCAGCGTGGCCTATAAAACTGCGAATCTCTTTTACCGTGGAAGGTGGAGGAAGTTTAGAGATTAACTCCACCTTGGCTTTCTCCACTTCTATTCCTTTCTTAGAAATTGGATGTCCTAAAACAATGCCTTCTTGTACCATAAAATGACACTTCTCCCAATTAAGCACGAGATTCGTGTCTCTCGCATCGTTCCAACACTTGGTCTAGGTTCTTTAGGCAGGTTGAGTATGCCTCGCCAAACACCGAAAAGTCATCCATGAAAACTTCTAGCGTCCTTTCCACCATGTCGGAGAAGATAACCACCATGCACCTCTGGAAAGTTGCGGGTGCATTGCATAGTCCGAATGGCATTCTTCTAAAGGCGAAGGTGTCATATGGACAAGTAAATGTGGTCTTCTCCTGGTCTTCCGGGGCGATGGTAATCTGGTTAAAGCTTGAGTACCCGTCCAGGAAACAGTAGTAGTCTTTGTCTGCGAGCCTGTCAAGCATCTGGTCTATAAATGGCAGTGGGAAATGGTCCTTTCTTGTGGCTTTATTCAGATGACGATAATCAATACAGATCTGCCACCCTGTCACTGTCTGTGTTGGAATCAGCTTGTTGTTCTCATTTTCCGCGACAGTTATTCCACCCTTCTTTGGGACACACTATACTGGGCTAACTCAGCTGTTGTCTGAAATCGGGTAGATTACTCCAGCATCTAGCCATTTAATGATCTCTTTTCGTACTACTTCCTTCATTAGTGGATTGAAGACTTTCTATAGATTTATGGGCACCTTCTTCTAAGTTGATTTTGTGCATACAAAACGAAGGGTTAATTCCTCGGATGTCAGCAATGGTCCATCCAATGACTTTTTTATGCTTCTCTAGCACCTGCGTCAAAGAAAGTCCATCTTCAGTCGATAGGTAAGCTGAAATAATTACTGGCAAAGTATTCTTTTTTCCAAGAAAAATATATTTCAAGTGAACGGGAAGAGGTTTGAGCTCCAACTCAGGTGGCTCGATCACAGAAGGTTGCAAAGGTTTGCTCCTATTCTCAGTTAATTCAATTTATGTTTCTTCCTCTGTGGCCACAGAGCTGTCCGCATTCTGCATTTGCTCATCTTCAATGTCTTTGTCGCAACGTCATCGCGACGCGGAGCGATCGACGTTCTCTTTCAAGGGTTTTGTTTTAAAAATAAAAGAGATGGGGTCACCACCAATCATTTTGGGTGTGATTGGTCACCTTAAAAAGAAAACTGGTCTAAGAAAACAGAAATCAAGTTCGAGGGTCGGTTGAGTGTAGGGCAGGTATTAGCACTCTACAACACCCGTTAAAAACGGTAGTCATAATTTATCTTATATTATCCAATTAACTTTAAAACGTCCTTAATTTGAGAAAATAAATAATAGTTTATAAAAAAAACAATGTCTCATTTAATCAAATATTAACTATAAAAATAAAGTAAGAGTTTGATGTATTGAATGAAGTATATCATTAATTATTTATCATATTAAATTTTCTTTTATTTAGAGGAAATTGTTTGCCTCAAGAATTTAAGAAATTTATCCCAACTTTGTCATAGGATTTATATGATAATATTTAAAATTTAAAATAGGTATAGGTGCAATATTTTTGTTTGAAAGGCTGAGGATTTTCGTGTGCTTGCACGAGAGTCGAAACTCTACGAAAGTCACATTACTCAGCCCTCAAAATAAATAACACATTTTTTATATGAAATAGTTAGGAGGATTTTTATACGCTTGCACGGGCATGAAATCCTATAGAAACATATTGTCCAGCTCTCAAAATAAATAAATTTAAAACTAAATTATGTTTTATGAGAAAAAAAAATTAAAGGAGAATTAAAATTTATTAAAAATATCTAATTGGGAATTCCTTCCAATTAATTTGAAATATTTCATTTGTTAAAGTTTAATTTTTAAACAAAAAAATAAAAATAAAAATAAAACGAAGTAAGAAAAAAAATAACAATATTAAAAAACCATAAAATGAAAAGTTGAAATTAGGATTTTACTCAAAAATAAATTGGAAGTGAAAGTAAAGAATAGTGTAATTATGGTAAACCAGGCAAATTTAATATTTGAAAACAATTAATTGTAAATTAATATGAAACCCAATTTTTTTTTTATCTTAGGCTCACGAAGAATATGCAGTTACCGTCATTTCCTCTTCCAATCGCCGCCATCGTTCAAGCTTTGTGTGAGTCTTCTATTCGTCGTATTTCTCTGTGGTTCAAGTGCGCCGCTAGTCTACTCGTTGTCGTCTTCTTCGAGGGAGCTGCCGCAGCTGTGGGATCTGTTCGGGTCCATTCAGGTGCGCCGCCGGTGGTGGTGTCTGTTTCCGTGTCCGAGATCCGCCGTGGAGCTTCGTGTAGGGCCGCCGCCGTCTGCGCCGCCAGTGGTGGTGGGTCTCGCCGGAATTTGAGGTTGAAGATGAAGAGGGGAGAAAGTATTTGGGAGTTCTTTTTTTGAGGAGAGAGAAAATGAGAGGGAGTTCGGGTTTTTGGAGGAGAGAGAAAATGGGTTGATTTTGGTCAAATTAGGACTTTGACCCTAAAAATAACAATTTCCTTCTAGCATTTTTGCTCGCATTTTACCGCGGATTCTCGAGCCTTTCCTCTGATAATCTATGTCGTTCCCCCCTTTTACCTATTTCTCTTGGTCGGTATTTATAGGCCTTTGAAAACCGCATCAAAGGTAAAAATCTCAATGAATTTATTACTCGAAATGTTTTCTCAATTGAAATAGATTTTAAGCAAAAAATGAACAAATATTTTATATCATAAATGAATATCAAATTTTAAACAAAAAATGAATTAAAGATTTTATACTCATAAATGAATATCAAATTTTAACCCAAAAATGAATTAAAAGTAAATAAATGAATATCAAATTTTAGCCATAAAATGACTTAAAAAATTTATACTCATTAAATCTTAATTTTATTTGTCAAATTAGGTAAAAACTTTTCCAAACAACCAAAACGTTCTTTTTTTTTTTTTTGTTATTTTTCTTAAAATTTTCGGAATTAATTAATTAAATAAATAAATAAGTAAATTTTAAAAGTTTAAAAATGGTTTAAAGAATGATGACAAAAATACATAGGGGAAAATAACTTTAATAATAAACAAATGGTCGGACTAAATACGGTGTCTACATCTTTGAAGAATTGAAAGGGTAGACAAAGGATTTAGACAAATTATTGGGAATGCGATTTTTTTTTTATTATTAATACTAAGACGAACTTGAGCTATCTTCCGAGCTTCGACCGCTAATCTTGGATTAGGGTTCGATTTAACCAACAATGATTTAAAACGGACTTCGGCTATTTCCCAGGTTTCGACCGCTAGTAAATAGTAGGGTTCGATTTAACAACCAAGGATAAATGTAAAAGGCTGAGTGATAAATTTTGATTTTGATTTTGTTTTTGGTTTATTTATTTTGAATTTAAAGGGGACGACGATTTTTATTTCAAACCTTAGTTGTCAAAATGAAAGACATTTTTAAAACAGGGACTTCGTATTTCAGAAATTTGCTTTAAAAGGGACAACATTTTTTATTTCAAAACGTAGTTGTCAAAATGAAAGATATTTTTAAAACAGAGACTTCGTATTTCAGAAGTTTTCTTTAAAGGGACGACAATTTTTATTTCAAAACTTGGTTGTCAACACAAAAGACATTTTTAAAACAAGAACTTCGTATTTTAGAAATTTGCTTTAAAAGGGACAACGATTTTTATTTCAAAACTTAGTTGTCAAACAAAAACTCCTTTAAAACAGAGACTTCTTATTTAAGAAATTTGCTTTAAAGGGACGGTGATTTTTATTTCAAAACTTAGTCGTCAAACAAAAACTCATTTAAAACAGGGAATTCGTATTTCAGAAATTTGCTTTAAAGGGACGACGGTTTTTATTTCAAAACTTAGTCATCAACACAAAAAAAATTTTAAAACAGAGACTTCGTATTTCAGAAATTTGCTTTAAAAGGGACAACGATTTTTATTTCAAAACTTAGTCGTCAACACAAAAGAAACTTTTAAAACAGGGACTTCGTATTTCAGAAATTTGGGGACAACGGTTTTTATTTCAAAACTTAGTTGTCAAACAAAAGACTCCTTTAAAACAGGGATTTCGTATTTCAGAAATTTTCTTTAAAGGGACGGCGATTTTTATTTCAAAACTTAGTCGGCAAAATTAAAAAACACTTTTAAAACAGGGACTATGTATTTCAGAAATTTGCTATAAAAGGGACAACGGTTTTTATTTCAAAACTTAGTTGTCGACACAAAGAATCCTTTAAAACAAGGACTTCATATTTCAAAAATTTGCTTTAAAGGGACGACGGTTTTTATTTCAAAACTTAGTCGTCAACACAAAAGACACTTTTAAAACAGTGACTTCGTATTTCAAAAATTTTCTTTAAAAGGGACAACGGTTTTTATTTCAAAACTTAGTTTTCAAACAAAAGACTCCTTTAAAACAGGGAGTTCGTATTTCAAAATTTTGTTTTAAAGGGACGACGATTTTTATTTCAAAACTTAGTCGTCAACACAAAAGACACTTTTAAAACAGGGACTTCGTATTTCAGAAATTTACTTTAAAAGAGACAACAATTTTTATTTCAAAACTTAGTTGTCAAACAAAAGACTCCTTTAAAACAGAGACTTCGTATTTCAGAAATTTCCTTTAAAGGGACGACGATTTTTATTTCAAAACTTAGTCGTCAAAATTAAAAAACACTTTTAAAACAGGGACTTCTTATTTCAAAACTTAAGTCTCGACACAAAGAATCCTTTAAAACAGGGACATCGTATTTCATAAATTTGCTTTAAAGGGACGACGGTTTTTATTTCAAAACTTAGTCGTCAACATAAAAGATACTTTTAAAACAGGGACTTCGTATTTCAGAAATTTACTTTAAAAGGAACAACGATTTTTATTTCAAAACTTAGTCGTCAACACAAAAGACACTTTTAAAACAGGGACTTCGTATTTCAGAAATTTGATTTAAAAGGGACAACGATTTTTATTTCAAAACTTAGTTGTCAAACAAAAGACTCATTTAAAACAGGGACATCGTATTTCTTAAATTTTCTTTAAAGGAACGGCGATTTTTATTTCAAAACTTAGTCATCAACACAAAAGACACTTTTAAAACAGGGACTTCGTATTTCAGAAATTTGCTTTAAAAGGGACAACGATTTTTATTTCAAAACTTAGTTGTCAAACAAAAGACTCATTTAAAACAGGGACTTCGTATTTCAGAAATTTGCTTTAAAATGGACAACAATTTTTATTTTAAAACTTAGTCGTCAACACAAAAGACACTTTTAAAACAGGGACTTCGTATTTTAGAAATTTGCTTTAAAATGGACAAGGATTTTTATTTCAAAACTTAGTTGTCAAACAAAAGACTCCTTTAAAATAGGGACTTCGTATTTCAGAAATTTGCTTTAAAGGGACGACGATTTTTATTTCTAAACTTAGTCGTCAACAAAAGGTTCCTTTAAAACAGGGACTTCGTATTTTAGAAATTTGCTTTAAAGAGGACAACGATTTTTATTTCAAAACTTAGTTGTCAAAATTAAACCTTTTGAAAAAAGATTTTTTTAATTTTATTTTTTATCGAAAATATTAGAAAATCTCGTGAATATAAAGAAGACTTAAATGCATGAGGTATGAAATGTGGGTTTGTCAAATGATGTGAAACTAGAATGAATTGATGACTGACGCTTAACAGAGAATGTGGTGACATAAAATGCCAAATGCATATGGATTAATTTTTCCCAGCGTTACGATGTAACTTGCTTATTAATAAAGTATGACAAAGTGTGTCTTCAATTGATTTTGAAGGCATGATGTATTGAGGCATATACACGCCGAGGGTAGAAAAATGAATGCAACATGCATACGCATGTGTTTGTTAAGGATGTATTTAAAAGTGTCATGAATGCAACATGTATGCATGTGCATATCAATGGTAGATTAAAAAGTGTAAATGAATGCAACATGTATGCATGTGCATGTCCGTTGTAGATTAAAAAGTCATAAATGCAGTATGTATTCATGTAAAAGTCCGCAGATTAAAATATGTCATGAATGCGGCATGTATGCATGATCTTCATATGACTTGCTTTCACCATCTAACTATGATATATGAGAATGATTTTTTTTTGCTTTTGATAAATAATGATGTAAATGATCTTAAACTAGTAAACAAAATGCAAGATATATGAAAATTATAATATCAAAATGATTTTTATGTTGAACGAAAATGATTGTTTTTGTCTACTCTCATTGTTCTTGTTAGCTGATATTTAGCAAAGAATCAAAAGAGAACATGTTGTCATCATTGAAGATTTTTTTTTATTTTTTATTTTTTATGAATGAATGCTTTCACTCGAAAGGTATTATGTGATGGAGCGACTTGCGCAGCGGAAAACGATTTCGGACCGATGATACTCTAATTTCATCAATTTAACAAATAGTAAACATGCTCAAAAGACGAAAATAAGAAATTAGAAATACATACCCTTGTAGCTCCAATTTCTTCAAATCCGCCGGCCGATCCTCGTCACGAACTCTTCCGGCCTCTTCTCACGAATGCCTCAAGGACCACCCAAGGTAGTCCCGCTATCCTCGGCGTCGCGCAACGGAGTTGTGGGACTCCGAATAGAAGAGAAAAGGAAAAGAAAAGAGGAAGAAAGAAGAAGAAGGAGAAGAAGAAGAAAGACAGAGGGGCTTAGAGAAAGAAAAAAAATCTAATTTTTTTTTTTTTTTTTTTTATTTTTACTTTCGTAAACCCCAGCCTGCTATCTCTCAATCTCAAAATTCAATTCCTCAATTGAATACCCTTCTCTACTCTTTCTCAAGCTTTAGCCAAAACTCGTATATATATATATACTTAAGTTATATATATATATATGTCTTGCTGCATGCAAGACACATATATATATATATAATTATTATTATTATTAAAATAATAATAATAATTTTATTTATTAAACTTTTTAATAATTAAAATATATATATAATTATTAATTAAACTTTTTAATTAATAATTATTATTTAATTCAATATCAAATATTAATTAAATAATATGGCTAAACTCGGTTTTCCGAAAATCGATTTTTTTTTTTAACACATGAATTCTATTCATGTTTTTTGCCATTCCCATATTTAAATCATATTTAAATATGTTTATATTTAAATCATATTTAAATATGTTCATCCTCCTTCCATAAATCGAATTTGAACAATTCAAATCCTTTTTCTTTTAATTTTCTCTTATACTGTTGCACGGCGTTATCCGAGCTAGCCAGGAGAACTTAAAGGACCTACAGATCATGAGCTCCAACGATACGAGATTATTCGGTCAAAACTCTTTTAACCCGAATCAATCAACTTTCGTTAACCCCCGGAGACTCCACTATAGTCCGAGGGTTGCACTCCCCTCACTGTAGATATATTGTGTCCTCTTGATATAACCGTCACGGGCAAGTCGACCCTTCACAGGTTGTTCGTAATCACAGCTGGGTCGTTAAAACCGTTTAACCCCTGCGTTACGTCTTTGTTCCTTAAGTACCACTGACACCTTTAATGAACAATTGATCAGTGGTCCAACCAACAGATCAGGAACCCTCTCTAACGAGGAGAGGGTAGGCGCCTATTGTTCAAGCCCTGGAGTCAACTATTAAGGGAACAACCTATCTATTAACCCTGAAGAGCGGGTTAAGAGTAAACTCCATCTTACTACACTATGTCCCCAGCTACCTATTGGACTTTATCCCTGAGATGGTAGGCTTATTGAGCGGACATTCTGCCACTCTCACCCATACAAGTCTAAGGATACTGTCTAATAAGCAGGAGTTCATAGTAAGCTCAGGATTGAGATCGAGTTACCTAGGCCATCAGGTGAAATAGTCGGTCTCTTCAGTAAACGGCGTTATAAAGAGAGAGCGACTTTTCGTGGTTCAGTCTTACGCAAACTCATCGCGTAGGACGCCCCCGCTCGCACATCTCGATGTGAAACGACTCGGATCACATCGTTTTGTACAATACAAAACGGGCCGCATCCAATAGTGTTACCAGGATAAGGTACCCAGCCTTATCCATATACTATAGACCGTTTTGACTGTCTACTTGAGCGTGACCCACATTCATGTCATACATGAAACTCAAGTATCTATGATCGTCAAGGGTGTTGGTCATTGGTATAGATTAATGCAAACACGTTTCACTTTATTCCAGCAAACACTTTTACTGAATAAAACTTAATAACTCATTATTACTAAAAAAATAATTTACGAACATAACTGTTTACAAACCACGAGTTTTAGGACATTAAACCCAACAACTCCCAGTTGGACTTAAACGTCTGTGGTGTACATGTTGGCGAGGAGAACTATAATATCATATACCTATAGTCTTCTCCCACTATCCTATTTAGCAACCCGGAGCCCTAAACTCTTTAGGTATCTCTCAAACACTTTAGCCGTGAGAGACTTAGTAAACATATCAGCATGAAGTACTATGAGGCTTTCCATGTGACCATCACATCTCCTCATCCGCACTACTTAAGAGCTCAAAACCCTTTTTTTTTTATGTTGCTAAACAAGCTACAACAAATTTTAGCTTTTATAGAGGAATCAACAATACAACTCTTGTATTCCATTCCTTTATACTATGACAAATTATTAATCGATATAACTGACAGCTCCCACTACATAAAACATATCGGGTCATCTATCTCAGAAGAGATAGATCTTAACCCAAGAAGTGTTAATGCGTAGGGACAACACCTCATAACATCGATTACTAACAACTCTTGTCAATATCGGATGTTAGGAGACTATACTAGCGATTTGTTCTTACGACTCAGATTAATCTGAATCCTTAGAATAAACTAAGCCTCTCCCAGATCACATATCTGGAAATGGGTCGCTAGTTTATGCTTAAGTGCCAAAACTACATCCTATTACATTCTCAATGAATAGGACATTAATTACAGAAACCTATTATGAAAGCTATAGTATTGATAAAACACTTGGCCATTTATCAATAACATGTTTAAGCCATAAGATTCGATTTGAACATCAAACCTGAATCATTCAAGAATAAGTTGTTAGTTCCAATCCATAAAAGAATTGAATAAGCTAACAAAACAATTTTGTTCTTAATCTTGTATATCACTCTCAGAGAGATTATGACTTATAGACACTCTAATCAAGATAGCTAGTCTTGATTTCTATTTATCTTATCCTATATAGTATAGAACAAAAAATAGATGAGAGTAGTCTAACAACTTACGTCTGGTAACAAGTAAACAAGTTGATACACAATCAACCTCTTCACTTTGGGACAATCCCATTACCAGAAAGTCAAGCCTTAAAGGTTTTCACCTTAGAGGCTCGGTCATTTAACCTCTTGAAGATCTACAGCTTCGAACCATTGGTCCTTGTCTAAATAATCCATTGTCTAATTAAAGACAACGAATCCTCAATTCATCATCTGGTATGATAACTCGAGTTTTATAGACAAACCAATGAGTTAGGGTTTTCTCAACTATTGAGAATAACCAACTCTACTATCAACAACCCTTGTTGATTTAGATATAGCTTTCCTCTTAATACGCCTAGTCTTAACATCCATGTTGTTTTCTGAATTAATAGAACATAACAGTATACATCTTTTGAGAAATGAACCGTTCATTTAATTACATCAAAAGATACTTATATACATATGCTCAAAAATACATAAATATGTACAACTTAATTACACATATCACATATGTGATTTAGGTTCATACAGACAACAACATCATAAGCACAAAACTCCCATTGTGCAGCTGAATAGATGTCTTCTCAAGTCATCCAGCACAGAGAAACCGACAATCAAGAACTAGTTTCCTGAAAGAAAAACAAACATGATTAGTGGTTCCTGAAAAACATTCAGGTATGACATTCATAAATCCACTATACATGTTTAGACAAATAAATCTTATTTACCTTGTCGTTCTTTCTCGGCATGTTTCTCCGCAAGGTATTTTGGGCAGTTGCGCTTCCAATGCCCTTCTTCGTTACAATGGAAACACTTCCCTTTGTCCGAAGACTTTACCTTGGCCACAACAACAGGGGCTTTGCCCTTTCTCCTGTTCCTCTTCTTTTTACGAATAGTCCTACTACTCGTAGCAGTTGCTTCAGACTTACTCCCAGACCCAGCCCCCTTCAGGAACTTCTTCGAAGTGACTACATTAGCCTCCTTCTCTTTTCCTTTAGAGGCATGAAGGGTCTGGTAAGTCTGCAACTCGTGCAGAAGAGTGGTCAAGTTGAATTCTATCTTATTCATGACCATATTTGATCTGAAATTCAAGAAACTCTGCGGGAGAGATTCCAAGATAAAACTTACTTGACTCTTCTCGTCAATCGCAACTTCGTTCACTTATGCCGTCATGAAGTGGACCATCATGTTAAGGACATGTTCCCTAACAGAGGTTCCTTCCTTCATTCGAGCATTATAAACGAATTTGAGGGCTTCATGGCGAAGAGACGAGGACGGTTGTCCAAACATCTCTTGCAATGAAAACATGATTTCTTTACAGAAACCATAACCTCATGCCTCTTGGCCAAGACATCCCGCATGCTTGCCAAGATATAGACTCGGGCTTTATCATTAGCCCTAATCCAGCGATCGTACGCCTCACGAACAGTTCGTGAAGCGTTTGAGCCAGGAGTTGGAGGACAGTCCTCCGTCAAGACAAATCTCAGGTCATCTAACACAAGAATCGTATTCAAGTTGGATTTCCATGTTCCGTAATTCTCTCCGGTAAGTTTGTCGTTAGCTAATAATTGTACAAATGAGCTCGCCATGCTGAAAAAGAATGTAAACCTATTAGTGAAACGGTTTTAACCTATTTAAACTAATTAAAAATATTTAGAAGCAAATAAAGTACCCAAACTCTTTATTTACTAACAACGATACTTTAGTAAGTCAGAATGGTCCCTACCGTAGGGTAGGTGTAACGCCCCGCGTTTCGAAATTAGACAATGGTTGGAGATTGTTTATGGGATTAACCATAATGGTCACTTGGACTTAATTTGGGGAAATTAGAATTAAGTGGGTTCATTAAATTTTGGGAATTTAAGTTGTTGGGTTTTAAAGTAGGAAAAGAAAAGGAAATAGGAAGAAATGATTATTGGTTAGTTCTTATTTTGGGTTTGTAGGGAAAATTAAAGGAAACAAAAAAAAAACCCTAAGCATTGGATTCTCTCCCCTTCTTCACATCTAGCTGCAAAAGACACCTCCCATTTGGGAAATCCTTCAACCGCACACCTCTCCACCTCCCTCTCTTCCATTTTCGCCCCGACCAACACCAGACGACGCAAAACGCCGTCTCCCTCTCATCCTTGGCGTTCGGCGAGCAGTGCAGCACCAAGCGGTGCGCATCGCGGCGGATCCCCCTCGCAATGCCATTCTTGAGCCTTCTGACGACCCACGACGAGGGCGAGCGATGACTTATCTTCGGCCATCTCGCTCCTTTCAATGGCGTTCGACGAGGCACGACGCAACACCCCCAGATCTGCAGCAACTCCTCCGCGGCAACGAGCTCCAAGCGTTGACGCCATCTCCTTCGGTAAAGGACCTGCACGCGAGTTCATCCACGAATGACGACTGTGCAAGCGAACCCATGGCAGAGCTCTCCTCCGGTCATGAACGCAGGAACGCCTCCATTCCGGCGGTGATTCGCGACCCAGACGACGGTCTTCGGCGTTCGCAAACGGCGGCGACACACTCGGATGACGACGCGATTCATCTGCGGCGTTGCGAGCAAACGGCAGATCAACGAGCTCACCTTGATGGATCCAGATCTGTGTAGCCGCAACATCATCTTTCTCCGTTTTGGCCAACGAACAGACAACTCCCACCTCCGGCGTTCGATCTCAGAATTGTGAGTAGCCCAAAACATTGGCGATTGTCCTCATTTCTGGTAATTTCCAGCGGCGTTGTTCCTTCTCGGTGAGTTGCCTCTTCAAGATTCCTTTCTCTTTTAGATTCGATAGCCGTTGAATCACTTCTTTCTTTGTAGGTGCGACTTAATTCACGTGTTTCGTCAAACTTGTGTAGTTTTATTCTCTATGGTTTGGGCTTCGTCGATCAACAACCAATGGCTTTTTGAGACTGTTTGGTGTAATTCGTTTCGGGTTCATTCGAACAATTTCCAGCAAGTACCCAAGTCCATCTTGGAAAAGTTTAGTAGGTTCCGATTGGTTTTAGAGAGTTTGAATGAAGTTTAAGGCTTAATTTGGGAGCCTCTCAGTTAGCCATAGGAGTGCTTGAAACGTTTGGTAAGTGGCTTCTACTTGTTGAGTCTGTTTGTTCGATTGTTTGGCCGATGTATGTAATGTTTGCTTGATGTGTATGTAAGCATGTTGTAGATTTTAATAATTGTTCGTATGAATGGTTTATATTTTTTGCGCCTCTGATAAGACTAAGCACACCTGAGTGCTTAGCAATCTATATTGTTTTGTTATGATTTCTCTGATAAGACTAAGCACACCTGAGTGCTTAGCGTGATGTGTTGAGTTGTGTTCTGAATGGTTGATGTGATTATGAACTGGGTATGCTGTTTTGCGGTGATGTGTGGGAGTATAGTGAGTTTCATTGATTTATATGAAGAGCATGTTGGCTGAATATGATGTTTTGGATAGGGTTTAACTCAAGGTTTAGCACTATTGAGTGCTTAGTGTTGTGTGGAGTGTGTATTGAGCATGTTGTGGATGTTGTGGTGGTGATTGTGAGATATGTAGTGTGGATGGTGTGATGAACGACATGTGGTTATAGAGAATATTCATGAATACTAGTGCGCCTCGGGTCCAAATGGTCGAGGGGTAGTAAGTCACTAAGGGAAGTAGGGTGAATATCAGTGCACCTCAGGTACAAATGGTCGAGGGGTGATATGTCACCGTGGGTTAAGAAAGTGTTGGGTGCCACGGGATGGGCCAACACGTTGCAAAGTCATCGGTGCACCTTGGGTACAAATGGCCAAGGGGCGATGCAACAGTTCGAGGCCTTGGGTATAAACGGTCAAGGGTCGAACACTGAGCGCCATAGAGAAGTGTCGATGCCCTGGGTACAAATGGTCAGGGGTCGATGTGACTCGAAGGAGTTAGTCTCAGAGGGCTTGTTAGGGCCACGAGTGGATTGTGTATGTTGCAAGTCATCGGTGCGCCTTGGGTACAAATGGTCAAGGGGCGATGCAACAGTTCGAGGCCTTGGGTATAAACGGTCAAGGGTCGAACACTGAGCGCCATAGAGAAGTGTCGATGCCCTGGGTACAAATGGTCAGGGGTCGATGTGACTCGAAGGAGTTAGTCTCAGAGGGCTTGTGAGGGCCACGAGAGTTGAGTTGAGATAACTCGGTGGAGTCCGAGAGTGGACTTAGAGAAATTCAGTAGAGTCTGAGAGTGTTTGTGAACTAGAGTTGAGTTGGGGACGACTCAGCGGAGTTTGATAGGGCCGTGAGGCTTGTCTTGTGTTGCTTGAGCGAGACAGGAGCTTATTGTTGCGTTGTGATTTTCGTGAGTTCATGAATGATATAATGATATGATGTTTATGAGTTCATGAATGGTAAAATCGTACTTGTGTGGTTGACTTAGGTTTACGAGTTTGTTGTGCAAAGTATGTTGTATCTTGTTTTGTGCATGTTGAGTGGTGGCTTCTCAAGCGGGAGTTACTTACTCAGTACGCGTTATGTACTGACCCACTAACAGAATTGTGCAGATGATGAGTACTACGAATCGGGTGATGCTGACGAGGAGACCTGAGAAAGGAATACCATTAGCTAGATTTCGTTCGATGTATTTGACTTGCTAGATTCTTATTGTTGGTCGAGATTAGATAACATTGATGTTGTTAATAGAAGTAAGCTAGACTCGTACTAAAATTGTAATTGATTCGGAAAAGGTTAATAAGGTTGAATGTACCTGTTATGCTGAGTTAGTTTCATGGTAAAGCTTGGGTTGTTCTCTGTTGGTTATATATGGATGATGTTGTATGTATGTTGCCTTCTTCAGGTGTTGGAAAAATTGGAGGGTTTTTGTAAATACGTTGTTATGTTGCCGAATTTTTCGGAGCACATTGCTTTTATTTCAAATAAACTTAAGGGTTAGTTATAATAACGTGCTCGTGATTAATCTAAAATTACGGGTCGTTACAGTTGGTATCAGAGCGGAGTTGTTCCTGTAGACTAACCTAGATCCTAGGTTGTTAAGTAGATAATTAAGTGGTTAAGGCTAATGGTCTTTCTCGGTCTTCTCTCCATCACCAGGTAAGTATACTCATTATGTTATATATTTGTTTCCATTATTGCTATATTGTTTGATTTACCTTGCTTGTTGCTTTGAATGATCATTGCTTGACTTTCTTGCTTTATTGGATTATGTTGTGTTTTGCATGTTATCTTGAATTATGAGTAGTTAAGCATAGGTAGTTCCCTCTAGGTTGTTAGTTAGTGGTGCGTTTTATGCATGTTGTGTACTTAAGTTTTAGTTGCTTCTTTTGGCTCGCTAGCTGGTTGTGTGCTATTCTTGAGCTTGTTGTTTGCTAGCAGGCATGGGACGCCCATAGTTTACTAGATAACTTGGACTTTGGTTTGGTGTTTGCTGTGTTGGTAGGTGTAAGTTGTTGCTTTCAAGTTAGGGTTTGATCCTCTGCATCATGGAATTAATAGGTTGACTTCAAGCTTCTAGTAATTGAAACCAAGACCCTAAGTAACCAAGAATTTTCCTTGTCAAAAACTGTATAGGGTAGCAACCATCAAGAAAGATTTGTTTGGATAAGAAAGGAAGGAAGTCAGACCAAGTATTCAAGTTGTTAGACTTGGTTAGATATGGAATCGTTCTTGGAAGCTTGTTAGATAGTTGTTTTTCTTCCTTTATAAGTAAGCTTCGTGTTTTCTAAGTGGTTTTTAGTAGAGCGGTGGTAACGTTTTCCTTGTTGGATCTGAAAACTTTGGAGTTGTCCCATTATCCAAGACACCTTATGGAATGTCACCAACTTGATTGAAGGGACTTGAGATGTAATTGAGAGATGTTTTGGACAAGGGGTTGGTTCGCCGAATTGTAATCTTTAGAACTGCCTTGTCTTGGTTTTGTTTGGGATTTGAGTAAGGTAATAGTGAACTAAACGCTAAGTTTTCTAAGTGAGTATGGTTGGACAAGGTCATTTTTACTTCGAGTGTGAAACGTGAGTAAAGCATTTATGATTTAAAACGATGACTGAATTCAGATCCAAGGTTAACTGTTCTCGATGGAGCCAAGTATCTAGAACTCTTCCAATACCTTACTTTCGAGGACGAAAGTTTTCTAAGGTGGGGAGTCTGTAACGCCCCGCGTTTCGAAATTAGACAATGGTTGGAGATTGTTTATGGGATTAACCATAATGGTCACTTGGACTTAATTTGGGGAAATTAGAATTAAGTGGGTTCATTAAATTTTGGGAATTTATGTTGTTGGGTTTTAAAGTAGGAAAAGAAAAGGAAATAGGAAGAAATGATTATTGGTTAGTTCTTATTTTGGGTTTGTAGGGAAAATTAAAGGAAACAAAAAAAAAACCCTAAGCATTGGATTCTCTCCCCTTCTTCACATCTAGCTGCAAAAGACAACTCCCATTTGGGAAATCCTTCAACCGCACACCTCTCCACCTCCCTCTCTTCCATTTTCGCCCCGACCAACACCAGACGACGCAAAACGCCGTCTCCCTCTCATCCTTGGCGTTCGGCGAGCAGTGCAGCACCAAGCGGTGCGCATCGCGGTGGATCCCCCTCGCAACGCCATTCTTGAGCCTTCTGACGACCCACGACGAGGGCGAGCGATGACTTATCTTCGGCCATCTCGCTCCCTTCAATGGCGTTCAACGAGGCACGACGCAACACCCCCAGATCTGCAGCAACTCCTCCGCGGCAACGAGCTCCAAGCGTTGACGCCATCTCCTTCGGTAAAGGACCTGCACGCGAGTTCATCCACGAATGACGGCTGTGCAAGCGAACCCATGGCAGAGCTCTCCTCCGGTCATGAACGCAGGAACGCCTCCATTCCGGCGGTGATTCGCGACCCAGACGACGGTCTTCGGCGTTCGCAAACGGCGGAGACACACTCGGATGACGACACGATTCATCTGCGGCGTTGCGAGCAAACGACAGATCAACGAGCTCACCTTGATGGATCCAGATCTGTGTAGCCGCAACATCATCTTTCTCCGTTTTGGCCAACGAACAGACAACTCCCACCTCCGGCGTTCGATCTCAGAATTGTGAGTAGCCCAAAACATTGGCGATTGTCCTCATTTCTGGTAATTTCCAGCGGCGTTGTTCCTTCTCGGTGAGTTGCCTCTTCAAGATTCCTTTCTCTTTTAGATTCGATAGCCGTTGAATCACTTCTTTCTTTGTAGGTGCGACTTAATTCACGTGTTTCGTCAAACTTGTGTAGTTTTATTCTCTATGGTTTGGGCTTCGTCGATCAACAACCAACGGCTTTTTGAGACTGTTTGGTGTAATTCGTTTTGGGTTCATTCGAACAATTTCCAGCAAGTACCCAAGTCCATCTTGGAAAGGTTTAGTAGGTTCCGATTGGTTTTAGAGAGTTTGAATGAAGTTTAAGGCTTAATTTGGGAGCCTCTCGGTTAGCCATAGGAGTGCTTGAAACGTTTGGTAAGTGGCTTCTACTTGTTGAGTCTGTTTGTTCGATTGTTTGGCCGATGTATGTAATGTTTGCTTGATGTGTATGTAAGCATGTTGTAGATTTTAATAATTGTTCGTATGAATGGTTTATATTTTTTGCGCCTCTGATAAGACTAAGCACACCTGAGTGCTTAGCAATCTATATTGTTTTGTTATGATTTCTCTGATAAGACTAAGCACACCTGAGTGCTTAGCGTGATGTGTTGAGTTGTGTTCTGAATGGTTGATGTGATTATGAACTGGGTATGCTGTTTTGCGGTGATGTGTGGGAGTATAGTGAGTTTCATTGATTTATATGAAGAGCATGTTGGCTGAATATGATGTTTTGGATAGGGTTTAACTCAAGGTTTAACACTATTGAGTGCTTAGTGTTGTGTGGAGTGTGTATTGAGCATGTTGTGGTGGTGATTGTGAGATATGTAGTGTGGATGGTGTGATGAACGACATGTGGTTATAGAGAATATTCAGTGAATACTAGTGCGCCTCGGGTCCAAATGGTCGAGGGGTAGTAAGTCACTAAGGGAAGTAGGGTGAATATCAGTGCACCTCGGGTACAAATGGTCGAGGGGTGATATGTCACCGTGGGTTAAGAAAGTGTTGGGTGCCACGGGATGGGCCAACACGTTGCAAAGTCATCGGTGCACCTTGGGTACAAATGGCCAAGGGGCGATGCAACAGTTCGAGGCCTTGGGTATAAACGGTCAAGGGTCGAACACTGAGCGCCATAGAGAAGTGTCGAGGCCCTGGGTACAAATGGTCAGGGGTCGATGTGACTCGAAGGAGTTAGTCTCAGAGGGCTTGTTAGGGCCACGAGTGGATTGTGTATGTTGCAAGTCATCGGTGCGCCTTGGGTACAAATGGTCAAGGGGCGATGCAACAGTTCGAGGCCTTGGGTATAAACGGTCAAGGGTCGAACACTGAGCGCCATAGAGAAGTGTCGATGCCCTGGGTACAAATGGTCAGGGGTCGATGTGACTCGAAGGAGTTAGTCTCAGAGGGCTTGTGAGGGCCACGAGAGTTGAGTTGAGATAACTCGGTGGAGTCCGAGAGTGGACTTAGAGAAATTCAGTAGAGTTGGGGACGACTCAGCGGAGTTTGATAGGGCCGTGAGGCTTGTCTTGTGTTGCTTGAGCGAGACAAGAGCTTATTGTTGCGTTGTGATTTTCGTGAGTTCATGAATGATATAATGATATGATGTTTATGAGTTCATGAATGGTAAAATCGTACTTGTGTGGTTGACTTAGGTTTACGAGTTTGTTGTGCAAAGTATGTTGTATCTTGTTTTGTGCATGTTGAGTGGTGGCTTCTCAAGCGGGAGTTACTTACTCAGTACGCGTTATGTACTGACCCACTAACAGAATTGTGCAGATGATGAGTACTACGAATCGGGTGATGCTGACGAGGAGACCTGAGAAAGGAATACCATTAGCTAGATTTCGTTCGATGTATTTGACTTGCTAGATTCTTATTGTTGGTCGAGATTAGATAACATTGATGTTGTTAATAGAAGTAAGCTAGACTCGTACTAAAATTGTAATTGATTCGGAAAAGGTTAATAAGGTTGAATGTACCTGTTATGCTGAGTTAGTTTCATGGGAAAGCTTGGGTTGTTCTCTGTTGGTTATATATGGATGATGTTGTATGTATGTTGCCTTCTTCAGGTGTTGGAAAAATTGGAGGGTTTTTGTAAATACGTTGTTATGCTGCCGAATTTTTCGGAGCACATTGCTTTTATTTCAAATAAACTTAAGGGTTAGTTATAATAACGTGCTCGTGATTAATCTAAAATTACGGGTCGTTACAGTTGGTATCAGAGCGGAGTTGTTCCTGTAGACTAACCTAGATCCTAGGTTGTTAAGTAGATAATTAAGTGGTTAAGGCTAATGGTCTTTCTCGGTCTTCTCTCCATCACCAGGTAAGTATACTCATTATGTTATATATTTGTTTCCATTATTGCTATATTGTTTGATTTACCTTGCTTGTTGCTTTGAATGATCATTGCTTGACTTTCTTGCTTTATTGGATTATGTTGTGTTTTGCATGTTATCTTGAATTATGAGTAGTTAAGCATAGGTAGTTCCCTCTAGGTTGTTAGTTAGTGGTGCGTTTTATGCATGTTGTGTACTTAAGTTTTAGTTGCTTCTTTTGGCTCGCTAGCTGGTTGTGTGCTATTCTTGAGCTTGTTGTTTGCTAGCAGGCATGGGACGCCCATAGTTTACTAGATAACTTGGACTTTGGTTTGGTGTTTGCTGTGTTGGTAGGTGTAAGTTGTTGCTTTCAAGTTAGGGTTTGATCCTCTGCATCATGGAATTAATAGGTTGACTTCAAGCTTCTAGTAATTGAAACCAAGACCCTAAGTAACCAAGAATTTTCCTTGTCAAAAACTGTATAGGGTAGCAACCATCAAGAAAGATTTGTTTGGATAAGAAAGGAAGGAAGTCAGACCAAGTATTCAAGTTGTTAGACTTGGTTAGATATGGAATCGTTCTTGGAAGCTTGTTAGATAGTTGTTTTTCTTCCTTTATAAGTAAGCTTCGTGTTTTCTAAGTGGTTTTTAGTAGAGCGGTGGTAACGTTTTCCTTGTTGGATCTGAAAACTTTGGAGTTGTCCCATTATCCAAGACACCTTATGGAATGTCACCAACTTGATTGAAGGGACTTGAGATGTAATTGAGAGATGTTTTGGACAAGGGGTTGGTTCGCCGAATTGTAATCTTTAGAACTGCCTTGTCTTGGTTTTGTTTGGGATTTGAGTAAGGTAATAGTGAACTAAACGCTAAGTTTTCTAAGTGAGTATGGTTGGACAAGGTCATTTTTACTTCGAGTGTGAAACGTGAGTAAAGCATTTATGATTTAAAACGATGACTGAATTCAGATCCAAGGTTAACTGTTCTCGATGGAGCCAAGTATCTAGAACTCTTCCAATACCTTACTTTCGAGGACGAAAGTTTTCTAAGGTGGGGAGTCTGTAACGCCCCGCGTTTCGAAATTAGACAATGGTTGGAGATTGTTTATGGGATTAACCATAATGGTCACTTGGACTTAATTTGGGGAAATTAGAATTAAGTGGGTTCATTAAATTTTGGGAATTTATGTTGTTGGGTTTTAAAGTAGGAAAAGAAAAGGAAATAGGAAGAAATGATTATTGGTTAGTTCTTATTTTGGGTTTGTAGGGAAAATTAAAGGAAACAAAAAAAAAAAACCCTAAGCATTGGATTCTCTCCCCTTCTTCACATCTAGCTGCAAAAGACAACTCCCATTTGGGAAATCCTTCAACCGCACACCTCTCCACCTCCCTCTCTTCCATTTTCGCCCCGACCAACACCAGACGACGCAAAACGCCGTCTCCCTCTCATCCTTGGCGTTCGGCGAGCAGTGCAGCACCAAGCGGTGCGCATCGCGGTGGATCCCCCTCGCAACGCCATTCTTGAGCCTTCTGACGACCCACGACGAGGGCGAGCGATGACTTATCTTCGGCCATCTCGCTCCCTTCAATGGCGTTCGACGAGGCACGACGCAACACCCCCAGATCTGCAGCAACTCCTCCGCGGCAACGAGCTCCAAGCGTTGACGCCATCTCCTTCGGTAAAGGACCTGCACGCGAGTTCATCCACGAATGACGGCTGTGCAAGCGAACCCATGGCAGAGCTCTCCTCTGGTCATGAACGCAGGAACGCCTCCATTCCGGCGGTGATTCGCGACCCAGACGACGGTCTTCGGCGTTCGCAAACGGCGGAGACACACTCGGATGACGACGCGATTCATCTGCGGCGTTGCGAGCAAACGACAGATCAACGAGCTCACCTTGATGGATCCAGATCTGTGTAGCCGCAACATCATCTTTCTCCGTTTTGGCCAACGAACAGACAACTCCCACCTCCGGCGTTCGATCTCAGAATTGTGAGTAGCCCAAAACATTGGCGATTGTCCTCATTTCTGGTAATTTCCAGCGGCGTTGTTCCTTCTCGGTGAGTTGCCTCTTCAAGATTCCTTTCTCTTTTAGATTCGATAGCCGTTGAATCACTTCTTTCTTTGTAGGTGCGACTTAATTCACGTGTTTCGTCAAACTTGTGTAGTTTTATTCTCTATGGTTTGGGCTTCGTCGATCAACAACCAACGACTTTTTGAGACTGTTTGGTGTAATTCGTTTTGGGTTCATTCGAACAATTTCCAGCAAGTACCCAAGTCCATCTTGGAAAGGTTTAGTAGGTTCCGATTGGTTTTAGAGAGTTTGAATGAAGTTTAAGGCTTAATTTGGGAGCCTCTCGGTTAGCCATAGGAGTGCTTGAAACGTTTGGTAAGTGGCTTCTACTTGTTGAGTCTGTTTGTTCGATTGTTTGGCCGATGTATGTAATGTTTGCTTGATGTGTATGTAAGCATGTTGTAGATTTTAATAATTGTTCGTATGAATGGTTTATATTTTTTGCGCCTCTGATAAGACTAAGCACACCTGAGTGCTTAGCAATCTATATTGTTTTGTTATGATTTCTCTGATAAGACTAAGCACACCTGAGTGCTTAGCGTGATGTGTTGAGTTGTGTTCTGAATGGTTGATGTGATTATGAACTGGGTATGCTGTTTTGCGGTGATGTGTGGGAGTATAGTGAGTTTCATTGATTTATATGAAGAGCATGTTGGCTGAATATGATGTTTTGGATAGGGTTTAACTCAAGGTTTAGCACTATTGAGTGCTTAGTGTTGTGTGGAGTGTGTATTGAGCATGTTGTGGATGTTGTGGTGGTGATTGTGAGATATGTAGTGTGGATGGTGTGATGAACGACATGTGGTTATAGAGAATATTCAGTGAATACTAGTGCGCCTCGGGTCCAAATGGTCGAGGGGTAGTAAGTCACTAAGGGAAGTAGGGTGAATATCAGTGCACCTCGGGTACAAATGGTCGAGGGGTGATATGTCACCGTGGGTTAAGAAAGTGTTGGGTGCCACGGGATGGGCCAACACGTTGCAAAGTCATCGGTGCACCTTGGGTACAAATGGCCAAGGGGCGATGCAACAGTTCGAGGCCTTGGGTATAAACGGTCAAGGGTCGAACACTGAGCGCCATAGAGAAGTGTCGAGGCCCTGGGTACAAATGGTCAGGGGTCGATGTGACTCGAAGGAGTTAGTCTCAGAGGGCTTGTTAGGGCCACGAGTGGATTGTGTATGTTGCAAGTCATCGGTGCGCCTTGGGTACAAATGGTCAAGGGGCGATGCAACAGTTCGAGGCCTTGGGTATAAACGGTCAAAGGTCGAACACTGAGCGCCATAGAGAAGTGTCGATGCCCTGGGTACAAATGGTCAGGGGTCGATGTGACTCGAAGGAGTTAGTCTCAGAGGGCTTGTGAGGGCCACGAGAGTTGAGTTGAGATAACTCGGTGGAGTCCGAGAGTGGACTTAGAGAAATTCAGTAGAGTCTGAGAGTGTTTGTGAACTAGAGTTGAGTTGGGGACGACTCAGCGGAGTTTGATAGGGCCGTGAGGCTTGTCTTGTGTTGCTTGAGCGAGACAGGAGCTTATTGTTGCGTTGTGATTTTCGTGAGTTCATGAATGATATAATGATATGATGTTTATGAGTTCATGAATGGTAAAATCGTACTTGTGTGGTTGACTTAGGTTTACGAGTTTGTTGTGCAAAGTATGTTGTATCTTGTTTTGTGCATGTTGAGTGGTGGCTTCTCAAGCGGGAGTTACTTACTCAGTACGCGTTATGTACTGACCCACTAACAGAATTGTGCAGATGATGAGTACTACGAATCGGGTGATGCTGACGAGGAGACCTGAGAAAGGAATACCATTAGCTAGATTTCGTTCGATGTATTTGACTTGCTAGATTCTTATTGTTGGTCGAGATTAGATAACATTGATGTTGTTAATAGAAGTAAGCTAGACTCGTACTAAAATTGTAATTGATTCGGAAAAGGTTAATAAGGTTGAATGTACCTGTTATGCTGAGTTAGTTTCATGGTAAAGCTTGGGTTGTTCTCTGTTGGTTATATATGGATGATGTTGTATGTATGTTGCCTTCTTCAGGTGTTAGAAAAATTGGAGGGTTTTTGTAAATACGTTGTTATGCTGCCGAATTTTTCGGAGCACATTGCTTTTATTTCAAATAAACTTAAGGGTTAGTTATAATAACGTGCTCGTGATTAATCTAAAATTACGGGTCGTTACAGTAGGTGAGCACTCCTTTACTAAATCAAGACATTATTGACTAAATGCTATCACCAGAATAACTCATATTCCTATAGCATCTTAGTTATCGTTTTTGGTCTGAATTTACTAACTCCTTAGCAAATCCCGTAAGTGTGACCCTCCATTTTTAGAATGCACAGAACGGCCCCAACATAGCAACCGTATGGAATGTCAGTGTTGGGAATGGCCCTATGTTTCTTTATCCATAAATGGTGACTGAGGTGTTCGATCTCCCATGCCCAGCCCTCCGTTTGGATGGTGCCCCTAGGGCAGCCTGCAGGCGGAACATGGGAATCTCACGGTTCAATCCAACGGAGGAGACCATAGGAAGCACCGACGCACTTCCTTCTCCCACTTACTATAGACACTTACTCCATTCACCTTGCTATTGAAAGTTGCAAACACCACCCGTCTGGAGATGCCCCATATGGCATCATGAGGCCAAGCAAAATTCTCACGTTGTGAACTATAGGGAGTGCGTAGCAGGAGAGGGATATATCATATATTCCTTCTCAACACTTCTACTAAGCATCGTAAGACGGTAATTTTAGAGTAAATACTCCAGGTTTTATTCGGCTAAGAATATAAAACCTAAAGTCTAGGCAAACTATTTACCTGAGATGTCTAGGTTGTTAACAAATTTAATTAACCTCACACCTCTCCCGCACGCTCATAAAGCCTGATTAACTTTACTCAAGTACGGGTTAGTCCCCAGGTAGGAGGTGATCCGTCAATTCAAGTCCTCCAACCTTAGACAAGAGTTCACCGGGTGAGTTTCTCATAACCTTAGCATTTACGAGATATCGACCTATTTTATCTAATAAAACAGACCGAACCATTTAACCCTAAATGAGCATGCCACTTATCTTTGTTATATATTTTAAAAGTCTAAGTCATTTTTACAACGCTTGCAAAAATTAGACTTTTTATAATAACAAACTTCTATATGCTTCTCAAACATACATTCGCTAAGGCATGGCTAGTTGGATATTTAACTTCATAATCAATATAACACTTATATCGATTATGCTTTTTAAACATACAACTCCTAATTCATAAATTAATATAACACTTATATCAATTCTCATGAATTAAGCATGCATTCTATACATTATAACATTTATAATACACCATATGCATAAAACTAATGTTGAATGTTTTAATTTCATAAACCCCAGCCCGCTATCTTTCAATCTCAAAATTCAATTTTTTGAGAGGGGCTGAGAGAAAGAAAAAAAAAAATCAATTTTTTTTTTTTTTTTTTTTTTTTTACTTTCGTAAACCCCAGCCCGCTATCTCTCAATCTCAAAATTCAATTCCTCAATTGAATACCCTTCTCTACTCTTTCTCAAGGTTTAGCCAAAACTCATATATATATATATGTATGTATATATATATATATGTATGTATATATATATATGTATGTATATAGATATGTATGTATGTATATATATATATATGTATGTATATATATATATATATATGTATGTATGTATATATATATATATATGTATGTATATATATATATATATATATGTGTATATATATATATATATATACATATGTATATATATATGTCTTGCTGCAGGCAAGACACATACATGTATATAATTATTATTATTATTAAAAATAATAATAATAATTTTATTTATTAAACTTTTTAATAAATAAAATATATATAATTATTAATTAAACTTTTTAATTAATAATTATTATTTAATTCAATATCAAATATTAATTAAATAATATGGCTAAACTCGGTTTTTCGAAAACTGATTTTTTTTTTTTAACACATGAATCCTATTCATTTTTTTGGCCATTCCCATATTTAAATAATATTTAAATATGTTTATATTTAAATCATATTTAAATATGTTCATCCTCCTTCCATAAACCGAATTTGAACAATTCAAATTCTTTTTCTTTTAATTTTCTCTTATACTATTGCACGGCGTTATCCGAGCTAGCCAGGAGAACCTAAAGGACCTACAGATCATGAGCTCCAACGATACGAGATTATTCGGTCAAAACTCTTTCAACCCGAATCAATCAACTTTCGTTAACCCCCGGAGACTCCACTATAGTCCGAGGGCTGCACTCCACTCACTGTAGATATATTGTGTCCTCTTGATATAACCGTCACGGGCAAGTCGACCCTTCACAGGTTGTTCGTAATCACAGCTGGGTCGTTAAAACCGTTTAACCCCTGTGTTACGTCTTTGTTCCTTAAGTACCACTGACACCTCTAATGAACAATTGATAAGTGGTCCAACCAACAGATCAGGAACCCTCTCTAACGAGGAGAGGGTAGGCGCCTATTGTTCAAGCCCCGGAGTCAGCTATTAAGGGAACAACCTATCTACTAACCCTGAAGAGCGGGTTAGGAGTAAACTCCATCTTACTACACTATGTCCCCAGCTACCTATTGGACTTTACCCCTGAGATGGTAGGCTTATTGAGTGGACATTCTGCCACTCTCACCCATACAAGTCTAAGGATACTGTCTAATAAGCAAGAGTTCATAGTAAGCTCAGGATTTAGATCGAGTTACCTAGGCCATCAGGTGAAATAGTCGGCCTCTTCAGTAAACGACGTTATAAAGAGAGAGCGACTTTTCGTGGTTCATTCTTACGCAAACTCATCGCGTAGGACGCCTCCGCTCGCACATCTCGATGTGAAACGACTCGGATCACATCGTTTTGTACAATACAAAACGGGCCGCATCCAATAGTGTTACCAGGATAAGGTACCCAGCCTTATCCATATACTATAGACCGTTTTGACTGTCTACTTGAGCTTGACCCACATTCATGTCATACATGAAACTCAAGTATCTATGATCGTCAAGGGTGTTGGTCATTGGTATAGATTAATGCAAACACGTTTCACTTTATTCCAGCAAACACTTTTACTGAATAAAACTTAATAACTCATTATTACTAAAAAAATAATTTACAAACATAACTGTTTACAAACCACGAGTTTTAGGACATTAAACCCAACATTATGTATGTCAATCGTAGATTACTCAACCATATTAGGCATGGTGGATTTTTTAGAAGTGTCTCATGTGCTAGTTTAGAGAACTATCAAAGGTAATTGATAGTATTGAATATCTTACTTGATTAGTTGTTTCATAATTCAGTCTTGTAATAGACACAGTGGTTTGAATACAAGAAAATTAGTTTGAGTTCGAATTAAGTATGAAATGGTAAACAGTACATGTTTTCTTCGTAATGAAAAAAACAGAGGAGAATGTGGTCTTCAAATCTCCTAAACAATAAGAGATTAATTATAAATTTTTAATATTCGAGTAAGAGATGAAATATGATCCAATGGAAGACGAATGAAGTGACTCCAATTCTTTGGACAATAATTTTGAGAACATGAAGAAGCTCCTTAGGAAATCATCTCATGTATATAATCTCCTTTCTTTGAGTAAGCTCGAGGTCTTCGATAAACGTAATAATATATCTTCATCTTTACTTGGTCTGGTGTGACAAAGATGAATGATTTTGCCCAAATGTGGAAAATGCGACGCCTTTGCCCCAATGCGTTGATGGTGGTTTTTCTCCAGTATGGCAAAAACGAAGGCTTTGCTCCAGTTTGTTGATTTAAAGGTGAGATTTTTAAGCATTTTGCGATGGAGCTTTTTAATCTCAATTTTTTTTTTTTTTAAGAAATGACGCAATCAAATGCTTCAGTTTGTTGATGTTGATTTTGCCCCCAGCGTAGATGGTGGCCTTGTTCCAGTTTGTTGATATTGGTCTTGCTCCAATGTAGCAAAGATGAAGATTTTGCTCCAGCTTGTTGATGGTAGCTTTGCTTCAGTATGGCAAAGATAAAGGCTTTGCTGGAGTTTGTCGATGGTAGCTTTGCTCCAGTGTGCTAAAGACGACGACTTTGCTCCAGTTTGCAAAGTTGAAAATTTTGTCCCAATTTGGCGAAGATAGAGGCTTTGCCCCAATTGGTTGCTTTGCAAAGGAGATTTTCCAAGCATTTTGAGATGTAGTTCCTTGATCTACCGATTACACAATTTTGCAGCATTTTTTTTTTTTTTTTGCTAAACAATATTTCTTTTATTTAGCAAGAAATTGTGAAATCACAATACAACATAATTGATAACATTTAGTTACCCTTTACAACTCCTTGTAGTCCTTCCTCGCCGTTTATTTGGCTATGATTCTTGGTATCGAGGATGTCCCGCGAGCAAAACTCATTGAAAGAAATTGAGACTTCAAGATGATTTTCACAGTTACCGACTCATTAGTTCTCAAAACTATTATCTTAGAACTTGGAATCACTTTCTAATCGAGGAAAGAGAAATGAAAAATGATAAGAATGGAAAGAAATGAGATTTGGATAAAGTTAAGTCGAATATGAGGAATATATGAGAAATTACAAGTCTTAATTATGAAGCAGTAGATCACAATAGTTCAATACTATTTCATTACATTTGAAGTTCTCTTGAATCATTTGGGATGCTTGCCATCTAATTAAATGTGGCAAGTTTAGCAAAAAGGTATATAAATGTAGAGAAACATCATATAAGTGTAGATGTCGAGTTTAGTCCAGGATTTTGTGATGGATCAAGATAAATTGCCTCAAAGTTTATGTGGCATGAGGTTCATGGTTTCACTGTGAATAATTTGGACTCTAAGTGCAAAAGGGTGTTTACCCTAGTGTGAAGATTAAAACTTTGTTCTATTGGTGTATGGTAGTTGGTGGTATGATGTTTAGCACATGAGAAAATAATGAAGGTCAAAATGAAGCTTGAGAAAGGTATTTTTGAGAAGTTATAAAATGGTTGAGACTTTGACAATTTCTTATAAAAGAGTAGTGAAAGCACTCATCCTTTTTTTTTCTATTTTTTTTCATTCCCTCCAAATGAGGATTCTGAAGGGAATGAACTCTTCATTCCCCGCAGCGGAAGCGTTTGGAATCGTTACTTTGGTTTATTTAGAATTAAACTAAAACAAGTTTAAGCATATTACCTTTGAAGACTACAAAGCTCTTCTTGTGTTCCTTTTTCCACGAGATCTTCCTCGCTATGACTCGAACACGGGATCAAGCTTGTGGGAGCTCTTTGAAATAATGAGAGAACAATTCTCTGCAGAAAGTGAGTAGTGTGTTTGGCCAACCCTTTGGCTAAACCTAAATGTCTTATTTATAATAAGACTTTTAAGAATTAATTTTATTTTACAAAATACATTTTAATATCTAATATATTAAAATATGCATTTTATATTTATTTGAATCTTATTCAAATATTATAAAATTAATCTTTTATAATATACTTTAAACCAATTTGAATCTCATTCAAATAACATATGTATATAGTTTTTAATATTAATGTATCATATACATAAACTATTTCCTCTAATATTTAATGTATCAAATACAATAAATATATTTTACTCTTCTACATTTAATATATCAAATATATTAAATATTAATTTGAATATTTCAAATTTTTCTTTCAACTAAATTGATCCTTTTAGTGTTACTATGAGCTAGCAAGGGGACCTTATGGACCTACAGATTTATAAGCTCCAATGATACAAAATTAATTAATTAAACTCTTTAATTAATTGACTTTCATTCATTAACTCTAGGTCACTCCACTATAGGCCTAGAGTTGCACTCTCATGCACTGTAGGACAAGTTGTATCCATGGATATAACCATTACATGCAAGTCGATCCTTCACGAGTTGTTCGTAATTACAGTTGGGTCAAAAGTCCGTTTTACCCCTGTAATTACATCTTACACCTTAAGTACCACTGATTCTCTAATGAACAACCTGTTTATGATCCAACCATAAACGAAGTCCCTCTCGGGCCAGTGAGAGGGTGGGGCCCCGTTGTTCAAGTCCCGAAATCAGCACTTAAGGGAACTACTCATCTACTTTCCCTATATGGGAAGGAGTGAATTCCATCTTGTGAAACTTATGTTCCCAACTCCCTATTTGGTCAAGTCCCCAAAATGGTAGGCTTATTGAATCGGCTATAAAGGTCATTCTCACCCATACAAATCAAAGGACGAGCCCTCACAGGCAGGAGTTCATAACTCACTCAGGATTAAGATCGAGTCACATATGATCATCCTGTGAAATATTAATCTTCTCAAATAACGAATTTATAAAGAGAGATTATATATTTCGTGGTCCAGTCTTATACAAACTCATTGTATAGGATACCCCCACTCACATGTCTCTACATGAATGATTTGGATCAAATCATTTGTAACAATTACAAAGTGGGCCATATCAATAGTGTTACCAAGATAAGGCACCCAACCTTATCCATATACTATAGACCCTTTAGGTTATTACTTGAACATGATCCTCCCGTATGTCAACTACATACAGTTCAAGATTACACTAATAACCTTGGATTTTATTTATATAATGAATATTATAAATTGCAAATAATAATAATAAAATAACTATCAACTAATTTTTAATTAATTACGAGGTTTTAAGGCATAAATCCCAACAATCTCCCACTTGCACTAAAGCCGGTGAGACATGTATCCTAGGGCATACTCTACACCCAACATGTTCTCCCACTTGCCATAGTGAAGACGAGACATGTCTCATAATCCTAGACATTTTAGGTGGCTTTCAAACACTTTAGCCTGGAAAGTCTTTTTATATAGATCAAAACGATTGTCAATTAAAAGTCATCTTGGTCCTACCACGATTCTTTCTCTCTCAGGATACCCTATATATTGATGTTATCTAAGTTCCTTAAGTTTAGCCATTACATAGTCTTAACTATATCTGAAACATCTTTCAGACCAATAAGAAATTATTTGAGTTATGCAAGTTCTTTACTTCATAAGTAAGAACATTTAACTTGCATACCATACTCCATCATCTAGGGTAAACATAGATTTCCATAAATCTTTGTTAAAACCAGTGCATCTCGTAAAGATCAAATCTTTAACCTCATGCACAAAAATATAATTTCTCATTTTATCCATAAATATTTTGAGAAAAGTTTTTATTTTTTTGCGCAATGGTCATACCATTGGGTTAACTAATAAATGCTAACCAATTTTACTGTCAAATGTCATGTCTCAAGTGTACATTAGATTTTCTCCCACTCAAACGTAGATAGTCAATCTTATGTTCTCAACATTTTGAAATGTCTTAGGACACTATTCCTTAGACAATCTAAACTTCATGTAAGAATGATACATTATTATTTTTGAAGTACTACATCATAAACTTGACAACAAATTTGTCAATATAAGATGTGTGGGACATAAATAACATTTTGTCCTCGAAAACTCTATTTTAGGACATACCTAGTAATTTAAATCATTCATTTGGAATTGGTTAGGTAGTCAACATTTTATGTTGGATTCAAATCTTACAGCATTCACAATGGGTAATAAGTCATCCACATAAAATATGAGAAAATTTCACTAAGTAATTAATGATTTTCTTGCCTATACAATATCATTAATATTTATTCAAAGTCATAGTTTTTTATACTTTTATCAAACCTTACATTCAAAAATCTAGTGATCAAATTCATTTCATAAATGAACCTTTACTGCTTGCAAACCTTTTGCTTTTGATTTTTGAAATCGAACTCATGTAATTGATTTGTAAATGCATTCTTTAAGATTTCTATTCAACAAAGATTTCTTAAACATTCACTTGACATATCTCATATGCAACTATGAATTAGGAAATGCTTATATACTCTAATATGACAACAAATGAGAAAGTTTATCCTTAGTTTACTTTCTCCATCTATATTTGTCATTGGTCTTATTTTGAAGGTCTGTACCTTCTTATTTACAAATTTTTTCCTTTTGTAGATATATTCAAAACCTATGAGTTTTACCCCATCACGAATATCTACAAGTTCTAGATAAAGATGAGTACATTTACTCTATCTCGAGATTTATGACTTTGGTCTACTAGTCTTTGTCATTGACCCTCATTTCAACTTTGAGGTCAAGAAGCCCTACATTTTGTCATCTAATACAACAACTTAGGCTTCATATAAGCTCTTGTAACGGTCGGGTCATCTCATAACTCTCCCACTACGATGAGGCTTATCCAATTCATGACTAGGATCCATTTGACTATCAAATGTAATTAAATTGTTAACAACTTTTGTTAACTATTTAGTGGCTTCACTTGGAACCAACTTTTCAACACTATTGAACATATTCAAGTTTCAGCATGTATGCTTAAAAAACCCTAAAACTCGAAGGGTTGTAAACTAACTTTACTACTCTTCTATAATCTCAAAGTTGTCTCATGGACACCTTTTAGATAGAATCATGTTCACTATACAATCTATATTGTATATCCTAACAAGAGTCTGATAATAACGTGTAATTCTTTATTGTTCTGACCATGTCTAACAAGGTCTTGTTTCTCCTCTTACAGCACAATTTCACACAATTGTACTTTGTGCTAGAGTTGAGATAAAATCTCACTTTCTATCAATTAGTCTTAGTACATAAGGTTCCTGTACATTTCACTGTGATCTGATCATAGTGTTTTGATAGATTTACCTAATTGACCTTCAACTTGAGTCTTATATTACTTGAACTTTTCAAAATATTCAGACTTATGTTGCATTAGGTTACGATACTTATTTCTTGAATAATCATCAGCTAGAGTGATGAAATATTCATTAGTGTTCTTTGGCCTGTAGGCTTTTCCAACAAAAACCTATTAATTATCTTGCATGAAAGGCAAGATCTCTAGACATATAAAGTAATTAACTCTAACATTTAGAGAATCACTTTGTAGTATTCTTTTTATTCAAATTGATCACAATCAATCTTGAATGCCAAAGACAAGTATCATATTTTAGGATAATATAAATTGTCTTTATATTCTGGATTCTATAATCCTAAATATCTCAATGTGTAGTATTTTATATGTTAACAATTTAACATATACAAATTATTCTTATTTTTCAGCTGAACTTTTCAAACAATTTTGAAAATAAAAATTTAGTACTAAAATATTCATACTATATGAACATTTTATTAGTAATAAAGTTAGAGAAATTGAATTTCTCCTATGGTACTAAAAACACTATATTCAGCATTAAATAACAATTTTTTTTTATGGACATCTTAATGTCTCCCACTATATTAATTGAGATGGGTTTTCTGGTGCCAACAAGTAGAACAAGTAGAGATCATTCTACATCATTAAGTATTTTCCAAGAATTATATAAAGTGTAATGAAGAACAAATCTAAATAGTTGATCTGAATCTACTATATAGGTGGTAATGATTATTTTCCACCTAAAATCTAGTAAATTAAATTTACTTTTTTCCATGTTCTTCTCACAGAGGTATTTCATAAATTCATCTCATTATGATTACTTTGCTAATTTAGAAACTATTTTCTTTTAGCTACAGTCATATGGTTTCTTTTCTTGGATTTTGGTAATACTTAATTTTTTGAGATCATTTAGATAAATATCTAAATCTAGCTTTTATTGACTTCAACAATATCTCATATGTTGTTGTCATATTCTTTATCTTCTTAGCTTGACATCTAATATGTCAATTAGAAAATTTGTATAAGCCATCTCGTTATATTGATTTATTAATCATGTGCTTCACGAACAATTCGATTAGCATTGGCAATAGATTTTTGAGAACGTTTCTCAATAAAGACAAATTACACTGTCATTATATAGTGTTAACATTATTTTTCCAAGTGATATTATTTTCTCAATTCGACAAATTAGCAACGAAAATTAAAATTGAGAGAAATAGACATAATATTGAAATATATAAAAAAAAATATTATTTAACAACATGCAATCAATATTCATTCAATTTCAGCATAGAAAACAAACAATTTGATAAATGTACCCTGAAACATTTTTTTTTTTTTTAATGCTATGATACTTTAGTGAGTTAGAACAAGTGCCGCCGTAGGGTAGGTTAAATGTCCTTCACTAAACCGAGACAATCTCAACCAAGTGTTATCCCAAAATAACTCTTATTTCTATAACATTTAGTTACCATTAGTTTGGTCAAGAAAATCATTAACAATCTTAATGATATCTTTGTAAGTGTAACCCATCATTTTAGATTCTATAATTTTATCCCAACAAGTGCCGCCGTAGGGTAGGTCAAGTATTGGAAATAAAATTACAATCTTATCCTTCTCAGGAGATTCACCCTGATATTGACCCATGTAAACACCTTCCGTAGGGGGACGGTCCAAAAGCCGCTGCGAGGCCCCACATGAATCTCACGTTGTGAACCAATGATAGAGACCGTAGGATATGTTGACACATTTCCTTCTCCCACTTACTATTTAAAAATACTTTCTCAAGAGATTCACCCTGATATTGACCCATGTAAACACCTTCCGTAGGGGGACGGTCCAAAGCCGCCTCGAGGCCTCACATGAATCTCACATTGTGAATCTATGGTAGAGACCGTAGGGTTATTTTGACATATGTCTTTCTTCCACTAAGTATTTTGAAATAGGGTTTTCTATTACTTAGACAAATTAGGCTAATCTCATTTATCTAAGTTTTTCAATCTACCCTTTCATAACCCTTATGTTGGTTAGATTGATTTTAATGTGAATTATCAAGTATATTAAACTATTTAAAACTAATCACATTATGAATCTGCTTAATGAAATAAAATAAAATTTGACTAATTCAACCCCCAGGCCAGTTCTTAGGTAGAGGTGTTCCTTTTCAGTCAACTTAAGTACCTCGCCCGAGTAACCTTTTTTAGACAGGGTTTCCTTATAGTCAATTTTTATTTCAAATTCATTAATCTTTAATTAACTATTAATTACTAGATCAATGAACTTCAGTTGATTTTAAGCAATGTTTTTAATCCTATTAAAAACCAATTCACCTTATGGATAATCTGGAATTTTTAACAATTTTAAACCCTTTATAATAAAATTAAAGATTATCATATATTCTAATCTTATTAGAATAAAAGATAAACTAAATTCAAATATTTAAACTATTTAAAGAATGAATTAAATTATCTTTTAAATAAGGAAAGAAAAAATCTAATCTCAGGAAAATATCCTAAGCTCATTTGGAAAATATACTAATACTTATTAAGAAAAGATATCTCAATAAAGATTTCCCAATCTTATTAGGAAAAGATTTCCCAATAAAATATCTCAATAAAGATTTTCCAATCTTATTAGGAAAAGATTTCCCAATAAAAGATTTCCTAATCTTAGGAAAAGATATCAAAAATATATCATAATTCTTCTCAGAAAAATATGGATTCTTATTATGAAAGGAACTATCATAATTTAAAATTTCCAAATATAACAATTATATTAAAAGATATGGAAATATAAACATATTAGGAAATCATCTAATCAAATTAGAAAGCATTTTAATCATAATATTCCAAATATAACACTTATATTAAAAATAATTAAAATGCATGATCATGCTTAACCTATGGTGGGATTTTAATCTAGATGGCATACTCTATGCAATCAATTAAAATTTAAAACATACATCAACATGCATAAATAAATTAAAAACAACATGCATAATTAAATTAAAAACACAGCAAAATTGACCGGCATATTTGGCATATCCTAAGAAATTGAAACCAATTTTGAATTACATTAATTTAAATCCAAGACATATCTTGGTCTTCAAAATCCTCCTTTTTTATTCTTCCACCTTTGAATCCAATTTCCATAACTCAATTTGGACCTTCCAAATCAAATCAAATCCATAGACATTCCAAATCTGAATTTAAATTTCCATATTTTATTTTGGACATTCCAAATTCCAAATATGAATCTAAATCTACAGAATTGATTTTGGACATTCCAAATCAAATCTATACAAATTCCAAATTTGAATCTAAATTTCCAGATTTTATGTTCGACATTCCAAACATTCTAAATCTGAATCTAAATCTACAGAATTGATTTTGGACATTCCAAACCAAATCTATAGACATTCCAAATCTAAATCTAAATTTCTAGATTTTATTTTGAACATTCCAAACATTACAAATCTGAAATTCGGTAGGATTCACACAAATTGAATCTTCAATTTCGTAATGGCCTCATGGCTTCAATTCCACCATCACCATCTTCAATTCCGTAATGGCTTCAAATCCACCAATTTCAATTGGTTTCAATCCGTAATGGCTTCAAATCCACCAATTTCAATTGGTTTCAATCCGTAATGGCTTCAAAAAATGATACAGAGAATTCCTATCTCTTTCGAGTTTCACATTTGATCTAATCAAAGCAATAAAACTAATGTCAAAATATGCCTAAACAATCAATTTGCAAACCACATATATCACATATATGAAAAAAAAATTCAAATACCCACCATGATCTTTTAATTCTAAACAAAAACAAAGTTGCTCTGATACCAATTGAAGGGCATGAACTCTTCATTCCCCGCAGCGGAAGCGTTTGGAATCGTTACTTTGATTTATTTAGAATTAAACTAAAATACAAGTTCAAGCATATTACCTTTGAAGACTACAAAACTCTTCTTGTGTTACCTTTTTCACGAGATCTTCCTCGCTATGACTCGAACACGGGATAAGCTTGTGGGAGCTCTTTGAAAGAATGAGAGAACAATTCTCTCTGCAGAGGGTGAGTAGTGTGTTTGGCCAACCTTTTGGCTAAACCTAAATGTCTTATTTATAATAAGGCTTTTAGGAATTAATTTTATTTTATAAAATACATTTTAATATCTAATATATTAAAATATGTATTTTATATTTATTTGAATCTTATTCAAATATTATAAAATTAATCTTTTATAATATACTTTAAACCAATTTGAATCACATTCAAATAACATAAGTATATAGTTTTTAATATTAATGTATCATATACATAAACTATTTTCTCTAATATTTAATGTATCAAATACAATAAATATATTTTACTCTTCTACATTTAATATATCAAATATATTAAATATTAATTTGAATATTTCAAATTTTCTTTCAACTAAATTGATCCTTTTAGTGTTACTATGAGCTAGCAAGGGGATCTTATGGACCTACAGATTTATAAGCTCCAATGATACAAAATTAATTAATTAAACTCTTTAATTAATTGACTTTCATTCATTAACTCTAGGTCACTCCACTATAGGCCTAGAGTTGCACTCTTATGCACTGTAGGACAAGTTGTGTCCATGGATATAACCATTACATGCAAGTCGATCCTTCACGAGTTGTTCGTAATTACAGCTAGGTCAAAAGTCCGTTTTACCCCTGTAATTACATCTTACACCTTAAGTACTGAAGGGAATGAACTCTTCATTCCCCGCAACGGAAGCGTTTGGAATCGTTACTTTGATTTATTTAGAATTAAACTAAAATACAAGTTCAAGCATATTACCTTTGAAGACTACAAAGCTCTTCTTGTGTTCCCTTTTCCACGAGACCTTCCTCGCTATGACTCGAACACGGGATCAAGCTTGTGGGAACTCTTTGAAAGAATGAGAGAACAATTCTCTCTGCAGAGGGTGAGTAGTGTGTTTGGCCAACCTTTTGGCTAAACCTAAATGTCTTATTTATAATAAGGCTTTTAGGAATTAATTTTATTTTATAAAATACATTTTAATATCTAATATATTAAAATATGTATTTTATATTTATTTGAATCTTATTCAAATATTATAAAATTAATCTTTTATAATATACTTTAAACCAATTTGAATCACATTCAAATAACATAAGTATATAGTTTTTAATATTAATGTATCATATACATAAACTATTTTCTCTAATATTTAATGTATCAAATACAATAAATATATTTTACTCTTCTACATTTAATATATCAAATATATTAAATATTAAATTGAATATTTCAAATTTTCTTTCAACTAAATTGATCCTTTTAGTGTTACTATGAGCTAGCAAGGGGATCTTATGGACCTACAGATTTATAAGCTCCAATGATACAAAATTAATTAATTAAACTCATTAATTAATTGACTTTCATTCATTAACCCTAGGTCACTCCACTATAGGCCTAGAGTTGCACTCTTATGCACTGTAAGACAAGTTGTGTCCATGGATATAACCATTACATGCAAGTCGATCCTTCACGAGTTGTTCGTAATTACAGCTGGGTCAAAAGTTCGTTTTACCCCTGTAATTACATCTTACACCTTAAGTACCATTGATTCTCTAATGAACAACCTGTTTATGATCCAACCATAAACGAAGTCCCTCTCGGGCCAGTGAGAAGGTGGGGCCCCATTGTTCAAGTCCCGAAATCAGCACTTAAGAGAACTACTCATCTACTTTCCCTATATGGGAAGAAGTGAATTCCATCTTGTGAAACTTATGTTCCCAACTTATGTTCCCAACTCCCTATTTGGTCAAGTCCCCAAAATGGTAGGCTTATTGAATCGGCTATAAAGGTCATTCTCACCCATACAAATCGAAGGACGAGCCCTCACAGGCAGGAGTTCATAACTCACTCGGGATTTAGATCGAGTCACATATGATCATCCTGTGAAATATTAATCTTCTCAAATAACGGATTTATAAAGAGAGATTATATATTTCGTGGTCCAGTCTTATACAAACTCATTGTATAGGATACCCCCACTCACATGTCTCTACATGAATGATTTGGATCAAATCATTTGTAACAATTACAAAGTGGGCCGTATCAATAGTGTTACCAGGATAAGGCACCCAACCTTATCCATATACTGTAGACCCTTTAGGTTATTACTTGAACATGATCCTCCCGTATGTCAACTACATACAGTTCAAGATTACACTAATAACCTTGGATTTTATTTATATAATGAATATTATAAATTGCAAATATTAATAATAAAATAATTATCAAATAATTATTAATTAATTACGAGGCTTTAGGGCATAAATCCCAACAAGTACCACTGATTCTCTAATGAACAACCTGTTTATGATCCAACCATAAACGAAGTCCCTCTCGGGCCAGTGAGAGGGTGGGGCCCCATTGTTCAAGTCCCGAAATCAGCACTTAAGGGAACTACTCATCTACTTTCCCTATATGGGAAGGAGTGAATTCCATCTTGTGAAACTTATGTTCCCAACTCCCTATTTGGTCAAGTCCCCAAAATGGTAGGCTTATTGAATCGGCTATAAAGGTCATTCTCACCCATACAAATCAAAGGACGAGCCCTCACAAGCAGGAGTTCATAACTCACTCAGGATTAAGATCGAGTCACATATGATCATCCTGTGAAATATTAATCTTCTCAAATAACGGATTTATAAAGAGAGATTATATATTTCGTGGTCCAGTCTTAAACAAACTCATTGTATAGGATACCCCCCACTCACATGTCTCTACATGAATGATTTGGATCAAATCATTTGTAACAATTACAAAGTGGGCCATATCAATAGTGTTACCAGGTTAAGGCACCCAACCTTATCCATATACTATAGACCCTTTAGGTTATTACTTGAACATGATCCTCCCGTATGTCAACTACATACAGTTCAAGATTACACTAATAACCTTGGATTTTATTTATATAATGAATATTATAAATTGTAAATAATAATAATAAAATAACTATCAAATAATTTTTAATTAATTACGAGGCTTTAGGGCATAAATCCCAACAGATTCAACATTTTTTGCTCAAAATTCTTGCTAAGATCTCCACTAAGAAGAACAATCAAAGTAAACACAAAGATGATAAACATAAAAGCTAAAAAAAAAAAAAACAAAAAAAAATCCAATGATGTAATGGAGGATGTGATAAAATTCGAGAAATTTTTGTGAAACATGCGTGAGATGATATTGTGAAATTGGAAAGAAAAAAATATATTTTTTTTCCATAATGCATGTGTGAGATGATAGTATGCACTTGATGAATGAAGATTTTTCCCTTTTTTATATTTTATTTTTTATTATTTTTTTTGGAATAACTCAAACACCACGTTCGTCCTGAACTTCACAAGAGATCTTAGTTGGATTATGACATGGCAGAAACAAGTTGATTTCAGTATTTTCTTCTTTTCCTAAGTAAGTAGTTGTCGCAACCATAACTTTGCCCAATTTGATAATGAAGACACGAGGACTGCTTGCCTTCTAGATCCCCCTCCATTGTCTAAAACAACAAAAGTTTGTGTTAGGCTTGCATGAATTTGAAATCCCAATATTGATTTTACAATTTCGCATATCAATCATAAAGATAATCAAGACTAAGATATCAACACCAAGGATGAGTAGAAAAAGGTGTTTCACGCAATAACGATTCTTTACTGAAGTCTGAAATGCTGATATGGAAACATTAAATTATCAAAACGAATGAAGTAAACAAAAGGGTGGAACAATCACTTTGTCATAACAAAAACGATGGTAGCTCTAATGCTGCATGTCTGTCGAATCCAAAGCCCTCTGGGCACAGGTATACTAGATGATCTGTCTCCTCTTTTTTGAATGAATCTCTACTGATGGTTTGGAAGGGGATTGTTGTTGACATCAGGCCCTTTTGTCTTCTCGAAGTTCAAACATCCTGCTTTGATCAGCTCTTGCACCTTATACTTGAGTGTCGTACAGTTCTCCGTTGAATGTCTTGTTGTCCCTGCATGGTAGTCGCAACAGGCGTTCACGTCATACCATTTCGGATAAGGTGGTTGCATGGGGTTCATAGGTACAGGTTTCAGCTGATTATTTTGGAATAATTGGGGTAAAAGTTTGGTGTAGGTAATCGAGATTGGATCAAATTGAGTTTGTTTAGAGTTTCTTCTGCTATTTTGTTGTCCTTGGTGATGGAGCATTTCACGCTGCGGAAGCGATTTTGGATCGTTGAAACTCTAATTTCATCAATTTAACAAATAGAAAACATGCTCAAACGACGAAAATAAAGAAATTAGAATACATACCCTTGTAGTTTCAATTTCTTCAAGCTTCGCCGCACGTTCTTCGTCAAGAACACTTCACGTTTCCTCTCACGAACTTCCCGAGGACCACCCGAGATAGTCCCGCTATCATCGGCGTCGAGCAACAGAGTTGTGGGACTCCGAAAACAAAAGAAAAGGAAAGAAGAAGAGGAAGAATGGAGAGAAGGAATAGAAGTTAGGAGATTTTTGTGAAGAACTTCATCAAAAGAAGTACAGAACCGAAAAACAAGTTCCATTTCTTTTTCTTCATCAAATGACAACCCCAAATCCCACTTCTTTTTTCTATTTTTGGCCATTTCTTTATATATATATATATATATATATATATATATTTAATTATTATTATTATTAAAAATAATAATAAAATTTTTATTTATTAAACTTTTTAATAAATAAAAAATATATATATATATATATATATATATAAAGTTTAATAAATAAAAATTTTATTATTATTTTTAATAATAATAATAATTAAATATATATATATATAATTATTAATTAAACATTTTAATTAATAACTATTATTTAATTCAATATCAAATACTAATTAAATAATATGACTAAACTTGATTTTCCGAAAACCAACTTTATTACACATGAATCTTATTCATGTTTTAGGTCATTCCCATATTTAAATCATATTTAAATATGTCCATCATTTTTCCACAAGTCAAATTTGAACAATTCAAATTCTTTTTCTTTTTCTTTTCTCTCATACTGTTGCATGGCGTTATCCGAGCTAGCCAGGAGAACCTAAAGGACCTACAGATCATGAGCTCCAACGATACGAGATTATCCTGTCAAAACTCTTTTAACGGAACTAATCAACATTCGTTAACCCCCGGAGACTCCACTATAGTCTGAGGGCTGCACTCTCCTCACTGTAGATATATTATGTCCTCTGATATAACCGTCACGGGCAAGTCGACCCTTCACAGGTTGTTCGTAATCGCAGCTGGGTCATTTAAAACCGTTTAACCCTTGCTTTACGTCTTGTTCCTTAAGTACCACTGACACCTCGAATGAACAATAGATCTGTGGTTCAACCAACAGATCAGTTAACTCTCTCATCACATAAGAGTGTGAGCGCTCATTGTTCAGTCCACGGAGTCAGCTAATAAGGGAACAACCTATCTACTAACCCTGAAGAGCGGGTTAGAAGTGAACTCTAATCTTGTTGTACTATGTCCCCAGCTACCTATTCGACTTTATCCCCAAGATGGTAGGCTTATTGAGTCGGCGCTTATGGGCCACTCTCACCCGTGCAAGTCAAAGGATACTTTCGAATAAGTAGGAGTTCATAGCGAGCTCAAGATTGAGATTGAGTTACCTAGGCCATCAAATGAAAATGTCGGTCTCATCAGTAAACGATGTTATAAAGAGAGAGCGACATATTTTGTGGTTCGATCTTATGCAAACTCATTGCACAGAACGCCCTCACTTTCACATCTCCATGTGAAATGATTCGGATCACATCGTTTCGTACAATATAAAGTGAGCCACATCCAATAGTGTTATCAGGATAAGGTACCCAACTTTATGCGTATACTATAGACCTTTTTGACTGACTACTTGAGCCTGATCCACAATCATGTCATACATGAAACTCAAGTACTCATATTCAGCCATGGGTGTTGGTCATTGGTATAGGTTAAACTAAACACGTTTCACTTTATTCCAGTAAACTCTTTTACTGAATAAAACTAATAACTCTTTATTCTAAATAGAATATTTACAAACATAACAGTTTACAAACCACAAGTTTTAGAACATAATACCTAACACCTGGGTGTAAAGAGGGGCTTGTTTATTTTCAGGCTGGTAACCTTGATTCGTTTGAGATCGTGGGCTTTGAAAAAAAGATTAAGGATATTGTGTCGATGTATTGTTGGCATAATGCTGGTGATACACATGTGGAGATGTGTAATATATTATGAGGGGTACTGTAACATCGCATTATTAGGATATGCTTGTTGTCTTCGTTTGAACTTGTTCGCATTGCTCACCACTTGAACTTCTTCTTCCGTCTTCTTTGGAAAACTCTCTTTCTTCACAGTTGACAACTCCGACATGTCAGTTATTTTACCATGTTTAATTCCATATTCGATCCTCTCTCCAATTGTCATTATGTCAGAAAAATTAGTCGACGCACTCTCAATCATTTTGTCATAGAAGTGAGCTTTGAGAGTATTCATAAACATGGATGACAATTCCTTATCAGTGAGAGGAGGTTGTATTTGCGCAGCGATGTCCCTCCATCTTTGCACGTACTCCTTGAAGCTTTCTGTGCTAAATTTTTCCATTCTCTGCAAGTCCATCCGATCGGGATTCATATCTATGTTATGCTTGTATTGCTTTAGGAAAGCATCAACTAAATTTTTCCATGAGTAGATACGTGCACTATCTAACTGCATATACCACTTAGATGCATGACCAATTAAACAATCTTGAAAGCAGTGAATTAGCAATTTTTCATTCTGAACATACGCCGCCATTTTTCTACAGTACGTGATGAGATGAATTTCTGGGCATGATGTCCCATCGTACTTTTCAAAATTCAGTACCTTAAATTTTGGCGGAATTGCAACGTCGGGAACAAGACACAATTGAGTTGCGTCAATATTGCCAAAGACGTTTGTTCCTTCAATTGTTCTCAACCTTTCATCAAGGATTTCAAATGTCTCACTACTAGAGATCGTGCATTCTCCTTTTGTTGAATCATTCGTGATCTTGAGGTTATCAAGATTAGGGACTGCGATAGTTACCCTGGATGACTCTTCCTTGGGATGTGCAAACTCAACATGATCGTTCATGGAGACGTTTTCACCTTTGAGGAACTGGGAAGGGTACTGTCCTGCCGATGAATGGTACAACGAATTGTACGACCTATAAGGTGGTGGGATGAATCCTTCCATTTGGGAGTGCAGAGATGGATTGGCTTCGACAAATCCACTGACTGTGTTGCTTGGTTGGGCAAGGTCAACCACCACCTTGTCTTTTTTCCAAAATGGTGAGAATTGTTTTTACTTGTCCCCGCAGCTTATCCATTTCTTTTCTTGTTTTCTCTATTTCTGTTTGTTGCTCTTCCATGATCCTTGTTCTTAGTCTTGTTGTGTGAATACGACGAGTTGGTGGTGATTAAGCTATTTTAATCTGTTTAAAAAAAAAAAAAATCAAAGTTTAGCGACATGAACGAAGAAATGGTAAAATGAAATTTTTTTTTTTTTTATGCATGCGTGAGGTGATATGATGCAACTAACAGATGAAATTTGAAATAAGACAGTGCATGAAATTTTTATTTAAAATATGTATGTGTGTGAAATGACACTGGACATTTTTTTGTCTTTTTTATTTTAAAAAAATAAACCGTTGATTGCTCCAAATGATATGTTGCGTCCTTAAATTTAACATTCAGGCAATCCTTGGTAATTTATATTATGCATGTGAATATGTAATGCTAGATTCTAAATGCTTCTCAAGAAAGAAAAATGAAATGTCTTCTAATCATAATCATGACTGAAAGATTTTATGAAAATTAATCAATGTCTTATGAAATGGATGGTTCTTTTAATTCTAGGGCATGTCAAACAGACGACCCCCTTTTTTTATTTCCTATAATGAATGGATCAATATGAAAAAAAATGTTTTATTCATGTATGAGGGTATAAAAAGAATGTTGATGAGAGATGTATGTGAATAATGTGACGTGTAGTGTTTTTGTATTTTTTTTTTTTTTTTAAAAAGTCAAAAGAAAGTTAATAAAAAAAAAATTATTTTCTTTTTAAGGAAAAATATTTACAAACATCTATTAACTTTTTTTGTTTTACCAAAAGGAAACATGAATACTTTCTTTTTAGTAATTTTTTATGGGAAATTGTAACATATGTTAATTTAGAATAAGATAATTAAAAATATAGCATGTTTTAAAAAATTTGCGGATATGACAATTTCTATCGTTGATATCTTATGGCTGATAGAAGTCTATCGCTGATCACCTCAACTTTTTATAGATTTTTGTCAGTGATAATAGTCTATCACTGATAGAAGTCTATCGGTGATAGAAACAGATTTTTTTGCCATATTTGCAAAACATTTTAAAGTTTGCTAAATTTGCAATTAGTTTGGGCCGGATTGATATTTGTGCAACCAACCCATTTTTTATTGTCTTATTTTCTTTTCCCGTTTTTATGAGGAAAAATAAATTGAATAAAATAAAATAATGGATCTCAAATTAATTTTATTGTCATTGATATGACAATGGAATTACTCAAGAAGAAGAAAAAAAAAATGAAATAAGGATAATACTCTAACCCTAAAAGAAAAAATGTCTCCGAATCATTTCTCATGTTATAAAAAAATACAAAATCAACTCTAATCTTACAGGGTACAGCTCGAGTATGTAGCTGCGATTAATATTTTGAAATTTTTAAACAAACAAGTCTATGTCTTATTTATTTATTATTTTTTTTTTTGTAAGGAAACAAAGAAAAAAGACGAACAATTATATAAAAAGAATAAATAGACAACCTGAATATATGAATAATATTAGCAATATACTAAGCAATAAGCTTAAGGATCAAACATGTAATATAACACAATATGTATATCCTAAAGTTCAAACTTTGGATAATATTTGGTTGACTCTAGGATGCGTATGAGTGTAATTTATGTTTTAATCATTCCTAGAAGTAAACGTTCTCCAAGCCTTCTATCTGATTAAACATCGTAGTTAGCTTGAGCGGAGAATTTCATGCGCCTGCACGGGAACAAAAATTCCACGAAGGTCACACTACTCAGTCTCTGAATCTAATCCTAAAGGTAAAGCGCCCGGGTAGGAGGCTTGTGAAAGTGTGTGCGATGTATGACAATGCAAAATGTAAATTGCAATAAATAAATTATAATAGTAATAATAAATAAAACATGTTAAATAAAAAAAACTAACAATAAAATAGCCAAAAGCGAGCATGGCTCAGCTGACACAGTGTTCATGACCAAGAGGTCTGTGGTTCGAATCCCCCACCCCAATGTACTCAAAAAAAAAAAAAAAAACTAACAATAAAATAAAAAAACAAAGGACGAAAAAAACATGTTAAATAAAAAAAAACTAATAATAAAATAAATAAACAAAGAAATAAAAGAAAAAACAAATGACCAAAAATTGAAAATTGGATAATAAAAAAATAAAATGCAATGGCCTGACCCTCTAAAAATCATGTTGTCGCAACGTCAACGCGGAGCGGCCGACGTTCTCTTTCAAGAGTTTTGTTTCAACTCTGTCATAGGATTTATATGAAAATATTTAAAATTTAAAATAGGTATAGGTGCAATATTTTTGTTTGAAAGATTTAGGATTTTTGTGTGCTTGCACGAGAGTCCAAACTCTACGAAAGTCACATTCCTCAGCCCTCAAAATAAATAACACATTTTTTATATGCTTGCACGGGCATGAAATCCTATAGAAACATATTGTTCAGCTCTCAAAATAAATAAACTTAAAACTAAATTATGTTTTATCGGAAAAAAAAAAATTAAAGGAGAATTAAAATTCATTAAAAATATCTAATTGGGAAGTCCTTCCAATTCATTTGAAATATTGCATTTGTTAAACTTTAATTTTTAAACAAAAATAAAAAATAAAAATAAAACGAAGAAAGAAAAAAAAAATAACAATATTAAAAGACCATAAAATGAAAAGTTTTTTTTTTTTGAACAATATTTAATTAATGCAAGGATTGAACCCATGACCTCATAGTCACGGGCACAACCTTATGCCAATTGAGCTATGCTCGATTTGGCTATAAAATGAAAAGTTAAAATTAGGATTTTACTAAAAAATAAAAAAAAAAATAAATAAATAAAAATAAAAAAAATAATAATAATAATAATAATAATAATTGGAAGTGAAAGTAAAGAATTGTGTAATTATGGTAAAAGAGGCAAATTTGATATTTGAAAACAATTAATTGTAAATTAATATGAAACCCAATTTTTTTTATCTCAGACTCACGAAGAAGATGTAGAATAATCTCGCTCATAAATCAAGTCTCTACTTTATTTTAAAGTTAGGGTACGATTAGTTGAGACATTGTTTTAATTTTAATTGTTGTTTATTTCTTTTTTTTTCTCAAATTAAGGACCATTTGAAAATTAGCTGGATAATTAGGATAAAAATGATTTTGGCTACCATTTTAACGGGATGTTGTAGGGTGCTAATATCTTCCCTACACTCAAACGCCCCCCGAACCTTGTTTTTTTTTTATTTCGTAGACCATTTATTAGGTGACCAATCACACACAAAATTATTGGTGGCGACTCCGTTTTTTTGTGAAAACCCTTGTTTAACAGGTTGTTTGCCGCTCCGCGTCGCAAAAACGTTGCGACATGGGAGATAAAAAGATGTATATCCACATGGCTCAATCAATAGTTCAAGTCACACACTCCCATAATCCATTTTCTCTTCGAATAATTCCCTTCAACCATTATTGAAAAATAACGAATAAAATTTCGTGGAGTTGAAGGGAAATATTCAAATACATGTCTTATTTTTCAATAATCCATATTTGCAGCAATGAAATACTCTTCTTCCTCCCCCGAGTAATTATAAATAACTAATTACAAATCTATGATTTATATTCTCTATAAAGGACCAGAAATGCTTTGCTTACGTATCATTGGGAAGTGCATTAACATAAATACGACAGTAAGAAGAGGTAATACAAAAGTGTGTAAACTATAAAAACGAGTCAAGGTAGATTGTCCCACACTAGCACTTCCGCGTAACAACTCTACCAAAGGCGACCCTATTATTGGAATAGCGTCTGGTACACCTGTTACAATTTTGACTGCCCAATAACCAATTTGGTCCCAAGGTAAGGAATAACCAGTTACACCAAAGGATGCGGTCAATACAGCCAGAACCACACCTATAACCCAAGTCAATTCACGAGGTTTTGTAAAGCCACCAGTAAGAAACACGCAAAATACGTGCAAGATCATCATTAAGACCATCATACTTACCGACGATCTATGAATTGATTGGATTAACCAACCAAAGTTAGCTTCCGTCATTATATATTGAACAGAAGCAAAAGCCTCAGTAACGGTCGGATGATAGTAAAAAGTCATAGCAAACTGTTGGGTTTTATGTCCTAAAACTCGTGGTTTGTAAACTGAATTTATATTCTATTCTGCAATAAAGTTGTTATTGAGATTTATTCACTAAGGTTTTATTGAATAAAGTGAATTGTGTTTACTTTTAACCTAACTCCAATAAACAAAGAACCCATGACTATAGGTTGTATACTTGAACTTCATGTGTGACATTATTGTAGATCAAGTTCAAGTAATAGCCAGAACGGTCTATAGTATAGGGATAAGGCTGGGTACCTTATCCTGAGGACACTATTGGACGCGGTCCGCTTTGCATAGTACAAACGATGTGATCCGAAATCGTTCATGTGGAGACATGCGAGTGGGGGCGTCTTGTGCAATCCGTTTGCATAAGACTGAAACACGAAACAAGTCGTTCTTTCTTTATAACTCCGTTCACTGTAAAGACCGACTTTTTCATATGATGACCTAGGTAACTCGATCTGAATCCTGAGCACACTATGAACTCTTGTTTATTCGAGATTATCCTTTGATTGGTATGGGTGAGAGTGGCCCGAGTTCGCCGACTCAATATGCCTACCACTATGGGGATAATACCGAGTAGGGAACTGAGAACATAGTCCTGCGAGATGGAATTCACTCCTACCCGCCTTTAGGGTTTAGTAGAGAGGTTGTTCCATTAAGTGCCGACTCAGGGTCTTGAACTAGGGATCCCACCCTCTCACTGGCCCGATAGGGACTTGGTATAGTGATGAGATCACATATCAATCGGTTTGGTGGTTGGACCACAAACCAATAGTTCATTAGAGGATTAGTGAGACTTAAGGAACAAGATGTAATTACGGGGGTAAAACGGTTATTTTGACCCAACTATAATTACGAACGACCTGTGAAGGATCGACTTACTGATGATGGTTATATCAAGAGGACATAAATATATCTATGGTGAGGAGAGTGCAACCCTTGGACTTTAGTGAAGTCTCTGGGGGTTAACGAATGTTGGTTAGCTTGGCTAAAGAGTTTGGCCGATTAATCTCGTATCGTTGGAGCTCATGATCTGTAGGTCATTTAGGTTCTCCTGGCTAGCTCGGATTAAGCCGTGTAACAATATGAGAGAAAAAGAATTTGAATTTATTCAAATTCGTTTTTGGAAGAATGATGGACATATTTAAATATGATTTAAATATGTGATCGGTCTAAAACATGAATAGGGATTCATGTGTGATGATTCGATTTAAGAAACCGAGATTAGTCTTATTACTTAATTAATATTTGATATTGAATTAAATAATAATATTAATTAATTAAATTTTATTTTGTTTATTAAAATTAATTATGAATTAATTTTTAAATGACAAAATATTACAAGTGGGATTATCCAAGTTGAGTGGGTTTATCCAAGTTGGGAAGTGGATTGTGAATCACCAACCATGCATAAACTCATCGTGGAACACTTGGTTAAAGAGTAATCCATCAAATTTGAGGTGTCATGCTAAGCAAAGGGTTTGTTGCATGTGGATAGCCTATAAATTGGATGGAGTTCAAATGATTTGGAGTTGATGATGCTTGAAATTTTTGAAGCTTTGATTGTGTGACAATTCTCTTCAAATTATCATCATCACATAGACTTTTTTCTCCATCTCTTCCTAAGTTCTTCTCTTGTAAGGAGTCTCACCACTCCATTGCTCGGTTCGAGGATAGCGGGACTACCGGAGGTGGTTCTCAAAGATTTCGAGAGAAGCTTCAAAGTGTTCATAAGGAGATTCGAGCATTGGAATAGAAGATTTTGAACTACAAGAGGTTTGTGTTCTAATTTCTTTAATTTCCAAGTTTTGAGCATGTTTCTAGTTTAGCTAAATTGATGAAATTAGAGTGTCAATTGATCCGACTCGCTTTCGATGCGCTCCATCACAAACCCCGTAGCTACTTGTACTAAAAAACAAGTAACCGTAATTCTTCCTAGACAATAAAATATGTTAACATGAGGAGGAACGTATTTGCTAGTTATATCATATGCAATCGCCTGAATTTCAAGACGTTCTTCAAACCAATCATATACTTTATTGAGATAGGTAAACCAAGGGAATCCCCCTCTGAGAACCGTATATGAGAATTTTGTCTCGTACGACTCAAACAGAAACACCCAAATACCGCTCGTAACGGATATGTGTACTAAAAAGTTTCAAACTTCTTAATGCTATGATTCAATTTTTTCTCAGAAGATACGAAAGAATCAAAATCCTAAAAGTCTTCTTTATAGTTATAATGCCCAAATATCAAGTTGGGTCATTCGTATTTATATTGATCATTAGAGACTTCTTGACTCTTCTATTTACCTATTTTTTTCTTTGATTTGTGTGTAATGCGACTTTACTCTTGTTTTCTTTATTATTGATAGAAATTCTCTTGTTAAGACTCTATCAATCAATTAGAACCTTAGATTCATACTAGAACCACAATGATTCCATAAAACCTTCAACAAAAAAAAAAAAAAAGTTCAAAAATTCCCTGAGAGGATTATCACTTATTCAATGACTGAATATAATGAAAAAAAGACAAAGAAACGTTTATCCTTTAAACAAAATAGGTATAAACGAAAGAATATATATTTTTTTAATTTATCACTTCTAACTCTTTTTTCGGAGTCCGGCTACGAGGTCTGATAAGTATAAATCATAGTCCTAATATTTTGTATAATCTATTTCATATATTATGTGTTCCAGATACTAGCCTAGACTGAGTATCCAACGAGATAAAACCATCTTGATCAAGATGACCGACTTCTTCTCTGTCGTATCCATAGAATCAATTCTAACAAGTCACACACTCATATTCTGGAAATACAAAAAAAAAAAAAAAAAAAAAAAAAAAATCCACGAACTACCAAAAAAGAGTGGGCTAAAAAGCATAAACCTACATACTTTACTTTTTATTGAAAAGTTATTTAGGGGTTTTATTTTATTTTATTTTTTTATATTTGATAAGGCTTTTTTTTAGTACATTGGGGTGGGGGATTCGAACCACAAACCTCTAAGTCATACATATGCCAGCTGAGCTATGCTCGCTTTGACTATATTTGATAAGACTTAGCTAAATTATATGATGGTACTAAGTTTATTTGAACTTAGTTAAAAAACTTTTGGTTTACTTACTTATTCTTATCGCCCATAACTTTTTTTAAAGTCAACATAACGTAAGGGTGTGGATTCGAACCTCCGACTTTTTGGAGATAATTTTTTTTAATTTTTTTATTTATATAACATAGTTTTTTTATGCCAAATTAAGCATATTCCAACTATAATTGAGATGTACTCCTTCTCTTAACGTCGGAGCTTCGATTCCCTACCTCGCAATCATTGAAGAAAAAAAAAATCCCCCTCCCAACATGATTGTCGGGTCCGCCCCTACATGCAAACATTTCCATCAACATTTTCTTTCTTTTTTTCCCTATTTAGAAGTAATTATTCTATTGTGTTGTATATTAACCAATTTGAGTGAATTTTAATCTACCATGTAATTATGTAAATCAATTGATGTATGTCTCTACTCTTTCTTTCTTTTACTTATTTTTACAATTCAGGGTTAATTACTTGTTCAAACTTACTCTTTAACCAGAAAGTTATTTCCAAATTTATAATTGAAAAGTCTGTACAACTTTGAACATTAGCTTGCAATTAGATCGCCTCAAAAATGAAACCAATTAGCATATACAACAACTATTAAACTATAATTTTTTTATTTTTTTATTTTTTAATAAAATTCATTTTTACTGATTTCTAGTGAATCAAATTAAGGTTTAACCTTTCGATAAAATTATTAGTGTACTTAAGAAATTCAAACAGAGCAGATTTTCAAGATTTCTCCAAGATTCCTCCATGGCGTGAGAGTTTGCTTCCTCATTGTTGAGAGTTCTTTCCTCCTCGTTGAGAGTCTTCTCCTTTGCTTCTTTGTTTTAGTTCTCAAGTTTTCTTCCCTTTCTTGGTTCTGCTTTTGTCTTTCTTTCAGCCTTTCCTCTTCCCCTGTTTTCTTCTTTTTTGTTTTTCTTTTCTTTCTATGTTTCTAATGGATGATGAATCTTTTATTACTGATTGGCAGAAGCTAACCCTCTCTTCTGAAGAAGAAGATGTTATCATCAATTTCAACTCTTCATCTATCAATTTGGTTCAAGAAGATTTATCCCTTTGTGCCATTGGTAAGCTCCTCTGCCCCAGATCCATTCCCGATGAAATAATGCAGAATTCTTTTAGAACAATATGGATTTAGACAACAATCTTGAGGTTAGCATTCTTTCTAAAAATCTTTATATTTTTTATTTGAAGAAGCTTCAAGATTTGAATCGAATTCTCCACAGCCCATGGATTTTTGATAAATGTCTTCTCATTCTCAAATCCCCCGATCCTTTCTTAAATCCATCTAAAGATATTTCGAAAAAACATAAGAATATTTTCACCCATCCCCTTCCTCCGTCAGCCACCATCAATTCCATCAATTTTGAAAAGGCAGAGGTTGTGAAGCAACCTCGCCACTCCCCATGAAGACTCTTTGTGTTGGAATGTTCGTGGTGTGGGAAACCCGCAAACATTCCGTACTGTTAAAGATACCTTGTGTCAGAGGCAACCTCATATAGTTTTCCTCTCGGAAACTCGTAGTGACCCTCTCTATATGGCTATACTTCAATAAGTTATTGGGTATTTTGGGTGTTTTTCTGTTTCTAATGTTTCTAATGATGGTTCGGGGGGGTCCTTGCTTACTTTGGAAAAAGGATGTTGATATTTCTATTAGGTCTTCTTCAAAATGACATATTGATACTTCTGTTTCTCGGAATGGAAAATCTTGGAGATTCACTGGCTTTTATGGCCACCCTTAACCTTCAAAGACATATGTTTCTTGGGATTTGTTAAAGCGTTTATATAATAATGATAATTCTGCTTGGTTAATAGGTGGGGATATGAATGAACTTCTTTTTGTCTATGAGAAAAAAGGAGGGGACTCTAAGGATCCTAATCTTATTGACTCTTTTAGGCAAGCCATTGACCATTGTAGAGTTTTTTATCTAGGTTTTAAAGGGGATATTTTTACTTGGTGCAATCGTTGGAAGCATCGACCCCTATCTTTCAAAGGCTTGACAGATTCTTGGGTAATTCTACTTTTGAAGATATTTTCCTTCTTTTACTAATCACCATTTGGATTGGGCTGGATCTGATCATAGACTAATTGAGCTTTCAGCTTCTACATGTATCTTTAATCGTTCTAAGAAAAACTTCTCAAGACCTTTTAAGTTTGAAGAGCATTGGCTCCAACATGATCACTGTAAGTCTATTATTTCCTCTTTAGGTTGCTGGAATTTTCCTATTAACTTTCAATCTAGTCTTCCTATTGACCTTCACAATTCCCTCAATCAGACCTCTCTATCCCTTAAACCTTGGGGCACTACTCTTTCTAATTCCCTAAAAGCTAAGATTAAAGATAAAAAAAAAAAGTTGCTCTTCAACTTGCTTTCTCTATGAAGCCCCCTGATTTTGGTAAAATCTGTTAAGTGATATTTAGACTTATTAAAGCAAGTTGTTTTCATAGATTTAATTGAGTAAGAAGACGTTTTGTCTCTTGTTTCTGTCTGATTGTTGTTTATATTGCATGTAGGTGAAAAAAGAAGGAAGTTGGATGAAGATCGGAAATAAGAGTGAAAAGGGGGGCGAAGCAGCTGGAAATTGATGGAAAAAGCCTAGCGCTAGGCGCTGCCTTTCGGCGCCTAGGCGCTGATGAGAAGAATTTGACAGTAGCTGTAGCGCCTAGGCGCTGATCAGATGAAAAATGCAGTAGCTGTAGCGCCGAGGCGCTGTCTTTCAGCGCCTAGGCGCCCGAACGTAAAAATGGGCAGAAGCTATAGCGCCGAGGCGCTGCCTTTCAGCGCCTAGGCGCTACGAAGTCTGAAGCGGTGATTCCCCTGGCGCCGAGGCGCTACGAAGTCTGAAGCGGTGATTCCTCCTAGCGCCGAGGCGCTGTAACTGAGCGCCTAGGCGCTGCGACGGCAACTGACCTAAATTTATAAGGGATCTGTTATTATTTTGGGAGAGAGGCTGAACGTGGACCGAAGGACAGTGACGAAAGAGAGCGGAAAGGGCATTATTTCTCTTGTAACGAATATGCTTTATTTCTCTTGTAACGAATATGCATCAGAACATGAACCTTGTTGAGATTTTCTTCATGAACTAACTTCATTATCTAGAGTATTGATGGAGTCGTTGTTGAACTCTGTTTCTCATTGATCAATAGTTAAGAACTTGATTTCTTGTTAGATTGTGAAAATTCTTATTTGCTTACTAGATACATGTCAGGATTTGGCCAATCTTAGTGTGAGATCTCATCAACGCGTTGAAGTCGATAGACAATTCTCGTTGACGAACCCTAATTGTTTTCCCTAACTTATATAAGCGATAAACATATCCTTGTAGGTTTTGTGGCAAAGAAAATATAGTTCTACAATCTTAATAATTGAATTGTTCTAATTGTCATAGAGATATAGGCAATTGTCCTTCTAATGAATATTGTTATTACTCGAGAGAGAGTAACAAGTCTTCAGAGTAGAACTTGTCAACAATCATAGGAGTCAAGCGTTTATAACTAGAAAGTAATGAGGAGTAGGATGAGACATAGACGAAATCTTTTCTCTAGAACCTTCACCATCTACATTCAGCATAATCGTACTCAGTTGTTGCATTCTTTTAATTACTCAAGTCAATAGCATATTTAATTCTCGTACAACTCTGATAATTGATTGCTCAGATAAAACTAAGGTTTAGAATTCTGGTAATTGGTAGCTTTCATTCCCTGTGGAGACGATAACTAGTATTTACCAACTATATTACTTGGGACAATTCGTACATGTTACGTCTCCAAACGTACTTAATTTAGGGACTTATTTGCCATATAATCGTGCAAACTCTTAAGCGTTTTCGTTAGAATTTAGTTTAATACGTGCTTTAATATGAGAAATCAAAAAATGAAGCTAAATTAGGACTTATTTGTAAGAGGAACAAAAAAGAATCAAAAACGAAGTTAAAAGAGTTGAAATTGTGCATTGCGGGAAAATTGTTGTCTCCGCAATATTTAAGCTGCGAATGTTAAGTTGTTCCAACCGTCCGCCGTTTTGTTGCGATCTTTTAGCCGCCCAATTTCTCTCCTGCTGCCACGTGGAGGGTCGTCGTTCAGAATGGATGGTTCTCCTTGACTGAAGAGTACCTGCAAAGAGCTATAAAAGGAGGTCAAGGGGGAAGGAGAACAACAAGCTTGGAAGCGTAGAACTCTCCATCTCAACGCAGTTTCTCTCCATTTTCTATCCCGTTTGTTGGAGTGAAGGAATCAGCTTTTGGCACCGATAATCTGAGAGGAAGAAGAGAAGATCCTTCTTCTCTTCTGATTGGATTCATCCCCAAACAACGCTAACCTTCCCCTTCATCCGAGGCGCTTGCGGCGAGGAGTTCACGCACACATTTACACTGCTTTCTACTGCTTTCTGTCTTTCATTTGCTCTACTGTTTGCTGCCATCTGCTTCTGTTTGCTACATTATTTCAATTCGCCTTCATTTGCTTAGTCTTTATTGTTTTACAGTCTTTGCACATTACGCTTTGAATCTTACTTAATAGAAGAATCATTCACAACTTTGCAAGCTTTTATCTCGCTTTCTGTCTTTCCTTGCTTCCATTTCAGTACTGTCAATCATGCTTAAACAACCTAATCTTCCCAACTCCACATCATCCATGAGTAACTAATCACCCACGGGTCTGCTAATGATGAATCTATAGGTAGAAATACGTGAATTCAGCATGTAGGATAGCTTCAAATGCATTGAATGTATGTGTACTTCATCCCACGGGCAATTTCGATTGGCCATCCATTTTGTCTAAAGAACTCCTAACCTCCGGAAGGATTAAGAGTTCAGAGTCGTCCATTCATGCTAGCCTTTCATGGTAGCCAGAAAACGACCTAGGAATAGGCGTTTTCCTAGCACAATTCATTAACTTGCTTATATAAATAGATGCTTAAGTCTTACTTGGATATGAGTGAACTAAAGGATCTAATGCATGTAATCGAGAGATGCATGAGAATGAGTTAAATTGATGCATGATAAGTTGAGCTACTGCTGAATAATCGTATGAAAAACCTTATAGAGGAGTCGTTAGTTGACCTTGTTTCCCCATCTCACCCTTAAAACGTTGCTAATTTAATTGCTAGATAATTGTTGTCTGCGCAATTCCATAGTTTTGTTTTTGCCTTAGCCATTTTTCCAGTATTTCACTTTTGCGATTTTATTGCTAGCAAATTGCTTTTTCCGCAATTTTTTTTCTTCTACATTCAAGTTCATCTCTTTACTTGCTTTCGTTTATGCTTGCATATCTCGTATATTCTTCATTAGGTAGGCACATTAATCTCCAATTCACCCCATTTAAGCCACCCTTTCTAATTTAGCATCTCACTTCGTTAGTAACTAAGAATAAATTTCTGTGGGAAATCGAATGAAAAAATACTTATTACTTGCTACAAGACCATGTATGCTTGCATGTTCTGAGTGCTCTCGCATCGCATTTTTATTTACACACTGAGCACGCAACAAGTTTTTGGCGCCGCTGCCGGGGATTTTGTTTAGTAAACACGAAGTTTGTTAATTTAGAAAAAAAAAACTTAATATCTATTGGAGCTAATCTTCTTTCATTTCCTTTACAGGTACTATCAAGCTAGTTTATGAATGAGTTTCCAAACCTCAACTCGCACACAGAGAAACTTTGCAGGTGGAAAACGTATGTGTACGACAAAGTAAATGAATACGCTGCAGGACTTAATTGGAGGAAGAGTTTGCCCACAACAGTTTGAAGAATTTTATCAGCCATGTGCTTATTGTGGGGATAATCATAACTTGGAGAATTGCCCAACATTGAATTATCAAAAGAGGCAATATCAACAAAGCTATGACAACCATTATTCGTACATGTGTGAACATGATCAGTGACAACTCTCAAATAATCCTTGGGAAGAGCATGTGCAAATTGCTCATTATGAAGAGTTCCCCCAACATGAAGACTATCAACATTATGCCCCAACTCCAAATGAAGAATTATCACCCACTTTGGAGGCGCTATGGATAGAATTCATGGAAAGGAATGATGCATCCATGAGGAGAATTGATGTGCAATTAGCCTAGCTCACAAATAACTTACAAGATCTACTTGCTATAGAAAAATTACCACCCCCATGCCCTCAGATGTTTGATTTTTATGATGATGACTCCTTTGTTACCTTCGAATCTGAGAAGAGTGATCCAATGGAATCTCCATATGAAATGGTGGAGTTGGTGAAAGTTGAGAAAAATGAAATTGTGTTGGATGAGGCCAAAGAGACTAATGCGCTGCTTGAGGAACAAGAATTTGAAATGTTTGAGGTTGCAACAAGCTTCTCCACCAATGAAAGAGCTGAGCCACCACCACCACAAATGCTCCAGCTGAAGGAGTTAGAAAGAGATGTGCCAGAAAAAGAAGTCCCATCGCATCAACCCTATGTTGTACCAACGCACATAAAGTACAAACCTTGGGATGTTATAACATGCAGTCTCTTGGAAAGAATCAACAATTTCAAGGTGTGGCAGAATGTCCGACCCCGTAAATCAAGACTTAAGTGTCTTAAACGAGCAGAAGTGATGCCTCGAAACATTGAAGAACATCCATATGAGGCAGATTGACAAGGGAGATTTCTGATCCCTAAACTCTTAAATTAAGATTTTATCATGCTTTGCTTAGATTTCGTATGTTAGAAGTAGTTTATTTTTGGAATGAAATATTTATTATGTACCAACAATCATAGTCGTTTAGCATGAAGTGACGATGCACTTTGGGCGTATAGGACTGCATATAAAACACCCTTAGGTATGTCTCCTTATAGGCTAGTATATGGAAAAGCATGTCACTTACCCCTCGAATTGGAAATCAAAGCCTTTTGGGCCTTAAAAGAGCTGAATTATTGCGTGACCGATGCTGGAACATTGCGGTCTCTGCAATTACATGAGTTAGATGAGCTAAGACATATGTCCTACGAAAATGCTAAAATGTATAAAGAAAAAAACTAAGATTTGGCATGATAGTAGACTTAGGGGCAGCATGTCTTGTTATTCAACTCACGGTTAAGGTTATTTCCAGGCAAACTTAAGTCTAGATGATCAGGTCCTTTTGTGATTACTAACGTTTTTGTTCATGGTGCTATTGAGATTCGGAACCTACACCAAGGACAACCATTCATGGTAAATGGTGCGAGGTTGAAGCATTACTATGAGGAAGGAGATGTATAGACACTCTCGGCCTTCCTCCTATCTGAAGCCTAAGGATCGAATCGAGAGGGGATGAGTGGCCACTGAGCTCATCCGATATTAATGGGAGATCTTTAAGAAGCAATGAGGGAGATGAATCGAGGGGAGAAGATCCACGAAGAAGATTTGGCAAATTCAGAGATTTGGTTGCTAAATCTTGCAACTTAAATCAAGAAAATCCTAACGGCTATGCAGATTAATTGCGGAGGATTTGCGGAGTACGCAACAGAAAATAGCCGTTGGAGAGTACTTGAGTACAAATAGCCGTCGTTGGGGGATCCCTGCCCTCTCCGTTTTCTCAAGCCGTTGGAACTTCAAACACTCAGCCTTCTCCTTCCTCTGCATTCCCCACACTCAGACCTCAAAGAATCAGCAATGGTGTCAACACGAGCAGATCGATCCACGCCCAAGAAAGCGTCGCCTGACGTATAAGAAGTTGTGAGGGAGGCGTTGCTTTCCTTAGCAGACGCCGATACTGCGCAACCCTCACGGCCTCCGAAGCTACCAGTGCGAAGAAAGAAATGGAAGGTGGCGACTGAGGTACCTGCTGGTCCCTCTGATCCGGTTGGAACACCCAAGAAAAGGAAGTGGAGAATCGCGATGGATGATTCACCGATCAGGGTGAGAAAGACTCCTAGCGAGGAGAGCCGAGGGAGTGGCCGCCCATCATAAGAGATGGCCAGGTAGAGCCCCGAACCTTCCCCACAGACACCGGCGCCTGAAGCTCCACCTGAAGAGCACCAAGATTCGGTGCCAAGCGACGAGCCGACGGAGGAAGAAGAAGTGTTTTCCCCTTTAAGGGATGTCAGTCTTGACAGCCCTGTGGAGGGGGGAAGCAAGGACTCCATGGACGAGACACTGGGGGATTGCCTCCAACATCTGGCCACCAAGGCATGACACAAGAAGAAGGCCCCAGTGATTGTCAAGGGCAAGCGGCCAAAGGCCTCCAAACGAGCCAAGAAGAAGAAGGTTGGAGCTGAACCTTCTTTAAAGAAGATGAAGATTGAGGCCTCTGAGTCGGCCAAAGCAAAAGAAAAAGGGAAGAGGAAGATGTATCCAGAAGACGAACCTCGAGCTGCGAGGTATGTCTCCCAAGAAGCAGAGGCCAAAGGCCTCGAATTGATGAAGAAGGAACTCCTCCACGAGCGAGGATTCCTTGATGCATTGGCGGACCTGCCGCAATTCTTGCGCGCAGGGATCATCAACCATGGCTGGGAGGAACTCTGCAGGCCTCCAATCCCAGCATATCCTGATATGGTGTACGATTTCTACGCCAATCTCACACACCCTGAAGCATGCCTATCAACAGTGAGGGGAATAGAAATTGACTTCTCTGCCAACGCCATCAATGAGGCCTATGCGCTCAAAGGGCATACACATTCTGAGTATGCCAAGATTGTCGACTCGCCATCTGAGGCAGTCCTAGAAGAGGCCTTGCACACAATTGGCAAACCTGAGGCAACCTGGGCGGTCTCACGGAATGGGAAGCACACCCTGATGAGTGCAACCCTTCGAGACAAGGCAGCAGTCTGGTTCTCCCTTGTCCGCAGACGCATCTTCCCCGTGACGCACGAAACGACTATCAACCAGGGGCGATCATTGCTGCTCTATGCCATCATGCGGGGACTCACCATTGATGTTGGTGAAGTCATTGTCGCCTCCATCATTGACTGCTCAAAGAAAGGTAAGGGCCAACTCTTCTTTCCTAATACTATTACTAAACTCTGCTTACGTGCAGGTGTGCCTATTGCGAAGGATGAGAGGCAGTTGGCTTACACTGGCCATCTAGAGCTGCCCACGATCTTAAGGATGAGAAGACGGGGCAATATGGAATTTGAGATGGACGGCCTGACTGCGGCACAGTCACTGTCCATGGCATGCCTGATGGACCTGCAGCACAAGATGGCCCAATGGGCTGAGTATGCGCAAGTGAGAGACAAGGAGGTGGCTGAGCAGCTGGGATGCATATTCCCCACCTTCCCTGCTGGTCTGCTGAAGCCATGGGCGCCTCCAAAGGAGAGGAGAGACGAGGACAAGGATGATTGAATGCCAGCTTGACGGCATTCGAGGGAGTTTTCTGATCCCTCTTAAGAAAAAAAAACAAAACCTGCTTTTCTGTGCACTGTTACCCCATTTTTAATCCATTATGATATGTTGTTAATTGTTAATGTGTTTGTTTATAATAGTTTGATTTTGTTTGTTGGTATATGAGTAGTTATCTTAGTTAGTTTTGCTGTTTTGTGTAGTTGTTGATGTCTGAATATAGCATGCTAGGAGTTTTGATCACAGCTAAATTTGCTCTGTAGGTTTATTGCGAATTCCTTGCGGTGTCCGCAATTTTTTGTTAGTTTTCGCATGCTGTTGGATGACTTTTTGGATGGGCTAGCTCTGTTTAAATTTCGATATTTTGCTTCTTTCCTGACTTCAGTATGTAATCTATCTATTGAGCATGCTGGATGAGTGTCATAGTACACCTTTGTAGTTTGAATTTAGCTTCATTTATTGCTAAGCATGCACCTCTGTCAGCCCTTAACATGTTGTTTTTACAAATATTCTGCCTCTGAGTTATCTGTTTTAAGAAGGTCGTTCTATGCCTAGGAGTTTTGAGTTCTGCTTGTTTTGCCTTAGACTAGATGCTTCTAGGACAAGTTTGGGGGTGTGCCACCTCCGACTCTCATTGGGGACAATGAGAAGTTCAAGTTTGGGGGAGGCAGCCTCTAGGCCTAGGAACATTCCTCTCTCCCTCTTTTAAACATAACCATTCTTCTTCTTTGAAAAAAAAAATGAAAGAATAAAGAGTAGTGTCTCTCTTGAGGATGCTGAGTAATCAGGGCCATTTGTGTAACCCACAAGTGGCACTGCATCAAAAGGCAAACCATAAGGAGAGACTCTACCAGAAAAAGAAAAGAAAAAGGAAAAACCAAGGAAGAAGAATGTATGCCTACAAGTTATAGCCTAAGTGCTTAGGTGTCCTATATGAATGAACTTTGATCCTTAGTTTGCTAAGCACAGGGCTGTAGCTTGAAGGTATGTTAGGGGAGATGAGTGTATATCCAATGTAGTGATGTCAGGGTTTAGGTTGTTCAATGAAATGTACTACTGTTACTCGTGTGTACTAAGACTGGCATGACTCTAAGGAATCCTAGGTAGCTTAAAAGAAAAACATTAGAAGCATGTACTGAGTCTGTGATAAAACTAGGAAGAATTTGAAAACTTAGGGATAGCTGCACAATGAACCTAATGACTTAAACAGATAAACCAGTTGTTAGGAAGTTTATAAAAGGCAATAAGTTTTAAAAGGCAAGAGAAACCAGAATAAGAAAACACGTGGAGTTAGTTAAACTTAGAAGAGTGTCACAGGACAGCCATGCCTTGGATAGTAAGCTTAAGGAAGTCAGCAAGTAGTCAGATAGAGTAATAGCAGCCCAAGTAAGCCCTTATAATTGCTCGAGGACGAGCAATAACTTAAGTTTGGGGGTGTGTTACGTCTCCAAAAGTACTTAATTTAGGGACTTATTTGTCATATAATCGTGCAAACTCTTAAGCGTTTTTGTTAGAATTTAGTTTAATACGTGCTTAAATATGAGAAATCAAGAAATGAAGCTAAATTAGGACTTATTTGTAAAAGGAACAAAAAAGAATAAAAAACGAACTTAAAAGAGTTGAAATTGTGCATTGCAGGAAAATTGCTGAAACATTGCTGTCTCCGCAATATTTAAGCTGCGAATGTTAAGTTGTTCCAACCGTCCGCCGTTTTGTTGCGATCTTTCAGCCGCCCAATTTCTCCCCTGCTGCCACGTGGAGGGTCGTCGTTCAGAATGGATGGTTCTCCTTGACTGAAGAGTACCTGCAAAGAGCTATAAAAGGAGGTCAAGGGGGAAGGAGAACAACAAGCTTGGAAGCGTAGAACTCTTCATCTCAACGCAGTTTCTCTCCATTTTCTATCCCGTTTGTTGGAGTGAAGGAATCAGCTTTTGGCACCGATAATCTGAGAGGAAGAAGAGAAGATCCTTCTTCTCTATTGATTGGATTCATCCCCAAACAACGCTAACCTTCCCCTTCATCCGAGGCGCTTGCGGCGAGGAGTTCACGCACACATTTACACTGCTTTCTACGGCTTTCTGTCTTTCATTTGCTCTACTGTTTGCTGCCATCTGCTTCTGTTTGCTACACTATTTCAATTCGCCTTCATTTGCTTAGTCTTTACTGTTTTACAGACTTTGCACATTACGCTTTGAATCTTACTTAATAGAAGAATCATTCACAACTTTGCAAGCTTTTATCTCGCTTTTTGTCTTTCCTTGCTTCCATTTCAGTACTGTCAATCATGCTTAAACAACCTAATCTTCCCAAATCCACATCATCCATGAGTAACTAATCACCCACGGGTCTGCTAATGATGAATCTATAGGTAGAAATACGTGAATTCAGCATGTAGGATAGCTTCAAATGAATTGAATGTATGTGTACTTCATCCCACGGGCAATTTCGATTGGCCATCCATTTTGTCTAAAGAACTCCTAACCTCCGGAAGGAGTAAGAGTTCAGAGTCGTCCATTCATGCTAGCCTTTCATGGTAGCTAGAAAACGACCTAGGAATAGGCGTTTTCCTAGCACTATTCATTAACTTGCTTATATAAATAGATGCTTAAGTCTTACTTGGATATGAGTGAACTAAAGGATCTAATGCATGTAATCGAGAGATGCATGAGAATGAGTTAAATTGATGCATGATAAGTTGAGCTACTGCTGAATAATCGTATGAAAAAACCTATAGAGGAGTCGTTAGTTGACCTTGTTTCCCCATCTCACCCTTAAAACGTTAATAATTTAATTGCTAGATAATTGTTGGCTGCGCAATTCCATAGTTCTGTTTTTGCCTTAGCCATTTTTCCAGTATTTCACTTTTGCGATTTTATTGCTAGCAAATTGCTTTTTCCGCAATTCTTTTTCTTCTACATTCAAGTTCATCTCTTTACTTGCTTTCGTTTATGCTTGCATATCTCGTATATTCTTCATTAGGTAGGCACATTAATCTCCAATTCACCCCATTTAAGCCACCCTTTCTAATTTAGCATCTCACTTCGTTAGTAACTAAGAATAAATCTCTGTAGGAAATCGAATGAAAAAATACTTATTACTTGCTACAAGACCATGTATGCTTGCATGTTCTGAGTGCTCTCGCATTGCATTTTTATTTACACACTGAGCACGCAACAGTACACTTGCGAATTCGGACAACAAAATCTCTTCTCTTGAGAAGTATATTGATGACCTTTTATTAGAAGAGGAATTTTTTTGGAAACAAAGATCGCGTGAGAATTGGCTTAAATGGGGAGATAAGAACACAATTTGGTTTCATAAGAAGGCTTCCCTTCGTCATAAGAAAAACCACGTCCTTGGAATTTTTTACTCTAACAATGTTTGGGTAGAGAATCCGGATGATATTGAAAACCCTTTTGTTTCTTATTTTACTAATATTTTTTCTTCTACTAATCCTTGTACTGCAGATTTAGACAAGGTTCTCCATCACATTCAACCTTTTGTCACAGATTCAATGAATGCCTCCCTTGAAGCTATTTTTACTAAGGAGGAAGTTGAGTTGGCTCTTAAGCAAATGGTGCCCTCTAAAGCCCCTGGTCCGGATGGTTTTCCCACTCTCTTTTATCATAAATTTTGGGCTTCGGTTGGTCCAACTACTACTGAAAGTTGCCTAAATTTTCTTAACAATTTTGCTGATATTTCCTCCCTTAACCATACTAATATTGCTTTAATTCCTAAAATTAAGCATCCTGTCAATGTTTTAGATTTTAGGCCCATAAGCTTGTGTAATGTCTCTTACAAACTTATTTCTAAAGTTTTAGCTAACCGCCTTAAACCTTTCCTTAATGACATTATTTCTCTTTTTCAATCGGGTTTTATCTCTAATCGCTCAATCACTGATAACATTTTTGTAGCCCATGAATGTATTGATTTTGCCAAGAAGGAGAGATCTTCTAGCTCCTTGGTTTATGATGCTCTTAAACTTGATATGTCCAAGGCTTTTGATAGAATTGAGTGGATTTTCCTTAAGCAAATAATGTTTAAACTTGGTTTTAACTCTAAATGGATCAATCTTATTATGTCTTGCATCACTTCTGCCACTTTTTCTATTAACATTAATGGTTTTGCTAAAGGTTTGTGAAGCTGTGTATGAGAGTAATTCAACTGATATCTTATTGAGTGAGAACATAGGACTATTTATACAAGAAGGATCTCAATTATAGATCCACAATAATAGCAATAGGATCTCAACTATAGATCCACAATAATAGGATCTCAACTATAGATCCACCATAATAGCAACAAGTTAGACTTATTCTAGAAAATAATATCCCTACTTTTACAGCTTGATTTTCTACACTCCCCCTCAAGCTGGACGGTATATGCTAGTCATGCCTAGCTTGGAAATCAGATTACTAAGGCTAGACCGATGTAGTGCCTTGGTCAGTATATCTGCTACTTGATGTTGAGAAGGTACATATCTCAAATTGACAGTATTAGTCTCAATCTTCTCACTAATGAAGTGACGATCTATCTCGACGTGCTTCATTCGATCGTGATGTATTGGATTTTTCGCAATAGCTATGGCAGATTGGTTATCACACAATAATTCGATGGCACCTTCTGTCTTAACTTTGAGCTCAGTAAGAACGCGTTTTAACCAAATTCCTTCACAAATCTCATTGGCTAACGATCGAAATTCTGCTTCAGCACTGCTTCCAGCTACAACCTGTTGTTTCTTGCTACGCCAAGTCACTAAGTTTCCCCACACATAGGTACAATACCCTGAAGTTGACTTACGGTCAATAGGAGAACCTGCCCAGTCTGCATCAGTATATACTTCCAAAGATCGATTCATAGTCTTTCTGAACATGAGGCCCTTTCCTGGATCGTGCTTGAGATATCTCAATATTCTATACACAGCTTTCATATGTTCTTTAGACGGTTTGTTCATAAATCGACTTACTACACTGACAACAAAGCTAATGTTTGGACGAGTATGTGTTAAGTAAATCAACTTTCCAACTAGACGTTGATACCTTACCCGATCAACTACTACATCTTCGAGATTAGCTTTGAGTTTTGTGTTTGCATCCATAGGTGTCTCAACTGGTTTACAACCACTCATTCCAGTTTCTCTTAAAAGATCCAAAGTGTATTTTCGTTGAGTGACAGAAATACCTTTGTTGGATCTGGCTACTTCCATTCCCAAGAAATACCTTAGATGTCCCAAGTCTTTGATTTCAAATTCTTTTGAGAGGAGTTGCTTAAGCCGGACTATTTCTTCAGAAAGATTGCCCGTGAGAATTATGTCATCAACATAGACTACTACCACGGTGATCTTACTTTGGTGAGGAGTGTTTGATGAATAAGGTGTGATCGGATTGACACTGCATATAGCCATCTTGTTTTAAAACATTAGTAAACTTTTCAAACCAAGCTCGAGGTGATTGTTTTAGCCCATAGAGAGATTTCTTGAGTTTACATACCTTTCCTTTAGTGTATCTGTCCTCAAATCCAGGAGGTATATCCATATACACTTCTTCCACTAGGTCGCCATTCAGAAAGGCATTTTTTACATCAAGTTGAAACAAAGGCCAATCTAGATTTGATGCAACAGAGAGAAGTGCCCGAATAGTATTTAGCTTGGCGACTGGAGCAAAGGTTTCTTGATAGTCAATTCCATAAGCTTGGGTGAATCCTTTAGCCACAAGACGAGCTTTGAACCGCTCTATACTGCCATCTGCTTTGTGCTTTGTTGAGAAAATCCATCTACATCCATTAGTGCGCTTTCCTGGGGGAAAATCTGTGAGAACCCATGTTCCATTCTTTTCAAGAGCATGTAACTCCTCTAAAGTAGCTGCTTTCCATTCAGGTCTTTGTAAGGCTTCCTGAACTGTGTTGGGAGTTTGTATCTGATCTAAAGAAGTCACAAAATCTCTAAAACGTGGTGATAAATTGGTATAAGATAAGTGGTACTGAATGGGATGTTGAGTACACGCACGAACACCTTTCCTTATAGCAATAAGTCGGTCATCTTCAGTCATCTCTGGCACAATTTCAGGGACTCTAGGATTCTGGTTTAGATCTTGGCTTTGCTGAACTTGTGTGGGTTGCACTTCAGACCTCTCCAATTCTTTATTTCTTCGTGAATAAACTTGTAGTTCAGGCTCGGGGACAAGTATAAGAGGTGACTCGGAAGAGGGATGCGACTCTATGTTATGGGGAAGTTGCGATGAACTAGAAGATAACTTAGAAGAGGGATGTGACTCTATGTTATGAGGAAGTTGCGATGAACTAGAAGATAGCTCAGAAGAGGGATGTGACTCTATGTTATGAGGAAGTTGCAATGAACTAGAAGGTAGCTCAGAAGAAGGATGAGATTCGGGTGTGTTTGAAGGAAATTGAGGAATGCAATCTCAATTATGTGATTCAATATCACTATGCTCCCCTGGAGTGCGGAATTGGGAAAAAAATGGACGATTTTCAAGGAAGGTGACATCCATGGTATGAAAAAATTGGCGAGTCGGGGGATAATAGCATTTGTATCCTTTCTTGTTTGGTGAGTACCCTAGAAAGATGCATTTCGTGGATCGAGCATCAAGTTTGCCACGATGTTCAGGATAGATATGAACAAAAGTCGTACACCCAAATAATTTTAGTGGTAGTTGAGACACAAGATGAGATGTAGGATATAGGGTAACAAAGTTTGTAAGGGTGTGTTGAAGCCAAGAGTGCGAGAAGGCATGCGGTTTATTAGATATGTGGCAGTTAGAACTGCTTCACCCCTGAAAAATTTTGGTACATGTGAAGTGAGCATTAAGGAACGGGCTACATCAAGAAGATGACGATTTTTGCGTTCAACCACACCATTTTGTTGGGGTGTGTAAACACAAGAGCTTTGATGGACAATACCATGAGATTGAAGATAGGATCCAAGGGTGGAGTTGAAGAAGTCACGAGCATTATCAGTTTTAAGTACTTTGATGTTGACTTGAAATTGATTTTGGATCATTTTATGAAAAACCTGGAATATCTGACTAGTCTCGGATTTATCTCTCATAAGAAATGTCCAACTTAAACGAGTATGATCATCCACTAATAGAAGGAACCATCTTGCCCCAGTGACATTTTTTACCCTTGAAGGTCCCCAAATATCGCCGTGAATGAGGGAGAAAGGTGTGGAAGGTGTATAAGTACAAGGAGAAAACTGAGAGCGCGTATGTTTTGAAAGTTGACACACTTCACATTGAAAGGATTTGTTTTTTTTATTGATGAACAGGGAAGGAAACAATCTTTCAAGGTAAGCAAAGTTGGGATGTCCAAGACGATAATGCCACATCATAACATGATTGTCCTTATTTGAAGGATCTAAGGACTCAGAGACATTAGCTGACTGAGAGTTTGACTGAACTACAAGTTTATTGCATACCGTTGTTGTTGGAGAACTATTAACTCTGAGATGATACAATCCCGCACATAATTCAGCATTGCCAATTATCTTCCCTGATCCCAAGTCCTGAAATATACAATAGTTTGCACGAAATTTAGTTTCGCAATTCAAGTCCTTATTCAATTTGCTCACAGAAAGTAGGTTATATTCCAATTTCGGTACAAACAATACAGATTCGAGGGTAAGAGAGCTCGATATTTGAACATTTCTAATCCCAGTTACTTTAGTAGGAGTACCATCAGCAATGCGAACTGAAAGATTACCTTTATATGGAAAGAATGGTGAGAGTAAAGATTTGTCACCTGTCATATGATCGGAGGCTCCAGAGTTATCCATTCATATGGAGAGGTTTGTGTATGAAAAGCATGAGAACTTTGGTTACCTGGTTGTTGCAAACTCCCGAAACTACTTATGATTGTAGGATTTTCTTTGTTCAACAACTGCAAAATGATATTACTTTCATTGGAAGTCGAGTGAGGTGACTCTGTCATCTTGCAAAAAACAGCAATACAAATTATCAAAGGTGAGGTTTGAGCTGGAAAAAGAAATAAACCAGACCGAATTGGGTCAGACCAATCAGAGAGAACCGAACCAGACCGAACCGGGTAAGACCAATTAGAGAAAACCAGATCAAAATGGGTCGAACCAATAAGAGTGAACCGACCAGACTAAAAATAATTGGTTCGCAAATCTGAGCGATCCTAAGCGAGCGGCTGAAGAAACCTCCTGCGACGGAGCTTTCAAGCGGATTGATCTGTGTGCGGCGGTGGTGTGCGAACGAATCTGAGGCGAGCGGAAGTAGTGGATCAACGGCTAAATTTTGAGCCGGAAGGAGATGAGTTTGCCGGAATTTTGAGCCTAAAGGAGATCAGCGGCTGAATTTTGATCAGCGGCTGGATTGATGGCGTCGGAAGACGCGTCGGAAGGAGAGGTCACCGACGAGGATGATACCCGACGGCTAGGGTTCCGGCGGCTGAATTTTGATGTTTAAAGTTTTTTATGGCTAGAGTTTTTGATAACCTGGCTCTGATACCATGAAGTTGTGTATGAGAGTAATTCAACTGATATCTTATTGAGTGAGAACATAGGACTATTTATACAAGAAGGATCTCAATTATAGATCCACAATAATAGCAATAGGATCTCAACTATAGATCCACAATAATAGGATCTCAACTATAGATCCACCATAGTAGCAACAAGTTAGACTTATTCTAGAAAATAATATCCCTACTTTTACAGCTTGATTTTCTACAGTTTGATCTCTCCTACTGGTTGGCTTAGTCAATGTGACCCTCTTTCTCCCTATTTTTTTTCTTCTTTGCACTGAAAGGCTTTCCCAGTCCATTCTTGCTGCCCAAAATAGTACAACTTTATCAGGTATCTCTATTGCTAGGTCTGCTCCTTCCATTACCCATTTACTCTTTGCAGATGACTGTTTACTTTTTTTCAAAGCTTCAATTCTTAATTGTTCTACTATTTCTAATATTCTTCATTCCTATGAGAAAGCTTCAGGTCAGATTGTTAATTTTAATAAATTTGTTGATCTTTTATCCCCTAATATTTCTCTTTCTTTTCAGCCCCACCTTCAAAATATTATTGGTGTTAGACTTGTTAAGAACCTTGGTCATTACCTTGGGGTTCCTTCTAGTTTCTCCCGAAAGAAGGTTACTGACTTAAGCTTTGTTTCTGATAAAGTGTGGAAAGTGGTTCGTGGATGGAAAGCTAACATGTTTTCCCTTGGTGGCAAAGAAGTTCTCATCAAAAGTATTGCTCAGGCTCTTCCTCTTTATGCTATGAATTGTTTCCAACTCCCTAAGAAGATTTGCAATGATACTACTAAAGCCATTTCAAGATTTTGGTGGGGGCTCCTCTGAATCCTCGAAGAAACTTCATTGGTTCAAATGAGATTTTTTATGCAAACCTAAAGATCTGGGAGGTTTGGGTTTTAAGGATATTGAACTTTTTAATCAAGCTCTTTTGGCTAAGCAAGCTTGGAATGTTTTCAACAACCCAACTGGTTTTGTGGCTCGTGTTCTTAAAGCCAAATATTACCCCTCTTCTAATTTTCTTTCAACTAGGCTTGGTAAACGACCTTCTTTCCTTTGGAAAAGTATTTTATGGGGCAAAGATCTTCTTATAAATGGGATTAGATATAAAGTGGGAGATGGGACAAATATCTATGTTTTTAAGGATAAATGGGTTCCTCGTGAAACTACCTTCTAGCTTATATACCCTTCCTCTCTCCCTTTGAACCTTAAAGTTGATTCCCTAATTCTAGAAAACAGATCTTGGAATCTCCCCCTCCTTGACAGTTTACTTGTCCCTGAAGATGTTAGTCTTATTCGTTATATTCCTATCAGCTGCCTCCCCTCGCCTGATAGATGGGTCTGACATTACTCTAACAATGGTCAGTATAGTGTTAAAAGTGGGTATGATTTGGGTTACTCTTTAAAGCATCCAGAAAATTCTTCTAACATGTCTACTTCTATCAAATGCTGGAATTCTTTATGGAGTCTCAAAATTCACAATAAGGTCAAAACTTTTATTTGGAAAGCCATTACAGATAGTATCCCTTCGTTTATCAGACTAATGAGTAAAGGAATAGACTGTCTTACCATTTGTCTAATTTGTCAAAATCATGGTGAATCTACGGTTCATTCGCTTCTTCTTTGTTCTCGCTCAAAAGAGATTTTAAGACATTTTTTCCCCTCTTTATTTCTTCCGAAGAGGCATTTTTTATCCTTTATGGATCACTGGAATTTCTGGGTGAAAGTCCTGCACAAAGAAGATTTGGCTTTAATCAGTATTGTTTGTTGAGCTATATGGAATGACAGGAATTCAGTCATTCAAGGTTTACCTCTAATGGATGCTAATTTGAAAATTACCTGTTTTGGAAATTATTTTTCTAAAATTCAGATTGTATCCTCCAAGACTTCTCTTCCTCTCAAGCAACTCTCTCAAAACATTCATACTCCTGCAACATGGTCTGCACCTCCTGAGAACTGGTTCAAACTTAACACAGATGTTTCTTGGCTTTCTTCAATTTCTGAAGCTAGCTTTGGGGCTGTGATTCGGGACTCTTTAGGTTTCATTATTGTTGCTCAAGCCACCAAGAAAGGTTTCTTCTCTAGCCCTCCTCATGCTGAAGTTGAAGCCATTTATAGGGGTCTCCTTTTGGATTCTCAGTTGGACATCCATCATCTTATTTTGGAATCGGACTCAAGCCTAGCGATTCAAGCGATATCTTCTAGCTCTCCTCCGATAAATGAATTTGGAACTTTGATCTCTGATGTGGAGAACCTACGTCATTGTTTTGAGAATTTTTTGGCTCGGCATGTTGGAAGATTTGGAAATCGTCCGGCCGATGCCCTAGCGTCCTTCGCGAGCTCTTCCCCTTTTCCTCGCATCTGGTTTATTAATTTCCCCTTTTGGTTACTTTATTTAGCTACTGAGGATTTTCCTCTTTTGTAATTTGCTCCTTTCTTTAATAATATTTTTCTCTTAAAAAAAAACCTTTCGATAAATTAATACATTCTCAAAATTAGTTATAGTGTGGCGTGACCTAAAATTCTTTGCCCTTCTACTAGACTTTTTAACAGACACAATTTAGGTATTGGAATCTTAGCTTCTAGCTATGTAATAAGGGCCAAATCCACAATTAATTAAAAAGACTCAACAAAATCTGCAACTCTACTTATTTAACTTATTATTACATGATTCATTCAAGTTGTGAACCGAGGCAAGTTGTTATGACAATATAAAATGACGGTTTGGTTTGAGGATTTGTAGATGTCTGGAAATAAAAGATGTCTTAGAATGATATGTCTGAGAATAAGATTGCTGAAAATGAAAGATGTATGTATTTAGTTATACATGAGAATGGCATCAAATATATATGGAAATAGATATATCCGTATTTTGTATGATTATTTGTAGGTATATGAATTTTATTTACATTATAAATATAAATTAATAATTAAAAAAAAAATTAAGTTATTATTTATTTTATATTAATATTCTAAAAATGTATTTTATATTAGCTATCTCTAATTATTTAATTGTTTCTATATAATTAAATTTCATAACATTCAATTCAATACGCTTTTATTTTTATTTAGTTTTCATTAATTAATGAAAATTAATTTACATAAATTAAGTTTAATTAGGTAAATTGATTCTAAATCCTCCTAGAAAAAATTATAAATTTAAACTTTGTGATTTAAGTTATTTTTGGTTAATTAATATATTGAGTTGATTTTAGTTACTAGTCAATTTTAATTGATTAATTTTTATCAAAATAAAATATAATTAATTAATTAACTATAAATCATATAAAATTTTAAATTTTAATTATACTTTAGTATTTTAGGACAATGATCAATTGAATAATTAATAATAAGTGTTATTTAGTTACAATCTAATATGATTGTGTAATTAATTAGTATACTTTATATATAAATAAAAAAAACTAATACAAATGTTTAATGGAAAATGTAAAAAATAAAAAATAAAAAAATATATTTTTTAAAAAAAAAAAAGAGAGTTATGGTTATTAAATTTAATAAGCTAGGATAAATATAAAATAAATAAAACAAAAAAGATTAAACTAATGCATTTTAAAAGAAAAAAAAATGAAAGTCATGTACTTTGAACAAAGTGATGAAAATTGGTGGACATAGAAAGTCACGCAACCTGATTCGGAGGAAAAGTTATTCTCAGCCAAAGTGTTAAAGTCATGTACCAAACATGAGCAATCAAAAAAGTCATACCCACCTTCGAAGCCATCCAACCAAACAGCCCCTAAGAACAAGAAAAATAGATTCCAAGCCATAATGTCTGGTGTGTTAGTTCAATTGTATGTGTCAGTTTCTCAAGTTATCCATAACCTAAGATGTGTTTACCTTTAACTACTTAGGGTTTTGGGACACTAAACAAGTTATTATAATCGATAGTCGATAGGTTATAATGATTGTGAATAGTAAATATTATTGAAATCAGCATAGTTACTTTATTGATTGTGGGTTATAATAGTCGGTGGATCAAACATAGACTGGATTATAATAATCCAATCCACCCGACTTTAAGTTGGTACTCCAAACCCTTCGTTATTTATGTAGTCTCTACCAAGCAAATGTATCTATCATGATATGTGTTACTATCTATCATGATATGTGTTATGTCCCCTTGCAAAATAGAATAGTGGTTCTAGGGTAAAGGTAATAATGGTAGCACTATAGTATATTAGGACTCGAGTTATCGTGTGTGTATATATAGTTATCGTGTGTGTATATATATATATATATATATTTTGTAATGGTTCATATATAATCATATAATCGTTATTAAGAAAGTATAGTTACTTACTATATGATGTGTTTGTTTTGTTACAATATGCATAAAAATCAATTAATAGAAATTTCTTAATCGGATACAGAATTATAAAACTATCCCCATATTTCAGGAAATTATGTGGGTAAAATCTTAAATCAATATTTAGCTCCCCCCATGTTCGTAGAATTCAAAGGACGAAGACATATTGATTGATTAAACTATACCCCTAGAAATGATAATGAACACATAATAAGCTCTAATGGAAAAAGGACCCTGCATTTGCAGTAGGTTTAAACAACAACTCAACATCTCCAAGCAAATACTCTCAGCAATTATTCTTTAACAACAAAATTATCCTGTCAAATTATCTACAAAAACTAGTTACTTTTCCAGTCAACTAAGTGAGAATAATTCTAGCTAGTATCCTAGCTATATTTATTATTTTCAGGCAAGAAAAATATTGGCAAGACTTGTGAATTGCTTTCTTAAAGATCTAGCAACAAGTAGTAAGCACCTGAAAATGATCTTTGTGTAGTGTCCACCTCAATGGGATCTTCTTTATGCCATGAGGAAAACCAAATTTGCTGCAAACATTAATATATATTGCAGATTCGGACTCCTCATCGGTCCAGTTGAAATATCAGGACATTTTAAGCATACATTGTTGCTTTTAGTTGCCATGAAAGATGAATTCCAAGCAACGCAGTCTATTTCAGATATTCTAAAACGCTCTGCTTGACATCTTCGAGGAAGGAGACGAAACCCATGATGCTAGTGAAGCCGCTTCCATCAACATCCTGTTCCTCTATAAGATAGTTTTCAAAAGCCGTAGCATCATCCCGACCTCCCCGGATAAATATGAGTCTTGGGGTGATACATCTGTCTTGTTTTAGTTCGTTAATTGTAGTCCTTAACAAACCTGAAAAATCAGCATGGAAAAGTTCAAAAGGAGAGACTTCAACCAAACTTTAAAGTATCATCCCTTTCATATGAAAGCAATGTATTTATCTTACAATCTTGAGGTGGAGGAAATGGAAGCTTAGGGTCTGCGGTGGAAGAATAAAACACAATTAGAGTTGTGAATGCGTCGAGGAAAAATATCGGACTGCCACTAGTAATCAGTGCAGCACGACTCAATGAGTGACGTGGATATGCTTGAATGTCCGGGGTAGAATATGACGTCAGCACTGGATACACAGCACAGTGTAGGGAAGTTGGTTCAAGTGCACTGCACCAGTAAAAGACAGATAAGTTACAACCGCGATGTCACATTTATGAGAAACAGAGGGAGAGAAGCTAAATATCTATATCTAGAAGATATTCTTATAGCTTGTTGCCAACGCCAAAATTATCAAGTTGCATTAAAATTTCTATATCACTGCATACCCCGCCAAAGAATTAGAAGAACTGAATCAAGAGTAGGTTAAGATAATATATACACCTAAGACATAAGCAGTATTGAATTAGGCTTGTTCCCAAAAAACAAAGAAAAAACAGGAGTACTGAATTAGGAAATTGACAGTGAATTATGAAAATGCGAGCATAATAATGGAAGATGGCGTTCTTCTAAATGACAATGTTTACAACATTACCTGAAAAGGCATTGCAGGTAGATCCGGAAGTCAGGGTGAATACCTTCCTCGTGAAAACGAAGGAGAGGGTTCCTAAGTAAAGCAAAGACTAAGCGAGGTAGAGGTTGAAGTTGCGGACACTGAGAGAATGCAACATCAACAAGAGAAGTTCCTGAAGCTCCATTTTTGTAATGAACGAGTTTATAAGCATCATTGTATTGTGCAGTAAGAATTACAAGCCAATCATGAAGTAGAGCCCTGCCCTCTCGAACACCTTGCTCCAAAGAAGCTAATATAACCTTGAGAAATAGAAGTATTGTCAAGACAACATAAATGCCAGTGATACTTGCCTTTATAGCTAGTAGAACATACTGCATAAGAGAACGAGTATTGTCTGCATTTGCAATCTGTAAAATCAGTGTATGGACTATGGCAGGCCCTTACAAAGTATTTTGATAGCTGTCTTATTTAGCAGAATTTATAAACAGGAATATAGTATAAATTACATTTGATTTCAATAATACCTTGTTCTATTGCACTCTAAATTTAATAAATTTCATACATGGAACTTTTTAGATAAGATACTTTATACCATCATTTTTAATTACATTAGCTCTAGGAAGCACATACTCTTTTTATTTAGGGCAAATGACTACACTACCACACTCTTCTCTCTTAAAAAGTCTCTCTACCACACTCCTCTGCCAAAAGTCTCTTTCTTTCTCTCAAACAAGGGTTCTCTAAGATGTTTTGACAACCCGGTATCGAGGGCCCAACCCCCACTAATCCGAGGGTACGCAAACCCGAGAGACATCAAGAGTTTTTCTTATTAAACTCACTCGAAGGTTGAACACACGACCTTTGGATAGGTGTTACTCAGACACCACGTGCCTCAGTGCCTTTGCCAGTGGGGCCACCCTGGGGGCAACAAGGGTTCTCTAAGATTATTAGTACATTTCCAAACAATCCTCCAAGAAGATAAATAAATTGTATTATTTTGCTGTAGAGATATGTTTATCCATTGAATTCATGAGTAAAATATTCATATTGTACCCCATAACTGTAATGAAATTCAGCATGCTCCCATGTGAATATCACTTTGTTAGATATATTTAATAATTTATACACTTTGTTAGATATATTTATAGCAGATTGTTGGTACAGAAATTTAGCATTCCTCAATTAATCAAGGTGGATATCAGCTAGCCCATACACTCAAGGTCAAGGTTACAGTAAAATAAATAAAATAAAGTTTGTTTTCAAGATAGTTGAGGGTGTATTTGAAAGGACTTACCTTGTGAACGAGCAATGAGAGAACCACCTCAGGCTCAACACTGTCGTAAAGCTCGTTAAAATTTTGAGCAGTACCAAACTGTATGGTTCGTATCCTCAATCTTCGTTTAAGGGAATGTTCGGTTCTGCATAAACAATCAATCATGCGTCAAGCTAGTAACAATAACTTGTTCTATAAGTAACTGACAAGAGAAGAGTATATTGATGACTACGTTTATTATGAAATGTTGATTTCAGACAAAAAGAATCGAGAGGGAAAATTTTCTTACTTTCTCTTCATGAAAGCAACTAATGTGGGAGATTATCATGACCTTAAATGGAATTGAAACTGAAATAGAAACTGGATTTACGTAAAACGTGTTATATGATCATTTTCATCTTCCTACTCCATTATGGAGGAAAATAATTGAAAATAAAGCCAAGAAGGTGACAAGATTTTAAGCTTTCATAAACCAAGACGACAATGAGAGCAAGAAAAGTATCAGAGGGCTACTAAGCAATACGCATAATGCATGTCATCACAGTGATTAAAATCCCTCAATCATGCCACAAACAAGAGAAAATGAATGAAATGAGTGAATGCTGTATGAGAATGCAAGACGAGTAGATGTGTCGCAATGAGACCAAAAAAAGTATCAGAGGGCTACTAAGCAATTCTTTCTGGACGCAAAATGCATGTCATCACAGTGATTAAAATCCCTTAATCATGTCACAAACAAGAGAAAATGAATGAAATGAGTGAATGTTGTATGAGAATGCAAGACGAGTAGATGTGTCGCAATGAGAGCAAGAAAAGTATCAGAGGGCTACTAAGCAATTCTTTCTGGACTCATAATGCATGTCATCACAGTGATTAAAATCCCTCAATCATATCACAAACAAGAGAAAAGGAATGAGATGAGTGAATGTTGTATGAGAATGCAAGACGAGTAGATGTGTCGCAATGAGAGCAAGAAAAGTATCAGAGGGCTACTAAGCAATTCTTTCTGGACGCATAATGCATGTCATCACAGTGATAAAATCCATCAATCATGTCACAAACAAGAGAAAAGGAATGAAATGAGTGAATGCTTCTAGTATGAGAATGGAAGCTGTAACGTCATGACCTACCTGTTAATGTAAAAAACGTTAGAAATAGTCCATCCAAGAAATGTTAATTCAACATTGAGGACTGGACAGTCAAATTGATAAATATATTATTCAAATTCAACACTTGAATGAGACATCCAATACACAAGAGGATCAACCCATTAAACATAACACATGTTAGACGATGTTTAGATTTTGGAGCATTTAAAAGAAGGAAAACGTAAATTCGACAGTCTTCTGTATCTTTGGATGTACCTACTAGATGCAACAGAACTAGAAAGCTCCTCAGGAGGCACAACAACAGTATATTGGAAAGCAATCTGCACAATAGGAAACCCAGGAGCATGCCTGCAAAAGATCATAGTATAATGATTAGTAGTATTAAGCTAGCAAACTGTGTGTAAACTGTGAGAGTCCTAGTTAGGAGTTTATGATATATTAGTGTGTTATTAGTAAAGGGTATTTTGGTAATTAGTTAAGGGAGCCCTTGGTTATAAATAGAGTGTGTTAGGGCCTTAGAGGGGAGGGAATCATTTTGGTGGATTGTCCATAGGACTCCTTGGGAGAGATTTAGCCCTCTCGAATGGCTATAGTTATCTTGTGTGTTATTTTGCAAGTATATATGATATAGACCGCTGTATATTGAAGAACTATCAATATATCGGGGGTATATTTCCATCTATTTCTGGTGTGTTTTGGTATATTACTCACTATTTGCAGGTTAAGGTATTTGGATACCTAACAATTGGTATCAGAGCACGTTGATCCGGGAGCATAAACCATGGATTTTGACAGTATGAGAGAGTCAATCCAGAAATCTCATGACAACCAGCTGCAAAAGATAAGAGAGTTGCAAAATCAGATTCAGAACTCCTTGCACCGTTGGGAGGAAAGAATGCAGGAACAAAAGGAAAGAAAGGAAAGAAAGGAAAGAGAACGGAAACGGAAGATGAAGCAGAGGATGAAACATCGAAATGCTCAGAAGAGGAACAAAAACAGAGTGAAGAAGAAGAAGAACAAACAAAGTAAGAATCAGATGAGAGTGTGCAAGATAGAGAAAGAGAGAATCAGAAGAAACAAGATGATCGGGTATAAGAAATGTGAAGTTCGATCAAGCTTTCAGCGGCTGTGGAGAAGGAAAATAGCAAAACGTAGCTGGAAGGTGAAAGAAGCGAAACAAAGGCAAAAGAAGGGGGTCGGAGAGAAGCGATCCAGGGGAAGCCGACTTGTATTCTGTAGAAACTTGAAGTCCGGGTATAAATGGGCAAAAATGATGTTCGAGGCCACAAATTCGGATTATCAAAGGAGGAATCGTGATCTCCGGCGAATGCTAATGCTAAGAATTCAAGAGAGGCATCGACATAGGTGTTGGGAAGTGATGGCGGAGAGTTCGGAGAAAGGCAGCCAAGAAGAAACCAGTGAGGGCGACCATTTTCGGCAGCGATTTCAGGTATGGTCGGAGACGAAGCTATGGGAAAGGCACCAAATCAATGGTCGGGAGGAGGCGAGAGAAGACTCGAAGGGGGATGATCATGAAGAAGAGGAAGTAAAGAAGAGAAAGATCGGGGGAAGCCATTACCGACGACGATTGGGTGTGTGGCCGAAGAAGAAGAGAAGGACGGATGAAAGCCATCATCGACAGGGAGTGCCTTGGTGGCCGAAGAAGAAGAACCGACCTCCTTGGTGGCCGGAGAAGAAGAAGAACCGAAGAGGATGTCGTTACCAATTTCGTGTGTGGCCGCAGATGATGGATCGTGGAAGACGTCGTAAAATTCGTACACTGACAGGTAACCAATTGGCGAGTCAGGCAAGGAAAGAGAAAATTCCATTATTCGCTTGGTTGATAGACCCAAACCCTAATCACGTGGGAAATCGGCTTGAAGAAGAATTCAGAAGAAAATGCTGGGATGGCTGGCTGCTTAAGGGGCCAAATTCAAAAAAAAAAAGAGGTCAAGCCCGATTTCTGTATATTGGGGAGGAAGTGTTCATTATTGGGCTATTTTTTAAAAGTGGGTTTAGTTGGAATGAGGCCCATAACTTTTTAAAGACAGAAATTCTGATTGTTTTACAAAATGAGGTTTGGGCCCAAATATTCTTTACCTTAAGCCCAATTTATTGCCATATGAAGAGTCTTACCCTAGCCGCCAGTGTGTTCTGCTCATCCACGCCGCCGACCAGCCCTAATGGGCAAGCTGAAGCCACTTGCCATCGATCTGCCCTCGCCCACAGCCGTCGTATCCGCCACCGCCAGCCACCGGTATCAACCGGCCACATCAGTTTTCACCGCCAACCACCGCACACGGCACCTGGTCGTCGTCGGAGCACCGATCGATTGGTTTCATTTATTTGGGAAGTTAATTTTGCTTAGGTTTTGTGTTATTTCTGTCATTTTTGTTGTGTTTTGAAAGCACACCTTGAGGACAAGGTGTCTTTAAAGGAGGGAGTAGTGTGAGAGTCCTAGTTAGGAGTTTATGATATATTAGTGTGTTATTAGTAAAGGGTATTTTGGTAATTAGTTAAGGGAGCCCTTGGTTATAAATAGAGTGTGTTAGGGCCTTAGAGGGGAGGGAATCATTTTGGTGGATTGTCTATAGGACTCCTTGGGAGAGATTTAGCCCTCTCGAATGGCTATAGTTATCTTGTGTGTTATTTTGCAAGTATATATGATATAGACCGCTGTATATTGAAGAACTATCAATATATCGGGGGTATATTTCCATCTATTTCTGGTGTGTTTTGGTATATTACTCACTATTTGCAGGTTAAGGTATTTGGATACCTAACATAAACACCATAAAAATATTTAACAGGATGGATTATAAATTTAAAATATTGTGCAAGAACAGGAAGCTGGCAAAAGTCAATGAGGTCAAAGACTGAACTAATTTCTTTAGGAAGAAATGAACAGGTTCTTGAACAAAGTTGGAAATACAATTGACATTATGGACGTCTTTTCAAACTTACCATTTCAACTTTAATGGTTACACAAAAATGTTCTCCCTCTCTCCCCCACTTCCCTCCTCTCCCCTGAAACCCACCCCATGTCTTCCTGCTAGGGGTGGCCATCGGACGGTCGGCGTCGGTTTTGGCCGAAAACCGATGCCAACCACCAACATGTCGGTTTGCGTCGGTCGGTGATATTCGATTTTGGGAGGGTTTGGAGCGCCGACCGTCCGACTATAGCAGCGCTCGGTCGGTTTATGGGAGAAAGGAGGAAAAATGAAAAGAGAAAAAAAAATCAGTTTTTTAAACTTCCACGTTCGGAACCCATGCGGCGGTGGTGACAGTGATTAACGAAGAAATGAATGGGAGGAGACCCACGCCACGACGCCGGTGACGGTGATTAACGAAGAAATAATTGGGAGGAGGCCCACGCGGCGGTGGCAGTAATGGTGGCCGGTGAAAGGAAGGGAGAGAAGAGAGATAAAAGAAAATGGAGAAGAAGTATGGGAGAAGAGAGAGGAAAGAAGTTGAATTGAAATCGACTATGAGGGATTGAAGTGAGACTGGAGAGAGGAGAAACTAATGGGGTGGAGTGAATCGAGAGAGTGGAGAGAGAAAAGAAATCATGGTAGAGTGAATTGAAGGAGTGATTTGAGGGATTAAACCAATAAACCGTATGAGTGGAGAGAGAAAGTGAAGCAAAAAACAAAATCAAGTTGTAGACCTTCTCCCTCGTTAAATACAAAGAAAAACCATTATTTTATTTTTTTTATAACTTAAAAGTCGGTCGGTCAGTCGAGATTTTGCTATTTTTTACTCCGATCGACCGACTGGTCGATTTTATATTTGCAAAACCAAACACCGACCGACTCCTCTCCTAAACCGACCGACCGACATCGGTCCGGTCGGTTTTAGTCGGTCGGGTCGGTTTTTCGAGTTCAAATGTCCACCCCTACTTCCCGAATAGATCGCCTGCAACCTCACCGGAATGGATCGAAAGCGCCCCCATCCCTCTTCACTTTCCTTCTCCGTCGAGAGAAAAACCTTCTCTAAAGGAGAGGGCATCCGCATCACAGAGGCCAAAAAAGATAGATCCTACACTTTGGCCTTAAGGAAAGAGTCTAATCAATGGCTGATAAGCTCTTTCTCCACACTCTTAGAAGCCCCTCTCATGATGAGTTTCTTTGTAGAAGATCGGCTTGACGACTATGTTCTATGGGTGGGAAATATCTCCTCTCGAAAGAGTCATTGTGCCGAGATAGCAAGGTTTTGTTAGGGACAAAGGGGGTCTGAACAAGATTATTATACCTATCGGTAATAATAAATCTAGTTGGAAGGGTTTTCTCTCTCTTCCCAACTCCCTCAACAACCCTCCAAAATCAGCCATCAAGGAAGCTCCAAAGGTTACTAAAAAAGTTATGCTCCCTTCGTATAAGGAAGCTTTAAAGTCTAACATTAACGAGGCCAACCCCTCTTTAAGACAAGCTATTCAAAGGATTGCAGCAGATAAGGAATCCCCCCCTACCCGAGCTTGTCGAGTTTTACTCAGACTTGGCTATCATCATCATTAGGGAGAATTTCCATGATAGCTAGTGATGTAGCCTAAGTGACTAAGGAGAGTTCTCTCCAAGAATCTATCCAAGAATCTTATTATGAATCAAAAGTTAATAAATACATGAGAGAGATTCTCTATTTATAGACAATGAAAAGTAAACTAAAAGGATTAACCATGAGTAATATGAATTTACCCCTACCCTAATCCTACTACATCATTCTATCCCTAAATCGAGTTTTAAAAAGAAAATTAAAATAGGTAGAAACAAGCGAACTGCCCGACTAGAAAGATGTTTCAGTCGATGGTTGCAAAAGACTCCAACTGAAAATTGCGTTCTAATTTCATCAACACGCCAAGGTGTACCAATGCTCCCCAAAGTTTGGTTTCTATGCCAAAAGTCTTGCCAATCCAAAATCATATGTAATAGGATCCAGTAGTCTTCAAAAATTCCTCCAAATACACATACCTTTTTAGTGAAACAAAGTTCAACTGCCTTCATAAAGATGTCTTCCTGACTTGACCAAATTTGTGAAGGATTTAGTCTTTCATGTAACAAATCAAAATTAGATTTTTGAAGGAATTTTCTTGAAAATTCTCTTGAAGTTCCAAACTTAACAATAGTAGCCTTTTTTCAATATCTTCCAACATCAATCTCAAGAATTTCAACAAGGTTTTTCTCCACGGCAGTTTCATGGATTTGGTTCTGAAAATTTTTCAGCCCCAAATTTTCTTCCACAATAGTAAAAAGATTATCCAAACAGATTAATATTTCATCTTCTTCGTCAAAATACTCAGCAAAATTCAAAAGAAATTGATCTTCCATGATATTCGAACTTATCTGATGGTGTTCATCATCCGAGTAAATCATTGAGGTCAATAAATGAATCTCCGTGTTTTTCAGACAAATCATTCTGATGAAGATCTTGAATAAATTTTTCAACAATACCATCAATATCATTAACATCAATCGTTTCTTTCAATTGTTTTTCAACTTTATCTTCTTCATCAAAATAATTTTCAAATTGTAGAAAACACTCATCTTCTTTGTTGAAAAAACCAGAATCTTTAAGATCAAATCCATGAAAAAATCATCTTCTTCGTTGGAACAATTGGAACCTTGAACCAAGAAACCTTCATTTCGACATTCTTGGAGTTTATCATGATAAAAGATGTTCCCAACATTTTTTGGAAGGTGGACTTTTTGTTCTTGGATCATTTCTTTTTGTCTATCTTCACAGTTTTGATGTGTATCGTCGTGGTAAAAATCTTCTTTTCTCGAACTTTTAGAATCTTGATTTATGAATCTTGACAATTGATGTTCTAGAGGCCTCTCCATTGTATTTTCTTGAATCTTTCTCATATAATATGTGGGTTCTTGACTTCGGTTGAATTCTCCATCTTCTTGACTGCTACTTTTAAAATCTGTCATTCTTACCTTTTTGGGTTCTTGTTGTTTGGTTGTAAAACGATCCAAATTGTTAGATACATTTCCCAAAAGACGCCAGATTTCATCCATTCCTTTTTTGAATTCCTTATGCCGGATTTCATCAGGGTTGTTGTAGTGTCTGTCATGATTTCCTTCAATTTTTGTCTCCAATGAGCGTGATTCACATTCAAAGGAAACTTTTCTGGTCTTGAACTTCTTTCTTGTGTTGTAAATTCCCGTTCTTGGCAATTTCTTGAACATTCTTGAAGTTGCAACATGGTCTTCTTCTTCGGAATCACTAGAGTCACTACAATAAGAATTCCAATGTAAATCTTGATAGGATCTTTGAAAGAATCGAGCATGGGTTGAGTTGTTATGTTGAAAGACATCTTCTTAATCGCTAGAATCAAAATTTCAGCATTGTTCTTGAATGTATTTGTGGTTTTCTTGCCTATATCGATCGTTGTATCTCTTCTTGGACATCTTTCTTGTCTTGTAATTCTCCATTCTTGATGAATCTTCCTTAAAAGGGTTCCCCTTGTAATTAGGTGTACGCTGTTCGGCAACGAGCACAGCTCACGAAACTCCCTCTTGCGATCTGCGCCAACAAGAGTTTCCCGGTCTTTCACCGGCGGCAGTCAACGTTGGCCCAGACGGTCGCTCTGATACCAATTTGATGTAGCCTAAGTGACTAAGGAGAGTTCTCTCCAAGAATCTATCCAAGAATCTTATTATGAATCAAAAGTTAATGAATACATGAGAGGGATTCTCTATTTATAGAGAATGAAAAGTAAACTAAAAGGATTAACCATGAGTAATATGAATTTACCCCTAATCCTACTACATCAGCTAGGCTGAGATCATAAAGGTTGTGCAAATGGATGTTACAAATGTTGGTTCAATTAGCTCCATCCAACCCGATAGAGCCTTACTCAAGGTGCAAGATAAAGAAATCAGCTCCATCCAACCCGATAGAGCCTTACTCAAGGTGCAAGATAAAGATCAAGGAATTACCTTGTGTAAAATCAAAGGATGGACTATGGCAAGCCCTTACAAAGTAAGAATTTTTTTTTATAGGAAGCATAAACATATTCATTGATGTAATGATAAGATTACAAAAAATAACTCTCAATAGATAGTTAAAAAAACACCTCCATTGATTATGGAGGGTGGTGAGATCATAATTACAAAATAGAGGAGATAACTTGCTTCAAGTGATGGCTAAAAACGATGTAGAATTGATAAAAGAACGATAGTCTCTAGTAACATCCCTAAAGATGCGAGTGTTTCTCTCATTCCAATAATTCCAAATGAAAGCACGAGTGAAGCATAACCAAAGGGGCTTATTTTCCTTCTTGAAAGGTTGACCCTTAAACAAGAGACAAATAAGGGAAAGGAAATCACTTGGACGTGGAAACGACTATCCAAAAGCCCCTGAATGAAATTCCAGAACTTTGTAGCATATTGGCAGTCACTGAAAAGGTGGCAGACGCTCAGGGAGAGGGAATGCTCAGGCAATCTCCTTTGGAACTTGTCATATGTGTTGATGCATGAATGACTAAGTTCTCAAATGAAAATTTTCACCTTTTTTGGGTATCGACCAGCCCATATCAGCTTGTAAATGGCCGAATGATTACAGTTACCAGTATATGCCAGGGCTTTTGCCATAGACTTTGTGGAAAAAAAGTTATCTCTTTCCAAAGTCCATAACCATACACCATCCCTCTCAATTGCTCTGAAAGGTTGAAGCAAAGATGTAAGATTAGTCTATTCCTCGATTTCCACCTCATTAAGGTTCCTTCTAAGGTGTAAGAGCCACATCCCGGATATAGGGCACCAAGTCTCGACAATGGAGGCTTTTTTTCCCGCGATAGGTGAAATATTCAAGGAAAGATGCTGTAAGTTGGTGGTTCCAAGCCAAGTGTCTTCCCAGAAAAATGTGCTAGCTCTATTACCAACCCTTAAAGATATATGTTCATGGATCAGATTTTTAGTAGAGTCAATAGACTTCCAGAGGCCTTTTGAGGAATGTGTTTTATTTGGTATCAAAATGGCTAGAGTCAAACTTTGCAACAATGATCTGCCTCTAAAGGGCCAATTTTTCTAATGAAAGCGCCAAATCCATTTGGATAAGAGCGAAGTATTACAAACATGAATGTTCAGAATGCCCAATACATCTTCCTCAATAGGCACTTTGACCCGGTCCCATTTTAAAATGTGATTTCCTTTGTAATCATTACTCCCCCTCCATAGATAATTACTAAAAAGCCTTTCAATTTCTTCTCTTAGAGCTTTTGGTGCCTTCGAACTCTCCAACAATGTGGAAAAGATTTTTGATGTAAGATTCTTCATGAGTGGAGAAAAAGAGGGAAACATCTGCAAATTGTAAGTGGGTAATGGATAAAGAAAAAGTTTCTTTGCCCAAACTCAAAGCCTTTAATAAAGCCAATCTCTTGAGCCTTCAACAACATTCGACTTAGGCAGTCCACCACAAGTATAAAAAGAAAAGGGAATAAAGGATCACCTTATCGAAGGCCTCTAGATGCTCTAATCTTACCCCGAGGCCTCTCATTGATAATTATGGAGAAATCAGCCGATAATAGCCAACCTTGAATCCATCGTCTCCATTTTATATCAAACCCTTTGATACGAAGAATCTCATTAAGGAAGCTCCAGTCCACCATATCGAAAGCTTTTTCAATGTCCAGCTTTATGACAACCCCTATTTTCTTGTTCTTCTTCCTTTTGTATTCATCAATAATCTCATAATCTCATTGGCAATAAGAGATGCATCAAGAATTTTCCTATTGGCCACAAAAGCTGATTGGTAATCTGTTATGGTGGATGGGAGAACATTCTTGAGCCTTTTTGATAGAACCCCAACGATAATTTTGTATAAACCAGTTGTGAGACTTATGGGTCTATAGTCCCCCACTCTTTTGGCCCCAATCTTTTGAGGAATGAGACATATATAGGTCTCATTTGTACTGATATTAATAGATGCATTCTTAAAAAAATCATTCAACACTCCCTTTAAATCGGCTTTCGGCTTTAAGAGTGTTCCAAGAGTTTTTATAGAATTCTGCAGTGAAACCGTCTATCCCCGGAGACTTGTTTGAGCCCAGATCATTAATGGTTCTAAAAATCTCTTCCTCAATGAAAGGTACTTCAAGTTGTTCACTTTGTTGATTAGAGATAGGACTCCAATCATCGAGATCGAGGAGGATTCTGTCCCCCCTGTTTTTTTGTGAATAAGTTGTAAAACTCAATAAATTCAGTCTCAATATCACCATCATTCACCAGACTAACCCCAGATTGTGAAGTAATCTCAATTATTGAATTCCTTCTTTTGTTTGCAGTCATCATTCTATGAAAAAGAACCAGTATTTTCATCACCCTCAATCAACCATGTGGTTTTACATCGCTGTCTCCATAAAGCCTCTTCTCTGGTAGCTAGGGTAAGAAGATCAATTTTTATCACATTTCTTTTTTCCATAGCTTCATCCTCCAAGGTACCATCTTCATCAAGAGCGTCCAGATCGCATAGTTGTTGCATCAACAACAGCTTTTGATCCTTTGATTGCCCAAAGGTGGAGGCATTCCATTCTTTTAGGACCAATTTGAAAGATTTGAGCTTTAAAAACATCCAGTAGGCTGCAAGTAAATTTATGGAGACAAACTGAACCCAACTTCAAACTTTATGAGCATGACCACCTCCTAAGCTATGGATCCCCTAGTTAAGAGACATAACGTTGAGCTGAAGTAGGCTGCAAGTATAATTTTGTAAATCTGGCAGGAAAACTTTCAGGATAATGCCAGTATAGTTAAGGTAGAAAAGACCACAGACCAATGATATAAGAACAGACGAATGGTAGTGGCAACAAAGTAATTGCATTAGGACCCGCCTACTGCCGAGGAAAACAACACTGCATGGTTGTAAACGGTAAACACCCAACACTTATGTCCAACACATTATTACTAAGGTGCAACAGGAAAATAGGTGTGAGGAGTCCTCCAAATATTTTTTTGCACATCCGAACTAATCCGAACTAAGATTTCCTACCCTCAATCTTCTTTTGCTTTCTACCCTTGACCTTCGTAGTGAAGGGAAGAAAGGATTTGTACTTGGTTTGATTGATGTTCCAAAACAATATTATGGGCATTGGTTACACTGCCTTTATGTAATTATGAGCTAGGTTTTATTCTGCTGTAGAGGAGTCATTTTCTGTAGTTAGGTTACAGACTCCCTTTTCGTTGGACTTGTTTTTTTGAGTTCGTTCATAACTATAAATGTGCATCTGCATGCATCTCATGTATAACTAGATAGATTGTGGTGCCAGTTAGCAACCACCATTAACTGGGATAGGTATTTCTTAGTATTTCATAACAAGATTATGAAAAAGCATCATATGCTATAAATTGTTTCTAAGCTTATCAATAAGGGAAATTAATTCCATAAATACTACAATAGTTGTTCCGCTTCCGTACCTTGAAAATCCAACATTATTTGCAAACTCAAAGTCATATGCATATGTTGCATAAGAATCGCAACAGATAATGTGTTGAACATTCTCATATTGTGGATCTGGGAAAAAATGACCATACTGCAAAATGGTTAAGAAAAATTAGTATGATATAAAAAATTTGAAGGGTTAGCAAACAAAATTATATATAATTCAAACAACATTACAAACTCACGGAACGGCCAGGCTTGAATTCAGTAGAAGTTCTTAATCGCAATACACAACCAAAAGCATAAGGCCGACTTAACATCCGATACCTGCAAAAGAATTCTGTCATAAAACTATCTCCTGGATAATAGCAATTTCAGAATGCAGGTTCGTATGGGTTTCAAATATTAGTTTTTTGAACAAGTGTTTTTTTAACAAGTGAATTTCAAATATTAGTATCGGTATTAACATATATTTATTCTAGTAGATGAAAAAAACAAGCTCTCATGCACTATGTATTTTACCTGGAAAATCGTGAGTTTATGTCATTAATTCACAAGTGCAATGTTAATCCTGTGTAAATGCAATTTAAACTGATTTATAACTAAAAGCACATCGGTTACAGAGTGCTGGATGTTTTATTTCTTTTTAATTTAAGATGAGAAGAATAATACAAATTGCTAGATACTTACATATCCTGAGGAAGAGTTGAGTCATCAGTACTTGGATAGAAGCATAATGAGCCACCACTTTCAATGCTAAGAAATTTTAGGGATGCCAAATCTGTGTATTCATTTGTAACAGCAAATATGTCTACACAAACTCCTGCTTGAACGGCAACTGCAGCCTGTACGATGTAAATGAATACTTACAATCTTTAAAAGCATTGGAATAGATTAGAGCAACGATTAATTAGCCATATTACCAACTCCCTATAAAATGGGGTCTGCTCAGGAAGCAATGCACGGTCTGCATCCTCTCCTTTACTAGCATATTGCTCCCCATATCGCCTTGTGTCAAGTTGCCCAGATCCATAATCAGGAGGGCCAGATAGGAAAGCAAAAACTCTAGCTGAAGTAAAGAAGACAATATCATACATCATAAATTATGTCCTTTGATTGAAAGAAAAATGTGCATTGCTCAATGTCAATTCTTTGAGAACATAGAAATCATTAGATGAGCTTTCCTCTATAATACTTGCCTAATGCAAATATGTTCCCATATTCTGATCCGAGGTAATTAAGGAGTGCTTCCATAGCCACACCAAAACCTCTTCCACCCATCAATATACCATCTATTCCTTGACCTGCTGCTGTAGTTCTCTCCCATGATGTTGTTGGTCGAAGAGTTTCAAGAGCAGCCTCAATGCGATCCTTACAGCTTTCCACCTGCAATCAGATTAGTAAATTAAAGGCTCATCCAATTGTGAAGCATTGCAGAGTAACGATACCAGGATTCTGCTTGATAATTGACGAAACAATCAATTGTATGAAGTACAAAGGTAAAACGCATTGACATCTTTGACATACCGGTGCCAAAAACTGCAACAAAGGCATTACATCTTCAAGTTCAATTGGCAGGGCGCCCTCCGTATCAGGGGGAATGAAGACATTCTTCACAATGGGTATAGGACCTTGAACACCATACAGACCTAGTTTGTGGCTGAAGGTAGCAAGACCAAAAAGTGAACCAGGCCCAAGAGCTACAAGGAATATTGAAATAGCACAGAGATAAAAGGACTTGATACGAATTACAAATTTAAAAGAAAATAAGGTTTTAATCCAACACTTAAAAACCTTCTAAAGCTGCCAGTAATGCACTTTTGGTGAGCTCCAAAAATTCTTCTGAAGCTGCAGTTGAAAACCAAATAGAATAATATGACAAAGATGAAGAGCATCTCGGGGGGAGAAAGGAAAAAACAAAAGAGAGAGAGAGAGAGAAGGATGAAATATATTAATTAACTAATGGGTCCAAATGCATTTACTTTTCAATCGTTTTTCCATCTTTTCCATCCTATTTAACCAGATTCATTATGTGAGAATAAAAACTTTTAATCTTCAAAGCAGAGAGTACTAGAAATTAAATAAACAGACAACAAAAATTACTCGGGGAAAATTATTACGATAGAGCCAGATTCTGTAGAAAAGTATAGTTGAATCTCCTCCAAAAATATACTGAATGGATAACAAATAAGCACAAAGTTTTTCTGGTAACAGTCAACGATTAACTAATGCTTGCATCCATAGATAATGAATAACTAATGATTTGTTCTTGAAATGTATGTGGCAAGCATCATAAATTATGTCATAAACTTATAACTGATCATGACCATAAATAACTTTGAGAATATAAGAATCATAATCAGTTCACTTGGTCAAATAACAGATCTCCTCCCTCCATGTCTCTTATTGACAGATTTCTAGTCACTGAAGGAATCCTTGGAATTTGCTAATTTTGGGGTTATGCGTGGACTGTCCCACATCCGACCACTTCCCCCTTATCCTCTCTATGGGTTGTTCTTCATGGGGTCCCACTCCTTTTTGGTTTGAAAACATGTGGATGCAACACCACTCTTTCCAATCCACGGTCGAATACTGGTGGAAGAATACTCCTCTGAGAGGTTAGCTGGGCCACGGGTTCATAAACAAGCTAAAAGGCTTAAGATCGATGCTTAGAACTTGGAACAAAGAGGTATTCCGGTGTATTACTACCAAAAGAAACCAACTATTGACAGAAATTGCTCTCATTGATCAAATGGAAGAATTGGGCCCCAATGCATTGGCTCAGCACATGCACAGGAAGCTGATGAAAGTAGAGCTTTTATCCTTAGTTGCCAATGAGAAACGGAGTTGGCGTCAAAAGTGCAAGAAACGTTGGCTTGAAGAGGGTGACCTTAACACCAGTTTTTTCCATCGCACCCTGGCAAACAAAAAGCGTAAGAACACCATCCTGGAAATTCTTTCATTGCAGGGGAGAAGCCACCTTATTGAGAACGAGATCATTGATGAATTTGTAGCTTTCTACAAGGCTTTATACACAAAGAAAGATCGTATTGCCAAGATGCCTCTTGGGTTGATTGGAGCCCAATTGACAGTTGACTAGGTGATGACATAGAAGGAGAATTCACAGAAAACGAGATGCAAAATGCTATCCTTCTTCTTGGTACAGATAAATCCCCGAGCCCCGATGGCTTCACATCAGAATTTTTCAAAAAAATGTTGGAACATTCTCAAAGATAACATTATGAAAGTGTTCGAGGATTTTTTCAAGAAAGGAATTACCAATGCTATAAACATGAAAATGAGGCTCTATGGAAAAAGCTCATCAAAGGGAGATATGGTTCGGCTACAAATTTGAATTGGGGTTCACTAGCCACTGCAAAGGGTCCTTGGAAATTTATTGTCAAGCACCAAGCTCTCATCACTAGTCGTATTAGCCATTCGGTGGGTAACAGGTTGCCACTTCTTTCTGAAATTACCCATGGATCTCTTCTCCTCCTCTTGCCTCACGGTTCCCTCTCCTTTATAGGCTCTCTCATTGTAAGCTTGCATCGGTTAAGGAGGTATGGAACATAGAAAACAGATTTTGGGATCTCAAGTTGGGCAGAAATTTAAAAGATGAAGAAATCAATGAATGGGCTGATATGAGTTTGAAACTTGCCCCTATTATCCTCTCACAAAGGGAGGATTCATGGAGATGGATCCCCACAAGCAATGGCCTTTTCTCTGTCAAATCGCTCCTCACAGACATGGGAGAACCCACCAATATTCTCAACCCACATTTGGTTCAAAAAATATGGAAGGACAATTACCCAAAAAAGATTAAATTCTTCTTGTGGGAGTTGGCTCATCAAGCTATCAGCACGCACGAAGTCTTACAAAGACGTATGCCTCACCTTGCTTTGTCCCACAATAGATGCTCCTTATGCAAGTTAAATGAAGAATCGCAAAGCCATATTTTCATCCACTGCCCCTTTACTCGGCTTTTTTGGGAGAGAATCATCAGCACTTTTGGTTGGCAACTGACCACCCCTTTGGACATCTCAACTTTTCTGCCTATTGTTCTTTTGGGGCACCCTTTCAAGAAAGCCAAAGCTATTTTGTGGTCTCACATTATTAGGGCCTTTTTTTGGGTTTTTGGAAGGAAAGAAATCAGCATATCTTCATGGGGAAGGAACAATCTTTTGCACAACTCTTTGATCTTGTTATTTACAATGTTATTTCTTGGTGCAAATTATCTACATCTTTCTCTTCTTACACCTACACCTCTCTCTTGTCAAATTGGGAGAGCATTTTGTAATCACCATGGATATTATATCCTTTTTGTAAATTTCATAATCAATGAAATTGTTTCTTATCAAAAAAAAAAAAAAAAAAAAAAAAAAAGAATCATAATCAATTGTTATTCACTCCAAACCATTTTAGGCATTTGTGTCGATCTGAAACCAAATACTATCATTTGCACATTACAAAATGCAACGGTAAACAAAAAAGAATTGTTAGATCTACCAAATAAACTTGTCAAGTAGAGAATAGAATACCATTAACTAAGGGGATCGTTCGATTACTACATCAAATATAGGGACTTTCACAATTAGTAAAAGTAAATACAAAAGTTTCTTCTTTTTTTTTAATAAAGAACGGAGCTTTTATTGAGAAAAAATGAAAGAACACAAGGGCATCCAAGAAAGAGAATCAAGCCCACAAAAGAGAGCCCCACTAAAAAAAAGGGACTCCAATCAAACTTGTACTGAAAAGTAAATACAAAAGTTAATGGATGTACTGAAAACACACAACAGAATAACAGATGGCATTATAAAACCATCTAGCTTGTCACAGAAAAAGTTATATCTAGCAGTACAGAAGGAAAGCTCTTACACATGGGTACTTCATTCCAAAATTGAAAACGTTGCATAGGAAGTGCACATGATAAGCAGATTTATGCATTCACTAAGACCGACTCATTTCAAAGTTGGGTATAAAATTCTAAGATATTTGAAATAAACCGAAGAAAAGGTATATCTAAAAAGCACAGATACAGATACGGACATGAGACACAGAAACAACACAACCTGGACACAGTGACACGTCATTTTAAAAAAACACAGTGACACGTCATTTTAAAAAAACACAGTGACACGTCATTTTAAAAAAATCTAGGACATGGACACAGCAAAGATACGTTTATTAAAATATACAATTTTTAGAATGTATATCATTTTTATACGAGAAGGAAATTCAAAGTCAACAAGTTTGTGCATTTATATGTAATACATGTCTAACAAGTTTTGGACCCATATTCACTTTGTACAACTAGTGTATGTCACATGTCTACGGTGCTAACAAGTGTTTGTTACATTCCAACTAGTGTTGGAGTGTCCAAGTGTCCCGTCCCACACATGTCAGACACAAACAACGTTACCAAACTAGAGTGTTTGTGCTTCTTACAAGTTACAGGTATATCATTCAACAAGCACAACTATCTATCTTCAAGTTGAAATTCATGTTGATGTAAATTGGGCGAGAAGTACCACAAACAGAAGATCTTACTACTCTTGCTGGAAAGAACACGGTTAACATGACAAAGCAAAAATTATGGCAAATAACTATTCACTGAGTTTGTCTTGGCATTATGTTTTTCAGGATTGTATACATTGTGTAGTTTAGCTCCTTTCCAATGTGGCCCTCAATTCCAAGACAAAGTCCCCTTGAATTTCTGAGAGAGAGACCAAATTTTCGAACATGGGCTAGATTTTAGTTTGAATTTTCAGGTACAGTACTATTTGTTTCGTCCTTTCACCAGCCTCATTTTGTTTCTTCCTTTCACCGATCCGGGCATAGCTCAATGGCTAAAACACTTATTAGCTTCCATAAGGATGAAGGTTCAATACCCCACCCCTCGTTTGTTGAACTCAATTTGTTTCTTCCTTATAAGTACTCTAACGTCTTCCTTTTCTTTGTGCATTGGCTTTTTTCCACTTTTCACTCGGAAAGTCTAGTTTCCTTTCCCCCCAAAATAGAATAAAATCCTAAAGAGGACTTGAGGGATTCCGTGTCTTCAAATTGGGCTTTCTTTGTAATTTGTTTTTGTCAATTTTCGAATTTCTATGATAATAGCACAGTGAAGATCTAAGTGTGTTTATAGTAATCTTACATGACAGATCAATGGCTGCAACATATACAGGACGAGGTTGCATCGCTTCCCCACCGGAGCCTTCATCTGTAAAATGGGAAAAATAAATCAATGTCAAATAAAGTGTAAACCCCAGAAAGAAAAAGAAAAGCGAATCATGACTCGGGCAATAAAATATAATCAACTAGATGGAGGGAGGGAGGAGTAATGACCGGGGAGCTCGAGATCTATGAAAGAGGACATCATCTCAGGGCAGGATTGAGGATTGGAGAATCTGGCAATCGCCTTGGAAGAGAGGCCATTGAGGGTGCCGCAGAGGGCACAGGTCCAGGCCCAATGCTCGAGGTCGCAGTAGGAATTGAAGTAAGCCCAGCAATGCTCGCAGCGGGGGAGAAGGTGGGCGTCGGATCCGTAGGCAGGAGGGCGGCCATTTTCGTCCTTGGAGGCGAAGGGGGTGACGGAAACTCCCCATGGGAGGCCGGAATTCTCCTGAGCATCAGCGTCAATTGGGAAACGAGAGACTGTAGCTCTAACAGCCATAGCCTCCGGACTTCAGTTCAGTAGTAGATGAAATGCTGCCGGTCGTCGGACTTCGGGGAGTGTATGTTACAAAGAAATAAAGAAAAAGAAAAAAAAAAAAAAAAAAACTGATGTGGCGTTCCACATAAGATAGACCAATTGTGACGCGCCTTGTCGAACTACATTTCATAACGTGGCATTTCATATCAAAAAAAAAAAATACTCCCTTCAAACGTTTTAAAATATTGAGGGTTTGAGTTTTTTTTTTCTTCTTGTTTTGTATAATAAATTGGATCTGGAAAATTTGGACCTCCCTTGGAGGTAGCACACTAGCACATATACTTACCCCTCTTTGGAACCTCTCGAGTGGATTTCAAATTATTTCTTTTATTTGGATAGTTTAGAAAAAAAACAATTTGAGACATTTTAATAATAAAATTGTTGTTTTCGAAACTTTTTTATAAAAATATTGCTAATAGCAAACTGTTTTTAAAAATATAGTTGTTTTAATTGTACGCGATTAAAGCAACGTCTTTTCAAAAGACGATGTGCATCCACGTGTCTTTCAGCACATCATCTTTTCGAACAATGTGCACTCAAAGATCGATATTTTTTTAGTCAGATATGCAAAATTTTCGAAAAAGATATGACTGGAAAGCTAACACAAACAGCTTTAATTTGATATATAGTTCACTATTTTCGAAGTTGTAGATCGAAAGATAAAAATCATCGAAGTTGAGCTACGGTTCTGAAATTTACAGAACTATCATAGCCCAACTTCAATGATCTTTATCTTTTGATATACAACACCAAAAATAGTGAAACCAAGTATGCTTTATATGTTAGCTTTTCTAACATATCTTTTTCAAAATTTGTGCATATCTGAGTAAAATGATATTGATTTTTGAATGAACAAGGCTCAAAAAAACCATTTTCGTGGATGCACATCGTCTTTTCAAAAAACGATGTGTGGTTGGCGCGGATGCACATTCTCTTTTCAAAAGAGGATGTGTGCGCATCGTCTTTTTGTTGACTTGGATGCACATCATCTTTTCAAAAGACGATGTGTGTTGGCCTAGATGCACATCTGTTGGGGGAAACCAGAAGAATGTCTAAAACAAAGGAAGGCAACATGAAAAATGTCTAACCACTTTTTTTTTTTTAATTATGTCTAAACCCTATATTTAGTAAGACAATTTATAACCCAATGGACAAACCTACCCTTCCACAATTTCTCCTAATTTTGAGAATGAAAAAAATAATATTTAAAAATATAAAATGTTGGGAGGAGAGAGAAAAAAGTTTTGGACGTGGATTTAATAGAGAGGATTTAAGAGACGTTAAAAATGATAAACTGAATTGACACTTATCCCATGAGAGTTAAATGGTTATACATCCCGCCTCAAATAATTAAGAAATGGGTCTATATATCTGAGGAAGTAATACAGCCACAACGAATCCATCAGTAGCGAATATGTGCATGCCTGCACACAGAGTAAAAAATGGAAGACACATGCATTCACATAGAGTAATAAAGGGAAGGCAAATGGTCGGCCAACCACTTACTGTGAGCATTCCCAATGAATTTGCAATAATTACATTTAGCAACTGAATGGGGAAAAGTCTGAAACACGGACCCGGTATGTGACTTATTATAAACCCTCACCGATAAATATAAACGCACAAATATGGGGGACATACAAAAATCTGGGGGACCGGGTATGTATACCTGATGAACACACATGAAACTGGGGGACCGAATATGTATACCCTGAGGAAGTGATACAACCAACGAAGAATTCATCACTGAAGGTGTGTGCATCACTGCACACAGAGTAATAAAGAGGCAGGCAGATAGTCGACCAACAACTTAAAAGAGGGAATGCTGGATTTTTAAATTCGTGAACGATTCCCAATAATTCGAAATAATTTCATTTATCGGTTCGAGGGGAAAAACCTGCAACACGCCACCGAAAACGAATTGCTCCTCATAATTTTTGTGTTGAGTAGGTGATTAGGTGAGGCTTCAAGACATTCGATTCGACAGACATCCTTCCCCAAAAACGCATACAAGGAGCTCTAGAGGCTTACATGCATTCCATTCGACCTAGAGTTTCTACAAGCATACAACATCCTTTGACGACATCCTTCTACAAGCATACGGCGGAACCCCCGAAATTGGTAAGCGTTTATCCTCTCTCGCATTTCTTGTTCCCGTCTGTTTTTTGAACAAATAAGTAAAAGGTTAGTGCTAGTTTAACTATGGGGGTTTCAGTTTAGGAAGGGTTTTAGCTTGCGGGAAGTGCACAAAAGATTTTTGTATCAAATGATTTGAATTAAGATTGCACGGTTTAGCTCCCAGATTTTTATTATTTTGAATAATAGGTGATGTACCATTTTTTAGGGATTCTGTTTAGTTTACATATTTTAAAGAAATGTACAACATAAGTAACCGATTTTAAAGAATGGTACGACATGTGTTATTTTGAATAATTGTTTAGTTTACCGATTTTAAAGATTTTACATATTTTTTTACAAATTATTTTGAATAATTGCTTAGTTTACAGATTTCCTACCTTTTTTTGATGGGTTCTGTTTAGTTTACAGATTTTAAAGAATGGTGCGATATGGGTTATTTTGAATAATTGTTTAGTTTATAGATTTTAAAGATTTTACAGATTATTTTGAATAATTGTTTAGTTTACATATTTTAAAGAATGGTACGCCATGGGTTGGTGTTCTTTGGTGGAACATTGGTCTACCACCATGTTATGCGTTGATGGTGTTTTCGAGAGGATATGAAAACAATTATTTCTTGGAGAAGGATTGGATCAGGAAGCTGCAAATAAAATCCCGATAGAAGTTCGTAGTGAGGAGGTTGAAGGTTTCTTGAAGATTCTGGAGAAGAATCTTAAAATTGGTAGACAATGCCTAATTGTATGGGGTTGTTGATTAACGATAAGATGATGATCGATCTTTCCTCGTTTGTAGGGTGGGGTGTGTTTTGGTTGTTGCCTATTTTTAGGGAAGCGACAGGATTACAAGGGTGGTAGTAATTACCCACGGGTGTGTCCAAACGTATACCCCTGACAGGTGTGTGCGACTGCTCTACTCGAAAGAACACATGGAGATATACAATGACATAAATCACATCACGGAAAAAATAACAAAGTTTCTTTTAACGGGAAATCACACACCTCACCAAACAGAAATCACTTCATCTATCGTGATTTTATTAATGTAACGGTTCATCTCGTCCCAAATCTCATCAAATGCCACCATAATAGAAAGGTATTGTTGGGTTTTATGTCCTAAAATTCATAATTTGTAAACAGTTGTATTTGTAATCACTCTCTTTAGCAATAAAGAGTTATTGAATTTTATTCAGTAAAAGAGTTTACTAGAATAAAGTGAAACGTGTTTGATTAACCTGTACCAATAACTAACACCCATGACGAAGTCTGAGTACTTGAACCTCATGTATGACATGAATGTGGATCACGTTCAAGTATACAGCCAAAACGGTCTATAATATATGGATAAGGTTGGGTACCTTATCCTGGTAACACTATTGGATGCGACTCGTTTTGTATAGTACAAAACGATGTGATCTGAATCGTTTCACATTGAGATGTGCGAGCAAGAGCATCCTATGCAACGAGTTTGCATAAGACTGAACCGCGAAATTAAGTCGCTCTCTCTTTATAACATCGTTTCCTGCCCCCGTCCCCCATTTCATTACCCGTCCCCGCGAAATTCCCCGCGGGTAATTTTCCCCGCGAATAATTTACTTTTTTAATTTATTCTTATCCATTTTTCTTAAGTTTTGTTATTTGTTAAGTTGATTAATATTATATATATTTAATTCCAAAAAAATTATTTGTAAGATGCGTGTTTTTTTGAAACTTTATTGGTAAAATGTGTATTTTTTAGATAAAAAAGGGAGTGTGTAGTTAATTTTTTGATGAATAATATATATATATATATGTATATATAAAAGTATACGAGGCGGTATTTGGGGCAGGGCGGGTATGCTATTACCCGCCCCCGCCCCGTTTAGCGGGGCAAAAAAAAAATTCCTCGCTCCATGCCCCCATTCTCCGTCCCATTCGGGACGGAGCGTGGAAAATGGACATCTCTAGGTTTAGCCATATTATTTAATTAATATTTGATATTGAATTAAATAATATTAATTAATTAAAAAGTTTAATTAATATTATATATATGTTTTGTGGATTTAATGGTAGTTGTTTTGGGATGAGATTTTTGAAAAACTCATAAAATTCTATTGAGTTCAGGTTGAGCTTTTGAAGCTCAAAACTTCAAAAATATCAAATTCATTTTAAACATCCCAGCCCCCGAGTGTTTTTCTTTTCTTTTCTCTTCTAACGGAGTCCCACAACTCCGTTGCTCGACGCCGATAATAGCGGGACTATCAGAGGTGGGCCTCGAGGCGTTCGTGAGAAAAAGCCCGAAGAGTTCGTGAAGAGGAACGACCGACGGAACTGAAAGAAATAACTCAAACAGATTTCTTCCTAAGATGGCAAATAAAACACGTATTTAGACATCTCTCATTAAGTGTAATTAATAGTAGACATTCTTCTGGTTTCCTCCATATGTTGGCTGGATGCAGATCTTTTCAAAAGATTATGTGTGGGCTTGATTTAAAACATCCATATTTTTATAAATTTTCAAAAAATACAATATTAAAAAAAAACCGGATTTGAAGTCCTGTTTGTTTTTTAAGATTTTCCTTTCCAAATTGGTCGAATTTGACATGATTTCAAACTTAAAAATATTTTCAATTTTATCCTACAAAGATTTCTCTTTCTTTCTTCTTAAATTTGTGGATTATTAACCAGTTCATACTCTTCAATACAACAGTTTCATTATTTTCAATACAACTTTTCTATTTCAACTAGTTTTTTTTTTATAGTCAATCACACTATGTGTTTTTCTTTTTGTTTTGTTCATCTTCTCAAACTTTTTATATATATATTTGTTGATTCATATGAGAATAATATGTTTATTGTTCCTTTTATTTATTGATTCAATTTGTCCCCTAAACTTTAAGGCATTTTTAGTTTTATATTTTTTTTTTTGTTGGATTGGTTGAAGAAAAAAAAAAACTTCTTTTGATTATATTTTTTTTGACAAAACAAATTAAGATAGGTTTTTTTCTTAAAACTAAGAGAAAGAACAAAAAAAAAAAAAAAACAAAAAAACTTTCTTTTGATTATATATTTTAACGAAACAAATTAAGATAGGTTTTTTTTTCTTAAAACTAAGAGAAAGAACAAATATGCCAAAGCGAGCATAGCTCAGCTGGCATATGTATGAGTTGACGACCACGAGGTCTGTGGTTCGAATCCCCCCACCCCAATGTACTCAAAAAAAAAAAAAAACAAATATATCATGTCACAAAGATCCTGCAAAACTACCACAAAAGCGGAAGCAATTTGGATCATAAGCACTTTAATTTCATCAATTTAGCCATACAAAAAACATGTTCAAAGCTGAAAAATTGCAAAGAAGTATGAACACATACCTTTGTTGCTCAAATTCTCCAAACCTGTTGCTTGTTTCTCCTCACGAACACTTCGGGGACTACCTCTAATGTCTTCCCTACTATCCTTAGGCCTTGGAACGGGTTGTGGGACCCTTTAATGAGAGAAGGTGGAAGAGGTCTAAGAGAGAAAGTTTGGAAAATTTTCCAACAACAACCAAACTCAAACATTTTGTGTTTCATCCCATTTTATGTTGGGTTTTATTTCCTAAACCTCGTAGTTTGTAAACGTTGTAAATGTAATAATTATATTTATGCAATAAAAAGTTATAGAGGTTTATTCAGTAAAGTTATTATTGAATATAGTGAAACATGTTTGTATTAACCTATACCAATAACAAACACCCGTGGCGAAAGTTTGAGTACTTGAACTTCATGTATGACATGAATGTGGATCAAGTTCAAGTAGACAACCAATACGATCTATAGTATATGGATAAGGCCGGGTACCTTACCCTGGTAACACTATTGGATGCAACTCGCTTTGTAATGTACAAAACGATGTGATCTGAATCGTTTTACATAGAGATGTGCGAGTGAAGGCGACATGTGCAATGAGTTTGCATAAGACTGAACCGCGAAATAAGTCGCTCTCTCTTTATAACACCGTTTACTGAAGAGGCCGAATTTTTCTTATGGTGACCTAGGTAACTCGATCTTAATCATGAGTTCGCTATGAACTCCTATTTATTCGAGAGTATCATTTGACTTGCACGAGTGAGAGTGGTCAGATCGCCGACTCAATAAGCCTACCATCTTAGGGATAAACTCGAATAGGTAGGTGGGGACATAGTACAACAAGACGAAATTCACTTCTACCCACCTTTAAGGGATGATAGAGAGGTTGTTCCTTTAATAGCTGACTCCAGGTCTTAAACAAGGGTTCACCCTCTACTTGGCCAGAGAGGGATATGATCTGCTAGTTGGACTACAGATCAATTGTTCATTAGAGGTGTCAGTGGTACTTAAGGAACAAAATGTAATGCAATGGTTAAATGGTATAAATGACCCACTGTGATTACGAACGACATGTGAAGGATCGACTCGCCAATGATGGTTATATCAAGAGAACATAATATATCTACAGTGAGGAGAGTACAACCCTTGGACTTTGATGAAGTCTCTAGGGGTTAACAAATGTTGATTAGTTCGGTTAAAAGAGTTTAACCGGATAATCTCGTATTGTTGAAGCTCATGATATGTAGATTCTTTAGGTTCTCCTAGCTAGCTCGGATAACGTCGTGTAACAATATAAGAGAAAAGAAAAAGAATTTGTTCAAATTCGGGTTTTAGAAGAATGATGGACATATTTAAATATGATTTAAATATGAGACTGGTCTAAAACATGAATACGATTCATGTGCAAGAAGTCGGTTTTCGGAAAATCGGTTTTATCCATATTATTTAATTAATATTAGATATTGAATTAAATAATATTAATTAATTAAAAAGTTTAATTAATTAATTAATATATATATATATATTATTAATTAAAAAGTTTAATCAATAAAATATTTATTACTATTTAAAATTAATTAAGAATTAATTTTTTAAAATGATATATATATAAGGCATGGTGGGTTTTGGGTTGTTAAAAAAGAGAGAGATTTCGAAAGTTAAAAAAAAAAACTCGTTCTTTTGAGTTTTTTTCATTCTGTTTGAACTTTTTTGAAGTTCAAATAAAATAAAATAAATCGTTTCTGAGTTTGATTTTTGAACTACAAAACCCCTCAGACCAATTTTCCGTTCTTCTTTCTTCTTTTCTTTTCTCTTACTAAAGGAGTCCCACAACTCCGTTGCTCAGCCCGAGGATAGCGAGACTACCGGAGGTGGTTCTCGAAGCATTCGTGAGAAGAACCGAAGAGTTCGTGAGGAAATACGAGCAGTTGATTTGAAGATTTCGAACTACAAGGGTATGTATTTCTTAATTCTCTTTTTCGTTGTTTTGAGCATGTTTCTATTTTGTTAAATTGATGAAATTAGAGTATCAACGATCCAAATCGCTTCCGCAGCGTTATACGCTCCATCATTTATAGGCATGAACAAGCTTCATGCAAGCTTGCTTGGCTTGACACCACACTAATGCAAGGATTAATCATAATATAGGTGTCCAAATTTAGGTGAGTTTTGTGCATGAAGTAGGTTATTCACCTAACCAATTCAAAACTCCAAAAAGTTGGCAAATCCCATTTTGTTATTTTGTTATTTTCAAATTAATTAATAATTAATTTTAAAACAAAATAATTCTTTAATTAATTAAAAATATAATTAATTAACTTTATTATTTAATTTAATATTAAATATTAATTAAATAATTAGATTAATCCCGATTTCTAAAATCGTTCTCTCGAACATGAATCCCTATTCATGTATTAGATCGAACCCATATTTAAATCACATTTAAATATGTTCATCTCTCTTCCGAAACCGAATTTGAATAATTTCAAATTGCTTCTCTCATATTGTTACAAGGTTTAATCTGAGCTAACAAGGAGGACCTAAAGAACCTACAGATCAAGAGAAACAACGATACGAGCTTAACCGACCAAACTATTTAGCCTAGCTAATCAACATTCATTAACCGCCGGGTCACTCCACTAAAGCCCAACGATTACACTCTCCTCGTCGTAGATATATTTCTATCCATTTGATATAACCATGATTAGTAAGTCGATCATTCACAGGTCGTTCGTAATTACAGCTGGGTCAAATTAACCGTTTTACCCCCGTAATTACTTCTTGTTCCTTAAGTCTCGTTGATCCTCTAATGAACAATTGGTTTGTGGTTCAACTACCAAACTGAATCCCTCTCGGGCCAATGAGAGGGTGGGATCCCTTGTTCAAGATCCGGAATCAGTACTTAAGGGAACTGTTGGGTTTTATGTCCTAAAACTCGTGGTTTGTAAACGATAAACATATTTTATTACTAATAAAGTGTTATTGAGGTTTATTCAATAAAGTTATTATTGAATTTGCTTATTTCATTTTAGAAAACCCTAAATCCAATAAACTAAGATCCATGGCTATAACATGAGTACTTGAACTTTATGTGGAGACATAAAAGTGGATCAACTTCGAGTAAATAGTCAAAACGGTCTATAGTATACGAATAAGGCTAGATACCTTATCCTGGGGACACTATTGGATGTGGCCCATTTTGTATTTAGTACAAACGATGTGATCCTGAATCGTTCATGTGGAGACATGTGAATGGGGGCGTCCTGTGCAAAGAGTTTGCATTAGACCGGACCGCGAAATAAGTCACTCTTGCTTTATAACGCTGTTTACTGTTTTAAAGACTGGCTATTTCAAAACGATGACCTAGGTAACTTGACCTTAATCCTAAGCTAACTATGAACTCCTGTTTATTCGGGATTATCCTTAGATCTGCATGGGTGAGAGTGACTCAATAGCGCCGACTCAATAAGCCTCCCATTTCAGGGGTAAGACAGAATAGATAGCTGGGGACATAGGGTGCAAGATGAAATTCACTCCTACCCGTCTCTAGGGATAGTAGATAGGTTGTTCCCTTAAGTGCTGATTCCAGGTCTTGAACAAGGGGCCCCACCTTCTCATTGGCCCGAGAGGGACTCGGTATAGTGATTAGATCACATACCAATCGGTTTAGTGATTGGATCACAAACCAATTGTTCATTAGAGGATCAATGGGACTTAAAGAGCAAGATGTAATTACGGGGGTAAAACAAATATTTGACCCGACCGTAAATTACGAACAACCTGTGAAGGGTCAACTTACTAATCATGGTTATATCGAGTGGACATAAATATATCTACAGTGAGGAGAATGCAACTACTAGGCTATAGTGGAATGTCCTGGTAGTTAATGAATGTTGATTAACTGGGTTAAAGAGTTTAATCAGTTAATCTCGGATCGTTGGAGCTCATGATCTCTAGGTCCATGAGGTCCCCCTGCTAGCTCATATCGGACTAAACCTTAGAACAGTGTGACGAGTGAATTCGAAGTGTTTGAATTCGAATTAGGGAATTAACGTTAAATATATGTGATATATTTAACGACATAACGTTCAATTACGAATTGAACAATAGAGAGAGATGGTGATATTTAAAATAAGATTTAAATATCGAAAATATGAATATGGATTCATAATCATGTATATCGGAAATGATCGAGATTAGTGTTGGATTTATTGGATATTAAATTTGAATTAATTAAATTATTTAATTAATTATTTAATATTAATTTAAAATTAATTATTTGAATTAATTTTTAAATTGAATTAATTTGATCAAAGTTAGTCAAAAGTCAAATTAAAGGACAATTGACTAAAACTTTGAAAGTCAAAAGTCAAATGTTGACTCCACTAAACCTTGAAAGTCAAGAGTCATTTTGATGACTAAAGTTAGTGGAAAAATCCAATTCTTAAGTTAGGGGAAAAATCCAGTTCTTGAGTTAGTGGGAAAAACCATTTGTTGGTGGTTTTATGAGTCAAACTTTTTTGCTAAGTGTTCATCCCACATCAAGCCACTAATCCCACTAAATTGAGTGGATTTTACATGGCATCCTATTGTTAACTCAATTTTGCATGTTTTTGCATGTAGTCTTCTATATATATAAAGGGTTAATTTAATTGGATTGACTTCTTCTTGAAATTTTGATGAACTTTGAGAATTGTAAAGAGAATTTCTCTACCATTCTCTCCAAATTCCATCTTCAATTCTCTTTTAAATTAGCCACTCAAAGGATCCCACAATCCCGTTCTAAGGCCGGAGAATAGTCGGGAAGACTCTCGTGGTGGTTCGTGACTATTACGTTCGAAGATCGAGTTTGGAATCAAGAAGAATTTGAAATTCAAAGGTAACTTCTAAATTATTCTCTTTGATTTTCAAATTACATGCTTTTTCCTTTTAAATTAACAAAATAAGAGTACTTAGATCCAACGATGCTTCCGCTATGCATGCCGAAACTCTTTCAAATGGTATCAGAGCATGCTTTAAGTACTTTTTTTTTTGGTTAATTTAGAGTTGGTGGGTAGTAATTCATGTGATGAATGTATGTGTGCTAAAATGAAAATTTTTGGTCTTTGGCATCCATTTCTCTTCCAATTTGTAATAATTATTGTAATTGCCTTATGATGGGCCTTAATGTGTTACAAAGTGTCTGTAATTTTTCTAGAGTCATTAGAGTCCATTTTAGGATGTAATTTATCAAAATTGGAAGAGGCGTCAAGTGGCGGTTCGGTTCGGTTCGGCGGCGGTTCGTGCAATTCCACAACTTACAAGCGGTTCGAGCCGATTCGAAGTGTTCGGGGGCGGTTCAAGACTTTTTCCTATTTTATTATTGTAATAATTTAGGTAAATGCTTGTTTAGGATGCCAAAAACCAATCCATTTTTAGTGTGGTTTATTTATTTATGCATTGTGAATGTATAGTTTAAATAAACATAATCTTGTGTGCATATTGTATGCCATGTAGATTTAAAATCCCACCATAGGATAAGCATGAAACATGCATTGAAAGTATGTTATAAGTGTTATAATATAAGTATGCATGTTTAGGATTCCATGAGATTTTTATATAAGTTGTTATATTTTTGCATGGAATGATTTTATATAATTGTTATATAAAAGCATGTTAGATGTATGTTATAAGGTTTATTTTTTTTTTATAAGTGTTATAAAATGAATTAGACATTAAAACTTATAACAAAGATAAATGCATGCTCATTTAGGGTTAACTACCAAGCAATCTCCTGTTTTAATAGTTAAAATAGGTCGATATCTTGTAAAACTTCGGTTACAAGAAAAACTCACCCGGTAAGATGCTGTCTCAGCTTGGGGGTATTTAAGTTGACGGTTTACGGAACACCTCCTACCTGGGCATCGAACTGGCGTTTGAGTTTAGCTAACCCGGTTTTATGAGCATGCGTGAGTGATGTGAGGTTTTAAAAGGTTTATCACCTAGACATCATAGGTTAAAATCCAGTATAAACGTTATACTCGGAACGATTACCTAGACTTAGGATATGTTTTAGTTAGCCAAAATATATGCCTAAGTAAAATCATACCCAACCGTCTAGAACACTTCAGTGGGAGGAAAAATGTTTTCAGCTCCTACGTCCCTAAGAGTTCACACCGTGAGATTCATGCTCGGCTTCGAGTCGCCCTGGGAGCGACCTCCAGTAGGAAAGTATTTGCATGAGTCAATAACAAGGTGAATAGGGGAAGTCGTTCATAGTAAGTGGGCGAAGGTTGTGTGTCAACACATCCTACGGTCTCCTCCATTAGGTTGCACCGTGAGATTCCCATGATGCGCCTGCGAGTCTGCCCTGGGAGCGACCACCCCTTAGGAGGGCTGTACCATGGGATTCGGAACACCGCGAACTCTAGAAATGGATAGGGTCTCATAGGTCCGTTTTCAGCATTGTCTTTCCAACTTCGGGAGCTTGTTGATTCCGATCTCTGAGGTCTAAAAATGGAGGGTCACACTTACAAGAATTACTAAGTGTTAGTAACTTCTTGACCAAAGTAAACGATAGCTAAAAGATCTATTGGAATATGAGTTATTCTGGTAATAATGATTAGCTGAGATTGTCTCAATTCAAAGGAGGAGTGATAGACTACCCCTAGGTGGATGTTGCTCTAAACCTTTGTAGTATCGTTGCAATAAAGAATAAATGATGGGTACATTATTACTTTTGCTAAAACTTGATTGGATAATATAAAAGGGTAATAGCAATTTCACTAAATACGATATGTTTATATTTTTCAGCATGTCCAACTCAATAGTACATTTACTAGCTTCTGAGAAACTTAACGGGGATAATTACGCAACGTGGAAATCAAATTTAAACACAATACTGGTAATTGATGATCTAACGTTCGTTTTAACTGAGGAGTGTCCTCCAAACCTCGGCACAAATGCATACCGAAATGTTCGGGATGCATATGACAGATGGACAAGGGCAAATGATAAAGCCCACGTCTACATTCTGGCCAGCATATCTGATGTATTGGCTAAGAAACACGATGGTATGGGTGCTGCCAAAGAGATTATGGAATCTCTGAAGGGGATGTTTGGACAACCGTCCTTCTCCCTTAGGCATGATGCCATCAAGTACGTTTATAACTGTCGCATGAAAGAAGGGACCTCTGTTAGAGAACATGTCCTGGACATGATGGTCCATTTCAATGTGGCAGAAGTAAATGGAGCTGTCATAGATGAGAAGAGTCAGGTCAGTTTTATTCTGGAGTCTCTTCCGAAGAGCTTCCTACAGTTCCGCACAAATGCGATGATGAACAAAATTGAATATAACTTGACTACTCTTCTGAATGAGCTTCAGACTTATCAGTCCCTCCTGAAAACTAAGGGGCATGAAGTGGAGGCAAATGTTGCTACCACTAAAAAGTTCTATAGAGGATCGTCCTCTAGGACGAAGTCTGACCCTTCTTCTTCTAAAAATAAGAGTATTTCGATGAAAAAGAAAGGGAAGGGAAAAATTAAAACTCCTAATGATCGCAAAAGCAAGGCTCAAGTTGCAGATAAAGGAAAATGTTTCCACTGCAACGAGAATGGGCATTGGAAAAGAAACTGCCTAAAGTACCTTGCAGAGAAGAAAGCTGAAAAGGCAAAACAAGGTAAATATGATTTACTAGTTGTTGAAACATGTTTAGTGGAGAGTGATGACTCTTCCTGGATACTGGATTCAGGGGCCACTAATCATATTTGTTCTTCTTTTCAGGAAACTAGTTCCTGGAGAACGCTTGCGGAAGGCGAGATAACTCTCAGGGTTGGAACAGGAGAGGTTGTGTCAGCAAAATCAGTGGGAGATTTAAAGTTGTTTTTTGGAGATAGATTCATTATATTAGATAATGTGTATCTTGTTCCTGGAATGAAAAGGAATCTTGTATCTATCTCTTGTTTGTTAGAACAATTGTATAAAGTATCTTTTGAAATTAATGAAGTGTTCATTACCAAAAAAGGTATTTCTATTTGTTCTGCAAAACTAGAAAACAACTTATATAAGTTAAAACCGACCAGAGCGAAAGCTATTTTAAATATCGAGATGTTTAAAACGGCTGAGACGCGAAACAAAAGGCAAAAAGTTTCTTCAAGTACATATCTTTGACACTTAAGACTTGGCCACATTAATCTCAATAGGATTGAGAGATTGGTTAAGAATGGTCATCTAAGCCAGTTAGAAGACAACTCTTTACCAGCATGTGAGTCTTGTCTTGAGGGGAAAATGACGAAAAGATCTTTTACTGGAAAAGGTATTAGAGCCAAAGAATCCTTAGAACTCGTGCATTCGGACCTTTGTGGACCAATGAATGTCAAAGCACGAGGAGGATATGAATATTTCATCAGTTTCATAGATGATTATTCAAGGTACGGTTATGTTTACCTAATACATCATAAGTCCGAAGCTCTTGAAAAGTTTAAGGAGTATAAGGCAGAAGTTGAGAACTTATTAAGTAAAACAATTAAGACACTTCGATCAGATCGAGGTGGAGAGTACATGGACCTAAGATTCCAGGACTATTTGATAGAACATGGAATCCAGTCACAACTCTCTGCACCTAGTACGCCACAGCAAAACGGTGTATCAGAGAGAAGAAACAGAAGCTTGTTAGATGATAGCTCCATTTTGGAGCTATAATTATGTCCTTAATTCACGATTATTACTTGCTTAATCTTGCTTTTATGTGTTAATTATAGGTGTTCTCGGTAATTCGCCCTCGGGAGCGTTTCGACGTCGTTCGAGGCTTAACATCGCATTTTAAAGGCTTAAGAACACTTTTGGGGAAGTACCACGCAAAGATATGAAGAATTGACGTTTAGGGGAAATTGAAGGCAAAATTTCATGCAAAAACCCGAGAGCTAGCGTTGAGCTACAGCGTCGCGACGCTAGCTCGACGCTGCCAGAGCGTCTCGACGCTCCGAAGTCTGAAGCGCTGATTTGAAAATCCACCCGAGAGCAAGCGTCGAGCGATAGCGTCTCGACGCTCGCTCGACGCCGCGCAAACGTCTCGACGCTGCGCGAGCGTCTCGACTCTACCCCGACTGCGCGCGCGGATTATTTAGGGCGCAGCATCGAGACGCTGCCCTAGCGTCTCGACGCTCCGGCGGAATATTTAAGTTTTTGTCCGATTTTTAGCCGCGATCTTCATCTTCCACCTTGGGCTCCGCACCTGATTAGACGTTCCAGCAACCATTTTCACCATGGGAGAGGCTAGGAAGCTTGGATTTGAGCCATCCCACACCACACACATCATGAGTGAGTAGTTATAGCGTTTTTGGCTCGGGATTGTATAGGAATATTGTAGTTTGAACTCTTGGTGAGGTGGTTGAATTAAATTCTGATTTGGCTTTAATGATTAAATGAATTGGTTTCTATTCTTTGCTTACTCCATGATCCTGTTTGAATGATTTAGGACTAGGCACCCTTGATTTCAAGCATGTTTCATTAGTTAAAGGTTTTGATGTCGTGCCTCTCTAAACCGCCAAGTAACAAAGGTTTACGACACCTATGAGCGCATTGGCGTCCTTGCGTTCTTGGTGTTCGTTCTTCTCGAATTAGAATCCGAAATCGATACACTAATTTCGCGTCCAAATTAGATAGTCGTCGTAGTTAGCTCGTTGCTATCGATTGGTCTTGGGAGAGCGTTGGCCGCCAATGTCCAATTGATATGCTTGATTAACATGATTTATTGTGTCTAATTAATTTCCATGGAGCATGTCTGAGTTAATTTATTAATTTGAGACGAGCTGCGTATTCGTTGTATTGTTAGCCATTATACTCGTCAACCTATGATCCAAGAGGCATGCTAAATTTATTTCCGATCGTCCCGAGTCGAACGCTCCGTTAGTTAAATTTTCCCATTTGCATTGTTCCCTCTTAGTTAATTAAAAATCAACAAATCCCCCATATTTCATTATTTTCATAATTTGCAAATTCAATTGAGATTAAGTCAGATTAGCTTAATTCCCTGTGGATCGACCCCGTTGCCACTAATCTACCAATAGTTCAGTGAAATCGGGTAAATATAAATTCATTTTGGCGGGTCTCGACAACCCGATGATTGGCGATAGTTCGAAAATATCGCTACCAAAATTGGCGCCGTTGCCGGGGAACTAAGTGTAATTCGGCCTAATTTAGATTTAATTTGTGAACTTTGACTTTTATTTTAAAATTTGTTTATTCTTTCGTTATTTGCAAGATTTGATTTGTTTGTTTAAGTGTGCTAGAGTGCCAAATTTTTGATTGAGAAAATGGAAGTTGACGAAGAGGCTGAAGCCCCAAGAACATTAAGACAGTGGACATCGGTTTCTATGGACCACCAACCTTCTTGTATTTCCTACCCGGAAATCTCAGGTGAGTTTGTTCTTAGGTCGGGCTTAATTGACCATTTGCCTTCTTTTTGTGGTGACGCAGATGAAGACCCCTTTAAACATCTCAAGGCGTTTCAAATGACGAGTTCTGCGATGAAGCCAAGCGACATATCTGAAGATCAGCTCTACCTGAGAGCTTTTCCATTCACCTTGAGAGGTGAAGCTCGAGATTGGTGGTCGGCGATATTTTTGAACTATCGCTATAAACTCAAGCTGTCGAGGCTTGCCAAAATAAATTTATAAAGCCTATAACCGAGGCTTTGCAGCCAGTGGTAACAGGGTCGATCCAAGGAGTAGGTAGATTGAAATTACTAATGAAATTATGATTTAATTAATTGATTGATTTTCGTAACGGGAGAATTTTTAGCATGCAAGGGAAATAATGAAGAAACTAACGGAAGATTAATAAGCAGAAAAACGCGTGCACGGTTTGGGAGTTTCGGGATCAATTGTTAGACAATTTCGGTTCATCATTTAATGCAAAATTCATGGTATTCAGTTTATTATACACGCGGACGACTACCAGAGAAGCCCCAAAGTAGCCGACTCCATGGATTTTAATCAGACCACACAGTTCCAATTATACGTTATCCAAACTTACTTTAAGGTGATCAGCCCTAAGATAAATCTAGACAGTCACTAGCTAACCGCGACGAACATTCAAGCGTGAATTCTAATTGCTAGTAGATTGCCCGCAAACGCCGTATGCAATCAACAACTATCCTACACGACTCGATACTCCGATTTAGTTTTATCTACCTGTGTTACTTAGTCGAGCAGTGAGAGGCACGACATCGCTACTCTTTAACATACACAACATGCAAAATTACTCGAGTGTCAATCGTCGAAATTAAGCATGCGCGATGGATTAAGCAAAGTAGACAAATGCAAATAAACAGAACCCAATATGCATAAGTCAAGAGTAGATTATCAGAACCAAAACATCTAACAAAATCGCCCTAAACTATTCCCAAACCGTTCACCCTTACCTTAGCCGCTCATGGCGCGGGTTGTCAATTCCGCTCCAACGACGGCCATGGAAGGAATCATCCACGAGTTACAATGAAGGGGGAGCTCACTCGCATGCCAACAATGGCGGAGCTCAAAGGAAAATAGAGAAATCTAGAGGAAGAAGAAGATGAAAAGCTCCAAAATTCGTTAAGAAGATCCTCCAAAAAGTGCAGAAAATCGTCCTAATAAGCTGCTGTAATCGTCGTAGCGTCGAGACGCTAGGCCAGCGTCTCGACGCTGCGCCCTAATTAATCCGCGCGCGCTTCGATGGCGTCGCGACGCTGCCCCGATAAAATTCCTGCGCGCGCCTCCTCCGGAGCGTCTCGACGCCAAGCAGGGTCTCGACGCCAGGGTAGCGTCGAGCTAGCGTCTCGACGCTATCACTCGACGCTTGCTCTCGGGTTTTTCCAGCGTCGAGCCAGCGTCTTGACGCTATAGCTCGACGCTGGCTCTCGGGTTTGGGACTGTAACTTTGCCTCTCCAAGGCAGTTTTGGCCCGTTTCTTCACGGATCAACTTCCCCTTTTCCCGATGCATTCCCGGGGCGTTAAAACTCCACTTTAAGCTCTCGAACGGGTCCAACGGACGCACGAGCTCTTTGCCGCATTTCTCCTACAAAAGAGATATATTTAATCAATTAAAAGCGGACTTTAGCTATACTTAGGAAGTATTTAATAGCTCCAAAATGGAGTTATCAATTGGCTACATTACTTACCATCGGGAACCATTTTCACTTGGGAGAAGTTAAAGAGTGTATTCTTAGAAAGATATTTCCCAGCTTCAAGAGCCAGAGCCGTGAAAAATGATATTTATAATTTCGAGCAGGGAAAGGAAGAGGCATTTCATGAGTGCTGGGAGAGATTCATTAAGCTCTGCGAGAGATGCCCGAACCATCTGATAGCAGAGGCCTCGCTTATTCAATTCTTCTATGATGGATTGCTTCCGCATGACTGTCAGATGCTCGATGCGTCGAGTGGAGAAGCCCTTTGTGAGAAAACACCTGCGGAAGCCAGACAGTTGATCTCCAACATGGCTGAGAACCGTCGTCAATACGGGGGAAGAAATGAGCAAGCCAAACTGCTTACCGACGTAGAAGGGCTCGAGGAGCAATTGTCTCAGGTATTTAGCGTTATTCATACGATGCAAGAAAACTCATCCCAGGCTGTTTCCTCTCTTTCAGGTCAAGCTCTTGAAGGCATGTTCAAATCATTTATGGAAAGTAGCAAGGAAACTAGTTCGCAGATGCGGTCGCTAAGCGATGGGTTCACAGAGATGAAGGAAAAAATGAGTAAATTGGAGTCCAAAGCGGAAAGCGTTAGTGCCATCAATCTCAGAAGTGGCAAGGAGGTACCATCACGGACCACTCCTAAGGACTCTAACAAGGATACAGAGACATCTAAAGATAAGTGTCCCGAAACACCCTCTGAAACGGTTGTTGCATCTCCTAATATTTCTATGAAGTCTTACACTCCCGTTGCTCCTTTTCCTAGTAGGTTGGCGAGACCACCTAAGGAGAACGAGGACGCAGACATCCTTGAGACGCTGAAAAAAGTGGGAATCAATATGCCGCTGCTTGATGCAATCCAGCAAATTCCAAGGTACGCTAAATTTCTTAAGGAGATGTGCACCATTAAGAGGAAGACTAAAGGTGCCGAGAGAGTTGTGGTAAGCAAGAATGTGTCTGCCCTGATAACACAAGGTATTCCAAACAAATGCCAGGACCCAGGTATGTTCCTCTTGCCATGTACTATAGGTGATAGAGAAATCGAGCATGCCATGCTAGACTTAGGAGCCTCAATTAATGTTATGCCATACTTAGTCTACAAGAGTCTCGATTTAGAAGGAATGCAGGAAACTAGTTTAATTATCCAGTTAGCTAATAGGTCTTCTATTCATCCTTTAGGGGTGATTGAAGACGTGTTAGTTAGAGTTAAAGACCTGATATTTCCTGCTGATTTTTATGTGATAAATATGGAAGAAAACGCATCATCCACTACTTCAGTCTTGCTAGGTAGACCATTCATGAAAACTGCTAAGACAAAAATCAATGTGCATGATGGTACTTTGTCAGTGGAGTATGAAGGAGATGTGTTCGAATTTAATGTCTTTGATGCCATGAAAAACCATGCTGATGTGCATTCTGTCTGTAAAATCGATCTTATTGATACCTTAGAACAAGAAGAATGCATGACTGCTATTGATGGGGATGACCCACTCGTTTTTACTGAAATTGTCGATGAGGGTGAAAGTAGTGTACCCATATTGTCTGATTCATCTGAGCAAACCACTCTTGCTTTAGAGGCGTGTGAAAAGCCAATTAAAATATTGCCATCTCTTTTGCAGGCTCCCAAGCTGGAACTTAAAGAGTTGCCGGGTCATCTCAAGTACGTATACTTGGGTGAGGTGGAGACACTCCCGGTAATTATTTCTAAGGAGCTTACGTCGGAACAAGAAAGCAAGTTGGTGGAGGTATTAAGGAAAAATAGAAGAGCAATGGGATGGACGTTGGCAGACTTGCATGGGTTGAGTCCAGTTCTGTGCATGCACAAGATTCAACTGAACGAGGGAGCGAAGCCATCCCGAGAGCCTCAGCGGAGACTGAACCCAGCAATGAAAGAGGTAGTGTTATCTGAGATACACAAACTCCTTGACGCAGGTATTATCTATCCCATTTCTGATAGTCAGTGGGTTAGCCCTATTCATGTTGTACCTAAAAAGACGGGCATAACTGTTGTTAGGAATGAAAGAGGAGAGTTAGTACCTAAGAGAGTGCAAAATGGGTGGAGGATGTGCATAGATTTTAGAAAACTGAATGATGTGACTAAGAAGGACCATTTTCCAATTCCCTTCATAGATCAAATGGTGGAGCGTTTAGCTGGGAAGCCATACTTCTGTTTTCTAGATGGTTTTTCTGGGTTTTACCAAATTCCCATAGCCCAGGAAGACCAAGAAAAGAATACTTTTACATGTCCATTCGAAACCTACGCATATAGGAGAATGCCATTCGGACTTTGTAATGCTCCAGGGACCTTTCAGCGATGCATGATGAGCATATTTACTGAATTCGTAGAAAAATGCATCGAGGTCTTTATGGATGATTTTACCGTGTATGGGAGTTCATTTGAGGATTGCCTGTTTAACTTGTCTAGAGTCATGGATAGATGCATCGAAACTAATCTTGTTTTAAATTTTGAAAAGTGTCATTTCATGGCCAGTCAGGGCATAGTCCTAGGACACGTTGTGTCAGCTAAAGGGATAGAGGTGGATAAAGAAAAAATTGATGTTATATCTGATTTACCTTACCCCACGAATCTTCGGGAAGTGCGTTCTTTCCTTGGTCATGCAGGTTTCTATCGCAGGTTCATTAAGGACTTCTCGAAGATAGTCACTCCGATGACGAGCTTGCTGAAAAAAAATATCCCATTCTGTTTTGACAAAGAATGCAAGCTGGCCTTCGATGTTCTGAAGAAGTGCTTGACCAACGCACCCATCATTCATCCACCGCAGTGGGGCACTCCCTTCGAGATCATGTGCGATGCAAGCAATTATGCCATTGGCGCTGTGCTGGGCCAGAGGATAGACAAGAAAAGCCACGTAATTTATTACGCCTCCAGGACGCTCAACTCCGAGCAGATCGGTTACACCACAACAAAGAAGGAGCTGCTTTCCATTGTTTTTGCTCTTGATAAATTCCGGCCTTATATTCTTGGATCTAAAGTAATTGTTTTTTCTGATCATGCAACAGTTCGTTATTTGATGAACAAGAAGGACTCGAAGCCTAGACTGCTCAGGTGGGTACTTGTTGCGTGCTCAATGTGTAAGTAAAGATGCAAGAATAGAGCACTCAGAACATGCAAGCATACATGATCTTGTAGCAAGTAGTAAGTATTTTTTCATTCGTTTTCCCACAGAGATTTATTATTAGTTACTCGCGAAGTGTGTTGTTAAGCAAGAATGGGTGGATTTAATGGGGTAGATTTGGTTTTAAAGTGCCTAATTACTAATGAATATATAAAGGATAACAACATGAACAAGTGCAAGTCAATGATAAACTCAAGTGTCTAGACAGAAGTGACATCACTGTAGACGGAGCTGGGGAGTGTTGGGTTTTATGTCCTAAAACTCGTGGTTTGTAAACTGGATATATATTCTATTTTGCAATAAATTTGTTATTGAGTTTTATTCAGTAAAGTTGTTATTGAATAAAGTGAATTGTGTTTACTTTTTAACCTAACTCCGATAAACAAAGAACCCATGGCTATAGGTTGTATACTTGAACTTCATGTATGACATGATTGTGGATCAAGTTCAAGTAATAGCCAGAACGGTCTATAGTATAGGGATAAGGCTGGGTACCTTATCCTGGGGACACTATTGGACGCGGCCCACTTTGTATAGTACAGACGATGTGATCTGAAATCGTTCATGTGGAGACATGTGAGTGAGGGCGTCCTATGCAATGAGTTTGCATAAGACTGAACCCCGAAACAAGTCACTCTTTCTTTACAACTCCGTTTACTGTAAAGACCGACTTTTTCATATGATGACCTAGGTAACTCGATCTGAATCCTGAGCACGCTATGAACTCCTGTTTATTCGGGCTTATCCTTTGACTTGTATGGGTGAGAGTGGCCCGAGATCGCCGACTCAATAAGCCTACCATCTTGGGAAGACCGGGTAGGTAGCTGGGAACATAGTCCTACGAGATGGAATTCACTCCTACCCGCCTTTAGGGATTAGTAGAGAGGTTGTTCCCTGAAGTGCTTACTCCGGGTCTTGAACTAGGGATCCCACCCTCTCATTGGCCCGAGAGGGACTTGGTATAGTGATGAGATCACTTACCAATCGGTTTGGTGGTTGGACCACAAACCAATAGTTCATTAGAGGATCAGTGGGACTTAAGGAACAAGAAGTAATTACGGGGGTAAAACGGTTATTTTGACCTAGCTGTAATTACGAACGACCTGTGAATGATCGACTTACTAATGATGGTTATATCAAGAGGACAGAAATATATCTACGGTGAGGAGAGTGCAGCCCTTGGACTTTAGTGGAGTCTCCGGGGGTTAACGAATGTTGGTTAGCTTTGTTAAAGAGTTTGACCGGTTAATCTCGTATCGTTGGAGCTCCTGATCTGTAGGTCCTTTAGGTTCTCCTGGCTAGCTCGGATTAAGCCGTGTAAAAATATGTGAGAAAAATAATTTGAATTTATTCAAATTCGGTTTTGGAAGAATGATGGACATATTTAAATATAATTTAAATATGGGATCGGTCTAAAACATGAATAGGGATTCATGTGTGATGATTCGGTTTAAGAAACCAATATTAGTCTTATTATTTAATTAATATTTGATATTGAATTAAATATTAATATTAATTAATTACAAAGTTTAATTAATTATAATTTATTTTGCTTATTAAAATTAATTATGAATTAATTTTAAAATGACAAAATATTACAAGTGTGATTATCCAAGTCAAAGTGGAATTATCCATGTTGAGTGGATTTATCCAAGTTGAGTGAGTTTATCAAAGTTGTGAAGTGGATTGTGAATCACCAACAACATGCATATAAACTCATCAATTTTGGAACACTTGGTTGAAGACTAATTCATCCAATTTGAGGTGTCATGCTAAGCAAAGACTTTGTTGCATGTGAATTGCCTATAAATTGGATGAAGTTCAAATGGTTTGAGGTTGATGAATTTTCAAAGAGTTTGAATATTTGGATGAGCACGAAGAGTTCATGTTACTTGAGAAATTAGAAAGCTAAGTGTTAGATTTATTCTCACAAAATCCTCATCACTTTCATCTTCCCATCTTCTTCCTCCAAACTTTTTCTTTCATAAAGGAGTCCCACCATTCCGTTGCTCGGCCCGAGGATAGCGTGACTACCGGAGGTGGTTCTCGAGGAGTTCGAGGGAAGCTTCGAAGGGTTCGTGAGGAGATTCGAGCGTTGGAAGAGAAGACTTTAGAACTACAAGAGGTATGTGTTCTAATTCCTTTTATTTCAAAGCTTTGTACATGTTTCTTATTTAGCTAAATTCATGAAATTAGAGTGCCATTGATCCGTCTCGCTTCCGCTGCGCTACATGCGTGGTAACGATGTTTTTGAACTATCGCTATAAATTTCGAGTTGTCGAGACTCGCCAAAATACAATTTATAAGCCTATTCTCAATTGCTTTGCAGCCAGTGGTAACAGGGTCGATCCAAGGAGAAGTTATGACCGAAATTAATATTAAAATTGAAATTAATTAATTGATTGAGTTTTTGTAACGGGAAAATTTTTCAGCATGCAAAGAAAGCAATAAACGCTAACGGAGGAATAAAAATAGAGAGACGCGTGCACGGTTTGGGGATTTTCGGGATTAATTGTTAGACAACCTCAGCTTATCATTTAATACAAAATTCATGGCAAACAGTTTGTAGTACACACGGACGACTACCCGAGAAGCCCCAAGGTAGCCGGCTCCATAGAAATTAATCAGACCACACAGTTCCAATTAAACATTATCTAAAATTGCATCAAGGTGATCAGCCCCAAATTTATTCTAGATAGTCACTAGCTAACCACGACGAACATTCAAGCACGTAATCTAATTGCTAACTGATTGCCCGCAAACGCTGTATGCAATCAACAACCATCATATACGACTCGATACTCCGATTTAGTTTTATTAATCTGTGTTACTTAGTCGAATAGTGAGAGGCACGACATCGCTATTCTTTAACATTCACAACATGCTAGAAGGTTCGAGTGTCAATCGTAAAATTCTAACATATGCATAGGGTTAAGCAAGAGAGACAAATGCATACAAACAGCCACCAAAATATAATCAAGGCATGAATTATCAAAACTAAAAGCGTCTAACAAAAATCCCTAAAATATTTCCCAAACCGTTCACCCTTACCTTAGCCGTCCATGGAACGGGTTGTCAATTCCGCTCCAAGGTAAGCCATGGAAGATGTCATCAACAAAATACAAGGGAAGAGCTCATCAACAAGCCAACAATGGCTGAGCTAAAGGAATAATAGGAGAAAACCGAGAGGAAGAAGAAGAAGAATCGCCTAAGTATTGAAGAAGATAATGAAAATTGCGCAGAAAAACGTCCTTTACAGCTTCTGTAATCGACGTAGCGTCGAGACGCTAGGGCAGCGTCTCGACGCTGCGCCCTAAATAATCTGCGCGCGCCTCGCGATGGCGTCGAGACGCTAGGGCAGCGTCTCGACGCTGGCCCGATGATTCCTTGCGCGCGCCTCCTCCGGAGCGTCTCGACGCCGCAGTAGATTATCGACGCTTCGGCAGCGTCGAGCTAGCGTCTCGACGCTAGCTCTCGGGTTTGGGGCTGGAAAAATTGCCTCTCCTAGGAAGTTTTGGTCCGTTTCTTCTCGGATAGACTTGCCCTTTCCCGACGCACTCCCGGGGCGTTAAAACTCCACTTTTAGCTCTCGAACGGGTCCAACGGACGCACGAGCTCTTTGCCGCATTTCTCCTACAAACGAGATAGATTAACCAATTAAACGCGAGCTTTAGCTACAATTAGGAAGTATTTAATAGCTCCAAAATGGAGTTATCAATGCGCTCCATCCATTGGTATCAGAGCGTTTTTTGGTCACTCAATTTGCATCAATTTGAGCTCGGTGGGTATTTGTTTTAGAAATTTATTTTTCTGGGCGTCTAAAGTGTTTCCCGGTTTTGGCATATTTTTTTGAGCTTTTATTTGTACTTTATTTTGTAATTGCCCGGACGTGTATGGGCTTTAATGTGTGCAAAAGAGTCTGTAAAAAATTTGGAGTCATTAGAGTCCATATAGGCTTTCAATTCGAAGACAGAAGCTCGGGTGTCGGAAAAAACAACATTCTGTTTTTTGCTGTTTTTTTTTTATTTTATTTTCTGCAAAATTCCAGCACAAAACCGGTTCAGCGCAAGGTGGAAGAAACAGTCCGATTCGGTCCTCGGACGATCCGGTTCATTGAAAGTCAGACCGGTTCCTTGTTCTTCACCCTCTGGAGGTCCGGTTCAGCATTCGTTTGGTCCGGTTCGGGTCGGTATTGGTCCAGTTACGGGCTGTTGAAGTCGGGACAACTGTTATGGACCAGTTCAGTTTTTTTTTGAAGTTTTGTAGTTGCTGTTTTTTTGGCCGGTTCAAGCAAATTCAAGCTGGTTCGTGGCGGTTCGAAGGGTTCGGAAGCGTCTCAACTTAGTTGATGAATTATTATTGTAATAATTTAGTTGCTTGCTTGTCCGTGTTGCCAAAACCGGTCCACTTTAGTGTGTTTAATTAATTATGCATTGTGAATGTATGTTTTAATTAAAGTCTCTTGTATGTGCATAAAGTATGTCATATAGATTTCAAATCCCACCATAGGAAGCATGTTGCATGCATTGAAAGTATAATGTAAGTGTTATGTTGTATAGTATGCATGCTTAATTCAGGAGAATTAATATAAGTGTTATATTAATTTATGAATTGGATGTTGCTTGTTTAAAAGTGTAATTGATATAAGTGTTATATTAATTGTGAAATTAAACACACAACATAGTTGCCTTAGTTGAATGTAATTGTTATATTCTTGCTTGGGAAGCATGTTATAAAATAATGTAATTGTTATATTCTAGCTTAGGAAGCATGTTATAGAATGTCTTTGTTTTATAAAGCGTTGTAAAATGAGATAGACATTTAAAATCTATAACAAAGATAAATGCATGCTCACTAAGGGTTAAAGAATTCCAATGCGATTAGGAATTTAGTATCGATTCGTTTTAATAGTTAAAATTGGTCGATATCTTGTAAAGCTAAGGTTACAAGAGAACTCACCCAGTGAGATCTTGCACTAAGGTTGGAGGTATTTAAGATGACGGTTTACGGAACACCTCCTACCTGGGGATCGATCCGGTACTTGAGTTAAGTTAACCCGGCTTTATGAGCATGCACGTGAGAGGTGTAAGGACATATTAGGTAAAAGTATGTTCTACCTAGACTTAGGTTTTAATGTCTTAGCCGGATAATACCTAAGTAAAACTATACCCAAACCATTCTAAAATACTTAGTAGTGGTGTTGAGAAGGTATATATGATATATCAATCTCCTCCTACGTTCTCCGCAAAGTTCACACCGTGAGATTTATGCTCGGCCTCGTGATGTCAATAGGGCATCAACATTCGGATGGTGTTTGCATAAATCAAGAGCAAGGTGAATGGAGAAAGTATTTATAGTAAGTGGGAGAAGGAAGTATGTCAATACATCATGCGGTCTCCTCCCTTAGGTTGAACCGTGAGATTCCCATGTTCCGCCTACTGGTTGCCCATAGTAGCACCGTCCATTCGGAGGGCCGTTTCATGGGAGTCGGAACAACTCAATCTCCAGAAATGGATAGGGTCTCTTAGGTCCATTCCCAACTCTGACATTTCCATTCGGTTGCACTGTTGGGGCCGACCTCTAAGTTCTGAAAATGGCGGGTCACACTTACAAAGGATTACTAAGTTGTTAGTAGATTCTTGACCGAAGTAGCGATAACTAAGGTGTTATAGGAATATGAGTTATTCTGGTATTAGCATTTAGTCAGGAATGTCTTGGTTCAGTGAAGGAGTGATTGACTGCCCCTCGGTAGCGGTTGCTCTGACTCACTGAAGTATCGTTGCAAATTAATAATGATTTTTTGGGTACATTATTACTTTTGCTAAAATTCTTGATTAGTTGTTAAAAATAGGTTAAGTTCAATTCACTAATAGAATTCATTCTTTTCAGCATGTCTAGCTCGTTTATCCAATTACTAGCTTCTGATAAACTAAACGGCGATAACTACACGACCTGGAAATCGAACTTGAATACGATTCTTGTTATCGATGATCTTAGGTTTGTCTTAACAGAGGAATGTCCTCCCCCTCCTAGCTCATCTGCAACTCGAACTGTTCGAGATGCATTTGACAGGTGGACTAGGGCTAATGATAAAGCCCGAGTCTACATCTTGGCCAGCACATCCGATGTGTTAGCTAAGAAGCATGAGGTAATGGTCTCCGCTAAGGAGATCATGGATTCATTACAGATGATGTTTGGACAACCGTCCTCATTGATCTATCATGATACCCTCACGGCGAGGAAAGCTGAGAAGAAACAACTAAGTAAATATGATTTACTCGTTGTTGAAACATGTTTAGTGGAACATGATAGTTCTACCTAGATACTGGATTCAGGAGCCACTAACCATGTTTGTTCTTCTTTCCAGGAAACTAGTTCCTTGCAGCTACTTGCTGAAGGTGAGATAACTCTCAGGGTTGGAACAGGAGAGGTTGTCTCAGCCAAGGCAGTGGGAGCTGTTGTTACGTCTCCAAAAGTGACTATTTTAGGACTTATTTGTGATAGGAAGTTGTGCATTTGTAAGTGTTTTTGATAGGATTTAGCTTGAACTTGTGCTTATATATGAGAACTAGAAGAATGAAGCTAAATTAGGAATTATATGCAAAAGGAAAGAAAAGGAATTAAAAACGAAGTTAAAGGAATGAAAATTGTGCATTGCGGAAACATTGCTAAAACCACAATGTTTTAAGTGAAATTCGTAAGTTGTCTAACCTTTTTCTGTTGTGATCCGATATTTCAGGGATTCCTTCTTTCTCCTGCAGCCACGTAGAAGTACGACGTTGAGAATGGATGGTTCTCCTTGACCCAATCGCACCTGCAGAATACTATAAAAGGAGGTCAAAGTGGAAGGTTGAAACACACTCGGAAAGCGTAGAACTCTCTTCGCAGCACAGTTTTTCTCCTGTTTTTCTCATCCGGTTGTTGGATTGAAGGTCTCAGCTATTGGAGTCGATAATCTGAGAGGAAGAAGAGAAGTTTTGTCTTCTCTTCTGATTGGATTCATCCAAGCAAAGCTTGCCTTCTTCCCCCTTCAGCCGAGGCGTCTGCGACGAGGCGATCACGCTCAACTTACTGTCTTCTGTTTTAGCTTCCTGTTTCCTTTAGTGTTTATTGTTATTTCCCTTCCGATAGCTACTCTAATTCATTTCGTTGCTTTCTGTTCTACTTTGGTTCTTTAAGGCTGTCATTTGTTTAATTCAAATTCTAAGAAATCGAAGTATTATTTCATCAAGTCACAAGTTCTTCACCTTCTCTGTTGACTGTTTCCCCTTCTGTTTTGTCTTTAATATTCTTCTAAGCATGTCGTCTCCATCTAGTCTTTCTACTCTATCTGCATCCATGAGTAACTAAATCCCATAAGGCCATGCTAATGACAAATCTGTAGGAAGAAACACGTGAATCAAGCATGTAGGATAGCTCTCGAAGTGCATTGAATATATGTAAGCTTCATCCCACGGGCAATTTCGATTGACCATCCATTTTGTCCAAAGAACTCCTAACCTCTGGAAGGAGTAAGAGTTCAGAGTCATACACTCATGCTAGCCTATCAAGGTAGCCAGAAAACGACCTAGGAATAGGCGTTTTCCTAGTACAAATCACAACTTACTGTTTTAACAAGATGCTTAAGACCTTACTTGGACATGAGTAAACTAAAGAATCTAATGCATGAAATCGGAAGATACATGAGAATGAGTTAGTTTGATGCATGGTGAGTTAATCTACTGCTTGAGAATCGTAGGAAAATGTTGGGTTTTATGTCCTAAAACTCGTGGTTTGTAAACTGAATGTATATTCTATTTTGCAATAAAGTTGTTATTGAGATTTATTCAGTAAAGTTGTTATTGAATAAAATGAATTGTTTTTACTTTTAACCTAACTCCAATAAACAAAGAACCCATGACTATAGGTTGTATACTTGAACTTCATGTATGACATGATTGTGGATCAAGTTCAAGTAATAGCCAGAACGGTCTATAGTATAGGGATAAGGCTGGGTACCTTATCCTGGGGACACTATTGGACGCGGCCCACTTTGTATAGTACAAACGATGTGATCCGAAATCATTCATGTGGAGACATGTGAGTGGGGGCGTCCTATGCAATGAGTTTGCATAAGACTGAACCGCGAAACAAGTCGCTCTTTCTTTATAACTCCGTTTACTGTAAAGACCGACTTTTTCATATGATGACCTAGGTAACTCGATCTGAATCCTGAGCACGCTATGAACTCCTGTTTATTCGGGCTTATCCTTTGACTTGTATGGGTGAGAGTGGCCCGAGATCGCCGACTCAATAAGCCTACCATCTTGGGGATAAGACCGGGTAGGTAGCTGGGAACATAGTCCTGCGAGATGGAATTCACTCCTACCCGCTCTGAGGGATTAGTAGAGAGGTTGTTCCCTTAAGTGCTGACTCCGAGTCTTGAACTAGGGATCCCACCCTCTCATTGGCCCGAGAGGGACTTGGTATAGTGATGAGATCACATACCAATCGGTTTGGTGGTTGGACCACAAACCAATAGTTCATTAGAGGATCAGTGGGACTTAAGGAACAAGATGTAATTACGGGGGTAAAACGGTTATTTTGACCCAGCTGTAATTACGAACGACCTGTGAAGGATCGACTTACTAATGATGGTTATATCAAGAGGACAGAAATATATCTACGGTGAGGAGAGTGCAACCCTTGGACTTTAGTGGAGTCTCCGGGGGTTAACGAATGTTGGTTAGCTTGGTTAAAGAGTTTGACCGGTTAATCTCGTATCGTTGGAGCTCATGATCTGTAGGTCCTTTAGGTTCTCCTGGCTAGCTCGGATTAAGCCGTGTAACAATATGAGAGAAAAAGAATTTGAATTTATTGAAATTCGGTTTTGGAAGAATGATGGACATATTTAAATATGATTTAAATATGGGATCGGTGTAAAACATGAATAGGGATTCATGTGTGATGATTCGGTTTAAGAAACCGGGATTAGTCTTATTATTTAATTAATATTTGATATTGAATTAAATAATAATATTAATTAATTAAAAAGTTTAATTAATTATAATTTATTTTGCTTATTAAAATTAATTATGAATTAATTTTAAAATGACAAAATATCACAAGTGTGATTATAAGTCAAAGTGGAATTATCCATGTTGAGTGGATTTATCCAAGTTGAGTGGGTTTATCCAAGTTGTGAAGTGGATTGTGAATCACCAACAACATGCTTATAAACTCATCAATTTTGGAACACTTGGTTGAAGACTAATCCATCCAATTTGAGGTGTCATGCTAAGCAAAGACTTTGTTGCATGTGAATTGCCTATAAATTGGATGAAGTTCAAATGGTTTGAGGTTGATGAATTTTCAAAGAGTTTGAATATTTGGATGAGCATGAAGAGTTCATGTTACTTGAGAAATTAGAAAGCTAAGTGTTAGACTTCTTCTCACAAAATCCTCATCACTTTCATCTTCCCATCTTCTTCTTCCAAACTTTTTCTTTCATAAAGGAGTCCCACCACTCCGTTGCTCGGCCCGAGGATAGCGGGACTACCGGAGGTGGTTCTCGAGGAGTTCGAGGGAAGCTTCGAAGGGTTCGTGAGGAGATTCGAGCATTGGAAGAGAAGTCTTTAGAACTACAAGAGGTATGTGTTCTAATTCCTTTTATTTCAAAGCTTTGTGCATGTTTCTTATTTAGCTAAATTGATGAAATTAGAGTGCCAATGATCCGTCTCGCTTCCGCTGCGCTACATGCGCTCCATCAATTGGTATCAGAGCGTTTTTTGGTCACTCAATTTGCATCAATTTGAGCTCGGTGGGTATTTGTTTTAGAAATTAAATTTCTGGGCGTCTAAAGTGTGATTCCGGTTTTGGCATATTTTTTTTGAGCTTTTATTTGTACTTTGTTTTGTAATTGCCCGGGCGTGTATGGGCTTTAATGTGTGAAGAAGAGTCTGTAAAAAATTCGGAGTCATTAGAGTCCATATAGGCTTTCAATTCGAAGACAGAAGCTCGGGTGTCGAAAAAAACAGCATGCTGTTTTTTGCTGTATTTTTTCTGCAAAATTCCAGCACAATACCGGTTCAGCGCAAGGTGGAAGAAATGGTCCGGTTCGGTCCTCGGGCGGTCCGGTTCACTGAAAGTCAGACCGGTTCCTTGTTCTTCACCCTCTGGAGGTCCGGTTCAGCGTTCGTTTGGTCCGGTTCGGGTCGGTATTCGTCCAGTTACGGGCTGTTGAAGTCGGGACAACAGTTATGGACCGGTTCAGTTTTTTTGAAGTTTTGTAGTTGCTGTTTTTTTTGGCCGGATGAAGCAAATTCAAGCTGGTTCGTGGCGGTTCGAAGGGTTCGGAAGCGTCTCAACTTAGTTGATGAATTATTATTGTAATAATTTAGTTGCTTGCTTGTCCGTGATGCCAAAACCGGTCCACTTTAGTGTGTTTAATTAATTATGCATTGTGAATGTATGTTTTAATTAAAGTATCTTGTATGTGCATAAAGTATGCCATATAGATTTCAAATCCCACCATAGGAAGCATGTTGCATGCATTGAAAGTATAATATAAGTGTTATGTTGTATAGTATGCATGCTTAATTCATGAGAATTAATATAAGTGTTATATTAATTTATGAATTGGATGTTGCTTGTTTAAAAGTAAAATTAATATAAGTGTTATATTAATTGTGAAATTAAACATACAACATAGTTGCCTTAGTTGAATATAATTGTTATATTCTTGCTTGGGAAGCATGTTATAAATTGAATGTAATGGTTATATTCTAGCTTAGGAAGCATGTTATAGAATGTCTTTGTTTTATAAAGCGTTGTAAAATGAGATAGACATTTAAAATCTATAACAAAGATAAATGCATGCTCACTAAGGGTTAAAGAATTCCAATGCGATTAGGAATTTAGTATCGATTCGTTTTAATAGTTAAAATAGGTCGATATCTTGTAAAGCTAAGGTTACGAGAAAACTCACCCGGTTTGATCCTGCACTAAGGTTGGAGGTATTTAAGATGACGGTTTACGGAACACCTCCTACCTGGGGATCGATCCGATACTTGAGTTAAGTTAACCCGGCTTTATGAGCATGCACGTGAGAGGTGTAAGGTTATAAAACGTTTATCACCTAGACATCTTAGGTAAAAGTATGTTCTACCTAGACTTAGGTTTTATTGTCTTAGCCGGATAATGCCTAAGTAAAACTATACCCAAACCATTCTAAAATACTTAGTAGTGGTGTTGAGAAGGTATATGTGATATATCAATCTCCTCCTACGTTCTCCGCAAAGTTCACACCGTGAGATTTATGCTCGGCCTCGTGATGTCAATAGGGCATCCCCATTCGGATGGTGTTTGCATAAATCAAGAGCAAGGTGAATGGAGAAAGTATTTATAGTAAGTGGGAGAAGGAAGTATGTCAATACATCCTGCGGTCTCCTCCATTAGGTTGAACCGTGAGATTCCCATGTTCCGCCTGCTGGTTGCCCATAGTAGCACCGTCCATTCGGAGGGCCGTTTCATGGGAGTCGGAACAACTCAATCTCCAGAAATGGATAGGGTCTCTTAGGTCCATTCCCAACTCTGACATTTCCATTCGGTTGCACTGTTGGGGCCGACCTCTGAGTTCTGAAAATGGCGGGTCACACTTACAAGGATTACTAAGTTGTTAGTAGATTCTTGACCGAAGTAGCGATAACTAAGGTGCTATAGGAATATGAGTTATTCTGGTATTAGCATTTAGTCAAGAATGTCTTGGTTCAGTGAAGGAGTGATTGACTGCCCCTCGGTAGCGGTTGCTCTGACTCACTGAAGTATCGTTGCAAATTAATAATGATTTTTTGGGTACATTATTACTTTTGCTAAAATTCTTGATTGGTTGTTAAAAATAGGTTAAGTTCAATTCACTAATAGAATTCATTCTTTTCAGCATGTCTAGCTCGTTTATCCAATTACTAGCTTCTGATAAACTAAACGGCGATAACTACACGACCTGGAAATCGAACTTGAATACGATTCTTGTTATCGATGATCTTAGGTTTGTCTTAACAGAGGAATGTCCTCCCCCTCCTAGCTCATCTGCGACTCGAACTGTTCGAGATGCATTTGACAGGTGGACTAGGGCTAATGATAAAGCCCGAGTCTACATCTTGGCCAGCACATCCGATGTGTTAGCTAAGAAGCATGAGGTAATGGTCTCTGCTAAGGAGATCATGGATTCATTACAGATGATGTTTGGACAACCGTCCTCATCGGTCTATCATGATACCCTCATGGCGAGCAAAGCTGAGAAGAAACAACTAAGTAAATATGATTTACTCGTTGTTGAAACATGTTTAGTGGAACATGATAGTTCTGCCTGGATACTGGATTCAGGAGCCACTAACCATGTTTGTTCTTATTTCCAAGAAACTAGTTCCTGGCAGCTGCTTGCTGAAGGTGAGATAACTCTCAGGGTTGGAACAGGAGAGGTTGTCTCAGCCAAGGCAGTGGGAGCTGTCAAGTTGTTATATAGAGATAGTTTCATTTTACTTGAAAATGTACTGTTGGTTCCTAGCTTTAAAAGGAACCTTGTATCTATCTCTTGTTTACTTGAACATTTGTATAAAGTATCTTTTGATTTTAATGAAGCGTTCATTAGCAAAAGAGGTGTACATATATGTTCTGCGAAACTTGAAAACAACTTGTATGTGTTAAGACCAACAGAGGCAAAAGCTATTTTGAACACCGAGATGTTTAAAACAGCTCAAACTCAAACTAAAAGGCAGAAACTTTCTCCAAGTACCTATCTTTGGCACTTGAGACTAGGCCACATTAATCTCAATAGGATTGGGAGATTGGTTAAGAGTGGTCTCCTAAATCAGTTAGAGGACAACTCTTTACCACCATGTGAGTCTTGTCTTGAGGGCAAGATGACCAAACGATCTTTTTCTGAAAAAGGTCATAGGTCCAAAGAAACTCTAGAGCTTGTACATTCAGATCTTTGTGGTCCGATGAATGTTAAAGCACGGGGAGGGTATGAATATTTCATCATCTTCATTGATGATTATTCTAGGTACGGCTATCTTTACCTAATGCATCATAAGTCCGAAGCTCTTGAAAAGTTCAAGGAGTATAAGGCAGAGGTTGAGAACACATTAGGTAAAACGATTAAAATACTCCGATCAGATCGAGGTGGAGAGTATATGGATTTAAGATTCCAGGACTATATGATAGAACATGGAATAGTATCCCAACTCTCAGCGCCCGGAACACCGCAGCAGAACGGTGTGTCCGAAAGGAGAAATAGAACCCTGTTAGACATGGTTCGATCTATGATGAGCTATGCTCAACTGCCTAGTTCGTTTTGGGGATATGCAGTAGAGGCTGCTGTATATATTTTGAACATGGTTCCCTCTAAGAGTGTTTCAGAAACACCTTATGAGTTATGGAGAGGGCGTAAAGGTAGTTTACGTCACTTCAGAATTTGGGGGTGTCCGGCACATGTGTTGGTGCCCAATCCAAAGAAGTTGGAACATCGTTCAAAATTATGCCTATTCGTTGGCTACCCCAAGGAAACGAAAGGTGGCCTATTTTATGATCCTCAACAGGACAAGGTGCTTGTATCGACAAACACCACGTTCTTAGAGGAAGACCACATGAGAGATCATCAACCTTCGAGCAAAATTGTTTTGACCGAACTTTCCAGGAAAGCTACAGATGGGTCAACAAGAGTTGTTGATCAGGCTGGTCCTTCTCAAGAGTTGAGAATACCTCGACGTAGTGGGAGGGATGTGAGACAACCCGACCGCTATATGGGTTTAACGGAAACCCAGGTCGTCATACCTGATGACGGCGTTGAGGATCCATTGACCTTTAAACAGGTAATGAATGACATAGACAAGGACCAGTGGCTTAAAGCCATGGACCTCGAAATGGAGTCGATGTACTTCAATTCGGTCTGGGATCTTGTAGAGCAACCTGATGGTGAAAGACCTATCGGTTGCAAGTGGATCTACAAGAGGAAACGAGACCAAGCCGGTAAGGTGCAAACCTTTAAGGCTCGACTTGTGGCAAAGGGTTATTCCCAGAGGGAAGGGGTGGACTATGAAGAAACTTTTTCCCCTGTTGCCATGTTAAAGTCGATTAGAATACTCTTGTCCATTGCCACATTTTATGATTATGAAATTTGGCAAATGGATGTCAAGACAGCCTTTCTGAATGGCAATCTTGAAGAGAGTATTTATATGGCTCAACCAGAGGGGTTCATAATTCACGGTCAAGAGCAAAAGGTTTGCAAGCTTAATCGATCCATTTATGGGTTGAAGCAAGCGTCTAGATCCTGGAATATAAGGTTTGATACTGCGATCAAATCTTATGGCTTTGAACAGAATGTTGACGAACCTTGTGTCTACAAGAAAATAGTCAATTCTGTTGTAGCTTTCTTAGTCTTATATGTAGATGATATCCTACTCATTGGGAATGATGTAGGGTTCCTGACTGACGTTAAGCAATGGCTAGCGACCCAATTCCAAATGAAAGATTTGGGAGAGGCTCAGTTTGTTCTAGGGATTCAAATCGTAAGGAATCGTAAGAACAAAACGCTAGCGCTGTCTCAAGCATCTTATATCGACAAGGTGTTGATACGATATTCGATGCAGAATTCCAAGAAGGGTTCTTTACCTTTCAGGCATGGAATTCAATTGTCAAAGGAAGAGTGTCCTAAGACACCTCAAGAAGTTGAGGATATGAGACGAATTCCCTATGCATCAGCAGTCGGTAGTCTGATGTACGCCATGTTATGTACACGACCCGACATATGCTATGCAGTGGGAATTGTCAGTAGGTATCAGTCCAATCCAGGATATGATCATTGGACTGCCGTTAAACACATCCTCAAGTATCTTCGGAGAACGAGAGACTATGTGCTCGTGTATGGCGCGAAGGATTTGATCCTTACAGGATATACTGACTCTGATTTTCAAACCGATAAGGATTCGAGGAAATCCACATCGGGATCAGTGTTCACTCTTAACGGAGGGGCAATAGTATGGAGGAGTATAAAGCAAGGTTGTATTGCTGACTCCACCATGGAAGCTGAGTATGTCGCGGCTTGCGAAGCTGCGAAAGAGGCTGTATGGCTTAGAAAGTTCTTGACGGATTTGGAAGTTGTTCCAAATATGAATTTGCCTATCACACTTTATTGTGATAATACTGGTGCTGTGGCAAATTCGAGAGAACCAAGAAGTCATAAGCGTGGAAAGCACATTGAGCGGAAGTATCATCTCATCAGGGAGATAGTGCATCGAGGAGACGTGATCGTCATGCAGATCGCCTCAGAGCACAATATTGCTGATCCGTTTACAAAGTCCCTCACGGCTAAAGTGTTCGAGGGGCACCTAGTGAGTCTAGGACTACGAGTTGTACAATAGGATAGTGGGAGAAAAGCCATGGAAATATTTGATATGCCAGTTTTTCTCATCCCGCATGTAATACTCCACGACGTTTTAGTCCAAGTGGGAGTTTGTTGGGTTTTATGTCCTAAAACTCGTGGTTTGTAAACTGAATGTATATTCTATTTTGCAATAAAGTTGTTATTGAGATTTATTCAGTAAAGTTGTTATTGAATAAAATGAATTGTTTTTACTTTTAACCTAACTCCAATAAACAAAGAACCCATGGCTATAGGTTGTATACTTGAACTTCATGTATGACATGATTGTGGATCAAGTTCAAGTAATAGCCAGAACGGTCTATAGTATAGGGATAAGGCTGGGTACCTTATCCTGGGGACACTATTGGACGCGGCCCACTTTGTATAGTACAAACGATGTGATCCGAAATCATTCATGTGGAGACATGTGAGTGGGGGCGTCCTATGCAATGAGTTTGCATAAGACTGAACCGCGAAACAAGTCGCTCTTTCTTTATAACTCCGTTTACTGTAAAGACCGACTTTTTCATATGATGACCTAGGTAACTCGATCTGAATCCTGAGCACGCTATGAACTCCTGTTTATTCGGGCTTATCCTTTGACTTGTATGGGTGAGAGTGGCCCGAGATCGCCGACTCAATAAGCCTACCATCTTGGGGATAAGACCGGGTAGGTAGCTGGGAACATAGTCCTGCGAGATGGAATTCACTCCTACCCGCTCTGAGGGATTAGTAGAGAGGTTGTTCCCTTAAGTGCTGACTCCGAGTCTTGAACTAGGGATCCCACCCTCTCATTGGCCCGAGAGGGACTTGGTATAGTGATGAGATCACATACCAATCGGTTTGGTGGTTGGACCACAAACCAATAGTTCATTAGAGGATCAGTGGGACTTAAGGAACAAGATGTAATTACGGGGGTAAAACGGTTATTTTGACCCAGCTGTAATTACGAACGACCTGTGAAGGATCGACTTACTAATGATGGTTATATCAAGAGGACAGAAATATATCTACGGTGAGGAGAGTGCAACCCTTGGACTTTAGTGGAGTCTCCGGGGGTTAACGAATGTTGGTTAGCTTGGTTAAAGAGTTTGACCGGTTAATCTCGTATCGTTGGAGCTCATGATCTGTAGGTCCTTTAGGTTCTCCTGGCTAGCTCGGATTAAGCCGTGTAACAATATGAGAGAAAAAGAATTTGAATTTATTGAAATTCGGTTTTGGAAGAATGATGGACATATTTAAATATGATTTAAATATGGGATCGGTGTAAAACATGAATAGGGATTCATGTGTGATGATTCGGTTTAAGAAACCGGGATTAGTCTTATTATTTAATTAATATTTGATATTGAATTAAATAATAATATTAATTAATTAAAAAGTTTAATTAATTATAATTTATTTTGCTTATTAAAATTAATTATGAATTAATTTTAAAATGACAAAATATCACAAGTGTGATTATAAGTCAAAGTGGAATTATCCATGTTGAGTGGATTTATCCAAGTTGAGTGGGTTTATCCAAGTTGTGAAGTGGATTGTGAATCACCAACAACATGCTTATAAACTCATCAATTTTGGAACACTTGGTTGAAGACTAATCCATCCAATTTGAGGTGTCATGCTAAGCAAAGACTTTGTTGCATGTGAATTGCCTATAAATTGGATGAAGTTCAAATGGTTTGAGGTTGATGAATTTTCAAAGAGTTTGAATATTTGGATGAGCATGAAGAGTTCATGTTACTTGAGAAATTAGAAAGCTAAGTGTTAGACTTCTTCTCACAAAATCCTCATCACTTTCATCTTCCCATCTTCTTCTTCCAAACTTTTTCTTTCATAAAGGAGTCCCACCACTCCGTTGCTCGGCCCGAGGATAGCGGGACTACCGGAGGTGGTTCTCGAGGAGTTCGAGGGAAGCTTCGAAGGGTTCGTGAGGAGATTCGAGCATTGGAAGAGAAGTCTTTAGAACTACAAGAGGTATGTGTTCTAATTCCTTTTATTTCAAAGCTTTGTGCATGTTTCTTATTTAGCTAAATTGATGAAATTAGAGTGCCAATGATCCGTCTCGCTTCCGCTGCGCTACATGCGCTCCATCAGAAAAAGCCTATAGAGGAGTCGTTAGTAGCCCTTGTTTACACACTTTACACACATTTCGCTGTTAAGAACATTGCTGAATAATTGTTGTTCCCGCAATTCCCTTAGTTAAATTTTTGCCTTAGCCATTTTTCTCTTCGTTTGTTTTTCTCTTCTCTTTACATTCAAGTTTATTATTTACTTACATTTGTTCATGCTTGCATCCACTACTTATTCCTTAGTAATTAGGCACCTTAAAATCAAATTTACTCCCTTTAATCCACCCATTCTTACTTAACAACACACTTCACGAGTAACTAAGAATAAATCTCTGTGGGAAATCGAATGAAAAAATACTTATTACTTGCTACAAGATCATGTATGCTTGCATGTTCTGAGTGCTCTATCATTGCATATTTCTTTTAAACATTGAGCACGCAACAAGTTTTTGGCGCCGCTGCCGGGGATTTAGTTTAGTGAAAACGAAGTTTGTTAAGTTAGAAACACAAAGTTTAGTAGCTATTGGAGCTAATCTTTTCTCATTTCTTTTGCAGGTACCATTGGGTTAGTTTATGAATGAGCATTCAAGTAGCGATCTAGAGTTCAATCCTAAGCCTGAGAGATTACTTAGGGCCAGAAACAAAGCTAAGAAACGTCTCTTTAAACAACCCTCTATACCTCAAATAATTGCTGAAACCGCGGAGTCTCCGCAATTCTATCAAGAAGAAATGGAAAGACCAGACCCAAATCTGGTACCTACCACTCGCAATCCCATCGAAATAGCGAATGATAAGGATAGTGCCATCCTCTCTTACCTAGTACCTATGCCTGGGGAGCTAAACCCAAGCATAATCCGCCCTGAAATTACTGCCAACTCATTCGAGTTAAAGCCAGTAATGTTCCAAATGTTGTCCACTGTGGGACAATTCTTTGGAGTGGAAAATGAGGACCCTCACAACAATCTTAGAAACTTCCTAGGAGTTAGTGATACATTCCTTATCCCTGGAGTTTCCCAAGAAGCTTTGAGGCTTTACCTTTTCCCTTACTCTTTAAGGGATAAAGCAAAAACGTGGTTAAACTCATTACCTTCCGGATCAGTCCTCAATTGGACAGACTTGGCGGAGAAATTCCTAGTCAAATATTTCCCACCTGATAGGAATTCAAATTTTCGTGATGACATTATTAAATTCAAACAAGCTGAAAATGAGTCTCTTCACGACGCTTGGACAAGGTTCAAGGACCTTCTGCTTAAATGTCCACACCATGGCATTCCATGGTGTATCCAAATAGAGGTCTTTTTCAAAGGATGCAACCTCAGCACCAGGCAAGTGCTAAATTCATCAGCTGATGCTTCTATGCTTTCCAAAAGTTATAACGAAGCCTATGAGATCCTGGAGAAGATCTCAGCATCTCACTGTAGGTGGTCAGATGATCCAATAGAGCCAAGTAGAGCTCAAGATAAGGACGCACTCAATGCCATGAGTAGCCAAATAAGCGCCCTGACCAACCTAGTTATACAAATGGCTCAAGCCAATCTCCAAACTAGTGTCAACACCGCCACAGCCATGTCAATGGGCACACAACCGAATCAAGGTGAGACACTAATCTATGGGTTCTGTGGGGAAGGGCACCTGTATGAATACTGCCCTGGGAATCCAGCCTCAGTCTGCTATGTGGGAAGCCAGCAGCAGCCTAGGAACAACCCCTATTCTAACACTTACAATCCTGGTTGGAGGAACCACCCAAATCTCTCATGGGGTGGCCACCAAAATACTAACCAAGCCCCCAACCAGCCAAGACCGAGTGGAACACCTGGTTTCACTCCCCAAAATAACCAATCCATGTATCAAAAACCATACAACCAACCAGTAGGGTCATCTGTAGAAAATCTACTTAAGGAATACATTGCCAAGAATGATGCCACTCTACAAAGTCAGCAAGCTACCCTTAGGAGCCTAGAGAACCAAATAGGGCAATTAGCCAATGAACTCAAAAGCAGGCCCCAAGGTAGACTACCTGCTGACACTGAGGTGCCAAGAAGGGATGGAAAAGAGCAAGTTCAAGCAATTGAACTTAGAAGTGGGAGACTATTGGCGAGCAACACTAAAGAAACCCCAAAGAGAGTAGAGAACGAAGAGTCTAGTGCTCCACTGGAATCTCTGCCAAACCATGGTCAACCATCAACAAGCACAACAAAGGCAAGGCTGGAACCACTCATAGAAGAACTAGAAGAAATTCCAAGGCCTCCACCTATCCTGAGGCGACCTGAAGTGCTTGCATATGTGCCACCACCTCCATTCCCTCGAAGGCTAAAGAAAAAACAAGAACAGGAAGTGCACTTTAACAAATTTTTAGAAATTCTTAAACAAGTGCATGTTAATATTCCGTTTGTAGAAGTTCTACAGTCCATGCCTTCTTATGTTAAGTTTTTGAAGGATATAATCACTAACAAAAAAATTATTGGTGAATTTGAAACAGTGAATCTCACTGAGGAGTGCAGTGCCATACTCCAGAACAAGCTACCGAAGAAGGAGAAGGATCCTGGTTCCTTCACCCTACCAGTGGAGTTGGGAGGCAAGCACGTGGGCAGAGCTCTTTGTGACCTGGTGTTACGTCTCCAAAAGTGACCTTTTTAGGACTTATTTATCTTAGAAAGATGTACACTCTTAGGTGTTTTTGATAGGATTTAGCTTAAACCTATGTTTATATATGAGATTTAGAAGAAGGTAGCTAAATTAGGACTTGTGTGCAAGAGGAAAGAAAAGGAATGAAAACCGAAGGAAAAGAGTGAAAAATGCGCATTGCGGAAACATTGCTAAAACAACAATGTTTCAAGTGAAAACCGTAAGTTGACTGATCTGTTTCTGTTAATTTCCGTTATTTCAGGGATTCGTTCTTTCTCCTCCATCCATTTTGAAGTACGACGTTGAGGATGGATGGTTCTCCTTGGCCCAAGCGCACCTGCAGATTACTATAAAAGGGGGTCAAAGTAGAGGGTTCAATCATCATCCGAAAGCGTAGAAGTCTCTTCGCAGCTCCATCTTTTCTCCTGTTTTTCTTCTCCGTCTGTTGGTTTGAGAGGTTCAGCTGTTGGAGTCGACAATCTGATAGGAAGGAGAGAAGATTCCTCTTCTCTCCCGATTGGATTCATCCAAGCAAGGCTATTCTTTCTCTCCTTTCAGTCGAGGCATTTGCGACGAGGCGTTCAAGCTCAATTACTGTTTTCTGTCTTTTATTTCTAATTTCCAGCTCTGTTTTGTTGTTGTTTCTTTCCTAGTAGCTAGTTCATTTCATTTCGTTGTCTTCTGTCTTTATGCTATTCACTTTAAGGTTTCCTTTGTTCATTCAAACAATCAAGTAATCAAAGCACAATTCATTATTTCACAGTTTCTTGTCTTTGTTGCCTACTGTTTTTCCTTGCTGTTTTGTCCCTAAATTCCTTCTAAGCATGTCTACTTCATCTCTTATTTCTGTTCTCTCTATATCCATGAGTAACTAAGTCACATAGGGGCATGCTAATGACAATACTATAGGCTAAAAAATGTGAACCAAGCATGTAGGATAGCTCTCGAAGCATTGATTGTATGTAAGCTTCATCCCACGGGCAATTTCGATTGGCCATCCATTTTGTCCAAAGAACTCCTAACCTCTGGAAGGAGTAAGAGTTCAGAGTCATACACGCATGCTAGCCTTTTAAGGTAACCAGAAAATGACCTAGGAATAGGCGTTTTCCTAGTACAAACCATATCTCTCTACTTTAACAAGATGCTTAAGACCTTACTTGGACATGAGTAAACTAAAGAATCTAATGCATGAAATCGGAAGATACATGAGATTGAGTAAGTTTGATGCATAGAGAGTTGATCCAAAGCTTGAGAATCGTGAGAAAATGCCTATAGAGGAGTCGTTAGTAGCCCTTGTTTCTCCATTTTACACACTTTCGCTGTTAGTAACATTGCGGTAGAATTGCTGTTTTCGCAATTCTGCTAAGTTTACAATTCTGTTTAGCTGTTTTCTTCTTCGTTTATTAATCTCGTCTCTTTTCCTTTGAGTTTAACTTTGACTTGCACTTGTTTATGTTGCTATCCTTTACACATTCCTTAGAAAGTAGACAATTTAAAACCAATTCTACCCCATCAAATCCACCCATTCTTTCTTAACTTTACACTTCACGAGTAGCTCATAATAAATCTCTGTGGGAAAACGAATGAAAAAATACTTACTACTTGCTATAAGATCATGTATGCTTGCATGTTCTGAGTGCTCTCTCTATCTTATTGCTTATTTATTTTAACACATTGAGCACGCAACAAGTTTTTGGCGCCGCTGCCGGGGATTTATTTTAGTGAAAACGAAGTCTGTTAAGTTTGAAACACCAAGTTTATTGTCTATTGAAGCTGATCTGTTTTCATTTCTTTTGCAGGTACTAGTTGGGTTAGTTTATGAGTGAGCCTTCAAGTAGTGATCTAGAGTTCAATCCTGAGCCTGAGAGATTACTTAGGGCCAGAAATAGAGCCAAGAAACGTCTCTTTAACCAACCCTCTTTACCTCAAATCATTGCTGAAACCGCAGAGTCTCCGCAATCTTCGGAAGAAGAAATGGAAAGGATAGTTCCAAATCCGGTACCTGTCACTCACAATCCCATCGAAATAGCGAATGACAAGAATAGTGCCATTCTCTCATACTTAGTACCTATGCCTGGGGAGATGAACCCCAGCATAATCCGCCTTGAGATCACTGCCAACTCATTCGAGTTAAAGCCAGTGATGTTCCAAATGTTGTCCACTGTGGGGCAATTCTTTGGAGTGGAAAATGAGGATCCCCACAACCATCTTAGAAACTTCCTAGGAGTCAGTGATACCTTTATCATCCCTGGAGTTTCCCAAGAAGCCTTGAGGCTATACCTTTTCCCTTACTCATTGAGGGACAAAGCAAAGACGTGGTTAAACTCACTACCCTCTGGATCAGTCCTCAATTGGACAGACTTGGCGGAGAAATTCCTAGTCAAATACTTTCCACCTGATAGGAATTCTACCTTTCGTGATGACATAGTCAAGTTCAAACAAGCCGAGAATGAGTCTCTTCACGAAGCTTGGACTAGGTTCAAAGATCTTCTTCTTAAATGTCCACACTATGGCATCCCATGGTGTATCCAAATAGAGGTCTTTTTCAAAGGATGCAACCCCAGCACTAGACAAGTCTTAAATTCATCTGCTGGAGGTTCCATGTTGTCCAAGAGTTACAACGAAGCTTATGAGATCTTGGAGAAGATCTCAGCATCTCACTGTAGGTGGTCAGATGATCCAGTAGAGCCAAGTAGAGCTCAAGATAAGGACACACTCAATGCCATGAGTAGTCAAATCAGTGCCCTGACCAACCTAGTAAAGCAAATGGCTCAAGCCAATCTCCAAACAAGTGTCAACACCGCCACAGCCATGTCAATGGGCACCCAACCAAGTCAAAGTGAGACACTTGTCTGTGGATTCTGTGGGGAAGGGCACCTGTATGAATACTGCCCTGGGAATCCAGCCTCAGTCTGCTACGTTGGAAGCCAGCAGCAGCCTAGGAACAACCCCTATTCTAATACTTACAACCCTGGTTGGAGGAACCACCCAAACCTGTCATGGGGTGGCCAACAAAATGCTAACCAAGTTCCTAACCAACCAAGACCGAGTGGAACACCTGGTTTCACTCCCCAACATAACCAATCCATGTATCAAAAACCATACAACCAACCTGTAGGGTCTTCTGTAGAAAACTTACTCAAGGAATACATAGCCAAGAATGATGCCACTCTGCAGAGCCAGCAAGCTACTCTTAGGAGCCTAGAGAACCAAATAGGGCAACTAGCCAATGAACTCAAAAGTAGGCCCCAAGGTAGATTACCAGCTGACACTGAGGTACCAAGGAGAGATGGTAAGGAGCAAGTTCAAGCAATTGAACTGAGAAGTGGTAGACCATTGGTGAGCAACACAAAAGAAACACCAAAGAGAGTAGAGAACACTGATTCTAGTGCTCCACTGGAGTCTCTGCCAAACCAAGGTCAACCATCAACTAGCACATCAGGAGCAAGGCTGGAGCCAATCATAGAGGAGATAGAAGAAATTCCAAGGCCTCCACCTATCCTAAGGCGACCTGAAGTGCCTGCGTATGTGCCACCACCTCCATTTCCTCGAAGGCTAAAGAAAAAACAAGAACAGGAAGTGCACTTTAATAAATTTCTAGAAATTCTTAAGCAAGTGCATGTTAATATTCCTTTTGTAGAAGTTTTACAATCTATGCCCTCTTATGTAAAGTTTTTGAAAGATATTATCACTAACAAGAGAATAATTGGTGAGTTTGAAACAGTAAATCTCACTGAGGAGTGCAGTGCCATACTCCAGAACAAGCTACCCAAGAAGGAGAAGGATCCTGGTTCCTTCACCTTACCTGTAGAGCTAGGAGGCAAGCACGTGGGCAGAGCTCTTTGTGACCTGGGAGCCAGCATAAACCTCATGCCCCTATCACTATTCTGCCAGCTAGGAATAGGAGAAGCACGCCCAACCACTGTCACTTTACAACTAGCAGACAGATCCATAGCCTACCCTGAGGGTAAGATTGAGGATATTCTTGTAAAGGTTGACAAGTTTATTTTCCTTGCAGATTTCATTATCCTGGATTATGAAGCAGACAAGGAGGTCCCCATCCTATTAGGCAGACCTTTTCTCGCCACAGGTAGGGCCCTGATAGATGTCCAAAAAGGTGAGCTCACAATGAGGGTTCATGATGAAGAGGTGAAATTTAGTGTGTATAAAGCCTTAAGGTACCCCTCTGACTCTGAATCCTGTGCTAGCATGGACATTGTAGATTCATTAATGGAAGAACAGCTGGAGCATGTATTATTAACTAAGCATGCTAATGAATATGTACAATTAGATGTAGCTGACTTGAATGTATCTGAGATAATGGATATACCTGTAGATAAAACACAGCATGTATGTATAAATAATGACTTAACTGATAGATCTTTAAATCCTTTAAAACCATCCATTGAGCATCCACCTATCTTAGAATTGAAACCACTGCCCACTCACCTCAAGTATGCATACTTAGGAAGTAATGAGACTTTGCCTGTAATTATTTCTTCTAAATTAAGTGAAAAGCATGAGGTTGAATTGATTTTATTACTTAAGCAACATAGGAAGGCTATTGCATGGACTATTGCTGACATTAGAGGCATTAGCCCTTCTTATTGCATGCATAAGATTATATTAGAGGAAGAGCATACACCCCGAGTAGATCACCAACGTAGGTTGAACCCCTCTATGAAAGAGGTAGTTAAAAAGGAAATAATAAAATGGTTAGATGCTGGTGTGATCTTCCCTATAGCTAGTAGTCAGTGGGTGAGTCCTATACAATGTGTACCTAAGAAGGGAGGGATGACTGTGGTAGTCAATGAGAGCAATGAACTGATTCCAACTAGGACTATCACAGGATGGAGAGTTTGCATGGATTATAGGAAATTAAATAAGGAAACCAAAAAAGACCACTTCCCTCTACCATTCATTGACCAAATGTTAGATAGAATAGCTGGTAGAGCTTATTACTGTTTTTTAGACGGTTATTCAGGTTATAACCAGATCACTATAGACCCCAAAGACCAAGAAAAGACTACCTTCACTTGCCCTTTTGGAACATTTGCCTTTCGCAGAATGCCTTTTGGCTTATGCAATGCACCGGCAACATTCCAAAGGTGCATGTTGGCAATCTTCTCTGATTTGGATGAGTCCATGATAGAGATATTCATGGATGATTTCTCAGTCTTTGAGGATTCATTTACAAACTGTCTAGAGAACTTAGGACAAGTCCTGGCTAGGTGTGAGGAGACTAACCTAGTACTTAATTGGGAAAAGTGCCACTTCATGGTGGATGAAGGGATTGTCTTAGGTCATAGAGTGTCTAGGGCAGGTGTAGAGGTCGATAGGGCCAAAATTGAGATAATAGAGAAGCTGGTAGAACCTCAGCATGTCAAAGCCATTAGAAGTTTCTTAGGACATGCAGGCTTCTATAGAAGGTTCATTAAGAACTTTTCTAAGATCTCCAAGCCTTTATGTGAGCTTCTAGAGCTGAACAAACCCTTCATCTTCTCTAAAGAATGTTTCCTAGCTTGGAAAGCCCTTAAGGAAGCACTAGTCAAAGCACCTATTATAGTAGGGCCAAACTGGGACCTCCCATTTGAGATGTTATGTGATGCAAGTGACTATGCTGTAGGGGTTATGCTAGGACAAAAGATTGACAAATTAACACATCCTGTATACTATGCTAGTAAGACACTTAATGAGGCACAATGTAATTACACAACTACTGAGAAGGAGATGCTAGCTGTAGTGTTTGCTTGTGAGAAGTTTAGGAATTACATTGTAGGCACTAGGACAATAGTGTACACCGACCATTCTGCTTTGAAGTACCTTATGAGGAAGGCTGATGCTAAGCCTAGGTTGATTAGATGGGTGTTATTGCTGCAGGAGTTTGATCTAGACATTAGAGATAAGAAAGGATGTGAAAATGTGGTTGCGGATCATCTTTCTAGATTGCAGCATAATTGCGAAAAAATTGCGGAAACCGCAATTTCTGATGCTTTTATTGATGAACATGTCTTTGTATTAACTCATCGTGATAACGATGAGGAACCTTGGTTTGCTGACATTGCTAACTTCCTTGCATCACAGGTACTACCAACTTTCAAGGGAGGACAAGAGAAGAAGAGGTTCCTTCATGAGGCAAGGAAATTCATATGGGATGATCCCACACTTTACAAGACATGTGCTGATGGTCTGCTTAGGAAGTGTGTTTCAGCTGTTGAGGCGAAGTCTGTGCTGCAGCACTGCCATACAGCACCCTATGGTGGACATTTTGGTGGCCAAAGGACAGCTGCAAAGGTGTTCCAGAGTGGCTACTATTGGCCAACAATCTTCAAGGATGCCCACAACTATGCACACAGCTGTGATGAATGCCAGAGAACAGGTAATCTAAGTCGAAAGGATGAGATGCCTCTCACTTACATCTTAGAGTTGGAGCTCTTTGATGTGTGGGGCATTGATTTCATGGGGCCATTCCCTCCATCATCAGGTAACCTTTACATCCTTGTAGCAGTAGACTACGTATCTAAGTGGGTAGAGGCTGTAGCATGTCCAAATAATGATGCCAAAACAGTCATAAGATTCTTGCATAGACATATTTTTACTAGATTTGGGACACCTCGTGCTATAATCAGTGATGAGGGGACACATTTCATTAATAAGGCTATGGAGAGGTTGTTGGCTAAGTATAACATTAGACATAGGGTAGCCACTCCTTATCACCCACATTCGAATGGCCAAGCTGAAATTTCAAATAGGGAGATTAAAAACATACTTGAAAAAGTGGTCAAACCCAATAGGAAAGACTGGTCGTTTAAACTCGAGGATGCACTTTGGGCGTATAGAACTGCATATAAGACACCTCTAGGTATGTCTCCTTATAGACTTGTGTATGGCAAAGCATGTCACTTGCCATTCGAGTTAGAAATTAAAGCATTTTGGGCCCTAAAAGAGTTGAATTACTGCGTGACTGATGCGGGAACATTGCGGTCTTTGCAATTACATGAGCTTGATGAGCTTAGGCATATGTCTTATGAAAATGCCAAAATGTATAAGGAAAAGACCAAGATTTGGCACGACAGTAGACTTAGGATTAAGGACTTCAAGAAAGGCCAGCTTGTCTTATTATTTAACTCACGATTGAAATTATTTCCAGGCAAACTTAAGTCTAGATGGTCAGGTCCATTTGTAATTACTAATGTGTTTGTTCATGGTGCCATCGAGATAAAGAACCTGCAGCAAGGACAACCATTCATGGTAAATGGTGCAAGATTGAAGCACTACTATGAGGAAGGAGATGTGAAGACTCTCTCGGCCTTCCTTTTGTCTGAAACGTGAAAACGAGAACGAGAGAGGACGAGTGATTGCTGTGCTCGTTCATATAAGGCTCATGCCTTAGTTTATTTTTTTTGCGATTTTCCGGTTACTGTTTGTATATATTTCTGGGTGATTTTAATTAGGATTTTGATGTTGATTTTATTTCTTTTTGCAGGGAATCAATAAAGGGAATCAAGGAGATTAAATCCAGCTAAAAAAATCAAGGAGATATTGGGCCAAATCAAAGATTTGGTTGAGCAAAGATTGGCATTTAAACACAGAAAATCTCCAACGGTCACTAGAATTGCCCTGGATTTGCAGAATCCGCAAAAATAGAGCCGTTGGGATTTCATCATTACTTATATCCGTTAAGACGCGCGCTGATCTGTACGATTTCCCAATTATCTGAACTCCAAGAAAACTCTCTCCCTCTTCATCTGCAATTCTTCTCTCCAGATTCCAACGATTCAACGATGGTGCTAACAAGAGCTGAACGGTCTGCGTCCAAGAAGAGGGCTGACGACGCTGAAACTGCTGTGAGGGAAGCACTTCTTGCCCTTGCAGACGCTGAGGCTGCGCGAACTGAACGACTCCCCAAACTGCCAATCCGCAAGAAGAAGTGGAAGGTTGTCACGGAGATACCTGCTGGACCCTCTGAACCAGCAGGCACACCCAAGAAACGCAAATGGAGTATGGCGGTGGCCGAAGAAGCAAGCAAGGAAAAGACTCCCTCTGTGGAGAGTCAAGAAAGTGATCCTCGGTCACACGAGTCACCAAAACAGAGCTCTTCGCCATCTCCGCCAGCACAAAGCCCTGAGCTACCTTCATCGCCGCAGAGTTCTGAACATACCCCACCAGCAGAGAGCCCTGAAGCATCACCCACTTCCCCACAACCTGACCCTGAATTTCCATATGGGGAGTTTCAAGAATCGACGCAGGGCAGTGGGGAAGCGGAGGAAGAAGAAGTCTTCTCTCCTTTGAGGGAAGCCAGCCTTGAGAGCCCTGTGCAGAAGAATGACTCGATGGACAAAACACTGGGGGATTGCCTCCAGCAGTTGACAACCAAGGCGAAGTTGAAAAAGAAGAAGGCAGCCAAGGTTGTCAAGGCCAAACGGCCCAAGAAGTCAAAGAAAAAGAAAACCAAGAGGGCGCCTCCATCAGAGAAAGAGAGTGATGAGCCGTCGCTGAAGAAGCTCAAGATTGAGGCTGCTGAGTCAGCCAAACCGAAAGACAAAGGGAAAGCCAAGCTTTACCCTGAAGATGAGCCTCAATCAGTGAGGTATGTGTCCTCTGATGCTGAGTCCAGAGGCGCTGAGCTGCGAAAGAGAGAGTTGCTGCACGAGAAGGGATTCCTCGACGCACCTGCTGACCTGCCGCAATTCTTGCGCGCAGGAATCACTAATCACGGTTGGGAGGAGCTATGCAGACCACCCAATCCAGCCTACTCCATCATGGTGTATGACTTCTACGCCAATCTGATGAATCCGGAGGATGGCCTGTCTGTGGTCAGAGGGGTTGAGGTGGACTTCTCAGCGAAGGCAATCAACGAAGCCTATGGCCTCAAGGGCCAAAAGCACACTGACTATGCAAGGATTGTTGATGAGCCAACAGAAGCTGTCTTGGAGGAGGCCATTCGGATCATTGGCCAGCCAGAGGCATCATGGACAGTATCGCGCAATGGGAGGCACACCCTGATGAGTGCCACCCTCACAGCCAAGGCGGCTGTCTGGTTTTCCTTCGTAAGGAGGAAGCTGTCCCCAGTGACTCATGAGACCACCATCAACCAGAGCAGATCGCTGCTGGTCTACGCGATCATGCGAGGTCTCACGATCAATGTGGGCGAGGTCATTGCAGCTTCAATTGCTGACTGCGCCAAAAAGGGTAAGGGGCCACTTTTCTTTCCTAACACAATTACTAAGCTGTGCTTACGTGCAGGGGTCCCAATCGAGCGAATGGAGAGGCAGCTGGCCTACACGGGCTACCTGGAATTGCCTACTACCTTGAGGTTGCGCAGGAAGGGGAACATGGAGTTCGAGCTCGATGGCTTGGCTGCTGCTCAGTCTTTGACCATGGCATGCCTGACGGATCTGCAGAAGAGGATGGCTCAATGGGCCACATACGCGCAGACAAGGGACAAGGAAGTTGCTGACCAATTGGGATGCATTTTTCCTGAATTCCCCACGAACCTAATGACTCCATGGGCGCCTCCACGACCACGACGGAATGATGATGAGGAAGACATATGAGTGCTGGTTTGAGAAGCACTAAAGGGAGTATTGCTGTTCCCTTAGAAAAAAAAAACAAACTGCTTTTTGTTGAACCATGTGAATTACGCTGTTTTGAGTTAATCTTTTGATCTGTTTTAGTTGTTTAGTGTTAATTTTTAAATTTGTTTAGTATAGTCTGATGATAGCTGATTAGGTAGATTAGTTTAGTTTCATTTTTGTAGAGCTTGAATGACTGGAAAAAGCATGCGTAGGGGCCTTAATCACTGATATATCTGCCCTGTATCTATTGCGAAATAATTGCGGATACCGCAATTTTTTATTAGTACATGCATGTTTTTGACCGACTGTTTAGCTAGGCTGGATCTGTTTAAATTCTATCTTTTGCTGCTATCTTGTCTGCCTTATATAGCTTATCTTAAAGCATGCTAGATGAGTGTCATAGGACACCCTTTGATAGTTTAAATTAACCTCTAAAAAGCTCAGCATGCATAGCTTTAAGTCCTTACCTGACTGTTTTTTTCAAGTTTCTGCTGCTGTGATATTTACTTTTAGAATGTTCTGTCTATGCCTAGGGCTTTTAGATTCTCTTTGTTTTACCTTAGACTAGATGCTTCTAGGACAAGTTTGGGGGTGTGCCACCTCAGACATTCATTGGGGACAATGAGTAGTTTAAGTTTGGGGGAGGCCACCCTAGGCCTAGGAACATTCCTCTCTCCCTTAAAAGCATAAGCATTCTTCTTCTCCTTTCCAAAAAATGATGAGCTAAAAAAAAAAATGAAAAATAGAATAAAGAGGGGAGTCTCTCTTAGGTTGCTGAGTAATCAGTGCCAAGTGTGTAACCCACAAGTGGCGTTGCATCAAAAGGCAACCAAAGGAGAGGCTCCACCAAAATAAGAAAGAAAAAAGGAAGAAGTAGGGAAGAAGAATGTATACCTAGGAGTTGCAACTTTGTGGCTTAGATGTCCTGAATAAAAAGAACTCTGATCCTTAAATTAGCTAAGCACAAAGTTGTAGCTTGTAGGGTTGTTTAGGGAGATGAATGTATATCCAATGAAGTGATGCCAGGGTTTAGGTTGTTCTCTAAAAGTACTACTGTCACCGTTAATACTAAGACTGACATGACTCTAAGGAATCCTAGGTAAGTTAAAAATAAAAGCTAGAAGCATGTACTGAGTCTGAGGTAAAGCTAGGTAGAATTTGAAACCTTAGGGATAGTGGCATGATATGACAAAAGCAAGTAGATCAGTTGAAGGGAGTTAATGGAACAGTAGGAGTATTAGGCATGCGAAGTCAGAAGAAGCTAGATAAGAGGATAGTTTTAAACTTAGAAGTGTGTCACAGGACAACACTGCTGTAGATAGGAATGTAGGGGAGTCAGTGAGTGGTTAAAGAAGATGAAACAGCAGCCTAGGCAAGTCCTTAGATTGCTCGAGGACGAGCAAAACCTTAAGTTTGGGGGTGTGTTACGTCTCCAAAAGTGACCTTTTTAGGACTTATTTATCTTAGAAAGATGTACACTCTTAGGTGTTTTTGATAGGATTTAGCTTAAACCTATGTTTATATATGAGATTTAGAAGAAGGTAGCTAAATTAGGACTTGTGTGCAAGAGGAAAGAAAAGGAATGAAAACCGAAGGAAAAGAGTGAAAAATGCGCATTGCGATAGCATTGCGGAAACATTGCTAAAACAGCAATGTTTCAAGTGAAAACCGTAAGTTGACTGATCTGTTTCTGTTAATTTCCGTTATTTCAGGGATTCGTTCTTTCTCCTCCATCCATTTTGAAGTACGACGTTGAGGATGGATGGTTCTCCTTGGCCCAAGCGCACCTGCAGATTACTATAAAATGGGGTCAAAGTAGAGGGTTCAATCATCATCCGAAAGCGTAGAAGTCTCTTCGCAGCTCCATCTTTTCTCCTGTTTTTCTTCTCCGTCTGTTGGTTTGAGAGGTTCAGCTGTTGGAGTCGACAATCTGATAGGAAGGAAAGAAGATTCCTCTTCTCTCCCGATTGGATTCATCCAAGCAAGGCTATCCTTTCTCTCCTTTCAGCCGAGGCATTTGCGACGAGGCGTTCAAGCTCAATTACTGTTTTCTGTCTTTTATTTCTAATTTCCAGCTCTGTTTTGTTGTTGTTTCTTTCCTAGTAGCTAGTTCATTTCATTTCGTTGTCTTCTGTCTTTATGCTATTCACTTTAAGCTTTCCTTTGTTCATTCAAACAATCAAGTAATCAAAGCACAATTCATTATTTCACAGTTTCTTGTCTTTGTTGCCTACTGTTTTTCCTTGCTGTTTTGTCCCTAAATTCCTTCTAAGCATGTCTACTTCATCTCTTATTTCTGTTATCTCTATATCCATGAGTAACTAAGTCACATAGGGGCATGCTAATGACAATACTATAGGCTAAAAAACGTGAACCAAGCATGTAGGATAGCTCTCGAAGCATTGATTGTATGTAAGCTTCATCCCACGGGCAATTTCGATTGGCCATCCATTTTGTCCAAAGAACTCCTAACCTCTGGAAGGAGTAAGAGTTCAGAGTCATACACGCATGCTAGCCTTTTAAGGTAACCAGAAAATGACCTAGGAATAGGCGTTTTCCTAGTACAAACCATATCTCTCTGCTTTAACAAGATGCTTAAGACCTTACTTGGACATGAGTAAACTAAAGAATCTAATGCATGAAATCGGAAGATACATGAGATTGAGTAAGTTTGATGCATAGAGAGTTGATCCAAAGCTTGAGAATCGTGAGAAAATGCCTATAGAGGAGTCGTTAGTAGCCCTTGTTTCTCCATTTTACACACTTTCGCTGTTAGTAACATTGCGGTAGAATTGCTGTTTTCGCAATTCTGCTAAGTTTACAATTCTGTTTAGCTGTTTTCTTCTTCGTTTATTAATCTCGTCTCTTTTCCTTTGAGTTTAACTTTGACTTGCACTTGTTTATGTTTCTATCCTTTACACATTCCTTAGAAAGTAGACAATTTAAAACCAATTCTACCCCATCAAATCCACCCATTCTTTCTTAACTTTACACTTCACGAGTAGCTCATAATAAATCTCTGTGGGAAAACGAATGAAAAAATACTTACTACTTGCTATAAGATCATGTATGCTTGCATGTTCTGAGTGCTCTCTCTATCTTATTGCTTATTTATTTTAACACATTGAGCACGCAACACCTGGGAGCCAGCATAAACCTCATGCCTCTATCACTATTCCGCCAGCTGGGAATAGGAGAAGCACGTCCCACCACTGTCACCTTGCAGCTTGCAGACAGATCCATAGCATACCCTGAGGGTAAGATTGAGGATATTCTTGTAAAGGTTGACAAGTTTATTTTTCTTGCAGACTTCATCATCCTGGATTATGAAGCAGACAAGGAGGTCCCCATCCTATTAGGCAGACCATTTCTAGCCACAGGTAGGGCCCTGATTGATGTCCAGAAAGGTGAGCTCACCATGAGGGTTCATGATGAGGAGGTTAAGTTTAGTGTTTTTAAAGCCCTAAGGTACCCCTCTGACTCTGAATCTTGTGCAAGCATGGACATAGTAGATTCACTGATGGAAGAACAGCTTGAGCATGAATTATTGATTAAGCATGCCAATAATTATGTACAATTAGATGTAACTGATTTAAATATTTCTGAAATAATGGATATACCTGTGGATAATATACAGCATGTTTGTATGAATAATGACTTGACTGACAGATCCATGGATCCATTAAAACCATCCATTGAGCATCCACCTATCTTAGAATTGAAACCATTGCCTGCTCATCTTAAGTATGCATATCTAGGAAGTAATGATACTCTACCTGTTATTATTTCGTCCAAATTGAGTGAAAAGCATGAAATTGAGTTGATCTTATTACTTAAGCAACATAAAAAGGCTATTGCATGGACGATTGCTGACATTAGAGGCATTAGCCCTTCTTACTACATGCATAAGATAATATTAGAGGAAGAGCATACACCCCGAGTAGATCACCAACGTAGGTTGAACCCCTCTATGAAAGAGGTAGTTAAAAAAGAAATCATAAAATGGTTAGATGCAGGTGTAATCTTCCCTATAGCTAGTAGTCAGTGGGTGAGTCCAATACAATGTGTGCCTAAGAAGGGGGGGATGACTGTAGTAGTGCATGAGAGCAACGAACTGATTCCAACTAGAACTATCACAGGATGGAGAGTCTGTATGGACTATAGAAAATTGAATAAGGAAACAAAAAAAGATCACTTCCCTTTACCATTTATCGACCAGATGTTAGATAGGATAGCTGGTAGAGCTTATTACTGCTTTCTAGATGGTTATTCGGGATATAACCAGATCACCATAGACCCTGTGGACCAGGAGAAGACAACCTTCACCTGTCCCTTTAGAACATTTGCTTTTCGCAGAATGCCTTTTGGCTTATGCAATGCACCAACAACGTTCCAAAGGTGCATGTTGGCAATCTTCTCTGACTTAGATAAATCCATGATAGAGATATTTATGGATGACTTCTCAGTCTTTGGTGATTCATTTACAAAATGTTTAGAGAATTTAGGACAAGTCCTGGCTAGGTGTGAGGAGACCAACCTAGTCCTTAATTGGGAGAAGTGCCACTTCATGGTGGAAGAAGAGATAGTCCTAGGTCATAGAGTGTCTAGAGCAGGAGTAGAGGTCGATAGGGCCAAGATTGAAATAATAGAGAAGTTAGTGGAACCTCAGAATGTGAAAGCCATTAGAAGTTTCTTAGGACACGCAGGTTTCTATAGAAGGTTCCTTAAGAACTTTTCGAAGATCTCCAAACCTCTGTGTGAGCTTCTAGAGCTGAACAAGCCATTCATCTTCTCAAAAGAATGTTTACTAGCCTGGACAACCCTTAAGGAAGCATTAGTCAAAGCACCTATTATAGTAGGGCCAAATTGGGACCTTCCGTTTGAGATGTTATGTGATGCAAGTGATTATGCAGTAGGGGTTATGCTAGGATAAAAGATTGACAAACTAACACACCCTGTATACTATGCTAGTAAGACACTTAATGAGGCTCAATGTAATTACACAACCACGGAAAAGGAAATGCTAGCTGTAGTGTTTGCTTGCGAGAAGTTTAGGAATTACATTGTAGGCACTAGGACAATCGTGTACACTGATCATTCTGCACTAAAATACCTTATGAGAAAGGCTGATGCTAAGCCTAGGTTGATTAGATGGGTATTGTTGCTGCAGGAGTTTGATCTAGACATTAGAGATAAGAAAGGGTGCGAAAATGTGGTTGCGGATCATCTTTCTAGATTACAGCATAATTGCGATAAAATTGCGGAAACCGTAATTTCTGATGCTTTTATCGATGAGCATGTCTTTGTGTTAGCACATCGTGATAACGATGAGGAACCTTGGTTTGCTGATATTGCTAACTTCCTTGCCTCGCAGGTACTACCAACTTTCAAGGGAGGCCAAGAGAAGAAGAGGTTCCTGCATGAAGCTAGGAAGTTCATATGGGACGACCCTACACTCTACAAAACATGTACAGATGGTTTGCTGAGGAAGTGTTTTTCAGCTGCTGAGGCGAAGTCTGTGCTGCAGCACTGCCATACAACCCCTTATGGTGGACACTTTGGTGGCCAAAGAACAGCTGCAAAGGTGTTCCAGAGTGGCTACTATTGGCCCACGATCTTCAAAGATGCCCACGAATACGCACACAGCTGTGATGAATTTCAGAGAACAGGTAACCTTAGTCGGAAGGATGAGATGCCTCTCACTTACATCTTAGAGTTGGAGCTCTTTGATGTGTGGGGCATTGACTTCATGGAACCATTTCCCCCATCAGCAGGTAACCTTTACATACTTGTAGCTGTAGACTATGTATCTAAATGGGTAGAAGCCATAGCATGTCCAACCAACGATGCCAAAACAGTCATTAAGTTCCTTAATAGACATATCTTTACTAGGTTTGGTACACCCCGTGCTATAATTAGTGATGAAGGGACACACTTTATTAATAAAGCTATGGAAAAAGTGTTGGCTAAATACAATGTTAGACATAGAGTAGCCACCCCTTATCACCCACATTCGAATGGACAAGCTGAAATATCAAATAGGGAGATTAAAAACATACTCGAAAAAGTGGTCAAACCCAATAGAAAAGATTGGTCGTTTAAACTCGAGGATGCACTTTGGGCATATAAGACTGCATATAAGACACCCCTAGGTATGTCTCCTTATAGACTTGTGTATGGCAAAACATGTCACTTACCATTCGAATTGGAAATCAAAGCATTTTGGGCCTTGAAAGAGCTGAATTATTGCGTGACCGATGCGGGAACATTGCGGTCTCTGCAATTACATGAGCTTGATGAGCTGAGACATATGTCCTATGAAATGCTAAAATGTATAAGGAAAAGACTAAAATTTGGCATGACAGTAGACTTAGGATTAAGGACTTTAAGAAAGGCCAGCATGTCTTGTTATTTAACTCAAGGTTGAGATTATTTCCAGGCAAACTTAAGTCCAGATGGTCAGGTCCTTTTGTTATAACTAACGTATTTGTTCATGGTGCAATTGAGATTAGGAACCTGCAGCACGGGCAACCGTTCATGGTTAATGGTGCACGATTGAAGCATTATTATGAGGAAGGAGATGTGAAGACTCTCTCGGCCTTCCTCTTAGCTGAAACTTGAGAATAAAACCGAGAGAAGACGAGTGATTACTGTGCTCGTCCATGCGAGGCCATACCTTAGTTTATTTTTGCTGTTTTTTCGGTTGTTATTTTGTATGTTTATGTTTGATTTTTATTACGAATTTGATGTTAATTTTACTTCTTTTAATAGGGGATCAAGAGAGGAAATCAAGGAGATTAATCAAGGTTAAAAATCAGGGGAAAAATCGGGCCAAATCAAAGATTGAGTGATGAGAATCTTGGAGTTTAAATCAAGAAAAATCTCCAACGGCCATTTAATTGCGGTGGATTTTCCAAATCCGCAACAGAAATAGCCGTTAGGAGTCACATCATTACAAATAGCCGTTGGAATAGCTGTGGCCCGTACGCTTCCCTCATTCGTTGGACTTCAAGAAATCTCTCTTCTTCTTCCTCTGCAATTCCTCTTCTCAGATTTCTCCGATTCGATCATGGTGCTTACACGGGCTGAGAGATCTGCTTCCAAGAAGAAGGCCACTGAAGCTGAGGCAGCTGCGAGAGAGGCACTACTTGCCTTGGCAGATGCCGAAGCCGCACGAACCGAACGACTTCCCAAGCTTCCTATCCGCAAGAAGAAGTGGAAGGTGGTGACCGAAATCCCTGCTGGTCCATCTGAACCAGCAGGAACGCCCAAGAAGAGAAAGTGGAAGATGGCTGTCGAAGACGCACCGATCAAGGAAAAGACTCCCACTGAGGAGAGTCAAGGGAGTGGTCGTCCATCATACGAGATGACCAGACAAAGCCTCGAGCCTTCTCCATCTCCACAAAGCTCTGAACAATCTCCACCTCCGCAGAGCCCTGAGGCATTGCCATCATCGCCAACGCCCGAGCCTGAAATTCCAAGTGAAGAACATCAAGAATCAGCGTCGGGCGAAGAAACGACTGAGAAGGAAGAGGTTTTCTCTCCTTTGAGGGAAGTCAGCCCCGATAGCCCAGCAAAGGGGGGAGATTCGATGGATGAAACATTGGGGGACTGCCTCCAGCAGATCACCACCAGGGCACGACTGAGGAAGAAGGTGCCCAAGGTTGTCAAGGCCAAACGGCCAAAAGCTTCAAAGAAAACCAAGAAAAGGAAGGTCAGTGGTGAGCCTTCATTGAAGAGGTTGAAGGTCGAGGCTGCTGAGTCGGCCAAGGCACGGGACAAGGGGAAAGCCAAGTTATACCCCGAAGATGAGCCTCAAGCTGTGAGGTATGTGTCGTCTGATGCAGAATCAAGGGGCACTGAGTTGAGGAAGAGGGACCTACTCCATGAGAAGGGGTTCCTTGACGCGTTGGCAGACCTGCCGCAATTCTTGCGTGCAGGGATCACCAACCACGGCTGGGAGGAGCTGTGCAGACCGCCCATCCCTGCCTACTCCAGCATGGTGTACGACTTTTATGCAAATCTGACGCACCCCGAGGATGGTCTGTCCATGGTAAGGGGAATCGAGGTGGACTTCTCAGCCAAGGCGATCAATGAAGCCTATGGCCTCAAGGGGCTGAAACATACTGACTATGCGAGGATCATTGACGCCCCAACTGAGGCTGTATTGGAGGAAGCACTGCGGATCATCGGCCAACCTGAGGCAGCCTGGACGATCTCGCGCAATGGGAAGCATACTTTGATGAGTGCTACCCTCACAGCCAAGGCAACTGTCTGGTTCTCCTTCGTGCGAAGGCGTCTGTCTCCAGTGACCCACGAGACCACCATTAATCAGGGGAGATCGCTGCTGGTATATGCGATCATGAGGGGCCTCACTATCAATGTTGGTGAGGTTATAGCAACCTCCATAGCAGACTGTGCTAAGAAAGGTAAGGGCCCTCTCTTCTTCCCAAACACCATCACTAAGCTTTGTTTACGTGCAGGTGTTCCAATTGAAAGGATGGAGAGGCAGCTGACCTACACGGGGCATCTGGAGCTGCCTACAGGCCTGCGCATGCGAAGAAGGGGGAATATGGAATTTGAGCTAGACGGCCTGGCTGCTGCTCAATCCCTCTCTATGGCCTGCCTGATGGACCTTCAGAAGAAAATGGCGCAATGGGCTGAGTATGCTCAAGCGAGGGATAAGGACGTTGCTGATCAGTTGGGCTGCATCTTCCATGAGTTTCCCACTGACCTGCTGACGCCATGGGCACCTCCAAGAGCACAGAGGGATGATGAGGAGGACGTCTGAGTGCTAGTCTGAAGAGCACTCAAGGGAGTATTTCTGTTCCCTATGTCAAAAAGAAAAAAAAAAAATCAAACTGCTTTTCGTTGAACTGTGTGAATTCTGTTGTTTTGAATCAGTATTTGATCTGTCTTTAGTTCTTTATTTTGGTTATTTAGGATTGCTTAGGCTAGTTAGATGGTATCTGAATAGGTAGGTTGTTTTAGTGTCCTTTTTGTATAGCTGAGATGACTGGAAATAGCATGCACAAAGGGGTTGCTTACTGATATATCTGCCCTGTATATTCATTGCGAAATTATTGCGGAATCCGCAATTTTTGTTAGTTATTGCATGCTTTTTACTGACTGATTAGCTAGGCTGGATCTGTTTTAATCTTGTTCTTTTGCTGCTGTTTTGACTACCTTATATAGCCTATCTATGAGCATGCTGGATGAGTGTCTTAAGGCACCTTTGATAGTTTAAATTAGTCTCTTAAATTGCTCATCATGCGTAGCTTTAAGTCCTTCCCTTACTGTTTTTACAAATTCCTGCTGCTGAGTTATTTGGTTTAAGAATATTCTGTCTATCCCTAGGACTTTTAGATTCTCTTTGTTTTGCCCTAGACTAGATGCTTCTAGGACAAGTTTGGGGGTGTGCCACCTCAGACACTCATTGGGGACAATGAATAGTTTAAGTTTGGGGGAGGCCACCCTAGGCCTAGGAACATTCCTCTCTCCTTCTAAACATAAGCATTCTTCTTCTCCTTTACAAAAAAAATGATGAACTGAAAAAAAAATGAAAAATAGAATAAAGAGGGGTGTCTCTCTTAAAGTTGCTGAGTAATCAGTGCCAAGTGTGTAACCCACAAGTGGCATTGCATCAAAAGGCAATCAAAGGAGAGACTCCACCAAAGTAAGAAAGAAAAAAAAGAAGAAAATTAGGGAAGAAGAATGTATACCTAGGAGTTGCAACTTTGTGGCTTGGGTGTCCTGAATAAAAAAGAACTTTGATCCTCAATTAGCTAAGCACAAAGTTGTAGCTTGTAGGGTTGTTTAGGGAGATGAATGTATGTCCAATGTAGTGATGCCAGGGTTTAGGTTGTTCTCTAAAGGTACTACTGTCACTGGTTAATACTAAGACTGGCATGACTCTAAGGAATCCTAGGTAGCTCAAAAGTAAAAGATTAGAAGCATGTACTGAGTCTGGGGTAAAGCTAGGTAGAATTTGAAACCTTAGGGATAGTTGCACTATATGACAGAAGCAAGTGGATCAGTCGTGGGGAGTTAATGAAACAGTAGAATCATTAGGCGTGCGAAGTCAGAAGAGGCAAAATGAGAAGGTAATTGTAAACTTAGAAGTGTGTCACAGGACAACATTGCCATAGATAGGAACTTAGGGGAGTCAGCAAGTGGTTAGAAAGGTTAAAACAGCAGCCTAAGTAAGTCCTTAGATTGCTCGAGGACGAGCAAAACCTTAAGTTTGGGGGTGTGTTACGTCTCCAAAAGTGACTATTTTAGGACTTATTTGTGATAGGAAGTTGTGCATTTGTAAGTGTTTTTGATAGGATTTAGCTTGAACTTGTGCTTATATATGAGAATTAGAAGAATGAAGCTAAATTAGGACTTATATGCAAAAGGAAAGAAAAGGAATTAAAAACGAAGTTAAAGGAATGAAAATTGTGCATTGCGGAAGCATTGCGGAAACATTGCTAAAACCGCAATGTTTTAAGTGAAATCCGTAAGTTGTCTAACCTTTTTCTGTTGTGATCCGATATTTCAGGGATTCCTTCTTTCTCCTGCAGCCACGTAGAAGTACGACGTTGAGAATGGATGGTTCTCCTTGACCCAATCGCACCTGCAGAATACTATAAAAGGAGGTCAAAGTGGAAGGTTGAAACACACTCGGAAAGCGTAAAACTCTCTTCGCAGCACAGTTTTTCTCCTGTTTTTCTCATCCGGTTGTTGGATTGAAGGTCTCAGCTATTGGAGTCGATAATCTGAGAGGAAGAAGAGAAGTTTTGTCTTCTCTTTTGATTGGACTCATCCAAGCAAAGCTTGCCTTCTTCCCCCTTCAGCCGAGGCGTCTGCGACGAGGCGATCACGCTCAACTTACTGTCTTCTGTTTTAGCTTCCTGTTTCCTTTAGTGTTTATTGTTATTTCCCTTCCGATAGCTACTCTAATTCATTTCGTTGCTTTCTGTTCTACTTTGGTTCTTTAAGGCTGTCATTTGTTTAGTTCAAATTCTAATAAATCGAAGTATTATTTCATCAAGTCACAAGTTCTTCACCTTCTCTGTTGACTGTTTCCCCTTCTGTTTTGTCTTTAATATTCTTCTAAGCATGTCGTCTCCATCTAGTCTTTCTACTCTATCTGCATCCATGAGTAACTAAATCCCATAAGGCCATGCTAATGACAAATTTGTAGGAAGAAACACGTGAATCAAGCATGTAGGATAGCTCTCGAAGTGCATTGAATGTATGTAAGCTTCATCCCACGGGCAATTTCGATTGGCCATCCATTTTGTCCAAAGAACTCCTAACCTCTGGAAGGAGTAAGAGTTTAGAGTCATACACTCATGCTAGCCTCTCAAGGTAGCCAGAAAACGACCTAGGAATAGCGTTTTCCTAGTACAAATCACAACTTACTGTTTTAACAAGATGCTTAAGACCTTACTTGGACATGAGTAAACTAAAGAATCTAATGCATGAAATCGGAAGATACATGAGAATGAGTTAGTTTGATGCATGGTGAGTTAATCTACTGCTTGAGAATCGTAGGAAAAAGCCTATAGAGGAGTCGTTAGTAGCCATTTTTCTTTACACACATTTCGCTGTTAAGAACATTGCTGAATAACTGTTGTTCCCGCAATTCCCTTAGTTAAATTTTTGCCTTAGCCATTTTTCTCTTCGTTTGTTTTTCTCTTCTCTTTACATTCAAGTTTATTATTTACTTACATTTGATCATGCTTGCATCCTCTACTTATTCCTTAGTAATTAGGCACCTTAAAATCAAATTTACTCCCTTTAATCCACCCATTCTTACTTAACAACACACTTCACGAGTAACTAAGAATAAATCTCTGTGGGAAATCGAATGAAAAAATACTTATTACTTGCTACAAGATCATGTATGCTTGCATGTTCTGAGTGCTCTATCATTGCATATTTCTTTTAAACATTGAGCACGCAACAGCTGTCAAGTTGTTATATAGAGATAGTTTCATTTTACTTGAAAATGTATTGTTGGTTCCTAGCTTTAAAAGGAACCTTGTATCTATCTCTTGTTTACTTGAACATTTGTATAAAGTATCTTTTGATTTTAATGAAGCGTTCATTAGCAAAAGAGGTGTACATATATGTTCTGCGAAACTTGAAAACAACTTGTATGTGTTAAGACCAACAGAGGCAAAAGCTATTTTGAACACCGAGATGTTTAAAACAGCTCAAACTCAAACTAAAAGGCAGAAACTTTCTCCAAGTACCTATCTTTGGCACTTGAGACTAGGCCACATTAATCTCAATAGGATTGGGAGATTGGTTAAGAGTGGTCTCCTAAATCAGTTAGAGGACAACTCTTTACCACCATGTGAGTCTTGTCTTGAGGGCAAGATGACCAAACGATTTTTTTTCTGAAAAAGGTCATAGGTCCAAAGAAACTCTAGAGCTTGTACATTAAGACCTTTGTGGTCCGATGAATGTTAAAGCACGGGGAGGGTATGAATATTTCATCAGCTTCATTGATGATTATTCTAGGTACGACTATCTTTACCTAATGCATCATAAGTCCGAAGCTCTTGAAAAGTTAAAGGAGTCTAAGGCAGAGGTTGAGAACACATTAGGTAAAACGATTAAAACACTCCGTTCAGATCGAGGTGGAGAGTATATGGATTTAAGATTCCAGGACTATATGATAGAACATGGAATAGTATCCCAACTCTCAGCGCCCGGAACACCGCAGCAAAACGGTGTGTCCGAAAGGAGAAATAGAACCCTATTAGACATGGTTCGATCTATGATGAGCTATGCTCAATGATAGCTCCATTTTGGAGCTATATTTATGTCCTTAATTCACGATTATTACTTGCTGAATCTTGCTTTTATGTGTTAATTGCAGGTGTTCTCGGTAATTCGCCCTCGGGAGCGTTTCGGCGCTTTTCGAGGCTTAATATCGCATTTTAAAGTCCTAAGAACACTTCCGGGGAAGGACCATACAAAAATAATGAGAATTGGCGTTTTGGGAAAATTGAAGGCAAAATACCATGCAAAAACCCGAGAGCTACCGTCGAGCGACAGCGTCGCGACGCTAGCTCGACGCTGCCCAAGCGTCGAGACGCTGCCAGAGCGTCTCGACGCTCCGAAGTCTGAGGCGTATATTTGAAATTCCACCCGAGAGCAAGCGTCGAGCGACAGCGTCTCGACGCTCGCTCGACGCCGCGCAAGCGTCTCGACGCCACCCCGACTGTGCGCGCGGAATCTTTAGGGCGTAGCGTCGAGACGCTGCCCTAGCGTCTCGACGCTCCGACGGACTACTTAAGTTTTTGTCCGATTTTTAGCCGGATCATCATCTCCTACCTCGGGTTCCGCACCATATTAGACGTTTCAGCAGCCATTTTCACCATGGGAGAGGCTAGGAAGCTTGGATTGGAGCCATCCCACATCACACACATCATGAGTGAGTAGTCTATAGCGTTTTTGGCTCGGGATTGTAAAGGAATAATGTAGTTTGAACTTTTGGGGAGGTTGTTGAACCAAATTCTGAATTGGCTTGAATGATTGATTGAATTAGTTTCTATTTCTTTGCTTATTCCATGAATGTCTTTGAATGATTTAGGACTAGGCACCCTTGATTTCGAGCATGCTTCATTTGTTAAAGGTTTTGATGTCGTGCCTCTCTGAACCGCCAAGTAACAAAGATTAACGATGCCTTTGAGCGCATAGGCGTCCTTGCGTTCTTGGTGTTCGTTCTTCTCGAATTAGAATCTGAAATCGATACACTAATTTTGTGTCCAAATTAGATAATCGTCGTAGTTAGCTCGTTGCTATCGATTGGTCTTGGGAGAGCGTTGGCCGCCAATGTCCAATCGATATGCCTAATTAGCATAATTTATTGTGTCTAATTAATATCCATGGAGCATGTCTAAATTAATTTATTGATTTGAGATGGGCTGCGTATTCGTTCAATTGTTTAGCCATTATACTCGTCAACCTATGATCCAAGAGGCATGCTAATTTTATTCCTGATCGTCCTGAGTCGAACGCTCCGTTAGTTTAATTTTCCCTGTTTCGTGTTGTTCCCTCCTAGTCAATTAAAATCCAAATCCCCCACGTTTTGTTTATTTTCACAGTTTGCAAATTTAATTAAGATTAAGTCAAATTAGCATAATTCCCTGTGGATCGACCCCGTTACCACTAATCTACTAATAGTTCAGTGTATTCGGGTAATTATAAATTCATTTTGGCGGGTCTCGACAACCCGATGATTGGCGATAATTTGAAAATTTCGTTACCAAAATTGGCGCCGTTGCCGGGGAACTAAGTGTAATTCGGCCTAATTTAGATTTGATTTGTAGGCTTTTGACTTTTACTTTAAAATTTGTTTATTCTTTTATTGTTTGCAAGATTTGATTTGTTTGTTTAAGTGTGCTAGAGGTGCCTAATTTTTTATTGAGAAATGGAAGTTGACGATGAGGCTGACGCCCCAAAAACACTCAGGCAGTGGACATCGGTTGCTATGGACCACCAACCTTCTTGTATTTGCTACCCGGAAATCTCAGGTGAGTTTTTGCTTAAATCGGGTTTAATTGACCATCTGCCTTCTTTTTGTGGTGAAGCAGATGAAGATCCATTTAAACATCTCAAGGATTTTCAAATGACAAGTTCTGCGATGAAGCCAAGCTACATAACTGAAGATCAGCTCTACCTGAGAGCTTTTCCATTTACCTTGAGAGGCGAAGCTCGAGATTGGCTACATTACATACCATCGGGAACCATCTTCACTTGGGAGAAGTTGAAGAGTCTGTTCTTGGAAAGGTATTTCCCAGCTTCAAGAGCCAGAGCCGTGAAAAAAGATATCTATAGTTTCAAGAAGGGAAAGAAAGAGGCATTTCACGAGTGCTGGGAGAGATTCATTAAGCTCTGCGAGAGATGTCCGAACCATCTGATAGCAGAGGTTGCGCTTATTCAATTCTTCTATGATGGTTTGCTTCCGCACGACTGTCAGATGCTCGATGCATCGAGTGGAGGAGCCCTTTGGGAGAAAACGCCTGCGGAAGCCAGACAGTTGATCTCCAACATGGTTGAGAACCGTCGCCAATACGGGAGAAGAAATGAACAAGCTAAACTGTTTACCGACATAGAAGAGCTCAAGGAGAAAGTGTCTCAGGTATTCGGCTTATTTCATACGTTGCAAGAAAACTCTTCCCAGGCTGTTTCCTCTATTTCAGGTCAAGCCCTCGAAGGCATGTTCAAGTCATTTATGGAATCTAGCAAAGAGACCAGTTCGCAGATGCGGTCTCTAAGTGAGGAGACCAGGTCGCAGATGAGGTCTCTAAGTGAAGGGTTCAGAAAGATCAAGGAAAGGATGAGTAAAATGGAATCCAAAGCGGAAAGCGTTAGTGCCATTAATCTCAGAAGTGGTAAAGAAGTACCATCTCGGACCACTCCCGAGGACTCTAACAAGGTGGTGCTAAAGTTTTTGAATATCCTAGAAATTTCAAGCTGTCGAAGCTCGCCAAAATACAATTTATAAGCCTATAACCAAGGCTTTGCAGCCAGTGGTAACAGGGTCGATCCAAGGAGAAGTTATGAGTGAAATTAATATTAAAATTGAAATTAACTAATTGATTGGTTTTGTAACGGGGGGATTTTTCAGCATGCAAGAAAGCAATTGAATACTAACGGAAGAATAAAAGAGAGAGACGCGTGCACGGTTTGTGAATTTTCGGGATTTAATTGTTAGACATCTTCAGCTTATCATTTAATATAGATTCAAGGCATGCAGTTTGTAGTACACACGGATGATTACTCGAGAAGCCCCAAGGTAACCGGCTCCATAGAAATTAATCAGACCACACAGTTCCAATTAAACTTTATCTAAAATTGAATTAAGGTGATCAGCCCCAAATTTATTCTAGACAGTTACTAGCGAACCGCGACAGACATTCAAGCACGTAATCTAATTGCTAACTGATTGCCCGCAAACGCCGTATGCAATCAACAACCATCATGTATGACTCGATACTCCGGTTTAGTTTTATCAATCTGTGTTACTTAGTCGAATAGTGAGAGGCACGGCATCGCTACTCTTTAACATTCACAACATGCTAGAAAGCTCGAGTGTCAATCGTAGAAATCCAACATATGCATTTGATGAAGCAAGAAAGATAAATGCATACAAAACAGCCACCAATTTATGAACTAAGCATGGATTATCAAAGCTAAAAATAGTCTAACAAGAATCCCTCAAATATATCCCAAACCGTTCACCCTTACCTTAGCCGTCCATGGAACGGGTTGTCAATACCGCTCCAAGGGAAGCCATGGAAGTTGTCATCAAACTAATACAAGATTAAAGCTCATAAACAAGCCACAAATGGCTGAGCTAAGGGAAAAATAATGGAAAACCGAGAGGAAGAAGAAGAAGAATTGCTTGAGAATGAATTGTCCTCGCAATTTTTGCGCAGAAAATCGTCTTTAACAGCCTCTGTAATCGACGTAGCGTCGAGACGCTAGGCCAGCGTCGCGACGCTACGCCCTAAGTAATCCGCGCGCGCCTCGCGATGGCGTCGAGACGCTAGGGCAGCGTCTCGACGCTGGCCCGATAATTCCTTGCGCGCGCCTCTTCCGGAGCGTCTCGACGCCGCAGCAAGGTCTCGACGCTTCAGCAGCGTCGAGCTAGCGTCTCGATGCTATCACTCGACGCTAACTCTCGGGTTTGGGGCTGGAAAAATTGCCTCTCCTAGGCAATTTTAGTCTGTTTCTTCTCGGATCGACTTGCCCTGTCTCGATGCACTCCCGGGGCGTTAAAACTCCGCTTTTAGCTCCAAAACGGGTCCAATGGACGCACGAGCTCTTTGCCGCATTTCTCCTACAAACGAGATAAATTAAACATTTAAATGCGGACTTTAGCTATACTTAGGAAGTATTTAATAGCTCCAAAATGGAGTTATCAAACACCCCCAACTTAAATCTTGCTAGTCCTCGAGCATGGCTACAAAGAAATTGACTCTAAGGACACGTCTTCATGCTACTAACTCAAACCTCCATGCATTTTAAAAATCTAAACACAACATAATCATGAAAGCAATTCGTGCATGCATTTACTATGAACATGTCAAAAATTAACTATTGCCCCCTAACGTGTGTGTGCTAGCAAACCACTCCTAAACTCACATAAGCCCGGAAAAACTACATGCAACACGACATCCCGTTTTTCCCCTACTTCTAGCGTTTAAGAACACTCTACACTTGACTTACACGAGAGAGAGAAGCAAATTAAGAGACCTAAGTATTTTTCTCATTCCTTTTTCTTTTCACGAGTACTTTGTACTCTTTATTAAGGTTCTTTGAACCAACATTTTATTCTCTTTTTTCTCTTTCCACCTCGAGCTGCCTAACACGTCAAATTCATGCATAAACTTCACGTTTTTAAGGACTAACGTTCACTTCTTAAGTGCACTAATAAGAAGGAGGAGCGCCTCGAGAGAATTTTCTATCCAACGTGCTTTTCTATTTTTTTTTACTTTAGGCTTAGCATACGCTATCTCGATTAATCAACTACTAACTCTCATGCAACAAGCTACCTATGGGGTGCCTTTCGGGGTGACAATGAGAATTAATGTTACATACAATTTACAAAGCCTACGGAATCTAAGGTGAGGTTGCTAAGTGCGCGAAAGATGCAAGGGAGCAACAGAAATTTTTTTAAAATTTTTGACATGAACCTAATAAATGCAAAACTCATGCAAAAACTAGATTATGTACGTGCCCAGATTTTCAACATGCATTTCCTAGATTATCATCATCAGAAAACAGTAAACAGAGTCCCAAACACTTCAATATCAAAATAACACTGCTCAACCAACTACACATGCTTATCCATGAATCCATCTCCACCCCCAACTTCAAAATTTGGCATTGTCCTCAATGCCACTCAGTCAGATACACAAAGTAAAAGGGAGGAAGAAACTACACTTCCATGACTCTTTGTGAAGTTGGCGAGGGTAAGGAAGCGGCGCGCAGATCATCGAAGCCCAAAATTGTCCTCTCTTCCTCGATTCCTAAAAAAAAACAGCAAGCAAAGTAAGACTAAATTAATCAAAAAAGCAATAAAAAACAGCAACTAAACTAAAACAAAAAGAACAGTTCATCGCTCGGGTGCCTCCGAGAAGCGCAAAATTTTTAAAGTCGTTTGCTCGACTGAATTCTCTCCACTGACTCAACCATAATCTGAAAGTGCGGGGGACGTTCCAGACTTGTTCGCATCCACACTTGTCCTACAAGCATCATTCGAAAAATTTTGCACTCTTCGTGCCTCGAGCACGAGAATATCACAATCGTTAGTGCAAAAAACAGCATCAACTTCATTCAAATTTAAGTCAGATTTTTTAACCGAGACATGGGAATCATCCCTCAAGCGCGAGGGTAGACTCCCATTCTCATCATACTCAACCACAGAAACATTCTCCACAGATTTCTTTTCAAATAATGAAAATTCATGCATCGTATCATCAAACTCTAAGGAAACGACACCCTTAAACACATCGATTTTGACCCTAGCGGTCTTAAGAAAAGGGCGTCCTAACAGCATAGAGGACGAAGCATGCAACGATTTTTCATTCATATCAAGTATAAGGAAATCAGCGGGGAACATCATATCACCTACCCTAACAAGAACATCTTCCACTTTCCCTCTAGGACATACACTCGACCCGTTAGCTAACTGGACAGTCACGTTACACTCATGCAGTTCAGTTCAAGGAATAAAGCATAAGACATAACGTTCACAGAAGCTCCTCAGTCAAGCATGGCATTTCTAACTACCTTACTACCTATCATACAAGGAATAGTAAAGGTACCTGGATCGTTGCACTTGGCGGGCAACGTACCTGGGAGGATCGCGGAAACGTTCTCTTTTCTCTTCTCAGTCCCTCTGGACTTCCTTTTCTTCGTGCACCAGCTCCTTAAGAATTTGACATATTTTGGCACTTGGCTGACTGCCTCTAGGAGCGGAATTGATAGCTCTAAAATAGAGCTATAATTATAGCCTTAAATCTAGCTAAATGCCATGCTTAATTCAATTAAATCTACTTATTTTAGGTATTTCGTGGCAAAGAGCTCGGGAAATCAAATTATGAATTTCAAGGCTAAATCGGTCATTTAAGAGGTTTCGGGAAGTATTCGGATAAAAAAGATAGGCCAAACGGAGTTCGGGAGCAAAAACGACCCAAAATTGGGCTTAGACCCGAGAGGTCAGCGCCCAGGCGCCCAACCGCGCCGCACGCCCAGAAAGCCCACGCCTAGATGCCCGCGCCGCACGCCCAGACGCCCGCGCACGCCCGTGTCCGCGCGCGCAGCCCTGTGCCCGTCATCGTAAGTCCCGCGCGCGCGTCCGCGCGCGCTCGCCCCGGTCCTCGCCCCGCGCGTCCAACCGCGCCGCACGCCCACGCCCGTGTCCGCGCGCGCCCGCGCGCTGACCCTAGCCATGACACAGAATGACCGTCATTAAAAGTCCTGAAAAAGTCAGACATTAAAAGTTATAAAAAAATCGCAGATTTTGTAAATTTTCCAGAGGGCTGAGCGCCTAGGCGCTGACTTATAGCGCCTAGGCGCTGTCCCGATTCTGTGCGCGCGCGCCCGCGGCGCCTAGGCGCTGACTTATGGCGCCTAGGCGCTAATCTGACGCAGAAATGGGTATTTAAGTCCGTTTTTCCGAATTTAGGGCATTCTCTTCTCCCCCTTCTCTTCTAAAACCGATTCTCCACCCATTTTTGGGTATTGTAACTCCATTAATGGAGCTTGGAAGGCCACCCATGAGTTTCTTTCTTCCCATTTGCATCCATGGCTAACTAAGAGGTAAGTACTTAATCTTTAGGAGATGGGTTAGATGTTGTAAATGTGATTGGGTGAGACTTGGGTTTATTGTGTATGTTTAGCATGTTTAGCATTCAACTCTTCTCTAATCTAAGCTTAATTTCTAGCATCAATTTCTTCTTGGTTTGACTCCCATTTAGTTTATTGATTGTTGGGCTGGTCAAAAACCCATTATGCGTTTACCTCTTATGGGTTGAGTGACGATAGTCTTAGTGTAATTAAATTGGTGCTGCAACATTTAATTTAGCTACCCATTAGGCTCTAGATGAAGAGTAAATCGAGCCCGTTATTAGAGATCTCAGTAACGTACTCGTCGCATGGTTACCCGTCGCTCGTAGTTAATTCTATTTGGGAGAGCGTTCGCCCTCAATTGAATTAACATCGAAGCTTGATGAAGAGCTGTCAACTCTTCATCAACTACTCGGGATTACTAGTTTCTTCTTAGAAATATGTAATTTGCGTGGGTGTTAGTCAAAAGCATGCTAAGTCTTGGGCGTCTATGATCTGAATCACATCGCAATTAATAACCCGGAACCTTTAGATTGAGTATTTCCGTTACAATTTCCATTTCTCCCGTTATTCCAAATTGTCATTTAATTTTTCCCGTTATTTTCTCTTTTCTTCTTTTAATTCTCAAAACCCCCCATCATCATTTTCTCTAATTAATCCATTAAAATTCTGAATTTAGATTAAGCTATTAAATTCCCTGTGGTACGATCCTGACTACCGCTTTCTACAAGTTTTGAAGAAGCCTTAGGCAGTGTTTATAAATTTTAATTTGGCGGGTCTCGACAACCCGAAACACACGGAATATTCACAAAATTCCGCTACCAAATTTGGCGCCGTTGCCGGGGAATTTAAATTAGTTTGTCTTGATTTAAATTTTAATTGTTTAGTTTAAAAATTTTCTGTTTTATTTGTTTTTCTTTCTTTTATTATTTTAAGCGTTTTCCTAGTGTTTGTTAAGAGCAGGATATGATGGAAGCCTTGGAAAGAAATGATGGGTATCAAAAGACTCTTTGGGAGTTGGCGATGCCGGATTTAGACCATCAACCATTATGTATATTGTATCCTGCGGTAACAGGTAATTTCGAACTTAAGGCTAGCTTCATCAAATTACTTCCTTCATTTTCTGGTAATGCAGGTGAAAGCCCGCATATTCATCTCAAGGAATTTCAGTTGGTGAGAGCGGGGTTAATGACAATCGAAGCCACGGAAGATCAAGTGAGCTTGATAGCTTTCCCTTTTACCTTAAAGGGAAAAGCAAGAGAATGGCTCCACTACCTACCGTCGGGCTCCATTTCCACTTGGAGCGATATGCAGAGGCTTTATTTAGAAAAATTCTTTCCTGCCTCGGAAGTTACTGCCGCTAAGAGAAGAATTCGTGCCGTTGAACAGGAAGAGGGCGAAAATCTACACGAATATTGGGAGAGGTTTCTTAGATTGTGCGAAGAATGCTCGAATCACAAGATCTCCGAACAAACTCTCATTGGGTATGTGTATGAAGGTTTACTCCCATATGATCAGAGGATGATTGATGCAGCTAGCGGTGGAGCTCTAATGGACAAAACCCCAAATGAAGCTAGACTCTTAATCTCAAGCATGGCTGGAAATATTCAACAATATGGTTGTGGAAGAAGCGACCAAATGCGCCTCAAAAGCGAAGTGAACGAGCTGAAGGACCGCGTGGCTGAGGTAAGTAGCGCTGTATATGAACTGAAAGAAAGCTTACCACAAATGTGTTCTTCTGTTTTTTCTCTTTCAGGCAAATCACTTGGGGAAATAATGAAATCTCTGATGGAGTCAAATAAAGTTCAATTCCAAAACCTAAGCACTGCAATAACCCAAGTAGCTGAGAGGCTAGTCAAGTTGGAAACTCCTAAAGCGGAGAGTGTTAATGCTATCACTCTCATAAGTGGGGAGGAAATTTCGCCACGCTCTGTTTCCATTGAGTGCGAGAAAAAGGTAGAAAAGCCCATGGTAAGGAAGGAGGCAACATCTTCAAGAAGTCCGGTATGTTCCAATCCTCTTTCATATATGAATCTTATGTTCCTAAGGCTCCCTTCCCTAGTAGGTTGATGAGACCCCCTGAGGAGATTAAAGACGAGGAGATTTTGGGTGCGATCAAGAAGGTTGGACACAGTCTTTCACGTTCTGCACCTGTAGAGCTCAGCGGAAACCCTTGGATGATACCTCCACACTTGACAGTCAATCCCTGCGAGCAGGTATGTGCGATAAATTTATGTGATGGCAATGAAGTTGTCCCAAGTCGTTTGGTGAGTCCTGATCCAGAGAAGAAGAGCGAACCGAATGCACCTTCCACGAGCCATCTTTTGAATGAAAAGTCTGAAGAAAAGAAAGAATTGCATGATATTGTTCCAGCAAGTATCCCCATAGCACCACTCCTCAGTAGGCTTGCAAAGCCCAAGGATGTGAACGAAGACGAGGTGGTTTTGAAGACCTTCCAAAAGGAAATGGTAAACGTAACACTCTTGGAGGCCGTGAGGAAAATCCCAAAATATGCTAAATTTTTGAAGGATTGGGTTACTTGCAAAACGAAGGCAAGAATGAATAATGAGAAGAAGAAAGAGAATGTCTTAGCGATCCTTCCAGGTACTCTACCTACTAAATGCGGAGATCCAGGTATGTTCACACTTCCTTGCATGATAGGTAGTAGAGTCATTAAAAATGCTATGATAGATCTCGGAGCCTCTATTAATGTTATGTCCCATGCAATGTTTAAAGAACTTAGCTTGAGTGAAATGCATGAGACGAGCATAGTAGTACAGCTAGCCGATCGATCTTACATCCATTCATTAAGGAAGGTAGAAGACGTTCTTGTTAGAGTTAATGACATGGTTTTTCCCGCTGACTTTTATGTTCTGGATATGAATGAAAATTCTTCTACTGTTTCATCTTCTATTTTGTTGGGTCACCCTTTTATGAAGACCGCGAGGGTTAAAATTGATGTTAATAGGGGTGCTCTTGTTACCTCGCCAAAAGTACATTATTTAGGGCTATATTTACCTTAAAACCTTGTACATTCTTGAGTGTTTTTGTTAAGAGTTAGCTTAATGTGTGCTTAAATGCGAGAATTTGAGAAATGATGCTAAAATATGACTTATTTGGAAAATGAACGAAAAAGAATGAAAAATGATGAAAAACAAGCTAAAATGTACATTGCAGGTACATTGCTGAAAAATTCAATCTTTGCTGCTGCATTTTTTTCCCAGTCAACAGTCTTTGTTGACTGAGTTTTTCCAGTAGTCAACTCTCCCTGCTGCTGCCACATGTCAAGCTTGACTACCTCACAAAATTGAATGGTGATCCACAATTATTGAGCAACCTTTTGCAACCACCTGGAGGCTATATAAAGACAGTTAAATGAAGGATCAAAGCAATCAAATTGAATCCACTTCAATTCATTCCACACAATCTGAGAAGTGAGGAGATCCCGATCGTGCAGAATCCCGAAGACGAAACCTCTTCCCCCGTTTGTTGGATCGAAGAAACAAGCCCTTGGCGTGATAATTCGAGAGGAAGAAGAGAAGATCCATCTTCTCTTCTGATTGAATTTATCCCCAAGATCAGCTAATCTTCCCCTTCATCCGAGGCGATTCACGACTTGGAAAATCCTCACGCTATTTACAGCTTTACTTTACTACTTTCCTTTACTGCTCTCCTTTACTGCTTTCCAATTTAATTTCTGCTTTCCTTTAAATGTTGTTCTGAATCATTTACTGCTTTTCCCTTTCATTGTTGCTTTCGGATTATTATATGAATTGTTTTCTTAAAAGAGTAATCAATTGGTTTTATTGAGTTCTTCATTCTGTCATCTCTTAATCAATTTGTTGTTTTGTTGAGTTCTTCATTTAATTATATTTCAATCAATTAGGTTTGTAAGTTCTCCGTTTCATGTGTAATCAACTCATTTCCTTTAGTTCTTCGAACACCATGAGTAACTAATTCAATAGAGGTTTGCTAAAGATTAATCTATAGGATAAAAGTATGTGAATTCAGCATGTAAAGTAGCATGAATGCATTGAATGTATGTGATCTTCATCCCATGGACAATTTCGACCGGCCATCCATTTTGTCTAAAGAATTCCTAACCTCTGGAAGGAGTAAGAATTCTGAGTCGTTCATTCATGTTAGCCTTTTATGGTAAATAGAAAATGACCTAGGAATAGGCGTTCTCCTAGCACATTTATTAGCATGTGTTTATGATTAGGTTGTTAGCTTTACTTGGACAGAAGTAATCTAAGAAACTAATGCATGTAATCGGAAGATGCATGAGAACTAGCTAAGACGATGCATGAGATGTTAATCTACTGTTGAATGATCATAGTTAAATGCCTATAGAGGATTCTTAAGTCGACCTTGCTGCCTTACTTTACATTAAAATCGTTGCTAATTTATTGCTAGATTATTGCAAGAACCGCAATTCTACTTTTCCACATTATGACTTTACCTCTTTGCTAGCTTTGCATTTATGTTTACATTCTTCTTGCATCTTTTATATTCTTGTACCTCAACCCAAAATCTATCCAATTTAAGTTACCTTATCTAATCTAACACACCAAATCGTTAGTCACTAAACTTAATCTCTGTGGGAAAACGAATTAAATTATACTTATCACTTGCTGCAGACCATGTATGCTTGCATGATCTTAGCGCTCTTCGCATTTACATTTTACATACACACTGAGCGCGCAACAAGTTTTTGGCGCCGCTGCCGGGGATTTTGTTTAGTAAACACGATTTGTGTTATTTTAGAAGAGCTTAATTTATTGGAGCTAATCTTTTGCATTTACAGGTACCAACAAAGCTGGTTTATGAATGAGTTTCCAAATCACAATCTAGAATTTGATCCTGAGCCTGAAAGAACTCTAAGGACCAGAAATAAAGTTAAGAAACGCCTTTTTAAACAGCAAAAGCAACCTGTACTTCAGCACATTGTTGACCACGCAGAGTCAGTACAATTTGAACCACAACAAGCTGAAATGGAAAGAGCAGAAGAAGCACCAAATCAAGCACCTATCATTCGCAACCCTATTGAAATTGCGAATGATAAAGATAGTGCTATTCTATCATACCTTGTACCAATACCTGAGAAGCTTAATCCGAGCATCATACGCCCCGAAATTATAGCTCACTCATTCGAGTTAAAACCTGTCATGTTTCAAATGCTGTCCACAGTTGGACAATTCTTTGGAGTGGAAAATGAAGACCCCCACAACCACTTGAGAAACTTCCTGGGAGTAAGTGACACCTTTGTCATCCCAGGAGTGTCTCAAGAGGCCTTGAGACTTTACCTTTTTCCATATTCATTAAGAGACAAGGCCAAGACGTGGCTGAACTCTTTCCCCTCTGGATCAATTGTCAATTGGACAGACCTTGCTGAAAAGTTCCTAGTAAAATACTTCCCTCCAGATAGGAACTCTGACTTTCGTGTTGACATCATCAAGTTCAAGCAAGCCGAAAATGAATCACTGTATGAAGCTTGGATCAGATTCAAAGATCTTCTACTCAAATGTCCACGCCATGGCATTCCATGGTGTATCCAGATTGAAGTATTCTTCAAAGGATGCAACCCCAGAACGAGGCAAGTCTTGAATTCCTCAGCTGGAGGTTCGATGCTATCAAAGAGCTATAACGAAACCTATGAGATTTTGGAGAAAATCTCAACATCACATTGTCAATGGTCAGAGGATCATGTGGAGCCAAACAGAAGGAAGGCTCAAGACATGGATGCACTCAGCGCAATGAGCAGCCAGATTAATGCTCTGACCAACCTGGTGAAGCAAATGACTCAACCCAATATTCAACAAAGTGTCAACACAGTGGCAGCTGTTTCAACAAGCACAGCAATAACCAACCAAGGTGAGGCACTAGTTTGTGGATTCTGTGGGGAAGGGCATATGTATGACTATTGCCCTGCTAATCCATCTTCGGTGTGCTATGTTGGAAGTCAACAACAACCAAGGAACAACCCCTATTCAAATACATATAACCCTGGTTGGAGAAACCACCCAAATCTCTCTTGGGGTGGACAACAACGCACAAGCCAAACGCAAAATCAATCAAGACCGAGTGGACCACCTGGTTTCACTCAACACCAACAAACTAGTCAACCCCCATATCAGGAACAATATGTCAACAACCAACCGATGGGAACATCAGTGGAGAACTTGCTGAAGGTATACATAGCAAAGAATGATGCAACTTTGCAGAGCCAGCAAGCAACCTTGAGAAGCTTAGAGAATCAGATTGGGCAGTTGGCAAATGAGCTGAAGAATAGGCCCCAAGGCAGACTGCCTGCAGACACAGAAACTCCAAGAAGGGATGGTAAGGAACAAGTTCAAGCTATTGAACTATGGAGTGGAAGGCCATTGGTGATGAGTAGCAGAGAAGCACCAAAGAGAGTAGAGAATGAAGAGTCTAGTGCTCCACTGGATTCTCTGCCTAACTGTGATCAAATACAACCAAGCACAACAAGGGTGAGGCCGGAACCTATCATTGAGGAACCAGAAGAAATTACTAGGCCTCCCCCTAGGCAACCTGATTTGCCTACCTATGTGTCACCACCACCATACCCTCAAATGTTTGATTTTTATGATGATGACTCCTTTGTTACCTTCGAATCTAAGAAGAGTGATCCAATGGAATCTTCATATGAATTGGGGGAGTTGGTGAAAGTTGAGAAAAATGAAATTGTGCTGGATGCGGCCAAAGAGACTAATGCGCTGCTTGAGGAACAAGAATTTGAAATGTTTGAGGTTGCAGCAAGCTTCTCCACCAATGAAAGAGTTGAACCACCACCACCACAAATGCTCCAGTTGAAGGAGTTAGAAAGAGATATGCCAGAAAAAGAAGTCCCATCACACCAAACCTATGTTGTACCAACGCACATAAAGTACAAACCTTGGGATGTTATAACATGCAGTCTCTTTGAAAGAATCAACAATTTCAAGGTCTGGCAGAATGTCCGATCCCGTAAATCAAGACTTAAGTATCTTAAAGGAGCAGAAGTGGTGCCTCGAAACATTGAAGAATATTCATATGAGGCAGATTGACCAGGGAGATTTCTGATCCCTAAACTCTTAAATTAGGATTTTATCATGCTTTGCTTAGATTTCGTATGTTAGGAGTAGTTTATTTTGGGAATGAAATATTTATTATGTGCCAACAATCATAGTCGTTTAGCATGAATTGATGATGCACAGTGGGCATATAGAACTGCATATAAAACACATTTAGGAATGTCCCCCTATAGGCTAGTTTATGGAAAAGCATGCCATCTCCCCCTCGAATTAGAAAACAAAGCTTTTTGGGCTTTAAAAGAGTTGAATTTTAGCGTGACCGATGCGAGAACATTGCGGTCTCTGAAATTGCATGAGTTGGATGAACTAAGACGCATGTCATATGAAAATGCTAAAATGTATAAGGAAAAGACTAAAATTTGGCATGATAGTAGACTTAGGATTAAAGACTTCAAAAAGGGACAGCATGTTCTATTGTTTAACTCACGATTGAAATTGTTTCCTGGCAAATTAAAGTCTCGTTGGTCAGGTCCTTTTGTGATTACTAATGTGTTTGTTCATGGTGCAATTGAAATTCGAAATCTGGAACAAGGTCAACCGTTCATGGTGAATGGTGCTAGATTGAAGCACTACTATGAGGAAGGAGACGTGAAAACGCTCTCAACATTCCTCTTATCCGAAGCCTAAAAAGCAAGTCAAGAAAGGATGAGCAAGGGCGTTCAATGGAATGATCATTATGCTCAATCATCAGAGGAATATGGAATAGATAGTCTTTCGTTATTGTTTTTCTTTTAGATTGATTACTGTATTGTTATTGCTAGCTTTAATTAAGTTTGTTTTTTGTGATTTAGGAACGTGGCAATTGGAGATTTTTAAACGACATTCGAGGGAGTATTTCTGATCCCTCTCAAAAACAAGAAAAAAATCTGCTTTTCTGTGACCTGTTACCCCACCAATATCAACTGTTTGTTCTGTTTTAAATTCTTAATTTGCCTAAGTAGAGTAGCTTAGTCTAGTTTAATGTCGTCTGATTAGATAGCTTAGATAATTTTGCTATTTTCTGTAGTTGTTTATGAACGAATATCGCATGCTAGGAGCCTTGATCACAGTTAAAACTGCTCTGTTGGAATCATTGCGAATTCTTTGCGGACACCGCAATATTTTGTTAGTTTAAGCATGTTGGTGTATGACTTTCTGATGGGTTGTCTGTCTTTAAATCTCATGATTTGCCTGCATTACTGATGTCCATAGGTAGTCTGTCTATTGAGCATGCTGGATGAGTGTCAAGTACACCTTTGTTAGTTCTAATTAGCTTCATGAATTGTTGAGCATGTACCTCTGTTAGACCTTACCATGTTGGTTTTAGTAAATTTCTGCTGTTGAGTTATCTGCACTATGAGGGTCATTCCATCTCTAGGAGTTTTAAGTCTGTCTGTTTTTTATTTAGACTAGATGCTTCTAAGATAAGTTTGGGGGTGTGCCACCTCAGACTCTCATTGGGGACAATGAGAAGTTTAAGTTTGGGGGACGCAACCTCTAGGCCTAGGAACACTCCTCTCTCCTTTGAAAAATAGACATTCTTCTTCTAAAAAAAAATGAATAAGAAAGCAAAAGAAAAGTAAAGGGTACTGTCTCTCTCTAAGGATGCTGAGTAATCAGGGTCAGTTGTGTAACCCACAAGTGGCACTGCATCAAAAGGCAATTCAAAGAGAAGACTTTGCCAAAAGAGAAAAAAAGGAAAAGTAAAACCAAGGAAGAAGAATGTGTGCCAAAGAGCTACGGCCTAAGTGTTTAGATGTCCTGTGAAATTGAACTCTGATCCTTAGTTTGCTAAACACATGGCTGTAGCTTGAAGGTATGTCAAGGGAGATGAGTGTCTATCCAACACAGTGATGCCAGGGCTTAGTTTGTTCTATGGATACTGAACTCTGATACTCGTGTGTGCTAAGCCTGGCATGACTTTAAGGAATCCTAGGTAATTAAAAAATAAAGACATTAGAAGCATGTACTGAGTCTAAGTTAAAACTAGGGAGAATTTGAAAGCTTAGGGATAACTGCACAATGAGCTCAATGATATAGGCAGATAAACCAAAAGACAGGAAGTTAGTAAAAACAGAAGGTTTTAAAGGCAAGGGTAATCATAATAGACAAAGTATGAAGTTAGTTTTAGCCTAAGAGAGTGTCACAGGACAGCAATGCCTTTGACAGTAAACCTAGGGAAGTCAGCAAATCAGTTAGGTAGAGTTTAAAAGACAAGATTTAGCAGCCAAAGTAAGCCTTTATATTGCTCGAGGACGAGCAATAACTCAAGTTTGAGGGTGTGTTACCTCGCCAAAAGTACATTATTTAGGGCTATATTTACCTTAAAACCTTGTACATTCTTGAGTGTTTTTGTTAAGAGTTAGCTTAATGTGTGCTTAAATGCGAGAATTTGAGAAATGATGCTAAAATATGACTTATTTGGAAAATGAACGAAAAAGAATGAAAAATGATGAAAAACAAGCTAAAATGTACATTGCAGGTACATTGCTGAAAAATTCAATCTTTGCTGCTGCATTTTTTTCCCAGTCAACAGTCTTTGTTGACTGAGTTTTTCCAGTAGTCAACTCTCCCTGCTGCTGCCACATGTCAAGCTTGACTACCTCACAAAATTGAATGGTGATCCACAATTATTGAGCAACCTTTTGCAACCACCTGGAGGCTATATAAAGAGAGTTAAATGAAGGATCAAAGCAATCAAATTGAATCCACTTCAATTCATTCCACACAATCTGAGAAGTGAGGAGATCCCGATCGTGCAGAATCCCGAAGACGAAACCTCTTCCCCCATTTGTTGGATTGAAGAAACAAGCCCTTGGCGTGATAATTCGAGAGGAAGAAGAGAAGATCCATCTTCTCTTCTGATTGAATTTATCCCCAAGATCAGCTAATCTTCCCCTTCATCCGAGGCGATTCACGACTTGGAAAATCCTCACGCTATTTACAACTTTACTTTACTACTTTCCTTTACTGCTCTCCTTTACTGCTTTCCAATTTAATTTCTGCTTTCCTTTAAATGTTGTTCTGAATCATTTACTGCTTTTCCCTTTCATTGTTGCTTTCGGATTGACATATGTTTGTTTACGGATTATTATATGAATTGTTTTCTTAAAAGAGTAATCAATTGGTTTTATTGAGTTCTTCATTCTGTCATCTCTTAATCAATTTGTTGTTTTGTTGAGTTCTTCATTTAATTATATTTCAATCAATTAGGTTTGTAAGTTCTCCGTTTCATGTGTAATCAACTCATTTCCTTTAGTTCTTCGAACACCATGAGTAACTAATTCAATAGAGGTTTGCTAAAGATGAATCTATAGGATAAAAGTATGTGAATTCAACATGTAAAGTAGCATGAATGCATTGAATGTATGTGATCTTCATCCCATGGACAATTTCGACCGACCATCCATTTTGTCTAAAGAATTCCTAACCTCTGGAAGGAGTAAGAATTCTGAGTCGTTCATTCATGTTAGCCTTTTATGGTAAATAGAAAATGACCTAGGAATAGGCGTTCTCCTAGCACGTTTATTAGCATGTGTTTATGATTAGGTTGTTAGCTTTACTTGGACAGAAGTAATCTAAGAAACTAATGCATGTAATCGGAAGATGCATGAGAACTAGCTAAGACGATGCATGAGATGTTAATCTACTGTTGAATGATCATAGTTAAATGCCTATAGAGGATTCTTAAGTCGACCTTGCTGCCTTACTTTACATTAAAATCGTTGCTAATTTATTGCTAGATTATTGCAAGAACCGCAATTCTACTTTTCCACATTATGACTTTACCTCTTTGCTAGCTTTGCATTTATGTTTACATTCTTCTTGCATCTTTTATATTCTTGTACCTCAACCCAAAATCTATCCAATTTAAGTTACCTTATCTAATCTAACACACCAAATCGTTAGTCACTAAACTTAATCTCTGTGGGAAAACGAATTAAATTATACTTATCACTTGCTGCAGACCATGTATGCTTGCATGATCTTAGCGCTCTTCGCATTTACATTTTACATACACACTGAGCGCGCAACAGCTCTCTCTGTGGAATTTGACGAGACTAAGAATGAATTTCTTATGCATGATTTAAAGTCTACTTGGGATAAGAACGAGAATCTGAATTTAAATGACATTAATTCTAAATCTGTTTGTTTTCTGTATGCTTTTGACGATGATCCAAATTTTATTGTGAATAGTGATGGATCTGTTTGCTTGTTATTTGATAATGATGATGTTGACGTGCATGAAGCACGGAAAGAAAAATTTTGTTTAATGGATGTTTGTAGGTCCGACGCGGACGAAGGGATGATTGGAGTACCCCCCGCGCCATTGGACTATGGATGAATTTGAAAGGGAGAATTCAGTCGAGCAATCGACTTTAAAAATTTGCGCTTCTCGGAGGCACCCGAGCATTGAACTGTATTTTTTGATTAGTTGCTGTTTTTTATAGTTTATGCTTGATTATCTTAGTTGTTTAACTTTGTTATTTTGGTTTCTTAGGTAATAAGAGAGAGATGACCGATATTTCGGAACTACATTGAGCTTGAAGTTGTGCGTACCCTCTCACCGACCCCACAAAAATTCAGGGGAGGTTTCTGTTCCCTTTAATTTTTGTTGTTATCATTGATTATTTGGTGGATTAGATGCATTGAGGACAATGCAGTCTTTTAGGTGGGGGTGGATTTATATTTGAACTTCGTTGTAGTTCTCGAGCATGTCGTACTCTGATTTTGAGATGTTTAGGAATCTGAATGCATGTTGTCCGATGAGGACTTTCTGTGATTTGCTTGTGAATACTCCATAGTTGTGCATTGCGAGAAAATTATGGGAATGTATGCATATTTTGAGCATATTTTAAAATTTTTTCGATTATTCCCCTACATTCACTGAGCACGTAGACCTCTTACTCTTAGTTCTGTAGGCTTAGAATTATTTTATTTTGTCTGAAAATTCGTTGTCACCCCGAAAGGTCCATTTAGGGAGGCTTGATGTGTTAGAATTTATAACGAATCATTTGATTTAGCAAAGCTATGTGCCTATAAAAAAAAAATTATTGAGAGTAAAAGCATGTTTGAAAAAAAAAAATATTTTGAGGTGTTCCTCCTTCTTGTGTTGCCCGTGTAACCAGGGGCGATCGTGTAACCCACGGTTGCCACTGCATGAAAGGACAACTAACAGAAGTGAGCACTAGTCCTTAAAAACGTGAAGCGAAATAAATGCTTGACGTGTTAGGCTCTCAAGAAAAGAAAAGAAGAAAAATAGTTAGGACTTTTGTTTTGTTATTCTTTCCGACATTGAAAAGCCGTTAGACTGTTCTCATTGCCAGAAGTAGGGGGAAGATGAGTATTAGGATTGACTAAAGTGGTTCCGGGTTTATAGAAGCTAGGATAGGAGGCGCTATTCACACACACGTTAGGGAATGAGAGCTAATATTTTGAAATATTCACAAAGTATGCATACGCTTGATTGTTTTCCGTTAGCATGATTATCTTGTTTTTGCAAGCATTGAGATTCGAGTCGTCAGCATGCATATCTATTCTTATAAGATAAATCAAAGTGTTCCTTGCTCGAGGACTAGCAAGATTCAGGTCGGGGGTATTTTGATAGCTCGAAAATAGAGCTATAATTATAGCCTTAAATCTAGCTAAATGTCATGCTTAATTCAATTAAATCTACTTATTTTAGGTATTTCGTGGCAAAGAGCTCGGGAAGTCAAATTATGAATTTCAAGGCTAAATCGGTCATTTAAGAGGTTTCGGGAAGTGTTCGGGTCAAAAAGATAGGCCAAACGGAGTTCGGGAGCAAAAACGACCCAAAATTGGGCTTAGACCCGAGAGGTCAGCGCCCAGGCGCCGGCGCCCAGCGCCCAGGCGCCCAACTGCGCCGCACGCCCAGACAGCCCACGCCCAGACGCCCGCGCACGCCCGTGTCCGCGCGCGCAGCCCTGTGCCCGTCATCGTAAGTCAACCGCGCGCGCTCGCCCCGGTCCTCGCCCCGCGCGTCCAACCGCGCCGCACGCCCACGCCCGTGTCCGCGCGCGCCGCTCGCCTCCACTCGCCCGTGTCCGCGCGCGCCGCTCGCCTCCACTCGCCCGTGTCCGCGCGCGTCCTCGCCTGCCCGCGCCCAGGCGCCCGCTCGCCCGCTCGACCGCCCACGCCCGTGTCCGCGCGTGTCGCTCGCCTCGCCTCGCCTCGTCCGCGCGCTGACCCTAGCCATGACACAGAATGACCGTCATTAAAAGTCCTGAAAAAGTCCGACATTAAAAGTTATAAAAAAATCGCAGATTTTGTAAATTTTCCAGAGGGCTCAGCGCCTAGGCGCTGTCCCGATTCTGTGCGCGCGCGCCCGCGGCGCCTAGGCGCTGACTTATGGCGCCTAGGCGCTAATCTGACGCAGAAATGGGTATTTAAGTCCGTTTTTCCGAATTTAGGGCATTCTCTTCTCCCCCTTCTCTTCTAAAACCGATTCTCCACCCATTTTTGGGTATTGTAACTCCATTAATGGAGCTTGGAAGGCCACCCATGAGTTTCTTTCTTCCCATTTGCATCCATGGCTAACTAAGAGGTAAGTACTTAATCTTTAGGAGATGGGTTAGATGTTGTAAATGTGATTGAGTGAGACTTGGGTTTATTGTGTATGTTTAGCATGTTTAGCATTCAACTCTTCTCTAATCTAAGCTTTAATTTCTAGCATCAATTTCTTCTTGGTTTGACTCCCATTTAGTTTATTGATTGTTGGGTTGGTCAAAAACCCATTATGCGTTTGCCTCTTATGGGTTGAGTGACGATAGTCTTAGTGTAATTAAATTGGTGCTGCAGCATTTAATTTAGCTACCCATTAGGCTCTAGATGAAGAGTAAATCGAGCCCGTTATTAGAGATCTCAGTAACGTACTCGTCGCATGGTTACCCGTCGCTCGTAGTTAATTCTATTTGGGAGAGCGTTCGCCCTCAATTGAATTAACATCGAAGCTTGATGAAGAGCTGTCAACTCTTCATCAACTACTCGGGATTGCTAGTTTCTTCTTAGAAATATGTAATTTGCGTGGGTGTTAGTCAAAAGCATGCTAAGTCTTGGGCGTCTATGATCTGAATCACATCGCAATTAATAACCCGGAACCTTTAGATTGAGTATTTCCGTTACAATTTCCATTTCTCCCGTTATTCCAAATTGTCATTTAATTTTTCCCGTTATTTTCTCTTTTCTTCTTTTAATTCTCAAAACCCCCCATCATCATTTTCTCTAATTAATCCATTAAAATTCTGAATTTAGATTAAGCTATTAAATTCCCTGTGGTACGATCCTGACTACCGCTTTCTACAAGTTTTGAAGAAGCCTTAGGCAGTGTTTATAAATTTTAATTTGGCGGGTCTCGACAACCCGAAACACACGGAATATTCACAAAATTCCGCTACCAGGAATGTTGACCATCACCTTCTGGAGGGTACGAAGGACCTCCTCATCGTCGGATTCCAAAGTAGGCTTCGCAAGCCTACTAGGGAAGGGTGCTCTGGCAACTTCCTCTGGCACACTGACTTTTTTTTCTTTTTTCTCATTCAGATTCTCGGGAGCAGTCGGGGCGGACTCGTTCAGGCTGTCCTTGGCTTCCTTCACGGCTCTGGGGGAAAGTGACTTTCCACTCCTTAGCTGAATAGCACTCACGTTCTCACATGAGTTGACCGTGGTTTGGGAAGGAAGCTTCCCTGAGCTCTTGCTCTCGATTTTGCTAATCGACACCGCCATTTGTGTCAGCTGCTTGTTTAAGTTTTGCAGCTCGACCTTGTGGGAGTTAAGCTCTTCTCGAGGTTCTTTTTGGAACTGGTTGGTGGTCGTGACAATGGTCCTTACCATTTCTTCTAATGAGCTGGAGGAGCTCGAGGCTTGAGCTTGGGTGGAAGTGTTAGGCCTATCGTGAGACTGGCCTTGGAAGCGAGGTTGTCCTTCCTTGTTCCCATAGTTGAAGTTGGGGTGATCGCGCCAATCGGGGTTATAAGTATTTGAATATGGGTCATACTTCCTCTGGTTCGAAGCGTACCACCCGATTGCATTCACCTCCTCCGCCTCGCGGTTTCCTCCAACAATCTTCTTCAACATATTTCCAATTTCGGCCACCTGGGCCCTCATTTCTGACATCTCGTGGCTCTGGGTCACACCATGGACTTTCCCCTGCCCTCGAATACCAAACTGCTGCGAGTTGGCCGCCATGTTCGCAATAAGTTGTTTGGCCTTAACTGGGGTCTTGTCGATCAAGGCCCCACCGCTCGCTGCATCAATCATTTGCCGATCGTGGGGCGTCATCCCCTCGTAGAAATACTGTATCAGAAGCTGATCGGCAATCTGATGGTGTGGGAAGCTTGCGCACAGGCGCCCAAAACGTTCCCAGTACTCGTGCAGGGACTCACCCACGTCCTGAGTGATCCCATAAATTCTCTTCCTCAAGGTCGTGGCCAAGGACGCAGGGAAATATTTCTCGAGAAAAACCCTCTTCATGTCCTGCCACGTGGTAATCGAGCCGGAGGGCAGGTAATACATCCAATCCTTGGCTTTTTCCTTGAGCGTGAAGGGGAATGCCCTCATATTCAGCTGCTCCTCTGTGACTCCAACGGGCTTCATCCCCGCGCAGACGCAGTGAAACTCCATTAAATGTTTATTTGCGTCCTCCCCTGCGTTACCATGAAAAGAAGGCAACTGATGAATTAAAACTGACTTTAACTCAAAGTTACCTGCTACCACGGGGTAGTTTATACACAAGGGTTGCAAGTTCAAGTCTGGCGCTGCCAGCTGTTTCAGCGTCCGCGACGCTTCGCCTTGCGCCATCTTCTCAACCAAGATGGGATTGCCTTCTTCTTCTCCAAACAATCTATGCCCCTCCTGGGCTTCTCTCCTTAACCGCCGCTCTTCTCTTTCGATTTCCGGGATAAACTGCAATCCACTAATCTCAGAAGAACGGGTCATACACAAACAAAAATTTAAACATACAACTATAAACAGGAAAAAATTTTCAGCAGACCATAAATCAATCAAATTCAAAGTCAATCATAATTTCAATCAAATTTTGCCTTCTCCCCGCCAACGGCGCCAATTTTGGTGCTAAGATTTTTGAATATCCTACAAATTTCAAGCTGTCGAAGCTCGCCAAAATACAATTTATAAGCCTATAACCAAGGCTTTGCAGCCAGTGGTAACAAGGTCGATCCAAGGAGAAGTTATGACTGAAATTAATATTAAAATTGAAATTAACTAATTGATTGGTTTTGTAACGGGGGGATTTTTCAGCATGCAAGAAAGCAATTGAATACTAACGTAAGAATAAAAGAGAGAGACGCGTGCATGGTTTGGGGATTTTCGGGATTTAATTGTTAGACATCTTCAGCTTATCATTTACTATAGATTCAAGGCATGCAGTTTGTAGTACACACGGACGATTACCCGAGAAGCCCCAAGGTAACCGGCTCCATAGAAATTAATCAGACCACATAGTTCCAATTAAACTTTATCTAAAATTGCATTAAGGTGATCAACCCCAAATTTATTTTAGACAGTTACTAGCGAACCGCGACAGACATTCAAGCAGGTAATCTAATTGCTAACTGATTGCCCGCAAACGCCGTATGCAATCGACAACCATCATACATGACTCGATACTCTGGTTTAGTTTTATCAATCTGTGTTACTTAGTCGAATAGTGAGAGGCACGGCATCGCTACTCTTTAACATTCACAACATGCTAGAAAGCTCGAGTGTCAATCGTAGAAATCCAACATATGCATTTGATGAAGCAAGAAAGATAAATGCATACAAAACAGCCACCAATTTATGAACTAAGCATGGATTATCAAAGCTAAAAATAGTCTAACAAGAATCCCTCAAATATATCCCAGACCGTTCACCCTTACCTTAGCCGTCCATGGAACGGGTTGTCAATACCGCTGTTGTCATCAAACTAATACAAGATTAAAGCTCATAAACAAGCCACAAATGGCTGAGCTAAGGGAAAAATAATGGAAAACCGAGAGGAAGAAGAAGAAGAATCGCTTGAGAATGAATTGTCCTCGCAATTTTTGCGCAGAAAATCGTCTTTAACAGCCTCTGTAATCGACGTAGCGTCGAGACGCTAGGCCAGCGTCGCGACGCTACGCCCTAAGTAATCTGCGCGCGCCTCGCGATGGCGTCGAGACGCTAGGTGTTGCGTGCTCAATGTGTAAAATAAATAAGCAATAAGAGAGAGAGAGCACTCAGAAATAAGAGATGAAGTAGACATGCTTAGAAGAGAAATAAACTTAAAACAGCAAGGTAAAACAGTAGCAGCAAAAGATAAGACACTGTGAAATAATGAATTGTGCTTTGATTACTTGATTGTTTGAATGAACAAAGGGAAGCTTAAAATGAAGAGCATAAAGACAGAAGACAACGAAATGAAATGAGCTAGCTACTGGAAGAGAAACAACAACTAAACAGAGCTGTAAATTAGAAATGAAAGACAGAAAACAGTAAATGAGCTGGAACGCCTCATCGCAAATGCCTCGGCTGAAGGGAGAGAAAGGATAGCCTTGCTTGGATGAATCCAATCGGGAGAGAAGAGGAATCTTCTCTCCTTCCTATCAGATTGTCGACTCCAACAGCTGAACCTCTCAAACCAACAGACGGAGAAGAAAAACAGGAGAAAAGATGGAGCTGCGAAGAGACTTCTACGCTTTCGGATGATGATCAAACCCTCTACTTTGACCCCCTTTTATAGTAATCTGCAGGTGCGTTTGGGCCAAGGAGAACCATCCATCTTCAACGTCATACTTCAAAATGGATGGAGGAGAAAGAACGAATCCCTGAAATAACGGAAATTAACAGAAACAGATCAGTCAACTTACGGATTTCACTTGAAACATTGCGGTTTCAGCAATGTTTCCGCAATGCTGCTGCAATGCTTATTTTTCATTCTTTTACTTCGTTTTTCAACCCTTTTCTTTCCTTTTGCACACAAGTCCTAATTTAGCTTCCTTCTTCTAATTATCATATATAAGCATAGGTTTAAGCTAAATCCTATCAAAAACACCTAAGAGTGTACATCTTTCTAAGATAAATAAGTCCTAAAAAGGTCACTTTTGGAGACGTAACACACCCCCAAACTTAAGGTTTTGCTCGTCCTCGAGCAATCTAAGGATTTCCCTAGGCTGCTGTTTTATCCTCTTTAACCACTTACTGACTCCCCTACATTCCTATCTATAGCAGTGCTGTCCTGTGACACACTTCCAAGTTTACAACTACCCTTTCATATTGCTTCTTCTGACTTCGCACGCCTATTACTCCTGCTGTTTTCTTAACTCCCTACGACTGATCTACTTGCTTTTATCATATCGTGCACCTATCCCTAAGGTTTCAAATTCTACCTAGCTTTACCCCAGACTCAGTACATGCTTCTAGCTTTTACTTTTGAATTACCTAGGATTCCTTAGAGTCATGCCAGTCTTAGTATTAACAGTGACAGTAGTACTTTTAGAGAACAACCTAAACCCTGGCATCACTACATTGGACATACATTCATCTCCCTAAACAACCCTACAAGTTACAACTTTGTGCTCAGTTCATTGTGGATCAGAGTTCTTTTTATTCAGGACATCTAAGCCACAAAGTTGCAACTCCTAGGTATACATTCTTCTTCCCTACTTCTTCCTTTTTTCTTTCTTACTTTGGTGGAGCCTCTCCTTTGGTTGCCTTTTGATGCAATGCCACTTGTGGGTTACACACTTGGCACTGATTACTCAGCAACCTAAGAGAGACTCCCCTCTTTATTCTCTTTTTCATTTTTTTTTTCAGCTCATCAGTTTTTGTAAAGGAGAAGAAGAATGCTATTTTTAGTAAAGGAGAAGAAGAATGCTTATGCTTTAAGGGAGAGAGGAATGTTCTTAGGCCTAGGGTGGCCTCCCCCAAACTTAAACTACTCATTGTCCTCAATGAGTGTCTGAGGTGGCACACCCCCAAACTTGTCCTAGAAGCATCTAGTCTAAGGTAAAACAAAGAGAATCTAAAAGCCCTAGACATAGACAGATCATTCTAAAAGTAAATATCACAGCAGCAGAAATTTGAAAAAAACAGGCAGGTAAGGACTTAAAGCTATGCATGCTTAGCACTTTTTAGAGGTTAATTTAAACTATCAAAGGGTGTCCTATGACACTCATCCAGCATGCTTTTAGATAAGCTATATACGGCAGTCATAATAGCAGCAAAAGACAGAATTTAAACAGACCCCAGCCTAGCTAAACAATCAGTCAAAAACATGCATTTACTAATAAAAATTGCGGATTCCGCAACTATTTCGCAATAGATACAGGGCAGATATATCAGTGATCAAGGCCCCTATGCATGCTTTTTCCAGTCATTCAAGCTATACAAAAATGAAACTAAACTACTCTACCTATTCAGCTATCATCAGACTACACTACACAAATTTAAATACTAAAATTAAAGAACTAAAACAGATCAAAATACTAACTAAAAACAGCATAATTCACATAGTTAAAAAAACAGCAGTTTGATTTTTTTTTTCTTTTTATTTTAAGGGAACAGCAATACTCCCTTGAGTGCCTAGCACTCAGATGTCCTCATCTTCATCATTCCTTCTTGGTCTTGGTGGCACCCATGGATTCAGTAGGTTCGTGGGAAATTCAGGGAAGATGCATCCCAATTGGTCAGCAACCTCCTTGTCCCTTGCCTGCGCATATGTGGCCCATTGAGCCATCCTCTTCTGCAAATCCATCAGGCATGCCATGGACAGAGACTGAGCCGCAACCAAACCATCCAGCTCGAACTCCATGTTCCTCTTCCTTCGCATCCTCAAGCCTGTAGGCAACTCCAAGTGCCCTGTGTAGGCCAGCTGCCTTTCCATTCGCTCGATTGGGACCCCTGCACGTAAGCAGAGCTTAGTAATTGTATTAGGAAAGAAAAGTGGTCCCTTACCCTTCTTGGCGCAGTCAGCAATTGAAGTTGCAATGACCTCGCCCACGTTGATCGTGAGACCTCGCATGATCGCGTAGACCAGCAGCGATCTGCTCTGGTTGATGGTGGTCTCATGGGTCACTGGGGACAGCTTCCTCCGCACGAAGGAAAACCAGACAGCCGCCTTGGCTGTGAGGTTGGCACTCATGAGAGTGTGCCTCCCATTGCGCGATACTGTCCATGATGCCTCTGGCTGGCCAATGATCCGAATTGCCTCTTCCAAGACAGCTTCTGTTGGCTCATCAACAATCCTCGCATAGTCAGTGTGTTTTTGGCCCTTGAGGCCATAGGCTTCGTTGATTGCCTTCGCTGAGAAGTCTACCTCGACTCCTCTGACCACAGACAGGCCATCCTCAGGACTCATCATATTGGCGTAAAAGTCATACACCATGCTGGAGTAGGCTGGATTGGGTGGTCTGCACAGCTCCTCCCAGCCGTGATTCGTGATCCCTGCGCGCAAGAATTGCGGCAGGTCAGCAGGTGCGTCGAGGAATCCCTTCTCGTGCAGCAGCTCCCTCTTCCTCAGCTCAATGCCTCTAGACTCAGCGTCAGAAGACACGTACCTCACTGATTGAGGCTCATCTTCAGGGTAAAGCTTGGCTTTTCCTTTGTCTTTTGGTTTGGCTGACTCAGCAGCCTCAATCTTGAGCTTCTTCCGCGACGGCTCATCACTCTCCTTCTCTGATGAAGGCGCCCTCCTGGTTTTCTTTTTCTTGGACTTCTTGGGCCGTTTGGCCTTGACAACCTTGGCGGCCTTCTTCTTCTTCAACCTCGCCTTGGTTGTGATCTGTTGGAGGCAATCCCCCAGCGTCTCGTCCATCGAATCATCCCTCTGCGCAGGGCTCTCAGGGCTGGCTTCCCTCAAAGGAGAGAAGACCTCTTCTTCCTCAGCTTCCTCACTACCCTGCGTCGATTCTTGATGCTCTCCATATGGAAATTCAGGGTCATGTTGTGGGGAAGTGGGTGATGCTTCAGGGCTCTCTGCTGGTGGGGTGTGCTCAGAACTCTGCGGCGATGGAGGAAGGTCAGGGCTTTGCTCTGGTGGAGATGGCGAAGAGCTCTTCTTGGCTGGCTCTTGTGACCGACGGTCACTTTCTTGACTCTCCACAGAGGGAGTCTTTTTCTTGCTCGTTTCTTCAGCCACCGCCATGCTCCACTTGCGCTTCTTGGGTGTCCCTGCTGGTTCAGAAGGTCCAGCAGGTATCTCCGTAACTACCTTCCACTTCTTCTTGCGGATCGGCAGTTTGGGGAGTCGTTCAGTGCGCGCAGCCTCAGCGTCTGCAAGGGCAAGAAGTGCTTCCCTCGCAGCAGTTTCAGCGTCGTCAGCCCTCCTCTTGGACGCAGATCTTTCAGCTCTCGTTAGCACCATTGTTGAATCGTGGGAATCTGGAAAGAGGAATTGCAGATGAAGAGGGAGAGAGATTTCTTGGAGTTTAGATAATGGGGAAATCGTACGGATCATCGCGCCTCTAACGGATATAAATAATGATGGAAATCCCAACGGCTCTTTCCGTTGCGGATTCTACAAATCCAGCGCAATTCTAGTGACCGTTGGAGATTTTCTGAGTTTAAATGCCAATCTTCTCTCAACTGAATCTTTGATTTGGCTCGATATCTCCTCGATTTTTTTTATCTTGATTTCATCTCCTTGCTTCCCTCTATCGATTCCCTATTAAAAGAAATAAAATAAACATCAAATTCATAATTAAAATCACACAAAAATATACACAAATAGTAACCGGAAAATCGCAAAAAATAAACTAAGGCATGAGCCTCTCATGGACGAGCACAGCAATCACTCGTCCTCTCTCGTTCTTGTTTTCACGTCTCAGTCAAGAGGAAGGCCGAGAGAGTCTTCACATCTCCTTCCTCATAGTAGTGCTTCAATCTTGCACCATTAACCATGAATGGTTGTCCTTGCTGCAGGTTCTTTATCTCGATTGCACCATGTACAAACACATTAGTTATTACAAATGGACCTGACCATCTAGACTTAAGTTTGCCTGGAAATAATTTCAATCGTGAGTTAAATAATAAGACAAGCTGGCCTTTCTTAAAGTCCTTAATCCTAAGTCTACTGTCGTGCCAAATCTTGGTCTTTTCCTTATACATTTTGGCATTTTCATAGGACATATGCCTAAGCTCATCAAGCTCATGTAATTGCAAAGACCGCAATGTTCCCGCATCGGTCACGCAATAATTTAGCTCTTTTAGGGCCCAAAATGCCTTAATCTCTAACTCGAATGGCAAGTGACATGCTTTGCCATACACAAGTCTATAAGGAGACATACCTAGGGGTGTCTTATATGCAGTCCTATATGCCCAAAGTGCATCCTCGAGTTTAAACGACCAGTCTTTTCTATTGGGTTTGACCACTTTTTCAAGTATGTTTTTAATCTCCCTATTTGAAATTTCAGCTTGGCCATTCGAATGTGGATGATAAGGGGTGACTACTCTATGTCTAATATTATACTTAGCCAACACTTTCTCCATAGCTTTGTTAATGAAATGTGTCCCCTCATCACTGATTATAGCACGAGGTGTCCCAAATCTAGTAAAAATATGTCTATGTAAGAATCTTATGACTGTTTTGGCATCATTATTTGGACATGCTATGGCCTCTACCCACTTAGATACATAGTCTACTGCTACCAATATGTAAAGGTTACCTGATGATGGGGGGAATGGTCCCATGAAATCAATGCCCCACACATCAAAGAGCTCCAACTCTAAGATGTAAGTGAGAGGCATCTCATCCTTTCGACTAAGGTTACCTGTTCTCTGGCATTCATCACAGCTGTGTGCATAGTTGTGGGCATCCTTGAAGATCGTTGGCCAATAGTAGCCACTCTGGAACACTTTTGCAGCTGTTCTTTGGCCACCAAAGTGTCCACCATAGGGTGCTGTATGGCAGTGCTGCAGTACCGACTTCGCCTCAGCAGCTGAAACACACTTCCTCAGCAGACCATCAGCACATATCTTGTAAAGTGTGGGATCATCCCATATGAATTTCCTTGCTTCATGAAGGAACTCTTCTTTTCTTGTCCTCCCTTGAAAGTTGGTAGTACCTGCGATGCAAGGAAGTTAGCAATGTCAGCAAACCAAGGTTCCTCATCGTTATCACGATGATTCAATACAAAGACATGTTCATCAATAAAAGCATCAGAAATTGCGGTTTCCGCAATTTTTTCGCAATTATGCTGCAATCTAGAAAGATGATCCGCAACCACATTTTCACATTCTTTCTTATCTCTAATGTCTAAATCAAATTCCTGCAGCAATAACACCCATCTAATCAACCTAGGCTTAAGATCAGCCTTCCTCATAAGATACTTCAAAGCAGAATGGTCAGTGTACACGATTGTCCTAGTGCCTACAATATAATTCCTAAACTTCTCACAAGCAAACACTACAGCTAGCATCTCCTTCTCAGTAGTTGTGTAATTACATTGTGCCTCATTAAGTGTCTTACTAGCATAGTATACAGGATGTGTTAACTTGTCAATCTTTTGTCCTAACATAACCCCCACAGCATAGTCACTTGCATCACATAACATCTCAAATGGGAGATCCCAATTTGGCCCTACTATAATAGGTGCTTTGACTAGTGCTTCCTTAAGGGTTTTCCAAGCTAGGAAACATTCTTTAGAGAAGATGAAGGGTTTGTTAAGCTCTAGAAGCTCACATAAAGGCTTGGAGATCTTAGAAAAGTTCTTAATGAACCTTCTATAGAAGCTTGCATGCCCTAAGAAACTACTAATGGCTTTTACATTTTGAGGTTCTACCAGCTTCTCTATTATCTCAATCTTGGCCCTATCGACCTCCACTCCTGCTCTAGACACTCTATGACCTAAGACAATCCCTTCATCCACCTAAAGTGGCACTTCTCCCAATTAAGTACTAGGTTAGTCTCCTCACACCTAGCCAGGACTTGTCCTAAGTTCTCTAGACAGTTTGTAAATGAATCCCCAAAGACTGAGAAATCATCCATGAATATCTCTATCATGGACTCATCCAAATCAGAGAAGATTGCCAACATGCACCTTTGGAATGTTGCCGGTGCATTGCATAAGCCAAAAGGCATTCTGCGAAAGGCAAATGTTCCAAAAGGGCAAGTGAAGGTAGTCTTTTCTTGGTCTTTGGGGTCTATAGTGATCTGGTTATATCCTGAATAACCGTCTAAGAAGCAGTAGTAGGCTCTACCAGCTATCCTATCTAACATTTGGTCAATGAATGGTAGAGGGAAGTGGTCTTTTTTGGTTTCCTTATTTAATTTCCTATAATCCATGCAAACTCTCCATCCTGTGATAGTCCTAGTTGGAATCAGTTCATTGCTCTCATTGACTACCACAGTCATCCCTCCCTTCTTAGGTACACATTGTATAGGACTCACCCACTGGCTACTAGCTATAGGGAAGATCACACCAGCATCTAACCATTTTATTATTTCCTTTTTAACTACCTCTTTCATAGAGGGGTTCAACCTACGTTGGTGATCTACTCGGGGTGTATGCTCTTCCTCTAATATAATCTTATGCATGCAATAAGAAGGGCTAATGCCTCTAATGTCAGCAATAGTCCATGCAATAGCCTTCCTATGTTGCTTAAGTAGTAAAATCAGTTCAACCTCATGCTTTTCACTTAATTTAGAAGAAATAATCACAGGCAAAGTCTCATTACTTCCTAAGTATGCATACTTGAGGTGAGTGGGCAGAGGTTTCAATTCTAAGACAGGTGGATGCTCAATGGATGGTTTTAAAGGATTTAAGGATCTATCAGTTAAGTCATTATTTATACATACATGCTGTGTTTTATCTACAGGTATATCCATTATCTCAGATACATTCAAATCAGCTACATCTAATTGTACATATTCATTAGCATGCTTAGTTAATAATACATGCTCCAGCTGTTCTTCCATTAATGAATCTATAATGTCCATGCTAGCACAAGATTCAGAGTCAGAGGGGTACCTTAAGGCTTTATATACACTAAATTTCACCTCTTCATCATGAACCCTCATTGTGAGCTCACCTTTTTGGACATCTATCAGGGCCCTACCTGTGGCGAGAAAAGTTCTGCCTAATAGGATGGGGACCTCCTTGTCTGCTTCATAATCCAGGATAATGAAATCTGCAAGGAAAATAAACTTGTCAACCTTTACAAGAATATCCTCAATCTTACCTTCAGGGTAGGCTATGGATCTGTCTGCTAGTTGTAAAGTGACAGTGGTTGGACGTGCTTCTCCTATTCCTAGCTGGCGGAATAGTGATAGGGGCATGAGGTTTATGCTGGCTCCCAGGTCACAAAGAGCTCTGCCCACGTGCTTGCCTCCTAGCTCTACAGGTAAGGTGAAGGAACCAGGATCCTTCTCCTTCTTGGGTAGCTTGTTCTGGAGTATGGCACTGCACTCCTCAGTAAGATTTACTGTTTCAAACTCACCAATTATTTTCTTGTTAGTGATAATATCCTTCAAAAACTTTACATAAGAGGGCATAGACTGTAAAACTTCTACAAAAGGAATATTAACATGCACTTGCTTAAGAATTTCTAGAAATTTATTAAAGTGCACTTCCTGTTCTTGTTTTTTCTTTAGCCTTCGAGGGAATGGAGGTGGTGGCACATATGCAGGCACTTCAGGTCGCCTCAGGATAGGTGGAGGCCTTGGAATTTCTTCTATCTCTTCTATGATTGGCTCCAGCCTTGCTCCTGATGTGCTTGGTGATGGTTGACCTTGGTTTGGCAGAGACTCCAGTGGAGCACTAGACTCAGTGTTCTCTACTCTCTTTGGGGCTTCCTTTGTGTTGCTCACCAATGGTCTCCCACTTCTGAGTTCAATTGCTTGAACTTGCTCCTTTCCATCTCTCCTTGGTACCTCAGTATCAGCAGGGAGTCTACCTTGGGGCCTACTTTTGAGTTCATTGGCTAGTTGCCCTATTTGGTTCTCTAGGCTCCTAAGAGTAGTTTGCTGGCTTTGTAGAGTAGCATCATTCTTGGCGATGTACTCTTTGAGTAGATTTTCTACAGAAGACCCTACTGGTTGGTTGTATGGTTTTTGATACATGGATTGGTTATGTTGGGGAGTGAAACCAGGTGTTCCACTCGGTCTTGGTTGGTTAGGAGCTTGGTTAGCATTCTGTTGACCACCCCATGACAGGTTTGGGTGGTTCCTCCAACCAGGGTTGTAAGTATTGGAATAGGGGTTGTTCCTTGGCTGCTGCTGGCTTCCAACGTAGCAGACTGAGGCTGGATTCCCAGGGCAGTATTCATACAGGTGCCCCTCCCCACAGAATCCACAGATAAGTGTCTCACCTTGACTTGGTTGGGTGCCCATTGACATGGTTGTGGCGGTGTTGACACTTGTTTGGAGATTTGCTTGAGCCATTTGTTTAACTAGGTTGGTCAGGGCGCTTATTTGACTACTCATAGCATTGAGTGTGTCCTTATCTTGAGCTCTACTTGGCTCTATTGGATCATCTGACCACCTACAGTGAGATGCTGAGATCTTCTCCAAGATCTCATAGGCTTCATTATAACTTTTGGACAACATAGAACCTCCAGCAGATGAGTTTAAGACTTGTCTGGTGCTGGGGTTGCATCCTTTGAAAAAGACCTCTATTTGGATACACCATGGAATGCCATGGTGTGGACATTTAAGAAGAAGATCTTTGAACCTTGTCCAAGCTTCGTGAAGAGACTCATTCTCAGCTTGTTTGAACTTGACTATGTCATCACGAAAGGTAGAATTCCTATCAGGTGGAAAGTATTTAACTAGGAATTTCTCCGCCAAGTCTGTCCAATTGAGGACTGATCCAGAGGGTAATGAGTTTAACCACGTTTTTGCTTTGTCCCTCAATGAGTAAGGGAAGAGGTAGAGCCTCAAGGCTTCTTGGGAAACTCCAGGGATGATGAATGTATCACTGACTCCTAGGAAGTTTCTAAGATGGTTGTGGGGATCCTCATTTTCCACTCCAAAGAATTGTCCCACAGTGGACAACATTTGGAACATCACTGGCTTTAACTCGAATGAGTTGGCAGTGATTTCAGGGCGGCTTATACTTGGGTTTAGCTCCCCAGGCATGGGAACTAAGTATGAGAGAATGGCACTATTCTTATCATTCGCTATTTCGATGGGATTGCGAGTGACAGGTACCGGATTTGGAACTAATCTATCCATTTCTTCTTGAGATGATTGCGGAGACCCTGCGGTTTCAGCAATTATTTGAGGTAAAGGGGGTTGGTTAAAGAGACGTTTCTTGGCTCTATTTCTGGCCCTAAGTAATCTCTCAGGCTTAGGGTTGAACTTTAGATCACTACTTGAAGGCTCATTCATAAACTAACCCAACTAGTACCTGCAAAAGAAATGAAAACAGATCAGCTTCAATAGATATTAAGAGTTGGTTTTCTAACTTAACAAACTTCGTTTTCACTAAACTAAATCCCCGGCAGCGGCGCCAAAAACTTGTTGCGTGCTCAATGTGTAAAATAAATAAGCAATAAGAGAGAGAGAGCACTCAGAACATGCAAGCATACATGATCTTGTAAGCAAGTAGTAAGTATTTTTTCATTCGTTTTCCCACAGAGATTTATTATTAGCTACTCGTGAAGTGTATTGTTAAGAAAGAATGGATGGATTTGATAGAGTAGAATTGGTTTTAAATTGTCTAAATTCTAAGGAATATGTAAAGGGTAGCAACATAAACAAGTGCAAGTCAAAGATAAACTCAAATGAAGAGAGAAGAGATTAATAAACGAAGAGGAAAATAGCTAAACAGAATTTTTAACTTAGCAGAATTTCGAGAACAGCAATTCTACCGCAATGTTACTGACAGCGAAAGTGTGTAAAATGGAGAAACAAGGGCTACTAACGACTCCTCTATAGGCATTTTTATACGATTCTCAAGCACTGGATCAACTCACTATGCATCAAACTAACTCAATCTCATGTATCTTCCGATTTCATGCATTAGATTCTTTAGTTTACTCATGTCCAAGTAAGGTCTTAAGCATCTTGTTAAAGCAGAAAGATATGGTTTGTACTAGGAAAACGCCTATTCCTAGGTCGTTTTCTGGTTACCTTGAAAGGCTAGCATGAGTGTATGACTCTGAACTCTTACTCCTTCCAGAGGTTAGGAGTTCTTTGGACAAAATGGATGGCCAATCGAAATTGCCCGTGGGATGAAGCTTACATACAATCAATGCTTCGAAAGCTATCCTACATGTTTGGTTCACGTTTTTAAGCCTATAGTATTGTCATTAGCATGCCCCTATGTGACTTAGTTACTCATAGATATAGGAAGAAAAGAAATAAGAGATGAAGTAGACATGCTTAGAAGAGAAATAAACTTAAAACAGCAAGGTAAAACAGTAGCAGCAAAAGATAAGACACTGTGAAATAATGAATTGTGCTTTGATTACTTGATTGTTTGAATGAACAAAGGGAAGCTTAAAATGAAGAGCATAAAGACAGAAGACAACGAAATGAAATGAGCTAGCTACTGGAAGAGAAACAACAACTAAACAGAGCTGTAAATTAGAAATGAAAGACAGAAAACAGTAAATGAGCTTGAACGCCTCGTCGCAAATGCCTCGGCTGAAGGGAGAGAAAGGATAGCCTTGCTTGGATGAATCCAATCGGGAGAGAAGAGGAATCTTCTCTCCTTCCTATCAGATTGTCGACTCCAACAGCTGAACCTCTCAAACCAACAGACGGAGAAGAAAAACAGGAGAAAAGATGGAGCTGCGAAGAGACTTCTACGCTTTCGGATGATGATCAAACCCTCTACTTTGACCCCCTTTTATAGTAATCTGCATGTGCGTTTGGGCCAAGGAGAACCATCCATCTTCAACGTCATACTTCAAAATGGATGGAGGAGAAAGAACGAATCCCTGAAATAACGGAAATTAACAGAAACAGATCAGTCAACTTACGGATTTCACTTGAAACATTGCGGTTTCAGCAATGTTTCCGCAATGCTGCCGCAATGCTTATTTTTCATTCTTTTACTTCGTTTTTCAACCCTTTTCTTTCCTTTTGCACACAAGTCCTAATTTAGCTTCCTTCTTCTAATTATCATATATAAGCATAGGTTTAAGCTAAATCCTATCAAAAACACCTAAGAGTGTACATCTTTCTAAGATAAATAAGTCCTAAAAAGGTCACTTTTGGAGACGTAACACTAGGGCAGCGTCTCGACGCTGGCCCGATAATTCCTTGCGCGCGCCTCCTCCGGAGCGTCTCGACGCCGCAGCAGGGTCTCGACGCTTCGGCAGCGTCGAGCTAGCGTCCCGACGCTATCACTCGACGCTAGCTCTCGGGTTTTAGCAGCGTCGAGCTAGCGTCTTGACGCTATGGCTCGACGCTAGCTTTCGGGTTTGGGGCTGGAAAAATTGCCTCTCCAAGGCAATTTTGGTCCGTTTCTTCTCGGATCGACTTGCCCTTTCCCAATGCACTCCCGGGGCGTTAAAACTCCGCTTTTAGCTCCAAAACGGGTCCAATGGACGCACGAGCTCTTTGCCGCATTTCTCCTACAAACGAGATAAATTAAACATTTAAATGCGGACTTTAGCTATACTTAGGAAGTATTTAATAGCTCCAAAATGGAGTTATCACAAGGATACAGAGATATCTCCAGATAAGTGTCTTCAAACACCCTCTGAAACGGTTGTAGTTTCTCCTTATATTTCTATGAAGTCTTACACTCCCGTTGCTCCTTTTCCTAGTAAGTTGGCGAGGCCACCCAAGGAGGACAAGGACGCAGACATCCTTGAGACGCTGAAAAAAGTGGGAATCAATATGCCGCTGCTTTATGCAATTCAGCAAATCCCAAGGTACGCGAAATTTCTAAAGGAAATGTGCACCATAAAGAGGAAGGCTAAGAGTGCCGAGAGAGTTGTGGTAAGTAAGAATGTCTCTGCCCTGCTAACACAAAATATGCCAGACAAGTGCCAGGACCCAGGTATGTTCCTCTTGCCATGTACTATTGGAGATAGAGAAATCGAGCACGCCATGTTAGACTTAGGAGCCTCAATTAATGTTATGCCATACTCAGTCTACAAGAGTCTCGATTTAGAAGGTATGCAGGAAACTAGTATAATTATCCAGTTAGCTAATAGGTCTTCTATTCGCCCTTTAGGGGTAATCGAAGATGTGTTGGTTAGAGTTAAGGACCTCATCTTTCCTGCTGATTTTTACGTAATAAAAATGGAAGAAAACGCATCATCCACTACTTCAGTGCTGCTAGGTAGACCATTCATGAAAACCGCTAAGACTAAAATTAATGTGCATGATGGTACTTTGTGAGTAGAGTACAAAGGAGATGTGTTCGAATTTAATGTCTTTGATGCCATGAAACACCATGCTGATGTGCATTCTATCTGTAAAATTGATCTTATCGATACTTTAGAACAAGAAGAATGCATGACTGCTATTGATGGGGATGACCCATTTGTTTTTACTGAAACTGTTGGCGAGATTGAAAGTAGTGCGCCCATATTGTCTGACTCATCTGAGCAAACTACTCTTGCTTTAGAAGCATGTGAAAAGCCAGCTAAAATATTACCATCTCTTTTGCAGGCCCCCAAGTTGGAACTTAAGGAGTTGTCGGGTCACCTCAAGTACGTATACTTGGGTGAGGTGGAGACACTCCCGGTAATTATTTCTAAGGAGCTTACATCGGAACAAGAAAGCAAGTTGGTGGAGGTCTTGAAGAAGAATAGAAGAGCGATAGGATGGACGTTGGCAGACTTGCATGGGTTGAGTCCAGTTCTGTGCATGCACAAGATTCGGCTGAATGAGGGAACGAAGCCATCCCGAGAGCCTCAGCGGAGACTGAACCCAGCAATGAAAGAGGTAGTGTTGTCTGAGATACACAAACTCCTTGATGCAGGTATTATCTATCCCATTTCTGATAGCCAGTGGGTTAGCCCTATTCATGTTGTACCTAAAAAGACGGGCATAACCGTTATTAGAAATGAGAGGGGTGAGTTAGTGCCTAAGAGAGTGCAAAATGGGTGGAGGATGTGTATTGATTTTAGAAAACTAAATGATGTGACTAAGAAAGACCATTTTCCAATTCCCTTCATAGATCAAATGGTGGAGCGTTTAGCTGGGAAGCCATACTTCTGTTTTCTAGATGGTTTTTCTGGGTTTTACCAAATTCCCATAGCTCAGGAAGATCAAGAAAAGACTACTTTTACATGTCCATTCGGAACTTACGCATATAGGAGAATGCCCTTCGGGCTTTGTAATGCTCCAGGGACTTTTCAGCGATGCATGATGAGCATATTTACTGAATTTGTAGAAAAATGCATCGAGGTCTTCATGGATGATTTCACTGTATATGGGAGCTCATTTGAGGATTGCCTGTTTAACTTGTCTAGAGTCATGGAAAGATGCATTGAAACTAATCTTGTTTTAAATTTCGAAAAGTGTCATTTCATGGCCAGTCAAGGCATAGTCCTAGGACACGTTGTGTCAGCCAAGGGGATAGAGGTGGATAAAGCAAAAATTGATGTTATATCTGATTTACCTTACCCCACGAATCTTCGGGAAGTGCGTTCTTTTCTTGGTCATGCAGGTTTCTACCGCAGGTTCATTAAGGACTTCTCGAAGATAGTGACTCTGATGACGAGCTTGCTGAAAAAGCATGTCCCATTCTGTTTTGACAAGGAGTGCAAGCTGGCCTTCGATGTCCTGAAGAAATGTTTGACCAATGCACCGATCATTCATCCACCGCAGTGGGGTACCCCCTTCGAGATTATGTGCGATGCGAGCAATTATGCCGTCGGCGCTGTGCTGGGTCAGAGGATAGACAAGAAAAGCCACGTGATTTATTATGCCTCCAGGACGCTCAACACTGCGCAGATCGGCTACACCACTACAAAGAAGGAGCTGCTTTCTATTGTTTTCGCTCTTTATAAATTTCGACCTTATATTCTTAGATCTAAAGTAATTGTTTTTTCTGATCATGCAGCAGTTCGTTACTTGATGAACAAGAAGGACTCGAAGCCTAGACTGCTCAGGTGGGTACTACTACTCCAGGAGTTCGACGTCTCAGTCCAGGATAGGAAAGGATCCGAGAATACAGTTGCTGACCACTTGAGCCGCATTGTGCGTAATGAGGATGCATTGCCCCTGAACGACGAATTCCCTGATGAAGTCCTCTTTCAGGTGAGTGTGGAGATACCATGGTATGCCGACATCGTCAATTACTTGGTCATAGGTACGTTCCCATCCGATTTTTCATATAACAAGAGAGCTAAGCTGCGAAGCGAAGCTAAGACTTATGTCTGGGATGAGCCCGTTTTATGGAAGTTTTGTGCTGACCAAGTAATTAGGAAGTGTGTCCCTAAGTCTGAGCATAAGTCTATACTTGTATTTTGCCATGAATTTGCATGCGGGGGACACTTTGGGCCAAATAGGACAACAAGGAAAATATTAGATTGTGGGATTTTCTGGCCATCGTTGTTTAAAGACTGTTATGAATTTTGTAATTCATGTGATCAGTGTCAGAGAAAAGGGTCTATCTCAAGTAGGAATGAAATGCTCCAAACCCCTATTTTAACTTGTGAAATTTTTTAGGTTTGGGGTATGGACTTTATGGGACCCTTTCCCCCTTCATTTGGTTTTGTCTATATACTGTTACCTGTGGACTACGTGTCTAAATGGGTGGAGGCCAAGGCCGCCAAAGTTGATACTGCTAATGTTGTTTCCAGTTTTGTCAAATCTAACATTTTTAGCAGGTATGGAGTTCCACGAGCCATCATAAGCGATCAAGGGAGTCACTTCTGCAACAAGACGATACAAGCTTTGATGAGGAAGTATGGGGTCAATCACAAAATATCTACCCCGTACCACCCTCAAACCAATGGCCAAGCAGAAGTCTCCAATCGAGAGGTGAAGAGCATCCTCAAGAAAACAGTAAGTCCAACAAGGAAGGATTGGAGTCTCAGGTTGGACGATGCTTTGTGGGCCTATCGCACGGCTTACAAAACCCCCATAGGGATGTCTCCCTACAGGATGGTTTTTGGGAAAGCCTGTCATCTCCCAGTGGAGATCGAGCACAAAGCTTACTGGGCCGTGAAGAAGTGTAATATGGACTTTGACAAGGTTGGCGAAGAAAGACTCCTCAAATTGCAAGAACTAGAGGAGCTTCGCCTGGATGTATATGAGAACTCGAAGATCTACAAGGAAAAGACCAAGATGTTCCACGACAGACGAGTCATCCGGAAACACTTCGAAGTTGGTCAGAAGGTCCTCTTGTTCAACTCTCGCCGGAAGTTCATGCCAGGTAAACTTCGTTCCCGGTGGCTTGGTCCTTTTATTATAACCGATGTCCATCACTATGGTGCAGTCAAGATTCAGAGCCTAGATTCAGAGAAGGAATACACGGTGAATGGCCAACGACTGAAGATCTTCCATGAGGGAATGTCAGAGGACTTCGACGAGCATGCCTACTTGAAAGAGCCCGATTATGAGAAAGGATGAAATGAGTTTTGGTAAAGTCGAGCAATCGACTCTAAAAATGTGCGCTAGTCGGAGGCACCCGAGCTTGAATTGTACATGCTTTTTGTTTACTTTACTGTCTTTAGGATTAGCTTAGGTTCTTACTCTGATGATGTGAGTTTTCAGGTGAAACAATGGCTCGTCCTTGAGGTTTATTTGCTAAGGATTAAGCGCACTCTCCAACCCTCTAAGTCACAATTCAGGGAAGGTTTTCTTTCCTTTGAATTTTGACTGTGCCTATTTAGTCCAATGAGGACATTGTCCATTTCTAAGTTGGGGGTGGTGAGTTGTGCCTTACAGTGATTGTCGAGCTTAATTGTGGAATTCTGATAAACGTGTTGTGTTATGGTGTAAGCATGCTAGGTTGGCTATGAAATTCCGTGATGAACTGTTAAGGTCTTCGTATTTGTATTTGTAGTGAAATTCAGCATGATTGCATTTGTTAAGGCCATTTTGAAAAAAAATTCAAGTTATTTCCCTGTTTAAGCTTCGCATGTTAGCACTCTATCTTGGATCTGTGGGTTTAGGGTAGCTCTGATTGTTTTGAAATTCGTTGTCACCTCGAAAGGCAACCTTAGGATGGGCTAAGATTCGTTCATGTTCGTAATTCATGCGCTCAAAATTTTAATATTACTCATAGGCTCAAAAGAAAAAAAAAAAAAAAGAATGAAAGAAAAAAATTTATAAAAAGAAAGCAATCTCCTGAGGTGTTCCTCCTTCTTGAGTTACCTTAGTAGCCAGGGGCGGTCGTGTAACCCACGGTCGCCACTGCATGAAAAGGGAGCACAAAGAAGTGAACGCTAGTCTTTAAAAATGTGAATTTTGCCCGTAGTCAGATGCACTGTGCAATGAAATTGCAGGCAAGCTGAAACGAAAGTTAAATTGACATGTTAGGCGCTCATGGAGATAAAAAAAAAAAGAGAAAAGATGCCTTGCGATCTATTACTTGCTTAGACGATGAATAGCCCTTAGACTGTTCTGTTTAGCCATAAGTAGGGGAAGGCGAAGTTTTGGGACGGGTAGAGTTGTTCTAAGCCTGTTAAAGTCTAAGATCGAGGAGCTAGGTCCGAAGCATAAATAGGGAAGCATCTTTAAATTTCTCTAATTGTTCTTAACCAATGCATGCATGCAGCTGTTTCTTTCGAATACAAATGCCTTGTCGTTTCCAGTACTGAGAATTGAGTCCCTAGCATGCGTATTCGTTTTATTTTGATTAATCAGAATTCCACCTTGCTCGAGGACTAGCAAGATTTAAGTAGGGGGTGTTTGATAGCTCCATTTTGGAGCTATATTTATGTCCTTAATTCACGATTATTACTTGCTTAATCTTGCTTTTATGTGTTAATTGCAGGTGTTCTCGGTAATTCGCCCTCGGGAGCGTTTCGGCGCTTTTCAAGGCTTAATATCGCATTTTAAAGTCCTAAGAACACTTCCGGGGAAGGACCATACAAAAATAATGAGAATTGGCATTTTGGGAAAATTGAGGGCAAAATACCATGCAAAAACCCGAGAGCTAGCGTCGAGCGACAGCGTCGCGACGCTAGCTCGACGCTGCCAGAGCGTCTCGACGCTCCGAAGTCTGAGGCGTATATTTGAAATTCCACCCGAGAGCAAGCGTCGAGCGACAGCGTCTCGACGCTCGCTCGACGCCGCGCAAGCGTCTCGACGCCACCCCGACTGTGCGCGCTGAATCTTTAGGGCGTAGCGTCGAGACGTTGCCCTAGCGTCTCGACGCTCCGACGGACTACTTAAGTTTTTGTCTGATTTTTAGCCGGATCATCATCTCCTACCTCGGGCTACGCACCAGATTAGACGTTTCAGCAGCCATTTTCACCATGGGAGAGGCTAGGAAGCTTGGATTGGAGCCATCCCACATCACACACATCATGAGTGAGTAGTCTATAGCGTTTTTGGCTCGTGATTGTAAAGGAATAATGTAGTTTGAACTTTTGGGGAGGTTGTTGAACCAAATTCTGAATTGGCTTGAATGATTGATTGAATTAGTTTCTATTTCTTTGCTTATTCCATGAATGTGTTTGAATGATTTAGGACTAGGCACCCTTGATTTCGAGCATGCTACATTTGTTAAAGGTTTTGATGTCGTGCCTCTCTGAACCGCCAAGTAACAAAGATTAACGATGCCTTTGAGCGCATAGGCGTCCTTGCATTCTTGGTGTTCGTTCTTCTCGAATTAGAATCTGAAATCGATACACTAATTTCGCGTCCAAATTAGATAAGCATCGTAGTTAGCTCGTTGCTATCGATTGGTCTTGGGAGAGCGTTGGCCGCCAATGTCCAATCGATATGCCTGATTAGCATGATTTATTGTGTCTAATTAATATCCATGGAGCATGTCTAAATTAATTTATTGATTTGAGACGAGCTGCGTATTCGTTCAATTGTTTAGCCATTATACTCGTCAACCTATGATCCAAGAGGCATGCTAATTTTATTCCTGATCGTCCCGAGTCGAACGCTCCGTTAGTTTAATTTTCCCTGTTTCGTGTTGTTCCCTCCTAGTCAATTAAAATCCAAATCCCCCACGTTTTGTTTATTTTCACAGTTTGCAAATTTAATTAAGATTAAGTCAAATTAGCTTAATTCCCTGTGGATCGACTCCGTTACCACTAATCCACTAATAGTTCAGTGTATTCGGGTAATTATAAATTCATTTTGGCGGGTCTCGACAACCCGATGATTAGCGATAATTCGAAAATTTCGTTACCACTCAACTGCCTAGTTCATTTTGGGGATATGCAGTAGAGGCTGCTGTATATATTTTCAACATGGTTCCCTCTAAGAGTGTTTCAGAAACACCTTATGAGTTATGGAGAGAGCGTAAAGGTAGTTTATGTCACTTCAGAATTTGGGGGTGTTGTTACGTCTCCAAAAGTACTTATTTTAGGACTTATTTGTGATAGAAAGTCGTGCATTTATAAGTATTTGTGATAGGATTTAGCTTGAATCTATGCTTATTTATGAGAATTAGGAGAATGAAGCTAAATTAGGACTTGTATGCAAAAGGAAAGAAAAAGAATGAAAAACGAAGTTAGAAGAATGAAAACTGTGCATTGCGGAGGCATTGCGGAAACATTGCTAAAACCGCAATGTTTTAAGTGAAATTCGTAAGTTGACTAACCTTTTTCTGTTGTGATCCGATATTTCAGGGATTCGTTCTTTCTCCTCCAACCAAGTAGAAGTACGACGTTGAGAATGGATGGTTCTCCTTGGCCCAATCGCACCTGCAGAATACTATAAAAGGAGGTCAAAGTAGAGGGTTGAAACAGATCCGAAAGGCGTAGAAGTCTCTTCGCAGCTCAATTCTTCTTCTGTTTTTCTCTTCCGTCTGTGGGGTTGGAAAGCTTAGTTGTTGGAGTCGACAATCTGATAGGAAGGAGAGAAGATTAATCTTCTCTTCTGATTGGATTCATCCAAGCAAGGCTTACCTTTCTCTCCCTTCAGCCGAGGCATCTGCGTCGAAGCGATCACGCTCATCTTTATTGCTTTCTGTTTTAGTTTCCTATTTCCAGCACCGTTTGTTGTTATTTCTTTTCCATTAGTTAATCCATTTCATTTCGTTGCTTTCTGTCTTTATGTTAGTAACTCTAAGTCTTCATTTGTTCATTCAAACAATTGATTAATCAACGCACAATTCAGCATTTCACAATCTCTTTACTCGTCTCTGCCTACTGTTTTTCCTTTCTGTTTTATCTTTAATTCTCTTCTAAGCATGTCTACTTCATCTAATATTTCTGTTCTCTCTACATCCATGAGTAGCTAAGTCACATAAGGGCATGCTAATGACAAAACTATAGGCCAAAACACGTGAACCAAGCATGTAGGATAGCTCTCGAATGCATTGATTGTATGTAAGCTTCATCCCACGGGCAATTTCGATTGGCCATCCATTTTGTCCAAAGAACTCCTAACCTCTGGAAGGAGTAAGAGTTCAGAGTCATACACTCATGCTAGCCTCTCAAGGTAGCCAGAAAACGACCTAGGAATAGGCGTTTTCCTAGTACAAATCATAACTTACTGTTTTAACAAGATGCTTAAGACCTTACTTGGACATGAGTAAACTAAAGAATCTAATGCATGAAATCGGAAGATACATGAGAATGAGTTAGTTTGATGCATAGAGAGTTGATCTACTGCTTGAGAATCGTGTGAAAAAGTCTATAGGTTAGTCGTTAGTAGCCCTTGTTTCCACATTTTGCACACTTTGGCTGTTAAGAACATTGCGGTAGAATTGCTGTTCTCGCAATTCCCTTAGTTAAATTCTGTTTTAGCCAATTTCACCTTCGTTTATTAATCTCTTCTCTTTTCATTTGAGTTTATCATTGGCTTGCACTTGTTTATGTTGCTATCCTTTACATATTCCGTAGTAATTAGGCAATTAAAAACCAAATCTACCCCATCAATTCCACCCATTCTTGCTTAACAATCCACTTCGCGAGTAACTAATAATAAATCTCTGTGGGAAAACGAATGAAAAAATACTCATTACTTGCTACAAGATCATGTATGCTTGCATGTTCTGAGTGCTCTATTCTTGCATCTTTACTTACACATTGAGCACGCAACAAGTTTTTGGCGCCGCTGCCGGGGATTTAGTTTAGCGAAAACGAAGTTTGTTAAGTTTGAAAACACAAAGTTTAATATCCATTGGAACTAATCTATTTTCATTTCTTGTGCAGGTACCATTAGGTTAGTTTATGAATGAGCATTCAAGTAGCGAGCTAGAGTTCAATCCTGAGCCTGAAAGATTACTTAGGGCCAGAAACAAAGCTAAGAAACGTCTCTTCAAACAACCTTCTATACCTCAAATAATTGCTGATTCTGCGGAGTCTTCGCAATCCCTCCACATAGAAATGGATATACCAGTCTCAAATCCGGCACCTACCACTCGCAATCCCATCGAAATAGCGAATGATAAGGACAGTGCCATTCTCTCCTACCTAGTACCTATGCCTGGGGAACTAAACCCAAGCATAATCCGCCCTGAAATTACTGCCAACTCATTCGAGTTAAAGCCAGTAATGTTCCAAATGTTGTCCACTGTGGGACAATTCTTTGGAGTGCAAAATGAGGACCCCCACAACCATCTTAGAAACTTCCTAGGAGTCAGTGATACATTCCTCATCCCTGGAGTTTCCCAAGAAGCTTTGAGGCTTTATCTGTTCCCTTACTCTTTGAGGGACAAAGTCAAAACGTGGTTAAACTCATTACCCTCTGGATCAGTCCTCAATTGGACAGATCTAGCTGAGAAATTCCTAGTCAAATATTTCCCACCTGATAGGAATTCAAATTTTCGTGATGACATTATTAAGTTCAAACAAGCTGAAAATGAGTCTCTTCATGAAGCTTGGACAAGGTTCAAGGACCTTCTACTTAAATGTCCACACCATGGCATCCCATGGTGTATCCAAATAGAGGTCTTTTTCAAAGGTTGCAACCCCAGCACCAGACAAGTTCTAAATTCATCTGCTGGTGGTTCCATGCTTTCCAAGAGTTATAACGCAGCCTACGAGATCTTGGAGAAGATCTCAGCATCTCACTGTAGGTGGTCAGATGATCCAATAGAGCCAAGTAGAGCTCAAGATAAGGACGCACTCAATGCCATGAGCAGTCAAATAAGCGCTCTGACCAACCTAGTTAAACAAATGGCTCAAGCCAATCTCCAAACTAGTGTCAACACCGCCACAACCATGTCAATGGGCACCCAACCAAGTCAAGGTGAGACACTAATCTGTGGATTCTGTGGGGAAGGGCACCTGTACGAATATTGCCCTGGGAATCCAGCCTCAGTCTGCTATGTAGGAAGCCAGCAGCAGCCTAGGAACAATCCCTATTCCAACACTTACAATCCTGGTTGGAGGAACCACCCAAACCTTTCATGGGGTGGCCAGCAAAATACTAACCAAGCTCCTAACCAGCCAAGACCGAGTGGAACACCTGGTTTCACTCCCCAACATAACCAATCCATGTATCAAAAACCATACAACCAACCAGTAGGGTCATCTGTAGAAAATCTACTCAAAGAGTACATCGCCAAGAATGATGCTACTCTACAAAGTCAACAAGCTACCCTCAGGAGCCTAGAGAACCAAATAGGGCAACTAGCCAATGAACTCAAAAGTAGGCCCCAAGGTAGACTTCCTACTGACACTGAGGTGCCACGAAGGGATGGTAAGGAACAAGTTCAGGCAATTGAACTTAGAAGTGGGAGACCTTTGGTGAGCAACACTAAAGAAGCCCCAAAGAGAGTAGAGAACAATGAGTCTAGTGCTCCACTGGAGTCTCTGCCAAACCAAGGTCAACCCTCAACAAGCACATCAGGAGCAAGGTTGGAGCCAATCATAGAAGAGATAGAAGAAATTCCAAGGCCTCCACCTATCCTGAGGCGACCTGAAGTGCCTGCATATGTGCCACCACCTCCATTCCCTCGACGGCTAAAGAAAAAACAAGAACAGGAAGTGCACTTTAATAAATTTCTAGAAATTCTTAAGCAAGTGCATGTTAATATTCCTTTTGTAGAAGTTTTACAGTTCATGCCCTCTTATGTTAAGTTTTTAAAGGATATAATTACTAACAAGAAAATTATTGGCGAATTTTAAACAGTGAATCTCACTGAGGAGTGCAGTGCCATACTCCAGAACAAGCTACCAAAGAAGGAGAAGGATCCTGGTTCCTTCACCTTACCAGTGGAGTTAGGAGGCAAGCACGTGGGCAAAGCTCTTTGTGACCTGGGAGCCAGCATAAACCTCATGCCCCTCTCACTATTCCGTCAGCTAGGAATAGGAGAAGCACGTCCCACCACTGTCACTTTACAACTTGCAGACAGATCCATAGCATACCCTGAGGGTAAGATTGAGGATATTCTTGTAAAAGTTGACAAGTTTATTTTCCTTGCAGACTTCATCATCCTGGATTATGAAGCAGACAAGGAGGTCCCATCCTATTAGGCAGACCATTTCTAGCCACAGGTAGGGCCCTGATAGATGTCCAGAAAGGTGAGCTCACTATGAGGGTTCACGATGAGGAGGTTAAATTTAGTGTTTTTAAAGCCCTAAGGTACCCCTCTGACTCTGAATCTTGTGCTAGCATGGACATTGTAGATTCACTAATGGAAGAACAGCTGGAGCATGAATTATTGACTAAGCATGCTAATAATTATGTACAATTAGATTTAGCTGATTTAAATGTTTCTGAAATAATGGATATACCTGTAGATAAAATACAGCATGTTTGTATGAATAAAGATTTGACTAACAGATCCATGAATCCATTAAAACCATCCATTGAGCATCCACCTGTGTTAGAATTGAAACCTTTACCCACTCACCTTAAGTATGCATATCTAGGAAGTGATGATACTATTCCTGTGATTATTTCATCTAAGTTGAGTGAGAAGCATGAGGTTGAGCTGATATTATTACTTAGGCAGCATAAAAAGGCTATTGCATGGACTATTGCTGACATTAGAGGCATTAGCCCTTCTTACTGCATGCATAAGATAATCTTAGAGGAAGAGCATACACCCCGAGTAGATCACCAACGTAGGTTGAACCCCTCTATGAAAGAGGTAGTTAAAAAAGAAATCATTAAGTGGTTAGATGCAGGGGTAATCTTCCCTATAGCTAGTAGTCAGTGGGTGAGTCCTATACAATGCGTACCTAAGAAGGGAGGGATGACTGTAGTAGTAAATGAGAGCAATGAACTGATTCCAACCAGAACTATTATAGGATGGAGAGTCTGTATGGACTATAGAAAACTAAATAAGGAAACAAAAAAGGATCACTTCCCTTTACCATTTATTGACCAGATGTTAGATAGGATAGCTGGTAGAGCTTATTACTGCTTTCTAGACGGTTATTCAGGATATAACCAGATCACTATAGACCCTAAGGACCAGGAGAAGACAACCTTCACCTGTCCCTTTGGAACATTTGCCTTTCGCAGAATGCCTTTTGGCTTATGCAATGCACCAGCAACGTTCCAAAGGTGCATGTTGGCAATCTTCTCTGACTTAGATGAATCCATGATAGAAATATTTATGGATGACTTCTCAGTCTTTGGTGATTCATTCACAAACTGTTTAGAGAACTTAGGACAAGTCCTGGCTAGGTGTGAGGAGACCAACCTAGTCCTTAATTGGGAGAAGTGCCACTTCATGGTGGAAGAAGGGATAGTCCTAGGTCATAGAGTGTCTAGAGCAGGAGTAGAGGTCGATAGGGCCAAGATTGAAATAATAGAGAAGTTAGTGGAACCTCAGAATGTGAAAGCCATTAGGAGTTTCTTAGGACACGCAGGTTTCTATAGTGATGGAGCGTTTTACCGCAGCGGAACGCGATTTCGGACCGATGATACTCTAATTTCATCAATTTAACAAATAGAAAACATGCTCAAAAGACGGAAATAAGAAATTAGAAATACATACCCTTGTAGCTCCAATTTCTTCAAATCCGTCGGCCGTTCTTCGTCACGAACTCTTCAAACCTCTTCTCACGAACGCGTCGAGGACCACCCGAGGTAGTCCCGCTATCCTCGGCGCCGTGCAACGGAATGGTGGGACTCCGAAACAAGAGAAAAGGAAAAGAGGCAGAGGAAGAAGATGAAGAAAATAAGGCTGCAGAGAGGGACTCACGTAGAAGTTGAAGCAAATGAATTCACAATTCATTTATATCAACCCCAAAATCCACCCAAAGCCCATCAGCCCATGAAATATAAAAAGCCTAACAAAATACTTTTCTTAACCCTTAAGAAAACCTTATATATATATAATTATTATTATTATTATTATTTAAAAATAATAATAATAATTTTATTTATTAAACATTTAATAAATAAAATATATATATAATTATTAATTAAACTTTTTAATTAATAAATATTATTTAATTTAATATCAAATATTAATTAAATAATATGGCTAAACCCGGTTTTACGAAAACCGACTTTTTTACACATGAATCCTATTCATGTTTTAGGCCATACTCATATTTAAATCATATTTAAATATGTTCATCATTCTTCCACAAGCCGAATTTGAACAATTCAAATTCTTTTTCTTTTTAATATCTCTTATACTGTTGCACGACGTTATCCGAGCTAGCCAGGAGAACCTAAAAGACCTACAGATCATGAGCTCCAACGATACGAGATTATCCGGTCAAAACTCTTTTAACCGAACTAATCAACATTCGTTAACCCTCGGAGACTCCACTAAAGTCTGAGGGTTGCACTCTCCTCACTGTAGATATATTATGTCCTCTGATATAACCGTCATGGGCAAGTCGACCCTTCACAGGTTGTTCGTAATCACAGCTGGGTCATTTAAACCGTTTAACCCCTGCATTACGTCTTGTTCCTTAAGTACCACTGACACCTCTAATGAACAATAGATCAGTGGTCCAACCAACAGATCAATTAACTCTCTCATCACATGAGAGTGTGAGCGCTCATTGTTCAAGCCCCGGAGTCAGCTATTAAGGGAACAACCTATCTACTAACCCTGAAGAGCGGGTTAGGAGTGAACTCCAATCTTGCTTTACTATGTCCCCAGCTACCTATTCGACTTTATCCCCAAGATGGTAGGCTTATTGAGTCGGCGCTAATGGGCCACTCTCACCCGTGCAAGTCAAAGGATACTGTCGAATAAGCAGGAGTTCATAGCGAGCTCAGGATTGAGATCGAGTTACCTAGGCCATCAATATGTATAAGTTGGTCTCATCAGTAAACGGAGTTATAAAGAGAGAGCGACTTAATACGCGGTTCGGTCTTATGTAAACTCTTTACACAGGACGCCCTCACTTCTCACATCTCCATGTGGAACGATTCGGATCACATCGTCTTGTACAATACAAAGTGAGCCGCATCCAATAGTGTTACCAGGATAAGGTACCCAGCCTTATCCGTATACTATAGACCGTTTTGACTGACTACTTGAGCCTGATCCACAATCATGTCATACATGAGGCTCAAATACTCATATTCAGCCAAGGGTGTTGGTCATTGGTATAGGTTAAACCAAACACGTTTCACTTTATTCCAGTAAACTCTTTTACTGAATAAAACTAATAACTCTTTATTCTAAATAGAATATTTACAAACATAACAGTTTACAAACCACGAGTTTTAGGACATAAAACCCAACAAACTCCCACTTGGACTTAAACGTCCGTGGTGTACATGTTAGGTGGAGAAAACTAATATATCATATATCAGAAGCTTTCTCCCACTGTCCTATCCAGCAACTCGGAGCCCTACACTCTTCTAGGTATCTCTCAAACACTTTAGCCATGAGAGACTTAGTAAACTAATCAGCATGAAGTACTAAAAGGCTTTCCATGTGACCATCACATCTCCTCATAGTACTATCTGCGAGCTCAACTTATAAACCTATTGCTGCTTCACAAGCTGCAAATAGACTTAGCTACCAACGAGGAATCAGCAATACAACTCTTGTATTCTACTCCTCTAAGTACAAGGACAAAACTTTAACCGGAATCCAATCCAATTGGACAAATAATACTGACATCTCCCACTGCATAGCACATATCGGGTAATGTATTTCAAAAGATACACCTAACCTCCAATATGTAAATGCACTTGGGTGCATCTCGTATCCTCAACACTTGAGGTGTCTCAGGAAACCATTTCCATAGACCATCGAATATTGACAACAGCTTGTCAATAAAAGATTTTAGAGACAACACTAGCGATTTGTTCTTACGACTCAGAACAATCTGAATCCTTAGAACAAACAAAGACTACCTCCAGATCAATTATTTGGGAGTGGGTCGCTAGTTTATGCTAAAAGTCAGAAATGAATCCTACATCATTCTCAATGATTAGGACAAAACTACGGGAATATATTATGAAAGCTTTAACATTGATTAAACACTTGTCCAACAAGTTTTATCAATGTAATGTTCAAAACCATAAGATTTGAAAAACAAAACTTATAAATCAGAATATAGATGCTTATTTCAATTCATAAATGGATTGAAGAAGCTCGCAAATGATTTGCTCTTAATCCTGAAAAATGTATCTCCCTGGTTAAGACTAATAGATACTCTATCAAGATAGCTAGTCTTAATATCCATATGTCTTGTTCTATCAGATAGAACAGGGCAATGGATACGAGTATACTATATAACTTATATCTGACAACAAGAGATGAAGTTAATACACAATTAACCTCTTCTCTTCGGGACAGTCCCTTTGTCAGAAAGTCAAGCCTTAGAGGTTTTCACCTCATAGACCTGGTCTGTAAACCTCTTGAAGATCCATGGTTTCGAGCCACTAGTTCTTGTCTATGTACTCACCGTCATCATCAAACATGATAACTGGAGTCATACAACATACTAATACAGCAGGCCGAATTATCTCATAATTCTCCCACTTCATCAAAGTTTTCTCAACACTTGAGAAGAACCAGCATAACTAACAACCATTGTTATTTTATAATTTTAGCTTTCAATATAAAACAAGATAAGTCTTAACCTTTTAGTTGTTATCAAGTCTAATAGAACAAACAGTATACATCTTTTGTGAAATGAACCATTCATTTATAAAAACAAAAGATACTATATACATGAAGTGTTCAACAACAACTTGAGTTTATAGACAATAATTACAACACTTGAAATTATTTCTATACAAACAACTACAAACAAGCAAGCTCCCACTGTATAGACTGCGAAGACGTCTTCATAAGGCATCTTCGTCAAGAAACTGGCAAACAGGAAATAATTTCCTGAAAAGAATAACAAACATTATTAGTGGTTCCTGAATCAACATCCAGGTATGACAATCATATTCCACATGAAATGTTTAGACAAAAGATAAATCATATTTACCTTGTCGTTCATTCTTTGCCTGTTTCTCCGCAAGGTATTTAGGGCAGTTTCGCTTCCAGTGCCCTTCTTAACCACAATGAAAACACTTTCCACTGTGTGTAGCTTTAACCTTGCCTACAGCTGGGGTTTTGCCCTTCCTAGCACTTCTCTTCTTCTTGTGAATAATCTTATTACTCACAGTAAGAGGTTCAGATTAAGTCCCAGACCCAGACCCTTTCTGGAACTTCACAGAAGTGGTAACATTTACCTCCTTCTCCTTTCCTTTCGAGGTATGCAGGGACTGATAAATCTGAAGCTCGTTCAGAAGAGACGTCAGATTGTATTCTATCTTGTTCATGACCATATTGGTCCTGAAGTGCAGGAAACTCTTCGGAAGAGATTCCAAGATAAATCCAACCTGACCTTGTTCGTCGACGGTTGCCCCATTTACTTCTGCAATATTGAAGTACACCATCATGTTAAGGACATGTTCCCTACCAGAGGTTCCTTCAGCCATATGGCAGTTGTAAATGTGCTTGAGGGCTTCATACCTAAGAGATGAGGAAGGCTTTCCAAACATCTCTTGTAGTGAAGCCATGATTTCCTTAGCGGAAACCATCCCCTCATGCTTCCTTGACAAAACATCAGATATGCTTGCCAGGATATAAACTCGAGCTTTATTGTTAGCTCGAATCCAACCGTCATATGCTTCACGAACAGTTCGTGAGGCATTTGAACCAGGAACCGGAGGACACTCCTCCGTTAAGACAAACCTTAGGTTGTCGAGAACCAAAACAGCATTAAGGTTCGACTTCCACGTCCCAAAATTTTCACCGGTTAATTTGTCGTGAGCTAACAACTGAATAAAAGAGCTCGACATGCTGAAAAAATAATGTAAAACTATTAGTGAAACGATTTTAACCTATTTAAACCAATTAAGAGGTTTAGCAGCAAATAAAGTACCCAAACTCTTTATTTACATGCAACGATACTTTAGTGAGTTAGAATGGTCTCTACCGACTGGTAGTCAAGCATTCCTTCACTAAACCAAGACATTCTTGACTAAATGCTAACACCACAATAACTCTTATTCCTATAGCATCTTAGTTATCGTTTTTGGTCAAGATTTACTAACACCTTAGCAAATCGGCAAGTGTGACCCTCCTTTTTTAGAACGCACAGAACGGCCCCAACAACGCAACCGACTGGAATGACAAAGTTGGGAATGGCCCTATGTTTCTTTATCCATAACAGGTGACTGACTTGTTCGACCCCATGAAACGGCCCTCCGACTGGATTGGTGCCTCCTAGGGTCACCTTGCAGGCGGAACATAGAAATCTCACGGTTCAATCCAATGGAGGAGACCGTAGGAAATACTGACGTACTTCCTTCTCCCACTTACTATAGATACTTACTCCATTCACCTTGCTATTGAAAGTTGCAAACACCACCCGACTGGAGATGCCTCTAATGGCATCATGAGGCCTTGCAAAATTCTCACTTTGTGAACTTTAGGGAATGCGTAGCAGGAGAAGGATATATCATATATTCCTTCTCAACACATCTACTAAGTATCGTGTTCGGTTTTAGGGTAAACACTCAGGTTTTATCCGGCTAAGAAAATAAAACCTTAAGTCTAGGCAAACTTTTTACCTGAGATGTCTAGGTTATTAACAGATTTAAATAACCTCACACCTCTCATGCACGCTCATAAAGCCTGGTTAACTTTACTCAAGTACCGGATCGTCCCCAGGTAGGAGGTGTTCCGTAAACCGTCAGCTTAAATACCTCCAACCTCGAACAGGATTTCACCGGGTGAGTTTCTCATAACCTTAGCATTTACGAGATAACGACCTATTCATCTAATGAAACAGACCGAACCATTTAACCTTAAATGAGCATGCCACTTATCTTTGTTATATATTTTAAAAGTCTAAGTCATTTTTACAACGCTTGCAAAAACTAGACTTTCTATAATAACAAACTTCTATATGCTTCTCAAACATACATTCGCTAAGGCATGGCAAGTTGAATATTTAACTTCATAATCAATATAACACTTATATCGATTATGCTCTTTAAACATACAACTCCTAATTCATAAATTAATATAACACTTATATCAAATATTTATGAATTAAGCATGCATCCTATACATTATAACAATTATAACATACAATAATGCATCTTGGTTGGATGTTTAATTTCATAATTAATATAACACTTATATTAATTATTCTATTAAGCAAACAACAACTAATTCATGAATTAATACAACACTTATATTAATACTCATGAATTAAACATGCATCCAATATATTATAACACTTATAACCTATAATATGCATAAAACCAGGACAATCTATGTTGTAAATTTAATTTCATAATTAATATAACACTTATATCAATTATTCTATTAAATTAGCAACATCTAATTCATGAATTAATATAACTCTTATATTAATACTCATGAATTCCCAAATATGCATACTATATATTATAACACTTATAACATAATTTTAATGCATGGAGCATGCTTCCTACGGTGGGATTTTAGATCTATATGGCATACGTTATGCACATACAAACATGGATTTTAATTAAAACATACATTCACAATGCATAATTAATTAAACACACTAAAGTGGATCGATTTTGGCATTTAGCAAGCAATAACTATTTTATTACAAGCTTGAACAACAAGCTACGTCTTGAGCGGACTTCGAACTCTTCGCACCGCCTTGGACCAGCTTGCTTCCTCCGAACGCTTCGGTCAATTTCTCTTCGAATTTCTCCTCGAATTGCCTAGAACGAGTTGAACTTATACCGAACATTTCGGCGAGCTCCAAACTCAAGCTTCTTTCACAAAGAAACCTATATGGACTCTAATGACTCTAAAAATACAGACTCTTCAGCACGCATTAAAGCCCATACATTCTCGGGCAATTACAAATAATGAAATTCAAATAGAAACTATGCCAAAATCGATATTCACTTTAGACATCCATTCATAAACAATTTCTAAATTAAAATACCCACCAACTTAAATTGATAAATTGATGCAAATTGAGTTAATCACAAAATCGCTCTGATACCAATTGATGGAGCGTTTTACCGCAGCGGAACGCGATTTCGGACCGATGATACTCTAATTTCATCAATTTAACAAATAGAAAACATGCTCAAAAGACGGAAATAAGAAATTAGAAATGCATACCCTTGTAGCTCCAATTTCTTCAAATCCGCCGGCCGTTCTTCGTCACGAACTCTTCAAACCTCTTCTCACGAACGCGTCGAGGACCACCCGAGGTAGTCCCGCTATCCTCGGCGCCGTGCAACGGAATGGTGGGACTCCGAAACAAGAGAAAAGGAAAAGAGGCAGAGGAAGAAGATGAAGAAAATAAGGCTGCAGAGAGGGACTCACGTAGAAGTTGAAGCAAATGAATTCACAATTCATTTATATCAACCCCAAAATCCACCGAAAGCCCATCAGCCCATGAAATATAAAAAGCCTAACAAAATACTTTTCTTAACCCTTAAGAAAACCTTATATATATATAATTATTATTATTATTATTATTTAAAAATAATAATAATAATTTTATTTATTAAACATTTAATAAATCAAATATATATATATAATTATTAATTAAACTTTTTAATTAATAAATATTATTTAATTTAATATCAAATATTAATTAAATAATATGGCTAAACCCGGTTTTACGAAAACCGATTTTTTTACACATGAATCCTATTCATGTTTTAGGCCATACTCATATTTAAATCATATTTAAATATGTTCATCATTCTTCCACAAGCCGAATTTGAACAATTCAAATTCTTTTTCTTTTTAATATCTCTTATACTGTTGCACGACGTTATCCGAGCTAGCCAGGAGAACCTAAAGGACCTACAGATCATGAGCTCCAACGATACGAGATTATCCGGTCAAAACTCTTTTAACCGAACTAATCAACATTCGTTAACCCTCGGAGACTCCACTAAAGTCCGAGGGTTGCACTCTCCTCACTGTAGATATATTATGTCCTCTGATATAACCGTCATGGGCAAGTCGACCCTTCACAGGTTGTTCGTAATCACAGCTGGGTCATTTAAACCGTTTAACCCCTGCATTACGTCTTGTTCCTTAAGTACCACTGACACCTCTAATGAACAATAGATCAGTGGTCCAACCAACAGATCAATTAACTCTCTCATCACATGAGAGTGTGAGCGCTCATTGTTCAAGCCCCGGAGTCAGCTATTAAGGGAACAACCTATCTACTAACCCTGAAGAGCGGGTTAGGAGTGAACTCCAATCTTGCTTTACTATGTCCCCAGCTACCTATTCGACTTTATCCCCAAGATGGTAGGCTTATTGAGTCGGCGCTAATGGGCCACTCTCACCCGTGCAAGTCAAAGGATACTATCGAATAAGCAGGAGTTCATAGCGAGCTCAGGATTGAGATCGAGTTACCTAGGCCATCAATATGTATAAGTTGGTCTCATCAGTAAACGGAGTTATAAAGAGAGAGCGACTTAATACGCGGTTCGGTCTTATGTAAACTCTTTACACAGGACGCCCTCACTTCTCACATCTCCATGTGGAACGATTCGGATCACATCGTCTTGTACAATACAAAGTGAGACGCATCCAATAGTGTTACCAGGATAAGGTACCCAGCCTTATCCGTATACTATAGACCGTTTTGACTGACTACTTGAGCCTGATCCACAATCATGTCATACATGAGGCTCAAATACTCATATTCAGCCAAGGGTGTTGGTCATTGGTATAGGTTAAACCAAACACGTTTCACTTTATTCCAGTAAACTCTTTTACTGAATAAAACAAATAACTCTTTATTCTAAATAGAATATTTACAAACATAACAGTTTACAAACCACGAGTTTTAGGACATAAAACCCAACATATAGAAGGTTCATTAAAAACTTTTCAAAGATCTCCAAACCTTTGTGTGAGCTTCTAGAGCTGAATAAGCCATTCATCTTCTCTAAAGAATGTTTACTAGCCTGGACAACCCTTGAGGAAGCATTAGTCAAAGCACCTATTATAGTGGGACCAAATTGGGACCTTCCATTTGAAATGTTATGTGATGCAAGTGACTATGCTGTAGGGGTTATGCTAGGACAGAAGATTGACAAACTAACACACCCTGTATACTATGCTAGTAAGACACTTAATGAGGCACAATGTAATTACACAACCACGGAAAAGGAAATGCTAGTTGTAATGTTTGCCTGCGAGAAGTTTAGGAATTACATTGTAGACACTAGGACAATCGTGTACACTGATCATTCTGCACTAAAATACCTTATGAGGAAGGTTGATGCTAAGCCTAGGTTGATTAGATGGGTGTTGTTGCTGCAGGAGTTTGATCTAGACATTAGAGATAAGAAAGGCTGTGAAAATGTGGTTGCGGATCATCTTTCCAGATTGCAACATAATTGCGATAACATTGCGGAAACCGCAATTTCTGATGCATTTATCGATGAGCATGTCTTTGTGTTAGCACATCGTGATAACGATGAGGAACCTTGGTTTGCTGATATTGCTAACTTCCTTGCATCGCAGGTACTACCAACTTTCAAGGGAGGCCAAGAGAAGAAGAGTTTCCTACATGAAGCTAGGAAGTTTATATGGGACGATCCCACACTTTACAGAACATGTGCAGATGGTTTGTTGAGGAAGTGTGTGTCAGCTGCTGAGGCGAAGTCTGTGCTGCAGCACTGCCATACAGCCCCCTATGGTGGACACTTTGGTGGCCAGAGAACAGCTGCGAAGGTGTTCCAGAGTGGCTACTATTGGCCCACCATCTTCAAAGATGCTCACGAGTACGCACACAGCTGTGATGAATGCCAAAGAACAGGTAACCTTAGTCGGAAGGATGAGATGCCTCTCACTTACATCTTAGAGTTGGAGCTCTTTGATGTGTGGGGCATTGACTTCATGGGACCATTTCCCCCATCAGCAGGTAACCTTTACATACTTGTAGCTGTAGACTATGTATCTAAATGGGTAGAAGCCATAGCATGTCCAAACAATGATGCCAAAACAGTCATTAAGTTCCTCAATAGACATATTTTTACTAGGTTTGGTACACCTCGTGCTATAATTAGTGATGAAGGGACACACTTCATTAATAAAGCTATGGAGAAAGTGCTGGCTAAATATAATGTTAGACATAGGGTAGCCACCCCTTATCACCCACATTCGAATGGTCAAGCTGAAATTTCAAATAGGGAGATTAAAAACATACTCGAAAAAGTGGTCAAACCCAATAGAAAAGTGATAACTCCATTTTGGAGCTATTAAATACGTCTTAATTATAGCTAAAGTCCGCTTTCAATTGATTAAATATATCTCTTTTGTAGGAGAAAAGCGACAAAGAGCTCGTGCGTCCGTTGGGCATGTTCGAGAGCTTAAAGTGGAGTTTTAGCGCCCCGGGAATGCATCGGGAAGAGGGGAACTTGTTCCGTGAAGAAACGGGCCAAAACAGCCTTGGAGAGGCAAAGTTTCAGCCCCAAACCCGAGAGCCAGCGTCGAGCTATAGCGTCGAGACGCTGGCTCGACGCTGGAAAAACCCGAGAGCAAGCGTCGAGTGATAGCGTCGAGACGCTAGCTCGACGCTGCCCTGGCGTCGAGACCCTGCTTGGCGTCGAGACGCTCCGGAGGAGGCGCGCGCAGGAAATTTATCGGGGCAGCGTCGCAACGCTGGCCTTGCGTCGCGACGCCATCGCGAGCGCGCGCGCGGAAAACTTAGGGCACAGCGTCGAGACGCTGGCCTAGCGTCTCGACGCTACGACGAAGGCAGTAGCTAAAAGACGATTTTTCTACACATTTTGAAAAATCTGGATCTTCTTCATCTCCCAACGGAATCCGGCGATTTTAGTCTTCTTCTTCCCCATTTTCTCTCTATTTTCCGTGGAGCTCCGCCATTGTTGGCATGCTTGTGAGCTCCACTTTCCTTTGTAATATTTAGACGAATCCTTCCATGGTCGTGGTTGGAGCGGGATTGACGCACCGCGCCATGAGCGGCTAAGGTAAGGGTGACGGTTTGGGATTTGTTTAGGGGATTTTGTTAGACACTCATGCTTTGATAATCTGAGTATAATTTTGCATATTGGAATCTGATTATTAGCATCTGTTTACCTTGCTTAATCCAACGCACATGCTAAAATACGTTGATTGACACTCGGGTAGTTTCGCATGTTGTGTATGTTAAAGAGTAGCGATGCCGTGCCTCTCACTGCTCGACTAACTAACACAGGTAAATAGAACTAAATCGAAGTATCGGGTCGGGTAGGATAATTGTTGATTGCATACAGCGTTTGCGGGCAATCTATTAGCAATTAGAATTCACGCTCGAATGTTTGTCGCGGTTAGCTAGTGACTGTCTAAATTCATCTTAGGACTGATCATCTTAATGTGAGCTTAGATAACGTGTAATTAGAACTGTGTGGTTTAATTAAAATCCATGGAGTCGGCTACTTTGGGGCTTCTCTGGTAGTCGTCCGCGTGCTCAATAAACTGTATTCCATGTTATTAGCGTTAAATGATAAGCTGAATGTTGTCTAACAATTGATCCCTAGACTCCCCAAACCGCGCACACGTTCTTCATATTATTTCCTTCTTTCGTTAGCTTTCTTACTATTTCTCTTGCATGATTAAAACCCCCCGTTACCAATTAATCAATTTAATCTAAATTTCACTAGTAAATTCATTCTTCCTATTCCTTGGATCGACCCTGTTGCCACTGGCTGCAAAGCCTTGGTCATAGGCATTATAAATCGTATTTTGGCAAGCCTCGACAGCTTGAGATTAGGCGGATATTCAAAATTCCGCCCACCAAAATTGGCGCCGCTGCCGGGGAATAGGCAATTGATTGAATTTATGATTGAAGTTTGAGTTTGATTTATTGATGGTTGACTGAAATTTTTTTCTGTTTGTATATTGTATGTTTGGAATTTTTGTTTGTGTATGACCCGTTCCTTTGAGGGTAGATTGCAGTTTATTCCAGAAATTGACAGAGAGGAGCGGCGGTTACGTAGAGAAGCCCGGGAGGGGCAAAGACCGATTGAGGAGGAAGAAGGCAATCCCTTCTTATTTGACGAGATGGCGCAAGGTGAAGCGCCACGGACGCTTAAGCAACTGGCAGCGCCAGACCTGAACCTGCAGCCTTTGTGCATTAACTACCCCGTGGTAGCAGGTAACTTCGAGTTGAAATCTGGTTTAATTCACCAGTTACCTTCTTTCCATGGCAACGCAGGTGAGGACGCGAACAAACATCTGATGGAGTTCCATTGCGTCTGCGCGGGGATGAAGCCCGCAGGGGTCACGGAGGAGCAGCTGAACATGAGGGCATTCCCCTTCACGCTCAAGGATAAGGCCAAGGATTGGCTGTACTATTTGCCTTCCGGATCCATCACCACGTGGCAGGATATGAAGCGGGTATTTTTGGAGAAATACTTTCCCGCGTCCTTAGCCACTACTCTGCGGAAGAGGATATATGGGATCACCCAGGATGTAGGTGAGTCCCTGCACGAATACTGGGAACGCTTCGGGCGCCTGTGCGCGAGCTTCCCACATCATCAGATTGCCGATCAGTTGTTGATCCAGTACTTTTATGAGGGGATGACGCCCCATGACCGGCAGATGATCGATGCAGCGAGTGGCGGGGCACTGATTGACAAGACCCCAGTTGAGGCCAAGCAGTTGATTGCAAACATGGCCACCAACTCGCAGCAATTCGGTATTCGGGGGCAAGGACAAGTGCACAGCGTGGCTCAGAGCCACGAGATGACTGAAATGAGGGCCCAGGTGGCCGAGATAGGAAATATGTTAAAGAAAATCGTTGGAGGACACCGTGAGGATGCGGAGGTCAACGCGATCGGGGGGTATGCTTCCAACCCAAGGAAGTACGACCCATATGCTAACACTTACAACCCCGGTTGGCGCGACCATCCTAATTTCAGCTATGGGAATAGGGAAGGACAAACTCGCTTCCAAGGCCAGTCCCAGGATAGGCCTAATTCTTCCACCCAGGCTCAAGCCTCGAGCTCCTCCAGCTCACTTGAAGAGATGGTACGGACCATCGTGACTAGCACCAGCCAGTTCCAGAAAGAGGCTCGAGAAGAGCTCAATTCTCACAAGGCAGAGCTGCAGAATTTGAACAAGCAGCTGACACAGATGGCGGTGTCTATTAGTAAGATTGAGAGCAAGAGCTCGGGGAAGCTTCCTTCCCAAACTACAGTAAACTCATGTGAAAACGTGAGTGCCATTCAGCTGCGCAGTGGGAAGTCACTTTCCACCAGAGCTGCGAAGGAAGCCACGGACAGCTTGAACAAGTCCGCCCCGACTGCTCCCGAGACTCGGAATGAGAAAAGAAATGAGAAGGTCAGTGTACCTGTGGATGTTGCCAAAGCACCATTCCCGAGTAGGCTTGCGAAGCCTACTTTGGAATCTGATGATGAGGAGGTCCTGCGAACCTTCCAAAAGGTGATGGTAAATATCCCGCTCCTAGAGGCAGTCAGTCAAGTGCCCAAATATGCAAAATTCCTAAGGAGCTGGTGCACTACGAAGAGGAAGTCCAGAGGGACTGAGAAAAAGAAAGAAAACGTCTCTGCCATACTCCCAGGTACGTTGCCTGCAAAGTGCAACGATCCAGGTACCTTTACTATCCCTTGCACTATAGGTAGTAAAATTGTTCATAATGCCATGTTAGACCTAGGAGCCTCTGTTAATGTTATGTCTTATGCATTGTATCGTGAACTGAATTTAAATGAAATGCATGAATGTAATGTTTCTGTTCAGTTGGCTAATGGGTCGAGCATCTGTCCTAGGGGGAAGGTAGAGGATGTTCTAGTTAGAGTTGGGAATATGACGTTTCCCGCTGATTTCCTTGTTTTAGATATGAATGAAAACTCATCGCATGCTTCGTCCTCCATGTTGTTAGGACGTCCCTTTCTTAAGACCGCTAGGGTCAAAATTGATGTGTTTAAGGGCGTTGTTTCTCTGGAGTTTGATGATACTTTGCATGAGTTCTCTTTATTTGGAAAATCTGCTGGAAATGTCTCTGTTTGTGAGCATGATGAGAATGGGAGTCTACCCTCGCGCTTGAGGGATGGTTCCCATGTCTCTGTTAAAATTTCTGATTTAAATTTGTTTGATGACACTGCTGGTTTTTGTACTAACACTGCTGATATTCACGTGCCCGAGGCACGAAGAGTGCAAAATATTTTTCAGGAGGATGGTGGAAAAGGTGTGGCCATGGACAAGTATGGATCGTCCCCCGCACCTACAGACTATGGATGAGTCTGTCGAGAGAATACAGTCGAGCAACCGACTTTAAAAATTCTGCGCTTCTCGGAGGCACCCGAGTGTTGAACTGTTTTTTATGTTTTAGTTTAGTTTTATTGCCTTTTTAGATTAATTTAGTTTTAATTAGCTTGCTGTTTTTTTTTAGGAATCAAGGAAGAGAAGGCAAATTTTGGGCTCTGATGGGATTATGTGCCGCTTCCTCGCCCTCGCCAGCTTCACCAAGAGTCAGGGAAGTGTATTTCTTCTTCCCTTTTACTTTGTTGTATCTGACTGGTTGGCATTGAGGACAATGCCAAATTTTGAAGTTGGGGGTGGAGTAGTCCGATGGATGTGCATGTGTAGTTTGTTGAGCAGTGCTATGAGATATTGAAGTGCTTGGGACTCTGTTTATTGTTTTCTGACTGTGATAGCCTAGGAAATGCATGTTGGAAATCTGAGCATGTTCATAATCGAGTTTTTGCATGAGTTTTGTGTTTATTAGGTTCATGTCAAAAATTTTAAAATTTTTTCTGTTGCTCCCTTGCACTTATCGCGCACTTAGCAACTTCTCCCTAGATTCCGTATGCTTGGTTTACCGCATGTTTAGCTAATTCTCGTTGTCACCCCGAAAGGCACCCCTAGGTAGCTTGTTGCATGAGAGTTAGTAGTTAGTTAATTGAGAAAGCATGTGCTTAGCCTAATAAAAAAAAAATAGAAAAGCATGTTTGGTAGAAAAATTCCTCTCGAGGCGCTCCTCCTTCTTATTAGCGCTTAAAAGAAGTGAGCGTCAGTCCTTAAAAACGTGAAGTTTTATGCATGAATTTGACGTGTTAGGCAGCTCGAGTAGGAAAGAAAAAGAAATGAAAGGTTGGTTCAAAGAACCCAAAATAAAAAGAGTACAAAGTACTTTTGAAAAGAAAGAAAAAGAATGAGAAAATAATTAGGTCTCTTAATTTGCTTCTTTCTCTCGTGTAAGTCAAGTGTAGCTGTTCTTAAACGCTAGAAGTAGGGGGAAAACGGGATGTGCGTTGCATGCTGGTTTTCCGGGTTTACGTGAGTTTAGGAGTGGTTGTCTAGCACACACACACGTTAGGGGGCAAGAGTTAATTTTTGATATGTCCTAGTTAATACATGAACAAATGCTTCCATGATTATACTCGTGTTTAAATTTCAATATGCATGGAGGTTTGAGTTAGAATATATGTAAACGCGTCCTTAGAGTCAATGTCTTTGTAGTGCTTGCTCGAGGACTAGCAATGTTTAAGTTGGGGGTGTTTGATAACTCCATTTTGGAGCTATTAAATACGTCCTAATTATAGCTAAAGTCCGCTTTCAATTGATTAAATATATCTCTTTTGTAGGAGAAAAGCGGCAAAGAGCTCGTGCGTCCGTTGGGCATGTTCGAGAGCTTAAAGTGGAGTTTTAGCGCCCCGGGAATGCATCGGGAAGAGGGGAACTTGTTCCGTGAAGAAACGGGCCAAAACAGCCTTGGAGAGGCAAAGTTTCAGCCCCAAACCCGAGAGCCAGCGTCAAGCTATAGCGTCGAGACGCTGGCTCGACGCTGGAAAAACCCGAGAGCAAGCGTCGAGTGATAGCGTCGAGACGCTAGCTCGACGCTGCCCTGGCGTCGAGACCCTGCTTGGCGTCGAGACGCTCCGGAGGAGGCGCGAGCAGGAAATTTATCGGGGCAGCGTCGCGACGCTGGCCTTGCGTCGCGACGTCATCGCGAGCGCGCGCGCGGAAAACTTAGGGCACAGCGTCGAGACGCTGGCCTAGCGTCTCGACGCTACGACGAAGGCAGTAGCTAAAAGACGATTTTTCTGCACATTTTGAAAAATCTGGATCTTCTTCATCTCTCAACGGAATCCGGCGATTTTAGTCTTCTTCTTCCCCATTTTCTCTCTATTTTCCGTGGAGCTCCGCCATTGTTGGCATGCTTGTGAGCTCCACTTTCCTTTGTAATATTTAGACGAATCCTTCCATGGCCGTGGTTGGAGCGGGATTGACGCACCGCGCCATGAGCGGCTAAGGTAAGGGTGACGGTTTGGGATTTGTTTAGGGGATTTTGTTAGACACTCATGCTTTGATAATCTGAGTATAATTTTGCATATTGGAATCTGATTATTAGCATCTTTTTACCTTGCTTAATCCAACGCACATGCTAAAATACGTTGATTGACACTCGGGTAGTTTCGCATGTTGTGTATGTTAAAGAGTAGCGATGTCGTGCCTCTCACTGCTCGACTAAGTAACACAGGTAAATAGAACTAAATCGAAGTATCGGGTCGGGTAGGATAATTGTTGATTGCATACAGCGTTTGCGGGCAATCTATTAGCAATTAGAATTCACGCTCGAATGTTTGTCGCGGTTAGCTAGTGACTGTCTAAATTCATCTTAGGACTGATCATCTTAATGTGAGCTTAGATAACGTGTAATTAGAACTGTGTGGTCTAATTAAAATCCATGGAGTCGGCTACTTTGGGGCTTCTCTGGTAGTCGTCCGCGTGCTCAATAAACTGTATTCCATGTTATTAGCGTTAAATGATAAGCTGAATGTTGTCTAACAATTGATCCCTAGACTCCCCAAACCGCGCACACGTTCTTCATATTATTTCCTTCTTTCGTTAGCTTTCTTACTATTTCTCTTGCATGATTAAAACCCCCCGTTACCAATTAATCAATTTAATCTAAATTTCACTAGTAAATTCATTCTTCCTATTCCTTGGATCGACCCTGTTGCCACTGGCTGCAAAGCCTTGGTCATAGGCATTATAAATCGTATTTTGGCAAGCCTCGACAGCTTGAGATTAGGCGGATATTCAAAATTCCGCCCACCAAAAAGATTGGTCGTTTAAACTCGAGGATGCACTTTGGGCATATAAGACACCCCTAGGTATGTCTCCTTATAGACTTGTGTATGGCAAAGCATGTCACTTACCATTCGAATTGGAAATTAAAGCATTTTGGGCCTTGAAAGAGCTGAATTATTGCGTGACCGATGCGGGAACATTGCGGTCTCTGCAATTACATGAGCTTGATGAGCTTAGACATATGTCCTATGAAAATGCTAAAATGTATAAGGAAAAGACTAAGATTTGGCATGACAGTAGACTTAGGATTAAGGACTTTAAGAAAGGCCAGCATGTCTTGTTATTTAACTCAAGGTTGAGATTATTTCCAGGCAAACTTAAGTCCAGATGGTCAGGTCCTTTTGTGATAACTAATGTGTTTGTTCATGGCGCAGTTGAGATTAGGAACCTGCAGCACGGGCAACCGTTCATGGTTAATGGTTCACGATTGAAGCATTATTATGAGGAAGGGGATGTGAAGACTCTCTCGGCCTTCCTCTTAGCTGAAACTTGAAAATAAAACCGAGAGAGGATGAGTGATTGTTGTGCTCATCCATGCGAGGCTATGCCTTAGTTTATTTTTTGCTATTTTTTCGGTTGTTGTGTGTACATGTTTATGTGTGATTTTTGTTAAGAATTTGATGTTGATTTTATTTCTTTTAATAGGAGATCGAAAGAGGAAATCAAGGAGATGAATCCGGGATAAAAAATCGGGGAAAATATCGGGCCAAATCGCAGATTAAATTGAGAAGATATTGGCAGTTGAAACGAGGAAATCTCCAACGGCCATTTAATTGCGGTGGATTTGCTAAAACAGCAACAGAAATAGCCGTTGGAATTTCCATCATTACAAATAGCCGTTAGAAGCGCTATGGCCCGTACGTTTCCCTCATTCTCTGAACTTCAAGAAATCTCTCTCTTCTTCCTCTGCAATCCCTCTTTCCAGATTTCTCCGATTCCACCATGGTGCTGACAAGGGCTGAGAGATCTGCCTCCAAGAAGAAGGCCGCTGAAGCAGAATTCGCTGCGAGAGAGGCACTCCTTGCCTTGGCAGACGCCGAAGCCGCACGAACCGAACGCCTTCCCAAGCTCCCTGTCCGCAGGAAGAAATGGAAGGTAGTGACGGAGATCCCTGCTGGGCCATCTGAACCAGCAGGAACGCCCAAGAAGAGGAAGTGGAAGATGGTTGTTGACGAGGCAGCAATCAAGAAGAAGACTCCCTCTGTGGAGAGTCAAGAAAGTGGCCGTCCATCCTACGAGACGGCCAGGCAAAGCCATTCTCCATCTCCACCGGCGCGAAGCCCCGAGCCTTCTCCATCTCCGCAGAGCTCTGAACGCTCTCCACCGCCGCAGAGCCCTGAGGCATCACCAGCCTCCCAGACGCCTGAACCTGAAATTCCAAGCGAAGAGCATCAAGAATCGGTGCAGGGCGATGAAGCAGCAGAGGAAGAAGAGGTCTTCTCTCCTTTGAGGGAAGTTAGCCCCGACAGCCCAGCAGAAGGGGATGATTCGATGGATGAGACATTGGGGGATTGCCTCCAACAGATCACAACCAAGGCAAGATTGAGAAAGAAAACCACCAAGGTTGTCAAGGCCAAACGGCCAAAGGCTTCGAAGAAGTCCAAGAAAAAGAAAGTCAGGGGTGAGCCTTCATCAAAGAAGGTTAGCAGTGAGCCCTCTCTGAAGAAGCTAAAGATCGAGGCTGCTGAATCAGCCAAAACAAAAGACAAGGGGAAAGCCAAGCTATACCCCGAAGATGAACCTCAATCTGTGAGGTATGTGTCTTCTGATGCTGAGTCAAGAGGCACTGAGCTGAGGAAGAGGGACCTGCTCCATGAGAAGGGTTTCCTTGACGCGTTGGCAGACCTGCAACAATTCTTGCGTGCAGGGATCACCAACCATGGCTGGGAAGAGCCGTGCAGACCGCCCATCCCCGCCTACTCCAGCATGGTGTACGATTTCTACGCCAACCTGATGAACCCTGAGGATGGCTTGTCTGTGGTCAGAGGAGTCGAGGTGGACTTCTCAGCTAAGGCGATCAATGAAGCCTATGGCCTCAAGGGGCAAAAGCACACTGACTATGCTAGGATCATCGATGCGCCAACTGAGGCTGTCCTGGAGGAAGCAATCCGGATCATCGGTCAACCTGAGGCAGCCTGGACGGTTTCACGCAATGGGAAGCACACTCTGATGAGTGCTACCCTCACAGCCAAGGCAGCTGTCTGGTTTTCCTTCGTGCGAAGAAGGTTGTCCCCAGTGACCCACGAGACCACCATCAACCAAGGCAGATCGCTGCTGGTTTATGCGATCATGAGGGGCCTCACGATCAACGTTGGCGAGGTCATTGCAGCCTCAATCGCAGACTGCGCCAAAAAGGGTAAGGGTCCACTTTTCTTTCCCAATACAATCACTAAGCTTTGCTTACGTGCAAGTGTACCAATCGAGCGGATGGAAAGGCAGCTGGCCTATACGGGGCACCTGGAATTGCCTACAGCCCTGAGGATGCGCAGAAAGGGGAACATGGAGTTTGAGTTAGACGGCCTGGCTGCTGCTCAATCTCTGTCAATGGCATGTCTGATGGACTTGCAGAAGAAGATGGCTCAATGGGCTACATATGCGCAGGCAAGGGATAAGGATGTTGCTGACCAATTGGGCTGCATCTTTCCTGAGTTCCCCACGGACCTATTGACACCATGGGCGCCTCCAAGACCATGGAGGGATGATGATGCTGAGGACATCTGAGTGCTAGGTTGAAGAGCACTCAAGGGAGTATTTCTGTTCCCTAAAGAAAAAAATCAAACTGCTTTTCGTGAACTATGTGAATTCTGTTACTTTTGAGTACATTTTTAATCTGTCTTTAGTTCTGTTTTTCTATTGTTTAGAATTGCTTAGTGTAGCTAGATGGTATCTGTTTAGGTAGGTTGTTTTAGTTTTCCTGTTTGTTTAGAGGAGATGACTGGAAAGAGCATGAAACAAGGGTTGTTTACTGTTGTATCTGTCTATAGCTCCATTGCGAAATCCTTGCGGTCTCCGCAATTTTTGTTAGCAGTTGCATGTTTTAGACTGACTGATTAGCTAGGCTGGTTCTGTTTTAATTTTGTTCTTTTGCTGCTGTCTTGACTACCTTATATAGCCTATCTAAATGCATGATGGATGAGTGTCTTAAAGGCACCTTTGATAGTTTAAATTAGTCTCTCCATTTGCTTAGCATGCGTAGCTTTAAGTCCTTCACTTACTGTTTTTTCAAATTTCTGCTGTTGAGTTATTTACTTTAAGAATGTTCTGTCTATCCTTAGAACTTTTAGATTCTCTTTGTTTTACCCTAGACTAGATGCTTCTAGGATAAGTTTGGGGGTGTGCCACCTCAGACACTCATTGGGGACAATGAGTAGTTTAAGTTTGGGGGAGGCCACCCTAGGCCTAGGAACATTCCTCTCTTCCTTTAGACATAAGCATTCTTCTTCTCCTTTTTGAAAAAATGATGAACTGAAAAGAAAAAAAATGATGAAAAAATAGAATAAAGAGGGGTGTCTCTTTTAAAGTTGCTGAGTAATCAGTGCCAAGTGTGTAACCCACAAGTGGCATTGCATCAAAAGGCAGCCTAAGGAGAGGCTCCACCAAAGTAAGAAAGAAAAAAAAAAGAGAAAAAATAGGGAAGAAGAATGTATACCTAGGAGTTGCGACTTTGTGGCTTGGATGTCCTGAATAAAAAGAACTCTGATCCTCAATTAGCTAAGCACAAAGTTGTAGCGTCTAGGGTTGTTTAGGGAGATGAATGTATGTCCAATGTAGTGATGCCAGGGTTTAGGTTGTTCTCTAAATGTACTACTGTCACTGGTTAAAACTAAGACTGGCATGACTCTAAGGACTCCTAGGTAGCTCAAAAGTAAAAGTTAGAAGCATGTACTGAGTCTGGGGTAAAGCTAGGTAGAATTTGAAACCTTAGGGATAGTTGCATTATATGACAGAAGCAAGTAGATCAGCTGTAAGGAGTTAATGAAACAGTGGGATCATTAGGCGAGCAAAGTCAGAAGAAGCAAAATGAGAGGGTAGTGCAAACTTAGAAGTGTGTCACAGGACAGCACTGCTATAGATAGGACCTTAGGGGAGTCAGCAAGTGGTTAGAGAGGATAAAACAGCAGCCTAAGTAAGTCCTTAGATTGCTCGAGGACGAGCAAAACCTTAAGTTTGGGGGTGTGTTACGTCTCCAAAAGAGCTTATTTTAGGACTTATTTGTGATAGAAAGTCGTGCATTTATAAGTATTTGTGATAGGATTTAGCTTGAATCTATGCTTATTTATGAGAATTAGGATAATGAAGCTAAATTAGGACTTGAATGCAAAAGGAAAGAAAAAGAATGAAAAACGAAGTTAGAAGAATGAAAACTGTGCATTGTGGAGGCATTGCGGAAACATTGCTAAAACCGCAATGTTTTAAGTGAAATCCGTAAGTTGACTAACCTTTTTCTGTTGTGATCCGATATTTCAGGGATTCGTTCTTTCTCCTCCAACCAAGTAGAAGTACGACGTTGAGAATGGATGGTTCTCCTTGGCCCAATCGCACCTGCAGAATACTATAAAAGGAGGTCAAAGTAGAGGGTTGAAACAGATTCGAAAGGCGTAGAAGTCTCTTCGCAGCTCAATTCTTCTTCTGTTTTTCTCTTCCGTCTGTGGGGTTGGAAAGCTTAGCTGTTGGAGTCGACAATCTGATAGAAAGGAGAGAAGATTCATCTTCTCTTCTGATTGGATTCATCCAAGCAAGGCTTACCTTTCTCTCCCTTCAGCCGAGGCATCTGCGTCGAAGCGATCACGCTCATCTTTATTGCTTTCTGTTTTAGTTTCCTATTTCCAGCACCGTTTGTTGTTATTTCTTTTCCATTAGTTAATCCATTTCATTTCGTTGCTTTCTGTCTTTATGTTAGTAACTCTAAGTCTTCATTTGTTCATTCAAACAATTGATTAATCAACGCACAATTCAGCATTTCACAATCTCTTTACTCGTCTCTGCCTACTGTTTTTCCTTTCTGTTTTATCTTTAATTCTCTTCTAAGCATGTCTACTTCATCTAATATTTCTGTTCTCTCTACATCCAGGAGTAGCTAAGTCACATAAGAGCATGCTAATGACAAAACTATAGGCTAAAACACGTGAACCAAGCATGTAGGATAGCTCTCGAATGCATTGATTGTATGTAAGCTTCATCCCACGGGCAATTTCGATTGGCCATCCATTTTGTCCAAAGAACTCCTAACCTCTGGAAGGAGTAAGAGTTCAGAGTCATACACTCATGCTAGCCTCTCAAGGTAGCCAGAAAACGACCTAGGAATAGGCGTTTTCCTAGTACAAATCATAACTTACTGTTTTAACAAGATGCTTAAGACCTTACTTGGACATGAGTAAACTAAAGAATCTAATGCATGAAATCGGAAGATACATGAGAATGAGTTAGTTTGATGCATAGAGAGTTGATCTACTGCTTGAGAATCGTGTGAAAAAGTCTATAGGTTAGTCGTTAGTAGCCCTTGTTTTCACATTTTGCACACTTTGGCTGTTAAGAACATTGCGGTAGCATTGCTGTTCTCGCAATTCCCTTAGTTAGATTCTGTTTTAGCCAATTTCACCTTCGTTTATTAATCTCTTCTCTTTTCATTTGAGTTTATCATTGGCTTGCACTTGTTTATGTTGTTATCCTTTACATATTCCGTAGTAATTAGGCAATTAAAAACCAAATCTACCCCATCAATTCCACCCATTCTTGCTTAACAATCCACTTCGCGAGTAACTAATAATAAATCTCTGTGGGCAAACGAATGAAAAAATACTCATTACTTGCTACAAGATCATGTATGCTTGCATGTTCTGAGTGCTCTATTCTTGCATCTTTACTTACACATTGAGCACGCAACAGGTGTCCGGCACATGTGTTGGTGCCCAATCCAAAGAAGTTGGAACATCGTTCAAAATTATGCCTATTCGTAGGCTACCCCAAGGAAATGAAAGGTGGTCTATTTTACGATCCTCAACAAGATAAGGTGCTTGTATCGACAAACACCACGTTCTTAGAGGAAGACCACATGAGAGATCATGAACCTTCGAGCAAAATTGCTTTGACCGAACTTTCCAGGAAAGCTACAGATGGGTCAACAAGAGTTGTTGATCAGGCTGGTCCTTCTCAAGAGTTGAGAATACCTCGACGTAGTGGGAGGGATGTGAGACAACCCGACCGCTACATGGGTTTAACAGAAACCCAGGTCGTCATACATGATGACGGCGTTGAGGATCCATTGACCTTTAAACAGGCAATGAATGACATAGATAAGGACCAGTAGCTTAAAGCCATGGAGTCGATGTACTTCAATTCGGTCTGGGATCTTGTAGAGCAACCTGATGGTGAAAGACCTATCGGTTGCAAGTGGATCTACAAGAGGAAACGAGACCAAGCCGGTAAGGTGCAAACCTTTAAGGCTTGACTTGTGGCAAAGGGTTATTCACAGAGGGAAGGGGTGGACTATGAAGAAACCTTCTCCCCTGTTGCCATGTTAAAGTCGATTAGAATACTCTTGTCCATTGCCACATTTTATGATTATGAAATTTGGCAATTGGATGTCAAGACAGCCTTTCTGATTGGCAATCTTGAAGAGAGTATTTATATGGCTCAACCAGAGGGGTTCATAATTCAGGGTCAAAAGCAAAAGTTTTGCAAGCTTAATCGATCCATTTATGGGTTGAAGCAATCGTCTAGATCCTGGAATATAAGGTTTGATACTGCGATCAAATCATATGGCTTTGAACAAAATGTTGACGAACCTTGTGTCTACAAGAAAATAGTCAATTTTGTTGTAGCTTTCTTAGTCTTATATGTAGATGATATCCTACTCATTGGGAATGATGTACGATTCCTGACTGACGTTAAGCAATGGCTAGCGACCCAATTCCAAATGAAATATTTGGGAGAGGCTCAGTTTGTTCTAGGGATTCAAATCGTAAGGAATCGTAAGAACAAAATGTTAGCGCTGTCTCAAGCATCTTATATCGACAAGGTGTTGATACGATATTCGATGCAGAATTCCAAGAAGGGTTCTTTACCTTTCATGCATGGAATTCAATTGTCAAAGGAAGAGTGTCCTAAGACACCTCAAGAAGTTGAGGATATGAGACGAATTCCTTATGCATCAGCAGTCGGTAGTCTGATGTACGCCATGTTATGTACACGACCCGACATATGCTATGCAGTGGGAATTATCAGTAGGTATCAGTCCAATCCAGGATATGATCATTGGACTGCCGTTAAACACATCCTCAAGTATCTTCGGAGAACGATGGACTATGTGCTCGTGTATGGCGCGAAGGATTTGATCCTTATAGGATACACTGACTCTGATTTTCAAACCGATAAGGATTCGAGGAAATCCACATCCGGATCAGTGTTCACTCTTAACGGAGGGGCAATAGTATGGTGGAGTATAAAGCAAGGTTGTATTGCTGACTCCACCATGGAAGCTGAGTATGTCGCGGCTTGCGAAGCTGCGAAAGAGGTTGTATGGCTTAGAAAGTTCTTGACAGATTTGGAAGTTGTTCCAAATATAAATTTGCCTATCACACTTTATTGTGATAATACTGGTGCTGTGGCAAAATTCAAGAGAATCAAGAAGCCATAAGCGTGGAAAACACATTGAGCGAAAATATAATCTCATCAGAGAGATAGTGTTATGAGGAGACGTGATTGTCACGTAGTATGCCTCAAAGCACATTAATGTTGATTCGTTTACAAAGTCCCTCACGGCTAAAGTGTTCGAGAGGCACCTAGTGAGTCTAGGACTGCGAGTTGTACAGTAGGATAGTGGGAGAAAAGTCATGGATATATTTGATATTCCAGTTTTTCTCATCCAACATGTAATACTCCACTAGCGTTTTAGTCCAAGTGGGAGTTTGTTGGGTTTTATGTCCTAAAACTCGTGGTTTGTAAACTGGATATATATTCTATTTTGCAATAAATTTGTTATTGAGTTTTATTCAGTAAAGTTGTTATTGAATAAAGTGAATTGTGTTTAATTTTTAACCTAACTCCGATAAACAAAGAACCCATGGCTATAGGTTGTATACTTGAACTTCATGTATGACATGATTGTGGATCAAGTTCAAGTAATAGCCAGAACGGTCTATAGTATAGGGATAAGGTTGGGTACCTTATCATGGGGGCACTATTGGACGCGGCCCACTTTGTATAGTACAGACGATGTGATCTGAAATCGTTCATGTGGAGACATGTGAGTGGGGGCGTCCTATGCAATGAGTTTGCATAAGACTGAACCGCGAAACAAGTCACTCTTTCTTTACAACTCCGTTTACTGTAAAGACCGACTTTTTCATATGATGACCTAGGTAACTTGATCTGAATCCTGAGCACGCTATGAACTCCTGTTTATTCGGGCTTATCCTTTGACTTGTATGGGTGAGAGTGGCCCGAGATCGCCGACTCAATAAGCCTACCATCTTGGGGATAAGACCGGGTAGGTAGCTGGGAACATAGTCCTGCGAGATGGAATTCACTCATACCCGCCTTTAGGGATTAGTAGAGAGGTTGTTCCCTGAAGTGCTGACTCCGGGTCTTGAACTAGGGATTCCACCCTCTCATTGGCCCAAGAGGGACTTGGTATAGTGATGAGATCACTTACCAATCGGTTTGGTGGTTGGACCACAAACCAATAGTTCATTAGAGGATCAGTGGGACTTAAGGAACAAGAAGTAATTACGGGGGTAAAACGGTTATTTTGACCCTGCTGTAATTACGAACGACCTGTGAAGGATCGACTTACTAATGATGGTTATATCAAGAGGACAAAAATATATCTACGGTGAGGAGAGTGCAGCCCTTGGACTTTAGTGGAGTCTCTAGGGTTAACGAATGTTGGTTAGCTTGGTTAAAGAGTTTAACCGGTTAATCTCGTATCATTGGAGCTCATGATCTGTAGGTCTTTTAGGTTCTCCTGGCTAGTGTTACGTCTCCAAAAGTGCATATTTTAGGGACTTGTTTGCTATAGAATGATGTACACTCTTAAGCGTTTTTGATAGAATTAAGTCTAAACATGTGCATATATATGAGAATTTATAGAATGAAGCTAAAACAGGACTTATGTGTAAAAGGAAGCTAAAAGAATCAAAAACAAAGCTAAAGAGTTGGAATTTATGTATTGCAGGAATATTGCGAAAACATTGTTGTCTCAGCAATGTTTTAAGTGAAGTTGTTAAGTTGTCTAACCGTCCGCCGTTTTGTTGCGATCTTTCAGCCGTCAAATTGCTCTCCTGCTGCCACGTGGAAGGTCGTCGTTCAGAATGGATGGTTCTCTGGTAACGATATTTTTGAACTATCGCTATAAACTCAAGCTGTCGAGGCTTGCCAAAATAAATTTATAAACCCGTAGCTTTTAGCTTTGCAGCTAGCGGTAACGGGGTCGAACCACAAAGAGGGAATAAAATTGAGGATTAATTGTTTAAGATGTGATTAGGTTAGTTGGTAAGGTTGTCACAAAAAGGGGGGTTTTAATCATGCAATGTAGAGAAAAGTGCTAACGGAAAAGTAATAAACTTGAGAATGAAGAGTGTTGGATTTGGGGAATTTTCGGGATCTTGCTAAGCATTTTAACATTTATCATTTAATTCTAAGGTAAGGCTAATTGATTATAATATGCACACGGTCAGTTACCCGAGAAACCCCAAGGTAACCGGCTCCATAGAAATTAATTAGACCACACAGTTCTAATCAAACATTATCTAAAGTTGCATTAGGGTGATCTGCCCCAAATTTGACTCTAGATAGTCACTAACATACCGCGACGAACATTCAAACATGTAATTTAATTGCTAGTAGATTGCCCGCCAACGCTGTATGCAATCAACAACTATCATACACGACTCGATACTCCGATTTAGTTTTGTCTATCTGTGTTACTTAGTCGAGCAGTGAGAGGCACGGCATCGCTACTCTTTAACATACACAACATGCAAGATGACTCGAGTGTCAATCGTCGAAATCTAACATGCGCGTTGGATTAAGCAAGATAGACAAATGCATTCATACTCAAAGCCAAATCAGAACCATTAAGCATACATTATCAAAACATTAGAAACTTAGCAAAAATCCCTAATTAACCCAAATCCAAGCACAAGTACCTTAGCCAATCATGGAGGTTTGGAGTTCCAACACTCCCATGGAAGCTTTGGGCATCATCCTCAAGCTAAAATACAAGAAATAAGCTCCAAAAGGCCACAAATGGCGGAGAAAATGAAGAAGAACCGAGAGGAGAAGCTTGGAGAAGATGGAGGATGAAAGAAATTGCTGCAAAATAAACGTTTTCACGCTTTTAAAGCTCGGAGCGTCGAGACGCTAGGCCAGCGTCTCGACGCTGTGCCCTAAGTTGGCTGCTGCGCGCGCGGGGTAGCGTCGAGACGCGCGCGCGGCGTCGAGACGCTGCGCGCGGCGTCGAGCGAGCGTCGAGACGCTTGCGCTCGACGCTTGCTCTCGGGTGGATCTTCAGAATCACGCTTCAGACTTCGGGGCGTCTCGACGCTAGGCCAGCGTCTCGACGCTGTCGGCGTTGAGCGACACGGGCGAGGGCGCGCGGGCGCGCGCGGACATGGGCGAGGCGGAGCGGGCGGAGCGCGCGGGCGCGAGGCGAGGCGGCGCGCGCGGGCGCGCGCGCGTCTGGCCGTCTGGGTGCGGGCGTGCGGTGCGTGCGGCGCGCGCGGGTGTGCGGTGCGTGCGGGTGCGCGCGCGTTGGGCGCCTGGGCGCTGGGCGCCGGCGCTTGGGCGCTGCCCTCTCGGCTCTTAGCCCACTTTTGGGTCGTTTTGGCTCCCGAGCTCCGTTTGGCCTATCGTTTTGACCCGAACACTTCCCGAAACATGTTAAATGACCTTTTTAGCCCCGAAAATCATCAATGGACTTCCCGAGCTCTTCACCATGAAATCACCTACAAGGAAGCATTTTAATCAATATAAATCATGGTTTTAGCTAGAATTAGGGACATTAAGATAGCTCCAAAATGGAGTTATCAAACACCCCCAACTTAAATCTTGCTAGTCCTCGAGCAAGGCTAATAAAGAATTTGACTCAAAAGGACCATGCATACATGCTTACAATTCAAACCTCAATGCTTTTTACAAATCTAAACAAAACATAATCATGAAAGCATCCGGCGCATGCATTTAATCAAGAACACATCAAAAATTAACTATCGCTCCCTAACGTGTGTGTGTGCTAGCCAACCTATCCTAAACCATCGTAAGCCTGGAAAAACCACATGCAACATATCATCCCGTTTTCCCCCTACTTCTAGCATTTAAGAACAGTCTACACTTGATCACATAAGAGAGAGCAATGAATTAAAATGCCTAACATGATTTTCTCGTACTTTTTCTCTTTTTGAGTACTTTGTACTCTTTGTTATGGTTCTTTGAACCTAACTTTATTTTCTTTTTCTTTCCAATCCCGAGTTGCCTAACATGTCAAGCTTGGGTCTAAGCTTCACATTTTTAAGGACTAACGCTCACTTCTTAAATGCGCACTTTAAAAAGGAGGAACGCCTCGGGAGAATTTTCTAACCAACATGCTTTTCTGTTTTTTTTTTTTATTATTATTAGGCTTAATTAACTACTAACTCTCATGCAACAAGCTACCCTAGGGGTGCCTTTCGGGGTGACAACAAGAATTAATGCTACATGCAATCAACTAAGCCTACGGAGATTAAGACGAGGTTGCTAAGTGCTCGATAGATGCAAGGGAGCAACAGAAAAAAAATTTAAAATTTTTGACGTGAACCTAATAAATGCAAAACACCATCATGCAAAAACTAGATTACGCAAATGCTCAGATTCCAAAAAGACACTTCCTAGATCGTCATAATTAGAAAGCATATAAACAGAGTCCCAAGCACTTCAAATTCAAAATTAACACTGCTCAACGAACTACACATGCATATCAAGAACATCCAATTCCACCCCCAACTTCAGAAGATAGCATTGTCCTCAATGCTTCTCTATCAGATACACAAAAGTAAAGGGAAAAGAAAAACGACACTTCCCTGATCTTTGTGAAGCTGGCGAGGGGAAAGAGGCGGTGCGTCCCTTATCGGAGCCCAATTTCCTCAACTTCTCCTTATTTCCTAAAAAAAAAACAGCAAGCTAAATTAAGCTAAAGTATACTACGAAACTAAACTAAAACAACGATAAACTAAATGACAGAAAAACAGTTCAACACTCGGGTGCCTCCGAGAAGCGCAGAATTTTTAAAGTCGTTTGCTCGACTGAATTCACTCAACGAACTCATCCATACTCTGACAGCGCGGGGGACGTCCCAGACATGTCCTCGTCCACACTGTTCCTACAAACATCATTTAAACACATTTTTTCTCTTCGTGCTTTGAGCACGCGAACATCATCATTGTTAGTGCAATAAAAAACAGCACCATTATCATTCAAGTCTAAGTCTTTTTTCCTAACAGAAGCAAAAGAATAGTCCCTCAAGCGCGAGGTCAAATTCTCTTCCTTCACACAACCCACAGATTTTGTTTTTCCATTCTCATCATACACAAAAGATGTAGACTCATTCATAAAAAATTCATGCACATTTCCATCAAATCCTATAGAAAAGGAATCCCTATCAACATCAATCTTGACCTTAGCGGTCTTCATAAATGGGCGTCCTAGTAAGATAGGAGAGGAAACATGCAAAGAATTTTTGTTCGTATTAAGCACATGGAAATCACATGGAAACAACAAATCTTCCACTTTAACCAAAATGTCCTCAATTTTCCCTAATGGTCGCATACAAGATTGATCGGCTAGTTGAACAACTACATTAGACTCAATTAAATTGCATGGTTTAAGCTCTTTAAACACATCAGCAGACATGACGTTAATTGAGGAACCGAGATCTAGCATGGCATTTTCAATCAGCTTATTACCAATAGTGCATGGGATAGTAAACGTACCAGGATCGACGCACTTTGGTGGAAGCGTACCTTGGAAAATTGCGGAGACAATGTCGTTCTTTTTCTCATCATTCTTGTCCATCTTTTCATTCTCAAGATGGCTTGGGGAACATTCAATCGGCTTCCCCTTTTTCTCAACTGGAGGCAACAAACGGCTTGGGAAAGGAGCCTTGGGCATGTAGCCTTTCAAGCTCGGGGGTGCATCCAACTGAGCTTCCTTCCCTCTTGACTCAAGATCCTCGATCTTTTGCTCAACCTTGCCTTCATCTTTCTCCACAACAGCGGTGATGGAATAGACCTGCTCACATGAATTCATCCTCGCGTGTGGGGGTAGTATCCAAGGATTCTCAGGCGCCGAAATCAAGGGAATATCCCTTCCACTCTTCAGTGCAATACCATCTGGCCAATCAGCTGCCTGAGTTTCCATCCCACTCGTTCTGGTCTTTGCCTCCGTAATCCCTTCTCTCATCGACCGCAACTGCGCATTGGTATCCTGATAAGTTTCCATGATGGACTTGAACATTCCTTCAATGGATTGAGAAGAAACAGAAGGACGATTTCGCGATGGGTCTCCTTGAAATTTAAGCAAACCGTCGTGTATCTCTGACAGTTGGCCCTTGAGCTCTTTCACTTCGCTTTGGAGGCGGGCTTGCTCACGTGCTTCAACTCCATTATGCTGCATATTCTGAGCCATAGTACAAATCAAACGCCGAGCTTCCACTGGGGTCTTGTCAATCAACGCCCCTCCACTAGCTGCATCAAGCAACCAACAATCATGATCACACAAGCCTTCGTAGAAGAGGCGAATGAGTTCTGCCTGTGGAATCCGATGGTGGGGGAAGTCTTCGCACAACCGGGTAAACCGCTCCCAATATTTATCAAAGGTCTCCCCCTCTTTTTGCATGATCCTGTAGATCTCCGACCTTAGGAACCTGGCTCTCGAAGCGGGGAAGTATTTGTCTAAAAACAGCTTTTTCAACCCATTCCATGTAGAGGTGATCCCAGGTAAGTAGAGCAGCCAATCCTTCGCTTTATCCTTCAGGGAGAAAATGAAAGTTCTCAAGTATAACTGATCTTCAGTTACTTCGCTCGTTTTCATCGCAGAGCACACCATATGGAATTCCTTAAGGTGCTTGATCGGATCTTCACCTGATTTGCCATAAAAATAAGGAAGTGAGTTAAGCAAACTTGATTTTAGCTCAAACTTACCTGTTATCGGCGGAAATGATATACACAAAGGTTGACTGAGCGAGCCATTCATCGCCCACTCCTTAAGCGTTCTCCGATTCTCATTATCGTTCTCCAAGACCTCCATCTCTTCTGAGTGTAACCTGAACTTTCAAAATCTTGGAAGAGAGGACCGTTATCCAAATAAAATAAAATAAAACAAAAAACAATTCAATTAAAATTTTTTTTTTTAAAACAACCAATCAACCTTAATCAAAAACAAAAATTAATCTCATTTTTAATTGCCCTCCCCGGCAGCGGCGCCAATTTTGGTAACGATATTTTTGAACTATCGCTATAAACTCAAGCTGTCGAGGCTTGCCAAAATAAATTTATAAACCCGTAGCTTTTAGCTTTGCAGCTAGCGGTAACGGGGTCGAACCACAAAGAGGGAATAAAATTGAGGATTAATTGTTTAAGATGTGATTAGGTTAGTTGGTAAGGTTGTCACAAAAAGGGGGGTTTTAATCATGCAATGTAGAGAAAAGTGCTAACGGAAAAGTAATAAACTTGAGAATGAAGAGTGTTGGATTTGGGGAATTTTCGGGATCTTGCTAAGCATTTTAACATTTATCATTTAATTCTAAGGTAAGGCTAATTGATTATAATATGCACACGGTCAGTTACCCGAGAAACCCCAAGGTAACCGGCTCCATAGAAATTAATTAGACCACACAGTTCTAATCAAACATTATCTAAAGTTGCATTAGGGTGATCTGCCCCAAATTTGACTCTAGATAGTCACTAACATACCGCGACGAACATTCAAACATGTAATTTAATTGCTAGTAGATTGCCCGCCAACGCTGTATGCAATCAACAACTATCATACACGACTCGATACTCCGATTTAGTTTTGTCTATCTGTGTTACTTAGTCGAGCAGTGAGAGGCACGGCATCGCTACTCTTTAACATACACAACATGCAAGATGACTCGAGTGTCAATCGTCGAAATCTAACATGCGCGTTGGATTAAGCAAGATAGACAAATGCATTCATACTCAAAGCCAAATCAGAACCATTAAGCATACATTATCAAAACATTAGAAACTTAGCAAAAATCCCTAATTAACCCAAATCCAAGCACAAGTACCTTAGCCAATCATGGAGGTTTGGAGTTCCAACACTCCCATGGAAGCTTTGGGCATCATCCTCAAGCTAAAATACAAGAAATAAGCTCCAAAAGGCCACAAATGGCGGAGAAAATGAAGAAGAACCGAGAGGAGAAGCTTGGAGAAGATGGAGGATGAAAGAAATTGCTGCAAAATAAACGTTTTCACGCTTTTAAAGCTCGGAGCGTCGAGACGCTAGGCCAGCGTCTCGACGCTGTGCCCTAAGTTGGCTGCTGCGCGCGCGGGGTAGCGTCGAGACGCGCGCGCGGCGTCGAGACGCTGCGCGCGGCGTCGAGCGAGCGTCGAGACGCTTGCGCTCGACGCTTGCTCTCGGGTGGATCTTCAGAATCACGCTTCAGACTTCGGGGCGTCTCGACGCTAGGCCAGCGTCTCGACGCTGTCGGCGTTGAGCGACACGGGCGAGGGCGCGCGGGCGCGCGCGGACATGGGCGAGGCGGAGCGGGCGGAGCGCGCGGGCGCGAGGCGAGGCGGCGCGCGCGGGCGCGCGCGCGTCTGGCCGTCTGGGCGCGGGCGTGCGGTGCGTGCGGCGCGCGCGGGTGTGCGGTGCGTGCGGGTGCGCGCGCGTTGGGCGCCTGGGCGCTGGGCGCCGGCGCTTGGGCGCTGCCCTCTCGGCTCTTAGCCCACTTTTGGGTCGTTTTGGCTCCCGAGCTCCGTTTGGCCTATCGTTTTGACCCGAACACTTCCCGAAACATGTTAAATGACCTTTTTAGCCCCGAAAATCATCAATGGACTTCCCGAGCTCTTCACCATGAAATCACCTACAAGGAAGCATTTTAATCAATATAAATCATGGTTTTAGCTAGAATTAGGGACATTAAGATAGCTCCAAAATGGAGTTATCATTCTCCATGGCTGAAGAATACCTGCAAAACACTATAAAAGGAGGTCAAGGAGGAAGGACAAACATAGACTCGGAAGCGTAGAACTCCCATCTCAATGCAGTTTTCATTGTTTTCTCTTCCGGTTGTTGGTGTGAGGGTTTCAGCTGGTGGAATCGATAATCTGAGAGGAAGAAGAGAGGATCCTTCTTCTCTTCCGATTGGATTCATCCACGAACAAGCTCACCTTCGCCCCTCATCCGAGGCATTTGCGGCGAGGAGTTCACACGCACACGTTACCTGCTTTCTACTGCTTTCTGCTTTCTTTTCGTTTCTGTCTGTTGTATTTCGTTTATATTTGCTACTCCAATTCATTTCGTTCACTTCTGTTTAGTCTTCGTCATTTTTAATTTGTTGCTTGTTTAGTTTGAACCTTGGTTAATCAAGAGTTATTCAACTACTTCGCAAGTCTCCATTGCTTCTACTTTCTGTTATTTCTATTCGAATTCTGCCAAGCATGTCTAATGAACCAAATCTTTCCACTCCACCATTGTTCATGAGTAACTAAACCACATAAGGGTCTGCTAATGATGAATCTGTAGGTAGAAATGCGTGAACTCAGCATGTAGGATAGCTTCAAATGCATTGAATGTATGTGTGCTTCATCCCACGGGCAATTTCGATTGGCCATCCATTTTGTCCAAAGAACTCCTAACCTCCGGAAGGAGTAAGAGTTCAGAGTCGTCCATTCATGCTAGCCTTTCATGGTAACCAGAAAACGACCTAGGAATAGGCGTTTTCCTAGCACAATTCATTAACTTGCCTTTATAAATAGATGCTTAAGCCTTACTTGGACATGAGTGAACTAAAGGATCTAATGCATGAAATCGAGAGATACATGAGAATGAGTTAATTTTATGCATGATAAGTTGATCTACTGCTGAAGAATTGCATGAAAAAGCCTATAGAGGAGTCGTTAGCTGCCCTTGTTTCCACACTTTACCCTTAAAACACTGTTAGTACAATTGCTAGAAAATTGTTGTTTGCGCAATTTTCTTAGTTTTATTTTTGCCTTAGCCATTTTTTTCAGTTTTCTGTTTTGCGATTTTATTGCTAGATAATTGCTTTCTCCGCAATTCTTTTTCTTCTACATTCAAGTTAACCTCTTTACTTGTCTTTGCTTATGCTTGCATATCTCGCACGTTCTTTATTAGTTAGGCACATTAATCCCAATTCTACCCCATTTAAACCATATTTTCTAATTTAACATCTCACTTCGTTAGTAACTAAGAATAAATATCTGTGGGAAATCGAATGAAAAAATACTTATTACTTGCTACAAGACCATGTATGCTTGCATGTTCTGAGTGCTCTCCCATTGCATTTTTATTTAAACACTGAGCACGCAACAAGTTTTTGGTGCCGCTGCCGGGGATTTTGTTTAGTAAACACGGAGTTTGTTAATTTAGAAAAAAAAAATAAAAAAAAAAAACTTAATATCTATTGGAGCTGATCTTCTTTCATTTCTTTTACAGGTACCATCGGGTTAGTTTATGAATGAGCATTCAAGTAGCGATCTAGAGTTCAATCCTGAGCCTGAAAGACTTCTTAGGGCTAGAAACAGAGCTAAGAAACGCCTCTTTAAGCAACCCCCTGTAACTCAAAACATTGCTGACTCCGCGGAGTCTTCGCAATTTCATCAAACCGAAATGGATAGACCAGTCTCAAACCCAGCACCTACCATTCGCAACCGCATCGAAATAGCGAATGACAAGGATAGTGCCATCCTCTCATACTTAGTTCTCATGCCTGGGGAGCTTAACCCAAGCATTATACGCCCTGAGATTACTGCCAACTCATTCGAGTTAAAGCCAGTAATGTTCCAAATGCTGTCCACCGTAGGACAATTCTTTGGAGTGGAAAATGGAGATCCCCACAATCATCTAAGAAACTTCCTAAGAGTTAATTATACCTTCATCATCCCTGGAGTTTCCCAAGAAGCCTTGAGGCTTTATCTCTTTCCCTACTCATTAAGAGATAAAGCCAAAACGTGGTTAAATTCTTTACTCTTCGGATCAATTGTCAATTGGACAGATCTGGCTGAGAAATTCCTAGTCAAATACTTCCCACCTGATAGGAATTCCAACTTTTGTGATGACATTATCAAGTTCAAACAAGCCGAAAACGAGTCCCTTCACGAAGCTTGGACAAGGTTCAAGGACCTTTTGCTTAAATGTCCACACCATGGCATTCCATGGTGTATCCAAATAAAAGTGTTCTTTAAAGGATGCAACCCCAACACAAGGCAAGTGCTGAATTCTTCAGCTAGTGGTTCCATGCTTTCTAAGAGCTACAATGAAGCCTATGGGATTTTGGAGAAAATCTCATCCTCTCACTGTAGATGGTCAGATAATCCAGTAGAGCCAAGTAGAGCTCAAGACAAGGATGCACTTAGTGCAATGAGTAGCCAAATAAATGCCCTGACCAATCTAGTTAAACAAATGGCTCAAACCAATCTCCAACCCAGTGTCAACACCGCAACAACCATTTCAATGGGCGCACCAAATAGTCAAGGTGAGACACTAATCTATGGATTCTGTGGGGAAGGGCACTTGTATGATTTCTGCCCTGGGAATCCAGCCTCAGTCTGCTATATTGGAAGCCAACAGCAGCCTAGGAACAACCCCTATTCTAACACCTATAACCCTGGTTGGAGGAACCACCCAAATCTTTCTTGGGGTGGACAACAAAACACTAACCAAGTTCAAAACCAACCAAGACCGAGTGGAACACCTGGTTTCACTCAACAAAATAACCAAAACCAATCCATGTACCAAAATCCATATAACCAACCAATAGGGTCATCAGTAGAAAATTTACTTAAGGAGTACATTGCAAAAAATGATGCTACCCTACAAAGTCAGCAAGCCACCCTTAGGAGCCTAGAAAACCAGATAGGGCAGTTAGCAAATGAACTGAAAAATAGACCCCAAGGTAGATTGCCTGCAGACACTGAAGTACCTAGAAGGGATGGGAAAGAGCAAGTTCAAGCAATTGAACTTCGTAGTGGAAGACCATTGGTGAGCAACAATAGAGAAGTACCAAAGCGAGTAGAGAATGAAGAGTCTAGTGCTCCACTGGATTCTCTGCACAACCATGATCAACCATCAACAAGCACATCAAGGGTGAGGCTGGAACCAATCATTGAGGAACCAGAAGAGATACCAAGGCCTCCACCGGTCATTAGGTGACCTGAAGTGCCTACATATGTGCCACCACCTCCATTCCCTAGAAGGCTAAAGAAAAAACAAGAACAGGAAGTGCACTTTAATAAGTTTTTAGAAATTTTAAAACAAGTGCATGTGAACATTCCATTTGTAGAAGTTTTGCAATCTATGCCTTATTATGTTAAATTTTTTAAAGATATAATTACTAACAAGAAAATTATTGGTGAATCTGAAACAGTGAATCTCACCGAGGAGTGCAGTGCCATACTCCAAAACAAACTACCAAAGAAGGAGAAGGATCCTGGTTCCTTCACCTTACCAGTCGAGTTGGGAGGCAAGCACGTGGGCAGAGCTCTTTGTGACCTGGGAGCCAGCATAAATCTCATGCCCTTATCACTATTCCGCCAGCTTGGAATAGGGGAAGCACGTCCTACTACTGTCACCTTGCAGCTTGCAGACAGATCCATAGCATACCCGGAGGGGAAAATTGAGGATATTCTTGTCAAGGTTGACAAATTCATCTTTCTTGCATACTTCATCATTCTGGATTATGAAGCAGACAAGGAGGTACCAATCTTGTTGGGCAGACCATTTCTAGCCACAGGTAGGGCTTTGATCGATGTCCAGAAAGGTGAGCTCACCATGAGAGTTCATGATGAGGAGGTTAAATTTAGTGTCTTTAAAGCTCTAAGGTATCCTTCTGATTCTGAATCTTGTGCTAGTATGGATGTAGTAGATTCACTGATGGAAGAACAACTTGAGCATGAAATGTTAATTAAGCATGCCACTAACTATGTACAAGTAGAAATTACTGACTTAAACATTTTTGAATTAATGGATGTATCTGTGGACAAACCTTAGCATGTTTGTATGACTAATGACCTGGCAGAAAGAACCACGAATCCATTGAAACCATCAATTGAGCATCCACCCCTATTAGAATTAAAATCATTGCCTGGTCATCTTAAGTATGCATATCTAGGAGAGCATGATACTTTGCCTGTTATCATTTCGTCTAAATTAAGTGAACAGCATGAAATTGCGCTAATATTGTTGCTTAAGCAACATAAAAAAAACTATTGCATGGATGATTGCTGATATCAGAGGTATTAGTCCTTCCTATTGCATGCATAAGATATTGTTGGAAGAGGAACATACCCCTAGGGTAGATCACCAACGTAAGTTGAACCCCTCCATGAAGGAGGTAGTTAAAAAAGAGATTATTAAATGGTTAGACGCTGGTGTAATTTTTCCTATAGCCAATAGTCAATGGGTTAGTCCGATCCAATGTGTGCATAAGAAGGGTGGAATGACTGTAATAGTTAATGAGAGTAATGAACTAATTCCAACTAGAACTGTTACAGGATGGAGAGTCTGTATGGACTATAGAAAATTAAACAAAGAAACAAAAAAAGATCATTTTCCTTTACCGTTTATAGATCAAATGTTAGATAGGATAGCTGGCCGAGCCTACTACTGCTTTCTAGATGGTTATTCTGGATATAACCAAATCACTATCGACCCTGTGGACCAGGAGAAAACAACCTTTACATGTCCCTTTGGAACGTTTGCTTTTCGCAGAATGCCTTTTGGCTTATGCAATGCACCAGCAACATTCCAAAGGTGTATGTTGGCCATTTTCTTTGACTTAGATGAATCCATGATAGAAATATTTATGGATGACTTCTCGGTCTTTGGTGATTCGTTTAATAATTGCTTAGAGAACTTAGGACAAGTCCTAGCTAGGTGTGAGGAGACCAACCTAGTCCTAAATTGGGAGAAATGCCATTTTATGGTGGAAGAAGGAATAGTCCTAGGTCATAGGGTGTCTAGAGCAGGAGTAGAGGTCGATAGAGCCAAGATAGAAATAATAGAGAAGCTAGTGGAACCTCAAAATGTAAAAGCTATTAGAAGTTTTTTAGGTCATGCAGGTTTCTATAGGAGATTCATTAAGAACTTTTCAAAAATTTCTAAACCTTTGTGTGAGCTTCTAGAGCTTAACAAGCCATTTGTCTTTTCAAAAGAATCTTTCTTAGCATGGACAACACTTAAGGAAGCCTTAGTCAAAGCACCAATTATAGTAGGACCAAATTGGGACTTACCATTTGAGATGATGTGCGATGCGAGTGACTATGCAGTAGGAGTCATGCTAGGACAAAAAATAGATAAACTAACACATCCTGTATATTATGCAAGTAAGACTTTGAATGAGGCACAATGTAATTACACCACCACGGAAAAGGAAATGCTAGTTGTAGTGTTTGCCTGTGAAAATGTTTAGGAATTACATTGTAGGAACTAGAACCATTGTGTACACCGATCACTCTGCACTAAAATATCTAATGAGGAAGGCTGATGCGAAGCCTAGGTTAATTAGATGGGTATTATTGTTGCAAGAGTTTGATCTAGACATTAGAGATAAGAAAGGCTGCAAAAATGTAGTTGATGACCATTTATCTAGATTGCGACATAATTGCGATAAAATTGTTGAGCCAGCAATTTCTGATACCTTTATCGATGAACATGTCTTTGTATTAGCACTTCGTGATAACGATGAGGAACCTTGGTTTGCGGATATTGCTAACTTCCTTGCCTCGCAGGTACTACCAACTTTCAAAGGAGGGCAAGAGAAGAAGAGGTTCCTACATGAAGCTAGGAAGTTCATCTGGGACGACCCTACACTTTACAAGACATGTGCAGACGGATTACTAAGGAAGTGTGTATCGGCTGCTGAGTCAAAGTCAGTGTTGCAGCACTGCCATACGTCTCCTTATGGGGGGCATTTTGGTGGCCAAAGGACGGCTGCAAAGGTGTTCCAGAGTGGCTACTACTGGCCCACGATATTCAAGGATGCACACGACCATGCACACAGCTGCAATGAGTGTCAAAGGACAGGTAATCTCAGTAGGAAGGATGAGATGCCTCTCACCTATATCTTGGAGTTGGAACTCTTTGATGTGTGGGGCATCGACTTCATGGGACCATTCCCTCCTTCTGCAGGTAATCTCTATATACTTGTAGCTGTAGACTATGTATCTAAATGGGTAGAAGCCATAGCATGTTCATCAAATGATGCCACAACAGTCATTAAGTTTCTCAATAGGCATATTTTCACAAGGTTTGGTACACCACGTGCAATAATTAGTGATGAGGGAACTCACTTTATTAATAAAGCCATGGAAAAGGTGTTAGCTAAATACAATGTTAGGCATAGAGTAGCAACCCCTTATCACCCACATTCAAATGGACAAGCTGAAATATCCAATAGGGAGATTAAGAACATACTTGAAAAAGTGGTCAAACCTAATCGAAAAGATTGGTCATTTAAATTGGACGATGCACTTTGGGCATATAGGACTGCATATAAAACACCCTTGGGTATGTCTCCTTATAGGCTAGTGTATGGGAAAGCTTGTCATCTGCCCTTCGAATTGGAAATCAAAGCCTTTTGGGCCTTAAAAGAACTAAATTATTGCGTGACCGATGCTGGAACTTTGCGGTCTCTGCAATTACATGAGTTAGATGAGCTACGACATATGTCCTATGAAAATGCTAAAATGTATAAGGAAAAACTAAAATTTGGCATGATAGTAGACTTAGGATAAAGGACTTTAAGAAGGGCCAGCATGTCTTATTATTCAATTCGAGGTTAAGGTTATTTCCAGGCAAACTTAAGTCTAGATGGTCAGGGCCTTTTGTGATAACTAACGTGTTTGTTCATGGTGCTATTGAGATTAGAAACCTACAGCATGGGCAGCCGTTTATGGTCAATGGTGCTAGATTGAAGCACTACTATGAGGAGGGAGATGTGAAGACACTCTCGGCCTTCCTCCTATCCGAAGCTTGAGAAACAAATCGAGAGGGGATGAGTGACCACTATGCTCATCCAAGAAGGCCATGCCTTAGTTTTGTTTTCTTTCTTTCGTATTTTCGGTTGGTGTTGTGTGTTTATTTTTTATGTTATTTACGGATTTTTGTTTTATTTAGGTGAATTTTAAATAGGAGATCTTTAAGAGGAGATCAAGGAGATGAATCAAGGGAAGAAAATCCACGAAGGAAATCGGGTTAAATCAAGGATTAGGGTTGCTGAAACTTGCAACTTAATTCACGAAATATCCCAACGGCTATGCGAATTTATTGCGGTAGATTTGCTGAATCTGCAACAGAATAGAGCCGTTGGGATCCACTCGAGTACAAATAGCCGTCGGTTGATCCCTTCCCTCTACGTTTTCTCCATCCGTTGGCCTTCAAGAATTCAGTCTTCTTCTTCCTCTGCATCTCCTACCTTCAGATCCTCACAGAACGACAATGGTATCCACACGAGCTGATCGATCCGCATCAAAGAAGAAGTCGCCTGACGCAGAAGAAGCTGCGAGAGAGGCGCTGCTTTCCTTAGCAGACGCCGATGCTGCACAGCCCTCACGGCCTCCGAAGCTACCAGTGCGACGAAAGAAGTGGAAGGTGGTGACTAAAATACCTGCTGGTCCCTCAAACCCAGTCGGTACACCCAAGAAACGGAAGTGGACGGTTGCGGTGGAGGATTCATTGATCAAGGAAAAGACTCCCAGCGAGAAGAGTCGTGGGAGTGGCCGCCCATCATATGAGACGGCCAGACAGAGCCCGGAGCCTTCTCCACAGACGCCGGAGCCTGAAGCCCCACCTGAAGAGCACCAAGACTCGGTGCCAAGCGAAGAGCCGGCGGAGGATGAGGAAGTATTCTCCCCCTTAAGGGAAGTCAGTCTGGACAGCCCTGTGGAGGGAGGCAGCAAGGACTCCATGGATGAGACGTTGGGGGATTGCCTCCAGCAGATCACCACCAAGGCACGCCTCAAGAAGAGGGCTCCGGTGATCGTGAAAGCCAAGCGACCGAAGGCCTCCAAGCGAGCCAAGAAGAAGAAGGTTAGATCTGAACCTTCTTTAAAAAAGATGAAGGTTGAGGCTGCCGAGTCGGCCAAGGCGAAAGAGAAGAGGAAAAAGAAGATGTACCCCGAGGATGAACCTCAGGCTGAGAGGTTTGTCTCACAAGAAGCAGAGGCCAAGGGCCTCGAGTTGAGGAAGAAGGAGCTCCTCCACGAACGGGGCTTTCTTGATGCGTTGGCAGACCTGCCGCAATTCTTGCGCGCAGGAATCATCACCCATGGCTGGGAGGAGCTGTGCAGACCCCGAATTCCAGCTTACCCGGACATGGTGTATGACTTCTACGCCAACCTCACGCACCCTGACGCATGTCTGTCCACGGTGAGGGGGGTAGAGGTCGACTTCTCTGCCAATGCCATCAACGAGGCCTACGGCCTCAAGGAGTATCCCCATTCTGACTATGCCAAGATTGTTGACTTGCCATCTGAGGCAGTCCTAGAAGAGGCTTTGCACACAATAGGCAAGCCAGAGGCATCGTGGGCGGTGTCAAGAAACGGGAAGCACACCCTGATGAGTGCAACCCTGCGCGACAAGGCGACCGTCTGGTTCTCTTTTGTGCGCCGACGTATCTCCCCTGTGACCCACGAGACGACTATAAACCAGGGGAGATCATTGCTGCTGTACGCCATCATGAGGGGCCTCACCATAGACGTTATTGAGGTCATTGCCGCCTCCATTGCCGACTGCTCAAAGAAAGGTAAGGGTCAGCTATTTTTTCCTAATACCATAACTAAATTGTGCCTTCGTGCAGGAGTCCCAATGGAGAAGAATGAAAAGCAGTTGGCTTACACAGGCCATCTGGAGCTGCCCACCATCTTCAGGATGCGAAGGAGGGGCAACATGGAATTTGAGCTGGACGGCCTGGCTACTGCTCAATCATTATCCATGGCGTGCTTGATGGACCTGCAGCACAAGATGGCGCAGTGGGCTGAATATGCACAGGCACGGGACAAAGATGTGGCTGACCAGTTGGGGTGCATATTCCCTGCCTTCCCTACTGACCTGTTGAAGCCATGGGCGCCTCCTAGAGAAAGGAGAGATGAGGATGAAGATGTTTGAGTGCCAATCTGAACGGCATTCGAGGGAGTTTTCTGATCCCTCTTAAACAAAAAAAAAAAAAAAAAAAAACTGCTTTTCTGTGACTTTTGGATTCTGTTTTAATCGAATACATGATCTGTCTTTTAGTTTCCTTGTTTGTTTATAGTAGTTTAGTTTAGCTTGATGGTATCTGAATAGTTAGTTTAGTTAGCTTTTCTGTTTGATGTAGTTTTAGTTGACTGGAAATAGCTTGCTTGATCAGGGCTAAAAATGCTCTGTAGGTTTATTGCGGATTTTTTGCGGAGTCCGCAATTTTTGTTAGGTTTCGCATGCTATTGGATGACTTTTTGGATGGGTTGTTTCTGTTTAATTTTTGATATCTTGTTGCTTTATTGACTTCAATAAGTGATCTATCTGTGAGCATGTTGGATGAGTGTCTTAGTACACCTTTCATAGTTTAAATTAACTTCCCTAAAACTGCTCAGCATGCACCTCTATAAGCCCTTAACATGCTGTTTTTTACAAAATTTTGCTGCTGTGTTATCTGCTTTAAGACGTTCATTCTATGCCTAGGACTTTTAGATTCTACTTGTTTTGCCCTAGACTAGATGCTTCTAGGACAAGTTTGGGGGTGTGCCACCTCAGACTCTCATTGAGGACACTGAGAAGTTTAAGTTTGGGGGAGGCAGCCGCTAGGCCTAGGAACATTCCTCTCTTCCCTTTTAGACATAAGCATTCTTCTTCTTGGAAAAAATGATGAAATGAGAAAGAAAAAAAAAATGAAAAAAGAATAAATAGTAGTGTCTCTCTTGGGGTTGCTGAGTAATCAGTGCCATGTGTGTAACCCACAAATGGCATTGCATCAAAAGGCAGCCAAAGGAAGAGACCCTACCAGAGAAAGAAAGAAAACGTAAAAGGGAAAAACCAAGGAAGAAGAGTGTATGCTTGCAAGTCATAGCTTATGTGCTTAGGTGTCCTGAATAAATGAACTCTGATCCTTAGTTTGCTAAGCACAGGGTTGTGGCTTGTGGGTTTGTCAAGGGAGATGAGTGTTGATCCAACACAGTGATACCAAAGCTTAGTTGTTCTATGGACTGTACTCTGATTCTTGTATGTGCTAAGCTTGGTATGACTGTGAGGACTCTTAGGTAACTAAAATGAAAATACCTTAGAAGCATGTACTGAGTCTGGGATAAAACTAGGAAGAATTTGAAAACTTAGGGATAGTTGCACAATGAACCTAATGATTAAGGCAGATAGATCAGTTGTGGGGAGTTTTAAAGACAGTAGGTTTTGCAAGGCAAGAGAAATCAGAATAAGCAAAATGTGGAGGTAGTTTGAACTTAGAAGGGTGTCACAGGACAGCCATGCGAAGGATAGTGAACTTAAGGGAGTCAGCAAGTAGTTAGATAGAGTGATAGCAGCCCAAGTAAGTCCTTATATTGCTCGAGGACGAGTAAAACCTTAAGTTTGGGGGTGTGTTACGTCTCCAAAAGTGCATATTTTAGGGACTTGTTTGCTATAGAATGATGTACACTCTTAAGCGTTTTTGATAGAATTAAGTCTAAACATGTGCATATATGAGAATTTATAGAATGAAGCTAAAACAGGACTTATGTGTAAAAGGAAGGTAAAAGAATAAAAAAAACAAAGCTAAAGAGTTGGAATTTCTGTATTGCAGGAATATTGCGAAAACATTGCTGTCTCAGCAATGTTTTAACTGAAGTTGTTAAGTTGTCTAACCGTCCGCCGTTTTGTTGCGATCTTTCAGCCGTCCAATTACTCTCCTGCTGCCACGTGGAAGGTCGTCGTTCAGAATGGATGGTTCTCCTTGGCTAAAGAATACCTGCAAAACACTATAAAAGGAGGTCAAGGGGGAAGGACAAACATAGACTCGGAAGCATAGAACTCCCATCTCAACGCAGTTTCTCATTGTTTTCTCTTCCGGTTGTTGGTGTGAGGGTTTCAGCTGGTGGAATCGATAATCTGAGAGGAAGAAGAGAGGATCCTTCTTCTCTTCCGATTGGATTCATCCACGAACAAGCTCACCTTCGCCCCTCATCCGAGGCACTTGCGGCGAGGAGTTCACACGCACACGTTACCTGCTTTCTGCTTTCTTTTCGTTTCTGTCTGTTGTATTCGTTTCTATTTGCTACTCCAATTCATTTCGTTTACTTCTGTTTAGTCTTCGTCATTTTTAAGTTGTTGCTTGTTTAGTTTGAACCTTGGTTAATCAAGAGTTATTCGAGTACTTCGCAAGTCTCCATTGCTTCTACTTTCTGTTATTTCTATTTGAATTCTGCCAAGCATGTCTAATGAACCAAATCTTTCCACTCCACCATTGTCCATGAGTAACTAAACCACATAAGGGTCTACTAATGATGAATCTGTAGGTAGAAATACGTGAACTCAGCATGTAGGATAGCTTCAAATGCATTGAATGTATGTGTGCTTCATCCCACGGGTAATTTCGATTGGCCATCCATTTTGTCCAAAGAACTCCTCACCTCCGGAAGGAGTAAGAGTTCAGAGTCGTCCATTCATGCTATCCTTTCATGGTAACCAGAAAACGACCTAGGAATAGGCGTTTTCCTAGCACAATTCATTAACTTGCCTTTATAAATAGATGCTTAAGCCTTACTTGGACATGAGTGAACTAAAGGATCTAATGCATGAAATCGAGAGATACATGAGAATGAGTTAATTTGATGCATGATAAGTTGATCTACTGCTGAAGAATTGCATGAAAAAACCTATAGAGGAGTCGTTAGCTGCCCTTGTTTCCACACTTTACCCTTAAAACACTGTTAGTACAATTGCTAGAAAATTGCTGTCTGCGCAATTTTCTTAGTTTTACTTTTTCCTTAGCCATTTTTTTTCAGTTTTCTGTTTTGCGATTTTATTGCTAGATAATTGCTTTCTCCGCAATTCTTTTTCTTCTATATTCAAGTTAACCTCTTTACTTGTCTTTGCTTATGCTTGCATATCTCGCACGTTCTTTATTAGTTAGGCACATTAATCCCAATTCTACCCCATTTAAACCATCTTTTCTAATTTAACATCTCACTTCGTTAGTAACTAAGAATAAATCTCTGTGGGAAATCGAATGAAAAAATACTTATTACTTGCTACAATACCATGTATGCTTGCATGTTCTGAGTGCTCTCCTATTGCATTTTTATTTAAACACTGAGCACGCAACAGCTAGCTCGGATTAAGCTGTGTAACAATATGAGAGAAAAAGAATTTGAATTTATTCAAATTCGGTTTTGGAAGAATGATGGACATATTTAAATATGATTTAAATATGGGATCGGTCTAAAACATGAATAGGGATTCATGTGTGATGATTCGGTTTAAGAAACCGGGATTAGTCTTATTATTTAATTAATATTTGATATTGAATTAAATATTAATATTAATTAATTACAAATTTTAATTAATTATAATTTATTTTGCTTATTAAAACTAATTATGAATTAATTTTAAAATGACAAAATATTACAAGTGTGATTATCCAAGTCAAAGTGGAATTATCCATGTTGAGTGGATTTATCCAAGTTGAGTGGGTTTATCCAAGTTGTGAAGTGGATTGTGAATCACCAACAACATGCATATAAACTCATCAATTTTGGAACACTTGGTTAAAGACTAATCCATCCAATTTGACGTGTCATGCTAAGCAAAGACTTTGTTGCATGTGAATTGCCTATAAATTGGATGAAGTTCAAATGGTTTGAGGTTGATGAATTTTCAAAGAGTTTGAATATTTGGATGAGCATGAAGAGTTCATGTTACTTGAGAAATTAGAAAGCTAAGTGTTAGATTTCTTCTCACAAAATCCTCATCACTTTCATCTTCCCATCTTCTTCCTCCAAACTTTTTCTTTCATAAAGGAGTCCCACCACTCTGTTGCTCGGCCCGAGGATAGCGGGACTACCGGAGGTGGTTCTCGAGGAGTTCGAGGGAAGCTTCGAAGGGTTCGTGAGGAGATTCGAGCGTTGGAAGAGAAGACTTTAGAACTACAAGAGGTATGTGTTCTAATTCCTTTTATTTCAAAGCTTTGTGCATGTTTCTTATTTAGCTAAATTGAGGAAATTAGAGTGTCATTGATCCGTCTCGCTTCCGCTGCGCTACATGCGCTCCATCAGTGAGCACTCCTATCAGGCTACAACAAACACCAAAGGTGAAGTGTCTAGACAGAAGTGACATCACTGCAGGCGGAGCTGGTGAGGAAAAAAAAAGAACTCCCCATTCATGTGTCCAAAATAATAAATCTTGACATAAAAAAAAAATATATATCTATACTTTTTCATTAAGAAAAAATCCAATTCTTAATCCATGTTTCAATTACGAGGGAATTTTTCTTAAATGCAGTATTCAAAATTTTGGCCATTTAAAAAAAGGAAATAAATAAATAAATTTTGTCTGATTCATTATTGAGTGATGAAAGTCAAATTTTTGGCTCATTGTTTCAATTTTTTGGCACTCAAAATAAAATGTCAAAAGTTGTGACGTCAAAAAAAATTAGTGTTGACTTTGAAAATAAAATAATTTGGAGTCGTGTATCAAATTCATGTTGCCCATCAATATCAATAAATTAAAATTTTGATTAAATATCATATATTTCAATGACAAAGTGGGCATGTGTTGAATAATAAATTTCGGTCAATCACAAATTGACACATCATTAATTTAATTTAATTCAAGTTAATGATAAAAATATATATTTATAAATTTGGGACCAATTACAAAATTACCCATGTTCTTAAATTAAATTAAACGAAATATAAAATTGGCAAATCAAATTATGTCACATGTCTAGTATCGATCCATCGGACGACCCAAACTAGTTCAATCAAACATTGTCACATGGTGGTTGGACCCGAAGCTATTTAGTCCGAGATCGCTAAAAATGATTTTAGGCCAAATTTAAATAATTCAAGCTATTGAAAATAAATGGATTAAGCCCAAAAGTCAATCAGGCCCAAACTCATACTAGGTTCATCAAACTCTATAAATAGAGGAGACCACCATTCATTCTGAACATTCAGCATTGAGCCAGAATCTAGAGAAGTCAGAACTTTCAGCAATGAGAGAGTTAGAGTCTAGAGAATTCAGAGGCATCAAGTCAACAGCAACATCAACAAGTCAACAGACCGCTCCAAAGATCAACAAGTCAACATACTACTTCAAAGATTAACAACTTCAAGATCAATACCAACATACTACTTCAAAGATTAACAACTTCAAGATCAATACCAAAGATCAACAAGTCAAAAGACTACTTCAAAGATTAACAACTTCAAGATCAATAAGTCAACAACAAGTCAACAGGTCGTTCCAAAGATCAACCAGTCGCTCCAAAGATCAGCAAGTTGACAGACCGATCTAGGAAATCAACCAGCCCAAAGCAAACGTCTACATACGAGATCAACAACTTCAAGATCAACAAGTCAACAGACTACTTCAAAGATTAACAACTTCAAGATCAATAAGTCAACAACAAGTCAACAGGTCGCTCCAAAGATCAACGGGCCGACAGGCTGATCTAGAAAATCAACCAGCCCAAAACAAATGTCTACATTCGAGAGAAAACATTAGAGAATAAAGATTAGAGACTGTAACACTTATATAAATCAATAAAATCAAATTATTTTTCACGAATTAAATTTCTGCAGGAAATCTCGTGTGAACACTTACACTTTTAGACCCATAGGTCCTAAAATGACTTTAGTTTTTTTTCCTTTCTTTTCTTTCTCTCCTCTCTCCCCATATTTTTTGTGAAAATACTAATTGGAAGGATGAAACCTTCAAAGAAGGTGACAATGACTTCAATTTGAGAGGAAGAGAAGTCATGCTTGAAATTAATTTTACAATCCGTCATTGTTGCAATCTCTTAAGCTTGAGATTTCTTCTTTTTCTTCTCTAATGGGTGAGACTAAAACCCGACGAACTGGGGATTATGAGATTTCAAAAATGGCGGATGGTAAAATTAGGTCCAACTATGACTTCTCTTCCTCTCAAATGGAAGTCATTCCTTCCTTTTATGAAGTTCTCATTCTCTCGCCTTTTTTCACAAAAAAATATGGGGGAGAGAGAGGAGAGAAGGAAAAGAAAGAAGGGAGGATTGGGGTTTAAAAAACAAAATTAAGGACATTTTTTAATTTTCACACCCATAAATTTGAAATTGTAAGGTTTAAACCTTGGCTCAAAAGCTCAAATAATTTTGGGAAGGGTAGTAAACTCAAATTTCCCAAAGTTTAGGCCTTAGGGATGAAAAGGGTTTTGAACCTATATTATAGTAGTAAAAGAAAGCAAGGAAGAGGGCCCTGAAACTCTCTCTGGTTGGGAGCGTTTTGTGGGCATAAGGGCAACCTTTTTGGTTTGTTGATTGGGATCTCGTTGGTGATTTAAAGGGAGGAAGGAGAAAGCCTCCAGTGTGACTATGGATGAGGCAATGATGTCCAAGATGATAGAAAAGCTAAAGCTATCGGAAGAAAGGAAAGGCATTGTTGTGGAAGTGAAAAATGATGAGATAGATGAATTTGAGAAAAACTTGGAGATTATAGTAGCCTGCAAGATATTGACTGGGCGTAACATTACTCCAGAGCATTTCAAAGCCGTTATGCCCAAGATATGGAGCTTAAAGGAAAAAGTCGGTATGGATAAGGCAGGGAAGAACTTATACCTTTGTAATTGTAAGAGCAAGAAGGATAAGGCACGAGTTATAAACGACGACCCTTGGATTTTTGACAAAGCATTATTGGTGTTTGAAGATACTAGAGGAATAAACAGGATAACTTCGTTAGAATTCAAGTACGCTTCATTTTGGCTACATTTCCATGGAATGCCTTTAATTTGTTTCTCCAGGAAAACGACGATGACTCTAGGAAACTCGGTGAGAATGTTCGAAAAAGTTGATCTAGAAGATGACAAAAGCAAGGGGGATTTCTCTACGAACCAGAGTAAAAATTGATGTCCATCAACCACTTAGGCGAGCTACTAGAATAAAAGTCGGATCGATGGGCGAAGAGGTGTGGGCACCCATTTCCTATGAGAAGTTGCCAAACTTCTGTTATGGGTGTGGAAGGTTGGGCCATCTAATCAAAGATCGTGAGGATCAAGAGGGAGGGTTGAATGATGACTTAGATTTTGGAGTGTGGCTTCGGGAATCAACAGTGGGGAAAGGTCCTATGAAAAACAAAAGAGATGAAGGAAAAAATTCAAAAAACAGAGAAGGGGGATGAGGTAAGGATATGGTGGAGAAAGGTGAGATGAGGGGGGTGGGAGGAGAGGGATGACGAGGGAAAATAAAAAGAGTTGGAGAAACAAGGAAGGTGGGAGACAAATGGAATGGAAAGGGAAGGTGATGATCGAAGAAGGAGACCGACAACTTCAAGCGGGCTGGAAACGGCGGTGGAGGAAAAAAAACAATAAAAAAATCAGGTCTTGAGGAAGGGTCAAGAAAAGGGGAAGAACTTCATGTCAGCTGCATAGGGTACGATCGAGAAGGGCCAAGGTCAAACATAAGAGAGAGAGGAAAATCAGATCGTTGAGGATAAAGACAAAGTTTGTGGGGCTTTGTCAGTTGGGCCTACTGAGTTATTCATAAAAAGTAATGCTAGTGGGAAGGGGGTGGGGATTTGTCTGTTGGGCCTGCTAAGCTTTTATTAAAAAGTAATGCAAGTGGGCTGGCGGAATTAACATGAAATTAGATATAGGAGGTTTTTTTGGAAGAAAAGGTGGAAATGCAAGTGATGCATTCAGAAGGTAAAATCGCTGGAATCAGTGGCAAGAAGAACAATCTAAGGAAAGAAAAAGGAGCGGAAGTCATCAATAATAGTGGTAAAAAATGGACAAAAGTAGCTAAAAGTGAAAAGGGAAACCTCAAGGAAGTTGAGGGATGTGGACTCACGGTAGGAAGCAAACATCCTATGGAAAGGTTAGAGGAAAATGTCTTTTTGAAAAAACAGCGTGGAGAACACTTCGATCAATTCGAAGGGATATCGGCTGAGGCTGGTTGCCAGCCTCGCCTGACGCCATGAAAATCTTATGCTGAATGTTCGGGGGTTAGGTAACTCTCGAACAGTGCGAGAGCTCCGCTTTGAAGTTAGGAGCAAAAAACCTCAGTTAGTGTTCATTTTCGAAACAAAGTGTGATTGTTGTAAAGTAGATAAGATTAAACGACAACTGAATTTCGACCATTGTCTTTGTGTTCCGAGTAAAGGTAGGAGCGAAGGCCTTTTGTTGATGTGGAAAGAGGAAACAAATGTCTCGATTTCCTCTTTCTCGGAAGGGCATATTGATGCCCGAATCAGAAACAACAAAGAGTGGTGGAGGTTCATGGGTTTCTACGGTAATCCTGTGACTGAAAGTAGAAAGGATTCTTGGGGGCTTATCGAGAGACTAAATAAGGTTACTACACTGCCTTGGGTGATTGGTGGTGATTTCAATGAGATTATGTTTAATTCAGAAAAGAAGGGATGCAAACCAAAAAGAAGCAATCAAATGGAAATTTTTAGGGAGGCGATAAACGCTTGCAACCTTATTGATCTGGGTTATGTTGGTAATCCTTTTATGTGGATCAAAGACAAAAATAGATTTGATAGCACTAGAGAAAGGTTGAATAGGTTCTTTGTTAATCAGTCGCTCTTTCAGATGGTCTAGAAGGTTATCGTTCAACATCATAGCTATCACAACTCAGATCATAGGGCCATTTTGATTCAATAAGTGGAAAAGAAATTTTCACAAAAGTAAAGGTGGGTTGCCAAGCCAGTGCGTTTTGAATAAAGTTGGTTGAAAATGAAGGAGTGTAGACAAATTACTAAGGACCACTGAATCCAAGCTTCGGGTAGTCGGGTGGAGTTGTTTAGTGGGCAAGTCCAAAGCTGTTTGGGGAAGCTTCATAAGTGGAATAAAGACAGGCTCAAGGGCACTCTACAAGGGGCCATTGACAAAAAAGAAAAGGATATTAAAGTGATGACTAACTCTCAGGAGAGTTCTGAACTTCTTATGTTGGAAGCTGAGTGAGAGTTGGATTCCTTGTTGGAGGAAGAAGAGAGGTACTGGAAGATTAGATCAAGAGAAGACTGGTTCAAAGGTGGGGATAAAAATACTCATTGGTTTCACTCTAAAGCCTCGCATAGAAAGAGGATTAATGGGATCGAAAGAATTACAAATGATCAAGGAGTGTGGATGGAAAGTGAGAACAATATTGCTCAAGTGGCAAATGACTTTTTTAAATCTCTCTTTTGGTCCGATATTGCTTGGCCGGAAGCAGTTGAGAAAATCCTGGATTGTATCAAGCCGAGTATTAAGAAGATTCATAATAGAAAACTCATCAATTCGTTCACCAGATCAGAGGTTGAGAATGCTCTCAAGAGTATGAATTCCACAAAAGCGTCGGGGTCAGATGGGCCCATGCCATGTTTTTTCAAGGCTATTGGAAGGAAGTGGGTGAGGAAACATTGGGAGTGTGCCTAAAAATTTTAAATGGGGCAGCCAGTGTGGGGCCGATTAATAAGACTTTTATCACGTTGATCCCTAAAGTTAAAAATGCTAGATCAATGACTGACTTTCGTCTTATAAGCCTGTGCAATGTTGTACAAAATTATAGCAAAAGCTTTAGCTAATAGGATGAAACAGACTCTGGAGTCGGTTATTTCCCCAATTCAGTCAGCCTTTGTTCCGAGCTGGCTTATCAGATAATGTGGTTCTTGGGTTTGAAAGCATTCACGCTTTAAATTCAATAAGGAAGGGGAAAGAAGGTGCAGTAGCAATGAAAATCGATATGAGTAAGGCTTATGACCAAGTGGAATGAAGCTTTCTAAGAAGAATTATGGGTAAGATGGGTTTTGATGAAAGTTGGGTCGGAAAGGTGATGAACTGTGTGGAGACGGTAAAGTTCTTAGTGCTGATCAATGGGGTGCCGTGGTAACGGTATTTTTGAATATCCCGTAAATCTCGGGTTGTCGAGACCCGCCAAAATGAATTTATATATACCCGATTTCACCGTGCAATTCATAGCTTAATGATAACGGGGTCGGTCCTCAAGGAATTACGTTAACCACGACTTAATTTTAATTAAATTTGCTATCTAAAGAAATGAACAAATTGGGAGAATTCTTGGGAAAAATTCAGAAAGATGCTAACGGAAAATTTGAACTTGAGGTAAAAATTAAATCTACTGAAGCGTTCAACTTGGGGTGCTCGGAACTATAAATTAGCCAACATGTGGATCACGGACTAACGGAGGAATTAGCTAAAGACAAGATAAACACGCAATTTGTTTAATTGAGAATTCAATTTAAACACGACCCATGGATGTTAATTAGAGAAGATAAATACGCTAATTAAGCATAGCGATTGGACATTGGGGGCCAACGCTCGCCCAAGACCAATCGATAGCGACGGGCTAATTGCGACGATTGTCTAAGATGGAAGCCAAATTAGTGTATCGATTTTAATTACTTCTTCAAGAAGAAAGAATGCAAAGAACACAAGGAAGCCTATGAATTCAAATGCACCATCAATCCTTGTTACTAGGCAATTGTGAGAGGCACGACATTGCAATTTTTAACCAAGGAACATGCTAGAAATCAAAACCTTCAATTCCTATCAATCTAACATGCTCTTGTAATATGCTTAGAAGAAGAAATTGGTTCATCAAAGTTTAAGCTAAAACCGAATTTAAGACCTTAATCTCGCCAAAATTGTGCTAATTACATACATTCTTTACATTCTCAAGCCAAACACTTACCAACTACTCATTTATGATGGAAGAGACTCTAAATGGCTTCAATCCAAGCTTCATGGCTCCTTCAATGGTGGAAAAATAGCTGCAAATCTCCAAAAATTGGTGCGGAGCCCGAGGAAGGCAAGACATTTTTAACTAAAAAGCGAATTTTTTCATTTATACCTCGTCGTAGCGTCGAGACGCTACGAGCGAAAAGGCGGAGCGCGCTGAACTTCAGAGCGTTGAGACGCTGTCATGGCGTTGAGCGGCGTCTTGACGCTTCCCACTCGACGCTTGCTCTCGGGTGGAAAAAGCGGGGCGCGCCAGACTTCGGAGCGTCGAGACGCTGGCGGGCAAGTGTCGCGACGCTAGGCAGCGTTGAGCAGCGACTCGACGCTAGCTCTCGGGTTTGAGCTAAATATTTTGCCTTTGAAATTTCTATTTTGGCCAATCTTCATCTTTTTTAATCCTTCTTTTTCCGAAGCGTTCTTGGGGCCTTAAAACGGCTTACTTAGCTCCGAACGACGTCAAACGGGTCCCGTGAGCTTTTACCGACGAACACCTATAATTAAGGTAAATAAGCAAGAATAAGCATAGTATTAGCATGAATTATGGACATAAATATAGCTCTAAAATGGAGCTATCATGCCGCAAGAGAAGTTTGAGCCAAGAAGAGGCCTCAGGCAAGGAGACCCTTTGTCTCCCTATTTATTTCTTCTATGCGTAGAGGGTCTTTCGTCTTTGTTTAAAATGGAGGAATCTCTTTCTAACATCAAAGGCTTTCGAATTAATAGATATTGCCTGTTTATCACTCTTTTTTTTTTTTTTGCAGATGACAACCTCCTTTTTTGCAGGGCCACCAAGAACGATTGTGAAAAGGTTAAAGAAGTGTTGGAGGTTTATGAAAAGGTCTCGGGTCAAACAATCAATCTTGATAAGTCTTCTTTTATGGCTAGTAAAAATGTTGGTGAAAGGGAGCTAATGGAGCTTGGAAGGATTCTCGGTATTAAGAGAACAAATACCTTGGGAGACTATTTGGGTATGCCTTCTCAAAACGGTAGGAATAAGAAGAAAATCTGCCACAAAGTCAAAGATAGAGTTTGGAAAGTGCTTCAGAGTTGGAAATGAAATCTTTTTTCTCAAAGGGGGTGGTGATAGGATTTTTTATCATCCTATAAATTTCGGGGTGTCGAATCTTGCCAAAATAACATTTATAATACCGCTACAACTGAGCTTTGCAGCTAGTGGTAGTCGGGTCGATCCGCAGGGAACCTAAATTATTTTCTCCTAATTAATTTTTATTTGCTTGTTAATTAACTAAAACAAAAACGATAAAGTAAAACATTAAAGTAAAGGGGGTATTTGCTAACGGTAGAATAAAAGAAAAACATGCATAAAGTAGCTAACGGAAAATTAAAACTAACTACATGTGCTCCTAATTTTAAGGGTCGGGGTTGACCTTGATGCGACTCGATTCATTGGGATTCAAACATACTTAGCAAAAGCATAATTAAACACATAATTTACTTGCACAAAAGTACTAATACAAGTAACTCAAATAATTAATTAGAAACGTGGAGTTCTAAGTGGACTATTCTTTAATTACTCTGATCAATCCTAAATTAAATAAAGAACAGAGACGAATGTTCGATTCTAATTAAACGTGGCAATGAATCAACAGAGGGCCAACGCCGCCCATATTGATTGATTGACAGTAACGGGAGCACTACGACAGATGTTTAACCTGGAAGCCTAAGTTAATATTCCGATTTATCTATTTCTTCAAGATAAGTTACAACCAAGATCAACAAGGAAGCCTATGTTACCTATGGCTCAACTTATCCATGTTACTTGGCGATTAAGAGAGACAAGGTATCATAATCTTTAACTATAAAACATGCCGGAAATCAAGGTCGTCTACTCCTATCAATCAAACATGCTTCTGTGATATGCTTAGAAGAAATAAAATTGTCCAATCAGCCATGCTAAGCTCAAAATTAAAGATCTAAACCCTCATGAATCGCATCAAATTTAACCCCTAACCTCAAATTAGAGCAATTACCTTGCTCGGGATGAAAATCAAACTAAATAAACCAAGTCTTTGCTTTGATATAGAAGAAAAGGGGAGAAAACCCCAAGAATCTAGAGAGAAAACGCAAAAAATAAAGCCAAACCCGAGAGTGAATGTCCTAAAAATCGAAAAAATTAGTTTTTATCATTGTCGGAGCGAGACGCTCCGGACGAAATTTTCCAGCACTGAAAGTCGTCGAGACCCTACAGGCAGCGTCTCGACACTGGGGTCTGTGCCTGAGAAAAATAATTGAAATTTTGTCCTCCTTTGGACTTGAACTCAGGCCTATCAACTTGCCAGATTTCTCTAGCACAATCAGAGCACTTATCACAATTGAGATATCATTTGATTAATTAATATACATAGTATAAACACCCAGAACGATTAATCAAAATTATCCTCTAAACGTTCTTTTAAGCTCTTAATTAATGCAATGGTCCGATTTACCCCTAAGTAATTAAATTATACAAAATATATCAATTAAGCACAATTAATTACTTAATTCGCAAGACTTATGAGCTAAATATTAGCATTTTTTGAGTGCTATCAGGGGGAAGGAAGTGCTCATCAAATTAGTGGTGCAAGCAATCTCGATCTATATTATGAGTTGTCTTCGCTCCCAAAGAGTTATTGTGATGAGATTAAAAAGTGTTGTGCACAGTTTTGGTGGGGCTCTACAAAGGATAAGAGGCGTGCTCATTGGTGGGTAAGATCTTAACTTGTTCAATCAAGCTATGCTCGCAAAGCATAGTTGACGAATCTTAAGGAACCCATAAAGTCTTTTAGCAAGAATGCTTAGAGGCAAATATTTTAATAATGGAGACTTTTTTAATGCCCCTTGGCTCAAAGCCTTCGTTGACATGGAGGAGCATAGTGTGGGGTAGAGATTTATTCAAGGAAGGTTATAGGTGGAAAATAGGGAACGAAAGGCGTGTTATGATTGACAAGGATCCTTGGATAACTTGCAATGGTATCTGTACACCTATGTGGGTGAATGAGGCTTTGCGAGATAATTGGGTTAACTCTCTTCTGAATGAGCAGGGTGGTTGGGAAGAGGATATTATTAAAGACAATTTTGTCCATTTGGATGCTGATGATATCCTGAATTCACTCCCGGGAACTCTAAAGACAAAGATGAAATTATTTGGAGTTTAGATCCTAAATGAGTTTTTTCGATTAAGAGCGCATACCGCCTCGCCATTGAAGCTAATGTTAAAAATCAAGAGGGACCGTCGGAGAAAAAATCAATGAAGGATAAGTGGAAAATATTTTGGAAGATTAATGAACTCCCAAGAGCGAAAATTAGTGTGTGGAAAATGATCAACGATTCTATCCCCACTAGAGTTAATATTCAAAAAAGAGGAATTGGTTCTAACATCTTGTGTCCTTTTTGTAGGAAAAGAGAGGAGACCGTTTGTCATGTGTTGTGGATGTGTAAGTTCTCTAAATCAGTTTGGTTGGATTTTCTGCCCCACTTAGGTTTGTTTGATGATTATCGGATCAATTGGAAAGCTTTGGATGCTTGGGAGTGGATGAATGCACATTTGAACAAAGAAGACATGTCTAAAGATGTGATGATTGCATTTGGAACCACATGAATTCAATTATTTAGGAAATTCACAACAACATTACTGCCCATTTTTACGAAGTTACTAGGGCTATTTTTAGACATTTAAGGGATTGAAGGGAGCTTCAAGTAATTGAGGGAACTTACCTTTCCATCTCAAGATTAGAGAGTCGCGTGAGTCAGAACGAATGGAAGCCGTCGCCGTCAGTATGTTGGAAGATTAACGTCGATGCTTCGTGGAATGATGATCGAAAGAGAGGCGGTCTTGGATGGGTGGTTCGTGACTCCCGGGGATCTCCCATCTGTGCTGGGTACAAAATGTGTTATAGAAAATGGCCTATTAAGACGTTGGAAGGCGAGACCATTCTCGTCGGTTTGAGGTCCATCATGCACTGTGGTGCTTCTGATTTCAGGCAAATCCTCGTGGAGTCGGACTCTTTGGAGGTTGTGAGAGCGCTTAATCACCCGGGCTTGGATCTGTCGGAGATGAATATATCTTGGATGCAATTGGAGAGGTTGTGGCTAATCTCGACTGTGTTTCTTTTGAGTTTTGCCCAAGGTTGTGTAATTCAGCCGCTCACCATCTTGTGACGGCCGTAGAGTTGAAATTTGTCGAATTGCCTTGTTCTTCCTTTGTGTAAAATGAAGGTTTTTTTTGAGAGTTAACTTCCCTGATTGGGTTGTCTTCGCCCTTTTTTAGGAGGGGAGTTGTATTGGGTTCAAGGATTTAAATGTCGATGTCGACGGAAATATCGAGGTCTCAATTTTACGAAAATGTCGATGTAAATATCGATAAAATGTCGATGTCGATGAATATTTCGGGAAGATTTTAAAAAATATTAAAATTAATAAATAAATATTTTACACTTTTAAATTAGTTAAAATACACTTATTATAATATTATATTCACATTAGGTTACATTTTGTTGTTTTTTTAATATTTTATTGATTTTCTACGGTATGATAGAAATATCGATTCCCTCCTCATGTCGATGTTGAACTTATGAATATGTGAAAATGTTGATGAAAATGTCGACATGTCGACGAAAATTTAATACCATGGTTGGGTTTGCATTTTAATGAATTAAAAAAAAAAAAAAAAAAAAAAAAGCAGTAAAAATAATGTAGCCCGTGAACAAAAGTCATCGACGGAGAAAACCCTAGACTTTTTAAAGACCCCAATATATATTGCTCTGCTCCGAGCTCCGAGCTCCAGCTGGAGTTCTTCGCCTCTACAGCAAGCCTTCTGCTTAGTCTTCGAGCCAAATTCTCTGCACAATACCCACCCAACATGGTATGTTGTTTCCCCTAAATCCTTCAAGTTTTCTTATTTTTCCTTATACTCTATTTTTTTCGTTCGGAGTCGACCAAATTTTCTGTAGTTGAAGAAACTATGCTAGATTTTCGGGAATTTGTTGGGTTTTCTTAAAAATCAATTAGCGATATAAGCTATGAGTTCATTGTTTACACTACTATTCTTGATCAAAAAACAAAGCATAATCGATTAATTTTTTAACCTTAAAGTTGCGAATCAGTTGAATTGAACTCGGCAGTGAAGTTTTTTTTTTTTTTTTCCCATTCTTGGATGTGAGATATAGTTAAGATGAATGGTGATGTGATTGTGTAATGTATTATGAGATAAAGTAATGTTTGTACTGAGAGTGGAAAAGATGGGAAGGTCCAAATGTTATGTGATTTACGAATTCAATGATGTAAAATTTCTCCTACTTGGTATTCCATGTGGCAGGCACCAAAGAAGGATAAGGCTCCTCCTCCGTCCTCCAAGCCTGCTAAATCTGGCGGAGGAAAGCAGAAGAAGAAGGTAATTCTTCATTTGATGTCTGTTTTGTTTTGAAAGTATAGTGATTAGGGGTAGTTTATTGAGTTTTTGGTAAATCTTATTATTGATTGCGTAATTATAATTCTTATTTTTGTTTGTTGCTCAGAAATGGAGCAAGGGAAAGCAAAAGGAGAAGGTAAACAACTTGGTATTGTTTGATCAGGGAACCTATGACAAGCTTCTTTCTGAAGCTCCAAAGTTCAAGCTTATCACCCCTTCCATCCTGTCTGACAGATTAAGGGTATGATTTGCTCTATCCCATTTACTTATTATCTTCACATGTTATAAATGTATGTCTTTTGATTGTTGAATATGGGTCATGCTTCTATCAATTTTTTTTTTATTATAAGACTTGTCCCTTGTATCTATTAAAAATGGAATGGAAAAGAGTTGGGGGTGGGTGATTTGATTATAGGTTGGGTTTTATTTCTCTGCTTTTTATGAATTCCAATGTATGATTGTCACATAATTTGACATTCATGTCAAAGACTGCATGTATTATAATGTTGTAGGTCCAACTTCATTTTGATTTAATTAAACATGTAATTGTATTTTTTACATCTACGGTTCCAAAATATATGATCTGATTCATTCCCAGGAGAATACAAGTAGCTTCATGTTGTAGGTCCCACTTCTCTTTTATTTTTCCCTACCACATTCCAAGTGTGCTATTAATTTGAGATGCTGTAACACTACCATTTTTAATAATAAATCTATATCCATATGGTTAACACAATTACAAAGTACCTCTTGCCAACTTGATTATAGCTCAACTAGTCAAGAAATATATTCTCGACCAAAAGGTTGGATGTTTAGATCTCCACCCCCACATTGGTGAACTCAATTTTTCTAGTTTGATGGTCATGTCGGCAAGGTGTTATATTTTGTACATTATTAATCCATGCGAGTATAAACAATTATTTTTAAACCATTTAAATTTGCATTAAACCATAGAGTAGGGTATCTTTTGTAACTATCCCTTGATGTGAAGTATCTTATATCTCCAGCCAAGATAAATTTCCCAATGTTCTCCATATACCCATTTTTCCCAGAAGTAAAATTTTCTTTGGTTAGCATGTGATTCCTGTAATCCAATCAAAACTATGATTGTTTTCTATTTGGATGGATTGTTATCAAGTTATGGCAAATTGCTAAAAAACTTTCTTTGTTTTGTTGTTCATTACTGTTCATCAGATCAATGGATCATTAGCACGTCGGGCAATTAAGGATTTGATGGCAAGAGGTTCTATTAGGCTCGTATCTGCTCATTCTAGCCAGCAGATATACACTAGAGCCACAAATACATGATCAAAGAGCTTCTCTTCGCAAGAGGGGCATCTTGTTATTTTTGTGATCACCCTGTCAGGAGCTAATGTCTATGGTTTTTAATATTCTCTTCTGCATTCATGGAATGCACGTTGCATTAAAACTCAGATGAATTATAAGCTCTACTCGAACAGATTTTTTTAAAAGATTCTTATTTGTGCCTTAGAAATTCATTTGCCTCATGGCCTTTGTTCCGAACTTTAGCAATTTAGTCATGTGGAAGAGTGATAAGATGTCATATCTTGATGGAGGTTTAGATATATGATCATGTGGAAAATATGGCAAAAGTTGAAAACTTGCACAAATCCTTCTGCTATAGAGTGATAATTTGAACAGTAAAATAGCTGCAATTGTTTCTTGCTGTTGCCTTAACTTAGATGGTGTGGTTATCATTTAGTTTTAGTTCAGCAACAGCGTCGGTAGCGCCCCAGATTGCCGTGGTTATCTTGCATCCTCTGTATAATAGAATGGAAAATGATCAAGTAAATCGTTATTGTTGGGCTGATGGTAGGAAGGAACTAGGTTTCACTACCAAATTTGTGAGTTCCATTTGAGGAAATTATTATAGTTACTTTATTTAATGTCGTGTATAATGATTTTCCTCATTAGTTGTTTGGAACTGTTAATCTTGTACTTAAATTTGAAACAGTCATCATCATGGGTTAATTGTTTGAAACTTGGTTGAGGACCTAATGCTAATTGTTGGTTCGAATATGCTTTTTGGCTTGGAGTTTTCTTAACAATTTGGATGAGAAGTGTGAAGCACGAAGGTTCTCTTTTGTGTCGATGCTTCATCTGGCCAAGAAGAGTTGCAACTTGCAAGGTCTTAGGTGCGAAGTTAAGGTGATGTTTAGTTAAGATGATTTGGTTTGATTAGGCTTAAGCATACCTGGATTGGTTCCTTGGCAGTTGGTTGTCATGAGAATGAGGTAGGTAGCATATGGGTAGGAACCAAACCTTTAAAACTTAGGGTGTCCTCTATCTTGAGTTTGTCTAATCCTAAACCCTTTTTAATAACTTCACCTTTAATTGTTTGTTCTAATATTTTTGAGTTTAGGGATGAGTGATGGGTTGACACTCAAAAACTTTTGAATCATACTTAACTAGTTGAAGAAACAATATGATGCTAACAACATAACTACTCTTTACAAATAACATTGCATATGTTAAAATGAAATGGTTGAGTAAATTGAAATAAAATGAGATTATTAAGGAGTACATATACACTAGATTAAGATTTGAACCTCTAACTTCAAGGGAACAGTCCATGTCAATTACTATTGAGTTATGCTCACTTTGACATATACTTTGGATATTGATATTATACATTGAGCGGAAAAAATATATGATAGTGCTACGGATAATTATTGTACAAGTCTTGCTAGTGATAGATGCAAAGGTGCATTGTTATTTGATATAAACATTTTAAGGTGTCCTTTCATTCTCGAGATTAGATGACAAATAAAAAGGCTCGCATAAAATACAGGTGGAATTAATTGAGACAATGAACCTAAAGTAGAAATCTCCATAGGGTGCAACCGAGTGAAGTGATGAGCAGAAGAAACTTAACATGACTTTGGCTCATCTCCCATACAATTTGTGCATGCCTATGGTGTCTAGCATATAGCATCTACCACCAACCTTCAATGATACATCATTCGATAAATGTTATAGTAGTATCCAAGGATGAAGATGTCAATATTGATATCGGGACTTCAATTTTACGGATAGATGCGATGGATATATCGATATCGACAGATGCTTCTGTAAATTTTTTTTTTTTTTTTAAATATTTAAATTAATAATTAAATTCTTTTTACTTCTAAACTAAATTATAGATCTTGTTATTAGTATCTTTATTCACATTGAGATTAATTGATGATATTTGTTATGTTTTAGGAGTATTTATAAAGGATATCGAAAATATCCATTAGTACTTCATATATATATATATCTCGAATCCTCTGATTTATGGATGTATCGACAAATATTTTCATTCTTAGTAGTATCATGGTATGTGATTTTTTTCATACTACCACTAAGTTATTGTCACATCAACATCATTTAAGAATTATGTGAAATTCATAAAATAAAATAGGGAAAAACCAATTGATACCGCTAAACTTTGGTGGTTATATAAATTCAAGCCCCAAACTAATTATTGTATCTATTTAAACCCTAAACTTTTACCATTGAATCAATTTGGAATCTATGTGATAGTGAATCAATTTGGATTATAATTTATAACGACTGTCACTTTATTCCATTTAATATCAAATCAAAATCACCTAAATAAAAGTACACTTCTCCCGATTACTATCAAAGTAGAAGAAAAATTGACACATAATTCTTCTTTCTAAACATAGTGGAAGACGAGAAGTGAAAAACTATTTATTTTAAGGAAAAATCACTACTATCAATTCGATTCAAACGTAGAGAGAGAAGGATATAGAGAAAGGGGGAAGAACAATCACAATTTTCAAAGGGTCCACGGTTTCTCTCTCGGTTTGACAATTTTTTTCCTCACCGGCGGCGAAAACCTTTGGACATTTTTTGGGCAGACAAGTGCTGCAACTGGGATCCTCTTTGAGTGATCTGGAGGGGCTCTCTTTGAGCAGGATTTATTTTTCCAACTATCACGACTACCGACTGTTTGAAACAATTGGAGAAGCTAACTCTAACGGCAGCGGAGGATCGGGTAGCGGAGATTGATAACAGCTTTCGCGAAAAGAAGAGACAGAATGATATGGTGGTCAAGATCGTTACGACGAGACTAATAATATTTGAGGTTTTTCAGATGATTATGCCGCGAATTTGGAATAATGACGGAATGGTGAAGTTCGAAAAGGTTGGCCGGAATATTTTTCTATGTAAATTCCAATCAGACCGTGAAAAGAAAAGAATAGTGGAAGGCGGACCTTGGTTCTTTGACAAGGCGCTCCTGATTTTTGCTGCACCAGATGGACGTAGCAGCTACGCCTCCCTCGATTTCAGGTATGTACATTTCTGGCTTCTCTTCCATAGATTGCCTGCTCTAGGTATCTCAAGGAAACTTGCGGTTACACTGGGTAATATGGTCGGAAAATTTATCAAGGTTGATATTGATGAAGAGGGAAGTTGTGGCGGGCAAACCTTGCGAGTTAGATGTCAAATCGATGCCACGCAGCCATTGCTATGAGGTCTTAAAGTTCGAATAGGTCCCACAACCGACGGGATTTGGAGTCCGATTACTTATGAAAAACTTCCTGATTTGTGTTATTGTTGTGGGAAGATTGGGCATACTTTAAAGGACTGTGAAGCACACTCTCAAACGAAGGAAGTTGATCTTGAATATGGAGGAGATTTACGAGAATTCGCCCCTCCGATTGCTAGGAACTTTGGTCGTCCGACTGATGGGTGACCCAGTGGCCGAGGAAGAGGTCGGGGACGAACGAACCAAGGGCACTGGTCAGAAAAAGAGAGTTGGGCGAAAGAGGTCAACGGCCGGGGGGGAGTTAAGGAAATCCCAGACGGAGGAGAAGGACGATATTCCTGGAAAAGATAACGGCACGGCGGAAGTATTGCCGGAGGACGAAACGGTATCGGTAGGGAAAGAAACGTTACAGAAAAGGGATACAATTAAATTAGGAAAGAAAATCGTAGAGAAATCATGGGTGATTAAGAAAAGAAGGGATGCAGTTACAGAAGAAAACCCAAAAAATTACGATGGCATTATTATTGGAGAGAGAGAAAAAATCAAGGATGCAAAGGAAATCCAAAAAATTATGCTGCCATTATTACCCGAGAGAGAATGGAAAATTCAGGTGACTTAATTGCTAAAATTAATCAAGCTAAAGGTAATATAAATCAAGCCAGTTTGAAGGGTCAAGTTGAAGACAAAATTGAAAAAAAGGCCCACACAAAAATGGAAAAATTAATAGGTCTTAGAAGTGGGCTGAAGATGGCAAACAATTTTTTGGAGTGGCTCCTGACGGGCTTGGGTATGGAGTGGTTGAAGGCCCTCTTAACCCAATAGTGATGTCTAATGATAGTGGGCTTCATGGATCAGAATTGCAAAACTCACACGAACTGGGCTTCAATATGGCAATGGACATTGACAAGGGTGCAGATTTTATTTTAACAAATAATCACACCTTAGTCAATGACCCAAAATTGAAGGGGGTTGGGGCCAAGTCAGAAAAATCAACATATTTAATCACACCTTAGTCAATGACCCAAAATTGAAGGGGGTTGGGGCCAAGTCAGAAAAATCAACATATTTAGTCTGATTCAACAGTGGGTGATAGGAAAGCATGGACGCGATACGATCGGGCCACCGGGGGTAGTGTGGACAATTTAATTTCACAAAATAGTACGATTTTGGGGAAGAGAGATTCTGGAAAAATGACGGATTTAGTGACAGAAGAGTTGCCTCACAAGGGTAAAAGACAGTGCACAGAGGGAGACAGTTTAAATATTGCAACATCGGTGGAGGCTGTGAAACAGCCCCGCTGAGCACAATGAAAACATTATGCTGGAATGTCCGGGGTTTGGGGAACCCCGAGACATTCAGAGTCTTGCGCGACTTAGTGCGCCTCCATAACCCCAATTTGGTATTCCTAATGGAGACAAAAGGGGATAATCGACTGATTGAAAGAACAAAAAGAGAAACAAATTACGAGTGTTGTTTTTGTGTTCCAAGCAAAGGGAAAAGTGGTGGTTTACTTCTTCTTTGGAACAATATTTTGAATGTGAGCATACAATATTTTACTAATGAACATATTGATGCCATAATTAAGGAAAAGGAAGGAAGCTGGAGGTTTACGGGTTTCTATGGAAACCCTAAGACAGAGAACATGAGGAGTCATGGGAGCTTATGGTTCGGTTGAAAAATCAGTTTGATCTTCCGTGGGTGATTGGAGGGGATTTCAACGAAAAGGTTGGTGGAGCAGACCGTAGTGAAAGTCAAATGGAAAAGTTTAGGGAGGCCATTGACAGCTGCAATCTTATTGATACAGGGTATACTGGAGACATCTTCACATGGTGTAATATGCACTTCACAAGTGATCTCATATGGTTGAGGTTAGATAGATTTTTCACGAATATTGTTATGCTTAGTAAATGTGAGCAGTTTAAAGTAACTCACCTGGAGTTACTGGCTTCATATCACATACCAATCTTAGCCACCTCGAACTGTGATGAAGGTATGATAGCACTCCAAAAGTGCTAATATTTAGCTTCTAAGTCTTGTAAATTAAAATAATTATTTGGGCTTAATTGATATATTTTGTATAATTTAATTGCTAAGGGGTAAATCGGGCATTTGCGATAATTAAAAGCTTAAATGAATATTTTATAATATTTTATTAATTAGTCGTTTTGAGTGATTAAGCTACATTAATGAAATAATCTAATCTTAACTCAAAATCGATTAGTGACTTGATGGTGCAGGTTTTTTTAAGACAATGGGGTGCTCAGGTTCAAATCTTGGTGGATGCAGAATTTTCCCTCATTTTTATAAAAGTCAACGGTCAATGGTCAACAACCCACGCGGCCCAGCCACCCCATCCGCGCGGCCTCGCCCAGCTCCGCGCCCGTGCGCCCGTCATTAAAAGCTCCGCGCGCGCGCCCGTCATTGAAAGCCAGCGCCCTCGCCCCGCGCGGCCCAAGCCACCATGCCTGTCATTAAAAGTCCAAAAAAATTGCCCGTCATTAAAAGTCTAAAAAAGCGGTGTTTTCCATTTTGTCATTCGTCCGTAGCGTCGAGACGCTAGGACAGCGTCTCGACGCTACTCTGAAGTATAAAAAGAACATTTTCGCGATTTTAGGTTATTCCACCTCCGTTTTGGGCTCGGGATTGACGCTTTTTCTCCATTTTTGAAGCTCTTCTTCTCCATTTGGGTTGTATGAACTCTACAACCTCCATGGAAGCTTGGAATACTCCATCTCCCATGGAAGGCTAGAGGTAAATGTTTGATTAGTTGGTTGAGGGATTGATTTCTATTCTATTTAGGTGAGATTTGTGCTTTATATGAATGTTTAGCATATGTGTATGAACTCTTGCATCTCTTTCCTGTATTAAGAACGAATAGCATGCCTTTCTAATTAGGATTGACGCCCATAATTGTTACGCATGTTAGTCGGCTAGCATTGATTCCTGATTAGTTTTAATGCAAGTAGCGAGGGTCTAATCGTGCCTAATCAATTTGACCCTATGTGACGAATGGGGTATGAATTGATTATCGTATCGCGGTGGGCTCAAGGTTAAGAGAGAAATCGAATTAGTTTTAGGATTAATTCGTCGCGATGTTACCCATTAATGTTTTCTAATTAATTTAGGACTAATCACCTTGAATTGATTAAGAGGCATGTTTAATTAGAATTGTCTGTTTCTAATTAATTCTTCGGGGTGTTTGTATCGGTGTCGAGCAAACATTTCGCGTGCATGAGCATCTCGGCTAATTTCCATGTTTATCGATGAACTGAAATACAATAGAGCAATCCCATACTTTCTAATTAAGCATACTTGTCAATTTCATATTTCCCTCTTCAATTTTCCGTTAGCGCAATTCTTTGCATGTTAGTAATTTTCCAAACAAAACCTCTCATTGTTTTTACTTCATTACAAATTCAATTTAATTAAGTTGGGATTATAGCTTGCTCCCTGTGGATCGACTCCGTTGCCACTAGCTGCAAAGCTTAGTGAGTTCGGATTATAAATATTATTTTGGCGGGTTCCGACAACCCGAAATTTGTAGGACATTCAAAAATCCTACCACCAAAATTGGCGCCGTTGCCGGGAGCAAAAATGAATCTTACTTGGTTGAATTGTATTTGTTTTGTGTTTTATTTTATTTTTAGTATTTTATTTTTCTTTTGTAAATATTTTTATTTATTTTCTTTGGTTCTGTTTATTTTTATTTTTCTTGTACAAGATGACCCGTTTCTTTTAAGTTGTTGTGTGCAGTTTTCTTTTAATTTTTAGAAAAGTGAAAGAGATGGAGGCTATGGCTAACGATGAGCCTCAGAGGACCTTGAGACAGTTGACATCACCTGATTTGGACCGACAGCCACTGTGTATAGCGTATCCGGTAGTTCCAGGTAATTTTCAATTAAAAGCTGGATTAATTCACCAACTACCTTCATTTTGTGGCGATGCAGGTGAGGATCCTCTGAAGCATCTTAAGGAATTTCATCTGGTATGTTCGGGGATGATGCCCCAAGGAGTGACTGAGGACCAGCTGTGCTTGAGGGCATTTCCTTTCACTTTGAAGGAAAAGGCAAAAGATTAGTTGTATTGTCTTCCATCTGGGTCTGTCACGACATGAAACGGATTGAAGGGCTCATTTTTGGAAAAGTACTTCCCTGCCTCAAAAGCCTCTAACATCAGGAGGAAAATCTGTAGGATCACGCAGGGAGCTGAGGAGAATTTACACGAATGTTGGAAGAGGTACAACCGACTGTGTGGGAGCCATCCCAATCACCAGATAGCTGAGCATCTCCTCATTCAGTATTTTTTACGACGGTATGCTTCCACGAGACCGCCAAATGATTGATGCTGCTAGTGGAGGATCTCTCCTTGATAAGACTCCCGTAGAAGCTAGAGTTCTGATCTCTAATATGGCCGGGAACCTTCAGCAGTATGGTGGTGGAGGAGTGGAGCAAGCCTGTCTCTCAAAGGATCTGAACGAGCTCAAATCCCAAGTACTCGAGGTAAGTAACTCACTTCTCATAGTAGCTCAAAGCGTACAAAAATCTCAATCTTTTGTTTCAGATCAAAATGTCGAGGAGATGGTGAGTTCTTATTTGACGAAATTTTCGGCCATGTTTGAGAGTAGTGGAGATCAAGTGCGAGGTCTGGCTGATGTAATGAAGAGGCTCGACGAAAGGCTTAGTAAGGTGGAGGATCAATGTTCATGGAAACCACCCCAGCAGACGGTGGCGAGCACTTGTGAGCAAGTGTGCGCCATGACCTTGAGAAGCGGGAAGGAAATTCCTTCTAATACTACGCCGGTGGTGGATGATCTGGTTGTAGAACTTGAACCGAGGAGAAGGGAGTACGTGCCTAGAGCTCCTTTCCCAAGCAGATTGATGAGGCATGTGCCTGAGGAAGTGGAGAGCAAAGAAAAGGAAACTCCTCATGTTGTTCAGAAGTATGTGCCAAAGCCTCCCAACCCAAGAAGACAGTTGAGTCCTTAGATCATACAGGAAGAGGACCGAGATGAGAAACCACCTTCGCCTAAGCCAAAATATGTTCCGAAAGCACCATTTCCAAGTAGGTTGGTTAGACCAAAGCCTGAGGTGGATGAAATTGATAAAGAAGTCTTGGAGACTTTTCATAAGGTGGTGGTGAACATTCCCCTTTTGGAAGCCATCAAGCAAATCCCCACGTGCTCCAAATTCTTGAAAAACTGGTGCACCTCCAAAATAAAGTCGAAGAAAAAATAAGGAAAGTTGGTGAGTGAGAACGTCTACGCTATCTCAGAAGGTAAATTGCCCAAGAAATGCAAGGACCCAGGTATGTTTACTTTGCCTTGCACTATAGGAGATAAACTGATTAATCATGCCATGTTAAATTTAGGAGCATCTATTAATGTAATGTCATATGCTATTTTTAAAGAGCTTAAATTGAATAACTTGCATAAAACTGGTGTTATTGTGCAATTGGCTGATAAATCATATGTGCATCCCTTGGGTAAAGTTGAGGACGTTCTAGTTAGAGTAAATGATCTGTATTTTCCTGCGGATTTTTATGTGCTTGAAATGAAGGATAAACCATCACATGTCTCTAAATCAATTCTGTTGGGACGACCTTTTATGAAAACTGCAAAAGTTAAAATCGATGTTGATAAAGGTGTCCTGTCTGTTGAGTTCGATGGAGATGTGAATAAGTTTAAAATTGATAAGTTAAAATCAGAGGAGTTTGTTGGGAATGTTGATGTTGTTTGCTCTTTATTTGAAAATGATGTTGTCTGTGTGCGGAAGGCACAAGAGAGAAATTTGTCTGTTGATGTTTGCAGGAACGATGAGATTGAGAAGATGTATGAGGCATCTTCCAAGATTGATTATGGATGAGTCGAGTGCGAGAATACAGTCGAGCAATCGACTTTAAAAATTTGCGCTTCTTGGGAGGCAACCCATGAGTATTTCAATTTCTGTCTTTACTTTTAGTTTTTATTTTCCTAGCTTAGCTTTCTCTTGCTTTCTTTTGTAGGAGGTTTGACCTGAGGATCGAGATAGTGGGCGAAGACCGCGCTGCTCCAACCGACAACCGAACAAAATTCAGGGGAGGTTTTCTGTTCCCTTTTATTTTGTGTGTTTTAACTGCTTAGTCTGAAGTGTGATACATAGAGGACTATGTATCCTTTTAGGTTGGGGGTGAAGTTGTCTGTTGGATGGATTTCTGTAGTTGTTGAGCTGTGGAGATTCTGAATTTGAAGTGCTTGTGTCTGTTGTTGCATGTTGTTCGATGAGGACAATCTAGGAAATGCTTTTAAATTCTTCGTAGTTGCACATCTAGAAAAGCATGAGATTGTATGTGTTAGTTGAGCATTTTTCAAAAAATTTAAAATTTTTATGTTGCTCCCTTGCATCTATCGAGCACTTAGCAATCTATTCTTGGTTCTCTAGGCTTAGAATTATCTTATGTTGCATGAAATCTTGTTGTCACCCCGAAAGGCACCCGTAGGGAAGGCTTGATGCATGATAGGTTGTATTAAATTAATCGTGTTATAGTGAAGCTATTGCCTAAGAAAAAAAAAAAAAAAAAAAAGACTAAGCATGAAAATAAAAACTCCTGAGATGCTCCTCCTTCTTAAAGTGCACGTTAAGAAGTGAGCATTAGTCCTTAAAAATGTGAAGCTTGCTCGTAGTCAGATACATTGTGCAATGAAATTGCGGGTAAGCTGGAACGAAGACAAGTTTGACATGTTAGGCTCTCTTGGAGAAGTAAAGAAAAGAAAAGTAAAAAAAAAAAGTGGTAGTTTAAAGAAAATAAAGAGTACAAAGTACTCAAGAAAAAGAAAATTTAGGCCTTTTAATTTGTTACTCTCTTGATTGTTGAAAAGCCGTAGACTGTTCTTTATTGCTAGAAGTAGGGGGAAAACGAGATGTAGAGTTGCATATGGTTTTTCCGAGTCTATAAGAGCTAGAATAGGTTGGCTAATCACACACGCACGAAGGGGAGTAGCAGTTTAATTTTTGAAATGTTCTCAGCTTATGCATGCAATTGATTGTTTTCTTTTGTTGTAAGTGCCTTGTTTTTTGAAAGCATTGAGGTTAGAGTCGTTGCATGCAATTTCATTCTTAGGAGCTAGTTCAGAGTTTTTCTTGCTCGAGGACTAGCAAAATTTAGGTTGGGGGTTTTGATAGCACTTCAAAAGTGCTAATATTTAGCTCTTAAGTCTTGTAAATTAGAATAATTATTTGGGCTTAATTGATATATTTGGTATAATTTAATTGCTAAGGGGTAATACGGGCATTTGCGATAATTAAGAGCTTAAATGAATATTTTATAATATTTTATTAATTAGTCGTTTTGAGTGATTAAGCTACATTAATTAAATAATCTAATCTTAACTCAAAATTGATTAGTGGTTTGATGGTGCAGGCCTTTTTAAGACAATGGGAGTGTCCAACTTCAAATCTTGGTGGATGCAGGATTTTCTCTCATTTTTATAAAAGTCAATGGTCAACAACCCACGCGGCCCAGCCACCCCATCCGTGCACGGCCCCGCCTCGCGCCCGTGCGCCCGTCATTGAAAGCCAGCGCCCGCTCGGCCCAGCACCCCTGCGCGCGGCCCAAGCCACCATGCCCGTCATTAAAAGTCCAAAAAAATTATCCGTCATTAAAAGTCTAAAAAAGCGGTGTTTTCCATTTTGCCATTCGTCCGTAGCGTCGAGACGTTAGGACAGCGTCTCGACGCTACTCTGAAGTATAAAAAGAACATTTTCGCGATTTTAGGTTATTCCACCTCCGTTTTGGGCTCGAGATTAACGCTTTTTCTCCATTTTTGAAGCTCTTCTTCTCCATTTGGGTTGTATGAACTCTACAACCTCCATGGAAGCTTGGAATACTCCATCTCCCATGGAAGGCTAGAGGTAAATGCTTGATTAGTTGGTTGAGGGATTGATTTCTATTGTATTTAGGTGAGATTTGTGCTTTATATGAATGTTTAGCATATGTGTATGAACTCTTGCATCTCTTTCATGTATTAAGAACGAATAGCATGCCTTTCTAATTAGGATTGACGCCCATAATTGTTACGCATGTTAGTCGGCTAGCATTGATTCCTGATTAGTTTTAATGCAAGTAGCGAGGGTCTAATCGTGCCTAATCAATTTGACCCTATGTGACGAATGGGGTATGAATTGATTATCGTATCGCGGTGGGCTCAAGGTTAAGAGAGAAATCGAATTAGTTTTAGGATTAATTCGTCGCGATGTTACCCATTACTGTTTTCTAATTAATTTAGGACTAATCACCTTGAATTGATTAAGAGGCATGTTTAATTAGAATTGTCTGTTTCTAATTAATTCTTCGGGGTGTTTGTATCGGTGTCGAGCAAACATTTCGCATGCATGAGCATCTCGGCTAATTTCCATGTTTATCAATGAACTGAAATACAATAGAGCAATCCTGATACTTTCTAATTAAGCATACTTGTCAATTTCATATTTCCCTCTTTAATTTTCCGTTAGCGCAATTTTTTGCATGTTAGTAATTTTCCAAACAAAACCTCTCAATGTTTTTACTTCATTACAAATTCAATTTAATTAAGTTGGGATTATAGCTTGCTCCCTGTGGATCGACTCCGTTGCCACTAGCTGCAAAGCTTAGTGAGTTCGGATTATAAATATTATTTTGGCGGGTTTCGACAACCCGAAATTTGTAGGACATTCAAAATTCCTACCACCAAGGTATGGTTAAAAGCAAAAGGCGAAATAAGACAATGCGTTTCGAACAAAGTTGGACGACTTTTCAGGATTGTAGAAATACCATTGATCAACATTGGGTTCGTCATAATAGTGCAATGAGTAAGCCCTCCAATTTCAATACTAATATCCGATCTTGTCTTTCAGCTTTAAATACTTGGAATCGTGACCGGTTACAGGGTCCTTTACAAGGAGCAATTCGCAGGAAACATGAGGAACTTGAGGAAATTAGAAAAGGGAGTTTCAAAGAATGGAAAGATCAATTGTCAAGGACAGAAATGGAGCTTAATAGTCTCCTTGAGGAGGACGAAATTTATTGGCAGCAGCGATCACGGGAGGAATGGATCAAATGGGGGGACAGGAACACCAAATGATTTCATCTAAGGGCAAGTCAAAGGAACAAAACAAACAAGATTAATGACCTAAGAGATGATAGAGGTGTCTGGACAACAAAGATGAGGATTGGGAGGGGATAGCGACTAAGTACTTCAAAAACATGTTCACTACCTCCCTTCCCAATCCTCCAGATATGAATACAGTCCTAAGGAACGTTCCCCGGAGAGTGAGTGATAGACAGAATCAGGAACTAACTAAAGCGTTTACCAGAAAAGAGGTTGAAATGGCTTTAAAGGGCATGTTCCCAACCAAGGCCCAGGGACCTGACGGGGTTCAAGCTCTTTTCTACCAAAAGTATTGGGATATCGTTGGTACAGATACAACAAATCAATGTTTGCAGATTCTGAACGATGGTCAAACCCCAACCCCCTTCAATAAAACTCACATCGTACTCATCTCCAAAAAGCAAGCACCAGAGAACATGTCAGATTTTAGGCCCATTAGCCTTTGCAATGTAGTCTATAAACTAGTCGCCAAGGTTCTTACTAATAGATTCAAGCAAGTCTTGGATTCAATCATCTCCCCGACTCAATCTGCTTTTGTTCCAGGCAGATTAATCACAGATAACGCTTTGGTTGGTTTCGAGTGCATCCATGCCATCAACAACAAAAGGAGTGGGAAAGAAGGGATCGTTGCTATGAAGCTGGATATGAGCAAGGCATACGATAGGGTGGAATGAAATTTTCTGAGAGGCATGATGGAAAAACTAGGCTTCGATCATAGGTGGACCGAGCTCATTATGCGATGTGTGGAGACAGTTCAATTCTTTGTTCTTATCAATGGGACCCCTAAGGGTGTTATTACACCAACTAGGGGACTCCGCTAGGGCGACCCTCTCTCTCTCCTTATTTGTTCTTGCTCTGTGTGGAAGGGCTTTCTGCTCTCCTATACAAGGAGGAGAAAGATAATAATCTTGTAGGTTTGCAAATTAATAAACACTGTCCAATTATTACTCACTTGTTTTATGTTGATGATAGTCTAGTTTTCTTTAAAGCTTCAACAGGTGATTGTCAGGCGATTAAGAGAGTGCTTGGATCCTATGAACGGGAGACTGGACAATGTATAAACTATGAAAAGTCCAATTTCATGGTGAGTAAGAACACGAAGGAGGATATGGTGCATCACATTGAGCAAATGCTGGAACTCCAACATACTACCTCTCTTGGCCAGTACCTCGGGCTGCCCTCCCAAACTGCTCGGAGCAAGAAACAAATCTTCAGCAGACTTAAAGACCGAATTTGGAAGTCCCTCCAAGGATGGAAGACAAAGTTGTTCTCAATGGGTGGAAGGGAAATTTTAATTAAAGCGGTGGCTCAGGCCATCCCCACTTATACCATGAGTTGTTTTAAACTTCTTGTTACTCTTTGTAATGAAATAAACTCTTTGTGTGCCAGGTTCTGGTGGGGGGCCACGAGGGATGAAAGAAAAATTCATTGGCTGAGCTGAAAAGAGTTGTGCACTCACAAAGACCAAGGAGGAATGGGGTTTCGAGATTTATCTATCTTTAACCAAGCTCTGTTAGCTAAGCACAGTTGGAGATTGATCAAAAACCCGGATAGTCTTTTGGCTCGTGTGTTGAGAGGGCGATACTACCATAGTGGTAACTTTCTCAAGGCACAGGCGGGACACAATCCTTCTTTCACCTGACAGAGTATCCTTTGGGGAAGGGAGTTGTTCGAAAAAGGGTATCGTTGGCGGATTGGCAATGGGACGAGCATTGTGGTAGGGGAGGATCCATGGCTTCCTAGAGAGGGATTTCACTTCCATCACACTCTTCCTTATAATATCAGAGCAGGTCCTGTTGCTAATTTTCTTACAGGTGACAATTGTTGGAATGTGCAACTAATTCGGCATCATTTCCATGAAGATGTGGCAAATCGCATTTTGAGCATCCCGTTGTCCATTCTTAAGCCTCAGGATGAGATAATATGGGCTCTAGACAAAAAAGGAAGGTTCACGACCAAAAGTGCATATAGGTTGGGTATGAATTTCTTGATTATGCAGGATGCCTCCTCATCAAACACTGAAAATGTTAAGGCAAGGTGGAATAGTTTCTGGAAAGCTAAGGTTGCCCCAAAAGTGAAGATTTGTTGTTGGAAGTTGTACCAAGATATTCTTCCTCATCGTGCCAATCTTGCTGCAAAGGGCTTGAAAATTTCAAAGGGATGTGTTATCTGCAATCTCCATGAGGAGACTACCCCTCATTTATTTTGGAATTGTAAATTCACTAAGCAGGTGTGGATAAATTACTTGTCCACTAATTTGAATTTTTATACCTTGCACAGGGATGGATGGAGTTCGAAGGACTACTTTGATTGGCTTTGGGACCGTGCGAATGAAGCCGAAAGGAAGGACGTGATGACGATCCTGTGGAAAATATGGGAGTACAGAAACCATATTTTATACAGCAACTGTAATCCAAATCTACAAAATCTATCTTTTTTGGTGAAATCCAGCATTGACATGAAGAGGATCAGAAATGAGACCAATCAGAAGCAGTTAGAAGCAGTCTCAACTATCGAAGCTCGGCGTTGGACGTGCCCTCCTGAAGGGTAGTGGAAATTAAATGTCGATGCTTCCTGGAATGCATCCAGCAAAAGGGGCGCAATTGCGTGGGTCCTTCGAAATTCGACGGGAGCTCTCATTTTGGCCGGTTGTCGCTCGTCTCGAGAGGATTGGGCAACCTGTGTGCTTGAGGCTCAAGCTATCAATGTGGGTATCGAGTCTATCCCTTCTTATGGGTCACTCCCAGTTCTGGTTGAGTCAAATTGAAGTAATTAAACTCATCAAAGGGGAAGAAGTTGACCTCACCGAGGTGGGTTTGCTCGTTGCCGAAATTAAACATCAGGCGTTCCGGCGGGATATTGTTTCCTTCGACCATGTACCGCGCTCCCAAAATGGAGCTGCGAATTTTTTAGCTTGTCAATCTTAGTGCTGAAGGTCTGTTAGAGGAGTGAGGAGAGAGCCCACCTGAGTGGCTGTCTGATGCTCTCCTAATGGATTCTTCAGTTCTCTAATTTTATTATGTCACATTCTGTTTCAAAAAAAAAAAAAAAAAAAAAAATTGATTCAAACATTTATCTCTTAATACATTAACTGTGCATTTATAAAAAATATTTATACACACGTGAAAATTTTGTATTAACGATTTAAAAAGAAATCTCAACGAAAGGTCTAAATAGATTCCCTTATGAAAGTTTAAGATTTTAATCGATATAATTATTAGTTTGAAGTTTTATTCTATTATGCCGTAAAAAAATAATAAAATATTAAAAAAACAAATAACAATAAAATGTAACTAATATGAATATAATATTAATAACAAGTTATGCCGTAAAAAATGATAAAATATTAAAAACAAAAATAGCAATAAAATGTAACTAATATGAATATAATATGAATATAATATTAATAACAAGTAATTTTAACTCATTTAAATAGCTTAAAATGTTTTTAAAAATCTTCCCACTAGATTGGGCAAACCACTTTCTCTTTATGGAGGTAGTAGTTAAGACTTTATCACGATGATTTTGTTTTTCAATTTTTATTATTACTTTAAAATACAAGGAAAAGTATCTAACGATTTACTGATGATTATGCTATGAACAAGGATGAAAATATCGATATCCAGGTTGATATCGGTATTTCAATTTTACAGATATATCCATGGATATATCGATAAAATATCGATATCCATGGATATTTCTGTAAATCAATTTTTTTAAAAAAATATATTTAAATTAATATTTAAGTTATTTTTACTTTCAATCTAAACTATAGATCTAATTAGTAGTATCTAGATTCATATTAAATTTAATATATGATATTTTTGATGTTTTATAGGTATTTATAAAAGATATTGGAGATATCCATTACCCCTTAATATCTATATCGAACCCTTCGATTTACGGATATATCGACATATCCACGGATATTTTCATCCTTGGATATGAATGATAATTCCTCTACTGAATCAAGTTTGAAAATATTAAAATATGCCCTTTGGGAAAACTGGAAAAGAACCTCATTCCAATTTCCAGCCCACTTCAGCAAAAAATTTAGAGGAAAAAAAATGCATTTATACAAGTTATACGAGTGTGAGAATAACTATTTATACAAGTTATACTTGTCGAAACTCAAAATCTCGCACATTATGTTAGGTTAGATTATAGCATGCATGCATCAATTAATTATACATCAATGTATATTTTTATATATGTTAACCGTTGAGAAGACTGTTGAGAAGACTTTTAAGGACCAACACGAGCATACTTTGATGACATCTACTCCTAAGATTTGGAGGTTTAAATCTTCACCCCAGGCATCTCGTATGAAAAAAAAAAGGCAGACTTTGATGCCATTGGAAAGAGTTGTTCTTGTGTTTTCCATTAGAGAAATGGTAAGATAAATGTCCATTTCAAGTCTTTATAACACAATTAAATCCTGGCACGGATTTGGTAGATACATGTTAGCTTTTCACGAAGCGATCGAAATCGAGTATTTACTCAATATTATTGAAGAGAATGTGAAATTGAAATTCAATAAACCAAGTCTTTGTCAATTGTCACAGAGCATGCTCCATGCTCTCTTGTCTTGTCTCTCCAGGAAAGGAAACAGAAATAAGGCCAAAAAGAAAACCATTCATTTTCCAGAGAGAAACGTAAATCTGAACAGAATGTATTCATTAACCAAGATCTATACTATATCCATCTCGATTTTTGGTTTATTCAGCAGAGGAAATGAGAAAACTCACCTCCCCCATTCTTCAGATTCTGATGATATGAAAACAACATGCCGTTTGCTAACTCAATCCTGGACTTCTTCTGGCTTCTTCTTAGATTTGAGATACCAGCCAAGAGCACCAAGAATAGTCACAGTTCCGGCTACAACAGCATAATTGCGGTGTTTGTCAGTAGATATTTTCTCTGTCGATGCTCCTGATGCTGATGCTGAGGCTGAGCCACTTGGAATGGAATCAGTTACTGACCCTCCTGCCTTTTCTTCTGGTTTAGGTCCCTAGAGAACATTATACATTTGTAGCCTAGAAGATTAGAACATTTGACTCTAACTCACTCAAGAAAATTATATTACCCCTATAGAGACCTAGATGTGCAAGTAGCCAAGTACAAGGACTTCATCATAGCAAGTGAAGACCGAAGTAAATATAACAATGGAACTTAATGAATGTGTTGAGATTGTAATTCGAATTCCCACAAACTTCAAAGAAAAATGTAATTCCAAAAGGTAAACAGTAAAAACAAAGCTTAAAATCTCTTTTCGGAATCTGAACTCTTAAAGAGTAATTAGATTACTCTGAATTGGCCAAAATGGTCAAAGACTAACTCGTGTCTTTGAGATTATATGATTGAATCAGGTGACCATCCATTTAAGATAATAAGAACAGACAATGTCTGATCAGATTAGTTGAGGTCGTAAAAGCTAGTTCAAATATACTACAAAATCCCCAGCTTTTAGAAAACTATCAAAGTATGAATGGCCAGTGTGGATTTGGACTTCTATTTAACTTTAATTAAAGTGCATTAGCATTCAGCACCTTTCCATCTCATCTTAGCGCATTCCAACAATTAATTAGTTGAAAAAGTGGTCCATATAATATCGTGGAACCACCAAAATAACTTAGTGTAAGCATAAGATACTTTAAAACCACAATTGATGGCTCTGTTTAGTAATAGATATGATAATCTATTTGGTTAAGGTCATCAATGAATTTGAGGAAGCATCTAGCTAGACTAAACATTAATTGTCAAAAATCAGAACTCTATGGGGTTAATCTTGACCCATCTTCTGCTCTCTTTGGCCTCTCAATTTGGTTTCAAAGTTTGCATGGCCTGCCACTTATCTTGGTTTGCCCCTAAATGGTAAACCCAAAACCTCGAGCTTTTGGGCACCTATTGTTGAGAAAATTGAAAAGAGGCTACACTCATTGGGACATTCACATATTTCAAAAGGGGTAGACTAACTCTTATCCACGCCACTTTAGTCAACTTCCCTATTTATTACCTATCCATTTTCCACATCCCCATTAAGGTGACAGAATCTATTGGAAAACTTTTAAGAAATTTCTTGTGGAAGCGTAACAGTGAAAAGGGGGGGCATTCATAAACTTGTTGGAATAAGGTGAAGCTTCCTATTGAGGAGGGAGATCTTGGGATTGTTAACAACAAACAGAAAAATACCGCCCTCTTGACCAAATGGATATGGATGTTCCACAATGAAAAATCTGCTTTATGGAGGAAGGTCATTATTGCTAAATTTGGTGTCTCTCATATTCGTCTAAAGCCAGGGGATTTATCCTTGAGATCTTCAAAAGGACCTTGGAAATACATTCATAAGACCCAAAATCAGATTTACTCCTGTATTGATTTCAAAAAAAAAAAAAAAGAGATTTACTCCCATATTACCTGTTCTACTGGAAACGGCTTCACTACTCATTTTTGGTCGGACAATTGGCTTGAAGATTTCTCATAAATCTAATGGCTCGGTGGCCGATATGTGGAACCATTCATCGAGCTTCTAAAATTTTTGCCCGAGAAGGAATCTCACTAAGAATGAAATTGTTGAATGGGCGGATTTATCCTTTGCCCTTACCGAGGTGTTCTTCACTGACTCATCCGACCAATGGTGATGGTCCCTTGAGGCTCATGGACATTTTTCTACAAAATCTCTTACCAAAACACTCAACTCCAAAGGTGATATTCAGGATGCAACCCTTTACCGAACCATATGGAAAGGTCAATACCCTAAAAAAGTGAAGTTTTTTGTCAGGGAGCTCAGCCACAGTTGTTTAAACACCCATGATAAGCTACATTGTCGCTCTTCTTGGCTATCTATCTCCCCTAGTTGCTATCTCCTCTGTAAATCTGATGAAGAAACACACAGCCACTTGTTTTTGGGGTGTAAACATGCCAGATTTTTTGGGTCCTCTTGTTAAGTGAATTCGGCCGGCAGACTGCCCTTCCCCATCACATTGAGGATTACCTTTCTTATATTTTGGTTGGTCATCCTTTTAAGAAAAACAAGATCATATGTTGAACTTTGTTAGAGCATTCCTTTGGCTATTTTGGTTGGAGCACAATTCTGGCATCTTCACGGACAAGGAGCAACCTCTCTCTTCTCTTTATACCTCTATTACTTTTTATGCTATGAATTGGTGTAAATTGGTCCATCCTTTTAGTGGTTATAGCTTATCTTCTATTATTACTAATTGGAGAAACATTTTGTAATTCTGGATATCTTTTATCCACTTGATTTCATTCAATGAATGATTGAATGAAATGTCACTGTTTCTAATAAAAAAAAAATAGAAATGATAATCTATTTTCTTAACAAACCTCATCGACAGAATAAAACAAATAAAAGTTACTTCAATGAGATAATATTGTAGTTCTACAATGATTAAGAGAAATAGAATTATACTCTGTAAAAGCTAGATTATCCAAGATCCCCATAATTTCAAACTCCAGGTTCCAAAATGAAAATTTTAAGCAACTAATACCTTGCGTGCAAGCTTCTCCAGTTTCTCTTGTTCAATTTTCTGCAAAATCACAACCAAATGAACCATAAACGGAGAAAAGGTAATAAAGACAACATAAGCAAGCAGATGGTAAAGGAGGCATTCTCTACTAGATATAAACTCTTGGCATTGAAAAATCTCCAAGAATTTGCAATTTAATGCTTCAGCTTAGACAAATGTTCCACATAAAAAAAATCTATTATACATATTGATGAACCAAACATTAATTAAGAACAATGAAAGTACAACTAACTGGAAAATGCCCTCAAATATGCTCTAATGTTGAAATGAAGAACTATAGAACTGCACTAAGAAGAAGAACTGAGGAAGTACTTTTAATTACAAAGTCATCAATCTCTATGGCGATATCCAGAAACCAACCCTCTACTTCAATAATACTATCTATCCTGCTAGAGAAAAGAAGATACGAATAAAATTGGATGGTTGAAATTGAAAAGGACAGTAGACTCCTTAGTGAGTGTTTAGACCGCCATGATTGAATCTTCAAACAACTCAAAAGGCAAAGCTACCTACATTTCCCACAAGAAAATTCTCCATACTTTTTCACTCATTTCATCATACAAATATAATAATTATGAAACAGCGAACTAATAGAAATCCCTACAACTAAGGAAATCACTAGAAAAAGAAGATAAATGGCAACCTAATAAAATATCTAAATACCTAATGATTCAAAATAAAAGACGAAATTAGTTGATAAAGTAATACAGGATCGTAAGTTTCCTCCTCCCTTAAACAGAAACTCTTGTCTACAATTTTAGTTCTGACTTCCATGAATATGTGCATAGGAATTATTCTCAGGCAACACAAAGGGACTCCAATTGCTCAAAAAAACAAAAACCGTCTGTAAAACCAAATGATACGATCTCATTGCAAACAAAAATAAAAATGAACAGTCTAAAAATAGAAAAGAATAGTAGACTGATTTGACAGCGTAGAGCCTCGATTCATCGAGAAACTCAAACCCTCTCAAAACAAGCAATTTCACCATACTTTTTTTATTAATTTCATTGCTTATAATCTATGAAACAACCAACACGAGCCTTTGAAAATCAGAAAAGCACAAAAACATTGGCAAAAAACGAAAAAATCACACCTTGATGTAGACATTCTCAGCAGCCCTTTCTTCCTCGCTGAGAATCTTCCCGCTGCTCGAGAACCTTCGGGAAAAAATTCTGGCGGCCGTTCTCGCTGCTGCCATTTGGATTGATCGCCTTTCCTAACAACAAGGAAACAAGTGATTCAATCGAAACATAACAATTATCAGGAAAACATAGAACAACTATGCAAGCTTTTGGTTGAAGAAGATTACTCACAGAGAGAAGAAGAAGAAGAAGAAGGAGAGAGAGTTGGTGTGGAGGAAGTCGAATAGGGCTTTGTAGATGAAAGATTTCGAAGGCGAAATGAGCGGAGAGGAGATCAAGCCAATCGAAGCTGTTTGACCTAAGAAATGAATCCGGTACTCGTTCCAGGATTGAGAAGGTATAAACATTTTTTTTATTTTTTTTCACTAATTACTACACTATTTTATTAAGGTTTTTTTTTTCTTTTTTCTTTTTTCTTTTTCTTCGTATGCTTTGAAATTAGATAATTTAATATTAATAAAAATAATTTGAAATATCACCACCATCATTTTTAAAAATTCAAAATTATAAAATAACATAATAGAAAAAATTATTAACAATGAAATTTTATGTTAAACCGTGCATAGTTCAATTGATATAATATAAGGTTGTGATATAAGGCTGTGTCCTGACTAAAAAGTCATGTTAATTAAATGTTGCAAAAAAAAAAAATATATCTCAAGGGATAAAATTGTTAAGCTAATTAATATATAAAAATAAAAATAAAAAAATCATTCGAGGCGGGCTATTACCCGTCCCCGCCTCGTTTAGCCAACGGAGAGAAAAACATTTGGGAGTGGGTATGCTATTACATGTCCCTTTTTCCGGAAAATTGTAGAAAGTGACCAGTCACACCAAAACTTTAACAAAAATGACCCGTATCCCACAAAATAACAAAATTGACCAGTTTGAGACTAAGGGAGCTGTGAAATTATTCATTTGCCCTTAACTTAAATTTACTTCCTTCCACGGGCCAAATCGCACAACTCCTCATCTCATCTTTTCCCTTCCACAGGCCAAATCGCACAGCTCCTCCTCCCCACTCCAATTAGTCGGAAGTCAAATTTCAAACCTATGCGATGAATTTTGGATCATTATCCTGTCTTATGAGTTAGTTTTAACTTGGGTGTTGTCCAAACTCCAATATATAAAATTAGCTTCTCCATCTTCAATGTTCCTTCGAAATTGAACCGACCACTGCCATATATTCACAAAATGAATTCAAAGAAAGCTTTAACTTCCATTGTTGCAGTTCAGAAGCTTAAGAAGGTGAATTTTTCAATCACCCATTATCAACACCCTCGTCAAAAATCAAATCGCTCCTCATCTCAGCTTTCCTCTGTGCGATCGCATAGGTTAAAACCATTGCATAATCTATGCGATCGGAGATGACTTTTGGTTTCTTTAAGTGAGGAGTAAATGTATAATTTCACACCTCCCTTAGTCTCAAATCGGTCAATTTTGTTATTTTGTAGGGACGGTCAATTTTGTTGAAGTTTTCCACCGACAGGTCACTTTCTACAATTTCTCCATTTTTTCCATACTATCAACTAAAGTCAACTAGGGATATACAAACTTCCTTCACTCATAATCTTCTTCCTCGTGAAGACACATTTTGATTAATTTTAAATTTTTAAAATAGGACTTCCTCATGAAGACACGTTTTTATGGCCCCAAGTTTTAACATTTTTTCTTTCGTGGGGAGGAAGAGGAACGAAGGAGGAATGAGAGAGAAGATTGAAAATCGTAATTAAAAGAAGATCCCGTGTTTTCTAATTTTAAGCTTCCAAATTCAAAAACAATGAAAACGACTAAAAGTTGTTTTATGATTTGGTGCTAAAAGTTAAAATGATTCTGATTTTGAAAAAAAAAATCAAATTTTAAGCCATCAAACATGAATTCTTACAATCCATTTTATCCCTTGTTTTAAAAAACATAAAAAAAGGAAAAGAATAAGAAACCAAACGGGGCGTAAAGTTTTTCGATCATGGAAGTATGAAGATATTGATTATTGAAACCATGAACAAAATATAGACATAAACTCCAACAACAACCAATAATACAAGGAGGATATGGAATGAAGGCACGAAGAAAAATAGAAAGAAAAGGAAAACTTGTATAAAATTAAGTATCAACATATAATATATCATATATATTCTGGAGCTATGGCTATGGGGCATGAAGAAAGAAAAAGAGAGGAATTATAATTCAACTATTTTTAAAATTTAAATTTAACCCAAATGAGGAAGTTTCTCCTTTCGATTTTCGATTGATAGGAGTGAAGAGAGGATTGAACCAATTTCTAAAACAAATTGAAATAATTAAGGGGTCGTTTGATAACGTATTCAATTTATGTTTTAAGTTTTTTATTTTTTATTTTTAGAAAACAGATCTGTTTCGTAACCAATTAAGTTTTTGGTTTTTAAGTTTTTAAAATGTTTTTATGTTTATTAACAAATTTTAAAAATGAAAAAAAAAAAAAAAATCAAAACAGATTTTTGATTTCAAAATTCGAACTTCTCTAAAGAAATGGTCAATAAATTAGATATAATTATTGAAATTATCTTCAAATGTTTATTTAAATTATAATCCAATTGTCATAAATATTTTTTTCAATGAAAATTGTCATTAATATTATTAATATATTCTTTTACAAAAATATTATTAATATTTTTTAGTATAAAAATATTATTAATATAATATATTATAATTTTATTTAAATAAATTTTTTCTAGTATATTATATTTTAATATTTTTGTGATGTTTCACCAATATACCTATCCACCTTGAACAATCAACATATTTACCAAATCGACCATAGTTCAAAGCATAAGATTGTGTCCATGACTAAGAGGTTATGAGTTAAATTTTGACTTTTTTATTTTAGAGAAAATCGTTCTTACCCTAAATTTTCAATTTTTTTTTTATATTCTAATAAATTAACATTATTAAAAAATTATATATTTTTATAAAAAATACAAAACAAATAATTCAACCACCTTGAACGACTAATTTAGTTGTTTTCAAAAACCAAAAACCAAAACAGTTATCAAACAAGTTAAAATCAGAAAACAAAAAATAATTATTAAACATATATGATTTTTATTTTTTAAAAACAGAAACCAGAAAAATAAAAAATTAAAAACTGAATACATAAGTGATTTTGATATGTTAATTATTTAGTGGTTGAGTTGGGTGACTGGTTGCTCGAGGTGTCATTTTGGTTTTTAAAATTTTATTTTCCGTTGTGATAATCTCGTCCTCGACTTTTTTCTTTTTTCTTGAGAGCAAAAACAATTTCAAATTCATCAACTAAACAAAATTTTCAAATTTTGTATTCAAATTTAAAGTTTTTAAATTGGAACCAAATGTATTTTCAAATATAATGAAAATAAGAAATTCGTTTTCGTTTTCAACTAAATTCTTATTTTCGAAAACAAATTTTCAAATTACAATCAAACGAGACCTTAGATTTTTTAGTTCCGGGATGAAAAAATGGCAAAAATTAGCCCGGAAATTGCCAATTTCAAAAGGTTAACAGAGGTATTGGGGACAATCTTTTTTACCTAAAATTGCCGACTATATACCTAAATATCGCAAATATTTTGCGAATATCAATGGATACTAGGGTGATTTTTTTATTTTATTTCGCCTGTGTTATTTATCCATTTTATTGTTTATTTGTTCTCATGCACGTGTCTAGGACAACCAATCATTTAAGATATTTAATTTGTATTGTGTTGCCGTTCCAAAATTGTTGGAGGTAAAAAAAAATTCCTTCACTTTCCCTGGTACACAACTACATCTGGTTTTCCACCCCTCTCCTTTTTTCTTCTTTTTTTATTTTTTTCCTTCCATTTTTTTATTATATAACTTTATACTTTGTTTTTATTTCATCTTGCATTATTTAAATCATGTTTTGTATTACATATTATTGTTAAATAAACATTTGTTTAAATTTTATTTCCATTAATTAGTGAATTAATTAGATGTATGTTATTTTTTTTACATAAACATTATCCTACTAAGTTTTATGTTGCATGTTTAACATATAAAATGTAAATTTTAGAATGTTATAATTACGGGTGCAAGCGGGTTGGTTCGACTCGATTACTGTGCAAAATCGGAGTCAAACCGACCATTTCGGTCCAAGAAAGTCACGAACTGAAGTCGAACCGATGGGGCTTCAAAAACTGCACCGCCCGCCTGCCTGAACCATCGATTCGACTTCTCGGTTCACCAAAGCTTCATTGGCATGCGAGTCGACGTGGAGCGAGGTGGGTCAGGTTGGGTCAGGTCTGGAAAGGGTTGCGCAGACGCTTCAGTCTTCACAGTGGGTAAACTGAAGTTCACGGTTACATTTCAAACTCTTCAAAACCCAAATTTTTTATTATTGTAGGAAGAAGATGAAGATTGGTAAGATGAAGATTGGTTCTTTCTGTGCTTATTAGAGATACCACTCAAGCCTCCAACATCCAGTAGCTTCATTCAACAACTTCTGTTAAGAGCTAGCTATTTGTGTGCCTTATGTTTATGTATATTTCCCTAAAATCTCTACTATCATGATTTTTTTTTTGTTATTGTTGTTATCATGAACCCTAAATAGGTGTTCCATTTGTGTATAAATATAGGGTGTTGAAACCTAATTACATATTGAAATATTATACATAGAAGTTCTCTCTATTGCCCATTGTTTTGAGAACCTTAACTTGGTATCAGAGCACAAGATGACCAACGTCACTTCCTCGATCACCTCCACTTCTGTTGCATTACCGTTGGTAATGACGACCTTCACTAGACCCCCACTAAACCAACTCCTCAACCAAATTACCACAATTAAGCTAGAGTGGGGAAACTTTTTGCTCTGGAAAATCTTGCTTTCCCCATTCTGCGAAGCTACAAATTGGAAGGGCACTTGACTGGAGAGAAGTCTTGCCCACCGAAGCTCATCTGACAAGTCGCAAACGTCACACCAGAGAAGATAACAATCTCAGATGGTGAGGCGAGCAACAGCAAAACGTCTAGGGTAACCTCAACAGCAAACCCAATGTTTGAAGCATGGGTGACCACAAGCCAGTTACTTCTTGGGTGGTTGTACAACTCAATATGACCGTCGAAGTTGCCACGCAAGTGATGAGATATGAAAGCGCTCGAGATTTGTGGGAGGCAATATTGGAGCTTTTCGGTTTGCAGTTTAGAGCCGAGGAAGACTTCCTCCGACAGGTATTTCAGCAGTCTCGAAAAGGGTCTTTAAAAATGGATGAATATTTACGCCCAATGAAATCCCATGCTGACAATCTAAGTCAAGTTGGGAGTCCGGTTGCACCAAGAACTTTGATTTCACAAGTTTTGTTAGGTCTCGATGAAGAGTTCAACCATGTGGTAGCAATGATTCAAGGGAGACTGGGAATCACCTGGGCTCAAGTACAATCAGAGTTGTTGGTATTTGAAAAAAGAATCGAATATCAAAACACTCAAAAGAGTGCTAGCTCGTTTAGTCACAACGCCGCTGCAGACATGGTAGCAACAAAAACACAAATAACCATAGGCCACAAGGTGATTTCAATAACAACAACCGCCAAGGTAGCAACTATAATCAAAGAGGCTACGACAATAATCAAAGAGGATACAATAAACCAGGTGGTGGTAAAGGTCGAGGTCGAAATCGCAACTACAACAATGCCAATAACAAACCCACGTGTCAAATATGTGGAAAATATGGTCACTCGGCCCGAGTATGCTCTAAGAGAAATAAGACCCAAAGCACTGGGTCGGGGCAAAATCAAAACAGAGGTATGTACAATGGTGGACAACGACACCAACAAAGTGGAGGTAATCCTTTCACCAATTCCGCTGCTTACGTTATACCTCAAGGCAATAATCCGTTTATCGCCAATCCTGAGACTGTAATGGACCCAAATTGGTATGCTGATAGTGGAACGTCTAATCATGTGACAGCTGACCACTCACATATGTACGGGTCGTCTGAATATGGAGGTAATTCCACAGTTACTGTAGGTAATGACAATGAATTGTCAATCTCTCATGTTGGTAGGTCTCATTTGATGACTAAGACTGACTCGTTAAATCTGGAAAATGTGTTGTGTGTCCCTGAGATAGCTAAGAATTTAGTCAGTGTTTCTAAACTTGCTCGTGACAATAATGTGTTTATCGAATTTCGTGTTAATTTTTGCCTTATTAAGGACAAATGTACGGGCAAGGAAATGTTGAAGGGTACACTCAGTGATGGCCTATACAAGTTTGACCCAGAAGGAGCAACACATGCTTTATGGATCAAATAGAAGAGGAAGATGTGTCCACCCCATGGTTTTGGAACTAGTGTTGCACATTCAGCCTTTGTTGCATCTAGTTTATCTACTTTTGTCAATGTAGTCGTGTCTAGAGCTGTGTGGCATTGACGTTTAGGACATCCGTCAATAAAAGTACTTGATTATGTAGTTTCGAAGTGCAAGCTGCCAGTTAAGGCTAATGGAGTATTTTCCTTTTGCGAAGCCTGTCAATTTGGGAAGTCACATGCTTTACCTTATTATAATTTCAATTCCAGAGCGTCTCGCCCATTTGCCTTAAATCACACTGACTTATGGGGTCCCGCCCCAGTTGCATCTTCGGATGGTATTCACTATTATGTGCACTTTCTTGATGACTTCAGTAGGTTTGTGTGGATATATCCGTTGAAACAGAAAAGTGACACGTTGACAACTTTTCATCACTTTCTCTCCATGGTTCGCACTCAGTTTAATGCTTCCCTTCAGGTGTTACAATCGGATAACGGCACATAGTATAAACAGGTACATCAAGTATGTGCTCAAATGGGCATCGAATCTCGATTTTCCTGTCCGTACACATCTTCTCAAAATGGACGGGCTGAACGGAAGCATCGACACATAGTTGAAACAGGGTTGACACTGTTAGCCCAAGCCTCTATGCCGCTTTTCTAATGGTGGGACGCGTTTCTGAGTGCAACGTTTCTTGTCAATAGCCTTCCTTCTTCGGTTCTTGGGGGTAAATCTCCCATGCAAATTTTGATTGATAAAAGTGCTGACTATAATGCTCTGAAGACATTTGGTTGTGCATGTTATCCATGTCTACGCCCATATCAAAACCATAAGTTTCAGTTGCATATAGAACGATGTGTTTATGTTGGCCCGAGTCCCTCTCACAAAGGGTACAAATGCATGAACTCTGCTGGACGTGTGTTTGTTTCACGACATGTTAAGTTTGACGAGAATACGGTTCCATTCAGCCATGGTTTTGGTCGATCGTCTGCCGATGTCACCCAAACAGAGTCTCCTTCCCCAAGTATATGGACATGATTTCCCTTTCCCAACCAACACACTATCTTAGTTATCTCAGGGACACACAACACATTTTCCAGATTTAACGAGCCTGTCTTAGTCATCAAATGAGACCTACCAACATGGGAGATTAACAATTCATTGCCATTACCTACAATAACTGTGGAATTACCTCCATATTCAGACGACTCGTACATATGTGAGTGGTCAGCTGTCACATGATTCGACGCTCCACTATCAGCATACCAATTTGGGTACATTACAGTCTCAGGATTGGCGATAAACGGATTATTGCCTTGAGGTATAACGTAAGCAGGGAAATTGGTGAAAGGATTACCTCCACTTTGTTGTTGCCTTGTCCACACCTCAGTGGAGGGAAGCTATGAATCTTGAGTACAAAGCCTTGGTAGAGAATGGTACATGAAGCCTAATTCGCAACTCCTCGTCTTTAAATGTGGTGGGCAACAAATGGATTTTTCGCATCAAAAGAAATCATGACGGGTCAATTCAACGTTTTAAAGCCCGACTAGTAGCCAAGGGGTTCCATCAAACCCCCAGAATTGATTTTTTTGAAACGTTTAGCCCGGTTGTTAAGGCCTCTACGATTCGGGTCGTCCTCACCTTTGTTGTCTCTCATGGGTGGGTTTTGCGACAACTCGACTTCAACAATGTCTTTCTTAATGGCACTCTTGAAGAAGATGTCTACATGTGTCAACCTCCTGGTTATGTTGACCCTGACCGTCCGGAGTTTGTTTGCAAACTCAAGAAGGCCATTTACAGTTTGAAACAGGCACCTCGATCTTGGACCAACACGTTAAAGTCTGTGTTGTTGTCATAGGGGTTCTCTAATGCGCACTCAGACAGGTCCTTGTTTGTTCGTTGAGCTGGTAGATCTCTCACTCTATTGCTTGTGTACGTTGATGATGTTATTGTTACTGGCACCGATCCTCTGTTCATTGATCAGTTAATTCGCAAACTGGATAGTCGGTTTGCTCTTAAAGACTTAGGTGTGTTAAATTATTTTCTTGGAATCCAAGTTCATTACTTGCCCACTGACATTATGTTGAACCAGTCCAAATATGGGGATGATTTACTGGGCAAGCTTCACCTTCAGCATCTTAAACCAACACTGTCTCCGTGTGTGCTTGGGAAACGTCTGTCTATTTCTGATGGGACTCCACTTACTGAGCCCGTTTGTTTATCGCAGCACCATCGGTGCCTTGCAGTACTTGACGACCACTCGACCTGATATAGCCTATGTGGTCAATCATCTCAGTCAGTTTCTTAAATGTCCCACCGATGTTCATTGGCAGGTCGTGAAGCGTGTGCTTCGGTATATCAGTGGCACCAAGTCATACGATCTTCATCTCCAGCCTAGTGATGATTTACGCCTTGTTGCATACTCCGATGCCGATTGGGCATTGTCGCAACATTTTTTGCGACGCGGAGCGACCGACATCCTTCCGTTAAACGCGATTTTAAAAGAAAGGTTAAAAAACAACAAAAAGAAAGAAGTCGCCACCAATCATTTTGGGTGTGATTGGTCACCAAAAAAGACGGTCTACGAAAACAGAAAATGGGCTCGGGGGTCGTTTGAGTGTAGGGAAGGTATTAGCACCCTACAACATTCTGTTTAAAACGGTAGCCAAAATAAATTTATCCTAAATATCCAATTAATTTCAAAGGGTCCTTAATTTGAGAAAAATAAAATAAACAATAATTAAAATTAAAAAAAATGTATCAACTAATCGTACCCTAACTTTAAGATAAAATAGGGACTTGATTAGTGAGCGAGATTATTTGTTAATTTTTCCATTTAATTGCCTTGATCCCATTTACCGGGATCATACAACAAAAACAAGAATTTTAAAAATCATTTAAGAAAATTCTTTTGTGTTTCAAACCAAAATTGAAATTCAATTAAAACTCAATTTAAAACTCAGAAATTCTTTTTGTTTCGAAATCAAAACAATTTTGAAATTTAATTTAAACTCAATTTGAAATCAACAATTCTTTTTGTTTTGAAATCAAAACAATTTTGAAATTCAATTTAAACCTCAATTTGAAATCAACAGTTCTTTTTGTTTTGCAATCAAAATAAATTTGAAAATAAATTTAAAACTCAATTTGAAAATCAATTTTTTTTTTCTTTTTGCAATCAAAATAACCTTGAAATTCAATTTAAAACTCAATTTGAAAATCAAATGAAAGCTTAAAATAGGGCAATTTTATAATTAGCGCATAATGACATTTTAAAAAGTAATTAAGAACTAATCCTCTAAATAGAGAAATCTCTTTATCCCCGGATTAAAAGCTTAGAATAACGAAGCTTAACGACGTCCTCAAGGTGGGAGGAACAATCCTCCACCTATCCCGGGATTTCAAATTAAAATCAACAAATCCTCGAGGTGAGAGGAAGGCTCCTTCACCTCTCCCGAGATTTGGAAATTAAGAGAAAAACGCGCTAATCCTCGAGGTGAAAGGAAAATTCCTTCACCTCTCCCGGGATTGCAATTAAGACTAAATAAACGATCTAAGAAGTAAGAAAAATGAAAGTGCACTTTAAAAAATTAAACATGCATACATCGGAATTAAAGGATGAAAGAAGAGAATCAAACGAGCATAAATCGACTACACCACAACATATGCATCAAATTATGGGTATATATCGAGTATGCTAGCGTGTATGAACAGTATAGGACAGGAGTATATACGAGCTTAAAACAGAGGAGTATGAATCATATGCAAGGGTAAACATGAAATTAACACAGTACATCAACATACTCAATTACTTCGATACATACTCGGGTACACAGTGCATTTAATGAAATAAAAAGCGTAGATCAAACTCAAACAGTAAATACATGTGATATAGCCTAGGTATATATAGACAAATGAGCAGGTATACATGAAATATGCGGGAGTATATATGCATATAGCCTAGGTATAAATGAGCACATAACAAGCAGGGGCAGAATCGTAATTTCACTAAAACTTAAGAGAAATCAATTACCCACGTGAAGGTCAATCACCCGAGCTCTTCTTCTTCTCCAAGCAAAGCTACTAGAGTTCTGAAGCTACGCCGCCGTCTGAATTGCGAGCTCCGTCCACCCGAGGTTGCGCCGTCGTGCGTGGTTTACCGCCGTTCAAGTTCAAGCCTCGTTCGTTCGCCACCGTCTATTCGCCTCGTCTGAAGGTCGAGATCCGCCGTGCTTCTCCGAATCGTCGTAGGGAAATGGAGCTCGGTCTACTGCTGTACTACTGAGAAATGTTGCGCTGTTGTTGGAAGCTCGCCGAAGAAGATGAGGTGCGTCGCCGCGAGGTCGTTGTCGTTGGTTCGAGATCAAATTCGGCGTCGAGTTCGTGGAGCTCCGTTCTTTCGCCGCCTTCTGTTCGCCTCGCCGTTCAAGCTCCGTAGCTCCGTTCGTGAAGATTCGAGCTCCGCCACCGTCCGCTCGACTTTTCGTTCAAGTTCGCCACCATTCAAGCTCCGAAGCTCCGTTCGTGAAGATGAGAGATTTTTCGGTCTGGTTCGAGGAGGACGAAGCTGCAGCTGGGGATCGCCGTCGTCTGGCCTCAAGGCTGTCGTTACCTCCCTGGAGGAGATGAGTTTGAGATGGCTCGGATCCCACCACCGTCGTCCGCCTTAGCTTCGAGCTCGCTACCGTCGGGTTGAAGATGAAGGAATGAAGTCGCAGCTACTCGCTCGCCGCCGTGAGATGGTTCAAAGAGGATAAAAGCCGTTGGAGATTCGCCGTGAGCACCACCGGACTGCCGCCATGTTCGTTGGAGTTTCGCTGTTGCGCCACCGCCTTGAACTTGTCGGAGCTAGATGGGATGAAGATGATCAAGGTGGAGGATGAAGGAGGTGAAGAAGAGGATGAATAGTACTTTTTTTTGGAGAGAGGGAAAATTTTCAAATCTTGAAATCCACACAATTTTGTCTTCTTCCTCAAATTTTCCCAACTTTTTTTCTCTATTTTTGTTTTATCCTCACCTTCTATATATAGCAACCACATTAGGTCAAAATGCCCAACAAAAATGGGCTTCTTTAATGGCCCTAAACCCTAAACAACTGAAACCCAAAACTGAATCCCCCAATTAAAACCCTAAAACCAAACCCCAAAATAAAAATCCTAAACTGAAATATCGGGACCGAAACGCTAAACCCTAAAACGAAACCTGGACGCTTCGAACGATCTACTAACAGAAGCATTTTTTGTGATTTTCTCGAAAACTTCAAAATTAACGGAAAAACACGAAATTAAAGAAAAACTCCAAAAATACTTAAAAAAAAAAGGTGAAAAAAACATAAAATGAGGTGAAAAACCCAAAATGATGATAAATAAGACTGGACAAAATACGGTATCAACAAGCATCTAACATCGATGACCAGAAATCCGTTGTTGCGTACTGCGTCTTTTTGGGGAACAATCTTGTCTCTTGGGCGTCTAAAAAGCAGACAACAATGACTTGTTCTAGTACCGAGTCAGAGTATCGAGCGTTAGCTCATGCATCTGCTGAAATTGTGTGGCTTCAGCAGCTTTTGCCTTACATCGGGTTTTTGTCGTCCTCTACACCGATTCTCTGGTGTGACAACATGAGCGCAGGTGCTTTAGCAGCCAACCCCATGTTTCATGCCCGCACAAAACACATTGAGATTGATGTTCACTTTGTTCGTGATCAAGTTCTCAAAGGACTTCTTGACGTTCGATATGTTCCCTCCGCAGATCAGTGGACTGACTGCTTAACTAAACCTCTTACCCATTCACAGTTTCACTACTTACGGTCCAAACTCGGACTCGCTGAACTCCCCTCTCATTTGAGGGAGGATATTAGAGATACCACTCAAGCCTCCAACATCCAGTAGCTTCATTCAACAACTTCTGTTAAGAGCTAGCTATTTGTGTGCCTTATGGTTATGTATATTTCCCTAAAATCTTTACTATCATGATCTTTTTTGTTATTGTTGTTATCATGAACCCTAAATAGGTATTCCATTTGTGTATAAATACAGGGTGTTGAAACCCAATTACATATTGAAATATTATACAGAGAAATTCTCTCTATTGCCCATTGTTTTGAGAACCTTAATTGTGCTACCAAAGAAAATGGCCGGTAAACTGAAGAGTGAAGTTAGTGAAGGAAAGTGATTACTAATTTGATGATTGTCACTGAGTCGAGTCACTGGGTAATTTAGGGTGGGGGGTTATTTGGGAAACTATTTAGAAGAAAAGGGTTATTCTGAAAATAATTCAAAAAATAAGGTCTTTTTTTGTCTTATTAGGAGTGCGCGGATTCAACCCGCGCACTCGCACCAGTCAAAGCCTGCCACTGGACTACACGTCTTCAGTACGCGCAACTATTACGGTCAGTTTAGGAAACGTTTAAATGACCTCTCAAATGCGCTTCTTCAAGAAGTGTAATGCTTTGACTGTAGGGGTTGAACCCGCGCAACACCTCGACGAGCGTGACGGTCCAAATGCGCGGGTCCAACCCGCGCATTCAGCTATTTTTTTTATTTATAAAAAAACGTTCTTGTTTTTGTTTTGCGTTATTTATTTTTTAAAATTTATTTCAAATGCGCGGGTTGGACCCGCGCATTCCTCTATTTATTTATTTATTTATTTTTATAAAAAAACCTATTAGTTTAGTTTTGCGTTAATTGTTTTTTAAAATTTATTTCAAATGCGCGGGTCCAACCCGCGCATTCCTCTAATTTTTTTTGTTTTATAAAAAACCTACTAGTTTTGTTTTGCGTTAATTTTTTTTTTATTTTTTTATTTGAATTGGTAAAGATTAGTAATTAGTAAAATAATTTCATAATTACAAACTAAATGAACACAAATATTATTTGAATAAAATTCAACAAATTGTTCTAAAAATTACCAAAAAAACTTTAAACCCTTAACCATGACTAGAAGATCCCATATGACCCCTATGTCGAGCTTGACGTCCTATGTAATGTCCACGATCACCACGACCACGCGTATTTGACGATTGACCTTCCTCCATAGTGATTATTCCTGGATCGTTCAATGAAGAGGTCGAACAGGTCTGGTTAGCTGAAGGTGTTGAAGCTTTAGTTTCCACTTCATTCTCTTCGTCTTCAACATCTCCATCGAAACATCGAACTCGATATACAGACGTTAGTTGTTGAAGACATCTTTGACTAGATATTGTCAAATTGGATAAATTGTTCTGAAATAAATGATGAAAATAAATGTAAATAATTTAAATATCTAACTTTTTAATATTAATATATATATAAAAATTGAACTTAACATAAAATTTGTTACCAAATAATTAAATGAAGCTCCTGCTTTTGTGATAAATCGTCTGGTGATAGCAGCATACCAATCATTAAACCCATCTTCAACATCTTCACGTTCGTTGATACTTGTCCCATGAATAATGTTATTTTCTTATTATCCTAAATTTAAATTTCTTCAGCCAATTGAACAACCCAATTCAAGTGATGCTTTCCTCGCAAGTCATGTGTGCAATCGCATATTTGTATTGTAAGGTGGTGGAATTGGCTGAACCCACCTAAATTGGCGCATGACGCGATCAGGAAAAATCCACTCTGCTTCATAAAAACATATGAGTGGACTTTTAATTGTCCATACCTCAGTACCATCGATACAATATAACGATAATTTGTGGATTGGATGACTATAAGGCTCCCAAATAATCTGTAAAAAATTTGTTAACACAAGTCTCCAACATATAACTATATAATTTAGTTAGTGAAACATATTTACTATTATAAAATTGAACTTAATCATACCTGATCTGGCGTTAATGTATCTAACATATATCTATATTGGACCAACACATCAGTTGATGTTCTAGTGACACAAAATTTTTATTCAAAGTGTCGCAACGTTTTTGCGACGCAGAGCGGCCGACAACCTTATGTTAAACACGAGTTTTTACAAAAAAAAATAAAAAAACAAAACGGAGTCGCCACCAATCATTTTGGGTGTGATTGGTCACCTAAAAAATGGTCTACGGAATCAAAAACAAGGTTCATGGATCGTTTGAGTGTAGGAAAGGTATTAGCACCCTACAACATCCCGTTAAAACGGTAGCCAAAATCATTTTTATCCTAATTATCCAACTAAATTTCAAATGGTCCTTAATTTGAGAAAATAAATAAATAAACAACAATTAAAATTAAAATAATGTCTCAACTAATCGTACCCTAACTTTAAAATAAAGTAGGGACTTGATTTGTGAACGAGATTGTTAATTTTGCCATTAGTTGCCTTAATCCCATTTACTGTGATCGTACATCAAAAACAAGGATTTTGAAATCAATTAAGAAAATCATTATTTTTCGAAATCAAAACAATTTTTGAAACTCAATTTAAAACTCAATTTAAAATCAACAATTCCTTTTGTTTTGAAATCAAAGCGATTTTGAAATTTAATTTAACTCAAATGGAAAATCAAATTCTTTTTGTTTTGCAATCAAAATAACTTTGAAATCTGATTTAAACTCAATTTGAAAATCCAATGTAAGCTTAAAAAAGGGTAATTTAGTAATTAACGCATAATGACATTGTTTTTAAAAAAAGAATAACAACGAATCCTCCAAATAGGGAAACCCCTATTTATCCCGGGATTAAAAAGAAGCTCAGCAACGTCCTCAAGGTAGGAGGAACAATCTTCCACCCATCCCGAGACTCCAAATAAAAACTAATTAAACGATCTAAGAAGTAAGAAAAATAAAAGTGCGCTTTGCGAATAAACGGGCATGCATCGAAATTGAGAGCAAAACAAGGAGATCAAATCAGGAAGCATATATGACATAAACAGGGGAATATAAATGCTCAAAACAGTGTGGGTATATATCATATAACCCAGGTATATATCGAATGTAACCAAGGAATACAACAACACATTACTCCGGTATACTCGAATACTCAGCACCATTAACACACAATTAAAAAAACAGTAGCAATATCGATTTCAAACAGTAAGCACATGCGATATAACCTAGGTATATAAACAGACAAGCAGGTATATATCGAATAGGCAGGGGTATATATGGCTTTAACAAGTAGGGGCATAATCGTAATTTCACTAAGCTTAAAAAAAATCAATTTGTTACCCCCGAAGAACAAATGTCCGTCGTCTGGTTTTCTCCTTCTTCACGATGTCGTCGGAGGTCCGCCGCCGTCTGGTTCAAGCCCCGTCCACCTGAGGCTGCCCCGCCGTGCATCACCGTCGTCTGTTCGTATGAGCTTCGAGGTCTGCCACCGTCTGCTTCAATTGCGTGCCACTGCTGGCACCGTCGAGATCGAAGAGATAAAAAATCACTGGTTCGTCCGCCGCTCATCCTCGAGCTCTGCCGTCTGGTTCATCGTGAAGACGATCGAAGCCCGCCACCATTGAATTGCATAGCAATTGGTTCATTCTCCTGCAGATCTGAAGTCGAAATCCACCATTGATGTCGTTGTTTGCAGCTTCGATCTCGTCGACCGTCACTGTACGATGTCTGCAGCTAGTTCGTGAAGACGTCGCCGTCGAAGGAAGAAGACGCCGTCTGGGTTGAAGATGAAGTTGGCTCTGCCGTCTGGGTTGAAGATGGAGTTCGCCGCACGCCGTCGCTCGTCGTCCGCTTGTGGGTGAGGTTGTGCCGCCACTCGTCGTCCGTTTGAGTTCGCTGGAGAAGATGAAGGAGACCGCTGTTCGTGGTGGTGTGCCGCCGTCGGAGTGGGGTTGAAGACCAGAGGATGATGATGAGGGATGATGATGACGAGAGAGAAAAAAAAATTAGAATTCAAGAAAATCCCATCATTTTTGTCTTATTCTCTCCCAAAACCTCCCTCCTTTTTTTCTTCTTTCTCTTTCTATATATAGTAAACCAACTAGATCAAACCAAATGGGCCTTAAACCCTAAACAAATGAAACCCCAAACTTGGACCCTAAACTGGAATCCCGAGACAGAGACACCAAACCCTAAAACATGAAACCCTAAAACAAAGAACCCTGAACTGGAAATCCTAAACTTGCATCTCAAGACCGAGACACCAAACCCTAAAACAAAATCAAGACGTTTCGAACGACCCACTTACGGAAGACACTTTTTTAGTGATTTTCTTGAAAACCTAAAAAATAACGGAAAAACACGAAATTAAAGAAAAACTCCAAAATACATAAAAAAAAAGTGAAAAAAACAAAAAATGAGGTGAAAAACCCAAAATGATGATAAACAAGGCCGGACAAAATACGATGTCAACACAAAGAAAAAAAAAATTACTTACCGTACTGCCAATGGTCTATCTCCTAAGTCATCCTCATATTGATGCAATCTTCGAGGTGCCAAAAAAGGAAAACAATCCCAGGTCCAAACTTGTAGGAGTAAAAGAGGGTCTGACACACTCTTTCCATCGATGACCGCACTTTTTCATAGTTGTCTATATAACCATGCAAGGCATACTGCTCCCCAACTGTATCTCCCTGCCTCCCCGAAATCTGCTAGCAGTGGGAGATACATCAAATTCACTTTGTTGCTGGACTTATCTGGAAATAACGCACACCTTCGATAAGTGTAAGGATGTATGCTCGAGCATACTATTGGACAGCTACTTCATCAGCATCCTCTGGTATATTAGCAAAATCATTGAATTGTTCTGTTAACCAAGTCATGCTAAGACGCCCCCTGACAGAACATTATTGTTAGTAATAACTCCTAATAGGTCATAACAGAGAGCATGTCAATCATGTTCTAGTGACCCCGTCAATGCTCTATCATTAACTGGTAGTCCAAACTGTACTGTTATATCTTGGAGAGTAATTGTACACTTCCCATGTGGCATATGAAATGTGTGCGTCTCTTGTTTCCATCGTTCCACGAAAGCAATAATCAAATAACAGTCTAACTAAATAAATTTCACACAGGATACACCATAAAATCCAGACGCTCGTAAATAAGGAATAATACGAGGGTCTGGTTGTCGTCCATGTCTCCTGAGAACTGCTTCTCGACGCCTACACGCCAATACATCAACGTACTCATCATGCCAAACAATCTCAGATCGATGAGTGAGTTGTAGGTGTAAGATTGATGGGTCATAAGGTCCTGTGGTAATGTTGTCTTCCATCTAAGAAAATATTAGTAAGTTAAGCTATATGTCGTCTTTAAAGTAAACATGCACAAAATATTAATAGTAATTTTATAAATTTAGTAAAAATGTAGTCTATATTAACATTGACGAAAAAATAGTAATAAACATTAGGAATTTAAGAAATAAGTTGTCCTTACATTAAAAAAGATAAAAAGTACATAAATAATTTCTAATTATTATTATGGGTTAGGGGCTCGATAAAGACAATTTCGACGATTGTGCAAATTTCAAAACTGAAGATTCTTTTGGGCAGTGTGCATTACAAAAATGATATATTTTTTTACCCAAATATTCAATTTTTTTGAAAAATGTACGGTTGGAAAGCTAGCACAAAGAGCTTCAATTTGATAACTGGTTTCACTATTTTTTGAGTTGTGTATCAAAAGATACAGATCATCGAATATGAGCTACAGTTCTAAAAACTTCACTAAACCCAGACTGAAGATATGGCTGAAAATTTCAAAATTGTAGTTCAACTTCAACGATCTTTATCATTTGATACATTACTTCAAAAAAAGTGAAACCAGTTATCAAATTGAAGCTCCCTGTGTTAGCTTTCCAAACGTACCTTTTTCAAAATATTTGAATATCTGGGTAAAAATATATCAATTTTTTAATGCACACTGCCCAAAAGAATCTTCAGTTTTGAAATTTGCACAACTATAGTCCAACTTCGATCATATTTATCTTTTGATATAAAACTCAAAAAATATTGAAACTAGGTATCAAATTGAAGCTCTCTCTGTTAGCTTTTCAACTATACATTTTTCGAAATTTTTGGATATTTGGGTAAAAAGATATCAATTTTTTAATCCAAAAGAATTTTTTCATAGCTGGAGAAGAAGGTCGTCTTTTGAAAAGACGATCTCCATCCATGTGGGAGAAGAAGGTCGTCTCTTGAAAAGACGACCTCAATTTAAAAATACTTTCAAAACTACAATATTTTTATAAAAAGTTTTGAAAACTACAATATTAAAAAAAAATAGCCAGAGAAAAGAGGAGAAACTTGAAGGTTGAAGGTGGAGAGGAGAAGAGAAATCTGAAGTTTAAAAAACGTGGAGAGGAGAGGAGAGACCTTAAGTTTAAAAGCCGTAGATTTTTTTTTTTTGTTACGTCTGGGATTTAAGGGGGTGAGGAAGGGGTACGCGGCTTCAACCCGCGCACCCCATCTGCCGAATAAATGACCATTCAAGTCGAATGGTCATTCGGCGTCAGGCGGCTACATCACATCAGCGTCTACATCAGGCGTCAGGTGGCTACGTCAAGTAGGCTACGCGGGTGCAACCCGCACATTCCATGTGTTGCGCTTCTCAAAGAAGCGCAACCAAACGGACGTTGACACAGACGTTGGGCATTCCAAACGGACGTTAGCAGCTGTGCGGGTTGAAGACTAGAGATGTCCATTTGCCCCGCCCCGCCCCGAATGGGACGGGGAATCCCCGATTACACGGGAAATGGGGCAGGGAGCGGGAATTTTTTTTTGCCACGTTAGCTAAACGGGGCGGGGGCGGGTAATAGCATACCCGCCCCGCCCCGTATACTTTTATATATATACAACATATATACCGTATTCATAAAAAAATTAACTACACACTTTTTTTTTTTATCTAAAAAAATACACATTTTACCAATAAAGTTTAAAAAAAACACACATTTTACCAATAAAGTTTATGAAATTAAATATATATAATATTAATCAACTTAACAAATAGCAAAACTTAAAAAAAATGGATAAGAATAAATTAAAAAAGTAAATTATTCTCGGAGAAAATTACCCGCGGGGAATACCCGTTACCCGCGAATTCCCCGCGAAATTTTCCGTTCAATTTTGCGGGGACGGGGCGCGAATTCCCCGCAGGGAATACCCGTTACCCGCGAATTCCCCGCTGGGAATACCCGCCCCGTCCCCGCGAAATTGAACGGGAAATTTCGCGGGGACGAGTAATGAAATGGGGGACGGGGACGGGGAAGACATTACCCGGCCCCGCCCCGCCCCATGGACATCTCTATTGAAGACGCGTAGTCCAGTGGCAAGCTTTGACTGGTCCAAGTGCGCGGGTTGAACCTGCACACTCCTAATAAGACAAAAAAAAATGACCCTATTTTTCGAATTATTTTCAAAAGAACCATTTTCTTCTAAATAGTTTCCCAAAGAACCCCCACCCTAAATTACTCCGAGTCACTGATGTGATATGTATGAGATATTGTTATCTTATAACTTATTGGGAAGGCATGGAATGCAATGGCTGGGCCCACTTCTTAGTTATTGCTTCAAAATAAAAAATTCAAAATTTAAAATTAAAATCACTTTAAATATTTTCAGTTGTCAAGGAATCAATAGGGAAGTTGAGCAAATTAAGGATGAAAATCTCAAAATCCGATAGTGCGGAATGGCAGATGGGATGCGCAATGCGGACTTGCGAAGTGAACAATATTTTATATAAAAAAAAACTAGTTATTTATCGGTCGACTCGGGTGGTCCGGTTTTCACGTTCTTCAACTTGAAACCGACCGACTGAGATCAGTTTCCAGAAATTTCAAACCGGTTCCGACCGACTTAACTGAACTGCCCTTGGTTTCGGTCGATTTGGTCGGGTTTTTCTCGCACCCCTAATTATAATATATTAAATATAATAAATAAATTATCCTCATCCTTACAAAAAAAATTAATAACATATCTTTGATAAATTTAACTTTTGGTGTCGTTCTCTTTTTTCCTTTTTTTTCTTATTGTATTTTGTGATCGATAGTTTATTTGGTTATAACCTGTGAGGTGGGAGCGTGAGATATAATTTAGTTTGTTATTCCGCGTTATTTATATCAGTCAGAATTTATATCATCTTGTTGCAACCTTTTTTTTTTATTTTTTTTTTAAATTAAATTAAAATAATATGAAATTAGAAAACGTTTTATTAAATATATATTCACTTTTTCCGTTCATTTTGGTGCAGTTTAGTTACTTCATCATCCACGTCTATGGCAAATTCTGATACGGGAGATGATTATGAGAAAAAGAAAAACAGAATCAGAAGAGGACAATTCTCGAAAAATGTAATCCTCAATAGGTGGAAAAGAAAAGAGGAAAAATATGTTGGAGACAATGAAAGAAAATTAGAGAAAATCTAGAATGAAGAGAGAATATGGATAAACTTTTTATATTGAGTGCTATGGCACTTTGCTCAATTAGAGCTTGCTTGCAAGGGGTGGAGAACACCTGTATTTAAGTGTGAAAAGAAGACTCTACATATTTCTAATTAATGACCTAGGAAATAACTCTCTAGAATGTTACATAAACTTTACATATTCCTAAAACTTTACATATTCCAAAGAGTTACATTGAGGAACTTAAATAACTAATTATTGGAAGTTACAAATTACTCATTTAACACTCCCTCTTAATTTTTAATTTTCAAAAACTTCTTGAACTTCTTGAACTTCTATAACGTAACAACTTTGGTGAACATATCAGCTATTGGTATTGATGAACTTTAAGTAGATTTCTTCTTTGTTTATCAAATCTCTAATATAATGATGACGTAACTAAATGTGCTTTGACCGAGCATGAAAGATAGGATTCTTGGTCATTGCAATTGCTGACATATTATCACAAAATATTTTTGTTGGCACGACCTGGTCTATTTGAAGATCTTTGAGGATTCTCCTTAACCAAACAACTTCACAAGCGGCTTCAACACCTGTTTATTCTGCTTTAGATGAAGATAATTCTACAGTTTGTTGCTTTCTCGAACTCCAAGATATTGCATTAGAGCCAAAACATAACACATAACCTAAAGTCCTTTTTCGATCGTCAAGGGAACCTACCCAATTAATGTTAGTGTAGCCAACCAACTTGCAATCTTTTTGTTGTGTTGGGATTTTAATTTTTTGGACGGAGCATTTGCAACTGGTATATACGACTTTGTCACTTTCTTAACATAGGGAAATGCATCTGGCATTAAGTTTACTATATTTTGTAAATGAATTATCTTTTGAACTTTTAGTTCACATTCATTTGTACGGGAATCCAAATGAGACAATAACATTGCATTCCATGTAATTTCTTTTTCCAATTTTTTTCTTAATTCTTCCCCTAATGTTGGAAAATTTGTCTCATTAATGACACAATTAACAAATATGTAGTAAATATATCATCCGCCAAGGATTCAAGATATTCAATAATTGATGAGATTCAAATTCAACATATATTTTAACGTCCTCAACCTATCTTTGTATGTTGTGGTGGAGCAATTTGAACTCACATTCCAAAATTTGTCGATGAAATATGGTCATTATAAGTTAATTATAAAATGTTATTGGATTAAAGCGTATAAGTGACGCTGCATGGAAAATATGATGATTCCATAAAAATATTATAAGTTTTGCCCTCATAAATGATTTCATTAAACCATTTTGTTCATGAACATTAACTACAGGATGTTCAAACACTTGTCTCAATAATTATTAAACACTTGAGATGTAAATTCACCAACATTATCAAAACAAATTTTTTTAATTCCATAATAGAAAAAATTATGCTCTTAATTTCATTAATTTAGCAAATGACCATTTACTGAATACGTCAGCTAAGACCATAAAATATCTAAATGTTCCACTTTGTGGATTAATAGAGCCGCATATATACCATAAATTCGTTCTTAAACATGTGAGGGATCCAATCCCAATTTTAGATGGTGAGAAGCTAATATTTAATTTCTCAGAGAACAAACAACCCATGACAATTTATTAGGTTGAAGAATCTTTCAGTTCTTCATTGGATGTCTATATGCATTCTCAATAATTATTCTCACATCAATATTATTGACCTATGATGACCAAATCTCTCATTCCACATAGTAAATATTGTTGGATCGATAAACTTCAGGTTCATTGTTGCAAAAAATTCATTTACACAAATATATGAGTAATATTATGCATATTGCAAAATATTCATTTACACAAATATGTGTGTAATATTATCCATAAGAAAATGACATGCAACTCTTTTGAAATACATTTTTCATACGAGACAATATTTATAATATATAAATACTTTATATATTATTCTTACTATTAGTCTCTATATTATAACCATTACAATGTATATATTTAAAATTAAGTAGAATTTTTTTATTTATCAAAGAATAGAACATATCAACTGTAAATTTTGCTTCTAGACAAATATTATTTTCCTTTTCAAAATCTTCAATAAAGTCTACAGAACTTTGTATTATATTGACTTTTGCTTCTAGCATTGTCAATTTTGAAAAATACTTTCTACTTTTAAGTATAGTGTGTAGATGAACTATTTGTCTCGATAAATCTTTATCATTCATATTCTTTTCGGGAGATTTAGAAACTTTTGCAACATCTAAATATATTATACTTAATCATGTAAAAAATAATAATAATCTCTTCAACTATCTCTTTAGAGGGCTAAAAAAGATCAACTATCTGAGAATAAAAAAATTTACAAAGTTTGCTTCCATACATTGTTTTCATTTTTATTTATTGAGATATTTTAAAATTCACAAAGAACTTAAATGTACGACAGTACAAACTAATGCCTCTTTATGTATCACAATTAAACAGTGAAACTTTTTCATTTTTTTTTTTTTTTATCATAATGTGTAGTTTTTTTAAAAAATTGAATGGTTTATAACCACCATAAAATGAGTAATTATTTCTTCCTCTTTTATGATCATGATCTCGACTTCAACAACAATTATTGAATATATTACAACATTCGCTTTAGGAAATGATATTGAAATTGTTGGCCGAGACTCATAAATTCATACAGTTTAAGGAAATGCTCATTTGTTTTATTCAATTTCAAGAAGACATGATTTTTGCTCATCACAATATTTAATTTTTTTTTCTCAAATTGCTACTGCAAGAGCATATTCTAAATATGAGCAGAATGAAATGTCTTCTTTTACACATGTTTGCTAGTTTAAATCACTTATTGATTTAAAATCATGCAACTACACGTGCATCTAATCAATCAAAACACTTCTTGATTTTAAAGTTATGCAACTTCAGGGTGCATCTAATTAAAGTACTGAGCCATTCTTGATTTAAAATTATGGAACTTCGGGTGCATCCCAAATGAACACTTACTGTTTATTTATGCAACTTCTAGTGCATCTAATCAAAATGAGTTGTAGGAACAATAATAAATTATCAAATCGAAGATTTGCTACTAATATTAAAACATATATTATTCACGATAGATATATATATATATATATATATATATATATATATATATAAGTACATTAACTTTGTATGGTACATGCTATATAAACAGTATGCATATTACTAAATAAATAAAAACATGAACAATATGCATAACACAAAAAATCTATATATAATAGAAAATAAGAAATTTCAAATGACACATGTATAATGCATATGCATATCATATATAACAACAAAATATCATGAGAATTTGTGAACATGCATTCTCTCCACATATATTCAATACATTATATATATACAATCAATTGCATAAAAGCATTAATAACCACTAGTAGAAATTGGGGCTATGATGACAAATAAAAACTGTCATCAGGACTTTAGATGACAATTTTTTTCAGTCGTTATAGCCCCTGCCTTCTTTACTCTATAGATGACAAAAACCGAAAACTGTCGTCAATGTTGGTTTGGTGACAGTTTTCTTCTGTCTTCATAATACGGTTAATGACAACTATTTTCAGTCAAGAGACCTTATTTTATGACACCTAGACATTGTCACTGAATGACCACTCATATTATATTTTGTCATTTAAACACAATTGACGACATGTAATATTTGTCATCGAATCAGAATGGATGACAATAAATTTTGTACGCTTTGATGACTTAATTTTTCTGTCACTAATAGCTTGAAGACCACAACTATTGTGAGTCAACAAAACGAATTCAATGACATGATTTTTTTGTCAAAAAATCAATAATAGATTTTTTTTTTTGTATCAAATCTAAATATATTAATATTTATATTTTTAATTGTCATTATTATTATTATTATTATTAATTAATAATAATGAAATTTACAAAGCAAAATAAATAAATCTAAGTTTGACACAATTCAATAACATTGAAATAAGATCTATATATCAATATATCATTCAAATACCAAAGTTCATCAACTTTTACATAAACTAATTCATATGTATACAATATTGAAACTAACTACGATGCCCCTAAATTGTTGCAACATTAATAGTAAAATGTTGCATAACATGATGAAATATTCATTTAACCCAACAAAAAAGTTCATCATTTGTTGCAATGTGACTTCTAGCTTGAAGAAAATAGCTTCACTTCGCTTTGTAGTTCCTGCAATAAAAATTCAAGAAGACACAATAATTTTTTACTTTGAAAGTAGAACAAGAAATCATTTCAACAAATATCCAGAATCCTCCCAAATAGTTAGTTATAAGCTATATATACTTAGAAAACAATCCGTAGGTGAAAAACAATTGAGCAAGTGACTAAAATGGACCTAAAATTACAAGTAGTCAAAAAGTTAACAAGTGTTATATTTAATCTCAAATGAACTAAACAAGTGCATAAAAAGTTAACAAGTGTCATTCTTAATTTCAAACGAACCTAAGAAGTGTCTTGATTTTAAAAGTGCAAAATAGTCTAAATGTGCCTAAAAAGTTACCAAATATCATTTTTAACCTCAAACGAACCTAGCAAGTGCCCACAAAGTTAATAAGTGTTATTTTAATCTCAAACGAACCAAGTGCCTAAAAAGTTAACAAGTGCCATTCTTAATCTCAAACGAACCTAAAAAGTGTCTACAAAGTTACCAAATATCATTCTTAACCTCAAACGAACCTAACAAGTGCCTACAAAGTTACCAAGTCTTATTTTAATCTCAAACGAACCTAACAAGTGCCTAAAAAGTTAACAAGTGTCGTTCTTAATCTCAAACGAACCTAAAAAGTGTAAAGTGTCTAAAGTGATTCTAAAAATGCAAAAAATCTAAAAGTGCCTAAAAAGTTACCATGTGTCATTCTCAACCCAAATAAACTTAAGAAGTGGTTATAATTAAACTAAACTAAACTTATTAGTCTATTCGGAATACAAATCAAACACATCACGCGAAGCACTCAGATGTGCTTAGTCTTATCAGAACATTTATAAACGATAAATTATAGATTGCTAAGCAATTATTAAACACACAACATGCCAACATGTAGAAAGAAGCCACTTACCTTTGAGTGCACCTTAACTTTAGATTTAAGGGATTCAATTTTCTTGTCCCCGTCGTGCGATTGTTTTGAGCGAAAAATTGCATATTAGGAGTTGCAGCCATGACCGCCCTCACCGGTGGTTACTGAGTCTGCGAGAAGCTTTACGTAAATCAAATTCAGCCTAAACCATGTCTTACTCTTTTTTAATCTGACCCAAAGTACCATATACTTTTAAAAAACATTCATATAGGGATCTTCCCAAAGTATATAGTCATTTATCTTGTTACTGAAAAGTAGGGAAGATTACAACTTATGAAAATGATTTCAAGTACAATCAAGTTTATTTATGGCATATTAAAACTAGACACATCTTTGTCAACCACCCGTGGAATAACTTTTATACTTACTAAAAATATAATATAATTGTCTCATAAGACTCCTAGTTGACAAGACATAGCTCTTATTCTTCATGATATGTTTTTGCCTTAAAATTCTATTATCCTTTTTGGTTTTCTGTAGCTTTTCACAAAGTACTACATCAAAAGGTTCATATAAGACCAATTAACACTAATTTAACATAGAAAACAAAACAAAATTCTAACAAATTATGAGAATAATGAGTATAGTCTGGAAGCATAAATCAAAGTGAACGAAGCAAGAAAAAAACTCAATAAGTAATATATTTCTAAACTGACATTTTCTGATCAGAGTTGAATCCAAAAAGCTTGAAACTCAAATTGCAGGCCAAAGTATCCAAACCACTCAATTATGCTATTAACCATTGATTTCATAAGTCTACTTTAATTCACAGCACAAAAAAATTTCTCCTAGTTGACAGAACAGAAACCATGAACATAGTATTCATACCACTCAATTATGCTATTATCCCTTGATTCCATTGTATTTCATTGCCATGACAATTAAGTTTAAGGCAACATGGGCGACCAACATGAGAGATTATAAGAGAGTTGTTTGTCTAACTTTGGGTATGCTTACTCACTCATGAATTTTTCTTCTTCAAATTCAACCTTGATTTCAATTATCATTCAAAATTCAACCATGAACTCCTAAGGTGGCTGTTAGCATAACTTACAAATCAGACTAGACTAAAAATTCAGCAATTACCACATGGTGCCAAGGCCAAAACCAAAACCAAAACCAAAAAGCTTTACAGGTTCCTTTCCCACAGTTTACTTCTTTGCAAACATTTTCTGCCATTATAAACTCAATCAAAACAAAAACAAACACTCTTTCTAATCAAGTTCTTTAAACCCATTTCAACAAAAGTCCAAAAAAATGCAGAGTAAGGAAGAAAATATCATTACATATCAAAACACTTATTCATATCCAAGAAAAAACGAGGAAAGAAAGTAGAACCACAATACCACATTAAGAAATTAAACTATCCTAGAAACGTGATAGCTAATTCTTTGAGATGAATGACAAAGTTATCAGAAACAGAATACCCATTACCCATCCTACAAAAAGTTTAGTTCTCCATCAAACTATGCAGTATTATTTTTAATTTTTATTTTATCAAACCAAAAATATTTGAGTCAGGACGATTAAAAGAATGGAATCAGATGTATAAGTGTGAATAATATGAATTAACTTCATTTAGAGAAAGTATTATGCAATTACAAGCAAATAGACAAAGAAGGGAGGTACGACGCCACCGAATCGCCAGAGGATGAAGAGTCGCCGTCAGAATGCGTCGCTTGAGGAAGTTGTCGTCGAAATGCGTCGCTGGAGGAAGTCGTCGTCGAGCTGCTATCAGAGTCGTTGGTCAGAGAAGGGAGGACTGCCGCCACCGATCTTGGCCGCTCGTACGCTGACGCCCGTCGCAAAGGAGAAGAACGATCTCCGCCGCTGAATGATTGCCGAAACATGGGCTTGCCGCTCAACGCGCACGCTCGCGTTTGGATGCTGCAATTCGTCGAACGCTGATGATCGAACGGAGATGAGAGGTCGTCGTAGGAGTCACCTCGGTCGTGGGTCTCATTGTCGGAGCCTCGGAGGTTGCAGTTGGAGAAGAAGAGAATGAGAGTGAAGGGGGTTTAGGGCGTGCGTGAGAGTGAAAAAGATGAACTTCCCTTTTTAGGGATTTTGAAAAAAAAAAAAAACAAAACAAAGGTTTATTTTTCTTTTCTCTCTTACTTTTCCTTTCCTTTTCTTTATTTTTTTTATTTTTTATTTTTTTATTTTTTTCCTTCTTTCTTCCCAACAAATAAAATCAACTTAAACAATTAAAAATGGTTGAAAACATCCAAGTTACTACATAATTTCTTCAAATTAAGTTTCAAATACTTAATTTACAAACACATACAGACACAATGTTGGTCTTAAAAGAATTTAAATCCAAAATCAAACTCTAAAATTAAAAATGGACTTACTTAAAGTTCACGGGCTTTAGAAAGTTATCAAGTAGCATCTTGGAGCTGAGACTTTTAATTAAATCCCAACATTGGGATTAACGATCTAAATAGAATTTTTTTCTCAAAATGAAATGAATGTTAATTAATAGTTAATACAACTTAGAAACTATACTAAAATTTTAATTTTCCAATTTATAACTCATAAATAAAGAAGTTCAATTAATCTATAATTCACGGACTAAAAAGGGAATAAAGACATAATTTTGAATTAACTAATTTAGAAACGCGAGAGTTACGCATCAGTCGTGGGTGTTCAAATCTGAGATTGAACGTAGCGTGGTTTATGAACTCAAATTGATTTAAGGTCCGATTTCGATTTATCGTCGCTGATGGAACAAGGAATATGAGAAGATTGTCCTTATTACAAAATTGTCACTCATTATATATTTACTTAAATACTCCTTAAATAACCTTAAATGAGATGATGTTTTTTTTTCACAATTTCCATTTTTCCTCGTTTATGTTTTTAGTTAATTAATTTTTTTTAAATGTAAATTAATTATAATTATATTTTTAGTTTCTATTTTAATTTAATTATAAATTTATTTCATTAAAAAAATCGTACAAAACTGCCTCGTCGAAAGCCTTCCATTCGAACACTTTGTGTGGCTCCTCTAGACCCTTCCTCTCACCTTCAACGCCTTCGTCATACCCTGCTGTGTAAATGAGAATTAAGGTTCTTATATATAGAATAAAATATATAATATTAGATTTTCTCCTCTCTTTTTTTTAATTAATTATTATTATTATTATTAATTAATAATTAATAATTTATTATTTTTATTAATAATTTATTTATTATTATATTTATTATTTATTATTTAGTTGTAAATTAATTATACTTGTTTTATAAGTATTTTTAGTTTTTAAAAAAACGTTTGAGCAAAAAAAAAAGATAAATAAATTAATGATAAATAAATATAAACCATTTAGGACATTTTAAAATAGTCGTTCATTGATGACATTAGAAAACTGTCATCAAGTTTCGAAAATCTGAAAAACTCCGTTTTTTCGCGCAAAAAACGCGCCCCAAACTGAAGATGACACTTTTTTTTTTCTCCCCCTTATATTTCCTTGACCCACATGTCATCTATTCTCCATTTTCTAGTAGTGAACTATTATATAAAATGTTAAAAGAATTTGAATCATATAAATTGACACAAAAAAACAAGTTCAACATATAAACTAACATGAATCATGAAATTGAGAATAATTCAAATATTGAAACATAAAACAATAAATCATATAATTATGATAAACAAATAGTTACTATTTCATAACATGTAAAATTAAAGTCGACATGTCGTTTGTGCCCAAAATAGATTGTCAAAGTTAAACATATATACATGGTATATATGAGATATACATCCATATACACTGTATACATAGAACGTTCATAACACAAATCAAATCTACCTTTAACAAAGAAAAGTGGTAGAAGCTCGTGCTGATAACATGTTATAAAACTAGAATGAGAACACTAAAGAGAAGAGAATGAGAGAGAAAAGTAGAGAGAATCAAATTGTATTCAATGGAGTTTAGGTGTGTTTGAAAGGCTTCACACAAACTCTATTTATACAAGTATTTGATGGCTAAACTTAGGTCATTTATGACTAACTTTGAGAGTCTTAATGTTATTCATAAGGAGAGTGAGTCATGGGGAAGACTAGCTAAAATGATGGAGTTGAATGATTATTGATATCTATATATATCATATATACCATGTATATATCATGTTTATAACATATATATATATATATTTTTTTTTTTAATTTTCAAAGTTTGGCTTGGTTTTTTAAAACGCTTTTAAAAATTAGGTAACAAAACAAGAAAATTATAGATGAAAGTAGTGTTTATAAGCTTGATTTTCAAAAAACATAAACCAAAAATAAAGTTGTTATCAATCTGAGCCTAAAAAATGGAATTTTTGTTTTTTTTTATTGTGGTTCTATAGGCTTGTGCATGTTATAATGGTTGCAAATTTTATCACAAAAAATTTCTCATGGTGTTCCAAATTCAGATCAACAAGGCAAAAAACTTGCTGGAGCTTATTTGGCAAAAATTGTGCCTACATTTATTGGTGGCATAAATAGTAATAGAGAAGATGGTGAAAAAGACAAGTTAGTTATGGCAGGTTGGAATCAGTTGTTGGACTTCAACCTGTCATTTAATGCATGAAAGAACTAGTAATCTTACCTTTATTGTACCCTGAGTTTTTCAATGGGCTTGACATAACACCATCTAGAGGTGTTCTCCTCCATGGATATCTCGGAACAAGCAAAACACATGTCGCGCGAGCCTTGGTTGGTTCTGGCGCTCGTGACAACAAAAGAATAACATATTTTTCTCGTAAAGGAGTTGATTGCTTAGGAAAGTATGCCGACAGCTTAGAGAAACATCTAAAGCAGCTATTTCAAGTTGCAGAGGAATGTCAACCTTCAATCATATTCTTTGATGAGATAGATGGATTGGCACCTCCACGAACGAGTCAACAAGATCAAACTCATATTTTTGTCGTTTCAACATTACTTGCTTTGTTAGATGGTTTGAAATCTCGTGGTCGTGTTGTGGTAATAGGTGCAACAAATCACCCCAACGTTATAGATCAACCTTTAAAGAGGCTGGGAAGATTCGATCGAGAAATCTTGTAACACCTCGTACCCTATTTTATCGCATTGAATCGTTATTTCAGATTTAGAACTTATTTAAAGTAATATTTTAAAATACAAAAAATAAAATAAAAGAAAAGAAAGGGACTGAAGTGGGAAAGAAATAAATTTCTTTTTATAGTAGTAATAATATTAATATTAATATTATTAAACTTATCTTAGGGTTAAAGTGTTTCTTTATTTGTTTTTCTTCAATCTGTGTTCACGGTGAGCATTCCCATTTCCCTTTTTCTTTACTTTCATCTGCACTTTGCCGCTGAAGCAAACAAATTGGCCATCGTCGTTCGATCCACACCCAACCCTCACCGTCCATCGATTCCTCCACTATCGTCACACCAATCCAACCAACACCCGCTCATCGGCATCGACACTTCAGCATCAGCATCGACACTTCAGCGCGACGGTGTGAGGTTTTGCGCGGCAACAACCCACGATAAGGGGCCGATCGACGAAGGTTGGGTATTTCTCATTTTGACAACGCTCAATAGGTAACAATCCGTTTTGGAACCTTTAGACTCTATTTCAAGATTTCAGTTTTGTCATAACTTGTAAAAGCCTCTCTGTTTCAGTGTCGAAAACGGTATGAGATTGGAATTTAATTTAGTGTGAGAGTGACGTCAGGCAGGGACTATGTAGGTAACCTATGGACATTTTTATAGTACTATTTTTATCTCAGAAATGGGTTTTAATTGTTGGAAGTTATTTATGAACTAGAGATCGTTTGGGTTTTCAACTCAAAGTAAGTAGCCTTAGTGATGGAAAGCCTTTGGCTTGGTGGGAAAGTTTGGTTGCTTTGGTTGTTATTATTGTAATTAGTATGTATGTTTGAAGTGTTCTTGTATTGTTTCTCATTCTTAAAATTATGTTATGTGTTGGAAGTGTGTTTCTGTTCAGAATGAGTTCATGTTGCATTAATTTATATGTTGGAGGTGTCCATATTTTCTTTGAGGATGCGTCAGATTCTTGTGATATGGTAGATTTGGTTTGTATGCTTATTAATTGGGTCAACGACCTTATATGAATTGAGTGTCATGTCATGATAGAACATCCAGCTAGGGGGCCTCATACATAATGGTGAATGATTCATGTTTTAATGTAGAAGTTGTGGCAATTATTCATCCATGTATGTTGATGTACTATGACTAGGAGCTAGGTGGGTGGATCTCGGCTCCACAGACTGGGGGTCAGTTACCATCTGTTGGGCTAGAGGTCCACGTTTTAAAAAAACCCACCTATGCCCCACAAGTGAGCTGACAAACTTAATGCATTTTGTGTACATCTCAGAATGAGACGCTCTGACGGGTGAGGCTTGGCTCCGCTGATTGGGAGCCAACTACCATCAGTTGAGGTAGAGTCTTCCAGGATGCCCGCTTATGCGCCACCAATTAGTTGTTTTGATGGGTTAATTGTCCACAAGTCGATTTGAAAGTTTTGACAGAAAATAAAGGCCCCACATGATTAAACTATTTAGTGCATGTTTTGCTTGCGTATGCATGTCTAACCCATTTGGGGTTACTTACTGAGTAATTTTATACTCATCCTTTTCCAAAATCTGTTTTTCAGGAAATAGCAAAAACGTACGAGGCGAGTGACAGGATCGTTTGCTGTTTGTGCCATGGGGTCATTGTCAACATGGCTTCCGCATATTTGATATTTAAGTTTAAAAGTTTTATTCTAGGTTATGCTATGAAACAATTTTAAAGCAGTTTATCGAATTGTTTTATTTCATGATTTCAATATTTTAAATGGGATCCCAAATAATTATATTTTAGTTTATTTAAATGGAAATATTTATTCCTATATCTTTTCTCAAAAGTTTTTTTCAAATGTCATCAGCATGCATTTAGTAGCGTCCCTTGGTAGTTTATGTTAGGAAAAGTCAGGTCGTTACAGTTGGTATCAGAGCCCAAGGTTATGGGTTTAGTAGACTTGCTTTACATTGTAAGCATTAAGGGTCACCATGGCCGAGCAGCAAACACCTTCTCACCGCCAGGTACGTCAGTTATTACGAATTGTTTTATTTTATTATATGCATTTTTTAATTTAGTTTTTTTTAAAAAAAAAGAAGGAAGAGAAGTTCATGAATAGACTTGATTGGCGCGTTGTACTGAATGATATGTTTGATGATGATGTTTGTAGCATGTTTGATTTAGGAAAAAAATTATTTTGTGGTTGTTATATTTTTCACTCCATGAAAGGTAGGTCATGTGACGCTAGTTTTTAACTCTTGGAAGGACACAAATGCTTATTTCAAATATCTTGGAGCATAGAAAAAAAAATCTATAGAGTTAGGACGATTAAGATGGACATAAGTGTACACACTTGCTAGCAAATAAGCTTGTCCATTTGAGAATGCACTAAGGAATGATGTTAGAGTCGAGTAAGTTAGCTAAATTGGAGTGAGAGAAATATCTAGTAATAAGCAAACTATTTGATGAAGGAATAATCCAAGGCGTCTGTTTTTTCGTTGGGCTTAAAAGTTTTAAAGTATAATTGGACATGAAGTTGTTGGAATATGAAAGTATATTTTAATCTTGTAGGGTTCAAGGTTTGTTGGACTAAGTAAGATATTCAAGTATTTAAAAAAAAAAAAAAAAAAAAAAGTAAAATATTCTGGGTTTTCTTGTGTCGTGCCAAAAAAAAAATAATGAGAAAGTTGCGAGATTGATTTAAGTGATAATTTGATGATGTCTTTTTAAAATACCTAGCTTAGTTGTTGTGGTTAACAAAGAAGGTGAAAGTAGCGAAAGAAGACTTGAGATGTAATGGGAAAAAAAGCAAGTTGTTAGTTTTCAACTAAAAACTAGCTTAGTTGTTGTGGTTAACAAAGAAGGTGAAAGTAGCGAAAGAAGACTTGAGATGTAATGGGAAAAAAACAAGTTGTTAGTTTTGAACTAAAAAGTCATTTTCAAAGCACCTCAACCTACTTTGATTTGATCAATGTCATGGTTACAAAGAAAGATTAGTTTAATTGGTCTAAGAGGAAGTTTTGAGCCATTAAATGCAAGACCATAAAGTAAGCATAAAATCCTTCCAGGGAATCAATTTGGAAACCCCAAATCTAAGATCTATGGAAGAATTATAAGTAGAGACATATTTACATTTTATTCAGGATAGGCCCTACTTGGAAAATAAAAAATTGTCACTTGGAGTATAAAGGCTTCAATAAAGAAAAATATAAGAAGGGGAAAGGTAATATGAGAAAGTTTTGCTATCTTAAAAGATGTAGGGAATAATCATGTTCAAACTCCAAGTACGTTTGGGCACAACCTTTTTTGGTATGAGTTCTGTTTGGATGTAAATTGGAATTGGTGGAAGAATTCTTGTTATTAATTTGGGACTTTGAACCTTGGTATGTATTGGTCTATATATATATATATATGTATATGTATATATATTTCCTGAACTGAGGATTTAAGCAGGGACAATACATATGTTGGAAGAGTGCTTTAGCGAGCTTCAGTCCTAGATTTCATAGGAATTGAAGAAAACAATTTTTTTTTTTATTAGAAATGACTATCTTCAACGGTTGTCAAAGAGCTATGAAAAAAAAAATGAAACTTTGTGGCTTTATTGGTGAAAAGGTAGATGGTGATCAAGTTAATACCCAAAACTAATGAAGCCGTCATTTCGATTGAAATAAGAAAGTAAGCCAACTTTGAATGGAAAAGTTGTGTTGGTAAAGTAAGTTGGACTTTCCAAGTTTTCCACCCACACGAGAGGTAGATATCGGCATGGAGCTCAAACTGAAAAATAACTCTCATTTCTAAAGCTTCATATAGAATGGCCCCAGCAGAATTGAAAGAACTTAAGACACAAATACAAGAGTTATGGGATATAGGCTTTATTCGCCCCAGTGTTTCGCCTTGCGGTGCCCCAATATTGTTCTTGAAGAAAAAAGATGGGTATGTGTGCCTATGCATCGACTATCGAGATTTGAACAAAGTGACGGTAAAGAACAAGTACCCTTTGCCTAAGATTGATGATCTCTTCGACTAATTGCAGAGGGCAGTCGTGTTTTCCAAGATTGATCTACGGCCGGGTACCATCAATTGAGGATAAGAGATGAGGACATTCCTAAAACGGTTTTCCTGTCCAGGTATGGACACTATGAATTTACTGTAATGTCCTTTGGACTGACTAATGCACCAGTAGTATTCATGGCCCTGATGAATAAGATGTTTAAGGAATTCCTGGACACATTCGTGATTGTTTTCATTAACGATATTTTGGTCTACTCCAAGTCAGAGGAGGAACACGAGGATCACCTCAAGAGGGTTTTAATGACCTTACGTGTGAACAAGCTATATGCCAAATTCTCTAAGTGTGAGTTCTGGCTTCAACAAGTGTCTTTTTACGACACCTAGTGTCAAAAGGCCGTGACTAACTGACCTCGACCCTCTACGGTCAAGGAGCTGTGTAGTTTCTTGGGGTTGGCAGGCTATTATCGTCACTTTGTGCAGACCTTATCCAGCATAGCCACACCTCTAACTTAGTTGACCCGCAAGAGCAATTCGTTCGTTGGAATCAAGCTTGTGAGACGAGCTTTCAGGAACTTAAGCAAAGACTAGTTTCATCTCCGGTGCTCGCAATACCCGACGAGTCGGGAGATTTTGTTATTTATCGTGACGCCTCTAAAAATGGGTTAAGTTGTGTACTCATGCAATGCGGTAAGGTAATTGCATAAGCTTCTCGACAGTGAAGAATTATGAGCAAAATTACCCAACCCACGATTTGGAGTTGACATCAATGGTCTTTGCCTTGAAGATTTGGAGGTACTACTTGTACGGGGAGAAAATCCAAATCTTCACAGACCACAAGAGTCTTAAGTATTTCTTCACTAAAAAAGAGTTGAACATGAGGCAGCGAAGGTGGCTGGAGTTGGTAAAAAAATATGATTGCGAGATCTTGTACCATTCGGGTAAGGCGAATGTGGTCGCGAATGCCCTTAGTAGGAAATCAGCACACACGTCAACCTTAATCACCACTCAGGCACACATACTTAATGACCTGCAACGAGCAGAGATAATGGTTGCAGTGGGTGAGGTTACCGCACACTTGGCCTAGTTGACAGTTAAGCCAAGCATGAGACAAAGCCTTCCATCCGCAGAGAGATGGTCAAACTGAACGTTTGAACCAAACCTTAGAGGATATGTTACGAGCTTGTGTGCTAGACTTCGCAGGAAGTTGGGATGTTCATTTGCATCTCATAGAGTTTGCTTATAACAATAATTATTAAGCAACTATCGGCATGACACATTTTAAAGCTCTCTATGGGAAGGGGAGTAGGTCCCCAGTTTATTGGCACGAGGTAGGAGAGCAACAATTGTTGGGACCCGAGCTGGTCCAAGTCACAAATAAGGAAATTCAGAAGATCAGGGCAAGGATGTTAACAGCGCAAAGTAGACAAAAAAGTAATGTTGATACTAGAAGGAGAGACTTGGAGTTTGCGGTGGGTGATCATGTTTTCCTGAAGGTAGCATCAATGAAGGGGGTTATGAGGTTTGGACGGAAGGGGAAACTTAACCCACATTTCATCGGTCCATTTGAAGTATTGGACCGAGTTGGCCCGATGGCTTACCAGGTGGCTTTACTGCCTTCTCTATCGGTTATCCACAATGTCTTTCACGTCTCTATGCTACGAAAGTATTTGGCGAACTCATTCCACATAATTGACTTCGAACCCTTACAGTTTAGTGAGAACCTGAGCTATGAGGAGAAGCCGAAGAAAATTCTTGCAAGAGATGTGAAGACTCTTCGCAACCGAGAAATAACGCTTCTTAAGGTTCTTTGGCAAAACCACAAGTTTGAGGAAGCTACGTGGGAAATAGAAGACGATATGAGGAGCATGCACTTTTTCAAAACTAGCCACTTTCGAGGAGGAGAGTTCATAAGGTGAGGAGAATGTAACACCCCGTACCCTATTTTATCGCATTGAATCGTTATTTCAGATTTAGAACTTATTTAAAGTAATATTTTAAAATACAAAAAATAAAATAAAAGAAAAGAAAGGGATTGAAGTGGGAAAGAAATAAATTTCTTTTTATAGTAGTAATAATATTAATAATGTTAATATTATAAAAATCTTTTTATAATTTAATATTAATATTATTAAACTTATCTTTAGGGTTAAAGAGTTTCTTCATTTTTTTTTCTCCATCCGTGTTCACATTGAGCATTCTCATTTCCATTTTTCTTTACTTTCATCTGCACTTTGCCGCTGAAGCAAACCAATTGGTCATCGTCGTTCGATCCACACCCAACCCTCACCGTAAATTGATTCTTCCACTATCGTCACACCAATCCAACCAACACCCGCTCATCGGCATCGACACTTCAGCATCAGCATCGACACTTCAGCGCGACGGTGTGAGGTTTTGCGCGGCAGCAACCCACAATAAGGGGCCGATCGACGAAGGTTGGATATTTCTCATTTTGACAACGCTCAATAGGTAACAATCCGTTTTGAAACCTTTAGACTCTATTTCAAAATTTCAGTTTTGTCATAACTTGTAAAAGCCTCTCTGTTTCATTGTCGAAAACGGTTTGGGATTGGAATTTAATTTAGTGTAAGAGTGACGTCAGGCAGGGACTACATAGGTAAGCTATGGTTTTTGTTTAGACATTTTTATAGTATTGTTTTCATCTCAGAAATGGGTTTTAATTGTTGGAAGTTATTTAGGTTGGGACCAAGATCTTTCGTAACCAATCTAGAGATCGTTTGAATTTTCAACTCAAGGTAAGTAGCCTTAGTGATGGAAAGCCTTTGGCTTGGTGGGAAAGTTTGGTTGCTTTAGTTGTTATTATTGTAATTAATATGTATGTCTGAAGTGTTCTTGTATTCTTTCTCATTCTTAAAATTATGTTATGTGTTGGAAGTGTGTTTCTGTTCAGAATGAGTTCACGTTGCATTAATTTATATGTTGGAGGTGTCCATATTTTCTTTGAGGATGCGTCAGATTCTTGTGATATGGTAGATTTGGCTTGTATGCTTATTAATTGGGTCAACGACCTTATATGAATTGAGTGTCATGTCATGATAGAACATCGGGCTAGGGGCCTCATGCATAATGGTGAATGATTCATGTTTTAATGTAGAAGTTGTGGCAATTATTCATCCATGTATGTTGATGTACTATGACTAGGAGCTAGGTGAGTGGATCTCGACTCCACAGACTGAGAGTCAGTTACCATCTGTTGGGGTAGAGGTCCACGTTTTAAAACAACCCACCTATGCCCCACCAGTGAGCTGACAAACTTAATTCATTTTGTGTACATCTCAGAATGAGGCGCTCTAACGGGTGAGGCTTGGCTCCGCTGATTGGGAGGCCACTACCATCAGCTGGGTAGAGTCTTCCAGGATGCCCGCTTATGCGCCACCAGTTAGTTGGTATAGTTTTGATGGGTATGAGGCGCTCGGACGGGTGAGGCTTGGCTCTGCTGATTGGGAGCCAACTACCATCAGCTGGGGTAGAGTCTTCCAGGATGCCCTCTTATGCGCCACCAGTTAGTTGGTATAGTTTTGATGGGTTAATTGTCCACAGATCGATTTGAAAGTTTTGACAGAAAATAAAGGCCCCACATGATTAAACCATTTAGTGCATGTTTTGCTTGTGTATGCATGTCTAACCCATTTGGGGTTACTTACTGAGTAATTTTATACTCATCCTTTTTCAAAATCTGTTTTTCAGGAAATGGCAAAAACGTACGAGGCGAGTGACGGGATCGTTTGCTGTTTGTGCCATGGGGTCATTGTCAGCATGGCTTCCGCATATTTGATATTTAAGTTTAAATGTTTTATTCTAGGTTATGCTATGAAACAATTTTAAAGCAGTTTATCGAATTGTTTTATTTCATGATTTCAATATTTTAAATGGGATCCCAAATAATTATATTTTAGTTTATTTAAATGGAAATATTTATTCCTAAATTTTTTCTCAAGAGTTTTTTTCAAATGTCATCAGCATGCATTTAGTAGCGTCCCTTGGTAGTTTAAGTTAGGAAAAGTCGGGTCGTTACAAATCTATTTTCCTCTCCCATCACTTGAGGATAGGATTTCCACTCTCACTTTACACTAAAAAGTGGCAAAAACACTTGAGTCTAATAAATCTTTGCTCCTATGGATTGCTAGAAAAACTTCAGGGTTTCTTGGTGCCGATCTTCAGGCTCTCTTTACTCAAACCGCCATCATTGCTCTGAAAAAGAATTTTCCATTAAAACAAGTCCTATTTGCTTCTAAAGATCATCCAAGTGATCATCTTCCTATTGTTGTAGTAGAGGGGAGAGATTGGTTGGAGGCTCTTTCAAGTTGTCCACCTCCGTGCTCTCGTAGAGAAGCATCGATAACAGCAAATGATGTGGATCATTTTCGCTTCCTTCTCACCTTATCTCGTGTCTCATTCAACCACTTTCAACCCTACTTGTTTCACTTTACATGGAAGAATGCATTTGCTTACCCAATACTCTTTCCAAAGTTGCAACCATAATTGAAAGTGTTATAGGTTCTACCTCGGAAAGAAAAAAAAATGGTCAGTGATAAGTGGTGGTTACATGTTCATGATTTCATTCAAGAAAAATAAATTGCAAGTGAAATTGAGAGAAAATGGCAAAAAGTACTCCAACATTCTTCATTTGCTATTTCAGAGGAATTTATCCTAGAGGACAACACTACAAAACAGGAAAATTCAAACAAAACATCATTTGACTTGGAAAATAGTTTCGGGTTACGAATTATGATTGCGGGAAATCCAAGATCTGGGCAGAGACATCCTGCTTCATGCATTCTTAGCAGCTTTGTTGACCATATTAAAATAAGAAAAGTTGATATGTCTACAATTTCTCAAGAAGGTAATAACTTGGGACAAGTCATAACATACACATTAGGTAAGCATATTTTACCTTCTTTGTCATATTATATTAGTTTTCTTTTTAATACTAATTTTTGTTCATAATTTACTATACTTACATGACAACGAATTATTTTAGTAGAGGATCGTGCTTAATATTCATGTCGAGACTCGATTTATGGGCTATTGATGAGTCACATGATGGTCCAACTTTGGAGTCATCATAAAAAGAATGTATTAGAAAGACTACAGTCCATAGAGCTTCACCTACTTGAACTATATTTATTGATCAAGTGGAATCTTTCTCTCTTTCTACACCCTTTATATTTATGGCATAATGCCCTATCCTTCTCTTCCTTCTTTTCTCATTATATCAAATAAATTTCTTTTAGGACACTTATCACTTTGTGATTTGCCTACTTTTGATGAAAAAAAGGTTAAATTATGAGTTTAGTCTTTTTGAACTTTCAGATTTTTGTCTATTTGGTTCTCAAATTTAAATAGTGTCTAAAACTTTTAATTTTGTGTTCAATGGGTCTCTACACTTTGAAGAGTGTCTAATATATTCTTAAGCTTTCAATTTTGTGTTCAACATGTCCTTGGATTTACAATTTTGTGTCTTATAAGTCCTTGACATATTCAAAATATTAAAAAATTAACTTATCTGTAAGATATAAATTTGAACTTTAGGTCTAATAAGACTTTATATCTCAATTTTGTGTCTAGTGGGCTCATGAAATTTAAATCTATTCGTAAACTTTCGATTTAGTGTTTAATAGGTTATTGAATTTTCAATTTCGTGTCTAATAGGTCCTTTTAACGTATTTGACATTTTTTAAAATTCACAAACTCACTAGACACTTAAGTTACATCGAATCGATGTGTTAATTTTTAAATTTTTTGAATATATCATGGACCTATTAGACACTTTTTAAATTTAGGAACTTATTAGACATTTTTAAAGTTTTTTTTTTTTTTTTTTTGACAACACGTTGGGGTGGGGGATTGAACCTAGGACCTCATGGTCACTGGGCGATACATCATGTCGTTGAGCTATGCTCTTGTTGGCTATACATTTTCAAAGTTGAGACTTATTAGATGCAACGTTGAAAGTTCAGAGACCTACTAGAAAATTTTAAAGTTTTAGGACTTTTTAGACACACACTTGAAAGTTCAGGAACTAAATTTCTACATTAACAACAAAAAATGAACTACTATCTATATATTACATATATGTTTCTATTCTAATTGTCATGGTTATCGCGTTTCTTGGTGTGTATGCTACAACTGAAGTTCCATTTTGTAAGCTTCCCAAACAAACAAGGTATTTTTTCGGAAAGAATTTATCAAATTGTAAGAAGTTGGTTGCACAAGAGGCACAATCTACCTCGATTGTCGATCTAGATAGATGAGACTTTCAACCATGATCTCGTGATCGATCAATCTGCATCAAAACTATCCAAAGACATGATGAAATTATTTATTCTATTGATTCACAAAAAGAATCATGAAGAGCAGACTCATACATCTAATTACCAAAAAGACAAAGAATCAAATGACACAAACAATAATACAGCTTCTATAGAGGATACAAATTTGATTTCAGCAATATCTATCTTTGGATATCAAATTCTACAAAATCCTCACTTTTCTAATCTTTGTTGGGTGACATCAAAGTTCAAAGAAGGTTCTTCAGCAAACATAGTGAATCTTAATGGGAAGATTGGAAATTCAACTCTTTACTCATGTTTGTTGAAGGACCTTCTTTGAACTTTGAGTTGAATTTCCAATCTTCCCAATGAGATTCACTCATGTTTGCGGAACTTTGATCACTACTAGAAAAATGAGAATAGATGACATGTGGGGCATCCAAAAATTAATGAAGGGAAGAAAAAAAGTGTCATCTTCTGTTTGGGGCGCGTTTTTGGCGGGAAAAAACGGAGTTTTTCAGATTTCCGAAACTTAATGACAGTTTTCTAATGTCGTCAATCGATGACAGTTTTAAAATGTCTTAAATCGTTTACATTTATTAACTATCATTAATTTGTTTATGTTATTTTACTTAAACCGTTTTTTAGAAACTAAAAATATTTATAAACGAATTATAATTAATTTACAACTAAATATTAATTAATTAACAAATAAAATAAAATGAAGAAAAATGTAAAAAAAAAAAAAAAAAAAAGTGAAAAAAAAGAATAGAAATCAAAATTTTGAAAGCAAACACTCAAATTTTATAATTAAAAAAAATATATTATATATATATATATGAAATCCCTAAATTAAGAACACGTTCTCTCTGAAATCTTCTTTCCTCCGTAGATCTCACCTCCTCCCCTCCGTCGATCTCGCGTCCCTCCCCTATATGAAATGTTGTTGTTGGAATGTCTTGAATCTGTTATGATCCTCTATGACTGGTTCGGTACGGGGGTCTCGCTGCCCGGTCAGCGAGTCGGAGTCTAGGGCGAAACGCCTTGGTGAGGGTATGGGGGCAACACCCCTAAAGGAAAAATCTAATTTGAGTTTTATTTATTCGTTTTGGGCTTTGATTTTTCTTGTATTAAGTCATTAGAAGGGTGTTGGTGGTGAAACTTTTGAATGTTCACTTATTTCAGGGTGTCGAATCCTGCCAAAATAAAATTTGTAAACCCGTACTACCAAGACAACTTGTAGCTAGTGGTAACCGAGTCGATCCACAGGGAATTAATTTAAATTCGAATTTGATCAATTTACTTTGCTAATTTTAGAAATAAAACATTGGGGAAAGTGAATTTAGTTTTCGAAACATGCATTAATTACGCTAATGGAAAATTTTAAAATGCTGAATTGACAATTTAACAAACGTATTCAATTTGAGACATCATGATTGACAATTAACACATGGCAGATCATTGATTAACAAATAAGTCAACCAAAACCAATCAAACACACGAAATGTTTACTCGAGATACCGGATTAAACATACCCAAAGACAATTAATCAAGGGGTGCAATTCTAATTAAACTTGGCAATTGATCAATTGGGGGCAAATTTGATGGATTTTTTGTTTTTATCTCAATTCGAACTTTGATTATTTTTTTTATTGAACCTCTAACTTGCATCATCAATTTGAGTGCAAGCAATCCCTAGTATAAAACCCAGTCAATTGTTTCTTACTCTAATCCACGATCATTAAGAGTATTCCATCGTATCCCAATTTCCCCTAACAAAAAAATGTCACAATTATTAGAACTCAAATAGCCTAAGAAATTTATTTTCCAAATTGTTATGGTTATCGGGCTTGGTAATAGGTTTAAGTTGAAATATAATGTGAAATTTGAGCTTAAATAGGCTAGGGCTAGTCGTTTGACTAAGTCGAACATGAGGAAATGAATTATTATTAATAATAGTAATATAATAATAATAATTTCGATTTAATATAATAATAATATAATAATAATAATAATAATAATAATAATATTTAATTCCCGCTATTAAAAGTTATTAGTTTATTCATTCTTTTTTTTTAAAAAAAAGCGCTCAAATTTCCCCCTCTAAATTTTGACACACCATTCCACTTTTCACATTACGGCAAAAACCAAAAATAACGCAACCTCTTCGTCTTCTCTTCGAAATTGATTCTTCGGAAAAACTCAATCGAGTTCATCTTCGCTTCATCTCCTCTCCCTTCGTCTACGCCTCATCTCCTCTCCCTTCATCTTCGTCTTCCAAAAAATGACTCTCTGTCTTCGTCTTCATCTTTGTTTCATCTCATATTTTTGGCAGCCATCTTCTAGGGTTACAAACAATCGAGTTCCATTTCGGCGGCCATCTTCTAGGGTTACAAACGAAATTGACTTCCCATTTCCTTCTCAAATTTCCAAGTAATTCTTATTTTCTTGTTTCCATATCTATTTGAAATTTTAGCTGATTATCTTTTGATATTTGGCTGAAGTTGTGAGACTTTTATGTTGAATAGGCTCGAGAGATGAGAAGTCAGAGATGAGGGAAAGAGGGTAGGAGAAGATAGGATAGTTTTCTTTAGCAAGTTGTGAGACTTTGTTTAGCAAAATTCTTAGGAGAAGATGCAGGTTTCACGAGAGACGAGGGTCGCCAGAGATGGAGAGAAATGGAGGAATTAGGGTTCAGTTTCCAAACTCTTCGTAATTTTTGTTGTCAATTTCCCTAAAATCAGTCCCAATAGAAGTTTTCTACGAGTTTTGCAGTTCTACAATGACTTTACCTCTGATTTTGATTCTGTGTCTCGATTATTTGGGCAACTATATGGCTTATGTTTCTCCTTCAGACACAACTATGCATACCAATAACTGGGCAGTTCTTGTCTGTACCTCTTGCTACTGGTTTGTCCAAATCGATTCCAACTTTTTAAAATTTGCGTTTCTAATTTATATTGTCAAAGAATATGATGTATGTTCACTTGTATTACCTTCAGCTGTTCTATCTTTCTTGCAATAGATTTTAGGATGTGATTAGTCCTGCTAGGTGTATCAAATCAGTAAATTAATGGTCTTAAAGACAATTTACATTTGTTTCAGATGCAATGTTATTACTGTTTGGAGAATTTATGTTTACTTCTAGCATGAAAACTGCTCCTCAAAGACGTACTGGAGTCCGTGAATTTGAGTAGACATAGTTCCGCTGATCTCGTTACTAAAATCATTGTTCAGGCTTCTTGATAGCTATATAACTTCACTTACTTTTATATTGCTTTCAATGAAAATCTCTTATGTGGTTCAATGGTCTGCAAAAGAAAAACTTCTCCGTGTATGTGAGACTTACATAATGAAAAACTCTTGTTAGCTATTTAACTTCACTTACTTTCAAATTGGTACTTACATCATGAAAAACTCTTGATAGGTATTTAACTTCACTCACTTTCAAATTTTATCTTCCATATCATTGTGTATAGTTCAACCTAACTTAACTATTTGTGAGACTTCAGGGAAAATGCTTGATGGTGTTTATAGTGAAACAGCAGCACAAAAGCTTCGAGGGCATGTTGGAACAATAGTCACAGTGAAAGTTCATGATGCAAGCTTACTTTTTTGCTATATTAATGGTTTGTTATTGCTGACTCTTTTGTTATATTAATGGTTTGTGCTTTTCATTTCCAATCTTGTTGGTTTGTGCTTTTTTGCTATATTAAGCTTCAAAATACCTTTTGGACATTTGGAGTCATTGTGAATTCTTGTTGTGTTTGACTGAATTTGCAAAAGTAAACACCTTTCTTTTTCTCTCTACATTTGTGAGAGTGTTTGCAAATACTCTTTGTAGAAAATTCTTTTTGTTGCCAAACACATTTCATGTGATTCACATGATCTATTGTCAATAATTACACTAGCCCAATTGAGGAAGTACCATATAGTTCTTAAAAAAAAAGTACCATATAGTGTTAATGAGGCAAGCTGAGGTTTCACCATCCTTGCATCAAACTCAACCATGTCATGGACTTTCAATGAGCCTCATACCATAGTTACTTTTTTCTTGCCATGCTTAGGTTGAATATGTCAACAGGGATTTGACATTCTAGGCTATGTTCATGTTACAAATTCATATTATTTATACATTTTAGTTATTTATTCAAGTGTGCTTCACTTCACTTAGGCGATAATTCTCGGTTGCTTTGAGCTGATCAAGAAACTTGTCACCTTTGAAAACATTTTATGCTTAGAAGTTTTACTGTCTTAAACTGTTGTTATTGGCTTCTTGACAAAGTTTTTTATGCAGAGCCTTGTAAATGTGATGCAATACAAACACTGGGATCTCTTCAATTTTCACATAGTGGAGTAGTTGTCCCACAATCTGATGTACCAGATGATAAGGTAAATTCCTTTCCTTCCATTATTTATTTTCAATCAATTTTGGGCAATTATCCCTCAGTTTGGTTTTGATCTTGACTTAGGTTCGTCCATCGAGGAACTCCAAGGGACTTGCATCAGAAATTGTGTATAATTAGCTTACTGTTTTTCCAAGTTGTCTATATTTTATTGTGGGTTATAATACTTGCTAGTGGTTGCATTCAGAGGCACTAATCCATTTATTTGTTATAGAACATGTGTACTCAAGGCTAGGTTTAAATAGATCTACTACTTTTCTTGTGGCTAACTTGTATTCTTTTATTTCAGATATGCAACTTACAAGTTTGACCAACACTTGAAAGGTGTTGAATCTGCATACTTTATCTTGATTTGTTAAAAGGTCAGCTTCTTTCGATGTGATTCGATCTCGACTGATTTTGAATTATTTACGTTTTTCTCTTTTTACAATTTTGAGGACAGGTAACCTAATCTACAAGCTTAAGGGGTCCATATTTTGAGACATTGATTGGAAATTTGATTGTTATTTATTTGTGATGGTTTTGCATTGTTGCTATGCAATTGGTTTGCTTTCTTTTGAGTTTCTCATTTTTTTGCCAAAAACATAAAATATTGTTCATCTTTGTCTCTTTCCTTACCGATGGTGTTCTGAGCCACAACTGTGATTTGTAACAACTTATTTTTTAATGGTCTGAATTTTTTGTACCTACATGTATTGCTTGAGATTTTCTTTAAAAATTTCTAAATGTAGCCACAAATCATTGGAATCTCACATTGATCTGAGTCTTGTGACTATAGACCAACCATTGAATCGTTGATGTCTGTGTTTTCTTTTCAAGTTTTCATAATCCTTTGGTCTCTTTGCTATAAATTAGCTTGTGTTGGTTGCCGACGCAATAAAACTTGAATTTTGTTTAGAATTGTATAATGATATATTGTTCCTCACTTAGGAAGAAATCCCATGATTTTATAAATGTTTCCATACTGATTACCAATTATTGATTGTTGAATATATGATTTCTTTTGGACTTTGGCTAATTAAAGTGCTAATTATCCTCTTGATTGAATTTCCTGGTAAAAATTCATCGTTTGATTATCCTTTCATTTGCAATTTTTATCTTGTTTTTCTTTAATTTTATAGTGCAAAGAGATGATTTTTTGGGTTCTATTTTCAGGTGATTAAGGGCACTAATGTGGTCACCGTTGAAGCACCTCATGAAGTAAACAAGACTCGTGATGGTGGATTTGTCAGTATTTGGTTCAATTCTTGCTAATTTGTTTTATAGATTAAGTGAGCAACTTTCAAAATTGTAGCATGCATGGGAGGCGACATGAGAGTGTAATATACTTTTTTATATAACTAGCTTGTTCTTTAGAATAGGTCATTATAAAGTTAAGGTTATATTCCTTGCACCATTATGATGTCAAGAATATTAAACATAATTATCTTTTATAGATTTAAAATAATGCTACTCATAAACATTGTGTTTTGGTCTCTTATTTATAAACACGGTTGTTTTTTGGTTCCTAACTGCTGTAATTTATCTTTGTTGCTTAGGTTCGTTTTGAATGTAAAAGTTGATGAATGATATATTGATATATAGATCTTATTTCAATGATATTGAATTATGTCAAACTTAGATTTATTTATTTTGCTTTGTAATTTTCATTATTATTAATTAATAATAATAATAATGACAATTAAAAATATAAATATTAATATATTTATATTTGATATAGAAAAATCTATTATTGATTTTTTGACAAAAAAATCATGTCATTGAATTCGTTTTGTTGACTCACAATAGTTGTGGTCTTCAAGCTATTAGTGACAGAAAAATTAAGTCATCAAAGCGTACAAAATTTACTGTCACCCATTCGGATTCGTTGACAAAAATTATATGTCGTCAATTGTGTTTAAATGACAAATTTTGATATGAGTGGTCATTCAGTGACAATGTTTAGGTGTCATAAAATAAGGTCTCTTGACTGAAAATAATTGTCATTAACCGTATTATGAAGACAGAAAAAAACTGTCACCAAACCAACATTGACGACAGTTTTCGGTTTTTGTCATCTATAGAGTAAAGAAGGCAGGGGCTATAACGACTGAAAAAAATTGTCATCTAAAGTCCTGATGACAGTTTTTATTTGTCATCATAGCCCCGATTTCTACTAGTGGATGTCACCCAACAAAGATCATAAAAGTGAGGATTTTGTAGAATTTGATATTGAAAGATAGATATTCCTGAAACCAAATTTGTATCCTCTATAGAAGCTGTATTATTGTTTGTGTCATTTGATTCTTTGTCCTTTTGGTAATTAGATGTATGAGTATGCTCTTCATGATTCTTTTTACTATTGTTTTTTCAGCAACCAGAGGTGTTTATACATCACTACAACAAGTGTGCTCTAATGTTCAGGTTGTTCTTAGCATTTTAGTCAAAAAGACCAATGCAAAAGTAGACGCATGCAAAGACAAACTCCAATATATAGGCGTTTTATTGCAAATGACATCTCTAGAAGATATTGTTTATAGTTGGGCTTACGAACTATAAAGGTACTATTCTCACTAACTAAATTCATTTCGGTTAAAATATATATTTGTTATTAAACAAGAATAAGAACACAAAAGAACAACACTTTAAAGAAGAGAATGAGAGAGGAAAGTACATAAATCAAATTGTATTCAATTGATTTGAGGTGTGTTTGAAAGGCTTCACACAAGCTCTATTTATGCAAGTATTTGATGCCTAAACTTAGGTCATTGATGGCCAACTTTGAGAGTCTCAATGTTATTCATAAGGAGAGTGAGTCATGTGGAAGACTAGCTAAAATGATGGAGTTGAATGATTATGGATATCTATATATACCTATAGTATATAATATATATATATATATAACCATATATACCATGTATATATATCATGTTTATGGATATCTATATATACCATATATATACCATGTATATATCATGTTTATAACACTCCGCCTTAGATATCCATTGTATGTAATATATGCCTCGTTAAAACCTTACTAGAAAAAACTCAATGGGAAAAATTTTAGTGAAGGAAAAAGAGTGCAATATACATATACTTTAACAACTGCCTCGTTAAAAACCTTGCTAGGAAAACCCAGTGGAATAAATCGTAGTCAAGAGAAAAAGAGTGCAGAGTTTTTACTCCCCTAATGGAAACATCACTTGAGATCTCTGAGTCGTCGCATTCCAATTTTGGTGTACCAACTTCTCGAATGTTGCAGTTGGTAACGCCTTCGTAAATAAGTCTGCTAAGTTCTTTTTTGAAGAAATTTGTTGAACGGTGATGTCGCCATTTTATTGAAGGTCATGAGTCTAAAAGAGCTTCGGTGATATATGTTTTGTTCTATCTCCTTTAATGAACCCTTCTTTGATTTGTGCTATACATGTTGTATTGTCTTCGTATAATACTGTTGGAAGATTTTTGTCAAAAGACAAGCCGCATGTTCCACAAATGTGTTGAGTCGTTGATCTCAACCATACACATTCACGACAACCCTCATGAATTGCAAGAACTTCAGCATGATTTGAATAAGTGGTTGTAATAGTCTGTTTTACAGACCGCCATGATATAGCAGTTCCTCCACATGTAAACAGATAACCTGCTTGAGATCTAGCTTTGTGTGGGTTTGATAAATATCCCGCATCTGCATAACCCACTAGATCAAAATTTGATTTGTTTGAATAGAATAAACCCATATCAATGGTTTCTCGAAGATGATGGAGTACATGTTTAACTCCGTTCCAATGTCTTTTTGTTGGAGAAGAACTATATAGCTAATAAATTGACTGAAAATTTTATATCAGGTCTTGTATTATTAGCAAGATACATAAGTGCACATATTGCACTAAGATATCACTACTAAAAAAATGGGAATAGATGACATGTGGAGCATCCAAAAATCAAGGAAGAGAATAAAAAAGTGTCATCTTCCGTTTGGGGCGCGTTTTTGGCGGGAAAAAACGGAGTTTTTCAGATTTCCGAAACTTAATGACAGTTTTCTAATGTCGTCAATCGATGACAGTTTTAAAATATCATAAATCGTTTACATTTATTAACTATCATTAATTTGTTTATGTTTTTTTTTACTCAAACGTTTTTTTAGAAACTAAAAATATTTATAAAAGAATTATAATTAATTTACGACTAAAAAAAATAATTAACAAATAAAATAAAAGGACGAAAAATGTAAAAAAAAAAAATGAAAAAAAGAATGGAAATCAAAATTTAAAAAATAAACACTCAAAATTTATAATTAAAAAAAAACAAAGAAATTATATATATATGAAATCCTTAAATTAAGAACACGTTCCCTCTAAAAAAAGAATGGAATGTCTTGAATCTGTTATGACCCTCTACGACTAGTTCGGTGTGGTGAAACTTTTGGATGTTCACTAATATCAGGATGTCGAATCCTGCCAAAATAAAATTTGTAAACCGACACTACCAAGATAACTTGTAGCTGGTGGTAACCGAGTCGATCCACAATGAGTTAATTTAAATTCGAATTTGATCAATTTACTTTGTTAATTTTAGAAATAAAACATTGGGGGAAAATGAATTTAGTTTTCGAAACATGCATTAATTACGCTAACGAAAAAATTTAAAATGTTGAATTGATGATTTAACGAACGTTTTCAATTTGAGGCATCAGGATCGACAATGAGCACACGGTAGATCATTGATTAACAATAAGTTAGCCAAAACCAATCAAGCACACAAAATGTTTACTTGGAATACCGAATTAAACATACCCAAAGACAATTAATCAAGGGGTGCAATTCTAATTAAACTTGATAATTGATCAATTGAGGGAGAATTTGATGAGTTCTTTTTTATTTTTATCTCAATTTGAACTTTGATTTTTTTTTTTAATTGACCTCTAACTTGCGTCATCAATTTGAGTGCAAGCAATCCCTAGCATAAAATCGAGTCAATTATTTCTTACTCTAATCCATGATCATCAAGAGTAGTCCATCGTATACTAATTTTCCCTAACAAAAAAAGACACAATTATTAGAACTCAAATAGCCTATGAAATTTATTTTCAACACTTATACCTTCATGGTTGGTTTTTCGTGTTTCAAGCTCCTTCTTGCAAAGCACACATCTCGCCTAAATGAATACTCTATTTTTCTTTTCGCAAGTATTAGAAATAGAGGCTCTTGATAAAGAGGGAGAACAGATAAAATAGTGGTAGAGGTAGGGCGTTCAATGGTTGTGTAACGACTTGAATTCCCAATAAGAGAAATGTATTTAATTGTTATGGTTATTAGGCTCGATAGTGAGTTTAAGTGGAAAGATAATGTAAAATTTGGACTTAAAGGCTAAGGCTAATTGTTTGACTAAGCAAGACATGGGGTAAATGAGTTATTATTATTAATAATAGTAATATAATAATAATAATTTCGATTTAATAGAATAATAATAATAATATTATTATTATTAAATATAAGATTATTTTTATAAAAAAAAAGACAAAATGTTAAAAAAGGGCGCTTAGGTCTTCTGAAGAAGACTCACGGCGCCTCCCTCTCTCCCTTTACCTCTCAGTCTCCCTCTCCCTCTGCCTCTCCCTCTCACTCTCAGCTGCCTCCTCCTCTTTCAGCTCCGGCCAATCCATATTGTCTCTCCCCTCCGCTCTCTCCCATCGGCGATGCCCATCCACGACGACCCAGCGACGACGTCACGAGCAACGGCGTCACGAGCAACGGCGGCGTTTCTCCAGCGTTTCCAGCGGCGTTTGGGCAACGACGATGCTTCGTCTCCAACGGTGGCACGATGTGAGCGGTAGCGGGTAAGTTTTCGTCCGACAATTTTTTTTTTTTTTTTTTTTTTGGTTAGAGGAGGCTCGCGTCTGTTCGTTGGATTGTCTCGATGTTGGGCAGTAGAAATTTGTCTTGTAATCGAGTTGGTTCTTAGATGTGAATGATGGTGTGCATTGTAAATTGGGGTTGGAGTTTGAACATCGGTAATTAAGTTGAACTTGTTTAAGCACATTATTTGGTAAGTAGTTTTGGATGGAAGAAAAGTTATTATCTTGCTTCCAGAATGTTTTTTTAGTGCTCTGGTAATTATGAGGCATAGTTTGCAAAAGAAAAAAAATTAATGGAAAACATTTTTATTGTTTGTTTTTTGTTTTAGAGTTGATTATGATTATGTTAAGATAATATTGGAGGTTTTTGTTTCAATCTACTCTTGTGGTTTGGACTTCTTAACTCTGAAGTAAAAAACTGCACTAGGATGCACGAGCCACTACCTCATTAATTAGCAAAATCCACTCAAATTCTTCCTTGTACGTTGGTGTTTGGAATTCAAATTCCAGTGACCAGTGACATCTCTGGTGACTATTCTTAAGAGTAACGAATCTAGGAAAATCAATATGCAGGTGGTTGTTACCTTAATGAATATATCCACTCAAAGATTTTAATTTGTTGCCATTATGGACTCTGTAATCAAATAGTTCATTCATAAGGTCCTCAAAACTCTGAATAAAGGATCGATGGCTTCTACTGTGCCTCTGGAAATTTTATTACCCGGGCACTAACTAGGGGATCATTTCTATGTTTAGCTGTTTTTGGTGTTTATCTTTTTTGTTTTTGTTTTTGTTAAGAGGCAATTTCATTGATGTATGAAATTTAATTACAAAAAAGATATGAAATTCATGGTGTTACAAAAGGTTTTCCCAATTAGACAAAGTAAGAAGGTTAAAATTTGCCGCTCTATAAGAATTTTTTTTTTTTTTTTTTTTAACTCCACCTGAGAAAATTTTGTCCTCTCTACGTGTGATACTTTTTCTTTCTCTTCTCAAATTAGCTTTGTTAGGACATGATCATAACTCATAAGATATATCAATATAGATTTTGCATTTAGTTGAATCATAATCAAGATTTTTCCATTTCTAATTGATGTTGGACTATGTTCAGATCCATAACAAGTTTTGATATATATGACTATCTTTGTTTGTCAATATCACAGTTGTAATTGTAAGCTGATAAACCATGGGGTGGAAAAGATAAACATGATGAATCTGACAAAGGTTTATTCTCGAATGTGGCTCAATAACCAAACTCACTTCATCAGTCAGGGCTTCTTCCATGCGTTTGAAATCGTGGTAATTTGCGCCTTCAGGCTGGAATGACGTCTGCTGCAGAAAGAAACGCTCTCTTTGTATTTGTGTGCAATAGTTTCATCCTCCAGGGTTTTGCTTCTTTCATTTCTGAATATAATATACTCCTCAACTTTTTGGAGTTCTCATAACCAACTGTCGCCACTTTATTTTCAGGTATTGTTCATTTTCCCTCCTCTCCTATTTCAATTTTTCGTCTGCGGCCCTTGTGTAGTTTAATTGAATCTATTGATTTCGTTGAGACGACTGGAAATTCTCCCTTTCTTTGTTTCATTCCTTCTTTGGAGTAGCAGTGTTTGATTTCTATATTTTTTACAACTTATTCGTGTTTAGAGGTATTTTAATTGTACTCTGATGAACTTCGATTGAGATTTTTCGGAACGATTCGACTTATGTTTTTCAGTTTAATTATTCTCTGAGGCGTTTTAGGTATTGACGATTAGCGAAACTGATTGAATCGTTTCATTTTTGTGATTTAAATTTTTTTAAAATTTTGAATTTGTTTAGGGTTGGATTCTTCTTGTTAATATCTGTTTTGCTTTGTTTTTCAGTTTAATTTTTGCGATTACATCTGTGCATGTTTTCATAAAATTTAATACTTAAAGATAGTGATATGTATGATCATGCCAACTAATGAGCTAATTTTTGTCCGTTCTTTTTTTTTTTAACTTTAATATATTTTTTATAATTATTCGTGAAATTGTCGAACAGATTCCACAATCAATTCTTCTCTCCGTCCTCGGTAACTCTCTCTCTCTCTCATTTTTTATGATTTGGTGTGAATTCATGTTATGGGTTTGTTGGTTGCTCGTAAGTGAAATTGTGGATGCGATTAGGAATTCTTTTCTTGTTCTTGTTTAGGGCATTGAGATTAGGGGTTCTTTTCTTGTTCTTTTCATACCTGAGAATATTTATTTTTATTTTATTATCATTTACAATTTGGTTTTAGTATTTGACAGTTATAACTGTAGACTTTTTCTTTCTATTTTTTGGGTTTTGAGTGTACATTCAATTTTTATATTTTAAAGTTGGTTTGTATGTGTTTGAAGATACAGCTTGAACTTCTATTTCTTTGCAGGCTGGTTAGATCGGGACATGTAAATGGTGCAACATAATACTAATTCAGGTATACCAATTACAAACTAAATCTATAAGGCCTAGTATGAGCTGTTCAATCTGTGTTTTATTTATATTTATTAGGACCAAGGAGCTGTTTGATCGGTATCAAAAGACTGTAGGCCTTGATCTATGGATCTCTCACTATGAGGTTCCCATTTCTCCATTTCTCCTTTTTGGTTTGATGTTAGTTTGTTGATTTATTTAGTTTATAGGTTTTTTCAATATCTCATGTATTAGTAACCAAACTAATCTCAATAAACATAGCAATTGCTATTTTTAAATTATAAGAACAAAAGTAAAAACAAAGAATTTTTTTTTTCTCTATTTTATTGTATTTCTAATCTTTGTTGTTTTTTTCATCTTTTCTTTTGAAACTCTAATTTCAACCTAAACTAATCTCTCTATTTATTGTTAATCTCTCTATTTTTAATTTAAGTTTATATGAATTTACTTTTGTTTTTATGACAACTTTTGTTCTTATATATTTCCCTCTTTTTGCTATTTTTTTTTTTTTTTGTGGGAATTGAATCTTGTAGAGAGAAGATATGGGTTCAGATGAGGAAGCTAGTGATGCCTTGGAGAAGCTCGTCAGGTACCTTGAATTGAGAATCTTAGTCTTTCTACATGTAGTCCTGCTTTTGTGCTTCCCTTCGTCCTTACTACTCGTTGGAGCAGTAGAGCCGGTTACCCACTCTTCCGAAGGTAATTCCTGTTCTTCTCGCTTCTAATTGATTTACACTTGAATTTCACACCTGAATTTTGCATCAATGTCTTGATTCACTTTGTTTAAGATTATATTTTAAGTATTCGATTGAAATCCCATCATTTTCTAGATATTGTCAATTTGTATGCATGTCATAATATGGTCCATTTTCTTACATTACAGACCGCCATTAGATGTGTAACTTGGCTTCTGCAAAAATTCCCTCAGCTAGCAGATCGAATATAATCATACTCTCTCTCAAGGTAGAATTTATTAATGTTTTACAACCGATATTCTTGGGTACATATGTATATTTAGCAATAGACCAAATTGTATAAATCCTTACAAGATACAAAAAGAGTGATTTTTTGTGATTGCTGTATGCGTTTGTTTTGTTTTTGTAAAGAAATAATATCATGTCTAGTATGATGGATGCTTTCTCTTTCTTAGTTTTCCAAATAATCTATTAATTTTGTATTAAGAATGTCATTTTCAATTTTGTAAGTTTTTTTTTAACATCGGAAGCTTCAAAGTATGTTTATCCTTACAATCCATAGTACCGTTTCAATTTCTTCACCCTCATGCAATTTTTAAGGAGTTAAGTTTGACATATTCTTGTATATGGTTTATGTAAGTAAAATTTTCTTGATTTTTGCAAGATTAATTTTCTTGATTCATATTGGTTCTATTGCAAATATCTTCCACCGGTGTACTCCTGATAATAAACTAACTTTGCATTTATTTGATAGCATACTCATGCTTACAAAGGAAATGGTGAGTTTTTTCTTGCCCTACATTTGGATAAAATGTGTGAGCTTTTTGTGTTGATGATATTAGGGCATTGAAAGATATTGAAAGAATGCATTATAACTCTAATAGAACTTTGTGACATAGAACTTTTTGTTAATATGCATCTTGTGACATAGAACTTTTTGTTAATATGCATCCTGGCAAAGAGGAGGTAATCTATAGTCTTAACTTTAATAAAATTGTTGTTCGTTGCTTCGTTAAAGTGCAAATATACCATGAATCGAAAATCTTAGGCTACTAATTAGATGAACAAGTGACTTCTATCATTCCAAACACTTTTAAGGCTAACTTAAGGTGTTGTTTTTTGGTTCCTAACTACTTGAATTTATCTTTGTTGCTTAGGTTCGTTTTGGAGCGTCTGAAGTAATGATTAAAGTGCTGGGTTGTTTTAGGACTGCGTTAGGTAAGTCGCTTCTATCTACCTGTTGGCATGTTGCGTGTTTAATAATTGTTTATGTATTGTGAATTATATGACTTGCATTGTGGCATCATTGTTTTTCACCTTAATAATTGTTTATGTATTTGTAATTTTAAGTTCATTTTAGTCACTTGTTCAATTGTTTTTCACCTACGGATTATTTTCTAAGTATATATAGCTTATAACTATTTGGGAGAATTCTGGATATTTGTTGAAATGATTTATTGTTCTACTTTCAAAGTAAAAAGTGATTGTGTCTTCTTGAATTTTTATTGCAGGACAAAGCGAAGTGAAGATATTTTTTTCAAGCTAGAAGTCATATTGCAACAAATGATGAACTTTTTTGTTGGGTTAAATGAATATTTCATCATGTTATGCAACATTTTATTATTAATGTTGCAACAATTTAGGGGCATCGTAGTTAGTTTCAATATTGTATACATATGAATTAGTTTATGTAAAAGTTGATGAACTTTGGTATTTGAATGATATATTGATATCTACATCTTATTTCAATGATATTGAATTGGGTTAAACTTAGATTTATTTAATTTGCTTTGTATTTTTCATTATTATTAATTAATAATATTAATAATAATAATTACAATGAAAAATATAAATATTAATATATTTAGATTTGATAAAAAAAAAAATCTATTATTGATTTTGTGACAAAAAAATCATGTAATTGAATTCGTTTTGTTGACTCACAATAGTTGTGGTCTTCAAGTTATTAATGACAGAAAAATTAAGTCATCAAAGCGTACAAAATTTACTGTCTTCCATTCCGATTCGATGACAAATAAAAACTGTCGTCAATTATGTTTACATGACAAAATATGGTATGAGTGGTCATTCAGTGACAATGTTTATGTGTCATAAAATAAGGTCTCTTGACTGAAAATAATTGTCATTAACCGTATTATGAAGACAGAAAAAAACTGTCACCAAACGAACATTGACAACAGTTTTCGGTTTTTGTCATCTATAGAGTAAAGAAGGCAGGGGCTATAACGACTGAAAAAAATTGTCATCTAAAGTCCTGATGACAGTTTTTATTTGTCATCATAGCCCCGATTTCTACTAGTGTATGGTACTCCAGGACCAAGTAGTTCTTCATTATCTTCTCGAGGTCAAAATATGTCTTTTTCACATCTAGTGATCGAACTACCATTGGAATATTCAATGAGTGTGCTTTATCCATGTAAAACCTTTTAAAAACTTTTTCTATATAAGTTGACTGATGAATGAATATCTCATCTGCTAAATGCTCAATTTGCAGGCCAAGGCAAAACTTTGTTTTTCCGAGATCTTTCATTTCAAATTCTTTCTTAAAATATTCTATTGCCTTTGAAAGCTCTTCAGGAGTTCCAATTATATTCAAACCATCAACATATACAGCAATAATAGTAAATCCCGATTGTGATTTATTTATTAAAACATATGGACAAATAGAGTTATTTTTATACCCTTCTTTCAACAAATATTCACTAAGACGATTATACCACATTTGTCCGGATTGTTTTAATCCATATAAGGATCTCTGTAATTTGATTGAATATAATTATCTAGCATTTACATTATATCAATTTGATATCTTTAATCCTTCAAGGATTTTCATATAGATATCATTATCGAGAGATCCATATAAATATGCTGTGACTACATCCATAAGATACATGTCAAGTTTTTCATACACACTCATGCTAATTAGATATCTCAATATTATTCTATCCACCACAGGAGAATATGTCTCGTCATAATCAATACTAGGCATTTGCGAGAATCCTTGTACAACAAGTCTCGCTTTATATCTTGTGACCTCGGTCTCGTCATAATAAATACCCATTTGTATCCCACAGGTTTTACACCTTCAGGTGTACGAACTACGGGTCCAGAAACTTTACGTTTTGAAAGTGAGTTTAATTCTGCTTGAATTGTTTCTTTCCATTTAAGCCAATCCTTTCTATGTCGACATTCTTCGACAGATCTAGGTTCAGAATCCTCATTTTCATGAATATTGTCGTGAGGAACATTGTAAGCAAAAATGTTGTTAACAACAATATCATCTCGGTTTTATCTTTTCTTTGTCATGCCATAATTTATCGAAATCTCATTATTATTCTCAGGTACTTGACCTTCTTCGATATCATCATGATTAGTCATGTTTAGGATTTCTTCTGGAATATCCACATTCTCAGCTGAGTCATTTTGATTGTTAACTACTCTTCTTTTTCGAGGATTTTTATCTTTGAAACCTATTGGTCTACCACGCTTCAGGCGTGCCGCAAACTCATTAGCTGAAACAACTTGCTGTGTTGAGATTTCAATTTTGGATGAAGCATTTGCATCTGATATATACGACTTGGTCACTTTCTTAGCATCGGTAAATGCATCCGACATTTGATTTGTTATATTTTGTCAATGAATTATCGTTTGAACTTCTAGCTCACATTGATTTGTACGGGGATAAAAATGAGACAATAATGATGCATTTCATGCAATTTTCTTTTCCAACTTCTTAATTTCTCCCCCTAATGTTGGAAATGTTGTCTCATTAAAATGGCAATCAACAAATCGTGCAGTAAATACATCACCCGTCAAGGGTTCAAGATATCTAATAATTGATGGGGAGTCAAATCAAACATATATTCCTAGCCTCCTTTGAGGACCTATCTTATTACGTTGTGGTGGAGCAATTAGAACATATACTACACATCCAAAAATTTGTAGATGAGAATACTTGGCTCCTGGCCATAAGCTAATTGTATTGGAGTACTTATGATAAGTTGTTGGCCTATTGCGTATAAGTGACGCTGCATGCAAAATCGCATGACCCCATACAGATATTGGAAGCTTTGCTCTCATAATCATTGGTCTAGCAATTAATTGCAAACGTTTTATAAATGATTCCGCCAAACCATTTTGTGTATGAACATGAGCTATAAGATGTTCAACACTTATTCCAATTGACATACAACAATTATTAAATGCCTGGGATGTAAACTCACCAGCATTATCGAGACAAATTTTATGAATTCCATAATCAGGAAATCGTGCTCTTAATTTAATTAATTGAGCAAATGACCATCTACGAAATGCGTTAGCTAAGACCATAAAATGTCTAAATGTTCCACTTTGTGGATTAATAGGTCCGCATATACACCATAAATTTGTTTTTAAACATGTGAGGGATCCAATCCCAATTTTAGTCGGTGAGAGACTAATATTTAATCTCTTAGAGAGCAAACAACCCATGACAATTTATTAAGTTGAAGAATCTTCAAATTCTTCATTGGATGGCTATGTGCATTCTTAATAATTATTCTCACATCAATATTATTGACCCATGATGACCCAATTGATCATTCTGAAATAGTAAATATTGTTGGATCGATGAACTTCAGGTTCATTGTTGCATAAATTTCAATTACACAAATATGTGTAATATTATCCATAAGAAAATGACATGCAACTCTTTAAATATACATTTTTCATACGAGACAATATATAATATAAAAATATTATATATTATTATTACTATTAGTCTCTATATGATAATTATTACAATGTATATATTTAAAACTTAGTAGAATTTTTTTTGTTTTATCAAAGAATAGAGCATATCAACTATGCTAAAATAATAGATAGTCAACATTAAAAATATATACAGGGTATATATGAGATATTTCATCCATATACACTGTATACATAAAACGCTCATAACACAAATCAAACCTACCTTTAGCAAAGAAAAGAGGTAGAGGCTCGTGTTGATAATGTGGTATAAAACAAGAATAAGAACACAAAAGAACAACACTTTAAAGAAGAGAATGAGAGAGGAAAGTAGAGAAATCAAATTGTATTCAATTGATTTGAGGTGTGTTTGAAAGGCTTCACACAAGCTCTATTTATACAAGTATTTGATGCCTAAACTTAGTTCATTGATGACCAACTTTGAGAGTGAGTCATGGGGAAGACCATCATATATACCATATATATATCATGTTTATGGATATCTATATATACCTTATATATATAATGTATATAGCATGTTTATAACAATATTCACATGTCTATTTTCATGAATGAGAATTATCATCATTAATTTACTAAGTTTGGTAAAAGTTAACTTCAAATTAACAATAAGAACTAATATGAAGATCTATTGAAAGTACAAAGTGAAAGAACAAAGACTAACTTGAAAGTAAAGCTAAAATAGAATGAGATCAAAGTACCAATTTTAACCATTAATGTCCATCCTAGAATGCAGACCTCTACTAAATAATAATAAATTTTTTTTTTTGCAGATTGAAGCCAGATTCTCTAAAAATGTGAAGGCCAATACATAACACTTTTACAAAATTGGATCCCTCTAGTCTCCCTACAAGTACATGCTCGATTAATTGTTGCTCGGATTGTCTCACCATCCTCTATGGTGTGACAATGAAGATTGTTATGAATGAATTTAGATCAAAGAAATTTGATTGGTCAACAGAAAGTATACATGAGATTGTTATGTCAATGTATGTGAACCTTCTAAGTGTCGTGAGAAAATCAGAAAATCATTTGTTGATGGGAAAGGGAAATCACTTATTTGATGAAAAAGAAAGAGAATAAAACTACGACAAACTGCTCAAATTCTACGACTTGACATCATGTGGTTGAAAAATTTCAAGAAATATGATTGTTATGCCAATAGAATGTAACTATTACTCACGAAGTAGAACTTCAAATTTAAAAGTAGCAGATGATTCTCACCTTACTCAACTCAAGCTCAGTTTGAAGTTTGTTTTCAGCAATAACATATTGGTAGATTCTGCAGATCCAGGAGAAGAAGTTTCTTTTCATTGCAACTTTGAGATATTGTGTCTCTATTCTCTTATACAACTTATAGTGAATGATCAAGGAGCTTTAAAATTGATGAACTAGTCATCATAACTTGGAGTTCTATGTCATGATTGTGGACTACTATTAATATGACTCTTCTTTTGTCATTTAGAAAGGTAATTTCATTGAATTTATGCTCTAATCATTCTTAGTTTTCACTTTCTTTTTAGAAAAATCATGATAACACTAGATTATTTTCATTTGAAAGTAAGTTATGGAGAAAGGAAATTGAAACCCAAGATTGGTTGAATCCCAACTAGTATTTTTAACAATTCCCTAAAGAATTGGTAGGAATAGAAATAAAAAAAAAAATCACAAAATTAAAACAAATCAAACCATGCTTAAAGAAACATGAAAAATCATTGTAAATGTTGACTTTGTAAATTAGAAAGCAACAATGAGAGAGTGAAGGCACTGTCAATTAACATTGAAGAGAGATGTTCATTCAATGCTTCATCAATACTCCTAAATACTAAATATTTAAAACACCTCAACTTCATAAAAAATGGTGTTTCAATTCAACATTTTCTTTTCACCTACTTTTAACTATATGTTAAAATCAACATAGCTTCAACCGTCGTACTCCTCTCCTTGAACTCGAAGGTTCGAATCCTCTACTCTCATTTGTTGAACTAAAAAAAATAATTTTTAATTTATTTATAGAGAATTTGAAATACGAAAAAAGACTTATTAATTGAAGAAAAACTCATAAATTAACATAAACCTAAAACTAAAAAATAAAAAACAATTATGCTTTGTTTTATAAGTTGATTAAGATTTCAAGGTAACTTTTAAAACAAAACTAAAAATCTATATCAAAAATAAATTTTAGAATTTAAAAACATATACTAAAATATTGAAAAATTGCATCACCTGTCAATTTTGAGTAAAATAATTAAAAATATAACATATTTTTAAAAGATTTACAAATATGACAATTTTTATCACTGATAGCTATCAATGATAGTCTTTGATAATAGACCAACGACTATCCGTGATAGCTACTGATATCCTTTGTTTTTATAGAATTTTGTCAATGACTATCACTGATTGTAGTCTATCAGTGATAGTCATTTTATCAACTGTCATCAATGATAACAGTCTATCAGTGACTATCACTAATTTTTTTGCCATATTTACAAAATATTTTATATTTTTCTATATTTGTCATTATTTGGGTTTGATTGCTATTTATGCAATAACCCTAAAATATATGTTCACCTCCTCTCATTCTATCAATTTGACCTAAAAAAAATTATATTAAATTATGTTAAATCATTATTTTGAGTCTATACATTTTTTCTTAGTAGTATAATATTTAAATATTTGTGTTAATAACATAAATTTATAATAATCAAATTGAACCTTCTTTTTTCGCAAAGATGTTTAAAAAATGAGGAGCGAGGGAATCGAACATCTGACCACCAGGTCATTAGTTCATATTTTATGTCAGTACTCATGTTGGATTCACATTGCAACTTGTTGAATGTAAAATAAAAAAAAATAATAAATTCTCTAAATAATAAATTGACACAATGATAACATTTTAAACACAGAATCTAAGGGTCTTTTGGTAGAGAATTCAGATTTTGTTTTATGTTTTCAGATTTACTAAGTCTAGTGAATATGTGTTTGGTATGCAATCTGGATTCTATTTTTGAAAACTGTTTTCAGATTCTGTCATCCAAACAATGTAAATTTTGAAAACAATTTTTTTTTTTTGTTTTCAGTGTATCCAGATTTTGATTTTGAAATTTTAAAATGCAGAATTATATTTAAAAGGATAAAAACTTTAATAAATTTAGTATTTCATGTTATAAACTCGATGCATTCTTGTTAAATTAAAATATGTATAATAAAATGTATTATAAATTATATGATAATATAATATAATAATTATACAAAATTTATAACATAATTAATTATACTTTATATTCAATCTAATATTTAGTTGGAGACTACAACTAGTTTAATAGTTTATAAAAAAAAATTAAACACATTTTGAATAATTAATTAAATTGGGATCAAATTTTTAAATCTGGTACCAAACACATATCTAAAAACTTGAAATACAACTTTTTTTTTCATTGAATCTTGTTTTCAAATTTTTGTTTTCAAATCATCAATCAAACATACCCTAATTTATTTAAACATTCAAAGGGACTTAAATATTTTGCATTAATGTTTCCAGAGTGGTAATTTGAGCAAAAAAAATTCTCACCGTCGAGTACCATAATATTTTCATCATCGAATATCTTGAGGGAATTCTCCATTAAATTTTTTTTCACCGAACATCTCGACAGAATCACTCATTAATATTTTCAGCACTGAATATCTCAATTATTATGTGAATGATAGATTATACACTTTTTATTAAATCATTTTATTTAAAAATAAGACTAAAATACATTTTTGTCTGTCAGGTTTGGAGTTAGTGTCTATTTGGTTCAAAAAAGACGTTATAGTCCTTAAAGTTTAGAAAATAGTTTTAAAGCATATCTAGATAGTTAACTTGTTAATTGGATTTATTGACATGCATTTTTTAATGAGTTGACAAATTATTCTAACTATTTTTTATCTTATGTGGCATTTCTCTATCATTTCCTTTCTCTAATTTTCTCATATTCCTCTCCTCCGATTCCGATGAGTGTCTGTCAACTGCCCTCATCCCTTTTTTTTCTTCCATTTTCCATATTTTTCTCAACTTCATATATATCCTTCCATCCCTATATCTAATCTTCTTAATCCTCAACTTTCTCCCACAAACTGAACACTCTTTATTCCTTCACACTCAAACTTTGGTAACACAATATGGTTTGTGGAATCGAAATCGGCCATCGTTGATGCCAGCAACGGAGCTACAGTAGGCTCAAGGGGGCTCGAACCCTCCTCAACTCTATATTATATACTATTAATATTAACAAATTTAGACAAGTAATCAAAATTGTACTCTATCTCAGTTGTAAATAAGCATATGGCTCCGTGATGCACGCGCACCCGAGTCGAGCTCTCTCGAATGTTGATTTTCTTTTGGTGGGCCTTAACTCTGTTTTGTTTTTTGAGTTCACTAAATAAATCGTTAATACATGATAAAAAAAAATTACTTTTATTAATTTAAAAATATATAGAAAATTAAATTGTAGTAGGTGTCAATTTAAGGTTTCAATTTTGTAGATATAACATCTTTTGAAAAGTTTTGCAAATATGACAAATTTGTAAAATGATTTTTATTTTTATTTTTGTATTGCCCTTATTTAATTTATTTGATTTATTGTGCGTATTTACTCTTTCTCTTCCGCTCAAATTATGAGGGATTACAGTGATGAGAAATAGGGTATATGAATTTGAGAGAAGAAATTGATAAAGGAGAGTTGAGACTCTACTACTGCGCTAAGCGCCTTGAAAAGGCCTGCATCTTTGATCAGAATCTGGTCAGAGTGAGTGACTGACGGAGGGAGAGATGAGTGCTTCTGTTAACAAGGCGAGGAATTTTGAAGAACATGCTTCCAAATTGGATCGATCAACGGACTGAAATTGAAGACGGAACTTCCGAATTTATATGCTGAAGATGGAACTTCCATTATTCGTCAACCTGATCCTCGTTCTCCTTCCTCTTTTGGCCTAATTCTTACAATGCACTATATTGCAAAGCAAAAACCATAAGCATTAAGCTGAATCTGATGGGGGTGGGGGAAGAATCCAAAAACAAAAACAAGGATTCTCAGAATTTGAAGCTCTAATTTCGGTTTCAGAATTTAGAAGAGTCGTCATGTCTTGTTGTTGTTGTTGTTGTTCTTCTTAGTCGTCGTTGGAAATCCGAGTTGTGATTACTTACGAGATCACTTAGAATCTATGAGAGTTCAACCTTTTCAGAAACTCTTTTAGCGAACTCGATTCAGCCTTCAACCCTAGACGGCCTCAAATAATACTCCACCTCATTCTTCTACCTCTTTGTACTTGTAATTCAACAGTTGAAGCCTCCAGAATACAGAAGAACAAAATAAAATATCATCCATTCTCTAAAAAAAACACAATCCCGTAATCGGTAAGTGCTCTAGTTGTTTAATATCAATAAGCTATCACTGATAGCATTATATCAATGATAGTATTATATCAACGACATAATCAGTTGTTTAATATTAATATTCTATGAGTGATAGTATTCTATCACTAATAGTATTATATCAACGACATAATCAGTTGTTTAATATCAATAAGCTATCACTTATAGTATTCTATCACTTGTAGTAATTAATGAAGATGATGTAGCTTGGTATTTGACTTTAGTTAAGGATCAAAGTACAAGACACCATTTGGTTGCTAATATCACTGTTTTTTGTGTAGATGGGTCTTCTAGTGTTGTTACGGGTGGAAGGGACAATTTGTTATGTATTGCTTCTTTTAGTAATTTCCAAATCATTTCAGATATTCATGATGCTGGTTATTTGAAGGTAAATGATGTGTTTTCAAGTAACGAAATTTTATTGAAGTGTTTTTCCTTTATAGCTATGAAGAAGAACATTGAATTAAAAACTTTAATATAAAATTCAGAATCAATTGAGTATCAATGCACCAAAGATGGTTGTTAATGGTATGTCAGTGCATCTCGATAAAATTAAAAAACGATTTCCTCCATCAATTAAATTTCGTCGATTGTTTTCGTCGCCCACCACTTCCGCTTAACAATTTCCGCCGCCGCACAGTTACCCTCAATATATTTGAAAAAAATATATATCCCTAATATATACATTGTTATATATATATATATACACCCTGATTTTATATTGATATATACCCAGAATTATACCTTGTATATATCTGAAACAGTCACATAAACTACAACCATTAATAATACCATGATATATACCGTAGTATATACACCCTATACATATATAAACCCTTATATATACCCTGTTTATATCATAAAATATCAACCATTAAAAAATTACATGATATATACCCGGTGTATATAGGCTCTATTTTATAAACTAAAACTTTCAAACTAAAAAAAACAAAATAGTGCGGTAAATCTACCACAACCTATGGTTAGCGGCGACGAAGTTGGGTGGTTACTGACGGCGACGATGTGGATAAAGTTGGAGAGTCGGCGACGAAACCACAAAAGAGGACGACGACGTAAAGCAACAACAACCTATGGGTATCGGCGACGACGTTGGTGGGTTACCGGCGGCGGCGGGCGATGAATCTGTAGAAGAGGGATTGAATACCAAAAAAAAAAAAAAAAACTTGAAAAAAAGTTTCGAAATTTTGAAATGTAGAGATGACTTTTGCTTTTAAAAAAAATAAAATATTGGATATTTTATAAATTATTACTCATTATTTCAAATCAATCAAACTAATCATTATTACTTATTTTTACATTTTTTTTTTTAAAGAAAAACGTAATACATTATATAAGAATAAAATGATAAAACTACAAATTATCTTCTTTCCTATTTTTGTACCCGATAAACACGAATGTAATAAAAAATTATGTTAAACATTTTTGTAATATCTTATATCGTAATGACTCATTTGAGTTCAAATCCCATTATTTTTCTAGTAAAACTTTAGCTTTCTTAAAAATTAAGATGAAATTAAGAATTGTCAAATAGTTTTTTGTTATTTTTCTGGAAAAAAAATGTAATATAATATACTAGAAAGTAATATTTTATCATTTTTTTTTTACTTATAAAATGTTTTTTTGAGGGATTCGAACCACAGACCTCTTGGTCGTTAACACATACTTGATGTCAGTTGAGCTATGCTCACTTTGGCCGGATGATGTTAACATGAGCATAGTCGATCGGTCATATACTTTCTCTTTTAAAGTTGGATGATGTTAGTTAGACAAGTAGTACTGGAGTAGTCAAATCGAGAATAGATTAATTGGCATAAAGATGCGTTATCGACTATGAGGTTTGAGGTTTGAATCTCCGAATATCATTCTATTTCAATTTTATATATTGGGACTTTTTTTTTTTTTTTTTTTTGCAAGAGAATAGATTTTTTTTATATTTATTTTACAAAAATATAGATTTCAATTTGGCAAAAGAATCTGAAAAAGAATTTAGTTTTACCTAAAATTGGATATTAAAAAAAAATAATAAAAAAAAAATAATGAAAACATAAATTTTAATGCATGACCTAAAGGTTATTTCGAATTAAATCATATATTTACTTCTAATTTTTTACCATAATATTCACCATTAAATTTTTTTTATTTCCATATACTTCTGTTACTTACCCATGTTGATTTAAGAAAACAAAAAGAAAAGATGTAAAGAATTTAATTTTGATGGTAAATATCTTTGATGACGGCGACGATGTGGATAAAGAAGTGGATAAAGAAGTATATGTCTTATTCACTTAAATAATTATAACAAGAATCCAACATTCTTTGAATGTTGAGAAACTATATCATGGATGATGAAAAAATATATTTTAGAAGACTACACGTACCCAAAACGATATATATATATATATATATATATATATATTTTGTACTATTGTGATTTTTAATATTTAGAGTTGAGAAATTTATTAATTTTTGTGTTTAATGTGATATTATTTTTTACTTATTTTCTATTCCATAATATCTAATTCCTAATTTGATTTACTCAAAATTTAAAAAAAAAAAAAAAAAAAAAAAATTAGATGTGAGTGTAATGATCCTAATATTTATCTTTTCGTCCATCACCAAAATCTCACCTAATTATCAAAATTCATTTTGTTTTTCAAATTGACTTCTCCAACTCTCCAAATATGCAAATAAAGTAACAAACTTAATTCATTTCTTTTACCCAAAATTTTTTCTCCTCTATTTATTGTTTTATTATATTAAATTTTCTCTCTCTTCCATTTTTTTGTTTTTGAACAAAAGAGACAATTTATTAAGATTCACAAGGAAAATAGAAGAGGTCTTTTTGGGCCTAAAAAATCAACCAATAAGAAAAATTGTTAACCCAAACAGTGGGTAGAATAAAACTACGGGCTTTAGAAGCAATTTTATGGGCTAAATTATTGTCAGCCCGATTTATATGAAGCAGGTGGTAAGAATCAAAAGTGACCAAAATGTCTGAAGCTTCCTTGGTCGAGCAGCTAATTTCATTAAAAAAAAAAGAATGTGGATGGGAAAGAGCTTTTAACGCTTCAGTGGAATCAAATTCCAACATAATCTTCGTGAGCCCTAATTCAAAAGCAAAATGGATACCGAGAGAGAGCGCCCTAATTTCCGCATGAAGAGAGCTCGATAGCGGGTTGATGGTTGTAGCTTTGGCGGCCAAGATGAAACCATTGTGGTTCCGGATTACGACTCCAATACCAGCGGGGGAAGAGGAAGAGATCCAAGAACCATCCACGTTTATTTTGCACTAATCAACAGAGGGAGGAGACCATGGCAGGATTGAAGAGGGTAAAGATCCTTTCAACTTTGGCATCAAGGGGCGATTCATCTCATCAAAGTAATCTAAAATCCATGAAGCTTTAGAACCTGAATCATGTATGGGATGAGAAGAATTGCACTTGTTTATGTCATTCCAAAGAGCCCAACAAACAACACTTGCTAATGAAAGTTCCTGTTTGGTCAGGTGGAGAAGCCACGAGGACCAACTGTCAACCATCGTACCAGCGCTAGACGGGCTAAGGAGAAAGATGTAGGGAGAACTAACCTCCAAATGAGCTTGGCCCGGGTGCAACAAATTAGAGCATGGAAGGAAGATTCATCCTTCTTGAGACAAATCGGACAAGAGGTTAGGCAATCCACCCCTTTTTTTTTTAGACGAGTCCTTGTGGGCAGACTGTTGTTTAAAACTTTCCACATGAAATGTTTGATTTTGTTGTGGCCATTAAAATACCAAATAGACTCCCAAAACTTAGAACAAATAGAGGGATTAGAAGGACCACAGGGGGATTTGAGAGAGGTAGCAAGATTATAGCCATTCCGAACATCATAAGAGCCCGTTTTTTAATAATGCCAAAAGTAGGAGTCAGTCGTAGGCAATCTTGGAATAGGAATGGTGCGAACTATAGCAATGTCTTCAGGATGTAAAAACTTCTCCAATTGAGAATAGTCCCAAGATCTGTTAAATTTGATAAGGGAAGAGACTTTTAAATCAGAATAGTGGGGATTAGGGTATATGAGCCGGAAGATGTGCTCCCTTGGAAGCCAATTGTCAGAGAAGACTGAGATATTACAACCATCCCCAACTTTCATTCTCATGCCTTTAGATAAAAGGGATATTCCCCATATAACACTTTTCCAAAAGAAGGAAGGATTTGAACCAATCTGGGCAGAAAGAAAGTCACAACTAGGAAAGTATTTGCCCTTGATCACTCTAGCCATTAGAGAGTTTGGTTGAGATATAATTCGCCAAGCTTGTTTAGCAAGGAGAGCTTGGTTAAAGAGTTCAAGGTCTTTGAAGTCGAGCCCTCCTAAATGCTTAGGTTTATAGAGATGATCCCAAGTAAACCAATGAATTTTCTTCTGAGATGAGGAGAAACCCCACCAAAAACGGGCAAAGGCCCTAGTAATATCTTGAAGAGTCTTCTTTGGAAGCCGAAAGCATCCCATAGCATAGATAGGGATGGTTTGGGCAATGTTTTTTAGGAGAATCTCCTTGCCTCCTGTTGAAAAAAGATGGAATTTCCACCCTTGGACTGACTTCCAAACCCTATCACAAATAAAATTTAGATCATTAGCCTTTTTAGAGGAAAAACAAGAAGGGAGCCCTAGATAATTGCCTAAGTTAATAACAAGAGGAACCCCAAGGGAAGTATGAAGGGCATTTTGCAAATCTTTATGAACATTAGGGGAAGTGATGAGGGCAGATTTTTGAAAATTAATACTTTGGCCAGAGGCTAATTCATAATCACGAAGGAGAGAGATAATAGTTTGACATTTAGACATAGAAGCTTTAAAGAATAAGAGGCTATCATCAGCAAATAAGAGATGGGAAATAGAAGGGGCTGAACGAGCAATAGAAATCCCAGAAATATGATTCCTTATTTCAGCATCTAAAAAAGATTGAGAAAAGCCTTCAGAACATAATAAAAAGAGATAAGGGGAGAGAGGGTCACCTTGACGAAGACCTTTAGAAGGGGTAAAATACCCTTTAGTCTGACCATTAATCAGGAGGGAAAAAGAAATAGAAGAAATGCAGCACATAATTAAATCAACCCAATTTGAATGAAAACCTAATTTAAGCATGATTTTCTTTAAAAAAAACTCATTCCACCCTATCGAAAGCTTTGGACATATCGAGTTTTAGAGCTGCCAAGCCTTTTTTAGAAGTCTTTTTCTTTCGAAGAGTTGAGATACATTCGTGAGCAAGAATTATATTATCATTAATGGCTCTAGAAGGGATAAAAGCAGATTGGGAAGAAGAGATAATGTCATTTAAAAGAGGTCTAAGCCTATTAGTAAGAACTTTGGAAATTAATTTGTAAGAGACATTGCAAAGACTAATAGGGCGGAAATCCGAGACAAGGGAAGGCTTTTTGCATTTAGGAATTAAAACTATATTAGTATGATTCAACTCCTTAATAGAACCATTATGGTTTAGGAAATTCAAACAGCCGGAAGAGGTTTTGTTACCCACAATAGACCAAAATTTTTGGTAGAAAAGAGCAGGGAGGCCATCGGGGTCAGGGGCCTTAGTATGATACATCTGTTTAAGAACAAAATCAATCTCTTCCTTCTGAAAAGGAGCTAGGAAAACTTTATTCATGTCATCGTAACAACACAATGAACTTTGTTAATAACTTTGTCCATATCTGCATCCAAGGGATTAGAAGAAGAAAAAAGATTAGTAAAATAAGAAATGAAAATAGAATCAATAACCTTACCATTCTCCTGCCATGGGTGATTGGGATCCATGATACCTAAGATTCTATTCTTCTTTTGCCTTAAAGAAGCACGTTGGTGGAACCATTTAGTATTTCGATCTCCCCATTTAAGCCAATTCTCCTAGGATCTTTGCTTCCAAAAGATTTCTTCCTCAATGAAGAGATTATCAAGGGCATTTTCCAATTTGTAAATCTTATCAAAAATTGGTTGGGTGGATCTATCATGAGCGAACCAGAGTTGGGATTTACAAAGAGAGATATTTTTATGAAGATTGGAGGATTGTTTCCTTCCCCAAGAATGGAGCTTGTTAGTGACTTTCTTGATACAAGAAGAAAATTCTAAGGAAGTACAAGAAGAAGAGTTCCAAGAACCAAAATCTTTAATAATCGTTGCACATTGATCATTTAGGGACCAATGTTCTTCAAACCTAAAAGGTTTTTTAGTGGGAGAATAAGAATATAGAGGATTAAAATTTGATAACTCAATTATAATAGGACGGTGGTCAGACTTGGACCAATCAAGATGAGAAACTTTAGTAGAAAAAAAGGAGGAGCAAAAAGTAGGGTTTCCTAAGAAACGATCAAGCCTTTCATAGATTGGAGGGCGATCTCTCCAACAGTTGCACCAAGTAAAAATGTCCCTTTGAAAACCAAGATCCTTGAGATCACAGTCATTTATAGCCTCACGAAAATCAAGAAGTTGGCTAGAGGGTTTTCGATCACCACCAAGCTTTTCACTGTTCCAAAGGATCTCATTAAGATCCCCACCTACTAACCAAGGTGAATTATCATTATTTTGGAGCCGACGAAGAAGATCCCAACTAGAGGGAGGATTGCTAGTAACTGAGTGACCATAGAAACCTGTGAATCTCCACGAGAGATTTTCCCAAGAGATACTAACATCAATGTAAGACTTAGAATGAGATCTAATGAATAGATCAACATCATCTTTCCAAAGTAAGCCTAGACCACTATTGTCCGAAATCGCAAGTGTACGAATCGTTCCAAGTAATATAGTAGTGTAAGTACTGATTATCGTTCTCCACAGGGAATGAAAGTTACTAATTACCAAATTCTTGAGCTTCAATTTTATCTGAGCAATCGATCAGTCAAGGATAAATGAACTATTAAAAAGCTTTGAACTAAAGTAATTGAAATACTAGAACTAACAACCGTTATGATAAATGTAGATGATTGGGACTCTAGAGCAAAGATTTCATCGCTATCTCCCCCTATTCTTCAATAGTTGAAAGTTATAAAAGTTTGATTTCTAGACTGTTGACAAGTTCTACTCAAATGACTTGCTACTCTCTCTCGAGTAATAACAATATTCACTAAAATGTCAATTGCCTATATTTCTATGACAATCGGAACAATTCAATTATGAAGGTTGTAAAACTAGCATTGCCACAAAACCTACAAGGATATGTCTATCGCTCATATAAATTAGGGAAAACAATTAAGGTTCGTCAATGATTATCGTCTATCGACCTCAAAACATTGATGCAAAGTCACACTAAGATTGGCCAAATCCTAACATGCATTAAGCTCATAAGGGTTTTCACAACCTAATATGAAATCAAGTTCTTAACAATCAATAATGAAGAATAGGGTTCAATAACAACTACATCAACGCTCTAGATAAGAGAGTTAGTTCATAATGAAAAACTCAACAACAATCTCAAGATTTAACATGTTCATAACAAGTAAGAAAAGAGAGGATGAAAAGAGGAAAAGAAATAAATCCCGGCGATTCCACGAGTTTCCTAGCGTTGCTCTCGCTCCGTTTGGGTGCTCGGATCTTCAAAGTCTATGCTCAACCGTTTCTCTATGTCTCTTCTCCAATCTCCAGCCGATCTCCCTTTTAAAATCTAATAAACTGCTTTTAAACTTAGGGCAAAAAGTCGTCGCAGCGCCTAGGCGCCCAAATACAGCGCCTAGGCGCTAGGAGGAATCACCGCTTCAGACTTCGTAGCGCCTAGGCGCTGAAAGGCAGCGCCTAGGCGCTACAGCTACTGTCTTTTTTTCTTCGTTCGGGCGCCTAGGCGCCGAAAGGCAGCGCCTAGGCGCTAGGCCTTCTGTCCAATTCTTCTCAACAGCGCCTAGGCGCTGTAAGGTAGCGCCTAGGCGCTACAGCTACTGTCCAACTCTTCTCATCAGCGCCTAGGCGCCGAAAGGCAGCGCCTAGGCGCTAGGCTTTTACCCTCAATTTCCAGCTGTTTTGCCCCTCTTTTCATTCTTATTTCCGATCTTCATCCAACTTCCTTCTTTCTTCACCTACACGCAAAATAAGCAACAATTAGATAGAAACAAGAGATAAAACGTCTTCTTGCTCAATTAAAACTCTAAAAACACCTTGCTTTAATACGTCAAAATATCACTTAACAAACTACCCCCAACTTATGATTTTGCTCGCCCTCGAGCAAAGAGCAACAGGATTCTAAAGAAAGACAACTACATTCAAATGACTCAAATCTCACGCATTTATTGACGACCTAAAGGCACACGAAAGTAAGTGAAACAATTGAGTACAATCAACCAGTGAGACTTCTAGATTCCTTACAATTCCAAGTGTTCTTTTCAAATTTCTTAATATCTAAGAATAGTGGTAAGCTAAGTACACATCAATTACTTCGGTTATACAAACAGTCAAGAGAATAAGCATTCATCGAGTACAATTTTAACTAAAACTCAAGTATCTCATCAAACTATCAAAATTGAATGCACAAGGTCTACTACCCTCACAGGGATTCACTCATAACGCTCAACTGTTTAAGGCATATTTCAATGACTCTCACACCAATACATACAAAACTTTTGTCATAAACTTGCTCATATATCACATCCAAGCCATCGATGAACATAATGAATGCACAAAAATTAAGGGTCTTAGTTTGGATGTAATTTGGCTTAGGAACGGGTGGATGGAAAGGGAAATTTTAAGCTTTTTATTGAAAGAATTTTTACACAACTTATCCACACGAAGCTAACACTTCTACTTCCAAGGAATTTAAACTTAAGTACGATTTTTTTTTTTTTTTTTTTTTTTTTTTTTTTTTTTTTTTTTTTTTTTAGCTTGGTTGAAGCATCGACTTCTTTTCATCCACACCATTTATTTATTTTTTTTTTTCTAATCACACTTCCATTTAGGAATCCCTTAATTCACATGTTGCAACTTTCCCAACAAATTAAAAACTTCATGTGGTAAGCATATGTAATCTTTCAATCTTGGATTCATAGAAAAGGATTACAACAAATGGCATTTTTGGCTTTTAGTGCGGTAATCTTCCAATGAAAAAGGTCTAAGGCTCAATATTTGGCTTAACTAAGGACTCAATATTGAGGTAGGCTATTTTAGAAAGCTAAACATTGGCTTCACCTAAATTACCCTTAAAATTTAAACATTCAAAACTATTCAGAGGCTACAGACATGCATAACAAAGCAAGTTCTACAAAAATCTAAATATGCACGGCATTCACACATTTTAAGAATTGAAAGCACCATGTAATGAATGTGCTTAAAGGCTCAAAAGCTCACATGAAAACAGGTTGTTTTGGCAATAGATCTTGCGCATTCGACATTCAATAATTCAACAAACACTATCATGCATTCCTTTTAAGTAAAAACATGAATCAAGCTCTTCTCTCTTATGCAATATAACCCAACAACCAATGTGTCCCTAACTTACATAGTTTTCCAAAATATCTCGAAAAAATTGAAGAGATACACTTCTAAGAAATCATATAGAATGTCACACCTATCCTAAAAAACATACTCAACAGAATCTAATCTCACCCCCAACTTAAAATGCAACATTGTCCTCAATGCGAAAAGAAACGAACGACTCAAAGGAAAAACACAACAAATAAGAAGAAAACGAATAAGGAAAACGAAAACTTCCCTGAGTGAGCGCCGCTCACATATTCTCTTCTTCATCAGATGATCGGGGGGGGGGGTGTTGGACAAAGAATGGGATCATCTCCTTGATTGAACCCAGGACGTGCCAACCCCTGAAAAAGCCTATCAAAGCATTGAGTGTTGTGCTCCATTTGGCGTTGCATTCGTCTTTCCATTCTTCTTCGTCCTTGCTCTTGTCTTTCCTCCATCCTCCATTTTTTTTTTTTTTTTTTTTTTTTTTTTTTTTTTTTTTTTTTTTTACGGGTTGCCTCCCAATTAGCGCTTTATTTAACGTCTTTAGCTGGACGCATTAAACAATTAAGCATTAAGGAGGTCGAAAGACATTTAATATATCACGAGCCCGCTTTCTTTCACCCTTTTTGTAGACAAACATCAATGTTTCAGTTTGAGACTTAGAGTCCACTATGGCTTTAAAAAGTTCTTTTTCATTTTGGACTCTAATGGTCAATTCTCCTTTATCCACATCAATTAAAACTCTCCCAGTTGCCAGGAATGGCCTTCCAAGAATTACGGGTAGTGCATTGTCTTCCTTCACATCTATCACATAAAAGTCAATTGGGATAAAGAATTTTTCCCACTTTAATTAGTGCATTCTTTACAACCCCATATGGACAAACTATGGATCTATCAGCTAACTGGAGTTTCACAGTAGTGGGCTTTATCTCCCCCATTTTTAGTTTCCTGCATAGTGACAAAGGGAGTAAATTAATGCTAGCACCTAGATCGCATAAAGCTCTAAAAGAATGACTACCAAAACTGCAAGGAATAGAAAAACTCCCTGGATCATTCAATTTATGTGGTAGTTTCTTCTTAAGTCTAGCACTGCATGCCTCAGCGAGATGCACTGTTTCAACCTTTTTATTCTTCTTCTTCTTAGAGAGCCATTCCTTCATGAACCTGACGTAGTTAGGCATTTGCTTTAGAGCATCTGAAAAAGGAAGATTCATGTTATGTTTCATGCAAATGTCCATAAATTTAACAACCTCAGAATTTAAATTTTCCTTTTTCTTTTTCTTGAGTTGAGGATTAGCTGAAGGAATAGAAGAAGTAGATAAAGTAGAAGTAATAGGCTTTTCGGCCTCAAGTAAACGTGATACTATTTCTACTTCTTTTTCAATGATTGACGTTGGCTCCTCAATCTTTTCTTGATCATCTTCTTGACTTTTATCCATGTGATGCACCCTGATGACATTACAATGCTCAATTTGAGTTTGATCACTAACCACATGAGCCTTTCCCTTTTTTAGTATATTAAAATCAACAGCTCGTTGTCCAACTGAATCTACTTCGGTTGTGCTTGGTGAATTTCCTGGAAGCCTATCCACCATCATATTGGCTAGCTGACTAACTTGTACTTCTAAATTCTTAATTGCGGCACCTTGATTTTGGAAGTTGGTCCTTGTTTCAGCCATGAACTGACTCGTAGTGTTCGCCATCTGAATCATTGCCTCCTCAAGGCTAGTTTTCTTTTCTGGTTGATGGAATCCTGGAGGGGGTGGATTTTGTGTCTGATTCTGCTTCCATGCGAAGTTAGGATGATTTCGCCACCCTGGATTAAAGGTGTTGGAGTACGGGTTGTTTTGTTGGCGATTATAATTCCCAACAAATTGAGCTTGCTCAACTTGACCTTGCATAAATGGATTCCCCACCTGACAATCTTCACTCCTATGACTTCCATTGCAATTTTCACAGAATAAAGTAGGAGCTTGAATCGAGTTTACCGCAAATTGGTTTGACTGAAGTTGCCTAGTAAGTGAGGCAACCTGTGCAGTCAACGCGGCTATTGAATCCACTTCATTAACACCCATCGGCTGTTTCTGAGTCATTCTCCGGCTTGGGCATTCATAATGATTTACCGTCATTTCTTCCAACAATTCAAAAGCATCATTCTCTGTTTTCTTCATGAAAGATCCCCCAGCTGCTGCATCGATCGTGGTTCTAGTGCCACCATCTAACCCATTGTAAAAGTTGTGCACTTGCATCCATCGAGGAAACCCATGATGAGGACACTTTCTTAAAAGTTCCTTAAATCTTTCCCATGCATCATACAGAGACTCTCCATCTTCTTGAAGAAAATTTCCAATCTCACTCCGAATCTTTGCTGTTTTTGCTGGTGGGAAGAACTTGGCAAGAAACTTTTGGGCAAGATCATTCCAAGTCTCTATTGAACCTGCTGGCAACGAGCTCAACCATTGTTTAGCTTGTCCCCTTAGAGTAAAGGGAAACAACCTAAGTCTAATGGCATCATCTGTCACTCCATTCATCTTGAATGTATCGCAGAGTTCCAGGAAATCTGAAATATGAGAGTTTGGATCCTCATTCCTCAAACCACTGTAGTTCACTGAGGTTTGGATCATTTGAATTGTGGCCGGTTTAATCTCAAAGTTGTTCGCCTGAATTGCGGGTCTCTGGATTGCAGAATGTAACCCCGTTACATTTGGCAATACATAATCCCTCAAAGTCCTGGTTTCGACCTCTTGGTTATCCGCCATTTTCAACTTTTCTTGTGCAACACGCTCTCTCTTTTCTTTTCTGTTCTTTCGACAGGTACGTTCGATTTCGAGATTAATCGGAAGTAGGCTGCTACTTCCAAATTTTCGCATGCACTCTCTCTAACTCCTGCGACCAAAAACAAAAGAACAAAATCAATAAAAGTAAAACAAAACTCAGATTAAGACTAACGCTCTTGATTTTGATATTAGTAAAATAAAACAATCATTCCCCGGCAACGGCGCCAAAAACTTGTTGTCCGAAATCGCAAGTGTACGAATCGTTCCAAGTAATATAGTAGTGTAAGTACTGATTATCGTTCTCCACAGGGAATGAAAGTTACTAATTACCAAATTCTTGAGCTTCAATTTTATCTGAGCAATCGATCAGTCAAGGATAAATGAACTATTAAAAAGCTTTGAACTAAAGTAATTGAAATACTAGAACTAACAACCGTTATGATAAATGTAGATGATTGGGACTCTAGAGCAAAGATTTCATCGCTATCTCCCCCTATTCTTCAATAGTTGAAAGTTATAAAAGTTTGATTTCTAGACTGTTGACAAGTTCTACTCAAATGACTTGCTACTCTCTCTCGAGTAATAACAATATTCACTAAAATGTCAATTGCCTATATTTCTATGACAATCGGAACAATTCAATTATGAAGGTTGTAAAACTAGCATTGCCACAAAACCTACAAGGATATGTCTATCGCTCATATAAATTAGGGAAAACAATTAAGGTTCGTCAATGATTATCGTCTATCGACCTCAAAACATTGATGCAAAGTCACACTAAGATTGGTCAAATCCTAACATGCATTAAGCTCATAAGGGTTTTCACAACCTAATATGAAATCAAGTTCTTAACAATCAATAATGAAGAATAGGGTTCAATAACAACTACATCAACGCTCTAGATAAGAGAGTTAGTTCATAATGAAAAACTCAACAACAATCTCAAGATTTAACATGTTCATAACAAGTAAGAAAAGAGAGGATGAAAAGAGGAAAAGAAATAAATCCCGGCGATTCCACGAGTTTCCTAGCGTTGCTCTCGCTCCGTTTGGGTGCTCGGATCTTCAAAGTCTATGCTCAACCGTTTCTCTATGTCTCTTCTCCAATCTCCAGCCGATCTCCCTTTTAAAATCTAATAAACTGCTTTTAAACTTAGGGCAAAAAGTCGTCGCAGCGCCTAGGCGCCCAAATACAGCGCCTAGGCGCTAGGAGGAATCACCGCTTCAGACTTCGTAGCGCCTAGGCGCTGAAAGGCAGCGCCTAGGCGCTACAGCTACTGTCTTTTTTTCTTCGTTCGGGCGCCTAGGCGCCGAAAGGCAGCGCCTAGGCGCTAGGCCTTCTGTCCAATTCTTCTCAACAGCGCCTAGGCGCTGTAAGGTAGCGCCTAGGCGCTACAGCTACTGTCCAACTCTTCTCATCAGCGCCTAGGCGCCGAAAGGCAGCGCCTAGGCGCTAGGCTTTTACCCTCAATTTCCAGCTGTTTTGCCCCTCTTTTCATTCTTATTTCCGATCTTCATCCAACTTCCTTCTTTCTTCACCTACACGCAAAATAAGCAACAATTAGATAGAAACAAGAGATAAAACGTCTTCTTGCTCAATTAAAACTCTAAAAACACCTTGCTTTAATACGTCAAAATATCACTTAACAACCACCCCCAGAACCTTCATTAGAAACAACAAAACATCCATGGAAATGAAGATCCATTCTTAAATTTTCAATCTTGTCCAAACCACAACAAGTTTCCGATAGAAAGATCACATAGGGGCTTTAGTGACGTATAACATCTTTAATGGTTCTGAATGCTCGTTGTCCCCCCATATCGCGAACATTCCAACCACCGTCGAGGTCAAATCAGAGGAAAATAAAGAAGGAACACTATTGAGATGTGATTCAAGAGTTTTTAATTTTTTAAAAGAAACCAATGGTGGGATCTCCTCCAGAGGGTGTTTTGAACCAACAATAGGGGAGGGGATAACAGTAGGCAAGGAAACTGGGTTAGTAATAAGTTTTTTTTTCGTGTTTTACGAGATGAGGGTTCAAGGAGAGTGGAGGAATTTAGAGAAAATGTGGGCAAAAGAATTTCTTGAGAGGATTCAGTGGGAGGGTTGGGCAGAGGGTGAATATTAGATGGTGGTGGAGGGGAGACAGAAGGCATGGCATGGGTAGGGGAAGGGTGATGGGTTGCTTTAGAGGGTGGGGAAGGATGAGAAGGTGAGTTTGGGTTGGTAGATGGTGGTTTGGGATGGACTTGTTTGTAGGAAGACCCAACAACAGAGTTTAAATTCTTTTGAAATGGACCTTCGGGGGGGGGGGGGGGGGGGGGGCTGGTACCTTAACCAAATTCCGTAGTTTATTTTATTTGTTGTAGAAGAAAATTTTTCAAGAAACGCATTGTTGGAATCTTTGATAACATGGCCAATAAGGCCACAAAAATAGCAAAAATCTGGTAATCTTTCATATTTAATTTGAATCCAGCTACCTGTCATAGAACTCTCAGTGTTAATTTTAATTCCTCTTCGCAGGGGTTTGGAAAGATCAAGAAGAACACGGATTCGGAGACTTGGAAGCCAGCAACGATCAAGAACATCACAATCAACATCAAGGAATTTACCGACTGCATTACCTAAGTCCATTGCTGAGATTTTGTTGAGATAAGCCACCGGAAGATCCAAGAAATGGATCCAAAAAACTGCTTTGTTAAAAGCCATATCTGAAGGTTTGATTAAAATATTTGCTTCTTGTAAAACTATCAAACCTTTATCAAAGGACCAAGGACCAGTAAGGAGGATTCGAGATTTTTCGGGTAGATTAAGAAATTCAAAGATGAGGATATTCTTGCCCAGGTTATGGATCTTTAATTTGTTATTAAGATTCCAAGATTTTTGGAGAGAAGAAAGCATAATTTCAGATGTCACAATATGATTTGTTAGGAGTTTACCGATAAGGCAAAGATGGAGATCAAAAGGGGGGCTCGAAAGTGCAGGAGCTTCGATGATGATGGTCTCTTCTTCAGAGGTTACAGAGAGTTTTTTCCAATATTCTAAAAGTGCATCTTCATCCATGGCTAATTAGGAGGCAAACAGAGGGAGATGGAACAAAGGAGAAGAGACAAAGGCAAGCCAAAGAAAAGAAAAGAAAGGAGAGCAAAGGGAAAGAGAGATCAAAACACTCAGAGAAGAGAAGAGGACAAAACGCTCCAACAGAGGAGGGAGGAAGCACTTAGCAAAGGGTACACCACTCACTCCTTGGAGGAAACTTGGAAGATTTTACAATCTGATCCGTTCATTATCTCAATGCATCTATCTCTTCCATTTAATTAGCCTTCTTAATCTATCTTCCATAAATCTCTCTATAATAAAATCTCAATATTCCACCCTCTCAATTCATAAATAATTTTTAAAAATTGGTAAAACAAATTTTACTACAATGAAAAGAAAAAAATAAAGAATAAATAAACTAAAACTAACTTTAATTTGAAAAAGTAAAAGCTATTTTTCACGTTTTTTTTTTCTTCCAATCATTTGCGCAATTAAAAAGAAATCTTCATTTCTTAGGAGAAAAATAAAATTGAATAATGAAATAAGGATTTATGGGAAAGATCGACAAATTAATAGAAAGGAAAGAAATTTGAATTAAAAATAAGAGAAAAATACACTTAATTTCCTTAGGAAACCTCGTGATCATTTTTTTTTTCTTGATATTATTGTTATAAAATATATATATATATAGAACTAGAAATAAGAATTCTAATTATTATTTTTTATTTTAAAAAACAGAAAATTAAAATTGGTTAATGAGATTAATTTTCACAGTAAAAAGTCTCCGTTTTTGGTATTGACAAAACAATAGTTAGAATTATGGAATAATATGACACAGATGCTCATTACCATATTAGATTGGTACGATGTATGAACCAGTGACTATGAGGTCCACCCACATGTTGTCAATAATATTTTTATATTATTTTGATTTCATTATAAATATATAAATATTGTAGCATTGCGTATATTTATTTATCGCCTCCTTATTCTCAAACTATTTTCCCAATATTTGAAAATCTTGTAATAAATTGTTTTTTTTTCCTTTGAGTTTTGATGGAAGAAACTCAGAAGGGCACTGACTCCACCCACGCAGGTATCAAATATCTCTCATCTTTAACTTTCTTTTTTTCCCCTTCTTTTCTTCGAGTTGAATTTAAATTTGTATGTGACTCACCACTATTCAAAATAATAATAATAACTGCAAAATGTATGACTCAATTTGAATGTTTATTTTCTCGATCAATTCGACTCAAGCTCGTTCATCATCTTTGTTGTTCTGTTCCAAATTTTGGAGTGAGAATGAGATGATGTTGATGAAAAAAAATAGTAGACAAAAAATGATATTATAACTTGACTGCTTATAAAAAAAAAAAATCTTTTGATGATCTTATAAGCTGTAAGATACATTTTAAGATTTTATATATGTATGTGAGATAAAGAGTGTCCAAGGAAAGAACAACATTCAAAGACAAATGAAGTAAATAAACAGTAATATGAAATTTGCCAAGGTATGTGTAGACAAGCTAATGGAAAATAATGTTTCGATAAGATTTCCTTTCACTAGTTACACCATATATATATAGGAAATGTACAACAACAAACCTAGTCTATAGCCTAACTACAAGGCAACTAGTTGCACCTAATTTTCATAACTCATTACTAACTACAAGATTTAATAACAACTAAGTCACTAACCTTCTTTACAAATGACTCATTCTCTTTAACTTGCTCACTTCAACACTCCCCTAAAGTTGGTGAATATATGTCAATCATTCCCAACTTAGTAAGTGAGCTTTGAAAAACTTTTCCAGTTACAACCTTTGTTAGAACATTTGCTAACTGTTCTTTTGACGTGACAAATGGAAGACTAATTTCACCTTTGTCAAGATGATCTTTGATGAAGTTTCGATCAACTTCCACATGTTTGGTTCTGTCATGCTGAACATAATTATTTACAATTGCTATGACTGCCTTATTATCACATAATAACATCATAGGTTTTGACAAACATATACCAAGGTCATGTAAAATACGTTTTATCCATAACAACTCACAGATACCTTGTGCCATTCCACAAAATTCTGCCTCTGCACTTGATCTTGCAACAACTTTTGTTTTTTGCTTCGCCATGTAACTAGGTTACGTCCAACAAAGGTAAAGTAGTCTGACGTCGAAAAACAATCATTTTCCTGGCGAAGATTTCAGGTAGCGCAAGATTCGATAAACAACCTCCATGTGATCTTCACTTGGTGCATGCATGAATTGACTTACAACATGATGAACGTCATTTATGTCGTGTTTTTACCCTTTAAAGCCTACTCATTAATTGACTTTTTAAGTTAAATTAAAGATAATTGTGCATGTAATTGATAAGAAAAGAATAAAAATAGGAAAGTCACATGCTCAAGGTCGTTTTGTCATTATGAAGCAATTATGAGGGTAAAAGAGTCATTTTTTATAAGAATTAATGTTGTTTTAATTATTTTTCAGGAAAACTGTATTTTGCTTCAGCTTGTGGCCACAGAGAAGTCATAAAGTCATAGAATCCAGCTTGTGGCCACAGAGAAGTCATAAAGTCATAGAATCCAGCTTGTGGCCACATAGAAGTCACAGAGTGCAGAATCCAGCTTGTGGCCACATAAGAAGTCACAAAGTGCAATTGACTGGTCAAACGAATTTGTTGAGATATTTTGTAAAAGATCTTCAAAAGATTCAACAAACCAAATCCCCATTTGACCTAACAACCTTTTCCAAAGATGTCTCCTCCATTTTAGCAACCTCCAAACAAACCCTAAGGCCTATAAAAGCACCCCAAGTCTTCATTCAAATCATCGATCATTCTTTAAAACAATCAATCTCCACATCGTTGATCAACCTCCTTTCTCTCTCGAAGAACTCACCCAAATCCCAAACTTCAAACAAGAGCGGACCACTCCTCTGTAAAAGTTTTACTTCAACCAGCTCCGAAAGAAAGGTGCTGCGAGGATTCGATTCGCATTGACGACGTGAATCGAGTGAGTAGAGACCCTTCATCCATTGTCCACGAGTTCGAGAGAGAGAAAGTTGGAAAAATTTCCAGATTTATTTTCTATTTTATTCTGCACATTTTCTTTTTACATTCTATTTTTACTTCTCATTTCGTTTTGTTCTTAATTTTCACGCAAAATTACCATTTTACCCTTTATCTAGTTTTCGCGTTTATAATTTAATTATCAGTTCTGAACCTTCGTTATTTCAATTATGTCCTTCATTTATTATTTACATTATGTTTTATTCCATTTGCATTTTGTCTTTAATTTTCAAGTAAAATTACCATTTTACCCTTTTGTCATTTTTTGTACTTGAGCATTATTTATCAATGAATTATTTTGGTTTATTTTTCATTATGAGCTAAGTTTTTCTAAGGGATTCAACTATGTGAATGCCCATTAAGAAATGAGCTAGCTTGACAGCTATAAATTACGGTTTTACCCTTTATGCCTTGTGTGGTTCGTTCTTTACTGAATATATGCATAAAAGTTAGATTAACTTGATCACTTAATCAACATGAAACGTTAATGTCGATACTAGACAGGTCGGGCAATTAACGGCTCTCGTAAAGGTGATATAGCAGAAAAACTTAGGAATAGGATTTCGTCGATTGTCCTTGATGATTGGGGCAAAAGACTATGAGATCAATATGATTGCATGCGTAACCATCTCAGATGACATTATCCATTGGACCGTGAGTATAATGGCTTAGACTCCTAAAGGTACTTGCAAAGAGAATGAATAGGAGATGAATTTGATCCAAAAGCATAAGGTACTATGTGGTGACTCTGTGGTCACAGGATGTCAAGTAAACTCAACTTATGACTGAAACATGATTGAATCCTTGTTTTTATTATTCTTTTCAAACCAAAACCAACCCAACATATTATCAATTTATTTTTGTTACTTTTCATTGGATTCGAAAAACAATTCTTTCTAAAACTAAAATCCCACAACAGTCTCTTGGGATTCGATACTTGGAATACTTTCCATTTTATTACTTGATTGACAGTGTATACTTGCACTTGACCATATCTCCATTGCAGGTTATTGAACCAAACTACACACACGTTTTGGTCCATCAAGTTTTTGGCGTCGTTACCGGGGACTGTTAACAAATTTTTATTTTATTTTAGATATTATTATTCGATTGTAGTTAATGAGTTACTATCTCAGAAATTATGACTTGGTTTACATTTTATCTTACAGATTGAAGTCAGTACATAAGGAAAGGTCATTGCCTTTTTTAGCTACATCCTGAGATAGAACGTACCTTTCGTCGTCTTCGCAAAGAGTAGAGACGAAAGAAGAGGAAAAATAGGAGTTGAGCGCACGGGAAAATCTCTAAGAATTTTTGTTTACCCAAAAAAACTTCCAAATCATCCACCCGGAGTCGATCCTCCTATCAACCTACAAAACCAAATTATCTTTTCTCAAAGAATATAACTCTTAATTGTTTTCTTTTGCAAGTTGAGCTTAGTGCATAACACTTTTGAGTTACAAAATGGAAGTAGACGTCACAACAAAGATAACCAACATGCTGAGAAAATCAATCATGAGAAATGATATCTACATTTCTCTTGTGTACAAACTTTCCGATATCTTTTGTGTTAATTGTGGCGAGGAGTATTTCTCTCAACATTGTCCATTTAATCGTTATTTTTCTATTTCTTGTGTTTATTGTAGAGGAAGTCATGAATTTGATAATTGTCCTTATAACCCCGACTCTATATTTTTCATAGGGAAACCAGGCAGTAAGAATATGTTAATTCTTTACCCCACTGTTTGCGACTCAGGATGGAGACATCACTCCAACTTTTTATGGGGAGATCAACAAAAAGTGCAAGAACAAGTGATTCCACAAGTCTCAACCGAGGACAAGAGCATCGAAGAACTTATAAAGGAATATAGAGCGAAAACCGATGCCGAGATGCAAAGCCAAGGAACATCTATTCAGGATTCCGAGATCCAGATAGAACAGAGTGTGGACGAATTGAAAATCAACTCACAAGAAACCTTGCTTAAAAACATAGAGACTTCCAAATATGTGAGGCAATGACACTCAAAAGTGACTTTGAAGATAAAGAACCTTTATTCCCAGAAGAAGCAAAACATACTCCAGAAATTGAAAACATCCAAGAGCCAAAATGAAGAGAAGAGATTAAAGAAAATCCACTTCAAGAAAACAAAAAAGAGAAGGAACTAGAAAAGGAAGTTGAATTGAGCCATGAGACGACAACTTCACAAAAAGAAACATTCAATGTTCTTCGAGCATTGAATTTCCCTGATGAAATCCAAGAATTTTCTGCTATTGATTTAATTGATATGTCTACTTGTTGTAACTTGCAGGAAACATTAAAAGAAAACGAATTCAGGGAAGAAGTAGAAGAAGAGACATGGAGGATGATAATGCACCAGAAATTGCGACCCCAATTTCTGCATACAAAGGCATACATAGATCTCTTCAGCTGATGAAAGAAAATTTTAAGTCAACAATGTCGTACATGATTAAAGCACCTCAACTAAGGCTTAAATCTCATCCATCATCAAAACCTAAGTGCAAAATGAAAGTTGGCGGTCCAAAGAGAATGGATAAGACCACAATCTCCTTATTGGAGATTAAATCAATATTATTTTAATGTATTTTTATTTCATTAAAAAAAATATTATTATATGTTTCGTGCAGTAGTTTCAAGCAAAATCAACTCTGGCGTAGACTGGTCCTGCCAAGGAAAAGGTATTTAAGTTGACCGTAGGGAACACCTTTTCCTAGGGACCTAAATGGGAGATGATTTGATTGAAACCGCTTCATATGAACTTATAAGGAATATTAAAAAAAAAATATGTGTTTTAAAAAAAAAAAAAAACCAGCTTGTTATTTTTCTATGAACTTTTTTATGCTTTTATGTGTGTTTCAGGACTGACTTTCAAGGACAAGTAAGTGAAATGAAATGTACGAAGAAGGTTTGAAAATGTTCCACCCGAGCCCATGAAAGCGGAACCCATGGCCGAAAACCTTCATCTTCGGAGGAGAAGAAGGTCGAAGCCAAGAGATCCATAAAATCGGTCATTATCGTGCGTGAAGAAGGAGAAAAGAAAAATCCAGCCCATGAATTCCTAAGTCGAATCCATTCCCTCTAATTATTCAAACCCAAGAATCGGTGAAATGAGGGAATGCGGTGAAATTTATAACTTCGCCTTGGCGTAAGATGATTAGAGAGATTGAAGTTCATAGGCGGCAAGCCCTAGCTGAAGCCGCTGAAAAACCAGTCACGTGAAGAGGAAGAAATTCAGCTGGAGGTTGGTAAGACTTCAATAAAAAAATGCGCTCTCTGTGTAAGGATCCACCTCCGGTATCGACTAGAGATATGAATGGGAAAGAGAAGAAACAATATGTTGTGTCGATTCTGATTCGTTAGCCTCAATTCTTCCCCCAACCATGTTGAAGAAAATGATTAAAGAAGTCTAGCGATAAACCAACCAAGTAAGTAGCAGAATTCCAAGAGGAGAGACGTTATCAAGAGGCGAAATGAGTTGTGCAACAAGCTCTCCAAGAAGATGAGGCCGAACGAAAAAAAAAAGAAAAAAAAAAAGAGCGAAGAAGAATGCAAGCTGAAGAAGAGAAAAATTTGAAGAAAGCTGAAAAAAAAATTGATCAGAGAAGAAAAAAAAAAGGAAAGGCAAAGAGATAGCAACTGGGGAATAATTCAACTAATTATTTGAGTATTAGACGGAAGGAATGAAATTTGAGCCAAACACTTCTTCAACTGAGAAGGAGGTTGAAGGAAATACTGAAGAAGTTCAGGAAGGGAATCCTACAAATGACACAACCATTTCTTTGGAACTAGGGATGTTGCTTCATTGCATCCTAAAACGGTCTTGATCACAATATTGGGAGGTTGCTAAGAGAAGAGTTGATTGCTTATGGCAAGAAGATGGCTAAAAAATTATTATTTTGGTCACTTGTCACTCGACTTTGCCTCAAAGTAGGACTTAAGCCTCGGTAAGGTGAGGAGACAAGTTTGCCAAAGCCAGCCATCACTGCGCAGCTTGTTCACAAGTTACAACTTTTCAGTAACCAAAAGATCGAGAAAGCATCGACGATGTGTGCGTCCAAGCCAAAAGGTTGTTCCACCTCTGTGGCCACAGAGCAGTCACAACCTACCACAAGTTCAGCAAATATTGCAAGCATCACCCATTCTTAATGGTAGCATATGATCCAACAGAATATGGCCTACTGAGCCTATGCCAAAGAGAGGGATGAACTCATTCAAGGGTTCTTTAATGCCTTGGCCCCGACCTTGATGCCTGCATTCCCGACATTTTCTCCTGTTTGCTTGATATTCCTTCACATACCGATTTCGAAGACGACGCCTCGTCTGAAGATTAGGGGAGTATCGTTCTTCCTTACTCTTTACTCCTTTCCTTCATCTTTTGAATATCATGTCATTTTTAGTTAGTTACATTTCAGTTGTTAGTTGTTTTGTTTTTCTGATATGATAAAAGTTGAATTTTGTTATTTCATCATTTACTTGTTTTGTTAGGATAGTAGTTGTAGTTGTTTTGTTGCTCTGCTAGGATATATGTTTTTTTTAATGTGCCTGATTGGATTTAATAACTTGATTGCACAAGTATGAGAATGTTTTACCATGTTATCTTTCATTTGTTTTTCTTTAAAGTAACCTTTATGATGATAACTAGAGCTTATCTCTGCTCAAATAGTGTCAAATGTCATAACTTGTAAGTTTTTTTTTCAAAAGCATAGGGTTCCATTAGCACTTTTCTATGCAAAACTTTTTCACAAGTCTAAACTTCATTTTGTTTAACCCGTTTAACATGTTTAGGAGAGTTTAGCCTTGGCGTTTTTTTGTAGACTAATGCTCACACCATGCCTTTTGAAAAATCTCTTGTATAGTCAATGAGGACATTGCCTCCTTTAAGTTTGGGGGGGGTGAAACATATATGTAATGTGTTGACTACTAGGTCTTGTTGCTATGTCTCTTCCAAAGGAAGAATAACTTAAAAAAAAAAAAAAAAAAACTAATTTTAGAGGTACTCTCCTTCTTAAGTTAGCTGAGTAACCAGGGGCGATCATGTGACCCATGGTTGTCACTGCATGAAAGGGTAACTAGGAAGTGAATATTTATCTTAGTATGTGAGGCTTGCTCGTAGCTAGATGCATTGTGCAATGAAAATGCAGGCAAGTTGGAACGAATGTGAGTCTAGCAACAAAGATTCTCTAGAGAATAGTAAAGAAAGAAAGAAAAAAAATGAGAAGCTTAGCAGCAACACAAGTTTGTGGGAGAAAGTGTTAAAAGTTCACAAAAAAAAAAAAAAAAGTCTAAGCCTAGTTTATTTCACGAAAGGGACTATCCTAGACTCCGTGACTAAAGGTTAGATAGATTAAGCATATGGGTAGGATAGACTAGAAAAAGCGTTGTTTACAAAATGAAAGTAGAAACTTATGTGAGAAACTACTTATGGGATTATGACTGGCACTAGAGTATGAGACCTCTCCTGAAAGGTTGTTTATAAGCGAACTTTGTTTGAAAGCATGTTAAGCATTTGCATAATTGTTCATTTTTGTTGTTATTACGTGTTGAATTGCTTGAGGACAAGCAATAAGCTAAGTTTGGGGGTGTGATGAATGTCATTTATGTCGTGTTTTTACCCTTTAAAGCCTACTCATTAATTGACTTTTTGAGTTAAATTAAAGATAATTGTGCATGTAATTGATAAGAAAAGAATAAAAATAGGAAAGTCACATGTTCAAGGTCGTTTGGTCATTATGAAGCAATTAGGAGGGTAAAATAGTCATTTTTTTTATAAGAATTAATGTTGTTTTAATTATTTTTCAGGAAAACTGTATTCTGCTTCAGCTTGTGGCCACAGAGAAGTCACAAAGTCATAGAATCCAGCTTGTGGCCACATAAGAAGTCGCAAAGTGCAGTTGACTGGTCAAACGAATTTGTTGAGATATTTTGTCAAAGATCTTCAAAAGATTCAACAAACCAAATCTCCATTTGACCTAACAACCTTTTCCAAAGATCTCTCCCCCATTTTAGCAACCTCCAAACAAACCCTAAGGCCTAAAAAGGCACCCCAAGTCTTCATTCAAATCATCGATCATTCTATACAACAATCAATCTCCACATCGTCAATCAACCTCGTTTCTCTCTCGAAGAACTCACCCAAATCCCGAACTTCAAACAAGAGCGGACCACTCCTCTGTAAAAGTTCTACTTCAGCCAACTCCAAAATGAAGGTGCTGCGAGGATTCGATTCGCATTGACGACGTGAATCGAGCGAGTAGAGACCCTTCATCCATTGTCCACGAGTTCGAGAGAGAGAAAGTTGGAAAAATTTCCAGATTTATTTTCTATTTTATTCTGCACATTTTCTTTTTACATTCTGTTTTTACTTCTCATTTCGTTTTGTTCTTAATTTTCACGCAAAATTACCATTTTACCCTTTAGCTAGTTTTCGCGTTTATAATTTAATTTTCATTTCTGAACCTTCGTTATTTCAACTATGTCCTTCATTTATTATTTATATTATGTTTTTATTCCATTTGCATTTTGTCTTTAATTTTCAAGTAAAATTATCATTTTACCCTTTTGTCATTTTTTGTACTTGAGCATTATTTATCAATGAATTATTTTAGTTTATTTTTCATTATGAGCTAAGTTTTTCTAAGGGATTCAATTATGTGAATGCCCATTAAGAAATGAGCTAGCTTGACAGCTGTAAATTACGGTTTTACCCTTTATGCCTTGTGTGGTTCGTCCTTTACTGAATACATGCCAAAATGTTAGATTAACTTGATCACTTAATCAGCAATTAACGGCTTACTGACAGGTCGGGCAATTAACGACTCTCGTAAAGGTGATATAGCAGAAAAACTTAGGAATAGGATTTCGTCGATTGTCCTTGATGATTGGGGCAAAAGACTATAGGATCAATAGGATTGCATGCGTAACCATCTAAGATGACATTATCCACTGGACCGTGAGTATAATGGCTTAGACTCCTAAAGATACTTGCAAAGAGGCTGAATAGGAGATGAATCTGATCCAAAAGCATAAGGTACTATGTGGTGACTCTGTGGTCACAGGATGTCAAGTAAACTCAACTTAGGGCTGAAACAAGATTGATTCCCTGTTTTTATTATTCTTTTCAAACCAAAACCAACCCAACATATTATCAATTTATTTTTGTTACTTTTCATTGCATTCGAAAAATAATTCTTTCTAAAACTAAAATCCCACAACAGTCTCTTGAGATTCGATACTTGGAATACTTTCCATTTTATTACTTGATTGACAGTGTATACTTGCACTTGACCATATCTCCATTGCAGGTTATTGAACCAAACTACACACACGTTTTCGTCCATCACAACACTTACTGCATATGCTATGTCAAGACGCGTATGTGATAAATATATTAATTTTCCAACTAATCTTTGATACCTCTCCTTATTCAATAGGTTTACAATCAAGCATACATGTTTATGCTAATAAATCTAGCACATATTTCCGTTGGCAGAGAGAGATTTCGTTGCTTGATCTTGCAACTTCAATGCCTAAGAAGTATTTCAAGTGCCCAAGATCTTTTAGTTCGAACTCAGTTGCAAGACTTTCTTGAAGGGCAACTATCTCGTTTGAGTCGTTCCCCGTAACAACCATATCGTCAACATACACAATAAGAGCAGTTACCTTATTAAAGTTTTGCTTGATGAAGAGAGTATGATCAACACCATTTTGTTTGTATCCAATCTTCTTCATGAAAGTTGATAATCTTCCAAACCATGCTCGGGGGGATAGTTTTAACCCATATAAGGCTTTTCTTAGTTTGCATACTTTACCAACACAATTTATGCCCGAAGGAGGATCCATATATACTTCTTCTTCCAAAGTCCCATTGAGGAATGCATTTTTAACATCAAATGGTCGCAGCGGCCAATCTTGATTTGCTGCTATAGAAATAAGTACTCGTATGGTGTTCATCTTTGCTACAGGTGCAAATGTATCCCCATAATCAATTTCGTGTTTCTGTGTATACCCTTTAGAAACAAGTCTGGCCTTATAGCGATCTATGATTCCATTCGGGTTGAGTTTCACTGTAAAAATCCACCTGCACCCTACTATTTTCTTCCCTACAGGCAGCGATACAAGTTCCCATGTGTGATTTTTCTACAATGGTTCCATTTCATCATTCATAGCATTTCTCCATTTTGAATTCATCAATGCTTCTTGCAAATTACTTGGAATAGATACAGGGGATAATTTATTTACAACAAGTGCATGAGTTTTTGACAAACGATGATGGGGTATTTAGATTTAGCTTTAAAAACAGGGTCATATTGAATTTCTGGAATCCCTCGATTTACCCTAATCGGATATCTCGGTTCAGTTTCAAGAGGAGGAGGAGTTGACTCATGTATTTCAAGAGATGAGGGCAATGATGTTACCTGAGGTGACACATTCAGAATTTCTATGGTTGTTGGTCTGATTTGGGAACTCATACTATCTTGATTTGTACTATCTTGATTCTCATGAATGCCATCAACATCCTCAACATCAACATCCTCAACATCGTCAGGATGAACATCATCATTCAAACAATCAACATGGGCATGTAAAAGCTCATGAGTGTTGTCTTTGTTAGGTTTATGGAGGCAAAACTCATAGAAAAGTAAATATATATATATATATATATATATATATAATATGAACCCTAAACCCTAAACCCTAAAACCCTAAACCCTAAATATATATATATATATATATATAACTATATTAGAAACTCGCATAATTGAAATTGATAGAGTTAAAAGCTAATGGGCTTGAGGCCCATTTATGTTAGGTCAGCAGCTTTCATACATATATAGTTGGTCATTTTGACTTGGTCAAGATACATGATGTTTTTGTGATCTTGCGGCTGTGCCTAACGTGAAGAACTTTTGTTCAGTTTTTGTATGCGTGAGGCAGTGGGCATATTGAAAAAAAGTACAGTGAGTATTTTTGTGAGAATTTCTCTTTCTTTGTTTATCCCAAGCTACCAGGTTGTGGTACTTGGAAGCAAATAGTTCTAGTTGGGTTATTTGGGTGAGTTTTGTAGCACGAGCTTGAGGGACATTGTAATCTCCATTATAGTAGAACCTGGAGTTGCAGAAGACTGGACGTAGTCCCGAGATTGGGAGGAACCAGTATATCTCTCGGTGTTGGTGTTATCTCTTTCCCTTATCTTTTTATTATTGTATTTTGTGACCAATTACCTTTTGGGGTCTAACCTGTGAAGTGAGAGTTTGAGATATAATCTAGTTTATTCCGCATTAATTTATATCTCGCTTTTGTTTTAATTCCAACAAGTGGTATCAGAGCATTTGGTTCAGGAATCATGGGAGTGACGAATCCAAAAAGTTTTGAAGGAGTCACAAAATTTGATGGGAAAAATTTTGGTTATTGGAAGATGCAAATCAAAGATTTCCTAACCTGCAAGAAAGTGCACAAGGCACTGAAGGAGAAACCGAAAGAGATGTCAAATGGAGATTGGTTGGATATGGATGAACAGGTAGTTGCAAACATAAGGATGTGTCTGTCGATGGAAGTGGCTAGTTGGTAGAAGGCTTTTTGAATGTCCTACTAAATTTCGGGGTGTCGAATCCCGCCAAAATAAAATTTATAATTACCGAAACTACTAAACTTTGCAGCTAGTGGTAACGGGTGTCGAACCACAGGGAACCTAAATTAATCTCTCTTAACTAATTTTTATTTGTCTTTTTAAACTAAAACTCAAAATAAAATAAAGGGGGAGTTAATTAAAACTAAACTAAGCAAGAAATACACTAACGGAAAAATAAATGCGAAAAGTAAAGAGCGGAAAAATAAATGTAACACGTGCTCCTAATTCGAGTGCTCGGGATTTATCTTGATGCGCTTAGATCATAGGGATTCTAATCATGCTTGTAATTTAATCTCATGCACGCGAAATGTTTGCTCGTTTCCGTAGCAAACATCCCAAAGAATTAATTAGAAAAGTGCAATTCCAATTAAACATGCTCACTAATTAATCTAAGTTGATCAAGCTTAAACCAATCAAAGAACAGTGACGGGTAATATCGCGACGAACCAATTGATCGAGAACTCGACCAATTGGCGCGATTTCTATTCTTTCCCTAAGTCTATCGTGCAACCGATAATTAATGCTATTCTCCTACTGTCACTTAGGCTAGAATTAATTAGTCACGCTTAGACCCTTGTTACCTAGCGATTGAGGCAATTATACGTCCTAACCTTTAACGATAAAACATGCGTGAGGACTCGGACGTCACTCCTAATCAGTCATACATGCTCATGGGATTCAAACAAAGGAAGAATCATGCAAGAAACTATAAAATACAAGCTGGAATTTAAAGCTAAACCCTCCCTAATGCATCAAGACAACCCCTAAACTCGAATTAGAGCACTTACCTTAGTTGCCCGTTGTGAAAATCAAGAGAAATCAACAAGAAATAAACAAGAAATAAACTTCAATGTATTAGAATAGGTAAGAAATAGGTTTTGGCTCAAGAAATGAGCTCTACAAAAGATGGGGGCGGAAGAAATTGGGAGAGAATGACCTAAAATCAGTTTTGAGTTATAATTCGATTATTTAATTAATGTAGTATAATCACTCAAAACCGTTAATTAATAAAATGCTCTAAAATATTCATTTAAGCTCTTAATTTACGCAAATGCCCGATTTACCCCTTAACAATTAAGTTATACAAAATATATCGATTAAGCTCAAATAATTATCCTAATTTACAAGACTTAGGAGCTAAATATTAGCACCTTTAGAGTGCTATCACTAGTCTTGTAGCCAACGAGACTACTGCAATCAAGCTAATGGATGCGCTTACAAACAGGTATGAGAAACAATCTGCTAATAGTAAAGCATATTTACTTAAGAAATTTTTCAACATGCAAATGGTTGAAAATGCATCAGTTAATTCTTATATTAATGAAGTCACCACTTTAGTTAATCAGTTGAAATCTGTTAAGATAGAATTTATTGATGAAGTGTATGCTATTCAATTATTAATGTCTTTACCTGATAGTTGGGAAACGATGAAGACAGCAGTGTCTAATTCGACTGGAGATAACACTCTAAAATTTTCAGGGGTTTATGATTTAGCTATAGCTGACGAAATTCGTAGGAAGAGGAGTAGTAAAGAATCTACTGTAGGATCAACTTTAGCTTTAACTAAGGGTAAAGATAAAATTGATTATGAAGATAATAAATTGAATAGCAATAGAAAAAAGCGGAGTCATAGGAATAAGGAGGTAGAGTGCTTTTACTGCCACAAGAAAGGTCACTACAAAAGTCAGTGTGAGAAACTAAAAGAGGATCATGAGGTAAACATAGTTGATGATGACTATGTCTGTGTTGAGAGTAGCACAGAGAGTAGTAACCACTCATCTAAATGGGTTGTAGATAGTGGAACGTCAGTTCACATAACTTCAGATAGAAATTTGTTCACATCATTCACAGATGGACATCATGGTCTAGTGAGGATGGGTGATGGTAGAGTCTCCAAGACATGTGGGATTGGGGATGTTAGTTTGAAGTCTGAATGTGGTAGTGTTATGATGTTGCGCAATGTCAGGTATGTGCCTAGGATGAAGATGAATCTCATCTCTATTGGCAAGTTGGAGGATGAGGGTTACAGTTGTGAGTTTGGCAGTTGCCAGTGTAAACTCAAGTTAGGATCCCAGGTAGTGGCAGTTGGCCACAAAAATTTTACACTGTACAGATGTCAATTTAGTGTTGCCAAAAGATCAAAGAGATAGTGGATGCCAGTTAAAGCTGCAGATGGTAGGGGTAGAGGTACAGTTGAGCCAACAACAATGATAGCCAATTTCGATCAGTTAGATCAAGATCCATCAGTTCAGAAACAATTGGGAAGTCCGAGAGAGAAAGATGATGGCTATCGTCAATCCTAAATTGTTACACATTCGAATGAATTGATGAAGTTGCCTAGGCGAGTAAGGGCATCAAAATTGAAGACCAAAGTAGTTGCTATGGTCACAGGTTTAGTCTCTAGCTTGGCAGCAGACTTGAATGAAAGAGTCAAGTCACTTGCAGAATATATCTTCTTCAGGAACAGGTGTTCAGGATCGGAGAAGATGTCAGTTGTTACCACTTAGCTGAAGTGGGAGTACATGACTGTTCTTTATGTCTGGGGGACAATTCCACGTAGCTTGCTCATATCTCGGGGCAAGCACAGATGAGCTACAATTATTTTTCTGATAGTTGACTGTTTTGTTAGTTTGTTGTTTTATAGGTTTTTTTTGTTGAACCTTGGAGTTTGTCAGGAAGATCAAAAATAACAGTTGTAATGGGAGTAAAGCCTTGTAGTTTGCCAAGATGATCAGTTTTGTTGTAGCGGGAGACAAGATCGCCGTTTTGTCTCCAAGTGGGAGATTGTTAGGTTTATGGAGGCAAAACTCATAGAAAAGTAAATATATATATATATATATATATATATATAATATAATATATTATATTATATATATAACTATTTTTCCAAAGCGAGCATGGCTCAGCGGGCATATGTATGTGTTGACGACCAAGAGGTCTGTGGTTCGAATCCCCCCACCCCAATATACTCAAAAAAAAAATATATAACTATTTTAGAAACTCACATAATTGAAATTGATGGAGTTAAAAGTTAATGGGCTTAAGGCCTATTTATGTTAGGTCAACAACTTTCATACCTTGCACCGACCATCTAATGGACCATGGACTAAACGGCCACTGCCTGAAAGGATATGTCCAGGGATCGTCCCCCCCCCCCCCCACACACACACACACAAGGTACATATTACGCCTATGGGCCGCTATAACTATCCAAGAAGACACTCGAAACTGGAAGTATAAACAAACCCACCCAGCATATAGTTGGTCATTTTGACTTGGTCAAGATACATGATGTTTTTATGATCTTGCGGCTGTGCCTGACGTGAAGAACTTTTGTTCAGTTTTTGTATGCGTGAGGCAGTGAGCATATTGACAAAAAATACAGTGAGTATTTTTGTGAGAATTTCTCTTTCTTTGTTTATCCCAAACTATCGGGTTGTTGTACTTGGAAGCAAATAGTTCTAGTTGGGTTATTTGGGTGAGTTTTGTAGCGCGAGTTTGAGGGACATTGTAATCTCCATTATAGTAGAACCCGCAGTTGCAGAAGACTGGACGTAGTCCCGAGATTGGGGCGAACCAATATATTTCTCGGTGTTGTTATCTCTTTCCCCTATCTTTTTATTATTGTATTTTGTGACTGATTACCTTTTGCGTTCTAACCTATGAAGTGGGAGTTTGAGATATAATCTAGTTTATTCCGCATTAATTTATATCTCGCTTTTGTTTTAATCCCAACAGTGTTCACCCAGATTACATGTTGTCTCCCCCTGAAGAGAGCACTCATGACTACCAAAAAAAGGAATATATTTATGGAATGTAACATCTCGAGTTACATATATTTTGTTTTTATTGGGATCATAACACCGATATCATTTTTTTAAATCTGCATATCCAACAAATATGCAGCGAACAGCTCGTGGATCTAGCTTGCTTGTAACTTGGTGGACATATGCAGTGTAACCAAACACACGTGGTTCAAGGTTCAAGCCAATTGGTGTTGAGACAAGTTCGTGGAGTTTTTGGTATGGAGTTTTGAAATCAATGAATCGAGATGGGGTTCGATTGATAAGATATGCAGCAGAGCGAGCTGCTTCACCCCAATACTCTCGAGACACTTTCATTTCAAACAAAGAAGCTCGAACAACTTCAAGTATTTGACGATTCTTTCGTTCTTCCAAACCATTTTGTTGCGGTGTACCAGTACACGAAGTTTGATGTTGAATGCCATTTTCTTGACAAAACCTCTTTAGATCAGAGTTTATGTACTCTCCACCATTATCAGATTGAAGTACTTGAATTCGACATTGATATTGAGAAGCCACCATTTTATATAGATCTTGAAAAACAAAACAAACTTCTCATTTGTTTCGTAAGAGAGAGATCCAAATCATACGAGTACACCCATCAATGAATGTCACAAAATAACGAGCACCCGATATAGTAGAAATTTGAGCAGGTCCCCAAACATCAGAATGGATAATCATAAAGGGTGTAGTGCTCTTATTATAACTAGGCTGATAAGAAATTCTATGGTTCCTTGCCATTTCACAAATATCACAACTAAACTTGGACTCCGTATATAAAAACAACCTGGGTTTCAATTTTCGAAGATAATTAAACGATAGATGACCAAGGCGACGATGCCACAACCATGCCATATCTGTATTTCCTTGGCTCCCTTTAGTGTTATTTGCTTGACAAACTACTTGATTGTTTGTAGTGTCCATATCAAGATAGTACAAATTCCCACGTCTAATACCAACGACAAGAGTTCGTTGTGTTGCAATATTGGTAACGGAATTTTGTGAATATTCCGTATGTATCGGGTTGTCGAGACCCGCCAAATTAAAATTTATAACACTGCCTAAGGCTTCTTCAAAACTTGTAGAAAGCGGTAGTCAGGATCGTACCACAGGGAATTTAATAGCTTAATCTAAATTCAGAATTTTAATTGTTTAATGAGAGAAAATGATGATGGGGGGGTTTTGAGAGTTAAGATAAGAAATGAGAAAATAAAGGAAAGAATTAAATGACAATTTGGAATAACGGGAGAAATAGAACTTGTAATGAAAACACTCAATCTAAAGGTTCCGGGTTATTAGTTGCGATGTGATTCGGATCATAGACGCCCAAGACTTAGCATGCTTTTAACTAACACCCACGCAAATTACAAATTTCTAAGAAGAAACTAGCAATCCCAAGTATTTGATGAAGAGTTGACAGCTCTTCATTAAGCTTCGATGTTAATTCAATTGGGGGTGATCGCTCTCCCAAATAGAGTTAACTACGAGCGACGGATAACCATGCGACGAGTACGTTACTGAGATCTCTAATAACGGGCTCGATTTACTCTTCATCTAGAGTCTAACGGGTAGTTAAATTAAATGTTGCAGCACCAATTTAAATAGACTTAGACTGCTGTCACTCAACCCATAAGAGGCAAACGCATAATGGGTTTTTAACCAACCCAACAATCAATAAACTAAATGGGAGTCAAACTAAGAAGAAATTGATGCTGGAAATTAAAGCTTAGATTAGAGAAGAGTTGAATGCTAAACATGCTAAACATACACAAACAATCCAAGTCTCACCCAATCACATTTACAACATCTAACCCATCTCCTAAAGATTAAGTATTACCTCTTTGCTAGCCATGGATGCAAATGGGAAGAAAGAAAATTGTGGGTTGCCTTCCAAGCTCCATTAATGGAGTTACAATAGCCAAAAATGGGTGAAGAATCGTTTAGAAAGGAGGAGGGGGCGAAGAGAATGCCCTAATTTCGGAAAAAAAAAAATGGCTTAAATACCCATTTCTGCGCAAGGCCAGCGCCTAGGCGCCATTAGTGGGCGCCGAGGCGCTGGGCGCGCGCGCGCGAAATCGGGGCAGCGCCTGGGCGCTAACCTCTCTGGACGGATTTAATGACGGGCGTTGCGGCGCTGAGGATTCTGAAAATTTTCGATGACGGGCGCCTAGGCGCTGCGACGCTGAGCTCTCGGGTTTTCGCGCAGAGGCGCTGCAGGGTCTGGGGATTTTAATGTCGGGCGCCTAGGCGCTGCGTTTGGGTCTGGGAGGTTCGCGACAGCGCCTGGGCGCTGTGCCTTCTGCCTGATGCCTTCGGTTGGGCTCTGCGCGTCGGCGCCTAGGCGCTGACCTCTCGGGTCTAAGCCCATTTTTGGGTCGTTTTGGCTCTCGAGCTCCTTTTGGCCTATCTTCTTGACCCGAACACCTCCCAAAACCTCTAAAATGATCGATTTAGCCCTGAAATTCATAATTTGACTTCCCGAGCTTTTTGCCACGAAATACCTAAAATAAAGAGATTTAATTGAATTAAGCATGGCATTTAGCTAGATTTAAGGCTATAATTATAGCTCTATTTTAGAGCTATCAAATATCCTGAAAAATGCATTTATCAGGCCAAAAATTTACAGTACAATTTAAAGCCTTTGTGATTTTGGTAACAGATAAAAGGTTGAAGGAAAGAGAAGGCACTACAAGCACACTATCAAGGGTAATGGAATTTGACACATGTACAGATCCTTCACCAGTAACAGGTGCAACTCCTCCATTGGTAGTGAGTATATGAAGTTGGGTTGAAGAACGAACAAAGGAAAGATGGGTAGAATTGTTTGTCATGTGATCGGTAGCACCCGTATCAATAATCCATGCATCATTCGTAGTAAGATAAGTTTTGGACAGACCTGGATTATCAACCTTGGCAACAGTAAGGAATCCAGATTTGTTTCGAGCTCCAATATGCATCTCCATAAGTTGCGACCATAACAGAATATTCGTATCATCAAGGATGATTCCAGACGGAAATGAGGTATTATCTTGGACAATAATTTGAGATTCGTGAGGGATAATAAAGGAGGAAGAGTTTGTTTCGGCCATGGCTGCAGAAGCGAGGCAAAACAAAAAAAAAAAACTTCGATTTCTACTTTCAGTATAGGTCTGATACCATGTAGACAAGCTAATGGAAAATAATGTTTCGATATAATTTTCTTTCACTAGTTACACCATATATATATAGGAAATGTACAACAACAAACCTAGTCTATAGCCTAACTACAAGGCAACTAGTTGCACCTAATTTCCATAACTCATTACTAACCACAAGATTTAATAACAACTAAGTCAATAACGTTCTTTACAAATGACTCATTCTCCTTAAATTGGTCAGTTCAACTGTATGGAGTGAAGAAGATGAGATTACTTTGTTAAGTGGGTATTATGAATACCAAGAAAATTACAAAGGTAAATTTGAGGTTAATGAATTCTATGAATTTATAAAGCCTCGTTTGATTCGTTCTTCTGTCAAGCCATCTCAAGTCTTAGACAAAATTTATCGTCTACAAAGAAAGTATATGCATCTAAATTTGAGGAGAATAATAATAGTAATACTCTACATGTTAGTGTAGATCCTCACCTCGAAAAACTATTTGAGTTGTTGAAGAAAATTTTGTGTATTGATGGTAAAAAGTCAAAGGATATTATTGATGAAAATATATTATGTCCATTGTCACCGGTTGGTGTAAAGTTTGATTTGTCCAATAATTTTATGTGTAAAAACATTATGGACTCCTTTTCCAGTCGAGGATTGGATGTAGATTTGTTGGATAGTGAAACAGTGACAGATTTGAAGAGGGAATTTAGAGAATTGGAACTTTTTAACCGGAAATTTGAGTACAAAAAGGCGAAATTGATGGAGATGGTGCAAACGATGAAGTATGATGTTTTTTTAGTACATTGGGGTGGGAGGATTCAAACCACAGACCTCTTGGTCATCAAGACATACATATGTTAGTTGAGTCATGTTCGCTTTGACCTAAATAGTAGAGGCGTAGGACAAGTTTTTCTAATCATTAATTAATTTTGCATCTATTGTGTGTTAACTTCTCTCTCCCTACGTATTGCTTGTTTTTTTTTTTTAATTTTTGAAAGGAGATTTAGAATTTAAGTTGGGTTGGTTGATAAATTATTCTAATTATTTATATCCCCTCTCTTTCTTTCTCTACTCTTCTCTTCCTCTATGTTTTCATTCTCCGTTTCTCAACTCTATATCTAATATCACTCCCTAGATCAAATAAATCTCCATCAACTTTCTCCAACAAACCACCAAATACTCTTTGTCAAATCTGAATCGATGGATTGAGAGAAAAAAAAAAGGGAAAATATCAATTTTACTTGTGAAATCTTAAACTTTTGATAAGTATTGCAATCTCAAACTTAAATTTAATAAACATTGCTGAATTTGGCATTGATATTGCAACGGTAATAGACTAGAAAATCAAAATTGTTAGAATTATTATTATTCTTATTAAGAAACGAACGGAGGAGGAGGAGACGGCGTGAAGAAGAAGTGGTGTGAAACGAGTTTATTTATGAGAAATTGTGTATGGTAGCCTACTTAAAAATTAGTTTTAAAAAAATGTTCATATATATTCATTTTCGCAAATAGATTTTTACTCAATTCTAAAAGTATTATGAGCTCAATTAGTTTTATCTCCTTAATAAATAATTATAAATATATATTCATTTATTTCTTTTTTTAATTATTTATACAAATCACAATTTCACGATTTCAAGGTATTAATTGTTTTCTTTCTTCCTATTAATAAATCACATATATTTATTCCATAATTTATGATTATGTACCTATTTCTCTCTCTCTATTGAAATTTCACAATTTTAGTTAATTTATTATCTTTGATTTCTAGTTAATTTCACAATCCCACGATTTCAAATTCCGTTTAGCTTCATCTCATTCTATCCAACGACTCTTCATTTTCTTGCTTCCACACCAATTCATCATTTCGTTCTAAATGAGTATTTTTTTTCTTCTTCTTTTTTGAATCTAAGAATATACATATTCTTCACCGATGAATCTTCTCTTTTAAACATTTTACATTTTCATATTAAAATATACCATGACTGAATCTTATGTTCACATTTCTTCACTTTTCAGCCATTATCATTTGTATTTATATGGAGAAAAAAATCATAGGATTATGAAGCATTATGTATGAATATATTTTCATAATATACGGTATATATCAAAATATTTTAATTCCATTTTCATGTATAATTGAATTTTATGTTTAATGATTACATATGATAGTTTATTAATTTATATCCTATTATACCATGTATATACTGTAGACAGATTATACTGTTTATGTTATGATTACATTTTGTAGTTTATTAAATTACACATCCTTAACTTATGGGTACTATATGGAGAAAAAAAATCTTGGGTTATGAAAAAAAAAATTAACTTATGGTACAAATTTCATGTCTAATATTACATACGGTAGTTTATTAATTTACATATTCTCACCATATGGTAGTATATATTATCAAAATATGGTCTTTATTAAAATATTACATGTCTAGCACTGAACATTATATTTATAACTGATGACATTTTCATTTACATTAACATATACCATGTATATATTATATCAAAATACAGTATATATATTAAAATATTACATGTCTAACTGAATCTTATGTTTATAATTGATGACATTTTCATTTACATTAACATATACCATGTATAACTAATTACATATCTGTAACAAATGGTAGTATATATATATTTTTTTATGAGGAACAAATGGTAGTATATTAATATATATGCTATTATACCATGTATATATGTGTATAACTTATTAAAAATGTCGATATGTATATATGTGCATAACTGATTAAAAATGTCGATGTGAATGGCTTGTCAGAGAAATCTTGTTGAAAACATTGGTTGAAGATAACGACCGTCAATTTGATTTTTCGCATTTTGAATTTCCTCCGGTTCGATTTTTAAGATTTGAGGAATGGGCAACTATTGGGCAGAAAGAGAAGATTTCTAGCAAATCTACAATAAATCGTCATTAATATATTTAATTTCTTAATTAGTGGGATTCACCATCAATATTAAAATCCTAATTTTTACCAAAAAATTGGTTATAAATTATTTTATTTTATCAAACAAAAATCTTCATAGTAATAGAAAGAGTTTAAGACCAATTTTTGTGAAATACTTGTGTTTGGTCATTTGTGAAATAAATAAGATCTTTGTACATATTTGTAAAACGCTACTAATCTTGAGGCTAGGTTCGTAGAAAACCCTTTATTTATTTTACAAAGTGGACTTCAGTTTAAGTGGGTTGAGTTGGGCTTTAAAAGATAAAAGAGAACCGTGGATAGATCTGATTCAAGGGGCGAGGAGACAAATGACCTTTTTTTAGTATCAAATTTGATAGATGTCTTTTTTTCAAAAAAGTTTGATATACTCTCTTTTTAGTTTAATTTTTCTCTCTCCTATTTTTTCATTCCTTATTTATCCTCCCTCAAATCTCAATCTCTCCCCTCATTTATAAGATTTTGTAATTAAAATAAAAACTCTCTCTCCTCCAAGATTTTGTACAAAAACTAACTCTCCCTCCTCCCAAGATTTTCTCTTTTTTCTCTACTTTTTTCATCGATTTAAAAGATTAAAAATAACAAAAATCGTATAAAATCGAATCATAAGAATAATAATAAAAAAATCAGAACTCATACAAAATTCTTTTACCATTTTCAATCAATTATTGAAACAAAATTGTAAATATAGTGTAATGAAGACAAACTTCACCTACCTATAAGTGCAAAAACAATGTTTTCAATTATATTGTATTTGCAATTTTTTAACTTTCAATTACACGACAGAAAAAAAAAAAAAAAAAAACATATTGTGGAGGAAAATATGTTAGTCTTTGTAATACATTTGGAGAAACAAAGAGATGCATTCTAAGTTTGCAAATTGTAATTACAGTGTATTTGCAATTTGCAAAATTGGAATTACACGGTACTTTCAATTGTGCAAATTGTAATTACAAGTGTATATACAATTTTGTAAATTTTAATTACAGTATATTTACAATTTTGCAAATTTTAATTACTGTTTATTTATAATTAACAAATACACGATAAATACATCAGAAGGCAAAAAAATAAAAAATAACATACGTTAAACAATGGCAAAAAATTGGAGGAAAAAACATAACATATTGTAAATAGTCCACTTCGTATTACAATTAGACAAACTACATCTATTTCAAATTCTCAGAAAGAAAATAAAGCAGGGATGAAAAAGAAATTACACTGTATTTGTAATCTTGCAAATTGCACTTCGAGTATATTTTAAATTTTGCAAAGTGGACTTCCAAGTGTAGTTGAAATTTCGCAAATTAAAATTATACCGTACTTGTTATTGTATAATTTTGCGAATTGTAATTGTCGCAATGTTTTTGCAACGCGGAGCGGCCGACGTCCCTCCGTAAAACGAGGGTTTTTAAAAAAAGTAAAAAAAAAAAAAAAAAAAAAAGGGAGTCACCACCAATCATTGTTCGAGTGTGATTGGTCACCTAAAATATGGTCTGCGAAATTGAAATATGAGTTCGGGGGTCGTTTGAGTGTAGGGAAGGTGCTAGCATCCTACAACATCCCGTTTAAAGAAAACGGTAAACAAAAGCATTTTATCCTAAATATCTCACTAATTTCAAAAGGGTCCTTAAGTTGAGAAAATAAAATAAACAAAATAAATAAACATAATTAAACTTAAAATAAATGTCTCAACATATCATGACTGATTTTAAGATAAAATAAGGACTTGATCTGTTAGTGGACTTATCCATCGATGTTGTCATTTATGGCTTGGATCCCATTACTGGATTATACAACAAAAATAAAGATTTTGAAAATCATTGAAGAAACAATTATTACAAACCAATTTTGAAATTCAATTTAAAATCCATTTTAAAATTAGATGCAAATCTTTTCAAAAACACATTTGAATGACAAGTAAAACTACTTTTAAATGTTAACGGCTGAGCCATTTAAGGAAAACATGGCAAATTAAATTTTAAGAAAACTCTAATAAAACATTTAGAAGCTCTATTTTTTGAAAATCAATTTTGCAATTCATTTAAAAGACATTTGAAAAAGAAAAGGTTTTTAGAATAGAACATTTGAAAGTTTTAAAATCCAAAATCAAAATCAATCGAAAATTTACTTGAAAACTTAAATAAAAGTATTTGAAAATGGCGCATAATGGCATAATAAGGGTAAAAAATAATTAAGAACTAAAGCAGTGAATAGTTGGACATATACGAGGTATATATATTGAACAAATCAGTGAATAATTGGGCATATACGGGGTATATCTATTGAACAAAACAGTGAATAAACTGGGCATATACAGGGTATAAATATGAACAAAACAGTGAATAAACTGGACATATACGGCGTATAAATATGAACAAAACAGTGAATAAACTGGGCATATACGGGGTATATATAGTGAATAAACTGAGCATATACGGGGTATAAATATGAACAAAACAATGAATAAACTGGGCATATACGGGGTATATATATTGAACAAATAAGTGAATAATTGGGCATATACGGGGTATATGTATTAAACAAAACAGTGAATAAACTGGCCATATACGGGGTATATATATTGAACAAATTAGTGAGAGCAAATAAGTGAATAATTGGGCATATACGGGGTATATACATTGAACAAAACAGTGAATAAACTCAATATATACGCTAAGCGTATGTATTAAACCGATTAGTTAATAGACAAACTTATAATAGAGAGGCTAATCTTCATTTAGCATAAATTTTAAAAGGGAGAAACTTACCCACGCAAGAGAAATCGCATGTTGTTCATCCGCTTCTCTTTCCTCGCACATAAGGCTATCTTCTAAAGTTGTGAAAGTGATGCGTCGCCATACGGAGGTGGAGGGAGGTGAATCGCCGTTGCAGACTCACGTTGCCGCCGCTGTGGAGATGCCTAAGGAGAATGATCTGAAGAAGAAGATGAGAGGGGAAAAACGTATAAAAAATCTTGATTTTTCTTATTTTCCTTTTCCTATACTCCAAAAGACTTCTCTTTTTAGAACATTTTTTTCTCTTTTTTTCTCCTAAAAAAACTCTAGAACTTCTCTTTCCCCACCTTTCAACCCATCCTATCATCTCTACTTATAGAGTTGATGAGATCCTAAAAAGTAATTTAAAACTAACAAAAAAACCCCAACAAACCCCAAATATCTAACCCTTTTTCCTTAAATTTTTTTTTTTAAAAAAACTTTAACTAAAAGATTTCCCTAAAAACAAAACTGATTTTGAAATCTCTAGAAAAAAAAACTAACAATTATCAAATTAATATGGACTCAAATCTAAACCTCTTTTCCAACTAAATAAATATCTCTAGAATTTGTTTTGAAAAAAAAAATAATAAATAAAAAAAAAATATCTTCAATTTATCTTGGCCAACTTCTTTTAGAACGATTTAATTTACAAGTCAATTTGAAATCAAACTTTAAAAATTGAATTCTAAATTTAAACATTTGGAAATTTATTTTGAAAAACCCATTTGGAAGCTTTAATTTGAAAATCAAATTGAATCTACTTTGACCCAACTAAAATTGAATTCTAAAAAAACATGTCTTTAGGAATTCTACCTTGAAAAATTATTTAAAAGATTTAATTTTAAAATCAATTTGTTGAATTCTAAAATTAAATGTCATTGATAAATTTACTTTTAAAAAACTATTGAAAGGATTTAACTTTAAAATCAATTTGTTGAATTCTAAATTTAAATGTCCTTGGAATTTTACCTGAAATATCCTAATTGATCCATTTGAAATGTTTAATTTTGAAACCCTAAAGTCTAAAACCCCGAAATTGAAACCCTAAACCTCATTAAATTAAAACCCTAAATTGAAACCTCAAATCTCCTTAAATCTGAAACCCTGAATTGCAACCGCAAATCTCCTTAAATCTAAAACCCCAAACCAAAATCATAAAACTAAACCCTAAAACAAAACGTTTTTTAAACGTCCTTAAACGGGAAAAGATTTTTTTGTGCCTTTTCCCCAAAATCTCAAAAATAACAATAAAAAGAGGGAAGTAAGAGATTAAATGATTTTAACAATCCATTGAGCGAAACGCAAGGAAAAACCTTAAAACAAGGAAAACGTAAAAATAATGATAAACAAGGCCGGACAAAATACGGTGTCTACCGCTTGCCCCCCTTTGTATATCCTTGAAGAATTGAAAGGGTAGACAAATGACGACGACACGGTATTTGGGGAGGCCAGAATTTATTTATCATTAAGAACAACATGGACCTCGGTTAGTGCGGCTACGACTACTAATCTTAGATTATGGTTCAATTTAACAAACAAAAATTTAAAACGGACTTTCTATTATTAGGCTTCGAACTGCTAATCTTAGATTAGGGTTCGATTTAACCAATAGAAATTTAAACAGACCTGCTATTATCAGGCTTCAAACTGCTAATCTTAGATTAGGGTTCAATTTAAGCAACACAAATTTAAACGGACCTGCTATTATCACGCTTCGAACTTCTAATCTTAGATTAGGGTTCGATTTAACCAACAAAAATTTAAACGGACCTGCTATTATCAGGCTTCGAACTGCTAATCTTAGATTAGGGTTCGATTTAACCAACATAAATTTAAACAGACCTTCTATTTTCAGGCTTCGAACTTCGAATCTTAGATTAGGGTTCGATTTAACCAACATAAATTTAAACGAACCTGCTATTATCGGGCTTCGAACTGCTAATCTTATATTAGGGTTCGATTTAACCAACAAAAATTTAAATGGACCTGCTATTATCAAGCTTCGAACTGCTAATCTTAGATTAGAGTTCGATTTAACCAACAGAAATTTAAACGGACCTGCTATTATCAGGCTTCGAACTGCTAATCTTAGATTATGGTTCGATTTAACCGACAGAAATTTACACGGACCTGCTATTATCAGGCTTCGAACTGCTAATCTTAGATTAGGGTTCGATTTAACCAACAGAAATTTAAACGTACCTGCTATTATCAGGCTTCAAACTGCTAATCTTAGATTAGGGTACGATTTAACGAACAAAAATTTAAACGAACCTGTCATTATCAGGCTTCGAACTGCTAATCTTAGATTAAGGTTTGATTTAACCAACAGAAATTTAAACGAACCTGCGATTATCAGGCTTTGAACTGCTAATCTTAGATTAGGGTTCGATTTAACCAACATAAATTTAAACGGACCTGTTATTATCAGGCTTCGAACTGCTAATCTTAGATCAGTGTTACGTCTCAAAAAGTGCATATTTTAGGGACTTATTTGCTATAGAATGGTGTAAACTCTTAAGCCTTTTTTTATAGAATTTAGTCTAAACATGTGCTTATATATGAATTTATAGAATGAAGCTAAATCAGGACTTATGTGTAAAAGAAAGGAAAAAGAATCGAAAACAAAGCTAAAGAGTTGGATTTTCTGTATTGCAGGAACATTGCGAAAACATTGATGTCTCCGCAATGTTTTAAGTGAAAATGTTAAGTTGTTCTAACCGTCTTCTGTTTTGTAGCGATCTTTCAGCCGTCCAATTTCTCTCATGCTGCCACGTGAAAGGTCGTCGTTCAGAATGGATGGTTCTCCTTGGTCGAATCGTACCTGCAAAACACTATAAAAGAAGGTCAAGGGGGAAGGAGAACAACAAGCTTGGAAGCGTAGAACTCCCATCTCAACGCAGTTTCTTCTCTATTTCTTCTCCCGTTTGTTGGCGTGAAGGTTTCAGCTGTTGGCATCGATAATCTAAGAGGAAGAAGAGAAGATCCTTCTTCTCTTCTAATTGGATTCATCCCCAAACAAAGCTCACCTTCTCCCCTCATCCGAGGCGCTTGCGACGAGGGGCTTTACGCACACATTTACATGCTTTTTACTGCTTTCTGCCGTCTATTTTCTCTACTGCTTCCTGTTATTTACTTCTGTTGGCTACTGCACTTCAATTCGTCTTCAATCGTTTAGTCTTTCTTGTGTTGTAATCGTAGCACATTAAGTTTCGAATCTCACGTAATAGAGGAATCATTTTCCCACGTTGCAAGTTTCCTTATCACTTTCTGCTGCCCTTTACTTTCAGTTCACTTTGAATCATGTTTAATCAACCAAGTCTTTCCATTCCATCATCATCCATGAGTAACTAAACCACATAAGGGTCTGCTAATGATGAATCTGTAGGTAGAAATACGTGAATTCAGCATGTAGGATAGCTTCAAATGCATTGAATGTATGTGTGCTTCATCCCACGGGCAATTTCGATTGGCCATCCATTTTGTCCAAAGAACTCCTAACCTCCGGAAGGAGTAAGAGTTCAGAGTCGTCCATTCATGCTAGTCTTTCATGGTAGCCAGAAAACGACCTAGGAATAGGCATTTTCCTAGCACAAGTCATTAACTTGCTTATATAAATAGATGCTTAAGTCTTACTTGGACATGAGTGAACTAAAGGATCTAATGCATGAAATCGAGAGATACATGAGAATGAGTTAATTTGATGCATGATAAGTTGATCTACTGCTGAAGAATCGTATGAAAAAGCCTATAGAGGAGTCGTTAGCTACCCTTGTTTCCACACTTCACCCTTAAAACGCTGTTAGCACAATTGCTAGAAAATTGTTGTCTGCGCAATTTTCTTAGTTTAATTTTTGCCTTAGCCATTTTCCTTAGCTTTCTGTTTTGCGATTTTATTGCTAGATAATTGTTTTCTCCGCAATCCTTTTTCTCCTACATTCAAGTTAACCTATTTACTTGTCTTTGTTTATGCTTGCATATCTCGCACGTTCTTTATTAGTTAGGCACATTAATCTCAATTCTACCTCATTAAACCATCCTCCCTAATTTAACATCTCACTTCGTTAGTAACTAAGAATAAATCTCTGTGGGAAATCGAATGAAAAAATACTTATTACTTGCTACAAGACCATGTATGCTTGCATGTTCTGAGTTCTCTCACATTGCATTTTAATTTACACAGTGAGCACGCAACAATCAGGGTTCGATTTAACCAACATAAATTTAAACGGGCCTGCTATTATCAGGCTTCGAACTGATAATCTTAGATTAGGGTTCGATTTAACCGACAAAAATTTAGACAGACCTGCTATTATTAGGCTTCAAACTGCTAATCTTAGATTAGGGTTCGATTTAACCCACAGAAATTTAGACGGACCTGCTATTATCAGGCTTCGAACTGCTAATCTTAGATTATGGTTCGATTTAACCCACGAAAATTTAAACTGACCTGTTATTATCAGGCTTCGAACTGCTAATCTTAGATTAGGGTTCGATTTAACCAACAGAAATTTAAACGGACCTGTTATTATCAGACTTCAAACTGCTAATCTTAGATTATGGTTCGATTTAACCAACAAAAATTTAAACGGACCTGCTATTATCAGGCTTCGAACTGCTAATCTTAGATTAGAGATCGATTTAACCAACAAAAATTTAGACGGACCTGCTATTATCAAGCTTCGAACTACTAATCTTAGATTAGGGTTCGATTTAACCAACATAAACTTAAACAGACCTGCTATTATCAGGCTTCGAACTGCTAATCTTAGATTAGGGTTCGATTTAACCCACAGAAATTTAAACGGACCTGCTATTATCAGGCTTCGAACTGCTAATCTTAGATTAGGGTTCGATTTAACCGATAGAAATTTAGACGGACCTGCTATTATCAGGCTTCAAACTGCTAATCTTAGATTAGGGTTCGATTTAACCCACATAAATTTAGACGGACGTGCTATTATCAGACTTCGAACTGCTAATCTTAGATTAGGGTTCGATTTAACCAACAAAAATTTAGACGGACCTGCTATTATCAGGCTTCAAACTGCTAATCTTAGCTTAGGGTTCGATTTAACCAACATAATCTTTGACGGACTTGCTATTAACAGGCTTCGGACTGCTAATCTTAGATTAGGGTTCGGTTTAACCAACAAAATTTTTTACGGACCTGCTATTATCAGGCTTCGAACTGCTAATCTTAGATTATGGATCGATTTAACCAATAGAAATTTAGACGGACCTGCTATTATCAGACTTCAAACTGCTCATCTTAGATTAGGGTTCGATTTAACCTGCAGAAATTTAGATGGACCTGCTATTATCAGGCTTCGAACTGCTAATCTTAGATTAGAGTTCGATTTAACCAACCAAAATTTAGACGGACCTGGTATTATCAGGCTTCGAACTGCTAATCTTAGGTTAGGGTTCGATTTAACCAACAGAGATTTAAACGGACCTTCGAACGGTTAATCTTAGATTAGGGTTCGATTTAACCAACAAGAATTAAACGTGAATGAATTTTTTACTTATTCATTTTTATGAGTGGGGGACAACGATTTGCATTTCAAAACTTAGTCGCCCACAAAAAGATAGCGACTTTCATTTCAAAAACTTAACTGTTAAACAAATGACAACGATTTTTATTTCAACACTTAGTTGTCAACCCAAAACTTTTGAAAATGACTCTTCAGAAAGTATTAAAACCTCTCACGAATGCGAAGAATTACTACATGCATGAGTTGTGAAACAATAATTCTTTGTATGATGTGAAAACCAACACGAGTTTATGACCGATCCTCGAAAGAGGGTAGACGCAAACGCAAGTTGCAAAATGTGATTGACTCGAATTCTGCGCAAAACATGAGTGTATAGGTTTATGTATTTTGCCATGTGGCATGAATGAAACGATGCAAATGATGAATTTATGAAGACATGCCTTGATTTACCTGGTGGCAAAATAAATTTAATTTTGAAAACACGTCGCAATGATGTATATGCATGCTAATTGTAGGAAACAAATGTGTGAATGCAACATGCGTGCATGTGTATTAACAAAATGTCACAGTTGTAGCATGGATGCATAAGAATGTCAGGAGTAGGATAACGAATGTCATGAATGCAACATGTATACATGATGTTAATGCATATTGTTACGTCTCCAAAAGTGCATAAATTAGAGACTTATTTACCATGGAATTGAGTAAACTCTTAAGCGTTTTTGTTAGAATTTAGTTTAATATGTGCTTATATATGAGAATTCATAGAATGGAACTAAATCAGGACTTATTTGTAAAAGGAACAAAAAAGAATCAAAAACGAAGTTAAAAGAGTTGAAATGGTGCATTGCAGGAAAATTGCTGAAACATTGCTGTCTCCGCAATATTTAAGCTGCAAATGTTAAGTTGTTCCAACCGTCCGCCGTTTTGTTGCGATCTTTCGGCCGCCCAATTTCTCTCCTGCTGCCACGTGGTGGGACGTCGTTCAGAATGGATGGTTCTCCTTGACTGAAGAGTACCTGCAAAGAGCTATAAAAGGAGGTCAAGGGGGAAGGAGAACAACAAGCTTGGAAGCGTAGAACTCTCCATCTCAACGCAGTTTCTCCCCATTTTCTATCCCGTTTGTTGGAGTGAAGGAATCAGCTTTTGGCACTGATAATCTGAGAGGAAGAAGATAAGATCCTTCTTCTCTTCTGATTGGATTCATCCCCAAACAACGCTAACCTTCCCCTTCATCCGAGGCGCTTGCGACGAGGAGCTTTACGCACACATTTACATTGCTTTCTACTGCTTTCTGTCTTCCATTTTTCTCTACTGTTGCTGTCGTTTGTTTCTGTTGGCTACATTATTTCCCTTCGTCTTCATTTGTTTAGTCTTTACTGTTTTACAATCTCTACACATTACGCTTTGAATCTTGCTTAATAGAGGAATCATTTACCACTTTGCAAGCTTTGATTTCGCTCTCTGCCTTTCCTTGCTTCCATTTCAGTACTGTCAATCATGTTTAATCAATCTAATCTTTCCAATTCCATCTCAACCATGAGTAACTAATCACACAAGGGTCTTCTAATGATGAATCTATAGGTAGAAATACGTGAATTCAGCATGTAGGATAACTTCAAATTGCATTGAATGTATGTGTACTTCATCCCACGGGCAATTTCGATTGGCCATCCATTTTGTCCAAAGAACTCCTAACCTCCGGAAGGAGTAAGAGTTCAGAGTCGTCCATTCATGCTAGCCTTTCATGGTAGCCAGAAAACGACCTAGGAATAGGCGTTTTCCTAGCACAATTCCTTAACTTGCTTATATAAATAGATGCTTAAGTCTTACTTGGATATGAGTGAACTAAAGGATCTAATGCATGTAATCGAGAGATGCATGAGAATGAGTTAAATTGATGCATGATAAGTTGAGCTACTGCTGAATAATCGTATGGAAAAGCCTATAGAGGAGTCGTTAGTTGACCTTGTTTCCCCATCTCACCCTTAAAACGTTGCTAAATTAATTGCTATATAATTGTTGTCTCCGCAATTCCTTAAGTCAGTTTTTGCCTTAGCCATTTTTCCAGTCTTTTACTTTTGCGATTTTATTGCTATACAATTGCTTTCTCCGCAATTCTTTCTCCTCTACATTCAAGTTCAACTCTCTACTTGCTTTCGTTTATGCTTGCACATCTCGTATCTTCTTCATTAGTTAGGCACATTAATCTTCAATTCACCCCATTTAAACCACCCTTTCTAATTTAGCATCTCACTTCGTTAGTAACTAAGAATAAATCTCTGTGGGAAATCGAATGAAAAAATACTTATTACTTGCTACAAGACCATGTATGCTTGCATGTTCTGAGTGCTCTCACATCGCATTTTTATTTACACACTGAGCACGCAACAAGTTTTTGGCGCCGCTGCCGGGGATTTTGTTTAGTAAACACGAAGTTTGTTAATTTAGAAAAAAAAAACATTAATATCTATTGGAGCTAATCTTCTTTCATTTCCTTTACAGGTACTATCAAGCTAGTTTATGAATGAGTTTCCAAACCTCAACTCGCACAGAGAGAAACTTTGCAGGTGGAAAACGTATGTGTACGACAAAGTAAATGAATACGCTGCAAAACTTAATTGGAGGAAGAGTTTGCCCACAACAGTTTGAAGAATTTTATCAGCCATGTGCTTATTGTGGGGATAATCATAACTTGGAGAATTGCCCAACATTGAATTATTAAGAGAGACAATATCAACAAAGCTATGACAACCATTATTCGTACATGTGTGAACATGATCAGTGGCAACTCTCAAATAATCCTTGGGAAGGGCATGTGCAAATTGCTCATTATGAAGAATTCCCCCAACATGAAGACTATCAACATTATGCCCCAACTCCAAATGAAGAATTATCACCCACTTTGGAGGCGCTATGGATAGAATTCATGGAAAGGAATGATGCATCCATGAGGAGAATTGATGTGCAATTAGCCCAGCTCACAAATAACTTACAAGATCTACTTGCTATAGAAAAATCACCACCCCCATGCCCTCAGATGTTTGATTTTTATGATGACTCCTTTGTTACCTTCGAATCTGAGAAGAGTGATCCAATGGAATCTCCATATGAAATGGTGGAGTTGGTGAAAGTTGAGAAAAATGAAATTGTGCTGGATGAGGCCAAAGAGACTAATGCGCTGCTTGAGGTACAAGAATTTGAAATGTTTGAGGTTGCAACAAGCTTCTCCACCAATGAAAGAGCTGAGCCACCACCACCACAAATGCTCCAGCTGAAGGAGTTAGAAAGAGATGTGCCAGAAAAAGAAGTCCCATCGCATCAACCCTATGTTGTACCAACGCACATAAAGTACAAACCTTGGGATGTTATAACATGCAGTCTCTTGGAAAGAATCAACAATTTCAAGGTGTGGCAGAATGTCCGACCCCGTAAATCAAGACTTAAGTGTCTTAAACGAGCAGAAGTGATGCCTCGAAACATTGAAGAACATCCATATGAGGCAGATTGACAAGGGAGATTTCTGATCCCTAAACTCTTAAATTAGGATTTTATCATACTTTGCTTAGATTTCGTATGTTAGGAGTAGTTTATTTTGGGAATGAAATATTTATTATGTACCAACAATCATAGTCGTTTAGCATGAATTGATGATGCACTGTGGGCATATAGGACTGCATATAAAACACCCTTAGGTATGTCTCCTTATAGGCTAGTGTATGGAAAAGCATGTCATTTACCCTTCGAATTAGAAATCAAAGCCTTTTGGGCCTTAAAAGAGCTGAATTATTGCGTGACCGATGCTGGAACTTTGCGGTCTCTGCAATTACATGAGTTAGATGAGCTAAGACATATGTCCTATGAAAATGCTAAAATGTATAAAGAAAAAACTAAGATTTGGCATGATAGTAGACTGAGGTTTAAGGACTTTAAAAAGGGGCAGCATGTCTTGTTATTCAACTCACGGTTAAGGTTATTTCCAGGCAAACTTAAGTCTAGATGGTCAGGTCCTTTTGTGATAACTAACGTTTTTGTTCATGGTGCTATTGAGATTCGGAACCTACACCAAGGGCAACCGTTCATGGTGAATGGCGCGAGGTTGAAGCATTACTATGAGAAAGGAGATGTACAGACACTCTCGGCCTTCCTCTTATCGGAAGCCTAAGGATCGAATCGAGAGGGGATGAGTGACCACTGTGCTCGTCCATCAGAAGGCCATGCCTTAGATTTTTCTTTAAGTATTTTTAGATTGTGTTCTGTTTGTTTATTTTTGGTTTTAATTACAAATTTTGGTTTTGATTAAAAAGATGTTAATGGGAGATCTTTAAGAGGCAATGCAGGAGATGAATCGAGGGGAGAAGATCCACGAAGAAGATCTGGCTAAATCAGAGATTTGGTTGCTCAATCTTGCAACTCAAATCAAGAAAAATCATAACGGCTAGGCGAATTAATTGCGGAGAATTTGCTGAGTCCGCAACAGAAAAGAGCCGTTGGAGAGTACTTGAGTACAAATAGCCGTCGTTGGGGGATCCCTGCCCTCTACGTTTTCTCAGACCGTTGGAGCTTCAAACACTCAGCCTTCTTCTCCCTATGTATCTCCCACACTCAGACCTCAAAGAAACAACAATGGTGTCAACACGAGCAGATCGTTCCACGCCCAAGAAAGCGTCGCATGACGCAGAAGAAGCTGCGAGGGAGGCGTTGCTTTCCTTAGCAGACGCCGATACTGCGCAACCCTCACGACCTCCGAAGCTACCAGTGCGAAGAAAGAAGTGGAAGGTGGCGACTGAGGTACCTGCAGGTTCTTCTGATCCGGTTGGAACACCCAAGAAAAGGAAGTGGAGAATCGCGATGGATGATTCGCCGATTAGGGTGAGAAAGACTCCTAGCGAGGACAGCCGAGGGAGTGGCCGCCCATCATATGAGACGGCCAGACAGAGCCCTGAACCTTCTCCACAGACATCAGCGCCTGAAGCCCCACCTGAAGAGCACCAAGATTCGGTGCCAAGCGAAGAGCCGGCGGAGGAAGAAGAAGTGTTTTCCCCCTTAAGGGATGTCAGTCTTGACAGCCCTGTGGAGGGGGGGAAGCAAGAACTCCATGGACGAGACACTGGGGGATTGCCTCCAGCATCTGGCCTCCAAGGCACGACACAAGAAGAAGGCCCCCAGTGATTGTCAAGGGCAAGCGGCCGAAGTCTTCCAAATGAGCCAAGAAGAAGAAGGTTGGAGCTGAACCTTCTTTAAAGAAGATGAAGATTGAGGCCTCTGAATAAGCCAAAGCGAAAGAAAAAGGGAAAAGAAAGATGTACCCAGAAGACGAACCTCGAGCTGCGAGGTATGTTTCACAAGAAGCTGAGGCCAAGGGCCTCGAATTGATAAAGAAGGAACTCCTCCACGAGCGAGGATTCCTTGATGCATTGACGGACCTGCCGCAATTCTTGCGCGCAGGGATCATCAACCATGGCTGGGAGGAACTCTGCAGGCCCCCAATCCCAGCATATCCGGATATGGTGTACGATTTCTACGCCAATCTCACACACCCTGAAGCATGCCTATCAACAGTGAGGGGGGTAGAAATCGACTTCTCTGCCAATGCCATCAATGAGGCCAATGCTCTCAAAGGGCATACATATTCTGAGTATGCCAAGATCGTTGACTCACCATCTGAGGCAGTCTTAGAAGAGGCCTTGCACACCATCGGCAAACCTGAGGCAGCCTGGGCGGTCTCACGGAATGGGAAGCACACCCTGATGAGTGCAACCCTGCGAGACAAGGCGGCCGTCTGGTTCTCTCTTGTGCGCAGACGTATCTCCCCTGTGACCCACGAAACGACTATCAACCAGGGGCGATCATTGCTGCTGTATGCCATCATGCGGGGACTCACCATTGATGTTGGTGAAGTCATTGCCGCCTCCATCATTGAATGCTCACGCAAAGGTAAGGGTCAATTATTTTTCCCTAACACTATAACTAAACTGTGCTTGCGTGCAGGTGTGCCAATGGCGAAGGGTGAGAGGCAATTGGCTTACACTGGCCACCTGGAGCTGCCCACAATCTTGAGGATGAGAAGGCGGGGCAATATGGAATTTGAGATGGACGGCTTGGCTGCTGCACAGTCACTGTCCATGGCATGCCTGATGGACCTGTAGCACAAGATGGCTCAATGGGCTGTGTATGCACAAGCAAGGGATCAGGAGGTGGCTGAGCAGCTGGGATGCATATTCCCCACCTTCCCTGCTGATCTGCTGAAGCCATGGGCGCCTCCAAAGGAGAGAAGAGACGAGGACAAGGATGATTGAATGCCAGCTTGACGACATTCGAGGGAGTTTTCTGATCCCTCTTAAGAAAAAAAAAAGAACAAAACCTGCTTTTCCGTGAACTGTTACCCTATTTTTAATCCAATCAATGATCTGTTTTAATTGTTAATTTATATGTTTAGAGTAGTTTAGATTAGATTGATGTTATCTGAGTAGTTAGCTTAGTTAGTTTTGCTGTTTTGTGTAGTTGTTGATGTCAGAATATAGCATGCTAGGAGCTTTGATCTCAGCTAAATTTGCTCTAGAGGTTTATTGCGAATTCCTTGCGGTGTCCGCAATTTTTGTTAGTTTTCGCATGCTGATTCAATGAATTTTTGATGGGTTGTTTCTGTTTAAATTTCGATATCTGGCTGCTTTACTGACTTCAATATGTGATCTATCTGTTGAGCATGTTGGATGAGTGTCATAGTACACCTTTGTTCGTTTAAATTTAGCTTCATTTATTGCTAAGCATGCACCTCTGTCAGTCCTTAACATGTTGTTTTTCCAAAAATTCTGCCTCTGAGTTATCTGTTTTAAGAAGGTCATTCTATGCCTACGAGTTTTAAGTTTTGCTTGTTTTGCCTTAGACTAGATGCTTCTAGGACAAGTTTGGGGGTGTGCCACCTAAGACTCTCATTGGGGACAATGAGAAGTTTAAGTTTGGGGGAGGCAGCCTCTAGGCCTAGGAACATTCCTCTCTCCCTCTTTAAACATAAGCATTCTTCTTCTTTGAAAAAAAAAAATGAATGAAAAGAAAAAAAAAATGAAAGAATAAAGAGTAGTGTCTCTCTTGAGGATGCTGAGTAATCAGGGCCATTTGTGTAACCCACAAGTGGCACTGCATCAAAAGGCAAACCATAAGGAGAGACTCTACCAGAAAAAGAAAAGAAAAAGGAAAAACTAAGGAAGAAGAATGTATGCCTACAAGTTATAGCCTAAGTGCTTAGGTGTCCTGTATGAATGAACTCTGATCCTTAGATTGCTAAGCACAGGGCTGTAGCTTGAAGGTATGTTAGGGGAGATGAGTGTATATCCAATGTAGTCATGTCAGGGTTTAGGTTGTTCTATGAAAGGTACTACTGTTACTCGTGTGTACTAAGACTGGCATGACTCTAAGGAATCCTAGGTAGCTTAAAAGAAAGACATTAGAAGCATGTACTGAGTCTGGGATAAAACTAGGAAGAATTTGAAAACTTAGGGATAGTTGCACAATGTACCTAATGACATAGGCAGATAAATCAGTTGTAGGAAATTTATAAAAGACAATAGGTTTTAAAGGCAAGAGAAACCAGAATAAGCAAAAACGTGGAGTTAGTTGAACTTAGAAGAGTGTCACAGGATAGCCATACCACGAATAGTAAGCTTAGGGAAGTCAGCAAGTAGTCAGATAGAGAAATAGCAGCCCAAGTAATCCCTTATAATTGCTCGAGGACGAGCAATAACTTAAGTTTGGGGGTGTGTTACGTCTCCAAAAGTGCATAAATTAGAGACTTATTTACCATGGAATTGAGTAAACTCTTAAGCGTTTTTGTTAGAATTTAGTTTAATATGTGCTTATATATGAGAATTCATAGAATGGAACTAAATCAGGACTTATTTGTAAAAGGAACAAAAAACAATAAAAAACGAAGTTAAAAGAGTTGAAATGGTGCATTGCAGGAAAATTGCTGAAACATTGTTGTCTCCGCAATATTTAAGCTGCAAATGTTAAGTTGTTCCAACTGTCCGCCGTTTTGTTGCGATCTTTCAGCCGCCCAATTTCTCCCCTGCTGCCACGTGGTGGGACGTCGTTCAGAATGGATGGTTCTCCTTGACTGAAGAGTACCTGCAAAGAGCTATAAAAGGAGGTCAAGGGGGAAGGAGAACAACAAGCTTGGAAGCGTAGAACTCTCCATCTCAACGCAGTTTCTCCCCATTTTCTATCCCGTTTGTTGGAGTGAAGGAATCAGCTTTTGGCACCGATAATTTGAGAGGAAGAAAAGAAGATCCTTCTTCTCTTCTGATTGGATTCATCCCCAAACAACGCTAACCTTCCATTTCATCCGAGGCGCTTGCGACGAGGAGCTTTACGCACACATTTACATTGCTTTCTACTGCTTTCTGTCTTCCATTTTTCTCTACTGTTGCTGTCGTTTGTTTCTGTTGGCTACATTATTTCCCTTCGTCTTCATCTGTTTAGTCTTTACTATTTTACAATCTCTACACATTACGCTTTGAATCTTGCTTAATAGAGGAATCATTTACCACTTTGCAAGCTTTGATTTCGCTCTCTTTCTTTCCTTGCTTCCATTTCAGTACTGTCAATCATGTTTAATCAATCTAATCTTTCCACTTCCATCTCAACCATGAGTAACTAATCACACAAGGGTCTGCTAATGATGAATCTATAGGTAGAAATACGTGAATTCAACATGTAGGATAGCTTCAAATTGCATTGAATGTATGTGCACTTCATCCCACGGGCAATTTCGATTGGCCATCCATTTTGTCCAAAGAACTCCTAACCTCCGGAAGGAGTAAGAGTTCAGAGTCGTCCATTCATGCTAGCCTTTCATGGTAGCCAGAAAACGACCTAGGAATAGGCGTTTTCCTAGCACAATTCCTTAACTTGCTTATATAAATAGATGCTTAAGTCTTACTTGGATATGAGTGAACTAAAGGATCTAATGCATGTAATCGAGAGATGCATGAGAATGAGTTAAATTGATGCATGATAAGTTGAGCTACTGCTGAATAATCGTATGGAAAAGCCTATAGAGGAGTCGTTAGTTGACCTTGTTTCCCCATCTCACCCTTAAAACGTTGCTAAATTAATTGCTATATAATTGTTGTCTCCGCAATTCCTTAAGTCAGTTTTTGCCTTAGCCATTTTTCCAGTCTTTTACTTTTGCGATTTTATTGCTATACAATTGCTTTCTCCGCAATTCTTTCTCCTCTACATTCAAGTTCAACTCTCTACTTGCTTTCGTTTATGCTTGCACATCTCGTATCTTCTTCATTAGTTAGGCACATTAATCTTCAATTCACCCCATTTAAACCACCCTTTCTAATTTATCATCTCACTTCGTTAGTAACTAAGAATAAATATATGTGGGAAATCGAATGAAAAAATACTTATTACTTGCTACAAGACCATGTATGCTTGCATGTTCTGAGTGCTCTCACATCGCATTTTTATTTACACACTGAGCACGCAACACATATGCATACTACATGTAGAACAATGTCATGAATGCAACATGTGTGCATACGCTTGTGAAGGATAAAAGGATAATTGAAGGCAACATGTATGCATGCACATTACCAAGATGTCATAAATGTAACATGTATGCATGTTATTGATGCATATGCATACCAAGTAAAACAACAAATGTCATGAATGCATCACGTACGTATTATTCATTTGGCCTATCACCTAGCCCTGACATGTGAAAAAGTTTTCCTTTTGGAAAAGTCATGATGCAAATGGCATCCACTTGCATGATTCAAACGGACAATTTATGAAAATAAATGTGATACCAAAATGACTTTTGTGTTTGGTCAAATGATCATCATTTCCTATGTTATCGATCTTATGTGTCAATATTTAGCGGAGAATCAAATGAAAATGATAGTGTCATCATTGGAGATTTTTTTTTTCCACTTGGGAGGAAATTTGTCCGTCAGTCGTAGATTACTCAACCATACTGGATATAGTGAACACTTGGGTGGACTCTCATGTGCTAGTTTTTAGAGAACCTATCAAATGTAATTGGTAGTGTTAAATATCCTAACTGATTAAACTGATTCATAACTTCAACCTTATAATGAATACGAATGTCGGATTTCGAGAAAGTGAATTTATATTTGGAAATATGAGATGGAAACTATCCAAGAATGAAACTTTTTTTTTTTTTTTTTTTACGAAGGAAAACGAGGGAAAATGTGGTACCGTATGCTTTTAGAAGACCTCTTGGACAATAAGAGATTGAAAATACACATTTGAGTAAAAGATTAGAAAAAAGTTAGTTGGAAAGATAGATGACATGACTCTATTTCCTCGAATAAAAGTTTTGAGAACTAGAGGTACCTCCTTAAGAAATCATTTCACATATACTTTTCTTTGAGTAAGCCCGAGACCTTCCATCTTGACTTAATCCTGATGTGAAAAAGCTTTACCCTTATGACCTCGCTAAAATGTAGCCAAGGTGAAGGCTTTGCCCCGGTATTGACGATATTTGCTCCAATGTGGCAAAGATGTAGGTTTTGCCCCAGTTCAAGTAAGTCATGTGCTCCAAAGACTATAAAATGAGCCTATGGCTTTGAGTTTTAATCATCCCAGCTAGAAACATCTTAAGCTTGGTGTTAACTCTAGTTAAATTCTCTATTGTATTCTCTAGTTCTAGAGTTGGACAAAAAGGTGTGAGTGGTGCAAATTAGCTTTGAAGAGAGTGTCTTGTAATTGGGATCGGGGAAAGAATTCTATGTGATTGTAACAATTTTCACATAGTGGAAGTTCTTTCTGGTGGGTCGTGGTTTTTCTCCAGTTTTGGAGTTTTCCACGCAAATTTTTGTGTTTTCTATTTGTATTGTTTTCTTTTAATTTCTCAGTTATTTTCTGCTTATTCCTGCGGTAGAAGTGAGAGGTTTTTTCCCAACAAGTGGTATCAGAGCACTAGACTGGTATTGTGAATAGTGTGGGTTGTTCACTATTTGCAGATTTGCTAGGAGTGAAGCAGAGATGTCAATCTTTGCGAGTCCAGTGAAGATTGATGTAGAGAAATTTGAGGATTATGGTTGTCGGTAAAGACAACGGTGAGTTATAGTTCTCTGTGTTGAAGATTATGATTGTCGGTAAAGACAATGGTGAGTTATAGTTCTCGGTGTCGAGGATTATGGTTGTCGGTAAAGACAATGGTGAGTTATAATTCTCGGTGTTGAGGATTATGGTTGTCGGTAAAGACAATGGTGAGTTATAATTCTCTGTGTTGAGGATTATGGTTGTCGGTAAAGACAATAGTGAGTTATAGTTCTCTGTGTTGAGGATTATGGTTGTCGGTAAAGACAACGGTGAGTTATAGTGCTTTGGGTTGAGGATTATGGTTGTCGGTAAAGACAATGGTGAGTTATAGTTCTCGGTGTCGAGGATTATGGTTTTCGGTAAAGACAATGGTGAGTTATAGTTCTCGGTGTTGAGAATTATGGTTGTCGGTAAAGACAATGTTGAGTTATAATTCTCTGTGTTAAGGATTATGGTTGTCGGTAAAGACAATGGTGGGTTATAGTTCTCTATGTTGAGGATTATGGTTGTCGGTAAAGACAACGGATGCAACAGAAGTTGTGGATTATGGTTGTTGGTAAAGACAACGGATGCAACAGAAGTTGTGGATTATGGTTGTCGGTAAAGACAACAGATGTTAGAACACCACCTAACTGAATCAAGAACTCCAATGTATTGATATGAAAAGATATATGAAATACAAGATTACAAGTGTTTAAAGGTACTTGCATCCTCCCATCTTGAAAACTATCTCAACCCTAATCCGCTTTACCAATGACCACCTTCTTCTAATCCCACTCCCTCTATTTATAACCATATACTCTAACTAACTTCCTAAGTCATTACCCTAAATGCCCTTACTACTAACATACTAATATTCCCATATACTCCTAACTAGAGTCCTCACATTTTGTGGATTCTTCAAATATCTTCGCAATGTGGAATTTGTAAGGGTTTTGGCAATATATAAGAAGAGTGGTTGTCCCACATCGGAAAGATTCAGGTAAGTCATGTGCTCCAAAGACTATAAAAGGAGCCTATGGCTTTGGGTTTTAATCATCTTAGTTAGAAACATTTTAAGCTTGGTGTGATAACTCTAGTTAAATTCCTTATTGGTGTGATTCTTTTAATGTTAGATGAACTAGCAAAGGGATCTTATGGACCTATAGATTTATAAGCTTTAATGATACAAAATTAATTAATTATCTTTCATTCATTAACTCTAGGTCACTCCACTATAGGCCTAGAGTTGCACTTTTATGCACTGTAGGACAAGTTGTGTCCTTGGATATAACCATTACATGCAAGTCGATCCTTCACGAGTTGTTCGTAATTACAGCTGGGTCAAAAGTCTGTTTTACCCCTGTAATTAAATCTTAAACCTTAAGTACCACTGATTCTCTAATGAACAACGTGCTTATGATTCAACCATAAACCAAGTCCCTCTCGGGCTAGTGAGAGGGTGGGGCCCCATTGTTCAAGTCCCGAAATCAGCACTTAAGGGAACTACTCATCTATTTTCCCTATATAGGAAGAAGCGAATTTCATATTGTGAAACTTATGTTCCCAGCTCCCTGTTTGGTCAAGTCCCCAAAATGGTAGGCTTATTTAATCGACTATAATTGTCATTTTCACCCATACAAATCAAAGGACGAGCCCTCGCAGGCAAGAGTTCATAACTCACTCAAGATTAAGATCGAGTCACATATGATCATCATGTGAAATATTAATCTTCTCAAATAACGGATTTATAAAGAGAGATTATATATTTTATGGTCCAGTCTTATAAAAACTCATTGTATAGGATACCCCCACTCACATGTCTCTACATGAATGATTTTGGATCAAATCATTTATAACAATTACAAAGTGGGTCGTATCAATAGTGTTATCAGGATAAGACACCCAACCTTATCCATATACTATAGACTATTTAGGTTTATTTCTTGAACATGATTCACTTGTATGTCAACTACATATTGTTCAAGATTACACTAATAACCTTGGATTTTTTTTTTTTATATATATAATGAATATTTTAAACTGTAAATAATAATAATAAAATAATTATTAATTAATTACGAAGCTTTAGGGCACAAATCCCAACAATCTCCCACTTGCACTAAAGTCGGTGAGACATGTATCTTAGGACATACTGTACACCCAACATGTTCTCCCACTTGCCCTAGTGTAGATGAGACATGTCTCGTAATCTTAGACATTTTAGGTCACCCTAAAACAATTTAGCCTGGAGAGTCTTTTTTATATAGATCAAAACGACTATCAACTAAAAGTCATCTTGGTCTCTACCATGATGCTTTCTTTCTCAAGATGATACCTTATATATTGGTGGTTTATTAGTTCCCTAATTAATTTTAACCATTAGATCACTACTTTATCATAATAAAGTGTGATAGGCTTAACCATATCGGGAACATCGTTCAGATCATATGAGACTATTTAGCTATATACAAGTTCTTTTATTGCTTCATAAGAAAAAATATTAACTTGTATATCAAGTTGTACCACCTAAGGTAAACATAGATTTCCATAAATCTTTGTCAAAACAAGTGCATCTCGTAAAGATTAAATATTTAACCCTATACACAAAATTATATTTTCTCATTAAACAAAAATATTTTAAGAAAGATTTTAATTTTCCACGCAATGATCATACCATTGGGTTAACTGATATATGCTAACCAATTTTACTATAGATCAAATGTTATGTCTCATTTATACACCAAATTGTCTCCCACCTAAACGTAGCTAATCAATCTTATGTTCTCAACATTTTGAGATGTCTGAAGACACACTTCCTTACACAAGATAAACTTCACGTAAGAATGACACGTTATCATTTTTTAAGTACTGCATCATATACTTGACAACAATTATGTGTGAGACATAAACAACATTTTGTCCTTGAAATCTCTATTTATAGGACATATTAAGTAATTTAAATCATTCATTTGGAATTGGTTAGGTAGTCAAAATTTTATGTTGGATTGAAATCTTACATCATTCGCAATGAGTAATATGTCATCCACATAAAATATGAGAAAACTCCACCAAACAATTACTGCTTTTCTTGTCTATACAAGATCATTAATATTTATTCAAAGTCATAGTTTTTTATACTTTTATCAACCTTACATTAAAAAATATAGTAATCAAATTCATTTCATAAATGAACATTTACTACTTGCGAACCTTTTGCTTCTGATTTTTTAAAATGAACTCATGTAATTGATTTGTAGATACATTCTTTCAGATTTCTTTTCAGAAAATATTTCTTAAATCTTCATTTGACATATCTCATATGCAACTATGAATTACGGAATGCTTATAGACTCTATTATGACAACAAATGACAAAGATCACTCATGGTTTACTTCTCCCACTATATTTGCCATTAGTATTATTTTGAAGATCTATACCTTCTTATTTACAAATCTTTTACTTTTGTAGATATACTCAGAACCTATGGGTTTTACCCCATCACGAATTTCTACAAGTTATAGATAAAGATGAAGTACATATACTCTATCTCGAGATTTATGATTTTGGTCTACTAGTCTTTGTCATTGACCCTCATTTATACTTTGAGGTAAAAAAGCCCTACATTTCGTCATCTAATACGACAACTTAGGTTTCATATAAGCTCTTGTAACGGTCGGGTCATCTCGTATTTCTCCCACTACGATCTTGGTAAAAAAATCATTAACAACCTTAATGAGATTTTGGTAAGTGTAACTCATCCTTTTAAATTCTATAATTTTATCCCAACAAGTGTTGTCGTAGGGTAGGTCAAGTATTGGAAATAAAATTACAATCCTATCCTTCCCATGAGATTCACCCTGATATTGACCCATGTAAACACCTTATAGGGGGACGGTCCAAAAGTCACCTCGATCCCCCACATGAATCTCACGTTGTGAATCCCTAATAGAGACCGTAAGATTATCTTGACATATGTATTTCTCCCACTAAGTATTTTGAAATAGGGTTTTTTATTACTTGGACAAATTAGGGTAATCTCATTTATCTAAGTTTTTCAATCTACCCTTTCATAACCCTTATGTTGGTTAGATTGATTTTAATGTGAATTGCCAAGTATATTAATTATTTAAAATTAATCACATTATGAGTTTGCTTAATGAAATTAAATAAAATTGGACTAATTCAACCCCCAGGCCAGTTCCCAAGTAGAGGTGTTCCTTTTCCGTCAACTTAAGTACCTCACCGAGTAACCTTTCTTAGACAGGGTTCCCTTATAGTCAATTTTTATTTCAAATTCATTAATCTTTAATTAACTATTAGATTAATGAATTTCAGTGAATTTTAAGTAGTATTTTTAATCAAATTAAAAATTATTTCACCATAATCTTAAAATTTTACCATTAATTTTAAACCCTTTAAAAAAAATTAAATGATTATCATATATTCTAATATTATTAGAATAAAAGATAAACTAAATTCAAATAATTAAATTATTTAAATAATGAATTAAATTATTTAAATAATGAATTAAATTATTTTTTAATTAAGGAAAGAAACATTTTAATCTCATTGGGAAATTTTCATAATCTTTATTATGAAAAAATGAATTTATGTATCTTAATCTCATTGGAAAATTTTCAATATTATGAAAAGATGGATTTCTATTAGAAATCAAATATTTTAATCTCATTCGGAAACATTCATAATTTTTATTATGAAAACATGAATTCCTATTAGAAAGTAAATATCCTAATTGATTTTTCAAATAGAGCCATTATATTCAAATATAAGGAAAATATCATCATATTAGGAAAACATATAATCACATTAGGATAACATCTAAACTATACTTTTTCAAATATAACAATTATATTTAAAATAATTAAAATGCATGATCATGTTTAACGTATAGTGGAATTTTAATCTACATGACTTACTTTATGCAATTAAGTAATATATTCATTGACTAGAAAAAGAAATATTCATGCCTCATTCACTCGTACATATTTAGAAGTTTAACTTTCATGTTTTTAATAAAATTTACATTTCCAATAAAATCATTTAAAAAAAAAAAAAATCATGCACCATCAATTTGTACATATTTTTCATGTTTTTTTTACCTAAAAAAAACACAATTTCATAATAATGTTTTTGCATCATAATCATTTCAAAAAAATATGCATCACTCACATGTACATATCCTAAAGTATTGATGGAGCGTAAAACGCTGCGGAAGTGATTTGGATCGTTGATACTCTAAATTCATCAATTTAACAAAATGAAAACATGCTCGAAACAACGAAATAAAAGAAATAAGAACACATACCCTTGTAGTTCGAATTTCTTCAATTCCGCCGGTTGAATCTCCTCACGAACTCAACGAACCTCCTCTCGAACTCTTCGAGGACCACCTCCAGTAGTCCCGCTATCCTCGGGCCGAGCAATGGAATGGTGGGACTCTTTTACAAGAGAAGAAGTGGAAGAGAAATGAAATGATCTACAGGTGAACGAGAATGGTCTGAAAGCTTGAGGTTTTTTAAAAACTAAAAAAAACAAACTTATTTTTTTTCTTGATTTTCAAATCCTCAAAGGCAGAAGCTAGAGCAAAAACTCAATCAAATTGAGTTTTGTTTTTATTCTTATAGCCATGAACCAACCAAAACATGTATATATATATTTTTTTAAAAATTTAATTCTTAATTAATTTTATATAATAATAAATATTTTATTAATTAAACTTTTTAATTAATAAAAATATATATATATTAATTAATTAAACTTTTAATTAATTAATATTATTTAATTCAATATCAAATATTAATTAAATAATATGGCTAATCCTGATTTTCGAAAACCGACCTTTTGCACATGAATCCCTATTCATGTTTTAGACCATTCTCATATTTAAATCATATTTAAATATGTCCATCATCCTTCCAAAACCGAATTTGAATAAATTGAAATTCTTTTTCTCTTATATTGTTGCAGGGCTTTATCCGAGCTAGCCAAGAGAAACTAAAGGACCTACAAATTATGAGCTTCAACGATACGAGATTATCCGGCTACACTCTTTTAACCAACTAATCAACATTCGTTAACCCCCTGAAACTCCACTAAAGTCCAAGGGTTGCACTCTCCTCACTGTATATATATTGTCCTCTTGATATAACCATCATAGGCGAGTCGATCCTTCACAAGTCGTTCGTAATCACAGCGGGTCATTTATATCGTTTAACCCATGCATTACATCTTGTTTCTTAAGTACCACTGACACCTATAATGAACATTAGATCTGTGATCCAATCAAATATCATAACCCTCTCTAATCAGGAGAGGATGGGCTCAATGTTCAAGTCCTAGAGTCAACTATTAAGGGAACAACCTCTCTACTATCCCTAAAAGAGGGTAAGAGTGAATTCCGTCTTGCTATACTATGTCCCCAGCTACCTATTCGAGTTTATCCCCAAGATGGTAGGCTTATTGAGTCGGCGAACTGGCCACTCTCACCCGTGCAAGTCAAAGGATAAGCTCGAATAAACAGGAGTTCATAACAAGCTCAGGATTGAGATCGAGTTACCTAGGTCATCATATGAAAAAGTCGGCCTCTTCAGTAAACGGTGTTATAAAGAGAGAGCGACTTGTTTCTCGGTTCAGTTTTATGCAAACTCATTGCACATGACGCCCTCACTCGCACATCTCTATGTGAAACGATTCGGATGACATCGTTTTTTACAATACGAAACGAGCCGCATCCAATAGTGTTATCAGGATAAGGTACCCAGCCTTATCCATATACTATAGACCATTTTGGTTGTCAACTTGAACTTGATCCACATTCATGTCATACATAAAGCTCGAGTACTCAAATTATCGCCAAGGGTGTTTATTATTGGTATAGGTTAATGCAAACACATTTCAATATATTCAATAACAACTTTACTGAATAAACCTTAATAACTTTTTATTGCAAAAAACGAATAATTACATTCACAACTGTTTACAAACTACGAGTTTTAGGACATAAAACCCAACAAACTCCCACTTGGACTAAAACGTCTGTGGTGTACATGCTGGTCGGGAAAACAGAGAAATACAATACATACAAAGTTTCTCCCACTGTCCTACTAAGCAGCTCGCAGTCCTAGACTCTATAGGTGTCCATCAAACACTTTAGCCGTGAGGGACTTTGTAAATGGATCAACAATATTGTGCTTCGAGGAAATCTGTGTGACGATCACATCTCCTCGTTGCACTATCTCCCTGATGAGGTGATACATCCGCTCAATGTGTTTTCCACGCTTATGGCTTCTAGGTTCTTTAGAATTTGCTACTACACCGCTATTATCACAATAAAGGGTGATTGACAAGTTCATGTTTGGAACAATTTCCAAATCTGTCAAGAACTTCCTAAGCCATACAGCTTCCTTCGCTGCTTCCAAGCTGCGACATACTCAGCTTCCATGGTGGAGTCAGCAATACAACCTTGATTTATACTCCTCCATACTATCGCTCCTCCGTTAAGAGTGAACATTGATCCTGATGTAGATTTCCTGGAATCTATATGAGTCTGGAAATCAGAGTTAGTGTATCCTGCAAGGATCAGATCCTTCGCGCCATACACGAGCACATAGTCCCTCGTTCTCCTAAGATACTTAAGGATGTGTTTAACGATTGTCCAATGATCAAATCCAGGATTGGACTTGTACCTACTGACAATTCCTATACATAGCATATGTCGGGTCGTGTACATAGCATGGCGTACATCAGACTACCGACTGCAGATGCATAGGGAATTCGTCTCATATCCTCAACCTCTTGAGCTGTCTTAGGAGACTGTTCCTTAGACAAGTGAATTCCATGCGTAAACAACATCGAACCTTTCTTGGAATTCTGCATTGAATATCTTGATAACACTTCATCAATATAAGACGCTTGAGACAGAGCTAGCGTTTTGTTCTTGTGATTCCTTACGATCTGAATCCCTAGAACAAACTGAGTCTCTCCTAAATCTTTCATTTGGAATTGGGTTGCTAGCCACAGTTTTACATCAGTTAGAAACCCTACATCATTCCCAATGAGTAGTATGTCATCTACGTATAGAACTAAGAAAGCTACTACTTTATTGACTATCTTCTTGTATACACAAGGCTCGTCAATATTATGTTCAAAGCCATAAGATTTGATCGCAGTATCAAACCTTATATTCCAGGACCTAAACGCTAGTTTCAACCCACAAATGGATCGATTGAGCTTGCAAACTTTTTGCTCTTGACTCTGAATTATGAATCTCTCTGGTTGAGCCATATAGATACTTTCCTCAAGATTACCATTCAGAAAGGCAGTCTTGACATCCATTTTCTAGATTTCATAATCATAAAATAATAATAAAATGCGATGGACAAGAGTATTCTAATCGACTTTAACATGGCAACAGGAGAAAAGGTTTCTTCGTAGTCCACCCCTTCTCTTTGAGAATAACCTTTTGCCACAAGTCGAGCCTTAAAGGTTTGCACCTTACCAGCCTGGTCTCGTTTCCTCTTGTAGATCCACTTGCAACCGATAGGTCTTTCACCATCTGGTTGGTCTACAAGATTCCAGACCGAATTGAAGTACATAGACTCCATTTCGAGATCCATGGGTTTGAGCCACTGGTCCTTGTCTACATCATTCATCGCCTGTTTAAAGGTCAATGGATTCTCAACGCCATCATCAAGTATGACGACTTGAGTTTCAGACAAGTCGACGTAGCGGTCGGGTTGTCTAACATCACTCACATTGCGTCAAGGCTTTCTCAACTTTTGAGAAGGAGCGACCTGATCAGCAACCATTGTTGATGTATCTTTAGCTTTCATGGAAAGTTCGGACATAACAATTTTGCTCGACGGTTGATGATCTCTCATGTGGTCTTCCTCTAAGAACGTGGCATTAGTTGATACTAACACCTTGTCCTCTTGAGGATCGTAAAAGAGACCACCTTTCGTTTCCCTGGGGTAGCCTACAAATATGCATAATTTTTAACGGTGGTCCAATTTCTTTGGACTGGGTACCAGCACGTGTCCCGGACACCCCCAAATCCTGAAGTAACGTAAACTAACTTTACGCCCTCTCTAGAGCTCAAAAGGTGTTTCAGAAACACTTTTCGAGGGAACAAGATTCAAAATGTATACAACAGTCTCTACTGCGTATCCCCAAAACGAACTAGGAAGCTGAGCATAACTCATCATAGAATGAACCATGTCTAACAGGGTTCTATTTCTCCTTTCGAACACACCGTTCTGCTGCGGTGTTCCGGGAGTTGAGAGTTGAGATATTATTCCATGTTCTATCATATAGTCCTGAAATCTAGTATCCATATACTCTCCACCTCGATCAGATCAGAGGGTTTTTATCGATTTACCTAACGTGTTCTCAACCTCTGCCTTATGCTCAATGAACTTTTCAAGATTATCGAATTTACAATGCATTAGGTAAAGATAGTCGTACCTAGAATAATCGTCAATGAAGCTGACAAAATATTCATACCCTCCTCGTGCTTTGACATTCAAAGAACCGCAGAGATCTGAATGCACGATTTCTAGAGATTCTTTGGACCTATGACCTTTTTCAGAAAAAGATCGTTTAGTCATCTTGCTATCAAGATAAGACTCACATGGCGGTAAAGAGTTGTCCCCTAAACGATTTAGGAGACCGCTCTTAACCAACCTCCTAATTCTATTGAGATTAATGCGGCCTAGTCTCAAGTGCCAAAGATAGGTACTCGGAGAAAGTTTTTGCCTTTTAGTTTGAGTTTCAGCTGTTTTAAACATCTTGATGTTCAAAATAGCTTCAGCCTTTGTTGGTCTTAACACATATAAGTTGTTTTCGAGTTTAGCAAAACAAATTTGTACACCTCTTTTGCTAATGACTGCTTCATTATCTGCAAAAGATACTTTATACATTTGTTCTAATAAACAAGAAATAGAGACGAGGTTTCTTTTGAAGCTAAGAACCAATAGTACATTTTCAAGTAAATTGAAACTATCTCTATATGACAACTTTACAGCTCCCATTGCTTTAGCTGAGACAACCTCTCCAGTTCCAACTCTGAGAGTTATCTCACCTCGAGAAAGCGGCTGCCAGGAACTAGTTTCCTGAAACGAAGAACAAACATGATTAGTGGCTCATGAATCAAGAATCCAAGTATTACTATCATTTTCCACTAAACATGTTTGAACAACCAGTAAATCATATTTACTTTGTTGTTTCTTCTCAACATTGCTCGTCATGAGGGTATCATTATAGACCAATAAGAACAAATGTCCAAACATCGCCTGTAATGAAGACATGATTTCCTTAGCGGAAACCATAACCTCATCCTTCTTGACTAACATATCACATATGTTGGCCAAGATGTAGACTCAAGCTTTATCATTAGCCCTCGTCCATCTATCGTATGCTTCTCGAACTATTCGAGTTGCTGACGAGCTGAGAGGGGGAGGACAATCCTCTGTTAAGACAAACCTGAGACCATTTCGAACGAGAATCATATTCAAGTTTGATTTCCAGATTACGTAGTTATCGCCAGTTAACTTAACGGAAGCTAACACGTTATCGAAAGAGCTAGACATGCTAAAAAAGAATGTAAATCTATTAGTGAAACGATTTTAACCTATTTAAAAACCAATCAAGAGATTTAGTAGAAAATAAAGTACCAAAAACTCTTTATTAACTCGCAACGATACTTTAGTGAGTCAGAATAATGGTCGCTACCGTAGGGCAGTCAAACATTCTTTCACTAAACCAAGACATTCTTGACTAAATGCTAATACGAGAATAACTCTTATTCCTATAGCATCTTAGTTACCGCTTTTGATCAAGATTTACTAACTCCTTAGCAAATTCTGTAAGTGCGACCCTCCATTTTTAGAATTCATAGGACGACCCCAACAGTGCAACCGTTGGGAATGACCCTATGTTTCTTTATCCATAAATGGTGACCGAAATGTTTCGACTCCCATGAAACGACCCTCCGTTTGGATGGTGCCCCTAGGGCAGCCTGCAGGCAGAACATGGGAATCTCACGGTTCAATCCAATCGAGGAGACCGCAGGATGTACTGACGTACTTCCTTCTCCCACATACTATAAATACTTTCTCCATTCACCTTGCTATTGAAAGATGCAAACACCACCCGTCTGGAGATTCCCTATTGACATCATGAGGTCGAGCATAATTCTCACATTGTGAACTTCACGGAGAGCGTAGGAGGTGAGCGATATATCATATATTCCTTTTCAACACCTATACTAAGTATTTAAGACGGTTTAGGGTAAATTACTCAGGTTTTATCCAGCTAAGAAAATAAAACCTTAAGTCTAGGTAAACTTATTTTACCTTAGATGTCTAGGTTATAAACACTTTATTACCTCACACCACTCACGCATGCTCATAAAGTCGGGTTAACTTTACTCAAGTACCGGGTCGATCCCCAGGTAGGAGGTATTTCGTCAACTCAAATACCTCCAACCTTCGACAAGATTTCGTCGGGTGAGTTTCTTGTAACCTTAGCATTTACAAGATATCGATCTATTCATCTAATGAAATGGATCGAATCATTTAACCCTAAATGAACATGCTTTTGTCTTTGTTATAGATTTTAAAAGTCTATGTCAATTTACAACGCTTTGCAAAACTTAGACTTACTACAACAAACATCTACACGCTTCTCAAACATGCATACAACGAAATACACTTTAGACGTCCATTCAGAAACAATTTCTATATTAAAATACCCACCAAGCTTAAATTGATGCAAATTGAGTGATCAAAATACGCTCTAAATTGATGGAGCGTAAAACGCTGCGAAAGCGATTTGGATCGTTGATACTCTAAATTCATCAATTTAACAAAACGAAAAACATGCTCGAAACAACGAAATAAAAGAAATAAGAACACATACCCTTGTAGTTCGAATTTCTTCAATTACGCCAGTTGAATCTCCTCACGAACTCAACGGACCTCCTCTCGAACTCTTCGAGGACCACCTCCAGTAGTCCCGCTATCCTCGGGCCGAGCAACGGAGTGATGGGACTCCTTTACAAGAGAAGAAGTGGAAGAGAAATGGAATGATCTACAGGTGAAGGAGAATGGTCTGAAAGCTTGAGGTTTTTTAAAAACTCAAAAAAACAAACTTATTTTTTTTCTTGATTTTCAAATCCTCAAAGGCAGAAGCTAGAGCAAAAACTCAATCAAATTGAGTTTTTTTTTCTTCTTATAGCCATCAACCAACGAAAACACACACACACACACACACACACACATATATATATATATATATATATATATATATATATATATATATATATATATATATATATATATATATATATATATTATTTTAAAAAATTAATTCTGAATTAATTTTAAATAATAATAAATATTTTATTAATTAAACTTTTTAATTAATAAAATATATATATATATTAATTAATTAAACTTTTAATTAATTAATATTATTTAATTCAATATCAAATATTAATTAAATAATATGGCTAATCCCGGTTTTCTGAAAACCGACTTTTTGCACATGAATCCCTATTCATGTCTTAGATCATTCTCATATTTAAATCATATTTAAATATGTCCATCATCCTTCCAAAACCGAATTTGAATAAATTTAAATTCTTTTTCTCTTATATTGTTGCATGGCTTTATCCGAGCTAGCCAGGAGAACCTAAAGAACCTACAGATCATGAGCTCCAACGATACGAGATTATCCGGCTAAACTCTTTTAAGCGAACTAATCAACATTCGTTAACCCCCGGAGACTCCACTAAAGTCTAAGGGTTGCACTCTCCTCACTGTAGATATACTATGTCCTCTTGACATAACCATCATAGGCGAGTCGATCCTTCACAGGTCGTTCGTAATCACAACGGGTCATTTATACCGTTTAACCCCTACATCACATCTTGTTCCTTAAGTACTATTGACACCTCTAATGAACATTTGATCTGTGATACAATCAACAGATCATATCCATCTCTGATCAGGAGAGGATGGGTGTTAACTCTCCAAATGAGAGTTATTTAGGTCTTTACTTGCTAAATATTCATGAAGTCTTTTGAGCAATATTTCAGATATTATCAAGCATAATATGTGATTATTAGTGACATTTGTGATGTGGTGTTAAATTAATGCTTATGTGGAAAATTTGTGCATAAGTGTGTATTTGGTGAAAAAATGTCTAAATAATGCCTTTCAGGAGTGTCGCCGAAGTCTTGCGAAGAGCGCAATAGGATAAGAAGAAGGGCAGCTGAAAACAGAGCTTTGCAATCGCAACGCGCCAGCAAAGGTGGAGTCTTTAAGGAACTTTGTGATCGCAACGCAATCGCAATACTTATACTATCCTCTGCTGCGTTTTTTTTAGACGTCGTCCCCTTCCGTATCTGCCACGTCTGAATTTGTGTCCTCCAATTAGGATAGAGAGCTGCGATTAGGGTACGGATTATGGAACTTTTGAGGACCATATATATAGAACAAGATGGAAGAAATAAAGTAGAATCACAACCTACCTCAGAAAAAATCGGAAAAGTCCAAACCCCAAGAAATATCCTCTCCATTGTTGGATCCAAGAAAAAGCTTACTTGGTGTTCAGAAATTCGAAGGAAGAATAGAAGATTCATGTTCTCTTCTGATTTGGGGTTTCCTTCCAAGACAAGTTACTCTTCTCCTTCAACCGAAGCAAAAAGTGGACGAGCAGATCTTCTCCTACTCTACTATTTTATCACTGTCTTGTAGCTACGGTTTTAGTATTGTCTTGAACTTCCATCTGAACTATTGCTGAATTTGCTTATCATGTTTAATATATTCAAGATTTTTGAAGTTTTGTTGAGTTCTTCCAATATCATGAGTGGCTAGGGTTATAAAGGTTTGCTAGGATGAATCCGTAGGAAATAAATATGTGATTTCAGCATGTAAATAAGCATGAATGCACTGAGTGAGTGTGAGCTTCAACCCATGAGTGTTTTCGACCGACCATCCATTATACTCTAAAGAGTTCCTAACCTCCGGAAGGAGTAAGAACTCCGAGTCACTCACCCATGTTAAGCCTTTCATGGTAAACAGAGAGTGGTCTAGGAATAGGCACATTCCTAGCACGTTTGGTAGCATGAAGATATAAATAGGTTGTTAAACTTACTTGGATATGAGTAAATTAAGAACCTAAAGCATATAATCGGAAGATGTATGAGATCTAGCTAAACGGTGCATCCTAACGTTTGTTTGCTGCTGAATGACCATATTGTATGTCTACGAGAGGATTCCTAGCTGATCTTGCTGTTTTATCTTAGAACTTACTTGTTTGTTAGTCTGTTGCGAAAGTCTTGTTAGACCCGCAATACTGTTTTCACTCTGCACAATAGTTATCACTTTTAGACTGTAGTCATCTTAGTTTTTACCTTGCATTGTTTTAACTTTGCGTTTTCTTTGCGTCCTTTACAATTTTGTGTCTCGAAACAACCCCCATATCATCCCTGGTTACCTTTTCTAATTTAACACGCATAAAAATCGTCGCTTATTCAACTTAGTCATCTTAGTTTTTACTTATCACTTGTTGCAGACCGTGTATACTTGCATGGTTATTTGCTTAAATTAATCAATATATAACCCCGTTGAGCAAAGCAACAAGTTTTTGGCGCCGTTGTCGGGGACTCTGTTGAGTAAAAAAAAAACGATTTGTGTTACTTTAGAAAGAGCTTAAATGATTGGAGCTAATCTTTTGTTTCCTTTTTGCAGGCACTAACAATGCTGGTTTATGAATGAGCTTCCAAACTGCAAATTCGAGTTTGATCCCGAGCCTGAAAGAACTCTAAAGAATAGAGTTAGAATTAGAAGGGAAGTTGCGCTACGTTTGAATCAGCAAGCTCCAGTTCCACCTGAAAACCAACCAGTTCAAGATCAGCCTGAATTTCAGCACGTTGTTGACCAAGCAGAACCAGTACTAACTGAACCGCAACCAGTTGAAATGGAAAGACCAGAAGAAGCACCAAATCGAGCACCTAACGCTCGCAATCCCATTGACATTGCGAATGACAAGGACAGTGCTATATTATCCTACCTTGTGCCGATGCCAGAGGAGCTCAATCCGAGCATAATACGCCCAGAAATTATAGCTCACTCGTTCGAACTGAAACCTGTGATGTTTCAGATGCTGTCAACAGTAGGCCAATTCTTCGGTGTTGAGAATGAAGACCCTCACAATCACTTAAGGAACTTCCTGGGAGTGAGTGACACCTTTGTCATTCCAGGGGTGCCTCAAGAGGCTTTGCGTCTGTACCTATTCCCGTACTCGTTAAGAGACAAGGCCAAGACGTGGTTAAATTCTTTTCCATCCGGATCAATTGTCAACTGGACGGACTTAGCTGTGAAATTTCTGGTGAAATATTTTCCTCCAGATAGGAACTCCAACTTTCGTGACGACATCATCAAGTTTAAACAATCTGAGAATGAATCTCTGCATGAAGCCTGGACCAGATTCAAGGATCTTCTACTCAAATGTCCACATCATGGCATCCCATGGTGCATCCAGATTGAAGTGTTCTTCAAAGGATATAATCCCAGCACGCGGCAAGTCCTGAATTCTTCAGCTGGAGGATTTATGCTGTCTAAAAGCTATAACGAAGCTTATGAGATTTTGGAGAAAATTTCAGCCTCACACTATCGGTGGTCAGATGATCCTGTAGAGCCGAATAGAAGGAAAGTTGATGGACCAAAACGTGTGTTTAATTTGGTTCAATAACCTGCAATGAAGTTTATGGTCAAGTGCAAGTATACACTTGTCAATCAAGTAATAATTTGGAAAGTATTCCAAGTATCGTATCCCAAGAGACTGTTGAAGAATTTAGTTTTAGAAAGAATTTGTTTTTCGAATGCAATGAAAAGTAACAAAAATAGATTGATAATGTTTGGTTGGTTTTGGGTTGAAAAGAAATAATAAAAACAGGGATCCAATCATGTTTCAGCCCTAAGTTGAGTTTACTTGACAGCCTGTGACCACAGAGTCACCACATAGTACCTTATGCTTTTGGATCAGATTCGTCTCCTATTCAGCCTCTTTGCAAGTACCTTTAGGAGTCTAAGTCATTATACTCACGGTCCAGTGGATAATGTGATCTTAGATGGTTAAGAATGTAATCATATTGATCCTATAGTCTTTTGCCCCAATCATCAAGGACAATCGACGAAATCCTATTCCTAGGTTTTTCTGCTATATCACCTTTACGAGAGCCGTTAATTGCCCGACCTGTCCAGTATCGACATTAACATTTCATGCTAATTAAGTGATCAAATTAATATAACATTTTTGCATATATTCAGTAAAGGACGAACCACATAAGGCATAAGGGGTAAAACCGTAATTTACAGCTGTCAAGCTAGCTCATTTCTTAACGGGCATTCACATAATTGAATCCCTTAGGAAAACTTAGCTCATAATGAGAACTAGACTAAAATACTTCATTGAAAAATAATGCATAAGTACAAAAATTGCTAAAAGGGTCAAATGGTAATTTTACTCGAAAATTAAAGATAAAATGAAAATGGAATAAAAACATAATGTAAATAATAAATAAAGGACAGAATTGGAATAACAAAGGTTTTGAACTGAAAATTAAATTATAAATGCGAAAGTTGCTAAAAGGGTAAAATGGTAATTTTGCATGTAAAGTTAAGAACGGAAATAAATGCGAAATAAAAACAGAATGTAAATAGAAAATGTGCAGAATTAAATAGAAAGTAAATCTGAAAATTTTCCAACTTTCTCTCTCTCGAACTCGTGGACAATGGATGAATGGTCTCTACTCGCTCGATTCACGTCGTCAATGCGAATCGAATCCTCGCAGCACCTTCCTCTCGGAGCTGGCTGAAGTAGAACTTTTACAGAGGAGTGGTCCGCTCTTGTTTGGACTTTCGGGAATTTGGGTGAGTTCTTCGAGAGAAAAAAGGAGGTTGATCGACTATGTGGAGATTGATTGTTGTAAAGAAATTATCGATGATTTGAATGAAGGCTTGAGGTGCCTTTTATAGGCCTTAGGGTTTGTTTGGAGGTTGCTAAAATGAGGGAGAGATCTTTGAGAAGAGTTGTTAGGTCAAATAGGGAGTTGGTTGGCTGAATCTTTGGAAGATCTTTGACAAAATATCTCAACCAATTTGTTTGACCAGTCAACTGCACTCTGTGGCCTCCTATGTGGCCACAAGCTGGGTTCTGCACTCTGTGGCCTCTCTGTGGCCACAAGCTGCATTCTGCACTCTGTGACTCCTCTGTGGCCACAAGCTGAAGCAAAATACAGTTTCCCTGAAAATAATTAAAACAACATTAATTCTTATAAAAAAAATGACTCTTTTACCCTCTTAATTGCTTCATAATGACAAAACGACGTTGAACATGTGACTTTCCTATTTTTATTCTTTTCTTATCAATTACATGCACAATTATCTTTAATTTAACTCAAAAAGTCAATTAATGAGTATGCTTTAAAGGGTAAAAACATGACATAAATGACGTTCATCAAAAGCTTATGACGTGGATGCAGTTAGTGCAATGAGCAACCAGATAAATGCACTGACAAACATGATGAAGCAAATGGCTCAGACAAGCATCCAACAGAATGCCAATACAGTGGTGTCTGCTTCAACAAGCGCAGCTGTGGCTAATCAGATAGATGCACTCGTTTGTGGATTCTGTGGGGAGGGTCATGTATATGACTACTGCCCTGCGAATCCAGCCTCTGTGTGCTATGTTGGAAATCAGCAGCAAACAAGAAATAATCCCTATTCAAATACGTATAATCCTGGCTGGAGAAATCATCCGAATTTCTCTTGGAATGGACAGCACGGCACAGGCCAGATGCAAAACCAAACCAGACCAAGTGGACCACCTAGGTTCACTCAACATCAGCAGAATCATCAACCTCCGTACCAAAAACAGCATGTCAGTAATCAGCCTATGGGAACATCAGTGGAAAGCTTGCTGAAGGAATATATAGCAAAGAACGATGCAACCTTGCAAAGTCAGCAAGCATCTTTGAGAAATTTGGAAAATCAAATTGGACAATTGGCAAATGAGCTAAAGAATAGGCCCCAAGGCAGACTGCCTGCTGACACTGAAAATCCTAGAAGGGATGGCAAGGAGCAAGTTCAAGCTATTGAGCTGCGAAGTGGAAGGCCATTGGTGATTAATAGCAGAGAAGTACCAAAGAGAGTAGAGAATGAAGAGTCTAGTGCTCCATTGGATTCTCTGCCTGATATTGACCAAGTGCAACCAAGAGCAAGGAGAAGGGCGAGGCTTGAGCCCATTATTGAGGAACCAGAAGAAATTCCAAGGCCTCCCCCTGTCATTAGGCAGCCAGATTTGCCTCCCTATGTGCCACCACCTTCATTCCCGAGAAAAAAGAAGCAGGAACAAAAAGCTCATTTCCATAAATTTTTAGAAATTTTAAAGCAGGTTCATGTTAACATTCCCTTTGTTGAAGTTCTGCAGTCCATGCCAACATATGTTAAGTTTCTGAAAGACATCATAACGAACAAGAGAGTCATTGAAGAGTTCGAAACTGTTAATCTCACTGAAGAATGTAGTGCAATACTACAGAACAAGCTGCCACCAAAAGAGAAAGATCCTGGTTCTTTCACTCTACCAGTCGAATTAGGGGGCAAGCATGTGGGAAGGGCCTTATGTGACTTGGGGGCTAGTATAAACCTCATGCCTCTATCATTATTCCGACAGCTTGGAGTTGGCGAGGCGCGCCCAACAACTGTTACCTTGCAGCTTGCAGATAGATCAATCTCTTATCCTGAAGGTAAGATTGAAGATATTTTGGTAAAAGTTGATAAATTCATTTTCCTTGCAGATTTCATTATCCTGGACTACGAAGCAGACAAGGAGGTGCCAATCATCTTGGGCAGGTCGTTCTTAGCCACAGGTAGGGCGTTGATTGATGTGCAAAAGGGTGAACTCACAATGAGAGTTCACGACGAAGAGGTTAAGTTTAACGTTTTTAAAGCCTTGAGGTATCCTTCTGACCTTGAACACTGTGCTGCTGTAGATGTGTTGGACTCGCTGATTGAAGACGAGCATGAGCATGAATTATTAGCCAAGCATGTTACTGATTACGCTCAAATTGACTTGAAAGATTTAAACATTTCTGAATTTGTTGATGCATCTGTGAATACCCCTCTGTATGTGTGTATGACCAGTGAAATCTCTGAAAGAACCACAACTCCAATGATACCATCTGTTGACCAGCCACCTCTGTTAGAATTAAAACCACTTCCTGAACATCTTAAATATGCATACTTAGGTGAGAAAAACACATTGCCTGTCATCATTTCCTCCAAATTGCATGAACAGCATGAAAATGATTTAATTCTGCTACTTAAGCATCACAGAAAAGCAATTGGATGGACAATCGCTGACATTAGGGGCATAAGTCCCTCATATTGCATGCATAAGATACTGTTAGAAGAAGGGCATACACCGAGAATAGAACATCAGCGAAGGTTGAACCCCTCCATGAAGGAGGTAGTTAAAAAGAAAATTATTAAATGGTTGGATGCTGGTGTAATCTTCCCAATATCTAATAGTCAATGGGTCAGCCCCATCCAATGTGTACCAAAAAAAGGGGGCATGACAGTAGTGGTTAACGAAAGTAATGAATTGATACCCACTCGAACCGTCACGGGATGGAGAGTGTGTATGGATTACCGGAAGCTTAACAAAGAAACAAAAAAAGACCATTTCCCTCTGCCCTTCATCGATCAAATGCTTGATAGATTAGCTGCCAAGCCTTCTATTGCTTTTTAGATGGCTACTCAGGGTATAATCAAATCACCATAGACCCCAAAGACCAAGAGAAGACAACATTTAAATGTCCATTTGGCACGTTTGCATTTCGCAGAATGCCATTCGGCCTCTGCAATGCACCAGCAACATTCCAACGATGTATGTTGGCAATCTTCTCTGATCTAGTTGAGTCCATAGTAGAAATATTCATGGATGATTTTTCCGTGTTTGGTGATTCTTTTAGCCACTGTCTAGCCAATCTAGGACAAGTCCTCACTCGGTGTGAGGAAGCCAATCTAGTTTTGAATTGGGAAAAATGCCACTTCATGGTGGAGGAAGGCATAGTTTTGGGACATAGAGTGCCTAGGGTAGGAATAGAAGTTGATAGGGCCAAGATAGATGTCATTGAGAAGCTGGTTGAGCCTAAAATTGTCAAAGCCATAAGGAGTTTCCTAGGACACGCAGGGTTTTACAGAAGGTTCATAAAAGATTTCTCTAAAATCGCAAAACCTCTCTGTGAGCTCCTCGAGCTAAATAGAACTTTCATCTTCACAGATGAATACTTTATGGCTTGGAATAAGCTCAAGACTGCCTTAGTAAAAGCTCCAATCATAATCGGTCCAAATTGGGATATGTCTTTCGAATTGATGTGCGACGCAAGTGATTATGCTATTGGAGCCATGCTTGGCCAGAAGAGAGAAAAATTGACACATCCTATATATTATGCAAGTAGAACATTGAATGAAGCTCAATGCAACTACACTACCACAGAAAAGGAGATGTTATCTGTAGTGTTTGCATGTGAGAAGTTCAGGGCATATATTGTGGGAAATAAGACAATTGTGTATACTGATCATGTTGCTATAAAATACTTAATGAGGAAGGATGATGCCAAGCCTCGTCTGATTAGATGGGTGTTACTTTTGCAGGAGTTTGACCTGGAAATCAGAGAGAAAAAGGGATGCGAAAACGTGGTTGCTGACCATTTATCAAGGCTGGAGAGTTGTCGCGAATCTGTCGCGGAGCCCGCAATGCTGGATTCTTTTATTGATGAACATATTTTTGTTTTAATGCATTGCGATGATAATACTGAACCATGGTTTGCTGATATTGCAAACTTTCTGGCCTCGCAGGAGTTACCCGAATTCAATAAAGGGCAGGATAAGAAGAAGTTCTTAAACGATGCTAAAAAGTACCTTTGGGATGATCCAAACCTCTACAAATGTTGTGCGGATGGACTGTTAAGAAAATGTGTATCAGCTGCCGAAGCAAGGTTCATCTTGCAACATTGTCATACAGCTCCGTATGGAGGTCACTTCGGTGGTCAGAGGACCGCTGCAAAGGTATTTCAGAGTGGCTATTTCTGGCCAACGATCTTCAAGGGCGCCCATGATTACACACGTACTTGCAACGAATGCCAACGAACAGGTAACCTCAGTAAGAAGGATGAGATGTCCCTGACATACATCTTGGAGTTAGAACTCTTCGACGTATGGGGCATTGACTTCATGGGTCCATTCCCACCCTCTGCTGGTAATCTGTATATTTTAGTAGCCGTAGACTATGTCTCAAAATGGGTCGAGGCAGTTGCATGTCCTTTGATGACGCCAAAACTGTTATCTAATTTCTTAATAAACATATTTTCACACGATTTGACACTCCACGTGCCATCATAAGTGATGAAGGCTCGCACTTCATAAACAAATCTATGGAGATTGTGTTGGCGAAATACAATGTTAAGCATAGGGTGGCAACACCCTATCATCCCCATTCAAATGGGCAAGCAGAAATTTCTAATAGAGAGATCAAAAGTATCCTAGAAAAAGTTGTCAAACCAAATAGAAAGGATTGGTCTTTTAAATTAGACGATGCATTATGGGCATATAGAACTGCATATAAAACACCTTTGGGAATGTCTCCCTATAGGTTGGTGTATGGAAAGGCATGCCATCTCCCCCTTGAATTAGAAAACAAAGTCTTTTGGGCTTTAAAAGAACTAAACTTCTGTGTGTCTGATGCGGGAACGCTACAGTCTCTGCAATTACATGAATTGGATGAGTTAAGGCACATGTCATATGAAAATGCCAAGATGTACAAGGAAAAAACAAAAAAATGGCATGACAGTAGGCTTAGACCAAAAGATTTCAAAAAAGGACAGCATGTTTTACTATTCAATTCGAGATTAAAAAAATTTCCTGGAAAGCTAAAATCTCGTTGGTCTGGCCCCTTTGTTATCACTAACGTTTTTGTACATGGTGCTATTGAAATCCAAAATTTAGAACAGGGACAGCCGTTTATGGTTAATGGTGCAAGATTGAAGCACTACGAAGAAGAAGACGTGAGGACGCTCTCGGCGTTCCTCTTGTCCGAAGCTTGAGTCAACCAAGAAATGATGAGCATGGGCTTAATTAGAAATATTATTATGCTCAATAGTTTAAGTTTGAAAAAAAAATATATATATATATAAAACAAAAAATGGTTGCCAAATCTGCATATGAAATTTTAATCTCGTAATTTCAATTGAATGTTAAATTAATCGATGTTTTTTTTGTGAATCAAATTAGGGGATGCAGAAATTTCAGAGATTGGGTTTTGTGCAGATCTTGCGGCAGTCGCCAATTAGGGAAAGAAAATCTCCAACGGTCATATTTTGGAGATTTTCGTCATAATTGCTGCATTGCGATTGCGTTGCGAGGCTGCAAAGGTGTTGCCTTTAATTTTTCAAGACTTTATAAATTGGGAAGGTCTGTATAGTTCATTTTTCATTCAGAATCCCAAAGCTTATTCGAGCCCTCAAGAATTTCCCTTTTCCCCCGCTACTGTACAATTCTTCATCCTCTAAAAAATCCATCTCTCTCTCCACAAACAAATTAGCCATGGTCTCGACCAGAGAATCTCTCCGTCCTGAAGCGGGAAGCTCTAAAGCTCCAGCCAATCCGTCTCACACAGCTGAAGAAACTGCGTTGGCTGGTAACGTGCTGATCTCCCTAGCTTCGACAAACAAGGCCAAACCTTCTGAGTTTCATAAAGCAGCCCCTAAAAGAAAAAGGAAAGTCACAGTAGGGAGATGTCCAACGACCAAAATAAGGGAGACAACAATTGAGGAGAAAAGCTCTCGCAACAGCAAGCCTTCATCGGAGAAAGCCATGCAAAGCCCTTCATCTACTACCTCTAAGAAGCGGTCCTGGACCGAGGCTTCTCCTACAAAACAGCCAGATCTCGCGTCTGCCACAGCTGGTGATGCGCAAGAAGAAGATGAAGCCATCAGCCCTCTAAGGGAAGACACTCCTGCTGAGCAAGAGACCGAGAGTAGGCCGCCTACTGTTGAAACCATGGATGAACGCATAGACAGGGTGGCTGCTGAATTGGTTGCCGAATTGGAGAAGGAAGCAGAGACTGTGCCCAAAAAGAGAATCCCAGTGATAGTCAAGGCTAAAAAGCCAAAGGCCTCAATACGAGCTGAGAAGAATAAAGCTTCCCAGAACCCTCAAAATGGAAAAATAAGTTGTCGAAGCAGCTAAAGCAAAGACAAAGGCGAAGGGAAAGGGAAAAATGTTTGCGGAAGATGAGCCTCCAGCCGAGCGATATGTATCTGAGGCAGCAAAAGAAAGGGGATTGTTTTTAATGAACAAGGAACTCCTCCACGAGAGGGGGTTCTTGGATACACTTTCTGACTTGCCTCAATTCTTACGCACGGGCATTATAAATCACGGTTGGGAAGAGCTCTGTAGGCCACCAATCCAAACATATTCAGAGATGGTTTACGACTTCTATGCAAACCTGACTAATACAGAGGGCTGTTACTCCACGGTGAGGGGTGTTGAGGTGGATTTCTCAGCTGAAGCCATCAACGAAATATACGCTCTCAAGGAGCACAAGAACTCAGACTATGCAAAAATAGTGGCCAACCCATCTGAGGCTACTCTAGAAGAAGCTTTGAATGAAATAGGAAAGCCTGAAGCAATGTGGGCGATTTCAAAGCAAGGGAAGCACACCCTTATGAGTGCATTGCTGAAGGACAAGGCTGCCGTGTGGTTCTCCTTGATCCGAAGGAGGATCATCCCAGTCACACATGAAACAACAATAAAAGATGCTTGTAGCTGATTGTGTAATCATTTGTTTGTATGTTGATGATATGTTTATTTTTGGTACAAATCTAGATATATTAGTGAAGCAACGACATTTATATGCTCACACTTTGAAATGAAAGATATAGGTGAGGCTAATGTGATATTAGAAGTTAAGATAAGAAAAATTGTAAATGGCTTTTCTTTATGTCAATCACACTACATTGAAAAGATCTTAAAGTGATTTGATTGTTTTGATAATACTCCGATAAGAACACTTTATGATGCTAGTATGAATCTTATGAAAAATAAGGGAGATAATGTTTCTCAATCTGAATATGCAAAAATAATAGGGAGTGCCATGTTTTTTATGAACTATACTAGACCCGACATTGCATATGTTGTTAGTAGATCGAGTAGATATACACATAATCTTGATAAATACCACTGGACTGCTCTTCGTCGACTATTGAGATACCTTAAAGGTACAAAAATAGATCTTTATTTGCCTTTTTAACAAATTTCCTGCAGTTCTAGAAGAATATTGTGATGCAAACTGGGTGACAGACTAGGACGAGGTGAGCTCGACCAATGGATATTTGTTCTTACTAGGTGGATAAGTTATTTCATGGAAATCAGCTAAGCAGGATGTGCATAGCACAATCCACCATGGAGTCAGAGTTCATAGCTCTTGAGTTAGCCGGGCAAAAGGCAGAATGGCTAAGAAGCCTACTGGGAGACGTACCATTGTGGGGGGCGTTACTACCCAGTTTAATGCATTGCAATTCACAAGTTGCCATAGGTATTGCCAAATATAGTGTGTATAAGACAAGAGAAGGCATTTACGCCTCAGACATGGGGCTGTGAAACAATTATTGAAGAGTGTAATTATCTCCCTGGAGTATGTGAGGTCAGAGAGAAATCTAGCGGATCCTTTCACCAAATGCCTAACAAGCAGAGTAATTCTAGAGTCTTCAGGTAGTATGAGACTCAAACCCTTATAGTGTATCCATAACAATTTATTTGGGTGGTCTTAATAAGACTTGAAAGGTATTCATAGCCCTTTATTTTGGTGGTCTAAATACAGACTTGATGGAGCCCCTGGAAGTTTTCATAGCTCAATTGTTAAATGATATTAGTACAGACTTGATGAAACATTTAACGTGATTGTGAAGGTGTGGTTGCCTTCTATGAAAGAGTATATGGTCTCTTTCTAGAGCTTTCATGGTGACCCGAGTTCTATGTCCATGGCCTTAAAAGCGCTTGATGTTGTATATGTATCGCAGATTCAAGATAAAAACGTAAGGAATAGAGCGTGTTGTGGGAGTCTCAACCTTAATTGATGAAAATTCAAGAGGCAACTCACTCTCTTCAATTAGGTTGTTGCCCTACTTCACTATGCACTATTCCCGGTAACAAGGTAATAGCTCTTTTCCTAAAGCGCTCCGATTCAAATCGTAAGATGTTGTTGTTTAAGCTTATTATTTCTTCTTTGCTCAGATTTTGGTTTTTGTTTTCTATTTTCTCTGTGGTAGTCATTCGTGGGAGATTGTTGAGAATGACTAGCCCATGGACCTTGACCCATTGCAAGCAAAATCCCACATTGGAAGTTTTACAATTGGGAAGTGAGTATAAATAGAGGAACACCTTGAAGAGCTTATAAAAGTGGTTGGTATAGAATAATACTCTCCGTCGTCGTCGTCCATTCGGCTCAAGTTCTTATCTTATTTCCAGCTCCTCTTTGACGAGTGGACGTCCGAGTGAGTGAGGGTGTTGCGTTAATCTTAGGGAGCAACCAGCGATAAACGATTCACACCGAGGTCGTGTCACAATTGCTTTCAAGGTAGTGGTATCCACGACGCAACAATCTTCTTTTCTTGTTTTGTTTTCGACAACAAACTATAACAATTTTTTATTCTTTTAGTGTTAAAATCTTGAAGGGTTTTGTTTTATGAGTAGAAAAAATTCAAATTTAATTGACCTAATTTATGATGGTTTTGAAGGTTTTAAAAGTTCTAGTATTGAAAAATGTTTGGTATTTTATTAGGTACCGAAAAGTATTGGTTTTACCGATTTATACTACATTATTATTGGGTTTTATAAGGTTTTAAACCAAATTTTCATTGCGTTTTTTGTTGTTCAAGAAATCTATTTTCCTTAACTTTTTAGGCATAAATTGTTTTGAAAGGGAAAAAATGGGTAGAAAAGATTGTCCGTGTTTAAGATTAGTCGTTGGACCCTTAAGTTGGATTTTTAGGTTTCTATTTGGTAAATTTTTGGACATATTTAGGTTTCTAATATTATTTATGATTGTCCAAAAAATTGAAATTGGACTTGAGATTGAGAATTGTAGGTTGTTGAATGGAGGAAAGTAATTTCTACATCCCTTCCAAAATATAAATTTTAGTACAATCTATTTTAATTATTGTTATTTAAAGAAATGTTATGTTTTGTATTATTTGAAATTGATCGAAATTATTTGTATGTTATTATTTTAGGTAATTTGAAATAAAAGTGTTTGGAATAGATTCGAGATATTATACAAACTTATTTGTGAGAAGACACTTTTATGGTTTAACATTTTTTTTAAAAAACATGTGAGGTGAGGGATTGAACCTACGACCTCTTGATCACTAGTCGATATATCATGCCGATTGAGCTATGCTCTTGTTGCTTTTAACATTCTTTTAGAATGAAGATTCTGGTCGATTATTTTATCGATATTTCTGATTGAATGAATGAATGATTTGGTGTTACCATATATGAAGTATATATGGTGAGTATATATAAAATATACATATATTTTCTTAAAAAAATACATATTATCTATAAGTATCTATCATGCATATATATCCGTATATTCTCGTATACTCGTATATATAAGTATATATGGTGGGTATACATACAAAAATACACATGTTTTCTAAAAAATAAATACATATGACCTATAAATATATATGTGATATATATACCACTGACAAGTGTATATATGGAGGTATATACTACATGCAAGAGTACATATGGAACATATTCTTTTGGCAAGAGTACCACATTTCTCAAAATATATATATATATATATGTGGTATACGTATATATACTAGTGACAAATGTATATATTAAATGTTGTGTACAATAATGTAACAAAAAAGAAAAATTGAGACAGTGACGACTAATACGAGACCAAAAAAAAAAATGAGGTTAAAATCGTGAAAATAATGAAAAAAAGAATGCTAATTAATTTATGGAGAGAAATATATAACTATCATATTTTTGCAATTTATGAAATAAAATAGAGAATAAAAATTAGAAGTAGTGGCCTTTAATTATCCTATGTTATCTGATGAAACCCGAGGTGAAGTAGGATTGTCAGCATCTAATCAGAAATTGAGAGCGGTGAAAATTTCAGTCCAGAGCTCCGAAGCCAGCCATCTTAGACTACTTTTTTTGGTCCCACTCGGAAAGAAAGAAGACGATCAAAATTCCGCGTACTTTCTCAGCAGCCTTACACAAGTCGAAACGTTAATGGCGACCCCAAGAACTCCGGTGACGCTTTCAGCCCTGCAATTCGCTTGCACAGACGACGTCTCTACTAATGTCGCCACCGCTGAAAGGTATCTATTTGAATTTCTCTAATCTTTATTCTTCTTACTTGTTAATACCTTCGTTTTATCTTCCTGTAACTCTATGCTGATTGCTTCAACTTTTAGGGCACTCAGATTAGGGATTCTTTTCTTCTTCTTTTCATACCTGAGAATTTATATATTTTTGTTTTTATTTTATTACCATTTACAATTTGGTTTTAGTATTTGGCAGTGAATCTAACTGTAGATTTTTTCTTTCTGATTTTTGGGTTTTGAGTGTACATTCAATTTTCATCTATTTTCGAGTTGATTTGTCTGTGTATGTGTTTGAAGATGCATCTTGAACTTCTATTTCTTTGCAGGCTGGTTAGATCGGCACATGCAAAGGGTGCCAACATAATACTAATTCAGGTATACCAACTACGAACTAAATCTATAAGGCCTAACAAACCATTTGGTGGTTTTTTAAAATTGTGTTTGTTTTTTCACAATTTGTTTTCATCTCTCTTAAGGAAACATTAGAATTCACAAAAATTCATCTTTTTTTTTAGTTTCTTTGAAAATCCATAGGTGGAATTAGTGTTTATAGGCTTAATTTTCAAATTGGGCCTAAACTTTTCCATTTGGAAGGTTAAGTTTTAACAAATTCGCTTGCTTTACCTCATGGATTCTCACAGGAACTGTTTGAAGGCTACTACTTCTGTCAGGCACAAAGGGAGGATTTTATTCAACGAGCTAGGCCTTATAAAGGCCATCCTACAATTCTTAGGTAAAGCTGAATTGACAATGACATGTCCCTTTATGTGACATTCAGGATATGTTTGTTTACACTTTATCCATTTCAGACCTCATATCAGAAGCACAGAGATTCATTCTTGACTTCATCTTTTATAGATACTTTTCAGTCAAACTTATTTCTGTATCTGCTTTTTGTCTAGGATGCAACAACTTGCTATAGAGTTAGGTGTGGTGATTCCCGTTAGTTTCTATGAAGAAGCTAATAATGCCCATTATAACTCCATAGCCATAATTGATGCTGATGGGTCAGATCTTGGACTTTACAGAAAGGCCCACATCCCAGATGGACCAGGTAGAAAAAAGCATATATTTCATAACACAATTTTTTTTTTATATTTTTGTTTTTATATCTAACATGAATTTTCTACAGGCTACCAGGAGAAGTTCTACTTTAATCCTGGTGACACTGGGTTTAAAGTGAGTGCTTGTCTTTATTCTTCTTAATATGCTCATTATGTAGAAAATCTGAATTGAATTCAATAACTTGTGGAACTCATCATGAGCCTTTTTGATGCTTGTACAGGTTTTCCAGACAAAATTTGCAAAGATTGGAGTTGGTGAGATACAATTGCTTTGCTTCTTCCACAATTATAAAATTTTACAGTTTGGTCCATAATCTTTCAGAAATTTCAGTTTGATCCTTGATCATTGCAGACACTGTAGCTAGTCGTTAATACTGTCCATTAATAGAGCAGAGTTATATAAAAAAGAAATGTTGGCATGGAGTTGGTGAGATACAATTGCTTTGCTTCTTCCACAATTATAAAATTTTACAGTTTGGTCCATAATCTTTCAGAAATTTCAGTTTGATCCTTGATCATTGCAGACACTGTAGCTAGTCGTTAATACTGTCCATTAATAGAGCAGAGTTATATAAAAAAGAAATGTTGGCATGCGATGTTTTTTTGTTGATTTGTCCTGCATAAATTTATTTATATATTTTGATAAGAAACTAGACTTTCATTAGACATATAAAATTACAACAGGTGATTGGGAATCAACCCAAGAAAGTAAGGGGGATTACTAAGGTTAAAAAAAGAAGAAGAAGAATTGTAATTATAATAATTTTGAAAGAGAGCTCCAAGAGAGACTTTGAAATTAAACACTTCCTAAATTTCTTTGCTTTCTTTTGACCCATCCTTGAAAATTCTAATGTTTCTCTCAATCTAAATCTTTTATGCATTTGCTCATAGGAACTTTCCTTTTCTTTTCAATTGACATCCTTTCTAAAAGCCAAAGGGGCTAATTGAAGAAAACACCATGTCAGTTGAACTTCCACAAGAGAGAAACCAAAGATTTTGAACGTAAGAATAGTAGAGGAATAGGTGATTTTGACTTTCGTCCTTTCCCTTTATGAAATAACATATATTTAAAAGGGGACAAGTTTTAGGGATGCCTTATCCGTGGAACATCTGTTGTGTTTGGCGCATTCTACAGCAACTTCCATACCTACTTGGAAGTCAAAGCGATGTTCCTCTCTTTAATATTTCTAAGACTAATGCACCCTTCATTCTTATGACCCTCTTCCAACAAATCAAGTGGCTATCGAGGTATAACCCCTTGTGGGCCAATAGAAAGTCTCTCATCGAATTTGGATGCCTCCTAAGGGCATATTTAAGCAATGCAAGGGCCAATTTCCACCGAGCAACCAAAAGAGTATGCTTTGGTTAGGTCTCCTGAGGATCCATATTAACACTTGAAAAGCCAGTTTTGTTTAGGTTATCCTTCATAGCAACCACCCAACTCTCTACCTGCTGATGGAATGCAATTTCAATGATGGCTTTGGGTGGCCTTCTTTTATTCTTTCAGTTTGGTCTTAGAAAAAGAATGCAATTGATATCACTACTCTTTTGCTTCCCACCTTCGCATCTTTCAGGAAATTAGTGGAGGGGGCTCTATCTAGAATATGTTGAGAACATCCATGACAAGCATACAAAGGAAAGAGGAGGAAATTGGAAAGGGAGTCCCCTTGTTAAGCCTCTCTTGTGGCTAAAACTCTTCCCCTCAGTTTACTGCTAATAAATATAGAGTTTCGTATTAGAAATGCATTCTTGTGTCCAATCCATTCCTCTTCATTGGTTATTGAAGTCTTTCTTTCCGATGACAGCTAGGAGAAAATCCCAATCAACCAGATCATAAACTTTCTGAAAGTCAATATTGAGCACCAAGCTTCTGTCTTGGAAGCCTCAAGTTCACCAACCACCTCATTTGTGATGAGTACAGACTCCTTTATGTGCCTGTTATCAACAAAAGAAAATTGAACCCAAGATATCGTATTAGTGATGCCATCTTCTACTTGTTATGACTTTCCCCCTAATATTTCGTACACTCTGTGAACCAGGCCTATTGGTCTACAATTGTTGATCATGAATCAATGAAAGACAGATAACCATTTCTGGAATTAGGCAGATGAAGGTTTCCCTCAAGCAATCTCTCAAACATTCCTTCTCAAAAGTATTTGAGAAGACCTTAAGAACATCCGTTTTCATGGTGTTCCAGCACTTCTAAAAAAATTCTCAGAAATGAGGCCAGGGCTTTATTTGCTCCTAAGCTTTGGATTGCTTGAAGGATTTCAGACACTTCAAAGGGCCTTACTAACCCGTAACTAAAACATTTCCTTCCCTTTACATGATATCTGTTGCCACTCTGTGGAATACATTTTCTGAAAAGAGTTCGCGCGATCATCCTTTGAGATTCTATTTTGCTTTTAATCTAGTTCTTTTGTAATTATGCTGTCAATTCTGCAATATACTAGTCCATTGGATAGGTGTCATATAACTCCTTAGCGTTTTTCCTCTGCCTCAATAGCTTGGTTTGCGAGGAGGCACAAACCATTTGCCATTCTGTGGAATAAGGTGGAAGTTTTCGTCCCAGTGTTTCAACAAATCTGTGTTGCATTTTTTTTGTCTCCATCTAATCTCTTCCTTAGCTAGAAGTTCTAGGAGCTTGAGTTTCAGATCTATCCAGATCTCATTACAGGGCTAGTTTCTTGGTCCAAATACCGAACTCTTAAATTCTTAATCAACGTTATTGTATTCCTTTTCACAGATTTATCAAGTCCCTGTAGGTGGTATTCAACTGGGTAACAGCTCCAATTAGCAACTTTTACTTTTGATATATAGAATAACTTGGCCAGCCTTCTACCTGAAAAGAGGATCACCACTCTTTCACCATCTTCTCCAAGCATGATTGAGAAAGCCCAAAAGTTTCAAATGTTGAAGGTATAAAACTTCAAGAGAAATTGGTTTCAAGTAAAATTAGGTAGTGATTAGGCAGAGAAGGGTAAAGCTTGCGACACTCAGTAATTAGGTAGTGATCAGGATGTATTCATCTCCTTTCTCTCAACCCTGAATGGATAAATCCAATATTCTACTCATTGGAGGTGAGAAATCTATCAATAAGTGAAAAGATAGTTAGTTGCCTTCTTATGAACCTAGTGTAGAATTCATTTCAAAGGGGGATCTTGTAAAAGTTGATTTTGTTTCTCATGCTTTTGGTTATATGGTTTCCTAGGATCCTTCCTGTCGGTAAGGTAGAAAGAAACAACTATCTAACCCAAGTTGCTAATTTAAAAAATTGGGTTCTTGAATATTAATAGTATACACATCAATTCCTTCCTAAATACTTAGTAAATATTCCTTAATAGATATCCGAAAAAGGTGAAATTCTTCATTTGGGAGCTTAGTCATTCGTGTATCAACACACATTATAAGCTTCAAAAAAGGCTTCCAAAGCACTTCATATCTCCAAATTGTTGTCATTTGTGTTTAGCAAGTGATGAATCACAAATACACATTTTCAGCCAATGCACTTATGTTGAAAAGTTTTGGATCTTCCTCTTTGATGCATTTGGATGGTCTTTTCCTAGACCGGATAATATTCTCTTTGATCTACATTCTTCTTATGGGTCACCCTTTCAAGAAAGCAAAGAAGATCTTATGGCTTAACTTTATCCGTGCTTTTTTTTGGAATCTTTGGAACGAGAGAAACACTCATATCTTTAGAGACTCTTCCAAAGATACTTGGTGATTCATCGAGTCGACGACATTATTAGCAATATCTTGGAGCAAGTTATACTCTCCTTTTTGTATTTATGATCTTACCACCCTCTATAATCAATGAAGGTGTTTTTTGTAATTATCAGAATAGGATGATTTTGTAACACTCTTTCATAGATCAATGAAATTGTTTCTGTTTCCTATAAAAATAAAAATTCCTTCCTAAATACTTTACATGCCTTTTTATATGTGATACAGACTTAGATCCCACAGTGACGATTTTGTTCACTTTTTAAAAGAAAATTTTCATTTTATTTTATAGATTTGAGTATTACATTCAAAACATGTAAAGATGTTTTAATGCTGCATCTGGTTGATACTAAATGGTGAGGACGATTTGTTTCCATCTCTATACTTGACTGTACTTCTGAAATCAGAACTTTAAAATCTAATTTGAAATTAGCAAAGTTAGTTGGAGGTAACATGTAGTTTTCTAAAAGTTAAGAAATGCATGTAACAGTTGAGAAATTTTTATGAGCAATATTGAGAAGGTAAAGGTGCATTTTTATTTCAGCCATTTGCTGGGATCAGTGGTTTCCGGAGACAGCCAGAGCCATGGTTCTTCAAGGTGCAGAGATATTGTTTTATCCTACAGCTATTGGTTCTGAACCTCAAGATGATGGACTTGACTCTCGTGATCATTGGAAACGAGTAATGCAAGGGCATGCTGGTGCTAATCTGGTAAGTTTCTAGACGACATAATAGCGGACTATATGTTAGCATAAAAAATAGTTTCTGTTTTGCCTATCTATTTTGTTTGTGGGCCTTGCATGAGTTGTCTTTTCTGGAACCCTGGCCTACTAATGAACAATCATTGAACTATCGAGAAGTAAATTTGAATATTGATTTTGCGTGTGTAAAGTTTACCTTAAAAATATCATATTCATTAATACCTTGGATTCTCATTATACTACACAGTCACATACATTTTGTATGGTAAAGAAACCTCATTAGTTTAAAAACATTCAGGTGCCATTAGTGGCTTCAAACCGCATTGGAACGGAGATCATAGAGACGGAGCATGGAAAAAGCAAGATCACGTTCTATGGAAATTCTTTCATAGCAGGTACTGTATAAATCATATGTCAACATCTGCAAAGTTGAAACATCTTGTGAACTGAAGTATGCATAATTGAATTTGTGAGAAGGTATGTCTTAATATGAATGCTTTAATGACAGGACCTACTGGAGAAATTGTTGCTGCTGCTAATGATAAGGATGAAGATGTTTTAGTAGCCGAGTTTGATCTAGATAAAATCAAGTCCAAGAGACATGCTTGGGGAGTATTTCGCGATCGCCGACCAGAGTTGTACAAGGTGCTTTTGACTTTAGATGGCACCAACCCCATTTTATAAACTTCTGTCTTGACCCTGTCAGTTTCCTATTCTAGAAAGTTGGAAAGTTAAGCATAAACAGCTTTCATTCCCCTGTTTATGTTATCAACATGGCTAAAGAAGTATTACATAAATTATTAATTAGTTTTAAAAGTGGAAACAATATGGCTAGCTTCTGTTACAAAAGTTTTTCTTTTTTTTATTACTATAGTTGGTGGGATTGATTTTCTGTGGCCTTTGTACTGAAAGTTCATCCTAATAAAAGCTGGTTTGTCCTTACCACCACCACTTGCCCTTTTCTCCTGCACAAACACAGACTCACAAAATAACCTTTCAAATATATGAAGTATTAGTTTATCGCAGAAGATGGTTATCTTCGATTCAACCACTCTCTAAATTTCATTTTAGTTGGTTCAAAACAAGGCAAAAATTTAGTACCTGAGTAGAAATATCTCCCCACCAAGAAAACAACACAGAGACTCATGAAATAACCTTTGAAATGCTCAAGGTAGTTTGGAGTGCCAGTGAATCTGATTGAAGGTTTATGGCTGCTGCTAGTTCAAAACATTTGAGTTATATTTGCTATCTACTGCCTTATTAACACCTTCTCAATTTCCACCCTGTTTTTGTAGAAACCATTGTGCACATTTCTCAATTTATTTGTTTAAATCATTTACTATAGCTTCATTGAATTTATTGTGATTTTGAGTATCGTAGATGATTATCAATATTCTTAATCATTGTGTTTGTGAAGTTTTTCGCCCCATGGAATTCAGTTGGTATTATCCCAGATGCTGTTTAGTAAAATATGAATGAAACAGAGGACATCAATGTTTCTGAAATTAGACACAGAAATTTCCTAGGGAAAAAGGAAATCAATCACCAGGTAAGAAAAAAGTTCAGAAGGGATATTCATCATTTCAGAGAAGAAAACTTGAAAAGTCTAAGCTTGAAATATTCTATCTAAGAAAGTGATGGCCTCTTATCTTATCATGGCTTCCCAGTACTATTTTCTTGGTTGTTCTCGTTAGCGTTCCTGTGTTCTTCTTCCTTGGCCCCTACGGTTTCCTCTTTTGGTACAAGAATATGCAGTTTCAGACGTCCATTTTCTCTGGAAGCATGTAGAAATTCATGGGTAGGAACTCTTATTTCCTTCAATATAAACCTTCCACCATACCTATAGGATTTGAAACCAACCCAAGGCTTCCCACTCTTTCCCATACAAGAAATTGGTGGAGGAAAATCTTCTGTATTTGCTGATTTGGTCCTCCTAATCATCACAGGCTTCAAATTTGGATGCTGAATCTGTTTTTTTAAGGTCTCTTCCTGCTCTTTCTCTCCCTCCTTCTGCGATTCCTGTCCACCCATCCCCCCTTCTTTCAATTTCTCAACATCATCTAAGCGCCCTTCTGTGTAATTGCTTGATGAGAGGCTAGTGCTTCTCATATGGAAGCTGGAGGATTCGCCATTTGAGAATGGTTCTTTCCACGGGTTAGGGTCAGGGGTATCGGGGTTCGATTCTGTCAAAGAAGTAGAAGAAAAACTCTCTTTGAAATGAAGCTCTCCAAAGATCTCAGTAAATGAGGATGCCGACGACTGGTGGTCGGTCGGCAGAATCTGGTTCCATGATGAGAGGGTTTCAAGAAGGGTTGGACTTTCTGGTAATGGGTTTTCAAAGATGTGTTGCAGGCTTCCACAGGCAGCCATGGCTGGATAGTCTCTACAGTAATTTGCAGAGAGAGAGAGAGAGAGATAGAAGAGAAGTTGATAAAACTGTGTTATATGGTTGAGATGAGATGGGATTTTGTTATGAGGTTTGAATTGATCAAAAGAAGATGCTTTAAAGTAGGTGAGTGTTCCTGTCTTTTTGGGATCTGTTGGTTGGAGTGAAATGTGGTTGAGTGGTTTTACAACCAAATCTTAATTTTGTGGTTATTATGGTATCTGTTTTTAAAATGCATTTTGGAATATATATTCAAATTATAATGTTGGTTTCTTTCTTTTGTTTTTATCTTAAAAAACAGAAAAACATGGCTATAAATGGTTAATTTTAAGTGCCATCTGTCAAATTCAGATAAGAGGTATAATGAAAAAGGAATATATTCACATCATGATTGAATCTATTCTAATCCAGTGCTAATGGGAATAACGATATATTTTTAAATAATAATATGAAAATACAAGTTTTTTTTTTTTTTTTTTTTTTTTTTAATACAAATTATTAAAAATCAATATATTTTTATTGATATTTTGGAATACATTTAAATGTAGGAAAATTGTAACAAATGTCAATTTAGAGTAAAATAATTAAAAATATAGCACTTTTTTTTAAAAAATTGGGATATAGCAATTTCTATCATTATTGATAGTATGGTTTATCACTGATAGAAGTCCATTGTTGATAGTAGTTTTTTTTATAGAATTTTGTCTGTTAATAGTCTATCAGTCTTTTTTATAGAATTTTGTCAGCTGATAGAAATCTATCAATAATAGTCCTAAAGTCTATCAGTGATATCCACTATTTTTGGCCATATTTGCAAAAGATATTTAACAAATTGTTGTTTGTGCAACCAACCCTTTAAATGTTTCCAAGCTCATTCCTACACAAAAAAAAAAAAAAAGGCAAATTACAATTTTGGTCCATTTGGTCCTTAAAGTTTCAAAAGAGCAATGGCGAAAATATCGATATCCATATCGGTAGTTCAATTTTACGGATATATTCATAGATATATCGGAGAAATATCGATATCCACTAAAAATTCTGTAAATCAATATTTTTAAAAAAAATATTTAAATTAATAATTAAGTTCATTTTACTGTCAAATTAAGTTATAGATCTTGTTATTAGTATCTATATCCATATTGAGATTAATAAATGATATTTTTTATGTTTTACCGCTATTTATAAAAGATATTGGAGATATCTATTTATCCTTAATATCTATATCCAACCTTTCGATTTACTGATATATCCACGGATATATCGACATATCCACGAATATTTTCATCTTTGCAAAAGAGACATTAGTCTCTCACGTTATAAAATGATTCTAAATAGTTTCTAACCTGAGGGATGATTAGACCGTTTAATTGCTGATGTGAATTAGATGATGATTATTTGGCAAACAAGAATTATTAAAAAACAAAATTCACAATTAATCCGCTGTCTCTGCTCCCTCTATCGAGTCCAAATCCAACCGCTGCTGCATCAAATCTGCTTGCGCAGCCGAATTCCTCGCCTCTGTTCTCACCAATTCCCTCCCTTCCTCCGCCGTCTCCCACGAAGCCCTCGCCGCCCTCCACAATCTCCTTCTCTCCGACTCCAAATTGAAGTCCCTATAATCCAAAACGGAAACAGGGTTTTTTTTAATTCCTCGACGAAAGTAATGCAACCGGGGTTGGTTTAGAAATTCGTCGAGGTTTTGAAAGATCGGAAATCGGAGCAGAGGTTGAAAGCGGCGTTGAGGGGTTTTGGTGAATTGTGTGAGTGGGGGATGAACAAAGTACAGGCGGTGGAGACGGGTGGGGTTGGGGTATTAGTGGAGATTCTGCTGGTGACAGGGACACATTCATATGTTTAATTTCATTCAAACTTTCCCACATTTGCATTTTCTAAAAGCAATCCAACACAAATTAAATAAAAAAAATTGGGGAAAAATAGAAGAAGAAAACCCCAAACATTGGGGGTACTTCCCATCGTATGTGACGACATTGTTGCAGTTTGATAACTGAATGCACCGAGACGAAATGAGGAAGAAGAAGACGATGACCCACTTCAGTTTTTCTTTTGCTTTTTTCGAAAATGAGTTTTAGAATGACAAAGTGAGAGAGTGCAAATAGCTCAACACCTCTCCGTTTCAAGCGACTGGACAGTGTGATGAACAGAATGTTGAACGGTGAGAGCGGGAGAGAAGATGACTCAAAAGGTATTTAATTAATGTGGGGTGGGCGATTGAACCCAGATGACTCAAAAGATATTTAAGATATTTAATTAACGTGGGGTGTGCGATTGAACCCCTAACCACCTTTTAGTCAAGGACACAATTTTATGCCAATTGAGCTATGCGAACAAGTATAACTCGACTCGCATACTAACTAATGATCAAGAGGTTAGAGGTTCACCAAACCCAACATAACTCTATTGGCATAAGGTTGCACTTTACTAATAGGTACCTTTGCAAAAAAAAAAAAAATTATGGTTCAATTAGATATAAAATTCAACTTTATATATTATAGATCAATTAATTTTAGATTTTTTGAATTTTCCAGGGACCTATCCAATACAAAATTGAAAGTTCACGAGCTTACGAGAATCAAGATTGAAAGTTTTGGAACTTATTAGACACTTTTAAAAATTGAGAGCCCAAATAGACACAAATCTCAAAATTCATGGACTTAACTTACAATTTAACCTAAAAAGTAGGAATATTTGATTCATATAGGTTACTTTTGTATGATTGTTAACATATTAAATGGTTAAACAAAATTGGCCGTGAACTTTATCAGTGAAAGATGTGGCTTGTTGGGTAAAAAATAGTTTGTTGATTCCTTCTCCATATCACCATTTTTTTTTCCAACAATTACGAGGATAGGGGAGTTTAATTAATGCAGGGTGCCTGTGAGGATCAGATAAGAATGTTCGGTTTTATGTCCTAAAACTCGTAGTTTGTAAACAGTTATGTTTGTAATCGTTCTATTTAGCAATAAAGAGTTATTCAGTTTTATTCAGTAAAATCGTTTACTGGAATAAAGTGAAACGTGTTTGTATTAACTTGTACCAATAACCAATACCCATGACGAAGTATGAGTACTTGAGCTTCATGTATGACATGAATGTGGATCAGACTCAAGTAGACAGTCAAAACGATCTATAATATATGATTAAGGCTGAATACCTTATCCTGGTAACACTATTGGATGCAGCTCGCTTTGTATTGTACAAAACGATGTGATCCTAATCGTTTCACATGGTGATGTGCGAGCGAAGGCATCCTATGCAATGAGTTTGCATAAGACTGAACCGCGAAATTAAGTCGCTCTCTCTTTATAACACCGTTTACTGAAGAGACCGACTATTTCATATGATGACCTAGGTAACTAGATCTCAATCCTAAGCTCATTATGAACTCCTGTTTATTCGAGAGTATCCTTTGACTTGTACGGGTGAGAGTGGCCAGATCGCCGACTCAATAAGCCTACCATCTTGGAAAAAACTCGAATAGGTAGTTAGGGACACAGTATAGCAAGACGAAATTCACTCCTACCCGCTTAAGGGATAGTAAAGAGGTTGTTCCCTTAATAGCTGACTCTAGGGCTTGAACAATGGGCGCCCACCATCTCCTGCCCAGAGAGGGATCTGCTCTGCTGGTTGGACCACAAATCAATTGTTCATTAGAGGTGTCAATGGTACTTAAGGAACAAGAGGTAATGCAGGGGTTAAACGGTATAAATGACTCATCTGTGATTACGAACGACCTGTGAAGGATCGACTCACCGGTGATGGTTATATCAAGAGGACATAATATATCTACAATGAGGAGAGTGCAACCCTCAGACTTTAGTGGAGTCTCCGGGGGTTTGACGAATGTTGATTAGTGTTGGGTTTTATGTCCTAAAACTCATAGTTTGTAAACTGAATGAATGTATATATTTTATTTCAATAAAGTTGTGATTGAACTTTAGTGAATTGTGTTTGTATTAACCTATACCAATAACTAACACCCATGACGATAGTATGAGTACTTGAACTTCATGTGTGACATGAATGTGGATCAAGTTCAAGTAGACAGCCAAAAATGGTCTATAGTATAGGGATAAGGCTGGGTACCTTATCCTGGGGACACTATTGGACGCGGCTCACTTTGTATAGTACAAAACGATGTGATTCGAATCGTTTCATGTAGAGACATGTGAGTGAGGGCGTCCTGTGCAATGAGTTTGCACAAGACCGAACCAAGAAATAAAATCGCTCTTTCTTTATAACAACGTTTACTGTAAAGACCGGTTTTTTCATTATGATGACTTAGGTAACTCGATCTCAATCCTGAGCTTACTATGAACTCCTGTTTATTCAACCTTATCCTTTGATTTGTACGGGTGAGAGTGGCCAGATCGCCGACTCAATAAGCCTACCATCTTGGGGATAAGATCGAATAAGTGGCTGGGGACGTAGTTGTGCGAGATGGAATTCACTCCTACCCGCTTTAAGGGTTAGTAGAGAGGTTGTTCCCTTAAGTGATGACTCCAAGTCTTGAACAATGGGCCCATCCTCTCCTGATCAGGGAGGAATCTGATTTGATGGTTGGACCACAAATCAATTGTTCATTAGAGGTGTCAGTGGTACTTAAGGAACAAGATATAATACAAGGTTTAAACGGTATAAATGACCCGTTGTGATTATGAACGACCTGTGAAGGATCGACTTACTGATGATAGTTATATCAACAGGACACAATATATCTACAGTGAGGAGAGTGCAGCCCTTGGACTTTAGTGGAGTCTCCGGGGGTTAACGAATGTTGGTTAGTTCGGTTGAAAGAGTTTTGACCGGATAATCTCGTATCGTTGGAGCTCATGATCTGTAGGTCCTTACGGTTCTCCTGGCTAGCTCGGATAAAGCCGTGAAACAATATAAAAGAAATGAAAAGAATTTGAATCGTTCAAATTCAGGTTTGTGGAAGAAGGATAGCCATATTTAAATATGATTTAAATATGGACATATTTAAATATGATTTAAATATGGACATATTTAAATATGATTTAAATATGAGATTGGTCTGAATACATGAATAGGATTCATGTGCAAAAAGTCAGTTTTCGAAAAACCGGGTTTAATTATATTATTTAATTAATATTTGATATTGAATTAAATAATATTAATTAAAATATATATATATTTTATTAATTAAAAACTTTAATTAATAAAATAATTATTATTATTTTTAATAATAATAATTTATAAATATATATATATATATATATATATATATATATATATATATATATATATATATATATACACATGTGTCTTACATGCAAGAATGTAAGACACATATATATCATATATACATGGCATATATATTTTTCGTCAGATCAATAATAAAAAAAAAAAAAAAAAAGTGCTTAGTGCACTTTGGGGTTTACAATGAAATTGTGAATTTCATTTTGAATCTCTCTCTCTCTTCATCTTCTTCCTTCGGCTGAGCTCTCTGTAAAGAAGAAAAATTGTTTTTCTTCTGTGAGCTTCTTCCTCCTTTTCTTTCGTAAAAGGAGTCCCACTACTCCGTTTCTCGGCCTGAAGATAGCGGGATTACCGTGGGTGGTCCACGAAGATTTCTTGAGAAGGCTCGTTGAGCTCGTGAGGAGTTTCTGGCAGTGAAAATTGGAGAAATACGAACGACAAGGGTATGTGTTCTAATTTCTCTTTTTCATTGCGTTTGCATGTTTCCGTTTGTTTAAATTGATGAGATTAGAGTATCTATGATCCAAATCGCTTCCGCTGCGTTCCATCAACGCTCCATCAATTGGTATCAGAGCGTTTTTGGCCACTCAATTTCAATCAATTTAAGTTATGGTGGGTTTTATTTAGAAATTGTTTCTGATTGGATCCTACAGTGAATATCGATTTTGGCATAGTTTCTTTTTGAATTTCAAAATTTGTAATTGCCCGAGATTGTATGGGCTTTAATGTATGCTAAAGAGTCTGTATTTTTTAGAGTCATTAGAGTCCATATAGGTTTCTTTGTGAAAGAAGTTTGAGTTTGAAACTCGCCGAAATGTTCGGTGTAAGTTCAAACTCGTTCTAGGCAATACGAGGAGAAATTCGAAGAAAATTTGGCAGAAGCGTTCGGAGGAAGCAAGTTGGTCAAAGGCGGTGCGAAGAGTTCGAAGTCCGCTCAAGACGTAGCTTGTTGTTCAAGCTTGTAATAAATTAGTTATTGCTTGTTAAATGCCAAAATCGATCCACTTTAGTGTGTTTAATTAATTATGCATTGCGAATGTATGTTTTAATTAAATTCCATGCTTGTATGTGCATAACGTATGCCATATAGATTTAAAATCCCACCGTATGAAGCATGCTTCATGCATTGAAAATATGTTATAAGTGTTATAATATATCGTATGCATATTTGGCAATTCATGAGTTTTGATATAAAAGTTATATTAATTTGTGAATTAGTTGTTGTTAGTTCAATAGAATAATTGATATAAGTGTTATATTAATTATGAAATTGAATCAACAACATAGGTTGTCCTAATTTTATGCACATGGTATGTTATAAGTGTTATAATATATTGGATGCATGTTTATTCATGAGTATTAATATAAGAGTTATATTAATTCATGAATTAGATGTTGTTTGCTTAATAGAATAATTGATATAAGTGTTATATTAATTATGAAATTAAACATCTAACATTAGATGCATTTTGTTTGTTATAAGTGTTATAATGTATAGGATGCATGCTTAATTTAGAGTATTGATATAAGTGTTATATTGATTATGAATTAAGAGTTGAATGTTTAAGAGCATAATCGATATAAGTGTTCTATTGATTATGAAATTAAATATTCAACTTGTCATGCCTTAGTGATGCATGTTTGAGAAGCATGTAGAAGTTTGTTGTAGTTAGTCTTAGTTTTGCAAAGCGTTGTAAAATTGGCATAGACTTTAAAAATCTATAACAAAGACAAAGGCATGCTCACTTAGGGTTGAATGTATCGTTCCGTTTCATTAGATGAATAGGTCGATATCTTGTAAATGCTAAGGTTACAAGAAACTCACCTGGGGACATCCTGTTCGAGGTTGGAGGTATTTAAGCTGACGGTTTACGGAACACCTCCTACCTGGGGACCATCCGGTACTTGAGTAAAGTTAACCCGACTTTATGAGCATGCGTGAGTGGTGTGAGGTAATAAAGTGTTTATCACCTAGACATCATAGGTAAAAGTTTGTTTTACCTAGACTTAGGTCTTATTGTCTTAGCCGGATAATGCCTGAGTAATTTACCCATTCCGTCTTAAAATACTTAGTAGAGGTGTTGAGAAGGTATATATGATATGTCCCTCTCCTCCTACGTTCTCTGTCAAAGTTCACACCGTGAGAATTATGCTCGGCCTCGTGATGTCAATAGGGCATCCCCATTCGGATGGTATTTGCATAATTCAAGAGCAAGGTGAATGGAGAAAGTATTTATAGTAAGTGGGAGAAGGAAGTATGTCAATACATCCTGCGGTCTCCTCCATTGGATTGAACCGTGAGATTCCTATGTTCTGCCTGCTAGGTGCCCATAAGTGGTACCGATCCATTCGGAGGGCCGTTTCATAGAAATCGGAACATCTCAATCACCATTTATGGATAAAGAAACATAGAGCCATTCCCAACTTTGACATTTCCATTCGGTTGCATCGTTGGGGCCGCCCTATGAATTCTAAAAATGGAGGGTCACACTTACGAGATTTGCTAAGGAGTTAGTAAATCTTGACCAAACAACGATAACTAAGATGCTATAGGAATATGAGATATTCTGGTATTAGCATTTAGTCAAGAATGTCTTGATTCAGTGAAGGAATGCTTGACTGCCCCTCGGTAGCGACCATTCTGACCCACTGAAGTATCGTTGCAGTTTAATAATGAGTTTTGGGTACATTATTATTCTTTGCTAAATTCTTGATTGATGTGTAAATTAGGTTAAAACCTTTTCACTAATATTTTATTCATTCTCTTTTCAGCATGTCTAGCTCTTTCATTCACTTACTAGCTTTCGATAAGTTAACCGGCGATAACTACGCGACCTGGAAATCGAACTTGAATACGATTCTCGTTCTAGATGATCTCAGGTTCGTCTTATCAGAGGATTGTCCTCCCCCTCCTAGCTCGGATGCGACTCGAACTGTTCGAGAAGCATATGATAGATGGACAAGGGCTAATGATAAAGCCCGAGTCTATATCTTAGCCAGCATATCTGATGTGTTAGCTAAGAAGCACGAGGATATGGTTTCTGCTAAAGAAATCATGTCTTCATTACAGGAGATGTTTGGACTACCGTCCTCATCGGTCTGTCATGAAGCCCTCAAATACGTTTACAGCTCTCGCATGAAAGAGGGTACCTCTATTAGGGAGCATGTCCTTAACATGATGGTCCACTTCAATGTGGCGGAAGTAAATGTAGCTACTATTGATGAGTCAAGTCAAGTAAGCTTTATCATGGAATCTCTTCCGAAGAGTTTCCTTCAGTTCAGAACCAATATGGTAATGAACAAGATAAAGTATAATTTGACTTCTCTTCTCAGCGAGCTGCAGACCTATCAGTCCCTACACACTTCTAAAGGAAAAGAGAAGGAGGCAAACGTTGTCACTTCTAGGAAATTCCAAAAGGGGTCGTCTTCAGGGAGTAGGTCTGAACTTTCTTCTATTAAGAATAAGAGTATTCAAAAGAAGAAGAAAGATAAAAGGAAGGGAAAATCACCTGCTGCTGCTAAGAGCAAGACTAGATCTGCAGACAAAGGAAAATGTTTCCATTGTGGTGTAGATGGGCACTGGAAACGGAATTGCCCAAAGTATCTTGCAGAGAAAAAGGCTGAGAAGGAAAGACAAGGTAAATATGATTTACTTGTTGTTGAAACATGTTTAGTAGAACATGATTGTCATACCTGGATACTTGATTCAGGAGCTACTTGTTGGGATTTATGCCCTAAAGCCTCGTAATTAATTAATAATTATTTGATAATTATTTTATTATTATTATTTGCAATTTATAATATTCATTATATAAATAAAATCCAAGGTTATTAGTGTAATCTTTAACTGTATGTAGTTGACATACGGGAGGATCATGTTCAAGTAATAACCTAAAGGGTCTATAGTATATGGATAAGGTTGGGTGCCTTATCCTGGTAACACTATTGATACGGCCCACTTTGTAATTGTTACAAATGATTTGATCCAAATCATTCATGTAGAGACATGTGAGTGGGGGTATCCTATACAATGAGTTTGTATAAGACTGGACCACGAAATATATAATCTCTCTTTATAAATCCGTTATTTGAGAAGATTAATATGTCACAGGATGATCATATGTGACTCGATCTTAATCCTGAGTGATTTATGAACTCCTACCTGTGAGGGCTCGTCCTTTGATTTGTATGGGTGAGAATGGCCTTTATAGCCAATTCAATAAGCCTACCATTTTGGGGACTTGACCAAATAGGGAGTTGGGAACATAAGTTTCACAAGATGGAATTCACTTCTTCCCATATAGGTAAAGTAGATGAGTAGTTCCCTTAAGTGCTGATTTCGGGACTTGAACAATGAGGCCCCACCCTCTCACTGGCCTGAGAGGGACTTCGTTTATGGTTGAATCATAAACAGGTTGTTCATTAGAGAATCAGTGGTACTTAAGGTGTAAGATGTAATTACAGGGGTAAAACGGACTTTTGACCCAGCTGTAATTACGAACAACTCGTGAATGATCGACTTGCATGTAATGGTTATATCCATGGACACAACTTGTCCTACAGTGCATAAGAGTGCAACTCTAGGCCTATAGTGGAGTGACCTAGAGTTAATGAATGAAAGTTAATTAATTAAAGAGTTTAATTAATTAATTTTGTATCATTAGAGCTTATAAATCTGTAGGTCCATAAGATCCCCTTGCTAGCTCATAGTAACACTAAAAGGATCAATTTAGTTGAAAGAAAAAATTGAAATATTCAAATTAATATTTAATATATTTGATATATTAAATGTAGAAGAGTAAAATATATTTATTGTATTTGATACATTAAATATTAGAGGAAATAGTTTATGTATATGATACATTAATATTAAAAACTATATACATATGTTATTTGAATGAGATTCAAATTGGTTTAAAGTATATTATAAAAGATTAATTTTATAATATTTGAATAAGATTCAAATAAATATAAAATACATATTTTAATATATTAGATATTAAAATGTATTTTATAAAATAAAATTAATTCCTAAAAGCCTTATTATAAATAAGACATTTAGGTTTAGCCAAAGGGTTGGCCAAACACACTACTCACCTCTGCAGAGAGAATTGTTCTCTCATTCTTTCAAAGAGCTCCCACAAGCCTTGATCCCGTGTTCGAGTCATAGCGAAGAAGATCTCGTGGAAAAAGGAACACAAGAAGATGATTGATCTTCAAAGGTAATTTTACATATGCTTAACCTTGTATTTTTAGTTTAATTTTAAATAAACTTAAAGTAACGATTCCAAACGCTTCCGCTGCGGGGAATGAAGAGTTCATTCCCTTCACTACTAACCATGTTTGTTCTTCTTTTCAGGAAACTAGTTCTTGGCAGCCACTTTCTCGAGGTGAGATAACTCTCAGAGTTGGAACTGGAGAGGTTGTCTTAGTTGAAGCAGTGGGAGCTGTAAAGTTGTTGTATAGAGATAGTTTCATTTTACTAGAAAATGTACTCCTGGTTCCTACCTTCAAGAGGAATCTTGTATCTATATCTTGTTTGTTAGAACAGTTGTATAAAGTATCTTTTGTTCATAATGAAGCGTTCATTAGCAAAAGAGGTGTACGTATTTGTTCTGCGAAACTTGAAAACAACTTGTATGTGTTAAGACCAACCGAAGCCAAAGCTATTTTGAACACTGAAATGTTTAAAACAGCTGAGACTCAAACTAAAAGGCAGAAACTTTCTCCAAGTACTTATCTTTGGCACTTAAGACTAGGTCACATTAATCTCAATAGGATTGGGAGATTGGTTAAGAGTGGTATGCTAAATCGTTTAGAGGACAACTCTTTACCGCCATGTGAGTCTTGTCTTGAGGGCAAAATGACCAAACGATCTTTTTCTGAAAAAGGTCATAGGTCCAAAGAACCTCTAGAAATCGTGCATTCGGATCTCTGCGGTCCTTTGAATGTCAAAGCACGAGGAGGGTATGAATATTTCATCAGTTTCATTGATGATTATTCTAGGTACGGTTATCTTTATCTAATGCATCATAAGTTCGAAGCTCTTGAAAAGTTCAAAGAGTATAAGGCAGAGGTTGAGAACACATTAGGTAAATTGATAAAAACACTCCGATCAGATCGAGGTGGAGAGTATATGGATTTAAGATTCCAGGACTATATGATAGAACATGGAATAGTATCTCAACTCTCAGCGCCAGGAACACCACAGCAGAATGATGTGTCCGAGAGGAGAAATAGAACCCTGTTAGACATGGTTCGATCTATGATGAGTTATGCTCATTTGCCTAGTTCGTTTTGGGGATATGCAGTAGAGACTGCAGTATATATTTTGAACATGGTTCCCTCTAAGAGTGTTTCTGAAACACCTTATGAGTTATGGAGAGGGCGTAAAGGTAGTTTACGTCACTTCAGGATTTGGGGGTGTCCGGCACATGCGCAAGTACCCAATCCAAAGAAGTTGGAACATCGTTCAAAATTGTGCCTATTTATAGGTTACCCCAAGGAAACGAAAGGTGGTCTATTTTATGATCCTCATGAGAACAAGGTACTAGTATCGACTAATGCCACGTTCTTAGAGGAAGACCACATGAGAGATCATCAACCGTCGAGCAAAATTGTTTTGTCCGAATTTTCCAGGAAAGCTACAGACGGATCAACAAAGGTTGTTGATCAGGCTGGTCCTTCTCAAGAGTTGAGAAAGCCTCGACGCAGTGGGAGGGATGTAAGACAGCCTGACCGTTACATCGGCTTGTCTGAAACTCAAGTCGTCATACCTGATGATGGCGTTGAGGATCCATTGACCTTTAAACAGGCAATGAATGACATAGACAAGGACCAGTGGCTTAAAGCCATGGATCTCGAAATGGAGTCTATGTACTTCAATTCGGTCTGAGATCTTGTAGACCAACCAGATAGTGAAAGACCTATCGGTTGCAAGTGGATCTACAAGAGAAAATGAGACCAAGCCGGTAAGGTGCAAACCTTTAAGGCTCGACTTGTGGCAAAAGGTTATTCCCAAAGAGAAGGGGTGGACTATGAAGAAACTTTTTCTCCTGTTGCCATGTTAAAGTCGATTAGAATACTCTTATCCATTGCTACATTTTATGATTATGAAATCTGGCAAATGGATGTCAAGACTGCCTTTCTGAATGGTAATCTTGAGGAGAGTATCTATATGGCTCAACCAGAGGGATTCATACTTCAGGGTCAAGAGCAAAAGGTTTGCAAGCTTAATCGATCCATTTATGGGTTGAAGCAAGCATCTAGATCCTGGAATATAAGGTTTGATACGGCGATCAAATCTTATGGCTTTGAACAAAATATTGACGAACCTTGTGTTTACAAGAAAGTAGTCAATACTGTTGTAGCTTTCTTAGTCTTGTACGTAGACGATATACTACTCATTGGGAATGATGTAGGGTTCCTAACTGACGTTAAGAATTGGCTAGCGACCCAATTCCAAATGAAAGATTTGGGAGATGCTCAGTTTGTTCTAGGGATTCAGATCATAAGGAATCGTAAGAACAAAGTGCTAGCGCTGTCTCAAGCATCTTATATTGACAAGGTGTTGTCAAGATATTCGATGCAGAATTCCAAGAAAGGTTCGCTGCCTTTTAGGCATGGAATTCACTTGTCTAAGGAACAGTCTCCTAAGACACCTCAAGAGGTTGAGGATATGAGACGAATTCCCTATGCATCTGCAGTTGGTAGTCTCATGTACGCTATGTTGTGTACAAGACCCGACATCTGCTATGCAGTAGGAATTGTCAGTAGGTTCCAGTCCAATCCAGGATATGATCACTGGACAGCCGTTAAACACGTCCTCAAGTATCTTAGGAGAACGAGAGACTATGTGCTTGTGTATGGCGCGAAAGATTTGATCCTTGCAGGATACACTGACTCTGATTTTCAGACTGATATAGATTCCAGGAAATCTACATCAAGATCAGTGTTCACTCTTAACGGAGGAGCAATAGTATGGAGGAGTATAAAGCAAGGTTGTATTGCTGACTCCACCATGGAAGCTGAGTATGTCGCAGCTTGCGAAGCAGCGAAGGAAGCTGTATGGCTTAGGAAGTTCTTGACAGATTTGGAAATTGTTCCAAATATGAACTTGCCAATCACCCTTTATTGTGATAACAGCGGTGCAGTGGAAAATTCTAAAGAACCTAGAAGCCATAAGCGTGGAAAGCATATTGAGCGGAAGTATCATCTCATCAGGGAGATAGTGCAACGAGGAGATGTGATCGTCACACAGGTAGCCTCAGAGCACAACATTGCTGATCCGTTTACTAAGTCTCTCACGGCTAAAGTGTTTGAGAGACACCTAAAAAGTCTAGGGCTGCGAGCTGCTTAGTAGGAAAGTGGGAGAAACTTTAGATATTTGATATTCTAGTTCTCTCGACCAACATGTACTCCACTGACGTTTTAGTCCAAGTGGGAGTTTGTTGGGTTTTATGTCCTAAAACTCGTAGTTTGTAAACTGAATGAATGTATATATTTTATTTCAATAAAGTTGTTATTGAATTTTAGTGAATTGTGTTTGTATTAACCTATACCAATAACTAACACCCATGGCGATAGTATGAGTACTTGAACTTCATGTGTGACATGAATGTGGATCAAGTTCAAGTATACTGCCAAAAATGGTCTATAGTATAGGGATAAGGCTGGGTACCTTATCCTGGGGACACTATTGGACGCGGCTCACTTTGTATAGTACAAAACGATGTGATTCGAATCGTTTCATGTAGAGACATGTGAGTGAGGGCGTCCTGTGCAATGAGTTTGCACAAGACCGAACCAAGAAATAAAATCGCTCTTTCTTTATAACACCGTTTACTGTAAAGACCGGTTTTTTCATTAAGATGACTTAGGTAACTCGATCTCAATCCTGAGCTTACTATGAACTCCTGTTTATTCAACCTTATCCTTTGATTTGTACGGGTGAGAGTGGCCAGATCGCCGACTCAATAAGCCTACCATCTTGGGGATAAGATCGAATAAGTGGCTGGGGACGTAGTTGTGCGAGATGGAATTCACTCCTACCCGCTTTAAGGGTTAGTAGAGAGGTTGTTCCCTTAAGTGAGGACTCCAGGTCTTGAACAATGGGCCCATCCTCTCCTGATCAGGGAGGAATCTGATTTGATGGTTGGACCACAAATCAATTGTTCATTAGAGGTGTCAGTGGTACTTAAGGAACAAGATATAATACAAGTGTTAAACGGTATAAATGACCCGTTGTGATTATGAACGACCTGTGAAGGATCGACTTACTGATGATAGTTATATCAACAGGACACAATATATCTACAGTGAGGAGAGTGCAGCCCTTGGACTTTAGTGGAGTCTCCGGGGGTTAACGAATGTTGGTTAGTTCGGTTAAAAGAGTTTTAACCGGATAATCTCGTATTGTTGGAGCTCATGATCTGTAGGTCCTTACGGTTCTCCTGGCTAGCTCGGATAAAGCCGTGAAACAATATAAAAGAAATGAAAAGAATTTGAATCGTTCAAATTCAGGTTTGTGGAAGAAGGATGGACATATTTAAATATGATTTAAATATGAGATTGGTCTGAATACATGAATAGGATTCATGTGCAAAAAGTCGGTTTTCGGAAAACCGGGTTTAATTATATTATTTAATTAATATTTGATATTGAAGTAAATAATATTAATTAAAATATATATATATTTTATTAATTAAAAAGTTTAATTAATAAAATTATTATTATTATTTTTAATAATAATAATTTATAAATATATATATATATATATATATATATACATATATATATACATGTGTCTTACATGCAAGAATGTAAGACACATGTATATCATATATACATGGCATATATATTTTTCGTCAGATCAATAATAAAAAAAAAGAAAAGAAAAGTGCTTAGTGCACTTTGGGGTTTACAATGAAATTGTGAATTTCATTTTGAATCTCTCTCTCTCTCTTCATCTTCTTCCTTCGGCTGAGCTCTCTGTAAAGAAGAAAAAATGTTTTTCTTCTGTGAGCTTCTTCCTCCTTTTCTTTTGTAAAAGGAGTCCCACTACTCCGTTTCTCGGTCTGAGGATAGCGGGATTACCGTGGGTGGTCCACGAAGATTTCTTGAGAAGGCTCGTTGAGCTCGTGAGGAGTTTCTGGCAGTGAAAATTGGAGAAATACGAACGACAAGGGTATGTGTTCTAATTTCTCTTTTTCATTGTGTTTGCATGTTTCCGTTTGTTTAAATTGATGAAATTAGAGTGTCTATGATCCAAATCGCTTCCGCTGCGTTCCATCAACGCTCCATCAATTAGTTCGGTTGAAAGAGTTTTGACCAGATAATCTCGTATCGTTAGAGCTCATGATCTGTAGGTTCTTTAGGATCTCCTGGTTAGCTCGGACAAAACGGTGTAGCAGTGCTATAGGGAAGAATTTGGAGAAATCCAAATTCGAGTCGGTTGATTGAGGTTCGACATATTTAAATATGATTTAAATATGTAACCGGAGGAATGCGTATTTAAATATGTGACCGGAGGAAAATATGAATAGGGATTCATATAAGAAAAGTCGGTTTTCGAAAAATCGAGGTTAGTTTTATTATTTAATTAATATTTGATATTAAATTAATTAATTAAAAAGTTTAATTAATTATAATAATTTATAAAATTAAGTGAGGTTGAACACCTCACTTATTTAAAAAAACCCATTTTCTTTGCCAAGAGAGAAGTTTGGAGATTTTTTTTCATTCTTCGGTTGACTAATGAGAAAATGAGATTTTCTCTCTTCTCTATTCTCTCTCTGGGCTGAACTTCAAAGGTTGAAGAAACTCCATTGAAGGAAATTGAGAAGCTTGAAGAATTGAAGACTTGGTGCATAATTGAGGTAAATTCTTTTGGTTGACTAATGAGAAACTGAGATTTTCTCTCTTCTCTATTCTCTCTCTGGGTTGAACTTCAAAGGTTGAAGAAACTCCATTGAAGGGAATTGAGAACCTTGAAGAATTGAAGACTTGGTGCATAATTGAGGTAAATTATTTTGGAAGAATTGTTGAAGGATTGAAAGGGTTCAATCTTCCTCTCTCAATTTTGTATTTCAATTGTGGAATTACATGAGATATGTTGAGATGAGTTTGAAAGTATTGATGAATTGTTCATCAAGTTCAAACTGAACCTATTCTCCATTCTCATCACCAACATCATCTTTTTCTTCCTCCCTTCTCCTCTCAACATACCCCCTTAGTTCAAGTAGTCCCACAACTCCGCTACTAAGCCCGAGATTAGTTGGGACTCCTCTAAGGGTGGTCATCGACCTGCTGCGTTCGTGACCTGAAGGGAAGAAAGAGCTGAAGAGTAGTTGAGGAGACGAGAAGACGAACATCCAAAACAGGTATGTTTTGCCCTTTTTCGTGAGCTCTAGTAAATTTATCGGTGGCAATTTCCGGTCGGTATACCGGTGTGAAATTTACCAGTGGCTCTCCTCAGCGTTATTCTCAACGTTTCAGGAAGGGAATCAACCGAGGATTTACCGGTCGATATATGTTATACCGGTGAGTTCTATACCGATTTCCCTGACCAATAATTTGTTACCGGTTTATCGGTTTACCAGTGAAATCTTGTAAAGATTTTGCGACCTATTTACCGGTCCAAGGCTTACCGTTTTGCCGGTTCAAGCTTACCAGTCTGGTTTTACCGATATGAATTTACCGGTGCTGATTTATTCATATGGTTTTACCGGTATACCATTTACCGGTGTAGGCTTGTGAAGCTAACCGGTTTGGTACACCGAAGTAAGTTTACCGGTGTGTTCTTTACCGGTTGAAACTTGTGAAGTTTACCGGTCGAGAAGCTTACCGGTGTGCCATTTACCGGTGTAAACTTGTGAAGTTTACCGGTGGCACACCGAAGAGCTTTACCGGTCGGAGTGGGTTTTACCGGTGGCTTTCGGGTTGAAGGAAAAAGCTAATTGTTAGATGTTTTCTCTCTCCCGGTTTGTTACTTATTGATTGCTGAAGATCCTCAGCCAGTTTAGGCTTCTTTCCGCTGCGCCTCTGGTTGTTTTAGGAATTAAGTTCCATCAATTGGTATCAGAGCATGCTTTAAGCTCTTATTTTGCTACAAATTGAGTCCTAGGTGGGTTGTATTGATTTCTTGCTTGGGTGGCTGAAGTGATCTTGGTTTATGGCATCCTCTTTACTTTCATTCTTTTATTTCAGTTTGTAAATAGCCTATGTCTGTTAAAGGCTTAATGTTTGGCTTACAGTCTGTAATTCGTGAGTCTTTAGAGTCCTTAGGTTGTTTTGAAGCCGAAAGAAGGAGCAAAGAAGCTAGAGCTTGGAGAATTTCGAAGAGTTCAAAAAGCATTGCATGCATAAAGTATGTTATAATGTTATATTTTTTTAGTACATTGGGGGTGGGGGGATTCGAACCACAAACCTCTTGGTCATCAAGTCATACATATACCAGCTGAGCTATGCTCGCACTTGGAAGAAGAAGTAGAAAAATGAATAAATATAGTGATAATTTGATTCTTCGTCGTCGTAGTAAATAAAAGTCGTGAATATTTTTGGAATTGGGATAGCCATTCCGCCCATTTGATCGAGATAAACAAGACGTATTCGATCATAACTTGTTCCCGCCAAGAAAAAAAGCACAGCGCCAATAAATCCATGAGAAATTATTTGTAAAATAGCTCCATTGAGTTCCGTATCGCTTATTGAACCAATTCCTATAATTATGAAACCCATATGAGAGACGGAGGAATAAGCGATTCTTTTTTTTAAATTGCGTTGACCCGAAGATGCTTTGGCGTATGTCATAATTGTTATAATGTATAGGATGCATGCTTAATTCATGAGAATCGATATAAGTGTTATATTGATTTATGAATTAGGAGTTGTATGTTTGAGAGTATAATTGATATAAGTGTTATATTAATTATAAAGTTAAACATCCAACTTGCCATGCCTTAGTGATGCATGTTTGAGAAGCATGTAGATGTTTGTTGTAGTAAATCTGTGTTTTGCAAAGCGTTGTAAAAATCACATAGACTTTTAAAATCTATAACAAAGACAAAGAGCATGTTCATTTAGGGTTAAATAATTCGATCTCTTTCATTAGATGAATAGGTCAATATCTCGTAAATGCTAAGGTTATGAGAAACTCACCCGGTGAAATCCTGTCTAGGTTGGAGGATTTTGGATTGATGGAACACCTCCTACCTGGGGACTATCCGGTTCTTGAGTAAAGTTAACCCGAGTTTATAAGCATGCGTGAGAGGTGTGAGGTTAGTAAAGTGTTTATAACCTAGACATCTCAGGTAAAATGTTTGCCTAGTCTTGAGGTTTTATTTTCTTAGCCGGATAAAGCCTGAGTTTTTACCCTAAAACCGTCTAAAATACTTAGTAGATGTGTTGAGAAGGAATATATGATATATCCCTCTCCTGCTACGCACTCTGTGAAGTTCACACCGTGAGAATTTTGCTCGGCCGTGTAATGTCAATAGGGCATTCCCCAGAAGGGCGGAATTGCAACTTTCAATAGCAAGGTGAATGGAGTAAGTATTTATAGTAAGTGGGAGAAGAAAGTACGTCAGTACATCCTGCGGTCTCCTCCATTGGATTGAACCGTGAGATTCCCATGTTCCGCCTGCAGGCTGCTCTAGGGGCACCAATCCATAAGGAGGGTCGTTTCATGGGAATCGGAACATCTCAGTCACCATTTATGGATAAAGAAACATAGGGCCATTCCCAACACTGACATTCCCTAAGGTTGCGCTTTTGGGGTCGTCCTGTGAATTCTAAAAATGGAGGGTCACACTTACGGAATTTCCTAAGAAGTTAATAAATCTTGACCGAAAACGATAACTAAGATGCTATAGGAATATGAGTTATTCTGGTGTTAGCATTTAGTCAAGAATGTCTTGATTTAGTAAATGAGTGCTCGACTGTCCCAAGGTAGCGACCATTCTGACTTACTAAAGTATCGTTGCGAGTAAATAAAGATTTTGAGTACTTTATTTACTGCTAAACTTCTTGATTGGTTTAAAATAGGTTAAAACTGTTTCACTAATAAATTTACATTATTTTTCAGCATTTTGTGCTCTTTTATTCAGCTTTTAGCTCACGACAAGTTAACCGGCGAGAACTACGGAACCTGGAAGTCGAACTTGAATACGATTCTTGTTCTTGACGACCTGGGGTTTGTCTTAACGGAGGACTGTCCTCCCCTTCCTAGCTCGAATGCAACTCGAATAGTTCTAGAAGTATATGACAGATGGATTAAGGCTAATGATAAAGCCCGAGTCTATATCTTAGAAAACATATCTGATGTTTTGGCTAAGAAGCATGAGGTTATGGTTTCCGCTGAGGAAATCATGTCTTCATTACAAGCGATGTTTGGACAGCCGTCCTCATCACTTCGTCATGAAGACCTCAAGTTCGTTTACAACTCTCGCATGAAGGAGGGAACCTCTGTTAGGGAGCATGTCCTTAACATGATGGTCCACTTCAATGTGGCAGAAGTAAACAGAGCCGTTATAGACAAGAAGACTCAAGTTAGTTTTATCTTGGAATCTCTTCCGAAGAGTTTCCTTCAGTTCAGAACCAATATGGTAATGAACAATATAGAATATAACTTGACATCTCTCCTGAACGAGCTACAGACTTATCAGTCTCTACACACCTCCAAAGGAAAAGAGAAGGAGGCAAATGTTGTTACTTCTAAGAAATTCCAAAGGGGGTCGTCTTCAGGGAATAAGTCTGTACCTACTTCTTCTTTTAATAAGAGTATTCAAAAGAAGAAGAGAGGTCAAAGGAAGGGTAAAGCCCCTGCTGTTGGCAAGGATAGATCTTCAAACAAAGGAAAATGTTTCCATTGTGGTGAATATGGGGATTGGAAGCGCAACTGCCCAAAATACCTTGTTGAGAAACAGGTTGAGAAGAAAGACAAGGTAAATATGATTTATTTGTCAAAACAAGATTAGTGGAATATGATTGTCATACCCGAATACTTGATTCAGGAACCACTAACCATGATTATTTATTTTTCAGGAAACCAGTTCCTGACAGCCGTTTTCTCGACGTGAGATGACTTATGAAGACATCGTCACAGCTGGACCAGTGGGAGCTAATGAAGTTGTTGTATAGAAATAATTTCATTTTATTTGTGAAGTGTAATTATTGTTATATTTCTTGTTTACCTGAACAAATGTATATAGTATCTTTTATTTTTATAATGAATGGTTCATTTGGCAAAAGACGTATAATTATTTGTTCTACTAAACTAGATAACAACTTGAATGTGTAAAGACTAAAAGTTTAAAGGAAAGCTATAATCAGATCAACAAAGGTTGTTGATCAGTCTGGTTCTTCTCAAGAGTTGAGAAAACCTTGATGCAGTGGGAGGGATATAGGACAACTCGGTCCGCTGTATTGGCTTGTCTAAAACTCAAGTTGTCATACTTGATGATGGCATTGAGAATGACCAGTGGCTCAAAGCCATGGATCTCGAATTGGAGTATTGTACTTCAATTCTGTCTGGGATCTTGTAGACCAACTAGATAGTGAAAGACCTATTGGTTGCTAGTGGATCTACAAGAGATTATGAGATGTAGCCAGTAAGGTGAAAACCTTTATGGCTCGACTTTCTGGCAAAGGGTCCTTCCCAAAGAGAAAGGGGTTGATTGTGTATTAACTCCTTCTCTTGTTTCCAGATCAAAGTTAATAAATTACTCTTATCCATTGCCATGTTCTGTTCTGATAGAATAAGGCAAGTGGATGTCAAGACTAGCTATCTTGATCAGAGTATCTATAAGTCTCAACCAGAGGGATTCATTATTCAGGGTTAAGAGAAAATGGTTTGCGAGCTTATTCAATCCATTTATGAATTGGAATAAGCATCTAAATCATGAATTATTAAGGTTTGATATGGTGATCAAATCTTATGGCGTTGAACAAAAGATTGATAAACCTTGTTTGACAAGGGTTTAGTCAATAGTTGTAGCTTTCTCAGTTTGTTTCCGTAGTTTATGTCCTAATCATTGAGAATGATGTAGGATTCTCTTCTGACAAATATTCATGTACTAGCGATTCAATTCCAAATATTAGATTTGGGAAAGGCTCAATTTGTTTTGTAGATTCAGATTGTCTGAATCATAAGAACAAATCGCTAGTATTGTCTCAATCATCCTATATTAACAAAGTGTTGTTAATAGTGGCAAAGTGTTGTTAATATTAACAAGGTGTTGTCAATATTCGATGTAGTATTCCTCAAAAGTTGAGTAATAAGAGATGCAATCCCTGTGCATTTAAATATCATTCGTCTGGTGTATGCCTTCTTAGATACACGACCCGATATGTGTTATGCAGTGGGAGTTGTCAGTAGTTAAAAGTCCAATTGGATTTGATCATTGGACTGCGGTTAAAGGTTTTTCCTAGTATGGAGGAATATAATACCAAAGTTGTATTGCTAATTTCTCTGTAGGAATTAAGTAAGTTGCAGCTTATGAAGCGGCAACTGTTTATAAGTTGAGCTCTTGGTTAGTGCTAAGAGGAGATGTGAAGGTCACATAGAAAACCTCGCAGCACTTCATGCTGATATGTTTACTAAGTCTCTCACGGCTAAAGTGTTTGAGAGACACCTAAAGAGTTTAGGGCTGCGAATTGCTGAGTAGGACAGTGGGAGAAAACTTCAGATATATGATATATTAGTTTTCTTGACCAACATGTACACCACGAACGTTTTAGTCCAAGTGGGAGTTTGTTGGGTTTTATGTCCTAGAACTTGTAGTTTGTAAACAATTATGTTTGTAATCGTTCTATTTAGCAATAAAGAGTTATTGAGTTTTATTTAGTAAAAACGTTTACTGGAATAAAGTGAAACGTGTTTGTATTAACCTGTACCAATAACCAACACCCATGACGAAGTATGAGTACTTAAGCTTCATGTATGACATGAATGTGGATCAGGCTCAAGTAGACAGTCAAAACGGTCTATAATATATGGTTAAGGCTGGGTACCTTATCCTGGTAACACTATTGGATGCAACTCGCTTTGTATTGTACAAAACGATGTGATCCTAATTGTTTCACATGGTGATGTGCGAGCGAGGGCGTCCAATGCAATGAGTTTGCAAAAGACTGAACCGCGAAATTAAGTCTCTCTCTCTTTATACCACCGTTTACTGAAGAGACCGACTATTTCATATGATGACCTAGGTAACTCGATCTCAATCTTGAGCTCGCTGTGAACTCCTGTTTATTCGAGAGTATCCTTTGACTTGTACGGGTGAGAGTGACCAGATCGCCGACTCAATAAGCCTACCATCTTGGGGATAAACTCGAATAGGTAGCTGGAGACATAGTATAACAAGACGACATTCACTCCTACCCGCTTAAGGGATAATAGAGAGGTTGTTCCCTTAATAGCTGACTCTAGGGCTTGAACAATGGGCGTCCACCCTCTCCTGGCCAGAGAGGGATCTGATCTGCTGGTTGGACCACAGATCAATTGTTCATTAGAGGTGTCAGTGGTACTTAAGGAACAAGAGGTAATGCAAGGGTTAAACGGTATAAATGATCCAACTGTGATTATGAACGACCTGTGAAAGATCGACTCACCAATGATGGTTATATCAAGAGGACATAATATATCTACAGTGAGGAGAGTGCAGCCCTCGGACTTTAGTGGAGTTTCCGGGGGTTTGACGAATGTTGATTAGTTCAGTTGAAAGAGTTTTGACTGGATAATCTCGTATCGTTGGAGCTCATGATCTGTAGGTCCTTTAGGTTCTCCTGGTTAGCTCGGACAAAGCGGTGTAGCAGTGCTATAGGGAAGAATTTAGAGAAATCCAAATTCTGGTTTGTTGATTGAGATTCGACATATTTAAATATGATTTAAATATGTAACCGGAGGAATACGTATTTAAATATGATTTAAATATGTGACCGGAGGAAAATATGAATAGGGATATATAAGAAAAGTCGGTTTTCGGAAAATCGGTGTTAGTTTTATTATTTAATTAATATTTGATATTAAATTAAATAATAAAATAATTAATTAAAAAGTTTAATTAATTATAATTATTTATTATAATAATTTATAAAATTAAGTGGGGTTGAACACCTCACTTAATTAAAAAAACCCATTTTCTTTGCCAAGAGAGAAGTTTGGAGATATTTTTTTCATTCCGAGTTGACTAATAAGAAAATGGGATTTTCTCTCTCTGGGCTAGACTTCAAAGGTTGAAGAAACTCCATTGAAGGGAACTGAGAAGCTTGAAGAATTGAAGACTTGATGCATAATTGAGGTAAATTCTTTTGGAAGAATTGTTGAAGGATTGAAAGGGTTCAATCTTCCTCCCTCAATTTTGTATTTCAATTGTTGAATTACATGAGATATGTTGAGATGAGTTTGAAGGTATTGATGAATTGTTCATCAAGTTCGAACTGAACCTATTCTCCATTCTCATCACCAACATCATCTTCTTCTTCCTCCCTTCTCCTCTCAACATACCCCCTTAGTTCAAGGAGTCCCACAACTCCGCTACTAAGCCCGAGATTAGCTGGGACTCCTCTAAGGGTGGTCCTCGACCTGCTGCGTTCGTGACCTGAAGGGAAGAAGGAGCTGAAGAGTAGCTGAGGAGACGAGAAGACGAACATCCAAAACATGTATGTTTTGCCCTTTTTCGTGAGCTCTGGTAAATTTACCGGTGGCAATTACCGGTCGGTATACCGGTGTGAAATTTACCGGTGGCTCTCCTCAGCGTTATTCTTAACGTTTGAGGAAGGGAATCGGCCGAGGATTTACCAGTCGATATTGTTGGGTTTTATGTCCTAAAACTCGTGGTTTGTAAATTGTTATGTTTGTAAAATAATCTATTTAGAATAAAGAGTTATTAGTTTTATTCAGTAAAGGAGTTTACTGGAATAAAGTGAAACGTGTCTAGGTTAACCTATACTAATGACCAACACCCACGGTAGAATATGAGTACTTGAGCCTCATGTATGACATGATTGTGGATCAGACTCAAGTAGTCAGTCAAAACGGTCTATAGTATACGGATAAGGCTGGGTATCTTATCCTGGTAATACTATTGGATGCGGCTCACTTTGTATTGTGCAAAACGATGTGATCCGAATCGTTTCACATGGAGATGTGCGAGTGAGGGCGTCCTGTGCAAAGAGTTTGCATAAGACGAAACCGCAAAATATGTCGTTCTCTCTTTATAACACCGTTTACTGATGAGGCCGACATTTTCATTTGATGGCCTAGGTAACTCGATCTCAATCCTGAGCTCGCTATGAACTCTTGCTTATTCGAAAGTATCCTTTGACTTGCACAGGTGGGAGTGGCCCATTAGCGCTGACTCAATAAGCCTACCATCTTGGGGATAAAGTAGAATAGGTAGCTGGGGACATAGTCTAACAAGATTGGAGTTCACTCCTAACCCGCTCTTCAGGGTTAGAAGATAGGTTAATCCCTTAATAGCTGACTCTGGGGCTTGAACAATTAGAGCTCACACTCTCATGAGATGAGATGGTTAATTGATCTGTTGGTTGGAACACAGATCTATTGTTCATTAGAGGTGTCAGTGGTACCTAAGGAACAAGATGTAATGCAGGGGTTAAACGGTTTAAATGACCCAACTGTGATTACGAAAAACCTGTGAAGGGTCGACTTGCCCATGACGGTTATATCAGAGGACATAATATATCTACAGTGAGGAGAGTGCAACCCTCAAACTATAATGAAGTCTCCGAGGGTTTGACGAATGTTGGTTAGTTCGGTTAAAAGAGTTTTGACCGGATAATCTCGTATCGTTGGAGCTCATGATCTGTAGGTCCTTTAGGTTCTCCTGGCTAGCTCGGATAACGCCGTGCAACAATGTAAACGAAAAAGAAAAAGAATTTGAATTGTTCAAATTCGGCTTGTGGAAGAATGATGGACATATTTAAATATGAGAATGATCTAAAACATGAATAGGATTCATGTGCAAAAAGTCGGTTTTCGGAAAACCGGGTTTAACCATATTATTTAATTCGTATTAGATATTGACTTAAATAATATTAATTTATTAAAAAGTTTAATTAATTAATATATATATATTTTATTTATTAAAATGTTTAATAAATAAAATATTTATTATTATTTAAAATTAATTGTGAATTAATTTAAAATAATAATAATATATATATATATATATATATATATATATATATATATATATTTGGCTAAATAATAGTTCGGTGGAGAATGGGGTTCACGATTTGAACTTCATTTTTTGAAGTTTTATGAGTTCTTCATTCTTAGTTCTCTGAACGTCAGCCCCAGACCTCCATTTTTTGTTCTTCTTCTTCCTCTACATCTTTTATTTTCTCTTTGTTTTGGAGTCTCACCACTTCGTTGCACGACGCCGAGGATAGCGGGACTACCTGGAGTGGTCCTCGGGGCATTCGTGAGAAGAGGTCGGAAGAGTTCGTGACGAGGAACGAGCGGCGAAACTTGAAGAAATCGGAACTACAAGGGTATGTAATTCTAATTTCTTATTTTCCGTCGTTTGAGCATGTTTTCTGTTTGTTAAATTGATGAAATTAGAGTATCATCGATCCAAAATCGCTACCGCAGCGTGATACGCTCCATCAATTTGTATCAGAGCGTATTTTGATCAACTTAATTTGCATCAATTTAAGTTGGTGGGTATTTTATTTTGTTTCTGAATGGACGTCTAAAGTGAATATCAGTTTTGGCATTATTTCTTTTTGACTTTCATTATTTGTAATTGCCCGAGAATGTATGGGCTTTAATGTGTGCTGAAGAGTATGTATTTTTAGAGTCATTAGAGTCCATATAGGTTTCTTTGTGAAAGAAGTTCGAGTTTTGAGCTCGCCGAAATGTTCGGTGCAAGTTTAGAAGCATGTATTGTGTTTTAAGTTGAGAGTAAGTAGATTTTAAAGCTAAAGGATGACTGCACAATGAGCTTGGTGATATAGGCAGATAAACCAGAAGGTAGGGAGTTATAAAAAACTGAAGGTTTTAAAGGCAAAGGAATTCAGAATGATAACATGAAGTTGGTTTTAGTTTAAAGTGAGTCACAGGACAGTATTACCTTCGGCAATAAGCCAAGAGAATAACAGTTTGGTTAAATAGAGATAAGGAAAAGACTTAGCAGCTAGACCAAGAGAAAGAGAGGGAAGGTGAGTTTATAGTATTGCTCGAGGGCTAGCAATAGCTCAAGTTTGGGGGTGTGTTAACTCTCCAAATGAGAGTTATTTAGGTCTATACTTGCTTTATATTTATGAAGTCTTTTGAGCATTTTAGCTGTTATTGAGCATAATATGTGTTTAGTAGTGACATTTGTGAAATGGTGTTAAGATTAATGCTTATGTGGAAAATCTGTGCATAAGTGTGTAATAGGTAAAAAAATGTCTAATTAATACCTTTCAGGAGTGTTGCTGAAGTTTTGCGAGGAGCGCAATGGGATAAGAAGAAGGGCAGCCGGAAACAGAGCTTTGCGATCGCAACGCAATCGCAATACTTTTTCTTCTGCTGCGTGTTTTTAGCCGCCGACCCTTCCTGTATCTGCCACGTCTGAGGTTGTTCCTCTAATTTGGATGGAGATCTGCGACTAGGGTATGGACTATGGAACCTCTGAGGACTATATATAGCACAAGTTGAAGGAAGGAGATGATGAATTCTTTACGGTGGAGAGATTCGGAAAAGGCCAATACCGCAGAAAAGAGATAGTTCTCTCGTTTGTTGGATCGAAGAAAAAAAGGCTCCTTTGGCGTCAGTAATTCAAGAGGAAGAAGAGAAGATCCATCTTCTCTTCTGATTGAGTTTCCTTCCCAAGACAAGCCATTCTTCTCCTTCAACCGAGGCGAAACATGGACCAGAGGACCTTCACCTACTCTATTGTTTTACTGTAGTTACTGTTTTCGGATTGATTTGTGTTTCGCTTTTCGAATTATTACTGGATTTGCTTATCATAAGTAATCAATTAGTTTTGTTGAGTTCTTCTATTATCATGAGTAATCAATTAGTTTTGTTGAGTTCTTCTATTATCATGTGTGGCTAGAGTTAGAAAGGTTTGTTAAGATGAATCTGTAGGACATAACTATGTAATTTCAGCACGAAAATCATCATGCATGCATTGAATGAGTGTGAACTTCATCCCATGGACATTTTCGATCGGCCATCCATTTTGTTCTAAAGAGTTCCTAACCTCCGGAAGGAGTAAGATCTCAGAGTCACTCATGCATGTTAGCCTTTCACGGTAAATAGAGAGTGGTCTAGTAATAGGCACTTTCCTAACACGTTTGATAGCATGAACATATAAATAGGTTTTTAACCTTACTTGAATATGAGTAATTTAGAATCTAAAACATATAATCGGAAGATGTATGAGACCTAGCTAAAACGATGCATGTAATGTTAATTTGCTGCTGAATGATCATGGTTTATGCCTATGGAGGACTCTTAGCTAACCTTACTGTCTTTATCTTAGATTCTACTTGTTTGTTAATCTGCTGCTAGTTTATTGCTAAAGTATTGCGAGACCCGCAATACTATTTTCTATTCTGTGAGTTAGTTAGCCTATTTTCTTGGACTGTAGTTTCCTTAGTTTATTTGCATTGCTGTAACTTTGCGTTTTCTTTGCGTCCTTTACAATTTTGTGTCTCGAATCAAAATCCATTTCATTCCTGGTTACCTTATCTAATTTAACACGCATAAAATCGTCATTTCACTCAACCTAGTCTCTGTGGGAAACGATATAAAATATACTTATCACTTGCTGCAGACCGTGTATACTTGCATGGTTATTTGCTTAATTTAATCAATATATAACCCCATTGAGCAAAACAACAATACTATACAACATAACACTTATATTATACTTTCAATGCATGCAACATGCTTCCTATGGTGGGATTTGAAATCTATATGGCATACTTTATGCACATACAAGAGACTTTAATTAAAACATACATTCACAATGCATAATTAATTAAACACACTAAAGTAGACCGGTTTTGGCATCACGGGCAAGCAAGCAACTAAATTATTACAATAATAATTCATCAACTAGGTTGAGACACTTCCGAACCCTTCGAACCGCCCCGAACCGGCTTGAATTTGCTTGAACCGGCCAAAAAAACAGCAACTACAAGCTTCAAATAAGCTGAACCGGTCGAAAACAGTTGTCCCGACTTCAACAGCCCGGAATCGGACCAATAACGACCCGAACCGGACCAAACGAACGCTGAACCGGACCTCCAGAGGGTGAAGAACAAGGAACCAGACTGAATTTTAGTGAACCGGACCGCTCGAGGACCGAACCGGACCGTTTCTTCCACCTTGCGTTGAACCGGTTTTGTGCTGGAATTTTGCAGAAAAAAACAGCATGCTATTTTTTTCGACACCCGAGCTTCTGTCTTCGAATTGAAAGCCTATATGGACTCTAATGACTCCAAATTTTTTACAGACTCTTCTGCACACATTAGGGCCCATACACGCCCGGGCAATTACAAAACGAAGTACAAATAAAAGCTCAAAAAAAATATGCCAAAACCGAAATAACACTTTAGACGCCCAGAAAAATAATTTCTAAAACCAATACCCACCGAGCTCAAATTGATGCAAATTGAGTGACCAAAAAATGGTCTGATACCAATTGATGGAGCGCATGTAACGCAGCGGAAGCGAGTCGGATCATTGACACTTTAATTTCATCAATTTAGCTAAATAAGAAACATGCTCAAAGCTATGAAATAAAAGGAATTAGAACACATACCTCTTGTAGTTCTAAGGATTTCTATTTCGATAGTCGAATCTCTTCACGAACCCTTCAAAACTTATCTCGAACTCTCCGAGAACCACCTCCGGTAGTCCCGCTATCCTCGGGCCGAGCAACGGAGTGGTGGGACTCCTTCACAAGAGAAAAAGTTTGGAAGATGAAGATGGGAAGGTGAAAGAGATGAGATTTTGTTAGAAATTTCTAACACTTAGCTTTCTAATTTCTCAAGTAACATGAACTCTTCATGCTCATCCAAATATTCAAACTCTTTGAAAATTCATCAACCTCAAACCATTTGAACTTCATCCAATTTATAGGCAATTCACATGCAACAAACTCTTTGCTTAGCATGACACCTCAAATTGGATGGATTAGTCTTCAACAAAGTGTTCCAAAATTGATGAGTTTATGCATGTTGTTGGTAATTCACAATCCACTTCACAACTTGGATAAATTCACTCAACTTGGAACAATCCACTCAACTTGGATAAATCCACTTTGACTTGGATAATTCCACTTGTAATATTTTGTCATTTTAAAATTAATTCATAATTAATTTTAATAAACAAAATAAATTTTAATTAATTAAACGTTTTAATTAATTAATATTATTATTTAATTCAATATCAAATATTAATTAAATAATAAGACCAATCCCGGTTTCTTAAACCGAATCATCACACATGAAGAAATAGCGGTTCAGTCTTATGCAAACTCATTGCATAGGACGCCCCCACTCACATGTCTCCACATGAACGATTTCGGATCACATCGTTTGTACTATACAAAGTGGGCTGCGTCCAATAGTGTCCCCAGGATAAGGTACCCAACCTTATCCCTATACTATAGACTATTCTGGCTATCACTCGAACTTGATCCACAATCATGTCACCACATGAAGTTCAAGTATACATCTTATAGCCATGAGTTCTTAGTTTATTGGAGTTAAGTTAAAAGTAAACACAATTCACTTTATTCAATAACAACTTTACTGAATAAATCTCAATAACAACTTTATTGTAAAATAGAATATACATTCAGTTTACAAACCACGAGTTTTAGGACATAAAATCCAACACAGTTGATATCTTTTGTCGCCGAAATCTTATTTCCAAATCTTTCATAATACGAAATCCTATTTTCAAATCCTTCATCAATGGCACCATTACCGAAATCCTATTTCCTATTCTATCTTCTTCAATCGCCGATCAACTATACTTCAATAAATTATAATTTACACAAATTATCACAGCCCTAAACCTTCAGAAATGAATTGCCCTAACCTCAAGGGAGGAAGAGAGTAGAAGAAGAGAGAGTTTATCTTTACTTTATTTGAAGCTTCAAAATGTGGGGCAAGAAGAGGTTGGAGGAAACAAAATAGTCATGGCGGTGGCGGCGACTGACGTGCTTTAAAGTGCCTTTAAAGTGCAGAAGAAATGGGGAAGATAAGTTTGGGTTTTATTATTATTTTTTTTTGTGATTATGAGAGGGATATTGAATAGTCATTTTCCTCGTTTCATTAAAAAAAAAAAAAAAAGTAGAATCTCGGTCCTCGTTCCTGGTCTGGATTGGCTAAAAAAATAGTGCTTTAAAACGATGTTTTTCTTATAGATGAAAGGCCAAATAAGTTATTTTTTTGCAATAACCTCAAAAGATTTCACTTTATTCAGGTAAAAATCTTGACCCGTCAGCAACTTCCAAAAGATCAAAAAATCAGTTTCTTTTCAAAGAGGGTGCAAACCAGCATCAATGACCTTGGAAAGGTCGTCTGTTAGCGTCATAGTCTCTGCTAGTTCAACTAAAACGATTTCTTTTCAAAGAGGGTGCAAACCAGCATCAATGACCTTGAAAATGTAGTTTGTTAGCGTCATAATCTCTGCTAGTTCAACTAAAACCTTCATAGGATGTAAAGCTAAGAGGTGCCAATGTGAGTATATATAGCAAAAAGAAAAAGCAAAAAATATATTTTTTTTGTAAAAATATTTAATTAATGCAGGTGGAGGGATTGAACCCTTAACATGTTATCCAATGACACAATTTTATGCCAATTGAGCTATGCTCGATTTGGTCCCAACTTAAATATTGCTTAAGGACATCACATTTATATGTAGTTCCTAATAAATAATGGACCACTAAAAAAGACATGTGCACCTTGATACCTAGTATATTTGTAAAACTCATAAATTTTATTAAACTTTCTTCAACTACCATCATAAAATTGGTTCTTGATCTAATCATATTTAATTATATTATGTTCATACATTCAAATCTCTCTTCGATCTAAATTGAATATATACAGATATACAATATATACACTTATGATTTGCTTTGTGATTTTCTTGAAGCTGACATGACAGTCAAATCCTAGCTATTCGTTCATAGGCTGTTTAATTCCCTTATTATTATTTTTTTTAATATAAGTCAAAGAAAATAATTCAATTATTGAATTGCACGTTTTGGCATTGAGCTGGAATCAAAATCGTGCAGCCCATTTCAGCCAATCATAAAGAACTTCTTTCCATTATATATAGATACAGGAAGAACTGTGCATGGCAATTAATTGGCATATAGTTTAATTTGATTCCTACACAAGTACTCCCATGGATATCCTCATTACTATGCCAACCAAAATTCCTTCAATGTCCATTGCTTTAGGCCTCATAATGCTCTTGAGCTTCGCAGCGCCGAGCTCCGGGGCACTTCAGGTCGGATTCTATAAGGGACAATGTGGACTTAATAAAGATGTCGAATCCATCGTCACCGGTGTTGTCACCGCTGCACTCAAGAGAGATCGAACTCTTGTCGCCGCTCTTCTTCGCTTACAGTTCCACGACTGCTTTGTCTCTGTAAGCTCTCTCGCTTCTTTCTCTCCCATTTCATAATAATTTACCGTAACATATCTGCTTAAGTTTTAAAAACCTTTGTATTTGAAGGGATGTGACGCTTCCCTCCTCCTGGACGGGAGCAACAGCGAGAAGCTGGCTCCTCCGAACCTGAGCGTGAGAGGCTATGATCTGATTGATTCAGTGAAGATTGCTGTTGAGAGGGCATGTCCTCGACTAGTCTCTTGCGCTGATATCATCGCCATGGCTACTAGAGATGCTGTTAATTGGGTTGCTTCTCTAATCTCTCTTTTCTCTCTTCACTCTCTCTACAAGCATTTTCAAACACACTAATACTTGATTACTATGGGGTTCACAGGCTGGAGGAGGACGATACGCCGTCGAAACCGGACGGAGAGACGGGTTCAAACCGGCCGATAATGTGGATCTTCCAGGGCCTTCAATATCAGTGCCAGACTCCATTGCAGCCTTCTCCAGAAGGAACCTTACTGTTACAGATATGGTTTATCTTCTTGGTGGGTAACCCTAGTACATAATAAATATCCAATTTTTTTACATAAATATTTCAAACTACTTTTTATTTTTTATTCTATTTTTGTAATTTTTTAGATTTGGCTAGGAATTTTTATTCAGAAATGTTTGAATGGAATATTATAGGTTAAATTATGTTTTTAGTCATTATTCTTGTTAGGGGCAACTAACATAAACACGTTTCTCCACATTGTAATGATCTTTGGGCATAAGTCTCATGGTTTTGCTTTTCCACCCAAAAGGCCTCGTTACAATAGATATGTTGTCCCTTACTTATATACCCATGATCTCCCCCTTACTTATATACCCATGATCTTCCCCTTCCTAACCAATGTGCGACTTTGTTTGCACTCACAACAATCCTCCTCCCCTCAAATGAAGAACCACAAACCCTCCCCTCAAATAGTCATCTATCCGTGTTTAAATTCGAGCATTATAGAACATACCCCTGTGGGATAAGCTCGACCACGGGATCAACCATGACAATGCCATTGAGGCACATCGACTTGGTTAAGTAAGGGGCATGGCTCTGATACCACTCGTTAGGGACAAGTAACATCTACGTTTCTCCACATTGTAATGATATTGTCCACTTTGGGCAGAAGCCCTCATGGTTTTGCTTTTGGTTCCACCCAAAATGTCTAGTTACAATGATCTTTCCCTTACTTATATATTCATGATCTTCCCTTTTTTTAACCAATGTGAGATTTCGTTTGCACTCACAACAGTTTTTACCCTTTGGATGCCTAGTGAGTTCTATTAAATCCAAACAAAATGCAAAGCATTGGTTATAAAAAAGAAGAAAACAGAAACTAACTAAAAACAATAATCTTAAATTTTCTGATCATTACTTTTGTTTCCTTGAAAAACAAGCGCAGGTGGCCACACTGTTGGTGTAACACACTGCATCTTCTTCAAGGATCGTCTCTATAATTACAAGAACACAAGGAGACCCGACCCGACCATCGATCCATGGTTTCTCAACGACCTGAGAAACCAATGTCCTCGAGATTCCAACGACGACAATGCCGTATTTCTTGACCAAAACCTTTTTAGTTCTTTCGTCGTCGACAAATCGTTTCACAGGCAGATATTCCAACGAAGAGGGATACTGGAAATCGATCAACAACTTGCTTTGAATCCGTTAACGAAGGATTTGGTGTCGAAGGCCGCGTTTGGATTCGACTTCGCCTACAAGTTTGGAGAAGCCATGATAAAGATGGGAAGAATTCAAGTTCTCACCGGCGCTAGTGGGGCGATTAGAAAAACATGTGGGGCTATTAATTGAATATTATGATAACCATGGCGGGAATTGAACCATCACCTCTTAGTCAAGGGCACGACCTTATGCCAATTGAGCTATGCTCGGTTTGGCTAACCACCATAGTTTTATGATTGAATATTGTCAAGGCATATATGCATATGCTATCCCTCTCCTTGATTATAAGTTTTTCATCTCTTGAGCCAATCATCCTACTGTATTTTTTCATGTAATCATTTTTCTGTGAATTTCATTTATATACTCTTAAAATTAATTAGTTTTCAATTTCATCCATTTTTTTTTTAGATAAATTTCAAATTTCATCCATATTATATTGTTAAAAGTTTTAATTTCATTCCTATAATTTAATTTTATAAATTTCAATGGTTCAACCACCGTTAATTAGTTCCAATGTAGGCTAATTAATTATGATGTGTCTTGTTATAAAACTTATCCATTAACTTTGAAATGAATATTATTACATTTTGTAATCCCATTTTAATTTGTAATTTTTTTAATAGCTTCATGAACTTTCTTTGATGTGATGGCAATGTTTTTTTTTTTTTTCAAAAGAAACTGGTTGTTTGATAAATTTTCGGCTAAATTGTTTTAAAACACCTACGGCTATTTTAGGTGGAGCGCTCACCCACAATAACAAGTGGTTAAGATCGAACTCTCACTCTAAACTATCTAAGTGATGTGCTCACTCATCACTGTTGCAAGTGGTTGTTTGCACCAAGTGTGATGACATTACTTGATTACAAATCAAAGTGTCTCACTAATCATGTCACAAAATTTTTGAGGTAGATGTCGGAATTTTATCCTACATGTTCTTCTCTTGAATTTTCCGTAATGAAGTTTATGTGCATTTACTTCAATTATGACAAACTGAAGATGAAGTATAGTTGCATTTACGAAACTCGGAATTGGAATAAACAAAACATTTAATAAACTCAAGCTCCCAATTCAAGTTGTATTAAATAAACTTAAGTTGAACTCCAAGTTGCAATTAAAGAACTCGAGTGCAACTCTCTTGCTTCATTAAATACAAATCAAGCTTGATTTATTGAACAACGGTTTCAATGCCGACCCCAAATTTTAAACTAAACACGATGACATTATTAAAACCGACCTTTAAATTTCATTTGAACCAACTGTAATGCTCCAAAAATTTCGTCAGCATAACAACGCAAACCCAATAACCATCCAATTACGTAACACCTGAAACGAAGAAAATCTACACAATTCAATTAAAAAGGACACCAAACTTTACTACATTTTCTATCAGCCCGAACTTCGAAACGATCCAAGTCTAATAAAACTCAACATAGAAATCTACAACTAAGAAAACTTAGATAAACTTCCAACTCTACCTAGGCAACAAATAAAAAAATAACATACAAAAATATTCACAGTCAGATCACAAGTTAACATCCAACTAAGACCAACTACAAGAACAACGAATCGAAGAATACACCAGAACTAGTTCAACTAAACATAGAAATGACATCTAGCTAATGGTCTCTTTTTCTCTCGTCTCCTCTTCAGCATCACCAAGCTCTAACTAGTACTCACCACCTGCAAAAATTGCATAATTCGTGGCGGTCAGTACATAACACGTACTGGTAATTAGTAGCTCCTACCTGAGGAGCCACCAAAGATCAAACATACATGCATCATAACATCACGATTCTCACATCCAACATATTAAAAATAAATCATAACAACATGCTCAATTCCCATGTAACGACTACATCATGCATAACACTCGTGTCAATGCATACCCATCAACTAACTCGAGCTCTAACAAGCTCTCTCAAACTCCAATGAGTCCTCTCCGACTCAACTCTAGCTTCACAAACTCTCTCAGACTCTACTGAGTTCTCTAAGTCCACTCTAGAACTCCACTGAGTTATCTGAACTCAACTCTAGCTTCACAAGCTCTCTCATACTCTACTAAGCTCTCTAAGTTCACTCTCGGGCTCCACTGAGTTATCTCAACTCAACTATCATGACCCTCACAAGCCCTTAGAGACTAACTCCTTCGAGTCACGTCGACCACTCTTAGCCATTTGTACCCAGGGCCTCGACACTTCTCTACGACGTTCAATGTTCGACCCTTCACCATTTGTACCCAAGGCCTCGTGCTATTGCATCGCCCTTAACCATTTGAACCCAAGGCGCACCGATGACTTTACAACGTACTCCGTCCACTCATGGCTCTCACAAGCCCTCAGAGACTAACTTCTTCGAGTCACATCGACCCCTGACCATTTGTACCTAGGGCATCGACATTTCTCTACGGCGCTCAGTGTTCGACCCTTGACCATTTATACCCATGGCTCGAACTGTTGCATCTCCCCTTGGCCATTTGTACCCAAGGTGCACCGATGACTTTGCAACGTGTTGGCCCTTCTCGCGGCGCCCAACACTTGCTTAAACCATGGTGACATATCACCCCTCGACCATTTGTACCCGAGGTGCACTGATATTCACCCTACTTTTCTTAACACTGACCAACCGATGATGACATACCACCTCTCGACCATTTGTAACTGAGGCGCACTAGTATTCACCCAATGTCCCTGTCAGCTCACAAGACACAGATCTCCATCCTCACAGTCTAACTAAACTGTATGACTCTCACTCGTCATGCAACCTAGGTTGTATTTCAGGTCAACACTCTCACATCATGCTCATCACAGGTAGAGTATGTTAACCAAGGCAATCTCAATCATTCAACATGTTTAACACCTCGACACACACACTAGTTCAACATGTTTTACACCATACCCTCCAACCACATGTCATTCACCAACAACATATATTTTCAGCACACAATCATCACACAACAACCACAATTTAACCATCAAATCGATCATTCATAACACAACTCAAATATACTAATCACTCAGTAGTGCTAAGCCCTATCAGAGAAACCATATTCGACAACACACAAATATTGCTAAGCACTCATATGTGCTTAGTCTTAACAGAGAACATATGTATATCCAACAACACACAATTATGTTAAGCACTCAGATGTGCTTAGTCTTTGTAGACACCGTATTTCGTCCGGCCTTATTTATCATCATTTTGGATTTTCCACACATTTTATGTTTTTCACTCATTTTTAAATATTTTTGGAGTTTTTCTTTAATTTCACGTTTTTTCAGTCATTTTCGGAGTTTTCAAGAAAATCACAAAAAATGGTATTCCGTTAGTGGTCGTTCGAAGTTTCCAGGGTTTTGTTAGGGTTTAGCGCTTCGATCTCAGTTTTCCGCTGCGTTTTGTTTTTAGTTTTTCTGGTTTTTAGGGTTTCCAATTTAGGTTTCCAATTTAGGGTTTCATTTTAGGGCTTCCAATTTAGGGTCCCATTTTTAGGGTTTCCAATTTAGGGTTTCCATTTTTAATGTCCCGATCTCGGGACTCCAATTTAGCGTTTTATTTTAAGTTTTGGGTTTAAAATTTCAATTTGGTATTTAGTTTAAGGTTTTAGGTCTTTTTAGGGTAGCCAATGTTGGGAAAGGGGCCAAAATAGGCCCATGTGCCTTTTAGACCTAATGATGGCCTATAAATTGTAGGCTAATGAGACAAGAATGAGGATCCCAAAGAAAAAACCACTATTCATCATCTCCCACATTGAGGCTCCCACCCTCTCCGGCGAAATTTCGAACGGCGGAGCTCCGGCGATCCACGGTGGCGGGCTATCTCCATTTCATTTTCCTCAAGATTCGACCCCAGCTGACCATCTTCCTCGAACCAGCGGCGTCCATTCAAGCTTCATTCTCAACCCGACGGCGGCGCTCACGGAGGAGCATCAGCGAGCTCGAGCTTCCCTCTCACGAACCATCCGGCAGCAACCTCGAACCAGGCGGCTGCGTCTTCACGAACGTGCAACTGACCCCCTCTCCGGCGAACATCGCGAACCAGACGGCGGCGAACCAGTGGCGAACTTCGTCTTCACCGTAGCTCGAACCAGACGGCGGCGAACCAGCGGCGAACTTCGTCTTCTCCGTAGCTCGAACCAGACGGCGGCGAACCAGCGACGAACGTCGTCTTCTCCGTAGCTCGAACTAGACGGCGGCGAACCAGCTACAGAACTCCACCATCTTCAGCCTCCTCGAATCAGACGGCGGCGAACCAGCGGCGAACTTCGTCTTCTCCGTAAGCAACCCAGGCGGCGCAACCTTGCCCTCATCAGCTCCCAACGACGGCGATCTCAGACCTCCGGTGGCAGCAGCGTGAAGGAGAAAGGTACGGTGGGGTTTTCGTTGGCTGAGGAAGCATTGGTAACGAATATATATATTTTTTTTTTTTAGAAAAATACTAATCTGCCCTTTGTTAATTAAGCAATGTTTAAATTGATATATACCCTAACATATACCTAGGCTATATCATATATACCCATTGATGGCTGATTTTTTTTATTCATTCCGTTTTCTTTAAAATACTAATCTGTCCCTATTTGTGAATGTGCTTAGTTTTTCATAGTATGTGGCATTTAATATATACCTTTGTTGCTAATTTGCCCTGTGTTGCTAAGCATGGTTAATTTGATATATACCCTAACATATACCTAGGCTATATCATATATACCCATTGATGGTTGGTTTACTATTCATCCGTAGTATTTTTTAAGATACTAATCTGTCCATATTTTCTTTTTCTTTTTTTTGAATGTGCTTAGTTTTTTTTTCATTTTATGTGATATTTTGATATATACCTTAGTATGTGGTATTTGATACATACCTTAGTATATACTAAGGCTATATCGTATATACTCGCTAATTTATTACTTGTTCCATTTAAGTTCCTTTAGATTTCAAGTTTTTTTTTTTCTTTTTCTTTCTGCGTTCGATTAATTTTCTTTAAATGTGTAACCCCGGGAGAGATGAAGGACTGTTCCTTTCATCTCGAGGGTAATTTAAAATTTAATTCACCACCCCGGGAGAGATGAAGGACTGTTCCTTTCATCTCGAGGGTACTTTAAATTCAAGTCGCCACCCCGGGAGAGATGAAGGACTGTTCCTTTCATCTCGAGGGTAATTTAAAATTTAATTTGTAACCCCGGGAGAGATGAAGGACTGTTCCTTTCATCTCGAGGGTAATTTAAAATTTAATTTGTAACCCCGGGAGAGATGAAGAACTGTTCCTTTCATCTCGAGGGTAATTTAAAATTTAATTTGTAACCCCGGGAGAGATGAAGGACTATTCCTTTCATCTCGAGGGTAATTTAAAATTTAATTTGTAACCCCGGGAGAGATGAATGACTGTTCCTTTCATCTCGAGGGTAATTTAAAATTTAATTTGCAACCCCGGGAGAGATGAAGGATTGTTCCTATCATCTCGAGGGTATTGAGATCAAGGCGATTAAATGGCGAAATTAACGATATTGTTCACAAAATCAAATCCCTACTTTACGAGTTAGGATATGATTAGTTGGGACATCGCATTAATTTTAGTAGTTTACTTTATTTATTTTTTAGGACCTTTTGAAATTATATAAGTAATCAAGATAAAATATTTTGGCTACCGTTTTTAAAACGAGATGTTGTAGGGTGCTAGCACCTTCCCTACACTCAACCGACCCCCGAACCTCGTCTTTTAAAATTCGTAGACCGTATTTTTAAGGTGACCAATCACACCCTAAATGATTGGTGGCGACTCCATTTTTGTGAAAACCCCTGTTTAACAGAAGGTTGTCGGCCGCTCCGCGTCGCAAAAACGTTGCGACAGCATGGCGACTCCACTGGGGAACTTTTGTAGTGGGTCTAGGTCATTCCATTTTATTTTGCATTTATCCGGTTTTTATTTTGGTCCTTGTTTGTTTTATTTATTTATGGATGTATATTGTCTTAATTAGCTTGCTTTTTTCGTAATTAATTTTGCATGATCATGCATTTCACACACATTCACGAGCCTCCTACCCGAGCTCTACCCTTAGGATTAGATTCGAAGATTGAGTAGTGTGACCTTCGTGGAACTTCGGTTCTCGTGCAGGCGCATGAAATTCTCCACTCGAGTTATCCGCGCTGTTTGATCAGTTGAAAAGCTCGGGGACCGTTTTCTTTTAGGATTGTTTAGAACCCAAATTACACTCATGTGCATCTTAGAGCCAATCGACGTTTAATATCTTTATGTTTTGTGTCGGGTTATTTCTGTCGTTCGCGCAATTTACTGTTTTTTTTGCATTATCATGCATTTCACACACAGTCACAAGCCTCCTACCCGGGCTCTACCATTTAGGATTAGAATCGGAGATAGAGTAGTGTGACCTTCGTGGAACTTCGGTTCTCGTGCAGGCACATGAAATTCTCCACTCGAGCTATCCGCGCTGTTTGATCAGTTGGAAAGCTCGGGGACCGTTTTCTTTTAGGATTGTTTAGAACCCAAATTACACTCATGTGCATCCTAGAGCGATCGACGTTTAATATCTTGATGATTTTGTGTTGGGTTATTTATGTCATTCTCGCAATTTACTGTTTTTTTGCATGATCATGCATTTCGCACACACAATCACAAGCCTCCTACCCGGGCTACCATTTAGGATTAGAGTCGGAGATAGAGTAGTGTGACTGTTACGTCTCCAAAAGTGACTATTTTAGGACTTGTTTGCTATAGAAAGATGTACACTCTTAGGTGTTTTTGGTAGGATTTAGCTTAAACTCGTGCTTATATATGAGAATTAGAAGAATGAAGCTAAATTAGGACTTATATGCAAAAGGAAAGAAAAAGAACCAAAAACGAAGTTAAAAGATCGAAAATTGCACATTGCGGAAGCATTGCGAAAACATTGCTAAAACCGCAATGTTTTAAGTGAAATTCGTAAGTTGTCTAACCGATTTCTGTTTTGTTCCGATCTTTCAGGGGCCCATTCTTTCTCCTGCAGCCACGTAGAAGTATGACGTTTAGAATGGATGGTTCTCCTTGACCCAATCATACCTGCAGAACACTATAAAAGGAGGTCAAGATGGAAGGTTGAAACACACTCGAAAGGCGTAGACTTTCAGTTCAACGCAGTCTTTTCTACTCTTTTTCTCTCTTCCGTCTGTTGGATTGAAAGGTTCAGCTGTTGGAGTCGACAATCTGATAGGAAGGAGAGAAGATTTATCTTCTCTTCTGATTAGATTCATCCAAGCAAGGCTTCCTTTCACCCTTCAGCCGAGGCGTTCGCAACGAGAAGATCACGCACGGATTTAATTGCTTTCTGCTTTAGCTTTCTGTTTCCTTTGCTGTTTGTTGTCATTTCCCTTTCGTTAGCTACTCTACTTCATTTCGCTGCTTTCTGTTTTACTTTCGTTATTCAAGGTTGTCATTTGTTTAGTTCAAACTTTAGTTAATCGAAGCATTATTTCATTACTTTGCAAGCTCTTTACTTCTCTGTTTACTGTCTTTAGCTTCTGTTTTGTCTTTACTATTCTACTAAGCATGTCATCTTCATCTATTCTTCCCATTCCATCTTCATCCATGAGGAACTAAATCACATAAGGGCATGCTAATGACAAATCTATAGGTAGAAACACGTGACTTAAGCATGTAGGATAGCTCTCGAATGCATTGAATGTATGTAAGCTTCATCCCACGGGCAATTTCGATTGGCAATCCATTTTGTCCAAAGAACTCCTAACCTCTGGAAGGAGTAAGAGTTCAGAGTCGTACATCCATGCTAGCCTCTCAAGGTAGCCAGGAAACGACCTAGGAATAGGCGTTTTCCTAGTACAAACCAATACTTGCTGTTATAAAAAGATGCTTAAGACCTTACTTGGACATGAGTAAACTAAAGGATCTAATGCATGAAATCGGAAGATACATGAGAATGAGTTAGTTTGATGCATGATGAGTTGATCTACTGCTTGAGAATCGTGAGAGAAAGCCTATAGAGGAGTCGTTAGTAGCCCTTGTTTCCACACTTTACACTTAATTCGCTGTTAGTAACATTGCTAAATAATTGCTGTTTCCGCAATTCCCTTAGTTAAAATTTTGCCTTAGTCATTTCTCTCTTCGTTTATTGTTCTCTTCTTTGCATTCTAGTTTATTATCTATTTGCACTTGTTTATGCTTCCATCATTTACACATTCCTTAGTAATTAGGTGCTTAAAACCAAATCAACCCCATTTAATCCACCCATTCTCACTTAACAAATCACTTCGCTAGTAACTAAGAATAAATCTCTGTGGGAAATCGAATGAAAAAATACTTATTACTTGCTACAAGATCATGTATGCTTGCATGTTCTGAGTGCTCTATCATTGCTTCTTTACTTTAAACATTGAGCACGCAACAAGTTTTTGGCGCCGCTGCCTGGGATTTTGTTTAGTGAACACGAAGTTTGTTAATTTAGAAAAAAAAAAACTTAATATCTATTGGAGCTAATCTTCTTTCATTTCCTTTACAGGTACTATCAAGCTAGTTTATGAAAGAGTTTCCAAACCTCAACTCGCAACAAAGAGAAACTTTGCAGGTGGAAGACGTATGTGTATGACAAAGTAAATGAATACGCTGCAAAACTTAATTGGAGGACGAGTTTGCCCACAACAGTTTGAAGAATTTTATCAGCCATGTGCTTATTGTGGGGATAATCATAACTTGGAGAATTGCCCAACCTTGAATTATCAAGAGAGGCAATATCAACAAAGCTATGACAACCATTATTCGTACATGTGTGAACATGATCAGTGGCAACTCTCAAATAATCCTTGGGAAGAGCATGTGCAAATTGCTCATTATGAAGAGTTCCCCCAACATGAAGACTATCAACATTATGCCCCAAATGAAGAATTATCACCCGCTTTGGAGGCGCTATGGATAGAATTCATGGAAAGGAATGATGCATCCATGAGGAGAATGGATGTGCAATTAGCTCAGCTCACAAATGACTTACAAGATCTACTTGCTATAGCAAAATCACTACCACCATGCCCTCAGATGTTCGATTTTTATGATGATGAATCCTTTGTTACCTTCGAATCTGAGAAGAGTGATCCAATGGAATATCCATATGAAATGGTGGAGTTGGTGAAAGGTGAGAAAAATGAAATTGTGCTGGATGAGGCCAAAGAGACTATTGCGCTGCTTGAGGAACAAGAATTTGAAATGTCTGATGTTGCAGCAAGCTTCTCCACCAATGAAAGAGTTGAGCCACCACCACCACAAATGCTCCAGCTGAAGGAGTTAGAAAGAGATGTGCCCGAAAAAGAAGTCCCATCGCATCAAAGCTATGTTGTAGCAAATGTTGTAGAAACAAAACCAACGCACAGAAAGTACAAACCTTGGGATGTTATAACATGCAGTCTCTTTGAAAGAATCAAGAAATTCAAGGTGTGGCAGAATGTCCGACCCCGTAAATCAAGACTTAAGTATCTTATAGGAGCAGAAGTGGTGCCTCGAAACATTGAAGAATATCCATATGAGGCAGATTGACAAGGGAGATTTCTGATCCCTAAACTCTTAAATTAGGATTTTATCATGCTTTGTTTAGATTTCGTATGTTAGGAGTAGTTTATTTTGGGAATGAAATATTTATTATGTGCCAACAATCATAGTCGTTTAGCATGAATTGATGATGCACTGTGGGCCTATAGGATTGCATATAAAACACCCTTAGGTATGTCTCCTTATAGGCTAGTGTATGGAAAAGCATGTCATCTTCCCTTCGAATTGGAAATCAAAGCCTTTTGGGCCTTAAAAGAACTGAATTATTGCGTGACCGATGCTGGAACATTGCGGTCTCTGCAATTACCTGAGTTAAATGAGCTAAGACATATGTCCTATGAAAATGCTAAAATGTATAAAGAAAAAACTAAGATTTGACATGATAGTAGACTTAGGATCAAGGACTTTTAAAAAGGCCAACATGTCTTATTGTTCAATTCACGGTTAAGGTTATTTCCGGGCAAACTTAAGTCTAGGTGGTCAGGTCCGTTTTTTATTACTAACGTCTTTGCTCATGGTGCTATTGAGATTAGAAACCTACAACACAAGATGGCGCAGTGGGCAGAATATGCACAGGCCCGGGACAAAGACGTGGCTGATCAGTTGGGGTGCATCTTCCCTGCTTTCCCAACTGACTTGTTGAAACCGTGGGCACCTCCTAGGGAAAGGAGAGATGAGGATGAGGAAGATTCAATGCCAGCCTGACGGGCATTCGAGGGAGTTTTCTGATCCCTCTTAAAAAAAAAAAAAAAAAAAAAAAACTTGCTTTTCTGTGACTCGTGACCTCTGTTTTGAATCCAATACATAATATGTTTTAATTGTTCTTTTGATTGTTTAGAGTAGTGTAGTTAGGTTGATGGTTTCTGAGTAGTTAGCTTCGTTTATTTTACTGTTTTGAGTAGTTGTAGATGACTGGAAATAGCATGCAAAAGGGGCCTTGTTCACTGTTACATATGCCCTGTAGGTTTATTGCGAAATTTTTGCGGATTCCGCAATTTTTGTTACTTATCGCATGCTATTGTCTGACTGTTTAATAGGCTGGTTCTGTTTCAATTTTGTCCTTCTGCTGCTTGTTTGACTACCGTATATGACCTATCTGTAAGCATGATGGATGAGTGTCTTAGAACACCTTTGATAGTTTAAATTAGCTCCCTTAAATTGCTCAGCATGCATCTCTTTAAGCCCTACTTGACTGTTTTTATAAGATTCTGCTGTTGTGTTATTTGCTTTAGGAAAGTTCGTTCTATGCCTAGGACTTTTCGATTCTCTTTGTTTTGCCCTAGACTAGATGCTTCTAGGACAAGTTTGGGGGTGTGTCACCTCAGACTCTCATTGGGGACAATGAGAAGTTTTAGTTTGGGGGAGGCAGCCCTAGGCCTAGGAACATTCCTCTCTCCCTTTTAAACATAAGCATTCTTCTTCTCCATGGGAAAAAATGATGAACTAAAAAAAAAAAATGAAAATAGAATAAGGAGGGGTTCCACCAAAGAAAGAAGGGAAAAAGGAAAAAATAAGGAAGAAGAATGTATGCCTATGAGTTTTAGCTCTGTGCTTAGGTGTCCTCAATAAAAGAACTCTGATCCTCAATTAGCTAAGCACGGGGTTATAGCTTATAGGTTTGTTAAAGGGAGATGAATGTATATCCAATGTAGTGATGCCAGGGTTTCGGTTGTTCTATGAATGTACTACTGTCACTGGTTTATACTAAGACTGGCATGACTCTAAGGAATCCTAGGTAGCTCAAATGAAAAACATTAGAAGCATGTACTGAGTCTGGGGTAAAGCTAGGTAGAATTTGAAACCTTAGGGATAGTTGCACAATGAACTTAATGACCGAAGCAAATAGATCAGTTGTGGGGAGTTAATGAAACAGTAGGATCATAAGGCGAGAGAAGTCAGAAGAAGCAAAATGAGAAGTTAGTTTTAAACTTAGAAGTGTGTCACAGGACAGCTTTGCCATAGATAGTGAACTTAGGGGAATCAGTAAGTAGTTAGAGAGGTTAACAGCAGCCTAGATAAAGTCCTTAGATTGCTCGAGGACGAGCAAAACCTTAAGTTTGGGGGTGTGTTACGTCTCCAAAAGTGACTATTTTAGGACTTGTTTGCTATAGAAAGATGTACACTCTTAGGTGTTTTTGGTAGGATTTAGCTTAAACTCGTGCTTATATATGAGAATTAGAAGAATGAAGCTTAATTAGGACTTATATGCAAAAGGAAAGAAAAAGAACCAAAAACGAAGTTAAAAGATTGAAAATTGCACATTGCGGAAGCATTGCGAAAACATTGCTAAAACCGCAATGTTTTAAGTGAAATCCGTAAGTTGTCTAACCGATTTCTATTTTGTTCCGATCTTTCAGGGCCCATTCTTTCTCCTGCAGCCACGTAGAAGTATGACGTTTAGAATGGATGGTTCTCCTTGACCCAATCATACATGCAGAACACTATAAAAGGAGGTCAAGATGGAAGGTTGAAACACACTCGAAAGGCGTAGACTTCCAGTTCAACGCAGTCTTTTCTACTCTTTTTCTCTCTTCCGTCTGTTGGTTTGAAAGGTTCAGCTGTTGGAGTCGACAATCTGATAGGAAGGAGAGAAGATTTATCTTCTCTTCTGATTAGATTCATCCAAGCAAGGCTTCCTTTCACCCTTCAGCCGAGGCGTTCGCAACGTGACGCACGGATTTAATTGCTTTCTGCTTTAGCTTTCTGTTTCCTTTGCTGTTTGTTGTCATTTCCCTTTCGTTAGCTACTCTACTTCATTTCGCTGCTTTCTGTTTTACTTTCGTTATTCAAGGCTGTCATTTGGTTAGTTCAAACTTTAGTTAATCGAAGCATTATTTCATCACTTTGCAAGCTCTTTACTTCTCTGTTTACTGTCTTTAGCTTCTGTTTTGTCTTTACTATTCTACTAAGCATGTCGTCTTCATCTATTCTTCCCATTCCATCTTCGTCCATGAGGAACTAAATCACATAAGGGCATGCTAATGACAAATCTATAGGTAGAAACACGTGACTTAAGCATGTAGGATAGCTCTCGAATGCATTGAATGTATGTAAGCTTCATCCCACGGGCAATTTCGATTGGCCATCCATTTTGTCCAAAGAATTCCTAACCTCTGGAAGGAGTAAGAGTTCAGAGTCGTACATCCATGCTAGCCTCTCAAGGTAGCCAGAAAACGACCTAGGAATAGGCGTTTTCCTAGTACAAACCAATACTTGCTGTTATAAAAAGATGCTTAAGACCTTACTTGGACATGAGTAAACTAAAGGATCTAATGCATGAAATCGGAAGATACATGAGAATGAGTTAGTTTGATGCATGATGAGTTGATCTACTGCTTGAGAATCGTGAGAGAAAGCCTATAGAGGAGTCGTTAGTAGCCCTTGTTTCCACACTTTACACTTAATTCGCTGTTAGTAACATTGCTAAATAATTGTTGTTTTCGCAATTCCCTTAGTTAAAATTTTGCCTTAGCCATTTCTCTCTTCGTTTATTGTTCTCTTCTTTGCATTCTAGTTTATTATCTATTTGCACTTGTTTATGCTTCCATCATTTACACATTCCTTAGTAATTAGGTGCTTAAAACCAAATCAACCCCATTTAATCCACCCATTCTCACTTAACAAATCACTTCGCTAGTAACTAAGAATAAATCTCTGTGGGAAATCGAATGAAAAAATACTTATTACTTGCTACAAGATCATGTATGCTTGCATGTTCTGAGTGCTCTATCATTGCTTCTTTACTTTAAACATTTAGCACGCAACAGTGACCTTCGTGGAACTACGGTTCTCGTGCAGGCGCATGAAATTCTCCACTCGAGCTATCCGCGTTGTTTGATCAGTTGGAAAGCTCGGGGACCGTTTTCTGTTAGGATAGTTTAGAACCTAAACCACACCCATTCGCATTCTAGAGCTGGTCATAGTCGTTATTGTTTGTTATATTTCACTTATCTCTTACTCATTGTCGTCAGTATTACTTTTTCTCTTTTTCCCTGATTTCACTTTTTCATGCATTTCATACCCGTTATCCCATTTAGGTTTAGGCTCGAAGATTGAGTAGTGCGACCTTCGTGGAACTTCGGTTCTCGTGCAGGGATATGAAATTCTTCATTCAAATCACCCATATCCATCCAATCTTTTAGGGTTGCATTAGAACATAACCTCACATCCCATCATGTTGTACCTTACCTTTGTTTCTGTTTAGTTTTGTTCTAAGGTAGGATTGTTTTTAAAAAAAAAAAAAGAAAAAAATCTGATTAGTTGTTTACATTGTCAGTAAATTAAAGCATGAATTTCATAAATCTGCCTTCTCCGGTATCTTCCCCCCAAGAGGCAGGCGTGGTAGGGCAGGCTGCAGTTCGACAATGGTCAGAAGCCGCGCAAAGGACTCATAAAGATTGTTTGGCGGTAGATGTGACAGTACAGTTCAAAGGCGTCAATTTCCCAGCAAATCAATTGGATTTCTTGAAGCAAGCATGGGAAAGTTTAACCGCAGATAAAAAAAACAGATTCATAGGAAAATACGGATTCATAGCTCAACTCTTATACGTACAAGTCAATCCCTCGGTATTAAGAGCGTTGGTTCAGCATTGGGATCCAGCTTACCGTTGTTTCACGTTTGGTTCAATAGATATGTCTCCTACCATCGAAGAGTACCAATCCTTGCTTCGTACTCCGCCACAGATAAACATTGAGGTCTATTCATATGATGAGGGGCTCACCATAAAAAGAGCGCTATCTACATTCCTAGGGAAGGTCCGCGCGTGCGAAATAGAGAAGCACCTAAAGGAAAAAGAGGGAAATGTATGTTTACCTATGGAGTATGTGTATGCGTTACAGCAAAAGTTGATAGATGAGGATAAAAAGTTGGCACTTTTAGCATTACTGATTTTCAACGCAGTTCTGTTTCCCAGGGTATGTGGATATGTTGAAGAACGTGTGGTCAAGTTGTTCCTCAAAATCGAATCAGGAGTTGATTTGGCCACGCCTATCTTGGCGGAAACCTTCCGAAGCTTAAGTTATTGCAGAACGAAAGGAATCGGGAAGTTTATCGGATGCGCACCTTTGCTGTTTATTTGGATCCTCAGCCATGTGAGTTGTCCACCTGAGTTCAAGTGTCCTCAAGTCAAATTCTCCAGCTCTTGGAGTAGGTCACAGAACCCCATTTGGGAGTTCATTCAGGCAAACTGGAGTTCAACGTACCCAGAAAGAAATGAATGGGGAGCCTTCTTCGCAAATCTAAAAGAAAAAGATGTAGTTTGGAGAGCTCCTTGGATGTCGGCCAAGCCCATGATATACCAGTGTGGCAAATTTCACAACGTACCATTGTTAGGCCCATGGGGATGCATATCCTATGCACCTTTATTGGTAGTACGACAGGTATGGATACGCCAATTCATCCCAGCTACGCATGATTTGAAAGAGGCAGAATTCGAATATGAAAAAGGATCTTGTCAAAAACAAATCGAGGAGGTCGTGAAAGCATGGAGGACAGTTGCGAGAATTCAGAGCAGACAGTATCATGATGACAGTTCAGAGGCATATAAGGTGTGGCACAAAAACAGGGCCAAGACTAGGGCCGTATTGTCACAAGTCAAATTCAAGAATCTATCTCGTATGGAGGAGGAATCAATACAACTGACGGAGCAAAAGAAGCAAGAGGCAGAAATTGATAAAGTACGAAAAGCAAATACTTCACTAATGCAGGAAAATGGGAGACTGCAGGTAGAAATTAAACAAGGATTACAGCGAAGTGCCATTTTAGAAAAAGAGCTAGGCCAAATAAAGATGGAACTTAGAAACCAAGGAGAATTGAAAAAAGAAATGTCAGCATTGGATGTGGAGGCCCGCGATTTGAATAGAAGATTACATCGCTCAAGAAGAGATAAGGAGTCACTCCAGACCACTGTGCAGCTGCAAAATGACCAGATCTCTGATAAAGAAGCTGAGATTTCCTCGCTCCACGAAACAATAAAAAACCTAGAAGAAGGAGTCAACCTAAAGAATAGTGCAAATATGGAGCTGGAAGGAAAGACAGTTTTGTTATGCCAAACAATTGAAAATTTGCAATTCTTACTCAACACAAAGGAGGAACAAGTGGTCGAAGTTGATCAAAAAAATACAGCTATAACCAGATCCGTACAATCACTAAGTGTCCGCCTTGGCGAGTATCAGGAAGCTACCGCAGTATTAATGGAAGAGCACAACCGCGTAAAGGAACAATATGGCATATTGAGAAAAGACCAAGGGTATCTAGAGCATAGGAATACAACATTACACAAAAAGTCGGAACACATACTCACGCAGATCAGGAAAGCTACCCGAAAGGCGGATAGTTTAGCAGAGGATGCAAGAACCCTCACAACATTCATTGCACCTACGCAGCCAAACAACAAAGAGATGCTCAAATTCTTAGGAAAGCTCCGTGCAAGTTTGGAATACTGGGGGCAGTTTTATTAAATTCTCGTTTTGATTTTTGTCATGTAATAGGATTGTGGTAAAAACTTTGGTTTCCTTGTTTATTTTTGGCAATTGAATGATGTTTCTGAGTTCTTTTTCCTTTACTTATTTTTCTTTATTCTTCGTATTTTGTCATTTATCATGCATTACCATACTAAGACGTCAAACATTAAAAAACAGATTAAAACGATAGCTCAGTCACCACCAACTCCTCGCGTCCATTTCACAAGGCACAGAAAAAGGATCATGGAAGAACAAGGTGCTGAAATAGAGAGAACAAGGAAGGATTTAGATGAACTGAGGAGCAAGATGGACGCAATTCTGTTGGCACTCGAAAAGGGAAAAATGATAGCAGATCCGGTACAGACGAGCAACGCGGTCAGTGAACCTATTGAGGTTACCCCCTCTCAGTATCCACCAATGGAGGGATTCATACCCTCATACACTGCGTATAATCCGTGGCACCATACCACAACTGAGCACTACCAAGGCCTCAAGGGAGTGGGGGCCTCCATGGCCAACCAGGCTGGTGTTTCAGATCCTAGGGAGGAGCCCTCCAAGGTGACCATCACAATTCCCAATCATGACAAACCCGAGGTTAGAGGACACGGGGTATAAGATTCCAAACGACGGAGTTTTGAGAGTCTTAGAGGAAAGGCTAAGAGCCATTGAAGGAACCAGTGTCTTCGGCAGCATTGACGCTACTAAGCTATGCCTAGTGCCCGACGTAATAATTCCTCCAAAGTTCCGAGCGCCTGATTTTGAAAAGTACGACGGGACATCATGTCCAAAGAGTCATCTTACTATGTATTGTAGGAAAATGGCAGGCTATATTCAGGATGAAAAACTACTAATCCATTGTTTCCAGGATTGCCTAACCGGTCCCGCATCTCGCTGGTACATGCAACTCGATAGCGCACATGTTTATTCATGGAAAAACCTGGCTGATTGTTTCTTAAAGCAATATAAGCACAACATAGATATGGCTCCAGATCGCATGGATCTGCAAAGGATGGAGAAGAATAACACGGAAAACTTCAAAGAGTATGCGCAGAGATGGAGAGATGTTGCTGCCCAGGTCCAGCCGCCGTTGACGGACAAGGAGTTGTCGGCTATGTTCATGAATACCCTTAAAGCTCCCTTCTACGACAAGATGATCGGAAGCACTTCCACGAATTTCTCAGACATAATGATGATTGGGGAAAGAATTGAATACGGGATTAAACATGGCAAAATAATTTATACATCTGAATCTTCAGTAAAGAAGGGGGGCTTCGCAAGGAGAAAGGAGGGGGAAGTCCAAATGGTAGGAAATACAAACCAATTGGCATGGAGACAATCGTCGCACTCTAGTGCAGGAGCTCCGCAATACTCTCCGAACTATTATACGGCTCCTTATGCAAATTATCAGCCTATGTTAACAATACAAATGCACAGTATTCTGCACCATTCCTTCAAAATGCACGCCCTCAAGGAAATCAGGGTTATCAATCGCGGAGCCACCCAACGGCTTCCTACGCTCAAGGCCCCCAGATCAATAGAGGAGCCCCAAAGCAAATCTAGTTCGACCCAATCCCTATGACGTATACAGAATTGTTACCACGGTTATTCCAGAATAATCAGTTATCACCTATACCTACAGCCCCCATGCAACCACCCTACCCTAGGTGGTATGATGCAAGTGCTAATTGTGATTATCATGCGGGTGTAGCTGGGCATTCAACAGAGAGTTGTTTCGCTCTCAAGAAAAAGGTACAGGAACTGATTAAAGCAGAGTGGTTAAATTTCAAGAAGGAAAACGAGCCTGACGTCAACAATAACCCGTTACCAAATCATCAGAATCCACGAGTGAATGCAGTAGAGATTTATGAGCCAAGTTCAAGGAAAGATGTAGAGGAAATCATGACATCTATGGAGGAGCTTTTCTGGGTTCTGTTCAAAAATGGATTTATCGAAGTGGAATACGCTCAACCTCTTCTCCCTTTTGAAGATTACGATGATGGTTTGAAATGTTTGTTCCATGCGGGAAAGAAGGGACACTCTATCAACCAATGCGGATGCTTTCGCCAAAAGGTCCAAGAACTACTAGATACACACATGTTAACTGTCTCGAGAAAAACAATGACTCACCCGGAGATCGAGGTGAACATGATGGATGAGGTATCTCTTGCAGAAGGATCAAAGAACCCTCTTAAGCCAAGGCCTTTAACTATCTTCTACCAAGAAAGGCCAAACATCGTCAGTCCAAGGCCAATTACCATTCAAATCCCATCCCCATTCAAATATGAAAATTCAAAAGCCGTACCTTGGAGATACGGATATGAGGTAGTTGTGGAAGGCGACCCGCTCCCAATAGACAATATCACGGGGATAGGAGGGGTAACGCGAAGCGGAAGATGCTACGCACCAGGGGAGTTAATGAAGGAAAGGAGTAAAGAAAAGGGGAAGGCCAAGCTAAACGAAGATATTAATATCGAGTTAGAGGAGCCTTGTGCGTTAAAGAAGGGAGACAAGGAGCCAATATCAGAGCAGGAGGTCCAAGAATTCCTGAAGTTGGTTAAGCAAAGCGAATATAAAGTAATCGAACAACTGGGTCGAACACCCTCAAGGATATCTATACTGTCATTGTTAATGTCTTCAGAAGTGAACTGCAAGGCATTGCTGAGCGTGCTTAACCAAGCATATGTTCCACAGGACATCACCGTGGAAATTTTAGATGGTATTATCGGAAACATCACATCAGCAAGCACAGTGACCTTCTCTAGTGATGAGTTGCCTTCTGAAGGTACAAATCATACTAAGGCTCTCCACATTACAGTCAAGTGCAAAAGATACGCTGTGGCAAAAGTACTTGTAGACAATGGCTCCTCTCTGAATATAATGCCCAAATCCACGTTAGAAAAATTACCTATCGATATGTCACATGTCAGGCCTAGCACTATGATAGTGAGAGCATTTGATGGAGCGTGAAGTAATTGGAGATATAGAGGTCCCTATTCAAATCGGACCTTGTACTTTCAACATAACCTTCCAGGTCATGAATATCAATTCAGCTTACAGCTGCCTATTGGGGCGCCCCTGGATCCACTCTGCTGGGGTAGTTCCGTCATCATTACATCAGAAGTTGAAATTCGTGATTGACCGCAGGCTAGTAATTGTATCTGGCCAGGAAGATATTTTGGTATCAAAGCCTTCCTCCATGCCGTATGTAGAAGCCGCAGAAGAAGCTTTCGAGTCTTCATTCCAATCATTTGAGGTCGCAAGTGCCACTACCATAACGGGAGACCTAACGAAGGTAGAGCAACAATTAGCAAAATTCTCTCTAAAAGGAAGTAACAAGCGTCTCGACGACCTGCTGAATATACAAAAGAATACGAAAAGGTTTGGTTTGGGATATAGGCCAAATGGGAAGGATATGGTTAGAGCATATGGGTTAGGAGGAAGAGGACGTCCGACAAGATTCAGGGATCATGAGCCCGAGCCACGATTGAAGTTTTTTCCTCATATCTACGACTCATTCAAGTCTGCAGGCAAGATACATTCCGAGGGTCAAGACTCCGCAATCATGGCAGTGATAGAAGAACTCAAGGAGGCAGACCTGTTGGTGTACCCGTGCCCGGAGAATTGCGAACTCGATAATTGGACTGTTTTAGAATTACCATCATGTATCGATGAAATATCGAAGTAATTGTTCAAACCCTGTTTTGTTTTGTTTTCTTTCCCTTCGGTTTATGCATTTCTTTCTAGTTCATTTTCTTTTTTCACTCTTATGTCAAACTTCGTTATAATTCAGTAAAGTTATCATTTCATTTTCTATCGTCTAGTTCGTTTGGTGTTTTTCCTTGTTTTTACTTCCCATTTCGACCAATTTTTGTTCTTTAAAAAAAAAAACAGCGATATTGAAACTGAAGGCGCTATTGATCATAAGTACGGACCAGATACCCCCGCATACATAGTCGAATTTGAAACAAGCGATGATGAAGAGGAATCTAATCCTACCCCTGAATTGTTAAGGATGATCAACGAAGAGGATAAAATAATGGGGCCGCATGAAGAGCTAACAGAGGCCATTAACCTAGGGTCTCAGCTTGAGATTAAGGAAATTAAAATCGGAACCAACATGACGACCGAAGGCCGTCAGCAGCTGGTAGATTTACTTCAGGAGTTCGCTGATGTTTTTGCATGGTCTTATCAAGATATGCCGGGACTAGACGCAAGCATTGTAGCACACCAGATACCATTAAAGCCAGAATGCAGGCCAATAAAGCAGAAGTTACGCAGAATGAAGCCGGACGTGGTGATCAAAGTAAAGGAAGAAGTGAAAAAACAAATGGATGCAGGATTCTTGACAGTGGCAAAGTATCCTGAATGGGTGGCAAACATTGTTCCTGTAACAAAGAAAAATGGTCAAGTACGAATGTGCGTGGATTACAGAGATTTAAACCAAGCAAGCCCGAAAGATAATTTTCCTCTTCCTCACATAGATGTGCTGGTAGATAACACCGCCGGTTTCTCCACGTTCTCCTTTATGGATGGTTTCTCTGGTTATAACCAAATAAAAATGGCACCGGAAGATCAGGAAAAAACTACTTTCATCACCCTATGGGAGACTTTTTGTTATAAAGTCATGCCGTTCGGATTAAGAAACGCTGGAGCAACCTATCAACGAGCTATGGTAACTCTTTTTCACGATTTAATGCATAAAGAAATAGAGATTTATGTGGACGATATGATTGCCAAGTCAAAGAAAGGGGAGGAACATACGGTCATCCTGCGAAGACTTTTCGAACGATTGAGGAAATTCAAATTGAAATTAAATCCCAATAAATGCACGTTCGGAGTAAACTCCGGGAAGTTATTAGGTTCCATCGTAAGTCAAGAAGGAATTAAAGTCGACCCAGATAAGGTCAAAGCCATCATAGAGATGCCACCACCGCGCACGCAAAAGGAAGTTAGAGGTTTCCTTGGTAGATTAAACTATATCGCCAGATTCATTTCTCACTTGACAACAACATGCGAGCCGATTTTCAAATTACTTCGCAAGAGTGATGCTGGTGTTTGGAACGAGAATTGCCAAAAGGCTTTCGAGAGGATCAAACATTATTTGCAAAGTCCTCCCGTCCTAGTCCCCCCAACTCCGGGTCGACCACTCATCTTATACATCACGGTAACGGAGAATTCAATGGGTTGTGTGTTGGGGCAACATGATAAGTCAGGCAGAAAAGAGCAGGCCATATATTATCTGAGCAAGAAATTCTCTAGCTCCGAAGCTAAATACTCACTGTTAGAAAAAACATGTTGCGAACTAGCTTGGGCAGCTCGTCGATTGAGACCATACATGTTATACTACACAACATGGCTCATCTAAAAAATGGATCCCATCAAGTACATTTGCGAAAGACCATTCTTGTCAGGAAGAATCGCAAGATGGCAGGTTCTTCTGTCAGAGTACGACATCGTTTACGTCACACGTAAAGCCGTAAAAAGGAAGTGCGCTAGCCGACTATTTGGCTGAGCTACCCGTGGAAGATTATGAGCCTATAAAATTTGACTTCCTAGATGAACTGGTCTCTACCATATTAAAGGAGGAAACAACTCAAAATTCGGAAACATGGACTATGTTGTTTGATGGAGCCTCTAATGAGCTGGGAAATGGAATTGGAGTAGTGCTAATATCACCGAAGGGGGAAATCTTCCCCATCACCGCCAGTTTAGGTTTTGATTGTACGCATAACATGGCTGAATACGAAGCATGTTCCATGGGTATACAAACGGCTGTTGACATGAAGATAAAAAAACTCCAAGTCAGGGGAGATTCAATGTTGGTAATTCACCAGTTAAGAGGAGAATGGGAGACAAGGGATGCCAAGTTATTACCTTACAAGAAATTCATTCTAGGGTTGTCTCAGTACTTTGAGGAAATCACTTTCGACTATCTTCCCAGAGAAAGCAACCAGGTAGCGGATGCTTTAGCAACGTTGGCAGTAATGCTCAACCTAGGTCCTGATCAGGAAATTGAACCCATCAAACTCGGGAAAAGAAATGTTTCAGCCACCTGTATGAATGTTGAAAAGGAGCCTGATAATAAGCCTTGGTACCATGACATAAAGCGTTATATAAAAGAGGAGTACCCACTGAACGTCTCAGAGAATGACAAACGCACGCTAAGAAGATTGGCCATGAACTTCTTTCTGAATGGAGAAGTGCTTTATAAAAGAAATCAAGATATGATACTTTTAAGATGCGTGGATGCCGTTGAAGCTAATACGATTATGAAAGAAATCCACGAAGGGGTTTGCGGTACTCACACTAGCGGACTTATGATGGCTAGGCAAGCGCTTAGAGTTGGATATTTTTGGTTAACCATGGAAACAGATTGCATCAGATATACAAGGGAATGCCACAAATGTCAAATATATGCAGATAGAGCCCACGCGCCCTCATCTCCGTTAAGCGTAATGACGGCCCCATGGCCGTTCTCAATGTGGGGAATGGACGTTATAGGTCCTATTGAACCTAAAGCCTCGAACGGGCATCGTTTTATTCTGGTAGTCATAGATTACTTCACCAAGTGGGTAGAAGCAATGACATACCGAGAAATAACAAAGAAGGTCGTGATCAAGTTCATAAAGAAAGAAATCATATGTCGCTACGGTCTTCCCGAGGCAATAATATCGGATAATGCAAAGAATCTGAATAGCAAATTAATGAAGGAGCTATGCGAGCAATTCCAAATTAAGCACATGAACTCTACCCCATACAGGCCAAAGATGAACGGGGCAGTAGAGGCAGCCAACAAAAACATAAAAAGAATTGTGCAGAAGATGACGTCAACTTATAGAGACTGGCATGACATGCTTCCGTTCGCATTACACGGTTATCGCACATCTGTTCGTACTTCGACTGGGGCAACCCCGTTTTCACTGGTCTACGGCATGGAGGTTGTTCTTCCAATAGAGGTAAAAATCCCGTCACTGAGAATTCTCTTAGAGGCCGAGTTAGAAGAAGCTGAATGGATACAAAAACGTTATGAGCATCTGAACTTTGTGGAAGAAAAAAGATTAACAGCACTATGCAAGGGCCAACTTTATCAACGAAGAATGATGAGAGCTTATGATCAGAAAGTACGTTCTAGGATTTTCAGAGAGGGAGACTTAGTGCTAAAACGAATTCTCCCATTTCAAAAGGATCATCGGGGAAAATGGACTCCCAATTACGAAGGACCGTTTGTTGTAAAAAAGGCTTTCTCTGGAGGAGCATTAATCCTAACTAACATGGATGGCGACGACTTGCCGAACCCGACCAGTGCAGATTATGTACGAAAATACTTCGCTTAAAGCAGGTTTTGTTAAGAGGAGGGTGTGCCGAGTACTCAGAGAAATTGCACTACAGTCTCAATATCGTACCCAAAGTTTTTCTCTCAATTTCTTTTTGTTTTTTCTTTTTTTTAGAACTAAAGGCGTTTTGTAATACTCCCCATTTTGATTAATGAATCTTTTACAAGTAGTGTACTCGTCAGAGTTCTTTCTGCAATCTTTTGTCGCTGCATTTCAAAAATCAAAATAATAAAGATATTTCACGTAGCTGATGGTAATAAAAGCATGACAATCATGATATCGCAATGGCCGGTTAGAAGTTTTCGTGAAATTAAAGACGACGGTGGTGATTGAGTTATTCAAAAAAAAAAAAAAAAAAAAAAAAAAAAAAACTTGCATTACTGCATTCGGCATGTCAAGTCATTCAAATTTTGTTTGTTCATAATTGCATGTAACATCTATTTCATGCATCGTCTCCTTTTGCATATCATAAAATAAAAAAAAGAAAGGTCTTTCCATAATTACATCTCATGCATATTTTGAAATTAAAAATCCCATCACTTGCATAAAAAAAAAAAAAAAAAAAAAGTCTTTTGTGTATTTACTTGATCATTCTTGTGTTTGTTTTAGTCGTTCTTATTAGCTAAAACTTTAGTGAGAATTGAATACAAATCATGGTGAATCATCGTTAAAAAAAATGGTTCCTTTCACTGCTTTTCTCTGAGAAATTTGTCGGTCTCAACCATCTCATTACCTTTTCAAATACTCTTCTCAAACTTAATTGTTAAGCCAAACTCGAGAATTGAGAAGAACTTTATTTGACCATTATTATCCCTCATGTGCTAAAAATTCATATCATCATACCTCACCGAGCAGTGTTTAAATTATCACACTAGGGAAAACCCATCTTGCAGCGAGAGTTCAAAATTACTCACTGTAAAACCTTATACCTGCATAGCGCACATAATTTTGAGGCAATCTACTCAATTTGTAGATCCACCGTAAAATCTTGGGCTAATTTCACCATCTACATTTATACGGTGTATCTTTACATTTACCTATCCGCCAAGCCTTTTGCAAAGCAGGTCACACTCAATTATGTGGCGAACCTCTTAAAATTATCCACCGGACCAAGAGAGCTTCGGATGTAATGAAATAATGTTGAATGCTTGTGATTTACTGCTTCATAATTAAGACTTGTAATTTCTCATTTGAATTTCATCTCTATAAATTCATTCCCCTTTTTCCTACTCTTTGAGCTATCTCTTTCCTCGAGTAGAAATTGATTCCAGGACTAAGGATGTTGGTTTTGAGAGCTAAAGAGGTAGTAACTTTGGAAATTATCTCAAGGTCTTAAATGAGTTTTTGCTCGGGTTTAACATCATCACAAGGAGCGTGAATAAAGAAATGATAGGGAATGTGTGCTAGAGTGACATCAGAGTCTGGTTGCACCGTAAAAAAAAAAAAAAAAAAAAAAAAAAAAAAAAAAAAAAACGAGGATGATGCAATAAAAGCTACATCTTGAAGATACTGAAAGGTCTCCGCGGTAAATCAATAAGCTGGGGCAAAGCCTTCGTCTTTGCGGCACTAGGGCAAAGCCCACGCCTTTGCCATAAGAGCAAAGTCACCGTCATCAAACTGGGGCAAAGTCTATGCCTTTGCCACAAGCTGGAGCATTATCATAGACTGGGCAAAGCCTTCGTCTTTGCAGCACTGGGGCAAAGCCCACGTCTTTGCCACAATAGAGCGAAGTCGTCGTCAAAGCTTGAACATCTTATTACACCTTTCATTCCACAAAAAAAAAAAAAAAAAAAAAAAAAAAAGGATCGGCGCAATCAATTGATCAAGAAGCTACATCTCACAAAGCTTGTTGGACATCAGCAAAACTGGGGCAAAGCCCTCGTCTTTGCAACACTGGGGCAAAGCCCACGTCTTTGCCATAAGGGCGAAGTCAACGTCAGCAAAACTGGGGCAAAGCCCACGTCTTTGCCACAAATAGAGCGAAGCCACCGTCTACAAGTTGGAACACGTTATTGCATCATGTCTCAAAAAGAGATTGGTGCAATCAATTGATCAAAAAAGCTACATCTCACAAGCTTGAAGTGTCTCATTTGAACTTCACCAATACTGGGGCAAAGCCCACGTCTTTGCCGCAAATAGAGCGAAATCATCATCAAGTTGGGGCATTTTATTGCATCATTCCAAAAAAAAAAAAAAAAAAAAAAACTGGTGCAATCAGTAGATCAAGAGGTTACGTCTCGCCAAACTAGGGGTATCTCAGTCACACATCATCAATACTGGGGCAAAGCCTACGCCTTTGCCACGCTAGATCAAATATCATCAAAGATCTCGAGCTTACTCAAAGTAAAAGTGAGAATTTCTCAAGAAGCTACTTTTAGCTCTCAAAACCCTTGTCCGAGGAAATGGAGTCAATTCACTCATCTTTCCATCTAACTAATTTCCAATTTCTCACTCAAATGTGAAAAGATATTTTCGATCTCTTATTGTCCAAGAGATCTTCTGAAAGCATGCGAGTACTACATCTTCCTTCGCATTCATTCCTTCTTTTGCTTACCAAAAAAAAAAAAAAAAAAAAAAAAAAAAAAAACTCGTTGGTTGTCATCCCATATTTCCAAATCTAAATTCACTTTATTGTAATCCAACATTCTTGTTCATTACAAGGCTAAGTTATGAAGCAGTTTAATCATAAGATTTTCAACATTATCAATTATTTTTGATAAGTTCTCTAACCTAGCACATGAGAATCTACACAACAACCCACATTGTCCAATATGGTTGAGTGATCTAAGACCGACACGTTTATTTCTCTCTCAAGTGAAAGCATTCAAAAAGGAAAAAAATCCAAAAAAATCCCGATGATGACACCATCATTTTCATTTGATTCTCTGCTAAGTATTGGCTGATAAGATCAATAGACTTAAGCAAGGGTGATCATTTCAATAACACAAAAGTCATTTTTGATTAAGCATTTGTTTTCACAAATCATGCATTCCATCATGTAAGTTGATATCATCATCATTTCCAAAAAAAAAAAAACATTTTCACATATTAGGGCTAGTTGGTAGATCATATGATTCGTGCATACACGTGACATTCAATCGTTCATCTACCCTTAGCATGTTGCATTCAATCATTCATCACCTTCAACATATTATGCACATGTTGCATTCAATCATTCTCATACTCTCGACATGCATCAGTATCATGCATACATGATATTATTTTATCCTTAGGATGCATATGCATCAGTATCATGCATACATACTGCATTCATGACATCGGTCATCCTACTCCTAGCATACTCATGCATACATGCTACCCTTAACATCTTATGCACATAATGCATTCATGACATTATCCTATCCTTAGGATGCATATGCATTAGTATCATGCATACATACTGCATTCATGACATCCGTCATTCTACTCCTAGCATGTTCATGCATACATGCTACAACTATGACATTTTGTTAATGCACATGCATACAGGTTGCATTCATGACATTCATTATCTTTAACATATTATGCACACACATGTTGCATTCATACACATTCGTTTTCTTCCATTAGCATGCACATGCATCATGACGTCATGCTTTCAAAGTCAAATTCATTGGTCAAGCCAAGCAAATCAAGACATATTTTCACAAATTGTCAAATGCATTGTCATTTCTCAAAATTAATGAACATTGCTTCATCTTTGCCATTGCACATCAACGCATGCACTCATGTTTTGTGCGACATTCGAGTCACATTTTGCAAATCGCATTGGCATCATATTCTCATTTGGGGGTTGGTCATCAATCCATCACATTTTGCAACTCGCATTTGCATTCTATTCTCACTTGAGGGTCATTCTCATCAGTTCATCATTAAAAAAAAAAAAAAAAAAAAAAAGCATTTAAGACTTTTTCATATTCATGAGAGTTTCTAATGCTTTCCAAAGAGTCTTTTTCAAGTTTTATGTTTGGCAACTAAGTTGTGAAATAAAAACCGTTGTCTCTCTCACACACACACACGCACAAAAATCTCACTCTACTTTTAAATTTCTGTTGGTTAAATCGAACCCTATGTCTGCGGGTAAGTCCCGGTAGCTGGTCGAAACCTGGCAAAACCAGGTCCGTTTAAATTCATGTTGGTTAAATCGAACCCTATGTCTGCGGGTAAGTCCCGGTAGCTGGTCGAAGCCTGGCAAAACCAGGTCCGTTTAAATTCCTGTTGGTTAAATCGAACCCTATGTCTGCGGGTAAGTCCCGGTAGCTGGTCGAAGCCTGGCAAAACCAGGTCCATTTAAATTCATGTTGGTTAAATCGAACCCTATGTTTGCGGGTAAGTCCCGGTAGCTGGTCGAAGCCTGGCAAAACCAGGTCCGTTTAAATTCCTGTTGGTTAAATCGAACCCTATGTCTGCGGGTAAGTCCCGGTAGCTGGTCGAAGCCTGGCAAAACCAGGTCCGTTTAAATTCCTGTTGGTTAAATCGAACCCTATGTCTGCGGGTAAGTCCCGGTAGCTGGTCGAAGCCTGGCAAAATCAGGTTCGTTTAAATTTCTGTTGGTTAAATCGAACCCTATGTCTGCGGGTAAGTCCCGGTAGCTGGTCGAAGCCTGGCAAAACCAGGTCCGTTTAAATTCTTGTTGGTTAAATCGAACCTTATGTCTGCGGGTAAGTCCTGGTTGCTGGTCGAAGCCTGGCAAAACCAGGTCCGTTTAAATTTCTGTTGGTTAAATCGAACCCTATGTCTGCGAGTAAGTCCCGGTAGCTGGTCGAAGCCTAGCAAAACCAGGTCCGTTTAAATTTCTGTTGGTTAAATCGAACCCTATGTCTGCGGGTAAGTCCCGGTAGCTGGTCGAAGCCTGGCAAAACCAGGTCCGTTTAAATTTCTGTTGGTTAAATCGAACCCTATGTCTGCGGGTAAGTCCCGGTAGCTGGTCGAAACCTGGCAAAACCAGGTCCGTTTAAATTCCTGTTGGTTAAATCGAACCCTATGTCTGCGGGTAAGTCCCGGTAGCTGGTCGAAGCCTGGCAAAACCAGGTCCGTATAAATTTCTGTTGGTTAAATCGAACCCTATGTCTGCGGGTAAGTTCCGGTAGCTGGTCGAAGCCTTGCAAAACCAGGTCCGTTTAAATTCCTGTTGGTTAAATCGAACCCTATGTCTGCGGGTAAGTCCCGGTAGCTGGTCGAAGCCTGGCAAAACCAGGTCCGTTTAAATTCCTGTTGGTTAAATCGAACCCTATGTCTGCGGGTAAGTCCTGGTAGCTGGTCGAAGCCTGGCAAAACCAGGTCCGTTTAAATTCCTGTTGGTTAAATCGAACCCTATGTCTGCGGGTAAGTCCCGGTAGCTGGTCGAAGCCTGGCAAAACCAGGTCCGTTTAAATTTCTTATGGTTAAATTGAACCCTATGTCTGCGGGTAAGTCCCGGTAGCTGGTCGAAGCCTGGCAAAACCAGGTCCGTTTAAATTCCTGTTGGTTAAATCGAGCCCTATGTCTGCGGGTAAGTCCCGGTAGCTGGTCGAAGCCTGGCAAAACCAGGTCCGTTTAAATTCCTGTTGGTTAAATCGAGCCCTATGTCTGCGGGTAAGTCCCGGTAGCTGGTCGAAGCCTGGGAAAACAAGGTGCGTTTAAATTCCTGTTGGTTAAATCGATCCCTATGTCTGCGGGTAAGTCCCGGTAGCTGGTCGAAGCCTGGCAAAACCAGGTCCGTTTAAATTTATGTTGGTTAAATCGAACCCTATGTCTGCGGGTAAGTCCCGGTAGCTGGTCGAAGCCTGGCAAAACCATGTCCGTTTAAATCCCTGTTGGTTAAATCGAACCCTATGTCTGCAGGTAAGTCCCGGTAGCTGGTCGAACCCTGGCAAAACCAGGTCCGTTTAAATTTCTGTTGGTTAAATCGAACCCTATGTCTGCGGGTAAGTCCCGGTAGCTGGTCGAAGCCTTGCAAAACCAGGTCCGTTTAAATTCCTGTTGGTTAAATCGAACCCTATGTCTGCGGGTAAGTCCCGGTAGCTGGTCGAAGCCTGGCAAAACCAGGTCCGTTTAAATTCATGTTGGTTAAATCGAGCCCTATGTCTGCGGGTAAGTCCCGGTAGCTGGTCGAAGCCTGGCAAAACAAGGTCCGTTTAAATTCCTGTTGGTTAAATCGATCCCTATGTCTGCGGGTAAGTCCCGGTAGCTGGTCGAAGCCTGGCAAAACCAGGTCCGTTTAAATTGATGTTGGTTAAATCGAACCCTATGTCTGCGGGTAAGTCCCGGTACCTGGTCGAAGCCTGGCAAAACCAGGTCCGTTTAAATCCCTGTTGGTTAAATCGAACCCTATGTCTGCGGGTAAGTCCCGGTAGCTGGTCGAAGCCTGGCAAAACCAGGTCTGTTTAAATTTCTGTTGGTTAAATCGAACCCTATGTCCGCAGGTAAGTCCCGGTAGCTGGTCGAAGCCTGGCAAAACCAGGTCCGTTTAAATTTCTGTTGGTTAAATCGAACCCTATGTCTGCGGGTAAGTCCCGGTAGCTGGTCGAAGCCTTGCAAAACCAGGTCCGTTTAAATTCCTGTTGGTTAAATCGAACCCTATGTCTGCGGGTAAGTCCCGGTAGCTGGTCGAAGCCTGGCAAAACCAGGTCCGTTTAAATTCCTGTTGGTTAAATCGAACCCTATGTCTGCGGGTAAGTCCCGGTAGCTGGTCGAAGCCTGGCAAAACCAGGTCCGTTTAAATTCTTGTTGGTTAAATCGAGCCCTATGTCTGCGGGTAAGTCCCGGTAGCTGGTCGAAGCTTGGCAAAACAAGGTCCGTTTAAATTCCTGTTGGTTAAATCGAACCCTATGTCTGCGGGTAAGTCCCGGTAGCTGGTCGAAGCCTGGCAAAACCAGGTCCGTTTAAATTTCTGTTGGTTAAATCGAACCCTATGTCTGCGGGTAAGTCCTGGTAGCTGATCGAAGCCTGGCAAAACCAGGTCCGTTTAAATTCCTGTTGGTTAAATCGAGCCCTATGTCTGCGGGTAAGTCGCGGTAGCTGGTCGAAGCCTGGCAAAACCAGGTCCGTTTAAATTCTTGTTGGTTAAATCGAACCCTATGTCTGCGGGTAAGTCCCAGTAGTTGGTCGAAGCCTGGCAAAACCAGGTCCGTTTAAATTTTTTTCGGTTAAATCGAACCCTATGTCTGCGGGTAAGTCCCGGTAGCGGTCGAAGCCTGCTCAACCCAGGTCGACGTTGTTGTTGATGATAAACAATTGTGGCCGCCTAAATACTTTGTCTTTATCATTTGTCTACCTTTCAATTCTTCAAGGATATACAAAGGGGGGCAAGCTGTAGACACCGTATTTCGTCTGGCCTTATTTATCATCATTTTGGATTTTCCACACATTTTATGTTTTTCACTCATTTTTAAATATTTTTGGAGTTTTTCTTTAATTTCGCGTTTTTTCAGTCATTTTCGGAGTTTTGAAGAAAATCACAAAAAATGGTATTCCGTTAGTGGTCGTTCGAAGTTTCCCGGGTTTTGTTAGGGTTTAGCGCTTCGATCTCAGTTTTCCGCTGCGTTTTGTTTTTAGTTTTTCTGGTTTTTAGGGTTTCCAATTTAGGTTTCCAATTTAGGGTTTCATTTTATGGCTTCCAATTTAGGGTCCCATTTTTTGGGTTTCCAATTTAGGTTTCCAATTTAGGGTTTCCATTTTTAATGTCCCGATCTCGGGACTCCGATTTAGCGTTTCATTTTAAGTTTTGGGTTTAAAATTTCAATTTGGTGTTTAGTTTAGGGTTTTAGGTCTTTTTAGGGTAGCCAATGTTGGGAAAGGGGCCAAAATAGGCCCATGTGCCTTTTAGACCTAATGATGGCCTATAAATGGTAGGCTAATGAGACAAGAATGAGGATCCCAAAGAAAAAAACCACTATTCATCATCTCCCACATTGAGGCTCCCACCCTCTCCGGCGAAATTTCGAACGGCGGAGCTCCGGCAATCCACGGCGGTGCACGGCGGCGGGCTATCTCCATTTCATTTTCCTCAAGATTCGACCCCCAGCTGACCATCTTCCTCGAACCAGCGGCGTCCATTCAAGCTTCATTCTCAACCCGACGGCGGCGCTCACGGAGGAGCATCAGCGAGCTCGAGCTTCCCTCTCACGAACCATTCGGCAGCAACCTCGAACTAGGCGGCTGCGTCTTCACGAACGTGCAACTGACCCCCTCTCCGGCGGGCATCGCGAACCAGACGGCGGCGAACCAGTGGCGAACTTCGTCTTCACCGTAGCTCGAACCAGACGACGGCGAACCAGCGGCGAACTTCGTCTTCTCCGTAGCTCGAACCAGACGGCGGTGAACCAGCGGCGAACGTCGTCTTCTCCGTAGCTCGAACTAGACGGCGGCGAACCAGCTACAGAACTCCACCATCTTCAGCCTCCTCGAATCAGACGGCGGCGAACCAGCGGCGAACTTCGTCTTCTCCGTAAGCAACCCAGGCGGCGCAACCTTGCCCTCATCAGCCCCCAACGGCGGCGATCTCAGACCTCCGGTGGCAGCAGCGTGAAGGAGAAAGGTACGGTGGGGTTTTCGTTGGCTGAGGAAGCATTGGTAACGAATATATATTTTTTTTTTTTTAGAAAAATACTAATCTGCCCTTTGTTAATTAAGCAATGTTTAAATTGATATATACCCTAACATATACCTAGGCTATATCATATATACCCATTGATGGCTGATTTTTTTTATTCATTCTGTTTTCTTTAAAATACTAATCTGTCCCTATTTGTGAATGTGCTTAGTTTTTCATAGTATGTGGCATTTAATATATACCTTTGTTGCTAATTTGCCCTGTGTTGCTAAGCATGGTTAATTTGATATATACCCTAACATATACCTAGGCTATATCATATATACCCATTGATGGTTGGTTTACTATTCATCCGTAGTATTTTTTAAGATACTAATCTGTCCATATTTTTTTTTTCTTTTTTTTGAATGTGCTTAGTTTTTTTTCATTTTATGTGATATTTTGATATATACCTTAGTATGTGGTATTTGATACATACCTTAGTATATACTAAGGCTATATAGTATATACCCGCTAATTTATTACTTGTTCCATTTAAGTTCCTTTAGATTTCAAGTTTTTTTTTTCTTTTTCTTTTTGCGTTCGATTAATTTTCTTTAAATGTGTAACCCCGGGAGAGATGAAGGACTGTTCCTTTCATCTCGAGGGTAATTTAAAATTTAATTCGCCACCCCGGGAGAGATGAAGGACTGTTCCTTTCATCTTGAGGGTACTTTAAATTCAAGTCGCCACCTTTGGGAGAGATGAAGGACTGTTCCTTTCATCTCGAGGGTAATTTAAAATTTAATTTGTAACCCCGGGAGAGATGAAGGACTGTTCCTTTCATCTCGAGGGTAATTTAAAATTTAATTTGTAACCCCGGGAGAGATGAAGGACTGTTCCTTTCATCTCGAGGGTAATTTAAAATTTAATTTGTAACCCCGGGAGAGATGAAGGACTGTTCATTTCATCTCGAGGGTAATTTAAAATTTAATTTGTAACCCCGGGAGAGATGAAGGACTGTTCCTTTCATCTCGAGGGTAATTTAAAATTTAATTTGCAACCCCGGGAGAGATGAAGGACTGTTCCTATCATCTCGAGGGTATTGAGATCAAGGCGATTAAATGGCGAAATTAACGATATTGTTCACAAAATCAAATCCCTACTTTACGAGTTAGGATATGATTAGTTGGGACATCGCATTAATTTTATTAGTTTACTTTATTTATTTTTTAGGACCTTTTGAAATTATATAAGTAATCAAGATAAAATATTTTGGCTACCGTTTTTAAAACGGGATGTTGTAGGGTGCTAGCACCTTCCCTACACTCAACCGACCCCCGAACCTCGTCTTTTAAAATTCGTAGACCGTATTTTTAAGGTGACCAATCACACCCTAAATGATTGGTGGCGACTCCATTTTTGTGAAAACCCCTGTTTAACAGAAGGTTGTCGGCCGCTCCGCGTCGCAAAAACGTTGCGACAGTCTTATCAGAGGAAATGTATATAATCAACAACAACACAATTATGCTAAGCACCCAGATGTGCTTAGTCTTATCAGAGGCGCAAGATAACATAAAATCATTCATAATATAAGTCATATACATCTTAATATAAAACAATTATTTAACATCAACATGTCAACATACAAACAAATAGACTCAACAGTAGAAGCCATTTACAGACTGATCTTAAAATAGACCAAGAGATCCCCCAAGAGTTCGACGTCTACTTTGAACGCTCTGAATCGAACCTAAGCTACAAAGATAAATCCCAGCAATTAGAGACCAACTTACAACACTTTAATATAGCCTTAAAAGGGTCTAAATGAATCCTTACCGCTTGAAATTCACCTAACCTGACTTGAATCTAACTGGTGGTTAAACGAGGAGTGTTTCGAATGATTTGGAGCTGCAAACATAAGATTTCTACGCATTGTTACCTACTGTCTTACCCAAAAGGAGTAGAATGCGTCTTGGTTGTGTTGGATCGGTATGACAACCCTAGAGGGGGTGAATAAGGTTTAATTAAACATTTTCGTAAGTGGGCCCAATTTAACAAATTAAAACACTTTTTTAAGAACAATTAAACAAACTGAATTAAGGCTAGAAGTAAGATTGACAAAAAAGTATGGAAAATTGATTCAATTCAATCTCACTAAAAATAAGAATAGTTTAGAGCATGAAAATAATTTCTAAGATTAATTTGCAAAAAGAAATAGGAAATGTTAGAGAAGTTGACAACGTGATTTTTATAGTAGTTCGGTCTAACTCGACCTACTCCACTCCCCAAGCACCTCTTGGAAATTTGAATAAGAACTTTTTGGACTCTTTTCACGGATTAGAGTTCAACCGCTACACTGCTCCTTTTACGGGTTCAAGAGCAAACCCGATCTTTTCCACAGATTAAGATCAAACCGTTATAAGGTCGGAATATATGAAGAACATGTTGGTTGTCGATCAGCCGGAACGAAATCGGAAGGGTAATTGTTGTGCCGTGGTAAACCACTATCTTGAAAGCAAAATTCGGTACGACCTCGGTGTGAATCGTTTATGTCGGTTGCTTCCCAAGGTTAACACAACATCCAACGCTCACGTCCACTCGTGAGAGAAGGATTGGAATCAAGACAAAAAATTCGATGCTCAGAATTTGTTTTTTTGTGAATGGAAAGTTGATCCTCTAATTCCCTTCAACCACCATTTAAATACATAAAAGAAAATGGGAGTTTCAAGCAAAATTAATTAAGATATTAAATCAAATTAATTCAGAAAACGTTTTAAAGGAAATTAATTCAAAAAACGTTTTAACGGAAATGAATTCATAATAAAAACGATTTTGTAATTAATGTAAAACGGTAATCAATTAAAAGATAAGGGTTATAAAAATATCATCATTTTTCCGCGCATAGGCTAGTCATTCCCAGCAATCCCCCACGAATGACTACCACGCAAAAAATAGGAAACAAAAACCAAAATCTGAGCAAAGAAGAAATAATAAGCTTAAACAACAATATCTTAGGATTTGAATTGTTGCATAGTGAAGTGGGGCAACAACCTAATTGAATGGAGTGAGTTTCCTCTTAAACTTTCATCAATTAAGGTTGAGACCCCCACAACACGCTCCATTCCTTATGTTTTATCTTGAATCCGCGATACTGATACAACATCAAGTGCTTTTTAAGGCCATGCACATCGAACCTCGAGTCACCGTGAAAGCTCTAAAAAGAGACCCTATACTCTTTCATAGAAGGCGGTCACACCTTCACAATCACGTTAAATGCTTCATCAATTATGTACTCAGACCACTCAACAACTGAGCTATGAAGACTTCCAGAAGTTCCATCAAGTTTGTATTCAAACCACCCAAATAAAGAGCTATGGATACCTTTCAAGTGTTCCATCAAGTCTTACTCAGACCACCCAAATAAAGGGCTATGGATCCACCATAAGGGTTTGAGTCTCATACTTCCTAAAGACTCTAGAATTACTTTCCGTGTTAGGCCTTTCGTGAGGGGATCCACTAGATTCCTCCCAGATCTCACATATTTCAAGGAGAGAATTTTACTATTCAACAATTCTTTCTAAGCTCTATGTCTAAGGCGTACATGCCTTATTTTGCCATTATAAACACTACATTTGACAATACCTATGGTTGCCTGTGAATCGCAATGTATGGAGACGAGTATAGACGACGCCCCCACAATGGTACGTCTCCCAGTAGACTTCTTAGCCATTCTACCTCTTGCCCTGCTAGCTCGAGAGCTATGAACTCGGACTCCATGGTGGACCGTGCTATGCACGTCTGCTTAGCTAATTTCCATGAAATAACTCCTCCACATAGTATTGAACACATCTCCTAGTAGAGCTCACCTCGTCGTTATATGTCACCAGTTTGCATTACAATATCTTTCTAATATTGCAGGAAATTTGTTAAAATGCAAACATAAATTCATTATACCTTTAAGGTACCTCAATAATCGACGAAGAGCAATTCAATAATCTTTATCAGAATTTTGTGTATATTTACTCAATCTACTCACAACATATGCAATATTAGGTCTAGTATAGTTCATCAAACACATGACACTACCTATAATCTTTGCATATTCAGATTGAGAAACACTATATTCCTTATTCTTCTTAAGACTCACACTAGCCTTACAGAAATATCATAAAGCAATTAAATTACTTTAACAATTTGCTTTTCAACTAATGTGATTGACATATTGAAAAACCATTTTGGTTTTTCTTATCTTAACATCTAGTATCACATCAGAAAAATCAAACGATTTTTTTTCCATTTCTTTTGCATTAAATAATAATTTTAGTCACTATCTCCCCCACATTTGAGATATTAAAAATATATTTCAATCTCTCAAACATATTTATGCATGAATACATAAATTATAAACATCACAATAAATTGATGTATACTATCACAAAAATTATAAGACATGAGTGAGAGCATCACAAATTTCTTACTTCGCCAATAATTCATTTAATTTCACATGATGACTATTTCAATACATTTCATCAATAAGAGATATGTTGCTCATGATATCTCTTCATCAATGACATAATATGCATATTTCAAGAAATGTTATCCAAAACATTTATTCATTAGTTGTTACATTTCAAAATCACATAACAACATAATCAGAACACAAATGCATTTCTATGTCACAATACATGAAACATCTCAATCACATGTGTTATTCACAATTTATATATTTGATGTTCTTATCTATGAATCATTAATAAGAAAAATTAGACAATATTTTTCTTTTCATTTTTCATGATCATAGACATGCTCGATAAAATATTTGGCATGAATAACTTCATATTTTCAACCAATGAAAATATGCATGCATAATTGACCAACAAGATCTTAAATAACCCTTATAAAATATCACACATTTTAACATAGCTATCAAGATCTTAAACTACAATCGATTTCTACGAACTTCACATAGACATGAGATTTTTTTTTTCTTCTTGCTACCAACAAGCTAGGTAATAAACCAATATTGTTCTAAGGCTAAACTAAATTATATGGCCAAATTGAATACTTTTAAGCATGACAATCTATGATATCAATCACGCATTTATATTGTCAAAAAAAAAAAAATACTCATTACCTCAATCTTTTAATTGCTTCACAATTTCAAGTTGCATCACTAAACAACTTTAGCAATATTTATCATTTTCAAAAATGTCATTCTACATACATGAGCTCTGTCTACAATAATAATTATTATTTTCATCCATGTTAATATGATAATTAGACTTCTCAAATAACATCACATTTGATGTTAGAAACATAATACAACAATAATAATATTATTATTTTCCTTACCTCGTGTCATAGAAAAAACAATTTGATATAGTGAGCTTAATAATAAACAAATATATACTCATCACATATATATTGAAAATTATGTTCAAATATAGTCATGAAATAAAGTTGTTAAATCATCGTCTCTCATATATATAAAGATTTGAAAAAACTTTAATCTCACAATATTCAATCTAAATAAAATACATTCAATATCCATCATCAATAAGTTAAACTATATTTGTGTAACTAATTAACTCATCAAATATTCTCCACTAAAAAGATTTGATTGAATTTTAATCACTAGCTTGAGATCAAATAGTAACAAGATAATTATAAACAAATTCTAGATATCATTCTTTTAATTTTCTTGATTTATCATCTTCTCCAATAAAGTCAAAGCTTCATACTCAAATAAAAGGAAATTAAACACAAAAGTCAACAGAAAAGACTAAATTACTTAGTCCAACAAGCATCCCAAATATTTGCAATTGAGAAAGATGTAATCTAAATTTAAATATTGATGATCAATCAGATTTCTACCAAGAATCACAAGATATCAACAATAAAAATTAGTCCTCAAATCTGAAGAGTTTCTCACTCAATATGAAATAGATTCAAACTCAATTTTCATGGTCTTATTTTATACTAACATGATAAACCCCAACATGCTATATAAACATTAACAACATATTTTATCTTGTCATCACAGTATTAGAAAAAACCAACAATTATCATATTGATTTTCTTATCAATTTCATTAGTCAAAGCTGCCAACTAAATTGTTATATTGATTCTAACAATTTTGATATTATCTTAAGCACAAATTTAAAGATATATTTGTGAACAAATTAACCATATCAAAATATCTTCCACAAAAAGAATTTAAACAATTTAAATTGTTGAAATCAAATATTTGACCTTTTCCTTTTCCCCAATTTGAATAATTATCAAGAAACAAATAGAGATCTCACACCAAACATGAACAATTCTACCGGGCGTACACCACCATCAACAAATATATGAATTAATGGATTTAAATTAATATTTGGAATACCTCCCACATCTCCTTAAATTGATGCTTTGTAGCACGATTAGCCAATAGAACTTCAGATTGGTGCTTGGTAACTCCTTGATTAGCCAATCAACTGAATCTCCCACGTGTACAAAATAGATTAAGCCAATTAGCAAGTGATTATAGTAAATTGGTGCTTTTGAGACTCTACATAAGCAACACAAGACAAACACCCACACACCATCTATTTAAAACCTCTCATTTTCCAAAATGAACTCAATATATAACACAAACTTGGTAATTGAATTTTGAAATTTTCTCACAACAAAATCAAGTTTTATAACTAATTTCATCAGTCCAAAGAACAAACAATTATTCATATATTAAAAATTATCATACAAAAATTGATAAACAAACCAGGAGACCTCGAACTCATGGTAAAGATCTTCACGACCTAGATTTCATTCAAAACTAAATGTCTGAATGAATCAATTAGTTCGATCAATCTTGAACTCAAATTTATAGATTCACAATCGCATAGAGAGAAAAATCAAATGACATTCAATATGTAGTGAAAATTATACACAAATGAAATCAATAAAATAGAGTTCAGAAGGTTCAACCATGAAAGCTCACAATCAAACTTAAAATCAATAAAAGAGAGAAAAAGATACCGATGTCATACGTGGTTCCTCATCTTTAACGCCCCTTTTTATTCTTTTGTTTCCCACTGGATAGATTTGGGATAAGGAAGATTCTTTCCAGTTAAAGATCGACATTGAAAAAAAATAGAGTTTTGCTTTCAAATTGTTGGTTGTCGATCAGCCGGAACGGAATCAGAAGGGTTATTGTTGTGCCGTGGTAAACCACTGTCTTGAAGGCAAAATTCGGTACGACCTCGGTGTGAATCGTTTATGTCGGTTGCTCCCCAAGGTTAACACAACATCCAACGTTCACGTCCACTCGTTCACGTCCACTTGTTTGACGTTCTCATAGTCTATAAATATCGGGTAAAGAATCATTTAGAAAAAAAGGAGGAGAGAAATATCAGAGAGAAAAGTCGTAGAGAGACCGATAAATTAGAGTTTTTTTAGAGAAGTTTAAAAGAGTGATTTTGAAGTCAAAGTTGATTTTTCTTTGACCAAAAATAAGTTTTTCCTCCAAATTCTACTTTCTCTTTCTTCCTTTTTTCCATTTTTTCAAGTACGCAAATCGAGAGTCTACTATTCATCATCTTCTCCACCTTCATCCCACCACCATCTCCGACCACCATTACCGTCGGCGGCGCACCACTTCTCGCGGCGGACGGACGAAACATCAGCAGCGCAGCACCTCTCGCGGCGGACGGACGAAACATCAGCAGCGCAGCACCTCTCGCGGCGGACGGAGCTCCTCGGCGGCGAACCCAACGGCATCAGCGACTTCCAAGGTGAAGAAACGGTGGAATACACAGGCGGCAGCTTGGAGAAATAGGCTTCATCATCTTCGCACGCGTGGGTAATGTAATTTAAATTTCATTTTAAAGTTTTTTTAAGTTAATTACAAATATGTCCTCTGGTTTATATGAAATTTCAAACATGGTTTATATTATGTCTCATTTATATTTCTTTTTTTTTCTAATTATATTTTGTGTCGGTTTAATTACATCTTTGTTATTGATTTTAATTTACAAGTACGCCATTATGTGTCATTTATAAAGTCGCTTTTTTTTTTTTTTTAAGTTTTCCAATTGATTTCTAAACTTTTTTTAAAAAATAAAAAATTTAATTTAGTTTCCAATTCCTTTCTAAATGGTTTTTTTCAAATTGATTTTTGAACAATTTTAAAACTTTGATTTTCATTTATTTCTAAATCTATAATTTACCGGGATTTCAAAATTTTATTTTTAAAAATATTTTCAAATGAATTAGTTTTCTTTTAAATGTTTTAAACTGACTTTCAAAATTGTTTCCAAAACATGAAATTTTATTTTATTTTAAACTGGTTTGAAATGAATTTCAAATTAATTTTTAAATCAAAAGTATTTAAAAAATGTTTCAAAAAATATTTGTTTATTGCGTAATCCCGTTATGGGATTAAGGCAACTAATGGCAAAATTGGAGGGTAATTCTACTCACAAATCGAGTCCTTACTTTATTTTAAAGTTAAGGCAAGATTAGTTGAAACATTCTCTTTTCATATTATTTATTTTTCTCTTTTATCAAATTAAGGACATTTTAAATAAATTTAATTGGATAATAAAGACAAATTTTGGCTACCGTTTTAACGGGTGTTGTAGGGTGCTAACACCTTCCTTACACTTAACCGACCCCCCGAACTTGAATTTCTGCTTTCTTAGACCACTTTTTGTTTTAAGGTGACCAATCACACCCAAAATGGTTGGTGGCGACTCCATCTCTTTATTTTTAAAACAAAACCCTTAAAATAGGACGTCGGCCGCTCCGCGCGATGACGTTGCGACAGCATGGCGACTCCACTAGGGACCTTTTTTTTAGAGGGTCAGGCCATTACATTTTGATCTTTTATTATCCAATTTTATTTTCTTTGTTTGTCCTTTGTTTGATTTGTTTTATTTTATTTATGTACTATTTATTTTTTGTGACTTATTTATCGCAATTCATTTTTTTTTTCATTGTCATGCATTTCACACACAACCACAAGCCTCCTACCCGGGCTACACCTTGTAGGATTAGAATTGAGAATCGAGTAATGTCGACCTTCAAGGGGATATAATTGCCCCTGTATAGGCGCACGAAAGATTCTCGCTCAAGTTAATTCATTTGTTAATTTTTAGCATTCGAATTAATTTGGGGGCCTTTATCCTCTAGGATTAGAATTTTACCGTCACATCAATTTTAATTTTGTTCATTTTAATTATTTGTTGATTGGATTCTGAGGTCATTTTGTTTCATTACATTTATGGTTGCATTTTTTTTTAGGTGAAGTTAATCTTTATTTTTATTTTATTTTCTTTTTCTCAAAAGAAATCCAAAAAACTCAAAATACTAAAATCCCAAAAGGAAAAGAAAATTATTACGTTTGTTCTCTTTGATAAAAATATTTTCTTTCTAAAAAATATATGTAGGATTCTTTCCTACATCTAAAAATAACATAATAAAAATGTTTTAAGTAGTCATACTTAGAGTCATGTGCTATTTAGCTTAAATCAAATATTTTTAAGATTTAGTAGTGTCGACTTTCAATGAGATTGTCAATTTCCCGTACAGGCGCATGAAAAGTCTTATTTCATTTTCACTTTATTTTAGGAGTTAGTAGTGTCGACCTTCGAGGGGATTTAAATGCCCCCGTATTGGCGCATGAAAGGTCTTATGCATTTATTTTTTTTCGTATCATTATTATTATTATCTTTTTTAAAAATATTTTCTTGTCACCAAAAATAAAAATAATTAAAAAAATAAAAATTTAAGATTGAGTAGTGTCGACCATCGAGGAAATGTAAATGCTGAAGGGAATGAACTCTTCATTCCCCGCAGCGGAAGCGTTTGGAATCGTTACTTTGGTTTATTTATAATTAAACTAAAACAAGTTTAAGCATATTATGTTTTACCTTTGAGGAATCATCTTCTTGTGTTCCTTTTTCCACGAGATCTTCCTCGCTATGACTCGAACACGGGATCAAGGCTTGTGGGAGCTCTTTGAAAGAATGAGAGAACAATTCTCTCTGCAGAGAGTGAGTGGTGTGTTTGGCCAACTGTTTGGCTAAACCTAAATGTCTTATTTATAATAAGGCTTTTAGGAATTAATTTTATTTTATAAAATACATTTTAATATCTAATATATTAAAATATGTATTTTATATTTATTTGAATCTTATTCAAATATTATAAAATTAATCTTTTATAATATACATTAAACCAATTTGAATCACATTCAAATAACATAAGTATATAGTTTTTAATATTAATGTATCATATACATAAACTATTTCCTCTAATATTTAATGTATCAAATACAATAAATATATTTTACTCTTCTACATTTAATATATCAAATATATTAAATATTAATTTGAATATTTCAAATTTTCTTTCAACTAAATTGATCCTTTTAGTGTTACTATGAGCTGTCAAGGGGACCTTATGGACCTACAGATTTATAAGCTCCAATGATACAAAATTAATTAATTAAACTCATTAATTAATTGACTTTCATTCATTAACTCTAGGTCACTCCACTATAGGCCTAGAGTTGCACTCTTATGCACTGTAAGACAAGCTGTGTCCATGGATATAACCATTACATGCAAGTAGATCCTTCACGAGTTGTTCGTAATTACAGCTGGGTCAAAAGTCCGTTTTACCCCTGTAATTACATCTTACACCTTAAGTACCACTGATTCTCTAATGAACAACTTGTTTATGATCCAACCATAAACCAAGTCCCTCTCGGGCCAGTGAGAGGGTGGGGCCCAATTGTTCAAGTCCCGAAATCAGCACTTAAGGGAACTACTAATCTACTTTCCCTATATGGGAAGAAGTGAATTCCATCTTGTGAAACTTATGTTCCCAACTCCCTATTTGGTCAAGTCTCCAAAATGGTAGGCTTATTGAATCGGCTATAAAGGCCATTCTCACCCATACAAATTAAAGGACGAGCCCTCACAGGCAGGAGTTCATAACTCACTCAGGATTAAGATCGAGTCACATATGATCATCCTGTGAAATACTAATCTTCTCAAATAACGGATTTATAAAGAGAGATTATATATTTCGTGGTCCAGTCTTATACAAACTCATTGTATAGGATACCCCTACTCACATGTCTCTACATGAATGATTTGGATCAAATCATTTGTAACAATTACAAAGTGGGCTGTATCAATAGTGTTACCAGGATAAAGCACCCAACCTTATCCATATACTATAGACCCTTTAGGTTATTACTTGAACATGATCCTCCCGTATGTCAACTACATACCGTTCAAGATTACACTAATAACCTTGGATTTTATTTATATAATGAATATTATAAATTGCAAATATTAATAATAAAATAATTATCAAATAATTATTAATTAATTACGAGGCTTTAGGGCATAAATCCCAACAATCTCCCACTTGCACTAAAGCCGGTGAGACATGTATCCTAGGGCATACTCTACACCCAACATGTTCTCCCACTTGCCCTAGTGAAGATGAGACATGGCTCATAATCCTAGACATTCTAGGTGGCTTTCAAACACTTTAGCCTGGAAAGTCTTTTTATATAGATCAAAACGACTGTCAATTAAAAGTTATCTTGGTCCTACCACGATTCTTTCTCTCTCAGGATACCCTATGTATTGATGTTATCTAAGTTTCTTAAGTTTAGCCATTACATAAAATGTTTTAGGATTAACTATATCTGAAACATCTTTCAGACCAATAAGAAATTATTTGAGTTATGCAAGTTCTTTACTTCATAAGCAAGAACATTTAACTTGCATACCATGCTCCACCATCTAGGGTTAACATAGATTTCCATAAATCTTTGTTAAAACCAGTGCATCTCGTAAAGATCAAATCTTTAACCTCATACACAAAAATATAATTTCTCATTTTATCCATAGATATTTTGAGAAAAGTTTTTATTTTTCCGCGCAATGGTCATACCATTGGGTTAACTAATAAATGCTAACCAATTTTACTGTCAAATGTCATGTCTCAAGTGTACATTAGATTTTCTCCCACTCAAACGTAGATAGTCAATCTTATGTTCTCAACATTTTGAAATGTCTTAAGACACTATTCCTTAGACAATCTAAACTTCATGTAAGAATGATACATTATCATTTTTGAAGTACTACATCATATACTTGACAACAAATTTGTCAATATAAGATGTGTGAGACATAAATAACATTTTGTCCTCGAAAACTCTATTTTAGGACATACCCAGTAATTTAAATCATTCATTTGGAATTGGTTAGATAGTCAACATTGTATGTAGGATTGAAATCTTACATCATTCACAATGAGTAATAAGTCATCCACATAAAATATGAGAAAACTCCCCTAATAATTAATGATTTTCTTGTCTATACAATATCATTAATATTTATTCAAAGTCATAGTTTTTGATACTTTTCTCAAACCTTACATTCAAAAATCTAGTGATCAAATTCATTTCATAAATGAACCTTTACTGCTTGCAAACCTTTTGATTTTGATTTTTGAAATTGAACTCATGTAATTGATTTGTAAATGCATTCTTTAAGACTTCTTTTCAAAAAAAAGATTTCTTAAACCTTCACTTGACATATCTCATATGCAACTATGAATTAGGAAATGCTTATATACTTTAATATGACAACAAATGAGAAAGTTTATCCATAGTTTACTTTCTCCCACTATATTTGTCATTAGTCTTATTTTGAAGGTCTGTACCTTCTTTTTTACAAATCTTTTACTTTTGTAGATATATTCAAAACCTATGGGTTTTACCCCATCACGAATATCTACAAGTTCTAGAGAAAGATGAGTACATCTACTCTATCTCGAGATTTATGACTTTGGTCTACTAGTCTTTGTCATTGACCATCATTTCAACTTTGAGGTCGAGAAGCCCTACATTTTGTCATCTAATTTGACAACTTAGGCTTCATATAAGCTCTTGTAACAGTCGGGTCATCTCATAACTCTCCCACTACGATGAGGCTTATCCAATTCATGACTAGGATCCATTTGACTATCAAATGTAATTAAATTGTTAACAACTTTTATGAACTATTTAGTGGCTTCACTTGGAACCAACTTTTCAACACTATTGAACATATTCAAGTTTCAGCATGTATGCTTAAAACTCTCAAAACTCGAAGGGTTGTAAACTAACTTTACTACTCTTCTATAATCTCAAAGTTGTCTCATGGACACCTTTTAGATATAATGATGTTCACTATACAATCTATATTGTATATCCTAACAAGAGTCTGATAATGACGTGTAATTCTTTATTGTTCTGACCATGTCTAACAAGGTCTTGTTTCTCCTCTTACAACACAATTTCACACAATTGTACTTTGTGCTAGAGTTGAGATAAAATCTCACTTTCTATCAATTAGTCTTAGTACATAACGTTCCTGTACATTTCACTGTGATCTGATCATAGTGTTTTGATAGATTTACCTAATTGACCTTCAACTTGAGTCTTATATTCCTTGAACTTTTCAAAATATTCAGACTTATGTTGCATTAGGTTACGATACTTATTTCTTGAATAATCATCAGCTAGAGTGATATGAAATATTCATCAGTGTTCTTTGGCCTGTAGGCTTTTCCAACAAAAACCTATTAATTATCTTGCATGAAAGGCAAGATCTTAAGACATATAAAGTAATTAACTCTAACATTTAGAGAATCACTTCGTAGTAGTCTTTTTATTCAAATTGATCAGAATCAATCTTGAATGCCAAAGACAGGTATCATATCTTAGGAGAATATAAATTGTCTTTATATTCTGGATTCTATAATCCTGAATATCTCACTGTGTAGTATTTTATATGTTAACAATTTAACACATACAAATTATTCTTATTTTTCGGCTCAACTTTTCAAACAATTTTGAAAATAAAAATTTAGTACTAAAATATTCATACTATATGAACATTTTATTAGTAATAAAGTTAGAGAAATTGAATTTCTCCTATGGTACTAAAAACACCATATTCAGCATTAAATAACAATTATTTCTTATGGACATCTTAATGTCTCCCACTACATTAATTGAGATGGGTTTTCTGGTGCCAACAAGTAGAGATCATTCTACATAATTAAGTATTTTCCAAGAATTATATAAAATGTAATGAAGAACAAATCTTAATAGTGGATCTGAATCTACTATATATGTGGTAATGAAAAAATCTAGTAAATCAAATTTATTTTTATCCATGTTCTTCTTATAGAGGTATTTCATAAATTCCTCTTATTATGACTACTTTGCTAATTTAGAAACTATTTTCTTTTAGCTACAGTCATATGGTTTCTTTTCTTGGATTTTGGTAATACTTAATTTTTGAGATTATTTAGATAAATATCTAAATCTAGCTTTTATTGACTTCAACAATATCTCATATGTTGTTGTCATCTTCTTTATCTTCTTAGCTTGACATCTAATATGTCAAATAGAAAATTTGTATAAACCATCTCGTTATATTGATTTAATAATCATGTGCTTTACGAACAATTCGATTAGCATTAGCAACAGGTTTTTGAGAACATTTCTCAATAAAGACAAATTAAAGAAAAAATTTACACGATCATTATATAGTGTTAACATTATTTTTCCAAGTGATATTATTTTCTCAATTTGACAAATTAGTAACGAAAATTAAAATTGAGAGAAATAGACATAATATTGAAAAATATATATATTTATCTAATAACATGCAATCAATATTCATTCAATTTCAGCATAGAAAACAAACAATTTGATAAATGAACCCTGAAACATTATTTTTTAATGCTATGATACTTTAGTGAGTTAGAACAAGTGCCGCCGTAGGGTAGGTCAAATGCCCCTTCACTAAACCGAGACAATCTCAACCAAGTGTTATCCCAAAATAACTCTTATTTCTATAACATTTAGTTACCATTAGTTTGGTCAAGAAAATCATTAACAACCTTAATGATATCTTTGTAAGTGTAACCCATCATTTTAGATTCTATAATTTTATCCCAACAAGTGCCGCCGTAGGGTAGGTCAAGTATTGGAAATAAAATTACAATCCTATCATTCTCAGGAGATTCACCCTGATATTGACCCATGTAAACACCTTCCGTAGGGGGACGGTCCAAAAGCCGCCGCGAGGCCCCACATGAATCTCACGTTGTGAACCAATGATAGAGACCGTAGGATATGTTGACACATTTCCTTCTCCCACTTACTATTTAAAAATACTTTCTCAAGAGATTCACCCTGATATTGACCCATGTAAACACCTTCCGTAGGGGGACGGTCCAAAGCCGCCTCGAGGCCTCACATGAATCTGACGTTGTGAATCTATGGTAGAGACTGTAGGGTGATTTTGACATATGTCTTTCTCCCACTAAGTATTTTGAAATAGGGTTTTCTATTACTTAGACAAATTAGGATAATCTCATTTATCTAAGTTTTTCAATCTACCCTTTCATAACCCTTATGTTGGTTAGATTGATTTTAATGTGAATTATCAAGTATATTAAACTATTTAAAACTAATCACATTATGAGCCTACTTAATGAAATAAAATAAAATTTGACTAATTCAACCCCAGGCCAGTTCTTAGGTAGAGGTGTTCCTTTTCAGTCAACTTAAGTACCTCACCCGAGTAACCTTTCTTAGACAGGGTTCCCTTATAGTCAATTTTTATTTCAAATTCATTAATCTTTAATTAACTATTAATTACTAGATCAATGAACTTCAGTTGATTTTAAGCAATGTTTTTAATCCTATTAAAAACTAATTCCCCTATTGTTAATCTTGAAATTTTAACAATTTTAAACCCTTTAAAACAAAATTAAAGATTATCATATATTCTAATCTTATTAGAATAAAATATAAACTAAATTCAAATATTTAAACTATTTAAATAATGAATTAAATTATCTTTTAAATAAGGAAAAAAAAAAATCTAATCTCATTAGGAAAATATCCTAAGTTTATTTGGAAAAGATTTCCCAATCGAAAAGATTTCCGAATCTCATTGGAAAAGATTTCTCAATCGAAAAGATTTCCGAATCTCATTGGAAAAGATTTATCAAGATTTCCCAATCTTATTAGGAAAAGATTTTCCTGATATCACCCAATCTTATTAGGAAAATATTTCCCGATCTTATTAGGAAAAGATTTCCTGATATCACTATATCTAGGAAAAGATATCCTAATCAATATTAGAAAAATATGGATTCCTATTATAAAAGGAAGTATCCTAATTTAAAATTTCCAAATATAACAATTATATTAAAAATATGGAAATATAAACATATTAGGAAATCATCTAATCAAATTAGAAAGCATTTTAATCATAATATTTCAAATATAACACTTATATTAAAAATAATTAAAATGCATGATCATGCTTAACCTATGGTGGGATTTTAATCTAGATGGCATACTCTATGCAATAAATTAAAATTTAAAACATACATCAACATGCATAATTAAATTAAAAACACAGCAAAATTGACCGGCATATTTGGCATATCCTAAGAAATTGAAAGCAATTTTGAATTACATTAATTTAAATCCAAGACATATCTTAGTCTTCAAAATCCTCCTTGAGCCTTCCAAATTTGAATCCAATTTCCATAACTCAATTTGGACATTCCAAATCAAATCAATAGACATTCCAAATCTGAATTTAAATTTAGAGATTTTATTTTGGACATTCCAAATATTCTAAATCTGAATCTAAATCTCCAGAATTGATTTTGGAATTTACAGATTTTATTTTGGACATTCCAAATATTCTAAATCTGAAATTCGGTAGGATTCACACAAATTGAATCTTCAATTTCGTAATGGCTTCAATTCCACCCTCGTTTGACACATCTTCAATTCCGTAATGGCTTCAAATCCACCAATTTCAATTGGTTTCAATCCGTAATGGCTTCAAAAAATCATACAAAGAATTCCTATCTCTTTCGAGTTTCACATTTGATCTAAACAAAGCAATAAAACTAATGCCAAAATACGCCTAAACAGTCAATTTGCAAACCACATATATCACATATATGAAAAACAAATTAAAATACCCACCATGAACTTTTAATTCTAAACAAAAGCAAAGTTGCTCTGATACCAATTGAAGGGAATGAACTCTTCATTCCCCGCAGCGGAAGCGTTTGGAATCGTTACTTTGGTTTATTTAGAATTAAACTAAAACAAGTTTAAGCATATTATGTTTTACCTTTGAGGAATCATCTTCTTGTGTTCCTTTTTCCACGAGATCTTCCTCGCTATGACTCGAACACGGGATCAAGGCTTGTGGGAGCTCTTTGAAAGAATGAGAGAACAATTCTCTCTGCAGAGAGTGAGTGGTGTGTTTGGCCAACATTTTGGCTAAACCTAAATGTCTTATTTATAATAAGGCTTTTAGGAATTAATTTTATTTTATAAAATACATTTTAATATCTAATATATTAAAATATGTATTTTATATTTATTTGAATCTTATTCAAATATTATAAAATTAATCTTTTATAATATACATTAAACCAATTTGAATCACATTCAAATAACATAAGTATATAGTTTTTAATATTAATGTATCATATACATAAACTATTTCCTCTAATATTTAATGTATCAAATACAATAAATATATTTTACTCTTCTACATTTAATATATCAAATATATTAAATATTAATTTGAATATTTCAAATTTTCTTTCAACTAAATTGATCCTTTTAGTGTTACTATGAGCTAGCAAGGGAACCTTATGGACCTACAGATTTATAAGCTCTAATGATACAAAATTAATTAATTAAACTCATTAATTAATTGACTTTCATTCATTAACTCTAGGTCACTCCACTATAGGCCTAGAGTTGCACTCTTATGCACTGTAAGACAAGTTGTGTCCATGGATATAACCATTACATGCAAGTCGATCCTTCACGAGTTGTTCGTAATTACAGCTGGGTCAAAAGTCCGTTTTACCCATGTAATTACATCTTACACCTTAAGTACCACTGATTCTCTAATGAACAACTTGTTTATGATCCAACCATAAACCAAGTCCCTCTCGGGCCAGTGAGAGGGTGGGGCCCCATTGTTCAAGTCCCGAAATCAGCACTTAAGGGAACTACTAATCTACTTTCCCTATATGGGAAGAAGTGAATTCCATCTTGTGAAACTTATGTTCCCAACTCCCTATTTGGTCAAGTCCCCAAAATGGTAGGCTTATTGAATCGGCTATAAAGGCCATTCTCACCCATACAAATCAAAGGACGAGCCCTCACAGGCAGGAGTTCATAACTCACTCAGGATTAAGATCGAGTCACATATGATCATCCTGTGAAATACTAATCTTCTCAAATAACGGATTTATAAAGAGAGATTATATATTTCGTGGTCCAGTCTTATACAAACTCATTGTATAGGATACCTCCACTCACATGTCTCTACATGAATGATTTGGATCAAATCATTTGTAACAATTACAAAGTGGGTCGTATCAATAGTGTTACCAGGATAAGGCACCCAACCTTATCCATATACTATAGACCCTTTAGGTTATTACTTGAACATGATCCTCCCGTATGTCAACTACATACCGTTCAAGATTACACTAATAACCTTGGATTTTATTTATATAATGAATATTATAAATTGCAAATATTAATAATAAAATAATTATCAAATAATTATTAATTAATTACGAGGCTTTAGGGCATAAATCCCAACAAATGCCCGTATAGGCGCATGAAAAATTCTTTAAGATTGAGTAGTGTCGACCATCGAGGGGATGTAAATGCCCCCGCATAGGCGCATGAAATGTTTTTACTTAAGTTATTTCATTTTTTATTTTATAACATTGAAATTAAGTGTTGAGTCTTGTCTTGTCTTCTAAATTTTTTTTATCATTTTCTTCCATAAAAAAAAATAATAATAATAAAATAAAAAATAAAAATTCATTTTCACCTCACACATGATAAAAATGCTCATGCATCATTTTCTCATTTCACATATAAAAACAATTACGGTTTTTTTCCTTCATTTCGCTAAACTTTACTTTTGTTTTTATTAAAAAAAAAAACAGTTTTAAAATAGCTCAATCACCACCAACTCGTCGTATTCACGCCACAAGACTAAGGACAAAGATTATGGAAGAACAACAGGTAGAAATAGAGAAGACAAGAAAGGAAATGAGTGAGCTACGAGAGAAGGTAGAATCAATGCTCACCTTGATGGAAAAGGGGAAAATGGTGGTTCATCTCGCGCAACCCAACAATACAGCTGATGACTCCTTCGAAGTCAATCCCTCTCTGCACCCTCAAACTAAAGGATTCATCCCACCGCCATATACATCGTGCAACCCGCTGTACCATTCGTCAGCAGAACAATACCCTTACCAGTTCTTCAAAGGCGAAAGGATCTCCACAAATGATCGGGCTGAGTTTGTACACCCCAAGGAAGAGTCATCCAGGGTAACTATCAAGACCACTAATAATGGAACACTCGAAACCCTCGAGGAAAGGTTAAGAGCAGTTGAAGGGACAAATGTCTTTGGGAATATTGACGCCTCCAAGTTGTGCCTTGTTCCTGATGTTGTAATTCCACCAAAGTTTAAGGTGCCAGAATTTGAAAAGTACGAGGGGACATCATGCCCGAGAAGCCACCTCATCATGTATTGTAGGAAAATGGCAGCGTATGTTCAAAATGAAAAATTGTTAATTCACTGTTTCCAAGACTGTTTGACTGGTCCAGCGTCTCGATGGTATATGCAGTTAGATAGTTCTCATATCTACTCGTGGAAGAATTTAGCCGATTCTTTCCTAAAGCAATACAAGCATAACATAAACATGGCCCCTGACCGGATGGATTTGCAGAGAATGGAAAAAAAGAGCACAGAAAGCTTCAAGGAGTACGCGCAAAGGTGGAGAGATATCGCTGCACAAATACATCCTCCCCTAACTGATAAAGAGCTATCAGCCATGTTCATGAACACTCTCAAGTATCCCTTCTATGATAAAATGATTGGGAGCGCTTCAACTAATTTCTCTGACTTAATGACGATTGGAGAAAGGATTGAATATGGAATCAAGCATGGTAAAATAATTGACACATCTGAGTCGTCAGTTGCGAAGAAAGAAGATTTTTCGAAGAAGGGAGAAGTCCAAATGGTGGGTAGTACAAATCAGTACAATTTGAGGCAACAACCATTTCCAAATACGGGGATGACACAATACCCCCAAAATTATTACACGGTTCCATATTACCAACCTTATGTCAACATTGCGTCAGCACAATATCCTTCATCTTTTCCTCAGAACCCACAACCTAAACTAAATCAAGGTTACCAAATCCGAAGTCAACAAGTACCTCTCAACAATCAGAGACAACAAAATAACAGAGGGGGGGCATAGACAGACTCAGTTTGATCCAATTCCAATAACCTACACAGAGCTTCTACCTCAATTATTCCAAAATAATCAATTGTCGCCTCTACCCGCACTACCTATGCGACCACCTTATCCAAAATGGTATGACGTGAATGCTCATTGTGACTATCATGCGGGGACTGCGGGACATTCAACAGAGAATTGTATTGCACTTAAGCATAAGGTACAAGCACTGATCAAAGCGGGGTGGTTGAATTTCGATAAGGAAGATGAACCTGATGTCAACAATAATCCTCTTCCAGATTATCAGTAAAGGATCGTGAACCAAATTCGAAAAAAAGACGGATCCTCTAGTGTACCTGTGCCCAGAAGGCTTTGGATTCGACAATCATACTACTCCAGAACTGCCATCATTTTATGTCAAAACGATTGTTTCAACCTTTATTTACTTCATTCGTTTAAGATAATTTAAATTTTCTATGTCAACATTTCATATTTGAGTAAAAAATCATTATTCATTTCATCCTTTGTTCTACTCATCCTTAAGTGTTGATATGATAGTTTTAATTATCTTTATGATTAATACGTGAAATTATAAAATCAATATTGAGATTTCAAAATTCACGCAAGTCTAGCGCGAACTATTATTGTCTTAGACCAATGGAGGGAGGAGCTAGAGGGTCAGTAGTCATCGTGTCCTCATTATCAAATTGGGCAAAGATATGGTCGCTACTTCCTTAGGGAAGAAGAAATACAGAAATCAACCGGTTTCTGCCAAGTCAGAATTCGACCAAGATCTCTTGTGGAATTCAGGACGAACGTGGTGTTTGAGCTATTTTAAAAAAAATGAAAAAAATGGAAAAAAGGAGTTCATTCATCATTATCTCATTTGCATATTGAGTCATAAGTTTTAGGCAAATTTAATTTGTTATTTACCAATTGCATCATATCATCTCACACATGCATATAAATTATTTTTTTTTTTAAAAAAAAAAATCATTTGTTATTCATCAATTTTTCAATTTCATCTCATTTCACATATTAAAAGAATAAAACATTTTCAAATTTTAGTGCATCTTTCATCATATCACTTACATGTTAAAACTTTTGATATTTTTATGTTTATTTTGATCATCCTTGTGTTTACTTTGATCGTACTTGTTAGCTGAAAACTTAGCAAGAATTTTGAGTAAAAAATGTGAATCATCGCTGGAAAAAAAAAAAAATGCTTTCACTTTTCTTATATAAGAAATTGTCAAAGTCTCAGCCATTTTATGACCTTCCTGAAAATACTTTTCTCAACCTTCATGGTTGAGCTAAGCTTTAAATCGAGGGAACTCTATTTTGCCCCTCAAATTTCTCATGTGCTAAACATTATACTACCATACATCCTCGAAAAAGGTTTTTAATAATCGCACTAGGCAAACACCCTTTTGCAGTGAGAGTCCAGAGCTACTCACTAGAAAATCTTGAACCTGCATACCATATAGCTTTGAGGCAATCTATCCTGACTTGTTGATCCACCATAAAATCTCAGACTAAACTCACCATCTACATGGTGCACCTCTACATTTATCTACCCACCTAGCCTTTTGCTAAACCTGCCATATTTAATTAGATGACAAACATCCCAAATTATTCAAGAGAACTTCAAATGTAATGAAATAGTATTAAACTCTTGTGATCTGCTGCTTCATAATTAAGACTTGTAATTTCTCATATATTCTTAATATTCAATTTCATTTGATCAAAATTCTCATTTCTTTTCATTCCTATCATTTGTTATTTCTCTATCCTCGATGAGAAAGTGATTCTAAGACCTAAGATAATAGTTTTAAGCACAAATGAGTCAACAACTTTGGAAATTATCTCAAAATTTCAACTTCACTCAATGAGTTTTGCTTGAAGGATCTTCATCTTCGATACCAAGAATCATGGCCAAAGAAACGGCGAGGAAGGACTACAATGAGTTGTAAATGAGTAACTAAATGTTATCCATTATTTGTATATGATTGCACAATTTCTTGCTAAATAAAAGAAACAATGTAAAAAAAAAAAAAAAATGTCCTGCAAGATTTGTGCAATCAGTAGATCAAGGAACTACATCTCGGAATGCTTAGAAAATCTCCTTTACAAAGCATCCAATTGGGGCAAAGCCTCTATCTTCATCAAACTGGGACAAAATTTTCATCTTTGTCACACTGGAGCAAGACCGCCATCAACAAACTGGAGCAAATCCTTCATCTTTGCCATACTAGAGCAAAGCTACTATCAACAAATTCGAGCAAAGCCTCTATCTTCATCAAACTGAAGCAAAACCTTCATCTTTTTCATACTGGAGCAAAGCTATTATCAACAAACTCGAGCAAAGCCTTCATCTTTGTCACACTGGAGCAAAGTCTTCATCTTTGTCACACTGGAGCAAAGTCTTCATCTTTGTCATACTGGAGCAAAGCTACCATCAACAAACTGGAGAAAAGTCTTCATCTATGCTACACTAGAGCAAGATCAATAACAACAAACTGGGACAAGGTCACCATCTACGTCGGGGAAAAAATCGACATCAATAAGGTGAAGCATTTGATTGCACCATTTCTAAAAAAAAAAAGAAAAAAAGAAGTTACAAGATTGGTGCAATCAAGACATAAAAAAAAAAAAAAAAAAAAAAAAAAAAAACTTCTTGGCGAAATGCTTTAAAATCTCACCTTTAAATCAACATTGGAGCAAAGCTTTCATCTTTGCCATACTAGAGCAAGACCGCCATCAACAAATTGGAGCAAAGCCTCCATCTTTGCAAAACTGGAGCAAAGTCTTCATCTTTGTCATACTGGAGCAAGGCTACCATCAACAAACCAGGCAAAAGTGTCGCCTTTGCCACATTTTGGCAAAATCATTCATCTTCGTCACATCACCAGACCAAGTCAGGATGAAGTAATCAAATTATCGAGGACTTCGAGCTTACCCAAAGAAAGAAGCATATATGAGATGATTTCCTCAGGGGCTGACTTCAGGTTCTCAAAATTATTGTCCAAAGAATTGGAATCACTTCATTCGTTCATTCATCTTCCATTTTATAATATTCAATCTCTTACTCAAATATTTGAAATATATCATCAAATCTCTTATTGTTCAAGAGATTTGAAAACCACATTCTCCGTTGTATTTTTCCTTTCGAAAAAAAACATGTACTTTTTATCATTTTATACTTACTTCGAAGCTAAACTCATTCAAATCATTGTGTCTATTACAAAACTAAAGTTATGAAGCAGTTAATCGAGTAAAATTCTACAAATTACTTTTGATGGTTCTCTAAACTAGCACATGAGATACTACCCAAATTCCACCACGCCTAATATGATTGAGTAATCTACGATTGACATACATAATCTCTTTCAAGTGAAAGCATTAGAGAAAAAAAAAAAAAAAAAAAAAACTTTTCCAATGATGACAGTATTTTCTCTTTGATTCATTGCTAAACATCAGCTAACAAGAACGATGAGAGTAGACACGGATAATCATTTTTCTTTAAACATGAGAATCATTATGATGTCATAATTTTCACATATCTTGCATCATTTACATCATTATTTCTAAAAAAAAAAAAAAACAAAAATTATTATCGTATATCATGGTTAGATAAAGTCGGTCATGACAAGATCATGCATACATGCTGCATTTACGACTTTTCAAGTTACCATTGGCATGCACATGCATACATGTTGCATCCATAACAATTCTTAAAAATCTATCCTTGACATACACATGGATACATGTTGCATTCATAACACTTTTTTAGTAGGCACATGCATGCATACTACATTCTTGATATTCATTTTTCTACTATTGTCGTGCATATACATCAATACATTATGCCCTCAAAATCAATGTCATTGGTCAAACCAAAATAAATTAAGGCACACGTTGTCATACATTATTAATGAACAAGTTCCACTGTAACGCTGGACAAAATTTCATTGGCAAATTTATCCACATGATTTTAATCCATTTGCATGTCAGCATATTCTCTTTAGAGAGTCATTCATCAATTCATTTTAGTTTTCACATCGTGTAAAAAAAAAAAAAAAAAAAAAAAAAAAAAAAAAAAAAAACTCACATTTCATAACTCATGCATTTAAAGCAAATTTCTTCTAATCTTAAAAAAAAAATCATTCAACCTTTTTACATTTTATCTTGTGGGTTAAATCGAAACCTACTATTCAGTAGCATTCGAAGCCTGTGTAAACCCAGGTCCGTTTTAAATTTCTTGTTGGTTAAATCGAACCCTACTATTCAGTAGCAGTCGAAGCCTGCGTAAACCCAGGTCCGTTTTAATTTTCTTGTTGGTTAAATCGAACTCTACTATTCAGTAGCGGTCGAAGCCTGTGTAAACCCAGGTCCATTTAAATTTCTTGTTGGTTAAATCGAACCCTAATCCAAGATTAGCGGTCGAAGCCTGTGTAAACCCAGGTCCGTTTTAATTTTCTTGTTGGTTAAATCGAACCCTACTATTCCGTAGCGGTCGAAGCCTGTGTAAACCCAGGTCCATTTAAATTTTTGGTTGGTTAAATCGAACTCTACTATTCAGTAGAGGTCGTAGCCTGTGTAAACCCAGGTCCATTTAAATTCCTTGTTGGTTAAATCGAACCTTAATCCAAGATTAGGAGTCGAAGCCTGTGTAAACCCAAGTCCGTTTTAATTTTCTTGTTGGTTAAATCGAACCCTACTATTCAGTAGCGGTCGAAGCCTGTGTAAACCCAGGTCCGTTTATTTTAATTTTCTTGTTGGTTAAATCGAACCCTACTATTCCGTAGCGGTCAAAGCCTGCGTAAACCCAGGTCCATTTTAATTTTCTTGTTGGTTAAATCGAACCCTACTATTCAGTAGCGGTCGAAGCCTGTGTAAACCCAGGTCTATTTAATTTTCTTGTTGGTTAAATCGAACCCTACTATTCAGTAGCGGTCGAAGCCTGCGTAAACCCAGGTCCGTTTTAATTTTCTTGTTGGTTAAATCGAACTCTACTATTCAGCAGAGGTCGAAGCCTGTGTAAACCCAGGTCCATTTAAATTCCTTGTTGGTTAAATCGAACCCTACTATTCGGTAGTGGTTGAAGCCTGTGTAAACCCAGGTCCATTTAATTTCCTTGTTGGTTAAATCGAACCCTGATCCAAGATTAGCGGTTGAAGCCTGTGGACATAGCCCAAGTCCGTTTCATTTTCTTGTTGGTTAAATCGAACCCTAATCCAAGATTAGCGGTCGAAGCCTGTGGACATAACCCAGGTCCGTTTCTTTTCCTTGTTGGTTAAATCGAACCCTAATCCAAGATTAGCGGTCGAAGCCTGTGGACATAACCCAGGTCCATTTCCTTTCCTTGTTGGTTAAATCGAACCCTAATTCAAGATTAGTGGTCGAAGCCCGTGGACATAACCTAGGTCCGTTTCTTTTCCTTGTTGGTTAAATCGAACCCTAATCCAAGATTAGAGGTCGTAGCCTGTGTAAACCCAGGTTCGTCTTCGTTTTAATAATAAACAAATTTTCACCTTCCCAATACGTTGTCTTCGTCCTTTGTCTACCCTTTCAATTCTTCAAAGATACACAAAGGGGAGCAAGCTGTAGACACCGTATTTGGTCCGGGGATTTGTTTATTATTAATATTTTTACCTTATTTTTTTTATCATATTTGATTGAGTCCTTTTTAAATTGTAAATTCACTTTTTATTTTTGTATTTTAGTTAATTTCGAAAATTGGAGAAAAGTAACAAAAATAAGGTTTAAACTGTTTTGAAAGGTCTTTACCAATTGACATTTTATGAGTATAAAATTTATGGGTCGTTTTATGACTAAAATTTAATATTCATTTATTCATTTATGAATATAAATTATTTAATTTAAAAATTGGATATTCATTTATGAGTATAAATTATTTAATTCATTTTTGGGTTAAAAATTGGATATTCATTTATGATTATAAATTATTTAATTCATTTTTTGAGTTAAAAATTTGATATTCATTTATGAGTATAAAATATTTAATTAATTTTTGGGTTAAAATTGGATATTCATTTATGACTATAATTTATTTAATTCATTTTAGGTTAAAAATTTGATATTCATTTATGAGTATAAAATATTTAATTCATTTTTGGGTTAAAAATTTGATATTCATTTATGAGTATAAATTATTTGTTCATTTTTGGTCAAAATCAGTTTCAATTAAGAATAAAATTTTGAGTCATTAATTGTTTGATTTTAACTTTGTTTGACGTTCTCATAGTCTATAAATATCGGGTAAAGAATCATTTAGAAAAAAAGGAGGAGAGAAATATCAGAGAAAAAAGTCGTAGAGAGACCGATAAATTAGAGTTTTTTGATAGAGGTTTAAAAGAGTGACTTTGAAGTCAAAGTTGATTTTTCTTTGACCAAAAATAAGTTTTCCCTCCATATTCCAATTTCTCTTTCTTCATTTTTTCCATTTTTTCAGGTACGCAAATCGAGAGTCTACTATTCATCATCTTCTCCACCTTCATCCCACCACCATCTCCGACCACCATTACCGTCGGCGGCGCACCACTTCTCGCGGCAGACGAAACCTCTCGCGGCGGACGGACGAAACATCAGCAGCGCAGCACCTCTCGCGGCGGACGGAGCTCCTCGGCGGCGAACCCAACGGCATCAGCGACTTCCAAGGTGAAGAAACGGTGGAATACATAGGCGGCAACTTGGAGAAATAGGCTTCATCATCTTCGCACGCGTGGGTAATGTAATTTAAATTTCATTTTAAAGTTTTTTTAAGTTAATTACAATTAGGTCCTCCGGTTTATATGAAATTTCAAGCATGGTTTATATTATGTCTCATTTATATTTCTTTTTTTTTTTCTAATTATATTTTGTGTCGGTTTGATTACATCTTTGTTATTGATTTTAATTTACAAGTACTCCATTATGTGTCATTTATAAAGTCGTTTTTTTTTTTTTTTTTTTAAGTTTTCCAATTGATTTCTAAACTTTTTTTAAAAAATAAAAAATTTAATTTAGTTTCCAATTCCTTTCTAAATGGTTTTTTCAAATTGATTTTTGAACAATTTTAAAACTTTAATTTTCATTTATTTCTAAATCTATAATTTACCGGGATTTCAAAATTTTGTTTTTAAAAATATTTTCAAATGAATTAGTTTTAAATTGACTTTCAAAATTGTTTCCAAAACATGAAATTTTATTTTATTTTAAACTGGTTTGAAATGAATTTCAAATTAATTTTTAAATCAAAAGTATTTCAAAAATCTTTCAAAAAATTATTTTTTTATTGCGTAATCCCGTTATGGGATTAAGGCAACTAATGGCAAAATTGAAGGGTAATTCCACTCACAAATCGAGTCCTTACTTTATTTTAAAGTTAAGGCAAGATTAGTTGAAACATTCTCTTTTCATATTATTTCTTTTTCTTTTTTATCAAATTAAGGACATTTTAAATAAATTTAATTGGATAATAAAGACAAATTTTGGCTACCGTTTTTACGGGTGTTGTAGGGTGCTAACACCTTCCTTACACTCAACCGACCCCCGAATTTGAATTTCTGCTTTCTTAGACCAGTTTTTGTTTTAAGGTGACCAATCACACCCAAAATGGTTGGTGGCGACTCCATCTCTTTATTTTTAAAACAAAACCCTTAAAAGAGGACGTCGGCCGCTCCGCGTCGCGATGACGTTGCGACACTTAGAATTTGTTTTTTTGTGAATGAAAAGTTGATCCTCTAATTCCCTTCAACCCCATTTATATACATAAAAGAAAATGGGAGTTTCAAACAAAATTAATTAAGAATTTAAATCAAATTAATTCAGGATTAATTCAAAAAAATGTTTTAAAGAATATTAATTCAAAAAATGTTTTAACGGAAATGAATTCAAAATTAAATGAATTCATAATAAAAATGATTTTGTAATTAATGTAAAACTGTAATAAATAACAAAATAAGGGTTGTAAAAAGATCATCATTTTTGCGCGCATAGGCTAGTCATTCCCAACAGAACACACTCCAACTCTCTAAATAGAGTGAATTTACAAGTTTGAACTCACATACAAAGTAATCCTCACAATATAATATATTTCTCTTCTCAAGAATGAGATGAAATAAAAGTTGAGAGACTTGAGAAAATAACAATTGAGGCTTTTATGAATATTTGAAGAATTGAGAAATTGTAAAATAAATTGGTGTAGATTTTGGAGAAGAATATGAGTTTCACAAGATATGGGAAATAGGTAAAAAACAAGTTTAAAATCATATTTAATTTGGGTCATTAGATTAGAGTAAAAATAATGTTATTTGATGGTGGGGTTAAAAGAAAAATAAAGGAAAGTAATCATAATAAAAACAATCAATCAATCAAATATAAATACTCTGGTCAAAGAATTGAATGTTGTAGACTTTTTTTTTGGATATTTTGATTTTAAATAAAGAAAGTTACGGCTAGGAAATTTTTAAATATAAATATATATAATAAATTATTTCCCTTTTTATTTGTTTTAAAAAATAGACAAAAGCCACACTGTATCACTCATCCAAAGCTCCATGTGTCGATCATCAATTTTTCTGATTGGATGATTCATTGCCACATCATTCGACATAGTCTTTTTTTCGTTTTGCATGTAACTTATTCATTTAAGCTCAAATTTAAGTGATTGGTGATTGGAAATGCGTTGGATTCGTTGTTCCGAGCTCTATGCTATGGACACATCAAAACTCTAAAAATGTTAGAAATTAGGATCATGTTTCTTATCATCAAACCATTAATTAATTAATTTGAAATTAAGAGCCAAAAAGCCAACAATCTCCCTATTTTTTAAGATGACAAACCCTTAAAGAAAAATAACTTGAAATTCATGTAAATCATAGCAACACATGTGATCAAGTAATAATATCAGTGTAAAAACAATCATATCATCATAATGTTCATACTTGAAAAATATGAAACAAATTTAGAACCATTTTTTTCTTAAACTTCTCCCCTCTGGAATCATAAAAAAAAACAATTAAGAAAAATAAGAAAAACATGAAAGCTCCCCCTAAAAACATGAACATATAATTTTCATGACTCCCCCTGTCAAGACACATCACAACAAATAATACCAAACTCAAGCCTATTTTTGCAAAAACTTTCTCCATTCAAAGGCTTCGTGAAAATATCCTCTAATTGATTATTAGAGCTCACAAATTCAAGAATAATATGACCACTTTGCACATGCTCCCTAATAAAGTGATACCTAATATCAATATGCTTAGTCCTAGAATGATGTATAGGATTTTAAGTCAAATTAATGTTGCGTGATTTATTGCGTATCACAAGTGTACGTGTCAAGTTTTAATATAGTGATTTTAATAAAGAGTATCGTCCAGAGGATTAGTTTTCTAGATCAATTGAGTACCGTTGGTGCTAACCACAAATTTTATTTAGACTAAAAAGACTTAGAGATTGAGTGAAAATTAAATGACTGAAAAGTAATGGGAAACCTTTTATAGAGAAAAAACTAGGGAATTGATTTCGTCGAATAGATTTATGCTTAATTAATCTATTAATCCAAAAATAGTCATGCATACAGTTATAAGTCAAGAAGTATAAAAATCATAAAAGACTGCTAGAGCTCAATTAATTATCTTCCTTTATTATAGACCTAACATGTCTGTCTAGATTTTATAGAAAAATAAGGCATTATGCAAAAATAGCCATGGTGTATAGTCATGCATACAGTTATACTTTCTCGAAGCCTGGAAGATCTCCTTTGATGCTGTCGCAACGCGGAGCGGCCGACGTCCTCTTTTAAGGGCTTTGTTTTACAAATAAAACAGATGGAGTCGCCACCAATAATTTTGGGTGTGATTGGTCACCTTAAAACAAAAACTGGCCTAGAAAACAGAAATCAAGTTCAGGGGTCGGTTGAGTGTATGGAAGATATTAGCACTGTACAACACCCGTTAAAAACGGTAGCCATCTTTCATCTTATATTATCCACTTAATTTGAGAAAATAATTAATAGTTTATTTTAAAAAAAATAATGTCTCGTTCAATCAAATCTTAACTTCAAAAATAAAGTAAGAGTTTGATGTATTGATTGAGGTTTATCATTAATGAATTATCATATTAAATTTTCTTTTACTTAATAGAAAATTGTTTACCTCAAGAATTTGAGAAATTTATCTCAACTCCGTCATAGGATATTTACATGATAATATTTTATTTTTTTGAAAACATATTGATTTTAATATTTTTAGCAGGATTGGGAAAAGATTTGAAATAAAAGATTTGAAATCAGTTTTAAAATCAAATGGAACACTAAATTAAAAGGAAAGACATATGGAAATAATTTTTTTTAAAAGATATTTGAGAGATAAAAGTTTTTAAAGAAAAACGTTCTAAAACTTTTTAAAATTCAAACTCCATGGAAAATTAATTTAAAAATTGAAAGATAGCGTATAATGGTGTTTTTTTAAAAAAATAATTTTCTTAAAAAAACAACTAAAAAACTAATACTCAATATAGGACGAGGTCCCTATTCGTCTCGGGGAAAAAAAATTGAACTACAAAAAAGGCGGAAGGAAGAATCCTCCACCTATCCCGGGACTTCAATTTAAAACTAATTAAATAGCTGAAGAAAAACAAAATGAAGAAACGACAACTGGACCAAAATAGGCAAAAAAAACATGAAATTATGAGTAAAACAGGGGCAGATAGGATATATACTGGAGTATATATGATCACACAGACCATGGTGTATATCATATATTCAGGGGAATATATATATATATATGTATATATATTTATATGCAATAAAATAGAGGGTACGAACCACATATATAGGAGTATATATAAATTTCAGGCAATGGGTATATACGATATAACCTAGGTATATATGAACTTCAAATAACAGATATGTACGATATAATCTAGTATATATGGGCCTCAAACAACGGCTATACATGGATGTAGTCAAAGAGCACACCAGTACCCCGACCACATCGGAATATATCGGGGCATATGCAAAATCAAGGGTATGAATTGAATATGCAGGGGTATATACAAGCATATAATCAGGGGGCATGAACCATATAATCCATGGTATATATCATATATACCCAAATATATTTATGGATACTTAATAAGAAGTAAGGGCAAACCTGTAATTTCACTTTAAAAATAAAAATCAGCCATTTACTCCTTCTTCGCACGCAATGAGGGTCTCTTCTTCTCTAGTGAGGTCGTCCTCCTCAGCACCCCCGTCGAAGTCCGCTGCCGTAAAGAGAATGCGCCGCCACACGAAAATAGAGGAGGGAGATGCGCCACCGCCTGCCGTTGTCAGCTACTGCGATCGCCGGAATTTGAGGTTTGTCTGCCGTTACGTTCGCCTCGTCGTCGCTGGTCTGCATCTCAAGTCGAAGCCTGGTTCGAGGACGAGATGTACGCTTCCGTCTGAAGGTTCGACGCTGCCGGAATTTGAAGTTCTTCCACCGCTAAGCTCACCTCACCGTCGCTGGTCTGCAAGTTCGACGCCGCCGTCGAAGCTTGTTGTTGAAGATGGCAAAACCGCCGTTGATTTCGAAACTCATGGTGGCGCGCGGCCGTCTGATCCGAGCTCAAGTTCGCCGCCGTCTGGAGATTTGAGCTGCTGCAGACCCACCGTTGGTCTGAGCTGAGGAAGACGATGAGAGAGCCGTCGTGCACACCGTCGTCGGGGTCTGCTGCGAAGTTCGTCCGCCGCTGTTGACGTCTGCGAGAGGGTCCCTGAAGAAGAGGTGGGGAAATAACAAAACGTGGATATAAAAAATATATATATATATATATATATATTCTTGTCTTTTCTTCTCTTCACCAAAAATTCTTTTCTTTTTTCCTTCTCCAAACTCTCCCTTTTCTTCTTCAAAACTCTTTTTTTTTGCCTCCCCTTTCAACCCATCCCATCATCTCTATTTATAGAGTTTTTTTTTTGTTTTTTAAATTATTTTTAGGATCTCATCATCTCTATTTATAGAGTTGATGAGATCCTAAAAATAATTTAAAAAATTCAAAAAAAAAAACCTCAACAAACTCCAAAAATCTATCATTTTTCTGAAAATTTGTTTTCACAAAAAAAAACTTGAACGATTTCCTCAAATACAAAACCAATTTTGAAATCCCCACAAAAACTAACAATCATCAAATTAAATGCTAAATTGACTCAAACCTAAAGCTCCTGAGAATTTGTTTTGAAAAATTAAATAATAGAAATTAATCTAATTTAAAAATCTTGAATTTACTTGGCCAGCTTCTTTTTAGAAATCTATTTAATATACGAATTAATTTGAAATCAAACTTTAAAATTGAATTCTAAAATAAAACATTTTGGAAATTCATCTCGAAAAATCTATTTGAAAGCTTTAATTTTCAAAATCAATTTTCTAAAGATGAATGGTTCTTCGTAATGCCATGTTTCGATTCTTTACTGGGTGGTTATCTTTGTTTAGCTTTCTGTTTTCTTCATCTAACAAGTCATGATCTCTTTGTCGCTTCATCTGCTTCCTATTCATCCCATCAGCTTCCTCAAGTTTTTCGCTGGTATGGGCTACTTGCCCTATTAATCGGCTAACTTCCTGTCGCAGCTTCTCATTCCCCAGTATCAGAATTTGATTTATTTCCCACAGTCTCTTATTTTTTGTTGTTCCTTGATCTGGATCATCCCCTATTATTTTATTCGGCAATTCTCCGACACCATAAGTCGAGATTTCCTTCACACTCTTCTTCCTTCCTGTGTGCCAATGCAAGTATTTAGGAGTAACCCCTTCACAATGACCATTGTTTTCTATCCGTCTTGCTGCCCTTCAGGAATTCAGTATTGGCCATTTTTTTGTGTTGGAATCTTCACAATCGTATGAGAACTCCAATTTGCTGAGCCCATGAGTTTCCGGTATAAACTGTCTGAACCACATTTGTCGTAAAATCATCAATGGTGCATAATGAATGCATCCCCAAGGCCCTAAGAGGGGAACTGTGTGATAATCACCACATCGATATATTAACGACGTCAAAGGCATCCATGATGCCTTCCATATCATGTTTCTCATTGTTATTTCTGAGATAAAAGACGCTCATGCCTTCTTCTTTGGGTAATTCACGTCCCACTGGGCTGTGCCAAATTTTGTAATGATGTTCCGTGTTAGGTTCCAAGTATTACTATAGTTGACCCTCGGGCATCGAAATCTTTCGGAAACTTAATGTGGTTATGCATCCATATGTAGAGTAGTGGAACACAGAACCTTAATTTCCCCTCTTTAATACCTTTACAAAAGTTGAGTGTTCTAAAGGTTTCAGCGAGAAGAGATATAACCGGATTTACTCCTTGCTCTACATTGAAAAATAATTTCAACACGTGCCCATCCACACGTCCTTTTGTTTTAGGCTACAAAACAGTCCCATAGATGCCTAGCGCGAGCAAGGTCAGACCCTTTCCTTCCTTTATGTAATTTCCCGCGAGCTCAACCAAGTAATCTAAAGATATGGATTCCTATTTTCCCTTAGTTTCTATCTGCTTTTGTATCTCAGCGACACGTATCTTGAGGAATTCAGCCAACATTCTCCTTGCGGTATGCTGAGGATTGAAACAGTAGATTTATTGCCCAACCCTTTCTGGAATACCCAACATCGAGTGGTATTCTTCAATAGTGGGCGCTAGGTCGATGTCTCCAAACGTGAAGCATCTATAAGTGGGATTCCATAAGTCGAACAAAGCCTGTATGGCAAAACGATTGACTGGAACGTACATAAGGTCAGTTATGTTACCATACTTCTTTGAAAGCTCAAGCCTCCGTTCCGGTATCAGGCTCTCCCACATGGCCTTTAGTTTCCCTAATTCATTGGGAATAAAATGCACCTGAGTGGAGAAAAGTAATGGTGTTGTATCAACGAAAAATAGGCTATCCCCTCCTCTTAGTTGCATCTGTTCTACCCAATGAAGCACGTTACTCCACTCATCATACTGAGACGTAGGTGATTGTATTGATATGATGGGTACATTGACATTCATTTTTGTTCCCCTAAACAACATAACAATAAGAATTAGACTTTTCATGCGCCGATACGGGGGCATTTATATCTCCTCGAAGGTCGACACTACTAATTCTCAAAACCAAAAAATGAAATAAGACTTTTCATGCGCCTGCACGAGATTCTGACAATCTCATCGAAGGTCGACACTACTAAATTTTAAAGATATGTGATTCAAGCAAACTGTCGCATGGCTCTAAGTATGACTTGAACATGTTTTTTTAGGGTGTAGGAAGGAATCCTACACGGTTTTTTAGAAGAGAAATCATTTTATAGAATAGAGGAAAAACGAATACTTTTGAATTTTGGTACTTTTTTTTTAGGAAAATAAAATAAAGATTGACTCAAACAACAATCAACATAACGAGATAAAACAACCTCAACATCAACAAATGATTCAAAAGAACAAAATTACAAATGATGTGACGGTACAATTCCAACATCAACAAATGATTCAAAAGAACTAAATTACAAATGATCTGACGGTAGAGTTCTAATCCAAGAGGATACCGACCCCCAAATTAATTCAAAATGCTAAAGATTAGCAAATAAACTAACTTGAGCAAGAATCTTTCGTGCGCCTATACAGGGGCAATTATATCCCTTTGAAGGTCGACCTTACTCGATTCTCAATTCTAAACCTAAAAGGTGTAGCCCGGGTAGGAGGCTTGTGGTTGTGTGTGGAATGCATGATGAGACCCAATAATGTAGGTTACGATAATAAAACAAGTTAAATAAAACAACGTCTAACTACAAAGGCAAAAGATCACAATAAAGCCTCATAATAATAAAATCAATGTGACAAATAAAATAAACAATAAAAATAATGTGAGGGTAAAATTCTAAACATAAGGATAAAGGCCCCCAAATTAATAAAATAAACAATAAAAATAAAATAAATAATAAAAATGATGTGAGAGTAAAGTTCTAAACATAAGGATAAAGACTCCCAAATTAATTCGAAAGCTAAAGATTAGCTAATGAATTAACTTGAGCGAGAATCTTTCGTGCGACTATACAGAGGCAATTATATCCCTTTAAAGGTCGACATTACTCGATTCTCAATTCTAATCCTAAAAGGTAGAGCCCACGTATGAGGCTTGTGAATGTGTGTGGAATGCATGACAATGCAAAATAAAGTGCAATAAATAAATCACAATGAATAAATAGTACAAAAATAAATAAATAAATAAACAAATAATCAGGACCAACAAAAACGAAAAAACTGGATATTAAAAGACACAATGCATGACCTTGACCCTCTAAAAAAAAGTCCCTAGTGGAGTCATCATGCTGTCGCAACGACATCGCGACGCGGAGCGGCCGACGTCCTCTTTTAAGGGTTTTGTTTTAGAAATAAAAGAGATGGAGTCGCCACCAATCATTTTGGGTGTGATTGGTCACCTTAAAACAAAAACTGATCTAAAAACAGAAATCAAATTCGGGGGTCGATTGAGTGTAGAGAAGATGTTAGCACCCTACAACACCCGTTAAAAACGGTAGCCATATTTCATTTTATATTATCCGGTCAATTTTAAAATGTTCTTAATTTGAGAAAATAAATAATATTTTATTTAAAAAAAAACAATGTCTCGTTCAATCAAATCTTAACTTAAAAAATAAAGTAAGAGTTTGATGTATTGAGTGAGGTTTATCATTAATTAATTATCATATTAAATTTCCTTTTACTTAAAGGAAATTGTTTACCTCCAGAATTTGAGAAATTTATCTCAACTCCGTATAGGATATTTACATGATAATATTTTATTTTTTTGAAAACATATTGATTTAATATTTTTAGCAGGATTGGGAAAAGATTTGAAATAAAAGATTTGAAATCAGTTTTAAAATCAAATCGGAACCCTAAATTAAAAGGAAAGACATTTGGAAAGCAAATTTTTTAAAGGATATTTGGGAGATAAGAGTTTTTAAAGAAAAACGTTCTAAAACTTTTTAAAATTAAAACTCCATGGAGAATTAATTTGAAAACCGGAAGATAGCGTATAATGGTGTTTTTTTTTTTATAATAATTTTCTTAAAAAAACAACTAAGAAACAAATCCTCAAGATAGGACGAGGTCCCTATTCGTCTAGGGAAAAAAAATTAAACTACGAAAAAGGCGGAAGAAAGAATCCTCCACCTATCCCTGGACTTCAATTTAAAACTAATTAAATAGCTGAAGAAAAACAAAATGAAGAAACGACAACTGAACCAAATAGGCAAAAAAAAAACATGAAATTATGAGTAAAACAGGGGCATATAGGATATATACTAGAGTATATATGATCACACAGACCATGGTGTATATCATATATTCAGGGGTATATATGCAATAAAATAGTAGGTAGGAACCACATATATAGTGGTATATATAAATTTCAGGCAATGGGTATATACGATATAACCTAGGTATATATGAACTTCAAATAACAGATATGTATGATATAATCTGGTATATCGGCCTCGAATAGACGACATAGAGATGAGAATGGAAGGTTGGTGATGAAGTTTAAGTAACAGAAACGATGGGAATAAGCGAATGGGGGAAGGGCAACATGAAAGAAGAAATGGGGAGAAACTGACAGATGGAGGAGTATGTGGATGGAAGGTGTTGATCGAGAAATTTCGGTCAATCAGCGGTTGGCACGTGTCTTCATCATGAACGTTGGAGCAAATAATTTTAACCGATCTAATTGGGTCATATCGCAATTGGGCTCAAAATCAAATCGACCCATAAAGCTATTTAAATGGTCCATTGGGCCCAAAACCCAAAAGTCCATTGGACTCAAGCTCATTGGGCCCAAGCCCAAGCCCAAGCCCATTAGGCCCATGAGAACTCTATAAATAAAGAGCTCATTCTTCAATTTTAGGGTTCAGAAAATTTTTCTCCTAAGAACTCAGAGAGAATTCACAAGCAACGAAAAACTCTTCGAATCCTGAAGGCTGAACACCGTTTGACTCATAAAACCACCAACAAATGGTTTTTCCCACTAACTCAAGAATTGGATTTTTCCACTAACTTAAGAATTGGATTTTTCCACTAACTTTAGTCATCAAAATGACTCTTGACTTTCAAGGTTTAGTGGAGTCAACATTTGACTTTTGACTTTCAAAGTTGTAGTCAATTGTCTTAATATTTGACTTTTGACTAACTTTGATCAAATTAATTCAATTTAAAAATTAATTCAAATAATTAATTTTAAATCAAATTAAATTAATATTAAACAATTAATTAAACAATTTAATTAATTCAAATTTAATATCCAATAAATCCAACACTAATCCCGATCATTCCCGATATACATGATTATGAATCCATATTCATATTTTCGATATTTAAATCTTATTTAAATATCACCATCTCTCTCTATTGTTCAATTCACAATTGAACGTTATGTCGTTAAATATATCACATATATTTAACGTTAATTCCCTAATTCGAATTCGAACACTTCGAATTCACTCGTCACACTGTTCTAAGGTTTAGTCCGATATGAGCTAGGAGGGGGACCTCATGGACCTACAGATCATGAGCTCCAACGATCCGAGATTAACTGATTAAACTCTTTAACCTAGTTAATCAACATTCGTTAACTACCAGGACATTCCACTATAGCCTAGTAGTTGCATTCTCCTCACTGTAGATATATTTATGTCCACTCGATATAACCATGATTAGTAAGTTGACCCTTCACAGGTTGTTCGTAATTTACGGTCGGGTCAAATATCTGTTTTACCCCCGTAATTACATCTTGCTCCTTAAGTCCCACTGATCCTCTAATGAACAATTGGTTTGTGATCCAATCACTAAACCGATTGGTATGTGATCTAATCACTATACCGAGTCCCTCTCGGGCCAATGAGAAGGTGGGGCCCCTTGTTCAAGACCTGGAGTCAGCACTTAAGGGAACAACCTATCTACTATCCCTAGAGACGGGTAGGAGTGAATTCCATCTTGCACCCTATGTCCCCAACTATCTATTCGGTCTTACCCCTGAAATGGGAGGCTTATTGAGTCGGCGCTGTTGAGCCACCCTCACCCATGCAGATCTAAGGATAATCCCGAATAAACAGGAGTTCATAGTTAGCTCAGGATTAAGGTCAAGTTACCTAGGTCATCGTTTTGAAATAGTCAGTCTTTAAAACAGTAAATAGCGTTATAAAGCAAGAGTGACTTATTTCGCGGTCCGGTCTAATGCAAACTCTTTGCATAGGATGCCCTCATTCACATGTCTCCACATGAACGATTCAGGATCACATCGTTTGTACTAAATACAAAATGGGCCGCATCCAATAGTGTCCCCAGGATAAGGTATCCAGCCTTATCCGTATACTATAGACCGTTTTGACTATTTACTCGAACTTGATCCACTTTTATGTCTCCACATAAAGTTCAAGTACTCATGTTATAGCCATGGATCTTAGTTTATTGGATTTAGGGTTTTCTAAAATGAAATAAGCAATTCACATATTCAATAATAACTTTATTGAATAAACCTCAATAACACTTTATTAGTAATAAAATATGTTTATCGTTTACAAACCACGAGTTTTAGGACATAAAACCCAACAAACTCCCACTTGGACTAAAACTCCAGTGGTAATAAATATATATCCATATATATACATAATGTTGAGTTTTTCAAAATGAGAAATAAATACAATAAACTAGGGCATCACATACCCATAGTTTTCTCCCACTTGCCCTAGATTATACATCCTGTAGTCCTAGTCTCACTAGGTGACCCTCAAACACTTTAGCCGTGAGAGCCTTTGTAAATGGATCAGCAATGTTGTCCTCAGAGGCTATTTGTTTCACAATAACGTCTCCTCGTTGGACGATCTCTCGAATGAGATGATATTTTCGCTCAATATGTTTCCCGCGTTTATGGCTCCTTGGCTCTTTTGAATTTGCAACTGCTCCACTGTTATCACAAAAGAGAGTGATAGGAAGATGCATATTTGGAACAACTTCCAAATCGTTCAAAAACTTTCTAAGCCACACAACTTCTTTTACTGCTTCACAGGCAGCTACGTATTCTGCTTCCATAGTGGAGTCAGCAACACAACTTTGCTTGATACTCCGCCATACTACAACTCCTCCATTCAGAGTGAACACTGATCCCGATGTTGATTTTCTCGAATCTTTATCCGACTGGAAATCAGAATCAGTGTATCCTGTAAGAATCAGATCCTTACCTTTATACACGAGCATGTAATCCCTCGTTCTCCTAAGATACTTGAGGATATTCTTAACGGTTGTCCAATGTATAAGTCCAGGATTGGACTGAAACCTGCTGACAACACCTACTGCATAACATATGTCGGGCCGTGTACACAACATAGCATACATCAGCTTCCAACTGCCGATGCATAGGGAATGCGTCTCATATCCTCAACTTCTTGAGGTGTCTTAGGACATTGTTCCTTCGACAAGTGAATTCCATGCCTGAAGGGTAACAAACCCCTCTTGGAATTCTGCATCTTATATCTTGACAACATCTTGTCAATATAGGATGCTTGAGACATGGCTAATGTTCTATTCTTGCAGTTCCGAACTATTTGGATCCCAAGAATATATTGAGCTTCTCCCAAATCTTTCATTTGGAATTGAGTTGCTAGCCATTTCTTGACGTCAGTCATGCATCTTACATCATTCCCAATGAGTAAGATATCATCGACATATAACACGAGGAATGCTACAGATGTTTTGACAATCTTCTTGTAAACACAAGGTTCATCAATGTTTTGTTCAAAACCATAAGATTTGATCGCAGTATCAAACCTTATATTCCAGCATCTAGATGCTTGTTTCAACCCATAAATGGATCGTTTAAGCTTACAAACTTTTTGTTCTTGATGTTGTATTATAAACCCCTCTGGTTGAGACATATAGATACTCTCTTCAAGATTGCCATTCAGAAAGGCTGTCTTGACATCCATTTGCCAAATCTCATAGTCATAATATGTGGCAATGGACAAGAGTATTCTAATTGATTTTAACATGACAACAGGAGAGAAGGTTTCATCATAGTCTACCCCCTCTCTCTGGGTATAACCCTTTGTCACTAATCGAGCTTTAAAGGTCTGTACCTTACCAGCTTGGTCTCGTTTCCTTTTGTAGATCCATTTACAACCAATAGGTTTTACCCCATCTGGTTGATCTACAAGTTCCCAGACCGAATTGAAGTACATCGACTCCATTTCGAGGTCCATGGCTTTGATCCACTGATCTTTGTCAACATCATTCATTGCCTGTTTATAGGTCAATGGATCCTCTATTCCATCATCTGGTATGATGATTTGAGTTTCTACTAAACCCATGTAACGGTCAGGTTGTTGCACAACCCTCCCACTACGTCGAGGCACTCTCAACTCTTGAGATGGATGTGAGTAATCAGAAGTATTAGTTCCATCAACAACTCTTGTTGAGGGACCAATCTCATCAACAACTCTTGTTGATCTAACTGTAGCTTCTTTAGAAATTTCACGCAATACTAGTTTACTACGAGGTTGATGATCTCTCATGTGATCTTCTTCGAGAAAAGTAGCATTTGTCGATACAAATACTTTATTTTCTTCTGGATCAAAGAAGTATCCAGCTTTTGATTCTTTTGGGTAGCCTATGAATAAACATACTTTTGAACGACGTTCCAATTTCTTAGGGTTTTGCACCAACACATGTGTCGGGCATCCCCAGATCCGGAAGTGACGTAAACTAGTTTTACGCCCTCTCCATAACTCATAAGGTGTTCCAGTAACACTTTTAGAGGGAACATTGTTCAAAATGTAGGCAGCAGTCTCTACTGCATATCCCCAAAACGAATCAGGCAAATGAGCATAGCTCATCATTGATCGAACCATGTCTAACAAGGTTCTGTTTCTTCTCTCCGATACACCGTTTTGCTGTGGCGTACTAGGTGCAGAGAGTTGTGACTGAATTCCATGTTCTATCAAATAGTCATGGAATCTTAGGTCCATGTACTCTCCACCTCGATCTGATCGAAGTGTCTTAATTGTTTTACCTAATAAGTTCTCAACTTCTGCCTTATACTCCATGAACTTTTCAAGAGCTTCGGACTTATGATGTATTAGGTACATAACCGTACCTTGAATAGTCATCTATGAAACTGATGAAATATTCATATCCTCCTCGTGCTTTGACATTCATTGGTCCACAAAGGTCCGAATGCACGAGTTCTAAGGATTCTTTGGCTCTAAGACCTTTTCCAGTAAAAGATCTTTTCGTCATTTTCCCCTCAAGACAAGACTCACATGCTGGTAAAGAGTTGTCTTCTAACTGACTTAGATGACCATTCTTAACCAATCTCTCAATCCTATTGAGATTAATGTGGCCAAGTCTTAAGTGCCAAAGATATGTACTTGAAGAAACTTTTTGCCTTTTGTTTCGCGTCTCAGCCGTTTTAAACATCTCAATATTTAAAATAGCTTTCGCTCTGGTCGGTTTTAACTTATATAAGTTGTTTTCTAGTTTTGCAGAACAAATAGGAATACCTCTTTTGGTAATGAACACTTCATTAATTTCAAAAGATACTTTATACAATTGTTCTAACAAACGAGAGATAGATACAAGATTCCTTTTCATTCCAGGAACAAGATACACATTATCTAATATAATGAATCTATCTCCAAAAAACAACTTTAAATCTCCCACTGATTTTGCTGAGACAACCTCTCCTGTTCCAACCCTGAGAGTTATCTCGCCTTCCGCAAGTGTTCTCCAGGAACTAGTTTCCTGAAAAGAAGAACAAATATGATTAGTGGCCCCTGAATCCAGTATCCAGGAAGAGTCATCACTCTCCACTAAACATGTTTCAACAACTAGTAAATCATATTTACCTTGTTTTGCCTTTTCAGCTTTCTTCTCTGCAAGGTACTTTGGGCAGTTTCTTTTCCAATGCCCATTCTCGTTGCAGTGGAAACATTTTCCTTTATCTGCAACTTGAGCCTTGCTTTTGCGGTCATTAGGAGTTTTACTTTTCCCCTTCCCTTTCTTTTTCATCGAAATACTCTTATTTTTAGAAGAAGAAGGGCCAGACTTCGTCACAGAGGACGATCCTCTATAGAACTTTTTAGTGGTAGCAACATTTGCCTCCACTTCATGTCCCTTAGTTTTCAGGAGGGACTGATAAGTCTGAAGCTCATTCAGAAGAGTAGTCAAGTTATATTCAATTTTGTTCATCATCGCATTTGTGCGGAACTGTAGGAAGCTCTTCGGAAGAGACTCCAAAATAAAACTGACCTGACTCTTCTCATCTATGACAGCTCCATTTACTTCTGCCACATTGAAATGGACCATCATGTCCAGGACATGTTCTCTAACAGAGGTCCCTTCTCTCATGCGGCAGTTATAAACGTACTTGATGGCATCATGCCTAAGGGAGAAGGACGGTTGTCCAAACATCCCCTTCAGAGATTCCATAATCTCTTTGGCAGCACCCATACCATCGTGTTTCTTAGCCAATACATCAGATATGCTGGCCAGAATGTAGACGCGGGCTTTATCATTTGCCCTTGTCCATCTGTCATATGCATCCCGAACATTTCGGTTTGCATTTGTGCTGGGGTTTTGAGGACACTCCTCAGTTAAAACGAACCTTAGATCATCAATTACCAGTATTGTGTTTAAATTTGATTTCCACGTTGCGTAATTATCCCCGTTAAGTTTCTCAGAAGCTAGTAACTGTACTATTGAGTTGGACATGCTGAAAAATATAAACATATCGTATTTAGTGAAATTGCTATTACCCTTTTATATTATCCAATTAAGTTTTAGCGAAAGTAATAATGTACCCATCATTTATTCTTTATTGCAACGATACTACAAAGGTTTAGAGCAACATCCACCTAGGGGCAGTCTATCACTCCTCCTTTGAATTGAGACAATCTCAGCTAATCACTATTACCAGAATAACTCATATTCCAATAGATCTTTTAGCTATCGTTTACTTTGGTCAAGAAGTTACTAACACTTAGTAATTCTTGTAAGTGTGACCCTCCATTTTCAGACCTTAGAGATCGGAACCAACAAGCTCCCGAAATTGGAAAGACAATGCTGAAAACGGACCTATGAGACCCTATCCATTTCTGGAGTTCGCGGTGTTCCGAATCCCATGATACAACCCTCCTAAGGGGTGGTCGCTCCCAGGGCAGACTCGCAGGCGCATCATGAGAATCTCACGGTGCAACCTAATGGAGGAGACCGTAGGATGTGTTGACACACAACCTTCGCCCACTTACTATGAACGACTTCCCCTGTTCACCTTGTTATTGACTCATGCAAATACTTTCCTACTGGAGGTCGCTCCCAGGGCAACTCGAAGCCGAGCATGAATCTCACGGTGTGAACTCTTAGGGACGTAGGAGCTGAAAACATTTTTCCTCCTACTAAAGTGTTCTAGACGGTTGGGTATGATTTTACTTAGGCATATATTTTGGCTAACTAAAACATATCCTAAGTCTAGGTAATCTTTCCGAGTATAACGTTTATACTGGATTTTAACCTATGATGTCTAGGTGATAAAACTTTTAAAACCTCACATCACTCACGCATGCTCATAAAACCGGGTTAGCTAAACTCAAACGCCAGTTCGATGCCCAGGTAGGAGGTGTTCCGTAAACCGTCAACTTAAATACCCCCAAGCTGAGACAGCATCTTACCGGGTGAGTTTTTCTTGTAACCGAAGTTTTACAAGATATCGACCTATTTTAACTATTAAAATAGGAGATTGCTTGGTAGTTAACCGTAAATGAGCATGCATTTATCTTTGTTATAAGTTTTAATGTCTAATTCATTTTATAACACTTATAAAAAAAACTTATAACATACATCTAACATGCTTTTATATAACAATTATATAAAATCATTCCATGCAAAAATATAACAACTTATATGAAATCTCATGGAATCCTAAACATGCATACTTATATTATAACACTTATAACATACTTTCAATGCATGTTTCATGCTTATCCTATGGTGGGATTTTAAATCTACATGGTATACAATATGCACACAAGATTATGTTTATTTAAACTATACATTCACAATGCATAAATAAATAAACCACACTAAAAATGGATTGGTTTTGGCATCCTAAACAAGCATTTACCTAAATTATTACAATAATAAAATAGAAAAAAGTCTTGAACCGCCCCCGAACACTTCGAATCGGCTCGAACCGCTTGTAAGTTGTGGAATTGCACGAACCGCCGTCGAACCGAACCGAACCGCCACTTGACGCCTCTTCCAATTTTGATAAATTACATCCTAAAATGGACTCTACAAAAATTACATACTCTTTGTAACACATTAAAGCCCATTACAAGGCAATTACAATAATTATTACAAATTGGAAGAGAAATGGATGCCAAAGACCAAAAATTTCCATTTTAGCACACATACATTCATCACATGAATTACTACCCACCAACTCTAAATGAACCAAAAAAGAGTACTTAAAGCATGCTCTGATACCATTTGATAGAGTTTCGGCATGCATAGCGGAAGCATCGTTGGATCTAAGTACTCTTATTTTATTAATTTAAAAGGAAAAAGCATGTAATTTGAAAATCAAAGACAATAATTTAGAAGTTACCTTTGAAGTTCAAATTCTTCTTGATTCCAAACTCGATCTTCGAATGTAACGGTCACGAACCACCACGAGAGTCTTCCCGACTATTCTCCGGCCTTAGAACGGGATTGTGGGATCCTTTGAGTGACTAATTTAAAAGAGAATTGAAGATGGAATTGGAGAGAAAGGTAGAGAAATTGTCTTTACAATTTCTCAAAGTTTATCAAAATTCCAAGAAGAAGTCAATCTAATTAACCCTTTGTATATATAGAAGACTACATGCAAAAACATGCAAAATTGAGTTAACAATAGGATGCCATGTAGAATCCACTCAATTTAGTGGGATTAGTGGCTTGATGTGGGATGAACACTTAGCAAAAAAGTTTGACTCATAAAACCACCAACAAATGGTTTTTCCCACTAACTCAAGAATTGGATTTTTCCACTAACTTAAGAATTGGATTTTTCCACTAACTTTAGTCATCAAAATGACTCTTGACTTTCAAGGTTTAGTGGAGTCAACATTTGACTTTTGACTTTCAAAGTTGTAGTCAATTGTCTTAGATTTGACTTTTGACTAACTTTGATGAAATTAATTCAATTTAAAAATTAATTCAAATAATTATTTTTAAATCAAATTAAATTAATATTAAACAATTAATTAAACAATTTAATTAATTCAAATTTAATATCCAATAAATCCAACACTAATCCCGATCATTCCCGATATACATGATTATGAATCCATATTCATATTTTCGATATTTAAATCTTATTTAAATATCACCATCTCTCTCTATTGTTCAATTCACAATTGAACGTTATGTCGTTAAATATATCACATATATTTAACGTTAATTCCCTAATTCGAATTCGAACACTTCGAATTCACTCGTCACACTGTTCTAAGGTTTAGTCCGATATGAGCTAGCAGGGGGACCTCATGGACCTACAGATCATGAGCTCCAACGATCCGAGATTAACTGATTAAACTCTTTAACCTAGTTTATCAACATTCGTTAACTACCAGGACATTCCACTATAGCCTAGTAGTTGCATTCTCCTCACTGTAGATATATTTATGTCCACTCGATATAACCATGATTAGTAAGTTGACCCTTCACAGGTTGTTCGTAATTTACGGTCGGGTCAAATATCTGTTTTACCCCCGTAATTACATCTTGCTCCTTAAGTCCCACTGATCCTCTAATGAACAATTGGTTTGTGATCCAATCACTAAACCGATTGGTATGTGATCTAATCACTATACCGAGTCCCTCTCGGGCCAATGAGAAGGTGGGGCCTCTTGTTCAAGACCTGGAGTCAGCAATTAAGGGAACAACCTATCTACTATCCCTAGAGACGGGTAGGAGTGAATTCCATCTTGCACCCTATGTCCCCAACTATCTATTCGGTCTTACCCCTGAAATGGGAGGCTTATTGAGTCGGCGCTGTTGAGCCACCCTCACCCATGCAGATCTAAGGATAATCCCGAATAAACAGGAGTTCATAGTTAGCTTAGGATTAAGGTCAAGTTACCTAGGTCATCGTTTTGAAATAGTCAGTCTTTAAAACAGTAAACAGCGTTATAAAGCAAGAGTGACTTATTTCGCGGTCCGGTCTAATGCAAACTCTTTGCATAGGATGCCCTCATTCACATGTCTCCACATGAACGATTCAGGATCACATCGTTTGTACTAAATACAAAATGGGCCGCATCCAATAGTGTCCCCAGGATAAGGTATCCAGCCTTATCCGTATACTATAGACCGTTTTGACTATTTACTCGAACTTGATCCACTTTTATGTCTCCACATAAAGTTCAAGTACTCATGTTATAGCCATGGATCTTAGTTTATTGGATTTAGGGTTTTCTAAAATGAAATAAGCAATTCACATATTCAATAATAACTTTATTGAATAAACCTCAATAACACTTTATTAGTAATAAAATATGTTTATCGTTTACAAACCACGAGTTTTAGGACATAAAACCCAACACGAACATCGATAACGAGCAATTCCATTTCTCAAAGTTAAGCACGACCGTTTAATTTTTGCACGTTGTTATTTAATTTTCCGTTAGTTGCATATTAGGAGCTCCCTTCCCCCCCAAACCAAATTACGATTTTTTTATTTGTGCATACTTTTTTATTTCTAGCAAATTAGACTTAGTTAGATTAAATTTCTTATTTCCCTGTGGATCGACCCCGTTACCACTAAGCTTCAAATAGCTCGGTGTACATCGGGTTTATAAATTGTATTTTGGCAAGCCTCGACAGCTTGAATTTGGAGTACCCCAAAAGTACATCTACCAAAATTGGCGCCGTTGCCGGGGAACCATTTAATTTCTCTTAGTTAAATTTTATTTGTTTAAAAAAACCAAAAATATTTTTCTTTGTCTTGTGTCTTCTCGTTTAGCATGGCAGATTATCCATTTGATTATTGGGGACAAGTTTCAAGTTATGAAGATGAAAGAGCTCCTCCGAATTCTTGCCAAAGAATGTCATTGGAGCAGATGGTTGACAATTTAGTCAACAGCACGCTCCAATTCGAGCAGGGAATGCGCCAGTCTCGCCTAGAGACTGAAGTTGAGTGGCAAGGAATGGAGGAGCAACAAAACCAATTTCCTCATAATTATTGTCGAGGTATGTCACTGGAACAAATGGTTAATGAATTAGTTGATAGCACTCACCAATATTCGCAGACAATGCACGAGGCTCGGTTAGAAGCCAAGCTCCGCGAAGCGAATGAGCAAATAAGCCGTTTGCTCAATCCTGCGAAGGAATTGGAGGGTGAGGAAGATCATCCAGTTGAGCATACCACTTCGGAGAGGTTCTTTGAGGAAATACACCCCGATAGTGATGAAGAGATTGAGAATGCTCCGCCATGCGAAGATGTGATCGGTGAGATTAAGGAATATGTCGAGCCTAGTCCCGAGGAGGATGTTCAGGTGATAGAGTATGAGGCTGACAAGCCTCTATCTGTTTTATTTCCTGTTAAATCCTCTATTGATGCATGCTTTCTTCCTTCTTCTCCTAAGTCCGTCGAGTCTTTATTTTCAGTTGAGTCTTATTTTGTTTTATTTCAGTCTGTTGAGTCTTTTATTTTTCCATATATCAAAAATACCAAAAAAATAACAACTCTGTCCGGCTGCCTCGAAAAGTCGAAGAGCTTGCTTCTCTTAGCAGGTTTTGTTGATTCAAAGAGAAGGCTCGCCTGAAGAAGGATGTGGATGAGCTTAAAGCTCAGCTTTTTGAGGTAAGTAATACTGTTCTTGCCTTAAAGGATGATGTTCTGAAAGTCCAATCCTCTGTTTCAGGTAAATCTGTTGAGGACATGTTGCAAGCTATCCTTACGATCACCTCGTCCAAGCTCGATAACGTTGGCACTCAGATGCAAGGAATTAAGGAAGAAATGTCTCAGATGACTTGCAAGATCAACAGGATGGAAGAGAAAACTGAGAGTTTGAGTGCCGTCACTTTGAGAAGTGGGAAGCAGCTTCCCACGAATACCCCGCCGGTGGAAGTCGATCATGGCCACGTCGAGCCACAGATAGAAAATCCCGAACCACGGTGGCATGGGGTAAATTTTGATCCTACGTGCACTAGAGTTTATGTGCCTAAGGCTCCTTTTCCTAGCAGGTTAGCGAGACCGCCCAAGGAAAACTACGAGGAGGAGTTCTTAAACACATTTAAGAAAGTAGAGATCAACATCCCTCTGTTGGATGCCATCAAGCAAATCCCAAGGTATGCTAAGTTCCTGAAGGAGTTATGCACCAACAAGAGGAAGACAAAAGAGAAAGAGCGCGCCATGGTAAGTAAAAATGTCTCCGCTTTAATCACGAAGAACTTACCAGAAAAATGCGACGATCCAGGTTTGTTTTCTCTCCCTTGCGCTATTGGAGGTAAGAAAATTAGAAGAGCCATGCTAGATCTAGGAGCCTCCATTAGTGTCATGCCTCACTCTGTTTATCAGGATTTGAATTTAAAAGAAATACAGGAAACTGGTGTTGTTATACAACTTGCTGATAGGTCTTTCGTGCATCCTTTAGGAGTAGTGGAAGATGTATTAGTTAATGTTAATGGGCTGATTTTTCCTGTGGATTTTTATATTATGAAAATGGATGGAAATTCTGCTTCTTCGTCTGCGTCGATCTTATTAGGAAGGCCCTTTATGAAAACTGCTAAGACTAAGATAAATGTAGATAAGGGCACTTTATCTGTTGAGTATCGTGGACAAGTTGTTGAGGTTGATGTGTCTAATGAGTTGGAGCATGATGAGAGCGTCCACTCTCTTTGTCAAGTAGATACAATTGAATCGTTAGTTCAGGAAGAATGCATGTCTGATAGAGATGGGGATGACCCATTGTTTTTTACTGATCTTTTTGATGAATCTGATATGCATGAACCTTCCATGTCTGAACTTTGTGATTCAACTGTCTCTTCTTTGGCAATTGCTCAAGATCATGTTAAGATGCTCCCCTCTACTTTGCAGGCACCTAAATTGGAGTTGAAGGACTTACCTGATCATCTCAAATACGCGTATTTGGGGGATGATGAGACGTTGCCGGTCATCATAGCGAAAGACCTTATGCCGGCTCAGGAAGGGAAGTTAATGGAAGTTCTTAAAGAAAACAAGCTGGCGATTGGATGGACATTAGCAGATTTACATGGGCTGAGTCCAGCTACGTGCATGCACAGAATCCTGCTCGAGGATGGAGCGAAACCTTCACGAGAGCCCCAAAGGAGGCTCAATCCCGCGATGAAAGAGGTAGTGGTTTCTAAGATCCTCAAACTCCTCAAAGCAGGTATCATCTATCCTATCTCAGATAGTAAATGGGTTAGTCCTATCCATGTTGTTCCTAAGAAAACTGGCATGACTGTGGTTAGGAATGAGAAAAATGATATAGTGCCCAAGAGGATTCAAAATGGATGGAGAATGTGCATTGACTTTAGGAAGCTTAATGAGGTCACTAGGAAGGACCATTTTCCCATTCCTTTTATTGATCAGATGGTGGAGCGTTTAGCTGGGAAGCCATTCTTTTGTTTTCTCGATGGTTTCTCTGGCTTTTACCAAATCCCCATAGCCATAGAAGACCAAGAGAAAACAACGTTCACGTGCCCCTTTGGCACATTTGCATTTAGAAGGATGCCTTTTGGGCTTTGTAACGCTCCTGGTACATTTCAAAGATGCATGATGAGTATATTTTCTGAGTTTGTAGAAAAATGCATTGAAGTGTTCATGGATGATTTTACAGTTTATGGCAATTCCTTCGATGACTGTTTAGATAATTTATCGCATGTCCTGAAAAGATGTATTGAGATGAACCTTGTTCTAAATTTTGAAAAATGTCATTTTATGGCGAGTCAAGGTATCGTTTTAGGGCATGTGGTTTCTGCTAAGGGTATAAAGGTAGATAAGGCTAAAATTGATGTTATCTCTAATCTGCCATACCCAACGAATGTTAGGGAGGTTCGATCTTTTCTTGGCCATGCAGGGTTTTATCGCAGGTTTATTCAGGACTTCTCCAAGGTTGCCATGCCCATGGCGTACCTCCTTTAGAAGGATGTAACGTTTGATTTTGGAGAGGAGTGCAGAAAAGCGTTCGATTTGCTCAAGGATAGTTTGACGAGCGCGCCCATCATACACCCACCCAAGTGGGACTTGCCTTTCGAGATTATGTGCGACGCCAACAACTATGCCTTGGGAGCCGTGCTCGGTCAGAGGATCGAGAACAAGAGCCGTGTCATTTACTATGCCTCCAGGACACTTAATCCAGCGCAGTGCAATTACACGACAACGGAAAAAGAACTTCTTTCTATTGTATTTGCGCTTGATAAATTTCGTCCTTACATTATTGGCTCTCAAGTAACTGTTTTCTCTGATCATGCAGCTGTTCGGTACCTGATGACCAAGAAGGACGCAAAACCGAGGCTACTCCGGTGGATTTTGCTTCTCCAGGACTTCGATGTGAAGATCAAGGATAGGAGAGGAGCAGAAAACCCGGTAGCCGACCATCTGAGCCGCTTGGTCAGAAAGGAAGACCTCCTGCCTCTGAATGAAGATTTCCCCGATGAGACACTCTTCAGACTTGATACAGTCCTTCCCTGGTATGCTGATATGGTAAATTACTTGGTCACAGGTAATTTTCCTTCTGGTTACTCTTATGCTAGGAAAGCTAAGCTGAAAAGCGAAGCTAAGTACTATGTTTGGGAGGATCTCCATTTATGGAAGTTCTGTTCTGATCAGATAATTAGCAGATGTGTCCCTGAGAATGAGCATGCATCTATTCTTACCTTCTGTCATGATTATGCATGTGGGGGACATTTTGGGCCTAGGAGGACAGCTAGGAAAGTGTTAGATAGCGGGTTTTACTGGACTTCTCTGTTTAAAGATTCGCATGAATTTTGTAAAACCTGCAATAGATGTCAAAGAATAGGGTCGATATCTGGTAGAAATGAAATGCCTCAAACCCCTGTCTTAGTCTGTGAAATCTTTGACGTTTGGGGCATGGATTTTATGGGAGCTTCCCGCCTTCTTGTGGTTTTTCTTATATATTGCTGGCTGTTGATTATGTTTCCAAGTGGGTTGAGGCGAAAGCCACGAAGACTAACGATGCTAATTCTGTTGTTAGGTTCGTTCAGTCTCGTATTTTTACCAGGTTTGGAATCCCACGAGCCATAATCAGTGACCAGGGGACTCATTTTTGCAACCGATCTGTGGAGGCTTTGCTGAGGAAGTATGGTGTGCATCATCGCGTGTCCACCGCCTACCATCCTCAAGCCAATGGGCAAGCCGAGGTCTCCAACAGAGAGGTAAAGTCAATTCTGGAGAAAACCGTGAGACCGAGTAGGAAGGATTGGAGCGATCGTTTGCAGGATGCTTTGTGGGCCTACCGCACCGCTTACAAAACCCCTATCGGTATGTCCCCATACCGGTTGGTTTTTGGTAAGGCGTGCCACTAACCCGTGGAGATTGAGCACAAAGCACTCTGGGCGATCAAGAAGTGTAACATGAGCTCTGACGAAGCTGGCGAGGCACGACTGCTTCAGTTACAGGAATTGGAGGAACTGCGTCTGGACTCCTACGAGAACTCTAGGATCTATAAAGAGAAGTCCAAGCAGTTCCATGACCGAAGGATCTTAGAGAAGAACTTCGAAGTCGGTCATAAAGTTCTACTGTTCGATTCCCGTCTGAAGTTCATGCCAGGTAAGCTTCGTTCCCGTTGGAAAGGACCCTATATCATAACTAAAATCTTTCCTTATGGCAGTGTGGAGATTCAGAGCTTGGACTCGGAGGAGGTGCAAAAAGTGAATGGGCACCGGTTAAAGACTTTCCACGAGGGGGACGCTGAGTGCTATGACGCCACATTACTTCTAGCGCCGCCCCCGATCGATTATGGATGAGTGGTCAAGAGAATACAGTCGAGCAATCGACTTTAAAAATTTGCGCTTCTCGGAGGCACCCGAGTTTGAACTGTAATTCTGTTGTTTATCGCTTTGCTTTTGTTTATATTTGCTTTTGAGTTGTTGTTTGTTTTCTTGTTTTCCTAGGAGAAAAGGTGGAACGGTCGACGATTCGAGAGCCCATTGGAGGATGTTGGTGCACATCTCCACCCGTCGGCTCCATAAGATTCAGGGGAGGTTTTCTGTTCCCTTAGGATTTTATTGTTTTTTATAGTTGAATGCATTGGGGACAATGCATATCTTAAGGTGGGGGGTGGAGTTTGTTGATAGATAGAGATGAGACTTCTTAGTAGCTGTCGAGCATATGTGTACTCTGGCTGTTAGATTAGAATCTGAATGCATGTGTCCGATGAGGACGGTCTGTGATTTGCTTGTGAACACTCCGTATTTGCTTGATTCGAAAATTTGACGATGTATGCACATTTTGAGCCTATTTTAAATTTTTTTCTGTTATTTCCCTACATTCACTGAGCACATAGCACTCTTATTCTCAGCTCTGTAGGTCTAGAATGGTCTTATTTTGTCTGAAACCTTGTTGTCACCCCGAAAGATACCATCAGGGAGGCTTGACGTGTTAGAAGTGGTAATAACTCATTTGTTGTATAGCATAGCTATTGCCTAAAAAAAAAAGTGTTTGCATGAAAAATAAAACCTCCAGAGTTGCTCCTCCTTATTGTGTTGCCCGTGTAACCAGGGGCGATCGTGTAACCCACGGTTGTCACTGCATGAAAGGGGAACTAATAGAAGTGAGCAATGGTCCTTAAAAACGTGAAGCTAAAATTTGGTTTGACGTGTTAGGCTCTCTTGGAGAAAAATAAAAAAAAAGTGGTTCAAAAAGAAAAATGGGTACAAAGTACTCAAGGAAAAAGAATAAAATTTAGGCCTTTTGTTTTGTTGCTATTCCTATCACTAAAAGTCGTTAGACTGTTCTTATCGCCATAAGTAAGGGGAAAACAAGTTATAAGACTGCATAAGGTTGTTCCGGGCTTGCGTGAGCTAGGGTGAGAGGTGCTAAACACACACACACGTAAGGGAATAGGAGTTTAAATTTTGAAATGATTTCAACGTTTGCATGCTTTTGATGGTTTTGAATTTATTACAAGTACCTTGTTTCACAAGCATTGAGATTAGAGTCCAAGCATGCATTTAATTCTTTGGAGATTATTGAGAGTATACCTTGCTCGAGGACTAGCAAGATTTAGGTCGGGGGTATTTTGATAGCTCCAAAATAGAGCTATCTTAATGTCCCTAATTCTAGCTAAAACCATGACATATATTGATTAAAATGCTTCCTTGTAGGTGATTTCATGGTGAAGAGCTCGGGAAGTCCATTGATGATTTTCGGGGCTAAAACGGTCATTTAAGATGTTTCGGGAAGTGTTCGGGTCAAAAAGATAGGCCAAACGGAACTCGGGAGCCAAAACGACCCAAAATTGGGCTAAGAGCCGAGAGGGCAGCGCCCAAGCGTCGGCGCCCAGCGCCCAGGCGCCCAACGAACGCAGCACGCCGCACACCCGCGCCCGCACGCCCAGAGGCCAGACGCGCGCGCGCCCGCGCGCTCTCGCCTCGCGCCCGCGCGCCCTCGCCCGTGTCTGCGCGCGCCCCTCACCCGTGTCTGCGCGCGCCCCTCGCCCGTGTCTGCGCGCGCCCCTCGCCCGCTCCGCCTCAGCGCCCGCGCGCCCGTCATTGAAAATTCGCGTGCGCCCCAGCGTCTCGACGCTAGCTCGACGCTGCCGCGACGATTCCCGAAGATGGACGAGTGCCAGCGTCGAGCGCGCGTCTCAACGCTCACTCAACGCCGACAGCGTCGCGACGCTGGCCTAGCGTCTCGACGCCCCGAAGTCTGAAGCGCGCATCTGAAATCCCACCCGAGAGCAAGCGTCGAGCGGCAGCGTCTCGACGCTTGCTCGACGCCGCGCGCGCGTCTCGACGCTACCCCGCGCGCGCGGCAGCCAACTTAGGGCACAGCGTCGAGACGCTTGCCTAGCGTCTCGACGCTCCGAGCTTAAAAAGCGTGAAAACGCAGATTTGCAGCCATTCTTGGATGCTTCTTCTTCCTCCAACTTCTCCTCTCGGGTCTACCTCCATTTTCCACCATTTTTGTACTTCTTCTCCTTCTTTGTGCATGATTCCAAGTTCTTCCATGGGGGATTGGATTTATTCATCCTCCATGGAAGGCTAAACCAAGGTTAGTGTTTAATTTTGGGTTTGGATTTGTAAATTATGGATGTTTGGGGAGATTTTCCCCTTTGTGAATGTTGAGACATTTAGCTTGTTAATGCATCTTCTTGCTTGTTCTTCATAAAATCTAGCATGTGTAGCTAAATTAGGTTGACGCCCTAGTTCCTATGCATGATAGAGTGCTAAAGGTTGGGACGTATAATTGCCTATTCCGCTAGGTAGCACGGGTCTAAGCATGGCTAATTGGTTCGGCCCAAAGTGGCAGTTGGTAATCTGAATTAATTAACGTTTTCATGTTAGGCTTAAGGCAAGAGAGAAACCGGGTTAGTCTTAGGATTAGGCCGTCGCAATGTTCCCGTCACTGGCACGTAGTCGATTTAGGGGTCGCTACCTTGGATAGATTATTGGTCAAGTTTAATTAGAATTGCACGCTTCTAATTAAATCCTTGGGTCATTTGAGTTAGAGATAACTAAATGAATTGTGTGCATGAATTAGCTAGCGCGTAAATTGTATCGATGATCCGAACATCCATAACGAGCAATTCCATTTCTCAAAGTTAAGCACGACCGTTTAACTTTTGCACGTTGTTATTTAATTTTCCGTTAGTTGCATATTAGAAGCTCCCTTCCCCCCCAAACCAAATTACGATTCTTTTATTTGTGCATACTTTTTTATTTCTAGCAAATTAGACTTAGTTAGATTAAATTTCTTATTTCCCTGTGGATCGACCCCGTTACCACTAAGCTTCAAATAGCTCGGTGTACATCGGGTTTATAAATTGTATTTTGGCAAGCCTCGACAGCTTGAATTTGGAGTACCCCAAAAGTACATCTACCACCTACCTGTGGCTAGAAATGGTCTGCCTAATAGGATGGGGACCTCCTTGTCTGCTTCATAATCCAGAATGATGAAGTCTGCAAGAAAAATGAACTTGTCAACCTTGACAAGAATATCCTCTATCTTACGCTCAGGGTAGGCTATGGATCTGTCTGCCAACTGCAAGGTGACAGTGGTAGGACGTGCTTCCCCTATTCCAAGCTGACGGAATAGTGATAGGGGCATGAGGTTTATGCTGGCTCCCAGGTCACAAAGAGCTCTGCCCACGTGCTTGCCTCCCAACTCCACTGGTAAGGTGAAGGAACAAGGATCCTTCTCCTTCTTTGGTAGCTTGTTTTGGAGTATAGCACTGCACTCCTTAGTGAGGTTCACTGTTTCAAATTCACCAATAATTTTCTTGTTAGTGATTATATCCTTCAAAAATTTAACATAAGAAGGCATAGATTGCAAAACCTCTACAAATGGAATATTAACATGCACTTGTTTAAGAATTTCTAAAAAATTGTTAAAGTGCACTTCCTGTTCTTGTTTCTTCTTTAGCCTTCTAGGGAATGGAGGTGGTGGCACATATGTAGGCACTTCAGGTCGCCTCAGGACAGGTGGAGGCCTTGGAATTTCTTCTAGTTCTTCTATAATAGGTTCCAGCCTCGCCCTTGTTGTGCTTGTTGGTGGTTGACCTTGGTTAGGCAGAGAATCCAGTGGAGCACTAGACTCTTCATTCTCTACTCTCTTTGGTGTTTCTCTAGTGTTGCTCACCAATGGTCTTCCACTGCGAAGTTCAATTGCTTGAACTTGCTCTTTACCATCCCTTCTAGGCCCCTCAGTGTCAGTAGGCAGTCTACCTTGGGGTCTACTTTTGAGTTCATTGGCTAATTGCCCTATTTGGTTCTCTAGGCTCCTAAGAGTGGCTTGCTGACTTTGTAGAGTAGCATCATTCTTTGCAATATACTCCTTAAGTAGATTTTCTACAGATGACCCTATTGGTTGGTTATATGGTTTTTGATACATGGATTGGTTATTTTGGGGAGTGAAACCAGGTGTTCCACTCGGCCTTGGTTGGTTTGGAGCTTGGTTAGTATTCTGTTGCCCACCCCAAGAAAGATTTGGGTGGTTCCTCCAACCAGGATTGTAAGTGTTAGAGTAGGGATTGTTGCTAGGCTGTTGTTGGCTTCCAACATAGCAGACTGAGGCTGGATTCCCAGGGCAGTATTCATACAGGTGCCCTTCCCCACAGAATCCACAGATCAGTGTCTCATCTTGACTTGTTTGTGCCCCCATTGAGATGGCTGCTGCGGTGTTGACACTGGATTGGAGATTGGTTTGAGCCATTTGTTTGACTAGGTTGGCCAGGGCGTTTATTTGGTTGCTCATTGCACTTAGAGCATCCTTGTCTTGAGCTCTCCTAGGCTTAACTGGATCATCTGACCAACTACAGTGAGATGCTGAGATCTTCTCCAGGATCTCATAGGCTTCATTATAGCTTTTAGAAAGCATGGAACCACCAGCTGACGAATTCAACACTTGCCTAGTGCTGGGGTTGCATCCTTTGAAAAGGACTTCTATTTGGATACACCATGGGATTCCATGGTGTGGACATTTAAGCAGAAGGTCCTTGAACCTTGTCCAAGCTTCGTGAAGAGACTCATTTTCAGCTTGTTTGAATTTAATGATGTCATCACGAAAGTTTGAATTCCTATCAGGTGGAAAGTATTTGACTAGGAATTTCTCAGCCAGATCTATCCAATTGACAACTGATCCGGAAGGTAATGAGTTCAACCATGTTTTGGCTTTATCTCTTAACGAGTAAGGGAAGAGGTAAAGCCTCAAAGCTTCTTGGGAAACTCCAGGGATAAGGAAGGTATCACTAACTCCTAGGAAGTTTCTTAGATGGTTGTGGGGGTCCTCATTTTCCACTCCAAAGAATTGTCCCACAGTGGACAACATTTGAAACATTACTGGCTTTAACTCGAATGAGTTGGCAGTAATTTCAGGGCGTATGATGCTTGGGTTTAGCTCCCCAGGCATGGGAACTAAGTAGGAGAGAATGGCACTATCCTTGTCATTCGCTATTTCGATGGGGTTGCGAATGGTAGGTGCTGGATTTGGGTTTGTTCTATCCATTTCTATTTGATGGGATTGTGATGACTCAGTAGAGTCAACAACGTTTGGAGGTATAAGGGGTTGGTTGAAGAGACGTTTCTTAGCTCTGTTTCTGGCCCTAAGTAATCTCTCAGGCTCAGGATTGAACTCTAGATCGCTACTTGAAGGCTCATTCATAAACTAAACCAATGGTACCTGCAAAAGAAATGAAAATAGATCAGCTCCAATAGATATTAAGATTTGTGGTTCTAACTTAACAAACTTCGTTTTCACTAAACTAAATCCCCGGCAGCGGCGCCAAAAACTTGTTGCGTGCTCAAATGTTTAAAAGAAATATGCAATGATAGAGCACTCAGAACATGCAAGCATACATGATCTTGTAGCAAGTAATAAGTATTTTTTCATTCGTTTTCCCACAGAGATTTATTCTTAGTTACTAGCGAAGTGTTTTGTTAAGTGAGAATGGGTGGATTAAATGAGGTAGATTTGGTTTTAATGTGCCTAATTACTAAGGAATATATAAAGGATGGAAGCATAAACAAGTACAAGTAAACAATAAACTTGAATGTAAAGAGAACAATTAAACCGAAGAGAAGAAAAATGACTAAGGCAAATTTTACTTAAGGGAATTGCGGAAACAACAATTATTTAGCAATGTTACTAACAGCGAAATGTGTGTAAAGTGTGGAAACAAGGGCTACTAAAGACTCCTCTATAGGCTTTATCACACGATTCTCAAGCATTAGATCAACTTATCATGCATCAAACTAACTCATTCTCATGTATCTTCCGATTTCTTGCATTAGATTCTTTAGTTTACTCATGTCCAAGTAAGGTCTTAAGCATCTTGTTAAAACAGTAAGTTGTGATTTGTACTAGGAAAACGCCTATTCCTAGGTCGTTTTCTGGCTACCTTGAGAGGCTAGCATGAATGTACGACTCTGAACTCTTACTCTTTCCAGAGGTTAGGAGTTCTTTGGACAAAATGGATGGCCAATCGAAATTGCCCGTGGGATGAAGCTTACATACATTCAAAGCATTCGAGAGCTATCCTACATGCTTGAGTCACGTGTTTCTACCTATAGATTTGTCATTAGCATGCCCTTATGTGATTTAGTTACTCATGGATGCAGATAGATTGGGGAGAATAGATGGAGAGAACATACTAAGCAGAAGATTAAAGACAAAACAGAAGCTAAAAGCAGTGAACTTACGAGTTGAAGAACGTGCGAAGTAATGAAATTATGCTTGGATTAACTAGCGTTTGAACTAAACAAGTGATAGCTTTGAATAGCCAAAGTAAAACAGAAAGCAACGAAATGGAATAGAGCAGCTAATGAAAGGGAAATGCCAACAAACAGCAACGAAAACAGAAAGCTAAGACAGAAAGCAGTAAATCCGAGCGTGTTCTTCTTGTTGCGAACGCCCCGGCTGAAGGAAGAAAGAAAGCCTTGCTTGGATGAATCCAATCAGAAGAGAAGATGAATCTTCTCTCCTTCCTATCAGATTGTCGATTCCAACAGCTGATCCTTTCAAGCCAACAGACGGAAGAGAGAAAAAGAGTGGAAAAGCTGCGTTGAACTGAGAAGTCTACGCTGTTCGAGTGTGTTTCAACCTTCCATCTTGACCTCCTTTTATAGTGTTCTCCAGGTACGCTTGGGCCAAGGAGAACCATCCATTCTCAACGTCGTACTACTACGTGGCTGCAGGAGAAAGAATGAATCCCTGAAAGGTCGGAACAAAACAGAAAATAGTTAGACAACTTACGGATTTCACTTAAAACATTGCGGTTTTAGCAATGTTTTCGCAATGCTTCCGCAATGCACAATTGTCATTCCTTTAACTTTGTTTTTGGTTCCTTTTCTTTCCTTTTGTATATAAGTCCTAATTTAGCTTCATTCTTCTAATTCTCATATATAAGTACGAGTTTAAGCCAAATCCTACCAAAAACACCTAAGAGTGTACGTCTTTCTAAGGTAAATAAGTCCTAAAATAATCACTTTTGGAGACGTAACACACCCCCAAACTTAAGGTTTTGCTCGTCCTCGAGCAATCTAAGGACTTTATCTAGGCTGTTGTTAACCTCTCTCTAACTACTTGCTGACTCCCCTAAGTTCCTTATCTACAGCAAAGCTGTCCTGTGACACACTTCTAAGTTTAAAACTAACTTCTCTTTTTGCTTCTTCTGCCTTCTCTTGCCTTATGACCCTACTGCTTCATTAACTCTCCACAGTTGATCTATTTGCTTCGATCATTAAGTTCATTGTGCAACTATCCCTAAGGTTTCAAATTCTACCTAGCTTTACCCAGACTCAGTACATGCTTCTAATGTTTTTCTTTTGAGCTACCTAGGATTCCTTAGAGTCATGCCAGTCTTAGTATAAACCAGTAACAGTAATACATTCATAGAACAACCTAAACCCTGGCATCACTACATTGGATATACATTCATCTCCCTAAACAAACCTACAAGCTACAACTTTGTGCTTAGCTAATTGAGGATCAAAGTTCTTTTATTCAGGACACCCAAGCCACAAAGCTGCAACTCCTAGGTATACATTCTTCTTCCCTAGTTCTTTCCTTTTTCTTTTTTCCTTTGGTGGAGCCTCTCCTTTGGTTGCCTTTTGATGCAATGCCACTTGTGGGTTACACACATGGCACTGATTACTCAGCAACTTTAAGAGAGACACCCCTCTTTATTCTATTTTTTTTTTTTCTTTTCAGTTCATCATTTTTTCAAAAGGAGAAGAAGAATGCTTATGCTTAAAAGGAGAGAGGAATGTTCTTAGGCCTAGGGTGGCCTCCTCCAAACTTAAACTTCTCATTGTCCCCAATGAGAGTTTGAGGTGGCACACCCCCAAACTTGTCCTAGAAGCATCTAGTCTAGGGCAAAACAAAGAGAATCTAAAAGTCCTAGGGATAGAATGAACCTTCCTAAAGCAGATACTACAGCAGCAGAATTTCGCAAAAACAGCAAGTTAAGGACTTAAAGATATGCATGCTGAGCAATTTAAAGAAGCTAATTTAAACTATCAAAGGTGTCATAAGACACTCATCCAGCATGCTTACAGATAGCTCATATATGGTAGTCATACAAGCAGCAGAAGAACAAAATTGAAACAGAACTAGCCTATCAAAACAGTCAGTCAAAAACATGCGACAACTAACAAAAATTGCGTAGTCCGCAATAATTTCGCAATGAATATACAGGGCAGATAAAACAGTAAGCACCCCCTTTTGCATGTTATTTCCAGTCATCACAACTATACAAAAAGGAAACTAAAACAACCTATCTATTCAGATACCATCTAACTATACTGAACTACCCTAAACAACCAAAAGAAAGAACTAAAAACAGATCAAATATTGACTCAAAATACCAGAAATCACACAGTTTAACGAAAAGTAGTTTGATTTTTTTTTTTATAATTCAAAGAGGGAACAGAAGTACTCCCTCGAGTGCCCTTCAGACTGGCACTCAGACATCCTCATCATCATCCCTACGTGCTCTTGGAGGCGTCCATGGCTTCAGTAGGTCAGTGGGGAAGGCAGGGAAGATGCAGCCCAACTGATCAGCCACGTCCTTATCCCTCGCTTGAGCATACTCAGCCCATTGCGCCATCTTCTTCTGAAGGTCCATCAGGCAGGCCATGGAGAGGGATTGAGCAGCAGCCAAGCCGTCTAGCTCAAACTCCATATTCCCCCTTCTTCGCATTCGCAGGCCTGTAGGCAGCTCCATATGTCCCGTGTAGGCCAGCTGCCTCTCCATCCTCTCAATTGGTACACCTGCACGTAAACAAAGCTTAGTGATGGTGTTTGGGAAGAAAAGAGGACCCTTACCTTTCTTGGCACAGTCTGCTATGGAGGCTGCTATAACCTCACCAACATTGATAGTGAGGCCCCTCATGATTGCATATACCAGCAGCGATCTCCCCTGATTAATGGTGGTCTCGTGAGTCACTGGGGACAGACGCCTGCGCACGAAGGAGAACCAGACAGCTGCCTTGGCCGTTGGCCGTTTGGCCTTGACAACCTTGGGGGCTTTCTTCCTCAACCGTGCCCTGGTGGTGATCTGCTGGAGGCAATCCCCCAACGTCTCATCCATTGAGTCGTCCCCCTTTGCTGGGCTATCGGGGCAGACTTCCCTCAAAGGAGAGAAAACCTCTTCTTCTTCAGCCGTTTCTTCGCCCGACGCTGATTCTTGATGTTCTTCCCTTGGAATTTCAGGCTCGGGCGTTTGCGATGATGGCGATGCCTCAGGGCTTTGTGGAGGTGGAGAGAGCTCAGGGCTCTGTGGAGATGGAGATGGCTCGGGGCTTTGTCTGGCCGTCTCGTAGGATGGACGACCACTCCCTTGACTCTCCACAGTGGGAGTCTTCTCCTTGATCGGTGCATCTTCGACCGCCATCTTCCACTTTCTCTTATTGGGCGTACCTGTTGGTTCAGATGGACCAGCAGGGATTTCGGTCACCACCTTCCACTTCTTCTTGCGGATAGGAAGCTTGGAAGGTCGTTCGGGTCGCGCAGCTTCGGCATCTGCCAAGGCAAGTAGTGCCTCTCTCGCAGCTGCCTCTGCATCGGTCGCCTTCTTCTTGGAATTAGATCTTTCAGCCCGTGTAAGCACCATTGTCGAATCAGAGAGATCTGAAAAGAGGAGTTGCAGAGGAAGAAGAAGATAGATTTCTTGAAGTCCAACGAATGAAGGAAGCGTACGGCCACAACTGTTCTAACGGCTATTTGTAATCAAGTGAATCCCAACGGCTATTTCTGTTGTGGTTTCAGCAAATCTACCGCAATTAAATGGCCGTTGGAGATTTTTCTTGATTTAAATGCCAAGATTCTCATACTTAATCTGTGATCCGGCCCGATATCTTCCCCGATTCTTTACCCTTGATTCATCTCCTTGATTTCCTCTTTTGATCCCCTATAAAAACGTACAAAATTAACAACAAATTCGTAATAAAAATCACACATAAACATACAAAAATAACAACCGAAGGAATAAAAACAACAAAAATAAACTAAGGCATAGCCTCGTATGGACGAGCACAGTAATCACTCGTCTTCTCTCGGTCTTATTTTCAAGCTTCACATAAGAGGAAGGCCGAGAGAGTCTTCACATCTCCTTCCTCGTAGTAATGCTTCAAACGTGCACCATTGACCATGAACGGTTGCCCGTGCTGCAGGTTCCTAATCTCAATTGCACCATGAGAAAACACATTAGTTATAACAAAAGGACCTGACCATCTGGACATTTGTTTGCCTGGAAATAATCTCAACCTGGAGTTAAATAACAAGACATGCTGGCCTTTCTTAAAGTCCTTAATCCTAAGTCTACTGTCATGCCAAATTTTAGTTTTTTCCTTATACATTTTAGCATTTTCATAGGACATATGTCTCAGCTCATCAAGCTCATGTAATTGCAGAGACCGCAATGTTCCCGCATCGGTCACGCAATAATTCAGCTCTTTTACGGCCCAAAATGCTTTGATTTCCAATTCGAATGGTAAGTGACATGCTTTGCCATACACAAGTCTATAAGGAGACATACCTAGGGGTGTCTTATATGCAGTCCTATATGCCCAAAGTGCATCCTCTAACTTAAACGACCAATCTTTTCTATTGGGTTTGACCACTTTTTCGAGTATGTTTTTAATCTCCCTATTTGATATTTCAGCTTGTCCATTCGAATGTGGATGGTAAGGGGTGGCTACTCTATGTCTAACGTTGTACTTAGCCAGCACTTTTTCCATAGCTTTATTAATAAAGTGTGTCCCTTCATCACTAATTATAGCACGAGGTGTACCAAACCTAGTAAAGATATGTCTATTAAGGAACTTAATGACTGTCTTGGCATCATTTGTTGGACATGCTATGGCTTCTACCCATTTAGATACATAGTCTACAGCTACAAGTATGTAAAGGTTACCTGCTGATGGGGGAAATGGTCCCATGAAGTCAATGCCCCACACATCAAAGAGCTCCAACTCTAAGATGTAAGTGAGAGGCATCTCATCCTTCCGACTAAGGTTACCTGTTCTCTGGCATTCATTGCAGCTGTGTGCATGGTCGTGGGCCAATAGTAGCCACTCTGGAACACCTTTGCAGCTGTTCTTTGGCCACCAAAGTGTCCACCATAGGGAGATATATGGTAGTGCTGCAGCACAGACTTCGCTTCAGCAGCTGACACACACTTCCTTAGTAAACCATCTGCACATGTTTTGTAGAGTGTCGGATCATCCCATATGAATTTCCTAGCTTCATGTAGGAACCTCTTCTTCTCTTGTCCTCCCTTGAAAGTTGGTAGTACCTGCGAGGCAAGGAAGTTAGCAATATCAGCAAACCAAGGTTCCTCATCGTTATCACGATGTGCCAACACAAAGACATGCTCATCGATAAAGGCATCAGAAATTGCGGTTTTCGCAATTTTATCGCAATTATGCTGCAATCGAGAAATATGATCCGCAACCACATTTTCACATCCTTTCTTATCTCTAATGTCTAGATCAAACTCTTGCAACAACAATACCCATCTAATTAACCTAGGCTTAGCATCAGCCTTCCTCATAAGGTATTTTAGTGCAGAGTGATCAGTGTACACAATGGTCTTAGTGCCTACAATGTAATTCCTAAACTTCTCACAGGCAAACACCACAGCTATTCGCAATTTTATCGCAATTATGCTGCAATCGAGAAAGATGATTCGCAACCACATTTTCACATCCTTTCTTATCTCTAATGTCTAGATCAAACTCTTGCAACAACAATACCCATCTAATTAACCTAGGCTTAGCATCAGCCTTCCTCATAAGGTATTTTAGTGCAGAGTGATCAGTGTACACAATGGTCTTAGTGCCTACAATGTAATTCCTAAACTTCTCACAAGCAAACACCACAGCTAGCATTTCCTTTTCCGTGGTTGTGTAATTACATTGTGCCTCATTCAGTGTCTTACTAGCATAGTATACAGGGTGTGTTAGTTTATCAATCTTTTGTCCTAGAATAACCCCTACTGCATAGTCACTCGCATCACATAACATATCAAATGGAAGGTCCCAATTTGGTCCTACTATAATAGGTGCTTTGACTAATGCTTCCTTAAGGGTTGTCCAGGCTAAGAAACATTCTTTTGAGAAGATGAATGGCTTATTCAGCTCTAGAAGCTCACACAGAGGTTTAGAGATCTTTGAAAAGTTCTTAATGAACCTTCTATAGAAACCTGCGTGTCCTAAGAAACTTCTAATAGCTTTCACATTCTAAGGTTCCACTAACTTCTCTATTATTTCAATCTTGGCCCTATCGACCTCTACTCCTGCTCTAGACACTCTATGACCTAGGACTATCCCTTCTTCCACCATAAAGTGGCATTTCTCCCAATTAAGGACTAGGTTGGTCTCCTCACACCTAGCTAGGACTTGTCCTAAGTTCTCTAAACAGTTTGTAAAAGAATCACCAAAGACTGAGAAGTCATCCATAAATATCTCTATCATGGATTCATCTAAGTCAGAGAAAATGGCCAACATGCACCTTTGGAAAGTTGCTGGTGCATTGCATAAGCCAAAAGGCATTCTGCGAAAAGCAAATGTTCCAAAGACACATGTGAAGGTTGTTTTCTCCTGGTCCACAGGGTCTATGGTGATTTGGTTATATCCAGAATAACCATCTAGAAAGCAGTAGTAGGCTCGGCCAGCTATTCTATCTAACATCTGGTCTATAAATGGAAAAGGAAAGTGATCTTTTTTTGTTTCTTTATTCAATTTTCTATAGTCCATACAGACTCTCCATCCTGTAATAGTTCTAGTTGGAATCAGTTCATTGCTCTCATTCACTACTACAGTCATCCCCCCCTTCTTAGGTACACATTGTATTGGACTCACCCACTGACTACTAGCTATAGGGAAGATTACACCTGCATCTAACCATTTTATTATCTCTTTTTTAACTACCTCCTTCATAGAGGGGTTCAACCTACGTTGGTGATCTACTCGGGGTGTATGTTCTTCTTCCAATATTATCTTATGCATGCAGTAAGAAGGACTAATACCTCTAATGTCAGCAATCGTCCATGCAATAGCCTTTTTATGTTGCTTAAGTAATAATATCAACTCAATTTCATGCTTTTCACTCAATTTGGACGAAATAATAACAGGCAAAGTATCATCACTTCCTAGATATGCATACTTAAGATGTTCAGGCAGTGGTTTTAATTCTAAGATAGGTGGATGCTCAATGGATGGTTTCAATGGATTCATGGATCTTTCAGTCAAGTCACTAGTCATACAAACATGTTGAGGTTTATCCACATGTATATCCATTATTTCAGAAATATTTAAGTCAGTTACATCTAATTGTACATAATCATTGGCATGCTTAATCAGTAGTTCATGCTCAAGTTGTTCTTCCATTAGTGAGTCTACTATGTCCATACTTGCACAAGATTCAGAGTCAGAAGGATACCTGAGTGCTTTAAAGACACTAAACTTAACCTCCTCATTATGAACCCTCATGGTGAGCTCACCTTTCTGGACATCAATCAAGGCCCTACCTGTGGCTAGAAATGGTCTGCCTAATAGGATGGGGACCTCCTTGTCTGCTTCATAATCCAGAATGATGAAGTCTGCAAGAAAAATGAACTTGTCAACCTTGACAAGAATATCCTCTATCTTACCCTCAGGGTAGGCTATGGATCTGTCTGCCAACTGCAAGGTGACAGTGGTAGGACGTGCTTCCCCTATTCCAAGCTGACGGAATAGTGATAGGGGCATGAGGTTTATGCTGGCTCCCAGGTCACAAAGAGCTCTGCCCACGTGTTTGCCTCCCAACTCCACTGGTAAGGTGAAGGAACCAGGATCCTTCTCCTTCTTTGGTAGCTTGTTTTGGAGTATAGCACTGCACTCCTTAGTGAGGTTCACTGTTTCTAATTCACCAATAATTTTCTTGTTAGTGATTATATCCTTCAAAAACTTAACATAAGAAGGCATAGATTGCAAAACCTCTACAAATGGAATATTAACATGCACTTGTTTAAGAATTTCTAAAAATTTGTTAAAGTGCACTTCCTGTTCTTGTTTCTTCTTTAGCCTTCTAGGGAATGGAGGTGGTGGCACATATGTAGGCACTTCAGGTCTCCTCAGGACAGGTGGAGGCCTTGGAATTTCTTCTAGTTCTTCTATAATAGGTTCCAGCCTCGTCCTTGTTGTGCTTGTTGGTGGTTGACCTTGGTTAGGCAGAGAATCCAGTGGAGCACTAGACTCTTCATTCTCTACTCTCTTTGGTGTTTCTCTAGTGTTGCTCACCAATGGTCTTCCACTGCGAAGTTCAATTGCTTGAACTTGCTCTTTACCATCCCTTCTACGCACCTCAGTGTCAGCAGGCAGTCTACCTTGGGTCCTACTTTTGAGTGCATTGGCTAATTGCCCTATTTGGTTCTCTAGGCTCCTAAGAGTGGCTTGCTGACTTTGTAGAGTAGCATCATTCTTTGCAATATACTCCTTAAGTAGATTTTCTACAGATGACCCTATTGGTTGGTTATATGGTTTTTGATACATGGATTGGTTATTTTGGGGAGTGAAACCAGGTGTTCCACTCGGCCTTGGTTGGTTTGGAGCTTGGTTAGTATTCTGTTGCCCACCCCAAGAAAGATTTGGGTGGTTCCTCCAACCAGGATTGTAAGTGTTAGAGTAGGGATTGGTCCTAGGCTGCTGTTGGCTTCCAACATAGCAGACTGAGGCTGGATTCCCAGGGCAGTATTCATACAGGTGCCCTTCCCCACAGAATCCACAGATCAGTGTCTCACCTTGACTTGTTTGTGCCCCCATTGAGATGGCTGCTGCGGTGTTGACACTGGATTGGAGATTGGTTTGAGCCATTTGTTTGACTAGGTTGGTTAGGGCGTTTATTTGGTTGCTCATTGCACTCAGAGCATCCTTGTCTTGAGGTCTCCTAGGCTCAACTGCATCATCTGACCACCTACAGTGAGATGCTGAGATCTTCTCCAGGATCTCATAGGCTTCATTATAGCTTTTAGAAAGCATGGAACCACCAGCTGACGAATTCAACACTTGCCTAGTGCTGGGGTTGCATCCTTTGAAAAAGACTTCTATTTGGATACACCATGGGATGCCATGGTGTGGACATTTAAGCAGAAGGTCCTTGAACCTTGTCCAAGCTTCGTGTAGAGACTCATTTTCACCTTGTTTGAATTTAATGATGTCATCACGAAAGTTTGAATTCCTATCAGGTGGAAAGTATTTGACTAGGAATTTCTCAGCCAGATCTGTCCAATTGACAACTGATCCGGAAGGTAATGAGTTCAACCATGTTTTGGCTTTATCTCTTAACGAGTAAGGGAAGAGGTAAAGCCTCAAAGCTTCTTGGGAAACTCCAGGGATAAGGAAGGTATCACTAACTCCTAGGAAGTTTCTTAGATGGTTGTGGGGGTCCTCATTTTCCACTCCAAAGAATTGTCCCACAGTGGACAACATTTGGAACATTACTGGCTTTAACTCGAATGAGTTGGCAGTAATTTCAGGGCGTATGATGCTTGGGTTTAGCTCCCCAGACATGGGAACTAAGTAGGAGAGAATGGCACTATCCTTGTCATTCGCTATTTCGATGGGGTTGCGAATGGTAGGTGCTGGATTTGAGTTTGTTCTATCCATTTCTATTTGATGGGATTGTGATGACTCAGTAGAGTCAGCAACGTTTGGAGGTATAAGGGGTTGGTTGAAGAGACGTTTCTTAGCTCTGTTTCTGGCCCTAAGTAATCTCTCAGGCTCAGGATTGAACTCTAGATCGCTACTTGAAGGCTCATTCATAAACTAACCCAATGGTACCTGCAAAAGAAATGAAAATAGATCAGCTCCAATAGATATTAAGATTTGTGGTTCTAACTTAACAAACTTCGTCTTCACTAAATTAAATCCGCGGCAGCGGCGCCAAAAACTTGTTGCGTGCTCAAATGTTTAAAAGAAATATGCAATGATAGAGCACTCAGAACATGCAAGCATACATGATCTTGTAGCAAGTAATAAGTATTTTTTCATTCGTTTTCCCACAGAGATTTATTCTTAGTTACTAGCGAAGTGTTTTGTTAAGTGAGAATGGGTGGATTAAATGAGGTAGATTTGGTTTTAATGTGCCTAATTACTAAGGAATATATAAAGGATGGAAGCATAAACAAGTGCAAGTAAACAATAAACTTGAATGTAAAGAGAACAATTAAACCGAAGAGAAGAAAAATGACTAAGGCAAATTTTACTTAAGGGAATTGCGGAAACAGCCATTATTTCGCAATGTTACTAACAGCGAAATGTGTGTAAAGTGTGGAAACAAGGGCTACTAACGACTTCTCTATAGGCTTTATTACACGATTCTCAAGCATTAGATCAACTTATCATGCATCAAACTAACTCATTCTCATGTATCTTCCGATTTCATGCATTAGATTCTTTAGTTTACTCATGTCCAAGTAAGGTCTTAAGCATCTTGTTAAAACAGTAAGTTGTGATTTGTACTAGGAAAACGCCTATTCCTAGGTCGTTTTCTGGCTACCTTGAGAGGCTAGCATGAATGTACGACTCTGAACTCTTACTTCTTCCAGAGGTTAGGAGTTCTTTGGACAAAATGGATGGCCAATCGAAATTGCCCGTGGGATGAAGCTTACATACATTCAAAGCATTCGAGATTTATCCTACATGCTTGAGTCACGTGTTTCTACCTATAGATTTGTCATTAGCATGCCCTTATGTGATTTAGTTACTCATGGATGCAGATAGATTGGGGAGAATAGATGGAGACAACATACTAAGTAGAAGATTAAAGACAAAACAGAAGCTAAAAGCAGTGAACATACGAGATGAAGAACGTGCGAAGTAATGAAATTATGCTTGGATTAACTAGCGTTTGAACTAAACAAGTGATAGCTTTGAATAGCCAAAGTAAAACAGAAAGCAACGAAATGGAATAGAGTAGCTAATGAAAGGGAAATGCCAACAAACAGCAACGAAAACAGAAAGCTAAGACAGAAAGCAGTAAATCCGAGCGTGTTCTTCTTGTTGCGAACGCCCCGGCTGAAGGAAGAAAGAAAGCCTTGCTTGGATGAATCCAATCAGAAGAGAAGATGAATCTTCTCTCCTTCCTATCAGATTGTTGATTCCAACAGCTGATCCTTTCAAGTCAACAGACGGAAGAGAGAAAAAGAGATGAAAAGCTGCGTTGAACTAAGAAGTCTACGTTGTTCGAGTGTGTTTCAACCTTCCATTTTGACCTCCTTTTATAGTGTTCTCCAGGTACGCTTGGGCCAAGGAGAACCATCCATTCTCAACGTCGTACTACTACGTGGCTGCAGGAGAAAGAATGAATCCCTGAAAGGTCGGAACAAAACAGAAAATAGTTAGACAACTTACGGATTTCACTTAAAACATTGCGGTTTTAGCAATGTTTTCGCAATGCTTCCGCAATGCACAATTTTCATTCCTTTAACTTCGTTTTTGGTTCCTTTTGTTTCCTTTTGTATATAAGTCCTAATTTAGCTTCATTCTTCTAATTCTCATATATAAGTACGCGCTTAAGCCAAATCCTACCAAAAATACCTAAGAGTGTACGTCTTTCTAAGGTAAATAAGTCCTAAAATAATCACTTTTGGAGACGTGACACACCCCCAAACTTAAGGTTTTGCTCGTCCTCGAGCAATCTAAGGACTTTATCTAGGCTGTTGTTAACCTCTCTCTAACTACTTGCTGACTCCCCTAAGTTCCTTATCTACAGCAAAGCTGTCCTGTGACACACTTCTAAGTTTAAAACTAACTTCTCTTTTTGCTTCTTCTGCCTTCTCTTGCCTTATGACCCTACTGCTTCATTAACTCTCCACAGTTGATCTATTTGCTTCGATCATTAAGTTCATTGTGCAACTATCCCTAAGGTTTCAAATTCTACCTAGCTTTACCCCAAACTCAGTACATGCTTCTAATGTTTTTCTTTTGAGCTACCTAGGATTCCTTAGAGTCATGCCAGTCTTAGTATAAACCAGTAACAGTAATACATTCATAGAACAACCTAAACCCTGGCATCACTATATTGGATATACATTCATCTCCCTAAACAAGCCTACAAGCTACAACTTTGTGCTTAGCTAATTGAGGATCAGAGTTCTTTTATTCAGGACACCCAAGCCACAAAGCTGCAACTCCTAGGTATACATTCTTCTTCCCTAGTTCTTTCCTTTTTCTTTTTTCCTTTGGTGGAGCCTCTCCTTTGGTTGCCTTTTGATGCAATGCCACTTGTGGGTTACACACATGGCACTGATTACTCAGCAACTTTAAGAGAGACACCCCTCTTTATTCTATTTTTTTTTTTTTTTCAGTTCATCATTTTTTCAAAAGGAGAAGAAGAATGCTTATGCTTAAAAGGAGAGAGGAATGTTCCTAGGCCTAGGGTTGCCTCCCCCAAACTTAAACTTCTCATTGTCCCCAATGAGAGTTTGAGGTGGCACACCCCTGATAACTCCATTTTGGAGCTATTAAATACGTCCTAATTATAGCTAAAGTCCGCTTTCAATTGATTAAATATATCTCTTTTGTAGGAGAAAAGCGGCAAAGAGCTCGTGCGTCCGTTGGGCATATTCGAGAGCTTAAAGTGGAGTTTTAGCGCCCCGGGAATGCATCGGGAAGAGGGGAACTTGTTCCGTGAAGAAACGGGCCAAAACAGCCTTGGAGAGGCAAAGCATCAGCCCCAAACCCGAGAGCCAGCGTCGAGCTATAGCGTCGAGACGCTGGCTCGACCCTGGAAAAACCCGAGAGCAAGCGTCGAGTGATAGCGTCGAGACGCTAGCTCGACGCTGCCCTGGCGTCGAGACCCTGCTTGGCGTCGAGACACTCCGGAGGAGGCGCGCGCAGGAATTTCATCGTGGCAGCGTCGCGACGCTGGCCTTGCGTCGCGACGCCATCGCGCGCGCGCGCGGATTACTTAGGGCACTGTTGCGTGCTCAATGTGTAAAGATAAATAAGCAAAAGGATGGAGAGAGCACTTAGAACATGCAAGCATACATGGTCTCACAGCAAGTAGTAAGTATATTTAATTCGTTTTTTCCACAGAGACTTAATTTTAGCTATTCGCGAAGTGTGTTTGTTAAGAAAGATGGGATGGATTTGATGGGGTAAAATTGGTTTTTAATTAACTACTTTTTGCTGAATGTATAAAGGAACATGCCATAAACAAATTAAAGTGAAAATCAGGCTTAAAGGTCAAGAGATGGAATCAATAAACGAAGAAGAAAACAGCTAGACAGTAAGCAATTTAGCAGAATTGCGAGAACCGCAATTAATCCGCAATTAATTGGCAGCGAAAAACTGGTTAAATGGGTGAATTAAGGGCTACTAATGACTATCCTATAGGCAGTTTATTACGATTATCAAGCTTTGGATCAACTCTCTATACATTAAACTCACTCTATCTCAAGTATCGTCCGATTCCATGCATGAGAGACTCAAGTTTACTCGACTTCAAAGTAAGATCTTAAGCATCTTGTTAAAACAGGAGTGTTCAATTTATACTAGGGAAACGCCTATTCCTAGGCCGTTTCCTGATTACCATGGAAGGCTAGCATGATTATACGACTCTGAACTCTTACTCCTTCCAGAGGTTAGGAGTTCTTTGGACAAAATGGATGGCCAATCGAAATTGCCCGTGGGATGAAGCTTACATATAATCAATGTTCGAGTGTTGATCTACCTACTTGACTTACGTTTTTTAGCCTATAGTTCTGTCATTAGCATGCCCCTAAATGAATTTAGTTACTCATGGATATATGAAGAACAGAAATATAAGATAAAGTAGACATGCTTAGAAGGGAGAAGTGTGTAAAACAGCAAGCCAAACTCGTAGCAGAATAAGGAATAACTGTGAAATGCAGAAACTTACTTTGATTACTTAAAGTGTTTGAATGACAAAGGAAAGCTTAAACAGAATGAATTCAAGGCAGACAACAACGAAATGCAATAAGTAAATGACTAAGCTAAGAACAACATTGAACAGAAATGGAATTGAGAAGGAAAGAGCAGAAAACAGTAAAGGTGTGCTGGAAATCTTCGTGGCAGTCGCCTCGAATGATGGTGATGAGAATTCAGCCGTGCTTGGATGAATCCAATCGAGAGAGAAGAAGAATCTTCTCTCCTTCCTATCAGATTATCGACTCCAAAAGCTGAGAACCTCACTCCAACAGACGGCAAGGGAAAATCGAGAGAAATGGTGGACTGTGAGAAGACTTCTGCACGTTGAATGATGACTGAACCTCCGACTTTGGCCCCCTTTTATAGTAGTTTGCAGGTGCGATTGGGCCAAGGAGAACCATCAATCTTCAACGTCGTATATCAGAATGGGTGGAGGAGAAAGAACGAATCCCTGAAAAGTCGGATCTAAACAGAAAAATGTCAGCCAACTTACGGTTTTAACTTGAATAATTGCGGCCACCGCAATTATTCCGCAATGCATTCGCAAGGGTTATTTTTTCATTCTTTTCTTCGGTTTTCACCCCTTTTCCTACCTATTGTGCATAAGTCCTATATTAGCTACCTTCTTCTAATTCTCATATTAAAGCATAGGTTTAGGCTAAATGCTCACAAAAACACCTAAATGTGTACATCTTCTTAAGCTAAATGGGTCCTAAATAAGTCACTTTCAGAGACTTAACACACCCCCAAACTTAAGGCTTTGCTTGTCCTCAAGCATACTAAGGACTTACTTAGGCTGCTGTTTCTTCTTCTTTTATCTACTCACTAACTCCCTTATATTCTTGTCTCTAGCAGTGCTGTCCTGTGACACACTTCCAAGTTTAGAACTAGCCTCTTGTCTAGCCTCTTCTGACTTCACCTGCCTACTATACCCACTGCTTTTGTTGACCCCCTACTACTGATCTAACTACTTCTATGATATCATGCTACTATCCCTAAGGTTTCAAATTCTACCAAGCTTTACTCCAGACTTAGTACATGCTTCCAGCTTATTTTTAATGTGTCTAGGATTCCTTAGAGTCATGCCAGTCTTAGTATTAACAGTGACAGTGGTACTTTATAGAGAACAACCTAAACCCTGGCATCACTACATTGGATAAACATTCATCTCCCTAGACAAACCTAAAAGCTACAACCTTGTGCTTAGCGCATTAAGGATCAGAGTTCTTTTTTCATAGGACATCTAAGCCACAAGATTATAACTCCCAAGCACACATTCTTCTTCCCCTATTTCTCTTTTTTCTTTCTTTTTTTTTTTTTTTTTTAGGTGGAGTCTCCCCTAGGTTTGCCTTTTGATGCAATGCCACTTGTGGTTTACACACTTGGCACTGATTACTCAGCAACTTGAGAAAGACTCCCCTCTTTATTCTATTTTTCACTTTTTCTATTTATCACAAAAAATTTTTTAGGAGAAGAAGAATGCCTATGTCTTAAGGAAGAGAGGAATGTTCCTAGGCCTAGGGTGGCCTCCCCCAAACTTCAACTACTCATTGTCCCCAATGAGTGTTTGAGGTGGCACACCCCCAAACTTATCCTAGAAGCATCTAGTCTAAAGTAAAACAAAGAGAATTTAAACATCCTAGGCATAGGCAAAACATTCTAGAAGCAACTATCCCAGCAGCAGAAAATTTGAACAGAACAGACAGGTTTAAGGACTTATGATTTATGCATGCTGAGCACTATTCAGAGGCAAATTTAAACTATCAAAAGGTGTCCTATGACACTCATCCAGCATGCTTTAAGATCAGCTATATAAGGTAGTCATGCTAGCAGCAAAAGATAGAATTTAACAGATCACAGCCTAACTAAACGGGCAGTCAAAAACATGCAATCAGTCACAAAAATTGCGGGAACCGCAATTATTTCGCAATACAATCTGGGCAGATTTAACATTAACTCAAGCCCCTAGCATGCTTTTTCCCGTTACTCATGCATCCTAAAAATAAAACTAAACTATCCTACCTAATCAACTAACATCAGACTATCCTAAGCAAAAGGAAAAACATAAAACTAAACATCCAAAACAGATCAAAACTTAACCAAAAAAAACAGCATAATATACATTACGCTATCAAAAAGCAGGAAAATTGTCTTTGTTTCTGTAGGGATCAGTAATACTCCCTCTAGTGCTCTTCAAACCAGCACTCAATTCTCATCATCTTCATCTGGTTGCCTTGGTCGTGGGGCCACCCACGGAGTTAGGAGGTTGGTGGGGAAGTCCGGGAAGGTGCATCCCAACTGGTCTGCAACCTCTTTGTCCCTCGCCTGCGCATAGTTGGCCCATTGAGCCATTCTTCTCTGCAGGTCCATCAAACAGGCCATGGATAGGGACTGCTCAGCAGCCAACCTATCCAACTCAAACTCCATATTGCCCTTCCTTCTCAGCCGTAGGTGTGCAGGCAACTCCAGATGGCCTGTGTAGGGCAGCTGCTGCTCCAAGCGCTCGGTAGGAACTCCTGCAAGCAGACATAACTTTGTTATGATGTTGGGGAAAAATAATGGCCCCTTACCCTTTTTAGCACACTCGGCGATGGCAGCATTGATGACTTCTCCCACGTTGATCGTGAGACCTCTCATGATAGCATAAACCAGCAGCGAACGGCTCTGGTTAATGGTGGTCTCATGCGTCACCGGGGAGAGTCTTCTTCTCACGAATGAAAACCACACAGCTGCCTTTGCCGTGAGGTTGGCACTCATGAGCGTGTGCCGCCCATTGCGTGAGACTGTCCAGGAGGCCTCAGGCTGGCCAATGGTGCGGATGGCTTCTTCGAGCACAGCTTCAGTCGGCTCATCCACTATCCGTGCATAGTCTGTGTGAGGCTGGCCCCTTAGACCGAATGCTTCATTGATGGCCTTAGCAGAGAAGTCCACTTCTACCCCTCTGACCACAGACAGGCCATCCTCAGGGCTGAGCACGTTCGCATAGAAGTCATACACCATGCTCGTGTATGCTGGATTGGGAGGTCGACAGAATTCCTCCCAGCCATGGTTGATCACCCCTGCGCGCAAGAACTGCGGCAGGTCAGCTAGGCGATCAAGGAACCCCTTCTCGTGCAACAGGTCCCTTTTCCTCAGCTCCACGCCCCTTGATTCAGCATCAGACGAGACATATCTCACTGATGGAGGTTCATCTTCGGGGTAGAGTTTAGCCTTCCCCTTATCAGCTGGCTTGGAAGATTCAGCAGCCTCCACCTTGAGGCGTTTGAGCGAAGGCTCAGTACTGTCTTCTTCTGCTGAAGGCACTCGCTTGGCCTTCTTCTTCTTCAGTTTCTTGGCTTTCTTGGCTTTCTTGGCCTCCTTGTTGGCCTTCTTCTTGGCCTTCTGCCTCGCCTGGAGTTGTGGGAAACAGGCCCCCAACGTCTCCTCCATAGAATCATCAGCAGGCGTTTGCTGTGCAGGCTCAACAGGGTTGTCTTCTCTCATGGGAGAGAAGACTTCTTCTTCTTCTGCCTCTCCACTGCCTTGCGTGGATTCTTGGTAATCCCCATAAGGGAATTCCGGATCAGGCCGTGGAGAGTTGTGCTCTGCTGACGGGGTATGCGCAGAACTCCATGGCGAAGACGGCAGCTCAGGACTCTGCACAGCCGCAGGTGGTAGATCAGCACTCTGAGGCGCTGGAGATGACTCGGCGCCCTGCGCAGGTGGTGATGATTCGGTGCTTGGCACTGGTTCAGATGGCAGGGGGCTGCGCACAGGTGATGCAGACGGCAGAGGGCTGCGCACAGGTGATGCAGACGGCGTCGCACCTTCTTTAGCTGACTCGTGGGATGCACGATCAGATTCTTGACTCGCCACAGAGGGAGTCTTGGATTTGCTTGGTCCGGCGGCAGTCTTGACAGTCCACCGGCGCTTCGTGGGCGTACCCACTGGCTCAGATGGGCCAGCAGGGATTTCAGTTACCACCCTCCACTTCTTCCTACGAATAGGAAGCTTGCCAAGACGGCCAGTGCGTACAGCACCCTGATCAGCAAGGGTGAGAAGCGCTTCCCTCGCAGCCGCTTCAGCTGCGTCGTCGGCCTTCTTCTTGGCGGCGGATCTCTCAGCCCTAGTGGAAACCATGGTCGAATCTTGGAGGTTTGGAGAGAGAGATCAAAGGTGGAGAGAATCGCAGAAATCTTGGAGAGCAAAGAATGAGAAGATCGTATCAAACGGGCGCCTTCTAACGGCTATAAAAGCAACGGATGAAATCCCAACGGCTCTTTTTGCGGAGTCAGCAATATTTTCGCAATTCTAGGGACAAGATTTCATACAAAATCCAAACTTTGATCGCCCGTATCTTTCATTTGGCCCAACCGAATCTTGATTTTTAAAGTGCGATTTACTCCCCTTGATCCCCTCTTTCGATTCCCTACAAAAACAAATAAAACAAATATCAAATACGCAATTAAAATCACACCACAAAACATACAAGCGATCATCGAAAAAAACAGAAAAAATAAACTAAGGCATGAGCCTGGACTAAACGAGCACAGGAACCACTCGTTCTCTCTCGTTTCTAACTTCATGCTTCATGTAGGAGGAAGGCTGAGAGAGTCTTTACATCCCCCTCCTCATAGTAGTGCTTCAACCTAGCACCATTTACCATAAACGGCTGTCCTTGCTGCAAGTTTTTAATCTCTATGGCACCATGAACAAAGACATTAGTAATAATAAAGGGACCTGACCATCTAGACTTTAATTTGCCTGGAAATAGCTTTAATCGTGAATTAAATAGCAATACAAGTTGGCCCTTCTTAAAGTCTTTGATCCTAAGTCTACTGTCATGCCATATTTTTGTCTTTTCTTTATACATCTTGGCATTCTCATAGGCCATGTGCCTAAGCTCATCAAGTTCATGTAGCTGTAAAGATCTTAGTGTCCCTGCATCCTTCACACAAAAATTTAATTCTTTCATGGCCCAAAATGCCTTGTTTTCTAACTCAAGTGGCAAGTGGCAAGCCTTGCCATATACCAACCTATAGGGAGACATTCCTAGAGGTGTCTTATATGCTGTTCTATAAGCCCAAAGTGCATCCTCAAGCTTGAAAGACCAGTCCTTCCTATTAGGCTTAACTACCTTCTCTAGAATGTTCTTTATCTCCCTATTGGAAATCTCAGCTTGGCCATTTGAGTGTGGGTGGTAGGGAGTAGCTACCCTATGTCTGATGTTATACTTAGCCAATAGTTTCTCCATAGCCTTATTAATGAAATGTGACCCCTCATCACTAATGATAGCACGAGGAGTCCCAAATCTAGTGAAAATGTGTCTATGCAAGAAATTAGTGACTGTCTTAGCATCATTATTAGGACATGCCTTAGCTTCTACCCACTTTGACACGTAGTCTACTGCTACTAGAATATACAAGTTACCTGATGATGGAGGGAAGGGTCCCATGAAATCAATGCCCCATACATCAAAGAGCTCTAACTCTAAGATGTAGGTGAGGGGCATCTCATCCTTACGACTGATGTTACCTGTCCTTTGGCATTCGTCACAGTTGTGGGCATAGTTGTGGGCGTCCTTGAAGATTGTTGGCCAGTAATAGCCACTCTGAAATACCTTGGCAGCTGTTCTTTGGCCACCAAAGTGCCCACCGTAAGGAGATGAATGACAGTGCTGCAGCACAGACTTCGCTTCAGCAGCTGAAACACATTTCCTCAACAACCCATCAGCACAGGTCCTGTAAAGTATGGGGTCATCCCAGATGAATTTCCTTGCTTCATGGAGGAACCTCTTCTTCTCTTGTCCTCCCTTGAACACTGGTAATACCTGTGCTGCACGGAAGTTAGCAATGTCAGCGAACCAAGGTTCCTCATTGTTATCACGATGAGTTAAAGCAAAGATATGTTCATCTATAAAAGCATCAGAAATTGCGGGGTCCGCAATTTTTTCGCAATTGTGCTGCAATCGAGACAGGTGATCTGCAACCACATTTTCACATCCCTTCTTGTCCCGAATGTCCAAATCGAATTCCTGCAGCAATAACACCCATCTAATTAGTCTTGGCTTAGCATCAGCCTTTCTCATTAGATATTTTAAAGCAGAATGGTCAGTATATACAATGGTCCTAGTTCCTACAATATAGTTCCTAAATTTTTCACAAGCAAATACTACAGCAAGCATCTCTTTCTCTGTAGTTGTATAGTTACATTGGGCCTCATTCAAGGTCTTACTAGCATAATAGACAGGATGTGTGAGCTTGTCAATCTTCTGTCCTAACATGACTCCTACAGCATAGTCACTGGCATCACATAGCATCTCAAATGGGAGATCCCAATTTGGTCCTACTATGATTGGTGCTGTGACCAGTGCTTCCTTAAGGGTTTTCCAAGCTACTACACATTCCGTAGAGAAGATGAATGGCCTACCTAGCTCTAGTAGCTCACATAGAGGCTTGGCTATCTTAGAAAAGTCCTTGATGAACCTTCTATAGAAGCCAGCATGCCCTAAGAAACTCCTAATAGCCTTGACATTTTGGGGCTCTACCAACTTCTCTATGACCTCTATTTTCGCCCTATCCACTTCTACACCCGCCCTTGACACTCGATGTCCTAAGACAATCCCTTCATCTACCATAAAATGGCACTTTTCCCAATTCAGGACTAGGTTAGTCTCCTCACACCTAGTCAGGACTTGTCCTAGGTTTTCTAGACAGGTTTTAAATGAATCCCCAAAGACTGAGAAGTCATCCATGAATATTTCTATCATGGACTCATCCAACTCAGAGAAGATTGCCATCATGCACCTCTGGAAAGTTGCCGGTGCATTGCATAAGCCAAAAGGCATTCTGCGGAAGGCAAACGTTCCAAAAGGGCAAGTGAAGGTGGTCTTCTCTTGATCCTTAGGGTCTATAGTTATTTGATTGTAGCCTGAATAGCCATCTAGGAAACAGTAGTAGGCTCTACCAGCTATTCTGTCTAGCATCTGGTCAATAAACGGTATGGGGAAGTGGTCTTTTTTAGTTTCTTTATTTAGTTTTCTGTAATCCATACATACCCTCCACCCTGTGACAGTCCTTGTTGGAATTAGTTCGTTATTCTCATTGACTACCACAGTTATTCCCCCCTTTTTAGGTACACACTGGATGGGGCTCACCCACTGGCTACTAGCTATGGGGAAAATTACTCCTGCATCTAACCACTTTATTATTTCTTTCTTCACTACCTCTTTCATAGAGGGGTTTAACCTACGCTGGTGATCTACCCTAGGTGTGTGTTCTTCCTCTAGAATAATTTTGTGCATACAATAAGAAGGGCTAATGCCTCGAATATCAGCAATAGACCATGCTATAGCCTTCCTATGTTGCTTAAGCAGTAAAATTAAATCAACCTCATGCTGTTCACTTAGCTTAGAAGAAATAATTACAGGAAGTGTGTCATTATCTCCTAGATATGCATATTTGAGGTGAGTAGGTAGTGGTTTTAGTTCTAAAACAGGTGGATGCTCAATGGAGGGCTTCAGAGGGTTAATAATTCTATCAGTTAAATCTATATTCATACATTCATGCTGAGGGTTATTTACAGGCATGTTCATTATGTCAGCTATATTTAGATCATCTACATCTATTTGTACATATTCACTAGCATGCTTGGTTAATAATACATGCTCTAATTGTTCTTCCATAAGTGAGTCAATAACATCCATGCTAGCACAAGACTCAGAATCAGAGGGGTATTTTAAAGCTTTGTAAACACTGAATTTTACCTCTTCATCATGAACTCTCATAGTTAACTCACCTTTTTGCACATCTATTAGTGCCCTACCTGTGGCTAGAAATGGCCTACCTAGCAGGATGGGTACCTCCTTGTCTGCCTCATAGTCCAGGACAATGAAATCTGCAAGGAAAATAAATTTGTCAACTTTAACTAGAATATCCTCAATCTTACCTTCTGGATATGCGATGGATCTGTCTGCTAGTTGTAAAGTGACAGTAGTTGGACGTGCTTCTCCTATTCCCAACTGACGGAATAGGGACAGGGGCATGAGATTTATGCTGGCGCCCAGGTCACAAAGCGCTCTGCCCACATGCTTGCCTCCAAGTTCTACAGGTAAGGTGAAGGAACCAGGATCCTTCTCCTTCTTGGGCAGCTTGTTCTGGAGGATGGCACTGCACTCCTCGGTGAGGTTTACTGTTTCAAACTCACCAATTATCTTTTTGTTAGTAATGATATCCTTCAAAAACTTTACATATGAAGGCATAGACTGTAAAACCTCTACAAAAGGAATATTCACATGCACTTGCTTAAGTATTTCTAAAAATTTATTAAAATGAACTTCCTGTTCCTGCTTCTTCTTCAGCCTTCGAGGATAAGGAGGTGGTGGCACATAAGCAGGCACGTCAGGATGCTTTAGGATCGGTGGAGGCCTTGGAATTTCTTCTATGTCCTCTACAATTGGTTCTAGCCTGGCTCCTGATGTGCTAGTTGGTGGTGGACCTTGGCTTGGCAGAGACTCCAGTGGAGCACTAGACTCAGTGTTCTCTACTCTCTTTGGTGTGTCTTTTGTAATGCTCACCAATGGTCTTCCACTCCTAAGTTCAATTGCTTGAACTTGTTCTTTGCCATCTCTCCTCGGTACCTCGGTATCAGCAGGGAGTCTACCTTGGGGCCTACTTTTAAGTTCATTGGCTAACTGGCCTATTTGGTTTTCCAGGCTCCTAAGGGTAGCTTGCTGGCTCTGAAGAGTAGCATCATTTTTAGCTATATACTCCTTGAGTAGGTTTTCTACAGAAGATCCTACAGGTTGATTATAAGGTTTTTGGTACATTGACTGGTTATGTTGGGGAGTGAAACCAGGTGTTCCACTCGGCCTTGGTTGGTTAGGATTTTGGTTAGTGTTTTGCTGGCCACCCCATGACAGGTTAGGGTGGTTTCTCCAACCAGGGTTATAGGTGTTGGAGTAGGGGTTGTTCCTAGGCTGCTGCTGACTACCTACATAGCAGACTGAGGATGGATTCCCAGGGCAGTATTCATAAGGGTGCCCTTCCCCACAGAATCCACAGATAGGTGCCTCGCCTTGATTTGGTTGTACGCCCATTGACATGGCTGTGGCGGTATTGGCACTGGTTTGGAGATTGGCCTGAGCCATTTGCTTAACTAAGTTGGTCAGGGCGTTTATTTGGGTGCTCATGGCGCTTAGAGCATCCTTGTCTTGAGCTCTAGTTGGCTCTACAGGATCGTCTGACCATCTACAGTGAGATGCTGAGATCTTCTCCAAGATCTCATAAGCTTCGTTGTAACTCTTGGACAACATGGAACCTCCAGCAGATGAATTTAAGACTTGTCTGGTGCTGGGGTTGCATCCTTTAAAGAAAACTTCTATTTGAATACACCATGGAATGCCATGGTGTGGACATTTAACGAGAAGATCTTTAAATCTAGTCCAAGCTTCGTGAAGAGACTCACTTGGAGCTTGTTTAAATTTGACTATGTCATCACGGAAAGTAGAATTCCTATCAGGTGGGAAGTATTTTACTAGGAATTTTTCTGCTAGGTCTGTCCAATTGCGAACAGATCCTGAGGGTAAAGAATTTAGCCACGTTTTGGCTTTGTCCCTCAAAGAATAAGGGAAAAGATATAGCCTAAGGGCCTCTTGGGAAACTCCAGGGATTAGGAAGGTGTCACTAACTCCTAGGAAGTTCCTAAGGTGATTATGGGGGTCCTCATTTTCTATTCCAAAGAATTGTCCCACAGTGGACAACATTTGGAACATCACTGGCTTTAACTCAAAGGAGTGAGCAGTGATTTCAGGACGGATTATGCTGGGGTTCAGCTCCCCAGGCATAGGTACTAGATATGAAAGAATGGCACTATTCTTGTCATTCGCTATTTCTATGGGGTTGCGAACGGCAGGTGCTGGATTTGGAACTAAATCGCCCATTTCTTTGTTTTCAGGTAAGATTTGAGGTATAGGAGGTTGTTTAAAGAGGCGTTTCTTTGCTTTATTTCTAGCTCGAAGTGATCTTTCAGGTTCAGGATCGAACTCTAAATTACTATGTGAATGCTCACTCATAAACTACCTTAACAGTACCTGCAAAAGAAATGAAACAGATTAGTTTCACTCAATGATAAACTTGGTTTTCTTAAACTTAACAACTTCGTTTTCACTTAAAAATAAGTCCCCGGCAGCGGCGCCAAAAACTTGTTGCGTGCTCAATGTGTAAAGATAAATAAGCAAAAGGATGGAGAGAGCACTTAGAACATGCAAGCATACATGGTCTCACAGCAAGTAGTAAGTATATTTAATTCGTTTTTTCCACAGAGACTTAATTTTAGCTATTCGCGAAGTGTGTTTGTTAAGAAAGATGGGATGGATTTGATGGGGTAAAATTGGTTTTTAATTAACTACTTTTTGCTGAATGTATAAAGGAACATGCCATAAACAAATTAAAGTGAAAATCAGGCTTAAAGGTCAAGAGATGGAATCAATAAACGAAGAAGAAAACAGCTAGACAGTAAGCAATTTAGCAGAATTGCGAGAACCGCAATTAATCCGCAATTAATTGGCAGCGAAAAACTGGTTAAATGGGTGAATTAAGGGCTACTAATGACTATCCTATAGGCAGTTTATTACGATTATCAAGCTTTGGATCAACTCTCTATACATTAAACTCACTCTATCTCAAGTATCGTCCGATTCCATGCATGAGAGACTCAAGTTTACTCGACTTCAAAGTAAGATCTTAAGCATCTTGTTAAAACAGGAGTGTTCAATTTATACTAGGGAAACGCCTATTCCTAGGCCGTTTCCTGATTACCATGGAAGGCTAGCATGATTATACGACTCTGAACTCTTACTCCTTCCAGAGGTTAGGAGTTCTTTGGACAAAATGGATGACCAATCGAAATTGCCCGTGGGATGAAGCTTACATATAATCAATGTTCGAGTGTTGATCTACCTACTTGACTTACGTTTTTTAGCCTATAGTTCTGTCATTAGCATGCCCCTAAATGAATTTAGTTACTCATGGATATATGAAGAACAGAAATATAAGATAAAGTAGACATGCTTAGAAGGGAGAAGTGTGTAAAACAGCAAGCCAAACTCGTAGCAGAATAAGGAATAACTGTGAAATGCAGAAACTTACTTTGATTACTTAAAGTGTTTGAATGACAAAGGAAAGCTTAAACAGAATGAATTCAAGGCAGACAACAACGAAATGCAATAAGTAAATGACTAAGCTAAGAACAACATTGAACAGAAATGGAATTGAGAAGGAAAGAGCAGAAAACAGTAAAGGTGTGCTGGAAATCTTCGTGGCAGTCGCCTCGAATGATGGTGATGAGAATTCAGCCGTGCTTGGATGAATCCAATCGAGAGAGAAGAAGAATCTTCTCTCCTTCCTATCAGATTATCGACTCCAAAAGCTGAGAACCTCACTCCAACAGACGGCAAGGGAAAATCGAGAGAAATGGTGGACTGTGAGAAGACTTCTGCACGTTGAATGATGACTGAACCTCCGACTTTGGCCCCCTTTTATAGTAGTTTGCAGGTGCGATTGGGCCAAGGAGAACCATCAATCTTCAACGTCGTATATCAGAATGGGTGGAGGAGAAAGAACGAATCCCTGAAAAGTCGGATCTAAACAGAAAAATGTCAGCCAACTTACGGTTTTAACTTGAATAATTGCGGCCACCGCAATTATTCCGCAATGCATTCGCAAGGGTTATTTTTTCATTCTTTTCTTCGGTTTTCACCCCTTTTCCTACCTATTGTGCATAAGTCCTATATTAGCTACCTTCTTCTAATTCTCATATTAAAGCATAGGTTTAGGCTAAATGCTCACAAAAACACCTAAATGTGTACATCTTCTTAAGCTAAATGGGTCCTAAATAAGTCACTTTCAGAGACTTAACAGGCACAGCGTCGAGACGCTGGCCTAGCGTCTCGACGCTACGACGATTACAGCAGCTAAAAGACGATTTTCTGCATAATTTTTGGGAGTTTTCATCTTCTTCATCTCTCAACGGAATCCGGCGATTTTAGTCTTCTTCTTCCCCATTTTCTCTCTATTTTCCGGGGAGCTCCGCCATTGTTGGCATGCGAGTGAGCTCCATTTTCCTTTGTAATACTTAGAAGGATCCTTCCATGGCCGTGGTTGGAGCGGGATTGACGCACCGCGCCATGAGCGGCTAAGGTAAGGGTGACGGTTTGGGATTTGTTTAGGGGAATTTTGTTAGACATTTATGGCTTTGATAATCTGAGTATAATTTTGCATATTGGAATCTGATTATTGGCATCTGTTTACCTTGCTTAATCCAACGCGCATGCTAAAATACGTTGATTGACACTCGGGTAGTTTCGCATGTTGTGTATGTTAAAGAGTAGCGATGTCGTGCCTCTCACTGCTCGACTAAGTAACACAGGTAAATAGAACTAAATCGAAGCATCGGGTCGGGTAGGATAAATGTTGGTTGCATACGGCATTTGCGGGCAACCTACTAGCATTTAGAATTCACGCTCGAATGTTCGTCGCGGTTAGCTAGTGACTATCTAAATTCACCTTAGGACTGATCATCTTAATGCGAGCTTAGATAACGTGTAATTAGGACTGTGTGGCCTAATTAAAATCCATGGAGTCGGCTACTTTGGGGCTTCTCTGGTAGTCGTCCGCGTGCTAAATAAACTGTATTCCATGATTATTAGCATTACATGATAAGCTGAATGTTGTCTAACAATTGATCCCTAGACTTCCCAAACCGCGCACACGTTCTTCATATTATTTCTCTCTTTCGTTAGCTTATTTGACATTTTTCTTGCATGATAAAACCCCCTGTTACCAATTAATCAATTAAATCCCAATTTCACTAAGTAAATTCATTCTTCCTATTCCTTGGATCGACCCTGTTACCACTGGCTGCAAAGCCTTGGTCATAGGCTTTATAAATCATATTTTGGCAAGGCTCGACAGCTTGAGATTAAGCGGATATTCAAAAATCCGTCGCACCAAAATTGGCGCCGTTGCCGGGGAGTAGGCAATTGATTGAATTTATGATTGAAGTTTGAATTTGGTTTATTGATGGTTGACTGAAAATTTTTCTGTTTGTACTTTGTATGTTTAGATTTTTGTTTGTGTATGACCCGTTCCTCTGAGGGTAGCTTGCAGTTTATCCCTGAGATTGACAGAGAGGAGCGGCGGTTACGAAGAGAAGCCCGTGAGGGGCAAGGAACGTTGGAAAGAGAAGAAGGCAATCCCTTCTTGGTTAACGAGATGGCGCAAGGTGATGCGCCACGGACGCTTAAGCAACTGGCAGCGCCAGACCTGAACCTGCAGCCTTTGTGCATTAACTACCCCGTGGTAGCAGGTAACTTCGAGTTGAAATCTGGTTTAATTCACCAGTTACCTTCTTTCCATGGAAACGGAGGTGAGGACGCGAACAAACATCTGATGGAGTTCCATTGCGTCTGCGCGGGGATGAAGCCCGCAGGGGTCACGGAGGAGCAGCTGAACATGAGGGCATTCCCCTTCACGCTCAAGGATAAGGCCAAGGATTGGCTATACTACTTGCCTTCCGGATCCATCACCACGTGGCAGGATATGAAGCGGGTATTTTTGGAGAAATACTTTCCCGCATCCTTAGCCACTACTCTGCGGAAGAGGATATATGGGATCACCCAGGATGTAGGTGAGTCCCTGCACGAATACTGGGAACGCTTCGGGCGCCTGTGCGCGAGCTTCCCACATCATCAGATTGCCGATCAGTTGTTGATTCAGTACTTTTATGAGGGGATGACGCCCCATGACCGGCAGATGATCGATGCAGCGAGTTGTTGCGTGCTCAATGTGTAAAGATAAATAAGCAAGGAGGTAGAAAGAGCACTCAGAACATGCAAGCATACATGGTCTCACAGCAAGTAGTAAGTATATTTCATTCGTTTTTTCCACAGAGACTCATTTTTAGCTATTCGCGAAGTGTATTTGTTAAGAAAGATGGGGTGAATTTGATGGGGTAAAATTGGTTTTTAATTATCTAATTTGTACTGAATGTGTAAAGGAATGCAACATGAACGAATGGAAGTTGAAATTAGACTCAAAGGACAAGAGATGGAATTGATAAACAAAGAAGAAAACAGCTAAACAGAATAAAAACTTAACAGAATTGCGGGGACCGCAATGTTTCCGCAATTAAACCGCAGCGAAAGTGTGTAAATGGGTGGATTAAGGGCTACTAATGACTATCCTATAGGCATTTTATTACGAGCCTCAAGCATTGGATCAACTCTCTATACATCAAACTCACTCTATCTCAAGTATCGTCCGATTCCATGCATTAGATTCTTTAGTTTACTCGACTTCAAAGTAAGGTCTTAAGCATCTTGTTAAAACAGGAGTGTTTAGTTTGTACTAGGGAAACGCCTATTCCTAGGCCGTTTCCTGATTACCATGAAAGGCTAGCATGATTATATGACTCTGAACTCTTACTCCTTCCAGAGGTTAGGAGTTCTTTGGACAAAATGGATGGCCAATCGAAATTGCCCGTGGGATGAAGCTTACACACAATCAATGACTCGAGAGTTAACCTACATACTTGATTCACGTTTTTTTAGCCTATAGTCCTGTCATTAGCATGCCCCTAAGTGACTTAGCTACTCATGGATATATAGAGAATTGAAATAAAAGATGAAACAGACATGCTTAGAAGGGAAGTGTGCTTAAAACAGCAAGACAAAACCGTAGCAGCAGAAGGTGGAAACTATGAAATGCAGAATTGTACTTTGATTACTTTGAATGTTTGAACGAACAAAGGAAACTTAAAGGCAATAATTCAGAGACAGACAACAACGAAATGCAGTAACTAGAACACTAAACTAGGAACAACAATGATTAAAGCTGGAAATTAGAAGAAGAACGACAGAAAACAGGAAATGGCGCTTGAAAGCTTCGTTGCAATCGCCTCGAATGAAGGGGATGAAAGGTCAGCCTTGCTTGGATGAATCCAATCGAGAGAGAAGAAGAATCTCCTCTCCTTCCTATCAGATTATCGATTCCAACAGCTGAGACTCTCACTCCAACAGACGGCAAAGGAAAATGGGGAAAAAAAGTGGACTGTGAGAAGGCTTCTGCGCTTTCGGATGATGATCAAACCTCCGACTTTGGCCCCCTTTTATAGTAGTTTGCAGGTGCGTTTGGGCCAAGGAGAACCATCAATCTTCAACGTCATATATCAGAATGGATGGAGGAGAAAGAACGAGTCCCTGAAATTACGGAAATTAACAGAAAAGGATCAGTCAACTTACGGTTTTCACTTGAATAATTGCGGCCTCAGCAATGTTTTCGCAATGCTGTCGCAATGCAGTTTTTTTCATTCTCTTCCTTCGGTTTTCAACCCTTTTCTTTCCTATTGTGCATAAGTCCTAATTTAGCTACCTTCTTCTCATTCTCATATTTAAGCATAGGTTTAGGCTAAATGCTATCAAAAACACCTAAAAGTGTACATCTTCTTAAGCTAAATGGGTCCTAAATAAGTCACTTTCAGAGACTTAACACGAGTGGAGGGGCACTGATTGACAAGACCCCAGTTGAGGCCAAACAGCTCATTGCAAATATGGCCACCAACTCGCAGCAATTCGGTATTCGGGGACAAGGCCAAGTGCACAGCGTGGCTCAGAGCCACGAGATGACTGAAATGAGGGCCCAGGTGGCCGAGATAGGTAGCATGTTGAAGAAAATAGTTGGAGGACACCGTGAGGATGCGGAGGTCAACGCTATCGGGGGGTATGCTTCCAACCCGAGGAAGTACGACCCATATGCAAACACTTACAACCCCGGTTGGCGCGACCATCCTAACTTCAGCTATGGGAATAGGGAAGGACAGACTCGTTTCCAAGGCCAGTCTCAGGATAGGCCTAATTCTTCCACCCAGGCTCAAGCCTCGAGCTCCTCCAGCTCACTTGAAGAGATGGTCCGGACCATCGTGACTAGCACCAGCCAGTTCCAGAAAGAGGCTCGAGAAGAGCTCAATTCTCACAAGGCAGAGCTGCAGAATTTGAACAAGCAGCTGACACAGATGGCGGTGTCTATTAGTAAGATTGAGAGAAAGAGCTCGGGGAAGCTTCCTTCCCAAACTACAGTAAACTCATGTGAAAACGTGAGTGCCATTCAGCTGCGCAGTGGGAAGTCACTTTCCACCAGAGCTGCGAAGGAAGCCACGGACAGCTTGAACGAGTCCGCCCCGACTGCTCCCGAGACTCAGAATGAGAAAAGAAATGAGAAGGTCAGTGTACCTGAGGATGTTGCCAAAGCACCATTCCCGAGTAGGCTTGCGAAGCCTACTGTGGAATCTGATGATGAGGAGGTCCTGCGAACCTTCCAAAAGGTGATGGTAAATATCCCGCTCTTAGAGGCAGTCAGTCAAGTGCCCAAGTATGCAAAATTCCTAAAGAGCTGGTGCACTACGAAGAGAAAGTCCAGAGGGACTGAGAAAAAGAAGGAAAACGTCTCTGCCATACTCCCAGGTACGTTGCCTGCAAAGTGCAATGATCCAGGCACTTTTACTATCCCTTGCACTATAGGTAGTAAAATTGTTCATAATGCCATGCTAGACCTAGGAGCCTCTGTTAATGTTATGTCTTATGCATTGTATCGTGATCTGAATTTAAATGAAATGCATGAATGTAATGTTTCTGTTCAGTTGGCTAATGGGTCGAGCATCTGTCCTAGGGGGAAGGTAGAGGATGTTTTAGTTAGAGTTGGGAATATGACGTTTCCCGCTGATTTCCTTGTTTTAGATATGAATGAAAACTCATCGCATGCTTCGTCCTCCATGTTGTTAGGACGTCCCTTTCTTAAGACCGCTAGGGTCAAAATTGATGTGTTTAAGGGCGTTGTTTCTCTGGAGTTTGATGATACTTTGCATGAGTTCTCTTTATTTGGAAAATCTGCTGGAAATGTTTCTGTGGTTGAGCATGTTGAGAATGGGAGTCTACCCTCGCGCTTGAGGGATGGTTCCCATGTCTCTGTCAAAATTTCTGATTTAAATTTGTTTGATGATACTGCTAGTTTTTGCACTAACACTTCTTATATTCACGTGCCCAAGGCGCGAAGAGTGCAAAACAATTTTCAGGTGGATGGTGGAAAAGGTGTGGCCAAGGACAAGTATGGATCGTCCCCCGCACCTACAGACTATGGATGAGTCTGTTGAGAGAATACAGTCGAGCAACCGACTTTAAAAATTCTGCGCTTCTCGGAGGCACCCGAGTGTTGAACTGTTTTTATGCTTTAGTTTAGTTTTATTGCTTTTTAGATTAATTTAGTTTTAATTAGCTTGCTGTTTTCTTTTAGGAATCAAGGAAGAGAAGGCAATTTTGGGCTCTGATGGGTTTATGTGCCGCTTCCTCGCCCTCGCCAGCTTCACCATGAGTCAGGGAAGTGTATTTCTTCTTCCCTTTTACTTTGTTGTATCTGACTGGTTGGCATTGAGGACAATGCCAAATTTTGAAGTTGGGGGTGGAGTAGTCCGATGGATGTGCATGTGTAGTTCGTTGAGCAGTGCTATGAGATATTGAAGTGCTTGGGACTCTGTTTATTGTTTTCTGACGATGATAGCCTAGGAAATGCATGTTGGAAATCTGAGCATGTTCATAATCGAGTTTTTGCATGAGTTTTGTGTTTCTTAGGTTCATGTCAAAAATTTTAAAATTTTTTCTGTTGCTCCCTTGCACTGATCGCGCACTCAGCAACCTCTCCCTAGATTTCGTAAGCTTGGTTTATCGCATGTTTAGCTAATTCTCGTTGTCACCCCGAAAGGCACTCATAGGTAGCTTGTTGCATGAGAGTTAGTAGTTAGTTAATTGAGAAAGCATGTGCTTAGCCTAATAAAAAAAAATAGAAAACCATGTTTGGTAGAAAAATTCCTCTCGAGGCGCTCCTCCTTCTTATTAGCGCTTAAAAGAAGTGAGCGTCAGTCCTTAAAAACGTGAAGCTTTGGCCAAAGTTTGACGTGTTAGGCAGCTCGAGTAGGAAAGAAAAAAGAAATGAAAGGTTGGTTCAAAGAACCCAAAAAAAAAAGAGTACAAAGTACTTTTGGAAAGAAAGAAAAAGAATGAGAAAATAATTAGGTCTCTTAATTTGCTTCTTTCTCTCGTGTAAGTCAAGTGTAGCTGTTCTTAAACGCTAGAAGTAGGGAGAAAACGGGATGTGCGTTGCATGTTGGTTTTCCGAGTTTACGTGAGTTTAGGAGTGGTTGTCTAGCACACACACACGTTAGGGGGCAAGAGTTAATTTTTGATATGTCCTAGTTAATACATGAACAAAATGCTTCCATGATTATACTCGTGTTTAAATTTCAATATGCATGGAGGCTTGAGTTAGAATATATGTAAACGCGTCCTTAGAGTCAATGTCTTTGTAGTGCTTGCTCGGGGACTAGCAATGTTTAAGTTGGGGGTGTTGCGCGCGATGGCGTCGCGACGCAAGGCCAGCGTCGCGACGCTGCCCCGATGAAATTCCTGCGCGCGCCTCCTCCGGAGCGTCTCGACGCTACGACGATTACAGCAGCTAAAAGACGATTTTCTGCATAATTTTTGGGAGTTTTCATCTTCTTCATCTCTCAACGGAATCCGGCGATTTTAGTCTTCTTCTTCCCCATTTTCTCTCTATTTTCCGGGGAGCTCCGCCATTGTTGGCATGCGAGTGAGCTCCATTTTCCTTTGTAATACTTAGAAGGATCCTTCCATGGCCGTGGTTGGAGTGGGATTGACGCACCGCGCCATGAGCGGCTAAGGTAAGGGTGACGGTTTGGGATTTGTTTAGGGGAATTTTGTTAGACATTTATGGCTTTGATAATCTGAGTATAATTTTGCATATTGGAATCTGATTATTGGCATCTGTTTACCTTGCTTAATCCAACGCGCATGCTAAAATACGTTGATTGACACTCGGGTAGTTTCGCATGTTGTGTATGTTAAAGAGTAGCGATGCCGTGCCTCTCACTGCTCGACTAAGTAACACAGGTAAATAGAACTAAATCGAAGTATCGGGTCGGGTAGGATAAATGTTGGTTGCATACGGCGTTTGCGGGCAACCTACTAGCATTTAGAATTCACGCTCGAATGTTCGTCGCGGTTAGCTAGTGACTATCTAAATTCACCTTAGGACTGATCATCTTAATGCGAGCTTAGATAACGTGTAATTAGGACTGTGTGGCCTAATTAAAATCCATGGAGTCGGCTACTTTGGGGCTTCTCTGGTAGTCGTCCGCGTGCTAAATAAACTGTATTCCATGATTATTAGCATTACATGATAAGCTGAATGTTGTCTAACAATTGATCCCTAGACTTCCCAAACCGCGCACACGTTCTTCATATTATTTCTCTCTTTCGTTAGCTTATTTGACATTTTTCTTGCATGATAAAACCCCCCGTTACCAATTAATCAATTAAATCCCAATTTCACTAAGTAAATTCATTCTTCCTATTCCTTGGATCGACCCTGTTACCACTGGCTGCAAAGCCTTGGTCATAGGCTTTATAAATCATATTTTGGCAAGCCTCGACAGCTTGAGATTAAGCGGATATTCAAAAATCCGTCGCACCAACCCCCAAACTTGTCCTAGAAGCATCTAGTCTAGGGCAAAACAAAGAGAATCTAAAAGTCCTAGGGATAGAATGAACCTTCCTAAAGCAGATACTACAGCAGCAGAATTTCGCAAAAACAGAAAGCAACGAAATGGAATAGAGTAGCTAATGAAAGGGAAATGCCAACAAACAGCAACGAAAACAGAAAGCTAAGACAGAAAGCAGTAAATCCGAGCGTGTTCTTCTTGTTGCGAACGCCCCGGCTGAAGGAAGAAAGAAAGCCTTGCTTGGATGAATCCAATCAGAAGAGAAGATGAATCTTCTCTCCTTCCTATCAGATTGTCGATTCCAACAGCTGATCCTTTCAAGTCAACGGACGGAAGAGAGAAAAAGAGTGGAAAATCTGCGTTGAACTGAGAAGTCTACGCTGTTCGAGTGTGTTTCAACCTTCCATCTTGACCTCCTTTTATAGTGTTCTGCAGGTACGCTTGGGCCAAGGAAAACCATCCATTCTCAACGTCGTACTACTACATGGCTGCAGGAGAAAGAATGAATCCCTGAAAGGTCGGAACAAAACAGAAAATAGTTAGACAACTTACGGATTTCACTTAAAACATTGCGGTTTTAGCAATGTTTCCGCAATGCTTCCGCAATGCACAATTTTCATTCCTTTAACTTCGTTTTTGGTTCCTTTTCTTTCCTTTTGTATATAAGTCCTAATTTAGCTTCATTCTTCTAATTCTCATATATAAGTACGAGTTTAAGCCAAATCCTACCAAAAACACCTAAGAGTGTACGTCTTTCTAAGGTAAATAAGTCCTAAAATAATCACTTTTGGAGACGTAACACACCCCCAAACTTAAGGTTTTGCTCGTCCTCGAGCACTCTAAGGACTTTATCTAGGTTGTTGTTAACCTCTCTCTAACTACTTGCTGACTCCCCTAAGTTTCTTATCTACAGCAAAGCTGTCCTGTGACACACTTCTAAGTTTAAAACTAACTTCTCTTTTTGCTTCTTCTGCCTTCTCTTGCCTTATGACCCTACTGCTTCATTAACTCTCCACAGTTGATCTATTTGCTTCGATCATTAAGTTCATTGTGTAACTATCCCTAAGGTTTCAAATTCTACCTAGCTTTACCCCAGACTCAGTACATGCTTCTAATGTTTTTCTTTTGAGCTACCTAGGATTCCTTAGAGTCATGCCAGTCTTAGTATAAACCAGTAACAGTAATACATTCATAGAACAACCTAAACCCTGGCATCACTACATTGGATATACATTCATCTCCCTAAACAAGCCTACAAGCTACAACTTTGTGCTTAGCTAATTGAGGATCAGAGTTCTTTTATTCAGGACACCCAAGCCACAAAGCTGCAACTCCTAGGTATACATTCTTCTTCCCTAGTTCTTTCCTTTTTCTTTTTTCCTTTGGTGGAGCCTCTCCTTTGGTTGCCTTTTGATGCAATACCACTTGTGGGTTACACACATGGCACTGATTACTCAGCAACTTTAAGAGAGACACCCATCTTTATTCTATTTTTTTTTTTTTTTTTCAGTTCATCATTTTTTCAAAAGGAGAAGAAGAATGCTTATGCTTAAAAGGAGAGAGGAATGTTCCTAGGCCTAGGGTGGCCTCCCCCAAACTTAAACTTCTCATTGTCCCCAATGAGAGTTTGAGGTGGCACACCCCCAAACTTGTCCTAGAAGCATCTAGTCTAGGGCAAAACAAAGAGAATCTAAAAGTCCTAGGGATAGAATGAACCTTCCTAAAGCAGATACTACAGCAACAGAATTTCGCAAAAACAGAAAGCAACGAAATGGAATAGAGTAGCTAATGAAAGGGAAATGCCAACAAACAGCAACGAAAACAGAAAGCTAAGACAGAAAGCAGTAAATCCGAGCGTGTTCTTCTTGTTGCGAACGCCCCGGCTGAAGGAAGAAAGAAAGCCTTGCTTGGATGAATCCAATCAGAAGAGAAGATGAATCTTCTCTCCTTCCTATCAGATTGTCGATTCCAACAGCTGATCCTTTCAAGTCAACAGACGGAAGAGAGAAAAAGAGTGGAAAAGCTGCGTTGAACTGAGAAGTCTACGCTGTTCGAGTGTGTTTCAACCTTCCATCTTGACCTCCTTTTATAGTGTTCTGCAGGTACGCTTGGGCCAAGGAGAACCATCCATTCTCAACGTCGTACTACTACGTGGCTGCAGGAGAAAGAATGAATCCCTGAAAGGTCGGAACAAAACAGAAAATAGTTAGACAACTTACGGATTTCACTTAAAACATTACGGTTTTAGCAATGTTTCCGCAATGCACAATTTTCATTCCTTTAACTTCGTTTTTGGTTCCTTTTCTTTCCTTTTGTATATAAGTCCTAATTTAGCTTCATTCTTCTAATTCTCATATATAAGTACGAGTTTAAGCCAAATCCTACCAAAAACACCTAAGAGTGTACGTCTTTCTAAGGTAAATAAGTCCTAAAATAATCACTTTTGGAGACGTAACACACCCCCAAACTTAAGGTTTTGCTCGTCCTCAAGCAATCTAAGGACTTTATCTAGGCTGTTGTTAACCTCTCTCTAACTACTTGCTGACTCCCCTAAGTTCCTTATCTACAGCAAAGCTGTCCTGTGACACACTTCTAAGTTTAAAACTAACTTCTCTTTTTGCTTCTTCTGCCTTCTCTTGCCTTATGACCCTACTGCTTCATTAACTCTCCACAGTTGATCTATTTGCTTCGATCATTAAGTTCATTGTGCAACTATCCCTAAGGTTTCAAATTCTACCTAGCTTTACCCCAGACTCAGTACATGCTTCTAATGTTTTTCTTTTGAGCTACCTAGGATTCCTTAGAGTCATGCCAGTCTTAGTATAAACCAGTAACAGTAATACATTCATAGAACAACCTAAACCCTGGCATCACTACATTGGATATACATTCATCTCCCTAAACAAGCCTACAAGCTACAACTTTGTGCTTAGCTAATTGAGGATCAGAGTTCTTTTATTCAGGACACCCAAGCAACAAAGCTGCAACTCCTAGGTATACATTCTTCTTCCCTAGTTCTTTCCTTTTTCTTTTTTCCTTTGGTGGAGCCTCTCCTTTGGTTGCCTTTTTATGCAATGTCACTTGTGGGTTACACACATGGCACTGATTACTCAGCAACTTTAAGAGAGACACCCCTCTTTATTCTATTTTTTTTTTTTTTTTCAGTTCATCATTTTTTCAAAAGGAGAAGAAGAATGCTTATGCTTAAAAGGAGAGAGGAATGTTCCTAGGCCTAGGGTGGCCTCCCCCAAACTTAAACTTCTCATTGTCCCCAATGAGAGTTTGAGGTGGCACACCCCCAAACTTGTCCTAGAAGCATCTAGTCTAGGGCAAAACAAAGAGAATCTAAAAGTCCTAGGGATAGAATGAACCTTCCTAAAGCAGATACTACAGCAGCAGAATTTCGCAAAAACAGCAAGTTAAGGACTTAAAGATATGCATGCTGAACAATTTAAAGAAGCTAATTTAAACTATCAAAGGTGTCATAAGACACTCATCCAGCATGCTTACAGATAGGTCATATATGGCAGTCATACAAGCAGCAGAAGAACAAAATTGAAACAGAACCAGCCTATCAAAACAGTCAATCAAAAACATGCGACAACTAACAAAAATTGCGGAGTCCGCAATAATTTCGCAATGAATATACAGGGCAGATAAAACAGTAAGCAGCCCCTTTTGCATGCTATTTCCAGTCATCACAGCTATACAAAAAGGAAACTAAAACAACCTATCTATTCAGATACCTTCTAACTATACTGAACTACCCTAAACAACCAAAAGAAAGAACTAAAAACAGATCAAATATTGACTCAAAATACCAGAAATCACACAGTTTAACGAAAAGCAGTTTGATTTTTTTTTTTATAATTCAAAGAGGGAACAGAAGTACTCCCTCGAGTGCCCTTCAGACTGGCACTCAGACATCCTCATCATCATCCCTACGTGCTCTTGGAGGCGTCCATGGCTTCAGTAGGTCAGTGGGGAAGGCAGGGAAGATGCAGCCCAACTGATCAGCCACGTCCTTATCCCTCGCTTGAGCATACTCAGCCCATTGCGCCATTGTTGCGTGATTTATTGCGTACCGCAAGTGTACGGGTCGAGTTTTAATATAGTGATTTAAGTAAAGAGTATCGTCCACAGGATTGGTTTTCTAGATCAATTGAGTACCGTAGGTACCAACCTCAAATTTTATTTAGATTAAAAAGACTTTGAAGTTGAGTGAAAAATAAATGACTGAAAAGTAATGGGAAACCTTTAGGAGAGAAAGCCTAGGGAATTGATTTCACCGAAAAGATTCATGCTTAATTAATCTATTAAACCAAAAATAGTCATGCATACAATTATAAGCCAAGAAGTACAAAACTCATAAAAGACTCGCTAGAGCTCTATTAATTCTCTTCCCTTAATATAAAACCAACATGCCTGTCTAGTTTTAATAGAAAAGAAAGGCATTAAGCAACTTCTATTATCGGCCTCTAAGAGAATTCTTCATTTCCATGCAAGAATTTACAAGTAGTCAAGTGTTTGAGTTCTACTCTAAAATCTACTCTTCCAAGCTAGAATTAAAGCAATCAACAATTTATACTTTGGCCAAAAGATAAAAGCATTAAGCAAACAAACACAAGAACAATTGTTGCAATATAAAGAACATTAGATTAATCAAGCATGAAAACTAAAACGATTACATCAATCCCCTAAGTAAAAGTCTAGCTACTCATAATCACTAAAATCATGCTTAGACAATGTTTAGAATCCATAAAATAAACAATAAAATCAAAGGTAAAAGAAGAAAAACTCTTGTCGCGTGCCAAGCCTCGTTCCCGATGTGATCTGCACGTTCCCGAGCCTCTGAATCTCTTCTTCAGCTCTCTAGAGTGTCCCTCAGCCTTTCCAATGAGTGTATTTCGAAATTAGGAATAACTCTCCCAATTGGCTCCCCCTTTGAATGAAGACAACATGCCTTTTTATAATAGACTACTCTTCCCAATCTAATAAGGAATCCATATTTTAATTAGATTAGGAATCTAACCAATTGAGGAATTCCAAATTAAATTAGGAATATCTTTTCTATTCAAACATGCCTAAAATAAGATCAAATAGGATAAAACCGGATAAAATTTATGATAGGATAAAATTGGATAAGATATGATAAAATCCATATCTAATCCTTGGATTTTTAACTTGATTCTCTTTTTCTCTTCACATAAATCTTCTAAATTATCAGTTTTGCTCCAAATGCTCGATATCTATAAAATGAGAGAATATCAACGTGAAAACAATCATTTAAGCCTCAAAACTAGCATAAAATAGGTCCTAAAGATAGCTCACTTTGTGTTCTATCAAATACCCCCAAACGTAAGCTTTTGCTAGTCCCCTAGCAAAATAAAACTAACCATTAAATGAAACAATGATGCATGCTCGTGACTCGAACCTCAGTGTTCTTAAGACAAATAAACCACAAAAGAAGGCATATTAAACCACGACCTATCAACAATAAATTTTAAAAATCAAAACATTTTATCTTTTGCATGTGTGCTCACTTTTCTTCCCTTAATATCTATGAATACCAATAAAACTAAACATACATCAATAACTTGAGTCATAATGGTAATCAAGAGATTAGGCAACCATAGATTTCAATTTTATAACAAAAAACTCAAGCATCTCATAAAATTACTAAAATCGAATGCACAAGACTTGATACCCTCACATAGAATCACTCAAATCACTCAACTGTTTAGGGCATATGAAAGATAAACGCTCAAACCAAAACATAAGAGACATTTACCATAAGCTTGCTAATATATCACATCTTCATCATCGATGAATTAGATTGAATGTAAAACTTCAAGGGTCTTGCTTTGGTTGTAATTGGGCTTAGGTAAGGGTGGATGGATGAACATTTTAAGCTACTAGGTTGGGAAGAATTATAAGAGTGTACCACATGAAATTTTCTTTTCTTTTTCTTTTTTCAATTTTTCAATTTTTCTTTTTCTCTTTTCTTCTTCTCTTTTCTTTTTCTCTTTTCTTTTGTCTCTAAAAGAAGCTAATGGAATGACTGCTTCCTTTTGAATATTCTATTAACACCATTCAACTTTCTCCTTTGGATGGATTGACACATCCCGTGGTAAGCACTTATAAACCTTCCATTAAGGGTTCACAGAAAGGAAAACAACAAGAGAATGGGTATAAGGCTCGTTATGTGGTAATTTTCCAATAAAAAGGTCTAAGGCTCAAAATTTGGCTTTCTAAGGATTATACCAAGGTAGGCTATTTAAGAAAGCTAAAAGTGGTTTTACCTAAACGCCCTTTGTGAAGTTAAACATTCAAGTCAAATTCAGAGATTTCAGACATGCATAACAAAGCAAGTTCTAGAAATATCAATCATGCATGACAATCACTCAATTTAAGAAGAATAGAACACCGTGTTAAGGAGGTGCTTATTGGCTCAAAAACTCACAGAAAAGCATGGTATTTTGGTATCAAATCTTATGCATTCTTCATTTAGCAACAAAAAACGAGACACCATCATAAAACTTTTCAAAGAAAAATCTAATCATGATTATCTCTTTTATGCATTAAAACTCAAACTAAAGATGCATCCTTAGCTTACAAAGTACTCAAACATATCAAATGGGACTAAAAAAATAAAAAATTCTCCGTTAACCGGCATGGTCTCATAGTCCAACTAAAATAGAATATCAAACTTTAGAACACTTCCTAGATTGTCCTAATCACGAGCGATGCAACAAAGATTCAACCATGAAGATCATGCTAAAAAAAACATATGAAATTCACCTAAAACATGCATAACATGCATAGTTCCACCCCCAAACTTAAAACATACATTGTCCTCAATGTATAATCAATATGCAAAAGGACAATAAAAATAGATAGGGGATATCGAAACTGCCCTGAAATGCGAGTGAATCCTCTATTTTCTGAGATGGGGAGGAAGACTTTGGTGATCAAGCTCCTATATGAAAAGCAAAGGGATATAGGGACAACAACACGCCACAAAAGAATTAAACAAAAGAAAACAAATAAAACAAATAAAACAAACTAAAAACTCAAAAATAAACTTGGGTTGCCTCCCAAGAAGCGCTTTATTTAACGTCTTAGCTAGACGGGAGGAATATTTATGCATCAAGGTACATAAAACTCCTCTATCTTCTTCGGTCCCTTCTTGTTTGAATCAATGTAACCTACTAAGTCTAGTAAACTAACTTGTTTCTCATGGGCACCTGAAAAATAAATATTTTTGTTATTTTTATTAAATGAATAAAAAAAATTAGAAGACGGAAAATCAAAATCAAGGAAATAAGACTCATGAGAATAAGGAAAAGAAAGTCCAACATTAAAAGGATTTTCTGCAAATAAAGTAAGGTGAGGTTTTTCAGCCTCATACTCTATCACCTGAATTTCTTTTTCCACATTAGACTCACTTTCTTTCTTTATCTCATAAACTTGATCCTGGTATTGCTCACAATTTCTCAATTCATCCCCACTATCAGTGTCTATGGCTTCACAATGTTTTCTACTATCAACCTTAGTGGCATCAAAATAATTTTGCTCTAGTAAAGTTTTAACTGTACCAACCATTTGACTAAGTTGCACATTTATACGATTTAAAGCAACCTCATTTTCTTCTACCTTAACCTTGAATTTTGTATTATCGACTTCAATGGCATCCAAATAGTTTTGCTCTAGTAAGACTTTAACTGTATCAACCATTTGACTAAGTTGTACATTTATACGATTTAGAGCAACCTCATTTTCTTCAACTTTAACCTTTAATTGATCCAACCTCTCTAATTCAACAGTACAAAGCCTTTTAATCTTTGATTCTAAAATATATTCTTGCACTAAAGTTTCAAGGGAAGATTTTTCCTCAATTTGGTTGGGACATAAATTGTTTTGGTTATGAATGCCCTCATCATTACCATAAAAATAATTTCCATAACTCATAGATTCAGAATAGTAATGATTAGGCATTTGATATCCTAGAAAGCCATTGGAAACATTATAATTCACATGGTCATAAGTGTAGTTCAATGGGTAGGAATTGAAGGATGGTGTTGGTTCTTGGGTATGTTGATACTCCCTATAAGGCCACCCATAATTATTAAAAGCCATAAAATAATTAAATAATTAAAATCCGACTTCCAATAAATGTAAACACCAATCAACAAAATATATAGCCAGGATAAAGAGAAAAAACTAAAATAAAAACAATAAAATAACAAAAAAAATAGTAAAAATAAAATAAAAAATAAAGTTCTAAAGTAAGATCAAGTGAGTTCTCTACAATATCAATTGATCTAATTATGCCAATCTCCGGCAGCGGCGCCAAAAACTTGTTGCGTGATTTATTGCGTACCGCAAGTGTACGGGTCAAGTTTTAATATAGTGATTTAAGTAAAGAGTATCGTCCACAGGATTGGTTTTCTAGATCAATTGAGTACCGTAGGTACTAACCTCAAATTTTATTTAGATTAAAAAGACTTTGAAGTTGAGTGAAAAATAAATGACTGAAAAGTAATGGGAAACCTTTAGGAGAGAAAGCCTAGGGAATTGATTTCACCGAAAAGATTCATGCTTAATTAATCTATTAAACCAAAAATAGTCATGCATACAATTATAAGCCAAGAAGTACAAAACTCTTAAAAGACTCGCTAGAGCTCTATTAATTCTCTTCCCTTAATATAAAACCAACATGCCTGTCTAGTTTTAATAGAAAAGAAAGGCATTAAGCAACTTCTATTATCGGCCTCTAAGAGAATTCTTCATTTCCATGCAAGAATTTACAAGTAGTCAAGTGTTTGAGTTCTACTCTAAAATCTACTCTTCCAAGCTAGAATTAAAGCAATCAACAATTTATACTTTGGCCAAAAGATAAAAGCATTAAGCAAACAAACAAAAGAACAATTGTTGCAATATAAAGAACCTTAGATTAATCAAGCATGAAAACTTAAACGATTACATCAATCCCCTAAGTAAAAGTCTAGCTACTCATAATCACTAAAATCATGCTTAGACAATGTTTAGAATCCATAAAATAAACAATAAAATCAAAGGTAAAAGAAGAAAAACTCTTGTCGCGTGCCAAGCCTCGTTCCCGATGTGATCTGCACGTTCCCGAGCCTCTGAATCTCTTCTTCAGCTCTCTAGAGTGTCCCTCAGCCTTTCCAATGAGTGTATTTCGAAATTAGGAATAACTCTCCCAATTGGCTCCCCCTTTGAATGAAGACAACATGCCTTTTTATAATAGACTACTCTTCCCAATCTAATAAGGAATCCATATTTTAATTAGATTAGGAATCTAACCAATTGAGGAATTCCAAATTAAATTAGGAATATCTTTTCTATTCAAACATGCCTAAAATAAGATCAAATAGGATAAAACCGGATAAAATTTATGATAGGATAAAATTGGATAAGATATGATAAAATCCATATCTAATCCTTGGATTTTTAACTTGATTCTCTTTTTCTCTTCACATAAATCTTCTAAATTATCAGTTTTGCTCCAAATGCTCGATATCTATAGAATGAGAGAATATCAACGTGAAAACAATCATTTAAGCCTCAAAACTAGCATAAAATAGGTCCTAAAGATAGCTCACTTTGTGTTCTATCAGCCATCTTCTTCTGAAGGTCCATCAGGCAGGCCATGGAGAGGGATTGAGCACCAGCCAAGCCGTCTAGCTCAAACTCCATATTCCCCCTTCTTCGCATTCGCAGGCCTGTAGGCAGCTTCATATGTCCCGTGTAGGCCAGCTGCCTCTCCATCCTCTCAATTGGTACACCTGCACGTAAACAAAGCTTAGTGATGGTGTTTGGGAAGAAAAGAGGACCCTTACCTTTCTTGGCACAGTCTGCTATGGAGGCTGCTATAACCTCACCAACTTTGATAGTGAGACCCCTCATGATTGCATATACCAGCCGCGATCTCCCCTGATTAATGGTGGTCTCGTGAGTCACTGGTGACAGACGCCTGCGCACGAAGGAGAACCAGACAGCTGCCTTGGCCGTGACGGTAGCACTCATCAGAGTGTGCTTCCCATTGCGTGAGATCGTCCAAGCTGCCTCAGGTTGTCCTATGATACGCAGTGCTTCTTCCAGGACAGCCTCAGTTGGAGCATCGATGATCCTCGCATAGTCAGTATGTTTCTGCCCCTTGAGGCCATAGGCTTCATTGATAGCCTTGGCTGAAAAGTCAACCTCAAGCCCCCTCACCGTGGACAGGCCATCCTCAGGATGCGTCAGATTCGCATAGAAGTCGTACACCATGCTGGAGTAGGCGGGGATGGGCGGTCTGCACAGCTCTTCCCAACCGTGGTTGGTGATCCCTGCGCGCAAGAATTGCGGCAGGTCTGCCAATGCATCAAGGAACCCCTTCTCATGGAGTAGGTCCATTTTCCTCAGTTCATTGCCCCTTGATTCGGCGTCTGAAGACACATACCTCACAGATTGAGGCTCATCTTCGGGGTATAATTTGGCTTTCCCCTTTTCCCTGGCCTTGGCTGATTCAGCAGCCTCGATCTTTAGCTTCTTCAAAGAAGGCTCACTGCTGACCTTCCTTTTCTTGGATTTCTTTGAAGCTTTTGGCCGTTTGGCCTTGACAACCTTGGGGGCTTTCTTCCTCAACCGTGCCCTGGTGGTGATCTGCTGGAGGCAATCCCCCAACGTCTCATCCATTGAGTCGTCCCCCTTTGCTGGGCTATCGGGGCAGACTTCCCTCAAAGGAGAGAAAACCTCTTCTTCTTCAGCCGTTTCTTCGCCCGACGTTGATTCTTGATGTTCTTCCCTTGGAATTTCAGGCTCGGGCGTTTGCGATGATGGCGATGCCTCAGGGCTTTGTGGAGGTGGAGAGAGCTCAGGGCTCTGTGGAGATGGAGATGGCTCGGGGCTTTGTCTGGCCGTCTCATAGGATGGACGACCACTCCCTTGACTCTCCACAGTGGGAGTCTTCTCCTTGATCGGTGCATCTTCGACCGCCATCTTCCACTTTCTCTTCTTGGGCGTACCTGCTGGTTCAGATGGACCAGCAGGGATTTCGGTCACCACCTTCCACTTCTTCTTGCGGATAGGAAGCTTGGAAGGTCGTTCGGGTCGCGCAGCTTCGGCATCTGCCAAGGCAAGTAGTGCCTCTCTCGCAGCTGCCTCTGCGTCGGTCGCCTTCTTCTTGGAAGCAGATCTTTCAGCCCGTGTAAGCACCATTGTCGAATCGGAGAGATCTGAAAAGAGGAGTTGCAGAGGAAGAAGAAGATAGATTTCTTGAAGTCCAACGAATGAAGGAAGCGTACGGCCACAGCTGTTCTAACGGCTATTTGTAATCAAGTGAATCCCAACGGCTATTTCTGTTGCGGTTTCAGCAAATCTACCGCAATTAAATGGCCGTTGGAGATTTTTCTTGATTTAAATGCCAAGATTCTCATACTTAATCTTTGATCCGGCCCGATATCTTCCCCGATTCTTTACCCTTGATTCATCTCCTTGATTTTCTCTTTTGATCCCCTATAAAAACGTACAAAATTAACAACAAATTCGTAATAAAAATAACACATAAACATACAAAAATAACAACCGAAGGAATAAAAACAGCAAAAATAAACTAAGGCATAGCCTCGTATGGACGAGCACAGTAATCACTCGTCTTCTCTCGGTCTTATTTTCAAGCTTCACATAAGAGGAAGGCCGAGAGAGTCTTCACATCTCCTTCCTCGTAGTAATGCTTCAAACGTGCACCATTGACCATGAACGGTTGCCCGTGCTGCAGGTTCCTAATCTCAATTGCACCATGAGAAAACACATTAGTTATAACAAAAGGACCTGACCATCTGGACATTTGTTTGCCTGGAAATAATCTCAACCTGGAGTTAAATAACAAGACATGCTGGCCTTTCTTAAAGTCCTTAATCCTAAGTCTACTGTCATGCCAAATTTTAGTTTTTTCCTTATACATTTTAGCATTTTCATAGGACATATGTCTCAGCTCATCAAGCTCATGTAATTGCAGAGACCGCAATGTTCCCGCATCGGTCACGCAATAATTCAGCTCTTTTACGGCCCAAAATGCTTTGATTTCCAATTCGAATGGTAAGTGACATGCTTTGCCATACACAAGTCTATAAGGAGACATACCTAGGGGTGTCTTATATGCAGTCCTATATGCCCAAAGTGCATCCTCTAACTTAAACGACCAATCTTTTCTATTGGGTTTGACCACTTTTTCGAGTATGTTTTTAATCTCCCTATTTGATATTTCAGCTTGTCCATTCGAATGTGGATGGTAAGGGGTGGCTACTCTATGTCTAACGTTGTACTTAGCCAGCACTTTTTCCATAGCTTTATTAATAAAGTGTGTCCCTTCATCACTAATTATAGCACGAGGTGTACCAAACCTAGTAAAGATATGTCTATTAAGGAACTTAATGACTGTCTTGGCATCATTTGTTGGACATGCTATGGCTTCTACCCATTTAGATACATAGTCTACAGCTACAAGTATGTAAAGGTTACCTGCTGATGGGGGAAATGGTCCCATGAAGTCAATGCCCCACACATCAAAGAGCTCCAACTCTAAGATGTAAGTGAGAGGCATCTCATCCTTCCGACTAAGGTTACCTGTTCTCTGGCATTCATTGCAGCTGTGTGCATGGTCGTGGGCATCTTTGAAGATCGTGGGCCAATAGTAGCCACTCTGGAACACCTTTGCAGCTGTTCTTTGGCCACCAAAGTGTCCACCATAGGGAGATGTATGGCGGTGCTGCAGCACAGACTTCGCTTCAGCAGCTGACACACACTTCCTTAGTAAACCATCTGCACATGTTTTGTAGAGTGTCGGATCATCCCATATGAATTTCCTAGCTTCATGTAGGAACCTCTTCTTCTCTTGTCCTCCCTTGAAAGTTGGTAGTACCTGCGAGGCAAGGAAGTTAGCAATATCAGCAAACCAAGGTTCCTCATCGTTATCACGATGTGCCAACACAAAGACATGCTCATCGATAAAGGCATCAGAAATTGCGGTTTCCGCAATTTTATCGCAATTATGCTGCAATCGAGAAAGATGATCCGCAACCACATTTTCACATCCTTTCTTATCTCTAATGTCTAGATCAAACTCTTGCAACAACAATACCCATCTAATTAACCTAGGCTTAGCATCAGCCTTCCTCATAAGGTATTTTAGTGCAGAGTGATCAGTGTACACAATGGTCCTAGTGCCTACAATGTAATTCATAAACTTCTCATAGGCAAACACCACAGCTAGCATTTCCTTTTCCGTGGTTGTGTAATTACATTGTGCCTCATTTAGTGTCTTACTAGCATAGTATACAGGGTGTGTTAGTTTATCAATCTTTTGTCCTAGCATAACCCCTACTGCATAGTCACTCGCATCACATAACATCTCAAATGGAAGGTCCCAATTTGGTCCTACTATAATAGGTGCTTTGACTAATGCTTCCTTAAGGGTTGTCCAGGCTAAGAAACATTCTTTTGAGAAGATGAATGGCTTATTCAGCTCTAGAAGCTCACACAGAGGTTTAGAGATCTTTGAAAAGTTCTTAATGAACCTTCTATAGAAACTTGCGTGTCCTAAGAAACTTCTAATAGCTTTCACATTCTGAGGTTCCACTAACTTCTCTATTATTTCAATCTTGGCCCTATCGATCTCTACTCCTGCTCTAGACACTCTATGACCTAGGACTATCCCTTTTTCCACCATAAAGTGGCATTTCTCCCAATTAAGGACTAGGTTGGTCTCCTCACACCTAGCTAGGACTTGTCCTAAGTTCTCTAAACAGTTTGTAAAAGAATCACCAAAGACTGAGAAGTCATCCATAAATATCTCTATCATGGATTCATCTAAGTCAGAGAAAATGGCCAACATGCACCTTTGGAAAGTTGCTGGTGCATTGCATAAGCCAAAAGGCATTCTGCGAAAAACAAATGTTCCAAAGGGACATGTGAAGGTTGTTTTCTCCTGGTCCACAGGGTCTATGGTGATTTGGTTATATCCAGAATAACCATCTAGAAAACAGTAGTAGGCTCGGCCAGCTATTCTATCTAACATATGGTCTATAAATGGTAAAGGAAAGTGATCTTTTTTTGTTTCTTTATTCAATTTTCTATAGTCCATACAGACTCTCCATCCTGTAATAGTTCTAGTTGGAATCAGTTCATTGCTCTCATTCACTACTACAGTCATCCCCCCCTTCTTAGGTACACATTGTATTGGACTCACCCACTGACTACTAGCTATAGGGAAGATTACACCTGCATCTAACCATTTTATTATCTCTTTTTTAATTACCTCCTTCATAGAGGGGTTCAACCTACGTTGGTGATCTACTCGGGGTGTATGTTCTTCTTCCAATATTATCTTATGCATGCAGTAAGAAGGACTCATACCTCTAATGTCAGCAATCGTCCATGCAATAGCCTTTTTATGTTGCTTAAGTAATAATATCAACTCAATTTCATGCTTTTCACTCAATTTGGACGAAATAATAACAGGCAAAGTATCATCACTTCCTAGATATGCATACTTAAGATGTTCAGGCAGTGGTTTTAATTCTAAGATAGGTGGATGCTCAATGGATGGTTTCAATGGATTCATGGATCTTTCAGTCAAGTCACTAGTCATACAAACATGCTGAGGTTTATCCACATGTATATCCATTATTTCAGAAATATTTAAGTCAGTTACATCTAATTGTACATAATCATTGGCATGCTTAATCAGTAGTTCATGCTCAAGCTGTTCTTCCATTAGTGAGTCTACTATGTCCATACTTGCACAAGATTCAGAGTCAGAAGGATACCTGAGTGCTTTAAAGACACTAAACTTAACCTCCTCATCATGAACCCTCATGGTGAGCTCACCTTTCTGGACATCAATCAAGGCCCTACCTGTGGCTAGAAATGGTCTGCCTAATAGGATGGGGACCTCCTTGTCTGCTTCATAATCCAGAATGATGAAGTCTGCAAGAAAAATGAACTTGTCAACCTTGACAAGAATATCCTCTATCTTACCCTCAGGGTAGGCTATGGATCTGTCTGCCAACTGCAAGGTGACAGTGGTAGGACGTGCTTCCCATATTCCAAGCTGACGGAATAGTGATAGGGGCATGAGGTTTATGCTGGCTCCCAGGTCACAAAGAGCTCTGCCCACGTGCTTGCCTCCCAACTCCACTGGTAAGGTGAAGGAACCAGGATCCTTCTCCTTCTTTGGTAGCTTCTTTTGGAGTATAGCACTGCACTCCTCAGTGAGGTTCACTGTTTCAAATTCACCAATAATTTTCTTGTTAGTGATTATATCCTTCAAAAACTTAACATAAGAAGGCATAGATTCCAAAACCTCTACAAATGGAATATTAACATGCAGTTGTTTAAGAATTTCTAAAAATTTGTTAAAGTGCACTTCCTGTTCTTGTTTCTTCTTTAGCCTTCTAGGGAATGGAGGTGGTGGCACATATGTATAATAGGTTCCAGCCTCGCCCTTGTTGTGCTTGTTGGTGGTTGACCTTGGTTAGGCAGAGAATCCAGTGGAGCACTAGACTCTTCATTCTCTACTCTCTTTGGTGTTTCTCCAGTGTTGCTCACCAATGGTCTTCCACTGCGAAGTTCAATTGCTTGAACTTGCTCTTTACCATCCCTTCTAGGCACCTCAGTGTCAGCAGGCAGTCTACCTTGGGGCCTACTTTTGAGTTCATTGGCTAATTGCCCTATTTTGTTCTCTAGGCTCCTAAGAGTGGCTTGCTGACTTTGTAGAGTAGCATCATTCTTTGAAATATACTCCTTAAGTAGATTTTCTACAGATGACCCTATTGGTTGGTTATATGGTTTTTGATACATGGATTGGTTATTTTGGGGAGTGAAACCAGGTGTTCCACTCGGCCTTGGTTGGTTTGGAGCTTGGTTAGTATTCTGTTGCCCACCTAAAGAAAGATTTGGGTGGTTCCTCCAACCAGGATTGTAAGTGTTAGAGTAGGGATTGTTCCTAGGCTGCTGTTGGCTTCCAACATAGCAGACTGAGGCTGGATTCCCAGGACAGTATTCATACAGGTGCCCTTCCCCACAGAATCCACAGATCAGTGTCTCACCTTGACTTGTTTGTGCCCCCATTGAGATGGCTACTGCGGTGTTGACACTGGATTGGAGATTGGTTTGAGCCATTTGTTTGACTAGGTTGGTCAGGGCGTTTATTTGGTTGCTCATTGCACTCAGAACATCTTGTCTTGAGCTCTCCTAGGCTCAACTGGATCATCTGACCACATACAGTGAGATGCTGAGATCTTCTCCAGGATCTCATAGGCTTCATTATAGCTTTTAGAAAGCATGGAACCACCAGCTGACGAATTCAACACTTGCCTAGTGCTGGGGTTGCATCCTTTGAAAAAGACTTCTATTTGGATACACCATGGGATGCTATGGTGTGGACATTTAAGCAGAAGGTCCTTGAACCTTGTCCAAGCTTCGTGAAGAGACTCATTTTCAGCTTGTTTGAATTTAATGATGTCATCACGAAAGTTTGAATTCCTATCAGGTGGAAAGTATTTGACTAGGAATTTCTCAGCCAGATCTGTCCAATTGACAACTGATCCGGAAGGTAATGAGTTCAACCATGTTTTGGCTTTATCTCTTAACGAGTAAGGGAAGAGGTAAAGCCTCAAAGCTTCTTGGGAAACTCCAGGGATAAGGAAGGTATCACTAACTCCTAGGAAGTTTCTTATATGGTTGTGGGGGTCCTCATTTTCCACTCCAAAGAATTGTCCCACAGTGGACAACATTTGGAACATTACTGGCTTTAACTCGAATGAGTTGACAGTAATTTCAGGGCGTATGATGCTTGGGTTTAGCTCCCCAGGCATGGGAACTAAGTAGGAGAGAATGACACTATCCTTGTCATTCGCTATTTCGATGGGGTTGCGAATGGTAGGTGCTGGATTTGGGTTTGTTCTATCCATTTCTATTTGATGGGATTGTGATGACTCAGTAGAGTCAGCAACGTTTCGAGGTATAAGGGGTTGGTTGAAGAGACGTTTCTTAGCTCTGTTTCTGGCCCTAAGTAATCTCTCAGGCTCAGGATTGAACTCTAGATCGCTACTTGAAGGCTCATTCATAAACTAACCCAATGGTACCTGCAAAAGAAATGAAAATAGATCAGCTCCAATAGATATTAAGATTTGTGGTTCTAACTTAACAAACTTCGTTTTCACTAAACTAAATCCCCGGCAGCGGCGCAAAAAACTTGTTGCGTGCTCAAATGTTTAAAAGAAATATGCAATGATAGAGCACTCAGAACATGCAACCATACATGATCTTGTAGCAAGTAATAAGTATTTTTTCATTCGTTTTCCCACATCGATTTATTCTTAGTTACTAGCGAAGTGTTTTGTTAAGTGAGAATGGGTGGATTAAATGAGGTAGATTTGGTTTTAATGTGCCTAATTACTAAGGAATATATAAAGGATGGAAGCATAAACAAGTGCAAGTAAACAATAAACTTGAATGTAAAGAGAACAATTAAACCGAAGAGAAGAAAAATGACTAAGGCAAATTTTACTTAAGGGAATTGCGGAAACAGCAATTATTTAGCAATGTTACTAACAGCGAAACGTGTGTAAAGTGTGGAAACAAGGGCTACTAACGACTCCTTTATAGGCTTTATCACACGATTCTCAAGCATTAGATCAACTTATCTGAAGGCTGAACACCGCTTGAAGATCAAACACCTGAAGACTTCACCGCTACGCGAAGCTGAAGATTCAACCTCGAGAACAAGTTGCGAAGCCCTCGAGTACATTTACATTTAAGAAAGAGAATCAGAGTATCAAATAATAGAGATTGTAATCCACTACGCACTGATACAAATACAAACATAAATACAAATCAAGATTCATTTACACGTGTTTAAATTTCCTTCGTCGAAATCTTCATGTAAACAAAATTCTACGCCCGGTGGGACCACTCTACCTCTCATCTCTCCCTCTCTCAACTAAAGTTAACAATGACATCGAAGAAAACAACATCCAGGTATGTCATTTCCAACATCCCTTACAAGGGACCTGCCACCTGCAGCTGCTTCATCAAAGAAGTTTCGCAGAGGGGCGAACAAACTTTTGTCATCGTGAGCAAAATTTACAAACGAATGACGGAGTCTTTGCAGGATGAGATAATCGTCAAGGAAAATCCCTTGTATGATGAACATGTCCCCTCCCCTGATCATTTGGAGAAAGTGTCTGATCCAAACGTAATGTCTGTAATGATGGCGAATGCACGCACTAACGATGAAGCGATGACTGAAATGAAAAAGAAACTAAACCTCCTGATAAAAGAAGTTGGAGACAGAGACCTCGAGATTTCCCATCTGAGGAATCAGATGCAAAGTCGAGAAGTTTCAGAGTCAAGTCTAACTCTGTGGCAAGAAAGAGTGACAAATAAAAGGTTGTCATCCAAGAAGACCAACCGCAACACTCGACTTCGGTTGCTTCCTTATCTGTCGAACAACTGCATGACATGATTACCAACACCATCAGAGTTCAGTACGATGGGCCCACCCAAAACTTCCTCTAGTATACCAAACCGTATACCAAGAGGATTGACAACTGGAGAATGCCCACCGGGTACCAGCCGCCGAAATTTCAACAGTTCGATGGGAAGGACAATCCTAAACAACACATTGCCCACTTCGTCGAAACGTGCGAGAACGCTGGAACTCGCAGAGCTGGTTAGGGAATTCGTCTGAACTCTGAAAGGAAATGCCTTCGACTGGTACACCGACTTGGAGCCCAAAACGATTGACAGTTGTAAACAGTTTGAGAGAGACTTCTTGAATCGCTTCTACAATACGAGGCGAACAACCAGCATGTCTGAACTCTTGCACGCTAACCAAAGGATGGGCGAGCCAGTCATCGATTTCATTATGCTAGAACCCTCACTCAACCAACTGCGAGGGTCCCGACCCCAACTAGAGACGCAGCGGAAGAATGACTTAAACAAAAGCCTAAAACTGGTTGAGGACCTTTAACAATCAATAAGGAACAAACCGAGAGAGAAAATATCAAACACTTTGAATTTTCATTCTGCCCGAAAAATCGATCGATAAACACATTTATCGATTAGTAAACCAATCGGTAAAGGTCAACCAATAAATGGTTGACCGATAAACTGATCGGTAAAACTCAAGAAAATGCACCGGTATATATCACATATACACCGGTATATTTTCTACCAAAGAGAACCCGACCGGTAGAAACGGTGTAAACATACCCGTAAATATCATATATACATTGGTATATTTTATACCGAGGAATTCATGACCGGTATATATTGTATATATACACCGGTATATATCATATATACATCGGTAAATATTATATAGAGGAATTCCTGACCGGTATATACCACCGCTATATATCACCGGTATATATGTCACCGGTAAATATTATATATTCCACAGGTATATACCACCGGTATATATCACCGGTATATATCATATATATACCGGTATATATTATACCGAGGAATTTCTGACCGGTATATACCACCAGTATATATCACCGGTATATATGTCATCGGTAAATATTATATATACCACCGGTATATATCACCGGTAAATATTATATATACCACTGGTATATTTTCCAGCGAAGAGAACTCTTTAGAAAAAGTACCGGTATATATCATATATACACCGGTATATATTGTAACAAAAATACCTTATTTTGACGTTCGTCTTCTCGTCTACCTCAGCACCTCTACTGCCCCCTCGAACTCTACCTTTCCTCTGGTCACGAACTCAGCACAGGCACCGTCGAGGACCACCCTTAGAGTAGTCCCAACTATTCTCGGGCTTAATAGCGGAGTAGTGGGACTCCTTGAGCTAAGGGGGTTTGTTGAGAGGGAGGAAGAAGGTGATGAAGCTTGGATGAGTTTGGATATGAGTTTACCAAGAACTTGATGAACAATTCATCAAGAACATGAAGAACTCAAACAACAAGCTCATAAACTTCAACAATTGAAATTCAAAATTAGAGGAATAAGTATAAACGACTTTACACTTACTTGGAGTTCTTTCAAAGAACAAACCTCTAAGATTCAAAAGTCCAAAGCTTCAAAACTTCATCAATCTCAAGCAACAACCAAGAACTTCTTCTTCAACCCTTGAAGATGAATGTTCGGTTGAGAGAAAAATAGAGAGAGAAAGTGCTTGAGAGAGAAGTCAAAAAACTCATTATTGGAAAAATGTTCCAATTCTCCAAAGATGGAGAATGAAAATGGATAATGGAATCCACATGGAGTCCATGCACAATGCGTGGCTCCATAGTGGATTCTTAATCATAATAATTATAAATAATTATTAATATTATAAATTATTAATTATAATTAAAACAATTTAAATTATAATATAATTTATTATTAATATTAATGTCAAATATTAATATTATAATAAACTATCCACTAATCCCAGTTTCCGAAAACCGACTATTCCAATATATGAATCAAAATTCATATTTTCCACGGGTTGACATTTAAATCATATTTAAATACGACTTCTTCCGATTATATATTTAAATCATATTTAAATACACAAATCCTCGAACAACAGACCCAAATTCGGATTTCTCCGAGTTCTATCCTATAGCCCTGCTATACCGCTTTATCCGAGCTAGCCAGGAGAACCTAAAGGACCTACAGATCATTAGCTCCAACGATACGAGATCATTCGGGCAAAACTCTTTTAACCCGAAACGATCAACATTTGTTAACTCCCAGAGACTCCACTATAGTCCGAGAGTTGCACTCTCCTCACTGTAGATATATTATGTCCTCTTGATATAATTGTCATGGGCAAGTCGACCCTTCACAAGTTGTCCGTAATCACAGCTGGGTCATATAAACCGCTTAACCCCTGTGTTACATCTTCATTCCTTAAGTTCCACTGACACCTCTAATGAACATATGATCAGCGGTCCAACCGACAGATCAGATCCTCTCTCAAGCTTGGAGAGAGTGCGTGCAAATTGTTCAAGACTAGATGTCAGCTATTAAGGGAACAATCTATCTACTAACCCTGAAGAGCGGGTTAAGAGTAAACTCCTTCTTGCTACACTATGTCCCCAGCTACCTATTGGACTTTATCCCTGAAATGATAAGTTGTTGAGTCGGCGCTAATGGGCCACTCTCACCCGTACAAATCTAAGGATATTGTCTAATAAGTAGGAGTTCATAGCAAGCTCAGGATTCAAATCGAGTTACCTAGGCCATCACAAAGTGAAATAGTCGGTCTCTTCAGTAAACGGTGTTATAAAGAGAGAGCGACTTTTTCGTGGTTCAGTCTTACGCAAACTCATCGCGTAGAACGCCCCCGCCCGCACATCTCGATGTGAAACGATTCAGATCACATCGTTCTGTGTAACACAGAGCAGGCCACATTCAATAGTGTTACCAGGAATAGGTACCCAGCCTAATCCATATACTATCGACCGTTTTGACTATAAATGCTAGAGCTTGATCCACAATCATGTCATACATGAAGCTCGAGAATTTGGCATACGTCAAGGGTTTTATGTATTGGTATAGATTAATGCAAAACACGTTTCACTTTATTCCGGTAAACGCATTTACCGAGTAAAACTAATAACTGATTATTCTAAATAGAATATTTACAAACATAGTTTACAAACCACGAGTTTAAGGACATTAAACCCAACACATTAACCGTTGGAGATCGTTGAGTCTTGACTGCAAAGACCGAATCACTGAAGTGTCTGCGATCGAGATGTGCATCAGTGGCATGCATTGAAGACTTCACTACATCCTGCAAGAGATAAAGCCCCACACATTTGAGAAGTTAGCAACTCGCGCTCATGATATGGAGCTGAGTATTGCCAATAAAGGAAGCACAGACCTCTTAATCTCCGACATAAATAAAATAAATAAGGAAATGAAGGACGTTGGGAAGATCACGAAGAACGTCGTGAAAGAATCTATGGTCGTCAACACGGCCCCTTTAAGGTTTTCCTCCAAAGGAAAGGAAAACAAGACGGAAAAAAAATGACAGAGGCGAGAGACGTCGCCTTACTTTAAAAGAGAGATAAGAAAAATTCTACCCATTTCCAAACTCTAACATTCTTGACATGTTAGAGCAATTGCTGGAAACACGACTCATCCAACTTCCCGAATGTAAACGATCGGAAGAGTTAGGAGAGATAAATGATCCTAACTACTGCAAATATCACTGGGTCGTCAGTCATCCAATAGGGAAGTGTTTTGTTTTGAAAGAGTTAATCATGAGGTTAGCTAGTGAAAAGAAAACCGAGCTGGATCTTGACGAGGTAGCTCAGGCAAATCATGCCGCCGTAACAATGAACTCTAGCATTCAGTTACCCCTAGATTCATTTGAGAAACAAAAAGAAAGTCTGATCTAGTTTGGGACTTTCGAACCGATACTTGTTCAGTTCAGATGTAAAGTCCCAAAGAAGACTCCGCAGGTAAAACCTGAGCCCGTCTGAGATGAGGAGGAAGGTTGGATCGTTGTGACTCGCCGGAAAATACGGCGACAAAGATCTGTTTAGAAAGAAGTTCTCCTATTTCAAGAGCATAAACAAAAAAGTAAACTGCCAAAAAAGAAAGGGAAAAAGAGCACAAGGAGGCCTAAACTCGTCGTGGAGGAAAGCGAAATTCTTTCCAAAAGGATTCCTTAACGAATTTCAAGGGGAAACATTTGAAATTGTTGCGTGCCATGTTGTCAGCACGACGGAAGATGATGACGCCTCTCCACGTTCAGCCGAATTGGTGACGAAGATAGAGGATATACCCTCCTTCAACACAGCAAAATTGTTCTCACCGCCCCAAATGGCCAAGAGTACTTTCATCGACGCGTCGAGGGACTTCGACAGTTTGAGTATTCCAACCTCTACAGTGCATGCATGTGCACCATGTTGTATGACTATAGGTTTCACCGATCAAGATCTGATGCTTGGGTCGAAACCTCACAATAGACCTTTGTTTGTCTCAGGGTACATCCGAGAACAGAAGGTTTGTCGAATCCTCATTGATGATGGATCAACTTTCAATATAATGCCGAAATCGGTCATGAAAGAGATTGACATCCTAATGGAAGAGTTATATATCAAGTAGCAAGTTGGTAATCTAGGGCTTCAATCAGGGAGGACAACGAGCGATCGACATGATTCGCTTGGAGCTCATCATTGGGGACTTAAAAGCACATACCCCATTTCATGTTATAGATTCCAATACCACCTACAAAATATTATTAGGTCGCCCTTGGATTCATGGAAATGGGGTAATAAGTTCCACCTTACATCACTTCTTCAAATTTTATCAAGATTGTGTAAAAAAGATTGAAGCAGACACTAAGCCATTTTTAGAGGCCGAGTCTCACTTTGTGGATGCCAAATTTTACATAAATGATGGCAGCGTTGGGGAAATAATGCCGATAGAAATTCCTTTGATCAATAGGAATGGTAAACTCGACGTGAAAGAAAAAATTGACGGGGGAAAAGAATCTATCAAAGAAGAAAACGTTTCCAGTTTTCAAGAAAGCAAGACATCCGCCAACCTTACAAAGGCTAAGGCCTTGAAGGACGAAAAAGTGTCAAACCCTCCTGTTTTGCGCTACGTCCCTTTGTCCCGACGTAAGAACGGTGAATCACCATTTGCGAAATGTACGAAAATTTTTAAAGTTGGTGACATTAAGATTCTTGAACAAACCCTTGTCACCCCTCTTCTGAAGATAACGAAACATGAGGTCAGGAAGCCCAACGATACCCAGAAAGGGATGGTCGTGCCTGAGAGACGGACTTAAGAGGGATTCGATCCTAAAGCATATAAACTGTTAGCAAAATCAGGTTATGACTTCACAACTCACACTGAGTTCAAGGGCCATAAAATCTTCGAAGGCAGGCCAGAGCTTTCTTTGACACAAAAGAAGCTCCTAAAGGAGGGATACCTCTTACCGGCGTCAATAAAAGCGCTTGGATACAAGTCGCCCAAATCGGTCCGTATAACCAGAAAAGGGAAAGAAAAAGTGGTCAACGCTAATAACATAACGACAAAGGAGGTAGAAAACTCAAAACAAGAGGAAGTTGTCAAACCCAAAATCTCTATCTTTAAGCGCATCATGTCGCCGGCTACGCGCGCTTCGGCCTTCCAACGATTTAAAGCTGTTGTGACAGAAGAAGACAGTCCGCACTCAACATCTAACCCCATCAGGTCTTCCGTCTTTCAGGGGTTGAGTAAGCTGTCAGATGAGAAGGAAAGCACGATGTCCACTAAATCTCTCTCACGGTAGTCAGCATTTCAATGATTGAGTAAGCCGGCAGATGAGAAAGAAAATACGTTGCCCGATAAACCTCTCTCACGAACGTCAGCGTTGCCAAGATTAAGCGTGACCACAAAGAGAGATAAGAAACTTACATCCACTTCCATTTTTTATCGCCTCCTACACGAAGAGGCTCGAGACTTTGACCGATAAAGAGCTTAACAAGATAAAAGGGGATTGAGAAATCTGTAGTATCGTTCCCTCACGAATGAAAAGAAAAACTTTTGTTACCGTGAATACAAATGGTGCATTGAAGGTTAAACGACGCGATGTCATCATCATCAACCCTGCAAGAAAATGTGCAGTGGAGGAAGAGGGTAAAGCCTCTTGTTACCATATTAGTGCCGAGGAAGAAACGGAGGCCGAGATATCTGAAGAGGATGTTGAAGAGACACCACTGCCACTCGAAGATGGAAGTCAACCAACAGTTGATGAACTAAAAGAAGTTAATCTTGGTACGACTGACGAACCACGTCCAACCTTTATAAGCACATCACTTTCCGGTGAAGAAAAGTGCGAGTACTTGAGTTTGCTCATTGCGTACAAGGATGTCTTTGCTTGGTCGTATAAGGAGATGCCAGGACTTGATCCAAAAGTAGGTGTACATCATCTCGCTATCGAACATGGGTATCGACCAGTCAAACAAGCTCAACGACGTTTCAGGCCAGAGCTCATTCCCCAAATCGAAAATAAGGTTAACAAGTTAATTAAAGCGGGATTCATTCGCGAAGTAAAGTACCCGACGTGGATAGCAAACATTGTCCCCGTCAGAAAGAAGAACAGACAACTTCGGGTATGCGTTGACTTTCGCGATCTGAATAGCGCATGTCCAAAAGACGACTTCCCATTGCCCATCACTGAACTCATGGTTGATGCTACCACAGGACATGAAGCTTTGTCTTTCATGGATGGATCATAAAGGGTACAACCAGATTCGAATGACCCTCAAAGATGAAGAAATGACAGCGTTCTGGACTCCGAAAGGGATATACTGTTACAAGGTAATGCCCTTTGGATTAAAGAACGTCGGCGCAACTTATCAACGTGCCATGCAAAAGGTCTTCGATGATATGCTACATAAACATGTCGAGTGCTACGTCGACGATCTCGTAGTCAAGTCTAAAAAGCGACAGGATCACTTGGAAGATCTAAAGGTGATTTTCGACGTTTTAGGAAATACAAATTGAGGATGAACCCTCTCAAATGTGAATTCGATGTAACTTCTGGGAAATTCCTTGGTTTCGTCGTAAAACATCGAGTGATCGAGATTGATCAATCCAAGACCGACACTATTCAAAAAATGTCAGAGCCGCGAAACTTGCATAAACTAAGAAGTCTCCAAGGATGACTTGCTTATATTAGGAGGTTTATCTCCAATCTAGCAGGTCGATGCCAACCATTTCAAAGATTGATGAGGAAAGACACGACCTTTGAGTGAGATGAAGCATGTCAAAATGCCTTTAACAACATAAAGCAATATTTGCTTAACCCTTCTGTCTTGGGCGCCCCGTAGCAGGAAAACCATTGATACTCTACATTACTGCGCAAGAAAGATCGCTTGGGGCATTGCTTGCACAAAAAAGTGAGAAGGGTAAAGAATGTGCCCTCTACTACTTAAGTAGAACTCTCAATGGGGAAGAGCTGAATTATTCACCCATTGAAAAGATGTGTCTTTCGGTCTTCTTCGCCATTGACAAGTTGAGGCATTATATGCAGGCATTCACAGTGCATTTGGTGGCTAAGGTTGACCCAAGCAAGTATGTTTTGTCTAAACCAATTATCTCAGGTCGGTTGGCAAAGTGGGCAATCTTACTGCAACAGTATGACATTGTTTATGTTCCGCAAAAGGCGGCCAAGGGGCAAGCCTTGGCTGATTTCTTAGCAGATCATCTAGTGCCGTCGAACTGGAAATTATCTGACGACCTGCCTGGCAAAGAAATCTTCTACGCTGAAATTGCTGACCCTTGGACTATGTATTTTGACGGTGCAACTCGAAGATATGGCGCATGAGCGGGTATAGTATTCATTACCTCTGAAAAGCACATGCATCCGTATAGCTTCACATTTGGAGAGGTATGTTCGAATAATGTTGCTGAATATCAAGCGCTCATTATGGGTCTTCAAATAGCAATAGAAATTGGAGTGACCTACATTGAGATATACAAAGATTAAAAGCTGATAATTAATCAGTTGTTGCTCCAATACGTGGTGAAGCATCAAGATTTAATACATTACTTTAATTATGCAAGACGACTCCTAGAAAGCTTTGACAGTATGACGATATAACGCATATTCCAAGAGCTGAAAATGCAAAGGCATATGCATTAGCAAACTTGGCCACATCCCTGTCTGTCTCAGAAAGTGAAGTATTGAATGTCCCGATCTGTCAAAGATGGATTGTACCACCAACTGAAATAGAAAGTCAAGAAGCAAACATAATATCAGTCTTTGTGATTGAAGAAGAGGATTGGCGACAACCGATTGTAGATTATCTATAACATGGAAAACTTCCCACAGAGTCTCGGCGTAAGGCCGATATACGAAGAAGAAGTGCTTGATTCATCTACTATTAGGACACCCTTTTATCGGCGCTCCTATGACAGACTTTTTCTTCGATGCCTAGGAAAAGAAGAATCGATAAAGGCATTAGAGGAAGCGCACTCAGGGGTCTGTGCTGCTCACCAATCGGGACCGAAACTTCATTTTCAGTTGAAGAGAATGGGTTATCACTGGACAACGATGATTCAAGACTCGATGGAGTATGCAAAAAAATGTGAGGCTTGTCAGTTTCATGCAAACTTCATACATCAACCGCTAGAACCCCTTCACCCAACCTTAGCTTCATGGCCGTTTGAAGCTTGGGGGCTTGATCTCGTTGGTCCAATAACACCTAAGTCCTCGGCGGGACACTCTTATATCCTCGCTGGGACAGATTACTTTTCAAGGTGGGACGAGGCGATTGCGTTAAAAGAAGCAAAAAAAAGGAAACTGTTGTGGATTTCATCCGAACCCACATCATTTACGGTTACGACATCCTTCACCGCATCGTAACCGATAATGGAAGATAATTTTCCAATAGTCTAATGGACAAGTTATGTGAGAAATTCAAGTTCAAGCAATGCAAGTCATCCATGTACAACGCTCCGACAAATGGATTGGCAGAAGCGTTCAACAAGACATTGTGCAACTTGTTGAAGAAAGTGGTCTCCAAGTCGAAAAGAGACTGATAGGAAAAGATTGGTGAGGCATTATGGGCTTACCGAACTACCCACCGCACTCCTACAGGGGTCACACCTTATTCCTTGGTCTATGGGGTCGAGGTTGTACTCCCATTAGAAAGAGAAATCCCTTCCTTAAGGATGACAGTGCAAGAAGGGTTAACTACAGAAGACAATTCAAGATTGCATCTCCAAGAATTGGAAGCACTCGATGAAAGAAGGTTAGATGCTCAGCAAGCACTGGAATGCTACCAAGCGTGAATGACAAAGGCTTTCAACAAAAAATTGAAGCCTCGATCATTTCAAGTTGGCGATCTAGTACTAGCGGTTCGAAGACCCATTATCACAACGTAACACACAAGGAGCAAGTTCACCCCTAAGTGGGATGAACCCTATGTTGTCAAAGAAGTCTACACAAATGGCGCATACAAGATCGTGGATCAAGACGGGTTAAGGATTGACCAAATCAACGGCAAGTTTCTCAAGAAATTTTATGCATAAAATGTAATACTCCTTAATGTAAGAGTATAAACTATGGCAGCGTCGAGCCAACGTCTCGACGCTAGCTCTTGGGTTTGTGCATTTAATTTCCAACTTTTGCACCTCTAAGCTCCCTTTGGCATCTCTTCTTGACTCGGACACTCTCCAAAGCTTCTAAATCACCCGAAATAGCTCCGAAACTAGTAAATGAACTTCTTGAGCTCTCCATCGTGAAATACTTGTAATAAGGCCAATTAACTATTATTAAGCACGGTAATTAGCTATATTAGGGACATAATAATAGCTCTATTTTAGAGCTATCAACCTCTCACCCTACGTCGACGCAAATACAAACTCGCCAATTATGTAAAATGTTACACAAATTAACTGAAGGAGAAGCTTCCCCTATATCATTTGGCACGTCTTGGTAGAACCCAAAATGAAGACCAAATCGATACGGACTGTATGATTCGATGGCAAATGATTCTCCATATCGCGCTGATAGATAGCACGATGAGAGACTCGAAAAGTATGAAGAATCTTCAGAGTCGAAGATGGTTTCATTCTTTAAGATTTCATATTTATTCCTATTCTTGAGATTCACGTGTCATGTTATCGATGCGCCCTCATTGATCAGTTCATGAGCTTCGAATTTATCTAGATATCTAGCCCCACCTTCGCTGGAAAATTCAACCATCCCTGGACCTTGGACCTCCTCAGGAGTTTTATGATGGGTATTAAAATAATGAGCTAACCAGCCAATAATGTAGTGCACTTGGAGACAAGTTTCCATACGGCCAACCGAATTAGAAGCCCTTGAGATTTTGCCTAACCTGTGGTAAAGGTTAGCTAAGACAGGAATGGCAAGACTAAAAGTTTTTGCCTCGGCCATCATACATGCAATTTTGAAAACGCCTGGGCGAATGTGGTGAGCAGTTGCCTGAGGAAATAGGAAGGCGCAGAGTCAACAACATAAAAAGGCGGCCAAATGTGTCTTATCCTTCCATCCTTCTTCAATGTTGAAACTATGGAACATGTTACGCTCATGCTCTGACCATTCACGATATTTAATTTTCGTGTCGTCAAGGTTATGGGTCACGCTGGAGCGAGAAGTAGCCTTAGAAGCAGTTTTCTTCTTTGACCTCCGCGCTGGGATTTTGCCATATCGTTGGGCACCCTTAAACCAGAGTGAAATCCAATCACTAATGGCAACATGCGAATGGTCTGTCTTTTTAGCAGTCAACATGTAATACGCGCGAAATAAATGGTCACAACTTTTTGGGAGATGTCTGTCATGCCGCCTCGATCTAGTCAACTCTTTAAGACACGGAATGACTTCCTCGTAAAATTGTCCCTCGATAGGAAGACCCCAAAATTTCCAAAGGTCCCACAAGAAGATGGAAAGTTCCCCGACCTGGGTGTGAAGAGTGTTGGTTGCGGGGCACCATGCTTCACCAAAGGCTCATACCACGTCTTTATTGCGACCGTAAGTGTTGACACCGTATTTCGTCCGGCCTTGTTTATCATCATTTTGGATTTTTTACATAATTTTATGTTTTTTCGCTTATTTTTTAAGTATTTTTGGAGTTTTTCTTTAATTTCGTGTTTTTCAATCATTTTCGGGATTTTCGAGGAAATCACCAGAATCGTCTTTTGTTTGTGGATCGTTCAGGTGTCCAGGTTGTCGGTTTAGGGTTTCCAGTTCGGGATTCCATTTTAAGGTTTTTGTTTGAGGGTTTAGTGTTCAATTTTAGGTTTTCTTGTTTCAGGGTTTGGTGTCTAGGTCGCAGGATTCCGGGTTTAGGTCTTATTTTAGAATTCCAATTTGGGGTTTTCTAATTTAGAATTCCGATTTAGGGTTTCCAATTTAGAGTTCCATTTTTAGGGTTTCTAGTGAGAGAAGAAATGAAAGAGGAGGCAAAAAAATGAGGATAAGCCAAAAAGTTGTGGATCCCTAAGTTTAATAAAAAATCATTTTTCTCTCTCTCTAGTCTCTCTCCTACTATTCATCTTCTTCTCCAAGTTATCCCCCATCTCCTTCCCATGGCAACCTAACTCCGGCAAGACCCAAGGCGGCGGAGCTCCGGCAAGACCACGGCGGAGAGCCACCGCACGCGGCGGAGTTCTTCGTCTTCTCCAAACCGAACGGCGGGCTTCGTCTTCAAGCTCCTCCAGACGCACAGCGGAGCTCCAAGATCCGGCAGCAACCTCGAACCCAAGGCCACGGCGGCGCACGGTGGCGCGCTTCATCCTCTTCATCTTCCTCAACCTCCAGACGACGGCGCGACTTCGGCGAACCCAGATCGGGGCTCCACCTTCCTCAGACGACAACGGCAACATCTCCACGTCTTCTCCAGCAGCCCGAACCAGCTCCGACGGAATTCGTCTTCTCCAGCAACCCAGACGGCGACGCATCAACAACCCAGATCTTCATCTCCTTCACGAACGTGCAGCTGACCTCGGCTCAATGACGGCGGCGGACATCTTGAACCACGGCGGACGAACCAGCAGCTGAAACCCGAACGAGCGGCGTTCTTCTTCAACCCAGACGGCGTTCGATCTCTTCGGACCTCTCCGGCGAGCTCCACCTTTCTCAGACGACATCGACAACCACGGGTCTTCATTTTCAGCCTCTAACCAGCGGTGGATCTCACCGACGAACCTCACGACGAACCCAGACGGCGATGAACGGCGGCGCAGCCTCGGGCCAATGGCGGCGTTCTCGAACCCAAGGTGGCGCGCGACGGTTGTCGGAGCTCCGACGGCTGAGGAAGCGTGGGTATTTCGTGGGTAAAACGAATTTCTTTTTTATTTTATTATTGAAATTACTAAAATGCCCCTGTCTTTATTTTATTTAAGTTTGGCTAATCTATTTTATTTCATATATACCTCTGTATATTCAGTATATACCCTACTTGCTCTACCTTGACTATATCGCATGTGTTTGCTGTATGGGGTCAATATTGCTACTATCTTGATAAGTGTGCTGTGTATCTGAGTATATCGGAGTAGTCGGGATGTTGTTGCATTGTTTGAAGTTCATATATCCCCACCGTTTGCATGATATATACCCCTGTTTATATGCATATATCCCCACTGTTTGCATGATATATACCCCTGTTTATATGCATATATCCCCACTGTTTGCATGATATATACCCCTATTTGAACACATATATACCCCTGCATGTTCGATATATACCTTGATATGCTTTTCTGTTTATATACCTAGGTTATATCGCATAGGCCTGCTGGTTTATTTAGTTTTAGTTTTTAATTCTTAAGTGTGTTTTCGGGTTTAGTTATATTAGCTTGCGCGTTTATTTAATTATCGCTTTATTTTCGTTATTTTCTTTCTCGTTAGTTTGTGCGCAGTATTTTAATATTAATTTGTAAACCCCGGGAGAGATGAAGGACTGTTCCTTTCATCTCGAGGGTACTTTAATTTTAATTTGTAAACCCCGGGAGAGATGAAGGACTGTTCCTTTCATCTCGAGGGTACTTCAATTTTAATTTGCAACCCCGGGAGAGATGAAGGACTGTTCCTCTCATCTCGAGGGTATTTTAATTTTATTGAAATCCCGGAATAAATAGGGTTTCCCTATTTTTGAGGATTTATCATTACAGCCATTATGCGCTAATTATAAGAACACCCTTGTTTTAAAAAAGAGGTTTTCATTTGATTTTAAAACTGGACTTTTAAATTGAATTTTGATTTACTCTTTAAAAATAAAAGATTGTTATTTCAAAACATGTTTTAAATTAAATTTTAAAAATGGTTTGTTTTCAAAGCAAAAATTGTTTTAATTTTAATTCAAGTTTTAATCAAATTTCAAATTGAGACATTGTTTTATTTTTTTATTGTTTATTTTATTCGTTTGGGACCATTTGAAATTAGCTAGATAATTTAGATAAAACGTTTTGGCTACCGTTTTTAAACGGGATGTTGTAGGGTGCTAGCACCTTCCCTACACTCAACCGACCCCCGAGCCTCGTCTTTTTACTTCGTAGACCGTATTTTTAAGGTGACCAATCACACCCTAAATGATTGGTGGCGACTCCAGTTTTTTGTGAAAACCCCTGTTTAACAGAAGGTTGTCGGCCGCTCCGCGTCGCAAAAACGTTGCGACAGTAAGTATAGAGCGAAGCCATCACAACATCTAGCAGACAACCATGGCGAAGTGTTTTCTTGCTGCGACCAACGACAAGCTCCAACCACTCCCAATATTGAGGAATAAAAATGAATTCCCTAGGAATCTTTAATGCTGAGCCACAACGAGTGGCACCATCGATAATTCGGCGTCCCAATGTTAGCTCGGGAGTGTGACTGGGTTCTTGGCAGTGGAGCGCAGAGCCTAACGTCCACACCATAGAAGGGGAACCCTGACCCAAAGGTTTTTCTGAGGACCAATTTTACAAACGACTTGGTTTTCCTAGTGACGACCACTTGTTACAGTAGGCACCGATCTTTGGTTCTTCTACCAGGAGGCTAACTCCGAGTCTTAAGGATTGATGTTCATCTTGTTGGAGCGATATGCGCAGCGGAAGCGATTTTGGACCGATGATACTCTAATTACATCAATTTAACAAATAGAAAACATGCTCAAACGACGGAAAATAAGAAATTAGAATTACATAACCTTGTAGTTCCAAATTTCTTCAAGTCCGCCGGTCGTTCCTCGTCACGAACTCTTCCGACCTCTTCTCACGAACGCCCCGAGGACCACCCCAGATAGTCCCGCTATCCTCAGCGTCGAGCAACGGAGTTGTGGGACTCCGAAACTAAGAGAAAATAAAAGAAGAAAAACTGAAGGAAGAAGAGGAAGAAGAATAAAGGTTGAGATTCAAAAATAAAAGCTGAGAAAACAAACTTCAGCTTCGTATACCCCTCTGCCTCAATTGAATACACCTTCAATTCCATACTCATCAAAATAGCCAACATGTTATATATATAAATTATATATAACTTTTATATATATATATATATAATTATTAGGGAAATTGTAACAAATGTCAATTTAGAATATAATAATTAAAAATATAGCACTTTTTTTAAAAAAATTGCGGATATGGCAATTTCTATCACTGATAGTATGGTCTATCGCTGATAGAAGTCTATCGCTGATACTGGTATTTTTTATAAAATTTTGTCAGTGATAATAGTCTATCAGTGATAGAAGTCTACACTGATAGAAGTCTATCAGTGATAGTCATAAAGTCTATCAGTAATAGTCATAAAGTCTATCACTGATAGCCACTGATTTTTTGACATATTTGCAAAAGGTTTTAAACTTTGCTAAATTTGCAATTATTTTGGGCCTGATTGCTGTTTCTGCAACCAGCCCTAATTATTAATTAAACTTTTAAATTAATAAATATTATTTAATTCAATATGAAATATTAATTAAATAATATGACTAAACCCGGTTTTTCCGAAAAATTGACTTTTTTCAAATGAATCTTATTCATGTAATAGGTCATTCTCATATTTAAATCATATTTAAATATGTTCATCATCCTTCCATAACCCGAATTTGAACAATTCAAATTCTTTTTCTTTTTCCTTTTCTCTTGTACTGTTGCACGACGTTATCCGAGCTAGCCAGGAGAACCTAAAAGACCTACAGATCAAGAGCTCCAACGATACAAGATTATCCGGTCAAAACTCTTTTAATCGAACTAATCAACATTCGTTAACCCCCGGAGACTCCATGATAGTCCGAGGGTTGCACTCTCCTCACTGTAGATATATTATGTCCTCTGATATATATTTTGTTTTATGTCCTAAAACACGTGGTTTGTAAACTGTTATGTTTGTAAATATTCTATTTAGAATACAGAGTTATTTGTTTTATTTAGTAAAAGAGTTTACTAGAATAAAGTGAAACGTGTTTGGTTTAACCTATACCAATGACCAACACCCTTGGCTGAATATGAGTATTTGAGATTCATGTATGACATGATTGTGGATCAGGCTCAGGTAGTCAGTAAAAACAGTCTATAGTATACGGATAAGGTTGGGTACCTTATCCTGGTAACACTATTGGATGCAGCTCACTTTGTATTGTACAAAACGATGTGATCCGAATCGTTTCACATGGAGATGTGCGAGTGAGGGCGTCCTGTGCAAAGAGTTTGCATAAGATCGAACCGCGTATTAAGTCACTCTCTCTTTATAACTCCGTTTACTGATGAGACCGACTTATACATAATGATGGCCTAGGTAACTCGATCTCAATCCTGAGCTCGCTATGAACTCCTGCTTATTCGATAGTATCCTTTGACTTGCACGAGTGAGAGTGACCCTTAAGCGCCGACTCAATAAGCCTACCATCTTGGGGATAAAGTCGAAAAGGTAGCTGGGGACATAGTACAACAAGATTGGAGTTCACTCCTAACCCGCTCTTCAGGGTTAGTAGATAGGTTGTTCCCTTAATAGCTGACTCCGGGGCTTGAACAATTACCGCGCACACTCTCATGAGATGAGAGAGTTAACTGATCTGTTGGTTGGACCACATATCTATTGTTCATTAGAGGTGTCAATGGTACTTAAGGAACAAGACGTAATGCAGGGGTTAAACGGTTTTAATGACCCAACTGTGATTACGAACAACCTGTGAAGGGTTGACTTGCCCGTGACGGTTATATTAGAGGACATAATATATCTACAGTGAGGAGAGTGCAGCCCTCGGACTATAGTGGAGTCTCCGGGGATTTGACGAATGTTGATTAGTTCGGTTAAAAGAGTTTTGACCGAATAATCTCGTATCGTTGGAGCTCATGTACTGTAGGTCCTTTAGGTTCTCCTGGCTAGCTCGGATAACGCCGTGCAACAGTATAAAAGAAAAGAAAAAGAAAAAGAATTTGAATTGTTCAAATTCGGCTTGTGGAAGAATGATGGACATATTTAAATATGATTTAAATATGATTTAAATATGTGATTGGCCTAAAACATGAATAGGATTCATGTGTAAAAAAGTCAGTTTTCGGAAAACCGGGTTTAGTCATATTATTTAATTAATATTTGATATTAAATTAAATAATAATTAATAATTATATATATATTTTTTATTTATTAAAAAATTTAATAAATAAAATTATTATTATTATTTTTAATAATAATAATATATATATACTTTCGTCTTCATCAGAGAAGGAATGAATTGAAATGTTTCAATTCAATTGAATTGCAAGCAGGGTTCACGTTTTTAGAAAGAGAAAAAATTAAGAAAAGTTCTTATTTTTATTTTGAACTCCTTTGTTCCTTCATTCTTCTTCTTTCTTCCTCTTTTTTTTTCTTTTCTCTTCTTTTCGGAGTCCAACAACTCCGTTGCGCGGCGCCGAGGATAGCGGGACTACCTGGGGTGGTCCTCGGGGCGTTCATGAGAAGAGGTCGGAAGAGTTCGTGACGAGGAACGTGCGGCGGAGCTTGAAGAAATTGGAACTACAAGAGTATGTATTTCTAATTTCTTAATTACGGCTTTGGAGCATGTTTTTATTTGTTAAATTGATGAAATTAGAGTATCATCGGTCCGAAATCGCTTTCCGCTGCGCATGTCGCTCCATCAATTGGTATCAGAGCGATTTTGTGATTAACTCAATTTGCATCAATTTAAGTTGGTGGGTATTTTAATTTAGAAATTGTTTCTGAATTTGCGTCTAAAGTGAATATCGATTTTTGCATAATTTCTTTTTGAATTTCAAAATTTGTAATTGCCCGATAATGTATGGGCTATAATGTGTGCTTAAAAGTATGTATTTTTAGAGTCATTAGAGTCCATATACGTTTCTTTGTGAAAGAAGCTCGAGTTTGAAACTCGCCGAAATGTTCGGTATAAGTTCAAACTCGTTCTAGGCAATACGAGGAGAAATTCGAAGAGAAATTGGCCGAAGCGTTCGGGGAAGCAAGCTGGTCAAAGGCGGTGCGAAGAGTTCGAAGTCCGTTCAAGACTTAGCTTGTTGTTCAATGTTGCGTGCTCAATGTGTACAAGAAATAAGCAATAAGAGAGAGAGAGCACTCAGAACATGCAAGCATACATCATCTTGTAGCAAGTAGTAAGTATTTTTTCATTCGTTTTCCCACAGAGATTTATTACTAGCTTCTCGTGAAGTGTATTGTTAAGCAAGAATGGGTGAATTTGATGGGGTAGAATTGGTTTTAAGTTGTCTAATTTCTAAGGAATATGTAAAGGGTAGCAACATAAACAAGTGCAAGTCAATGATAAACTCAAATGTAAAGAGAAGAGATTAATAAACGAAGAGGAAAATAGCTAAACAGAATTTTTAACTTAACAGAATTGCGAGAACAGCAATTTTACCGCAATGTTACTAACAGCGAAAGTGTGTAAAATGGAGAAACAAGGGCTACTAACGACTTCTCTATTGGCTTTTTCACACGATTCTCAAGCATTAGATCAACTCACTATGCATCAAACTAACTCATTCTCATGTATCTTCCGATTTCATGCATTAGATCCTTTAGTTTACTCATGTCCAAGTAAGGTCTTAAGCATCTTGTTAAAACAGCAAGTTATGATTTGTACTAGGAAAACGCCCTAGGTCGTTTTCTGGCTACCTTGAGAGGCTAGCATGAGTGTATGACTCTGAACTCTTACTCCTTCCAGAGGTTAGGAGTTCTTTGGACAAAATGGATGGCCAATCGAAATTGCCCGTGGGATGAAGCTTACATACAATCAATGCATTTGAGAGCTATCCTACATGCTTGGTTCACGTGTTTTAGCCTATAGTATTGTCATTAGCATGCCCCTATGTTACTTAGTTACTCATGGATGTAGAGAGAACAAAAATAGTAGATGAAGTAGGCATGCTTAGAAGAAGATTAAACTTAAAACAACAAGGAAAACCAGTAGACAGCAAAGACAAGAAACTGTGAAATAATGAATTGTGCCTCTGATTAATCAAGCGTTTGAACTAAACAAATGAAGACTTAAAGTTACTAACATAAAGACAGAAAGCAACGAAATGGAATGGACTAACTAATGGAAAAGAAATGACAACAAACGGTGCTGGAAATGAAAACTAAAGACAGAAAGCAAGTAAAGTGAGCTTGAACGCCTCGCCGCAGACGCCTCGGCTGAAGGGAGAGAAAGGTAAGCCTTGCTTGGATGAATCCAATCAGGAGAGAAGATGAATCAGATTGTCGACTCCAACAGCTGAACCTCTCAAACCAACAGACGGAGAAGAGGAAGAATGGAAAACACTGCGCTGCGAAGAGACTTCTACGCTTTCGGATGATGATTAAACCTTCCTCTTTGACCTCCTTTTATAGTGTTCTGCATGTGCGATTGGGCCAAGGAGAACCATCCATCCTCAACGTCGTACTTCAAAATGGATGGAGGAGAAAGAACGAATCCCTGAAATATCGGATTACAACAGAAAAAGGTTAGCCAACTTACGGATTTCACTTAAAACATTGCGGTTTTAGCAATGTTTCCGCAATGCTTCCGCACTGCACAATTTTCATTCTTTTTCCTTCGTTTTTCATTTATTTTCTTTCCTTTTGCACACAAGTCCTAATTTAGCTTCCTTCTTCTAATTCTCATATATAAGCATAGGTTTAAGCTAAATCCTATCAAAAACACCTAAGAGTGTACATCTTTCTAAGATAAATAAGTCCTAAAAAGGTCACTTTTGGAGACGTAACACACCCCCAAACTTAAGGTTTTGCTCGTCCTCGAGCAATCTAAGGACTTGCTTAGGCTGCTTTTTTTTTTTATCCTCTTTAACCACTTGCTGACTCCCCTACATTCCTATCTATAGCAGTGCTGTCCTGTGACACACTTCTAAGTTTACAACTATCCTCTTATTTTGCTTCTTCTGACTTTGCACGCCTAATACTCCTGCTGTTTCATTAACTCCCTACGACTGATCTACTTGCTTCTGTCATATCGTGCAGCTATCCCTAAGGTTTCAAATTCTACCTAGCTTTACCCCAGACTCAGTACATGCTTCTAGTTTTTACTTTTGAGCTACCTAGGATTCCTTAGAGTCATGTCAGTCTTAGTATTAACAGTGACAGTAGTACATTTAGAGAACAACCTAAACCCTGGCATCACTACATTGGACATACATTCATCTCCCTAAACAACCCTACAAGCTACAACTTTGTGCTCAGCTAATTGAGGATCAGAGTTCTTTTTATTCAGGACATCTAAGCCACAAAGCTGCAACTCCTAGGTATACATTCTTCTTCCCTATTTCTTCCTTTTTTCTTTCTTACTTTGGTGGAGCCTCTCCTTTGGTTGCCTTTTGATGCAATGCCACTTGTGGGTTACACACTTGGCACTGATTACTCAGCAACCTAAGAGAGACACCCCTCTTTTTCTATTTCTCATTTTTTTTTTCAGCTCATGCTTTTTTTTGTAAAGGAGAAGAAGAATGCTTATGCTTTAAGGGAGAGAGGAATGTTCCTAGGCCTAGGGTGGCCTCCCCCAAACTTAAACTACTCATTGTCCCCAATGAGTGTCTGAGGTGGCACACCCCCAAACTTATCCTAGAAGCATCTAGTCGAAAGTAAAACAAAGAGAATCTAAAAGCCCTAGGCATAGACAGAACATTCTAAAAGCAAACATCACAGCAGCATAAATTTATAAAAACAGGCAGGGAAGGACTTAAAGCTATGCATGTTGAGCACTTTTAAGAGGTTAATTTAAACTATCAAAGGTGTCTTATGACACTCATCCAACATGCATTTAGATAAGCTATATAAGGTGGTCAAGATAGCAGCAAAAGACAAAATTTAAACAGAACCAGCCTAGCTAAACAGTCAGTCAAAAACATGCATTCACTAATAAAAATTGCGGATTCCGCAATTATTTCGCAATGGATACAGGACAGATATATCAGTGATCAAGGCCCCTATGCATGCGCTTTCCAGTCATTTAAGCTATACAAAAAGGAAACTAAACTAATCTACCTATTCAGATACCATCTAACTATACTAAACAAATTTAAACAACAAAAATAAAGAACTAAAAACAGATCAAAATTTAACTCAAAACAGCAGAATTCACATGGTTCAACAAAAAGCAGTTTGATTATTATTTTTTTCTTTTAGGGAACAGAAATACTCCCTTGAGTGCCTATCAATCTAGCACTCAGATGTCCTCCTCATCATCATCCTTCCGTGGTCTTGGAGGCGCCCATGGAGTCAGTAGGTCCGTGGGGAACTCAGGGAAGATGCAGCCTAATTGGTCAGCGACATCTTTATCCCTTGCCTGCGCATATGTGGCCCATTGTGCCATCTTCTTTTGCAGATCCATCAGACAGGCCATTGACAGAGACTGAGCAGCAGCCAGGCCATCTAGCTCGAACTCCATGTTCCCCTTCCTTCGCATCCTCAAGGCAGTAGGCACCTCCAGGTGCCCCGTGTAGGCCAGCTGCCTTTCCATCCGCTCGATTCGTACCCCTGCACGTAAGCAAAGCTTAGTGATTGTATTAGGAAAGAAAAGTGGACCCTTACCCTTTTTGGCGCAGTCAGCGATTGAGGCTGCAATGACCTCGCCAACGTTGATTGTGAGGCCCCTCATGATCGCATAGACCAGCAGCGATCTGCCTTGGTTGATGGTGGTCTCGTGGGTTACTGGGGACAGCTTCCTCCGCACGAAGGAAAACCAGACAGTTGCCTTGGCTGTGAGGGTAACACTCATCAGGGTGTGCTTCCCATTGCGTGAAACTGTCCACGCTGCCTCAGGTTGGCCAATGATCCGAATTGCTTCCTCCAGGACAGCTTCTGTTGGCTCATCAACGATTCTGGCATAGTCAGTGTGCTTTTGCCCCTTGAGGCCATAGGCTTCATTGATTGCCTTAGCTGAGAAATCTACCTCGACTCCTCTGACCACGGATAGGCCATCCTCAGGGTTCATCAGGTTGGCGTAAAAATCATACACCATGCTGGAGTAGGCGGGGATGGGTGGTCTGCACAGCTCCTCCCAGCCGTGATTTGTGATCCCTGCGCGCAAGAATTGCGGCAGGTCTACTAGCGCGTCGAGGAACCCTTTCTCGTGCAACAGGTCCCTCTTCCTTAACTCAGTGCCTCTGGACTCAGCATCAGAGGACACATATCTCACAGATTGAGGCTCATCTTCAGGGTACAGCTTGGCTTTCCCCTTGTCCTTTGGTTTGGCTGATTCAGCAGCCTCGATCTTGAGCTTCTTTGGGGAAGGCTCACTACTAACCTTCTTTGATGAAGGCTCACCCCTGGCTTTCTTTTTCTTGGACTTCTTCGATGTTTTTGGCCGTTTGGCCTTGACAACCTTGGCGGCTTTCTTTCTCAATCTCGCCTTGGTTGTGATCTGTTGGAGGCAATCCCCCAATGTCTCCTCCATCGAATCATCCCCCTGCGCTGGACTCTCGGGGCTGACTTCCCTCAAAGGAGAGAAGACCTCTTCTTCTTCAGCTTCTTCACCGCCCTGCGCCGATTCTTGATGCTCTGCATCTGGGATTTCAGGTTCAGGCGTCTGAGAGATGGGTGATGCTTCAGGGCTCTGCGGTGGTGGAGAGTGTTCAGAGCTCTGTGGCGACGGAGATGGTTCAGGGCTTCGTGCTGGTGGAGATGACGAATGGCTTTGTCTGGCCGTCTCGTAGGATGGACGGCCACTCTCTCGACTCTCCACAGAGGGAGTCTTCTTCTTGATTGCTGCATCAGCCACAGCCATACTCCACTTTCTCTTCTTGGGCGTTCCTGCAGGTTCAGATGGTCCAGCAGGAATCTCCGTCACTACCTTCCACTTCTTCTTGCGAACAGGAAGTTTGGGAAGGCGTTCAGTTCGCGCGGCCTCAGCGTCTGCCAAGGCTAGAAGTGCCTCTCTCGCAGCGATCTCAGCGTCGTCAGCCTTCTTCTTGGATGCAGATCTCTCAGCTCTCGTTAGCACCATGGTGGAGTCGTAAGAATCTGTAAAGAGGGATTGCAGAGGAAGAAGGAGAGAGTTTTCTTGGAGTTCAGGGAATGAGGGAAACGTACGGATCAGAGCGCTTCTAACGGCTATAAGTAATGATGGAAATCCCAACGGCTATTTCTGTTGCGGATTTCGCAAATCTACCGCAATTAAATGGCCGTTGGAGATTTTCTTGAGTTTAAATTCCAATCTTCTCCCAACTGAATCTTTGATTTGGCCCAATATCTTCCTCGATTTTTAATCTTGAATTCATCTCCTTGATTCCCTCTATCGATCCCCTATAAAAAGAAATAAAATCAACATCAAATTCGTAATCAAAATCACACAAAAATATACACAAACAGTAACCGAAAGAATAGCAAAAAATAAACTAAGGCATAGCCTCGCATGGACGAGCACAGTGATCACTCGTCCTCTCTCGTTCTTATTTTCACGTTTCAGTCAAGAGGAAGGCCGAGAGAGTCTTCACATCTCCTTCCTCATAGTAATGCTTCAATCGTGCACCATTAACCATGAACGGTTGCCCTTGCTGCAGGTTCTTAATCTCGATTGCACCATGAACAAACACGTTAGTTATCACAAAAGGACCTGACCATCTGGACTTAAGTTTGCCTGGAAATAATCTCAACCTTGAGTTAAATAACAAGACAAGTTGGCCTTTCTTAAAGTCCTTAATCCTAAGTCTACTATCATGCCAAATCTTAGTCTTTTCCTTATACATTTTAGCATTTTCATAGGACATATGTCTAAGCTCATCAAGCTCATGTAATTGCAGAGACCGCAATGTTCCCGCATCGGTCACGCAATAATTCAGTTCTTTCAAGGCCCAAAATGCTTTAATTTCCAATTCGAATGGTAAGTGACATGCTTTGCCATACACAAGTCTATAAGGAGACATACCTAGGGGTGTCTTATATGCAGTTCTATATGCCCAAAGTGCATCCTCGAGTTTAAACGACCAATCTTTTCTATTGGGTTTGACCACTTTTTCGAGTATGTTTTTAATCTCCCTATTGGATATTTCAGCTTGGCCATTCGAATGTGGGTGATAAGGGGTGGCTACTCTATGTCTAACATTATATTTAGCCAACACTTTTTCCATAGCTTTGTTAATAAAGTGTGTCCCTTCATCACTAATTATAGCACGAGGTGTTCCAAACCTAGTAAAGATATGCCTATTAAGGAACTTAATGACTGTTTTGGCATCATTGTTTGGACATGCTATGGCCTCTACCCACTTAGACACATAGTCTACAACTACAAGTATGTAAAGGTTACCTGATGATGGGGGAAATGGCCCCATGAAGTCAATGCCCCACACATCAAAGAGCTTCAACTCTAAGATGTAAGTGAGAGGCATCTCATCCTTTCGACTAAGGTTACCTGTTCTCTGGCATTCATCACAGCTGTGTGCGTATTCGTGGGCATCTTTGAAGATTGTGGGCCAATAGTAGCCACTCTGGAACACCTTTGCAGCTGTTCTTTGGCCACCAAAGTGTCCACCATAGGGGGCTGTATGGCAGTGCTGCAGCACAGACTTCGCTTCAGCAGCTGACACACATTTCCTCAGCAAACCATCTGCACATGTCTTGTAGAGTGTAGGATCATCCCATATGAACTTCCTAGCTTCATGCAGGAACTTCTTCTTTTCTTGTCCTCCCTTGAAAGTTGGTAGTACCTGCGAGGCAAGGAAGTTAGCAATGTCAACAAACCAAGGTTCCTCATCGTTATCACGATGTGCTAATACAAAGACATGCTCATCGATAAAGGCATCAGAAATTGCGGTTTCCGCAATGTTATCGCAATTATGTTGCAATCTGGAAAGATGATCCGCAACCACATTTTCACATCCTTTCTTATCTCTAATGTCCAGATCAAACTCTTGCAGCAACAATACCCACCTAATCAACCTAGGCTTCGCATCAGCCTTCCTCATAAGGTACTTTAGTGCAGAGTGATCTGTATACACGATTGTTCTAGTGCCTACAATGTAATTCCTAAATTTCTCACAAGCAAATACTACAGCTAGCATCTCCTTCTCAGTGGTTGTGTAATTACATTGTGCCTCATTAAGTGTCTTACTAGCATAGTATACAGGGTGTGTTAGTTTGTCAATCTTTTGTCCTAACATAACTCCTACAGCATAGTCACTTGCATCACATAACATCTCAAATGGGAGGTCCCAATTTGGTCCTACTATAATGGGTGCTTTGACTAGTGCTTCTTTAAGGGCTTTCCATGCTAAGAAACAGTCTTTAGAGAAGATGAATGGTTTGTTCAGCTCTAGAAGCTCACACAAAGGCTTGGAGATCTTTGAAAAGTTCTTAATGAACCTTCTATAGAAGTCTGCGTGTCCTAAGAAACTTCTAATGGCTTTCACATTCTGAGGTTCCACCAACTTCTCTATTATTTCAATCTTGGCCCTATCGACCTCTACTCCTGCTCTAGACACTCTATGACCTAGGACTATCCCTTCTTCCACCATGAAGTGACACTTTTCCCAATTAAGGACTAGGTTGGTCTCCTCACACCTAGCCAGGACTTGTCCTAAGTTCTCTAAACAGTTTGTGAATGAATCACCGAAGACTGAGAAGTCATCCATAAATATCTCTATCATGGATTCATCTAAGTCAGAGAAGATTGCCAACATGCACCTTTGGAATGTTGCCGGTGCATTGCATAAGCCAAAAGGCATTCTGCGAAAGGCAAATGTTCCAAAAGGGCAAGTGAAGGTGGTCTTCTCTTGGTCCTTGGGGTCTATAGTGATTTGGTTATATCCTGAATAACCATCTAGAAAACAGTAGTAGGCTCTACCAGCTATCCTATCTAACATCTGGTCAATAAATGGTAGAGGTAAGTGATCTTTTTTTGTTTCCTTATTCAATTTCCTATAATCCATGCAAACTCTCCATCCTGTAATAGTTCTAGTTGGAATCAGTTCAATGCTCTCATTTACTACAGTCATCCCCCCCTTCTTAGGTACACATTGTATAGGACTCACCCACTGACTACTAGCTATAGGGAAGATTACACCTGCATCTAACCATTTTATGATTTCATTTTTTACTACCTCTTTCATAGAGGGGTTCAACCTACGTTGGTGATCTACTCGGGGTGTATGCTCTTCCTCTAATATTATCTTATGCATGCAGTAGGAAGGGCTAATGCCTCTAATGTCAGCAATAGTCCATGCAATAGCCTTTCTATGTTGCTTAAGTAATAATATCAGTTCAACCTCATGCTTCTCACTTAATTTAGAAGAAATAATAACAGGCAGAGTATCATTACTTCCTAGATATGCATACTTGAGGCGAGTGGGTAAAGGTTTCACTTCTAAGACAGGTGGATGCTCAATGGATGGCTTTAATGGATTCAGGGATCTGTCAGTCAAATCTTTATTTATACAAACATGCTGTGGTTTATCTACAGGTATATCCATTATCTCAGAAACATTCAAATCAGTTAAATCTAATTGTACATATTCATTAGCATGCTTAGTCAATAATTCATGCTCCAGCTGTTCTTCCATCAGTGAATCTACAATGTCCATGCTAGCACAGGATTCAGAGTCAGAGGGGTACCTTAAGGCTTTATAAACACTAAATTTAACCTCCTCATCATGAACCCTCATAGTGAGCTCACCTTTCTGGACATCTATCAGGGCCCTACCTGTGGCTAGAAATGGTCTGCCTAATAGGATGGGGACCTCCTTGTCTGCTTCATAATCCAGGATGATGAAATCTGCAAGGAAAATAAACTTGTCAACCTTTACAAGAATATCCTCAATCTTACCCTCAGGGTAGGCTATGGATCTGTCTGCGAGTTGTAAGGTGACAGTGGTGGGACGTGCTTCTCCTATTCCTAGCTGGCGGAATAGTGATAGGGGCATGAGGTTTATGCTGGCTCCCAGGTCACAAAGAGCTCTGCCCACGTGCTTGCCTCCTAGCTCTACTAGTAAGGTGAAGGAACCAGGATCCTTCTCCTTCTTGGGTAGCTTGTTCTGGAGTATGGCACTGCACTCCTCAGTGAGATTCACTGTTTTAAATTCACCAATTATTTTTTTGTTAGTGATTATATCTTTTAAAAACTTTACATAAGAGGGCATAGACTGTAGAACTTCTACAAAAGGAATATTCACATGCACTTGTTTAAGAATTTCTAAAAATTTATTAAAGTGCACTTCCTGTTCTTGTTTTTTCTTTAACCTTCGAGGAAATGGAGGTGGTGGCACATATGCAGGCACTTCAGGTCGCCTCAGGATAGGTGGAGGCCTTGGAATTTCTTCTATCTCTTCTATGATCGGCTCCAGCCTTGGTCCTGATGTGCTTGGTGATGGTTGACCTTGGTTTGACAGAGACTCCAGTGGAGCACTAGACTCATTGTTCTCTACTCTCTTTGGGGTTTCTTTAGTGTTGCTCACCAATGGTCTACCACTTCTAAGTTCAATTGCTTGAACTTGTTCTTTTCCATCTCTCCTTGGCACCTCAGTGTCAGCAGGGAGTCAACCTTGGGGCCTACTTTTGAGTTCATTGGCTAGTTGTTGATAACTCCATTTTGGAGCTATTAAATACGTCCTAATTATAGCTAAAGACCGCTTCCAATTGATTAAATGTATCTCTTTTGTAGGAGAAAAGCGGCAAAGAGCTCGTGCGTCCATTGGGCATGTTCGAGCGCTTAAAGCAGAGTTTTAGCGCCCCGGGATTGCATCGGGAAGAGGGGAGTTTGTTCCGTGAAGAAACGGGCCAAAACAGCCTTGAAGAGGCAAAGCATCAGCCCCAAACCCGAGAGCCAGCGTCGAGCTATAGCGTCGAGACGCTGGCTCGACGCTGGAAAAACCCGAGAGCAAGCGTCGAGTGATAGCGTCGAGACGCTAGCTCGACGCTGCCCTGGCGTCGAGACCCTGCTTGGCGTCGAGACGCTCCGGAGGAGGCGCGCGCAGGAAATTCATCGGGGCAGCGTCGCGACGCTGGCCTTGCGTCGCGACGCCAGCGCGCGCGCGCGGATTACTTAGGGCACAGCGTCGAGACGCTGGCCTAGCGTCTCGACGCTACGACGAAGGCAGTAGCTTAAGGACGATTTTTCTGCACATTTTTCATATCTTCTCCAAGCCTTTTCTCCTTCATCTCTCAACGGAATCCGGCGATTCTTCTTCCCTTCTTCCCCATTTTCTCTCTACTTTCCGTGGAGCTCCGCCATTGTTGGCATGCGAGTGAGCTCCATTTCCATTTGTAATACGTAGATGAACTCTTCCATGGTCGTTGGTGGAGCGGGATTGACGATCCGCGCCATGAGCGGCTAAGGTAAGGGTGACGGTTTGGGATTTTGTTTAGGGGAATTTTGTTAGACCTTTATAGCTTTGATAATCTGAATTTAGATTGCATATTGGTTCTGTTTACGTGCATTTGTTTACCTTGCTTAATCCAACGCGCATGTTAAATTATGTTGATTGACATTCGGATAGTTTCGCATGTTGTGTATGTTAAAGAGTAGCGATGCCGTGCCTCTCACTGCTCGACTAAGTGACACAGGTAAATAGAACTAAATCGAAGTATCGGGTCGGGTAGGATAATTGTTGGTTGCATACGGCGTTTGCGGGCAACCTACTAGCAATTAGAATTCACGCCCAAATGTTCGTCGCGGTTAGCTAGTAACTGTCTAAATTCATCTTAGGACTGATCATCTTAATGTGAGATTAGACAACGTGTAATTAGGACTGTGTGGCCTAATTAAAATCCATGAAGTCGGCTACTTTGGGGCTTCTCTGGTAGTCGTCCGCGTGCATAGTAAACTGAATTCCATGTTATTAGAATTAAATGATCAGTTGTATTTGTCTAACAATTGACCCCGAGACTCCCCAAACCGTACACACGTTTTCTACATATTATTTCTTTCTTCCATTAGCTTTCTTATTGATTTCTTTGCATGATTAAAACCCCCCGTTACCAATTAATCGATCAAATCCCAATTTCACTAGTAAATTCAACTCTCCTATTCCTTGGATCGACCCTGTTACCACTGGCTGCAAAGCCTTGGCAATAGGCATTATAAATTTATTTTGGCAAGCCTCGACAGCTTGAGTTTATAGCGATAGTTCAAAAATATCGTTACCAAAATTGGCGCCGTTGCCGGGGAGTAGGCAATTGATTGGATTTATGATTGAAGTTTGAATTTGATTTATTGATGGTTGACTGAAAATTTTTTCTTGTTTGTATGTTGTATGTTTAGATTTTTGTTTGTGTATGACCCGTTCCTCTGAGGGTAGTTTGCAGTATATTCCTGAGATTGACAGAGAGGAGCGGCGGTTACGTAGAGAAGCCCGGGAGGGGCAAGGAACGTTTGAAAGAGAAGAAGGCAATCCCTTCTTGTTTGACGAGATGGCGCAAGGTGATGCGCCACGGACGCTGAAGCAACTGGCAGCGCCAGACCTGAACCTGCAGCCCTTGTGCATTAACTACCCCGTGGTAGCAGGTAACTTCGAGCTGAAATCTGGTTTAATTCACCAGTTACCTTCTTTCCATGGAAACGCAGGTGAGGACGCGAACAAACATTTGATGGAGTTCCATTGCGTCTGCGCGGGGATGAAGCCCGCAGGGGTCACGGAAGAGCAGCTGAATATGAGGGCATTCCCCTTCACGCTCAAGGACAAGGCCAAGGATTGGCTGTATTATTTGCCTTCCGGATCCATCACCACGTGGCAGGACATGAAGCGGGTATTTTTAGAAAAATACTTTCCCGCATCCTTAGCCACCACTCTGCGGAAGAGGATATATGGGATCACCCAGGATGTAGGTGAGTCCCTGCATTAGTATTGGGAACGCTTTGGGCGCCTGTGCGCGAGTTTCCCACACCACCAGATCGCCGATCAGCTGCTCATACAGTATTTTTATGAGGGGATGACACCCCACGACAGGCAGATGATCGATGCAGCGAGTGGAGGGGCACTGATTGACAAGACCCCAGTTGAGGCCAAGCAGCTCATTGCAAATATGGCTACCAACTCGCAGCAGTTTGGGATCAGGGGGCAAGGACAAGTGCACAGCGTGGCTCAGAGCCATGAGATGTCTGAAATGAGGGCCCAGGTGGCCGAGATAGGGAGTATGCTTAAGAAAATTGTTGGAGGACACCGCGAAGAGGCGGAGGTCAATGCAATCGGGGGGTATGCTTCCAACCCAAGGAAGTATGATCCATATGCTAGCACTTATAACCCCGGTTGGCGTGACCATCCTAACTTCAGCTATGGGAACAGGGAAGGACAAAATCGCTTCCAAGGGCAGTCCCAGGATAGGCCTAACTCTTCCACCCAGGCTCAAGCTTCGAGCTCCTCCAGCTCACTGGAAGATATGGTCAGGACCATCGTGACTAGCACCAGCCAGTTCCAGAAAGAGGCTCGCGAGGAGCTAAATTCTCATAAGGCAGAGCTGCAGAATTTGAACAAGCAGCTGACACAAATGGCGGTGTCTATTAGTAAGATCGAGAGCAAGAGCTCGGGGAAGCTTCCTTCCCAAACTACAGTTAACTCATGTGAGAACGTGAGTGCCATTCAGCTGCGCAGTGGGAAGTCACTTTCCACCAGAGCTGCGAAGGAAGCCACGGACAGCCTGAACAAGTCCGCCCCGACTGCTCCTGAGATTCAGAATGTGTGAAAAGATGAGAAGATCAGTGTACCTGAGGATGTTGCCAGAGCACCATTCCCGAGTAGGCTTGTGAAGCCTACTTTGGAGACCGAGGATGCGGAGGTCCTTCGAACCTTCCAAAAGGTGGTGGTCAACATCCCACTTCTTGAGGCCGTAAGCCAAGTGCCAAAGTACGCCAAGTTTCTCAAGAAGTGGTGCACGAGTAAGAGAATGTCGAGAAAAAGCGAAGAGACGAAGAAAGAAACCGTCTCTGCCATCTTCCAAGGTAATCTTCCACCGAAGTGCATCGATCCTGGTATGTTTTCTATCCCATGCACTATCGGTACTAAATTCATTGAAAATGCCATGTTAGATCTCGGTGCCTCGATTAATGTCATGTCTTATGATGTTTTTAAAGAACTTGAACTGTGTACTTTAATCGAGTCCAATATAGTTATCCAACTAGCCGATCGATCTTGTGTGCATCCTTTAGGGAAGATTGAGGATGTTTTAGTCAAAGTAAAAGACTTACTGTTTCCATGCGATTTTTATGTGCTGAGCATGAATGAGAATTCTTCGCATGTTTCCTCTTCTATTTTACTAGGCCGCCCATTTATGAAGACCGCTAAGGTCAAGATAGATGTTGATAGGGGAGCTTTGTCTGTAGAATTTGATGGAACGGTGAACGAGTTTATTATAAATGCATCAAAATCGTTTGTGAATGATGAGAATGTGTCTGTTGTTGAGCATGTCGAGAATGGGAGTCTACCCTCGCGCTTGAGGGATGGTTCCCATGTCTCAGTAAAAATTTCTGATTTAAATGTGTGTGATAATGATGCTGGTTTTTGCACTAACAATGCTGATATTCACGTGCCCGAGGCACGAAGAGTGCAAAATGTTTTTCAGGTGAACGGTGGAAAAGGTGTGGCCATGGACAAGTATGGATCGTCCCCCGCACCTACAGACTATGGATGAGTCTGTTGAGAGAATACAGTCGAGCAACCGACTTTAAAAATTCTGCGCTTCTCGGAGGCACCCGAGTGTTGAACTGTTTTTATGCTTTAGTTTAGTTTTATCGCTTTTTAGTATTAATTTAGCTTGCTGTTTTTTTTAGGGAATCAAGGAAGAGAGGGCAATTTTGGGCTCTGATGCGTTCGTGCGCCGCTTCCTCGCCCTCGCCAGCTTCACAAAGAGTCAGGGAAGTGTATTTCTTCTTCCCTTTTACTTCTTGCATCTGACTGGTTGGCATTGAGGACAATGCCAAATTTTGAAGTTGGGGGTGGAGTAGTCCGATGGATATGCATGTGTAGTTTGTTGAGAAGTGTTATAAAGATATTGAAGTGCTTGGGACTCTGTTTACTGTTTTCTGACTGTGATAGCCTAGGAAATGCATGTTGGAATTCTGAGCATGTTCATAATCGAGTTTTTGCATGAGTTTTGTGTTTATTAGGTTCATGTCAAAAATTTTAAAATTTTTTCTGTTGCTCCCTTGCACTCATCGCGCACTTAGCAACTTCTCCCTAGATTCCGTAAGCTTGGTTTATCGCATGTTTAGCTAATTCTCGTTGTCACCCCGAAAGGCACCCTTAGGTAGCTTGTTGCATGAGAGTTAGTAGCTAATTAATTGAGGAAGCATGTGCTTAGCCTAATAAAAAAAATAGAAAAGCATGTTTTGTAGAAAAGTTCCTCTCGAGGCGCTCCTCCTTCTTATTTGCGCTTAAAAGAAGTGAGCGTTAGTCCTTAAAAACGTGAAGTTTTATGCATGAATTTGACGTGTTAGGCAACTCGAGTAGGAAAGAAAAAGAAATGAAAAAGTTGGTTCAAAGAACCCAAATAAAAGAGTACAAAGTACTTTTGAAAAGAAAGAAAAAGAATGAGAAAATAATTAGGTCTCTTAATTTGTTTCTCTCTCTCGTGTAAGTCAAGTGTAGCTGTTCTTAAACGCTAGAAGTAGGGGGAAAATGGGATGTGCGTTGCATGTTGGTTTTCCGGGTTTACGTGAGTTTAGGAGTAGTTGTCTAGCACACACACACGTTAGGGGGCAAGAGTTAATTTTTGATATGTCCTAGTTAATACATGAACGAAATGCTTCCATGATTATACTCGTGTTTAAATTTCAATATGCATGGAGGTTTGAGTTAGAATACATGTAAGAGCGTCCTTAGAGTCAATGTCTTTGTAGTGCTTGCTCGAGGACTAGCAATGTTTAAGTTGGGGGTGTTTGATAACTCCATTTTGGAGCTATTAAATACGTCCTAATTATAGCTAAAGACCGCTTCCAATTGATTAAATGTATCTCTTTTGTAGGAGAAAAGCGGCAAAGAGCTCGTGCGTCCATTGGGCATGTTCGAGCGCTTAAAGCAGAGTTTTAGCGCCCCGGGATTGCATCGGGAAGAGGGGAGTTTGTTCCGTGAAGAAACGGGCCAAAACAGCCTTGAAGAGGCAAAGCATCAGCCCCAAACCCGAGAGCCAGCGTCGAGCTATAGCGTCGAGACGCTGGCTCGACGCTGGAAAAACCCGAGAGCAAGCGTCGAGTGATAGCGTCGAGACGCTAGCTCGACGCTGCCCTGGCGTCGAGACCCTGCTTGGCGTCGAGACGCTCCGGAGGAGGCGCGCGCAGAAAATTCATCGGGGCAGCGTCGCGACGCTGGCCTTGCGTCGCGACGCCAGCGCGCGCGCGCGCGGATTACTTAGGGCACAGCGTCGAGACGCTGGCCTAGCGTCTCGACGCTACGACGAAGGCAGTAGCTTAAGGACGATTTTTCTGCACATTTTTCATATCTTCTCCAAGCCTTTTCTCCTTCATCTCTCAACGGAATCCGGCGATTCTTCTTCCCTTCTTCCCCATTTTCTCTCTACTTTCCGTGGAGCTCCGCCATTGTTGGCATGCGAGTGAGCTCCATTTCCATTTGTAATACGTAGATGAACTCTTCCATGGTCGTTGGTGGAGCGGGATTGACGATCCGCGCCATGAGCGGCTAAGGTAAGGGTGACGGTTTGGGATTTTGTTTAGGGGAATTTTGTTAGACCTTTATAGCTTTGATAATCTGAATTTAGATTGCATATTGGTTCTGTTTACGTGCATTTGTTTACCTTGCTTAATCCAACGCGCATGTTAAATTATGTTGATTGACACTCGGATAGTTTCGCATGTTGTGTATGTTAAAGAGTAGCGATGCCGTGCCTCTCACTGCTCGACTAAGTGACACAGGTAAATAGAACTAAATCGAAGTATCGGGTCGGGTAGGATAATTGTTGGTTGCATACGGCGTTTGCGGGCAACCTACTAGCAATTAGAATTCACGCCCAAATGTTCGTCGCGGTTAGCTAGTAACTGTCTAAATTCATCTTAGGACTGATCATCTTAATGTGAGATTAGACAACGTGTAATTAGGACTGTGTGGCCTAATTAAAATCCATGAAGTCGGCTACTTTGGGGCTTCTCTGGTAGTCGTCCGCGTGCATAGTAAACTGAATTCCATGTTATTAGAATTAAATGATAAGTTGTATTTGTCTAACAATTGACCCCGAGACTCCCCAAACCGTACACACGTTTTCTACATATTATTTCTTTCTTCCATTAGCTTTCTTATTGATTTCTTTGCATGATTAAAACCCCCCGTTACCAATTAATCGATCAAATCCCAATTTCACTAGTAAATTCAACTCTCCTATTCCTTGGATCGACCCTGTTACCACTGGCTGCAAAGCCTTGGCAATAGGCATTATAAATTTATTTTGGCAAGCCTCGACAGCTTGAGTTTATAGCGATAGTTCAAAAATATCGTTACCAGTTGTCCTATTTGGTTCTCTAGGCTCCTGAGGGTAGCTTGCTGGCTTTGTAGAGTAGCATCATTCTTGGCGATGTACTCTTTGAGTAGATTTTCTACAGAAGACCCTACTGGTTGGTTGTATGGTTTTTGATACATGGATTGGTTATGTTGGGGAGTGTAACCAGGTGTTCCACTCGGTCTTGGTTGGTTAGGAGCTTGGTTAGCATTTTGTTGGCCACCCCATGAAAGGTTTGGGTGGTTCCTCCAACCAGGATTGTAGGTGTTAGAGTAAGGGTTGTTCCTAGGCTGCTGTTGGCTTCCAACATAGCAGACTGAGGCTGGATTCCCAGGGCAGTATTCATACAGGTGCCCTTCCCCACAGAATCCACAGATAAGTGTCTCACCTTGACTTGGTTGTGTGCCCATAGACATGGCTGTGGCGGTGTTGACACTAGTTTGGAGATTGGCTTGAGCCATTTGTTTTACTAGGTTGGTCAGGGCGCTTATTTGGCTACTCATGGCATTGAGTGCGTCCTTATCTTGAGCTCTACTTGGCTCTATTGGATCATCTGACCACCTACAGTGAGATGCTGAGATCTTCTCCAAGATCTCATAGGCTTCATTATAACTCTTGGACAGCATGGAACCTCCAGCAGATGAATTTAGAACTTGTCTGGTGCTGGGGTTGCATCCTTTGAAAAAGACCTCTATTTGGATACACCATGGGATGCCATGGTGTGGACATTTAAGTAGAAGGTCCTTGAACCTTGTCCAAGCTTCGTGAAGGGACTCATTTTCAGCTTGTTTGAACTTTATTATGTCATCACGAAAGGTAGAATTCCTATCAGGTGGGAAGTATTTCACTAGGAATTTCTCCGCCAAGTCTGTCCAATTGAGGACTGATCCAGAGGGTAATGAGTTTAACCACGTCTTTGCTTTATCCCTTAAAGAGTAAGGGAAGAGGTAGAGCCTCAAGGCTTCTTGGGAAACTCCAAGAATGAGAAAGGTATCACTAACTCCTAGGAAGTTTCTAAGATGGTTGTGGGGATCCTCATTTTCCACTCCAAAGAATTGTCCCACAGTGGACAACATTTGGAACATTACTGGCTTTAACTCGAATGAGTTGGCAGTAATTTCAGGGCGGATTATGCTTGGGTTTAGTTCCCCAGGCATAGGTACTAGGTAAGAAAGAATGGCACTATCCTTATCATTCGCTATTTCGATGGGATTGCGAGTGGTAGGTACCGGATTTGGGACTGGTCTTTCCATTTCTATGTGGAGGGATTGCGAAGACTCCGCAGAATCCGCAATTAATTGAGGTATAGAGGGTTGGTTAAAGAGACGTTTCTTAGCTTTGTTTCTGGCCCTAAGTAATCTCTCAGGCTCAGGATTGAACTCTAGATCGCTACTTGAAGGTTCATTCATAAACTAACCCAATGGTACCTGCAAAAGAAATGAAAATAGATCAGCTCCAATAGATATTAAACTTTGTGTTTCAAACTTAACAGACTTCGTTTTCACTAAACTAAATCCCCGGCAGCGGCGCCAAAAACTTGTTGCGTGCTCAATGTGTACAAGAAATAAACAATAAGAGAGAGAGAGCACTCAGAACATGCAAGCATACATGATCTTGTAGCAAGTAGTAAGTATTTTTTCATTCGTTTTCCCACAGAGATTTATTACTAGCTACTCGTGAAGTGTATTGTTAAGCAAGAATGGGTGAATTTGATGGGGTAGAATTGGTTTTAAGTTGTCTAATTTCTAAGGAATATGTAAAGGGTAGCAACATAAACAAGTGCAAGTCAATGATAAACTCAAATGTAAAGAGAAGAGATTAATAAACGAAGAGGAAAATAGCTAAACAAAATTTTTAACTTAACAGAATTGCGAGAACAGTAATTTTACCGCAATGTTACTAACAGCGAAAGTGTGTAAAATGGAGAAACAAGGGCTACTAACGACTCCTCTATTGGCTTTTTCACACGATTCTCAAGCATTAGATCAACTCACTATGCATCAAACTAACTTATTCTCATGTATCTTCCGATTTCATGCATTAGATCCTTTAGTTTACTCATGTCCAAGTAAGGTCTTAAGCATCTTGTTAAAACAGCAAGTTATGATTTGTACTAGGAAAACGCCTATTCCTAGGTCGTTTTCTGGCTACCTTGAGAGGCTAGCATGAGTGTATGTGACTCTGGACTCTTACTCCTTCCAGAGGTTAGGAGTTCTTTGGACAAAATGGATGGCCAATCGAAATTGCCCGTGGGATGAAGCTTACATACAATCAATGCATTTGAGAGCTATCCTACATGCTTGGTTCACGTGTTTTAGCCTATAGTATTGTCATTAGCATGCCCCTATGTTACTTAGTTACTCATGGATGTAGAGAGAACAGAAATATTAGATGAAGTAGGCATGCTTAGAAGAAGATTAAACTTAAAACAACAAGGAAAACCAGTAGACAGCAAAGACAAGAAACTGTGAAATAATGAATTGTGCCTCTGATTAATCAAGCGTTTGAACTAAACAAATGAAGACTTAAAGTTACTAACATAAAGACAGAAAGCAACGAAATGCAATGGACTAACTAATGGAAAAGAAATGACAACAAACGGTGCTGGAAATGAAAACTAAAGACAGAAAGCAAGTAAAGTGAGCTTGAACGCCTCGCCGCAGACGCCTCGGCTGAAGGGAGAGAAAGGTAAGCCTTGCTTGGATGAATCCAATCAGGAGAGAAGATCCTATCAGATTGTCGACTCCAACAGCTGAACCTCTCAAACCAACAGACGGAGAAGAGAATGAATGGAAAAGACTGCGCTGCGAAGAGACTTCTACGCTTTCGGATGATGATTAAACCTTCCTCTTTGACCTCCTTTTATAGTGTTCTGCAGGTGCGATTGGGCCAAGGAGAACCATCCATCCTCAACGTCGTACTTCAAAATGGATGGAGGAGAAAGAACGAATCCCTGAAATATCGGATTACAACAGAAAAAGGTTAGCCAACTTACGGATTTCACTTAAAACATTGCGGTTTTAGCAATGTTTCCGCAATGCACAATTTTCATTCTTTTTCCTTCGTTTTTCATTTATTTTCTTTCCTTTTGCACACAAGTCCTAATTTAGCTTCCTTCTTCTAATTCTCATATATAAGCATAGGTTTAAGCTAAATCCTATCAAAAACACCTAAGAGTGTACATCTTTCTAAGATAAATAAGTCCTAAAAAGGTCACTTTTGGAGACGTAACATTCAAGCTTGTAATTAAATAGTTATTGCTTGCTAAATGCCAAAATCGATCCACTTTAGTGTGTTTAATTAATTATGCATTGTGAATGTATGTTTTAATTAAATTCCATGTTTGTATATGCATATAGTATGCCATATAAATTTAAAATCCCACCGTAGGAAGCATGCTCCATGCATTGAAAATATGTTATAAGTGTTATAATATATAGTATGCATATTTGGGAATTCATGAGTATTAATATAAGAGTTATATTAATTCATGAATTAGATGTTGCTAATTTAATAGAATAATTGATATAATTGTTATATTAATTATGAAATTAAATTTACAACATAGGTTGCCCTGGTTTTATGCATATTATTGGTTATAAGTGTTATAATATATAGGATGCATGTTTAATTCATGAGTATTAATAGAAGCGTTATATTAATTCACGAATTAGTTGTTGTTTGCTTAATAGAATAATTAATATAAATGTTATATTAATTATGAAATTAAACTTCCAACTTTAGATGCATATTGTTTGTTATAAGTGTTATAATGTATATGCATGTTTAATTCATGAGTATTAGTATAAGAGTTATATTAATTCATGAATTGGATGTTGTTGTTTAATAGAATAATTAATATAAGTGTTATATTAATTATGAAATTAAAACTTCCAACATTTGTTTTATGCATATTGTATGTTATAAATGTTATAATGTATAGGATGCATGCTTAATTCATAATAATTGATATAAGTGTTATATTAATTTATGAATTAGGAGTTGTATATTTAAGAGCATAATCGATATAAGTGTTATATTGATTATGAAGTTAAATATTCAACTTGTCATGCCTTAGCAAATGCATGTTTGAGAAGCATGTAGATGTTTGTTGTAGTAAGTCTAGTTTTTGCAAGTATTGTAAAAATGACTTAGACTTTTAAAATCTATAACAAAGAAAAGCATGTCCATTTAGGGTTAAATGAGTCGATCTGGTTCATTAGATGAATAGGTCGATATCTCGTAAATGCTAAGGTTATGAGAAACTCACCCGGTGAAATCTTGTCTAAGGTTGGAGGAAAATGAATTGACGGAACACCTTCTACCTGGGGACAATCCGGTACTTGAGTAAAGTTAACCGGCTTTATGAGCATGCGTTAGAGGTGTGAGGTTAGTAAAGTGTTTATAACCTAGACATCTCAGGTAAATAGTTTGCCTAGACTTAAGGTTTTATTTTCTTAGCCGGATAAAACCTGAGTAGTTTACCCTAAAATCGCCTATCATGCTTAGTAGATGTGTTGAGAAGGAATATATGATATATCCCTCTCCTGCTACGCACTCCCTAAAGTTCACAACGTGAGAATTTTGCTCGGCCTCGTGTTGTCAATAGGGCAACCCCATTCGGATGGTATTTGCAACTTTCAATAGCAAGGTGAATGGAGTAAGTATCTATAGTAAGTGGGAGAAGGAAATACGTCAGTACATCCTACGGTCTCCTCTATTGGATTGAACCGTGAGATTCTCATGTTTCGCCTGCTAGGTGCCAACAAGTGGTACCGATCCATTCAGAGGGCGGGGCATGGGAGATCGAACATCTGAGTCACCATTTATGGATAGTGAAACACAGGGCCATTCCCAACACTGACATTCCATTCAGTTGCTATGTTGGGGCCGTTTTGTGCGTTCTATAAATGGAGGGTCACACTTACGGGATTTGCTAAGGAGTTAGTAAATCCAGACCAAAAACGATAACTAATATGCTATAGGAATATGAGTTATTCTGGAGTTAGCATTTAGTAAAAAATGTCTTGGTTTAGTAAAGAAGTGACTCGACTGCCATTCGGCAGCGACTATTCTAACTTACTAAAGTATCGTAGTCAGTAGATGAAGAGTTTGGGTACTTTATTTACTGTTAAACCTCTTAATTGGTTTAAATAGGTTAAAACCGTTTCACTAATACTTTTACATTCTTTTTCGGCATGTCGAGCTCGTTTATACAGTTGTTAGCTCACGACAAGTTAATCGGAGAGAATTACGGAACTTGGAAGTCGAACCTGAATACGATTCTGGTTCTGGACGACCTGATGTTTGTCTTAACGGAGGAATGTCCTTCAGCTCTTGGCTCGAGTGCATCTCCAAGTGTTCGAGATGCATACGATGGATGGATTATGGCTATTGATAAAGCCCAAATCTATATCTTGGCAAGCATATTTGATGCCTTGTGCAAGTAGAATGAGGTTATGATTTCGGTAAAGGAAATCATGTCTTCATTACAAGCAATGGTGGACAGTCGTCCTCATTACTTCGTAATGAAGTCCTCAAGTTCGTTTATAACTGTCGCATAGTGGAGGATACCTATGTTAGGGAGCTTGTCCTTAACATGATGGTCCACTTTTATGCGGCAGAAGTAAACGTTGTTACCATCGTCTTTTCAGACTTATCAGTCTATGTACACTTCCAAAGGAATAGAGAATGAGGCAAGTGTTATCACTTCGAAGAAATTCCTTAAGAGGTTGGCGTCAGAGAGTAAGCCTATGCTTCTCTGAGTAATGAGATTATTCAGAAGAAGAAGAGTAACAGGAGAAATGGCAAAGCCAATACTGTTCGCAAGATGAAGTCTTCAGACAACGGAAAATGTTTTCATTGTAATGAAGATGGCATTGCAAGTGCAACTGCCTAAATACCTTGCTGAGAAACTGGCTGAGAAAGAATGACAAGATAAATGTGATTTATTTGTCTAAACAAGTTTAGTGGACATGAAGTCATACCTGGATGTCTTCAGGAACCACTAATCATGTTTGTTTTTCTTCAGGAAACTAGTTCCTGACAGTCGGTTTTCTCGCTATGAGATATGGAGATATCATTGCAGCTGAACTAGTGGGAGTCTTTGTAGTTGTTGTATAGAAATAATTTCATTGGATGTAATTATTGTATATATTACTGGTTTGTATTGAACAATTGTAGACAGTATCTTTTATTTTATAATGAACAGTTCATTCAGCAAAAGATGTATACTGATATGTTCTATTAAACTTGAAAACAACTAGTGTGTTAAGACTTACAGTTTTAATAAGAAAGCTATAGTTGAATTCAACAATGGTTGTTGATCAAGCTGAAGCTTCTCAATTGTTGAGAAAGCCTCAATGCAGTGGGAGGGATGTTGAACAACCCAGCCCGCCGTATTGGCTTGTCTTAAACTCAAAGTTATCATACTTGATGATGACATTGAGGATTCATTGTCTCTAAACAAACAATGGATCACAGAGACAAGGCTTAATGATTCAAAGCCATGAATCTTTGGATGGTAATGAGACCAAGCCACAAAGGTGAAAACCTTTATGGCTTGACTTTCTTGTAAAGGGACTGTCCCAAAGAGAAAGGATTTATTGGGTATACTCTCTTTCTCTTGTTGTCAGGTGTAAGTTAAATAGATAACTCTTATCCATTGCTCTGTTCTATTTTGATAGAATAAGGCAAATGGATGTCAAGACTTGCAAACTTGATCTGGGTATCTATAAGTCTCAACCAGAAAGATTCATACTTCGAGGGCAAAGAGCAAATGGTTTGCTGGCTTATTCGATTCATTTATGAATTGGAGAAAGCATCTTCGTCCTGAATTGTGAGTTTGATAATGTGATCAAATCTTATGGCTTTGAACAATAGTTTGATAAACCTTGTTTGACAAGTGTTTAATCAATGTTGAAGCTTTCATAAAAAAATCCCGTAATTTTTGTCCTAATCATTGAGAATGATTTAGGATTCACTTCTGATATTTTAACATAAACTAGCGACCCACTCCCAAATAGTTGATCTGGAGGTAGGCTTAGTTTGTTCTAAGGATTCAGGATGATCTGAGTCGTAAGAACAAATCGCTAGTGTTGTCTCTAAAATCTTTTATTGACAAGAGGTTGCCAATATTCGATGGTCAATGGAAATGGTTTCCTGAGACACCTCAAGTGTTGAGGATACGAGATGCACCCAAGTGCATTTACAGATTGGAGGTTAGGTGTGTCTTTTGAGATACATGACTCGATATGTGCTATGCAGTGGGAGCTGTCAGTAATTGTTACGTCTCCAAAAGTGACCTTTTTAGGACTTAATTAGCTTAGAAAGATGTTCACTCTTAGGTGTTTTTGATAGCATTTAGCCTAAACCTATGCTTAAATATGAGAATTAGAAGAAGGTAGCTAAATTAGGACTTATGTACAATAGGAAAGAAAAGAGTTGAAAACCGAAGGAAAAGAATGAAAAACAAACATTGCGATAGCATTGCGGAAACATTGCGGTTCTCGCAATGTTTCAAGTGAAAACCGTAAGTTGACTGATCTTTTTCTGTTAATTTCCGTTATTTCAGGGATTCGTTCTTTCTCCTCCATCCATTCTGAAGTACGACGTTGAAGATTGATGGTTCTCCTTGGCCCAAAGACGTCTGCAGACTACTATAAATAGGGGTCAAAGTCGAGGGTTCAATCATCATCCGAAAGCGTAGAAGTCTTCTCGCAGTCCATCTTTTCTCCTGTTTTTCTGTGCCGTCTGCTGGTGCGCGAAGCTCAGCTGTTGGAATCGATAATCTGATAGGAAGGAGAGGAGATTCTTCTTCTCTCCCGATTGGATTCATCCAAGCAAGGCTGACCTTTCTCATCCTGCATTCGAGGCGGCTGCAACGAGACTTTCGAGCTAGTTTTACTGCTTTCTGCTCTTCATTTCCATTTTCCAGCTTTGCCTTGTTGTTGTTTCTTTTCTAGAAGCTAGATTAGGCTATTTCGTTGTGTTCTGTCTTCCTGTTATTTGCTTTAAAGCTTTCCTTTGTCAATCAAACAATCAAGTAATCAAATCTCAATTCTTCACTTCACAGTTTCTTGCCTTTACATTCTACTGCTTTCCCTTACTGTTTTGTCTTTAAATTCCTTCTAAGCATGTCTACTTCTTCTCTTGCTTCTGTTCTGTTTACATCCATGAGTAGCTAAATCACTTAGGGGCATGCTAATGACAACACTTTAGGCTAAAAAACGTGAACCAAGCATGTAGGATAGCTCTCGAAGCATTGATTGTATGTAAGCTTCATCCCACGGGCAATTTCGATTGGCCATCCATTTTGTCCAAAGAACTCCTAACCTCTGGAAGGAGTAAGAGTTCAGAGTCATACTATCATGCTAGCCTTTCAAGGTAACCAGGAAACGACCTAGGAATAGGCGTTTCCCTAGTACAAACCATATCTTCTTGCTTTAACAAGATGCTTAAGACCTTACTTTGATTTGAGTGAACTAAAGAATCTAATGCATGGAATCGGACGATACATGAGATTGAGATAGTTTGATGCATAGAGAGTTGATCCACTGCTAGAGAATCGTGAGAAAAAGCCTATAGGATAGTCGTTAGTAGCCCTTAATCCATCACTTTGCACACTTACGCTGTTATTATAATTGCGGTAAAATTGCTGCCCCGCAATTCTGCTTAAGTTATCATTCTGTCTAGCTGTCTTTGCTTTCATTTATTAATCTCGTCTCTTTTCATTTGAGTTTAGCTTTGACTTGTTCTCGTTTATGTTGCTACCCTTTACACATTCAGCAAGAATTAGACAATTAAAAACCAATTTTACCCCATCAAATCCACCCCTTCTTTCTTAACAAATACACTTCGCGAATAGCTAAAAATAAATCTCTGTGGGAAAACGAATGAAATATACTTACTACTTGCTATAAGATCATGTATGCTTGCATGTTCTGAGTGCTCTATCTCTCTTATTGCCTAATTATTTTTAACACATTGAGCACGCAACAAGTTTTTGGCGCCGCTGCCGGGGATTTATTTAAGTGAAAACGAAGTTTGTTAAGTTTGAAACACCAAGCTTATTGCCTATTGAAACTAATCTGTTTCATTTCTTTTGCAGGTACTATTGGGTTAGTTTATGAGTGAACCTTCAAGTAGTGATCTAGAGTTCAATCCTGAGCCCGAGAGACTATTTAGAGCCAGAACCAAAGCCAAGAAACGTCTCTTTAAACAACCCTCTATACCTCAAATAATTGCGGGAACCACAATTCCTCCGCAATTGTCTCAAGAAGAAATGGCTGGAATAGTTCCAAATCCGGTACCTGTCACTCGCAATCCCATCGAAATAGCGAATGACAAGAATAGTGTCATTCTCTCATATTTAGTACCTATGCCTGGGGAGCTGAACCCCAGCATAATCCGCCCTGAGATCACTGCCAACTCATTCGAGTTAAAGCAAGTGATGTTCCAAATGTTGTCCACTGTGGGACAATTCTTTGGAGTCGAAAATGAGGACCCCCACAACCATCTTAGGAACTTTTTAGGAGTCAGTGATACCTTTATCATCCCTGGAGTTTCCCAAGAAGCCTTGAGGCTATATCTGTTCCCTTACTCTTTGAGGGACAAAGCCAAAACATGGTTGAACTCATTACCCTCTGGATCTGTCCTTAATTGGACAGATTTAGCTGAGAAATTCCTAGTCAAATACTTCCCACCTGATAGGAATTCTACCTTTCGTGATGACATAGTTAAGTTCAAGCAAGCTGATAATGAATCTCTTCACGAAGCTTGGACAAGGTTCAAAGATCTACTTCTTAAATGTCCACACCATGGCATCCCATGGTGTATCCAAATAGAGGTCTTTTTCAAAGGATGCAATCCCAGCACTAGACAAGTCTTAAATTCATCCGCTGGAGGCTCCATGTTGTCCAAGAGTTACAACGAGGCCTATGAGATCTTGGAGAAGATCTCAGCATCTCACTGTAGGTGGTCAGATGATCCAGTTGAGCCAACTAGGGCTCAAGACAAGGATGCTATAAGTGCAATGAGCAGTCAAATAAATGCCCTGACCAACCTAGTTAAGCAAATGGCTCAAGCCAATCTCCAAACAAGTGTCAACACCGCCACAGCCATGTCAATGGGTACCCAACCAAGTCAAGGTGAGACACTTATATGTGGATTCTGTGGGGAAGGGCATCTGTATGAATACTGCCCTGGGAATCCAGCCTCAGTCTGCTATATTGGAAGCCAGCAGCAGCCTAGGAACAACCCCTATTCCAATACTTACAACCCTGGTTGGAGGAACCACCCAAACCTGTCATGGGGTGGCCAACAAAATGCTAACCAAAATCCTAACCAGCCTAGACCGAGTGGAACACCTGGTTTCACTCCCCAACATAACCAATCAATGTATCAAAAACCTTACAGTCAACCTGTAGGATCTTCTGTAGAAAACTTACTCAAGGAATACATAGCCAAAAATGATGCTACTTTGCAAAGTCAGCAAGCCACTCTTAGAAGCCTAGAGAACCAAATAGGCCAATTAGCCAATGAACTCAAGAGTAGGCCTCAAGGTAGACTCCCTGCTGACACTGAAGTGCCAAGGAGAGATGGTAAAGAGCAAGTTCAAGCAATTGAATTTAGAAGTGGTAGACCATTGGTGAGCAACACAAAGGACACACCAAAGAGAGTAGAGAACACTGAGTCTAGTGCTCCACTGGAGTCTCTGCCAAACCAAGGTCCACCATCAACTAGCACACCAGGAGCCAGGTTAGAGCCAATTATTGAGGAGATAGAAGAAATTCCAAGGCCTCCACCTATCCTAAGGCGACCTGAAGTACCTGCATATGTGCCACCACCTCCATATCCTCGAAGGCTTAAGAAGAAGCAGGAACAGGAAGTGCATTTTAATAAATTCTTAGAAATTCTTAAGCAAGTGCATGTCAACATTCCTTTTGTAGAAGTTTTGCAGTCTATGCCTTCCTATGTAAAGTTTTTGAAGGATATTATTACTAACAAAAAAATAATTGGTGAGTTTGAAACAGTAAACCTCACTGAGGAGTGCAGTGCCATCCTCCAGAACAAGCTGCCCAAGAAGGAGAAGGATCCTGGTTCCTTCACCTTACCTGTAGAACTTGGAGGCAAGCACGTGGGCAGAGCGCTTTGTGACCTGGGCGCCAGCATAAACCTCATGCCCCTATCACTATTCCGCCAGCTTGGAATAGGAGAAGCACGTCCAACCACTGTCACTTTACAACTAGCAGACAGATCCATTGCATACCCTGAAGGTAAGATTGAGGATATTCTAGTGAAAGTTGACAAATTTATTTTCCTTGCAGATTTCATCATCCTGGATTATGAAGCAGACAAGGAGGTCCCCATCCTGTTAGGCAGACCATTTCTAGCCACAGGTAGGGCACTGATAGACGTCCAAAAAGGTGAGCTCACTATGAGGGTTCATGATGAAGAGGTGAAATTTAGTGTGTATAAAGCTTTAAGGTACCCCTCTGACCTTGAATCCTGTGCTAGCATGGACGTTGTAGATTCTTTAATGGAAGAACAATTGGAGCATGTATTATTTACCAAGCATGCTAATGAATATGTACACTTAGATGTAACTGACTTAAATGTATCTGAGATAATGGATATGCCTGTAGATAAACCACAACCTGTATGTATGAATATAGAACTAACTGATAGATCCTTAAATCCTTTAAAGCCATCCATTGAGCATCCACCTGTATTAGAATTGAAACCTCTCCCCACTCACCTCAAGTATGCATATTTAGGGAGTAATGAAACTCTGCCTGTTATCATTTCTTCTAAATTAAGTGAAAAGCATGAGGTTGAACTAATATTACTACTTAAGCAACATAGGAAGGCTATTGCATGGACTATTGCTGATATTAGAGGCATTAGCCCTTCTTATTGCATGCATAAGATTATACTAGAGGAAGAGCACACACCTAGAGTAGATCATCAACGTAGGCTGAATCCCTCTATGAAAGAGGTAGTTAAGAAAGAAATAATAAAATGGTTAGATGCTGGTGTGATCTTCCCCATAGCTAGTAGTCAGTGGGTGAGCCCTATACAGTGTGTACCTAAAAAGGGTGGGATGACTGTGGTAGTCAATGAGAACAATGAACTGATTCCAACTAGGACTGTCACAGGATGGAGAGTATGTATGGATTATAGGAAACTAAATAAAGAAACTAAAAAAGACCACTTCCCTCTACCATTCATTGACCAAATGTTAGACAGAATAGCTGGTAGAGCCTATTACTGTTTCTTAGACGGTTATTCAGGGTATAACCAAATCACTATAGACCCCAAAGACCAAGAAAAGACTACCTTTACTTGCCCTTTTGGAACATTTGCCTTTCGCAGAATGCCTTTTGGCTTATGCAATGCACCGGCAACATTCCAAAGGTGCATGTTGGCAATCTTTTCTGACTTGGATGAGGCCATGATAGAAATATTCATGGATGATTTCTCAGTCTTTGGGGATTCCTTTACCAACTGTCTAGAGAATTTAGGACAAGTCCTGGCTAGATGTGAAGAGACTAACTTAGTCCTTAATTGGGAGAAGTGTCACTTCATGGTGGATGAGGGGATTGTCTTAGGTCATAGAGTGTCGAGGGCAGGGGTAGAAGTTGACCGAGCAAAGATAGAAATCATAGAGAAGTTGGTAGAGCCTCAGAATGTCAAGGCCATTAGGAGTTTCTTAAGGCATGCTGGCTTCTACAGAAGGTTCATTAAGGACTTTTCTAAGATAGCCAAGCCTCTGTGTGCGCTTCTAGAGCTAAATAAGCCATTCATCTTCTCTAAGGAATGTTTAGTAGCTTGGAAAACCCTTAAGGAAGCACTAGTCACAGCACCTATTATAGTAGGGCCAGATTGGGATCTCCCATTTGAGATGTTATGCGATGCTAGTGACTATGCTGTAGGGGTTATGTTAGGACAGAAGATTGACAAGCTAACACACCCTGTGTACTATGCTAGTAAAACCTTGAATGAGGCTCAATGTAATTATACAACTACTGAGAAAGAGATGCTTGCTGTAGTGTTTGCTTGTGAGAAATTTAGAAACTATATTGTAGGCACGAGGACAATTGTGTACACTGACCATTCTGCCTTGAAGTATCTCATGAGGAAGGCTGATGCTAAGCCTAGGTTGATTAGGTGGGTGTTATTGCTGCAGGAATTTGATTTGGACATTCGAGACAAGAAAGGATGTGAAAATGTGGTTGCGGATCACCTTTCTCGATTGCAGCACAATTGCGAAAAAATTGCGGAACCCGCAATTTCTGACTCTTTTATTGATGAACATGTCTTTGTTTTGACTCATCGTGATAACGATGAGGAACCTTGGTTTGCTGACATTGCTAACTTCCTTGCATCACAGGTATTACCAGTTTTCAAGGGAGGACAAGAGAAGAAGAGGTTCCTTCATGAAGCAAGGAAATTCATCTGGGATGACCCCACACTTTACAAGACATGTGCTGACGGCTTGTTAAGAAAGTGTGTTTCAGCTGCTGAGGCGAAGTCTGTGCTGCAGCACTGCAGCACAGCTCCTTATGGTGGACACTTTGGTGGCCAAAGAACAGCTGCAAAGGTATTTCAGAGTGGCTACTATTGGCCAACAATCTTCAAGGATGCCCACAACTATGCCCACAGCTGTGATGAATGCCAAAGAACAGGTAACCTCAGTCGAAAGGATGAGATGCCTCTCACCTACATCTTAGAGTTGGAGCTCTTTGATGTGTGGGGCATTGACTTCATGGGACCATTTCCCCCATCCTCAGGTAACCTTTACATTTTGGTGGCAGTAGACTATGTGTCCAAGTGGGTAGAGGCCATAGCATGTCCTAATAATGATGCTAAAACTGTCATAAAATTCTTGCATAGGCACATTTTTACTAGATTTGGGACACCTCGTGCTGTCATTAGTGATGAGGGGACACACTTCATTAATAAGGCTATGGAGAGAGTATTGGCTAAGTATAACATTAGACATAGAGTAGCCACTCCTTATCACCCACACTCGAATGGACAGGCTGAAATTTCAAATAGGGAGATTAAGAACATCCTAGAAAAAGTGGTCAAACCTAATAGAAAGGACTGGTCATTTAAACTCGAGGATGCACTTTGGGCGTATAGAACTGCATATAAGACACCCCTAGGTATGTCTCCTTACAGACTTGTATATGGTAAAGCTTGTCATCTTCCATTTGAGTTAGAGATTAAGGCATTTTGGGCACTAAAAAAGTTGAATAATTGCGTGACCGATGCGGGAACGTTGCGGTCTTTGCAATTACATGAGCTTGATGAGCTTAGACAAATGTCTTATGAAAATGCCAAAATGTACAAGGAAAAGACCAAGATTTGGCACGATAGTAGACTTAGGATCAAGGACTTTACGAAAGGCCAACTTGTTTTATTATTTAACTCACGATTGAGGTTGTTTCCAGGCAAACTAAAGTCAAGATGGTCAGGTCCTTTCATGATTACTAATGTGTTTGTTCATGGTGCTATAGAGATAAAGAACTTGCAGCAAGGCCAACCATTCATGGTTAATGGTGCAAGGTTGAAGCACTACTATCAGGAAGGGGATGTGAAGACTCTCTCGGCCTTCCTCTTGACTGAAGCATGAAATTAAGAACGAGAGAGGACGAGTGATTGCTGTGCTCGTCAATATGAGGCTAATGCCTTAGTTTATTTTTTGCGATTTTCCGGTTATCGTTTGTGTGTTTTGTTGTGTGATTTTAATTACGTATTTGATGTTGATTTTATTTCTTTTTGTAGGGAATCAATAGAGGGAATCAAGGAGAGTAAATCCAGCTTTAAAAATCAAGAAATTATTGGGCCAAATAAAAGATACGGATGAGCAAAGATTGACATTTAGATGAAAAAAAATCTCCAACGGTCCCTAAAATTGCGCTGGATTTGCAAGATCCGCAAAAATATAGCCGTTGGGATTTATCCGTTTCCTTTATATCCGTTAGAAGGCGCTTGATCTGTACGATTCTCCCATTCTCTGAACTCCAAGAAAGCTTCGATTCTCTTCATCTGTGATTCCTCTCTCCAAACCTCCACGATTCAAAAATGGTACTCACGAGGGCTGAAAGATCTGCGGCCAAGAAAAGGGCCGATGACGCTGAAACGGCTGCGAGAGAAGCACTGCTTGCCTTGGCTGGTGCTGAGGCCGCACGTACCGAACGCCTTCCCAAACTTCCGATTCGCAAGAAGAAGTGGAAGGTCGTCACGGAGATCCCTGCTGGACCTTCTGAGCCAGCAGGCACACCCAAGAAGCGACGATGGAGTATGGCGGTGGCCGAGGAAGAAATCAAGAACAAGACTCCCTCTGTGGAGAGTCAAGAACAAAGCCAGCCATCCGACGAGTCAGCCGAGCGCAGCCTCTCACCAGCCCCACCAGCACAGAGCCCTGAGCTCTCCTCATCACCGCCAGCGCAGATCCCTGAGCAGCCGTCCTCACCACAGAGTTCTGCGCAGACACCTACAGCAGAGCAAAGAACCACGCCGTCGCACACTTCCCCACGGCCTGACCCTGAATTCCCATATGGGGAGTACCAAGAATCAACGCAGGGCAGTGGGGAAGGCGAGGAAGAAGAGGTTTTCTCTCCATTGAGGGAAGCCAGCCCTGAGAGTCCTCCAGCAGATCACCATCAAGGCTAAGCTCAAAAAGAAGAAGAAGGCTAAGATTCTCAAGGCCAAGCGGTCCAAGAAGCTGAAAAAGAAGAAGGCCAAGAGGGCGCCTTCATCAGAAAAGGAGAGCACTGAGCCATCGCTCAAGAGACTCAAGGTTGAGGCTGCGGAGTCAGCCAAACCAGCAGACAAAGGGAAGGCCAAGCTTTACCCTGAAGATGAGCCTCAGTCAGTGAGGTATGTGTCCTCTGACGCTGAGTCCAGAGGCATTGAGCTGAGGAAGAGGGAGTTGCTGCATGAAAAGGGCTTCCTCGACAGACCTGCTGACCTGCCGCAATTCTTGCGCGCAGGCATAGTGAATCACGGCTGGGAGGAATTGTGCAGGCCACCCAATCCGGCTTACACGAGTATGGTGTATGACTTCTACGCCAACCTGCGAAACTCTGAGGAGGGGCTGTCTGTGGTCAGAGGGGTAGAAGTGGACTACTCAGCAAAGGCCATCAACGAAGCCTATGGCCTCAAGGGCCAAAAACATACGGACTATGCGAGGATCGTTGATGAGCCTACTGAGGCAGTCCTGGAGGAGGCCATTCGAACCATTGGCCAGCCTGAAGCAGCTTGGACTGTATCACGCAATGGGAGGCACACTCTCATGAGTGCCAACCTCACAGCTAAGGCGGCTGTGTGGTTTGCATTTGTAAGGAGAAAGCTGTCCCCCGTGACTCATGAGACCACCATCAACCAGAGCAGATCGCTGCTGGTATATGCGATAATGAGAGGTCTCACGATCAACGTGGGAGAAGTCATTGCTGCCGCCATTGCTGAGTGCGCCAAGAAGGGTAAGGGTCCATTGTTTTTCCCTAATACCATAACTAAACTATGTTTGCTTGCAGGAGTTCCCATCGAGCGAATGGAGCAGCAAATGGCTTACACGGGCCACTTGGAGCTGCCTGCTGGCTTAAGGCTGAAGAGGAAGGGGAACATGGAGTTCGAACTGGATAGGTTGGCTGCTGATCAGTCATTGTCCATGGCTTGCCTGATGGATATGCAGAGGAGAATGGCTCAATGGGCCACTTACGCGCAAGCAAGGGACAAGGAGGTTGCTGACCAACTTGGGTGCATCTTCCCTGCCTTCCCCACAAATCTCCTGACTCCATGGGTGCCTCCACGACCACGACAACCTGATGAGGATGAAGACGTTTGAGTGCTGGTTTGAATTGCACTGAAGGGAGTATTGCTGTTCCCTTTAAAAAAAAAAAAAAAACAAAATCTGCTTTCTGATAGACCATGTGAATTATGCTGTCTTTAGTACAATTTTGATCTGTTTTAGCTGCTTAGTTTGATGTTTTTAAATTGCTTAGTATAGCCTGCTGCTAGCTGATTAGGTAGGATAGTTTAGGTTTATTTTTGTGAGCTTGAACGACTGGATAGAGCATGCTTAGGGGCCTTAGTGACTGATATATCTGCCCTGACTTGATTGCGAAATAATTGCGGTACCCGCAATTTTTATTACTGAAAGCATGCTTTGGACTGTCTGCTTAGCTAGGCTGTGATCTGTTTAAATTCTATCTTTTGCTGCTATCATGACTACCTTGTATAGCTTATCTAAATGCATGCTGGATGAGTGTCATAGGACACCCTTTGCTAGTTTAAATTAACCTCTAAATAGCTCAGCATGCATAGCTGTAAGTCCTTGCCTGTCTGTTTTTCAAATTCCTGCTGCTGTGATATTTTCTTTTAGAAATGTTCTGTCTATGCCTAGGGCTTTTAGTCTCTCTTTGTTTTACCTTAGACTAGATGCTTCTAGGATAGTTTGGGGGTGTGCCACCTCAGACACTCATTGGGGACAATGAGTAGTTGAAGTTTGGGGGAGGCCACCCTAGGCCTAGGAACATTCCTCTCTCCCTTAAAACATAAGCATTCTTCTTCTCCTTGACAAAAATAATGAAAAAAAAATGAAACATAGAATAAGGAGGGGAGTCTCTCTTAGGTTGCTGAGTAATTGTTGCGTGCTCAATGTGTTAATAAGAATAAGAAATAAGAGAGAGAGAGCACTCAGAACATGCAAGCATACATGATCTTATAGCAAGTAGTAAGTATATTTCATTCGTTTTCCCACAGAGACTTATTTTTAGCTATTCGCGAAGTGTTTTGTTAAGAAAGAAGGGGTGGATTTGATGGGGTAAAATTGGTTTTTAATTATCTAATTTTTGCTGAATGTGTAAAGGAATGCAACATAAACAAATGCAAGTTGAAATTAGACTCAAAGGACAAGAGATGGAATTAATAAACGAAGAAGAAAACAGCTAAACAGAATGGTAACTTAGCAGAATTGCGGATACCGCAATGTTATCGCAATTGTAAAAACAGTAAAAGTGTGTAAAATGGAGAATTAAGGGCTACTAATGACTATCCTATAGGCATTTTTATACGATTCTCAAGCACTGGATCTACTCTCTATGCATCAAACTATCTTAATCTCATGTATCGTCCGATTCCATGCATTAGATTCTTTAGTTTACTCAACTCAAAGTAAGGTCTTAAGCATCTTGTTAAGGCAGGAAGATATGGTTTGTACTAGGGAAACGCCTATTCCTAGGCCGTTTCCTGGTTACCTTGAAAGGCTAGCATGATTATACGACTCTGAACTCTTACTCCTTCCAGAGGTTAGGAGTTCTTTGGACAAAATGGATGGCCAATCGAAATTGCCCGTGGGATGAAGCTTACATACAACCAATGCTTCGAGAGCTATCCTACATGCTTGATTCACGTTTTTTAGCCTATAGTGTTGTCATTAGCATGCCCCTAAGTGACTTAGCTACTCATGGATATGGAGTAAGTAGAAATACGAGATGAAACCGACATGCTTAGAAGGAATTTAGAGACAAAACAATAAAGGAAAGCAGTAGAATGCAGAGGCAAGAAACTGTGAAATGAAGAATGGAGATTCGATTACTTGATTGTTTGATTGGACAAAAGGAAGCTTAAAAGTAAATAACAGCAAGGCAGAAAGCAACGAAATGGAGTGTTCTAGCTATTAGAAAGAGAACAACACAAAGCAGAAATGTAAACTAGAAAAGGAAAGACAGAAAACAGTAAAGCAAGCTCGAAAGTCTCGTTGCAGCCGCCTCGAATGAAGGATGAGAAAGGTCAGCCTTGCTTGGATGAATCCAATCGGGAGAGAAGAAGAATCTCCTCTCCTTCCTATCAGATTATCGATTCCAACAGCTGAGCTTCGCAAACCAGCAGACGGCAAAGGAAAACTAGGAGAAAAGATGGACTGCGAGAAGACTTCTACGCTTTCGGATGATGCTTGAACCTCCGACTTTGACCCCCTTTTATAGTAGTTTGCAGGTGCGTTTGGGCCAAGGAGAACCATCAATCTTCAACGTCATATATCAGAATGGATGGAGGAGAAAGAACGAATCCCTGAAATCACGGAAATTAACAGAAAAAGATCAGTCAACTTACGGTTTTCACTTGAATAATTGCGGCTTCAGCAATGTTTCCGCAATGCTGTCGCAATGCAGTTTTTTTCATTCTTTTCCTTCGGTTTTCAACCCTTTTCTTTCCTATTGTGCATAAGTCCTAATTTAGCTACCTTCTTCTCATTCTCATATTTAAGCATAGGTTTAAGCTAAATGCTATCAAAAACACCTAAAAGTGTACATCTTCTTAAGCTAAATGGGTCCTAAATAAGTCACTTTCAGAGACTTAACACACCCCCAAACTTAAGGTTTTGCTTGTCCTCAAGCACACTAAGGACTTACCTAGGCTGCTGTTTCTTCTTCCTTACTACTTACTAACTCCCTTATACCCCTATCTATAGCAATGCTGTCCTGTGACACACTTCTAAGCTTAAAACTACCCTCTTATCTAGCTTCTTCTGACTTTGCCTGCCTACACTCCTTCTGCTTTCATTAACTTCCTACAACTGATCTATTTACTTTTGTCATATCATGCCACTATCCCTAAGGTTTCAAATTCTGCCTAGCTTTACCTCAGACTCAGTACATGCTTCTAGCTCTATTTTTAATGTGTCTAGGATTCCTTAGAGTCATGCCAGTCTTAGTATTAACGGTGACAGTAGTACTTTTAGAGAACAACCTAAACCCTGGCATCACTACATTGGATAAACACTCATCTCCCTAAACAAACCTACAAGTTACAACTTTGTGCTTAGCTAATTGAGGATCAGAGTTCTTTTTAAATAGGACATCTAAGCCACAAAGTTATAACTCCTAGGTATACATTCTTCTTCCCTATTCTTTTCCCTTTTTCTTACTTAGGTGGAGCCTCTCCTTTGGTTGCCTTTTGATGCAATGCCACTTGTGGGTTACACACTTGGCACTGATTACTTAGCAACCTAAGAAAGACCCCCCTCTTTATTCTATTTTTCATTTTTTTTTTCAGTTCATCATTTTTTTGTAAAGGAGAAGAAGAATGCTTATGTTTCTAAGGGAGAGAGGAATGTTCCTAGGCCTAGGGTGGCCTCCCCCAAACTTCAACTACTCATTGTCCCCAATGAGTGCCTGAGGTGGCACACCCCCAAACTTGTCCTAGAAGCATCTAGTCTAAGGTAAAACAAGGAGAATCTAAAAGACCTAGGCATAGACAGAACATTCTAAAAGAAAATATCATAGCAGCAGGAATTTGAAAAAAAACAGACAGATAAGGTCTTAAAGCTGTGCATGCTGAGCTTTTTAGAGGTTAATTTAAATTATCAAAGGATGTCCTATGACACTCATCCAGCATGCTCTTAGATAAGCTATATAAGGTAGTCATGTTAGTAGCAAAAGATGGAATTTAAACAAATCACAGCCTAGCTAAACAGACAGTCCAAAACATGCTTTTAGTAATGAAAATTGCGGGGACCGCAATTATTTCGCAATTAAGTCAGGGCAGATATAACAGTGATTAAGGCCCCTAAGCATGCTCTTTCCAGTCATTCAAGCTCTCTAAAAATAAAACTAAACTAACCTACCTAGTTAGCTATCATCAAACTATACTAAGCAAAAGTAAAAACATAAAACTAAGCATCTAAAACAGATCAAAAGTGCACTAAAAACAGCATAATTCACATAGGCAATCAGAAAGCAGAAAATTGTTTTTTTTTCCTAAGGGAACAGCAATACTCCCTTCAGTGCAATTCAAACCAGCACTCAAACGTCTTCATCCTCATCAGGTTGTCGTGGTCGTGGAGGCACCCATGGAGTCAAGAGATTTGTGGGGAAGTCAGGGAAGATGCACCCAAGTTGGTCTGCAACTTCCTTGTCCCTTGCCTGTGCGTAAGTGGCCCATTGAGCCATCCTCCTTTGCATATCCATCAGGCACGCCATGGATAGTGACTGATCAGCAGCCAGCCTATCCAGTTCAAACTCCATATTCCCCTTCCTCTTCAGCCTCAAGCTAGCAGGCAGCTCCAAGTGGCCTGTGTAAGCCATCTGCTGCTCCAGTCGCTCAGTGGGGACTCCTGCAAGCAAACATAGTTTGGTTATGGTGTTAGGGAAAAACAGTGGTCCCTTACCTTTCTTGGCGCACTCAGCAATAGCAGCTGACATAATTTCCCCCACATTGACCGTGAGACCTCGCATAATGGCGTAGACCAGCAGCGATCTGCTCTGGTTGATGGTCGTCTCATGGGTCACAGGGACCAGCTTTCTCCGTACAAAGGCAAACCATACAGCTGCCTTTGCTGTCAGGTTGGCACTCATGAGAGTGTGCCTCCCATTGCGTGATACAGTCCACGCTGCTTCAGGTTGGCCAATGGTTCGAATGGCCTCCTTCAGCACTGCCTCAGTAGGCTCATCAACGATCCGTGCATAATCAGTGTGTCTTTGGCCCTTGAGGCCATAAGCTTCGTTGATAGCTTTTGCTGAGTAGTCCACCTCTACTCCCCTCACCACAGAGAGCCCCTCTTCAGAGTTGCGCAGGTTGGCGTAGAAGTCGTATACCATAGCTGTGTAAGCCGGATTGGGTGGCCTACACAACTCCTCCCAGCTGTGATTGATAATCCCTGCGCGCAAGAACTGCGGCAGATCAGCAGGTCTGTCGAGGAAGCCCTTCTCATGTAGCAACTCCCTCTTCCTCAGCTCAACGCCTCTGGACTCAGCATCAGAGGAAACATACCTCACTGACTGAGGCTCATCTTCAGGGTAGAGCTTGGCCTTCCCTTTATCTGCTGGCTTGGCTGACTCGGCAGCCTCAACCTTGAGTCGTTTAAGCGAAGGCTCAGTGCTTTCGTTGTCTGCTGAAGGCGCCCTTTTGGCCTTCTTCTTTTTCAGCTTCTTGGATCGCTTGGCCTTGACAATCTTGGCCTTCTTCTTCTTCTTGAGCTTTGCCTTGATGTTGATCTGCTGGAGGCATGCCCCCAGCGTCTCTTCCATGGAATCATCCTGCTGCGCAGGGCTCTCGGCACTTGCTTCCCTCATAGGTGAGAAAACCTCCTCGTCCTCACCTTCCCCACTGCCCTGCGTTGATTCTTGATAATCCCCATATGGGAATTCAGGGTCAGGCCGTGGGGAAGTGTGTGACGGTGTGGTGTTTTGCTCTGCTGTAGGTGTCTGCGCAGAACTCAGTGGTGAAGAAGACAACTCAGGGCTCTGTACAGGCGGCGATGAAGACAACTCTGGGCTCTGCACTGGTTCAGATGGTGAAGGGCTGTGCGCAGGCGATGCAGATGGCGACGAACCCTTCTTGGTCGACTCGTGGGACGCACGATCCGTTTCTTGACTCTCCACAGAGGGAGTCTTGGCTTTGCTTGGTTCGGCGGCCGTCTCGACACTCCACCGGCGCTTCTTGGGTGTGCCTGCTGGTTCAGAGGGTCCAGCAGGGATTTCTGTGACAACCCTCCACTTCTTCCTACGGATCGGAAGCTTGGGGAGACGTTCGGTGCGTGCAGCGTCAGCCGTAGCCAAGGCAAGTAGTGCGTCTCTCGCAGCTGTCTCAGCAGCGTCATCAGCCCTCTTCTTGGCTGCAGATCTTTCAGCCCGTGTGAACACCATTGTTGAGTCTTGGAGGTTTGGAGAGAAGGATCACAGATGAAGAGAATCGCAGCTTTCTTGGAATTCAGAGAGTGAGAGAATCGTATCGATCGAGCGCCTTCTAACGGATATAAAGGAAACGGCTAAATCCCAACGGCTATATTTTGCGGATCCTGCAATTCCAGCGCAATTTTAGGGATTTTTTTTTCATCTAAATGGCAAACTTTGCTCGTCCGTATCTTTTATTTGGCTCGATCGTTTCTTGATTTTTAAAGCTGGAATTACTCTCCTTGATTCCCTCTTTCGATTCCCTACAAAAAGAAATAAAAGCAACATCAAATTCGTAATTAAAATCATACAACAAAACACACAAATGATAACCGGAAAATCGCAAAAAATAAACTAAGGCATGAGCCTTATGTTGACGAGCACAGCAATCACTCGTCCTCTCTCGTTCTTTTTTCATGCTTCAGTCAAGAGGAAGGCCGAGAGAGTCTTCACATCTCCTTCCTCATAGTAGTGCTTCAACCTTGCGCCATTAACCATAAATGGTTGGCCTTGCTGCAAGTTCTTTATCTCTATGGCACCATGAACAAACACATTAGTAATCACAAATGGACCTGACCATCTAGACTTAAGTTTCCCTGGAAATAATTTCAACCGTGAGTTAAACAACAAGACAAGTTGACCCTTCTTAAAATCCTTAACTCTAAGTCTACTATCGTGCCAAATCTTGGTCTTTTCCTTATACATTTTAGCATTTTCATAGGCCATATGTCTAAGCTCATCAAGCTCATGTAATTGCAAAGACCTCAGTGTTCCTGCATCCTTTACACAAAAATTCAATTCCTTCATGGCCCAAAATGCTTTGTTTTCTAACTCAAGTGGTAAGTGACAAGTCTTGCCATAAACCAGCCTATAAGGAGACATACCTAGGGGTGTCTTATATGCTGTCCTATAAGCCCAAAGTGCATCCTCAAGCTTGAAGGACCAGTCTTTCCTATTAGGTTTGACCACTTTTTCTAGGATGTTCTTAATTTCCCTATTTGAAATTTCAGCCTGTCCATTCGAGTGTGGGTGATAGGGAGTGGCTACTCTATGTCTAATGTTATATTTAGCCAACACTCTCTCCATAGCCTTGTTAATGAAATGTGACCCCTCATCACTAATGATGGCACGAGGTGTCCCAAACCTAGTAAAAATGTGCCTATGCAAGAAGTTGGTGACTGTTTTAGCATCATTATTAGGACATGCTTTGGCTTCTACCCACTTGGACACATAGTCTACTGCCACTAATATGTAAAGGTTACCTGATGATGGAGGGAATGGCCCCATGAAGTCAATGCCCCACACATCAAAGAGCTCCAACTCTAAGATGTAGGTGAGGGGCATCTCATCCTTTCGACTGAGGTTACCTGTTCTTTTGCATTCATCACAGCTGTGGGCATAGTTGTGGGCATCCTTGAAGATTGTTGGCCAATAGTAGCCACTCTAAAATACCTTTGCAGCTGTTCTTTGGCCACCAAAGTGTCCACCATAAGGAGCTGCGTGACAGTGCTGCAGCACAGACTTCGCTTCAGCAGCTGAAACACACTTCCTTAGCAAGCCATCAGCACAGGTTCTGTAAAGTGTGGGGTCATCCCAGATGAATTTCCTTGCTTCATGAAGGAACCTCTTCTTCTCTTGTCCTCCCTTGAAAACTGGTAATACCTGTGATGCACGGAAGTTAGCAATGTCAGCAAACCAAGGTTCCTCATCGTTATCACGATGAGTCAAAACAAAGACATGTTCATCAATAAAAGCATCAGAAATTGCGGTGTCCGCAATTTTTTCGCAATTGTGCTGCAATCGAGAAAGGTGATCTGCAACCACATTTTCACAACCTTTCTTGTCTCGAATATCCAGATCAAATTCTTGCAACAATAACACCCACCTAATCAACCTAGGCTTGGCATCAGCCTTCCTCATAAGATATTTCAAGGCAGAATGGTCAGTGTATACAATTGTCCTTGTGCCTACAATATAGTTCCTGAATTTCTCACAAGCAAACACTACAGCAAGCATCTCTTTCTCAGTAGTTGTATAATTACATTGAGCCTCATTCAAGGTCTTACTAGCATAATAGACAGGGTGTGTTAGCTTGTCAATCTTCTGGCCTAACATGACCCCTACAGCATAGTCACTAGCATCACATAACATCTCAAATGGGAGATCCCAATCTGGCCCTATAATAACAGGTGCTGTAACTAGTGCTTTCTTAAGGGTGGTCCAAGCTACTACACATTCCTTAGAGAAGATGAATGGCCTATTTAGTTCTAGCAGCTCACACAGAGGCTTGGCTATCTTAGAAAAGTCCTTAATGAACCTTCTGTAGAAACCAGCATGCCCTAAGAAACTTCTAATGGCCTTGACATTCTGAGGCTCTACCAACTTCTCTATGATGTCTATTTTGGCCCTATCGACCTCTACACCTGCCCTTGACACTCTATGACCTAAGACAATCCCTTCATCCACCATGAAATGGCACTTTTCCCAATTGAGGACTAGGTTGGTCTCCTCACACCTAGCCAGGACTTGTCCTAGGTTTTCTAGACAGTTTGTAAAGGAATCCCCAAAGACTGAGAAGTCATCCATGAATATTTCTATCATGGACTCATCCAACTCAGAGAAGATTGCCATCATGCACCTTTGGAAAGTTGCCGGTGCATTGCATAAGCCAAAAGGCATTCTGCGAAAGGCAAAAGTTCCAAAAGGGCAAGTGAAGGTAGTCTTCTCTTGGTCTTTGGGGTCTATAGTAATCTGGTTATAGCCAGAATAACCATCTAAGAAACAATAGTAGGCTCTACCAGCTATTCTGTCTAACATCTAGTCAATAAACGGTAGAGGGAAGTGGTCTTTTTTAGTTTCTTTATTTAATTTCCTGTAATCCATGCACACTCTCCATCCTGTGACAGTCCTTGTTGGAATCAGTTCATTGTTCTCATTGACTACCACAGTCATCCCCCCCTTCTTAGGTACACATTGTATAGGGCTCACCCACTGGCTACTAGCTATGGGAAAGATCACACCAGCATCTAACCATTTTATTATTTCTTTCTTAACTACCTCTTTCATAGAGGGATTCAGCCTACGTTGATGATCTACTCTAGGTGTGTGCTCTTCCTCTAGTATAATCTTATGCATGCAATAAGAAGGGCTAATGCCTCTAATATCAGCAATAGTCCATGCAATAGCCTTCCTATGTTGCTTAAGCAGTAATATCAGTTCAACCTCATGCTTTTCACTTAGTTTAGAAGAAATGATAACAGGCAGAGTTTCATTACTCCCTAAATATGCATACTTGAGGTGAGTGGGTAGTGGTTTCAGTTCTAAAACAGGTGGATGCTCAATGGATGGCTTTAAAGGATTCACAGATCTATCAGTTAGGTCTATATTCATACATACATGTTGTGGTTTATCTACAGGCATATCCATTATGTCAGATACATTCAAGTCAGCTACATCTAACTGTACATAATCATTAGCATGCTTGGTTAATAATACATGCTCCAATTGTTCTTCCATTAAAGAATCAACAACGTCCATACTAGCACAGGATTCAAGGTCAGAGGGGTACCTCAAAGCTTTATACACACTAAATTTCACCTCTTCATCATGAACCCTCATAGTGAGCTCACCTTTTTGGACGTCTATCAGTGCCCTACCTGTGGCTAGAAATGGTCTGCCTAGCAGGATGGGGACCTCCTTGTCTGCTTCATAATCCAGGATAATGAAATCTGCAAGGAAAATAAATTTGTCAACCTTTACTAAAATATCCTCAATTTTACCTTCTGGATATGCAATGGATATGTCTGCTAATTGTAAAGTGACAGTGGTTGGACGTGCTTCTCCTATTCCCAACTGGCGGAATAGTGATAGGGGCATGAGGTTTATGCTGGCGCCCAGGTCACAAAGCGCTCTGCCCACGTGCTTGCCTCCAAGTTCTACAGGTAAGGTGAAGGAACCAGGATCCTTCTCCTTCTTAGGCAGCTTGTTTTGGAGTATGGCACTGCACTCTTCAGTGAGGTTTACTGTTTCAAACTCACCAATTATTTTTTTGTTAGTAATAATGTCCTTCAAAAACTTCACATAGGAAGGCATAGACTGTAAAACTTCTACAAAAGGAATGTTGACATGCACTTGCTTAAGAATTTCTAAGAATTTATTAAAATGAACTTCCTGTTCCTGCTTCTTCTTAAGCCTTCGAGGGTATGGAGGTGGTGGCACATATGCAGGCACGTCAGGGCGCCTTAGGATAGGTGGAGGCCTTGGAATTTCTTCTATCTCCTCAATAATTGGCTCTAGCCTGGCTCCTGATGTGCTAGTTGGTGGTGGACCTTGGGTTGGCAGAGACTCCAGTGGAGCACTAGACTCAGTGTTCTCTACTCTCTTTGGTGTGTCCTTTGTGTTGCTCACCAAGGGTCTACCACTTCTAAGTTCAATTGCTTGAACTTGTTCTTTACCATCTCTCCTTGGCACCTCGGTGTCAGCAGGGAGTCTACCTTGGGGCCTACTCTTGAGTTCATTGGCCAATTGGCCTATTTGGTTCTCTAGGCTCCTAAGGGTAGCTTGCTGGCTTTGAAGAGTAGCATCATTCTTAGCTATGTATTCCTTGAGTAAGTTTTCTACAGAAGATCCTACAGGTTGGTTGTAAGGTTTTTGATACATTGATTGGTTATGTTGGGGAGTGAAACCAGGTGTTCCACTCGGTCTAGGCTGGTTAGGATTTTGGTTAGCATTTTGTTGGCCACCCCATGACAGGTTTGGGTGGTTCCTCCAACCAGGGTTGTAAGTATTGGAATAGGGGTTGTTCCTAGGCTGCTGCTGGCTTCCAATGTAGCAGACTGAGGCTGGATTCCCAGGGCAGTATTCATACAGGTGCCCTTCCCCACAGAATCCACATACAAGTGTCTCACCTTGACTTGTTTGGGTGCCCATTGACATGGCGGTAGCGGTGTTGGCACTTGTTTGGAGATTGGCTTGAGCCATTTGCTTAACTAAGTTGGTCAGGGCATTTATTTGGGTGCTCATTGCACTTAGAGCGTCCTTGTCTTGAGCCCTAGTTGGCTCAACTGGATCATCTGACCACCTACAGTGAGATGCTGAGATCTTCTCCAAGATCTCATAGGCCTCGTTGTAACTTTTGGACAACATGGAACCACCAGCAGATGAATTTAAGACTTGCCTAGTGCTGGGGTTGCATCCTTTGAAAAAGACCTCTATTTGGATACACCATGGGATGCCATGATGTGGACATTTGAGAAGAAGATCTTTGAACCTTGTCCAAGCTTCGTGAAGAGATTCATTATCAGCTTGTTTGAACTTAACTATATCATCACGAAAGGTAGAATTCCTATCAGGTGGGAAGTATTTGACTAGGAATTTCTCTGCTAAGTCTGTCCAATTAAGGACAGATCCAGAGGGTAATGAGTTCAACCATGTTTTGGCTTTGTCCCTCAAAGAGTAAGGGAACAAGTATAGCCTCAAAGCTTCTTGGGACACTCCAGGGATGATAAAGGTATCACTGACTCCTAAGAAGTTCCTAAGATGGTTGTGGGGGTCCTCATTTTCTATTCCAAAGAATTGTCCCACAGTGGACAACATTTGGAACATCACTGGCTTTAACTCGAATGAGTTGGCAGTGATTTCAGGACGGATTATGCTGGGGTTCAGCTCCCCAGGCATAGGTACTAGGTATGAAAGAATGGCACTATTCTTGTCATTCGCTATTTCGATGGGGTTGCGAGTGACAGGTACCGGATTTGGAATTATTCCAGCCATTTCTTCTTGAGACAATTGCGGAGGAATTGTGGTTCCCGCAATTATTTGAGGTATAGAGGGTTGGTTAAAGAGACGTTTCTTGGCTCTAGTTCTGGCTCTAAATAGTCTCTCGGGCTCAGGATTGAACTCTAGATCACTACTTGAATGCTCACTCATAAACTAACCCAACTAGTACCTACAAAAGAAATGGAACTAGATTAGTTCCAATAGACAGTAAACTTGATGTTTCAAACTTAACAAACTTCGTTTTCACTTAAATAAATCCCCGGCAGCGGCGCCAAAAACTTGTTGCGTGCTCAATGTGTTAATAAGAATAAGAAATAAGAGAGAGAGAGCACTCAGAACATGCAAGCATACATGATCTTATAGCAAGTAGTAAGTATATTTCATTCGTTTTCCCACAGAGACTTATTTTTAGCTATTCGCGAAGTGTTTTGTTAAGAAAGAAGGGGTGGATTTGATGGGGTAAAATTGGTTTTTAATTATCTAATTTTTGCTGAATGTGTAAAGGAATGCAACATAAACAAATGCAAGTTGAAATTAGACTCAAAGGACAAGAGATGGAATTAATAAACGAAGAAGAAAACAGCTAAACAGAATGGTAACTTAGCAGAATTGCGGATACCGCAATGTTATCGCAATTGTAAAAACAGTAAAAGTGTGTAAAATGGAGAATTAAGGGCTACTAATGACTATCCTATAGGCATTTTTATACGATTCTCAAGCACTGGATCTACTCTCTATGCATCAAACTATCTTAATCTCATGTATCGTCCGATTCCATGCATTAGATTCTTTAGTTTACTCAACTCAAAGTAAGGTCTTAAGCATCTTGTTAAGGCAGGAAGATATGGTTTGTACTAGGGAAACGCCTATTCCTAGGCCGTTTCCTGGTTACCTTGAAAGGCTAGCATGATTATACGACTATGAACTCTTACTCCTTCCAGAGGTTAGGAGTTCTTTGGACAAAATGGATGGCCAATCGAAATTGCCCGTGGGATGAAGCTTACATACAACCAATGCTTCGAGAGCTATCCTACATGCTTGATTCACGTTTTTTAGCCTATAGTGTTGTCATTAGCATGCCCCTAAGTGACTTAGCTACTCATGGATATGGAGTAAGTAGAAATACGAGATGAAACCGACATGCTTAGAAGGAATTTAGAGACAAAACAATAAAGGAAAGCAGTAGAATGCAGAGGCAAGAAACTGTGAAATGAAGAATGGAGATTCGATTACTTGATTGTTTGATTGGACAAAAGGAAGCTTAAAAGTAAATAACAGCAAGGCAGAAAGCAACGAAATGGAGTGTTCTAGCTATTAGAAAGAGAACAACACAAAGCAGAAATGTAAACTAGAAAAGGAAAGACAGAAAACAGTAAAGCAAGCTCGAAAGTCTCGTTGCAGCCGCCTCGAATGAAGGATGAGAAAGGTCAGCCTTGCTTGGATGAATCCAATCGGGAGAGAAGAAGAATCTCCTCTCCTTCCTATCAGATTATCGATTCCAACAGCTGAGCTTCGCAAACCAGCAGACGGCAAAGGAAAACTAGGAGAAAAGATGGACTGCGAGAAGACTTCTACGCTTTCGGATGATGCTTGAACCTCCGACTTTGACCCCCTTTTATAGTAGTTTGCAGGTGCGTTTGGGCCAAGGAGAACCATCAATCTTCAACGTCATATATCAGAATGGATGGAGGAGAAAGAACGAATCCCTGAAATCACGGAAATTAACAGAAAAAGATCAGTCAACTTACGATTTTCACTTGAATAATTGCGGCTTCAGCAATGTTTCCGCAATGCTGTCGCAATGCAGTTTTTTTCATTCTTTTCCTTCGGTTTTCAACCCTTTTCTTTCCTATTGTGCATAAGTCCTAATTTAGCTACCTTCTTCTCATTCTCATATTTAAGCATAGGTTTAAGCTAAATGCTATCAAAAACACCTAAAAGTGTACATCTTCTTAAGCTAAATGGGTCCTAAATAAGTCACTTTCAGAGACTTAACAGTAATCAGTGCCAAGTGTGTAACCCACAAGTGGCATTGCATCAAAAGGCAACCAAAGGAAAGGCTCCACCTGAGAAAGAAAAAAAAAGGAAAAAGTAGGGAGGAAGAATGTATACCTAGGAGTTGCAACTTTGTGGCTTAGATGTCCTATTTAAAAAGAACTCTGATCCTCAATTAGCTAAGCACAAAGTTGTAGCTTGTAGGGTTGTTTAGGGAGATGAGTGTATATCCAATGTAGTGATGCCAGGGTTTAGGTTGTTCTCTTAAAGCACTACTGTCACTGTTAATACTAAGACTGGCATGACTCTAAGGAATCCTAGGTAGCTCATAAATATAAACTAGAAGCATGTACTGAGTCTGGGGTAAAGCTAGGTAGAAGTTGAAACCTTAGGGATAGTGGCATGATATGATAAAAGCAGGTAGATCAGTTGTAGGGAGTTAATAAAAGCAGTAGGAGTTTTAGGCATGCGAAATCAGAAGAAGCTAGATGAGAGGGTAGTTTTAAGCTTAGAGGTGTGTCACAGGACAGCACTGCTATAGATGAGAATATAGGGGAGTCAGTAAGTGGTTAAAGAAGAAGAAACAGCAGCCTAGGAAAGTCCTTAGATTGCTCGAGGACAAGCAAAACCTTAAGTTTGGGGGTGTGTTACGTCTCCAAAAGTGACCTTTTTAGGACTTAATTAGCTTAGAAAGATGTTCACTCTTAGGTGTTTTTGATAGCATTTAGCCTAAACCTATGCTTAAATATGAGAATTAGAAGAAGGTAGCTAAATTAGGACTTATGTACAATAGGAAAGAAAAGAGTTGAAAACCGAAGGAAAAGAATGAAAAACAAACATTGCGATAGCATTGCGGAAACATTGCGGTTCTCGCAATGTTTCAAGTGAAAACCGTAAGTTGACTGATCTTTTTCTGTTAATTTCCGTTATTTCAGGGATTCGTTCTTTCTCCTCCATCCATTCTGAAGTACGACGTTGAAGATTGATGGTTCTCCTTGGCCGAAAGACGTCTGCAGACTACTATAAATAGGGGTCAAAGTCGAGGGTTCAATCATCATCCGAAAGCGTAGAAGTCTTCTCGCAGTCCATCTTTTCTCCTGTTTTTCTGTGCCGTCTGCTGGTGCGCGAAGCTCAGCTGTTGGAATCGATAATCTGATAGGAAGGAGAGGAGATTCTTCTTCTCTCCCGATTGGATTCATCCAAGCAAGGCTGACCTTTCTCATCCTGCATTCGAGGCGGCTGCAACGAGACTTTCGAGCTTGTTTTACTGCTTTCTGCTCTTCATTTCCATTTTCCAGCTTTGCCTTGTTCTTGTTTCTTTTCTAGAAGCTAGATTAGGCTATTTCGTTGTGTTCTGTCTTCCTGTTATTTGCTTTAAAGCTTTCCTTTGTCAATCAAACAATCAAGTAATCAAATCTCAATTCTTCACTTCACAGTTTCTTGCCTTTACATTCTACTGCTTTCCCTTACTGTTTTGTCTTTAAATTCCTTCTAAGCATGTCTACTTCTTCTCTTGCTTCTGTTCTGTTTACATCCATGAGTAGCTAAATCACTTAGGGGCATGCTAATGACAACACTTTAGGCTAAAAAACGTGAACCAAGCATGTAGGATAGCTCTCGAAGCATTGATTGTATGTAAGCTTCATCCCACGGGCAATTTCGATTGGCCATCCATTTTGTCCAAAGAACTCCTAACCTCTGGAAGGAGTAAGAGTTCAGAGTCATACTATCATGCTAGCCTTTCAAGGTAACCAGGAAACGGCCTAGGAATAGGCGTTTCCCTAGTACAAACCATATCTTCTTGCTTTAACAAGATGCTTAAGACCTTACTTTGATTTGAGTGAACTAAAGAATCTAATGCATGGAATCGGACGATACATGAGATTGAGATAGTTTGATGCATAGAGAGTTGATCCACTGCTTGAGAATCGTGAGAAAAAGCCTATAGGATAGTCGTTATTAGCCCTTAATCCATCACTTTGCACACTTACGCTGTTATTATAATTGCGGTAAAATTGATGTCCCCGCAATTCTGCTTAAGTTATCATTCTGTCTAGCTGTCTTTGCTTTCATTTATTAATCTCGTCTCTTTTCATTTGAGTTTAGCTTTGACTTGTTCTCGTTTATGTTGCTACCCTTTACACATTCAGCAAGAATTAGACAATTAAAAACCAATTTTACCCCATCAAATCCACCCCTTCTTTCTTAACAAATACACTTCGCGAATAGCTAAAAATAAATCTCTGTGGGAAAACGAATGAAATATACTTACTACTTGCTATAAGATCATGTATGCTTGCATGTTCTGAGTGCTCTATCTCTCTTATTGCCTAATTATTTTTAACACATTGAGCACGCAACAGTAATATTAGTCCAATTGGATTGGCTTCCAGTTAAAGTTTGTCCTTGTACTTAGAGGAGTAAAATACAAGAGTTGTATTGTTGATTCCTCGTTGGTAGCTAAGTCTATTTGGAGCTTGTGAAGCAGCAATAGGTTTATAAATTGAGCTCGCAGATAGTGTTATGAAGAGATGTGATGGTCACATGGAAAGCCTCGTACTACTTCATGCTTATTAGTTTACTAACTCTCTCATGGCTAAAGTGTTTGAGAGACACCTAAAACAGTTTAGGGCTCCGAGTTGCTGGAGAGGACAGTGGGAGAAAACTTCTAATATATGATATATTAGTTTTCTCCACCTAACATGTACACCACAGACGTTTAAGTCCAAGTGGGAGTTTGTTGGGTTTTATGTCCTAAAACTCGTGGTTTGTAAGCTATTATGTTTGTAAATATTCTATTTATAATAAAGAGTTATTTGTTTTATTCAGTAAAATAGTTTACTGGAATAAAGTGAAACGTGTTTGGTTTAACCTATACCAATGACCAACACCCTTGGCTGAATATGAGTATTTGAGCTTCATGTATGACATGATTGTGGATCAGGCTCAAGTAGTCAGTCAAAACGGTTTATAGTATACGGATAAGGTTGGGTACCTTATCCTCGTAACACTATTGGATGCGGCTCACTTTGTATTGTACAAAACGATGTGATCCGATCGTTTCACATGGAGATGTGCGAGTGAGGGCGTCCTGTGCAAAGAGTTTGCATAAGATCGAACCATGTATTAAGTCGCTCTCTCTTTATAGCTCCGTTTACTGATGAGACCGACTTATACATCTTGATGGCCTAAGTAACTCGATCTCAATCTTGAGCTCGCTATGAACTCTTGCTTATTCGATAGTATCCTTTGACTTGCACGGGTGAGAGTGGCCCATAAGCGCCGACTCAATAAGCCTACCATCTTCGGGATAAAGTCGAATAGGTAGCTGGGGACATAGTACAACAAGATTGGAGTTTACTCCTAACCCGCTCTTCAGGGTTAGTAGATAGGTTGTTCCCTTAATAGTTGACTTCGGGGCTTGAACAATTAGCGCGCACACTCTCATAAGATGAGAGAGTTAACTGATCTGTTGGTTGGACCACAGATCTATTGTTCATTAGAGGTGTCAGTGGTACTTAAGGAACAAGACGTAATGCAGGGGTTAAACGGTTTTAATGACCCAGCTGTGAATACGAACAACCTGTGAAGGGTTGACTTTCCCGTGACGGTTATATCAGAGGACATAATATATCTACAGTGAGGAGAGTGCAGCCCTCGGACTATAGTGGAGTCTCCGAGGGTTTGAAGAATGTTGATTAGTTCGGTTAAAAGAGTTTTGACCTAATAATCTCGTATCGTTGGAGCTCATGATCTGTAGGTTCTTTAGGTTCTCCTGGCTAGCTCGAATAACGTCGTGCAACAGTATAAAAGAAAAGAAAAAGAAAAGGAATTTGAATTATTCAAATTCGGCTTGTGGAAGAATGATGGACATATTTTTTTTTTTAGTACAATGATGGACTTATTTAAGTATGATTTAAATATGAGATTGGTCTAAAACATGAATAGGATTCATGGTAATAAAGTCGGTTTTCGGAAAACCGGGTTTAGTCATATTATTTAATTAATATTTGATATTAAATTAAATAATAATTATTAATTAAAAAGTTTAATTAATAATTATATATATATATATATATATATATTATTTATTAAAAAATTTAATAAATAAAATTATTATTATTATTTTTAATAATAATAATAATTATATATATATGTGTCTTGCATGCAAGACACATATATATATTACATATATGTACTTTGGTCTTCATCAGAGAAGGAAGGAATTGAAATGTTTCAATTCAATTGAATTGCAAGCAGGGGTTCACGTTTTTAGAAAGAGAAAAAATTAAGAAAAGTTCTTATTTTTTTTTAACTTCTTTGTTCCTTCATTCTTCTTCTTTCTTCCTCTTTTCTTTTTCTTTTCTCTTTTTTTAGGAGTCCCGCAACTCCGTTGCGCGGCGCCGAGGATAGCGGGACTACCTGGGGTGGTCTTCGGGGCGTTCGTGAGAAGAGGCCGGAAGAGTTCGTGACGAGGAATGTGCGGCGGAGCTTGAAGAAATTGGAACTACAAGGGTATGTATTTCTAATTTCTTAATTCCGTCTTTTGAGCATGTTTTCTATTTGTTAAATTGATGAAATTAGAGTATCATCGGTCAGAAATCGCTTTCCGCTGCGCATGTCGCTCCATCAATATAACCGTCACGGGCAAGTCGACCCTTCACTGGTTGTTCGTAATCACAGTTGGGTCATTTTAAACCGTTTAACCCCTGCATTACGTCTTGTTCCTTAAGTACCACAGACACCTCTAATGAACAATAGATCTGTTGTCCAACCAACAGATCAATTACCCTCTCATCACATGAGAGTGTGAGCGCTCATTGTTCAAGCCCCGAAGTCAGCTATTAAGGAAACAACATATCTACTAACCCTGAAGAGCGGGTTAGGAGTGAACTCCATCTTACTACACTATGTCCCCAGCTACCTATTGGACTTTATCCCTGAGATGATAAATTATTGAGTCGGCGCTAATGGGCCACTCTCACCCATACAAGTCTTAGGATACTGTCTAATAAGCATGAGTTCATAGTAAGCTCAGGATTAAGATCGAGTTACCTAGGCCATCAAATGAAAATGTCGGTCTCATTAGTAAACGATGTTATAAAGAGAGAGAAACATATTGTGCGGTTCGGTCTTATACAAACTCTTTGCACAGGACGCCCTCACTCGCACATCTCGATGTGAAACGATTCGGATCACATCATTTTGTACAATACAAAGTGAGCCGCATCCTATAGTGTTACTAGGATAAGGTACCCAGCCTTATCCATATACTATAGACCGTTTTGACTGACTACTTGAGCTTGATCCATAATCATGTCATACATGAAGCTCAAGTACTCATATTCAGCCAAGGGTGTTGGTCATTGGTATAGGTTAACTTAAACACGTTTCACTTTATTCCAGTAAACTCTTTTACTGAATAAAACTAATAACTCTTTATTCTAAATAGATTATTTACAAACATAACAATTTACAAACCACGAGTTTTAGGACATAAAACCCAACAAACTTCCACTTGGACTTAAACGTCCGTGGTGTACATGTTAGGTGGAGAAAACTAATATATGATATATCATAAGTTTTCTACCACTGTCCTCTCCAGCAACTCGGAGCCCTAGACTTTTCTAGGTGTCTCTCAAACACTTTAGCCATGAGAGACATAGTAAACCAATCAGCATGAAATACTACGAGGCTTTCCATGTGACCATCACATCTCCTCACAACACTATTTGCGAGCTCAACTTATAAACCTATTGCTGCTTCACAAGCTGCAAATAGACTTAGCTACCAACGAGGAATCAGCAATACAACTCTTGTATTCTACTCCTCTAAGTACAAGGAGAAAACTTTAACCGAAATCCAATCCAATTGGACTAATATTACTGACAACTCCCACTGCATAACACATATCGAGTCATGTATCTCAAAAGATACATCTGACCTCCAATATGTAAATGCACTTGGGTGCATCTCGTATCCTCAACACTTGAGGTGTCTTAGGAAACCATTTCCATAGACCATCGAATATTGACAACAGCTTGTCAATAAAAGATTTTACAGACAACACTAGTGATTTGTTCTTACGACTCAGATCAACCTGAATCCTTAGAACAAACTAAGCCTACCTCCAGATCAACTATTTGGGAGTGGGTCGCTAGTTTATGCTAAAATGTCAGAAGTGAATCCTACATCATTCTCAATGATTAGGACAAAAATTACGGGAATTTATTATGAAAGCTTTAACATTGATTAAACATTTGTCCAACAAGTTTTATCAATGTAATGTTCAAAACCATAAGATTTGATTTGAAAAACAAACCTTATAAATCAGAATCTAGATGCTTATTCCAATTCATAAATAGATTGAAGAAGCTCGCAAACGATTTGCTCTTAATCCTGAATAATGTATCTCCCTGGTTGAGACTAATAGATACTCTATCAAGATAGCTAGTCTTGATATCCATATATCTTGTCCTATCAGATAGAAGAGGGTAATGGATACGAGTATACTATATAACTTATATCTGACAACAAGAGATGAAGTTAATACACAATTAACCACTTCTCTTCAAGACAGTCCATTTGCCAGAAAGTCAAGCCTTAGAGGGTTTCACCTCATAGACTTCGTCTGTGAACCTCTTGAAGATCCATGGCTTTGAGCCACTAGTTCTTGTTTATGAACTCACTATCATCATCAATATGATAACTAGAGTCATAAAATATAATAATACAGCAGGCCGAAATATCTCATAATTCTCCCACTACATCAAAGTTTTCTCAACACTTGAGAAGAACCAACAAAACTAACAACCATTGTTAATTTATAGCTTCCAATAAAACAAGATAAGTCTTAACCTTTTAGTTGTTATCAAGTCTAATAGAACAAATCAGTATACATCTTTTGTGAAATGAACCATTCATTTATAAAAACAAAAGATACTATATACATAAAGTGTTAACAAAAACTTGAGTTTATAGACAATAATTACAACGCTTGAAATTATTTCTATATAAACAACTACAAACAAGCAAGCTCCCACTGTATAAACTGCGAAGACGTCATCATAAGGCATCTTCGTCAAGAAACTGGCAGACATGAACTAGTTTCCTGAAAAGAATAACAAACATTATTAGTGGTTCCTGAATCAACATCCAGGTATGACAATCATAATCCACATGATATGTTTAGACAGAAGATAAATCATATTTACCTTGTCGTTCATTCTTTGCCTGTTTCTCTGCATGGTATTTAAGGCAGTTGCGCTTCCAATGCCCTTCTTCACCGCAATGAAAACACTTTCCACTGTGTGAAACTTTGACCTTGCCGACAGTAGGGGCTTTGCCCTTCCTAGTATTTCTCTTCTTTTTTGTGAATAATCTTATTACTCACAGTAGAGGGTTCAAATTTACTCCCTGACCCAGACCCCTTATGGAATTTCATAGAAGTAGCAACATTTGCTTCACTCTCCTTTCCTTTAGAAGTATGCAGAGAATGATAAATCTGAAGCTCGTTCAGAAGAGATGTCAAATTGTATTCAATCTTATTCATGACCAAATTGGTCCTGAAATTAAGGAAACTCTTCGGAAGAGATTCCAAGATTAAACAAACTTGACTGTTCTCGTCGAGGGTAGCACCATTTACCTCAGCCACATTAAAATGGACCATCATGTTAAGGACATGCTCCCTAACAGAGGTACCCTCCACCATGTGCGAGTTGTAAATGTTCTTGAAAGCTTCATGACGAAGAGATGTGGACGGTTGCCAGAACATCCCTTGTAATGAAGACATGATTTCCCTCGCGGAAACCATAGATTCATGCTTCTTGGCCAAAACATCATATATGTTTTTCAAGATGTAGACTCGGGCTTTGTCATTAGCCCTAATCCAACCATCGTATGCTTCACGAACAGTCCGTGAGGCACTAGAACGAGGAACCGGAGGACACTCCTCCGTTAAGACAGATCTCAGGTCTTCAAGAACCAAAATCGTATTTAGGTTCGACTTCCACGTCCCATAATTTTCTCCAGTTAATCTGTCGTGTGATAGGAGTTGTATAAACGAACTCAACATGCTGAAACAAAATGTAAAACTATTAGTGAAACAATTTTAACCTATTTAAACCAATTAAAAGCTTTAGCAGTAAATAAAGTACCCAAACTCTTTATTTACTTGCAACAATACTTTAGTAAGTCAGAATGGTCGCTACCAAAGGGTAGTCGAGCACCCCTTTACTCAAGACATTCTTGACTAAATGCTAGCTCTAGAATAACTCATATTCCACTAGCATATTAGTTATCGTTTTCGGTCAAGATTTACTAACTCCTTAGCAAATCTCGTAAGTGTGACCCTCCATGTTTAGAATGCACAAGACGGCCCCAACAGTGCATCCGAAGGGTATGTCAGGGTTGGGAATGGCCCTATGTTTCTGTATCCATAAATGGTGACTGACTTGTTCGACCCCCATGAAACGGCCCTCCGAAGAGATTGGTGCCACAGAGGGCACCTTGCAGGCGGAACATGAGAATCTCACGGTTCAATCCAATGGAGGAGGCCACAGGAAGTACTGACGTACTTCCTTCTCCCACTTACTATAGACACTTACTCCATTCACCTTGCTATTGAAAGTTGCAAACACCATTCGGAGAGGGATGCCCTATTGACATCACGAGGCCGAGCAAAATTCTCACGTTGTGAACTTTAGGGAGTGCGTAGCAGAAGAGGGATATATCATATATTCCTTCTCAACACATCTACTAAGCATCGTAAACGGTTTAGGGTAAATACTCAGGTTTTATCTGGCTAAGTGTTGTGTGCTCAGTGTGTGAATAAAAATGCGATGCGAGAGCACTCAGAACATGCAAGCATACATGGTCTTGCAGCAAGTGATAAGTATTTTTTCATTCGTTTTCCCACAGAGATTTATTCTTAGTTACTAACGAAGTGAGATGTTAAATTAGAGAGGGTTACTTAAATGGGGTAGATTTGAGATTGATGTGCCAAACTAACTCAGAATGTAAGAAAGATGCAAGCATAAACGAAGCAAATAACGTGACTAAACTATTAAGTAGAGCAAGAAGAATTGCGAACTTAACAATGTTCTAGCAATAAAATCGCAAAAGTAAAATACGAGAAAAACGGCTAAGGCAAAAACAGAGTTAAAGAATTGCGGATTCAGCAATTATCTAGCAATGAAATTAACAACGATTTGAAGGTGAGATGAGGAAACAAGGTCAACTAAAGACTCCTCTATAGGCTTTTTCATACGATCATTCAGCAGTAGCTTAACTTATCATGCATCAATTTAGCTTAGTCTCATGCATCTCTCGATTACATGCATTAAATCCTTTAGTTGACTCATATCCAAGCAAGACTTAAGCATCTATTTATACAAGCAATCTAATGAATTGTGCTAGGAAAACGCCTATTCCTAGGTCATTTTCTGGCTACCATGAAAGGTTAGCATGAATGGACGACTCTGAACTCTTACTCCTTCCGGAGGTTAGAAGTTCTTTAGACAAAATGGATGGCCGATCGAAATTGCCCATGGGATGAAGTACATATACATTCAATGCATTCGAAGTTATCCTACATGCTGAACTTTCGTATTTTTAACCTATAGATTCACCTTTAGCAGACCCTTGTGTGATTAGTTACTCATGGTTGATGGGGGATTGGAAATACTAGATTGATTAAGCATGATTTGAAACACTTAAATGAAGGCAAGGGAAAAACAGAAGCGAAGTGAAGACTTGCAAAGACTTTAAACAATTACTTGATGAATTAAGATTCAAGCTCAATGTGCGACAGTACGTAAAACCGTAAAGAACTGAACAAATGAAGAAAAATTGAAACAAAGCAAACAAATGGAAACAGAGGGCAGAAAGCAGTACGAAACAGAAGAAAGAAAGCAGTAAAAGTGTGCACGGATCCTCGCCGCAAGCGCCTCGGATGAAGGTGAAGATTAGCTGATCTTGGGGATGAATTCGATCAGAAGAGAAGAAGGATCTTCTCTTCTTCCTCTCGAGTTATCGACGCCAAGGGCTGATTTCTTCGTTCCAACAAACGGGATAAGGAAATGGATCTTTAGAATGCGTTGAGACGGGGAAATTGGTAACGATATTTTGGAATTATCGCCAAACATCGGGTTGTCGAGACCCGCCAAAATGAATTTGTAATTACCCGAATTCACTGAACTATTAGCAGCTTAGTGGTAACGGGGTCGATCCACAGGGAATTAAGTCAATTTAGCTTGATTTTAATTCAATTTGCAAACTATGAAAATAAACAAAATGTGGGGATTTTGGTTTTTAATTAACTAACGGGGAGCAATGCAAAATAGGGAAAACTTAACTAACGGAGCGTTCGACCCGGGACGATCGGGAATAAAATTAGCAAACGTTTGGATCACAGGTTGACGAAAATAATGGTTAAATATCTGAACGAATACGCAGCCCGTCTCAAATCAATAAATCAATTCAGACATGCTCCATGGATATTAATTAGACATAATGAATCATGCTAATCAAGCATATCCATTGGACATTGGCGGTCAACGCTCTCCCAAGACCAACCGATAGCAACGAGCTAACTACGAAGATTATCTAACTTGGACGCCAAATTAGTGTATCGATTTAAGATTCTATTTCGAGAAGAACGAACACCAAGAACGCAAGGAAGCCTATGCGCTCAATGGCATCGTTAATCTTTGTTACTTAGCGATTAAGAGAGGCACGGCATCAAAACCTTTAACAAATGAAATATGCTCGAAATCGAAGTTGTCTAGGCCTATCATTCAAACACATTCATGGAATAAGCAAGGAAATAGAAACTAATTCAATCAAATTCTTTAACCAAATCAGAATTTCAGTTCAACAACCTCACCAAAAATTCAAACTACATTATTCCTTTACATTCCCGAGTCAAAAACGCTATAGACTACTCACTCATGATGGATGTAATGTGGGATGGCTCAAATCCAAGCTCCTTAGCCTCTCCCATGGTGAAAATGGCTTCTGAAACGTCAAATCTGGTGCGGAGCCCGAGGTTGAAGATGGAGATGACGGCTAAAAAAAGGACAAAAACTTAAGTATTCCGTCGGAGCGTCGAGACGCTAGGGCAGCGTCGAGACGCTGCGCCCTAAAGATTCAGCGCGCGCAGTCGGGGCAGCGTCGAGCTAGCGTCGCGACCCTGTCTGCTCAACGCTAGCTCTCGGGTTTTTGCATGGTATTTTGCCTTGAAATTTCCCAAAACGCCAAATCTTCATGATTTTGCATGGTCCTTCCCCGGAAGTGTTCTTAGGTCCTTAAAATGCGACTTTAAGCCTCGAACGACGTCGAAACGCACCCGAGGGCGAATTACCGAGAACACCTGCAATTAACACATATAAGCAAGATTAAGCATGTAATAATCGTGAATTAGGGACATAATTATAGCTCCAAATTGGAGCTATCAGAAATCCACGCTTCCGAGCTATCTTTCTCCTTCACCCTTCACCTCCTTTTATAGCTTTTTGCAGGTACCTTCAGTCATGGAGAACCATCCATTCTAAACGACGATCCTCCACGTGGCAGCAGGGGAGAGTTTAGGCGGCTGAAAGATCGCAACTGTGACGGCTGACGGTTGGACAAACTTAGCAGCAGCAGCTTAAACATTGCGGATTCCTCGTTGAGACCGCAATAACCATTGCGGAGACAGCAATGTTTCAGCAATTCTCCTACAATGTACATTTTGACTCTTTTAGCATCGTTTTTTATTCTTTTTTGTTCCTTTTACAAATAAGTCCTAATTTAGCTTTATTCCTTGAATTCTCATATTTAAGCACGTATTAAACTAAATTCTAACAAAAATGCTTAAGAGATTACACGATTCCATGGTAAATAAGTCCCTAAATTATGTACTTTTGGAGAGGTAACACTAAGTAAATAAAACCTTAAGTCTAGGCAAACAATTTACCTGAGATGTCTAAGTTATAAACACTTTACTAACCTCACACCTCTCACGATCATAAAGCCGGTTCACTTTACTCAAGTACCGGATAGTCCCCAGGTAGGAGGTGATCTGTCAATTCATTTTCCTCCAAGCTTAGACAGGAGTTCACCGGGTGAGTTTCTCATAACCTTAGCATTTACGAGATAACGACCTATTCATCTAATGAACCAGATCGAATCATTTAACCCTAAATGAACATGCTTTTATTTGTTATAGGTTTTAAAAGTCTATAGCATCTTTACAACACTTGCAAAACTAGACTTTCTACAACAACTCCTACATGCTTCTCAAACATGCTTCTCAAACATGCATCACTAAGGCATGACAAGTTGAATATTTAACATCATAATCAATATAACACTTATATCGATTATGTTCTTAAATATACAACTCCTAATTCATAAATAAATATAACACTTATATCAATTCTCATGAATTAAGCATGCATCCTATACATTGTAACAATTATAACATACAATATGCATCTAAAGTTGGATATTTAATTTCATAATTAATATAACACTTATATTAATTATTCTATTAAGCAAACAACAACTAATTCATGAATTAATATAACTCTTATATTAATACTCATGAATTAAACATGCATCCTATATATTATAACACTTATAACCTATAATATGCATGCCAACAAGAGCATAGCTCAATGGCATGATGTATCGGCTAGTGACCATGAGGTCCTTGGTTCAATCCCTGGTAGCAGTATTTTTGAATGTCCCGCTATAAATTCGGGTTGTCGAGACCCGCCAAAATATAATTTATAAGCCTATTAACCCAAGCTACAGGGTCGATCCACGGAGAAGGACGTGATTGGAATTGAAGTCAATTGATTAATTGGGTTTTTGTAACAGGGGGATAAGCCTATTAACCCAAGCTACAGGGTCGATCCACGGAGAAGGACGTGATTGGAATTGAAGTCAATTGATTAATTGGGTTTTTGTAACAGGGGGATGTTTAAGCATGCAAATAAAGGAATTAATCGCTAACAGAAAATTAAAAGAGAGAGAGATTGACGAGTGCACGGTTTGGGGATTTTCGAGATTTCTTTGTTAGACATTCTACAACTTATCATTTAATACAATCCTAAGGCTAACAGTTTGTAATACACGCGGTCGGTTACCCCGGCAAACACCTAGTATAACCGGCTCCATAGTAATTAACCAAATCAGAAGATCCAATTAAACATTATTTAAAGTTTCTTTAGGGTGATCAGCCCCAAATTGACTCTAAACAGTCACTAGCATACCGCGACGGACATTCGATCACGTAATCTAATTGCTAACTGGCTACCCGCCAACGCTGAATGTAACCAACAACTATCATGCATGACTCGATACTCCGGTTTAATTCTATTGTTCTGTGTTACTAGTCGAATAGTGAGAGGCACGACATCGCTACTCTTTAACGCTAACATAAGCTAGAAAACGCGATTGTCAGTCGGCGAAATCTAACGCATGCATAGGATGAGGCAAGAACAATAAATGCATACAAATCAGAAACCAAGTTGGAATTTAAAGCATGGATTATCAAAGCATAGAAATCTAACAAATAATCCCTCAAATTATCCTAACCCGTTCACAATACCTTAGCCGTCCATGGCACGGATTGCCACCACCGCTCCAACGGAGGCCACGGAAGTCATCTCTATCCTATTACAAATTAAAAGCTCCAAAACATGCCACAAATGGCGGAGCTAAGCTAAAAGATGGAGAAAAGCCGAGAGGAAGAAGATGAAGTTCTAAACGATGGCAAAAGAATGGCTGCAAAATCGTCTTGCAGCCCTTTAAAATCGTCGGAGCGTCGAGACGCTAGGGCAGCGTCGCGACGCTGCGACCTAATTAATCCGCGCGCGCCTCGCGATGGCGTCTCGACGCTGGCCCGATGATTTCTTGCGCGCGCCTCCTTCGGAGCGTCTCGACGCCGCAGCAGGGTCTCGACGCTGATTGCTCGACGCTTGCTCTCGGGTTTGGGCTGGAAAATTGCCTCTCCTTGGCAATTTTGGTCCGGTTCTTCTTGGATCACTTTGCCCTTTTCCCGATGCATTCTCGGGGCGTTAAAACACCGCTTTTAGCTCCAAAACGGGTCCAATGGACGCACGAACTCTTTTCCGCAAATCTCCTATAAACGAGATAAATAAACCAATTAAAAGCGGAATTTAGCTAGATTTAGGAAGTGAATAATAGCTCCAAAATGGAGTTATCAATCCCCCACCCCAACATGTTGTCAAAAAAAAAAAAAAAAAACCTATAATATGCATAAAACCAGGGCAACCTATGTTGTATATTTAATTTCATAATTAATATAACATTTATATCAATTATTCTATTAAATTAACAACATTTAATTCATGAATTCTCAAATATGCATACTATATATTATAACACTTATAATATATTTTCAATGCATGGAGCATGCTTCATACGGTGAGATTTTAAATCTATATGGCATACTATATGCACATACAAACATGGAATTTAATTAAAACATACATTCACAATGCATAATTAATTAAACACACTAAAGTTGATCGATTTTGGCATTTAGCAAGCAATAACTATTTTATTAATAGCTTGAACAAGAAGCTAAGTCTTGAGCGGACTTCGAACTCTTCGCACCGCCAGCTTGCTTTCCCGAACGCTTCGGCCAGTTTCTCTTCGAGCTTCTCTTCGTATTTCCTAGAACGAGTTTGAACTAACACCGAACAATTCGGCCAGCTAAAAAACTAGAGCTTCTTTCACAAAGAAACATATATGGACTCTAATGACTCTAAAAATACATACGCTTCAACACACATTAAAGCCCATATATTCTCGGGCAATTACAAATAATGAAATTCAAAAAGAAACTATGCCAAAATTGATATTCACTTTAGACGCCAATTCAGAAACAATTTCTAAATTAAAATACCCACCAACTTAAATTGATGCAAATTGAGTTAATCACAAAATCGCTCTGATACCAATTGGTGGAGCAATATGCGCAGCGGAAGCGATTTTGGACCGATGATACTCTAATTACATCAATTTAACAAATAGAAAACATGCTCAAACGACGAAAAATAAGAAATTAGAATTACATACCCTTGTAGTTCCAAATTTCTTCAAGTTCGTCGGTCGTTCCTCGTCACGAACTCTTCCGACCTCTTCTCACGAACGCCCCGAGGACCACCCCAGGTAGTCCCGCTATCCTCGGCGCCGAGCAACGGAGTTGTGGGACTCCGAAACCAAGAGAAAAGAAAAGATGAAAAACTGAAGGAAGAAGAGGAAGAAGAATAGAGGCTTAGATTAAAAAATAAAAGCTGAGAAAAAAAACTTCAGCTTCGTATACTCTCCTCTGCCTCAATTGAATACCCATTCAATTCCTTACTCATCAAAATGGCCAACACATTATATATATATAAATATATAATTATTATTATTATTAAAAATAATAATAATAATTTTATCGAAAATTGTAATTCATGTCAATTTAGAATAAGATAATTAAAAATATAGCATGTTTTTAAAACAATTGTGGATATGGCAATTTCTATCGCTGATATCTTATGGCTGATAGAAGTCTATCGTTGATCACCTCAGCTTTTTATAGATTTTTGTTAGTGATAATAGTTTATCAGTGATAATAGTCTATCACTGATAGAAGTCTATCATTGATATGATAAAGTCTATCAGTGATAGAAACGGATTTTTTTGTCATATTTGCAAAACATTTTAAAAATTGCTAAATTTGCAATTAGTTTGGGCCTGATTGCTATTTGTGGAACCAGCCCTAATTTTATTTATTAAACTTTTTAATAAATAAAAATATATATATATATATATAATTATTAATTAAACTTTTTAATTAATAAATATTATTTAATTCAATATCAAATATTAATTAAATAATATGACTAAACCCGATTTTTCCAAAAAATCGACTTTTTTCACATGAATCTTATTCATGTAATAGGCCATTCTCATATTTAAATCATATTTAAATATGTTCATCATTCTTCCATAAACCGAATTTGAACAATTCAAATTCTTTTTCTTTTTCGTTTTCTCTTGTAGTGTTGCACGACGTTATCCGAGCTAGCCAGGAGAACCTAAAGGACCTACAAATCATGAGCTCCAACGATACGATATTATCCGGTCAAAACTCTTTTAACCGAACTAATCAACATTCGTTAACCCCCGGAGACTCCACTATAGTCTGAGGGTTGCACTCTCCTCACTGTAGATATATTATGTCCTCTGATATAACCGTCACGGGCAAGTCGACCCTTCACAGGTTGTTCGTAATCACAGCTGGGTCATTTTAAATCGTTTAACCCCTGCATTACGTCTTGTTCCTTAAGTACCACTGACACTTCTAATGAACAATAGATCTGTGGTCCAACCAACAGATCAATTAACCCTCTCATCACATGAGAGAGTGAGCGCTCATTGTTCAAGCCCCGAAGTCAGTTATTAAGGGAACAACCTATCTACTAACCCTGAAGAGCGGGTTAGGAGTGAACTCCATCTTACTACACTATGTCCCCAGTTACCTATTGGACTTTATCCCTGAGATGATAAGTTATTGAGTCGGCGCTAATGGGCCACTCTCACTCATACAAGTCTAAGGATACTGTCTAATAAGCAGGAGTTCATAGTAAGGTCAGGATTAAGATCGAGTTACCTAGGCCATCAAATGAAAATGTCGGTCTCATCAGTAAACGGTGTTATAAAGAGAGAGCAACATATTTCGAGGTTCGGTCTTATACAAACTCTTTGCTCAGGACGCCCTCACTCGCACATCTCCATGTGAAACGATTCGGATCACATCATTTTGTACAATACAAAGTGAGCCGCATCCTATAGTGTTACTAGGATAAGGTACCCAGCCTTATCCGTATACTATAGACTGTTTTGACTGACTACTTGAGCTTGATCCACAATCATGTCATACATGAAGCTCAAGTACTCATATTCAGCCAAGGGTGTTGGTCATTGGTATAGGTTAACTTAAACACGTTTCACTTTATTCCAGTAAACTCTTTTACTGAATAAACTAATAACTCTTTATTCTAAATAGATTATTTACAAACATAACAGTTTACAAACCACGAGTTTTAGGACATAAAACCCAACACATCTTGCAAGAGAACGAGGTGTTTCTTCTCAAAGACGATTTGCTCCGCGAAATACAGCATGATCCTACATAAAAATCAAAGGGTTTAGTAAATCCCAAACAAGCAATAATTGTGGCGACAATAGTAAATGAAATAAAAAAAAAAATACGTCATGAAGTGATTACCAAATATCAAAAAAAAAAAATACAACAAAAAAATATATAATTTTCCTAAAAAAATCTTAGTAAAAAAAAAGGGAGGATATTATAGTGGAAGTGCGCCAACAAGGACGGACTACGTTCCCTCAGTAGACGCGCCCATTTCACGTAAAGTGGAAATGAAAAACTGGCGCATCCACAGAGGAGAAGTAACGTCCTTAAATTGGCGGACCAATGTCACACAAAGTGGAAATGATGAGCCGACGCGCCAACAAGGACAGAGTACGTTCCCTCAGCAGACGCGCCCATTTCACATAAAGTGGAAATAACAAACTGGCGCACCCACAGAGGAGAAGTAACGTCCTTAAATTGGCGGACCAATGTTACACAAAGTGGCAATGGTGAGTCGACGCGCCAACAAGGAAGGAGTACGTTCCCTTAGTAGATGCGCCCATTTCAAATAAAGTGGAAATGACAAACTGGCGCACCCACAGAGGAGAAGTAACGTCCTTAAATTGGCGGATCAATTTCACACAAAGTGGCAATGACAACCCGACGCACCAAAAAGGACGGAGTACATTCCCTCAGCAGACGCGCCCATTTCACATAAAGTGAAAATAACAAACTAGCACACTCACAGAGGAGAAGTAACGTCCTTAAATTGGCGAATCAATTTCACACAAAGTGGCAATGATGAGCCGACGCGCCAGCAAAGACGGAGCATGTTCCTTCAGCAGACGCGCTCATTTCACATAAAATTGAAATGACAAACTGGCGCACCCACAAAAGGGAAGTAACGTCTTTAAATTGGCGGATCAATTTCACACAAAGTGGCAATGACGACCCGACGCGCCAACAAGGACGGAGTACGTTCCTCCAGCAAACGCACCGATTTCGGACAAAGTGGAAATCCAAACCGGCGCATCCATAAAGGAGAGGTAACATCCTTAAATCAACGCACCGATTTCACAGGAGCTGAATGTTACCTCTCCAAAAGTACATTATTTAAGGTCATATTTACCTAGAAATCATGGAAATTCTTGAGTGTTTTTGTTAAGAGTTAGCTTAATGTGTGCTTAAATGTGAGAATTTGAGAAATGATGCTAAATTAAGGCTTATTTGGAAAAGGAAAGAAAAAGGATGCAAAATGATGTAAAAAGAGCTAAAATGTACATTGCAGGAACATTGCTGAAAAATTGTGGAGCTCGCAATCAAACAGTCTTTGCTGCTGCATTTTTTTCCAGTCAACAGTCTTTGTTGACTGAGTTTTTCCAGTAGTCAACTCTCCTTGCTGCTGCCACATGTCAAGCTTGACTACCTCACAAAATTGAATGGTGATCCAGAATTATTGAGCAGCCTTTTGCAAACACCTAGAGGCTATATAAAGAGAGTTAAATGAAGGATCAAAGCAATTGAATTCCCCTCAATTCAAACACAACTCAATAGTGAAGAACTCGAAGACGAAATTCTTCTCCCCCGGTTGTTGGATCGAAGAAATCAGCCCTTGGCGTCGATGATTCGAGAGGAAGAAGAGAAGATCCATCTTCTCTTCTGATTGAATTTATCCCCAAGATCAGCTAATCTTCCCCTTCATCCGAGGCGATTCACGACTTGGAAGATCCTCACGCAATTAACAGCTTTCCTTTACTGCTTTCCTTTACTGCTTTCCTTTATCGCTTTCCAATTTAATTTATGCTTCCTCTAAATGTTGTTCTGAATCATTTACTGCTTTTCCCTTTCATTCTTGCTTCCGGATTGACATATGTTTGTTTACGAATTATTATAAGAATTGCTTTCTTAAAAGAGTAATCAATTGGTTTATTGAGTTCTTCATTATGTCATCCCTTAATCAATTTGTTGTTATGTTGAGCTCTTCATTTACTTATATATCAATCAACTAGGTTTGTTGAGTTCTTCAATTCATGTTCAATCAATCCATCTCCCTCAGTTCTTTGAAAACCATGACTAACTAATCTAAGAGAGGTCTGCTAGAGAGGAATCTGTAGGCTAGAAGCATGAGAATTCAGCATGTGAGTAGCATGATTGCATTGAATGTATGTGATCTTCATCCCACGGGCAATTTCGACCGGCCATCCATTTTGTCTAAAGAATTCCTAACCTCCGGAAGGAGTAAGAATTCAGAGTCATCCATTCATGTTAGCCTTTAATGGTAATCAGAAAATGACCTAGGAATAGGCGTTTTCCTAGTACGTTTATTAGCATGTGTTTATGATTAGGTTGTTAGCTTTACTTGGACAGAAGTAATCTAAGAAACTAATGCATGTAATCGGAAGATGCATGAGAACTAGCTAAGACGATGCATGAGATGTTAATCTACTGTTGAATGATCATAGTTAAATGCCTATAGAGGATTCTTAAGTCGAACTTGCTGCCTTACTTTACATTAAAATCGTTGCTAATTTATTGCTAGATTATTGCAAGAACCGCAATTCTACTTTTCCACATTATGACTTTATCTCTTTGCTAGCTTTGCATTTATGTTTACATTCTTCTTGCATCTTTTATATTCCTGTACCTCAAGCCAAAATCTATCCAATTTAAGTTACCTTATCTAATCTAACACACCAAATCGTTAGTCACTAAACTTAATCTCTGTGGGAAAACGAATTAAATTATACTTATCACTTGTTGCAGACCATGTATGCTTGCATGATCTTAGCGCTCTGCGCATTTACATTTTATATACACACTGAGCGCGCAACAAGTTTTTGGCGCCGCTGCCGGGGATTTTGTTTAGTAAACACGATTTGTGTTATTTTAGAAGAACTTAATATATTGGAGCTAATCTTTTGCATTTACAGGTACCAACAAAGCTGGTTTATGAATGAGTTTCCAAATCACAATCTAGAATTTGGTCCTGGGCCTGAAAGAACTCTAAGGACCAGAAATAAAATTAAGAAACGCCATTTTAAACAGCAAAAGCAACCTGTACTTCAGGACATTGTTGACCACGCAGAGTCAGTACAATTTGAACCACAACAAGCTGAAATGGAAAGAGCAGAAGAAGCACCAAATCGAGCACTTAACATTCGCAATCCCATTGAAATTGTGAATGATAAGGACAGTGCTATTCTATCATACCTTGTACCAATGCCTGAGGAGCTTAATCCGAGCATCATACACCCCGAGATTACAGCTCACTCATTCGAATTAAAACCCGTCATGTTTCAGATGCTATCCACAGTTGGACAATTCTTCGGAGTGGAGAATGAAGACCCCCACAACCACTTGAGAAACTTCCTGGGAGTAAGTGACACCTTTGTCATCCCAGGAGTATCTCAAGAGGCCTTGAGACTTTACCTTTTTCCATATTCATTAAGAGACAAGGCCAAGACGTGGCTGAACTTTTTCCCCTCTGGATCAATTGTCAATTGGACAGACCTTGCTGAAAATTTCCTAGTAAAATACTTCCCTCCATATAGGAACTCTGACTTTCGTGTTGACATCATCAAGTTCAAGCAAGCCGAAAATGAATCACTGCATGATGCTTGGATCAGATTCAAAGATCTTCTACTCAAATGTCCACGCCATGGCATTCCATGGTGTATCCAGATTGAAGTATTCTTCAAAGGATGCAACCCCAGCACGAGGCAAGTCTTGAATTCCTCAGCTGGAGGTTCGTTGCTATCAAAGAGCTATAACGAAGCCTATGAGATTTTGGAGAAAATCTCAACATCACATTGTCAATGGTCAGACGATCCTGTGGAGCCTAACAGAAGGAAGGCTCAAGACATGGATGCACTCAGCGCAATGAGCAGCCAGATTAATGCTCTGACCAACCTGGTGAAGAAAATGACTCAACCCAATGTTCAACAAAGTGTCAACACAGTGGCAGCTGTTTCAACAAGCACAGCAATAGCCAACCAAGGTGAGGCACTAGTTTGTGGATTCTGTGGGGAAGAGCATATGTATGACTATTGCCCTGCTAATCCATCTTCGGTGTGCTATGTTGGAAGTCAACCACAACCAAGGAACAACCCCTATTCAAATACATATAACCCTGGTTGGAGAAACCACCCAAATCTCTCTTGGGGTGGACAACAAAGCACAAGCCAACCGCAAAATCAATCAAGACCGAGTGGACCACCTGGTTTCACTCAACACCAACAAACTAGTCAACCCCCATATCAGGAACAATATGTCAACAACCAACCGATGGGAACATCAGTGGAGAACTTGCTGAAGGAATACATAGCAAAGAATGATGCAACTTTGCAGAGCCAGCAAGAAACCTTGAGAAGCTTAGAGAATCAGATTGGGCAGTTGGCAAACGAGCTGAAGAATAGGCCCCAAGGCAGACTGCCTGCAGACACAGAAACTCCAAGAATGGATGGTAAGGAACAAGTTCAAGCTATTGAACTCCGAAGTGGAAGGCCATTGGTGATCAACAGCAGAGAAGCACCAAAGAGAGTAGAGAATGAAGAGTCTAGTGCTCCACTGGATTCTCTGCCTAACTTTGATCATATACAACCAAGCACAACAAGGGTAAGGCTGGAACCTATCATTGAGGAACCAGAAGAGATTCCTAGGCCTCCTCCTGTCATTAGGCAACTTGACTTGCCTACCTATGTACCACCACCATGCCCTCAGATGTTTGATTTTTATGATGATGACTCATTTGTTACCTTCAATTCTGAGATGAGTGATCCAATGGAATCTCCATATGAAATGGTGGAGTTGGTGAAAGTTGAGAAAAATGAAATTGTGTTGGATGAGGCCAAAAAGACTAATGCGCTGCTGGAGGAAGAAGAATTTGAAATGTTTGATGCAAGCTTCTCCACCAATGAAAGAGTTGAGCCACCACCACCACAAATGCTCCAGTTGAAGGAGTTAGAAAGAGGTGTGCCATAAAAAGAAGTCCCATCACACCAAACCTATGTTGTACCAACGCACATAAAGTACAAACCTTGGGATGTTATAACATGCAGTCTCTTTGAAATAATCAACAATTTCAAGGTGTGGCAGAATGTCCGACCCCGTAAATCAAGACTTAAGTATCTTAACAGAGCAGAAGTGATGCCTCGAAACATTGAAGAATATCCATATGAGGCAGACTGACAAGGGAGATTCCTGATCCCTAAACTCTTAAATTAGGATTTTATCATGCTTTGCTTAGATTTCGTATGTAGGAGTAGTTTATTTAGGAATGGAATATTTATCATGTGCCAACAATCATAGGGTACTGGGAGACAATTCTGAAATTAGTTTAATGCTTCTGCTATCATGCTTGAAATCTTTGTTAATGCCCTTACCATAGTCGTTTAGCATGAATTGATGATGCACTATAGGCTTATAGGACTGCATACAAAACGCCCTTAGGAATGTCTTCTTATAGGTTAGTATATGGAAAAGCATGCCACCCCCCTCGAATTAGAAAACAAAGCTTTTTGGGCTTTAAAAGAGTTGAATTTTTGCGTGACCGATGCGAGAACATTGCGGTCTCTGCAATTGCATGAGTTGGATGAACTAAGACACGTGTCATATGAAAATTCTAAAATGTATAAGGAAAAGACTAAAATTTGGCATGATAGTAGACTTAGGATTAAGGATTTCAAAAAGGGCCAGCATGTTCTATTGTCTAACTCACGATTGAAATTGTTTCCTGGCAAATTAAAGTCTCGTTGGTGAGGTCCTTTTGTGATTACTAATGTGTTTGTTCATGGTGCAGTTGAAATTCGAAATCTGGAACAAGGTCAGCCGTTCATGGTGAATGGTGCTAGATTGAAGCACTACTATGAGGAAGAAGATGTGAAAACACTCTCAGCCTTCCTCTTATCCGAAGCCTAAAAAGCAAGTCAAGAAAGGATGAGCAAGGGCGTTCAATGGAATGATCATTATGCTCAATCATCAGAGGAATATGGAATAGATAGTCTTTCGTTATTGATTTTCTTTTAGATTGATTACAGTATTGTTATTGCTAGCTTTAATTAAGTTTATTTTTTGTGATTTAGGAACGTGGCAATTGGAGATTTTTAAACGGCATTCGAGGGAGTATTTCTGATCCCTCTCAAAAACAAGAAAAAAATCTGCTTTTCTGTGACTTGTTACCCCACCAATATCAACTGTTTGTTCTGTTTTAAATTCTTAATTTGCCTAAGTAGAGTAGCTTAGTCTAGTTTAATGTCGTATGATTAGGTAGCTTAGATAATTTTGCTATTTTCTGTAGTTGTTTATGAACGAATATCGCATGCTAGGAGCCTTGATCACAGTTAAAACTGCTCTGTTGGAATCATTGCGAATTCTTTGCGGACACCGCAATATTTTGTTAGTTTAAGCATGCTGGTGTATGACTTTCTGATGGGTTGTCTGTCTTTAAATATCATGATTTTATTGCATTACTAATGTCCATAGGTAATCTGTCTATTGAGCATGTTGGATGAGTGTCAAGTACACCTTTGTTAGTTCTAATTAGCTTCATGAATTGTTGAGCATGTACCTCTGTTAGACCTTACCATGTTGGTTTTAGTAAATTTCTGCTGTTGAGTTATTTGCACTATGAGGGTCATTCCATCCCTAGGAGTTTTAAGTCTGTCTGGTTTTTATTTAGACTAGATACTTCTAAGATAAGTTTGGGGGTGTGCCACCTCAGACTCTCATTGGGGACAATGAGAAGTTTAAGTTTGGGGGAGGCAACCTCTAGGCCTAGGAACACTCCTCTCTCCTTTGAAAAATAGACATTCTTCTTCTAAAAAAAATGAATAAGAAAGCAAAAGAAAAGTAAAGGGTACTGTCTCTCTCTAAGGATGCTGAGTAATCAGGGCCATTTGTGTAACCCACAAGTGGCACTGCATCAAAAGACAATTCAAAGAGAAGACTTTGCCAAAAGAGAAAAAAGGAAAAGTAAAACCAAGGAAGAAGAATGTGTGCCAAAGAGCTACGACCTAAGTGTTTAGATGTCCTGTGAAATTGAACTCTGATCCTTAGTCTGCTAAACACAGGGTTGTAGCTTGAAGGTAGGTCAAGGGAGATGAGTGTCTATCCAACACAGTGATGCTAGGGCTTAGTTTGTTCTATGGATACTGAACTCTGATACTCGTGTGTGCTAAGCCTGGCATGACTTTAAGGAATCCTAGGTAATTCAAAAATAAAGACATTAGAAGCATGTACTGAGTCTAAGTTAAAACTAGGGAGAATTTGAAAGGTTAGGGATAACTGCACAATGAGCTCAATGATATAGGCAGATAAACCAAAAGACAGGAAGTTAGTAAAAACAGAAGGTTTTAAAGGCAAGGGTAATCAGAATAGACAAAGTATGAAGTTAGTTTTAGCCTAGGAGAGTGTCACAGGACAGCAATGCCTTTGACAGTAAACCTAGGGAAGTCAGCAAATCAGTTAGGTAGAGTTTAAAAGACAAGAGTTAGCAGCTAATTAGAGAGAAAGTAAGCCTTTATATTGCTCGAGGACGAGCAATAACTCAAGTTTGGGGGTGTGTTACCTCTCCAAAAGTACATTATTTAAGGTCATATTTACCTAGAAATCATGGAAATTCTTGAGTGTTTTTGTTAAGAGTTAGCTTAATGTGTGCTTAAATGTGAGAATTTGAGAAATGATGCTAAATTAAGGCTTATTTGGAAAAGGAAAGAAAAATGATGCAAAATGATGTAAAAAGAGCTAAAATGTACATTGCAGGAACATTGCTGAAAAATTGCGGAGCTTGCAATAAAACAGTCTTTGCTGCTGCATTTTTTTCCAGTCAACAGTCTTTGTTAACTGAGTTTTTCCAGTAGTCAACTCTCCCTGCTGCTGCCACATGTCAAGCTTGACTACCTCACAAAATTGAATGGTGATCCACAATTATTGAGCAGCCTTTTGCAACCACCTAGAGGTTATATAAAGAGAGTTAAATGAAGGATCAAAGCAATTGAATTCCCCTCAATTCAAACACAACTCAATAGTGAAGAACTCGAAGACGAAATCCTTCTCCCCCGGTTGTTGGATCGAAGAAATCAGCCCTTGGCGTCGATGATTCGAGAGGAAGAAGAGAAGATCCATCTTCTCTTCTGATTGAATTTATCCCCAAGATCAGCTAATCTTCCCCTTCATCCGAGGCGATTCACGACTTGGAAGATCCTCACGCAATTAACAGCTTTCCTTTACTGCTTTCCTTTACTGCTTTCCTTTATCGCTTTCCAATTTAATTTCTGCTTCCTCTAAATGTTGTTCTGAATCATTTACTGCTTTTCCCTTTCATTCTTGCTTCCGGATTGACATATGTTTGTTTACGAATTATTATAAGAATTGCTTTCTTAAAAGAGTAATCAATTGGTTTATTGAGTTCTTCATTCTGTCATCCTTTAATCAATTTGTTGTTATGTTGAGTTCTTCATTTAATTATATATCAATCAACTAGGTTTGTTGAGTTCTTCAATTCATGTTCAATCAATCCATCTCCCTCAGTTCTTCGAAAACCATGAGTAACTAATCTAAGAGAGGTCTGCTAAAGAGGAATCTGTAGGCTAGAAGCATGAGAATTCAGCATGTAGAGTAGCATGATTGCATTGAATGTATGTGATCTTCATCCCACGGGCAATTTCGACCGGCCATCCATTTTGTCTAAAGAATTCCTAACCTCCGGAAGGAGTAAGAATTCAGAGTCATCCATTCATGTTAGCCTTTAATGGTAATCAGAAAATGACCTAAGAATAGGCGTTCTCCTAGCACGTTTATTAGCATGTGTTTATGATTAGGTTGTTAGCTTTACTTGGACAGAAGTAATCTAAGAAACTAATGCATGTAATCGGAAGATGCATGAGAACTAGCTAAGACGATGCATGAGATGTTAATATACTGTTGAATGATCATAGTTAAATGCCTAGAGGATTCTTAAGTCGACCTTGTTGCCTTACATTACATTAAAATCGTTGCTAATTTATTGCTAGATTATTGCAAGAACCGCAATTCTACTTTTCCACATTATGACTTTACCTCTTTGCTAGCTTTGCATTTATGTTTACATTCTTCTTGCATCTTTTATATTCTTGTACCTCAACCCAAAATCTATCCAATTTAAGTTACCTTATCTAATCTAACACACCAAATCGTTAGTCACTAAACTTAATCTCTGTGGGAAAACGAATTAAATTATACTTATCACTTGCTGCAGACCATGTATGCTTGCATGATCTTAGCGCTCTGCGCATTTACATTTTATATACACATTGAGCGCGCAACACTGAACATGACGACCCGACACGCCAATAAGGACGGATTACGTTCCCCAAGTAAACACATCGATTACGCACAAAGTGGGAATTGAAACCGGCACATCCACAAAGGAGAGGTAACGTCCTTAAATCGACGCACTGATTCCAAAGGAGCTGAACATGACAACCCGGCGCGCCAACAAGGATGGACTACGTTCCCCAAGCAAACGCATTGATTTTGCACAAAGTGGGAATCGAAACCGGCGCATCCACAAAGGAGAGGTAACGTCCTTAAATCGACGCATCGATTCCACAGGAGCTGAACATGAGACGACCCGGCGCGCCAACATGGACGGATTACGTTCCCCAAGCAAACACACCGATTTCGCACAAAGTGAGAATCGAAACCAGCGCATCCACAAAGGAGAGGTAACGTCCTTAAATCGACGCACCGATTCCACAGAAGCTGAACATGACAACCCGGCGCGCCAACAAGGAAGGAGTACGTTCCCCAAGCAAACGCACCGATTTCGCACAAAGTGAGAATCAAATTCGGTGCATCCACAAAGGAGAGGTAACATCATTAAATCGGCACACCAATTCCACAGTAGCTGAACATGACGACCCGACGCACCAACAAAGACGGAGTACGTTCCCTAAGCAAACGCACTGGTTTCACACAAAGTGGGAATCAAAACTAGCGCATCCACAAATGAGAAGTAACGCCCTTAAGTCGGTGCATCGATTTCACACGAAGTGGCGATGGAAATTTCGCGCACCTACAAAAGAAAAAGTAACGTCCCAACACCCATACTCAAGCTCAATTCGGAAACCCATTTGTTTGTTCCAAAAATTAAATAAAAATGTTTTTTGTTTAGAATTGTAAGCAATTCAAACCTCACGTTTTGTAAACGAAATAAAAACTTGGCTTGCGATACCAGTAAAAAACCTTTTAATTACCTCAGTCAAACACATCACTACACTCTATCAGATGGAGGTACAAATGAGTCAGATGGCCACATCTATCAACAGTCTCCATAAAGGTAAATATCCTAGTGACACTGAGGTGAATCCAAGGGAGCAATGCAAAGCTTGCAAGGCTATCACATTAAGAAGTTGAAGGATGGTGGATGATATTGCAAAAGAACCAGTTGAGAAGTCTACTGAAAAAGAGTTCACTCTAGAGCCATCTACTAATGTGTTTATTCAGGTTGAGGAAGAACAACAGAAGACTACTGCGTCACCTGAAGTTGAACAATCTACTAAGTCTAATGTGCCTTTTGTTCCTAACTCTATTCCTTATCCTCAACGGCTTAAAAAGAAAAAGCTTGAATCTCAATTTTTTAAATTTTTAGACATATTTAAAAAGCTTCATATTAATATTCCATTTGCAGATGTTCTTGCTCAAATACCACATTATGCAAAATTCATGAAGGACATAATGTCAAACAAGAAGAAACTGGAGGCCTACGAGACAATCAACCTTACTAAGGAATGCAGTGCCATCATTTAGAGAAAATTGCCTCAGAAATTAAAGGATCCAGGGAGTTTTATTATCCCTTGTGTTATGGGAAATTCCTCTTCTCCTTATAAAGCTTTATGTGACTTAGGAGCTAGCATTAACTTGATGTCTTTATCTGTATATAGGAAACTCGGTTTGGGGGAGGTGCAACCTACCACCATATCTCTTCAGTTAGCTGATCGATCTATCACATATTCTAGAGGTATTGTAGAAGATGTATTGGTTAAGGTTGACAAGTTTATCTTTCCTGTAGATTTTGACATTATGTCCTTCATGAATTTTGCATAATGTGGTATTTGAGCAAGAGCATCTGCAAATGGAATATTAATATGAAGCTTTTTAAATATGTCTAAAAATTTAGAAAATTGAGATTCAAGATTTTTCTTTTTAAACCGTTGAGGATAAGGAATAGAGTTAGGAACAAAAGGCACAGAAGACTTAGTAGATTGTTGAACTTCATGTGACGCAGTAGTCTTCTGTTGTTCTTCCTCAACCTGAATAAACACATTAGTAGATGGCTCTAGAGTGAACTCTTTTTCAGTAGACTTCTCAACTGGTTCTTTTGCAATATCATCCACCATCCTTCCACTTCTTAATGTGATAGCCTTGCAAGCTTTGCATTGCTCCATTGGATTCACCTCAGTGTCACTAGCATATTTACCTTTATGGAGACTTTTGGAGGAGGACAGTGAAGTTCCAATAATTTTGGGAAGATCTTTCTTAGCCACTGGACGAGCTTTAATAGATGTACAACAGGGTAAGCTATCTCTAAGATTGAACGAAGAAGAGGTAACTTACAATATATATAACTCTATGAAATTCCATAAAGAAGAAAGTGATTGTTTTCGCGTGGACATGATTGATTCCATTACTAATGAGTTTGAGAAATTTGTGGCAAATTCTGCTGTTTTAGATAAACTAAATTTAGACAATGAGAATGAGCAGGTGAAACAGGTGGAGGTGAAACACATGAGCAAGCGACCACCATGATGAATTTAATGAGTCTCGTCTAGCCGAAGACGTTAAACAAAGCGCTTCTTGGGAGGCAACCCAAGTTTATTTTTTAGTTTATTTTTTTTTTTTCTTTGTTCTTATGTGGCGTGTTGTTGTCCTTATATCCTTTTGTTTTTCCTATAGGAGCTTGATCACCAAAGTTTTTCTCCCCATCTTAGAAAATAGAAGATTCATTCGCATTTGTTATTTAGGTCTCTTAGTTTACTACTCTCTCTCATGTAAGTCAAGTGTAGACTGTTCTTAAACGCTAGAAGTAGGGGGAAAATGGGATGATTTGTTACATGTGGTTTTTCCGGGCTTATGTGAGTTTAGGATAGGTTGTCTAGCACACACACACGTTAGGGAGCGATAGTTAATTTTTGATGTGACCATAGTAAATGCATGCGCTGATTGCTTTCATGATTATGTTGTGTTTGAGTTTGTAAAATGCATTGAGATTTGAATTAGAAGCATGTACGATTGTCCTTAGAGTCGATTTCTTTATTAGCCTTGCTCGAGGACTAGCAAGATTCAAGTTGGGGGTGTTTGATAACTCCATTTTGGAGCTATTATTCACTTCCTAATTCTAGCTAAATTCCGCATTTAATTTGATAATATGTCTCATTTATAGGAGATTTGCGGTGAAGAGCTCATGCGTCCATTGGACTTGTTTCGGAGCTAAGAGCGGTGTTTTAACGCCCCGGGAGTGCATCGGGAAAAGGGTAAGTTGATCCAAGAAGAACCGGACCAAAATTGCCTAGGAGAGGCAATTTTCCAACCCAAACCCGAGAGCAAGCGTCGAGACGCTTGCTCAACGCTGCCGAGCGTCGAGACCCTGTCGTGGCGTCGAGACGCTCCGAGGGAGGCGCGCGCAGGAAATTATCGGGCCAGCGTCGAGACGCTCGCCTAGCGTCTCGACGCCATCGCGAGGCGCGCGTGGATTTCATTAGGTCGCAGCGTCTCGACGCTCCGACGGATTTAAATTGGCTGAAGACGATTTTTCAACAAGCTTTTTCCGAACTTCATCTTCTTCCTCTCGGTTTTTCTTCCATTTTTAGCTTAGCTCCGCCATTTGTGGCATAGTTTTGGAGCTTTTATTTGTAATAGGGTTAGAGATGATGTCCAAGGCCTCCGTTGGAGCGTTTGTGACGATCCGCCCCATGGTCGGCTAAGGTACTGTGAACGGTTTAGGGTGATTTAGGGATTATTTGTTAGGCTTTTTACACTTGGATAATCTATGCTTATAGTTCTGATTTGGCTAATATGATTGATTGCATTTGTTATTCTTGCTTAAACCCATGCATGAGTTAGATTTCGCCGACGGACAATCGAGTTTTCTAGCTTATGCTACCGTTATAGAATTGCGATGTCGTGCCTCTCAATATTCGCCTAGTAACACAGGATAACAAAAATAAATCGGAGTATCGATGTATGTATGCTGATTGTTGGGTACTTTAGGGTTGTCGGGTAGCCAATTAGCAATTAGAATGCATATTCGAATGTTCGTCGCGGTTAGCTAGTGACTGTTTAGAGTCAATTTGGGGCTGATCACTCTAAAGAGGCTTTAAATAATGTTTAGTTAGGACCTTAGTTCTAATTAATTAATATGGAGCCGGTGACACAAGGGGTTCCCAGGTAACCGACCGCGTGCATGTCAATGTATAGCCTTAGATTTCGAATTAAATGATAATTGTAAGAATGCCTAGCAAGAATCCCGACATCCCCCGAATCGATCACTCTTCATTCTCTTTCTTTTTAATTCTTCCGTTAGCGATTAATTTCTCTTGTTGCATGCTTAAACTCCCCCCTTGTTACAAAATCCAATTAATCAATTAATTTCTATTTCAAACCTTAATTTCAATCGCGTCCTTCTCTGTGGATCGACCCTGTTACCACTAGCTGCAAAGCTTTTGTTAATAGGTATTATAAATTTATTTTGGCAAGCCTCGACAGCTTGAGATTTAGGGAGCATATTCAAAATTCGTCCCCACCAGCAAGCTTATGGTAAATGTCTCTTATGTTTTGGTTTGAGCGTTTTTCTTACATGTGCCCTAAATAGTGGAGTGTTTTGAGTGATTCTATGTGAGGGTATCAAGTCTTGTGCATTCGATTTCAGTAATTTTATGAGATGCTTGAGTTTTTTGTTATAAAACTAAAGTCTATGATTGCTTAATCTCTTGATTGTCACTATGACTCAAGTTATTGATGTATGTTTAGTTTTATTGGTATTTATAGATATTAAGGGAAGAAAAGGGAGCACACATGCAAAAGATAAAATGTTCTGATTTTTAAAATTTATTGTTGATGGGTCGTGGTCTAATATGTCCTCTTTTGTGGTTTATTTGTCTTAAGAACACTGAGGTTCGAGTCACGAGCTTGCATTCATTGATTCTTTTAATGGTTTGTTTTTATTTTGCTCGAGGACTAGAAAAAGCTTAAGTTTGGGGGTGTTTGATAGCACACAAAGTGTCCTATCTTTAGAACATTTGTATCGCTAGTTTTGTTGCTCAAACGAGTACGTCCACGTTGATTCTCCTTTGTTGTGTAGAAATTGAGCAAATGGAGCAATTTGGAGCTTTATGAGGATTACTATTGAAAAGAGGAGTCAATTGGGTGATCATAGAAGAAGCCAAGTCAAGAGAAGAAGGAGATCAAGTATAAAAACTCGGGGACAGAGCGTCGAGACGCTACTTGAGCGTCGAGATGATAACTCCATTTTGGAGCTATTAAATACTTCCTAATTATAGCTAAAGTCCGCATTTAAATGTTTAATTTATCTCGGTTGTAGGAGAAATGCGGCGAAGAGCTCATGCGTCAATTGGACCCGTTTCGGAGCTAAAAGCGGAGTTTTAACGCCCCGGGAGTGCATCGGAAAAAGGGCAAGTCAATCCAAGAAGAACCGGACCAAAATTGCCTAGGAGAGGCAATTTTTCAGCCCAAACCCGAGAGCAAGCGTCGAGCATCAGCGTCGAGACGCTTACTCGACGTTGTCGAAGCGTCGAGACCCTGCTGCGGCGTCGAGACGCTCCGGAGGAGGCGCGCTCAAGAAGTTATCGGGCCATCGCGAGGCGCGCGCGCAGATTACTTAGGTCGTAGCGTCGCGACGCTGCCCTAGCGTCTCGACGCTACGACGATTTAAATCGGCTGTAAGACGATTTTGCAGCCACTTTTTGACGAACTTCATCTTCTGCCTCTCGGTTTTTTCCCTTTTTTTTACCTTTGCTCCGCCATTTGTGGCATGTTTGGGAGCTTGTAATTTGTATTAGCTTAGAGACGACTTCCATGGCCTTCCTTGGAGCGGTAGTGACAATCCGTCCCATGGACGGCTAAGGTAAAGTGAGCGGTTTGGGATAATTTGAGGGATTGTTTGTTAGATTTTTAAGCTTTGATAATCTATGCTATAATTTCCAACTTGGTGGCTGATTTGTATGCATTTATTATTCTTGCTTCATCCTATGCATATGTTAGATTTCGCCGATTGACACTCGTGTTTTCTAGCATTTTGTTAGCGTTAAAGAGTAGCGATGTCGTGCCTCTCACTATTCGACTAGTAACACAGATTAATAAAATTAAACCGGAGTATCGAGTCATGCATGATGGTTGTTGGCTACATACAGCGCTTGCGGGTAGCCAGTTAGCAATTAGATTACGTGATCGAATGTCTGTCGCGGTATGCTAGTGACTATTTAGAGTCAATTTGGGGCTGATCACCCTAATGCAACTTTAGATAATGTTTGATTAGAACTGTGTGGTCTAATTAATTTCTATGGAGCCGGTTACCTTGGGGCTTCTCGGGTAACTGACCGTGTGTATTACAAACTGCTCGCCTTAGAATTGTGTTAAATGATAAGCTGAAGAATGTCTAACAAATAAATCCCGAAAATCCCCAAACCGTGCACTCGTCTCTCTCTCTCTCTCTCTCTCTCTCTCTCTCTCTCTCTCTCTCTCTCTCTCTCTTTTTATTCCACCGTTAGCTTTTAATTATCTTGTTTGCATGCTTAAACATCCCCCCGTTACAAAAATCCAATCGATTAATTAACTTCAAGTTCAATTTAATTTCAATCATAACCTTCTCCGTGGATCGACCCTGTTACCACTAGCTGCAAAGCTTTGGTTAATAGGCTTATAAATTTTATTTTGGCGAGTCTCGACAACTCGAATTTAAGCAGGATATTCCAAAAATCATGTTGCCAAAATTGGCGCCGTTGCCGGGGAAGGCAAAATTTGATTGAAGTTATGTTTGAATTTGATTTTGGATGATTGATTGGTTGCTGAAATTTTTTTTTCTGTTTGTCTTTGTATGTTAAAATTTTTGTTTGTGTATGACCCGTTCTTCTGAGATTAGTGGATTGCAGTTTATACCTGAGATCGAAAGAGAAGAGCGGCGGTTGAGAAGAGAGGCCTGCGAGGGGCAGAGATTGTTTGAAGAATAAGGCGATCCCTTCTTGGTTGAGGAGATGGCGCAAGGAGAAGCGCCAAGGACGCTGAAACAGCTGGCAACGCCAGATTTGAATTTGCAGCCCCTGTGCATCAACTACCCCGTGGTAGCAGGTAATTTTGAATTAAAGTCAGATTTAATTCACCAGTTGCCTTCTTTCCATGGCAATGCAGGGGAGGACGCGAATAAGCACTTAATGGAGTTTCATTGCGTCTGTGCGGGGATGAAGCCCGCGGGAGTGACGGAGGAGCAGCTGAATATGAGGGCATTCCCCTTTACGCTCAAGGACAAAGCCAAGGACTGGCTTTATTATCTGCCCTCCGGCTCGATAACGACGTGGCAGGACATGAAGAGGGTTTTCCTGGAGAAATACTTCCCTGCGTCCTTGGGCACGACTTTGAGGAAGAGAATTTATGGCATCACTCAGGACGTGGGTGAGTCTCTGCATGAATACTGGGAACGCTTTGGGCGCCTGTGCGCAAGCTTCCCGCACCATCAGATCGCCGATCAGCTCTTGATCCAGTATTTCTATGAGGGTATGACGCCTCATGATCGGCAGATGATAGACGCAGCGAGCGGTGGGGCTCTGATTGACAAGACCCCGGTGGAGGCCAAACAGCTAATTGCAAATATGGCGGCCAACTCGCAGCAGTTTGGTATTCGAGGGCAGGGGCAAGTCCACAGTGTGACCCAGAGCCATGAGATGATAGAGATGAAGGCCCAGGTGGCCGAGATTGGAAATCTGTTGAAAAAGTTTGTCGGAGGAAACCGCGAGGCGGAGGAGGTGAACGCAATCGGGGGATATGCTTCCAACCCGAGGAAGTATGATCCTTACTCGAACACATACAACCCCGGTTGGCGCGATCACCCCAATTTCAGCTATGGGAATAGGGAAGGACAACAACGCTTCCAAGGCCAGTCCCACGATAGGCCTAACACTTCCACCCAAGCTCAAGCCTCGAGCTCCTCCAGTTCATTAGAAGAGATGGTCAGAACCATCGTGACGTCACCAGCCAGTTTCAGAAAGAAGCTCGAGAAGAGCTAAACTCCCACAAGGCCAAGCTGCAAAATTTGAACAAGCAGCTGACGCAAATGGCTGTGTCGATCAGTAAAATTGAGAGCAAGAGATCTGGGAAGCTTCATTCCCAAACCACGGTAAACTCATGTGAGAACGTGAGTGCGATCCAGCTGAGGAGTGGGAAATCACTTTCCTCCAGAGCCGTGAAGGAAGTCAAGGACAGCCTGAATGAGTCCACCCAGATTGCTCCCGAGAATCTGAATGTTGAGAAAGAGAAGAATGTGCAAGAGGATGTTGCCAGAGCACCCTTCCCTAGTAGGCTTGCAAAGCCTACTTTGGAGACCGAAGATGAGGAGGTCCTTCGTACCTTCCAGAAGGTGTTGGTCAACATTCCGCTCCTTGAGGCAGTGAGCCAAGTGCCAAAATATGCCAAATTCCTCAAGAGCTGGTGCACAAAGAAGAGGAAGTCCAGAGGGACTGAGAAGAAAAAGGAGAATGTTTCTGCGATCCTCCCAGGTACGTTGCCCGCCAAGTGCAACGACCCAGGTACTTTTACTATCTCTTGCATGATAGGTAGTAAAGTAGTCAAAAATGCCATGCTTGATCTAGGAGCTTCTGTAAACGTTATGTCTTATGCTTTATTTCTTGAACTGAACTTAAATGAACTGCATGAGTGTAACGTGGTGGTCCAGTTAGCTAACGGGTCGAGTATATGTCCTAGAGGGAAGGTCGAGGATGTTCTCGTTAGGGTAGGAGATATGATGTTCCCCGTTGATTTTCTTGTACTTGACATGAATGAAAAATCTCTGCATGCTTCGTCCTCTATGCTGTTAGGACGCCCTTTTCTTAAGACCGCTAAGGTCAAAATCGATGTGTTTAAGGGTGTCATTTCCTTAGAGTTTGATGATACAGTGCATGAATTTTCATTATTTGAAAAGAAATCTGTGGAGAATATCGCATGTGTTGAGAATGATGAGAATGGGAGTCTTACCTCGCGCTTGAGGGATGATTCTCATGTCTCGGTTAAAAAATCTGATTTAAATCTGTTGAATGTGAGTGCTGTTTTTTTGTACTGATCAAAGAGATATTCACGTGCTTGAGGCACGAAGAGAAAAGAAATTTGTTGATGTGTTTTGCAGGTGTAGTGTGGAGGAGGACAAGACTGGAACGTCCCCCGCACTATCAGAATATGGATGAGTCTTTGGAGAGAATTCAGTCGAGCAAACGACTTTAAAAATTCTGCGCTTCTCGGAGGCACCCGAGCGATGAACTGTTTTTTCTGTTTTAGTTTAGTTGCTGTTTTTTTTTTTGTTGCTTTTTAGTGTAATTTAGACTTACTTAGTTTGCTGTTTTTTTTTAGGAATCGAGGAAGTTGAGGAAAATTTTGGGCTTCGATGATGAGCGCGTCGTTTCCTTTCCCTCGCCAATTTCACAAAAAGTCAGGGAAGTGTAGTTTCTTTTTCCCTTTTACTTTGTGTATCTGACTAAGTGGCATTGAGGACAATGCCAACTTTTGAAGTTGGGGGTGGAGTTTATGGATAAGCATGTGTAGTCGGTTGAGCAGGGCTATTTTGATATTGAAGTGCTTGGGACTCTGTTTACTGTTTTCTAACTATGATAATCTAGGAAATGCATGTTGGAAATCTGAGCACGTACATAATCTAGTTTTTGCATGAGTTTTGCATTTATTAGGTTCATGTCAAAAAATTTAAAATTTTTCCTGTTGCTCCCTTGCATCTATCGAGCACTTAGCAACCTCATCCTAGATTCCGTAGGCTTAGTCAATCGCATGTAGCGTTAATTCTCGTTGTCACCCCGAAAGGCACTCTTAGGTAGCTTGTTGCATGAGAGTTAGCGGTAGATTAATCGAGTTAGCTTATGCTAAGCCTAAAGTAAAAAAAAAAATATAGAAAAGCATGTTGGTTAGAAAATTCTCTCGAGGCGCTCCTCCTTCTTATTAGTGCACTTAAGAAGTGAGCGTTAGTCCTTAAAAACGTGAAGTTTATGCATGAATTTGACGTGTTAGCCAGCTCGAGGTTGGAAAGAAAAAGAGAATAAAGTGTTGGGTTCAAAGAACCTCAATAAAAGAGTACAAAGTACTCGTGAAAAGAAAAAGAAAGAGAAAATATTTAGGTCTCTTAGTTGCTTCTCTCTCTCGTGTAAGTCAAGTGTAGACTGTTCTTAAACGCTAGAAGTAGGGGGAAAACGGGATGATGTGTTGCATGTGGTTTTTTCGGGCTTATGTGAGTTTAGGATAGGTTGTCTAGCACACACGCACGTTAGGGGGCAATAGTTAATTTTTGATATGTTCGTAGTAAATGCATGCACGGATTCCTTTCATGATTATGTTGTGTTCGAATTTGTAAAATGCATGGAGGTTTGAGTTAGTAGCATGTAAGCGTGTCCTTTGAGTCAATTTCTTTAATAGCCTTGCTCGAGGACTAGCAAGATTCACGAGACGCTCAAAACTTCGTCTTTAAGCCATTTATCCCACAGCAGTAGTGTTGAGACGCTACACGAGAGTGTCGAGACGCTCTGAATAATCTCATCAGCGTCATTTCGTCTGTAGCCTCGAGACGTTGTGCCTAGCATCTCGACACTAGATTTCCAATTTTGTTTAACGCGTTTTCGCAGGGTAGCGTCGAGACACTATGCCGATTTTTCCTATAAATGCATATTTTTCTCCATTCGACGGGGAGGCCAATTTTTGGGGAGATTTGAACCCTAATTTCGAAATACAATGATTGGGAAGGCTGAAGGGACATTCTAGAGAGCTGAAGAAGAGATTCGGAGGCTCGAGAACGTGCAGATCACATCGGGAACGAGGCTTGGCACGCTACAAGAGTTTTTCCTCTCTACCTTTTATTTCATTGCATTATTTTATGGATTCTAAACTTTGTTTATGCGTTATTTTAGTGATTATGAGTATCTAAACTCTTACTTAGGGGATTGATGTAATCCTTTTAGTTTTCATGTTTGAAAAAACTAAGTTCTTCATATTGCATCAATTATTCGTGTGGTTATTTGCTTAATGCTTTTATCCTTTTGGCCAAAGTATAAATTGTTGTTTGTTTAATCTCTAGCTTGAAAAAGTAGTGTTTAAAGTAGAACTCAACCGCATGGCTATTTGTAAATTATTGCATGCACATGAAGAGTTCTCTTAGAGGCCATTAATAGAAATTGCTTTATGCCTTTCTTTTCTATTAAAAACTAGACAGACATGTTAGTTTTATTCAAAGGGAAGAGAATTACTTGAGCTCTAGCGAGTCTTTTATGATTTTATTCTTCTTGGCCTATAATTGTATGCATGACTATTTTTGGATTAATAGGTTAATTAAGCATGAATCTATTCGATGAAATCAATTCCCTAGGTTTTTCTCTCCAAAAGGTTTCTCATTACTTTTTAGTCATTTAATTTCCACTCAAACTCAAAGTCTTTTTAATTTAAATAAAATTTGTGGTTAGTACCTAAGGTACTCAATTGATCTAGAAACCCAATCATGTTGACGATACTCTTTACTTAAATCACTTTATTAAAACTTGATCCGTACACTTGCGGTACGCAATAAATCACGCAACAGGAAAATACCAGCATTCGTCTAAGAATCAAATTTTCCAAGAGTTTCTTTGTTGTTCAAAGTAAAACATTTGCAACAAAAAACTTTGAAATATTCAATGCTTGAAATTTTGTTATGCAAAACCTCATAAGGAGTTGTTTTATCTAAAGATGGTCTAAGTAAAACTCTATTTAAAACATAACAAGCGGTGTTAACGGCTTCCACCAAAAAATACTTGGGTAAATCATACTCATATAACATTGACCTAGCAAATTCTTGTAAAGTCCGATTTTTCCTTTCAACCACGCCGTAGGAGTTCGTGGAGCTGAGAAATTATGAGAAAATCTATTTTCTTCACAAAAAATTTCAAAAGCAACACTATCAAATTCTCCTCCATGATCACTCCTAATTTTAGAAATTAAAAAACTTTTTTTTCATTTTGAACTCTTTTTGTAAAACTAACAAATATTTTCAAAGCATCATCCTTATGTTTTAACATCAAAACTCAAGTAAGTCTTGAAAAATCATCAACTATCACAAAAGCATAATAGTTCCCTCCAAACCTAGCAATTCTAGAAGGGCCAAATAAGTTTATGTGTAATAGTTGAAAGGTCTAGTCGTAGAATAATCATTACCTACACTACCCTTACCGATAATCTTACCTTTCTTGTTGTCGCCAAATGTTACTAAACCTCCATCCTTTTTGGAAAGATTAACAAACTTGGATTGGTCTCCCGTCATGTGCCTCGAGCAACCACTATCCAAGAACCATTTATTTTTATTGGAGGCTTTCAAACAAACCTACAAACAAAAATATTCAAGTTTGATAATTTGGTACCGATACTTGTTTGGGTCCTAAAAGCTTAACATTGGATCTAGACAAGTAACAAGATTATTTTTTATGTCTATACTTGCCACATGAGAAACACACAACATTATGCAAGGATTTATCTCTAACAATAAATTTATGCATTCTACCTTTCTTGGAGCATTGTAAAACTTTGCTCTTTGAGAAAAAATTCTTCTAGCAGAAGTAGTATGGGCATATTTCAATTTAAAGCACTTAGGTCTAATATGACCTTCACCACCACAATGATGACATATAGGCACAAAACTAGATTTAGCATGCTTACACACGACCTTAGGCATGTTGAGCTTAGGCACAATAGGAGATGCTTTAACAAAGATAGTCTTAGAACTTGAAAGAGTAGAACATTCATCAACGTAGCCTAAACCTCTCTTATCACCATAAGGTTTGCCTATTTAAATTATTTTATCTAACCTTCGAGCACTTATAATCAACTTTTTAATAGTTTCTTTAGCCTTATCAAGTTCTTGCAAAGCATTTAATTCCTTTTTCTTAAGAAAATTAATCAAATTGTCTTTCTCACAACCATCATGCTCAAGAAATTTAATTTTAATAAGCAATGCATTTTTCTCATCACAATCACAAGCATGCTTATCACAAGAGACATTCATTTCATCATTTTGCACAAAATCATGTTTGTCGCAACGTCATTGCGACGCGGAGCGGCCGACGTCCTCTTTCAAGGGTTTTGTTTTAAAAAATAAAAGAGATGGAGTCGCCACCAATCATTTTGGGTGTGATTGGTCACCTTAAAATAAAAACTGGTCTACGGAAAGAGAAATTAGGTTCGGGGGTCGTTTGAGCGTAGGGAAGGTATTAGCACCCTACAACACCCGTTAAAAACGGTAGCCATATTTTATCTTATATTATCCAGTTAATTTTAAAATGTCCTTAATTTGAGAAAATAAATAAATAATAGTTTTGTTTAAAATGAATGTCTCATTTAATCAAAGTTTAACCTTAAAAATAAGGTAAGAGTTTGATATATTGAGTGAATTTAACTTTAATTAATTATCATATCTAAATTTCCTTTTATTTAAAGGAAATTATTTACCTCAAGAATTTGAGAAATTTATCCCAACTCCGTCATAGGATTTATATGATAATATTTTATTTTAAAAACATATTGATTTGTTATTTTTATAAGTAGTTGTGAGGATTTTCGTATGCTTGCACGAGAGTCGAAACTCTACGAAAGTCACATTACTCAGCCCTCAAAACAAATATTATTTTATTTTACAAACGTTATTTTTAAACGGAAATATGACTTTGATTATAAAATCAAATTGAGATTTAGGAAAATTTAAATTAAAGATAAAGTTGAAATTTGTTTGAAATATATTAAAACAAATAATTAAAATTTATTTACAAGACTTAAATTAAAGTAAAATTGAAATATGCCTTAAAATATTAAATCTAAAAAGGAAAATATATCCTAACTTAATTGGAAAATAAAAAAAAGGTCAAACATTAACTTCGGGTCAAATGTCAAAATTGAGAGTGAATAAATAAAAATAAGGAATGACAGTTTTGTAATTAAGCATGCAATGACAAACTTGTAAATAATATAAAAGTAATGACATTTTTGTAAATAACAGAAAAACCTAAAAATATACCTCCTTCTTCAATCGAGCGTGTCGCGGTCTATGCCTTCCATCACCATGAGGGAGTTATCGTTTGTTCAAGCTCGTGGTTGCCGATATCCGCAGAAGATTATAGTTGGATGAAGATGGTGGTTGTTGGTTTTTTTGCTTGAGATGGGAGGAATGGAGGGAAGTGGTTGTGCAGTTTGGAGGGAAGAGAAAGTTATTTTAAATTAGTCAAATAAGAGTTTTGACCATTAAAATTAACGTTTTCTCTCAAATTTGGTAGCCTTTCGCCCTAATCTTTTTTTTCTCTCCTTCGAGCCCTTCGCTCTGATCTTCTCTTTTCGTCCTTTTGATTTTCTTAGTCGGTATTTATAGGCCATTGAAAATCACATCAAAGGTAAAAATCTCAATGAATTTATTACTCAAAATGTTTTCTCAATTGAAATAGATTTTAGGCCAAAAATTGACAAATATTTTATATCATAAATGAATATCAAATTTTAAACCAAAAATGAATTAAATATTTTATACTCATAAATGAATATCAAATTTTAACCCAAAAATAAATTAAAGATTTTATATTCATTGAAGTAAATAAATGAATATCAAACTTTAGCCATAAAATGACTTAAAATTTTATACCCATTAAATGTTAATTTTATTTGTCAAAATAGGTAAAAAGAATTTCCAAACAACCAAAACGTTATTTTCTTATTTTTCTTGAATTTTCAGAATTAATAAATTAAAAAATAAAAAAAGGTGAATTTTAAAAGTTTAAAAATGGTTTAAAGAATGATGACAAAAATACATCAAAATAGAAAAAAAAAACTTTAATAATAAACAAATGGTCGGACCAAATACGGTGTCTACAATGTTCATTCTCTTTTAAGCAAGCAATCTCATCAAGTAACTTATTTTTGCTAGTTAAGACATTGTATTATTTTTAAGAACAACATATTTGGATCCAAGCTTTTCTAAGTCATTTTGCATATTTTCAAATTCTTCAAACAATTCATCATAGGAAAGGGGTTCTAGTGTTACCTCATCATCTTGTTCATCCTCTTTGTCACTATAAGCCATGAAACAAAGATTAGCTACTTCTCCATCCACACTTTCACTTTCACTTTCATCACTATCATCCCAAGTAAGCCTTCATTGCTTTCTTCTTGAATTTCTTGGATGATTTGAGGAGAGGACAATTTGTTCTTATGTGACCCGGTTTCTTGCATTCATAGCATATTACCTCATCATTTTTGCTCTTTTCACCTTTTGACTCTCTTTGGTAGGAGAAATGCTTCTTGAAATGTTTCTTCCTCTTGATGAAGTTTTTATACTTACGTGAGAGGTAGGCAACATCATCTTCATCAAGGGAATCTATGTTTTTATACTTACGTGAGAGGTAGGCAACATCATCTTCATCAAGGGAATCTTCATCTTCAGAGTCAACTTCCAAGGAGATGGTCTTTAAAGCAACACTCTTCTTCTTTTTTGACTCATCTTCCAAATGTTCATTCATGGTAATCTCATGTGTCATGAGAGAGCCAATAAGTTCATATCATGAAATATTTTAATGGTTGGTATTTTCTGATATAAACATGGTATATATATATATATATATGTATATATATACACACTACGATATTTCAGATATATGCAGGATATAAATTCGGGTATATATCAATCTAAAATTAGGGTGCATATATATAACAATATATATATTAGGGGTATATATCAGGGTATATATTTGTTTTGGATATATTGAGGGTAATTGTACGGCGCTAGAAACCGTTCGGCGGAAGTGGTGGGCAGCAAAAATGACGGAATTTAATTGATGGAGGAAATCGTTTTCGGTAACAAATGAAAATGGTGGTTAGAGAAAAGAAGAGAAATTGATGGAGGAAAGCATTTTGGGTAACAAATGACATACACAATAAAATCATATTAATAACAAAATCTAATTAATGATAATTGATAATTCTCATAAGTAAAATCACCTAATTAATATTTTAAAATTAAAAAAAAAACTAATAAAATACATAATTAAAAGCACCTAATTAATATTGTAAAATTAAAAAAATAATAAAAATATATTTATTTTCGAATTTTAAATGAAGGGTAAAATAATAAGATAAAATTAAAACAAATCTATTAAATAACACCATAAATACTCGCAAAATATAGAAATGATAAAAAAAAAAATTATAATAGACTTTTGTGAAAATATGATTTAAAAATAACACTTTTGTGAAAATATCTCTTTTTAATTAGTTATTTTAAGTTAAGTTGACAAGTGGTGCGGTTGCTACAACCTACCAAAAAAAAAAAAAAAAAAAAGGAAAAATCGTGGATTTTTTTACAGAAATAAAAGATAGGGCAGTGGGGTTAGTTGTTGGTTCATGAAATATTGAAGAAAAAATTGAGAGATTTTTCTTCTAAGTTTTTTTTTTTTTTTTTTTTTTTAAAAGAGTTTTCCATTCATCGAAGAGTTTTGAGTTCGTGAGCCTTTTCTTTGAGAGAAAAGTGAGAGAAATAATCGTGAGCGGTTGTAAACTCTTGTAACTTTCTCTTTAACGATTTAGTGGAACCTGCAACGGCCGTAGAGAATTGGACGTAGCCCACATTGGGTGAACCAGTATAAATTCGGTGTCATTCTTTCTTCCCTTAAACTTGTTTGATATCGTTCTTATTGCTTATAAGATTTTTTTTTTTTTTTTTTTATATATAGTTGTTTAGTTCTAAATTGTTAATTCCGCTTTAGATTTGAAACCATAACCTGATCTGATATTTTAGATAAAAATATATATTGTCTGAATCTGGTAGAATTTAGATTGATTATATTAGTATTGACCCCTAACACATATAGTATCTAATAGCTTCTTATTTTTTCGCGTAACTTTCGACACTTTATATCTTTGCATTGCTCACCTCACATATATATATAGGGCTGGTTGCACAAATAGCAATCAGGCCAAAACTAATTGTAAATTTAGCAAAGTTTAAAACATTTTGCAAATATGGCAAAAAATCAATAGCTATCACTGATATACTTTATGACTATTACTGTTATACTTTATGACTATTACTGATAGACTTCTATCAGTGATAGACTTCTATCAGTGATAGACTATTATCACTGACAAAATTCTATAAAAAATACTACTATCAGCAATAGACTTCTATCAGCGATAAACTTCTATTAGTGATAGAAATTGTCATATCCGCAATTTTTTTAAAAAAGTGCTATATTTTTAATTATTTTACTCTAAAATTGACATCTGTTACAATTTCCCCCTCTCTATATATATATATATTATTCTCAAGAACTAAATGTACACCATGTTCAAAGTATTGGCATAGACCAAAATGCATGGTATTGTCAAACCGAGCATAGCTCAATTGGCATAAGGTTGTGCCCTTGACTAAGAGGTCGGGTCATGGGTTCAATCTTCATTTTAATTAAATATCTTTGCAAAAAAAGAATGCATAGTATTTTGGCAATTTTTTATTAATATTGTAATTTTCAAAACTTTTTATAGAAATATTGTAGGTTTGAAAATATTTTTAAAAATAATGTTGGTTTAACTATCAAAGGTCGTCTTTTGAAAAGACGATCTTCCTCCACATGGATGAAGATCGTATTTTCAAAAGACGGTCTTCTTCGGCATCTACGTTCTTTTTTATTGACATAGACCAAAATGCATGATATTGTCAAACCGAGCATGGCTCAATTGGCATAAGGTTGTGCCCTTGGCTAAGTGGTCGGGTCAGGGGTTCAATCCCCATTTTAATTAAATATCTTTGCAAAAAAAAAAATGCATGGTATTTTTGCTATTTTTTTATTAATATTGTATTTTTTAAAACTTTTTATAAAAATATTGTAGGTTTGAAAATATTTTTAAAAATAAGGTTGGTTTAACGAGCAAGTGTCGTCTTTTGAAAAGACGATCTTCCTCCACATGGATGAAGATCGTATTTTCAAAAGACATCTTCTTTGGCACTTCCTTTAATTAAAAAAATTGATATCTTTTTACCCAGATATTCAAAAATTTCAAAAAATATATGGTTGGAAATACCTGGTTTCACTATTTGTGAAGTTATTTATCAAAAAATAAAGATAATCGAAGTTGGACTATAATTCTACAAATTTCAGAACTGAAGATTCTTTTGAGGAGTGCATTCAAAAATTGATATATTTTTACCCAGATATTCAAAAAATTCGAAAAATGTACGGTTGGAAAGCTAACACAAAGATCAATTTGATACTTGGTTTTACTATTTTTAGAGTTGTGTATCAAAAGATACAGATGGTCGAAGTTTAGCTACAATTTTAAAGTTTTCAGCCATATCTTCAATTCCGGATTTAGTGAAGTTTTCAAAACTTTGACGATATGTATCTTTTGATACACAACTCCAAAAATAGTGAAACCAAGTATAAATTTAAGCTCTCCGTGTTAGCTTTCCATCAATACCCTTTTCGAAGTTTTTGAATATCTGTGTAAAAAGATATCAATTTTTGAATGCATTCCTAAAAAATCTTCAATTTTGAAATTTGCGGAACTATAGTCCAACTTCGATGATCCTTATATTTTGATACACAACTCCACAACTCAAAAAAATAGTGAAACCAGGTATCAAATTCAAACTCTCTCTGTCAGCTTTTCAACCATACATTTTTTGAAATTTTTGAATATGTGGTTAAAAAGATATCAATTTTTTATTGCAAAGTATAGAGGTAGAAAATGATGTCTTTTGAAAAGACGATCTTCATCCACGTGGAGCAAGATCGTCTTTTGTAAAAGACGATCTACAATATTATAAAAAAACGGCCTAGTATTTTAACCTTAAATAAATTAAAAAAATATATTTGAATTTTCTTGGACCAATGTAATACATGACTCAATATATTAAGGCATTCCCATTTTCCTATGGAAAGCAAACATTCTTTTGATAGTGCATAGAATAATTAGTTATTGTAAAAGCATATAGAGACAAAAGAGAACTTTCAAACAACCCAAGGGCCTGCCTTCATTTCCTCCTCCATCTTCATTTTCATCAAAAATCCAGTTTTAACACATTCAATCCCTCCAAACACCTCCCTCCAAAAACCCCCCATTCCTAGTTCAAATCCCACAAATCAAAAGAGAAAACCCCTCTTTGTGATTACCAAACCCCCACCAGTTGGAAATCAGAATAAACCATTGAATAAACTCCACAATAGTCCCCAATCCCCTTTCCCTATAAAATCACACATCCTTCTTCAATAATCCTACAACAAAATAATCCATGGCTTCCTCCTTTGCATTATCCTTCATTGCTCTAGCCATCTTTTCCATCTCTTGGATGGCCAAAGCTGGCGACCCTGATCTCATTGTGGACTTCATTCAAAACCCACTAAATGCCACCGTCGACAGCACTTTCTTCACCTTCACCGGCCTTCGCTCAGCCTTCGCCGAGTTCCCTCCAAATTTCAAGCCCACTAAAGCCACCTTCGCTGAGTTCCCAGCCCTCCTCGGCCAGAGCGTGGCCTTGGCCGTCCTCCAGTTCCCCGCCGGCGCCCTTAACCCGCCCCACACCCACCCTCGCTCGGCCGAGCTCCTCCTCGTCGTCGGCGGCACCCTCCAGGTCGGGTTCGTCGACACCACCAACAAGCTCTTCAACCAGACTCTTCAGCTTGGGGACGTGTTTTTGTTCCCAAAAGGGTTGGTCCATTTCCAGTTCAATGCTGACCCTCAAAACTCCGCCACCGCCATTGCCGCCTTCGCCAGCGCCAACCCCGGTGTCGTGTCGCTGCCACTCTCGGTGTTTACTAGTGGGATTAGTGATGATGTTCTTGCTAAGGCCTTCAAGACTGATGTGGCTGTTATTGACACTATTAAAGCTGCCCTTACACCACCACCAAGTTAATTGTGTTTGAGCATGTTTTGATGATGAACTCGTATGTTTTTGTTTTTATGGTATTTGATTTTTGTTTAATAAAAACATGTTTGAGATGTTTTTTATTTTTATTTCTTAATGTTGCTTGTCGATTCTATGTATGCGAAACAGCTAAAAATAACTTTGGTGTGTATTGAGAGATTGTTGTAGGTTGTGGATCCATAATGATTTAATAACAAATAATATTTGTATGGTTTATTAAAAATTAATTAGGATAGACGGAAGAAAATTAAAGTATATAAGAAAAATATATTTGGATCCATGATTAGACTTGGTACCGATTTTTAGTACCTGCGGTGAATTTGATACTTGACGAGTTTCAAGGTCAAAGTGAACAAGAGAATATGCTAAGACCGGTGCGGCACTTACCACATAGGCTCCGACGCTGAAGTTGGTGTTGAGAGACAGAGAGTTGAGTATGGAAAGAATTCTAGTTCATGAATGAGGGTGTCTAAAAATGCGTCCTACTCCTAAATGAGATGTGTATATGAATGATGTGTTATGCATTTTTTATTATTAATTTTTTAAAAAAACAATGAGAGAAAATGATAAACTAAAATTTTAGAAAACAAGACTAACACTTAATTTCAATGTTATAAAATAACAAATGAAATAACTTAAAAAAAAACACTTCATGAGCCTATACGGGGGCAATTACATCTCCTCGGTGGTCGACACTACTCAATCTTAAGTTTTTTTTTTTTTTTTTAAATATTTTGTGACTTGTGTGAAAGAAAATATTTTTAAAATGATAATAATAATGAACGAAAAAAAACAAATATGAAAATTGTTGGGTTTTATGTCCTAAAACTCATGGTTTGTAAACTGAATGTATATTCTATTTTGAAATAAATTTGTTATTGAGATTTATTAGTAAAGTTGTTATTGAATAAAGTGAATTGTGTTTACTTCTAACCTAACTCCAATAAACAATGAACCCATGGCTATAAGTTGTATACTTGAACTTCATGTGTGACATGATTGTGGATCAAGTTCAAGTAATAGGGATAAGGTTGGGTACCTTATCTTGGGGACACTATTGAACGATTTTCGCTTTGCATAGTACAAACGATGTGATCTGAAATCGTTCATGTGGAGACATGCGAGTGGGGGCGTCCTGTGCAATGAGTTTGCATAAGACTGAACCGCGAAACAAGTTGTTCTTTCTTTATAACTCTGTTTACTGTAAAGACCGACCTTTTCATATGATGACCTAGGTAACTCGATCTGAATCCTGAGCACACTATGAACTCCTGTTTATTCGGGATTATCCTTTGATTTGTATGGGTGAGAGTGGTCCGAGTTCGCCGACTCAAAATGCCTACCACTTTCGGGATAATACAGAGTAGGGAGCTGGAAACATAGTCCCGCGAGATGGAATTCACTCCTACCCGACTTTAGGGATTAGTAGAGAGGTTGTTCCCTTAAGTGCTCACTCTGGGTCTTTAACTAGGGATCTCACCCTCTCATTGGCCCGAGAGGGACTTGGTATAGTGATGAGATCACATACCAATCGGTTGGGTGGTTGGACCACAAACAAATAGTTCATTAGAGGATCAATGAGACTTAAGGAACAATATGTAATTATGGGGGTAAAACGGTTATTTTGACCCAGCTGTAATTACGAACGACCTGTGAAGGATCGATTTACTAATGATGGTTATATCAAGAGGACAGAAATATATCTACGGTGAGGAGAGTGCAACCCTTGGACTTTAGTGGAGTCTCTAGGGGTTAACGAATGTTGGTTAGCTTGGCTAAAGAGTTTGGCCGGTTAATCTCGTATCGTTGGAGCTCATGATCTGTAGGTCCTTTAGGTTCTCCTGGCTAGCTCGGATTCTCCTGGCTAGCTCGGAAGAATGATGAACATATTTAAATATGAGATCGGTCTAAAACATGAATAGAGATTCATGTGTGATGATTCAGTTTAAGAAACCGATATTAGTCTTATTATTTAATTAATATTTGATATTGAATTAAATAATAATATTAATTAATTAAAAAAATTAATTAATTAAAATTTATTTTGTTTATTAAAATTAAATATTACAAGTGGGATTATCCAAGTTGTGAGGTGAATTGTGAATCACTAACTACGTGCATAAACTCATCAATTGTTGAACACTTGTGAGAAAACTAATTCATCCATTTTTGAGGTGTCATGCTAAGCAAAAGTTTCTTGCATGTGAATGACCTATAAATTGGATGGAGTTCAAATGGTTTGAGTTTGATGATACTTGAGTTTTGTTGGAAGCTTTGATTGTGTGACAATTCTCCTTCAAAACTCTCATCACAAAATCTCTTCACTATCCATCTCTTCTTCTATTTTTCTCTTGTAAAGGAGTCCCACCACTCCGTTTCTCGGCCCGAGGATAGCGGAACTACCGAATGTGGTCCCCGAAGCGTTCGAGAGAAGGTTCGTAGAGTTTGTGAGGAGATTCGAGTATCGGGATTAGAAGATTTTAGAACTACAAGAGGTATGTGTTCTAATTTCTTTAATTTCCAAGTTTTTAGCATGTTTCTAGTTTAGCTAAATTGATGAAATTAGAGTGCCAATGATCCGACTCGCTTCCGCTGCGCTACATACGCTCGATCAAAAATAGTAAATGCAAGACTTTTCATGCGCCAATACGAGGACATTTACATCCCCTCGAAGGTCGACACTACTAACTCTTAAAATAATGAGTGAAAATGAAATAAGATTTTTCATGCGCCTGCACGGTACATTGACAATCCCATCGAAGGTCGACACTACTAAATATTAAATATATTTTATCTAAGTTAAATGACGCATGACTCTAAGGATGACTACAAACTTTTTATCATGTTTATTTTCTAGACGTATGAAAGAATCTTACACATTGTTTTTAAAAAGAAAAAAAAGTATTTTTATCAAAGAGAACAAGGGTAATATTTTTTTTTTTCCTTTTTCGGATTTTGGGATTTTGGTACTTTGGTACTTTGATTTTTTGAATTACTTTTTAGAAGAGAAAAAATAAAGATTAACTCAAACAAAAAAAAAAGATGCAACAATAAATGTAATGAAACAAAATGACCTCGGAATACAATCAACATATAATTAAAATGAACAAAATTACAAATGATGTGACGGTAAAATTTTAATCCTAGAAGATAAAGGCCCCCCAAATTAATTTGAATGTTAAAAATTAGCAAATGAATTAACTTGACCGAGAATCTTGCCTATATATGGGCAATTATATCCCCTCGAAGGGTCGACATTACTTGATTTTCAATTCTAATCCTAAAAGGTGGAACCCGGGTAGGAGGCTCATGATTGCGAGTGGAATGCATAACAATGCAAAAAATGAATTGCGATAAATAAATTATAACAAAAAAATAAAAAAAAAATAAAAAAAAAAACAAAAAAACAAACAAACAAACAAAGGACCAACAAAAAAAAATTGGATATTAAAAAACAAAATGCAATGACCTTGACCCTCTAAAGAAAAAGGTCCCAGCAGAGTCGCCATGTTGTTGCAACGTCATCGCGAGCGGATCGGGCGACGTCCTCTTTTAAGGGTTTTGTTTAAGAAATAAAAGAGATGAAAAACAAATACGGGTCTATGAAAAAAGAAATCAAATTTGAGGGTCAGTTGAGTGTAGAGAAGGTGTACCCTACAACACTAGTTAAAAAACGATAACCAAATTTTATATTTATTATCCAATTAAATTTATTAAAAAGGTCCTTAATTTTAGAAAAAAAAAAATTAAATTAAAAAAAATGTCTTACTTAATCATATCTTTAACTTTAAGAATAAAGTAAGAATTTGATATAGTGGATGAAATTACCCACTAATTAATTGTCACGATTAAATTTTCTTTTATTTAAAGAAAATTTAACGTGAGAAATTTTCTCAATTCCGTCATGAGATTCCCATGATAATATTTAACTTTTAAAAAATTTAAATTCATCTGAAAAACTTTTGAAAAATCTAATTTTTAAACAAATTAAAACCTATTTTGCGAAAAAAAAAAAAACTTAATTTTTAAAATCAAGTCAACTATTTGAAAAATCTAGTTTTTAAAATCTAATTGAAATCTAATTTTGAAAATTGAGTTAAATTCATTTGCTAAGTTTTATAAAATCATAAAAAAACAAAGGAAGATCCGAATAAGAAAGTAACGTTATTTTTTTGAAATTTTTTATTTAAAACTCAAATAGTAAATAATAAATAAAACATGTCATTAAAGAGAAAAATAAAAAAAAAATGTATTTTAAATTAAACAATAACAAACTTGTAAATAAAGTGAAAATCTAAAATTAACTCATTTATTTCGATGGATGCTCCAGGGGTTATTATCAAGAATAACCCTCCTCCCAAACTTTTTATCAAGAGTAACGTCGTTTTTTGCCACTATCAATTTTAGGATTTTCCGGTGCAATCCTGTCAGATCGAGCAGCGAGATTTCCATTTACAAAAATAATCGATAAAAAAAAAAAAAAAAAATCTTAATCCTTGTTAACATTTGTACGTGCAATCCTCGCCATGATCCAGCATCGACATTTACATTTTAAAAAAAATCTCATAACTTAGTGTGATCTGGCTAAGATTTTTGACTTTTTTTTTTTTTTTTTTTTTAATGGACCAAAAATTATAGAAGAGAATTTGAATTAAAAAAAATCGTAAAAAATCGTACTTATAAAAAAAACGATCTTATAAAAATAAGAATGCTAAATTAATTATTGTCGGTGTTTATTTCAGAGTTTATCTAAAATTCATATCTAGTCGTCCTTAAAAATTTTTATTGTTCTTTGGAAAAATATTTTATAAGGAAAAACATATGAAACATTAGTTTTTTTTTGCCGTATTTTAATTAATGCGAAACCTATAACCTCTCAGTCAACCTCTTAGTCAAGGACACAACCTTATACCAATTGAGCTATGATCGATTTGACATATGAAACATTATTTATCGATGATAGATACCCAAATATTTTCGACATTATTTGAAAAAATATTTAGATTTGAAGTTAAAAAAATAAAAATAAAAAATTGCTGACGAATCTTGGTATGATAGTTGCTGTTGACCGAGAAATTTTGGCCAATCAGCGGTCGCCACGTGTCTCCATCACGACCGGGGATCAGATAGACTTGACCGAGAAAATTCGGTCAAACTGCAATTGGGCTCGAAATCGAATCGGGCTAGAAAGATATGCAAAAGACAATTTGGCCCAAAGATCAAACCCATTGGGCTCAAGATTTAAAAGCCCATTGGGTCCAAACCCAAGCCCATTGGACCCAAAGCCCAAGCCCATTGGATCCAGGCCCAAGCCCACCAGGCCCATGAGAACTCTATAAATAGAGAGTTCATTTTCATTTTCAAGGTTCAAAAAATTTCTTCTCCTAAGAACTCAGAGAGAATTCCCAAACAACGAAAGACTCTTTGAATCCTGAAGACTGAACGTCACTTGAAGATTAAACACATGAAGACTTCACCGCTACGCGAAGCTGAAGATTCAACCTCGAGAACAAGCTACGAAGCCCTCGAGTACGTTACATTTAAGAGAGAGAATCAGAGGATCATACATTAGAGATTGTAATCCACTACGCACTGATAAATACAATACATCAATACAAAATTCAAATTGCATTTACACGTGTCGAATTTTCATTCGTCGTTCGAATTCTCGTGTGAACAGATTGGCACGCCCAGTGGGACCACTCTACCTTTCATCTCTCTCTCTCAACAAATTTTTTTTTAACAATGGCATCAAAGAAAACAACATTCAAGGCTGTCAGTTCCAACAGCCCTTATAGAGGACCTGCCACCCGCAGCCGTGTCATCAAAGAAGTCTCGCGGACGGACGAACACACTCCGGCCATAGTGCGCAAAATATACAAACGACTGACAGAGTCCGAGCAGGTTGGGATAATCATCAAGGACAATCCTTTATTCGATGAGGTTGTTCCCTCCTCTGATCAGCCGGAGAAGGTGTCTGACTCCAACGTATCTGTAATGATGGCGGATGCGCGTACTAACGACGAAGCGATGGCTGAAATGGAAAAGAAAATTAGCTTCCTGATGAAAGCAGTCGAGGACAAAGACTTCGAGATTGCCCAACTGAGGAGTCAGATGTAAAGTCGTGAGGTCGCGGAGTCAAGCCTAACTTCTGCGGCCAGAAAGAGTGACAAAGAAAAAATGGTCATCCAGGAAGACCAAGCGCAACACTCGACGTCAGTCGCTTCCTTATCTGTCCAACAACTGCAGGACATGATTACCAACACCATCCGAGTCCAGTACGGTGGACCAGCCCAAAGCACCCTCTCGTATACCAAACCATATTCCAAGAGGATCGACAATTTGAGAATGCCCATTGGGTATCAGCCGCCGAAGTTTCAACAATTCGATGGGAAGGGCAATCCTAAACAACACATTGCCCACTTCGTCGAAACGTGCGAGAATGCTGGAACTCGCGGAGACTTGCTGGTTAGGCAATTCGTCCGAACTTTGAAAGGAAACGCCTTTGACTGGTACACCGACTTGGAACCCGAGACGATTGACAGTTGAGAGCAGTTTGAAAGAGACTTCTTGAATCGCTTCTACAGCACGAGGCGGACAGTCAGCATGTCTGAACTCTCGCATGCTAGCCAAAGAATGGGCGAGCCTGTCGTCGACTTCATTAACCGCTGGAGATCGTTGAGTCTTGACTGCAAGGACCGACTCACGGAAGTGTCTGCTGTCGAGATGTGCATCGGCGGCATGCATTGGGGACTTCACTACATCCTGCAAGGGATAAAGCCCCAAACATTCGAGGAGTTAGCAACTCGCGCCCATGATATGGAGTTGAGTATTGCCAATAGAGGAAACAAAGACCTCTTAATCCCCGACGTCAAGAAAACAAAGACGGAAATGAAGGGCGTTGGGAAGATCACGAAGAATGTCGTGAAAGAATCTATGGTCGTCAACACGGCCCCTTTAAGGTTTTCTTCTAAAGCAAAGGAAAACAAAACGGAAGCAAGAAATGACAAAGGCGAAAGATGTCGCCTTACGTTGAAAGAAAGACAAGAAAAAGTCTACCCGTTTCCAGACTCTGACATTCCCGATATGTTAGAGCAATTGCTGGAAACGCAACTCATCCAACTGCCAGAATGCAAACGACCGGAGGAGTTAGGAAAGGTAAATGATCCTAACTACTGCAAATACCACCGGGTCGTCAGTCATCCTGTAGGCAAATGTTTCGTCTTGAAAGAGCTAATCATGAAGTTAGCTAGTGAAAAGAGGATTGAGCTGGATCTCGACGAGATAGCTCAAGCAAATCACGCCGCCGTAACATTGAACTCCGGCGTTCAATTATCTCCTGTTTCTCCTAAGAAGCAAGAGGAGAGTTTAATCCAGTTCGGGACTTGCGAACCTGTAATCATTCGATACGAACATGAAATCCTACAGGAGACTTCGCGGGTGAAACCCGAACCCGTTGGGGATGAGGATGAAGGATAGACCGTCGTAACTCGTCGGAAAATGCGGCGACAGAGACCTGTCCAGAAAGAAGCCCGCCTACTTCGAGAGTATAGGCGAAAAAGCAAACTTCCAAAGAGAAAAGGAAGAAAGAGTATGAGAAGGCCAAAGTTTGTCGTGGAGGAAAACAAAGACCTCCCTCGACCCCAACAGCCTATGACCCTACGGGAATTTTTCCCCAAGGGATTCTTTAATGAGAAGCAGGAAGAAATAGTTGAAGCTGCTACGTGTCATGTCGTTGTGGCAATCGAGGATGACAGCGCCACTCCAAGTTCAACGGAGTTGATAACAAAGCTGGACGATACACCTTCCCTCAATGTAGTAGATTCGCCTCAAATGGACAAAACTGCTCACGTCAACACGTTGAAGGACTCTAATGTTTCAGAACCTTCAACCTCTACAGCACATGCATGCGCGTCTGATTGCATGTCCATAAGCTTCACCGATGATGATTTGATATTGGGGTCAAAACCTCACAATAGACCTTTGTTTGTCTCAGGATACATTCGAGAACAGAGGGTCAGTCGAATCCTCATTGATGATGGATCGACCGTCAACATAATGCCGAAATCAGTCATGAAGAAGATTGGCATCCTGATGGAAGAGCTATCAAGTAGCAAGCTGGTAATCCAGGGTTTCAATCAGGGAGGACAACGAGCGATCGGCATGATTGGCCTACAGCTCATCATCGGAGACTTAAAAGCACATACCTTATTTCATGTCATAGACTCCAGGACTACCTATAAAATATTGTTGGGTCGCCCTTGGATTCATGGAAATGGGGTAATAACTTCCACCTTGCATCAGTGCTTTATGTTTTATCAGGACGACGTCAAAAAGGTTGAGGCAGACACTAAGCCATTTTTCAGAGGCCGAGTCTCATTTCGCGGATGCCAAGTTTTATATAAATAACAGCAACATAGAAGAAATAATGCCAAAAGAAATCCCTTTGATCAGCGGAGAGCAGAAGACTGGCGCAGGGAAAGAATCCATCAAAGAAGAAAATGTTCCCAAGTTTTGCGAAAGTAAGACATCCGTCAGCCCTACGAAGGCTAAGGCCTTGAAAGACGAGAAAAGTTCGAACCCTTCTGTTCTGCGCTACGTTCCCTTGTCCTGGCGTAAGAAAGGTGAATCACCATTCGCAGAATGTACTAAAAGTTTGAAAGTTGGTGACATTAAGATCCTAAAAGAAAACTTTGTCACCCCTCTTACGAAGATAACGAAACAAGAGGTCACGAAGTCCAAAGAGACTCAGAAAGGGATGGTCCTACCTAAGAAACGAACGAAAGAAGGATACGATCCCAAGGCATATAAACTGCTAGCAAAGGCAGGATATGACTTCACAACTCACACTGAGCTCAAGGGCCTGAAAATCCTCGAGGGCAGGTCAGAGCTTTCTTCGACACAGAAGAAACTCCTAAAGGAAGGATATCCTATACCGGCATCAAGAAAGGGGCTTGGATATAAGTTGCCTGAACCAGTCCGTATAACCCGAAAAGGGAAAGAGAAAGTGGCCAACAGTAATAACATAACGACCAAGGAGGTACACAACTCAAAAGAAGAGGAAGTTGTCAAACCAAGGATCTCTATCTTTAAGCGCATCAAGCCGCCGGCTACGCGCGCTTTAGCCTTCCAGCGATTGAAAGCGGCTGTGACAGAAGAAGATAGTTCGCACTCAACACCTGATCCCATCAGATCTTCCGTCTTTCAAAGGTTGAGTAAGTCGGCAGATAAAAAAGAAAACACGCCGTCCACTGAACCTTTCTCACGGCAATCAACATTTCAAAGGTTGAGTAAGTCGGCAGATAAAAAAGAAAACACGCCGTCCACTGAACCTCTCTCACGGCAATCAGCATTTCAAAGGTTGAGTAAGCCGACAGAGGAGAAAGAAAATACGTTGCCCGATAAATCTCTCTCACGAACGTCAGCGTTGCAAAGATTAAGCGTGACCACAAAGAGAGATAAGAAACTTTCATCCACTTCCATTTTTTATCGCCTCCTACACGAAGAGGCTTGAGAGACTTTGAACAATAAGAATCTAGCAAAACAAAAAGCAATGAAGAGATCTGCAGTATCGTCCCCTCACGGATGAAAAGAAAAACTTTTGTTACCGTGAATACAGATGGTGCATTGAAGGTTAAACGACGCAATGTCATCATCACCAACCCTGCAAGCAAACGTACAGAGAATGGGGATGAAGCCTCTTGTCATCATATTACTGTCGGGGAAGAAACGGAGGTCGAGATATCTGAAGAGGATGTTGAAGAGGCTCCACTGCCACTCGAAGATGGAAGTCAACCAACAGTTGATGAACTAAAAGAAGTTAATCTGGGTACGACGGAAGAACCACGTCCAACCTTTATAAGCGCATCACTTTGCGATGAAGAGAAGTGTGAGTACTTGAGTTTGCTCATTGCGTATAAAGATGTCTTTGCTTGGTCGTATAAAGAGATGTCGGGACTTGATCCAAAAGTCGCAGTACATCATCTCGCTATTGAACATAGGTATCGACCAGTCAAACAAGCTCAACGACGTTTCAGGCCAGAGCTCATTCCCCAAATTGAAAATGAGGTTAACAAATTAATTGAAGCAGGGTTCATTCGTGAAGTAAACTACCCGACATGGATAGCAAACATTGTCCCCGTCAGAAAGAAAAACGGACAATTACGGGTATGCGTTGACTTTCGCGATATGAATAGTGCATGTCCAAAAGACGACTTCCCATTGCCCATCACTGAACTAATGGTCGATGCTACCACAGGGCATGAAGCTTTGTCTTTCATGGATGGGTCATCAGGATACAACCAGATTCGAATGGCTTTCAAAGATGAAGAAATGACAGCGTTCCGGACTCCGAAAGGGATATACTGTTACAAGGTAATGCCCTTTGGATTAAAGAACGCCGGCGCAACTTATCAACGTGCCATGCAAAAGATCTTCGATGATATGCTGCATAAACATGTCGAGTGCTACGTCGATGATCTCGTAGTCAAGTCCAAAAAGCGACAGAATCACTTGAAAGATCTAAAGGTGGTTTTCGATCGTTTGAGGAAGTACCAATTGAGGATGAACCCTCTTAAATGCGCATTCGGTGTAACTTCGGGGAAATTCCTTGGTTTCGTCGTAAAACATCGAGGGATCGAGATTGATCAATCCAAGATCGACGCCATTCAAAAAATGCCAGAGCCGCGAAACTTGCATGAACTAAGAAGTCTTCAGGGACGACTTGCTTATATCAGGAGGTTCATCTCCAATCTAGCAGGTCGATGCCAACCATTTCAAAGATTGATGAGGAAAGGCACGACCTTTGAGTGGGATGAAGCATGTCAAAATGCCTTTAACTGATGGAGCGCTCATGGCACGCAGCGGAAGCGAATTTGGATCATAGACACTCTAATTTCATCAATTTAAACAAAACGGAAACATGCAAACGCAATGAAAAAGAGAATTTAGAACACATACCCTTGTCGTTCGTAATTCTCCAAATTCACCGCCAGAAGCTCCTCACGAGCTCAACGAACCTTCTCACGAAACGTTCGTGGACCACCCACGGTAGTCCCGCTATCCTCAGGCCGAGAAACGGAGTGGTGGGACTCCTTTTACAAGAGAAAAGGAGAAGAGGAAGAGGAAGAAGAGAAGAACAGAGGCTACTAATGTTTTTTTTTTTTTTTTTTTAACTTCAAAAAACATGTACCCAAGTTAAAATTGAATCAAATTCAATTTTATCAATCTTCTTTCAATTCTCTTCTGCAAACTTCTTCAGCCCAAACTTCTATTGAATTCTCAGAGAATTCAATTCATACGTAACATATATATATTTACATAACAACATGTGTCTTGCTGCATGCAAGACACATGTATATATATATATATATATATATATATATATATATATATATATATATATATATATATATATAATTATTATTATTAAAAATAGTAATAATAATTTTATTTATTAAACATTTTAATAAATAAAAAATATATATAATTATTAATTAAACTTTTTAATTAATAAATATTATTTAATTCAATATCAAATATTGATAAATAATATAACTAAACTCGGTTTTTCAGAAAAACCGACTTTTTTCACATGAATCTCATTCATGTTTCAGGCCGATGCCATATTTAAATCATATTTAAATATGTCTATCCTTCTTCCACAAACCCGAATTTGAACGATTCAAATTCTTTTCTTTTCTTTTATATTGTTTCACGGCTTTATCCGAGCTAGCCAGGAGAACCGTAAGGACCTACAGATCATGAGCTCCAACGATACGAGATTATCCGGTCAAAACTCTTTCAACCGAACTAACCAACATTCGTTAACCCCCGGAGACTCCACTAAAGTCCAAGGGCTGCACTCTCCTCACTGTAGATATATTGTGTCCTGTTGATATAACTATCATCAGTAAGTCGATCCTTCACAGGTTGTTCATAATCACAACGGGTCATTTAAACCGTTTAACCCTTGTATTATATCTTGTTCCTTAAGTACCACTGACACCTCTAATGAACAATTGATTTGTGGTCCAACCATCAAATCAGATTCCTCCCTGATCAGGAGAGGATGGGCCCATTGTTCAAGACCTGGAGTCAGCACTTAAGGGAACAACCTCTCTACTAACCCTTAAAGCGGGTAGGAGTGAATTCCAATCTTGCTACAACTATGTCCCCAGCCACTTATTCAATCTTATCCCCAAGATGGTAGGCATATTGAGTCGGCGATCTGGCCACTCTCACCCGTACAAATCAAAGGATAAGGTTGAATAAACAGGAGTTCATAGTAAGCTCAGGATTGAGATCGAGTTACCTAAGTCATCATAAGAAAAAATCGGTCTTTACAGTAAACGGTGTTATAAAGAAAGAGCGATTTTATTTCTTGGTTCGGTCTTGTGCAAACTCATTGCACAGGACGCCCTCACTCACATGTCTCTACATGAAACGATTCGAATCACATCGTTTTGTACTATACAAAGTGAGCCGCGTCCAATAGTGTCCCCAGGATAAGGTACCCAGCCTTATCCTTATACTATAGACCATTTTGGCTGTCTACTTGAACTTGATTCACATTCATGTCACACATGAAGTTCAAGTACTCACACTACTGCCATGGGTGTTAGTTATTGGTATAGGTTAATACAAACACAATTCACTAAAATTCAATAACAACTTTATTGAAATATATACATTCATACAGTTTACAAACTACGAGTTTTAGGACATAAAACCCAACAAACTCCCACTTGGACTAAAACGTCAGTGAAGTACATGTTGGTCGAGAGAACTAGAATATCAAATATCTAAAGTTTCTCCCACTGTCCTGCTGAGCAGCTCGCAGCCCTATACTTTGTAGGTGTCTCTCCAACACTTTAGCCGTGAGAGACTTAGTAAACGGATCAGCAATATTGTGCTCCGAGGCTACCTGTGTGACGATCACATCTCCTCGTTGCACTATCTCCCTGATGAGATGATATTTTCGCTCAATATGCTTTCCACGCTTATGGCTTCTAGGTTCTTTAGAATTTGCCACTGCACCGCTGTTATCACAATAAAGGGTGATTGACAAGTTCATATTTGGAACAACTTCCAAATCTGTCAAGAACTTCCTAAGCCATACAGCTTCCTTCGCTGCTTCGCAAGCTGCGACATACTCAGCTTCCATGGTGGAGTCAGCAATACAACCTTGCTTTATACTCCTCCATACTATTGCTCCTCCGTTAAGAGTGAACACTGATCCTGATGTAGATTTCCTGGAATCTATATCAGTCTGAAAATCAGAGTCAGTGTATCCTGCAAGGATCAAATCCTTCGCGCCATATGGTGGGCGGATTTTTGAATATCCACTTAATCTCAAGCTGTCGAGGCTTGCCAAAATACGATTTATAAAGCCTATGACCAAGGCTTTGCAGCCAGTGGTAACAGGGTCGATCCAAGGAATAGGAAGAATGAATTTACTAGTGAAATTGGGATTTAATTGATTAAATTGGTAACGGGGGGTTTTATCATGCAAATGGGAAATAATGAGAAAGCTAACGGAAGAAGGAAATAATATGAAGAGAGCGTGTGCACGGTTTGGGGAGTCTCGGGATCAATCGTCAGACAAATTCAGCTTATCATTTAATTCTAATAACATGGAATTCAGTTTATTGAGCACGCGGACGACTACCAGAGAAGCCCCAAAGTAGCCGACTCCATGGATTTTAATTAGACCACACAGTTCTAATTACACGTTATCTAATCTCACGTTAAGATGATCAGTCCTAAGGTGAATTTAGACAGTCACTAGCTAACCGCGACGAACATTCGAGCGTGAATTCTAATTGCTAGTAGATTGCCCGCAAACGCTGTATGCAATCAATAATTATCCTACCCGACCCGATACTTCGATTTAGTTCTATTTACCTGTGTTACTTAGTCGAGCAGTGAGAGGCACGGCATCGCTACTCTTTAACGTACACAACATGCGAAACTACCCGAGTGTCAATCAACGTATTTTAGCATGCGCGTTGGATTAAGCAAGGTAAACAAATGCTAATAAACAGAACCAATATGCATATCTAAATCCAGATTATCAAAGCTAAAATCATCCAACAAAATTCCCCTAAACAAATCCCAAACCGTCACCCTTACCTTAGCCGCTCATGGCGCGGTTCGTCAATCCCGCTCCAACAACGGCCATGGAAGGATCCGTCTACTTATTACAAAGGAAAGTAGAGCTCGCTCGCATGTCAACAATGGCGGAGCTCCACGGAATATAGAGAGAAAATGGGGAAGAAGAAGACCAAAATCGCCGGAATCCGTAGAGAGATGAAGAAGATGAAGATCCTCAAAAAAAGTGCAGAAAAATCGTCTTTTAGCTACTGCCTTCGTCGTAGCGTCGAGACGCTAGGCCAGCGTCGAGACGCTGTGCCCTAAGTTTTCCGCGCGCGCGCTCGCGATGGCGTCGCGACGCAAGGCCAGCGTCGCGACGCTGCCCCGATAAATTTCCTGCGCGCGCCTCCTCCGGAGCGTCTCGACGCCAAGCAGGGTCTCGACGCCAGGGCAGCGTCGAGTTAGCGTCTCGACGCTATCACTCGACGCTGGCTCTCGGGTTTTTCCAGCGTCGAGCCAGCGTCTCGACGCTATAGCTCGACGCTGGCTCTCGGGTTTGGGGCTGAAGCTTTGCCTCTCCAAGGCAGTTTTGGCCCGTTTCTTCACGGAACAAATTCCCCTCTTCCCGATGCATTCCCGGGGCGCTAAAACTCTGCTTTAAGCTCTCGAACATGCCCAACGGACGCACGAGCTCTTTGCCGCTTTTCTCCTACAAAAGAGATATATTTAATCAATTGTAAGCGGACTTTAGCTATAATTAGGACGTATTTAATAGCTCGAAAATGGAGTTATCACCATACACAAGCACATAGTCTCTCGTTCTCCTAAGATACTTGAGGACGTGTTTAACGGCTGTCCAGTGATCATATCCTGGATTAGACTGAAACCTACTGACAATTCCTACTGCATAGCAGATGTCGGGTCGTGTACACAACATAGCGTACATGAGACTACCAACTGCAGATGCATAGGGAATTCGTCTCATATCCTCAACCTCTTGAGGTGTCTTAGGAGACTGTTCCTTAGACAAGTGAATTCCATGCCTAAAAGGCAGCGAACCTTTCTTGGAATTCTGCATCGAATATCTTGACAACACCTTGTCAATATAAGATGCTTGAGACAGCGCTAGCACTTTGTTCTTACGATCCCTTACGATCTGAATCCCTAGAATAAACTGAGCCTCTCCCAAATCTTTCATTTGGAATTGGGTCGCTAGCCAATTCTTAACGTTAGTTAGGAACCCTACATCATTCCCAATGAGTAGTATATCGTCTACGTACAAGACTAAGAAAGCTACAACAGTATTGACTACTTTCTTGTAAACACAAGGTTCGTCAATATTTTGTTCAAAGCCATAAGATTTGATCGCCGTATCAAACCTTATATTCCAGGATCTAGATGCTTGCTTCAACCCATAAATGGATCGATTAAGCTTGCAAACCTTTTGCTCTTGACCCTGAAGTATGAATCCCTCTGGTTGAGCCATATAGATACTCTCCTCAAGATTACCATTCAAAAAGGCAGTCTTGACATCCATTTGCCAGATTTCATAATCATAAAATGTAGCAATGGATAAGAGTATTCTAATCGACTTTAACATGGCAACAGGAGAAAAGGTTTCTTCATAGTCCACCCCTTCTCTTTGGGAATAACCTTTTGCCACAAGTCGAGCCTTAAAGGTTTGCACCTTACCGGCTTGGTCTCGTTTTCTCTTGTAGATCCACTTGCAACCGATAGATCTTTCACTATCTGGTTGGTCTACAAGATCCCAGACCGAATTGAAGTACATAGACTCCATTTCGAGATCCATGGCTTTAAGCCACTGGTCCTTGTCTATGTCATTCATTGCCTGTTTAAAGGTCAATGGATCCTCAACGCCATCATCAGGTATGACGACTTGAGTTTCAGACAAGCCGATGTAGTGGTCGGGTTGTCTTACATCCCTCCCACTGCGTCGAGGCTTTCTCAACTCTTGAGAAGGACCAGCCTGATCAACAACCTTTGTTGATTCGTCTGTAGCTTTCCTGGAAAATTCGGACAAAACAATTTTGCTCGACGGTTGATGATCTCTCATGTGGTCTTCCTCTAAGAACGTGGCATTAGTCGATACTAGTACCTTGTTCTCATGAGGATCGTAAAACAGACCACCTTTCGTTTCCTTGGGGTAACCTACAAATAGGCACAATTTTGAACGATGTTCCAACTTCTTTGGATTGGGTACTAGCACATGTGTTGGACACCCCCAAATCCTGAAGTGACGTAAACTACCTTTACGCCCTCTCCATAACTCATAAGGTGTTTCAGAAACACTCTTAGAGGGAACCATGTTCAAAATATATACAGCAGTCTCTACTGCATATCCCCAAAACGAACTAGGCAAATGAGCATAACTCATCATAGATCGAACCATGTCTAACAGGGTTCTATTTCTCCTCTCGGACACACCATTCTGCTGTGGTGTTCCTGGCGCTGAGAGTTGAGATACTATTCCATGTTCTATCATATAGTCCTGGAATCTTAAATCCATATACTCTCCACCTCGATCTGATCGGAGTGTTTTTATCGATTTACCTAATGTGTTCTCAACCTCTGCCTTATACTCTTTGAACTTTTCAAGAACTTCGGACTTATGATGCATTAGATAAAGATAACCGTACCTCGAATAATCATCAATGAAACTGATGAAATATTCATACCCTCCTCGTGCTTTGACATTCAAAGGACCGCAGAGATCCGAATGCACGATTTCTAGAGGTTCTTTGGACCTATGACCTTTTTCAGAAAAAGATCGTTTGGTCATTTTGCCCTCAAGACAAGACTCACATGGCGGTAAAGAGTTGTCCTCTAAACGATTTAGCAGACCACTCTTAACCAATCTCCCAATCCTATTGAGATTAATGTGACCTAGTCTTAAGTGCCAAAGATAAGTACTTGGAGAAAGTTTCTGCCTTTTAGTTTGAGTCTCAGCTGTTTTAAACATTTCAGTGTTCAAAATAGCTTTGGCTTCGGTTGGTCTTAACACATACAAGTTGTTTTCAAGTTTTGCAGAACAAATACGTACACCTCTTTTGCTAATGAACGCTTCATTATGAACAAAAGATACTTTATACAACTGTTCTAACAAACAAGATATAGATACAAGATTCCTCTGGAAGGTAGGAACCAGGAGTACATTTTCTAGTAAAATGAAACTATCTCTATACAACAACTTTACAGCTCCCACTGCTTCAGCTGAGACAACCTCTCCAGTTCCAACTCTGAGAGTTATCTCACCGCGAGAAAGTGGCTGCCAAGAACTAGTTTCCTGAAAAGAAGAACAAACATGGTTAGTAGCTCCTGAATCAAGTATCCAGGTATGACAATCATGTTCTACTAAACATGTTTCAACAACAAGTAAATCATATTTACCTTGTCTTTCCTTCTCAGCCTTTTTCTCTGCAAGATACTTTGGGCAATTCCGTTTCCAGTGCCCATCTACACCACAATGGAAACATTTTCCTTTGTCTGTAGATCTAGTCTTGCTTTTACCTGCAGCAGGTGCTTTTCCCTTCCTTTTATCTTTCTTCTTCTTTTGAATACTCTTATTCTTAATAGAAGAAAGTTCAGACCTACTCCCTGAAGACGACCCCTTTTGGAATTTCCTAGAAGTGACAACGTTTGCCTTCTTCTCTTTTCCTTTAGAAGTGTGAAGGGACTGATAGGTCTGTAGCTCGCTGAGGAGAGAAGTCAAATTATACTTTATTTTGTTCATTACCAAATTGGTTCTGAACTGAAGGAAACTCTTCGGAAGAGATTCCAAGATAAAGCTTACTTGACTTGACTCATTTATAATAGCTCCGTTTACTTCCGCCACATTGAAGTGGACCATCATGTTAAGGACATGCTCCCTAACAGAGGTTCCCTCCTTCATGCGAGAGTTGTAAACGAATTTGAGGGCTTCATGACAGACCGATGAGGACGGAAGTCCAAACATCTCCTGTAATGAAGACATGATTTCTTTAGCAGAAACCATATCCTCTTGCTTCTTAGCTAACACATCAGATATGCTGGCTAAGATATAGACTCGGGCTTTATCATTAGCCCTTGTCCATCTATCATATGCTTCTCGAACAGTTCGAGTCGCATCCGAGCTAGGAGGGGGAGGACAATCCTCTGATAAGACGAACCTGAGATCATCTAGAACGAGAATCGTATTCAAGTTCGATTTCCAGGTCGCGTAGTTATCGCCGGTTAACTTATCGGAAGCTAGTAAGTGAATAAAAGAGCTAGACATGCTGAAAAGAGAATGAATAAATTATTAGTGAAAAAGTTTTAACCTAATTTACACACCAATCAAGAATTTAGCAAAGAATAATAATGTACCCAAAACTCATTATTAAACTGCAACGATACTTCAGTGGGTCAGAATGGTCGCTACCGAGGGGCAGTCAAGCATTCCTTCACTGAATCAAGACATTCTTGACTAAATGCTAATACCAGAATATCTCATATTCCTATAGCATCTTAGTTATCGCTGTTTGGTCAAGATTTACTAACTCCTTAGCAAATCTCGTAAGTGTGACCCTCCATTTTTAGAATTCATAGGGCGGCCCCAACGATGCAACCGAATGGAAATGTCAAAGTTGGGAATGGCTCTATGTTTCTTTATCCATAAATGGTGATTGAGATGTTCCGATTCCTATGAAACGGCCCTCCGAATGGATCGGTACCACTTGTGGGCACCTAGCAGGCAGAACATAGGAATCTCACGGTTCAATCCAATGGAGGAGACCGCAGGATGTATTGACATACTTCCTTCTCCCACTTACTATAAATACTTTCTCCATTCACCTTGCTCTTGAATTATGCAAATACCATCCGAATGGGGATGCCCTATTGACATCACGAGGCCGAGCATAATTCTCACGGTGTGAACTTGACAGAGAACGTAGGAGGAGAGGGACATATCATATATACCTTCTCAACACCTCTACTAAGTATTTTAAGACGGAATGGGTAAATAACTCAGGCATTATCCAGCTAAGACAATAAGACCTAAGTCTAGGTAAAACAAACTTTTACCTATGATGTCTAGGTGATAAACACTTTATTACCTCACACCACTCACGCATGCTCATAAAGCCGGGTTAACTTTACTCAAGTACCGGATGGTCCCCAGGTAGAAGGTGTTCCGTAAACCGTCAGCTTAAATACCTCCAACCTCGAACAGGATGTCCCCGGGTGAGTTTCTTGTAACCTTAGCATTTACAAGATATCGACCTATTCATCTAATGAAACGGAACGATACATTCAACCCTAAGTGAGCATGCCTTTGTCTTTGTTATATATTTTAAAAGTCTATGCCAATTTTACAACGCTTTGCAAAACTAAGACTAACTACAACAAACTTCTACATGCTTCTCAAACATGCATCACTAAGGCACGACAAGTTGAATATTTAATTTCATAATTAATATAACAATTATATCGATTATGTTTTTAAATATACATCTCCTAATTCATAAATTAATATAACACTTATATCAATTCTCATGAATTAAGCATGCATCCTATACATTATAACACTTATAACAAACAAAATGCATCTAATGTTGGATGTTTAATTTCATAATTAATATAACACTTATATCAATTATTCTATTAAGCAAACAACATCTAATTCATGAATTATTATAACTCTTATATTAATACTCATGAATAAACATGCATCCTATACATTATAACACTTATAACATACCATGTGCATAAAATTCGGGCAACCTATGTTGTTGATTCAATTTCATAATTAATATAACACTTATATCAATTATCCTATTGAACTAATCAACAACTAATTCATGAATTAATATAACTCTTATATCAAAATTCATGAATTGCCAAATATGCATACGATATATTATAACACTTATAACATATTTTCAATGCATGAAGCATGCTTCCTACGGTGGGATTTTAAATCTATATGGCATACGTTATGCACATACAATCATGGAATATAATTAAAACATACATTCACAATGCATAATTAATTAAACACACTAAAGTGGATCGATTTTGGCATTTAGCAAGCAATAACTAATTTATTACAAGCTTGTTCAACAAGCTACGCCTTAAGCGGACTTCGAACTCTTCGCACCGCCTTTGACCAACTTGCTTCCTCCGAACGCTTCGGCCAAAATTTCTTCGAATTTCTCCTCGTATTGCCCAGAATGAGTTTGAACTTACACCGAACATTTCGGCGAGTTTCAAACTCAAACTTCTTTCACAAAGAAACCTATATGGACTCTAATGACTCTAAAAATACAGACTCTTTAGCATACATTAAAGCCCATACATTCTCGGGCAATTACAAATAATAAAATTCAAAAGAAACTATGCCAAAATCGATATTCACTTTAGAATTCCATTCAGAAACAATTTCTAAATAAAACCCACCATAACTTAAATTGATAGAAATTGAGTGGCCAAAAACGCTCTGATACCAATTGATGGAGCGCTCATGGCACGCAGCGGAAGCGAATTTGGATCATAGACACTCTAATTTCATCAATTTAAACAAAACGGAAACATGCAAACGCAATGAAAAAGAGAATTTAGAACACATACCCTTGTCGTTCGTAATTCTCCAAATTCACCGCCAGAAGCTCCTCACGAGCTCAACGAACCTTCTCACGAAACGTTCGTGGACCACCCACGGTAGTCCCGCTATCCTCAGGCCGAGAAACGGAGTGGTGGGACTCCTTTTACAAGAGAAAAGGAGAAGAGGAAGAGGAAGAAGAGAAGAACAGAGGCTACTAATGTTTTTTTTTTTTTTTTAACTTCAAAAAACATGTACCCAAGTTAAAATTGAATCAAATTCAATTTTATCAATCTTCTTTCAATTCTCTTCTGCAAACTTCTTCAGCCCAAACTTCTATTGAATTCTCAGAGAATTCAATTCATACGTAACATATATATATTTACATAACAACATGTGTCTTGCTGCATGCAAGACACATGTATGTATATATATATATATATAATTATTATTATTATTAAAAATAATAATAATAATTTTATTTATTAAACATTTTAATAAATAAAAAATATATATAATTATTAATTAAACTTTTTAATTAATAAATATTATTTAATTCAATATCAAATATTGATTAAATAATATAACTAAACTCGGTTTTTCAGAAAAACCGACTTTTTTCACATGAATCTCATTCATGTTTCAGGCCGATGCCATATTTAAATATGTCTATCCTTCTTCCACAAACCCGAATTTGAACGATTCAAATTCTTTTCTTTTCTTTTATATTGTTTCACGGCTTTATCCGAGCTAGCCAGGAGAACCGTAAGGACCTACAGATCATGAGCTCCAACGATACGAGATTATCCGGTCAAAACTCTTTCAACCGAACTAACCAACATTCGTTAACCCCCGGAGACTCCACTAAAGTCCAAGGGCTGCACTCTCCTCACTGTAGATATATTGTGTCATGTTGATATAACTATCATCAGTAAGTCGATCCTTCACAGGTTGTTCATAATCACAACGGGTCATTTAAACCGTTTAACCCTTGTATTATATCTTGTTCCTTAAGTACCACTGACACCTCTAATGAACAATTGATTTGTGGTCCAACCATCAAATCAGATTCCTCCCTGATCAGGAGAGGATGGGCCCATTGTTCAAGACCTGGAGTCAGCACTTAAGGGAACAACCTCTCTACTAACCCTTAAAGCGGGTAGGAGTGAATTCCAATCTTGCTACAACTATGTCCCCAGCCACTTATTCAATCTTATCCCCAAGATGGTAGGCATATTGAGTCGGCGATCTGGCCACTCTCACCCGTACAAATCAAAGGATAAGGTTGAATAAACAGGAGTTCATAGTAAGCTCAGGATTGAGATCGAGTTACCTAAGTCATCATAAGAAAAAATCGGTCTTTACAGTAAACGGTGTTATAAAGAAAGAGCGATTTTATTTCTTGGTTCGGTCTTGTGCAAACTCATTGCACAGGACGCCCTCACTCACATGTCTCTACATGAAACGATTCGAATCACATCGTTTTGTACTATACAAAGTGAGCCGCGTCCAATAGTGTCCCCAGGATAAGGTACCCAACCTTATCCCTATACTATAGACCATTTTGGCTGTCTACTTGAACTTGATTCACATTCATGTCACACATGAAGTTCAAGTACTCACACTACTGCCATGGGTGTTAGTTATTGGTATAGGTTAATACAAACACAATTCACTAAAATTCAATAACAACTTTATTGAAATATATACATTCATACAGTTTACAAACTACGAGTTTTAGGACATAAAACCCAACATTAACAACATAAAGCAATATTTTCTTAACCCTCCTATCTTGAGCGCCCCCGTAGCAGGAAAGCCATTGATACTCTACATTACTGCGCAAGAAAGGTCGCTTGGGGCATTGCTTGCACAAGAAAGCAAGAAGGGTAAAGAATGTGCCCTCTACTACTTAAGTAGAACTCTCAATGAGACATAGCTGAATTATTCACCCATTGAGAAGATGTGTCTTTCGCTCTTCTTCGCCATCGACAAGTTGAGGCATTATATGCAGGCATTCACAGTGCATCTGGTGGCTAAGGTTGACCCAATCAAGTATGTTCTGTCTAGACCAATTATCTCAGGTCGGTTGGCAAAGTGGGCAATTTTACTACAACAGTAGGATATTGTTTATGTCCCGCAAAAGGCGGTGAAGGGGCAAGCCTTGGCTGATTTCTTGGCAGATCATCCGGTGCCGTTAGACTGGAAATTATCTGACGACCTGCCTGACGAAGAAATCTTCTACGTTGAAATTGTTGACCCATGGATTATGTATTTTGACGGTGCAGCTCGAAGATATGGCGCAGGAGCGGGCATAGTATTCATTACCCCTGAAAAACACATGCTGCCGTATAGCTTCACATTTGAAGAGGTATGTTCGAATAATGTTGCTGAATATCAAGCACTCATTATGGGTCTTCAAATAGCAATAGAAATTGGAGTGACCTACATTGAGATCTATGGAGATTCAAAATTGATAATTAATCAGTTGTCACTCCAATACGAGGTGAAGCATCCAGATTTAATACCTTACTTTAATTATGCAAGACGACTCTTAGAGAACTTTGATAGTATGACGATAGAGCATATTCCAAGAGCTGAAAATGCAAAGGCAGATGCATTAACAAACTTGGCCACAGCCCTGACTGTATCAGAAAGTGAAATATTGAACGACTCGATTTGTCAAAAATGGGTTGTACCGCCAACTGAAGTTGAAAGTCGAGAAGCAAACGTAATATCAGTCTATGTGATTGAGGAAGAGGATTGGCGACAACCGATTGTAGATTATCTACAGCATGGAAAACTTCCCACAGAGTCCCGACGTAAGGCCGATATACGAAGAAGAAGTGCTCGATTCATCTACTACAAGGAAACCCTTTATCGACGCTCCTATGACAGACTTTTTCTCTGATGCCTAGGAAAAGAAGAATCGATAAAAACATTAGAGGAAGCGCACTCAGGGGTCTGTGGTGCTCATCAATCGGGGCCAAAACTTCATTTTCGGTTGAAGAGAATGGGTTATCACTGGCCAACGATGGTTCAAGACTCGATGGAGTATGCAAAGAAATGTGAGGCTTGTCAGTTTCATGCAAACTTTATACATCAACCGCCAGAACCCCTTCACCCAACCATAGCTTCATGGCCCTTTGAAGCTTGGGGGCTCGATCTCGTTGGTCCAATAACACCTAAGTCCTCAGCGGGACATTCTTATATCCTCGCTGGGACAGATTATTTTTCAAGGTGGGCCGAGGCGATCGCGTTAAAAGAGGCAAAGAAGGAAACTGTTGTGAATTTCATCCGAACCCACATCATTTACCGTTACGGCATCCCTCACCGCATCGTGACTGATAATGGAAGACAATTTTTCAATAGTCTAATGGACAATCTGTGTGAGAAATTCAAGTTCAAGCAATGCAAGTCATCCATGTACAACGCTCCGGCAAATGGATTGGCAGAAGCATTCAACAAGACATTGTGCAACTTGTTGAAAAAAGTGGTCTCCAAGTCAAAAAGAGACTGACAGGAAAAGATTGGTGAGGCATTATGGGCTTACCGAACTACCCACCGCACTCCTACAGGGGTCACACCTTATTCCCTAGTCTATGGGGTTGAAGTTGTACTCCCTTTGGAAAGAGAAATCCCATCCTTAAGGATGGCGGTGCAAGAAGGGTTAACTACGGAAGAGAATGCAAGATTGCGTCTCCAATAATTGGAAGCACTCGATGAAAGAAGATTAGATGCTCAACAAGCCTTGGAATGCTACCAAACACGAATGACTAAGGCCTTCAACAAAAATTTGAAGCCTCGATCATTTCAAGTTGGTGATCTAGTACTTGCAGTTCGAAGGTCCATTATCACAACGCGACACACGGGGAGCAAGTTCACCCCTAAATGGGATGGACCCTATGTCGTCAAAGAAGTCTACACAAATGGGGCATAGAAGATCGTGGATCAGGACGGATTAAGGATTGGCCCAATCAACGGCAAGTTTCTCAAGAAATTTTATGCATAAAATGTAATACTCCTTAACGTAAGAGTATATACTACATGTTGCTCCTGGCCCGCACGAGCTTAAAAGGTGAACGGCCCAAGTAAAAAAAAAAATTTACTCATCATGTAATTTGAACTACGTTATGACTTGATCCCTTCCATCTAAGGGTACGTAGGCAACTTAAAGAAAAAAATACATATATACTTTAAGTCCAGCCGCGCAATAAAAAAAATATATTCATTCCATTCGAGCTACGTTCAAACAAGTGATCTCTTACTTTCAAAAATACGTAGGCAACAAAAAAAATTAAGTTCAATAAAGCAACAAAGGAAAATTATTATTCCAAAATGAGGGAGACAAGCCAAATGGTCATAAAGAAAATATAAAGTTCTTTTACACGAGAGAAATCTAGAAGAAGATAGATAAAAAAATATATATATATGCATATATATGCGTAAATCAAGGCGCCCACTGAAACTCTTTCAACTCCGCGCGCGAGCTCTCTAGAAGCTCGCGAACTGCAGCAACGGTTCGAGCATCGTCCTCGTCAATAATGGGGGCACATTCGAGGACACGAATCTCTTCGCGTACACGCGAGACTTCAAGTGTCCCGCGACTCAAGACTTGCTCCCGGGCGGAGACAAAAGTGGAAAGCCTCTCAAGCTCGATCTTCGCAGCTTCTATCTTCGCTTTCGCCTCATCTATCTCCGTTTTCGTCTCTGTAACCTCTAGGAGGGATCGGTCCAAATAGATCTTCTTTTCTTCCAGTTGACGATCCCTACTGTTGGAGTTTAGATGGGTAGAAATTGAAGATTGCATCTGGTTGTAGTCTTCCACTCTCTTACAGTAGCCCTCTACAAATTCTTGCAGAGATGCCTGGTTGCTTTCCCGAGTGTCTGAGATGCCTTTAAGAATCTTACGAATCTCTGGCTCAAGTTTGGGAACATCCTCAAAAGGGGTACGCACCATTTTCTCTCGCAAGCTTTGCCACATAGACATGGCCGCTTTTCGTTGAAGGCTGGATACTATATTATCAGCACAATAAACAAAGGTTTCAGGAGCTTGCGAAACTGCATTTAATGGAACACGTTGAGAACGCTCCCTGATGGTAAGCAGAGGTAAATTGGTACTTCGCTCTTCCAATGGGGCAGAAGAGCTCCCAGGTCGCTGGTAGAGGTACTTTTGGGGTACTCCAAATTCAAGCTGTCGAGGCTTGCCAAAATACAATTTATAAACCCGAATACACCGAGCTATTTGTAGCTAAGTGGCAACGGGGTCGATCCACAGGGAAATAAGAAATTCAATCTAACTAAGTCTAATTTGCTAGAAATAAAAGAATGCACAAATTAAAGAATGATAATTTGGTTTTGGGGGAAGGGAGCTCCTAATTATGCTAACGGAAAATTAAATGATAACGTGCAAAAATTAAACGGTTGTGCTTAACTTCGAGAAGTGGACTTGCTCGTTATGGATGTTCGGATCATCGATACAATTAACGCGTTAGCCATGTTCAAGCACACAATTCATTTAGTTATCTCTAACTCAAATGACCCAAGGAATTAATTAGAAGCGTGCAATTCTAATTAAACTTAGCCAATAATCTATCCAAGGTAGCGACCCCTAAATCGATTACGTGCTAGTGACGGGAACATTGCGACGGCCTAGTCCTAAGACTAAACCGGTTTCTCTCTTGCCTTAAGCCTAACATGAAAACGTTAATTAATTCAGTTTACCAATGTCACTTTGGGCCGAACTAATTAGCCATGCTTAGACCCGTGCTACCTAGCGGTATAGGCAATTATACGTCCCAACCTTTAGCCCTCTATCATGCATAAGAATTAGATTGTCAAACTAATTTAGCTACACATGCTAGATTTTGATGAAGAACAAGCAAGAAATGCATAAACAAGCTAAATGGCTTAACATTCACAAAGGGGAAAATCTCCCCAAACATCCATAATTTACAAATCCAAACCCAAAATTAAACACTAACCTTGGTCTAGCCTTCCATGGAGGTTGGATTAATCCAATCCCCCATGGAAGAGCTTGGAATCATGCACAAGAAGGAGAAGAAGTACAAAAATGGTGGAAAAATCGTCTTGGAACCGAGAGGAGAAGCTTGGAGAAGAAGGAGAATGAAAAGTTGGCTGCAAAACTAAAGGTTTCACGCTTTTTAAGCTCGGAGCGTCGAGACGAGCCAGCGTCTCGACGCTGTGCCCTAAGTTGGCTGCTGCGCGCGCGCGGGGCGGCGTCGAGACGCGCGCGCGGCGTCGAGCGAGCGTCGAGATGCTTGCGCTCGACGCTTGCTCTCGGGTGGAACTCCAGAATCACGCTTCAGACTTCGGGGCGTCGAGACGCTCGGCCAGCGTCTCGACGCTGTCGGCGTTGAGCGAGCGTTGAGACGCGCGCTCGACGCTGATGCACGTCTATCTTCGGGAATCGTCGGGGCAGCGTCGAGCTAGCGTCTAGACGCTGGGGCGCACGCAGATCTTTAATGACGGGCGCGCGGGCGAGGCGGACACGGGCGAGGGCGCGCGCGTACATGGGCGAGGCGGAGCGGGCGGGCGCGCGGGCGCGAGGCGAAGCGGCGCGCGCGGGCGCGCGCGCGTCTGGCCGTCTGGGCGCGGGCGTGCGGTGCTTGCGAGCGGCGCGCGCGCGTGCTGCGTTCGTTGGGCGCCTGGGCGCTGGGCGCCGGCGCTTGGGCGCTGCCCTCTCGGCTCTTAGCCCATTTTTGGGTCGTTTTGGCTCCCGAGCTCCGTTTGGCCTATCGTTTTGACCCGAACACTTCCCGAAACATGTTAAATGACCTTTTTAGCCCCGAAAATCATCAATGGACTTCCCGAGCTCTTCACCATGAAATCACCTACAAGGAAGCATTTTAATCAATATATGTCATGGTTTTAGCTAGAATTAGGGACATTAAGATAGCTCTATTTTGGAGCTATCAGTCGCCTATCAATAGAAACTGAATCTTCTGAACCCCCCGACGATTGGTCGCTATGTTGCACGCCCTCGGCTTGAATATAATCATCCAGGTGAAGCTGTAACAATAGAAGATTTTCAAATAAGTTATTTGCTGATATATATATATATACATAAAAATTTAAACGAAAGGCGGATATATAAAAAAAAACTCAGAAAAAAAAAAAGAAGAAGGAGAAAGTTACTGAACTAAGGCTCCAACATTATCAGGTATGTCACATGCAGTAGGAACATCGTCGAAGAATTCGTCACCGAGATCGGGGAGATCGGGGGTCTGTCTGAGCCTTATCCTTCTTCCAATAAACGTCTCTATCATTGCCTTGACTATCTTCAGCTTGATCTGAGGCGTTGCATGGCGGTTTATCTTTGAGCAAATGAATTTTTTTTCCTCCGAGGTTAGCATTGATTTTCTTAGGTTTTGAACGATCTGAGTGAGGAAGAGCGCTGTCAATCAATTTATCCACACCTTTCCTCAAATAATCGCCATGCTTGATCGACCACCACTTTCGGTAATATGAAGTAACATGGTCATGGGGATTCAACATTCGAGCTGGAAGAAACACTTCCCATCCTATATCAGCGCAAATACAAACCCGCCAATGATGTAAAATAGTACACAAATCGACCGAAGGAGAAGCTTCCCCTATATCATTTGGCACGTCTTGGTAGAACCCGAACTGACGACCAAATCGATACGGACTGTATGATTCGATGACAAGCGATTCCCCACATCGCGCTGATATATAGCACGATCGGAGGCTCGAAAAATATGAAGAATCTTCAGAGTCGTTGATGGTTTCTCTATTTAAGATTTCGTGTTTATTCCTATGTTGGAGATTCACGTGCCATGCTATCGATGCGCCCTCATGGATGAGTTCATGCGCTTCAGATTCATCTAGATATTTAGCCCCACCTTCGCCGGAAAATTCAACCATCCCTGGACCTTGGACCTTCTCAGGAGTCTTGTGATGAGTATTAAAGTAATGAGCTAACCAGCCAATAATGTAATGCACCGGGAAACAGGTTTCGATACGGCCGACCGAACTAGCAGTCATTGAGATTTTTCCTAATACATGGTAAAGGTTAGCTAAGACTGGAACGGCAAGACTAAAAGTTTCACCCTCGGCCATCAGACAAGCAATCTTGAAAACACCTGGTCGAATGTGGTGAGCACTGGCCTGAGGAAATACGAAGGCACAGAGCCAGCAACATAAAAAGGCGGCCAAATATGTTTTATCCTTCCATCCTTCTTCGATATTTAGACTAAGGAACATGTTGCACTCATCGTCTGACCATTCACGATATTTAACTTTCGTGCCGTCGGGGTTATGAGTCACACCGGGGTGAGAAGTAGCCTTAGAAGTAGTTCTTTTCTTTGACCTTCGCGCCGGTATTTTACCATATCGCTGGGTGCTCTTAAACCATAGTGAAATCCAATCACTAATGGCAACGTGAGAATGATCCGTCTTCTTAGCAGTTAGTGTATAATAAGCGCGAAATAAAGGTTCGCAACTTTTTGGGAGATATCTGTCATTCTGCCCCGATCCAGTCAACTCTTTAAGACACGGAATGACTTCCTCGTAAAATTGTCCATCGATAGGAAGACCCCCGAATTTCCAAAGGTCCCACAAAGAGATGGAAAGTTCCCCAGCTTGGGTATGAAGAGTATTGGTTGCAGGGCACCATGCTTCACAAAAGGCTCGTACCACGGCTTTATTGTGATCGTAAGTATAGAGCGAAGCCATCACGGCATCTAGCAGACAAGCATGGCGAAGTATCTTCTTACTGCGACCGACGACAAGCTCCAACCACTCCCAATATTGAGGGATAAAAAGGAATTCTCCAAAAATCTTTAATACAGAGCCCCAACGAGTGATACCCTCGATAATTCGGCATCCCAATGTTAGCTCGGGGGTTTGACTGAGATTTTGGCGGTGAAGCGCAGAACCTAACATCCACACCTTAGACGAGGAACCCTGACCCAAAGGTTTTTCTGAGGACCATTTTGACAAACGACCTGGTTTTCCGAGTCGCGGTCACTTATTGGAGTAATCGCCGATCTTGGGTTCTTCTACTAGGAGGTTAACTCCGCGTTTTAAGGGCTGATGTTCATCTTGTAAAAGAACGAGATGTTTCTCTCCAGAGACGATCTGCTCTGCAAAATACACCATGTTCCTGCAAAACAAATTCGAAAGAGTTAATAAATTCAAAACAAAGCGATAATTGTGGCGACGGTATTAAATGAGCTACACAAAAATGCGAGCATGAAGTGATTACCAAAAAAAAAATACAACAACAAAAAAAAAACTATATACAACCTTAAAAATATATATATATATATATTATATATTATATATATATATATAACCAAATGACAAAAAGAAAAGGACAACACATATAGCCTTCCGAAAAAAAAAAGAGGAGAAATCTTAAAGCAAAAAAAAGGGAGAGAATGTTATGGGGGAAGCACACCAACAAAGACGGAGTACGTTCTCTAAGTAGACGCGCCCATTTCACATAAAGTGTAAATGTCAAACTGGCGCATCTACGAAGGAGAAGTAACGTCTCTAAGTCGGCGTGTCATCCTTAAGTCGGCACACCAACAAGGACGGAGTACGTTATCTAAGTAGACGCGCTCATTTCATGTAGAGTGGAAATGCCCAAACTAACGCATCTACAAAAGAGAAGTAACGTCCTTAAATTGTTACGTCGACTTCACAGAAACGGAACACGATGATCCGACGTACCAACAAAGACGGAGTACGTTCTCTAAGTAGATGCGCTCATTTCACGTAGAGTGAAAATGCCCAAACTGACGCATCTACAAAAGAGAAGTAACGCCTTTAAGTCGGCACGCCGATCTCATAGGAACGGAACGCGGCGATCCGACGCACCAACAAGGACGGAGTACGTCCCCTGAGCAGACATCCATCTGCAAAGGAGAAGTAACGTCCTTAATTTGTTACGTCGATCTCACAGAAACAGAACACGACGATCCGACGCACCAACAAGGACGGAATACGTTCCCTAAACAGACGTGCATCTGCAAGGGAGAAGTAACGCCTTTAAATCAGTACGTCGATCTCACAGAAACGGAACATAACTACTCGACGCACAACCAAGGACGGAATACGTTCTCTAAGCAGATGTGCATCTGCATAGAAGAAGTAACGCCCTTAAATTATCACGCCGAGTCCACGAGAACAGAACATAACGACTCGACGCACAACCAAGGACGGAATACGTTCCCTAAGCAGATGTGCATCTGCATAGAAGAAGTAACGCCCTTGAATTGTCACGCCGAGTCCACGAGAACATAACATAACAACTCGACGCACAACCAAGGACGGAATACGTTCCCTAAGCAGACGTGCATCTGCATAAGAGAAGTAACGCCCTTAAGTTGTTACGCCGAGGCCACGAGAACCGAACAGAACGACACGACGCACAACCTAGGACGGAATACGTTCCCTAACAGACGTGCATCTGCATAAGAGAAGTAACGCCCTTAAGTTGTTACGTCGAGGCCACGAGAACCGAACAGAACGACTCGACGCACAACCTAGGACGAAATACGTTCCCTAAGCAGACGTGCATCTGCATAAGAGAAGTAACGCCCTTAAGTTGTTACGCTGAGGCCACGAGAACCGAACAGAACGACTCGACGCACAACCTAGGACGAAATACGTTCCCTAAGCAGACGTGCATCTGCATAAGAGAAGTAACGCCCTTAAGTTGTTACGCCGAGGCCACGAGAACCGAACAGAACGACTCGACGCACAACCTAGGACGGAATACGTTCCCTAAGCAGACGTGCATCTGCATAGGAGAAGTAGCGCCCTTAGATTGTTACGTCGAGGCCACGGGAGCTGAACATGACGATTCGGCACACCAACAAGGACGGAGTACGTTCCCCAAACAAACACTCCGATCTCACACAAAGTAAGAACCGAAGCCTCTGCAAAGAAGAAGTAACGCCCAAATCAGTACGCCAAACCCTGAATCGGCGGTAAAAGAAATGGCGCACCTACAAAAAAAAATGTCGCAACGCTCCCCCATTTGTTTATTCCAATTTAAAATCGAAAAGTGAACAAATTTCAAATCATACGTGTATATATATAATAAAATAATATATTTATAAAATCTCAATTTCAAAATTATTTAACTAATTTTAATTCTTAATTTCAAAATTAAAAAAAAAAAAAAAAAAAAAAAATATTTACTTGCTATTTAATTATAAAATCCCAAATTTAAGATCGTTTAACTAATTTTAAAATTCCTAACCCACATTTCCCGAATTACTTTATTTAATTATAAAATCTCAAATTTGAAATTACTTAACTAATTTTAAAAGCCTTAATTTCAAATTAAAAAAAAAATTATTGGCTATTTAATCACACCAAATTCAAAATTACTTAGTGAGCATTTCTAAAGCCCAATCTTGAATTACATAACACCTAATCACTAAATTAAACACCCATTCCATAAACTAAATTAAATGTCCATTCCATAAAATAAATCTAATTTATCAATCACACCAACAAAATAACAAAATAACAAAATGCAAAATATTACAGCCATAAATTACAGCCATAAATTACATACATACAGTCCAAATTTACATACATATAATAAATTACATACAGTCCAAATTTACATACAATAAATTACATACAGTCCAAATTTACATACAATAAATTACATACAGTCCAAATTTACATACAATAAATTACATACAGTCCAAATCAAATGATATTAAAAGATTTTATTTACCAAATTAATGTTGGCACGAAGAACACCGTGGGAATTTTTGCAAATTATATAAAAAAAATATATATATATTAAAAAATGGTAAAGAAATATATATATATATGAAAAAAAATACAGTAAAAAATTGATAAAAGAGAAATAAAAACAAAAAAAAGGGAAAAAAAAAATATAATAATAAAAAAAACCAAATAAAAAATAAAAATAAAAAGAAACCTCACCTTGTACAGCCGCAATGGCTGCGACGTGCGGCGGCGGAGCGGCACGGGGCTGCGACAGCGGAGGCGGCGGCGGCGTGCGGCAGCGACGGCAGAGGCGCGGATCTGCAGCGGCTGCGGCGGTGCTGCGCGGGTCGCGAGACGGCGGGCGGTGGTGCTGCAGATCTGGCGACGACTTGGGGCTGCGGCGGAGGTCGCGAGACGGCGGGCACGGCGCGGGCTAGCGGGTCGCGAGACGGAGCTGGCGGCGAGGGCTGGCGGCGGTGCGGCGCTGGGCTGAGGCGGTGGAGGCGCGCAACAGAGCTCCAGCGTGCGGCTGTGCGGCGGCGGCGGCGGAGCTCTCCCTTCTTCTCCAACTTTTCAACTTCCCCCAACTCTTCAACTTCTCAAACAAAAGAGATGGAGGCCATCTTATTCTATTTATAAGGATTAGAAAACCTAGAGGAGTTAGGTTTTGTAGGGTGCATTTACTTAAATGTCCTTCATTTAAGTTAAGAAATTTTGCAAAAAGATATTGTACGAAGTCGGACTCAAGCTCAAAACCAAAGACAACTAAAGACATCCAAGTTCCGCTCTACCAAACAAGCTTCTTTGTTATCATTTGTCTTCACATTATACTATTGCATTCGGCCAATTATTTATGCCAAAATAAAAAAAATTCAACAATCCTTTTCCGAATTCAAGCCAAACTTTAGAAGATTACCATATTTTTTGTTCTGAAATTAAAATTTTGGGCATATTCCAAATTTTATTTCCAAGCATGATTTAGAGTCAAAAGTTATCTAAATCCAAGTCTCAAATCAAAATTGGCGGTTCGGGTATATTTTATCCACGTCGAAATTAGAGTAAAATTCAAAGTCAAACCCTATTCAAAATTCAATTGGGCAGACACAAGTCTCTACTCTACATCTCAAGATAAACTAAGGTAGAACAAAAAATCTACCGAAGGTTAAATCAAATTTCTGTCAGATAAGAAAGATCAAAACTACGAGCCAAATTCATATTTTTGATCGATTGACATGGAAAGAGGCGTCAATTAAAATAATTGATTTATGAATCAAACCTCATATTTCGATAAAATTGATACGTCAAAGCGGAGTCGAAATTAGGGGTGTCCTACGTTTCGATTTATCCATTTAACTTTTCCGAGACTCACCCACACATACTTGTGCATAACTCTCGAAAAAGGGGCATTTGTTGACCGAGAAATTTCGGCCAATCAGCGGTCGCCACGTGTCTCCATCACGACCGGGGATCAGATAGACTTGACCGAGCAAATTCGGTCAAACTGCAATTGGGCTCGAAATCGAATCGGGCCAGAAAGATATGCAAAAGACAATTTGGCCCAAAGATCAAACTCATTGGGCTCAAGATTTAAAAGCCCATTGGGTCCAAACCCAAGCCCATTGGACCCAAAGCCCAAGCCCATTGGATCTAGGCCCAAGCCCACCAGGCCCATGAGAACTCTATAAATAGAGAGTTCATTTTTCATTTTTTAAGGTTTAGAAAATTTCTTCTCCTAAGAACTCAGAAGAGAATTCCCAAACAACGAACTGAACTTGAATCCTGAAGACTGAACGTCACTTGAAACCTGAAGACGTCACTTGAAGATTAAACACCTGAAGACTTCATCGCTAGCCCTCGAGTACGTTACATTTAAGAGAGAAAATCAGAGGATCATACATTAGAGATTGTAATCCACTACGCACTGATAAATACAATACATAAATACAATACATCAATACAAAATTCAAATTGCATTTACACCTGTCGAATTTTCATTGGTCGTTCGAATTCTCGTGTGAACAGATGCAATCTTGACTAATTTAAAAAAATTAAAAAAAAAAAAAAATTTCGGTGCTCGATCGGATTCCCCGAAAAATACTCAAATTGATAGTGGCAAAAAAACGACGTTAGTGTTGATAAATTGTTTGTCACTAATTATTTTTTATAATAACCCATGCTCCCCATCTGTGCATTCCACTGCCAAGTTTAGAAAATCTCCCGCGTTCGTCGTCTGTAAATTTCTAGCTTCTTCTTCTCTATTCGAGCCTGCAGTCGTCGATGGTGCAACCTCCGTGAATGAAGACCGCCGCTGATAGGGAAGTCCTTGCCGTGTGGAGCGCCGCCCTTCGTCGCCAGAGTTCGGGGTTGAACGCCAAACGCCGCCGTCGTTCGAAGACCACCGTTCGAGTGGGTCGTCTACTGCCGTTGCCGCTCGTGTAGGGCCGCCGTGAAACGTCACTGTTGTTGTTGCGCCGCTTCCGGAAGTGGCCGAATATGGTGGTAATTAATGAAGAAGATGAAGTGGTGGGTGCCTCGATGTACGTGCTTGAGATGGAAAAGGATAGAAGAGGATGTGACTTTAGGATGAGAGAGAAAATATTTTTTATTAATCAAATAATGAATCTTTTACTATAAAAATAAAACATTTTGTCAATTTGGTGCTGTTTTTTTTTTTTTTTTTATGATTTTTCTCTAATCCTTTGATGCACTGTTTTTTTTTTTTTTTTTTTTACACTTCTTTACAGTATTGATAGACTATGAAAATGTTAAAATCAAACAATTTATTATTAAAAAAATTATACCCAATTAAATTTGATTTTAACCCTCAAATGAATAAATATGTTGTTCTCGTAAATAATGAATATAAAATTTTAATTCAAAAATAAATTAAATATTTTATACTCATAAATGAATGTCAAATTTAACCCAAAAATAAATTAAATATTTTATACTCATATAGGACAAATTTAACCCAAAAATGAATTAAAAATTTTATATTCATTAAAATAAATAAATAAATATTAAATTTTAGCTGATTTAGAAATTTTATAAGGCTAATTTTATTTCTTCAATTAGATAAAAAAAATCAAACAACTAAAACGTTTTTTATTTTTTTGTTTTTTTTGGTTTTGTTTGTTTTTGTTTGTTATTTTTCTCTAATTTTCTAAATTAATTAAATCCATAAATAAAAAGTGAATTTAAAAGTTAAAAATGACTAAATAAAATAGGACAAAATAATAATAATAAAAATAAATAAAAAAACATTAATAATAAACAAATGGTATGACCAAATACAGTGTCTACACTTTTCTCAAAATTTCACTTCGAGCTTGATTGAATTATGAGTCAAGAACCGCCAAAAAAATATGAACTCTATGTCGAGTCATAATTTGTTCAACGATATAATTGCAGCTGTATTATCTTTTTGTGTTTGAGCTCGAGCATCAATCTCCTCAAATATGGTGACCATTTTATTGTAATATAAGGATAAGGATCCACCATTTTGATGAGTGGTAAATGATCTATGATTCAGTTCGAAGAGTTGTGTTTCATCTGAGCCATCATAAAACGTTTTTGCAACTGCTTCCCATATTTCCTTGGTTGTTTGATAACGTATTAATCGTTGCAACAAGCGGGCTCATAGAGACAATAAACCAACTCTTAACCCAGTTATTATCAATAAGCTAGGTTTCCAATTTCTTGTCAGTTTTAGTCGGTTTCGAAGTTTTACCAATAAGGAATCCATATTTGTTTCAAACTCCAATACGCAGCTTCATAAGTTGCGACCATAACGGAAAATTCGTATCATCTAGGATGATTCCAGATGGAAATAAGGTATTGTCTAGGACAACTATTCGAGATTTATGAGGCATAATAGAGGAGGAAGGGTCTATTTCGGTCACGGTTGCAGAAGCGGGGAGGGGGAAAACAAAAAAGTACAAAAAAAACTTCGATTTTTACTTTAGGTACAACTCTGATACCATGTAAAAAAAGCTAATGAAGAATAATGTTTTCAATTGTATTTTCCTTTCACTAATTACAACATATATATATATACAAGAGATATACAAAAAAAAAAAAAAAAAAAACTAGTCTATAGCCTAACTCCAATGAGAGCACATAAACAAAGAACTATTTGTCTGAGTTAAAAAAAATAATTGTGAGAACCGTGCCACAATTATTAATTTTGGACCACGTGTTTATTTGATTCGCTTAGAGTAAAATAATTTTGGTTTAATTTATAAAAAAGTTAAAAAGTTTTACTCCCAATGTGTTGTCATACAATCCTACCATTTCCATATGAAATGTGAAAAACGAAATATATTATACAGTATATTCGATATATGAAAATGAAAGTTACATAAATATTTATATGACCTTGACAAAATAATAAGGGAAAGAATAAATCGAAGAAAATAATGACATTAACAAAAAAAAAAAAAAAAAAAAAAAATTCAGTGATAGTCGTGAAAAATAAATGAAATTTAGCGTTTTGGCACAAGGATATAGAAAGTTGTCGTGAGAGATTATCTAATAGATTTTTTTAGATTTTTTTTTTTTTTTTTTTTTTTTTTTTAAAAAAAAAGAGGTGGAGAAAAATAAAAAGAATTAAGGAAGAGATGAAAGAATGAGATAAAAATAAGAAAGAAGAAAGATGAAGATGATAAGAGATATGTAAAAGAAGAGAGAAAAAAAATACATATTTATTTAAAAAAAAATGTCACGTCGGTTTCCATTAACTAAGTAACGAAAATTTGCCGGCAGAAAATCAAAGAAACCATTTTTTTAAACTTCATACATTAAAATAATGAGTGAAAAATTCAAGAATCAAAATATTATCAAACTCAAGAGAAGATCAAAAACATATTTTTAAGAAGGAAAGTATGTATCACTGTGCTTATTAAATAGCCAAAAAGAAATTATTCTTTGACTTTGTTAGACACTTGTAAATAAATTAATAGTGTTTTCATCGAGTGTCACGAGGATGAAAACACTTAATTTGGAAAAAAATATTCATTGAGAGATTACTATAATGTCATTGTGTCTTAATAACGTGTGACTTTGAAGATATGTATGTCTCCTAATAAGAGATACACATTCAAAAGTGTAGCTATGTGACCATCTCTTCTGATAATTCCTAATAACACGAGCGAATCTAGGGAAGGCATGTGCCCCAATATATAATGTAGCGTCTAAATTCTAAAAAATAAGCAAATGCTTCGTTGGTTTATGCTTGCACATGCCAGTGTGCCCTTCGTTTATTCCCAAGTTTAAATCTTGGTTTTTCATTTTTTATTTTTCAAGTAAAAATCCGGTTTTCAGAATTCATTTTAGTAAATAAAAATACATTTTTCATTTAATTTTTTTTTATATATATATATTATATATATATATATATATATATATATATATTTTTTGTTCATACCCAAATTTGGTATCAACGATAAACTTGATTTTATTGGTGGAATGAGCTCGATCTTACAATACCTGAATAAGAGAGTGAGTAAGCTAGGACCGGTGGGGGGCTTTTCACACCTGCTCCGACATTCAAATTAGTCATGGGATGAAAAAAAGAGAGAGAGAGAGCTTGAGCTGATTATGGAAAGTTAAAAGATGTATGAAATTTTGAATAAAATCACATTACTTACCAAATGAGTCCTAGATCTTTTCCTTATATATGAATTCATTTATCGTCGTTTGGAGTAATTTAAGGAATCGATTATGATGTTCTTTATGACTCTAATAACTCTGGTCGTTACAAAAGTCATGTAACGACCCTTAGGTAGACGTTTCTCTTCAGCTACTAAAAACGAGTAGACTCTACGAGGAGGGTCGACTTTCGCGCTGAGCCGACACTCCTTCATTACGTCGAGCCACCGAACCGAGTTGCGGAGCTTGACTCTTTCTCCTCGTCTTTCTCTCAAGTTCGTGTCGTCTCATTTTCTTCCGGATTCTCATCGTGGACTAGGCTTTACTCTTGAATGGACCTTCGTAGTTAGGGCCTTGGGATTTTACCCATAACAGTTGCCTCTAACCCTCATTCTAGTTTTTCTGCAGATCATAGAGTGAGGATTCTCTGTAGCCTTTGATAGTTTTTAGCCTTTCCTTCAAGGTTTTTCTTTTGCTTCTCATGGGTGATTCCGCAGGGCCATCGAAGACAGTCGAGCCATGTTTGACGGACCCGAACGATGTTACCTTCGAGTCTTCTTCTGAAGGTAGAGTCAAGGGTCGTTCTCGTTCTGTGGAACCTCGAACCTGCTCTGTGGGACCTTTGGCCCAAGAGGCTTTGGATGCGTTAAGGGTGATTTACAGTGTTCCGGCGACTGTGAGGATGAGACATTTGACCTCTAATGAGCATGTGGAGCTTCCTCCCCCTGGGGATGTGGATTTCTATCCTGCGATGTTTGAGAGCGGCGTGCGCCAACCGCATCATCCCTTTGCTCAACGGTTTCTGTCATTGACGGGTATAGCTCCTAGTAAACTCATGTCGAACTGATGGTGTACCCTGTTGGGATGTTATGTACTATGGCTTCAGCGGAGGAATCTGTCCCTTATGGAGGTCACAGATTTCCTTTCTCTGCATATTTTGAAGCAGAATTCCCGAGCTTCGCTCTTCTATTACCTTAGCCCTTGCCTGTTTGGGGAGTCTGTGGTTCTGGTGTCCCACTTTCGTCAAGAAGTGAAAATAGCAGTGGTTTTTCGTGAACGCCTCCTGGTTAACTGCTTCTGTTGACGGGGTTGTCCCGATTGATTTTAAGATTCATGGTATGTTTTTCTTTTTTAATCTTTTTCTTGGTCGGTTGATCTTATCAAGGAGCGTTATCCTGAGCTTGACTTTGACTTGCTTCATTGTCGATTCAAGAAGCTTCGTGACATCCCTCCTGGGTTCGAGGATTTTGGTGTTGTTGTGGACGAGGACTTCGACGCAGCTGTGGATGATAACTTTTTAGAGGACATTCCATATTTTTCTGAGTCCTAAACTTTTTTTTTAAAAAAAAAAAAATAGTTTCTTATAGCGAACATCCTAATATGCTATTTGTAACATTTGATTTTTGTGGCAAGCATCCCGTTATGCATTTTGTAGCGAACATCTTTTTTGTGGCCTTCATTTTTTGGATAATGAATTGGGGTTTCTTCTTCTCTTTCTCTTGCCCTCACCCGGGTGTTGTTGAGTTTGTCATACGTTTACAACACTTGAGTAAACATGGAAATGAGCATTGCTATTCTTATAAACTCAATGAAGTAGACAGTACAACTAATGACCTCAATTGTTATGCGCTTTTTCTCATTGTTATGCCGTAGCATAGTCGTGGTGACGCTAGTTGTTCCCCTTGCACCTTGCCCACTCATGCTGAAGTTGGGAACTTCAAGCTTTGGTGATATGTCGACGGAACGAATTTTAGCTTGTGAATTGTAGGTCGGTCGAGTATTGTGTTGTAGGTTGGCTTGCAGTCCACAATCAGAAAGTCTACCATGATCGTTGTACACGATGTTTCATCGTCGAACGTTACGAGTAGGTCGATACTGCCCTTCTAACACTACTTGTTCTCCAGCGAATCTGATTAGCAGGTTGGAGCTGTTCGTAAGCTGTTAAGCTCGATGCCCATGGTTTTGAAAGTGATGAGGGATAACATGTTCGTGGAGCTTCCATCGTCTATCAAGATCTGATGTATCTTTACATTGGCCACCATGACTGTTATGACCACTGCGTCGTTGTGTGGTTGATGGAGACATCTGACATCGACTTCTGTGAAGCAAACAATTGCACTGATATGCATAGTCGAGCATACTTCCCATGCGAAATAAGGGTTCTGCGCCTCTCGAGCGTGCGCCTTTCTTTTTCTCGCTAACTAGGTTCTCCAAATATTGTTTTGATTTCTCGTGGAGGGGTAGTGTCATCGCGTTGTCTTTCTTTTTTTCGGGTGTCGTTACCTCTATCTCTTGTGTACTCTTTCAGTTGTCCCCCCTGAATTAGGGATTCTATTGCTTCCTTCCGTTCGTAGCACTCTGCAGTAGTGTGGTCGTGGTCTTGGTGGAATAAACAATATTTGTCCTGATTTCGCCTACTTACGTTGGTCTTCAGCTTTGCTGGAAATTTAAGTGTCTTCTAATCTTTGATCTCCATTAGGATTTGTTCTACGAGAACAATCGTTGCAGTGTATTTTTCAAACTTTCTTGGAGGTATGTTCCTTCGGAGAACCTTTTGCGCCGGTCCCCTATTCTTCTCATTTTTATTTCGGACCTGTCTCTGTCCGTGTGCTCCTTGTCTTGGCGAAGGCTGGTTCGACGGTCTTTCGTGTCGGGAGTGTTGCGGGCTTGGAGTAATTCTCCTGTGTTTTATGTATTTTTGTGCTCGCGTGAGCAACTCAAGGTCGGTCTTGGCGGCCTTTTTGCCTAGAGATCACAGGAAACTCTCGTCCTTCAGTCCGACCATTATGGCTGTCAGGGTCGTTCCATCTTTGTAGTTCTCGATCTATAAAGTCTCGATGTTGAATCAGGCTACATATTCCCCGAGGGTTTCTGATTCTTCTTGTCTGATGGTGAGGAGGTGCGTGGATAACTTTCGTTGTGTTCTCCAGTCTAAGAACTGGGTGACAAACGCTCGAGCCAACTCTTTGAAAGAGGATATGGTGCATTTCCCAAGTTGCTCATACCACTGCTTTGCGGGCTCTGCGAGAGTGACCGAAAACGATCGACACTTGATGGCGTCTTTTAGTCCATATGGAGCTCCATCCATGATCGGAAAGTACCGACATGCGCTATGGGGTCGCTTGATCCGTCATATACCTTCATTATGGGGAGTTTGAACTTGTCCGACATATCTTTTCGCATGATTTCATCTGTAAACGGCAGGGTTGGTCGATCTGTCTTCTAATCCACCAGTATTGTTGTTTTCTGCATTGAAACCCATGACTCCAAAAAGTATTGCATGAGTATTGGTAGTGACTTACTCGTTCCTACAAACGGCGCCAACTGTTGATACTGAAATTTGGTTTTAACGGTAAACTTGATTTGATTGGTGGAACGAGCTCGATCTTGCAACACCTGAAAAAGAGAGTGAGTAAGTTAGGACCGGTGGGGGGCTTGTTAGTCTCGAAATGAGAAAAAGAGAGAAGAGGAGAGCTTGAGTTGATTATGGAAATTTGAAAAATGTATGGAATTTTGAATAAAATAAAATTACTTACCAAATGAGTCATGAATCTTTTCCTTGTATTGGAATTCATATATGGCCCTTTGGAGTCATTTAAGGAATCGATTATGACGGTCTTTATAACTCTCATAACTCCGGCCGTTACAAAAGTCATGTAGCGACCCTTAGGTAGACGTTTCTTTTCATCTACTAACAACGAGTAGACCCTACGAGGAGGGTCGGCTTTCGCGTCGAGCCATCGGAGCTCGACTTTTTCATCACGTGGAGCCCTTGCCAAGCCGTCGTCGGAGCTCGACTCCTTCATTACGTGGAGCCTTCGCCGAGTCAAGCCGAGGAGCTCAGCTCCTTCTCCTTGTCTTTCTCTCGGGTTCGTGTGGACTGGGCTTTACTCTTAAATGAGTCTTCGTAGTTAGGGGGTTAGAATTTTACTCATAACATATATATATTTAAGTAAATAATTTAAATGTTTTAGAGTAAAAAATATATTTTTATGTTTTTAATATATTTTCTATAACCCATAGAAGAAGGTTAAAAATATCATTAGAAGAAGGTATGATATTTATCATTTTGTTCATTGTACTTTCGGACTTATTATTTTTTAATCTCTATACATTGAAATGTGTTTTTTTAGATGTATTTATTTATTTATTTTAATTTGTATCAACTACATCGAAATAGTTAGAAGCATGTTTAAATTTTTGGTAAATATTTTTTTATATAATTTCTTTTTTTTGAATCGTAATATTTTTTTATATAATTGATTTCAAATAAAGAAATTTAACTCATTTTAGGAATATTTTACTACTTTTCAAGTTTAAATTTTATTTCCTGTATATTTATTTAGATAATTTAATTACATTTTTTTAAAATAATAATAATATAAAATTATGTATTTATAAAGTCTGTATTTTTGTAGTCTATATTAAGAAAATCTATATGATACCCAATAATTTATTATAGTTTGTAATGAGTAGATTAAATTACAAGTTTAGTCCCTCAACTTTAATTTCAGATTTGTGTCTATTGTATATGCTAAACTTTCAATTTTATGTGTAATAGGTCACTTGACTTTAAGAAATGTCTAATAGACTACTTACCCATCTTAATTTTTTTATAAAATCAATTGATCTATTAGATTAAAAATTGAATTTTAGGTTTAACGCGATTGATTGACACTAGTAGAAATCGGGGCTATGATGACAAATAAAAACTGTCATCAGGACTTTAGATGGCAATTTTTTCCAGTCGTTATAGCCCCTGCCTTCTTTACTCTATAGATGACAAAAACCGAAAACTGTCGTCAATGTTGATTTGGTGACAGTTTTCTTCTGTCTTCATAATACGGTTAATGACAATTATTTTCAGTCAAGAGACCTTATTTTATGACACTTAAACATTGTCACTGAATGACCACTCATATAGAGACCTTATTTTATGACACTTAAACATTGTCACTGAATGACCACTCATATCATATTTTGTCATTTAAACACAACTGACGACATGTAATGTTTGTCATCGAATCAGAATGGATGACGTAAATTTTGTACGCTTTGATGACTTAATTTTTCTGTCACTTATAACTTAAAGACCACAACTATTGTGAGTCAACAAAACGAATTCAATGCATGATTTTTTTTGTCAAAAAAATCAATAATAGATTTTTTTTTTTTATCAAATCTAAATATATTAATATTTATATTTTTAATTGTCATTATTATTATTATTATTAATTAATAATAATGACAAAGCAAAATAAATAAATCTAAGTTTGACACCATTCAATAACATTGAAATAACATCTATATATCAATATATCATTCAAATACAAAATTTCATCAACTTTTACATAAACTAATTCATATGTATACAATATTGAAACTAACTACGATGCCCCTAAATTGTTGCAACATTAATAGTAAAATGTTGCATAACATATGAAATATTCATTTAACCCAACAAAAAAGTTCAGCATTTGTTGCAATATGACTTCTAGCTTGAAGAAAATATCTTCACTTCGCTTTGTAGTTCCTGCCATAAAAATTCAAGAAGACACAATAACTTTTTACTTTGAAAGTAGAACAATAAATCATTTCAACAAATATACAGAATCCTCCCAAATAATTATAAGCTATATATATTTAGAAAACAATCTGCAGTTGAAAAATAATTGAGCAAGTGACTAAAATGAACCTAAAATTACAAGTAGTCAAAAAGTACCTAAAAATTGTCATTGCAATTACCTTCAGAATTTGCCATTTTTTACTTCATCTTCTTCAAATGCAATGAAAATGCCATGGAAATTGTCCGAGTTAACACATACCACTATAGTTAATTATCAAGCTTTATTCAACATAAATACAAAACTTAACTAATCTATCAAAATTCATCAATGTACCAACTATACTTAGCGAAACTTAAAACAAAACAATTAAACTAAGCTTAATAAAAACTTAGGAACATATAAATTAAACTAAATTAAATTTATCACACAAATTTTCTTTTCAAATAAACTAAGTTATACTTATCACACATGTCGTTTTCAATCTTAAATATTCAAGAAGACACAATAACTTCTTACCAAATACATGCAATAAACTTTAGAAAAGAATAACAAAAGCAAAAGTGGCTACCATAACTGCAGGATAGCCATTAAGAAGTGTTTAAATCTACAAAGTATCAAAGACATCCAATAAACTTCAGAAAAGAATAACAAAAACAAAAATGGCTACCATAACTGCAAGATGTCCATTAAGAAGTGTCTAAATCTACAAAGTACCAAAGACATCCAATAAACTTTAGAAAGAGAAAAGCAAAAGTGGCTACCATAACAGCATAGTCATTAAGAAGTGTCTAAATCTACAAAGTACCAAAGACACTTAATAAACTTCAATGTTAAATCAAGAAATTTTAACCAAGAACAAAAAAAGAAACCTTAATTACTCTGTTGATAGGAAACTTAAACTTCAAAACTACAAACTGAGGTTAAAATTACAGAAGAAGAAAACTTTCAGTTGAACCCACCAATCTTTCACTTCCTCAAAAAATGAAAAAGCTTTTTTAGAACAATAAAATTCTTGTTTCGTTGCTTATTTAAAGAGTCTATAGAGAAATAAAAAACGTATACTAGGCTTCCCAGATTCAAGTTTCTCCTTCCCATGACTCCATCCAAAACTACCAACATAAAGAGAAACAACAAGAGGAAGAATTTCTATTTCAGGTTCCTTCGACGACTCTAGTGTTAACGGACTGACATCTTACAGAAATGCACCATTCAATCTCATTTAAGCACGAAATTAATAACATGACTGATATATCTCCAAACCTTTTGAAATGTCGCCCTTTTTTAAAACGTAAATTAAGAACAACCTAGAAGTAAGATTAGCTCAAAGCAACTATGAATTCAACCTAAGATATTGAAGTCCAACTGAAATAAAAACAAAGAAATGAAACTCAAAAACCTTGAAGTTTGAAGTGCGAGTTAAAGACGTCGATGACGAAGAAGGGTCGGGAGAATCGAAGATAACAAGGGTTTCGTCCAAAACCCACAGTTCTCGTTCTATCACTTTGAAAAAGGCAGATAGAGAGATTGAAGGGATTACTTGTGGGTGTCGCTTAGAGTTGAACGTTTGGTGCTTGGTTTTAACCATTCCCTTCAAAATTCATTGCGGACAGACCTGAATGGTGAAAGAACAAAGACAACAAAACCTTATAAAATGAAAAGGTTAAAGTAGCTTTAAAGAGAAAAGTTAAAAGAAATCTCTCTCTTTGTAACATGAAAACAACAATTGTTGCAAAAACTTTCAAGATTGGTACTTTAAACATTTTTTTTTAAAAAAAAATAAGGTCAAGATTACAAAAGTGGAAAAAGAAATCAGAGGCCATTCAGAAACGGTCCAAATTTCAGAACCAGTACATCAAAGTCTTAATGAAAATAATAATCTATCTCTTTTGTAGCTAAACAAAAAAATACATAATAGGCCCTCAAAACTAGTGGAGTACATAAAGAATCCTAAGACATCCATGAAATAATATTACCATGGCAACGAGAATCCATTAGCTATCGGTTGGGAGAAAAGCTCATATAATCATTGAAACCCAATTATAACTGGCTAAATATAGTTTTATCAAAATTCAAGTTTACCCTTTTAGATATATTTACTAACATTATATTGAAGTTATCATTGTTATTGATATTTGATGTGGCTAATAATAATCAATTTGGACATGGATTGATCTTAGAAAATTTATAACTTCATTGTTTGTAAGACAAAAAATTACTAATGACGGATAAAAAAAAACTATGATTTTTGAAACGTTCAAATTTTCTGTACCATTATCTATATAAGGCCCTCTTGAACTCAAATCTTAGATCCCCACTGCCTAGCTAACAACTATTCTCTACCAAACAAGATCAACTGTCATCCAACTACTTCACTTAGACAAGCATGAAGAAGTCATCTCATTGGAAAATAAGTATACATTCACGTAAGTAACTATTTGCATTTGATAATTAGAACAACAAAAACAATTTGGAAATTGGAACAATTGAAAAACCTTCTTAGTTAAGGGCCGCTGGGAGGGCTTGTAACTCTTCTGGGAAAGCAGAAAAAGTATAACCACCAAACATGTCATGCATCAAATCATCCACACACATGTTTACACTAAAACATCATAGTTGCTACCACAACATCCACAACATGCTCATCATACAATTCCACAATACTAAACACTCAATAGTAATACGCCCTATCAGAAAAATCATATTCAACAATACATAAATATTGCTAAGCACTCATATGTGCTTAGTCTTAACAAAGAACATGCATCCAACATAGCACATACATCCATAACCTCATCACCATATCAATCAATTCAGAATACAACTTAAACACATCACGCTAAGCACTCAGGTGTGCTTAGTCTTATCAGAGAATTCATAACGACAAAATATAGATTGCTAAGTACTCAGATGTGCTTACTCTTATCAGAAACAATATAATAACGCAAGTCATATAATTCATAGTATACAAACAATTGTTAAAATAACAGCATGCTATCATACAACATACAGACTCATAAGGTAAAAGCCACTTACAGATTGGTTCGAAAATAATCCAAGAGATCCCACAACAGTTTAACGCCCACTTTGAACGTTTCGAATCGAACTTAGGCTACAAAGACCAATTCCAGCAATTAGGGTCCAACTTACAGCACTTAAAAATAGATTTAAAAGAGTCTAAATAAATCATTACCGCTTGAAATTCACCTAACCCGAATCACATCTAATTGGTGGGTAAACGAGGAGTGTTTGGAAATGATTTGGAGCTCCAAACATACGTTTTCTACACGTTAGAACCTAAACTACAACACATATAAAACCATGTAAAAGGATCAACACACGCTGTTACCTACTGTTTTACCCAAAAGGAGTCGAATGTGTTTGGTGTTCGATAAAGCCTAAACCTGCAGATCTAGAATCTTTATGAAGTGGGTAAACCAAATCCAAGGTCAATGAAGCTTGGGTCATTGGCGAAACTTACCAAAGCGAAGGAAAACTTCACTGGTTTGACGAAAAACGCGCGATTAAAATCGCACCGTCGCAGATCAACGTACAACCGCCGAGAACAGCCGCTGCTTGCGTCATCGCCGGAGGTTGAACCGCACCAACGCATCCTGAACGCCGCACACACCGCCGTCTGCAAGTCGTCACGCGCACGGTGGCCGGTGGAGACGCCGCTTGCCTTCGTCGATCTGCTACCGAAGGAGAAGAATCACTGCGCGCGTGGGTGGTCGTCGCGAAATGCGAAGGCCGTCCGAACGCATCGCCCATGGATGAGAGGGAGACGGCGTTGCTTGGGTGATGGATGAAGAAGACGTAGCCGCGCTGAAAGAATCGCGCGCACGCTTGGGAACGAAGCACTCGTCGGAGCGCTGCTCGTCGTGTCGCCGGCGTGGAGGAGAAGACATCGGAGGCTGCGGGCTGGAGCTGAAAGAACGAGAGTGAAGGAGAGAAATGGGGGTGGGTTGTTCGTTTGAACGAAGTAGAGGAGAAAAATGACTCTAGGGTTCTTTCCTTTTTTTTTTTTTTCTTACCTATTTATTTACTTAATTATTTATTTATTTATTTTTTCTTTTTAAACACTTAAAACCCAACAAAAATCTTAATTCCAAAACTTAATTCACCCACTTAATATCACCTTTCTCAAATTGAGCCCGAGTGAAAATTATAATTAAACAACATCCAAAATTATCATATTTCGAAACGCGGGGCGCTACCATGAAGGCGGCGCTCTGAGATGCCGTCGGACCTGGCCGCAGACGACGACGGAGCTAGGCGGCCCCAAAACTCGTACAAGACGAAGGCGGCGCTCGGCGGCGGAGCTCGGAGAAGAAGTAGGCGGACTTCGAAGGCGAAAAAACGGAGAAGAAGGAGGCCGAAAAATAGGAGCTGCGGAGGAGATTGAGAGAGGCGGTAGGGATGGGTTTTGGAGAAATGGGAAATTAGGGATTTAGGATGTTTTATATATATTAATAATATAAAATATAATATAATATATATATATATATATATATATATATAATAAAATACTTAATATATAACATTTCAGATTTCTTTTTTTTCAATTTTTTTTTTTAAAATTAATTTTAGTGGTTGATTAATTATAATTCTTTTATAAACAAATGAATGATAAAAAAATTTATACAATTTACGACATTTTAAAATTGTCATTCATTAATGACATTATAAAACTGTCATTAAGTTTCGGAAATTTGAAAAACTCCGTTTTTTTCCGCCAAAAACGCGCCCCAAACTGAAGATGACACCTTTTTTTTTCCTCCCATTGGATTTTCTTGATTCACATGTCATCTATTCCCATATTTCTAGTAGTGTGAGTTTTTTAGCGTAAGTTTAGCATGGAGTCTTCAAAGCATGTGTGTTTTTATTCCAACAATGCAATTTCGACGATCCATCCATTTTGTGTTAATGATTTCTGAACCTCCGAGAGGAGTAGGGAGTCTGAGTCGCATGTTTTTACTAGCCTTTCATGGTAATTAGAGAGTAGGCTAGACATAGTCTCTCTCCTAGTACACTTGATAGCATGTTGTGATGAATAGGATGATAGTTTTGTTTGGATATGAATGAATCTTGATTCCTAATGATCGAGATCGGCAAATCTTGATTGTTATGCTAAGTGGCTGACATTTATGCTGGATCTCTGCTAACTACCCATTTCATGAGTAACCTGTTGATTCCTAGCCTACCCTGTTCGTCTAGTTGAGAATCTTACCTTGTTTTTACATTTTCTATTATCTTGCTTCTTACGCATCGTTTTTCTAGGTTTTATATGAGCACTGTCTAAGTTGTTGCTATTTAACATCTTTTCTGCATTTTCATTTGGTTTTCATTACATTTCTATAGCATTTTTCCCTCAGCACAAAATTGTCACTAGTTACATCTTCTCTAAGTTAACAATCAACTGTGCATGCCTACTCAAATCTTTGTGGAATACGATATAAATATACTTATTACTTGCTGCTCTAGTCCATGTATGCTTGCATGATTTGAGCACTCCTCATTATTATTTTCCCACACCCTGAAATGAGCCTTCGTAGTTAGGGCCTTAAAATTTTACTCCTAACATATATATTTAAGTAAATAATTTAAATGTTTTAGAGTAAAAAATATTTTTTTATGTTTTTAATATACTTTCTATAACCCTTTTACTTAATAAACAAAATTTCAATTATTAAAATAAATGAATAAAATAAAATAAATCAGATTTTGATTCGAATTTAAATTTATCTAGATAGAAGAAGGTTAAAAATATCATTAGAAGAAGGTTAAAAATATCATTTTGTTCATTCGTCGCACCTACGGTCCAAACAATTGGGAGAGAATCAATAGATTCCTTTTCGGGAGCGATTCATCCTTTCCGAACGCAGCATACAACTCTCTTCGTTGTACTGCGCTCTCCAAGTGTGCTTGTTCTCCCCTTCTTCCTTACCATGACATTTCTTTTTGAAATAACTCTGATGAGAAGCAAAAAGAAGGCGTTAAGAAACCCTCCTGGCCCAACCCTAGACACTCTCAGATCCTTTTTCAAACCTGCTCCCATTTCGAGTCGCGAGATCGATAAATAGGCACATCTCATTGCACTGATCGGGGGTGTTCGTAGTGATTGAGGAGGTCGACGACCAAGAAGTGAGTTATTTATCAGCCAAACATTCTTTTTACGGCTAAATCCATATTTTAACCTCTATACATTGAAATGTGTTTTTGTAGATGTATTTGTTTATTTTAATTTGTATCAACTACATCGAAATAGTTATAAGTATGTTTAAATTTAGAATTGGATATTAAGTACATCAAATAAACATTTTAAATTTTACATCAGGTATTTCTCCATTTTTTTTTTTTTTGGCAACATAATTCTCAATTTAGTCGTTATTTATTATATATAATACATAAATTCTCAAATTTACTAAATCACTCTTCAGCATGCTCTTATACACGTTTACATACCAATTTCAATGACATGTGGGTTCAAATATGTTAACTAAATAATTGAGAAAATCCTTCTAAATGTCTTTTAGGGAGTCGATTTTGAAAATGGGTAAAAAAAAAATCCATCAAAATAATGTCCTTCGGTTGTCACGACCTTCCTATAACACTCAACATACCATTTTAGCTTTCCAGATAAATAGTAGGACATTACTAATTTCAAGGATAGTGTATCCAACATATTGCCCTAAAATGAGGCTAAATACCTACCAAAATTTAAATGTTACTCCAAATTGTTTTTGTTTTTGTTTTGTTTTGACAACTTAATATTTTAAATTCAGTTTAATTCAGATTCCACATTTTTTTTCTTCCTTTGATGATTAGAGTCATTGTTCCATGATTGAAAATTTGGTTAAAAAAAAATTAGAGAAGAGTGCATGAGATAAGAGCTACAATCCACATTCGGATAGTCCAGATTGGGAGCATCGGATCGTCGGAGTTCGCCATCGTCACCCGAACTTGCTCCGGAGAGATGACGGCGTCTGCGTCGTCAGCGATGCCGCAAACCTGTGGTGGAGATTGAGGCTCCATTGGTTGTTCTTGGGAAAGCGGCAACGGGAGATATGAAAAAATGTGATCGAAGTGTGCAAATGAAAATAGAATATTTTCAGTTTATTTCTTCGAATACACGGTAATTCCTTCTGTTGATACCGATTTTGGTGTCAACGGTGAATTTGTATTTTTGTACGAACGAACCTGCAAGACAACAACAACGAAGTGATCTAGCGCTGGTGTGGCGTTGTGCCACAGATACTCCGACGGTCAAGTTAGCTACAAGACTATAGAGTGTTTGGAGTAATCGTAATTTATCAGTCAAGTAGAGCATACCGTTCTCTTCTGTCATTTCCTTTACTTATAGTAGACCGTAGTGTAACTGAAACGACGTAATCAAATTACCCGATTTATGGCATTCTGACAATTACGGATCATGAAAATTCTGTTACTATTATAACCATTCGGGGAGCGTCGTCTCAACTCTAGGGGTTGAGACGAGGCTCAACCCACCGTTGAGCCATTAGGCTGACCTGCTGGTCAATCTTTATTGGTTGTGTAGGGCTGATACGAGGATCAGTCCTCCAAGGGCCATGGGTTGTCCTGCTGGACAACTCTTACTTTGGCGGTTTGGGGTTGATGCGAGGATCAATCCTCCATTAAGCCATGGGCGGACCTGGTAGTCATCTCTTCATTGACGTGTCGATGCTGATACGAGGATCAGTCCGTTGTCCCGACCATGAGCTAACCTGCTGGTTAGCTCTTCATTGGCATGTCGATGCTGATACGAGGATCAGTCCGTTGTCGTGGCCATGGGCTGACCTGCTGATCAGCCCTTCATTGACACGTCGATGCTGATACGAGGATCAGTCCGTTGTCCCGGCCATGAGCTAACCTACTGATTAGCTCTTCATTGGCATGTCGATGCTGATATGAGGATCAGTCCGTTGTCGCGGCCATGAGCTAACCTGGGTTAGCTCATCATTGACAGTCGAGGGTGATGCGAGGATTAGTCCGTTGTCGTGGCCAAGGGCTGACCTGTTGGTCAGCCTTCATTGGCGCGTCGATGCTGATACGAGGATCAGTCCACTGTGATTTTTGGCAAGGTTGGATGGTGGGTGACGTAGAGCAACATCTTCATCGAGCGTCTAAGGGACGTCCGTCAAACGGCGTCATGCCACTCGGGTCATCGCCTCCCCGGTGAGTGGACGCACGCATCCTCGTGTGCATTCCTTGTCGGCGCGCGCGCATGGTGGGGCACGCATGGGTGATGGCGCGCGCGTATGGGTTTGTGGCGCGCACATGGGCTGACCCCCGCCAGTCAGCCCTTCCTCTTGGCAATGCGCGCGCATATGGGCTGACCCCTCGAGTCAGCCGTTCTTCTTGGCATGGGCTGAGGCGCGCACGGGCTGACCCGCCTCGCGGGTCAGCCCTCCTTCTTGGCGCCAACTAGGGCCAATCGGGTCGTCGTCGCGCTTGCGCGTGCGGTGTGGCGCGCATGGGCTGATCCCCACTGGTCAACCCTTCTTCTTGGCAATGTGCGCGCCTATGGGCTGACCCGAGGGGTCAGCCCTTCTTCTTGGTAGCAGCATCGACCAACCGGGTCGACCCTTCCTCTTAATGTTTGCGCGGGCCGACTGTCGCCTGCCTCTCTCTTTGGTGTATGCATGGGCTGACCCTAGGACTATATCGAGGTGGATAGTACATGGAGAGTAAATTAGGTAAATCGATAAAAACACTCTGATGCGATCGAGGTGGATAGTACATGGATACTAGATTCTAGGACTATATGATAGAACATGAAATAGTATCTCAACTCTCAGCGTCCGGAACACCGCAGCAGAACGGTGTGTCCGAAAGAAGAAATAGAACCCTGTTAGACATGGTTCGTTCTATGATGAGTTATGCTCAACTGCCTAGTTCGTTTTGGGGATACACAGTAGAGACTGATGTATACATTTTGAACATGGTTCCCTCTAAGAGTGTTTCTGAAACAACTTATGATCTTTGGAGAGGGCATAAAGGTAGTTTACGTCACTTCAGAATTTGGGGGTGTCCGGCACACGTGCTGGCATCCAATCCAAAGAAATTGGAACATCGTTCAAAATTGTGCCTATTTGTAGGCTATCCCAAAGAAACGTTCTGTGGTTACTTTTACGATCCTCATGAGAACAAGGTGTTAGTATCGACTAATGCCACGTTCTTAGAGGAAGACCACATGAGAGATCTTCAGTCTCCGAGCAAAATAGTTTTGTCCGAACTTTCCAGGAAAGCTACTGAAGGGTCAACAAGAGTTGTTGATTAGGCTGGTCCTTCTCAAGAGTTGAGAAAGCCTCGACGCAGTGAGAGGGATGTGAGACAGCCCGACCGCTACATCGGCTTGTCTGAGACTCAAGTCGTCATACCTGATGATGGCGTTGAGGATCCATTGACCTTTAAACAGGCAATGACTGATGTAGACAAGGATCAGTGGCTCAAAGTCATGGACCTCGAAATGGAGTCTATGTACTTCAATTCGGTCTAGGATCTTGAAGAGCAACCAGATGGTGAAAGACCCATCGGTTGCAAGTGGATCTATAAGAGGAAACGAGACCAGGCTGGTAAGGTGCAAACCTTTAAAGCCCGACTTGTGGCAAAGGGTTATACCCAACGAGAATGGGTGGACTATAAAGAAACATTTTCTCCTGTTGCCATGTTGAAGTCGATTAGAATACTCTTATCCATTGCCGCATTTTATGATTATGAAATCTGGCAAATGGATGTTGTTGCGTGCTCAGTGTGTATGTAAATTAAATGGAAAGAGCACTCAGATCATGCAAGTATACATGGTCTGCAGCAAGTGATAAGTATAATTTATATCGATTTCCCACAGAGACAGAGTTGAGTGACTAGCGATTTGGTGTGTGTTAAATTAGATAAGGTGACTTGAATTGAATGGATTTTGGTTTGAGGTACGAAATTATAGAAGATGCAAGAAGAATGCAAAAATAAACACAAAGCAACGAAGTTGAGGAAACTATAATGTGGAAAACTAGTATTGCGGGTCTCACAATACTTTCGCAATGGATTCGCAATGGATTAAAAAGCTCATAAAATGACTAAGGTAAAGGCAGAAAGTGATATTGTGGTTCTCGCAATATTCTCGCAATAAACTAGCAACGATTAAAAACTAAAATAAAGACAACAAGGTTGGCTTAAGAGTCCTCTATAGGCATTTAACTATGATCATTTAGCAGTAAATTAACATCTCATGCATCATCTTAGCTAGATCTCATGCATCTTCTGATTACATGCATTAGATTCTTAGATTACTTCTGTCCAAGTAAAGCTAACAACCTATTTATAAACACATGCTAACAAACGTGCTAGGAGAATGCCTATTCCTAGGCCACTCTCTGGTTACCATGAAAGGCTAACATGAATGAACGACTCTGAATTCTTACTCCTTCCAGAAGTTAGGAATTCTTTAGACAAAATGGATGGCCGGTCGAAATTGCCCATGGGATGAAGATCACACTCATTCAATGCATTCATGCTACTTTACATGCTGATTTCACATACTCTTATCCTATAGATTCATCTTTAGCAAACCTCTTTTGAGTTAGTTACTCATGGTTTTCGAAGAACTTAAGAAGATTAATTGATTACTCATGAAATGAAGAGACTAAATGAGGAAAAGATGATTAAATGAAGAACTCAACAAAACTAATTGATTACTCTTTAAAAAGGCAATACATATAACAATTCGTAAATAAACATACGTTGATCCGAAAGCAACAATTGAAGGGAAAAAGCAGTAAATGGTTCAGAACAATACTTAGAGAAAAGCAATAGTTAATTCGTAAAGCATTTAAAAGAAAGCAATAAATCGCGTGAGGATCTTCCAAGTCGTGAATCGCCTCGGATGAAGAGGAAGATTAGCTGATCTTGGGGATAAATTCAATCAGAAGAGAAGATGGATCTTCTCTTCTTCCTCTCGAATTATCAACGCCAAGGGCTTTGTTTCTTCGATCCAACAAACGGGGGAAGATGATTTCGTCTTCGAGTCCTTCACTTTCGAGTTTTTGTGTGGAATGAATTGAAGGGGATTCAATTCAATATTTGATCCTTCATTTAGCTCTCTTTATATAGCCTTCAAGGGCTGCTCCCTAATTATGGATCACCATCCAATTTCTTGAAGTCACAATCCTCACACGTGGCAGCAGCAGGGAGAGTGAGCGGCTGGAAAAACGCAACAACCGAAGACTGACGGCTGGAAAAATGCAGCAGAAATGACTGATATTGCGATTGCATTGCGAGGGTCGCAATGCTCTGTTTCCAGCTTCTCTTCGTCTGATCCATTGCGAGCTTCGCAAAATTTCAGCAATGCATCTGCAAGGTATAAATTAGTCGTTTTTTCACCAATTTGCGTACTTTTTCGTTCCTTTTCCAAATAAACCTTAAATTAGCATCATTTCACAAAATCTCACTTTTAAGCACACATTATGCTAATTTCTAACTAAAATGCTCAAGAATTTACATGAATTTCAGGTAATTAAGGTCCTAAATAACACTCATTTGGAGAGGTAACACACCCCCAAACTTGAGTTATTGTTAGTCCTCGAGCAATATAAAGGCTTACTTTCCCTCTGTCTAGCTGCTAACTCTTGCCTTTTATCTCTACCTAACTGATTTGCTGATTCCCTAGGCTTACTGTCAAAGGCATTGCTGTCCTGTGACACCCTTCGGGCTAAAACTAACTTCATATTTTGTCATTCTGAATTCCCTTGCCTTTAAAACCTTCAGTTTTTACTAACTTCCTTTCTTTTGGTTTATCTGCCTATATCATCGAGCACACTGTGCAGTCATCCCTAAGTTTTCAAAATCTCCCTAGTTTTAACTCAGACTCAGTACAATCTTCTAAGGTTTTTATTCTTTATTACCTAGGAATCCTTTTAGAGTCATGCCATGCTTAGAATAACACAAGTATCAAAGTACAGAATCCATAGAACAGACTAAGCCATGGCATCACTTCCATTTTAGGACAGACACTCATCCCCCTCAACAAGCCTTCTAGTTACAGCCCTGTGCTTAGCTAACTTAGGATCAGAGTTCAGTATATAGGACATCTAAGCACCTAAGGCTGCAACCTTCTGGCATACATTATTCTTCTTTGTTTTATTTTTCCTTCTCTTCTTTTTCTCTCTTTTTTGTTTTTTGGCAAAGTCTCCACCTTGAGTTGCCTTTTGATGCAGTGCCTCTTGTGGGTTACACAAATGGCCCTGATTACTCAGCATCCCTAGAAGAAGACAATGTTTTTTTTCTTTTTCTTTCTTTCTTTGTTTTATTTTTTTGTTTTTTTTTTCAAAGAAGAACAATGCATATTTTACCAAGGGAGAGAGGAGGGTTCCTAGGACTAGAGGCTGCCTCCCCCAAACTTGGACTTCTCATTGTCCCCAATGAGAGTAGAGGTGGCACACCCCCAAACTTGTTTTAGAAGCATCTAGTCTAAGTTAAAAATAGACAGAAGTTAAAAATCCAAGGGATAGAATGGCTCTCCTAGTTGCAGATAACACAATAGCAGAAATTTATTAAAAACAAATGGTAAGGTCTAACAGAGTCACATGCTTATCATTTTATGAAGCCAATTAAACCAAACAAGAGTGTACTCGACACTCATCCAGCATACTCAATAGACAGCCCACACAGAGACATCACCAATGCAGTTAAGTATAGCTAAAGATAGAACACAATAGCAGCAAATAGCAGCATGTATGAAAAAAAACTTTGCGGTGTCCGCAATGACATTAACAGAGCAGATTTAACAGTGATCAAAAGCTCCTAATATGCAATTTCTATTCGTGGCCCATAGGGCATGTGAAAATTTAAACAAACAGCACAAAACTAACTATCCTAAGCGAATTCTAAACTAATCTATGCTACTCTAACTAAGCTATTCTACTGAAATTAAAAACAAACAACATTTTGATATTGGGGGGGGGGGGGGGGGGGGGTAACAGGTTACAAAAAAGCAGGGTTGAGGGAGATAAGAAATACTCCCTCGAATGCCGTCAGACCATGGCATTCATTGATGTCCATCATCTTTTTCTTCATCACTCTTCTCGACATTCGGAGGCATCCAGGGGCTCATCAGTTCAACAGGGAAGGAAGGGAATTCGCACCTCAGGTGCTCAGCTAATTCCATGTCCCTGGCTTGAGAATACTCAGCCCATTGGGCTATTTTTCTTTGGATGTCCATCAAGCAGGCCATGGTCATAGATTGTGCAGCTGCAAGTCCATCCAGCTCAATCTCCATGTTGCCCTTCCTTCTCATCTTCAGATCACTAGGCAGCTCAAGGTGGCCTACATAGGCCAACTTCCTCTCCTCCCTAGTCACAACCACACCTGCACGAAGGCACAATTTGGTGATGGTATTGGGGAAGAAGAGTCTGCCCTTCCCTTTCTTTGCACACCCAATGATTGAGGCTGCTACGATTTCACCCACATCAATAGTGAGTCCCTTCATAATTGCATAAACCAGCAAGGACCGCCCCTGATTGATGGTCGTCTCGTGCGTTACAGGAGAGATTCTTCTCCGAATCAGGGAGAACCAAATTGCTGCCTTCTCTTTAAGGGCTGCACTCATCAATGTGTGCTTCCCCTGTTTAGAGACTGCCCACGCTGCCTCAGGTTTGCCTATCATACTCAATGCTTCCTCCAAGACTGCCTTAGAAGGTGTGGCCATGATCTTTGAATACTCAAAATTCTTATGCTCTCTGAGAGCATACATCTCGTTGATCGCCTCGGCAGAGAAGTCTACCTCAACACCTCTGACCATAGAATAACATCCTTCGGGCTGAGTGAGGTTGACGTAGAAGTCATAGACCATATAAGAGTAGGCCTGAATTGGTGGCCTACATAACTCTTCACAGCCATGGTTTGCGATGCCTGCGCGCAAGAATTGCGGCAGGTCCGAAGGAGAATCCAAAAATCCTCTTTCGTGGAGGAGGTCTTTTTTCATTAAATCCATACCTCTAGCCTCTGCATCTTTGGACACATACCTCTCTGCTGGAGGTTCGTCTTCTTGGAACATCTTCCCTTTCCCTTTAGCCTTAGCTTTGGCTGCCTCAACAGCCTCTATCTTCATTTTCTTGGCAGGGGGTTCGGATTCGACCCTTCTTTTTTTTAGCTTTCTTTGAGGCCCTCGGCCTCTTTGCCTTTATGATCACAGAGGCCCTCTTCTTGGGCACCGACTCAGCTTGTTTTTCCAACCCAGCCACCACCTTGGCAGCTACTGGCTTGATACACTCATCCAGCGTTTCATCCATCGAATTACTTCTTCCCAATTCTTTCTCAACAGGGTTGTCAGGACTGTCATCCCTGATGGGAGAGACTACTTCCTCTCCTTCTTTAGCATCACCAATTGGGGTGGATTCAGAATCTGGTTGTTCCACGGGGGAGACCTCAGGTTCCGATGGTTGTTGTGTGGAACCAAGACTTTGCATGGCAGTCTCGAACGATGGTCTGCTACTTGTGAGGCTTTCCTCACTCGTGGACTTTTAAATTTTGGATTTAGGATCCCGTCCAGCCGTGACCTTCTTCTTTCTCTTCGCAGGGCTCTTTCTTGGCTCAGATGTGTTGGCAGCCTCAGCAGCTGCTAAGGAGATCAATGCATCCCCAGCCATGGCAGTGTCTTTTGCCGTAAGGGATGGCTTCGTAGGGGTCAGACTCTCTTTTGCTCGAGTTGAAACCATTTTCTTGGAGGTGAAGAACGAAAATTTTCAGGAAGAAGGAAGAAGGGATTCGGTTGAGAGTGCGAGGGTTTTGCGAATTGTGAATTGGGAATGAGCTGCAGCCTCTCCTATTTATAACGGTTTGCGAAAATAAAGGCTACGCCTTTGCGAACTCCGCAATGATTCCGCAATGCTTCTAAACTCCTACAAAATCTTTGAAATGTTACCGTTGGCAGTTTATTCCTTAATTCTTGTCTGCCGCAAGATCTTAACAAAACCAAATCTTTGATTTTCCCAACTTCTTCCTTCATCTTCTCTTAGCCTCTTGATTGATCCATTTTGCCGTTAGGATTTCCAATCATCAAACTTCTAATCAACATTAAAATAAACTTAATTAGATTCAGAAAAATTAAAAACACTTTAATAACAAAACAGTAAATGAACAAAATTATTTCGTATTCCTTCAACGTTTGAGCACAAGGATAATTCCAATAAACGCCCTTGCTCATCTTCCCTTAATTGCCCTTAAGCCTCGGACAAGAGGAATGCTGAGAGTGTTCTCACATCCCCTTCCTCATAATAGTGCTTCAGCCTTGCACCATTCACCATGAACGGCTGGCCTTGCTCCAAATTTTGGATCTCAATTGCACCATGAACAAACACATTAGTGATTACAAACGGACCAGACCAACGAGACTTTAGTTTGCTTGGAAACAACTTCAATCGTGAATTAAATAACAACACATGTTGGCCCTTTTTAAAATCTTTTATCCTGAGTCTACTATCATGCCAAATTTTAGTTTTTTCCTTATACATTTTAGCATTCTCGTATGACATGTGTCTTAGTTCATCTAATTCATGCAATTGCAGAGACCGCAATGTTCCCGCATCGGTCACGCAAAAATTTAACTCTTTTAAAGTCCAAAAAGCTTTGTTTTCTAATTCAAGGGGGAGATGGCATGCTTTTCCATATACTAACCTATAAGGAGACATTCCTAAAGGTATTTTATATGCAGTTCTATAAGCCTATAGTGCATCATCTAATTTAAAAGACCAATCATTTCTATTTGGTTTTACAACTTTTTCAAGAATACTCTTGATCTCTCTATTAGAAATTTCAGCTTGCCCATTTGAATGGGGATGATAGGGTGTTGCCACCCTATGCTTAACATTATACTTAGCTAACACCTTCTCCATGGCTTTGTTTATGAAATGTGTTCCTTCATCACTTATGATGGCACGTGGTGTGCCAAAGCGTGTAAAGATATGTCTATTTAGAAATTTAACAACTGTCTTAGCATCATTTAAAGGACATGCAATTGCCTCTACCCATTTTGAGACATAGTCTACAGCTACTAGAATGTAAAGATTACCAGCAGATGGTGGGAATGGCCCCATGAAGTCAATACCCCACACATCAAAGAGTTCTAACTCTAAGATGTATGTTAGAGGCATCTCATCCTTCCTACTGAGGTTACCTGTTCGTTGGCATTCATTGCAATTGTGTGCGTAGTCATGTACATCCTTGTAGATTGTTGGCCAAAAGTAGCCACTCTGAAATACCTTTGCAGCAGTTCTTTGCCCACCAAAGTGTCCTCCATACGGGGCTGTATGGCAATGCTGCAAGATTGACCTTGATTCAGCAGCTGACACACATTTTCTTAGCAATCCATCCGCACAACTTCTGTAGAGGGTTGGATCATCCCAAATGTACTTCCTAACCTCATTTAAGAACTTTTTCTTATCCTGCCCCTTGCTGAATTCTGGTAACACCTGTGAGGCAAGAAAATTTGCAATATCAGCAAACCATAGTTCATCATCATTATCACAATGTACTAAAACAAAAACATGTTCATCAATAAAAGAATCTGTCATTGCGGGCTCCGCAATAGATTCGCAATGACTCTGCAATCTTGATAAGTGATCAACAACTACATTTTCACATCCTTTTTTGTCTCTGATTTTCAAATCAAACTCCTGCAACAGTAGCACCCATCTAATCAGACGAGGTTTGACATCAGCCTTCCTCATTAAGTACTTTATTGCAGAATGATCAGTATAAACAATTGTTTTATTTCCTACCATATACGACCTGAATTTCTCACATGCAAACACTACTGCTAACATCTCTTTTTCTATGGTAGTGTAGTTGCATTGAGCTTCATTCAAAGTTTTACTCGCCTAATATATTGGGTGTGTCAATTTGTCTCTCTTTTGGCCAAGCATAGCTTCAACTGCATAGTCACTTGCATCGCACATAATTTCAAAAGGCATATCCCAATTTGGCCCGACTATGATTGGTGCTTTGAGTAAGGCATTCTTAAGCTTGGTCCATGCTATTAAACACTCATTTGAAAAGATAAATGTTTTATTCAGCTCTAGAAGCTCACAAAGGGGTTTAGAGATTTTTGAAAAATCTTTTATGAATCTCCTATAAAATCCTGCGTGTCCTAAGAAACTTCTAATGGCTTTGACATTCTTAGGTTCGACTAACTTCTCAATCACTTCTATCTTGGCCTTATCGACCTCTATTCCTGCTTTGGACACTCTATGTCCTAACACTATGCCTTCTTCCACCATGAAGTGACATTTTTCCCAATTCAGCACTAGATTGGTTTCTTCACACCTAGTGAGAACTTGTTCCAGATTAGCTAGATAGTGGTTAAAGGAGTCACCAAATACTGAAAAGTCATCCATAAAGATCTCTATTATGGACTCGTCTAGGTCAGAGAAGATTGCTAACATGCATCTTTGGAACGTTGCTGGTGCATTGCATAAGCTGAATGGCATTCTGCGAAAAGCAAACGTACCAAATGGACATGTAAATGTTGTTTTCTCTTGGTCCTCAGGGTCTATGGTAATTTGGTTATACCTTGAGTAGCCATCTAAAAAGCAGTAGAAGGCTCGACCAGCTATTCTATCTAACATTTGGTCGATAAAAGGTAGGGGAAATGGTCTTTTTTCGTTTCTTTATTAAGTTTTCGATAATCCATACATACTCTCCATCCTGTGACAGTTCGAGTTGGTATTAATTCATTGTTTTCATTAACTACTACAGTCATACCACCCTTTTTTGGCACACATTGGATGAGACTGACCCACTGACTATTGGATATGGGGAATATCACACCTGCATCTAACCACTTAATGATTTCTTTTTTAACTACCTTCTTCATGGAGGGGTTCAACCTACGTTGATGCTCTATCCTAGGTGTATGTTCTTCCTCTAATAATATCTTATGCATGCAATACGAAGGATTTATACCCCTAATGTCAGCAATCGTCCACCCAATTGCCTTTCTATGTTTCTTCAGCAGCAATATTAACGCAATTTCATGTTATTTATTTAATTTGGACGAAATAATGACAGGCAAGGTGTATTTTTCTCCTAGATATGCATATTTTAGGTGTTCAGGCAATGGTTTCAATTCTAGCAAAGGTGGATGTTCAATTGATGGCATCATAGGAGTTGTAGTCCTTTCAGACAATTCATTTGTCATGCATACATGCTGAGGGTTATTCATGGATACATCCATCAACTCAGAAATATTTAAGTCATTCAAATCTATTTGTGCATAATCAGTAGCATGTTTAACTAATAATTCATGCTCAAGTTCATCTTCCATTAAAGAGTCTACTATATCTACAGTAGCACAGTGTTCAAGATCAGAGGGGTACCTCAGAGCTTTAAAAACACTGAACTTAACCTCTTCATCATGAACTCGCATGGTGAGTTCACCTTTTTGGTCATCAATTGAGGGCCCTACCTGTGGCTAAGAAAGGTCTGCCTAAGATGATTGACACCTCTTTGTCCGCTTCATAGTCCAAGATTATAAAATCTGCGAGAAAAATAAATTTGTCAACCTTACCTAGTATATCCTCAATCTTACCTTCAGGGTATGAGATGAATCTGTCTGCAAGTTGCAAGGTGACTGTTGTGGGGCGTGCTTCTCCTATCCCAAGCTGTTGGAACAGTGACAAGGGCATGAGATTTATACTGGCTCCCAGATCACATACGGCTCTGCCCACATGTTTGCCTCCCAATTCTACTGGCAAGGTGAAGGAACCAAGATCCTTCTCCTTCTTTGGCAGCTTATTTTGGAGTATGGCACTACATTCTTCAGTGAGATTAACTGTTTCAAACTCACCAATAACTTTTTTGTTAGTTATAATATCTTTTAAAAACTTTACATATGATGGCATTGACTGCAATACTTCCACAAAATGAATATTAACATGGACTTGCTTCAAGATTTCCAAAAACTTATGGAAATGAGCTTCCTCTTCTTGTTTCTTTCTGAGCCGTCTAGGAAATGGAGGTGGTGGCACATAGGTGGGCAATTCAGGTTGCCTAATGACAGGGGGAGGCTCAGGAATTTCTTCTGGTTCCTCAATGATAGGTTCCAGCCTTACCCTTGTTGTGCTTGGTTGTATTTGGTCAAGTTTAGGCAGAGAATCCAGTGGAGCACTAGACTCTTCATTCTCTACTCTCTTTGGTGCTTCTCTGCTACTAAGTGATAACTCCATTTTGGAGCTATTATTCACTTCCTAATTATGGCTAAATTTCGCATTTAATTGTTTAATTAATCTCGTTTATAGGAGAAATGCGGCGAATAGCTCATGCGTCCATTGGACCCGTTTCGGAGCTAATAGCGGAGTTTTAGCGCCCCGGGAGTGCATCGGGAAAAGGGGAAGTCAATCCAAGAAGAAACAGACCAAAATTGCCTAGGAGAGACAATTTTCCAGCCCAAACCCGAGAGCAAGCGTCGAGACGCTTGCTCGACGCTGCCTGGCGTCGAGACCCTGCTGCGGCGTCGAGACGCTCCGAAGGAGGCGCGCGCAAGAAATCATCGGGCCAGCGTCGAGACGCTTGTTGCGTGCTCAATGTGTTGAAATAATTAGGCAATAAAAGAGAGAGAGCACTCAGAACATGCAAGCATACATGATCTTATAGCAAGTAGTAAGTATATTTCATTCGTTTTCCCACAGAGACTTATTTTTAGCTATTCGCGAAGTGTTTTGTTAAGAAAGAAGGGGTGGATTTGATGGGGTAAAATTGGTTTTTAATTATCTAATTTTTGCTGAATGTGTAGAGGAATGCAACATAAACAAATGCAAGTTGAAATTAGACTCAAAGGACAAGAGATGGAATTAATAAACGAAGAAGAAAACAGCTCAACAGAATGGTAACTTAGCAGAATTGCGGACACCGCAATGTTATCGCAATTGTAAAAACAGCAAATGTGTGTAAAATGGAGAATTAAGGACTACTAACGACTATCCTATAGGCATTTTAATACGATTCCCAAGCATTAGATCAACTCTCTATGCATCAAACTCACTCTATCTCATGTATCGTCCGATTCCATGCATTAGATTCTTTAGTTTACTCAACTCAAAGTAAGGTCTTAAGCATCTTGTTAAAACAGAAGTGTTTAGTTTGTACTAGGGAAACGCCTATTCCTAGGCCGTTTCCTGGTTACCATGAAAGGCTAGCATGATTATACGACTCTGAACTCTTACTCCTTCCAGAGGTTAGGAGTTCTTTGGACAAAATGGATGGCCAATCGAAATTGCCCGTGGGATGAAGCTTACATACAATCAATGTACGAGAGCTATCCTACATGCTTGGTTCACATTTTTTAGCCTATAGTTCTGTCATTAGCATGCCCCTAAGTGACTTAGCTACTCATGGATATATAGAGAACAGAAGTATAAGATAAAACAGACATGCTTAGAAGGGAAATGTACTCAAAACAGTAAGGCAAAACCGTAGCAGCAGAAGATGAAAACTGTGAAATGAAGACTTGTACTTTGATTACTTTGAATGTTGAACGAACAAATAGAAACTTAAAAGTGAATAACAGCAAGGCAGAAAGCAACGAAATGGAGTGTTCTAACTATTAGAAAGAGAACAATACAAAGCAGAAGTGTAAACTAGAAAAGGAAAGACAGAAAGCAGTAAATGTTGCTTGAAAGCCTCGTTGCAGTCGCCTCGAATGAAGGGGATGAAAGGTCAGCCCTGCTTGGATGAATCCAATCGAGAGAGAAGAAGAATCTCCTCTCCTTCCTATCAGATTATCGATTCCAACAGCTGAGACTCTCACTCCAACAGACGGCAAAGGGAAACAGGGAGAAAAGATGGACTGCGAGAAGGCTTCTACGCTTTCGGATGATGATGGAACCTCCGACTTTGACCCCCTTTTATAGTAGTTTGCAGGTGCGTTTGGGCCAAGGAGAACCATCAATCTTCAACGTCGTATATCAGAATGGATGGAGGAGAAAGAACGAATCCCTGAAACCACGGAAATTAACAGAAAAAGATCAGTCAACTTACGGTTTTCACTTGAATAATTGCGGCTTCAGCAATGTTTTCGCAATGCTGTCGCAATGCAGTTGTTTTCATTCTTTTCCTTCGTTTTTCAACCCTTTTCTTTTCTATTGTGCATAAGTCCTAATTTAGCTACCTTCTTCTCATTCTCATATTTAAGCATAGGTTTAGGCTAAATGCTATCAAAAACACCTAAAAGTGTACATCTTCTTAAGCTAAATGGGTCCTAAATAAGTCACTTTCAGAGACTTAACACACCCCCAAACTTAAGGTTTTTCTTATCCTCGAGCAATATATGGACTTTCCTAGGCTGCTGTTTCTTCTTCTTTAACCACTTACTAACTCCTTTATATTCTTGTCTATAGCAATGCTGTCCTGTGACACGCTTCTTAGTTTAAAACTACCCTCTTATCTAGCTTCTTCTGACTTTGCCTGCCTAACATTCCTTCTGTTTTCATTAACTCCCTACAACTGATCTATTTACTTTTGTCATATCATGCCACTATCCCTAAGGTTTCAAATTCTGCCTAGCTTTTACCTCAGACTCAGTACATGCTTCTAGCTTTTTTTTTAATGTGTCTAGGATTCCTTAGAGTCATGCCAGTCTTAGTATTAACGGTGACAGTAGTACTTTTAGAGAACAACCTAAACCCTGGCATCACTTCATTGGATAAACACTCATCTCCCTAAACAACCCTACAAGTTACAACTTTGTGCCTAGCTAATTGAGGATCAGAGTTCTTTTTAAATAGGACATCTAAGCCACAAAGTTATAACTCCTAGGTATACATTCTTCTTCCCAATTCTTTTCCCTTTTTCTTACTTAGGTGGAGCCTCTCCTTTGGTTGCCTTTTGATGCAATGCCACTTGTGGGTCACACACTTGGCACTGATTACTTAGCAACCTAAGAGAGACTCCCCTCTTTATTCTATTTTTCATTTTTTTCAGCTCATCATTTTTTTGTAAAGGAGAAGAAGAATGCTTATGTTTCTAAGGGAGAGAGGAATGTTCCTAGGCCTAGGGTGGCCTCCCCCAAACTTCAACTACTCATTGTCCCCAATGAGTGTCGGAGGTGGCACACCCCCAAACTTGTCCTAGAAGCATCTAGTCCAAGGTAAAACAAAGAGAATCTAAAGCCCTAGGCATAGACAAAACATTCGAATAGCAAATATCACAGCAGTAGTAATTTAAAAATAACAGACAGATTAAGGTCTTAAAGCTGTGCATGCTGAGCTATTTAGAGGTTAATCTCAACTATCAAATGGTGTCCTATAACACTCATCCATCATGCATTTAGATAAGCTATATATAGTAGTCATGATAGCAGCAAAAGAAAGAATTTAAACAGATCACAGCCTAGCTAAACAGACAGTCCAAAACATGCTTTCAGTAATAAAAATTGCGGGTACCGCAATTATTTCGCAATTAAGTCAGGGCAGATATAACAGCGATTAAGGCCCCTAAGCATGCGTTTTCCCGTCATTCAAGCTATCTAAAAATAAAGCTAAACTATCCTACCTAGTCATCTAGCATCAGACTATACTAAACATAATTAAAGACATAAAACTAAGCATCTAAAACAGATCAAAATTATACTGAAAACAGCATACTTCACATGGTCTATCAGAAAGCAGAAAATTGTTTTTTTTTTTTTTTTTTCCTAAGGGAACAGCAATACTCCCTTTAGTGCAATCCAAACCAGCACTCAAACATCTTCATCCTCATCAGGCTGTCGTGGGCGTGGAGGCACCCATGGAGTCAGGAGATTGGTGGGGAAGTCAGGGAAGATGCAGCCTAGCTGGTCTGCCACCTCTTTGTCCCGTGCCTGCGCATACGTGGCCCATTGAGCCATCCTCCTCTGCATATCCATTAGGCAGGCCATGGATAGGGACTGATCAGCAGCCAGCCTATCCAGTTCAAACTCCATATTCCCCTTTCTCTTCAGCCTCAGGCTAGCAGGCAGCTCCAAGTGGCCCGTGTAAGCCATCTGCTGCTCCATGCGCTCAGTGGGGACTCCTGCAAGCAAACATAATTTGGTTATGGTGTTAGGGAAAAACAGTGGTCCCTTACCTTTCTTGGCGCACTCAGCAATAGCAGCAGTGATGACTTCTCCCACGTTGATCGTGAGACCTCTCATTATCGCATACACCAGCAGCGATCGGCTCTGGTTGATTGTAGTCTCGTGAGTCACTGGGGACAATCTCCTTCTCACGAATGAAAACCAACCAGCCGCCTTAGCCGTGAGGTTGGCACTCATGAGAGTGTGCCTCCCATTGCGTGACACGATCCAGGAAGCTTCAGGCTGGCCAATGGTCCGAATGGCCTCTTCCAAAACTGCCTCAGTAGGCTCATCAACAATCCGTGCATAATCTGTATGTGTTTGGCCCCTGAGACCATAGGCTTTGTTGATGGCCTTGGCTGAGAAATCCACTTCTACCCCTCTGACCACAGACAGGCCATCCTCAGGGCTGAGCACATTGGCGTAGAAATCATACACCATGCTCGTGTAGGCTGGATTGGGCGATCTGCAAAATTCCTCTCAGCCGTGGTTTATCACTCCTGCGCGCAAGAACTGCGGCAGGTCAGCAGGCCGGTCGAGGAAGCCTTTCTCGTGCAGCAACTCCCTCTTCCTTAGCTCAGCACCCCTGGACTCAGCATCAAAGGAAACATACCTCACTGACTGAGGCTCATCTTCAGGGTAGAGCTTGGCCTTCCCTTTATCAGTTGGCTTGGCTGACTCGGCAGCCTCAACCTTGAGTCGTTTAAGCGAAGGCTCAGTGCTCTCCTTTTCTGAGGAAGGCGCCCTCTTGGCCTTCTTCTTTTTCAGCTTCTTGGAACGTTTGGCCTTGAGAATCTTGGCCTTCTTCTTCTTCTTGAGCCTTGCCTTGATGTTGATCTGCTGCAGGCATGCCCCCAGCGTCTCTTCCATGGAATCATCCTGCTGTGCAGGACTCTCTGGGCTAACTTCCCTCGCAGGCGAGAAGACCTCGTCTTCCCCAACTTCCCCACTGCCCTGAGTGGATTCTTGGTACTCCCCATATGGGAATTCAGGGTCAGGCCGTGGGGTAGTGTGCGAAGGCGTGGCGCTTTGCTCTGCTGAAGGCGGATGTGCAGAACTCAGTGGCGAAGATGGCAGTTCAGGACTCTGCGCTAGCGGTGATGACGGCAACTCTGAGCTCTGCACTGGTTCAGATGGTGAAGGGCTGTGCGCAGGCGATGCAGATGGCGACGAACCCTTCTTGGTCGACTCGTGGGACGCACGATCCGTTTCTTGACTCTCCACAGAGGGAGTCTTTGCTTTGCTTGGTTCGGCGGCCGTCTCGATACTCCACCGACGCTTCTTGGGTGTGCCTGCTGGTTCAGAAGGTCCAGCAGGGATTTCTGTGACAACCCTCCACTTCTTCCTACGGATCGGAAGCTTGGGAAGACGTCCGGTGCGTACAGCACCCTCATCTGCAAGGGTGAGAAGTGCTTCCCTCGCAGCCGCTTCAGCTGCGTCATCAGCCCTCTTCTTGGCTGCAGATCTTTCAGCCCGTGTGAACACCATTGTTGAGTCTTGGAGGTTTGGAGAGAAGGATCAAAGATGAAGAGAATCGCAGCTTTCTTGGAATTCAGAGAATGAGAGAATCGTATCGATCGAGCGCCTCCCAACGGATATAAAGGAAACGGCTAAATCCCAACGGCTATATTTTGCGGATCCTGCAATTCCAGCGCAATTCTAGGGATATTTTTTCATCAAAATGTCAAACTTTGCTCGCCCGTATCTTTTATTTGGCTCGATCGTTTCTTGATTTTTAAAGCTGGATTTACTCTCCTTGATTCCCTCTATCGATTCCCTGCAAAAAGAAATAAAAGCAACATCAAATTCGTAATTAAAATCATACAACAAAACACACAAACGATAACCGGAAAAACTCAAAAAAATAAACTAAGGCATGAGCCTTATGTCGACGAGCACAGCAATCACTCGTCCTCTCTCGTTCTCTTTTCATGCTTCAGTCAAGAGGAAGGCCGAGAGAGTCTTCACATCTCCTTCCTCATAGTAGTGCTTCAACCTTGCACCATTAACCATAAATGGTTGGCCCTGCTGCAAGTTCTTTATCTCTATGGCACCATGAACAAACACATTAGTAATCACAAATGGACCTGACCATCTAGACTTAAGTTTTCCTGGAAATAGTTTCAACCGTGAGTTAAACAACAATACAAGTTGACCCTTCTTAAAGTCCTTAACTCTAAGTCTACTATCATGCCAAATCTTGGTTTTCTCCTTATACATTTTAGCATTTTCATAGGCCATATGCCTAAGCTCATCAAGCTCATGTAATTGTAAAGACCTTAGTGTTCCTGCATCTTTTACACAAAAATTCAATTCCTTCATGGCCCAAAATGCTTTGTTTTCTAACTCAAGTGGTAAGTGACAAGTCTTGCCATATACCAGCCTATAAGGAGACATACCTAGGGGTGTCTTATATGCTGTCCTATAAGCCCAAAGTGCATCCTCAAGCTTGAAGGACCAGTCTTTCCTATTAGGTTTGACTACTTTTTCTAGGATGTTCTTAATTTCCCTATTTGAAATTTCAGCCTGTCCATTTGAGTGTGGGTGATAGGGGGTGGCTACTCTATGCCTAATGTTATATTTAGCCAACACTCTCTCCATAGGCTTGTTAATAAAATGTGACCCCTCATCACTAATGATGGCACGAGGTGTCCCAAACCTAGTAAAAATGTGCCTATGCAAGAAGTTGGTGACTGTTTTAGCATCATTATTAGGACATGCTTTGGCTTCTACCCACTTGGACACATAGTCTACTGCCACTAATATATAAAGGTTACCTGATGATGGAGGGAATGGCCCCATGAAGTCAATGCCCCACACATCAAAGAGCTCCAACTCTAAGATGTAGGTGAGGGGCATCTCATCCTTTCGACTGAGGTTACCTATTCTTTGGCATTCATCACAGCTGTGGGCATAGTTGTGGGCATCCTTGAAGATTGTTGGCCAATAGTAGCCACTCTGAAATACCTTTGCAGCTGTTCTTTGGCCACCAAAGTGTCCACCATAAGGAGATGCGTGACAGTGCTGCAGCACAGACTTCGCTTCAGCAGCTGAAACACACTTCCTCAGCAAGCCATCAGCACAGGTTCTGTAAAGTGTGGGGTCATCCCAGATGAATTTCCTTGCTTCATGAAGGAACCTCTTCTTCTCTTGTCCTCCCTTGAAAACTGGTAATACCTGTGATGCACGGAAGTTAGCAATGTCAGCAAACCAAGGTTCCTCATCGTTATCACGATGAGTCAAAACAAAGATATGTTCATCAATAAAAGCATCAGAAATTGCGGGATCCGCAATTTTTTCGCAATTGTGCTGCAATCGAGAAAGGTGATCTGCAACCACATTTTCACATCCCTTCTTGTCTCGAATGTCTAAATCAAACTCTTGCAGCAATAACACCCACCTAATCAACCTAGGCTTAGCATCAGCCTTCCTCATAAGATATTTCAAGGCAGAATGGTCAGTGTATACAATTGTCCTAGTGCCTACAATATAGTTCCTGAATTTCTCACAAGCAAACACTACAACAAGCATCTCTTTCTCAGTAGTTGTATAATTATATTGAGCCTCATTCAAGGTCTTACTAGCATAATAGACAGGGTGTGTGAGCTTGTCAATCTTCTGTCCTAACATGACCCCTACAGCATAGTCACTAGCATCACATAACATCTCGAATGGGAGATCCCAATCTGGCCCTACTATAACAGGTGTTGTAACTAGTGCTTTCTTAAGGGTGGTCCAGGCTACTACACATTCCTTAGAGAAGATGAATGGCCTATTTAGCTCTAGAAGCTCACATAGAGGCTTGGCTATCTTAGAAAAGTCCTTGATGAACCTTCTGTAGAAGCCAGCATGCCCTAAGAAACTCCTAATGGCCTTGACATTCTGAGGCTCTACCAACTTCTCTATGACTTCTATCTTGGCCCTATCGACCTCTACACCTGCCCTTGACACTCTATGACCTAAGACAATCCCTTCATCTACCATGAAGTGACACTTTTCCCAATTGAGGACTAGGTTGGTCTCCTCACACCTAGCCAGGACTTGTCCTAAGTTTTCTAGACAGTTGGTAAAGGAATCCCCAAAGACTGAGAAGTCATCCATGAATATTTCTATTATGGACTCATCCAACTCAGAGAAGATTGCCATCATGCACCTTTGGAAAGTTGCCGGTGCATTGCATAAGCCAAAAGGCATTCTGCGAAAGGCAAAAGTTCCAAAAGGGCAAGTGAAGGTAGTCTTCTCTTGGTCCTTAGGGTCTATAGTAATCTGATTATAGCCAGAATAACCATCTAAGAAACAATAGTAGGCTCTACGAGCTATTCTGTCTAACATCTGGTCAATGAATGGTAGAGGGAAGTGGTCTTTTTTAGTTTCTTTATTTAATTTCCTGTAATCCATGCACACTCTCCACCCTGTGACAGTCCTAGTTGGAATCAGTTCATTGTTCTCATTGACTACCACAGTCATCCCACCCTTTTTAGGTACACATTGGATAGGACTCACCCACTGGCTACTAGCTATGGGAAAGATCACACCAGCATCTAACCATTTTATTATTTCTTTCTTAACTACCTCTTTCATAGAGGGATTCAGCCTACGTTGATGATCTACTCTAGGTGTGTGCTCTTCCTCTAGTATAATCTTATGCATGCAATAAGAAGGGCTAATGCCTCTAATATCAGCAATAGTCCATGCAATAGCCTTCCTATGTTTCTTAAGCAGTAATATCAGTTCAACCTCATGCTTTCCACTTAGCTTAGAAGAAATGATAACAGGCAGAGTTTCATTACTCCCTAAATATGCATACTTGAGGTGAGTGGGTAGTGGTTTCAGTTCTAAAACAGGTGGATGCTCAATAGATGGCTTTAAAGGATTCACAGGTCTATCAGTTAGGTCTATATTCATACATACATGTTGTGGTTTATCTACAGGCATATCCATTATGTCAGATACATTCAAGTCAGCTACATCTAATCCTACATATTCATTAGCATGCTTGGTTAATAATACATGCTCCAATTGTTCTTCCATTAAAGAATCAACTACGTCCATGCTAGCACAGGATTCAAGGTCAGAGGGATACCTTAAAGCTTTATACACACTAAATTTCACCTCTTCATCATGAACCCTCATAGTGAGCTCACCTTTTTGGACGTCTATAAGTGCCCTACCTGTGGCTAGAAATGGTCTGCCTAGCAGGATGGGGACCTCCTTGTCTGCTTCATAATCCAGGATAATGAAATCTGCAAGGAAAATAAACTTGTCAACCTTTACTAAAATATCCTCAATTTTACCTTCTGGATATGCAATGGATCTGTCTGCTAGTTGTAAAGTGACAGTGGTTGGACGTGCTTCTCCTATTCCCAACTGGCGGAATAGGGATAGGGGCATGAGGTTTATGCTGGCGCCCAGGTCACAAAGCGCTCTGCCCACGTGCTTGCCTCCAAGTTCTACAGGTAAGGTGAAGGAACCAGGATCCTTCTCCTTCTTGGGCAGCTTGTTTTGGAGGATGGCACTGCACTCCTCAGTGAGGTTTACTGTTTCAAACTCACCAATTATTTTTTTGTTAGTAATAATATCCTTCAAAAACTTTACATATGAAGGCATAGACTGTAAAACTTCTACAAAAGGAATGTTGACATGCACTTGTTTAAGAATTTCTAAGAATTTATTAAAATGCACTTCCTGTTCCTGCTTCTTCTTAAGCCTTCGAGGATATGGAGGTGGTGGCACATATGCAGGCACGTCAGGACGCCTTAGGATAGGTGGAGGCCTTGGAATTTCTTCTATCTCCTCAATAATTGGCTCTAGCCTGGCTCCTGATGTGCTAGTTGGTGGTGGACTTTGGCTTGGCAGAGACTCCAGTGGAGCACTAGACTCAGTGTTCTCTACTCTCTTTGGTGTGTCCTTCGTGTTGCTCACCAAGGGTCTACCACTTCTAAGTTCAATTGCTTGAACTTGCTCTTTACCATCTCTCCTTGGCACCTCGGTATCAGCAGGGAGTCTACCTTGGGGCCTACTCTTGAGTTCATTGGCTAATTGGCCTATTTGGTTCTCTAGGCTCCTAAGAGTAGCTTGTTGGCTTTGAAGGGTAGCATCATTCTTAGCTATGTATTCCTTGAGTAAGTTTTCTACAGAAGATCCTACAGGTTGGTTGTATGGCTTTTGATACATGGATTGGTTATGTTGGGGAGTGAAACCAGGTGTTCCACTCGGTCTAGGCTGGTTAGGATTTTGGTTAGCATTTTGTTGTCCACCCCATGACAGGTTTGGGTGGTTCCTCCAACCAGGGTTGTAAGTATTGGAATAGGGGTTGTTCCTTGGCTGCTGCTGACTTCCAATGTAGCAGACTGAGGCTGGATTCCCAGGGCAGTACTCATACAGGTGCCCTTCCCCACAGAATCCACATATAAGTGCCTCACCTTGACTTGGTTGGGTGCCCATTGACATGGCGGTAGCGGTGTTGGCACTTGTTTGGAGATTGGCCTGAGCCATTTGCTTAACTAGGTTGGTCAGGGCATTTATTTGGGTGCTCATTGCACTTAGAGCATCCTTGTCTTGAGCTCTAGTTGGCTCAACTGGATCATCTGACCACCTACAGTGAGATGCTGAGATCTTCTCCAAGATCTCATAGGCCTCGTTGTAACTCTTGGACAACATGGAGCCTCCAGCGGATGAGTTTAAGACTTGTCTAGTGCTGGGATTGCATCCTTTGAAAAAGACCTCAATTTGGATACACCATGGGATACCATGATGTGGACATTTAAGAAGAAGATCTTTGAACCTTGTCCAAGCTTCGTGAAGAGATTCATTATCAGCTTGCTTGAACTTAACTATATCATCACGAAAGGTAGAATTCCTATCAGGTGGGAAGTATTTGACTAGGAATTTTTCTGCTAAATCTGTCCAATTGCGGACAGATCCAGAGGGTAATGAGTTCAACCATGTTTTGGCTTTGTCCCTCAAAGAGTAAGGGAACAAGTAAAGTCTCAAAGCTTCTTGGGACACTCCAGGGATGATGAATGTATCACTAACTCCTAAGAAGTTCCTAAGATGGTTGTGGGGGTCCTCATTTTCTATTCCAAAGAATTGTCCCACAGTGGACAACATTTGGAACATCACTGGCTTTAACTCGAATGAGTTGGCAGTGATTTCAGGACGGATTATGCTGGGGTTCAGCTCCCCAGGCATAGGTACTAGATATGAAAGGATGGCACTATTCTTATCATTCGCTATTTCGATGGGGTTGCGAATGACAGGTACCTGATTTGGAACTAACTCGTCCATTTCTTCGGTTTCAGCACTTATTTGGGGTATAGAGGGTTGTTTAAAGAGACGTTTCTTCGATTTGTTTCTAGCTCGAAGTGATCTTTCAGGCTCAGGGTCGAACTCTAAATTACTACGTGAACGCTCACTCATAAACTACCCTACTAGTACCTGTAAAAGAAATGAAAAGTAGATTAGTTTCAATAAATAATAAACTTGGTGTTTCAAACTTAACAGACTTCGTTTTCACTTAAAATAAGTCCCCGGCAGCGGCGCCAAAAACTTGTTGCGTGCTCAATGTGTTGAAATAATTAGGCAATAAAAGAGAGAGAGCACTCAGAACATGCAAGCATACATGATCTTATAGCAAGTAGTAAGTATATTTCATTCGTTTTCCCACAGAGACTTATTTTTAGCTATTCTCGAAGTGTTTTGTTAAGAAAGAAGGGGTGGATTTGATGGGGTAAAATTGGTTTTTAATTATCTAATTTTTGCTGAATGTGTAGAGGAATGCAACATAAACAAATGCAAGTTGAAATTAGACTCAAAGGACAAGAGATAGAATTAATAAACGAAGAAGAAAACAGCTCAACAGAATGGTAACTTAGCAGAATTGCGGACACCGCAATGTTATCGCAATTGTAAAAACAGCAAATGTGTGTAAAATGGAGAATTAAGGACTACTAACGACTATCCTATAGGCATTTTAATACGATTCCCAAGCATTAGATCAACTCTCTATGCATCAAACTCACTCTATCTCATGTATCGTCCGATTCCATGCATTAGATTCTTTAGTTTACTCAACTCAAAGTAAGGTCTTAAGCATCTTGTTAAAACAGAAGTGTTTAGTTTGTACTAGGGAAACGCCTATTCCTAGGCCGTTTCCTGGTTACCATGAAAGGCTAGCATGATTATACGACTCTGAACTCTTACTCCTTCCAGAGGTTAGGAGTTCTTTGGACAAAATGGATGGCCAATCGAAATTGCCCGTGGGATGAAGCTTACATACAATCAATGTTCGAGAGCTATCCTACATGCTTGGTTCACATTTTTTAGCCTATAGTTCTGTCATTAGCATGCCCCTAAGTGACTTAGCTACTCATGGATATATAGAGAACAGAAGTATAAGATAAAACAGACATGCTTAGAAGGGAAATGTACTCAAAACAGTAAGGCAAAACCGTAGCAGCAGAAGATGAAAACTGTGAAATGAAGACTTGTACTTTGATTACTTTGAATGTTGAACGAACAAATAGAAACTTAAAAGTGAATAACAGCAAGGCAGAAAGCAACGAAATGGAGTGTTCTAACTATTAGAAAGAGAACAATACAAAGCAGAAGTGTAAACTAGAAAAGGAAAGACAGAAAGCAGTAAATGTTGCTTGAAAGCCTCGTTGCAGTCGCCTCGAATGAAGGGGATGAAAGGTCAGCCCTGCTTGGATGAATCCAATCGAGAGAGAAGAAGAATCTCCTCTCCTTCCTATCAGATTATCGATTCCAACAGCTGAGACTCTCACTCCAACAGACGGCAAAGGGAAACAGGGAGAAAAGATGGACTGCGAGAAGGCTTCTACGCTTTCGGATGATGATGGAACCTCCGACTTTGACCCCCTTTTATAGTAGTTTGCAGGTGCGTTTGGGCCAAGGAGAACCATCAATCTTCAACGTCGTATATCAGAATGGATGGAGGAGAAAGAACGAATCCCTGAAACCACGGAAATTAACAGAAAAAGATCAGTCAACTTACGGTTTTCACTTGAATAATTGCGGCTTCAGCAATGTTTTCGCAATGCTGTCGCAATGCAGTTGTTTTCATTCTTTTCCTTCGTTTTTCAACCCTTTTCTTTTCTATTGTGCATAAGTCCTAATTTAGCTACGTTCTTCTCATTCTCATATTTAAGCATAGGTTTAGGCTAAATGCTATCAAAAACACCTAAAAGTGTACATCTTCTTAAGCTAAATGGGTCCTAAATAAGTCACTTTCAGAGACTTAACACACCCCCAAACTTAAGGTTTTTCTTATCCTCGAGCAATATATGGACTTTCCTAGGCTGCTGTTTCTTCTTCTTTAACCACTTACTAACTCCTTTATATTCTTGTCTATAGCAATGCTGTCCTGTGACACGCTTCTTAGTTTAAAACTACCCTCTTATCTAGCTTCTTCTGACTTTGCCTGCCTAACATTCCTTCTGTTTTCATTAACTCCCTACAACTGATCTATTTACTTTTGTCATATCATGCCACTATCCCTAAGGTTTCAAATTCTGCCTAGCTTTTACCTCAGACTCAGTACATGCTTCTAGCTTTTTTTTTAATGTGTCTAGGATTCCTTAGAGTCATGCCAGTCTTAGTATTAACGGTGACAGTAGTACTTTTAGAGAACAACCTAAACCCTGGCATCACTTCATTGGATAAACACTCATCTCCCTAAACAACCCTACAAGTTACAACTTTGTGCCTAGCTAATTGAGGATCAGAGTTCTTTTTAAATAGGACATCTAAGCCACAAAGTTATAACTCCTAGGTATACATTCTTCTTCCCAATTCTTTTCCCTTTTTCTTACTTAGGTGGAGCCTCTCCTTTGGTTGCCTTTTGATGCAATGCCACTTGTGGGTCACACACTTGGCACTGATTACTTAGCAACCTAAGAGAGACTCCCCTCTTTATTCTATTTTTCATTTTTTTCAGCTCATCATTTTTTTGTAAAGGAGAAGAAGAATGCTTATGTTTCTAAGGGAGAGAGGAATGTTCCTAGGCCTAGGGTGGCCTCCCCCAAACTTCAACTACTCATTGTCCCCAATGAGTGTCGGAGGTGGCACACCCCCAAACTTGTCCTAGAAGCATCTAGTCCAAGGTAAAACAAAGAGAATCTAAAGCCCTAGGCATAGACAAAACATTCGAATAGCAAATATCACAGCAGTAGTAATTTAAAAATAACAGACAGATTAAGGTCTTAAAGCTGTGCATGCTGAGCTATTTAGAGGTTAATCTCAACTATCAAATGGTGTCCTATAACACTCATCCAGCATGCATTTAGATAAGCTATATATAGTAGTCATGATAGCAGCAAAAGAAAGAATTTAAACAGATCACAGCCTAGCTAAACAGACAGTCCAAAACATGCTTTCAGTAATAAAAATTGCGGGTACCGCAATTATTTCGCAATTAAGTCAGGGCAGATATAACAGCGATTAAGGCCCCTAAGCATGCGTTTTCCCGTCATTCAAGCTATCTAAAAATAAAGCTAAACTATCCTACCTAGTCATCTAGCATCAGACTATACTAAACATAATTAAAGACATAAAACTAAGCATCTAAAACAGATCAAAATTATACTGAAAACAGCATACTTCACATGGTCTATCAGAAAGCAGAAAATTGTTTTTTTTTTTTTTTTCCTAAGGGAACAGCAATACTCCCTTTAGTGCAATCCAAACCAGCACTCAAACATCTTCATCCTCATCAGGCTGTCGTGGGCGTGGAGGCACCCATGGAGTCAGGAGATTGGTGGGGAAGTCAGGGAAGATGCAGCCTAGCTGGTCTGCCACCTCTTTGTCCCGTGCCTGCGCATACGTGGCCCATTGAGCCATCCTCCTCTGCATATCCATTAGGCAGGCCATGGATAGGGACTGATCAGCAGCCAGCCTATCCAGTTCAAACTCCATATTCCCCTTTCTCTTCAGCCTCAGGCTAGCAGGCAGCTCCAAGTGGCCCGTGTAAGCCATCTGCTGCTCCATGCGCTCAGTGGGGACTCCTGCAAGCAAACATAATTTGGTTATGGTGTTAGGGAAAAACAGTGGTCCCTTACCTTTCTTGGCGCACTCAGCAATAGCAGCAGTGATGACTTCTCCCACGTTGATCGTGAGACCTCTCATTATCGCATACACCAGCAGCGATCGGCTCTGGTTGATTGTAGTCTCGTGAGTCACTGGGGACAATCTCCTTCTCACGAATGAAAACCAACCAGCCGCCTTAGCCGTGAGGTTGGCACTCATGAGAGTGTGCCTCCCATTGCGTGACACGATCCAGGAAGCTTCAGGCTGGCCAATGGTCCGAATGGCCTCTTCCAAAACTGCCTCAGTAGGCTCATCAACAATCCGTGCATAATCTGTATGTGTTTGGCCCCTGAGACCATAGGCTTTGTTGATGGCCTTGGCTGAGAAATCCACTTCTACCCCTCTGACCACAGACAGGCCATCCTCAGGGCTGAGCACATTGGCGTAGAAATCATACACCATGCTCGTGTAGGCTGGATTAGGCGGTCTGCAAAATTCCTCTCAGCCGTGGTTTATCACTCCTGCGCGCAAGAACTGCGGCAGGTCAGCAGGCCGGTCGAGGAAGCCTTTCTCGTGCAGCAACTCCCTCTTCCTTAGCTCAGCACCCCTGGACTCAGCATCAGAGGAAACATACCTCACTGACTGAGGCTCATCTTCAGGGTAGAGCTTGGCCTTCCCTTTATCAGTTGGCTTGGCTGACTCGGCAGCCTCAACCTTGAGTCGTTTAAGCGAAGGCTCAGTGCTCTCCTTTTCTGAGGAAGGCGCCCTCTTGGCCTTCTTCTTTTTCAGCTTCTTGGAACGTTTGGCCTTGAGAATCTTGGCCTTCTTCTTCTTCTTGAGCCTTGCCTTGATGTTGATCTGCTGCAGGCATGCCCCCAGCGTCTCTTCCATGGAATCATCCTGCTGTGCAGGACTCTCTGGGCTAACTTCCCTCGCAGGCGAGAAGACCTCGTCTTCCCCAACTTCCCCACTGCCCTGAGTGGATTCTTGGTACTCCCCATATGGGAATTCAGGGTCAGGCCGTGGGGTAGTGTGCGAAGGCGTGGCGCTTTGCTCTGCTGAAGGCGGATGTGCAGAACTCAGTGGCGAAGATGGCAGTTCAGGACTCTGCGCTAGCGGTGATGACGGCAACTCTGAGCTCTGCACTGGTTCAGATGGTGAAGGGCTGTGCGCAGGCGATGCAGATGGCGACGAACCCTTCTTGGTCGACTCGTGGGACGCACGATCCGTTTCTTGACTCTCCACAGAGGGAGTCTTTGCTTTGCTTGGTTCGGCGGCCGTCTCGATACTCCACCGACGCTTCTTGGGTGTGCCTGCTGGTTCAGAAGGTCCAGCAGGGATTTCTGTGACAACCCTCCACTTCTTCCTACGGATCGGAAGCTTGGGAAGACGTCCGGTGCGTACAGCACCCTCATCTGCAAGGGTGAGAAGTGCTTCCCTCGCAGCCGCTTCAGCTGCGTCATCAGCCCTCTTCTTGGCTGCAGATCTTTCAGCCCGTGTGAACACCATTGTTGAGTCTTGGAGGTTTGGAGAGAAGGATCAAAGATGAAGAGAATCGCAGCTTTCTTGGAATTCAGAGAATGAGAGAATCGTATCGATCGAGCGCCTCCCAACGGATATAAAGGAAACGGCTAAATCCCAACGGCTATATTTTGCGGATCCTGCAATTCCAGCGCAATTCTAGGGATATTTTTTCATCAAAATGTCAAACTTTGCTCGCCCGTATCTTTTATTTGGCTCGATCGTTTCTTGATTTTTAAAGCTGGATTTACTCTCCTTGATTCCCTCTATCGATTCCCTGCAAAAAGAAATAAAAGCAACATCAAATTCGTAATTAAAATCATACAACAAAACACACAAACGATAACCGGAAAAACTCAAAAAAATAAACTAAGGCATGAGCCTTATGTCGACGAGCACAGCAATCACTCGTCCTCTCTCGTTCTCTTTTCATGCTTCAGTCAAGAGGAAGGCCGAGAGAGTCTTCACATCTCCTTCCTCATAGTAGTGCTTCAACCTTGCACCATTAACCATAAATGGTTGGCCCTGCTGCAAGTTCTTTATCTCTATGGCACCATGAACAAACACATTAGTAATCACAAATGGACCTGACCATCTAGACTTAAGTTTTCCTGGAAATAGTTTCAACCGTGAGTTAAACAACAATACAAGTTGACCCTTCTTAAAGTCCTTAACTCTAAGTCTACTATCATGCCAAATCTTGGTTTTCTCCTTATACATTTTAGCATTTTCATAGGCCATATGCCTAAGCTCATCAAGCTCATGTAATTGTAAAGACCTTAGTGTTCCTGCATCTTTTACACAAAAATTCAATTCCTTCATGGCCCAAAATGCTTTGTTTTCTAACTCAAGTGGTAAGTGACAAGTCTTGCCATATACCAGCCTATAAGGAGACATACCTAGGGGTGTCTTATATGCTGTCCTATAAGCCCAAAGTGCATCCTCAAGCTTGAAGGACCAGTCTTTCCTATTAGGTTTGACTACTTTTTCTAGGATGTTCTTAATTTCCCTATTTGAAATTTCAGCCTGTCCATTTGAGTGTGGGTGATAGGGGGTGGCTACTCTATGCCTAATGTTATATTTAGCCAACACTCTCTCCATAGGCTTGTTAATAAAATGTGACCCCTCATCACTAATGATGGCACGAGGTGTCCCAAACCTAGTAAAAATGTGCCTATGCAAGAAGTTGGTGACTGTTTTAGCATCATTATTAGGACATGCTTTGGCTTCTACCCACTTGGACACATAGTCTACTGCCACTAATATATAAAGGTTACCTGATGATGGAGGGAATGGCCCCATGAAGTCAATGCCCCACACATCAAAGAGCTCCAACTCTAAGATGTAGGTGAGGGGCATCTCATCCTTTCGACTGAGGTTACCTATTCTTTGGCATTCATCACAGCTGTGGGCATAGTTGTGGGCATCCTTGAAGATTGTTGGCCAATAGTAGCCACTCTGAAATACCTTTGCAGCTGTTCTTTGGCCACCAAAGTGTCCACCATAAGGAGATGCGTGACAGTGCTGCAGCACAGACTTCGCTTCAGCAGCTGAAACACACTTCCTCAGCAAGCCATCAGCACAGGTTCTGTAAAGTGTGGGGTCATCCCAGATGAATTTCCTTGCTTCATGAAGGAACCTCTTCTTCTCTTGTCCTCCCTTGAAAACTGGTAATACCTGTGATGCACGGAAGTTAGCAATGTCAGCAAACCAAGGTTCCTCATCGTTATCACGATGAGTCAAAACAAAGATATGTTCATCAATAAAAGCATCAGAAATTGCGGGATCCGCAATTTTTTCGCAATTGTGCTGCAATCGAGAAAGGTGATCTGCAACCACATTTTCACATCCCTTCTTGTCTCGAATGTCTAAATCAAACTCTTGCAGCAATAACACCCACCTAATCAACCTAGGCTTAGCATCAGCCTTCCTCATAAGATATTTCAAGGCAGAATGGTCAGTGTATACAATTGTCCTAGTGCCTACAATATAGTTCCTGAATTTCTCACAAGCAAACACTACAACAAGCATCTCTTTCTCAGTAGTTGTATAATTATATTGAGCCTCATTCAAGGTCTTACTAGCATAATAGACAGGGTGTGTGAGCTTGTCAATCTTCTGTCCTAACATGACCCCTACAGCATAGTCACTAGCATCACATAACATCTCGAATGGGAGATCCCAATCTGGCCCTACTATAACAGGTGTTGTAACTAGTGCTTTCTTAAGGGTGGTCCAGGCTACTACACATTCCTTAGAGAAGATGAATGGCCTATTTAGCTCTAGAAGCTCACATAGAGGCTTGGCTATCTTAGAAAAGTCCTTGATGAACCTTCTGTAGAAGCCAGCATGCCCTAAGAAACTCCTAATGGCCTTGACATTCTGAGGCTCTACCAACTTCTCTATGACTTCTATCTTGGCCCTATCGACCTCTACACCTGCCCTTGACACTCTATGACCTAAGACAATCCCTTCATCTACCATGAAGTGACACTTTTCCCAATTGAGGACTAGGTTGGTCTCCTCACACCTAGCCAGGACTTGTCCTAAGTTTTCTAGACAGTTGGTAAAGAAATCCCCAAAGACTGAGAAGTCATCCATGAATATTTCTATTATGGACTCATCCAACTCAGAGAAGATTGCCATCATGCACCTTTGGAAAGTTGCCGGTGCATTGCATAAGCCAAAAGGCATTCTGCGAAAGGCAAAAGTTCCAAAAGGGCAAGTGAAGGTAGTCTTCTCTTGGTCCTTAGGGTCTATAGTAATCTGATTATAGCCAGAATAACCATCTAAGAAACAATAGTAGGCTCTACGAGCTATTCTGTCTAACATCTGGTCAATGAATGGTAGAGGGAAGTGGTCTTTTTTAGTTTCTTTATTTAATTTCCTGTAATCCATGCACACTCTCCACCCTGTGACAGTCCTAGTTGGAATCAGTTCATTGTTCTCATTGACTACCACAGTCATCCCACCCTTTTTAGGTACACATTGGATAGGACTCACCCACTGGCTACTAGCTATGGGAAAGATCACACCAGCATCTAACCATTTTATTATTTCTTTCTTAACTACCTCTTTCATAGAGGGATTCAGCCTACGTTGATGATCTACTCTAGGTGTGTGCTCTTCCTCTAGTATAATCTTATGCATGCAATAAGAAGGGCTAATGCCTCTAATATCAGCAATAGTCCATGCAATAGCCTTCCTATGTTTCTTAAGCAGTAATATCAGTTCAACCTCATGCTTTCCACTTAGCTTAGAAGAAATGATAACAGGCAGAGTTTCATTACTCCCTAAATATGCATACTTGAGGTGAGTGGGTAGTGGTTTCAGTTCTAAAACAGGTGGATGCTCAATAGATGGCTTTAAAGGATTCACAGGTCTATCAGTTAGGTCTATATTCATACATACATGTTGTGGTTTATCTACAGGCATATCCATTATGTCAGATACATTCAAGTCAGCTACATCTAATCCTACATATTCATTAGCATGCTTGGTTAATAATACATGCTCCAATTGTTCTTCCATTAAAGAATCAACTACGTCCATGCTAGCACAGGATTCAAGGTCAGAGGGATACCTTAAAGCTTTATACACACTAAATTTCACCTCTTCATCATGAACCCTCATAGTGAGCTCACCTTTTTGGACGTCTATAAGTGCCCTACCTGTGGCTAGAAATGGTCTGCCTAGCAGGATGGGGACCTCCTTGTCTGCTTCATAATCCAGGATAATGAAATCTGCAAGGAAAATAAACTTGTCAACCTTTACTAAAATATCCTCAATTTTACCTTCTGGATATGCAATGGATCTGTCTGCTAGTTGTAAAGTGACAGTGGTTGGACGTGCTTCTCCTATTCCCAACTGGCGGAATAGGGATAGGGGCATGAGGTTTATGCTGGCGCCCAGGTCACAAAGCGCTCTGCCCACGTGCTTGCCTCCAAGTTCTACAGGTAAGGTGAAGGAACCAGGATCCTTCTCCTTCTTGGGCAGCTTGTTTTGGAGGATGGCACTGCACTCCTCAGTGAGGTTTACTGTTTCAAACTCACCAATTATTTTTTTGTTAGTAATAATATCCTTCAAAAACTTTACATATGAAGGCATAGACTGTAAAACTTCTACAAAAGGAATGTTGACATGCACTTGTTTAAGAATTTCTAAGAATTTATTAAAATGCACTTCCTGTTCCTGCTTCTTCTTAAGCCTTCGAGGATATGGAGGTGGTGGCACATATGCAGGCACGTCAGGACGCCTTAGGATAGGTGGAGGCCTTGGAATTTCTTCTATCTCCTCAATAATTGGCTCTAGCCTGGCTCCTGATGTGCTAGTTGGTGGTGGACTTTGGCTTGGCAGAGACTCCAGTGGAGCACTAGACTCAGTGTTCTCTACTCTCTTTGGTGTGTCCTTCGTGTTGCTCACCAAGGGTCTACCACTTCTAAGTTCAATTGCTTGAACTTGCTCTTTACCATCTCTCCTTGGCACCTCGGTATCAGCAGGGAGTCTACCTTGGGGCCTACTCTTGAGTTCATTGGCTAATTGGCCTATTTGGTTCTCTAGGCTCCTAAGAGTAGCTTGTTGGCTTTGAAGGGTAGCATCATTCTTAGCTATGTATTCCTTGAGTAAGTTTTCTACAGAAGATCCTACAGGTTGGTTGTATGGCTTTTGATACATGGATTGGTTATGTTGGGGAGTGAAACCAGGTGTTCCACTCGGTCTAGGCTGGTTAGGATTTTGGTTAGCATTTTGTTGTCCACCCCATGACAGGTTTGGGTGGTTCCTCCAACCAGGGTTGTAAGTATTGGAATAGGGGTTGTTCCTTGGCTGCTGCTGACTTCCAATGTAGCAGACTGAGGCTGGATTCCCAGGGCAGTACTCATACAGGTGCCCTTCCCCACAGAATCCACATATAAGTGCCTCACCTTGACTTGGTTGGGTGCCCATTGACATGGCGGTAGCGGTGTTGGCACTTGTTTGGAGATTGGCCTGAGCCATTTGCTTAACTAGGTTGGTCAGGGCATTTATTTGGGTGCTCATTGCACTTAGAGCATCCTTGTCTTGAGCTCTAGTTGGCTCAACTGGATCATCTGACCACCTACAGTGAGATGCTGAGATCTTCTCCAAGATCTCATAGGCCTCGTTGTAACTCTTGGACAACATGGAGCCTCCAGCGGATGAGTTTAAGACTTGTCTAGTGCTGGGATTGCATCCTTTGAAAAAGACCTCAATTTGGATACACCATGGGATACCATGATGTGGACATTTAAGAAGAAGATCTTTGAACCTTGTCCAAGCTTCGTGAAGAGATTCATTATCAGCTTGCTTGAACTTAACTATATCATCACGAAAGGTAGAATTCCTATCAGGTGGGAAGTATTTGACTAGGAATTTTTCTGCTAAATCTGTCCAATTGCGGACAGATCCAGAGGGTAATGAGTTCAACCATGTTTTGGCTTTGTCCATCAAAGAGTAAGGGAACAAGTAAAGTCTCAAAGCTTCTTGGGACACTCCAGGGATGATGAATGTATCACTAACTCCTAAGAAGTTCCTAAGATGGTTGTGGGGGTCCTCATTTTCTATTCCAAAGAATTGTCCCACAGTGGACAACATTTGGAACATCACTGGCTTTAACTCGAATGAGTTGGCAGTGATTTCAGGACGGATTATGCTGGGGTTCAGCTCCCCAGGCATAGGTACTAGATATGAAAGGATGGCACTATTCTTATCATTCGCTATTTCGATGGGGTTGCGAATGACAGGTACCTGATTTGGAACTAACTCGTCCATTTCTTCGGTTTCAGCACTTATTTGGGGTATAGAGGGTTGTTTAAAGAGACGTTTCTTCGCTTTGTTTCTAGCTCGAAGTGATCTTTCAGGCTCAGGGTCGAACTCTAAATTACTACGTGAACGCTCACTCATAAACTACCCTACTAGTACCTGTAAAAGAAATGAAAAGTAGATTAGTTTCAATAAATAATAAACTTGGTGTTTCAAACTTAACAGACTTCGTTTTCACTTAAAATAAGTCCCCGGCAGCGGCGCCAAAAACTTGTTGCGTGCTCAATGTGTTGAAATAATTAGGCAATAAAAGAGAGAGAGCACTCAGAACATGCAAGCATACATGATCTTATAGCAAGTAGTAAGTATATTTCATTCGTTTTCCCACAGAGACTTATTTTTAGCTATTCTCGAAGTGTTTTGTTAAGAAAGAAGGGGTGGATTTGATGGGGTAAAATTGGTTTTTAATTATCTAATTTTTGCTGAATGTGTAGAGGAATGCAACATAAACAAATGCAAGTTGAAATTAGACTCAAAGGACAAGAGATGGAATTAATAAACGAAGAAGAAAACAGCTCAACAGAATGGTAACTTAGCAGAATTGCGGACACCGCAATGTTATCGCAATTGTAAAAATAGCAAATGTGTGTAAAATGGAGAATTAAGGACTACTAACGACTATCCTATAGGCATTTTAATACGATTCCCAAGCATTAGATCAACTCTCTATGCATCAAACTCACTCTATCTCATGTATCGTCCGATTCCATGCATTAGATTCTTTAGTTTACTCAACTCAAAGTAAGGTCTTAAGCATCTTGTTAAAACAGAAGTGTTTAGTTTGTACTAGGGAAACGCCTATTCCTAGGCCGTTTCCTGGTTACCATGAAAGGCTAGCATGATTATACGACTCTGAACTCTTACTCCTTCCAGAGGTTAGGAGTTCTTTGGACAAAATGGATGGCCAATCGAAATTGCCCGTGGGATGAAGCTTACATACAATCAATGTTCGAGAGCTATCCTACATGCTTGGTTCACATTTTTTAGCCTATAGTTCTGTCATTAGCATGCCCCTAAGTGACTTAGCTACTCATGGATATATAGAGAACAGAAGTATAAGATAAAACAGACATGCTTAGAAGGGAAATGTACTCAAAACAGTAAGGCAAAACCGTAGCAGCAGAAGATGAAAACTGTGAAATGAAGACTTGTACTTTGATTACTTTGAATGTTGAACGAACAAATAGAAACTTAAAAGTGAATAACAGCAAGGCAGAAAGCAACGAAATGGAGTGTTCTAACTATTAGAAAGAGAACAATACAAAGCAGAAGTGTAAACTAGAAAAGGAAAGACAGAAAGCAGTAAATGTTGCTTGAAAGCCTCGTTGCAGTCGCCTCGAATGAAGGGGATGAAAGGTCAGCCCTGCTTGGATGAATCCAATCGAGAGAGAAGAAGAATCTCCTCTCCTTCCTATCAGATTATCGATTCCAACAGCTGAGACTCTCACTCCAACAGACGGCAAAGGGAAACAGGGAGAAAAGATGGACTGCGAGAAGGCTTCTACGCTTTCGGATGATGATGGAACCTCCGACTTTGACCCCCTTTTATAGTAGTTTGCAGGTGCGTTTGGGCCAAGGAGAACCATCAATCTTCAACGTCGTATATCAGAATGGATGGAGGAGAAAGAACGAATCCCTGAAACCACGGAAATTAACAGAAAAAGATCAGTCAACTTACGGTTTTCACTTGAATAATTGCGGCTTCAGCAATGTTTTCGCAATGCTGTCGCAATGCAGTTGTTTTCATTCTTTTCCTTCGTTTTTCAACCCTTTTCTTTTCTATTGTGCATAAGTCCTAATTTAGCTACCTTCTTCTCATTCTCATATTTAAGCATAGGTTTAGGCTAAATGCTATCAAAAACACCTAAAAGTGTACATTTTCTTAAGCTAAATGGGTCCTAAATAAGTCACTTTCAGAGACTTAACAACGCTGCCCTAGCGTCTCGACGCCATCGCGAGGCGCGCGCAGATTACTTAGGTCGTAGCGTCGCGACGCTGCCCTAGCGTCTCGACGCTACGACGATTTTAAAGGGCTGTAAGACGATTTTTGCAGCCAATTCTTTACCAATTTTTAGAACTTCATCTTCTTCCTCTCGGCTTTTCCCCATTTTTTACCTTTGCTCCGCCATTTGTGGCATGTTTTGGAGCTCTTAATTTGTTTTAGCTTAGAGATGACTTCCATGGCCTTCCTTGGAGCGGTGATGACAATTCGTCCCATGGACGGCTAAGGTATAGTGAGCGGTTTGGGATAATTTGAGGGATAATTTGTTAGACTTTTATGCTTTGATAATTCATGCTTTAATTTCCGACTTGGTGGCTGATTTGTATGCATTTATTATTCTTGCTTCATCCTATGCATGTGGTAGATTTCGCCGACTGACAATCGTGTTTTCTAGCATTTTGTTAGAGTTAAAGAGTAGCGATGCCGTGCCTCTCACTATTCGATTAGTAACACAGAATAATAAAACTAAACCGGAGTATCGAGTCATGCATGATAATTGTTGGTTACATACAGCGTTGGCGGGTAGCCAGTTAGCAATTAGATTATGTGATCGAATGTCTGTCGCGGTATGCTAGTGACTATTTAGAGTCAATTTGGGGCTGATCACCCTAATGCAACTTTAGATACTGTTTAATTAGAATTTTGTGGTCTAATTAATTGCTATGGAGCCGGTTACACTTGGGGCTTCCCGGGTAACTGACCGCGTGTATTACAAACTGCTAGCCTTAGGATTGTATTAAATGATAAGTGTAGAATGTCTAACAAAGAAATCCCGAAGATCCCCAAACCGTACACTCGTCTCTCTTTCTCTCTTTTATTTCTCCGTTAGCGTTATTTCTCTTATTTGCAAGCTTAAACGTCCCCCCGCTACAAGAACCCAATTAATCAATTAATTTCAAGTTCAATTTAATTTCAATCATAACCTTCTCCGTGGATCGACCCTGTTACCACTAGCTGCAAAGCTTTGGTCAATAGGCTTATAAATCGTATTTTGGCAAGCCTCGACAGCTTGAGATTTAACGATCATTAAAAAAGATTGTTCACCACTAAGCACCAATGGCCTTCTCCACTGATGTCCCCATCGGTTGGTTGTTGACATATTGTTTCTGATATGGGAGTTGGTTACCTTGAGTGTGTTGAGTGAACCCAGGTGGTCCACTTGGGCTGTTTTGATTTGGCACCTGGCTTGTGCTTTGTTGTCCACTCCACGAGAAATTTGGGTGGCTTCTCCAGCCAGGGTTATATGTATTTGAGTAGGGGTTGTTCCTTGGTTGTTGTTGACTTCCAACATAGCACACCGAAGCTGGATTAGCAAGGCAATAGTCATATACATGCCCTTCTCCACAAAATCCACAAACTAGTGCGTCCACTTGGTTTGCTACTGATGTGCTCGTTGAAACAGCTGCCACTGTGTTGACACTTTGTTGAAGGTTAGTTTGAGCCATTTGCCTCACCAGGTTGGTCAGAGCATTGATCTGGCTGCTCATTGCGCTAAGTGCATCCATGTCTTGAGCCTTCCTTCTGTTTGGCTCTATAGGATCATCTGACCACCGACAATGTGATGTTGAGATTTTCTCCAGAATCTCATAGGCTTCGTTATAGCTCTTTGATAGCATCGAACCTCCAGCTAAGGAATTCAAGACTTGCCTCGTGCTGGGGTTGCATGCTTTGAAGAATACTTCAATCTGAATACACCATGGCAGACCATACAGCTATTCAATCAAAGCATGCAGTTACATCACAAGGCAGGGACGTAAAGAAGTGGCAACAATGCTAGTTTTACAAAGCAAACGCAACACTAAGGAGAATTTATGCAAGATAACAGGATTAGCATGCACGAGAGAGTGACATGCTTCTTGAATGATGGACAACAATGGATGCAAAAGGCAATTTCATTAATAGATCATGCAAGGGTACACTAACTACCCTAACTATTCTAACTACTTGGGCCCAACGGGCAATCATAACAACAAAGAATTAAACTAAATTACTCTATCCTAAAAAAAGTAAACAGACAGATATTGTTGGGGGGGGGGGGGTAACAGGGTTATCAGAAGCAGATTTAAGACAGGGAACGACAACTTCCCCGAACGATTCTAGTCTTCTCATTCCTCTTCATCATCAACGCGTGAAGCCACCCACGACTGAAGAAGCTCCACACGGAAATCAGGCAATTGGCATTGGAAGTGGGCGTTGAGGGCTTCGTCCCTTGCTTTGGCAAAGAGAGCCCACTTGAGTTGCTTTTGCTGCAAATCTGCTACCTGAGATGCTACAGTGCATTGCATATTCGCCAGATTGCTCAGCTCAATCTCCATATTTCCCTTATTGCGCAGCTTCAACTGCATTGGCAGCTCTATATGTCCGGTATAAGGTAATTTTTTCTCTTCAGCTGAGACTTTTACTCCTGCAAGCAAACACAATTTTGTAATCGTGTTAGGGAAAAATAATTGCTCATTTTATTTCTTGGAACACTACTTAATGGAGCTGCAGATGACTTCGCCAACATTGATTGTGAATCCCTTCATAATTGCATACAACATGAAGGTGCGGTTCAGGTTAATTGATGTCTCGTGGGTAACCGGGAGCAAACGTCTCTTCAGCAGCGCAAACCATACGCCAGCCTTGTCCTTCAAGTGGGAATTCAGCAAGGTATGCTTCCCTTGCTTGGAAACTGACCATTGAGCCTGTGGGTTTCCGACTTCATTCAGGGCGGCTTCCAGCACTACTTCTAATGGATTTTCAATGAGCAATGCATACTCCGACTTTTGCTGGTTTGACAAAGCGTACGCATCGTTCATGGCCTTTGGGGAGAAGTCAACCTACACTCCTCGCACCACTGAATACGCTCCTTCCTCTGTTTCAATGTTGGCATAAAAGTCATACACCATGTCTGGATAGGCTGCTATAGGAGGTTGACAGAACTTGGTCCACCCATGGTTGATAATTCCCGCCCTAAAAAGTTGAGGGAGGTCGTTTAACGCGTCCAGAAATCCCTTTTCGTGAAGCAGGTCCCTCGTCCATAAGATTGCTCCGCGCGCGTGTGCCTCAACAGATATATATCGTTCGGGTGGCGTTGCTTCATCTTCGCTGAACACTTTGCCTTCCCTTTTTCCCTCGTTTTTGCGGCTTCCACAGCTTCAGCATTGACGCTCATCTTTTGCCCTGGCAACGGTTCTTTAAGCGAAACTTTTCTTGAAGGATTTGGCCGTTTGGCCTTGATCACGAGCATCTTCTTTCTCTTTCTTTTGGGATCCTCGTCTGTTTCTGCTCCCAATTCAGCATCTAGCTCTTCTACTAGAGCGACAATCCTTCAACGCTCTTCTTCTTGGTCTTCCTCTTCAATACTCACCTTCTCGGCTGCTCCATCTTCTTTTTCTGGGCTTTTGGCTATCTCTTCCCTCGGTCATTCTTCAAATCCTTCGTCTCCGACAACCTCACTGATTAAGTCAGGTTGGCGCATTGGCGAAATATCAATCTAGGACCGCTTCTTTGACGTCATAGACGAAGGGCTCTGCAGTTCTTGGATTGAAGGGGCTGCTGATGGCGAGTCTTGGCTCTGCCCTTCCTTTCTCCTTTGATTTTTGACCTTTTTGCTCTTTTTCAACTTACCGCTCGCTCCATCCTTCTGTGTGGACGGAATCGAAAGCTCTAGCTTTGCTGCCGCAGATGCTTCTGCAGCCGTTGGCGCCAACAGCGCGGTGGTACTAACGAGAGTCAGTTCGCCCACAGCTGCTGCTTCTTTCCTTTCGCTCTCAAGCTCCCTACTTCCTTTGGAGCATTTGGTTGCTGACGATGATGATCGCAGCGACTCCCTAGTCGACACCATTTTGGTGCTTGGTGAAAGCTCCGATTTTTGGCTTAGGGTTTTGAGAGTATATCCGGACGGCAGGTCGAAAGATTTTTCTTTCTAGGAAGGTTTAAAATATGAAAGCGTATTTTGGAGAGTGGAAAAGAGAGGCTTTTATAGATTTTCAAAGCTGAAGAGTTGTTTGTTGCTGTTATCATTAGGTCGACAATCTCTCACCCAATGAGGTGCTTGAAAAAGTTACCGTTGGGATTTTACCGGTTATGGTAAAAACGCAACGTTCGCTCAACGTCACATCTTGCTGAATCTCTGCAGCCGATTGCTTTTGCTCCCTCTTTAAATTTTGTTCTACCCGTTAGTCCTTTTTACTGCCCTCTTGGCAATTACTCCCTTCATAAAAAAGAAATCAATAATTAAATGTCAAAACTTAAATTAAATTCAAAAAAATTAACGAACTAAAATGAAATTAACATAGCTGGAGTAATAAAAGTTATCATCTTTTCCAATTTGGTGCTCCCTCGTCCCTTCTAAGAGGATTAAACCTCTGTTAAGAGGAACGCTGAGAGCGTCCTCTGCTCCTCTTCTCCATAGAAATGCTTCAATCTTGCGCCATTTAAAAGGAACGGATCTCCCTTCTCTGGATGTTGTATCTCTATGGAACCATAGGTGAAGAAGACCTTGGATACAATGAATGGTCCTGACCATCTTGACTTCAGCTTTCCTAGAAAAAGCTTTAATCCTGAATTAAACAACAAAACTTTCTGACCCTTGTTAAGTCTCTGAAAGTGACTTATTTAGGACCCATTTAGCTTAAGAAGATATACACTTTTAGGTGTTTTTGATAGCATTTAGCCTAAACCTATGCTTAAATATGAAAATAAGAAGAAGGTAGCTAAATTAGGACTTATGCACAATAGGGAAGAAAAGGGTTGAAAACCGAAGGAAAAGAATGAAAAAATCGCATTGCGACAGCATTGCGAAAACATTGCTGAGGCCGCAATTATTCAAGTGAAAACCGTAAGTTGACTGTTCCTTTTCTGTTAATTTCCGTAATTTCAGGGACTCGTTCTTTCTCCTCCATCCATTCTGATATATGACGTTGAAGATTGATGGTTCTCCTTGGCCCAAACGCACCTGCAAACTACTATAAAAGGGGGCCAAAGTCGGAGGTTTGATCATGATCCGAAAGCGTAGAAGCCTTCTCACAGTCCACTTTTTCTCCCCGTTTTCCTTTGCCGTCTGTTGGAGTGAGAGTCTCAGCTGTTGGAATCGATAATCTGATAGGAAGGAGAGGAGATTCTTCTTCTCTCTCGATTGGATTCATCCAAGCAAGGCTGACCTTTCATCCCCTTCATTCGAGGCGACTGCAACGAAGCTTCAAGCACCATTTTACTGTTTTCTGTCGTTCTTCTTCTAATGTCCAGCTTTAATCATTGTTGTTCCTAGTTTAGTGTTTTAGTTACTGCATTTCGTTGTTGTCTGTCTTTGAATTATTTCCTTTAAGTTTCCTTTGTTCGTTCAAACCTTCAAAGTAATCAAAATACAATTCTGCATTTCACAGTTTTCATCTTCTGCTGCTACGGTTTTGTCTTACTGTTTTGAGTACATTTCCCTTCTAAGCATGTCTGTTTCATCTTACATTTCTGTTCTCTATATATCCATGAGTAGCTAAGTCACTTAGGGGCATGCTAATGACAGAACTATAGGCTAAAAAACGTAAACCAAGCATGTAGGATAGCTTTCGAAGCATTGTTTGTATGTGAGCTTCATCCCACGGGCAATTTCGATTGGCCATCCATTTTGTCCAAAGAATTCCTAACCTCTGGAAGGAGTAAGAGTTCAGAGTCGTATAATCATGCTAGCCTTTCATGGTAACCAGGAAGCGGCCTAGGAATAGGCGTTTCCCTAGTACAAACTAAACACTTCTGTTTTAACAAGATGATTAAGTCCTTACTTTGAGTCGAGTAAACTTAAGAGTCTAATGCATGGAATCGGACGATACATGAGATAGAGTGAGTTTGATGCATAGAGAGTAGATCCAGTGCTTGAGAATCGTATAAAAAGGCCTATAGGATAGTCATTAGTAGCCCTTAATTCACCCATTTACACACTTTCGCTGCTGTTTAATTGCGGAAACATTGCGGTCCTCGCAATTCTGCTAAGTTTTCATTCTGTTTAGCTGTTTTCTTCTTCGTTTATTAATTCCATCTCTTGTCTTTTGAGTCTAATTTCAACTTGCATTTGTTTATGTTATATTCCTTTATACATTCAGCAAAAATTAGATAATTAAAAACCAATTTTACCCCATCAAATCCACCCCTTCTTTCTTAACAAATACACTTCGTAAATAGCTAAAAATAAGTCTCTGTGGAAAAAACGAATGAAATATACTTACTACTTGCTGTGAGACCATGTATGCTTGCATGTTCTAAGTGCTCTCTCTTTCTTATTTCTTATTTTTATTAACACATTGAGCACGCAACAAGTTTTTGGCGCCGCTGCCGGGGACTTATTTTAAGTAAAAACGAAGTTTGTTAAGTCTGAAACATCAAAGTGTTTTCCATTGAATTTGATCCATCTTCATTTCTTTTTCAGGTACCATTTAGGGTAGTTTATGAATGAGACTCCATCTAGTGATCTAGAGTTCAACCCTGAGCCTGAGAGATTATTTAAAGCTAGAAATAGAGCCAAGAAACGTCTCTTTAAACAACCCCTTTTACCTCCAATCATTGCGGAAACTACAATCCCTCCGCAATTACCTCAAGAAGAAATGGCTGGAGTAAATCAAAACCTGGTGCCTGTCACTCGCAATCCCATTGAAATAGCGAATGACAAGGATAGCGCCATCCTTTCATATTTAGTACCTATGCCTGGGGAGCTGAACCCCAGCATAATCCGTCCTGAAATCACTGCCAACTCATTCGAGTTAAAGCCAGTGATGTTCCAAATGTTGTCCACTGTGGGACAATTCTTTGGAATAGAAAATGAGGACCCCCATAACCACCTTAGGAACTTCCTAGGAGTTAGTGACACATTCCTGATTCCTGGAGTTTCCCAAGAAGCCCTGAGGCTATATCTTTTCCCTTATTCTTTGAGGGACAAAGCCAAAACTTGGTTAAATTCATTGCCCTCAGGATCTGTCCTCAATTGGACAGACTTAGCAGAGAAATTCCTAGTTAAATATTTCCCACCAGATAGGAATTCTACCTTTCGTGATGATATCATTAAATTCAAACAAGCTCCAAGTGAGTCTCTTCACGAAGCTTGGACAAGATTCAAAGACCTTCTCATTAAATGTCCACACCATGGCATTCCATGGTGTATCCAAATAGAAGTCTTCTTTAAAGGATGCAACCCCAGCACCAGACAAGTTCTAAATTCATCTGCTGGTGGTTCCATGTTGTCCAAGAGTTACAACGAAGCTTATGAGATCTTGGAGAAGATCTCAACATCTCACTGTAGGTGGTCAGATGATCCAGTAGAGCCCACTAGAGCTCAAGACAAGGATGCTCTAAGCGCCATGAGCACCCAAATAAACGCCCTGACCAACTTAGTTAAGCAAATGGCTCAGGCCAATCTCCAAACTAGTGCCAATACCGCCACAACCATGTCAATGGGCACCCAACCAAGTCAAGGCGAGGCACCTATCTGTGGATTCTGTGGGGAAGGGCACCCTTATGAATACTGCCCTGGGAATCCATCCTCAGTCTGCTATGTTGGAAGCCAGCAGCAGCCTAGGAATAACCCCTACTCACAAACTTACAACCCTGGTTGGAGAAACCACCCTAACCTGTCATGGGGTGGCCAACAAAACACTAACCAAAATCCTAACCAACCTAGACCGAGTGGAACACCTGGTTTCACTCCCCAACATAACCAGTCAATATACCAAAAACCATACAATCAATCTGTAGGATCTTCTGTAGAAAACCTACTTAAGGAATACATAGCTAAGAATGATGCTACTCTTCAAAGCCAGCAAGCTACTCTTAGGAGCCTAGAGAACCAAATAGGGCAACTAGCCAACGAAATCAAAAGTAGGCCCCAAGGTAGACTCCCTGCTGATACCGAGGTACCAAGGAGAGATGGTAAAGAACAAGTTCAAGCAATTGAACTTAGGAGTGGAAGACCCTTGGTGAACAACACAAAGGACACACCAAAGAGAGTAGAGAACACCGAGTCTAGTGCTCCACTGGAGTCTCTGCCAAGCCAAGGTCCACCACCAACTAGCACATCAGGAGCCAGGCTGGAGCCAATTATTGAGGAGATAGAAGAAATTCAAAGGCCTCCACCTATCCTAAGGCGTCCTGACGTGCCTGCATATGTGCCACCACCTCCATACCCTCGAAGGCTTAAGAAGAAGCAGGAACAGGAAGTTCATTTTAATAAATTCTTAGAAATTCTTAAGCAAGTGCATGTTAACATTCCTTTCGTAGAGGTTTTACAGTCTATGCCTTCTTATGTAAAGTTTTTGAAGGACATTATTACTAACAAAAAAATAATTGGTGAGTTTGAAACAGTAAACCTCACCGAGGAGTGCAGTGCCATCCTCCAGAACAAGCTGCCCAAGAAGGAGAAGGATCCTGGTTCCTTCACCTTACCTGTAGAACTTGGAGGCAAGCACGTGGGCAGAGCGCTTTGTGACCTGGGCGCCAGCATAAATCTCATGCCCCTGTCCCTATTCCGCCAGTTGGGAATAGGAGAAGCACGTCCAACCACTGTCACCTTACAATTAGCAGACAGATCCATTGCATATCCAGAAGGTAAAATTGAGGATATTTTAGTAAAGGTTGACAAATTTATTTTCCTTGCAGATTTCATTGTCCTGGACTATGAGGCAGACAAGGAGGTCCCCATCCTGCTAGGCAGACCATTTCTAGCCACAGGTAGGGCACTTATAGACGTCCAAAAAGGTGAGCTTACTATGAGGGTTCACGATGAAGAGGTGAAGTTTAGTGTATATAAAGCTTTAAGGTATCCCTCTGATCTTGAATCCTGTGCTAGCATGGATATTGTTGACTCACTAATGGAAGAACAATTAGAGCATGTATTATTAACCAAGCATGCTAATGAATATGTAGGATTAGATGTAGCTGATTTAAATGTATCTGACATAATGGATATGCCTGTAGATAAACCACAGCATGTATGTATGAATATAGATTTAACTGATAGGACTGTAAATCCTTTGAAGCCCTCCATTGAGCATCCACCTGTTTTAGAACTAAAACCACTACCCACTCACCTCAAATATGCATACTTAGGAAATAATGATACACTGCCTGTAATTATTTCTTCTAAACTAAGTGAACAGCATGAGGGTGAATTAATTTTACTGCTGAAGCAACATAGGAAGGCTATAGCATGGACTATTGCTGATATTCGAGGCATTAGCCCTTCTTATTGCATGCACAAAATTATACTAGAGGAAGAGCACACACCTAGGGTAGATCACCAGCGTAGGCTAAACCCCTCTATGAAAGAGGTAGTAAAGAAGGAAATAATAAAATGGTTAGATGCAGGAGTAATCTTCCCAATAGCTAGTAGCCAGTGGGTGAGCCCCATCCAATGTGTACCTAAAAAGGGGGGAATAACTGTGGTAGTCAATGAGAACAACGAACTGATTCCAACTAGGACTGTCACAGGGTGGAGAGTGTGCATGGATTACAGAAAGTTAAATAAAGAAACTAAAAAAGACCATTTCCCTCTACCATTCATTGACCAGATGCTAGACAGAATAGCTGGTAGAGCCTACTATTGTTTCTTAGATGGTTATTCAGGCTATAATCAAATAACTATAGACCCTAAGGATCAAGAGAAGACCACCTTCACTTGCCCTTTTGGAACTTTTGCCTTTCGCAGAATGCCTTTTGGCTTATGCAATGCACCGGCAACTTTCCAAAGGTGCATGATGGCAATCTTCTCTGAGTTGGATGAGTCCATGATAGAAATATTCATGGATGACTTCTCAGTCTTTGGGGACTCATTTTCAAACTGTCTAGAAAACCTAGGACAAGTCCTGGCTAGGTGTGAGGAGACCAACCTAGTTCTAAATTGGGAAAAATGCCATTTTATGGTGGATGAGGGGATTGTCTTAGGACATAGAGTGTCAAGGGCAGGAGTCGAAGTTGATAGAGCAAAGATTGAGATCATAGAGAAGTTGGTAGAGCCTCAGAATGTCAAGGCCATTAGGAGTTTTTTAGGGCATGCTGGCTTCTACAGAAGGTTCATCAAGGACTTTTCTAAGATATCCAAGCCTCTATGTGAACTACTAGAGCTAGGTAGGCCATTCATCTTCTCTAAAGATTGTTTAGCAGCTTGGACCACCCTTAAGAAAGCACTAGTCACTGCACCTATTATAGTAGGACCGGATTGGGATCTCCCATTCGAGATGTTATGTGATGCTAGTGACTATGCTGTAGGAGTCATGTTAGGACAGAAAATTAACAAGCTAACACATCCTGTATATTATGCTAGCAAGACCTTGAATGAGGCTCAATGTAATTATACTACTACTGAGAAAGAGATGCTTGCTGTAGTGTTTGCTTGTGAAAAATTCAGAAACTATATTGTAGGCACTAGGACAATTGTATACACTGACCACTCTGCTTTAAAATATCTTATGAGGAAGGCTGACGCTAAGCCTAGATTGATTAGATGGGTGTTATTGCTGCAGGAATTTGATTTGGACATTCGGGACAAGAAGGGATGTGAAAATGTGGTTGCAGATCACCTGTCTCGATTGCAGCACAATTGCGAAAAAATTGCGGACCCCGCAATTTCTGATGCTTTTATTGATGAACATATCTTTGCTTTGACTCATCGTGATAACGATGAGGAACCGTGGTTCGCTGACATTACTAACTTCCGTGCATCACAGGTATTACCAGTGTTCAAGGGAGGACAAGAGAAGAAGAGGTTCCTTCATGAAGCAAGGAAATTCATCTGGGATGACCCCACACTTTACAGAACCTGTGCTGATGGGTTGTTGAGGAAGTGTGTTTCAGCTGCTGAAGCGAAGTCTGTGCTGCAGCACTGTCACTCATCTCCTTACGGTGGACACTTTGGTGGTCAAAGAACAGCTGCGAAGGTATTTCAGAGTGGCTACTATTGGCCAACAATCTTCAAGGACGCCCACAACTATGCCCACAGCTGTGACGAATGCCAAAGGACAGGTAACCTCAGTCGAAAGGATGAGATGCCCCTCACCTACATCTTAGAGTTGGAGCTCTTTGATGTGTGGGGCATTGATTTCATGGGACCATTCCCTCCATCATCAGGTAACCTTTACATTTTAGTAGCAGTAGACTACGTGTCCAAGTGGGTAGAAGCCAAAGCATGTCCTAATAATGATGCTAAAACAGTCACTAACTTCTTGCATAGGCACATTTTCACTAGATTTGGGACTCCTCGTGCTATCATTAGTGATGAGGGGTCACATTTCATTAATAAGGCGATGGAGAAGATATTGGCTAAATATAACATTAGACATAGGGTAGCTACTCCCTACCACCCACACTCAAATGGTCAAGCTGAGATTTCCAATAGGGAGATAAAGAACATCCTAGAAAAGGTAGTCAAACCTAATAGGAAAGACTGGTCATTTAAGCTTGAGGATGCACTTTGGGCTTATAGGACAGCATATAAGACACCCCTAGGCATGTCTCCCTATAGGTTGGTGTATGGCAAGGCTTGCCACTTGCCACTTGAGTTAGAAAACAAAGCATTTTGGGCCATGAAGGAATTGAATTTTTGTGTAAAGGATGCGGGGACATTGAGATCTTTGCAGCTACATGAACTTGACGAGCTTAGGCATATGGCCTACGAGAATGCCAAAATGTATAAAGAAAAGACCAAAATATGGCACGACAGTAGACTCAGGATCAAAGACTTTAGGAAGGGCCAACTTGTACTATTATTTAACTCACGATTAAAGTTATTTCCAGGCAAACTAAAGTCTAGATGGTCAGGTCCATTTGTTATTACTAATGTCTTTGTTCATGGTGCAATAGAGATAAAAAACTTGCAGCAAGGACAGCCATTTATGGTCAATGGTGCTAGGTTGAAGCACTACTATGAGGAAGGAGATGTGAAGACTCTCTCGGCCTTCCTCTTGACTGAAGCATGACAAAGAGAATGAGAGAGAACGAGTGGTTACTGTGCTCGTTTAGTCAAGGCCAATGCCTTAGTTTATTTTTTTTCTGTTTTTCCGATTATCGTTTGTATGTTTTGTGGTGTGATTTTAATTGCGTATTTAATGTTTGTTTTATTTGTTTTTGCAAGGATTCGAAAGAGGGGATCAAGGAGAGTAAATCCAGCTTTAAAACTCGAGAAACGGTTGAGCCAAATAAAAGATACGGACGAGCAAAGTTGGAGATTTTGATGAAATAATATCCCTAGAATTGCGCTGGAATTGCTGGATCCGCAAAAAAAGAGCCGTTGGGATTTTTTCCGTTGCCTTTATATCCGTTGGAAAGCGCCCGATCGTTACGATTCTCTCATTCTTTGATCTCCAAGAATTCAGCGATTCTCTCCATCTTTGATTCTTCTCTCAAGATCTTCAAGACTCAGCAATGGTGTTCACACGAGCGGAGAGATCTGCAGCCAAGAAGAAGGCTGATGACGCAGCTGAAGCGGCTGCGAGGGAAGCGCTTCTCTCCCTTGCAGACGATGGTGCCGTTCGCACCGGTCCTCTTCCCAAGCTTCCTATTCGTAGGAAGAAGTGGAGGGTGGTCACTGAGATCCCTGCTGGACCATCTGAGCCAGTGGGCACGCCCAAGAAACGCCGGTGGAGTGTCAAGACAGCCGCCGAACCAAGCACAGCAAAGACTCCCTCTGTGGAGAGTCAAGAAACTGATCGTGCATCCCACGAGTCAGCCAAAGAGGGTTCGTCGCCATCTGCTTCCCCTGCGCGCAGCCTGTCACCATCTGAATCAGTGCCAGAGCGTTCATCGTCACCGCCTGCGCAGAGTCCTGAACTGCCATCTTCGCCACTGAGTTCTGCGCAGATACCATCAGCAGAGCAAACTCCCACGCCATCGCACAATTCTCCACGGCCTGATCCTGAATTCCCATATGGGGATTATCAAGAATCCACTCAGGGCAGTGGGGAAGGTGGGGAAGACGAAGTCTTCTCTCCTATGAGGGAAGATAGCCCTGACGAGCCTGCACAGCAGGACGATTCCATGGAGGAGACGTTGGGGGCATGCCTCCAGCAGATCAACATTAAGATCAAGAAAAAGAAGAGGGCCAAGATTGTCAAGGCCAAGCGATCTAAGAAGCTGAAGAAGAAGAAGGCCAAGAGAGTGCCTTCATCAGACAAAGAGAGCACGGAGCCATCACTCAAAAGGCTAAAAGTTGAGGCTGCCGAGTCAGCCAAGCCAACAGATAAAGGGAAGGCTAAACTCTATCCTGAAGACGAACCTCAGTCAGTGAGGTATGTCTCATCTGATGCTGAATCCAGGGGTGCTGAGCTAAGGAAGAGGGAGTTGCTGCACGAGAAAGGCTTCCTCGATCGACCTGCTGACCTGCCGCAGTTCTTGCGCGCAGGGGTGATCAACCACGGCTGGGAGGAATTCTGCAGACCGCCCAATCCAGCCTACACGAGCATGGTGTATGATTTCTACGCCAATGTGCTCCGCCCTGAGGATGGCCTGTCTGTGGTCAGAGGGGTAGAGGTGGATTTCTCAGCCAAAGCCATCAACGAAGCATTTGGTCTAAAGGGCCAAACACATACAGATTATGCACGGATCGTTGATGAGCCTACTGAGGCAGTGTTGGAAGAGGCCATTCGGACCATTGGCCAGCCTGAAGCTTCCTGGACAGTGTCACGCAATGGGAGGCACACTCTCATGAGTGCCAACCTCACGGCTAAGGCAGCTGTGTGGTTTTCATTCGTGAGAAGGAGATTGTCCCAGTGACTCATGAGACTACAATCAACCAGAGCCGTTCGCTGCTGGTGTATGCGATAATGAGAGGTCTCACGATCAACGTGGGAGAAGTCATCACTGCTGCCATCGCTGAGTGTGCTAAGAAGGGTAAGGGACCACTGTTTTTCCCTAATACCATAACCAAGCTATGTTTGCTTGCAGGAGTCCCCACCGAGCGCATGGAGCAGCAGATGGCCTACACGGGCCACTTGGAGCTGCCTGCGAACCTGAGGCTGAGAAGAAAGGGAAACATGGAGTTTGAATTGGATAGGTTGGCTGCTGATCAGTCCCTATCCATGGCCTGCCTCATGGATATGCAGAGAAGAATGGCTCAGTGGGCCACGTATGCGCAGGCGAGGGACAAGGAAGTTGCAGACCAGTTAGGCTGCATCTTCCCTGACTTCCCCACCAATCTCTTGACTCCATGGTTGCCTCCACGACCAAGGCAGCCTGATGAAGATGACGATGATTGAGTGCTGGTTTGAAGTGCACTAAAGGGAGTATTGCTGTTCCCTTAGAAAAAAAACTATTTTCTGCTTTTCTGATAGGACCATGTAAATTATGCTGTTTTTGGTTCAATTTTGATCTGTTTTAGATGTTTAGTTTTATGTTTTTCCTTTTGCTTAGGATAGTCTAATGATAGATGAGTAGGTAGGATAGTTTAGTTTTATTTTTAGAACGCTTGAGTGCCTGGAAAAAGCATGCTTAGGGGCCTTAATCATTGTTATATCTGCCCTGATCTAATTGCGAAATAATTGCGGGCCCCGCAATTTTCATGACTAAAAGCATGTTTTGGACTGTCTGTTTAGCTAGGCTGTGATCTGTTTAAATTCTTTCTTTTGCTGCTATCATGACTACTATATATAGCTTATCTAAATGCATGCTGGATGAGTGTCATAGGACACCATTTGATAGTTTAAATGAACCTCTAACTAGCTCAGCATGCACAGCTTTAAGACCTTATTCTGTCTGTGATTTTTAAATTTCTGCTGCTGTGATGTTTTCTTTTCAAATGTTCTGTCTATGCCTAGGGCTTTAGATTCTCTTTGTTTTACCTTAGACTAGATGCTTCTAGGACAAGTTTGGGGGTGTGCCACCTCCGACACTCATTGGGGACAATGAGTAGTTGAAGTTTGGGGGAGGCCACCCTAGGCCTAGGAACATTCCTCTCTCCCTTAGAAACATAAGCATTCTTCTTCTCCTTTACAAAAAAAAAAAATGATGAACTGAAAAAAAAATGAAAAAAGAATAAAGGGGGGGAGTTTCTCTTAGGTTGCTGAGTAATCAGTGCCAAGTGTGTAACCCACAAGTGGCGTTGCATCAAAAGGCAACCAAAGGAGAGGCTCCACCTAAGTAAGAAAAAGGAAAAAATAGGGAAGAAGAATGTATACCTAGGAGTTATAACTTTGTGGCTTAGATGTCCTATTTAAAAAGAACTCTGATCCTCAAAGTAGCTAAGCACAAAGTTGTAACTTGTAGGGTTGTTTTAGGGAGATGAGTGTTTATCCAATGTAGTGATGCCAGGGTTTAGGTTGTTCTCTAAAAGTACTACTGTCACCGTTAATACTAAGACTGGCATGACTCTAAGGAATCCTAGACACATTAAAAATAAAGCTAGAAGCATGTACTGAGTCTGAGGTAAAGCTAGGCAGAATTTGAAACCTTAGGGATAATGGCATGATATGACAAAAGTAAATAGATCAGTTGTAGGAAGTTAATGAAAGCAGAAGGAGTGTTAGGCAGGCAAGTCAGAAGAAGCTAGATAAAAGGGTAGTTTTAAACTAAGGAGTGTGTCACAGGACAGCATTGCTATAGATAGGGATATAGGGGAGTTAGTAAGTGGTTAAAAAAGGGTGAAACAGCAGCCTAGGTAAGTCCTTAGTGTGCTTGAGGACAAGCAGAACCTTAAGTTTGGGGGTGTGTTAAGTCTCTGAAAGTGACTTATTTAGGACCCATTTAGCTTAAGAAGATATACACTTTTAGGTGTTTTTGATAGCATTTAGCCTAAACCTATGCTTAAATATGAAAATAAGAAGAAGGTAGCTAAATTAGGACTTATGCACAATAGGGAAGAAAAGGGTTGAAAACCGAAGGAAAAGAATGAAAAAATCGCATTGCGAAAACATTGCTGAGGCCGCAATTATTCAAGTGAAAACCGTAAGTTGACTGATCCTTTTCTGTTAATTTCCGTAATTTCAGGGACTCGTTCTTTCTCCTCCATCCATTCTGATATATGACGTTGAAGATTGATGGTTCTCCTTGGCCCAAACGCACCTGCAAACTACTATAAAAGGGGGCCAAAGTCGGAGGTTTGATCATGATCCGAAAGCGTAGAAGCCTTCTCACAGTCCACTTTTTCTCCCCGTTTTCCTTTGCCGTCTGTTGGAGTGAGAGTCTCAGTTGTTGGAATCGATAATCTGATAGGAAGGAGAGGATATTCTTCTTCTCTCTCGATTGGATTCATCCAAGCAAGGCTAACCTTTCATCCCCTTCATTCGAGGCGACTGCAACGAAGCTTCAAGCACCATTTTACTGTTTTCTGTCGTTCTTCTTCTAATGTCCAGCTTTAATCATTGTTGTTCCTAGTTTAGTGTTTTAGTTACTGCATTTCGTTGTTGTCTGTCTTTGAATTATTGCCTTTAAGTTTCCTTTGTTCGTTCAAACCTTCAAAGTAATCAAAATACAATTCTGCATTTCACAGTTTTCATCTTCTGCTGCTACGGTTTTGTCTTACTGTTTTGAGTACATTTCCCTTCTAAGCATGTCTGTTTCATCTTACATTTCTGTTCTCTATATATCCATGAGTAGCTAAGTCACTTAGGGGCATGCTAATGACAGAACTATAGGCTAAAAAACGTAAACCAAGCATGTAGGATAGCTTTCGAAGCATTGTTTGTATGTGAGCTTCATCCCACGGGCAATTTCGATTGGCCATCCATTTTGTCCAAAGAATTCCTAACCTCTGGAAGGAGTAAGAGTTCAGAGTCGTATAATCATGCTAGCCTTTCATGGTAACCAGGAAGCGGCCTAGGAATAGGCGTTTCCCTAGTACAAACTAAACACTTCTGTTTTAACAAGATGATTAAGTCCTTACTTTGAGTCGAGTAAACTTAAGAGTCTAATGCATGGAATCGGACGATACATGAGATAGAGTGAGTTTGATGCATAGAGAGTAGATCCAGTGCTTGAGAATCGTATAAAAAGGCCTATAGGATAGTCATTAGTAGCCCTTAATTCACCCATTTACACACTTTCGCTGCTGTTTAATTGCGGAAACATTGCGGTCCTCGCAATTCTGCTAAGTTTTCATTCTGTTTAGCTGTTTTCTTCTTCGTTTATTAATTCCATCTCTTGTCTTTTGAGTCTAATTTCAACTTGCATTTGTTTATGTTATATTCCTTTATACATTCAGCAAAAATTAGATAATTAAAAACCAATTTTACCCCATCAAATCCACCCCTTCTTTCTTAACAAATACACTTCGTGAATAGCTAAAAATAAGTCTCTGTGGAAAAAACGAATGAAATATACTTACTACTTGCTGTGAGACCATGTATGCTTGCATGTTCTAAGTGCTCTCTCTTTCTTATTTCTTATTTTTATTAACACATTGAGCACGCAACAACCCTCCATGAAATCCTTAGGCTTTAGGCGATTGCCATGCCATATTTTCATTTTCTCTTTATATAACTTGGCATTCTCGTATGCCATGTGCCTAAGCTCCTCTAATTCATTCAACTGCAGGGAACGCAAGGTTCCTGCATCTGTTAAGCAAAAATTTAATTCTTTAAGCGCCCAAAAAGCTTTGTTCTCTAATTCAAGTGGTAAGTGACATGCTTTGCCATACACTAACCGATAAGGAGACATTCCTAGAGGTGTTTTATATGTGGTCCTATAAGCCCATAGAGCTTCAACTAGCTTAAATGACCAGTCCTTTCGGTTAGGTTTCACAACTTTCTCTAGTATGCTCTTAATTTCCCTATTGGAGATTTTTGTTTGGCCGTTAGTGTGAGGGTGATAAGGTGTTGCTACCCTATGCTTTACATTATATTTAGCTAATATATTAGCCATGGATCTATTGATAAAATGCGTACCCTCATCAATAATGATAGCCCTGGGTGTGCCAAACCTTGTGAACACATGCTTATTCAAGAATTTCAACACGGTTTTAAGGATGCTTATTCAAGAATTTCAACACGGTTTTAAGAATTTCAACATCGTTCAAGGGACATGCTATGACTTCTACCCATTTAGAGACATAATCAACTGCTAATAGGATGTAAAGGTTACCTGCTGTTGCGCGCTCAGTGTGTATGTAAAATGTAAATGCGAAGAGCGCTAAGATCATGCAAGCATACATGGTCTGCAGCAAGTGATAAGTATAATTTAATTCATTTTCCCACAGAGATTGAGTTTAGTGACTAACGATTTGGTGTGCTAAATTAGATAAGGTAACTTAAATTGGGTAGATTTTGGGTTGGTGTGCCGAAACGTAAAAGATGCAAGAAGAAAGCAAATGTAAAAGCAAAGCAAATAAAGAGGTAAAGCTATAATGTGGAGAAGAAGAATTGCGGGTCTCGCAATTCTATCGCAATATAATTGCAAAGACAAAAAGCTAATGAAAAGACTAAGGCAAAAAGCATAAATGTTTTATTGCGGTTCTCGCAAAAATCTAGCAATAAATTAGCAACGATTTTAAATGTAAAGTAAGGTAGCAAGGTCGACTTAAGAATCCTCTATAGGCATTTAACTATGATCATTCAGCAGTAGATTAACATCTCATGCATCGTCTTAGCTAGTTCCCATGCATCTTCCAATTACATGCATTAGTTTCTTAGATTACTTCTGTCCAAGTAAAGCTAACAACCTATTCATAAACACATGCAAATAAACGTGCTAGGAGAATGCCTATTCCTAGGCCACTCTCTATTTACCATAAAAGGCTAACATGAATGAACGACTCGGAATTCTTACACCTTCCAGAGGTTAGGAATTCTTTAGACAAAATGGATGGCCGGTCGAAATTGCCCATGGGATGAAGATCACATTCATTCAATGCATTCATGCTACTTTACATGTTGAATTCACATAAGTCTATCCTATAGATTCATCCTAGCAAACCTCTTTATTTAGTTACTCATGGTTTTCGAAGAATACTAATTGATTAAGCATGGAATGAAGAACTTAACAAAACTAATTGATTACTCTTAGAAAGGCAAATCTCATAACAATTCGTAAAGCAACAACCTTTGATCCGAAAGCAATATTTAAAGGGTAAAACAGTAAATGGTTCATAACAACGCTTAAAGAAGATAATTAATTAGAAAGCAGTAAAGGAAAGCTGTAAATTGCGTGAGGATCTTCCAAGTCGTGAATCGCCTCGGATGAAGGGGAAGATTAGCTGATCTTGGGGATAAATTCAATCAGAAGAGAAGATGGATCTTCTCTTCTTCCTCTCGAATTATCAACGCCAAGGGCTTTGTTTCTTCGATCCAACAACCGGGGGAAAAGGATTTCATCTTCGAGTTCTTCACTATTGAGTTGTGTTTGAATTGAGGAGAATTCAATTGCTTTGATCCTTCATCTAACTCTCTTTATATAGCTTGCAGAGGTTGCCAAAAGTTGCTCTATATTCGTTGATCACCATTCAACTTTGTGAGGTAGTCAAGCTTGACATGTGGCAACAGCAAAGAGAGTTGCTACTGGAAAAACTCAGTCAATAAAAATTGTTGGCTGGAAAAATGCAGCAGCTAAGACTGTTTAATTGCGAGGGCCGCAATTTTTCAGCAATGTACCTGCAATGTACATTTTAGCTTGTTTTTCATCATTTTTCATTCTTTTTCGTTCCTTTTCCAAATAAGTCCTATTTTAGCATCATTTCTCAAATTCTCGCATTTAAGCACACATTAAGCTAACTCTTAACAAAAACACTCAAGAATGTACAAGATTTTAAGGTAAATATAGCCCTAAATAATGTACTTTTGGCGAGGTAACACACCCCCAAACTTGAGTTATTGCTCGTCCTCGAGCAATATAAAGGCTTACTTTGGCTGCTAAATCTTGTCTTTCACACTCTACCTAGTTGACTTGCTGACTTCCCTAGGCTTACTATCAAAGGCACTACTATCCTGTGACACTCTTCTAAGTTCAAACTAGCTTCATATTCTGCCTATTCTGATTTCCCTTGCCTTTAAAACCTTCTGTTTTTACTAACTTCCTACCTTATGGCTTATCTGCCTACGTCATTGGGCTCATTGTGCAGTTATCCCTAAGCTTTCAAATTCTCCCTAGTTTTAACTTAGACTCAGTACGTGCTTCTAATGTTTTTATTTTTTAATTACCTAGGATTCCTTAAAGTCATGTCAGGCTTAGCACACACGAGTATCAGAGTTCAGTATCCATAGAACAAACTAAGTCCTGGCATCACTGTGTTGGATAGACACTCATCTCCCTTGACATACCTTCAAGCTACAACCCTGTGTTTAGCAAACTAAGGATCAGAGTTTAATTTCACAGGACATCTAAACACTTATGTCGTAGCTCTTTGCCACACATTCTTCTTCCTTGGTTTTACTTTTCCTTTTTTCTCTTTTGGCAAAGTCTTCTCTTTGAATTGCCTTTTGATGCAGTGCCACTTGTGGGTTACACAAATGGCCCTGATTACTCAGCATCCTTAGAGAGAGACAGTACCCTTTACTTTTCTTTTGCTTTCTTATTCATTTTTTTTAGAAGAATGTATATTTTTCAAAGGAGAGAGGAGTGTTCCTAGGCCTAGAGGTTGCCTCCCCCAAACTTAAACTTCTCATTGTCCCCAATGAGAGTCTGAGATGGCACACCCCCAAACTTATCTTAGAAGCATTTAGTCTAAATAAAAACCATACAGACTTAAAACACCTAGGGATGGAATGACCCTCATAGTGTAGATAACTCAACAGCAGAAATTTACTAAAACCAACATGGTAAGGTCTAACAGAGGGACATGCTCAGCAATTCATGAAGCTAATTAGAACTAACAAAGGTATACTTGACACTCATCCAGCATGCTCAATAGACAGACTACCTATGGACATCAGTAATGCAGCCAAATCATGAGATTTAAAGACAGACAACCCATCAGAAAGTCATACACCAGCATGCTTAAACTAACAAAATATTGCGGTGTCCGCAAAGAATTCGCAATGATTCCAACAGAGCAGTTTTAACTGTGATCAAGGCTCCTAGCATGCAATATTCGTTCATAAACAACTACAGAAAATAGCAAAATTATCTAAGCTACCTAATCATACGACATTAAACTAGACTAAGCTACTCTACTTAGGCAAATTAAGAATTTAAAACAGAACAAACAGTTGATATTGGTGGGGTAACAGGTCACAGAAAAGCAAATTTTTTTCTTGTTTTTGAGAGGGATCAGAAATACTCCCTCGAATGCCGTTTAAAAATCTCCAATTGCCACGTTCCTAAATCACAAAAAACAAACTTAATTAAAGCTAGCAATAACAATACTGTAATCAATCTACAAGAAAAACAATAACGAAAGACTATCTATTCCATATTCCTCTGATTATTGAGCATAATGAACATTCCATTGAACGCCCTTGCTCATCCTTTCTTGACTTGCTTTTTAGGCTTCAGATAAGAGGAAGGCTGAGAGTGTTTTCACATCTCCCTCCTCATAGTAGTGCTTCAATCTAGCACCATTCACCATGAACGGCTGTCCTTGATTCAGATTTCGAATTTCAATAGCACCATGAATAAATACATTAGTAATCACAAAAGACCAGACCAACGAGACTTTAATTTGCCAGGAAACAATTTCAATCGTGAGTTAAACAATAGAACATGCTGGCCCTTTTTAAAGTCCTTAATCCTAAGTCTACTATCATGCCAAATTTTAGTCTTTTCCTTATACATTTTAGCATTTTCATATGACATGTGTCTTAGTTCATCCAACTCATGCAATTGCAGAGACCGCAATGTTCCCGCATCGGTTATGCAAAAATTCAACTCTTTTAAAGCCCAAAAAGCTTTGTTTTCTAATTCAAGGGGAAGATGACATGCTTTTCCATACACTAACCTATAAGAAGACATTCCTAAAGGTGTTTTATATGCAGTTCTATATGCCCACAGTGCATCATCAATTCATGCTAAACGACTATGATTGTTGGCACATAATAAATATTACATTCCCAAAATAAACTACTCCTAACATACGAAATCTAAGCAAAGCATGATAAAATCCTAATTTAAGAGTTTAGGGATCAGAAATCTCCCTTGTCAATCTGCCTCATATGGATGTTCTTCAATGTTTCGAGGCACCACTTCTGCTTCTTTAAGATACTTAAGTCTTGATTTACGGGATCGGACATTCTGCCACACCTTGAAATTGTTGATTCTTTCAAAGAAACTGCATGTTATAACATCCCAAGGTTTGTACTTTCTGTGCGTTGGTTTTGTTTCTACAACCTTTGCTACAACATAGCTTTGATGCGATGGGATTTCTTTTTTTGGCACATCTCTTTCTAACTCCTTCAGTTGGAGCATTTGTGGTGGTGGTGGCTCAGCTCTTTCATTGGCGGAGAAGCTTGCTGTAACCTCAAACATTTCAAATTCTTGTTCCTCAAGTAGCGCATTAGTCTCTTTGGCCTCATCCAGCACAATTTCATTTTTCTCAACTTTCACCAACTCCCCCAATTCATATGGAGATTTCATTGGATCACTCTTCTTAGATTCGAAGGTAACAAATGAGTCATCATCATAAAAATCAAACATTTGAGGGTATGGTGGTGGTGACACATAGGTAGGCAAATCAGGTTGCCCAATGACAGGGGGAGGCCTAAGAATCTCTTCTGGTTCCTCAATGATAGGTTCCAGCCTTACCCTTGTTGTGCTTGGTTGTATCTGATCAAAGTTAGGCAGAGAATCCAGTGGAGCACTAGACTCTTCGTTCTCTACTCTCTTTGGTGCTTCTCTGCTGTTGATCACTAATGGCCTTCCACTTCGGAGTTCAATAGCTTGAACTTGTTTCTTACCATCCATTCTTGGAGTTTCTGTGTCTGCAGGCAGTCTGCCTTGGGGCCTATTCTTCAGCTCGTTTGCCAACTGCCCGATTTGAGTCTCTAAGCTTCTCAAAGTTGCTTGCTGGCTCTGCAAAGTTGCATCATTCTTTGCTATGTATTCCTTCAGCAAGTTATCCACTGATGTTCCCATCGGTTGGTTGTTGACATATTGTTCCTGATATGGGGGTTGACTAGTTTGTTGGTGTTGAGTGAAACAAGGTGGTCCACTCGGTTTTGATTGATTTTGCATTTGGCTTGTGCTTTGTTGTCCACCCCAAGAGAGATTTGGGTGGTTTCTCCAACCAGGGTTATATGTATTTGAATAGGGGTTGTTCCTTGGTTGTTGTTGACTTCCAACATAGCACACCGAAGATGGATTAGCAGGGCAATAGTCATACATATGCCCTTCCCCACAGAATCCACAAACTAGTGCCTCACCTTGGTTGGCTATTGTTGTGCTTGTTGAAACAGCTGCCACTGTGTTGACACTTTGTTGAATATTGGGTTGAGTCATTTGCTTCACCAGGTTGGTCAGAGCATTGATCTGGCTGCTCATTGCGCTGAGTGCATCCATGTCTTGAGCCTTCCTTCTGTTTGGCTCCACAGGATCGTCTGACCATTGACAATGTGATGTTGAGATTTTCTCCAAAATCTCATAGGCTTCGTTATAGCTCTTTGATAGCATCGAACCTCCAGCTAAGGAATTCAAGACTTGCCTCGTGCTGGGGTTGCATCCTTTGAAGAATACTTCAATCTGGATACACCATGGAATGCCATGGGGTGGACATTTGAGTAGAAGATCTTTGAATATGATCCAAGCTTCATGCAGTGATTCATTTTCGGCTTGCTTGAACTTGATGATGTCAACACGAAAGTCAGAGTTCCTATCTGGAGGGAAGTATTTTACTAGGAACTTTTCAGCAAGGTCTGTCCAATTGACAATTGATCCAGAGGGGAAAGAGTTCAGCCACGTCTTGGCCTTGTCTCTTAATGAATATGGAAAAAGGTAAAGTCTCAAGGCCTCTTGAGATACTCCTTGGATGACAAAGATGTCACTTACTCCCAGGAAGTTTCTCAAGTGGTTGTGGGGGTCTTCATTTTCCACTCCAAAGAATTGTCCAACTGTGGACAATATTTGAAACATGACGGGTTTTAATTCGAATGAGTGAGCTGTAATCTCGGGGCGTATGATGCTCAGATTAAGCTCCTCAGGCATTGGTACAAGGTATGATAGAATAGCACTGTCCTTATCATTCGCAATTTCAATGGGATTGCGAGTGTTAAGTGCTCGATTTTGTGCTTCTTTTGCTCTTTCCATTTCAGCTTGTTGTGGTTCAAATTGTACTGACTCTGAGTGATCAACAATGTCCTGAAGTATAGGTTGCTTTTGCTGATTAAAAAGGCGTTTCTTAATTTTATTTCTGGTCCTTAGAGTTCTTTCAAGCTCAGGATCAAATTCTAGATTGTGATTTGGAAACTCATTCATAAACAAGCTTTGTTGGTACCTGTAAATGCAAAAGATTAGCTCCAATATATTAAGTTCTTCTAAAATAACACAAATCGTGTTTACTAAACAAAATCCCCGGCAGAGGCGCCAAAAACTTGTTGCGCGCTCAGTGTGTATGTAAAATATAAATGCGAAGAGCGCTAAGATCATGCAAGCATACATGGTCTGCAGCAAGTGATAAGTATAATTTAATTCGTTTTCCCACAGAGATTGAGTTTAGTGACTAACGATTTGGTGTGCTAAATTAGATAAGGTAACTTAAATTGGGTAGATTTTGGGTTGGTGTGCCGAAACGTAAAAGATACAAGAAGAAAGCAAATGTAAAAAGCAAAGCAAATAAAGAGGTAAAGCTATAATATGGAGAAGAAGAATTGCGGGTCTCGCAATTCTATCGCAATATAATCGCAAAGACAAAAAGCTAATGAAAAGACTAAGGCATAAAGCAGAAATGTTTTATTGCGGTTCTCGCAATAATCTAGCAATAAATTAGCAACGATTTTAAATGTAAAGTAAGGTAGCAAGGTCGACTTAAGAATCCTCTATAGGCATTTAACTATGATCATTCAGCAGTAGATTAACATCTCATTTATCGTCTTAGCTAGTTCTCATGCATCTTCCGATTACATGCATTAGTTTCTTAGATTACTTCTGTCCAAGTAAAGCTAACAACCTATTCATAAACACATGCTAATAAACGTGCTAGGAGAATGCCTATTCCTAGGCCACTCTCTATTTACCATAAAAGGCTAACATGAATGAACGACTCGGAATTCTTACTCCTTCCAGAGGTTAGGAATTCTTTAGACAAAATGGATGGTCGGTCGAAATTGCCCATGGGATGAAGATCACATTCATTCAATGCATTCATGCTACTTTACATGCTGAATTCACATAAGTCTATCCTATAGATTCATCCTAGCAAACCTCTTTATTTAGTTACTCATGGTTTTCGAAGAATACTAATTGATTAAGCATGGAATGAAGAACTTAACAAAACTAATTGATTACTCTTAGAAAGGCAAATCTCATAACAATTCGTAAAGCAACAACCTTTGATCCGAAAGCAATATTTAAAGGGTAAAACAGTAAATGGTTCATAACAACGCTTAAAGAAGAATAATAATTAATTAGAAAGTAGTAAAGGAAAGCTGTAAATTGCGTGAGGATCTTCCAAGTCGTGAATCGCCTCGAGGGGAAAATTAGCTGATCTTGGGGATAAATTCAATCAGAAGAGAAGATGGATCTTCTCTTCTTCCTCTCGAATTATCAACGCCAAGGGCTTTGTTTCTTCGATCCAACAACTGGGGGAAAAGGATTTCGTCTTCGAGTTCTTCACTATTGAGTTGTGTTTGAATTGAGGGGAATTCAATTGCTTTGATCCTTCATCTAACTCTCTTTATATAGCTTGCAGAGGTTGCCAAAAGCTGCTCTATATTCGTGGATCACCATTCAACTTTGTGAGGTAGTCAAGCTTGACATGTGGCAGCAGTAGAGAGAGTTGACTACTGGAAAAACTCAGTCAATAAAAACTGTTGGCTAGAAAAATGCAGCAGCTAAGACTGTTTAATTGCGAGGGCCGCAATTTTTCAGCAATGTACCTGCAATGTACATTTTAGCTTGTTTTTCATCATTATTCATTCTTTTTCGTTCCTTTTCCATATAAGTCCTATTTTAGCATCATTTCTCAAATTCTCGCATTTAAGCACACATTAAGCTAACTCTTAACAAAAACACTCAAGAATGTACAAGATTTTAAGGTAAATATAGCCCTATATAATGTACTTTTGGCGAGGTAACACCTGCTGACAGAGGGAATGGACCCATGAAGTCTATTCACCAGACATCGAAAAGCTCCAGCTCTAGAATATAAGTTAGGGGCATTTCCTCCCTCCGACTTATATTTCCCATGCGTTGGCATTCATTGCATGTCTTAGCAAATAAGTGTGCATCCTTAAAAACAGTTAGCCAAAAATAACCACACTAAAATACCTTGGCGGCGGTCCATTGACCACTGAAATTACCTCCATAAGCTGTTGTGTGAGAATGTGTTAGAATGGTCACTGCCTCTGTTGCGGTGGCGCATTTTCTCAGCATTCCATCTGCACAACATCTATATAAAACTGGGTCCTCCCATAATTATTTCTTTGTCTCATTTAGAATTTTCTTTCTATCTTGGCTCCTATCAAATTCTAGCATTACATGAGAAGCAAGAAAGTTAGCGATGTCAGCAAACCATGGTTCTAATTTTTCATTACCAAGTGTTAAAGTGAAAATTTGTTCATCAATAAACGAATCCATAAATGCAGCTTCAACATTTTCTTCGCGAGATCCTTCCAGTCTTTCACCCTTTTTTGTCTCTGATCTCTAAATCAAATTCCTGCAATAACAAGACCCAACGTATTAATCTATGTTTAGCATCAGCCTTGTTCATCAAATATTTGATGGTTGCATGATCAGTGTATACATTGGTCTTATTGCCAACAAGAAAAGCTCAGAATTTTTCACAAGAAAATACCACCGCTAGCATTTCTTTTTCAGTCGTGGTATAGTTACACTGAGCTTCGTTCAGCGTCTTGCTTGCATAATAAATTGGGTGGGTTAGCTTTTCTACTTTTTTCCCTAGCATTGCGCCTATCGCATAGTCACTCGCATCGCACATTAGCTCAAAAGGAACTTCCCAATCAGGTCCTATGACTATTGGCGCATGCACTAATGCATGTTTCAACTTTTCCCACGCATTTAAACATTCATCCGAGAAGATAAATGTTCTATTGAACTCTAAAAGCTCACATAGGGGTTTTGAAATTTTTGAAAAGTCTTGAATAAATCTCCTATAAAATCCTGCGTGTCCTAAAAAACTTCTAATTCCTTTGACGTTTGTTGGTGGATTTAGTTTCTCAATGACCTCCACCTTGGCTTTATCAACTTCAATCCCGACACTCTATGTCCTAAAACAATCCTCTCTCTCACCATGAAGTGACATTTTTCCCAATTAAGAACTAAATTTGTCTTCTCACATCTTTCTAACACTCTTCCTAAATTCACTAAACACTACCCAAAAGAGTCACCAAAGACAGAAAAATCATCCATGAAGATTTCCACAATTGACTCCGCTAAATCAGAAAAAATTGCAAGCATGCACCGCTGAAATATTGTGGGCGCATTGCATAACCCGAATGGCATTCTTCGAAAAGCGAAGGTGCCAAAGGGACAGGTGAAGGTTGTTTTTTCTTGATCCTTTGGGTCGATCGTTATTGTTGCGTGCTCAATGTGTAAAGATAAGTAAGCAAAAGGGTAGAGAGAGCACCTAGAACATGCAAGCATACATGGTCTCACAGCAAGTAGTAAGTATATTTAATTCGTTTTTTCCACAGAGACTTAGTTTTAGCTATTCGCGAAGTGTGTTTGTTAAGAAAGATGGGATGAATTTGATGGGGTAAAATTGGTTTTTAATTAACTACTTTTTGCTGAATGTATAAAGGAATATGTCATAAACAAATTAAAGTAAAAATCAGGCTTAAAGAACAAGAGATGGAATCAATAAACGAAGAAGAAAACAGCTAGACAGAAGGCAATTTAGCAGAATTGCGAGAACCGCAATTAATCCGCAATTAAATGGCAACGAAAAACTGGTTAAATGGGTGAATTAAGGGCTACTAATGACTGTCCTATAGGCATTTTATTACGATTATCAAGCTTTGGATCAACTCTCTATACATTAAACTCACTCTATCTCAAGTATCGTCCGATTCCATGCATAAGAGACTCAAGTTTACTCGACTTCAAAGTAAGGTCTTAAGCATCTTGTTAAAACAGGAGTGTTCAGTTTATACTAGGGAAACGCCTATTCCTAGGCCGTTTCCTGATTACCATGGAAGGCTAGCATGATTATATGACTCTGAACTCTTACTCCTTCCAGAGGTTAGGAGTTCTTTGGACAAAATGGATGGCCAATCGAAATTGCCCGTGGGATGAAGCTTACATACAATCAATGTTCGAGTGTTGATCTACCTACTTGACTCACGTTTTTTAGCCTATAGTTCTGTCATTAGCATGCCCCTACGTGAATTTAGTTACTCATGGATATATGAAGAACAGAAATATAAGATAATGTAGACATGCTTAGAAGAGAAATGTGTGTAAAACAGCAAACCCAACTCGTAGCAGAACAAGGTAGAAACTGTAAATTGCAGAATTGAACTTCGATTACTTTAAGTGTTTGGATGACAAAGGAAAGCTTAAAAAGAATGAATCCAAGGCAGACAACAACGAAATGCAATAATTGAAATGTTAAACTAAGAACAACATTGAACAGAAATGGAATTGAGAAGGAAAGAGCAGAAAACAGTAGAGGTGTGCTGGAAATCTTCGTGGCAGTCGCCTCGAATGAAGGTGATGAGACTTCAGCCGTGCTTGGATGAATCCAATCGAGAGAGAAGAAGAATCTTCTCTCCTTCCTATCAGATTATCGACTCCAAAAGCTGAGAACCTCACTCCAACAGACGGCAAAGGAATTTCGAGAGAAAGGGTGGACTGTAGGAAGACTTCTGCGCTTCGAATTGATGATTGAACCTCCGACTTTGACCCCCTTTTATAGTAGTTTGCAGGTGCGTTTGGGCCAAGGAGAACCATCAATCTTCAACGTCGTATATCAGAATGGATGGAGGAGAAAGAATGAATCCCTGAAAAGTCGGATCTAAACAGAAAATGATCAGCCAACTTACGGTTTTAACTTGAATAATTGCGGTCACCGCAATTATTCCGCAATTCATTTGCAATGCTAACTTTTTCATTCTTTTCTTCGGTTTTCAACCCTTTTTCTACCTATTGTGCATAAGTCCTAAATTAGCTACCTTCTTCTAATTCTCATATTAAAGCATAGGTTTAAGCTAAATGCTAACAAAAACACCTAAATGTGTACATCTTCTTAAGCTAAATGGGTCCTAAATAAGTCACTTTCAGAGACTTAACACACCCCCAAACTTAAGGCTTTGCTTGTCCTCAAGCATACTAAGGACTTACTTAGGCTGCTGTTTTATCTTCTTTGACTACTTACTGACTCCCCTATATCCCTCTCTCTAGCACTGCTGTCCTGTGACACACTTCTAAGTTTAGAACTAACCTCTTATCTAGCTTCTTCTGACTTCACCTGCCTACTATACCCGCTGCTTTTGTTAACCCCCTACTACTGATCTAACTACTTCTATGATATCATGCTGTTATCCCTAAGGTTTCAAATTCTACCAAGCTTTACTCCAGACTCAGTACATGCTTCTAGCTTTATTTTTAATGTGTCTAGGATTCCTTAGAGTCATGCCAGTCTTAGTATTAACGGTGACAGTGGTACTTTTAGAGAACAACCTAAACCCTGGCATCACTACATTGGATATACATTCATCTCCCTAGACAAACCTACAAGCTACAACCTTGTGCTTAGCTCATTAAGGATCAGAGTTCTTTTTTCATAGGACATCTAAGCCACAAGATTATAACTCCCAAGCATACATTCTTCTTCCCCTATTTCTCCTTTTTCTTTCTTTTTTTACTTAGGTGGAGTCTCCCCTTGGTTTGCCTTTTGATGCAATGCCACTTGTGGGTTACACACTTGGCACTGATTACTCAGCAACTTGAGAAAGACTCCCCTCTTTATTCTATTTTTCACTTTTTCTATTTATCACAAAAAAATTTTTTTTAGGAGAAGAAGAATGCTTATGTCTTTAAGGAAGAGAGGAATGTTCCTAGGCCTAGGGTGGCCTCCCCCAAACTTCAACTACTCATTGTCCCCAATGAGTGTTTGAGGTGGCACACCCCCAAACTTGTCCTAGAAGCATCTAGTCCAAAGTAAAACAAAGAGAATCTAAACATCCTAGGCATAGGCAAAACATTCTAAAAGCAATTATACTAGCAGCAGAAAATTTGAACATAACAGAAAGTTTTAAGGACTTAAGGCTTATGCATGCTGAGCACTATTCAGAGGCAACTTTAAACTATCAAAGGGTGTCCTATGACACTCATCCAGCATGCTTCAAGATCAGCTATATAAGGTAGTCATGCTTGCAGCATAAGATAGAATTTAACAGATCACAGCCTAACTCAACAGACAGTCCAAAACATGCAAACAGTCACAAAAATTGCGGGAACCGCAATTATTTCGCAATTCAATCTGGGCAGGTTTAACATTGATGCAGGCCCCTAGCATGCTTTTTCCTGTTACTCATGCATCCTAACAATAAAACTAAACTAACCTACCTAATCAACTAACATCAGACTAGACTAAACAAAAGAAAAAGCATAAAACTAATCATAAAAAACAGATCAAAAATTGACTCAAAAACAGCATAATATACATCATTCTATCAAAAAGCAGGAAAATTGTTTTGTTTTTCTTAAGGGATCAGTGATACTCCCTTCAGTGCACTTCAAACCAGCACTCAATTCTCATCATCTTCATCTGGTTGCCGTGGTCGTGGGGCCACCCATGGAGTTAGGAGGTTGGTGGGGAAGTCTGGGAAGATGCACCCCAATTGGTCTGCAACTTCTCTATCCCTCGCCTGCGCATAGTTGGCCCATTGAGCCATTCTCCTCTGCATGTCCATCAAGCAGGCCATGGATAGGGACTGTTCAGCCGCCAGCCTATCCAACTCAAATTCCATGTTGCCCTTTCTTCTCAGCCTTAGGTGTGCAGGCAACTCCAAATGGCCTGTGTAAGGCAGCTGCTGCTCCAAGCGCTCGGTGGGAACTCCTGCAAGCAAACACAACTTTGTTATAGTGTTGGGGAAAAATAATGGTCCCTTACCCTTTTTAGCACACTCAGCTATGGCAGCAGTGATGACTTCTCCCACGTTGATCGTGAGACCTCTCATTATAGCATAAACCAGCAGCGAGCGGCTCTGGTTAATGGTAGTCTCATGCGTCACTGGGGAGAGTCTTCTTCTCACGAATGAAAACCACACAGCTGCCTTAGCCGTGAGGTTGGCACTCATGAGCGTGTGCCGCCCATTGCGTGAGACTGTCCAGGAGGCCTCAGGCTGGCCAATGGTGCGGATGGCTTCTTCTAGCACAGCCTCAGTCGGCTCATCAACTATCCGTGCATAATCTGTGTGCGCTTGGCCCCTGAGACCAAAGGCTTCATTGATGGCCTTGGCTGAGAAATCAACTTCCACCCCTCTGACCACAGATAGGCCATCCTCAGGGCTGAGCACATTGGCGTAGAAATCGTACACCATGCTCGTGTAGGCTGGATTGGGAGGTCTGCAGAATTCCTCCCAACCATGGTTGATCACCCCTGCTCGCAAGAACTGCGGCAGGTCAGCTAGGCGATCAAGGAACCCCTTCTCGTGCAACAGGTCCCTTTTCCTCAGCTCCACGCCTCTGGATTCAGCATCAGACGAGACATACCTCACTGATGGAGGTTCGTCTTCAGGGTAGAGCTTAGCCTTCCCCTTATCGGCTGGCTTGGAAGATTCAGTAGCCTCCACCTTGAGGCGTTTGAGCGAAGGCTCAGCACTGTCTTTGTCTGCTGAAGGCACTCGCTTGGCCTTCTTCTTCTTCAGTTTCTTGGCTTTCTTGGCCTTGACAAGCTTGGCCTTCTTCTTCTTTTTCAGCCTCGCCTGGAGTTGTGGGAAACAGGCCCCCAACGTCTCTTCCATAGAATCATCCTGCTGTGCAGGCTCATCAGGGCTGTCTTCTCTCATGGGAGAGAAGACTTCTTCTTCGCCAGCATCTCCACTGCCTTGCGTGGACTCTTGATAATCCCCATAAGGGAATTCCGGATCAGGCCGTGGAGAATTGTGCTCTGCTGATGGGGAATGCGCAGAACTCCATGGCGAAGACGGCAGCTCAGGACTCTGCGCAGCCGCAGGTGGTAGATCAGCACTCTGAGGCGCTGGAGATGACTCGGCGCTCTGCGCAGGCGGTGATGATTCTGTGCTTGGCACTGGTTCAGATGGGAGAGGACTGCGCGTAGGTGACACAGACGGCGACGAACCTTCCTTGGCTGACTCGTGGCCTGCACGATCAGTTTCTTGACTCGCCACAGAGGGAGTCTTGGATTTGCTTGGTCCGGCGGCAGTCTTGACAGTCCACCGGCGCTTCGTGGGCGTGCCCACTGGCTCAGATGGGCCAGCAGGAATCTCAGTGACCACTCTCCACTTCTTCCTACGAATAGGAAGCTTGCCAAGACGGCCAGTGCGTACAGCACCCTGATCAGCAAGGGTGAGAAGCGCTTCCCTTGCAGCCGCTTCAGCTGCGTCGTCGGCCTTCTTCTTGGCGGCGGATCTCTCAGCCCTAGTGGAAACCATAGCTAAATCTTGAAGATCTTGAGAGAAGAATCAGAGATGGAGAGAATCGCTGAAGATTTGGAGAGCAAAGAGAGAGATAATCGTAACGATCGAGCGGCTTCCAACGGATATAAAAGCAACGGAAAATAAAATCCCAACGGCTCTTTTTGCGGAGTCAGCAATTTTTGCGCAATTCTAGGGACAATATTTCATAATAAATCCCAACTTTGATCGCCCGTATCTTTCATTTGGCCCAACCGATTCTTGATTTTTAAAGTGCGATTTACTCCCCTTGATCCCCTCTTTCGATTCCCTACAAAAACAAACAAAACAAACATTAAATACGCAATTAAAATTACACCACAAAACGTACAAACGATCATCGAAAAAAACAGAAAAAATAAACTAAGGCATTGGCCTTGACTAAACGAGCACAGTAACCACTCGTTCTCTCTCGTTTCTAACTTCATGCTTCATGTAGGAGGAAGGTCGAGAGAGTCTTCACATCCCCCTCCTCATAGTAGTGCTTCAACCTAGCACCATTGACCATAAATGGCTGTCCTTGCTGCAAGTTTTTTATCTCTACTGCACCATGAATAAAGACATTAGTAACAACAAATGGACCCGACCATCTAGACTTTAATTTGCCTGGAAATAGCTTTAATCGTGAGTTAAATAACAGTACAAGTTGGCCTTTCTTAAAATCTTTGATCCTGAGTCTACTGTCATGCCATATTTTTGTCTTTTCTTTGTACATCTTGGCATTCTCATAGGCCATGTGCCTAAGCTCATCAAGTTCATGCAGCTGTAAAGATCTTAATGTCCCTGCATCCTTCACACAAAAATTTAATTCTTTCATGGCCCAAAATGCCTTGTTCTCCAACTCAAGTGGCAAGTGGCAAGCCTTGCCATATACCAACCTATAGGGAGACATTCCTAGAGGTGTCTTATATGCTGTTCTATAAGCCCAAAGTGCATCCTCAAGCTTGAAAGACCAGTCCTTCCTATTAGGCTTAACTACCTTCTCTAGGATGTTCTTTATCTCCCTATTGGAAATCTCAGCTTGGCCATTTGAGTGTGGGTGGTAGGGAGTAGCTACCCTATGTCTAATGTTATATTTAGCCAATATCTTCTCCATAGCCTTATTAATGAAATGTGACCCCTCATCACTAATGATAGCACGAGGAGTCCCAAATCTAGTGAAAATGTGTCTATGCAAGAAGTGAGTGACTGTTTTAGCATCATTATTAGGACATGCCTTAGCTTCTACCCACTTTGACACGTAGTCTACTGCTACTAAAATGTACAGGTTACCTGATGATGGAGGGAAGGGTCCCATGAAATCAATGCCCCATACATCAAAGAGCTCTAACTCTAAGATGTAGGTGAGGGGCATCTCATCCTTACGACTGATGTTACCTGTCCTTTGGCATTCGTCACAGTTGTGGGCATAGTTGTGGGCGTCCTTGAAGATTGTTGGCCAGTAATAGCCACTCTGAAATACCTTGGCAGCTGTTCTTTGACCACCAAAGTGCCCACCGTAAGGAGATGAATGACAGTGCTGCAGCACAGACTTCGCTTCAGCAGCTGAAACACATTTCCTCAACAACCCATCAGCACAGGTCCTGTAAAGTATGGGGTCATCCCAGATGAATTTCCTTGCTTCATGGAGGAACCTCTTCTTCTCTTGTCCTCCCTTGAACACTGGTAATACCTGTGATGCACGGAAGTTAGCAATGTCAGCGAACCAAGGTTCCTCATCGTTATCACGATGAGTCAAAGCAAAGATATGTTCATCTATAAAAGCATCAGAAATTGCGGGGTCCGCAATTTTTTCGCAATTGTGCTGCAACCGAGACAGGTGATCTGCAACCACGTTTTCACATCCCTTCTTGTCCCGAATGTCCAAATCGAATTCCTGCAGCAATAACACCCATCTAATCAATCTAGGCTTAGCATCAGCCTTCCTCATCAGATATTTTAAAGCAGAATGGTCAGTGTATACAATGGTCCTAGTTCCTACAATATAGTTTCTAAATTTTTCACAAGCAAATACTACAGCAAGCATCTCTTTCTCTGTAGTTGTATAGTTACATTGGGCCTCATTCAAGGTCTTACTAGCATAATAGACAGGATGTGTGAGCTTGTCAATCTTCTGTCCTAACATGACTCCTACAGCATAGTCACTGGCATCACATAGCATCTCAAATGGGAGATCCCAATTTGGTCCTACTATGATTGGTGCTGTGACCAGTGCTTCCTTAAGGGTTTTCCAAGCTACTACACATTCCTTAGAGAAGATGAATGGCCTACCTAGCTCTAGTAGCTCACATAGAGGCTTGGCTATCTTAGAAAAGTCCTTGATGAACCTTCTATAGAAGCCAGCATGCCCTAAGAAACTCCTAATAGCCTTGACATTCTGGGGCTCTACCAACTTCTCTATGACCTCGATTTTTGCCCTATCCACTTCTACACCTGCCCTTGACACTCGATGTCCTAAGACAATCCCTTCATCTACCATGAAATGGCATTTTTCCCAATTTAGGACTAGGTTGGTCTCTTCACACCTAGCCAGGACTTGTCCTAGGTTCTCTAGACAGGTTTTAAATGAGTCCCCAAAGACTGAGAAGTCATCCATGAATATCTCTATTATGGACTCATCCAACTCAGAGAAGATTGCCATCATGCACCTTTGGAAAGTTGCCGGTGCATTGCATAAGCCAAAAGGCATTCTTCGGAAGGCAAACGTTCCAAAAGGGCAAGTGAAGGTAGTCTTCTCTTGATCCTTAGGGTCTATAGTGATTTGATTGTAACCAGAGTACCCGTCTAAAAAACAATAGTAGGCTCTACCAGCTATTCTGTCTAGCATCTGGTCAATAAATGGTAGGGGGAAATGGTCTTTTTTAGTTTCTTTATTCAGTTTTCTGTAATCCATACATACTCTCCACCCTGTGACAGTCCTAGTTGGAATCAGTTCGTTGTTCTCATTGACTACCACAGTTATTCCCCCCTTTTTAGGTACACATTGGATGGGGCTTACCCACTGGCTACTAGCTATGGGGAAAATTACTCCTGCATCTAACCACTTTATTATCTCCTTTTTCACTACCTCTTTCATAGAGGGGTTTAACCTACGCTGGTGATCTACCCTAGGTGTGTGCTCTTCCTCTAGAATAATTTTGTGCATGCAATAAGAAGGGCTAATGCCTCGAATATCAGCAATGGTCCATGCTATAGCCTTCCTATGTTGCTTAAGCAGTAAAATTAAGTCAACCTCATGCTGTTCACTAAGCTTAGCAGAAATAATTACAGGCAGTGTTTCATTCTCTCCTAGATATGCATATTTGAGGTGAGTTGGTAGTGGTTTTAGTTCTAAAACAGGTGGATGCTCAATGGAGGGCTTTAACGGATTTACAGTTCTATCAGTTAAATCTACAGTCATACATACATGCTGAAGTTTATCTACAGGTATATTCATTATATCAGATACATTTAGATCATCTACATCTAATCCTACATATTCGTTAGCATGCTTGGTTAATAATACATGCTCTAATTGTTCTTCCATTAGTGAGTCAACAACATCAATGCTAGCACAAGACTCAGAATCAGAGGGATACCTTAAAGCTTTGTAAACACTAAATTTTACCTCTTCATCATGAACCCTCATAGTTAACTCACCTTTTTGCACGTCTATTAGTGCCCTACCTGTGGCTAGAAATGGTCTACCTAGCAGGATGGGAACCTCCTTGTCTGCCTCATAGTCCAGGACAATGAAATCTGCAAGGAAAATAAATTTGTCAACTTTAACTAGAATATCCTCAATCTTACCTTCTGGATATGCGATGGATCTGTCTGCTAGTTGTAAAGTGACTGTGGTTGGACGTGCTTCTCCCATTCCCAACTGGCGGAATAGGGACAGGGGCATGAGATTTATGCTAGCGCCCAGGTCACAAAGCGCTCTGCCCACGTGCTTGCCTCCAAGTTCTACAGGTAGGGTGAAGGAACCAGGATCCTTCTCCTTCTTGGGCAGCTTGTTTTGGAGGATGGCACTGCACTCCTCGGTGAGATTTACTGTTTCAAACTCACCAATAGTTTTCTTGTTAGTAATAATGTCCTTCAAAAACTTTACATATGAAGGCATAGACTGTAAAACCTCTACAAAAGGAATGTTCACATGCACTTGCTTAAGTATTTCTAAAAATTTATTAAAATGAACTTCCTGTTCTTGCTTCTTCTTCAGCCTTCGAGGATATGGAGGTGGTGGCACATATGCAGGCACGTCAGGACGCCTTAAGATAGGTGGAGGTCTTGGAATTTCTTCTACCTCCTCACTGATTGGCTCCAGCCTGGCTCCTGATGTGCTAGTTGGTGGTGGACCTTGGCTTGGCAGAGACTCCAGTGGAGCACTAGACTCAGTGTTCTCTACTCTCTTTGGTGTGTCTTTTGTAATGCTCACCAATGGTCTTCCACTCCTAAGTTCAATGGCTTGAACTTGTTCCTTGCCATCTCTCCTTGGTACCTCGGTATCAGCAGGGAGTCTACCTTGGGGCCTACTTTTAAGTTCATTGGCTAGCTGGCCTATTTGGTTTTCCAGGCTCCTAAGGGTAGCTTGCTGGCTCTGAAGAGTAGCATCATTCTTAGCGATATACTCCTTGAGTAGGTTTTCTACAGAAGATCCTACAGGTTGATTATAAGGTTTTTGGTACATTGACTGGTTATGTTGGGGAGTGAAACCAGGTGTTCCACTCGGCCTTGGTTGGTTAGGATTTTGGTTAGTGTTTTGCTGGCCACCCCATGACAGGTTAGGGTGGTTTCTCCAACCAGGGTTATAGGTGTTGGAGTAGGGGTTATTCCTAGGCTGCTGCTGACTACCTATATAGCAGACTGAGGACGGATTCCCAGGGCAATATTCATAAGGGTGCCCTTCCCCACAGAATCCACAGATAGGTGCCTCGCCTTGATTTGGTTGTACACCCATTGACATGGCTGTGGCGGTATTGGCACTGGTTTGGAGATTGGCCTGAGCCATTTGCTTAACTAAGTTGGTCAGGGCATTTATTTGGGTGCTCATGGCGCTTAGAGCATCCTTGTCTTGAGCCCTTGTTGGCTCTACTGGATCATCCGACCATCTACAGTGAGATGCTGAGATCTTCTCCAAGATCTCATAAGCTTCGTTGTAACTCTTGGACAACATGGAACCTCCAGCAGATGAATTTAAGACTTGTCTGGTGCTGGGGTTGCATCCTTTAAAGAAAACTTCTATTTGGATACACCATGGAATGCCATGGTGTGGACATTTAACGAGAAGGTCTTTAAATCTAGTCCAAGCTTCGTGAAGAGACTCATTTGGAGCTTGTTTGAATTTGACTATGTCATCACGGAAGGTAGAATTCCTATCAGGTGGGAAGTATTTTACTAGGAATTTTTCTGCTAGATCTGTCCAATTGCGGACAGACCCTGAGGGTAACGAGTTCAACCATGTTTTGGCTTTGTCCCTCAAAGAGTAAGGGAAAAGATATAGCCTAAGAGCCTCTTGGGAAACTCCAGGGATTAGGAAGGTGTCACTAACTCCTAAAAAGTTCCTAAGATGGTTGTGGGGGTCCTCGTTTTCTATTCCAAAGAATTGTCCCACAGTGGACAACATTTGGAACATCACTGGCTTTAACTCGAATGAGTGGGCAGTGATTTCAGGACGGATTATGCTGGGGTTCAGCTCCCCAGGCATAGGTACTAGATATGAAAGAATGGCACTATTCTTGTCATTCGCTATTTCGATGGGGTTGCGAGTGGCAGGTGCCGGATTTGGAACTAAATCGCCCATTTCTTTGGTTTCAGGTAAGATTTGAGGTATAGGAGGTTGTTTAAAGAGGCGTTTCTTTGCTTTATTTCTAGCTCGAAGTGATCTTTCAGGTTCAGGATCGAACTCTAAATTACTATGTGAACGCTCACTCATAAACTACCTTAATAGCACCTGCAAAAGAAATGAAACAGATCAGTTTCACTCAATGATAAACTTGGTTTCTTAAACTTAACAACTTCGTTTTCACTTAAAATAAGTCCCCGGCAGCGGCGCCAAAAACTTGTTGCGTGCTCAATGTGTAAAGATAAGTAAGCAAAAGGGTAGAGAGAGCACTGATAGCTCCAAAATAGAGCTATCTTAATGTCCCTAATTTTAGCTAAAACCATGATATATATTGATTAAAATGCTTCCTTGTAGGTGATTTCATGGTGAAGAGCTCGGGAAGTCCATTGATGATTTTCGGGGCTAAAAAGGTCATTTAACATGTTTCGGGAAGTGTTCGGGTCAAAACGATAGGCCAAACGGAGCTCGGGAGCCAAAACGACCCAAAAGTGGGCTAAGAGCCGAGAGGGCAGCGCCCAGGCGCCGGCGTCCAGCGCCCAGGCGCCCAACGAACGCAGCACGCGCGCGCGCCCGCGCGCGCCGCTCGCAAGCACCGCACGCCCGCGCCCAGACGGCCAGACACGCGCGCGCCCGCGCGCGCCGCCTCGCCTCGCGCCCGCGCGCCAGCCCGCTCCGCCTCGCCCATGTCCGCGCGCGCCCGCGCGCCAGCCCGCTCCGCCTCGCCCATGTCCGCGCGCGCCCGCGCGCCCACGCCCGTGTCCGCCTCGCCGTGTCCGCGCGCGACAGCGTCGAGACGCTGGCCGAGCGTCTCGACGCTCCGAACCCTGAAGCGTGCATTTGAAGATCCACCCGAGAGCAAGCGTCGAGCGCAAGCGTCTCGACGCTCGCTCGACGCCGCGCGCGCGTCTCGACGCTGCGCGCGCGTCTCGACGCTGCCCCGCGCGCGCGCCTGCCAACTTAGGGCACAGCGTCGAGACGCTGGCCTAGCGTCTCGACGCTACGAGCTTAAAAAGTGTAAATCCGCGTTTTTCAGCGCCAACTTTTCATTCTCCATCTTCTCCAAGCTTCTCCTCTCGGGTCTACCTCCATTTTCCGCCATTTTTGTACTTCTTCTCCTTCTTGTGCATGATTCCAAGCTCTTCCATGGTGGATTGGAGTAATCCAACCTCCATGGAAGGCTAAACCAAGGTATGTGCTTGATTTTGAGTATGGGTTTGTAAATTTTGGATGTTTGGGGAGATTTTTCCCTTTTGCAAATGTTGAGAAATTAGTTTGATTAATGCATCTCTTGCTTGTTCTTCATCAAATTCTAGCATGTGTAGCTAAATTAGATTGACGCTCTAATTCTTATGCATGATAGAGGGCTAAAGGTTGGGACGTATAATTGCCCATACCGCTAGGTAGCACGGGTCTAAGCATGGCTAATTAGTTCGGCCCAAAGTGACATTGGTAAACTGAGTTAATTAACGTTTTCATGTTAGGCTTAAGGCAAGAGAGAAACCGGTTTAGTCTTAGGATTAGGCCGTCGCAACGTTCCCGTCACTAGCACGTAATCGATTTAGGGGTCGCTACCTTAGATAGATTATTGGCTAAGTTTAATTAGAATTGCACGAGTCTAATTAATTCCTTGGGTCATTTGAGTTAGGAATAACCAAATGAATTGTGTGCATGAATTAGCTAACGCGTAAATCGTATCAATGATCCGAACATCCATAACGAGCAAGTCCACTTCTCGAAGTTAAGCACAACCGTTTAATTTTTGCACGTCGCCGTTTAATTTTCCGTTAGCATAATTAGGAGCTCCCTTCCCCCAAAACCAAATTACTATTCTTTAATTTGTGCATTCTTTTATTTCTTGCAAATTAGACTTAGTTAGATTAAATTTCTTATTTCCCTGTGGATCGACCCCGTTGCCACTTAGCTACAAATAGCTCGGTGTATTCGGGTTTATAAATTGTATTTTGGCAAGCCTCGACAGCTTGAATTTGGAGTACCCCAAAAGTACGTCTACCAAAATTGGCGCCGTTGCCGGGGAATTAATTAATTTAGTTTAGTTAAGTTTAGTTTGTTGGTTTTAAAATTTTTCTTTGCTTTTTGTACAGTTTTATTCTTTTGTATTATTTTACCCGTTTTTGTTTGAGTTTTTGGAGCGCAGCATTCTTTGAAAATTCAAAAGAAGCGCCAAGATGGAGGTCGGGGGTAATTATGAGCATCAAAGAACCATGAGGGAGCTTGCATCATCTGAGCTAGGCCGGAACACATCGAGTATCTCGTATCCGGTAGCTACAGGTAATTTTGAACTTACAGCTGGCCTGATTAACTTATTACCTTCTTTTTGTGGTAATACAGATGAGGATCCCGTCAGACACCTCAAGGCATTCCAGATGGTGTGTGCGTCATTCAGAACCGATGACATCACCGCAGATCAACTCCATCTCAGGACCTTTCCCTTCACCTTGAAGGAGAAGGCGAGAGATTGGATACTTTACCTACCGACCGGATCCATCACGACTTGGAAGGAGTTGAATAGGGCGTTTTTAGCAAAGTATTTTCCTGCGAAAAAGGCCGCCGCCCTCAGAAAGGAGATATTGAAAATTGAGCAAGGAGCTGAAGAGAGCGTTCTTGAGTGCTGGGAGAGGTTTGGTCGATTATGCGAGGATTGCCCCAATCATCAAATAGCCGAACAGTCCCTCATTCAGGGTTTTTACTACGGTTTGCTTCCCCAAGGGCAGCAGATGATAGACGCCGCTAGTGGAGGCTCGCTCATGGATAAGACACCCACCGAAGCTAGAGCTTTAATTTCCAACGTAGCTAGAAGCTTGGAATGGGGTGCAGATAAAGACAAGGAGAATGCTCGCCTGAGAAGGGACGTGGACGAACTTAAGGCTCAACTTTTTGAAGTAAGTAGTGCTATTCTTGCTTTGAAAAATAACTCACAGCCCCGTCTTTCTGTTTCAGGTAGATCCTTGGAAGAAATGCTTGAATCACAACATAAGGAAACTCGAGAGCAGTTTCAAACTCTGAGCGATGCAGTGATTCAAGTGAGTATGAGGTTGACAGTGATTGAGCACCAGAACGCGGAGAGCACTAGTGCCGTCACTTTGACAAGTGGGAAGCAGCTTCCCACTAGTACCCCGCCGGTGGAAGTCGATTATGGCCACGTCGAGCCACAGACAGAAAATCCCGAACCACGGTGGCATGGGGTAAATTTCGATCCTACATGTACTAGAGTTTATGTGCCTAAGGCTCCTTTTCCTAGCAGGTTAGCGAGACCGCCTAAGGAGGACTACGAGAAGGAGTTCCTGGACACATTCAAGAAAGTAGAGATCAACATCCCTCTGTTGGACGCCCTGAAGGAAATTCCGAGGTACACCAAGTTCCTCAGGAAAATTTGCACCAACCAGAGAAGGACAAAGGAGAGTGAACGCGTCGTGGTAAGTGAGAACGTCTCTTCACTGATCACAAAGAACTTACCGGTTAAATGCGGCGATCCAGGTATGTTCTCTCTCCCTTGTAAGATTGGAGGTATGCATATTAGAAGAGCAATGCTCGATCTAGGAGCCTCCATTAGTGTTATGCCGTATTCCATTTATCAGAAACTGAAACTGAAAGGAATGACTAAAACAGGAACAATTATTCAACTTGCTGATAGAACTTCTGTGCATCCTTTAGGAATTATCGAAGATGTGTTAGTGCAAGTTAATGAATTAATTTTTCCTGTTGACTTCTATGTTCTGAAAATGGATGAAAACTATTCCTCTTCGCATGCTTCGATCTTATTAGGTAGGCCCTTTATGAAAACTGCTAAAACTAAAATTAATGTGGATAAGGGCATTTTATCTGTTGAGTATGGCGGAGAGGTTGTTGAGATGCATTTGCCCGATGTAGAAGAGCATGATGATGATGTCTTCTCTCTTTGTCAAGTAGACACTTTTGAATCTGTAACTCGTAATGAATGCATGACTGTTGAGGATGGGGATGACCCATTATTTTTAACTGAACTTTTTGATGATTATGAGTTGCATGAGCCATCCTTGACTGAATTTTGTGATTCATCTGTTTCTACTTTGACAACTGTTGAGAACCCTGCTAATCTACTTCCTTCCACTTTACCTTGCACTACTGAAAATGAAATGATTAATCAACCCATGCTAGATTTAGAGCCACCGGTTAATGTTGAGTCGCATGCTATTTTTGATGAGCTTAAAATGAATGACTTGCATGAATCTGGTTCTACTTTGCAATTGGTTGATAATTCTAATGTGCACCCTTTGGAAAAGGTGGAAGATGTTTTGGGCAAAGTTAATGACCCGTTCTTTCCTGCTGATCCTTATGCTTTAGGAACGCATGAAAATTTCTCTCACGTTTTTGCATCAATTTTATGGGATCAACCTTTTGTTAAACCTTCAAAATTTAAAATTGATGTTGCATGTGCGCAGAAGGCGCGAGAAAAAGACTTGTTCATGGATTTTCGCAGAAAAGAGGTGATTAGGAAGATGGATGGGGCATCTTCCAAGTTTGACTATGGATGAGTGGTCAAGAGAATACAGTCGAGCAATCGACTTTAAAAATTTGCGCTTCTCGGAGGCACCCGAGTTTGAACTGTATTTTTGTCATTTATCGCTTTGCTTTTGATTTTTTTTAGCTTTTGAATTGTTGTTTGTTTTCTTATTTTCCTAGGAGAAAAGGTGGAACGGTCGACGATTCGAGAGCCCATTGGAGGACGTTGGTGCACATCTCCGCCCGTCAGCTCCATAAAATTCAGGGGAGGTTTTCTGTTCCCTTAGAATTTTATTGTTTTTATAGTTGAATGCATTGGGGACAATGCATATCTTAAGGTGGGGGGTGGAGTTTGTTGATACATAGAGATGAGACTTCTTAGTAGTTGTCGGGCATATGTGTACTCTGGCTGTTAGATTAGAATCTGAATGCATGTGTCCGATGAGGACGGTCTGTGATTTGCTTGTGAACACTCCGTATTTGCATGATTCGAAAATTTGACGATGTATGCACATATTTTGAGCCTATTTTAAAATTTTTTCTGTTATTTCCCTACATTCACCGAGCACATAGCACTCTTATCCTCAGTTCTGTAGGTCTAGAATGGTCTTATTTTGTCTGAAACCTTGTTGTCACCCCGAAAGGTACCATTAGGGAGGCTTAATGTGTAGAAGTAGTAATAACTCATTTGTGTATAGCGAAGCTATTGCCTAAAAAAAAAGTGTTAGCATGAAAAATAAAACCTCCAGAGTTGCTCCTCCTTCTTGTGTTGCCCGTGTAACCAGGGGCGATCGTGTAACCCACGGTTGTCACTGCATGAAAGGGGAACTAATGGAAGTGAGCAATGGTCCTTAAAAACGTGAAGCTAAATTTGGTTTGACGTGTTAGGCTCTCTTGGAGAAAAATAAAAAAAAAAGAAGTTGTTCAAAAGAAAAGAAAATGGGTACAAAGTACTCAAAAGAAAAGAATAAAAATTAGGCCTTATGTTTTGTTGCTATTCCTATCACTAAAAGCCGTTAGACTGTTCTTATCGCCATAAGTAGGGGGAAAACGAGTTATAGGACTATATAAGGTTATTCCGGGCTTGCGTGAGCTAGGTTGAGAGGTGCTAAGCACACACACACGTAAGGGAATAAGAGTTTAAATTTTGAAATGATTTCAACTTTTGCATGCTTTTGATGGTTTTGAATTTACTACAAGTACCTTGTTTCACAAGCATTGAGATTAGAGTCCAAGCATGCATTTAATTCTTTGGAGATTATTTAGAGTATACCTTGCTCGAGGACTAGCAAGATTTAGGTCGGGGGTATTTTGATAGCTCCAAAATAGAGCTATCTTAATGTCCCTAATTTTAGCTAAAACCATGATATATATTGATTAAAATGCTTCCTTGTAGGTGATTTCATGGTGAAGAGCTCGGGAAGTCCATTGATGATTTTCGGGGCTAAAAAGGTCATTTAACATGTTTCGGGAAGTGTTCGGGTCAAAACGATAGGCCAAACGGAGCTCGGGAGCCAAAACGACCCAAAAGTGGGCTAAGAGCCGAGAGGGCAGCGCCCAGGCGCCGGCGTCCAGCGCCCAGGCGCCCAACGAACGCAGCACGCGCGCGCGCCCGCGCGCGCCGCTCGCAAGCACCGCACGCCCGCGCCCAGACGGCCAGACACGCGCGCGCCCGCGCGCCAGCCCGCTCCGCCTCGCCCATGTCCGCGCGCGCCCGCGCGCCAGCCCGCTCCGCCTCGCCCATGTCCGCGCGCGCCCGCGCGCCCACGCCCGTGTCCGCCTCGCCGTGTCCGCGCGCGACAGCGTCGAGACGCTGGCCGAGCGTCTCGACGCTCCGAACCCTGAAGCGTGCATTTGAAGATCCACCCGAGAGCAAGCGTCGAGCGCAAGCGTCTCGACGCTCGCTCGACGCCGCGCGCGCGTCTCGACGCTGCGCGCGCGTCTCGACGCTGCCCCGCGCGCGCGCCTGCCAACTTAGGGCACAGCGTCGAGACGCTGGCCTAGCGTCTCGACGCTACGAGCTTAAAAAGTGTAAATCCGCGTTTTTCAGCGCCAACTTTTCATTCTCCATCTTCTCCAAGCTTCTCCTCTCGGGTCTACCTCCATTTTCCGCCATTTTTGTACTTCTTCTCCTTCTTGTGCATGATTCCAAGCTCTTCCATGGTGGATTGGAGTAATCCAACCTCCATGGAAGGCTAAACCAAGGTATGTGCTTGATTTTGAGTATGGGTTTGTAAATTTTGGATGTTTGGGGAGATTTTTCCCTTTTGCAAATGTTGAGAAATTAGTTTGATTAATGCATCTCTTGCTTGTTCTTCATCAAATTCTAGCATGTGTAGCTAAATTAGATTGACGCTCTAATTCTTATGCATGATAGAGGGCTAAAGGTTGGGACGTATAATTGCCCATACCGCTAGGTAGCACGGGTCTAAGCATGGCTAATTAGTTCGGCCCAAAGTGACATTGGTAAACTGAGTTAATTAACGTTTTCATGTTAGGCTTAAGGCAAGAGAGAAACCGGTTTAGTCTTAGGATTAGGCCGTCGCAACGTTCCCGTCACTAGCACGTAATCGATTTAGGGGTCGCTACCTTAGATAGATTATTGGCTAAGTTTAATTAGAATTGCACGAGTCTAATTAATTCCTTGGGTCATTTGAGTTAGGAATAACCAAATGAATTGTGTGCATGAATTAGCTAACGCGTAAATCGTATCAATGATCCGAACATCCATAACGAGCAAGTCCACTTCTCGAAGTTAAGCACAACCGTTTAATTTTTGCACGTCGCCGTTTAATTTTCCGTTAGCATAATTAGGAGCTCCCTTCCCCCAAAACCAAATTACTATTCTTTAATTTGTGCATTCTTTTATTTCTTGCAAATTAGACTTAGTTAGATTAAATTTCTTATTTCCCTGTGGATCGACCCCGTTGCCACTTAGCTACAAATAGCTCGGTGTATTCGGGTTTATAAATTGTATTTTGGCAAGCCTCGACAGCTTGAATTTGGAGTACCCCAAAAGTACGTCTACCAAGCACCTAGAACATGCAAGCATACATGGTCTCACAGCAAGTAGTAAGTATATTTAATTCGTTTTTTCCACAGAGACTTAGTTTTAGCTATTCGCGAAGTGTGTTTGTTAAGAAAGATGGGATGAATTTGATGGGGTAAAATTGGTTTTTAATTAACTACTTTTTGCTGAATGTATAAAGGAATATGTCATAAACAAATTAAAGTAAAAATCAGGCTTAAAGAACAAGAGATGGAATCAATAAACGAAGAAGAAAACAGCTAGACAGAAGGCAATTTAGCAGAATTGCGAGAACCGCAATTAATCCGCAATTAAATGGCAACGAAAAACTGGTTAAATGGGTGAATTAAGGGCTACTAATGACTGTCCTATAGGCATTTTATTACGATTATCAAGCTTTGGATCAACTCTCTATACATTAAACTCACTCTATCTCAAGTATCGTCCGATTCCATGCATAAGAGACTCAAGTTTACTCGACTTCAAAGTAAGGTCTTAAGCATCTTGTTAAAACAGGAGTGTTCAGTTTATACTAGGGAAACGCCTATTCCTAGGTCGTTTCCTGATTACCATGGAAGGCTAGCATGATTATATGACTCTGAACTCTTACTCCTTCCAGAGGTTAGGAGTTCTTTGGACAAAATGGATGGCCAATCGAAATTGCCCGTGGGATGAAGCTTACATACAATCAATGTTCGAGTGTTGATCTACCTACTTGACTCACGTTTTTTAGCCTATAGTTCTGTCATTAGCATGCCCCTACGTGAATTTAGTTACTCATGGATATATGAAGAACAGAAATATAAGATAATGTAGACATGCTTAGAAGAGAAATGTGTGTAAAACAGCAAACCCAACTCGTAGCAGAACAAGGTAGAAACTGTAAATTGCAGAATTGAACTTCGATTACTTTAAGTGTTTGGATGACAAAGGAAAGCTTAAAAAGAATGAATCCAAGGCAGACAACAACGAAATGCAATAATTGAAATGTTAAACTAAGAACAACATTGAACAGAAATGGAATTGAGAAGGAAAGAGCAGAAAACAGTAGAGGTGTGCTGGAAATCTTCGTGGCAGTCGCCTCGAATGAAGGTGATGAGACTTCAGCCGTGCTTGGATGAATCCAATCGAGAGAGAAGAAGAATCTTCTCTCCTTCCTATCAGATTATCGACTCCAAAAGCTGAGAACCTCACTCCAACAGACGGCAAAGGAATTTCGAGAGAAAGGGTGGACTGTAGGAAGACTTCTGCGCTTCGAATTGATGATTGAACCTCCGACTTTGACCCCCTTTTATAGTAGTTTGCAGGTGCGTTTGGGCCAAGGAGAACCATCAATCTTCAACGTCGTATATCAGAATGGATGGAGGAGAAAGAATGAATCCCTGAAAAGTCGGATCTAAACAGAAAATGATCAGCCAACTTACGGTTTTAACTTGAATAATTGCGGTCACCGCAATTATTCCGCAATTCATTTGCAATGCTAACTTTTTCATTCTTTTCTTCGGTTTTCAACCCTTTTTCTACCTATTGTGCATAAGTCCTAAATTAGCTACCTTCTTCTAATTCTCATATTAAAGCATAGGTTTAAGCTAAATGCTAACAAAAACACCTAAATGTGTACATCTTCTTAAGCTAAATGGGTCCTAAATAAGTCACTTTCAGAGACTTAACAGTTATCTGATTGTATCCTGAGTATCCATCCAAAAAATAGTAGAAGGCTTGCCCAGCTAACCTATCAAGCATTTGATCTATAAAGGACAGTGGGAAATGATCCTTCTTGGTTGCCTTGTTTAATTTTCGATGGTCCATGCATACTCGCCAACCAGTTATGGTGCGAGTAGGTATTAACTCATTCAGTTCGTTAACCACAACGATCATTCCTCCCTTCTTAGGGATGCACTGAATGAGACTAACCCAATGGCTATTCGAAATGAGAAAGATTACTCCAACATCTAACCATTTAATGATTTCCTTTTTTACTACCTCTTCCATAGAGGGATATAAACGTCTTTGATGTTCAATTCGGGGAGAGTGTCCTTCTTCTAACAAAATTGTATGCATGCAATAGGAAGGACTAATTCCCCTAATATCAGCCAGTGTCCAGCCTATAACCTTTTTATGTTGTTTCAGCAAGGTCAACAACTCATTTTCATGCTCTAAATTCAATGTAGATGAAAGTATGACAGGCAAGGTCTCATTTTCCCCTAGATATGCATATTTCAAATGAACATACAATGGCTTAAGTTCAAGAATGGGTGGCTGCTCAACAAAAGGTAACATGGGTGAAGTTATGCGGTCATTAACAACATTAGTCATGTTAGCATGCGATATTGCGTCAATGTTGCTTTCAGCAGCATCATGCGCAATGTAAACATTCAGATCATCTAAGTCTACTTGACCATGATTATTAACATGCATTTCCAACAGTTCTATCTCATGTTCATGCTTAACTAAAGTGTCAATTACATACACAACAACACAGTCTTCTAGATCGGAAGGGTACCTTAGCGCCTTGAACACACTGAACTTCACCTCTTCTTCATTCACACGCATGGTCAACTCACCTTTTTGAACATCTATTAGCGCTTGTCCTGTTGCGAGGAATGGTCTTCCCAGAATGATGGGCACATCCTTGTCAGCGTCATAATCCAAGATAATGAAATCTGCAAGAAAAATAAATTTATCAACCTTGACCAGAATATCCTTTATCTTACCTTCAGGATAAGAAATTGAAAGGTCTGCCAATTGCAATGTGACTGTGGTGGAGCGAGCTTCTCCAATGCCTAACTGCTGAAAAAGTGAGAGTGGCATTAAGTTAATACTTGCTCCTAAGTCACATAGAGCCCTGCCTACGTTTCGACCTCCTATGTCAACAGGTAGGGTGAATGATCTTGGATCCTTTTCTTTAGGAGGCAGTTTATTTTTCAAAATAGCACTGCACTCTTCAGTAAGGTTCACAGTTTCAAACTCTTCTATTACTCTTTTGTTAGTGATAATATCCTTAAGAAATTTCACATATGAAGGCATGGATTGCAACACTTCTACAAAAGGTATGTCGACATGTACTTGCTTTAAGATCTCTAGGAATTTATGGAAATGAGCCTCTTGCTCCTGTTTCTTTTTCAGACGCCTTGGAAAGGGTGGAGGTGGAACGTACATGGGGATGTTAGGTCTAATCCCTACTGGAATGGTTCTAATGATCTCTTTTGTCTCCTCCTCTATGGGTTCAAGTCTGGCTTTTTGCGCATCTTTCGCATTAGCATTATTAGAGTTTCGCTGGTTTACCAGTGGAGCATTAGGCTCACTGTCCTCTACTCTCTTTGGCTCAGTTCTAATGTTGCTTGCTAAGGGTTTACCACTTCTAAGCTCAATAGCTTGGACTTGTTCCTTTCCTTCCCTTCTTGGATTTTCTGTATCCGAAGGCAATCGCCCTTGGGGTCTACTTTTGAGTTCACTTGCTAATTGACCTATTTGGTTCTCCAAACTCCTCAAAGAAGCTTGTTGGCTTTGAATAGTAGCATCATTCTTGGCCATGTATTCCTTTAACAAACTTTCCATTGATGAACTCACAGGCTGGTTAGCTACTGGTTGTTTTTGGAATTGAGTTGGTTTAAATTGATGATTTTGGAAAAATCCTGGAGGTCCATTGGGTCTAGGTTGCATATTTTGCATTTGCTTGCTATCCCGTTGCCCATTCCACGAGAAATTTGGATGGTTCCACCATCCAGGATTATAAGTGTTTGAGTATGGGTTGTTCCTTGGTTGAGGTTCACTTCCTACATAACAAACAGATGCAGGGTTGGCAGGACAATTGTCATAAACGTGTCCTTCCCCACAATAGACGCATACCAAAGCATCTATTTGATTTGCTACGGCTGACATTGTTGAAGCAGAAGCATTAGCACTAGCATTTTGTTGAAGGTTTGCTTGAGCTAATTGCTTCATCATACTTGTCAACATTGTGATCTGAATACTCATCACATTCAGCGCATCAACTTCATATGCCCCATTTTTCCTACTTGGCTCTATAGGATCGTCTGACCATCTACAATTTGTGGCTGAAATCTTTTCCAAAATTTTGTACGCCTCATTATTGCCTTTAGACGGCATTGATCCTCCAGGTGAAGAGTTTAGTACTTTCCTAGTACTAGGATTACATCCTTTAAAGAAGACTTCTATTTGAATGCACCATGGAATGCCATGATGTGAGCATTTGAGTAATAAGTCCTTCTAACGAGTCCAAGCCTCGTGCACTGACTCATTCTCCCATTGCTTGAATTTAATAATGTCATCTCTAAAATTTGAATTCCTATCGGGAGGAAAGTACTTAACTAAGAATTTCTCAGCGAAATCGGTCCAATTGGCGATAGATTCTGATGGTAGTGAGTTTAACAAAGTTTTTGCTTTGTCCCGCAGAGAATATGGAAATAAGTACAAGCGCAATGCTTCTTGTGTAACTCCCGGTATAACGAAGGTATCGCTAACACCAAGGAAATTATGCAAGTGATTGTGCGGGTCCTCATTCTCAATCCCATAAAATTGTCCCACTGTGGACAACATCTGAAACATCACTAGCTTCAGCTCGAACGAGTGAGCTGTGATTTCAGGTCGGATAATGCTGGGATTTAGCTCCTCTGGCATTGGAACTAGGTAACTTAAAATGGAACTATCCTTATCATTAGCTATGTCAATGGGGTTCCTAAGGATTCCTGCCCTATTTGGTTCAACTACTGGTTGAAGATTGCCAGGTGGGTTAAGGTTGGGTTGGTTTCTGGGTGCGACAATGGGTGGATTTCGATTTTGGTGCTCCATATTGGCTATGGTTCCCCTTTGTTCCCTTAATCTATTTCTAAAATTTCTTTCCGGCTCTGGATCTAAATTGAATTCGTAGCAAGGAAATTCACTCATAAACTAGCTCCTTTAGTACCTGCAAAAGACAATCAATAGTTAAGATCCAATCGTTTAATTCAAGTATCAAGTTAACAAAAATCGTTTGCTAAACAAGCAAATCCCCGGCAACGGCGCCAAAAACTTGTTAATATCCTAATGTGTGTGCAAAATATTAATGGGAAGCACTTGTTCATGCAAGCGCACATGGTCAGTAGCAAGTGATAAGTATAATTTATATCGTTTTCCCACAAAGATTTGAGTAAGAAAACGCGGTTTTGTGTTGTTAACAATGAGAAAGGTAACTAGTGACAAATTGGTGTAGGTGGAATGTTGTAGAAACGCGATAAAAGCAATGGAAAATAAAGAACTTAATGTAACTAAGTATAGAAATGCGGAAAGAATGCAAGGTAGCAAAAACTTTGAACACTGTAAATGAAGAACAAAGATATAAATGCGATAACGGCAAGATAAACGCGAACAAATAACAACAGAAATTCTAGATTAACCAATAGGGTAGGCTAGGATTCATATAGTACATCTTAGATCAGGCATTTCAGTAGAGAATAAACATGCATATGCACCATTCTAACATTCACACACAAAATCTCTCGATCTTGAGCATCAGGAGTCAAGTTCATTCATATTCAAATGAGTCTACATATTCATACAAATTGTAAGAATTTCGGCATGCATAGCGGAAGCATCGTTGGATCTAAGTACTCTTATTTTGTTAATTTAAAAAGAAAAAGCATGTAATTTGAAAATCAAAGACAATAATTTAGAAGTTACCTTTGAAGTTCAAATTCTTCTTGATTCCAAACTCGATCTTCGAACGTAACGGTCACGAACCACCACGAGAGTCTTCCCGACTATTCTCCGGCCTTAGAACGGGATTGTGGGATCCTTTGAGTGACTAATTTAAAAGAGAATTGAAGATGGAATTGGAGAGAAAAGTAGAGAAATTGTCTTTACAATTTCTCAAAGTTCATCAAAATTCCAAGAAGAAGTCAATCTAATTAACCTTTTGTATATATAGAAGACTACATGCAAAAACATGCAAAATTGAGTTAACAATAGGATGCCATGTAGAATCCACTCAATTTAGTGGGATTAGTGGCTTGATGTGGGATGAACACTTAGCAAAAAAGTTTGACTCATAAAACCACCAACAAATGATTTTTCCCACTAACTCAAGAATTGGATTTTTCCACTAACTTAAGAATTGGATTTTTCCACTAACTTTAGTCATCAAAATGACTCTTGACTTTCAAGGTTTAGTGGAGTCAACATTTGACTTTTGACTTTCAAAGTTGTAGTCAATTGTCTTAAATTTGACTTTTGACTAACTTTGATCAAATTAATTAATTCAAATAATTAATTTTAAATCAAATTAAATTAATATTAAATAATTAATTAAACAATTTAATTAATTCAAATTTAATATCCAATAAATCCAACACTAATCCCGATCATTCCCGATATACATGATTATGAATCCATATTCATATTTTCGATATTTAAATCTTATTTAAATATCACCATCTCTCTCTCTATTGTTCAATTCGCAATTGAACGTTATGTTGTTAAATATATCACATATATTTAACGTTAATTCCCTAATTCGAATTCGAACACTTCGAATTCACTCGTCACACTGTTCTAAGGTTTAGTCCGATATGAGCTAGCAGGGGGACCTCATGGACCTACAGATCATGAGCTCCAACGATCCGAGATTAACTGATTAAACTCTTTAACCTAGTTAATCAACATTCGTTAACTACCAGGACATTCCACTATAGCCTAGTAGTTGCATTCTCCTCACTGTAGATATATTTATGTCCACTCGATATAACCATGATTAGTAAGTTGACCCTTCACAGGTTGTTCGTAATTTACGGTCGGGTCAAATATCTGTTTTACCCCCGTAATTACATCTTGCTCCTTAAGTCCCACTGATCCTCTAATGAACAATTGGTTTGTGATCCAATCACTAAACCGATTGGTATGTGATCTAATCACTATACCGAGTCCCTCTCGGGCCAATGAGAAGGTGGGGCCCCTTGTTCAAGACCTGGAGTCAGCACTTAAGGGAACAACCTATCTACTATCCCTAGAGACGGGTAGGAGTGAATTCCATCTTGCACCCTATGTCCCCAGCTATCTATTCGGTCTTACCCCTGAAATGGGAGGCTTATTGAGTCGGCGCTGTTGAGCCACCCTCACCCATGCAGATCTAAGGATAATCCCGAATAAACAGGAGTTCATAGTTAGCTCAGGATTAAGGTCAAGTTACCTAGGTCATCGTTTTGAAATAGTCAGTCTTTAAAACAGTAAACAGCGTTATAAAGCAAGAGTGACTTATTTCGCGGTCCGGTCTAATGCAAACTCTTTGCATAGGACGCCCTCATTCACATGTCTCCACATGAACGATTCAGGATCACATCGTTTGTACTAAATACAAAATGGGCCGCATCCAATAGTGTCCCCAGGATAAGGTATCCAGCCTTATCCGTATACTGTAGACCGTTTTGACTATTTACTCGAACTTGATCCACTTTTATGTCTCCACATAAAGTTCAAGTACTCATGTTATAGCCATGGATCTTAGTTTATTGGATTTAGGGTTTTCTAAAATGAAATAAGCAATCCACATATTCAATAATAACTTTATTGAATAAACCTCAATAACACTTTATTGGTAATAAAATATGTTTATCGTTTACAAACCACGAGTTTTAGGACATAAAACCCAACAAACTCCCACTTGGACTAAAACTCCAGTGGTAATAAATATATATCCATATATATACATAATGTTGAGTTTTTCAAAATGAGAAATAAATACAATAAACTAGGGCATCACATACCCATAGTTTTCTCCCACTTGCCCTAGATTATACATCCGGTAGTCCTAGTCTCACTAGGTGACCCTCAAACACTTTAGCCGTGAGAGCCTTTGTAAATGGATCAGCAATGTTGTCCTCAGAGGCTATTTGTTTCACAATAACGTCTCCTCGTTGGACGATCTCTCGAATGAGATGATATTTTCGCTCAATATGTTTCCCGCGTTTATGGCTCCTTGGCTCTTTTGGATTTGCAACTGCTCCACTGTTATCACAAAAGAGAGTGATAAGCAGATGCATATTTGGAACAACTTCCAAATCGTTCAAAAACTTTCTAAGCCACACAGCTTCTTTTGCTGCTTCACAGGGAGCTACGTATTCTGCTTCCATAGTGGAGTCAGCAACACAACTTTGCTTGATAGTCCGCCATACTACAGCTCCTCCATTCAGAGTGAACACTGATCCCGATGTTGATTTTCTCGAATCTTTATCCGACTGGAAATCAGAATCAGTGTATCCTGTAAGAATCAGATCCTTACCTTTATACACGAGCATGTAATCCCTCGTTCTCCTAAGATACTTGAGGATATTCTTAACGGTAGTCCAATGTATAAGTCCAGGATTGGACTGAAACCTGCTGACAACACCTACTGCATAGCATATGTCGGGTCGTGTACACAACATAGCATACATCAGACTTCCAACTGCCGATGCATAGGGAATGCGTCTCATATCCTCAACTTCTTGAGGTGTCTTAGGACATTGTTCCTTCGACAAGTGAATTCCATGCCTGAAGGGTAGCAAACCCCTCTTGGAATTCTGCATCTTATATCTTGACAACATCTTGTCAATATAGGATGCTTGAGACATGGCTAATGTTCTATTCTTGCGGTTTCGAACTATTTGGATCCCAAGAATATATTGAGCTTCTCCCAAATCTTTCATTTGGAATTGAGTTGCTAGCCATTTCTTGACGTCAGTCAGGCATCTTACATCATTCCCAATGAGTAAGATATCATCGACATATAACACGAGGAATGCTACAGATGTTTTGACAATCTTCTTGTAAACACAAGGTTCATCAATGTTTTGTTCAAAACCATAAGATTTGATCGCAGTATCAAACTGTTGGGATTTATGCCCTAAGGCCTCGTAATTAATTAATAATTATTTGATAATTATTTTATTATTATTATTTGTAATTTATAATATTCATTATATAAATAAAATCCAAGGTTATTAGTGTAATCTTGAACTGTATGTAGTTGACATACGGGAGGATCATGTTCAAGTAATAACCTAAAGGGTCTATAGTATATGGATAAGGTTGGGTGCTTTATCCTGGTAACACTATTGATACGGCCCACTTTGTAATTGTTACAAATGATTTGATCCAAATCATTCATGTAGAGACATGTGAGTGGGGGTATCCTATACAATGAGTTTGTATAAGACTGGACCACGAAATATATAATCTCTCTTTATAAATCCGTTATTTGAGAAAATTAGTATTTCACAGGATGATCATATGTGACTCGATCTTAATCCTGAGTGAGTTATGAACTCCTGCCTGTGAGGGTTCGTCCTTTGATTTGTATGGGTGAGAATGGCCTTTATAGCCAATTCAATAAGCCTACCATTTTGGGGACTTGACCAAATAGGGAGTTGGGAACATAAGTTTCACAAGATGGAATTCACTTCTTTCCTATATAGGGAAAGTAGATGAGTAGTTCCCTTAAGTGCTGATTTCAGGACTTGAACAATGGGGCCCCACCCTCTCACTGGCCCGAGAGGGACTTCGTTTATGGTTGGATCATAAACAGGTTGTTCATTAGAGAATCAGTGGTACTTAAGGTGTAAGATGTAATTACAGGGGTAAAACGGACTTTTGACCCAGCTGTAATTACGAACAACTCGTGAAGGATCGACTTGCATGTAATGGTTATATCCATGGACACAACTTGTCCTACAGTGCATAAGAGTGCAACTCTAGGCCTATAGTGGAGTGACCTAGAGTTAATGAATGAAAGTCAATTAATTAAAGAGTTTAATTAATTAATTTTGTATCATTGGAGCTTATAAATCTGTAGGTCCATAAGGTCCCCTTGCTAGCTCATAGTAACACTAAAAGGATCAATTTAATTGAAAGAAAATTTGAAATATTCAAATTAATATTTAATATATTTGATATATTAAATGTAGAAGAGTAAAATATATTTATTGTATTTGATACATTAAATATTAGAGGAAATAGTTTATGTATATGATACATTAATATTAAAAATTATATACTTATGTTATTTGAATGTGATTCAAATTGGTTTAAAGTATATTATAAAAGATTAATTTTATAATATTTGAATAAGATTCAAATAAATATAAAATACATATTTTAATATATTAGAAATTAAAATGTATTTTATAAAATAAAATTAATTCCTAAAAGCCTTATTATAAATAAGACATTTAGGTTTAGCCAAAAGGTTGGCCAAACACACTACTCACCTTCTGCAGAGAATTGTTCTCTCATTCTTTCCTTCTGCAGAGAATTGTTCTCTCATTCTTTCAAAGAGCTCCCACAAGCCTTGATCCCGTGTTCGAGTCATAGCGAGGAAGATCTCGTGGAAAAAGGAACACAAGAAGATGATTCATCAAAGGTAATACATATGCTTAACTTGTATTTTTTGTTTAATTCTAAATAAATCAAAGTAACGATTCCAAACGCTACTGCTGCGGGGAATGAAGAGTTCATTCCCTTCAATTGGTATCAGAGCTTCTTTGAGTTTTGTTTAGAATTAATTGTAGATGGTGAGTATTTTAATTTTTTTTATATATGTGATATATGTGGTTTGCAAATTGACTGTTTAGGCGTATTTTGACATTAGTTTTATTGTTTTGTTTAGATCAAATGTGAAACTCGAAAGAGATAGGAATTCTCTTGTATGATTTTTTGAAGCCGTTACGGATGGAAACCAATTGAAATTGGTGAATTTGAAGCCATTACGGAATTGAAGATGGTGTCAAACGATGGTGGAATTGAAGCCATTACGAAATTGAAGATTCAATTTGTGTGAATCCTACCGAATTTCAGATTTGGAATGTTTGGAATGTCCAACATAAAATCGGAGATTTAGATTTAGATTTAGAATATTTGGAATGTCCAAAATAAAATCTGTAAATTTAAATTCAGATTTGAATTTCTATAGATTTGATTTGGAATGTCCAAATTGAGTTATGGAAATTGAATTCAAAGGTGGAGAATCAAAAAGGAGGATTTTGAAGACCAAGATATGTCTTGGATTTAAATTAATGTAATTCAAAATTGGTTTCAATTTCTTAGGATATGCCAAATATGCCGGTCAATTTTGCTGTGTTTTTAATTTAATTATGCATGTTATTTTTAATTTAATTATGCATGTTGATGTATGTTTTAAATTTTAATTGATTGCATAGAGTATGCCATCTAGATTAAAATCCCACCATAGGTTAAGCATGATCATGCATTTTAATTATTTTTAATATAAGTGTTATATTTGGATAATTATGATTAAAATGCTTTCTAGTTTGATTAGATGATTTTCTAATATGTTTATTTTTCCATATTTACAATATAATTGTTATATTTGGAAATTTTAAATTATGATACTTCTTTTTATAATAGGAATCCATATTTTTCTAAATATGATATTAGTAAAATCTTTTCCAATGAGATTGGGAAATCTATTGGGAAAAATAGGAATCCATATTTTTCTAATATTGATTAGGATATATTTTCCTAGATATAGTGATATCAGTAAAATCTGGGAAATCTATTGGAAAATCTTTTCCAATGAGATTGAGAAATCTTTTCCTAATAAGATTGAGAAATCCTTTCCTAATAAGATTGAGAAATAAGATATATTTTCCCAATAAGATTGACATATATTTTCCTTATTAGATACTTTCCAAATGAGATTTGATATTTTCTAATAAGATTCATATATTTCAATTAGAATGTTTCTTTCCTTATTTAAAAGATAATTTAATTCATTCTTTAAAGAGTTTAAATATTTGAATTTAGTTTATCTTTTATTCTAATAAGATTAGAATATAGGATAATCTTTAATTTTGTTTTAAAGGGTTTAAAATTGTTAAAAAATCAAGATTATTCACAAGGTGAATTAGTTTTTAATAGGATTAAAAACATTGCTTAAAATCAACTGAAGTTCATTGATCTAGTAATTAATAGTTAATTAAAGATTAATGAATTTGAAATAAAAATTGACTATAAGGGAACCCTGTCTAAGAAAGGTTACTCGGGTGAGGTACTTAAGTTGACTGAAAAGGAACACCTCTACCTAAGAACTGGCTTGGGGGTTGAATTAGTCAAATTTTATTTTATTTCATTAAGCAGGCTCATAATGTGATTAGTTTTAAATAGTTTAATATACTTGATAATTCACATTAAAATCAATCTAACCAACATAAGGGTTATGAAAGGGTAGATTGAAAAACTTAGATAAATGAGATTAGCCTAATTTGTCTAAGTAATAGAAAACCCTATTTCAAAATACTTAGTGGGAGAAAGACATATGTCAAAATAACCCTACGGTCTCTACCATAGATTCACAACGTGAGATTCATGTGAGGCCTCGAGGCGGCTTTGGACCGTCCCCCTACGGAAGGTGTTTACATGGGTCAATATCAGGGTGAATCTCTTGAGAAAGTATTTTTAAATAGTAAGTGGGAGAAGGAAATGTGTCAACATATCCTACGGTCTCTATCATTGGTTCATAACGTGAGATTCATGTGGGGCCTCGCGGCGGCTTTTGGACCGTCCCCCTACGGAAGGTGTTTACATGGGTCAATATCAGGGTGAATCTCCTGAGAAGGATAGGATTGTAATTTTATTTCCAATACTTGACCTACCCTACGGCGACACTTGTTGGGATAAAATTATAGAATCTAAAATGATGGGTTATACTTACAAAGATATCATTAAGGTTGTTAATGATTTTCTTGACCAAACTAATGGTAACTAAATGTTATAGAAATAAGAGTTATTTTGGGATAACACTTGGTTGAGATTGTCTCGGTTTAGTGAAGGGGCATTTGACCTACCCTACGGCGGCACTTGTTCTAACTCACTAAAGTATCATAGCATTAAAACAATAATGTTTCAGGGTTCATTTATCAAATTGTTTGTTTTCTATGCTGAAATTGAATGAATATTTATTGCATGTTATTAGATAAATATATATATATTTTTTATATATTTCAATATTATGTCTATTTCTCTCAGTTTTATTTTTCGTTGCTAATTTGTCAAATTGAGAAAATAATATCACTTAGAAAAATAATGTTAACACTATATAATGACCGTGTAAATTTTTTATTTAATTTGTCTTTATTGAGAAATGTTCTCAAAAACCTGTTGCCAATGCTAATCGAATTGTTCGTAAAGCACATGATTAATAAATCAATATAACGAGATGGCTTATACAAATTTTCTATTTGACATATTAGATGTCAAGCTAAGAAGATAAAGAAGATGACAACAACATATGAGATATTGTTGAAGTCAATAAAAGCTAGATTTAGATATTTATCTAAATAATCTCAAAAATTAAGTATTACTAAAATCCAAGAAAAGAAACCATATGACTGTGGCTAAAAGAAAATAGTTTCTAAATTAGCAAAATAGTCATAATAAGAGGAATTTATGAAATACATCTATAAGAAGAACATGGATAAAAGTAAATTTGATTTACTAGATATTTTCATTACCACCTATATAGTAGATTCAGATCCACTATTAAGATTTGTTTTTCATTACATTTTATATAATTATTGGAAAATACTTAATTATGTAGAATGATCTCTACTTGTTGGCACCAGAAAACCCATCTCAATTAATGTAGTGGGAGACATTAAGATGTCCATAAGAAATAATTGTTATTTAATGCTTAATATGGTGTTTTTAGTACCATATGAGAAATTCAATTTCTCTAACTTTATTACTAATAAAATGTTCATACAGTAATATTTTAGTACTAAATTTTTATTTTCAAAATTGTTTGAAAAGTTCAGCCGAAAAATAAGAATAATTTGTATGTGTTAAATTGTTAACATATAAAATACTACACAGTGAGATATTCAGGATTATAGAATCCAGAATATAAAGACAATTTATATTCTCCTAAAATATGATACCCGTCTTTGGCATTCAAGATTGATTCTGATCAATTTGAATAAAAAGACTACTACGAAGTGATTCTCTAAATGTTAGAGTTAATTACTTTATATGTCTTAAGATCTTGCCTTTCATGCAAAATAATTAATAGGTTTTTGTTGGAAAAGCCTACAGGCCAAAGAACACTGATGAATATTTCATATCACTCTAGCTGATGATTATTCAAGAAATAAGTATCGTAACCTAATGCAACATAAGTCTGAATATTTTGAAAAGTTCAAGGAATATAAGACTCGAGTTGAAGGTCAATTAGGTAAATCTATCAAAACACTATGATCAGATCACAGTGAAAAGTACAGGAACGTTATGTACTAAGACTAATTGATAGAAAGTGAGATTTTATCTCAACTCTAGCACAAAGTACAATTGTGTGAAATTGTGCTGTAAGAGGAGAAACAAGACCTTGTTAGACATTGATAGCACTCTAAAAGTGCTAATATTTAGCTCCTAAGTCTTGTAAATTAGGATAATTATTTGGGCTTAATTGATATATTTTGTATAATTTAATTGTTAAGGGGTAAATCGGGCATTTGCGTAAATTAGGAGCTTAAATGAATATTTTAAAGCATTTTATTAATTAACGGTTTTGAGTGGTTATACTACATTAATTAAATAGTCTAATTATAACCAAAAATTGATTAATGGCTTAATGGTGCAGGGCTTGCCAAGATAATGGGGGTTCCCAGGTTCAAATCCTAATGAATGCAAGATTTTCCTTTATTTTGTAAAAGTCAACAGCACCAGTCAACGGTCAACAGTCAATGGTCAACGGTCGGTCAAAGCCCCGCTCGCGCCCTCGCCCGCTCCGCGCGCGCGCCCACGCCTCGCCCGCCATCTCTCAGCGCCCTATCCGTGACTGTAAATGCCCGTCATTAAAACTCAGCAGAAGCCCGTCATTAAAAGTCAACAAAAATGCCCGATTTTGTAAATTTTCCAGAGAGCTCAGCGCCTAGGCGCTGGCCCGACGGAAAAATGGGTATAAATACCCATTTTTCTTAATTTAGGGCATTCTCTTTTGGCTCTTCTCCTACCTCTTTCGATTTTTGGGCATTCTTAGCCATTTGTGGCTCTTTTCTTCATCTCCATGGATAGCTAAACAAGTAAGTGTTTGATTTCTAGTTTGAGATTGTAATCAATTTGGATTAAGGGGAGATTTGCCCTAAGTTGTGTATGAATTAGATTGTCTTCCTTATAAATGCAAGATTAATGGCTTAATGGTGCAGGGCTTGCCAAGATAATGGGGGTTCCCAGGTTCAAATCCTAATGAATGCAAGATTTTCCTTTATTTTGTAAAAGTCAACAGCACCAGTCAACGGTCAACAGTCAATGGTCAACGGTCGGTCAAAGCCCCGCTCGCGCGCGCTCGCCCTCGCCCGCTCCGCCTCCGCGCCGCGCGCGTCCTCGCCCATGCCGCGCGCGCCCAGCGCCCTCGCCCTCGCCCGCGTCCGCGCGCCCAGCGCCCTCGCCCTCGCCCTCGCCCGCGCGCGCGCCCACGCCTCGCCCGCCATCTCTCAGCGCCCTATCCGTGACTGTAAATGCCCGTCATTAAAACTCAGCAGAAGCCCGTCATTAAAAGTCAACAAAAATGCCCGATTTTGTAAATTTTCCAGAGAGCTCAGCGCCTAGGCGCTGACTTATGGCGCCTAGGCGCTGGCCCGACGGAAAAATGGGTATAAATACCCATTTTTCTTAATTTAGGGCATTCTCTTTTGGCTCTTCTCCTACCTCTTTCGATTTTTGGGCATTCTTAGCCATTTGTGGCTCTTTTCTTCATCTCCATGGATAGCTAAACAAGTAAGTGTTTGATTTCTAGTTTGGGATTGTAATCAATTTGGATTAAGGGGAGATTTGCCCTAAGTTGTGTATGAATTAGATTGTCTTCCTTATGCATCTTCTTCCTTGTTCTTCATCTAAATAGCTTAGGTAACTGATTAGGGGTGACGCCCGAGTCCTTATGCATGCTTTACCGTTAGAGATTAGGACGTATAATTGCCTCAATCGCTAGGTAACACAAATCTGAATATGGGTATTTAGTTTGATCCCAAGTGACAGTTGGGGGTAGAAATTAGATAACCTTCATGTTGGATTTTGGGTAAAGAGGAAAAATCGATTTAGTCTCCGGGTTAATTCGTCGCAATGTTCCCGTCTCTGTCCGTTAATCATTTTAGGATTGATCACCTTATTTTGAGTAACTGTCAAGAACAATTAGAATTGCACTTTTCTAATTGTATCTTTGGGTCGTTTGAGTTAGAAATAACCAAACGAATTGCGTGCTTTAAGCGTTGTGTCTATGTATTTAGTTATCGATGATCCGAACACAAATTGTGATCAATCCCATTCTTTGAAGTCAAACATGCCATTTAAATTTCTTACTTCACAGTTTTTATTGTTTTAATTTTCCGTTAGCTACAATAGTGTAGAGCTCCCTTTTAAAATCCAATTTCTCCTATTTTTACCGTTAGCAATTTAGAATTAATTAAGTTTGAATTAAGCTAATTCCCTGTGGTTCGACCCGGTTATCACTAACTATAAATTAGTCGGTATAATCGGCATATAAATATTATTTGGCGGGCTTCGACAACCCGAAATTTGTGAACGTACAAAAGTTCACTACCAAAATTGGCGCCGTTGCCGGGGAATTAAATTTAATTCGGCTTAGTTGATTTTAATTTGTTTGTTTTAAAATTTTTCTTTTGTTTGTACAGTTTTATTCATTTTTTTTATTTTTTTTTATTTTTTTTTTTGTATTATTTTACCCGTTCCGTTTGAGTTCTTGAGCGCAGTTATTCTTTGAAAATTCAAAAGAAAGCGCAAAAATGGAGGTCGTGGGTAGTCATGAGCAACAAATGACCTTGAGGCAACTTGCCGCAGCTGGGCTAGACCAGAATTCATCGAGTATATTGTATCCGGTATCAGCAGGTAACTTTGAACTCAAGGCTAGTCTAATTAACTCACTACCTTCTTTCTTTGGTAACGCAGATGAGGATCCCATCAGACACCTCAAAGCCTTCAAGATGGTGTGTTCGTCAATGAGGACCAATAATGCAACTGAAGCTCAGCTTTTTCTAAGGGCCTTCCCCTTCACTTTAAAGGAACAGGCGAAGGATTGGATGTATTACCTTCCACCTGGGTCCATCACTACATGGGAGAAGATGCAGGGAATGTTCTTAGAGAAGTATTTTCCCCCTTCGAAGGTCGCCTCCCTCAGAAAGCAAATTTGCGGTATCATGCAAGCAGAAGGAGAGAACCTTTATGATTGTTGGGAAAGGTTTAATCGTTTGTGCGAGAGTTGTCCTAACCATCAAATAACCGATCAACTCCTCATTCAGTATTTTTGTGATGGCTTGCTCCCACGTGTTCGGCAGTTGATTGATGCCGCCAGTGGAGGTTCACTCATGGATAAAACACCTGAAGAAGCAAGACAACTAATCTCAAATATGGCTGGAAATTCGCACCATTACGAAGGTAAAGGGAGTGAGCAAGACCGTTTCTCAAACGAGTTAAACGCGCTTAATGCTCGAGTGTCAGAAATAGGCAATGCAATGATCCGGTTAGCGGAAAATGTTTCTCAGGCTTCCGTGCAAGCTCAGACATCATTTTCAGGCAATTCTTTTGAAAATATTTTGCAAGGTTTTGTTTCAGCTAACTTGAAATTTCAGGAGGACACTCGGGAAAGACTAGACGGTTTTGGAACTTTGGTGCAAGATTTGGGCAAGGAAATGTCTCAGATGGCCGAGAAGGTGATAAAGATGGAAACTCAGAAAGCAGAAAGCGCGAGTGCCATCACCTTGAGGAGTGGGAAAGAGCTTCCCACGAGTACCCCGCCGATGGAAGTCGATCATGGCCACAGCGAGCCAGAGATAGAAAATCACGAACCACGGTGGAAAGGGGTAAATTTCGATCCTACATGTACTAGAGTTTATGTGCCTAAGGCTCCTTTTCCTAGCAGGTTAGCAAGACCGCCTAAGGAAACCTATGAGGAGGAGTTTCTCGACACATTCAAGAAGGTAGAGATCAATATCCCTCTGTTGGATGCAATCAAGCAAGTACCGAGGTACGCTAAGTTCCTAAAAGGATTATGCACCAACAAGAGGAAGACAAAGGGAAGTGAACGCGTTGTGGTAAGTAAAAATGTTTCAGCTTTGATCACTAGGAGCTTACCGGTAAAATGCAACGATCCAGGTATGTTCACTCTCCCTTGTAAGATAGGAGGCATGAAAATTAGAAGAGCAATGCTGGATTTAGGAGCCTCGATTAGTGTTATGCCTTATTCCATTTATCAGGAACTGAAATTGAAAGAAATATAAGAATCAGGAATAGTTATACAACTTGCTGATAGATCTTTTGTGCATCCTTTAGGGGTAGTTGAAGATGTGTTAGTGCAAGTTAATGAATTAATTTTTCCTGTTGATTTTTATATTCTGAAAATGGATGGAACTTCTTCTTCGTCTGATTCGATCTTATTAGGTAGGCCCTTTATGAAAACTGCTAAAACTAAGATAAATGTTGACAAGGGCATTTTATCTGTTGAGTATGACGGAGAGGTTGTTGAGTTTAATTTGCCTAATGTAGAAGAGCATGATGAGGATGTATGTTCTTTTTGTCAAGTAGACATAATTGATACACTAGCACAAGATGAATGCATGACTGTTGAGGATGGGGATGACCCATTATTTTTAACTGAACTTTTTGATGATTCTGATATGCATGAACCACTCTTGACTGAAAATTGTGTACCAGTTGTCTCTACTATGGCTAATGTTAAAAACCATGTTAAGATGCTTCCTTCTACTTTGCAGGCACCCAAATTGGCATTGAAAGACTTGCCGGATCATTTAAAATATGCGTATTTGGGTGATGAGGAGACGTTGCCGGTCATAATAGCGAAGGACCTTATACCGGCTCAGGAAGGGAAATTGATGGATGTTCTTAAAGAGCACAAACTTGCCATTGGATGGACGCTTGCCGACTTACAAGGTCTAAGTCCAGCTTTGTGCATGCACAAAATCCTACTTGAGGACGGAGCAAAACCTTCACGAGAGCCCCAGAGAAGGCTTAACCCAGCGATGAAGGAGGTTGTCATGTCAGAAATCCTCAAGCTCCATGAAGCAGGTATTATCTATCCTGTTTCTGATAGTAAATGGGTCAGTCCAATACATGTCGTTCCTAAGAAAACTGGGATAACTGTAGTTAGGAATGAGAAAAATGAATTAGTACCCAAAAGAGTTCAAAATGGATGGAGGATGTGCATAGACTTTAGGAAACTGAATGAGGTCACTAGGAAGGACCATTTTCCCATTCCTTTTATAGATCAGGTGGTGGAGCGTTTAGCTGGGAAGCCATTCTTTTGTTTTCTCGATGGTTTCTCTGGTTTCCACCAGATTCCTATTGCTCAAGAGGACCAAGAGAAAACAACGTTCACGTGCCCATTTGGCACATTTGCATTTAGAAGGATGCCTTTTGGTCTTTGTAATGCACCCGGTACATTTCAGAGATGCATGATGAGTATTTTTTCTGAGTTTATAGAAAAATGCATTGAAGTGTTTATGGATGATTTTACGGTATATGGCAATTCCTTCGATGACTGTTTGACTAATTTATCCCATGTTCTAAAACGTTGTATTGAAACAAACCTTGTTCTTAATTTTGAGAAATGTCATTTTATGGCTAGTCAAGGAATCGTTTTAGGGCATGTGGTTTCTGCTAAGGGTATAGAGGTAGATAAAGCCAAAATAGATGTTATTTCTAATCTACCTTACCCGACGAATGTTAGGGAGGTTCGATCTTTTCTTGGCCATGCAGGTTTTTATCGCAGGTTTATCAAAGACTTCTCCAAGGTTGCCACGCCAATGACGTACCTCCTTCACAAGGATGTCACGTTTGAATTTGGAGAGGAGTGTAGAAAAGCCTTCGATCTGCTAAAGGATAGCTTGACGAGCGCGCCAATTATACACCCACCCCAGTGGGACTTGCCCTTCGAGATAATGTGCGATGCCAGCAACTATGCCTTAGGAGCAGTGCTTGGTCAGAGGATCGAGAACAAGAGTCGTGTCATCTATTATGCCTCCAGGACACTCAATCCAGCGCAGTGCAATTACACCACAACAGAAAAAGAACTCCTTTCTATTGTATTTGCGTTAGATAAGTTTCGTCCTTACATACTTGGGTCTCAAATAACTGTCTTTTCTGATCATGCAGCTGTTCGGTACTTGATGACCAAGAAAGATTCGAAGCCGAGGTTGCTGCGATGGATCTTGCTTCTCCAGGACTTCGATGTTAAGATCAAGGATAGGAGGGGAGCGGAGAATCCAGTAGCTGATCACTTAAGCAGATTGGTTAGAAAAGAGGACCTTCTGCCTATCGACGATGATTTCCCCGATGAGACACTCTTCAGAATTCATGTAGTGCTTCCCTGGTACGCTGATATGGTAAATTACCTGGTTACAGGTAACTTTCCCTCGGGTTTCTCCTCTGCTAAGAAAGCTAAGCTGAAAAGCGACGCTAAGTCTTATGTATGGGAGGATCCCTTTTTATGGAAGTTCTGTCCTGATAGAATTGTTAGAAGATGTGTCCCTGAGCATGAGCATGCATCCATACTTACTTTCTGTCACGATTATGCATGTGGGGGACATTTTGGGCCTAGGAGAACAGCTAGGAAAATTTTAGATTGCGGGTTTTATTGGACTTCTTTGTTTAAAGATGCATACGAATTTTGTAAAACCTGTGATAAATGTCAAAGAGTTGGGTCAATTTCTAGTAGGAACGAGATGCCTCAAACGTTTGTTTTAGTTTGTGAAATTTTTGACATTTGGGGCATGGACTTTATGGGACCGTTTCCTCCTTCCTGTGGGTTCTCATACATATTACTGGCTGTTGATTATGTTTCTAAGTGGGTTGAGGCGAAAGCCACTAAGACTAATGATTCTCATACTGTTGTTGGATTTGTTAAGTCTAACATTTTCACCAGGTTTGGAATCCCACGAGCCATAATCAGCGACCAGGGAACTCACTTTTGCAACCGATCTGTGGAGGCTTTGCTGAGAAAGTATGGGGTGCATCACCGTGTGTCCACCGCGTACCATCCTCAAGCAAACGGGCAAGTCGAGGTCTCCAATAGAGAGGTAAAGTTGGTGCTTGAGAAAACTGTGAAACCAAGCAGGAAGGATTGGAGCCTTCGTCTCGAGGATGCCTTGTGGGCTTACCGCACTGCCTACAAAACACCTATAGGGATGTCTTCTTATCGGTTGGTTTTTGGTAAGGCTTGCCATTTGCCAGTTGAAATAGAACACAAGGCATTCTGGGCGGTCAAGAGATGCAACATGAGCTTCGATGAAGCGGGCGAGGAAAGACTACTTCAGCTGCAAGAAATGGATGAGATGCGATTGGATTCGTATGAAAATTCCAAGATCTATAAGGAAAAGTCCAAGCAATTCCATGACCGAAAAATCTTGCAGAAGGACTTTGAAGTTGGTCAAAAGGTTCTACTGTTCAATTCTCGCCTCAAGCTCATGCCAGGTAAGCTTCGTTCCCGTTGGAAAGGACCCTACATTATAACTAAAATTTTCCCTTATGGCTCTTTAGAGATTCGAAGTTTGGACTCGGACGAGGTGCAAAAGGTGAATGGACACCGTTTGAAGATTTTCCACGAGGGTGAAGCCGAGTGCTATGATGTTGCACTACTTCTAGTACCACCCGTGTATGAAAATGGTTGAAAAAGTGTTGGTAAAGTCGAGCAATCGACTCTAAAAATTTGCGCTTCTCGGAGGCACCCGAGTTTGGACTGTATTTTCTGTTTGTTATTAGTTTACTATTGTTGTTTATTTGTAGTAGTTTAAGTTTGTTGTCTTATTTTCATAGGTGAGAGAAGAGAAGTGACCACCATTGCGGATCCATTTCGAAAAAAAAATGAGGACATGCATCCCGTTCCACCGATCCCGTTAAAATTCAGGGGAGGTTCCTGTTCCCTTAGTAATTTTATCGCTCTCACTGTTTTATCTGTTGGATTAGTTGCATTGGGGACAATGCAATGTTTTAGGTGGGGGGTGGGTTTAGTTTTGGACTTCTTTGTAGTTTTTGTGCATGGATGCTCTGATTTTGAGATGTATGAGAATCTGAATGCATGTTGTCCGATGAGGACTGTCTGTGATTTACTAGTGAATACTCCATATTTGTGCATTTCGAATAAACCATGAGTTGTATGCATATTTAGAGCTTATTTTGAAATTTTTCCGAATACTCTCTTCATTCATCGAGCACATAGCCCTCTTACTCTTGGTTCTGATAGGCTTAGAGTTATTTTATTTGATCTGAAAATTTGTTGTCACCTCGAAAGGCATATTTAGGGAGGCTTGATGTGTTAGAATTTGTAATAACTCATTTGTTTTAAGCAAAGCTTTATGCCTAAATTTTTTCAATTTTCTGTGAGTAAAAAGCATGAAAAATGTTCTTTCTTGAGGTGTTCCTCCTTCTTGTGTTGCCCGTGTAATCAGGGGCGATCGTGTAACCCACGGTTGCCACTGCATGAAAGGGTGACTAATTGAAGTGAACACTTGTCCTTAAAAACGTGAAGTGAATTAAGCTTGACGTGTTAGGCTCTCTCGAAAGAAGAAAAATAAAAAGAAAAGGGTACAAAGTACCAAGGAAAAGAAGAAAAGAATTGGGCCAATTGTTTTGTTGCTCTTTCCGACCCGTTAAGCCAATAGACTGTTTTCAACGCTAGAAGTAGGGGGAAAACGAGTCTTAGGTTCGATTAAAGGAATTCCGGGTCTATAAGAGCTAGAGTAGGAAAAGCTAAGCACACACACACGTGAGAGAGTAGGATTTAAAATTTTGAAATGTTCTTAACTTATGCATACACCTGTTTGTTTTTCCGTTAGCATTAATATCTTGTGTTCACGAGTTTTGAGATTTGAGTCGTCCGCATGCAAGTGGTTTCTTATAAGATAAATCAAAGTACACCTTGCTCGAGGACTAGCAAGATTTAGGTTGGGGGTATTTTGATAGCACTCTAAAAGTGCTAATATTTAGCTCCTAAGTCTTGTAAATTAGGATAATTATTTGGGCTTAATTGATATATTTTGTATAATTTAATTGTTAAGGGGTAAATCGGGCATTTGCGTAAATTAGGAGCTTAAATGAATATTTTAAAGCATTTTATTAATTAACAGTTTTGAGTGGTTATACTACATTAATTAAATAGTCTAATTATAACCAAAAATTGATTAATGGCTTAATGGTGCAGGGCTTGCCAAGATAATGGGGGTTCCCAGGTTCAAATCCTAATGAATGCAAGATTTTCCTTTATTTTGTAAAAGTCAACAGCACCAGTCAACGGTCAACAGTCGGTCAAAGCCCCGCTCGCGCGCCCAGCGTGCCTCGTCCGCGCGCCCAGCGCCCTCGCCCACGCCTCGCCCGCCATCTCTCAGCGCCCTATCCGTGACTGTAAATGCCCGTCATTAAAACTCAGCAGAAGCCCGTCATTAAAAGTCAACAAAAATGCCCGATTTTGTAAATTTTCCAGAGAGCTCAGCGCCTAGGCGCTGACTTATGGCGCCTAGGCGCTGGCCCGACGGAAAAATGGGTATAAATACCCATTTTTCTTAATTTAGGGCATTCTCTTTTGGCTCTTCTCCTACCTCTTTCGATTTTTGGGCATTCTTAGCCATTTGTGGCTCTTTTCTTCATCTCCATGGATAGCTAAACAAGTAAGTGTTTGATTTCTAGTTTGGGATTGTAATCAATTTGGATTAAGGGGAGATTTGCCCTAAGTTGTGTATGAATTAGATTGTCTTCCTTATGCATCTTCTTCCTTGTTCTTCATCTAAATAGCTTGGGTAACTGATTAGGGGTGACGCCCGAGTCCTTATGCATGTTTTACCGTTAGAGATTAGGACGTATAATTGCCTCAATCGCTAGGTAACACAAATCTGAATATGGGTATTTAGTTTGATCCCAAGTGACAGTTGGGGGTAGAAATTAGATAACCTTCATGTTGGATTTTGGGTAAAGAGGAAAAATCGATTTAGTCTCCGGGTTAATTCGTCGCAATGTTCCCGTCTCTGTCCGTTAATCATTTTAGGATTGATCACCTTATTTTGAGTAACTGTCAAGAACAATTAGAATTGCACTTTTCTAATTGTATCTTTGGGTCGTTTGAGTTAGAAATAACCAAACGAATTGCGTGCTTTAAGCGTTGTGTCTATGTATTTAGTTATCGATGATCCGAACACAAATTGTGATCAATCCCATTCTTTGAAGTCAAACATGCCATTTAAATTTCTTACTTCACAGTTTTTATTGTTTTAATTTTCCGTTAGCTACAATAGTGTAGAGCTCCCTTTTAAAATCCAATTTCTCCTATTTTTACCGTTAGCAATTTAGAATTAATTAAGTTTGAATTAAGCTAATTCCCTGTGGTTCGACCCGGTTATCACTAACTATAAATTAGTCGGTATAATCGGCATATAAATATTATTTTGGCGGGCTTCGACAACCCGAAATTTGTGAACGTACAAAAGTTCACTACCAGACATGGTCATAACAATAAAGAATTACACGCCATTATAAGACTCTTGTTAGGATATACAATATAGATTGTATAGTGAACATGATTCTATCTAAAACCCTTCGAGTTTTGAGAGTTTTAAGCATACATGCTGAAACTTGAATATGTTCAATAGTGTTGAAAAATTGGTTCCAAGTGAAGCCACTAAATAGTTAATAAAAGTTGTTAACAATTTAATTACATTTGATAGTCAAATGGATCCTAGTCATGAATTGGATAAGCCTCATCGTAGTGGGAGAGTTATGAGATGACCCGACCGTTACAAGAGCTTATATAAAGCCTAAGTTGTTAAATTAGATGACAAAATGTAGGGCTTCTTGACCTCAAAGTTGAAATGAGGGTCAATGACAAAGACTAGTAGACCAAAGTCATAAATCTCGAGATAGAGTAGATGTACTCATCTTTATCTAGAACTTGTAGATATTCGTGATGGGGTAAAACCCATAGGTTTTGAATATATCTACAAAAGTAAAAGATTTGTAAATAAGAAGGTATAGACCTTCAAAATAAGACTAATGACAAATATAGATGGAGAAAGTAAACTATGGATAAATTTTCTCATTTGTTGTCATATTAGAGTATATAAGCATTTCCTAATTCATTGTTGCATATGAGATATGTCAAGTGAAGGTTTAAGAAATCTTTTTTTGAAAAGAAGTCTTAAAGAATGCATTTACAAATCAATTACATGAGTTCAATTTCAAAAATCAAAAGCAAAAGGTTTGCAAGCAGTAAAGGTTCATTTATGAAATGAATTTGATCACTAGATTTTTGAATGTAAGGTTTGATAAAAGTATCAAAAACTATGACTTCGAATAAATATTAATGATCTTGTATAGACAAGAAAATCATTAATTACTTAGTGGAATTTTCTCATATTTTATGTGGATGACTTACTACTCATTGTGAATGATGTAAGATTTCAATCCAACATAAATTGTTGACTATCTAACCAATTCCAAATGAATGATTTAAATTACTGGGTATGTCCTAAAATAGAGTTTTCGAGGACAAAATGTTATTTATGTCTCACACATCTTATATTGACAAATTTGTTGTCAAGTATATGATGTAATACTTCAAAAATGATAATGTAGTTTAGATTGTCTAAGGAATAGTGTCCTTAGACATTTCAAAATGTTGAGAACATAAGATTGACTATCTACGTTTGAGTGGGAGAAAATCTAATGTACACTTGAGACATGACATTTGACAGTAAAATTGGTTAGCATTTATTAGTTAACCCAATGGTATGACCATTGCGCAGAAAAATAAAAACTTTTCTCAAAATATCTATGGATAAAATGAGAAATTATATCTTTGTGTATGAGGTTAAAGATTTGATCTTTACGAGATGCACTGGTTTTAACAAAGATTTATGGAAATCTATGTTTAGCCTAGATGGTGGAGCATGGTATGCAAGTTAAGTGTTCTTGCTTATGAAGTAAAGAACTTGCATAACTCAAATAATTTATTATTGGTCTGAAAGATGTTTCAGATATAGTTAAGCCTAAAACATTTCATGTAATGGCTAAACTTAAGGAACTTAGATAACATCAATATATAGGGTATCCTGCTGAGAGAGAAAGAATCGTGGTAGGACCAAGATGACTTTTAATTGACAGTCGTATTGATCTATATAAAAAGACTTTCCAAGCTAAAGTGTTTGAAAGCCACCTAGAATGTCTAGGATTATGAGACATGTCTCATCTTCACTAGGGCAAGTGGGAGAACATGTTGGGTGTAGAGTATGCCCTAGGATACATGTCTCACCGGCTTTAGTGCAAGTGGGAGATTGTTGGGATTTATGCCCTAAGGCCTCGTAATTAATTAATAATTATTTGATAATTATTTTATTATTATTATTTGTAATTTATAATATTCATTATATAAATAAAATCCAAGGTTATTAGTGTAATCTTGAACTGTATGTAGTTGACATACGGGAGGATCATGTTCAAGTAATAACCTAAAGGGTCTATAGTATATGGATAAGGTTGGGTGCCTTATCCTGGTAACACTATTGATACGGCCCACTTTGTAATTGTTACAAATGATTTGATCCAAATCATTCATGTAGAGACATGTGAGTGGGGGTATCCTATACAATGAGTTTGTATAAGACTGGACCACGAAATATATAATCTCTCTTTATAAATCCGTTATTTGAGAAAATTAGTATTTCACAGGATGATCATATGTGACTCGATCTTAATCCTGAGTGAGTTATGAACTCCTGCCTGTGAGGGTTCGTCCTTTGATTTGTATGGGTGAGAATGGCCTTTATAGCCAATTCAATAAGCCTACCATTTTGGGGACTTGACCAAATAGGGAGTTGGGAACATAAGTTTCACAAGATGGAATTCACTTCTTTCCTATATAGGGAAAGTAGATGAGTAGTTCCCTTAAGTGCTGATTTCAGGACTTGAACAATGGGGCCCCACCCTCTCACTGGCCCGAGAGGGACTTCGTTTATGGTTGGATCATAAACAGGTTGTTCATTAGAGAATCAGTGGTACTTAAGGTGTAAGATGTAATTACAGGGGTAAAACGGACTTTTGACCCAGCTGTAATTACGAACAACTCGTGAAGGATCGACTTGCATGTAATGGTTATATCCATGGACACAACTTGTCCTACAGTGCATAAGAGTGCAACTCTAGGCCTATAGTGGAGTGACCTAGAGTTAATGAATGAAAGTCAATTAATTAAAGAGTTTAATTAATTAATTTTGTATCATTGGAGCTTATAAATCTGTAGGTCCATAAGGTCCCCTTGCTAGCTCATAGTAACACTAAAAGGATCAATTTAGTTGAAAGAAAATTTGAAATATTCAAATTAATATTTAATATATTTGATATATTAAATGTAGAAGAGTAAAATATATTTATTGTATTTGATACATTAAATATTAGAGGAAATAGTTTATGTATATGATACATTAATATTAAAAACTATATACTTATGTTATTTGAATGTGATTCAAATTGGTTTAAAGTATATTATAAAAGATTAATTTTATAATATTTGAATAAGATTCAAATAAATATAAAATACATATTTTAATATATTAGATATTAAAATGTATTTTATAAAATAAAATTAATTCCTAAAAGCCTTATTATAAATAAGACATTTAGGTTTAGCCAAAAGGTTGGCCAAACACACTACTCACCTTCTGCAGAGAATTGTTCTCTCATTCTTTCCTTCTGCAGAGAATTGTTCTCCCATTCTTTCAAAGAGCTCCCACAAGCCTTGATCCCGTGTTCGAGTCATAGCGAGGAAGATCTCGTGGAAAAAGGAACACAAGAAGATGATTCATCAAAGGTAATACATATGCTTAACTTGTATTTTTTGTTTAATTCTAAATAAATCAAAGTAACGATTCCAAACGCTTCCGCTGCGGGGAATGAAGAGTTCATTCCCTTCACAAACCTTATATTCCAGCATCTAGATGCTTGTTTCAACCCATAAATGGATCGTTTAAGCTTACAAACTTTTTGTTCTTGATGTTGTATTATAAACCCCTCTGGTTGAGACATATAGATACTCTCTTCAAGATTGCCATTCAGAAAGGCTGTCTTGACATCCATTTGCCAAATCTCATAGTCATAATATGTGGCAATGGACAAGAGTATTCTAATTGATTTTAACATGACAACAGGAGAGAAGGTTTCATCATAGTCTACCCCCTCTCTCTGGGTATAACCCTTTGTCACTAATCGAGCTTTAAAGGTCTGTACCTTACCAGCTTGGTCTCGTTTTCTTTTGTAGATCCATTTACAACCAATAGGTTTTACCCCATCTGGTTGATCTACAAGTTCCCAGACCGAATTGAAGTACATCGACTCCATTTTGAGGTCCATGGCTTTGATCCACTGATCTTTGTCAACATCATTCATTGCCTGTTTATAGGTCAATGGATCCTCTATTCCATCATCTGGTATGATGATTTGAGTTTCTACTAAACCCATGTAACGGTCAGGTTGTTGCACAACCCTCCCACTACGTCGAGGCACTCTCAACTCTTGAGATGGATGTGAGTAATCAGAAGTATTAGCTCCATCAACAACTCTTGTTGAGGGACCAATCTCATCAACAACTCTTGTTGATCTATCTGTAGCTTCTTTAGAAATTTCACGCAATACTAGTTTACTGCGAGGTTGATGATCTCTCATGTGATCTTCTTCGAGAAAAGTAGCATTTGTCGATACAAATACTTTATTTTCTTCTGGATCAAAGAAGTATCCAGCTTTCGATTCTTTTGGGTAGCCTATGAATAAACATACTTTTGAACGACGTTCCAATTTCTTAGGGTTTTGCACCAACACATGTGCCGGACATCCCCAGATCCTGAAGTGACGTAAACTAGTTTTACGCCCTCTCCATAACTCATAAGGTGTTCCAGTAACACTTTTAGAGGGAACATTGTTCAAAATGTAGGCAGCAGTCTCTACTGCATATCCCCAAAACGAATCAGGCAGATGAGCATAGCTCATCATCGATCGAACCATGTCTAACAAGGTTCTGTTTCTTCTCTCCGATACACCGTTTTGCTGTGGCGTACTAGGTGCAGAGAGTTGTGACTGGATTCCATGTTCTATCAAATAGTCCTGGAATCTTAGGTCCATGTACTCTCCACCTCGATCTGATCGAAGTGTCTTAATTGTTTTACCTAATAAGTTCTCAACTTCTGCCTTATACTCCTTGAACTTTTCAAGAGCTTCGGACTTATGATGTATTAGGTAAACATAACCGTACCTTGAATAGTCATCTATGAAACTGATGAAATATTCATATCCTCCTCGTGCTTTGACATTCATTGGTCCACAAAGGTCCGAATGCACGAGTTCTAAGGATTGTTTGGCTCTAAGACCTTTTCCAGTAAAAGATCTTTTCGTCATTTTCCCCTCAAGACAAGACTCACATGCTGGTAAAGAGTTGTCTTCTAACTGGCTTAGATGACCATTCTTAACCAATCTCTCAATCCTATTGAGATTAATGTGGCCAAGTCTTAAGTGCCAAAGATATGTACTTGAAGAAACTTTTTGCCTTTTGTTTCGCGTCTCAGCCGTTTTAAACATCTCGATATTTAAAATAGCTTTCGCTCTGGTCGGTTTTAACTTATATAAGTTGTTTTCTAGTTTTGCAGAACAAATAGGAATACCTCTTTTGGTAATGAACACTTCATTAATTTCAAAAGATATTTTATACAATTGTTCTAACAAACAAGAGATAGATACAAGATTCATTTTCATTCCAGGAACAAGATACACATTATCTAATATAATGAATCTATCTCCAAAAAACAACTTTAAATCTCCCACTGATTTTGCTGAGCCAACCTCTCCTGTTCCAACCCTGAGAGTTATCTCGCCTTCCGCAAGTGTTCTCCAGGAACTAGTTTCCTGAAAAGAAGAACAAATATGATTAGTGGCCCCTGAATCCAGTATCCAGGAAGAGTCATCACTCTCCACTAAACATGTTTCAACAACTAGTAAATCATATTTACCTTGTTTTGCCTTTTCAACTTTCTTCTCTGCAAGGTACTTTGGGCAGTTTCTTTTCCAATGCCCATTCTCGTTGCAGTGGAAACATTTTCCTTTATCTGCAACTTGAGCCTTGCTTTTGCGGTCATTAGGAGTTTTAATTTTCCCTTTCCCTTTCTTTTTCATCGAAATACTCTTATTTTTAGAAGAAGAAGGGCCAGACTTCGTCCCAGAGGACGATCCTCTATAGAACTTTTTAGTGGTAGCAACATTTGCCTCCACTTCATGTCCCTTAGTTTTCAGGAGGGACTGATAAGTCTGAAGCTCATTCAGAAGAGTAGTCAAGTTATATTCAATTTTGTTCATCATCGCATTTCTGCGGAACTGTAGGAAGCTCTTTGGAAGAGACTCCAGAATAAAACTGACCTGACTCTTCTCATCTATGACAGCTCCATTTACTTCTGCCACATTGAAATGGACCATCATGTCCAGGACATGTTCTCTAACAGAGGTCCCTTCTCTCATGCGGCAGTTATAAACGTACTTGATGGCATCATGCCTAAGGGAGAAGGACGGTTGTCCAAACATCCCCTTCAGAGATTCCATAATCTCTTTGGCAGCACCCATACCATCGTGTTTCTTAGCCAATACATCAGATATGCTGGCCAGAATGTAGACGCGGGCTTTATCATTTGCCCTTGTCCATCTGTCATATGCATCCCGAACATTTCGGTTTGCATTTGTGCCGGGGTTTTGAGGACACTCCTCAGTTAAAACGAACCTTAGATCATCAATTACCTGTATTGTGTTTAAATTTGATTTCCACGTTGCGTAATTATCCCCGTTAAGTTTCTCAGAAGCTAGTAACTGTACTATTGAGTTGGACATGCTGAAAAATATAAACATATCGTATTTAGTGAATTTGCTATTACCCTTTTATATTATCCAATTAAGTTTTAGCAAAAGTAATAATGTACCCATCATTTATTCTTTATTGCAACGATACTACAAAGGTTTAGAGCAACATCCACCTAGGGGCAGTCTATCACTCCTCCTTTGAATTGAGACAATCTCAGCTAATCACTATTACCAGAATAACTCATATTCCAATAGATCTTTTAGCTATCGTTTACTTTGGTCAAGAAGTTACTAACACTTAGTAATTCTTGTAAGTGTGACCCTCCATTTTCAGACCTCAGAGATCGGAATCAACAAGCTCCCGAAATTGGAAAGACAATGCTGAAAACGGACCTATGAGACCCTATTCATTTCTGGAGTTCGCGGTGTTCCGAATCCCATGATACAGCCCTCCTAAGGGGTGGTCGCTCCCAGGGCAGACTCGCAGGCGCATCATGGGAATCTCACGGTGCAACCTAATGGAGGAGACCGTAGGATGTGTTGACACACAACCTTCGCCCACTTACTATGAACGACTTCCCCTGTTCACCTTGTTATTGACTCATGCAAATACTTTCCTACTGGAGGTCGCTCCCAGGGCGACTCGAAGCCGAGCATGAATCTCACGGTGTGAACTCTTAAGGACGTAGGAGCTGAAAACATTTTTCCTCCCACTAAAGTGTTCTAGACGGTTGGGTATGATTTTACTTAGGCATATATTTTGGCTAACTAAAACATATCCTAAGTCTAGGTAATCTTTCCGAGTATAACGTTTATACTGGATTTTAACCTATGATGTCTAGGTGATAAAACTTTTAAAACCCCACATCACTCACGCATGCTCATAAAACCGGGTTAGCTAAATTCAAACGCCAGTTCGATGCCCAGGTAGGAGGTGTTCCATAAACCGTCAACTTAAATACCCCCAAGCTGAGACAGCATCTTACCGGGTGAGTTTTTCTTGTAACCGAAGTTTTACAAGATATCGACCTATTTTAACTATTAAAATAGGAGATTGCTTGGTAGTTAACCCTAAATGAGCATGCATTTATCTTTGTTATAAGTTTTAATGTCTAATTTATTTTATAACACTTATAAAAAAAACTTATAACATACATCTAACATGCTTTTATATAACAATTATATAAAATCATTCCATGCAAAAATATAACAACTTATATGAAATCTCATGGAATCCTAAACATGCATACTTATATTATAACACTTATAACATACTTTCAATGCATGTTTCATGCTTATCCTATGGTGGGATTTTAAATCTACATGGCATACAATATGCACACAAGATTATGTTTATTTAAACTATACATTCACAATGCATAAATAAATAAACCACACTAAAAATGGATTGGTTTTGACATCCTAAACAAGCATTTACCTAAATTATTACAATAATAAAATAGGAAAAAGTCTTGAACCGCCCCCGAACACTTCGAATCGGCTCGAACCGCTTGTAAGTTGTTGAATTGCACGAACCGCCGCCGAACCGAACCGAACCGCCACTTGACGTCTCTTCCAATTTTGATAAATTACATCCTAAAATGGACTCTAATGACTCTACAAAAATTACATACTCTTTGTAACACATTAAAGCCCATTACAAGGCAATTACAATAATTATTACAAATTGGAAAAGAAATGGATGCCAAAGACCAAAAATTTCCATTTTAGCACACATACATTCATCACATGAATTACTACCCACCAACTCTAAATTAACCAAAAAAGAGTACTTAAAGCATGCTCTGATACCAATTGATAGAGTTTCGGCATGCATAGCGGAAGCATCGTTGGATCTAAGTACTCTTATTTTGTTAATTTAAAAAGAAAAAGCATGTAATTTGAAAATCAAAGACAATAATTTAGAAGTTACCTTTGAAGTTCAAATTCTTCTTGATTCCAAACTCGATCTTCGAACGTAACGGTCACGAACCACCACGAGAGTCTTCCCGACTATTCTCCGGCCTTAGAACGGGATTGTGGGATCCTTTGAGTGACTAATTTAAAAGAGAATTGAAGATGGAATTGGAGAGAAAACTAGAGAAATTGTCTTTACAATTTCTCAAAGTTCATCAAAATTCCAAGAAGAAGTCAATCTAATTAACCCTTTGTATATATAGAAGACTACATGCAAAAACATGCAAAATTGAGTTAACAATAGGATGCCATGTAGAATCCACTCAATTTAGTGGGATTAGTGGCTTGATGTGGGATGAACACTTAGCAAAAAAGTTTGACTCATAAAACCACCAACAAATGGTTTTTCCCACTAACTCAAGAATTGGATTTTTCCACTAACTTAAGAATTGGATTTTTCCACTAACTTTAGTCATCAAAATGACTCTTGACTTCCAAGGTTTAGTGGAGTCAACATTTGACTTTTGACTTTCAAAGTTGTAGTCAATTGTCTTAAATTTGACTTTTGACTAACTTTGATCAAATTAATTAATTTAAAAATTAATTCAAATAATTAATTTTAAATCAAATTAAATTAATATTAAATAATTAATTAAACAATTTAATTAATTCAAATTTAATATCCAATAAATCCAACACTAATCCCGATCATTCCCGATATACATGATTATGAATCCATATTCATATTTTCGATATTTAAATCTTATTTAAATATCACCATCTCTCTCTCTATTGTTCAATTCGCAATTGAACGTTATGTCGTTAAATATATCACATATATTTAACGTTAATTCCCTAATTCGAATTCGAACACTTCGAATTCACTCGTCACACTGTTCTAAGGTTTAGTCTGATATGAGCTAGCAGGGGGACCTCATGGACCTACAGATCATGAGCTCCAACGATCCGAGATTAACTGACTAAACTCTTTAACCTAGTTAATCAACATTCGTTAACTACTAGGACATTCCACTATAGCCTAGTAGTTGCATTCTCCCCACTGTAGATATATTTATGTCCACTCGATATAACCATGATTAGTAAGTTGACCCTTCACAGGTTGTTCGTAATTTACGGTCGGGTCAAATATCTGTTTTACCCCCGTAATTACATCTTGCTCCTTAAGTCCCACTGATCCTCTAATGAACAATTGGTTTGTGATCCAATCACTAAACCGATTGGTATGTGATCTAATCACTATACCGAGTCCCTCTCGGGCCAATGAGAAGGTGGGGCCCCTTGTTCAAGACCTGGAGTCAGCACTTAAGGGAACAACCTATCTACTATCCCTAGACACGGGTAGGAGTGAATTCCATCTTGCACCCTATGTCCCCAGCTATCTATTCGGTCTTACCCCTGAAATGGGAGGCTTATTGAGTCGGCGCTGTTGAGCCACCCTCACCCATGCAGATCTAAGGATAATCCCGAATAAACAGGAGTTCATAGTTAGCTCAGGATTAAGGTCAAGTTACCTAGGTCATCGTTTTGAAATAGTCAGTCTTTAAAACAGTAAACAGCGTTATAAAGCAAGAGTGACTTATTTCGCGGTCCGGTCTAATGCAAACTCTTTGCATAGGACGCCCCCATTCACATGTCTCCACATGAACGATTTAGGATCACATCGTTTGTACTAAATACAAAATGGGCCGCATCCAATAGTGTCCCCAGGATAAGGTATCCAGCCTTATCCGTATACTATAGACCGTTTTGACTATTTACTCGAACTTGATCCACTTTTATGTCTCCACATAAAGTTCAAGTACTCATGTTATAGCCATGGATCTTAGTTTATTGGATTTAGGGTTTTCTAAAATGAAATAAGCAATTCACATATTCAATAATAACTTTATTGAATAAACCTCAATAACACTTTATTAGTAATAAAATATGTTTATCGTTTACAAACCACGAGTTTTAGGACATAAAACCCAACACAAACATGCTATCAGACATGTTAAGAGAGTGACTACGATTAAACTCCTCTCTGGCTACCATGAAAGGCTAGCAAAAACATATGACTCAGAATTCCTACTCCTCTCGGAGGTTCAGAAATCAGTAACACATAATGGATGGTCGGTCGAAAATGCATTATTATCATGAAAACACACATGCTTTGAACATTTCATGGTAAACAGTTGCTGAAAACCCAATCTATTTATTACTAACTCATCCTAGCCATCCCTTAACGAGATTAGCTACTCATGCTACAAAGAACATAAAACTTAACAACAAAGTTCATACACATTATGTCTAGCTACAATAACGACAAATGAAAGGGAAGAAGAACAAAACAACTAGAAAATGAGCAAGGATTGATGAAGATGCTTCCAACCACTCGGGTTCCTTCGGATCTTCACATAACTTCTTGCTCCTTTTCAGCAATCGACACTCCTTGAGCTCTTCTCCAGGTGTTATTCTTCACAACTACGACTTTCTTGGAGAGCATTTCAATGGAGGCCTTCTTCTTCTCTCTAAAAGCTCAAAAACCGAAACCAATTCTTCTAGAAATTATCTACCGATTGTTACTTTCTCTTTCTACCCTTTTTTATTTATACTCACAGGGTTTTCACCTTCAAATTGCCCTAAAATGATCCAACGATCCTCATTGGATGGCTGCAACCGAAAAAGCATCTTGGTTTGTACGGCAGGGGACAGGCGCTGCCAATTCACGTGCTTCAGGTACAACTTTCGCGAATGCGTTGCGATCGCAAAAATTCTTAAAGATGCCAGCTTTGTTGCCGCTATGCGTCCGCATTTGATCTTCGATCCAGCTTTCCTACTTTGATGCTGCTTTAACGAAATCCTCGCGAAACCTGCAATGCTCACAAAAGAGCTTATTTAGGTACAAACAGGCCTGAATATGTTCATTTATCGCATAAGGACTCAAAAGCATTCTTTCTCCTACATGCATGCTAATTCCTTTAAAACACTAATTAAAGCTCATTAAATACTCATTGAAGACTCTATATTCTTCCTATTAGCTCTAAATAACTCTCATTTGGAGAGTTAACATCTAGATTTGACGAAGACTCAGTTTGAAGCTTATCGGGTTGTTTCAGAATCAGGTGTTGCGGATCTTCATGCCCGTTTATCGGAGACTCAAGCGAAACTATCCGCTGCAGAGGCCAAGCTCGCCAATTCTCATTTTTTAACTGAGGCTTTTAAGAGATCCTTGGGCTTTTCTGATTTCCAGAATCAGGCCATGGCTGCGGGGTGCCATGGTCAGTAAGCACTACGAGGGGTCGACTTCCCAATGTTGATTTGGAGTTCCTCAATTCTAAGTTTCGCGATTATTTTAATCCTTTTATACTTAACTTTGATGAGGCGGAGCGTGTAGTCTTGGATGAAGCTTTTTTCCAGGATGTTAACGGTCCTTAGTTTGGAACATTGCAGTTGTTGTTGTTGCTTTCTTTTCATATTATGCCTCTACTTTTGTGAAACTAGAGTTTTGTTTTTTGTGTCCTGCGTTACTTTCCTGTCGCTTCTATTGTAATACGTAGTGTACATTCTTGTCGCTTCTGTTGTAATACACAGTGTATTATGCCCCTTGCCCCTACTCATGTTAATTTAAGTTGTTTGTAAATTGTATGAGTAAGTTAAAGACAAAGGAAATGCTTTTATTGAATGGAAAGGTATCTGCGTACACGCGTTTCGCGCTTCTTTTAAAGGTTCCAAGTAGAAAAATATGAAAGAAAAACGAAAATTTTTATTGGAAATATTTCCGCAAATGCTCGGCGTGCCACGGGTGTTGTAGTTGTTGACCATTAAGGTCTGACATCACGTAGGTTCCCTGGCGGATGACTCTGGTGACTTGGTATGGGCCTTCCCAATTCGGTCCTAAGGTTCTCGAGGAGTGGTCTTTTGTATTTGGCATCACACGTCGTAGGACTAGGTCACATGTGACAAAACTGCGGGGATGGGCCTTTGAATTGTAGTATCTAGCGATGCAGTTTATGTATTCTGCCACTCTAAGTCTTATCGTATCGCGTCACTCTTCTAGGAGGTTGAGGATGACCCGTATGTAGTCGTCGTTGCGTTCTAGGTCGAATTGTTCGATGCGTGAGGATGGGAGACCTATTTCAACGGGGATTACGACTTTCGCACCGAATGCTAGTGAAAATGGGGTTTCTCCGGTCGAAGTTCGTGTCGTGGTCCGGTACGCCTAGAGGACTTTAGGCAACTCTTCTATCCATAACCCTTTCAAGCCTTCGAGCTTTGTCTTGATGTTGCGCTTGATAATTTTATTGACAGCCTCGACCTATCCATTGGACTGTGGATGAGATGGAGAGGAGAAAAAATGTTTCATGTTGAGGTCGGCGCAATTTTTTTGAAATTCGGCGTTGTCGAATTGTCTCTCGTTGTCGCGGTCGAGCTAACCTGCTGGTTAGCTCTTCATTGGCATGTCATGCTGATACGATGATCAGTCCGTTGTCGTGGCCATGGGTTGATCTGCTGGTCAACCCTTCATTGGCACGTCAATGCTGATACGAGGACCAGTCCGTTGTCGCGGCCATGAGCTAACCTGCTGGTTAACTCTTCATTGGCATGTCGATGCTGATACGAGGATCAGTCCATTGTCACGGCCATGAGCTAACTTGTTGGTTAGCTCTTCATTGGCAGTCGAGGCTAATGCGAGGATCAGTCTGTTGTCGTGGCCATGGGCCGACCTGCTGGTCAGCTCTTCATTAGCGCGTCGATGCTGATACGAGGATCAGTCCACTGTGATTTTTGGCAAGGTTGGATGGTGGGTGACGTAGAGAAACATCTTCATCGAGCGTCTAAGGGATGTTCGTCAAACGTCGTCATGCCACTCGGGTCATGGCCGCCCCGGTGAGGCACTCATGGGCAGTGGCCCGCGCGCAAGGGCTGCGAACGCAACGCATGAGCTGTGGCGCGCGCTGTTAAGTCTCTGAAAGTGACTTATTTAGGACCCATTTAGCTTAAGAAGATATACACTTTTAGGTGTTTTTGATAGCATTTAGCCTAAACCTATGCTTTAATATGAGAATTAGAAGAAGGTAGCTAATTTAGGACTTATGCACAATAGGTAGAAAAAGGGTTGAAAACCGAAGGAAAAGAATGAAAAAATGAGCATTGCGAATGAATTGCGAAAACATTGCGGTGACCGCAATTATTCAAGTGAAAACCGTAAGTTGACTGATCTTTTTCTGTTAATTTCCGTAATTTCAGGGATTCGTTCTTTCTCCTCCATCCATTCTGATATATGACGTTGAAGATTGATGGTTCTCCTTGGCCCAAACGCACCTGCAAACTACTATAAAAGGGGGCCAAAGTCGGAGGTTTGATCATCATTCGAAGCGCAGAAGTCTTCTCGCAGTCCATCATTTCTCTCTGTTTTCCTTTGCCGTCTGTTGGAGTGAGAGTCTCAGCTGTTGGAATCGATAATCTGATAGGAAGGAGAGAAGATTCTTCTTCTCTCTCGATTGGATTCATCCAAGCAAGGCTAACCTCTCATCCCTTCCATTCGAGGCGACTGCACGAAGCTTTCAAGCAACCTTTACTGCTTTTCTGTCTTTTCCTTCTCATTTCCAGCTGTGATTAGTTGTTGTTCTAGTTTAGTATTTTACTTACTGCATTTCGTTGTTGTCTGTCTTGGATTCATTTCTTTCAAAGCTTTCCTTGTCATTCAAACACTCAAAGTAATCAAAGTACAATTCTGCATTTCACAGTTTCCACCTTTTTCTGCTACGGTTTTGTCTTGCTGTTTTAAACACATTTCTCTTCTAAGCATGTCTGTTTTATCTACCCTTTCTGTTCTCCATATATCCATGAGTAGCTAAGTCACTTAGGGGCATGCTAATGACAGAACTATAGGCTAAAAAACGTGAACCAAGCATGTAGGATCGCCTTCGAAACATTGATTGTATGTAAGCTTCATCCCACGGGCAATTTCGATTGGCCATCCATTTTGTCCAAAGAACTCCTAACCTCTGGAAGGAGTAAGAGTTCAGAGTCATATAATCATGCTAGCCTTTCATGGTAATCAGGAAACGGCCTAGGAATAGGCGTTTCCCTAGTACAAACTAAACACTTCTGTTTTAACAAGATGATTAAGTCCTTACTTTGAGTCAAGTAAACTTAAGAGTCTAATGCATGGAATCGGACGATACATGAGATAGAGTGAGTTTGATGCATAGAGAGTAGATCCAGTGCTTGAGAATCGTATAAAACTGCCTATAGGATAGTCATTAGTAGCCCTCAATTCACCTATTTACACACGTACACTGCTGTTTAATTGCGGAAACATTGCGGTCCTCGCAATTCTGCCATTTTATCATTCTGTTTAGCTGTGTTCTTCTTCGTTTATCAATTCCATCCCTTGTTCTTTGAGTCTGATTTTTACTTTAATTTGTTTATGTTATATTCCTTTACACATTCAGCAAAACTTAGATAATTAAAAACCAATTTCACCCCATCAAATCCACCCCATCTTTCTTAACAAAACACTTCGAGAATAGCTAAAAACAAGTCTCTGTGGGAAAACGAATGAAATATACTTACTACTTGCTATAAGATCATGTATGCTTGCATGTTCTGAGTGCTCTCTCTCTCTTATTTATCATTTTTATTAACACATTGAGCACGCAACAAGTTTTTGGCGCCGCTGCCGGGGACTTATTTTAAGTGAAAACGAAGTTTGTTAAGTCTGAAACATCAAAGTATTTTCCATTGAATTTGATCCATCTTCATTTCTTTTTCAGGTACCATTTAGGGTAGTTTATGAATGAGACTCCATCTAGTGATCTAGAGTTCAACCCTGAGCCTGAGAGATTATTTAAAGCTAGAAATAGAGCCAAGAAACGTCTCTTTAAACAACCCCTTTTACCTCCAATCATTGCGGAAACTACAATTCCTCCGCAATTACCTCAAGAAGAAATGGCTGGAGTAAATCAAAACCTGGTGCCTGTCACTCGCAATCCCATTGAAATAGCGAATGACAAGGATAGCGCCATCCTTTCATATTTAGTACCTATGCCTGGGGAGCTGAACCCCAGCATAATCCGTCCTGAAATCACTGCCAACTCATTCGAGTTAAAGCCAGTGATGTTCCAAATGTTGTCCACTGTAGGACAATTCTTTGGAATAGAAAATGAGGACCCCCATAACCACCTTAGGAACTTCCTAGGAGTTAGTGACACATTCCTAATCCCTGGAGTTTCCCAAGAAGCCCTGAGGCTATATCTTTTCCCTTACTCTTTGAGGGACAAAGCCAAAACATGGTTAAATTCTTTACCCTCAGGATCTGTCCTCAATTGGACAGATTTAGCAGAAAAATTCTTAGTCAAATATTTCCCACCAGATAGGAATTCAACCTTTCGTGATGATATCATAAAATTCAAACAAGCTCCAAGTGAGTCTCTTCACGAAGCTTGGACAAGATTCAAAGACCTTCTCATTAAATGTCCACACCATGGCATTCCATGGTGTATCCAAATAGAAGTCTTCTTTAAAGGATGCAACCCCAGCACCAGACAAGTTTTAAATTCATCTGCTGGAGGTTCCATGTTGTCCAAGAGTTACAACGAAGCTTATGAGATCTTGGAGAAGATCTCAACATCTCACTGTAGATGGTCAGATGATCCAGTAGAGCCAACTAGGGCTCAAGACAAGGATGCTCTAAGCGCCATGAGCACCCAAATAAATGCCCTGACCAACTTAGTCAAGCAAATGGCTCAGGCCAATCTCCAAACCAGTGCCAATACCGCCACAGCCATGTCAATGGGCACCCAACCAAGTCAAGGCGAGGCACTAGTCTGTGGATTCTGTGGGGAAGGGCACCCTTATGAATACTGCCCTGGGAATCCATCCTCAGTCTGCTATGTAGGAAGCCAGCAGCAGCCTAGGAATAACCCCTACTCCAACACCTATAACCCTGGTTGGAGAAACCACCCTAACCTGTCATGGGGTGGCCAACAAAACACTAACCAAAATCCTAACCAACCAAGGCCGAGTGGAACACCTGGTTTCACTCCCCAACATAACCAGTCAATGTACCAAAAACCTTACAATCAACCTGTAGGATCTTCTGTAGAAAACCTACTCAAGGAATATATAGCTAAGAATGATGCTACTCTTCAGAGCCAGCAAGCTACTCTTAGGAGCCTGGAAAACCAAATAGGCCAATTAGCCAATGAAATCAAAAGTAGGCCCCAAGGTAGACTCCCTGCTGACACCGAGGTACCAAGGAGAGATGGCAAAGAACAAGTTCAAGCAATTGAACTTAGGAGTGGAAGACCCTTGGTGAACAACATAAAGGAAACACCAAAGAGAGTAGAGAACACTGAGTCTAGTGCTCCACTGGAGTCTCTGCCAAGCCAAGGTCCACCACCAACTAGCACATCAGGAGCCAGGCCAGAGCCAATTATTGAGGAGATAGAAGAAATTCCAAGGCCTCCACCTATCCTAAGGCGTCCTGACGTGCCTGCATATGTGCCACCACCTCCATACCCTCGAAGGCTTAAGAAGAAGCAGGAACAGGAAGTTCATTTTAATAAATTTTTAGAAATACTTAAGCAAGTGCATGTTAACATTCCTTTTGTAGAGGTTTTACAGTCTATGCCTTCTTATGTAAAGTTTTTGAAGGACATTATTACTAACAAAAAAATAATTGGTGAGTTTGAAACAGTAAACCTCACCGAGGAGTGCAGTGCCATCCTCCAGAACAAGCTGCCCAAGAAGGAGAAGGATCCTGGTTCCTTCACCTTACCTGTAGAACTTGGAGGCAAGCACGTGGGCAGAGCGCTTTGTGACCTGGGCGCCAGCATAAATCTCATGCCCCTGTCCCTATTCCGCCAGTTGGGAATGGGAGAAGCACGTCCAACCACAGTCACTTTACAACTAGCAGACAGATCCATCGCATACCCTGAAGGTAAGATTGAGGATATTCTAGTGAAAGTTGACAAATTTATTTTCCTTACAGATTTCATTGTCCTGGACTATGAGGCAGACAAGGAGGTCCCCATCCTGCTAGGTAGACCATTTCTAGCCACAGGTAGGGCACTAATAGATGTTCAAAAAGGTGAGTTAACTATGAGGGTTCATGATGAAGAGGTAAAGTTTAGTGTATATAAAGCTTTAAGGTATCCCTCTGACCTTGAATCCTGTGCTAGCATGGATATTGTTGACTCACTGATGGAAGAACAATTAGAGCATGTATTATTAACCAAGCATACAAATGAATATGTAGGATTAGATGTAGATGATTTAAATGTATCTGACATAATGGATACGCCTGTAGATAAACCACAGCATGTATGTATGAATATAGATTTAACTGATAGAACTGTAAATCCGTTAAAACCCTCCATTGAGCATCCACCTGTTTTAGAACTGAAACCACTACCCACTCACCTCAAATATGCATATCTAGGAGATAATGATACGCTGCCTGTAATTATTTCTTCTAAGCTAAGTGAACAGCATGAGGTTGATTTAATTTTACTGCTTAAGCAACATAGGAAGGCTATAGCATGGACTATTGCTGATATTCGAGGCATTAGCCCTTCTTATTGCATGCACAAAATTATACTAGAGGAAGAGCACACACCTAGGGTAGATCACCAGCGTAGGTTAAACCCCTCTATGAAAGAGGTAGTGAAAAAGGAAATAATCAAATGGTTAGATGCAGGAGTGATTTTCCCCATAGCTAGTAGCCAGTGGGTGAGCCCCATCCAATGTGTACCTAAGAAGGGGGGAATAACTGTGGTAGTCAATGAGAATAACGAACTGATTCCAACAAGGACTGTCACAGGGTGGAGAGTGTGTATGGATTACAGAAAGTTAAATAAAGAAACTAAAAAAGACCATTTCCCTATACCGTTTATTGACCAGATGCTAGACAGAATAGCTGGTAGAGCCTACTATTGTTTTTTAGATGGGTACTCTGGCTATAATCAAATCACTATAGACCCTAAGGATCAAGAGAAGACTACCTTCACTTGCCCTTTTGGAACGTTTGCCTTCCGCAGAATGCCTTTTGGCTTATGCAATGCACCGGCAACTTTCCAAAGGTGCATGATGGCAATCTTCTCTGAGTTGGATGAGTCCATGATAGAAATATTCATGGATGACTTCTCAGTCTTTGGGGATTCATTTAAAACCTGTCTAGAAAACCTAGGACAAGTCCTGGCTAGGTGTGAAGAGACCAACCTAGTCCTAAATTGGGAAAAGTGCCATTTTATGGTAGATGAAGGGATTGTCTTAGGACATAGAGTGTCAAGGGCAGGTGTAGAAGTGGATAGGGCAAAAATAGAGATCATAGAGAAGTTGGTAGAGCCCCAGAATGTCAAAGCCATTAGAAGCTTCTTAGGGCACGCTGGCTTCTACAGAAGGTTCATTAAGGACTTTTCTAAGATAGCCAAGCCTCTGTGCGAGCTTCTAGAGCTAAATAGACCATTTATCTTCTCTAAAGAATGTGTAGTAGCTTGGAAAACCCTTAAGGAAGCGCTGGTCACAGCACCAATCATAGTAGGACCAAATTGGGATCTCCCATTTGAGATGCTATGTGATGCCAGTGACTATGCTGTAGGAGTCATGTTAGGACAGAAGATCGACAAGCTCACACACCCTGTCTATTATGCTAGTAAGACCTTGAATGAGGCTCAATGTAATTATACAACTACTGAGAAAGAGATGCTTGCTGTAGTATTTGCTTGTGAAAAATTCAGAAACTATATTGTAGGCACTAGGACAATTGTATACACTAACCATTCTGCTTTAAAATATCTTATGAGAAAGGCTGATGCCAAGCCTAGATTGATTAGATGGGTGTTATTGCTGCAGGAATTTTATTTGGACATTCGGGACAAGAAGGGATGTGAAAATGTGGTTGCAGATCACCTGTCTCGATTGCAGCACCATTGCGAAAAAATTGCGGAGACCGCAATTTCTGATGCTTTTATAGATGAACATGTCTTTGCTTTGGCCCATCGTGATAACGATGAGGAACCTTGGTTTGCTGACATTGCTAACTTCCGTGCATCACAGGTATTGCCAGTGTTCAAGGGAGGACAAGAGAAGAAGAGGTTCCTTCATGAAGCAAGGAAATTCATCTGGGATGACCCCACACTTTACAGAACCTGTGCTGATGGGTTGTTGAGGAAGTGTGTTTCAGCTGCTGAAGCGAAGTCTGTGCTGCAGCACTGTCACTCATCTCCTTACGGTGGACACTTTGGTGGTCAAAGAACAGCTGCGAAGGTATTTCAGAGTGGCTACTATTGGCCAACAATCTTCAAGGACGCCCACAACTATGCCCACAGTTGTGACGAATGCCAAAGGACAGGTAACCTCAGTCGAAAGGATGAGATGCCCCTCACCTACATCTTAGAGTTGGAGCTCTTTGATGTGTGGGGCATTGATTTCATGGGACCATTCCCTCCATCATCAGGTAACCTATACATATTAGTGGCAGTGGACTACGTGTCCAAGTGGGTGGAAGCCAAAGCATGTCCTAATAATGATGCTAAAACAGTCACTAACTTCTTGCATAGGCACATTTTCACTAGATTTGGGACTCCTCGTGCTATCATTAGTGATGAGGGGTCACATTTCATTAATAAGGCGATGGAGAAGATATTGGCTAAATATAACATTAGACATAGGGTAGCTACTCCCTACCACCCACACTCAAATGGTCAAGCTGAGATTTCCAATAGGGAGATAAAGAACATCCTAGAAAAGGTAGTCAAACCTAATAGGAAAGACTGGTCATTTAAGCTTGAGGATGCACTCTGGGCTTATAGAACAGCATATAAGACACCCCTAGGCATGTCTCCCTATAGGTTGGTGTATGGCAAGGCTTGCCACTTGCCACTTGAGTTAGAAAACAAAGCATTTTGGGCCATGAAGGAATTGAATTTTTGTGTAAAGGATGCGGGGACATTGAGATCTTTGCAGCTACATGAACTTGATGAGCTTAGGCATATGGCCTACGAGAATGCCAAAATGTATAAAGAAAAGACCAAAATATGGCACGACAGTAGACTCAGGATCAAAGACTTTAGGAAGGGCCAACTTGTACTATTATTTAACTCACGATTAAAGTTATTTCCAGGCAAACTAAAGTCTAGATGGTCAGGTCCATTTGTTATTACTAATGTCTTTGTTCATGGTGCAATAGAGATAAAGAACTTGAAGCAAGGCCAGCCATTTATGGTCAATGGTGCTAGGTTGAAGCACTACTATGAGGAAGGAGATGTGAAGACTCTCTCGGCCTTCCTCTTGACTGAAGCATGACAAAGAGAACGAGAGAGAACGAGTGGTTACTGTGCTCGTTTAGTCAAGGCCAATGCCTTAGTTTATTTTTTCTGTTTTTCCGATTATCGTTTGTATGTTTTGTGGTGTGATTTTAATTGCGTATTTAATGTTTGTTTTATTTGTTTTTGCAAGGATTCGAAAGAGGGGATCAAGGAGAGTAAATCCAGCTTTAAAACTCGAGAAACGGTTGAGCCAAATACAAGATACGGACGAGCAAAGTTGGAGATTTTGATGAAATAATATCCCTAGAATTGCGCGGGAATTGCTGGATCCGCAAAAAAGAGCCGTTGGGATTTTTCCGTTGCCTTTATATCCGTTGGAAGGCGCTCGATCGATACGATTATCTCTCTCTTTGCTCTCCAAGAATTCAGCGATTCTCTCCATCTTTGATTCTTCTCTCAAGATCTTCAAGACTCAGCAATGGTGTTCACACGAGCGGAGAGATCTGCAGCCAAGAAGAAGGCTGATGACGCAGCTGAAGCGGCTGCGAGGGAAGCGCTTCTCACCCTTGCAGACGATGGTGCCGTTCGCACCGGTCCTCTTCCCAAGCTTCCTATTCGTAGGAAGAAGTGGAGGGTGGTCACTGAGATCCCTGCTGGACCATCTGAGCCAGTGGGCACGCCCAAGAAACGCCGGTGGAGTGTGAAGACGGCCGCCGAACCAAGTACAGCAAAGACTCCCTCTGTGGAGAGTCAAGAAACTGATCGTGCATCCCACGAGTCAGCCAAAGAGGGTTCCTCGCCATCTGCATCACCTGCGCACAGCCCCTCACCATCTGAACCAGTACCAAGCGCAGAATCGTCACCGCCTGCACAGAGCTCCGAGTTGTCTCCAGCACCTCAGAGTTCTGACCCGACACCTGCAGCAGCGCAGAGTCCTGAACCACCATCTTCGCCACTGAGTTCTGCGCAGACACCATTAGCAGAGCACAATCCCACGCCATCGCACAATTCTCCACAGCCTGATCCAGAATTCCCATATGGGGATTATCAAGAGTCCACGCCGGGCAGTGGAGATGCTGGGGAAGACGAAGTCTTCTCTCCTATGAGGGAAGATAGCCCTGCCGAGCCTGCGCAGCAGGACGATTCTATGGAGGAGACGTTGGGGGCATGCTTCCCGCAACTCAACATCAAGGCCAGGCTCAAGAAGAAGAAGAAGGCCAGAATTGACAAGGCCAAGAAGTTGAAGAAGAAGAAGGCCAAGAAGGTGCCGTCGACGGACAAAGAGAGTACTGAGCCTTCGCTCAAACGCCTCAAGGTGGAGGCTGCTGAATCGTCCAAACCAGCAGATAAGGGGAAGGCTAAACTCTACCCTGAAGACGAACCTCCGTCAGTGAGGTATGTCTCATCTGATGCTGAATCCAGGGGTGCTGAGCTGAGGAAGAGGGACCTGTTGCACGAGAAAGGCTTCCTCGACCGACTTGCTGACCTGCCGCAGTTCTTGCGCGCAGGGGTGATCAACCACGGCTGGGAGGAATTCTGCAGACCGCCTAATCCAGCATACACGAGCATGGTGTATGATTTCTACGCTAATGTGCTCAGCCCTGAGGATGGCCTGTCTGTGGTCAGAGGGGTAGAAGTAGATTTCTCAGCCAAGGCCATCAATGAAGCATTTGGTCTCAAGGGCCAACCTCATACAGATTATGCACGGATAGTTGATGAGCCGACTGAGGCAGTGCTGGAAGAGGCCATTCGCACAATTGGCCAGCCTGAAGCAGCGTGGACTGTCTCACGCAATGGGAGGCACACCTTAATGAGTGCCAATCTGACAGCAAAGGCAGCTGTTTGGTTTGCCTTTGTGAGGAGAAAGCTGTCCCCTGTGACCCACGAGACGACAATCAACCAGAGTAGATCACTGCTGGTTTATGCCATCATGCGCGGTCTCACGGTCAATGTGGGGGAGATCATGTCAGCTGCCATTGCTGAGTGCGCAAAGAAAGGTAAGGGACCCTTGTTTTTCCCTAATACCATAACCAAGCTATGTTTGCTTGCAGGAGTCCCCACCGAGCGCTTGGAGCAGCAGCTGCCTTACACAGGCCATTTGGAGCTGCCTGCTAACCTGAGGCTGAGAAGAAAGGGGAATATGGAGTTTGAATTGGATAGGCTGGCTGCTGAACAGTCCCTATCTATGGCCTGCTTGATGGACATGCAGAGGAGAATGGCTCAATGGGCCACTTATGCGCAGGCGAGAGACAAGGAAGTTGCAGACCAGCTGGGGTGCATCTTCCCTGACTTCCCTACCAATCTCCTAACTCCATGGGTGCCCCCAAGACCAAGACAACCGGATGAGGATGACGAGAATTGAGTGCTGGTTTGGAGTGCACTAAAGGGAGTATTGCTGTTCCCTTAGAAACAACAACAATTTTCTGCTTTCTGATAGACAATGTGAATTATGCTGTTTTTTGTTCAATTTTTGATCTGTTTTTGATGTTTAGTGTTATGTTTTTTCTTTTGCTTAGTATAGTCTGATGTTAGCTGACTAAGTAGGATAGTTTAGTTTTATTTTTAGGATGCTTGAGTTATTGGAAAAAGCATGCTTAGGGGCCTTAATCATTGTTATATCTGCCCTGATTTAATTGCGAAATAATTGCGGTCCCCGCAATTTTCATTACTGAAAGCATGTTTTGGACCGTCTGTTTAGCTAGGCTGTGATCTGTTTAAATTCTTTCTTTTTCTCCTATCATGACTACTGTATATAGCTTATCTAAATGCATGCTGGATGAGTGTCATAGGACACCCTTTGATAGTTTAAATTAACCTCTAAATAGCTCAGCATGCACAGCTTTAAGACCTTCATCTGTCTGTATTTTTAAATTTCTGCTGCTGTGATGTTTCCTTTTCAAATGTTCTGTCTATGCCTAGGGCTTTAGATTCTCTTTGTTTTACCTTAGACTAGATGCTTCTAGGACAAGTTTGGGGGTGTGCCACCCCCGACACTCATTGGGGACAATGAGTAGTTGAAGTTTGGGGGAGGCCACCCTAGGCCTAGGAACATTCCTCTCTCCCTTAGAAACATAAGCATTCTTCTTCTCCTTTAAAAAAAAAAAAATGATGATGAACTGAAAAAAAAAATGAAAAAAGAATAAAGGGGGGGAGTTTCTCTTAGGTTGCTGAGTAATCAGTGCCAAGTGTGTAACCCACAAGTGGCGTTGCATCAAAAGGCAACCAAAGGAGAGGCTCCACCTAAGTAAGAAAAAGGAAAAGAATAGGGAAGAAGAATGTATACCTAGGAGTTATAACTTTGTGGCTTAGATGTCCTATTTAAAAAGAACTCTGATCCTCAATTAGCTAAGCACAAAGTTGTAACTTGTAGGGTTGTTTAGGGAGATGAGTGTTTATCCAATGTAGTGATGCCAGGGTTTAGGTTGTTCTCTAAAAGTACTACTGTCACCGTTAATACTAAGACTGGCATGACTCTAAGGAATCCTAGACACATTAAAAATAAAGCTAGAAGCATGTACTGAGTCTGAGGTAAAGCTAGGCAGAATTTGAAACCTTAGGGATAGTGGCATGATATGACAAAAGTGAATAGATCAGTTGTAGGGAGTTAATGAAAACAGAAGGAATGTTAGGCAGGCAAAGGCAGAAGAAGCTAGATAAGAGGATAGTTTTAAACTAAGGAGTGTGTCACAGGACAGCAGTGCTATAGATAGGGATATAAGGGAGTCAGTAGGTGGTTAAAAAAGGAGAAACAGCAGCCCAGGTAAGTCCTTAGTGTGCTTGAGGACAAGCAAAACCTTAAGTTTGGGGGTGTGTTAAGTCTCTGAAAGTGACTTATTTAGGACCCATTTAGCTTAAGAAGATATACACTTTTAGGTGTTTTTGATAGCATTTAGCCTAAACCTATGCTTTAATATGAGAATTAGAAGAAGGTAGCTAATTTAGGACTTATGCACAATAGGTAGAAAAAGGGTTGAAAACCGAAGGAAAAGAATGAAAAAATGAGCATTGCGAATGAATTGCGAAAACATTGCGGTGACCGCAATTATTCAAGTGAAAACCGTAAGTTGACTGATCTTTTTCTGTTAATTTCCGTAATTTCAGGGATTCGTTCTTTCTCCTCCATCCATTCTGATATATGACGTTGAAGATTGATGGTTCTCCTTGGCCCAAACGCACCTGCAAACTACTATAAAAGGGGGCCAAAGTCGGAGGTTTGATCATCATTCGAAGCGCAGAAGTCTTCTCGCAGTCCATCATTTCTCTCTGTTTTCCTTTGCCGTCTGTTGGAGTGAGAGTCTCAGCTGTTGGAATCGATAATCTGATAGGAAGGAGAGAAGATTCTTCTTCTCTCTCGATTGGATTCATCCAAGCAAGGCTAACCTCTCATCCCTTCCATTCGAGGCGACTGCACGAAGCTTTCAAGCAACCTTTACTGCTTTTCTGTCTTTTCCTTCTCATTTCCAGCTGTGATTAGTTGTTGTTCTAGTTTAGTATTTTACTTACTGCATTTCGTTGTTGTCTGTCTTGGATTCATTTCTTTCAAAGCTTTCCTTGTCATTCAAACACTCAAAGTAATCAAAGTACAATTCTGCATTTCACAGTTTCCACCTTTTTCTGCTACGGTTTTGTCTTGCTGTTTTAAACACATTTCTCTTCTAAGCATGTCTGTTTTATCTACCCTTTCTGTTCTCCATATATCCATGAGTAGCTAAGTCACTTAGGGGCATGCTAATGACAGAACTATAGGCTAAAAAACGTGAACCAAGCATGTAGGATCGCCTTCGAAACATTGATTGTATGTAAGCTTCATCCCACGGGCAATTTCGATTGGCCATCCATTTTGTCCAAAGAACTCCTAACCTCTGGAAGGAGTAAGAGTTCAGAGTCATATAATCATGCTAGCCTTTCATGGTAATCAGGAAACGGCCTAGGAATAGGCGTTTCCCTAGTACAAACTAAACACTTCTGTTTTAACAAGATGATTAAGTCCTTACTTTGAGTCAAGTAAACTTAAGAGTCTAATGCATGGAATCGGACGATACATGAGATAGAGTGAGTTTGATGCATAGAGAGTAGATCCAGTGCTTGAGAATCGTATAAAACTGCCTATAGGATAGTCATTAGTAGCCCTCAATTCACCTATTTACACACGTACACTGCTGTTTAATTGCGGAAACATTGCGGTCCTCGCAATTCTGCCATTTTATCATTCTGTTTAGCTGTGTTCTTCTTCGTTTATCAATTCCATCCCTTGTTCTTTGAGTCTGATTTTTACTTTAATTTGTTTATGTTATATTCCTTTACACATTCAGCAAAACTTAGATAATTAAAAACCAATTTCACCCCATCAAATCCACCCCATCTTTCTTAACAAAACACTTCGAGAATAGCTAAAAACAAGTCTCTGTGGGAAAACGAATGAAATATACTTACTACTTGCTATAAGATCATGTATGCTTGCATGTTCTGAGTGCTCTCTCTCTCTTATTTATCATTTTTATTAACACATTGAGCACGCAACACGCGCGCATGGGCTGACCCCTGCGGGTCAGCCCTTCCTCTTGGCAATGCGCGTGCATATGGGCTGACCCCTCGGGTCAGCCCTTCTTCTTGGCATAGGCGGGGCACGCATGGGCTGACCCGCCTCGCGGGTCAGCTTTCCTTCTCGGTCGCAGCAGGGGCCAATCGGGTCGTCGTCGCGCCTGCGCGTGCGGTATTGCGCGCAGGGGCTGACCCCCGCAGGTCAGCCCTTCTTCTTGGCAATGTGCGCGCCTATGGGCTGACCCCTCGGGTCAGACCTTCTTTTTGGCATAGGCGAGGCGCGCATGGGTCAGCCCTCCTCCTTGGCGGCAACAAAGGTCAACCGGGTCAACGTCGGGCCTGCGGTGAGGTGCGCATGGGCTAACCCGTGTCGCGGGTCAACCCTTCTTCTTGGTAGTAGCAGGGACCAATCGAGTCGACCCTACCCCTTGATGTTTGCGCGGGCCGACTGTCGCCTGCCTCTCTCTTTGGCGTATGCATGGGCTGACCCTTGGGTCGGCCCACTTCTTCACGCTGACTTGGGCTTCGGGTTAACTTTGACATTGATTTGCTATTGGGTCGAGATGGGTTAGGCCCATTTTAAATTTTAATTTTCCACCCATAACACCTTCGGTCTGTTTTTTTTTTCCAATAATTTTTTGCTTTTCCATTTTCATATAGAGTTTCCTTCCCTACTTTCTTTAAAATACACTATATTTCCAGTTTTATTTTTCGAAGAATACACACGATTTTCAATTTCCTTTTCTATTTTTAAATAAATTTTTCTTTTCCTTTTTTCCATTTCACTTTTTTTTTAAATAAAGTGTATTTACATTATACTGTGTTGAATACAAAGTATTTTCAGCCGGTTGTTATTTCATTGTTTTTTTTTTTTTCAATCAGATTTTTTTTTTTTGCAATTTCAAATACATGAATGATTGGTGGGAGGTAGGTTTGTAATTATTATGCACACATTTACTCCATATTTGATGTTTCCGAAATTTGTATGATATCATATTGAAGTTGAACCGGTTATGAATACACTTTATCTTTCGTCCCTCAATGAACTAATATTTTTTGGGTTCTTTTTTTTTAGATTTATTTTCATTCTTCTTAAAATTCTTTGTAAAATTCTCAAAACCCCAATTATTGGTGATCATTTTTTCACAAACTTAATTCCAGTATTCAGTCGGGTTTTTTTGTTTCATTGTGTCATGTTGAATCGTTATAACTTTAGGAAAATTGGTTATACAATATCTTTGAAAAACATAGGTATTTTTAGGCACCATTTTAGGATAAATTCATAATTTTTTTTGTATAAGGGTAGTTTATTCTCTAGTGCACCAGTTAACTAATGTTAAATATAACTGTTAGACATTTATCCAATAAAAAAATATTTTGTCAATCAAAACGACTAGTAAATTTTGGGCATTTCTCTAGTTATCCCAATAATTGTTAGAGAGTGGCAGTGGATGTGTGTGGTCTGCTTGATCTGGGTTTCACCGGTGATTTGTTTACTTGGTGTAACGGTCGCCCTGGTAACTCGACGATTTGGGAGCGTATCGATAGATGTTTCGGGAACACAGCATGGCAGAATTTGTTTCCTTTTTTTTCCGTGGAGCACCGAGATTACACTCGATCAGATCATCGCCCCCTCCTCCTTTCCCTACAGCGTCAGGGGGGTGGGGGTGGGGGCGTCGAATTGACCGTTTTGAGGAAGTCTGGCTGCAACGACCAGGTTATGATGATATTGTTCAGAGGAGCTGGGCCGTACAGTCTTCCTCAGTGGGCCATGCTGATCTGGCAGGGGCCTCAAGTCGATGTATGGCCGAACTTCAGCAGTGGGGTCGAGGGGCGATGGGGAACTACACACTCCGTATTCGTGAGGCGACCGCCCGGGTGCAGCAGGCTTTATCCCGGCTTGATACAGTTGATTCTCGGGCTCAAGTGGAGGGGGCGGAGGCACAGTTGGAAGGTTTGTACCTCGAGGAGGAGGTGTTCTGGAAACAGCATTCCAGAGAGAGTTGGTTGAAGTGGGGGGACCGAAACACGAGATGGTTTCATAGTAGGGCGTCTCAACGACGACGACAAAATGCTATCTCTGGTTTAGAAGACAGTAGTGGACGATGGCAGGATGATCCAAGGGTGATTATGGGTATGATATCTGATTATTTCACTCATATTTTTTCATCGTCAGGTCCCGTCGAGTAGGACTTGGCGTCCGTTCTTTCAGATACACTGTTACGTCTCCAAAAGTGACCTTTTTAGGACTTATTTATCTTAGAAAGATGTACACTCTTAGGTGTTTTTGATAGGATTTAGCTTAAACCTATGCTTATATATGAGAATTAGAAGAAGGAAGCTAAATTAGGACTTGTGTGCAAAAGGAAAGAAAATAAATGAAAAACGAAGGAAAAAGAATGAAAATTGTGCATTGCGGAAGCATTGCGGAAACATTGCTAAAACAACAATGTTTTAAGTGAAATCCGTAAGTTGGCTAACCTTTTTCTGTTGTAATCCGATATTTCAGGGATTCGTTCTTTCTCCTCCATCCATTTTGAAGTACGACGTTGAGGATGGATGGTTCTCCTTGGCCCAATCGCACCTGCAGAACACTATAAAAGGAGGTCAAAGAGGAAGGTTTAATCATCATCCGAAAGCGTAGAAGTCTCTTCGCAGCGCAGTCTTTCCCATTCATTCTCTTCTTCGTCTGTTGGTTTGAGAGGTTCAGCTGTTGGAGTCGACAATCTGATAGGAAGGAGAGAAGATTCATCTTCTCTCCTGATTGGATTCATCCAAGCAAGGCTTACCTTTCTCTCCCTTCAGCCGAGGCGTTTGCGGCGAGGCGTTCAAGCTCACTTTACTTGCTTTCTGTCTTTAGTTTTCATTTCCAGCACCGTTTGTTGTCATTTCTTTTCCATTAGTTAGTCCATTCCATTTCGTTGCTTTCTGTCTTTATGTTAGTAACTTTAATTCTTCATTTGTTTAGTTCAAACGCTTGATTAATCAGAGGCACAATTCATTATTTCGCAGTTTCTTGTCTTTGCGGTCTACTGTTTTTCCTTGCTGTTTTAAGTTTAATCTTCTTCTAAGCATGCCTGTTTTATCTAATATTTATGTTCTCTCTACATCCATGAGTAGCTAAGTCACATAGGGGCATGCTAATGACGATACTATAGGCTAAAACACGTGAACCAAGCATGTAGGATAGCTCTCGAATGCATTGATTGTATGTAAGCTTCATCCTACGGGCAATTTCGATTGGCCATCCATTTTGTCCAAAGAACTCCTAACCTCTGGAAGGAGTAAGAGTTCAGAGTCATACACTCATGCTAGCCTCTCAAGGTAGCCAGAAAACGACCTAGGAATAGGCGTTTTCGTAGTACAAATCATAACTTACTGCTTTAACAAGATGCTTAAGACCTTACTTGGACATGAGTAAACTAAAGAATCTAATGCATGAAATCGGAAGATACATGAGAATGAGTTAGTTTGATGCATAGTGAGTTGATCCAATGCTTAAGAATCGTGTGAAAATGCCTATAGAGGAGTCGTTAGTAGCCCTTGTTTCTCCATTTTACACACTTTCGCTGTTAGTAACATTGCGGTAAAATTGTTGTTCTCGCAATTCTGTTAAGTTAAAAATTCTGCCTTAGCCATTTTCCTCTTCGTTTATTAATCTCTTCTCTTTACATTTGAGTTTTTCATTGACTTGCACTTGTTCATGTTGCTATCCTTTATATATCATTAGTAAATAGGAACTTTAAAACCAAATCTACCCCATTAAATCCACCCTTTCTTACTTAACAACACACTTCGCGAGTAACTAATAATAAATCTCTGTGGGAAAACGAATGAAAAAATACTTACTACTTGCTACAAGATCATGTATGCTTGCATGTTCTGAGTGCTCTCTCTCTCTTATTGCTTATTTCTTTTACACATTGAGCACGCAACATACACCGAGGGCAGTCACAGAGGAAATGAATAGGCGACTAATGCGACCATTCAGTGAGTCTGAGGTCCTAAAAGCGCTGAAGAAGCAGATCCACCCTAATAAGGCTCCTGGCCCAGATGGGCTTTCAGGTGCTTTTTACCGTCATTCCTGGCCGGTGGTTGGTTCAGATGTGATTCATTGTTGCTTGCAGATATTGAATGGCGGTATGTCTCCGGCTCCTTTAAACGAGTCGATGATTATCCTAATCACGAAGGTTAAGCGACCCAGACGTATTACTGAGTTTAGACCTATCACTTTGTGTAACGTGTCATATAAGATTGTATCGAAGGTTCTGGCTAACCGGTTGAAACATGTTTTAAATGACATAATTTCGGATAATCAGAGTGCTTTCATTCCCGGTCGTTGTGTTGTTGATAATGCCATTTTGGGGTTTGAGTGTCTTCATACGTTAAAATCCAAGCGGCAGGGTCGGGTGGCGGGTTGGGCGGCTTTGAAGCTGGATATGAGTAAGGCCTATGACCGGGTGGAGTGGGTGTTTATCAAAAGCATGATAAGACAGTTGGGTTTTCCTCCCGGTTGGATTAGACTGATCATGCAGTGTCTGACGTCTGTCCGTTACTCTTTCAACTTCAATGGTGTGAGGTGTGGGGATGTGGTTCCGACTCGTGTTCTGCGACAGGGGGATCCCTTGTCGCCATACTTATTCCTCCTGTGTGCGGAGGGTTTTTCGCAACTATTATTCTCAGCTGAACGGAGGCAGCTTATCTCGGGTTTGGCGCTGTCACGTGGGGGTATGCCTATTTCCCATTTATTCTTCGCAGATTATAGTCTGTTATTCTTCAGAGCAACGACCAATGAGGCTTCCACAGTACAAGGTATTCTGAGGCGATACAACGGGCTTCAGGACAGACAGTTTGACAAATTTGTCATCTCCTTTAGTCGAAATACACCTCCGGAGATGCAGGACTCTATTAGCCAGATACTTCAGGTGGGTCAGACTCAAGTCCATTGTCAGTACTTGGGATTGCCTTCCTTTATGCCTCGTAACCGAACGGGCACTTTTAACTACATCAAGGATCGAGTATGGCGTCAGCTACAAGGATGGAAAGGGAAGTTGTTTTAGGTGGGCGGTAGAGAGGTGCTTTTAAAGTCTGTGATTCAGGCAATTCCCTGTTTTACGATGAACTGTTTCCGTCTCCCTAAGGGCCTTCTGCAAGATATAAACCGGATGATGGCCCGTTTTTGGTGGAATGGGTCAGATGAGGACCGTCGGGTTAATTGGGTGAGCTGGAAATCCCTATGTAGACCAAAATGTCTAAGTGGCCTGGGTTTTCGAGACATTGAACTGTTTAACAAAGCTTTGCTTGCGAAACAGTGTTGGCGGCTGGTATCTCGCCCTACATCTTTCTTTGCTCGGGTACTTAAGGCCAGGTATTTTCCTTCTTCTGATCTTTTTTCTGCACAGTTAGGCTTTTCTCCGTCCTCTGTTTGGAGGAGTTTACTGTGGGGTAGGGATCTGTTGGGAAGAGGCATTCGGTGGCGAATTGGGAGCGGTGAAGGGGTGCGGGTCTATGACACCAATTGGGTACCGAGGGATTCGGGCCTGAATATTACCTCTCCCGTTACCCTACACCCTGCTGCGCGAGTATGTGAGTTGTTTGCTGGCACAGGGGGTTGGGATGAGGATAAGATTCGTTTGAATTTCAACCCAGAGGAGGTTCGAGCAATTTTATCTATTCCGTCGAATCGACGACATACAGGGGACCAGGCAATTTGGCATTTTGATGAGTCGGGGGTGTTCTCGGTTAAAAGTGGTTATCGTTTGGCTCAAAATGTGTCGCTTGAGCACAAGGCATGTTCGTCTTCTAGTGAAGGTTTGAGGAGGTGGTGGAATGGATGTTGGAAGATGAAGATCCCGAGTAAGATTAGGATCTTCATATGGCGACTATGCCTGGATCGCCTTCCGACTATTGATAATTTGGGTCGACGGGGTATTGATGTCCTGAATGTATGTGCTTTGTGTGGTAAGAGCGGGGAATCTAGTCTCCATGTTTTCTGGCACTGTAAGTTTGTACGACGAGTACTGAGGGAGTCAAATTTTGGCCGCCTCTTAGAGATCCAGCCGGAGGGGGATGTAGCTTCGTTCTTATGGTGTGTGCAAGGCATGATGGGATGGCCTGATTTTGAGGTGTTGTGCGTGCTATGGTGGGCGGTGTGGGGTTGTCGGAATAGGGCGCGCCTTTCGGGGGTGCGTTCTTTGTTTGATCTGAACTCTTGGGTTTCAGGTTATATGCGATCATATCGAGAGTCTAATGGGTATGAGGGCGTTGTGACTCTTCCTTACGCCATTGGAGATCGAGCAGGGGCAGTTTTGAAACCCCCGCTTAATGGTGTGTATAAGGTGAATGTTGATGCGAGTTTCCAGTGTGATGATGGCGTGGCAGGTGTGAGCGTGGTGGTGCGGGATGCGGGGGGACGGGTTATGGTGGCCGCAATGTCCCGGGTCCTGAATGTTCGGAATGTGGTGATGGCAGAGGGGTTTGCAGCCCGTTGTTTTAGAGACGGACTCCGCTCGAATTTGTAGTTTGTTTCGGGATGATGGGGTGGATCTGACAGAAATGGGTATGCTCGTGGCAGATCTGCGGTTACAGTTTCCTCCGTCTTTCATGGCTCAGTGTAGTTTTACTCATCGAGAAGGCAATATGGTGGCGGATCGGTTGGCGCATATGGCGTTGGCTTTTCGTCACGATATAGTGTGGTTGGAGGATTTTCCTCCTCAAGTTGAGTCTCTTATTTTTAGCGAGTTGATTGATGTTTGAGTTTCCTGTATCGTGACTTTGTTCTAAAAAAAATAATAATAAATAATTGTTAGAGAAATTCTCTCATATGACCACTTTTAAGAATAATATTTTCAAATATGTCATAAGATCTTAAATTTTTCATTTCTATAATTTTGATTACCATTATGCCCCTCATTAACGTGTCCTCTCCATAATATTATTCAATTTTTCTCCCCATTTTGTGTATTAAATTTCAATTCATAATAAATTTTAATGTTCTCGCTCCATTTTCTCCTATCATTTACGTAAGAATGTTTTATATCTTTTTTTAGATGTCTGTTAACCTTGTTTCCTGGATTTTAATATTCTTCTTACGTTAGTGTTCTTTTTTTTTTTTTTTCAGATTTTTCGTCCCCTCCATTTTCATTCACCCTTTTCATTTTCTTCATTTTACAAAAACAACATTTCACATATGTATATATAAGCATTCCTCTTACGTTAGTGTTCTTTTTTTCCATATTTTTCTTTCTCTTCACTTTTTTGTACTAGTAAGGAATACGTGTGATGCACGTGAATTCTTGTAATTTTAATTTAAAATAAAAAAATGACATTATTGTTTAGAATTTTTAACCGTGCAATCAAAAAAATGGATAAAAAGTTTGTTTCAATATTCATGTAGTGTGATTACAATGTTAAAATTTTATTATTTTGTATAAATAATTTTGTTTTGAGTAATAATTAATTTTTAAAATAAAGTAAATTAATAAATATTAAAATCGAAATGAGCAACTATTATTAAATTTAAATAATTAATATTATTTAAAATTTTCAATACTATTAAAAATATTTAGGATAAAAAAAACATATGTTAAAAGGTTGAGGGCAATAAGAAAACATAAAGTATTTTTTTCCGTTATAATCACTTTTATATACAGTAGAGAAGAGATAAAGATAATAGAATATAGATGGAGAGATTAAATAATTATATTGTTAGTATTCTAAATTAAGAATCCTAATTTTCTTCTCTTTTTCATCATCGTGTCTGCAAGCCGACCATCTTCTCCTTCTATTGTTTTCTTCTCCCAATATCTTCTTTTAGCTATTTCAAGAATCGTCATATGTAATATGTCGCCGCCATCAATGTCTTCGTCTCGTAAAAAAAAATATATCTCTTGTGTCCCCCGTTGTTTCTTCTCGTACACCGTGTAGTTTCTCACTCCAGTTTTTCAATTTGTTATAGTACCACACTTAATTCATCACATTTCAATCTTCATTTTTCTGATTTCAGTCCTTCATAAAAAAAATATAAAAAAAAAAAACCGTTTAGAAAGCAGTCAATTCCTCAATAATAATGCGACATTAAAAATAAATATTACAGTTTTAATTAAATTGTCTCACTTTCAAAACACTTTGTAATAGAAAAAGAAATCAAATTAGAAAAAAAAATGGGACTCACCCGAAACAAAAGTCTTCTTTAAATTCCACCATTTGTTCTTGGTAATTTGACCATGTTTTTCTTTTCCTTGCATAAAAGATTTTTTCTTTAAGCAATCATAGAGAGAGAGAAAAAAAAAAAAGGAATGGCAAAATCTAAACTGGAGTTTATGTAAAATTCGAGTGAATAAATATTTCGATAGCAAAAAAAAAATAAAGAAAAAAGGATTGATATGAAATAGTGAAAAGAGGAGTAGATGAGAAAAACGGTTAAAAAGAGTTTAATGGACTCTTGAATTCAATTCACTCAAATTAATACTTATTAATACTTATTTATTTAATTATTACTTATTCAAAAGTTGAAGAGTAGTAAGTGTTTTGTTAAAAAACCAAACAAAGAATAATCGTGGGGTTAAATACTAAATGAAAAAAAAAAAGTGTAATAAATTAATTTTAAAAAGAAGGGAAAAAATGAGATTTTAAATCAAAAGTTTGGAAAGTCATAATTTTTTCAGTTTTTTTTTATTTTAAAAAAAGTAGTAGGTTGAAGACTAATTGTGGGGGTATAAATACTAAATGGAAGACCAAAAAAATTTATTAAAAATATAGAGGTAAAATGTTTAAAAAAAACTATAAAAAATGAATTTTAAAAATGATATAGGGGCAAAATAAAACAACATTAAATTAATTTTGAAATTTTTGAAATTACGTTTTTAACTATAAAAATAAAAGGGAGAGATTAAAAGAAAGGAACAAAATGAAATTACGTTTTTAACTATAAAAATAAAAGGGAGAGATTAAAAGAAAGGAACAAAATGAAGAGCTCCCCTTAAACTCCTTGATATAGTAAGATAATTTAATAGTAAATGTAGATGGTTGATTATATTCATAAGTCATCAATAAATGGGGAATTGTAAAATAGGACTTGAATTGCAAAAGGTTTTCCAAAACTGACCTCAATTTGAAATTTTATTGTTTCTTACCTAAAATTGAGACGGTAATGTTCATTTTTAAAAGGTTGTGAAATTCCTCTTTTATCGCTGCTTAAAAAAAAACCTCATCTCTCATCTCTCCTCTCTTTCTCTCTTTCCTCCCTCCTTTCTGTTTTCTTCGATCCTTTCATCTTCTCCTCATTTGGAGTTCAGTCCCAACGTTTTTCCAAGGCGAAGACGATGGTTTAGAATTTCTGAGAAAAGAAAACGTTCAAGTTCATTCGAAAAAATTGCACTGCAATTTTTTTTTTATCATTGCTGGGATTTAAAAATAAAATAAAAAATTGCACATGCTATTTGAAGAGAAGATCGTGCAGTTCGTGGTAGGATTTGCACCATCGTGCATTTTTAAAAAAAAAATTTAAAAAAAACATGGCACGATCGTGCAATTTGAAGCAAAGATCGTGTAAATCGTGGCTAGGATAGTGTCATGAATTGCACCGTCCTGCATTTTTTTTTTAATTTAAAAAAAAAATCTTAAATTAAAAAAATCTTAATTTGTTGGTGGAAGAAATCTCACGATATCTTTAATATATATATATATATATTACAGAGATTTAGTTGAACAAATAAGATTTCATCCACCAACAAATTGATAATTTTTTAATTTAAGATTTCTTTTTAATATTTTTCCCCTAATTTAAAAAAAAAAATGCACAATCGTGCAATTCATGGCACTATCCCAGCCACGAATTACACAATCTTTGCTCCAAATTGCACGATCGTGCCATATTTTTTTTCAATTAAAAAAAAAAGATTGCACGATCTTGCAATTCCTACCACGATCTCAGCCACGAACTGCATGATCTTCTATCCGAATAGCACGATCGTGCAAGTTTTTTTTTAAATCCCAGCTTTGATAAAAAAAAATAAAAAAATAGTGCAATTTCGTGGCTAAGATCGTGGCCAAAATTATCGTGCAATCTGAAACTTTTTCTTCTCGACTTTTCTTCGCGTATGGAGGAGAGGTCACCAAAACTTTTCTTTCTTAACATTGGGAGGGTGAGAAAGTAGTTTTTTTTCTTAATAGAGGGGGAAGGAATGGAAGAGAACACAGAGAAGACGAGAGAGAAGAAGGAGATGAGATGAGAGAGAAAATCTTGTGTTCAACGAAGATAGGGACAGGGACGAAATTTCACCGTCAACCTAAAGTGAAGTTAGTTGTCAAATTCAGGTCAGAAACGCTAAAATTTTAAAATCAGGTCATTTTTTGCAAAACTTTTACAAACTGGGTTAGATTTTTCAATTCCCCTCAATAAATATATACTAAATAAGTAAAATTAAAATGAATTATTAAGTAAAAGACATTAGTAAATTTATTCGCCCACTACTAAAATACTATTTTTTAAAAAATATACTAAAATATTATTCTTAGGCCAATTTAAGGTTCATTAAGACATTATCAAAGAATAATTTATGTAAAAAAAAATAAAAGAATAATATAAGAGTAAACCCTAACTCTACAATTTTACAACGTCCTCCCCATTCCCAATTTTAGCAGCTCGCACCGCTCCAATCCTCTCTGTTTTGTATTTTCATTGTCATTTCCGTCTAATGTCGCCACCGTTGTCGTCTTTTCTATCTGATTCCTCCATCGACGTTGTCGTTTTCATTTTCGTTTGATACCGCCACTGACAGTACTGCTTCCGTCTGATTTCGCCACCATTGTCACATTTTCTATTTGATTCTACCCCACCATCGTCGTTTGTTTTCGTCTGATTATGGCACCGCCATCATCATTTTCATCTGATTCACCATCGTCGTTGCCCTTTCAATCCTGATTGTATCAAGAAAGCATGGTGTGAGAGAGTTTCTAAATTAGTAAGTAATTGGGTGTGCCAAATCTTCTCCCTGTTTGATCTATTTAAATGTAAAGAATATGTGGGTCTTTTCATATCCGAAGTTGATGGTTTTTCTCATTCCAACTCTAATAAGTGTTAATTAATTCAATTGGCACGGTGAAAGATTAGTGTTGAATAATAAATTTCGGTCAATCACAAATTGACACATCATTAATTTGAGTTAATTCAAGTTAATGATAAAAATATATATTTATAAATTTGGGACCAATTACAAAGTTACACATGTCCTCAATTTAAATTAAGAGACATATAAAATTGGTAAATCAAATTATGCCACATGTCCCTCGGACGACCCGAGCTAGTCCAATCAAACATTGCCACATGGCGGTTGGACCCAAAGTTATTTAGCCAAAATAGCTAAAAATAATTTTGGGCTAAATTTAAATAATCCAAGTTATTGAAAATAAATGGATTAAACCCAAATAAATAAAAGCCCAAAAGTTGGGTCAAAAGTCAATCAGGCGCAAGCCCATACTAGGTCCATCAAACTTTATAAATAGAGGAGGCCACCATTCATCCTGGACATTGAGCCTTGAGCCAGAGTCCAGAGAAGTCAGAAGCTCCAGCAATCAGAGTCCAAAGAATTCAGTGGCATCAAAGACTCAGAGTTCAGAAGATTCGAAGACTACAAACTTCAACAACAAATTAACAGGTCGCTCCAAAGATCAACAACTTCAAAATCACCAAGTCAATAGGCCGCTCCAAAGATCAATAAGCCGACAGGCCGATCCAAGAAATCAACCAGCCCAAAGCAAACGTCTACATTAGAGAGAAAGCATCAGAGGATAAAGATTAGAGACTGTAACACTTATAAAAATCAATAAAATTCAAGTTCATTTTCACGTATCAAATTTCTCCTATATTGAAATCTCGTGTGAACAAATTGGCACGTTCGGTGGGACAGTTTCTACCTCTCATCTCTTTCTCTCCCCAAAAAGTGATGGCATCCAAAGAAGCTCCTTCAAAGACTGCTGCTTCAAATGACTCCTATGAAGGGCCAGTTATGCGCAGTCGCTCTAAAGAAATCCAGGATGAAGAAAGTCAAACACCCGTCATCGCGAACAAAATGTTGAGACGCATGACAGAATTTGCTCAAGCTGATATCCTCCTTGCAGAAAACCTTGTGTTTTACCAACTTGTTTTTCCTTCTCTTCAACCAAAAGAAGCATCAAATCTGGATGTGATGTCCGTCATGATGACTGATGCAGGCACTAGTGAAGAAAGAATGGCTGAAGTGGAAAAGAAGATTAACATGTTACTGAAGGCGGTAGAAGAAAAAGACTATGAAATAGCTTCTCTCAAGAATCAAATTGAAAGTCGAGACGCCGTGGAATCAAGTCAGACCCCTGCCGTCAAAAATAAAGGAAAGAACGTCGCACAAGAAGGTCAGTCGCAACATTCTACTTCAATCGCTTCCTTGTCTGTCCAGCAGATCCAAGATATGATTATGAACTCCATCAGAGCTCAATATGGTGGACCTGCTCAAAGTTCCATCTTTTATTCTAAGCCTTATACCAAGAGGATTGACAACCTGAAGATGCCTAGTGGATATCAACCGCCAAAGTTTCAATAGTTCGATGGGAAGGGCAATCCCAAGCAACATATTGCTCACTTCATCGAAACATGTGAAAATGCCGGTACACGAGGAGATCTACTAGTCAAGCAATTTGTCCGGACACTGAAGGGAAACGCTTTTGACTGGTATACTGATCTTGAATCTGAGACTATTGAAAGTTGGGAGCAGCTTGAAAAGGAGTTCCTCAACCGCTTTTATAGTACAAGGCGAACTGTCAGCATGTTGGAGTGATAACTCCATTTTGGAGCTATTAAATACTTCCTAATTATAGCTAAAGTCCGCGTTTAATTAGTTAATCTATCTCGTTTGTAGGAGAAATGCGGCAAAGAGCTCGTGCGTCCGTTGGACCCGTTCGAGAGCTAATAGTGGAGTTTTAACGCCCCGAGAGTGCATCGGGAAAAGGGGAAGTTGATCCGTGAAGAAACGGGCCAAAACCGCCTAGGAGAGGCAAATTTCCAGCCCCAAACCCGAGAGCCAGCGTCGCGCTGTAGCGTCGAGACGCTGGCTCGACGCTGCAAAAACCCGAGAGCTAGCGTCGAGTGATAGCGTCGAGACGCTAGCTCGACGCTGCCGAGCGTCGAGACTCTGCTTGGCGTCGAGACGCTCCGGAGGAAGCGCGCGCGAGGAAATCATCGGGCAAGCGTCGAGACGCTGCCCTACCGTCTCGACGCCATCGCGAGGCGCACGCGGATTATTTAGGGCGCAGCGTCGAGACGCTGGCCTAGCGTCTCGACGCTACGACGATTACAGCTTCTGTATAAGACGATTTCTGCGCAAAAATTAGGGACATCTTCACATTTTTGAGCTTTCTTCTTCTTCTTCCTCTCAATTTCTCTTAGATTTCTTTTAGCTCAGCCATTGTTGGCATGTTTAAGAGCTTTTTCCTTCTTGTATTGTGTTGATGACGCCTTCCATGTCCTTCGTTGGAGCGGAATTGACAACCCGTTCCATGGACGGCTAAGGTAAGGGTGAACGGTTTGGGGATTGTTTAAGGGATTTTTGTTAGACATTTTAGTTTTGATAATCTAAGCTTTGAATGCATATTGGTGGCTGTTTATATACATTTATCTTTCTTGCTTAATCCAACGCGCATGTTAGATTTCGACGATTGACACTCGAGTCATCTTGCATGTTGTGTATGTTAAAGAGTAGCGATGCCGTGCCTCTCACTGCTCGACTAAGTAACACAGATTGATAAAACTAAATCGGAGTATCGAGTCGTGTATGATGGTTGTTGATTGCATACGGCGTTTGCGGGCAATCTACTAGAAATTAGATTACATGCTTGAATGTTCGTCGCGGTTAGCTAGTGATTGTCTAGAATAAATTTAGGGTTGATCACCTTAATGCAATTTTGGATAAAGTACAATCGGAACTGTGTGGTCTGATAAATATCTATGGAGCCGGCTACCTTGGGGCTTCTCGGGTAGTCGTCCGTGTGTATCATGTGTACACCATGAATTTTGTATTAAATGATGAACTGAAATTGTCTAGCAATTAATCCCGAAACTCCCAAACCGTGCACGCGTCTCTCTATTTTTATTCCTTCCATTAGCATTTATTGATTCTTTTGCATGCTAAAAATCCCCCCGTTACAAAACCAATCAATTAGTTAATTCCCAATTTTAATAGTAATTTTAATCACACATTCTCCTTGGATCGACCCTGTTACCACTGGCTGCAAAGCCTTGGTTATAGGCTTATAAATCGTATTTTGGCAAGCTTCGAAGGCTTGAGATTAAGAGGATATTCAAAAATCCGCACACCATGGAGCTCACAAATACCCAACAGCGAAAAGGCGAACCAGTTGTTTACTACATCAACCGTTGGAGAACTCTAAGTCTCGACTGCAAAGATCGACTCACCGAAATATCTGCAATTGGAATGTGTATTCAAGGCATGCATTGGGGACTCCATTATATTTTGCAGGGAATTATGCCTCACACGTTCGAAGAACTAGCAACTCGTGCTCATGACATGGAGTTGAGCATCGCCAACAGAGGAAATAAAGATCTTCTTGCTTTAGACATCAAGAAAGAAAAGAAAGAAGCGACGACTACTGAAAAGTTTTCTAAAGGCCCTACCAAAGAATCAATGGTCGTTAATGCAACTCCCTTCAAATTTTTTGCAAGAGGAAAAGACAAGAAGACAGAGAAGCAACATGATGGAGGCGAAAAAAGACGTTTGACCCTGAAAGAAAGACAAGAAAAAGTTTACCCTTTTCCAGACTCTGACATCTTAGACATGTTAGAACAACTCTTGGAAAAGAAACTTATCGAATTACCAGAGTGTAAGCGACCAGAAGAGATGGGACGAGTTAATGATCCCAATTACTGCAAGTATCACCGAGTTATCAGTCACCCGGTGGAGAAATGTTTTGTTCTGAAGGAGCTAATTTTGAAGTTAGCTACAGAAAAAAGGATTGAGTTGGAGCTTGATGAAGTAGCACAATCGAACCATGCTACAATAGCAACAAACCTCAACAACCAAACATATTCAAGCACAGTTCATAACCTAGAAGCGAGTCTGATTCAATTCGGAACTTTAGAGCCTGTAGTTATTTGGCTTCAGCAAGAATTTCCAAGAATTATCTCCTATAGCAAATCCGGGTCTATTAAAAACGAAGATGAAGAATGGACTTTGGTAACTCGTCGAAAGAAGAAAGTACCACACTCTGTTCGGAAAGAGCCTCAAGTATTTCGAAACTATAGAAGAAAGAATACGTTGCAAAAGAAGAAGAAAAAGACTATAGGCTCCAGAAAGCATAAGTTGGTCGTAGAAGAGAATGAAGATTTTGTTCGATCTCGAAAACCATTGATGCTAAAAGAATTTTTTCCAAAGAACTTTCTTAATGAAGAGCACAAAGACATCCATGACACTGTCACATGCCATGCGATTGACACGTTCGAAGAAGACGATTCTTTATCAATCTCATCCCAAGTGGTAGGAAAGTCAGGAGATCTACCTTCATTCAACATCGACGACTCTGAAGTACACGTAGGTGCCTCGTGTTGCGTGTTCATTAGCTTCACAAATGAAGACCTGATGTTAGGATCAAAGCCTCATAATAGACCGTTATTCGTCTCGGGCTACATTCAAGAACAAAGAGTTGGTCGGATTCTCATTGACGATGGATCAGCTGTCAATATAATGCCTAAGTCGACCATGACAAAAATAGGGATCTCAACGGACGAATTGACAAATAGTCGATTGGTTATCCAAGGATTTAACCAAGGTGGACAATGAGCAATCGGCATGATCCGTCTAGAGCTTATTATCGGAGATTTGAAGGCCAACACTTTGTTCCACATCATAGACTCCAAGACTACTTACAAGTTACTGTTAGGTCGTCCATGGATACATGGGAATGGAGTAATACCTTCTACACTACATCAATGTTTCAAATACTATCAAGACGGTGTTAAGAAAGTCGAAGCGGATACCAATCAATTCTCGGAGGCAGAGTCTCACTTCGCAGACGCAAAATTTTATATACAGAACGATGAGGCAGTGGAGATCGCTCTTGCAGAAATCCCTGTGGTTGAAAATGGAAAGACAGAACACCAAAAAAATACAAAGAAAAAGCAAGTCGAAGAAGTAGATGTTTGCAAAGTTCAAACGGATAAAACTTTTGTCAATCAGACACAGTCAAATGCCCCAAAAGAAGAGAAGCTGCCAAATATTCCTGTATTGCGCTATGTCCCTTTGTCTCGACGTAAGAAAAGAAAATCACCATTCACAGAATGTTCAGGAAATCTGAAAGTCGGTGACGTAGAAATTCTAAAAGAAAGTTTTGTCACACCTCTTACAGCGATTACCAAACAAGAGATCCGGGAGTCGAAGGATGACCACACAAAAAAGACTTTACCTGACAAACGGACAAATGATGGGTTTGATCCAAATGCATACAAACTCCTAGAAAAGGCAGGCTATGACTTCACAACACATACAAAGTTCAAAGGTCTAAAAATCTTTGACGAAATGCCTAATCTTTCTCCAACACAAAAGAAGCTCCAAAAAGAGGGTTACGTCATACCTACTTCAAGAGTTGGACTAGGGTATAACCCACCAGAGCCAATTCGCATAATAAGAAAGGGAAAAGAAAAAGTTGTGAATGCCCATCACATAACGACAGAAGAGGTTGGCGACTCAGAAGAAGAAAAGAACAATAATAATTAGAGGATCTCTGTCTTCAATCACATTGAAGTTCCAACTACCCGTCTTTCAATTCATCAACGTTTAAGTTTCACGACAACAAAAAGAGAAGATCAAAGTCTGGCTTCAATACCCACCCGACTTTCAGTATTCCGAAGGTTAAGCGTGTCTGCATCGAAGAAAATAGACAAACCTTCGCGATCAGTCTTCGATCGCCTTGAAACAACGAGTAATCATTACGTGGGAAAGTTGAAAACTCAAGAAAAAGAACAACTTAAAGAAATGAATGACGATAATGAATTTCGTAGTATTGTTCCTTCACGGATGAAAAGAAAGTCGTATGTTCTTATAAATATGGAAGGTTCTTTGAAAGTGAAGCGACAGTTAACCATTTTGACTAATCCTGCACAGGTAAACCAAGAGCATAAAGAAGGTCAGGATGTCTGTTGTCATATTACCGTTGAAGAAATGTCAGACATTGAAATTTCCGAAGAAGATGTTTAAGAAGCGCCAGCATCACTAGAAGATGGTAGTCAATCTACGATTGATGAGCTCAAAGAGGTAAACCCCGGTACGGCTGAAAATCCACGTCCAACCTTCATAAGTGCGTCACTTAGTGGTGAAGAGGAAGGTGAATATTTGAACTTGCTCACTTTATACAAAGATGTTTTTGCTTGGTCGTACAAAGAGATGCCAGGACTCGACCCAAAGATAGCAGTCCACCATCTTGCAACCAAACAAGGGTATCGACCAATCAAGCAAGGTCAAAGACGTTTTCGACCGGAGCTCGTTCCTCAAATTGAAGTTGAAGTCAATAAATTGATAGAAGCGGGGTTCATCAGAGAGGTAAAATATCCAACATGGATAGCAAATATTGTTCCAGTGAGAAAGAAGAATGGACAACTTCGCGTATGTGTTGACTTTCGCGATCTCAATAATGCATGCCCCAAAGATGATTTTCCATTGCCCATCACTGAACTCATGGTTGATGCTACAACAGGACATGAAGCTTTATCATTCATGGATGGATCTTCAGGATATAATCAAATTCGGATGGCCCTTCAAGATGAAGAGATGACAACATTCCGAACTCCCAAAGGAATATATTGTTACAAAGTGATGCCCTTTGGTTTGAAGAATGTTGGAGCAACTTACCAGCGTGCTATGCAAAAGATCTTTGATGACATGCTCCATAAACGCGTCGAATGTTATGTTGACGATCTTGTGGTTAAGTCCAACAAACGAAAAAGACCACTTACAAGATCTAAAGATAGTTTTCGATCGTCTGAGAAAATATCAATTGAAAATGAATCCTCTCAAATGTGCATTCGGCGTGACATCAGGAAAGTTTCTTGGTTTCGTAGTAAAACATCGAGGGATTGAAATCGACCAGTCCAAGATCGATGCCATTCAGAAAATGCCAGAGTCGCGAAACTTACATGAAATAAGAAGTCTTCAAGGACGACTGGCTTATATCAGAAGGTTCATCTCTAATCTAGCAGGCCGATGTCAACCATTCCAAAGATTGATGAGGAAGGATACAACATTTGAGTGGGACAAAGCATGTCAAAATGCTTTTCATAGCATAAAGAAATATTTGCTCAACCCTCCAGTTTTAAGCGCTCCCATAGCAGAAAAACCATTAATATTGTATATTACTGCACAAGAAAGATCGTTTGGGGCATTGCTAGCACAAGAAAAGGGAGAAAGGTAAAGAGTGTGTCCTTTACTATCTAAGTAGAACTTTGAATGGGGCAGAACTGAATTATTCACCCATCGAGAAGATGTGTCTTTCACTTTTCTTTGCCATCGATAAACTAAGGCATTATATGCAAGCGTTCACAGTGCATTTGGTGGCGAAGGCAGACCCGATCAAATATGTCTTATCCCGGCCGATTATCTCAGGACGATTGGCTAAGTGGGCAATCTTACTTCAGCAATATGATATCGTCTACATTCCGCAAAAGGTGGTGAAGGGGCAAGCCTTGGCAGACTTCTTGGCAGATCATCCAGTGCCATCAGACTGGAAATTGTCGGAAGACTTGCCTGACGAAGAAATCTTGTGCGTCGAAATTGCTGAACCTTGGACTATGTATTTTGACGGGGCAGCTCGAAGGAATGGCGCAGGAGCAGGCGTAATATTTATCTCGCCTGAAAAACATATGTTACCATATAGCTTCACATTCGGAGAAGTATGTTCGAATAATGTTGCGGAATACCAGGCGCTCATTATGGGTCTTCAAATAGCCATAGAAATTGGGGTGAGTTATATAGAAATCTATGGAGATTCAAAATTGATAATCAATCAATTGTTGCTCCAATACGAGGTAAAGCATGAAGATTTAATACCTTACTTCAATTATGCCAGGCAACTATTAGAAAATTTTGAAAGTATGACGATAGAGCATGTTCCAAGAACCGAAAATACAAAGGCGGATGCGTTGGCAAATCTGGCCACGGCTCTTTCAATTTCAGAAAGTGAAGTTTTAAACATCCCACTTTGTCAAAGATGGATTGTACCACCGACTGAAAAAGAAAGTCAAGAAACCAATGTAATATCCGTCTATGTGATTGAAGAAGAAGATTGGAGACAATCGATTATAGATTATCTACAACATGGAAAGCTTCCCATTGATGCGCGACATAAAACTGAGATACGGAGAAGAGCATCTCGACTCATCCACTACAAAGATGTTCTATATCGTCGCTCATATGAGGGTCTTTTTCTTCGATGCTTAGGAAAAGAAGAATCAACACAAGCCTTAGAAGAAGCTCATTCAAGCCTCTGTGGAGCTCACCAATCCGGGCCAAAACTTCATTTTCAGCTGAAAAGGATGGGATATTATTGGCCATCGATTGTTCAAGACTCGATGCAGTACGCGAAGAAATGTGAAGCTTGTCAATTTCATGCCAACTTCATACATCAATCTCTGGAGCCACTTCATCCAACTGTAGCCTCATGGCCATTCGAAGCTTGGGGACTTGACCTTGTCGGGCCAATAACACCTAAATCATCAGCAGGGCATTCTTATATCCTTGCGGCGACAGATTATTTCTCAAGATGGGCTGAAGCCGTTGCATTAAAAGAAGCAAAGAAAGAAAATGTAGCTGATTTTGTTCGTAATCATCTCATCTGTCGATACGACATTCCTCATCGCATTGTGACCGACAATGGGAGACAATTTTCTAACAGCTTAATGGACAAGTTATGCGAAAAGTTTAGCTTCAAGCAATTTAATTCTTCTATGTACAATGTCGCGGCAAATGGCCTAGCTGAAGCATTTAACAAGACGTTATGCAACCTGTTGAAGAAAGTAGTATCAAAAACGAAAAGAGACTGGCAAGAAAGAATCGGCGAAGCATTATGGGCATATCGAACTACCTATCGTACTCCGACAGGAGCCACACCTTATTCTCTTGTCTATGGAGTAGAAGTTGTTCTCCCTTTGGAGAGAGAAATCTCATCGTTGCGAATGGCAGTTCAAGAAGGACTCACTGTTGAGGATAATGCCAAGTTACGTCTCCAAGAATTAGAGGCGTTGGATGAAAAAAGACTAGACGCGCAGCAAACATTAGAATGCTATCAAGCACGCATGTGTAAAGCTTTCGACAAAAAGATACGACCTCGCTCATTCCAAGTTGGGGAGCTCGTGCTAGCAGTTCGAAGACCTATTATAACAACTCGACATACAGGGAATAAGTTCACTCCTAAATGGGACGGACCCTACGTTGTGAAAGAAGTCTACACGAATGGAACATACAAGATAGTTGACAAAGACGGGCTCAGAATTGGTCCGATCAACGGAAAGTTTCTGAAGAAATACTATGCGTAAAATGTAACGCTCTTTATCGCAAGAGCCTAAACTGCATGGTACTCCTAGCCCGCATGAGTTAAAATTGCGAACGGCCTCAAAAAAAAAAAAAAAAAAAAATGTAATAAAAAAATGTGTGTGCAATGAACTACGTTATAACTTGATCCCTTTTGTTAAAGGGTACGTAGGCAACTTGAAGGAAACTTTAAGCTCAGTCCAGAATAAAAAAAAAAATCATCATCATCTCACATCATGAACAAAATATGTGTGGCGCGACATCACTGTTTGATCTGGTGGACACTCCTGTCAGGCTACAACCATCACCAAAGGCGATGCATCTAGACAAAAGTGAGATCACTGCAGGCGGAGCTGGCAAACACTCCTGTCAGGTTACAACAATCACCAAAGGTGAAGTGTCTAGACAGAAGTGACATCAATGTAGGTGGAGCTGGCGAGCACTCCTGTCAGGTTACAACAATCATCAAAAGTGAAGTGTCTAGACAGAAGTGATATCACTGTAGGCGGAGCTGGTGAACACTCCTGTCAGGTTACAACAATCACCAAAGGTGAAGTGTCTAGACAGAAGTGACATCAATGTAGGTGGAGCTGGCGGGCACTCCTGTCAGGTTACAACAATCACCAAAGGTGAAGTGTCTAGACAGAAGTGACATCAATGTAGGTGGAGCTGGCGGGCATTCATGTCAGGTTACAACAATCACCAAAGGTGAAGTGTCTAGACAGAAGTGACATCAATGTAGGTGGAGCTGGCGGACACTCTTGTCAGGTTACAACAATCACCAAAGGTGAAGTGTCTAGACAGAAGTGACATCAATGTAGGTGGAGCTGGCGAGCACTCCTGTCAAGTTACAACAATCACCAAAGGTAAAGTGTCTAGACAAAAGTGACATCAATGTAGGTGGAGCTGGCGGGCACTCCTGTCAGGTTACAACAATCACCAAAGGTGAAGTGTCTAGACAGAAGTGACATCAATGTAGGTGGAGCTGGCGGGCACTCCTGTCAGGTTACAACAATCACCAAAGGTGAAGTGTCTAGACAGAAGTGACATCAATGTAGGTGGAGCTGGCGGGCACTCCTGTCAGGTTACAACAATCACGAAAGGTGAAGTGTCTAGACAGAAGTGACATCAATGTAGGTGGAGCTGGCGAGCACTCCTGTCAGGTTACAACAATCACCAAAGGTGAAGTGTCTAGACGAAGTGATATCACTGTAGACGGAGTTGGTGAGCACTCCTGTCAGGTTACAACAATCACCAAAGGTGAAGTGTATAGACATAAGTGACATCAATGTAGGTGGAGCTGGCGGGCAATCCTGTCAGGTTACAACAATCACCAAAGGTGAAGTGTCTAGACAAAAGTGATATCACTGTAGGCGGAACTGGTGAGCACTCATGTCAGGCTACAACAATCACCAAAGGTGAAGTGTCTAGACATAAGTGGCATCACTGTTGAAGTTGGTGAGCACTAAGTAGAAGACATTTTACTAGCAAATCACGATCAATAATGACAAGACAAAGTGGCGCACACAAGATGTAAACAGTTTACCATAACAATGGACAGAAGTTCTCCGGAGAAATCAAAACAAATTGCAAATACATATTCAATGGAGCACCATCAAACAAAAATGCATACTTTAACTTGTTAAAAGAAAATAAACAAGTTGAGTTTGAAATTGGTACCTTTTCAGATGGAGAGTACATAGCACTAGTATAGTTGAAGCAGTTGGGAAACAAAAGTGTTCCTACAAAAAAAACAAAAAAAAAAACAATTTTAAAAAAAAGAAAAAAAAAACAGCTTAAAATTTAAAAAAAAAAAAAACAGTTTAAAAAAAAAAAAAACAGCTTTTTAAAATTTAAACAACACAGCTTTTAAAAAAAAACAGATTTTAAAAAAAAAAAAAAACAGTTTTAAAAAAAGAAAAAGAAAGACAACTTTTTAAAATTTAAACAACACAGCTTTTAAAAAAACAGTTTTAGAAAGAAAAAAAAAACAGATTTAAAAAAAAAAAAACAAAAAAAACAGATTAAAAAAAAAGTTTGTTTTAAAACAGGAAAAAAAAAGGTAAGAAAGAAAAGAAAAATACCAAAAATCAAAACAAATGGGTTGAAATTTGCAACAGTTAAAGTTAAGAAAGAGAGTTTCAAATAATTCTTTTTGCTTACCGATGACGCAAATAAAATGACTTGGAATACGCTTATTGCTACCAGCAAAAGAGGAATCCAAGACCTACATAAAGAAGAAGAAAAATATATTAGAAGTCAAGTAGAAGAAAAAAAAAAGTATGTTGGAGAAATAAAATTTTTGGAACATACCAAAAGCTCTTTCTATGATGGACTGAATTGTGTATGAGTTCATACAATTGCCTCCAATTTATAAGAAGCGATTTAGGTCACAACAAAGAATTTCTTTATTTTGAGTGAAAATTTTTGCCTAATCAAACAAAGATTTTCCTACTCTTTGATTAAGGTAAAATATCTTACTCTCATTCATGGTCCAAAATAATAAAATTGGACATAAAAAAAATCCCTACTTTTTCATTAAGAAAAAATCTAATTCCTAATCCATATTTCACTTAGGAGATTTTTTTTCTTTTCTTAAATGCAAAAAGTCAAAATTTTGGGTTAATCAAATAAGGAGGTTTCCTACTTTTTTATTAAGGAAAATATCCTACCACATTCATGAGTCCAAAATAATAAAATTTGACATAAAAAAAAAATCCCTACTTTTTCATTATGGAAAAATCTAATTCCTAATACATATTTCAATTATGAGAGAAATTTTCTTAAATGCAAAAAGTCAAAATTTTGGGTTAATCAAATAAGGAGGTTTCCTACTTTTTTATTAAGGAAAATATCTTACCCCATTCATGTTAGGAGTGCTAACAAAGTCCCACATTGGTTAGGGAAGAGATTGATCCATGGTATATAATTGAGGACAATTATCTCCATTGGTATGAGGTCTTTTGGGTGAAACCAAAAGCAAAGCCATGCGGGTTTAGGCCCAAAGTGGACAATATCATACTAATGTGGAGATTTGTGGAGTTCCGTTGTCCTTATCAATTGGTATCAGAGCCATGGTACCCTAGCTGTGTGATTCCGAACAAAGAGAACTCCCCGGATCGAACAAAAAGTTGATAGAAGGAGTAGCCCTATCAAGAAGATAGGAAGAGTAAATCTTTGTTCGAGGGGAGCCTCCCAAGTGGTACTTTGTTCGAAGGGAGGATTGTTAGGAGTGCTAACATTGGTTAGGGAAGAGATTGATCCATGGTATATAAGTGAGGACAATTATCTCCATTGGTATGAGGCCTTTTGGGTAGGCCCAAAGTGGACAATATCATACTAATGTGGAGTTCCGTTGTCCTTATCAATTCATGTGTCCAAAATAATAAAATTTGACATAAAACAAATCCCTACTTTTTCATTAAGGAAAAATCTAATTCTTAATCCATATTTCGAGAGAATTTTTTCTTAAATGCAAAAAGTAAAAATTTTGGATTAATCAAATAAGAAGGTTTCCTACTTTTTTATTAAGGAAAATATCATATCTCATTCATGTGTCCAAAATAATAAAATTTGACATAAAAAAAAAGTTTCTACTTTTTTATTAAGGAAAGATCTAATTCCTAATCCATGTTTCAAGTAGGAGGAAATTTTCTTAAATGCAAAAGTTAAAATTTTGGTCTAAAAAAAAAATTCCTACTTTTTCATTAAGGAAAGATCTAATTCCTAATCCATGTTTCAAGTAGGAGGAAATTTTCTTAAATGCAAAAGTTAAAATTTTAGTCTAAAAAAAAAATTCCTACTTTTTCATTAAGGAAAGATCTAATTTCTAATCCATGTTTCAAGTAGGAGGAAATTTTCTTAAATGCAAAACTTAAAATTTTGGTCTAAAAAAAAATTCCTACTTTTTCATTAAGGAAAAATCTAATTCCTAATCTATATTTCAATTAGGAGGAAATTTTTACTAAATGCAAATGTCAAAACTTTGGCCAATTAAATTTGTTTGATTCATTATTTTGATTACTAAATATTGATGAAAGTCAAATTTTGGATACTTTGTTTCAATTTTTTTTGACATTAAAAAAAAAAAAAAAAAAATGTCAAAAGTTGAAACGTCAAAACAATTAGTGTTGACTTTGAAAATAAAATATTTCGGAGTCGTGTATCAAATTCATGTTGCCCATAAAAATCAATAAATTAAGATTTTGTTTATATATCATATCATATATTTCAAATGACATTATTTCTTTCTTTTCGAAATTCACGCACGCATATAGGTGCATAAATTTCGAAAAGGGGGCATTTGTTGAATAATAAATTTCGGCCAATCACAAATTGACACATCATTAATTTGAGTTAATTCAAGTTAATGATAAAAATATATATTTATAAATTTGGGACCAATTACAAAGTTACACATGTCCTCAATTTAAATTAAGAGACATATAAAATTGGTAAATCAAATTATGCCACATGTCCCTCGGACGACCCGAGCTAGTCCAATCAAACATTGCCACATGGCGGTTGGACCCAAAGTTATTTAGCCCGAGATAGCTAAAAATAATTTTGAGCTAAATTTAAATAATCCAAGTTATTGAAAATAAATGGATTAAGCAAAAATAAATAAAAGCCCAAAAGTTGGGTCAAAAGTCAATCAGGCCCAAGCCCATACTAAGTCCATAAAACTTTATAAATAGAGGAGGCCACCATTCATTCTGGACATTGAGCCTTGAGCCAGAGTCCAGAGAAGTCAGAAGCTCCAGCAATCAGAGTCCAAAGAATTCAGAGGCATCAAAGACTCAGAGTTCAGAAGATTCGAAGACTACAAACTTCAACAACAAATTAACAGGTCGCTCCAAAGATCAACAACTTCAAGATCACCAAGTCAATAGGCCGCTCCAAAGATCAATAAGCCGACAGGCCGATCCAAGAAATCAACCAGCCCAAAGCAAACGTCTACATTGGAGAGAAAGCATCAGAGGATAAAGATTAGAGACTGTAACACTTATAAAAATCAATAAAATTCAAGTTCATTTCCACGTATCAAATTTCTCCTATATTGAAATCTCGTGTGAACAATTAGCATTGAAAGAGTGTTAACCAAAATTCAAGGGGAAGATGAAATATGAATAGAAATTTAAAGTGACTATACCTCTTGGAGCAAGACTATGCTTTTTACACGAGTAACAACATCGCTTGTTACACGAGTCTTGATTGGATAAAGCAACTATACCTCTTGGAGCAAGACTATGCTTTTTGCCCTTTCGAGAAAGAACAAGCTAGGGTTTGTTAATGGAAAGATCAAGAAACTAGAAGGAGTTTTACTCTCGGCTTGGCAGTGTAACAATGACATTGTTACTTCCGAGATTATCAACTCAATTTCAAAGGAAATTGGTGGTAGTCTCGTATATACAGGGTGCGCCAAAGGCGTTTGGGATGAGTTACGAGAACGATTTAGTCAAACGACTGGCCCAAAGATTTATCAGCTTCGGAAACAATTGGTAACCGCTACTCAAGGTTCGTTGTCAATTGAAGCTTATTACAGTAAAATCAAGACTCTCTGGCAAGATCTCGCGGATTATCGTCCATCTAACGAATGCTCATGTGGCGGAATTCAATCTTTTTTCACATATCTTGATTCTGAGTATGTGATGATTTTTCTTATGGGATTAAATGAATCGTATGCCACAATTCGTGCTCAGATCCTTCTAATGAATCCATTACCGGCAATTAATAAGGTATTTTCCTTAGTTCTCCAAGAATAACATCAACGAAATGCGAATGACCCAATGAAAGTTGCGGAGGCCATCAGTCTCTTAGCAGCGACCGATAATTCAAAGAAAACAGTGCCTGGTCATTTTGGATCATCTGGATCTCGTAGGAAGGTTAATCAACGTTCACTTTGTTCGTACTGTCACTACAGAGGGCATACAGTTGATCGATGTTATCAACTTCATGGTTATCCTCCAAGTCATTGTCTTGCTAATCAACAACCACGTCCTCAGCCTACAACTTATACTGAGCAATCTGCCGCACCAGTCGTTTCACATTCTAGTTCCTCTGTTAGAGCTTCTAAAGGGAATCAGTTTGCATTCTTCGCTAGTCTCAATGGTGACCAATATGCACAATTGATGGGAATGCTTCATACACACCTTACATGTGTTGCTGATAATGGTGGTCAATCTTCTAATACCACCACTCATGTAGTAGGTACATGCAATACAACAAAAACTGTGTTACTTGATGCTTTTGAAACGTCATGTTCGAATTTGTTTGACGTTTTTACAAGCGTCAAGAAAAGTGTGGTTGAATCTGGACTTATTAGAAACGTCAAGATACGAAGAAAAAACGCCAAGCTTTACTTGCCTTGATATGTTTAAAACGTCAAGTATTAAAATCATTGACGTGTTTGAAGCGACAAGTAATGGCCGGCCAAGAAAAATGTGGTTGAACCTTGACTTATTGAAAACGTCAAGTTATTGTTTACTTTTTTTTAAAATAAAAAAAAAAAATATATATATATATATATATCCTCCTATCTTGAATTTTATACTTCAAAATTGACACAATTCTGCAAAATTTCCACATAAACAATACACATTCAAGATCACCAAACATATCAATTAAAAACATCTTCAAAATTATCAAACTACTTATCATCAATTCAAAAGTACAAGAGTTACCAACTCGTGAACTACTACAAAATTACAAACCATTTATATCAGCATGTTTGTCTAAAATATCTTCAAAATGACAAACTTATCATCAAATAAACAATACCCATTCAAGATTACCAAATATCCACCAATAATATCTTCACACTTGTCAAATTACACATAATCAATTCCAAAATTACAAGAACCATCAACTCATGAACTATCTGATGGAGCGTTGAAGGAACGCAGCGGAAGCGATTTGGATCATGGACACTCTAATTTCATCAATTTAAACAAAAGGAAACATGTAAAAGCAATGAAAAAGAGAAATTAGAACACATACCTTTGTCGTTCGTAATTCTCCAATTTTCACCGCCAGAAGCTCCTCACGAGCTCACCGAGCCTTCTCACGAAACCTTCGTGGACCACCCACGGTAATTCCGCTATCCTCAGGCCGAGAAACGGAGTAGTGGGACTCCTTTTACAAAAGAAAAGGAAGAAGAAACTTCACTGAAGAAAACTATTTTCTTCAGAAGCAGAGAGGAAGAAGACGGCAGAAGAAACTTCCTGGAAAATCTCTCATGTGGTCTTCCTCTAAGAACGTGGCATTAGTCGATACTAGTACCTTGTTCTCATGAGGATCGTAAAATAGACCACCTTTCGTTTCCTTGGGGTAACCTACAAATAGGCACAATTTTGAACGATGTTCCAACTTCTTTGGATTGGGTACTAGCACATGTGCCGGACACCCCCAAATCCTGAAGTGACGTAAACTACCTTTACGCCCTCTCCATAACTCATAAGGTGTTTCAGAAACACTCTTAGAGGGAACCATGTTCAAAATATATACTGCAGTCTCTACTGCATATCCCCAAAACGAACTAGGCAAATGAGCATAACTCATCATAGATCGAACCATGTCTAACAGGGTTCTATTTCTCCTCTCGGACACACCATTCTGCTGTGGTGTTCCTGGCGCTGAGAGTTGAGATACTATTCCATGTTCTATCATATAGTCCTGGAATCTTAAATCCATATACTCTCCACCTCGATCTGATCGGAGTGTTTTTATCGATTTACCTAATGTGTTCTCAACCTCTGCCTTATACTCTTTGAACTTTTCAAGAGCTTCGGACTTATGATGCATTAGATAAAGATAACCGTACCTAGAATAATCATCAATAAAACTGATGAAATATTCATACCCTCCTCGTGCTTTGACATTCAAAGGACCGCAGAGATCCGAATGCACGATTTCTAGAGGTTCTTTGGACCTATGACCTTTTTCAGAAAAAGATCGTTTGGTCATTTTGCCCTCAAGACAAGACTCACATGGCGGTAAAGAGTTGTCCTCTAAACGATTTAGCAGACCACTCTTAACCAATCTCCCAATCCTATTGAGATTAATGTGACCTAGTCTTAAGTGCCAAAGATAAGTACTTGGAGAAAGTTTCTGCCTTTTAGTTTGAGTCTCAGCTGTTTTAAACATTTCAGTGTTCAAAATAGCTTTGACTTCGGTTGGTCTTAACACATACAAGTTGTTTTCAAGTTTCGCAGAACAAATACGTACACCTCTTTTGCTAATGAACGCTTCATTATGAACAAAAGATACTTTATACAACTGTTCTAACAAACAAGATATAGATACAAGATTCCTCTGGAAGGTAGGAACCAAGAGTACATTTTCTAGTAAAATGAAACTATCTCTATACAACAACTTTACAGCTCCCACTGCTTCAGCTGAGACAACCTCTCCAGTTCCAACTCTGAGAGTTATCTCACCTCGAGAAAGTGGCTGCCAAGAACTAGTTTCCTGAAAAGAAGAACAAACATGGTTAGTAGCTCCTGAATCAAGTATCCAGGTATGACAATCATGTTCTACTAAACATGTTTCGACAACAAGTAAATCATATTTACCTTGTTTTTCCTTCTCAGCCTTTTTCTCTACAAGATACTTTGGGCAATTCCGTTTCCAGTGCCCATCTACACCACAATGGAAACATTTTCCTTTGTCTGCAGATCTAGTCTTGCTCTTAGCAGTAGCAGGTGCTTTTCCCTTCCTTTTATCTTTCTTCTTCTTTTGAATACTCTTATTCTTAATAGAAGAAAGTTCAGACCTACTCCCTGAAGATGACCCCTTTTGGAATTTCCTAGAAGTGACAACGTTTGCCTCCTTCTCTTTTCCTTTAGAAGTGTGTAGGGACTGATAGGTCTGTAGCTCGCTGAGGAGAGAAGTCAAATTATACTTTATCTTGTTCATTACCATATTGGTTCTGAACTGAAGGAAACTCTTCAGAAGAGATTCCATGATAAAACTTACTTGACTTGACTCATCTATAGTAGCTCCGTTTACTTCCGCCACATTGAAGTGGACCATCATGTTAAGGACATGCTCCCTAACAGAGGTTCCCTCCTTCATGCGAGAGTTGTAAACGAATTTGAGGGCTTCATGACAGACCGATGAGGACGGAAGTCCAAACATCTCCTGTAATGAAGACATGATTTCTTTAGCAGAAACCATATCCTCGAGCTTCTTAGCTAACACATCAGATATGCTGGCTAAGATATAGACTCGGGTTTTATCATTAGCCCTTGTTCATCTATCATATGCTTCTCGAACAGTTCGAGTCGCATCCGAGCTAGGAGGGGGAGGACAATCCTCTGATAAGACGAACCTTAGATCATCTAGAACGAGAATCGTATTCAAGTTCGATTTCCAGGTCGCGTAGTTATCGCCGGTTAACTTATCGGAAGCTAGTAAGTGAATGAAAGAGCTAGACATGCTGAAAAGAGAATGAAAAATATTAGTGAAAAGGTTTTAACCTAATTTACACACAAATAAAAAATTTAGCAAAGAATAATAATGTACCCAAAACTCATTATTAAACTGCAACGATACTTCAGTGGGTCAGAATGGTCGCTACCGAGGGGCAGTCAAGCATTCCTTCACTGAATCAAAACATTCTTGACTAAATGCTAATACCTGAATATCTCATATTCCTATAGCATCTTAGTTATCGCTGTTTGGTCAAGATTTACTAACTCCTTAGCAAATCTCGTAAGTGTGACCCTCCATTTTTAGAATTCATAGGGCGGCCCCAACGATGCAACCGAATGGAAATGTCAAAGTTGGGAATGGCTCTATGTTTCTTTATCCATAAATGGTGATTGAGATGTTCCGATTCCTATGAAACGGCCCTCCGAATGGATCGGTACCACTTGTGGGCACCTAGCAGGCAGAACATGGGAATCTCACGGTTCAATCCAATGGAGGAGACCGCAGGATGTATTGACATACTTCCTTCTCCCACTTACTATAAATACTTTCTCCATTCACCTTGCTCTTGAATTATGCAAATACCATCCGAATGGGGATGCCCTATTGACATCACGAGGCCGAGCATAATTCTCACGGTGTGAACTTGACAGAGAACGTAGGAGGAGAGGGACATATCATATATACCTTCTCAACACCTCTATTAAGTATTTTAAGACGAAATGGGTAAATTACTCAGGCATTATCCGGCTAAGACAATAAGACCTAAGTCTAGGTAAAACAAACTTTTACCTATGATGTCTAGGTGATAAACACTTTATTACCTCACACCACTCACGCATGCTCATAAAGTCGGGTTAACTTTACTCAAGTACCGGATGGTCCCCAGGTAGGAGGTGTTCCGTAAACCGTCAGCTTAAATACCTCCAACCTCGAACAGGATGTCCCCGGGTGAGTTTCTTGTAACCTTAGCATTTACAAGATATCGACCTATTCATCTAATGAAACAGAACGATACATTCAACCCTAAGTGAGCATGCCTTTGTATTTGTTATAGATTTTAAAAGTCTATGCCAATTTTACAACGCTTTGCAAAACTAAGACTTACTACAACAAACTTCTACATGCTTCTCAAACATGCATCACTAAGGCATGACAAGTTGAATATTTAATTTCATAATTAATATAACAATTATATCGATTATGTTTTTAAATATACAACTCCTAATTCATAAATTAATATAACACTTATATCAATTCTCATGAATTAAGCATGCATCCTATACATTATAACACTTATAACAAACAAAATGCATCTTATGTTGGATGTTTAATTTCATAATTAATATAACACTTATATCAATTATTTTATTAAGCAAACAACATCTAATTCATGAATTAATATAACTCTTATATTAATACTCATGAATAAACATGCATCCTATACATTATAACACTTATAATATACCATGTGCATAAAACTATGGCAACCTATGTTGTTCATTCAATTTCATAATTAATATAACACTTATATCAATTATTCTATTGAACTAACAACAATTAATTCATGAATTAATATAACTTTTATATCAAAACTCATGAATTGCCAAATATGCATACGATATATTATAACACTTATAACATATTATCAATGCATGAAGCATGCTTCCTACGGTGGGATTTTAAATCTATATGGCATACGTTATGCACATACAATCATGGAATTTAATTAAAACATACATTCGCAATGCATAATTAATTAAACACACTAAAGTGAATCGATTTTGGCATTTAGCAAGCAATAACTAATTTATTACAAGCTTGATCAACAAGCTACGCCTTGAGCGGACTTCGAACTCTTCGCACCGCCTTTGACCAACTTGCTTCCTCCGAACACTTCGGCCAAAAACTCTTCGAATTTCTCCTCGTATTGTCCAGAACGAGTTTGAACTTACACCGAACATTTCGGCGAGTTTCAAACTCAAACTTCTTTCATAAAGAACCCTATATGGACTCTAATGACTCTAAAAATACAGACTCTTTAGCCTGCATTAAAGCCCATACAATCTCGGGCAATTACAAATAATGAAATTAAAAAAGAAACTATGCCAAAATCGATATTCACTTTAGACGTCAATCAGAAACAATTTCTAAATAAAACCCACCATAACTTAAATTGATAGAAATTGAGTGGCCAAAAACGCTCTGATACCAATTGATGGAGCGTTGAAGGAACGCAGCGGAAGCGATTTGGATCATGGACACTCTAATTTCATCAATTTAAACAAAAGGAAACATGCAAAAGCAATGAAAAAGAGAAATTAGAACACATACCCTTGTCGTTCGTAATTCTCCAATTTTCACCGCCAGAAGCTCCTCACGAGCTCACCGAGCCTTCTCACGAAACCTTCGTGGACCACCCACGGTAATCCCGCTATCCTCAGGCCGAGAAACGGAGTAGTGGGACTCCTTTTACAAAAGAAAAGGAAGAAGAAACTTCACTGAAGAAAACTATTTTCTTCAGAAGCAGAGAGGAAGAAGACGGCAGAAGAAACTTCAATTTTGAAATCTCATTTCACAATACACTTTCGTGTACCCCAAAATCCACTGAGTATTGGATTTTGTTTTTTCTTTTTTTTTTTAATTTTTTTAATTTTTTATTTTTATTTTGATTGATCTGTCAATATATATATACCTGTATATATATTTTACATACATGTGTCTTACATCTTGCATGTAAGACACGTGTATGTATATATATATATATATATATATATATATATTTTTATATATATTATTATTATTAAAAATAATAATTATTATTTTATTAATTAAACTTTTTAATTAATAAAAAAAAATATATAAATTAATTAATATTATTTAATTCAATATCAAATATTAATTAAATAATATAATTAATCCCGGTTTTCGGAAAACCGACTTTTTGCACATGAATCCTATTCATGTTTTCAGACTAATCCCATATTTAAATCATATTTAAATATGTCTATTCTTCTTCCACAAACCCGAATTTGAACGATTCAAATTCTTTTCTTTTCTTTTATATTGTTTCACGGCTTTATCCGAGCTAGCCAGGAGAACCGTAAGGACCTACAGATCATGAGCTCCAACGATACGAGATTATCCGGTCAAAACTCTTTCAACCGAACTAACCAACATTCGTTAACCCCCGGAGACTCCACTAAAGTCCAAGGGCTGCACTCTCCTCACTGTAGATATCTTGTGTCCTGTTGATATAACTATCATCAGTAAGTCGATCCTTCACAGGTTGTTCATAATCACAACGGGTCATTTAAACCGTTTAACCCTTGTATTATATCTTGTTCCTTAAGTACCACTGACACCTCTAATGAACAATTGATTTGTGGTCCAACCATCAAATCAGATTCCTCCCTGATCAGGAGAGGATGGGCCCAATGTTCAAGACCTGGAGTCAGCACTTAAGGGAACAACCTCTCTACTAACTCTTAAAGCGGGTAGGAGTGAATTCCAATCTTGCTACAACTATGTCCCCAGCCACTTATTCAATCTTATCCCTAAGATGGTAGGCATATTGAGTCGGCGATCTGGCCACTCTTACCCGTACAAATCAAAGGATAAGGTTGAATAAACAGGAGTTCATAGTAAGCTCAGGATTGAGATCGAGTTACCTAAGTCATCATATGAAAAAATCGGTCTTTACAGTAAACGGTGTTATAAAGAAAGAGCGATTTTATTTCTTGGTTCGGTCTTGTGCAAACTCATTGCACAGGACGCCCTCACTCACATGTCTCTACATGAAACGATTCGAATCACATCGTTTTGTACTATACAAAGTGAGTCGCGTCCAATAGTGTCCCCAGGATAAGGTACCCAGCCTTATCCCTATACTATAGACCATTTTGGCTGTCTACTTGAACTTGATTCACATTCATGTCACACATGAAGTTCAAGTACTCACACTATCGCCATGAGTGTTAGTTATTGGTATAGGTTAATACAAACACAATTCACTAAAATTCAATAACAACTTTATTGAAATATAATATATATTTACATTCATTCAGTTTACAAACTACGAGTTTTAGGACATAAAACCCAACACTATCCCAAAATTACAAACTATCATTTAGGTTTCGTTGTTAATCTATTACTTACATTATATTACTTACATTACACATATCTAACACTGTTTTTGCTCATGTCAAAATAAATATCAACTCAAATATTGTACAAGGCATGGCGGTCGTCCGTGGTCTCGCCCCTGTTAATTGCACAAGGCATTGAATGATATCTTCTTAGAAGTTAGAATTAGCAAAGGGAAATTGGTTAGAACCATCAAACAAAAGCATATATTTATCTATGTTTTGCAGGCTCACTCATTCCTAGTTTATAAAATAAAAGAATTCGAATGAAATATTCCATGAAAACCCAATTGAAATATATTTTAAGTACATGATGTTTTGAAAGGAGGTGAAATCATCCACAAACAATAATGAAAAATAAACATTACCTCGCATAAAGGAGAAATTAACTTAAGTTTTAGACTTGGATCTGCAACCTATGAATTTGACCTTCTAAGACTCATTTGTTCTATCCTAACAAGTTGGGCTATTCTTCTTCATAACCATGAATTTCAAGCCTTTTGATTTGAGCAAACCTCTGCAAGCTCAATGCTACCACTTACATTAACCAACGAGTCAATTCCATCAAAAATACATTTATATTTCTCCAACAAAAGCTTCAAACATATCCCCTTCAACAAATTTCAAGTTCCTTTCCCCTCTCCAATCAACTACAACTTAAGGAAGATCTAACAATGTACATTTAATTTGTGAAAAAGCTTCAACAATGGCTTTGGCCACAGTTCCCCAAAAATACAACCCGTAAACAAATCTCACATTTTCATATTATTTCATAATGAGAAATAAATATGCAAAACGTGATTCAACATCATCAATGCGAGTAAACACCAAATCAATAAAGTTAAAATAAACCCCATTAACGGCTAAACACAATCATAGCAACAACACAAGTAATTGACAAAATTGTTAGTCATCAAATACCCAATCAGGATTTCCCTTTCTAGCAACAAATATTCACAAAAACAAAGCCTAAAAAATGCCATAAATCGATTATAAGCAAAAAAAAAAAATATCAGGGAACAAGGAAACAAACTCTAACCTCTGCAATAAAGATCAAAATCGGGTCCAAATGCGAAGGGGTTGAAGGATCTGAAATCATTGGAACGGGCAGAATCACTGGAATCGTTGATTTTGTGAGAAGCGAGCAAATAAGAGACGATAATGGGCCTAAAATGGGAAGAAGAGAGCCTTCAAGCCACAATCCTTAACATCTTCTTCGTCTGGAAAAGAACGAAGAGTTCTGAAGGGGGGTGATGAGCGACAACAACGACGAGGAGCAACGACGAATAAGGGAGGCGAGGAGAACGAAAAATAAGGGAGGCGAGGAGAACGAAGGGTTTCGATGAATCATGAAGGTATGAGGAGAAGAAGAGTCGATTTGTACAAGAAACCTAAACCCAAAAAAAATATTAATTAAAAAAATAAAAATTAGGCGTTAAAATGGGTGACTTTTTACATTTTATTTTAGTTTATTCTTGACATTTTAAAACTGGCAAGTAAACTAAGAATTTGCTTGACATTTTTAAAATGTCAAGTTGCATGTGAGCGTGAAAAGTATAAAAACCTCCATTTTTTGTTTGTTTTTCTTGACGTTTTTTTTATAACCTCCGCTTTTTTTTTCATATTTCTTGACTTTTTTTAAAAGTTCATGTCATACTTGACGTTCGTTCATAAAAACATCAAGTAATTAATTTTGCAAGCGTCAAGAAATGTTGTTTTTGTAGTAGTGATGTTTCCCTGTTCTCTCTTCTCTGTATTCTCAACCTAGTAATTCTTGGATAGTCGATTCAGGGGCGTCGAGCCATTTATGATGTTCTATTTTTAAAATTGTTATGACTAATATTCGACCTGCTTATAATACTTCGGTACTTCTCCCCAATCATACTCATTTTCTTGTTGAATACATTGGAGATGTTCATCTAACAACAAAATTTATTCTCTAAAATGTTCTATTTTTATCTGAGTTTACTTACAACTTGTTATCCATCAGTGCATTGCTTAAAAAGGATAGATATCCTGTTAACTTTGTTCAACATTCTTGTACTATTCAGGACAAGTTATCCTGTTAACTTTGTTCAACATTCTTTTAACAACAGTGTTAAAACTTTCGATGGACTTTATTTGTTTTCCATTCATAATGATTCGACTGTTGTTGTTGTTTTAGTTCGGTTTCACAAGTTTTTTTTACTACTACCTCTACGTGGCATAGACGTTTGGGCCATCCATCTTTTGCTCGAATTAGATCTTTGAAGCATGTTTTAGGATTGTGTTGACACCGTATTTCGTCCGGCCTTGTTTATCGTCATTTTGGATTTTTCACGTCATTTTATGTTTTTCCACTTATTTTTAACTATTTTTGAGTTTTTCTTTAATTTCGTCATTTTCGTGTTATTTTCGGGATTTTCAAGAAAGTCACTAAAAAAATGCTTTTGTTAGTTGATCGTTTAGGCGGTTTCCGTTTTTAGGGTTTCCATTTCGGGGTTTTAATTTAGCGTTTCTAATTTAGGGTTTTCAAGTTTTGGTGTCTCGGTCTCGGGACTCCAATTTAGCATTTTGTTTTAAAGGGTTTCGGTTTGGGGCGTCCTTAGTGTAGGGTTTTAGGCCCATTTGTGACCTAATTTGATACTATATATAGAAAGAGAGTAGGACATGGGGAATAGAGAAAAAAAGTGAGGATGGAGGGAATTAGGGAAAAGAGACAAAATTTGGGGGATCCCTAGGTTTAATAATAAATCATTTTTCTCTCTCTCCACTCTCTCTCCTACTATTCATCTTCTTCTCCAAGTTATCCCCCATCTCCTTCCCATGGCAACTTAACTCCGGCAATAGGTGGCGCACGGCGGCGGAACTCCGGTGATCAACGGCGGCGCACGGCGGTGGCACGGCGGCGAGCTTCCCCCTCACGAACCAACCGGCGGCGCATCAACAGCCCAGATCTTCATCTCCTTCACGAACGTGCAGCTGACCTCAGCTCGACGACGGCGGCGGACATCTTGAACCACGGCGCACGGCGGCGAGCTTCATCCTCACGAACCAAGCTCCGGCAGTCGCTGCAAACTCCGACCCCCATATCCATACGACGGCGGCGCAACCTCTAACGGCGGCGCAACCTCGAGCTGAGACGAACGGAGCTTCTTCTTTTTTTCGAGCAGACCAGATCGACGGCGATTCGAGCTTTCAACCTCTTCAACCCAGACGGAACATCTTCTTCAACGAACCCCGACGGCGGCGCGGCCTCGCTCACGGCAGACCCCTTTTCCTCACCCCTGACGGAGCTCCCAGCTGCAAACCCAGACGAACGGCGGCGCTAACTCGCATTCGCAGCAGAACCAGACGGCGGCACGAACTTCGCCTTCGCAAGCAACCCAGATCCAGACGCATTTCAAGCCCGGCGAGCTTCATCTTCGACGCTGAAGCTACAAACCTCCAACGGCGGAGCAGCACCCGAACTCCTTCACGAACGGCGTCGTTTGGACTCGTAGCGGCGGTGATCTCCTCGACGGCGGACCAACGCTAACTCCGGCGTCGCTACTCACGGCGGCGTCCATCTCCTCTATTTCAACTCCGGCGAACCTCACGACGAACCAGACGACGGCGAGGTGAGGACGGCTTCGATCCTTCAGACCAGCGGCGGCGGAGCTTGGACGATGAACAACGGCGGACTTCCAGTAGCCTCGTGAAGAAGAAGACTCAGACGGCTGGTAAAATCGTGGGTAACGAATTTTGTTAGTTTGTAGTGAAACTACGATTTTGCCCCTGTCTTTATATTAATATTTGGCTGATTTGTTGTTGATATATACCCCTGCTATATGCATATATACCCCCTCTGATTTGGATATATACCCCTGCATATACGATATATACCTCCTGTTTTGAGCATGATATATACCCCGTTTATATGCATATATCCCCACTGTTTTGAGCATGATATACCCCTGTTTATTTCATATATACCCCCTGTTTGGTATTCTTATTTTAATCTTTAATCTCGATGATGTTACCTAATTGCAAAGCATATGTTCATTATTTTTTTATTTTGTTAAATTAAGTTTAATTTACAACCCCGGGAGAGATGAAGGATTGTTCCTTTCATCTCGAGGGTATTTTAAACTTAAGTTGCAACCCCGGGAGAGATGAAGGACTGTTCCTTTCATCTCGAGGGTATTTTAATATTAAATTTAACCCCGGGAGAGATGAAGGACTGTTCCTTTCATCTCGAGGGTATTTTAATGTTAAATTGTAACCCCGGGAGAGATGAAGGACTGTTCCTCTCATCTCGAGGGTATTTTAACTTTAATTAAATCCTAGGATAAATAGGGTTTCCCTATTTTTGAGGATTTTTTTGTTATAGCCATTATGCGCTAATTACAAGAACGCCCTTGTTTTTTAAAAAATGAATTTTCGTTTGATTTTTAAATTGAATTTTGTTACTATTTCAAAACAAAAATACATTTTTATTTCAAATCAAGTTCAAATTAAATTTCGAAATTATTTGTTTTCACAACAAAAGTTTGTTTTAATTTTAATTAAAGTTTTAATCGAATTTCAAATTGATTTTGAAACAAAACGATTTTATTAAAGGATTTTTAAATTTCTTGTTTTGTCGTATGATCTCGGTACCGGGATTAAGGCGTTGATGGCAAAATTAACAATCTTGCTCACAAAAATCAAATTCCTACTTTCTTTAAAGTTAGGATATGATTAGTTGAGACATTGTATTATTTTTAATTGTTTATTTCATTTATTAAGGACCATTTGAAATTAGCTAAATAATTAGGACAAAATGTTTTGGCTACCGTCTTAAACGGGATGTTGTAGGGTGCTAGCACCTTCCCTACACTCAACCGACCCCCGAACCTCGTTTTTTTTACTTCGTAGACCGTGTTTTTAAGGTGACCAATCACACCCTAAATGATTGGTGGCGACTCCATTTTTTGTGAAAACCCCTGTTTAACAGAAGGTTGTCGGCCGCTCCGCGTCGCAAAAACGTTGCGACAGCATGGCGACTCCACTGGGGACATTTTTTAGTGGGTCTAGGTCATCGCATTTTTATCTTACATTTATCCAATTTTATTTTTGGTCCTTGTTTGTCTTTGTTTTATTTATTTAATTATGTGTTGTTCTAATTTTCTTGATTTATTTATCGCAACTTACTGTTTATTGCATTATCATGCATTTCACACACCTTCACGAGCCTCCTACCCGGGCTCTACCTTTTAGGATTAGATTTGAGAATCGAGTAATGTCGACCTTCAAGGGGATATAATTGCCCCTGTATGGCGCACGAAAGATTCTCGCTCAGATTAATTCGTTGGCTAATCTTTAGCTTTCAAATTAATTTGGGGGCCTTTATCCGTAGATTTAGAGCATTACCCTCACATCATGTTTAATATTTAATTCATTGCGTTGTTATGCATTGTTTTATTTAAATTATTTCATTTATCATAATTTAAATTGCTTACTTTATCATGCATTTCACACATTCACGAGCCTTCCACCCGGGCTCTACCTTTTAGGATTAGAATTGAGAATCGAGTAATGTCGACCTTCAAGGGGATATAATTGCCCCTGTATGGCGCACGAAAGATTCTCGCTCAGATTAATTCGTTGGCTAATCTTTAGCTTTCAAATTAATTTGGGGGCCTTTATCCGTAGATTTAGAGCATTACCCTCACATCATGTTTAGTATTTAATTCATTGCGTTGTTGTGCATTGTTTTGTTTAATTTATTTCATTTATCGTAATTTAAATTGTTTGCATGATCATGCATTTCGCACACACAATCACAAGCCTCCTACCCGGGCTCTACCATTTAGGATTAGAATCGGAGATAGAGTAGTGTGACCTTCGTGGAACTTCGGTTCTCGTGCAGGCGCATGAAATTCTCCACTCGAGCTATCCCCGCTGTTTGATCAGTTGGAAAGCTCGGGGACCGTTTTCTTTTAGGATTGTTTAGAACCTAAACTACACTCATGTGTATCCTAGAGTCGATCGACGTTTAATATCTTTATGTTTTGTGTCGGGTTAGTTCTGTTGTTCTCGCAATTTACAGTTTATTGCATTATCATGCATTTCACACACGTTCACGAGCCTCCTACCCGGGCTCTACCTCTTAGGATTAGAATTGAGAATCGAGTAATGTCGACCTTCAAGGGGATATAATTGCCCCTGTATGGCGCACGAAAGATTCTCGCTCGGATTAATTCGTTAGCTAATTTTTAGCTTTCAAATTAATTTGAGGGCCTTTATGCTTATGTTCAGAACCCTACCCTCACATCATCTTTATTATTTTCTTTGTTATGCATTGTATTAATTTAAATTGTTTGCATTATCATGCATTTCACACACTCGTTCACGAGCCTCCTACCCGGCCTCTACCCTTAGGATTAGATTCGGAGATTGAGTAGTGTGACCTTCGTGGAACTTCGGTTCTCGTGCAGGCGCATGAAATTCTCCACTCGAGCTATCCGCGCTGTTTAATCAGTTGGAAAGCTCGGGGACCGTTAGAATTCTAGGATTGATAGAACCTAAACCACACTCATATACATCCTAGGGCTAATCGTTAATTTTTTTAAAAACTCTGAATTGTAGGATACACTTACTTTGTCGCATGTTGGATTCTCGTGCCTGTATCATATTGCTTGTTTCATTCATGTTGTGTGTGTTGTTTTCATTATGTGTTTTATTTTGATTTTTACAAAAAAAAAACCGAGTCGTACCCCTGAGGTTTAGAATTGATAATCAAATAATGTCGACCTTCAAAGGGACATAATCGCCCTTGATGGCGCACGAAAGATTCACGTTGAAATTAATTCGTTTGCTAGTTTTTAGCATTCAATTATAATAGGGGACCTCTTCGTTTAAGTTTAGAATGGAGAGTCGAGTAATGTCGACCTACGGAAGGACGTAAAATACCCCGTAAAGGCGCACGAAAAGTCTTCGTTCATTTTTTCGTTTTCAAAAAAGTTTCTTTGTGAATACTTGTTTTACGTATGTCAATTTTTGAAAAAAAAATCAAAAAATCAAAAACAAAAAAATCATTTGTATATCGACACCTTAGAATTTAAGGATCATGCATTTTTTGACGAGTCATCGCGTTCTCGTCCAAATAAAGTCCTTCGCTAAAAAAAATGTTCCCTTCCTAAGAGCACTTAAGGTTAGACATGCATAAAAAAAAAAAAAAAAAAAAAAAAAAAAAATCGGGTTTCATTTCATCATTCATGCATAAATAAAAATTTGTGAATTTTTTCATTTCGTATGACACCAAAAAAGGAAAAACCCTAAAAAAAAAAATGAGGTCATTTGCATGTTAAAAATATTCCTCATGTCTCATCCATCATTTACACAACATCATGCATAAATAATAAAAAAAAAAAATCATGCATCACGGGCATTATCCCAATTGCATAGTGTCAGTTCACCCATGCATAATAAAATGTGTATTCATACATTTTAAAAATCATTTTGCATAAAAAAAAAAAAAAAAAAAAATGTGCATGCATCATTTCATGCATAAAATCATAGAAAATCATTTCATATTGCATTGTGTCATTTCACACGTGCACGGTAATAAAAGCTCATGCATTTTGCATGTCAAAATCATTTCATATTGCATTGTGTCATTTCACACGTGCACACATAATAAAAGCATAACTTCATGCATTTTGCATGTCAAAATCATTTCATATTGCATTGTGTCATTTCACACGTGCACACATAATAAAAGCATCTTCTCATGCATTTTGCATGTCAAAAATCATTTCACATTGCATGGTGTCATTTCACACGTGCACGGTAATAAAAGCATCTTCTCATGCATTTTGCATGTCAAAAATCATTTCACATTGCATTGTGTCATTTCACACATACACGCGTAATAAAAACGTTCATTCATGCATTATCTTATTTTGCGCAAATCATAAAACATAGAATCTAAAAAAATGTTCATGCATCATATCATTTTGCATGTCGAATTGTTCAATTGTACATCATCATGCATAATAAAATGTGCATTCATACATATTAAAAATCATTTTGCATAAAAAAAAAAAAAAAAAAATGCTCATGCATAAAATCATTTTGCATTTCATATTACATGATGTCATTTCGCACGCACATGTAATAAAAACATCAATTCATGCATTTTGCATGTCAAAATCATTTCATATTGCACGTGCACACATAATAAAAGCATAAGTTCATACATTTTGCATGTCAAAAATCATTTCACATTGTATTGTGTCATTCCACACATGCACACATAATATAAGCATCAATTCTTGCATTTTGCATGTCAAAAATAATCTCATATTGCATGGTGTCATTTCACACGTGCAATAAAAAACATTTATTCATGCATTATCTCATTCTGCGCAACTCATAAAACATAAAATCCAAAAAAAAAAATGTCAGACATCATAAACTAATTCTGAATGTCGTTTGATCATTTGTTTATCATTCAATCGCATATCATCATGCATAATAAAAAAATCTGTTCATGCATCATATCATTGTGCATGTCGAATCCTTCAATTGCATATCATCATGCATAATAAAAAATGTCATGCATCATAAAATCATTTTGCATGTCGAATCATTCAGTTGCATATTATCATGCGTAAAAAAAAAAAAATAATATATATGTCTATGTATCATATCATTTTGCATGTCGAATCGTTCAATTGCATATCATCATGCATAATAAAAAATGTCATGCATCATAAAATCATTTTGCATGTCGAATTATTCAGTTGCATATTATCATGCGTAAAAAAAAAAAAAAAAATCACAGGGATCAAAGAAATGTTCATGCATGCATTAGTTCACTTTGCATTCCATACATAGAGTCTCAAAGGCATGCATAAAAAATTTCACACATAAAACAAAAAAATATGCATTAGCTCATCTTGCATAACATGTCATAACATCTCAATTGAAAAATCATTAATCATTTGCATAACGTTGCATTGTGCATTCGTCAGCTCATCTTGCATGTTAAGTCATAACATCTCAAAAAGGGCAAAAAAAAAAAAATCATTTTGCATCATATCATGCATTCAATAGCTCATTTGCATGGTTATCTCTATCATTTTAAAAAAAAAAAAAAAGCATTTTGCATAACATCATGCATAAAATAAAAAAAGAGTCCATGCATGTGTCGTTTCATTTTGCATGATAGAAAAATCAAAATCGTTGCATAACTCCACGTTATCACATCATGAAAATTGTTCATGCATTTTAAAAATAAAACAAAACAAAAAAATTCAGTTGCATTACATTGTATCATGTCGTTCATGCATGCATTATCACATTCCACATGACGAGTCGTTCAAGGATTTCATTTGTCCTTAATTGCATGAAATCGCATGTGGCAATATTTTCATGCATCGTCTCATTTTGCATATCAAATAAAAAAAATCATGTCTTCAATAATTGCATCTCGTGCATATTTTGAAATTAAAAAATCTCATCACTTGCATTCCGAAAAAAAAACCAAAAAAAAACAAAAAGGTCTTTTGTGTGTTTATTTGATCATTCTTGTGATTGTTTTAATCGTTCATATTAGCTAAAATTTTAGCGAGAATTGAATACAAATCATGGTGAATCATCATTAAAAAAAAAAAAAAAAAAAAAAAAAAAAAATGGTTCCTTTCACTGTTTTTGTCTGAGAAATTTGTCGGTCTCAACCATCTCATTACCTTTTCAAATACTTTTCTCAAACTTAATTGTTAAGCCAAACTCGAGAATTGAGAAGAACTTTATTTGACCATTATTATCCCTCATTGGCTAAAAATGCATATCATCATACCTCACTGAGCAGTGTTTAAATTATCGCACTGGGGCAAACCCATCTTGCAGCGAGAGTTCAAAATTACTCACTGTAAAACCTTATACCTGCATGCCGCACATAATTTGGAGGCAATCTACTCATTTTGAAGATCCACCGTAAAATCTTGGGCTAATTTCACCATCGACATTTATACGGTGTATCTTTACATTTACCTATCCGCCAAGCCTTTTGCAAAGCATGTCACACTCAATTATGTGGCGAACCTCTCAAAATTATCCATCGGACCAAGAGAGCTTCAAATGTAATGAAATAATGTTGAATGCTTGTGATTTAATGCTTCATAATTAAGACTTGTAATCTCTCACTTCAATTTCATCTCTATAAATCCATTCCTCTTTTTCCTACTCTTTGAGCTATCTCTTTCCTCGAGTAGAAATTGATTCCAGGACTAAGGATGTTGGTTTTGAGAGCTAAGGAGGTAGTAACTTTGGAAATTACCTCAGGGTCTTAAATGAGTTTTTGCTCGGGGTTAACATCATCGCAAGGAGCGTGGATAAAGAAATGATAGGGAATGTGTGCTAGAGTGACATCAGAGTCTGGTTGCACCGTAAAAAAAAAAAAAAAAAAAAAAAAAAAAAAAAAAAAAAAAAAAAAAAACCGAGGATGATGCAATAAAAGCTACATTTTGAAGATGCTGAAAGGTCTCCGCGGTAAATCAATAAGCTGGGTCAAAGCCTTCGCCTTTGCCACATTAGAAAAAGCCTATGTCTGAGGCACGCTGGATCTCGTCTTCGCAACACTGGGGCAAAGCCTACGCCTTTGCCACATGTTGGAGCATTATCATAGACTGGGGCAAAGCCCACGTCTTTGCCATAAGAGCGAAGTCACCATCATCAAACTGGGGCAAAGCCCTCATCTTCGCAACATTGGGGCAAAGTCTACGCCTTTGCTGCTCGAAATCGATATCATCAATACTGGGGCAAAGCCCTCGTCTTTGCAACACTGGGGCAAAGCCTACGTCTTTTCCATAAGAGCGAAGTCAACGTCAGCACTGGGGCAAAGCCCTCGTCTTTGCAGCACTGGGGCAAAGCCCGCGTCTTTGCCGCATAAGAGCGAAGTCAACATCAGCAAAACTGGGGCAAAACCCTCGTCTTTGCAATACTGAGGCAAAGCCCACGTCTTTGCCACAATTAGAGCAAAGCCACCGTCTACAAGTTGGAACACGTTATTGCATCATGTCTCAAAAAAAAAAAAAAAAAAAAAAAAAAAAAAAAAAAAAAAAAAAAAAAAAAATTGGTGCAATCAATTGATCAAGAATTTCTCACAAACCTTGTTGGACGTCAGCAAAACTGGGGCAAAGCCCTCGTCTTTGCGACACTGGGGCAAAGCCCACGTCTTTGCCTCAAATAGAGCGAAGTCATCATCAAGTTTAGGCATTTTATTGCATCATCCAAAAAAAAAAAAAAAAAAAAAAAAAAACGGGTGCAATCAGTAGATCAAGAGGTTACGTCTCGCCAAGCTAGGGTATCTCAGTCACACATCATCAATACTGGGGCAAAGCCTATGCCTTTGCCACGATGGATCAAATATCATCAAAGATCTCGAGGTTACTCAAAGAAAAGCGAGAATTTCTCAAGAAGCTACTTTTAGCTCTCAAAACCCTTGTCCAAGGAAATGAAGTCATATCACTCATCCTTCTGTCTAACCAGTTTCCAATTTCTCACACAAATGTAAAAAAAAAAAAAAAAAAAAAAAAAAAAAAAAAAAAACATTTTCAATCTCTTATTGTCCAAGAGATATTCGGAAAGCATTGGAGTACTACATCTTCCTTCGCATTCCTTCCTTCTTTTGCTTACAAAAAAAAAAAAAAAAAAAAAAAAAAAAAAAAAAAAAAAAAAAAAAAAAAAAAAACCTCATTGGTTGTCATCCCCTATTTCCAAATCTAAATTCACTTTTTTATAATCCAACATTCTTGTTCATTATAAGGCTAAGTTATGAAGCAGTTTAATCAGAAGATGTTCAACATTATCATTACTTTTGATAAGTTCTCTAACCTAGCACATGAGAATCTACCCAACAGCCCACAATGTCCAATATGGTTGAGTGATCTAGGACTGACACATTTAACTTCTCTTAGGTGAAAGAAAGCATTCAAAAAAAAAAAAAAAAAAAAAAAAAAAAAAAAAAAAAAAATTGATGATGACTCCATTATTTTCATTTGATTCTCCGCTAAGTATTGACTGATAAGATCAATGAACTTAAGCAAGAGTGATCATTTCAATAACACAAAAGTCATTTTTGATTAAACATTTGTTTTCACAAATCCTGCATTTAATCATGTAAGTTGATACCATCATTTCAAAAAAAAAAAAAAAAAAGAGCATTTTCACATATCATGGTTAGTTGGTAGATCATATGATTCGTGCATACACGTTGCATTCTACAGTTTTCTACCCTCAGCGTGATACATTCAATCATTCATCACCTTTAACATATTATGCATGTGTTACATTCAATCATTCTTCTACCCTCGACAAGCATGTGCACACATGTTGCATTCATGACATTATTTTATTCATAGGATGCATGTGCATCAGTATCATGCATACATACTGCATCCATGACATTCGTCATCTTACTCCTAGCATGCTCATGCATACATGCTGCATTTAAGACATTTTGTTAATGCACATGCATACATGTTGCATTCATGACATTTAACATATTATGCACATGTTGCGTTCATGACATTATTTTATCCTTTGGACGCATATGCATCAGTATCATGCATACATAGTGCATTCATGGCATTCGCCATTCTACTCCTAGCATGCTCATACATACATGCTACATTTATGACGTTTTGTTAATGCACATGCATACATGTTGCATTCATGACATCCATTACCCTCAACATATTATGCACGCATGTTGCATTCAATCATCACCAGTATCATGCATACATACTGCATCCATGACGTTCGTCATTCTACTCCTAGCATGCTCATGCATACATGCTACAACTATGACATTTTGTTAATGCACATGCATACATGTTGCATTCATGACATTCATTATCTTTAACATATTATGCACACATGTTGCATTCATACACATTCGTTTTCTTCCATTAGCATGCACATGCATCATGACGTCATGCTTTCAAAGTCAAATTCATTGGTCAAGCCAAGCAAATCAAGACATATTTTCACAAATTGTCAAAGGCATTACCATTTTTCAAAATTAATGAACATTGCTTCATCTTTGCCATTACACATCAACGCATGCACTCATGTTTTGTGCGACATTCGAGTCACATTTTGCAACTCGCATTTGCATTCTATTCTCACTTGAGGGTCATTCTCATCAGTTCATCAAAAAAAAAAAAAAAACATTTAGGACTTCTTCATATTCATGAGAGTTTCTAATGCTTTCCAAAGAGTCTTTTTCAAGTTTTATGTTTGACAACTAAGTTTTGAAATAAAAATCGTTGTCTCTCTCACACACACACACACACACAAAAATCTTCCAAAAAATCTCACTCTGCTTTTAAATTTTTGTTGGTTAAATCGAACCCTATGTCTGCGGGTAAGTCCCGGTAGCTGGTCGAAGCCTGGCAAAACCAGGTCCGTTTAAATTTCTGTTGGTTAAATCGAACCCTATGTCTGCGGGTAAGTCCCGGTAGCTGGTCGAAGCCTGGCAAAACCAGGTCCGTTTAAATTTCTGTTGGTTAAATCGAACCCTATGTCTGCGGGTAAGTCCCGGTAGCTGGTCGAAGCCTGGCAAAACCAGGTCCGTTTAAATTCCTGTTGGTTAAATCGAACCCTATGTCTGCGGGTAAGTCCCGGTAGCTGGTCGAAGCCTGGCAAAACCAGGTCCGTTTAAATTCCTGTTGGTTAAATCGAACCCTATGTCTGCGGATAAGTCCCGGTAGCTGGTCGAAGCCTGGCAAAACCAGGTCCGTTTAAATTCCTGTTGGTTAAATCGAACCCTATGTCTGCGGGTAAGTCCCGGTAGCTGGTCGAAGCCTGGCAAAACCAGGTCCGTTTAAATTCCTGTTGGTTAAATCGAACCCTATGTCTGCGGGTAAGTCCCGGTAGCTGGTCGAAGCCTGGCAAAACCAGGTCCGTTTAAATTCCTGTTGGTTAAATCGAACCCTATGTCTGCGGGTAAGTCCCGGTAGCTGGTCGAAGCCTGGCAAAACCAGGTCCGTTTAAATTCCTGTTGGTTAAATCGAACCCTATGTCTGCGGGTAAGTCCCGGTAGCTGGTCGAAGCCTGGCAAAACCAGGTCCGTTTAAATTTCTGTTGGTTAAATCGAACCCTATGTCTGCGGGTAAGTCCCGGTAGCTGGTCGAAGCCTGGCAAAACCAGGTCCGTTTAAATTTCTGTTGGTTAAATCGAACCCTATGTCTGCGGGTAAGTCCCGGGTAGCTGGTCGAAGCCTGGCAAAACCAGGTCCGTTTAAATTCCTGTTGGTTAAATCGAACCCTATGTCTGCGGGTAAGTCCCGGTAGCTGGTCGAAGCCTGGCAAAACCAGGTCCGTTTAAATTCCTGTTGGTTAAATCGAACCCTATGTCTGCGGATAAGTCCCGGTAGCTGGTCGAAGCCTGGCAAAACCAGGTCCGTTTAAATTCCTGTTGGTTAAATCGAACCCTATGTCTGCGGGTAAGTCCCGGTAGCTGGTCGAAGCCTGGCAAAACCAGGTCCGTTTAAATTCCTGTTGGTTAAATCGAACCCTATGTCTGCGGGTAAGTCCAGGTAGCTGGTCGAAGCCTGGCAAAACCAGGTCCGTTTAAATTCCTGTTGGTTAAATCGAACCCTATGTCTGCGGGTAAGTCCCGGTAGCTGGTCGAAGCCTGGCAAAACCAGGTCCGTTTAAATTCCTGTTGGTTAAATCGAACCCTATGTCTGCGGGTAAGTCCCGGTAGCTGGTCGAAGCCTGGCAAAACCAGGTCCGTTTAAATTCCTGTTGGTTAAATCGAACCCTATGTCTGCGGGTAAGTCCCGGTAGCTGGTCGAAGCCTGGCAAAACCAGGTCCGTTTAAATTCCTGTTGGTTAAATCGAACCCTATGTCTGCGGGTAAGTCCCGGTAGCTGGTCGAAGCCTGGCAAAACCAGGTCCGTTTAAATTCATGTTGGTTAAATCGAACCCTATGTCTGCGGGTAAGTCCCGGTAGCTGGTCGAAGCCTGGCAAAACCAGGTCCGTTTAAATTCCTGTTGGTTAAATCGAACCCTATGTCTGCGGGTAAGTCCCGGTAGCTGGTCGAAGCCTGGCAAAACCAGGTCCGTTTAAATTCCTGTTGGTTAAATCGAACCCTATGTCTGCGGGTAAGTCCCGGTAGCTGGACGAAGCCTGGCAAAACCAGGTCCGTTTAAATTCTTGTTGGTTAAATCGAACCCTATGTCTGCGGGTAAGTCCCGGTAGCGGTTGAAGCCTGCTCAACCCAGGTCCACGTTGTTGTTGATGATAAACATTTGTGGCCGTCCAAATACTTTGTCATTATCATTTGTCTACCCTTTCAATTCTTCAAGGATATACAAAGGGGGGCAAGCTGTTGACACCGTATTTCGTCCGGCCTTGTTTATCGTCATTTTGGATTTTTCACGTCATTTTATGTTTTTCCACTTATTTTTAACTATTTTTGAGTTTTTCTTTAATTTCGTCATTTTCGTGTTATTTTCGGGATTTTCAAGAAAGTCACTAAAAAAATGCTTTTGTTAGTTGATCGTTTAGGCGGTTTCCGTTTTTAGGGTTTCCATTTCGGGGTTTTAATTTAGCGTTTCTAATTTAGGGTTTTCAAGTTTTGGTGTCTCGGTCTCGGGACTCCAATTTAGCATTTTGTTTTAAAGGGTTTCGGTTTGGGGCGTCCTTAGTGTAGGGTTTTAGGCCCATTTGTGACCTAATTTGATACTATATATAGAAAGAGAGTAGGACATGGGGAATAGAGAAAAAAAGTGAGGATGGAGGGAATTAGGGAAAAGAGACAAAATTTGGGGGATCCCTAGGTTTAATAATAAATCATTTTTCTCTCTCTCCACTCTCTCTCCTACTATTCATCTTCTTCTCCAAGTTATCCCCCATCTCCTTCCCATGGCAACTTAACTCCGGCAATAGGTGGCGCACGGCGGCGGAACTCCGGTGATCAACGGCGGCGCACGGCGGTGGCACGGCGGCGAGCTTCCCCCTCACGAACCAACCGGCGGCGCATCAACAGCCCAGATCTTCATCTCCTTCACGAACGTGCAGCTGACCTCAGCTCGACGACGGCGGCGGACATCTTGAACCACGGCGCACGGCGGCGAGCTTCATCCTCACGAACCAAGCTCCGGCAGTCGCTGCAAACTCCGACCCCCATATCCATACGACGGCGGCGCAACCTCTAACGGCGGCGCAACCTCGAGCTGAGACGAACGGAGCTTCTTCTTTTTTTCGAGCAGACCAGATCGACGGCGATTCGAGCTTTCAACCTCTTCAACCCAGACGGAACATCTTCTTCAACGAACCCCGACGGCGGCGCGGCCTCGCTCACGGCAGACCCCTTTTCCTCACCCCTGACGGAGCTCCCAGCTGCAAACCCAGACGAACGGCGGCGCTAACTCGCATTCGCAGCAGAACCAGACGGCGGCACGAACTTCGCCTTCGCAAGCAACCCAGATCCAGACGCATTTCAAGCCCGGCGAGCTTCATCTTCGACGCTGAAGCTACAAACCTCCAACGGCGGAGCAGCACCCGAACTCCTTCACGAACGGCGTCGTTTGGACTCGTAGCGGCGGTGATCTCCTCGACGGCGGACCAACGCTAACTCCGGCGTCGCTACTCACGGCGGCGTCCATCTCCTCTATTTCAACTCCGGCGAACCTCACGACGAACCAGACGACGGCGAGGTGAGGACGGCTTCGATCCTTCAGACCAGCGGCGGCGGAGCTTGGACGATGAACAACGGCGGACTTCCAGTAGCCTCGTGAAGAAGAAGACTCAGACGGCTGGTAAAATCGTGGGTAACGAATTTTGTTAGTTTGTAGTGAAACTACGATTTTGCCCCTGTCTTTATATTAATATTTGGCTGATTTGTTGTTGATATATACCCCTGCTATATGCATATATACCCCCTCTGATTTGGATATATACCCCTGCATATACGATATATACCTCCTGTTTTGAGCATGATATATACCCCGTTTATATGCATATATCCCCACTGTTTTGAGCATGATATACCCCTGTTTATTTCATATATACCCCCTGTTTGGTATTCTTATTTTAATCTTTAATCTCGATGATGTTACCTAATTGCAAAGCATATGTTCATTATTTTTTTATTTTGTTAAATTAAGTTTAATTTACAACCCCGGGAGAGATGAAGGATTGTTCCTTTCATCTCGAGGGTATTTTAAACTTAAGTTGCAACCCCGGGAGAGATGAAGGACTGTTCCTTTCATCTCGAGGGTATTTTAATATTAAATTTAACCCCGGGAGAGATGAAGGACTGTTCCTTTCATCTCGAGGGTATTTTAATGTTAAATTGTAACCCCGGGAGAGATGAAAGACTGTTCCTCTCATCTCGAGGGTATTTTAACTTTAATTAAATCCTAGGATAAATAGGGTTTCCCTATTTTTGAGGATTTTTTTGTTATAGCCATTATGCGCTAATTACAAGAACGCCCTTGTTTTTTAAAAAATGAATTTTCGTTTGATTTTTAAATTGAATTTTGTTACTATTTCAAAACAAAAATACATTTTTATTTCAAATCAAGTTCAAATTAAATTTCGAAATTATTTGTTTTCACAACAAAAGTTTGTTTTAATTTTAATTAAAGTTTTAATCGAATTTCAAATTGATTTTGAAACAAAACGATTTTATTAAAGGATTTTTAAATTTCTTGTTTTGTCGTATGATCTCGGTACCGGGATTAAGGCGTTGATGGCAAAATTAACAATCTTGCTCACAAAAATCAAATTCCTACTTTCTTTAAAGTTAGGATATGATTAGTTGAGACATTGTATTATTTTTAATTGTTTATTTCATTTATTAAGGACCATTTGAAATTAGCTAAATAATTAGGACAAAATGTTTTGGCTACCGTCTTAAACGGGATGTTGTAGGGTGCTAGCACCTTCCCTACACTCAACCGACCCCCGAACCTCGTTTTTTTTACTTCGTAGACCGTGTTTTTAAGGTGACCAATCACACCCTAAATGATTGGTGGCGACTCCATTTTTTGTGAAAACCCCTGTTTAACAGAAGGTTGTCGGCCGCTCCGCGTCGCAAAAACGTTGCGACAGATTGTATGATTCTTTTTGTGATCATACTTGTCACATTTGTCTTTAGCCAAACAAAGACAACTTTATTTTTCTGCTAATAATCATGTATTTGAACATGTTTTTGATTTGGTGCATTGTGATGTTTGGGATCCTTTTCATACCCCTACTGCTGCTGAACATTCTTATTTTTTAACAATAGTGGATGATTGTTCACGTTTTACTTGGGTTTATTTGATGAGGAATAAGAATGATGTTTTACATGTTATACCTCGTTTCTTCAAGCTTGTTGAGACACAATTTTCCAAGGTTATTGAGGTTTTTCGTTCAGACAATGCTCCTGAATTGTGTTTTGTTGATTTCTTTGCTTTAACGGGAACTCAACATCAGTTCTCTTGTGTGGCAACACCTCAACAAAACTTGGTTGTTGAACAAAAACATCAACACCTTATTAATGTGGCACGAACCTTTTTATTTCAGTCTCGTGTTCCATTGACTTTTTGGGGTGATTGTGTCTTAACAACAGCTTTCTTGATCAATCGTACATCTATGCTTCTACTTGCTCACATAACCCCTTTCTCTATACTAAATGCTCTAGAAGTTGATTATTCTTCTTTTAGAGTTTTTGGATGCCTTGTCTATGTCTCAACTCTCTCGATTCATCGTTATAAGTTTGATTCGCGGGCTCGTCCTTGTGTGTTTGTTGGTTATCCTGCTGGTATTAAGGGATATAAACTTTATGACATTATGAAGAAGCAGTTTTTTGTTTCCAGGGATGTTGTATTTTTTGAAGACCTCTTTCCCTTTCAGTCTTTGCCAAACCAACATTCACCTACAATACTTGATGATTTTGTTTTCCCACATCCCTTGCCATCTATTGGTTCTTCTGAATTGTTCATACCTACAGTTTCTCCCACCAATATAGAATTGCATCCTAATGAGATTTCTTCACATGAAGTTGCTGCCTCCAGTCCTATTGATGCCCCTGTTGAGGTTCCTTCGTTTCGACCTTTTATGCCTATTATTATTGATGTCTCCACTGAGCCCCTTGCTCGAAATATTAATGATGCTTCTCTTGCATCTTCAGTTCAGCCCACTGGTTCCTCTATTGTTGATTCACCGCATCGATCACATCGAGCCCGATATCCACCATCTTACTTATAGGATTTTCATTGTAATTTCTTGCATAGTGGTGTTCCTGGATCATCTTCGGCTCCTTATGTCTTTGGCAAACATATGTCCTATGATTCTTATGCTTCTCCACACCGCCAGTTTGTACTTAATGTCTCCAAAGAATATGAACCTACTCTTTATCATCAGGCAGCCCCATTTCCCCATTGGCAACAAGTTATGCATGACGATATTTCCGCTATGGAGCGAACCAATACTTGGAATGTTGTTCCATTTCCTAAAGGTCATCATGCCATAGGAAGTAAATGGGTTTATCGTTTTAAGAACAAACAAGAGGGCATTGTTGACAGTTATAAAGCTCGCCTGGTCACCAAGGGTTATATTCAACAAGAAGGAATTGATTTTATGGACAATTTCTCCCCGGTTTCCAAGATTGTCACTGTTAAAGTACTTTTAACTTTGGCTACTTCTTTTAATTGGCCTTTGGAACAAATGGATGTCAACAATGCCTTTCTTAATGGTGATATTTTTTAGGAGGTTTATATGAGTTTACCTTTGGGTTATAAAGCATCTGCCCTAGTACTACCTTGTTGGGTTTTATGTCCTAAAACTCGTGGTTTGTAAACTGTTATGTTTGTAAATACTCTATTTAGAATAAAAAGTTATTAGTTTTATTCAGTAAAAGAGTTTACTGGAGTAAAGTGAAACGTGTTTAGGTTAATCTATACCAATGACCAACACTCATGGCTGAATATGAGTATTTGGGCCTCATGTATGACATGATTGTGGATCAGGCTCAAATAGTTAGTCAAAATGGTCTATAGTATACGGATAAGGCTGGGTACCTTATCCAGGTAACCCTATTGGATGCGGCTCACTTTGTATTGTACAAAACGATGTGATCCGAATCGTTTCACATGGAGATGTGCGAGTAAGGGCGTCTTGTGCAAAGAGTTTGCATAAGATCGAACCGCGAAATATGTCGCTCTCTCTTTATAACACCGTTTATTGATGAGACCGACATTTTCATTTGATGGCCTAGGTAACTCGATCTTAATCCTGGGCTCGCTATGACCTCCTGCTTATTCGAAAGTATTTTTTGACTTGCATGGGTGAGAGTGACCCATAAGCGCCGACTCAATAAGCCTACCATCTTGGGGATAAAGTTGAATAGGTAGCTGGGGACATAGTACAGCAAGATTGGAGTTCACTCCTAACCCGCTCTTCAGGGTTAGTAGATAGGTTGTTCTCTTAATAGCTGACTCTGGGGCTTGAACAATGAGCGCTCACACTCTCATGAGATGAGAGGGTTAATTGATCTATTGGTTGGACCACAGATCTATTATTCATTAGAGGTGTCAGTGGTACTTAAGGAACAAGACGTAATGCAGGGGTTAAACGGTTTAAATGACCCAGTTGTGATTACGAACAACCTATGAAGGGTCGACTTGCCCATGACGGTTATATCAGAGGACATAATATATCTACAGTGAGGAGAATGAAACCCTCGGACTATAGTGGAGTCTACGGGGTTAACGAATGTTGATTAGTTCAGTTAAAAGAGTTTTAACTGGATAATCTCAGATCGTTGGAGCTCATGATCTGTAGGTTCTTTAGGTGCTCCTGGCTAGCTCGGATATCGCCGTGCAACAGTATGAGAGAAAAGAAAAAGAATTTGAATTGTTCAAATTCTATTTTTTGGAAGAATGATGGACATATTTAAATATGATTTAAATATGGGAATGGTCTAAAACTTGAATAGGATTCATGTGCAAAAAGTCGGTTTTCGGAAAACCGGGTTTAGCCATATTATTTAATTTATATTTGATATTGAATTAAATAATATTAATTAATTAAAAATTTTAATTAATATATATATATATATATATATATATTTTATTTATTAAATTGTTTAATAAATAAAAAATATTTATTATTATTTAAAATTAATTAAGTTTTAATTAATTTTAAATTAATTTTTAAAATAATAATAATTATATATATATATATATATATGCCTTACATGCATTGTGCATGTAAGACATATGTATTACTTGTGTAATATATATATATATATAAAATGGATATATGATAACTCCATTTTGGAGCTATTATTCGCTTCCTAATTCTAGCTAAATTCCGCTTTTAATTGGTTTATTTATCTCGTTTATAGGAGATTTGTGGAGAAGAGCTCGTGCGTCCTTTGGACCCGTTTTGGAGCTAAAAGCGGTGTTTTAACGCCCCGGGAGTGCATCGAGAAAAGGGCAAAGTGATCCAAGAAGAATCGGACCAAAATTGCCTAGGAGAGGCAATTTTCCAGCCCAAACCCGAGAGCAAGCGTCGAGACGCTTGCTCGACGCTGCCTGGCGTCGAGACCCTGCCGCGGCGTCGAGACCCTGCCGCGGCGTCGAGACGTTCCGAAGGAGGCGCGCGGAGGAAATTATCGGGCCAGCATCGAGACGCTCGCCTAGCGTCTCGACGCCATCGCGAGGCGCGCGCGGATTAATTAGGTCGCAGCGTCGTGACGCTGCCCTAGCGTCTCGACGCTCCGACGGATTTAAATTGGCTGAAGGACGATTTTCAGCCATTCTTCCTCCATACTTCATCTTCTTCCTCTCGGCTTTTCTCCATTTTTTAACTTAGCTCCGCCATTGGTGGCATGTTTTGGAGTTTTTAACTTGTAATAGGATAGATATGACTTCCATAGCCTCCCTTGGAGCGGTGGTGACAATCCGTCCCATGGACGGCTAACGTATTGTGAACAGTTTGGGATAATTTGAGGGATTATTTGTTAGACTTCTATGCTTTGATAATCCATGCTTTAAATTCCAACTTGGTTTCTGATTTGTATGCATTTATTGTTCTTACTTCATCCTATGCATGTGTTAGATTTCGTCGACGGACAATCGAGTTTTCTAGCATATGTTAGCGTTAAAGAGTAGCGATGTTGTGCCTCTCACTATTCGACTAGTAACACAGAACAATAGAATTAAATCGGAGTATCGATGTATGTATGCTGGTTGTTGGGTACTTCAGGGTTGCCGAGTAGCCAATTAGCAATTAGAATGCATATTCGAATGTTCGTCGCGGTATGCTAGTGACTGTTTAGAGTCAATTTGGGGCTGATCACCCTAATGAAACTTTAAATAATGTTTAATTGGATCTTCTGATTTGGTTAGATACTATGGAGCCGGTTACACTAGGGGTTTCCCGGGGTAACCGACCGCGTGTATTACAAACTGTTAGCCTTAGGATTGTATTAAATGATAAGTTGTAGAATGTCTAACAAAGAAATCCCAAAAATCCCCAAACCGTGCACTCGTCAATCTCTCTCTCTTTTAATTTTCCGTTAGCGATTAATTCCTTTATTTGCATGCTTAAACTCCCCCTCGTTACAAAAACCCAACTGGTCAATTAATTTCAATTCTAATTTAATTTCAATCACGTCCTTCTCTGTGGATCGACCCTGTTACCACTAGCTGCAAAGCTTTGGTTAATAGGCTTATAAATTGTATTTTGGCAAGCCTCGACAACTTAAAATTTGGAGTACCACATAAAGTGCCTCTACCAAAAATTGGCGCCGTTGCCGGGGAAGGGCAAAAATTGATTGAAATCATGTTTGAATTTGAATTTGGTTGATTGATTGTGTGTTGAAATTTTTTTCTGTTTGTATTTTGTATGTTTAAAAGTTTGTTTGTGTATGACCCGTTCTTCTGAGATTAGTGGATTACAGTTTGTACCTGAGATCGAAGAGAAGAGCGGCGGTTGAGAAGAGAGGCTTGTGAGGGGCAGAGACTGTTTGAAGAAGAAGGCAATCCCTTCTTTGTTGAGGAGATGGCGCAAGGAGAAGCGCCAAGGACGCTGAAACAGCTGGCAGCGCCAGATTTAAATTTGCAACCCCTGTGCATCAACTACCCCGTGGTAGCAGGTAATTTTGAATTAAAGTCTTGTTTAATTCACCAATTGCCTTCTTTCCATAGCAATGCAGGCGAGGATGCAAACAAGCATTTGATGGAGTTTCATTGCGTTTGTGCGGGGATGAAGCCCGCAGGAGTGACGGGGGAGCAGCTGAATTTAAGGGCATTCCCCTTCACGCTTAAAGACAAAGCCAAGGATTGGCTTTACTATCTGCCCTCCGGATCGATTACGACGTGGCAGGACATGAAGAGGGTTTTCCTAGAGAGGTATTTCCCTGCGTCCCTTGCCACAACACTGAGGAAAAGAATTTATGGGATCACTCAGGACGTCGGTGAGTCCTTGCATGAGTACTGGGAACGCTTTGGGCGCCTGTGCGCAAGCTTCCCGCATCATCAGATTGTCGATCAGCTCCTGATCCAGTATTTTTATGAGGGTATGACGCCTCATGATCGGCAGATGATCGACGCCGCGAGTGGTGGGGCTTTGATTGATAAGACCCCGGTTGAGGCCAAGCAGTTAATTGCGAACATGGCGGCCAACTCGCAGCATTTCGGTATTCGAGGGCAGGGGCAAGTTCACAGTGTGACCCAAAGCCATGAGATGACAGAGATGAAGGCCCAGGTGGCCGAGATTGGAAATTTATTGAAAAAAAATTTCGGAGGAAACCGCGAGGCGGAAGAGGTCAACGCAATCGGGGGATATGCTTCCAATCCGAGGAAGTATGATCCTTACTCGAACACATACAACCCCGGTTGGCGCGATCAACCCAATTTCAGCTATGGGAATAGGGAAGGACAACAACGCTTCCAAGGCCAGTCCCATGATAGGCCTAACACTTCCTCCCAATCTCAAGCCTCGAGCTCCTCCAGTTCATTGGAAGAGATGGTTCGGACCATCGTGACATCGACCAGCCAGTTTCAGAACGAAGCTCGAGAAGAGCTAAACTCACACAAATTAGCCGAGCTGCAAAATTTGAACAAGCAGCTGACGCAAATGGCGGTGTCGATAAGCAAAATAGAGAGCAAGAGCTCTGGGAAGCTTCCTTCCCAAACCACGGTGAACTCATGTGAGAACGTGAGTGCAATCCAGCTGAAGAGTGGGAAATCAGTTCCCTCCAGAGCCGTGAAGGAAGCAGAGGACAGCCTGAATGAGTCCTCCCCGATTGCTCCCAAGAATCTGAATGATGAGAAGAAAGAAGAAATGAATGTGCAAGAGAATGTTGCCAAAGCACCCTTTCCTAGTAGGCTTGCGAAGCCTACTTTTGAGAATGAAGACGATGAGGTCCTGCGTACCTTCCAGAAGGTGATGGTGAACATACCGCTCCTTGAGGCAGTGAGCCAAGTGCCAAAATATGCCAAATTCCTCAAGAGCTGGTGCACAAAGAAGAGGAAGTCCAGAGGGACTGAAAAGAAAAAGGAGAATGTTTTTGCGATCCTCCCAGGTACGTTGCCAACCAAGTGCAACGATCCAGGTACTTTTACTATCTCTTGCACTATAGGTAGTAAAGTAGTAAAAAATGCCATGCTTGACCTTGGAGCTTCTGTGAACGTTATGTCTTATGCTTTATTTCTTGAACTGGACTTAAAAGAATTGCATGAGTGTGACGTGGTTGTCCAGTTAGCTAACGGGTCGAGTATATTTCCTAGAGGGAAGGTTGAGGATGTTCTCGTTAGGGTAGGAGATATGATGTTCCCTGCTGATTTTCTTGTGCTTGATATGAATGGAAATTCTTTGCATGATTCGTCCTCTATGTTGTTAGGACGCCCTTTTCTTAAGACCGCGAAGGTCAAAATTGATGTGTTTAAGGGTGTAATTTCCTTAGAGTTTGATGATACAGTGCATGAGTTTTCCTTATTTGAGAAGAAGTCTGTGGAGCATGTATCTTGTGTTGAGTATGTCGAGAATGGGACTCTTACCTCGCGCTTGAGGGATGATTCTCATGTCTCTGTTAAAAAATCTGAATTAAATTTGTTAAATGTGAATGCTTTTTTTTGCACTAATAAATGTGATATTCACGTGCTTGAGGCACGAAGAGTGCAAAAAGTTTTGAATGATGATTGCAGGTGTAGTGTGGAAGAGGACAAGACTGGAACGTTGTTGCGTGCTCAATGTTTAAAACAAAGATGCAATGGTAGAGCACTTAGAACATGCAAGCATACATGGTCCTGTAGCAAGTAATAAGTATTTTTTCATTCGATTTCCCACAGAGATTTATTCTTAGTTACTAACGAAGTGAGATGTTAAGTGAGAAATGGTGGTTTAAATGGGGTAGATTTGGGTTTAAAGTGCCTAACTATTAAGGAACGTGCGAGATATGAAAGCATAAACAAGTGCAAGTAAATAGGTAAACTCGAATGTAGAAAAAAAAGAATAGTGGAGAAAGCAATTATCTAGCCATAAAATCGCAAAACAGAAAACTAAGAAAAATGGCTAAGGCAAAAGTTTGAACTAAGAAAATTGCGCAGACAGCAATTTTCTAGCAATGTTACTAACAGCGAATTAGGGGTAAAGTAGGGAAACAAGGGCTACTAACGACTCCTCTATAGGCTTTTTCATACGATTCTTAAGAAGTAGATCAACTCATCATGCATCAAACTAACTCATTCTCATGTATCTCGATTTCATGCATTAGATCCTTTAGTTTACTCATGTCCAAGTAAGGCTTAAGCATCTATTTATATAAGCACGTTAGTGATTTGTACTAGGAAAACGCCTATTCCTAGGTTGTTTTCTGGCTACCATGAAAGGCTAGCATGAATGTACGACTCTGAACTCTTACTCCTTCCAGAGGTTAGGAGTTCTTTGGACAAAATGAATGGCCAATCGAAATTGCCCGTGGGATGAAGCACACGTACATTCAATGCATTTGAGGCTAACCTACATGCTTGATTCACGTATTTCTACCTATAGACTTGTCATTAGCATACCCTTTTGTGGTTTAGTTACGCATGGATGAGGATGGAATGGAAATAATAGATGGTGTAGGCATGCTTAATAGAATGTAAATGACAGAATAGAAGAAGAAGAGCAGTAAGACAGTTGCGAAGTAGTCAAATTAACTCTTTGATTTACCAAGGTTCTAACTAAACAAGCAACAACTTTAAAGTGACAGAAACTAAACAGAAGTAAACACAATGAATTGGAGTAGCAAACATAAACGAATTACAACAGACAGAAATGAAAAGGGAAACAGAAAGCAATGGAAAGCAGTAGAAAGCCGTAAACGTGTGCGTGTGAACTCCTCGTCGCAAGCGCCTCGGATGAAGGACGAAGGTGAGCCTGATCGTGGATGAATCTAATCAGAAGAGAAGAAAGGTCCTCTCTTTTTCTTCTCAGACTATCGATTCCACCAGCTGAACCTCTCGCACCAACAACCAGAAGAGAAAACAATTGAGAAAATGCGTTGAGATGGGAGTCTACGCTTTCGAGTCTGTCTTTGTCCTTCCACCTTGACCTCATTTTATAGGATTTTGCAGGTAGTCTTCAGCCAAGGAGAACCATCCATTCTGAACGTCGACCTTCCACGTGGCAGCAGGAGAAAGAATGGGCCGCTGAAAGATTGTAACAAAATGGCAATCGGTTAGACAACTTAACAAATTTCACTTAAAACATTGTTGAGACAGCAATGTTTTCGCAATGTTTCAGCAATATGCAAATTTCAACTCTTTAGCTTTGTTTTTGGTTATTTTTCCTTCCTTTTTCACATAAGTCCTAATTTAGCTTCATTCTACAAATTCTCATATATAAGCACAAGTTTAGGCTAAATTCTACCAAAAACGCTTAAGAGTGTACATCTTCTATGGCAAATAAGTCCCTAAAATAGTCACTTTTGGAGACGTAACACACCCCCAAACTTAAGGTTTTGCTCATCCTCGAGCAATATAAGGACTTACTTGGGCTGCTATTACTCTCTCTAACTGCTTTCTGACTTCCCTAAGTTCACTATCTAAGGCATGGCTGTCCTGTGACACGCTTCTAAGTTTAAAACTAACTTCTCATTTTGCTTCTTCTGATTTCTCTCGCCTTATAATCCTACTGTTTTTATAAACTCCCTACAACTGATCTATCTGCTTTGGTCATTAGGTTCATTGTGCAACTATCCCTAAGTTTTCAAATTCTACCTAGCTTTACCCCAAACTCAGTACATGCTTCTAATATTTTTCTTTTGAGCTACCTAGGATTCCTTAGAGTCATGCCAGTCTTAGTATAAACTAGTGACAGTAGTACATTCATAGAACAACCTAAACCCTGGCATCACTACATTGGATATACATTCATCTCCCTTAACAAACCTATAAGCTACAACCCTGTGCTTAGCTAATTGAGGATCAGAGTTCATTCACATAGGACACATAAGCACATAAGCTATAACTCATAGGCATACACTCTTCTTCCTTGGTTTTTCTTTTTCTTTCCTTCTTTGGTAGGGCCTCTTCCTTTGGTTGCCTTTTGATGCAATGCCACTTGTGGGTTGCACACATGGCACTGATTACTCAGCAACCTCAAGAGAGACACCACTCTTTATACTTTTTTTTCATCATTTTTTTTCAGTTCATCATTTTTTCAAAGAAGAAGAAGAATGCTTATGTTTAAAAGGGAGAGAGGAATGTTCCTAGGCCTAGGGCTGCCTCCCCCAAACTAAAACTTCTCATTGTCCCCAATGAGAGTCTGAGGTGGCACACCCCCAAACTTGTCCTAGAAGCATCTAGTCTAGGGCAAAACAAGGAGAATCTAAAAGTCCTAGGCATAGAATGAACTTTCTTAAAGCAAATAACACAGCAGCAGAATTTTGTGAAAGCAGTATGTTAAGGGCTTAAAGGGATGCATGCTGAGCAATTTTAAGGAACTAATTTAAACTATCAAAGGTGTATTAAGACACTCATCCAGCATGCTCACAGATAGATCATATATGGAAGTCAAGAAAGCAGCAAGAGAGCAAAATTTAAACAGAACCAGCCTATCTATCAGTCATCCAATAGCATACGAAAACTAACAAAAATTGCGGACTCCGCAAAAAATTCGCAATTAACCTATAGGGCATATTTATCAGTGATCAAGGCCCCTAGCATGCTATTTCCAGTCATCCACAACTACTCAAAAAAAAGAAACTAAAACAAGCTAGCTACTCAGATACCATCAACCTAGACTAACCTATCCTAAAAAAACAAAGAAATTAAAAACAGATCAAGTATTGGATTCAAAAACAGCAGTCACAAGTCAACGAAAAACAAGTTTTGTTTTTTTTTTTTTTTCAAGAGGGAACAGAAGTACTCCCTCGAGTGCCGTTCAGACTGGCACTCAAACATCCTCATCCTCATCTCTCCTTTCCCTAGGAGGTGCCCACGGCTTCAACAAGTCAGTAGGGAAGGCAGGGAAAATGCACCCCAGCTGATCAGCCACATCCTCGTCTCGTGCTTGCGCATATTCAGCCCACTGCGCCATCTTGTGTTGCAGGTCCATTAAGCACGCCATGGATAGTGATTGAGCAGCAGCCAGGCCGTCCAGCTCAAACTCTATGTTGCCCCTCCTTCGCATCCTCAGGATGGTGGGCAGCTCCAGATGGCCTGTGTAGGCCAACTGCTTCTCGTTTTTCTCCATTGGGACTCCTGCACGAAGGCACAATTTAGTTATAGTGTTAGGGAAAAACAATTGACCCTTACCTTTCTTCGAGCAGTCGGCAATGGAGGCAGCAATGACCTAACCAATGTCAATGGTGAGGCCCCTCATGATGGCGTACAGCAGTAGTGACCTCTGTTAAGTCTCTGAAAGTGACTTATTTAGAACCCATTTAGCTTAGGAAGATGTACACTTTTAGGTGTTTTTGTTAGCATTTAGCCTAAACCTATGCTTTAATATGAGAATTAGAAGAAGGTAGCTAATATAGGACTTATGTACAATAGGTAGAAAAAGGGTTGAAAACCGAAGGAAAAGAATGAAAAAATGAGCATTGCGAATGAATTGCGAAAACATTGCGGTGACCGCAATTATTCAAGTGGAAACCGTAAGTTGACTGATCTTTTTCTGTTTAGATCCGACTTTTCAGGGATTCGTTCTTTCTCCTCCATCCATTCTGATATATGACGTTGAAGATTGATGGTTCTCCTTGGCCCAAACGCACCTGCAAACTACTATAAAAGGGGGTCAAAGTCGGAGGTTCAGTCATCATCCGAAAGCGTGAAGTCGTCTAGCAGTCCATCTGTTCCACTGTTTTTCCTTTGCCGTCTGTTGGTTTGCGAAGCTCAGCTGCTGGAGTCGATAATCTGATAGGAAGGAGAGTAGATTCTTCTTCTCTCCCGATTGGATTCATCCACGCAAGGCTGTCTTTTTGATCCTTCATTCGAGGCGATTGCGACGAGGCTTCAAGCACCATCTTACAAGCTTTCTGTCTTTCTTTTCTGTTTTACATTTCTGCTTCGTGCTGTCCTTTTCTTAAGTAGCTAGATTAGTTTATTTCGTTGCTTTCTGCCTTGTTGCTATTTACTTTAAAGCTTTCATCTGTTCGTCAAACAATTTCAGTAATCGAAGTACGTTTCTGCATTTCTCACTTCCCATTTCCTGCTACGGTTTTTACTTCCTGTTTTAAGTTTATTCCCCTTCTAAGCATGTCTGTTTTATCTACCCTTTCTGTTCACCTTGCATCCATGAGTAGCTAAATCACCTAGGGGCATGCTAATGACAGAACTATAGGCTAAAAAACGTGCATCAAGTATGTAGGATAGCTCTTGAATCATTGATTGTATGTAAGCTTCATCCCACGGGCAATTTCGATTGGCCATCCATTTTGTCCAAAGAACTCCTAACCTCTGGAAGGAGTAAGAGTTCAGAGTCATATAATCATGCTAGCCTTTCATGGTAATCAGGAAACGGCCTAGGAATAGGCGTTTCCCTAGTACAAACTAAACACTCCTGCTTAAATAAGATGCTTAAGTCCTTACTTTGAAGTCGAGTAAACTTAAGACTCTAATGCATGGAATCGGACGATACTTGAGATAGAGTGAGTTTGATGTATAGAGAGTTGATCCAATGCTTGAGAATCGTAATAAAATGCCTATAGGATAGTCATTAGTAGCCCTTAATTCACCCATTTACTCAGTTTCGCTGTTATTTAATTGCGGTAACATTGCGGTCCTCGCAATTCTGCCAGATTTTCATTCTGTTTAGCTGTTTTCTTCCTCGTTTATTAATTCCATCTCTTGTCTTTTAAGTCTAGTTTCAACTTGCATTTGTTTATGTTATATCCCTTTATACATTCAGCAAAAAGTAGATAATTAAAAACCAATTTTACCCCATCAAATTCACCTCATCTTTCTTAACAAAAACACTTCGAGAATAGCTAAAAACAAGTCTCTGTGGGAAAACGAATGAAATATACTTACTACTTGCTATAAGATCATGTATGCTTGCATGTTCTGAGTGCTCTCTCTCTCTTATTTATCATTTTTATTAACACATTGAGCACGCAACAAGTTTTTGGCGCCGCTGCCGGGGACTTATTTTAAGTAAAAACGAAGTTTGTTAAGTTTGAAAAATCAAGTTTATCATTGAGTGAAACTAATCTGTTTCATTTCTTTTGCAGGTGCTATTAGGGTAGTTTATGAGTGAGCGTTCACATAGTAATTTAGAGTTCGGTCCTGAACCTGAAAGATCACTTCGAGCTAGAAACAAAGCGAAGAAACGTCTCTTTAAACAACCTCCTATACCTCAAATCATACCTGAAATCAAAGAAATGGGCGATATAGTTCCAAATCCGGTACCTGTCATTCGCAACCCCATCGAAATAGCGAATGACAAGAATAGTGCCATTCTTTCATATCTAGTACCTATGCCTGGGGAGCTGAACCCCAGCATAATCCGTCATGAAATCACTGCCCACTCATTCGAGTTAAAGCCAGTGATGTTCCAAATGTTGTCCACTGTGGGACAATTCTTTGGAATAGAAAATGAGGACCCCCACAACCATCTTAGGAACTTCTTAGGAGTCAGTGATACCTTTATCATCCCTGGAGTGTCCCAAGAAGCTTTAAGGCTATACTTGTTTCCTTACTCTTTGAGGGACAAAGCCAAAACATGGTTGAACTCATTACCCTCTGGATCTGTCCGCAATTGGACAGATTTAGCAGAAAAATTCCTAGTCAAATACTTCCCACCTGATAGGAATTCTACCTTTCGTGATGACATAGTCAAGTTTAAACAAGCTGATAATGAGTCTCTTCACGAAGCTTGGACTAGATTCAAAGATCTTCTTCTTAAATGTCCACATCATGGCATCCCATGGTGTATCCAAATAGAGGTCTTTTTCAAAGGATGCAACCCCAGCACTAGGCAAGTCTTAAATTCATCTGCTGGTGGTTCCATGTTGTCCAAGAGTTACAACGAGGCCTATGAGATCTTGGAGAAGATCTCAGCATCTCACTGTAGGTGGTCAGACGATCCAGTAGAGCCAACTAGGGCTCAAGACAAGGATGCTCTAAGCGCCATGAGCACCCAAATAAATGCCCTGACCAACCTAGTTAAGCAAATGGCTCAGGCCAATCTCCAAACCAGTGCCAATACCGCCACAGCCATGTCAATGGGCACCCAACCAAATCAAGGCGAGGCACCTATCTGTGGATTCTGTGGGGAAGGGCACCCATATGAATACTGCCCTGGGAATCCATCTTCAGTCTGCTATGTTGGAAGCCAGCAGCAGCCTAGGAACAACCCTTACTCCAATACCTATAACCCTGGTTGGAGAAACCACCCTAACCTGTCATGGGGTGGCCAACAGAACACTAACCAAAATCCTAATCAACCAAGGCCGAGTGGAACACCTGGTTTCACTCCCCAACATAACCAGTCAATGTACCAAAAACCATACAATCAACCTGTAGGATCTTCTGTCGAAAACCTACTCAAGGAATATATAGCTAAGAATGATGCTACTCTTCAGAGCCAGCAAGCTACTCTTAGGAGCCTAGAGAACCAAATAGGCCAATTAGCCAATGAACTTAAAAGTAGGCCCCAGGGTAGACTCCCTGCTGACACCGAGGTACCAAGGAGAGATGGCAAAGAACAAGTTCAAGCAATTGAACTTAGGAGTGGAAGGCCATTGGTGAGCAACACAAAGGACACACCAAAGAGAGTAGAGAACACTGAGTCTAGTGCTCCACTGGAGTCTCTGCCAAGCCAAGGTCCACCACCAACTAGCACATCAGGAGCCAGGCTAGAGCCAATTGTTGAGGACGTAGAAGAAATTCCAAGGCCTCCACCTATCCTAAGGCGTCCTGACGTGCCTGCATATGTGCCACCACCTCCATACCCTCGAAGGCTGAAGAAGAAGCAGGAACAGGAAGTTCATTTTAATAAATTTTTAGAAATACTTAAGCAAGTGCATGTTAACATTCCTTTTGTAGAGGTTTTACAGTCTATGCCTTCATATGTAAAGTTTTTGAAGGACATTATTACTAACAAAAAAATAATTGGTGAGTTTGAAACAGTGAACCACACCGAGGAGTGCAGTGCCATCCTCCAGAACAAGCTGCCCAAGAAGGAGAAGGATCCTGGTTCCTTCACCTTACCTGTAGAACTTGGAGGCAAGCACGTGGGCAGAGCGCTTTGTGACCTGGGCGCCAGCATAAATCTCATGCCCCTGTCCCTATTCCGCCAGTTGGGAATGGGAGAAGCACGTCCAACCACAGTCACTTTACAACTAGCAGACAGATCCATCGCATATCCAGAAGGTAAGATCGAGGATATTCTAGTTAAAGTTGACAAATTCATTTTCCTTGCAGATTTCATTGTCCTGGACTATGAGGCAGACAAGGAGGTCCCCATCCTGCTAGGTAGACCATTTCTAGCCACAGGTAGGGCACTAATAGATGTTCAGAAAGGTGAGTTAACTATGAGGGTTCATGATGAAGAGGTAAAATTTAGTGTTTATAAAGCTTTAAGGTATCCCTCTGACCTTGAATCCTGTGCTAGCATGGATATTGTTGACTCACTGATGGAAGAACAATTAGAGCATGTATTATTAACCAAGCATGCAAATGAATATGTAGGATTAGATGTAGCTGATTTAAATATATCTGACATAATGGATATGCCTGTAGATAAACCACAGCATGTATGTATGAATATAGATTTAACTGATAGAACTGTAAATCCTTTGAAACCTGTTAAGTCTCTGAAAGTGACTTATTTAGGACCCATTTAGCTTAGGAAGATGTACACATTTAGGTGTTTTTGTTAGCATTTAGCCTAAACCTATGCTTTAATATGAGAATTAGAAGAAGGTAGCTAATTTAGGACGTATGCACAATAGGTAGAAAAAGGGTTGAAAAAATGAGCATTGCAAATGAATTGCGAAAACATTGCGGTGACCGCAATTATTCAAGTTAAAACCGTAAGTTGGCTGATCTTTTTCTGTTTAGATCCGACTTTTCAGGGATTCGTTCTTTCTCCTCCATCCACTCTGATATATGACGTTGAAGATTGATGGTTCTCCTTGGCCCAAACGCACCTGCAAACTACTATAAAAGGGGGTCAAAGTCGGAGGTTCAGTCATCACTCGAAGCGCAGAAGTCTTCTCGCAGTCCACCATTTCCATCTATTTTCCTTTGCCGTCTGTTGGAGTGAGAGTCTCAGCTGTTGGAATCGATAATCTGATAGGAAGGAGAGGAGATTCTTCTTCTCTCTCGATTGGATTCATCCAAGCAAGGCTGACTTTTCATCACCTTCATTCGAGGCGACTGCCACGAAGTTTTCCAGCAATCTTTTACTGTTTTTCTGTTCTGTTCTTCTTATTTCCATTTCTGATCACTGTTGTTCTTAGTTTAGAGTTTTAATTACTGCATTTCGTTGTTGTCTGTCTTGGATTCATTTCTTTCAAAGCTTTCCGTTGTCATTCAAACACTCAAAGTAATCAAAGTACAATTCTGCATTTTACAGTTTCTATCTCGTTCTGCTACGGTTTTGTCTTACTGTTTTAAGCACATTCACCTTCTAAGCATGTCTATCTTATCTGCCATTTCTGTTCTCTATATATCCATGAGTAGCTAAGTCACTTAGGGGCATGCTAATGACAGAACTATAGGCTAAAAAAGCGTGCATCAAGTATGTAGGATAGCTCTCGAATCATTGATTGTATGTAAGCTTCATCCCACGGGCAATTTCGATTGGCCATCCATTTTGTCCAAAGAACTCCTAACCTCTGGAAGGAGTAAGAGTTCAGAGTCATATAATCATGCTAGCCTTTCATGGTAATCAGGAAACGGCCTAGGAATAGGTGTTTCCCTAGTACAAGCTAAACACTCCTGTTTTAACAAGATGATTAAGTCCTTACTTTGAGTCGAGTAAACTTAAGAGTCTAATGCATGGAATCGGACGATACATGAGCTAGAGTGAGTTTGATGCATAGAGAGGAGATCCAGTGCTTGAGAATCGTATAAAAAGGCCTATAGGATAGTCATTAGTAGCCCTTAATTCACCCATCTACACACTTTTGTTGCTGTTTAATTGCGGAAACATTGCGGTCCTCGCAATTCCTGCTAAGTTGTTATTCTGTTAGCTGCTTTCTCCTTTGTTTATCAGTCCCATCTCTTGTCCTTTGAGTTTAATTTCAACTTCCATTTGTTTATGTTATATTCCTTTATACATTCAGCAAAACTTAGGGAATTAAAAACCAATTTTACCCCCTCAAATCCACCCCATCTTTCTTAACAAAAACACTTCGATAATAGCTAAAAACAAGTCTCTGTGGGAAAACGAATGAAATATACTTACTACTTGCTATAAGACCATGTATGCTTGCATGTTCTGAGTGCTCTCTCCCTCTTATTTATCATTTTTATTAACACATTGAGCACGCAACAAGTTTTTGGCGCCGCTGCCGGGGACTTATTTTAAGTGAAAACGAAGTTTGTTAAGTTTGAAACATCAAAGTATTTTTCATTGAATTTGATCCATTTTCATTTCTTTTTCAGGTACCATTTAGGGTAGTTTATGAATGAGACTCCAAGTAGTGATCTAGAGTTCAACCCTGAGCCCGAGAGATTACTTAGAGCTAGGAATAGAGCCAAGAAACGTCTCTTTAAACAAACCCTTCTACCTCCAATCATTGCAGAGACTACAATTCCTCCGCAATTACCTCAAGAAGAAATGGCTGGAGTAAATCAAAACCTGGTGCCTGTCACTCGCAATCCCATTGAAATAGCGAATGACAAGGATAGCGCCATCCTTTCATATTTAGTACCTATGCCTGGGGAGCTGAACCCCAACATAATCCGTCCTGAAATCACTGCCAACTCATTCGAGTTAAAGCCAGTGATGTTCCAAATGTTGTCCACTGTGGGACAATTCTTTGGAATAGAAAATGAGGACCCCCATAACCACCTTAGGAACTTCCTAGGAGTTAGTGACACATTCCTAATCCCTGGAGTTTCCCAAGAAGCCCTGAGGCTATATCTTTTCCCTTACTCTTTGAGGGACAAAGCCAAAACATGGTTAAATTCTTTACCCTCAGGATCTGTCCGCAATTGGACAGATTTAGCAGAAAAATTCCTAGTCAAATACTTCCCACCTGATAGGAATTCGACCTTTCGTGATGATATCATAAAATTCAAACAAGCTCCAAGTGAGTCTCTTCACGAAGCTTGGACAAGATTCAAAGACCTTCTCATTAAATGTCCACACCATGGCATTCCATGGTGTATCCAAATAGAAGTCTTCTTTAAAGGATGCAACCCCAGCACCAGACAAGTCTTAAATTCATCTGCTGGAGGTTCCATGTTGTCCAAGAGTTACAACGAAGCTTATGAGATCTTGGAGAAGATCTCAACCTCTCATTGTAGATGGTCAGATGATCCTGTAGAGCCAACTAGAGCTCAAGACAAGGATGCTCTAAGCGCCATGAGCACCCAAATAAATGCCCTGACCAACTTAGTCAAGCAAATGGCTCAGGCCAATCTCCAAACCAGTGCCAATACCGCCACAGCCATGTCAATGGGCACCCAACCAAGTCAAGGCGAGGCACCAATCTGTGGATTCTGTGGGGAAGGGCACCCTTATGAATATTGCCCTAGGAATCCATCCTCGGTCTGCTATGTAGGAAGTCAACAGCAGCCAAGGAACAACCCCTACTCCAACACCTATAACCCTGGTTGGAGAAACCACCCTAACCTGTCATGGGGTGGCCAACAGAACACTAACCAAAATTCTAACCAACCTAGACCGAGTGGAACACCTGGTTTCACTCCCTAACATAACCAGTCAATGTACCAAAAACCTTACAATCAACCTGTAGGATCTTCTGTAGAAAACCTACTCAAGGAATATATAGCTAAGAATGATGCTACTCTTCAGAGCCAGCAAGCTACTCTTAGGAGCCTGGAGAACCAAATAGGCCAATTAGCCAATGAACTTAAAAATAGGCCCCAAGGTAGACTCCCTGCTGATACCGAGGTACCAAGGAGAGATGGCAAAGAACAAGTTCAAGCCATTGAACTTAGGAGTGGAAGACCATTGGTGAGCAACACAAAGGACACACCAAAGAGAGTAGAGAACACTGAGTCTAGTGCTCCACTGGAGTCTCTGCCAAGCCAAGGTCCACCACCAACTAGCACATCAGGAGCCAGGCTAGAGCCAATTGTTGAGGACGTAGAAGAAATTCCAAGGCCTCCACCTATCTTAAGGCGTCCTGACGTGCCTGCATATGTGCCACCACCTCCATACCCTCGAAGGCTTAAGAAGAAGCAGGAACAGGAAGTTCATTTTAATAAATTTTTAGAAATACTTAAGCAAGTGCATGTTAACATTCCTTTTGTAGAGGTTTTACAGTCTATGCCTTCATATGTAAAGTTTTTGAAGGACATTATTACTAATAAAAAAATAATTGGTGAGTTTGAAACAGTGAACCTCACCGAGGAGTGCAGTGCCATCCTCCAGAACAAGCTGCCCAAGAAGGAGAAGGATCCTGGTTCCTTCACCTTACCTGTAGAACTTGGAGGCAAGCACGTGGGCAGAGCGCTTTGTTACCTGGGCGCCAGCATAAATCTCATGCCCCTGTCCCTATTCCGCCAGTTGGGAATAGGAGAAGCACGTCCAACTACTGTCACTTTACAGCTAGCAGACAGATCCATCGCATATCCAGAAGGTAAGATTGAGGATATTCTAGTTAAAGTTGACAAATTCATTTTCCTTGCAGATTTCATTGTCCTGGACTATGAGGCAGACAAGGAGGTCCCCATCCTGCTAGGTAGACCATTTCTAGCCACAGGTAGGGCATTAATAGATGTTCAAAAAGGTGAGTTAACTATGAGGGTTCATGATGAAGAGGTAAAATTTAGTGTTTACAAAGCTTTAAGGTATCCTTCTGATTCTGAGTCCTGTGCTAGCATGGATGTTGTTGACTCACTGATGGAAGAACAATTAGAGCATGTACTGTTAACCAAGCATGCTAGTGAATATGTACAAGTAGATGTAGCTGACCTGAATGTATCTGACATAATGAATATGCCTGTAAATAACCCTCAACATGTATGTATGAATATAGATTTAACTGATAGAACTATTAATCCTCTGAAGCCCTCCGTTGAGCATCCACCTATTTTAGAACTGAAACCACTACCTACTCACCTCAAATATGCATATTTAGGAGATAATGACACGCTGCCTGTAATTATTTCTTCTAAGCTAAGTGAACAGCATGAGGTTGATTTAATTTTACTGCTTAAGCAACATAGGAAGGCTATAGCATGGACTATTGCTGATATTCGAGGCATTAGCCCTTCTTATTGCATGCACAAAATTATATTAGAGGAAGAGCACACACCTAAGGTAGATCACCAGCGTAGGTTAAACCCCTCTATGAAAGAGGTAGTGAAGAAAGAAATAATAAAGTGGTTAGATGCAGGAGTGATTTTCCCCATAGCTAGTAGCCAGTGGGTTAGCCCCATTCAATGTGTACCTAAAAAGGGGGGAATAACTGTGGTAGTCAATGAGAACAACGAACTGATTCCAACAAGGACTGTCACAGGGTGGAGGGTATGTATGGATTACAGAAAACTAAATAAAGAGACTAAGAAAGACCATTTCCCTATACCGTTCATTGACCAGATGCTAGACAGAATAGCTGGTAGAGCCTACTATTGTTTCTTAGATGGCTATTCAGGCTATAATCAAATTACTATAGACCCTAAGGACCAGGAGAAGACTACCTTCACTTGCCCTTTTGGAACGTTTGCCTTCCGCAGAATGCCTTTTGGCTTATGCAATGCACCGGCAACTTTCCAAAGGTGCATGATGGCAATCTTCTCTGAGTTGGATGAGTCCATGATAGAAATATTCATGGATGACTTCTCAGTCTTTGGGGATTCATTTAAAACATGTCTAGAAAACCTAGGACAAGTCCTGGCTAGGTGTGAAGAGACCAACCTAGTCCTAAATTGGGAGAAGTGCCATTTTATGGTAGATGAAGGGATTGTCTTAGGACATAGAGTGTCAAGGGCAGGTGTAGAAGTGGATAGGGCAAAAATAGAGGTCATAGAGAAGTTGGTAGAGCCCCAGAATGTCAAGGCTATTAGGAGTTTCTTAGGGCATGCTGGCTTCTACAGAAGGTTCATCAAGGACTTTTCTAAGATAGCCAAGCCTCTATGTGAGCTACTGGAGCTAGGTAAGCCATTCATCTTCTCTAAAGAATGTGTAGTAGCTTGGAAAACCCTTAAGGCAGCATTGGTCACAGCACCAATCATAGTAGGACCAAATTGGGATCTCCCATTTGAGATGCTATGTGATGCCAGTGACTATGCTGTAGGAGTCATGTTAGGACAGAAGATTGACAAGCTGACACACCCTGTCTATTATGCTAGTAAGACCTTGAATGAGGCTCAATGTAATTATACAACTACTGAGAAAGAAATGCTTGCTGTAGTATTTGCTTGTGAAAAATTTAGAAATTACATTGTAGGCACTAGGACCATTGTATATACTGACCATTCTGCTTTAAAATATCTTATGAGAAAGGCTGATGCTAAGCCTAGACTGATTAGATGGGTGTTATTGCTGCAGGAATTTGATTTGGACATTCGGGACAAGAAAGGTTGTGAAAATGTGGTTGCAGATCACCTGTCTCGATTGCAGCACAATTGCGAAAAAATTGCGGAGACCGCAATTTCTGATGCTTTTATAGATGAACATGTATTTGCTTTGGCTCATCGTGATAACGATGAGGAACCGTGGTTTGCTGATATTGCTAACTTCCGTGCATCACAGGTATTACCAGTGTTCAAGGGAGGACAAGAAAAGAAGCGGTTCCTTCATGAAGCAAGGAAATTCATCTGGGATGACCCCACACTTTACAGAACCTGTGCTGATGGCTTACTAAGGAAGTGTGTTTCAGCTGCTGAAGCGAAGTCTGTGCTACAGCACTGTCACTCATCTCCTTATGGTGGACACTTTGGTGGCCAAAGGACAGCTGCGAAGGTATTTCAGAGTGGCTACTACTGGCCAACAATCTTCAAGGACGCACACGACTATGCCCACAGCTGTGATGAGTGCCAAAGGACAGGTAATCTCAGTCGCAAGGATGAGATGCCCCTCACCTACATCTTAGAGTTGGAGCTCTTCGATGTGTGGGGCATTGATTTCATGGGACCATTCCCTCCATCATCAGGTAACCTGTACATTTTAGTAGCAGTGGACTACGTGTCCAAGTGGGTAGAAGCCAAAGCATGTCCTAATAATGATGCTAAAACAGTCACTAACTTCTTGCATAGGCACATTTTCACTAGATTTGGGACTCCTCGTGCTATCATTAGTGATGAGGGGTCACATTTCATTAATAAGGCTATGGAGAAGATATTGGCTAAATATAACATTAGACATAGGGTAGCTACTCCCTATCACCCACACTCAAATGGTCAAGCTGAAATTTCCAATAGGGAGATAAAGAACATCTTAGAGAAGGTAGTCAAACCTAATAGGAAAGACTGGTCATTTAAGCTTGAGGATGCACTTTGGGCTTATAGAACAGCATATAAGACACCTCTAGGTATGTCTCCCTATAGGTTGGTATATGGCAAGGCCTGCCACTTGCCACTTGAGTTGGAAAACAAGGCATTTTGGGCCATGAAAGAATTGAATTTTTGTGTAAAGGATGCGGGGACATTGAGATCTTTGCAGCTACATGAACTTGATGAGCTTAGGCATATGGCCTATGAGAATGCCAAAATGTATAAAGAAAAGACCAAAATATGGCACGACAGTAGACTTAGGATCAAAGACTTTAGGAAAGGCCAACTTGTACTCTTATTTAACTCACGATTAAAGTTATTTCCAGGCAAACTAAAGTCTAGATGGTCGGGTCCATTTGTTGTTACTAATGTCTTTGTTCATGGTGCAATAGAGATAAAGAACTTGCAGCAAGGACAGCCATTTATGGTCAATGGTGCTAGATTGAAGCACTACTATGAGGAAGGAGATGTGAAGACTCTCTCGGCCTTCCTCTTGACTGAAGCATGACAAAAAGAAAGAGAGAGAACGAGTGGTTACTGTGCTCGTTTAGTCAAGGCCAAATGCCTTAGTTGATTTTTTTCTGTTTTTCCGCTTATCATTTGTATGTTTTGTGGTGTAATTTTAATTGCGTATTTAATGTCTGTTTTGTTTGTTTTTGCAAGGATTCGAAAGAGGGGATCAAGGAGAGTAAATCCCACTTTAAAAATCAAGAAACGGTTGAGCCAAATAAAAGATACGGACGGGCAAAGTTGGAGATTTCAATGAAATAATATCCCTGGAATTGCGCTAAAATTGCTGGTTCCGCAAAAAGAGCCGTTGGGATTTTATCCGTTGCCTTTATATCCGTTGGAAGCCGCTCGATCGTTACGATTATCTCTCTCTTTGCTCTCCAAGAATTCAGCGATTCTCTCCATCTTTGATTCCTCTCCCAAGATCTTCAAGAATCAGCAATGGTGGCCACACGTGCTGAACGATCTGCAGCCAAGAAGAAGGCTGATGACACAGCTGAAGCAGCTGCGAGGGAAGCGCTTCTCGCCCTTGCAGACGATGGTGCCGTTCGCACCGGTCCTCTTCCGAAGCTTCCTATTCGTAGGAAGAAGTGGAGGGTGGTCACTGAGATCCCCGCTGGGCCATCTGAGCCAATGGGCACGCCCAAGAAACGCCGGTGGAGTGTCAAGACGGCCGCCGAATCAAGCACAGCAAAGACTCCCTCTGTGGAGAGTCAAGAACCTGATCGTGCATCCCACGAGTCAGCCAAAGAAGGTTCGTCGCCGTCTGCGTCACCTGTGCGCAGCCCTCTCCCATCTGAACCAGTGCCAAGCGCAGAGTCGTCACCGCCTGCACAGAGCCCTGAGTCGTCTCCAGCACCTCAGAGTTCTGATCCGACGCCTGCAGCAGCGCAGAGCCCTGAGCTGCCATCTTCGCCACTGAGTTCTGCGCAGACACCATCAGCAGAGCACAATTCTCCACGGCCTGATCCTGAATTCCCTTATGGGGATTATCAGGAGTCTACGCCAGGCAGTGGAGATGCTGGTGAAGCCGAAGTCTTCTCTCCTATGAGGGAAGATAGCCCTGCCGAGCCTGCACAGCAGGACGATTCTATGGAAGAAACGTTGGGGGCATGCTTCCCACAACTCAACATCAAGGCCAGGCTCAAGAAGCAGAAGAAGGCCAGAATTGACAAGGCCAAGAAGTTGAAGAAAAAGAAGGCCAAGAAGGTGCCCTCGGCGGACAAGGAGAGTGCTGAGCCTTCGCTCAAACGCCTCAAGGTGGAGGCTGCTGCGTCATCCAAACCAGCAGATAAAGGGAAGGCTAAACTCTACCCTGAAGACGAACCTCCGTCAGTGAGGTATGTCTCATCTGATGCGGAATCCAGGGGTGTTGAGCTCAGGAAGAGGGACCTGTTGCATGAGAAGGGATTCCTTGATCGACTTGCTGACCTGCCGCAGTTCTTGCGCGCAGGGGTGATCAACCATGGCTGGGAAGAATTCTGCAGACCGCCTAATCCAGCATACACGAGCATGGTGTATGATTTCTACGCTAATGTGCTCAGCCCTGAGGATGGCCTGTCTGTGGTCAGAGGGGTGGAAGTGGATTTCTCAGCCAAGGCCATCAATGACGCCTTTGGTCTTAAGGGCCAAACTCACACAGATTATGCACGGATAGTTGATGAGCCGACTGAGGCCGTGCTGGAAGAGGCCATTCGCACAATTGGCCAGCCTGAGGCAGCGTGGACTGTCTCACGCAATGGTAGGCACACCTTGATGAGTGCCAATCTGACAGCAAAGGCAGCTGTTTGGTTTGCCTTTGTGAGGAGGAAGCTGTCACCTGTGACCCACGAGACAACAATCAACCAGAGTAGATCACTGCTGGTTTATGCCATCATGCGCGGTCTCACGGTCAATGTGGGGGAGATCATGTCAGCTGCCATTGCTGAATGCGCCAGAAAAGGTAAGGGGCCATTATTTTTCCCCAACACTATAACCAAATTGTGTTTGCTTGCAGGAGTTCCCACCGAGCGCTTGGAGCAGCAGATGCCGTACACAGGCCATTTGGAGCTGCCTGCGAACCTGAGGCTAGGAAGAAAGGGGAATATGGAGTTTGAGTTGGATAGGCTGGCTGCTGAACAGTCCTTATCCATGGCCTGCTTGATGGACATGCAGAGAAGAATGGCTCAATGGGCCAACTATGCGCAGGCGAGGGACAAAGAAGTTGCAGACCAGTTGGGATGCATCTTCCCGGACTTCCCCACCAACCTCCTAACTCCATGGGTGCCCCCACGACCAAGGCAACCAGATGAGGATGATGAGAATTGAGTGCTGGTTTGAAGTGCACTAAAGGGAGTATTGCTGTTCCCTTAGAACAAAAAAACAATTTTTCTGTTTTCTGATAGGATCATGTATATTATGCTGTTTTGGGATCAACTTTTGATCTGTTTTTAATGTTTAGTTTTATGTTTTTTCTTTTGCTTAGTCTAGTCAGATGTTAGCTGAATAGGTAGGATAGTTTAGTTTTATTTTTAGGATGCATGAGTAACAGGAAAAAGCATGCTAGGGGCCTGAATCAATGTTATATCTGCCCGGATTGAATTGCGAAATAATTGCGGTTCCCGCAATTTTTGTGACTGTTTGCATGTTTTGGACTGTCTGTTTAGTTAGGCTGTGATCTGTTATATTCTATCTTTTGCTGCTAGCATGACTACCTTATATAGCTGATCTTCAAGCATGCTGGATGAGTGTCATAGGACGCCCTTTGATAGTTTAAATTTGCCTCTGAATAGTGCTCAGCATGCATAAACCATAAGTCCTTAAGACTTTCTGTTATGTTCAAATTTTCTGCTGCTGGGATAGTTGCTTTTAGAATGTTTTGCCTATGCCTAGGATTTTTAAATTCTCTTTGTTTTACTTTGGACTAGATGCTTCTAGGATAGTTTGGGGGTGTGCCACCTCAGACACTCATTGGGGACAATGAGTAGTTGAAGTTTGGGGGAGGCCACCCTAGGCCTAGGAACATTCCTCTCTTCCTTAGGACATAAGCATTCTTCTTCTCCTAAAAAAAAAAAAAAAAAAATTTTGTGATAAATAGAAAAAAATAGAATAAAGAGGGGAGACTCCACCTAAGTAAAAAAGGAAAAAGGGAGAAATAGGGAAGAAGAATGTATGCTTGGGAGTTATAATCTTGTGGCTTAGATGTCCTATGTAAAAAGAACTCTGATCCTTAATGAGCTAAGCACAAGGTTGTAGCTTTTAGGTTTGTCTAGGGAGATGAATGTATATCCAATGTAGTGATGCCAGGGCTTAGGTTGTTCTCTAAAAGTACCACTGTCACTGTTAATACTAAGACTGGCATGACTCTAAGGAATCCTAGACACATTAAAAATAAGCTAGAAGCATGTACTGAGTCTGGAGTAAAGCTTGGTAGAATTTGAAACCTTAGGGATAGTGGCATGATATCATAAAAGTAGTTAGATCAGTAGTAGGGGGTTAACAAAAGCAGTAGGTATGGAGGCAGGTGAAGTCAGAAGAAGCTTGATAAAGAGGTTAGTTCTAAACTTAGAAGTGTGTCACAGGACAGCACTGCTAGAGATAGGGATATAGGGGAGTCGGTAAGTAGTTAAAGAAGATAAAACAGCAGCCTAAGTAAGTCCTTAGTATGCTTGAGGACAAGCAAAGCCTTAAGTTTGGGGGTGTGTTAAGTCTCTGAAAGTGACTTATTTAGGACCCATTTAGCTTAGGAAGATGTACACATTTAGGTGTTTTTGTTAGCATTTAGCCTAAACCTATGCTTTAATATGAGAATTAGAAGAAGGTAGCTAATTTAGGACGTATGCACAATAGGTAGAAAAAGGGTTGAAAACCGAAGGAAAAGAATGAAAAAATGAGCATTGCAAATGAATTGCGAAAACATTGCGGTGACCGCAATTATTCAAGTTAAAACCGTAAGTTGGCTGATCTTTTTCTGTTTAGATCCGACTTTTCAGGGATTCGTTCTTTCTCCTCCATCCACTCTGATATATGACGTTGAAGATTGATGGTTCTCCTTGGCCCAAACGCACCTGCAAACTACTATAAAAGGGGGTCAAAGTCGGAGGTTCAGTCATCACTCGAAGCGCAGAAGTCTTCTCGCAGTCCACCATTTCCATCTATTTTCCTTTGCCGTCTGTTGGAGTGAGAGTCTCAGCTGTTGGAATCGATAATCTGATAGGAAGGAGAGGAGATTCTTCTTCTCTCTCGATTGGATTCATCCAAGCAAGGCTGACTTTTCATCACCTTCATTCGAGGCGACTGCCACGAAGTTTTCCAGCAATCTTTTACTGTTTTTCTGTTCTGTTCTTCTTATTTCCATTTCTGATCACTGTTGTTCTTAGTTTAGAGTTTTAATTACTGCATTTCGTTGTTGTCTGTCTTGGATTCATTTCTTTCAAAGCTTTCCGTTGTCATTCAAACACTCAAAGTAATCAAAGTACAATTCTGCATTTTACAGTTTCTATCTCGTTCTGCTACGGTTTTGTCTTACTGTTTTAAGCACATTCACCTTCTAAGCATGTCTATCTTATCAGCCATTTCTGTTCTCTATATATCCATGAGTAGCTAAGTCACTTAGGGGCATGCTAATGACAGAACTATAGGCTAAAAAAGCGTGCATCAAGTATGTAGGATAGCTCTCGAATCATTGATTGTATGTAAGCTTCATCCCACGGGCAATTTCGATTGGCCATCCATTTTGTCCAAAGAACTCCTAACCTCTGGAAGGAGTAAGAGTTCAGAGTCATATAATCATGCTAGCCTTTCATGGTAATCAGGAAACGGCCTAGGAATAGGCGTTTCCCTAGTACAAGCTAAACACTCCTGTTTTAACAAGATGATTAAGTCCTTACTTTGAGTCGAGTAAACTTAAGAGTCTAATGCATGGAATCGGACGATACATGAGCTAGAGTGAGTTTGATGCATAGAGAGGAGATCCAGTGCTTGAGAATCGTATAAAAAGGCCTATAGGATAGTCATTAGTAGCCCTTAATTCACCCATCTACACACTTTTGTTGCTGTTTAATTGCGGAAACATTGCGGTCCTCGCAATTCCTGCTAAGTTGTTATTCTGTTAGCTGCTTTCTCCTTTGTTTATCAGTCCCATCTCTTGTCCTTTGAGTTTAATTTCAACTTCCATTTGTTTATGTTATATTCCTTTATACATTCAGCAAAACTTAGGGAATTAAAAACCAATTTTACCCCCTCAAATCCACCCCATCTTTCTTAACAAAAACACTTCGATAATAGCTAAAAACAAGTCTCTGTGGGAAAACGAATGAAATATACTTACTACTTGCTATAAGACCATGTATGCTTGCATGTTCTGAGTGCTCTCTCCCTCTTATTTATCATTTTTATTAACACATTGAGCACGCAACAAAACCCTCCATTGAGCATCCACCTGTTTTAGAACTGAAACCACTACCCACTCACCTCAAATATGCATATCTAGGAAATAATGATACACTTCCAGTAATTATTTCTTCTAAACTAAGCGAACAGCATGAGGGTGAATTAATTTTACTGCTTAAGCAACATAGGAAGGCTATAGCATGGACTATTGCTGATATTCGAGGCATTAGCCCTTCTTATTGCATGCACAAAATTATACTAGAGGAAGAGCACACACCTAGGGTAGATCACCAGCGTAGGTTAAACCCCTCTATGAAAGAGGTAGTGAAGAAAGAAATAATAAAGTGGTTAGATGCAGGAGTGATTTTCCCCATAGCTAGTAGCCAGTGGGTGAGCCCCATCCAATGTGTACCTAAAAAGGGGGGAATAACTGTGGTAGTCAATGAGAACAACGAACTGATTCCAACAAGGACTGTCACAGGGTGGAGGGTATGTATGGATTACAGAAAACTAAATAAAGAAACTAAAAAAGACCATTTCCCTATACCGTTCATTGACCAGATGCTAGACAGAATAGCTGGTAGAGCCTACTATTGTTTCTTAGATGGCTATTCAGGCTATAATCAAATCACTATAGACCCTAAGGATCAAGAGAAGACCACCTTCACTTGCCCTTTTGGAACGTTTGCCTTCCGCAGAATGCCTTTTGGCTTATGCAATGCACCGGCAACTTTCCAAAGGTGCATGATGGCAATCTTCTCTGAGTTGGATGAGTCCATGATAGAAATATTCATGGATGACTTCTCAGTCTTTGGGGATTCATTTAAAACCTGTCTAGAAAACCTAGGACAAGTCCTGGCTAGGTGTGAAGAGACCAACCTAGTCCTAAATTGGGAAAAGTGCCATTTTATGGTAGATGAAGGGATTGTCTTAGGACATAGAGTGTCAAGGGCAGGTGTAGAAGTGGATAGGGCAAAAATAGAGATCATAGAGAAGTTGGTAGAGCCCCAGAATGTCAAAGCCATTAGAAGCTTCTTAGGGCACGCTGGCTTCTACAGAAGGTTCATCAAGGACTTTTCTAAGATAGCCAAGCCTCTGTGCGAGCTTCTAGAGCTAAATAGACCGTTTATCTTCTCTAAAGAATGTGTAGTAGCTTGGAAAACCCTTAAGGAAGCACTGGTCACAGCACCAATCATAGTAGGACCAAATTGGGATCTCCCATTTGAGATGCTATGTGATGCCAGTGACTATGCTGTAGGAGTCATGTTAGGACAGAAGATTGACAAGCTCACACACCCTGTCTATTATGCTAGTAAGACCTTGAATGAGGCTCAATGTAATTATACAACTACTGAAAAAGAGATGCTTGCTGTAGTGTTTGCTTGCGAAAAATTTAGAAATTACATTGTAGGCACTAGGACCATTGTATACACTGACCATTCTGCTTTAAAATATCTTATGAGGAAGGCTGATGCTAAGCCTAGATTGATTAGATGGGTGTTATTGCTGCAGGAATTTGATTTGGACATTCGGGACAAGAAGGGATGTGAAAATGTGGTTGCAGATCACCTGTCTCGATTGCAGCACAGTTGCGAAAAAATTGCGGAGACCGCAATTTCTGATGCTTTTATAGATGAACATGTCTTTGCTTTGGCTCATCGTGATAACGATGAGAAACCTTGGTTTGCTGACATTGCTAACTTCCGTGCATCACAGGTATTGCCAGTGTTCAAGGGAGGACAAGAGAAGAAGAGGTTCCTTCATGAAGCAAGGAAATTCATCTGGGATGACCCCACACTTTACAGAACCTGTGCTGATGGGTTGTTGAGGAAGTGTGTTTCAGCTGCTGAAGCAAAGTCTGTGCTGCAGCACTGTCACTCATCTCCTTACGGTGGACACTTTGGTGGTCAAAGAACAGCTGCGAAGGTATTTCAGAGTGGCTACTATTGGCCAACAATCTTCTAGGACGCCCACAACTATGCCCACAGCTGTGACGAATGCCAAAGGACAGGTAACCTCAGTCGAAAGGATGAGATGCCCCTCACCTACATCTTAGAGTTGGAGCTCTTTGATGTGTGGGGCATTGATTTCATGGGACCATTCCCTCCATCATCAGGTAACCTATACATATTAGTGGCAGTGGACTACGTGTCCAAGTGGGTAGAGGCCAAAGCATGTCCTAATAATGATGCTAAAACAGTCACTAACTTCTTGCATAGGCACATTTTCACTAGATTTGGGACTCCTCGTGCTATCATTAGTGATGAGGGGTCACATTTCATTAATAAGGCTATGGAGAAAGTATTGGCTAAATATAACATTAGACATAGGGTAGCTACTCCCTATCACCCACACTCGAATGGCCAAGCTGAAATTTCCAATAGGGAGATAAAGAACATCCTAGAAAAGGTAGTCAAACCTGATAGAAAAGACTGGTCATTTAAGCTTGAGGATGCACTTTGGGCTTATAGAACAGCATATAAGACACCCCTAGGCATGTCTCCCTATAGGTTGGTGTATGGCAAGGCTTGCCACTTGCCACTTGAGTTAGAAAACAAAGCATTTTGGGCCATGAAGGAATTGAATTTTTGTGTAAAGGATGCAGGGACATTGAGATCTTTGCAGCTACATGAACTTGATGAGCTTAGGCATATGGCCTATGAGAATGCCAAAATGTATAAAGAAAAGACCAAAATATGGCACGACAGTAGACTTAGGATCAAAGACTTTAGGAAAGGCCAACTTGTCCTATTATTTAACTCACGTTTAAAGATATTTCCAGGCAAACTAAAGTCTAGATGGTCAGGTCCATTTGTTATCACTAATGTTTATGTTCATGGTGCGATAGAGATAAAGAATTTGCAGCAAGGCCAGCCATTTATGGTCAATGGTGCTAGGTTGAAGCACTACTATGAGGAAGGAGATGTGAAGACTCTCTCGGCCTTCCTCTTGACTGAAGCATGACAAAGGGAACGAGAGAGAACGAGTGGTTACTGTGCTCGTTTAGTCAAGGCCAATGCCTTAGTTTATTTTTACTGTTTTTCCGATTATCGTTTGTATGTTTTGTGGTGTGTTTTTAATTGCGTATTTAATGTTTGTTTTATTTGTTTTTGTAGGGAATCGAAAGAGGGAATCAAGGAGAGTAAATCAAGATTTAAAAATCAAGAAACGATCGAGCCAAATAAAAGATACGGACGAGCAAAGTTGGAGATTTTAATGAAATAATATCCCTAGGATTGCGCTGGAATTGCTGGATCCGCAAAAAGAGCCGTTGGGATTTTTTATCCGTTGCCTTTATATCCGTTGGAAGGCGCTCGATTGTTACGATTATCTCTCTCTTTGCTCTCCAAGAATTCAGCGATTCTCTCCATCTTTGATTCTTCTCCCAAGATCTTCAAGCCTCAGCAATGGTGTTCACACGAGCGGAGAGATCTGCAGCCAAGAAGAAGGCTGATGACGCAGCTGAAGCGGCTGCGAGGGAAGCGCTTCTCACCCTTGCAGACGATGGTGCCGTTCGCACCGGTCCTCTTCCCAAGCTTCCTATTCGTAGGAAGAAGTGGAGGGTGGTCACTGAGATCCCTGCTGGTCCATCTGAGCCAGTGGGCACGCCCAAGAAACGCCGGTGGAGTGTCAAGACGGCCGCCGAACCAAGCACAGCAAAGACTCCCTCTGTGGAGAGTCAAGAAACTGATCGTGCATCCCACGAGTCAGCCAAAGAAGGTTCGTCGCCGTCTGCATCACCTGCGCGCAGCCCTCTCCCATCTGAACCAGTGCCAAGCGCAGAGTCGTCACCGCCTGCACAGAGCCCCGAGTTGTCTCCAGCACCTCAGAGTTCTGACCCGACACCTGCAGCAGCGCAGAGTCCTGAACCACCATCTTCGCCACTGAGTTCTGCGCAGACACCATCAGCAGAGCACAATCCCACGCCATCGCACAACTCTCCACAGCCTGATCCTGAATTCCCATATGGGGTTTATCAAGAGTCCACGCCGGGCAGTGGAGATGCTGGGGAAGACGAAGTCTTCTCTCCTATGAGGGAAGATAGCCCTGCCGAGCCTGCACAGCAGGACGATTCTATGGAGGAGACGTTGGGGGCATGCTTCCCACAACTCAACATCAAGGCCAGGCTCAAGAAGAAGAAGAAGGCCAGAATTGACAAGGCCAAGAAGTTGAAGAAAAAGAAGGCCAAGCAGGTGCCGTCGACGGACAAAGAGAGTACTGAGCCTTCGCTCACACGCCTCAAGGTGGAGGCTGCTGCATCATCCAAACCAGCAGATAAGGGGAAGGCTAAACTCTACCCTGAAGACGAACCTCCGTCAGTGAGGTATGTCTCATCTGATGCTGAGTCCAGGGGTGCTGAGCTGAGGAAGAGGGACCTGTTGCACGAGAAAGGTTTCCTCGACAGACTCGCTGATCTGCCGCAGTTCTTGCGCGCAGGAGTGATCAACCACGGCTGGGAGGAGTTTTGCAGACCGCCTAATCCAGCCTACACGAGCATGGTGTACGATTTCTACGCCAATGTGCTCAGCCCTGAGGATGGCCTGTCTGTGGTCAGAGGGGTGGAAGTGGATTTCTCAGCCAAGGCCATCAATGACGCATTTGGTCTCAAGGGCCAACCTCATACAGATTATGCACGGATAGTTGATGAGCCGACTGAGGCAGTGTTGGAAGAGGCCATTCGCACAATTGGCCAGCCTGAAGCAGCGTGGACTGTCTCACGCAATGGGAGGCACACCTTAATGAGTGCCAATCTGACAGCAAAGGCAGCGGTTTGGTTTGCCTTTGTGAGGAGAAAGCTGTCCCCTGTGACACACGAGACGACAATCAACCAGAGTAGATCACTGCTGGTTTATGCCATCATGCGCGGTCTCACGGTCAATGTGGGGGAAATCATGTCAGCTGCCATTGCTGAATGCGCAAAGAAAGGTAAGGGACCCTTGTTTTTCCCTAATACCATAACCAAGCTATGTTTGCTTGCAGGAGTCCCCACCAAGCGCTTGGAGCAGCAGCTGCCTTACACAGGCCATTTGGAGCTGCCTGCTAACCTGAGGCTGAGAAGAAAGGGGAATATGGAGTTTGAATTGGATAGGCTGGCTGCTGAACAGTCCCTATCCATGGCCTGCTTGATGGACATGCAGAGGAGAATGGCTCAATGGGCCAACTATGCGCAGGCAAGGGATAAGGAAGTTGCAGACCAGCTGGGGTGCATCTTCCCGGACTTCCCTACCAATCTCCTAACTCCATGGGTGCCCCCACGACCAAGGCAACCAGATGAGGATGACGAGAATTGAGTGCTGGTTTGAAGTGCACTAAAGGGAGTATTGCTGTTCCCTTTAAAAAAAAAAAAAAAAAAAAAAAAAAAAACAATTTTTCTGCTTTCTGATAGGATCATGTACAGTATGCTGTTTTGTGTTCAGCTTTTGATCTGTTTTTAATGTTTAGTGTTATGTGTTTTCTTTTGCTTAGTCTAGTCTGATGTTAGCTGAATAGGTAGGATAGTTTAGATTTATTTTTAGGATGCGTGAGTAACAGGAAAAAGCATGCTAGGGGCCTGAATCAATGTTAAATCTGCCCGGATTGAATTGCGAAATAATTGCGGTTCCCGCAATTTTTGGGACTGATTGCATGTTTTGGACTGTCTGTTTAGTTAGGCTGTGATCTGTTATATTCTATCTTTTGCTGCTAGCATGACTACCTTATATAGCTGATCTTAAAGCATGCTGGATGAGTGTCATAGGACACGCTTTGATAGTTTAAATTCGCCTCTGAATAGTGCTCAGCATGCATAAACCGTAAGTCCTTAAAACTGTCTGTTATGTTCAAATTTTCTGCTGCTGGAATAATTGCTTTTAGAATGTTTTGCCTATGCCTAGGATTTTTAGATTCTCTTTGTTTTACTTTAGACTAGATGCTTCTAGGACAAGTTTGGGGGTGTGCCACCTCAAACACTCATTGGGGACAATGAGTAGTTGAAGTTTGGGGGAGGCCACCCTAGGCCTAGGAACATTCCTCTCTCCCTTAGAAACATAAGCATTCTTCTTCTCCTTTAAAAAAAAAAAAATGATGACGAACTGAAAAACAATGAAAAAAGAATAAAGGGGGGGAGTTTCTCTTAGGTTGCTGAGTAATCAGTGTCAAGTGTGTAACCCACAAGTGGCGTTGCATCAAAAGGCAACCAAAGGAGAGGCTCCACCTAAGTAAGAAAAAGGAAACAATAGGGAAGAAGAATGTATACCTAGGAGTTATAACTTTGTGGCTTAGATGTCCTATTTAAAAAGAACTCTGATCCTCAATTAGCTAAGCACAAAGTTGTAACTTGTAGGGTTGTTTAGGGAGATGAGTGTTTATCCAATGAAGTGATGCCAGGGTTTAGGTTGTTCTCTAAAAGTACTACTGTCACTATTAATACTAAGACTGGCATGACTCTAAGGAATCCTAGGCACATTAAAAGTTAAGCTAGAAGCATGTACTGAGTCTAGAGTAAAGCTTGGTAGAATTTGAAACCTTAGGGATAGTGGCATGATATCATAAGAGTAGTTAGATCAGTAGTAAGGGGTTAACAGAAACAGCAGGTATAGTAGGCAGGTGAAGTCAGAAGAAGCTTGATAAGAGGTTAGTTCTAAACTTAGAAGTGTGTCACAGGACAGCACTGCTAGAGATAGGGATATAGGGGAGTCGGTAAGTAGTTAAAGAAGATAAAACAGCAGCCTAAGTAAGTCCTTAGTATGCTTGAGGACAAGCAAAGCCTTAAGTTTGGGGGTGTGTTAAGTCTCTGAAAGTGACTTATTTAGAACCCATTTAGCTTAGGAAGATGTACACTTTTAGGTGTTTTTGTTAGCATTTAGCCTAAACCTATGCTTTAATATGAGAATTAGAAGAAGGTAGCTAATATAGGACTTATGTACAATAGGTAGAAAAAGGGTTGAAAACCGAAGGAAAAGAATGAAAAAATGAGCATTGCGAATGAATTGCGAAAACATTGCGGTGACCGCAATTATTCAAGTGGAAACCGTAAGTTGACTGATCTTTTTCTGTTTAGATCCGACTTTTCAGGGACTCGTTCTTTCTCCTCCATCCATTCTGATATATGACGTTGAAGATTGATGGTTCTCCTTGGCCCAAACGCACCTGCAAACTACTATAAAAGGGGGTCAAAGTCGGAGGTTCAGTCATCATCCGAAAGCGTGAAGTCGTCTAGCAGTCCATCTGTTCCACTGTTTTTCCTTTGCCGTCTGTTGGTTTGCGAAGCTCAGCTGCTGGAGTCGATAATCTGATAGGAAGGAGAGTAGATTCTTCTTCTCTCCCGATTGGATTCATCCACGCAAGGCTGTCTTTTTGATCCTTCATTCGAGGCGATTGCGACGAGGCTTCAAGCACCATCTTACAAGCTTTCTGTCTTTCTTTTCTGTTTTACATTTCTGCTTCGTGCTGTCCTTTTCTTAAGTAGCTAGATTAGTTTATTTCGTTGCTTTCTGCCTTGTTGCTATTTACTTTAAAGCTTTCATCTGTTCGTCAAACAATTTCAGTAATCGAAGTACGTTTCTGCATTTCTCACTTCCCATTTCCTGCTACGGTTTTTACTTCCTGTTTTAAGTTTATTCCCCTTCTAAGCATGTCTGTTTTATCTACCCTTTCTGTTCACCTTGCATCCATGAGTAGCTAAATCACCTAGGGGCATGCTAATGACAGAACTATAGGCTAAAAAACGTGCATCAAGTATGTAGGATAGCTCTTGAATCATTGATTGTATGTAAGCTTCATCCCACGGGCAATTTCGATTGGCCATCCATTTTGTCCAAAGAACTCCTAACCTCTGGAAGGAGTAAGAGTTCAGAGTCATATAATCATGCTAGCCTTTCATGGTAATCAGGAAACGGCCTAGGAATAGGCGTTTCCCTAGTACAAACTAAACACTCCTGCTTAAATAAGATGCTTAAGTCCTTACTTTGAAGTCGAGTAAACTTAAGACTCTAATGCATGGAATCGGACGATACTTGAGATAGAGTGAGTTTGATGTATAGAGAGTTGATCCAATGCTTGAGAATCGTAATAAAATGCCTATAGGATAGTCATTAGTAGCCCTTAATTCACCCATTTACTCAGTTTCGCTGTTATTTAATTGCGGTAACATTGCGGTCCTCGCAATTCTGCCAGATTTTCATTCTGTTTAGCTGTTTTCTTCCTCGTTTATTAATTCCATCTCTTGTCTTTTAAGTCTAGTTTCAACTTGCATTTGTTTATGTTATATCCCTTTATACATTCAGCAAAAAGTAGATAATTAAAAACCAATTTTACCCCATCAAATTCACCTCATCTTTCTTAACAAAAACACTTCGAGAATAGCTAAAAACAAGTCTCTGTGGGAAAACGAATGAAATATACTTACTACTTGCTATAAGATCATGTATGCTTGCATGTTCTGAGTGCTCTCTCTCTCTTATTTATCATTTTTATTAACACATTGAGCACGCAACAACCTCCCCTGGTTTATAGTTGTCTCGTGGGTCACAGGGGAGAGGCGTCTGCGCACGAAAGAAAACCAGACGGCCGCCTTGTCGCGCAGGGTTGCACTCATCAGGGTGTGCTTCACGTTCCTTGACACTGCCCACGATGCTTCTGGCTTGCCAATCGTGTGCAAAGCCTCCTCCAAGACTGCCTCAGATGGCAGATCAATGATCTTGGCATAGTCAAAATGGGGGTATCCCTTGAGGATGTAAGCCTCATTGATGGCATTGGCAGAGAAGTCCACCTCTACCCCTCTCACCGTGGACAAGCAGGCGTCAGGATGTGCGAGATTGGCGTAGAAATCATACACCATGTCGGTGTAGGCTGGGATTGGGGGTCTGCACAGCTCTTCCCAGCCGTGGGTGATGATTCCTGCGCGCAAGAACTGCGGCAGGTCAGCCAATGCATCAAGGAAACCCCGCTCGTGCAGGAGCTCCTTCTTTCTCAACTCGAGGCCCTTGGCCTCTGCTTCTTGCGAGATAAACCTCTCAGCTTGAGGTTCATCCTCGGGGTACATCTTCTTCTTCCCCTTTTCTTTTGCCTTTGCCGACTCAGCAGCCTCAACCTTCAATTTCTTTAAAGAAGGTTCAAATCTAACCTTCTTCTTCTTGGCTCGCTTGGAGGCTTTCGGTCGTTTGGCTTTCACGATTACAGGGACCCTCTTCTTGAGGCGAGCCTTGGTGGTGATCTGCTGGAGGCAGTCCCCCAACGTCTCATCCATAGAGTCTCTGCTTCCCCCCTCCGCAGGGCTGTCAGGGCTGACTTCCCTCAAGGGGGAAAAGACTTCCTCTTCCTCCGCCGCCTCTTCACTTGGCACCGAGTCTTGGTGCTCTTCATTTGGAGCTTCAGGCTCCGGCGTCTGGGGAGATGGCTAAGGGCTCTGTCTGGCCGTCTCATAGGATGGGCGGCCACTCCCTCGACTCCCCTCGCTGGGAGTCTTTTCTCTGATTGGTGCATCCTCCACCTCAACCGTCCACTTCCGTTTCTTCGGTGTACCGACTGGCGCAGATGGACCAGCAGGGATCTCAGTCACCACCTTCCACTTCTTCTTGCGTACTGGAAGCTTCGGCGGCCGTGAGGGCTGCGCAGCTTCGGCATCTGCCAAGGAAAGCAATGCCTCTCTCGCAGCTTCTTCTGCGTCAGGTGACTTCTTTTTGGGCGTGGAACGATCGGCTCATGTGGATACCATTTTCGTTCTGTGAGGATCTGAAGGTAGGAGATGCAGAGGAAGAAAAAGATTGAATTCTTGATGTCCAACGGATGAAGAAAGCGTAAGGGGCAACGATGATCTGACGGCTATTTGTACTCGAGTGGATCCCAACGGCTCTTTCTGTTGCGGATTCAGCAAATCTACCACAATTAAATAGCCTAGCCGTTGGAAGATTTTCTTGATTTAAATCGCAAGATTCAATCAACCAAATCTTGGATTTAGCCCGATCTTCCTTGTGGATTCTCTTCCGTTGATTCATCTCCTTGATCTCCTCTTAAAGATCTCCTATTTAAAATTCACCTAAATAAAACAAAAATCCGTAAATAACATGAAAAATAAACACAAAACATCAACCGAAAATATGAAAGAAAAAAAACTAAGGCATAGCCTTCTGTTGGGTGAGCACAGTGATCACTCACCCCCTCTCGATTTAATTCTCAAGCTTCAGATAAGAGGAAGGCCGAGAGTGTCTTCACATCTCCTTCCTCAAAGTAATGCTTCAATCGTGCACCATTGAACATAAACGGCTGCTCGTGCGGCAGGTTTTTAATCTCAATCGCACCATGAACAAACACGTTAGTTATCACAAAAGGACCTGACCATCTGGACTTAAGTTTGCCTGGAAATAACCTCAACCTTGAATTAAATAATAAGACGTGCTGGCCTTTCTTGAAGTCCTTAATCCTAAGTCTACTATCATGCCAAATTTTAGTTTTTTCCTTATACATTTTAGCATTTTCATAGGACATATGTCTCAGCTCATCGAGCTCATGTAATTGCAGAGACCGCAAAGTTCCAGCATCGGTCACGCAATAATTTAGTTCTTTTAAGGCCCAAAAGGCTTTGATTTCCAATTCGAATGGTAAGTGGCATGCTTTTCCATACACTAGCCTATAAGGAGACATACCTAAGGGTGTTTTATATGCAGTCCTATATGCCCAAAGTGCATCATCTAACTTAAACGACCAATCTTTTCTATTAGGTTTGACCACTTTTTCAAGTATGTTTTTAATCTCCCTATTGGATATCTCAGCTTGTCCATTTGAGTGTGGGTGATAAGGGGTTGCTACTCTATGTCTAACATTGTACTTAGCTAACACTTTTTCCATAGCTATATTAATAAAGTGCGTCCCTTCATCACTAATTATAGCACGGGGTGTACCAAACCTTGTAAAGATATGCCTATTAAGGAACTTAATGACTGTTTTGGCATCATTTGATGGACATGCTATGGCTTTACCCATTTAGATACATAGTCTACAGCTACAAGTATATAAAGATTACCTGCAGAAGGAGGGAATGGTCCCATGAAGTCGATGCCCCACACATCAAAGAGCTCCAACTCCAAGATGTAAGTGAGAGGCATCTCATCGCAGCTGTGGGCATGGTCATGTGCATCTTTGAATATTGTGGGCCAGTAGTAGCCACTTTGGAACACCTTTGCAGCTGTCCTTTGGCCACCAAAATGTCCACCATAGGGAGACGTATGGCAGTGTTGCAGCACTGACTTTGCCTCAGCAGCTGATAGACACTTCCTTAGTAATCCGTCTGCACATGTCTTGTAAAGTGTAGGATCGTCCCAGATGAACTTCCTAGCTTCATGTAGGAACCTCTTCTTTTCTTGCCCTCCTTTGAAAGTTGGTAGTACCTGCGAGGCAAGGAAGTTAGCAATATCTGCAAACCAAGGTTCCTCATCGTTATCACGATGTGCTAACACAAAGACATGCTCATCGATAAAGGCATCAAAAATTGCTGGCTCAGCAATTTTATCGCAATTATGCCGCAATCTAGAAAGATGGTCAGCAACTACATTCTCGCATCCCTTCTTATCCCTAATGTCTAAGTCAAACTCTTGTAACAATAATACCCATCTAATTAACCTAGGCTTAGCATCAGCCTTCCTCATTAGGTATTTTAATGTCGAATGATCAGTATACACAATGGTCCTAGTGCCTACAATGTAATTCCTAAACTTCTCACAGGCAAACACTACAGCTAGCATTTCCTTTTTCGTGGTTGTGTAATTACATTGTGCTTCATTTAGCGTCTTACTTGCATAGTATACAGGATGTGTTAGTTTGTCAACTTTTTGTCCTAGCATAACCCCTACTGCATAGTCACTCGCATCACACAACATCTCAAATGGTAGATCCCAATTTGGTCCTACTATAATAGGTGCTTTGACTAAGGCTTTCTTAAGGGTTGTCCAGGCTAAGAAACATTCTTTTGAGAAGACAAATGGTTTATTAAGCTCTAGAAGCTCACACAAAGGTTTAGAGATTTTTGAAAAATTCTTAATGAACCTCCTATAGAAATGTTGCGTGCTCAATGTTTAAAATAAAGAAGCAATGATAGAGCACTCAGAACATGTAAGCATACATGATCTTGTAGCAAGTAATAAGTATTTTTTCATTCGATTTCCCACAGAGATTTATTCTTAGTTACTAGCGAAGTGTTTTGTTAAGTGAGAATGGGTGGATTAAGTGGGGTAGATTTGGTTTTAAAGTGCCTAATTACTGAGGAATGTGTAAATGATGGAAGCATAAACAAATGCAAGTAGATAATAATCTTGGATGTAAATAGAAGAGAATAACAAACGAAGAGAAAAATGGCTAAGGCAGAATTTTAACTAAAGGAATTGCGGAAACAACAATTATATCGCAATGTTGCTAACAGCGAACTGTGTATAAAGTGTGGAAACAAGGGCTACTAACGACTCCTCTATAGGCTTTGTCACACGATTCTCAAGCAGTAGATCAACTCATCATACATCAAACTAACTCATTCTCATGTATCTTCCGATTTCATGCATTAGATCCTTTAGTTTACTCATGTCCAAGTAAGGTCTCAAGCATCTTTTTATAACAGCAAGTATGGGTTTGTACTAGGAAAACGCCTATTCCTAGGTCATTTTCTGGCTACCTTGAGAGGCTAGCATGAAGGTATGACTCTGAACTCTTACTCCTTCCAGAGGTTAGGAGTTCTTTGGACAAAATGGATGGCCAATCGAAATTGCCCGTGGGATGAAGCACACATACATTCAATGCATTCGAGAGCTATCCTACATGCTTAAGTCACGTGTTTCTACCTACAGATTTGTCATTAGCCTGCCCTTATGTGATTTAGTTACTCATGGATGAAGATAGAATGGAAAGAATAGATGAAGGTGACATGCTTAGTAGAATAATAAAGACTAAACAGAAGCTAAAGACAGTAGGCAAGGAAAGTAAAGAACTTGCGAAGTGAATGAACTTGTGCTTTGATTAACCAGTGTTTGATCTAAACAAATGATGTCTTTGCAAAGCTAAAACTAAACAGACAGCAACGAAATGAAACAGAGTAACTAACGAAAGGGGAAATGACAGCAAACAACAAAGGAAAAAGAGAGCTAAAACAGAAAGCAATTAAATCTGTGCGTGATCTCCTCGTCGCGAACGCTTCGGCTGAAGGGTGAAAGGAAGCCTTGCTTGGATGAATCTAATCAGAAGAGAAGATAAATCTTCTCTCCTTCCTATCAGATTGTCGACTCCAACAGCTGAACCTCTCAGACCAACAGACGGAAGAGAAAAAGAATGGGAAAGACTGCGTTGAACTGGAATTCTACGCCGTTCGAGTGTGTTTCAACCTTCCACTTTGACCTCTTTTTATAGTATTCTGCAGGTGCGATTGGGTCAAGGAGAACCATCCATTCTCAACGTCGTACTTCTACGTGGCTGCAGGAGAAAGAATGGATCCCTGAAAGATCGGAACAAAACAGAAAAAGGTTAGACAACTTACGGATTTCACTTAAAACATTGCGGTTTTAGCAATGTTTCCGCAATGCTTCCGCAATGAGCAATTTTCAATCCTTTGGCTTCGTTTTTAATTCCTTTTCTTTCCTTTTGCATATAAGTCCTAATTTAGCTTCATTCTTCTAATTCTCATATATAAGCACGAGTTTAAGCTAAATCCTACCAAAAACACCTAAGAGTGCACATCTTTCTATAGCAAACAAGTCCTAAATTAGTCACTTTTGGAGACGTAACACACCCCCAAACTTAAGGTTTTTGCTCGTCCTCGAGCAATCTAAGGACTTACTTAGGCTGCTGTTTTAACCTCTCTAACCACTTGCTGACTCCCCTAAGTTCCCTATCTATGGCAAAGCTGTCCTGTGACACATTTCTAAGTTTAAAACTAACTTCTCATTTTGCTTCTTCTGACTTCTCTTACCTTATGATCCTACTGTTTCATTAACTCCCCACGACTGACCTATTTGCTTCGATCATTAAGTTCACTGTGCAACTATCCCTAAGGCTTCAAATTCTACCTAGCTTTACCCTAGACTCAGTACATGCTTCTAATTTTTTTACTTTTGAGCTACCTAGGATTCCTTAGAGTCATGCCAGTCTTAGTATAAACCAGTGACAGTAGTACATTTAGAGAACAACCTAAACTCTGGCATCATTACATTGGACATACATTCATCTCCCTAAACAACCCTACAAGCTACAACTTTGTGCTTAGCTAATTGAGGATCAGAGTTCTTTTTATTCAGGACACCCAAGCCACAAAGTTGCAACTCCTAGGTATACATTCTTCTTCCCTAGTTTTTCCTTTTTGCTTTCCTACTTTGGTGGAGCCTCTCCTTTGGTTGCCTTTTGATGCAATGCCAATTGTGGGTTACACACTTGGCACTGATTACTCAGCAACTTTAAGAAAGACACCCCTCGTTATTCTATTTTCATTTTTTTTTTTTCAGTTCATCATTTTTTTTCCAAAAGGAGAAGAAGAATGCTTATGCTTAAAAGGAGAGAGGAATGTTCCTAGGCCTAGGGTGGCCTCCCCCAAACTTAAACTTCTCATTGTCCCCAATGAGAGTCTGAGGTGGCACACCCCCAAACTTGTCCTAGAAGCATCTAGTCTAGGGCAAAACAAAGAGAATCTAAAAGTCCTAGGCATAGAAAAAACATTCTTGAAGCAAACAACACAGCAGCAGAAATTTGGAAAAACAGTATGGTAAGGACTTACAGCTATGCATGCTGAGCAACTTAAGAGAGCTAATTTAAACTATCAAAGATGCCTTAAGACACTCATCCAGCATGCTTATAGATAGGTCATATATGGTAGTCATACAAGCAGCAAAAGAACAAAGTTGAAACAGAACCAGCTTATCAAAACAGTCAGTCAAAAACATGCGACAACTAACAAAAATTGCGGAATTCGCAATAATTTCGCAATGATTATACAGGGCAGATATATCAGTGATTAAGGCCCCTTTGCATGCTCTTTCTAGTTATCACAGCTATACCAAAAGGAAAACTAAAACAACCTACTTAATCAGATGCCATCTATCTATCCTAAACTATCCTAAACAACCAAAATAAAGAACTAAAAACAGATCAAATATTGATTCAAAATAACAGAATTCACACAGTTTAACAAAAAGCAGTTTGATTTCTTTTAGAGGGAACATAAGTACTCCCTCGAGTGCCCTTCAGACTAGCACTCAGACGTCCTCATCATCATCCTTCCTCTCCCTTGGAGGTGCCCATGGCGTCAGCAGGTCAGTGGGGAACTCAGGGAAGATGCACCCCAATTGGTCTGCCACATCTTTGTCCCTCGCTTGAGCATATGTTGCGTGCTCAATGTGTAAAGATAAATATGCAAAAGGGTAGAGAGAGCACTTAGCACATGCAAGCATACATGGCCTTACAGCAAGTAGTGAGTATATTTAATTCGTTTTTTCCACAGAGACTTGTTTTTAGCTATTCGCGAAGTGTGAATGTTAAGAAAGATGGGATGAATTTGATGGGTTAAAATTGGTTTTTAATTGACTACTTTCTGCTGAATGTGTAGAGGGATATAACATAAACAAAAGCAAGTTGAAATTAGATGCAAAGGATAAGAGATGGAATTAATAAACGAGAAGGAAAACAGCTAAACAGAATGAAAATTTGGCAGAATTGCGTGGACCGCAATGTTTCCGCAATTAACTGGCAGCGAAACTGATTAAAAGGGTGAATTAAGGGCTACTAATGACTATCCTATAGGCAGGTTATTACGATTATCAAGCTTTGGATCAACTCTCTATACATCAAACTCACTCTATCTCAAGTATCGTCCGATTCCATGCATGAGAGACTCAAGTTTACTCGACTTCAAAGTAAGGTCTTAAGCATCTTGTTAAAGCAGGAGTGTTTAGTTTGTACTAGGGAAACGCCTATTCCTAGGCCGTTTCCTGATTACCATGAAAGGCTAGCATGATTATATGACTCTGAACTCTTACTCCTTCCAGAGGTTAGGAGTTCTTTGGACAAAATGGATGGCCAATCGAAATTGCCCGTGGGATGAAGCTTACATACAATCAATGTTCGAGTGTTAATCAGCCTACTTGACTCACGTTTTTTAGCCTATAGTTCTGTCATTAGCATGCCCCTAAATGGTTTTAGTTAATCATGGATATGTAAAGAGCAGAAATATAAGAGAAAGTAGACATGCTTAGAAGAGAAAGGAGTGTAAAACAGCAAGCCAAACTCGTAGCAGAACAAGGTAGAACTGTGAAATGCAGAAACTCACTTTGATTACTTTAAGTGTTTGAATGATGAAGGAAAGCTTTAAAATGAATGAATCCAAGACAGACAACAACGAAATGCAATAATTGAAATGTCTAAACTAAGAACAACAATGATCAGTAATGGAAATGAGAAGAAGAGAGCAGAAAACAGTAAAGGCTTGCTGAAGACTTTGTGACAGTCGCCTCGAATGAAGGTGGTGAGAATTCAGCCGTGCTTGGATGAATCCAATCGAGAGAGAAGAAGAATCTTCTCTCCTTCCTATCAGATTATCGATTCCAAAAGCTTAGACTCTCACTCCAACAGACGGCAAAGGAAGAACAGTGGAAAGGGTGGACTGCAGAAAGACTTCTACGCTTCGAGTGATGACTGAACCTCCGACTTTGACCCCCTTTTATAGTAGTTTGCAGGTGCGTTTGGGCCAAGGAGAACCATCAATCTTCAACGTCGTATATCAGAATGGATGGAGGAGAAAGAACGAATCCCTGAAAAGTCGGATCTAAACAGAAAAATGTCAGCCAACTTACGGTTTTAACTTGAATAATTGCGGCCACCGCAATTATTCCGCAATGCAGTCGCAATGGTTCTTTTTTCATTCTTTTCTTCGGTTCTCACCCCTTTTTCTACCTATTGTGCATAAGTCCTAAATTAGCCACCTTCTTCTAATTCTCATATTAAAGCATAGGTTTAGGCTAAATGCTAACAAAAACACCTAAATGTGTACATCTTCTTAAGCTAAATGGGTCCTAAATAAGTCACTTTCAGAGACTTAACACACCCCCAAACTTAAGGCTTTGCTTGTCCTCAAGCATACTAAGGACTTACTCAGGCTGCTGTTTCTTCTTCTTTTAACTACTCACTAACTCCCTTATATTCTTGCCTCTAGCAGTGCTGTCCTGTGACACACTTCTTAGTTTAGAACTAACCTCTTGTCTAGCTTCTTCTGACTTCACCTGCCTACTATACCCACTGCTTTTGTTAACCCCCTACTACTGATCTAACTACTTTTATGATATCATGCTATTATCCCTAAGGTTTCAAATTCTACCAAGCTTTACTCCAGACTCAGTACATGCTTCTAGCTTATTTTTAATGTGTCTAGGATTCCTTAGAGTCATGCCAGTCTTAGTATTAACAGTGACAGTGGTACTTTATAGAGAACAACCTAAACCCTGGCATCACTACATTGGATAAACATTCATCTCCCTAGACAAACCTAAAAGCTACAACCTTGTGCTTAGCTCATTAAGGATCAGAGTTCTTTTTTCATAGGACATCTAAGCCACAAGATTACAACTCCTAAGCATACATTCTTCTTCCCCTATTTCTCCTTTTTCTTTCTTTTTTACTTAGGTGGAGTCTCCCCTTGGTTTGCCTTTTGATGCAATGCCACTTGTGGTTTACACACTTGGCACTGATTACTCAGCAACTTGAGAAAGACTCCCCTCTTTATTCTATTTTTCACTTTTTCTATTTATCACAAAAAAATTTTTTTTTAGGAGAAGAAGAATGCTTATGTCCTAAGGAAGAGAGGAATGTTCCTAGGCCTAGGGTGGCCTCCCCCAAACTTCAACTACTCATTGTCCCCAATGAGTGTTTGAGGTGGCACACCCCCAAACTTGTCCTAGAAGCATCTAGTCTAAAGCAAAGCAAAGAGAATCTAAACATCCTAGGCATAGGCACAACATTCTAGAAGCAACTATCCCAGCAGCAGAAAATTTGAACATAACAGACAGGTTTAAGGACTTATGGTTTATGCATGCTGAACACTATTCAGAAGCAAATTTAAACTATCAAAGGGTGTCTTATGACACTCATCCAGCATGCTTCAAGATCAGCTATATAAGGTAGTCATGCTAGCAGCAAAAGATAGAATTTAACAGATCACAGCCTAACTAAACGGACAGTCAAAAACATGCAATCAGTCACAAAAATTGCGGGAACCGCAATTATTTCGCAATACAATCTGGGCAGATTTAACATTAACTCAGGCCCCTCGCATGCTTTTTCCCGTTACTCATGCATCCTAAAAATAAAACTAAACTATCCTACCTAATCAACTAACATCAGACTATCCTAAGCAAAAGGAAAAACATAAAACTAAACATCCAAAACAGATCAAAATTTAACCACAAAACAGCATAATGTACATTACTCTATCAAAAAGCAGGAAAATTGTCTTTTGTTTCTTGAGGGATCAGTAATACTCCCTCTAGTGCTCTTCAAACCAGCACTCAATTCTCATCATCCTCATCTGGTTGCCTTGGTCGTGGGGGCACCCATGGAGTTAGGAGGTTGGTAGGGAAGTCTGGGAAGATGCACCCCAACTGGTCTGCAACTTCTTTGTCCCTCGCCTGCGCATAGTTGGCCCATTGAGCCATTCTCCTCTGCATGTCCATCAAGCAGGCCATGGATACGGACTGTTCAGCCGCCAGCCTATCCAACTCAAATTCCATGTTGCCCTTTCTTCTCAGCCTTAGGTGTGCAGGCAACTCCAGATGGCCTGTGTAGGGCAGCTGCTGCTCCAAGCGCTCGGTGGGAACCCCTGCAAGCAAACACAATTTGGTTATAGTGTTTGGAAAAAATAATGGTCCCTTACCCTTCTTAGCACACTCGGCTATGGCAGCAGTGATGACCTCTCCCACGTTGATCGTGAGACCTCTCATTATAGCATAAACCAGCAGCGAACGGCTCTGGTTAATTGTAGTCTCATGAGTCACCGGGGAGAGTCTTCTTCTTACGAATGAAAACCACACAGCTGCCTTAGCCGTGAGGTTGGCACTCATGAGCGTGTGCCGCCCATTGCGTGAGACTGTCCAGGAGGCCTCAGGCTGGCCAATGGTGCGGATGGCTTCTTCCAGCACAGCCTCGGTCGGTTCATCAACTATCCGTGCGTAATCTGTGTGAGGCTGGCCCCTCAGACCAAATGCTTCATTAATGGCTTTGGCTGAGAAATCAACCTCCACCCCTCTGACCACAGATAGGCCATCCTCATGGCTGAGCACGTTGGCATAGAAGTCATACACCATGCTCGTGTATGCTGGATTGGGAGGTCGGCAGAATTCCTCCCAGCCATGGTTGATCACCCCTGCGCGCAAGAACTGCGGCAGGTCAGCAAGTCGATCAAGGAACCCCTTCTCGTGCAACAGGTCCCTTTTCCTCAGCTCCACACCCCTGGATTCGGCATCGGATGAGACATACCTCACTGATGGAGGTTCATCCTCAGGGTAGAGTTTAGCCTTCCCCTTATCGGCTGGCTTGGAAGATTCAGTAGCCTCCACCTTGAGGCGTTTGAGCGAAGGCTCAGCACTGTCTTTGTCTGCTGAAGGCACTCGCTTGGCCTTCTTCTTCTTGAGTTTCTTGGATTTCTTGGCCTTGACAAGCTTGGCCTTCTTTTTCTTTTTCAGCTTTGCCTGGAGTTGTGGGAAACAGGCCCCCAACGTCTCCTCCATGGAATCATCCTGCTGTGCAGGCTCATCAGGGCTGTCTTCTCTCATGGGAGAGAAGACTTCTTCTTCTTCTGCCTCTCCACTGCCTTGCGTGGATTCTTGGTAATCCCCATAAGGGAATTCCGGATCAGGCCGTGGAGAATTGTGCTCTGCTGATGGGGTATGCGCAGAACTCCATGGTGAAGACGGCAGCTCAGGACTCTGCACATCCGCAGGTGGTAGATCAGCACTCTGAGGTGCTGGAGATGACTCGGCGCTCTGCGCAGGCGGTGATGATTCTGTGCTTGGCACTGGTTCAGATGGGAGAGGACTGCGCGCAGGTGACACAGACGGCGACGACCCTTCCTTGGCTGACTCGTGGGCTGCACGATCAGTTTCTTGACTCGCCACAGAGGGAGTCTTGGATTTGCTTGGTCCGGCGGCAGTCTTGACAGTCCACCGGCGCTTCGTGGGCGTGCCCACTGGCTCAGATGGGCCAGCAGGGATCTCAGTGACCACTCTCCACTTCTTCCTACGAATAGGAAGCTTGCCAAGACGGCCAGTGCGTACAGCACCCTGATCAGCAAGGGTGAGAAGCGCTTCCCTTGCAGCCGCTTCAGCTGCGTCGTCGGCCTTCTTCTTGGCGGCGGATCTCTCAGCCCTAGTGGAAACCATAGCTAAATCTTGAAGATCTTGAGAGAAGAATCAGAGATGGAGAGAATCGCTGAAGATTTGGAGAGCAAAGAGAGAGATAATCGTAACGATCGAGCGGCTTCCAACGGATATAAAAGCAACGGAAAATAAAATCCCAACGGCTCTTTTTGCGGAGTCAGCAATTTTTGCGCAATTCTAGGGACAATATTTCATAATAAATCCCAACTTTGATCGCCCGTATCTTTCATTCGGCCCAACCGATTCTTGATTTTTAAAGTGCGATTTACTCCCCTTGATCCCCTCTTTCGATTCCCTACAAAAACAAACAAAACAAACATTAAATACGCAATTAAAATTACACCACAAAACGTACAAACGATCATCGCAAAAAACAGAAAAAATAAACTAAGGCATTGGCCTTGACTAAACGAGCACAGTAACCACTCGTTCTCTCTCGTTTCTAACTTCATGCTTCATGTAGGAGGAAGGTCGAGAGAGTCTTCACATCCCCCTCCTCATAGTAGTGCTTCAGCCTAGCACCATTGACCATAAATGGCTGTCCTTGCTGCAAGTTTTTTATCTCTACTGCACCATGAATAAAGACATTAGTAACAACAAATGGACCCGACCATCTAGACTTTAATTTGCCTGGAAATAGCTTTAATCGTGAGTTAAATAACAGTACAAGTTGGCCTTTCTTAAAATCTTTGATCCTGAGTCTACTGTCATGCCATATTTTTGTCTTTTCTTTGTACATCTTGGCATTCTCATAGGCCATGTGCCTAAGCTCATCAAGTTCATGCAGCTGTAAAGATCTTAATGTCCCTGCATCCTTCACACAAAAATTTAATTCTTTCATGGCCCAAAATGCCTTGTTCTCCAACTCAAGTGGCAAGTGGCAAGCCTTGCCATATACCAACCTATAGGGAGACATTCCTAGAGGTGTCTTATATGCTGTTCTGTAAGCCCAAAGTGCATCCTCAAGCTTGAAAGACCAGTCTTGCCTATTAGGTTTGACTACCTTTTCTAGGATGTTCTTTATCTCCCTATTGGAAATCTCAGCTTGGCCATTTGAGTGTGGGTGGTAGGGAGTAGCTACCCTATGTCTAATGTTATATTTAGCCAATAATTTCTCCATAGCCTTATTAATGAAATGTGACCCCTCATCACTAATGATAGCACGAGGAGTCCCAAATCTAGTGAAAATGTGTCTATGCAAGAAGTTAGTGACTGTTTTAGCATCATTATTAGGACATGCCTTAGCTTCTACCCACTTTGACACGTAGTCTACTGCTACTAAAATGTACAGGTTACCTGATGATGGAGGGAATGGTCCCATGAAATCAATGCCCCACACATCAAAGAGCTCCAACTCTAAGATGTAGGTGAGAGGCATCTCATCCTTACGACTGAGGTTACCTGTCCTTTGGCATTCGTCACAGTTGTGGGCATAGTTGTGGGCATCCTTGAAGATTGTTGGCCAGTAGTAGCCACTCTGAAATACCTTGGCAGCTGTCCTTTGTCCACCAAAGTGTCCACCATAAGGAGATGAGTGACAGTGCTGCAGCACAGACTTTGCTTCAGCAGCTGAAACACATTTCCTTAGCAACCCATCAGCACAGGTTCTGTAAAGTATGGGGTCATCCCAGATGAACTTCCTTGCTTCATGCAGGAACCGCTTCTTCTCTTGTCCTCCCTTGAACACTGGTAATACCTGTGATGCACGGAAGTTAGCAATGTCAGCGAACCAAGGTTCCTCATCGTTATCACGATGAGTCAAAGCAAAGATATGTTCATCTATAAAAGCATCAGAAATTGCGGGGTCCGCAATTTTTTCGCAATTGTGCTGCAACCGAGACAGGTGATCTGCAACCACGTTTTCACATCCCTTCTTGTCCCGAATGTCCAAATCGAATTCCTGCAGTAATAACACCCATCTAATCAATCTAGGCTTAGCATCAGCCTTCCTCATCAGATATTTTAAAGCAGAATGGTCAGTGTATACAATGGTCCTAGTTCCTACAATATAGTTCCTAAATTTTTCACAAGCAAATACTACAGCAAGCATCTCTTTCTCTGTAGTTGTATAGTTACATTGGGCCTCATTCAAGGTCTTGCTAGCATAATAGACAGGATGTGTGAGCTTGTCAATCTTCTGTCCTAACATGACTCCTACAGCATAGTCACTGGCATCACATAGCATTTCAAATGGGAGATCCCAATTTGGTCCTACTATGATTGGTGCTGTGACCAGTGCTTCCTTAAGGGTTTTCCAAGCTACTACACACTCCTTAGAGAAGATAAATGGTCTATTTAGCTCTAGAAGCTCGCACAGAGGCTTGGCTATCTTAGAAAAGTCCTTGATGAACCTTCTATAGAAGCCAGCATGTCCTAAGAAGCTTCTAATGGCTTTGACGTTCTGGGGCTCTACCAACTTCTCTATGACCTCGATTTTTGCCCTATCCACTTCTACACCCGCCCTTGACACTCGATGTCCTAAGACAATCCCTTCATCTACCATAAAATGGCACTTTTCCCAATTCAGGACTAGGTTAGTCTCCTCACACCTAGTCAGGACTTGTCCTAGGTTCTCTAGACAGGTTTTAAATGAGTCCCCAAAGACTGAGAAGTCATCCATGAATATTTCTATCATGGACTCATCCAACTCAGAGAAGATTGCCATCATGCACCTCTGGAAAGTTGCCGGTGCATTGCATAAGCCAAAAGGCATTCTGCGGAAGGCAAACGTTCCAAAAGGGCAAGTGAAGGTAGTCTTCTCTTGATCCTTAGGGTCTATAGTTATTTGATTGTAGCCTGAATAGCCATCTAGGAAACAGTAGTAGGCTCTTCCAGCTATTCTGTCTAGCATCTGGTCAATAAACGGTATGGGGAAGTGATCCTTTTTAGTCTCTTTATTTAGTTTTCTGTAATCCATACATACCCTCCACCCTGTGACAGTCCTTGTTGGAATTAATTCGTTATTCTCATTGACTACCACAGTTATTCCCCCCTTTTTAGGTACACATTGGATGGGGCTTACCCACTGGCTACTAGCTATGGGGAAAATTACTCCTGCATCTAACCACTTTATTATTTCCTTTTTCACTACCTCTTTCATAGAGGGGTTTAACCTATGCTGGTGATCTACCCTAGGTGTGTGCTCTTCCTCTAGAATAATTTTGTGCATACAATAAGAAGGGCTAATGCCTCGAATATCAGCAATAGACCATGCTATAGCCTTCCTATGTTGCTTAAGCAGTAAAATTAAATCAACCTCATGCTGTTCACTTAGCTTAGAAGAAATAATTACAGGCAGCGTGTCATTATCTCCTAGATATGCATATTTGAGGTGAGTAGGTAGTGGTTTCCGTTCTAGAATAGGTGGATGCTCAATAGAGGGTTTTAACGGATTTACAGTCCTATCAGTCAAATCTATATTCATACATACATGTTGAGGGTTATTTACAGGCATATCCATTATGTCAGATACATTTAGATCATCTACATCTAATCCTACATATTCGTTAGCATGCTTGGTTAACAGTACATGCTCTAATTGTTCTTCCATTAGTGAGTCAACAACATCCATGCTAGCACAAGACTCAGAATCAGAGGGATATTTTAAAGCTTTGTAAACACTAAATTTTACCTCTTCATCATGAACTCTCATAGTTAACTCACCTTTTTGCACGTCTATTAGTGCCCTACCTGTGGCTAGAAATGGTCTACCTAGCAGGATGGGTACCTCCTTGTCTGCCTCATAGTCCAGGACAATGAAATCTGCAAGGAAAATGAATTTGTCAACTTTAACTAGAATATCCTCAATCTTACCTTCTGGATATGCGATGGATCTGTCTGCTAGTTGTAAAGTGACAGTAGTTGGACGTGCTTCTCCCATTCCCAACTGGCGGAATAGGGACAGGGGCATGAGATTTATGCTGGCGCCCAGGTCACAAAGCGCTCTGCCCACGTGCTTGCCTCCAAGTTCTACGGGTAAGGTGAAGGAACCAGGATCCTTCTCCTTCTTGGGCAGCTTGTTCTGGAGGATGGCACTGCACTCCTCGGTGAGGTTTACTGTTTCAAACTCACCAATTATCTTTTTGTTAGTAATGATATCCTTCAAAAACTTTACATATGAAGGCATAGACTGTAAAACCTCTACAAAAGGAATGTTCACATGCACTTGCTTAAGTATTTCTAAAAATTTATTAAAATGAACTTCCTGTTCCTGCTTCTTCTTCAGTCTTCGAGGATAAGGAGGTGGTGGCACATATGCAGGCACGTCAGGACGCTTTAGGATCGGTGGAGGCCTTGGAATTTCTTCTATGTCCTCTCCAATTGGTTCTAGCCTGGCTCCTGATGTGCTAGTTGGTGGTGGACCTTGGCTTGGCAGAGACTCCAGTGGAGCACTAGACTCAGTGTTCTCTACTCGCTTTGGTGTGTCCTTTGTATTGCTCACCAATGGTCTTCCACTCCTGAGTTCAATGGCTTGAACTTGTTCTTTGCCATCTCTCCTTGGTACCTCGGTATCAGCAGGGAGTCTACCTTGGGGCCTACTTTTAAGTTCATTGGCTAACTGGCCTATTTGGTTTTCCAGGCTCCTAAGGGTAGCTTGCTGGCTCTGAAGAGTAGCATCATTTTTAGCTATATATTCCTTGAGTAGGTTTTCTACAGAAGATCCTACAGGTTGATTGTAAGGTTTTTGGTACATTGACTGGTTATGTTGGGGAGTGAAACCAGGTGTTCCACTCGGCCTTTGTTGGTTAGGATTTTGATTAGTGTTTTGTTGGCCACCCCATGACAGGTTAGGGTGGTTTCTCCAACCAGGATTGTAAGTTTGTGAGTAGGGGTTATTCCTAGGTTGCTGCTGACTTCCCACATAGCAGACCGAGGATGGATTCCCAGGACAGTATTCATAAGGGTGTCCTTCCCCACAGAATCCACAGATTGGTGCCTCGCCTTGACTTGGTTGAGTGCCCATTGACATGGCTGTGGCGGTATTGGCACTGGTTTGGAGATTGGCCTGAGCCATTTGCTTAACTAAGTTGGTCAGGGCATTTATTTGGGTGCTCATGGCGCTTAGAGCATCCTTGTCTTGAGCTCTAGTTGGCTCTACAGGATCGTCTGACCATCTACAGTGAGATGTTGAGATCTTCTCCAAGATCTCATAAGCTTCGTTGTAACTCTTGGACAACATGGAACCTCCAGCAGATGAGTTTAAGACTTGTCTGGTGCTGGGATTGCATCCTTTAAAGAAAACTTCTATTTGGATACACCATGGAATGCCATGGTGTGGACATTTAATGAGAAGGTCTTTGAATCGTGTCCAAGCTTCGTGAAGAGACTCACTTGGAGCTTGTTTGAATTTTATGATGTCATCACGAAAAGTTGAATTCCTATCTGGTGGGAAGTATTTGACTAGGAATTTTTCTGCTAAATCTGTCCAATTGCGGACAGATCCTGAGGGTAAAGAATTTAGCCACGTTTTAGCTTTGTCCCTCAAAGAGTAAGGGAAAAGATATAGCCTCAGGGCCTCTTGGGAAACTCCAGGGATTAGGAAGGTGTCACTAACTCCTAGGAAGTTCCTAAGGTGATTATGGGGGTCCTCATTTTCTATTCCAAAGAATTGTCCCACAGTGGACAGCATTTGGAACATCACTGGCTTTAACTCAAATGAGTGGGCAGTGATTTCAGGACGGATTATGCTGGGGTTCAGCTCCCCAGGCATAGGTACTAAATATGAAAGGATGGCGCTATCCTTGTCATTCGCTATTTCAATGGGGTTGCGAGTGACAGGCACCAGGTTTTGATTTACTCCAGCCATTTCTTCTTGAGGTAATTGCGGAGGAATTGTAGTCTCTGCAATGATTGGAGGTAAGAGGGTTTGTTTAAAGAGACGTTTCTTGGCTCTATTCCTAGCTCTAAGTAATCTCTCGGGCTCAGGGTTGAACTCTAGATCACTACTTGGAGTCTCATTCATAAACTACCCTAAATGGTACCTGAAAAAGAAATGAAGATAAATCAATTTCAATGAAAAATAACTTGATGTTTCAATCTTAACAGACTTCGTTTTCACTTAAAATAAGTCCCCGGCAGCGGCGCCAAAAACTTGTTGCGTGCTCAATGTGTAAAGATAAATATGCAAAAGGGTAGAGAGAGCACTTAGCACATGCAAGCATACATGGCCTTACAGCAAGTAGTGAGTATATTTAATTCGTTTTTTCCACAGAGACTTGTTTTTAGCTATTCGCGAAGTGTGAATGTTAAGAAAGATGGGATGAATTTGATGGGTTAAAATTGGTTTTTAATTGACTACTTTCTGCTGAATGTGTAGAGGGATATAACATAAACAAAAGCAAGTTGAAATTAGATGCAAAGGATAAGAGATGGAATTAATAAACGAGAAGGAAAACAGCTAAACAGAATGAAAATTTGGCAGAATTGCGTGGACCGCAATGTTTCCGCAATTAACTGGCAGCGAAACTGATTAAAAGGGTGAATTAAGGGCTACTAATGACTATCCTATAGGCAGGTTATTACGATTATCAAGCTTTGGATCAACTCTCTATACATCAAACTCACTCTATCTCAAGTATCGTCCGATTCCATGCATGAGAGACTCAAGTTTACTCGACTTCAAAGTAAGGTCTTAAGCATCTTGTTAAAGCAGGAGTGTTTAGTTTGTACTAGGGAAACGCCTATTCCTAGGCCGTTTCCTGATTACCATGAAAGGCTAGCATGATTATATGACTCTGAACTCTTACTCCTTCCAGAGGTTAGGAGTTCTTTGGACAAAATGGATGGCCAATCGAAATTGCCCGTGGGATGAAGCTTACATACAATCAATGTTCGAGTGTTAATCAGCCTACTTGACTCACGTTTTTTAGCCTATAGTTCTGTCATTAGCATGCCCCTAAATGGTTTTAGTTAATCATGGATATGTAAAGAGCAGAAATATAAGAGAAAGTAGACATGCTTAGAAGAGAAAGGAGTGTAAAACAGCAAGCCAAACTCGTAGCAGAACAAGGTAGAACTGTGAAATGCAGAAACTCACTTTGATTACTTTAAGTGTTTGAATGATGAAGGAAAGCTTTAAAAGGAATGAATCCAAGACAGACAACAACGAAATGCAATAATTGAAATGTCTAAACTAAGAACAACAATGATCAGTAATGGAAATGAGAAGAAGAGAGCAGAAAACAGTAAAGGCTTGCTGAAGACTTTGTGACAGTCGCCTCGAATGAAGGTGGTGAGAATTCAGCCGTGCTTGGATGAATCCAATCGAGAGAGAAGAAGAATCTTCTCTCCTTCCTATCAGATTATCGATTCCAAAAGCTTAGACTCTCACTCCAACAGACGGCAAAGGAAGAACAGTGGAAAGGGTGGACTGCAGAAAGACTTCTACGCTTCGAGTGATGACTGAACCTCCGACTTTGACCCCCTTTTATAGTAGTTTGCAGGTGCGTTTGGGCCAAGGAGAACCATCAATCTTCAACGTCGTATATCAGAATGGATGGAGGAGAAAGAACGAATCCCTGAAAAGTCGGATCTAAACAGAAAAATGTCAGCCAACTTACGGTTTTAACTTGAATAATTGCGGCCACCGCAATTATTCCGCAATGCAGTCGCAATGGTTCTTTTTTCATTCTTTTCTTCGGTTCTCACCCCTTTTTCTACCTATTGTGCATAAGTCCTAAATTAGCCACCTTCTTCTAATTCTCATATTAAAGCATAGGTTTAGGCTAAATGCTAACAAAAACACCTAAATGTGTACATCTTCTTAAGCTAAATGGGTCCTAAATAAGTCACTTTCAGAGACTTAACAGCATACTCAGCCCATTTCGCCATCTTGCGCTGGAGATCCATCCGGCAAGCCATGGAGAGAGATTGAGTAGCAGCCAGGCCGTCTAGCTCAAATTCCATATTCCCCCTTCTTCGCATTCGCAGGCCTGTAGGCAGCTCCAGATGCCCCGTGTAGGCCAGCTGCCTCTCCATCCTCTCGATTGGTACACCTGCACGTAAACAAAGCTTAGTGATGGTGTTTGGGAAGAAAAGAGGGCCCTTACCTTTCTTGGCACAGTCTGCTATGGAGGCTGCTATAACCTCACCAACATTGACAGTGAGGCCCCTCATGATCGCATATACCAGCAGCGATCTCCCCTGATTAATGGTGGTCTCGTGGGTCACTGGGGACAGACGCCTGCGCACGAAGGAAAACCACACGGCTGCCTTTGCCGTAAGGGTCGCACTCATCAGAGTGTGCTTCCCATTGCGTGAGATCGTCCAAGCTGCCTCAGGTTGGCCGATGATACGCAGTGCTTCCTCCAGGACAGCCTCAGTGGGAGCGTCAATGATCCGCGCATAGTCAGTATGTTTTTGCCCCTTGGCTGAAAAGTCCACCTCAATTCCCCTTACCATGGACAGACCATCCTCGGGGTGCGTCAGATTTGCATAGAAGTCGTACACCATGCTGGAGTAGGCAGGGATGGGCGGTCTGCACAGCTCTTCCCAGCCGTGGTTGGTGATCCCTGCGCGCAAGAATTGCGGCAAGTCTGCCAATGCGTCGAGAAACCCCTTCTCATGGAGTAGGTTTCTTTTCCTCAGTTCAGTGCCCCTTGACTCTGCATCAGAAGACACATACCTCACAGCTTGAGGCTCATCTTCGGGGTACAATTTGGCTTTCCCCTTATCCCGTGCCTTGGCCGACTCAGCAGCCTCGACCTTCAGCCTCTTCAATGAAGGCTCACCACTGACCTTCCTTTTCTTGGATTTCTTTGAAGCTTTTGGCCGTTTGGCCTTGACAACCTTGGGCACCTTCTTCCTCAGCCGTGCCCTGGTGGTGGTCTGCTGGAGGCAGTCCCCCAACGTTTCATCCATCGAATCTCCCCCCTTTGCTGGGCTATCGGGGCTGACTTCCCTCAAAGGAGAGAAGACCTCATCTTCCTCAGCCGTTTCTTCGCCCGGCGCTGATTCTTGATGTTCTTCACTTGGAATTTCAGGCTCGGGCGTTGGCGATGATGGCGATGCCTCAGGGCTCTGCGGAGGTGGAGATAGCTCAGGGCTTTGTGGAGATGGAGATGGCTCGGGGCTTTGTCTGGCCGTCTCGTAGGATGGACGATCACTCCCCTTACTCTCCATAGTGGGAGTCTTTTCCTTGATCGGTGCGTCCCCGATTTCCATCGTCCATTTTCTTTTCTTGGGCGTGCCCACTGGTTCAGACGGCCCAGCAGGAATTTCCGTCACCACCTTCCACTTATTCTTGCGGACAGGAAGCTTAGAAGGTCGTTCAGGTCGCGCGGCTTCGGCATCTGCTAAGGCAAGGAGTGCCTCTCTCGCAGCTGCCTCTGCGTCAGTGGCCTTCTTCCTGGAAGCAGATCTCTCAGCCCGTGTAAGCACCATTGTCGAATCGGAGAGAACTGAGAATAGGAATTGCAGAGGAAGAAGAAGATAGATTTCTTGAAGTCCAACGAATGAAGGAAGCGTACGGGCCACAGCTATTCTAACGGCAATTTGTAATGATGTGAATCCCAACGGCTATTTCTGTTGCGGTTTCAGCAAATCCACCGCAATTAAATGGCCGTTGGAGTTTTTTCTTGATTTAAAATCCAAGATTCTCATCACTCAATCTTTGACTCGGTCCGATTTCTTCCCCGATTCTTTACCCTTGATTCATCTCCTTGATTTCCTCTTTTGATCCCCTATTAAAAGAAATAAAATTAACATCAAATTCGTAATAAAAATCACACATAAACATACAAAAATAACAACCGGAAAAAAAGCAAAAAAAATAAACTAAGGCATGGCCTCGCATGGACGAGCACAGTAATCACTCGTCTCCTCTCGGTTTTATTTTCAAGTTTCAGCTAAGAGGAAGGCCGAGAGAGTCTTCACATCTCCTTCCTCATAATAATGCTTCAATCGTGCACCATTAACCATGAACGGTTGCCCGTGCTGCAGGTTCCTAATCTCAATTGCACCATGAACAAACACGTTAGTTATAACAAAAGGACCTGACCATCTAGACTTAAGTTTGCCTGGAAATAATCTCAACCTTGAGTTAAATAACAAGACATGCTGGCCTTTCTTAAAGTCCTTAATCCTAAGTCTACTGTCATGACAAATTTTAGTCTTTTCCTTATACATTTTAGCATTTTCATAGGACATATGTCTCAGCTCATCAAGCTCATGTAATTGCAGAGACCGCAATGTTCCCGCATCGGTCACGCAATAATTCAGCTCTTTCAAGGCCCAAAATGCTTTGATTTCCAATTCGAATGGTAAGTGACATGCTTTGCCATACACAAGTCTATAAGGAGACATACCTAGGGGTGTCTTATATGCAGTCCTATATGCCCAAAGTGCATCCTCTAATTTAAACGACCAATCTTTTCTATTGGGTTTGACTACTTTTTCAAGTATGTTTTTAATCTCCCTATTTGATATTTCAGCTTGTCCATTCGAATGTGGATGATAAGGGGTGGCTACTCTATGTCTAACATTGTACTTAGCCAACACTTTTTCCATAGCTTTATTAATAAAGTGTGTCCCTTCATCACTAATTATCGCACGGGGTGTACCAAACCTAGTAAAGATATGTCTATTAAGGAACTTAATGACTGTTTTGGCATCATTGGTTGGACATGCTATGGCTTCTACCCATTTAGATACATAGTCTACAACTACAAGTATATAAAGGTTACCTGCTGATGGGGGAAATGGTCCCATGAAGTCAATGCCCCACACATCAAAGAGCTCCAACTCTAAGATGTAAGTGAGAGGCATCTCATCCTTCCGACTGAGGTTACCTGTTCTCTAGCATTCATTGCAGCTGTGCGCATGGTTGTGGGCATCTTTGAAGATCGTGGGCCAATAGTAGCCACTCTGGAACACCTTTGCAGCTGTTCTTTGGCCACCAAAATGTCCACCATAAGGAGATGTATGGTAGTGCTGCAGCACAGACTTCGCTTCAGCAGCTGATACACACTTCCTTAGTAAACCATCTGCGCATGTTTTGTAGAGTGTAGGATCGTCCCAGATGAACTTCCTAGCTTCATGTAGGAACCTCTTCTTTTCTTGTCCTCCCTTGAAAGTTGGTAGTACCTGCGAGGCAAGGAAGTTAGCAATATCAGCAAACCAAGGTTCCTCATCGTTATCACGATGTGCTAATACAAAGACATGCTCATCGATAAAGGCATCAGAAATTGCGGTTTCCGCAATTTTTTCGCAATTATGTTGCAATCTAGAAAGATGATCCGCAACCACATTTTCGCATCCTTTCTTATCTCTAATGTCTAGATCAAACTCCTGCAGCAACAAAACCCATCTAATTAACCTAGGCTTAGCATCAGCCTTCCTCATAAGGTATTTTAGTGCAGAATGATCAGTGTACACGATTGTCCTAGTGCCTACAATGTAATTCCTAAACTTCTCGCAGGCAAACACTACGGCTAGCATTTCCTTTTCCGTGGTTGTGTAATTACATTGTGCCTCATTAAGTGTTTTACTAGCATAGTATACAGGGTGTGTTAGTTTGTCAATCTTTTGTCCTAGCATAACCCCTACTGCATAGTCACTTGCATCACATAACATCTCAAATGGAAGTTCCCAATTTGGTCCTACTATAATAGGTGCTTTGACTAATGCTTCCTTAAGGGTTGTCCAGGCTATAAAACATTCTCTTGAGAAGATGAATGGCTTATTCAGCTCTAGAAGCTCACACAAAGGTTTAGAGATCTTTGAAAAGTTCTTAATGAACCTCCTATAGAAACCTGCGTGTCCTAAGAAACTTCTAATAGCTTTCACATTCTGAGGTTCTACTAACTTCTCTATTATTTCAATCTTGGCCCTATCGACCTCTACTCTTGCTCTAGACACTCTATGACCTAGGACTATCCCTTCTTCCACCATGAAGTGGCACTTCTCCCAATTAAGGACTAGGTTGGTCTCCTCACACCTAGTTAGGACTTGTCCTAAGTTCTCTAAGAAATTTGTAAATGAATCACCAAAGACTGAGAAGTCATCCATAAATATTTCTATCATGGATTCATCTAAGTCCGAGAAGATGGCCAACATGCACCTTTGGAACGTTGCTGGTGCATTGCATAGGCCAAAAGGCATTCTGCGAAAAGCAAATGTTCCAAAGGGACAGGTGAAGGTTGTCTTCTCCTGGTCCACAGGGTCTACGGTGATTTGGTTATATCCAGAATAACCATCTAGAAAGCAGTAATAAGCTCTACCAGCTATCCTATCTAACATCTGATCTATGAATGGTAAAGGGAAGTGATCTTTTTTTGTTTCTTTATTTAATTTTCTATAGTCCATATAGACTCTCCATCCTGTAATAGTTCTAGTTGGAATCAGTTCATTGCTCTCATTCACTACTACAGTCATCCCCCCCTTCTTAGGTACACATTGTATTGGACTCACCCACTGACTACTAGCTATAGGGAAGATTACACCTGCATCTAACCATTTTATGATATCTTTTTTAACTACCTCCTTCATAGAGGGGTTCAGCCTACGTTGGTGATCTACTCGGGGTGTATGCTCTTTTTCCAATATTATCTTATGCATGCAGTAGGAAGGGCTAATACCTCTAATGTCAGCAATCGTCCATGCAATAGCCTTTTTATGTTGCTTAAGTAATAATATCAACTCAATTTCATGCTTTGCACTCAATTTGGATGAAATAATAACAGGCAGAGTATCATCACTTCCTAGATATGCATACTTAAGGTGTTCAGGCAGTGGTTTTAATTCTAAGATAGGTGGATGCTCAATGGATGGTTTCAATGGATTCATGGATCTTTCATTCAAATCACTAGTCATACAAACATGCTAAGGTTTATCCACATGTATATCCATTATTTCATAAATATTTAAGTCAGTTACATCTAATTGTACATAATCATTGGCATGCTTAATCAGTAGTTCATGCTCAAGTTGTTCTTCCATCAGTGAATCTACTATATCCATACTTGCACAAGATTCAGAGTCAGAAGGGTACCTTAGGGCTTTAAAAACACTAAACTTAACCTCCTCATCATGAACCCTCATGGTGAGCTCACCTTTCTGGACATCAATCAGGGCCCTACCTGTGGCTAGAAATGGTCTGCCTAATAGGATGGGGACCTCCTTGTCTGCTTCATAATCCAGAATGATGAAGTCTGCAAGAAAAATGAACTTGTCAACCTTGACAAGAATATCCTCTATCTTACCCTCAGGGTAGGCTATGGATCTGTCTGCCAATTGCTAGGTGACAGTGGTAGGACGTGCTTCTCCTATTCCCAGCTGGCGGAATAGTGATAGAGGCATGAGGTTTATGCTGGCTCCCAGGTCACAAAGAGCTCTGCCCACGTGCTTGCCTCCCAACTCCACTGGTAGGGTGAAGGAACCAGGATCCTTCTCCTTCTTTGGTAGCTTGTTCTGGAGGATAGCACTGCACTCCTCAGTGAGATTCACTGTTTCAAATTCACCAATAATTTTCTTGTTAGTAATTATATCCTTCCAAAACTTAACATAAGAAGGCATGGATTGCAAAACCTCTACAAATGGAATATTAACATGCACTTGTTTAAGAATTTCTAAAAATTTGTTAAAGTGCACTTCCTGTTCTTGTTTTTTCTTTAGCCTTCGAGGGAATGGAGGTGGTGGCACATATGCAGGCACTTCAGGTCGCCTCAGGATAGGTGGAGGCCTTGGAATTTCTTCTAGTTCTTCTATGATTGGTTCCAGCCTTGCCCCTGATGTGCTTGTTCATGGTTGACCATGGTTTGGCAAAGATTCCAGTGGAGCACTAGACTCTTCGTTCTCTACTCTCTTTGGGGTTTCTCTAGTGTTGCTCACCAATGGTCTCCCACTTCGAAGTTCAATTGCTTGAACTTGCTCTTTTCCATCCCTCCTTGGCACCTCAGTATCAGCAGGCAGTCTACCTTGGGGCCTACTTTTGAGTTCATTGGCTAGTTGCCCTATTTGGTTCTCTAGGCTCTTGAGGGTAGCTTGCTGACTTTGTAGAGTGGCATCATTCTTGGCAATGTACTGCTTAAGTAAATTTTCTACAAAAGACCCGATTGGTTGGTTATATGGTTTTTGGTACATGGATTGGTTATTTTGGGGAGTGAAACCAGGTGTTCCACTCGGTCTTGGTTGGTTGGGAGCTTGGTTAGTATTTTGTTGGCCACCCCATGAAAGATTTGGGTGGTTCCTCCTACCAGGATTGTAAGTGTTAGAGTAAGGGTTGTTCCTAGGCTGCTGTTGGCTTCCAACATAGCAGACTGAGGCTGGATTCCCAGGGCAGTATTCATACAGGTGCCCTTCCCCACAGAACCCACAGATCAGTGTCTCGCCTTGACTCGTTTGTGTGCCCATTGATATGGCTGCTGCGGTGTTGACACTGGTTTGGAGATTGGTTTGAGCCATTTGTTTGACTAGGTTGGTCAGGGCATTTATTTGGCTACTCATGGCACTGAGTGCATCCTTGTCTTGAGCTCTACTTGGCTCTACTGGATCATCTGACCACCTACAGTGAGATGCTGAGATCTTCTCCAGGATCTCATAGGCTTCATTATAGCTTTTAGAAAGCATGGAACCACCAGCTGATGAATTCAACACTTGCCTTGTGCTGGGGTTACATCCTTTAAAAAAGACTTCTATTTGGATACACCATGGGATGCCATGGTGTGGACATTTAAGCAGAAGGTCCTTGAACCTTGTCCAAGCTTCGTGAAGTGACTCGTTTTCGGCCTGTTTGAATTTGATTATGTCATCACGAAACTTTGAATTCCTATCAGGTGGGAAATATTTAACTAGGAATTTCTCAGCCAGATCTGTCCAATTGACAACTGATCCGGAAGGTAATGAGTTTAACCACGTTTTGGCTTTATCCCTTAATGAGTAAGGGAAGAGGTAAAGCCTCAAAGCTTCTTGGGAAACTCCAGGGATAAGGAAGGTATCACTAACTCCTAGGAAGTTTCTTAGATGGTTGTGGGGGTCCTCATTTTCCACTCCAAAGAATTGTCCCACAGTGGACAACATTTGGAACATTACTGGCTTTAACTCGAATGAGTTGGCAGTAATTTCAGGGCGTATGATGCTTGGGTTTAGCTCTCCAGGCATGGGAACTAAGTAGGAGAGAATGGCACTATCCTTGTCATTCGCTATTTCGATGGGGTTGCGAATGGTAGGTGTTGGATTTGGGTTTGGTCTTTCCATTTCTTCTTGATAGAATTGCGAAGACTCTGCGAATTCAGCAATACTTTGAGGTATAGTGGGTTGTTTAAAGAGACGTTTCTTAGCTTTGTTTCTGGCCCTAAGTAATCTCTCAGGCTCAGGATTGAACTCTAGATCGCTACTTGAATGCTCATTCATAAACTAACCCAATGGTACCTGCAAAAGAAATGAGAAAAGATTAGTTCCAATAGATAGTAAGGTGTGTGATTCTAACTTAACAAACTTCGTTTTTACTAAACAAAATCCCCGGCAGCGGCGCCAAAAACGTGTTGCGTGCTCAATGTTTAAAATAAAGAAGCAATGATAGAGCACTCAGAACATGCAAGCATACATGATCTTGTAGCAAGTAATAAGTATTTTTTCATTCGATTTCCCACAGAGATTTATTCTTAGTTACTAGCGAAGTGTTTTGTTAAGTGAGAATGGGTGGATTAAGTGGGGTAGATTTGGTTTTAAAGTGCCTAATTACTGAGGAATGTGTAAATGATGGAAGCATAAACAAATGCAAGTAGATAATAAACTTGGATGTAAAGAGAAGAGAATAACAAACGAAGAGAAAATGGCTAAGGCAGAATTTTAACTAAAGGAATTGCGGAAACAGCAATTATATCGCAATGTTGCTAACAGTGAACTGTGTATAAAGTGTGGAAACAAGGGCTACTAACGACTCCTCTATAGGCTTTGTCACACGATTCTCAAGCAGTAGATCAACTCATCATACATCAAACTAACTCATTCTCATGTATCTTCCGATTTCATGCATTAGATCCTTTAGTTTACTCATGTCCAAGTAAGGTCTCAAGCATCTTTTTATAACAGCAAGTATGGGTTTGTACTAGGAAAACGCCTATTCCTAGGTCATTTTCTGGCTACCTTGAGAGGCTAGCATGAGGTATGACTCTGAACTCTTACTCCTTCCAGAGGTTAGGAGTTCTTTGGACAAAATGGATGGCCAATCGAAATTGCCCGTGGGATGAAGCACACATACATTCAATGCATTCGAGAGCTATCCTACATGCTTACGTCACGTGTTTCTACCTACAGATTTGTCATTAGCCTGCCCTTATGTGATTTAGTTACTCATGGATGAAGATAGAATGGAAAGAATAGATGAAGGTGACATACTTAGTAGAATAATAAAGACTAAACAGAAGCTAGAGACAGTAGGCAAGGAAAGTAAAGAACTTGCGAAGTGAATGAACTTGTGCTTTGATTAACCAGCGTTTGATCTAAAGAAATGATGTCTTTGCAAAGCTAAAACTAAACAGACAGCAACGAAATGAAACAGAGTAACTAACGAAAGGGGAAATGACAGCAAACAACAAAGGAAACAGAGAGCTAAAACAAAAATCAATTAAATCTGTGCGTGATCTCTTCGTCGCGAACGCCTCGGCTGAAGGGTGAAAGGAAGCCTTGCTTGGATGAATCTAATCAGAAGAGAAGATAAATCTTCTCTCCTTCCTATCAGATTGTCGACTCCAACAGCTGAACCTCTCAGACCAACAGACGGAAGAGAAAAAGAATGGGAAAAACTGCGTTGAACTGGAATTCTACCCTGTTCGAGTGTGTTTCAACCTTCCATTTTGACCTCTTTTTATAGTATTCTGCAGGTGTGATTGGGTCAAGGAGAACCATCCATTCTCAACGTCGTACTTCTACGTGGCTGCAGGAGAAAGAATGGATCCCTGAAAGATCGGAACAAAACAGAAAAAGGTTAGACAACTTACGGATTTCACTTAAAACATTGCGGTTTTAGCAATGTTTCCGCAATGCTTCCGCAATGAGCAATTTTCAATCCTTTGGCTTCGTTTTTAATTCCTTTTCTTTCCTTTTGCATATAAGTCCTAATTTAGCTTCATTCTTCTAATTCTCATATATAAGCACGAGTTTAAGCTAAATCCTACCAAAAACACCTAAGAGTGCACATCTTTCTATAGCAAACAAGTCCTAAATTAGTCACTTTTGGAGACGTAACAAGAAACCTGCATGACCTAGGAAACTTCTAATAGCTTTTACATTTTGAGGTTCCACTAGCCTCTCTATTATTTCTATCTTGGCCCTATCGACCTCTACTCCTGCTCTAGACACTCTATGACCTAAGACTATCCCTTCTTCCACCATGAAGTGGCATTTCTCCCAGTTTAGGACTAGGTTGGTCTCCTCACACCTAGCTAGGACTTGTCCTAATTTCTCTAAACAATTACTAAAAGAATCACCAAAGACCGAGAAGTCATCCATAAATATTTCTATCATGGATTCATCCAAGTCATAAAAAATGGCCAACATGCACCTTTGGAATGTTGCTGGTGCATTGCATAAGCCAAAAGGCATTCTGCGAAAAGCAAACGTTCCAAAGGGACATGTGAAGGTTGTTTTCTCCTGGTCCACAGGGTCTATGGTGATTTGGTTATATCCAGAATAACCATCTAGAAAGCAGTAATAGGCTCGGCCAGCTATCCTATCTAACATCTGATCTATAAACGGTAAAGGAAAATGATCTTTTTTTGTTTCTTTATTTAATTTTCTATAGTCCATACAGACTCTCCATCCTGTAATAGTTCTATTTGGAATTAGTTCATTACTCTCATTCACTACTACAGTCATCCCACCCTTCTTAGGCACACATTGGATTGGACTCACCCATTGACTATTGGCTATAGGGAAAATTACACCTGCATCTAACCATTTGATGATCTCTTTTTTAACTACCTCCTTCATGGAGGGGTTCAACCTACGTTGGTGATCTACTCTAGGTGTATGTTCCTCTTCCAATAATATCTTATGCATGCAATAGGAAGGACTAATACCCCTTGTGTCAGCAATCGTCCATGCAATAGCTTTTTTATGTTGCTTAAGCAGCAATATTAGCGCAATTTCATGTTTTTCACTTAACTTGGACGAAATAATAACAAGCAAGGTATCATGCTCTCCTAGATATGCATACTTAAGATGATCAGGCAATGGTTTTAATTCTAATAGAGGGGATGCTCAATGGATGGTTTCAATGGATTCATGGATCTTTCAGACAAGTCATTAGTCATGCACACATGCTGAAGTTTGTCCACATGTATATCCATTATTTCAGCTATGTTTAAGTCAGTTACATCTATTTGTACATAGTCATTAGCATGCTTAATCAACATTTCATGCTCAAGTTGTTCTTCCATTAGTGAATCTACTACATCTACACTTGCACAAGATTCAGAATCAGAAGGATACCTTAGAGCTTTAAAGACACTAAACTTAACCTCCTCATCATGAACCCTCATGGTGAGCTCACCTTTCTGGACATCGATCAAGGTCCTACCTGTGGCTAGGAATGGTTTGCCTAATAGGATGGGGACCTTCTTGTCTGCTTCATAATCCAGAATGATGAAGTCTGCAAGAAAAATGAATTTGTCAACCTTGACAAGAATATCCTCAATCTTACCCTCAGGGTATGCTATGGATCTGTCTGGAAGCTGCAAGGTGACAGTAGTAGGACGTGCTTCCCCTATTCCGAGCTGGCGGAATAGTGATAAAGGCATGAGATTTATGCTGGCTCCCAGGTCACAAAGAGCTCTGCCTACGTGCTTGCCTCCCAACTCGACTGGTAAGGTGAAGGAGCCAGGATTCTTCTCCTTCTTTGGAAGTTTGTTCTGGAGTATAGCACTGCACTCCTCGGTGAGATTCACTGTTTCAAATTCACCAATGATCTTTTTGTTAGTAATAATATCCTTCAAAAATTTAACATAAGAAGGCATGGATTGCAAAACCTCTACAAATGGAATATTCACATGCACTTGCTTCAAAATTTCTAAAAACTTATTAAAGTGCACTTCTTGTTCTTGTTTTTTCTTCAGCCTTCTAGGGAATGGAGGTGGTGGCACATATGTAGGCACTTCAGGTCGCCTAATGATAGGTGGAGGCCTTGGTATCTCTTCTGGTTCCCCTATGATAGGCTCTAGCCTCACCCTTGATGTGCTAGGAGGTGGTTGATCATGGTTGAGCAGAGCATCCAGTGGAGCACTAGACTCTTCATTCTCTACTCGCTTGGGTGTTTCTATAGTGTTGCTCACCAATGGTCTCCCACTTCGAAGTTCAATTGCTTGAACTTGCTCTTTTCCATCCCTTCTAGGCACTTCAGTGTCAGCAGGCAACCTGCCTTGGGGCCTATTTTTCAGTTCATTGGCTAATTGCCCTATTTGGTTCTCTAGGCTCCTAAGGGTGGCTTGCTGACTTTGTAGGGTAGCATCATTCTTGGCAATGTACTCCTTAAGTAAATTTTCTACTGATGACCCTAGTGGTTGGTTATATGGCTTTTGGTACATGGATTGGTTATTTTGTTGAGTGAAACCAGGTGTTCCACTCGGTCTTGGTTGGTTTGGAGCTTGGTTAGTGTTTTGTTGCCCACCCCAAGAAAGATTTGGGTGGTTCCTCCAACCAGGATTGTAGGTGTTAGAATAGAGGTTGTTCCTAGGCTGCTGTTGACTTCCTACATAGCAGACTGAGGCTGGATTCCCAGGGCAGAAATCGTACAGGTGCCCTTCCCCACAGAATCCACAGATCAGTATCTCACCTTGACTATTTGGTGTGCCCATTGATATGGCTGCTGCGGTGTTGACACTAGGTTGGAGATTGGTTTGAGCCATTTGTTTAACTAGATTGGTCAGGGCATTTATTTGGCTACTAATTGCACTAAGTGCATCCTTGTCTTGAGCTCTCCTAGGCTCTACTGGATCGTCTGACCATCTACAATGGGAAGTTGAGATTTTCTCCAGAATCTCATAGGCTTCATTGTAACTCTTTGAAAGCATGGAACCCCCAGCTGAAGAATTTAGCACTTGCCTTGTGCTGGGGTTGCATCCTTTAAAGAACACTTCTATTTGGATACACCATGGAATGCCATGGTGTGGACATTTAAGCAAAAGGTCCTTGAACCTTGTCCAAGCTTCGTGAAGAGATTCGTTTTCGGCTTGTTTGAACTTAATGATATCATCACGAAAGTTGGAATTCCTATCAGGTGGGAAGTATTTGACTTGGAATTTCTCAGCCAGATCTGTCCAATTGACAATTGATCCAGAGGGTAAGGAATTTAACCACGTTTTGGCTTTATCTCTTAATGAGTAAGGAAAGAGGTAAAGCCTCAAAGCTTCTTGGGAAACTCCAGGGCTAAGGAAGGTATCACTAACTCCTAGGAAGTTTCTTAGATGATTGTGGGGATCTTCATTTTCCACTCCAAAGAATTGTCCCACAGTGGACAGCATTTGGAACATTACTGGCTTTAACTCGAATGAGTTGGCAGTAATCTCAGGGCGTATAATGCTTGGGTTTAGCTCCCCAGGCATGGGAACTAAGTAGGAGAGGATGGCACTATCCTTGTCATTCGCTATTTCGATGGGGTTGCGAATGGTAGGTGCTGGATTTGGTTGGGGTCTATCCATTTCGATTTGATGGAATTGCGAAGACTCCGCGGAGTCAGCAATACTTTGAGTTACAAGGGGTTGTTTAAAGAGGCGTTTCTTAGCTTTGTGGTGGACGATAATTTGAACTATCGCTATAAACTCAAGCTGTCGAGGCTTGCCAAAATGTAATTTATAAGCCTATGACCAAGGCTTTGCAGCCAGTGGTAACAGGGTCGATCCAAGGAGTAAGAACGATCAAAATCACAATTAAAATTGGTATTTAATTAATTGGTTGGTTTGGTAACGGGGGGAATTTTCAGCATGCAAGGGAAATAATAAAACGCTAACGGAAGAAAGAATAACAAGTAGAAAACGTGTGCACGGTTTGGGAGTTTCGGGATCAATTGTTAGACAATTTTGGTTCATCATTTAATGCAAAATTCATGGTATTCAGTTTATTATACACGCGGACGGCTACCAGAGAAGCCCCAAAGTAGCCGACTCCATGGATTTTAATCAGACCACACAGTTCCAATTATACGTTATCTAAACTCACATTAAGGTGATCAGCCCTAAGATAAATCTAGACAGTCACTAGCTAACTGCGACGAACATTTAAGCGTGAATTCTAATTGCTAGTAGATTGCCCGCAAACGCTGTATGCAATCAACAACTATCCTACACGGCTTAATACTTCGATTTAGTTTCATCTACCTGTGTTACTTAGTCGAGCAGTGAGAGGCACGGCATCGCTACTCTTTAACATACACAACATGCAAAATTACTCGAGTGTCAATCGTCGAAATTAAACATGCGCGTTGGATTAAGCAAAGTAGACAAATGCAAATGAACAGAACCCAATATGCATAATTCAAGAGTAGATTATCAGAACCAAAACATCTAACAAAATCGCCCTAAACTATTCCCCAAACCGTTCACCCTTACCTTAGCCGCTCATGGCGCGGTTTGTCGATTCCGCTCCAACGACGGCCATGGAAGGAATCATCCACGAGTTACAATGAAAGGGGAGCTCACTAGCATGCCAACAATGGCGGAGCTCAAAGGAAAATGGAGAAATCTAGAGGAAGAAGAAGATGAAGAAGACTAAAAATGGTGAAGAAAATGATATCCAAAAATGTGCAGAAAAATCGTCATTTAACTTTTGCCATCATCGTAGCGTCGAGACGCTAGGCCAGCGTCTCGACGCTGTGCCCTAAGTTTTCCGCGCGCGCCTTCGATGGCGTCGCGACGCTGGTCAGCATCGCGACGCTGCCCCGATAAATTTCCTGCACGCGCCTCCTCCGGAGCGTCTCGACGCCAGGGCAGCGTCGAGCTAGCGTCTCGACGCTTGCTCTCGGGTTTTTCCAGCGTCGAGCCAGCGTCTCGACGCTGGCTCTCGGGTTTGGGGGCTGGAACTTTGCCTCTCCTAGGCGGTTTTGGCCCGTTTCTTCACGGATCAAGTTCCCCTCTTCCCGATGCACTCCCGGGGCGCTAAAACTCCACTTTAAGCTCTCGAACGGGCCCAACGGACGCACGAGCTCTTTGCCGCATTTCTCCTACAAAAGAGATATATTAACCAATTAAAAGCGGACTTAAGCTATACTTAGGAAGTATTTAATAGCTCCAAAATGGAGTTATCAAACACCCCCAACTTAAACATTGCTAGTCCTCGAGCAAGCACTACAAAGACATTGACTCTAAGGACGCGCCTACATGCAACTAACTCAAACCTCCATGCATATTGAAAACTTAAACACAACATAACCATGGAAGCATTTTGTTCATGCATTTACTATGAACATATCAAAAATTAACTCTTGCCCTCTAACGTGTGTGTGTGCTAGCCAACCACTCCTAAACTCACGTAAACCCGGAAAACCTACATGCAACGCACATCCCGTTTTCCCCCTACTTCTAGCGTTTAAGAACAGTCTAAACTTGAGTTACACGAGAGAGAGAGAAGCAAATTAAAAGACCTAATCGTTTTTCTCATTCTTTTTTTCTTTTCACGAGTACTTCGTACTCTTTTATTAAGGTTCTTTGAACCAACATTTATTTATATTTCTTTCCAACTCGAGCTGCCTAACACGTCAAACTTAGGCCTAAGCTTCACGTTTTTAAGGACTGACGCTCACTTCTTTAGCGCTACAAAGAAGGAGGAGCGCCTCGAGAGGAATTTTCTTTCAAACATGCTTTTCTATTTTTTTTTTTAAATTAGGCTAAGCACATGCTTTCTCAATTATATAACCACTAACTTTCATGCAACAAGCTACCTATGAGTGCCTTTCGGGGTAACAACGAGAATTAGAGCAACATGCGATTTTTCGAGCCTACGGAATCTAGGAAGGGGTTGCTAAGTGCTCGATAAGTGCAAGGGAGCAACAGAAAAAATTTTAAAATTTTTGACATGAACCTAATAAACACAAAACTCATGCAAAAACTTGATTATGAACATGCTCAAATTTCCAACATGCATTTCCTAGGCTATCATCGTCAGAAAACAGTAAACAGAGTCCCAAGTACTTCAATATCAAAATAGCACTCCTCAACGAACTACACATGCAAATCCATCAGACCATCTCCACCCCCAACTTCAAAATATGGCATTGTCCCCAATGCCATCCAGTCAGATAAAACAAAGTAAAAGGGAAGAAGAAGTACACTTCCCTGACTCTTTGTGAAGCTGGCGAGGGCGAGGAAGCGGCGCACAAAAGCATCAGAGCCCAAAATTGTCTTCTCTTGCTCGATTCCTAAAAGAAAAACAGCAAGCAAAATAAAACTAAGTTAATCTAAAAAGCAATAAAACAAAAAAAAACAGCAACTAAACTAAAACATAAAAACAGTCCATCGCTCGGGTGCCTCCGAGAAGCGCAGAATTTTTAAAGTCGTTTGCTCGACTGAATTCTCTCCACGGACTCATCCATAATCCGTAAGTGCGGGGGACGATCCAAACTTGTCCTTGTCCACACCTTTCCTGCAATCATCATGAAAAATATTTTGCACTCTTCGTGCCTCGGGCACGTGAATATCAGAACTGTTAGTGCAAAAACCAGCAGTGTTATCACTCAAATTTAAATCAGATTTTGTCACCAAGACATGGGAACCATCCCTCAAGCGCGAGGGTAGACTCCCATTCTCGTCATGCTCAACCACAACAGAAATATTCTCAGCAGATTTCCTATCAAATAGTGAGAACTCATGCAAAATGTCATCAAACTCTAACGAAACGACGCCCTTAAACACATCGATTTTGACCCTAACGGTCTTAAGAAAAGGGCGTCCTAACAACATAGAGGACGAGGCATGCGACGACTTCTCATTCATGTCTAACACAAGGAAATCAGCGGGGAACATCATATCCCCAACTCTAACCAGAACATCTTCTACTTTCCCCCTAGGACATATGCTTGACCCATTAGCCAACTGGACAGACACGTTACACTCATGCAATTCATTTAAATTAAGATCACGAAACAGTGCATAAGACATAACATTCACAGAGGCTCCTAAGTCTAACATGGCATTATGAACGACTTTACTACCTATAGTGCAAGGAATAGTAAAGGTACCTGGATCGTTGCACTTGGCAGGCAACGTACCTGGGAGTATAGCAGAGACGTTCTCGTTTCTCATCTCAGTCCCTCTGGACTTCCTTTTCTTCGTGCACCAGCTCCTTAGAAATTTCGCATACTTGGGCACTTGACTGACTGCCTCTAAGAGCGGGATATTTACCATCACCTTCTGGAAGGTACGAAGGACCTCCTCGTCATCGGACTCCACAGTAGGCTTCGCAAGCCTACTCGGGAATGGTGCTCTGGCAACATCCTCAGGTACACTGACCTTTTCATCTCTTTTCTCTTTCTGAATCTCTGGAGCAGGCGGGGCGGACTTGTTCAGGCTGTCCGTAGCTTCCTTCACAGCTCTAGTGGAAAGCGATTTCCCACTCCTCAGCTGAATAGCACTCACGTTTTCACATGAGTTGACTGTAGTTTGGGAAGGAAGCTTCCCTGAGCTCTTGCTCTCAATCTTACTGATAGACACCGCCATTTGTGTCAGCTGCTTGTTCAGATTCTGCAGCTCTGCCTTGTGAGAATTAAGCTCTTCTCGAGCTTCCTTTTGAAACTGGCTGGTGCTCGCCACAATGGTCCTTACCATTTCTTCAAGTGAGCTGGAGGAGCTCGAGGCTTGAGCCTGGGTGGAAGAATTAGGCCTATCCTGAGACTGGCCTTGGAAGCGAGATTGTCCTTCCCTGTTCCCATAGCTAAAGTTGGGGTGGTCGCGCAAACCGGGGTTATAAGTGTTCGAATACGGGTCGTACTTCCTTGGGTTGGAAGCGTACCCCCCGATTGCATTGACCTCCTCCGCCTCGCGGGTTCCTCCAACGATCTTTTTAAGCATATTACCTATCTCGGCCACTTGGGCCCTCATTTCAGTCATTTCATGGCTCTGAGTGATAGCTCCATTTTGGAGCTATAATTATGTCCCTAATTCACGTTTATTATTGGCTTAATCTTGTTTATATGTGGTTATTGCAAGTGTTCTCGGTAATTCGCCCTCGGGAGCGTTTCGGCGTTTTTCGGGGCTTAATATCGCAATTTAAAGGCCTAAGAACACTTCCCGGGAAGACCCGTGCAAAGGCATGAAGGTTGAGCACTTTTGGGAAAATGAAGGCAAAAATCCATGCATCAACCCGTGAGCTAGCGTCGAGACGCTGCCATAGCGTCTCGACGCTCCGAAGTCTGAAGCGCTGAATTGAAGAAAAACCCGAGAGCTAGCGTCGAGCGACAGCGTCGCGACGCTAGCTCGACGCCGCACAAGCGTCTCGACGCTGTGCGAGCGTCTCGACGCCACCCCGACTGCGCGCGCGCGTTATTTAGGGCGCAGCGTCGAGACGCTGCCCTAGCGTCTCGACGCTACGACGGATTACTTAAGTTTCTGTCCGATTTTAGCCGCCATTATCACCTTCTACCTCGAGCTTCGCGCCTGATTTGACGTCCAGCAGCTGTTTTCCACCATGGGAGGGGCTAGGAAGCTCGATTTGAAGCCGTCCCACACCACACAAGTCATGAGTGAGTAGATTTACCGTTTTTGGCTCGGGATTGTAAGGATAAATGTAGTATGAACTCTTGGGGAGGTTGTAGGATTGAAATTCTGAATTGGTTGAATATTTTATTGAATTGAATTCTACTTCTTAGCTTAATCTATGAGCACGTTTGAATGATTTAGGACTAGGCACCCTTGATTTTGAGCATGTTCATTTGTTAAAGGATTTGATGTCGTGCCTCTCGTTTCCGCCGAGTAACAAGGAATTATGACTCCTTGAGCGTATTGGCGTCCTTGCGCTCTTGGTGCTTGTTCTTCCCGAATTAGGATTCCAAATCGACATACTAATTTCGCGTCCAAATTAGAGAGTCGTCATAGTTAGCTTGTTGCTACCGTTCGGTCTTGGGAGAGCGTTGGCCGCCAATGTCCGAACGGTATGCTTGATTAGCACGATTAATTTTGTCTAATTAAATCCATGGAGCATGTCTGAGTTATTTATTAATTTTAGACGAGCTGTGCATTCATTAACTTATACAACCATAATATTCATCAACCTATGACCCAAGAAGCATGCTAAATTTATCCCCGATTGTCCCGAGTCGGAAACTCCGTTAGCTAAATTTTCCCATTTGCTTTGTTCCATCTTTGTTAATTGAAAACCAACAATTACCCCTTATTTCATTTATATTAATAGTTTACAAATTTAATTAAGATTAAGTCAAAATACCTTAATTCCCTGTGGATCGACCCCGTTTCTACTATTCTACAAATAGTTTAGTTATTTCGGGCACTTATAAATTCATTTTGGCGGGTCTCGACAACCCGATGATTGGCGATAGTTCAATAATATCGTTACCACTGAGCCACGCTGTGGACTTGTCCTTGCCCCCGAATACCAAACTGCTGCGAGTTGGTTGCCATGTTTGCTATCAACTGTTTGGCCTCAACTGGGGTCTTGTCAATCAATGCCCCTCCACTCGCTGCATCAATCATTTGCCGATCATGGGGCGTCATCCCCTCATAAAAATACTGTATAAGCAGTTGGTCGGCAATCTGATGATGTGGGAAGCTGGCGCACAGCCGCCCGAATCGCTCCCAGCATTCGTGCAGGGACTCACCGACATCCTGGGTGATCCCATAAATCCTCTTCCGCAGTGTAGTGGCCAAGGATGCGGGAAAATATTTTTCCAAGAATATCCGCTTCTTATCCTGCCACGTAGTGATCGATCCGGAGGGCAGGTAATATAGCCAATCCTTGGCCTTGTCCTTGAGCGTGAAGGGGAATGCCCTCATGTTCAACTGCTCCTCCGTGACTCCAGCGGGCTTCATCCCCGCGCAGACGCAATGGAATTCCATCAAGTGTTTGTTCGCGTCCTCACCTGCATTGCCATGAAAAGAAGGTAACTGATGAATTAACCCTGACTTTAATTCGAAATTACCTGCTACCACGGGGTAGTTTATGCACAAAGGCTGCAGGTTCAGGTCTGGCGCTGCCAGTTGCTTTAGCGTCCGTGGCGCATCACCTTGCGCCATCTCGTCTACCAAGAAGGGATTGCCTTCTTCTTCTTCAACCGGTCTCTGCCCCTCACGGGCTTCTCTCCGTAACCGCCGCTCCTCTCTGTCGATTTCTGGGATAAACTGCAATCCACTAACCTCAGAGGAACGGGTCATACACAAACAAAAACTCAAACATACAAAATACAAACAGAAAAAATTTTCAGCCAACCATCAATCAATTGAATTCAAACTTCAATCATAATTTTAATCAAATTGCCTACTCCCCGGCAGCGGCGCCAATTTTGGTGGACGATAATTTGAACTATCGCTATAAACTCAAGCTGTCGAGGCTTGCCAAAATGTAATTTATAAGCCTATGACCAAGGCTTTGCAGCCAGTGGTAACAGGGTCGATCCAAGGAGTAAGAACGATCAAAATCACAATTAAAATTGGGATTTAATTAATTGGTTGGTTTGGTAACGGGGGGAATTTTCAGCATGCAAGGGAAATAATAAAACGCTAACGGAAGAAAGAATAACAAGTAGAAAACGTGTGCACGGTTTGGGAGTTTCGGGATCAATTGTTAGACAATTTTGGTTCATCATTTAATGCAAAATTCATGGTATTCAGTTTATTATACACGCGGACGGCTACCAGAGAAGCCCCAAAGTAGCCGACTCCATGGATTTTAATCAGACCACACAGTTCCAATTATACGTTATCTAAACTCACATTAAGGTGATCAGCCCTAAGATAAATCTAGACAGTCACTAGCTAACCGCGACGAACATTTAAGCGTGAATTCTAATTGCTAGTAGATTGCCCGCAAACGCTGTATGCAATCAACAACTATCCTACACGGCTTAATACTTCGATTTAGTTTCATCTACCTGTGTTACTTAGTCGAGCAGTGAGAGGCACGGCATCGCTACTCTTTAACATACACAACATGCAAAATTACTCGAGTGTCAATCGTCGAAATTAAACATGCGCGTTGGATTAAGCAAAGTAGACAAATGCAAATAAACAAAACCCAATATGCATAATTCAAGAGTAGATTATCAGAACCAAAACATCTAACAAAATCGCCCTAAACTATTCCCCAAACCGTTCACCCTTACCTTAGCCGCTCATGGCGCGGTTTGTCGATTCCGCTCCAACGACGGCCATGGAAGGAATCATCCACGAGTTACAATGAAAGGGGAGCTCACTAGCATGCCAACAATGGCGGAGCTCAAAGGAAAATGGAGAAATCTAGAGGAAGAAGAAGATGAAGAAGACTAAAAATGGTGAAGAAAATGATATCCAAAAATGTGCAGAAAAATCGTCATTTAACTTCTGCCATCGTCGTAGCGTCGAGACGCTAGGCCAGCGTCTCGACGCTGTGCCCTAAGTTTTCCGCGTGCGCCTTCGATGGCGTCGCGACGCTGCCCCGATAAATTTCCTGCGCGCGCCTCCTCCGGAGCGTCTCGACGCCAAGCAGGGTCTCCACGCTTGCTCTCGGGTTTTTCCAGCGTCGAGCCAGCGTCTCGACGCTGGCTCTCGGGTTTGGGGGCTGGAACTTTGCCTCTCCTAGGCGGTTTTGGCCCGTTTCTTCACGGATCAAGTTCCCCTCTTCCCGATGCATTCCCGGGGCGCTAAAACTCCACTTTAAGCTCTCGAACGGGCCCAACGGACGCACGAGCTCTTTGCCGCATTTCTCCTACAAAAGAGATATATTAACCAATTAAAAGCGGACTTAAGCTATACTTAGGAAGTATTAAATAGCTCCAAAAGGGAGTTATCATTTTGTTTCTGGCCCTAAGTAATCTTTCAGGCTCAGGATTGAACTCTAGATCGCTACTTGAATGCTCATTCATAAACTAACCCGATGGTACCTGTAAAAGAAATGGAAGAAGATCAGCTCCAATTGATATGATGATGTGTTTCTAACTTAACAAACTTCGTGTTTACTAAACAAAATCCCCGGCAACGGCGCCAAAAACTTGTTGCGTGCTCAATGTTTAAAACAAAGATGCAAATGTAGAGCACTCAGAACATGCAAGCATACATGGTCCTGTAGCAAGTAATAAGTATTTTTTCATTCGATTTCCCACAGAGATTTATTCTTAGTTACTAACGAAGTGAGATGTTAAGTGAGAAAGGGTGGTTTAAATGGGGTAGATTTGGGTTTAAAGTGCCTAACTATTAAGGAACGTGCGAGATATGAAAGCATAAACAAGTGCAAGTTAATAGGTAAACTCGAATGTAGAAGGAAAAGAATAGCGGAGAAAGCAATTATAAACAAGTGCAAGTTAACAAGTGCAAGTTAATAGGTAAACTCGAATGAGGCTAACCTACATGCTTGATTCACGTATTTCTACCTATAGACTTGTCATTAGCATACCCTTTTGTGGTTTAGTTACTCATGGATGAGGATGGAATGGAAAGAATAGATGGTGTAGGCATGCTTAACAGAATGTAAATGACAGAATAGAAGAAGAAGAGCAGTAAGACAGTTGCGAAGTAGACAAATTAACTCTTTGATTTACCAAGGTTCAAACTAAACAAGCAGCAACTTTAAAGTGACAGAAACTAAACAGAAGTAAACACAATGAATTGGAGTAGCAAACATAAATGAATTACAACAGACAGAAACGAAAAGGGAAACAGAAAGCAATGGAAAGTAGTAGAAAGCCGTAAACGTGTGCGTGTGAACTCCTCGTCGCAAGCGCCTCGGATGAAGGACGAAGGTGAGCCTGATCGTGGATGAATCTAATCAGAAGAGAAGAAAGGTCCTCTCTTCTTCCTCTCAGACTATCGATTCCACCAGCTGAACCTCTCGCACCAACAACCAGAAGAGAAAACAATTGAGAAAATGCGTTGAGATGGGAGTCTACGCTTTCGAGTCTGTCTTTGTCCTTCCACCTTGACCTCCTTTTATAGGGTTTTGCAGGTAGTCTTCAGCCAAGGAGAACCATCCATTCTGAACGTCGACCTTCCACGTGGCAGCAGGGGAAAGAATGGGCCGCTGAAAGATCGTAACAAAATGGCAATCGGTTAGACAACTTAACAAATTTCACTTAAAACATTGTTGAGACAACAATGTTTTCGCAATGTTTCAGCAATATGCAAATTTCAACTCTTTAGCTTTGTTTTTGGTTCTTTTTCCTTCTTTTTACACATAAGTCCTAATTTAGCTTCATTCTACAAATTCTCATATATAAGCACAAGTTTAGGCTAAATTCTACCAAAAACGCTTAAGAGTGTACATCTTCTATGGCAAATAAGTCCCTAAAATAGTCACTTTTGGAGACGTAACAAACGTCCCCCGCACTATCATAATATGGATGAGTCTTTGGAGAGAATTCAGTCGAGCAAACGACTTTAAAAATTTTGCGCTTCTCGGAGGCACCCGACTGATGAAATGTTTTTTCTATCTTAGTTTAGTTGCTGTTTTTTGTTGTTTTTAGTTTAATTTAGTCTTATGTAGTTTGCTATTTTTTGTTAGGAATCGAGGAAGTTGAGGAAAATTTTGGGCTTCGATGATGAACGCGCCGCTTCCTTTCCCTCGCCAACTTCGCAAAGAGTCAGGGAAGTGTAGTTTCTTTTTCCCTTTAACTTCGTGCATCTGACTAAGTGGCATTGAGGACAATGCCAACTTTTGAAGTTGGGGGTGGAGTTTGTGGATAAGCATGTGTAGTCGGTTGAGCAGTGCTAATTTTGAATATTGAAGTGCTTGAGACTCTGTTTACTGTTTTCTAATTATGATAATCTAGGAAATGCATGTTGGAAATCTGAGCGCGTACATAATCTAGTTTTTGCATGAGTTTTGCATTTATTAGGTTCATGTCAAAAATTTTAAAAAAAATTTGTTGCTCCCTTGCATCTATCGAGCACTTAGCAACCTCATCTTAGATTCCGTAGGCTTAGTAAATCGCATGTAGCATTAATTCTTGTTGTCACCCCGAAAGGCACCCTTAGGTAGCTTGTTGCATGAGAGTTAGTGGTCGATTAATCGAGTTAGCTTATGCTAAGCCTAAAGTAAAAAAAAAAATAGAAAACCATGTTGGTTAGAAAAATTCTCTCGAGACGCTCCTCCTTCTTATTGGTGCACCTAAGAAGTGAGCGTTAGTCCTTAAAAACGTGAAGTTTATGCATGAATTTGACGTGTTAGGCAACTCGAGGTTGGAAAGAAAAAGTGAATAAATTGTTGGGTTCAAAGAACCTTAATAAAAGAGTACAAAGTACTCGTGAAAAGAAAAAGAAAGAGAAAATATTTAGGTCTCTTAGTTTGCTACTCTCTCTCGTGTAAGTCAAGTGTAGACTGTTCTTAAACGCTAGAAGTAGGGGGAAAACAGGATGATTTGTTGCATGTGGTTTTTCCGGGCTTATGTGGGTTTAGGATAGGTTGTCTAGCACACACACACGTTAGGGAGCGATAGTTCATTTTTGATATGTTCGTAGTAAATGCATGCACGGATTGCTTTCATGATTATGTTGTGTTTGAATTTGTAAAATGCATTGAGATTTGAGTTAGTAGCATGTAAGCGTGTCCTTTGAGTCAATTTCTTTATTAGCCTTGCTCGAGGACTAGCAAGATTCAAGTTGGGGGTGTTTGATAACTTCATTTTGGAGCTATTATTCACTTCCTAATTCTAGCTAAATTCCGCTTTTAATTGGTTTATTTATCTCGTTTATAGAAGATTTGCGGAGAAGAGCTCGTGCGTCCATTGGACCCGTTTTGGAGCTAAAAGCGGTGTTTTAACGCCCCGGGAGTGCATCGGGAAAAGGGCAAAGTGATCCAAGAAGAATCGGACCAAAATTGCCTAGGAGAGGCAATTTTCCAGCCCAAACCCGAGAGCAAGCGTCGAGCAGTCAGCGTCGAGACGCTTGCTCGACGCTGCCTGGCGTTGAGACCCTGTCGCGGCGTCGAGACGCTCCGAAGGAGGCGCGCGGAGGAAATTATCGGGCCAGCAACGAGACGCTCGCCTAGCGTCTCGACGCCATCGCGAGGCGCGCGCGAATTAATTAGGTCGCAGCGTCGCGACGCTGCCCTAGCGTCTCGACGCTCCGACGGATTTAAATCGGCTGAAGGACGATTTTCAGCCATTCTTCCTCCACACTTCATCTTCTTCCTCTCGGCTTTTCTCCATTTTTTAGCTTAGCTCCGCCATTGGTGGCATTTTTTTGGAGATTTTAACTTGTAATAGGATAGAGATGACTTCCATAGCCTCCCTTGGAGCGGTGGTGACAATCCGTCCCATGGACGGCTAAGGTATTGTGAACGGTTTGGGATAATTTGAGGGATTATTTGTTAGACTTCTATGCTTTGATAATCCATGCTTTAAATTCCAACTTGGTTTCTGATTTGTATGCATTTATTGTTCTTACTTCATCCTATGCATGTGTTAGATTTCGCCGACGGACAATCGAGTTTTCTAGCATATGTTAGCGTTAAAGAGTAGCGATGTCATGCCTCTCACTATTCGACTAGTAACACAGAACAATAGAATTAAATCGGAGTATCGATGTATGTATGCTGGTTGTTGGGTACTTCAGGGTTGCCGGGTAGCCAATTAGCAATTAGAATGCATATTCGAATGTTCGTCGCAGTATGCTAGTAACTGTTTAGAGTCAATTTGGGGCTGATCACCCTAATGAAACTTTAAATAATGTTTAATTGGATCTTCTGATTTGGTTAATTACTATGGAGCCGGTTACACTAGGGGTTTCTCGGGGTAACTGTTGCGTGCTCAATGTGTGAAATAAATAGCAATAAGGGAGAGAGAGCACTCAGAACATGCAAGCATACATGATCTTGTTAGCAAGTAGTAAGTATTTTTTCATTCGTTTTCCCACAGAGATTTATTATTAGCTACTCGTGAAGTGTATTGTTAAGCAAGAATGGGTGGATTTGATGGGGTAGAATTGGTTTTAAGTTTTCTAATTTCTAAGGAATATGTAAAGGGTAGCAACATAAACAAGTGCAGGTCAATGATAAACTCAAATGAAAAGAGAAGAGATTAATAAACGAAGAGGAAAATAGCTAAACAGAATTTTTAACTTAGCAGAATTGCGAGAACAGCAATTCTACCGCAATGTTACTAACAGCGAAAGTGTGTAAAATGGAGAAACAAGGGCTACTAACGACTCCTCTATAGGCATTTTCATACGATTCTCAAGCATTGGATCAACTCACTATGCATCAAACTAACTCATTCTCATGTATCTTCCGATTTCATGCATTAGATTCTTTAGTTTACTCATGTCCAAGTAAGGTCTTAAGCATCTTGTTAAAGCAGAAAGATATGGTTTGTACTAGGAAAACGCCTATTCCTAGGTCGTTTTCTGGCTACCTTGAAAGGCTAGCATGAGTGTATGACTCTGAACTCTTACTCCTTCCAGAGGTTAGGAGTTCTTTGGACAAAATGGATGGCCAATCGAAATTGCCCGTGGGATGAAGCTTACATACAATCAATGCATTCGAGAGCTATCCTACATGCTTGGTTCACGTTTTTTAGCCTATAGTATTGTCATTAGCATGCCCCTATGTGACTTAGTTACTCATGGATATAGAGAGAACAGAAATATTAGATAAAGTAGGCATGCTCAGAAAAGAAATAAACTTAAAACAGCGAAGCAAAACAGTAAATCGCAAAGACAAGAAACTGTGAAAGAATGAATTGTGCTTTGATTAATCGATTGTTTGAATGAACAAAGGGAAACTCAAAGTGATTAACTTAAAGACAGAAAGCAACGAAATGAGATGAACTAACTAATAGAAAAGAAACAACAACTAAACAGTGCTGGAAATGAGAAATAAAAGACAGAAAGCAGTAAGTGAGCTTGAACGCCTCGTCGCAAACGCCTCGGCTGAAGGGAGAAAAAGGGTAGCCTTGCTTGGATGAATCCAATCAGGAGAGAAGATGAATCTTCTCTCCTTCCTATCAGATTGTCGCCTCCAACAGCTGAACCTTTTAAACCAACAGACGGAAGAGAAAAACAGAAGACAGAATGGAGCTGCGAAGAGACTTCTACGCTTTCGGATGATGATTAAACCCTCTACTTTGACCCCCTTTTATAGTAATCTGCAGGTGCGTTTGGGCCAGAGAGAACCATCCATCCTCAACGTCGTACTTCAAAATGGATGGAGGAGAAAGAACGAATCCCTGAAATAACGGAAAATAACAGAAAAAGATCAGTCAACTTACGAATTTCACTTGAAACATTGCGGTTTTAGCAATGTTTCCGCAATGCTCATTTTTCCTTCTTTTAACTTCGTTTTTCATTCCTTTTCTTTCCTTTTGCACACAAGTCCTAATTTAGCTACCTTCTTCTAATTCTCATATATAAGCATAGGTTTAAGCTAAATCCTATCAAAAACACCTAAGAGTGTACATCTTTCTAAGATAAATAAGTCCTAAAAAGGTCACTTTTGGAGACGTAACACACCCCCAAACTTAAGGTTTTGCTCGTCCTCGAGCAATCTAAGGACTTGTTTAGGCTGCTATTTCATCCTCTTTAACCACTTACTGACTCCCCTACATTCCTATCTATAGCAGTGTTGTACTGTGACACACTTCTAAGTTTACAACTAACCTTTTATCTAGCTTCTTCTGACTTCGCACGCCTAATGCTCCTACTGTTTCATTAACTCCTTACAGCTGATCTACTTGCTTCTGTCATATCGTGTAACTATCCCTAAGGTTTCAAATTCTACCTAGCTTTACCCCAGACTCAGTACATGCTTCTAGTTTTTACTTTTGAGCTACCTAGGATTCCTTAGAGTCATGCCAGTCTTAGTATTAACAGTGACAGTAGTACATTTAGAGAACAACCTAAACCCTGGCATCACTACATTGGACATACATTCATCTCCCTAAACAACCCTACAAGCTACAACTTTGTGCCTAGCTAATTGAGGATCAGAGTTCTTTTTAGTCAGGACATCTAAGCCACAAAGCTGCAACTTCTAGGTATACATTCTTCTTCCCTACTTCTTCCTTTTTTTTCTTTCTTACTTTGGTGGAGCCTCTCCTTTGGTTGCCTTTTGATGCAATGCCACTTGTGGGTTACACATTTGGCACTGATTACTCAGCAACTTAAGAGAGACACCCCTCTTTATTCTATTTTTCATTTTTTTTTTTTTCAGCTCATCATTTTTTGTAAAGGAGAAGAAGAATGCTTATGCTTTAAGGGAGAGAGGAATGTTCCTAGGCCTAGGGTGGCCTCCCCCAAACTTAAACTACTCATTGTCCCCAATGAGTGTCTGAGGTGGCACACCCCCAAACTTGTCCTAGAAGCATCTAGTCTAAAGTAAAACAAAGAGAATCTAAAAGCCCTAGGCATAGACAGAACATACTAAAAGCAAACAACACAGCAGCAGAAATTTATAAAAACAGTCAGGTTAGGACTTAAAGCTATGCATGCTGAGCACTTTTAAGAGGTTAATTTAAACTATCAAAGGTGTCCTGTGACACTCATCCAGCATGCTTTTAGATAAGCTATATAAGGTAATCAAGATAGCAGCAAAAGACAAAATTTAAACAGATCCAGCCTAGCTAAACAGTCGGTCAAAAACATGCATTTACTAATAAAAATTGCGGATTCCGCAATTATTTCGCAATGGATCCAGGGCAGATATACCAGTGATTAAGGCCCCTATGCATGCTCTTTCCAGTCATTTAAGCTCTACAAAAAGGAAACTAAACTAATCTACCTATTCAGCTATCATCAGACTACACTAAACAAATTTAAACACTAAAACTAAAGAACTAAAACAGATCAAAATATTAACTCAAAACAGCCAAATTCACATGGTTCAACGAAAAGCAGTTTGTTTGTTTTTTTTTTTTTTCTTTTAAGGGAACAGAAATACTTCCTTGAGTGCTTCTCAGTCTAGCACTCAGATGTCCTCATCATCATCATCCCTTCTTGGTCTTGGAGGCGCCCATGGAGTCAGTAGGTCCGTGGGGAACTCAGGGAAGATGCAGCCCAATTGGTCTGCCACATCTTTATCCCTTGCCTGCGCATATGTGGCCCATTGAGCCATCTTCTTCTGCAGATCCATCAGGCAAGCCATGGACAGAGACTGCGCAGCAGCCAGGCCATCTAGCTCGAATTCCATGTTCCCCTTCCTTCGCATCCTCAAGGCAGTAGGCAACTCCAGGTAGCCCGTGTAGGCCAGCTGCCTTTCCATTCGCTCGATTGGGACCCCTGCACGTAAGCAGAGCTTAGTAATTGTATTAGGAAAGAAAAGTGGACCCTTACCCTTTTTGGCGCAGTCTGCGATTGAGGCTGCAATGACCTCGCCAACGTTGATTGTGAGGCCTCTCATGATCGTGTAGACCAGCAGCGATCTGCCTTGGTTGATGGTCGTCTCGTGGGTCACTGGGGACAGCTTCCTTCGCACGAAGGAAAACCAGACAGCCGCCTTGGCTGTGAGGGTAGCACTCATCAGGGTGTGCTTCCCATTGCGCGAGACTGTCCACGATGCCTCAGGTTGGCCAATGACTCGAATTGCTTCCTCCAGGACAGCTTCTGTTGGCTCATCAACGATCCTTGCATAGTCAGTGTGTTTTTGACCCTTGAGGCCATAGGCTTCGTTGATTGCCTTCGCTGAGAAATCCACCTCGACTCCTCTGACCACAGACAGGCCATCCTCAGGATTCATCAAATTGGCGTAAAAGTCATACACCATGCTGGAGTAGGCGGGGTTGGGTGGCCTGCACAGCTCTTCCCAGCCGTGATTTGTGATCCCTGCGCGCAAGAATTGCGGTAGGTCAGCGAGCGCGTCGAGGAAGCCTTTCTCGTGCAGCAGGTCCCTCTTCCTCAGCTCAGTGCCCCTTGATTCTGCATCAGAGGACACATACCTCACTGATTGAGGCTCATCTTCGGGGTACAGCTTGGCTTTCCCCTTGTCTTTTGGTTTGGCTGATTCAGCAGCCTCGATCTTGAGCTTCTTCAGAGATGGCTCATCACTCACCTTCTTTGATGAAGGTTCACCCCTGACTTTCTTTTTCTTGGATTTCTTCGAGGCTTTCGGCCGTTTGGCCTTGACAACCTTGGCGGCCTTCTTTTTCAATCGTGCCTTGGTTGTGATTTGCTGGAGGCAATCCCCCAACGTCTCATTCATCGAATCTTCCCCCTCTGCAGGGCTCTCGGGGCTGGCTTCCCTCAAAGGAGAGAAGACCTCTTCTTCCTCAGCTTCCTCACTACCCTGCGTCGATTCTTGACGCTCTCCATATGGAAATTCGGGATCAGGCTGCGGGGAGATGGGTGATGCTTCAGGGCTCTGCGTCGGTGGAGTGTGTTCAGAGCTCTGTGGCGATGGAGAAAGCTCAGGGCTTCGCGCCGGTGGAGATGGCGGAGAGCTGTGCTTGGCCGATTCGTGTGACAGACGGCCACTTTCTTGACTCTCCACAGAGGGAGTCTTTTTCTTGATCGCTGCTTCGGCCACAGCCATACTCCACTTGCGTTTCTTGGGCGTTCCTGCTGGTTTAGAGGGTCCAGCAGGGATCTCCGTAACCACCTTCCACTTCTTCTTGCGGACAGGCAGTTTGGGGAGTCGTTCAGTGCGCGCAGCCTCAGCATCTGCCAGGGCGAGGAGTGCTTCCCTCGCAGCAATTTCAGCGTCGTCAGCCTTCTTCTTGGCCGCAGATCTTTCAGCTCTCGTTAGCACCATTGTGGAATCGTAGGAATCTGGAAAGAGGAATTGCAGATGAAGAGGGAGAGAGATTTCTTGGAGTTCAGAGAATGGGAGAAGCGTATGGATCAGCGCGCTTCTAACGGATATAAGTAATGATGGAAATCCCAACGGCTATTTCCGTTGCGGATTCTGCAAATCCAGCGCAATTTTAGTGACCGTTGGAGATTTTCTGAATTTAAATGGCAATCTTCTCTCAACTGAATCTTTGATTTGGCCCAATATTTCCCTCGATTTTTTTATCTTGATTTCATCTCCTTGATTCCCTCTATCGATTCCCTATTAAAAGAAATAAAATCAACATCAAATTCGTAATTAAAATCACATACAAATATACACAAACAGTAACCGAAAAAATAGCAAAAAATAAACTAAGGCATTAGCCTCGCATGGACGAGCACAGTGATCACTCGTCCTCTCTCGTTCTTATTTTCATGTTTCAGTCAAGAGGAAGGCCGAGAGAGTCTTCACATCTCCTTCCTCATAGTAATGCTTCAATCGTGCACCATTAACCATGACCGGTTGCCCTTGCTGCAGGTTCTTAATCTCGATTGCACCATGAACAAACACGTTAGTTATCACAAAAGGGCCTGACCATCTGGACTTAAGTTTGGCTGGAAATAATTTCAACCGTGAGTTAAATAATAAGACAAGCTGGCCTTTCTTAAAGTCCTTAATCCTAAGTCTACTGTCGTGCCAAATCTTGGTCTTTTCCTTATACATTTTAGCATTTTCATAGGACATATGTCTAAGCTCATCAAGCTCATGTAATTGCAAAGACCGCAATGTTCCCGCATCGGCCACGCAATAATTCAGCTCTTTTAGTGCCCAAAATGCTTTAATCTCTAATTCGAATGGTAAGTGACATGCTTTGCCATACACAAGTCTATAAGGAGACATACCGAGGGGTGTCTTATATGCAGTCCTATATGCCCAAAGTGCATCCTCGAGTTTAAACTACCAATCTTTTCTATTGGGTTTGACCACTTTTTCGAGTATGTTTTTAATCTCCCTGTTTGAAATTTCAGCTTGTCCATTCGAATGTGGGTGATAAGGGGTGGCTACTCTATGTCTAACATTATATTTAGCCAACACTCTCTCCATAGCCCTATTAATGAAATGTGTCCCTTCATCACTAATTATAGCACGAGGTGTTCCAAACCTAGTAAAAATATGTCTATGAAGGAACTTAATGACTGTCTTGGCATCATTATTTGGACATGCTATGGCCTTTACCCACTTAGATACATAGTCTACTGCTACCAATATGTAAAGGTTACCTGATGATGGGGGAAATGGTCCCATGAAATCAATGCCCCACACATCAAAGAGCTCCAACTCTAAGATGTAAGTGAGAGGCATCTCATCCTTTCGACTAAGGTTACCTGTTCTCTGGCATTCATCACAGCTGTGTGCATAGTTGTGAGCATCCTTGAAGATCGTTGGCCAATAGTAGCCACTCTGGAACACCTTTGCAGCTGTTCTCTGGCCACCAAAGTGTCCACCATAGGGGGCTGTATGGCAATGCTGCAGCACGGACTTCGCCTCAGCAGCTGATACACACTTCCTTAGCAGACCATCGGCACATGTCTTGTAGAGTGTGGGATCATCCCATATGAATTTCCTAGCTTCATGAAGGAACCTCTTCTTTTCTTGTCCTCCCTTGAAAGTTGGTAGTACCTGTGATGCAAGGAAGTTAGCAATGTCAGCAAACCAAGGTTCCTCATCGTTATCACGATGAGTCAATACAAAGACATGTTCATCAATAAAAGCATCAGAAATTGCGGTTTCCGCAATTTTTCCGCAATTATGCTGCAATCTAGAAAGATGATCCGCAACCACATTTTCACATCCTTTCTTATCTCTAATGTCCAGATCAAACTCTTGCAGCAGCAATACCCATCTAATCAACCTAGGCTTAGCATCAGCCTTCCTCATGAGGTATTTCAAAGCAGAATGGTCAGTGTACACGATTGTCCTAGTGCCTACAATGTAATTCCTAAACTTCTCACAAGCAAACACTACAGCTAGCATCTCCTTCTCAGTAGTTGTGTAATTACATTGTGCCTCATTAAGTGTCTTACTAGCATAGTATACAGGGTGTGTTAACTTGTCAATCTTTTGTCCTAGCATAACCCCTACAGCATAGTCACTTGCATCACATAACATCTCAAATGGGAGATCCCAATTTGGCCCTATTATAATAGGTGCTTTGACTAGTGCTTCCTTAAGGGTTTTCAAGGCTAGGAAACATTCTTTAGAGAAGATGAATGGCTTGTTTAACTCTAGAAGCTCACATAAAGGCTTGGAGATTTTAGAAAAGTTCTTAATGAACCTTCTATAGAAGCCAGCATGTCCTAAGAAACTTCTAATGGCTTTTACATTCTGAGGTTCTACCAATTTCTCTATTATTTCAATCTTGGCCCTATCGACCTCTACACCTGCCTTAGACACTCTATGACCTAAGACAATCCCTTCGTCCACCATGAAGTGGCACTTCTCCCAATTAAGGACTAGGTTGGTCTCCTCACACCTAGCTAGGACTTGTCCTAAGTTCTCTAAACAGTTTGTGAATGAATCCCCAAAGACTGAGAAATCATCCATGAATATCTCTATCATGGACTCATCCAAATCAGAGAAGATTGCCAACATGCACCTTTGGAATGTTGCCGGTGCATTGCATAAGCCAAAAGGCATTCTGCGAAAGGCAAAAGTTCCAAAAGGGCAAGTGAAGGTTGTCTTCTCCTGGTCCTTAGGGTCTATAGTGATCTGGTTATATCCTGAATAACCGTCTAAGAAGCAGTAGTAAGCTCTACCAGCTATCATATCTAACATTTGGTCAATGAATGGTAGAGGGAAGTGGTCTTTCTTTGTTTCCTTATTTAATTTCCTATAATCCATGCAAACTCTCCATCCTGTAATAGTCCTAGTTGGAATCAGTTCATTGCTCTCATTGACTACTACAGTCATCCCCCCCTTCTTAGGTACACATTGTATAGGACTCACCCACTGACTACTAGCTATAGGGAAGATCACACCAGCATCTAACCATTTTATGATTTCCTTTTTAACTACCTCTTTCATAGAGGGGTTCAACCTACGTTGGTGATCTACTCGGGGTGTATGTTCTTCCTCTAGTATAATCTTATGCATGCAGTAGGAAGGGCTAATGCCTCTAATGTCAGCAATAGTCCATGCAATAGCTTTCCTATGTTGTTTAAGTAGTAAAATCAGCTCAACCTCATGCTTCTCACTTAATTTAGATGAAATAATTACAGGCAGAGTCTCATTACTTCCTAAATATGCATACTTAAGATGTGTGGGCAGTGGTTTCAATTCTAAGACAGGTGGATGCTCAATGGATGGTTTTAAAGGATTCAAGGATCTATCAGTCAGGTCATTATTCATACAAACATGCTGTGTTTTATCTACAGGTATATCCATTATCTCAGATACATTCAAATCAGTTAAATCTATTTCTACATAATTATTAGCATGCTTAGTTAATAATTCATGCTCCAGCTGTTCTTCCATCAGTGAATCTACAATGTCCATGCTAGCACAAGATTCAGAGTCAGAGGGGTACCTTAAGGCTTTATAAACACTAAATTTGACCTCCTCATCATGAACCCTCATAGTGAGCTCACCTTTTTGGACATCTATCAGGGCCCTACCTGTGGCTAGAAATGGTCTGCCTAATAGGATGGGGACCTCCTTGTCTGCTTCATAATCCAGGATAATGAAATCTGCAAGGAAAATAAACTTGTCAACCTTTACAAGAATATCCTCAATCTTACCCTCAGGGTAGGCTATGGATCTGTCTGCAAGTTGTAAAGTGACAGTGGTTGGACGTACTTCTCCTATTCCTAGCTGGCGGAATAGTGATAGGGGCATGAGGTTTATGCTGGCTCCCAGGTCACAAAGAGCTCTGCCCACGTGCTTGCCTCCTAGCTCTACAGGTAAGGTGAAGGAACCAGGATCCTTCTCCTTCTTCGGTAGCTTGTTCTAGAGTATGGCACTGCACTCCTCAATGAGATTTACTGTTTCAAACTCACCAATTATTTTCTTGTTAGTGATAATATCCTTCAAAAACTTTACATAAGAGGGCATAGACTGTAAAACTTCTACAAAAGGAATATTAACATGCACTTGTTTAAGAATTTCTAAGAATTTGTTAAAGTGCACTTCCTGTTCTTGTTTTTTCTTAAGCCTTCGAGGAAATGGAGGTGGTGGCACATATGCAGGCACTTCAGGTCGCCTCAGGATAGGTGGAGGCCTTGGAATTTCTTCTATCTCTTCTATGATTGGCTCTAGCCTTGCTTCTGATGTGCTTGGTGATGGTTGACCTTGGCTTGGCAGAGACTCCAGTGGAGCACTAGACTCATTGTTCTCTACTCTCTTTGGGGCTTCCTTCGTGTTGCTCACCAATGGTCTCCCACTTCTAAGTTCAATTGCTTGAACTTGCTCTTTTCCATCTCTCCTTGGCACTTCAGTGTCAGCAGGTAGTCTACCTTGGGGCCTGTTCTTGAGTTCATTGGCTAGTTGCCCTATCTGGTTCTCTAGGGTCCTAAGAGTAGCTTGCTGACTCTGCAGAGTGGCATCATTCTTGGCTATGTATTCCTTGAGTAGATTTTCTACAGAAGACCCTACTGGTTGGTTGTATGGTTTTTGATACATGGATTGGTTATGTTGGGGAGTGAAACCAGGTGTTCCACTCGGTCTTGGTTGGTTAGGAGCTTGGTTAGCATTCTGTTGGCCACCCCATGACAGGTTTGGGTGGTTCCTCCAACCAGAGTTGTAAGTGTTGGAATAGGGGTTGTTCCTAGGCTGCTGTTGGCTTCCAACATAGCAGACTGAGGCTGGATTCCCAGGGCAGTATTCATACAGGTGCCCTTCCCCACAGAATCCACAGATAAGTGTCTCACCTTAACTTGGTTGTGGCGGTGTTGACACTTGTTTGGAGATTGGCTTGAGCCATTTGTTTTACTAGGTTGGTCAGGGCGCTTATTTGACTACTCATAACATTGAGTGCGTCCTTATCTTGAGCTCTACTTGGCTCTATTGGATCATCTGACCACCTACAGTGAGATGCTGAGATCTTCTCCAAGATCTCATAGGCTTCATTATAACTCTTGGACAACATGGAACCTCCAGCAGATGAATTTAGAACTTGTCTGGTGCTGGGGTTGCATCCTTTGAAAAAGACCTCTATTTGGATACACCATGGGATGCCATGGTGTGGACATTTAAGTAGAAGGTCCTTGAACCTTGTCCAAGCTTCGTGAAGAGACTCATTCTCAACTTGTTTGAACTTGACTATGTCATCACGAAAGGTAGAATTCCTATCAGGTGGGAAGTATTTAACTAGGAATTTCTCCGCCAAGTCTGTCCAATTGAGGACTGATCCAGAGGGTAATGAGTTTAACCACGTCTTTGCTTTGTCCCTCAAAGAGTAAGGGAAGAGGTAAAGCCTCAAGGCTTCTTGGGAAACTCCAAGGATGATGCAGGTATCACTAACTCCTAGGAAGTTTCTAAGATGGTTGTGGGGGTCGTCATTTTCCACTCCAAAGAATTGCCCCACAGTGGACAACATTTGGAACATCACTAGCTTTAACTCGAATGAGTTGGCAGTAATTTCAGGGCGGATTATGCTTGGGTTTAGCTCCCCAGGCATGGGAACTAAGTATGAGAGAATGGCACTATTCTTATCATTCGCTATTTCGATGGGATTGCGAGTGATAGGTACCGGATTTGGAACTAATCTATCCATTTCTTCTTGAGAGGATTGCGGAGACTCTGCGGTTTCAGCAATTATTTGAGGTAAAGGGGTTGGTTAAAGAGACGTTTCTTGGCTCTATTTCTAGCCCTAAGTAATCTCTCAGGCTCAGGGTTGAACTCTAGATCACTACTTGAAGGCTCATTCATAAACTAACCCAAATAGTACCTGAAAAAGAAAAGAAAATAGATCAGCTTCAAGAGATATTAAGAGTTGGTTTTCTAACTTAACAAACTTCGTTTTCACTAAACTAAATCCCCGGCAGCGGCGCCAAAAACTTGTTGCGTGCTCAATGTGTGAAATAAATAGCAATAAGGGAGAGAGAGCACTCAGAACATGCAAGCATACATGATCTTGTTAGCAAGTAGTAAGTATTTTTTCATTCGTTTTCCCACAGAGATTTATTATTAGCTACTCGTGAAGTGTATTGTTAAGCAAGAATGGGTGGATTTGATGGGGTAGAATTGGTTTTAAGTTGTCTAATTTCTAAGGAATATGTAAAGGGTAGCAACATAAACAAGTGAAAGTCAATGATAAACTCAAATGAAAAGAGAAGAGATTAATAAACGAAGAGGAAAATAGCTAAACAGAATTTTTAACTTAGCAGAATTGCGAGAACAGCAATTCTACCGCAATGTTACTAACAGCGAAAGTGTGTAAAATGGAGAAACAAGGGCTACTAACGACTCCTCTATAGGCATTTTCATACGATTCTCAAGCATTGGATCAACTCACTATGCATCAAACTAACTCATTCTCATGTATCTTCCGATTTCATGCACTAGATTCTTTAGTTTACTCATGTCCAAGTAAGGTCTTAAGCATCTTGTTAAAGCAGAAAGATATGGTTTGTACTAGGAAAACGCCTATTCCTAGGTCGTTTTCTGGCTACCTTGAAAGGCTAGCATGAGTGTATGACTCTGAACTCTTACTCCTTCCAGAGGTTAGGAGTTCTTTGGACAAAATGGATGGCCAATCGAAATTGCCCGTGGGATGAAGCTTACATACAATCAATGCATTCGAGAGCTATCCTACATGCTTGGTTCACGTTTTTTAGCCTATAGTATTGTCATTAGCATGCCCCTATGTGACTTAGTTACTCATGGATATAGAGAGAACAGAAATATTAGATAAAGTAGGCATGCTCAGAAAAGAAATAAACTTAAAACAGCGAAGCAAAACAGTAAATCGCAAAGACAAGAAACTGTGAAAGAATGAATTGTGCTTTGATTAATCTATTGTTTGAATGAACAAAGGGAAACTCAAAGTGATTAACTTAAAGACAGAAAGCAACGAAATGAGATGAACTAACTAATAGAAAAGAAACAACAACTAAACAGTGCTGGAAATGAGAAATAAAAGACAGAAAGCAGTAAGTGAGCTTAAACGCCTCGTCGCAAACGCCTCGGCTGAAGGGAGAAAAAGGGTAGCCTTGCTTGGATGAATCCAATCAGGAGAGAAGATGAATCTTCTCTCCTTCCTATCAGATTGTCGCCTCCAACAGCTGAACCTTTTAAACCAACAGACGGAAGAGAAAAACAGAAGACAGAATGGAGCTGCGAAGAGACTTCTACGCTTTCGGATGATGATTAAACCCTCTACTTTGACCCCCTTTTATAGTAATCTGCAGGTGCGTTTGGGCCAAGGAGAACCATCCATCCTCAACGTCGTACTTCAAAATGGATGGAGGAGAAAGAACGAATCCCTGAAATAACGGAAAATAACAGAAAAAGATGAGTCAACTTACGGATTTCACTTGAAACATTGCGGTTTTAGCAATGTTTCCGCAATGCTGCCGCAATGCTCATTTTTCCTTCTTTTAACTTCGTTTTTCATTCCTTTTCTTTCCTTTTGCACACAAGTCCTAATTTAGCTACCTTCTTCTAATTCTCATATATAAGCATAGGTTTAAGCTAAATCCTATCAAAAACACCTAAGAGTGTACATCTTTCTAAGATAAATAAGTCCTAAAAAGGTCACTTTTGGAGACGTAACAGTAACCGACTGCGTGTATTACAAACTGTTAGCCTTAGGATTCTATTAAATGATAAGTTGTAGAATGTCTAACAAAGAAATCCCGAAAATCCTCAAACCGTGCACTCGTCAATCTCTCTCTCTTTTAATTTTCCGTTAGCGATTAATTCCTTTATTTGCATGCTTAAACTCCCCCTCGTTAGAAAAACCCAACTGGTCAATTAATTTCAATTCCAATTTAATTTCAATCACGTCCTTCTCCGCGGATCGACCCTGTTACCACTAGCTGCAAAGCTTTGGTTAATAGGCTTATAAATTGTATTTTGGCAAGCCTCGACAGCTTGAAATTTGGAGTACCACATAAAGTGCCTCTACCAATATATATGGCTTACCAAGGTGGAGGATGGGTACACGAGATGAAAAATCTTAACTTCAATTCTGAAGTTTTGGAAAGAATGAGCTCTCGGGTCACTTTACTTTCCCTGAAGTTTTTTTTTCTTCTTTAACCCACTCCTCAGACCACCATCTTTGATCTTCTTCCTCTTCCATTCATTTTCTTTTCTTTTCTCTTACATACGGAGTCCCACAACTCCGTTGCACGACGTCGAGGATAGCGGGACTACCGGAGGTGGTCCTCAGGGCGTTCGTGAGAAGAAGCTCGAAGCGTTCGTGAGGAGAAAGGACCGACGAAACTTGAAGAAATTGGAACTACAAGGGTATGTATTCTAAATTTCTTATTTCCGTTGTTTGAGCATGTTTCTAGTTTGTTAAATTGATGAAATTAGAGTATCAACGATCCAAAATCGCTTCCGCAGCGGTAAACGCTCCATCATACCTAACACTAAAATGGTGTGTCGCCTTCATGAACCTGTGATAGAATCCTGCATGACCAAGGAAAGAACGCACCTCCCGATATTCGTGGGGTAGGGCAGATTAGCAATAACATCAATTTTAGCTCGGTCCACCTCGATACCCCTAGAAGATACTACATGCCCTAAAACTATGCCCTTATTGGCCATGAAGTGACATTTCTCAAAGTTCAGGACTAAGTTCATCTCGATGCACCTTTTCATAACATGCGACAGGTTATTTAAACAATCATTAAGAGAATCGCCATAAACAGTAAAGTCATCCATGAAAACCTCGATGCATTTTTCTACAAATTCAGAGAAAATGCTCATCATGCAACGTTGAAAAGTTCCTGGAGCATTACAAAGACTGAACTTCATTCTCCTATATGCATATGTACCGAAAGGGCAAGTAAAGGTGGTTTTCTCCTAATCTTCCTGAGCTATAGGAATTTGATAAAAACCAGAAAAGCCATCCAAAAAGCAGAAAAATAGTTTCCTAGCTAATCGCCTGTTACGTCTCCAAAAGTGACCTTTTTAGGACTTAATTATCTTAGAAAGATGTTCACTCTTAGGTGTTTTTGATATCATTTAGCCTAAACCTATGCTTAAATATGAGATTTAGAAGAAGGTAGCTAAATTAGGACTTATGTACAATAGGAAAGAAAAGGGTTGAAAACCGAAGGAAAAGAATGAAAAACAAGCATTGCGACAGCATTGCGGAAACATTGCTGAAACCGCAATGTTTCAAGTGAAAACCGTAAGTTGACTGATATTTTTCTGTTAATTTCCGTTATTTCAGGGATTCGTTCTTTCTCCTCCATCCATTCTGAAGTACGACGTTGAAGATTGATGGTTCTCCTTGGCCCAAATACACCTGCAGATTGCTATAAAAGGGGGTCAAAGTCGAGGGTTCAAGCATCATCCGAAAGCATAGAAGTCTTCTCGCAGCTCCATCTTTTCTCCTGTCGTTCTTCTCTGTCTGTTGGTGTGAGAGTCTCAGCTGTTGGAGTCGACAATCTGATAGGAAGGAGAGAAGATTCATCTTCTTTCCCGATTGGATTCATCCAAGCAAAGCTATTCTTTCATCCCCTTCAGCCGAGGCATCTGCAACTAGGCGCTTACGCTCGTTTTTATGCTTTCTGTCTTTATTTCCATTTTCCAGCTTTAGTTTGTTGTTGTTTCCTTTCTTGTAACTAGATCAGTCCATTTCGTTGTGTTCTGTCTTTCTGTTATGCACTTTAAGTTCCTCTTCTTGTTCATTCAAACAATCAAGTAATCAAAGCATAATTATTATTTCACAAGTTTTCCATCTTCTGCTGCTACGGTCTTTCCCTACTGTTTTAAGTATATTTCTCTTCTAAGCATGTTTCCTTCATCTCTTATTTCTGTTTACCCCATATTCATGAGTAACTAAGTCACATAGGGGCATGCTAATGACAATACTATAGGCTAAAAAACGTGAACCAAGCATGTAGGATAGCTCTCGAAGCATTGATTGTATGTAAGCTTCATCCCACGGGCAATTTCGATTGGCCATCCATTTTGTCCAAAGAACTCCTAACCTCTGGAAGGAGTAAGAGTTCAGAGTCGTACACTCATGCTAGCCTTTCAAGGTAGCCAGAAAACGACCTAGGAATAGGCGTTTTCCTAGTACAAACCATAACTTTCTGCTTTAACAAGATGCTTAAGACCTTACTTGGACATGAGTAAACTAAAGAATCTAATGCATGGAATCGGACGATACATGAGATTGAGTGAGTTTGATGCATAGAGAGTTGATCCAATGCTTGAGGATCGTAAGAAAAAACCTATAGAGGAGTCGTTAGTAGCCCTTGTTTCTCCATTTTACATACTTTCGCGGTTGTTAGAATTGCGGTAGAATTGCTGTTTCCGCAATTCTGCTTAAGTTACAACTCTGTCTAGCTGTTTTTGTCTTCGTTTATTACTCTCGTCTCTTTTCATTTGAGTTTAACTTTGACTTGCATTTGTTTATGTTGCTACCCTCTACGTATTCAGTAGGAAATAGACAATTTAAAACCAATTCTACCCCATCAATTCCACCCCTTCTTCCTTATCTTTACACTTCATGATTAACTTATAATAAATCTCTGTGGGAAAACGAATGAAAAAATACTTACTACTTGCTATAAGATCATGTATGCTTGCATGTTCTGAGTGCTCTCTCTCTCTTATTGCCTAATTATTTTAACACATTGAGCACGCAACAAGTTTTTGGCGCCGCTGCCGGGGATTTATTTAAGTGAAAACGAAGTTTGTTAAGGTTGAAACACCAAGTTTATTGCCTAGTGAAGCTGATCTGTTCATTTCTTTTCCAGGTACTATTGGGTTAGTTTATGAGTGAGCCTTCAAGTGGTGATCTAGAGTTCAATCCTGAGCCTGAGAGATTACTTAGGGCCAGAAATAGAGCCAAGAAACGTCTCTTTAACCAACCCTCTTTACCTCAAGTAATTGTGGGAACCGCAATTCCTCCGCAATTGTCTCAAGAAGAAATGGATGGAATAGTTCCAAATCCGGTACCTGTCACTCGCAATCCCATCGAAATAGCGAATGACAAGAATAGTGTCATTCTCTCATACTTAGTACCTATGCCTGGGGAGCTGAACCCCAGCATAATCCGTCCTGAAATCACTGCCAACTCATTCGAGTTAAAGCCAGTGATGTTCCAAATGTTGTCCACTGTGGGACAATTCTTTGGAGTGGAAAATGAGGATCCCCACAACCATCTTAGAAACTTCTTAGGAGTCAGTGATACCTTCATCATCCCTGGAGTTTCCCAAGAAGCCTTGAGGCTATACCTTTTCCCTTACTCTTTGAGGGACAAAGCCAAAACATGGTTGAACTCATTACCCTCTGGATCTGTTCGCAATTGGACAGACTTAGCAGAAAAATTCCTAGTCAAATACTTCCCACCTGATAGGAATTCTACCTTTCGTGATGACATAGTTAAATTCAAACAAGCTGAGAATGAGTCTCTTCACGAAGCTTGGACAAGGTTCAAGGACCTTCTTCTTAAATGTCCACACCATGGCATCCCATGGTGTATCCAAATAGAGGTCTTTTTCAAAGGATGCAACCCCAGCACTAGACAAGTCTTGAATTCATCTGCTGGTGGTTCCATGTTGTCCAAGAGTTACAACGAAGCCTATGAGATCTTGGAAAAGATCTCAGCATCTCACTGTAGGTGGTCAGATGATCCAGTTGAGCCAACTAGAGCTCAAGACAAGGATGCTCTAAGTGCAATGAGCAGCCAAATAAATGCCCTGACCAACCTAGTTAAGCAAATGGCTCAAACCAATCTCCAAACAAGTGTCAATGGGCACCCAACCAAGTCAAGGTGAGACACTTGTCTGTGGATTCTGTGGGGAAGGGAACCTGTATGAATACTGCCCTGGGAATCCAGCCTCAGTCTGCTATGTTGGAAGCCAACAGCAACCTAGGAACAACCCCTATTCCAATACTTACAACCCTGGTTGGAGGAACCACCCAAACCTGTCATGGGGTGGCCAACAAAATGCTAACCAAGCTCCTAACCAACCAAGACCGAGTGGAACACCTGGTTTCACTCCCCAACATAACCAATCCATGTATCAAAAACCATACAACCAACCTGTAGGATCTTCTGTAGAAAATTTACTTAAGGAATACATAGCCAAGAATGATGCCACTCTGCAGAGCCAGCAAGCTACTCTTAGGAGCCTAGAGAACCAAATAGGGCAACTAGCCAATGAAATCAAAAGTAGGCCCCAAGGTAGGCTCCCTGCTGATACTGAAGTGTCAAGGAGAGATGGTAAAGAACAAGTTCAAGCAATTGAACTTAGAAGTGGTAGACCACTGGTAAGCAACACCAAGGACACACCAAAGAGAGTAGAGAACACTGAGTCTAGTGCTCCACTGGAGTCTCTGCCAAACCAAGGTCCACCACCAACAAGCACATCAGGAGCACGGCTGGAGCCAATCATAGAGGAGATAGAAGAAATTCCAAGGCCTCCACCTATCCTAAGGCGACCTGATGTGCCTGCATATGTGCCACCACCTCCATTCCCTAGAAGGCTAAAGAAAAAACAAGAACAGGAAGTGCACTTTAATAAATTTCTAGAAATTCTTAAGCAAGTGCATGTTAATATTCCTTTTGTAGAAGTTTTACAATCTATGCCTTCTTATGTAAAGTTTTTGAAGGATATTATAACTAACAAGAGAATAATTGGTGAGTTTGAAACAGTCAATCTCACTGAGGAGTGCAGTGCCATACTCCAGAACAAGCTGCCCAAGAAGGAGAAGGATCCTGGTTCCTTCACCTTACCTGTAGAGCTAGGAGGCAAGCACGTGGGCAGAGCTCTTTGTGACCTGGGAGCCAGCATAAACCTCATGCCCCTATCACTTTCCGCCAGCTTGGAATAGGAGAAGCACGTCCAACCACTGTCACTTTACAACTAGCAGACAGATCCATTGCATACCCTGAAGGTAAGATTGAGGATATTTTAGTAAAGGTTGACAAGTTTATTTTCCTTGCAGATTTCATTATCCTGGATTATGAAGCAGACAAGGAGGTCCCCATCCTGTTAGGCAGACCATTTCTAGCCACAGGTAGGGCACTAATAGATGTTCAAAAAGGTGAGCTCACTATGAGGGTTCATGATGAAGAGGTGAAATTTAGTGTTTATAAAGCCTTAAGGTACCCCTCTGACTCTGAATCTTGTGCTAGCATGGACATTGTTGATTCTTTAATGGAAGAACAATTGGAGCATGAATTATTAACCAAGCATGCTAATGAATATGTACAATTAGATATAGCTGACTTAAATGTATCTGAGATAATGGATATACCTGTAGATAAACCACAGCATGTATGTATAAATAAAGACTTAACTGAAAAATCTGTGAATCCATTAAAACCATCCATTGAGCATCCACCTGTCTTAGAATTAAAACCTCTCCCCACGCACCTCAAGTATGCATATCTAGGAAGTAATGATACTTTGCCTGTGATTATTTCTTCTAAATTAAGTGAAAAGCATGAGGTTGAACTGATTTTACTACTTAAGCAACATAGGAAGGCTATTGCATGGACTATTGCTGATATTAGAGGCATTAGCCCTTCTTATTGCATGCATAAGATTATACTAGAGGAAGAGCATACACCTAGAGTAGATCACCAACGTAGACTGAATCCCTCTATGAAAGAGGTAGTTAAGAAAGAAATATTTAAATGGTTAGATGCTGGTGTGATCTTCCCTATAGCTAGTAGTCAGTGGGTGAGCCCTATACAATGTGTACCTAAGAAGGGGGGGATGACTGTGGTAGTCAATGAGAACAATGAACTGATTCCAACTAGGACTGTTGATAGCACACAAAATGAGCTATCTTTATGACTTATTTTATGCTAGTTTAGAGGATTACATGTGTACTTTCACGATTATATTTGATTATTTTATAGATATCGAGCATTTTGGAGCAAACCGGAGAATTTAGAAGCTTTGTGGTGAAAACTAAGTTTTTTGGATGAAATTTGAAGTTCCCAAGTGACCAAAAGGAAGAAAAATGGTTGAAAACCCGAGAGCATAGCGCCTAGGCGCCCATTCCGAGCGCCTAGGCGCTACAAAATGATGAAGAAAAAAATAAAATGCAAAAATGTACAAGTTGAGATTCGAACTCAAGCAAACGCACGCACTCAGCAAGCCCAAACAGCACTACACCAACTCAGCCAAACACTATCTATTGTGATTAATCCATCGAAATAATATATATATCCTCCAGATCAACGTGAATTTCAGCTCCGCAGCTGCATCAAACTCAATGGACGCGCGCCGCACTCGATCATTGCCCGCCCAGATCTGTTTCCATCCGATTTTGACCTAAAATCCGATATAAATACATATTTTTATGTAGGTTTTTGGGAGCCGATTTGGAGAGTCAATCCCAATTTCGAAATTACATACTTTTTAGAGTTAGAAGAGATTTTTGGGAGCACAAAGTACAGATTTACATGCTCGGGATCGTGGAGATTGCAGCGAAAACGTGGAATCGACACGAGTTTTATTTCTTCTTTCCCTTTTAATTTGTAGTTTTATTATGGATTTATTTTTGAGTTTATATTTTGAATTATTGAACATTATGAGCTAAACTCTCTTGACTTTGAGCTTTGATGTAATCATTTATTGAATTTTATTCTTCTTAATTAATAGTTGGTATTTTAATTTCATATTGGTTGTGAGAACTTTTCTAGGCTTAATGCATGTTAGGATTTGGCCATTCTTTGCATGATTTTTATATCAATGATTTGAGGTCGAGAGACGATTATTGTTGATGATCCTGAATTGTTTTCCCTGATTTATACATGAGATAGACATATCCTTGTAGATTTTGTGGCAGTTAGAGTTTTACGTTCTTCATATTTGGATTGTCTGAATTGCCATAGAAATATAGGTAATTTACTTTTCAAAGAATATTGTTATTGCTCGAGAGAGAATAACAAGTCTATAGAGTAGAACTTGTCAACAATCTAGAAATTAATTAATTTCATCTTTTAATGAATGAAGAATTTGATGAGATAACGGTGAAGTCATTGCTCAAGTCAATTCCCTAGGATATATCTCTCCTTATTGTTCTCCATATTTTATTTTATGTTTTATTTTGTTTTTATCATATCCTCTTATTTTTCTTCTCTAAATAAAATTGAGTGGTAGTATTCGTGGTAATTAGGTAAACTAGAAAACCAATCCTGAGGACGATAATCCGTATTTTTATACACTATATTAAAACTTGACCCGTACACTTGCGGTATTTTATTGCACTAAAATTGCACAACAAGTTTTTGGCGCCGTTGCCGGGGATTGGTAATTATTTAGTGTCACCTAATATTGTGGAGAACCCACTCGGTCTTACTTTAGAGTTTTATTTTTTTATTTTTTTATTTTTTTTTTCTTGTTATTTTCTTGTTTTTGTTTTGTGTTTTTGTCTTTACCTGACTATATATATTTTTTTTATTGGTGTTTGCATTTATCTGAAAGCCTAAGTTTAGTTCTTTATTTTATTTTTATGGCTTTTAATAATTATGGGTGGTCTTATAGGGAGTTTCAAACCACCCAAGAACCAACACCATCCTTCAATTCATACCCTTTGAACTACACCTCTTATGACAATGAGAATTATAATGATAATTATGGCTTTCAGGGATATCAAATGCATGATTATTATCGTTCTGAATCTATGAGTTATGAAAATTATTTTTATGATAATGATGAGGGCATTCAGAACCAAAATGTTTACTCTCCCAACAAAATTGATTTAAAATCTGCCTTGGAAGCCAATCAAACTTTATTGCAAGAGTACATTGTTGAACAACGAGCTAGTTGTTTACTCATGAGTGAGTCGAGAGAAAAACTTAATACCCAAATAGAAGCTCTTACAGCAAGATTCAATTCTATAGGATATCAAGTTAGTCCTGACTCACTAATAGCTTTACAAGAAGAAAATTGTGTTGATGTCAATGAGGCCGATAATATAAAAATTTGTGAAGCCATAGACATTGAGAGTGAGGATGAATTGGAGACTTTTGAGTCATGTCAGGATGAGGTTTGTGAGATAAAGAAAGAAAATGAGTCTAATGTGGAGGAGGAAATTCAGATTATAGAGTATGAGGCTGAAAAGTCTCACCTTATTTTATTTCCAGAATTTCCTCTTAAAGTTGATATTTCTTTTCTTTATTCTCACGAATCTTGTGGTTGTGATTTTGATTTTTTGTATTTTTCTTCTTTTATTTATTTAAATAAAAATAACAAAAATATTTATTCTTCAGGTACCCATGAGAAACAAGTGAGCCTACTAAACTTAGTAGGTAACATCGATTCAAGCAAGAAGGGACCGAAGAAAATAGAGGAGTTTTATGTACCCTGACGCATAAAAATTTCTCCCGTCTAGCTAAGACGTTAAATAAAGCGCTTCTTGGGAGGCAACCCAAGTTTACATTCTTTAAGTTTTTAAGTTTTTCAGTTTTTTGTTATTTTTTTTATTTTGTTGTGTGTCGTGGTCCTCATGTTTCTGTTTATTTATTTTTTGTAGGAGCAAGATCACTATCAATCTCTTCCATAACTCTACTGCCAATGTTGACTCTCTCATTTATCAGGGCAGTATTATCCACTCTTGTATTTTATTTGTCCTTCGCATTACTTAATAGTTTATACATTGAGGACAATGTATGTCTTAAGTTTGGGGGTGAAAATATTTCACTTTGAGTCCTGAATAGCATGATTTTGAGCTTAAATTTTAAATTTTGAGCATGCTCTTCATGATTGAATCTTTGTTGCATTGCTTGTGGTTAAGACAACCTAGGAAGTGTTCTAAGCATGATAATCGGAAATTCTTGGACTATGAGACCATGCTTGTAAACAAAGTAATTTTTTTATTTTTGAGTCCCTAATGATATCATTGAATACTTTGTAAGTTAAATGTGCATCTTTGTTTTGAGTTTTAAGCATGAGAGGGATAAGCATGATTAGTTTTTCGTTGAAAAATATATGATGGTGTCTCTTTGAGTTGTTGAATGAAGAATGCATAGGATTTTATGCCAAACTACCCTACTTTTATGTGAGTTTTTGAGCCATTTAGCACTCCATTACATCGTGCTTTACTCTTTTAAATTGTGTGATTACCATGCATGATTGATTTTTCTAGAACTTGCTTTGTTATGCATGTCTGGAATCTCTGAATTGATTTGAATGCTTTAATTTCACAAGGGCAATTAGGTAAAACCACTTTTAGCTTTCTCAAAGAGCCTACCTTTGACATAATCCTTAGAAAGCCAAATTTTGAGTCTTAGACCTGTTCATTGGAAAATTACCACATTACAAGCCATAAATCCATTTGTTTGTTGTTTTCCTTTCTTTGCACCTTAAAGTGAAGAATTATATTTGCTTACCACATGAAGTTTCAGTTAAAAAAGAGAGAGTTGATCATTTGTCAATACACTGGTCAAAGGGAAGCATATCGTTCGTAGCTTCTTTTAGAGAGACAAAAAAAAAATAGAAAGAGGAAAGAAAAGAAAAGAAAAGAAAAGAAAAAGAAAGCGAAAAATATGTATTGAAAAAAAAAAAAAAAAAAAAAAAAAGAAGCAAAATAGTTCATTACGTGAAGGGAAGTTAATGCTTCAACAAAGTAAAAAAATGATCATTGTTCAAGAGTCGAAAAATTGAGCTTCATGTGAAAAAGTTTTATAATTCTTCTATTATAGTAGCTTAAAATTTCCATCCATCTACCCTTACCTAAGCCCAAGTACAACCAAAATGAGACCCTTGAATTTTTTTTTGCATTCATTCTATTCATCGACGATGAAGATGTGATATATTAGCAAGTTTATGGTGAAAATCTTTTATGTTTTGGTTCGAGTGTTTATCCTATATTTACCATAAACAGCTGAGAGTATTGAGTGAAATTCTGTGAGGGTGTTAGGTCTTGTGCATTCAAATTTGGTAACTCGATGAGATGTTTGAGTTTTTGGTACAAAATGTAGCCTATGAATGCTTATTTTCTTGATTGTCACTATGACTCAAGTCATTGATGTGTGTTAAGTTTTATTTGGATTCATAGATATCAAGGGAAGATTAATTTGTGCACACTCATGCAAGAGATACAATGAATTGTTTTTAAATGTGAAATGATGGGTTGTGGTTTAATATGTCCTTCAATTGTGGATTATTTGTTTTATGAACACTGAGGTTTGAGTCACTTGCATCCATTTGTTGATTTAATTAGTGGTCTTGTTTTATTTTGCTCGAGGACTAGCAAAAACTTAAGTTTGAGGGTATTTGATAGCACACAAAATGAGCTATCTTTATGACTTATTTTATGCTAGTTTAGAGGATTAAATGTGTACTTTCACGATTATATTTGATTATTTTATAGATATCGAGCATTTTGGAGCAAACCGGAGAATTTAGAAGCTTTGTGGTGAAAACTAAGTTTTTTGGATGAAATTTGAAGTTCCCAAGTGACCAAAAGGAAGAAAAATGGTTGAAAACCCGAGAGCATAGCGCCTAGGCGCCCATTCCGAGCGTCTAGGCGCTACAAAATGATGAAGAAAAAAATAAAATGCAAAAATGTACAAGTTGAGATTCGAACTCAAGCAAACGCACGCACTCAGCAAGCCCAAACAGCACTACACCAACTCAACCAAACACTATCTGTTGTGATTAATCCATCGAAATAATATATGTATCCTCCAGATCAACGTGAATTTCAGCTCCGCAGCTGCATCAAACTCAATGGACGCGCGCCGCACTCGATCATTGCCCGCCCAGATCTGTTTCCATCCGATTTTGACCTAAAATCCGATATAAATACATATTTTTATGTAGGTTTTTGGGAGCCGATTTGGAGAGTCAATCCCAATTTCGAAATTACATACTTTTTAGAGTTAGAAGAGATTTTTGGGAGCACAAAGTACAGATTTACATGCTCGGGATCGTGGAGATTGCAGCGAAAACGTGGAATCGACACGAGTTTTATTTCTTCTTTCCCTTTTAATTTGTAGTTTTATTATGGATTTATTTTTGAGTTTATATTTTGAATTATTGAACATTATGAGCTAAACTCTCTTGACTTTGAGCTTTGATGTAATCGTTTATTGAATTTTATTCTTCTTAATTAATAGTTGGTATTTTAATTTCATATTGGTTGTGAGAACTTTTCTAGGCTTAATGCATGTTAGGATTTGGCCATTCTTTGCATGATTTTTATATCAATGATTTGAGGTCGAGAGACGATTATTGTTGATGATCCTGAATTGTTTTCCCTGATTTATACATGAGATAGACATATCCTTGTAGATTTTGTGGCAGTTAGAGTTTTACGTTCTTCATATTTGGATTGTCTGAATTGCCATAGAAATATAGGTAATTTACTTTTCAAAGAATATTGTTATTGCTCGAGAGAGAATAACAAGTCTATAGAGTAGAACTTGTCAACAATCTAGAAATTAATTAATTTCATCTTTTAATGAATGAAGAATTTGATGAGATAACGGTGAAGTCATTGCTCAAGTCAATTCCCTAGGATATATCTCTCCTTATTGTTCTCCATATTTTATTTTATGTTTTATTTTGTTTTTACCATATCCTCTTATTTTTCTTCTCTAAATAAAATTGAGTGGTAGTATTCGTGGTAATTAGGTAAACTAGAAAACCAATCCTGAGGACGATAATCCGTATTTTTATACACTATATTAAAACTTGACCCGTACACTTGCGGTATTTTATTGCACTAAAATTGCACAACAACTGTCACAGGGTGGAGAGTTTGCATGGATTATAGGAAACTAAATAAAGAAACCAAAAAAGACCATTTCCCTCTACCATTCATTGATCAGATGCTAGATAGAATAGCTGGTAGAGCCTACTACTGCTTCTTAGACGGTTACTCAGGTTATAACCAGATCACTATAGACCCTAAGGATCAAGAGAAGACTACCTTCACTTGCCCTTTTGGAACTTTTCCCTTTCGCAGAATGCCTTTTGGCTTATGCAATGCACCGGCAACTTTCCAAAGGTGCATGTTGGCAATCTTCTCTGATTTGGATGAGTCCATGATAGAGATATTCATGGATGATTTCTCAGTCTTTGGGGATTCATTTACAAACTGTCTAGAGAACTTAGGACAAGTCTTGGCTAGGTGTGAGGAGACCAACCTAGTCCTAAATTGGGAAAAGTGCCACTTCATGGTGGATGAAGGGATTGTCTTAGGTCATAGAGTGTCAAGAGCAGGTGTAGAAGTTGACAGGGCAAAAATTGAAATAATAGAGAAATTGGTACAACCTCAAAATGTCAAGGCCATTAGAAGTTTCTTAGGGCATGCTGGTTTCTATAGAAGGTTCATTAAGGACTTTTCAAAGATCTCCAAGCCTCTATGTGAGCTTCTAGAGCTAAACAAGCCATTCATTTTCTCTAAAGAGTGTGTCCTAGCTTGGAGAACCCTTAAGAAAGCACTAGTCACAGCACCTATTATAGTAGGGCCAAATTGGGATCTCCCATTTGAGATGTTATGTGATGCTAGTGACTATGCTGTAGGGGTGATGTTAGGACAGAAGATTGACAAGTTAACACACCCTGTCTATTATGCTAGTAAGACACTTAATGAGGCACAATGCAACTACACAACCACTGAGAAGGAGATGCTAGCGGTAGTGTTTGCTTGTGAGAAATTTAGGAACTATATTGTAGGCACCAGAACAATTGTGTACACTGACCATTCTGCTTTAAAGTACCTTATGAGGAAGGCTGATGCTAAGCCTAGGTTGATTAGGTGGGTACTGCTGCTGCAAGAGTTTGATCTAGACATTAGAGATAAGAAAGGAAGTGAAAATGTGGTTGCGGATCATCTTTCTAGATTGCAGCATAATTGCGAAAAAATTGCGGAACCCGCAATTTCTGATGCTTTTATTGATGAACATGTCTTTGTATTGACTCATCGTGATAACGATGAGGAACCTTGGTTTGCTGACATTGCTAACTTCCTTGCATCACAGGTACTACCAGCTTTCAAGGGAGGACAAGAGAAGAAGAGGTTCCTTCATGAAGCAAGGAAATTCATATGGGATGACCCCACACTTTACAAAACATGTGCTGACGGCTTGCTAAGGAAGTGTGTTTCAGCTGCTGAGGCGAAGTCTGTGCTGCAGCACTGCCACACAGCTCCTTATGGTGGACACTTTGATGGCCAAAGAACAGCTGCAAAGGTATTTCAGAGTGGCTACTATTGGCCAACGATCTTCAAGGATGCCCACAACTATGCCCACAGCTGTGATGAATGCCAAAGAACAGGTAACCTCAGTCGCAAGGATGAAATGCCTCTCACCTACATCTTAGAGTTGGAGCTCTTTGATGTGTGGGGCATTGACTTCATGGGACCATTTCCCCCATCCTCAGGTAACCTTTACATATTAGTGGCAGTAGACTATGTATCCAAGTGGGTAGAGGCCATAGCATGTCCCAATAATGATGCCAAAACAGTCATAAAATTCTTGCATAGGCACATTTTTACTAGGTTTGGAACACCTCGTGCTATCATTAGTGATGAGGGGACACATTTCATTAATAAGGCTATGGAGAGAGTGTTGGCTAAGTATAACATTAGACATAGAGTAGCCACTCCTTATCACCCACACTCGAATGGTCAGGCTGAAATTTCAAATAGGGAGATTAAGAACATCCTAGAAAAAGTGGTTAAACCTAATAGAAAGGACTGGTCATTTAAACTCGAGGATGCACTCTGGGCATATAGGACTGCATATAAGACACCCCTAGGTATGTCTCCTTACAGACTTGTGTATGGTAAAGCTTGTCATCTTCCATTTGAGTTAGAAATCAAGGCATTTTGGGCGCTAAAAGAGTTGAATTATTGCGTGACCGATGCGGGAACGTTGCGGTCTCTGCAATTACATGAGCTTGATGAGCTTAGACATATGTCTTATGAAAATGCCAAAATGTATAAGGAAAAGACCAAGATTTGGCACGACAGTAGACTTAGGATCAAGGACTTTAAGAAAGGCCAACTTGTTTTATTATTTAACTCACGATTGAAATTATTTCCAGGCAAACTTAAGTCTAGATGGTCAGGTCCGTTTGTAATTACTAATGTGTTTGTTCATGGTGCCATCGAGATAAAGAACCTACAGCAAGGTCAACCATTCATGGTTAATGGTGCAAGGTTGAAGCACTACTATGAGGAAGGAGATGTGAAGACTCTCTCGGCCTTCCTCTTGACTGAAGCGTGAAATTAAGAACGAGAGAGGACGAGTGATTGCTGTGCTCGTCAACATGAGGCTCATGCCTTAGTTTATTTTTTGCGATTTTCCGGTTATCGTTTGTGTATAAGTTTGTATGATTTTAATTACGAATTTGATGTTGATTTTATTTCTTTTTGTAGGGAATCAATAGAGGGAATCAAGGAGATTAAATCCAGCTTTAAAAATCAAGAAGATATTGGGCCAAATCAAAGATACGGTTGAGCAAAGATTGACATTTAAATGGAAAAAATCTCCAACGGTCACTAGAATTGCGCTGGATTTGCAGGATCCGCAAAAATATAGCCGTTGGGATTTTTCCGTTTTCTTTATATCCGTTGAGACGCGCGTTGATCTATACGATTTCCCAAGTATCTGAACTCCAAGAAATCTGCGTTTCTCTTCATCTGTGATTCTTCTCTCCAAACCTCCACGATTCAACAATGGTGCTCACGAGGGCTGAAAGATCTGCGGCCAAGAAGAAGGCTGACGATGCTGAAACGGCTGCGAGAGACGCACTGCTTGCCTTGGCTGAGGCTGATGCTGCGCGAACTGAACGACTTCCCAAACTTCCGATTCGCAAGAAGAAGTGGAAGGTCGTCACAGAGATACCTGCTGGACCCTCTGAACCAGCAGGCACACCCAAGAAGCGCAAGTGGAGTATGGTTGTGGCCGAGGAAGGAATCAAGAACAAGACTCCCTTTGTGGAGAGTCAAGAACGAGGCCAGCCATCCCACGAGACAGCCGAGCGCAGCCCTTCACCATCTCCACCGGTTCAAAGCCCTGAGCTCTCCTCATCGCCACCAGCGCAGAGCCCTGAGCTGCCGTCATCACCGCAGAGTTCTGCACAGACCCCTACAGCAGCGCAGAGCACCACTCCGTCGTCCACTTCTCCACGGCCTGACCCTGAATTCCCATATGGGGAGTACCAAGAATCGACGCAGGGCAGTGGGGAAGCTGAGGAAGAAGAGGTCTTCTCTCCGTTGAGGGAAGCCAGCCTTGAGAGTCCTGCGCAGAAGGATGACTCTATGGAAGAAACACTGGGGGCTTGCCTCCAGCAGATCACCACAAAGGCGAGGTTGAAGAAGAAGAAGGCTGCCAAGAGTATCAAAGCCAAACGGTCCAAGAAATCAAAGAAAAAGAAAGCCAAGAGGGCGCTAGCATCAGAGGGAGAGAGTGCTGAGCCATCGCTCAAGAAGCTCAAGATTGAGGCTGCTGAATCAGCCAAACCAAAGGACAAAGGGAAGGCCAAGCTTTACCCTGAAGATGAGCCTCAGTCAGTGAGGTATGTGTCTTCTGACGCTGAGTCTAGAGGCATGGAGCTGAGGAAGCGAGAGCTGCTGCACGAGAAGGGCTTCCTCGACAGACCTGCTGACCTGCCGCAATTCTTGCGCGCAGGCATTTCGAATCACAACTGGGAGGAGTTGTGCAGACCACCCAATCCGGCTTACACAAGCATGGTGTATGACTTCTACGCCAACCTAAGGAATTCTGAGGAGGGGTTGTCTGTGGTCAGGGGGGTAGAAGTGGACTTCTCAGCAAAAGCCATCAACGAAGCCTATGGCCTAAAAGGCCAAAAACATACTGACTATGCGAGGATTGTTGATGAGCCTACTGAAGCCGTCCTGGAAGAGGCCATTCGGACCATTGGCCAGCCTGAAGCATCCTGGACCGTGTCACGCAATGGGAGGCACACTCTCATGAGTGCCAACCTCACAGCTAAGGCGGCTGTATGGTTTTCCTTCGTGAGAAGGAAACTATCCCCAGTGACTCATGAGACCACCATCAACCAGAGCAGATCGCTGCTGATCTATGCAATCATGCGAGGTCTCACGATCAACGTGGGTGAAGTCATGTCAGCTGCCATTGCTGAGTGCGCCAAGAAGGGTAAGGGCCCATTGTTTTTCCCTAATACTATAACTAAACTCTGTTTGCTTGCAGGGGTTCCCATTGAGCGAATGGAGCAGCAGATGGCTTACACAGGCCACTTGGAGCTACCTGCTGGCTTGAGGCTAAAAAGGAAGGGGAACATGGAATTCGAGCTGGATAGGTTGGCTGCTGATCAGTCGCTGTCCATGGCTTGCCTGATGGATATGCAGAAGAGGATGGCTCAATGGGCCACTTATGCACAGGCACGGGACAAGGAAGTTGCTGACCAACTTGGATGCATCTTCCCTGATTTTCCCACGAATCTCCTGAATCCATGGGTGCCTCCACGACCACGACGGCCTGATGAGGATGAAGACATCTGAGTGCTGGTTTGAATTGCACTCAAGGGAGTATTGTTGTTCCCTTACAATAAAAAAATCTGCTTTCTGTTAGACCATGTGAATTATGCTGTTTTTAGTTAATATATTAATTTGTTTTAGTTGCTTAGTTTTAAGTTTTTAAATTGTTTAGTGTAGTCTGATGATAGCTGAGTAGGTAGGTTAGTTTAGTTTTATTTTTGTAGAGCTTGAGTGACGGGAAAGAAGCATGCTTAAGGGCCTTAATCACTGTTATATCTGCCCTGTATCTATTGCGAAATAATTGCGGGATCCGCAATTTTTATTACTGAATGCATGTTTTGGACTGTCTGTTTAGCTAGGCTGTGATCTGTTTAAATTCTATCTTTTGTTGCTATCATGACTACCTTGTATAGCTTATCTTAAAGCATGCTGGATGAGTGTCAAAGGACACCCGTTGATAGTTTAAATTAACCTCTGAAAAGCTCAGCATGCATAGCTTTAAGTCCTTACCTGTCTGTTTTTTTCAATTTTCTGCTGCTGTGATATTTTCTTTTAGCATGTTCTGTCTATGCCTAGGGCTTTTAGATTCTCTTTGTTTTCCCTTAGACTAGATGCTTCTAGGACAAGTTTGGGGGTGTGCCACCTCAGACACTCATTAGGGACAATGAGTAGTTAAAGTTTGGGGGAGGCCACCCTAGGCCTGGGAACATTCCTCTCTCCCTTAAAACATAAGCATTCTTCTTCTCATTGACAAAAATAATGAACTGAAAAAAAAAAATGAAAAATAGAATAAAGAGGGGAGTCTCTCTTAGGTTGCTGAGTAATCAGTGCCAAGTGTGTAACCCACAAGTGGCATTGCATCAAAAGGCAACCAAAGGAAAGGCTCCACCTGAGAAAGAAAAAAGGAAAAAGTAGGGAAGAAGAATGTATACCTAGGAGTTGCAACTTTGTGGCTTAGATGTCCTATTTAAAAAGAACTCTGATCCTCAATTAGCTAAGAGCAAAGTTGTAGCTTGTAGGGTTGTTTAGGGAGATGAGTGTACATCCAATGTAGTGATGCCAGGGTTTAGGTTGTTCTCTAAAAGTACTACTGTTACCATTAATACTAAGACTGGCATGACTCTAAGGAATCCTAGGTAGCTCATAAGTATAAACTAGAAGCATGTACTGAGTCTGGGGTAAAGCTAGGTAGAATTTGAAACCTTAGGGATAGTGGCATTATATGACAAAAGCAGGTAGATCAGTTGTAGGGAGTTAATAAAAACAGTAGGAGTATTAGGCATGCGAAATCAGAAGAAGCTAGATGAGAGGGTAGTTTTAAGCTTAGAAGTGTGTCACAGGACAGCACTGCTATGGATAAGAATATAGGGGAGTTAGTAAGTGGTTAAAGAAGAAGAATTAGCAGCCTAGGAAAGTCCTTAGATTGCTCGAGGACAAGCAAAACCTTAAGTTTGGGGGTGTGTTACGTCTCCAAAAGTGACCTTTTTAGGACTTAATTATCTTAGAAAGATGTTCACTCTTAGGTGTTTTTGATAGCATTTAGCCTAAACCTATGCTTAAATATGAGATTTAGAAGAAGGTAGCTAAATTAGGACTTATGTACAATAGGAAAGAAAAGGGTTGAAAACCGAAGGAAAAGAATGAAAAACAAGCATTGCGACAGCATTGCGGAAACATTGCTGAAACCGCAATGTTTCAAGTGAAAACCGTAAGTTGACTGATCTTTTTCTGTTAATTTCCGTTATTTCAGGGATTCGTTCTTTCTCCTCCATCCATTCTGAAGTACGACGTTGAAGATTGATGGTTCTCCTTGGCCCAAATACACCTGCAGATTGCTATAAAAGGGGGTCAAAGTCGAGGGTTCAAGCATCATCCGAAAGCGTAGAAGTCTTCTCGCAGCTCCATCTTTTCTCCTGTCGTTCTTCTCTGTCTGTTGGTGTGAGAGTCTCAGCTGTTGGAGTCGACAATCTGATAGGAAGGAGAGAACATTCATCTTCTTTCCCGATTGGATTCATCTAAGCAAAGCTATTCTTTCATCCCCTTCAGCCGAGGCATCTGCAACTAGGCGCTTACGCTCGTTTTTATGCTTTCTGTCTTTATTTCCATTTTCCAGCTTTAGTTTGTTGTTGTTTCCTTTCTTGTAACTAGATCAGTCCATTTCGTTGTGTTCTGTCTTTCTGTTATGCACTTTAAGTTCCTCTTCTTGTCCATTCAAACAATCAAGTAATCAAAGCATAATTATTATTTCACAAGTTTTCCATCTTCTGCTGCTACGGTCTTTCCCTACTGTTTTAAGTATATTTCTCTTCTAAGCATGTTTCCTTCATCTCTTATTTCTGTTTACCCCATATTCATGAGTAACTAAGTCACATAGGGGCATGCTAATGACAATACTATAGGCTAAAAAACGTGAACCAAGCATGTAGGATAGCTCTCGAAGCATTGATTGTATGTAAGCTTCATCCCACGGGCAATTTCGATTGGCCATCCATTTTGTCCAAAGAACTCCTAACCTCTGGAAGGAGTAAGAGTTCAGAGTCGTACACTCATGCTAGCCTTTCAAGGTAGCCAGAAAACGACCTAGGAATAGGCGTTTTCCTAGTACAAACCATAACTTTCTGCTTTAACAAGATGCTTAAGACCTTACTTGGACATGAGTAAACTAAAGAATCTAATGCATGGAATCGGACGATACATGAGATTGAGTGAGTTTGATGCATAGAGAGTTGATCCAATGCTTGAGGATCGTAAGAAAAAGCCTATAGAGGAGTCGTTAGTAGCCCTTGTTTCTCCATTTTACATACTTTCGCGGTTGTTAGAATTGCGGTAGAATTGCTGTTTCCGCAATTCTGCTTAAGTTACAACTCTGTCTAGCTGTTTTTGTCTTCGTTTATTACTCTCGTCTCTTTTCATTTGAGTTTAACTTTGACTTGCATTTGTTTATGTTGCTACCCTCTACGTATTCAGTAGGAAATAGACAATTTAAAACCAATTCTACCCCATCAATTCCACCCCTTCTTCCTTATCTTTACACTTCATGATTAACTTATAATAAATCTCTGTGGGAAAACGAATGAAAAAATACTTACTACTTGCTATAAGATCATGTATGCTTGCATGTTCTGAGTGCTCTCTCTCTCTTATTGCCTAATTATTTTAACACATTGAGCACGCAACATCGCCCCACCATTTTATCAATGAAGGGTATGGGAAAATGGTCTTTCCTAGTTACATCGTTTAACTTCCTAAAGTCAATACACATGCGCCATCCATTTTGAATCCTTTTTGGTACCAATTCATCATTTTCATTTTTAACCAAAGTTATCCTAGTCTTTTTAGGAACTACGTGAATCGGGGTAACCCACTAACTATCAGAATGGGATAAATGATACATGCATCAAACAGTTTGATGATCTCCGCTTTGACCACTTCCTTCATGACTGGGTTAAGTCTTCTTTGAGGTTCTCTAGAGGGTTTTGCTCCTTCCTCCAACCGGATTTTGTGCATGCATAAGGATGGACTTAATCCATGCAAGTCAGCTAAAGTCCATCCCATGGCGAGTTTATGCTTCTTCAGTAATTCCACCAGTTTCTCCTCCTGCTCCACTGTAAGCTCATTTGAGATGATAACAGGCAATGTTTCAGCATCTCCCAAGTACACGTACTTTAGATGATCTGGTAAATCTTTGAGTTCCAATGTAGGAGCTTGCAATAGAAAGGGCAACAATTTAGGCGATTTAACAGAATCTTCCAAAGCAAAAACAGGTTGTTCGCATAATTCAGTTAAAAGGGATTCACATGATTCTACTTCATCAAAAAATCCAGCAAACATCAATGGGTCATTCCCATCCTCATCAGACATGCATGTGTCCTGTGCTAACGATTCAAACAAGTCTACTTCACAAATCGAGTGTATGTCATCATTGTGCTTCATGGAATTGAAAACACTAAATTCAAACACTTCACCATCATATTCAACAGACAAGATTCCTTCATGCACATTAATTTTTGTCCTAGCAGTTTTCATGAAAGGTCTCCCTAACAACACAGAGGCAGAAAATCGGGCATTCTCATCCATATTCACAATATAGAAATCAACAGGAAAAATCAACTCTTTGACTTGTGCTAACACATCCTCTACTACTCCTAAGGGGTGAATTGAAGACCTATCAGCTAATTGAATTACGACACTAGTTTCTTGGAACTCATTCAATTCAAGCTATTTATACAGAGAATAAGGCATGACATTTATCGAGGCTCCAAGATCTAACATTGCACGCTCAATTTTCTTCTCACCTATTACGCAAGGTAAAAGAAACATACCTGGACCCTGGCATTTTTCGGGCATGTTTTTTGTGAGCAAAGCTGATACATTCTCACTTACCACCACTCTTTCGTTGCTTTTCGCCTTCCTTTTCTTGGTGCACAATTCCTTAAGAAATTTTGCATACCTTGGGATTTGATTAATGGCGTCTAGCAAAGGAATGTTGATTCCTACTTTCTTGAGCGTGTCCAAAATGTCTTCATCCTTGTCCTTCTTAGAGGGGTCTCGCCAACCTACTAGAGAAAGGCGCCTTAGGAATATAAGATTTCATCAATAAAGTGGGATCGGAACATACCGGACTTCTCGGAGATGTTGCCTCCTTTTCCACCACAAGTTCCTCAACTCTCTCTTCGCGCTCAACCAGAACAGGGCGCGGAGTGATCTCCTTCCCATTCCTGAGAGTGATAACATTCAGGCTTTCTGCTGCTCGGGTTTCCATCTTACCCATCCTCTTGGTTACTTCGGTCATTGTCTCGCTTAGACTTTGAAATGTCTCACCAAGATTTTGAAACTGCACCTGAGTTTGTCTATGCAGTGCTTGATTTGACTTCACAAAAGATTCCATCATCTCCTCGATTGATTTACCTAAACAGAAGAATGGATCGATGATGAGTTTTCTTCCAATTTAAGTACAACGCTACATACCTGAGACATCTGGGCTCTAAGCTCTTTCATTTCGCTTGAGAGGCGAGCTTGCTCGTCCGTTACACTTCCATACTGCTGGAGGTTTTATAGCTCCAAAAGAGAGATATTATTTACTCCCTAATTATAGCTAAAACCATGCTCAATATTGATTAAAATGCCTTTTTGTAGGTGAACTCATGGTCGAGAGCTCGAGGAGTCCGAGGACGTGTTTCGGGGCTTAAAGCGACGTTTTAGAGCTTCATGGATGCATCGGGAGTGAAGGGGCTTGAAGAATTGAAGAAATGGAAAAAAATTGCCATGGAAAGGCAATTTTTGGCCACCAAACCCGAGAGCAAGCGTTGAGCGGCAGCGTCGAGACGCTTGGCCGAGAGTCTCGACGTTGCCCCGACATCTTCCAAAAATTGACGAGTGCCCCATCGTCGAGCGCGCGCGCTCAACGCTCGTTCAACGCTACCAGCGTCGAGACGCTGTCCGAGCGTCTCGATGCCACCCCCCGCGCGCGCGCTGCCAACTTAGGGCGCAGCGTCGAGACGTTGTCCTAGCGTCTCGACGCTCCGACGGCTTTAAAGCCTTCTTCTCCGATTTTTGGCCGCAATTCTTGATCCCATTTTCGATTTCCACCATTGTTTAAGCTCGGGTGGGAGCTCCAAACGCCATTTTCTTCCCTTTTCTCTTCAATAAAGCTTCAACATTAAGTATTTCTCTTGATTTGCACAACAGGGAGCTAAGGTAAGTGCTCTAATTCGAGTTTAGGCGTTGTCTTGATGCATTAGGGAGGGTTTAGCTTTAATTTTCCAGCTTGTAATTCTGAGTTTCTTGCATGTTTTTCCTTTGTTTGAATCCCATGAGCATGTATGACTGATTAGGAGTGACGCCCGAGTCCTTATGCATGTTTTACCGTTAAAGATTAGGACGTATAATTGCCTCAATCGCTAGGTAACAAGGGTCTAAGCGTGACTAATTAATTCTAACCTAAGTGACAGTAGGAGAATAGAATTAATTAACGTTTGCACGATATACTTAGGGAAAGAAGAGAAATCGCGCCAATTGGTCGAGTTCTCGATCAATTGGTTCGTCGCGATATTACCCGTTACTGTTCTTTGATTGGTTTAGGCTTGATCAACTTAGATTAATTAATGAGCATGTTTAATTAGAATTGCATTTTTCTAATTAATTCATTGGGATGTTTGCTACGGAAACGAGCAAACATTTCGCGCCCATGAAATTAAATTACTACGCATGATTAGAATCCCTATGATCTAAGCGCATCAAGATAAATCCCGATCCCTCGGATTAGGAGCACGTGTTACATTTATTTTTCCGCTTTTTACTTTTCGCATTTATTTTTCCGTTAGTTTAATTTTTACTTAGTTTAGTTTTAATTAACTCCCCCTTTTACTTTATTTTGAGTTTTAGTTTAAAAAGACAAATAGAAATTAGTTAAGAGAGGTTGATTTAGGTTCCCTGCGGATCGACCCGTTACCACTAGCTGCAAAGCTTAGTAGTTTCGGTATTTATAAATTTTATTTTGGCAAGCCTCGACAGCTTGAACTTTGGAGTACATTCAAAAGTGCTCTACCAAAATTGGCGCCGCTGCCGGTGAACCATTTAATTTCTCTTAGTTAAATTTTATTTGTTAGAAAAATAAAAAAATATATATATATTTTTTTTTCTTGTGTCTTCTCGTTTAGCATGACAGATTATCCATTTGATTATTGGGGACAAGTTTCAAGTTATGAAGATGAAAGAACTCCTCCGAATTCTTGCCAAAGAATGTCATTGGAGCAGATGGTTGACAATTTAGTCAACAGCACGCTCCAATTCGAGCAGGGAATGCGCCAGTCTCGCCTAGAGACTGAAGTTGAGCTGCAAGGAATGAAGGAGCAACAAAATCAATTCCCTCAGAATCTCTTCCAAGGTATGTCGCTGGAACTAATGGTTAATGAATTAGTTGATAGCACTCACCAATATTCGCAGGCAATGCGCGAGGCTCGGTTTGAAGCCAAGCTCCGAGAAGCGAATGAGCAAATAAGCCGTTTGCTCAATCCAGCGAAGGAATTGGAGGGTGAAGAAGATCATCCAGTTGAGCATACCACTGAGGAGAGGTTCTTTGAGGAAATATACTCTGATGGTGATGATGAAATTGAGATTGCTCCGCCATGCGAAGATGAGATCGGTGACATTAAGGAAGAGGTCGAGCCTAGTCCCGAGGAGGATGTTCAGGTGATAGAGTTTGAGGCTGACAAGTCTCTGTCTGTTTTATTTCCTGAAATTTCCTCTATTGATGCATGCTTTCTTCCTTATTCTTCTGTTGAGTCTTTTATTTGCGTTGAGTCAGTTGAGTCTTATTTTGTTTTATTTCGGTCTGTTGAGTCTTTATTTTTCCCATATATTAAAAATACAAAAAGATAACAACTCTGTCCGGCTGCCTACAAAAGTCGAAGAGCTTGCTTCTCTTAGCAGGCTTTGTTGATTCAAGGAAGAAGGGGTCGAAGAAGTACGAAAATTTTTACGTACCCTGACAGAGAGGAGGACACGTCGAGCATAACGACGTTAAAAAATTGCGCTTCTTGGGAGGCAACCTATGAGTATTTTAAAATTCATGTTTTTACTTTTAGTTTTTATTTTCCTAGCTTAGCTTTTTCTTGCTTTCTTTTGTAGGAGTTTTGTGGCCTAAGGATCGGGACAGTGGGCGAAGACTACGCTGCTCCAACCGACAACCTAAAAAAATTCAGGGGATTTTATGTTCCCTTAAAATTTTGTAGTTTTAACTGCTTAGTCTGAAGTGTGATACATAGAGGATTATGTATCATTTTAGGTTGGGGGTGGAGTTGTCTGTTGGATGGATTTCTGTAGTTGTTGAGCTGTGGAGATTCTAAATTTGAAGTGCTGTTGTTTGCTGTTGCATGTTGTTCGATGAGGACAATCTAGGAAATGCTTTTAAATTCTTCGTAGTTGCATATCTAGAAAAGCATGAGATTGTATGTGTTAGTTGAGCATTTTTCAAAAAAAATTAAAAATTTTATGTTGCTCCCTTGCATCTATCGAGCACTTAGCAATCTATTCTTTGTTCTGTAGGCTTAGAATAATCTTATGTAGCCTGAAATCATGTTGTCACCCTGAAAGGCACCTCTAGGGAAGGCTTGATGCATGATAGGTTGTAATAGGTTAATCGAGATTATAGCGAAGCTATTGCCTAGGTAAAAAAAAGTAAGCATGAAAATAAAAACTCTAGAGTTGCTTCTCCTACTTGTGTTGCCCGTGTAATGAGGGGCGATCGTGTAACCCACGGTTGTCACTGCATGAAAGGGGAACTAATAGAAGTGAGCAATAGTCCTTAAAAACGTGAAGCTAAATTAGGTTTGACGTGTTAGGCTCTCTTGGAGAAGCAAAAGAAAAGAAAAAAAAAAGGGTGAATCAAAAGAAATAAAGAGTACAAAGTATTCAAGAAAAAAGAAAATGTTTAGGCATTTTAATTTGTTACTCTCTTGATTGTTGAAAAGTCATTAGACTGTTCTTTATTGCTAGAAGTAGGGGAAAAACAAGATGTAGGTTGCATATGGTTTTCCGGGTCTAATAGAGCTAGAATAGGTTGGCTATACACACACGCACGTAGGGGAGTAACAGTTGAATTTTTGAAAAGTTCTCAATTAATGCATGCAATTGATTGTTCTCTTTTTGTTGCAAATGTCTTGCTTTTAAAAGTGTTGAAGTTAGAGTCGATGCATGCAATTTTAGACTTTAGTGATAATTTAGAATAGCCTTGCTCGAGGACTAGCAAGATTTAGGTTGGGGGTATTTTGATAGCTCCAAAATAGAGCTATTATTTACTCTCTAATTATAGCTAAACCCATGCTCAATATTGATTAAAATTCCTTTTTGTAGGTGAACTCATGGTCGAGAACTCGAGGAGTCCGAGGACGTGTTTCGGGACTTAAAGCGACGTTTTAGAGCTTCATGGACGCATCGGGAGTGAAAGGGCTTGAAGAATTGAAGAAATGGCAAAAATTGCCATGGAAAGGCAATTTTTGGCCACCAAACCCGAGAGCAAGCGTTGAGCGGAAGCGTCGAGACGCTGGCTCAACGCTGCTCAGCGTCGAGACGCTGCCCAGACATCTTCCGAAAATTGACGAGCGCCCCAGCGTCGAGCGCGCGCGCTCAATGCTACCAGCGTCGAGACGCTGTCCGAGCGTCGAGACGCCACCCCGCGCGCGCGCGCTGCCAACTTAGGGCGCAGCGTCGAGACGCTGTCCTAGCGTCTCGACGCTCCGACGGCTTTAAAGCCTTCTTCTCCGATTTTTAGCCACAATTCTTGATCCCATTTTCGATTTCCACCATTGTTTAAGCTCGGGTGGGAGCTCCAAACGCCATTTTCTTCCCTTTTCTCTTCAATAAAGCTTCAACATTAAGTATTTCTCTTGATTTGCACAACGGAGAGCTAAGGTAAGTGCTCTAATTCGAGTTTAGGGGTTGTCTTGATGCATTAGGGAGGGTTTAGCTTTAATTTTCCAGCTTGTAATTCTGAGTTTCTTGCATGTTCTTCCTTTGTTTGAATCCCATGAGCATGTATGACTGATTAGGAGTGACGCCCGAGTCCTTATGCATGTTTTACCGTTAAAGATTAGGACGTATAATTGCCTCAATCGCTAGGTAACAAGGGTCTAAGCGTGACTAATTAATTCTAACCTAAGTGACAGTAGGAGAATAAAATTAATTAACGTTTGCACGATAGACTTAGGGAAAGAAGAGAAATTGCGCCAATTGGTCGAGTTCTCGATCAGTTGGTTCGTCGCGATATTACCCGTTACTGTTCTTTGATTGGTTTAGGATTGATCAACTTAGATTAATTAATGAGCATGTTTAATTAGAATTGCACTTTTCTAATTAATTCATTGGGATGTTTGTTATGGAAACGAGCAAACATTTCGCGTGCATGAAATTAAATTACTAAGCATGATTAGAATCCCTATGATCTAAGCGCATCAAGATAAATCCCGATCCCTCGAATTAGGAGCACGTGTTACATTTATTTTTCCGCTTTTTACTTTTCGCATTTATTTTTACGTTAGTTTAATTTTTTCTTAGTTTAGTTTTAATTAACTCCCCCTTTACTTTATTTTGAGTTTTACTTTAAAAAGACAAATAGAAATTAGTTAAGAGAGGTTGATTTAGGTTCCCTGCGGATCGACCCGTTACCACTATCTGCAAAGCTTAGTAGTTTCGGTATTTATAAATTTTATTTTGGCAAGCCTCGACAGCTTGAACTTTGGATTACTTCAAAAGTGCTCTACCAAGGTTCCCTGCCATGCTAGATATCAACACTCTAGCCTCTACAGGACTTTTATTCATAAGCGCTCCTCCACTCGCAGTGTCCACCATCTGTCGATCATGCGGACGCAGACCTTCATAGAAGTTCTGAATGAGGACACCTTCTTCTATCCGATGGTGAGGAAAACTCTCGCACAACTTATACTGATCCCAATATACATGTAGAGATTCTCCCACCTCTTGGGTAATCCCATAAATTTTCTTCCTAATGATGAATGCTTTGGAGGCGGGAAAATACTTTTCCAAGAAAAGTTCTTTCAGCTCGTTCCATGTGGAAATGGATCCTGAGGGTAGGTAGTTGGTGGACGGATTTTTGAATATCCGCTTAATCTCAAGCTGTCGAGGCTTGCCAAAATACGATTTATAAGGCCTATGACCAAGGCTTTGCAGCCAGTGGTAACAGGGTCGATCCAAGGAATAGGAGAGTTGAATTTACTAGTGAAATTGGGATTTGATTGATTAATTGGTAACGGGGGGTTTTATCATGCAAATATGAAATAATGAGAAAGCTAACGGAGAAAGGAAATAATAAGAAGAGAACGTGTGCACGGTTTGGGGAGTCTCGGGGTCAATTGTTAGACAAATACAACTTATCATTTAATTCTAATAGCATGGAATTCAGTTTACTAAGCACGCGGACGACTACCAGAGAAGCCCCAAAGTAGCCGACTCCATGGATTTTAATTAGGCCACACAGTCCTAATTACACGTTATCTAATCTCACATTAAGATGATCAGTCCTAAGATGAATTTAGACAGTCACTAGCTAACCGCGACGAACATTCGGGCGTGAATTCTAATTGCTAGTAGGTTGCCCGCAAACGCTGTATGCAACCAACAATTATCCTACCCGACCCGATACTTCGATTTAGTTCTATTTACCTGTGTTACTTAGTCGAGCAGTGAGAGGCACGGCATCGCTACTCTTTAACATACACAACATGCGAAACTACCCGAGTGTCAATCAACGTATTTTAGCATGCGCGTTGGATTAAGCAAAGTAAATAGATGCAATGTAAACAGAACCAATATGCAAAATCATACTCAGATTATCAAAGCAATAATGTCTAACAAAATTCCCCTAAACAAATCCCAAACCGTCACCCTTACCTTAGCCGCTCATGGCGCGGTTCGTCAATCCCGCTCCACCAACGACCATGGAAGAGTTCATCTACCTATTACAAAGGAAAGTGGAGCTCGCTCGCATGCCAACAATGGCGGAGCTCCACGGAATATAGAGAGAAAACGGGGAAGAAGAAGAGTGGAATCGCCGGAATCGCTTGGGAGAAGAAGAAGAAAAAGCTTATGAAAAAAGTGCAGAAAAATCGTCTTTTAGCTACTGCCTTCGTCGTAGCGTCGAGACGCTGGGCCTAGCGTCTCGACGCTGTGCCCTAAGTAATCCGCGCGCGCGCGCGCTGGCGTCGCGACGCAAGGCCAGCATCGCGACGCTGCCCCGATGAATTTCCTGCGCGCGCCTCCTCCGGAGCGTCTCGACGCCAAGCAGGGTCTCGACGCCAGGGCAGCGTCGAGCTAGCGTCTCGACGCTATCACTCGACGCTTGCTCTCGGGTTTTTCCAGCGTCGAGCCAGCGTCTCGACGCTATAGCTCGACGCTGGCTCTCGGGTTTGGGGCTGATGCAATGCCTCTCCAAGGCTGTTTTGGCCCGTTTCTTCACGGAACAAGTTCCCCTCTTCCCGATGCATTCCCGGGGCGCTAAAACTCTGCTTTAAGCTCTCGAACATGCCCAACGGACGCACGAGCTCTTTGCCACTTTTCTCCTACAAAAGAGATACATTTAATCAATTGGAAGCGGCCTTTAGCTATGATTAGGACGTATTTAATAGCTCCAAAATGGAGTTATCAAACACCCCCAACTTAAACATTGCTAGTCCTCGAGCAAGCACTACAAAGACATTGACTCTAAGGACGCGCTTACATGCATTCTAACTCAAACCTCCATGCATATGAAATTTGAAACACGAGTATAATCATGGAAGCATTTTGTTCATGTATTAACTAGGACATATCAAAAATTAACTCTTGCCCCCTAACGTGTGTGTGTGCTAGACAACCACTCCTAAACTCACGTAAACCCGGAAAACCAACATGCAACGCACATCCCATTTTCCCCCTACTTCTAGCGTTTAAGAACAGCTACACTTGACTTACACGAGAGAGAGAAACAAATTAAGAGACCTAATTATTTTCTCATTCTTTTTCTTTCTTTTCAAAAGTACTTTGTACTCTTTTATTTTGGGTTCTTTGAACCAACCTTTCATTTCTTTTTCCTTCCTACTCGAGTTGCCTAACACGTCAAATTCATGCATAAAACTTCACGTTTTTAAGGGCTAACGCTCACTTCTTTTAAGCGCTTAAAAAGAAGGAGGAGCGCCTCGAGAGGAATTTTTCTATCAAACATGCTTTTCTATTTTTTTTTTATATATTAGGCTAAGCACATGCTTCCTCAATTAATTAGCTACTAACTCTCATGCAACAAGCTACCTAAGGGTGCCTTTCGGGGTGACAACGAGAATTAGCTAAACATGCGATAGACTAAGCTTACGGAATCTAGGGAGAGGTTGCTAAGTGCGCGATAAGTGCAAGGGAGCAACAGAAAAAATTTTAAAATTTTTGACATGAACCTAAGAAACACAAAACTCATGCAAAAACTCGATTATGATCATGCTCAGATTTCCAACATGCATTTCCTAGGCTATCACAGTCAGAAAACAGTAAACAGAGTCCCAAGCACTTCAATATCTTTATAACACTTCTCAACAAACTACACATGCACATCCATCGGACTACTCCACCCCCAACTTCAAAATTTGGCATTGTCCTCAATGCCAACCAGTCAGATACAATAAAGTAAAAGGGAAGCAGAAATACACTTCCCTGACTCTTGGTGAAGCTGGCGAGGGCGAGGAAGCGGCGCACGAACGCATCAGAGCCCAAAATTGTCTTCTCTTCCTTGATTCCCTAAAAAAAACAGCAAGCTAATTAATACTAAAAAGCAATAAAACTAAACTAAAGCATAAAAACAGTTCAACACTCGGGTGCCTCCGAGAAGCGCAGAATTTTTAAAGTCGGTTGCTCGACTGTATTCTCTCGACAGACTCATCCATAGTCTGTAGGTGCGGGGGACGATCCAGACTTGTCCTTGGCCACACCTTCTCTGCCATCCACCTGAAAAACATTTTGCACTCTTCGTGCCTCGGGCACGTGAATATCAGACATGTTAGTGCAAAAATCAGCATCATTATCACACACATTTAAATCAGAAATTTTAACAGAGACATGGGAACCATCCCTCAAGCGCGAGGGTAGACTCCCATTCTCATCATGCTCACAAACAACAGAAACATTCTCATCATTCACAAACGATTTCGATGCATTTATAATAAACTCGTTCACCGTTCCATCAAATTCTACAGACAAAGCACCCCTATCAACATCTATCTTGACCTTAGCGGTCTTCATAAATGGGCGGCCTAGTAAAATAGAAGAGGAAACATGCGAAGAATTCTCATTCATGCTCAGCACATAAAAATCGCATGGAAACAGTAAGTCTTTTACTTTGACTAAAACATCCTCAATCTTCCCTAAAGGATGCACACAAGATCGATCGGCTAGTTGGATAACTATATTGGACTCGATTAAAGTACACAGTTCAAGCTCTTTAAAAACATCATAAGACATGACATTAATCGAGGCACCGAGATCTAACATGGCATTTTCAATGAATTTAGTACCAATAGTGCATGGGATAGAAAACATACCAGGATCGATGCACTTCGGTGGAAGATTACCTTGGAAGATTGCGGAGACGGTTTCTTTCTTCGTCTCGTCGCTTTTTCTCGACATTCTCTTACTCGTGCACCACTTCTTGAGAAACTTGGCGTACTTTGGCACTTGGCTTACGGCCTCAAGAAGTGGGATGTTGACCACCACCTTTTGGAAGGTTCGAAGGACCTCCGCATCCTCGGTCTCCAAAGTAGGCTTCGCAAGCCTACTCGGGAATGGTGCTCTGGCAACATCCTCAGGTACACTGACCTTCTCATTTCTTTTCTCATTCTGAGACTCAGGAGCAGTCGGGGCGGACTTGTTCAGGCTGTCCGTGGCTTCCTTCGCAGCTCTGGTGGAAAGTGACTTCCCACTGCGCAGCTGAATGGCACTCACGTTTTCACATGAGTTTACTGTAGTTTGGGAAGGAAGCTTCCCCGAGCTCTTGCTCTCAATTTTACTGATAGACACCGCCATCTGTGTCAGCTGCTTGTTCAAATTTTGCAGCTCTGCCTTGTGAGAATTAAGCTCCTCGCGAGCCTCTTTCTGGAACTGGCTGGTGCTAGTCACGATGGTCCTGACCATCTCTTCAAGTGAGCTGGAGGAGCTCGAAGCTTGAGCCTGGGTGGAAGAATTAGGCCTATCCTGAGACTGGCCTTGGAAACGAGTCTGTCCTTCCCTATTCCCATAGCTGAAATTAGGATGGTCGCGCCAACCGGGGTTATAAGTGCTAGCATATGGATCATACTTCCTTGGGTTGGAAGCATACCCCCCGATCGCGTTGACCTCCGCCTCTTCGCGGTGTCCTCCAACAATTTTCTTCAACATACTACCTATCTCGGCCACCTGGGCCCTCATTTCAGACATCTCATGGCTCTGAGCCACGCTGTGCACTTGTCCTTGCCCCCTGATCCCAAACTGCTGCGAATTTGTAGCCATATTTGCAATGAGCTGCTTGGCCTCAACTGGGGTCTTGTCAATAAGAGCCCCTCCACTCGCTGCATCGATCATCTGCCTATCGTGGGGCGTCATCCCCTCATAAAAATACTGTATGAGCAGCTGATCGGCGATCTGGTGGTGTGGGAAACTCGCGCACAGGCGCCCAAAGCGTTCCCAATACTCATGCAGGGACTCACCTACATCCTGGGTGATCCCATAAATCCTCTTCCGCAGAGTGGTGGCTAAGGATGCGGGAAAGTATTTCTCCAAAAATACCCGCTTCATATCCTGCCACGTGGTGATGGATCCGGAAGGCAAATAGTACAGCCAATCCTTGGCCTTATCCTTGAGCGTAAAGGGGAATGCCCTCATATTCAGCTGCTCTTCCGTGACCCCTGCGGGCTTCATCCCCGCGCAGACGCAATGGAATTCCATCAAATGCTTGTTCGCGTCCTCACCTGCATTGCCATGGAAAGAAGGTAACTGGTGAATTAAACCAGATTTCAACTCGAAGTTACCTGCTACCACGGGGTAGTTAATGCACAAGGGCTGCAGGTTCAGGTCTGGCGCTGCCAGCTGCTTAAGCGTCCGTGGCGCTTCACCTTGCGCCATCTCGTCAAATAAGAAGGGATTGCCTTCTTCTCTTTCCAACGTTCCTTGCCCCTCCCGGGCTTCTCTACGTAACCGCCGCTCCTCTCTGTCAATCTCAGGAATATACTACAAACTACCCTCAGAGGAACGGGTCATACACAAACAAAAATCTAAACATACAAATTACAAACAAGAAAAAATTTTCAGTCGACCATCAATGAATCAAATTCAAACTTCAATCATAAATTCAATCAATTGCCTATTCCCCGGCAACGGCGCCAATTTTGGTGGACGGATTTTTGAATATCCGCTTAATCTCAAGCTGTCGAGGCTTGCCAAAATACGATTTATAAGGCCTATGACCAAGGCTTTGCAGCCAGTGGTAACAGGGTCGATCCAAGGAATAGGAGAGTTGAATTTACTAGTGAAATTGGAATTTGATTGATTAATTGGTAACGGGGGGTTTTATCATGCAAATATGAAATAATGAGAAAGCTAACGGAAGAAGGAAATAATAAGAAGAGAACGTGTGCACGGTTTGGGGAGTCTCGGGGTCAATTGTTAGACAAATACAACTTATCATTTAATTCTAATAGCATGGAATTCAGTTTACTAAGCACGCGGACGACTACCAGAGAAGCCCCAAAGTAGCCGACTCCATGGATTTTAATTAGGCCACACAGTCCTAATTACACGTTATCTAATCTCACATTAAGATGATCAGTCCTAAGATGAATTTAGACAGTCACTAGCTAACCGCGACGAACATTCGGGCGTGAATTCTAATTGCTAGTAGGTTGCCCGCAAACGCTGTATGCAACCAACAATTATCCTACCCGACCCGATACTTCGATTTAGTTCTATTTACCTGTGTTACTTAGTCGAGCAGTGAGAGGCACGACATCGCTACTCTTTAACATACACAACATGCGAAACTACCCGAGTGTCAATCAACGTATTTTAGCATGCGCGTTGGATTAAGCAAAGTAAATAGATGCAATGTAAACAGAACCAATATGCAAAATCATACTCAGATTATCAAAGCAATAATGTCTAACAAAATTCCCCTAAACAAATCCCAAACCGTCACCCTTACCTTAGCCGCTCATGGCGCGGTTCGTCAATCCCGCTCCACCAACGACCATTGAAGAGTTCATCTACCTATTACAAAGGAAAGTGGAGCTCGCTCGCATGCCAACAATGGCGGAGCTCCACGGAATATAGAGAGAAAACGGGGAAGAAGAAGAGTGGAATCGCCGGAATCGCTTGGGAGAAGAAGAAGAAAAAGCTTATGAAAAAAGTGCAGAAAAATCGTCTTTTAGCTACTGCCTTCGTCGTAGCGTCGAGACGCTGGGCCTAGCGTCTCGACGTTGTGCCCTAAGTAATCCGCGCGCGCGCGCGCTGGCGTCGCGACGCAAGGCCAGCGTCGCGACGCTGCCCCGATGAATTTCCTGCGCGCGCCTCCTCCGGAGCGTCTCGACGCCAGGGCAACGTCGAGCTAGCGTCTCGACGCTATCACTCGACGCTTGCTCTCGGGTTTTTCCAGCGTCGAGCCAGCGTCTCGACGCTATAGCTCGACGCTGGCTCTCGGGTTTGGGGCTGATGCAATGCCTCTCCAAGGCTGTTTTGGCCCGTTTCTTCACGGAACAAGTTCCCCTCTTCCCGATGCATTCCCGGGGCGCTAAAACTCTGCTTTAAGCTCTCGAACATGCCCAACGGACGCACGAGCTCTTTGCCGCTTTTCTCCTACAAAAGAGATACATTTAATCAATTGGAAGCGGCCTTTAGCTATGATTAGGACGTATTTAATAGCTCCAAAATGGAGTTATCAGTAGTACATTCAGTCTCTCGCCTTATTCTTCAAGGTGAAGGGGAAGGCCCTCAAACTGAGCTCATCGTCCGTTACTTCGCTTGGCTTCATTGCTGAGCATACCATTTGGAAAGCCTTAAGGTGCTTGATGGGATCTTCATCTGTTTCACCACAAAAAGAAGGCAACTGATTAATTAAACCTGCCTTGAGCTCAAACTTACCTGTAATTACCAGATACGAAATACACATGGGTTTCCGGTTCAAATCAGGCATTGCCAATTGCCTGAGCGTTTTCTGCAGCTCATCGTTGCTCGTCAAGACTTCCATTTCTCCAAGCTAAATCATGTGCTCTAACAACTTGACAAAAATCGAATTATGCAAATAACGAAAGAATATACAAAAATAAACAAAAGAAATTTTGAAAACAAACAAATTAAATTTAAATCAGGCCGAATTAATTTTAACTCCCCGGCAACGGCGCCGATTTTGGTATGTGGAAATTGGAACGTTCCACAACTATCAGGTTGTCGAGGCCTGCCAAAACGATATTTATAAAGCCGATTATACTGAGCTAATTTGTAGCTAGTAGTAACCGGGTCGGTCCACAGAGAATTAAACTAATTGCTAACTTGATCAATTTAATTTGTAACTTAAGAAACAAAACAATTGGGGGAATTTGAATTTCAAAAAATTTAATAAAATCGCTAACAGAAAAATAACAATCTAACAAATGTATCCAATTTGAGGCATCGGGATTGGTAATTAAAGTGCGTCAGATCATCGATTAACAAGGTAATTAGCTAAAACCCAACAAACTCACGAAATGCTCAATCGAAACATCGACATAAACATACCCAAGGACAATTAATTAGAAGGGTGCAATTCTAATTAAACTTGGCAATTGATCAATTGGGGGCGATCGCTCCATAAGGATCAATTGCCAGTGACGGGCAAATCGCGACGTTTATTTAATTCGGATAGCCAAAATTAATCTATCGATTTGATTTCTCCTCCAAGAATAGTTAAAAACAACATCAAACATGGATAGCCAATACAGAAAATTGCCTAATTAAACTTGTGTTACTTGGGCGATTAGGAGAGGAAATCGCTTCACTTATCTAATTAACGGAATAATACACAAACAATCAAAATTGTCAGCCCATCATGCTTATGTATTACTAAGAAGAAGCTTAGGAGAAGAAAAAGCTTGAAAGTTAAGCTAATCATTACAATATGGCACTAATCTCCCTTAAACAAACTAATTAACCAATCCTTACAACCTCTAATTGGATACTAACATTCTACTCTTCCATGGAGGTGGGGAATCCAAAGAATCCCATTCCAAGCTTCATGGAGGTCCAACAATGGTGGAAAACTACTAAAAAATGGTCAAAATCGTTCTTGGGATTGGAGAAGACAAGACAAGACAACCCTAAAATGCAAACTTATTCTTTTTATACCTGTCGAAGCGTCGAGACGCTGAGGCAGCGTCTCGACGCTGCGCCCTGGAAATTCAGCGCCCGCGCGTTCGGAGCGTCGAGACGCCACGGGACAGTGTCTCGACGCTTGCTCTCGGGTTTGGTTGTTTTAATTTGCCTTTGGATGACAACGTTTTTCCATTTCTTCATGCTTTATGCTCCTTCTTTCCCGAGGTGATCCCGAACCATCCAAAATGTTTGTCTTAGCACCAGAACACGCCTTTGGGCTCCAAAAGCTCCCAACCATGAATTCACCTACAACAAGGCAATTTAATCAATAATAATCATGGTTCTAGACAATATTAAGGACATAAAGATAGCTCTGTTTTAGAGCTATCACTAATCCTAAAACTTATCTACAAAATTTCTATACTGCCTTCATTTTGATTAAATGAAGATGATGGATAGAAAAAAATGGATGAGTTTTCACTTTTGAGCAAAAAACTCTTGGATTGAAAAAATTTGAAGATTGTTTTCAATTTTTTGTTTTTTCTCTCAAGATCTTATTGACCTTCATTTTCTCCCATCCTTCTTCCTTTTATTTTTCCTCTTGCAAAGAAGTCCCATCACTCCGTTACTCGGCCCGAGGATAGCGAGACTACCGGGGGTGGTCCTCGAAGAGTTCGAGAGAAGTTTCTTTGAGTTCATGAGGAGATTCAAGCTTCAGGATTTGAAGAAATACGAACTACAAAGGTATGTGTTCTTATTTCTTATTTTTCGAAGTTTCGAGCATGTTTTCGTTTAGTTTAATTGATGAAATTAGAGTGTCCACGATCTAAATCGCTTCCGCAGCGTTATGCGCTCCATCAAATATAACAGTCTCAGTCAATATATTAGCTGGATATAGTTGATAGCACTAAAAAAGTGCTAAAATTTAGCTCCTAAGTCTTGAGAATTAGAATAATTATTTGTGCTTAATTGATGAATTTTGTATAATTTAATCGCTAAGAGGTAAATCGGGCATTCGAGTTAATTAAGAGCTTAAAAGGGTATTTTAGAACATTTTATTCATTAGTCGTTTTGAGTAATTATACTACATTAATTAAATAATCTAATGTTATCTCAAAATTATTAGTGGCTTAATAGTGTTGGTTTTGCTAAGTGAATGGGGAAGCCAAGGTTCAAATCTTGGTAGAGGCATGAATTTCAATTTTTTTTGTAAAAAGTCAACAGCTCCAGAAAGGTCAACGGTCAACACTCAGCTCAAGCCCAACGCGCGCGGCCACGCCCAACGACCGACCCGCTCCATCGCGCCCCATCCACTCCACGCCTGCCGACCCGCGCGCTCCTGCGATCCGTCCACGCCTGCCGACCCGCGCGCCCCCGCGATCCGCCCAGACGCTCAGCAGCCCATGCGCGCGCGACCCGATCAGCGCCCGCCTCGCTAGCCTGACGCGCCATGTGCGCGGCCCAATCTGCCAGTTTCGGCCTAAACCTATTTTTTTTTTTCAGTTTTTAAGCGTTTTTAACCTAGTTTTAGCCGCACTATTCATTCTAGAGAGAGCAAATTGGATATTTTTCCATTGGCCTCAGGTTTTGTTAGTTTAGGGATTGTTTTGTTGATGTATTAGGTGATACTTGAACTTTTTAACGCATATTTAGTTTGTTCTAGCATTCAATTCTTCTCTAGCCTCGTTCTTTAATGTCCTGCATGATTTTCTTTATGGTTGACACTCGTTTAGTTTATTGTGTGTTAGTTCGGTTAAAAATCCATGAATTAGCGATCGCACCTCATATTTTGAGTAATTAAAATCTAGCATTCTGAATTAAATATGGTCATGTTTGTTTGGAATGCTGATAAATTATAGAGAATGAATAAAATCGAGACCCATTGTTAGAGATTTCAGCAATTGGCTCATCGCACGATTACCCGTCGCTCGCGACTAATTCTAATTTGGGAGAGCGATCGCCCCTAAATTAGAATTATTAGCGAAGCTTAGTTTAGAGCGGTCAACTCTTTATTAATTACTTGGGATTACTAGTTCTAATTAAAGCATGAGATCACTCGTTTTGATTAGGCCTTGTAATGTGCGTGAGTGTTAACAAAAATCGGCTAAGTATCTTTTGTATCTATGATCTGAATTACATCAACAGTCAATCCCGACACTCAAATTAGGAGCACATGTTACATTTAATTTCTTTTTATTTATTTTTTCGTTAGCTATTTTATGCTTTACTTTAATTTTCCGTTAGCTTAATTCTTGCATGTTTTAATTTTAGTTTCGTTTCCTTTAACTTTCCCCATTTTTTGACTTGTTGTTTTTAATTAAGGCAAATATAAATTAATTAGGAGAAAATAATTTAGGTTCCCTGTGGTTCGACACCCGACTACCACTAGCTGCAAAGCGTAGTAGTATCAGAATTATAAATGTTATTTTGGCGGGATTCGAACCCCGAGAATAGAGAACAATATACCCAAAAGTTCTCTTACCAAAATTGACGTCGTGGCCGGGGAACCATTTAGTTTCTCTTAGTTAAATTTTATTTGTTTAAAAATCAAAAAAATATTTTATTTTTCTTGTGTCTACATGTTTTAGCATGGCAGATTTTCGACAGCAATTTTGGGGACAATTTACAAGGAGCGAAGCCGACAATGGTCATTATCGAGATGTACCCCGATTTTGAGGAAGGAATCGAGGAATTTCTGACATGCGGAGGCGAGAACGGTGAGACTGAGGAGGAAGAGCTTGACCTTGAAGAGCATCATGAAAAGGCTAATGATGCGAGCGAGCTAAGGAGGGGAGCTGAGACTTCTTCACGATGGATGACGTGGGAAGATGACCCATGGACTAGTGATGAAGAATATCTCAGAGAATTTTACAAGGTAAGTATATCTCCACCCATTGATTTTGACTTAGAGCATGAATTTTGTATTGAAAATTTATTTGAAGATTCATGCACTAATGAGCTGGAGCATCTGTCTGTTAATGAGAATATTTTTGGAAGTCTTTTCATGGATGATGTAGAACCAACTTGTGCTGAAAATGTTGTTGTGATGGATGAGGATGTGGCAATTGTGCCTCTAGAGAATTTATCTCCTTCTGCTTTATCTTGTGATAAACATGTATTATAGGAGATTTATCTTGCATGCCCCGTTCCATCTGTGCTTCTGTTGATGTTGGCTGCCTTGAGAATTTTGATGTGATCCCTCCTTTGGTCGAGTCTTTGTTTCATGTTGAGTCTTTTATTTTCGTTGAGTTAGTTGAGTCTTATTTTGTTTTATTTCAGTCTGTTGAGTCTTTATTTTTTCCATATATTAAAAAAATAAAAAATAAAATAACAACTCTGTCCGGCTGCCTCCAAAAGTTGAAGAGCTTGCTTCTCTTAGCAGGTTTTATTGATTCAAGGAAGAAGGGCTCAATACAAGAATTTCTATGTAACGTGACAGAGTGGAAGACACGTCGAGCATAATGACGTTAAAAAAAATGCGCTTCTTGGGAGGCAACCCATGAGTATTTTAAATTTCATGTCTTTACTTTCAGTTTTTATTTTTCCTAGCTTAGTTTATTTGTTTTTCTTTTGTAGGGGTTGGTGGCCTAAGGAACGAGATATTCGGGTAAGGACTGCGCTGCTCCAACCACCAACCTCGCAAAATTCAAGGGAGGTTTTCTGTTCCCTTAAAATTTTGTAGCTTAAACTGCTTGGTCTGAAGTGTTAATACATAGAGAACTATGTATCCTTTTAGGTTGGGGGTGGAGATAGTTGCTGGATTTCACGTGTAGTTGTTGAGCAGGAGTAATTTTTTAATTTGAAGTACTTGGGACTCTGTTTGCATGCTTTCTGATTATGATAATCTAGGAAATGCTTTTAGAATCTTCGTATTTGCATGTCTAGATGAGCATGAAGTTGTTTGAACTGATTGAGGTCCATTTCAAAAAAATTAAAAAAAAATTGTTGCTCCCTTGCATCTATCGAGCACTTCGCAAGTTTTCTTAGACTTTGTAGGCTTAAATTGACTGTTTGTGCATGAATTCTTGTTGTCACCCTGAAAGGCACCCCTAGGGAAGCTTGTTGCATGAGAGTTTGTAATAGGTTAATCGAGTTAGCAAAGCTATTTAGCCTAAAATTAAAAAAAAAAAAGTAAAAGCATGTTGTTTGAAAAATCCTCCTGGGGCGCTCCTCCTTCTTAAGTACGCATTAAATAAGTGAACGTTAGTCTTTAAAAATGTGAAGCTTAAGGCCTAAGCTTGACATGTTAGGCTTCTCGGAGAAGAAAAAAAAAAGTGAACGGTTCAAAGAACCAAAAATATAGGTACAAAGTACTCAAAAGAAGAAGAAAAAAAAGGAAAGAGAAAATGTTTTAGGCCTCTTAATTTGTTACTCTCTTTGATGTGAAAAGCTATAGACTGTTCTTAAATGCTAGAAGTAGGGGGAAAACGAGATGAAATGTAGCATGTTGTTTTTTCGAGCTTGTATTGTTTAGGAGAAGTTGTCCATCACACACACACGTTTGGGAGTAATAGTTAATTTTTGACTTGTTCGTTGGTTAAATGCATGCAATAGATTGCTTTCTTGGTTGTGTAAATGCCTTGATTCTTAAAGTATCGAAATTTGAGTTAGAAGCGTGCATGTTTAGTCCTTAGAGTCGAATTTGAAGTTTACCTTGCTCGAGGACTAGCAAGATTTAGATTGGGGGTATTTTGATAGCACTAAAAAAATGCTAATATTTAGCTCCTAAGTCTTGAGAATTAGAATAATTATTTGTGCTTAATTGATGAATTTTGTATAATTTAATCGCTAAGGGGTAAATCGGGCATTTGCGTTAATTAAGAGCTTAAAAGGGTATTTTAGAACATTTTATTAATTAGTCGTTTTGAGTAATTGTACTACATTAAATACATAATCTAATATTATCTCAAAATTAATTAGTGGCTTAATGGCATTGGCTTTGCTAAGTGATTGGGGAAGTTAATGTTCAAATCTTGGTAGAGGCATGAATTTCATTTTTTTTGTAAAAAGTCAACAGCTCCAGAAAGGTCAACGGTCAACACTCAGCTCAAGCCCAACGCCGACCCGCTCTGGTGCGGCCCAATCTGCTAGTTTCGGCCCAAACCTGTTTTTTTTTCTTCAGTTTTTAAGCGTTTTTAACCTAGTTTTAGCCGCACTATTCATTCTAGAGAGAGCAAATTCGATATTTTTCCATTGACCTCGGGTTTTGTGAGTTTAGGGATTGTTTTGTTGATGTATTAGGTGAGACTTGAACTTTTTAAGGAATACTTAGCTTGTTCTAGCGTTCAATTTTTCTCTAGCCTCGTTCTTTAATGTCCTGCATGATTTTCTTTATGGTTGACACCCGTTTAGTTTATTGTGTGTTGGTTCGGTTAAAAATCCATGAAGTACCGATCACACCTCATGTTTTGAGTAATTAAAATCTAGCATTCTGAATTAAATATGGTCATGTTTGTTTGGAATGCTGATAAATTATAGAGAATGAATAAAATCGATTAAGGAATATTTAGCTTGTTCTAGCGTTCAATTTTTCTCTAGCCTCGTTCTTTAATGTCCTGCATGATTTTCTTTATGGTTGACACCCGTTTAGTTTATTGTGTGTTGGTTCGGTTAAAAATCCATGAAGTACCGATCCCACCTCATGTTTTGAGTAATTAAAATCTAGCATTCTGAATTAAATATGGTCATGTTTGTTTGGAATGCTGATAAATTATAGAGAATGAATAAAATCGAGACCCGTTGTTAGAGATTTCAGCAATTGGCTCGTCGCACGATTACCCGTCGCTCGCGACTAATTCTAATTTGGGAGAGCGATCGCCCTAAATTAGAATTATTAGCAAAACTTAGTTTAGAGCGGTCAACTCTTTAATAATTACTTGAGATTACTAGTTCTAATTAAAGCATGAGATCACTTGTTTTGATTAGGCCTTCTAATGTGCGTGAGTGTTAACAAAAATCTGCTAAGTATCTTTTGTGTCTATGATCTGAATTACATCAACAGTCAATCCCGACACTAAAATTAGGAGCACATGTTACATTTAATTTCTTGTTATTTATTTTTCCGTTAGCTATTTTATGCTTTACTGTAATTTTTCGTTAGCTTAATTCTTGCATGTTTTAATTTTAGTTTCGTTTCCTTTAACTTTCCCCCTTTTTTTACTTGTTGTTTTTAATTATGGCAAATAAAAATTAATTAGGAGAAAATAATTTAGGTTCCCTGTGGTTCGACACCCGACTACCACTAGCTGCAAAGCTCAGTAGTATCAGAATTATAAATGTTATTTTGACGGGATTCGACACCCCGAGCATAGAGAACAATATACCCAAAAGTTCTCTTACCAATAGTTCTTCTCCAACAAAAGAACATTGGAACGAAGTTACACATATACTCCGTTATCTACGAGGAACGATTGATATGAGTTTATTTTATTCAAACAAATTGAATTTTGATCTAGTAAGTTATGAAGATGTGAGATATTTATTTGATCCACACAAAACTAGATCTCAAACAAGTTATATGTTTACATGTGGATGAACTGTTATATCATGATGATCCATAAAACAGACCATTACAACCACCTCTTTTAAATCATGTTGGAGTTCTTGCAATTCATGAGGCTAGTCGATGATGTGTATGGTTGAGATCAATGACTCAACACATTCGTGGAACATGTGGTTTGTCTTCTGACAAAATTTTCCCAACAATATTATTCGAAGATAATACAACATGGATAACACAAATCAAAGGATGATTCATTAAAGGAGATAGAACAAAACATATATCACCAAAACTCTTTTACACTCATGATCTTGAAGAAAATGACGACATCACCGTTCAACAAATTTCTTCAAAAGAGAACTTGACAGACTTATTTATGAAGGCGTTACCAACTCCAACATTCGAGAAGTTGGTGCACCACATTGGAATGCGAAGACTCAAAGATCTCATGTGATATTTCTATGAGGGGAGTAAAAACACTGCACTTTTTTTTTCCTTGACTACGGTTTTTCCCACTAGGTTTTCCTAGCAAGGGTTTTTAACGAGGTAGTTGTTAAAGTATATGTATACTGCACTCTTTATCCTTCACTATAATTTGCACTCTTTATCCTTCACTATAATTTTTCCCATTGGGTTTTTTTAGTAAGGTTTTAACGAGCATATATTACATACAATATATATCTAAGGGGGAGTGTTATAAACATGATATATGCATGATATATATACGGTATATATAGATATCCATAAACATGATATATATAGTATATATATTCAACTCCCTCGTTTTAGCTAGTCTTTCCCATGACTCACTCTCTTATGAATAACAAAAAGTTGACCATCAATAACCTATGTTTAGCCATCAATTACTTGTATAAATAGAACTTGTGTGAAACCTTTCAAATAAACTTTAAATCAATTGAATACAATTTGATTTCTCTCTACTTTTTTATTTTCTTTAATATTACTTTTGTTGTTCTTGTCCTATTTATTTTTATAATAGTGAGGGCAATTTAGTACCATTTTTCTATTATTTTAGTATTTTTTTTTCAAGAGTATACCAATTATTTAAAAGATGAGGGAGTATTTAATATATAATTAAGTAAGAAAAAGTAAAAAGGTAATGTTATTCCCTCTAGATTTGATTCGGATTCTATTATAGTTGGTATTTCCAAAAAGCAAAAAAAAGACCTTTTGGTTCATAACTTCTACATCATATTTCACAGCACACAATATATAAAAAGAAAAATAAATAATTACAAACACCTGCGTCCCCCTCACGGATTGGACGGCGGCGCCGGTATTCCTTCCGTTCTGAAATTCTGATTTCCTTACGGAGGACCCGCCATTTCCATTGCCATTCCCATTCCCATTCCTCCCATGGACCTCAACCATCCTTCCCCCCGTTTCCGCCACCGCCAATCCCCCTCCTCCGAACGCTTTCTCGCCTCCTTTCCTTCTCCCGCCGTCCCCTCCCCAAACCCTAGCTCCACCAACGCCCTCGACAACGACGACAACAACAACAACAACGAGCTCAACGAGGACGACGTCTTCTGGACCGGCGATTTTGCTGCAGATTCCGTTCACCATAGCCACTCCACTCCCTCCTCCTCCTCGTCCACTCCTCGCCACCATTTCCATCACCTACAGCATCACAAGGGTTTTCTCCAGCCGGAGACCTTCGGAATCCTCGCTGCGCTCCCCGAGAACGAGGCCTCGTCCAGCATTCGTAACTCTTCGCATTTCTATCACAAGGCGTCCGTTTCCTCCTCCTCGTCTTCTTCTTCCCCTTCCTCTTCTCGGATGATTCCAGCCATCCCTAAACCTCCTCAGGAGCGATTGCCTCTGCCGATTTCTTCTTCGTTGAAGTACCAGTCGGCTCCGGTGAATGTCCCGATAATGTCGTCGAAGGCGATTCAGAGACACCAAGAGATAGATGTGGATGATGTTGATGAAGGAGATGGGGAGATGTTGCCGCCGCATGAGATTGTGGCCAGAAGTTTGGCGCAATCGCCGATGTTGTCTTGCTCGGTGCTCGAGGGCGCTGGAAGGACGTTAAAAGGAAGGGATCTTCGCCAGGTTCGCAACGCGGTTTGGAGACGAACAGGTTTTCTTGATTAATAAGGAATTGAATTGAATTGAATTGAATTGAATTGAATTGAATTGAATTGCTGTAATTACTTTTGGAGCGTCTTTTCACAATTAGCTATGCTGCGACTATTTGTGTCGCTCTTTCTAGAATACTGAGGGTCCAGGAATATTTTAATCTGCTTGACACTCATCCTAAGACGGAATTGGAATTGGAATTGGAATTGGAATTGGAATTGGAATTGGAATTGTAATTATCTGAAGAAGGGCGTCTCCCAATTTTCTTTGAAAAGCTCATTTGTAAGTTTGACTGTTGGTTGAACACATTTTTCAATCTATCATTATTGATATCTAGTAATGTTTTTAGATTTGCATCTATTTTTTCAGTCAGAAAATCATTTTTTTTTCTCTCTTCTCTTCCATTACAGTAGTTCAACTGGAGTTGGGGGATTCTACATAAAACTATTGGCACAAACCTTGTTTAAAGGAGAGGGGTTTGTTTACCATTCTGTTTATAATTGGGAGCTCAATTACCCTTAACGAAGTCCTATAAGGCGACATTAAACAATTCATACTATGAACACTGCTCACATTTCTTTTCTTAATTTGACTGAATTAGTTAATATCACACTACTTGTAACTTTACCAAGTTTATTGGACATATGATTTTAGAAATGCGCTTCATGTTTGATACATGGCTTTGGAAGGTGCTTGTTTTTGATTATTATTGAGCTTTCTTCTTTTTATTATCCCTTAACATGAGTGTGATAGTCATGTCTTTCTTTATCTGAATATTACAAGGTGTGAATGATAGAATGTGTTATTTATGTTGCCTTCTTATGATAACCATAACCTTCATCATAATTTAGCCCAACATGTCTGTTTATTGGGGTTGGGGGCATCTGGAGCAAAATTATTCGTTTATTGTTGTGTTCAATGATATTCCTCAGTTCCTGCATTAGGAAGCACATCCCCTTGAACTTAATTGTGTTTTCCTTTTCTTCCCTTATCTTTCTTTTTTGGGGAGGAGGGGAGATCATAAATCTCCCATGGAAAACTCTATTGCTTTCAACTTCTTTGATCAGTGATCTCACATGTATGGAATGCAGGATGGAGTGACGCGGGAGGGGGGGAAATAATTGGAGAGAGGAGAGTGAAGAAACTTGAGCGAAGGGGGTGAAGGGAGAGTATGGGCACCCATGTTTTAATTAATTGAACACTCGACATATATTTATAGGCAAAATGGTTGGAAACAAATGCAGGGAATCATGCCATGCTGAGCCTGATGCTACAAAATTTTAATTTCAAGAGTTTAAAGTCTCAATTATTATTTACTAGAAAGAATACTAGATCAAATGTAGCTCCAAAATAAGTTCGTGGGTAATCATATTCGTATATCCACTCTTTGGTTCTTTTCCTCAAATGAACTTCAAGTTACTTTTCATTACGGTATCCTGTTTTGGCATGTAGGAAGTTGAGGGGAACTGGACTAGGCTAGGTATGGCTGCCTGTTAGGGAACTTATGAAACCTGAATTCTTTTCATCAGGTGTATGGACTAAAGGTTATCAAGTGAAAGTGAGTCATGCGTGGCCTGTATTTTCATCTGGATAGAGTAGGATTTAATTTGATATACTGTCGTTTGTTATATCAGAGTTTTCCACTCTTTTTTAGTTTATATTAAATATCTTGATGGATCCTTACTGGTGGTGATGTTGCTTGACCTCCAGAAGTAATTTGTTTGCTTTCAGTTTCTGCAGAAAACACTTGGTTGAACTGTTTTTGATGAGATGGAAACATGATGCATCAATGGCCTAAAGAACTGGGAAATTCATCCCGAGAACATAGGAGAAATTCCTCAATTTTGAGAGGGAACTCTCTAAGAAACTCCTTCTAATGGAATAACAATATCAAAAGCGAACTATTACAATTCCTTGAGGGCTATTATAGCCTTACAAGAAAATAAAAAATAGGTAATTAAAGCTAAAATACTAATAAATAAACTAATAAAATTAATTAACTCAAAACTAATTACTTTTCTAAATAAAAAATAATCAAATATATTAATATCCCACATCATTCACCCAAATTTTGAAAAAGAACTCATTCGAGTTGTTCAATATTATTCATCAAAGGGGCTATGAGAGTGTTCTTTTCTTTCCATAGTGAGTTCGATATCGTTCTGTGGATGGATTTTCCACCTACTATGGCCCTTTATGCTATCTACTAAAACCAGCTGCACCATAACTTGTGAATGGAGTCCATCTCATTTTAGATAATTTCTTTTTATCTGCCATTATTTTCTTGTAGATTTTTCACAGAATGCCATAGCTTGACTTTCTTCAAAAAGGAGGCCATGTCACCTCTATGATTTCTGGACAATGATGTGCTCCTCCTATGCCTCCTTCCTCATGTCCTGTTCTTAGCTCATTTCCTTCCTTTTTCTCTCGTCGTGTATTATTGTTCTGTCATATTCTGGTTGCTGTAAATTTTGATGAAAGAAAACTTAATTTGCTTGTTTTCTTCATTCCTTGCTCCACCACTGTCAGTTCATGGAAAGATTGAGATATTTGTCAAATACTGTGCAGACATAGACAACTTTCATTCTCCATCAAGCAGTTGCTTCAGATTTTCAGGTATTTGCAGGCTAAAGATCAAATGGTACTGACGTGGTAATGTAGCATGTAGTACTTAAGAGAGTAATCACTATATTATTTTCATAGATGATTTGATCACTGCATAATCAAATCAGAGTACATGTTAAGCCTCTATTTACATACATTGTTTAAATGATTAATAGGTTCAGTTATTAACTTCTTGGTGTATATGGTTAAAGTTTGAAAGACCGTTGCCTGCATCTTGCAGATGTTACTTTAAAGATTCTCAATCCTCTCCACATCACTCAAAAGGAGATGAATCATTTTGTATGTAAATATCTCTAAATATTCTATAATGTAGATTTCTCTAAAGCTCTGGAAGAAAGAGAATCGTTTTTGTTTGTTGAGTTGAGGTTTCTTGCATCTGTGAAACGACACTATCAAATTCAGTTTCTTTCTACATTATGGCCATATGAATCTGGATGTGTTTGTTTCTGCTCTGGACCTCTAATTAACCAATCTTCTTATTGGTCGTCTCGAACACATTAAGTTAGGTCAAACATTTAGCTGGGGTAATCCTCCTCCTGTCGGGCATCGGCCGAGTCTTGGGAGCTTTATTTTCACCACTAATGTCCTCTGCTTGCCAAGCCTTAAAAGGGTGTTCAGAGGATCCCGTTTTGATGAGGTAGGATGTACCTAGTATTGTATGATGCAGTTTGTTTTTCTGATGGTAAACTTACCTTTTATTAGCTGAGGATTGTTAATTATGTATCATGTGGTCTATCTGAGGCCGAACCCCCATCGAATTCTCCAATTCAACTGTTTTATCTCTCAAAATTTATGAAAGCATCAATGGAAATATCAATGTCCATATGTAGGTATTTTGTGTACTCAAAAAAAAAAAAATATGTAGGTATTTTGTTACTGTTTGTGTACTTTGCAGGCTACGGTTATACTTCTCCAAATTTGTCATGGGAGAAAATTTTGCTGTACACCATGGTTTCAGACAGGTCTGCAGATTTATTTGCTTGGTTAAAAAAGACATTTGGTTCCTGTACTTTTATTGCACTCAAGGATGAAAATATCCGTGGATATGTCGATATATCCGTCGATATATCCGTAAATCGAAAGGTTGGATATAGATATTAAGGATAAATGAATATGTCCAATATCTTTTATAAATACCCGTAAAACATAAAAAAATATCATTTATTAATCTCAATATGGATATAGATACGAATAACAAGATCTATAACTTAATTTGAAAGTAAAATGAACTTAATTATTAATTTAAATAATTTTTTTTTAAAAATTGATTTTCAGAATTTTTCGTGGATATCGATATTTCACCGATATATCCATGGATATATTCGTAAAATTGAACTACCGATATAGATATCGATATTTTCGTCATTGATTGCACTAATGATTTGGTCCCTAAATTATATGCAACAATTTAGTAAACTTTTAGTCTCTGTTTTGAAAAATCTTTTCAAAATTAAGTGTCGATATTCATTGTGTAATGATTTAGTCTTTGTAATTTATAACAACATTTAGTTGCTCGTAAATTTATTGATCTATACATGTTAGAAACTCAATTAATTCTGAACATTTTTTTAATGAAATCATAATAAGGACTAATACTTCAATTTTAAACAATAGATTAAATTGTTTTCATCATGACCTCAAATGGGTCCAAAAAGTTATTTAAATGACAATTTGACCCAAAGCTCAAATTCATATGGCTGGGCCCAAACTCATTATGTTTTCATGGGAACTTTATAAATAGATAGTCCACCCTTCATTTGAAGGGTTCAGAAATTTTCTACTCCTAAGAGGTGAGAGAGAATTCATAAACAACGAAGACTCCTTGAATCCTTGGAAGACTGAACAATCCTTCAACATCGAGAACAAGCTGCAAAAGCCCTCGAAACAAATCCAACATCGAGAACAAGTTGTGAAGCCCTCTAGACACATTTACATTTGAGAGATAAAGCATAAGATGATAAACATTAGAGATTGTAATCCACACGCATACATACAAATCAATACAAATCAATACAAATCAAAGTTCATTTACACGTGTCAAATTTCCTTCGTCGAAATCTCGTGTGAACAGATTGACACTTCTAGTGAGATCTCTCTACCTCTCATCTCTCTCTCTCATCTCAAAGTACAAGTGAAGTTATGTCGTTCAAGACTTCTTCAATGACCGTTGTCATGAACCTATACACGGGTTCTACTCCCCACGATTGTCCATATGATTTTGTCACAATTATGAGCGGAGTAATGACATCTTCGGGGGCATCTACGAGTAACAAACTTCTTATCAGGTGTAACCCTCTGTTCGAGCTCGATTCTAACGTAGCATCCGTCATAACGACTGAAACAATTGCTATGGAAGAAAGAATGACATTGTCGAGGGCATCTACGAGTGTGATAGCTCTAAAATAGAGCTATAATTATAGCCTTAAATCTAGCTAAATGTCGTGCTTAAATTCAATTAAATCTCCTTATTATAGGTATTTCGTGGCAAAGAGCTCGGGAAGTCCATTTATGAATTTCAGGGCTAAATCGGTCATTTTAGGAGTTTCGGGAAGTGTTCGGGTCAAGGAGATAGGCCAAAAGAAGCTCGGAAGCCAAAACTATGCAAAATGAGGCTTAGACCCGAGAGGGCAGCGCCCAGGCGCCGGCGCGCAGCGCCTAGGCGCCCAACATTGTTCGAGACCCGAGAGGCCAGCGCCCCTGCGTTGGCCCCGCAGCGCCTCTGTGCCCAAACCCGAGAGCTCAGCGCCGCGGCGCTGCCCCGCAGCGCCTAGGCGCCCGTCATCGAAAATTCCCAGAAATTGTAGCGCCCAGGCGCTGCCGCGAAGCGCCTAGGCGGTGTCCTGATTTCGCGCGCGCGCCTGCAGCGCCTAGGCGCTGACTTACGCCGCCTAGGCGCCAGCCCGACGCTGTTATGGGTATAAAGGCAAAATTTCCGATTTTAGGGTTCTCTCTTCTCCCCCTTTTCTTTTCTAAACGATTTTTCACCCCCATTTGGCTATTGTACCTCCATGAATGGAGCTTGGAAGACTTGCCATGAATTTCTTTCTTCCCATTGCATCCATGGCTAGCTAAGAGGTAACATTTGATCTTTAGGAGATGGGTTAGGTGTTGTAGATGTGATTGGGTGAGACATGGATTGTTTGTGTATGTGTGGCATGTTTTAGCATTCAACTCTTCTCTAATCTTAAGCATTAATTTCCAGCATCAATTTCTTTTTGGTTTGACTCCCATTTAGCTTATTGATTGTTGGGTTGGTTGAAAACCCATTATGCGATTGCCTCTTATGGGTTGAGTAACAGCAGTCTAAGTCTATCTAAATTGGTACTGCAGTATTTAATTTGGCTACCCGTTAGACTCTAGATGAAGAGTAAATCGAGCCCGTTATTAGAGATTTCAGTAACGTACTCGTCGCATAGTTACCCGTCGCTCGTAGTTAACTCTATTTGGGAGAGCGATCGCCCCCAATCGAATTAACATCGAAGCTTAATTAAGAGCTGTCAACTCTTCATCAACTACTTGGGATTGCTAGTTTCTTCTTAGAAACATGTAATTTGCGTGAGTGTTAGTTAAAAGCATGCTAAGTCTTGGGCGTCTATGATCCGAATCACATCGCAACTAATAACCCGGAACCTTTAGATTGAGTGTTTCCATTACAAGTTCTATTTCTCCCGCTATTCCAAATTGTCGTTTAATTCTTTCCTTTATTTACTTGTTTCTTATCTTAACTCTCAAAACCCCCCATCAACAACTTTTTCTCATTAACAATTAAAATTCAGAATTTAGATTAAGCTATTAAATTTCCTGTGGTTCGACCCTGACTTCTGCTTTCTACAAAATTTTGAAGAAACTTTAGGCAGTGTTATAAATTTCAATTAGGCGGGTCTCGACAACCCGATACATATGGAATATTAAAAAATTCCGCTATCAGAGTGACAAACTTGTTATCAGCTGTAACCCTCTGTTTGAGCTTGATTCTGACGTAGCATCCGTCATGATGATTGAAACAAATGCTATGGAAGAAAGAATGACAAAAATGCAGGAACAAATCAATTACTTGATGAAGGCGATTGAAGAAAAAGATTCTCAGATTGCGTACCTAAAGAATGCAGTTTAGAACCAAAATGTCGCTGAGCCAAACCAGACACCTGCTGTCAGAGATCGCAACAAGGAGAAGATCGTTGTGCAGTCAAGTTCACACTCCGCTTCGATTGCTTCACTATCTGTACAACAACTTCAAGACATGATAACGAACTCCATTAGAGCTCAGTACGACGGACCCTCACTAAGAGAATTGATCATTTGAGAACGTCAGTCCAGTACCAGCCACCAAAGTTTCAACAATTCGACGGAAAATGCAACCCAAAGCATCATGTTACTCATTTCATCGAAACATGTGAGAGTGCTAGTACGGGAGGAGATCTACTGGTCAAACAATTCGTTCGAACGCTGAAGGGAAACACTTTCGACTGGTACACTGATCTAGAGCCTGAGTCAGTAAACAGTTGAGAGCAGTTTGAAAAAGAATTCCTAAATCGTTGCTACAACACGAGACGAACCGTGAGTATGTACGAGCTCACCAATACCATACAACAAAAGGGTGAACCTGTTGTTGACTACATAAATCGTTGGAGAGCCATGAGTCTAGATTGCAAGGATCGTCTCACAGTATTATCTGCTGTCGAGATGTGCACTCGAGGCATGCACTGGGGACTTCATTACATCCTCCACCGTGTAAAGTATCATACCTTTGAGAGCTATCTTAGCACCAAAACGTGCTTTTGAACTTCTCGAGCTCCTAACCGTGAAACACCTACAACAAGGTGAATTTATCAATATAAAACACGACATTTAGCTATAATTAGGGAGTAAATAGTAGCTCTAAATGAGAGCTATCAAAATACCCCCAACCTAAATCTTGCTAGTCCTCGAGCAAGGCAAACTCTGAATTTATCTCAAAAGAATGAATTTGCATGCTTACGACTCTAACCTCAACGCTTATGAAAACAAGGCATTAGGAACAAAAGAGAACAGTCGATTGCATGCACAAGATGAGAACATTTCAAAAATTAAACTACTACTCCCTTACGTGCGTGTGAGTTTAGCACAACCTATTCTAGCTCTTATAGACTCGGAAAAACCTTATGCAACCCTACATCTCGTTTTCTCCATACTTCTAGCAAATAAGATCAGTGTATGGCTTTGCAACATCAAAGAGAGCAACAAATCAAAAGGCTTAATATTTTTTGGAGTACTTTGTGCCCTTCACTTTTTTTTTTTTTTTTTTTTACACTTTTGCTTTGCTTCTCCAAGAGAACCTTTAATGTCAAGTTTGCTTTCGTTCCAGCTTACCCGCAGTTCCACTGCACAACGTATCTGACTACGGACAAGCTTCACATTTTAAGGACTAATACTCACTTCTCAATGCGCATTTAAGAAGGAGTATCTCAAGAGTTTTTATTGACATGCTTTAATCACTTATTTTTTTCTTCTCTTTTAGGCAAAAATAGGTTTGCTATAACTCAATTGACTTATTAAAGCTATTCATGCCTCAAGCCTTCCCTAGGTGTGTCTTTCGGGGTGACAACATGATTTCAGGCTACATAAGACCATTCTAAGCCTACAGAACCAAGAATAGGATGCTATGTGCTCGATAAATGCAAGGGAGCAACAATTATTTTTAATTTTTTTTTGAAATATACTCAACCAACATATACAATCTCATGTTTTTCTTAATATGCAATTACGAAGATTTTAAAAGCATTTCCTAGATTGTCTTCATCAATAACATGCAAACACAGACCAAAACATCTCAAATTCAGAGTATACACATGTTTGACAACTAGAAAAAAGTCCAACAACCAACTCCACCCCAACCTTAAAAAATGCATTGTCCCCAATTCATCAAAGATAAATCATTTAATAAAACAAGGGGAACACGAAAACTCCCCTGATCTTGCGAGGTTGGTGGAAAGAGAGGCGCGATCTTTTTTTTCAATTTTGGGCCCAAAAGTCAAGCATTCCTCTTATTCTCCTAAAAACAAACAAACAAAACAAACAAACAAGCTTCAACTACTTATCAACTCAAAGCAACAAATAACCAGCAAGCAAAAATACAGTTCAAACTCGGGTGCCTCCGAGAAGCGCAAATTTTTAGAGTCGATTGCTCGACTGTACCAACAGATTCTACTCATCCATAGTCAATCTTGGAAGATGTCTCATCCATCTTACCAAATTTCATCATTCTACCCAATTCATCATAAAAGTTTTTCTTTGGTGTTTCTGTAAACCACATCAATCTTGCACAAAGAATTCATTATATCAACACTTCCAACAGATTCCTGTGATTTTAACTCATCAATTCTAAACTCATTCATATCTCCATGAAACTCAACAGAGAGGACACATTTATCAACATCGATTTTAACTTTTGCAGTTTTCATAAAAGGTCGTCCTAACAGAATTGACTCAGAGATATGAGATGGTTTATCATTCATTTCAAGTACATAAAAATCAAGAGGAAAATACAGATCATTCACTTTAACTAAAACGTCCTCAATCTTTCCCAAGGGATGCACGTAGGATTTATCAGCCAATTGCACAATAACACCGGTTTCATGCATGTCATTCAGTTTAAGTTTTTTAAAAACAGCATATGACATCTATTATGGGTGGAAAATTAAAATTCAAAATTGGCCTAACCCGTCTCGGCCCAATAGCACAAATTTCAAAATTAACCGGAAGCCCAAGTCAGCGTAAAGGACTGGGTCGGCCCGAGGATCAGCCCATGCGCTTCCGCCGTACGCACACGCCCAAGGAAAAGGGCTGACCCGAGGGGTGGGTCAGCCCACAATCACCTCGCCGCGCGCGCCCCTATTCGCACGCACGCCCAAGGAGAATGGCTGACCCGAGGCGCGGGTCAGCCCACAAGCACTCCACGCGCGTGCCCCTTTCCGCGCGCGCACGTCCAAAGAAAAAGGTTGACTTGAGGCGCGGGTCAGCCCATAAACACCTCGCCACGCACGCGCCCCTAACGTACGCGCACGCCCGAGGAAAAGAGCTCATCCGAGGCGCGGGTCAGCCCACAAACACCTCTCCACGCGCGCGCCCCTCACCGCGCGCGCACGCCCAAGGAAAAGAGCTGACCCGAGGCGCGGGTCAACCCACAAGCGCCTCGCCAAGCGCGCGCCCCCGCCGCACGCGCAGGCCCAAGGAAAAGGGCTGACCCGGCGCGTGGGTCAACCCACAAGCACCCCGCCGCACACGCCCTTTGCCGCACGCCCCTCGTCGCTCGCACCCTTTGTCGTGCACGCCCCTTGCCGCGCGCGCCCCTCGCCGCGCACACCCGTTCGCAGGCGCTACGATAGCCTGGTTGGCTCCCGCTACCACCAAGAAGTGGGCTGACCCGTGAGGTAGGTCAGCCCATGCGTGCCCCACCGTGCGCATGTTGTCGATACATGGGAGTGGCAATGGCTCGAGTGGCGTGGCTCCGACCGACGAACGTCCCAGGGTTGTGCCGTAGAAATGTTGTTCTACATAATCTCCCAGCCAACCTTGCCAAGAAGGACAATAGACTTTCGAGTCTCACAACAAGAGACTGATGCTCGTATCAACATCAATACGCGAATGAAGGGCTGACCAGCAGGTCAGCCCATGGCCGCAACAACCGACTGATCCTCGCATCAGCCTCGAATGGCAATGAAGAGCTAACCAGCAGGTTAACTCATGGCCGCGACAACGGACTGATCCTCGTATCAGCATCGACACGCCAACGAAGGGCTGACCAGCAGGTCAACCCATGACCACGACAACGGACTGATCCTCGTATCAGCATCGACACGCCAATGAAGGGTTGACCAGCAGGTCAACCCATGGCCGGGACAACAGAATGATCCTCGTATCAGCATCGACATGCCAATGAAGAGCAGACCAGCAGGTCCGCCCATGGCTTAATGGAGGATTGATCCTCGCATCAACCCCAAACTGCCAAAATAAGAGTTGTCCAGCAGGACAACCCGTGGCCCCTAGAGGACTGATCCTCGCATCAGTCCCACAACCAATAAAGGTTGACCAGCAGGTCAGCCTAACGGCTCGACGGTGGATTGAGCCTCATCTAAACCCCTAGAGTGAACCGAAGGCGCTCCCCGAATGGTTGGAATAGTAACGAAATTCTCATGAATCGTAACGGCCATAATGCCATAAATTGGGTAAATTGATTACGTCATTTCGGTTACACTATGATCTAATATAAGTAAAGGAAACGACAGAAGAGAACGATATGCTTTATTTGACCAGTAAATTACTATTATTCCAAATACTCTCTAATCTTGTAGCTAACTTGACTGTCAGAGTGTCTGTGGCACAACGTCACACCGACGTTAGATCAATTTGTTGTTGTTGTCTTGCAGGTCCGTCATAGACAAATACAAATTCATCGTTGGAATCAAAATCAGTATCAACAGTTGGCGCCGTCTGTGGGAATGAGAAGATCTATGTTCTACCAAAAATCCGAGAATCTGGCACTATGAGCAACGACAACGAGGGTGAAAACAGTTGGGTGGCGGAAGGCGAAGATTCTGATTGAGACCAACACCCGAGACGAGTACCGACGAAAGAACAACAAGTTGATCAACGAGAGAATGAAGACATCCGGACGAAAGAAGCGCGACCTCCCGCTGAAGCGGCAGTGACGAAGGAAGAACACGCCGCATTGGAACGAGAAGTCCAGGGAATGGCTCATGACTTGGCTCAAGTCCTGGAGTTCCTCCGTCAGCCTAATCTGGTAACTGAGGTGAGAGCCTAAACCCCCCAGGGTCGCCCCGCGAATAGTAGGCCAGACCAATACTCCAGGACTCGCGCCATGCCACCACTGATTCGAGACCCGACCAAGGGCAAAGGCCCAACAATCTAAGGAGAAGGAGAATCGAAGGTTCGAAGTCCTCCGCCAACCGAGAGATTACGGCTCAGGGATAATGACAGGCGGACTGACCTCGAAAGCTGATTGCACATGATGGATAATTGTCATGCCTACGCCCTGAGTACCCGACACAGTAGAACCGAGAGCATAGCACGATGCAGACAGAGAGCCGACAGACACGTGAGAACCAGGAGAATAGAGAGGTCCGACAAGACCAACTACGGGTCGGATCTTCGAGTTCTCATCAACTAGAAGAGGAAAGATCCGAAGAAAGAAAAAAAACCACGGGTCAGCCTTGGGTGCTAGAGCTCAAACTGATCCAGAGCCAGTTGGGGGATATGAAGAGGGCACAGGACCACAACGGGGTAGACCTGGAAAATCTCCTTGAACAAATCGACCCGCCCTTCACTGATGAGATCATGCTGGAAGAGATCCCTCTGAAATTCAAGCTTCCAACCATAAAGACGTATAATGGTTCCAAGGACCCCGTCGAGCACCTTGACACTTTCCGGTCATGGATGGAACTCCATGGAATCTGAGATGCAATCAAGTGTCGATCGTTTTCTTTCACCCTCACAAGGCCCGCTAAGAAGTGGTTTCGACAACTAAAGAGGAAATCCATATCCTCATTCCGAGAATTGGCTAGAGCTTTCATCATCCAGTTCCTTGGTGGGCGGGTGCAGCGCAAACCTCCCACTCACCTTTTGACTATCAAGCAAAACGAGGGAGAGACGTTAAGGAAGTATGTTGCGCGTTTCAATAACGAGGCCCTAAAAATCTAAAACTACACCGACGACACAACCCTCACGACCATAGTGGCAGGCCTGACGGATGAAAGCTTCCTCTGGTCCCTCGGGTAAAAAGCAGCCACACCGTACGTGGAGTTACAAACCCGAGCCCAGAAATACATGAGCGCGGGAGAACTACTACGCTCAAGGAGCAAGCCCGAAGAAAAGAAGCGACGACCAGACCCGCAGAAGAAGTCTGAGAGAAATGAGAGAGATCGACTAGAGATAAAATGGAAAAGGAACGAGGAACGACTCGACAGGGCGCACCGCCAGAGCATCCCAACGAGAACGTTCGAGAAGTACACCCTCACTGTTGTTCCCGTAGAACAAATTCTCATGGAAATCAAAGACAAAACCATGCTAAAATGGCCAATGAAACTCCGGCCAAACCCATACCGAAGAGGGAAAGACAAGTTTTGTCTCTTCCATCGAGATCACGGGCACTCGACTTCAGATTGTTATGATCTGAAAGAAGTAATCGAGGCTCTCATTCAAGAGGGCAAGTTAAAAGAATACGTAGGGGAGCGGAGTCGCGAAGAAGAAAATCCAGGCCAACAGAGGCATAAAACAGAGACTCACCACCACCGCACGAGATAAGAACAATATTCGGCGGGCCCGTAGAGGGAGAGTCCAGTAGGAAAAGAAAGGCAAAAGCTCGAGAAGCCCAGGTCACCCCAAGAGTCCCTGTTCTTCTGCAATTCCTTCTTTCTTCTTCATTTCTTTTTCGTTTTCTCTTCTTTCGGAGTCCCACAACTCCGTTGCTCGACGCCGAGGATAGCGGGACTATCTGGGGTGGTCCTCGAGGCATTGGTGAGAAGAGGCCGGAAGAGTTCGTGACGAGGAACGGCCGACGGACTTGAAGAAATTCGGAACTACAGGGTATGTATTTCTAATTTCTTAATTCCGTCGTTTTGAGCATGTTTTCTATTTGTTAAATTATTGTAATTAGAGTATCATCGATCCAAAATCGCTTCCGCTGCGTATATCGCTCCATCAATTGGTATCAGAGCGATTTTGTGATTAACTCAATTTGCATCAATTTATGTTGGTGAGTATTTTAATTTAGAAATTGTTTCTGAATTGGCGTCTAAAGTGAATATCGATTTTGGCAGAGTTTCGTTTTGAATTTTCTTATTTGTAATTGCCCGAGAATGTATGGGTTTTAATGTGTGCTGAAACGTATGTATTTTTAGAGTCATTAGAGTCCATATAGGTTTCTTTGTGAAAGAAGCTCGAGTTTTTGAGCTGGCCGAATTGTTCGGTGTTAGTTCAAACTCGTTCTAGGCAATACGAAGAGAAGCTCGAAGAGAATTTGGCTGAAGCGTTCGGGGAAGCAAGCTTGTTAAACGCGGTGCGAAGAGTTCGAAGTCCGCTCAAGACTTAGCTTGTTGTTCAAGCTTGTAATAAAATAGTTATTGCTTGCTAAATGCCAAAATCGATCCACTTTAGTGTGTTTAATTAATTATGCATTGCGAATGTATGTTTTAATTAAAATTCCATGTTTGTATGTGCATATAATATGCCATATAGATTTAAAATCCCGCCATAGGAAGCACGCTCCAGGCATTGAAAATATGTTATAAGTGTTATAATATATAATATGCATTTGGGAATTCATTAGTATTAATATAAGAGTTATATTAATTCATGAATTAGATGTTGCTAATTTAATAGAATAATTGATATAAGTGTTATATTAATTATGAAATTAAATATACAACATAGGTTGTCCTGGTTTTATGCATATTGTATGTTATAATTGTTATAATCTAAGGTTATGAGAAACTCACCCGGTGAAATCTTGTCTAAGGTTGGAGGATTTGAATTGACGGAATACCTCCTACCTGGGGACGATTCGGTACTTGAGTAAAATTAACCCGGCTTTATGAGCATGCATTAGAGGTGTGAGGTTAGTAAAGTGTTTATAACCTAGACATCTCAGGTAAAATGTTTGCCTAGACTTAAGGTGTTATTTACTTAGCCAGATAAAACCTGAGTATTTACCCTAAACCCCGTCTACGATGCTTAGTAGAAGTGTTGAGAAGGAATATATGATATATCCCTCTCCTGCTACGCACTCCCTATAGTTCACAACGTGAGAATTTTGCAGGGCCTCATGATGCAATAGAGGCATCTCCAGTCGGGTGGGGTTTGCAACTTTCAATAGCAAGGTGAATGGAGTAAGTGTCTATAGTAAGTGGGAGAAGGAAGTACGTCACTTCCTGCGGTCTCCTCCATTGGATTGAACCGTGAGATTTCCATGTTCCGCCTACAAGGTGACCCTAAGAGGCACCAATCCAGTCGGAGGGCCGTTTCATGGGGATCGGAACAACTCAGTCACCTTTTATGGATAAAGAAACATAGAGTCATTCCCAACTTTGACATTCCAGTCGGTTGCGCTGTTGGGGCCGTCCTGTGCATTCTAAAAATGGAGGGTCACACTTACGGGAATTATTAAGGAGTTAGTGAATCCAGACCAAAAAAATGATAACTAAGATGCTATAGGAATATGAGTTATTCTGGAATTAGCATTTAGTCAAGAATGTCTTGGTTTAGTAAAGGAGTGACTCGACTGCCAGTCGACAACGACCATTCTGACTTACTAAAGTATCGTTGCAAGTAAATAAAGAGTTTGGGTCCTTTATTTGCTGCTAAACCTTTTAATTGGTTTAAATAGGTTAAAACCGTTTCATTAATAGTTTTACATTTTGTTTCAGCATGTCGAGTTCGTTTATACAGCTCTTATCTCACGACAAATTAACTGGTGAGAATTATGGGACGTGGAAGTCGAACCTAAATACAATTTTGGTTCTTGACGACCTGAGATCTGTCTTAACGGAGGAGTGTCCTCCGGTTTCTGGTTCTAGTGCCTCACGAACTGTTCGTGAAGCATACATGGTTGGATTAGGGCTATTGATAAAGCCCGAGTCTACATCTTGGCAAGCATATCAGATGTTTTGGCCAAGAAGCACGAATCTATGGTTTTCACGAAGGAAATCATGTCTTCATTACAAGGGATGTTCGGGTAACCGTCTACATCTCTTCGTCATGAAGCCTTCAAGAACATTTACAACTCGTACATGGTGGAGGGTACCTCTGTTAGGGAGCACGTCCTTAACATGATGGTCCACTTTAATGTGGCAGAGGTAAAGGGTGCTACCCTCGACGAGAACAATCAAGTTTGTTCAATCTTGGAATCTCTTCCGAAGAGTTTCCTTAATTTCAGGACCAATTTGGTCATGAATAAGATTGAATACAATTTGACATCTCTTCTGAACGAGCTTCAGATTTATCAGTCTCTGCATACTTCTAAAGGAAAGGAGAAGGAAGCAAATGTTGCTACTTCTATGAAATTCCATAAGGGGTCTGGGTCAGGGAGTAAATCTGAACCCTTTACTGTGAGTAATAAGATTATTCACAAGAAGAAGAGAAGTACCAGGAAGGACAAAATCCCTACTGTCGGCAAGGTCAAAGCTTCACACAGTGGAAAGTGTTTTCATTGCGGTGAAGAAGAGCATTAGAAGTGCAACTGCCCTAAATACCTCGCGGAGAAACAGGCAAAGAATGAACGACAAGGTAAATAAGATTTATCTTCTGTCTAAACATATTTTGTGGATTATGATTGTCATACCTGGATGTTGATTCAGGAACCACTTATAATGTTTGTTATTCTTTTCAGGAAACTAGTTCCTGTTTGCCAGTTTCTTGACGAAGATGCCTTATGAAGACGTCTTTGCAGTTCATACAGTGGGAGTTTGCTTGTTTGTAGTTGTTTGTGTAGAAATAATTTCAAGTGTTGTAATTATTTTCTATAAACTCAAGTTTTTGTTGAACACTTTATGTATATAGTATCTTTTGTTTTTATAAATGAATGGTTCATTTCACAAAAGATATATACTAATCTGTCCTATTAGACTTGATAACAACTAAAAGGTTAAGACTTATCTTGTTTTATTGGAAGCTATAAATTAACAATGGTTGTTAGTTTTGCTGGTTCTTCTCAAGTGTTGAGAAAGTTTTGATGCAGTGGGAGAATTATGAGATAATTCGGCCTGTTGTATTAGTATGTTGTATGACTCTAGTTATCATATTGATGATGATAGTGAGTTCATAAATAAGAACCAGTGGCTCAAAGCCATGGATCTTCAAGAGGTTTACAGACCAAGTCTATGAGGTGAAAACCTCTAAGGCTTGACTTTCTAGCAAAGGGACTGTAAGTTAAAAGTGTAAAGAGCACTCAGATCATGCAAGTATGCATGGTCTGCAGCAAGTGATAAGTATAATTTAATTCGTTTTCCCACAGAGATTAAGTTTAGTGACTAGCGATTTGGTGTGTTAGATTAGATAAGGTAACTTAAATTGGATAGATTTTGGGTTGAGGGAGGAAAATATAAAAGATGCAAGAGGAATGTAAACTTAAATGCAAAGCAAGCAAAGAGGTAAAGTTATAATGTGGAAAAGTAGGATTGCGGATCTCGCAATCTTTTCGCAATGATTTCGCAATGGATTAAAAAGTAAAGAAAATGACTAAGGCAAAGGCAGAAATGGTTATTGCGGCTCTCGCAATAATCTCGCCATACTTTAACAACGATTTAAAAACTAAAGTAAGATAGCAAGGTCGGCTTAAGAGTCCTCTATAGGCATTTAACTATGAACATTCAACAACAAGTTAACATTTCATGCATCGTTTTAACTAGGTCTGATGCATCTTTCGATTACATGCATTAGATCTTGAGTTTACTCATATCCAAGTAAGACTTAAGAACCTATTTATACACACATGCTAACAAACGTGCTTGGAGAATGCATATTCCTAGGCCATTCTCTGGTTACCATAAAAGGCTAACATGAATGAAGGACTCTGAATTCTTACTCCTTCCAGAGGTTAGGAATTCTTTAGACAAAATGGATGGCCAGTCGAAATTGCCCATGGGATGAAGATCACATACATTCAATGCATTCATGCTACTTTACATGCTGAATTCACATACTTCTAGCCTATAGATTCATCCGTGGCAGACCTCTATTGAGTTAGTTACTCATGGTTTTCGCAGAACTAAAGGAAATGAATTGATTAAGCATAGAATGGAGAACTCAGTAAACTAATTGATTAAGAAATGATAAGATGAAGAACTCAACAAAACTAATTGATTACTCTTAAAAAGGCAAAGTACATAACAATTTGTAAAGCAAAGGTGCGTAGATCCGAAAGCAATGAACAAAGTAGACAGTAGTAAATGATTCAGAACAGTATGTAAAATAGACAGCAAGTAGTTTAGAAAGCAGTAAGATGTGTAAGGATCCTCCAAGTCGCAAGATGCCTCGGATGAAGGGGAAGATTAGATGATCTTGGGGATAATTTCAATCAGAAGAGAAGAAGGATCTTCTCTTCTTCCTCTCGAATTATCGACGCCAAGGGCTTGTTTCTTCGATCCAACAAACGGGGGAAGAGTTTTGTCTGCAGGTTTCTTCACGATCGGGCACTTCTCACTTCCAGATTGATTGTGTTTTTCATCGTCATTCAGCTCGTTTTATAGCCTCTACAGGTACCTTCAGCCACGGATCTCCATCCATTATGGAGTAACAACCTCCCACGCGGCAGCAATAGAGAAGTTAGGCGGCTGGAAAACCACAACAACGAAGACTGACGGCTGGAAAAATGCAGCAGAAAGACTGTTTCATTGCGAGGGCCGCAATATTTCCGCAATGTACCTGCAATGTACAATTTAGCTCTTTTTTTCACCATTTTGCATCCTTTTTCGTTCCTTTTCCAAATAAGCCTTAAATTAGCATCATTTCTCAAATTCTCACTTTTAAGCACACATTAAGCTAACTTCTAACAAAAATACTCAAGAACTTCTATGATTTTTAGGTAATTAAGACCCTAAATAATGCACTTTTGAAGAGGTAACACACCCCCAAACTTGAGTTATTGCTAGTCCTCGAGCAATATAAAGGCTTACTTTCTCTCTAATTAGCTGCTAACTCTTGTCTTTTAAACTCTACCTAACTGATTTGCTGACTTCCCTAGGTTTACTGTCAAAGGCATTGTTGTCCTGTGACACTCTGTTAGGCTAAAACTAACTTCATACTTTGTCTATTCTGATTTCCTTTGCCTTTAAAACCTTCTGTTTTTACTAACTTCCTATCTTTTGGTTTATCTGCCTATATCATTGAGCACACTGTGCAGTCATCCCTAAGTTTTCAAAATCTCCCTAATTTTAACTCAGACTCAGTACATGCTTCTAAGGTTTTTTATTTTTGAATTACCTAGGAATCCTTAGAGTCATTCCAGGCTTAGAACAACACAAGTATCAGAGTACAGAATGCATAGAACAGACTAAGCCATGACATCACCTCTATTTTTAGGACAGACACTCATCTCCCACAATAAGCCTTCTAGTTACAGCCCTGTGCTTAGCTAACTTAGGATCAGAGTTCATTACATAGGACATCTAAGCACCCAAGGCTGTACCCTCTTGGCATACATCATCCTTCTTTGTTTTCCATATTTTTTTCTTTCTTTGCACCTCTTTCTTTCCCTTAAGTATGCCTTTTGATGCAGTGCCCCTTGTGGGTTACACAAGTGGCCCTGATTACTCAACAATTTAAAAGGAAAGACAATGCTTCTTTTTCGTTTTTTTTTTGTATTCTCTTTTTTTTTTTTTAAAGAAGGATGATGCATATCTTACTAAGGGAGAGAGGAGTGTTCCTAGGACTAGAGGCTGCCTCCCCCAAACTTGAACTTCTCATTGTCCCCAATGAGAGTCTGAGGTGGCACACCCCCAAACTTATCTTAGAAGCATCTAGTCTAAGTAAAAACCAGACATAATTTAAAACTCCTAGGGATGGAATGGCCCTCACAGTCCAGATAACACATCAGCAGAAATTTATTAAAATCAAATGGTAAGGTCTAACAGAGGCACATGCTTAACATTTTATGAAGCTAATTACACCTAACAAGAATGTACTCGACACTCATCCAGCATGCTCAATGAACAGACTACACTGGGACATCATCAATGCAGTCACATAGTTAGAATTTAAAGACAGAACATACCAGCAGAAAGTCATACCTCACATAACAGCATGCTTAAACGAAAAGAAAAACATTGCGGTGTCCGCAAAGAAATCGCAATGACATTAACAGAGCAAATTTAACAGTGATCAAAGCTCCTAATATGCAATTTCTATTTGTGAACAACTACAGGCAACAGAAAAAAACTATCTAAGCTAACTAATCATACGAAGTTAAACTAAGCTACTTTAACTCAAGCTAATTAAGGTAATCAAAACATAACAACAATTGATATTGGGGGGGGGGGGGGGTAACTGGTTACAGAAAAGCAGGTTTTTGAGAGGGATAATAAATACTCCCTCGAATGCCATCAGTCTGTGGCATTCATTCATTCATCCTTGTCCTCTTCATCACTCCTCTCGCTCGGAGGCATCCAGGGGCTCAACAATCCAGCTGGAAAGGTAGGGAACTTGCACCGTAGGTGCTCAGCTAGTTCCTGGTCTCTCGCTTGGGAGTACTCAGCCCATTGGGCTAATTTCCTTTGTAAGTCCATCAAGCAGGCCATGGACATCGATTGTGCAGCTGCAAGTCTATCCAGCTCGAACTTCATATTGCCTCTCCTCCTCATCTTCAGGTCGTTGGGCAGCTCAAGGTGGCCAGCATAGGCCAATTGCTTCTCCTCCATCGTCACAGGCACCCATGCGCGCAAGCATAACGTAGTAATAGTGTTAGGGAAAAAGAGTCTGCCCTTACCTTTCTTGGAGCATTCGACGATCGAGGCTGCTATGATCTCACCCACGTCAATAGTGAGTCCCTTCATGATCGCATAAACCAGCAGAGATCTCCCTTGATTGATGGTCGTCTCGTGCGTGACGGGGGATATTCTTCTCCGAATTAGGGAGAACCAAATGGCCGCCTTGTCTTTGAGGGCTGCACTCATCAGTGTGTGCTTCCCGTACTTCGAGACTGCCCATGCTGCCTCTGGTTTGCCTATCATATTCAGCGCCTCCTCCAAGATTACCTCTGAGGGTGAAGCCACGATCTTTGAGTATTCAGAACTTCTATGCTCCTTGAGAGCATAAACCTTGTTGATCACTTCGGCAGAGAAGTCAACATCCACGCTCCTCACCACCGAATAACAGCCTTCGGGGTGAGTGAGGTTGGCGTAGAGTCATAAACCATGTCCGAGTAGGCCTGAATTGGAGGCCTACACAACTCTTCCCAGCCGTGGTTTGTGATTCCTGCGCAAGAATTGCGGCAGGTCCGAAGGAGAGTCTAGAAATCCTCTCTCGTGGAGGAGTTCCCTTTTCATTAGTTCCACGCCCCTGGCCTCTGCATCCTTGGATACATACCTCTCAGCTGGAGGCTCATCTTCTTGGAACATTTTTCCCTTCCCCTTATCCTTTGCCTTGGCTGCTTCAACAACCCCAGTCTTCATCTTCTTAATAGAGGGTTCAACTTCAACCCTCTTCTTTTTAGCTTTCTTGGAGGCCTTTGGCCGTTTTGCCTTCACGATTAATGGGGCCCTCTTCTTGAGCCTCGCTTTGGCAGCCATTTGCTGGATGCATTCATCCAGCGAGTCATCCATTGAATCCCTGCTCCCCCTCTCCACAGGACTGTCAAAATTGACATCCCTAGATGGAGAGACTACCTCCTCTTCTTCATCCGCCTCACCGGTTGCCGTAGAATCTGGTTGTCCTACAGGGGGGACTTCAGGTTCCGATGGTTATTGAGTGGGATCAGGGCTTTGCATGTCCTTCTCAATCGATGGCCTGCCACTGGTAAGGCTTCCCTCACTCGTGAATTTCCGACTTTTGGTCTTTGGAGCTTCCAGGGTAACCTCCCATTTTCTTTTAGGGGACTGCGTTGGATCAGAGCTGTTTGCAGCTTCAGTTGTTGCAACCTTCCACTTCCTCTTCAGAGGGAGCTTCGGAGGTCTGGAAAGTTTTACAGCCTCAACGTTTGCTAAAGAAAGTAACGCATCTCTTACCAAGGCAGCATCTTCTGTGATTGGGGATGTCCTTTTGGGAGTGGATCTTTCAGCTCGAGTGGAAACCATGCTTGCTTCTTGAAGGTGAAGCTTTGGGAGTTGCCGAAGAAGGACAAATCTGATTTGTGAATTCGAGGGTTTGAGAATCGTAAATGGGAATGATCAGCAACCCTTCCTATTTATAATGGGTTGCGCACTAACAGTTATATTATTGCGGACTCCGCAAGGTTTCCGCAATGCTTCGAATCTCATCAAATCTTTGGAACTGTAACCGTTGAGATTTCTATCCTTGATTGCTGTCTGTTGCAAGATCCTAGCAAACTAAATCTGTGATTTTCCAAAGATTTATTCCTTCATCTTCTCCTGGCCTCTTGATTGTTCACCCTTATTGCCGTTAAGATTTCCAATTACCATGCTTCTAATCACATTAAAAACAAACTTAATTAGTACTAGCAAATTAAAATTACTTCAAACAAATAGAAACAGTAAATAAAGATATCTATTCCATAATCCTTCGATGGTTGAGCATAACGATAATTCCATTAAATGCCCTTGCTCATCTATTTTTGCTTGACTTTCAAGCTTCGGACAAAAGGAATGCCGAGAGTGTTCTCACATCCCCTTCCTCATAGTAATGCTTCAATCTAGCACCATTCACCATGAACGGTTGGCCTTGTTCCAAATTTTGGATTTCAATTGCACCATGAACAAACACTTTAGTGATCACAAATGGACCAGACCAACGAGACTTTAATTTGCCAGGAAACAATTTCAATCGTGAATTAAACAATAGAACACGCTGGCCCTTTTTGAAGTCCTTAATCCTAAGTCTACTATCATGCCAAATTTTAGTATTTTCCTTATACATTTTAGCATTCTCGTATGACATGTGTCTTAGTTCATCTAATTCATGAAATTGCAGAGACCGCAATGTCCCCGACAGCGGCGCCAAAAACTTGTTGCGTGCTCAGTGTGTATGTAAGTTAAAGGTGTAAAGAGCACTCAGATCATGCAAGTATACATGGTCTGCAACAAGTGATAAGTATAATTTAATTCGTTTTCCCACAGAGATTAAGTTTAGTGACTAGCGATTTGGTGTGTTAGATTAGATAAGGTAACTTAAATTGAATAGATTTTGGGTTGAGGGACGAAAATATAAAAGATGCAAGAGGAATGTAAACTTAAATGCAAAGCAAACAAAGAGGTAAAGTTATAATGTGGAAAAGTAGGATTGCGGATCTCGCAATCTTTTCGTAATGATTTCGCAATGGATTAAAAAGTAAAGAAAATGACTAAGGCAAAGGCAGAAATGGTTATTGCGGCTCTCGCAATAATCTCGCAATACTTTAACAACAATTTAAAAACTAAAGTAAGATAGCAAGGTCGGCTTAAGAGTCCTCTATAGGCATTTAACTATGATCATTCAACAGCAAGTTAACATTTCATGCATCGTTTTAACTAGGTCTCATGCATATTTCGATTACATGCATTAGATCTTAAGTTTACTCATATCCAAGTAAGACTTAAGAACCTATTTATACACACATGCTAACAAACGTGCTAGGAGAATGCCTATTCCTAGGCCATTCTCTGGTTACCATAAAAGGCTAACATGAATGGATGACTCTGAATTCTTACTCCTTCCAGAGGTTAGGAATTCTTTAGACAAAATGGATGGCCAGTCGAAATTGCCCATGAGATGAAGATCACATACATTCAATGCATTCATGCTACTTTACATGCTGAATTCACATACTTCTAGCCTATAGATTCATCCGTGGCAGACCTCTATTGAGTTAGTTACTCATGGTTTTCGCAGAACTAAAGGAAATGAATTGATTAAGCATAGAATGGAGAACTCAGTAAACTAATTGATTAAGAAATGATAAGATGAAGAACTCAACAAAACTAATTGATTACTCTTAAAAAGGCAAAGTACATAACAATTTGTAAAGCAAAGGTGCGTAGATCCGAAAGCAATGAACAAAGTAGACAATAGTAAATGATTCAGAACAGTATGTAAAATAGACAGCAAGTAGTTTAGAAAGCAGTAAGATGTGTAAGGATCCTCCAAGTCGCAAGATGCCTCGGATGAAGGGGAAGATTAGCTGATCTTGGGGATAATTTCAATCAGAAGAGAAGAAGGATCTTCTCTTCTTCCTCTCGAATTATCGACGCCAAGGGCTTGTTTCTTCGATCCAACAAACGAGGGAAGAGTTTTGTCTGCAGGTTTCTTCACGATCGGGCACTTCTCACTTCCAGATTGATTGTGTTTTCCATCGTCATTCGGCTCCTTTTATAGCCTCTACAGGTACCTTCAGTCGCGGATCTCCATCCATTATGAAGTAACAACCTCCCACGCGGCAGCAGTAGAGAAGTTAGGCGGCTGGAAAATCGCAACAACGAAGACTGACGGCTGGAAAAATGCAGCAGAAAGACTGTTTCATTGCGAGGGCCGCAATATGTCCGCAATGTACCTGCAATGTACAATTTAGCTCTTTTTTTCACCATTTTGCATCCTTTTTCGTTGCTTTTCCAAATAAGCCTTAAATTAGCATCATTTCTCAAATTCTCACTTTTAAGCACACATTAAGCCGACTTCTAACAAAAATACTCAAGAACTTCCATGATTTTTAGGTAATTAAGACCCTAAATATTGCACTTTTGGAGAGGTAACAGACTGTCCCAAAGAGAAGGGGTTAATTGTGTATTAACTTCATCTCTTGTTGTTAGATATTAGTTATATAGAATACTCGTATCCGTTGCCCTGTTCTATCTGATAGGATAAGGTAAATGGATATCAAGACTAGCTATCTTGATAGAGTATCTATTAGTCTCAACCAGAGAGATACATAATTCAGGATTAAGAGCAAATCGTTTGCGAGCTTCTTCAATCCATTTATGAATTGGAATAAGCATCTATATTCTGATTTATAAGGTTTGTTTTTCAAATCAAATCTTATCTTTTTGAACATTATATTGATAAAACTTGTTGACAAGTTAAAGCTTTCATAATAAATTCCCGTAATTTTTGTCCTAATAATTGAGAATGATGTATGATTCACTTCTGACATTTTAGTATAAACTAGCGACCAACTCCCAAATAGTTGATATGGAGGTAGGCTTAGCTTGTTCTAAGGATTCAGGTTGATCTGAGTCGTAAGAAAAAATCACTAGTGTTGTCTCAAAAATCTTTTATTGACAAGCTGTTGTCAATATTCGATGGTCTATGGAAATGGTTTCCTGAGACACCTCAAGTGTTGAGGATACGAGATGCACCCAAGTGCATTTACATATTGAAGGTCAGATGTATTTTTTGAGATACATGACCTGATATGTGCTATGCAGTGGGAAATGTCAGTAATATAAGTCCAATTAGATTGGATTCCAGTTAAAGTTTTGTCCTTGTACTTATAGGAGTAGAATACAAGAGTTGTATTGCTAATTCCTTGGTAGTAGCTAAGCTTTGTTGCAGCTTGTGAAGCAACACAAAGTTTATAAGTTGAACTCAAGTATAGTGCTATGAGAAGATGTGATGGTCACATGGAAAGCCTCGTAGTACTTCATGCTGATTGGTTTACTATGTCTGTCATGGCTAAAGTGTTTGAGAGACACCTAGAAGAGTCTAGGGCTCCGAGTTGCTGGAGAGGACAGTGAGAGAAAACTTCTCATATATGATATATTAGTTTTCTCCACCTAACACGTACACCACGGACGTTTATGTCCAAGTGGGAGTTTGTTGGGTTGTATGTCCTAAAACTCGTGGTTTGTAAACTGTTATGTTTGTAAATATTCTATTTAGAATAAAGAGTTATTAGTTTTATTCAGTAAAAGAGTTTATTGGAATAAAGTGAAACGTGTTTAGGTTAACCTATACCAATGACCAATACCCTTGGCTGAATATGAGTACTTGAGCCTCATGTATGACATGATTGTGGATCAGGCTCAAGTAGTCAGTCAAAACGGTCTATAGTATACGAATAAGGTTGGGTACCTTATCCTAGTAACACTATAGGATGCGGCTCACTTTGTATTGTACAAAATGATGTGATCCGAATCGTTTTACATGGAAATGTGCGAGTGAGGGCGTCCTGTGCAAAGAGTTTGCATAAGACCGATCCGCGAAATATGTCGCTCTCTCTTTATAACACCGTTTACTGATGAGACCGACATTTTCATTTGATGGCCTAGGTAACTCGATCTTAATCCTGAGCTTACTATGAACTCCTGCTTATTAGACAGTATCCTTAGACTTGTATGGGTGAGAGTGGCCCTTTAGCGCCGACTCAATGGTACTTAAGGAAAAAGACGTAATGCAGGGGTTAAACGGTATAAAATGACCCAGTTGTGATTACGAACAACCTGTGAAGGGTCGACTTGCCCGTGACGGTTATATCAGAGGACATAATATATCTACAGTGAGGAGAGTGCAACCCTCAGACTATAGTGGAGTCTCCGGGGGTTAACGAATGTTTGTTAGTTCGGTTGAAAGAATTTTGACGGGATAATCTCGTATCGTTGGAGCTCATGATCTGTAGGTCCTTTAGGTTCTCCTGGTTAGCTCGGATAACGTCGTGCAACAGTATAAGAGAAAAGAAAAAGAAAAAGAATTTGAATTGTTCAAATTCGGTTTATGGAAGAATGATGGACATATTTAAATATGAGTTAAATATGGAAGTGGTCTAAAACATGAATGCGATTCAAGTGAAAAAATTCGATTTTCGGAAAATCGGGTTTAGCCATATTATTTAATTAATATTTGATATTGATTAAATAATATTAATTAATTAAAAAGTTTAATTAATTAATATATATATATATTAAAAAAAAAAATCAGAATTGCATGTAAGACACTTTTTTGGTTTATTATATATATATATGTGTAATATATATAGATGGATATATATGGCCAATTTAGGAAAGAGGGTGGCTGTAACGACCCGACTTTTTATGACATCACTATAGGGCCGTTACTAAGAGCATGGCATCATAAAGCTCGATAAATAACATGAAACTTTATTTTAGAAATAATGAAATCGAAATAATAAGTCCAAAACCGCAAATACATTTAATTTGGGATCCCAATGAAAACATAAAAACAGTTCAATAAGTTCCTTCGAAATAAATTTAAAAACAAAACTACTTGTTCTAATCTATAGCGAAAACCGTTGGACTGACTCAATTAATTAATATAATAATCAACAAAAAGCGGAAGCTCTGACTCCATGTGTCCCATGACATCATCAACCGATCACCTCGTCAAGCACCCGGTACGTCCCTAATATTATCTGAAAAAGAAGTTTTAGAAAAGAATGAGTATTTTAAATAAAATACTCAGTAAGTAACCCCACTACGGCTATGCAATCACATGCAACATGAACTGAGACTTTCACTGGTGGGACCTAAACCTGACTGTTCTATGATGGCCATCTAAGTGAACAATTAACTCAATCCCGCAATAACTCTCACAACTACTCGGTATAGTAGACTCCTCTGAAGACTCACCCCTACTGATGGTTAGTTGGCATCCAGTCAGTGGAGCAAAGCCTCCGTCTACTAGGTACCAACATGACTAGGGGATGAGAATAATTGTCACAAAATTATCCTGACTGAAAATGTGGCATGCAATAATGAGGTCCCACAACATATATACTTATCATGTTAAAACATGAAAGTTCATAACATCAATCATATATTATTTCTCATATACTCGGTATGATAAACATAACATGAAAATCTCATAACTTCTATCAAAATTCTCTCTTCTAACATCATACATCAAACATCTAACATTCAACATCATCAGCATACTTTCATCAACATAACATAAGCTCTTAGAGCTACACACAAAAATTCAGTTAAACATTTCATACAATCAAATCAGCATCTTAACCACATATATTCAACACCAGACAAACACTTATTTCAACCTCTCAACATTCAATTAACTTCAACATACAATTCAACAATAACAGAAAAAATCCCAACCTAGCCCGAAGGCTGACCAGCAGTAAGATCACTTACCTCAATTGAATTATTGTAAGAATAATTCTCTTTTATTTTGAATAATTCTCTTTTATTTTGGCTTGCAGAAGTCTAAGTCCAAACCTAAAATATAAATCTAAAATTATAATTAACATTTGAGTCACAAACTGCGCTGAAGAAAAATATCAAAATTAAAGGCGATGCTTAGAACAATTACCCAAAATAACTTATACTCCAAAAATTTTCTCTTTATCTCAATGGATCGTCCAAATCCTAAACACAAGAAACCAAAATCTTATATTCAAAGTTCCAGGCATTTACAATGAATTCGAATAAGGATTGGAGCATCGTTACCTACTGAAAATTTGTTGTGAGGAGGTTAATCCTTACTGAACAGCAAGTCTAAGCCCCAAAATTCACGATTTCAGTACTGGAATAGAATGAGTGTTGAATTTCAGGACTGAACATACATAAATGAAACTAACTAAATCGAAATCGAGAGAGATTTGGGTTAGAATCGAATTTTACCCAATAATACGGTGACGAACGGAGAAGAGGCGGCGAAGAAGAGGATCGGCGGAGAGGAGAGGGAGAGGGAGCGGCAGCGACGGTGTGCAGTTGGAGCGACGACGGCGTTCAGCGTGAAGGAGAGGGAGGCGAAGGGGGAGACAGAGCTAGGGAGAGGGAGGTGAGAGCTGGGGGAGGGAGATGAGAGTTGGGGGGAGGGGGATTAGAACTGAGGGGGAGGGAGATATACATAGAGGGGGAGGGAGATGTGGAAGGATGGGGAGGGGCGGCGTGGGTCTTCATTTCACGAAGACCTACGCTGAACTTTGATTTTAATTTTATTTTTATTTTTTAATAATAATAATATTATTATTATTATATTTAATAATAATAATATTATTATATTATATTATATTAAATAATATTATTATTATATTAATAATAATAATATTATTATCATTAATAACTCTGACTTAGTCGAACGACTAACTCTAGCCTATTTTAAGTCCAAATTTTACCCCAATCCTTCACTTAAATTCATTATTGAGCTCGAAAATAGTAACAATTAAATGAATTTCTCTTACCTGGAGTTCGGGTCGTTACAATCTTCCCTCCTTAAGAACTTTCGTCCCCGAAAGTTCCTCTAGAATGATGCCGTGCACGTTCAGGGCTAGACGACACATGATCTGACTTACTTTTCTGGCCTGAGAAAGAATGTGTTCTTGTAGGTGCTTGAGACTCTCCTGATGCACGGTTACCAATCAGAGTTGCCGCGCGGAGGGCCGCGACATAATCTGATCGAGCGAGAGTCGCCACGATGCCTTGGACCTCCTTCCTCAGACCCATAATGAAGCGTTCAGCTTTCGCAGCTTCAAGTAGCCACTAACTCCGGGGCAAAACGGGACAACTTGCTAAACTCCACCTCGTACTCAGCCACAGACCGACTTCCTTTCTTGAGGTGCAAGAACTCTTCTTGCTTTCTATATCGGGTTACCGGCGGGAAATATTGTTGGTAAAATGCTTCTTTGAACTGTGACCAGGTCACCAGACCTTTGCTAGTATTGATCGGCCTCTTGGCCGACTCCCACCATAGTTGAGCATTGTCTATTAGCACGAAGGCTGCACATTGCACCTTCTGCTCCTCCGGGCATCTCATGTAACGGAAAATTGTCTCAATGGACGACAACCATATCTCTACTTTAGTCGGATCTGCCAATGACCCATTGAAGGAACGTGGGTCGTATTTCCTGAAGTCTCGCAAATGTCTCGCCTCTTCTGACAGACCCCTCTGGTCCCGATTCACTTGAGCCATCTGGTTGGCGACTGCCGTTTGTATCAACGTTTGCATGGCCTCCATCGTCGTCTCCGTTAGTATAGCTCCTACTTGCTGAGTTGTAGGTGTGTTCTCATTCTGGACACCTGGTTTAGTTCTGGGCGTCAGTCCCACTGGTGAACTCTCAATCTGGTTGTCTGTTTGAGTCGAGGGTACTTGTCCTACTCGTGTCTCATCAGCCTGGTTACTTGACTGACCCTTATCAGACTTACCCCGCTTGCTAGTGCCTTTCTTTCGTGGATTACTTGACTGACCTTTACCAGTCCAACCTCGTCGTCTGACTAAGTCTCTGTTACGTGCCATAACCTACCTATTATGACCCAACCACTCTATCAAATCATCAATCAAGACAACAGTAACTATTAATGCAACAAACTATTCAAAATCATTCAAATATCATCTTTCTTAAAGCTTGTTAAAACTGAACATACCTGGCGATGACAAAGGACCTGTTGATGAGTCATGGGAACATTTAAGGCTTACGATATAAGCCAGTCTACAGAACTTAAAACTTAGGCTCTGATACCAACTGTAACGACCCGACTTTTTATGACATCAGTATAGGGCCGTTACTAAGAGCATGACATCATAAAACTCGATAAATAACATGAAACTTTATTTTAGATATAATGAAATTGAAATAATAAGTCCAAAACCGCAAATACATTTAATTTGGGATCCTAATGAAAACATAAAAACAGTTCAATAAGTTCCTCCGAAATAAAATTTAAAAACAAAACTACTTGTTCTAATCTATAGTGAAAACCGTTGGACTGACTCAATTAATTAATAAAATAATCAACAAAAAGCGGAAGCTCTGACTCCACGTGTCCCATGACATCATCAACCGATCACCTCGTCAAGCACCCGGTACGTCCCTAATATTATCTGAAAAAGAAGTTTTAGAAAAGAATGAGTATTTTAAATAAAATACTCCGTAAGTAACCCCACTACTAGGGTCAGGCTATGCAATCACATGAAACATGAACTGAGACTTTCACTAGTGGGACCTAAACCTGACTGTTCTATGATGACCATCTAAGTGAACAATTAACTCAATCCCGCAATAACTCTCACAACTACTCGGTATAGTAGACTCCTCTGGAGACTCACCCCTACTGATGGTTAGTTGGCATCTAGTCAGTGGAGCAAAGCCTCAGTCTACTAGGTACAAACATGACTAGGGGGATGAGAATAATTGTCACAAAATTATCCTGACTGAAAATGTGGCATGCAATAATGAGGTCCCACAACATATATACTTATCATGTTAAAACATGAAAGTTCATAACATCAATCATATATTATTTCTCATATACTCGGCATGATAAACATAACATGAAAATCTCATAACTTCTATCAAAATTCTCTCTTCTAACATCGTACATCAAACATCAAATATCTAACATTAAACATCATCAACATACTTTCATCAACATAACATAAGCTCTCAGAGCTACACACAAGAATTCAGTTAAATATTTAATACAATCAAATCACTATCTCAACCACATATATTCAACACCAGACAAACACTTATTTCAACCTCTCAACATTCAATTAACTTCAACATACAATTCAACAATAACAGAAAAGTTCTCAACCTAGCCCGAAGGCTGACCAGCAGTAAGATCACTTACCTCAATTGAATTATTGTAAGAATAATTCTCTTTTATTTTGGCTTGCAGAAGTCTAAGTCCAAACCTAAAATATAAATCTAAAATTATAATTAACATTTGAGTCTCAAACTGCGCTGAAGAAAAATATCAAAATTAAAGGCGATGCTTAGAACAATTACCCAAAATAACTTATACTCCAAAAAATTTCTCTTTATCTCAATGGATCGTCCAAATCCTAAACACAAGAAACCAAAATGTTATATTCAAAGTTCCATACATTTACAATGAATTCGAATAAGGATTGGAGCATCGTTACCTACTGAAAATTTGCTTTGAGGAGGTTAATCCTTACTGAACAGCAAGTCGAATCCCCAAAATTCACGATTTCAGTACTGGAATAGAATGGGTGTTGAATTTCAAGACTGAACATACATGGGTGTTGAATTTCAAGACTGAACATACATAAATGAAACTAACTAAATCGAAATCGAGAGAGATTTGGGTTAGAATCGAATTTTACCCAATAATACAGTGACAGACGGAGGAGAGGTGGCGAAGAAGAGGATCGGCGGAGAGGAGAGGGAGAGGGAGCGGCAACGACGGTGTGCAGTTGGAGCGACGACGACGTTCAGCGTGGAGAAGAGGGAGGCGAAGGGGGAGACAAAGCTAGGGAGAGGGAGGTGAGAGCTGGGGGAGGGAGATGAGAGTTGGGGGAGGGGGATTAAAACTGAGGGGGAGGGAGATATACAGAGAGGGGGAGGGAAATGTGGAAGGAGGGGGAGGAGCGGCGTGGGTCTTCATTTCACGAAGACCTACGTTGAACTTTAATTGTTTTTTTTTAATAATAATAATATTATTATTATACTATATTATATTAAATATATAATTATTATATTAATAATAATAATATTATTATTATTAATAACTCTGACTTAGTCGAACGGCTAACTCTAGCCTATTTTAAGTACAAATTTTACCCGAATCCTTCACTTAAATTCATTATTGAGCTCGAAAACAGTAACAATTAAATGAATTTCTCTTACCTGGAGTTCGAGTCGTTACAGTGGCTGAGTGCTTTTGTGGGTATTCATTTGAAGAAGTTGAATTTGTTTGTTTTAGTTATGCCTCCGGGCTGTGTTTTTAAGAGAAAAGCCAAGCCCCTGTTCTTCTGCAATTCCTTTTTCTTCTTCATTTCTTTTTCGTTTTCTATTCTTTCGGAGTCCCACAACTTCGTTGCTCGGCGCCGAGGATAGCGGGACTACCTGGGTGGTCCTCGGGGCGTTGGTGAGAAGAGGCCGGAAGAGTTCGTGACGAGGAACGACCGACGGACTTGAAGAAATTCGGAACTACAAGGGTATGTATTTCTAATTTCTTAATTCCTTCATTTTGAGCATGTTTTATATTTGTTAAATTGATGTAATTAGAGTATCATCGATCCAAAATCGCTTCCGCTGCATATATCGCTCCATCAGGGTCAGCCTGTTGGTGAGGCCAATGTTGCGGGCCACCTCAGCATGATGTCGCGATCATGATGTCACCCTTCCTCCCTCAAAGGATCTAGGGCCGACTCCGTAAGTCCGGTCAGAAGACCTGCAAGATCCGCCCCCAGCCTGTTTGGAGATCCCGAATTTTGCCATGACCGACCCCCAAAATCAGGGCAAGAAGAGTCCGCTAACACATCTACCTCTTATTGCAGGCGACGGTACGACAATCCCAATAAATTCGCCTAAGATCAGGGGTTGTCCCTTCGTCATGATGTGAACGAGTATGGATTGGCGCCGACCGTCTCATCCTTCCTCTCCTATATATATGAAAGTTCACCATTCATTTAGCTGTACACAACTCATACGACTTATACTCTACTTAAGCTTAGAACTTTTTACTGATTTAAGCATTAGAGTATACTGGGTTGAGCCCCACACCGGTGCAAGTTACTCCTACACCATACCACTTTGCTATCTCTGAAGCTCAATCTAGAGGAGTCCAAATTCTTGCATCAAGAAATATAACTAACTAACAAAGATAAAACGGTTCATATTCCAACATTTTAAATGACTTTAGGAAAGTGGTAAAAAATTAAATTTCAAAAGACAATCTTAAAGAATTCATTTTTAAAATGAAAAATACAATAATTACTCACCCACGTTGCTAATAAAAATAAAAATAAATAAATCTCTTTGTGTTTAATATTATTTACTATTTTTTTAAAAGCCTAATTAATTAGAAGTTATACACTAGGAAGGATATATTAAGTATTTAGTCTTTAATTCCTTCGTAATCAATCAATGATAATTCTGACGGTAGGACTCACATCGATTATAACTCCATTTCTCTACCACCTTGGTGTGCTTAATAAAATTATCATTGATTATTACCTGGGTCTCACCCTTTTTTTGTTTATTTTTTTTTTTTTTTTATGTTTGTCCATTTCTCTTTCTTCCTTGAAACGTCCATGGTCATCTATTTCACCTTCTTCTTCCTCTTTTCTTCACCTTTCCTCTGGCCAAACTCGTTGTCACTGCCCACCTCACTCCGGGCTGCCGCCGCCGCCCATATGTTAGAGTTTATTTTTCTTTAAAAAAGAATGAGTTTTCTTATCCTTTATCGTTCAAGCAATGAATTTTTTTTTTTCTTTCTCTTCCAAGAAGTGAGTTTTCTTTTTCTTTCAATAAATCCTTTCACTCCTCGCCAATCTCATTTCTCTTTTTTCTCCGCATGTTTTTGAATAAAAATCTTGTGGAAAAAAAAGAGAAACTCATTACTTTAATGTTGAAACCCTTGAAAATGGGGGGTTGTTTTTCTTTTGTGAAGAAGAAATATAAATGGGTTAAATGGAGGAGGGAAGAGATTGAAGCTTCAATGGCGAAAAATGAAGAAAGAAGAGAGAATAAACGGAGGAAAGTGAAGATTCATGTTAGAAAATGGGTTCACGAGTATCCACACGATTCTGCACACGAGTAACGCTCGGACAACGAGTCTACACACAGGTAACGCCTGGATAACGAGTCAACACACGATTCTGAAAACGATTAAAGAGAAAGGGTATTATAGTAAACTCACGAATGATTACGTGCAAGTAAACACTCTAAATGGAATTTAGATTATATTTAAATTAGTCTTAAGTAAGCACTATCAAAAGTAAATCGATTACGATTGAAGCCTTAATTCATTACGATTGATTCGTTACAATTGTTGGAGAAAATCTATTATGGTGGAGTAAACATTACCTTAGTGAAAAAATCAAGTTTAATGTCTTACAAAAAAAAAAAAAAAAAAAAAATCCAAACTCTTATATATATATATATATATATATATATATATATATATATATATATGACCTTTTGACATTATTTTTCAAAAAATATTAAATATAATTGCTAATTGCATAAATAATAACTAGGTCCAAAATAATGACAAATATAACAAAATTTAAAACATTTTAAAAATATGGCAAAAAAAAATTAGTGACTATCTACTATATCGCTGATATCTATTGATAAAATGATCATCACTCATAGTTACTGAAATTCTATAAAAAACAATTTAGATTACTATTATATATATTTTTTTGTTGCAATTTAGATTACTATTATAAAAACAATTTAGATTACTATTATAAAAACAATTTAAATTTAGTTTCAAGATATTTTTTTTTTTTTTTTTTACAATATGTTGGGGTGGGAGATTGAACCTAGGATCATGACCACTAGGCGATATCATTTAGCTATCCTCTTGTTGCAAGTCTTTTTATTAATTAATAAAGTTAAAGGGTAATTTTTGTATACCATCTCCACAACCACAAACACAACATTGAATAAATAATTTAATAGTTTTTTATTATTATTAAAAAAAAAAAAAAAATAGCATAGCTCAATTGGAGGTTGTGCCCGTGACTATGAGGTTATAGGTTCAATTCTCGCTATAATTAAAATAGCGTGGCAAAGAAAAAGAAAAAAGTTAATCAAGTTCCTTTACTAAAAATACTAGTACCAGGCTACCTTCCCCACATTTCTGAAATAATATTCTAAAAAAATTTCTCACAAATTATAATGTAAAACACTATTTTAGGTTTCTATTTCTAGGGCCAATCAATCTCATTCCATTCCCAAATCGGTTCTTCAAACTCTTCATCTTCAACTATCTCCCAATTACTGCCACTTCCGCCACACCGCTCCATCTCCGGCAACCTCGCTTTCCCCTTCATTTTCCGATCGCCGGCGATGACTTTCATCGGCCGCCGATCGAACGCCCGAAAGCATCCCGAAATCACGTAAACTCTGCACAAGCTGAATTCGTGCCTCAACTGCCAACACAAACAAATCAAACAGAGAAACAAGAGTCAATAATCGAAAGAAAACAGAGCAAATTTCTGGTTGAATTTTTTTTGTTTTTTTTTTCCGGCGGACCTTGGCTGAATCGTCGATTGCTCTGTATTCATTCATCTTCCACTTGGTTTTGGTTCCGGTGGGGGCTCTGCCTTTGTAGAAGACCATGGTCTTTTTCAGTCCGATGACCTTGCTGGCGGCGGAGTAGACGTGGACCGGAGAACCGGTGGCCTTCCAGTAGCCAGTGGCGGTGGTTCTGCTCGGACGGCCTCCTCGAGCTTCTCTCTCTTGCCGAGCCACGAAAAAGAACCATTGCTCGCTGTCCCCTTTGCAGAGCTCGCCGGCGAACTCTGTTTCACCCAACAAAAAACCCCCCAAAGCGTCGTTTTAATTAGGTCAAATTTCGGACTCGACTTAAAATTTATTTTTATTATTATTTTAATCATGCGGTTGGAAATTTTAAATTAGATATAAAATTAAAATCTAATATATTATTCAATGTACTGTACGGCTGGTCTTCAATCTTTTATTTCTCACATTTTAACAAATAATGTCAACAAAGAGTTAATCTCAAAAAAAAAAAAAAAAAAAAAATGTCAACAAAGAGTTTATAAATTAGTGCATTTTGTATGATTTTAGGGTAATTTGAACAAAAGTATGAAAGTTAGCGAGAAAAAAGATAAGTACATACTTGGGAGATCCCAAGGCTCGTAGTCGTAAATGTTGAGGAGGGGAATGACGCGGTGCTTTTCGGGGAGCTTGGTGTCGAGCTGGTGACGGAGATAGAAGGAAACGAGCTCCTCCTCGGTCGGGTAGAAGCGGAGTAAGGGCGGGTACTCAACGTTAGACAATTCTTCATCCTCCATTGCCATATTTGGTTGATATATGTTTCCCTTTACTTTTGTTATATATCTAAGTGTATGTGTGTATATATATATATTGAAAGTTGAGAGATAGAAAGTGAGATTGGTAAGTTAATGGAATGGAGATGTAAACATCAAGCTGAACGCGCTTCGGTTGGAAAAAAAAACCAAAGAGAATGAGAAAGAAAGAGAGATTTAATGGGATTTGGATTTTATGCATCATAATAATAACACCCCTTTTTGAATTGGTCAATGACGTTTTCCTTCTACCTCTCTCTCCTACATTATACTGCGTCCAATCCCCCATTCCCAATTTTAACATTTTTTTTTTTTTTTTTATCTTGTTTCTTTTAGTTGTAAAGTTGATCACAATCCAATATTTTACTTCAATCATATATGTTATAATTTAAGTATTTGAGCCCGATAACTATTTGATTTTTAGTTTTTTGTTTTTGAAAAGTAAGCCTATAAATCATATATTTATATGTAAATTCTTACCATGACTTTCATTTTTTATTAAGGAAACGTTACAACTCCTAGCTAATTCCAAAAACAAAAGCAAATTTTTGAAAGTTTTTTTTTTTTCCTTCAATTTTTGGCTTGGATTTTGGAATCACTTCAAAACATAGATAACACAATCAAGGAATTCATTCGTGAATGTATTGTTTATATGATTAATTTTCAAAAACCAAAAACTAAAAATTAAATGGCTATCAAACGGGACCTTTGTGTTATATTACATTATTTCTTTCTATTAATTCATGTTTATTTTTTTGTGAGTTTCTTAGGGTTTGCTCGATAACCATTTATCACTTTCTATTTTTTATGTTTTCAAATTGGTTTATCTTCTTACCATTTTTAGAAATGGTTCTCATATTTCTTAGGAAACATTAAAATTGTTATCCAAGTTTTAATTTTTTTTATTTTTTTTTCAAAATTTAGATTTTAAAAATATTACAAAAGGGAGAAAACAAAACAAAGGGAAAACTTGCTCTCAAAAACAAAAAAAAAAACAAAAAAAAAAAACAAAGGAAAACATAGCATGATTGATTGTGAGTTTATGGAGAGGGTCATGAGAGACTTAGGATAGGCTGAATGTGTTTAGATTTTCGTTTATAAGTTCTCTTTGCTGTTTAAATTGAAAAGTTTAAGTTTTTTTTTTCATTTGAAGTTTTTTTTTTGTTATGTTGTTGTGGTTGATTTCTAAACTGATTAGTGTGTCGTAAAGACACACTTGGTGTACTTTTGGAGTTTGAATAGTTTACTTGGGAGTGTGCATTTTTCATTTCAGGAGTGTTCTATCCGTTTTTCAAAAGAAACTCTACCGAAATTTTTAAAAGTTTCTAAAAGGAATTTGCTTCCCTCTCCCTTTCCTTTTGTTTAAATCTTTGTGAAAAATGAGGTTTTAATTGTTGTTCGTAGTAATGACCCGAGTTAACGGTCTTTGAAAAGTAGGTTCGTTCCATTAAGCATTCAAAATATGTGAATAAGTTTAGTTCTATTGGATTAAGTGAATTTTTGTGCACTTTATGAGATTTTGTAAAGTTTGTGGTGTTCATCTAGCTATGAGATATATTAGGTTCAGTACATTTCATATTTGTATGCAATATGAATGCGATTAGTTCGGAGTTTAAAAGTATGATTGATTGTGAGATTTTGTAAAGTTTGTGGTGTTCATCTAGCTATGAGATATATTAGGTTCAGTACATTTCATATTTGTATGCAATATGAATGCGATTAGTTCGGAGTTTAAAAGTATGATTGATTGTGAGATTTTGTAAACTTTGATACGTAATCTCATACTTTGATTTTTGTGAAAAAGTTGATTAATATGTATATGGTTTAAGTACTTATAAGTTTTTTTTGTTTTCAGAATTAGGTGTTTCATGATCGATCGATGAACGACCGGGAAGATCGTGATAAAGAAATTTTAAAAGTTTTCACATCGTTACTAGAATAGGGTTTAAGTACTTATACTTTATTTTTTGTGAAAAACTTGAACTTTTCTTTTTATTTCAGGAATTGTATCAATCATACTAGAACATTGTACGAATGTTGGTTCAATTCTAAAATAAATAATATTTTTTATATATAAATTTTTATAATGGTAAAAAAAAGAATTTTTGAAAAATTTGTAATTTTATTTGAAATTGTGGAAAAGAAATCCCGACGCCACGTACACACGTCGCCAAAAAACACAAATGGCGACGCATAGATTTGCCGACGCCTAATCTTATTGTTGTCGACGTGTTAGTCACGCGTCGGCAAAGAAGACAAATGGCGACGCCAATATGACGCGTCGCCATTTTTCTTCTTTGCCGACTCGTGACTAACACGTCGGTAAATCTTATGTCTGCCGACGCGTGACTAACACGTCGGCAAACATAAGATTTTTCGACGCTGACCAATTACCGCGTCGATACCACATTTCCCCACGTGCCTATCCCGACGAGTTTCCCGACGCTCTATTTGGCGTCGGGAAAGCCTTTGCCGACGTATATTGATCTATTTCCCGACGTTATGAAACGTCGCGTTTGAAGCTAGCATTGAAGACAGTCTTTGGCATCAGAGTCTCCTAAGGTTATTCCGTTGCTGAGTTCTTCAATGGATGCAACTGATGGACATCCTTCTCAGAAGCAGCGTACTTGCTCCTCGCCAGCGTCCGAGTCTAATGCTTAAGTTGATGCGCCCTTCCAGACTCCTTCTCTAGGGGAGGGGAATTTCTTTGGCAGCAGCCTGATTGACTTCGAGGGGGGGGGGGGGAGCAACCGTTGATTTCTTACTTTGATGAGACTGCTCTTCCGAGGCGAGTTTCTTCTGGTTGGTCGAAGTTGTTCGACTATCGCCCCTTTGTTCACAAACCCTCAGAGGGGTTTCAGAATGCTGCATGTGTCTTCGAGAGGTAATTTTCTTTACTCTTCTCTGGTTTTCTCTGTCTTTATGTTATTTTTAGGCTAACCTATATTTGTTGCTCTATAAGCTTATCTGAACATGTCATCCTCAACTTATCGTCTTTCTGACGAGGTTCTCCTTCTCTACCGATCTTTTGTTCCTTGGTTCAAGTTGGATCGTGTGGAGGCTACTCATGTTGTAGCCAATCGTTCTTTGGAGAGTGCTAATACTTCGCTGGTTGCGGAGCTTCAGGTGAAACTCTCCTCGTTGTCCGCGGAGCTTACTGCTACTATGGAGAAACTCACTTTGGCGAATGCTCGTTTAGGCGACCCCTCTTTTCTGGCCGAGGAGTTCAAGAAGAGCCTTCAATACATCTCTCTTTTGGATGAGATGATGTGTACTGGGGTTACTTGGTCGGCCAATCTTGCCAAGGAGCATCACCTTGTTGGGTTTTATGTCCTAAAACTCGTGGTTTGTAAACTGAATGTATATTATATTTTGCAATAAAGTTGTTATTGAGATTTATTCAGTAAAGTTGTTATTGAATAAAGTGAATTGTGTTTACTTTTAACCTAACTCCAATAAACAAAGAACCCGTGGCTATAGGTTGTATACTTGAACTTCATGTGAGACATGATTGTGGATCAAGTTCAAGTAATAGCCAGAACAGTCTATAGTATAGGGATAAGGCTGGGTACCATATCCTGGGGACACTATTGGACGCGACCCGCTTTGCATAGTACAAACGATGTGATCCGAAATCGTTCATGTGGAGACATGCGAGTGGGGGCGTCCTGTGCAATGAGTTTGCATAAGACTGAACCGCGAAACAAGTCGTTCTTTCTTTATAACTCCGTTTACTGTAAAGACCGATTTTTTTTCATATGATGACCTAGGTAACTTGATCTGAATCTTTAGCACGCTATGAACTCCTGTTTATTCGGGCTTATCCTTTGACTTGTATGGGTGAGAGTGGCCCGAGATCGCCGACTAAATAAGCCTACCATCTTGGGGATAAGACTGGGTAGGTAGCTGGGAACATAGTCCTGCGAGATGGAATTCACTTCAACCCGCCTTGAGGGATTAGTAGAGAGGTTGTTCCCTTAAGTGCTGACTTCGGGTCTTGAACTAGGGATCCCACCCTCTCATTGGCCCGAGAGGGACTTGGTTTAGTGATGAGATCACATACCAATCGGTTTGGTGGTTGGACCACAAACCAATAGTTCATTAGAGGAACAGTGGGACTTAAGAAACAAGATGTAATTACGGGGGTAAAACGGTTATTTTGACCCAACTGTAATTACGAACGACCTGTGAAGGATCGACTTACTAATGATGGTTATATCAAGAGGACAGAAATATATCTACGGTGAGGAGAGTGCAACCCTTGGACTTTAGTGGAGTCTCCGGGGGTTAACGAATGTTGGTTAGCTTGACTAAAGAGTTTGGCCAGTTAATCTCGTATCGTTGGAGCTCATGATCTATAGGGCCTTTAGGTTCTCCTGGCTAGCTCGGATTAAGTTGTGTAACAATATGAGAGAAAAAGAATTTGAATTTATTTAAATTCATTTTTGGAAGAATGATGGAAATATTTAATATGATTTAAATATGGGATCGGTCTAAAACATGAATAGGGATTCATGTGTCATGATTCGGTTTAAGAAACCGAGATTAGTCTTATTATTTAATTAATATTTGATATTGAAGTTAATAATAATATTAATTAATTAAAAAGTTTAATTAATTAAAATTTATTTTGTTTATTAAAATTAATTATGAATTAATTTTAAAATGACAAAATATTACAAGTGGAATTATCCGAGTGAGTTTATCCAAGTTGTGAAGTGGATTGTGAATCACCAACCACATGCATGTGTCTTACATGCAAATTGCAAAAAATTAATACAATATTGCATGTAAGACACATTTTATAATATATAATATCAACATGTGTCTTACATGGAAATTGCATGTAAGACACATTTTATAAATATATATATATATATATATATATTTTTATTTTTTTTAAAAAAAAATAATATAATATTAATTTTAAATAATAATAAATTTTTTATTTATTAAATTTTTTAATAAATAAAAAATATATATATATATATATATTATTAATTAATTAAACTTTTTAATTAATTAATATTATTTAATTCAATATCAAATATCAATTAAATAATATGGCTAAACCCGGTTTTTCGAAAACCAAATTTTTGCACATAAATCGTATTCATGTTTTAGACCACTCCATATTGAAATCATATTTAAATATGTCCATTGTTGACACCATATTTCGTCCGGCCTTGTTTATCATCATTTTGGATTTTTCACATAATTTTATGTTTTTTCACTTATTTTTAAGTATTTTTGGAGCTTTTCTTTAATTTCGTATTTTTCAGTCATTTTCAGGATTTTTGAGGAAATCACCACCGGGACTCAATTTAGCGTTTTGTTTTAAAGGGTTTCGGTTTGGGGCGTCTTTAGTTTAGGGTTTAAGGCCCATTTGTGACCTAATTTGATACTATATATAGAAAGAGAGTAGGACATGGAGAGAGGGAAAAAGTGAGGGAAGATGGGAGGAGAAAAAGACAAAAAAAGGGAGGATCCCAAAGCTCCAAAAAATCATTTCTCTTCAAGCACTATTCATCATCTTCTCCAAAATTCATCATCTCTTTCATCCATCTCCACCATCTTCAACCTATCTACCCTTACCAAACTCCGGCACTTCACCACGCACGGCGGCGGGTTCGCGGCGGAGAGCCACCGTTCACGGCGGTGGTCCGGCAAGGCGATAACGGCAACCACTACTTGCGTCGGATCTCCGGCGTTATTATCTTCTTCACGGCGGCACGACGGCGGAGCTCCGGTGATCCACGGCGGCGGTACAACGATTTCGCGGCGGCGCCAACTCCTTAAACCAGCAGCTGCGGCGACGCAACCACGAACTCATCACTTCACTCCAAAATCTGGCGGCATCCCCTTCCTCCAGACGGCAGCGGCGGTCCCCCAACGCTCCCCTCGAGCCCAGACGCCGGCGGAGCTCCAAGCTCCATCTTCAACCCAAGGCCACGACGGCGAGCTTCATCTTCGAACAGCGGCGTAGCTCCACCACGACAGCGCACGTCTTCTTCCTTCAACCACGGCGGCGTCTGCGCGAACGACCTCGGAGCTCGAACCCCATAACCCACAGCAGCGGCGAAAGCAGAGCTTCACGAGGTTGCAAACTCCGGCGGCAGACCTTCATTCTCCACGACGATCTTCAACGGCGACCCCTATGCGGCAGTGGAGGAAGCTCCATGAACGGCGAGATAGCAATTCGGCGAGGAAGAAGAAGCTTCGGCGGCTGAACAATTCGTGAAGAGGAAGAAGGTCAAATTTTAGATTTTTAGTTATTTACGAAAATGCCCTTAATTTTGTGTTATTTATAATTCTACCCCTATTGATTGATGTGTGTTCATATATACCTGAGATACATTCATATATACCCATGCTTATTTGATATATGCATGATGGAGCGCATGGCACGCAGCGGAAGCGATTTGGATCATAGACACTCTAATTTCATCAATTTAAACAAACGGAAACATGCAGAAGCAATGAAAAAGAGAAATTAGAACACATACCCTTGTCGTTCGTATTTCTCCAATTTTCACCGCCAGAAGCTCCTCACGAGCTCACCGAGCCTTCTCACGAAATCTTTGTGGACCACCCACGGTAATCCCGCTATCCTCGGGCCGAGAATCGGAGTAGTGGGACTCCTTTTACAAAAGAAAAGGAGGAAGAAGCTCCACTGAAAAAACTATTTTTGAAGAGACGAGAGAGTGAGGAAGACGGAAGCAGAAGCAGGTTGATAAAAATGAAATCAAATTTCATTTCAAAAGTTAACACACCCAAAGTCCACTGACTTTTGAATTTCTTTTTTTTTTTTTTTTTTTTTTTTTTTTTTAATTAATCTGATGACATATATATATACCCTGTATATAATCCTGTGTCTTACATGCTTGCATGTAAGACACATGTGTATATATATATATATATATATTTATATATTATTATTATTATTATTAAAAATAATAATAATTATTTTATTAATTAAACTTTTTAATTAATAAAAAATATATATATATTAATTAATATTATTTAATTCAATATCAAATATTAATTAAATAATATAATTAAACCCGGTTTTCCGAAAACCGACTTTTTGCACATGAATCCTATTCATGTTTTCAGACCAATCTCATATTTAAATCATATTTAAATATGTCCAAATTCTTCCACAAACCCGAATTTGAATGATTCAAATTCTTTTCTTTTCTTTTATATTGTTTCACGGCTTTATCCGAGCTAGCCAGGAGAACCGTAAGGACCTACAGATCATGAGCTCCAACGATACGAGATTATCCGGTCAAAACTCTTTCAACCGAACTAACCAACATTCATTAACCCCCGGAGACTCCACTAAAGTCCAAGGGCTGCACTCTCCTCACTGTAGATATATTGTGTCCTGTTGATATAACTATCATCAGTAAGTCGATCCTTCACAGGTCGTTCATAATCACAACGGGTCATTTAAACCGTTTAACCCTTGTATTATATCTTGTTCCTTAAGTACCACTGACACCTCTAATGAACAATTGATTTGTGGTCCAACCATCAAATCAGATTCCTCCCTGATCAGGAGAGGATGGGCCCATTGTTCAAGACCTGGAGTCAGCACTTAAGGGAACAACCTCTCTACTAACCCTAAAAGCGGGTAGAAGTGAATTCCATCTCGCACAACTATGTCCCCAACCACTTATTCAATCTTATCCCCAAGATGGTAGGCATATTGAGTCGGCGATCTGGGCACTCTCACCCGTACAAGTCAAAGGATAAGGTTGAATAAACAGGAGTTCATAGTGAGCTCAAGATTAAGATCGAGTTACCTAAGTCATTAAATGAAATAAAAACGGTCTTTACAGTAAACGGTGTTATAAAGAAAGAACGATTTTATTTTTTGGTTCGGTCTTGTGCAAACTCATTGCACAGGACGCCCTCACTCACATGTCTCTACATGAAACGATTCGAATCACATCGTTTTGTACTATACAAAGTGAGCCGCGTCCAATAGTGTCCCCAGGATAAGGTACCCAGCCTTATCCCTATACTATAGACCATTTTGGCTGTCTACTTGAACTTGATCCACATTCATGTCACACATGAAGTTCAAGTACTCACACTATCGTCATGGGTGTTAGTTATTGGTATAGGTTAATACAAACACAATTCACTAAAATTCAATAACAACTTTATTGAAATATAATATATACATTCATACAGTTTACAAACTACGAGTTTTAGGACATAAAACCCAACAAACTCCCACTTGGACTAAAACGTCAGTGGAGTATATGCTGGTCGAGAGAACTAGAATATCAAATATCTAAAGTTTCTCCCACTGTCCTACTGAGCAGCTCGCAGCCCTATACTTTTTAGGTGTCTCTCAAACACTTTAGCCGTGAGAGACTTAGTAAACGGATCAGCAATGTTGTGCTCCGAGGCTACCTGTGTGACGATCACATCTCCTCGTTGCACTATCTCCCTGATGAGATGATATTTCCGCTCAATATGCTTTCCACGCTTATGGCTTCTAGGTTCTTTAGAATTTGTCACTGCACCGCTGTTATCACAATAAAGGGTGATTGGCAAGTTCATATTTGGAACAATTTCCAAATCTGTCAAGAACTTCCTAAGCCATACAGCTTCCTTCGCTGCTTCGCAAGCTGCGACATACTCAGCTTCCATGGTGGAGTCAGCAATACAACCTTGCTTTATACTCCTCCATACTATTGCTCCTCTGTTAAGAGTGAACACTGATCCTGATGTAGATTTCCTGGAATCTATATCAGTCTGAAAATCAGAGTCAGTGTATCCTGCAAGGATCAAATCCTTCGCGCCATACACAAGCACATAGTCTCTCGTTCTCCTAAGATACTTGAGGACGTGTTTAACGGCTGTCCAGTGATCATATCCTGGATTGGACTGGAACCTACTGACAATTCCTACTGCATAGCAGATGTCGGGTCTTGTACACAACATAGCGTACATGAGACTACCAACTGCAGATGCATAGGGAATTCGTCTCATATCCTCAACCTCTTGAGGTGTCTTCGGAGACTGTTCCTTAGACAAGTGAATTCCATGCCTAAAAGGCAGCGAACCTTTCTTGGAATTCTGCATCGAATATCTTGACAACACCTTGTCAATATAAGATGCTTGAGACAGCGCTAGCACTTTGTTCTTACGATTCCTTATGATCTGAATCCCTAGAACAAACTGAGCCTCTCCCAAATCTTTCATTTGGAATTGGGTCGCTAGCCAATTCTTAACGCCAGTTAGGAACCCTACATCATTCCCAATGAGTAGTATATCGTCTACGTACAAGACTAAGAAAGCTACAACAGTATTGACTACTTTCTTGTAAACACAAGGTTCATCAATATTTTGTTCAAAGCCATAAGATTTGATCGCTGTATCAAACCTTATATTCCAGGATCTAGATGCTTGCTTCAACCCATAAATGGATCGATTAAGCCTGCAAACGTTTTGCTCTTGACCCTGAAGTATGAATCCCTCTGGTTGAGCCATATAGATACTCTCCTCAAGATTACCATTCAGAAAGGCAGTCTTGACATCCATTTGCCAGATTTCATAATCATAAAATGTAGCAATGGATAAGAGTATTCTAATCGACTTTAACATGGCAACAGGAGAAAAGGTTTCTTCATAGTCCACCCCTTCTCTTTGGGAATAACCTTTTGCCACAAGTCGAGCCTTAAAGGTTTGCACCTTACCGACTTGGTCTCGTTTTCTCTTGTAGATCCACTTGCAACCGATAGGTCTTTCACTATCTGGTTGGTCTACAAGATCCCAGACCGAATTGAAGTACATAGACTCCATTTCGAGATCCATGGCTTTAAGCCATTGGTCCTTGTCTATGTCATTCATTGCCTATTTAAAGGTCAATGGATCCTCAACGCCATCATCAGGTATGACGACTTGAGTTTCAGACAAGCCGATGTAGCGGTCAGGCTGTCTTACATCCCTCCCACTGCGTCGAGGCTTTCTCAACTCTTGAGAAGGACCAGCCTGATCAACAACCTTTGTTGATCCGTCTGTAGCTTTCCTTGAAAATTCGGACAAAACAATTTTGCTCGACGGTTGATGATCTCTCATGTGGTCTTCCTCTAAGAACGTGGCATTAGTCGATACTAGTACCTTGTTCTCATGAGGATCGTAAAATAGACCACCTTTCGTTTCCTTGGGGTAACCTACAAATAGGCACAATTTTGAACGATGTTCCAACTTCTTTGGATTGGGTACTAGCACATGTGCCGGACACCCCCAAATCCTGAAGTGACGTAAACTACCTTTACGCCCTCTCCATAACTCATAAGGTGTTTCAGAAACACTCTTAGAGGGAACCATGTTCAAAATATATACTGCAGTCTCTACTACATATCCCCAAAACGAACTAGGCAAATGAGCATAACTCATCATAGATAGAACCATGTCTAACAGGGTTCTATTTCTCCTTTCGGACACACCATTCTGCTGTGGTGTTCCTGGCGCTGAGAGTTGAGATACTATTCCATGTTCTATCATATAGTCCTGGAATCTTAAATCCATATACTCTCCACCTCGATCTGATCGGAGTGTTTTTATCGATTTACCTAATGTGTTCTCAACCTCTGCCTTATACTTTTTGAACTTTTCAAGAGCTTCGGACTTATGATGCATTAGATAAAGATAACCGTACCTAGAATAATCATCAATGAAACTGATGAAATATTCATACCCTCCTCGTGCTTTGACATTCAAAGGACCGCAGAGATCCGAATGCACGATTTCTAGAGGTTCTTTGGACCTATGACCTTTTTCAGAAAAAGATCGTTTGGTCATTTTGCCCTCAAGACAAGACTCACGTGGCGGTAAAGAGTTGTCCTCTAAACGATTTAGCAGACCACTCTTAACCAATCTCCCAATCCTATTGAGATTAATGTGACCTAGTCTTAAGTGCCAAAGATAAGTACTTGGAGATAGTTTCTGCCTTTTAGTTTGAGTCTCAGCTGTTTTAAACATTTCAGTGTTCAAAATAGCTTTGGCTTCGGTTGGTCTTAACACATACAAGTTGTTTTCAAGTTTTGCAGAACAAATACGTACACCTCTTTTGCTAATGAACTCTTCATTATGAACAAAAGATACTTTATACAACTGTTCTAACAAACAAGATATAGATACAAGATTCCTCTTAAAGGTAGGAACCAGGAGTACATTTTCTAGTAAAATGAAACTATCTCTATACAACAACTTTACAGCTCCCACTGCTTCAGCTGAGACAACCTCTCCAGTTCCAACTCTGAGAGTTATCTCACCGCGAGAAAGTGGCTGCCAAGAACTAATTTCCTGAAAAGAAGAACAAACATGGTTAGTAGCTCCTGAATCAAGTATCCAGGTATGACAATCATGTTCTACTAAACATGTTTCGACAACAAATAAATCATATTTACCTTGTCTTTCCTTCTCAGCCTTTTTCTCTGCAAGATACTTTGGGCAATTTCGTTTCCAGTGCCCATCTACACCACAATGGAAACATTTTCCTTTGTCTGTAGATTTAGTCTTGCTCTTACCTGCAGCAGGTGCTTTTCCCTTCCTTTTATCTTTCTTCTTCTTTTGAATACTTTTATTCTTAATAGAAGAAAGTTCAGACCTACTCCCTGAAGACGACCCCTTTTGGAATTTCCTAGAAGTGACAACGTTTTCCTCCTTCTCTTTTCCTTTAGAAGTGTGAAGGGACTGATAGGTCTGTAGCTCGCTGAGAAGAGAAGTCAAATTATACTTTATCTTGTTCATTACCATATTGGTTCTGAACTGAAGGAAACTCTTCGGAAGAGATTCCATGATAAAGCTTACTTGACTTGACTCATCAATAGTAGCTCCGTTTACTTCCGCCACATTGAAGTGGACCATCATGTTAAGGACATGCTCCCTAACAGAGGTTCCCTCCTTCATGCGAGAGTTGTAAACGTATTTGAGGGCTTCATGACAGACCGATGAGGACGGTAGTCCAAACATCTCCTGTAATGAAGACATGATTTCTTTAGCAGAAACCATATCCTCGTGCTTCTTAGCTAACACATCAGATATGCTGGCTAAGATATAGACTCGGGCTTTATCATTAGTCCTTGTCCATCTATCATATGCTTCTCGAACAGTTCGAGTCGCATCCGAGCTAGGAGGGGGAGGACAATCCTGTGATAAGACGAACCTGAGATCATCTAGAACGAGAATCGTATTCAAGTTCGATTTCCAGGTCGCGTAGTTATCGCCGGTTAACTTATCGGAAGCTAGTAAGTGAATAAAAGAGCTAGACATGCTGAAAAGAGAATGAAAAAATATTAGTGAAAAGGTTTTAACCTAATTTACACACCAATCAAGAATTTAGCAAAGAATAATAATGTACCCAAAACTCATTATTAAACTGCAACGATACTTCAGTGGGTCAGAATGGTCGCTACCGAGGGGCAGTCAAGCATTCCTTCACTGAATCAAGACATTCTTGACTAAATGCTAATACCAGAATATCTCATATTCCTATAGCATCTTAGTTATCGCTGTTTGGTCAAGATTTACTAACTCCTTAGCAAATCTCGTAAGTGTGACCCTCCATTTTTAGAATTCATAGGGCGGCCCAAACGATGTAACCGAATGGAAATGTCAAAGTTGGGAATGACTCTATGTTTCTTTATCCATAAATGGTGATTGAGATGTTCCGATTCCTATGAAACGGCCCTCCGAATGGATCGGTACCTCTTGTGGGCACCTAGCAGGCAGAACATAGGAATCTCACGGTTCAATCCAATGGAGGAGACCGCAGGATGTATTGACATACTTCCTTCTCCCACTTACTATAAATACTTTCTCCATTCACCTTGCTCTTGAATTATGCAAATACCATCCGAATGGGGATGCCCTATTGACATCACGAGGCCGAGCATAATTCTCACGGTGTGAACTTGACAGAGAACGTAGGAGGAGAGGGATAAATCATATATACCTTCTCAACACCTCTACTAAGTATTTTAAGACGGAATGAGTAAATGACTCAGGCATTATCCGGCTAAGACAATAAGACCTAAGTCTAGGTAAAACAAACTTTTACCTATGATGTCTAGGTGATAAACACTTTATTACCTCACACCACTCACGCATGCTCATAAAGCCGGGTTAACTTTACTCAAGTACCGGATGGTCCCCAGGTAGGAGGTGTTCCGTAAACCGTCAGCTTAAATACCTTCAACCTCGAACAGGATGTCCCCGGGTGAGTTTCTTGTAACCTTAGCATTTACAAGATATCGACCTATTCATCTAATGAAACGGAACGATACATTCAACCCTAAGTGAGCATGCCTTTGTCTTTGTTATAGATTTTAAAAGTCTATGCCAATTTTACAACGCTTTGCAAAACTAAGACTAACTACAACAAACTTCTACATGCTTCTCAAACATGCAACACTAAGGCATGACAAGTTGAATATTTAATTTCATAATCAATATAACATTTATATCAATTATGCTCTTAAACATTCAACTCTTAATTCATAATCAATATAACACTTATATCAATACTCTGAATTAAGCATGCATCCTATACATTATAACACTTATAACAAACAAAATGCATCTAATGTTGGATGTTTAATTTCATAATTAATATAACACTTATATCAATTATTCTATTAAGCAAACAACATCTAATTCATGAATTAATATAACTCTTATATTAATACTCATGAATAAACATGCATCCTATACATTATAACACTTATAATATACCATGTGCATAAAACTAGGGCAACCTATGTTGTTCATTTAATTTCATAATTAATATAACACTTATATCAATTATTTTATTGAACTAACAACAACTAATTCATGAATTAATATAACTTTTATATCAAAACTCATGAATTGCCAAATATGCATACGATATATTATAACACTTATAACATATTTTCAATGCATGAAGCATGCTTCCTACGGTGGGATTTTAAATCTAAATGGCATACGTTATGCACATACAAACATGGAATTTAATTAAAACATACATTCGCAATGCATAATTAATTAAACACACTAACTGGATCGATTTTGACATTTAGCAAGCAATAACTAATTTATTACAAGCTTGATCAACAAGCTACGTCTTGAGCGGACTTCGAACTCTTCGCACCGCCTTTGACCAACTTGCTTCCTCCGAACGTGATAGCACTCTAAAAGTGCTAATATTTAGCTCCTAAGTCTTGTAAATTAGAATAATTATTTGAGCTTAATTGATATATTTTGTATAATTTAATTGTTAAGGGGTAAAACGGGCATTTGCGTAAATTAAGAGCTTAAATGAATATTTTAGATCATTTTATTAATTAACGGTTTTGAGTGATTATACTACATTAATTAAATAATCTAAGTATAACTCAAAATTGATTAATGGCTTAATGGTGTAGAGCTTGCCAAGACAATGGTGGTGTCCAGGTTCAAATCTTGGTGAATTCAAGATTTTCTTCATTTTGTAAAAGTCAACAGCACCAGTCAACGGTCAACAACCTCACGGACGCCCAGACGCGCCCCAGCACCCTCGCCCGCCATCTCTCAGCGCCCTAGCGACCTATCCGTGACTGTAAATGCCCGTCATTAAAACTCATCAGAAGCCCGTCATTAAAACTCATCAGAAGCCCGTCATTAAAAGTCAACAACAATGCCCGATTTTGTAAATTTTCCAGAGAGCTCAGCGCCTAGGCGCTGGCCCGGCCCGACGGAAAAATGGGTATAAATACCCATTTTTCTTAATTTAGGGCATTCTCTCTTGGCTCTTCTCCTACCTCTTTCGAATTTTGGGCATTCTTAGCCATTTGTGGCTCTCTTCTTCATCTCCATGGATAGCTAAACAAGTAAGTGTTTGATTTCTAGTTTGGGATTGTAATCAATTTGGATTAAGGGGAGATTTGCCCTAATTTGTGTATGAATTAGATTGTCTTCCTTATGCATCTTCTTCCTTGTTCTTCATCTAAATAGCTTGGGTAACTGATTAGGGGTAACGCCCGAGTCCTTATGCATGCTTTACCGTTAGAGATTAGGACGTATAATTGCCTCAATCGCTAGGTAACACAAATCTGAATATGGGTATTTAGTTTGATCCCAAGTGACAGTTGGGGGTAGAAATTAGATAACCTTCATGTTGGATTTTGGGTAAAGAGGAAAAATCGATTTAGTCTCCGGGTTAATTCGTCGCAATGTTCCCGTCTCTGTCCGTTAATCATTTTAGGATTGATCACCTTATTTTGGGTAACTGTCAAGAACAATTAGAATTGCACTTTTCTAATTGTATCTTTGGGTCGTTTGAGTTAGAAATAACCAAACGAATTGCGTGCTGTAAGCGTTGTGTCTATGTATTTAGTTATCGATGATCCGAACACAAATTGTGATCAATCCCATTCTTTGAAGTCAAACATGCCATTTAAATTTCTTACTTCACAGTTTTTATTGTTTTAATTTTCCGTTAGCTACAATAGTGTAGAGCTCCCTTTTAAAATCCAATTTCCCCTATTTTTACCGTTGGCAATTTAGAATTAATTAAGTTAGAATTAAGCTAATTCCCTGTGGTTCGACCCGGTTATCACTAACTATAAATTAGTCGGTATAATCGGCATATAAATATTATTTTGGCGGGCTTCGACAACCCGAAATTTGTGAACGTACAAAAGTTCACTACCAATTGTTTTAATTTTCCGTTAGCTACAATAGTGTAGAGCTCCCTTTTAAAATCCAATTTCCCCTATTTTTACCGTTGGCAATTTAGAATTAATTAAGTTAGAATTAAGCTAATTCCCTGTGGTTCGACCCGGTTATCACTAACTATAAATTAGTCGGTATAATCGGCATATAAATATTATTTTGGCGGGCTTCGACAACCCGAAATTTGTGAACGTACAAAAGTTCACTACCAAAATTGGCGCCGTTGCCGGGGAATTAAATTTAATTCGGCTTGGTTGATTTTAATTTGTTTGTTTTGAAATTTTCTTTTGTTTGTACAGTTTTATTCATTTATTTTTAATTTTTCTTGTATTATTTTACCCGTTCTTGTTTGAGTCTTTAAGCGCAGTTATTCTTTGAAAATTCAAAAGAAGCGCTGAAATGGAGGTCGTGGGTAGTCATGAGCAACAAATGACCTTGAGGCAACTTGCCGCAGCTGGGCTAGACCGTAATTCATCGAGTATATTGTATCCGGTATCAGCAGGTAACTTTGAACTCAAGGCTAGTCTAATTAACTCACTACCTTCTTTCTTTGGTAACGCATATGAGGATCCCATCAGACACCTCAAAGCCTTCAAGATGGTGTGTTCGTCAATGAGGACCGATAATGCAACTGAAGCTCAGCTTTTTCTAAGGGCCTTCCCCTTCACTTTAAAGGAACAGGCGAAGGATTGGATGTTTTACCTTCCACCTGGGTCCATCACCACATGGGAGAAGATGGAGGGAATGTTCTTAGAGAAGTATTTTCCCCCTTCGAAGGTTGCCTCTCTCAGGAAGCAAATATGCGGTATCATGCAAGCAGAAGGAGAGAACCTTTATGATTGTTGGGAAAGGTTCAATCGCTTGTGCGAGAGTTGTCCTAACCATCAAATAACCGATCAACTCCTTATTCAGCATTTTTGTGATGGCTTGCTCCCACGTGTTCGGCAGTTGATTGATGCCGCCAGTGGAGGTTCACTCATGGACAAAACACCTGAAGAAGCAAGACATCTAATCTCAAATATGGCTGGAAATTCGCATCATTACGAAGGTAAAGGGGGTGAGCAAGACCGTTTCTCAATTGAGTTAAATGCGCTTAATGCTCGAGTGTCAGAAATAGGCAATGCAATGATCCGGTTAGCGGAAAATGTTTCTCAGGCTTCCGTGCAAGCTCAGACATCATTTTCAGGTAATTCTTTTGAAAATATTTTGCAAAGTTTTGTTTCAGCTAACCTGAAATTTCAGGAGGACACTCGGGAAAGACTAGACGATTTTGGAACTATGGTGCAAGATTTGGGCAAGAAAATGTCTCATATGACCGAGAAGGTAAATAAGATGGAAATCCAGAAGGCAGAAAACGCTAGTGCCATCACTCTGAGAAGTGGGAAAGAGCTTCCCACGAGTACCCCACCAGTGAAATTCGATCATGATCACAGCGAGCCAGTGGTGGAAGCTCCCGAACCAAGGTGGAAAGGGGTAAACTTCGATCCTACATGTACTAGAGTTTATGTGCCTAAGGCCCCTTTTCCCAGCAGGTTAGCAAGACCACCTAAGAAATCCTATGAGGAGGTAGTTTCTCTTTGTCAGGTAGACACGATTGATACACTAGCACATAACGTATGCATGACTGTTGAGGATGGGGATGACCCATTATTTTTAATTGAGCTTTTTGATGAATCTGAGTTGCATGAACCATTCTTGACTGAATTTTGTGTACCAACTGTTTCTACCTTGACAATTGTTGAAAATCCTGCTGAGATACTCCCTTCTACTTTCCTTGCACTATGGGAGATAAAATAATCAATCATGCCATGCCAGAATTAGGAGCATCGACTAATGTAATGTCACATGTTGTTTTTAAAGAGCTTAAACTTAATGACTTGCATGAAACCGATGTTAATATACAATTGGCTGATAAAGCATATGTGCATCCCTTCGGAAAGGTGGAGGACATTTTAGTCAGACTAATTAATTTGCATTTTCCTGCTGATTCTTATGTTCTTGAAATGAATGTTGAACCCTCTCATGTTTCTGCATCAATTCTATTGGGACGTCCTTTTATAAAAACTGTAAAAGTTAAAATCAATGTTGATAAAGGTGTCCTGTGTGTTGAGTCTGATGGAGATGTGAATGAGTTTAGGATTTATGGGTTAAAATCGCAGGAGTCTGTTGAGAATGTCGACGTCGTTTGTGCTTTATTTGAAATTGATGTAGTATGTGTGCAGAAGGAACGAGAGAAAAAATTGTTTGTCTGTTTTGGCAGGAATGATGAAATTAGGAAGATGGATGAGGCATCGTCCAAGTATGATTATGGATGAGTCGTGCGCGAGAATACAGTCGAGCAATCGACTCTAAAAATTTGCGCTTCTCGGAGGCACCCGAGCTTGGACTGTATTTTCTATTTGTTATTAGTTTACTATTGTTGTTTATTTCTAGTTGTTTAAGTTTGTTTTCTTATTTTCTTAGGTGAGAGAAGAGAAGTGACCACCATTTCGGATCCATTTCGGAAAAAATGAGGACACGCATCCCTTTCCACCGATCCCGTTAAAATTCAGGGGAGGTTCCACTAAAGTCCAAGGGCTGCACTCTCCTCACTGTAGATATATTGTGTCATGTTGATATAACTATCATCAGTAAGTCGATCCTTCACAGGTCGTTCATAATCACAACGGGTCATTTAAACCGTTTAACCCTTGTATTATATCTTGTTCCTTAAGTACCACTGACACCTCTAATGAACAATTGATTTGTGGTCCAACCATCAAATCAGATTCCTCCCTGATCAGGAGAGGATGGGCCCATTGTTCAAGACCTGGAGTCAGCACTTAAGGGAACAACCTCTCTACTAACCCTAAAAGCGGGTAGGAGAGAATTCCATCTCGCACAACTATGTCCCCAGCCACTTATTCAATCTTATCCCCAAGATGGTAGGCATAATGAGTCGGCGATCTGGGCACTCTCACCCGTACAAGTCAAAGGATAAGGTTGAATAAACAGGAGTTCATAGTGAGCTCAAGATTAAGATCGAGTTACCTAAGTCATTAAATGAAATAAAAACGGTCTTTACAGTAAACGGTGTTATAAAGAAAGAGCGATTTTATTTTTTGGTTCGGTCTTGTGCAAACTCATTGCACAGGACGCCCTCACTCACATGTCTCTACATGAAACGATTCGAATCACATCGTTTTGTACTATACAAAGTGAGCCGCGTCCAATAGTGTCCCCAGGATAAGGTACCCAGCCTTATCCCTATACTATAGACCATTTTGGCTGTCTACTTGAACTTGATCCACATTCATGTCACACATGAAGTTCAAGTACTCACACTATCGCCATGGGTGTTAGTTATTGGTATAGGTTAATACAAACACAATTCACTAAAATTCAATAACAACTTTATTGAAATATAATATATACATTCATACAGTTTACAAACTACGAGTTTTAGGACATAAAACCCAACAATGCATGCCTGTTTAGTTTATATACGTTGGAATATATTGCATATGCCTGTTGTTTTTCTTATTCTTTGTTTCAGTTCTTTTAAATTTTTGTTTTCAAGTTTATTTACGTAGTTTACTCAATTATTTATTTGTCGCTTCTTTTATTTTTGTCGTCTTCGTTTTTATGCGCATTATTTTAATATTAATTTGGAACCCCGAGAGAGAAAGGACTGTTCCTCTAATCTCGAGGGTGTTTTAATATTCAATTTGCAACCCCGGGAGAGATGAAGGACTGTTCCTCTCATCTCGAGGGTATTTTAATATTAATTTATAACCCCGGGAGAGATGAAGGACTGTTCCTCTCATCTCGAGGGTATTCTAAGTTTAATTTGCAAGGGAGAGATGAATGACTGTTCCTCTCATCTCGAGGGTATTTTAATTGAAATCCCATGATAAATAGGGTTTCCCTATTTTTGAGGATTTATTGTCACACATTATGCGCTAATTACAAGAGCGCCCTTGTTTTAAAAAATGAGTTTTCATTTGATTTTTAAATTGAATTTTGTTACTATTTCAAACAAAAATACATTTTTAGTTCAAATCTTGTTTTAAATTAAATTTCAAATGGTTTGTTTTCAAAGCAAAAATTGTTTTAATTTTAATTCAAGTTTTAATCGAATTTCAAATTGAATTTGAAACAAAACGATTTTATTAAATGATTTTTAAAGTTCTATGATCTCGGTATCGAGATTAAGGCGTTAATGGCGAAATCAATAAACTCACTCACAAAATCAAAACCCTACTTTATTTTAAAGATAGGGTATGATTAGTTGAGACATTGTTTAATTTTAATTGTTTATTTTATTCGTTTTCAAATTAAGGATCATTTGAAATTAGCTAGATAATTAGGATAAAACGTTTTGGCTACCGTTTTTTAAACGGGATGTTGTAGGGTGCTAGCACCTTCCCTACACTCAACCGACCCCCGAACCTCGTCTTTTTACTTCGTAGACCGTATTTTTAAAGTGACCAATCACACCCTAAATGATTGGTGGCGACTCCATTTTTTGTGAAAACCCTGTTTAACAGAAGGTTGTCGGCCGCTCCGCGTTGCAAAAACGTTGCGACAGCATGGGGACTCCACTGGGGACTTTTTAGTGGGTCTAGGTCATTGCATGTTATCTTTTGTTTATCTGGTTTTTTCCTTTTTGGTCCTTGTTTGTTTTATTTATTTATTGAATTATGTTGTCTTAATTAACTTGTTTGGTTTTAATTTACTTATTATCACATTAGCATGCATTTCACACATGTTCACGAGCCTTCTACCCGGGCTCTACCTTTTAGGATTAGATTTGAGAATCGAGTAATGTCGACCTTCAAGGGGATATAATTGCCCCTGTATAGGCGCACGAAAGATTCTCACTCAGATTAATTCGTTGGCTAATCTTTAGCTTTCAAATTAATTTGGGGGCCTTTATTCTTATATTTAGAGCATTACCCTCACATCATGTTTATTATTTAATTCATTGCGTTGTTATGCATTGTTTTATTTAAATTATTTCATTTATCGTAATTTAAATTGTTTACATTATCATGCATTTCGGACACACGTTCACGAGCCTCCTACCCGGGCTCTACCCTTTAGGATTAGATTCGGAGATTGAGTAGTGTGACTTTCGTGGAACTTCGGTTCTCGTGCATGCGCATGAAATTCTCCACTCGAGCTATCCACGCTGTTTAATCAGTTGGAAAACTTTGGGGACCGTTTTCTTCTAGGATTGTTTAGAACCTAAACCACACTCATGTGCATCCTAGAGCCGATCGTCGTTTATTTATCTTTATGTTTTGTGTTGCTTCTCTCATGCATATTCATTTTTGTCGGGTTTTATTTCTGTTGTTCTCGCAATTTACTGTTTATTGCATTATCATGCATTTCACACTCGTTCACGAGCCTCCTACCCGGGCTCTACCATTTAGGATTAGATTCGAAGATTGAGTAGTGTGACCTTCGTGGAACTTCGGTTCTCGTGCAGGTGCATGAAATTCTCCACTCGAGCTATCCGCGCTGTTTAATCAGTAGGAAAACTCGGGGACCGTTTTATCTAGGATTGATTAAAATCTAAACCACAGTCATATACATCCTAGGGTTAACCGTTAATTGTCCAAACTCTGAATTTTAGAATACACCTATTTTGTCGCATGTTTGATTCTCGTGCTTGTATCATATTGCGTGTTTCATTCACATATTTAAGCTGCGTGTGTTGATTTCATTATATGTGTTTTATTTTGATTTTTTACACAAAATTATCGAGTCGTCCCCCTGAGGTTTAGAACAGATAATCGAGTAATGTCGACCTTCAAAGGGACATAATCGCCCTTGTATGGCGCACGAAAGATTCACGTTCAAATTAATTCGTTTGCTAATTTTTAGCATTCAATTTATAATTGAGGACCTCTTTGTTTAGGTTTAGAATGGAGAGTCGAGTAATGTCGACCTGCGGGAAGATGTAACCTGCCCCGTAAAGGCGCACGAAAAGTCTTCGTTCATTTTTCATTGTTTCGTTTTCAGAAATTTTCTTCTAGTGATATTCGTTCTACACGTCGTTTTTAAAAAAAACAAAAAAAATCAAAAAATAAAAAACAAAAAAATCATTTGTATATCGCACCTTAGAATTTAAGGATCATGCATTTTTTGACGAGTCATCGCGTTCTCGTCCAAATAAAGTCCTTCGCTAAAAAAAAAAAAAAAAATGTTTCCTTCCTAAGAGCGGTTAAGGTTAGACATGCATAAAAAAAAATAAAAAAATAAAAAAATAATTTTGTTAATTGCATCTCGTGCACACATCGGTAAAAAAACTTCATCATTCATGCATAAATAAAATTTGTGGATTTTTTTCGTTTTGCATGACACATAAAACCTAAAAAAAAAAAAAAAAATCAGTTGCATGCATAAAAATTTTCATGCAAAAAATATTCCTAATTTCTCATCCATCATTTGCACAACATCGTGCCTACATAATAATAATAATTAAAAAAAAAAAAAAATGCATCACTGACATTATCACAATTGCATAGTGTCATCTCACTCACACATAATAAAATGTGCATTCATATATGTTAAAAAAAACATTTTGCATAAAAAAAAAAAAACAAATCATTTAATGAATTGCACGACATTATTTTACACGTGCATCATAAAAAACCATGCATTTTCTCATGCATAAAATCATAAAAAAATCATTTCATCAATTGCATAATGTCATCGCACTCATGCATAATAAAATGTGTATTCATACATGTTAAAAATCATTTTGCATAGAAAAAATGTTCATGCATCTTCTCATGCATAAAATCATAGAAAATCATTTCATATTGCATGATGTCATTTCACACGTGCACATGTAATAAAAATATCAATTCTTGCATTTTTGCATGTAAAAAAATCAGTTCGTATTGCATGATGTCATTTCACACGCGCACACATAATAAAAGCATCGATTCATGTATTTTGCATGTCAAAAAATCACTTCATATTGCATGGTGTCATTTCACACGTACACGTGTAATAAAAACATTCATTCATACATTATCTCATTCTGCGCAGTCATAGAACATAAAATCTAAAAAAAATGTTCATTTTTCATAAATTCATTTCGCATGTCAAATCGTTCATTTGCATATCATCATGCATAATAAAAATGTCATGCATCATGAAATTATTTTGCATGTCGAATCATTCAGTTCCATATTATCATGTCGTAAAAAAAAAAAAAAAAAAAATGTCCATGCATCATATCATTTTGCATGTCGAATCGTTCAATTGCATATCATCATGCATAATAAAAAATGTCATGCATCATAAAATCATTTTGCATGTCGAATCATTTAATTGCATATTATCATGCGTAAAAAAAAACACGTCCATGCATCATATCATTTTGCATGTTGAATTGTTCAATTGCATATCATCATGCATAATAAAAAATGTCATGCATCATAAAATCATTTTGCATGTCTAGTCGTTTAAGGGTTTGTTCGTTCTTAATTGCATAATATCGCATGTAGCAATAATTTCATGCATTGTCTCAAACAAAAAAAATCATGTTTTTCAATAATTGCATGTCATGCATATTTTGAAATTAAAAATTCTATCACTTGCACTTACAAAAAAAAAAACAAAAAAGAGCAAATCAAAAGAATCTTTTGTGTGTTTACTTGATCATTCTTGTGATTGTTTTAATCGTTCTCATTGGTTGAAATCTTAGCGAGAATTAATAACAAGAATATGGTGTTTCATCATTTTAAAAAAAAAAAAAAAAAAAATGGTTGCTTTCACTACTATTCTATTGAGATTTTTGTCAGGTCTCGGCCATTTCATCACCTGTTCAAAATACTCCTCTCAAGCTTTAAGTCGAACTCTATTTCAAGAGGAACTTTATTTTGACCTTCATTATCTTTCATGTGCTAAAAATCATACCATCATACCCCACTAAGCAGTGTTCTAATTATCACACTGGGGCAAGCCCATCTTGCAGTGACTGTTCAAAATTACTCACTGTAAAACCTTGTACCTGCATGCCACACATAATTTTGAGGCAATCTTCTAAATTTGTAGATCCACCGCAAAATAGTTGGTTCATTTCACCATCTACATTTATACGGTGTATCTCTACATCTTTCTATCCGCCAAGCCTTTTGCAAAGCAAGTCACACTCAATTATGTGGCGAACCTCTCAAAATTATCCACCGGACCAAAAGAGCTTCAGATGTAATGAAATAATGTTGAATACTTGTGATTTACTGCTTCATAATTAAGACTTGTAATTTCTCGTACACTCTTCCATTTCAACTTCATCTCTATAAATTCATTCCCCTTTTTCCTACTCTTTGAGCTATCTCTTCCCTCAAGTAAAAATTGATTCCAGGACTAAGGATGTTGGTTTTGAGAGCTAGAGAGGTAGTAACTTTGGGAATTACCTCAGGGTCTTAAATGAGTTTTTGCTCGGGGTTAACATCATCACAAGGAGCGTGGATAAAGAAATGATAGGGATTGTGTGCTAGAGTGACATCAGAGTCTGGTTGCACCGTAAAAAAAAAAAAAAAAAAAAAAAAAAAAAAAAAAATCGAGGATGATGCAATAAAAGCTACATCTTGAAGACGCTGAAAGGTCTCCGCAGTAAATCAATAAGCTGGGGCAAAGCCTTTGCCTTTGCCACATCAGGATAAAGCCTATGACTGAGCCACACTGGATCTCGTCTTCGCGACACTGGGGCAAAGCCTATGCCTTTGCCACACGTTGGAGCATTATCATAGACTGGGGCAAAGGCCACGTCTTTGTCATAAGAGCGAAGTTACCATCATCAAACTGGGGCAAATCCCTCATCTTCGCGACACTGGGGCAAAGCCTATGCCTTTGCCACACGTTGGAGCATTATCATAGACTGGGGCAAAGCCTTCGTCTTTGCAGCACTAGGGCGAAGCCCACATCTTTGCCACAATTAGAGCAAAGCCACCATCTACAAGTTGTGACACGTTATTGCATCATGTCTCAAAAAAAAAAAAAAATGGTGCAATCAATTGATCAAGAAGCTACATCTCACAAAGCTTGTTGGAAATCAGCAAAACTGGGGCAAAACCCTCGTCTTTGCAAAACTGGGGCAAAGCCCTCGTCTTTGCAATACTGGGCAAAGCCCTCGTCTTTGCAATACTAGGGCAAAGCCCACGTCTTTGCAACAAATAGAGCGAAGTCACCGTCATCAAATTGGGGCATTTTATTGCATCATTCCAAAAAAAAAAAAAGAAAAAAAAAGAAAAAAAAGAAGACTAGTGCAATCAATAGATCAAGAGGTTACGTCTCGCCAAGCTAGGGGTATCTCAGTCACACATCATCAATACTGGGGCAAAGCCTACGTCTTTGCCACGCCGGATCAACATCTGCAAAGCTGGGGCAAAGCCTACGCCTTTGCCACGCTGGATCAAATATCATCAAAAACCTCGAACTTACTCAAAGAAAACGAGAATTTCTTGAGAAGCTACTTCTAGCTCTCAAAACCTTGTCCGAGGAAATGGAGTCAATTCACTCATCTTTCCATCTAACTAATTACCAATTTCTTACTCAAATGTGAAAATACATTTTCAATCTCTTATTGTCCAAGAGATCTTATGAAAGCATTGGCCGGAGTACTACATTTTCCTTCGCATTCCTTCCTTCATTGGTTGTCATCCTATATTCCAAATCTAAATTCCCTTTCTTGTAATCCAACATTCTTGTTCATTACAAGGCTAAATTATGAAGCAGTTTAATCAGAAGATGTTCAACATTATCATTACTTTTGATAAGTTCTCTAACCTAGCACATGAGAATCTACCCAACAGTCCACAATGTCCAATATGGTTCAGTGGTCTAGGACTGACACATTTAATTTCTCTCAGGTGAAAGAATTCAAAAAAAAAAAATCCTGATGACGACACCATTATCTTTTATTTAATTCTCTGCTAAGTATTGGCTGATAGGATCAATGAACTTAAGCAAGAGTGATCATTTTATTAACACAAAAGTTATTTTTTGATTAAGCTTTTGTTTTCACAAATCCTGCATTCCATCATGTAAGTTGATATCATTAACATCATAATTTCAAAAAAAAAAAAAAAAAAAAAATTTACATATCATGACTAGTTGGTAGATCATATGATTCGTGCATACACGTTGCATTCTACAGTTTTCTACCCTCAACATGATACATTCAATCATTCATCACCTTTAACATATTATGCACGTGTTGCATTCAATCTTTCTTCTACCCTCGAAAAGCATGTGTGTATGTTGCATTCATGACATTATTTCATCCATAGGATGCATATGCATCAGTATCATGCATACATACTTCATCCATGACATTCGTCATTCTACTCCTAGCATGCTCAATCATACATGCTACATTTAGGACATTTTGTTAATGCACATGCAAACATGTTGCATTCTTGACATTCATTACCCTTAACATCTTATGCACATGTTGCATTCATGACATTATCCTATCCTTAGGATGCATATGCATCAGTATCATGCATACATACTGCATTCATGACATCCGTCATTCTACTCCTAGCATGCTCATGCATACATGCTACAACTATGACATTTTGTTAATGCACATGCATACATGTTGCATTCATGACATTCATTATCTTTAACATATTATGCACACATGTTGCATTCATAAACAATCATCTTCTACCATTAGCATGCATATGCATCATTGCGTCATGTTTTCAAAGTCAAATCCATTGGTCAAGCCAAGCAAATCAAGACATATCTTCATCAAATTATCAATTGCATTGTTGCTTCTCAGAATTAATGAACATTGTTTCATCATTGACATTGCACATCAACGCATGCACTCATGTTTTGTGCGACATTCGAGTCACATTTTGCAACTCACATTTGCGTCATATTCTCATTTGAGGGTCAATTTAAAAAAAAAAGCAAAAAAAAAAAAAATCATGCATTTAGGACTTCTTCATATTCATGAGAGTTTCTAATGCTTTCCAAAGAGTCTTTTTCAAGTTTTATGTTGGCAACTAAGTTTTGAAATAAAAAACGTTGTCTTTTGTTTTGCAGCTAAGTTTTGAAATAAAAACCGCTGTCTTTTGTTCGGCAACTAAGTTTTGAAATAAAAACCGTTGTCTTTTGTTTTGCAGCTAAGTTTTGAAATAAAAACCGCTGTCTTTTGTTCGACAACTAAGTTTTGAAATAAAAACCGTTGTCTTTTGTTTTGCAGCTAAGTTTTGAAATAAAAACCGCTGTCTATTGTTCGCAACTAAGTTTTGAAATAAAAACCGTTGTCTTTTGTTTTGTAGCTAAGTTTTGAAATAAAAACCGCTGTCTTTTGTTCGGCAACTAAGTTTTGAAATAAAAACCGTTGTCTTCTGTTTTGCAGCTAAGTTTTGAAATAAAAACCGTTGTCTTTTGTTCGGCAACTAAGTTTTGAAATAAAAACCGTTGTCTTTTGTTTTGCAGCTAAGTTTTGAAATAAAAACCGCTGTCTTTTGTTCGGCAACTATGTTTTGAAATAAAAACGTTGTCTTTTGTTTTGCAGCTAAGTTTTGAAATAAAAATCGCTGTCTTTTGTTCGACAACTAAGTTTTGAAATAAAAACCGTTGTCCCACGCGCGCACACACACACACAAAAAAACTCTCACTCATCTCATTCTGCTTTTAAATTTTTGTTGGTTAAATCGAACCCTATGTCTGTGGTTCCGTCCCGGTAGCTGGTCGAAGCCTGGAAAACCAGGTCCGTTTAAATTCCTGTTGGTTAAATCGAACCCTATGTCTGCGGGTAAGTCCCGGTAGCGGTCGAAGCCTGCTCAAACCAGGTCCGTTTCACTTTCTTTTTGGTTAAATCGAACCCTAATCCAAGATTAGCGGTCGAAGCCTGGTCAAACCAGGTCCGTTTCCCTTTCTTTTTGGTCAAATCGAACCCTAATCCAAGATTAGCGATCGAAGCCTGGTCAAACCAGATCCCTTTCACTGTCTCTTTGGTTAAATCGAACCCTAATCTAAGATTAGCGGTCGAAGCCTGGTCAAACCAGGTCCGTTTCACTTTCCCTTTTGGTTAAATCGAACCCTAATCCAAGATTAGTGGTCGAAGCCTGGTCAAACCAGATCCACATTGTTGTTGATGATAAACATTTGTGGCCGCCCAAATACTTTGTCTTTATCATTTGTCCACCCTTTCAATTCTTAAAAGGATATACAAAGTGGGGCAAGGTGTTGACACCGTATTTCGTCCGGCCTTGTTTATCATCATTTTGGATTTTTCACATAATTTTATGTTTTTTCACTTATTTTTATGTATTTTTGGAGTTTTTCTTTAATTTCGTATTTTTCAGTCATTTTCGGGATTTTTGAGGAAATCACCAGATTTGTCTTCTGTTAGTAGATCGTTGAGACGTCCTAGTCTTATTTTAAAGTTCCAATTTAGGGTTCTAATTTAGGGTTTCCAGTTTAGGTGTCTCGGCTTCGGGATTCCGGTTTAGAGTCTATCATTGTAGGTTTTGGTGTCTCGGTCTCGGGACTTCAATTTAGCGTTTTGTTTTAAAGGGTTTCGGTTTGGGGCGTCTTTAGTTTAGGGTTTAAGGCCCATTTGTGACCTAATTTGATACTATATATAGAAAGAGAGTAGGACATGGAGAGGAGGGAAAAAGTGAGGGAAGATGGGAGGAGAAAAAGACAAAAAAAGGGAGGATCCCAAAGCTCCAAAAATTCATTTCTCTCTCCAAGCAGTATTCATCATCTTCTCCAAAATTCATCATCTCTTTCATCCATCTCCACCATCTTCAACCTATCTACCCTTACCAAACTCCAGCACTTCACCACGCACGGCGGCGGGTTCGCGGCGGAGAGCCACCGTTCACGGCGGTGGTCCGACAAGGCGATAACGGCAACCACTACTTGCGTCGGATCTCTGGCGTTATTATCTTCTTCACGGCGGCACGGCGGCGGAGCTCCGGTGATCCACGACGGCGGTACAACGATTTCGCGGCGGCGCCAACTCCTTAAACCAGCAGCTGCGGCGGCGCAACCACGAACTCATCACTTCACTCCAAAATCCGGCGGCATCCCCTTCCTCAAGACGGCAGCGACGGTCCCCCAACGCTCCCCTCGAGCCCAGACGCCGGCGGAGCTCCAAGCTCCATCTTCAACCCAAGGCCACGGCGGCGAGCTTCATCTTCGAACAGCGGCGTAGCTCCACCACGACAGCGCACGTCTTCTTCCTTCAACCACGGCGGCGTCTGCGCGAACGACCTTGGAGCTCGAACCCCATAACCCACGACGGCGAACCACTCCAAGCTCCAGCAGACGGCGACGAAGTTTTGACTCGAACAAGCTGCAGATCTTCAAGGCTGCGGTGGCGGATCTTCAACGACGAAGCTGCGGGCAATGAACCAGCGACTTCATCTTCCTCTGACGATGACGGCGGAGCTCCCGACTTCAAGCCTCATCCCCTCGAACCTCCACGGCGGCATTCATGGCGGTCGGCAGATCCTCCTCACAGCAGCGGCAAAAGCAGAGCTTCACGAGGTTGCAAACTCCGGCGGCAGACCTTCATTCTCCATGACGATCTTCAACGACGACCCCTATGCGGCAGTGGAGGAAGCTCCATGAACGGCGAGATAGCAATTCGGTGAGGAAGAAGAAGCTTCGGCGGCTGAACAATTCGTGAAGAGGAAGAAGGTCAAATTTTAGATTTTTAGTTATTTACGAAAATGCCCTTAATTTTGTGTTATTTATAATTCTGCCCCTATTGATTGATGTGTGTTCATATATACCTGGGATACATTCATATATACCCATGCTTATTTGATATATGCATGCCTGTTTAGTTTATATACGTTGGAATATATTGCATATGCCTGTTGTTTTTCTTATTCTTTGTTTCAGTTCTTTTAAATTTTTGTTTTCAAGTTTATTTACGTAGTTTACTCAATTATTTATTTGTCGCTTCTTTTATTTTTGTCGTCTTCGTTTTTATGCGCATTATTTTAATATTAATTTGGAACCCCGAGAGAGAAAGGACTGTTCCTCTCATCTCGAGGGTGTTTTAATATTCAATTTGCAACCCCGGGAGAGATGAAGGACTGTTCCTCTCATCTCGAGGGTATTTTAATATTAATTTATAACCCCGGGAGAGATGAAGGACTATTCCTCTCATCTCGAGGGTATTCTAAGTTTAATTTGCAACCCCGGGAGAGATGAAGTACTGTTCCTCTCATCTCGAGAGTATTTTAATTGAAATCCCGTGATAAATAGGGTTTCCCTATTTTTGAGGATTTATTGTCACCGCCATTATGCGCTAATTACAAGAGCGCCCTTGTTTTAAAAAATGAGTTTTCATTTGATTTTTAAATTGAATTTTGTTACTATTTCAAAACAAAAATACATTTTTAGTTCAAATCTTGTTTTAAATTAAATTTCAAATGGTTTGTTTTCAAAGCAAAAATTGTTTTAATTTTAATTCAAGTTTTAATCGAATTTCAAATTGAATTTGAAACAAAACGATTTTATTAAATGATTTTTAAAGTTCTATGATCTCGGTATCGAGATTAAGGCGTTAATGGCGAAATCAATAAACTCACTCACAAAATCAAAACCCTACTTTATTTTAAAGATAGGGTATGATTAGTTGAGACATTGTTTAATTTTAATTGTTTATTTTATTCGTTTTCAAATTAAGGATCATTTGAAATTAGCTAGATAATTAGGATAAAACGTTTTGGCTACCGTTTTTTAAACGGGATGTTGTAGGGTGCTAGCACCTTCCCTACACTCAACCGACCCCCGAACCTCGTATTTTTACTTCGTAGACTGTATTTTTAAGGTGATCAATCACACCCTAAATGATTGGTGGCGACTCCATTTTTTGTGAAAACCCCTGTTTAACAGAAGGTTGTCGGCCGGTCCGCGTCGCAAAAACGTTGCGACATCCATCATTCTTCCACAAACCGAATTTGAACAATTCAAATTCTTTTTCTTTTTCTCTTACGTTGTTGCACGGCGTTATCCGAGCTAGCCAGGAGAACCTAAAGGACCTAAAGATCATGAGCTCCAACGATACGAGATTATCCGGTCAAAACTCTTTTAACCGAACTAATCAACATTCGTTAACCCCCGGAAACTCCATTATAGTCCGAGGGTTGCACTATCCTCACTGTAGATATATTATGTCCTCTGATATAACCGTCACGGACACGTCGACCCTTCACAGGTTATTCGTAATCACAACTGGGTCATTTAAACCGTTTAACCCCTACATTACGTCTTGTTCCTTAAGTACCACTGACACCTCTAATGAACAATAGATCTGTGGTCCAACGAACAAATCAATTAACCCTCTCATCTCATGAGAGTGTGAGCTCTAATTGTTCAAGCGCTAGAGTCAGCTATTAAGGGAACAACATATCTACTAACCCTGAAGAGCGGGTTAGGAGTGAACTTCAATCTTGCTGTACTATGTCCCCAGCTACCTATTCGACTTTATCCCCAAGATGGTAGGCTTATTGAGTCGGCGCTAATGGGCCACTCTCACTCATGCAAGTCAAAGGATACTTTCGAATAAGCAGGAGTTCATAGCGAGTTCAGGATTGAGATCGAGTTACCTAGGCCATCAAATGAAAATGTCGGTCTCATCAGTAAACGGTGTTATAAAGAGAGAGCGACATATTTCGCAGTTCGGTCTTATGCAAACTCTTTGCATAGGATGCCCTCACTCGCACATCTCCATGTGAAAGGATTCGGATCACATCGTTTTGTACAATACAAAGTGAGCTGCATCCAATAGTGTTACCAAGATAAGGTACCCAGCCTTATCCATATACTATAGACCGTTTTGACTGACTACTTGAGCCTGATCCACAATCATGTCATACATTAGGCTCAAGTACTCATATTCAGCCATGGGTGTTTGTCATTGGTATAGGTTAACCTAAACACGTTTCACTTTATTCTAGTAAACTCATTTACTGAATAAAACTAATAACTCTTTTCTAAATAGAATATTTACAAACATAACAGTTTACAAACCACGAGTTTTAGGACATAAAACCTAACACTCGAAATGTTCAAGAGAAGGTTCGAGGTGTTCACGAGAAGATTCGACCATCGGGATTAGAAGATTTTAGAACTACAAGAGGTATGTGTTCTAATTTCTTTAATTTCTAAGTTTTGAGCATGTTTCTAGTTTAGCTAAATTGATGAAATTAGAGTGCCAATGATCCGTCTCGCTTCCGCTACGCTACATGCGCTCCATCAATTGGTATAGAGCGTTTTTTGGTCACTCAATTTGCATCAATTTGAGCTCGGTGGGTATTTGTTTTAGAAATTAATTTTCTGGGCGTCTAAAGTGTTTTTCCGGTTTTAGCATAATTTTTTGAACTTTGATTTGTACTTCGTTTTGTAATTGCCCGAGTTTGTATGGGCTTTAATGTGTGGAGAAGAGTCTGTAAAAAATCTGGAGTCATTAGAGTCCATATAGGCTTTCAATTCGAAGACAGAAGCTCGGGTGTTCGAAAAAACAACACAAAACCAATTCAGCGCAAGGTGGAAGAAACGGTCTGGTTCGGTCTTCGGGTGGTCCGGTTCACTGAAAGTCAGACCGGTTCCTTAATCTTCACCCTCTAGAAGTTCGTTTGGTCCGGTTCGGGTCGTTATAGGTCCAGTTCCGGGCTGTTGTAGTCGGGACAACTGTTTTGGACCGGTTCAGTTTATTTGAAGCTTTGTTGTTGCTATTTTTTGGCCGGTTCAAGCAATTTTAAGCTGGTTTGGGGCGGTTCAAAGTGTTCGAAAGCGTCTCAACATAGTTTTTGAATTATTCTTGTAATAATTTAGTTGCTTGCTTGCCCGTGATGCCAAAACCGGTCCACTTTAGTGTGTTTAATTAATTATGCATTGTGAATGTATGTTTTAATTAAAGTCTCTTGTATGTGCATAAAGTATGCCATATAGATTTCAAATCCCACCATAGAAGCATGTTGCATGCATTGAAAGTATAATATAAGTGTTATGTTGTATAGTATGCATGCTTAATTCATAAGAATTAATATAAGTGTTATATTAGTTTATGAATTGGATGTTGCTTGTTTAAAAGTGTAATTGAGATAAGTGTTATATTAATTGTGAAATTAAACATACAACATAGTTGTCTTAGTTGAATATAATTGTTATATTCTTGCTTGAGAAACATGTTATAAAATGAATGTAATGGTTATATTCTAGCTTAGGAAGCATGTTATAGAATGTCTTTGTTTTATAAAGCGTTGTAAAATGAGATAGACATTTAAAATCTATAACAAAGATAAATGCATGCTCATTCAGGGTTAAAGAATTTCAATGCGATTTGGAATTTAGTAACAATTCATTTTAATAGTTAAAATAGGTCGATATCTTGTAAAGCTAAGGTTACGAGAGAACTCACCTAGTGAGATCCTGTACTAAGGTTGGAGGTATTTAAGATGACGGTTTACGAAACACCTCTTACCTGGGGATCAACCTGATACTTGAGTTAGGTTAACCCGACTTTATGAGCATGCATGTGAGAGGTGTTAGGTTTTAAAGCGTTTATCACCTAGACATCTTAGGTAAAAATCCAATTTTACCTAGACTTAGGTTTTATTGTCTTGGCCGGATAATACCTAAGGAAAAGTATACCCAAACTGTATAAAATACTTAGTAGGGTGTTGAGAAGGTATATATGATATATCGATCTCCTCCTACGCTCTCCGCGAAGTTCACACCGTGAGATGTATGCTCGGCCTCGTGATGTCAATAGGGCATCCCCATTCAGATGATGTTTGCATAAATCAAGAGCAAGGTGAATGGAGAAAGTATTTATAGTAAGTGGGAGAAGGAAGTATGTCAATACATCCTACTGTCTCCTCCATTAGGTTGAACCGTGAGATTCCCATGTTCCGCCTGCTGGTCACCCATCGTAGCACCGTCCATTCGGAGGGCCGTTTCATGGGAGTGAGAACAACTCAATCTCCATAAATGGATAGGGTCTCTTAGGTCCATTCCAAACTCTGACATTTCCATTCGGTTTCACTATTGGGGCCGACCTCTAAGTTATGAAAATGGCGGGTCACACTTACAAAGGATTACTAAGTTGTTAGTAGATTCTTGACCGAAGTAGCGATAACTAAGGTGCTATAGGTATATGAGTTATTCTGGTATTAGCATTTAGTCAAGAATGTCTTGGTTCAGTGAATGAGTGATTGACTGCCCCTCGGTAGCGGTTGCTCTGACTCACTGAAGTATCGTTGCAAATTAATTATGAGTTGTTTGGTACATTATTACTTTTGCTAAATCTTGATTGGATGTTTGAAATGGGTTAAAATCAATTCACTAATAGAATTTATTCTTTTTCAGCATGTCTAGCTCGTTTATCCAATTACTAGCTTCTGATAAACTAAACGGCGATAACTACACGACCTGGAAATCGAACTTGAATACGATTCTTGTTATCGATGATCTTAGGTTTGTCTTAACAGAGGAATTGTTGGGTTTATTGTCCTAAAACTCGTGGTTTGTAAACAGTTATGTTTGTAAATTATCTATTTAGTAATAATGAGTTATTAAGTTTTATTCAGTAAAGGTGTTTGCTGGAATAAAGTGAAACGTGTTTTCATTAATCTATACCAATGACCAACACCCTTGACGATCATGGATACTTGAGTTTCATGTATCACATGAATGTGGGTCAAGCTCAAGTAGACAGTCAAAACGGTCTATAGTATATGGATAAGGCTGGGTACCTTATCCTGGTAACACTATTGGATGCGGCCCGTTTTGTATTGTACAAAACGATGTGATCCAAGTCGTTTCACATCGAGATGTGCGAGCGGGGGCGTCCTACGCGATGAGTTTGCGTAAGACTGAACCGTGAAAAGTCGCTCTCTCTTTATAACACCGTTTACTGAAGAGACCGACTATTTCACCTGATGGCCTAGGTAACTCGATCTCAATCCTGAGCTTACTATGAACTTCTGCTTATTAGACAGTATCCTTAGATTTGTATGGGTGAGAGTGGCAGAATGTCCGCTCAATAAGCCTACCATCTCAGGGATAAAGTCCAATAGGTAGCTGGGGACATAGTGTAGTAAGATGGAGTTTACTCTTAACCCGCTCTTCAGAGTTAGTAGATAGGTTGTTCCCTTAATAGCTGACTCCGGGGCTTGAACAATAGGCGCCTACCCTCTCCTCGTTAGAGGGGGTTCCTGATCTGTTGGTTGGACCACTAATCAATTGTTCATTAAAGTTGTCAGTGGTAATTAAGGAACAAAGATGTAACGCAGGGGTTAAACGGTTTAAATGACCCAGCTGTGGTTACGAACAACCTGTGAAGGGTCGACTTGCCCATGACGGTTATATCAAGAGGACACAATATATCTACAGAGAGGAGAGTGCAACCCTCGGACTATAGTGGAGTCTCCGGGGGTTAACGAATGTTGGTTAGTTCGATTGAAAGAGTTTTGACTGAATAATCTCGTATCGTTGGAGCTCATGATCTGTAGGTCCTTTAGGTTCTCCTGGTTAGCTCGGATAAAGCGGTGTAGCAGTGCTATAGGGAAGAATTTGGAGAAATCCAAATTCGGGTCTGTTAATCGAGGTTAAACATATTTAAATGTGATTTAAATATAATTACGGAGGAAGTTGTATTTAAATATGATTTAAATACAAGACCGGAGAAAAATATAAATAACGATTCATATTGGAAAAAATCGGTTTTCGGAAAATCGGGCTTGGTTTATAGTTTAATTGATATTTGATATTAATTAAATTTATAAATTTTATTTATTAAAAATGTTTTAATAAATAATAATAATTATTATAATATTATATTATAATAATAATTACTTAAGTTAATGGATTACATGCATGGTGACATGTGTAAATCCATTAACTTAAGCAAAGTCTATTTTTTCACTTTGATACACGAATTGTGAATTGAAAGTAGATGGCTGACCTTCTCTCTAGCATCTCTGGAGAATTGAGAATTCTCTTTTGGTTTTCTTTAGCAAGTGTTGTAGAACTCTACCATTGTTGAAGTTTTAGAGTTGCAGGTTAGTTGTTTTGGTTTGCAAATTGAGGTGAGTTCTTTGGAAGAATTCAAGAAGTGTTTAAAGGTGTTTAAACTTTCTTCCCTCAATTTTTGAATTTCAAGGGTTGAATTTCATGAGTTTGTTGAAATGAATTCTTAAGTTATTGGTGAATTGTTCATAAAAAACTAAGCTGAATTCATCTCCAAACAAAACCATCTCTTTCATGTTCTTCTTCCTCCACCCTCTCAACAAACCCACTTAGCTCAAGGAGTCCCACCACTCCGCTACTAAGCACGAGGATAACTGGGACTTCTCTAAGGGTGGTCCTTGGCGCGTTCGTGTGAAGAAGTTCGAAGAGTTCGTGACGAGGAACGGCCGACGAACTTGAAGAAATTGGAGCTACAAGGGTATGTATTTCTATTTTTCTTTATTTCCGCTTTAAGAGCATGTTTTCTATTTGTTAAATTGATGAAATTAGAGTATCATCGGTCCGAAATCGCTTTCCGCTGCGCATGTCGCTCCATCAGGAATGTCCTCCCCCTCCTAGCTCGTCTACAACTCGAAATGTTCGAGATGCATTTGACAGGTGGACTAGGGCAAATGATAAAGCCTGAATCTACATCTTGGCCAACACATCCGATGTGTTAGCTAAGAAGCATGAGGTAATGGTCTCTGCTAAGGAGATCATGGATTCATTACAGACGATGTTTGGACAACCGTCCTCATCGGTCTATCATGATACCCTCATGGCGAGTAAAGCTCAGAAGAAACAACAAAGTAAATATGATTTACTCGTTCTTGAAACATGTTTAGTGGAACATGATAGTTCTGCCTGGATACTGGATTCATGAGCGACTAACCATGTTTGTTCTTCTTTCCAGGAAACTAGTTCCTGGCAGATGCTTGTTGAAGGTGAGATAACTCTCAGGGTTGGAACAGGAGAGGTTGTCTCAGCCAAGGTAGTGGGAGCTGTCAAGTTGTTATATAGAGATAGTTTCATTTTACTTGAAAATGTATTGTTGGTTCCTAGGTTTAAAGGGATCCTTGTATCTATCTCTTGTTTACTCGAACATTTGTATAAAGTATCTTTTGATTTTAATGAAGCGTTCATTAGCAAAATAGGTGTACATATATGTTCTGCGAAACTTGAAAATAACTTGTATGTGTTAAGACCAACAGAGGCAAGAGCTATTTTCAACACCTAGATGTTTAAAACAGCTAAGACTCAAACTAAAAGGCAGAAACTTTCTCCAAGTACCTATCTTTGGCACTTAAGACTAGGCCACATAAATCTCAATAGGATTGGGAGATTGGTTAAGAGTGGTCTCCTAAATCGGTGAGAGGACAACTCTTTACCACCATGTGAGTCTTGTCTTGAGGGTAAGATGACCAAACGATCTTTTTCTAAAAAAGGTCATAGGTCCAAAGAAACTCTAGAGCTTGTACATTCAGACCTTTGTGGTCCGATGAATGTTAAAGCACGATGAGGGTGTGAATATTTCATCAGCTTCATTGATGATTATTCTAGGTACGACTATCTTTACCTAATGCCTCAAAAGTCCGAAACTCTTGAAAAGTTCAAGAAGTATAAGGCAGAGGTTGAGAACACATTAGGTAAAACGATTAAAACACTCCGATCAGATCGAGGTGGAAAGTATATGGATTTAAGATTCCAGAACTATATGATAGAACATGGAATAGTATCCCAACTCTCAGCACCCGGAACACCGCAGCAGAACGGTGTGTACGAAAGGAGAAATAGAACCCTGTTAGACATGGTTCGATCTATGATGAGCTATGCTCAACTGCCTAGTTCGTTTTGGGGATATGCAGTAGAGGCTGTTGTATATATTTTGAACATGGTTCCCTCTAAGAGTGTTTTGGAAACACCTTATGAGTTGTGGAGAGGGCGTAAAGGTAGTTTACGTCACTTCAGAATTTGGGGGTGTCCGACACACGTGCTGGTGCCCAATCCAAAAAAATTGGAACTTCGTTCAAAATTATGCCTATTTGTAGGGTACCCCAAGAAAACGAAAGGTGGTCTTTTTTACGATCTTCAACAGGACAAAGTGCTTGTATCGACTAACACCACGTTCTTAGAGGAAGACCACATGAGAGATCATCAACCTTCGAGCAAAATTGTTTTGACCGAACTTTCCAGGAAAGCTACAGATGGGTCAACAAGAGTTGTTGATCAGACTGGTCCTTCTAAAGAGTTGAGAATACCTCGACGTAGTGGGAGGGATGTGAGAAAACCCGACCGCTACATGGGTTTAACGGAAACCCAGGTCGTCATACCTGATGACGACGTTGAGGATCCATTGGTCTTTAAACAAGCAATGAATGACATAGATAAGGACTAGTGGCTTAAAGCTATGGACCTCGAAATGGAGTCGATGTACTTCAATTCGGTCTGGGGTCTTGTAGAGCAACCTGATGGTGAAAGATGTTACGTCTCCAAAAGTGATTATTTTAGGACTTATTTGCTATAGAAAGATCACTCTTAAGCATTTTTGGTAGAATTTAGCTTAAACTTGTGCTTATATATGAGAATTAGTAGAATGAAGCTAAATTAGGACTTATGTGTAAAAGGAAAGGAAAAGAACCAAAAACGAAGCTAAAGACTTGAAATTTGCACATTGCTGAAACAATGCGAAAACATTGCTGTCTCAGCAATGTTTTAAGTGAAATTTGTTAAGTTGTCTAACCGATTTCTATTTTGTTACGATCTTTCAGCTGCTCGTTTTTTCTCCTGCTGCCACGTGGAGTGTTGTTGTTCAGAATGGATGGTTCTCCTTGGCCGAATCGTACCTACAAAATACTATAAAAGGAGGTCAAGGGGGAAGGACAGAAACACACTCGAACGGCGTAGACTCCCATTTCAACGCATTCTCTCATTTGTTCTATCTTCCGGTTGTTGGTACGAGAGGTTCAGCTGGTGGAGTCGATAGTCTGAGAGGAAGAAGAGAGGATCTTTCTTCTCTTCTGATTAGATTCATCCACGATCAAGCTTACCTTCGGCTTTCATCCGAGGCGTTGCGACGAGGAGTTCACACGCATACAACTTTCTACTGCTTTCCTTTGCTTTCTATTTCTCTTTTCGTCGCTGTCTGCTGTAATTCGTTTATGTTTGCTACTCTACATCATTTCGTTTACTTCTGTTTAGTTTTTGTCACTTTAAAGTTGCTGCTTGTTAGTTTGAACCTTGGTGAATCAAAGAGTTAATTTGAGTACTTCGCACTTGTCTTATTGTTCTTCTTCTTCTATTCTGCCATTTACATTATGTTGAGCATGTCTTCACCATCTATTCTTTCCATTCCATTTTCATCCATGAGTAACTAATCCACATAAGGGTATGCTGATGACAAGTCTATAGGTAGAAATACGTGAATCAAGCATGTAGGTTAGCTTCAAATGCATTGAATGTATGTGTGCTTCATCCCACGGGCAATTTCGATTGGCCATCCATTTTGTCTAAAGAACTCCTAACCTCTGGAAGGAGTAAGAGTTCAGAGTCGTACATTCATGCTAGCCTTTCATGGTAGCCAGAAACCGACCTAGGAATAGGCGTTTTCCTAGTACAAATCATTAACTTGCTTTTATAAATAGATGCTTAAGGCCTTACTTGGACATGAGTAAACTAAAGGATCTAATGCATGAAATCGAAAGATACATGAGAATGAGTTAGTTTGATGCATAATGAGTTGATCTACTGCTTGAGAATCGTATGAAAAAGCCTGTAGAGGAGTCATTAGTAGCCCTCGTTTCCACACTTTACACTTAAAACGTTGTTAGTAACATTGCTAGAAAATTGCTGTCTGCGCAATTCTTTTCCTTCTACATTCGAGTTTACCTATGTACTTGCACTTGTTTATGCTTTCACATCTCGCACGTTCCTTATTAGTTAGGCACTTTAAACCCAAATCTACCCCATTTAAACCACCCTTTCTCACTTAACATCTCACTTCGTTAGTAGCTAAGAATAAATCTCTGTGGGAAATCGAATGAAAAAATACTTATTACTTGCTACAAGACCATGTATGCTTGCATGTTCTGAGTGCTCTACCATTGCATTTTAATTTACACATTGAGCACGCAACAAGTTTTTGGCGCCGCTGCCGGGGATTTTGTTTAGTGAAAACGAAGTTTGTTAAGTTAGAAACACAAATCTTGATATCTATTGGAGCTGATCTTCTTTCATTTCTTTTGCAGGTACCCTTGGGTTAGTTTATGAATGAGCATTCAAGTAGCGATCTAGAGTTCAATCCTGAGCCTGAAAGATTACTTAGGGCCAGAAACAAAGCTAAGAAACGCCTCTTTAAACAACCCCCTGTAACTCAAAACATTGCTGACTCCGCGGAGTCATCGCAATTCCATCAAGTAGAAATGGATAGAACAGTCCCAAATCCAGCACCTACCATTCGCAACCCCATCGAAATAGCGAATGACAAGGATAGTGCCATCCTCTCATACTTAGTTCCCATGCCTGGGGAGCTAAACCCAAGCATTATACGCCCTGAAATTACTGCCAACTCATTCGAGTTAAAGCCAGTAATGTTCCAAATGTTGTCCACTGTGGGACAATTCTTTGGACTGGAAAATGAGGACCCCTACAACCATCTAAGAAACTTCCTAGGAGTTAGTGATACCTTCCTTATCCCTGGAGTTTCCCAAGAAGCTTTGAGGCTTTACCTCTTCCCTTACTCATTAAGAGATAAATTAAAGCCAAAACGTGGTTAAATTCCTTACCCTCCGGATCAGTTGTCAATTGGACAGATCTGGCTGAGAAATTCCTAGTCAAATACTTCCCACCTGATAGGAATTCCAACTTTTGTGATGACATAATCAAGTTCAAACAAGCCGAAAACGAATCTCTTCACGAAGCTTGGACAAGGTTCAAGGACCTTTTGCTCAAATGTCCACACCATGGCATTCCATGGTGTATCCAAATAGAAGTGTTCTTTAAAGGATGCAACCCCAGCACACGGCAAGTGCTAAATTCTTCAGCTGGTGGTTCCATGCTTTCTAAGAGCTACAATGAAGCCTATGAGATCTTGGAGAAAATCTCAACTTCTCATTGTAGATGGTTAGACGATCCTGTAGAGCCTAGGAGAGCTCAAGACAAGGACGCACTCAGTGCAATGAGTAGTCAAATAAACGCCCTGACCAATCTAGTTAAACAAATGGCTCAAACCAATCTCCAATCTAGTGTCAACACCGCAGCAGCCGTTTCAATGGGTGCACCAACGAATCAAGGTGAGACACTAATTTGTGGATTCTGTGGGGAAGGGCACCTGTATGATTACTGCACTGGGAATCCAGCCTCAGTCTGCTATGTTGGGAGTCAACAGTAGCCTAGAAACAACCCCTATTCTAACACCTACACTCCTGGTGGGAGGAACCACCCAAATATTTCTTGGGGTGGGCAGCAAAACACTAACCAAGCTCCAAACCAACCAAGACCGAGTGAAACACCTGGTTTCACCCAACAAAATAACCAATCCATGTATAAAAAACCATACAACCAACCAATAGGGTCATCAGTAGAAAACTTACTTAAAGAGTATATTGCAAAAAACGATGCTACCCTACAAAGTCAGCAAGCCACCCTTAGGAGCCTAGAGAACCAAATAGGGCAGTTAGCCAATGAACTAAAGAGTAGGCCCCAAGGTAGATTGCCTGCTGACACTGAAGTGCCAAGAAGGGACGGAAAAGAGCAAGTTCAAGCAATTGAACTTCGTAGTGGAAGACCATTGGTGAGCAACAATAGAGAAGCACCAAAGCGAGTAGAGAATGAAGAGTCTAGTGCTCCACTGGATTCTCTGCCAAACCATGATCAACCACCACCAAGCACATCAAGGGTGAGGCTGGAACCTATCATAGAGGAACCAGAAGAAATTCCAAGAGCTCCACCTGTCCTTAGGCGAACTGAAGTGCCTACATATGTGCCACCACCTCCATTCCCTAGAAGGCTGAGGAAAAAACAAGAACAGGAAGTGCACTTTAATAAGTCTTTAGAAATTTTAAAGCAAGTGCATGTTAATATTCCATTTGTAGAGGTTTTGCAATCTATGCCTTCTTATGTTAAGTTTTTGAAGGATATTATTACTAACAAGAAAATTATTGGTGAATTTGAAACAGTGAATCTCACTGAGGAGTGCAGTGCTATACTCCAGAACAAGCTTCCAAAGAAGGAGAAGGATCCTGGTTCCTTCACCTTACCAGTCGAGTTGGGAGGCAAGCACGTGGGCAGAGCTCTTTGTGATCTGGGAGCCAGCATCAATCTCATGCCCTTATCACTATTCCGTCAGCTTGGAATAGGGGAAGCACGTCCTACTACTGTCACCTTGCAGCTTGCAGACAGATCCATAGCCTACCGTGAGGGTAAGATAGAGGATATTCTTGTCAAGGTTGACAAGTTCATTTTTCTTGCAGACTTCATCATTCTGGATTATGAAGCAGACAAGGAGGTCCCCATTCTATTAGGCAGACCATTTCTAGCCACAGGTAGGGCCTTGATCGATGTCGAGAAAGGTGAGCTCACCATGAGGGTTCATGATGAGGAAGTTAAGTTTAGTGTCTTTAAAGCCCTAAGGTATCCTTCTGATTCTGAATCTTGTGCAAGTGTAGATATAGTAGATTCACTGATGGAAGAACAACTTGAGCATGAACTGTTGACTAAGCATGCTAATGACTATGTACAAATAGATATAACTGACTTAAATGTTTCTGAAATAATGGATATACCTGTGGATAAACCTCAGCATGTTTGTATGACTAATGACTTGTCTGAGAGATCCATGAATCCATTGAATCCATCCATTGAGCATCCACCTCTCTTAGAATTAAAACCATTGCCTGATCATCTTAAGTATGCATATCTAGGAGAGCATGATACTTTGCCTGTTATCATTTCGTCCAAGTTGAGTGAAAAGCATGAAATTGCGCTAATATTGCTGCTTAAGCAACATAAAAAGGCTATTGCATGAACAATTGCTGACATAAGAGGTATTAGTCCTTCCTACTGCATGCATAAGATACTACTGGAAGAAGAACATACACCTAGAGTAGACCACCAACGTAGGTTGAATCCCTCCATGAAGGAGGTAGTTAAGAAAGAAATAATCAAATGGTTAGATGCAGGTGTAATTTTTCCTATAGCCAATAGTCAATGGGTGAGTCCAATTCAATGTGTGCCTAAGAAGGGGTGGATGACTGTAGTAGTTAATGAGAGTAATGAACTAATTTCAACTAGAACTATTACAGGATGGAGAGTCTGTATGGACTATAGAAAATTAAACAAAGAAACAAAAAAAGATCATTTTCCCTTACCGTTTATAGATCAGATGTTAGATAGGATAGCTGGCCGAGCCTACTACTGCTTCCTAGATGGTTATTCTGGATATAACCAAATTACCATAGACCCTGTGGACCAGGAGAAAACAACCTTTACGTGTCCCTTTGGAACATTTGCTTTTCGCAGAATGCCTTTTGGCTTATGCAATGCACCAGCAACGTTTCAAAGGTGCATGTTGGCCATTTTCTCTGACTTAGATGAATCCATGATAGAAATATTTATGGATGACTTCTCGGTCTTTGGTGATTCTTTTAGTAATTGCTTAGAGAACTTAGGACAAGTCCTAGCTAGGTGTGAGGAGACCAACCTAGTCCTAAATTGGGAGAAATGCCACTTTATGGTGGAAGAAGGAATAGTCCTAGGTCATAGAGTGTCTAGAGCAGGAGTAGAGATCGATAGGGCCAAGATAGAGATAATAGAGAAGCTAGTGGAGCCTCAGAATGTAAAAGCTATTAGAAGTTTCTTAGGACACACAGGCTTCTATAGGAGGTTCATTAAGAACTTTTCAAAAATTTCTAAGCCTTTGTGTGAGCTTCTAGAGCTTAACAAACCATTTGTTTTCTGAAAAGAATGTTTCTTAGCATGGACAACTCTTAAGGAAGCATTAGTCAAAGCACCTATTATAGTAGGACCAAATTGGGACCTCCCATTTGAGATGTTGTGTGATGCGAGTGACTATGCAGTAGGAGTCATGCTAGGACAAAAAATTGATAAACTAACACATCCTGTATATGTTGGGATTTATGTCCTAAAGCCTCGTAATTAATTAATAATTATTTGATAATTATTTTATTATTAATATTTGCAATTTATAATATTCATTATATAAATAAAATCCAAGGTTATTAGTGTAATCTTGAACTGTATGTAGTTGACATACGAGAGGATCATGTTCAAGTAATAACCTAAAGGGTCTATAGTATATGGATAAGGTTGGGTGCCTTATCTTGGTAACACTATTGATACGGCCCACTTTGTAATTGTTACAAATGATTTGATCCAAATCATTCATGTAGAGACATGTGAGTGGGGGTATCCTATACAATGAGTTTGTATAAGACTGGACCACGAAATATATAATCTCTCTTTATAAATCCGTTATTTGAGAAGATTAATATTTCACAGGATGATCATATGTGACTCGATCTTAATCCTGAGTGAGTTATGAACTTCTGCCTGTGAGGGCACGTCCTTTGATTTGTATGGGTGAGAATGGCCTTTATAGCCGATTCAATAAGCCTACCATTTTGGGGACTTGACCAAATAGGGAGTTGGGAACATAAGTTTCACAAGATGGAATTCACTTCTTCCCATATAGGGAAAGTAGATGAGTAGTTCTCTTAAGTGCTGATTTTGGGACTTGAACAATGGGGCCCACCTTCTCACTGGCCTGAGAGGACTTGGTTTATGGTTGGATCATAAACAAGTTGTTCATTAGAGAATCAGTGGTACTTAAGGTGTAAGATGTAATTATAGGGGTAAAACGGACTTTTGACCCAGCTGTAATTACGAACAACTCGTGAAGGATCGACTTGCATGTAATGGTTATATCCATGGACACAACTTGTCCTACAGTGCATAAGAGTGCAACTCTAGGCCTATAGTGGAGTGACCTAGAGTTAATGAATGAAAGTCAATTAATTAAAGAGTTTAATTAATTAATTTTGTATCATTGGAGCTTATAAATCTGTAGGTCCATAAGGTCCCCTTGCTAGCTCATAGTAACACTAAAAGGATCAATTTAGTTGAAAGAAAATTTGAAATATTCAAATTAATATTTAATATATTTGATATATTAAATGTAGAAGAGTAAAATATATTTATTGTATTTGATACATTAAATATTAGAGAAAATAGTTTATGTATATGATACATTAATATTAAAACCTATATACTTATGTTATTTGAATGTGATTCAAATTGGTTTAAAGTATATTATAAAAGATTAATTTTATAATATTTGAATAAGATTCAAATAAATATAAAATATATATTTTAATATATTAGATATTAAAATGTATTTTATAAAATAAAATTAATTCCTAAAAGCCTTATTATAAATAAGACATTTAGGTTTAGCCAAAAAGGTTGGCCAAACACACCACTCAACCTCTGCAGAGAGAATTGTTCTCTCATTCTTTCAAAGAGCTCCCACAAGCCTTGATCCCGTGTTCGAGTCATAGCGAGGAAGATCTCGTGGAAAAAGGAACACAAGAAGATGATTCATCAAAGGTAAAACATAATATGCTTAAACTTGTTTTAGTTTAATTCTAAATAAACCAAAGTAACGATTCCAAACGCTTCCGCTGCGGGGAATGAAGAGTTCATTCCCTTCAAATGGTATCAGAGCTTTCTTTGAGTTTTGTTTAGAATTAAAATTGTGTATGGTGGGTATTTTTGTTTTTCATATATGTGATATATGTGGTTTGCAAATTGGCTGTTTAGGCATATTTTGGTATTAGTTTTATTGTTTTGTTTAGATCAAATGTGAAACTCGAAAGAGATAGGAATTCTCTGTATCATTTTTTGAAGCCATTACGGATTGAAACCAATTGAAATTGGTGGATTTGAAGCCATTACGGAATTGAAGATGGTGTCAAACGATGGTGAAATTGAAGCCATTACGAAATTGAAGATTCAATTTGTGTGAATCCTACCGAATTTCAGATTTGGAATGTTTGGAATGTCCAACATAAAATCTGGAAATTTAGATTCAGATTTAGAATATTTGGAATGTCCAAAATAAAATCTGTAAATTTAAATTCAGATTTGAAATATCTATAGATTTGATTTGGAATGTCCAAAATCAATTCTGGAGATTTAGATTCATATTTGGAATATTTGGAATGTCCAAAATAAAATATGGAAATTTAAATTCAGATTTGGAATGTCTATGGATTTGATTTGATTTGGAATGTCCAAATTGAGTTATGGAAATTGGATTCAAAGGTGGAAGAATAAAAAAAAGAGGATTTTGAAGACCAAGATATGTCTTGGATTTAAATTAATGTAATTCAAAATTGGTTTTAATTTCTTAGGATATGCCAAATATGCCGGTCAATTTTGCTGTGTTTTTAATTTAATTATGCATGTTGATGTATGTTTTAAATTTTAATTGATTGCATAGAGTATGCCATCTAGATTAAAATCTCACCATAGGTTAAGCATGATCATGCATTTTAATTATTTTTAATATAAGTGTTATATTTGGAATATTATGATTAAAATATTTTCTAATTTGATTAGATGATTTCCTAATATGTTTATATTTCCATATTTACAATATAATTGTTATATGTGGAAATTTTAAATTAGGATACTTCCTTTTATAATAGGAATCCATATTTTTCTAATATTGATTAGGATATCTTTTCCTAGATATAGTGATATTAGGAAATCTTTTCCTTAGATTGGGTGATATCAGGAAAATCTTTTCCTAATAAGATTGAGAATTCGGAAATCTTTTCCTAATAAGATTGGGAAATCTTGATAAATCTTTTTCAATGAGATTCGGAAATCTTTTCGATTGGGAAATCTTTTCCAATGAGATTCAGAAATCTTTTCGATTGGGAAATCTTTTCCAATGAGATTCGGAAATCTTTTCCTAGGATATTTTCCAAATAAACTTAGGATATTTTCCTAATGAGATTAGATTTTATTTTATTTTTTTTCTTTCCTTATTTAAAAGATAATTTAATTCATTCTTTAAATAGTTTAAATATTTGAATTTAGTTTATCTTTTATTCTAATAAGATTAGAATATATGATAATCTTTAATTTTGTTTTAAATGGTTTAAAATTGTTAAAATTTCAAGATTAACAATAAGGGGAATTAGTTTTTAATAGGATTAAAAACATTGCTTAAAATCAACTGAAGTTCATTGATCTAGTAATTAATAGTTAATTAAAGATTAATGAATTTGAAATAAAAATTGACTATAAGGGAACCCTGTCTAAGAAAGGTTACTCGGGTGAGGTACTTAAGTTGACTGAAAAGGAACACCTCTACCTATGAACTGGCCTGGGGGTTGAATTAGTCAAATTTTATTTTATTTCATTAAGCAGGCTCATAATGTGATTAGTTTTAAATAGTTTAATATACTTGATAATTCACATTAAAATCAATCTAACCAACATAAGGGTTATGAAAGGGTAGATTGAAAAACTTAGATAAATGAGATTAGCCTAATTTGTCTAAGTAATAGAAAACTCTATTTCAAAATACTTAGTGGGAGAAAGACATATGTCAAAATCACCCTACAGTCTCTACCATAGATTCACAACGTGAGATTCATGTGAGGCCTCGAGGCGGCTTTGGACCGTCCCCCTACGGAAGGTGTTTACATGGGTCAATATCAGGGTGAATCTCTTGAGAAAGTATTTTTAAATAGTAAGTGGGAAAAGGAAATGTGTCAACATATCCTACGGTCTCTATCATTGGTTCATAACGTGAGATTCATGTGGGGCCTCGCGGCGGCTTTTGGACCGTCCCCTACGGAAGGTGTTTACATGGGTCAATATCAAGGTGAATCTCCTGAGAAGGATAAGATTGTAATTTTATTTCCAATACTTGACCTACCCTACGGCGGCACTTGTTGGGATAAAATTATAGAATCTAAAATGATGGGTTACACTTACAAAGATATCATTAAGGTTGTTAATGATTTTCTTGACCAAACTAATGGTAACTAAATGTTATAGAAATAAGAGTTATTTTGGGATAACACTTGGTTGAGATTGTCTCGGTTTAGTGAAGGGGCATTTGACCTACCCTACGGCGGCACTTGTTCTAACTCACTAAAGTATCATAGCATTAGAAATTAATGTTTTAGGGTTCATTTATCAAATTATTTGTTTTCTATGCTGAAATTGAATGAATATTGATTGCATGTTATTAGATAAATATATATATTTTTTATATATTTCAATATTATGTCTATTTCTCTCAATTTTAATTTTCGTTACTAATTTGTCAAATTGAGAAAATAATATCACTTGGAAAAATAATGTTAACACTATATAATGACCGTGTAAATTTTTTTTTTAATTTGTTTTTATTGAGAAATGTTCTCAAAAACCTGTTGCCAATGCTAATCGAATTGTTCGTAAAGCACATGATTAATAAATCAATATAACGAGATGGCTTATACAAATTTTCTATTTGACATATTAGATGTCAAGCTAAGAAGATAAAGAAGATGACAACAACATATGAGATATTGTTGAAGTCAATAAAAGCTAGATTTAGATATTTATCTAAATAATCTCAAAAATTAAGTATTACCAAAATCCAAGAAAAGAAACCATATGACTGTAGCTAAAAGAAAATAGTTTCTAAATTAGCATAGTAGTCATAATAAAAGGAATTTATGAAATACCTCTATAAGAAGAACATGGATAAAAGTAAATTTGATTTACTAGATTTTTTCATTACCACCTATATAGTAGATTCAGATCCACTATTAAGATTTGTTCTTCATTACATTTTATATAATTCTTGGAAAATACTTAATTATATAGAATGATCTCTACTTGTTGGCACCAGAAAACCCATCTCAATTAATGTAGTGGGAGACATTAAGATGTCCATAAGAAATAATTGTTATTTAATGCTGAATATGGTGTTTTTAGTACCATATGAGAAATTCAATTTCTCTAACTTTATTACTAATAAAATGTTCATATAGTATAAATATTTTAGTACTAAATTTTTATTTTCAAAATTGTTTGAAAAGTTCAGCCGAAAAATAAGAATAATTTGTATGTGTTAAATTGTTAACATATAAAATACTACATAGTGAGATATTCAGGATTATAGAATCCATAATATAAAGACAATTTATATTCTCCTAAAATATGATACCCGTCTTTGGCATTCAAGATTTATTCTGATCAATTTGAATAAAAAGACTACTACGAAGTGATTCTCTAAATGTTAGAGTTAATTACTTTATATGTCTTAAGATCTTGCCTTTCATGCAAGATAATTAATAGGTTTTTGTTGGAAAAGCCTATAGGCCAAAGAATACTAATGAATATTTCATATCACTCTAGCTGATGATTAGTCAAGAAATAAGTATCGTAACCTAATGCAACATAAGTCTGAATATTTTGAAAAGTTCAAGGAATATAAGACTCAAGTTGAAGGTCAATTAGGTAAATCTATCAAAACACTATGATCAGATCACAGTGAAAAGTACAGGAACGTTATATACTAAGACTAATTAATAGAAAGTGAGATTTTATCTCAACTCTAGCACAAAGTACAATTGTGTGAAATTGTGCTGTAAGAGGAGAAACAAGACCTTGTTAGACATGGTCAGAACAATAAAGAATTACACGCCATTATAAGACTCTTGTTAGGATATACAATATAGATTGTATAGTGAACATGATTCTATCTAAAAGGTGTCCATGAGACAACTTTGAGATTTTAGAAGAGTAGTAAAGTTAGTTTACAACCCTTCGAGTTTTGAGAGTTGTAAGCATACATGCTGAAACTTGAATATGTTCAATAGTGTTGAAAAGTTGGTTCCAAGTGAAGCCACTAAATAGTTAACAAAAGTTGTTAACAATTTAATTACATTTGATAGTCAAATGGATCCTAGTCATGAATTGGATAAGCCTCATCGTAGTGGGAGAGTTATGAGATGACCCAACTGTTACAAGAGCTTATATGAAGCCTAAATTGTCGTATTAGATGACAAAATGTAGGGCTTCTTGACCTCAAAGTTGAAATGAGGGTCAATGACAAAGACTAGTAGACTAAAGTCATAAATCTCGAGATAGAGTAGATGTACTCATCTTTATCTAGAACTTGTAGATATTCGTGATGGGGTAAAACCCATAGGTTTTGAATATATCTACAAAAGTAAAAGATTTGTAAATAAGAAGGTATAGACCTTCAAAATAAGACTAATGACAAATATAGATGGAGAAAGTAAACTATGGATAAACTTTCTCATTTGTTGTCATATTAGAGTATATAAGCATTTCCTAATTCATAGTTGCATATGAGATATGTCAAGTGAAGGTTTAAGAAATCTTTTTTTTGAAAAGAAGTCTTAAAGAATGTATTTACAAATCAATTACATGAGTTCAATTTCAAAAATCAAAAGCAAAAGGTTTGCAAGCAGTAAAGGTTCATTTATGAAATGAATTTGATCACTAGATTTTTTAGTGTAAGGTTTGATAAAAGTATCGAAAACTATGACTTTGAATAAATATTAATGATATTGTATAGACAAGAAAATCATTAATTACTTAGTGGAATTTTCTCATATTTTATGTGGATGACTTATTACCCATTGTGAATGCTGTAAGATTTGAATCCAACATAAAATGTTGACTACCTAACCAATTCCAAATGAATGATTTAAATTACTGGGTATGTCCTAAAATAGAGCTTTCGAGGACAAAATGTTATTTATGTCTCACACATCTTATATTGACAAATTTGTTGTCAAGTATATGATGTAGTACTTCAAAAAATGATAATGTATCATTCTTACATGAAGTTTAGATTGTCTAAGGAATAGTGTCCTAAGACATTTCAAAATGCTGAGAACATAAGATTGACTATCTACGTTTGAGTGGGAGAAAATCTAATGTACACTTGAGACATGACATTTGACAGTAAAATTGGTTAGCATTTATTAGTTAACCCAATGGTATGACCATTGCACGGAAAAATAAAAACTTTTCTCAAAATATCTATGGATAAATTGAGAAATTATATTTTTGTGTATGAGGTTAAAGATTTGATCTTTACGAGATGCACCGATTTTAACAAAGATTTATGGAAATCTATGTTTACCCTAGATGATGGAGTATGGTATGCAAGTTAAATGTTCTTACTTATGAAGTAAAGAACTTGCATAACTCAAATAATTTTTTATTGGTCTGAAAGATGTTTCAGATATAATTAAGCCTAAAACGTTTTATGTAATGGCTAAACTTAAGGAACTTAGATAACATCAATATATAGGGTATCCTGAGAGAGAAAGAATCGTGGTAGGACCAAGATGACTTTTAATTGACAATCGTTTTGATCTATATAAACAGACTTTCCAGGCTAAAGTGTTTGAAAGCCACCTAGAATGTCTAGGATTATGAGACATGTCTCATCTTCACTAGGGCAAGTGGGAGAACATGTTGGGTGTAGAGTATGCCCTAGGATACATGTCTCACCGGCTTTAGTGCAAGTGGGAGATTGTTGGGATTTATGTCCTAAAGCCTCGTAATTAATTAATAATTATTTGATAATTATTTTATTATTAATATTTGCGATTTATAATATTCATTATATAAATAAAATCCAAGGTTATTAGTGTAATCTTGAACTGTATGTAGTTGACTGGTGGACGAGATTTTTGAATATCCGCCTAATCTCAAGCTGTCGAGGCTTGCCAAAATACGATTTATAATGCCTATTGCCAAGGTTTTGCAGCCAGTGGTAACAGGGTCGATCCAAGGAATAGGAGAGTTGAATTTACTAGTGAAATTGGGATTTGATTGATTAATTGGTAACGGGGGGTTTTATCATGCAAATAGGAAATAATGAGAAAGCTAACGGAAGAAGGAAATAATAAGAAGAGAACGTGTGCACGGTTTGGGGAGTCTCGGGGTCAATTGTTAGACAAATACAACTTATCATTTAATTCTAATAACATGGAATTCAATTTACTAAGCACGCGGACGACTACCAGAGAAGCCCCAAAGTAGCCGACTCCATGGATTTTAATTAGGCCACACAGTCCTAATTACACGTTATCTAATCTCACATTAAGATGATCAGTCCTAAGATGAATTTAGACAGTCACTAGCTAACCGCGACGAACATTCGGGCGTGAATTCTAATTGCTAGTAGGTTGCCCGCAAACGCTGTATGCAACCAACAATTATCCTACCCGACCCGATACTTCGATTTAGTTCTATTTACCTGTGTTACTTAGTCGAGCAGTGAGAGGCACGGCATCGCTACTCTTTAACATACACGACATGCGAAACTACCCGAGTGTCAATCAACGTATTTTAGCATGCGCGTTGGATTAAGCAAAGTAAATAGATGCAATGTAAACAGAACAAATATGCAAAATCATACTCAGATTATCAAAGCATAAATGTCTAACAAAATTCCCCTAAACAAATCCCAAACCGTCACCCTTACCTTAGCCGCTCATGGCGCGGTTCGTCAATCCCGCTCCACCAACGACCATGGAAGAGTTCATCTACCTATTACAATGGAAAGTGGAGCTCACTCGCATGCCAACAATGGCGGAGCTCCACGGAATATAGAGAGAAAATGGGGAAGAAGAAGAGTGGAATCGCCGGAATCCGCCAAGAGAAGAAGAAGAAAAAGCTCTCCCAAAATGTGCAGAAAAATCGTCTTTTAGCTACTGTCTTCGTCGTAGCGTCGAGACGCTAGGCCAGCGTCTCGACGCTGTGCCCTAAGTAATCCGCGCGCGCGCGCGCTGGCGTCGCGACGCAAGGCCAGCGTCGCGACGCTGCCCCGATGAATTTCCAGCGCGCACCTCTTCCGAAGCGTCTCGACGCCAAGCAGGGTCTCGACGCCAGGGCAACGTCGAGCTAGCGTCTCGACGCTATCACTCGACGCTTGCTCTCGGGTTTTTCCAGCGTCGAGCCAGCGTCTCGACGCTATAGCTCGACGCTGGCTCTCGGGTTTGGGGCTGATGCAATGCCTCTCCAAGGCTGTTTTGGCCCGTTTCTTCACGGAACAAATTCCCCTCTTCCCGATGCATTCCCGGGGCGCTAAAACTCTGCTTTAAGCTCTCGAACATGCCCAATGGACGCACGAGCTCTTTGCCGCTTTTCTCCTACAAAAGAGATACATTTAATCAATTGCGAGCGGCCTTTAGCTATGATTAGGACGTATTTAATAGCTCCAAAATGGAGTTATCAAACACCCCCAACTTAAACATTGCTAGTCCTCGAGCAAGCACTACAAAGACATTGACTCTAAGGACGCGCTTACATGCATTCTAACTCAAACCTCCATGCATATTGAAATTTCAAACACGAGTATAATCATGGAAGCATTTTGTTCATGTATTAACTAGGACATATCAAAAATTAACTCTTGCCCCCTAACGTGTGTGTGTGCTAGACAACCACTCCTAAACTCACGTAAACCCGGAAAACCAACATGCAACGCACATCCCATTTTCCCCCTACTTCTAGCGTTTAAGAACAGCTACACTTGACTTACACGAGAGAGAGAAGTAAATTAAGAGACCTAATTATTTTCTCATTCTTTTCCTTTCTTTTCAAAAGTACTTTGTACTCTTTTATTTGGGTTCTTTGAACCAACCTTTCATTTCTCTTTCCTTCCTACTCGAGATGCCTAACACGTCAAATTCATGGATAAAACTTCACATTTTTAAGGACTAACGCTCACTTCTTTTAAGCGCTACAAAGAAGGAGGAGCGCCTCGAGAGGAATTTCTCTATAAAACATGCTTTTCTATTTTTTTTTTCAATTAGGCTAAGCACATGCTTTCTCGATTAACCAACTACTAACTCTCATGCAACAAGTTACCTAAGGGTGCCTTTCGGGGTGACAACGAGAATTAACTAAACATGCGATAAACCAAGCTTACGGAGTCTAGGGAGAAGTTGCTAAGTGCGCGATGAGTGCAAGGGAGCAACAGAAAAAATTTTAAAATTTTTGACATGAACCTAATAAACACAAAACTCATGCAAAAACTCGATTATGAACATGCTCAGATTTCCAACATGCATTTCCTAGGCTATCACAGTCAGAAAACAGTAAACAGAGTCCCAAGCACTTCAATATCTTTATAACACTTCTCAACAAACTACACATGCACATCCATCGGACTACTCCACCCCCAACTTCAAAATTTGGCATTGTCCTCAATGCCAACCAGTCAGATACATCAAAGTAAAAGGGAAGAAGAAATACACTTCCCTGACTCTTGGTGAAGCTGGCGAGGGTGAGGAAGCGGCGCACGAACGCATCAGAGCCCAAAATTGTCTTCTCTTCCTCGATTCCCTAAAAAAAACAGCAAGCTAATTAATACTAAAAAGCAATAAAACTAAACTAAAGCATAAAAACAGTTCAACACTCGGGTGCCTCCGAGAAGCGCAGAATTTTTAAAGTCGGTTGCTCGACTGTATTCTCTCGACAGACTCATCCATAGTCTGTAGGTGCGGGGGACGATCCAGACTTGTCCTTGGCCACACCTTCTCTGCCATCCACCTGAAAAATATTTTGCACTCTTCGTGCCTCGGGCACGTGAATATCAGACATGTTAGTGCAAAATCCAGTGTCATTATCACACACATTTAAATCAGAAATTTTTACCGAGACATGGGAACCATCCCTCAAGCGCGAGGGTAGACTCCCATTCTCGACATGCTCAACAACAGACAAATTCTCATCATTCACAAACGATTTCGATGCATTTATAATAAACTCGTTCACCGTTCCATCAAATTCTACAGACAAAGCACCCCTATCAACATCTATCTTGACCTTAGCGGTCTTCATAAATGGGCGGCCTAGTAAAATAGAAGAGGAAACATGCGAAGAATTCTCATTCATGCTCAGCACATAAAAATCGCATGGAAACAGTAAGTCTTTTACTTTGACTAAAACATCCTCAATCTTCCCTAAAGGATGCACACAAGATCGATCGGCTAGTTGGATAACTATATTAGACTCGATTAAAGTACACAGTTCAAGTTCTTTAAAAACATCATAAGACATGACATTAATCGAGGCACCAAGATCTAACATGGCATTTTCAATGAATTTAGTACCGATAGTGCATGGGATAGAAAACATACCAGGATCGATGCACTTTGGTGGAAGATTACCTTGGAAGATTGCGGAGACGGTTTCTTTCTTCGTCTCGTCGCTTTTTCTCGACATTCTCTTACTCGTGCACCACTTCTTGAGAAACTTGGCGTACTTTGGCACTTGGCTTACGGCCTCAAGAAGTGGGATGTTGACCACCACCTTTTGGAAGGTTCGAAGGACCTCCGCATCCTCAGATTCCAAAGTAGGCTTCGCAAGCCTACTCGGGAATGGTGCTCTGGCAACATCCTCAGGTACACTGACCTTCTCATCTTTTCTCACATTCTGAATTTCAGGAGCAGTCGGGGCGGACTTGTTCAGGCTGTCCGTGGCTTCCTTCGCAGCTCTGGTGGAAAGTGACTTCCCACTGCGCAGCTGAATGGCACTCACGTTTTCACATGAGTTTACTGTAGTTTGGGAAGGAAGCTTCCCCGAGCTCTTGCTCTCAATCTTACTGATAGACACCGCCATTTGTGTCAGCTGCTTGTTCGCGTCCTCACCTGCGTTTCCATGGAAAGAAGGAAACTGGTGAATTAAACCAGATTTCAACTCGAAGTTACCTGCTACCACGGGGTAGTTAATGCACAAGGGCTGCAGGTTCAGGTCTGGCGCTGCCAGTTGCTTAAGCGTCCGTGGCGCTTCACCTTGCGCCATCTCGTCAAATAAGAAGGGATTGCCTTCTTCTCTTTCCAACGTTCCTTGCCCCTCCCGGGCTTCTTTACGTAACCGTCGCTCCTCTCTGTCAATCTCAGGAATATACTGCAAACTACCCTCAGAGGAACGGGTCATACACAAACAAAAATCTAAACATACAAATTACAAACAAGAAAATTTTTTCAGTCGACCATCAATGAATCAAATTCAAACTCCAATCATAAATTCAAACAATTGCCTACTCCCCGGCAACGGCGCCAATTTTGGTGGACGAGATTTTTGAATATCCGTCTAATCTCAAGCTGTCGAGGCTTGCCAAAATACGATTTATAATGCCTATTGCCAAGGCTTTGCAGCCAGTGGTAACAGGGTCGATCCAAGGAATAGGAGAGTTGAATTTACTAGTGAAATTGGGATTTGATTGATTAATTGGTAACGGGGGGTTTTATCATGCAAATAGGAAATAATGAGAAAGCTAACGGAAGAAGGAAATAATAAGAAGAGAACGTGTGCACGGTTTGGGGAGTCTCGGGGTCAATTGTTAGACAAATACAACTTATCATTTAATTCTAAAAACATGGAATTCAATTTACTAAGCACGCGGACGACTACCAGAGAAGCCCCAAAGTAGCCGACTCCATGGATTTTAATTAGGCCACACAGTCCTAATTACACGTTATCTAATCTCACATTAAGATGATCAGTCCTAAGATGAATTTAGACAGTCACTAGCTAACCGCGACGAACATTCGGGCGTGAATTCTAATTGCTAGTAGGTTGCCCGCAAACGCTGTATGCAACCAACAATTATCCTACCCGACCCGATACTTCGATTTAGTTCTATTTACCTGTGTTACTTAGTCGAGCAGTGAGAGGCACGGCATCGCTACTCTTTAACATACACGACATGCGAAACTACCCGAGTGTCAATCAACGTATTTTAGCATGCGCGTTGGATTAAGCAAAGTAAATAGATGCAATGTAAACAGAACCAATATGCAAAATCATACTCAGATTATCAAAGCATAAATGTCTAACAAAATTCCCCTAAACAAATCCCAAACCGTCACCCTTACCTTAGCCGCTCATGGCGCGGTTCGTCAATCCCGCTCCACCAACGACCATGGAAGAGTTCATCTACCTATTACAATGGAAAGTGGAGCTCACTCGCATGCCAACAATGGCGGAGCTCCACGGAATATAGAGAGAAAATGGGGAAGAAGAAGAGTGGAATCGCCGGAATCCGCCAAGAGAAGAAGAAGAAAAAGCTCTCCCAAAATGTGTAGAAAAATCGTCTTTTAGCTACTGTTTTCGTCGTAGCGTCTCGACGCTAGGCCAGCGTCTCGACGCTGTGCCCTAAGTAATCCGCGCGCGCGCGCTGGCGTCGCGACGCTGCCCCGATGAATTTCCAGCGCGCGCCTCTTCCGAAGCGTCTCGACGCCAAGCAGGGTCTCGACGCCAGGGCAGCGTCGAGCTAGCGTCTCGACGCTATCACTCGACGCTTGCTCTCGGGTTTTTCCAGCGTCGAGCTAGCGTTTCGACGCTATAGCTCGACGCTGGCTCTCGGGTTTGGGGCTGATGCAATGCCTCTCCAAGGCTGTTTTGGCCCGTTTCTTCACGGAACAAATTCCCCTCTTCCCGATGCATTCCCGGGGCGCTAAAACTCTGCTTTAAGCTCTCGAACATGCCCAATGGACGCACGAGCTCTTTGCCGCTTTTCTCCTACAAAAGAGATACATTTAATCAATTGCGAGCGGCCTTTAGCTATGATTAGGACGTATTTAATAGCTCCAAAATGGAGTTATCATTGACATACAGGAGGATCATGTTCAAGTAATAACCTAAAGGGTCTATAGTATATGGATAAGGTTGGGTGCCTTATCTTGGTAACACTATTGATACGACCCACTTTGTAATTGTTACAAATGATTTGATCCAAATCATTCATGTAGAGACATGTGAGTGGGGGTATCCTATACAATGAGTTTGTATAAGACTGGACCACGAAATATATAATCTCTCTTTATAAATCCGTTATTTGAGAAGATTAATATTTCACAGGATGATCATATGTGACTCGATCTTAATCCTGAGTGAGTTATGAACTCCTGCCTGTGAGGGCACGTCCTTTGATTTGTATGGGTGAGAATGGCCTTTATAGCCGATTCAATAAGCCTACCATTTTGGGGACTTGACCAAATAGGGAGTTGGGAACATAAGTTTCACAAGATGGAATTCACTTCTTCCCATATAGGGAAAGTAGATGAGTAGTTCTCTTAAGTGCTGATTTCGGGACTTGAACAATGGGGCCCCACCTTCTCACTGGCCTGAGAGGACTTGGTTTATGGTTGGATCATAAACAAGTTGTTCATTAGAGAATCAGTGGTACTTAAGGTGTAAGATGTAATTATAGGGGTAAAACGGACTTTTGACCCAGCTGTAATTACGAACAACTCGTGAAGGATCGACTTGCATGTAATGGTTATATCCATGGACACAACTTGTCCTACAGTGCATAAGAGTGCAACTCTAGGCCTATAGTGGAGTGACCTAGAGTTAATGAATGAAAGTCAATTAATTAAAGAGTTTAATTAATTAATTTTGTATCATTGGAGCTTATAAATCTGTAGGTCCATAAGGTCCCCTTGCTAGCTCATAGTAACACTAAAAGGATCAATTTAGTTGAAAGAAAATTTAAAATATTCAAATTAATATTTAATATATTTGATATATTAAATGTAGAAGAGTAAAATATATTTATTGTATTTGATACATTAAATATTAGAGAAAATAGTTTATGTATATGATACATTAATATTAAAACCTATATACTTATGTTATTTGAATGTGATTCAAATTGGTTTAAAGTATATTATAAAAGATTAATTTTATAATATTTGAATAAGATTCAAATAAATATAAAATATATATTTTAATATATTAGATATTAAAATGTATTTTATAAAATAAAATTAATTCCTAAAAGCCTTATTATAAATAAGACATTTAGGTTTAGCCAAAAAAGGTTGGCCAAACACACCACTCAACCTCTGCAGAGAGAATTGTTCTCTCATTCTTTCAAAGAGCTCCCACAAGCCTTGATCCCGTGTTCGAGTCATAGCGAGGAAGATCTCGTGGAAAAAGGAACACAAGAAGATGATTCATCAAAGGTAAAACATAATATGCTTAAACTTGTTTTAGTTTAATTCTAAATAAACCAAAGTAACGATTCCAAACGCTTCCGCTGCGGGGAATGAAGAGTTCATTCCCTTCAGTATACTATGCAAGTAAGACACTTAATGAGGCACAATTTAATTACACAACCACGGAGAAGGAAATGCTAGCCGTAGTGTTTGCCTGTGAGAAGTTTAGGAATTACATTGTAGGTACTAGGACAATCGTGTACACTGATCATTCTGCACTAAAATACCTAATGAAGAAGGTTGATGCTAAGCCTAGGTTAATTAGATGGGTATTATTGTTGCAAGAGTTTGATCTAGACATTAGAGATAAGAAAGTATGCGAAAATGTAGTTGCTGACCATCTTTCTAGATTGCGGCATAATTGCGAAAAAATTGCTGAGCCAGCAATTTCTGATGCCTTTTGTTGTGCAAAATTAGTGCAATAAAATACCGCAAGTGTACGAGTCAAGTTTTAATATAGTGTATTGAAAATACGGATATCGTCCTCAGGATTGGTTTTCTAGTTCACCTAATTACCACGAATACTACCACTCAATTTTATTTAGAGAAGAAAAATAAGAGGATATGGTAAAAACAAAATAAAACATAAAATAAAATTTGGAGAACATAAGGAGAAATATATCCTAGGGAATTGACTTGAGCAATGACTTCACCGTTATCTCATAATATTCTTTATTCATCAAAAGATGGAATTAAACAATTTCTAGATTGTTGACAAGTTCTACCCTATAGACTTGTTATTCTCTCTCGAGCAATAACAATATTCTTTGAAAAGTAAATTACCTGTATTTCTATGGCAATTCAGACAATCCAAATATGAAGAACGTAAAACTACAGTTGTCACAAAATCTACAAGGATATATCTATCTCATGTATAAATCAGGGAAAACAATTCAGGATCATCAACAATAATCGTCTCTCGACCTCAAATTATTGATATAAAAATCATGCAAAGAATGGCCAAATCCTAACATGCATTAAGCTCAGAAAAATTCTCACAACCAATATGAAATTGAAATACCAACTATTAATTAAAAAGAATAAGGTTCAATAACAATTACATCAAGGCTCTAAGTCAAAAGAGTTTAGCTAATCATGTTCAATAGTTCAAAATATAAACTCAATAATAAACCCATAAAAAACTACAAATTAAAAGGGAAAGAAGAAATAAAACTCGTGTCGATTCCACGTTTCCGCTGCAATCTCCACGATCCCGAGCATGCAAATCTGTACTTTGTGCTCCCACAATCTCTTCAAACTCTAAAAAGTATGTAATTTGGAAATTGGGATTTACTCTCCAAATCGGCTCCCCAAAAACTCCATAAAAAATACGTATTTATATCGAAATTTAGGTCAAAATCGTGCAAAATAGGTCTGAAGGAGCTCGGATCAGGTGCAGCGCGTGTCCATGGGGTTTGATGCAGGTGCGGAGCTGAAAATTGGGAAAATGAACTACAGTTTTAAATATCAAATGCGCGGTTTAAGTATAAAATGTTGTAGTTGGCGCAGTGGTGAATTGGCTTTTGGGATGAGCTGAGCGCGTGAGGATGCCTGAGTTCGAGCTCAGCTAACGTTTTATATTTTTCTTTTATAATTTCCAGCGCCTAGGCGCTCGGAATGGGCGCCTAGGCGCTATCCTCTCGGGTTTTGGACTTATTTCCCTTCTTTTTATCACTTGGGAACTTCAATTTTCATCCAAAAAACTTAGTTTTCACCACAAAGCTTCTAAATTCCCCGGTTTGCTCCAAAATGTTCGATATCTATAAAATAATCAAATATAATCGTGAAAGTACACATTTAATCCTCTAAACTAGCGTAAAATAAGTCATAAAGATAGCTCATTTTGTGTGCTATCACCTTTATTGATGAACATGTCTTTGTATTAACTCATCGTGATAACGATGAGAAACCTTGGTTTGCAGACATTGCTAACTTCCTTGCCTCGCAGGTACTACCAACTTTCAAAGGGGGACAAGAAAAGAAGAGGTTTCTACATGAAGCTAGGAAGTTCATCTGGGACGACCCTACGCTTTACAAGACTTGTGCAGATGGTTTACTAAGGAAGTGTGTGTCAGCTACTGAAGCGAAGTCTGTGCTGCAGCATTGCCATACATCTCCTTATGGTGGACATTTTGGTGGCCAAAGAACAGCTGCAAAGGTGTTCCAAAGTGGCTACTACTGGCCCACGATCTTCAAAGATGCACACGACCATGCACACAGCTGCGATGAATGTCAAAGAACAAGTAACCTTAGTCGGAAGGATGAGATGCCTCTCACCTACATCTTGGAGTTGGAGCTCTTTGATGTGTGGGGCATTGATTTCATGGGACCATTTCCCCCATCTGCAGGTAACCTTTATATACTTGTAGCTGTAGATTATGTATCTAAATGGGTAGAAGCCATAGCATGTCCATCGAATGATGCCAAAACAGTCATTAAGTTCCTTAATAGGCATATCTTTACTAGGTTTGGTACACCCCGGGCTATAATTAGTGATGAAGGGACGCACTTTATTAATAAAGCTATGGAAAAGGTGTTAGCTAAATACAATGTTAGACTTAGAGTAGCAACCCCTTATCACCCACATTCAAATGGACAAGCTGAAATATCCAATAGGGAGATCAAAAACATACTTGAAAAAGTGGTCAAACCTAACAGAAAAGACTGGTCTTTTAAGTTGGATGATGCACTTTGGGCGTATAGGACTGACTGCATATAAAACACCCTTAGGTATGTCTCCTTATTGGCTAGTATATGGAAAAGCATGTCATTTACCCTTCGAGTTGGAAATCAAAGCCTTTTGGGCCTTAAAAGAACTAAATTATTGCGTGACCGATGCTGGAACTTTGCGGTCTCTGCAGTTACATGAGCTCGATGAGCTGAGACATATGTCCTATGAAAATGCCAAAATGTATAAGGAAAAAACTAAAATTTGGCATGACAGTAGACTTAGGATTAAGGACTTTAAGAAAGGCCAGCATGTCTTATTATTCAACTCAAGGTTAAGATTATTTCCAGGCAAACTTAAGTCCAGATGGTCAGGTCCTTTTGTGATAACTAACGTGTTTGTCCACGGTGAGAGGGGTAGAGGTGGACTTCTCTGCCAATGCGATCAATGAGGCTTACATCCTCAAGGGATACCCCCATTCTGACTATGCCAAGGTCATTGATCTGCCATCCGAGGCAGTTCTGGAGGAGGCCTTGCACACAATTGGCAAGCCAGAGGCATCGTGGGCAGTATCTAGGAACGGGAAGCACACCCTGATGAGTGCAACCCTGCGCGACAAGGCGACTGTCTGGTTTTCTTTCGTGCGCAGACGCCTCTCCCCTGTGACCCACGAGACAACTATAAATCAGGGGAGGTCACTACTGCTGTACGCCATCATGAGGGGCCTCACCATTGACGTTGGTGAGGTCATTGCGGCCTCCATTGCCGACTGCTCGAAGAAAGGTAAGGGTCAATTGTTTTTCCCTAACACTATAACTAAATTGTGCCTTCGTGCAGGAGTCCCAATGGAGAAAAACGAGAAACAATTGGCCTACACAGGCCATCTGGAGCTGCCCACCATCCTTAGGATGCGAAGGAGGGGCAACATGGAGTTTGAATTGGACGGCTTGGCTGCTGCTCAGTCACTGCAAATGGCATGCTTGATGGACCTGCAACACAAGATGGCGCAGTGGGCAGAATATGCACAGGCCCGGGACAAAGACGTGGCTGACCAGTTGGGGTGCATCTTCCCTGCCTTCCCCACTGATCTGTTGAAGCCGTGGGCACCTCCTAGGGAAAGGAGAGATGAGGATGAGGATGTTTGAGTGCCAGTCTGAAGGGCACTCGGGGGAGTACTTATGTTCCCTCTTGAAAAAAAAACCTGCTTTTCGTTAAAATTTGTGACTTCTGTTTGAATCCAATACTTGATCTGTTTTTAATTTCTTTGTTTGTTTAGGATAGTTTAGCATAGGTTGATGGTATCTGAGTAGTTAGCTTGTTTTAGTTTCTTATTTTGAGTAGTTTTTTATGACTGGAAATAGCATGTTAGGGGCCTCAATCACTGATAAATATGCCTTGTAGGTTTATTGCGAATTTTTTGCGGAGTCCGCAATTTTTGTTAAGTTTCGCATGTTATTGGCTGACTATTTAGATAGGTTGGTTCTGTTTACATTTTGCTCTCTTACTGTTTTCTTGACTTTCATATATGGTCTATCTGTGAGCATGCTGGATGAGTGTCTTAGTACACCTTTGATAGTTTAAATTAGTTCCTTAAATTGCTCAGCATGCATCTCTTTAAGACCTTAACATACTGTTTTTGCGAAATTCTACTGCTATGTATTTGCTTTAAGAAAGTTCATTCTATGCCTAGGACTTTTAGATTCTCCTTGTTTTGCCCTAGACTAGATGCTTCTAGGCCAAGTTTGGGGGTGTGCCACCTCAGACTCTCATTGGGGACAATGAGAAGTTTTAGTTTGGGGAAGGCAGCCCTAGGCCTAGGAACATTCCTCTCTCCCTTTTAAACATAAGCATTCTTCTTCTCCTTTGAAAAAATGATGAACTGAAAAAAAAAATGAAAAAAGAATAAAGAGTGGTGTCCCTCTTGAGGTTGCTGAGTAATCAGTGCCATGTGTGTAACCCACAAGTGGCATTGCATCAAAAGACAACCAAAGGAGAGGCCCTACCAAAGAAAGAAAGAAAAAAGCAAGGAAGAAGAGTGTATGCCTATGAGTTATAGCTATGTGCTTAGGTGTCCTGAATAAAAAGAACTCTGATCCTCAATTAACTAAGCACAGGGTTGTAGCTTGTAGGTTTGTTAGGGGAGATGAATGTATATCCAATGTAGTGATGCCAGGGTTTAGGTTGTTCTATGAAAAATACTACTGACACTGGTTTATACTAAGACTGGCATGACTCTAAGGAATCCTAGGCAGCTCAAAAGAGAAACATTAGAAGCATGTACTGAGTCTAGGGTAAAGCTAGGAAGAGTTTGAAAACTTAGGGATAGTTGCACAATGAACTTAATGACCAAAGCAGATAGATCAGTTGTAGGGAGTTAATAAAACAGTAGGATTATAAGGCGAGAGAAATCAGAAGAAGCAAAATGAGAAGTTAGTTTTAAACTTAGAAGAGTGTCACAGGACAACCATGCCTTAGATAGTGAATTTAGGGAAGTCAGTAAGCAGTTAGAGAGAGTAATAGCAACCCAAATAAAGTCCTTATATTGCTCGAGGACGAGCAAAACCTTAAGTTTGGGGGTGTGTTACGTCTCCAAAAGTGATTATTTTAGGACTTATTTGCTATAGAAAGATGAACACTCTTAAGCATTTTTGGTAGAATTTAGCTTAAACTTGTGCTTATATATGAGAATTAGTAGAATGAAGCTAAATTAGGACTTATGTGTAAAAGGAAAGGAAAAGAACCAAAAACGAAGCTAAAGACTTGAAATTTGCACATTGCTGAAACAATGCGAAAACATTGCTGTCTCAGCAATGTTTTAAGTGAAATTTGTTAAGTTGTCTAACCGATTTCTATTTTGTTACGATCTTTCAGCTGCTCGTTTTTTCTCCTGCTGCCACGTGGAGTGTTGTTGTTCAGAATGGATGGTTCTCCTTGGCCGAATCGTACCTACAAAATACTATAAAAGGAGGTCAAGGGGGAAGGACAGAAACACACTCGAACGGCGTAGACTCCCATTTCAACGCATTCTCTCATTTGTTTTGTCTTCCGGTTGTTGGTACGAGAGGTTCAGCTGGTGGATTCGATAGTCTGAGAGGAAGAAGAGAGGATCTTTCTTCTCTTCTGATTAGATTCATCCACGATCAAGCTTACCTTCGGCTTTCATCTGAGGTGTTGCGACGAGGAGTTCACACGCATACAGCTTTCTACTGCTTTCCTTTGCTTTCTGTTTCTCTTTTCGTCGCTGTCTGCTGTAATTCGTTTATGTTTGCTACTCTACATCATTTCGTTTACTTCTGTTTAGTTTTTGTCACTTTAAAGTTGCTGCTTGTTAGTTTGAACCTTGGTGAATCAAAGAGTTAATTTGAGTACTTCGCACTTGTCTTATTGTTCTTCTTCTTCTATTCTGCCATTTACATTCTGTTGAGCATGTCTTCACCATCTATTCTTTCCATTCCATTTTCATCCATGAGTAACTAATCCACATAAGGGTATGCTGATGACAAGTCTATAGGTAGAAATACGTGAATCAAGCATGTAGGTTAGCTTCAAATGCATTGAATGTATGTGTGCTTCATCCCACGGGCAATTTCGATTGGCCATCCATTTTGTCTAAAGAACTCCTAACCTCTGGAAGGAGTAAGAGTTCAGAGTCGTACATTCATGCTAGCCTTTCATGGTAGCCAGAAACTGACCTAGGAATAGGCGTTTTCCTAGTACAAATCATTAACTTGCTTTTATAAATAGATGCTTAAGGCCTTACTTGGACATGAGTAAACTAAAGGATCTAATGCATGAAATCGAAAGATACATGAGAATGAGTTAGTTTGATGCATGATGAGTTGATCTACTGCTTGAGAATCGTATGAAAAAGCCTGTAGAGGAGTCATTAGTAGCCCTCGTTTCCACACTTTACACTTAAAACGTTGTTAGTAACATTGCTAGAAAATTGCTGTCTGCGCAATTCTTTTCCTTCTGCATTCGAGTTTACCTATGTACTTGCACTTGTTTATGCTTTCACATCTCGCACGTTCCTTATTAGTTAGGCACTTTAAACCCAAATCTACCCCATTTAAACCACCCTTTCTCACTTAACATCTCACTTCGTTAGTAGCTAAGAATAAATCTCTGTGGGAAATCGAATGAAAAAATACTTATTACTTGCTACAAGACCATGTATGCTTGCATGTTCTGAGTCCTCTACCATTGCATTTTAATTTACACAATGAGCACGCAACAAAAGACCTATCGGTTGCAAGTGGATCTACAAGAGGAAACGAGACCAAGTCGGTAAGGTGCAAACCTTTAAGGCTCGACTTATGGCAAAGGCTTATTCCTAGAGGAAAGGGGTGGACTATGAAGAAACATTCTCCCCTGTTGCCATGTTAAACTCGATTAGAATACTCTTATCCATTGCCACGTTTTATGATTATGAAATTTGGCAAATGAATGTCAAGACAGTCTTTCTGAATGGGAATCTTGAAGAGAGTATTTATATGGCTCAATCAGAGGGGTTCATAGTTCAGGATCAAGAGCAAAAAGTTTGCAAGCTTAATCGATCCATTTATGGGTTGAAGCAAGCGTCTAGATCCTGGAATATAAGGTTTGACACCGCGATCAAATCTTATGGCTTTGAACAAAATGTTGACGAACCTTGTGTCTACAAGAAAATAGTCAATTCTTTTGTAGCTTTCTTAGTCTTATACGTAGATGATATCCTACTCATTGGGAATGATGTAAGGTTCCTGACTAGCAATTGCTAGCGACCTAATTCCAAATGAAAGATTTGGGAAAGGCTTAGTTTGTTCTAGGGATTCAAATCGTAAGGAATCGTAAGAACAAAACGCTAGCCCTGTCTCAAGCACTTTATATCGACAAGGTGTTGATACGATATTCGATGCATAATTCCAAGAAGGGTTCTTTACCTTTCAGGCACGAAATTCAATTGTCAAAGGAAGAGTGTCCTAAGAACCCTAAAAAAGTTGAGGATATGAGACGATTTCACTATGCATCAGCAGTCGGTAGTCTAATGTACGCCATGTTATGTACAAGACGAGACATATGCTATGCAGTAGGAATTGTCAGTAGGTACCAGTCCAATCCGGGATATGATCATTGCACAGCCGTTAAACACATCCTCAAGTATCTTTGGAGAACGAGGGACTATGTGCTTGTGTATGGCGCGAACGATTTGATCCTTACAGGATACATTGACTCTAATTTTCAAACTGATAAGGATTCGAGAAAATCAACATCGGGATCAGTGTTCACTCTTAACGGAGGGGCAATAGTATGGAGGAGTATAAAGTAAGGTTGTATTGCTAACTCCACCATGGAAGCTGAGTATGTCGTGACTGGCGAAGCTACGAAAGAAGCTGTATGGCTTAAGAAGTTCTTGACGGATTTGGAACTTGTTCCAAAAATGAATTTGTCGATCACACTTTATTGTGATAATACTGGTGCTGTGGCAAATTTCAGAGAACCAAGAAGCCATAAGCGTGGAAAGCACATTGAGCGGAAATATCATCTCATCAGGGAGATAGTGCATCGAGGAGACGTGATCGTTATGCAGATCGTCTCAGAGCACAATATTGTTGATCCATTTACAAAGTCCCTCACGGCTAAAGTGTTGGAGGGGCACCTAGTGAGTCTAGGACTGCGAGTTGTACAGTAGGACAGTGGGAGAAAAACCTTGGATGTATTTGATATTCCAGTTTTTTCTCATCCAGCATGTAATACTCCACTAACGTTTTAGTCCAAGTGGGAGTTTGTTGGGTTTTATGTCCTAAAACTCGTGGTTTGTAAACGGAATGTATATTCTATTTTGCAATAAAGTTGTTATTGAGATTTATTCAGTAAAGTTATTATTGAATAAAGTGAATTGTGTTTACTTTTAACCTAACTCCAATAAACAAAGAACCCATGACTATAGGTTGTATACTTGAACTTCATGTGAGACATGATTGTGGATCAAGTTCAAGTAATAGCCAGAACAATCTATAGTATAGGGATAAGGCTGGGTACCTTATCCTAGGGACACTATTGGACGCAGCCCGCTTTGCATAGTACAAACGATGTGATCCGAAATCGTTCATGTGGAGACATGCGAGTGGGGGCGTCCTGTGCAATGAGTTTGCATAAGACTGAACCGCGAAACAAGTCGCTCTTTCTTTATAACTCCGTTTACTGTAAAGACCGATTTTTTTCATATGATGACCTAGGTAACTTGATCTGAATCCTGAGCACGCTATGAACTCCTGTTTATTCAGGCTTATCCTTTGACTTGTATGAGTGAGAGTGGCTCGAGATCGCCGACTCAATAATCCTACCATCTTGGGGATAAGACCGGGTAGGTAGCTGGGAACATAGTCGTGCGAGATGGAATTCACTCCTACCCGCCTTGAGGGATTAGTAGAGAGGTTGTTCCCTTAAGTGTTGACTTCAGGTCTTGAACTAGGGATCCCACCCTCTCATTGGCCCGAGAGGGACTTGGTTTAGTGATGAGATCACATACCAATCGGTTTGATGGTTGGACCACAAACCAATAGTTCATTAGAGGACCAGTGGGACTTAAGGAACAAGATGTAATTACGGGGGTAAAACGCTTATTTTGACCCAGCTGTAATTACGAACGACGTGTGAAGGATCGACTTACTGATGATGGTTATATCAAGAGGATAGAAATATATCTACGGTGAGGAGAGTGCAACCCTTGGACTTTTGTGGATTCTCCGGAGGTTAACGAATGTTGGTTAGCTTGACTAAAGAGTTTGGCCAGTTAATTTCGTATCGTTGGAGCTCATTATCTGTAGGTTCTTTAGGTTCTCCTGGCTAGCTCGGATTAAGCCGTGTAACAATATGAGAGAAAAATAATTTGAATTTATTCAAATTCATTTTTGGAAGAATGATGGACATATTTAATATGATTTAAATATGGCACTACAACAAAAATGACTTTCAATTGCATGTAATTATAGCCTAATTTAATTCCCGCTATTAAAAGTTATTAGTTTATTCATTATGTTTTTTTAAAAAAGCGCTCAAATTTTCCCCCTCTAAATTTTGACCCACCATTCCACTTTTCACATTACGGCAAAAACCAAAAATGACGCAACCTCTTCGTCTTCGCTTCGAAATTCATTCTTCGGAAAAACTCAATCGAGTTCATCTTCGCTTCATCTCTTCTCCCTTCGTCTACGCCTCATCTCCTCTCCCTTCATCTTCGTCTTCCAAAAAATGACTCTCTGTCTTCGTCTTCATCTTTGTTTCATCTCATATTTTTGGCAGCCATCTTCTAGGGTTACAAACAATCGAGTTCCATTTCGGCGGCCATCTTCTAGGGTTACAAACGAAATTGACTTCCCATTTCCTTCTAAAATTTCCAAGTAATTCTTATTTTCTTGTTTCCATATCTATTTGAAATTTTAGCTGATTATCTTTTGATATTTGGCTGAAGTTGTGAGACTTTTATGTTGAATAGGCTCGAGAGATGAGAAGTCAGAGATGAGGGAAAGAGGGTAGGAGAAGATGCAGGTTTCACGAGAGACGAGGGTCGCCAGAGATGGAGAGAAATGGAGGAATTAGGGTTCAGTTTCCAAACTCTTCGTAATTTTTGTTGTCAATTTCCCTAAAATCAGTCCCAATAGAAGTTTTCTACGAGTTTTGCAGTTCTACAATGGCTTTACCTCTGATTTTGATTTCGTGTCTCGGTTATTTGGGCAACTATATGGCTTATGTTTCTCCTTCAGACACAACTATGCATACCAATAACTGGGCAGTTCTTGTCTGTACCTCTCGCTACTGGTTTGTCCAAATCGATTCCAACTTTTTAAAATTCGCGTTTCTAATTTATATTGTCAAAGAATATGATGTATGTTCACTTGTATTACCTTCAGCTGTTCTATCTTTCTTGCAATAGATTTTAGGATGTGATTAGTCCTGCTAGGTGGATCAAATCAGTAAATTAATGGTCTTAAAGACAATTTACATTTGTTTCAGATGCAATGTTATTACTGTTTGGAGAATGCAATGTTATTACTGTTTGGAGAATTGATTATCATGTTTGCTCCAAGTTCATGTCCATGGTGTGTATTTTTAGTGGATTATTTCAGTAAGTTGTTGACCTTGAAAAATGATTGTGATCTATTACAACAGCTTCAAGATATAATAGTTCAGTCCAATTTCCACCTTAAATAAATTACAGTTGTTGTCTTCCAGGTTCAATTTCCACCTTAAAAAAGTTGCTTTTTGGAGCTTTTTAGAATAAATAAATAAACTAGTTTAAATGTTGTGGCTGAGAAGTTATAAAAATTTGAAGTTTTGTTGTTCAAAAGAATGTTAAGTTCAAAAATTTCAGTCTGGACTCTATTTATTTAACAAATTTAAAACTGTTTTACTAGTGTTTGTACAAACAATTGTGAGATTAGTAACTCAAAATTTTGAATTTATGTTGGAAAAAGTCATACTTTGAAAATGACTCATTTTGCAATTTCATTGATTTCTTCAGGGCTGCTGCGGACACTTTTGAAGATGGTTTTGAATAGTAATTGTGCAGTAACTCAAATTTTAATCTCTAAGGTAAATTTTAGACTCTTAAACACCAACTTATTATTTATTTTGGTTGGATTTTCATTTATTTAGTTATGATTGTCGTTGTAATTGTGCATTCATAAGAGTTTTCATCTTATTTTTTGTTTTTGGTCTGAGGCATGTTAGTTGTGAGTCGTTTGCCTTGCTTTTAAAAGAATTCAATAGTGTTTGTGAAAAATGCATGCACATTTCACCTTCAATTCACAGCACTGATTTGTGCGGTTTAAAAAGACTTGCACAAATCAAGCAAAAGTCTGGAGACTAACCACTAGCTTTGACTAGTTTCTCTCAGGCCATAAATAAAAAAATATGTACATGAAAAGAACTTAATTACAGGGATTACACGGAGAAATAATGGTTGGAATAAAAAGTCATTGCTAAAGAAAATTTTACCAACCGTAAATTTCATTAAATTAGAATGAATCCACTCACAGAAGGTAAATCAGTGGCTAATTGGAATCAATCTTCTTCTGTTTAGTGGGCTAAAATAGAGGACAATAGATAACAATCAACTTGAAAGAAATTGTTTGCTATCATATTGTTTATGATAGTTGGTATTGAATTGCATACGTTGTTGTCTTCAATTTTCTCTGCTTTGACTTTTTGGATAATTGCTTGTTTTTTTTTATTAAAGGTAGCTACAAGGTGTGAACAAAGAAAATATTGTCCTTTGGATATGGAGTTTTTTTCTTTCTAAATAGTCCTTGCTAGCTAGTCAATTGGAAGAACTAATCTTTTTCAAACGTTTGTTGGCATTGATTTAGTTTTGGTTTCAATTGTGTTCTCTTTTGTAGCATTGACTCAATTGTACATTTGGCTACATGTTAAATAAATTATTCCTACTTTGTCAAAGGAAGCAACTGACTTTATTGTTTGATGTTTGACACAAAACCCTGAAGTGGCTACCTAACAAGTTTCTTCCAACTTTTTCAGAGACCATATATATTATGTGCTTTCTAGTCTTGGTTGTCTCCATCTCCATAGTACTAAATTAATAAGTTTCTTTTGGTGAAACTTTGAGAATAACCCTAGAATGGAAAGACCATAATTGTTGGGACTTGCTAGCTATGACACAAATTGTACATAGAAGGTAATGCTACAAAATTACAACTTCAGAGTGGAGAGATAGGTACAGGGCTAAGTAAAAGTTTTTTTTTTCACTCTATAGTGAATTTGAGAAATACTAAAAACTTAAATGAAAAATTAGTGTTTGTAAATTGTAATGCCAAATTGAGGTGTTTTGTAACTGTATTTTTCTGCTGCCACGACTTGAATTTGTGCTAATGTAATTCTATCAACTGGTTTTTACTTGTTTGTTCATCTTGTTATTTGTTTAGTAAAGACGGTAGGCATTTATAAAATGTGAGTTATAGATCAAGGACATTCTGTTTGGTACTCGAAAATTGCATAATGTATGTCTCTGAATGTAGTGAAATTTTGATTGAAATTTGAGATGTAAGTGAATAAGCTTTATACAGTTTGCTTATTATAATTCTTTCTGCTGTCTCATCAAAATAAGTCTTTAGGACTTAGTTTGCTAAAATTGCTAGTATTTCAAGTGTTTTAAAGTATGATTTCTCACCTCTCATGATTTGGATAATCACAGTACTTTCTTCATTAAATGATTAAATTGACCATCACAGGCTAGTGCGAGGGCACTAACATGAGAACTCGCTTCCAATTAGAGTGACAGATATTCCACAAATAAAAGTGGTTTTAAGATCCATTGCCTTGGAGTGAGTAAATTCCCTGGAAATGTCCACTAGCCCCTATTTTTTTAAACCTCACTAGGAACCATCACAATTTCTGAAGTTCAGTTAAAATTAATATGAAGCTCTTTTACCGCGCTTCTGTGATTGTTCGGTTGGTAAGTTGTATGTGTGATTTCCACAATGTGGAGAGCTGATAATATAGGCTCCGTTTGATAATCATTTCATTTTTTATTTTTAGAAATTATGTCTATAAACACTACTTTTACCTATGAGTTCCTTTGTTGTATTATCTACCTTATATAATTGTTTTTATAAGTTTTAAACACTAACAACTTGTTTTTGTTTTTGAAATTTAGTTAAGAATTCTAATGTTTTTTGCTTTTGGAATTTAGTTAATGGATTCTAATGTTTACTTGAGAAACATGAAAATCATTGTAAAGAAATGGTGAGAAAACAAATCGAGAATCGGCTTTTCATATCACCTATTTGATTGCATGCATCTTTGGTCTGTTAACAAACTACTCAGCAGCGAACATGAGACTGTTATGATATTTGTTTTATTTGTTTCAGTAACTTATATTCCTACCTTAGATTCTGTTTGTGCAAGCATTTATCTTGCTTTCCTTGTGCGGTGGCATTGGATAGAGTCATAGAGATGGGTCGGTACTTTTTGATTATGTACTTTCATCTTCTAAGTTCATTATACATCTGAAAATCATTAACTTTAAAGCAACATCTGACTTGAGTGAAGCTTAGAAGTTAAGTGGGAGTGATAAGCAGAGGGCAACTTCATTGTTTGTTTCCCCCCTACCATCATTGGTGTGGTCTAGATAGCTATAAGAGAGAAACTTTCTGCTTCACATTTCTAAAGCCTCTATATACTTCTAATTTTGGCTTTTGGAACTTGACAGGGACATGGAGAAAGGGTTTACTTTCTAAAGAATGAGACTAAGATTGAGGCCATTGGGTAGCTAACTGAAGACTTTCTCGATAATAAAACAAATCTTCATGTCCGTCGGTCGATGTCTTCAAACATTGATATCAAAGGAAGATTATCATTGCATGCTCGTCAGGCTATGGGGCTGGGTAATTCAGTAAGGTACTGTTCAGTTGATCTAACCTTTTTTCCCCTCTTCTATGACATTTCCATGGAATTTTGTTAATGGTAATAACAAGAAGATGATTGTTTCTGGATAACCTATAAAGCCTTGTTAGATTGGTTTCAAATGGTTAAGCATGCAATATACTATTTTCAGAATTATGCGTAAATAAAACTTGGGTTAATTAGAGTTCTTGTTGGAAAGAGAAGAATTATGTGTATTGAATAAAGCTTGGGTTTTGTTCTTTTTTTGGCTTTGTGTGTACATAGTGTGTACATAGAATATATAAATACTTTTGGTTTGTTGGTTAATGTATTATTAGAGTTAAATCATCATGATTTAAATGATATATTTTGTTCTTGTTCTTGTTTTTTATTAGGTGAATGAAAGATATCATCCAAGTTGCAATGTAGGGGAGAATATCAAGTTCGTCTCACACACTATTTTGAAACGCTCACTTGTTTTTTATTATATGAACTTTTTTGGGATTATATATATAATTCATTGTACTTAGATATTATGAATTTGCATCTCCTCACATGTGTAAACTTAGTTGGAACTATATTTTTTATTAGCAATTTTTGGAAGAGTAACTTTAGTTTCAACTATACTTCAATATTATGTGTTTACCTTTATAATATTTTAGATTAAATGAGAATTGAAATGGTTGTTTTTTGTGGTTGTTATAACATTTTTTGCTATTATAAAAAATGCTATTAAAGTTCAATCATAGCATCGGCTATCGTAAAAGATATTGTTCATAACTATTTAGAAATAAAAAATGTACTTTTCATAACTATTTCAGAATACGCAGAACACTATTAAAAGTATCCATAATGTTAAATATTGTTATGAAAAGTTGAGAACAATAGAGGCTACCACAGCGTGCCTAAAAACGCTATCATTACACCGCTATAAAAAAATTTCATAATGTGGTTTTTAACGTAATTAAAAAGTCTATAATAGCTTTTCCTAATACCGCTATAAAAAGTTTTCAAAACGGAAAATATTCGTGATCAAAATTGGGTTATCTATAGCGGTTTCCGTAGCAATGAAAAATCGCTATGAAAAGTCAAGGACTTTCAATAACGGGGGCTATGACTGCGTTTCAAAAAATGCTATGGAAAGCCTACGATAGCGGTTTTTTGATGTTATTAAAAACGTTATTAAAACGCTATAATAGCGGTTCATTACACCGCTATAAAAACTTTCCATAACGTGGTTTTAACGTTATTAAAAAGTCTATAATAGCGTTTCCTAATACCGCTATAAAAGGTTTTCATAGCGGGAAATATTCGTGATTGAAACTGGGTTATCTATAGCGGTTTTCGTAGCATTGAAAAACCGCTATGAAAAGTCAAGGACTTTCAATAACGGGGACTATGACAGCGTTTCAAAAACCGCTATGGAAAGCCTACGATAGCGGTTTTTTGACGCTGTGGTATGTGATATTTGTTGTAGTGTGGGATAGGTCTAAAACATGAATAGGGATTCATGTGTGATGATTCGGTTTAATAAATCGGGATTAGTCTTATTATTTAATTAATATTTGATATTGAATTAAATAATAATGTTAATTAATTATAAAGTTAATTTAATTAAAATTTATTTTGTTTATTAAAATTAATTATGAATTAATTTTAAAATGACAAAATATTATTAGTGGGATTATCCAAGTTGAGTGGGTTTATCCAAGTTGTGAAGTGGATTGTGAATCACCAACCACATGCATAAACTCATCAATTGTTGAACACTTGTGTGAAGACTAATTCATCCATTTTTGAGGTGTCATGCTAAGCAAAGAGTTTGTTGCATTTGAATGGCCTATAAATTGGATGAAGTTCAAATGGTTTGAGTTTGATGATGTTTTTTGAGTTTTGTTGGAAGCTTTGATTGTGTGACAATTCTCCTTCAAAACTCTCATCACAAGGATCTCTTCTCTATCCATCTCTTCTTCCTTTTTTATTTCATAAAGGAGTCCCACCACTCCGTTGCTCGGCCCGAGGATAGCGGGACTACCGGAGGTGGTCCTCGAAGTGTTCAAGAGAAGGTTTGAGGTGTTCGTGAGAAGATTCGAGCATCGTGATTAGAAGATTTTAGAACTACAAGAGGTATGTGTTCTAATTTCTTTAATTTCCAAGTTTTGAGCATGTTTCTAGTTTAGCTAAATTGATGAAATTAGAGTGCCAATGATCCGTCTCGCTTTCGCTGCGCTACATGCGCTCCATCACACCTCGAGCTCGATTTTGAGTTCCTACACAGCCAGTTCAAGGAGCTTCAAGACATTCCTCTTGGATTTGAGGATTATGGAGCTGCTATTAGTGAAGACTTCCTGGATGATGTCTCGGAGTTTCCTGACACCTGACTTTTCTTTCTGCTTTTAGTCTTTGTTTCAGCAATGCAGTTTTTACTGCATTTTTAGTAACGTTGCATTTACTTCTTTTTTGAATTTAGTGTACTGTTGAGTTTTGTTGTTTGAATGAATGAATATTTGTCTCTTTGCCCCCACTCAAGTTTGTTTGATTTTTGTTGTTGTTTGCTTAAAACCAATGTACTTGAGTAGAGGAAGGCATACTCCGTAGAGTTTTCATTTCGAAAGCTTGGAAATAGTTGCTTCACAATGCTCCTAGAGATACACCTTTCTTCCTGAGCTTTTGATGGATGCGGCTCCATCATTATTGTTGTTTGTTTGCATTGTCAGTTCGACGACGATTTTCGGTCTTGGGTCGACCCCTACAGTGGTCGACGCCCTTCTATTCAACTAAACCTTACGAGTGTCAGCTTGCCAGCGGTTCTTCAAGATTGACCTTCTTGACTGGCCGAACCGACCCTAACGGGTCTACCTTCATCTTGTCCAAGTCGACCCTAAGGGGTCAACCTTCATTTTGGCAGAGCCAACCATACGGGGTCGGCCTCTTCTCTTTGTCAATTCGATCGACGTGCTCTCTTTCTTGAGGTTGATCGATCCATCGACTTCTCGTGTCAAGAGTTCCAGATCGTTGTTTACAACGTAGTTTGACCTGGAATTCTTGCATACAGCTCATCCAGTATGAATTTTTGAACTGCAGACAAGTTTAGTGCGGTTGGTGATACAGACGACAAGTAGGCTTGGAGCCTAGACAATCCACAAAGCGAAAGATCCTCAAGTAATCTACCAAAAACCGAATCTTGTGTCGCACACTCGATATGCTTAATGGTTTAGAAAAGAAAATCAATACCAGGTTACCTTTTGTTTGGTGAAAGACCAAGGAGTTGGACTATTGATTAATCCAATCCAAGGTGGGAAACACTCCACAAGTTTGGTGACCAACCAACCTTGAATGTTTCTACGGAGGGTGCAATGCACAAGGTAACAAGCTCACCGCTTAACAAGAAACTCTTTTCTCTATTAATAAAATTGTATGGCCAAAAAGTCCTTACAAATGAGAATGAAGCCATATATATAGCCTTATGGTTGTCAACTTGAGCAAGGCAAAAACCCTAGAACTATTAAGGTAAAAACATCCCAAAACAATTAGGAAAAATAAATCCTATTATAATAATTAAATTATAATAATTAAAAGTCTTAAAAGTCTTTCCTAAACCTGAAGCTTGATAATTTTCGGACAAAATACTCCAAAAGTAAAAAGATTACATTCTATAAAAGTGGAGAAAATCATATCAGGAAAGTTTCTAGATTGGACACTCTTTGGTATTTCAGCCATAACTTCATCTTCAGTACTCGAATTGACGTGTACTTTATATGGTTGGAAAGCTCTTTCACCTAGCTTCAAAATGGTCAACAATATGACTATATTCCAGAATATAAGAAAAAATATATATGCATTCGAACTTGGAACAAAACAGTAGAGTGTCACTAATCCGTGGATATGCTTGTTCTCATGGTTTCTCCAAGTGATTTGTCCCTTTCTCTTATCATTGGTTCTTGAGTTACTGTAGTGGTGGCCATGATCATATCATATCCCCCTTCTTTTGCTTCATTCGTCCTCGAATGATATTTTTCGGTACCTACACATAAAGGAAGCAAGTTAGTAACTTCAAATTCAAACATTATCGCATACGTACCTTGTAAAGCCCTCTTGAAATCATGAGATGATGATGCTCTTCTTGGCCACTTTTTGGTAACTTTTTGAAAGACTCTTCTCTCCTTCCAAAAGTGTTTCCAAACCCAACCACTTGGTTTGTTTATTTTATGCTTTGATTTCCTAGATGTCCATTTGGTGATTGACACTTGTTTGCTACAACACAACCCCTTTTGTTTGTGGCCATTCTAGGGACACTTGAATTTGTTGTTTTCAAGTAATTCTTTTATCTTAGACGTTATTCGTTCATGATCACCTACACAAAATAAAAACTTAATCAGTAGCAATAAATAAAACTTACTATACTTACCATGAAGTGCAATCTTGTAGTCCTCATCATGTATTCTTGAAGCATTTGAAAAGGGGTTCTTAATTGTGGATTAAACTCAAGATAGAACACTAGAGCATGTGTTAGGAATCTCCCTTCCCTTTCAATTCGTTTCCAATTTCCAACATTTGATAGGTTTAAGCTTTGGACCGAAACTCTCTCCATGTGGTTCCATTTCACGTTTTTGAACTTCTTGTTTTGTAGTTCCTGAAAATTAACACAGAGAAATCAAGTTAGTTACTTTCATATTTGATTCAAACTTACCTTGTAACGTGATCTTTAAGTCACGAGACGATGGTATGACGAGTCTCTTTGGTTCCATCTTGACTTGAGGGACGATATTATTTAACTCTTGTTCTGTTTGAATATAATTGATGTTAGGAGTTATAAATTCTTGCAAAAATCTTAGAACGCAAGTACTAGGATAAAACATGTTAATATGATAGTAAGGATCCTTATACAATATCCCCATTAGATTTGGCTTGTAAGGCAAAATAGGTTGGTCCTCACTCTCTTTCTTTGCTTTTAATTCACAAACATCAACATATGGTTCTTCATGCATGAGGGACACAAAATAATATTGTAGACACCGTATTTGGTCCGACCATTTATTTATTATTAAAGTTATTTTTCCTTTTATTTTTTATGTATTTTTGTCATCATTCTTTAAACCATTTTTAACTTTTTAAATTCACTTATTTATTTATTTATTTAATTAATTCTGAAAATTCAAGAAAAATAACAAAAAAAAAATAAGTTGTTTGGAAAAAGTTTTTTAAAAGTCATTTTAGGACTAAAATTTGATATTCATTTATTTACTTCAATTAATATAATTTTTTTAATTCATTTTTGGGTTAAAATTTGATATTCATTGATGAGTATAAAATATTTAATTCATTTTTGGGTTAAAATTTGATATTCATTTATGATATAAAATATTTGTTCATTTTTGGGTTAAAATCTATTTCAATTGAGAAAACATTTCGAGTAATAAATTCATTGAGATTTTTACCTTTGATGCGGTTTTCAATGACCTATAAATACCGACCAAGAAAGCTAGGAAAAAGGACGAAAAACAATTATTAGAGCGAAAGGCTTGGAGGAACATCAAAAAATATCCAAGCGAAGGGCTCGTGAGGGATGTCATAAAATATCAGAGCGAAGGGCTCATGGGAAGACAAAAAAAAAATTAGAGCGAAAGGCTCATTAGAGAAGCGTCATAAAATATCCGAGCAAAGGCTAAATTTAAAGTTTTAGAGATTTTTTTTAAGAATTTATTGGAAGTCAAAATTCTGATTTGACCAAAACAATATTTCTCTTTCCAAAGGCCCACACCACACCTCTTCCTTTTTCATCTTACGCACGCAAACCGAGACCCCCAAACTTCATCTTCTTCATCCAAGCTCCATCTCCGATGGATATCAGCGACGGTGACGAGCTTCACGCGACGGCGGTAGATGAAATGCACGGCGGCCACAAACACAAGCGGTGACGGCCTGTGCAGTCTTCTTCCTCAGCTCGAGCAGACGGAGGCGGCGACTTGCGCTTCTCCGTGACGACATCGGCGGTGCAACGAAAACGACATTGAAGGGAGTTTTTGAACTCCTGCCCACGCGACAAACGAACCAGATCTCAACCCCGGCGACGACGTTTCCTCTTCGCATTCCTCTGGCGAGTAGACGAGCAGTGTCAGACCTTCACACATGGCGGTGGACCAAAACATCTCGTCGGCGGATCTCCCACGACGGCTGCGCAGTGATGGAAGAACCCCCCATGGTCGGCAGCTGCTGAACGGGTGGAGAAAAAGGGTAAAATTTATGTTTTTGAGTTATTTACGAAATTTCCATTAATGACATTTTAATTACAATTTTGTCATTGTCTGTTTAATTACAGAAATGTCCGTCCTTATTTTTTTTATTTTACAAATTTGACATTTGACTTACCATTACATGTTTGACTTTATTTTTATTTACAAATTTGACATACTTTGAGTATTTATTTTTAATTAAGATGTGATATATTTTGTTTTTTTGAATTTAGGATTTTAAGGTATCTTTCAATTTTACCCTAATTTAAGTCTTGTAAATAAATTTTAAATATTTGTTTTAATGCATATTTCAAATGAATTTCCACTTTGCCTTTAATTGAAATTTTCCAAATAAACCTCAATTTTATCATATAATCCATATTCCATAATTTTGTTTAAAAATAAATGTTTGCTAAATAAAATTGTATTTATTTCGAGGGCTGAGTAATGTGACTTTCGTAGAGTTTCGACTCTCGTGCAAGCACACGAAAATCCTCTCAATCACTTTCAAAAAATAAATCAACGTATTTTAAAAATTAAATATTATCATGTAAATATCCTATGACGGAGTTGAGATAAATTTCTTAAATTGTTGAAGTAAACAATTTCCTTTAAATAAAAGAAAATTTAAAATGATAATTAACTAAGGATAATTTTCCCTCAGTATATCAAACTCTTACTTTATTTTTAAAGTTAAGAATTGATTAAATGAGACATTGTTTTTTTTAATAAACTATTATTTATTTTCTAAAATTAAGGACGTTTTAAAATTAATTGGATAATATAAGATAAAATATGGCTACCGTTTTTAACGGGTGTTGTAGGGTGCTAATACCTTCCCTACACTCAACCGACTCCCGAACTTGATTTCTGTTTTCTTAGACCAGTTTTCATTTTAAGGTGACCAATCACACCCAAAATGATTGGTGGCGACTCCATCTCTTTTATTTTTAAAACAAAACCCTTAAAAGAGAACGTCGGCCGCTCCGCGTCGCGATGACGTTGCGACACATATGATACTTTGTTATCTAATAAATTGGAAATAACATGCATAGTATCACAAGCTTTCTCTTCAATCTCACTAATCTCAAGAATAGGTAAACATTCATGTAACTCTATTTTATCAATTGACATTAGAGATTCATTTATGGTTTTACATATTATTTCATTTATAATATCACTACTTCCTTTCTCAAGAATAGACATACAATCATGTAAAACTTTGCAATCTGATGGAATGAGATCAACATGCATAACATCGCAAAGTAATTTCTCTTTAATTTCTCCATCAACTATAGATATAAAATCATGCAACACTTTTTTATCATTAATAGTAGGTAAGTCATACATAGTTCGACAAAGTATGTCATGCTTTCTCTGTTCTAGAATTGGGGTAAAAGTAGGCAAACTATCCTTACCAAAAACTAGAAATTTAGAAGAGATAGGTTTAAGATTAGCATACCTTAAAGATTCTTGTTGATGCCTAAATTCAATTTTTTTAGCAATATGAAACATTTCTTCCACACTCTTACAAAGTTGAGTTTGTTCTCTTTTGGCAATTACCTTATAAATCACTCTATGGAGTCCATCGAAGAACGATTATTTGTGCTCTCCTCATCTTCATAAATTTCAACCTTCGTAAGTAATAAACACATCTCATTATAGTAGGCTTTCACACTCATGCATCCTTGTGTGAGATTTTGAAGCTTGAAGTAAAGTTCTCTTTGATAGTACTTTGGAACAAACTTGTCCTTCATGACCTTCTTCAAATGATTCCAAGATATAACTTCATCGAATTGTCTAGCTTCACCACATCCCCTAAATCTCCTGTTTATATTATTCTCCCACCATGATAGTGTTGGGTTTAATGTCCTAAAACTTGTGGTTTGTAAACTGAATATATATTCTATTTTGCAATAAAGTTGTTATTGAGTTTTATTCAGTAAAGTTGTTATTGAATAAAGTGAATTGTGTTTACTTTTAACCTAACTCCAATAAACTAAGAACCCATGGCTATAGAATGTATACTTGAACTTCATGTGGTGACATGATTTTGGATCAAGTTCAAGTGATAACCAGAAAAGTCTATAGTATAGGGATAAGGTTGGGTACCTTATCCTGGGGACACTATTGGACGCGACCCACTTTGTATAGTACAAACGATGTGATCTAAAATCGTTCATGTGGAGACATGTGAGTGGGGGCGTCCTATGCAATGAGTTTGCATAAGACTGAACCGCGAAACAAGTAGCTCTTTCTTTATAACTTCGTTTACTATAAAGACCGACTTTTTCATATGATGACCTAGGTAACTCGATCTGAATCTTGAGCACGCTATGAACTCCTGTTTATTCAGGCTTATCCTTTGACTTGTATGGGTGAGAGTGGCTCGAGATCGCCGACTCAATACGCCTACCATCTTGGGGATAAGACCGGGTAGGTAGCTGGGAACATAGTCCTGCGAGATGGAATTCACTCCTACCCGCCTTGAGGGATTAGTAGAGAGGTTGTTCCCTTAAGTGCTTACTCCGGGTCTTGAACTAGGGATCCCACCCTCTCATTGGCTCGAGAGGGACTTGGTATAGTGATGAGATTACATACCAATCGGTTTGGTGGTTGGACCACAAACCAATAGTTCATTATAGGATCAGTGGGACTTAAGGAACAAGATGTAATTACGGGGGTAAAACGGTTATTTTGACCCAGCTGTAATTACGAACGACCTGTGAAGGATCTGTTGGGTTTTATGTCCTAAAACTCGTGGTTTGTAAACTGTTATGTTTGTAAATATTCTATTTAGAATAAAGAGTTATTAGTTTTATTCAGTAAAAGAGTTTACTGGAATAAAGTGAAACGTGTTTACGTTAACCTATACCAATGACCAACACCCTTGGCTGAATATGAGTACTTGAGCCTCATGTATGACATGATTGTGGATCAGGCTCAAGTAGTCAGTCAAAACGGTCTATAGTATACGGATAAGGCTGGGTACCTTATCCTGGTAACACTATTGGATGCGGCTCACTTTGTATTGTACAGAACGATGTGATCTGAATCGTTCCACATGGAGATGTGCAAGTGAGGGCGTCCTATGTAAGGAGTTTACACAAGATCGAACCGCGTATTAAGTCGCTCTCTCTTTATAACTCCGTTTACTGATGAGACCGACTTATACATATTGATGGCCTAGGTAACTCGATCTCAATCCTGAGCTCGCTATGAACTCCTGCTTATTCGGAAGTATCCTTTGACTTGTACGGGTGAGAGTGGCGGAACGCCCGCTCAATAAGCCTACAAACTTGGGGATAAAGCCGAACAAGTAGCTGGGGACATAGTATAGCAAGATTGGAATTCACTCCTAACCCGCTTTTAAGGGTTAGTAGATAGGTTGTTCCCTTAATAGCTGACTCCGGGGCTTGATTAATGTGAGCTCACACTCTCATGTGATGAGAGAGTTATATTGATCTGATGGTTGGACCACAGATCTATTGTTCATTAGAGGTGTCAGTGGTACTTAAGGAACAAGATGTAATGCAGGGGTTAAACGGTTTAAATGACCCAGCTGTGATTACGAACAACCTGTGAAGGATTGACTTACCGATGACGGTTATATCAAGAGGACACAATATATCTACAGTGAGGAGAGTGCAACCCTCGGACTATAGTGGAGTCTCCGGGGGTTAACGAAAGTTGATTGATTCGGGTTAAAAGAGTTTTGACCGAATAATCTCGTATCGTTGGAGCTCATGATCTGTAGGTCCTTTAGGTTCTCCTGGCTAGCTCGGATAACGTCGTGCAACAGTATAAAAGAAAAGAAAAAGAAAAAGAATTTGAATTGTTCAAATTCGGTTTATAGAAGGAGGATAGACATATTTAAATATGATTTAAATATGGGAATGACCGGAGAAAAATATGAATAATGATTCATATTGGAAAAATCGGTTTTCGGTAAACCGTGTTGCCAGGTTTATTATTTAAATAATATTGGTTATTATATTAAATAATAAATTAATTAATTAAAAAAGTTTTAATTAATTTTAATTATAAATTATAATTTTTATTATAATTATAATTATACATAATGGATTACACATGCATGGTTACATGTGTAACCCATTATGTTTGGCAAAGTAAAAGGGATAAGTTTGGTTTTTATGAGGTGGGCCAATTCATTCCATTTTTCTCTCTGGAATTACATTTTCACTCTCGGTTCTTCAAGAGTTGAAGAACCTCCATGGAAGAGGTTTTTTTTTAGCTTGAAAATTGTGGTTTTGGGCTTTAATTGATGTTCATTCTTTTAGAAAGAATTGAAGAAGAGTTGAAGGTGTTCAATTCTCTTTACTCAATTTTGCATTTCAAGTGTTGAATTGCTAGAGTTATGTTGAGGTTGGTTTAATGATATTGATGAAGAGTTCATCAATTTTCTTGCTAAACCAACTCCATACTCTAATCCCAAACTTCATCTTCTTCTTCCTTCTCCTTTTCTTTTCTTTTCTCTTGTTTCGAAGTCCCACAACTCCGTTGCGCGGCGCCGAGGATAGCGGGACTACCTGGGGTGGTCCTCGGGGCGTTCGTGAGAAGAGGCTGGAAGAGTTCGTGACGAGGAACGACCGTCGGACTTGAAGAAATTGGAGCTACAAGGGTATGTATTTCTAATTTCTTAATTCCGTCTTTAGAGCATGTTTACTATTTGTTAAATTGATGAAATTAGAGTATCATCGGTCTGAAATCGCTTTCCGCTGCGCAAGTCGCTCCATCAATTGGTATCAGAGCGATTTTGTGATTAACTCAATTTGCATCAATTTAAGTTGGTGGGTATTTTAATTTAGAAATTGTTTCTGAATTGGCGTCTAAAGTGAATATCGATTTTGGCATAGTTTCTATTTGAATTTCATTATTTGTAATTGCCCGAGAATGTATGGGCTTTAATGCGTGCTAAAGAGTCTGTATTTTAGAGTCATTAGAGTCCATATAGGTTTCTTTGTGAAAGAAGTTTGAGTTTGAAACTCGCCGAAATGTTCGGTATAAGTTCAAACTCGTTCTAGGCAATACGAGTAGAAATTCGAAGAGAAATTGGCCGAAGCGTTCGGAGGAAGCAAGTTGGTCAAAGGCGGTGCGAAGAGTTCGAAGTCCGCTCAAGACGTAGCTTGTTGTTCAAGCTTGTAATAAATTAGTTATTGCTTGCTAAATGCCAAAATCGATCCACTTTAGTGTGTTTAATTAATTATGCATTGTGAATGTATGTTTTAATTAAAATCCATGTTTGTATGTGCATAACGTATGCCATATAGATTTAAAATCCCACCGTAGGAAGCATGCTCCATGCATAGTAAATATGTTATAAGTGTTATAATATATAGTATGCATATTTAGGAATTCATAAGAATTAATATAAAAGTTATATTAATTCATGAATTGAATGTTGTTAGTTTAATAGAGAAATTGATATAAGTGTTATATTAATTATGAAATTAAACTTACAACATTAGTTATCCTAGTTTTATGCATATTTTATATTATAAGTGTTGTAATGTATATGCATGTTTAATTCATGAGTATTAATATAAGAGTTATATTAATTCATGAATTTGATGTTGTTTACTTAATAGAATAATTAATATAAGTGTTATATTAATTATGAAATTAAAACATCCAACATTTGTTTTATGCATATTGTATGTTATAATTGTTATAATGTATAGGTTGCATGCTTAATTCATTAAAAATTGATATAAGTGTTATATTAATTTATGAATTAGGAGTTGTATGTTTAAAGAGCATAATCGATATAAGTGTTATATTGATTATGAAGTTAAATATTCAACATGTCATGCCTTAGCGATTGTATGTTTGAGAAGCATATAGATAGTTGTTATAGAAAGTCTAATTTTGCAAGCGTTGTAAAAATGACTTAGACTTTTAAAATCTATAACAAAGAAAAGAGCATGTAAATTTAGGGTTAATGGTTCGATCAGGTTCATTAGATGAATAGGTCGAAATCTCGTAAATGCTAAGGTTATGAGAAACTCACCCGGTGAAATCCTGTTCGAGGTTGGAGGTATTTAAGCTGACGGTTTACGGAACACCTCCTACCTGGGGACGATCCGGTACTTGAGTAAAGTTAACCAGGCTTTATGAGCGTGCGGGAGAGGTGTGAGGTTATTTAAATCTGTTAATAACCTAGACATCTCAGGTAAATAGTTTGCCTAGACTTAAGGTTTTATTTTCTTAGCCGGATAAAACCTGAGTAGTTTACCCTAAAAACCGTTGGACGATGCTTAGTAGATGTGTTGAGAAGGAATATACGATATATCCCTCTCCTGCTACGCACTCCCTAAAGTTCACAACGTGAGAATTTTGCTCGGCCTCGTGTTGCTAATGTGGCAACCCCCTTAGGATGGCATTTGCAACTTTCAATAGCAAGGTGAATGGAGTAAGTGTCTATAGTAAGTGGGTGAAGGAAGCGCGTCGGTGCTTCCTGCGGTCTCCTCCATTGGATTGAACCGTGAGATTCTCATGTTCCGCCTGCAAGGTGCCCTTGGCGGCACCAATCCCTTAGGAGGGTCGTTTCATGGGAGTTGAACAAGTCAGTCACCATTTATGGATAAAGAAACATAGGGCCATTCCCAACTCTGACATTCCCTTAGGTTGCACTGTTGGGGCCGTCCTGTGCGTTCTAAAAATGGAGGGTCACACTTACGAGATTTGCTAAGGAGTTAGTAAATCTTGACCGAAAACGATAACTAAGATGCTAGTGGAATATGAGTTATTCTGGAGCTAGCATTTAGTCAAGAATGTCTTGGTTTAGTGAAGGAGTGCTCGTTTACCCTTAGGTAGCGACCATTCTAACTCACTAAAATATCGTTGCATGTAAATAAAGAGTTTGGGTACTTTATTTGCTGCTAAACCTCTTAATTGGTTTAAATAGGTTAAAACCATTTCACTAATAGATTTACATTCTTTTTCGGCATGTCGAGCTCGTTTTATTTAGTGTTAGCTCACGACAAATTAACCGGAGAGTATTACGGAACCTGGAAGTCGAACATGAATACGATTCTGGTTCTGGACGACCTGAGGTTTGTCTTAACGGAGGAATGTCCTTCAGCTCCTAGCTCGAATGTATCTCGAAGTGTTCGAGAGGCATACGATGGATGGATTAGAGCTATTGATAAAGGCCAAATCTATATCTTGGCAAGCATATTTGATGCCTTGTGCAAGTAGTATGAGGTTATGATTTCCGTAAAGGAAATCATGTCTTCATTACAAGCAATGGTGGACAGTCGTCCTCATTACTTCGTAATGAAGTCCTCATGTTCGTTTATAACTCTCGCATAGTGGAGGATACCTCTGTTGAGGAGCTTGTCCTTAACATGATGGTCCATTTGAATGTGGCAGAAGTAAACGTTGCTAGCATCGTCTTTTCAGACTTATCAGTCTCTGTACACTTCCAAAGGAATAGAGAATGAGGCAAGTGTTGTCACTTCGAAGAAATTCCTTAAGAGGTTTGCGTCAGGAAGTAAGTCTGCTTCTCTGAGTAATGAGATTATTCAGAAGAAGAAGAGTAACAGGAGAAATGGCAAAGCCCCTACTGTTCGCAAAGTGAAGTCTTCAGACAAAGGAAAATGTTTCCATTGTAATGAATATGGTTATTGGAAGCGTAACTGCTCCAAATACTTTGCTGAGAAACAGGCTGAGAAAATACGACAAGATAAATGTGATTTATTTGTCTAAACAAGTTTAGTGGATATGAATGTCATACCTGAATGTCTTCAGGAACCACTATTCATGTTTGTTTTTCTACAGGAAACTAGTTCCTGACAGCTGGTTTTCTAGCTGTGAGATATGGAGATATCATTGCAGTGGAACTAGTGGGAGTCTTTATAGTTGTTGTATAGAGATAATAACATTTGTTATATGTAATTATTGTCTATATTTCTTGTTTAAACTGAACACTTGTATATTATATCTTTTGGTTTTATAAATGAACAATTCATTTAGCAAAAGATATATACTGATGTGTTCTATTAAACTCGAAAGCAACTAGCATGTTAAGATTCACAGTGTAACGAAAGCTATTGTAAATATCAACAAAGGTTGTTGATCAAACTAGAGTTTCTCAACCGTTGAGAAAGCCTCAATGCAGTGGGAGGGTTGTAGGACAACCCGGTCTGTTGCACTGGCTTGTCTTTAACTCAAAGTTCTCATACTTGATGATAACATTCAGGATTCGCTGTCTATAATTAGGCAATGGATCACATAGACAAGGCCAAATGGCTCAAAGCCACAAATCTATGAATGGTATTGAGACCAAGTCACTAAGGTGAAAACTTTTATGGCTTGACTTTCTGGTAAAGGGACTGTCCCGAAGAGAAAGGGTTTATTGTGTATACTCTCTTTCTCTTGTTGCCAGACGTAAGTTAAATAGATGACTCTTATCCACTACCATGTTCTATCTTTATAGAATTTGGCAAGTGGATGTCAAGATAGCTTTTCTGCAGAATTGTTATCTTGATTGAGTATCTATGAGTCTCCGCTAGAAAGATTCATAGTTTGGGACAAAGAGCAAATGGTTTGCTGGTTTATTCGATTCATTTATGAATTGGAGAAAGCATCTTCGTCCTGAACTGTAAGGTTTGATACAGTGATCAAATCTTATGGCTTTGAACAAAAATGTTTGAACAATAATTTGATAAACTTTGTTTGACAAGGGTTTAGTCAATGTTGTAGCTTTCATAGTTCGTTTCCGTAATTAATGTCCTAATCATTGAGAATGATGTAGGATTCTTTTCTGGCAATAAGCATTAACTAGCGACCCATTCCCAAATAGTTGATTTGGAGGTAGGCTTAGTTTGTTCTAAGGATTCAGGTTAATCTGAGTCGCAAGAACAAATCGCTAGTGTTGTCTCTAAAATCTTTTATTGACAAGTTGTTGTTAATATTCGATGGTCTATGGAAATGGTTTCCTGAGACACCTCAAATCTTGAGGATACGAGATGCACCCAAGTGCATTTACATATTGGAGGTCAGATGTATCTTTCGAGATACATGACCTGATATGTGCTATGCAGTGGGAGCTGTCAGTTATATTAGTCCAATTGGATTGGATTCCGGTAAAAGTTTTGTCCTTGTACTTAGAGGAGTAGAATACAAGAGTTGTATTGCTGATTCTTCGTTGGTAGCTAAGCCTATTTTCAGCTTGTGAAGCAGCAATAGGTTTATATGTTGAGCTCGTAGTTAGTGCTATGAGGAGATGTGATGGTCACATGGAAAGCCTTGTAGTACTTCATGCTGATTAGTTTACTAAGTCTCTCATGGCTAAAGTGTTTGAGAGACACCTAGAAGAGTCTAGGGCTGCGAGTTGCTGGAGAGGACAGTGGGAGAAAGCTTCTGATATATGATATATTAGTTTTCTCCACCTAACATGTACACCACGGACGTTTAAGTCCAAGTGGGAGTTTGTTGGGTTTTATGTCCTAAAACTCGTGGTTTGTAAACTGTTATGTTTGTAAATATTCTATTTAGAATAAAGAGTTATTAGTTTTATTCAGTAAAAGAGTTTACTGGAATAAAGTGAAACGTGTTTACGTTAACCTATACCAATGACCAACACCCTTGGCTGAATATGAGTACTTGAGCCTCATGTATGACATGATTGTGGATCAGGCTCAAGTAGTCAGCCAAAACGGTCTATAGTATACGGATAAGGCTGGGTACCTTATCCTGGTAACACTATTGGATGCGGCTCACTTTGTATTGTACAGAACGATGTGATCTGAATCGTTCCACATGGAGATGTGCAAGTGAGGGCGTCCTGTGTAAAGAGTTTACACAAGATCGAACCGCGTATTAAGTCGCTCTCTCTTTATAACTCCGTTTACTGATGAGATCGACTTATACATATTGATGGCCTAGGTAACTCGATCTCAATCCTGAGCTCGCTATGAACTCCTGCTTATTCGGAAGTATCCTTTGACTTGTACGGGTGAGAGTGGCGGAACGCCCGCTCAATAAGCCTACCAACTTGGGGATAAAGCCGAACAAGTAGCTGGGGACATAGTATAGCAAGATTGGAATTCACTCCTAACCCGCTTTTAAGGGTTAGTAGATAGGTTGTTCCGTTAATAGCTGACTCCGGGGCTTGAACAATGTGAGCTCACACTCTCATGTGATGAGAGAGTTATATTGATCTGATGGTTGGACCACAGATCTATTGTTCATTAGAGGTGTCAGTGGTACTTAAGGAACAAGATGTAATGTAGGGGTTAAACGGTTTAAATGACCCAGCTGTGATTACGAACAACCTGTGAAGGATTGACTTACCGATGACGGTTATATCAAGAGGACACAATATATCTACAGTGAGGAGAGTGCAACCCTCGGACTATAGTGGAGTCTCCGGGGGTTAACGAAAGTTGATTGATTCGGGTTAAAAGAGTTTTGACCGAATAATCTCGTATCGTTGGAGCTCATGATCTGTAGGTCCTTTAGGTTCTCCTGGCTAGCACGGATAACGTCGTGCAACAGTATAAAAGAAAAGAAAAAGAAAAAGAATTTGAATTGTTCAAATTCGGTTTATAGAAGGAGGATAGACATATTTAAATATGATTTAAATATGGACATATTTAAATATGATTTAAATATGGGAATGACCGGAGAAAAATATGAATAATGATTCATATTGGAAAAATCGGTTTTCGGTAAACCGTGTTGCCAGGTTTATTATTTAAATAATATTGGTTATTATATTAAATAATAAATTAATTAATTAAAAAAGTTTTAATTAATTTTAATTATAAATTATAATTTTTATTATAATTATAATTATACATAATGGATTACACATGCATGGTTACATGTGTAACCCATTATGTTTGGCAAAGTAAAAGGGATAAGTTTGGTTTTTATGAGGTGGGCCAATTCATTCCATTTTTCTCTCTGGAATTACATTTTCACTCTCGGTTCTTCAAGAGTTGAAGAACCTCCATGGAAGAGGTTTTTTTTTAGCTTGAAAATTGTGGTTTTGGGCTTTAATTGATGTTAATTCTTTTAGAAAGAATTGAAGAAGAGTTGAAGGTGTTCAATTCTCTTTACTCAATTTTGCATTTCAAGTGTTGAATTGCTAGAGTTATGTTGAGGTTGGTTTAATGATATTGATGAAGAGTTCATCAATTTTCTTGCTAAACCAACTCCATACTCTAATCCCAAACTTCATCTTCTTCTTCCTTCTCCTTTTCTTTTCTTTTCTCTTGTTTCGAAGTCCCACAACTCCGTTGCGCGGCGCCGAGGATAGCGGGACTACCTGGGGTGGTCCTCGGGGCGTTCGTGAGAAGAGGCGGAAGAGTTCGTGACGAGGAACGACCGTCGGACTTGAAGAAATTGGAGCTACAAGGGTATGTATTTTTAATTTCTTAATTCCGTCTTTAGAGCATGTTTACTATTTGTTAAATTGATGAAATTAGAGTATCATCGGTCTGAAATCGATTTCCGCTGCGCAAGTCGCTCCATCAGGATCGACTTACTTATGATGGTTATATCAAGAGGACAGAAATATATCTACGGTGAGGAGAGTGCAACCCTTGGACTTTAGTGGAGTCTCGGGGGTTAACGAATGTTGGTTAGCTTGGCTAAAGAGTTTGGCCGGTTAATCTTGTATCGTTGAACCTCATGATCTGTAGGTTCTTTAGGTTGTCCTTGCTAGCTCGGATTAAGCTGTGTAACAATATGAGAGAAAAAGAATTTGAATTTATTCAAATTCATTTTTGGAAGAATGATGGACATATTTAAATATGATTTAAATAGGGGATCGGTCTAAAACATGAATAGGGATTCATGTGTAATGATTCGGTTTAAGAAACCAAGATTAGTCTTATTATTTAATTAATATTTGATATTGAATTAAATAATAATATTAATTAATTAAAAAGTTGCATTAATTAAAATTTATTTTATTTATTAAAATTAATTATGAATTAATTTTAAAATGACAAAATATTACAAGTGGGATTATCCAAGTCAAGTGGATTTATCCAAGTTAAGTGAATTTATCTAAGTTGAGTGGATTTATCCAAGTTGTGAAGTGGATTGTGAATCACCAACAACATGCATAAAGTCATCAATTTTGGAACACTTGGTTGAAGACTAATCCATCCAATTTGAGGTGTCATACTAAGCAAAGAGTTTTTGCATGTAAATTGCCTATAAATTGGATGAAGTTCAAATGGTTTGAGGTTGATGAATTTTCAAAGAGTTTGAACATTTGGATGAGGGTTGATGAAGAGTTCATGTTACTTGAGAAATTATAAATCTAAGTGTTAGATATTTCTCACAAAACCTCATCACTTTCACCTTCCCATCTTCATCTTCCAATATTTTCCTCTTGTAAAGGAGTCCCACCACTCCGTTGCTCGGCCCGAGGATAGCGGGACTACCGTAGGTGGTCCTTGAAGTGTTCGAGAGAAGGTTTAAGGTGTTCGTGAGGAGATTCGAGCATCGGGATTAGAAGGTTTTAGAACTATAAGAGGTATGTGTTCTAATTTCTTTTTTTTCCTAGTTTTGAGCATGCTTCTAGTTTAGCTAAATTTGATGAAATTAGACTGCCAATGATCCGACTCGCTTCCGCTGCGCTACATGCGCTCCATCAGTTAGTGCATATTTCAAAATGAGAGATAGTTGTTCTTACCTTTCTTTCGTCAGTGAGATTAGTATTGATGTTGAAAAAGTAGTCTCCATATTCTCCTTTGGTGGTATTCGGGCCTCCAATTGTTCGAATTTTTGCATGAGTAGTTTGATTTGATCTTCCACACCAACTTGGTGTCTTCTTGGGGATGCATTGATACTTTCTTGTGAATCACTGTTACCTCTCCAAAAGTACATTATTTAAGGTCATATTTACCTAGAAATCATGGAAATTCTTGAGTGTTTTTGTTAAGAGTTAGCTTAATGTGTGCTTAAATGTGAGAATTTGAGAAATGATGCTAAATTAAGGCTTATTTGGAAAAGGAAAGAAAAAGGATGCAAAATGATGTAAAAAGAGCTAAAATGTACATTGCAGGAACATTGCTGAAAAATTGCGGAGCTCGCAATAAAACAGTCTTTGCTGCTGCATTTTTTTTCCAGTCAACAGTCTTTGTTGACTGAGTTTTTCCAGTAGTCAACTCTCCCTGGTGCTGCCACATGTCAAGCTTGACTACCTCACAAAATTGAATGGTGATCCACAATTATTGAGCAACTTTTGCAACCACCTAGAGGCTATGTAACGACCCGTAATTTTAGATTAATCACGAGCACGTTATTATAACTAACCCTTAAGTTTATTTGAAATAAAAGCAATGTGCTCCGAAAAATTTGGCATCATAACAACGTATTTACAAAAACCCTCCAATTTTTCCAACACCTGAAAAAGGCAACATACATACAACATCACCCATATATAACCAACAGAGAACAAACCAAGCTTTACCATGAAACTAACTCAACATAACAGATACATTCAACCTTATTAACCTTTTCCGAATCAATTACATTTTTAGTACGAGTCTAGCTTACTTCTATTAACAACATCAATGTTATCTAATCTCGACCAACAGAAATAAGGAACATTATTGACTTTAGCCATAACTCAAAATGCCAGAAGAGTAAAGAATAAAAGTACGACGTTCGACAATCTAAAACCTAAAGCAACTTATCATGACCGAGCCAAGCCCAACAGAACCAACAATAAGAATCTAGCAAGTCAAATACATCGCACGAAATCTAGCTAATGGTATTCCTTTCTCAAGTCTCCTCGTCATCATCACCCGATTCGTAGTACTCATCATCTGCAAAAATTGCATAATTTGTGGGAGTCAGTACATAACACGTACTGGTAAGTAGCTCCTACCTGAGGAGCCACAAAACAACAAACATACATGCATCACAACATTGTGCTTCTCACATCAAACATATCAACAATAATCATTTGAACATGCTCAATACATAAATAACCACAACATCATGCATACACTCGTGTCATACATATCCATCAACTAACTTGAGCTCTAACAAGCTCTCTCAAAATACAACCGAATACTAACAACTCTATCCAGTTATTCTCAAACTCCATTGAGTCCTCCCCGACTCAACCCTAGCTTCACAAGCTCTCTCAGACTCTACTGAGTACCCAAAGTCCACTCTCGGACTCCACCGAGTTATCTCAACTCAACTCAACTCAACTCGACTCGTGGCCCTCACAAGCCCTCTAAGACTAACTCCTTCGAGTCACATCGACCCCTGACCATTTGTACCCAAGGCATCGACACTTCTCTATGGCGCTCAGCGTTCGACCCTTGACCATTTATACCCAAGGCCTCGAACTGTTGCATCGCCCCTTGACCATTTGTACCCAAGGTGCACCGATGACTTTGCAACGTGTTGGCCCTTCCCGCGGCGCCCAACACTTGCTTAAACCATGGTGACATATCACCCCTCGACCATTTGTACCCGAGGTGCACTGATATTCACCCTAGTTCCCTTAGTGACTTACTACCCCTCGACCATTTGTACCCGAGGTGCACTAGTATTCACTGAACATTCTCTATAACCACAAGTTACACATCTTTCCTTAACACTAATCGACCGTCCGTGACATACTACCCCTCGACCATTTGTACCCGAGGCGCACTAGTATTCACTAAACATTCCCTGTAACCACAAGTTACACTATTTTCTCACAACCTCACTAGGCTACATAAATCCTACGTCAAGCAACTAGACCAAACTCGAAACCACCCAACATGAATATGTACAGCACACCCACAACACATTTATCATGTTGTCCAATCAACACATCATACACAAATAACTTCACCACAATGCAGCACACACATCAATGATCGCATCATCAGGTCAATATATTCAAAATCCCACTCAAATATACTAAGCACTCAGTAGTGCTAAGCCCTATCAAATAAACCATATTCAACAACACATATTGCTAAGCACTCATATGTGCTTAGTTTTAACAGAGAACATATATATCCAGCAGCACACAATTATGCTAAGCACTCACATGTGCTTAGTCTTATCAGGAAATTCACGAACAACAACATATGGATTGCTAAGCACTCAGCTGTGCTTAGTCTTATCAGAGAGATCACAAACTAAAACATATGAATTGCTAAGCACTCAGGTGTGCTTAGTCTTATCAGAGACACAACAACATACATGGTTCATATAACACATAATATAAAGTAATCACTAAAGCATGCGTGCGAACACCCAACAAATATCAAACAGACTCCACAAGTAAGAACTACTTACAAAGAACTTCTAACACAACCTAATGATTTCCCTGCAACCCGAGCTCTTACTTCAGATGTTCTGAAACGAACCCTTTGAGATACTCCCAAAATGACCCAAATCCTAGTTTATGGGTAATCGGAGTGTCCGGGTAGGTTTGCAGCTGCGAATAGAAGATTCCTATGTATTATGATATAAATTACAGCAAATAACAAACCAAGTAAAAGGTTTAACACTCGTTGTTACCTACCGCCTTACCCAAAAGGTTCCGAACACGCGCTGAATATTGATCGATGAAGCCCAAACCTGCAGATCTAGAATCATTGGGGAATGGGTAAACCAAATTTGGGTTCAATAAAGCTTGGGTCATTGGCGAAACTTACCAAAGAGACTCGACACCTTGCTGGTTGGTGTTCGATGGTGTTCGAAACTACAAACGAAAAGCTTTCACGCGTTAGGATCTAAGGCATACTAAAAATGAATTTGAAGAGGTCAAAAGAGAGTTTTACCACCTTAATCTTACCGAAAAAGGACTTGGGTCCTTGCTGGAAATTAATCGAATGAGTTCAATTCCGTTGGTTTAAACACCACAGCCTATGGGTAATCCAAATCGAGGTAGCTTGGGGTGTGTATTGCTGCTGAAAGTCACTAAGCTAAAAGAAATGTAGCACTCGGGCGCCAAATCCACACTTTTTGTCGCTGTTGTCCGTGGGTTTTGAGATTGAAACAAATTGGGTTGTTCGTGAGGCTTGGCTTGTGCACACTGACAGCGGAGAGGAGGAATTCGTCGCTGCCCAACTGAGCGAACTCGCACCACCAAATTTGCCGCTCGCAACCGCACGAAGAACACCCGCGAGTCGCCGTCGAATGCTTGCATCGTCGTGGGTTGTTGTGCCGTCGTAGGTCGCCGATGGAGGACGTCAATGGAACTCGAGGTTGGGGCGTACGGCTAAGGTTTGTTGAGATGCTGTCGCGCCGTCGTTTGCGAACGCTGGAGAAGGGTTGGGGATCGCCGTCTTGCGACGCACGCTTGGGATGAGGTGTTGCCGATCTGGGAGAAGATGACCATGGGCGAGAGCACGAGCTTTTGTCTCGCCGGCGTCGGAGATGGTCTCTACGGCTAAAGAACGTGAGGTTTGGGCGATTAAACGAAGGAGATAGAGAGAGGGAGGTGGGCGTGCGTCTCATCGGGGAAGAGGGGGAGGGATAAATCATCCATTTAGGGCTCTTTCTTTCCTTAATTTACAAATGAACCCTTAATGACAAAAGCACTAACGATTTCTCTTCTTTCTCATTTCCCAAATGCTCTAGAAATTTTATTAATCAAACTTGGGGACTAAATCCAACTTCTAACTTCCCAAATTAAAATCCATAAACGAATAAATCCATTTAATCTAAAGCTTAAAAGGACATAAGAGGTTAAATGCATATCTTATTCTAAAATAGCCAAATTTTGAAACGTGGGGCGTTACAGGCTATATAAAGAGAGTGAAATGAAGGATCAAAGCAATTGAAATCAAATTGAATTCCCCTCAATTCAAACACAACTCAATAGTGAAGAACTCGAAGACGAAATCCTTCTCCCCCGGTTTTTGGATCGAAGAAATCAGCCCTTGGCGTCGATGATTCGAGAGGAAGAAGAGAAGATCCATCTTCTCTTCTGATTGAATTTATCCCCAAGATCAGCTAATCTTCCCCTTCATCCGAGGCGATTCACGACTTGGAAGATCCTCACGCAATTAACAGCTTTCCTTTACTGCTTTCCTTTATCGCTTTCCAATTTAATTTATGCTTCCTCTAAATGTTGTTCTGAATCATTTACTGCTTTTCTCTTTCATTGTTGCTTCCGGATTGACATATGTTTGTTTACGAATTATTGTATGAATTGCTTTCTTAAAAGAGTAATCAATTGGTTTATTGAGTTCTTCATTCTGTCATCCCTAAATCAATTTGTTGTTTTGTTGAGTTCCTCATTTAATTATATCAATCAACTAGGTTTGTTGAGTTCTTCAATTCATGTTCAATCAATCTATCTCCCTCAGTTCTTCGAAAACCATGAGTAACTAATCTAAGAGATGTCTGCTAAAGAGGAATCTGTAGGCTAGAAGCATGAGAATTCAGCATGTAGAGTAGCATGATTGCATTGAATGTATGTGATCTTCATCCCACGGGCAATTTCGACCGGCCATCCATTTTATCTAAAGAATTCCTAACCTCCGGAAGGAGTAAGAATTCAGAGTCATCCATTCATGTTAGCCTTTTATGGTAATCAGAAAATGACCTAGGAATAGGCGTTCTCCTAGCACGTTTATTAGCATGTGTTTATGATTAGGTTGTTAGCTTTACTTGGACAGAAATAATCTAAGAAACTAATGCATGTAATCAGAAGATGCATGAGAACTAGCTAAGACGATGCATGAGATGTTAATCTACTGTTGAATGATCATAGTTAAATGCCTATAGAGGATTCTGAAGTCGACCTTGCTGCCTTACTTTACATTAAAATCGTTGCTAATTTATTGCTAGATTATTGCAAGAACCGCAATTCTACTTTTCCACATTATGACTTTACCTCTTTGCTAGCTTTGCATTTATGTTTACATTCTTCTTGCTTCTTTATTTATTTCGGTACATCAACCCCAAATCTACCCAATTTAAGTTACCTTATCTAATCTAACACACCAAATCGTTAGTCACTAAACTTAATCTCTGTGGGAAAACGAATTAAATTATACTTATCACTTGCTGCAGACCATGTATACTTGCATGATCTTAGCGCTCTTCGCATTTACATTTTATATACACACTGAGCGCGCAACAAGTTTTTGGCGCCGCTGCCGGGGATTTTGTTTAGTAAACACGATTTGTGTTATTTTAGAAGAACTTAATATATTGGAGCTAATCTTTTTCATTTACAGGTACCAACAAAGCTGGTTTATGAAGGAGTTTCCAAATCACAATCTAGAATTTGATCCTGAGCCTGAAAGAACTCTAAGGACCAGAAATAAAATTAAGAAACGCCTTTTTAAACAGCAAAAGCAACCTGTACTTCAGCACATTGTTGACCACGCAGAGTCAGTACAATTTGAACCACAACAAGCTGAAATGGAAAGAGAAGAAGAAGCACCAAATCAAGCACCTATCATTCGCAACCCCATTGAAATTGCGAATGATAAGGATAATGCTATTCTATCATACCTTGTACCAATGCCTGAGGAGCTTAATCCGAGCATCATACGCCCCGAGATTACAGCTCACTCATTCGAGTTAAAACCTTTCATGTTTCAAATGCTATCCACAGTTGGACAATTCTTTGGAGTGGAAAATGAAGACCCCCACAACCACTTGAGAAACTTCCTGGGAGTAAGTGACACCTTTGTCATCCCAGGAGTGTCTCAAGAGGCCTTGAGACTTTACCTTTTTCCATATTCATTAAGAGACAAGGCCAAGACGTGGCTGAACTCTTTCCCCTCTGGATCAATTGTCAATTGGACAGACCTTGCTGAAAAGTTCCTAGTAAAATACTTCCCTCCAGATAGGAACTGTGACTTTCGTGTTGACATCATCAAGTTCAAGCAAGCCGAAAATGAATCACTGCATGAAGCTTGGATCCGATTCAAAGATCTTCTACTCAAATGTCCACGCCATGGCATTCCATGGTGTATCCAGATTGAAGTATTCTTCAAAGGATGCAACCCCAGCACGAGGCAAGTCTTGAATTCCTCAGCTGTAAGTTCGATGCTATCAAAGAGCTATAACGAAGCCTATGAGATTTTGGAGAAAATCTCAACATCACATTGTCAATGGTCAGACGATCTTGTGGAGCCAAACAGAAGGAAGGCTCAAGACATGGATGCACTCAGCGCAATGAGCAGCCAGATCAATGCTCTGACCAACCTGGTGAAGCAAATGGCTCAACCCAATATTCAACAAAGTGTCAACACAGTGGCAGCTGTTTCAACAAGCAGAACAATAGCCAACCAAGGTGAGGCACTAGTTTGTGGATTCTGTGGGGAAGGGCATATGTATGACTATTGCCTTGCTAATCCATCTTCGGTGTACTATGTTGGAAGTCAACAACAACCAAGGAACAACCCCTATTCAAATACATATAACCCTGGTTGGAGGAACCACCCAAATCTCTCTTGTGGTGGACAACAAAGCACAAGCCAAACGCAAAATCAATCAAGACCGAGTGGACCACCTGGTTTCACTCAACATCAACAAACTAGTCAACCCCCATATCAGGAACAATATGTCAACAACCAACCGATGGGAAAATCAGTGGAGAACTTGCTGAAGGAATACATAGCAAGAAATGATGCAACTTTGCAGAGCCAACAAGCAACCTTGAGAAGCTTAGAGCCACAAATCGGGCAGTTGGCAGACGAGCTGAAGAATAGGCCCCAAGGCAGACTGCCTGCAGACACTGAAACTCCAAGAAGGGATGGTAAGGAACAAGTTCAAGCCATTGAACTCCGAAGTGGAAGGCCATTGGTGATCAACAGCAGAGAAACACCAAAGAGAGTAGAGAACGAAGAGTCTAGTGCTCCACTGGATTCTCTGCCTAACTTTGATCAAATACAACCAAGCACAACAAGGGTAAGGCTGGAACCTATCATTGAGGAACCAGAAGAGATTCCTAGGCCTCCCCCTGTCATTAGGCAACCTGATTTGCCTACCTATGTGTCACCACCACCATACCCTCAAATGTTTGATTTTTATGATGATGACTTCTTTGTTACCTTCGAATCTAAGAAGAGTGATCCAATGGAATCTCCATATGAATTGGGGGAGTTGGTGAAAGTTGAGAAAAATGAAATTGTGTTGGATGAGGCCAAAGTGACTAATGCGCTGCTTGAGGAACAAAAATTTGAAATGTTTGAGGTTGCAGCAAGGTTCTCCACCAATGAAAGAGCTGAACCACCACCACCACAAATGCTCCAGCTGAAGGAGTTAGAAAGAGATGTGCCAAAAAAAGAAGTCTCATCGCATCAAACCTATGTTGTACCAACGCACATAAAGTACAAACCTTGGGATGTTATAACATGCAGTCTCTTTGAAAGAATCAACAATTTCAAGGTGTGGCAGAATGTCCGATCCCGTAAATCAAGACTTAAGTATCTTAAAGGAGCAGAAGTGGTGCCTCGAAACATTGAAGAATATCCATATGCGGCAGATTGGCAAGGGAGATTTCTGATCCCTAAACTCTTAAATTAGGATTTTATCATGCTTTGCTTAGATTTCGTATGTTAGGAATAGTTAATTTTGGGAATGAAATATTTATTATGTGCCAACAATCATAGTCGTTTAGCATGAATTGATGATGCACTGTGGGCATATAGAACTGCATATAAAACACCTTTAGGAATGTCTCCTTATAGGTTAGTATATGGAAAAGCATGTCATCCCCCCCTCGAATTAGAAAACAAAGCTTTTTGGGCTTTTAAAGAGTTGAATTTTTGCGTGACCGATGCGAGAACATTGCGGTCTCTGCAATTGCATGAGTTGGATGAACTAAGACACATGTCATATGAAAATGCTAAAATGTATAAGGAAAAAACTAAAATTTGGCATGATAGTAGACTTAGATTAAGGACTTCAAAAAGGGCCAGCATGTTCTATTGTCTAACTCACGATTGAAATTGTTTCCTGGCAAATTAAAGTCTCGTTGGTCAGGTTCTTTTGTGATTACTAATGTGTTTGTTCATGGTGCAGTTGAAATTCGAAATATGGAACAAGGTCAGCCGTTCATGGTGAATGGTGCTAGATTGAAGCACTACTATGAGGAAGAAGATGTGAAAACACTCTCAGCCTTCCTCTTATCCGAAGCCTAAAAAGCAAGTCAAGAAAGGATGAGAACGTGGCAATTGGAGATTTTTAAACGGCATTCGAGGGAGTATTTCTGATCCCTCTCAAAAACAAGAAAAAAAATCTGCTTTTCTGTGACCTGTTACCCCACCAATATCAACTGTTTGTTCTGTTTTAAATTCTTAATTTGCCTAAGTCGAGTAGCTTAGTCTAGTTTAATGTCGTATGATTAGGTAACTTAGATAATTTTGCTATTTTCTGTAGTTGTTTATGAACGAATATCGCATGCTAGGAGCCTTGATCACAGTTAAAACTGCTCTGTTGGAATCATTGCGAATTCTTTGCGGACACCGCAATACTTTGTTAGTTTAAGCATGCTGGTGTATGACTTTCTGATGGGTTGTCTGTCTTTAAATCTCATGATTTGGCTGCATTACTGATGTCCATAGGTAGTCTGTCTATTGAGCATGCTGGATGAGTGTCAAGTACACCTTTGTTAGTTCTAACTAGCTTCATGAATTGCTGAGCATGTACCTCTGTTAGACCTTACCATGTTGGTTTTAGTAAATTTCTGCTGTTGAGTTATCTGCACTATGAGGGTCATTCCATCCCTAGGAGTTTTAATTCTGTCTGGTTTTTATTTAGACTAGATGCTTCTAAGATAAGTTTGGGGGTGTGTCACCTCAGACTCTCATTGGGGACAATGAGAAGTTTAAGTTTGGGGGAGGCAACTTCTAGGCCTAGGAACACTCCTCTCTCCTTTGAAAAATAGACATTCTTTTTCTAAAAAAAAAAAAAAAAAATGAATAAGAAAGCAAAAGAAAAGTAAAGGGTACTGTCTCTCTCTAAGGATGCTGAGTAATCAGGGCCAGTTGTGTAACCCACAAGTGGCACTGCATCAAAAGGCAATTCAAAGAGAAGACTTTGCCAAAAGAGAAAAAAAGGAAAAGTAAAACCAAGGAAGAAGAATGTGTGCCAAAGAGCTACGGCCTAAGTGTTTAGATGTCCTGTGAAATTGAACTCTGATCCTTAGTTTGCTAAACACAGGGCTGTAGCTTGAAGGTATGTCAAGGGAGATGAGTGTCTATCCAACACAGTGATGCCAGGGCTTAGTTTGTTCTATGGATACTGAACTCTGATACTCGTGTGTGCTAAGCCTGGCATGACTTTAAGGAATCCTAGGTAAATCAAAAATAAAGACATTAGAAGCATGTACTGAGTCTAAGTTAAAACTAGGGAGAATTTAAAAGCTTAGGGATAACTGCACAATGAGCTCAATGATATAGGCAGATAAACCAAAAGACAGGAAGTTAGTAAAAACATAAGGTTTTAAAGGCAAGGGTAATCAGAATAGACAAAGTATGAAGTTAGTTTTAACCTAGGAGAGTGTCACAGGACAGCAATGCTTTTGACAGTAAACCTAGGGAAGTCAGCAAATCAGTTAGGTAGAGTTTAAAAGACAAGAGTTAGCAGCTAATTAGAGAGAAAGTAAGCCTTTATATTGCTCGAGGACGAGCAATAACTCAAGTTTGGGGGTGTGTTACCTCTCCAAAAGTACATTATTTAAGGTCATATTTACCTAGAAATCATGGAAATTTTTGAGTGTTTTTGTTAAGAGTTAGCTTAATGTGTGCTTAAATGTGAGAATTTGAGAAATGATGCTAAATTAAGGCTTATTTGGAAAAGGAAAGAAAAAGAATGCAAAATGATGTAAAAAAGAGTTAAAATGTACATTGCAGGAACATTGCTGAAAAATTGCGGAGCTCGCAATAAAACAGTCTTTGCTGCTGCATTTTTTTTCCAGTCAACAGTCTTTGTTGACTGAGTTTTTCCAGTAGTCAACTCTCCCTGGTGCTGCCACATGTCAAGCTTGACTACCTCACAAAATTGAATGGTGATCCACAATTAGTGAGCAACTTTTGCAACCACCTAGAGGCTATATAAAGAGTGTGAAATGAAGGATCAAAGCAATTGAAATCAAATTGAATTCCCTCAATTCAAACACAACTCAATAGTGAAGAACTCGAAGACGAAATCCTTCTCCCCCGGTTGTTGGATCGAAGAAATCAGCCCTTGGCGTCGATGATTCGAGAGGAAGAAGAGAAGATCCATCTTCTCTTCTGATTGAATTTATCCCCAAGATCAGCTAATCTTCCCCTTCATCCGAGGCGATTCACGACTTGGAAGATCCTCACGCAATTAACAGCTTTCCTTTACTGCTTTCCTTTATCGCTTTCCAATTTAATTTATGCTTCCTCTAAATGTTGTTCTGAATCATTTACTGCTTTTCCCTTTCATTGTTGCTTCCGGATTGACATATGTTTGTTTACGAATTATTGTATGAATTGCTTTCTTAAAAGAGTAATCAATTGGTTTATTGAGTTCTTCATTCTGTCATCCCTAAATCAATTTGTTGTTTTGTTGAGTTCCTCATTTAATTATATCAATCAACTAGGTTTGTTGAGTTCTTCAATTCATGTTCAATCAATCTATCTCCCTCAGTTCTTCGAAAACCATGAGTAACTAATCTAAGAGAGGTCTGCTAAAGAGGAATCTGTAGGCTAGAAGCATGAGAATTCAGCATGTAGAGTAGCATGATTGCATTGAATGTATGTGATCTTCATCCCACGGGCAATTTCGACCGGCCATCCATTTTATCTAAAGAATTCCTAACCTCCGGAAGGAGTAAGAATTCAGAGTCATCCATTCATGTTAGCCTTTTATGGTAATCAGAAAATGACCTAGGAATAGGCGTTCTCCTAGCACGTTTATTAGCATGTGTTTATGATTAGGTTGTTAGCTTTACTTGGACAGAAGTAATCTAATAAACTAATGCATGTAATCGGAAGATGCATGAGAACTAGCTAAGACGATGCATGAGATGTTAATCTACTGTTGAATGATCATAGTTAAATGCCTATAGAGGATTCTGAAGTCGACCTTGCTGCCTTACTTTACATTAAAATTGTTGCTAATTTATTGCTAGATTATTGCAAGAACCGCAATTCTACTTTTCCACATTATGACTTTACCTCTTTGCTAGCTTTGCATTTATGTTTACATTCTTCTTGCTTCTTTATTTATTTCGGTACATCAACCCCAAATCTACCCAATTTAAGTTACCTTATCTAATCTAACACACCAAATCGTTAGTCACTAAACTTAATCTCTGTGGGAAAACGAATTAAATTATACTTATCACTTGCTGCAGACCATGTATACTTGCATGATCTTAGCGCTCTTCGCATTTACATTTTATATACACACTGAGCGCGCAACAATCACCACTATTTTTTACTTGGTTAGACATGCCTATATGCTCAAAGAAAATAAATTAGTAAAAAAAAATATTTAGAGGTAGGTGATCTCTTTTGTTCTCTCAACTCTTTTGTTCGCTCAACTCACGCTTCCTTGAACCATTGTGTTGTTTCCCTTGTAACCCTTAGAGAAATCAAACAAAGAAGATTGCTTATGGTGAATCCCACATTGATATAGAAATAAATTAGAGTACAAGAAAACGTTCTAACCTAACAAAATTTGATGCAAAAACAAGGAAAATAAAGAACAAAACGAATGTTACTTAACCGGATGCAAATGATATTTAGTAGCTTTGAAAAATTTAATCTAGGAAACAATAAGTGAACAAACTTAATTGCAAACTAGATATAGAATATTGTGGCACAAATAAGAGCTCAAATGTTATAGGAAAAAAAATACAAAATAAGGAAAGAAATTTTCTGCAGTGAATATTTTCCTAAACATGCACAGATTTGTTTTTGAAAACTTTTCTTATATGGAACTCTCTCAGTTTGGTTGTTCCTTTCTCACTTTGTCGACTTCTTTCCTTTTGGTAGGGCTTCTAGTGAAGTTTTCGAAAAGCTATCATACAGTTTTGTTTTTTTTTTTTTTCGATAGTCTTCAATCAAACAGCTATAACTTTTGATTTACTAAATCAAATTGACTCAAACTTCCTGCGTTAGAAATATAACATGAATATATTTCTACAGACACTGATTTCATAAACTTTGGACCTCGAAATCGTAAGATAGAGCTTTCCAAACTATGGTCACTAATCTGGCCGAGAAGAAAAATAATTCACAGCATAAAAACAAAAATATTTTTGTGTTTTTAATTGAAGAGGGAACAGAAAGAAATATGGAATTGATGAACAAAAATTTAAAAGTAGAGATATACCCTGATTTCGAGAGCCTAAGCTCTGATACCAAATGATATAGACGACAAGTAGGTTTGGAGCCTCGACAATCCACAAAGGGAAAGATCCTCAAGTAATCTACCAAAAACCGAATCTTGTGTCGCACAGTCGCTATGCTTAAAGGTTTAGAAAATCAAATCAATAATAAGTTACCTTTTGTTTGGTGAAAGACCAAGGAGTTGGACTATTGATTAATCCAATCCAAGGTGAGAAACACTCCACAAGTTTGGTGACCAACCAAACTTGAATGATTCCACGGAGGGTGCAATGCACATGGGAACAAGCTCACGACTTAACAAGAAACTCTTTTCTCTATTAATAAAATTGTATGTCAAAAAAGTCCTTACAAATGATAATGAAGCCATATATATAGTCTTATAGTTGTCAACTTGAGCAAGGCAAAAACCCTAGAACTATTAAGGTAAAAACATCCCAAAACAATTAGGGAAAATAAATCATTGTTAGAAATTCTAGTATTTATAATTATGTACATATTAATTATTAATATTTAGTCTTTATTGACTTTATTTTATACTTTCTTATTGTATTAGGTCTTTTACTTTCCTTATTGTATTTGGTCTTTTACTTTCCTTATTATATTAGGCCTTTCTTCTATATAAGAAGACCTAGGATTCCACATGTCTAATAAGAGATTATTATTCTCCAAAATTTAAGATGGTATCAGAGCAGGAAACCCTAACTCTTTAAACTCCTAGCTGCCGTTGTCGCAAGCACACTTCTACACCCATTGTTCACGCGATGAAGATGAAGTTGGTTTTGTGAACCGATCCAATTTGGTCTGGTTTACTGCAATATTCGGTCAGGTTCAGTGGTTATTGGCTTGGTTTGGTTCAATTTTGGTTTATATTTATTATTTCGCATTAACTCACGATTTGATACCATGGCAAATGACCAAATTCATCAAATCTTTAAATTGCTACCAACCAATTTATCATCTAATAATTCTTGTGTTTCATTGGCACAAACAAAGAGTTATCCTCAAGTCTTCTCTAGTCACACTTCTTCTCCGTGGATTATTGATTCCGGAGCTTCGGATCATATGACTAGTTCTTCTCATTTTTTTTACTCATACTCTCCTTCGTATTCTAATGAAAAATTCGAATTGCAGATGGCAGTTTTTCTTCTATTGCAGGAAAATGAACTATTAAATTGACTGAAAATATCTCCCTATAGTCCGTCCTCCATGTTCCAAAATTAGCCTGTAACCTTTTATCTGTCTCAAAACTTTCTAGAGACTCTAACTGTCATGTTATATTCTTTGAATCTCACTGTGTTTTTCAGGAACAGGAATCAGAGAAGATGATTGGCACTGCTAGGATGTTTGATGGCCTCTACTACTTTAAGGAAGGTTCTTTTAGCAATAAAATAACTCAGGGTCTCAATAGTATTAGTTATCTTCCTGTTAATGAAAAAAATATTATTTGGCATCATAGACTAGGTCATCCAAGTTTTCCTTACCTCAAACATTTATTTCCAAACTTATTTAAGGGAATTGATTGTTCCTCTTTTAATTGTGAAAGTTGCATTTTTGCAAAAAATCACGGGTTCCACATATTTACCAAAACCTTACAAAGCTTCCAAACCTTTTTATTTAATTCACAGTGATGTTTGGGGTGCTTCTAAAATTAGCACTCGGAGTGGAAAAATGTGGTTTGTGACTTTTATTGATGATCATACTCGTCTATCTTTGGATTTTTTAATGGAAAAAAAATCTGAGGTGAAAGATATTTTTAAAAGTTTTTACAATATGATTGAAACCCAATTTCAAACCAAAATTTGTATTTTACAATCTGATAATGGAACAGAGTTCTCTAATGAAGTTTTTTGTGAGTTTTTGAAAGATAAAGGTATTGTTCATCAGTCTACTTGTCGGGATACTCCTCAGCAGAATGAGATTGCTGAAAGAAAAAATAGGCATTTACTTGAAGTAGCTCGGGCTATAATGTGTTCCATGCATGTTCCAAAATATTTATGGGGTGAAGCAGTTCTCACGGCTACTTATCTAATAAATAGGATGCCTAGTAAGATCTTGAATTTTAAAACTCTAATTGATTGCTTTAAACATATTTTTCCAACATCTCGCATATATTCTGATTTACCTCTCAAAGTTTTTGGGTGTACTACTTATGTTCATATACCTAGTCATTTTTGGTCAAAACTTGATCATTGAGCCGTTAAATGTATTTTCTTGGGTTACTCTTCAAGTAAAAAAGGTTATAAGTGTTTTGATCCTCAGACAAAAAAACTTTTTGTGAGCATGGATGTGTCTTTTTTAGAAAATCAACCATATTTTACCCAAAGTTCTCTTCAGGGGGAGAAAACAATTTTGGAAGATAACTTCTGGGATGTTTCTATTTGTCTTCCTAGTCTTATTTTTCCTGATGTTACTAGTCCTTCGATGTCAAGTATAGAATCTTCTCTATCAGGGGGAGAAATACTACAAAATGATCCTATTGATCAAGTTCCCGAGTTAAAGTTTTATACTAGAAGAATAATTAATCAAAGTAACCAAGACCAGATAGTTGATCCTTCGCAGAGCCAATCTGAGACTTCGATGAATGAAACTGAAAATCTTGGTAATCCTTCCTTCGTTCCTACTTCTTTAATTATTCAAAATACTTTGCCAGTTGTGTCTGATTTTGATGTTCCCATAACCATTAGAAAAGGTACTCGAACTTGTACCAAATATCCTATTGCAAATTACATGTCATATCGAAATTTGTCAAATAGTCATAAAGTTTTCACTTCTAGGATAGATGACTTGTTTGTTCCAAGGAATATACATGAGGCCTTAGAAGATCCAAATTGGAAAGTAGCAGTTATGGAGGAGATTAATGCTCTAAAACAAAATGGGACTTGGGAAATAGTGGAATTGCCAAAAAATAAGAAATAAGTGGGTTGTAAATGGGTGTTCACCATAAAATGTAATGCAGATGGTAGTATTGAGAGATATAAGGCCAAAATGGTAGCTAAAGGTTCCACTCAAACATATGGAATCTATTATGAAGAAAAGTTTGCCCCTGTTGCTAAAATCAACTCTATTAGAGTTCTTTTGTCTCTTGCAGTAAATTCAACTTGGCCTCTTTATCAACTCGACGTGAAAAATGCCTTTCTGAATGGTGATCCTGAGGAGGAGGTTTTTATGAGCTTATCACCAGGTTTTGAAAAAGAACTCGGGTGGAGTAAAATTTTCAAATTAAAGAAAACCCTTTATGGTCTTAAACAGTCTCCGAGAGCTCAGTTTGAGCGTTTTGGAAAAGTTGTGTCTAGCTATGGATTTCTTCAAAGTCAAGCAGATCATACTATATTTTATAAACACTCTGAGAATAATAAAATCTCAATTTTGATTGTCTATGTAGATGATATTATTCTCACAGGTGATGATGAAGTTGGTCTAGTTGATCTCAAGAAAAATCTTGCAAGTGAGTTTCAGATCAATGACCTGGGACCGCTAAAATGTTTTTTAGGGATGGAATTTGCAAGATCGAGGAAAGATATCTTTGTTAATCAAAGAAAGTATGTCCGTGACTTACTCAAGGATACCGGATTACTTGGTTGCAAGGTAGCAGAAACTCTTGTTGAACCTAATCTAAAGCTACAAGTAGCAAAAGTATAAGAAATAAAGAACATGGAACGATACCAGAGACTTGTTGGAAGATTAATTTATCTATCTCATACGCGCCCTGATATTGCATATGTCGTAAGCATGGTAAGTCAGTTTATGCATGCACCAGGACCAACTCATTTTGATGTTGTTTACAGAATTTTGAGGTATCTAAAAGGGACTCCTAAAAAAGGTATTTTATTCCAAAAACATAATTGATAACTCCATTTTGGAGCTATATTTCACTCCCTAACTCTAGCTAAAAGTCGTGTTTAATTGTGCAATTTACCTTGTTGATAGCTCCAAAATAGAGCTATTATTATGTCCCTAATATTGGCTAGAACCATGTTAAATATTGATTAAAATGCCTTCTTGTAGGTGATTTCATGGTCGAGAGCTCAAGAAGTCCAAAGACACGTTTCGGGGCTTCAAGCGACGTTTTAGAGCTTCATAGATGCATCGAGAGTGAAGGGACTTGAAGCATGAAGAGTTAGGCAAAAATTGCCTTGGAAAGACAATTTTTGGCCATCAACCCGAGAGCAAGCAAGCATGAGCAGCAGCGTCGAGACGCTTGCTCGACGCTGCAGCGTCGAGACGCTGGCCGAGCGTCTCGATGCCGCCCCGACTATCTTCCGAAGATGAGCGTGCCCCAGCGTCGAGCGCGCGCGCTCAACGCCCGCTCAACGCTGCCAGCGTCTCGAAGCCACCCCGACGATTTCCAGATTGACGCGTCTCGACGCCAGCGCGCGCGCGCGCGGCCAACTTAAGGGCACAGCGTCTCGACGCTCCGTAGATGAAAAGCGTGAAAACGCCCAATTTTTGGCTGACTTTCATTCCAACTTTTCTCCATCTTTTTCTTCTCGGGTCTATGCCATTTTTGCCCATTTTTTAGCTTCTTCTTCTCCTCTTCTTGTATGGTACTAAGCTCTTCCATGGGGGGTTTGATTTATTCATCCTCCATGGAAGGCTAAACGAGGTTAGTGTTTAATTTTGAGTTTTTGGAATTGTAATTATGGATGTTTGGGGAGATTTGCCCCTTTGTAAATGTTGGCTAATAAGTAGATTTCTTGCATCTCTTGCTTGTTCTTCATCAAATCTAGCATGTGTAGCTTAGTTAGGTTGACTCCCTAATTCCTATGCATGATAGAGGGCTAAAGGTTGGGACGTATAATTGCCCAAATCGCTAGGTAGCACGGGCTTAAGCATGGCTAGGTAATTCAACCCAAAGTGACAATTGGGAATCTGAATTAGTTAACGTTTTCATGTTAGGCTTAGGGCGAGAGAGAAATCGGGTTAGTCTTAGGATTAAACCATCACAATGTTCCCGTTACTGGCTTATAGTCGATTTAGGGGTCGCTACCTTGAATGGATTATTGGCCAAGACCAATTAGAATTGCACATATCTAATTATATCTTTGGGTCATTTGAGTTAGAAATTAGCCAAATGAATTGTGTGATGAAGCATGATTAGCTAATTAATTGTATCAATGAACCGAACATCCATAACACTCAATCCCATTACTCGAAGTTAAGCGCAACCATTTACTTTTGCACTTGTCATTTAATTTTCCGTTAGCTTTGCACGCTAGGAGCTCCCTTCCCCCAAACCAAATCACAATCACATTTTTACATTCTTTTTACACACTTTTTAGAATTAGCAAATTAGACTTAGTTGAATTAAATTTCTTAATTCCCTGTGGATCGACCCCGTTACCACTTAGCTGCAAATTGCTCGGTGCATTCGGGTTTATAAATTTTATTTTGGCAAGCCTCGACAGCTTGAAGTTGGAGCACCCCATTAAGTGCTCTACCACTTGTTTTTAGGTGATTTGCGGCGAAGAGCTCGTGGTCTCCGTGGGACGTGTTTCGAGGTTCAGGAAGTCGTTTTAGCGCTTCGGGAATGCTTCAGGATCGAAAGAGGCTTAAAGTATGAAGAAATGGCAAAAACATTGCCATGCAAAGGCAAAATTCAGCCCCCAAACCCGAGAGCAAGCGTTGAGCAGGCAGCGTCGAGACGCTAGTCGTGGCGTCGCGACGCTCCGTAGAGACGCGCGCTGGAAATTTAGGGCGCAACGTCTCGACGCTCCGACGGGTTATAAAATCCATTTTTCCGATTTTTCATCATCTTGTTCGCCATTTCTCCTCGGGTTTTCGCAATTGCAGTTGTCTTTTTGAGTTTTTCTTCCCCTCTCTTACCTTGTATGAACTCCAAAGCCTCCATGGGAGCTTGGATGCTTCTAAGTACCATGGAAGGCTAAGGTAATGTGACGAATTTGGGATAAATGTAAGGATTTGTAAACGTTTTGTAATATTTTGATAATCTAGACATTGAATTCTGTCTTGGCATGTTTGTAGTGTAGCATCTACTCTCTCTTGCTTAATTTATGAGCGTGTTTGATTGATAGACTGACGAACTTGATTTCTAACATGCTTTAACGTTATAGATTAGTGATGTCGTGCCTCTCCTAATCGACTTAGTAACACAGAGGATTAGAACAAATCGAAGTATCATTTTAGATGTTCTAAATGTTGATTTCTTCAGAGTTGCCGGGTAATCGCCTAACATTTAGAGTGTTTTATTGAATGTTCGTCGTGGATTGCTAGTTACTACTTTAATTATCTTGGGGTGATCATTCTGATTTAGTTAATAGCATTGTATAATTAGAATTAACAATTCTGATTATTATTTATGTGGTCGGTTGCTTCAGGGTTGCCGGACAACCGTTCACGTGCATCATTTCATCCATTGCCATGATGTAGAGTTAAATGATAAATATTACATTGCTTAGCAAATCCCGAAATTCTCAAATCCATCACGCTTTAATCTCAGATATTTTTCCGTTGGCGTTCGTAGAATTAATTTTGCATGAGAAAAACTCTCAAATTTATGACAATTAATCAATCAATCAATTTTCAATTCGAGCATTTAATTTCATCTTGACACGCTCCCTATGGATCGATTCCGTTGCCGCTAGCTGCAAAGCTAAGCAAATTCGGACCTATAAATTTCATTTTGGCAAGCCTCGACAGCTTGAGAAATTGGTAGGATATACCCAAAATCCTACTACCCACTAATCCCAAGTAGAAGTTTATACGAATGCATATTGGGCAGGAAGTATTACAGATAGAAGATCTACCTCTAGTTATTGTTCCTTTGTTGGTGGGAACCTGGTTACTTGGAGAAGTAAAAAACAAAATGTAGTGGCCAGGAGTAGTGCTCAAGCAGAGTTTAGAGCTTTAGCGCATGGAATTTGTGAAGGCATATGGATCAAAAGGATACTAGAAGAACTGAAGTTTTCTCAGACTAAACCTATACCGATTTATTGTGATAATAAGGCTGTCATATCTATAGCGCATAATCCAGTTCTACATGATAGAACTAAACATATTGAGGTTGACAAACATTTTATTAAAGAAAAGATTGATACAGGTGCAATATGTATTCCTTATCTTCCGACGACAGAGCAAATTGCTGATGTACTAACTAAGGGGCTTCCGAAGAAGCAATTCGATAAATTGATTGACAAGCTGGCTATGGAAGACATCTTTAAACCAGCTTGAGGAGGTGTGTTAGAAATTCTAGTATTTATAATTATGTAGATATTAATTATTAATATTTAGTCTTTATTGACTTTATTTTATTTTTCCTTATTGTATTAGGTCTTTTACTTCCCTTATTGTATTAGGTATTTCTCCTATATAAGAAGACCTAAGATTTCACATGTCTAATAAGAGATTATTATTCTCATAAATTTAAGAATCCTATTATAATAATTAAAGTTTTAAATGTCTTTCCTAAACTAAAGGTTGATAATTTTCGGACCAAATACTCCAAAAGTAAAAAGATTAAATTCTATAAAATTGGAGAAAATCATATAAGGAAAGTTTCCAGATTGGACACTCTTTGGTATTTTAGCCATAACTTCTCCTTCCGTACTCGAATTGACGTGTACTTTATATGGTTGGAAAGCTCTTTCACATAGATTTAAAGTGGTATCAAATATGACTATATTCCAGGATATAAGAAGAAATATATATGCAGTCGAAGTTGGAACAAAATAGTAGAATGTCACTAATCCGTGGATATGCTTGTTCTCATGGTTTCTCCAAGTGATTTGTCCCTTTATCTTATCATTGGTTCTTGAGTTACTGTAGTGGTGGCCATGATCATATTAGTTGGCCTTGGAGTTGTTACAATCATGCTACCGAGGATATCATTTTCGGTCTCTTCTTTTGCAGGAATTTCTCTTCCGTCTCTCGGTTCAACTTTCGTCTCCTATTTCTGAACGGTCAGATGTATTTGACCTTGTGGTTTGTTGTTCACCTCGTTGTCTTTTTCGTTACATGGTTGTTCCCTATGGGATCGGGTGCATTTCGTCAGGTCTACCTCATAAGGCTTGGTCGACTCCTTTGAGGGGTGGTCCCAAGCTGTTTGACCAACTGTTATCTTCGAATCGGTCGGACATATTAGTATGGTGGCCGATGTCTCTCCAGCTGGGTTGACCGTCTTGTTGCTTGGCTGATCCCCTTGACGAGGTAAGCAGTTTCATGTGCCTGCATTGGGCGATTAAATCCCCTTGAATGTCAACATTACTAACTCTCAAAACAGGATGTATGATCTTAAGCTAAATGATGCATGAATCTAAAGATGACTTGACCTAAACATGTCAAATATTAAATCTAGAAAAAAAAAATATAAAGAGAAAAAAATGATTGAAGAATAAAATTAATAAGGAAAAAGGAAAAATCAAGGTAAAAGAAAAAAAAAAGTAATAAATAGAAGAGCATTTGAATTTTTTTTTTTTTTCCTCTAAAAAACAAACAAAATTTAACCAAGAAAAAACATGAACACCCCTTTCCTTTGTTTGAATTTTTGGATTTAAAAAAAAAATGAAAATGGAAACAATAATTCTAAACCAAAGGAAAGAAACTTCAAAAATAATTTAATGCCATAAACAACAAAATAAATAAGCTAGGCGATAAAATGACGTGTTGTTAAATCTTTTAATCCAAAGGACAAAGGTCTCCTAAATTAATTTGAATGCTATAAATTAGCAAATGAATTAACTTGAGCGAGAATATTTCGTGCGCCTATACAGGGGCAATTATATCCTCTTGAAGGTCGACATTACTCGATTCTCAATTCTAAACCTAAAGGGTAAAACTCAAGTATAGAGTTGTGATTGATATTTTGGGATTTTAAACCCGTTTCAAAAAAATAAAAAAACTATATACAATGAACTTCATATGCACGCGACTTGAAATAAGTGAATGAAGTAAGCAATATGTAATATATTAAGCATGAGAATAAAACATGTAACAAAGCAGGTATATCATAAAGTTCAAATTTTGGATAATAGTTGGTTGGTTCTAGGATGTATATGAGTGTAATTTAAGCTCCAATTATACCTAGAGGAAAACGGTTGATAGCTCTAAAATAGAGCTATTATTTACTCCTTAATATCGGCTAGAACCGTGTTTAATGTTGATTAAATGGCTTTGTTATAGGTAAACTCACGGTTGGGAGCTAAAGGAGTCCAAAGACACGTTTCAGAGCTTAATCGAGTGTTTTAGAAGCTTCGGGAAGGAACCAGGCCAAGAAGAGAAGCAAGAATTCCAAGTAGCACATTCGGTATAGCGTCTCGACGCTCAAAGTTGAAATTTTAATTCCCAAACCCGAGAGCAAGCATCGAGACCCTACTCGACGCTGCCTCAGCATCTCGACACTCCGAGAGCGCACGCACGTTTAAGTTGCGTCCTTAGCGTCTCGACGCTACGACGACTATAAAATGGAAAATGTCCGATTTTAGGTTATCTTCTACAGAATTCTCTCGGGATTGCTACAGTTTTTACCCAAATTTGGGTCTTCTTCCTCCATTGTTGTATGCAACCAAGTTTTTCCATGGAGTTTTGGAGAAATTCATTCTCCATGGTAGGCTAAGTAAGGTTAGTGCTTAATTTTGAGTTTGGGATTGTTAAACTATTGATTGAAGAGAGATTTGCCCATTTATGTATGTTTAGTCTACTTTGAACTTCTTGCATCTTCTTCCCATGGTTGTATTCAATTAGCATGTGTAGCTTAATTAGGAGTGACATTCTAATTCTTATGCATGCTATAATGTTAAAGATTAGGACGTATAATTGCCTCAATCGCTAAGTAACAAAGAGTCTAAACATGGCTAAGTAATTTGAGCCCAAGTGACAGTTGGGGGTAGGAATTGGTTATTGTTTACATGATAGGCTTTGGGTAAGGGAAAAATCGAGTTAATCCATGGTTTATTTCGTCGCAGTGTTCCCGTCACTGACCTTTAATTGGTTTAAGATTAGCTACCTTAAATTGATTATTGGCCAAGTATAATTAGAATTGCACTTTTCTAATTATGTCATTAGGTTGTTCAAGTCAGAGATTGACCAAACAAATTGTGTGCTTGAAAAGAGTAGTCAGTTCCTCTGTTGTCGATGAACTGAATTTCAATAGTGATGAATCTCATTTCTCAGAATTAAGCATGCTCATTAATTTGTCAATTTACCGTTCAATTTTCTGTTAGCATTGTTGCATGTTTACCAGGATAAGGTACCCAATCTTATCCATATACTATAGACCGTTTTGGCTGTCTACTTGAACTTGATCCACATTCATGTCATACATGAAGCTCAAGTACTCAGCTTTAGTGAATAAATCTCAATAACACTTTATTGCTAAATAGAATAATTACTTTCAAGTTGTTTACAAACTACGAGTTTTAGGACATAAAACCCAACAAACTCCCACTTGGACTAAATCGTCCGTGGTGTACATGTTGTTTGAGAAAATAGAATAACAAAAATCCAAAAGTTCTCCCACTGTCCTACTATACAACTCGCAGCCCTAGATTCACTAGGTGTCCCTCAAACACTTTAGCCGTGAGAGACTTAGTAAACGGATCAACAATGTTGTTGTTATGTCTCCAAAAGTACTTAATTTAGGGACTTATTTGCCATATAATTGTGTGAACTCTTAAGCGTTTTTGATAGAATTTAGTTTAATATGTGCTTATATGTGAGAATTCATAGAATGAAGCTAAATTAGGAGTTATTTGTAAAAGGAACAAGAAAGGATCAAAAACAAAGCTAAAAGAGTTGAAATTTTGTATTGCAGGAAAATTGCGGAAACATTGTTGTCTCCGCAATGTTTAAGCTGGAAATTATTAAGTTGTCCAACCGTCCGCCGTTCTGTTTCGATCTTTCAGCCGCCCAATTTCTCCACTGCTGCCACGTGGTGGGACGTCGTTCAGAATGGATGGTTCTCCTTGACTGAAGAGTACCTGGAAAGAGCTATAAAAGGAGGTCAAGAGGGAAGGATAACAACAAGCTTGGAAGCGTAGAACTCTCCATCTCAACGCAGTTTCTCCCTATTTTCTCTTCCGTTTGTTGGCGTGAAGGAATCAGCTATTGGCATCGATAATCTGAGAGGAAGAAGAGAAGATCCTTCTTCTCTTCTGATTGGATTCATCCCCAAACAAAGCTCACCTTCCCCTTCATCCGAGGCGCTTGCGGCGAGGAGTTCACGCACACGTTTATATGCTTTCTACTGCTTTCTGTCTTTCCTTTTCGTTTCTGTTTGCTGCCATTTACTTCTGTTAGCTACATTGGTTCAATTCGTTTCCATTTGCTTAGTCGTTACTGTTTTATAGTTGTTGCACATTAAGTTTTGAATCTCACGTAATAGAGTAATCATTTACCCACGTTGCAAGCTTCTTATCGCTTCCTATCTTTCCTTTACTTTCAGTTTGCTTTAAATCATGTTTGATCTATCTATTCTTTCCAACTCCACATCATCCATGAGTAACTAAACACACAAGGGTCTGCTAATGATGAATCGATAGGTAGAAATACGTGAATTCAGCATGTAGGATAGCTCAAATGCATTGAATGTATGTATGCTTCATCCCACGGGCAATTTCGATTGGCCATCCATTTTGTCCAAAGAACTCCTAACCTCCGGAAGGAGTAAGAGTTCAGAGTCGTCCATTCATGCTAGCCTTTCATGGTAGCCAGAGAACGACCTAGGAATAGGCGTTTTCCTAGCACAATTCATTAACTTGCTTATATAAATAGATGCTTAAGCCCTACTTGGACATGAGTAGACTAAAGGATCTAATGCATGTAATCGAGAGATACTTGAGAATGAGTTAAATTGATGCATGATAAGTTGAGCTACTGCTGAATAATCGTATGAAAAAGCCTATAGAGGATTCGTTAGTTGACCTTGTTTCCCCATCTCACCCTTAAAACGTTGTTAGCTTAATTGCTAGAAAATTGCTGTCTGCGCAATTCTTTTAGTTCTATTTTTGCCTTAGCCATTTTTTCAGTCTTTTGTTTTGCGATTTCATTGCTAGATAATTGCTTTCTCCGCAATTCTTTTCCTTCTACATTCAAGTTAACCTCTTTACTTGTCTTTGTTTATGTTTGCATATCTTATATATTCTTCATTAGTTAGGCACATTAATCTTCAATTCACCCCATTTATACCACCCTTTCTAAGTTAACATCTCACTTCGTTAGTAACTAAGAATAAATCTCTGTGGGAAATCGAATGAAAAAATACTTATTACTTGCTACAAGACCATGTATGCTTGCATGTTCTGAGTGCTCTCACATTGCATATTTATTTAAACACTGAGCACACAACAAGTTTTTGGCGCCGCTGCCGGGGATTTTGTTTAGTAAACACGAAGTTTGTTAAGTTAGAAACCCAAAACTTGATATCTATTGGAGCTAATCTACTCTCATTTCTTTTACAGGTACCATCGGGTTAGTTTATGAATGAGCATTCAAGTAGCAATCTAGAGTTCAATCCTGAGCCTGAAAGATTACTTAGGGCCAGAAACAAAGCTAAGAAACGCCTCTTTAAACAACCCCCTGTAACTCAAAACATTGCTGACTCCGCGGAGTCGTCGCAATTCCATCAAACCGAAATGGATAGACCAGTCCCAAACCAAGCACCTACCATTCGCAACCCCATCGAAATTGCGAATGATAAGGATAGTGTCATTCTCTCATACTTAGTTCCCATGCCTGGGGAGCTTAACCCAAGCATTATACGCCCTGAGATTACTGCCAACTCATTCGAGTTAAAGCCAGTAATGTTCCAAAAGCTGTCCACTGTGAGACAATTCTTTGGAGTGGAAAACGAAGATCCCCACAATCATTTGAGAAATTTCCTAGGAGTTAGTGATACTTTCCTCATCCCTGGAGTTTCCCAATAAGCTTTAAGACTTTATCTCTTCCCTTACTCATTAAGAGACAAAGCCAAAACGTGGTTAAATTCCTTACCCTCTAGATCGATTGTCAATTGGACAGATCTAGCTGAAAAATTCTTAGTCAAATACTTCCCACCTGATAGGAATTCCAACTTTCGGGATGATATAATCAAGTTCAAGCAAGCCGAAAACGAATCTCTTCACGAAGCTTGGACAAGATTCAAAGATTTATTGCTTAAATGTCCACACCATGGCATTCCATGGTGTATCCAAATAGAAGTGTTCTTTAAAGGATGCAACCCCAGCACAAGGCAAGTGTTGAATTCTTCAGCTGGTGGTTCCATGCTTTCAAAGAGCTACAATGAAGCCTATGAGATTTTGGAGAAAATCTCAACTTCCCATTGTAGATGGTCAGACGATCCTATAGAGCCTAGGAGAGCTCAAGACAAGGATGCACTTAGTGCAATGAGTAGCCAAATTAATGCCCTGACCAATCTAGTAAAACAAATGGCTCAAACCAATCTCCAACCTAGTGTCAACACCGTAGCAGCCATTTCAATGGGCGCATCAAATAGTCAAGGTGAGACACTAATCTGTGGATTCTGTGTGGAAGGGCACTTGTATGATTTCTGCCCTGGGAATCCAGCCTCGGTCTGCTATGTTGGGAGTCAACAGCAACCTAGGAACAACCCCTATTCTAACACCTATAATCCTGGTTGGAGGAACCACCCAAATCTTTCTTGGGGTGGACAACAAAATACTAATCAAGCTCAAAACCAACCAAGACCGAGTGGAACACCTGGTTTAACTCAACAAAATAACCAATCCATGTACCAAAAGCCATATAACCAACCAATAGGGTCATCAGTAGAGAATTTGCTTAAAGAGTACATTGCAAAAAATGATGCAACCCTACAAAGTCAGCAAGCCACCCTTAGGAGCTTAGAAAACAAAATAGGGCAGTTAGCAAATGAACTGAAAAATAGGCCCCAAGGTAGATTGCCTGCAGACACTGAAGTACCAAGAAGGGATGGAAAAGAACAAGTTCAAGCAATTGAACTTCGTAGTGGGAGACCATTGGTGATCAACAACAAAGAAGCCCCAAAGCGAGTAGAGAATGAAGAGTCTAGTGCTCCACTGGATTCTCTGCCCAACCATGATCAACCACCAACAAGCACAACAAGGGTGAGGCTGGAACCTATCATAGAGGAACCAGAATAAATCCCAAGGCCTCCACCTATCATTAGGCGACCTGAATTGCCTACATATGTGCCACCACCTCCATTCCCTAGAAAGCTGAAGAAAAAACAAGAACAGGAAGTGCACTTTAATAAGTTTTTAGAAATTTTAAAACAAGTGCATGTTAATATCCCATTTGTGGAACTTTTGCAATCTATGCCTTCTTATGTTAAATTCTTGAAAGATATAATTACTAACAAAAAGATCATTGGTGAATTTGAAACAGTGAATCTCACTGAGGAGTGCAGTGCTATACTCCAAAACAAACTACCAAAGAAAGAGAAGGATCTTGGTTCCTTCACCTTACCAGTCGAGTTGGGAGGCAAGCACGTGGGCAGAGCTCTGTGTGATCTGGGAGCCAGCATCAATGTCATGCCCCTGTCTCTATTTCGTCAGCTTGGAATAGGAGAAGCACGACCTACTACTGTCACCTTTCAGCTTGCAGACAGATCCATAGCATACCCGGAGGGGAAAATTGAGGATATTCTTGTCAAGGTTGACAAATTCATCTTTCTTGCAGACTTCATTATTCTGGATTATGAGGCAGACAAGGAGGTACCAATCTTATTGGGCAGACCATTTCTAGCCACAGGTAGGGCTTTAATCGATGTCCAGAAAGGTGAGCTCACCATGAGGGTTCATGATGAGGAGGTTAAATTCAGTGTCTTTAAAGCTCCAAGGTATCCCTCTGATTCTGAATCTTGTGCAAGTATGGATGTAGTAGATTCACTAATGGAAGAACAACTTGAGCATGAACTGTTAATTAAGCATGCTACTGACTATGTACAAGTAGATATAACTGATTTAAACATTTCTGAATTAATGGATATATCTGTGGACAAACCTCAACATGTTTGTATGACTAATGACTTGTCTGAGAGAACCACAAATCCGTTGAAACCATCAATTGAACATCCCCCTTTATTAGAATTAAAACCATTGCTTGATCATCTTAAGTATGCATATTTAGGAGAGCATGATACTTTGCCTGATATTATTTCATCCAAATTAAGTGAAAAGCATGAAATTGCGTTAATATTGTTGCTTAAGCAACATAAAAAAGCTATTGCATGGACGATTGCTGATATAAGAGGTATTAGTCCTTCCTATTGCATGCATAAGATATTATTGGAAGAGGAACATACACCTAGGGTAGATCACCAACGTAGGTTGAACCCCTCCATGAAGGAGGTAGTAAAAAAAGAAATTATCAAATGGTTAGATGCTGGTGTAATTTTTCCTATAGCCAATAGTCAATGGGTGAGTCCAATTCAATGTGTGCCTAAGAAGGGTGGAATGACTGTAATAGTTAATGAGAATAATGAACTTATTCCAACTAGAACTGTTACAGGATGGAGAGTCTGTATGGACTATAGAAAATTAAACAAAGAAACAAAAAAATATCATTTTCCTTTACCATTTATAGATCAAATGTTAGATAGAATAACTGGCCGAGCCTATTACTGCTTTCTAGATGGTTATTCTGGATATAACCAAATTACCATAGACCCTGTGGACCAGGAGAAAACAACCTTTACATGTCCCTTTGGAACATTTGCTTTTCGCAGAATGCCTTTTGGCTTATGCAATGCACCAGCAACATTCCAAAGGTGCATGTTGGCTATTTTTTCTGACTTAGATGAGTCCATGATAGAAATATTTATGGATGACTTCTCAGTCTTTGGTGATTCTTTTAATAATTGTTTAGAGAACTTAGGACAAGTCCTAACTAGGTGTGAGGAAACCAACCTAGTCCTAAATTGGGAGAAATGCCACTTTATGGTGGAGGAAGGAATAGTCTTAGGTCATAGAGTGTCGAGAGCAGGAGTAGAGGTCGATAGGGCCAAAATAGAACTAATAGAGAAGCTAGTGGAACCTCAAAATGTAAAAGCTATTAGAAGTTTCTTAGGTCACGCAGGTTTCTATAGGAGATTCATTAAAAACTTTTCAAAAATCTCTAAACCTTTGTGTGAGCTTCTAGAGCTCAATAAACCATTTATCTTCTCAAAGGAATGTTTCCTAGCATGGACAACACTTAAGGAAGCCTTAGTCAAAGCACCAATTGTTAGCTTTATGAGCTTCAATCATACTATTTGTTTTGATGATGACAAACCTCTAACTTACTAATGATTTTAGTGTTTCAAAGTGTCCATATCATAGTTCTTATAAAGAAGATTCGAATGCATCTTGAATCATTCGAATCCGAGTTCAAACGAGAAAGATATTGACAAAATAAGATTGGAGGCAAAATCCATTGTGGCGTTGACATGTGACACTTTGCTGATGTGAAATCTGACGTGATAGCTAACGTGGCTCTCATGATATTTGTAACGTAGAGCTCGGAAAGACGATTCCAACGCATTTTCAATCGCATAAACCGGACATCAAACAAAGAAGTTATGACCAAAAGAAGATGGAAAATATTTACTCAACACCACCAATGACGTGGACGATTGAAAAGGCGACACATGACACGTGGACAACACCCCGACATTAACCCTCTTCTTTTTTTTACCGTTAACCTTTGAAAAATCATCATTTATGATTTATCTTTTACCATTAAACCCTCACCTTTGGATCTTTTAACCTAGATCTAATGGCCAATTTTAAATCGGCTTTAATATCATTTTAGGCCAAAATTTCCTATAAATTTAGCCACCTTCCTCCTCCAAATTACTCAATCATTTTGCTAAATTTTTCTCTCCTAAGCCACCATTGTTGAACTCTTCCAAGCTCAATTTTATTCTATATTGCAAGAGATTTGTGTGAGAGTTTTATTTTTGTGAGAACTTTATATCATTACTTCAATTGGGATTTGTAATAAGGTGTGGGTGCACCTTGGGAATTGAGTGAGTGGTTTAATCCTGAACCCGAAAAAGGATTTGGAGTGGTTTGATCCTGAACCCGTGAAAATGACCATTGTGGTTTGATCTTGAACCCGCGAAAAAGATCGGTATAGGTTGGGTCCTAAACCTGCAAAAGGATTCATAGTGGTTTCCTCTTGAACCCGCAAAAAGAGTGATCGTTCGGTTTGATTCTCACCCGTAAGAGAATCACAACAGTAAAATACCCAAGAGGAGCTTGGGGAGTGGAGTAGGAATTTCCGAACCACTATAAAAATTCCCGGTGTCATTTCTTACTCTCTACTCTTTTATTTTCCGTTGCCTTTTTACTTATTTGAGTAGGTTGCATGCTTAGAAATATTGTTACATATTTTTAGCAATTTTAGGGTGTTAATTCTATTAGTTTGCTTTAAAGTAATTTAGCTTAATTTCTCGAAAAAGTTTTAAAATTGTTAAGCAACCCTATTCACCCCCCTCTAGTGTTGCGAACCGATCCTACACCAATTATAGTAGGGCCCAATTGGGATTTACCATTCGAAATGATGTGCGATGCTAGTGACTATGCAGTAGGGGTCATGCTAGGACAAAAAATAGATAAACTAACACATCCTGTATACTATGCAAGTAAGACTTTGAATGAAGCACAATGTAATTACACAACCACGGAGAAGGAAATGCTAGCTGAAGTGTTTGCTTGTGAAAAGTTTAGGAATTACATTGTAGGCACTAGAACAATTGTGTACACTGATCACTCTGCACTAAAATATCTAATGAGGAAGGCTGATGTTAAGCCAAGGTTAATTAGATGGGTATTATTATTGCAAGAGTTTGATTTAGACATTAGAGATAAGAAAGGAAGCGAAAATGTAGTTGCTAACCATTTATCTAGATTGCGAAGTAATTGCGGAAAAATTGCTGAGCCAGCAATTTCTGATGCCTTTGTTGATGAGCATGTCTTTGTGTTAGCACATCGTGATAACGATGAGGAACCTTGGTTTGCAGACATTGCTAACTTCCTTGCCTCGCATGTACTACCAACTTTCAAAGGGGGGCAAGAAAAGAAGAGGTTCCTAAACGAAGCTAGGAAGTTCATCCGGGACGATCCTACACTTTACAAGACTTGTGCAGATGGACTACTGAGGAAGTGTGTATCGGCTGCTGAGGCGAAGTCAGTGTTGCAGCACTGCCACACATCTCCTTACGGTGGACATTTTGGTGGCCAAAGGACGGCTGCAAAGGTGTTCCAAAGTGGCTACTACTGGCCCACGATCTTCAAAGATGCCCATGACCACGCACACAGCTGCAATGAGTGTCAAAGAACAGGTAACCTTAGTCGGAAGGATGAGATGCCTCTCACCTACATCCTAGAGTTGGAACTCTTTGATGTGTGGGGCATTGACTTCATGGGACCATTCCCTCCATCTTCAGGTAACCTCTATATACTTGTAGCTGTAGATTACGTTTCTAAATGGGTAGAAGTCATTGCATGTCCATCAAATGATGCCAAAACAATCATTAAGTTTCTTAATAGGCATATTTTTACAAGGTTTGGTACACCACGTGCAATAATTAGTGATGAGGGAACCCACTTTATAAATAAAGCTATGGAAAAGGTACTAGCTAAATACAATGTTAGACAGAGAGTAGCAACCCCTTATCACCCACACTCAAATGGACAAGCTGAAATATCCAATAGGGAGATCAAGAACATCCTTGAAAAAGTGGTTAAACCTAATAGAAAAGACTGGTCTTTTAAGTTAGACGATGCACTTTTGGCATATAGGACTGCATATAAAACACCCTTAGGTATGTCTCCTTATAGGCTAGTGTATGGAAAAGCATGTCATCTTCCCTTCGAATTGGAAATCAAAGCCTTTTGGGCCTTAAAAGAACTAAATTATTGCGTGACCGATGCGGGAACTTTGCGGTCTCTGCAATTACATGAGTTAGATGAGCTAAGACATATGTCCTATGAAAATGCTAAAATGTATAAGGAAAAAACTAAGATTTGGCATGATAGTAGACTTAGGATCAGGGACTTTAAAAAAGGCCAGCATGTCTTATTATTCAACTCACGGTTAAGGTTATTTCCAGGCAAACTTAAGTCTAGATGGTCAGGTCCTTTTGTGATAACTAACGTTTTTGTTCATGGTGCTATTGAGATTCGGAACCTACATCAAGGGCAACCGTTCATGGTGAATGGTGCAAGGTTGAAACATTACTACGAGGAAGGAGATCTGCAGACACTCTCGGTCTTCCTCCTATCTGAAGCTTGAGAAACGAATCGAGAGGGGATGAGTGATCACTGTGCTCATCCGTCAGAAGGCTATGCCTTAGAGTTTTTTTTAGTATTTTCGGATTGTGTTTGTGTGTTTATTTTTTATTTTAATTACGGATTTTTGTTGTAATTAGGCAGATATTAATGAGAAATCTTTAAGAGGCAATGAAAGAGATGAATCGAGGGGTGAAAATCCACGAAGAAGATCGGGCTAAATAAAAGATTTGGTTGCTGAATCTTGCAACTCAAATCAAGAAATATCCCAACGGCTAGGCGGATTAATTGCGGAAGATTTGCTGAGTCCGCAACAGAAAAGAGCCGTTGGAGAATACTCAAGTACAAATAGCCGTCGTTGGATCCCTGCCCTTTACTTTTTCTCAAACCGTTGGACCTCAAATATTCAGTATTCTCCTTCATCTGCATCTCCTACCTTCTGATCCTCAAAGAACGACAATGGTGTCCACGCGATCAGAGCGATCCACGCCAAAGAAAGCGTCGCCTGACGCAGAAGAAGCTGTGGGGGAGGCGCTGCTTTCTTTAGCAGACGCCGACACTGAGCAGCCCTCACGGCCTCCGAAGTTGACGGTGCGAAGGAAGAAGTGGAAGGTGGTGACTGAGGTATCTGCTGGCCCTTCTGATCCGGTAGGGACTCCTAAGAAGAGAAAGAGGAAGGTTGCGGTGTCTGATTCACCGAGCAAAGAGACACAGACGCCCAGCGAGGAAGACCTCGATAGTAGCCGCCCATCATATGAGACGGCTAGGCAGAGCCCCGAAGCTTCTCCACAGACGCCGGAACCTGAAGCCTCACCTGAAGAGCACCAAGATTCGGTGCCAAGCGAAGAGCCGGCAGAGGAAGAAGAAGTGTTTTCCCCCTTAAGAGATGTCAGTCTTGACAGCCCTATGGAGGGGGGAAGCAAGGACTCTATGGATGAGACGTTGGGGGACTGTCTCCAGCAGATAACCACCAAGGCACGCCTCAAGAAGAGGGCCCCTGTGATCGTGAAAGGCAAGCGGCCGAAGGCCTCCAAGCGAGCCAAGAAGAAGAAGGTTGGTGGTGAACCTTCTTTAAAGAAAATGAAGGTTGAGGCTACTGAGTCGGCCAAAGCAAAACAAAAGGGGAAAAGGAAGATGTACCCCGAGGACGAACCTCAGGCTGCGAGGTTTGTCTCACAAGAAGCAGAGGCCAAGGGCCTCGAATTGAGGAAGAAGGAACTCCTCCACGAGCGAGGATTCCTGGATGCGTTGGCGGACCTGCCGCAATTCTTGCGCGCAGGAATCATCACCCATGGCTGGGAGGAGCTGTGCAGACCCCCAATTCCAGCCTACCCTGACATGGTGTATGACTTCTACGCCAACCTCACACACCCTGAAGCATGTCTGTCCACAGTGAGGGGGGTAGAGGTCGACTTCTCTGCCAATGCCATCAATGAGGCCTATGCTCTAAAAGGGGTATCCGCATTCTGAATACGCCAAGATTGTTGACTTGCCATCTGAGGCGGTCCTAGAAGAGGCCTTGCACACGATAGGCAAACCAGAGGCATCTTGGGCGGTCTCAAGGAACGGGAAGCACACCCTGATGAGTGCAACCCTGCGAGACAAGGCGGTCGTCTGGTTCTCTTTTGTGCGCAGACGTATCTCCCATGTGACCCACGAAACGACTATCAACCAGGGGCGATCATTTCTGCTGTATGCCATCATGCGGGGACTCACCATTGACGTTGGTGAAGTCATTGCCGCCTCCATCACTGACTGTCAAAGAAAGGTAAGGGTCAACTCTTTTTCCCAAACACCATAACTAAACTGTGCTTACGTGCAGGTGTGCCAATGGAGAAGAATGAGAAGCAGTTGGCTTACACGGACCATCTGGAGCTGCCCACCATCTTGATGATGCGTAGGAGGGGCAACATGGAATTTGAGATGGACGGCTTGGCTGCGGCACAATCGCTGCCCATGGCCTGCCTAATGGACATGCAGCACAAGATGGCTCAGTGGGCTGAGTATGCACAGGCAAGGGACAAGGATGTAGCTGACCAGCTGGGATGAATATTCCCTGCCTTCCCTACGGATCTGTTGAAGTCATGGGCGCCTCCTACAGCAAGGAGAGATGAGGATGAAGATGTTTGAATGCCAATCTGAACGGCATTCGAGGGAGTTTTTCTGATCCCTCTTAAGAAAAAATACTGCTTTTCTGTGAACTGTTACCCTTATTTTAAATCAAATCAATGGTCTGTTTTAATTGTTCTTTTGTTTGTTTAGGATAGTTTGCTTTTGTTTGATGGTATCTGAGTAGTTAGCTTAGTTAGTTTTGCTATTTGATGTAGCTTTGGATGTCTGGATATAGCATGTTAGGAGCCTTGATCACTGCTAAAAATGCTTTGTAGGTTTATTGCGAATTCTTTGCGGAGTCCGCAATTTTTTTTTGTTAGTTTTCGCATGCTATTGGATGACTGTTGATGGGCTGTTTCTGTTTAAATGTCAATATCTTGCTGCTTTACTGACTTCACTATGTATCTATCTGCTGAGCATGTTGGATGAGTGTCATAGTACACCTTTGTTAGTTTGAATTCGCTTCCTTAATTGCTCAGCATGCACCTCTATAAGCCCTTAACATGTTGTTTTTACAAAGATTCTACATCTGAGTTATCTGCTTTAGGAAGGTCATTTTTATGCCTAGGAGTTTTAAGTTCTGCTTGTTTTGCCGTAGACTAGATGCTTCTAGGACAAGTTTGGGGGTGTGCCACCTCAGACTCTCATTGGGGACAATGAGAAGTTTAAGTTTGGGGGAGGCAGCCATAGGCCTTGGAACATTCCTCTCTCCCTCTTAAACATAAGCATTCTTCTTCTTAGAAAAAAAATGAAATAAAAAAAAAAATTTGAAAAACAAAAGAATAAAGAGTAGTGTCTCTCTTGAGGTTGCTGAGTAATCAGGGCCATTTGTGTAACCCACAAGTGGCACTGCATCAAAAGGCAAACCACAAGGAGAGACTCTACTAGGAAAAGAAAAGAAGGAGAAAGAAAAACCAAGGAAGAAGAATGTATGCCTGCGAGTCATAGCTTATGTGCTTAGGTGTCCTTTATGAATGAACTCTGCTCCTCAGTTGCTAAGCTCAGGGTTGTAGCTTGTAGGTTTGTTAAGGGAGATGAGTGTATATCCAATGTAGTGATGCCAGGGTTTAGGTTGTTCTATGAAATGTACTACTGTTACTTGTGTGTGTACTAAGACTGGCATGACTCTAAGGAATCCTAGGTAGCTTAAAAGAAAGACATTAGAAGCATGTACTGAGTCTGGGGTGAAACAAGGAAGAATTTGAAAACTTAGGGATAGCTGCACAATGAACCTAATGACATAAGGCAGATAGATTAGTTGTAGGAGATTTATAAAGGCAGTAGGTTTACAAGGCAAGAGAAATCAGAATAAGCAGAATGAGAAGTTAGTTTGAACTTAGAAGAGTGTCACAGGACAGCCATGCTTTAGATAGTGAACTTAGGGAAGTCAGCAAGTAGTCAGATAGAGTGATAGCAGCCTAAATAAGCCCTTATATTGCTCGAGGACGAGCAATAACTTAAGTTTGGGGGTGTGTTACGTCTCCAAAAGTACTTAATTTAGGGACTTATTTGCCATATAATTGTGTGAACTCTTAAGCGTTTTTGATAGAATTTAGTTTAATATGTGCTTATATGTGAGAATTCATAGAATGAAGCTAAATTAGGAGTTATTTGTAAAAGGAACAAGAAAGGATCAAAAACAAAGCTAAAAGAGTTGAAATTTTGTATTGCAGGAAAATTGCGGAAACATTGTTGTCTCCGCAATGTTTAAGCTGGAAATTATTAAGTTGTCCAACCGTCCGCCGTTCTGTTTCAATCTTTTAGCCGCCCAATTTCTCCACTGCTGCCACGTGGTGGGACGTCGTTCAGAATGGATGGTTCTCCTTGACTGAAGAGTACCTGGAAAGAGCTATAAAAGGAGGTCAAGAGGGAAGGATAACAACAAGCTTGGAAGCGTAGAACTCTCCATCTCAACGCAGTTTCTCCCTATTTTCTCTTCCGTTTGTTGGCGTGAAGGAATCAGCTATTGGCATCGATAATCTGAGAGGAAGAAGAGAAGATTTCTTCTCTTCTTGATTGGATTCATCCCCAAACAAAGCTCACCTTCCCCTTCATCCGAGGCGCTTGCGGCGAGGAGTTCACGCACACGTTTATATGCTTTCTACTGCTTTCTGTCTTTCCTTTTCGTTTCTGTTTGCTGCCATTTACTTCTGTTAGCTACATTGGTTCAATTTGTTTCCATTTGCTTAGTCGTTACTGTTTTATAGTTGTTGCACATTAAGTTTTGAATCTCACGTAATAGAGTAATCATTTACCCACGTTGCAAGCTTCTTATCGCTTCCTATCTTTCCTTTACTTTCAGTTTGCTTTAAATCATGTTTGATCTATCTATTCTTTCCAACTCCACATCATCCATGAGTAACTAAACACACAAGGGTCTGCTAATGATGAATCGATAGGTAGAAATACGTGAATTCAGCATGTAGGATAGCTCAAATGCATTGAATGTATGTATGCTTCATCCCACGGGCAATTTCGATTGGCCATCCATTTTGTCCAAAGAACTCCTAACCTCCGGAAGGAGTAAGAGTTCAGAGTCGTCCATTCATGCTAGCCTTTCATGGTAGCCAGAGAACGACCTAGGAATAGGCGTTTTCCTAGCACAATTCATTAACTTGCTTATATAAATAGATGTTTAAGCCCTACTTGGACATGAGTAGATTAAAGGAGTTAATGCATGTAATCGAGAGATACTTGAGAATGAGTTAAATTGATGCATCATAAGTTGAGCTACTGCTGAATAATCGTATGAAAAAGCCTATAGAGGATTCGTTAGTTGACCTTGTTTCCCCATCTCACCCTTAAAACGTTGTTAGCTTAATTGCTAGAAAATTGCTGTCTGCGCAATTCTTTTAGTTCTATTTTTGCCTTAGCCATTTTTCCAGTCTTTTGTTTTGCGATTTCATTGCTAGATAATTGCTTTCTCCCCAATTCTTTTTCTTCTACATTCAAGTTAACCTCTTTACTTGCCCTTGTTTATGTTTGCATATCTTATATATTCTTCATTAGTTAGGCACATTAATCTTCAATTCACCCCATTTATACCACCCTTTCTAAGTTAACATCTCACTTCGTTAGTAACTAAGAATAAATCTCTGTGGGAAATCGAATGAAAAAATACTTATTACTTGCTACAAGATCATGTATGCTTGCATGTTCTGAGTCCTCTGAGGTAATTTGTGTGACGATCACATCTCCTCGTTGCACTATCTCCCTGATGAGATGATACTTCCGCTCAATATGCTTTCCACGCTTATGACTTCGAGGTTCTTTAGAATTTTTCACTGCACCATTGTTATCACAATAAAGGGTGATTGGCAAGTTCATATTTGGAACAATTTCCAAATCTGTCAAGAACTTCCTATGCCATACAGTTTCCTTCGCTGTTTCGCAAGCCGCGACGTACTCAGCTTCCATAGTGGAGTCAGCAATACAACCTTGCTTTATACTCCTACATACTATCGCTCCTCCGTTAAGAGTGAACATTGATCCTGATGTAGATTTCCTCGAATCTATATCAGTTTGAAAAACAGAGTCAGTGTATCCTGCAAGAATCAGATCTTTACTGCCATACACGAGCACATAGTCCCTCGTTCTCCTAAGATACTTGAGGACGTGTTTAACAGCTGTCCAATGATCATATCCTGGATTGGACTGGTACCTACTGACAATTCCCACTGCATAGCATATGTCGGGTCTAGTGCATAACATGGCATACATCAGACTACCGACTGCAAATGCATAGGGAAGTCGTCTCATATCCTCAACCTCTTAAGGTGTCTTAGAAGACTGTTCCTTAGACAAATGAATTCCATGCCTGAACGGCAACGAACCTTTCTTGGAATTCTGCATCGAATATCTTGATAACACTTTCTCAATATAAGACGCTTGAGACATCGCTAGCGTTTTGTTCTTATGATTCCTTATGATCTGAATCCCTAGAACAAACTAAGCCTCTCCCAAATCTTTCATTTGGAATTGGGTCGCTAGCCATTGCTAACGTCAGTTAGGAACCCTACATCATTCTCAATGAGTAGTATATCTGATGGAGCGATATACGCAGCGGAAGCGATATTGGATCAATGATACTCTAATTTCATCAATTTGACAATTAGAAAACATGCTCAAACGACGAAAATTAAGAAAAATAGAAAACATACCCTTGAAGTTCTACTTTTCTTCGAGTTCCACCGGTCGTTCCTCGTCACGGTCTCTTTGAATTTCTTCTCACGAACGCGCCGAGGACCACCCCAGGTAGCCTCGCTATCCTCAGCGCCGAGCAACGGAGTTGTGGGACTCCGTTACAAAAGAAAAGAAAGTAAAAGAAATGAAGAGTATAGAATGGCCAGAGGGCAGAAGGACTTGAGATCTCTTCAAGAATACAGAATGTAAAAACCCATCACATGAGTTTTTTTTTTTTTAAAAAAAACACTTCCGTCAATCTTCTTAAAACTTCAAAAAAGAAGTTATATGAACATCTTCATTTTTTCAAACCCATTTCCACTTTTGCTGCCTTTTGATTTGTATTTTTTTTTTTCAACAAAACAAATTAGTCTAGGACACTTGCATGTTGATATATATATATATATAAAAAAATTATTATTTATTTAAAATTAATTTTAAATAAATATAATATATATAATTTATTAATTAAACTTTTTAATTAATAAATTTAATATATATATATATATTAATTAATTAAACTTTTTAATTAGTTAATATTATTTAATTTAATATCAAATATTAATTAAATAATAAGACTAATCCCGGTTTTCCGAACACCGACTTTTTGCACATAAATCGTATTCATGTTTTAGACAATTCTCATATTTAAATCATATTTAAATATGTCCATCATTCTTCCAAAAACCGAATTTGAACAATTCAAATTCTTTTTCTTTTTCTCTTATACTGTTGCACGACGTTATCCGAGCTAGCCAGGAGAACCTAAAGGACCTACAGATCATGAGCTCCAACGATACGAGATTATCCGGTTAAAACTCTTTTAACCCAAATCAATAAACTTTCGTTAACCCCCAGAGACTCCACTATAGTCCGAGGGTTGCACTCTCCTCACTGTAGATATATTATGTCCTCTTGATATAACCGTCATGGGAAGTCGACCCTTCACAGGTTGTTCGTAATCACAGTCGGGTCATTTAAACCCTTTAACCCCTGCATTACGTCTTGTTCCTTAAGTACCACTGACACCTCTAATGAACAATTGATCTGTGGTCCAACCAACAGATCAATTAACTCTCTCTGATTAGGAGAGGGTGAGCGCTCATTGTTCAAGCCCCGGAGTCAGCTATTAAGGGAACAACCTATCTACTAACCCTAAAGAGCGGGTTAGGAGTGAATTCCATCTTACTACACTATGTCCCCAGCTACCTATTGGGTTTTATCCCTGAGATGATAAGTTATTCAGTCGGCGTTAATGGGCCACTCTCACCAGTACAACTCTAAGGATATTGTCTAATAAGCAGGAGTTCATAGTACGCTGAGGATTAAGATCGAGTTACCTAGGCCATCAGATTGAATTAGTCGGTCTCTTCAGTAAACGGTGTTATAAAGAGAGAGCGACTTTTTCGTGGTTCGGTCTTATGCAAACTCATTGCACAGGACGCCCCCGCTCGCACATCTCCATGTGAAACGATTCGAATCACATCGTTTTGTACATTACAAAGCGAGCCGCATCCAATAGTGTTACCAGGATAAGGTACCCAGCCTTATCCGTATACTATAGACCATTTTGACTGTCTACTCGAGCCTGATCCACATTCATGTCATACATGAAGCTCAAGTACTCATCCTTCGCCATGGGTGTGGTTCCTGAAGACATCTAGGTATGACATTCATATTCCACTAAACTTGTTTAGACAAATAAATCACATTTATCTTGTCGTTCTTTCTTAGTCAGTTACTTAGCAAGGTATTTGGAGCAGTTACGCTTCCAATACCCATCTTCAATACATTGGAAACATTTTCCTATGTTTGAAGAATGTGTCTTGAGAACACCAGGAGCTTTGCCCTTCCTCCTGTTTCTCTTCCTCTTCTGAATAATCTCATTACTCATAGAAGCAGACTCAGGCTTACACCCTGACGCCAACCTCTTAAGGAATTTCTTCGAAGTGACAACATTTGCCTCCTTCTCTATTCCTTTGGAAGTGTACAAATACTGTTAAGCCTGAAACTCATTGATGAAAGCACCGTTTACTTCCGCCGCATTAAAGTGGACAATCATGTTAAGGACAAGCTCCCTAACAGAGGTATCCTCCACTATGCGAGAGTTATAAACGAACTTGAGGGCTTCATTACGAAGTGATGAAGACGTCTGTCCACCATCGCTTGTAATGAATGATTTTCTTCGCGGAAACCATAACCTCATGCCTCTTGGCCAAAACATCTAACATGCTTGCCAAGATATAGACTCGAGCTTTATCATTAGCCCTAATGCATCCATCGTATGCCACTCGAACACTTTGAGAAGCATTCGAGCCAGGAGTGGGAGGACATTCCTCCGTTAAGACAAACCTTAGGTCGTGCAGAACCAGAATCATATTCATGTTCGACTTCCAAGTCCCGTAATCTTCTCCGGTCAATTTGTCGTGAGATAACAACTAAATAAACGAGCTCGACATGCTGAAAAGGATGTAAATCTATTAGTGAAACGATTTTAACCTATTTAAACCAATTAAAAAAAACTTTAGCAGTAAATAAAATACCCAAACTCTTTTTTTACTAGCTACGATACTTAAGTAAGTCAGAATGGTCGCTGTCGTAGTGTTAGTCGAGCACTCCTTTACTAAATCAAGACATTCTTGACTAAATGCTAATTCCAGAATAACTCATATTCCACTAGAATCTTAGTTATCGTTTTTGGTCTGGATTTACTGACACCTTAGCAAATCTCGTAAGTGTGACCCTCCATTTTTAGAATGCACAGGACGGCCTCAACAGTGCAACCGTAGGGAATGTCGGAGTTGAGAATGGCCCTGTGTTTCTCTATCCATAAATGGTGACTGAGGTGTTCGATCTCTCATGCCCCGCCCTCCGTAGGGATCGGTTCCTCCAGGGGCCACCTTGCAGGCGAAACATGGGAATCTCACGGTTCAATCCAATGGAGGAGACCACAGGAAGCACCTACGCACTTCCTTCTCCCACTTACTATAGACACTTACTCCATTCACCTTGATATTGAAAGTTGCAAACACCATCAGAAAGAGGGATGCTCTATTGACATCACGAGGCCCTGCAAAATTCTCACGTTGTGAACTTTAGGGAGTGCGTAGCAGGAGAGGGATATATCATATATTCCTTCTCAACACTTCTACTAAGCATCGTAAGACGTTGTTTAGGGTAAATACTCAGGTTTTATCCGGCTAAGAAAATAAAACCTTAAGTCTAGGCAAACTATTTACCTGATATGTCTAGGTTATTAACAGATTATTAACCTCACACCTCACACGCATGCTCATAAAGCTTGGTTAACTGTACTCAAGTACCGATTAGTCCCTAGGTATGAGGTGATCCGTCAATTCATTTTCCTCCAACCTTAGACATGATTTCACCGGGTGAGTTTCTCATAACCTTAGCATTTACGAGATATCGGCCTATTTTATCTAATAAAATAGATCGAACCATTTAACCCTAAATGAGCATGCCACTTATCTTTGTTATAGATTTTAAAAGTCTAAGTCATTTTTACAACGCTTGCAAAAGCAGACTTTCTATAACAACGCTTCTCAAACATACATTCTCTAAGGCATGACAAGTTGAATATTTAACTTCATAATCAATATAACACTTATATCGATTCTGCTCTTAAACATACAACTCCTAATTCATAAATTAATATAACACTTATATTAATTTTTATGAATTAAGCATGCACCCTATACATTATAACAATTATAACATACAATATGCATAAAACTAATGTTGGAAGCTTAAATTTCATAATTAATATATTCTATTAAACAACAACATCCAATTCATGAATTAATATAACTCTTATATTAATACTCATGAATTAAACATGCATATACATTATAACACTTATAACATACAATATGCATAAAACTAGGCCAACTTATGTTGTATGTTCAATTTCATAATTAATCTAACGCTTATATTAATTATTCTATTAAACTAACAACATATAATTCATGAATTAATATAACCTTTATATCAATACTCATGAATTCCGAAATATGCATATTATATATTATAACACTTATAACATATTTTCTATGCATGGAACATACTTCCCACGGTGGAATTTTAAATCTATATGGCATACGTTATGCACATACAAACATGGATTTTAATTAAAACATACATTCACAATGCATAATTAATTAAACACACTAAAGTGGATCGATTTTGGCATTAATCAAGCAATAACTATTTTAATACAAGCTTGATCAACAAGCTAAGTCTTGAGCGGACTTCAAACTCTTCGCACTGCCTTTGACAAGTTTGCTCCCCCGAATGCTACGGCCAATTTCTCTTCGAGATTCTCTTCGTATTGCCTAGAACGAGTTTGAACTAACACCGAACATTTCGGCCAGCTCAAAAACTCGAGTTTCTTTCACAAAGAAACCTATATGGACTATAATGACTCTAAAAATACATAATCTTCAGCACACATTAAAGCCCATACATTCTCGGGCAATTACAAATAATGAAATTCAAATAGAAACGATGCCAAAATCGATATTCACTTTAGACGCCAATTCAGAAACAATTTCTAAATTAAAATACCCACCATCTTAAATTGATGCAAATTGAGTTAATCACAAAATCGCTCTGATACCAATTGATGGAGCGATATACGCAGCGGAAGCGATATTGGATCAATGATACTTTAATTTCATCAATTTAACAATTAGAAAACATGCTCAAACGACGGAAATTAAGAAAAATAGAAAACATACCCTTGAAGTTCTACTTTTCTTCGAGTTCCACCGGCCGTTCCTCGTCACGGTCTCTTGGAATTTCTTCTCACGAAAGCGCCGAGGACCACCCCAGGTAGTCCCACTATCCTCGGCGTCGAGCAACGGAGTTGTGGGACTCCGTTACAAAAGAAAAGAAAGTAAAAGAAATGAAGAAGATAGAATGGCCAGAGGGCAGAAGGACTTGAGATCTCTTGAAGAATACAGAATGTAAAAACCCATCACATGAGTTTTTTTTTTTTTTTCTAAAAAAAACTTCCGTCAATATACTTAAAACTTCAAAAAAGAAGTTATATGAACATCTTCATTTTTTCAAACCCATTTCCACTTTTGGTGCCTTTTGATTTGTTTTTTTATTTTCTTATTTTTTTTTTTAACAAAACAGATTAGTTTAGGACACTTGCTTAAAATGCAAGTGTCCACTCTCATATATATATATATATATATATATATATATATATTATTTATGTAAAATTAATTTTAAATAACTATAATATATATAATTTATTAATTAAACTTTTTAATTAATAAATTTAATATATATATATATATATATATATTTTAATTAATTAAACTTTTTAATTAATTAATATTATTTAATTTAATATCAAATATTAATTAAATAATAAGACTAATCCCGGTTTTTCGAAAACCGACATTTTGCACATGAATCGTATTCATGTTTTAGACCATTCTCATATTTAAATCATATTTAAATATGTCCATCATTCTTCCAAAAACCCAATTTGAACAATTCAAATTTTTTTTCTTTTTCTCTTATACTGTTGCACGACGTTATCCGAGCTAGCCAGGAGAACCTAAAGGACCTACAGATCATGAGCTCCAACGATACGAGATTATCCGGATAAAACTCTTTTAACCCGAATCAATCAACTTTCGCTAACCCCCAGAGACTCCACTATAGTCCGAGGGTTGCACTCTCCTCACTGTAGATATATTATGTCCTCTAGATATAAGCGTCATGGGCAAGTCGACCCTTCAAAGGTTGTTCGTAATCACAGTCGGGTCATTTAAACCGTTTAACCCCTGCATTACGTCTTGTTCCTTAAGTACCACTAACACCTCTAATGAACAATAGATTTGTGTTTCAACCAACAAATCAATTAACCCTCTCTGATCAGGAGAGGGTGAGCGCTCATTGTTCAAGCCCCAGATTCAGCTATTAAGGGAACAACCTATCTACTAACCCTGAAGAGCGGGTTAAGAGTGAATTTCATCTTACTACACTATGTCCCCAGCTACCTATTGGACTTTATCCTTGAGATGATAAGTTATTGAGTCGGCGCTAATGGGCCACTCTCACCCGTACAAGTCTAAGGATACTGTCTAATAAGTAGAAGTTCATAGTAAGCTCAGGATTTAGATCGAGCTACCTAGGCCAACAGTTTGAAATAGTCGGTCTCTTCAGTAAACGGTGTTATAAAGAGAGAGCGACTTTTTCGTGGTTTAGTCTTATGCAAACTCATTGCACAGGACGCCCCCGCTCGCACATCTCCATGTGAAACGATTCGGATCACATCATTTTGTATATGATGGCAGTTCTGAACTGCCATCTTAGGTATATGATGGCGGTTTTACGACCACCCTCTAAAGTGGTGCCATCTTAGGGGTATGATGGCGGTTATCTTTTAATGGCGGTTACAAACCGCCATCGTAGGCATAAGATGGCGGTTCAAACCGCCATCGTAGGGATAAGATGACGGTTACAAACTGCCATCTTAGGGATAAGATGACGGCTACAAACCGCCATCTTAGGGTTAAGATGGCGGTTACAAACCGCCATTGTAAGGATACGATGGCAATTTTAAACCGCCATTGTAAGTTCTTTTAATGACGGGCTTAAACCGTCACTGAAAGTACTTTTGATGACGGACAAAAAATCATTATTTCGCCCCCAGATGCAAACAATATAATGCCGTGTTGTTTCAGTGACGTTGCATAACTGACATTCTGCTAATTCGATGAATACAATGTTAAATGTGGAATAAACTAGAATTCTAGTCATTTGATTCAGAACAACAAAATATTTCATATTACATCCAAAATTGCTACAAAAACTATCATAGTTCCTGAAAAGAGTCTAAATACAAAGTACAGTACCCATATTTCATATTTACATCCAAAATTGGCACAAAAGTTACAAAGTACACTACTTTACCCAAATGCGAAGCTTGCAACATGATATACCCATTCTATTGTACTGCGTCGAGTTCTTCTCGTGTAAATGACTTCTTACTATATATTAAACTACACGAAAACAAAAGATAAATATTATGACTAAATGAAAAAAAATACAATGTATATGTAAAAATATAACTAGCTAGTTTTTTCACATACGTTAGGAGAATATATATACACGCCCTAGTGTAATTCCTCTTATCCTTCCGAGCATCTTCTTCCCCTTGTACACACGCCCTAGTGTAGTTCCCGCACCATCTTGCGAACGTGTTCATTCAAAGCTAATTCTGGAAATAGTTCAATCAATAGACATCCAACAACCTGTTACGAAAATTGTTCAATCAATTAACTTTAGACTAAGTAGATAATGCATTTTCTTAGAAACATTCAGATTCCACATTGCCAAAACAAAGAAGAAATTTAAGAGAAAACAAGCTAACAAATGCTTGTTCTGTGATAAAAATGATAGAAATGAGAGAAAACAAACAATTAGAAAGAGAAAACTCCCAAACACCCCGTTTGATTTCTGTGACACTTGTTCTTGTTTCACAAACTGATCAGAAGAAGAAGACAAGAAGATTAAGACTGGTCCTTTGTATAGTCACTAAGGAAGCTCCTGACACTGCTAAAATGGTTCCCACACATTTGGCTTTCCCACTACTTTTCTTCAAATCAAGCTTCTCCATTCTAAAAACCCATATCAGAATTCTTATCAATTTCAACACAAAACAACCAAAACCCTAAAACCATTATCCCAAATCGATTTTTGGAGGAGACCGCCTACAATGTGAGAAAACTGAAGAAATGTCTAGAAATTGTATCCAAGGGTTTTATTATTAGGGGCATGCAAATTTGCAAATCTATATTATTCAACAATTATTATGAGGCAGACACATTGTGGCGTCTATTGAATAGTAGTTTTTCGTATAATTAGAGTATAATTAAATTACCTGAAAACAACTGCAAGCAAGAAGGTGAAAATGGGGATGAGATTTGCCATTGCTGATAAAAGAGCTGGAGAGCTGTACTTTATGCCTGTATATACCAAAATCTTACCCACACTTCTAATCATAACAACATTTAACAACTTTCCGGGAAAAAGAGAAAATATTGAGAGAGAGAAGAAAATAATATAAATTATGTTACCCATTTAGCCCAAGGAGAAAGAAGCCAAGGATCATAGAAAAGGATAAAGGAGCATGTTTGTCTCTGCATAATTATTATTTGATCAAGGGTAGAGTCAGAAATTTTCATAAAAAAGAAGTAAAATTTTACATTATTCTATCTCTCAATTCTAATTTCTAAAACATTTAAAAGGAACAAATTCGAGAGAAAAAAACTTTAAAATCTCGATTCTTAAAATAATTCTTATAATCTAAGACGAAGTAAAAAGAACACTTCAGAAGTCTTCATCAAACTTCTTAATAAGGAAGAGACTAATTCCATATAAGTAAATAAAAATAAGATGCAATGTCAAACTAACCATGACATGAAAAGATTCACTTTTATTCAGATAACTTAAATGCATTGTTCAAACCAAAAAACTGAAATTAATAAAAGCTATAAAAACAAAGGAATACCTTTGAATGAGATTTTTAAGACCTGCGTGACTTCCTTTAATAGAATCCATATGCAATACATGGTACTTTCATCGACTTCATCGGGTCTTCATCTGTAACAAGACAGAAGTTATGATTTATGGGGAGACACATATTGGCCCAATGAATGAAGAATCAATGAAATTTCTCTCTTCTCAAAACTTACCGCTATATCTAGCCACTTCACCAGGATGGCATATGACCATTAAGCTCCAATGAAGACTGTTATAACAAACATATATAAAGTTGAAAAAGATACCTACTTCTAGTGATGTTTAGCTTATCACAGAAAGCAAAAGTCTGGGTTATGTTTGAAATTGGCTCCCTTCAGTAGTGTTCCCCCAAGACAAACGTTTGCCAAGCTTCTATAAAATCACCATTCGAATCGAATCTCAAATTTTATCTACATACTTTTTTCAGCAACAAACATATTAACAGTTAAATCAAACTAACAGAAGAACCTCATCCTTAGAGGTAGTGACAATCATTAATCATTAATATTAATTGTTCATCTGATAATACATGAAATAATATGCATCATCACACAAATTAATAATAAAAAAAACTGTAAAAGTGCATCAGAGAGATTCCCAACGACAAATCGTCATCCTCATAGAGAGTGCTGATGTCCCTGTCTATTTTATCATCACTTGCACAATACTAAATAAATCACACAAACAATGAAAACAAAACCCCAACAAAAATCAGTCGCAATTTCAAGAGAAATCAACAGATCCAGAGATCGATCATTAAAAGAAATTGTAATGTAGGGAAGATGATTGTTGAAAATTCAATGGGAGATGAATCACAACTGCCCACCTTCCAACAAAAAGTTCCATACCTACTTCATATGTAGCGCCACTGATTGGAGCGTCGTCGCTGAAACGAGGGAGGGGTCGTCGCCGTGTTCACGCAAGCTCGGGGTTGCACCGCTGATGTTCGTCGGAGGGGTGACGCGTAGCAGATCTGGCGTGGGCTGTCGGAATCACACCGTCGTCTGCTTGCGGGTGATAGCGATCGCCGAACGCCGTCGAGGTGGGTGTTGCGGCTGCGCAGATCTGGATCTGTCGTGGTAAAGCCGCCGCTCGCCGCCGCGCTTGTCGGAGGTGGGACATCGCCGCCGCGCTAAGGGATCGTCGAGCGTACGCTTGGGGACGAAGGACCGCTGCCTTTCTTTGCTCGTCGCGTCGCCGGCGTGGATGAGAAGTCGTCGAAGGTCGCTTGCGCCACTCGTCTGAGGAGAAGGAGACGACATCGCCTATGTCGTTGGCCGGATGTGGGATTCGCCAAAAATTGGAGGTTGATGGAGAGAGTGAGGGGGTTGGTTGTGCGGCTAAACGTGGGGAGAAGATTGACAAAAAAAAAAGTTAGGGATTTTGTTTCCTTTTTGTTTTAATTCTTTTTTTTTTAATTTTTAAATAAACCGCCCTTATATGTTTAATTTTCGAAAAAATAAAAAACAATTCTAAAAACCGCCCTCGTAGGGTCTCCTCCCTTTTCTAACTGTCATCTTAGGTGGAATTTGTTGTTGTTCATCTGATAATACATGAAATAATATGCATCATCACACAAATTAATAATAAAAAAAACTGTAAAAGTGCATCAGAGAGATTCCCAACGACAAATCGTCATCCTCATAGAGAGTGCTGATGTCCCTGTCTATTTTATCATCACTTGCACAATACTAAATAAATCACACAAACAATGAAAACAAAACCCCAACAAAAATCAGTCGCAATTTCAAGAGAAATCAACAGATCCAGAGATCGATCATTAAAAGAAATTGTAATGTAGGGAAGATGATTGTTGAAAATTCAATGGGAGATGAATCACAACTGCCCACCTTCCAACAAAAAGTTTCATACCTACTTCATATGTAGCGCCACTGATTGGAGCGTCGTCGCTGAAACGAGGGAGGGGTCGCCGCCGTGTTCACGCAAGCTCGGGGTTGCACCGCTGATGTTCGTCGGAGGGGTGACGCGTAGCAGATCTGGCGTGGGCTGTCGGAATCACACCGTCGTCTGCTTGCGGGTGATAGCGATCGCCGAACGCCGTCGAGGTGGGTGTTGCGGCTGCGCAGATCTGGATCTGTCGTGGTAAAGCCGCCGCTCGCCGCCGCGCTTGTCGGAGGTGGGACATCGCCGCCGCGCTAAGGGATCGTCGAGCGTACGCTTGGGGACGAAGGACCGCTGCCTTTCTTTGCTCGTCGCGTCGCCGGCGTGGATGAGAAGTCGTCGAAGGTCGCTTGCGCCACTCGTCTGAGGAGAAGGAGACGACATCGCCTATGTCGTTGGCCGGATGTGGGATTCGCCAAAAATTGGAGGTTGATGGAGAGAGTGAGGGGGTTGGTTGTGCGGCTAAACGTGGGGAGAAGATTGACAAAAAAAAAAGTTAGGGATTTTGTTTCCTTTTTGTTTTAATTCTTTTTTTTTTAATTTTTAAATAAACCGCCCTTATATGTTTAATTTTCGAAAAAATAAAAAACAATTCTAAAAACCGCCCTCGTAGGGTCTCCTCCCTTTTCTAACTGTCATCTTAGGTGGAATTTGTTGTTGTTCATCTGATAATACATGAAATAATATGCATCATCACACAAATTAATAATAAAAAAAACTGTAAAAGTGCATCAGAGAGATTCCCAACGACAAATCGTCATCCTCATAGAGAGTGCTGATGTCCCTGTCTATTTTATCATCACTTGCACAATACTAAATAAATCACACAAACAATGAAAACAAAACCCCAACAAAAATCAGTCGCAATTTCAAGAGAAATCAACAGATCCAGAGATCGATCATTAAAAGAAATTGTAATGTAGGGAAGATGATTGTTGAAAATTCAATGGGAGATGAATCACAACTGCCCACCTTCCAACAAAAAGTTTCATACCTACTTCATATGTAGCGCCACTGATTGGAGCGTCGTCGCTGAAACGAGGGAGGGGTCGCCGCCGTGTTCACGCAAGCTCGGGGTTGCACCGCTGATGTTCGTCGGAGGGGTGACGCGTAGCAGATCTGGCGTGGGCTGTCGGAATCACACCGTCGTAGAAAAGGATAAAGGAGCATGTTTGTCTCTGCATAATTATTATTTGATCAAGGGTAGAGTCAGAAATTTTCATAAAAAAGAAGTAAAATTTTACATTATTCTATCTCTCAATTCTAATTTCTAAAACATTTAAAAGGAACAAATTCGAGAGAAAAAAACTTTAAAATCTCGATTCTTAAAATAATTCTTATAATCTAAGACGAAGTAAAAAGAACACTTCAGAAGTCTTCATCAAACTTCTTAATAAGGAAGAGACTAATTCCATATAAGTAAATAACAATAAGATGCAATGTCAAACTAACCATGACATGAAAAGATTCACTTTTATTCGGATAACTTAAATCCATTGTTCAAACCAATAAACTGAAATTAATAAAAGCTATAAAAACAAAGGAATACCTTTGAATGAGATTTTTAAGACCTGCGTGACTTCCTTTAATAGAATCCATATGCAATACATGGTACTTTCATCGACTTCATCGGGTCTTCATCTGTAACAAGACAGAAGTTATGATTTATGGGAGACACATATTGGCCCAATGAATGAAGAATCAATGAAATTTCTCTCTTCTCAAAACTTACCGCTATATCTAGCCACTTCACCAGGATGGCATATGACCATTAAGCTCCAATGAAGACTGTTATAACAAACATATATAAAGTTGAAAAAGATACCTACTTCCAGTGATGTTTAGCTTATCACAGAAAGCAAAAGTCTGGGTTATGTTTGAAATTGGCTCCCTTCAGTAGTGTTCCCCCAAGACAAACGTTTGCCAAGCTTCTATAAAATCACCATTCGAATCGAATCTCAAATTTTATCTACATACTTTTTTCAGCAACAAACATATTAACAGTTAAATCAAACTAACAGAAGAACCTCATCCTTAGAGGTAGTGACAATCATTAATCATTAATATTAATTGTTCATCTGATAATACATGAAATAATATGCATCATCACACAAATTAATAATAAAAAAAACTGTAAAAGTGCATCAGAGAGATTCCCAACGACAAATCGTCATCCTCATAGAGAGTGCTGATGTCCCTGTCTATTTTATCATCACTTGCACAATACTAAATAAATCACACAAACAATGAAAACAAAACCCCAACAAAAATCAGTCGCAATTTCAAGAGAAATCAACAGATCCAGAGATCGATCATTAAAAGAAATTGTAATGTAGGGAAGATGATTGTTGAAAATTCAATGGGAGATGAATCACAACTGCCCACCTTCCAACAAAAAGTTCCATACCTACTTCATATGTAGCGCCACTGATTGGAGCGTCGTCGCTGAAACGAGGGAGGGGTCGCCGCCGTGTTCACGCAAGCTCGGGGTTGCACCGCTGATGTTCGTCGGAGGGGTGACGCGTAGCAGATCTGGCGTGGGCTGTCGGAATCACACCGTCGTCTGCTTGCGGGTGATAGCGATCGCCGAACGCCGTCGAGGTGGGTGTTGCGGCTGCGCAGATCTGGATCTGTCGTGGTAAAGCCGACGCGCTTGTCGGAGGTGGGACATCGCCGCCGCGCTAAGGGATCGTCGAGCGTACGCTGTGGGACGAAGGACCGCTGCCTTTCTTTGCTCGTCGCGTCGCCGGCGTGGATGAGAAGTCGTCGAAGGTCGCTTTCGCCACTCGTCTGAGGAGAAGGAGACGACATCGCCTATGTCTTTGGCCGGATGTGGGATTCGCCAAAAATTGGAGGTTGATGGAGAGAGTGAGGGGGTTGGTTGTGCGGCTAAACGTGGGGAGAAGATTGACAAAAAAAAAAGTTAGGGATTTTGTTTCCTTTTTGTTTTAATTCTTTTTTTTTTTAATTTTTCAATAAACCGCCCTTATATGTTTAATTTTCGAAAAAATAAAAAACAATTCTAAAAATCGCCCTCGTAGGGTCTCCTCCCTTTCCTAACTGTCATCTTAGGTAGAATTTGTTGTTGTTCATCTGATAATACATGAAATAATATGCATCATCACACAAATTAATAATAAAAAAAACGGTAAAAGTGCATCAGAGAGATTCCCAACGACAAATCGTCATCCTCATAGAGAGTGCTGATGTCCCTGTCTATTTTATCATCACTTGCACAATACTAAATAAATCACACAAACAATGAAAACAAAACCCCAACAAAAATCAGTCGCAATTTCAAGAGAAATCAACAGATCCAGAGATCGATCATTAAAAGAAATTGTAATGTAGGGAAGATGATTGTTGAAAATTCAATGGGAGATGAATCACAACTGCCCACCTTCCAACAAAAAGTTCCATACCTACTTCATATGTAGCGCCACTGATTGGAGCGTCGTCGCTGAAACGAGGGAGGGGTCGCCGCCGTGTTCACGCAAGCTCGGGGTTGCACCGCTGATGTTCGTCGGAGGGGTGACGCGTAGCAGATCTGGCGTGGGCTGTCGGAATCACACCGTCGTAGAAAAGGATAAAGGAGCATGTTTGTCTCTGCATAATTATTATTTGATCAAGGGTAGAGTCAGAAATTTTCATAAAAAAGAAGTAAAATTTTACATTATTCTATCTCTCAATTCTAATTTCTAAAACATTTAAAAGGAACAAATTCGAGAGAAAAAAACTTTAAAATCTCGATTCTTAAAATAATTCTTATAATCTAAGACGAAGTAAAAAGAACACTTCAGAAGTCTTCATCAAACTTCTTAATAAGGAAGAGACTAATTCCATATAAGTAAATAAAAATAAGATGCAATGTCAAACTAACCATGACATGAAAAGATTCACTTTTATTCGGATAACTTAAATCCATTGTTCAAACCAATAAACTGAAATTAATAAAAGCTATAAAAACAAAGGAATACCTTTGAATGAGATTTTTAAGACCTGCGTGACTTCCTTTAATAGAATCCATATGCAATACATGGTACTTTCATCGACTTCATCGGGTCTTCATCTGTAACAAGACAGAAGTTATGATTTATGGGAGACACATATTGGCCCAATGAATGAAGAATCAATGAAATTTCTCTCTTCTCAAAACTTACCGCTATATCTAGCCACTTCACCAGGATGGCATATGACCATTAAGCTCCAATGAAGACTGTTATAACAAACATATATAAAGTTGAAAAAGATACCTACTTCCAGTGATGTTTAGCTTATCACAGAAAGCAAAAGTCTGGGTTATGTTTGAAATTGGCTCCCTTCAGTAGTGTTCCCCCAAGACAAACGTTTGCCAAGCTTCTATAAAATCACCATTCGAATCGAATCTCAAATTTTATCTACATACTTTTTTCAGTAACAAACATATTAACAGTTAAATCAAACTAACAGAAGAACCTCATCCTTAGAGGTAGTGACAATCATTAATCATTAATATTAATTGTTCATCTGATAATACATGAAATAATATGCATCATCACACAAATTAATAATAAAAAAAACTGTAAAAGTGCATCAGAGAGATTCCCAACGACAAATCGTCATCCTCATAGAGAGTGTTGATGTCCCTGTCTATTTTATCATCACTTGCACAATACTAAATAAATCACACAAACAATGAAAACAAAACCCCAACAAAAATCAGTCGCAATTTCAAGAGAAATCAACAGATCCAGAGATCGATCATTAAAAGAAATTGTAATGTAGGGAAGATGATTGTTGAAAATTCAATGGGAGATGAATCACAACTCCCCACCTTCCAACAAAAAGTTCCATACCTACTTCATATGTAGCGCCACTGATTGGAGCGTCGTCGCTGAAACGAGGGAGGGGTCGCCGCCGTGTTCACGCAAGCTCGGGGTTGCACCGCTGATGTTCGTCGGAGGGGTGACGCGTAGCAGATCTGGCGTGGGCTGTCGGAATCACACCGTCGTCTGCTTGCGGGTGATAGCGATCGCCGAACGCCGTCGAGGTGGGTGTTGCGGCTGCGCAGATCTGGATCTGTCGTGGTAAAGCCGCCGCTCGCCGCCGCGCTAAGGGATCGTCGAGCGTACGCTTGGGGACGAAGGACCGCTGCCTTTCTTTGCTCGTCGTGTCGCCGGCGTGGATGAGAAGTCGTCGAAGGTCGCTTGCGCCACTCGTCTGAGGAGAAGGAGACGACATCGCCTATGTCGTTGGCCGGATGTGGGATTCGCCAAAAATTGGAGGTTGATGGAGAGACTAAGGGGGTTGGTTGTGCGGCTAAACGTGGGGAGAAGATTGACAAAAAAAAAAAGTTAGGGATTTTGTTTCCTTTTGGTTTTAATTCTTTTTTTTTTAATTTTTCAATAAACCGCCCTTATATGTTTAATTTTCGAAAAAATAAAAAACAATTCTAAAAACCGCCCTCGTAGGGTCTCCTCCCTTTTCTAACTATCATCTTAGGTGGAATTTGTTGTTGTTCATCTGATAATGCATGAAATAATATGCATCATCACACAAATTAATAATAAAAAAAACTGTAAAAGTGCATCAGAGAGATTCCCAACGACAAATCGTCATCCTCATAGAGAGTGTTGATGTCCCTGTCTATTTTATCATCACTTGCACAATACTAAATAAATCACACAAACAATGAAAACAAAACCCCAACAAAAATCAGTCGCAATTTCAAGAGAAATCAACAGATCCAGAGATCGATCATTAAAAGAAATTGTAATGTAGGGAAGATGATTGTTGAAAATTCAATGGGAGATGAATCACAACTGCCCACCTTCCAACAAAAAGTTCCATACCTACTTCATATGTAGCGCCACTGATTGGAGCGTCGTCGCTGAAACGAGGGAGGGGTCGCCGCCGTGTTCACGCCAGCTCGGGGTTGCACCGCTGATGTTCGTCGTAGGGTCTCCTCCCTTTTCTAACTGTCATCTTAGGTGGAATTTGTTGTAGTGGTATTGGTCATTGGTATATATTAACGCAAACACGTTTCACTTTATTCCAGTAAACTCTTTTACTGAATAAAACTAACAACTCTTTATTCTAAATAGACAATTTACAAACATAACTGTTTACAAACCACGAGTTTTAGAACATAAAACCCAACAATATCGTCTACGTATAAGACTAAGAAAGCTACAACAGTATTGACTACTTTCTTGTAGACACAAGGTTCGTCAATATTTTGTTCAAAGCCATAAGATTGAATCGTTGTATCAAACCTTATATTCCAGGATCTAGATGCTTGTTTCAACCCATAAATGGATCGATTAAGCTTGCAAACCTTTTGCTCTTGACCCTGAATTATGAATCCCTCTGGTTGAGTCATATAGATACTCTCCTCAAGATTACCATTCAGAAAGGAAGTCTTGACATCCATTTTCCAGATTTCATAATCATAAAATGCGGCAATGGACAATAGTATTCTAATCGACTTTAACATGGCAACAGGAGAAAAAGTTTCTTCATAGTCCACCCCTTCTCGTTGGGAATAACCTTTTGCCACAAGTCGAGCCTTAACAGTTTGCACCTTGCCGGCTTGGTCTCGTTTCCTCTTGTAGATCCACTTGCAACCGATAGGTCTTTCACTATCTTGTTGGTCTACAAGATCTCAGACTAAATTGAAGTACATAGACTCCATTTCGAGATCCATGGCTTTAAGCCACTACTTCTTGTCTATGTCATCCATTTCCTGTTTAAAGGTCAATGGATCATCAATGCCATCATCAGGTATGACGACTTGAGTTTCAGACAAACCTAAGTAGCGATCGAATTGTCTAACATCCCACCCACTACGTCGAGGCTTTATCAACTCTTGAGAAGGACTAGCCTGATCAACAACCTTTGTTGATCCATCTGTAGCTTTCCTAGAAAGTTCGGTCAAAACAATTTTGCTCGAAGGTTGATGATCTTTCATGTGGTCTTCCTCTAAGAATGTGGCATTAGTTGATACTAGTATTTTGTCCTCGTGTGGATCGTAAAAAAGACCATATTTCGTTTCCTTGGGGTAACCTACAAATAGACACAATTTTGAACGATGTTCCAAATTCTTTGGACTGGGTACTAGCACATGTGTCGGACACCCCCAAATTCTGAAGTGACGTAAACTACTTTTACGCCCTCTCCATAACTCATAAAGTGTTTCAGAAACACTCTTAGAGGCAACCATGTTCAAAATATACACAGCAGCCTCTACTGCATATCCCCAAAACGAACTAGGCAGTTGAGCATAACTCATCATAGATCGAACCATGTCTAACAAGGTTCTATTTCTCCTCTCGGACACACTGTTCTGCTGCGGTTTTCCGGCGCTGAGAGTTAGGATACTATTCCATGTTCTATCATATAGTCCTGGAATCTTGTATCCATATACTCTTCACCTCGATCAGATCAGAGTGTTTTTATCGTTTGACTTAATTGTTCTCAACCTCTGCCTTATACTCTTTGAACTTTTCAAGAGCTACGGACTTATGATGCATTAGGTAAAGATAGTCGTACCTTGAATAATCATCAATGAAGCTGATGAAATATTCATACCCTCCTCGTGCTTTGACATTCAAAGGACCACAGAGATCTGAATGCACGATTTCTACAGGTTCTTTGGACCTATGACCTTTTTCAGAAAAAGATCGTTTAGTCATTTTACTCTCAAGACAAGACTCACATGGAGGTAAATAGTTGTCCTATAAACGATTTAGGAGACCACTCATGACCAATCTCCCAATCCTATTGAGAATAATGTGCCCTAGTCTCAAGTGCCAAAGATAGGTACTTAGAGAAACCTTCTGCCTTTTAGTTTGAGTTTCAGCTGTTTTAAACATTTTAGTGTTCAAAATAGCTTTGGCTTCAGTTGGTCTTAACACATACAATTTGTTTTCAAGTTTCGCAGAACAAATACGTACACCTATTTTGCTAATGAACGCTTCATTATGTACAAAAGATATTTTATACAACTGTTCAAGTAAACATGATATAAAGACAAGGTTCCTTTTGAAGTTAGGAACCAATAATACATTTTCAAGTAAAATAAAACTATCTCTATACAACAACTTTACAACTCTCACTGCTTTAGCTGAGACAACCTCTCTAGTTCCAACTCTGAGAGTTATCTCTCCTCGAGAAAGTGGCTGCCAGAAACTAGTTTCTTGAAAAGAAGAATAAACATAGTTAGTGGCTCCTGCATCAAATATCCAGGTATGACAATCATGTTCCACTAAACTTGTTTTGACAACAAATAAATCATATTTACCTTGTCTTTCCTTCTCATCCTTTTTCTCTGCAAGGTACTTTGGGCAATTGTGTTTCCAGTGCCCATCTACACCGCAATGGAAACATTTTCCTTTGTATGCCGACGTAGTCTTGCTCTTGCCAGCAGTAGGTTGTTTACCCTTCCTTTTATCTTTCTTCTTCATTTGAATACTTTTATTCTTAATAGAAAAAATTTCAGACTTACTCCATGAAGACGACCCCTTTTGGAATTTCCTAGAAGTGACAACGTTTGCCTCCTTCTCTTTTCCTTTGGAGGTGTGCAGAGATTGATAAGTCTTCAACTCGTTGAGCAGATAAGTCAAATTATACTCTATCTTGTTCGTTACCATATTGGTTCTGAACTGTAGGAAGCTCTTCGGAAGAGATTCCATGATAAAGGTAACTTGACTTTTCTCGTCAATAGAAGCTTCGTTTACTTCCGTCAGATTGAAGTGGACCATCATGTTAAGGACATGCTCCCTAACAGAGGTTCCCTCCTTCATGCGAGAGTTATAAACGAATTTGAGGGCTTCATGACGAAGCGATGAGGACAGTTGTCCAAACATCGTCTGTAATGCATCCATGATTCCCTTAGCGGAAACCATAACTTCATGCTTCTTAGCCAAGACATCAGATATGCTTGCTAAGATATAGACTCGGGCTTTATCATTAGCCCTTGACCATTTTTCATATGCTTCTTGAACAGTTCGAGTTGCATTCGAGCTAGGAGGGGGAGGACAATCCTCCGTTAAGACGAACCTAAGATCATCAAGAACGAGAATCGTATTAAATTTCGATTTCCAGGTTGCGTAGTTCTCGCCAGTTAACTTATCGGAAGCTAAGAGCTGAATGAAAGAGCTAGACATGCTGAAAAGAGAATGAAATCTATTAGTGAAACGATTTTAACCTATTTAAAAATCAATCAAGAATTTAGCAAAGAATAATAATGTACCCAAAACTCATTATTAATTTGCAACAATACTTCAGTGAGTCAGAATCGTCGCTACCGAGGGGCCGTCGAGTACTCCTTCACTAAACCAAGACAATCTTGACTAAATGTTAATACCAGAATATCTCATATTCCTATAGCATCTTAGTTATTGTTGTTTGGTCAAACTTTACTAACTCGTTAGCAAAACTAGTAAGTGTGACCCTCCATTTTTAGAATTCATAGGACGACCCCAACAGTGCAACCGAAGGGAATGTCAGTGTTGGGAATGAACCTATGTTTATTTATCCATAAATGGTGATTGAGATGTTCTGATTCCTATGAAACGACCCTCCGAATGGACGGTGCCACTAAGAGCAACCAGCAAACGAAACAAGGGAATCTCAAGGTTCAATCCAATGGAGGAGACTGTAGGAAGTATTGACATACTTCCTGCTCCCACTTACTATAAATACTTTCTCCATCCACCCTGCTATTGAAAAATGAAAATGTCATCCGAAGGGGGATGCCCTATTGACATCACGAGGCCGAACATAATTCTCATGGTGTGAACTTCACGGGGAGCGTAGGAGGAGAGGGATATATCATATATTCCTTCTCAACACCTCTACTGAGTATTTTAAATAGTTTTAGGGTATATCTTACTCAGGCTTTATTCGGCTAAGACAATAAAACCTAAGTCTAGGTAAAACAAACTTTTACCTATGATGTCTAGGTGATAAACACTTTATTACATCACACCACTCATGCATGCTTATAAAGTCGGGTTAACTTTACTCAAGTACCGTATCGTCCCCAGGTAGGAGGTGTTCCGTAAACCGTTAGCTTAAATACCTTCAACCTTAGTCCAGGATGTCACCGGGTGAATTTCTTGTAACTTTGTCATTTACAAGATATCGACCTATTCATCTAATGAAACAGAACGATATTTCAACCCTAGGTGAGCATGCCTCTGTCTTTGTTATAGATTTTAATAGTTTATGCCAATTTTACAACACTTTGCAAAACTAAGACTAATTACAACAAACTACATGCTTCTCAAACATGCATATAACAATTATATAAACTAAGGTAAACTATGTTGGATGTTTAATTTCATAATTGGTATAACATTTATATCAATTATTCTATTAAGCAAACAACATCTAATTCATGAATTAATATAACTCTTATATCAATACTCATGAATTCCTAAACATGCATACTATATATTATAACACTTATAACATACTTTCAATGCATGAAGCATGCTTCCTATGGTGGGATTTTAAATCTATATGGCATATTTTATGGACATACAAAATAGAAATTTAATTAAAACATACATTCACAATACAAAATTAATTAAACACACTAAAGTGGACCGGTTTTGGCATCAAGCAAGCAATAACTATTTTATTACAAGCTAGAAGAACAAGCTAAGTCTTGAGCGGACTTCGAACTCTTCGTACCGCCTTAGACAAGCTCGCTCCCCCGAACACTTCGGTCAGTTTTTCTTCGTGCTTCCCTTCGAACCGCCCTGAACGAGTTTGAACTACCACCGAACACTTCGGCCAGCTCAAAACTCGATCTTATTTCATAAAGAAACCTATATGACTCTAATGACTCTAAAATAATACAGACTCTTCACCACACATTAAAGTCCATACATTCTCGGGCAATTACAAATAACGAAGCTGAATAAGAAACTCAAAATCGATGCCAGAACTGGAACACACATTTCAGACGCCCATCAAAAACAATTTCTAAATTAAAAGCTTAAATTGATGCAAATTGAGTGATCAAAGTACGCTCTGATACCATTTGATGGAGCGTATAACGCTGCTGAAGCGATTTGGATCGTTGATACTCAAATTTCTCATCAATTTAACAAAACAGAAACATGCTCAAAGTAATGAAATAGAAGAAATTAGAATATATACCTTTGTAGTTCTAAATTTTTTCAATTTCGCCATTGGAATCTACTCACGAACTCTTCGAGAACCATCTAAAGTAGTCCCGCTATCCTCCGGCCGAGCAACAGAATGGTGGGACTCTTTTGTGAGTGAGGTTGTGGTCCATATGTTGGAGAAATTGAGAGAGAGAATGACCGTCATTCATAAACAAATTTATCTCTCAAAACTAACATCCATTTATTTTCTCATCCATTTCTTTTCTCAGCAAGAACGAAAATCTCATTTTTCTCATCTCAGCAAGCAAAATAAAAACCTCATGTTTCTCATCTAATCAAGCAAAATGAAAAAATCGTTCCACTTTTTTTCTCTTTCACTTTTTTTTAATAAGTTTCTACAAACTTATGAATTAAGCAAATAACAAGGTTAGTTGTTGTCCATCATGGATGAAAGCATTAAAAAATATATATTATTTTATTATTTATTTTAAAATTAATTTATAATTAATTTATGATTAATTTTAAATAAATAATAATATATATTAAACTTTTTAATATATATTAATATATTATTTATTTAAAATTAATTCATAATTATTTTTAAATAAATATATTTTAATTAATTAAACTTTTTTAATTAATTAATATTATTTAATTCAATATCAAATATCAATTAAATAATAAGATTAATCTCGATTTTTCAAAAACTGACTTTTTGCACATAAATCTCTATTCATGTTTTAGACCGATCCCATATTTAAATCATATTTAAATATGTATACCTCGTTTCCAAAACCGAATTTCAATAACGTCAAATTCTTTTCTCTCACATTGTTACACGACTTTATCCGAGCTAGCCAGGAGAACCTAAAAGACCTACAGATCATGAGCTCCAACGATACGAGATTATCCGATTAAACTCTTTTAACCGACCTAATCAACACACATTAACTTCCAGAGATTCCACTAAAGTCCAAGGGTTGCACTCTCCTCACTGTAGATATATTGTGTCCTCTTGACATAATCATCATTAGTAAGTCGATCCTTCACAGGTCGTTCGTAATCACAGCGGGTCATTTATACCGTTTAACCCCTACATTACATCTTGTTCCTTAAGTACCACTGACACCTCTAATGAACAATTGATTTGTGGTCCAACCAGCAAATCAGATCCCTCTCGGGCCAAGAGAGGGTGGGTACCCTTGTTCAAGACTCGGAGTCAGCTATTAAGGGAACAACCTCTCTATTATCCCTAAAAGCGGGTAGGAGTGAATTTCGTCTTGCAAGACTATGTCCCCAACTATCTATTCGCTCTTTTCCTCAAGATGGTAGGCTTATTGAGTCGGCAAACTGGTCACTCTCACCCATGCAAGTCAAAGGGTAAGCTCGAATAAACAGGAGTTCATAACGAGCTCAGGATTGAGATCGAGTTACCTAGGTCATCATATGAAAAAGTCGGTCTCTTCATTAAACGGTGTTATAAAGAAAGAGCGACTTGATTTCTCGGTTCAATCTTGTGCAAACTCATTGCACAGGACGCCCTCACTCACACGTCTCCACATGAAACAATTCGGATCACATCGTTTTGTACAATACAAAGTGAGCCACATCCAATAGTGTTACCAGGATAAGGTACCCAGCCTTATCCATATACTATAGACCGCTTTGACTGTCTACTTGAACTTGATCCGCATTCATGTAATACACGAAGCTCAAGTACTCACATAGTCGCCATGGGTTCTTGTTATTGGCATAGGTTAATACAAACACAATTTCACTTTATTCAATAACAGCTTTACTGAATAAATCTCAATAACACTTTATTGCTAAATAGAATAATTACATTCAAGTTGTTTACAAACTACGAGTTTTATGACATAAAACCCAACATGCATGAGGTATGATAGGTTGGCTAATTTTTTAAGTGTTCTTGATTAAGTGCATGCAATCGATTGCCTTTTGGTTTTATGTAAATGTCTTTATTTTTAAAGCATCGAGATTAGAGTTAGTAGCATGCAATTGTAGTCTAGAGATAATTTGAAGTCTGCCTTGCTCGAGGACTAACAAGAATTAGGTTGGTGGTGTTTGGTAGCTCCAATTTGGAGCTATGATTTACTCTCTAAATGTAGCTAAAACCGTGCTTAATTAATGTTAATATGCCTCTCTTATAGGTGTTTCACGGTGAAGAGCTCGTCGAGTCCAAAGGACGTCATTCAGGGCTAAAAATGTCATATTAAGGCATCAGGATTGCATCGGGAAAAGAAGAGTAGCTAAAGTGAAGATTTTGTCCAAGGGGGAAACGTCTCGACGTTGCCAGAGCGTCTCGACGTTGTCTAAGACAAAATAAATTGTCCAAACCTGAGAGCAAGCGTCGAGCGAGAGCGTCTCGACGCTGCCCTGAAGTGTCTCCACGCTCCAAAGAGGCGTGCGCTGAAGATTTCCGTCCGTAGCGTCTCGACGCTGCCCTGAAGCGTCTCGACGCTACAACGATTATAAAAGGGTCATCTTCTCCGATTTTAGGGTATTCCTTGCTCGATTTTCTGAATTAGTCCGCCATTGGAGCCTGGTTTGGAGCTCCCTTTTCATCTTCTACCTCTTGTATGAACTCCAAAGCCACCATGGGAGCTTGGATTAGTCCAAACTCTGTGGAAGACTAAGGTTAGTGTAGGATTTGGGGATTGAATGTAAGGATTTGTGGATTTTGTAATTGCTTGAGATTTGTGCTTTCATTTTCTTCCTTGGTCTGAATTATATTGATGTTCTTCTTCTTCTATTCCTATTTTATGATTATGCTTGCATGATAGCTTGACATCCTTGGATTGTTTTCATATTCGATAGTTAGAAGTAACAAATGTTGAGTGAGCTCGTAGGTAGTACATAAGCATGTTGCCTTAGTTAGTGTGAGCCAACCCCATTGAAGAAGATAAATCGAATTAGTCTTAGGAGTAATTCGTCACAATGCACCTGTCATTGCTTTTAGCATAGTCTAGGATTGACACCCTTAGATGAGTTAATTGCATGATTTTACTGTTTTTGGGATTGACTCCCTTAGATTAGTTAATTACAAGTTTAGATGGAATTGACACCTTTGGCTAATTTTCTCTGTGGGTCAATTATCGCGGGAATTTCAGGGTAATTGTTTATGCATATCGATTGATTCTGAGTAAGCATGTATAAGTTCAATGATAGCAGATACATAATTTCGCAAATCCTGAAGTTCCCCCAAAATCTAACACGTTCGTATCATTGTGTTTTATTTCTCCGTTAGCTCTATTTCTCCAATTTGCATGATAAAAAAACTTCCCTCTGTTTTTTCACCTAAATCAAACATACATAATTCAATTCAAATCTCTGATTTCATTTGACCGCTCCCTATGGATCGATTCCGTTGCTACTAGTTACAAATAACTTAGTGTAATCGGGTTACAAATTTATTTTTGGCAAGCCTCGACAGCTTGAAATTTGGGGCAGACCATTTTGTGCTCTACCAGTAAGCTAGGATCGGTGGGGGGCTTTCCACACCGACTTCGACACTCAAGTTAGTCTCGAGATGAGAAAGAGAGAGAGAGCTTGAGTTGAATATGGAAAGTTGGAAGATGTATGGAATTTTGAATAAAATCAAATTACTTATCAAATGAGTCATGGATCTTTTCCTTATATAGGAATATATATATGGCCGTTTGGAGTTATTTAAGGAATCGGTTATGACGGTTTTTATGTTTATCTCCCGCTTTTAACAACGAGTCGACCCTACGAGGAGGGTCGGCTTTCGCGTCGAGTCGAGCCGGTCCTTCATCACGTGGAGCCTTCGCCAAGCCGTTGAGTCGAGTCGAGCTTCTTTCTCTTTCCCTTTCTGTCGGGTTGGTGTCGCCTCATTTTCTCCCTACTTTTCGAGGTTGGACTTTACTCTTGAATGAGCCTTCAGATTTTATCCATAATAATACGGGCTTTCTACGGACGTAGCGTTAAGATTAGTATAGTTTTACAAAAATGTACAAAGATACTATTTTTTTTCACAAATGACCAAACATCTCATAAATATTTCAAAAAAATGATGTACAATTACAATAAAATCCTTTCTATTATTATGAAGATTTTTGTTTAATAAAATAAAAGAATTTATAACCATCCTTATTACAAATCAAGATTTTAAGATTGATGGGATCCCACCAATTAAGGAATTAAATATAATTTATTGTAGATACAAAATAGTTGTCCATTCAATTCGTATTAATGATGACTCTATATTTTATTTTTTTGATTTATGGTAGATTTGCTAGAAATTCTCTTTCCACCAAATACTTGCACATTCCTTAAATGTTAGAAATTGAACAACAACAAATTCAAAAAGTCGGAACTCAAATCGATGGTCGGTTATCTCCGACCAACGCTTTCAACAACCTGTAAGTATATATAAATATTAGGCTTGATGATATGTTGGACGAAAGAGAAAAATCATAGCAGCTTGGTATAGATCTTGAGTTTTTATTAATATTGTTGCATCATATAGTTTGATATGGATAATATAGCTTGGTATAATTGAAACACTGTATGAGTATATATCTTTGGTTAATAATATAGCTTGATATATACTGGTGGAAAGAGAAAAATCATAGCAGGTGGGAAGAGAAAAAAATATATCTTTGGTTAATCATCTATATATGTCTTAGGCTCGATGATATGGTCGAATATATCTTGAGTTTTAATTTATAGTTTTGCATCATATAGCTTGATATGCATAAAAGAAAAAAAAAACCCTAAACCCCAATTGAAAATCTAGTAATATATACGTATATATCATAATTTTATAATCTAATCGCTAAGGTTAATCACTCTATGTATATATGTATGAGTATATATCATAATTTAGTAGTTGTATTTAATTGGTAATCTAATCACTGAGGTTAATCACTGTATGTATATATATTACAATGATTAAACTTTTGTTTTGTACGTATGTATAATGATTTTTATGGATATATGTCATTATATACATGGGTATACACCTAGTTGCCTTATATTTAAACTAACATTTATTTGCTCGGTTTATGGTATATTCACAATTGTCATAACTTAGAATGCATTTGTTAAGTTATTAATTTAGTTTTAATTATATGTGAGTTTAATATTAAATTGTATGATTAATATATTAGTTGTATATGTTTGAAATATTGATATATTCGAGTGTATAAAACAAAAAAAAATTAGGTAATGACAAGAGTTAAATACACTAACTGGCAAAATAGAAGAAGAAGTCAGAGATGTTTGAGTAGTTCATGCCAAAAAGTAACAACTAAAGGGAATTCAAATGAGGTTGTGACAATATAATCATAGGTATGTAATATTTATATACAATGTGATACATTTATATGTATTATACGGAGTACATACTAATAAAAGGTTACAATTTCCGGAAGAGGAAACAAAGATAATAACAAATCGAGCAAATAAAACTAGTCTACCAATAAGATCAACATTTTGTGATCGTTTGTTGGGAGATATGGGTCATGATTTTATCCCTCTGAGACAATATATGAATGAAGTCATGTTGAACAACCATTGAACATCTTTATCTTCTATAATTTGTGCATCATTCTTAATGAAACTTTGAAATCCTATACAAGCACATATATAAGGGGAATCCAAAATATTTTTAGTACCTAACCATTACTTGATAGATTGTTGAAACTCAATGAAGGACATTCCATCATGCAACACAATATTTGATACTTTGTAATCAACATAATTATCCCTCTCGTTCCAATGTCCGGCATATAACATTGGCAGACTAAAACTACCTATACAGTTGAATACAAAATATGTGAGTTATACCAATATTATTAAATACTAAATGATATGTTAAAATTCTAATCAGTTATATACGTCTATACATGGTATAATAACATATATATTAATATACTACCATTTGTTAAAGATATGTAATTAGATATATGTTAATCTATATGAAAATGTCATCAGTTATAAACATAATATTCAGGTAGACATGTAATATTTTAATATATATACCGTATTTTGATAATATATACATGGTATAATAGTAAATATATTGATATACTACCATTTGTTAAGAATATGTAATTAGTTATACATGATATATGTTAATGTAAATTAATAAACTCAGTTATTAACATAATATTCAGTTAGATATGCAATATTTTAATATATATCGTGATAATATATACTACCATATGGTGAGGATATGTAAATTAATAAACTACCATATGTAATCAATATAGTTAGAGTACATGAAATCTATACCATAAGTTAATGAAATTTTATTTTTTCATAATTCAATGATTTTGTTTTTCATATAGTACCATAAGTTAATGATATGTAATTTAATAAACTGCAAAATGTAATCATAACATAAATAGTATAATCTATCTACCAATATATACATGGTATAATAGGATATAAATTAATAAACTACCATATATAATCATTAAATATAAAATTCAATTATACATGCAATAACTATTTAGATTCAAAAAAGAAGAAGAAAACATATTGATTTAGAACGAAACGATGGATTGATGTGAAAGCTAGAAAATGAAGAGTCCGTTGGAAAATGGTGTGGAAGAATGATAGATCAGATTGAACTAAACAAAATTTAAAATTGTAAAATTGACTAGAAATGAAAGATGATAATTAATTAAAATAGTGAGATTTTAATAGGGAGAAAGAATTTGACTAACAAAACAAAGATAGTAGAATAAATATAGAGAGACAAAACAAGTAATATCTTAAAATTACGGAATTGTTATTTTTATAAATCATTAATAAAATAATTAAGTGAATATATATTTGTAATTATTTATCAGAGAGAAAATTAATTGAAAGTATAATAGTTTTAAAATTGTATATATTTGCAAGAATAAATATATATTTGGACATTTTTTAAAAATCAATTTTTAAATAGACTATCCTACCCAATTTCTCTAATAATAATAATAATAATAATATTCTCTTGTCTTCATTGATCAACTATTCTCTTGTCTCCATTGATCAAGTTATAACTTTACTTTCCTTTCCTTTCAATAAACTTGTCAAACCCGAGTAGTATCTTATTGATTGCTCCAGCATATAACTAGGCATGCCAGAAAGTCATTTATTATGAATATGATGTGTCTAAGTGTCATTGTCACTTTTATATGGGTGGAATGTATTACAGAGGAATTAAAAAATGTTATTTTGTCACTATACATGTGAGGGTGTGTGTGATCCAACCACACATTTCAAGCAAGTTTATTGACCTAGAAAATTATTATATATGAGGAGAATATATGGACCAGATTAGTTGCATTAAGCTATAACATTATTGACTTTTTTTAAGTATATATTGTAAAAGTTAGATAAAATTATTCAAATTAAGTCCTTGTAATTTTATTATTTAATCTTTAAATCCTAAATATATTAGGTAGCATTACGTTAATTCAGTCATTAATTTGCCAAGCTTCAAATGATTCATTTGTCTACATTTATACTAATGTAGTCGTGCTATATGATGAGTATATGATTTTTAAGATGACTAGTATAGACTAGTAAGATATACGTGCGATGTATTCGAAATCATGTAGTTTTAATTTTTTTAAAAAATAGTATTTTTTATTATTATTTTAATTAAAATTTATTGTTATTTGAAGAAATAATAGTTCGATAATACTTGCAATGCACGTACAAAATTATCATTCCAAAATAAGAGGCATTTTGTCAAAAAGAGCATAGCTCAATTGACATAAGGTTGTGTCTTTAACTAAGAGGTCATGAGTTTAATCCTCGTATTAATTAAATAACCTTTGCAAAAAAAAAATAAGAAACATTTTAGCACAATATTGATACATACTACTATCAGAATTGTAAGAATAAAATTTAAGAAAACAAAAGTAATAAATAAAAAATAATATAATTACAAATGAATCATTTGTTTTTTTAAAGGACGGTATAGAATAATGATATTCTCTCACCAAAATTATTATTTTTAAAAGGTTATACATTAAGAATTGGTGTTGCTCTTCTATTCCTTGTTTCTTCACCTATGTGCCCTAAAACCAAAAGAACACAACAAATCTATTAAAAAAATCTTCAATTAGTTTTTGTTCAAAGAAATTTCGTGAAAAAACAAAAGAAAATGTATTATTTGATTGATTAATCTCAAAAAAATATTTATACTCTTTGTTGATAACTACATGAGTCATTTTGCATTAATTTTGACCAAATCACCATTTACAAGCAATGAATGAGAGGTGGATAACTTTTAAAATTTATAATTAATTGTATTTATTGTATTGTACCGTGAAAGGAGATGAGAATAAAAAAGAAAAAAAAAAACGTTGAAAGAGAGTGGAAATACTAAAAAGGTAAATACTATTGGATGACTTAATACGGACATTAAATTTTCTTTCAATTAAAACATTAAAAAATACAAATTGCCACCAATGGAGGAGTCAATAATTAAATTTAAAAAAAATAACATAAAAAAAATTAACAAATAAAAAAGATTATTTAGACCAAATTGCCACCAATGAATTAAGATTTATTGTTTGAAGAAATAATACGTCGATAATACGTGCAATGCACATATAAATTATCATTTTAAAATAAGAGGCATATTCGCAACATGTTGAAACATACCACTATCACGAATATGTAAGAATCAAATTTTAGAAAACAAAAATAATAGATGAAAAGAAAAATAATTACTAATTATTTGTTTTTAAAGGAAATAATATAATAATGATATTTTCACCAAATTGTTCTTTTAAAGGTAATTACACATTTAGTAGTGATGCTCTTTTGTTCCTTGTTTCTTCACCCATCTGTCCTAAAACCAAAAGAACACAACAAACCACGTTAGAAATAAATTAAATAAAACAAAAACTTCAATTATTTTTTATTCAAAGAAATTGGGTGAAGAAACAAAAGAAGATGTATTGTTTGATTTTGATTGATCAAAAAAATTCCAACAAATATTTATATTCTTTGTTGAGAATTCATTTTGAATTAATTTTGACCAATTTACCATTTACGACCAATGAATAAAAGTTAATTTCTTAAGAATTTTGAACTGTTCTAATATGTTTGAAAAGTTGAATGGACAACTTTTTTAATTTGTATTTAATTGTATCATTGTATTATTGTATTGTAAGGATTGAAGTACATGAAAAGAAGAAAAAAAAAAAAAAAAAAAATTGTTGAAAAAGTTGAAAAAGTTGAAATAACAAAGACTAATGAATGAGTTAATAAAAACATTAAATTCTCTCCCAATTAAACCCTTTTAAAAATTAAAATTGTCATCAATGGAGGAGTCCGTAATTAAATTAACTAAATAAAAAATGTAAAAAAAAAATTCTAAATTGTTAGGATAGTGATGAGGATTTAAATGAAAGGACAAAATAGAAAAAAAAAATGTCTTCCAATAAGTCTCTTTTAGGTATAGTAAGGTAAACTGATCATAAATGGTCATACCTAGCAAGCCAAATGACATTTGCTTGCATTATTTAATAAAGTTTCAATAATTATATTATTCATTTTTAATCCAAAAATAGTGTATTTAACTTCATTAATTCACTCATTAATTTATCAAAATATAACTAAAATTTAGATAATTACTAATAAATAAAAAATTATACTGTACAAAGTTATTTATAATAAATCTCTACCTCAATCTCATTAGTTAAAAGATGTGCCTCGACTAGGGCTTGGAGTTCGAATCCCCCAACTCCAAATTGTAAAAATTGAATATAGCGCAACTAGCCTAAAATATGTGCTATTGACTAAGAAGTCGGAGGTAATCTTCCGACTTACCTATTGTCAATATTTATCTAGGGATAGTGCAACTAATATAAACACATGTGTCATTGATTAAGAGGTTAGAGTTCAAATCCTTCAAACCATGTATCGTTGAACTCAAAAAGAAAAAAATGACCTATAATGCTAATAATAATTTGTTAGAATAAACATCTGAAATTAAGAATAAAAACTATTAATAAAGTTTAGTAGATACAATCCAGTAAATTTATTAGCTTAAGTTACGACATTATTCTGCGTATAATTTCAATTTGGTTTCTATGACTTTCAAAGTTTCAATTTAATCTACATGATATCAGTTTAGTTCCAATTTAGTCTGTATGATATCGATTTAGGTCCAATTTAGCCATATAATTTTAAAAGTTCTAGTTTAACCGCCATAGTTTTGGCTCAATTTCAATTTCATTCTTATGATTTTATTAAAATTTCATTAGCCATCTTTAATTCATGTTTTACCCACCTATTTATTTATATATATAGGGATGGTTGCACCAACAGCAACCAGGCCCAAAATAATTGAAAATTTAGCAAAAGTTAAAACATTTTATAAATATGGCAAAAAATCAGTGGCTATCACTGATAGAAGCTATCGTTGATATATGACTATCACTAATAGACTAAAATTCTATAATAAACTGAGGTGATAGACTACTATCAGCGATAGACCATACTATCGGGGATAGAAATTGTCATATCTACTAAAAAAATTAAAAAAATACTACATTTTTAATTATTTTAGTCTAAATTGACATTGAGTTGATTGTATCACACCCAAGTTAAAAAATAAATATATATATATATAGGGTTGGTTGCACAAATATCAATCAGGCCCAAACTAATTGCAAATTTAGCCAACTTTAAAATGTTTTGCAAATATGGCAAAAAAATCTGTTTTTATAACTGATAGACTTTATCATATCACTGATAGACTTCTATCAGTGATAGACTATTATCACTGATAGACTATTATCATTGACAAAAATCTATAAAAAACTGAGGTGATCAACGATAGACTTCTATCCGTCATAAGATATCAGCGACAGAAATTGCCATATCCGCAAAAATTTTAAAAACATGCTATATTTTTAATTATCTTATTCTAAATTGACATCGGTTACAATTTCCCTCTATATATATATATATTTTAACTGAGTTGATTGCACACTTTAGACCAAGTTAAAAAATACACTTTAGGCCAAGTTAAAAAAAAATATATATATATATATATATTTTTTTTTTTTTAACTTGGCCTAAAGTATAACATATGTCAATTTAGAGTAAAATAATTAAATATAGCATTTTCTAATTTTTTTTTTTTTTTTTTTTTTGCAGATATAACAATTTCTATATCTGATAGTATGATCTATCGCTGATAGAACTCTATCACCTCAGTTTTTTTATAGAATTTTAGTCTATCAATGATAATAGTCTATCACTGATAATCATATATTAACGATAACTTCTATCGCCACTGATTTTTTATCATATTTGTAAAATGTTTTAAATTTTGCTAAATTTACAATTATTTTGATTCTGATTGCGGTTTGTGTTTAGTTTTTAATTTTTAAAACAGCCAACTAATTTTGCAAATAGAAAAAAAGATTTTTGAAAATCTGCTTCCGTTTTTTAATACAAATTTCTGCTTTTCCCACGTTTTTTTCATTTTTTTATTCTCTCTAAAGTGTCACTCTCTCTCCTTGTTTTAATTTTTTTATTCTTCTAGAAATTAAAAACTTTTAGTACTAGGTAATGCTTTAATTTTCTTTTTTCTTTTTTTGAAAATTATTTTTTTGAAGTTCGATTGTTTTTTTTTTTTTTTTTTTTGAAAGAGCCAAGCTCAGTACAAACTCTAACTGATAACCATGTCACTCAAAACTACAGCTTCGATCTCAGGAGGGAAATCCTCCAGCCAAATCAAACGTACTCGAGAAACCAACGCCATTTGCGCTAACTTATGCGCCACCGTATTGCCCTCCCTCACAGTAAAGCTGCAGCTGTCCCTAAAAGGGCGTGGGAAACGCACACATAAGTCATCAATCAACCTACCCACTTCCGTCAGGTCCTCACCAGGTTCCTCGAACAAGCGACAGACTCGAAGTGAATCTGTCTCCAAGACCATCGGACTTAACCCCGCCTCCCATGCCAATATTAATCCCTCAGCTGCCGCAAGACTTTCTGCCACCAACGCATTCCGCACATGCGAAAACCATCTTGTCGCCGTCAGCATGACACGACCCATAAAATCACGAATCACGACCCCTACACCGGCCGTGCCGTCAACACTTAAAAACTCAGCATCCACGTTCACCTTATAGAACCCACTTGGGGGGGCCGACCATCTCGACTGCGCCCTCCCCACAGAGCCCAAAACGCCTTCAGGCACCCCTTTGCGATTAGCCTCCGGAATGGAAGTCAAATAATTCGACACCCAAGAGCCAAGATCCGCCAATGGTTGTATCCCAGACACACGGGCACGGTTTCGACTGTTCCATACCGCCCACCACAGAAGACTCAGTTCCTCAAACTCCCGCCAACCCACCTTATCCTGCAAGAGCCACATAAGGGAGGCAATATCCCCGCTATAAGACAGACCCAATAAATAGCCAAATTTGGAGGCCGCCAACACTCCACGCACAAACTTGCAATGCCAGAAGACATGAAAGCTAGACTCCCCCCTCTTATCACACAAAATACAGACATTAACATTATCTATCCCACGACGACCAAGGTTGTCGAGAGTGGGAAGTCTATCAAGGCATAGTCGCCAGAGGAAGATTCGTACCTTATTGGGAATACCCATCTTCCACAACCCTTTCCACCACCTCGTCACCGCCTCAGCAGAAGATGGAGAAGGGTCCTGCTGCATTACCCTCGACTGTGCTAACCGGTAACCACTCTGTTGGGATTTATGCCCTAAAGCCTCGTAATTAATTAATAATTATTTGATAATTATTTTTTTATTATTATTTGTAATTTATAATATTCATTATATAAATAAAATCCAAGGTTATTAGTGTAATCTTGAACTGTATGTAGTTGACATACGGGAGGATCATGTTCAAGTAATAACCTAAAGGGTCTATAGTATATGGATAAGGTTGGGTGCCTTATCCTGGTAACACTATTGATACGGCCCACTTTGTAATTGTTACAAATGATTTGATCCAAATCATTCATGTAGAGACATGTGAGTGGGGGTATCCTATACAATGAGTTTGTATAAGACTGGACCACGAAATATATAATCTCTCTTTATAAATCCGTTATTTGAGAAGATTAATATTTCACAAGATATGTGACTCGATCTTAATTCTGAGTGAGTTATGAACTCCTGCCTGTGAGGGCTCGTCCTTTGATTTGTATGGGTGAGAATGGCCTTTATAGCCGATTCAATAAGCCTACCATTTTGGGGACTTGACCAAATAGGGAGTTGGGAACATAAGTTTCACAAGATGGAATTCACTTCTTCCCTATAGGAAAAGTAGATGAGTAGTTCCCTTAAGTGCTGATTTCGGGACTTGAACAATGGGGCCCCACCCTCTCACTGGCCCGAGAGGGACTTGGTTTATGGTTGGATCATAAACAAGTTGTTCATTAGAGAATCAGTAGTACTTAAGGTATAAGATGTAATTACAGGGGTAAAACGGATTTTTGACCCATCTGTAATTACGAACAACTCGTGAAGGATCGACTTGCATGTAATGATTATATCCATGGACACAACTTGTCTTACAGTGCATAAGAGTGCAACTCTAGGCCTATAGTGGAGTGACCTAGAGTTAATGAATGAAAGTCAATTAATTAATGAGTTTAATTAATTAATTTTGTATCATTGGAGCTTATAAATCTGTAGGTCTATAAGGTCCCCTTGCTAGCTCATAGTAACACTAAAAGGATCAATTTAGTTGAAAGAAAATTTGAAATATTCAAATTAATATTTAATATATTTGATATATTAAATGTAGAAGAGTAAAATATATTTATTGTATTTGATACATTAAATATTAGAGGAAATAGTTTATGTATATGATACATTAATATTAAAAACTATATACTTATGTTATTTGAATGTGATTCAAATTGGTTTAAAGTATATTATAAAAGATTAATTTTATAATATTTGAATAAGATTCAAATAAATATAAAATACATATTTTAATATATTAGATATTAAAATGTATTTTATAAAATAAAATTAATTCCTAAAAGCCTTATTATAAATAAGACATTTAGGTTTAGCCAAAGAGTTGGCCAAACACACCACTCACCCTCTGCAGAGAGAATTGTTCTCTCATTCTTTCAAAGAGCTCCCACAAGCCTTGATCCCGTGTTCGAGTCATAGCGAGGAAGATCTCGTGGAAAAAGGAACACAAGAAGATGATTCATCAAAGGTAAAACATAATATGCTTAAACTTGTTTTAGTTTAATTCTAAATAAACCAAAGTAACGATTCCAAACGCTTCCGCTGCGGGGAATGAAGAGTTCATTCCCTTCAATTGGTATCAGAGCAACTTTGTTTTTGTTTAGAATTAAAAGTTCATGGTGGGTATTTTAATTTGTTTTTCATATATATGATATATGTGGTTTGCAAATTGACTATTTAGGCGTATTTTGGCATTAGTTTTATTGCTTTGTTTAGATCAAATGTGAAACTCGAAAGAGATAGGACTTCTCTGTATTATTTTTGAAGCCATTACGGATTGAAACCAATTAAAATTGGTGGATTTGAAGCCAAATTGAAGATGGTGTAAAACGATGGTGGAATTGAAGCAATGAAGCCATTACGAAATTGAAGATTCAATTTGTGTGAATCCTACCGAATTTTAGATTTGGAATGTCTATAGATTTGATTTGGAATGTCCAAAATCAATTCGGTAGATTTAGATTCAGATTTAGAATGTTTGGAATGTCCAACATAAAATCTGGAAATTTAGATTCAGATTTGGAATTTCTATAGATTTGATTTGGAATGTCCAAAATCAATTCTGAAGATTTAGATTCATATTTGGAATTTGGAATGTCCAAAATAAAATATGGAAATTTAAATTCATATTTGGAATGTCTATGAATTTGATTTGATTTGGAATGTCCAAATTGAGTTATGGAAATTGGATTCAAATTTGGAAGGCTCAAGGAGGATTTTGAAGACCAAGATATGTCTTGGATTTAAATCAATGTAATTCAAAATTGCTTTCAATTTCTTAGGATATGCCAAATATGCCGGTCAATTTTGCTGTGTTTTTAATTTAATTATGCATGTTGTTTTTAATTTAATTATGCATGTTGATGTATGTTTTAAATTTTAATTGATTGCATAGAGTATGCCATCTAGATTTAAATCCCACCATAGGTTAAGCATGATCATGCATTTTAATTATTTTTAATATAAGTGTTATATTTAGATAATTATGATTAAAATGCTTTCTAATTTGATTAGATGATTTCCTAATATGTTTATATTTCCATATTTACAATATAATTGTTCTATTTGGAAATTTTAAATTACGATACTTCCTTTTATAATAGGAATCCATATTTTTCTAATATTGATTAGGATATCTTTTCCTAGATATAGTGATATCAGTAAAATCTTTTCCAATGAAATTGGGAAATCTTTTTCAATGAGATTGAGAAATCTTTTCCTAATAAGATTGGGAAATCTTCTTAGATTGGGAAATCTTCTCCTAATAAGATTGGGAAATCTTCTGAGATATATTTTCCCAATAAGATTGAGATATATTTTCCCAATAAGTATTAAGATATTTTCCAAATGAGATTTGATATTTTCTAATAAGATTCATATATTTCAATTAGAATGTTTCTTTCTTTATTTAAAAGATAATTTAATTCATTCTTTAAAGAGTTTAAATATTTGAATTTAGTTTATCTTTTATTCTAATAAGATTAGAATATAGGATAATCTTTAATTTTGTTTTAAAGGGTTTAAAATTGTTAAAAATTCAAGATTATCCATAAGGTGAATTAGTTTTTAATAGGATTAAAAACATTGCTTAAAATCAACTGAAGTTCATTGATCTAGTAATTAATAGTTAATTAAAGATTAATGAATTTGAAATAAAAATTGACTATAAGGGAACTCTGTCTAAGAAAGGTTACTCGGGTGAGGTACTTAAGTTGACTGAAAAGGAACACCTCTACTTGAGAACTGGCCTGGGGGTTGAATTAGTCAAATTTTATTTTATTTCATTAAGCTGACTCATAATGTGATTAGTTTTAAATAGTTTAATATACTTGGTAATTCACATTAAGATCCATCTAACCAACATAAGGGTTATGAAAGGGTAGATTGAAAAACTTAGATAAATGAGATTAGCCTAATTTGTCTAAGTAATAGAAAACCCTATTTCAAAATACTTAGTGGGAGAAAGACATATGTCAAAATAACCCTACGGTCTCTACCATAGATTCACAACGTGAGATTCATGTGAGGCCTCGAGGCGGCTTTGGACCGTCCCCCTCTGGAAGGTGTTTACATGGGTCAATATCAGGGTGAATCTCTTGAGAAAGTATTTTTAAATAGTAAGTGGAAAAGGAAATGTGTCAACATATCCTACGGTCTCTATCATTGGTTCACAACGTGAGATTCATGTGGGGCCTCGCGGCGGCTTTTGGACCGTCCCCCTACGGAAGGTGTTTACATGGGTCAATATCAGGGTGAATCTCCTGAGAAGGATAAGATTGTAATTTTATTTCCAATACTTGACCTACCCTACGGCGGCACTTGTTGGGATAAAATTATAGAATCTAAAATGATGGGTTACACTTACAAAGATATCATTAAGGTTGTTAATGATTTTCTTGACCAAACTAATGGTAACTAAATGTTATAGAAATAAGAGTTATTTTGGGATAACACTTGGTTGAGATTGTCTCGGTTTAGTGAAGAGGCATTTGACCTACCCTACGGTGGCACTTGTTCTAACTCACTAAAGTATCATAGCATTAAAAAAATAATGTTTCAGGGTTCATTTATCAAATTGTTTGTTTTCTATGCTGAAATTGAATGAATATTGATTGCATGTTATTAGATAAATATATATATTTTTTATATATTTCAATATTATATCTATTTCTCTGAATTTTAATTTTCGTTACTAATTTGTCAAATTGAGAAAATAATATCACTTGGAAAAATAATGTTAACACTATATAATGACCGTGTAAATTTTTTCTTTAATTTGTCTTTATTGAGAAATGTTCTAAAAAACCTGTTGTCAATGCTAATCGAATTGTTCGTAAAGCACATGATTAATAAAACAATATAACGAGATGACTTATACAAATTTTCTATTTGACATATTAGATGTCAAGCTAAGAAGATAAAGAAGATGAGAACAACATATGAGATATTGTTGAAGTCAATAAAAGCTAGATTTAGATATTTATCTCAATAATCTCAAAAATTAAGTATTACTAAAATCCAAGAAAAGAAACCATGTGACTGTAACTAAAAGAAAATAGTTTCTAAATTAGCAAAGTAGTCATAATAAGAGGAATTTATGAAATACCTCTATAAGAAGAACATGGATAAAAGTAAATTTGATTTACTAGATTTTTTCATTATCACCTATATAGTAGATTCAGATCCACTATTAAGATTTGTTCTTCATTACATTTTATATAATTCTTGGAAAATACTTAATTATGTAGAATGATCTCTACTTGCTGGCACCAGAAAACCCATCTCAATTAATGTAGTGGGAGACATTAAGATGTCCATAAGAAATAATTGTTATTTAATGCTGAATATGGTGTTTTTAGTACCATAGGAGAAATTCAATTTCTCTAACTTTATTACTAATAAAATGTTCATATAGTATGAATATTTTAGTACTAAATTTTTATTTTCAAAATTGTTTGAAAAGTTCAGCCGAAAAATAAGAATAATTTGTATGGGTTAAATTGTTAACATATAAAATACTACACAGTGAGATATTCAGGATTATAGAATCCAGAATATAAAGACAATTTATATTCTCCTAAAATATGATGCTTGTCTTTGGAATTCAAGATTGATTATGATCAATTTGAATAAAAAGACTACTACGAAGTGATTCTCTAAATGTTAGAGTTAATTACTTTATATGTCTTAAGATCTTGCCTTTCATGCAAGATAATTAATAGGTTTTTGTTGGAAAAGCCTACATGCCAAAGAACATTGATGATTATTTCATCACTCTAGCTGATGATTATTCAAGAAATAAGTATTGTAACCTAATGCAACATAAGTCTGAATATTTTGAAAAGTTCAAGGAATATAAGACTCAAGTTGAAGGTCAATTAGGTAAATCTATCAAGACACTATGATCAGATCACAGTGAAAAGTACAGGAACCATATGTACTAAGACTAATTGATAGAAAGTGAGATTTTATCTCAACTCTAGCACAAAGTACAATTGTGTGAAATTGTGTTGTAAGAGGAGAAACAAGACCTTGTTAGACATTGTCAGAACAATAAAGAATTACACGTCATTATCAGACTCTTGTTAGGATATACAATATAGATTGTATAGTGAACATCATTATATCTAAGAGGTGTCCATGAGACAACTTTGAGATTATAGAAGAGTAGTAAAGTTAGTTTACAACCCTTCGAGTTTTGAGAGTTTTAAGCATACATGCTGAAACTTGAATATGTTCAATAGTGTTGAAAAGTTGGTTCCAAGTGAAGCCACTAAATAGTTAATAAAAGTTGTTAACAATTTAATTACATTTGATAGTCAAATGGATCCTAGTCATGAATTGGATAAGCCTCATCGTAGTGGGAGAGTTATGAGATGACCCGACCGTTACAAGAGCTTATATGAAGCCTAAGTTGTCAAATTAGATGACAAAATGTAGGGTTTCTTGACCTCAAAGTTGAAATGAGGGTCAATGACAAAGACTAGTAGACCAAAGTCATAAATCTCGAGATAGAGTAGATGTACTCATCTTTATCTAGAACTTGTAGATATTCGTGATGGGGTAAAACCCATAGGTTTTGAATATATCTACAAAAGTAAAAGATTTGTAAATAAGAAGGTACATACCTTCAAAATAAGACTAATGACAAATATAGATGGAGAAAGTAAACTTTGGATAAACTTTCTCATTTGTTATCATATTAGAGTATATAAGCATTTCCTAATTCATTGTTGCATATGAGATATGTCAAGTGAAGGTTTAAGAAATCTTTTTTGAAAAGAAGTCTTAAAGAATGCATTTACAAATCAATTACATGAGTTCAATTTCAAAAATCAAAAGCAAAAGGTTTGCAAGCAGTAAATGTTCATTTATGAAATGAATTTGATCACTAGGTTTTTGAATGTAAGGTTTGATAAAAGTATAAAAAAACTATGACTTTGAATAAATATTAATGATATTGTATAGACAAGAAAATCATTAATTACTTAGTGGAATTTTCTCATATTTTATGTGGATGACTTATTACCCATTGTGAAAGCTGTAAGATTTGAATCCAACATAAAATGTTGACTACCTAACCAATTCCAAATGAATGATTTAAATTACTGGGTATGTCCTAAACTAGAGTTTTCGAGGACAAAATGTTATTTATGTCTCACACATCTTATATTGACAAATTTGTTGTCAAGTATATGATGTAGTACTTCAAAAATGATAATGTATCATTCTTACATGAACTTTAGATTGTCTAAGGAATAGTGTCCTAAGCCATTTCAAAATGTTGAGAACATAAGATTGACTACCTACGTTTGAGTGAGAGAAAATCTAATGTACAGTTGAGACATGACATTTGACAGTAAAATTGGTTAGCATTTATTAGTTAACCCAATGGTATGACCATTGCACGGAAAAATAAAAATTTTTCTCAAAATATCTATGGATAAATTGAGAAATTATATTTTTGTGTATGAGGTTAAAGATTTGATCTTTACGAGATGCACTGGTTTTAACAAAGATTTATGGAAATCTATGTCTACCCTAGATGATGGAGTATGGTATGCAAGTTAAATGTTCTTACTTATGAAGTAAAGAACTTGCATAACTCAAATAATTTCTTATTGGTCTGAAAGATGTTTCAGATATAGTTAAGCCTAAAACGTTTTATGTAATGGCTAAACTTAAGGAACTTAGATAACATCAATATATAGGGTATCCTGAGAGAGAAAGAATCGTGGTAGGACCAAGATGACTTTTAATTGACAATCGTTTTGATCTATATAAAAAGACTTTCCAGGCTAAAGGGTTTGAAAGTCACCTAGAATGTCTTGGATTATGAGACATGTCTCATCTTCACTAGGGCAAGTGGGAGAACATGTTGGGTGTAGAGTATGCCCTAGGATACATGTCTCACCGGCTTTAGTGCAAGTGGGAGATTGTTGGGATTTATGCCCTAAAGCCTCGTAATTAATTAATAATTATTTGATAATTATTTTATTATTATTATTTGTAATTTATAATATTCATTATATAAATAAAATCCAAGGTTATTAGTGTAATCTTGAACTGTATGTAGTTGACATACGGGAGGATCATGTTCAAGTAATAACCTAAAGGGTCTATAGTATATGGATAAGGTTGGGTGCCTTATCCTGGTAACACTATTGATACGGCCCACTTTGTAATTGTTACAAATGATTTGATCCAAATCATTCATGTAGAGACATGTGAGTGGGGGTATCCTATACAATGAGTTTGTATAAGACTGGACCACGAAATATATAATCTCTCTTTATAAATCCGTTATTTGAGAAGATTAATATTTCACAGGATGATCATATGTGACTCGATCTTAATTCTGAGTGAGTTATGAACTCCTGCCTGTGAGGGCTCGTCCTTTGATTTGTATGGGTGAGAATGGCCTTTATAGCCGATTCAATAAGCCTACCATTTTGGGGACTTGACCAAATAGGGAGTTGGGAACATAAGTTTCACAAGATGGAATTCACTTCTTCCCTATAGGGAAAGTAGATGAGTAGTTCCCTTAAGTGCTGATTTCGGGACTTGAACAATGGGGCCCCACCCTCTCACTGGCCCGAGAGAGACTTGGTTTATGGTTGGATCATAAACAAGTTGTTCATTAGAGAATCAGTAGTACTTAAGGTATAAGATGTAATTACAGGGGTAAAACGGATTTTTGACCCAGCTGTAATTACGAACAACTCGTGAAGGATCGACTTGCATGTAATGATTATATCCATGGACACAACTTGTCTTACAGTGCATAAGAGTGCAACTCTAGGCCTATAGTGGAGTGACCTAGAGTTAATGAATGAAAGTCAATTAATTAGTGAGTTTAATTAATTAATTTTGTATCATTGGAGCTTATAAATCTGTAGGTCCATAAGGTCCCCTTGCTAGCTCATAGTAACACTAAAAGGATCAATTTAGTTGAAAGAAAATTTGAAATATTCAAATTAATATTTAATATATTTGATATATTAAATGTAGAAGAGTAAAATATATTTATTGTATTTGATACATTAAATATTAGAGGAAATAGTTTATGTATATGATACATTAATATTAAAAACTATATACTTATGTTATTTGAATGTGATTCAAATTGGTTTAAAGTATATTATAAAAGATTAATTTTATAATATTTGAATAAGATTCAAATAAATATAAAATACATATTTTAATATATTAGATATTAAAATGTATTTTATAAAATAAAATTAATTCCTAAAAGCCTTATTATAAATAAGACATTTAGGTTTAGCCAAAGGGTTGGCCAAACACACCACTCACCCTCTGCAGAGAGAATTGTTCTCTCATTCTTTCAAAGAGCTCCCACAAGCCTTGATCCCGTGTTCGAGTCATAGCGAGGAAGATCTCGTGGAAAAAGGAACACAAGAAGATGATTCATCAAAGGTAAAACATAATATGCTTAAACTTGTTTTAGTTTAATTCTAAATAAACCAAAGTAACGATTCCAAACGCTTCCGCTGCGGGGAATGAAGAGTTCATTCCCTTCACACTCTTCACAGTAAACCCACCCGACTCCTCGTAATGCCATATAGCATGATCCCCTGTATGCCGTCTATCGGTTGGAATCGTCAAAATCGCACGAACCTCCTCAGGACTGAAATGGTGCCATAATTTGGCCTCATCCCAGACTCCGGACGCAGTCAGCAGCTCGCACACTCTTGTCTGAATAGGCAAAGTTACTGGTGAAGTGATACGCAAGCTAGAAGACCCTGGTACCCAATTATGCTCATAGATTCCCACCTCTTCCCCACTGCCAATACGCCAACGAACTCCCGAATCCAACAACTCCCTCCCCCATAATAGACTCCGCCAGATAAACGATGGGGACGATCCCAACTGGGCAGACAAGAGATCGGAAGCCGGGTAGTATCGCCCTTTTAAGGCTCGGGCTAAAAAAGAGTTCGGATAATGAACCAGCCGCCAACACTGTTTCACAAGAAGTGCTTTATTAAAAAGCTCGAGATCTCTGAAACCCAGTCCTCCCGAGCACTTAGGTCGGCATAATTTCTTCCAACTCACCCAATGTAACCTACGATCCTCATCGGACCCATTCCACCAGAATCGAGCCATGATGCGATTAATGTCCTGTAAAAGTCCCTTAGGGAGCCTAAAACAATTCATTGTATAACATGGAATAGCCTGAACTACTGCCTTTAAAAGGACCTCCCTACCCCCAACAAAAAACAATTTCCCCTTCCATCCCTGAAGTTGGCGCAACACGCGCTCCTTTAAATAGAGGAACGTACCAGATCGATTACGGGGCATGAAAGAGGGGAGCCCCAGGTACCGTTGGTGGAAATGAGTCTGCCCCACCTGGAGTATCTGACTCACACGACCCCGCATCGCAACACTTGTACTACTGCTGAAAGAGATAGTGGATTTGTCAAAGTTTACCGTCTGTCCGGAAGCCTTCTCATAACATCTCAAAATGTCCTGTACTGAAGAAGCTTCACCCTCCGTGGCCCTGAAAAATAAGAGACTGTCATCGGCGAAAAACAGATGGGAGATAGGCAGCCCCCCACGGGAAAGCGCCAACCCCGAAATGACCTTCTCCCGTTCAGCCCTGAACAATAGCTGTGACAAACCTTCCGCACAGAGAAGAAATAAATATGGCGATAGAGGATCGCCCTGTCGAAGCCCTCGACTCGGGATCACCTCCCCACACTGGCGCCCATTCAGATTAAAAGAATACCTGACAGACGAAATGCACCGCACGATCAAGCTTACCCATTCGGGGGCAAACCCCAACTGTCTCATAATGCCTTCTAAAAAGACCCATTCCACCCGGTCATAGGCCTTACTCATATCAAGCTTCATAGCGGCCCACCCTACCTTCCCTAGCCGTTTGGATTTTAGAGTATGAAGACATTCATACCCCAATATGGCGTTATCCACTACACATCTCCCCGGGATAAACGCACTCTGGTGGTCAGAAATCAGCTCATTCAGAAGCGGCTTCAACCTGTTGGCCAACACCTTATACACAAGCTTGTATGAGACATTACATAGTGCAATAGGCCGAAATTCAGAAATACGACGGGGTCGCTTCACCTTCGGAATGAGAACAATCATCGTCTCATTAATAGGAGCAGGGGATAGGCCCTCGTTAAGGATGCTCAAGCAGCACTGGGTCACGTCAGGCCCAACCACCGGCCAAGAGTGACGGTAAAAGGCTCCTGACAGCCCATCCGGCCCGGGAGCCTTATTAGGATGAATCTGCTTAAGAGCCCGCAGCACCTCACCCTCGGAAAAAGGACGAGTCAGACGCCGGTTCATCGCTGCTGTAACCGAGACCTGCCCTCTAGAAAAGACGGAGCTCAGATCCGCCGCCGACGGATTCGTGGAGGAGAACAGCCCCCTAAAGTAAATTTCCACCATATCAGCAACAACCCTCGGGTCCTCCTGCCACTGCCCTACACTGTCCTCCAACCCCGAGATAGAATTAGTACGACGTCGGAAAGAAGCTTTATGGTGAAACCACTTTGTATTACGGTCCCCCCACTTCAGCCAACTCTCCCTAGCCCGTTGTTTCCAGAAAACTTCTTCCTCGATTAGAAGGTTCTCGAGATCAATCTCTGCTCGTTCCAACCCTTCACGGGAATCCCTCCAACTAAGGTCATCTACAGCGTGCTGAACCCGAATCGTTGCCGCACGGATTCTCTGCGAATAATTCCCAATCAGTCCTCGCCCCCATCTGGACAGAGAAGCCATACAAAGCCCAGTTAATCCAGCCAACTCCACCGGGCCCACCGACGTAGGGACCACCCTCCAAATTTCCTTGACCACCCTCACAAAATCAGGGGCCTGTAGCCAAGCGTCCTCAAACCGCTGGATCCTTCGCCCAAAAAACCGACCCCCTTGCCCTCCAGGCTGGAGGGAAAGAAGGATCGGACGATGGTCGGACCGACTGTACTCCAGGTGTTCTACGGAGGCCTGGGGGAAAAGATTTGTCCATGCCAAGTTGCCCACACACCGGTCTATACGCTCTAAAACCTTGTCCTGACCAGATCGGCCATTGCACCATGTAAATTTGTCACCATGGAAACCCAAATCAATCAACCCACAGTCATCTAACGCCTCTTGGAAACCCCTAAGTTCCGCCGCCGGTTTCATCCTCCCAGCCCTCTTCTCAGACTGATACAATAGAGAATTAAAGTCGCCTCCAACCAACCACGGGACCCTCTCACTACCCCGAAGGTGACGAAGAAGGGACCATGTCAGGTGCTTTTGCTCGGACTGTGGGTAACCATAGAACCCCGTGAACCTCCATTGTTTTCCTTCCCAGTCCACCCAACCATCCACGTGATGCGGCGAGCAAGTCAACAGGCTGAACCTCACATCCGCCGACCACAACAAGGCCAGACCACCCTTGCTGCCTACACTATCAACACAGAAGCAGTTTGAAAAACGCAGTTGAAACTTAACATTCGTGAACCGCGCGCTGCAAACTTTTGTCTCTGACAAAAACAAAAGTTGAGGTCTCTTAGACTGCACCATCTTGCGCAGTCGATGGAATGCACGGGCCGACCCCATCCCCCGTACATTCCAAAATAATGCTATCATAATGACTGGCGGGACTGCAACGCAGCCACCGCCTTAGCAAAAGAATCAGTCGTCTCTGAGTCTTCCTGATCCCTAGGGACCTCTCCCCGTTTCACTTTCTTCCCCTGTTCACCCCCCAGATCCACACCACCTCCATCTACTTCCCCTCGACCCCGTTTCCCCAGACCCTCAACTACCTGGCTCGCCCCCCCGGATGTGACCATCATGGGGCTCCGTGCACGCTTCTTCCACCCCTTCAGGGGCTTCCTTCAGGGGCTTCTGACCCGCACCCATCGTCCCTACTCCCTGGCCTCCGTCAATCACCATTTGGTCAGCAACCCCCTCTGCAAGAAGAGCTAGGGATTCTGACCCCCCACTCACCATCTTCTCTTTTCCTTTACCAGACATAGGGATCCGAACTCCTGCCCTTGGACCTTCACTTCCACCCTCCACCCCGGAAGCAGGACGCTCCAAGTCAGTCGTTGGACCCCGGGCACCCGAGGAATGTGGACCTTCACTTCTGCCTAACTCCCCAGAAGCAGGACGCTCCACATTGATCCCCGTAAGCCCTACAATTGTTACCTGGCTACCTCCCACACTCTTCTGCCCTGGACCTACACTTCCCTCAGATAACGTAGAAGCAGGACGCTCCAGGGCCACTTCCTCCGACTGCTTTGCACCCAACCCCACCCCTTCCTGCCCCCCTCCTCCTTGGCCCACTCGGCCCCCAGTCGAAGCAACCAAACCCGGTGCCCCCACCTCCACCCCTTGATCTCCACTCCCCCTCTCCCGCCAATTCCGCCCCTCACTATCTCCCACCTCCCTCCCCAGCCCAGACCCCTCTCCCCCTTTTTTCCCACTCGCCAAAGCCAAAGGGATAGCTCTCATCCACTCCCCATATTGCTCCTCAATTGCCATAGCACCCCCAACAGTAAAATTGCACTCACGTCTCACATGGCTCAATCGACCACACAAATGGCAGAAATCAGGCAGACGTTCAAACAAAACAGGACAACAATGTTCCGTCCCTGTTTCATCCTCAATGCGGAAACCGCGTCGTAATGGTCGATCCAACTGGATCGCTACCCTAAGGCGCAAGATAGGTCCGATCCACTCCCCCAGGCCTACGCCATCTACCTCCTCAACCCGGCCTATCTTTTCCCCAAGCCTCATTGTTGTTCCAAGAACCTGCCAACTCAGAGGGACGTTATGAATTTGGACCCAGAAGGAACACTGATCGAAAGCCAGCTGCGAGATGGAATCTGACCCCTGTGGTTCAACCAAAATTACCAGGCCACGGTCGAAAGTCCACGGTCCCGTTGTCAAAACCCTCTTCTTCTCCTCAGGAGATCGGAACTGTATTGCAAACAGGTTATCGCCTGCAGCCTCCACCCTTGTGCTGCCGTGGACTCGCCACACAGATTTCATGACTGATCGAAAAGCCTCCACATTCACCCTTCGGGAGGACAAGACCTTACCCACCACACACAAACTTGCGTTCGTTGCCGACAGAAGAGCTTCGCCCCCCCTGACTGCATCACTTCTGTCTCCTCCTCCGTAAGCCGAAAACTCGACCACCGATTCACCAATTCATCCATCAGACTAACCACACAAATGAGGAGAAAAGTTGTCGTACCTTCAGTCAACAAGAGGAAAATCCCACTGCCTTCACGCTGAAAATTCCTTTCTCGTCTCTCGATTTACAACGCCAATAAAACCTCAGAATCCCACAATCAGTACACCCCCGAATCTAAAGCAACAAAACAGGGCTTACCCGATGCTGATGCACTCAGAAGAAACCCTCGCTTGCATCCCTCCACCGTCACAGCGAAACCGGACCAAGGATTCAGCAAGTCGCTTCAGGTACCGCACGCGTGGAAGTCTAGAAGACGAACGTTGCTTCAAATCCTCGTCGGAACGAAACCCCACGCCGCCGAGAACGCAGGACCCACCGCCTCGCCTGCCCCCTGCCTGAGAACAGTCACCCTGCCGACGCCACCACCTGCCGGAGAACCAATCGAGCCTTCAACTCCGCGCCGGAAAGTAACCCAACCCTGCCGAAGACGAAGAGCCCACCGCCGCGTCTGCCCCCTGCCTGAGAACAGCCACCCTGCCGCCGCAACACCTGCCGGAACACCTAGGAGAAACCCTAGAAGACTCTCACGTGGAGAGAAGGCCCGTACGTTGACGGAAGTTTGTTTTAATACTTGTTAATGTGCTATATTTTACTATCTAATAAATTTTAATAATTACGAGGTTTTCTTATAGTAGTTTTCTTAATTAACTATTATTTTATTAATAAATTATTTAAATGAAAATTAGTTTAACATATATTTTTTTAAAAAAATAAATAATAATATTTAAGGGTTTTTTTTTTTACAAAAATAAAAAATCAACCTGATGACTATTTTTAATTTTCTAACTTTGAAGTTTTAGGTATATTTTTTTGATTATTTGTGTATTTAATTACATTATTTTAGATCAAATATATATCTATATATTATAAAGGGTTGGTTGCACAAATAGCAATCAGACCTAAACTAATTGCAAATTTAGCAAATTTTAAAATGTTTTGCAAATATGGCAAAAAAATCCGTTTCTATCACGGATAGACTTTATCATATCAATTTATCAGGGATAGACTATTATTACTGACCAAAATCTATAAAAAGCTGAGGTGATCAGCAATAGACTTCTATCAGCCATAAGATATCAGTGATAAAAATTGTCATATTCGCAAAATTTTTAAAAACATGCTATATTCTTAATTATCTTAATCTAAATTGACATATGTTACAATTTTCCTATTATAAAAGTATTTGATTTTCTTTGTTTTAGAATAATAGAAAATTAAAAATAGTTATCTTGATTTTTTATTTTAAAAATCTAAAAATAAAAAATTGTTACCAAACCTGTTCATACTTTTGAACCGTGTATACAAAATTGTTACCAAATAAAAGTCATATATTCAAAATTGTTACCAAATAAAAGTCATATATTCTTACTAAACCTGTATGAAATTTTTATAACCCTATTTTGAACTTTTGTTATTTTCAAATACCAAAAACCAAAAATAAAAAATCGTTATATGTTCTTAAAACAAAAATCATATATATTTTATATCTCAAAAAAAAAAAAAAATCATATATATTTTATAATTTTTTTTTTGTTTTCTGTTTTTAAAAAATATAAAATCAAACTTGTTTGATATAACCGTTTTTTATTTTTGGTTTTTGGTATTTGAAAATAACAAAAGTTCAAAATAGTTGGATAATTACTATTTTTTTAATATTTTTTTTTATATAATGTAAATTTATTAGAATGCAAAAATTGAAACATTTATCAAAATTTAATAAAGGTCCAATTATTTGATGAAATTAAAAATTTAGGATAAAAAATTATTTTCTCTAAAATAAAAAAAAAATTATTTTGTCGATAGTTTAATATATTAGACAATCTTTAATTGATTTGATCATCCTAAAGTCAAGAAAATAAACTATGAGGATTGTATAAAGTGAATATGTATATTGGTGTAACATCACAATAAAATAGCCAAATCGAGGTCAGGGGTTGAATCCTCGCATTAATTAAATACATTTGCAAATTTGACATAAGGTTGTGCCTTTCACTAACGTCATGAGTTCAATTCTCGCATTAATTAAAATACATTTGTAAAAAAAAAAAAAAACACATTAATATTATAATATACTAAAAAATATACACTAATAGTATTAATGGCAATTTCGTAAAAAATATTAACCAATAATTTGATTCCAATTTTAATAAATAAATAAGCATTTGAAGATAATTGCAATAATTATATCTGGTTGAGAATTTCAATAAAGTTGAGATAGAATACATAAAATTTTGAAATCAAAAAGTTGTTTTTGATAATTTTTTTTTCGTTTTTAAAATTTGTTAATGAATATAAAAATATTTTCAAAAATTTAAAAACCAAAAATTCAATTAGTTATCAAATAAATCTATTTTCTAAAAATTAAAAATAAAAAACAAAAAATATGAATTGAATGAGTTATCAAACATCCTACTAATTCTGTTTTTGGTTTTAAAATTCTGAAGAAATTTCGAAAACAGAAAAAAAGTATTTTGAAAATCAGTTATTTATTTATTTATTTTTTTTAATTTAAAAAAAACAGCACTTTCTCCCCCTTAAATATAAATGGACGTCTTTTCTTTTTTTAGTGGTTCTTCTTCATTTGAAACAGTTGATTCATATGCTTTTGTCTCAGCCGAAGAAACAACATATTTAGATGCAGCCACCTACCCGCTGGTAAACGAAAACCACCTCGACCGGATCAGAGTAAACAAGAATGTCGATCAGGCCCCTTGCCTTGAAAGAATTCACACGCGGCCACCAGCTTTCCCAAAATAAGGAGAGATCCGCTGATGGTTGTGGCGCGAAGTACTCTTGTGCACCTACGCCACTCGGCTCGCGCGCAACTCCCTTTTGTTATTTTTTCATGAATGCTACTGGCCTAGTCGAGGCTCGTCCATGCCCAATCCCAATGGACAAACCTTCAATCCGGAGATCAATCTTGTGGCAATTTTCTCTTTAAATCACATCAAGATTAACTTTAAAGGAGTAGGGAAGTCGTCCCCTCTGGAAATTCGGATTATGGTGGGGTCATAAGAGATGGCTATGGTGCTGTCATGTGGAATTGAACAGGTCTCCTCTAGGGATCAAAGATGCAACCTTTGCGGAAGCAGAAACTCTCCTGCATGGCCATAGTTTTGTCCAAACTATTGATTCTTTTCAAGCTAACTTGGGTGTTAGGATGCAGTCTTGTAGCACCAGGGCCTCCGCAGACGCTTCCCCCGGCGACTAGGCCCCCGCTTTAGGCACATGCTTTCTCGAGCTTGTCCCGTACTACCAGTACAAAAAATGCATCTCCTTCGCCCGCGCGCGATAGCTCTACCAGGCGTGGCGCTGGCGTGCAAGCGAAGCGCTATTGGCGGCAATAAATAGCTCACTGAGCGATGATTTATGAAGTCCCTACCTCTGAAAGCGGAAGGAAGGCAGTGCCCTCGATTGTTCCAGAGAAAAGGATCATGGCGCCCCAGAACCGTGACATCCAGCAGCAGCATCTCCTGGCATGCGAGAGACAACTATGCCAACCGTTATTCTCGGCTCTGTTATGAAAGAAAGCGGCAGACTCCCTAATGAGGGATTTTAGGAGATTAGGGTTCTCCTTTCTCTCCTCCACCCATCCGTGGAGGGGTTCAGTATCCATCTCCGCGGATATTTCCAGATCGCGAGACATAATGTTCTCTGCGACACTGGAATCGATTTCTGCCATTTCCGGAAAGTGAACGGACAGTCGCCCATCCCCCTTCACGAATGTCCCCCCTCCCACCATAAGACCCTCGAAAAAGGGAAAGAAGAGAAAAAAGTCTTTCTTCTCTTCTTTCATGTATCGAAAGGTTTTTCGTGCTATACACCACGTTGAGAAAGACAAGCCTCCTATGTACCGTACCATTTTTTTACCTCGAAAGGGGGTCCTCCTTATGATGCTACGGACGACTGTCCGAAGTGCAAGGGTAAACTCGGACTCGACCCCGTCGTAGTTCTCAATCATTTCGTGGCACCGGGCGTGGCTGAACCATCTACGATGGGGGGAGCGAATACACAGGGAAGAAGCTTAGATAAGAGAATACGTTCTCGCATCGCTTTTTTTTTTTGTAGAAAGCTCGACCAGCAAGAAAAAGTGTTTGGCCGAAGCCAAAAAGAGGTTGACCCACTTCATTCGCCAAGCGAATGATCTTCGCCAAAGAACATATACATGGTCGGCTTACGTACGTCTCGTTGACCAAACGATCAGGTATACCACACTCCCATCTTTCTATAGAGGAGACAGGGGCCTTTTCTTGCAGGATGCCAGGTGCGCAGGAACGCCCAACCGGGTTTCGGCCTTCATTTTGTCTATGATGTAACGTGTAGTCGTCCCGAGGCAGCAGGAAGGATGTATGGTATAGGGCTCCCTATTTTCTCTCCCAACAAATCCTTGATAGATTTCTAAAAATTAGAAACTTTTAATAAAGTGTAGTGTTTTTTTTAAGTTGTTTAAAAATTTATTATTTATAAAGTTGTGTGAACTAAGTCCAACTTATTAACCGAGTTAAAGTAACACAAAATTAAAAAAAACTATTTGGTGGAGAAACGGGAGTCGTGCTTCCATATAAAGAGGGGAAATATGGCAATTGGCAGAAAAGGAGAATGAAATTGACGCGGAATGGTGCACTGCCGTCCAGACCGATGTTAGCTGTCTGCAGTTTTGTTGACGTTTTCCCCAACTTTAGAACTGGACACTCACTCTTGCCCAAAATTCAACCAAAATTATTAATCACCTCCCCCAATGTAACCCTTTCTCCACAATGGTTGGGAATCATGGTATTAAATTTTCGTCGACATATCAACATTTTCATCGACATTTTCATCATACCGTATAAAATCGATAAAATATTAAAAAAAACAACAACAAAATGTAACCTAATGTGAATATAATATTATAATAAGTGTATTTTAATTCATTTAAGAGTGCAAAATGTTTATTTATTAATTTTAATATTTTTTAAATCTTCCAAAAATATCCATCGACATCATTTTATCGATATTTCCATCGACATTTCTATAAAATTGAGATATCGATGTTTCCGTCGACATCGACATTTAAATCCTTGGTTGGAACTAGATCTTAATAATCGTCTCTTCTATATTAATCAATGAATATAAAATCGACTTTTATAATTTTAATTCAAGACTTCCTTTCCCATTTTTTTTTCTTGATAATCTTCTGGTTTGTTTATTGGTTAAATTAAACAACATATTTCTGAGGTAGGTTTCAATGTCTCTAGAATTTGAAAATTTTTATTTTCATTCTTATGAATGTTGTAATTTGTTTTATAAAATATTTTTGGAGAGTTTTTTTCCTATTAAAATAAGATAGTAAATTGTCGTGACAACTTAGTATTAAGGAAGACCTACATGGCAATGACTCAGCGGGTGACATGGAGTCCTAGGTGGAAGAAGATTCTAGACTTCTTAGTGGTTATTTGCTCACCTCTTATTATCCTCCACGTATAGGGGTTGTTACATTCTTTTTCTTATTCTTTCATAACTGTATATATTGAGGTCTAGGGTTACTAGACTCCTCATTCAATAGAGAGGAAATATACAAGAAAGGGATTTTCTCCATCGAAGGCTTCTAGCTCTTTTTCCTCTGTTTTGCTCATAACCAAACTTGGTATCAGAGCTTTCAAATGGCAAACGCCAATCAGAGCTTCACCTTCTTCTCATCCTCTAACAATGGTGGCTACTCTGGACCACCCCTCAACCAACTTCTCAATCAGATCACGTCGATAAAATTAGACAGAACTAATTTTCTTCTATGGCAAAACCTCGCCTGACCGATCCTCAGGAGCTATCAACTAGAAGGCCATTTATCAGGTACTGATCCTTGCCCTGATAAATTCTTGCTCACTCCAACCACACCGATTCTCACTGAAGAGTCAGGGGAAATCTCAAGTGCTGCTCTCCTTGAAGCAACAGACAAGTCAAGCTCAAGCACAACCCCTATTATCGCACAGACTCTCAATCCAAAATACAGCAGATGGATAACTATTGACCAACTTCTCCTCGGATGGCTTTACAATTCTATGGCACCAGAAATCATGATGCAGGTGATGGGTTTCTATACAACCAAAGACCTATGGGCAGCAGTTCAAGAACTTTTTGGAATTCACTCTAGAGCTGAGATTGATTACCTCAAGCGACTCTTTCAGCAGACAAGGAAATGTGCGTTGTGACAATGAAGAAATACTCTGATGGAATGACTTTAGCTGGGAGTCCACTCTCGTCTAGTGATCTGATTTCGCAGATTCTATCCGACCTCGATGAGGATTACAATCCCGTAGTCATTATGATCCAAGGAAAATCAGGCATCAGTTGGTCAGAAATGCAAGCATACCTCCTGTCATATGAGAAGAGACTAGAGTATCAGTGGTAACGATATTATTGAACTATCGCCAATCATCGGGTTGTCGAGACCCGCCAAAATAAATTTATAAATGCCCGAAATCACTAAACTATTTGTAGAATAGTAGTAACGGGGTCGATCCACAGGGAATTAAGATACTTTGACTTAATCTTAATTAAATTTGCAAACAATTACTATAGACCAAATAAGGGGGAATTGTTGGTTTTACGTGACTAAATTGGAACAAAGCAAATAGAAAATTTAGCTAACGGAGTTTCCGACTCGGGACGATCGGGAATAAATCTAGCAAACCTCTTGGATCATAGATTGACGCGTGTAATGGTTAAGTAATTTTAACGAATGCACGGCTCGTCCAAAATTAATAAATAACCCGGACATGCTCCATGGATTTAATTAAACATAATTAATTATGCTAATCAAGCATACCGTTCGGACATTGGCGGCCAACGCTCTCCCAAGACCGAACGGTAGCAACAAGCTAACCGTGACGACTATCTAATTTGGACGCGAAATTAGTATGTCGATTTGGAATTCTAATTCGGGAAGAATGAACATCAAGAGCGTAAGGACGCCAATACGCTCAAGGAGCCACAATTCCTTGTTACTTGGCGGAAACGAGAGGCACGGCATCAAATCCTTTAACTAATGGACATGCTCAAAATCAAGGGTGCCTAGTCCTAAATCATTCAAACATGCTCATAGATTAAACACAGAAATAGAATTCAATTCAATAAAAATCCAACCAATTCAGAATTTTAATCCTACAACCTCACCAAGAGTCCTTACTACATTTATCCCTACAATCCCGAGCCAAAAACGGTAAATCTACTCACTCATGACTTGCGTAGTGTGGGACGGCTTCAAATCGAACTTCCTAGCCCCTCCCATGGTGGAAAACAGCTGCTGGACGTCAAATCAGGCGCGGAGCTCGAGGTAGAAGATGATAATGGCGGCTAAAATCGGACAAAAATGTTAAGTAGTCCGTCGTAGCGTCGAGACGCTAGGGCAGCGTCTCGACGCTGCGCCCTAAATAATCCGCGCGCGCGCTCGGGGTGGCGTCGAGACGCTCGCACAGCGTCGAGACGCTTGTGCGGCGTCGAGCTAGCGTCGAGACGCTATCACTCGACGCTTGCTCTCGGGTTTTTCTTCAATTCAGCGCTTCAGACTTCGGAGCGTCGAGACGCTAAGGCAGCGTCTTGACGCTGGGCAGCGTCGAGCTAGCGTCGCGACGCTGCCGCTCGACGCTAGCTCTCGGGTTTTTGCATGGAATTTCGCCTTCAATTTCCCCAAAGCACCCATACTTCATCTCTTTGCATGGATCTTCCCGGGAAGCGTTCTTATGCCTTTAAATCGCGATATTAAGCTCCGAAACGCGCCGAAACGCTCTCGAGAGCGAAGCACCGAGAACACCTACAATAATTAAATAAAAGCAAGATTAAGCCAATAATAAACGTGAATTAGGGACATAAATATAGCTCCAAAATGGAGCTATCAAACACCCCCAACTTAAATCTTGCTAGTCCTCGAGCAAGGTGGAATTCTGATTAATTAAATGGAACGAGAATGCATGCTAGGGACTCGATTCTCAATACTGGAAAAGACAAGGCAATTGCATTTGAAGGAAACAACCGCATGCATGCATTGGTTAAGAACAATTCGAAAAATTTAAAGATGCTTCCCTATTTATGCTTCGGACATAGCTCCTCGATCTTAGATTTCAACAGGCTTAGAACAGCTCTATCAATCCTAAAATTTCGCTTTCCCCCTACTTATGGCTTAACAGAACAGTCTAAGGGCAGTTCATCGTTCATGCAAGTAATGTATCGCAAGGCATCTTTTCTCTCTTTTTCCTTGATCTCCATGAGCGCCTAACATGTCAATTTTACTTTCGTTTCAGCTTGCCTGCAATTTCATTGCACAGTGCATCTGACTACGGGCAAAATTCACATTTTTAAGGACTAGCGTTCACTTCTTTATGCTTCCTTTTCATGCAGTGGCGACCGTGGGTTACACGACCGCCCCTGGCTACTAAGGCAACTCGAGAAGGAGGAACGCCTCATGAGATTACTCTTTCTCTTTATAAACTTGCATTCATTCTTTTTTTTTTTTTTTTCTTTCTTTTGGCCTAAAAATCATATTAAAACTTTAAGTGCACGGATTACAAACAAAAACGAATCCCAGCCCATCCTAAGGTTGCCTTTCGAGGTGACAACGAATTTCAAAACAAACAGAGCTACCCTAAACCAACAGATCCAAAATAGAGTGCTAACATGCGAAGCTTAAACCGGGAAATATTTTTGAAATTTTTTCCAAAATGGCCTTAACATATGCAATTGTGCTGAATTTCATGACAAATACAAATACGAAGACCTCAGCAGTACATCACAGAATTTCATAGTCAGATTAGCATGCTTTCACCATAACTCAACAAGTAAATCAGGATTCCACAACTAAACTCGACAATCACTATAAGGCACAACCCACCACCCCCAACTTAGAAATTGACAATGTCCTCATTGGACCAAATATGCACAGTCAAAACAAAAGGAAAGAAAACCTTCCCTGAGTTGTGACTTAGAGGGTTGTAGAGCGCGCTTTAACCTTAGCCAATAAACCGCAAGGATGAGCCATTGTTTCACCTGAAAATTCACAACATCAGAGTAGAAATCTAAACTAATCCTAAAAGACGGTAAGTAAACAAAAAACATGTACAGTTCAAGCTCGGGTGCCTCCGAGTAGCGCAAATTTTTAGAGTCGATTGCTCGACTTTACCAAAACTCAATTTATCCTTTCTCATAATCCGGCTCTTTCAAGTAAGCATGGTCGTCGAAGTCCTCTGACATTCCCTCATGAAAGATCTTTAATCGCTGGCCATTCACCGTGTATTCTTTTTCTGTATCCAGGCTCTGAATCTTGACTGCACCATAGTGATGAACATCAGTGATAATGAAAGGACCAAGCCACCTGGAACGAAGTTTACCTGGCATGAACTTCAAGCGGGAGTTGAACAAGAGGACCTTCTGACCAACTTCGAAGTGTTTCCTGACGACTCGTCTGTCGTGGAACATTTTGGTCTTTTCCTTGTAGGTCTTCGAGTTCTCATATGCATCCAGGCGAAGCTCCTCCAGTTCTTGCAATTTGAGGAGTCTTTCCTCGCCCGCCAAGTCAAAGTCCATGTTGCACTTCTTCACGGCCCAGTAAGCTTTGTGTTCGATCTCCACGGGGAGATGACAGGCTTTACCATAAACCATCCGATAGGGAGACATCCCTATGGGGGTTTTGTAAGCCGTACGATAAGCCCACAAAGCGTCGTCCAGCCTGAGGCTCCAATCCTTCCTTCCTGGACTTACTGTTTTCTCGAGGATGCTCTTCACCTCTCGATTGGAAACCTCTGCTTGACCATTGGTCTGAGGATGATACGGGGTAGAGATTTTATGATTGACCCCATATTTCCTCATCAAGGCCTGGATCGTTTTGTTGCAGAAGTGGCTCCCTTGGTCACTTATGATGGCTCGTGGAACTCCATACCTGCTAAAAATGTTAGATTTGACAAAACTGGAAACAACATTAGCGGTATCAACTTTGGTGGCTTTGGCTTCCACCCATTTAGACACGTAGTCCACAGCTAATAAGATATAGACAAAACCAAATGAAGGGGGGAAGGGTCCCATAAAGTCCATACCCCAAACCTCAAAAATTTCACAAGTTAAAATGGGGTTTTGGAGCATTTCATTCCTACTAGTGATGGTCCCTTTTCTCTGACACTGATCACAAGATTTACAAAACTCATAACAGTCCTTAAACAGTGATGGCCAGAAAAACCCACAATCTAAAATTTTTCTCGCAGTTCTATTTTGCCCGAAGTGTCCCCCGCATGCAAATTCATGGCAAAAGGTAAGGATGGACCTATGTTCAGACTTAGGGACGCACTTCCTAATTACTTGGTCAGCACAAAACTTCCATAAAATGGGCTCTTCCCAAACATATGTTTTGGCTTCGCTTTTCAGCTTAGCTCTTTGATTATATGAAAAATCGAATGGGAACGTACCTGTGACCAAGTAGTTGACAATGTCGGCGTACCATGGTGTCTCCACACTTACCTGGAAGAGAACTTCATCAGGGAACTCATCATTCAGAGGCAAATCGTCCTCATTTCGCACAATACGGCTCAAGTGGTCAGCAACGGTATTTTCTGATCCTTTTCTGTCCTGAACAGAGACGTCGAACTCCTGGAGTAATAATACCCATCTGAGCAGTCTAGGCTTCGAGTCTTTCTTGTTCATCAAGTATCGAACCGCTGCATGGTCAGAAAAAACAATTACTTTAGATCCAAGAATATATGGCCGAAACTTATCAAGAGCGAAAACTATGGAAAGCAGCTCCTTCTCTGTTGTTGTGTAACCGATCTGCGCGGAATTGAGCGTCCGAGAGGCATAATAAATCACGTGGCTCTTCTTGTCAATCCTCTGGCCCAACACAGCGCCTACGGCATAATTGCTTGCGTCGCACATGATCTCGAAAGGAGTCCCCCACTGCGGTGGATGAATGATGGGCGCGTTGGTCAAGCACTTTTTCAGAACATCAAAGGCAAGCTTGCACTCTTTGTCGAAACAGAATGGAACATCCTTTTTCAGCAAGCTTGTCATCGGAGTCACTATCTTCGAGAAGTCTTTAATGAACCTGCGGTAAAAACCTGCGTGACCAAGAAAAGAACGTACTTCCCGAAGATTTGTGGGGTAAGGTAAATCAGATATGACATCAATCTTAGCTTTATCAACCTCTATCCCCTTAGCAGACACAACATGACCCAATACTATGCCCTGACTGGCCATGAAATGACACTTTTCAAAATTTAAAACAAGATTAGTTTCGATGCATCTTTCCATGACTCTAGACAAGTTAAACAGGCAATCTTTAAATGAACTTCCATATACAGTAAAATCATCCATAAAGACTTCGATGCATTTTTCTACAAATTCAGAAAATATGCTCATCATGCATCGCTGAAAAGTCCCTGGAGCATTACAAAGCCCAAAGGGCATTCTCCTATATGCGTAAGTTCCGAACGGACAAGTAAAAGTAGTCTTTTCTTGGTCTTCCTGGGCTATGGGAATTTGATAAAACCCAGAAAAACCATCAAGAAAACAGAAGAATGGTTTCCCAGCTAAACGCTCCACCATTTGATCTATGAAGGGAATAGGAAAGTGGTCCTTCTTAGTCACGTCATTCAGTTTTCTAAAATCAATACACATTCTCCACCCATTTTGTACTCTCTTAGGTACTAACTCCCCCTTATCATTTCTAATAACAGTTATGCCCGTCTTTTTAGGTACAACATGAATAGGGCTAACCCATTGGCTATCAGAAATGGGAAAGATAATACCTGCATCCAGGAGTTTGTGTATCTCAGACAACACTACCTCTTTCATTGCAGGGTTCAGTCTCCGCTGAGGCTCTCGGGATGGCTTTGCTCCCTCATCCAGCCGAATCTTGTGCATGCACAGTACTGGACTCAACCCGTGCAAGTCTGCCAATGTCCATCCCATGGCTCTTTTGTTCTTTTTCAAAACCTCGACCAACTCGCCTTCTTGCTCCGATGTGAGCTCCTTGGAAATAATTACCGGAAGTGTCTCCACCTCACCCAAGTACACGTACTTCAGATGACCCGGCAACTCCTTCAATTCCAACTTGGGAGCCTGCAAAAGAGATGGTAATATTTTAGTTGGCTTTTCACATGTCTCTAAAGCAAAAGTAGGTTGTTCAGAAAAATCAGTCAATATGGGAACACTACTTTCAACTTCGCCAACAATTTCAGTAAAAACGAGTGGGTCATCCCCATCAACAACAGTCATGCATTCTTCTTGTTCTAAAGTATCTATCAGATCAATTTTACAGACAGAATGCACATCAGCACGTTGTTTCATGGCATCAAATACATTAAATTCGAACACATCCCCTTCATACTCAACAGACAAAGTTCCATCATGCACATTAATTTTCGTTTTAGCGGTTTTCATGAATGGTCTACCAAGTAAAACAGATGTGGTGGATGTGTTTTCTTCCAAATTTATCACATAAAGATCAGCAGGGAAGATTAAATCCTTAACCATAACTAACACGTCCTCAATCAACCCTTGAGGATGAATAGAAGACCTATTAGCTAACTGGATAACTATACTAGTTTCCTGCATACCTTCTAAACCGAGGCTCTTGTAGACTGAGTATGGCATAACATTGATTGAAGCTCCTAAGTCTAGCATAGCGTGCTCGATTTCTCTATCCCCTATAGTACATGGCAAGAGGAACATACCTGGGTCCTGGCATTTGCTTGGAATACCTTGGGTTAGCAGGGCAGAAACATTCTTGCTTACCACGACTCTCTCAGCGCTTTTAGTCTTCCTCTTCATAGTGCACATCTCCTTAAGGAATTTAGCGTACCTTGGGATTTGCTGAATTGCATCAAGTAGCGGTATATTGATCCCAACCTTCCTCAACGTCTCAAGTACATCCGCGTCGTCGGCCTCCTTAGATGGCCTTGCAAGCCTACTAGGAAAAGGAGCAACGGGAGTGTAAGACTTCATAGAAATAATAGGAGGAGGCGTTACAACAGTTTCAGAGGGTGCTTGAGAACACTTATCTGGAGATATCTCTGAAGTAAATGGAGGACTCACGGGAGTGGTTTGAGATGGCACTTCTTTACCACTTCTGAGGTTTATCGCACTAACCCCTTCCGCTTTGGATTCAATTCTACTCATTCTTTCCTTCACCTCTGAGAATTCATCTCTTAGAGACTTAATCTGCGATCTTGTCTCATCGCTAGCTTCCATGAGCGATTTGAACATGCTTTCAATGGCTTTACCTGAAATAGAAGAAACATCCTGAGATGATTTTTCTTTCATCGTATGAACTAAACCAAATACCTGAGACACTTGTTCTTTGAGCACTTCTATGTCGGAAGACATCTTAGAATGTTCGTTTCTTCCTCCGTACTGGCGACGGTTCTCAGCTATATTGGAGATCAACTGACGGGCTTCCGCAGGCGTTTTCTCCCAAAGGACTCCTCCACTTGCCGCATCAAGCATCTGGCGGTCATGCGTGAGCAACCCACCATAGAAGCATTCGATAAGCGAGACTTCCGCTATCAAGTGGTTTGGACATTTTTCACAGAGTTTAATGAACCTCTCCCAGCACTCGTAAAATGCCTCGTCCTTTCCTTGCTCAAACTGTCGTATATCTTTTTTCACGGCTCTGGCTTTTGAAGCAGGGAAATACCTTTCCAAGAATAGACTCTGCAACTTCTCCCAAGTAAAGATGGTCCCCGATGGCAAGTAATGCAGCCAATCTCGAGCTTCACCTTTCAGGGTGAATGGAAAAGCTCTCAGGTAGAGCTGATCTTTTGTTATGTCGCCAGGCTTCATCGCGGAGCTTACCATTTGAAACTCCTTGAGATGTTTGTAAGGATCTTCTTCTGCTTCACCACAAAAAGAGGGTAAAAGGTTAATCACACCAGATTTAAGCACAAACTCACCTGAAATTTCCGGGTAGGAAATACAAGAAGGTTGGTGGCCCATAGCAAATGATGTCCATTGTCTGAGCGTTTTTGGGACTCCAATCTCATCATCAATCTCCATTTTCTCAGTAAAAATTTGGCACTTCTAGCACACTTAAACAAACAGATCAAAATTGCAAATAATAAAAGAAATAACAGAATTTTTTTTTTTTTTAAAAGTAAAAATTAAAAGTTTACAAATCAAATTTAAATCAGGCCGAATTACACTTAGTTCCCCGGCAACGGCGCCAATTTTGGTAACGATATTATTGAACTATCGCCAATCATCGGGTTGTCGAGACCCGCCAAAATAAATTTATAAATGCCCGAAATCACTAAACTATTTGTAGAATAGTAGTAACGGGGTCGATCCACAGGGAATTAAGATACTTTGACTTAATCTTAATTAAATTTGCAAACAATTACTATAGACCAAATAAGGGGGAATTGTTGGTTTTACGTGACTAAATTGGAACAAAGCAAATAGAAAATTTAGCTAACGGAGTTTCCGACTCGGGACGATCGGGAATAAATCTAGCAAACCTCTTGGATCATAGATTGACGCGTGTAATGGTTAAGTAATTTTAACGAATGCACGGCTCGTCCAAAATTAATAAATAACCCGGACATGCTCCATGGATTTAATTAAACATAATTAATTATGCTAATCAAGCATACCGTTCGGACATTGGCGGCCAACGCTCTCCCAAGACCGAACGGTAGCAACAAGCTAACCGTGACGACTATCTAATTTGGACGCGAAATTAGTATGTCGATTTGGAATTCTAATTCGGGAAGAATGAACATCAAGAGCGTAAGGACGCCAATACGCTCAAGGAGCCACAATTCCTTGTTACTTGGCGGAAACGAGAGGCACGGCATCAAATCCTTTAACTAATGGACATGCTCAAAATCAAGGGTGCCTAGTCCTAAATCATTCAAACATGCTCATAGATTAAACACAGAAATAGAATTCAATTCAATAAAAATCCAACCAATTCAGAATTTTAATCCTACAACCTCACCAAGAGTCCTTACTACATTTATCCCTACAATCCCGAGCCAAAAACGGTAAATCTACTCACTCATGACTTGCGTAGTGTGGGACGGCTTCAAATCGAACTTCCTAGCCCCTCCCATGGTGGAAAACAGCTGCTGGACGTCAAATCAGGCGCGGAGCTCGAGGTAGAAGATGATAATGGCGGCTAAAATCGGACAAAAATGTTAAGTAGTCCGTCGTAGCGTCGAGACGCTAGGGCAGCATCTCGACGCTGCGCCCTAAATAATCCGCGCGCGCGCTCGGGGTGGCGTCGAGACGCTCGCACAGCGTCGAGACGCTTGTGCGGCGTCGAGCTAGCGTCGAGACGCTATCACTCGACGCTTGCTCTCGGGTTTTTCTTCAATTCAGCGCTTCAGACTTCGGAGCGTCGAGACGCTAAGGCAGCGTCGAGCTAGCGTCGCGACGCTGCCGCTCGACGCTAGCTCTCGGGTTTTTGCATGGAATTTCGCCTTCAATTTCCCCAAAGCACCCATACTTCATCTCTTTGCATGGATCTTCCCGGGAAGCGTTCTTATGCCTTTAAATCGCGATATTAAGCTCCGAAACGCGCCGAAACGCTCTCGAGAGCGAAGCACCGAGAACACCTACAATAATTAAATAAAAGCAAGATTAAGCCAATAATAAACGTGAATTAGGGACATAAATATAGCTCCAAAATGGAGCTATCAATCAGACAGCACTAAAAACAGGTATGTCAAGCTTGTCCCTGAATAATGGCACTCCTTCTTCTGTCAATATGGTTCAAAATAGAAACTCTGGAAGCTCTGGCTTCATGACCAACTCAACACCAAGCTCCAACTCTCATTATCCGAGCAATGCTCCAAACTCTAGTCAAAGAGGTGGTCGTGGTGGTAGAGGAAGAGGAAGATGGAACAGTGGTTCAAATCATCGACAAACTCAGTGCCAAGTCTGTGGGAAACTTGGCCACAGTGCTCCAGTGTGATTCTTCCGATTCCTCCCTGAAGTCAAGAATCCACGTGTTACGTGCTCAATGTGTGAAATAAATAGCAATAAGGGAGAGAGAGCACTCAGAACATGTAAGCATACATGATCTTGTTAGCAAGTAGTAAGTATTTTTTCATTCGTAAGATTTATTATTAGCTACTCGTGAAGTGTATTGTTAAGCAAGAATGGGTGGATTTGATGGGGTAGAATTGGTTTTAAGTTGTCTAATTTCTAAGGAATATGTAAAGGGTAGCAACATAAACAAGTGCAAGTCAATGCTAAACTCAAATGAAGAGAGAAGAGATTAATAAACGAAGAGGAAAATAGCTAAACAGAATTTTTAACTTAGCAGAATTGCGAGAACAACAATTCTACCGCAATGTTACTAACAGCGAAAGTGTGTAAAATGGAGAAACAAGGGCTACTAACGACTCCTCTATAGGCATTTTCATACGATTCTCAAGCATTGGATCAACTCACTATGCATCAAACTAACTCATTCTCATGTATCTTCCGATTTCATGCATTAGATTCTTTAGTTTACTCATGTCCAAGTAAGGTCTTAAGCATCTTGTTAAAGCAGAAAGATATGGTTTGTACTAGGAAAACGCCTATTCCTAGGTCATTTTCTGGCTACCTTGAAAGGCTAGCATGAGTGTATGACTCTGAACTCTTACTCCTTCCAGAACTTGAGACAAGCCTGTTGAACAAATTTGTAAGCAACTTGGCATTATTGCTCGTTTCTCCTGCCTATACACGTCAGCCCAAAATGGGCGTGCTGAACGAAAACACAGGCATCTAGTTGAAACGGGCCTAACGCTGCTGAACGAAAACACAGGCATCTAGTTGAAACGGGCCTAACGCTCCTTGCTCAGGCTTCCATGCCTCTTAAGTACTGGTGGTTTGCCTTTCGTACTGCTTTTTTTTCTTATTAATGGAATGCCCTCTTCTGTTTTACAACACAAATCACCCATGGAGCTTCTTCTTCATCAATAGCTTGATCTATCTGCATTAAGAGTTTTTGGGTGCGCTTGCTACCCGAACTTGAGACCTTATTGTTGGGTTTTATGTCCTAAAACTCGTGGTTTGTAAAATGAATGTATATTCTATTTTGCAATAAAGTTGTTATTGAGTTTTATTCAGTAAAGTTGTTATTGAATAAAGTGAATTGTGTTTACTTTTAACCTAACTCCAATAAACAAAGAACCCATGGCTATAGGTTGTATACTTGAACTTCATGTGGTGACATGATTGTGGATCAAGTTCGAGTGATAGCCAGAATAGTCTATAGTATTGGGATAAGGTTGGGTACCTTATCCTGGGGACACTATTTGACGCGGCCCACTTTGTATAGTACAAACGATGTGATCCGAAATCGTTCATGTGGAGACATGTGAGTGGGGGCGTCCTATGCAATGAGTTTGCATAAGACTGAACTGCAAAACAAGTCGCTCTTTCTTTATAACTCCGTTTACTGTAAAGACCGACTTTTTCATATGATGACCTAGGTAACTCGATCTGAATCGTGAGCACGCTATGAACTCCTGTTTATTCGGGCTTATCCTTTGACTTGTATGGGTGAAAGTGGCCCGAGATCGCCGACTCAATAAGCCTACCATCTTGGGGATAAGACCGGGTAGGTAGCTGGGAACATAGTCCTGTGAGATGGAATTCACTCCTACCCGCCTTGAGGGATTAGTAGAGAGGTTCTTCCCTTAAGTGCTGACTCTGGGTCTTGAACTAGGGATCCCACCTTCTCATTGGCCCGAGAGGGACTTGGTATAGTGATGAGATCACATACCAATCGGTTTGGTGGTTGGACCACAAACCAATAGTTCATTAGAGGATTAGTGGGATTTAAGAAACAAGATGTAATTACGGGGGTAAAACGGTTGTTTTGACCCAGCTGTAATTACGAACGACCTGTGAAGGATCGACTTACTGATGATGGTTATATCAAGAGGACAAAAATATATCTACGGTGAGGAGAGTGCAACCCTTGGACTTTAGTGGAGTCTTCGGGGGTTAACGAATGTTGGTTAGCTTGGCTAAAGAGTTTGGCCGGTTAATCTCGTATCGTTGGAGCTCATGATCTGTAGGTTCTTTAGGTTCTCCTGGCTAGCTCGGATTAAGCCGTGTAACAATATGAGAGAAAAAGAATTTGAATTTATTCAAATTCATTTTTTGGAAGAATGATGGACATATTTAAATATGATTTAAATATGTGATCGGTCTAAAACATGAATAGGGATTCATGTGTGATGATTCGGTTTAAGAAACCGGGATTAGTCTTATTATTTAATTAATATTTGATATTGAATTAAATAATAATATTAATTAATTAAAAAGTTTAATTAATTAAAATTTATTTTGTTTATTAAAATTAATTATGAATTAATTTTAAAATGACAAAATATCACAAGTGGGATTATCCAAGTTGAGTGGATTTATCCAAGTTGAGTGGATATATCCAAGTTGTGAAGTGGATTGTGAATCATCAACAACATGCATAAACTCGTCAATTTTGGAACACTTGGTTGAAGACTAATCCCTCCAATTTGAGGTGTCATGCTGATAGCTCCAAAATAGAGCTATTATTTACTCCCTAATTATAGCTAAAACCATGCTCGATATTGATTAAAATCCCTTTTTGTAGGTAAATTCATGGTTGAGAGCTCGAGGAGTCCGAGGACGTGTTTCGGGGCTAAAAGTAACGTTTTAGAGCTTCATGGACGCATCGGGAGCCAAGGGGCTTGAAGAATTGAAGAAATGGCAAAATTTGCCATTGGAAGGCAAAAGTTGGCCACCAAACCCGAGAGCTAGCGTCGAGCGACAGCGTCGCGACGCTAGCTCGACGCTGTCGGAGCGTCTCGATGCTCCGAAGTCTGAAGTGCAAAATTGAATTCCAACCCGAGAGCAAGCGTCGAGTGACAGCGTCTCGACGCTCGCTCGACGCCGCGCAAGCGTCTCGACGCTGCGCGAGCGTCTCGACGCTACCCCGTGCGCGCGCTGCCAACTTAGGGCACAGCGTCGAGACGCTGCCCTAGCGTCTCGACGCTCCGACGGCTTTAAAAGCCTTTCTTCTCCGTTTTTAGCCGCAAGTTTTGTTCCATTTTTGGTTTTCTCCACCATTGTTAGGCTCGGGTGGGAGCTCTAAACTTGTATTTCTTCCATTACTTCTTCAATAAAGCTCCTACATTATTGATTTCTCTTGATTCACACAACGGTGAGCTAAGGTAAGTGCTCTAATTCGGGTATTAGGGGTAATCTTGATGCTTAGTGAGGGTTTGTATGAATGTCTAGCTTAGTTTTATTTATCTCTTGCATCTCCAATCCGTGTTAAGAACGAATAGCATTCCTTTCGAATTAGGAGTGACGTCCATAATTAGTTACGCATGTTAGTAGGCTAAGCATTATTTCTTTATAGGCTTTAATGCATCGTAGCGAGGGTCAAGCTCGTGGCTAATCAATTCGAGCCCAAGTGACAGTGGGGGTATGAGTTGATTAACATTTTCACGGTGGGCTCAAGGTTAGGAGAGAAATCGAATTAGTCTTAAGGATTAATTCGTCTCAATGTTACCCGTTACTGTTTGATAATTGATTTAAGCGTCATGAACTTAGATTAATTAGGAAGCATGTTTAATTAGAATTGACGCCTCTAATTAATTCTTTGGGGTGCTTTGGACCCGCTTGGGACGAAGCATTTTGTGTGCATGAAATAGAACTACTTTGCTAATTAGAATCCTTATGAACTAAGCGCATCAAGATAAACCACGACACTCGAATTAGGAGCACGTGTTACTTCTATTTTTCCGCTCTTTACTTTTAACATTTATTTTCCCGTTAGTTTATATTTAGTCAAAACCCCCCTTTTTATTTGCTTTTGAGTCTTAGTGTTAAAAATAAATAGAAATTAGTTAGGAGAAAATAATTTAGGTTCCGTGTGGTTCGACACCCGTTACCACTAGCTGCAAAGCTTAGTAGTTTCGGTAATTATAAATGTTATTTTGGCAAGCCTCGACAGCTTGAAATTGGAGTACCCCAAAAGTACCTCTACCAAAATTGGCGCCGTTGCCGGGGAACCATTTAATTTCTCGTAGTTAAATTTTATTTGTTTAGAAAACCACAAAAATATTTTCCTTTTCTTGTGTCGTCTTGTTTTAGCATGGAAGATCTTCGACAGCAATTTTGGGGACAAGCTTTGAAGAGTAGCGCCGAAGACTTTCTCCGAACCTCTGGGGAGGAGGTCATTATCGAGATGTACCCCGATTTTGATGAAGGAATCGAGGAATTTCTGACATGCGGAGGCAAGAACAGTGAGACCGAGGAGGATGAGCTTGACCTCGAGGAGCATCCCGAAGAGATTAGTGATGCGAACGAGCTAAGGAGTGGAGCTAAGACTTCTCCAACGTTGGTTACTCTAGAAGAATTTCTAGCAGAATATCTCTGAGATGAAGAGGAGCCCGGAGAGTTTTATAAGGTAAGTATATCTCCACCGATTGATTTTGACTTAGAGCATGATTTTTGCATTGAAAATTTATTTGAGAATTCATGCGCTGATGAGCTTGAGAATCTGTCTGATAATGAGAATATTTTAGGAAATCTTTTCTTTGAGGATGTAGAACCAGCATGCTATGAAAATGTTGTTGTGATGGATGAGGAAGTGGCAATTGTGCCTTTAGATTATTTATCTCCTCGTGTTGTGCCTCGTGATAATTCATCTATTCTAGGAGATTTATCTTGCATGCCCCCTTCCATCTGTACTTCTGTTAATGTTGGTTGCCTCGAGAATTTTGATGTGATCTCTCCTTTGGTCGAGTCTTTATTTTCTGTTCAGTTAGTTGAGTCTTTTATTTCTGTTGAGTCAGTTGAGTCTGCTTTTATTTTGTTTGAGTCTCTTGAGTCTTTAATTTTTCCATATATTGAAAATACCAAAAAAATAACAACTCTGTCCGGCTGCCTAGAAAAGTCGAAGAGCTTGCTTCTCTTAGCAGGCTTCGTTGATTCAAGGAAGAAGGGGCCGAAGAAGTACGAAAATTTTTACGTACCCTGACAGAGTGGAGGACACGTCGAGCATAACGACGTTAAAAATTTGCGCTTCTTGGGAGGCAACCCATGAGTATTTTTAAATTCATGTTTTTACTTTTAGTTTTTATTTTCCTAGCTTAGCTTTTTATTGCTTTCTTTTGTAGGATGTCTTGTGGCCTAAGGATCGGGACAGTGGGCGAATAGTGCACCGCTCCAACCGACAACCTAAGAAAATTCAGGGGAGGTTTTCTGTTCCCTTTTATTTTGTGCGTTTTATCTGCTTAGTCTGAAGTGTGATACATAGAGGACTTTGTATGCTTTTAGGTTGGGGGTGGAGTTGTCTGTTGGATGGATTCCATGTGCAGTTTGTTGAGCAGTGCTAATTTAAAATTTGAAGTGCTTGGGACTCTGTTTATATGCTATCTGATTAGGATGATGTAGGAAGTGTCTTTTTGGAATCAGAGCATTTGCATAATCTAGTTTTTGCATGAGGTCGTTTTGCATTTATTAGGTTCATGTCAAAAAATTTTAATTTTTTTTTCTGTTGCTCCCTTGCATCTATCGAGCACTTAGCAACCTCATCTTAGACTCCGTAGGCTGAGTAAATTGCATGTTGCATGATTCTTGTTGTCACCCCGAAAGGCACCCTTAGGTAGCTTGTTGCATGAGGGTTAGTGGTTAATTAATCGAGTTAGCATGAGCTAAGCCTAAATAAAAAAAAAATAGAAAAGCATGTTAGCAAGAAAATTCTCCCGAGGCGCTCCTCCTTCTTAAGTGCGCACTAAAGAAGTGAGCGTTAGTCCTTAAAAATGTGAAGCTTAGGGCTTAAGTTTGACATGTTAGGCAACTCGGGATGGGAAAGAAAAAGAAAATAAAGTTGGGTTCAAAGAACCTTAACAAGAGTACAAAGTACTCAAAGAAAGGAAAAAGGAATGAGAAAATTTTTTAGGTCTCTTAATTTATTACTCTCTCTTGTGTAAGTCAAGCTTAGACTGTTCTTAATCGCTAGAAGTAGGGGGAAAGCGGGATGACATGTTGCATGCAGTTTTTCCGAGCTTACGATGGTTTAGGATAGGTTGGCTAGCACACACACACGTTAGGGAGCGATAATTAATTTTTGATGTGATCTTGATTAAATGCATGCGCCGATTGCTTTCATGATTATGTTCTGTTTAGATTTGTAAAAAGCATCGAGGTTTGAATTAGAAGCATGTATGCATGGTCCCTTAGAGTCAAATTCTTTATTAGCCTTGCTCGAGGACTAGCAAGATTTAGGTTGGGGGTATTTTGATAGCTCCAAAATAGAGCTATTATTTACTCCCTAATTATAGCTAAAACCATGCTCGATATTGATTAAAATCCCTTTTTGTAGGTAAATTCATGGTTGAGAGCTCGAGGAGTCCGAGGATGTGTTTCGGGGCTAAAAGTAACGTTTTAGAGCTTCATGGACGCATCGGGAGCCAAGGGGCTTGAAGAATTGAAGAAATGGCAAAATTTGCCATTGGAAGGCAAAAGTTGGCCACCAAACCCGAGAGCTAGCGTCGAGCGACAGCGTCGCGACGCTAGCTCGACGCTGCCCAAGCGTCGAGACGCTGTCGGAGCGTCTCGATGCTCCGAAGTCTGAAGTGCAAAATTGAATTCCAACCCGAGAGCAAGCGTCGAGTGACAGCGTCTCGACGCTCGCTCGACGCCGCGCAAGCGTCTCGACGCTGCGCGAGCGTCTCGACGCTACCCCGTGCGTGCGCTGCCAACTTAGGGCACAGCGTCTCGACGCTGCCCTAGCGTCTCGACGCTACGACGACTTTAAAAGCCTTTCTTCTCCGTTTTTAGCCGCAAGTTTTGTTCCATTTTTTGTTTTCTCCACCATTGTTAGGCTCGGGTGGGAGCTCTAAACTTGTATTTCTTCCATTACTTCTTCAATAAAGCTCCTACATTATTGATTTCTTTTGATTCACACAACGGTGAGCTAAGGTAAGTGCTCTAATTCGGGTATTAGGGGTAATCTTGATGCTTAGTGAGGGTTTGTATGAATGTCTAGCTTAGTTTTATTTATCTCTTGCATCTCCAATCTGTGTTAAGAACGAATAGCATGCCTTTCGAATTAGGAGTGACGTCCATAATTAGTTATGCATGTTACTAGGCTAAGCATTATTTCTTTATAGGCTTTAATGCATCGTAGCGAGGGTCTAGCTCGTGGCTAATCAATTCGAGCCCAAGTGACAGTGGGGGTATGAGTTGATTAACGTTTTCACGGTGGGCTCAAGGTTAGGAGAGAAATCGAATTAGTCTTAAGGATTAATTCGTCTCAATGTTACCCGTTACTGTTTGATAATTGATTTAAGCGTCATGAACTTAGATTAATTAGGAAGCATGTTTAATTAGAATTGACGCCTCTAATTAATTCTTTGGGGGTGCTTTGGACCCGCTTGGGACGAAGTATTTTGTGTGCATGAAATAGAACTACTTTGCTAATTAGAATCCCTATGAACTAAGCGCATCAAGATAAACCCCGACACTCGAATTAGGAGCACGTGTTACTTCTATTTTTCCGCTCTTTACTTTTAGCATTTATTTTCCCGTTAGTTTATATTTAGTCAAAACCCCCCTTTTTATTTGCTTTTGAGTCTTAGTGTTAAAAACAAATAGAAATTAGTTAGGAGAAAATAATTTAGGTTCCCTGTGGTTCGACACCCGTTAGCACTAGCTGCAAAGCTTAGTAGTTTCGGTAATTATAAATGTTATTTTGGCAAGCCTCGACAGCTTGAAATTGGAGTACCCCAAAAGTACCTCTACCACATGCTAAGCAAAGAGTTTGTTGCATGTAAATTGCATATAAATTGGATGAAGTTCAAATGGTTTGAGGTTGATGAATTTTCAAAGAGTTTGAATATTTGGATGAGCACGAAGAGTTCATGTTACTTGAGAAATTAGAAAGCTAAGTGTTAGATATTTCTCACAAAATTCTCATCACTTTCATCTTCCCATCTTCTTCTTCCAAACTTTTTCTTTCATAAAGGAGTCCCACCACTCCGTTGCTCGGCCCGAGGATAGCGGGACTACCAGAGGTGGTTGGTGGGAGATATTTTGAATATACTCCTAATTTCTCAAGCTGTCGAAGCTTGCCAAAAATGAAATTTATAACCTGTAGCTCTTAGCTTTGCAGCTAGCGGTAACAGGGTCGAACCACAGAGAGAGTCTAAAGACGAAATTAATTGTTCGAAGTGTAAATAGATTGATCGATTTATTGTCACAAAATTGGGGGTTTTTAACATCCAAGTTTAGTCTAAAAAGTGCTAACGGAAAAGTGTAATTGAGATTCAAACGTGATGGATTTGGAAATTTCGGGATTTGCTAAGTAATGTAACATCTATCATTTAATTCTAAGGTATGGCGATGAATGTAGTATGCACGTGAACGGTTGCCCGGCAACCCTAAAGCAACCGACCTCATATAAATTAATAAGAATTTTACAATCCTAATTAAACAATGCTCGCTAATTAAATTAGAGTGATCAGTCCCAAAATAACCCAAGCAGTCACTAGCACTTCACGACGAACGTTCAATTAAACATGCAAAATGCTAATTGATTACCCAGCAACCCTAAAGTAATCAACATTCAGAACGCTCAATATGATGCTTCGATTTATTCTACCCTTCTGTGTTACACAGTCGATAAGGAAAGGCAAGGCATCGCTAATCTATAACAATAAAGCATGCTAGAAAACGAGATTGTCCGTCTAGAAATCTAACATACTCATGGATTATGCAAGAAGATTAGATGCATACAATTAAACAAGCCAAAACAGAATTGAAAGTTCTAAATTATCAAAATATTACAAACTTAGCAAAATCCCTAAAATCTTCCCAAATCCTTCACAATACCTTAGCCTTCCATGGAGAAATGGAGTATCCAAGCTTCCATGGAGACCTTAGACATCATCCCAAGCTAAAATAGAAGAAGAGAGCTCAAAAAATGCCCAACAATGGCGGAAACCCGAGAGTTTTTTATGGAGAGGATGAAGAGAAAACGCTAAAATGGCCTTTTTAATCCGTTGGAGCGTCTCGACGCTAGGGCAGTGTCTCGACGCTACGGTAAAATGGCCTTTATAATCCGTCGGAGCGTCTCGACGCTAGGGCAGTGTCTCGACGCTACGCCCTAAAAATCTCAGCGCGCGTTGTCGCGATGGCGTCTCGACGCTAGGCCAGCGTCTCGACGCTGCGCCCAATTTCTCCCGCGCGCGCGCCTCCTCGGAGCGTCCTGACGCTGGGTAGCGTTGAGCACGCTTCCGCTCAACGCTAGCTCTCGGGTTTGGGGGCTGAAAATTTCCTTTGCATGGCATTTTTTTCCAAATCTTCATGCTTGAAATTTCCTTTTTTCCGATGCATTCCCAAAGCGCTAAAACGACTTCCGAAGCCTCGAAACACGTCCAATGAACACCATGAGATCTTCGCCGCAAATCACCTAAAAATAAGGTAAATTACACATTTAAACACGACTTTTAGCTAGAATTAGGGAGTGAAATATAGCTCCAAAATGGAGTTATCAAACACCCCCAACCTAAATCTTGCTAGTCCTCGAGCAAGGCAAACCTAGAATTTAACTCTAAAGGACTATGCGTACATGCTTCTAATTCAAACCTCGATGCTTTTAAAGATCAAAACATTAAATATTCAAGAAAGCAATCGGCGCATGCATTTATTCAAGAACATATAAAAAATTAACTATTGCTCCCTAACGTGCGTGTGTGCTAGCCAACCTATCTTAAACCTACGTAAACCCGGAAAAACCTCATGCAACATGTCATTCCCGTTTTCTCCCTACTTCGAACATTTAAGAACAGTCTAAAGCTTGATCACATAAGAGAGAGCAATAAATTTAGAGGCCTAAAATAATTTTCTCATTCTTTTTCTTTTGAGTACTTTGTACTCTTTATTTGGTTCTTTGAACCCAACTTTTATTTTCTTTTTCTTCCAAAACCCGAGAAGCCTAACATGTCAAGCTTAGGACTAAGCTTCACATTTTTAAGGACTAACGCTCACTTCTTAAGCGCGAACTTAAAAAGGAGGAGCGCCTCAGGAGGATTTTCTAAACAACATGCTTTTCTATTTTCTTTTTCTTTTCTTTAGGCATAATAGCTTTGCTAACTCAATTAATCAATTACTAACTCTCATGCAACAAGCTACCTAGAGGTGCCTTTCTGGGTGACACCAAGAATTAATGCAACATGCGATTAATCTAAGCCTACGGAGTTTAAGAAGAGGAAGCTAAGTGCTCGATAAATGCAAGGGAGCAACAAAAATTTTAAATTTTTTGACATGAACCTAATAAATGCAAAACTACCTCATGCTAATCTAGATACGCCAATGCCAAGATTCTAAAAGCATTTCCTAGATCTTCATAATTAGAAAGCATATAAACAGAGTCCCAAGCAATTCAAATTCTAAGTCTACTCCTGCTCAACAACTGCACATGGAAATCCATAACATCCACCCCCAACCTCAGAAGATAGCATTCTCCTCAATGCTTCTCATCAGATATGCAAAAATAAAAAGAAAGGAAAACGACACTTCCCTGATCTTTGCGAGGTTAGCGAGGGACGAGAGGCGGTGCTTTCTTACCCAAGCCCAATTTCCTCAACTTCTCCTCTGTCTCCTAAAAAAAAAAAAAAAAACATCAAGCAAAATAAACTAAATTAAACTACGAAACTTAAACAAAAGCAATAAAACTAAAGACTGAAAAACATTTCAACACTCGGGTGCCTCCGAGAAGCGCAAAATTTTTAAAGTCGTTTGCTCGACAGAATTCTCCCAACAAACTCAACCATGACAGCGCGGGGGACGTTCCAATCATTTCCTCGTCCGCGCCGAACCTGCAAACATCCATCAAACACAATCTTTCTCTTCGTGCCTCGAGCACGTGAATATCATCATTATTAGTCACAAAAACAGAACCATCATCATTCAAATTCAAATCTTTTTTCTTCACAGAAACAGAAGAATCATCCCTCAAGCTCGAGGTCAAATTCTTACCCTTCACACAGTCCACAGATTTTGCATTTTCATTCTCATCATACACAGAAGATTTCGATGCATTAATAAAAAATCATTCACCATTCCATCAAATTCTACAGACAAGACACCCCTATCAACATCAATCTTGACCTTAGCGGTCTTCATAAACGGGCGTCCTAGTAAGATAGAAGAGGAAACATGCGAAGAATTTTTGTTCATATCTAGCACATAGAAATCAACTGGAAACAACAAATCTTTCACCTTAAGTAAAATGTCCTCAATTTTTCCTAACGGATGCACATAAGATCGATCGGCTAGTTGGACAACTACATTAGTCTCAATTAAATTGTACAATTCAAGTTCTTTAAATACGTGAAAAGACATCACATTAATTGAGGCACCGAGATCAAGCATGGCATTTTCAATCAATTTAGTACCAACAGTGCATGGGATAGTGAACATACCAGGATCATCGCAGTTTGGTGGAAGCGTACCTTGGAAAATTGCAGAGACACTTTTTTTTTTTTTTTTTTTTCTCATCGTTCTTTCTCGACGTTCTTTTACCCGTGCACCAACTCTTGAGGAACTTGGCATATTTCGGAATTTGTTTCACGGCCTCTGTTGCGTGCTCAGTGTGTAAATAAAATGTAATGTAATGCGAAGAGCACTCAGATCATGCAAGCGTACATGGTCTGCAGCAAGTGATAAGTATTTTTTAATTCATTTTCCCACACAGATTGAGTTTAGTTACTAACGAGTTGAGGTGCTAAATTAGATAAGGTCACTTAAATTGGGTAGATTTGGGGTTATTGTACCAAAATAATAAAGAGGTAAGCAGGATGCAATCATAATAGGAAAGCAAGTAAAGAGAATAAACTATATTGTGAAGAAGAAAGAATTGCGAATCTCGCAATGTTCTAGCAATAAAATCGCAAGAGTAAAAGACTAGAAAAAATGCTAAGGCAAAAACAGAACTATTTTATTGCGGTTCTCGCAATAATCTAGCAATTAAATTAGCAACGATTTAAGGGTAAGATAAGGCAACAAGGTCGACTTAAGACTCCTCTATAGGCACTTAACTACGATCATTCAGCAGTAGATTAACTTATCATGCATAGATTTAGCTTAGTCTCATGCATCTCTCGATTACATGCATTAGATCTTTAGTTCACTCATATCCAAGTAAGACATAAACACCTATTTATATAAGCAAGCTAACAATCGTGCTAGGAGAACGCCTATTCCTAGGTCATTTTCTGGTTACCATAAAAGGCTAGCATGAATGGATGACTCTGAACTTTTACTCCTTCCGGAGGTTAGGAGTTCTTTAGACAAAATGGATGGCCGGTCGAAATTGCCCATGGGATGAAGCATACATACATTCAATGCAATCGAGCTATCCTACATGCTGAACTCTCGTATTTCTAACCTATAGATTCATCTTTAGCAGACCTTTGTTTGATTAGTTACTCATGGTTTGTGCAGATCTAAGGGAGATGGAATGATTAAGCATGATTTAAAAGAACTTAATAAAAGCGATTGAACAAGAGATAACAAAATGAAGAACTCAAGAGACTTAATGTATTACTTATCAAAACTAAGGTTCAGAACATTTCTCAAGAACATTGTACGATGATACGAAAGCAGTAAGAATTAAGCGAATTAGAGAAGAATTCAAAACAGTGTAGCAATGGGAGCAGTAGAGAAAAAGACAGTAAAGAAAGCTGTAAAAAGTGTGCACGGATCTCCTCGTCGCAAACGCCTCGGATGAAGGGGAAGATTAGCTGTTCTTGGGAATAAATTCAATCTGAAGAGAAGAAGGATCTTCTCTTCTTCCTCTCGAATTATCGACGCCAAGGGCTGACTTCTTCGTTCCAACAAACGGGGGAAGGAAAATTTGTATGCAGATCGCTTTGCAACGGAGAACTCCACGCTTCTGAGCTGTTTTTTCCCTTCATCCTTTACCTCTTTTTATAGCTTTTGCAGGTGCCTTCAGCCACAGAGAACCATTCATTCTGAACAACAATCATCCACGTGGCAGCAGGGGAAGGCTTAGGCGGCTGGAAAGTCGCAACAATTACGACTGACGGCTGGAAAAGTTCAACAGAAAACAACTTGGCATTGCGATTTCCTTGCGAGGGCCGCAATGTTCATTGCGGTTTCAGCAATGTTTCCGCAATCTTCCTGCAATGTACATTTTAACTCATTTTACATCATTTTTCATCCTTTTTCGTTCCTTTTCCAAATAAGTCCTATTTTAGCATCACTTCTCAAATTCTCACATTTATGCACACATTAAGCTAACTCCTAACAAAAACACTCAAGAATGTGCATGATTTAAAGGTAAATATAGCCCTAAATAATGGACTTTTGGCGAGGTAACATACCCCCAAACTTGAGTTGTTGCTCGTCTTCGAGCAATAAAAAGACTTACTTGGGCTGCTAATTCTGGTCTTTTAAACTCTACCTAACTGACTTCCCTAGGCTTTCTATCAAAAACTTTGCTGTCCTGTGACACTCTTCTAGGTTCAAACTAACTTCACATTCTGCTCATTCTGGTTTCTCTTGCCTTTAAAACCTTTTGTCTTTACAAACTTCCTACAAATGGTTTATCTGCCTATGTCATCGGGTTCATTGTGCAGCTATCCCTAAGTTTTCAAACTCTCCCTAGTTTTAGCTCAGACTCAGTACATGTTTCCAATGTATTTATTATTGAGCTACCTAGGAATCCTTAAAGTCATGCCAGGCTTAGCACACACGAGAATCAGAGTACAGTCCATAGAACAACTAAGCCCTGACATCACTGTGTTGGATCGACACTCATCTCCCTTGACACACCTTCAAGCTACAACCCTGTGCTTAGCAAACTAAGGATCAGAGTTCAATTACACAGGACACCTAAGCACTTAGGCCATAGCTTGTTGGCACACATTCTTCTTCCTTGGTTTTACTTTCCCTTTTTCTCTTTTGGTAGAGTCTTCTTTTGGTTTGCCTTTTGATGCAGTGCCACTTGTGGTTTACACAAATGACCCTGATTACTCAGCATCCTTTAGAGAGAGACACTACCCTTTACTTTTCTTTTTTCTTTCTTTTTCATTTTTTTTTCCAAAGAAGAAGAATGTTTATGTTTTTCAAGAGGGAGGGAGGAGTGTTCCTAGGCCTAAAGGTTGCCTCCCCCAAACTTATCTCCTCATTGTCCTCAATGAGAAGCTGAGGTGGCACACCCCCAAACTTGTCTTAGAAGCATCTTGTCTAAAGAAAAAACAGGCAGAACTTAAAACTCCTAGGGATAGAATGACCCTCCCAGTTCAGATAACTCATAAGCAGAATTTCACTAAAAACAACATGGTAAGGTCTCACAGAGGTACATGCTCAGCAATATATGAAGCTAATTTAAACTAACAAGGGTGTACTTGACACTCATCCAACATGCTCAATAGAAAGACTACCTATGGACCTCAGTAATGCAGCAAAATAAAGAGATTTAAAAGCAGACAGCCCATCAGAAAGTCATCCAACAACATGCTTAAAATGAATAAAATATTGCGGTAGCCGCACAGAATTCGCAATTATTCCAACAGAGCAATTTTAACTGTGATCAAGGCTCCTTGCATGCGATATTCATTCATAAACAACTACAGAAAACAACAAAACTATCTAAGCTACCTAATCATACGACATTAAACTAAACTAAACTACTCTACTCAAGCAAATTAACAATTTAAAACAAATCAAACAATTGATTATAGGGGGGGTAACATGTCACAGAAAAGCATATTTTTTTTGTATTATGAGAGGAATCAGAAATACTCCCTCGAATGCCGTCAGTCTGGCATTCAATCATCCTTATCTTCTTCACTCCTCTCGCTTGGAGGCACCCAAAGGTTCAGCAATCCAGCAAGGAAGGTAGGGAACGTGCATCGCACGTGCTCAGCCAGCTCTTGGTCCCTTGCCTGCGAATATTCAGCCCATTGGGCTAACTTTCGTTGTAAGTCCATCAGGCAGGCCATGGACAATGATTGTGCAGCAGCAAGTCCATCCATCTCGAACTCCATGTTGCCCCTTCTTCTCATCCTCAGGATACTGGGGAGCTCCAAGTGGCCAGCATAGGCTAATTGCCTCTCCTCCTTCATCACAGGCACTCCTGCACGCAAGCAAAGTTTAGTAATGGTATTGGGGAAAAAGAGTTGGCACTTACCTTTCTTGGAGCACTCGATGACAGAGGCTGCGATGACTTCACCCACATAAATGGTGAGTCCCTTCATGATCGCGTAGATCAGCAGTGATCTCCCCTGATTGATGGTTGTCTCATGTGTGACAGGGGAGATTCGTCTTCGGATGAGGGAGAACCAGATGGTTGCTTTGTCCCTGAGGGCTGCACTCATCAGTGTGTGCCTCCCATTCCTTGAGACTGCCCACGCTGCCTCAGGTTTCCCTATTGTATTCAGAGCTTCCTCCAGGATTGCCTCTGAGGGTGATTCCATGATCCTTGCGTATTCAGAGTGTTTATGCCCCTTGAGAGCATATGCTTCGTTGATTGCTTTGGCTGAGAAATCAACTTCTACTCCTCTCACCATTGAAGAACAACTTTCGGGATGCGTGAGGTTGGCGTAGATGTCGTACACCATGTCAGAGTAGGCTGGCATTGGAGGCCTACATAGCTCTTCCCAGCCATGATTCATAATCCCTGCGCGCAAGAATTGCGGCAGGTCCGCAAGAGCATCAAGAAATCCTCTCTCGTGGAGGAGTTCTTTCTTCATCAATTCTAGGCCCTTGGCCTCTGCTTCTTTGGAGACATACCTCGCAGCTCGAGGCTCATCTTCTCTGTACATCTTCCTCTTCCCCTTGTCCTTCGCTTTGGCTGCTTCGACAGACTCGGATTTTATTTTCTTGATAGAAGGTTCAACTTCAACCTTCTTCCTTTTAGTCCTCTTCGAGGATTTTGGCCGCTTGCCCTTCACAATAACAGGGGCTCTCTTCCTGAGCTTTGCCTTTGCGGCTATCTGTTGGATGCATTCATCCAGTGAATTCTCTTCTTCCTCCATCGATTCCCTGGTTTCCTGCACCTCAGGGCTGTCAAGATTGACATCCCTAAAGGGGGAAACGACTTCCTCCTCATTCGGATCATCAATCGGCATTGGTTCTTGTTGCTCCTCAGATGGAACTTGAGGATCCGACTGAGTTTGAGGGGATTCAGGGCTCTGCATGGCCGTCTCAAATGATGGTCGGCCACTGTTGAGGCTTTCCTCACTCGTGGTCTTCTTTTCTTTGACCGTGGAGTCAATCATTGTTACCCTCCACTTCTTCTTAGGAGGTTTCGTCGGATCAGAGGAATCAGCAGCTGCCGGCGTTGCCACCTTCCACTTCCTTCTCACAGGAAGCTTTGGGGGCCTCCAGGGTTGCGCAGCGTCGACGTTTGCCAAAGATAGCAACGCCTCCCTTACCAATCTTGTCTGTTCCGCGTCAGGTGATGCTTTCTTGGGCGTGGATCGTTCGACTCTCGTGGACACCATTGTTGTTTCTTCAAGGTCTGAGCTTGTGAGTTTCGGAGGAATGAGAGCTCTGGATTGTGGAGTCTTGAAGGTTTGAGAAATCGTAGAGGAGAATGATCCCCAACGCCTTCTATTTATACTCGGGTGTTTCCCCAACGGTTCTTTTATTGCGACCTCCGCAATTTTTTCGCAATTTTTTTAGCATTGAAAATATAACCGTTGAGATTTTCTTTCCTTGATTGTTATTTGTTGCAAGATCTTAGCAACTAAATCTTTGATTTTGCAAGATCTTTTCCTTTATCTTCTTCTCTTGATTCACCTCCTTCATTGCCGTTTAAGATCTCCAATTACCACGCTCGAAGATCTATTCCATAGCCCTCTGAGGTTGAGCATAGTGATATTTCTCCTTGAATGCCCTTGGTCATCTTCTCTTGATTTGCTTTTTAGGCTTCGGATAGAAGGAAGGCCGAGAGTGTCTTCACATCTTCTTCCTCATAATAGTGCTTCAATCTCGCACCATTTACCAAGAACGGCTGCTGTTACGTCTCCAAAAGTGACCTTTTTAGGACTTAATTATCTTAGAAAGATGTTCACTCTTAGGTGTTTTTGATAGCATTTAGCCTAAACCTATGCTTAAATATGAGAATTAGAAGAAGGTAGTTAAATTAGGACTTAAGTACAATAGGAAAGAAAAGGGTTGAAAACCGAAGGAAAAGAATGAAAAACAAGCATTGCGACAGAATTGCGGAAACATTGCTGAAACCGCAATGTTTCAAGTGAAAACCGTAAGTTGACTGATCTTTTTCTGTTAATTTCCGTTATTTCAGGGATTCGTTCTTTCTCCTCCATCCATTTTGAAGTACGACGTTGAAGATTGATGGTTCTCCTTGGCCCAAACGCACCTGCAGATTGCTATAAAAGGGGGTCAAAGTCGAGGGTTCAAACATCATCCGAAAGCGTAGAAGTCTTCTCGCAGCTCCATCTTTTCTCCTGTCGTTCTTCTCTGTCTGTTGGTGTGAGAGTCTCAGCTGTTGGAGTCGACAATCGGGAGAGAAGATTCATCTTCTCTCCCGATTGGATTCATCCAAGCAAAGCTATTCTTTCATCCCCTTCAGCCGAGGCATCTGCAACTAGGCGTTCACGCTCATTTTTATGCATCTGTCTTTATTTCCATTTTCCAGCTTTAGTTTGGTGTTGTTTTCTTTCTTGTAACTAGATTAGTCCATTTCGTTGTGTTCTGTCTTTCTGTTTTGCACTTTAAGTTCCTCTTCTTGTCCATTCAAACAATCAAGTAATCAAAGAACAATTTGTTATTTCACAGTTTCTTAACTTTTGCTGCTACTGTTTTACCTTGTTGTTTTCAGCTTATTTCTCTTCTAAGCATGTCTGTTTTCTCTCTTCTTTTTGTTCTCCCTATATCCATGAGTAACTAAGTCACATAGGGGCATGCTAATGACAATACTATAGGCTAAAAAAAACGTGAACCAAGCATGTAGGATAGCTCTCGAAGCATTGATTGTATGTAAGCTTCATCCCACGGGCAATTTCGATTGGCCATCCATTTTGTCCAAAGAAATCCTAACCTCTGGAAGGAGTAAGAGTTCAGAGTCATACACTCATGCTAGCCTTTCAAGGTAGCCAGAAAACGACCTAGGAATAGGCGTTTTCCTAGTACAAACCATAACTTTCTGCTTTAACAAGATGCTTAAGACCTTACTTGGACATGAGTAAACTAAAGAATCTAATGCATGGAATCGGACGATACATGAGATTGAGTGAGTTTGATGCATAGAGAGTTGATCCAAAACTTGAGAATCGTGAGAAAATGCCTATAGAGGAGTCGTTAGTAGCCCTTGTTTCTCCATTTTACACACTTTCGCTGTTGTTAAAATTGCGGTAGAATTGCTGTTTCCGCAATTCTGCTTAAGTTACAATTCTGTCTAGCTGTTTTTGTCTTCGTTTATTACTCTCATCTCTTTTCATTTGAGTCTAACTTTGACTTGCATTTGTTTATGTTGCTACCCTCTACGTATTCAGTAGGAAATAGACAAGTTAAAACCAATTTTACCCCATCAAATCCACCCCTTCTTTCTTAACTTTACACTTCATGAATAGCTTATAATAAATCTCTGTGGGAAAACGAATGAAAAAATACTTACAACTTGCTATAAGATCATGTATGCTTGCATGTTCTGAGTGCTCTCTCTATCTTATTGCCTAATTATTTTAACACATTGAGCACGTAACAGCTGCCCTTGATTCAGATTTCGAATTTCAATTGCACCATGGACAAATACATTAGTAATCACAAAAGGACCTGACCACCGAGACTTTAATTTGCCAGGAAACAATTTTAATCGTGAGTTAAACAATAGAACATGCTGGCCCTTTTTGAAGTCCTTAATCCTAAGTCTACTATCATGCCAACTTTTAGTCTTTTCCTTATACATTTTAGCATTTTCATATGACATGTGTCTTAGTTCATCCAACTTATGCAATTGCAGAGACCGCAATGTGATAACTCCATTTTGGAGCTATTAAATACGTCCTAATTATAGCTAAAGACCGCTTCCAATTGATTAAATGTATCTCTTTTGTAGGAGAAAAGCGGCAAAGAGCTCGTGCGTCCGTTGGGCATGTTCGAGAGCTTAAAGCAGAGTTTTAGCGCCCCGGGAATGCATCGGGAAGAGGGGAATTTGTTCCGTGAAGAAACGGGCCAAAACAGCCTTGGAGAGGCAAAGCATCAGCCCCAAACCCGAGAGCCAGCGTCGAGCTATAGCGTCGAGACGCTGGCTCGACGCTGGAAAAACCCGAGAGCAAGCGTCGAGTGATAGCGTCGAGACGCTAGCTCGACGCTGCCCTGGCGTCGAGACCCTGCTTGGCGTCGAGACGCTTCGGAGGAGGCGCGCGCTGGAAATTCATCGGGGCAGCGTCGCGACGCCAGCACGCGCGCGCGCGGATTACTTAGGGCACAGCGTCGAGACGCTGGCCTAGCGTCTCGACGCTACGACGAAGGCAGTAGCTAAAAGACGATTTTTCTGCACTTTTTTGAGAGTCTTCTCCAAGCTTCATCTTCTTCATCTGTCAACGGAATCCGGCGATTTTTCCTTCCTTCTTCCCCATTTTCTCTCTATTTTCCGTGGAGCTCCGCCATTGTTGGCATGCTAGTGAGCTCCACTTCCATTTTTAATAGGTAGATGAACTCTTCCATGGTCGTTGGTGGAGCGGGATTGACGATCCGCGCCATGAGCGGCTAAGGTAAGGGTGACGGTTTGGGATTTTGTTTAGGGGAATTTTGTTAGACATTATTGCTTTGATAATCTGAGTATGAATTTGCATATGGGTTCTGTTTACATTGCATTTATTTACTTTGCTTAATCCAACGCGCATGCTAAATTATGTTGATTGACACTCGGATAGTTTCGCATGTTGTGTATGTTAAAGAGTAGCGATGCCGTGCCTCTCACTGCTCGACTAAGTAACACAGGTAAATAGAACTAAATCGAAGTATCGGGTCGGGTAGGATAATTGTTGGTTGCATACGGCGTTTGCGGGCAACCTACTAGCAATTAGAATTCACGCCCGAATGTTCGTCACGGTTAGCTAGTAACTGTCTAAATTCATCTTAGGACTGATCATCTTAATGTGAGATTAGATAACGTGTAATTAGGACTGTGTGGCCTAATTAAAATCCATGAAGTCGGCTACTTTGGGGCTTCTCTGGTAGTCGTCCGCGTGCTTAGTAAACTGAATTCCATGTTATTAGAATTAAATGATAAGTTGTATTTGTCTGACAATTGACCCCGAGACTCCCCAAACCGTGCACACGTTTTCTACATATTATTTCTTTCTTCCGTTAGCTTTCTCATTGATTTCTTTGCATGATTAAAACCCCCCCCCCCGTTACCAATTAATCAATCAAATCCCAATTTCACTAGTAAATTCAACTCTCCTATTCCTTGGATCGACCCTGTTACCACTGGCTGCAAAGCCTTGGCAATAGGCATTATAAATCGTATTTTGGCAAGCCTCGACAGCTTGAGATTAGGCGGATATTCAAAAATCCGTCCACCACAATGTTCCCGCATCGGTTACGCAAAAGTTCAATTCTTTTAAAGCCCCAAAAGGCTTTGTTTTCTAATTCAAAGGGAAGATGACATGCTTTTCCATAAACTAGCCTATAGGGGGACATTCCTAAAGGTGTTTTATATGCAGTTCTATATGCCCACTGTGCATCATCAATTCATGGTAAACGACTATGATTGTTGGCACATAATAAATATTTCATTCCCAAAATAAACTACTCCTAACATACGAAATCTAAGCAAAGCATGATAAAATCCTAATTTAAGAGTTTAGGGATCATAAATCTCCCTTGTCAATTTGCCTCATATGGATATTCTTCAATGTTTCGAGGCATCACTTCTGCTCCTTTAAGATACTTAAGTCTTGATTTACGGGGTCGGACATTCTGCCACACCTTGAAATTGTTGATTCTTTCAGAGAGATTGCATGTTATAACATCCCAATGCTTGTATTTTATGTGCGTTGGTTTTTTTTCTGCAACATTTGCTACAACATGGCTTTGATGCGATGGGACTTATTTTCCTGGCACATCTCTTTCTAACTCCTTCAGCTGGAGCATTTGTGGTGGTGGTGACTCAACTTTTTCATTGGTGGAGAAGTTTGCTGCAACATCAAACATTTCAAATTCTTGTTCCTCAAGCAGCGCATTAGTCTCTTTGGCCTCATCCAGCACAATTTCATTTTTCTCAACTTTCACCAACTCCACCATTACATATGGAGATTCCATTGGATCACTCTTCTCAGAATTGAAGGTAACAAAGGAATCATCATCATGAAAATCAAACATCTCAGGGCATGGTGGTGGCGATTTTCCTATAGCAAGTAGATTTTGTAAGTCATTTGTGAGCTGGGCTAATTGCACATCAATTCTCCTCATGGATGCATCATTCCCTTCCATGAATTCTATCCATATCGCCTCAAAAGCAGGTGATAATTCTTTATTTTGAGTTGGCGCATAATGTTGATAGTCTTCATGTTGGGGGAACTCTTCATAATGAGGAACTTGCACATGTTCTTCCCACGGATTATTTGAGAGTTGCCACTGATGATGTCCAGACAAGTACGAATCATGGTTGTCATAGCTTTGTTGATATTGCCTCTCTTGTTAATTCCATGTTGGGTAATTCTCCAAGTTATGATTATCCCCACAATAAGCACATGACTGATAAAATTGTTTAAACTGTTGTGGGCAACCTCTTCCTCCAATTAAGTTCTGCAGCGTATTCATTTACTTTGCCGTACACATACGTTGTTCACCTGCATAGTTTCATTCTGTGCGAGTTGAGGTGCTTCTCCTGCTCGATCTATTTCAGCTTGTTGTGATTGCGATGACTCTGCGTGGTCCGCAATGTGCTGAATTACATGTTGTTTTGGCTGTTTAAAAAGGCGTTTCTTAATTTTGTTTCTGGCCCTTAAAGTCCTTTCGGGTTCAGGATCAAATTCTAGATTGAGATTTGGAAACTCATTCATAAACTAGCTTGATAGTACCTGTAAAGGAAATGCAAAAGATTAGCTCCAATATATTAAGTTTTTCTAAAATAACACAATTCGTGTTTACTAAACAAAATCCCCGGCAGCGGCACTGGTAGTGAACTTTTGTACGTTCACAAATTTCGGGATGTCGAGTCCCGCCAAAATGAAATTTATAAACCCGAACGTACCGAGCAATTTGCAGCTAAGTGGTAACGGGGTCGATCCACAGGGAGTGATTAATAATCCTAAATTAATTGAACTAAATTTGCAATGCTAAAATAGGGGGATTTGCTTGGGAAAACAGTAACTAAAACTAAACTTACGCTAACGGAAAATTAAAACGGGAAGTATGAAATTGACGAATTCGATTGATTAGCAAGTGTCGGGATTGAACTAATGTATTTTGGTTCATTGATTGACATGGGAATTAGCCGAGACGTTTCATGCACACAAAATGTTATGTCCCAAACGGGTCCAAAACATCCCAATGAATTAATTAGGTAAGTGCAATCCTAATTAAACATGCCCATTAATTTATCTAAGTTCATGACTCTTAAATTAATTAACAAACAGTAATGGGTACCATTGAGACAAATTAATCCTAGAACTAATTCGATTTATCTCTTAGTCTTAAGCCCGCCATGAGAACGTTAATCAATTCCTATCTCCAACGTCACTTGGGTTCGAATTGATTAGCCATGAGCTAGACTTTCGCTACTAAGTATTGAGGTTTGTCAGAAAACAATATTAGCCCACTAAGCATGCGTAACTAATTATGGACGTCACTCCTAATCGGAAAGGCAAGTTAGTCGTTCTTAATACAGACCAAGAGATGCAAGAAATTCATTCATTCATGCTAAACATATTCAGTTAAGCTTAAACCTCACCTAATACAAAAGTATTCAATCCCTAAACTTAACTAATCAACCACTAACCTCTTTAGCTTTCCATGTAGATGAAGGTTTCCCAAGCATCCATGGAGTTTGTCTTCAACATACAACCCAAAAATGGGCAAAAACCAGAAAATGAGGGGAGAAAACGACAATCCCGAGGGGAAAAGAGAAGAAGATCCGTTAAAAATCGGAAAATGTGATTTTATACCAGTCGGAGCGTCGAGACGCTAGGGCAGCGTCTCGACGCTGTGCCCTAAATTATCAGCGCGCGCGCACGGGGTGGCGTCGAGACGCTTGGCGCGGCGTCGAGCGAGCGTCGAGACGCTTGCGCTCGACGCTTGCTCTCGGGTGGAATTTCAAATGTTCGCTTCAGACTTCGGAGCGTCGAGACGCTAGGCCAGCGTCGCGACGCTGTCGACGTTGAGTGAGCGTTGAGACGCGCGCGCTTGACGCTGGCGCTCGTCCATCTTCGGGAATCGTCGGGGCAGCGTCGAGACGCTAGGCCAGCGTCTCGACGCCGAGCAGCGTTGAGCCAGCGTCTCGACGCTGCCGCTCAACGCTGGCTCTCGGGTTTGGTGGCCAACTTTTGCCTTTCAATGGCAAATCTTGCCATTTCTTCAATTCTTCAAACTCCTTCAATCCCGATGCATCCATTAAGCTCTAAAACGTTGTTTTTAGCCTCGAAACACGTCCTCGGACTCCCCGAGCTCTCTACCATGAAATCACCTACAAGAAGGCATTTTAATCAATATTTGAGCATGATTTTAGCTATAATTAGGGAGCAAATAATAGCTCTATTTTGGAGCTATCAAAATACCCCCAACCTAATTCTTGCTAGTCCTCGAGCAAGGCTATTCTTAAATTATCACCACAGAACAGAATTTTTGCATGCTATCGACTCAAACCTCAATGCTTCAAAGATCAAGGCATTTACTTAACAAGAAAGCAATTAATCGCATGCATTGATTGAAAACATTTCGAAAATCTAACCGTTACTCCCCTACGTGTGTGTGTGTTTAGCAAACATATTCTAGCTCACATAGACACGGAAAAACTTTATGCAACCTTACATCCCGTTTTCCCCCTACTTCTAGCAATACAGAATAGTCTACGGCTTTTCAACAATCAAGAGACCAACAAATTAAAAGGCCTAATTTATCTTTTCTTTTGAACTTGCTAAATTTTTACTTTTTCTTTTCTTTCTTTTGCTTCTCTAGGAGATCCTAACATGTCAAACTTGCCTTCGTTTCAGCTTACCTGCAATTTCATTGCACAATGTATCTGACTACGGGCAAGTGTTAAGTCTCTGAAAGTGACTTATTTAGGACCCATTTAGCTTAAGAAGATGTGCACTTTTAGGTGTTTTTGATAGCATTTAGCCTAGACCTATGCTTAAATATGAAAATGAGAAGAAGGTAGATAAATTAGGACTTATGCACAATAAGAAAGAAAAGGGTTCAAAACCGAAGGAAAAGAATGAAAAAACTGCATTGCGACAGCATTGCGAAAACATTGCTGAGGCCGCAATTATTCAAGTGAAAACCGTAAGTTGACTGATCCTTTTCTGTTAATTTCCGTAATTTCAGGGATTCATTCTTTCTCCTCCATCCATTCTGATATATGACGTTGAAGATTGATGGTTCTCCTTGGCCCAAACGCACCTGCAAACTACTATAAAAGGGGGCCAAAGTCGGAGGTTCAGTGATCATCCGAAAGCGTAGAAGCCTTCTCACAGTCCACTTTTTCTCCCTGTTTTCCTTTGCCGTCTGTTGGAGTGAGAGTCTCAGCTGTTGGAATCGATAATCTGATAGGAAGGAGAGGAGATTCTTCTTCTCTCTCGATTGGATTCATCCAAGCAAGGCTGACCTTTCATCCCCTTCATTCGAGGCGACTGCAACGAAGCTTTCAAGCGCCATTTTACTGTTTTCTGTCGTTCTTCTTCTAATTTCCAGTTTTGATCATTGTTGTTCTTAGTTTAGTGTTTTAGTTACTGCATTTCGTTGTTGTCTGTCTTTGAATTACTGCCTTTAAGTTTCTCTTTGTTCGTTCAACATTCAAAGTAATCAGAGTGCAAGTTTCATTTCACGGTTTCCTTCTTCTGCTGCTACGGTTTTGTCTTGCTGTTTTAAGTTTATTTCCCTTCTAAGCATGTCTGTTTCATCTTACATTTCTGTTCTCTATATATCCATGAGTAGCTAAGTCACTTAGGGGCATGCTAATGACAGAACTATAGGCTAAAAAACGTGAACCAAGCATGTAGGACCGCCTTCGAAACATTGATTGTATGTAAGCTTCATCCCACGGGCAATTTCGATTGGCCATCCATTTTGTCCAAAGAACTCCTAACCTCTGGAAGGAGTAAGAGTTCAGAGTCATATAATCATGCTAGCCTTTCATGGTAATCAGGAAACGGCCTAGGAATAGGCGTTTCCCTAGTACAAACTAAACACTTCTGTTTTAACAAGATGATTAAGACCTTACTTTGAAGTCGAGTAAACTTAGGAATCTAAAGCATGGAATCGGACGATAAATGAGATAGAGTGAGTTTGATGCATAGAGAGTAGATCCAGTGCTTGAGAATCGTATAATAATGCCTATAGGATAGTCATTAGTAGCCCTTAACTCACCCAATTACACACTTTCGCTGCTGTTTAATTGCGGAAACATTGCGGTCCCCGCAATTCTGCTAAATTTTCATTCTGTTTAGCTGTTTTCTTCTTCGTTTATCAATTCCATCTCTTGTCCTTTGAGTCTAATTTCAACTTGCATTTGTTTATGTTATATTCCTTTACACATTCAGCAAAAATTAGATAATTAAAAACCAATTTTACCCCATCAAATCCACCCCATCTTTCTTAACAAATACACTTCGCGAATAGCTAAACATAAGTCTCTGTGGAAAAAACGAATGAAATATACTTACTACTTGCTGTGAGACCATGTATGCTTGCATGTTCTGAGTGCTCTCTCTACTTTCTTGCTTATTTATCTTTACACATTGAGCACGCAACAAGTTTTTGGCGCCGCTGCCGGGGACTTATTTTAAGTGAAAACGAAGTTTGTTAAGTCTGAAACACCAAGATATTTTCCATTGGATTTGATCCATTTTCATTTCTTCTTCAGGTACCATTTAGGGTAGTTTATGAATGAGACTCCAAGTAGTGATCTAGAGTTCAACCCTGAGCCTGAAAGATTATTTAAAGCTAGAAATAGAGCCAAGAAACGTCTCTTTAAACAACCCCTTTTACCTCAAATAATTGCTGAAACCGCAGAGTCTCCGCAATCCACTCAAGAAGAAATGGCTGGAATAGATCAAAACCTGGTGCCTGTCACTCGCAATCCCATTGAAATAGCGAATGACAAGGATAGCGCCATCCTTTCATACCTCGTACCTATGCCTGGGGAGCTGAACCCCAGCATAATCCGTCCTGAAATCACTGCCAACTCATTCGAGTTAAAGCCAGTGATGTTCCAAATGTTGTCCACTGTGGGACAATTCTTTGGAATAGAAAATGAGGACCCCCATAACCACCTTAGGAACTTCCTAGGAGTTAGTGACACATTCCTGATTCCTGGAGTTTCCCAAGAAGCCCTGAGGCTATATCTGTTCCCTTACTCTTTGAGGGACAAAGCCAAAACGTGGTTAAATTCATTACCCTCAGGATCTGTCCTCAATTGGACAGACTTAGCAGAAAAATTCCTAGTCAAATATTTCCCACCAGATAGGAATTCGACCTTTCGTGATGATATCATCAAATTCAAACAAGCTCCAAGTGAGTCTCTTCACGAAGCCTGGACAAGATTCAAAGACCTTCTCATTAAATGTCCACACCATGGCATCCCATGGTGTATCCAAATAGAAGTCTTCTTTAAAGGATGCAACCCCAGCACCAGACAAGTTCTAAACTCATCCGCTGGAGGTTCCATGTTGTCCAAGAGTTACAACGAAGCCTATGAGATCTTGGAGAAGATCTCAGCATCTCACTGTAGGTGGTCAGATGATCCAGTTGAGCCAACTAGGGCTCAAGACAAGGATGCTCTAAGTGCAATGAGCACCCAAATAAACGCCCTGACCAACCTAGTTAAGCAAATGGCTCAGGCCAATCTCCAAACCAGTGCCAATACCGCCACAACCATGTCAATGGGCACCCAACCAAGTCAAGGCGAGGCACTTGTCTGTGGATTCTGTGGGGAAGGGCACCCATATGAATACTGCCCTGGGAATCCATCCTCAGTCTGCTACATTGGAAGCCAGCAGCAGCCTAGGAATAACCCCTACTCCAACACCTATAACCCTGGTTGGAGAAACCACCCTAACCTGTCATGGGGTGGCCAAGAAAACGCTAACCAAAATTCTAACCAACAAAGGCCGAGTGGAACACCTGGTTTCACTCCTCAACATAACCAGTCAATGTACCAAAAACCATACAATCAACCTGTAGGATCTTCTGTAGAAAACCTACTCAAGGAATACATCGCTAAGAATGATGCTACGCTTCAAAGCCAGCAAGCTACTCTTAGGAGCCTAGAAAACCAAATAGGCCAATTAGCCAATGAACTTAAGAGTAGGCCCCAAGGTAGACTCCCTGCTGACACCGAGGTACCAAGGAGAGATGGTAAAGAACAAGTTCAAGCAATTGAACTTAGGAGTGGAAGACCACTGGTGAGCAACACAAAAGACATACCAAAGAGAGTAGAGAACACTGAGTCTAGTGCTCCACTGGAGTCTCTGCCAAACCAAGGTCCACCACCAGCTAGCACATCAGGAGCCAGGCTAGAACCAATTATTGAGGAGGTAGAAGAAATTTCAAGGCCTCCACCTATCCTAAAGCGCCCTGACATACCTGCATATGTGCCACCACCTCCATACCCTCGAAGGCTTAAGAAGAAGCAGGAACAGGAAGTTCATTTTAATAAATTCTTAGAAATTCTTAAGCAAGTGCATGTTAACATTCCTTTTGTAGAAGTTTTACAGTCTATGCCTTCTTATGTAAAGTTTTTGAAGGACATCATTACTAACAAAAAAATAATTGGTGAGTTTGAAACAGTAAACCTCACTGAGGAGTGCAGTGCCATCCTCCAGAACAAGCTGCCCAAGAAGGAGAAGGATCCTGGTTCCTTCACCTTACCTGTAGAACTTGGAGGCAAGCATGTGGGCAGAGCGCTTTGTGACCTGGGCGCCAGCATAAATCTCATGCCCCTGTCCCTATTCCGCCAGTTGGGAATAGGAGAAGCACGTCCAACCTCTGTCACTTTACAACTAGCAGACAGATCCATTGCATATCCAGAAGGTAAAATTGAGGATATTCTAGTTAAAGTTGACAAGTTTATTTTCCTTGCAGATTTCATTGTCCTGGACTATGAGGCAGACAAGGAAGTCCCCATCCTGCTAGGCAGACCATTTCTAGCCACAGGTAGGGCACTTATAGACGTCCAAAAAGGTGAGCTCACTATGAGGGTTCATGATGAAGAGGTGAAGTTTAGCGTATATAAAGCTTTAAGGTACCCCTCTGACCTTGAATCCTGTGCTAGCATGGACGTAGTAGACTCCTTGATGGAGGAACAATTAGAGCATGTATTATTAACTAAGCATGCTAACGAATATGTACAATTAGATATAGCTGACTTGAATGTATCTGACATAATGGATATGCCTGTAGATAAACCACAACATGTATGTATGAATATAGATTTAACTGATAGATCTGTGAATCCTTTAAAGCCCTCCATCGAGCATCCACCTGTTTTAGAACTGAAACCACTCCCTACTCACCTCAAGTATGCATATTTAGGAAGTAATGAAACTCTGCCTGTTATCATTTCGTCTAAATTAAGTGAAAAGCATGAGGTTGAACTGATTTTACTGCTTAAGCAACATAGGAAGGCTATAGCATGGACTATTGCTGATATTCGAGGCATTAGCCCTTCTTATTGCATGCACAAAATTATACTAGAGGAAGAGCACACACCTAGGGTAGATCACCAGCGTAGGCTAAACCCCTCTATGAAAGAGGTAGTAAAGAAGGAAATAATAAAATGGTTAGATGCAGGAGTGATCTTCCCAATAGCTAGTAGCCAGTGGGTGAGCCCCATCCAATGTGTACCTAAAAAGGGGGGAATAACTGTGGTAGTCAATGAGAACAACGAACTGATTCCAACAAGGACTGTCACAGGGTGGAGAGTGTGTATGGATTACAGGAAATTAAATAAAGAAACTAAAAAAGACCATTTTCCTCTTCCGTTCATTGACCAGATGTTAGACAGAATAGCTGGTAGAGCCTACTATTGTTTCTTAGATGGCTATTCAGGCTATAATCAAATAACTATAGACCCTAAGGATCAAGAGAAGACCACCTTTACTTGCCCTTTTGGAACCTTTGCCTTTCGCAGAATGCCTTTTGGCTTATGCAATGGACCGGCAACTTTCCAAAGGTGCATGATGGCAATCTTCTCTGAGTTGGATGAGTCCATGATAGAAATATTCATGGATGACTTCTCAGTCTTTGGGGACTCATTTTCAAACTGTCTAGAAAACCTAGGACAAGTCCTGGCTAGGTGTGAGGAGACCAACCTAGTCTTAAATTGAGAAAAATGCCATTTTATGGTGGATGAGGGGATTGTCTTAGGACATAGAGTGTCGAGGGCAGGAGTCGAAGTTGACCGAGCCAAAATTGAGATCATAGAGAAGTTGGTAGAGCCCCAGAATGTCAAAGCCATTAGAAGCTTCTTAGGGCATGCTGGCTTCTACAGAAGGTTCATTAAGGACTTTTCTAAGATAGCCAAGCCTCTGTGTGAGCTATTAGAGCTAAATAGGCCCTTCATCTTCTCTAAGGAATGTGTAGTAGCTTGGACCACCCTTAAGAAAGCACTAGTCACAGCCCCTATCATAGTAGGACCAAATTGGGATCTGCCCTTTGAGATGTTATGTGATGCCAGTGACTATGCTGTAGGAGTGATGTTAGGCCAGAAGATTGACAAGCTAACACACCCTGTCTATTATGCTAGTAAGACCTTGAATGAGGCTCAATGTAATTATACCACTACTGAAAAAGAGATGCTTGCTGTAGTGTTTGCTTGCGAAAAATTCAGAAACTATATTGTAGGCACTAGGACAATTGTATATACTGACCATTCTGCCTTGAAATATCTTATGAGGAAGGCTGATGCAAAGCCTAGGTTGATTAGATGGGTGTTATTGCTGCAGGAATTTTATTTGGACATTCGGGACAAGAAAGGATGTGAAAACGTGGTGGCAGATCACCTGTCTCGATTGCAGCACAATTGCGAAACAATTGCGGAGCCCGCAATTTCTGATGCTTTTATTGATGAACATGTCTTTGTTTTGTCTCATCGTGATAACGATGAGGAACCTTGGTTTGCTGACATTGCTAACTTCCGTGCATCACAGGTATTACCAGTGTTCAAGGGAGGACAAGAGAAGAAGAGGTTCCTTCATGAAGCAAGGAAATTCATCTGGGACGACCCCACACTTTACAGAACCTGTGCTGATGGCTTGCTAAGGAAGTGTGTTTCAGCTGCTGAAGCGAAGTCTGTGCTGCAGCACTGTCACACATCTCCTTATGGTGGACACTTTGGTGGCCAAAGAACAGCTGCAAAGGTATTTTAGAGTGGCTATTATTGGCCAACGATCTTCAAAGATGCCCACAACTATGCCCACAGCTGTGATGAATGCCAAAGAACAGGTAACCTCAGTCGAAAGGATGAGATGCCCCTCACCTACATCTTAGAGTTAGAGCTCTTTGATGTATGGGGCATTGACTTCATGGGGCCATTCCCTCCATCATCAGGTAACCTTTACATATTAGTAGCAGTGGATTATGTGTCCAAGTGGGTAGAGGCCAAAGCATGTCCTAATAATGATGCTAAAACAGTCACCAACTTCTTGCATAGGCACATTTTTACTAGGTTTGGGACACCTCGTGCTATCATTAGTGATGAGGGGTCACATTTCATTAACAAGGCTATGGAAAAAGTATTGGCTAAATATAACATTAGGCATAGAGTAGCCACTCCCTATCACCCACACTCAAATGGCCAAGCTGAAATCTCAAATAGGGAAATTAAGAACATCCTAGAAAAAGTAGTCAAACCTAATAGGAAAGACTGGTCCTTCAAGCTTGAGGATGCACTTTGGGCTTATAGGACAGCATATAAGACACCTCTAGGAATGTCCCCTTATAGGCTGGTATATGGCAAGGCTTGTCACTTACCACTTGAGTTAGAAAACAAAGCATTTTGGGCCATGAAGGAATTGAATTTTTGTGTAAAAGATGCAGGAACACTAAGGTCTTTACAATTACATGAGCTTGATGAGCTTAGGCATATGGCCTATGAAAATGCTAAGATGTACAAGGAAAAGACCAAGATTTGGCACGATAGTAGACTTAGAGTTAAGGACTTTAAGAAGGGTCAACTTGTGTTGTTGTTTAACTCACGGTTGAAATTATTTCCAGGGAAACTTAAGTCTAGATGGTCGGGTCCATTTGTGATTACTAATGTGTTTGTTCATGGTGCCATAGAGATAAAGAACTTGCAGCAAGGTCAGCCATTTATGGTCAATGGGGCGAGGTTGAAGCATTACTATGAGGAAGGAGATGTGAAGACTCTCTCGGCCTTCCTCTTGACTGAAGCGTGACAATGAGAACGAGAGAGGACGAGTGGTTACTGTGCTCGTCAACATAAGGCTCATGCCTTAGTTTATTTTTTGCGATTTTCCGGTTGTCATTTGTGTGTTTTGTTGTGTGATTTTAATTACGTATTTGATATTGTTTTTATTTCTTTTTGTAGGGAATCGAAAGAGGGAATCAAGGAGAGTAATCCCAGCTTTAAAAATCAAAAAAACGATCGAGCCAAATAAAAGATACGGACGAGCAAAGTTTGAGATTTTGATGAAAAAATATCCCTAGAATTGCGCTGGAATTGCAGGATCCGCAAAATAGAGCCGTTGGGATTTAGCCGTTGCCTTTATATCCGTTAGAAGGCGCTCGATCGATACGATTCTCTCATTCTCTGATTTCCAAGAAAACTGAGATTCTCTTCATCTTTGATCCTTCTCTCCAAACCTCCAAGATTCGACAATGGTGTCCACAAGGGCTGAAAGATCCGCAGCCAAGAAGAAGGCCGATGATGCAGCTGAAGCGGCTGCGAGGGAAGCACTTCTGACCCTTGCAGATGCTGGGGCTGTACGCGCCGGACCTCTTCCCAAGCTTCCGATCCGTAGGAAGAAGTGGAGGGTTGTCACTGAGATCCCTGCTGGACCTTCTGAACCAGCGGGCACGCCCAAGAAACGCCGGTGGAGTGTCGAGACGGCCGCCGAACCAAGCAAAGCCAAGACTCCCTCTGTGGAGAGTCAAGAAACGGATCGTGCGTCCCACGAGTCGCCAAAGAAGAGTTCGTCGCCGTCTGCCTCACCTGCGCACAACCCTTCATCATCTGAACCAGTGCACAGCCCGGAGCTTTCATCGTCACCCGCCTGCACAGAGCCCTGCGACGCCGTCTTCACCACTGAATTCCGTGCAGACGCCTACAGCAGAGCAGAGTGCCACACCTTCGCACACGCCTCCACAGCCTGATCCTGAATTCCCCTATGGGGAGTACCAGGAATCCACTCAGGGCAGTGGGGAAGGTGGTGAAGACGAGGTCTTCTCGCCTGCAAAGGAAGCTAGTGCCGAGAGTCCTGCACGGCAGGATGATTCCATGGAAGAGACGTTGGGGGCATGCCTCCAGCAGATCAATATCAAGGCTAAGCTCAAGAAGAAGAAGAAGGCCAAGATTGTCAAGGCCAAGCGATCCAAGAAACTGAAGAAGAAGAAGGCCAAGAGGGTGCCTTCAGCAGACAAAGAGAGCACTGAGCCTTCGCTCAAACGACTCAAGGTTGAGGCTGCCGAGTCAGCCAAGCCAGCAGATAAGGGGAAGGCCAAACTCTACCCTGAAGACGAACCTCAGTCAGTGAGGTATGTTTCATCTGACGCTGAATCCAGGGGCGTTGAGTTAAGGAAGAGGGAGTTGCTGCACGAGAAAGGCTTCCTCGACCGACCTGCTGACCTGCCGCAGTTCTTGCGCGCAGGAGTGATCAACCATGGCTGGAAGGAATTCTGCAGACCGCCCAATCCAGCCTACACGAGCATGGTGTATGATTTCTACGCCAATGTGCTCAGCCCTGAGGATGGCCTGTCTGTGGTCAGAGGGGTAGAAGTGGATTTCTCAGCCAAGGCCATCAACGAAGCCTATGGTCTCAAAGGCCAAACACATACAGATTATGCACGGATCGTTGATGAGCCTACTGAGGCAGTGCTGGAAGAGGCCATTCGCACCATTGGCCAGCCTGAAGCTTCCTGGACCGTGTCACGCAATGGGAGGCACACTCTCATGAGTGCCAACCTCACGGCTAAGGCAGCTGTTTGGTTTTCGTTCGTGCGAAGGAGATTGTCCCCTGTGACTCACGAGACTACAATCAACCAGAGCCGATCGCTGCTGGTGTATGCGATAATAAGAGGTCTCACGATCAATGTGGGAGAAGTCATCACTGCGGCCATTGCTCAATGCGCCAAGAAAGGTAAGGGACCACTGTTTTTCCCTAATACCATAACCAAGCTATGTTTGCTTGCAGGAGTCCCCACCGAGCGCCTGGAGCAGCAGATGGCCTACACGGGCCACTTGGAGCTGCCTGCTAACCTGAGGCTGAGAAGGAAGGGGAATATGGAGTTTGAACTGGATAGGCTGGCTGCTGAACAGTCCCTATCCATGGCCTTCCTGATGGATATGCAGAGGAGAATGGCTCAATGGGCCACTTATGCGCAGGCGAGGGACAAGGAAGTTGCAGACCAACTGGGGTGCATCTTCCCTGACTTCCCCACAAATCTCCTGACTCCATGGGTGCCCCCACGACCACGGCAACCAGATGAGGATGAAGAAGTTTAAGTGCTGGTTTGAAGTGCACTAAAGGGAGTATTGCTGTTCCCTTAGAAAAAAAAAAACAATTTTCTGCTTTCTGATAAGACCATGTGAATTATGCTGTTTTTGGTTCAATTTTGATCTGTTTTAGATGGTTAGTTTTATGCTTTTCCTTTTGCTTAGTATAGTCTGATGTTAGCTGACTAGGTAGGATAGTTTAGTTTTATTTTTAGGAAGCTTGAGTGACTAGAAAAAGCATGCTTAGGGGCCTTAATCAATGTTATATCTGCCCTGATCTAATTGCGAAATAATTGCGGTACCCGCAATTTTCATGACTAAAAGCATGTTTTGGACTGTCTGTTTAGCTAGGCTGTGATCTGTTTAAATTCTATCTTTTGCTGCTATCATGACTACCGTATATAGCTTATCTCAATGCATGCTGGATGAGTGTCATAGGACACCCTTTGCTAGTTTGAAATCAACCTCTAAATAGTTCAGCATGCACAGCTTTAAGCCCTTAACTGTCTGTTTTTTTTAACTGCTGCTGCTGTGATACTTTCTTTTTTGTTCTGTCTATGCCTAGGGCTTTTAGATTCGCTTTGTTTTACTTTAGACTAGATGCTTATAGGATAAGTTTGGGGGTGTGCCACCTCAGACACTCATTGGGGACAATGAGTAGTTGAAGTTTGGGGGAGGCCACCCTAGGCCTAGGAACATTCCTCTCTCCCTTAGAAACATAAGCATTCTTCTTCTCCTTTACAAAAAAATGATGAACTGAAAAAAAAAAAAAAAATTGAAAAATAGAATAAAGAGGGGGGTCTCTCTTAGGTTGCTAAGTAATCAATGCCAAGTGTGTGACCCACAAGTGGCATTGCATCAAAAGGCAACCAAAGGATAGGCCCCACCTAAGTAAGAAAAAAGGAAAAGAATAGGGAAGAAGAATGTAGACCTAGGAGTTATAACTTTGTGGCTTAGGTGTCCTATTTAAAAAGAACTCTGATCCTCAATTAGCTAAGCACAAAGTTGTAACTTGTAGGGTTGTGTAGGGAGATGAGTGTTTATCCAATGTAGTGATGCCAGGGTTTAGGTTGTTCTTTAAAAGTACTACTGTCACCGTTAATACTAAGACTGGCATGACTCTAAGGAATCCTAGACACATTAAAAATAAAGCTAGAAGCATGTACTGAGTCTGAGGTAAAGCTAGGCAGAATTTGAAACCTTAGGGATAGTGGCATGATATGACAAAAGCAAATAGATCAGTTGTAGGGAGTTAATAAAAGCAGGTGAGTGTTAGGCAGGCAAAGTCAGAAGAAGCTAGGGGAGTTTAAACTGAGAAGTGTGTCACAGGACAGCAGTGCTATAGGTAGGGATATAAGGGAGTCAGTAGGTGGTTAAAGAAGGAGAAACAGCAGCCTAGGGAAGTCCTTAGTATGCTTGAGGACAAGCAAAGCCTTAAGTTTGGGGGTGTGTTAAGTCTCTGAAAGTGACTTATTTAGGACCCATTTAGCTTAAGAAGATGTGCACTTTTAGGTGTTTTTGATAGCATTTAGCCTAGACCTATGCTTAAATATGAAAATGAGAAGAAGGTAGATAAATTAGGACTTATGCACAATAGGAAAGAAAAGGGTTCAAAACCGAAGGAAAAGAATGAAAAAACTGCATTGCGACAGCATTGCGAAAACATTGCTGAGGCCGCAATTATTCAAGTGAAAACCGTAAGTTGACTGATCCTTTTCTGTTAATTTCCGTAATTTCAGGGATTCATTCTTTCTCCTCCATCCATTCTGATATATGACGTTGAAGATTGATGGTTCTCCTTGGCCCAAACGCACCTGCAAACTACTATAAAAGGGGGCCAAAGTCGGAGGTTCAGTGATCATCCGAAAGCGTAGAAGCCTTCTCACAGTCCACTTTTTCTCCCTGTTTTCCTTTGCCGTCTGTTGGAGTGAGAGTCTCAGCTGTTGGAATTGATAATCTGATAGGAAGGAGAGGAGATTCTTCTTCTCTCTCGATTGGATTCATCCAAGCAAGGCTGACCTTTCATCCCCTTCATTCGAGGCGACTGCAACGAAGCTTTCAAGCGCCATTTTACTGTTTTCTGTCGTTCTTCTTCTAATTTCCAGTTTTGATCATTGTTGTTCTTAGTTTAGTGTTTTAGTTACTGCATTTCGTTGTTGTCTGTCTTTGAATTACTGCCTTTAAGTTTCTCTTTGTTCGTTCAACATTCAAAGTAATCAGAGTGCAAGTTTCATTTCACGGTTTCCTTCTTCTGCTGCTACGGTTTTGTCTTGCTGTTTTAAGTTTATTTCCCTTCTAAGCATGTCTGTTTCATCTTACATTTCTGTTCTCTATATATCCATGAGTAGCTAAGTCACTTAGGGGCATGCTAATGACAGAACTATAGGCTAAAAAACGTGAACCAAGCATGTAGGACCGCCTTCGAAACATTGATTGTATGTAAGCTTCATCCCACGGGCAATTTCGATTGGCCATCCATTTTGTCCAAAGAACTCCTAACCTCTGGAAGGAGTAAGAGTTCAGAGTCATATAATCATGCTAGCCTTTCATGGTAATCAGGAAACGGCCTAGGAATAGGCGTTTCCCTAGTACAAACTAAACACTTCTGTTTTAACAAGATGATTAAGACCTTACTTTGAAGTCGAGTAAACTTAGGAATCTAAAGCATGGAATCGGACGATACATGAGATAGAGTGAGTTTGATGCATAGAGAGTAGATCCAGTGCTTGAGAATCGTATAATAATGCCTATAGGATAGTCATTAGTAGTCCTTAACTCACCCAATTACACACTTTCGCTGCTGTTTAATTGCGGAAACATTGCGGTCCCCGCAATTCTGCTAAATTTTCATTCTGTTTAGCTGTTTTCTTCTTCGTTTATCAATTCCATCTCTTGTCCTTTGAGTCTAATTTCAACTTGCATTTGTTTATGTTATATTCCTTTACACATTCAGCAAAAATTAGATAATTAAAAACCAATTTTACCCCATCAAATCCACCCCATCTTTCTTAACAAATACACTTCGCGAATAGCTAAACATAAGTCTCTGTGGAAAAAACGAATGAAATATACTTACTACTTGCTGTGAGACCATGTATGCTTGCATGTTCTGAGTGCTCTCTCTACTTTCTTGCTTATTTATCTTTACACATTGAGCACGCAACAGCAAGCTTCACATTTTTAAGGACTAATGGTCATTTCTTAACGTGCACTTTAAGAAGGAGGAGCACCTCAAGAGCTTTTATTTTCATGCCTTTTTTTACTAGGCTATAGCTTCGCTACACTTCGATTAACCTATCACAACCTAGCATGCATCAAGCCTTCCCTAAAGGTGCCTTTCGGGGTGACAACATGATTTCGAGCTAAATAAAGCAGTTCTAAGCCTACGGGGTCCAGAATAAGATGCTACGTGCTCGATAGAAGCAAGGAAGCAACGACAAAAATTTTAAAATTTTTCGAAAAATGCTCAATTAACGCATACAATCTCATGCTTTTCCTATTATGCACAACGAAGATTTTAAAAGCATATCAAAGATGGTCCTCATCGAACAACATGCAAATTCAGACTACGACACTTCAAATTCAGAGAAAAACCCATGCTCGACAACTATACAGAAGTCAACAGACAAACCACCCCCAACCTTAGAAAAATGCATTGACCTCAATGCATCAACCATCAGATAAAGCAATAAACGAGCAAAATAAGGGAACACGAGAACTTCCCTGATCTTTGCAAGGTTGGCGGAAAGAGGGCACAATCTTTTCTTCTCAACTTGAAGTCCATAAGCCGAAAATCTCCTTATTCTCCTAAGAAAACCGAAACAAAACAAGCAAGTATTAAAAACTAAGCTACTTAAAGTAATAAACTCAAACAAACAGAAATAACAGTTCAAACTCGGGTGCCTCCGAGAAGCGCAAATTTTTAAAGTCGATTGCTCGACTGTATTCTCGGACTCTACTCATCCATAGTCCAACATCTTGGAAGATACTCCATCCATCTTCCTATATCCATCCTTCCTGCCAAAGTCCACAGAAAAGTATTTCCTAGGCTTCTCCTGCACACTAACAACATCATTCCCAAACAATGCATTCACAGTTTCCACATTCACATTCCCATCAGGTTCATCAGTTAATGCATCCATTTTAAACTCACACTTATCCCCATCAAATTCAACAGATAAGACTCCTTTATCAACATCAATTTTAACCTTAGCAGTTTTCATGAAAGGACGTCCTAAAAGAATTGACGTGGGCATACGAGATGAGTTTTCATTCATTTCAAGCACATGAAAGTCAGCGGGGAAGTACATATTGTTGACCTTAACAAGAATATCCTCAACTTTTCCCATAGGATGCACAAATGATTTATCAGCCAGTTGTACTATAACATCAGATCTATGCATATATTTCAATTTAAGATCTTGAAAAACATCATAAGACATCACATTAATTGATGATCCTAGATCTAACATGGCATCATGAATCATTTAGTCCCCTAATATGCAAGGTAAAGTAAACTTACCTGGATCCTTGCATTTCGTTGGTAGAACAATGTTGGACCTTCTTGAGTCATTCAAGCTTTTCACTTCTTCTTCCTCTTTTTGCTTCCTTTTGGAGGTGCACCAACTCTTAAGAAACCTCGAGTACTTAGGGATTCGCTTGATGGCTTCCAAAAGGGGAATGTTCACCACAACCCTCTTAAAAGTCTCCAAGACTTCTTTATCTTCCTTATCAACCTTAGGCCTTGGCTTAGCCAGCCTACTTGGGAATGGCGCAACTGGAACACAACTCTGCTTAGGCACAGGAGATTCCTCATCATGGTCCTCTTCTTCCATAATTCTGGGACTCAGCTGTTTTCTTGGATTGGGAGGCTTGGGCACATACCTTGGGACAACTGGAGGACTTTTCTTCTTTTCGCTCTCTAACTGGGCTGGAGGATCCATCAATCTACTCGGGAATGGGGCTTTAGGTACGTACACTCGAGTACAGGTGGGATCAAAATTTATACCTTTCCATCTTGGCTCAGGAGTCTCCTCCACAGGTGTAGAGATTTCTTTCCCGCTTCTCAAGGTTATGGTGCACACTTGCTCACAAGTGTTCGCCATCGGATGTTGCGGCGGTATCCGTGAGCACTGATCCTCCACCGTACTGAGCCTTTCATCTAGCCTCTTTACTACATCAGCCAGACCTCGCACTTGAGCTCCTTAACTCTCGAACATGGCCGAAAATTTCCCCAAGTAAGAACTCACCATCTCCTCGACATTTCGATCTGCAACAGAAGATTGAGGTTTTTGTAAGCCTTTGGCTACTATGAGAAGTGAGTCACTTACCTCGAGTACTCGGGCTTTGAGTTCCTTTAGTTCCTTTGAGAGATGGGTATTCTCTACTCCTCCACCACCATACTGCTGAAGGTTCCCGACCATATTAGAGATCAGAACTCTGGCCTGCGCGGGCGTCTTATCAAGGAGAGATCCTCCACTAGCAGCATCGATCATCTGGCGGTCTCGAGGAAGCATACCATCGTAAAAATTCAGAACGAGGAGATGCTCAGCTATCTGTTGATTGGGATGGCTCCCGCACAGACGGTTGTACCGCTCCCAACATTCAAATAAATTCTCCTCAGCTCCCTGCTTGATCCCATAGATTTGACTCCGGATTTCGGTGGCTTTTGAAGCAGGGAAGTACTTCTCCAAAAATAAGCCCTTCAGTCCGTTCCATGCCGTGACAGACCCAGATGGAAGACAATACAGCCAATCTTTTGCCTTTTCCTTCAAAGTGAAAGGAAAGGCCCTTAAGCACAGTTGGTCTTCTGTCACTCCTTGGGGCATCATCCCCGAACATACCAGATGGAATTCCTTAAGATGCTTCTGAGGATCCTCACCTGCATTACCACAAAAAGAAGGTAGTTGGTTAATTAATCCAGATTTTAATTGAAAATTACCTGGAACTACCGGATACACTATACACAGTGGTTGGCGGTGTATGTCCGGTAATGCCAACTGCTTCATGGTCCTTTGATCCTCAAAATTAGCCTCAACCTCCATCTCTTCAGCTCTCCTAAAAAATTAAAATAAAACTATACACAAAAACTTAAAAGAACCTCGTCATACTGTACAAGAAGAATAAAAATAAACAGAACCCAAGAAAATAAAAATGAAAAGAAATAAAATAAGATTATTTACAAAAAGAAAAATAAAAATAAAAATAAAAACACAAAACAAATAAAATTCAATCAATCAAGATTATATTTTTACTCCCCGGCAACGGCGCCAATTTTGGTAGTGAACTTTTGTACGTTCACAAATTTCGGGATGTCGAGTCCCGCCAAAATGAAATTTATAAACCCGAACGCACCGAACAATTTGCAGCTAAGTGGTAACGGGGTCGATCCACAGGGAGTGATTAATAATCCTAAATTAATTGAACTAAATTTGCAATGCTAAAATAGGGGGATTTGCTTGGGAAAACAGTAACTAAAACTAAACTTACGCTAACGGAAAATTAAAACGGGAAGTATGAAATTGACGAATTCGATTGATTAGCAAGTGTCGGGATTGAACTAATGTATTTTGGTTCATTGATTGACATGGTAATTAGCCGAGACGTTTCATGCACACAAAATGTTATGTCCCAAACGGGTCCAAAACATCCCAATGAATTAATTAGGTAAGTGCAATCCTAATTAAACATGCCCATTAATTTAACTAAGTTCATGACTCTTAAATTAATTAACAAACAGTAACGGGTACCATTGAGACAAATTAATCCTAGAACTAATTCGATTTATCTCTTAGTCTTAAGCCCGCCATGAGAACGTTAATCAATTCCTATCTCCAACGTCACTTGGGTTCGAATTGATTAGCCATGAGCTAGACTTTCGCTACTAAGTATTGAGGTTTGTCAGAAAACAATATTAGCCCACTAAGCATGCGTAACTAATTATGGACGTCACTCCTAATCGGAAAGGCAAGTTAGTCGTTCTTAATACAGACCAAGAGATGCAAGAAATTCATTCATTCATGCTAAACATATTCAGTTAAGCTTAAACCTCACCTAATACAAAAGTATTCAATCCCTAAACTTAACTAATCAACCACTAACCTCTTTAGCTTTCCATGTAGATGAAGGTTTCCCAAGCATCCATGGAGTTTTTCTTCAACATACAACCCAAAAATGGGCAAAAACCAGAAAATGAGGGGAGAAAACGGCAATCCCGAGGGGAAAAGAGAAGAAGATCCGTTAAAAATCGGAAAATGTGATTTTATACCAGTCGGAGCGTCGAGACGCTAGGGCAGCGTCTCGACGCTGTGCCCTAAATTATCAGCGCGCGCGCACGGGGTGGCGTCGAGACGCTCGCGCAGCGTCGAGACGCTTGGCGCGGCGTCGAGCGAGCGTCGAGACGCTTGCGCTCGACGCTTGCTCTCGGGTGGAATTTCAAATGTTCGCTTCAGACTTCGGAGCGTCGAGACGCTAGGCCAGCGTCGCGACGCTGTCGGCGTTGAGTGAGCGTTGAGACGCGCGCGCTCGACGCTGGCGCTCGTCCATCTTCGGGAATCGTCGGGGCAGCGTCGAGACGCTAGGCCAGCGTCTCGACGCCGAGCAGCGTTGAGCCAGCGTCTCGACGCTGCCGCTCAACGCTGGCTCTCGTGTTTGGTGGCCAACTTTTGCCTTTCAATGGCAAATCTTGCCATTTCTTCAATTCTTTAAACTCCTTCAATCCCGATGCATCCATTAAGCTCTAAAACGTTGTTTTTAGCCTCGAAACACGTCCTCGGACTCCTCGAGCTCTCTACCATGAAATCACCTACAAGAAGGCATTTTAATCAATATTTGAGCATGATTTTAGCTATAATTAGGGAGCAAATAATAGCTCTATTTTGGAGCTATCAGGCACCAAAAACTTGTTGCGTGCTCAGTGTGTAAATAAAATGTAATGTAATGCGAAGAGCACTCAGATCATGCAAGCATACATGGTCTGCAGCAAGTGATAAGTATTTTTTAATTCGTTTTCCCACAGAGATTGAGTTTAGTTACTAACGAGTTGAGGTACTAAAATAGATAAGGTCACTTAAATTGGGTAGATTTGGGGTTATTGTACCAAAATAATAAAGAAGTAAGCAGGATGCAATCATAAAGGGAAAGAAAGTAAAGAGAATAAACTATATTGTGAAGAAGAAAGAATTGCGGATCTCGCAATGTTCTAGCAATAAAATCGCAAGAGTAAAAGACTAGAAAAAATGCTATGGCAAAAACAGAACTATTTTATTGCGGTTCTCGCAATAATCTAGCAATTAAATTAGCAACGATTTAAGGGTAAGATAAGGCAACAAGGTCGACTTAAGACTCCTCTATAGGCACTTAACTACGATCATTCAGCAGTAGATTAACTTATCATGCATCGATTTAGCTCAGTCTCATGCATCTCTCGATTACATGCATTAGATCTTTAGTTCACTCATATCCAAGTAAGACATAGACACCTATTTATATAAGGAAGCTAACAATCGTGCTAGGAGACCGTCTATTCCTAGGTCATTTTCTGGTTACCATAAAAGGCTAGCATGAATGGATGACTCTGAAATCTTACTCCTTCCGGAGGTTAGGAGTTCTTTAGACAAAATGGATGGTCGGTCGAAATTGCCCATGGGATGAAGCATACATACATTCAATGCAATCGAGCTATCCTACATGCTGAACTCTCGTATTTCTAACCTATAGATTCATCTTTAGCAGACCTTTGTTTGATTAGTTACTCATGGTTTGTGCAGATCTAAGGGAGATGGAATGATTAAGCATGATTTAAAAGAACTTAATAAAAGCGATTGAACAAGAGATAACAAAATGAAGAACTCAAGAGACTTAATGTATTACTTATCAAAACTAAGGTTCAGAACATTTCTCAAGAACATTGTACGATGATACGAAAGCAGTAAGAATTAAGTGAATTAGAGAAGAATTCAGAACAGTGTAGCAATGGGAGCAGTAGAGAAAAAGACAGTAAAGAAAGCTGTAAAAAGTGTGCACGGATCTCCTCGTCGCAAACGCCTCGGATGAAGGGGAAAATTAGCTATTCTGGGGATAAATTCAATCAGAAGAGAAGAAGGATCTTCTCTTCTTCCTCTCGAATTATCGACACCAAGGGCTGATTTCTTCGTTCCAACAAACGGGGGAAGGAAAATTCGTATGCAGATCGCTTTGCAATGGAGAACTCCACGCTTCTGAGCTGTTTTTTCCCTTCATCCTTTGCCTCTTTTTATAGCTTTTGCAGGTGCCTTCAGCCACGGCGAACCATCCATTCTGAACAACATCATCCACGTGGCACCAGGGGAAGGCTTAGGCGGTTGGAAAGTCGCAACAATGACGACTGACGGCTGGAAAAGTTCAACAGAAAACAACTTGGCTTTGCGATTTCCTTGCGAGGGCCGCAATGTTCATTGCGGTTTCAGCAATGTTTCCGCAATCTTCCTGCAATGTACATTTTAACTCATTTTACATCATTTTTCATCCTCTTTCGTTCCTTTTCCAAATAAGTCCTATTTTAGCATCACTTCTCAAATTCTCACATTTATGCACACATTAAGCTAACTCCTAACAAAAACACTCAAGAATGTGCATGATTTAAAGGTAAATATAGCAATAAATAATGGACTTTTGGCGAGGTAACAGCCTCCAAGAGTGGAATGTTCACCGTCACCTTCTGGAAGGTTTTGAGGACTTCCTCATCTTTATTCACGACCATAGGCCTTGCGAGCCTACTCGGGAAGGGTGCTGTGGGAACATTCTCCTGCACGTATTTCTTCAATTCTTCATTTTTTTCAACCTTCTCATTCTCAAGATGGCTCGAGGAGTATGCAATCGGTTTCCCTTTTTTCTCTAAATCAAGAGTCAACAAACGACTTGGGAAAGGAGCCTTGGGCTTGTATCCTTTCACATTTGAGGGTGGATCTAACCGAACTCCCTTTCTCCTTGACTCAAGATCTTCAACCTTTTCCTCAACCTTGCTTTCCTCTTTCTCCACTCCACGGTGTTTGAAGAAATTTCTGTCCCACTTCGTAAATTGATAGCACATACCTGCTCACAGGAATTAATTCTCGTGTGTGGGGGTAACATCCAAGGATTCTTATTGATCTCAGCAGGCGTAGAACTCGAGGGAATATCCCTACCACTCTTAAGAGCAATAACATTTGGGCGTTCTGCTGCCTGAGTTTCCACCTTACTCATCCTATCTTTAATCTCAGTAATTCCCTCGCTCAGAGACTGAATTTGCGCTCTAGTTTCTTCGCGATGCTCCATGCTCATTTCCACGAAGGACTTGAACATTCCCTCAAGGGATTGACCTGAAACAGAAGGAAGAACTTGCGATGAGTTTTCTTGCAGTTTAAGGACAACGCTACATACCTTAGACACCTGAGCTTTAAGCTCATCTACTTTAGTCGACAACCGATCTTGCTCATTCCCTTCTCCATACTGCTGAATATTCTGAGCCATATTTGAAATCAAAAGCCTAGCTTCCGTTGGGGTCTTGTCAATCAACGCCCCTCCACTAGCTGCATCAAGCATTCGACTATCATGCGGGCACAAGCCTTCATAGAAAAAACGAATAAGATCAGCCTCCGATATCTGATGGTGGGGGAAGCTTTCACACATCTGGGTATACCGCTCCCAGCATTCATGAAAGGTCTCCCCTTCCACTTGGGCAATCGCGTAGATCTGCTTCCTGAGAAATGTGGCTCTCGAGGCGGGAAAATACTTTTCTAAAAACAGGCCTTTCAACCCGTTCCATGTAGAGATAGTCCCCAAGGGTAAGTAATACACCCAATTCCTCGCCTTATCCTTCAAGGTGAAAGGAAAGGCCCTCAAACTAAGTTGTTCATCAGTTACTTCACTTGACTTCATCGCAGAGCACACCATTTGAAACTCTTTAAGGTGCTTGATAGGATCTTCATCTGTTTCACCATGAAAAGAAGGAAGTAAGTTGATGAAACTTGCTTTTAGCTCAAAACTACCTATTGTCACCAAATATGATATACACAACGGTTGCCCGTTCAAGTCAGGTGTCGCCAGTTGCCTTAGCGTTTTTTGAACCTCATTGTTGTTCGCCAAGATTTCCATCTCTTCCGAATGTAACCTGGACTTTAAAAATCTTGGAAGAGAGGATCGTTATCCAATTAAAGAAAAACAGACACAATTGACTAAAAGAAATTTTTGAAAACAATCAATCAACCTAAATCCAAAACAAAAATTAATTTTATCTTAGTTGCCTTCCCCGGCAACGGCGCCAATTTTTGGTGGGAGATATTTTGAATATACTCCTAATTTCTCAAGCTGTCGAAGCTTGCCAAAAATAAAATTTATAACATGTAGCTCTTAGCTTTGCAGCTAGCGGTAACAGGGTCGAACCACAGAGAAAGTCTACATATGAAATTAATTGTTCGAAGTGTAAATAGATTGATCGATTGATTGTCACAAAATTGGGGGTTTTTAACATGCAAGTTTAGTCTAAAAAGTGCTAACGGAAAAGTGTAATTGAGATTCAAACGTGATGGATTTGGGAATTTCGGGATTTGCTAAGTAATGTAACATCTATCATTTAATTCTAAGGTATGGCGATGAATGTAGTATGCACGTGAACGGTTGCCCGACAACCCTAAAGCAACCGGCCTCATATAAATTAATAAGAATTTTACAATCCTAATTAAACAATGCTCGCTAATTAAATTAGAGTGATCAGTCCCAAAATAACTCAAGCAGTCACTAGCACTTCACGACGAACGTTCAATTAAACATGCAAAATGCTAATTGATTACCCGACAACCCTAAAGTAATCAACATTCAGAACGGTCAATATGATGCTTCGATTTATTCTACCCTTCTGTGTTACAAAGTCGATAAGGAGAGGCAAGGCATCGCTAATCTATAACAATAGAGCATGCTAGAAAACGAGATTGTCCGTCTAGAAATCTAACATACTCATGGATTAAGCAAGAAGAGTAGATGCATACAAACAAACAAGCCAAAACAGAATTGAAAGTTCTAAATTATCAAAATATTACAAACTTAGCAAAATCCCTAAAATCTTCCCAAATCCTTCACAATACCTTAGCCTTCCATGGAGAAATGGAGTATCCAAGCTTCCATGGAGACCTTAGACATCATCCCAAGCTAAAATAAAAGAAGAGAGCTCAAAAAATGCCCAACAATGGCGGAAACCCGAGAGTTTTTGACGGAGAGGATGAAGAGAAAACGCTAAAATGGCCTTTATAATCCGTCGGAGCGTCTCGACGCTACGCCCTAAAAATCCCAGCGCGCGTTGTCGCGATGGCGTCGAGACGCTAGGCCAGCGTCTCGACGCTGCGCCCAAATTTTCCCGCGCGCGCCTCCTCGGAGCGTCTCGACGCTGGGCAGCGTTGAGCAGCGTCTCGACGCTTCCGCTCAATGCTAGCTCTCGGGTCTGGGGGCTGAAAATTGCCTTTGCATGGCAATTTTTCCCAAATCTTCATGCTTGAAATTCCCCTTTTCCCGATGCATTCCCGGAGCGCTAAAACGGCTTCCTAAGCCTCGAAACACGTCCAATGAACACCATGAGCTCTTTGCCACAAATCACCTAAAAACAAGGTAAATTACACATTTAAACACGACTTTTAGCTAGAATTAGGGATTGAAATATAGCTCCAAAATGGAGTTATCAGTGGTTCTCGAGGAGTTCGAGGGAAGCTTCAAGGGTTCGTGAGGAGATTAGAGCATCGGAATAGAAGTCCTTAGAACTACAAGAGGTATGTGTTCTAATTCCTTTTATTTCAAAGCTTTGAGCATGTTTCTTATTTAGCTAAATTGATGAAATTAGAGTGTCAATTGATCCGACTCGCTTCCGCTGCGCTACATGCGCTCCATCAATTGGTCAACCCTACAAGTTTGATCAGCATTCAGAGAGGAGTGTCTACCTTGGACCAGCTCCTCATCATAAAGGGTATCTCTGTCTGCTGCAATCCGATCGTATCATTATTACTCGAAGTCTTTATTTCAGTATAGCTCACTTTCCATTCTCCAATGGCTTTGGTCTCACTCAACATATACAACCAGACCATATTCCCTCCCCATCTATCCTTCATTGGTTTGGCCCTCCCTTTGTTGATAAATTCTCAACCGCCTCACCCTTACACACATCTACCCTACCACCACCCAATCCTCCTTTATCCAGTCCACAACCCACACTAAAGAATAATCCCTCACCGCACCCTTGTCTTCTGGCCGACCCTCAGCATCCTATATCTCCCTCCTCTCCACCTGTGTCTCCAGTCTAAGGCTCCTCTCCCCAAAATACCCAATGCTCCTCACCTCTGTCCAATTCCCCGCTATCTCACTCCCCTGTTTCTTCTACCCTCCCTTCATCTACCCCTCCGCTAGTTCTCAATGATCATCCCATGATCACAAGAGGTAAGACAAGAGTGTTTCAACCGAAAGCATGGGTTGCCTCCTGGCCTATTGACTGGTCTCTCATTGAGCCGACCAAGGTCTCCACTGCACTTGCAACTCCTGAATCGAAAACTACAATGAATGATGAAATGGCAGCACTTAATCAAAATCAGACGTGGTCTCTTGTTTCTTCCACTGCAAATCAGAATATTGTTGGATGCAAATGGGTGTTTCGTCTGAAACAAAATGCTGATGGGTCTATTCAAAGGTACAAAGCCCGTCTTGTGGCAAAGGGCTTTCACCAACACTCCAGTATCGACTACTTTGAAACCTTCAGCCCTGTTGTGAAGTCCTCCACTATTCGAATTGTGTTATTTTTGGCTGTTTCACATGGTTGGTCCCTTCGACAATTGGATTTCAACAACGCCTTCCTTAATAGCACCCTAAAGAAAGCTGTGTTCATGTCTCAACCTCCTGGATTTGAAGATCCTCTGCGCCCCAATCATGTTTGCCGACTTCACAAGGCCCTCTATGGGTTTAAACAAGCACCATCATAGCTCTAAAATAGAGTTATTTATAAGTCCCTATTATTAGTTAATTACCGTGCTTAATGATTGTTAATTGCCTCTTATTATAGGTGTTTGGTAGAAGGATTTTTGAATGTCCAACTAAATTTCGGGGTGTCGAGTCCCGCCAAAATACAATTTATAATTACCGATACTACTAAGCTTTGCAGCTAGTGGTAACGTGTCGATCCGCAGGGAACCTAAATCAACCTCTCTTAACTAATTTCTATTTATCTTTTAAACTAAAACTCAAAATAAAATAAAGGGGGAGTTAATTAAAACTAAACTAAGCTAACGGAAAAATAAATGCGAAAAGTAAAGAGCGAAAAAAATAAATGGAACACATGCTCCTAATTCGGGTGTCGGGATTTATCTTGATGCGCTTAGTTCATAGGGATTCTAATCATGCTTGTAATTCAATCTCATGCATGCGAAATGTTTGCTCGTGTCCGTAGCAAACATCCCAATGAATTAATTAGAAAAGTGCAATTCTAATTAAACATGCTCATTAATTAATCTAAGTTAGCTACGCTTAAATCAATCAAAGAACAGTGACGGGTAATATCGCGACGAACCAATTGATCGAGAACTCGACCAATTGGCGCGATTTCTATTCTTTCCCTAAGTCTATCGTGCAAACGATAATTAATGCTATTCTCCTACTGTCACTTAGGCTAGAATTAATTAGTCACGCTTAGACCCTTGTTACCTAGCGATTGAGGCAATTATACGTGCTAAACTTTAACGGTAAAACATGCGTGAGGACTCGGACGCCACTCCTAATCAGTCATACATGCTCATGGGATTCAAACAAAGGAAGAATCATGCAAGAAATTCAGAACCACAAGCTCGAAATTTAAAGCTAAACCCTCCCTAATGCATCAAGACGACCCTAAACTCGAATTAGAGCACTTACCTTAGCTCCCCGTTGTGCAAATCAAGACAAACATTCAATGTTTGAACTTTATTGAAGAGAAAATGGAAGAAATGTCAATTTGGAGCTCCCACCCGAGCTTAAACAATGGTGTAATTGGAAAATGGGATCAAACTTGCGGCTAAAATCGGAGAAGAAGGCTTTTAAAGCTGTCGGAGCGTCGAGACGCTAGGGCAGCATCTCGACGCTGTGCCCTAAGTTGGCAGCGCGCGCGCACGGGGTAGCGTCGAGACGCTCGGACAGCATCGCGACGCTGTCGGCGTTGAGCGAGCGTTGAGACGCGCGCACTCGACGCTGGCGCTCGTCAGTCTTCGGAAATCTTCGGGGCGGCGTCGAGACGCTAGGACAGCGTTGAGCCAGCGTCTCGACGCTGTCGCTCAACGCTTGCTCTCTGGTTTGGTGGCCAAAAATTGCCTTTCAATGGCAATTTTTGCCATTTCTTCAATTCTTCAAGCCCCTTCACTCCCGATGCATCCATGAAGCTCTAAAATGTCGCTTTTAGCCCCAAAACACGTCATCGGACTCCTCGAGCTCTCTACCATGAGTTCACCTACAAAAAGGCATTTTAATCAATATTGAGCATGGTTTTAGCTATAATTAGGGAGTAAATAATAGCTCTATTTTGGAGCTATCAGTGTTTCACGGTGAAGAGCTCGGAAAGTCCATTCATGAGTTTCGGGGCTAAATCGGGCATTTTAGGAGTTTCGAGAAGTGTTCGGGTCAAAGAGTGAAGCCAAGTAGAGCTTCGAGGTGCAAAAGATGAAAGGTGAAGGCCAAACCCGAGAGGGCAGCGCCTAGACGCTCAATCGAACATCAGGACAGTAGGCATAGCGCCCGAGCGCTGGCGCGCAGCGCCCCTGCGCCAGAAAACCTCCCAGACCCGAGAGCCCAGCGCCTGATAACCTCCTAGACCCCTGTGCAAAGCGCCTTGGCGCTCGCTTGCAGCGCCCCTGCGCCCGACATTGTTCCAGACCCGAGAGGTTAGCGCCTAGGCGCTGTCGCGATGCGCGCGCGTTCCTCGTCTGCCCTGTGTGCAGCGCCTAGGTGCTGACTTATGGCGCCTAGGCGCTGGTCTAACGTAGAATTTGTGTATAAATTCATTATTTTCCGAATTTAGGTCATCCTCTCCCATCTTCTTCTTCCCCTTTCCGATTTCTAGACATTTTTTAGCCACTTTTGACATTATAACCTCCATGGATGAACACCTTGAGGTGTTCCATGGATTCTTTGGAGATTTCCACTCCCATGGCTAGATAAAGGTAAGTGCTTGATTTCATGTTTGTGATTGTAAATTTTTTGCTTAAGGGGAGATTAGCACCATTTATGCATGATTAGTCAACTTTAGCTTATTGCATCTTCTTCTCTGGACTTCATCCCATTAGCATGTTTAGCTTAATTTGGAGTGACGTTCTAATTCCTAAGCATGCTAAATCGTTAGAGATTAGGACGTATAATTGCCTCAATCGCTAAGTAACACGAATCTAAGCATGGCAAATTAGTTTGAACCCAAGTGACAGTTGGGGATTTGAATTAGTTATCGTCTTCATGATAGATTTTGGGTAAAGGAGAAAAATCGAATTAACCGTCGCAATGTTCCCGTCTCTGGCCTTAAATTTGTTTGGAATTGATCACCTCGATCTAATTAACTGTCAAGAACAATTAGAATTGCACTTTTCTAATTGTATCTTTGGGTCGTTTGAGTTAGAAATGGCCAAACGAATTGTGTGCCTTAAGCATTGTAGCTGTCTCTTTAGTTATCGATGAACCGAATGCCAATCGTGATCAATCCCATTCTTTGAAATCAAGCATGCTCGTTTAAATTGTCACTTCGCTGCTTTATTTTCCGTTATCTATTGCATGTTAGAGCTCCCTTCTCACAAACCAAATTCCCCTCTTTTTATCTTTAGCAACTTAAATTTAATCAAGCCTGAATTAGACTAATTCCCTGTGGTTCGACCTGGTTACCACTATCTGCTAATTTGAGTAGTAAGCCAGTTTTATAAATATTATTTTGGCGGGATTCGACACCCCGAAGTGTGAACGTACAAAAGTTCACTACCAAAATTGGCGTCGTTGCCGGGGAATTAAATTTAATTCGGCTTGGTTGATTTTAATTTGCTTGTTTTAAAAAATTTCTTTCGTTTGTAGAGTTAATTTATTTTTTTTGGTATTATTTTACCCGTTTCGTTTGAATTCTTGAGCGCAGTTATTCCTTGAAAATCTGAAAGAAGCGCAAAGATGGAAGGCGTGGGTGCTTATGAGCAACAAAGGACTTTGAGGCAACTTGCAGCAGCTCGGTTAGACCGGAATTCATCAAGTATATTGTATCCGGTATCAGCAGGTAAATTCGAACTTAAACCTGGTCTGATTAACTTACTACCTTCTTTTTGTGGTAACACAGATGAGGATCCCATCAGACACCTCAAAGCCTTTAAGATGGTATGTTTGTCAATGAGAACCGGCGACGCCACTGAGGATCAGCTCTATCTAAGGGCCTTTCCCTTCACTTTAAAGGAGAAAACGAAGGATTGGATGTATTATATTCCAACCTGGTCTATCACCACATGGAATGAGATGTAGGGAACGTTCTTAGAGAAGTATTTTCCCTACTAAGGTAGCCTTTCTCATAAAGAAGATATGTGCCATCGAGCAAGGAGAAGGAGAGGACCTCTATGAGTGTTGGGACAGGTTTAACCGTCTGTGTGAGAGTTGTCCTAACCATCAAATAGTCGATCAACTCCTCATTTAGTATTTTTGCGATGGACTGCTCCCACGTGACCGACAATTGATTGATGCTGCCAGCGGAGTTTCACTCATGGATAAAACACCTGAGGAAGCAAAGCAGCTGATCTCAAATATGGCTGGAAATTCGCACCAGTACGAAGGTAAAGGATATGAACAAGCCCGTTTCTCAAAAGAGCTAAACGCGCTCAATGCTCGAGTGTCCGAAATAAGCAGTGCAATGATCCGGTTGGCAGAGAATGTTTCTCAGGCTCGTGTACAAAGTCAGACATCATTTTCAGGTAACTCTCTTGAAAATATATTGCAAAATTTTGTTTTAGTAACTCAGAAATTTCAGGAGGATACTTGGAAAAGACTCGATGGTTTTGGGACTATAGTGCAAGATTTGGGCAAGGAAATGTCTCATATGACCGAGAAGGTAAATAAGATGGAAACGAGTTCAATAGAAAATGCGAGTGCCATCACATTAAGGAGTGGAAAAGAGCTTCCCACGAGTACCCCACCAGTGGAAGTCGATCATGGTCACAGCGAGCCAGTGGTGGAAAACCCCGAACCAAGGTGGAAAGGGGTAAATTTCGATCCTACATGTATGATAACTCCATTTTGGAGCTATCTTAATGTCCCTAATTCTAGCTAAAACCATGATTTATATTGATTAAAATGCCTCCTTGTAGGTGATTTCATGGTGAAGAGCTCGGGAAGTCCATTGATGATTTTCGGGGCTAAAAAGGTCATTTAACATGTTTCGGGAAGTGTTCGGGTCAAAACGATAGGCCAAACGGAGCTCGGGAGCCAAAACGACCCAAAAGTGGGCTAAGAGCCGAGAGGGCAGCGCCCAAGCGCCGGCGCCCAGCGCCCAGGCGCCCAACGCGCGCGCACCCGCGCGCGCCGCACGCACCGCACGCCCGCGCCCAGACGGCCAGACGCGCGCGCGCCCGCGCGCGCCGCCTCGCCTCGCGCCCGCGCGCCCACGCCCGCTCCGCCTCGCCTCGCGCCCGCGCGCCCACACCCGCTCCGCCTCGCCTCGCGCCCGCGCGCCCTCGCCCGTGTCCGCCTCGCCCATGTCCGCGCGCGACAGCGTCGAGACGCTGGCCGAGCGTCTCGACGCTCCGAACTCTGAAGCGTACATTTGAAGATCCACCCGAGAGCAAGCGTCGAGCGCAAGCGTCTCGACGCTCGCTCGACGCCGCACAGCGTCTCGACGCTGCGCGAGCGTCTCGACGCTACCCCGCGCGCGCGGCAGCCAACTTAGGGCACAACGTCGAGACGCTGGCCTAGCGTCTCGACGCTCCGAGCTTTAAAGGCGTGAAAACGTTAGTTTTGCAGCCATTCTTTCATCCTCCATCTTCTCCAAGCTTCTCCTCTCGGTTCTTCTTCATTTTCTCCGCCATTTGTGGCCTTTTGGAGCTTATTTCTTGTATATTAGCTTGGGGATGATGCCCAAAGCTTCCATGGGAGTGTTGGAACTCCAAACCTCCATGATTGGCTAAGGTACTTGTGCTTGGATTTGGGTTAATTAGGGATTTTTGCTAAGTTTCTAATGTTTTGATAATGTATGCTTAATGGTTCTGATTTGGCTTTGAGTATGTATGCATTTGTCTATCTTGCTTAATCCAACGCGCATGTTAGATTTCGACGATTGACACTCGAGTCATCTTGCATGTTGTGTATGTTAAAGAGTAGCGATGCCGTGCCTCTCACTGCTCGACTAAGTAACACAGATAGACAAAACTAAATCGGAGTATCGAGTCGTGTATGATAGTTGTTGATTGCATACAGCGTTGGCGGGCAATCTACTAGCAATTAAATTACATGTTTGAATGTTCGTCGCGGTATGTTAGTGACTATCTAGAGTCAAATTTGGGGCAGATCACCCTAATGCAACTTTAGATAATGTTTGATTAGAACTGTGTGGTCTAATTAATTTCTATGGAGCCGGTTACCTTGGGGCTTCTCGGGTAACTGACCGTGTGCATATTATAATCAATTAGCCTTACCTTAGAATTAAATGATAAATGTTAAAATGCTTAGCAAGATCCCGAAAATTCCCCAAATCCAACACTCTTCATTCTCAAGTTTATTACTTTTCCGTTAGCACTTTTCACTACATTGCATGATTAAAACCCCCCTTTTTTGTGACAACCTTACCAACTAACCTAATCACATCTTAAACAATTAATCCTCAATTTTATTCCCTCTTTGTGGTTCGACCCCGTTACCGCTAGCTGCAAAGCTAAAAGCTACGGGTTTATAAATTTATTTTGGCAAGCCTCGACAGCTTGAGTTTATAGCGATAGTTCAAAAATATCGTTACCAAAATTGGCGCCGTTGCCGGGGAGGGCAATTAAAAATGAGATTAATTTTTGTTTTTGATTAAGGTTGATTGGTTGTTTTAAAAAAAAAAAAAAAAAAAAATTTTTTTTTTTTTTTTTTAAAGTGAATTGTTTTTTGTTTTATTTTATTTTATTTGGATAACGGTCCTCTCTTCCAAGATTTTGAAAGTTCAGGTTACACTCAGAAGAGATGGAGGTCTTGGAGAACGATAATGAAAATCGGAGAACGCTCAAGGAGCGGGCGATGGATGGCTCGCTCAGTCAACCTTTGTGTATATCATTTCCGCCGATAACAGGTAAGTTTGAGCTAAAATTTAGTTTGCTTAACTCACTTCCTTCTTTTTATGGCAAATCAGGTGAAGATCCGATCAAGCACCTTAAGGAATTCCATATGGTGTGCTCTGCGATGAAAACGAGCGAAGTAACTGAAGATCAGTTGTACTTGAGAACTTTCATTTTCTCCCTGAAGGATAAAGCGAAGGATTGGCTGCTCTACTTACCTGGGACTACCTCTACGTGGAATGGGTTGAAAAGGCTGTTTTTAGACAAATACTTCCCCGCTTCGAGAGCCAAGTTCCTAAGGAAGGAGATTTACGGGATCACGCAGAAGGAAGGGGAGACCTTTGATAAATATTGGGAGCGGTTTACCCGGTTGTGCGAAGACTTCCCCCACCATCGGATCCCGGAGGCTGAACTCATTTGCTGCTTCTACGAAGGCTTGTGTGATCATGATTGTTGGTTGCTTGATGCAGCTAGTGGAGGGGCATTGGTTGACAAGACCCCAGTGGAAGCTCGGCGTTTGATCTGTAATATGGCTCAGAATATGCAGCGTAATGGAGTTGAAGCACGTGAGCAAGCCCGCCTCCAAAGCGAAGTGAAAGAGCTTAAGGGCCAACTGTCAAAGATACATGACGATTTGCTTAAAATTCAAGGAGACCCATCGCGAAATCGTCCTTCTGTTTCTTCTCAATCCATTGAAGGAATGTTCAAGTCCCTCATGGAAACTTATCAGGATACCAATGCGCAGTTGCGGTCGATGAGAGAAGGGATGACGGAGGCAAAGACCAGAACGAGTGGGATGGAAACTCAGGCAGCTGATTGGCCAGATGGTATTGCACTGAAGAATGGAAGGGATATTCCCTTGATTTCGGCGCCTGAGAATCCTTGGATGCTACCCCCACACGCGAGGATGAATTCCTGTGAGCAGGTCTATTCCATCACCGCTGTTGTGGAGAAAGAGGAAGGCAAGGTTGAGCAAAAGATCGAGGATCTTGAGTCAAGAAGGAAGGAAGCTCAGTTTGGTGCACCCCCGAGCTTGAAAGGCTACATGCCCAAGGCTCCCTTCCCAAGCCGTTTGTTGCCTCCAGTTGAGAAAAAGGGGAAGCCGATTGAATGTTCCCCAAGCCATCTTGAGAATGAAAAGATGGACAAGAATGATGAGAAAAAGAACGACATTGTCTCCGCAATTTTCCAAGGTACGCTTCCACCAAAGTGCGTCGATCCTGGTACGTTTACTATCCCATGCACTATTGGTAATAAGCTGAGTGAAAATGCCATGCTAGATCTCGGTTCCTCAATTAACGTCATGTCTGCTGATGTGTTTAAAGAGCTTAAACCATGCAATTTAATTGAGTCTAATGTAGTTGTTCAACTAGCCGATCAATCTTGTGTGCGACCATTAGGGAAAATTGAGGACATTTTGGTTAAAGTGGAAGATTTGTTGTTTCCATGTGATTTCCATGTGCTTAATACGAACAAAAATTCTTTGCATGTTTCCTCTCCTATCTTACTAGGACGCCCATTTATGAAGACCGCTAAGGTCAAGATTGATGTTGATAGGGGTTCCTTTTCTATAGGATTTGATGGAAATGTGCATGAATTTTTTATGAATGAGTCTACATCTTTTGTGTATGATGAGAATGGAAAAACAAAATCTGTGGGTTGTGTGAAGGAAGAGAATTTGACCTCGCGCTTGAGGGACTATTCTTTTGCTTCTGTTAGAAAAAAAGACTTAGACTTGAATGATAATGGTGCTGTTTTTTATTGCACTAACAATGATGATGTTCGCGTGCTCAAAGCACGAAGAGAAAAAATGTGTTTAAATGATGTTTGCAGGAACAGTGTGGACGAGGACATGTCTGGGACGTCCCCCGCGCTGTCGGAGTATGGATGAGTTCGTTGAGTGAATTCAGTCGAGCAAACGACTTTAAAAATTCTGCGCTTCTCGGAGGCACCCGAGTGTTGAACTGTTTTTCTGTCATTTAGTTTATCGTTGTTTTAGTTTAGTTTCGTAGTATACTTTAGCTTAATTTAGCTTGCTATTTTTTTTTTTTTTTTAGGAAATAAGGAGAAGTTGAGGAAATTGGGCTCCGATAAGGGACGCACCGCCTCTTTCCCCTCGCCAGCTTCACAAAGATCAGGGAAGTGTCGTTTTTCTTTTCCCTTTACTTTTGTGTATCTGATAGAGAAGCATTGAGGACAATGCTATCTTCTGAAGTTGGGGGTGGAATTGGATGTTCTTGATATGCATGTGTAGTTCGTTGAGCAGTGTTAATTTTGAATTTGAAGTGCTTGGGACTCTGTTTATATGCTTTCTAATTATGACGATCTAGGAAGTGTCTTTTTGGAATCTGAGCATTTGCGTAATCTAGTTTTTGCATGATGGTGTTTTGCATTTATTAGGTTCATGTCAAAAATTTTAAAATTTTTTCTGTTGCTCCCTTGCATCTATCGAGCACTTAGCAACCTCGTCTTAATCTCCGTAGGCTTAGTTGATTGCATGTAGCATTAATTCTTGTTGTCACCCCGAAAGGCACCCCTAGGGTAGCTTGTTGCATGAGAGTTAGTAGTTAATTAAGCCTAATAAAAAAAAAAAAAAAAACAGAAAAGCATGTTGGTTAGAAAATTCTCCCGAGGCGTTCCTCTTTTTTAAAGTGCGCACTTAAGAAGTGAGCGTTAGTCCTTAAAAATGTGAAGCTTAGACCCAAGCTTGACATGTTAGGCAACTCGGGATTGGAAAGAAAAAGAAAATAAAGTTAGGTTCAAAGAACCATAACAAAGAGTACAAAGTACTCAAAAAGAGAAAAAGTACGAGAAAATCATGTTAGGCATTTTAATTCATTGCTCTCTCTTATGTGATCAAGTGTAGACTGTTCTTAAATGCTAGAAGTAGGGGGAAAACGGGATGATATGTTGCATGTGGTTTTTCCAGGCTTACGATGGTTTAGGATAGGTTGGCTAGCACACACACACGTTAGGGAGCGATAGTTAATCTTTGATGTGTTCTTGATTAAATGCATGCGCCGGATGCTTTCATGATTATGTTTTGTTTAGATTCGTAAAAAGCATTGAGGTTTGAATTGTAAGCATGTATGCATGGTCCTTTTGAGTCAAATTCTTTATTAGCCTTGCTCGAGGACTAGCAAGATTTAAGTTGGGGGTGTTTGATAACTCCATTTTGGAGCTATCTTAATGTCCCTAATTCTAGCTAAAACCATGATTTATATTGATTAAAATGCCTCCTTGTAGGTGATTTCATGGTGAAGAGCTCGGGAAGTCCATTGATGATTTTCGGGGCTAAAAAGGTCATTTAACATGTTTCGGGAAGTGTTCGGGTCAAAACGATAGGCCAAACGGAGCTCGGGAGCCAAAACGACCCAAAAGTGGGCTAAGAGCCGAGAGGGCAGCGCCCAAGCGCCGGCGCCCAGCGCCCAGGCGCCCAACGCGCGCGCACCCGCGCGCGCCGCACGCACCGCACGCCCGCGCCCAGACGGCCAGACGCGCGCGCGCCCGCGCGCGCCGCCTCGCCTCGCGCCCGCGCGCCCACGCCCGCTCCGCCTCGCCTCGCGCCCGCGCGCCCTCGCCCGTGTCCGCCTCGCCCATGTCCGCGCGCGACAGCGTCGAGACGCTGGCCGAGCGTCTCGACGCTCCGAACTCTGAAGCGTACATTTGAAGATCCACCCGAGAGCAAGCGTCGAGCGCAAGCGTCTCGACGCTCGCTCGACGCCGCGCAGCGTCTCGACGCTGCGCGAGCGTCTCGACGCTACCCCGCGCGCGCGGCAGCCAACTTAGGGCACAGCGTCGAGACGCTGGCCTAGCGTCTCGACGCTCCGAGCTTTAAAGGCGTGAAAACGTTAGTTTTGCAGCCATTCTTTCATCCTCCATCTTCTCCAAGCTTCTCCTCTCGGTTCTTCTTCATTTTCTCCGCCATTTGTGGCCTTTTGGAGCTTATTTCTTGTATATTAGCTTGGGGATGATGCCCAAAGCTTCCATGGGAGTGTTGGAACTCCAAACCTCCATGATTGGCTAAGGTACTTGTGCTTGGATTTGGGTTAATTAGGGATTTTTGCTAAGTTTCTAATGTTTTGATAATGTATGCTTAATGGTTCTGATTTGGCTTTGAGTATGTATGCATTTGTCTATCTTGCTTAATCCAACGCGCATGTTAGATTTCGACGATTGACACTCGAGTCATCTTGCATGTTGTGTATGTTAAAGAGTAGCGATGCCGTGCCTCTCACTGCTCGACTAAGTAACACAGATAGACAAAACTAAATCGGAGTATCGAGTCGTGTATGATAGTTGTTGATTGCATACAGCGTTGGCGGGCAATCTACTAGCAATTAAATTACATGTTTGAATGTTCGTCGCGGTATGTTAGTGACTATCTAGAGTCAAATTTGGGGCAGATCACCCTAATGCAACTTTAGATAATGTTTGATTAGAACTGTGTGGTCTAATTAATTTCTATGGAGCCGGTTACCTTGGGGCTTCTCGGGTAACTGACCGTGTGCATATTATAATCAATTAGCCTTACCTTAGAATTAAATGATAAATGTTAAAATGCTTAGCAAGATCCCGAAAATTCCCCAAATCCAACACTCTTCATTCTCAAGTTTATTACTTTTCCGTTAGCACTTTTCACTACATTGCATGATTAAAACCCCCCTTTTTTGTGACAACCTTACCAACTAACCTAATCACATCTTAAACAATTAATCCTCAATTTTATTCCCTCTTTGTGGTTCGACCCCGTTACCGCTAGCTGCAAAGCTAAAAGCTACGGGTTTATAAATTTATTTTGGCAAGCCTCGACAGCTTGAGTTTATAGCGATAGTTCAAAAATATCGTTACCAATGTACTAGAGTTTATGTGCCTAAGGCTCCTTTTCCTAGAAGGTTAGCGAGACCACCTAAGGAAACCTATGAGGAGGAGTTTCTCAACACATTCAAGAAGCTAGAGATCAATATCCCTCTTTTGGATGCAATCAAGCAAATTCCGAGGTATGCCAAGTTCCTAAAAGGATTATGCACCAACAAGAGGAAAACAAAGGAGAATGAACGCGTAGTGGTAAGTAAGAATGTCTTAGCTTTGATCACAAAGAGCTTACCGGTAAAATGCGACGATCCAGGTATGTTCTCTCTCCCTTGTAAGATTGGAGGCATGAAAACTAGAAGAGCAATGCTGGATTTAGGAGCCTCAATTAGTGTTATGCCTTATTCCGTTTATCAGGATCTGAAATTGAAAGAAATACAGGAAACAAGAATAGTTATTCAACTTGCTGATAGATCTTTTGTGCATCCTTTAGGAGTAGTGGAAGATGTGTTAGTGCAAGTTAATGGATTAATTTTTCCTAATGATTTTTATGTTCTGAAAATGGATGGAAATTCTTCCTCTTCGTCTGCTTCGATCTTATTAGGTAGGCCCTTTATGAAAACTGCTAAAACTAAGATAAATGTTGATAAGGGCATTTTATCTGTTGAGTATGGCGGAGAGGTTGTTGAGATTAATTTGTCTAATGTTGAAGAGCATGACGAGGAGGTATTTTCTCTTTGTCAGGTAGACACGATTGATACACTAGCACATAATGAATGCATGACTGTTGAGGATGGGGATGACCCATTATTTTTAACTCAAATTTTTTATGATTCTGAGTTGCATGAACCAGTCTTGACTGAAAATTGTGTACCAGTTGTCTCTACTTTGGTGAATGTTGAAAATCATGTTAAGATGCTTCCTTCTACTTTGCAGACACCAAAATTGGAATTGAAAGACTTGCCAGAACATTTAAAATATACATATTTGGGTGATGAGGAGACGTTGCCGGTCATAATAGCGAAGGACCTTATACCGGCTCAGGAAGGGAAATTGATGGCAGTTCTTAAAGAGCACAAACTGGCCATTGGATGGACGCTTGCATACTTACATGGGCTAAGTCCAGCTTTGTCCATGCACGGAATCCTGCTTGAGGATGGAGCGAAACCTTCACGAGAGCCCTAAAGAAGGCTCAACCCAGCGATGCAGGAGGTTGTTATGTCTAAGATCCTCAAACTCCATGAAGCAGGTATTATCTATCCTGTTTCCGATAGTAAATGGGTCAGTCCAATACATGTCGTTCCTAAGAAAACTGGGATAACAGTAGTTAGGAATGAGAAAAATGAATTAGTACCCAAAAGAGTTCAAAATGGATGGAGGATGTCCATAGACTTTAGGAAACTGAATGAGGTCACTAGGAAAGACCATTTTCCCATTCCTTTTATAGATCAGATGGTGGAGCGTTTAGCTGGGAAGCCATTCTTTTATTTTCTCGATGGTTTCTCTGGTTTCTACCAGATTCCTATTGCTCATGAGGACCAAGAGAAAACAACGTTGACGTGCGCATTTGGCACATTTTCATTTAGAAGGATGCCTTTTGGTCTTTGTAACGCACCCGGTACATTTCAGCGATGCATGATGAGTATTTTTTTTCCGAGTTTATAGAAAAATGCATTGAAGTGTTCATGGATGACTTTACAGTATATGACAATTCCTTCGATGACTGTTTGACTAATTTATCGCATGTTCTGAAACGTTGTATTGAAACGAACTTTGTTCTTAATTTTGAGAAATGTCATTTTATGGCTAGTCAAGGAATCGTTTTAGGGCCTGTGGTATATGCTAAGGGTATAGAGGTAGATAAATCAAAAATTGATGTTATCTCTAATTTACCTTACTGGTAACGATATTATTGAACTATCGCCAATCATCAGGTTGTCGAGACCCGCCAAAATAAATTTATAAGTGCCCGAAATCACTAAACTATTTGTAGGATAGTAGCAACGGGGTCGATCCACAGGGAATTAAGGTATTTTGACTTAATCTTAATTAAATTTGCAAACTATTAATATAAGTAAAATAAGGGGTAATTGTTGGTTTTCAAGTAACTAAGATGGAACAAAGCAAATGGGAAAATTTAGCTAACGGAGTTTCCGACTCGGGACGATCGGAATAAATTTAGCATGCCTCTTGGTTCATAGGTTGATGAGTATTATGGTTAAAAAATTTAACGAATGCACAGCTCGTCTAAAATTAATAAATAACTCAGACATGCTCCATGGATTTAATTAAACATAATTAATTATGCTAATCAAGCATACCGTCCGGACATTGGCGGCCAACGCTCTCCCAAGACCGAACGGTAGCAACAAGCTAACTGTGACGACTATCTAATTTGGACGCGAAATTAGTATGTCGATTTGGAATCCTAATTCGGGAAGAACGAACACCAAGAGCGTAAGGACGCCAATACGCTCAAGGTGCCATAATTCCTTGTTACTTGGCGGAAACGAGAGGCACGGCATCAAATCCTTTAACAAATGAACATGCTCAAAATCAAGGGTGCCTAGTCCTAAATCATTCAAACGTGCTCATAGATTAAGCTAAGAAATAGAATTCAATTCAATAAATTATCCAACCAAATCAGAATTTCAATCCACAACATCACCAAGAGTTCATACTACATTTATCCTTACAATCTCGAGCCAAAAACGGTAAATCTACTCACTCATGACTTGCGTAGTGTGGGACGGCTTCAAATCGAGCTTCCTAGCCCCTCCCATGGTGGAAAACAGCTGCTGGACGTCAAATCAGGCGCGGAGCTCGAGGTAGAAGATGATAATGGCGGCTAAAATCGGACAAAAATGTTAAGTAGTCCGTCGTAGCGTCGAGACGCTAGGGCAGCGTCTCGACGCTGCGCCCTAAATAACGCGCGCGCGCAGTCGGGGTGGCGTCGAGACGCTCGCACAGCGTCGAGACGCTTGTGCGGCGTCGAGCGAGCGTCGAGACGCTATCGCTCGACGCTTGCTCTCGGGTTTTTCTTCAATTCAGCGCTTCAGACTTCGGAGCGTCGAGACGCTAGGGCAGCGTCTCGACGCTGGGCAGCGTCGAGCTAGCGTCGCGACGCTGTCACTCGACGCTAGCTCTCGGGCTGATGCTTGGATTTTTGCCTTCAATTTCTCCAAAGTACTCATCCTTCATGCCTTTGCATGGATCTTCCCCGGAAGTGTTCCTAGGCCTTAAAACGCGATATTAAGCTCTGAAAAGCGCCGAAACGCTTGATAACTCCATTTTGGAGCTATTAAATACGTCCTAATCATAGCTAAAGACCGCTTCCAATTGATTAAATGTATCTCTTTTGTAGGAGAAAAGCGGCAAAGAGCTCGTGCGTCCATTGGGCATGTTCGAGAGCTTTAAGCAGAGTTTTAGCGCCCCGGGAATGCATCGGGAAGAGGGGAATTTGTTCCGTGAAGAAACGGGCCAAAACAGCCTTGGAGAGGCATTGCATCAGCCCCAAACCCGAGAGCCAGCGTCGAGCTATAGCGTCGAGACGCTGGCTCGACGCTGGAAAAACCCGAGAGCAAGCGTCGAGTGATAGCGTCGAGACGCTAGCTCGACGCTGCCCTGGCGTCGAGACCCTGCTTGGCGTCGAGACGCTTCGGAGGAGGCGCGCGCTGGAAATTCATCGGGGCAGCGTCGCGACGCTGGCCTAGCGTCGCGACGCTGGCGCGCGCGCGCGCGGATCACTTAGGGCACAGCGTCGAGACGCTGGCCTAGCGTCTCGACGCTACGACGAAGACAGTAGCTAAAAGACGATTTTTCTGCAGATTTTGGGGGAGGCTTTTCTTCTTCATCTCTCAACGGAATCCGGCGATTCTTCTTCCCTTCTTCCCCATTTTCTCTCTATTTTTCGTGGAGCTCCGCCATTGTTGGCATGCGAGCGAGCTCCACTTCCATTTGTAATAGGTAGATGAACTCTTCCATGGTCGTTGGTGGAGCGGGATTGACGAACCGCGCCATGAGCGGCTAAGGTAAGAGTGACGGTTTGGGATTTTGTTTAGGGGAATTTTGTTAGACCTTTATGGCTTTGATAATCTGAGTTTAATTTGCATATTGGTTCTGTTTACATTGCATTTGTTTACCTTGCTTAATCCAACGCGCATGTTAAATTACGTTGATTGACACTCGGGTAGTTTCGCATGTTGTGTATGTTAAAGAGTAGCGATGCCGTGCCTCTCACTGCTCGACTAAGTAACACAGGTAAACAAAACTAAATCGAAGTATCGGGTCGGGTAGGATAATTGTTGGTTGCATACAGCGTTTGCGGGCAACCTACTAGCAATTAGAATTCACGCCCGAATGTTCGTCGCGGTTAGCTAGTGACTGTCTAAATTCATCTTAGGACTGATCATCTTAATATGAGATTAGATAACGTGTAATTAGGACTGTGTGGCCTAATTAAAATCCATGAAGTCGGCTACTTTGGGGCTTCTCTGGTAGTCGTCCGCGTGCTTAGTAAACTGAATTCCATGTTATTAGAATTAAATGATAAGTTGTAATTGTCTAACAATTGATCCCGAGACTCCCCAAACCGTGCACACGTTTTCTACATATTATTTCTTTCTTCTGTTAGCTTTCTCATTGATTTCTTTGCATGATAAAACCCCCCGTTACCAATAAATCAATCAAATCCCAATTTCACTAGTAAATTCAACTCTCCTATTCCTTGGATCGACCCTGTTACCACTGGCTGCAAAGCCTTGGCAATAGGCATTATAAATCGTATTTTGGCAAGCCTCGACAGCTTGAGATTAAGCGGATATTCAAAAATCCGTCCACCAAAATTGGCGCTGTTGCCGGGGAGTAGGCAATTAGTTGGATTTATGATTGAAGTTTGAATTTGATTTGTTGATGGTTGACTGAAAATTTTTTTTTTTTTTTTTTTTTTTTCTGTTTGTATGTTGTATGTTTAGATTTTTGTTTGTGTATGACCCGTTCCTCTGAGGGTAGTTTGCAGTATATTCCTGAGATTGACAGAGAGGAGCGGCGGTTGCGTAGAGAAGCCCGGGAGGGGCAAGGAACGTTTGAAAGAGAAGAAGGCAATCCCTTCTTATTTGACGAGATGGCGCAAGGCGATGCGCCGCGAACGCTGAAGCAACTGGCAGCGCCAGACCTGAACCTGCAGCCCTTGTGCATTAACTACCCCGTGGTAGCAGGTAACTTTGAGCTGAAATCTGGTTTAATTCACCAGTTACCTTCTTTCCATGGAAAAGCAGGTGAGGACGCGAACAAGCATTTGATGGAGTTCCATTGCGTCTGCGCGGGGATGAAGCCCGCAGGGGTCACGGAAGAGCAGCTGAATATGAGGGCATTCCCCTTCACGCTCAAGGACAAGGCCAAGGATTGGCTGTATTATTTGCCTTCCGGATCCATCACCACGTGGCAGGACATGAAGCGGGTATTTTTGGAGAAATACTTTCCCGCATCCTTAGCCACCACTCTGCGGAAGAGGATATATGGGATCACCCAGGATGTAGGTGAGTCCCTGCATGAGTATTGGGAACGCTTTGGGCGCCTGTGCGCGAGTTTCCCACACCACCAGATCGCCGATCAGCTGCTCATACAGTATTTTTATGAGGGGATGACGCCCCACGACAGGCAGATGATCGATGCAGCGAGTGGAGGGGCATTGATTGACAAGACCCCAGTTGAGGCCAAGCAGCTCATTGCAAATATGGCTACAAACTCGCAGCAGTTTGGGATCAGGGGGCAAGGACAAGTGCACAGCGTGGCTCAGAGCCATGAGATGTCTGAAATGAGGGCCCAGGTGGCCGAGATAGGTAGTATGTTGAAGAAAATTGTTGGAGGACAACGCGAAGAGGCGGAGGTCAATGCAATCGGGGGGTATGCTTCCAACCCAAGGAAGTATGATCCATATGCTAACACTTACAACCCCGGTTGGCGTGACCATCCAAATTTCAGCTATGGGAATAGGGAAGGACAAAATCGCTTCCAAGGCCAGTCCCAGGATAGGCCTAACTCTTCCACCCAGGCTCAAGCTTCGAGCTCCTCCAGCTCACTTGAAGAGATGGTAAGGACCATCGTGACTAGCACCAGCCAGTTCCAGAAAGAGGCTCGCGAGGAGCTAAATTCTCATAAGGCAGAGCTGCAGAATCTGAACAAGCAGCTGACTCAGATGGCGGTGTCTATTAGTAAGATCGAGAGCAAGAGCTCGGGGAAGCTTCCTTCCCAAACTACAGTTAACTCATGTGAAAACGTGAGTGCCATTCAGCTACGCAGTGGGAAGTCACTTTCCACCAGAGCTGCGAAGGAAGCCACGGACAGCCTGAACGAGTCCGCCCCGATTGCTCTTGAGACTCAGAATGAGAAAAGAAATGAGAAGGTCAGTGTACCTGTGGATGTTGCCAAAGCACCATTCCCGAGTAGGCTTGCGAAGCCTACTTTGGAATCCGATGACGAGGAGGTCCTTCGAACCTTCCAGAAGGTGATGGTAAATATCCCGCTCCTAGAGGCAGTCAGTCAAGTGCCCAAGTACGCGAAATTCCTAAGGAGCTGGTGCACTACAAAGAGGAAGTCCAGAGGGACTGAGAAAAAGAAAGAGAACGTCTCTGCCATACTCCCAGGTACGTTGCCTGCAAAGTGCAACGATCCAGGTACTTTTACTATCCCTTGCACTATAGGTAGTAAAGTTGTTCATAATGCCATGTTAGACTTAGGAGCCTCTGTTAATGTTATGTCTTATGCATTATATCGTGAACTGAATTTAAATGAAATGCATGAGTGTAATGTTTCTGTTCAGTTGGCTAATGGGTCGAGCATCTGTCCTAGGGGGAAGGTAGAGGATGTTTTAGTTAGAGTTGGGAATATGACGTTTCCCGCTGATTTCCTTGTTTTAGATATGAATGAAAATTCATTGCATGCTTCGTCCTCTATGCTGTTAGGACGCCCTTTTCTTAAGACCGCTAGGGTCAAAATCGATGTGTATAAGGGCGTCGTTTCGTTAGAGTTTGATGATACTTTGCATGAGTTTTCTTTATTTGATGGGAAATCTGTTGCGAATGTTTCTGTGGTTGAGCATGTTGAGAATGGGAGTCTACCCTCGCGCTTGAGGGATGGTTCCCATGTCTCTGTTAAAATTTCTGATTTGAATTTGATGGATGATACTGCTGGATTTTGCACTAACATGTCTGATATTCACGTGCCCGAGGCACGAAGAGTGCAAAATGTTTTTCAGGTGGATGGTGGAAAAGGTGTGGCCAAGGACAAGTCTGGATCGTCCCCCGCACCTACAGACTATGGATGAGTCTGTTTCGAGAATACAGTCGAGCAACCGACTTTAAAAATTCTGCGCTTCTCGGAGGCACCCGAGTGTTGAACTGTTTTTATGCTTTAGTTTAGTTTTATTGCTTTTTAGTATTAATTAGCTTGCTGTTTTTTTTAGGGGAATCGAGGATGAGAAGACAATTTTGGGCTCTGATGCGTTCGTGCGCCGCTTCCTCGCCCTCGCCAGCTTCACCAAGAGTCAGGGAAGTGTATTTCTGCTTCCCTTTTACTTTGATGTATCTGACTGATTGGCATTGAGGACAATGCCAAATTTTGAAGTTGGGGGTGGAGTAGTCCGATGGATGTGCATGTCATAGTTTGTTGAGAAGTGTTATAAAGATATTGAAGTGCTTGGGACTCTGTTTATTGTTTTCTGACTGTGATAGCCTAGGAAATGCATGTTGGAAATCTGAGCATGTTCATAATCGAGTTTTTGCATGAGTTTTGTGTTTATTAGGTTCATGTCAAAAATTTTAAAATTTTTTCTGTTGCTCCCTTTCACTCATCGCGCACTTAGCAACTTCTCCCTAGATTCCGTAAGCTTGGTCTGTCGCATGTTTAGCTAATTCTCGTTGTCACCCCGAAAGGCACCCTTAGGTAGCTTGTTGCATGAGAGTTAGTAGCTAATTAATTGAGGAAGCATGTGCTTAGCCTAATGTAAAAAAAAAAATAGAAAAGCATGTTTTGATAGAAAAATTCCTCTCGAGGCGCTCCTCCTTCTTATTAAGCGCTTAAAAGAAGTGAGCGTTAGTCCTTAAAAACGTGAAGTTTTATGCATGAATTTGACGTGTTAGGCAACTCGAGTTGGAAAGAAAAAGAAATGAAAGGTTGGTTCAAAGAACCCAAATAAAAAGAGTACAAAATACTTTTGAAAAGAAAGAAAAAGTATGAGAAAATAATTAGGTCTCTTAATTTGTTTCTCTCTCTCGTGTAAGTCAAGTGTAGCTGTTCTTAAACGCTAGAAGTAGGGGGAAAATGGGATGTGCGTTGCATGTTGGTTTTCCGGGTTTACGTGAGTTTAGGAGTGGTTGTCTAGCACACACACACGTTAGGGGGCAAGAGTTAATTTTTGATATGTCCTAGTTAATGCATGAACAAATGCTTCCATGATTATGCTCGTGTTCAAATTTTAAATATGCATGGAGGTTTGAGTTAGAATATATGTAAACGCGTCCTTAGAGTCAATGTCTTTGTAGTGCTTGCTCGAGGACTAGCAATGTTTAAGTTGGGGGTGTTTGATAACTCCATTTTGGAGCTATTAAATACGTCCTAATCATAGCTAAAGACCGCTTCCAATTGATTAAATGTATCTCTTTTGTAGGAGAAAAGCGGCAAAGAGCTCGTGCGTCCATTGGGCATGTTCGAGAGCTTTAAGCAGAGTTTTAGCGCCCCGGGAATGCATCGGGAAGAGGGGAATTTGTTCCGTGAAGAAACGGGCCAAAACAGCCTTGGAGAGGCATTGCATCAGCCCCAAACCCGAGAGCCAGCGTCGAGCTATAGCGTCGAGACGCTGGCTCGATGCTGGAAAAACCCGAGAGCAAGCGTCGAGTGATAGCGTCGAGACGCTAGCTCGACGCTGCCCTGGCGTCGAGACCCTGCTTGGCGTCGAGACGCTTCGGAGGAGGCGCGCGCTGGAAATTCATCGGGGCAGCGTCGCGACGCTGGCCTAGCGTCGCGACGCCAGCGCGCGCGCGCGCGGATCACTTAGGGCACAGCGTCTCGACGCTGGCCTAGCGTCTCGACGCTACGACGAAGACAGTAGCTAAAAGACGATTTTTCTGCAGATTTTGGGGGAGGCTTTTCTTCTTCATCTCTCAACGGAATCCGGCGATTCTTCTTCCCTTCTTCCCCATTTTCTCTCTATTTTCCGTGGAGCTCCGCCATTGTTGGCATGCGAGCGAGCTCCACTTCCATTTGTAATAGGTAGATGAACTCTTCCATGGTCGTTGGTGGAGCGGGATTGACGAACCGCGCCATGAGCGGCTAAGGTAAGAGTGACGGTTTGGGATTTTGTTTAGGGGAATTTTGTTAGACCTTTATGGCTTTGATAATCTGAGTTTAATTTGCATATTGGTTCTGTTTACATTGCATTTGTTTACCTTGCTTAATCCAACGCGCATGTTAAATTACGTTGATTGACACTCGGGTAGTTTCGCATGTTGTGTATGTTAAAGAGTAGCGATGCCGTGCCTCTCACTGCTCGACTAAGTAACACAGGTAAACAAAACTAAATCGAAGTATCGGGTCGGGTAGGATAATTGTTGGTTGCATACAGCGTTTGCGGGCAACCTACTAGCAATTAGAATTCACGCCCGAATGTTCGTCGCGGTTAGCTAGTGACTGTCTAAATTCATCTTAGGACTGATCATCTTAATATGAGATTAGATAACGTGTAATTAGGACTGTGTGGCCTAATTAAAATCCATGAAGTCGGCTACTTTGGGGCTTCTCTGGTAGTCGTCCGCGTGCTTAGTAAACTGAATTCCATGTTATTAGAATTAAATGATAAGTTGTAATTGTCTAACAATTGATCCCGAGACTCCCCAAACCGTGCACACGTTTTCTACATATTATTTCTTTCTTCTGTTAGCTTTCTCATTGATTTCTTTGCATGATAAAACCCCCCGTTACCAATAAATCAATCAAATCCCAATTTCACTAGTAAATTCAACTCTCCTATTCCTTGGATCGACCCTGTTACCACTGGCTGCAAAGCCTTGGCAATAGGCATTATAAATCGTATTTTGGCAAGCCTCGACAGCTTGAGATTAAGCGGATATTCAAAAATCCGTCCACCAACGCTCTCGAGAGCGAATCATCGAGAACACCTGCAATAATCACATAAAAGCAAGATTAAGCAACTAATAACCGTGAATTAGGGACACAATTATAGCTCCAAAATGGAGCTATCAAACACCCCCAACTTAATTCTTGCTAGTCCTCGAGCAAGGTGGAATTCTGATTAATAAAATACAACGAAAATGCATGCTAGGGACTCGATTCTCAGTACTGGGAAAGACAGGGCATTTGCATTTGAAAGAAACAGTTCACGCATGCATGAGTTAAGAACAATTCGAAAAATTTAAAGAAGCATCCCTATTTATGCTTCGGACTTAGCTCCTCGATCTTAGATTTCAACAGGCTTAGAACAGCTCTATCTATCCTAAAACTTCGCTTTCCCCCTACTTATGGCTTAACAGAACAGTCTAAGGGCAGTTCATCGTCTATGCAGGTAATATATCGCAAGACATCTTTTCTCTCTTTTTCTTCGATCTTCATGAGCGCCTAACATGTCAATCTTACTTTCGTTTCAGCTTGCCTGCAATTTCATTGCACAGTGCATCTGACTACGGGCAAAATTCACATTTTTAAGGACTAACGTTCACTTCTTTGTGCATCCTTTTCATGCAGTCGCGACCGTGGGTTACACGACCGCCCCTGGCTACTAAGGCAACTCAAGAAGGAGGAACGCCTCATGAGATTATTTTCTTTTTATAAACTTGCATTCATTTTTCTTTTAGTCTAAAAATCATGTTAAACTTTTGAACGCATGGATTACAAACAAGATCGAATCTTAGCCCATCCTAAGGTTGCCTTTCGAGGTGACAACGAATTTCAAAACAAACAGAGCTACCCTAAACCAACAGATCCAGGATAGAGTGCTAACATGCGAAGCTTAAACAGGGAAATCACTTTGAAAATTTTTCAAAAAGGGCTTAACATATGCAATTATGCTGAATTTCACAACAAACACACATACGAAGACCTTAACAGTACATCACAGAATTTCATAATCGGACTAACATGCAATCACCATAACTCAACAAGTTAATCAGGATTCCACATCGAAACTCGACAATCCTTTATAAGGCACAACCCACCACCCCCAACTTAAAAATTGACAATGTCCTCATTGGACTAAATATGCACGGTCAACACAAAAGGAAAGAAAACCTTCCCTGAATTGTGACTTAGAGGGTTGGAGAGTGCGCTTTAACCTTAGCCAATAAACCGCAAGGATGAGCCATTGTTTCACCTGAAGATTCACAACATCAGAGTAGAAATCTAAACTAATCCTAAAGACGGTAAGTAAACAAAAAGCATGTACAGTTCAAGCTCGGGTGCCTCCGAGTAGCGCAAATTTTTAGAGTCGATTGCTCGACTTTATCAAAACTCATTTTATCCTTTCTCATAATCAGGCTCTTTCAAGTAGGCATGATCGTCGAAGTCCTCTGACATTCCCTCATGAAAGATCTTTAATCGCTGGCCATTCACCGTGTATTCTTTCTCCGTATCCAGGCTCTGAATCTTGACTGCACCATAGTGATGGACATCAGTTATAATGAAAGGACCGAGCCACCTGCAACGAAGTTTACCTGGCATGAACTTCAGACGGGAGTTGAACAATAAGACCTTCTGACCAACTTCGAAGTGTTTTCTGACGACTCGTCTGTCGTGGAACATTTTGGTCTTTTCCTTGTAGGTCTTCGAGTTCTCATATGCATCCAGGCGAAGCTCCTCCAGTTCTTGCAATTTGAGGAGTCTTTCTTCGCCCGCCAAGTCAAAGTCCATGTTGCACTTCTTCACGGCCCAGTAAGCTTTGTGTTCGATCTCCACGGGGAGATGACAGGCTTTACCATAAACCATCCGGTAGGGAGACATCCCTATGGGGGTTTTGAAAGCCGTACGGTAGGCCCACAAAGCGTCGTCCAGCCTCAGACTCCAATCCTTCCTTCTTGGACTTACTGTTTTCTCGAGGATGCTTTTCACTTCTCGATTTGAAACCTCCGCTTGGCCATTGGTCTGAGGATGATACGGGGTAGAGATTTTGTGATTGACCCCATATTTCCTCATCAAGGCTTGGATCGTTTTGTTGCAGAAGTGGCTCCCCTGGTCACTTATGATGGCTCGTGGAACTCCATACCTGCTAAAAATGTTAGATTTGACAAAACTGGAAACAACATTAGCGGTATCAACTTTGGTGGCTTTAGCTTCCACCCATTTAGACACGTAGTCCACAGCCAATAAGATATAGATAAAACCAAATGAAGTGGGAAAGGGTCCCATAAAGTCCATACCCCGAACCTCGAAAATTTCACAAGTTAAAATGGGGTTTTGGAGCATTTCATTCCTACTAGTGATGGTCCCTTTTCTCTGACACTGATCACAAGATTTACAAAACTCATAACAGTCCTTAAACAGTGATGGCCAGAAAAACCCACAATCTAAAATTTTTCTCGCAGTCCTATTTTGCCCAAAGTGTCCCCCGCATGCAAATTCATGGCAAAAGGTAAGGATGGACCTATGTTCAGACTTAGGGACGCACTTCCTAATTACTTGGTCAGCGCAAAATTTCCATAAAACGGGCTCTTCCCAAACATATGTCTTGGCTTCGCTCTTCAACTTAGCTCTTTGATTATATGAAAAATCGAATGGGAACGTACCTGTGACCAAGTAGTTGACAATGTCGGCGTACCATGGTGTCTCCACACTCACCTGGAAGAGAACTTCATCAGGGAACTCATCATTCAGAGGCAGATCGTCCTCATTACGCACAATACGGCTCAAGTGGTCAGCAACGGTATTTTCTGATCCTTTTCTGTCCTGAACAGAGACGTCGAACTCCTGGAGTAATAATACCCATCTGAGCAGTCTAGGCTTCGAGTCTTTCTTGTTCATCAAGTATCGAACCGCTGCATGATCAGAAAAAACAATTACTTTAGATCCAAGAATATATGGCCGAAATTTATCAAGAGCGAAAACTATGGAAAGCAGCTCCTTCTCTGTTGTTGTGTAACCGATCTGCGCGGAATTGAGCGTCCTGGAGGCATAATAGATCACATGGCTCTTCTTGTCTATCCTCTGGCCCAACACAGCGCCTACGGCATAATTGCTTGCGTCGCACATAATCTCGAAAGGAGTCCCCCACTGCGGTGGATGAATGATGGGTGCGTTGGTCAAGCACTTCTTCAGAACATCAAAAGCAAGCTTGCACTGTTTGTCAAAACAGAATGGAACATCCTTTTTCAGCAAGCTTGTCATCGGAGTCACTATCTTCGAGAAGTCTTTAATGAACCTGCGGTAAAAACCTGCGTGACTAAGAAAAGAACGTACTTCCCGAAGATTCGTGGGGTAAGGTAAATCAGATATGACATCAATTTTTGCTTTATCAACCTCTATTCCCTTAGCAGACACAACGTGACCCAATACTATGCCCTGACTGGCCATGAAATGACACTTTTCAAAATTTAAAACAAGATTAGTTTCGATGCATCTTTCCATGACTCTAGACAAGTTAAACAGGCAATCCTTAAATGAACTTCCATATACAGTAAAATCATCCATAAAGACTTCGATGCATTTTTCTACAAATTCAGAAAATATGCTCATCATGCATCGCTGAAAAGTCCCTGGAGCATTACAAAGCCCAAAGGGCATTCTCCTATATGCGTAAGTTCCGAATGGACAGGTAAAAGTAGTCTTTTCTTGGTCTTCCTGGGCTATGGGAATTTGATAAAACCCAGAAAAACCATCAAGAAAACAGAAGAATGGTTTCCCAGCTAAACGCTCCACCATTTGATCTATGAAGGGAATAGGAAAGTGGTCCTTCTTAGTCACATCATTCAGTTTTCTAAAATCAATACACATTCTCCACCCATTTTGTACTCTCTTAGGTACTAACTCTCCCTTATCATTTCTAATAACAGTTATGCCCGTCTTTTTAGGTACAACATGAATAGGGCTAACCCATTGGCTATCAGAAATGGGAAAGATAATACCTGCATCCAGGAGTTTGTGTATCTCAGACAACACTACCTCTTTCATTGCAGGGTTCAGTCTCCGCTGAGGCTCTCGGGATGGCTTTGCTCCCTCATCCAGCCGAATCTTGTGCATGCACAGCACTGGACTCAACCCATGCAAGTCTGCCAATGTCCATCCCATGGCTCTTTTGTTCTTTTTCAAAACCTCGATCAACTCACCTTCTTGCTCCGATGTGAGCTCCTTGGAAATAATTACCGGGAGTGTCTCCACCTCACCCAAGTACACGTACTTGAGATGCCCCGGCAACTCCTTCAATTCCAACTTGGGAGCCTGCAAAAGAGATGGTAATATTTTAGTTGGTTTTTCACATGTCTCTAAAGCAAAAGTAGGTTGTTCAGAAGAATCAGTCAATATGGGAACACTACTTTCACTCTCTTCAACCATTTCAGTAAAAACAAGTGGGTCATCCCCATCAACAACAGTCATGCATTCTTCTTGTTCTAAAGTATCTATCAGATCAATTTTACAGACAGAATGCACATCAGCACGTTGTTTCATGGCATCAAATACATTAAATTCGAATACATCCCCTTCATACTCAACAGATAAGGTTCCATCATGCACATTAATTTTTTTCTTAGCGGTTTTCATGAATGGTCTACCAAGTAAAACAGAAGTGGTGGATGCATTTTCTTCCATTTTTATCACATAAAAATCAGCAGGGAATATCAAATCCTTAACCTTAACCAACACATCTTCAATCAATCCTAGAGGATGAATAGAAGATCTATTAGCTAACTGGATAATTATACTGGTGTCCTGCATACCATCTAAACCGAGGCTCTTGTAGACTGAATATGGCATAACATTAATTGAAGCTCCTAAGTCTAACATAGCGTGCTCGATTTCTCTATCCCCTATAGTACATGGCAAGAGAAACATACCTGGGTCCTGGCATTTGTTTGGGATACCTTGGGTTATCAGGGCAGAAACATTTTTGCTTACCACAACTCTTTCAGCACTTTTAGTCTTCCTCTTCATAGTGCACATCTCCTTAAGAAATTTAGCGTACCTTGGGATTTGCTGGATTGCATCAAGTAGCGGTATGTTGATCCCAACTTTCCTCAGTGTCTCAAGAACATCTGCATCGTCGGCCTCCTTAGATGGCCTTGCCAGCCTACTAGGAAAAGGGGCAACGGGAGTGTAAGACTTCATAGAAATAAGAGGAGGAGGAGTTATAACAGTTTCAGAGGGTGCTTGAGAACACTTATCTGGAGATATCTCTGAAGCAAGTGGAGGACTCACGGGAGTGGTGCGGGATGGTACTTCTTTACCACTTCTGAGGTTTATCGCACTAACACCTTCCGCTTTGGATTCGATCTTGCTCATTCTTTCCTTCACCTCCGAGAACTCATCTCTTAGAGATTTTATCTGCGATCTTGTCTCATTGCTAGCTTCCATGAGCGATTTGAACATGCTTTCAATGGCTTTACCTGAAATAGAAGAAACATCCTGAGATGATTTTTCCTGCATCGTATGAACTAAACCAAATACCTGAGACACTTGTTCTTTGAGCACTTCTATGTCGGAAGACATCCTAGAATGCTCGTTTCTTCCCCCGTATTGACGACGGTTCTCAGCTATATTAGAGATCAACTGTCTGGCTTCCGCAGGTGTCTTCTCCCAAAGGGCTCCTCCACTTGCTGCATCAAGCATCTGGCAGTCATGCGGGAGCAACCCATCATAAAAGCATTCGATAAGCGCGACTTCCGCTATCAAATGGTTCGGACATTTTTCACAGAGTTTAATGAACCTCTCCCAGCACTCGTGAAATGCCTCGTCCTTTCCTTGCTCAAATTGTCGTATATCTTTTTTCACGGCTCTGGCTTTTGAAGCAGGGAAATACCTTTCCAAGAATAGACTCTGCAACTTCTCCCAAGTAAAGATGGTCCCCGATGGCAAGTAATGCAGCCAATCTCGAGCTTCACCTTTTAGGGTGAATGGAAAAGCTCTCAGGTAGAGCTGATCTTTTGTTATGTCGCCAGGCTTCATTGCGGAACTTACCATTTGAAACTCCTTGAGATGCTTATAAGGATCTTCATCTGTTTCACCACAAAAAGAGGGTAAAAGGTTAATCACACCTGATTTAAGCACAAACTCACCTGAAATTTCCGGGTAGGAAATACAAGACGGTTGGTGGCCCATAGCAAATGATGTCCACTGTCTTAGCATTTTTGGGACTCCAATCTCATCATCAATCTCCATTTTCTCAATAAAAATTCGGCAATTCTAGCACACTTAAACAAACAGATCAAAATTGCAAATAATAAAAGAATAAACAGAGATATTTTTAAAGTAAAAATTAAAAGTTAACAAATCAAATTTAAATTAGGCCGAATTACACTTAGTTCCCCGGCAACGGCGCCAATTTTGGTAACGATATTATTGAACTATCGCCAATCATCAGGTTGTCGAGACCCGCCAAAATAAATTTATAAGTGCCCGAAATCACTAAACTATTTGTAGGATAGTAGCAACGGGGTCGATCCACAGGGAATTAAGGTATTTTGACTTAATCTTAATTAAATTTGCAAACTATTAATATAAGTAAAATAAGGGGTAATTGTTGGTTTTCAAGTAACTAAGATGGAACAAAGCAAATGGGAAAATTTAGCTAACGGAGTTTCCGACTCGGGACGATCGGAATAAATTTAGCATGCCTCTTGGTTCATAGGTTGATGAGTATTATGGTTAAACAATTTAACGAATGCACAGCTCGTCTAAAATTAATAAATAACTCAGACATGCTCCATGGATTTAATTAAACATAATTAATTATGCTAATCAAGCATACCGTCCGGACATTGGCGGCCAACGCTCTCCCAAGACCGAACGGTAGCAACAAGCTAACTGTGACGACTATCTAATTTGGACGCGAAATTAGTATGTCGATTTGGAATCCTAATTCGGGAAGAACGAACACCAAGAGCGTAAGGACGCCAATACGCTCAAGGTGCCATAATTCCTTGTTACTTGGCGGAAACGAGAGGCACGGCATCAAATCCTTTAACAAATGAACATGCTCAAAATCAAGGGTGCCTAGTCCTAAATCATTCAAACGTGCTCATAGATTAAGCTAAGAAATAGAATTCAATTCAATAAATTATCCAACCAAATCAGAATTTCAATCCACAACCTCACCAAGAGTTCATACTACATTTATCCTTACAATCCCGAGCCAAAAACGGTAAATCTACTCACTCATGACTTGCGTAGTGTGGGACGGCTTCAAATCGAGCTTCCTAGCCCCTCCCATGGTGGAAAACAGCTGCTGGACGTCAAATCAGGCGCGGAGCTCGAGGTAGAAGATGATAATGGCGGCTAAAATCGGACAAAAATGTTAAGTAGTCCGTCGTAGCGTCGAGACGCTAGGGCAGCGTCTCGACGCTGCGCCCTAAATAACGCGCGCGCGCAGTCGGGGTGGCGTCGAGACGCTCGCACAGCGTCGAGACGCTTGTGCGGCGTCGAGCGAGCGTCGAGATGCTATCGCTCGACGCTTGCTCTCGGGTTTTTCTTCAATTCAGCGCTTCAGACTTCGGAGCGTCGAGACGCTAGGGCAGCGTCGAGACGCTGGGCAGCGTCGAGCTAGCGTCGCGACGCTGTCACTCGACGCTAGCTCTCGGGCTGATGCTTGGATTTTTGCCTTCAATTTCTCCAAAGTACTCATCCTTCATGCCTTTGCATGGATCTTCCCCGGAAGTGTTCCTAGGCCTTAAAACGCGATATTAAGCTCTGAAAAGCGCCGAAACGCTCTCGAGAGCGAATCATCGAGAACACCTGCAATAATCACATAAAAGCAAGATTAAGCAACTAATAACCGTGAATTAGGGACACAATTATAGCTCCAAAATGGAGCTATCACTTACCCAACGAATGTTAGGGAGGTTCGATCTTTTCTTGGCCATGCAGGATTTTACCACAGCTTTATCAAAGACTTCTCCAAGGTTGCCACGCCAATGACGTACCTCCTTCAGAAGGATGTCACGTTTAAATTTGGAGAGGAGTGTAGAAAAGCCGTCGATTTGATGAAGGATAGTTTGACGAGCGCGCCAATTATACACCCACCCCAGTGGGATTTGCCCTTTGAGATAATGTGCGACGCCAGCAACTATGCCTTAGGAGCAGTGCTGGTAAGAGGATCGAGAACAAGAGCCGTGTCATCTATTATGCCTCTAGGACACTCAATCCGGCGCAGTGCAATTACACTACAACAAAAAAAGAACTTCTTTCTATTGTATTTGCGTTAGATAAGTTTCGTCCTTACATCCTTGGATCTCAAATAACTGTATTTTCTGACCATGCAACTGTTCGATACCTGATGACCAAGAAAGATTCGAAATTGAGGCTGCTGCGATGGATCTTGCTTCTCCAGGACTTCGACGTTAAAATCAAGGATAGGAGGGGAGCGGAGAACCCAGTAGCTGATCACCTAAGCAGACTGGTTAGAAAAGATGACGTCCTGCCTATTGACGATGATTTCCCCGATGAGACACTCTTCAGAATTAACGCAGTACTTCCCTGGTACGCTGACATGGTAAATTACCTGGTTACAGGTAACTTTCCCTCCGGTTTCTCTTTTGCTAAGAAAGCTAAGCTGAAAAGCGATGCTAAGTCTTATGTATGGGAGGATCCCTTTTTGTGGAAGTTCTGTCCTGATCGAATTATTAGGAGATGTGTTCCCGAGCATGAGCATGCATCCATACTTACTTTCTGTCACGATTATGCATGTGGAGGACATTTTGGGCCTAGGAGAAAATCAAGGAAAATTTTAGATAGCGGGTTTTACTGGACTTCTCTATTTAAAGATGCATACGAATTTTGTAAAACCTGTGATAAATGTCAAAGAGTAGGGTCAATTTCTGGTAGGAATGAGATGCCTCAAACGTCTATTTTAGTTTGTAAAATTTTTTACGTTTGGGGCATGGACTTTATGGGACCGTTTCCTCCTTCCTCTGGTTTCTCATACATATTGTTGGCTGTTGATTATGTTTCTAAGTGGGTTGAGGCGAAATCCACGAGAACTACGATTCTAATACTGTTGTTGGATTTGTTAAGTCTAACATTTTCACCAGGTTTGGAATCCCACGAGCCATAATCAGCGACCAGGGAACTCACTTTTGCAACCAATTTGTTGAGGCTTTGCTGACGAAGTATGGGGTGCATCACCGAGTGTCCACCGCGTACCATCCTCAAGCCAATGGGCAAGCTGAGGTCTCCAACAGAGAGGTAAAATTGATACTTGAGAAAACTGTGAGACCAAGTAGGAAGGATTGGAGTGCTCGTCTCGAGGATGCCTTGTGGGCTTACCGCACCGGCTACAAAACGCCTATAAGGATGTCTCCTTATAGGTTGCTTTTTGGTAAGGCATGCCATTTGCTAGTTGAAATAGAACACAAGGCATTCTGGGCGGTCAAGAGATGCAACATGAGCTTCGATGAAGCGGGCGAGGAAAGACTACTTCAGTTGCAGGAAATGGATGAGCTGCGTCTGGACGCTTATGAGAATTCTTCGATCTATAAGGAAAAGTCCAAGTAGTTCCATGACCGAAAGCTCTTACAGAAAAAATTTGAAGTCGGTCAGAAGGTTCTGTTGTTCAATTCCCTCCTTAAGCTCATGCCAGGTAAGATCCGTTCCCGCTGGAAAGGACCCTATGTTATAATTAAAAATTTTCCTTATGGCTCTTTAGAGATTCGAAGCTTGAATTCGGACGAGGTGCAAAAGGTGGATCTTGATAAGGACTACGGACGCCACATATCTCCACATTGGTATGATATTGTCCACTTTGAGCATAACTCGCATGGCTTTGCTTTTGGTCACCCCAAAAGACCTCATACCAATGGAGAATGTTATCCTTCCTTATATACCCATGATCTTCCCCTCTCCTAACCGATGTGGGACTTTGGTCGTACTCCTTGCACTCCCAACAATCCTCCCCTCGAACGAAGTACCACCGAGCCTCCCCTTGAGTAGCCATCCATATCCGTCTAGATACTCTTATCTAGGCCCTTCCAGCACCACGAATCTTATGTCAATGACAACAATCCTTGGTAACGATATTTTTGAACTATCGCTATAAACTCAAGCTGTCGAGGCTTTCCAAAATGTAATTTATAAGCCTATGACCAAGGCTTTGCAGCCAGTGGTAACAGGGTCGATCCAAGGAGTAGGTAGATTGAAATTACTAATGAAATTGGGATTTAATTAATTGATTGATTTTCGTAACGGGGGGATTTTTAGCATGCAAGGGAAATAATAATAAAGCTAACGGAAGAATAATAAGCAGAAAAACGCGTGCACGGTTTGGGAGTTTCGGGATTAATTGCTAGACAATTTCGGTTCATCATTTAATGCTAAATTCATGGTATTCAGTTTATTATGCACGCGGACGACTACCAGAGAAGCCCCAAAGTAGCCGACTCCATGGATTTTAATCAGACCACACAGTTCCAATTATACGTTATCCAAACTTACATTAAGGTGATCAGCCCTAAGATAAATCTAGACAGTCACTAGCTAACCGCGACGAACATTTAAGCGTGAATTCTAATTGCTAGTAGATTGCCCGCAAACGCTGTATGCAATCAACAACTATCCTACACAACTTAATACTTCGATTTAGTTTTATCTACCTGTGTTACTTAGTCGAGCAGTGAGAGGTACGACATCGCTACTCTTTAACATACACAACATGCAAGATGACTCGAGTGTCAATCCTCGAAATCTAACATGCGCGTTGGATTAAGCAAAGTAGATAAATGCAAATAAACAGAACCAATATGCATCATCAAAACGTAGATTATCAGAACCAAAATTGCTAACAAAATCTCCCTAAACTATTCCCAAACCGTTCACCCTTACCTTAGCCGCTCATGGCGCGGTTTGTCAAATCCGCTCCAACCACGGCCATGGAAGGCGTCATCAGCGTATTACAAGGAAAGGGGAGCTCACTAGCATGCCAACAATGGCGGAGCTCCAAGGGAAATAGAGAAAAGTAGAGGAAGAAGAAGATGAAGAAGCCAAAAAATGGTGAAGAACTCCCCTCAAATGTGCAGAAAATCGTCCTAATAAGCTTCTGCAATCGCCGTAGCGTCGAGACGCTAGGCCAGCGTCTCGACGCTGTGCCCTAAGTTTTCCGCGCGCGCCTTCGATGGCGTCACGACGCTGGGTCAGCGTCGCGACGCTGCCCCGATAAATTTCCTGCGCGCGCCTCCTCCGGAGCGTCTCGACGCCAAGCAGGGTCTCGACGCCAGGCAGCGTCGAGCTAGAGTCTCGACGCTATCACTCGACGCTAGCTCTCGGGTTTTTCCAGCGTCGAGCCAGCGTCTCGACGCTGGCTCTCGGGTTTGGGGCTGAAACTTTGCCTCTCCAAGGCGGTTTTGGCCCGTTTCTTCACGGATCAAGTTCCCCTTTTCCCGATTCACTCCCGGGGCGTTAAAACTCCACTTTAAGCTCTCGAACGGGCCCAACGGACGCACAAGCTCTTTGCCGCATTTCTCGTACAAATGAAATATATTAACCAATTAAAAGCGGACTTAAGCTATAATTAGGAAGTATTTAATAGCTCCAAAATGGAGTTATCAAACACCCCCAACTTAAACATTGCTAGTCCTCGAGCAAGCACTACAAAGATATTGACTCTAAGGACGCGCCTACATGCAACTAACTCAAACCTCCATGCATATTGAAAACTTAAACACAACATAATCATGGAAGCATTTTGTTCATGCATTAACTAGGACATATCAAAAATTAACTCTTGCCCCCTAACGTGTGTGTGTGCTAGTCAACCACTCCTAAACTAACGTAAACCCGGAAAACCACATGCAACGCACATCCCATTTTCCCCCTACTTCTAGCGTTTAAGAACAGTCTAAACTTGACTTACACGAGAGAGAGAAGCAAATTAAGAGACCTAATTGTTTTTCTCATTCTTTTTCATTTCACGAGTACTTTGTACTCTTTTATTTAGGTTCTTTGAACCAACTTTTTATTTCTTTTTCTTTCCAACTCGAGCTGCCTAACACATCAAACTTTGGCCAAAGCTTCACGTTTTTAACGACTGACGCTCACTTCTTTAGCGCTACAAAGAAGGAGGAGCGCCTCGAGAGGAATTGTTACGTCTCCAAAAGTGACCTTTTTAGGACTTATTTATCTTAAAAAGATGTACACTCTTAGGGGTTTTTGATAGGATTTAGCTTAAACCTATGCTTATATATGAGAATTAGAAGAAGGTAGCTAAATTAGGACTTGTGTGCAAAAGGAAAGAAAAGGGTTGAAAAACGAAGTCAAAAGAATGAAAAATGTTCATTGCGGCAGCATTGCGGAAACATTGCTAAAACCGCAATGTTTCAAGTGAAATCCGTAAGTTGACTGATCTTTTTCTGTTATTTTCCGTTATTTCAGGGATTCGTTCTTTCTCCTCCATCCATTTTTGAAGTACGACGTTGAGGATGGATGGTTCTCCTTGGCCCAAACACACCTGCAGATTACTATAAAAGGGGGTCAAAGTAGAGGGTTTGATCATCATCCGAAAGCGTAGAAGTCTCTTCGCAACTCCATCTTTTCTCCTGTTTTTCTTCTCCGTCTGTTGGTTTGAGAGGTTCAGCTGTTGGAATCGACAATCTGATAGGAAGGAGAGAAGATTCATCTTCTCTCCTGATTGGATTCATACAAGCAAGGCTATCCTTTCTCTCCCTTCAGCCGAGGCGTTTGCGACGAGGCGTTCAAGCTCAATTACTGTTTTCTGTCTTTTATTTCTCATTTCCAGCTCTGTTTAGTTGTTGTTTCTTTTCTAGTGGCTAGTTCATTTTATTTTGTTGCTTTCTATCTTTATGTTATTCACTTTAAGCTTCCCCTTGTTCATTCAAACAATTAAGTAATCAAAGTACAATTCATTATTTCACAGTTTCTTATCTTTGCTGCGTACTGTTTTGCCTTGCTGTTTTAAGTTTATTTCTCTTCTGAGCATGTCTACTTCATCCCTTATTTTTGTTCTTTCTATATCCATGAGTAACTAAGTCACATAGGGGCATGCTAATGACAATCCTATAGGCTAAAAAACATGAACCAAGCATGTAGGATAGCTCTCGAAGCATTGATTGTATGTAAGCTTCATCCCACGGGCAATTTCGATTGGCCATCCATTTTGTCCAAAGAACTCCTAACCTCTGGAAGGAGTAAGAGTTCAGAGTCATACACTCATGCTAGCCTTTCAAGGTAGCCAGAAAACGACCTAGGAATAGGCGTTTTCCTAGTACAAACCATATCTCTCTGTTTTAACAAGATGCTTAAGACCTTACTTGGACATGAGTAAACTAAAGAATCTAATGCATGAAATCGGAAGATACATGAGATTGAGTTAGTTTGATGCATAGAGAGTTGATCCAATGCTTGAGATTCGTATGAAAATGCCTATAGGGGAGTCATTAGTAGCCCTTGTTTCTCCATTTTACACACTTTCGCTGTTAGTCACATTGCGGTAGAATTGCTGTTTCCGCAATTCTGCTAAGTTAAAAATTCTGGTTAGCTATTTTCCTCTTCGTTTATCAATCTCTTCTCGTTTTATTTGAGTTTATCTTTGACTTGCACTTGTTTATGTTGCTACCCTCTACATATTCCTTAGAAATTAGACAATTTAAAACCAATTCTACCCCATCAAATCCACCCATTCTTGCTTAACAATACACTTCACGAGTAGCTAATAATAAATCTCTGTGGGAAAACGAATGAAAAAATACTTACTACTTGCTAACAAGATCATGTATGCTTGCATGTTCTGAGTGCTCTCTCTCCCTTATTGCTATTTATTTCACACATTGAGCACGCAACAAGTTTTTGGCGCCGCTGCCGGGGATTTAGTTTAGTGAAAACGAAGTCTGTTAAGTTAGAAAACCAACTTTTAATATCTATTGAAGCTGATCTATTTTCATTTCTTTTTCAGGTACTATTTGGGTTAGTTTATGAATGAGCCTTCAAGTAGTGATCTAGAGTTCAACCCTGAGCCTGAGAGATTATTTAAGGCTAGAAATAGAGAAAAGAAACGTCTCTTTAAACAACCCCCTTTACCTCAAATAATTGCTGAAACCGCAGAGTCTCCGCAATCCTCTCAAGAAGAAATGGATAGATTAGTTCCAAATCCGGTACCTATCACTCGCAATCCCATCGAAATAGCGAATGATAAGAATAGTGCCATTCTCTCATACTTAGTTCCCATGCCTGGGGAGCTAAACCCAAGCATAATCCACCCTGAAATTACTGCCAACTCATTCGAGTTAAAGCCAGTGATGTTCCAAATGTTGTCCACTGTGGGACAATTCTTTGGAGTGGAAAATGAGGATCCCCACAACCATCTTAGAAACTTCCTAGGAGTCAGTGATACATTCATCATCCCTGGAGTTTCCCAAGAAGCCTTGAGGCTCTACCTCTTCCCTTACTCATTGAGGGACAAAGCAAAGACGTGGTTAAACTCATTACCCTCTGGATCAGTCCTCAATTGGACAGACTTGGCGGATAAATTCCTAGTTAAATACTTCCCACCTGATAGGAATTCTACCTTTCGTGATGACATAGTCAAGTTCAAACAAGCTGAGAATGAGTCTCTTCACGAAGCTTGGACAAGGTTCAAGGACCTTCTTCTCAAATGTCCACACCATGGCATTCCATGGTGTATCCAAATAGAGGTCTTTTTCAAAGGATGCAACCCCAGCACCAGACAAGTTCTAAATTCATCTGCTGGAGGTTCCATGCTGTCCAAGAGTTACAACGAAGCCTATGAGATCTTGGAGAAGATCTCAGCATCTCACTGTAGGTGGTCAGATGATCCAATAGAGCCAAGTAGAGCTCAAGATAAGGACGCACTCAATACTATGAGTAGCCAAATAAGCGCCCTGACCAACCTAGTAAAACAAATGGCTCAAGCCAATCTCCAAACAAGTGTCAACACCGCCACAGCCATGTCAATGGGCACACAACGAAGTCAAGGTGAGACACTTATCTGTGGATTCTGTGGGGAAGGGCACCTGTATGAATACTGCCCTGGGAATCCAGCCTCAGTCTGCTATGTTGGAAGCCAACAGCAGCCTAGGAACAACCCCTATTCCAATACTTACAACCCTGGTTGGAGGAACCACCCAAACCTGTCATTGGGTGGCCAACAGAATGCTAACCAAGCTCCTAACCAACCAAGATCAAGTGGAACACCTGGTTTCACTCCCCAACATAACCAATCCATGTATCAAAAACCATACAACCAACCAGTAGGGTCTTCTGTAGAAAATCTACTCAAAGAGTACATAGCCAAGAATGATGCCACCCTGCCAAGTCAGCAAGCTACTCTTAGGAGCCTAGAGAACCAAATAGGGCAACTAGCCAATGAACTCAAAAGTAGGCCCCAAGGTAGACTTCCTGCTGACACTGAGGTGCCAAGGAGAGATGGAAAAGAGCAAGTTCAAGCAATTGAACTTAGAAGTGGGAGACCATTGGTGAGTAACACTAAAGAAACACCAAAGAGAGTAGAGAACAATGAGTCTAGTGCTCCACTGGAGTCTCTGCCAAACCAAGGTCAACCATCACCAAGCACATCAGGACCAAGGCTGGAGCCAATCATAGAGGAGATAGAAAAAATCCCATGGCCTCCACCTATCCTGAGGCGACCTGAAGTGCCTGCATATGTGCCACCACCTCCATTTCCTAGAAGGCTAAAGAAAAAACAAGAACAGGAAGTGCACTTTAATAAATTTCTAGAAATTCTTAAACAAGTGCATGTTAATATTCCTTTTGTAGAAGTTTTACAGTCTATGCCCTCTTATGTAAAGTTTTTGAAGGATATTATCACTAACAAGAGAATAATTGGTGAGTTTGAAACAGTCAATCTCACTGAGGAGTGCAGTGCCATACTCCAGAACAAGCTACCCAAGAAGGAGAAGGATCCTGGTTCCTTCACCTTACCAGTAGAGCTAGGAGGCAAGCACGTGGGCAGAGCTCTTTGTGATCTGGGAGCCAGCATAAACCTCATGCCCCTATCACTATTCCGCCAGCTAGGAATAGGAGAAGCACGTCCAACCACTGTCACTTTACAACTTGCAGACAGATCCATAGCCTACCCTGAGGGTAAGATTGAGGATATTCTTGTAAAGGTTGACAAGTTTATTTTCCTTGCAGATTTCATTATCCTGGATTATGAAGCAGACAAGGAGGTCCCCATCCTATTAGGCAGACCATTTCTAGCCACAGGTAGGGCCCTGATAGATGTCCAAAAAGGTGAGCTCACCATGAGGGTTCATGATGAGGAGGTGAAATTTAGTGTGTATAAAGCCTTAAGGTACCCCTCTGACTCTGAATCTTGTGCTAGCATGGACATTGTAGACTCACTAATGGAAGGACAGCTGGAGCATGAATTATTGACTAAGCATGTTAATAACTATGTAGAATTAGATTTAACTGATTTGAATGTATCTGAGATAATGGATATACCTGTAGATAAAACACAGCATGTTTATATGAATAATGACCTGACTGATAGATCCTTGAATCCTTTAAAACCATCCATTGAGCATCCACCTGTCTTAGAATTGAAACCACTGCCCACACATCTTAAGAATGCATATTTAGGAAGTAATGAGACTCTGCCTGTAATTATTTCATCTAAATTAAGTGAGAAGCATGAGGTTGAGTTGATTTTACTACTTAAACAACATAGGAAGGCTATTGCATGGACTATTGCTGATATTAGAGGCATTAGCCCTTCCTACTGCATGCATAAGATTATACTAGAAGAAGAACATACACCCCGAGTAGATCACCAACGTAGGTTGAACCCCTCTATGAAAGAGGTAGTTAAAAAGGAAATCATAAAATGGTTAGATGTTGGTGTGATCTTCCCCATAGCTAGTAGTCAGTGGGTGAGTCCTATACAATGTGTACCTAAGAAGGGGGGGATGACTGTGGTAGTCAATGAGAGCAATGAACTGATTCCAACTAGGACTATCACAGGATGGAGAGTTTGCATGGATTATAGGAAATTAAATAAGGAAACCAAAAAAGACCACTTCCCTCTACCATTCATTGACCAGATGTTAGATAGGATAGCTGGTAGAGCCTACTACTGCTTCTTAGACGGTTATTCAGGATATAACCAGATCACTATAGATCCCAAGGACCAAGAAAAGACTACCTTCACTTGCCCTTTTGGAACATTTGCCTTTCGCAGAATGCCTTTTGGCTTATGCAATGCACCGGCAACATTCCAAAGGTGCATGTTGGCAATCTTCTCTGATTTGGATGAGTCCATGATAGAGATATTCATGGATGATTGTTACGTCTCCAAAAGTGACCTTTTTAGGACTTAATTATCTTAGAAAGATGTTCACTCTTAGGTGTTTTTGATAGCATTTAGCCTAAACCTATGCTTAAATATGAGAATTAGAAGAAGGTAGTTAAATTAGGACTTAAGTACAATAGGAAAGAAAAGGGTTGAAAACCGAAGGAAAAGAATGAAAAACAAGCATTGCGACAGAATTGCGGAAACATTGCTGAAACCGCAATGTTTCAAGTGAAAACCGTAAGTTGACTGATCTTTTTCTGTTAATTTCCGTTATTTCAGGGATTCGTTCTTTCTCCTCCATCCATTTTGAAGTACGACGTTGAAGATTGATGGTTCTCCTTGGCCCAAACGCACCTGCAGATTGCTATAAAAGGGGGTCAAAGTCGAGGGTTCAATCATCATCCGAAAGCGTAGAAGTCTTCTCGCAGCTCCATCTTTTCTCCTGTCGTTCTTCTCTGTCTGTTGGTGTGAGAGTCTCAGCTGTTGGAATCGACAATCTGATAGGAAGGAGAGAAGATTCATCTTCTCTCCCGATTGGATTCATCCAAGCAAAACTATTCTTTCATCCCCTTCAGCCGAGGCATCTGCAACTAGGCGCTTACGCTCGTTTTTATGCTTCCTGTCTTTATTTCCATTTTCCAGCTTTAGTTTGGTGTTGTTTTCTTTCTTGTAACTAGATTAGTCCATTTCGTTGTGTTCTGTCTTTCTGTTATGCACTTTAAGTTCCTCTTCCTGTCCATTCAAACAATCAAGTAATCAAAGCACAATTTGTTATTTCACAGTTTCTTAACTTTTGCTGCTACTGTTTTACCTTGCTGTTTTCAGCTTATTCCTCTTCTAAGCATGTCTGTTTTCTCTCTTCTTTCTGTTCTCCCTATATCCATGAGTAACTAAGTCACATAGGGGCATGCTAATGACAATACTATAGGCTAAAAAACGTGAACCAAGCATGTAGGATAGCTCTCGAAGCATTGATTGTATGTAAGCTTCATCCCACGGGCAATTTCGATTGGCCATCCATTTTGTCCAAAGAATTCCTAACCTCTGGAAGGAGTAAGAGTTCAGAGTCATACACTCATGCTAGCCTTTCAAGGTAGCCAGGAAACGACCTAGGAATAGGCGTTTTCCTAGTACAAACCATAACTTTCTGCTTTAACAAGATGCTTAAGACCTTACTTGGACATGAGTAAACTAAAGAATCTAATGCATGGAATCAGACGATACATGAGATTGAGTGAGTTTGATGCATAGAGAGTTGATCCAATGCTTGAGAATCGCATGAAAAAGCCTATAGAGGAGTCGTTAGTAGCCCTTGTTTCTCCATTTTACACACTTTCGCTGTTTTTAAAATTGCGGTAGAATTGCTGTTTCCGCAATTCTGCTTAAGTTACAAGTCTGTCTAGCTGTTTTTGTCTTCGTTTATTACTCTCGTCTCTTTTCATTTAGGTTTAACTTTGACTTGCATTTGTTTATGTTGCTACCCTCTACGTATTCAGTAGGAAATAGACAATTTAAAACCAATTTTACCCCATCTAATCCACCCCTTCTTTCTTAACTTTACACTTCATGAATAGCTTATAATAAATCTCTGTGGGAAAACGAATGAAAAAATACTTACTACTTGCTATAAGATCATGTATGCTTGCATGTTCTGAGTGCTCTCTCTATCTTATTGCCTAATTATTTTAACACATTGAGCACGTAACAAGTTTTTGGCGCCGCTGCCGGGGATTTATTCAAGTGAAAACGAAGTTTGTTAAGTTTGAAACACCAAGTTTACCATCTATTGTAACTAATCTAGTTCATTTCTTTTACAGGTACAATCGGGTTAGTTTATGAGTGAGCCTTCAAGTAGTGATCTAGAGTTCAATCCTGAGCCTGAGAGATTACTTAGGGCCAGAAATAGAGCCAAGAAGCGTCTCTTTAAACAACCCCATTTACCTCAAATAATTGCGGGAACCGCAATTCCTCCGCAATTGCCTCAAGAAGAAATGGCTGGAATAGTTCCAAATCCGGTACCTATCACTCGCAATCCCATCGAAATAGCGAATGATAAGAATAGTGCCATTCTCTCATACCTAGTACCTATGCCTGGGGAGCTGAACCCCAGCATAATCCGTCCTGAAATCACTGCCAACTCATTCGAGTTAAAGCCAGTGATGTTCCAAATGTTGTCCACTGTGGGACAATTCTTTGGAGTGGAAAATGAGGATCCCCACAACCATCTTAGAAACTTCTTAGGAGTTAGTGATACATTCATCATCCCTGGAGTTTCCCAAGAAGCCTTGAGGCTATACCTGTTCCCTTACTCTTTGAGGGACAAAGCCAAAACGTGGTTAAACTCATTACCCTCTGGATCTGTCCTTAATTGGACAGACTTAGCAGAGAAATTCCTAGTCAAATACTTCCCACCTGATAGGAATTCTACCTTCCGTGATGACATAGTTAAATTCAAACAAGCTGAAAATGAGTCTCTTCACGAAGCTTGGACAAGGTTTAAAGATCTTCTTCTTAAATGTCCACACCATGGCATCCCATGGTGTATCCAAATAGAGGTCTTTTTCAAAGGATGCAACCCCAGCACTAGACAAGTCTTAAATTCATCTGCTGGTGGTTCCATGTTGTCCAAGAGTTACAACGAGGCCTATGAGATCTTGGAGAAGATCTCAGCATCTCACTGTAGGTGGTCAGATGATCCAGTTGAGCCAACTAGAGCTCAAGACAAGGATGCTCTAAGTGCAATGAGCAGCCAAATAAATGCCCTGACCAGCCTAGTTTAGCAAATGGCTCAAACAAATCTCCAAGCAAGTGTCAACACCGCCACAACCATGTCAATGGGCACCCAACCAAGTCAAGGTGAGACACTGAAGTGCCAAGGAGAGATGGTAAAGAGCAAGTTCAAGCAATTGAACTTAGAAGTGGTAGACCATTGGTAAGCAACACCAAGGACACACCAAAGAGAGTAGAGAACACTGAGTCTAGTGCTCCACTGGAGTCTCTGCCAAACCAAGGTCCACCACCAACAAGCACATCAGGAACAAGGCTAGAGCCAATCATAGAGGAGATAGGAGAAATTCCAAGGCCTCCACCTATCCTGAGGCGACCTGACGTGCCTGCATATGTACCAGCACCTCCATTTCCTAGAAGGCTAAAGAAAAAACAAGAACAGGAAGTGCACTTTAATAAATTTCTAGAAATTCTTAAGCAAGTGCATGTTAATATTCCTTTTGTTGAAGTTTTACAGTCTATGCCTTCTTATGTAAAGTTTTTGAAAGATATTATTACTAACAAGAGAATAATTGGTGAGTTTGAAACAGTCAATCTCACTGAGGAGTGCAGTGCCATACTCCAGAACAAGCTACCCAAGAAGGAGAAGGATGCTGGTTCCTTCACCCTACCTGTAGAGCTAGGAGGCAAGCACGTGGGCAGAGCTCTTTGTGACCTGGGAGCCAGCATAAACCTCATGCCCCTATCACTATTCCGCCAGCTTGGAATAGGAGAAGCACGTCCAACCACTGTCACTTTACAACTAGCAGACAGATCCATTGCATACCCTGAAGGTAAGATTGAGGATATTCTTGTAAAGGTTGACAAGTTTATTTTCCTTGCATATTTCATTATCCTGGATTATGAAGCAGACAAGGAGGTCCCCATCCTGTTAGGCAGACGATTCCTAGCCACAGGTAGGGCACTAATAGATGTCCAAAAAGGTGAGTTGACTATGAGGGTTCATGATGAAGAGGTGAAATTTAGTGTTTATAAAGCCTTAAGGTACCCCTCTGACTCTGAATCCTGTGCTAGCATGGACATTGTAGATTCATTAATGGAAGAACAATTGGAGCATGAATTGTTGACTAAGCATGCTAATAACTATGTAGGATTAGAATTAACTGACTTAAACATAGCTGAGATAATGGACATACCTGTAAATAACCCTCAGCATGTTTGTATGAATATTGATTTAACTGAAAAATCTTTGAATCCATTAAAACCATCCATTGAGCATCCACCTGTCTTAGAATTAAAACCTCTCCCCAATCACCTCAAGTATGCATATTTAGGAAGTAATGATACCTTGCCTGTAATTATTTCTTCTAAATTAAGTGAAAAGCATGAGGTTGAACTGATTTTACTACTTAAGCAACATAGGAAGGCTATTGCATGGACTATTGCTGATATTAGAGGCATTAGCCCTTCTTATTGCATGCATAAGATTATACTAGAGGAAGAGCATACACCGAGAGTAGATCACCAACGTAGGCTGAATCCCTCTATGAAAGAGGTAGTTAAGAAAGAAATAATTAAATGGTTAGATGCTGGTGTGATCTTCCCCATAGCTAGTAGCCAGTGGGTGAGCCCTATACAATGTGTACCTAAGAAGGGGGGGATGACTGTGGTAGTCAATGAGAACAATGAACTGATTCCAACAAGGACTATCACAGGGTGGAGAGTTTGCATGGATTATAGGAAACTAAATAAAGAGACCAAAAAAGACCATTTCCCTCTACCATTCATTGACCAAATGTTAGACAGAATAGCTGGTAGAGCCTACTACTGTTTCTTAGACGGTTATTCAGGGTATAACCAGATTACTATAGACCCTAAGGACGAAGAAAAGACTACCTTCACTTGCCCTTTTGGAACTTTTGCCTTTCGCAGAATGCCTTTTGGCTTATGCAATGCACCGGCAACTTTCCAAAGGTGCATGTTGGCAATCTTCTCTGATTTGGATGAGTCCATGATAGAGATATTCATGGATGACTTCTCAGTCTTTGGGGATTCATTTACAAACTGTCTAGAGAACCTAGGACAAGTCTTGGCTAGGTGTGAGGAGACCAACCTAGTCTTAAATTGGGAAAAGTGCCACTTCATGGTGGATGAAGGGATTGTCTTAGGTCATAGAGTGTCAAGGGCAGGTGTAGAAGTTGACAGGGCAAAAATTGAAATAATAGAGAAATTGGTAGAACCCCAAAATGTCAAGGCCATTAGAAGTTTCTTAGGGCATGCTGGTTTCTATAGAAGGTTCATTAAGGACTTTTCTAAGATCTCCAAGCCTCTATGTGAGCTTCTAGAGCTAAACAAGCCATTCATTTTCTCTAAAGAGTGTGTCCTAGCTTGGAAAACCCTTAAGAAAGCACTAGTCACAGCACCTATTATAGTAGGACCAAATTGGGACCTCCCATTTGAGATGTTATGTGACGCCAGTGACTATGCTGTAGGGGTTATGTTAGGACAGAAGATTGACAAGTTAACACACCCTGTCTATTATGCTAGTAAGACACTTAATGAGGCACAATGCAACTACACAACCACTGAGAAGGAGATGCTAGCTGTAGTGTTTGCTTGTGAGAAATTTAGGAACTATATTGTAGGCACCAGAACAATTGTGTACACTGACCATTCTGCTTTAAAGTACCTTATGAGGAAGGCTGATGCTAAGCCTAGGTTGATTAGGTGGGTACTGCTGCTGCAAGAGTTTGATCTAGACATTAGAGATAAGAAAGGAAGTGAAAATGTGGTTGCGGATCATCTTTCTAGATTGCAACATAATTGCGAAAAAATTGCGGAACCCGCAATTTCTGATGCTTTTATTGATGAACATGTCTTTGTATTGACTCATCGTGATAACGATGAGGAACCTTGGTTTGCTGACATTGCTAACTTCCTTGCATCACAGGTACTACCAACTTTCAAGGGAGGACAAGAGAAGAAGAGGTTCCTTCATGAAGCAAGGAAATTCATATGGGATGATCCCACACTTTACAAAACATGTGCTGACGGCTTGCTAAGGAAGTGTGTTTCAGCTGCTGAGGCGAAGTCTGTGCTGCAGCACTGCCACACAGCTCCTTATGGTGGACACTTTGGTGGCCAAAGAACAGCTGCAAAGGTATTTCAGAGTGGCTACTATTGGCCAACGATCTTCAAGGATGCCCACAACTATGCCCACAGCTGTGATGAATGCCAAAGAACAGGTAACCTTAGTCGCAAGGATGAAATGCCTCTCACTTACATCTTAGAGTTGGAGCTCTTTGATGTATGGGGCATTGACTTCATGGGACCATTTCCCCCATCCTCAGGTAACCTTTACATACTAGTGACAGTAGATTATGTATCCAAGTGGGTAGAGGCCATAGCATGTCCCAATAATGATGCCAAAACAGTCATAAAATTCTTGCATAGGCACATTTTTACTAGGTTTGGAACACCACGTGCTATCATTAGTGATGAGGGGACACATTTCATTAATAAGGCTATGGAGAGAGTGTTGGCTAAGTATAACATTAGACATAGAGTAGCCACTCCTTATCACCCACACTCGAATGGTCAGGCTGAAATTTCTAATAGGGAGATTAAGAACATCCTAGAAAAAGTGGTCAAACCTAATAGAAAGGACTGGTCATTTAAACTCGAGGATGCACTTTGGGCGTATAGAACTGCATATAAGACACCCCTAGGCATGTCTCCTTACAGACTTGTGTATGGTAAAGCTTGTCATCTTCCATTTGAGTTAGAAATTAAGGCATTTTGGGCACTAAAAGAGTTGAATTATTGCGTGACCGATGCGGGAACGTTGCGGTCTCTGCAATTACATGAGCTTGATGAGCTTAGACATATGTCTTATGAGAATGCAAAAATGTATAAGGAAAAGACCAAGATTTGGCACGACAGTAGACTTAGGATCAAGGACTTTAAGAAAGGCCAACTTGTTTTATTATTTAACTCACGATTGAAATTATTTCCAGGCAAACTTAAGTCTAGATGGTCAGGTCCGTTTGTAATTACTAATGTGTTTGTTCATGGTGCCACCGAGATAAAGAACCTGCAGCAAGGTCAACCATTCATGGTTAATGGTGCAAGGTTGAAGCACTACTATGAGGAAGGAGATGTGAAGACTCTCTCGGCCTTCCTCTTGACTGAAGCGTGAAATTAAGAACGAGAGAGGACGAGTGATTGCTGTGCTCGTCAACATGAGGCTCATGCCTTAGTTTATTTTTTGCGATTTTCCGGTTATCATTTGTGTATAAGTTTGTATGATTTTAATTGCGACTTTGATGTTGATTTTATTTCTTTTTGTAGGGAATCAATAGAGGGAATCAAGGAGATTAAATCCAGCTTTAAAAATCAAGAAGATATTGGGCCAAATCAAAGATACGGTTGGGCAAAGATTGACATTTAAATGGAAAAAATCTCCAACGGTCACTAGAATTGCGCTGGATTTGCAGGATCCGCAAAAATATAGCCGTTGGGATTTTTCCGTTTTCTTTATATCCGTTGAGACGCGCGTTGATCTATACGATTTCCCAAGTATCTGAACTCCAAGAAATCTGCGTTTCTCTTCATCTGTGATTCTTCTCTCCAAACCTCCACGATTCAACAATGGTACTCACGAGGGCTGAAAGATCTGCGGCCAAGAAGAAGGCTGACGAAGCTGAAACGGCTGCGAGAGACGCACTGCTTGCCTTGGCTGAGGCTGATGCTGCGCGCACCGAACGTCTTCCCAAACTTCCGATTCGCAAGAAGAAGTGGAAGGTCGTCACAGAGATACCTGCTGGACCCTCTGAACCAGCAGGCACACCCAAGAAGCGTAAGTGGAGTATGGCTGTGGCCGAGGAAGAAATCAAGAACAAGACTCCCTCTGTGGAGAGTCAAGAACGAGGCCAGCCATCCCACGAGACAGCCGAGCGCAGCCCTTCACCATCTCCACCGGTTCAAAGCCCTGAGCTCTCCTCATCGCCACCAGCGCAGAGCCCTGAGCTGCCGTCATCACCGCAGAGTTCTGCACAGACCCCTACAGCAGCACACAGCACCACTCCTTCGCACACTTCTCCACGGCCTGACCCTGAATTCCCATATGGGGAGTACCAAGAATCGACGCAGGGCAGTGGGGAAGGTGAGGAAGAAGAGGTCTTCTCTCCGTTGAGGGAAGCCAGCCTTGAGAGTCCTGCGCAGAAGGATGACTCTATGGAAGAAACATTGGGGGCTTGCCTCCATGCGATCACAACCAAGGCAAAGCTGAAGAAGAAGAAGGCTGCCAAGAATATCAAAGCCAAACGATCCAAGAAATTAAAGAAAAAGAAGGCCAAAAGGGCGCCTTCATCAGAGAAAGAGAGCGCTGAGCCGTCGCTCAAGAAGCTCAAAATTGAGGCTGCGGAGTCAGCCAAACCAAAGGACAAAGGGAAGGCCAAGCTTTACCCTGAAGATGAGCCTCAGTCAGTGAGGTACGTGTCCTCTGACGCTGAGTCCAGAGGCATTGAGCTGAGGAAGAGGGAGTTGCTGCACGAGAAGGGCTTCCTCGATAGACCTGCTGACCTGCCGCAGTTCTTGCGCGCAGGAATTACAAATCATGGATGGGAGGAGTTGTGCAGACCACCCAATCCAGCTTACACAAGCATGGTGTATGACTTCTACGCCAACCTGAGAAATTCTGAAGAGGGGTTGTCTGTGGTCAGGGGAGTAGAAGTGGACTTCTCAGCAAAAGCCATCAACGAAGCCTATGGCCTCAAGGGCCAAAAACATACTGACTATGCGAGGATTGTTGATGAGCCTACTGAGGCAGTCCTGGAAGAGGCCATTCGGACCATTGGCCAGCCTGAAGCATCCTGGACCGTATCACGCAATGGGAGGCACACTCTCATGAGTGCCAACCTCACAGCTAAGGCGGCTGTATGGTTTGCCTTCGTGAGGAGGAAGCTGTCCCCCGTGACTCATGAGACCACCATCAACCAGGGCAGATCGCTGCTGGTCTATGCAATCATGCGAGGTCTCACGATCAACGTGGGCGAAGTCATGTCAGCTGCCATTGCTGAGTGCGCCAAGAAGGGTAAGGGCCCATTGTTTTTCCCTAATACTATAACTAAACTCTGTTTGCTTGCAGGGGTTCCCATTGAGCGAATGGAGCAGCAGATGGCTTACACAGGCCACTTGGAGCTACCTGCTGGCTTGAGGCTAAAAAGGAAGGGGAACATGGAATTCAAGCTGGATAGGTTGGCTGCTGATCAGTCGTTGTCCATGGCATGCCTGATGGATATGCAGAAGAGGATGGCTCAATGGGCCACTTACGCACAGGAACAGGACAAGGAAGTTGCTGACCAACTTGGATGCATCTTCCCTGATTTTCCCACGAATCTCCTGAATCCATGGGTGCCTCCACGACCACGACGGCCTGATGAGGATGAAGACATCTGAGTGCTGGTTTGAATTGCACTCAAGGGAGTATTGCTGTTCCCTTACAATAAAAAAAAAATCCGCTTTCTGTTAGACCATGTGAATTATGCTGTTTTTAGTTAATATTTTGATCTGTTTTAGTTGCTTAGTTTTAAGTTTTTTAATTGTTTAGTGTAGTCTGATGATAGCTGAGTAGGTAGGTTAGTTTAGTTTTATTTTTGTAGAGCTTGAGTGACGGGAAAAAAGCATGCTTAGGGGCCTTAATCACTGTTATATCTGCCCTGTATCTATTGCGAAATAATTGCGGTAACCGCAATTTTTATTACTGAATGCATGTTTTGGACTGTCTGTTTAGCTAGGCTGTGATCTGTTTAAATTCTGTCTTTTGCTGCTGTCATGACTACATTATATAGCTTATCTTAAGGCATGCTGGATGAGCGTCATAGGACACCCTTTGATAGTTTAAATTAACCTCTAAAAAGCTCAGCATGCATAGCTGTAAGTCCTTGCCTGTCTGTTTTTTTTCAATTTTCTGCTGCTGTGATATTTTCTTTTAGAATGTTCTGTCTATGCCTAAGGCTTTTAGATTCTCGTTGTTTTACCTTAGACTAGATGCTTCTAGGACAAGTTTGGGGGTGTGCCACCTCAGACACTCATTGGGGACAATGAGTAGTTTAAGTTTGGGGGAGGCCACCCTAGGCCTAGGAACACTCCTCTCTCCCTTAAAACATAAGCATTCTTCTTCTCCTTTAAAAAAAAAAAAAAAAATGAGCTGAAAACAGAAAATGAAAAAAGAATAAAGGGGGGAGTCTCTCTTAGGTTGCTGAGTAATCTGTGCCAAGTGTGTAACCCACAAGTGGCGTTGCATCAAAAGGCAACCAAAGGAAAGGCTCCACCGAAGTAAGAAAGAAAGAAAGAGAAGAAATAGGGAAGAAGAATGTACACCTAGGAGTTGCAACTTTGTGGCTTAGATGTCCTGATAAAAAGAACTCTGATCCTCAATTAGCTAAGAGCAAAGTTGTAGCTTGTAGGGTTGTTTAGGGAGATGAGTGTATATCCAATGTAGTGATGCTAGGGTTTAGGTTGTTCTCTAAAAGTACTACTGTCACCATTAATACTAAGACTGGCATGACTCTAAGGAATCCTAGGTAGCTCATAAGTATAAACTAGAAGCATGTACTGAGTCTGGGGTAAAGCTAGGTAGAATTTGAAACCTTAGGGATAGTGGCATGATATGACAAAAGCAGGTAGATCAGTTGTAGGGAGTTAATAAAAACAGTAGGAGTATTAGGCATGCGAAATCAGAAGAAGCTAAGATGAGAGGGTAGTTTTAAGCTTAGAAGTGTGTCACAGGACAGCACTGCTATAGATAAGAATATAGGGGAGTTAGTAAGTGGTTAAAGAAGAAGAAACAGCAGCCTAGGAAAGTCCTTAGATTGCTCGAGGACAAGCAAAACCTTAAGTTTGGGGGTGTGTTACGTCTCCAAAAGTGACCTTTTTAGGACTTAATTATCTTAGAAAGATGTTCACTCTTAGGTGTTTTTGATAGCATTTAGCCTAAACCTATGCTTAAATATGAGAATTAGAAGAAGGTAGTTAAATTAGGACTTAAGTACAATAGGAAAGAAAAGGGTTGAAAACCGAAGGAAAAGAATGAAAAACAAGCATTGCGACAGAATTGCGGAAACATTGCTGAAACCGCAATGTTTCAAGTGAAAACCGTAAGTTGACTGATCTTTTTCTGTTAATTTCCGTTATTTCAGGGATTCGTTCTTTCTCCTCCATCCATTTTGAAGTACGACGTTGAAGATTGATGGTTCTCCTTGGCCCAAACGCACCTGCAGATTGCTATAAAAGGGGGTCAAAGTCGAGGGTTCAATCATCATCCGAAAGCGTAGAAGTCTTCTCGCAGCTCCATCTTTTCTCCTGTCGTTCTTCTCTGTCTGTTGGTGTGAGAGTCTCAGCTGTTGGAATCGACAATCTGATAGGAAGGAGAGAAGATTCATCTTCTCTCCCGATTGGATTCATCCAAGCAAAGCTATTCTTTCATCCCCTTCAGCCGAGGCATCTGCAACTAGGCGCTTACGCTCGTTTTTATGCTTCCCTTCTTTATTTCCATTTTCCAGCTTTAGTTTGGTGTTGTTTTCTTTCTTGTAACTAGATTAGTCCATTTCGTTGTGTTCTGTCTTTCTGTTATGCACTTTAAGTTCCTCTTCCTGTCCATTCAAACAATCAAGTAATCAAAGCACAATTTGTTATTTCACAGTTTCTTAACTTTTGCTGCTACTGTTTTACCTTGCTGTTTTCAGCTTATTCCTCTTCTAAGCATGTCTGTTTTCTCTCTTCTTTCTGTTCTCCCTATATCCATGAGTAACTAAGTCACATAGGGGCATGCTAATGACAATACTATAGGCTAAAAAACGTGAACCAAGCATGTAGGATAGCTCTCGAAGCATTGATTGTATGTAATCTTCATCCCACGGGCAATTTCGATTGGCCATCCATTTTGTCCAAAGAATTCCTAACCTCTGGAAGGAGTAAGAGTTCAGAGTCATACACTCATGCTATCCTTTCAAGGTAGCCAGGAAACGACCTAGGAATAGGCGTTTTCCTAGTACAAACCATAACTTTCTGCTTTAACAAGATGCTTAAGACCTTACTTGGACATGAGTAAACTAAAGAATCTAATGCATGGAATCGGACGATACATGAGATTGAGTGAGTTTGATGCATAGAGAGTTGATCCAATGCTTGAGAATCGCATGAAAAAGCCTATAGAGGAGTCGTTAGTAGCCCTTGTTTCTCCATTTTACACACTTTCGCTGTTTTTAAAATTGCGGTAGAATTGCTGTTTCCGCAATTCTGCTTAAGTTACAAGTCTGTCTAGCTGTTTTTGTCTTCGTTTATTACTCTCGTCTCTTTTCATTTAGGTTTAACTTTGACTTGCATTTGTTTATGTTGCTACCCTCTACGTATTCAGTAGGAAATAGACAATTTAAAACCAATTTTACCCCATCAAATCCACCCCTTCTTTCTTAACTTTACACTTCATGAATAGCTTATAATAAATCTCTGTGGGAAAACGAATGAAAAAATACTTACTACTTGCTATAAGATCATGTATGTTTGCATGTTCTGAGTGCTCTCTCTATCTTATTGCCTAATTATTTTAACACATTGAGAACGTAACAAGTTTTTGGCGCCGCTGCCGGGGATTTATTCAAGTGAAAACGAAGTTTGTTAAGTTTGAAACACCAAGTTTACCATCTATTGTAACTAATCTAGTTCATTTCTTTTACAGGTACAATCGGGTTAGTTTATGAGTGAGCCTTCAAGTAGTGATCTAGAGTTCAATCCTGAGCCTGAGAGATTACTTAGGGCCAGAAATAGAGCCAAGAAACGTCTCTTTAAACAACCCCATTTACCTCAAATAATTGCGGGAACCGCAATTCCTCCGCATTTGCCTCAAGAAGAAATGGCTGGAATAGTTCCAAATCCGGTACCTATCACTCGCAATCCCATCGAAATAGCGAATGATAAGAATAGTGCCATTCTCTCATACCTAGTACCTATGCCTGGGGAGCTGAACCCCAGCATAATCCGTCCTGAAATCACTACCAACTCATTCGAGTTAAAGCCAGTGATGTTCCAAATGTTGTCCACTGTGGGACAATTCTTTGGAGTGGAAAATGAGGATCCCCACAACCATCTTAGAAACTTCTTAGGAGTTAGTGATACATTCATCATCCCTGGAGTTTCCCAAGAAGCCTTGAGGCTATACCTGTTCCCTTACTCTTTGAGGGACAAAGCCAAAACGTGGTTAAACTCATTACCCTCTGGATCTGTCCTTAATTGGACAGACTTAGCAGAGAAATTCCTAGTCAAATACTTCCCACCTGATAGGAATTCTACCTTCCGTGATGACATAGTTAAATTCAAACAAGCTGAAAATGAGTCTCTTCACGAAGCTTGGACAAGGTTTAAAGATCTTCTTCTTAAATGTCCACACCATGGCATCCCATGGTGTATCCAAATAGAGGTCTTTTTCAAAGGATGCAACCCCAGCACTAGACAAGTCTTAAATTCATCTGCTGGTGGTTCCATGTTGTCCAAGAGTTACAACGAGGCCTATGAGATCTTGGAGAAGATCTCAGCATCTCACTGTAGGTGGTCAGATGATCCAGTTGAGCCAACTAGAGCTCAAGACAAGGATGCTCTAAGTGCAATGAGCAGCCAAATAAATGCCCTGACCAGCCTAGTTAAGCAAATGGCTCAAACAAATCTCCAAGCAAGTGTCAACACCGCCACAGCCATGTCAATGGGCACCCAACCAAGTCAAGGTGAGACACTTGTATGTGGATTCTGTGGGGAAGGGCACCTGTATGAATACTGCCCTGGGAATCCAGCCTCAGTCTGCTATATTGGAAGCCAGCAGCAGCCTAGGAACAACCCCTATTCCAATACTTACAACCCTGGTTGGAGGAACCACCCAAACCTGTCATGGGGTGGACAAGAGAATGCTAACCCAGCTCTTAACCAACCAAGACCGAGTGGAACACCTGGTTTCACTCCCCAACATAACCAATCCATGTATCAAAAACCATACAACCAACCTGTAGGATCTTCTGTAGAAAACTTACTCAAGGAATACATAGCCAAGAATGATGCCACACTACAGAGTCAGGAAGCCACTCTTAGGAGCCTAGAGAACCAAATAGGGCAACTAGCCAATGAAATCAAAAGTAGGCCCCAAGGTAGGCTTCCTGCTGACACTGAAGTGCCAAGGAGAGATGGTAAAGAGCAAGTTCAAGCAATTGAACTTAGAAGTGGTAGACCATTGGTAAGCAACACCAAGGACACACCAAAGAGAGTAGAGAACACTGAGTCTAGTGCTCCACTGGAGTCTCTGCCAAACCAAGGTCCACCACCAACAAGCACATCAGGAACAAGGCTAGAGCCAATCATAGAGGAGATAGAAGAAATTCCAAGGCCTCCACCTATCCTGAGGCGACCTGACGTGCCTGCATATGTACCACCACCTCCATTTCCTAGAAGGCTAAAGAAAAAACAAGAACAGGAAGTGCACTTTAATAAATTTCTAGAAATTCTTAAGCAAGTGCATGTTAATATTCCTTTTGTTGAAGTTTTACAGTCTATGCCTTCTTATGTAAAGTTTTTGAAAGATATTATTACTAACAAGAGAATAATTGGTGAGTTTGAAACAGTCAATCTCACTGAGGAGTGCAGTGCCATACTCCAGAACAAGCTACCCAAGAAGGAGAAGGATCCTGGTTCCTTCACCCTACCTGTAGAGCTAGGAGGCAAGCACGTGGGCAAAGCTCTTTGTGACCTGGGAGCCAGCATAAACCTCATGCCCCTATCACTATTCCGCCAGCTTGGAATAGGAGAAGCACGTCCAACCACTGTCACTTTACAACTAGCAGACAGATCCATTGCATACCCTGAAGGTAAGATTGAGGATATTCTTGTAAAGGTTGACAAGTTTATTTTCCTTGCAGATTTCATTATCCTGGATTATGAAGCAGACAAGGAGGTCCCAATCCTGTTAGGCAGACCATTCCTAGCCACAGGTAGGGCACTAATAGATGTCCAAAAAGGTGAGCTCACTATGAGGGTTCATGATGAAAAGGTGAAATTTAGTGTTTATAAAGCCTTAAGGTACCCCTCTGACTCTGAATCCTGTGCTAGCATGGACATTGTAGATTCATTAATGGAAGAACAATTGGAGCATGAATTGTTGACTAAGCATGCTAATAACTATGTAGGATTAGAATTAACTGACTTAAACATAGCTGAGATAATGGACATACCTGTAAATAACCCTCAGCATGTTTGTATGAATATTGATTTAACTGAAAAATCTTTGAATCCATTAAAACCATCCATTGAGCATCCACCTGTCTTAGAATTAAAACCTCTCCCCAATCACCTCAAGTATGCATATTTAGGAAGTAATGATACCTTGCCTGTAATTATTTCTTCTAAATTAAGTGAAAAGCATGAGGTTGAACTGATTTTACTACTTAAGCAACATAGGAAGGCTATTGCATGGACTATTGCTGATATTAGAGGCATTAGCCCTTCTTATTGCATGCATAAGATTATACTAGAGGAAGAGCATACACCTAGAGTAGATCACCAACGTAGGCTGAATCCCTCTATGAAAGAGGTAGTTAAGAAAGAAATAATTAAATGGTTAGATGCTGGTGTGATCTTCCCCATAGCTAGTAGCCAGTGGGTGAGCCCTATACAATGTGTACCTAAGAAGGGGGGGATGACTGTGGTAGTCAATGAGAACAATGAACTGATTCCAACAAGGACTATCACAGGGTGGAGAGTTTGCATGGATTATAGGAAACTAAATAAAGAGACCAAAAAAGACCATTTCCCTCTACCATTCATTGACCAAATGTTAGACAGAATAGCTGGTAGAGCCTACTACTGTTTCTTAGACGGTTATTCAGGGTATAACCAGATTACTATAGACCCTAAGGACCAAGAAAAGACTACCTTCACTTGCCCTTTTGGAACTTTTGCCTTTCGCAGAATGCCTTTTGGCTTATGCAATGCACCGGCAACTTTCCAAAGGTGCATGTTGGCAATCTTCTCTGATTTGGATGAGTCCATGATAGAGATATTCATGGATGACTTCTCAGTCTTTGGGGATTCATTTACAAACTGTCTAGAGAACCTAGGACAAGTCTTGGCTAGGTGTGAGGAGACCAACCTAGTCCTAAATTGGGAAAAGTGCCACTTCATGGTGGATGAAGGGATTGTCTTAGGTCATAGAGTGTCAAGGGCAGGTGTAGAAGTTGACAGGGCAAAAATTGAAATAATAGAGAAATTGGTAGAACCCCAAAATGTCAAGGCCATTAGAAGTTTCTTAGGGCATGCTGGTTTCTATAGAAGGTTCATTAAGGACTTTTCTAAGATCTCCAAGCCTCTATGTGAGCTTCTAGAGCTAAACAAGCCATTCATTTTCTCTAAAGAGTGTGTCCTAGCTTGGAAAACCCTTAAGAAAGCACTAGTCACAGCACCTATTATAGTAGGACCAAATTGGGACCTCCCATTTGAGATGTTATGTGACGCCAGTGACTATGCTGTAGGGGTTATGTTAGGACAGAAGATTGACAAGTTAACACACCCTGTCTATTATGCTAGTAAGACACTTAATGAGGCACAATGCAACTACACAACCACTGAGAAGGAGATGCTAGCTGTAGTGTTTGCTTGTGAGAAATTTAGGAACTATATTGTAGGCACCAGAACAATTGTGTACACTGACCATTCTGCTTTAAAGTACCTTATGAGAAAGGCTGATGCTAAGCCTAGGTTGATTAGGTGGGTACTGCTGCTGCAAGAGTTTGATCTAGACATTAGAGATAAGAAAGGAAGTGAAAATGTGGTTGCGGATCATCTTTCTAGATTGCAGCATAATTGCGAAAAAATTGCGGAACCCGCAATTTCTGATGCTTTTATTGATGAACATGTCTTTGTATTGACTCATCGTGATAACGATGAGGAACCTTGGTTTGCTGACATTGCTAACTTCCTTGCATCACAGGTACTACCAACTTTCAAGGGAGGACAAGAGAAGAAGAGGTTCCTTCATGAAGCAAGGAAATTCATATGGGATGATCCCACACTTTACAAAACATGTGCTGACGGCTTGCTAAGGAAGTGTGTTTCAGCTGCTGAGGCGAAGTCTGTGCTGCAGCACTGCCACACAGCTCCTTATGGTGGACACTTTGGTGGCCAAAGAACAGCTGCAAAGGTATTTCAGAGTGGCTACTATTGGCGAACGATCTTCAAGGATGCCCACAACTATGCCCACAGCTGTGATGAATGCCAAAGAACAGGTAACCTTAGTCGCAAGGATGAAATGCCTCTCACTTACATCTTAGAGTTGGAGCTCTTTGATGTATGGGGCATTGACTTCATGGGACCATTTCCCCCATCCTCAGGTAACCTTTACATACTAGTGGCAGTAGATTATGTATCCAAGTGGGTAGAGGCCATAGCATGTCCCAATAATGATGCCAAAACAGTCATAAAATTCTTGCATAGGCACATTTTTACTAGGTTTGGAACACCACGTGCTATCATTAGTGATGAGGGGACACATTTCATTAATAAGGCTATGGAGAGAGTGTTGGCTAAGTATAACATTAGACATAGAGTAGCCACTCCTTATCACCCACACTCGAATGGTCAGGCTGAAATTTCTAATAGGGAGATTAAGAACATCCTAGAAAAAGTGGTCAAACCTAATAGAAAGGACTGGTCATTTAAACTCGAGGATGCACTTTGGGCGTATAGAACTGCATATAAGACACCCCTAGGCATGTCTCCTTACAGACTTGTGTATGGTAAAGCTTGTCATCTTCCATTTGAGTTAGAAATTAAGGCATTTTGGGCACTAAAAGAGTTGAATTATTGCGTGACCGATGCGGGAACGTTGCGGTCTCTGCAATTACATGAGCTTGATGAGCTTAGACATATGTCTTATGAGAATGCCAAAATGTATAAGGAAAAGACCAAGATTTGGCACGACAGTAGACTTAGGATCAAGGACTTTAAGAAAGGCCAACTTGTTTTATTATTTAACTCACGATTGAAATTATTTCCAGGCAAACTTAAGTCTAGATGGTCAGGTCCGTTTGTAATTACTAATGTGTTTGTTCATGGTGCCATCGAGATAAAGAACCTGCAGCAAGGTCAACCATTCATGGTTAATGGTGCAAGGTTGAAGCACTACTATGAGGAAGGAGATGTGAAGACTCTCTCGGCCTTCCTCTTGACTGAAGCGTGAAATTAAGAACGAGAGAGGACGAGTGATTGCTGTGCTCGTCAACATGAGGCTCATGCCTTAGTTTATTTTTTGCGATTTTCCGGTTATCATTTGTGTATAAGTTTGTATGATTTTAATTGCGACTTTGATGTTGATTTTATTTCTTTTTGTAGGGAATCAATAGAGGGAATCAAGGAGATTAAATCCAGCTTTAAAAATCAAGAAGATATTGGGCCAAATCAAAGATACGGTTGGGCAAAGATTGACATTTAAATGGAAAAAATCTCCAACGGTCACTAGAATTGCGCTGGATTTGCAGGATCCGCAAAAATATAGCCGTTGGGATTTTTCCGTTTTCTTTATATCCGTTGAGACGCGCGTTGATCTATACGATTTCCCAAGTATCTGAACTCCAAGAAATCTGCGTTTCTCTTCATCTGTGATTCTTCTCTCCAAACCTCCACGATTCAACAATGGTACTCACGAGGGCTGAAAGATCTGCGGCCAAGAAGAAGGCTGACGAAGCTGAAACGGCTGCGAGAGACGCACTGCTTGCCTTGGCTGAGGCTGATGCTGCGCGCACCGAACGCCTTCCCAAACTTCCGATTCGCAAGAAGAAGTGGAAGGTCGTCACAGAGATACCTGCTGGACCCTCTGAACCAGCAGGCACACCCAAGAAGCGTAAGTGGAGTATGGTTGTGGCCGAGGAAGAAATCAAGAACAAGACTCCCTCTGTGGAGAGTCAAGAACGAGGCCAGCCATCCCACGAGACAGCCGAGCGCAGCCCATCACCATCTCCACCGGTTCAAAGCCCTGAGCTCTCCTCATCGCCACCAGCGCAGAGCCCTGAGCTGCCGTCATCACCGCAGAGTTCTGCACAGACCCCTACAGCAACACACAGCACCACTCCTTCGCACACTTCTCCACGGCCTGACCCTGAATTCCCATATGGGGAGTACCAAGAATCGACGCAGGGCAGTGGGGAAGGTGAGGAAGAAGAGGTCTTCTCTCCGTTGAGGGAAGCCAGCCTTGAGAGTCCTGCGCAGAAGGATGACTCTATGGAAGAAACATTGGGGGCTTGCCTCCATGCGATCACAACCAAGGCAAAGCTGAAGAAGAAGAAGGCTGCCAAGAATATCAAAGCCAAACGATCCAAGAAATTAAAGAAAAAGAAGGCCAAAAGGGCGCCTTCATCAGAGAAAGAGAGCGTTGAGCCGTCGCTCAAGAAGCTCAAAATTGAGGCTGCGGAGTCAGCCAAACCAAAGGACAAAGGGAAGGCCAAGCTTTACCCTGAAGATGAGCCTCAGACAGTGAGGTACGTGTCCTCTGACGCTGAGTCCAGAGGCATTGAGCTGAGGAAGAGGGAATTGCTGCACGAGAAGGGCTTCCTCGATAGACCTGCTGACCTGCCGCAGTTCTTGCGCGCAGGAATTACAAATCATGGATGGGAGGAGTTGTGCAGACCACCCAATCCAGCTTACACAAGCATGGTGTATGACTTCTACGCCAACCTGAGAAATTCTGAAGAGGGGTTGTCTGTGGTCAGGGGAGTAGAAGTGGACTTCTCAGCAAAAGCCATCAACGAAGCCTATGGCCTCAAGGGCCAAAAACATACTGACTATCCGAGGATTGTTGATGAGCCTACTGAGGCAGTCCTGGAAGAGGCCATTCGGACCATTGGCCAGCCTGAAGCATCCTGGACCGTATCACGCAATGGGAGGCACACTCTCATGAGTGCCAACCTCACAGCTAAGGCGGCTGTATGGTTTGCCTTCGTGAGGAGGAAGCTGTCCCCCGTGACTCATGAGACCACCATCAACCAGGGCAGATCGCTGCTGGTCTATGCAATCATGCGAGGTCTCACGATCAACGTGGGCGAAGTCATGTCAGCTGCCATTGCTGAGTGCGCCAAGAAGGGTAAGGGCCCATTGTTTTTCCCTAATACTATAACTAAACTCTGTTTGCTTGCAGGGGTTCCCATTGAGCGAATGGAGCAGCAGATGGCTTACACAGGCCACTTGGAGCTACCTGCTGACTTGAGGCTAAAAAGGAAGGGGAACATGGAATTCGAGCTGGATAGGTTGGCTGCTGATCAGTCGCTGTCCATGGCATGCCTGATGGATATGCAGAAGAGGATGGCTCAATGGGCCACTTACGCACAGGCACGGGACAAGGATGTTGCTGACCAACTTGGATGCATCTTCCCTGATTTTCCCACGAATCTCCTGAATCCATGGGTGCCTCCACGACCACGACGGCCTGATGAGGATGAAGACATCTGAGTGCTGGTTTGAATTGCACTCAAGGGAGTATTGCTGTTCCCTTACAATAAAAAAAAAATCTGCTTTCTGTTAGACCATGTGAATTATGCTGTTTTTAGTTAATATTTTGATCTGTTTTAGTTGCTTAGTTTTAAGTTTTTTAATCGTTTAGTGTAGTCTGATGATAGCTGAGTAGGTAGGTTAGTTTAGTTTTATTTTTGTAGAGCTTAAGTGACGGGAAAAAAGCATGTTTAGGGGCCTTAATCACTGTTATATCTGCCCTGTATCTATTGCGAAATAATTGCGGTAACCGCAATTTTTATTACTGAATGCATGTTTTGGACTGTCTGTTTAGCTAGGCTGTGATCTGTTTAAATTCTGTCTTTTGCTGCTGTCATGACTACATTATATAGCTTATCTTAAGGCATGTTGGATGAGTGTCATAGGACACCCTTTGATAGTTTAAATTAACCTCTAAAAAGCTCAGCATGCATAGCTGTAAGTCCTTGCCTGTTTGTTTTTTTTCAATTTTCTGCTGCTGTGATATTTTCTTTTAGAATGTTCTGTCTATGCCTAAGGCTTTTAGATTCTCGTTGTTTTACCTTAGACTAGATGCTTCTAGGACAAGTTTGGGGGTGTGCCACCTCAGACACTCATTGGGGACAATGAGTAGTTTAAGTTTGGGGGAGGCCACCCTAGGCCTAGGAACACTCCTCTCTCCCTTAAAACATAAGCATTCTTCTTCTCCTTTTAAAAAAAAAAAAAAAAAATGAGCTGAAAACAGAAAATGAAAAAAGAATAAAGGGGGGAGTCTCTCTTAGGTTGCTGAGTAATCAGTGCCAAGTGTGTAACCCACAAGTGGCGTTGCATCAAAAGGCAACTGGTAGTGAACTTTTGTACGTTCACAATTTTCGGGTTGTCGAGACCCGCCAAAATGAAATTTATAAACCCGAATGCACCGAGCAATTTGGAGCTAAGTGGTAACGGGGTCGATCCACAAGGAGTGATCAATAATCCTAAATTAATTGAACTAAATTTGCAATGATAAAATGGGGGGATTTTGTTTGGAAAAACAAAGTAACAAAAACAGAATTTAAGCTAACGGAAAATAAGGGAAAAACAGTGGCGAAAACTGAATTTAAGCTAACGGAGAAATAAAACGGGAAGTATGAAATTGACGAATTCGATTGATTAGCAAGTGTCGGGATTGATCTAATGTATTTCGGTTCATTGATTAACATGTGAATTAGCCGAGACGTTTCATGCACACAAAATGTTATGTCCCAAACGGGTCCAAAACATCCCAATGAATTAATTAGGTGAGTGCAATCCTAATTAAACATGCCCACTAATTAATCTAAGTTCATGACTCTTAAATTAATTAACGAACAGTAACGGGTATCATTGAGACGAACTAATCCTAAAACTAATTCGATTTATCTCTTAGTCTTAAGCCCGCCGTGAGAATGTTAATCAATTCCTATCCCCAACGTCACTTGGGTTCGAATTGGTTAGCCACGAGCTAGACTTTCGCTACTAAGTATTGAGATTTGTCAAAAATCAATATTAGCCCACTAAGCATGCGTAACTAATTATGGACGTCACTCCTAATCGAAAAGGCAAGTTAGTCGTTCTTAATACAGACCAAGGGATGCAAGAAATTCATTCATTCATGCTAAACATATTCAATTAAGCTTAAACCTCACCTAATACAAAAGTAATCAATCCCTAAACTTAACTAATCAACCACTAACCTCTAGCTATCCATGGAGATGAAGTTTGCCCAAGCATTCATGGAGGTTGTCTCCTTCATACAACCCAAAAATGGGTAAAAACCAGAAAAAGAGAGAGAAAAACGGCAATCCCGAGGGGGAAAAGAATAGGATCATGACCTAAAATCAGAAAATGGGCTTAAATACCCATTTCTGCGTCAGAATAGCGCCTAGGCGCCATAAGTCAGCGCCTAGGCGCCGCGGGCGCGCGCGCACAGATACCGGACAGCGCCTAGGCGCCATAAGTCAGCGCCTAGGCGCTGAGCTCTCTGGAAAAAATTATAAAATCAAGAATTTCTTTGACTTTTAAGGACGGGCATTTTTGGGACTTTTAATGACGGTCAAATACAGTCATGGCTAGGGTGAGGGCGCGGACACGGGCGTGGGCAGGCGAGCGCGCGCGGGTGTTGGCGTGTGGCGCGCGCGGGCGTGGGCGCGGACACGGGCGCTGGGCAGGCGAGCGCGCGCGGGCGAGGCGATGGCGCGCGGCGGACACGGGCGCTGGGGCGCGCGGGCGGACGACGCGTGGGCGGATCGGGCGAGGGCGAGGCGAGGCGGCGCGCGCGGACCTTCGATGACGGGCGCACGGGGCGCGCGCGCGTCAGGCCGTCTGGGCGCGGTCGTGCCGCTGGTGCTGGGCGATGCGCGCGCGGACGTGGGCGCTGGGGCGCTGCCGGTGCTTGGCGCCTGGGCGCTGACCTCTCGGGTCTAAACCCCATTTTGGGTCGTTTTTGCTCCCGAACTCCGTTTGACCTATCTTTTTGACCCGAACACTTCCCGAAACCTCTTAAATGACCGATTTAGCCCTGAAATTCATAATTTGACTTCCCGAGCTCTTTGCCACGAAATACCTAAAATAAGTAGATTTAATTGAATTAAGCATGGCATTTAGCTAGAATTAAGTCTATAATTATAGCTCTATTTTAGAGCTATCAAAATACCCCCGACCTAAATCTTGCTAGTCCTCGAGCAAGGCTATTCTTAAATTATCACCACAGAACTAAATTTTGCATGCTATCGACTCAAACCTCAATGCTTCAAAGATCAAGGCATTTACTTAACAAGAAAGCAATTAATCGCATGCACTGATTGAGAACCCTTCGAAAATCTAACCGTTACTCCCCTACGTGCGTGTGTGTTCAGCAAACATATTCTAGCTCTCATAGACTCGCAAAAACTTTATGCAACCTTACATCACGTTTTCCCCCTACTTCTAGCAATACAGAACAGTCTACGGCTTTTCAACAATCAAGAGAGTAACAAATTAAAAGGCCTAATTCTTTTTCTTTTGAACTCGCTAAATTTTTACTTTTTTTTTTTCTTTCTTTTTCTCCTCCAAGAGAGCCTAACATGTCAAGCTTGCCTTCGTTCCAGCTTACCTGCAATTCCATTGCACAATGTATCTGACTACGGGCAAGCTTCACATTTTTAAGGACTAATGCTCACTTCTTAGTCGCGATTCTAAGAAGGAGGAGCATCTCAGGAGCTTTTATTTTCATGCTTGCTTTTTTTTACTAGGCAATAGCTTCGCTACGATTCAATTAACCTATTACAACCTATCATGCATCAAGCCTTCCCTAAGGGTGCCTTTCGGGGTGACAACATGATTTCGGGCTAAATAAAGCAATTCTAAGCCTACAGAGTCCAGAATAAGATGCTACGTGCTCGATAGATGCAAGGAAGCAACGGCAAAAATTTTAAAAATTTTCGAAAAATGCTCAATTAACGCATACAATCTCATGCTTCTCCTATTATGCAACTACGAAGATTTTAAAAGCACATCATAGATTGTCCTCATCGAACAACATGCAAATTTAGACTACGGCACTTCAAAATCAGAGAAAACCCATGCTCGATAACTACGCAGAAGTCCACAGACAAACCACCCCCAACCTTAGAGAGATGCATTGTCCTCAATGCATCAACCATCAGATAAAGCAATAAACGAGCAAAATAAGGGAACACGAGAACTTCCCTGATCTTTGCAAGGTTGGCGGAGAGAGAGCGCTATCTTTTCTTCCCAATTTAAGGTCCATAAGCCGGGCAATCTCCTTATTCTCCTAAGAAAAAAAAACGAAACAAAACAAGCAAGCAAGTATTAAAAACTAAACTACTAAAAGTAATAAACCAAAACGAACAGAAATAACAGTTCAAACTCGGGTGCCTCCGAGAAGCGCAAATTTTTAAAGTCGATTGCTCGACTGTTTTCTTGGACTCCACTCATCCATAGTCCAACATCTTGGAAGATACTCCATCCATCTTCCTATATCCATCCTTCCTGCCAAAGTCCACAGAAAAGTATTTCCTAGGCTTCTCCTGCACACTAACAACATCATTCCCAAACAGTGCATTCACAGTTTCCACATTCACATTCCCATCAGGTTCATCAGTTAATGCATCCATTTTAAACTCACTCTTATCCCCATCGAATTCAACAGATAAGACTCCTTTATCCACATCAATTTTAACCTTAGCAGTTTTCATGAAAGGACGTCCTAAAAGAATTGACGTGGGCATACAAGATGAGTTTTCATTCATTTCAAGCACATGAAAGTCAGCGGGGAAGTACATATTGTTAACCTTAACAAGAATATCTTCAACTTTTCCCATAGGATGAACAAATGATTTATCAGCCAGTTGCACTATAACACCAGATCTATCCATATATTTCAATTTAAGATTTTGAAAAACATCATAAGACATCACATTAACTGATGATCCTAGATCTAACATGGCATCATGAATCATTTTGTCCCCTAATATGCAAGGTAAAGTAAACTTACCTGGATCCTTGCATTTCGTTGGTAGAACAATGTTGGACATTCTTGAGTCATTCAAGCTTTTCACTTCTTCTTCCGCCTTTTTCTTCCTTTTGGAGGTGCACCAACTCTTAAGAAACCTCGAGTACTTAGGGATTTGCTTGATGGCTTCCAAAAGGGGAATGTTCACCACAACCCTCTTAAAAGTCTCCAAGACTTCTTTATCTTCCTCATCAACCTTAGGCTTTGGCTTAGCAAGCCTACTTGGGAATGGCGCAACTGGAACACAATTTTGCTTAGGCACAGGAGATTCCTCATTTTGGTCCTCTTCTTCAATGATCCTGGGACTCAGCTGTTTTCTTGGATTGGGAGGCTTGGGCACATATTTTGGAAAAACTGGAGGACTTTTCTTCTTTTCGCTCTCCAACTGGGCTGGAGGTTCCATCAATCTACTTGGGAAGGGGGCTTTAGGCACATACACTCTAGTACAGGTGTTAAGTCTCTGAAAGTGACTTATTTAGGACCCATTTAGCTTAAGAAGATGTACACATTTAGGTGTTTTTGTTAGCATTTAGCTTAAACCTATGCTTTAATATGAGAATTAGAAGAAGGTAGCTAATATAGGACTTGTGTACAATAGGTAGAAAAAGGGTTGAAAACCGAAGAAAAGAATGAAAAAATAACCATTGCAAATGAATTGCGGAATAATTGCGGTGACCGCAATTATTCAAGTTAAAACCGTCAGTTGGCTGATCTTTTTCTGTTTAGATCCGACTTTTCAGGGATTCGTCCTTTCTCCTCCATCCATTCTGATATATGACGTTGAAGATTGATGGTTCTCCTTGGCCCAAACGCACCTGCAAACTACTATAAAAGGGGGTCAAAGTCGGAGGTTCAGTCATCATTCGAAGCGCAGAAGTCTTCTTGCAGTCCACCATTTCCATCTGTTTTCCTTTGCCGTCTGTTGGAGTGAGAGTCTAAGCTTTTGGAATCGATAATCTGATAGGAAGGAGAGGAGATTCTTCTTCTCTCTCGATTGGATTCATCCAAGCAGGGCTGACTTCTCATCACCATCATTCGAGGCGACTGCCACGGAGTTTTCTAGCAAACCTCTACTGTTTTCTGCTCTGTTCTTCTCAATTCCATTTCTGATCACTGTTGTTCTTAGTGTAGCATTTCAATTACTGCATTTCGTTGTTGTCTGTCTTGAATTCATTTCTTTTAGAGCTTCCCTTTGTCATTCAAACACCTAAAGTAATCGAAGTATACTTCTGCATTTTACAGTTTCCATCTGTTTCTGCTACGGCTTTGGCTTGCTGTTTTTAGTACATTTATCTTCTAAGCATGTCTGTTTTATCTACCGTTTCTATTCTCCACATATCCATGAGTAACTAAAATCACTTAGGGGCATGCTAATGACAGAACTATAGGCTAAAAAACGTGAGTCAAGTAGGCAGATTAACACTCGAACATTGATTGTATGTAAGCTTCATCCCACGGGCAATTTCGATTGGCCATCCATTTTGTCCAAAGAACTCCTAACCTCTGGAAGGAGTAAGAGTTCAGAGTCATATAATCATGCTAGCCTTTCATGGTAATCAGGAAACGGCCTAGGAATAGGCGTTTCCCTAGTACAAACTGAACACTCCTGTTTTAACAAGATGCTTAAGACCTTACTTTGAAGTCGAGTAAACTTGAGTCTCTCATGCATGGAATCGGACGATACTTGAGATAGAGTGAGTTTGATGTATAGAGAGTTGATCCAAAGCTTGATAATCGTAATAAACTGCCTATAGGATAGTCATTAGTAGCCCTTAATTCACCCTTTTAATCAGTTTCGCTGCTATTTAATTGCGGATTAATTGCGGTTCTCGCAATTCTGCTAAAACGCATTCTGTGTAGCTGTTTTCTTCTTCGTTTATTGATTCCATCTCTTGTTCTTTGAGCCTGAGTTTAACTTTAACTTGTTTATGGTATATTCCTTTACACATTCAGTAACACTTAGATAATTAAAAACTAATTTTACTCCATCAAATTCATCCCATCATTCTTAACAAATACACTTCGCGAATAGCTAAAAATGAGTCTCTGTGGAAAAAACGAATGAAATATACTTACTACTTGCTGTGAGACCATGTATGCTTGCATGTTCTAAGTGCTCTCTCTATCCTTTTGCATATTTATCTTTTCACATTGAGCACGCAACAAGTTTTTGGCGCCGCTGCCGGGGACTTATTTTAAGTGAAAACGAAGTTGTTAAGTTTGAAAAATCAAGTTTATCATTGAGTGAAACTAATCTGTTTCATTTCTTTTGCAGGTGCTATTAAGGTAGTTTATGAGTGAGCGTTCACATAGTAATTTAGAGTTCGATCCTGAACCTGAAAGATCACTTCGAGCTAGGAATAAGGCAAAGAAACGTCTCTTTAAACAACCTCCTGTACCTCAAACCACACCTGAAACTAAAGAAATGGGCGATCTAGTTCCAAATCCGGCACAAGCCATTCGCAACCCCATCGAAATAGCGAATGACAAGAATAGTGCCATTCTTTCATATCTAGTACCTATGCCTGGGGAGCTGAACCCCAGCATAATCCGTCCTGAAATCACTGCCCACTCATTCGAGTTAAAACCAGTGATGTTCCAAATGTTGTCCACTGTGGGACAATTCTTTGGAATAGAAAATGAGGACCCCCATAACCACCTTAGGAACTTCCTAGGAGTTAGTGACACATTCCTAATCCCTGGAGTTTCCCAAGAGGCCCTGAGGCTATATCTTTTTCCTTACTCTTTGAGGGACAAAGCCAAAACATGGTTAAATTCATTGCCCTCAGGATCTGTCCGCAATTGGACAGATTTAGCAGAAAAATTCCTAGTCAAATACTTCCCACCTGATAGGAATTCAACCTTTCGTGATGATATCATAAAGTTTAAACAAGCGGATAATGAGTCTCTTCACGAAGCTTGGACTAGATTCAAAGACCTTCTCATTAAATGTCCACACCATGGCATTCCATGGTGTATCCAAATAGAAGTTTTCTTTAAAGGATGCAACCCCAGCACCAGACAAGTCTTAAATTCATCTGCTGGAGGTTCCATGTTGTCCAAGAGTTACAACGAAGCTTATGAGATCTTGGAGAAGATCTCAGCATCTCACTGTAGATGGTCAGACGATCCAGTAGAGCCAACTAGGGCTCAAGACAAGGATGCTCTAAACGCCATGAGCACCCAAATAAATGCCCTGACCAACTTAGTCAAGCAAATGGCTCAGGCCAATCTCCAAACCAGTGCCAATACCGCCACAGCCATGTCAATGGGCACTCAACCAAATCAAGGCGAGGCACCTATCTGTGGATTCTGTGGGGAAGGGCACCCTTATGAATACTGCCCTGGGAATCCATCCTCAGTCTGCTATGTAGGTAGTCAGCAGCAGCCTAGGAATAACCCCTACTCCAACACCTATAACCCTGGTTGGAGAAACCACCCTAACCTGTCATGGGGTGGCCAACAAAACACTAACCAAAATTCTAACCAACCAAGGCCGAGTGGAACACCTGGTTTCACTCCCCAACATAACCAGTCAATGTACCAAAAACCTTATAATCAACCTGTAGGATCTTCTGTAGAAAACCTACTCAAGGAGTATATCGCTAAGAATGATGCTACTCTTCAAAGCCAGCAAGCTACGCTTAGGAGCCTGGAAAACCAAATAGGCCAATTAGCCAATGAAATTAAAAGTAGGCCCCAAGGTAGACTCCCTGCTGATACCGAGGTACCAAGGAGAGACGGCAAAGAACAAGTTCAAGCCATTGAACTTAGGAGTGGAAGACCATTGGTGAGCAACACAAAGGACACACCAAAGAGAGTAGAGAACACTGAGTCTAGTGCTCCACTGGAGTCTCTGCCAAGCCAAGGTCCACCACCGACTAGCACATCAGGAGCTAGGCTAGAGCCAATTGTTGAGGACGTAGAAGAAATTCCAAGGCCTCCACCTATCTTAAGGCGTCCTGACGTGCCTGCATATGTGCCACCACCTCCATATCCTCGAAGGCTTAAGAAGAAGCAGGAACAGGAAGTTCATTTTAATAAATTCTTAGAAATACTTAAGCAAGTGCATGTTAACATTCCTTTTGTAGAGGTTTTACAGTCTATGCCTTCATATGTAAAGTTTTTGAAGGACATTATTACTAACAAAAAAATAATTGGTGAGTTTGAAACAGTAAACCTCACCGAGGAGTGCAGTGCCATCCTCCAAAACAAGCTGCCCAAGAAGGAGAAGGATCCTGGTTCCTTCACCCTACCTGTAGAACTTGGAGGCAAGCATGTGGGCAGAGCGCTTTGTGACCTGGGCGCCAGCATAAATCTCATGCCCCTGTCCCTATTCCGCCAGTTAGGAATGGGAGAAGCACGTCCAACTACTGTCACTTTACAACTAGCAGACAGATCCATCGCATATCCGGAAGGTAAGATTGAGGATATTCTAGTTAAAGTTGACAAATTTATTTTCCTTGCAGATTTCATTGTCCTGGACTATGAGGCAGACAAGGAGGTTCCCATCCTGCTAGGTAGACCATTTCTAGCCACAGGTAGGGCACTAATAGACGTGCAAAAAGGTGAGTTAACTATGAGGGTTCATGATGAAGAGGTAAAATTTAGTGTTTACAAAGCTTTAAGGTATCCCTCTGATTCTGAGTCTTGTGCTAGCATTGATGTTGTTGACTCACTAATGGAAGAACAATTAGAGCATGTACTATTAACCAAGCATGCTAACGAATATGTAGGATTAGATGTAGATGATCTAAATGTATCTGACATAATGGATATGCCTGTAGATAGACCTCAGCATGTATGTATGACTATGGACTTAACTGATAGAACTGTAAATCCGTTAAAGCCCTCCATTGAGCATCCACCTGTTTTAGAACTGAAACCACTACCAACTCACCTCAAATATGCATATCTAGGAGATAATGATACGCTGCCTGTAATTATTTCTTCTAAGCTTAGTGAACAGCATGAGGTTGATTTAATTTTACTGCTTAAGCAACATAGGAAGGCTATAGCATGGACTATTGCTGATATTCGAGGCATTAGCCCTTCTTATTGCATGCACAAAATTATTCTAGAGGAAGAGCACACACCTAGGGTAGATCACCAGCGTAGGTTAAACCCCTCTATGAAAGAGGTAGTAAAGAAAGAAATAATAAAGTGGTTAGATGCGGGAGTAATTTTCCCCATAGCTAGTAGCCAGTGGGTGAGCCCCATCCAATGTGTACCTAAAAAGGGGGGAATAACTGTGGTAGTCAATGAGAACAACGAACTGATTCCAACAAGGACTGTCACAGGGTGGAGAGTGTGTATGGATTACAGGAAGTTAAATAAAGAAACTAAAAAAGACCATTTCCCTCTACCATTCATTGACCAGATGTTAGACAGAATAGCTGGTAGAGCCTACTATTGTTTTTTAGATGGGTACTCTGGCTATAATCAAATCACTATAGACCCTAAGGATCAAGAGAAGACTACCTTCACTTGCCCTTTTGGAACGTTTGCCTTCCGCAGAATGCCTTTTGGCTTATGCAATGCACCGGCAACTTTCCAAAGGTGCATGATGGCGATCTTCTCTGAGTTGGATGAGTCCATAATAGAAATATTCATGGATGACTTCTCAGTCTTTGGGGACTCATTTAAAACCTGTCTAGAGAACCTAGGACAAGTCCTGGCTAGGTGTGAAGAGACCAACCTAGTCCTAAATTGGGAAAAGTGCCATTTTATGGTAGATGAAGGGATTGTCTTAGGACATAGAGTGTCAAGGGCAGGTGTGGAAGTGGATAGGGCAAAAATAGAGGTCATAGAGAAGTTGGTAGAGCCCCAGAATGTCAAAGCTATTAGGAGTTTCCTAGGACATGCTGGCTTCTATAGAAGGTTCATCAAGGACTTCTCTAAGATAGCCAAGCCTCTATGTGAGCTATTGGAGCTAGGTAGGCCATTCATCTTCTCTAAAGAATGTGTAGTAGCTTGGAAAACCCTTAAGGAAGCACTGGTCACAGCACCAATCATAGTAGGACCAAATTGGGATCTCCCATTTGAGATGCTATGTGATGCCAGTGACTATGCTGTAGGAGTCATGTTAGGACAGAAGATTGACAAGCTCACACATCCTGTCTATTATGCTAGTAAGACCTTGAATGAGGCTCAATGTAACTATACAACTACAGAGAAGGAGATGCTTGCTGTAGTATTTGCTTGTGAAAAATTTAGAAACTATATTGTAGGAACTAGGACCATTGTATATACTGACCATTCTGCTTTGAAATATCTTATGAGGAAGGCTGATGCTAAGCCTAGATTGATTAGATGGGTGTTATTGCTGCAGGAATTCGATTTGGACATTCGGGACAAGAAGGGATGTGAAAACGTGGTTGCAGATCACCTGTCTCGATTGCAGCACAATTGCGAAAAAATTGCGGACCCCGCAATTTCTGATGCTTTTATAGATGAACATATCTTTGCTTTGACTCATCGTGATAACGATGAGGAACCTTGGTTCGCTGACATTGCTAACTTCCGTGCAGCACAGGTATTACCAGTGTTCAAGGGAGGACAAGAGAAGAAGAGGTTCCTCCATGAAGCAAGGAAATTCATCTGGGATGACCCCATACTTTACAGGACCTGTGCTGATGGGTTGTTGAGGAAGTGTGTTACAGCTGCTGAAGCGAAGTCTGTGCTGCAGCACTGTCACTCATCTCCTTACGGTGGACACTTTGGTGGTCAAAGAACAGCTGCTAAGGTATTTCAGAGTGGCTACTACTGGCCAACAATCTTCAAGGACGCCCACAATTATGCCCACAACTGTGACGAATGCCAAAGGACAGGTAACCTCAGTCGTAAGGATGAGATGCCTCTCACCTACATCTTAGAGTTAGAACTCTTTGATGTGTGGGGCATTGATTTCATGGGACCATTCCCTCCATCATCAGGTAACCTGTACATCTTAGTAGCAGTAGACTACGTGTCAAAGTGGGTAGAAGCTAAGGCATGTCCTAATAATGATGCTAAAACAGTCACTAACTTCTTGCATAGACACATTTTCACTAGATTTGGGACTCCTCGTGCTATCATTAGTGATGAGGGGTCACATTTCATTAATAAGGCTATGGAGAAAATATTGGCTAAGTATAACATCAGACATAGGGTAGCTACTCCCTACCACCCACACTCAAATGGCCAAGCTGAGATTTCCAATAGGGAGATAAAGAACATCCTAGAAAAGGTAGTCAAACCTAATAGGAAAGACTGGTCTTTCAAGCTTGAGGATGCACTTTGGGCTTACAGAACAGCATATAAGACACCTCTAGGAATGTCTCCCTATAGGTTGGTGTATGGCAAGGCTTGCCACTTGCCACTTGAGTTGGAAAACAAGGCATTTTGGGCCATGAAAGAATTAAATTTTTGTGTAAAGGATGCGGGGACATTGAGATCTCTACAGCTACATGAACTTGATGAGCTTAGGCACATGGCCTATGAGAATGCCAAGATGTACAAAGAAAAGACAAAAATATGGCATGACAGTAGACTCAGGATCAAAGACTTTAAGAAGGGCCAACTTGTATTGTTATTTAACTCACGATTAAAGCTATTTCCAGGCAAATTAAAGTCTAGATGGTCAGGTCCATTTATTATTACTAATGTCTTTGTTCATGGTGCCATAGAGATTAAAAACTTGCAGCAAGGACAGCCATTTCTGGTCAATGGTGCTAGGTTGAAGCACTACTATGAGGAAGGGGATGTGAAGACTCTCTCGGCCTTCCTCTTGACTGAAGCATGACAAAGAGAACGAGAGAGAACGAGTGGTTACTGTGCTCGTTTAGTCAAGGCCAATGCCTTAGTTTATTTTTTCTGTTTTTTCGATGATCGTTTGTATGTTTTGTAGCGTGATTTTAATTGCGTATTTAATGTTTGTTCTATTTGTTTTTGTAGGGAATCGAAAGACGGGATCAAGGGGAGTAAATCCCACTTTAAAAATCAAGAAACGGTTGAGCCAAATGAAAGATACGGGCGATCAAAGTTTGGAATTTTTATGAAATATTATCCCTACAATTGCGCAAATATTGCTGGATCCGCAAAAAGAGCCGTTGGGATTTTTTCCGTTTTATTTATAGCCGTTAGAACGCGCTCGTTGATACGATTCTCTCATTCTTTGATCTCCAAGACTTCAGCGATTCTCTCCATCTTTGATTCTTCTCTCAAGATCTTCAAGATTCAGCTATGGTGTTCACACGATCGGAGAGATCCGCCGCCAAGAAGAAGGCCGATGACGCAGCTGAAGCGGCTGCGAGGGAAGCGCTTCTCACCCTTGCTGATGAGGGTGCTGTACGCACTGGCCGTCTTGCCAAGCTTCCTATTCGTAGGAAGAAGTGGAGGGTGGTCACTGAGATCCCTGCTGGCCCATCTGAGCCAGTGGGCACGCCAAAGAAGCGCCGGTGGACTGTCAAGACTGCCGCCGAACGAACCATCGCCAAGACTCCCTCTGTGGAGAGTCAAGAACCTGATCGTGCATCCCACGAGTCAGCCAAAGAAGGTTCGTCGCCGTCTGTGTCACCTGCGCGCAGTCCCCTCTCGTCTGCACCAGTGCCAAGCGCAGAGTCGTCACCGCCTGCACAGAGCTCCGAGTTGTCTCCAGCACCTCAGAGTTCTGATCCGCCACCTGCAGCAGCGCAGAGCCCTGAACCACCTTCTTCGCCACTGAGTTCTGCGCATACACCATCAGCAGAGCACAATTCTCCACGGCCTGATCCTGAATTCCCTTATGGGGATTATCAAGAGTCCACGCAAGGCAGTGGAGATGCTGGAGAAGAAGAAGTCTTTTCTCCCATGAGAGAAGACAGCCCTGCCGAGCCTGCACAGCAGGATGATTCTATGGAGGAGACGTTGGGGGCATGTTTCCCACAACTCCAGGCAAGGCTCAAAAAGAAGAAGAAGGCCAAGATTGTCAAGGCCAAGAAATCCAAGAAAAAGAAGGCCAAGAGAGTGCCTTCAGCAGAGAAAGAAAGCTCGGAGCCCTCACGGAAAAGGCTCAAAGTTGAGGCTGCCGAGTCAGCCAGGCCATCAGATAAGGGGAAGGCTAAACTCTACCCTGAAGACGAACCTCAGTCAGTGAGGTATGTCTCATCTGATGCTGAATCCAGGGGTGTTGAGCTGAGAAAAAGGGACCTATTGCACGAGAAGGGGTTCCTTGATCGACTTGCTGACCTGCCGCAGTTCTTGCGAGCAGGGGTGATCAACCATGGCTGGGAGGAATTCTGCAGACCTCCCAATCCAGCCTACACGAGCATGGTGTACGATTTCTACGCCAATGTGCTCAGCCCTGAGGATGGCCTATCTGTGGTCAGAGGGGTGGAAGTCGATTTCTCAGCCAAGGCCATCAACGAAGCCTTTGGTCTCAGGGGCCAGCCTCACACAGATTATGCACGGATAGTTGATGAGCCGACTGAGGCTGTGCTAGAAGAAGCCATTCGCACAATTGGCCAGCCTGAAGCCTCCTGGACAGTGTCACGCAATGGGCGGCACACTCTCATGAGTGCCAACCTCACGGCTAAGGCAGCTGTGTGGTTTTCATTCGTCAGAAGAAGACTCTCCCCGGTAACTCATGAGACTACAATTAACCAGAGCCGTTCGCTGCTGGTTTATGCTATAATGAGGGGTCTCACGATCAACGTGGGAGAAGTCATCGCTGCTGCCATAGCTGAGTGTGCTAAAAAGGGTAAGGGGCCATTATTTTTCCCCAACACTATAACAAAGTTGTGTTTGCTTGCAGGGGTTCCCACCGAGCGCTTGGAGCAGCAGTTGCCTTACACAGGCCATTTGGAGTTGCCTGCACACCTAAGGCTGAGAAGAAAGGGCAACATGGAATTTGAGTTGGATAGGCTGGCTGCTGAACAGTCCCTATCCATGGCCTGCTTGATGGACATGCAGAGGAGAATGGCTCAATGGGCCAACTATGCGCAGGCGAGGGACAGAGAAGTTGCAGACCAGTTGGGGTGCATCTTCCCAGACTTCCCCACCAACCTCCTAACTCCATGGGTGCCCCCACGACCAAGGCGACCAGATGAGGATGATGAGAATTGAGTGCTGGTTTGAAGAGCACTAGAGGGAGTATTACTGATCCCTTAAGAAACAAAAGACAATTTTCCTGCTTTTTGATAGAATCATGTATAGTATGCTGTTTTGTATTCAATTTTTGATCTGTTTTTAATGTTTAGTTTTATGCTTTTTCTTTTGCTTAGTCTAGTCTGATGTTAGCTGATTAGGTAGGATAGTTTAGTTTTATTTTTAGGATGCATGAGTAACAGGAAAAAAACATGCTAGGGGCCTGAATCAATGTTAAATCTGCCCAGATTGAATTGCGAAATAATTGCGGTTCCCGCAATTTTTGTGACTGATTGCATGTTTTGGACTGTCTGTTTAGTTAGGCTGTGATCTGTTAAATTCTATCTTTTGCTGCTAGCATGACTACCTTATATAGCTGATCTTGAAGCATGCTGGATGAGTGTCGTAGGACACCCTTTGATAGTTTAAATTTGCCTCTAAATAGTGCTCAGTATGCAGAAACCATAAGTCCTTAAAACTTCCTGTTATGTTCAAATTTTCTGCTGCTGGGATAATTGCTTTTAGAATGTTTTGCCTATGCCTAGGATTTTTAGATTCTCTTTGTTTTGCTTTAAACTAGATGCTTCTAGGACAAGTTTGGGGGTGTGCCACCTCAAACACTCATTGGGGACAATGAGTAGTTGAAGTTTGGGGGAGGCCACCCTAGGCCTAGGAACATTCCTCTCTCCCTTAGAAACATAAGCATTCTTCTTCTCCTTTTTTTTAAAAAAAAAAAAAAAATGATGAACAAAATGAAAAAAAGAATAAAGGGGGGGGGAGTTTCTCTTAGGTTGCTGAGTAATCAGTGCCAAATGTGTAACCCACAAGTGGCGTTGCATCAAAAGGCAACCAAAGGAGAGGCTCCACCTAAGAAAAAAAAAAGAAAGAGAAAAATATAGGGAAGAAGAATGTATACCTAGGAGTTATAACTTTGTGGCTTAGATGTCCTATTTAAAAAGAACTCTGATCCTCAAAGTAGCTAAGCACAAAAGTTGTAACTTGTAGGGTTGTTTTAGGGAGATGAGTGTTTATCCAATGTAGTGATGCCAGGGTTTAGGTTGTTCTCTAAAAGTACTACTGTCACCGTTAATACTAAGACTGGCATGACTCTAAGGAATCCTAGACACATTAAAAATAAGCTAGAAGCATGTACTGAGTCTGGAGTAAAGCTTGGTAGAATTTGAAACCTTAGGGATAATAGCATGATATCATAAAAGTAGTTAGATCAGTAGTAGGGGATTAACAAAAGCAGTGGGTATAATAGGCAGGTGAAGTCAGAAGAAGCTTGATAAGGAGGTTAATTCTAAACTTAGAAGTGTGTCACAGGACAGCACTGCTAGAGATAGGGATATAGGGGAGTCGGTGAGTAGTTAGAGAAGAAGAAACGACAGCCTAGGTAAGTCCTTAGTATGCTTGAGGACAAGCAAAGCCTTAAGTTTGGGGGTGTGTTAAGTCTCTGAAAGTGACTTATTTAGGACCCATTTAGCTTAAGAAGATGTACACATTTAGGTGTTTTTGTTAGCATTTAGCTTAAACCTATGCTTTAATATGAGAATTAGAAGAAGGTAGCTAATATAGGACTTGTGTACAATAGGTAGAAAAAGGGTTGAAAACCGAAGAAAAGAATGAAAAAATAACCATTGCAAATGAATTGCGGAATAATTGCGGTGACCGCAATTATTCAAGTTAAAACCGTAAGTTGGCTGATCTTTTTCTGTTTAGATCCGACTTTTCAGGGATTCGTCCTTTCTCCTCCATCCATTTTGATATATGACGTTGAAGATTGATGGTTCTCCTTGGCCCAAACGCACCTGCAAACTACTATAAAAGGGGGTCAAAGTCGGAGGTTCAGTCATCATTCGAAGCGCAGAAGTCTTCTTGCAGTCCACCATTTCCATCTGTTTTCCTTTGCCGTCTGTTGGAGTGAGAGTCTAAGCTTTTGGAATCGATAATCTGATAGGAAGGAGAGGAGATTCTTCTTCTCTCTCGATTGGATTCATCCAAGCAGGGCTGACTTCTCATCACCATCATTCGAGGCGACTGCCACGGAGTTTTCTAGCAAACCTCTACTGTTTTCTGCTCTGTTCTTCTCAATTCCATTTCTGATCACTGTTGTTCTTAGTGTAGCATTTCAATTACTGCATTTCGTTGTTGTCTGTCTTGAATTCATTTCTTTTAGAGCTTCCCTTTGTCATTCAAACACCTAAAGTAATCGAAGTATACTTCTGCATTTTACAGTTTCCATCTGTTTCTGCTACGGCTTTGGCTTGCTGTTTTTAGTACATTTATCTTCTAAGCATGTCTGTTTTATCTACCGTTTCTATTCTCCACATATCCATGAGTAACTAAAATCACTTAGGGGCATGCTAATGACAGAACTATAGGCTAAAAAACGTGAGTCAAGTAGGCAGATTAACACTCGAACATTGATTGTATGTAAGCTTCATCCCACGGGCAATTTCGATTGGCCATCCATTTTGTCCAAAGAACTCCTAACCTCTGGAAGGAGTAAGAGTTCAGAGTCATATAATCATGCTAGCCTTTCATGGTAATCAGGAAACGGCCTAGGAATAGGCGTTTCCCTAGTACAAACTGAACACTCCTGTTTTAACAAGATGCTTAAGACCTTACTTTGAAGTCGAGTAAACTTGAGTCTCTCATGCATGGAATCGGACGATACTTGAGATAGAGTGAGTTTGATGTATAGAGAGTTGATCCAAAGCTTGATAATCGTAATAAACTGCCTATAGGATAGTCATTAGTAGCCCTTAATTCACCCTTTGAATCAGTTTCGCTGCTATTTAATTGCGGATTAATTGCGGTTCTCGCAATTCTGCTAAAACGCATTCTGTGTAGCTGTTTTCTTCTTCGTTTATTGATTCCATCTCTTGTTCTTTGAGCCTGAGTTTAACTTTAACTTGTTTATGGTATATTCCTTTACACATTCAGTAACACTTAGATAATTAAAAACCAATTTTACTCCATCAAATTCATCCCATCATTCTTAACAAATACACTTCGCGAATAGCTAAAAATGAGTCTCTGTGGAAAAAACGAATGAAATATACTTACTACTTGCTGTGAGACCATGTATGCTTGCATGTTCTAAGTGCTCTCTCTATCCTTTTGCATATTTATCTTTTCACATTGAGCACGCAACAACAGGTGGGATCAAAATTTACCCCTTTCCATCTTGGTTCAGGACTCTCCTCCACTGGTGAAGAGATTTCCTTCCCGCTTCTCAAGGTTATGGCGCACACTTGCTCACAAGTGTTCGCCATCGGTTGTTGCGGCGGTATCCGTGAGCACTGATCCTCCACCTTACTGAGCCTTTCATCTAGCCTCTTCATTGTATCAGCCAAACCTAGCACTTGAACTCCAGTACTCTCAAACATGGCCGAAAATTTCCCCAAGTAAGAACTCACCATCTCCTCGACATTTCGGTCTGCAACAGAAGATTGAGATCTTTGTAAGCTTTGGGCTACTATGAGAAGTGAGTTACTTACCTCGAGTACTTGGGCTTTGAGCTCGTTCAGTTCCTTTGACAGGCGGGCATTCTCCACTCCTCCACCACCATACTGCTGAAGGTTACCCGCCATATTAGAGATTAGAGTTCTGGCCTCCACGGGCGTCTTATCAAGGAGAGATCCTCCACTAGCAGCATCGATAATCTGGCGGTCTCGAGGAAGCATACCATCGTAAAAATACAGAATGAGGAGATGCTCAGCTATCTGGTGATTGGGGTGGCTCCCGCATAGTCGGTTGTACCGCTCCCAACATTTGAATAAATTCTCCTCAGCTCCCTGCGTGATCCTACAGATTTGACTTCGGATTTCAGTGGCTTTTGAGGCAGGGAAGTACTTATCCAAAAATAGGCCCTTCAGTCCGTTCCATGTCGTGACAGACCCAGATGGAAGACAATACAGCCAGTCTTTTGCCTTTTCCTTCAAAGTGAAAGGAAAGGCCCTTAAGCACAGTTGGTCTTCAGTCACTCCTTGGGGCATCATTCCCGAACATACCAGATGGAATTCCTTAAGATGCTTCTGAGGATCCTCACCTGCATTACCACAAAAAGAAGGTAGTTGGTTAATTAATCCAGATTTTAATTGAAAATTACCTGGAACTACCGGATACACAATACATAATGGTTGGCGGTCTACGTCCGGTAATGCCAACTGCTTCATGGTCCTTTGATCCTCAAAATTAGCCTCAGCCTCCATCTCTTCCACTCTCCTCAAAATTTAAAATAAAACTGTACACAAAATCTTAAAAGAAACGGGTCATACTGTACAAGACGAATAAAAATAAACAGAAACCAAGAAAATAAAAATAAAAAGAAATAAAACAAAATAAAATTATTTACAAAAGAAAAATAAAAAAAATAAAAAAAAATAAAAAAAAAACTCAAAACAAATAAAATCCAATCAAGTAAGATTATATTTTACTCCCCGGCAACGGCGCCAATTTTGGTAGTGAACTTTTGTACGTTCACAAATTTCGGGTTGTCGAGACCCGCCAAAATGAAATTTATAAACCCGAATGCACCGAGCAATTTGGAGCTAAGTGGTAACGGGGTCGATCCACAAGGAGTGATCAATAATCCTAAATTAATTGAACTAAATTTGCAATGATAAAATGGGGGGATTTTGTTTGGAAAAACAAAGTAACAAAAACAGAATTTAAGCTAACGGAAAATAAGGGAAAAACAGTGGCGAAAACTGAATTTAAGCTAACGGAGAAATAAAACGGGAAGTATGAAATTGACGAATTCGATTGATTAGCAAGTGTCGGGATTGATCTAATGTATTTCGGTTCATTGATTAACATGTGAATTAGCCGAGACGTTTCATGCACACAAAATGTTATGTCCCAAACGGGTCCAAAACATCCCAATGAATTAATTAGGTGAGTGCAATCCTAATTAAACATGCCCACTAATTAATCTAAGTTCATGACTCTTAAATTAATTAACGAACAGTAACGGGTATCATTGAGACGAACTAATCCTATAACTAATTCGATTTATCTCTTAGTCTTAAGCCCGCCGTGAGAACGTTAATCAATTCCTATCCCCAACGTCACTTGGGTTCGAATTGATTAGCCACGAGCTAGACTTCCGCTACTAAGTATTGAGGTTTGTCAAAAATCAATATTAGCCCACTAAGCATGCGTAACTAATTATGGACGTCACTCCTAATCGGAAAGGCAAGTTAGTCGTTCTTAATACAGACCAAGGGATGCAAGAAATTCATTCATTCATGCTAAACATATTCAATTAAGCTTAAACCTCACCTAATACAAAAGTAATCAATCCCTAAACTTAACTAATCAACCACTAACCTCTAGCTATCCATGGAGATGAAGTTTGCCCAAGCATTCATGGAGGTTGTCTCCTTCATACAACCCAAAAATGGGTAAAAACCAGAAAAAGAGAGAGAAAAACGGCAATCCCGAGGGGGAAAAGAATAGGATCATGACCTAAAATCAGAAAATGGGCTTAAATACCCATTTCTGCGCCAGAATAGCGCCTAGGCACCATAAGTCAGCGCCTAGGCGCCGCGGGCGCGCGCGCACAGATTCCGGACAGCGCCTAGGCGCCATAAGTCAGCGCCTAGGCGCTGAGCTCTCTGGAAAAAATTATAAAATCAAGAATTTCTTTGACTTTTAAGGACGGGCATTTTTGGGACTTTTAATGACGGTCAAATACAGTCATGGCTAGGGTGAGCGCGCGGACACGGGCGTGGGCAGGCGAGCGCGCGCGGGTGTTGGCGTGTGGCGCGCGCGGGCGTGGGCGCGGACACGGGCGCTGGGCAGGCGAGCGCGCGCGGGCGAGGCGATGGTGCGCGGCGGACACGGGCGCTGGGGCGCGCGGGCGGACGACGCGTGGGCGGATCGGGCGAGGGCGAGGCGAGGCGGCGCGCGCGGACCTTCGATGACGGGCGCACGGGGCGCGCGCGCGTCTGGCCGTCTGGGCGCGGTCGTGCCGCTGGTGCTGGGCGATGCGCGCGCGGACGTGGGCGCTGGGCGCCGGCGCCTGGGCGCTGACCTCTCGGGTCTAAACCCCATTTCGGGTCGTTTTTGCTCCCGAACTCCGTTTGGCCTATCTTTTTGACCCGAACACTTCCCGAAACCTCTTAAATGACCGATTTAGCCCTGAAATTCATAATTTGACTTCCCGAGCTCTTTGCCACGAATTACCTAAAATAAGTAGATTTAATTGAATTAAGCATGGCATTTAGCTAGAATTAAGTCTATAATTATAGCTCTATTTTAGAGCTATCAGCAACCAAAGGAAAGGCTCCACCGAAGTAAGAAAGAAAGAAAGAGAAGAAATAGGGAAGAAGAATGTACACCTAGGAGTTGCAACTTTGTGGCTTAGATGTCCTGATAAAAAGAACTCTGATCCTCAATTAGCTAAGAGCAAAGTTGTAGCTTGTAGGGTTGTTTAGGGAGATGAGTGTATATCCAATGTAGTGATGCCAGGGTTTAGGTTGATCTCTAAAAGTACTACTGTCACCATTAATACTAAGACTGGCATGACTCTAAGGAATCCTAGGTAGCTCATAAGTATACACTAGAAGCATGTACTGAGTCTGGGGTAAAGCTAGGTAGAATTTAAAACCTTAGGGATAGTGGCATGATATGACAAAAGCAGGTAGATCAGTTGTAGGGAGTTAATAAAAACAGTAGGAGTATTAGGCATGCGAAATCAGAAGAAGCTAAGATGAGAGGGTAGTTTTAAGCTTAGAAGTGTGTCACAGGCCAGCACTGCTATAGATAAGAATATAGGGGAGTTAGTAAGTGGTTAAAGAAGAAGAAACAGCAGCCTAGGAAAGTCATTAGATTGCTCGAGGACAAGCAAAACCTTAAGTTTGGGGGTGTGTTACGTCTCCAAAAGTGACCTTTTTAGGACTTAATTATCTTAGAAAGATGTTCACTCTTAGGTGTTTTTTATAGCATTTAGCCTAAACCTATGCTTAAATATGAGAATTAGAAGAAGGTAGTTAAATTAGGACTTAAGTACAATAGGAAAGAAAAGGGTTGAAAACCGAAGGAAAAGAATGAAAAACAAGCATTGCGACAGAATTGCGGAAACATTGCTGAAACCGCAATGTTTCAAGTGAAAACCGTAAGTTGACTGATCTTTTTCTGTTAATGTCCGTTATTTCAGGGATTCGTTCTTTCTCCTCCATCCATTTTGAAGTACGACGTTGAAGATTGATGGTTCTCCTTGGCCCAAACGCACCTGCAGATTGCTATAAAAGGGGGTCAAAGTCGAGGGTTCAATCATCATCCGAAAGCGTAGAAGTCTTCTCGCAGCTCCATCTTTTCTCCTGTCGTTCTTCTCTGTCTGTTGGTGTGAGAGTCTCAGCTGTTGGAATCGACAATCTGATAGGAAGGAGAGAAGATTCATCTTCTCTCCCGATTGGATTCATCCAAGCAAAGCTATTCTTTCATCCCCTTCAGCCGAGGCATCTGCAACTAGGCGCTTACGCTCGTTTTTATGCTTCCTGTCTTTATTTCCATTTTCCAGCTTTAGTTTGGTGTTGTTTTCTTTCTTGTAACTAGATTAGTCCATTTCGTTGTGTTCTGTCTTTCTGTTATGCACTTTAAGTTCCTCTTCCTGTCCATTCAAACAATCAAGTAATCAAAGCACAATTTGTTATTTCACAGTTTCTTAACTTTTGCTGCTACTGTTTTACCTTGCTGTTTTCAGCTTATTCCTCTTCTAAGCATGTCTGTTTTCTCTCTTCTTTCTGTTTTCCCTATATCCATGAGTAACTAAGTCACATAGGGGCATGCTAATGACAATACTATAGGCTAAAAAACGTGAACCAAGCATGTAGGATAGCTCTCGAAGCATTGATTGTATGTAAGCTTCATCCCACGGGCAATTTCGATTGGCCATCCATTTTGTCCAAAGAATTCCTAACCTCTGGAAGGAGTAAGAGTTCAGAGTCATACACTCATGCTAGCCTTTCAAGGTAGCCAGGAAACGACCTAGGAATAGGCGTTTTCCTAGTACAAACCATAACTTTCTGCTTTAACAAGATGCTTAAGACCTTACTTGGACATGAGTAAACTAAAGAATCTAATGCATGGAATCGGACGATACATGAGATTGAGTGAGTTTGATGCATAGAGAGTTGATCCAATGCTTGAGAATCGCATGAAAAAGCCTATAGAGGAGTCGTTAGTAGCCCTTGTTTCTCCATTTTACACACTTTCGCTGTTTTTAAAATTGCGGTAGAATTGCTGTTTCCGCAATTCTGCTTAAGTTACAAGTCTGTCTAGCTGTTTTTGTCTTCGTTTATTACTCTCGTCTCTTTTCATTTAGGTTTAACTTTGACTTGCATTTGTTTATGTTGCTACCCTCTACGTATTCAGTAGGAAATAGACAATTTAAAACCAATTTTACCCCATCAAATCCACCCCTTCTTTCTTAACTTTACACTTCATGAATAGCTTATAATAAATCTCTGTGGGAAAACGAATGAAAAAATACTTACTACTTGCTATAAGATCATGTATGCTTGCATGTTCTGAGTGCTCTCTCTATCTTATTGCCTAATTATTTTAACACATTGAGCACGTAACAATGATTTCACAATCTTTGGGGATCCATTCACAAACTGTCTAGAGAACTTAGGACAAGTCCTGGCTAGGTGTGAGGAGACCAACCTAGTCCTTAACTGGGAGAAGTGCCACTTCATGGTGGACGAAGGGATTGTCTTAGGTCATAGAGTGTCTAAGGCGGGTGTAGAGGTCGATAGGGCAAAAATTGAAATAATAGAGAAGCTGGTAGAACCTCAGAATGTCATAGCCATTAGGAGTTTCTTAGGACATGCTGGCTTCTATAGAAGGTTCATTAAGAACTTTTCTAAGATCTCCAAGCCTTTATGTGAGCTTCTAGAGTTAAACAAGCCATTCATCTTCTCTAAAGAATGTTTCCTAGCCTGGAAAACCCTTAAGGAAGCACTAGTCAAAGCACCTATTATAGTAGGGCCAAATTGGGATCTCCCATTTGAGATGTTATGTGATGCAAGTGACTATGCTGTAGGGGTTATGCTAGGACAAAAGATTGACAAGCTAACACACCCTGTATACTATGCTAGTAAGACACTTAATGAGGCACAATGTAATTACACAACCACTGAGAAGGAGATGCTAGCTGTAGTGTTTGCTTGTGAGAAATTTAGGAATTACATTGTAGGCACTAGGACAATCGTATACACTAACCATTCTGCTTTGAAATACCTCATGAGGAAGGCTGATGCTAAGCCTAAGTTGATTAGATGGGTGTTATTGCTGCAGGAATTTGATTTGGACATTAGAGATAAGAAAGGATGTGAAAATGTGGTTGCGGATCATCTTTCCAGATTGCAACATAATTGCGATAAAATTGCGGAAACCGCAATTTCTGATGCTTTTATTGATGAACATGTCTTTGTATTGACTCATCGTTATAACGATGAGGAACCTTGGTTTGCTGACATTGCTAACTTCCTTGCATCGCAGGTACTACCAACTTTCAAGGGAGGTCAAGAAAAGAAGAGGTTCCTTCATGAAGCTAGGAAATTCATATGGGATGATCCCACACTTTACAAGACATGTGCTGATGGTCTACTAAGGAAGTGTGTTTCAGCTGCGGAGGCAAAGTCTGTGTTGCAGCACTGCCATACAGCCCCCTATGGTGGACACTTTGGTGGTCAAAGGACAGCTGCAAATGTGTTCCAGAGTGGCTACTATTGGCCAACGATCTTCAAGGATGCCCACAACTATGCACACAACTGTGATGAATGCCAGAGAACAGGTAACCTTAGTCGAAAGGATGAGATGCCTCGCACTAACATCTTAGAGTTGGAGCTCTTTGATGTGTGGGGCATTGATTTCATGGGACCATTTCCCCCATCATCAGGTAACCTTTACATATTGGTAGCAGTAGACTATGTATCTAAGTGGGTAGAGGCCATAGCATGTCCAAATAATGATGCCAAGACAGTCATTAAGTTCCTTCATAGACATATCTTTACTAGGTTTGGAACACCTCGTGCTATAATTAGTGATGAAGGGACACATTTCATTAATAGAGCTATGGAGAGGGTGTTGGCTAAGTATAATATTAGACATAGAGTAGCCACCCCTTATCACCCACATTCGAATGGACAAGCTGAAATTTCAAATTGGGAGATTAAAAACATTCTAGAAAAAGTGGTCAAACCCAATAGAAAAGATTGGTCGTTTAAACTCGAGGATGCACTTTGGGCATATAGAACTGCATATAAGACACCCCTAGGTATGTCTCCTTATAGACTTGTGTATGGCAAAGCATGTCACTTACCATTCGAATTAGAAATTAAAGCATTTTGGGCCCTAAAAGAGTTGAATTATTGCGTGACCGATGCGGGAACATTGCGGTCTTTGCAATTACATGAGCTTGATGAGCTTAGACATATGTCCTATGAAAATGCTAAAATGTATAAGGAAAAGACCAAGATTTGGCACGACAGTAGACTTAGGATTAAGGACTTTAAGAAAGGCCAGCTTGTCTTATTATTTAACTCACGGTTGAAATTATTTCCAGGCAAACTTAAGTCCAGATGGTCAGGTCCTTTTGTGATAACTAACGTGTTTGTTCATGGTGCAATCGAGATTAAGAACCTGCAGCAAGGGCAACCGTTCATGGTTAATGGTGCAAGATTGAAGCATTACTATGAGGAAGGAGATGTGAAGACTCTCTCGGCCTTCCTCTTGACTGAAACGTGAAAATAAGAACAAGAGAGGACGAGTGATCACTGTGCTCGTCCATGCGAGGCTAATGCCTTAGTTTATTTTTTGCTATTTTTTCGGTTACTGTTTGTGTATATTCTTGTGTGATTTTAATTACGAATTTGATGTTAATTTTATTTCTTTTTGTAGGGAATCGATAGAGGAAATCAAGGAGATGAAATCAAGATAAAAAATCGAGGGAGATATTGAGCCAAATCAAAGATTCAGTTGAGAAGATATTAGCATTTGAAACGGCAAAATCTCCAACGGTCACTAAAATTGCGCTGGATTTGCAAAATCCGCAACGGAAATAGCCGTTGGGATTTCCATCATTACTTATAGCCGTTGGAAGTGCGCTGATCCGTACGCTTCTCCCATTCTCTGAACTCCAAGAAATCTGTCTTTCTCTTCATCTGCAATTCCTCTTTCCAGATTCCCACGATTCAACAATGGTGCTAACGAGAGCTGAAAGGTCTGCGTCCAAGAAGAAGGCCGACGACGCTGAAATTGCTGCGAGGGAAGCACTTCTTGCCCTTGCAGATGCTGAGGCTGCGCGCACTGAACGACTCCCCAAGCTGCCTATCCGCAAGAAGAAGTGGAAGGTGGTTACGGAGATCCCTGCTGGACCCTCTGAACCCGCAGGAACGCCCAAGAAACGCAGGTGGAGTATGGCTGTGGCCGAAGAAGCGAGCAAGAAAAAGACTCCCTCTGTGGAGAGTCAAGAAAGTGGCCGTCGGTCACACGAGTCAGCCAAGCAAAGCTCTTCGCCATCTCCACCGCGCAAAACCCTGAGCTTTCTCCATCGCCGCAGAGCTCTGAACACACTCCACCGACGCAGAGCCCTGAAGCATCACCCATCTCCCCGCAGCCTGATCCCGAATTTCCATATGGAGAGCGTCAAGAATCGACGCAGGGGAGCGAGGAAGCTGAAGAAGAAGAGGTCTTCTCTCCTTTGAGGGAAGCCAGCCCTGAGAGCCCTGCACAGAGGGATGATTCAATGGACGAGACATTGGGGGATTGCCTCCAGCAGATCACAACAAAGGCAAGATTGAAAAAGAAGGCCGCCAAGGTTGTCAAGGCCAAACGGCCAAAAACAAAAAAAAAGTCCAAGAAAAAGAAAACCAGGGGTGAGCCTTCATCAAAGAAGGGGAGTGATGAGCCGTCTCTGAAGAAGCTCAAGATTGAGGCTGCTGAGTCAGCCAAACCGAAAGACAAAGGGAAAGCCAAGCTGTACCCTAAAGATGAGCCTCAATCAGTGAGGTATGTGTCCTCTGATGCTGAGTCCAGAGGCACTGAGCTGAGGAAGAGGGAACTGCTGCACGAGAAGGGATTCCTCGACGCACTCGCTGACCTGCCGCAATTCTTGCGCGCAGGGATCACGAATCACGGCTGGGAGGAGCTGTGCAGACCACCCAATCCCGCCTATTCCAGCATGGTGTATGATTTTTACGCCAATTTGATGAATCCTGAGGATGGCCTGTCTGTGGTCAGAGGGGTTGAGGTGGACTTCTCAGCGAAGGCGATCAACGAAGCCTATGGCCTCAAGGGTCAAAAACACACTGATTATGCAAGGATCGTTGATGAGCCAACAGAAGCTGTCCTGGAGGAGGCAATTCGGATCATTGGCCAGCCAGAGGCCTCGTGGACAGTATCGCGCAATGGGAGGCACACTCTCATGAGTGCTAACCTCACAGCTAAGGCGGCTGTCTGGTTTTCCTTCGTGCGGAGGAAGCTGTCCCCAGTGACCCATGAGACCACCATCAACCAAGGCAGATCGCTGCTGGTCTACGCGATCATGAGAGGCCTTACAATCAACGTTGGCGAGGTCATTGCAGCTTCAATCGCTGACTGCGCCAAGAAGGGTAAGGGTCCACTTTTCTTTCCTAATACAATTACTAAGCTCTGTTTACGTGCAGGGGTCCCAATCGAGCGAATGGAAAGGCAGCTGGCCTACACGGGGCACTTGGAGCTTCCTACAGGCTTGAGGATGCGAAGGAAGGGGAACATGGAGTTCGAGCTGGATGGCCTGGCTGCTGCTCAGTCTCTGTCCATGGCCTGCCTGATGGATCTGCAGAAGAGGATGGCTCAATGGGCCACATATGCGCAGGCAAGGGACAAGGAGGTCGCTGACCAATTGGGCTGCCTCTTCCCTGAGTTCCCCACGAACCTACTGACTCCATGGGCGCCTCCCAGACCAAGAAGGGATGATGATGAGGAAGACATCTGAGTGCTAGTTTGAGAAGCACTAAAGGGAGTATTTCTGATCCCTACAAGAAAAAAAAACAAACTGCTTTTCGTTGAACCATGAGAATTTGGCTGTTTTGAGTTAATAGTTTGATCTGTTTTAGTTCTTTAGTTTTAGTATTTAAATTTGTTTAGTGTAGTCTGATGGTAGCTGATTAGGTAGATTAGATTAAGTTTCCTTTTTGTATAGCTTATATAACTGGAAAAAGCATGCATAGGGGCCTTAATCACTGGTATATCTGCCCTGTATCCCTTGCGAAATAATTGCAGAATCCGCAATTTTTATTAGTAAATGCATGTTTTTGACTGACTGTTTAGCTAGGCTGGTTCTGTTTAAATTTTGTCTTTTGCTGCTATCTGGAATGCCTTATATAGCCTATCTAAAAGCATGCTGGATGAGTGTCATAGGACACCTTTGATAGTTTAAATTACCCTCTTAAAAGTGCTCAGCATGCAGAGCTTTAAGTCCTTACCTGACTGTTTTTATAAATTTCTGCTGCTGTGATGTTTGTTTTTAAAATGTTCTGTCTATGCCTAGGGCTTTTAGATTCTCTTTGTTTTACCTTAGACTAGATGCTTCTAGGACAAGTTTGGGGGTGTGCCACCTCAGACACTCATTGGGGACAATGAGTAGTTTCAGTTTGGGGGAGGCCACCCTAGGCCTAGGAACATTCCTCTCTCCCTTAAAGCATAAGCATTCTTCTTCTCCTTTACAAAAAAAAAAATGAGCTGAAAAAACAAATGAAAAATAGAATAAAGAGGGGTGTCTCTCTTAAGTTGCTGAGTAATCAGTGCCAAGTGTGTAACCCACAAGTGGCATTGCATCAAAAGGCAACCAAAGGAGAGGCTCCACCTAAGTAAAAAAAAAAAAAAAAAAAAAAGGAAGAAATAGGGAAGAAGAATGTATACCTAGGAGTTGCAGCTTTGTGGCTTAGATGTCCTGAATAAAAAGAACTCTGATCCTCAATTAGCTGAGCACAAAGTTGTAACTTGTAGGGTTGTTTAGGGAGATGAATGTATGTCCAATGTAGTGATGCCAGGGTTTAGGTTGTTCTCTAAAAGTACTACTGTCACTGTTAATACTAAGACTGGCATGACTCTAAGGAATCCTCGGTAGCTCAAAAGTAAAACTAGAAGCATGTACTGAGTCTGGGGTAAAGCTAGGTAGAATTTGAAACCTTAGGGATAGTTGCACGATATGACAGAAGCAAGTAGATCAGCTGTAAGGAGTTAATGAAACAGTAGGAGCATTAGGCGTGCGAAGTCAGAAGAAGCTAGATAAGAGGATAATTGTAAACTTAGAAGTGTGTCACAGGACAGCACTGCTATAGATAGGAAGTTAGGGGAGTCAGTAAGTGGTTAAAGAGGATGAAACAGCAGCCTAAGCAAGTCCTTAGATTGCTCGAGGACGAGCAAAACCTTAAGTTTGGCGGTGTGTTACGTCTCCAAAAGTGACCTTTTTAGGACTTATTTATCTTAAAAAGATGTACACTCTTAGGGGTTTTTGATAGGATTTAGCTTAAACCTATGCTTATATATGAGAATTAGAAGAAGGTAGCTAAATTAGGACTTGTGTGCAAAAGGAAAGAAAAGGGTTGAAAAACGAAGTCAAAAGAATGAAAAATGTTCATTGCGGCAGCATTGCGGAAACATTGCTAAAACCGCAATGTTTCAAGTGAAATCCGTAAGTTGACTGATCTTTTTCTGTTATTTTCCGTTATTTCAGGGATTCGTTCTTTCTCCTCCATCCATTTTTTAAGTACGACGTTGAGGATGGATGGTTCTCCTTGGCCCAAACACACCTGCAGATTACTATAAAAGGGGGTCAAAGTAGAGGGTTTGATCATCATCCGAAAGCGTAGAAGTCTCTTCGCAGCTCCATCTTTTCTCCTGTTTTTCTTCTCCGTCTGTTGGATTGAGAGGTTCAGCTGTTGGAATCGACAATCTGATAGGAAGATTGGATTCATCCAAGCAAGGCTATCCTTTCTCTCCCTTCAGCCGAGGCGTTTGCGACGAGGCGTTCAAGCTCAATTACTGTTTTCTGTCTTTTATTTCTCATTTCCAACTCTGTTTAGTTGTTGTTTCTTTTCTAGTGGCTAGTTCATTTCATTTCGTTGCTTTCTATCTTTATGTTATTCACTTTAAGCTTCCCCTTGTTCATTCAAACAATTAAGTAATCAAAGTACAATTCATTATTTCATAGTTTCTTATCTTTGCTGCGTACTGTTTTGCCTTGCTGTTTTAAGTTTATTTCTCTTCTGAGCATGTCTACTTCATCCCTTATTTCTGTTCTTTCTATATCCATGAGTAACTAAGTCACATAGGGGCATGCTAATGACAATCCTATAGGCTAAAAAACATGAACCAAGCATGTAGGATAGCTCTCGAAGCATTGATTGTATGTAAGCTTCATCCCACGGGCAATTTCGATTGGCCATCCATTTTGTCCAAAGAACTCCTAACCTATGGAAGGAGTAAGAGTTCAGAGTCATACACTCATGCTAGCCTTTCAAGGTAGCCAGAAAACGACCTAGGAATAGGCGTTTTCCTAGTACAAACCATATCTCTCTGTTTTAACAAGATGCTTAAGACCTTACTTGGACATGAGTAAACTAAAGAATCTAATGCATGAAATCGGAAGATACATGAGATTGAGTTAGTTTGATGCATAGAGAGTTGATCCAATGCTTGAGAATCGTATGAAAATGCCTATAGGGGAGTCATTAGTAGCCCTTGTTTCTTCATTTTACACACTTTCGCTGTTAGTCACATTGCGGTAGAATTGCTGTTTCCGCAATTCTGCTAAGTTAAAAATTCTGGTTAGCTATTTTCCTCTTCCTTTATCAATCTCTTCTCGTTTTATTTGAGTTTATCTTTGACTTGCACTTGTTTATGTTGCTACCCTCTACATATTCCTTAGAAATTAGACAATTTAAAACCAATTCTACCCCATCAAATCCACCCATTCTTGCTTAACAATACACTTCACGAGTAGCTAATAATAAATCTCTGTGGGAAAACGAATGAAAAAATACTTACTACTTGCTAACAAGATCATGTATGCTTGCATGTTCTGAGTGCTCTCTCTCCCTTATTGCTATTTATTTCACACATTGAGCACGCAACAGGAATTTTCTATCAAACATGCTTTTCTATTTTTTTTTTTACAATTAGGCTAAGCACATGCTTTCTCAATTAACTAACCACTAACTCTCATGCAACAAGCTACCTATGGGTGCCTTTCGGGGTGACAACGAGAATTAGAGCAACATGCGATTTTTCGAGCCTACGGAATCTAGGAAAGAGTTGCTAAGTGCTCAATATGTGCAAGGGAGCAACAGAAAATTTTTTAAAATTTTTGACATGAACCTAATAAACACAAAACTCATGCAAAAACTCGATTACGAACATGCTCAAATTTCCAACATGCGTTTCCTAGGCTATCATCGTCAGAAAACAGTAAACAGAGTCCCAAGCACTTCAATATCAAAATAGCACTTCTCAACAAACTACACATGCATATCCATCAGACCATCTCCACCCCCAACTTCAAAATATGGCATTGTCCCCAATGCCAACCAGTCAGATATACAAAGTAAAAGGGAAGAAGAAGTACACTTCCCTGACTCTTTGTGAAGCTGGCGAGGGCGAGGAAGCGGCGCACAAAAGCATCAGAGCCCAAAATTGTCTTTTCTTCCTCGATTCCTAAAAAAAACAGCAAGCAAATTAAAACTAAGTTAATCTAAAAAGCAATAAAACAAAAAACAACAACTAAACTAAAGCATAAAAAACTGTCCATCGCTCGGGTGCCTACGAGAAGCGCAGAATTTTTAAAGTCGTTTGCTCGACTGAATTCTCTCCACAGACTCATCCATAGTCTGTAAGTGCAGGGGACGATCCAGACTTGTCCACGTCCACACCTTTCCTGCAATCAAAATTAAGAACATTTTGCACTCTTCGTGCCGCAAGCACGTGAATATCAGAATTATTAGTCCAAAAACCAGCAGTATCATCCATCAAATTTAAATCAGATTTCCTAACCGAGACATGGGAACCATCCCTCAAGCGCGAGGGTAGACTCCCATTCCCGTCATGCTCGATCACGACAGATACATTCTCAGCAGATTTCCTATTAAATAATGAAAACTCATGCAAAATATCATCAAACTCTAACGAAACGACGCCCTTAAACACATCGATTTTGACCCTAGTGGTCTTAAGAAAAGGGCGTCCTAACAACATAGAGGACGATGCATGCGATGACTTTTCATTCATGTCTAACACAAGGAAATCAGCGGGGAACATCATATCCCCAACTCTAACCAGAACATCTTCTACTTTCCCCCTAGGACATATGCTTGACCCATTAGCCAACTGGACAGACACGTTACACTCATGCAATTCATTTAAATTTAAATCAAGGAACAGTGCATAAGACATAACATTCACAGAGACTCCTAAGTCTAACATGGCATTATGAACTACCTTACTACCTATCATACACGGGATAGTAAAGGTACCTGGATCGTTGCACTTTGCAGGCAACGTACCTGGGAGTATAGCAGAAACGTTCTCTTTTCTCATCTCAGTCCCTCTGGACTTCCTTTTCTTCGTGCACCAGCTCCTTAGAAATTTCGCATACTTGGGCACTTGACTGACTGCCTCTAGGAGCGGGATATTTACCATCACCTTCTGGAAGGTACGAAGGACCTCCTCGTCATCGGATTCCAAAGTAGGCTTCTGTTGCGTGCTCAGTGTAAAAGATAAATAAGCAATAAGGTAGAGAGAGCACTTAGAACATGCAAGCATACATGGTCTCACAGCAAGTAGTAAGTATATTTCATTCGTTTTTTCCACAGAGACTTATGTTTAGCTATTCGCGAAGTGTATTTGTTAAGAAAGATGGGGTGGATTTGAAGGGGTAAAATTGGTTTTTAATTATCTAATTTTTGCTGAATGTGTAAAGGGATGCAACATAAACAAATTAAAGTTGAAATCAGACTCAAAGGACAAGAGATGGAATTGATAAACGAAGAAGAAAACAGCTAAACAGAATGATAAAATGGCAGAATTGCGAGGACCGCAATGTTACCGCAATTGAATAACAGCGAAAGTGTGTAAATGGGTGAATTAAAGGCTACTAATGACTATCCTATAGGCATTTTATTACGATTCTCAAGCACTGGATCAACTCTCTATACATCAAACTCACTCTATCTCAAGTATCGTCCGATTCCATGCATTAGAGTCTTAAGTTTACTCGACTTCAAAGTAAGGTCTTAAGCATCTTGTTAAAACAGGAGTGTGTAGTTTGTACTAGGAAAACGCTTATTCCTAAGCCGTTTTCTGATTACCGTGAAAGGCTAGCATGATTATATGACTCTGAACTCTTACTCCTTCCAGAGGTTAGGAGTTCTTTGGACAAAATGGATGGCCAATCGAAATTGCCCGTGGGATGAAGCTTACATACAAACAATGTCTCGAGAGTTAACCTACCTACTTGGTTCACGTCTTTTAGCCTATAGTTCTGTCACTAGCATGCCCCTAAGTGACTTAGCTACTCATGGATATATGGAGAACAGAAAGGGTAGATAAAACAGACATGCTTAGAAGAGAAATGTGCTTAAAACAGCAAGACAAAACCGTAGCAGAAAAAGGTGGAAACTGTGAAATGCAGAATTGTACTTTGATTACTTTGAGTGTTTGAACGACAAAGGAAAGCTTTGAAAGAAATGATTCCAAGACAGACAACAACGAAATGCAGTAAGTAAAACACTAAACTAGAACAACAACTAATCAAAGCTGGAAATGAGAAGAAAAAGACAGAAAAGCAGTAAAGGTTGCTTGAAAGCTTCGTTGCAGTCGCCTCGAATGAAAGGGATGAGAGGTCAGCCTTGCTTGGATGAATCCAATCGAGAGAGAAGAAGAATCTCCTCTCCTTCCTATCAGATTATCGATTCCAACAGCTGAGACTCCCACTCCAACAGACGGTAAAGGAAAACAGAGAGAAATGATGGACTGCGAGAAGACTTCTGCGCTTCGAATGATTCTCAAACCTCCGACTTTGGCCCCCTTTTATAGTAGTTTGCAGGTGCGTTTGGGCCAAGGAGAACCATCAATCTTCAACGTCATATATCAGAATGGATGGAGGAGAAAGAACGAATCCCTGAAATTACGGAAATTAACAGAAAAAGATCAGTCAACTTACGGTTTTCACTTGAATAATTGCGGTCACCGCAATGTTTTCGCAATTCATTCGCAATGCTCATTTTTTCATTCTTTTCCTTCGGTTTTCAACCCTTTTTCTACCTATTGTACATAAGTCCTAGATTAGCTACCTTCTTCTAATTCTCATATTAAAGCATAGGTTTAGGCTAAATGCTTATCAAAAACACCTAAAAGTGTACATCTTCTTAAGCTAAATGGGTCCTAAATAAGTCACTTTCAGAGACTTAACACACCCCCAAACTTAAGGTTTTGCTTGTCCTCAAGCACACTAAGGACTTACTTAGGCTTGTTATTTTATCTTCTTTGACCACTTACTGACTCCCCTATATCCCTATCTCTAGCAGTGCTGTCCTGTGACACACCTCTAAGTTTAGAACTAACCTCTTATTAAGCTTCTTCTGACTTCACCTGCCTACTATACCTGCTGTTTTTATTAACCCCCTACTACTGATCTAGCTACTTTTATAATATCATGCCACTATCCCTAAGGTTTCAAATTCTACCAAGTTTTACTCCAGACTCAGTACATGCTTCTAGCTTATTTTTAATGTGTCTAGGATTCCTTAGAGTCATGCCAGTTTTAGTATTAACAGTGACAGTGGTACTTTTAGAGAACAACCTAAACCCTGGCATCACTACATTGGATATACATTCATCTCCCTGGACAAACCTAAAAGCTACAACCTTGTGCTTAGCTCATTGAGGATCAGAGTTCTGTTTTTTTTATTTTTTTTTTTTTTTTTTTTTTTTTTTTTTTTGAATAGGACATCTAAGCCACAAGATTATAACTCCTAAGCATACATTCTTCTTCCCCTATTTCTCCCTTTTTCCTTTTTTACTTAGGTGGCGTCTCTTCTTGGGTTGCCTTTTAATGCAATGCCACTTGTGGTTTACACACTTGGCACTGATTACTCAGCAACTTGAGAGAAACTCCCCTCTTTATTCTATTTTTCAATTTTTTTTTTTTTCAGTTCATCATTTTTTGTAAAGGAGAAGAAGAATGCTTATGTCCTAAGGAAGAGAGGAATGTTCCTAGGCCTAGGGTGGCCTCCCCCAAACTTAAACAACTCATTGTCCCCAATGAGTGTCTGAGGTGGCACACCCCCAAACTTGTCCTAGAAGCATCTAGTCTAAGGTAAAACAAAGAGAATCTAAAAATCCTAGGCATAGGCAAAACATTCTAAGAGCAATTATTCCAGCAGCAGAAAATTTGAACATAACAGACAGTTTAAGGACTGATGGTTTATGCATGCTGAGCCCTATTCAGAGGCTAATTTAAACAATCAAAGGGTGTCCTATGACACTCATCCAGCATGCTTTAAGACCAGCTATATAAGGTAGTCATGCTAGCAGCAAAAGATAGAATTTTAACAGATCTCAGCCTAACTAAACAGACAGTCCAAAACATGCAATCAGGCACAAAAATTGCGGGAACCGCAATTTTTTCGCAATTCAATCAGGGCAGATATAACATCGATTTAGGCCCCTAAACATGCTTTTTCCAGTCACTTTAAGCTCGACAAAAATAAAACTAAATGAACCTACCTAGGCAGCTAATATCAGACTATCCTAAACAAAAGAAAAAACATAAAACTAAACATAAAAAACAGAGCAAAAATTGAGCATAATTCACATTGTCTATCAGAAAGCAGAAAATTGTTTTTGTTTTCTAAGGGAACAGCAATACTCCCTTCAGTGCACTTCAAACCAGCACTCAATTCTCGTCATCCTCATCAGGTTGTCTTGGTCTTGGGGGCACCCATGGAGTTAGAAGATTGGTAGGGAACTCAGGGAAGAGGCACCCCAGCTGGTCTGCAACTTCCTTGTCCCTCGCCTGCGCATAAGTGGCCCATTGAGCCATTCTTCTCTGCATATCCATTAAGCAGGCCATGGATAGAGACTGTTCAGCAGCCAGCCTATCCAGTTCAAACTCCATATTCCCCTTTCTTCTCAGCCTCAGGTTAGCAGGCAGCTCCAAATGGCCTGTGTAAGCCATTTGCTGCTCCAAACGCTCGGTGGGGACTCCTGCAAGCAAACATAGCTTGGTTATGGTATTAGGGAAAAACAGTGGTCCCTTACCTTTCTTGGCGCATTCAGCAATGGCCGCAGTGATGACTTCTCCCACGTTAATCGTGAGACCTCTCATGATCGCATACACCAGCAGCGATCGGCTCTGGTTTATTGTTGTCTCGTGAGTCATCGGGGACAATCTCCTTCGCACGAACGAAAACCAAACAGCTGCCTTAGCCGTGAGGTTGGCACTCATGAGAGTGTGCCTCCCATTGCGTGACACGGTCCAAGAAGCTTCAGGCTGGCCAATAGTCCGAATGGCCTCTTCCAAAACTGCCTCAGTAGGCTCATCGACAATCCGTGCATAATCTGTATGAGTTTGGCCCTTGAGACCAAAGGCTTCATTGATGGCCTTGGCTGAGAAATCTACTTCTACCCCTCTGACCACAGACAGGCCATCCTCAGGGCTGAGCACATTGGCGTAGAAATCATACACCATGCTCGTGTATGCTGGATTAGGCGGTCTGCAGAGTTCCTCCCAGCCGTGGTTGATCACCCCTGCGCGCAAGAACTGCGGCAGGTCAGCAGGTCGGTCGAGGAAGCCTTTCTCGTGCAGCAACTCCCTCTTCCTTAACTCAGCACCCCTGGATTCAGAATCAGATGAGACATACCTCACTGACTGAGGCTCGTCTTCAGGGTAGAGCTTGGCCTTCCCCTTATCTGTTGGCTTGGCTGACTCGGCAGCCTCAACCTTGAGCCTTTTGAGTGATGGCTCCGTGCTTTCTTTGTCTGCTGAAGGCACTCTCTTGGCCTTCTTCTTCTTCAGCTTCTTGGATCTCTTGGCCTTGACAATCTTGGCCTTCTTCTTCTTCTTAATGTTGATCTGCTGGAGGCATGCCCCCAACGTCTCCTCCATGGAATCATCCTGCTGTGCAGGAACATCAGGGCTGTCTTCCCTCATGGGAGAAAAGACTTCGTCTTCCCCAGCATCGTCACTGCCCTGCGTGGACTCTTGATAATCCCCGTATGGGAATTCAGGATCAGGCCGTGGAGAATTGTGCAATGGCGTGGGATTGTGCTCTGCTGATGGTGTCTGCGCAGAACTCAGTGGCGAAGACGACAGTTCAGGACTCTGCGCTGCTGCAGGTGTCGGGTCAGAACTCTGAGGTGCTGGAGACAACTCGGAGCTCTGTGCAGGTGGTGACGACTCTGCGCTTGGCACTGGTTCAGATGGTGAAGGGCTGTGCGCAGGTGATGCGGATGGCGACGAACCTTCTTTGGCTGACTCGTGGGATGCACGATCAGTTTCTTGACTCTCCACAGAGGGAGTCTTTGCTGTGCTTGGTTCGGCGGCCATCTCGACACTCCACCGGCGTTTCTTGGGCGTGCCCGCTGGCTCAGATGGTCCAGCAGGGATCTCAGTGACAACCCTCCACTTCTTCCTACGGATAGGAAGTTTAGGAAGAGGTCCGGTGCGAACGGCACCATCATCTGCAAGGGTGAGAAGTGCTTCCCTCGCAGCCGCTTCAGCTGCGTCATCAGCCTTCTTCTTGGCTGCGGATCTTTCAGCCCGTGTGAACACCATCGTCGAGTCTTGGAGATCTTGAGAGAAGAATCAAAGATGAAGAGAATCTCAGAGTTCTTGGAAATCAGAGAATGAGAGAATCGTATCGATCGAGCGCTTTCCAACGGATATAAAGGCAACGGAAAAATCCCAACGGCTCTTTTTTGCGAATCCAGCAATTTCAGCGCAATTCCAGGGATATTTTTTCATCAAAATCTCAAACTTTGCTCGTCCGTATCTTTTATTTGGCTCAACCGTTTCTTGATTTTAAAAGCTGGATTTACTCTCCTTGATCCCCTCTTTCGAATCCCTGCAAAAACAAATAAAAAAAACATTAAATACGCAATTAAAATCACACCACAAAACATACAAACGATAATCGGAAAAACAGAAAAAAAATAAACTAAGGCATTGGCCTTGACTAAACGAGCACAGTAACCACTCGTTCTCTCTCGTTTTTAACTTCATGCTTCATGCAAGAGGAAGGCCGAGAGAGTCTTCACATCTCCTTCCTCATAATAGTGCTTCAATCTAGCACCATTTACCATAAAAGGCTGTCCTTGCTGCAAGTTTTTTATCTCTATCGCACCATGAACAAAGACATTAGTAATAACAAATGGACCCGACCATCTGGACTTTAGTTTGCCTGGAAATATCTTTAAACGTGAGTTAAATAATAGGACAAGTTGGCCTTTCCTAAAGTCTTTGATCCTAAGTCTACTGTCGTGCCATATTTTGGTCTTTTCTTTATACATTTTGGCATTCTCATAGGCCATATGCCTAAGCTCATCAAGTTCATGTAGCTGCAAAGTCCTCAGTGTCCCCGCATCCTTTACACAAAAATTCAATTCCTTCATGGCCCAAAATGCTTTGTTTTCTAACTCAAGTGGTAAGTGACAAGCCTTGCCATATACCAGCCTATAAGGAGACATACCTAGAGGTGTCTTATATGCTGTCCTATAAGCCCAAAGTGCATCCTCAAGCTTAAAGGACCAGTCTTTCCTATTAGGTTTGACCACTTTTTCTAGGATGTTCTTAATTTCCCTATTTGAAATTTCAGCCTGACCATTTGAGTGTGGGTGGTAGGGAGTGGCTACTCTATGTCTAATATTATACTTAGCCAACACTCTCTCCATAGCCTTGTTAATGAAATGTGACCCCTCATCACTAATGATGGCACGAGGTGTCCCAAACCTAGTAAAAATGTGCCTATGCAAGAAGTTAGTGACTGTTTTGGCATCATTATTAGGACATGCTTTGGCTTCTACCCACTTGGACACATAGTCCACTGCTACTAATATGTAAAGGTTACCTGATGATGGAGGGAATGGTCCCATGAAGTCAATGCCCCACACATCAAAGAGCTCCAACTCTAAGATGTAGGTGAGGGGCATCTCATCCTTTCGACTGAGGTTACCTGTTCTTTGGCATTCATCACAGCTGTGGGCATAGTTGTGGGCATCTTTGAAGATCGTTGGCCAGTAGTAGCCACTCTGAAATACCTTTGCAGCTGTTCTTTGGCCACCAAAGTGTCCACCATAAGGAGATGAGTGACAGTGCTGCAGCACAGACTTCGCTTCAGCAGCTGAAACACACTTCCTTAGCAAGCCATCAGCACACGTTCTGTAAAGTGTGGGGTCATCCCAGATGAATTTCCTTGCTTCATGAAGGAACCTCTTCTTCTCTTGTCCTCCCTTGAACACTGGCAATACCTGTGATGCACGGAAGTTAGCAATGTCAGCAAACCAAGGTTCCTCATCGTTATCACGATGAGCCAAAGCAAAGACATGTTCATCAATAAAAGCATCAGAAATTGCGGTCTCCGCAATTTTTTCGCAATTGTGCTGCAATCGAGACAGGTGATCTGCAACCACATTTTCACATCCTTTCTTGTCCCGAATGTCCAAATCAAATTCCTGCAGCAATAACACCCATCTAATCAATCTAGGCTTGGCATCAGCCTTCCTCATAAGATATTTCAAGGCAGAATGGTCAGTGTATACAATTGTCCTAGTGCCTACAATATAGTTTCTGAATTTTTCGCAAGCAAACACTACAGCAAGCATCTATTTTTCAGTAGTTGTATAATTACATTGAGCCTCATTCAAGGTCTTACTAGCATAATAGACAGGGTGTGTTAGCTTGTCAATCTTCTGTCCTAACATGATTCCTACAGCATAGTCACTGGCATCACATAACATTTCAAAGGGAAGATCCCAATTCGGTCCTACTATGATAGGGGCTGTGACTAGTGCTTTCTTAAGAGTGGTCCAAGCTACTACACATTCCTTAGAGAAGATGAAGGGTCTATTTAGCTCTAATAGCTCACACAGAGGCTTGGCTATCTTAGAAAAGTCCTTAATGAACCTTCTGTAGAAGCCAGCATGCCCTAAGAAGCTTCTAATGGCTTTGACATTCTGGGGCTCTACCAACTTCTCTATGATCTCAATCTTGGCCCGATCAACTTCTACACCTGCCCTTGACACTCTGTGTCCTAAGACAATCCCCTCATCTACCATAAAATGGCACTTTTCCCAATTTAGGACTAGGTTGGTCTCCTCACACCTAGCCAGGACTTGTCCTAAGTTTTCTAGACAGGTTTTAAATGAATCCCCAAAAACTGAGAAGTCATCCATGAATATTTCTATCATGGACTCATCCAACTCGGAGAAGATTGCCATCATGCACCTTTGGAAAGTTGCCGGTGCATTGCATAAGCCAAAAGGCATTCTGCGGAAGGCAAACGTTCCAAAAGGGCAAGTGAAGGTGGTCTTCTCTTGATCCTTAGGGTCTATAGTAATTTGATTATAGCCTGAATAGCCATCTAAGAAACAATAGTAGGCTCTACCAGCTATTCTGTCTAGCATCTGGTCAATGAACGGTATAGGGAAATGGTCTTTTTTAGTCTCTTTATTTAATTTTCTGTAATCCATACACACTCTCCACCCTGTGACAGTCCTTGTTGGAATCAGTTCGTGGTTCTCATTGACTACCACAGTTATTCCCCCCTTTTTAGGTACACATTGGACGGGGCTCACCCACTGGCTACTAGCTATGGGGAAAATCACTCCTGCATCTAACCACTTTATTATTTCTTTCTTCACTACCTCTTTCATAGAGGGGTTTAACCTACGCTGGTGATCTACTCTAGGTGTGTGCTCTTCCTCTAGTATAATTTTGTGCATGCAATAAGAAGGCCTAATGCCTCGAATATCAGCAATAGTCCATGCTATAGCCTTCCTATGTTGCTTAAGCAGTAAAATTAATTCACCCTCATGCTGTTCACTTAGTTTAGAAGAAATAATTACAGGCAGTGTATCATTATTTCCTAAATATGCATATTTGAGGTGAGTGGGTAGTGGTTTAAGTTCTAAAACAGGTGGATGCTCAATGGAGGGCTTTAACGGATTTACAGTTCTATCAGTTAAATCTATATTCATACATACATGCTGTGGGTTATCTACAGGCATATCCATTATGTCAGATATATTTAAGTCAGCTATATCTAATCCTACATATTCATTGGCATGTTTGGTTAATAATACATGCTCTAATTGTTCTTCCATTAAAGAATCAATAACGTCCATACTAGCACAGGATTCAAGGTCAGAGGGGTACCTTAAAGCTTTATATACACTAAACTTTACCTCTTCATCATGAACCCTCATAGTAAGCTCACCTTTTTGGACGTCTATAAGTGCCCTACCTGTGGCTAGAAATGGTCTACCTAGCAGGATGGGGACTTCCTTGTCTGCCTCATAGTCCAGGACAATGAAATCTGCAAGGAAAATAAATTTGTCAACTTTAACTAGAATATCCTCAATCTTACCTTCTGGATATGCGATGGATCTGTCTGCTAGTTGTAAAGTGACTGTGGTTGGACGTGCTTCTCCCATTCCCAACTGGCGGAATAGGGACAGGGGCATGAGATTTATGCTGGCGCCCAGGTCACAAAGCGCTCTGCCCACGTGCTTGCCTCCAAGTTCTACAGGTAAGGTGAAGGAACCAGGATCCTTCTCCTTCTTGGGCAGCTTGTTCTGGAGGATGGCACTGCACTCCTCGGTGAGGTTTACTGTTTCAAACTCACCAATTATTTTTTTGTTAGTAATAATGTCCTTCAAAAACTTTACATAAGAAGGCATAGACTGTAAAACTTCTACAAAAGGAATGTTAACATGCACTTGCTTAAGTATTTCTAAGAATTTATTAAAATGAACTTCCTGTTCTTGCTTCTTCTTAAGCCTTCGAGGGTATGGAGGTGGTGGCACATATGCAGGCACGTCAGGTCGCCTTATGACAGGTGGAGGTCTTGGAATTTCTTCTATCTCCTCAACAATTGGCTCTAGCCTGGCTCCTGATGTGCTAGTCGGTGGTGGACCTTGGTTTGGCAGAGACTCCAGTGGAGCACTAGACTCAGTGTTCTCTACTCTCTTTGGTGTGTCCTTTGTGTTGCTCACCAATGGTCTTCCACTCCTAAGTTCAATTGCTTGAACTTGCTCTTTGCCATCTCTCCTTGGTACCTCGGTGTCAGCAGGGAGTCTACCTTGGGGCCTACTTTTAAGTTCATTGGCTAATTGGCCTATTTGGTTTTCCAGGCTCCTAAGAGTAGCTTGCTGGCTCTGAAGAGTAGCATCATTCTTAGCTATGTATTCCTTGAGTAGGCTTTCTACAGAAGATCCTACAGGTTGATTGTAAGGTTTTTGGTACATTGACTGGTTATGTTGGGGAGTGAAACCAGGTGTTCCACTCGGTCTAGGTTGGTTAGAATTTTGGTTAGTGCTTTGTTGGCCACCCCATGACAGGTTAGGGTGGTTTCTCCAACCAGGGTTGTAAGTTTGTGAGTAGGGGTTATTCCTGGGCTGCTGCTGGCTTCCAACATAGCAGACTGAGGATGGATTCCCAGGGCAGTATTCATATGGGTGCCCTTCCCCACAGAATCCACAGATAGGTGCCTCGCCTTGACTTGGTTGGGTGCCCATTGACATGGCTGTGGCGGTATTGGCACTGGTTTGGAGATTGGCCTGAGCCATTTGCTTAACTAGGTTGGTCAGGGCATTTATTTGGGTGCTCATGGCGCTTAGAGCATCCTTGTCTTGAGCCCTAGTTGGCTCTACTGGATCATCTGACCACCTACAGGGAGATGTTGAGATCTTCTCCAAGATCTCATAAGCTTCATTGTAACTCTTGGACAACATGGAACCACCAGCAGATGAATTTAGAACTTGTCTGGTGCTGGGGTTGCATCCTTTGAAGAAGACTTCTATTTGGATACACCATGGAATGCCATGGTGTGGACATTTAATGAGAAGGTCTTTGAATCTTGTCCAAGCTTCGTGAAGGGACTCACTTGGAGCTTGTTTGAACTTTATGATATCATCACGAAAGGTTGAATTCCTATCTGGTGGGAAATATTTGACTAGGAATTTTTCTGCTAAATCTGTCCAATTGAGGACAGATCCTGAGGGTAAAGAATTTAACCATGTTTTGGCTTTGTCCCTTAAAGAGTAAGGGAAAAGATATAACCTCAGGGCTTCTTGGGAAACTCCAGGGATTAGGAATGTGTCACTAACTCCTAAGAAGTTCCTAAGGTGGTTATGGGGGTCCTCATTTTCTATTCCAAAGAATTGTCCCACAGTGGACAACATTTGGAACATCACTGGTTTTAACTCGAATGAGTTGGCAGTGATTTCAGGACGGATTATGCTGGGGTTCAGCTCCCCAGGCATAGGTACTAGGTATGAAAGGATGGCGCTATCCTTGTCATTCGCTATTTCAATGGGATTGCGAGTGACAGGCACCAGGTTTTGATTTACTCCAGCCATTTCTTCTTGAGGTAATTGCGGAGGAATTGTAGTTTCTGCAATGATTGGGGGTAAAAGGGTTTGTTTAAAGAGACGTTTCTTGGCTCTATTTCTAGCTTTAAATAATCTCTCGGGCTCAGGGTTGAACTCTAGATCACTAGATGGAGTCTCATTCATAAACTACCCTAAATGGTACCTGAAAAAGAAATAAAGATGGATCAAATTCAATGGAAAATAACTTGATGTTTCAAACTTAACAAACTTCGTTTTCACTTAAAATAAGTTCCCGGCAGCGGCGCCAAAAACTTGTTGCGTGCTCAGTGTAAAAGATAAATAAGCAATAAGGTAGAGAGAGCACTTAGAACATGCAAGCATACATGGTCTCACAGCAAGTAGTAAGTATATTTCATTCGTTTTTTCCACAGAGACTTATGTTTAGCTATTCGCGAAGTGTATTTGTTAAGAAAGATGGGGTGGATTTGAAGGGGTAAAATTGGTTTTTAATTATCTAATTTTTGCTGAATGTGTAAAGGGATGCAACATAAACAAATTAAAGTTGAAATCAGACTCAAAGGACAAGAGATGGAATTGATAAACGAAGAAGAAAACAGCTAAACAGAATGATAAAATGGCAGAATTGCGAGGACCGCAATGTTACCGCAATTGAATAACAGCGAAAGTGTGTAAATGGGTGAATTAAAGGCTACTAATGACTATCCTATAGGCATTTTATTACGATTCTCAAGCACTGGATCAACTCTCTATACATCAAACTCACTCTATCTCAAGTATCGTCCGATTCCATGCATTAGAGTCTTAAGTTTACTCGACTTCAAAGTAAGGTCTTAAGCATCTTGTTAAAACAGGAGTGTTTAGTTTGTACTAGGAAAACGCTTATTCCTAAGCCGTTTTCTGATTACCGTGAAAGGCTAGCATGATTATATGACTCTGAACTCTTACTCCTTCCAGAGGTTAGGAGTTCTTTGGACAAAATGGATGGCCAATCGAAATTGCCCGTGGGATGAAGCTTACATACAAACAATGTCTCGAGAGTTAACCTACCTACTTGGTTCACGTCTTTTAGCCTATAGTTCTGTCACTAGCATGCCCCTAAGTGACTTAGCTACTCATGGATATATGGAGAACAGAAAGGGTAGATAAAACAGACATGCTTAGAAGAGAAATGTGCTTAAAACAGCAAGACAAAACCGTAGCAGAAAAAGGTGGAAACTGTGAAATGCAGAATTGTACTTTGATTACTTAGAGTGTTTGAACGACAAAGGAAAGCTTTGAAAGAAATGATTCCAAGACAGACAACAACGAAATGCAGTAAGTAAAACACTAAACTAGAACAACAACTAATCAAAGCTGGAAATGAGAAGAAAAAGACAGAAAAGCAGTAAAGGTTGCTTGAAAGCTTCGTTGCAGTCGCCTCGAATGAAAGGGATGAGAGGTCAGCCTTGCTTGGATGAATCCAATCGAGAGAGAAGAAGAATCTCCTCTCCTTCCTATCAGATTATCGATTCCAACAGCTGAGACTCCCACTCCAACAGACGGTAAAGGAAAACAGAGAGAAATGATGGACTGCGAGAAGACTTCTGCGCTTCGAATGATTCTCAAACCTCCGACTTTGGCCCCCTTTTATAGTAGTTTGCAGGTGCGTTTGGGCCAAGGAGAACCATCAATCTTCAACGTCATATATCAGAATGGATGGAGGAGAAAGAACGAATCCCTGAAATTACGGAAATTAACAGAAAAAGATCAGTCAACTTACGGTTTTCACTTGAATAATTGCGGTCACCGCAATGTTTTCGCAATTCATTCGCAATGCTCATTTTTTCATTCTTTTCCTTCGGTTTTCAACCCTTTTTCTACCTATTGTACATAAGTCCTAGATTAGCTACCTTCTTCTAATTCTCATATTAAAGCATAGGTTTAGGCTAAATGCTTATCAAAAACACCTAAAAGTGTACATCTTCTTAAGCTAAATGGGTCCTAAATAAGTCACTTTCAGAGACTTAACAGCTTCGCAAGCCTACTCGAGAATGGTGGTCTGGTAACATCCTCAGGTACACTGAGCTTCTCATCTCTTTTCTCATTCTGAATCTCTGGAGCAGGCGGGGCGGATTTGTTCAGGCTGTCCGTAGCTTCCTTCACAGCTCTAGTGGAAAGTGATTTCCCACTCCGCAGCTGAATAACACTCACGTTTTCACATGAGTTGACTGTAGTTTGGGAAGGAAGCTTCCCCGAGCTCTTGCTCTCAATCTTACTGATAGACACCGCCATTTGTGTCAGCTGCTTGTTCAGATTCTGCAGCTCGGCCTTGTGAGAATTAAGCTCTTCTCGAGCTTCTTTTTGGAACTGGCTGGTGCTCGTCACGATGGTTCTGACCATCTCTTCTAGTGAGCTGGAGGAGCTCGAGGCTTGAGCCTGGGTGGAAGAATTAGGCCTATCCTGAGACTGGCCTTGGAAGCGAGATTGTCCTTCCCTGTTCCCGTAGCTAAAGTTGGGATGGTCGCGCCAACCGGGGTTATACGTGTTGGAATATGGGTCGTACTTCCTTGGGTTGGAAGCGTACCCCCCGATCGCGTTGACCTCCTCCGCCTCGCGGGTTCCTCCAACGATCTTTTTTCAGCATACTACCTATCTCGGCCACCTGGGCCTTCATCTCAATCAATTCATGGCTTTGAGTCACGCTATGGACTTGTCCTTGCCCCCAAATACCGAACTGCTGCGAGTTTGTTGCCATGTTTGCTATCAACTGTTTGGCCTCAACTGGGGTCTTGTCAATCAATGCCCCGCCGCTCGCTGCGTCAATCATTTGCCGGTCATGGGGCGTCATCCCCTCATAAAAATACTGTATGAGCAGTTGGTCGGCAATCTGATGGTGTGGGAAGCTCGCGCACAGGCGCCGGAAGCGTTCCTAGTATTCGTGCAGGGACTCACCCACGTCCTGGGTGATCCCATAAATCCTCTTCCGCAGTGTAGTGGCCAAGGATGCGGGAAAGTATTTTTCCAAGAATACCCGCTTCATATCCTGCCACGTGGTGATCGATCCGGAGGGCAGGTAATATAGCCAATCCTTGGCCTTGTCCTTGAGCGTGAAGGGGAATGCCCTCATGTTCAACTGCTCCTCCGTGACTCCCGCGGGCTTCATCCCCGCGCAGACGCAATGGAATTCCATCAGGTATTTGTTCGCGTCCTCACCTGCATTGCCATGAAAAGAAGGTAACTGATGAATTAAACCTGACTTTAATTCGAAGTTACCTGCTACCACGGGGTAGTTTATGCACAAAGGCTGCAGGTTCAGGTCTGGCGCTGCCAGTTGCTTTAGCGTCCGTGGCGCGTCACCTTGCGCCATCTCGTCAACCAAGAAGGGATTGCCTTCTTCTTCTTCAATCGGTCTCTGCCCCTCACGGGCTTCTCTCCTTAACCGCCGCTCCTCTCTGTCGATTTCTGGGATAAACTGCAATCCACTAACCTCAGAGGAACGGGTCATACACAAACAAAAATCCAAACATACAATTTACAACCAGAAAAAAAAAAATTCAGCCAACCATCAATCACTTAAATTCAAACTTCAATCATAATTTTAATCAAATTGCCTACTCCCCGGCAACGACGCCAATTTTGGTAACGATATTTTTGAACTATCGCTATAAACTCAAGCTGTCGAGGCTTGCCAAAATGTAATTTATAAGCCTATGACCAAGGCTTTGCAGCCAGTGGTAACAGGGTCGATCCAAGGAGTAGGTAGATTGAAATTACTAATGAAATTGGGATTTAATTAATTGATTGATTTTCGTAACGGGGGGATTTTTAGCATGCAAGGGAAATAATAATAAAGCTAACGGAAGAATAATAAGCAGAAAAACGCGTGCACGGTTTGGGAGTTTCGGGATTAATTGCTAGACAATTTCGGTTCATCATTTAATGCTAAATTCATGGTATTCAGTTTATTATGCACGCGGACGACTACCAGAGAAGCCCCAAAGTAGCCGACTCCATGGATTTTAATCAGACCACACAGTTCCAATTATACGTTATCCAAACTTACATTAAGGTGATCTGGCCTAAGATAAATCTAGACAGTCACTAGCTAACCGCGACGAACATTTAAGCGTGAATTCTAATTGCTAGTAGATTGCCCGCAAACGCTGTATGCAATCAACAACTATCCTACACAACTTAATACTTCGATTTAGTTTTATCTACCTGTGTTACTTAGTCGAGCAGTGAGAGGCACGACATCGCTACTCTTTAACATACACAACATGCAAGATGACTCGAGTGTCAATCGTCGAAATCTAACATGCGCGTTGGATTAAGCAAAGTAGATAAATGCAAATAAACAGAACCAATATGCATCATCAAAACGTAGATTATCAGAACCAAAATTGCTAACAAAATCTTCCTAAACTATTCCCAAACCGTTCACCCTTACCTTAGCCGCTCATGGCGCGGTTTGTCAAATCCGCTCCAACCACGGCCATGGAAGGCGTCATCAGCGTATTACAAGGAAAGGGGAGCTCACTCGCATGCTGTTACGTCTCCAAAAGTGACCTTTTTAGGACTTATTTAGCTTAGAAAGATGTACACTCTTAGGTGTTTTTGATAGGATTTAGCTTAAACCTATGCTTATATATGAGAATTAGAAGAAGGTAGCTAAATTAGGACTTGTATGCAAAAGGAAAGAAAAGGATTAAAAACCGAAGTTAAAAGAAGGAAAAATGTGCATTGCGGCAGCATTGCGGAAACATTGCTAAAACCGCAATGTTTCAAGTGAAAACCGTAAGTTGACTGATCTGTTTCTGTTAATTTCCGTTATTTCAGGGATTCGTTCTTTCTCCTCCATCCATTTTGAAGTACGACGTTGAGGATGGATGGTTCTCCTTGGCCCAAACGCACCTGCAGATTACTATAAAAGGGGGTCAAAGTAGAGGGTTCAATCATCATCCAAAAGAGTAGAAGTCTTCTCGCAGCTCCATCTTTTCTTCTGTTTTTCTTTACTATCTGTTGGTTTGCGAAGTTTAGCTGTTGGAGTCGACAATCTGATAGGAAGGAAAGAAGATTCATCTTCTCTCCCGATTGGATTCATCCAAGCAAGGCTGATCTTTCTCATCCTTCAGCCGAGGCGGTTGCGACGAGGCGTCCAAGCTTAATTACCTGCTTTCTGTCTTTTATTTCTAATTTCCAGCTCTGTTTAGTTGTTGTTTCTTTTCTAGTGACTAGTTCATTTCATTTCGTTGTTTTCTGCCTTGATGTATTCACTTTAAGCCTTCCTTTGTTCATTCAAACAATTAAGTAATCAAAGCACAATTCTTCATTTCACAGTTTCTTCTCTTTGCTGCTACTGTTTTTCCCTTGCTGTTTGTCTTTAAATTTCTTCTAAGCATGTCTACTTCATCTCTTATTTCTGTTCTGCCTATATCCATGAGTAACTAAGTTACATAGGGGCATGCTAATGACAATACTATAAGCTAAAAAATATGAACCAAGCATGTAGGATAGCTCTCGAAGCATTGATTGTATGTAAGCTTCATCCCACGGGCAATTTCGATTGGCCATCCATTTCGTCCAAAGAACTCCTAACCTCTGGAAGGAGTAAGAGTTCAGAGTCATACACTCATGCTAGCCTTTCAAGGTAGCCAGAAAACGACCTAGGAATAGGCGTTTTCCTAGTACAAACCATAACTTTCTGCTTTAACAAGATGCTTAAGACCTTACTTGGACATGAGTAAACTAAAGAATCTAATCTATGGAATCGGAAGATACATGAGATTGAGTGAGTTTGATGCATAGTGAGTTGATCCAATGCTTGAGAATCGTGAGAAAATGCCTATAGAGGAGTCGTTAGTAGCCCTTGTTTCTCCATTTTACACACTTTCGCTGTTAGTAAAATTGCGGTAGAATTGCTGTTTCCGCAATTCTGCTAAGTTTAAAATTCTGTTTAGCTAAGTTCCTCTTCGTTTATTAATCTCTTCCCTTTTCATTTGAGTTTAACTTTGACTTGCACTTGTTTATGTTGCTACCCTTTACATATTCCTTAGAAATTAGACAACTTAAAACCAATTCTACCTCCTCAAATCCACCCATTCTTTCTTAACAACACATTTCACGAGTAGCTCATAATAAATCTCTGTGGGAAAACGAATGAAAAAATACTTACTACTTGCTATAAGATCATGTATGCTTGCATGTTCTGAGTGCTCTCTCTCTCTTATTGCTTATTTATTTTAACACATTGAGCACGCAACAAGTTTTTGGCGCCGCTGCCGAAGATTTATTTAAGTGAAAACGAAGTTTGTTAAGTTTGAAACACCAAGTTTATTGTCTATTGAGGCTGATCTATTCTCATTTCTTTTGTAGGTACTGTTTGGGTTGGTTTATGAATGAGTCTTCAAGTAGTGATCTGGAGTTCAACCCTGAGCCTGGGAGATTATTTAAGGCTAGAAATAGAGCCAAGAAACGTCTCTTTAACCAATCCTCTATACCTCCAATAATTGCGGAAACAGCAATTCCTCCGCTATTCGATCAAAAAGAAATGGACAGACCAGTCCCAAATCCGGTACCTACCACTCGCAATCCCATCGAAATAGCGAATGATAAGGATAGTGCCATTCTTTCCTACCTAGTACCTATGCCTGGGGAGCTGAACCCCAGCATAATCCGCCCTGAAATCACTGCCAACTCATTCGAGTTAAAGCCAGTGATGTTCCAAATGTTGTCCACTGTGGGACAATTCTTTGGAGTGGAAAATGAGGATCCCCACAACCATCTTAGAAACTTCCTAGGAGTTAGTGATACATTCATCATCCCTGGAGTTTCCCAAGAAGCCTTGAGGCTCTACCTCTTCCGTTACTCTTTGAGGGACAAGGCCAAGACGTGGTTAAACTCATTACCCTCTGGATCAGTCCTCAATTGGACAGACTTGGCAGAGAAATTCCTAGTCAAATACTTCCCACCTGATAGGAATTCTACCTTTCGTGATGACATAATCAAGATCAAACAAGCTGAAACTGAGTCTCTTCACGAAGCTTGGACAAGGTTCAAGGACCTTCTTCTCAAATGTCCACATCATGGCATCCCATGGTGTATCCAAATAGAGGTCTTTTTCAAAGGATGCAACCCCAGCACTAGACAAGTCTTAAATTCATCTGCTGGTGGTTCCATGCTGTCCAAGAGTTATAATGAAGCCTATGAGATCTTGGAGAAGATCTCAGCATCTCACTGTAGGTGGTCAGATGATCCAGTTGAGCCAACTAGAGCTCAAGACAAGGACGCACTCAATGCCATGAGTAGTCAAATAAGCGCCCTGACCAACCTAGTCAAGCAAATGGCTCAAGCCAATCTCCAAACAAGTGTCAACACCGCCACAGCCATGTCAATGGGCATCCAGCCAAGTCAAGGTGAGACACTTATCTGTGGATTCTGTGGGGAAGGGCACCTGTATGAATACTGCCCTGGGAATCCAGCCTCAGTCTGCTATGTTGGAAGCCAGCAGCAGCCTAGGAACAACCCCTATTCTAATACTTACAACCCTGGTTGGAGGAACCACCAAAACCTGTCATGGGTGGCCAACAAAATGCTAACCAAGCTCCTAACCAACCAAGACCGAGTGGAACACCTGGTTTCACTCCCCAACATAACCAATCCATATATCAAAAACCATACAACCAACCTGTAGGGTCTTCTGTAGAAAACTTACTCAAGGAATACATAGCCAAGAATGATGCCACTCTACAGAGCCAGCAACCTACTCTTAGAAGCCTAGAGAACCAAATAGGGCAACTAGCCAATGAACTCAAAAGTAGGCCCCAAGGTAGACTACCAGCTGACACTGAGGTACCAAGGAGAGATGGTAAAGAGCAAGTTCAAGCAATTGAACTTAGAAGTGGTAGACCATTGGTGAGCAACACAAAAGAAACACCAAAGAGAGTAGAGAACACTGAGTCTAGTGCTCCACTTGAGTCTCTGCCAAACCAAGGTCAACCATCACCAAGCACATCAGGACCAAGGCTGGAGCCAATCATAGAAGAGATAGAAGAAATTCCAAGGCCTCCCCCTATCCTAAGGCGACCTGAAGTGCCTGCATATGTGCCACCACCTCCATTTCCTAGAAGGCTAAAGAAAAAACAAGAACAGGAAGTGCACTTTAATAAATTTCTAGAAATTCTTAAGCAAGTGCATGTTAATATTCCTTTTGTAGAAGTTTTACAGTCTATGCCCTCTTATGTAAAGTTTTTGAAGGATATTATTACTAACAAGAGAATAATTGGTGAGTTTGAAACAGTAAATCTCACTGAGGAGTGCAGTGCCATACTCCAGAACAAGCTACCCAAGAAGGAGAAGGATCCTGGTTCCTTCACCTTACCTGTAGAGCTAGGAGGCAAGCACGTGGGCAGAGCTCTTTGTGACCTGGGAGCCAGCATAAACCTCATGCCCCTATCACTATTCCGCCAGCTAGGAATAGGAGAAGCACGTCCAACCACTGTCACTTTACAACTAGCAGACAGATCCATAGCCTACCCTGAGGGTAAGATTGAGGATATTCTTGTAAAGGTTGACAAGTTTATTTTCCTTGCAGATTTCATTATCCTGGATTATGAAGCAGACAAGGAGGTCCCCATCCTATTAGGCAGACCTTTTCTCGCCACAGGTAGGGCCCTTATAGATGTCCAAAAAGGTGAGCTCACGATGAGGGTTCATGATGAAGAGGTGAAATTTAGTGTATATAAAGCCTTAAGATACCCCTCTGACTCTGAATCTTGTGCTAGCATGGACATTGTAGACTCACTAATGGAAGAACAGCTGGAGCATGTATTATTGACTAAGCATGCTAATGAATATGTACAATTAGATGTAGCTGATTTGAATGTATCTGAGATCATGGATATACCTGTAAATAAAACACAGCATGTATGTATAAATAAAGACCTGACTAACAGATCCATGAATCCTTTAAAACCATCTATTGAGCATCCACCTGTCTTAGAATTGAAACCTCTACCCACTCACCTCAAGTATGCATATCTAGGAAGTAATGATACTTTGCCTGTGATTATTTCTTCTAAATTAAGTGAAAAGCATGAGGTTGAACTGATTTTATTACTTAAGCAACATAGGAAGGCTATTGCATGGACTATTGCTGACATTAGAGGCATTAGCCCTTCCTATTGCATGCATAAGATTATACTAGAGGAAGAACACACACCCCGTGTAGATCACCAACGTAGGCTGAACCCCTCTATGAAAGAGGTAGTTAAAAAGGAAATAATAAAATGGTTAGATGCTGGTGTGATCTTCCCCATAGCTAGTAGCCAGTGGGTGAGCCCTATACAATGTGTACCTAAGAAGGGGGGGATGACTGTGGTAGTCAATGAGAACAATGAACTAATTCCAACTAGGACTATCACAGGATGGAGAGTTTGCATGGATTATAGGAAATTAAACAAGGAAACCAAAAAAGACCACTTCCCTCTACCATTCATTGACCAGATGTTAGATAGGATAGCTGGTAGGGCCTACTACTGCTTCTTAGACGGTTATTCAGGATATAACCAGATCACTATAGACCCTAAAGACCAAGAGAAGACCACCTTCACTTGCCCTTTTGGAACTTTTGCCTTTCGCAGAATGCCTTTTGGCTTATGCAATGCACCGGCAACATTCCAGAGGTGCATGTTGGCAATCTTCTCTGATTTAGATGAGTCCATGATAGAGATATTCATGGATGATTTCTCAGTCTTTGGAGATTCATTTACAAACTGTCTAGAGAATTTAGGGCAAGTCCTGGCTAGGTGTGAGGAGACCAACCTAGTCTTAAATTGGGAGAAGTGCCACTTCATGGTGGATGAAGGGATTGTCTTAGGTCATAGAGTGTCTAGGGCAGGTGTAGAGGTCGATAGGGCAAAAATTGAAATAATAGAGAAATTGGTAGAACCTCAAAATGTAAAAGCCATTAGAAGTTTCTTAGGACATGCTGGCTTCTATAGAAGGTTCATTAAGGACTTTTCTAAGATCTCCAAGCCTTTATGTGAGCTTCTAGAGCTAAACAAACCATTCATTTTCTCTAAAGAATGTTTCCTAGCTTGGAAAACCCTTAAGGAAGCACTAGTCACAACACCTATTATAGTAGGGCCTAATTGGGATCTCCCCTTTGAGATGTTATGTGATGCTAGTGACTATGCTGTAGGGGTTATGTTAGGACAAAAGATTAACAAGTTAACACACCCTGTATACTATGCTAGTAAAACACTTAATGAGGCACAATGTAATTACACAACTACTGAGAAGGAGATGCTCGCTGTAATGTTTGCTTGTGAGAAGTTTAGGAATTACATTGTAGGCACTAGAACAATTGTGTACACTGACCATTCTGCTTTAAAGTACCTTATGAGGAAGGCTGATGCCAAGCCTAGGTTGATTAGATGGGTTTTGCTGCTGCAAGAGTTTGATCTGGACATTAGAGATAAGAAAGGATGTGAAAATGTGGTTGCGGATCATCTTCCTAGATTGCAGCATAATTGCGAAAAAATTGCGGAAACCGCAGTTTCTGATGCTTTTATTGATGAACGTATCTTTGTATTAACTCATCGTGATAACGATGAGGAACCTTGGTTTGCTGACATAGCTAATTTTCTTGCATCACAGGTACTACCAACTTTCAAGGGAGGCCAAGATAAGAAGAGGTTCCTTCATGAAGCAAGGAAATTCATATGGGATGATCCCACAATTTACAAGACATGTGCTGATGGTCTGCTCAGGAAGTGTGTTTCAGCTGCTGAGGCGAGGTCTGTGCTGCAGCACTGCCATACAGCACCCTATGGTGGACATTTTGGTGGCCAAAGGACAGCTGCAAAGGTGTTCCAGAGTGGCTACTATTGGCCAACGATCTTCAAGGATGCCCACAACTATGCCCACAGCTGTGATGAATGCCAGAGAACAGGTAACCTCAGTCGAAAGGATGAGATGCCTCTCACTTACATCTTAGAGTTGGAGCTCTTTGATGTGTGGGGCATCGATTTCATGGGACCATTTCCCCCATCATCAGGTAACCTTTACATATTGGTAGCAGTAGACTATGTATCTAAGTGGGTAGAGGCCATAGCATGTCCAAATAATGATGCCAAAACAGTCATAAGATTCTTGCATAGACATATTTTTACTAGATTTGGGACACCTCGTGCTATAATCAGTGATGAGGGGACACATTTCATTAACAAAGCTATGGAGAGAGTGTTGGCTAAGTATAATGTTAGACATAGAGTAGCCACCCCTTATCACCCACACTCGAATGGCCAATCTGAAATTTCAAATAGGGAGATTAAAAACATACTAGAAAAAGTGGTCAAACCCAATAGAAAAGATTGGGCGTTTAAACTCGAGGATGCACTTTGGGCATATAGAACTGCATATAAGACACCCCTAGGTATGTCTCCTTATAGACTTGTGTATGGTAAAGCATGTCACTTGCCATTCGAGTTAGAAATTAAAGCATTTTGGGCCCTAAAAGAGTTGAATTACTGCGTGACTGATGCGGGAACATTGCGGTCTTTGCAATTACATGAGCTTGATGAGCTTAAGCATATGTCTTATGAAAATGCTAAAATGTATAAGGAAAAGACCAAGATTTGGCACGACAGTAGACTTAGGATTAAAGACTTCAAGAAAGGCCAGCTTGTCTTATTATTTAACTCACGATTGAAATTATTCCCAGGCAAACTTAAGTATAGATGGTCAGGTCCATTTGTAATAACTAATGTGTTTGTTCATGGTACAATCGAGATAAAGAACCTGCAACAAGGACAACCATTCATGGTTAATGGTGCAAGATTGAAGCACTACTATGAGGAAGGAGATGTGAAGACTCTCTCGGCCTTCCTCTTGACTGAGACATGAAAACAAGAACGAGAGAGGACGAGTGATCACTGTGCTCGTCCATGCGAGGCTCATGCCTTAGTTTATTTTTTGCGATTTTCCGGTTACTGTTTGTGTATATTTTTGTGTGATTTTAATTATGTATTTGATGTTTATTTTATTTCTTTTAATAGGGAATCGATAGAGGGAATCAAGAAGATGAAATCAAGCTAAAAAGATCGAGGAGATATTGGGCCAAATCAAAGATACGGTTGAGAAAAGATTGGCATTTAAACGCAGAAAATCTCCAACGGTCACTAGAATTGCGCTGGATTTGCAGAATCCGCAACAAATAGAGCCGTTGGGATTTCCATCATTATTTATATCCGTTAGACGCACGTTGATCCGTACGATTTCCCCATTATCTGAACTCCAAGAAATATCTCTCCCTCTTCATCTGCAATTCTTCTTTCTAGATTCCCACTATTCAACAATGGTGCTAACGAGAGCTGAAAGATCTGCGTCCAAGAAGAGGGCTGACGACGCTGAAACTGCTGCGAGGGAAGCACTTCTTGCCCTGGCAGACGCTGAGGCTGCACGTACTGAAAGACTCCCCAAACTGTCGATCCGCAAGAAGAAGTGGAAGGTAGTTACGGAGATACCTGCTGGACCCTCTGAACCAGCAGGAACACCCAAGAAGCGCAAATGGAGCATGGCGGTGGCTGAAGAAACGAGCAAGCAAAAGACTCCCTCTGTGGAGAGTCAAGAAAGTGACCGTCTGTCACAAGAGTCAGCCAAGCAGAGCTCTTCGCCATCTCCAGCAGCGCGAAGCCCTGAGCTCCCCCCTTCGCCGCAGAGTTCTGAACACACCCCACCAGAAGAGAGCCCTGCAGCATCACCCACTTCCCCACAACCTGACCCTGAATTCTCATATGAAGAGTATCAATAATCGACGCAGGGCAGTGGGGAAGCTGAGGAAGAAGAGGTCTTCTCTCCTTTGAGGGAAGCCAGCCTTGAGAGCCCTGTGCAGAAGAATGACTCGATGGACGAAACACTGGGGGATTGCCTCCAGAAGTTGACAACCAAGGCGAAGTTGAAAAAGAAGAAGGCCGCCAAGGTTGTCAAGGCCAAACGGTCCAAGAAGTCAAAGAAAAAGAAAACCAAGAGGGCGCCTTCATCAGAGAAGGAGAGTGTTGAGCCGTCGCTGAAGAAGCTCAAGATTGAGGCTGCTGAGTCAGCCAAACCAAAAGACAAAGGGAAAGCCAAGCTTTACCCTGAAGATGAGCCTCAATCAGTGAGGTACGTGTCTTCTGACGCTGAGTCGAGAGGCATTGAGCTGAGGAAGAGGGAGCTGCTGCACGAGAAGGGATTCCTCGACGCACCTGCTGACCTGCCGCAATTCTTGCGCGCAGGGATCACGAATCACGGCTGGGAGGAGCTGTGCAGACCACCCAATCCAGCCTACTCCAGCATGGTGTATGACTTCTACGCCAATCTGATGAATCCTGAGGATGGCCTATCTGTGGTCAGAGGGGTTGAGGTAGACTTCTCAGCGAAGGCAATCAACGAAGCCTATGGCCTCAAGGGCCAAAAACACACTGACTATGCGAGGATTGTTGATGAGCCAACAGAAGCTGTCTTGGAGGAGGCCATTCGGATCATTGGCCAGTCAGAGGCATCATGGACAGTATCGCGCAATGGGAGGCACACCCTGATGAGTGCCACCCTCACAGCCAAGGCGGCTATCTGGTTTTCCTTCGTGAGGAGGAAGCTGTCCCCAGTGACCCATGAGACCACCATCAACCAAAGCAGATCGCTGCTGGTCTACGCAATCATGAGAGGCCTCACAATCAACGTGGGCGAGGTCATTGCAGCTTCAATTGCTGACTGCGCCAAAAAGGGTAAGGGACCACTCTTCTTTCCTAACACAATTACTAAGCTGTGCTTACGTGCAGGGGTCCCAATCGAGCGAATGGAAAGGCAGCTGGCCTACACGGGCTACCTGGAATTGCCTACGGCCTTGAGGTTGCGCAGGAAGGGGAACATGGAGTTCGAGCTCGATGGCCTGGCTGCTGCTCAGTCTTTGACCATGGCCTGCCTGACGGATCTGCAGAAGAGGATGGCTCAATGGGGCCACATATGCGCAGGCAAGGGACAAGGAAGTTGCTGACCAATTGGGATGCATTTTTCCTGAATTCCCCACGAACCTAATGACTCCATGGGCGCCTCCACGACCACGAAGGACTGATGATGAGGAAGACATTTGAGTGCTAGTCTGAGAAGCACTAAAGGGAGTATTTGCTGTTCCCTTAAATTAAAAAAAAAAAAAAAAACAATCAACCTGCTTTTTGTTGAACCATGTGAATTATGCTGTTTTGAGTTAATATTCTGATCTGTTTTAGTTCTGTAGTTTTAGTATTTAAATTTGGTTAGTGTAGTCTGATGATAGCTGAATAGGTAGTTTAGTTTAGTTTCATTTTTGTATAGCGTGGATGACTGGAAAAAGCATACACAAGGGCCCTGATCACTGATATATCTGCCCTGTATCTATTGCGAAATAATTGCGGAAACCGCAATTTTTATTAGTAAATGCATGCTTTTGACTGACTGTTTAGCTAGGCTGGTTCTGTTTAAATTCTATCTTTTGCTGCTATCATGACTACCCTATATAGCTTATCTCAAAGCATGCTGGATGAGTGTCATTGGACACCCTTTGATAGTTTAAATTAGCCTCTTAAAAGTGCTCAGCATGCATAGCTTTAAGTCCTTGCCTGCCTGTTTTTTTCAAAATTCTGCTGCTGTGATATTTACTTTTAGAATGTTTTGTATATGCCTAGGGCTTTTAGATTCTCTTTGTTTTACCTTAGACTAGATGTTTCTAGGGCAAGTTTGGGGGTGTGCCACCTCAGCCACTCATTGGGGACAATGAGTAGTTTAAGTTTGGGGGAGGCCACCCTAGGCCTAGGAACATTCCTCTCTCCCTTAAAGCATAAGCATTCTTCTTCTCCTTTTCAAAAAAAAAAAAAAAAAAAAAAAATGATGAGCTGAAAAAAATGAGAAATAGAATAAAGAGGGGTGTCTCTCTTAGGTTGCTGAGTAATCAGTGCCAAGTGTGTAACCCACAAGTGGCATTGCATCAAAAGGCAGCCAAAGGAGAGGCTCCACCTAAGTAAGAAAGAAAGAAAAAGGGAAAAAGTAGGAAGAAGAATGTATACCTAGGAGTTGCAACTTTGTGGCTTAGATGTCCTGATTAAAAAGAACTCTGATCCTCAATTAGCTGAGCACAAAGTTGTAGCTTGTAGGGTTGTTTAGGGAGATGAATGTATGTCCAATGTAGTGATGCCAGGGTTTAGGTTGTTCTCTTAAAGTACTACTGTCACTGTTAATACTAAGACTGGCATGACTCTAAGGAATTCTAGGTAGCTCAAAAGTAAAAACTAGAAGCATGTACTGAGTCTGGGGTAAAGCTAGGTAGAATTTGAAACCTTAGGGATAGTGGCATGATATGACAAAAGCAAGTAGATCAGTTGTAGGGAGTTAATGAAACAGTAGGCGTATTAGGCGTGCGAAGTCAGAAGAAGCTAGATAAAAGGATAGTTTTAAACTTGGAAGTATGTCACAGGACAGCACTGCTATAGATAGGAATGTAGGGGAGTCAGTAAGTGGTTAAAGAAGATGAAATAGCAGCTTAGGCAAGTCCTTAGATTGCTCGAGGACGAGCAAAACCTTAAGTTTGGGGGTGTGTTACGTCTCCAAAAGTGACCTTTTTAGGACTTATTTAGCTTAGAAAGATGTACACTCTTAGGTGTTTTTGATAGTATTTAGCTTAAACCTATGCTTATATATGAGAATTAGAAGAAGGTAGCTAAATTAGGACTTGTATGCAAAAGGAAAGAAAATGATTAAAAACCGAAGTTAAAAGAAGGAAAAATGTGCATTGAGGCAGCATTGCGGAAACATTGCTAAAACCGCAATGTTTCAAGTGAAAACCGTAAGTTGACTGATCTGTTTCTGTTAATTTCCGTTATTTCAGGGATTCGTTCTTTCTCCTCCATCCATTTTGAAGTACGACGTTGAGGATGGATGGTTCTCCTTGGCCCAATCGCACCTGCAGATTACTATAAAAGGGGGTCAAAGTAGAGGGTTCAATCATCATCCGAAAGCGTAGAAGTCTTCTCGCAGCTCCATCTTTTCTCCTGTTTTTCTTTACCGTCTGTTGGTTTGCGAAGTTTAGCTGTTGGAGTCGACAATCTGATAGGAAGGAAAGAAGATTCATCTTCTCTCCCGATTGGATTCATCCAAGCAAGGCTGATTTTTCTCATCCTTCAGCCGAGGCGGTTGCGACGAGGCGTCCAAGCTTAATTACCTGCTTTCCGTCTTTTATTTCTAATTTCCAGCTCTGTTTAGTTGTTGTTTCTTTTCTAGTGACTAGTTCATTTCATTTCGTTGTTTTCTGCCTTGATGTATTCACTTTAAGCCTTCCTTTGTTCATTCAAACAATTAAGTAATCAAAGCACAATTCTTCATTTCACAGTTTCTTCTCTTTGCTGCTACTGTTTTTCCCTTGCTGTTTGTCTTTAAATTTCTTCTAAGCATGTCTACTTCATCTCTTATTTATGTTCTGCCTATATCCATGAGTAACTAAGTCACATAGGGGCATGCTAATGACAATACTATAGGCTAAAAAACATGAACCAAGCATGTAGGATAACTCTCGAAGCATTGATTGTATGTAAGCTTCATCCCACGGGCAATTTCGATTGGCCATCCATTTCGTCCAAAGAACTTCTAACCTCTGGAAGGAGTAAGAGTTCAGAGTCATACACTCATGCTAGCCTTTCAAGGTAGCCAGAAAACGACCTAGGAATAGGCGTTTTCCTAGTACAAACCATAACTTTCTGCTTTAACAAGATGCTTAAGACCATACTTGGACATGAGTAAACTAAAGAATCTAATGCATGGAATCGGAAGATACATGAGATTGAGTGAGTTTGATGCATAGTGAGTTGATCCAATGCTTGAGAATCGTGAGAAAATGCCTATAGAGGAGTCGTTAGTAGCCCTTGTTTCTCCATTTTACACACTTTCGCTGTTAGTAAAATTGCGGTAGAATTGCTGTTTCCGCAATTCTGCTAAGTTTAAAATTCTATTTAGCTAAGTTCCTCTTCGTTTATTAATCTCTTCCCTTTTCATTTGAGTTTAACTTTGACTTGCACTTGTTTATGTTGCTACCCTTTACATATTCCTTAGAAATTAGACAACTTAAAACCAATTCTACCTCTTCAAATCCACCCATTCTTTCTTAACAACACACTTCACGAGTAGCTCATAATAAATCTCTGTGGGAAAACGAATGAAAAAATACTTACTACTTGCTATAAGATCATGTATGCTTGCATGTTCTGAGTGCTCTCTCTCTCTTATTGCTTATTTATTTTAACACATTGAGCACGCAACACATGCCAACAATGGCGGAGCTCCAAGGGAAATAGAGAAAAGTAGAGGAAGAAGAAGATGAAGAAGCCAAAAAATGGTGAAGAACTCCCCTCAAATGTGCAGAAAATCGTCCTAATAAGCTTCTGCAATCGTCCTAGCGTCGAGACGCTAGGCCAGCGTCTCGACGCTGTGCCCTAAGTTTTCCGCGCGCGCCTTCGATGGCGTCGCGACGCTGGGTCAGCGTCGCGACGCTGCCCCGATAAATTTCCTGCGCGCGCCTCCTCCGGAGCGTCTCGACGCGAAGCAGGGTCTCGACGCCAGGCAGCGTCGAGCTAGCGTCTCGACGCTATCACTCGACGCTAGCTCTCGGGTTTTTCCAGCGTCGAGCCAGCGTCTCGACGCTATAGCTCGACGCTGGCTCTCGGGTTTGGGGCTGAAACTTTGCCTCTCCAAGGCGGTTTTGGCCCGTTTCTTCACGGATCAAGTTCCCCTTTTCCCGATGCACTCCCGGGGTGTTAAAACTCCACTTTAAGCTCTCGAACGGGCCCAACGGACGCACGAGCTCTTTGCCGCATTTCTCCTACAAATGAGATATATTAACCAATTAAAAGCGGACTTAAGCTATAATTAGGAAGTATTTAATAGCTCCAAAATGCAGTTATCAATCCTCCCCTCGAAAGAAGTACCACCGAGCCTCCTGTTACGTCTCCAAAAGTGACTATTTTAGGACTTATTTGTGATAGAAAGTTGTGCATTTGTAAGTGTTTTTGGTAGGATTTAGCTTAAACTCGTGCTTATATATGAGAATTAGAAGAATGAAGCTAAATTAGGAATTATATGCAAAAGGAAAGAAAAAGAACCAAAAACGAAGTTAAAGGATTGAAAATTGCACATTGCTGAAGCATTGCGGAAACATTGCTAAAACCGCAATGTTTTAAGTGAAATCCGTAAGTTGTCTAACCATTTTCTGTTTTGTTCCGATCTTTCAGGGATCCATTCTTTCTCCTGCAGCCACGTAGAAGTACGATGTTGAGAATGGATGGTTCTCCTTGGCCCAATCGTACCTGCAGAACACTATAAAAGGAGGTCAAGATAGAAGGTTGAAACACACTCGAAAGGCGTAGAACTCTCTTCTCAGCGCAGTCTTTTCTCCTGTTTTTCTCATCCGGTTGTTGGATTGAAGGTCTTAGCTATTGGAGTCGATAATCTGAGAGGAAGAAGAGAAGTTTTGTCTTCTCTTCTGATTGGATTCATCCAAGCAAAGCTTGCCTTCTTCCCCCTTCAGCCGAGGCGTCTGCGACGAGGCGATCACGCACGGATCTACTTGTTTTTCTGCTTTAGCTTTCTGTTTTCATTGCTGTTTGTTATCATTTCTCTTTTGTTAGCTACTCTACTTCATTGCGTTGCTTTCTGTTTTACTTTAGTTATTCAAAGTCGTCATTTGTATAGTTCAAACGTTGGTTAATCAAAGCACAATTTCATCACTTCGCAAGTTCTTTACCTTCTCTGCTCACTGTCTTTGCCTTCTGTTTTGTCTTTATTATTCTACTAAGCATGTCGTCTCCATCTCTTCTTCCCATTCTTTCTTCATCCATGAGTAACTAAATCACATAAGGGTATGCTAATGACAAGGTTATAGGTAAAAACACGTGAATGAAGCATGTAGGATAGCTCTCGAATGCATTGAATGTATGTAAGCTTCATCCCACGGGCAATTTCGATTTGCCATCCATTTTGTCCAAAAACTCCTAACCTCTGGAAGGAGTAAGAGTTCACAGTCGTACATTCATGCTAGCCTCTCAAGGTAGCCAGAAAACACCCTAGGAATAGGCGTTTTCCTAGTACAAACCAATACTTGCTGTTATAAAAAGATGCTTAAGACCTTACTTGGACATGAGTAAACTAAAGGATCTAATGCATGAAATCGGAAGATACATGAGAATGAGTTAGTTTGAATCATGATGAGTTGATCTACAACTTGAGAATCGTGTGAAAAAGCCTATAGAGGAGTCGTTAGTAGCCCTTGTTTCCACACTTTACACTTAATTCGCTGTTAGTAACATTGCTAAATAATTGCTGTTTCCGCAATTCCTTTAGTTGAAATTTTGCCTAGTCATTTTTCTCTTCATTTGTTATTCTCTTCTCTTTACATTCAAGTTTATTATCTACTTGCACTTGTTTATGCTTTCATCCTTTACACATTCCTTAGTAATTAGGCACCTTAAAACCAAATCTACCTCATTTAATCCACTCATTCTCACTTAACAAAACACTTCGCTAGTAACTAAGAATAAATCTCTGTGGGAAATCGAATGAAAAAATACTTATTACTTGCTACAAGATCATGTATGCTTGCATGTTCTGAGTTCTCTATCATTGCATATTTCTTTTAAACATTGAGCACGCAACACCTCCCCTTGAGTAGCCATCCATATCCGTCTAGATACTCTTATCTAGGCCCTTCCGGCACCACGAATCTTATGTCAATGACTAACCCTGGAGGCTAACGAAGAAGTACCACCGAGCCTCCCTTTAAGTAGTCATCCATATCCCATCTAGATACTCTTATCTAGGCCCTTCCGACACCACGAATCTTATGTCAATGACTACACCTTGGAGGCTCCCCTTTGTTCGGCACTTGAGGATTTCATCACACGGCTAAGTTTGGGGGCACGACTCTGATACCACTTGATAAGGACTACGGACGCCACATATCTCCACATTGGTATGATATTGTCCACTTTGAGCATAACTCGCATGGCTTTGCTTTTGGTCACCCCAAAAGGCCTCATACCAATGGAGAATGTTATCCTTCCTTATATACCCATGATCTTCCCCTCTCCTAACCGATGTGGGATTTTGGTCGTACTCCTTGCACTCCCAACAGAACGGGCACCGTTTGAAAGTTTTCCACGAGGGTGATGCGAAGTGCCACGATGTTACATTAGTTCTAGCGCCACCCGAGTATGAGAACGGTTGAGAGGGTGTTGGTAAAGTCGAGCAATCGACTCTAAAAATTTGCGCTTCTCGGAGGCACCCGAGCTTGGACTGTATTTTATGCTTGTTATTAGTTTGCTGTTTTTCTTTATTTTCGTTGTTTAAGTTTGCTTGTTTGTTCTGTTTTGTTTAGCAGAATGTGAAGGAGGATCGGAAATTCGGATCTATTTTAAAGATGAGGATGTGCATTCCTATCCACCGATACCGCAAATAATTCAGGGGAGGTTTTTGTTCCCTTGGAATTATGTCGTATTCATTGATTTATCTGATGGATCATTGCATTGGGACAATGCAATATTTTAGGTGGGGGGTGAAGTTGTTATCGGACTTATGTGTAGTCTTTTAGCATGTTTATGCTTTGATTTTGAGATGTATGAGAATCTGAATGCATGTTGTCCGATGAGGACTGTCTGTGATTTACTCGTGAATACTCCATATTTGTGCATTTCGAATAAACCATGAGTTGTATTCATATTTTGAGCTTATTTTAAATTTTTTTCCGAGTACTCTCTACATTCATCGAGCACATAGTCCTCTTACTCTTGGTTCTGTAGGCTTATAGTTATTTTATTTGATCTGAAAATTCGTTGTCACCTCGAAAGACATATTTAGGGAGGCTTGATGTGTTAGAATTGGTAATAAGTCATTTGTATGAAGCAAAGCTTTATGCCTAAAATTTTTCAATTTTCAGTAAGTTAAAAGCTTAGTGTTGTTCTTTCTTGAGGTGTTCCTCCTTCTTGTGTTGCCCGTGTAACCAAGGGCGATCGTGTAACCCACGGTTGCCACTGCATGAAAGGGTAGCTAATTGAAGTGAGCACTTGTCCTTAAAAACGTGAAGTGAATTAAGCTTGACGTGTTAGGCTCTCTCGAAAGAAAAAAAAAGTGGTACAAAGTACCAAGGAAAAAAGAAGAAAATAACTTGGGCCTCTTGTTTTGTTGCTCTTTCCGACCCGTTAAGCCATTAGACTATTCTCAACGCCAGAAGTAAGGGGAAAATGAATCTTAGGATGGATTAAAGGAATTCCGGGTTTACAAGAGCTAGGTTAAGAGGATCTAAGCACCCACACACGTGAGAGAGTAGAAGTTAAAATTTATAAATGTTCTTAATTTATGCATACACTTGTTTGTTTTTCCGTTAGCATGAATATCTTGTTTTCACGAGTTTTGAGATTAGAGTCGTCAGCATGCAAGTCGTTTCTCACGAGATAAATCTGTGTATATCTTGCTCGAGCACTAGCAAGTTTCAGGTCGGGGGTATTTTGATAGCTCTAAAATAGAGCTATTTATAAGTCCCTATTATCAGCTAATTACCGTGCTTAATGATTGTTAATTGCCCCTTATTATAGGTGTTTCGCGGTGAAGAGCTCGGGAAGTCCATTCATGAGTTTCGGGGCTAAATCAGGAATTTTAGGAGTTTCGGGAAGTGTTCAGGTTAAAGAGAGAAGCCAAGTAGGGCTTGGAGGTGCAAAAGATGAAAGGTGAAGGCCAAACCCGAGAGGGCCGCGCCTAGGAGATCAACCGAACATCAGGACAATAGGCATAGCGCCCGAGTGTTGGCGCACAGCGCCCCTGCGCCAGAAAACCTCCCAGACCCGAGAGCCCAGTGCCTTGGCACTGGCTGCGCAGCGCCCTAGTGTTCGGATTTTATATGTCCGATTAATTCTCAGGCTGTCGAAGCCTGACCAAAATGAATTTATAAAGCCTATAACCTTTAGCTTTGCAGCCAGCGGCAACAGGGTCGAACCACAGAGAGGGACTGACAATTGAAATTAATATTTGAGATGCAATTAAATTGAATGGATGGTTTTTGTCACAAAACGGGGTTTTAATCATGCAAAGAAGGAAAATTCGCTAATGGAGAAATAAGAAGAATGTGATTAAAAAGTGTTGGATTTGGGGGATTTCGGGATTTTGCTAAACATTTTAACATTGTCATTTAATTCTAAAATATGGCTAACAATTTGACATGCACGCGGACGGTTACCCGAGAACCCTAAAGTAACCGACTTCATATTAATTAATTAGAATTAACAATCCTAACTAAACATTATTCGCAATCGCATCAGAGTGATCAGCCCCAAATTAACCCCGAACAGTTACTAGCTAACCACGACGAACATTCGATTACACACCCCAATTGCTAATTGACTACCCGACAACCCTAAAGTAATCAACAATCAGCTTGCATAAAACGATACTTCGATTTGTTCTATTATTCTGTGTTACTATGTCGACAAGGATAGGCAAGGCATCGCTAGTCTATAAAGTTAACACATGCTAGAAAACCAGATTGTCCGTCTATGAAATCTAACACATGCATGGATTAAGCAAGAACAATAAATACATTCAAGAATTGAAGCCAAATCCGAACCAACATGCTCGATTATCAAAACATTAAAAGCCTAACAAAAATCCCTAATCAATCCCAAATCCTACACGATTACCTTAGCCGGCCATGGAGAAAATCATCCCAATAGCTTCCCTGGTAGCTGTTAAGTGATATTTAGACTTATTAAAGCAAGGTGTTTTTAGAGTTTTAATTGAGTAAGAAGACGTTTTATCTCTTGTTTCTATCTAATTGTTGCTTATTTTGCGTGTAGGTGAAGAAAGAAGGAAGTTGGATGAAGATCGGAAATAAGAGTGAAAAGGAGGCAAAGCAGCAGGAAATTGATGGAAATGGCCTAGCGCCTAGGCGCTGCCTTTGAGCGCCTAGGCGCTAATGAAAAGAAATTGACAGAAGCTGTAGCGCCTAGGCGCTGCCTTTCGGCGCCTAGGCGCTGATGAAAGTAATTGGACAGAAGGTGTAGCGCCTAGGCGCTGCCTTTCGGCGCCTAGGCGCTGATCAGATGAAGAATGCAGAAGCTATAGTGCCTAGGCGCTGCCTTTCAGCGCCTAGGCGCTGCGACGACCTTTGCCCTAAGTATAAAAGCAGTTTATTAGATTTTAAACCGGAGATCGGAGGGAGATTTGAGGATAGACATAGAGAAACGGCTGAGCATGGATTTTGAAGATCGGAGCACCCAAACGGAGCGAGAGCAACGCTAGGAAACTCGTGGAATCACTGGGATTTGTTTCTTTTCCTCTTTTCATCCTCTCTTTTCTTACTTGTTATGAACTTGCTGAATTTTGAGATTGTTGTTGAGTTTTTCATTATGAACTAACTCTCTTACTTAGAGTATTGATGTAGTCGTTGTTGAATTCTGTTTCTTATTGATTAATAGTTAAGAGCTTGATTCCTTGTTAGATTGTGAAAATTCTTATATGCTTACTAAGTACATGATAGGATTTGGCCAATCTTAGTGTGAGATTTTATCAATGCGTTGAAGTCGATAGACAATTCTCGTTGACGAACCTTAATTGTTTTCCCTAACTTATATGAGAGATAGACATATCCTTGTACGTTTTGTGGCATAATTAGTTCTACAATCTTAATAATTGAATTGTTCTGATTGTCATAGAGATATAGGCAATTGTCATTTTAATGAATATTGTTATTACTCGAGAGAGAGTAACAAGTCTTCCGAGTAGAACTTGTCAACAATCATAGGATCAAGCGCTTATAACTAGAAATTAATGAGGAATAGGATGAGACAACGATGAAATCTTTGCTCTAGAACCTCCATCATCTACATTTATCATAACGATTGTTAGTTTTAGTATTTTAATTACTTTAGTTCAAAGCTTTTTAATAATTCATTCATCCTTGACTGATCGATTGCTCAGATAAAATTGAAGCTAAAGAATTTGATAATGAGTAACTTTCATTCCCTGTGGAGAACGATAATTAGTACTTACACAACTATATTACTTGGAACGATTCGTACACTTGCGATTTCGGACAACAAGAGGCATGCAGTGCTATTCCTTGTAGTTTTGGTAGTCACTCTTTTAGAGCTTTATGCGATCTAGGTGCTAGCATTAATTTACTCCCTATGTCACTGTGCAAGAAATTAAAAATTGGGGAGATAAAGCCCACTACTGTGAAACTCCAATTAGCTGATAGATCCATAGTTTGTCCATATGGAGTTGTAGAGAATGCTCTAATTAAAGTGGGAAAATTCTTCATCCCAATTGACTTCTATGTGATAGATGTGAAGGAAGACAATGCACGACCAGTTATTCTTGGAAGGCCATTCCTGGCAACTGGGAGAGTTTTAATTGATGTGGATAAAGGAGAGTTGACCATTAGAGTCCAAAATGAAAAAGAACTTTTTAAAGCCATAGTAGACTCTAAATCTCAAACTGAAACATTAATGTTGGTCTACAAAAAGGGTGCAAGAAAGCGAGCTCGTGATATATTAAATGTCTTTCGACCACCTTAATGCTTAAACGTTTATTGCGTCTAGCTAGAGACGTTAAATAAAGCGCTTTTTGGGAGGCAACCCAAGTTTACGTTATTTGATTTCTTTTAGTCTTTGTATTTTCTATCTTTTGTTGTGTATCGTTGTCCTTATGTTTCTGTTGATTTTTTTATTTTGTAGGAGTTTGATCACCATATTCCCCATTCCAAACTCTGATGAATATGTTGCTTCTCTTCTTTAATCAGGGCAGTATTATTCACCGTCTATTTTATTTGTCAGATATATATGCTTTAGTAGTTTCGCATTGAGGACAATGTTGAATTTTAAGTTGGGGGTGGGAATAAATTCTGTTGAGCATGTTTTTGAGGATAGGTGTGGCATTCTATATGATTTCTACATTCTAAGAAGTGTGTCTCTTCAATTTTTCGAGATATTTTGGAAGACTATGTAAGTTAGGGACACATTGGTTGTTGGGTTATATTGCATAAGAGAGAAGATCATGATTCATGTTTTTACTTTGAAAAAAAAAATATATATATATATATATATGATAGTGTCTATTGAGTTATTGAATGACGAATAAGCAAGATCTATTGCCAGAACAACCTGTTTTCCTGTGAGATTTTGAGCCTTTAAGCACATTCATTACATGGTGCTTTCAATTCTTAAAGTGTGTGAATGCCATGCATATTTAGATTTTTTGTAGAACTTGCTTTGTTATCCATGTCTGTAGCCTCTGAATAATTTTGAATGCTTAAATTTTAAGGGTAATTTAGGTGAAGCCAATGTTTAGCTTTCTAAAATAGTCTACCTCAACATTGAGTCCTTAGTTAAGCCAAATATTGAGCCTTAGACCTTTTTCATTGGAAGATTACCGCACTAAAAGCCAAAAATGTCATTTGTTGTAATCATTTTCTGTGAATCCTAGTTTGAAAGATTACATATGCTTACCACATGAAGTTTTTAATTTGTTGGGAAAGTTGCAACATGTGCAAGTAAGGGATTCCTAAATGGAAGCGTGATTTTCACACAAAAATTATGAATGTTCAAAAAAAAAAAAAAAAAAAAAAAAAAAGGAAGAGTATGTAGAAAGAGGAATAGTTCATTATGTGAAGGGAAGTCAATGCTTCAACAAAGCTAAAAAAATAATCGTGCTTGAGTTTAAATTCTTTGAAAGTAGAAGTGACAGCTTCATGTGGATAAGTCGTGTGAAATTCTTTCAATAAAAGAGCTTAAAATTTCTCTTTCCATCCACCCGTTCCTAAGCCAAATTACATCCAAAATAAGACCCTTAATTTTTGTGCATTCATTATGTTCATCGATGGCTTGGATGTGATATATGAGCAAGTTTATGACAAAAGTTTTGTATGTATTGGTGTGAGAGTCATTGAAATATGCCTTAAACAATTGAGCGTTATGAGTGAATTCCTGTGAGGGTAGTAGACCTTGTGCATTCAATTTTGATAGCTTGATGAGATACTTGAGTTTTTAATTAAATTTGTACTCGATGAATGCTTATTCTCTTGACTGTTTGTATAACCAAAGTAATTGATGTGTACTTAGCTTACCAGTATTCTTCGATATTAAGAAATTTGAAGAGAACACTTGGAATTGTAAGGAATCTAGAAGTCTCACTGGTCGATTGTACTGAATTTTTTCACTTACTTCCGAGTGCATTTAGGTCGTTAATCGTTGCGTGAGATTTGAGTCATTTGAATGTAGCTGTCTTTCCTTAGAATCCTCTTGCTCTTTGCTCGAGGGCGAGCAAAATGATAAGTTGGGGGTAGTTTGTTAAGTGATATTTAGACTTATTAAAGCAAGGTATTTTTAGAGTTGTAATTGAGTAAGAAGACGTTTTATCTCTTGTTTCTATCTAATTGTTGCTTATTTTGCGTGTAGGTGAAGAAAGAAGGAAGTTGGATGAAGATCGGAAATAAGAGTGAAAAGGAGGCAAAGCAGCAGGAAATTGATGGAAATGGCCTAGCGCCTAGGCGCTAATGAAAAGATATTAATAGAAGCTGTAGCGCCTAGGCGCGCGCCTAGGCGCTGCCTTTCGGCGCCTAGGCGCTGATGAAAGTAATTGGACAGAAGGTGTAGCGCCTAGGCGCTGATCAGATGAAGAATGCAGAAGCTATAGCGCCTAGGCGCTGCCTTTCAACGCCTAGGCGCTGCGACGACCTTTGCCCTAAGTAAAAAAGCAGTTTATTAGATTTTAAACCGGAGATCGGAGGGAGATTTGAGGATAGACATAGAGAAACGGCTGAGCATGGATTTTGAAGATCGGAGCACCCAAACGGAGCGAGAGCAACGCTAGGAAACTCGTGGAATCGCCGGGATTTGTTTCTTTTCCTCTTTTCATCCTTCCTTTTCTTACTTGTTATGAACTTGCTGAATTTTGAGATTGTTGTTGAGTTTTTCATTATGAACTAACTCTCTTATCTAGAGTATTGATGTAGTCGTTGTTGAATTGTGTTTCTTATTGATTAATAGTTAAGAGCTTGATTCCTTGTTAGATTGTGAAAATTCTTATATGCTTACTAAGTACATGATAGGATTTGGCCAATCTTAGTGTGAGATTTTATCAATGCGTTGAAGTCGATAGACAATTCTCGTTGACGAACCTTAATTGTTTTCCCTAACTTATATGAGAGATAGACATATCCTTGTAGGTTTTGTGGCATAATTAGTTCTACAATCTTAATAATTGAATTGTTCTGATTGTCATAGAGATATAGGCAATTGTCATTTTAATGAATATTGTTATTACTCGAGAGAGAGTAACAAGTCTTCCGAGTAGAACTTGTCAAAAATCATAGGATCAAGCGTTTATAACTAGAAATTAATGAGGAATAGGATGAGACAACGATGAAATCTTTGCTCTAGAACCTCCATCATCTACATTTATCATAACGATTGTTAGTTTTAGTATTTTAATTACTTTAGTTCAAAGCTTTTTAATAATTCATTCATCCTTGACTAATCGATTGCTCAGATAAAATTGAAGCTAAAGAATTTGATAATTAGTAACTTTCATTCCCTGTGGAGAACGATAATTAGTACTTACACAACTATATTACTTGGAACGATTCGTACACTTGCGATTTCGGACAACAGTAGCCATGTCCATAATCCCAAGCTCAATACAAATTAAAAGTTCCAAAAATAGCCAACAATGGCGGAGCAAAAGGAAAAACAGTGGAGAGAATTGAAGAAGATGAAGGAAGAGCGGCCAAAAACTGATTAAAAATCGTCTTTACAGCCCCTTTAATCTTCGTAGCGTCGACACGCTAGGCCAGCGTCGCGACACTGCGACCTAAAACCCTCAGCGCGCGCCTCGCAATGGCGTCGAGACGCTAGGCTAGCGTCTCGATGCTGCCCCGATAATTTCCAGCGCGCGCCTCTTCGGAGCGTCTCGATGTTGGGCGAGGGTTTCGACGCCGGGCAGCGTTGAGCAAGCGTCCCGACGCTTCCTGCTCGACGCTTGCTCTCGGGTTTGGGGCTGGAAAATTGCCTTTACATGGCAATTTTGCCCGGTTCTTCTTGGATGAGCTTCCCCTTTTCCCGAAGCACTCCCGGGGCACTAAAACACCTTTCTTAGCCACGAAACACGTCCAATGGACACCACGAGCTCTATGCCGCAAAACTCCTATAAACAAAACATATTAAATAATTAACTACGGCTTTTAGCTAGAATTAGGGAGTGGTAATTAGCTCCAAAATGGAGTTATCAAACACCGCCAACTTGAATTCTGCTAGTCCTCGAGCAAGACAAATAAAGAATTAGACTCTAAAGAACCATGCATACATGCTTCTAATTCAAACCTCGATGCTTTTTACAAATCTAAACAATACATAATCACGAAAGCAATCAACGTATGCATTTAATTAAGAACACATAAAAAATTAACTATCACTCCCTAACGTGTGTGTGTGCTAGCCAACCTATCCTAAACCTACGTAAACCCGGAAAAACCGCATGCAACACATCATCCCGTTTTTCCCTACTTCTAGCATTTAAGAACAGTCTAAACTTGACTACACAAGAAAGAGCAATGAATTAAAAGGCCTAAAACAATTTTCTCATACTTTTTTTTTTCTTGAGTACTTTGTACTCTTTGTTAGGGTTCTTTGAACCCAACTTTATTTTCTTTTTCTTTCCAATCCTGAGTTGCCTAACACGTCAAATTCATGCATCAAATTTTACGTTTTTAAGGACTAATGCTCACTTCTTAGGTACCAGTAAGAAGGAGGAGCGCCTCGAGAGAATTTTCTAGCTAACATGCTTTTCTATTTTTTTTTTTTTTAGGCTTAGTGTTGCGTGCTCAATGTGTAAAGATAAATATGCAAACAGGAAGAGAGAGCACTTAGAACATGCAAGCATACATGGTCTCACAGCAAGTAGTAAGTATATTTCATTCGTTTTTTCCACAGAGACTCATTTTTAGCTATTCGCGAAGTGTGAATGTTAAGAAAGATGGGATGAATTTGATGGGGTAAAATTGGTTTTTAATTAACTACTTTTTGCTGAATGTGTAGAGGGATATAACATAAACAAATTAAAGTTAAAACTAGACCTAAAGGACAAGAGATGGAATTAATAATCGAGGAAGAAAACAGCTAAACAGAATGATAAAAAGGCAGAATTGCGAGGACCGCAATGTTTCCGCAATTAAATGGCAGCGAATCTGATTAAAACGGGGAATTAAGGGCTACTAATGACTGTCCTATAGGCATTTTATTACGATTATCAAGCTTTGGATCAACTCTCTATACATCAAACTCACTCTATCTCAAGTATCGTCCGATTCCATGCATTAGAGACTCAAGTTTACTCGACTTCAAAGTAAGGACTTAAGCATCTTGTTAAAACAGGAGTGTTCAGTTTGTACTAGGGAAACGCCTATTCCTAGGCCGTTTCCTGATTACCATGAAAGGCTAGCATGATTATATGACTCTGAACTCTTACTCCTTCCAGAGGTTAGGAGTTCTTTGGACAAAATGGATGGCCAATCGAAATTGCCCGTGGGATGAAGCTTACATACAATCAATGTTCGAGTGTTGAACTGACTACTTGACTCACGTTTTTTAGCCTATAATTCTGTCATTAGCATGCCCCTAAGTGAATTTAGTTACTTGGTAGAGGTACTTTTGGGGTACTCCAAATTCAAGCTGTCGAGGCTTGCCAAAATACAATTTATAAACCCGAATACACCGAGCTATTTGTAGCTAAGTGGCAACGGGGTCGATCCACAGGGAAATAAGAAATTTAATCTGACTAAGTCTAATTTGCTAGAAATAAAAGAATGCACAATTTAAAGAATGGTAATTTGGTTTTGGGGGAAGGGAGCTCCTAATATGCTACTAACGGAAAATTGAATGAAAATGTGCAAAAATTAAACGGTTGTGCTCAACTTCGAGAAATGGAATTGCTCGTTATGGATGTTAGGATCATCGATACAATTAACGCGTTAGCCATGTTCATGCACACAATTCATTTAGTTATTCCTAACTCAAATGACCCAAGGATTTAATTAGACTCGTGCAATTCTAATTAAACTTGGCCAATAATCTATCTACGGTAGCGATCCCTAAATCGATCACGTGCCAGTGACGGGAACATTGCGACGGTCTAATCCTAAGACTAACCCGGTTTCTCTCTTGCCTTAAGCCTAACATGAAAACGTTAATTAATTCAGTTTACCAATGTCACTTTGGGCCGAACTAATTAGCCATGCTTAGACCCGTGCTACCTAGCGGTATAGGCAATTATACGTCCCAACCTTTAGCCCTCTATCATGCATAAGAATTAGATTGTCAAACTAATTTAGCTACACATGCTAGAATTTGATGAAGAACAAGCAAGAAATGCATAAACAAGCTAAATGGCTTAACATTCACAAAGGGGAAAATCTCCCCAAACATCCATAATTTACAAATCCAAACCCAAAATCAAGCACTTACCTTGGTTTAGCCTTCCATGGAGGTTAGATTAATCCAACTTCCCATGGAAGAGCTTGGAATCATGCACAAGAAGGAGAAGAAGTACAAAAATGGCGGAAAATGGAGGTAGACCCGAGAGGAGAAGCTTGAGGAAGAAGGAGGATTCAAAAGTGGCTGCAAATCTGCAACTTTCACGATTTTTAAACTCGGAGCGTCGAGACGCTAGGCCAGCGTCTCGACGCTGTGCCCTAAGTTGGCAGGCGCGCGCGCGCGGGGCGGCGTCGAGACGCTGCGCGGCGTCGAGACGCGCGCGCGGCGTCGAGCGAGCGTCGAGACGCTTGCGCTCGACGCTTGCTCTCGGGTGGATCTTCAAATGCACGCTTCAGAGTTCGGAGCGTCGAGACGCTCGGCCAGCGTCTCGACGCTGTCGCGCGCGGACACGGCGAGGCGGACACGGGCGTGGGCGCGCGGGCGTGGGCGGACATGGGCGAGGCGGACACGGGCGTGGGTGCGCGGAGATGGGCGTGGGCGCGCGGGCATGGCGGACACGGACAAGGGTGCGCGCGGGCGCGCGCGGACATGGGCGAGGCGGAGCGGGCTGGCGCGCGGGCGCGAGGCGAGGCGGCGCGCGCGGGCGCGCGCGGACATGGGCGAGGCGGAGCGGGCTGGCGCGCGCGGGCGCGCGCGCGTCTGGCCGTCTGGGCGCGGGCGTGCGGTGCTTGCGAGCGGCGCGCGCGGGCGCGCGCGCGTGCTGCGTTCGTTGGGCGCCTGGGCGCTGGGCGCCGGCGCCTGGGCGCTGCCCTCTCGGCTCTTAGCCCACTTTTGGGTCGTTTTGGCTCCCGAGCTCCGTTTGGCCTATCGTTTTGACCCGAACACTTCCCGAAACATGTTAAATGACCTTTTTAGCCCCGAAAATCATCAATGGACTTCCCGAGCTCTTCACCATGAAATCACCTACAAGGAAGCATTTTAATCAATATATATCATGGTTTTGGCTAGAATTAGGGACATTAAGATAGCTCTATTTTGGAGCTATCAAAATACCCCCGACCTAAATCTTGCTAGTCCTCGAGCAAGGTATACTCTAAATAATCTCCAAAGAATTAAATGCATGCTTGGACTCTAATCTCAATGCTTGTGAAACAAGGTACTTGTAGTAAATTCAAAACCATCAAAAGCATGCAAAAGTTGAAATCATTTCAAAATTTAAACTCTTATTCCCTTACGTGTGTGTGTGCTTAGCACCTCTCAACCTAGCTCACGCAAGCCCGGAATAACCTTATATAGTCCTATAACTCGTTTTCCCCCTACTTATGGCGATAAGAACAGTCTAACGGCTTTTAGTGATAGGAATAGCAACAAAACATAAGGCCTAATTTTTATTCTTTTCTTTGAGTACTTTGTACCCATTTTCTTTTCTTTTGAACAACCTTTTTTTTTTTTTTTTTTTTCTCCAAGAGAGCCTAACACGTCAAACCAAATTTAGCTTCACGTTTTTAAGGACCATTGCTCACTTCCATTAGTTCCCCTTTCATGCAGTGACAACCGTGGGTTACACGATCGCCCCTGGTTACACGGGCAACACAAGAAGGAGGAGCAACTCTGGAGGTTTTATTTTTCATGCTAACACTTTTTTTTTTTTTTTTTTTTTTTAGGCAATAGCTTCGCTATACACAAATGAGTTATTACTACTTCTACACATCAAGCCTCCCTAATGGTACCTTTCGGAGTGACAACAAGGTTTCAGACAAAATAAGATCAGTCTAGACCTACAGAACTGAGGATAAGAGTGCTATGTGCTCAGTGAATGTAGGGAAATAACAGAAAAAATTTTAAAATAGGCTCAAAAAATGTGCATACATCGTCAAATTTTCGAATCATGCAAATACGGAGTGTTCACAAACAAATCACAGACCGTCCTCATCGGACACATGCATTTAGATTCTAATCTAACAGCCAGAGTACACATATGCTCGACAACTACTAAGAAGTCTCATCTCTATTTATCAACAAACTCCACCCCCCACCTTAAGATATGCATTGTCCCCAATGCATTCAACTATAAAAACAATAAAATTCTAAGGGAACAGAAAACCTCCCCTGAATTTTATGGAGCTGACGGGCGGAGATGCACCAACGTCCTCCAATGGGCTCTCGAATCGTCGACCGTTCCACCTTTTCTCCTAGGAAAATAAGAAAACAAACAACAACTCAAAAGCAAAATAAACAAAAGCAAAGCGGTAAAGAACAAAATTACAGTTCAAACTCGGGTGCCTCCGAGAAGCGCAAATTTTTAAAGTCGATTGCTCGACTGTATTCACTCTTCCACTCATCCATAGTCGATCGGGGGCGGCGCTAGAAGTAATGTGGCGTCATAGCACTCAGCGTCCCCCTCGTGGAAAATCTTCAACCGGTGCCCATTCACCTTCTGCACCTCATCTGAGTCCAAGCTCTGAATCTCTACACTGCCATAAGGAGAAATTTTAGTTATGGTATAGGGTCCTTTCCAACGGGAACGAAGCTTACCTGGCATGAACTTCAGACGGGAATCGAAAAGCAGAACTTTCTGACCGACTTCGAAGTCTTTCTTTAAGATCCTTCGGTCATGAAACTGTTTGGACTTCTCTTTATAGATCCTGGAGTTCTCATAGGAGTCCAAACGCAGTTCCTCCAATTCCTGTAACTGAAGCAGTCGTGCCTCGCCAGCTTCGTCAGGGCTCATGTTACACTTCTTGATCGCCCAGAATGCTTTGTGCTCAATCTCCACGGGTAAGTGGCATGCCTTACCAAAGACCAACCGGTATGGGGACATACCGATAGGGGTTTTGTAGGCGGTGCGGTAAGCCCACAAAGCATCCTGCAAACGATCGCTCCAATCCTTCCTACTCGGTCTCACGGTTTTCTCCAGAATTGACTTTACCTCTCTGTTGGAGACCTCGGCTTGCCCATTGGCTTGGGGATGGTAGGCGGTGGACACGCGATGATGCACACCATACTTCCTCAGCAAAGCCTCCACAGATCGGTTGCAAAAATGAGTCCCCTGGTCACTGATTATGGCTCGTGGGATTCCAAACCTGGTAAAAATACGAGACTGAACGAACCTAACAACAGAATTAGCGTCATTAGTCTTCGTGGCTTTCGCCTCAACCCACTTGGAGACATAATCAACAGCCAGCAATATGTAAGAAAAACCACAAGAAGGCGGGAAGGGTCCCATAAAATCCATGCCCCAAACGTCAAAGATTTCACATACTAAGACAGGAGTTTGAGGCATTTCATTTCTACCAGATATCGACCCTATTCTTTGACATCTATCGCAGGTTTTACAAAATTCATGCGCATCCTTAAACAGAGAAGTCCAGTAAAACCCACTATCTAAAACTTTCCTAGCTGTCCTCCTAGGCCCAAAATGTCCCCCACATGCATAATCATGACAGAAAGTAAGAATAGACGCATGCTCATTCTCAGGGACACATCTCCTAATTATTTGATCAGAACAGAACTTCCATAAATTGGGATCCTCCCAAACATAGTACTTAGCGTCGCTTTTCAGCTTCGCTTTCCTACTATGAGAGAAACCAGAAGGAAAATTACCTGTGGCCAAGTAATTTACCATATCAGCATACCAGGGAAGGACTGTATCAAGTCTGAAGAGTGTCTCATCGGGGAAATCTTCATTCAGAGGCAGGAGGTCTTCCTTTCTGACCAAGCGGCTCAGATGGTCGGCTACCGGGTTTTCTGCTCCTCTCCTATCCTTGATCTTCACATCGAAGTCCTGGAGAAGCAAAATCCACCGAAGTAGCCTCGGTTTTGCGTCCTTCTTGGTCATCAGGTACCGAACAGCTGCATGATCAGAGAAAACAGTTACTTGAGAGCCAATAATGTAAGGACGAAATTTATCAAGCGCAAATACAATAGAAAGAAGTTCTTTTTCCGTTGTCGTGTAATTGCACTGCGCTGGATTAAGCGTCCTGGAGGCGTAGTAGATGACACGGCTCTTGTTCTCGATCCGCTGACCGAGCACGGCTCCCAAGGCATAGTTGCTGGCGTCGCACATAATTTCGAACGGCAAGTCCCACTGGGGTGGGTGTATGATGGGCGCGCTCGTCAAACTATCCTTGAGCAAATCGAAGGCTTTTCTGCACTCCTCCCCAAAATCAAACGTTACATCCTTCTGAAGGAGGTACGTCATAGGCATGGCAACCTTGGAGAAGTCCTGAATAAACCTGCGATAAAACCCTGCATGGCCAAGAAAAGATCGAATCTCCCTAACATTCGTTGGGTATGGCAGATTAGAGATAACATCGATTTTAGCCTTATCTACCTCTATACCCTTAGCAGAAACCACATGCCCTAAAACGATACCCTGACTAGCCATAAAATGACATTTTTCAAAATTTAGAACAAGGTTCATCTCAATACATCTTTTCAGGACATGCGATAAATTATCTAAACAGTCATCGAAGGAATTGCCATAAACTGTAAAATCATCCATGAACACTTCAATGCATTTTTCTACAAACTCAGAAAATATACTCATCATGCATCTCTGAAATGTACCAGGAGCGTTACAAAGCCCAAAAGGCATCCTTCTAAATGCAAATGTGCCAAAGGGGCACGTGAACGTTGTTTTCTCTTGGTCTTCTATGGCTATGGGGATTTGGTAAAAGCCAGAGAAACCATCGAGAAAACAAAAGAATGGCTTCCCAGCTAAACGCTCCACCATCTGATCAATAAAAGGAATGGGAAAATGGTCCTTCCTAGTGACCTCATTAAGCTTCCTAAAGTCAATGCACATTCTCCATCCATTTTGAATCCTTTTGGGCACTAATTCATTTTTCTCATTCCTAACCACAGTCATGCCAGTTTTCTTAGGAACAACATGGATAGGACTAACCCATTTACTATCTGAGATAGGATAGATGATACCTGCCTCGAGGAGTTTGAGGATCTCAGAAACTACTACCTCCTTCATCGCGGGATTGAGCCTCCTTTGGGGCTCTCGTGAAGGTTTCGCTCCATCCTCGAGCAGGATTCTGTGCATGCACGTAGCTGGACTTAGCCCATGTAAATCTGCTAATGTCCATCCAATCGCCAGCTTGTGCTCTTTAAGAACTTCCATTAACTTTCCTTCCTGAGCCGGCATAAGGTTTTTCGCTATGATGACCGGCAACGTCTCATCATCCCCCAAATACGCGTATTTGAGATGATCAGGTAAGTCTTTCAACTCCAATTTAGGTGCCTGCAAAGTAGAGGGGAGCATTTTAGCATGATCCTGAACAGTTGTCAAAGAAGAGACAGTTGAATCACAAAGTTCAGACATGGAAGGTTCATGCATATCAGATTCCTCAAAAAGATCAGTCAAAAATAATGGGTCATCCCCATCTCTATCAGACATGCATTCTTCCTGAACTAACGATTCAATTGTATCTACTTGACAAAGAGAGTGGACGCTCTCATCATGCTCCAACTCATTAGACACATCAACCTCAACAACTTGTCCACGATACTCAACAGATAAAGTGCCCTTATCTACATTTATCTTAGTTTTAGCAGTTTTCATAAAGGGCCTACCCAGTAAGATCGACGCAGACGAAGAATCAGAATTTCCATCCATTTTCAGAATATAAAAATCCACAGGAAAAATCAGCCCGTTAACATTAACTAATACATCTTCCACTACCCCTAAAGGATGCACGCAAGACCTATCAGCAAGTTGTATAACAATACCAGTTCCCTGTATTTCTTTTAAATTCAAATCCTGATAAACGGAGTGAGGCATGACACTAATGGAGGCTCCAAGATCTAGCATGGCTCTTCTAATTTTCTTACCTCCAATAGTGCAAGGGAGAGAAAACATACCTGGATCGTCGCATTTTTCTGGTAAGTTCTTCGTGATTAAAGCGGAGACATTTTTACTTACCACGACGCGCTCTTTCTCTTTTGTCTTCCTCTTGTTGGTGCACAACTCCTTCAGAAACTTAGCGTACCTTGGGATTTGCTTGATGGCATCCAACAGAGGGATGTTGATCTCTACTTTCTTGAATGTGTTCAAGAACTCCTCCTCATAGTTTTCCTTGGGCGGTCTCGCTAACCTGCTAGGAAAAGGAGCCTTAGGCACATAAACTCTAGTGCACGTAGGATCGAAATTTACCCCATGCCACCGTGGTTCGGGATTTTCTGTCTGTGGCTCGACGCGGCCATGATCGACTTCCACCGGCGGGGTACTCGTGGGAAGCTGCTTCCCACTTCTCAAAGTGACGGCACTCAAACTCTCAGTTTTCTCTTCCATCCTGTTGATCTTGCAAGTCATCTGAGACATTTCTTCCTTAATTCCTTGCATCTGAGTGCCAACGTTGTCGAGCTTGGACGAGGTGATCGTAAGGATAGCTTGGAACATGTCCTCAACAGATTTACCTGAAACAGAAGATTGGACTTTCAGAACATCATCCTTTAAGGCAAGAACAGTATTACTTACCTCAAAAAGCTGAGCCTTAAGCTCTTCCACATCCTTCTTCAGGCGAGCCTTCTCCTTGTCTCCACCTTCACTCCGCTCTAAGCTTATAGCTATGTTAGAAATTAAAACTCTAGCTTCAGCGGGTGTCTTGTCCATGAGCGAGCCTCCACTAGCTGCGTCTATCATCTGCTGCCCTTGGGGAAGCAAACCGTAGTAAAAACCTTGAATGAGGGACTGTTCGGCTATTTGATGATTGGGGCAATCCTCGCATAATCGACCAAACCTCTCCCAGCACTCAAGAACGCTCTCTTCAGCTCCTTGCTCAATTTTTAGTATCTCCTTTCTGAGGGCGGCGACCTTGGGAGGTGGAAAATACTTCGCATAAAACGCTCCCTGCAGCTCTTCCCAAGAAGTGATGGACCCAGTCGGAAGGTAATGCATCCAATCTCTCGCCTTCTCCTTCAATGTGAAAGGAAAGGTCCTGAGATGGAGTTGATCTGCAGTGGTGTCATCGGTTCTGAATGACGAACACACCATCTTGAATGCCTTGAGGTGTCTGACGGGATCCTCATCTGTATTACCACAAAAAGAAGGTAATAAGTTAATCAGACCAGCTTTAAGTTCAAAATTACATGCAGCTACCGGATACAAGATACTTGATGTGTTCCGGCCTAGCTCAGATGATGCAAGCTCCCTCATGGTTCTTTGATGCTCATAATTACCCACGACCTCCATCTTGGCGCTTCTTTTGAATTTTCAAAGAATGCTGCGCTCCAAAAACTCAAACAAAACGCGTAAAATAATACAAAAGAATTAAACTTGTACAAAAAGAAATAAAGAAAAAATTTTAAAACCAACAAACTAAACTTAACTAAACTAAATTAATTAAGTCCCCGGCAGCGGCGCCAATTTTGGTAGAGGTACTTTTGGGGTACTCCAAATTCAAGCTGTCGAGGCTTGCCAAAATACAATTTATAAACCCGAATACACCGAGCTATTTGTAGCTAAGTGGCAACGGGGTCGATCCACAGGGAAATAAGAAATTTAATCTGACTAAGTCTAATTTGCTAGAAATAAAAGAATGCACAATTTAAAGAATGGTAATTTGGTTTTGGGGGAAGGGAGCTCCTAATATGCTACTAACGGAAAATTGAATGAAAATGTGCAAAAATTAAACGGTTGTGCTCAACTTCGAGAAATGGAATTGCTCGTTATGGATGTTAGGATCATCGATACAATTAACGCGTTAGCCATGTTCATGCACACAATTCATTTAGTTATTCCTAACTCAAATGACCCAAGGATTTAATTAGACTCGTGCAATTCTAATTAAACTTGGCCAATAATCTATCTACGGTAGCGATCCCTAAATCGATCACGTGCCAGTGACGGGAACATTGCGACGGTCTAATCCTAAGACTAACCCGGTTTCTCTCTTGCCTTAAGCCTAACATGAAAACGTTAATTAATTCAGTTTACCAATGTCACTTTGGGCCGAACTAATTAGCCATGCTTAGACCCGTGCTACCTAGCGGTATAGGCAATTATACGTCCCAACCTTTAGCCCTCTATCATGCATAAGAAATAGATTGTCAAACTAATTTAGCTACACATGCTAGAATTTGATGAAGAACAAGCAAGAAATGCATAAACAAGCTAAATGGCTTAACATTCACAAAGGGGAAAATCTCCCCAAACATCCATAATTTACAAATCCAAACCCAAAATCAAGCACTTACCTTGGTTTAGCCTTCCATGGAGGTTAGATTAATCCAACTTCCCATGGAAGAGCTTGGAATCATGCACAAGAAGGAGAAGAAGTACAAAAATGGCGGAAAATGGAGGTAGACCCGAGAGGAGAAGCTTGAGGAAGAAGGAGGATTCAAAAGTGGCTGCAAATCTGCAACTTTCACGATTTTTAAACTCGGAGCGTCGAGACGCTAGGCCAGCGTCTCGACGCTGTGCCCTAAGTTGGCAGGCGCGCGCGCGCGGGGCGGCGTCGAGACGCTGCGCGGCGTCGAGACGCGCGCGCGGCGTCGAGCGAGCGTCGAGACGCTTGCGCTCGACGCTTGCTCTCGGGTGGATCTTCAAATGCACGCTTCAGAGTTCGGAGCGTCGAGACGCTCGGCCAGCGTCTCGACGCTGTCGCGCGCGGACACGGCGAGGCGGACACGGGCGTGGGCGCGCGGGCGTGGGCGGACATGGGCGAGGCGGACACGGGCGTGGGTGCGCGGAGATGGGCGTGGGCGCGCGGGCATGGCGGACACGGACAAGGGTGCGCGCGGGCGCGCGCGGACATGGGCGAGGCGGAGCGGGCTGGCGCGCGGGCGCGAGGCGAGGCGGCGCGCGCGGGCGCGCGCGGACATGGGCGAGGCGGAGCGGGCTGGCGCGCGCGGGCGCGCGCGCGTCTGGCCGTCTGGGCGCGGGCGTGCGGTGCTTGCGAGCGGCGCGCGCGGGCGCGCGCGCGTGCTGCGTTCGTTGGGCGCCTGGGCGCTGGGCGCCGGCGCCTGGGCGCTGCCCTCTCGGCTCTTAGCCCACTTTTGGGTCGTTTTGGCTCCCGAGCTCCGTTTGGCCTATCGTTTTGACCCGAACACTTCCCGAAACATGTTAAATGACCTTTTTAGCCCCGAAAATCATCAATGGACTTCCCGAGCTCTTCACCATGAAATCACCTACAAGGAAGCATTTTAATCAATATATATCATGGTTTTGGCTAGAATTAGGGACATTAAGATAGCTCTATTTTGGAGCTATCATTACTCATGGATATATGAAGAACAGAAAGGGTAGATAAAACAGACATACTTAGAAGAGAAATGTGCTTAAAACAGGAAGCAAAACCCGTAGCAGAAGAAAGTATAAACTGTGAAGTGCAGAAACTTACTTTGATTAACTTGAATGTTTGAATGACAAAGGAAAGCTTTAAAAGGAATGAATCCAAGGCAGACAACAACGAAATGCAATAAGTAAATTACTAAACTAAGAACAACAATGATCAGTAAGGGAAATGAGAAGGAAAGAACAGAAAACAGTAAAGGATTGCTGAAAACTTCGTGGCAGTCGCCTCGAATGATGGTGATGAGAATTCAGCCGTGCTTGGATGAATCCAATCGAGAGAGAAGAAGAATCTTCTCTCCTTCCTATCAGATTATCGACTCCAAAAGCTGAGAACCTCACTCCAACAGACGGCAAAGGAAAACAGATGGAAATGGTGGACTGCAAGAAGACTTCTGCGCTTCGAATTGATGACTGAACCTCCGACTTTGACCCCCTTTTATAGTAGTTTGCAGGTGCGTTTGGGCCAAGGAGAACCATCAACCTTCAACGTCATATATCAGAATGGATGGAGGAGAAAGAACGAATCCCTGAAAAGTCGGATCTAAACAGAAAATGATCAGCCAACTTACGGTTTTAACTTGAATAATTGCGGTCACCGCAATTATTCCGCAATTCATTTGCAATGGTTATTTTTTCATTCTTTTCCTCGGTTTTCAACCCTTTTTCTACCTATTGTGCATAAGTCCTAAATTAGCCACCTTCTTCTAATTCTCATATTAAAGCATAGGTTTAGGCTAAATGCTAACAAAAACACCTAAATGTGTACATTTTCTTAAGCTAAATGGGTCCTAAATAAGTCACTTTCAGAGACTTAACACTTAGCTCATGTTAACTCGATTAATTGACCACTAACTCTCATGCAGCAAGCTACCCTAGGGGTGCCTTTCGGGGTGACAACAAGAATAACCGTGACATTCAATCAAACTAAGCCTACGGAGTCTAAGATGAGGTTGCTAAGTGCTCGATAGATGCAAGAGAGCAACAGAAAAAATTTTAAAATTTTTTACATGAACCTAATAAATGCAAAGCTACATCATGCAAAAACTAGATTATGCAAATGCTCAGATTCCAAAAAGACACTTCCTAGATCATCATAATTAGAAAGCAGTAAACAGAGTCCCAAGCACTTCAAACTCTAAATTAGCACTGCTCAACAAACTACACATGGAAATCCACAACGTCCACCCCCAACTTCAGAAGATAGCATTGTCCTCAATGCTTCTTAATCAGATACACAAAAGTAGAGGGAAAGGAAAAACGACACTTCCCTGATCTTTGTGAAGCTGGCGAGGGATAAGAGGCGGCGCTTTCCTTATCTGAGCCCAATTTCCTCAACTTCTCCTTATTTCCTAAAAAAAACAGCAAGCTAATTAAGCTAAAATAAACTACTAAACTCAAACTAAAACCACAATAAAACTAAATGACTTAAAAACAGTTCAGCACTCTGGTGCCTCCGAGAAGCGCAAAATTTTTAAAGTCGTTTGCTCGACTGAATTCTCCCCATGAACTCATCCATATTCTGACAGCGCGGGGGACGTTCCAAACATTCCTTCCTCCACGCCATTCCTGCAAACAACATTCAAAAGTGTCTTCTCTCTTCGTGCCTCAAGCACGTGAATATCAACATGATTAGTGTCAGAAAAAACAGCACCCTCATCAATCAAATTCAGATCATTCTTTTTCACAAAGACATAAGAGTTATCCCTCAAGCTCGAGGTCAAACTCTCATTCTCAACAGACTCCAAACAACCAACAGATTCCACAGACTTTTTATCAAATATGGAAAACACATGCATAGTTTCATCAAACTCCAACGAAATGACGCCCCTATACACATCAATCTTGACCCTAGCGGTCTTTAAAAAGGGGCGCCCTAACAACATGGAGGACGATACATTCACAGATTTCTCATTCATGTCTAATACAAAAAAGTCCGCAGGAAACATCATATCTCCTACTCTAATCAGAATATCCTCGACCTTCCCCCTAGGACATATGCAAGACCCATTTGCTAACTGGACAACAACATCAGTCGCATGCAATTCATTAAGTTTAAGATCTAAAAATAATGCATACGACATAACATTAACAGAAGCACCCAGGTCAAGCATGGCATTTTTAACAGTTTTACTACCTATCATGCACGAGATAGTAAACGTACCTGGGTCGTTGCACTTGGTAGGTGTTGCGCGCTCAGTGTGTATGTAAAATGTAAATGCGAAGAGCGCGAAGATCATGCAAGTATACATGGTCTGCAGCAAGTGATAAGTATAATTTAATTCGTTTTCCCACAGAGATTAAGTTTAGTGACTAACGATTTGGTGTGTTAGATTAGATAAGGTAACTTAAATTGGGTAGATTTGGGGTTGATGTACCAAAATAAATAAAGAAGCAAGAAGGATGCAATCATAAATGGAAATCTAGTAAAGAGAATAAGCTATATTGTGGAGAAGAAAGAATTGCGGATCTCGCAATGTTCTAGCAATTAAATTAGCGACGATTAAAGGTAAGATAAGACAACAAGGTCGACTTCAGACTCCTCTATAGGCACTTAACTACGATCCTTCAACAGTAGATTAACATATCATGCATCGTTTTACCTCAGTCTCATGCATCTCTCGATTACATGCATTAGATCTTTAGTTCACTCATATCCAAGTAAGACATAAAAACCTATTTATACAAGCAAGCTAATGAACGTGCTAGGAGAACGCTTATTCCTAGGTCATTTTCTGGTTACCATAAAAGGCTAGCATTAATGGATGACTCTGAACTCTTACTCCTTCCGGAGGTTAGAAATTCTTTAGACAAAATGGATGGCCGGTCGAAATTGTCCATGGGATGAAGCATACATACATTCAATGCAATCGAATCTATCCTACATGCTGAACTCTCGTATTTCTAACCTATAGATTCATCTTCAGCAGACCTTTGTTTGATTAGTTACTTATGGTTTGTGAAGATCTAAAGGAGATGGAATGATTAAGCATGATTTTAAAAGAACTTAATAAAAGCGATTGAACAAGAGTTAACAAAATGAAGAACTCAAGAGACTTAATGTATTACTTATCAAAACTAAGGTTCAGAACATTTCATAAGAACGTTGTACGATGATACGAAAGCAGTAAGAATTAAGTGAATTAGAGAAGAATTCAGAACAGTGTAGCAATGGGAACAATAGAGAAAAAGACAGTAAAGAAAGCTGTAAAAAGTGCATGGATCTCCTCGTCGCAAACGCCTCGGATGAAGGGGAAGATTAGCTGTTCTTGGGGATGAATTCAATCAGAAGAGAATAAGGATTTTCTCTTCTTCCTCTCGAATCATCGACGCCAAGGGCTGATTTCTTCGTTCCAACAAACGGGAGAAGGAAAATTCGTATGCAGATCGCTTTGCAATGGAGAACTCCACGCTTCTGAGCTGTTTTTTCCCTTCATCCTTTACCTCTTTTTATAGCTTTTGCAGGTGCCTTCAGCCACGGAGAACCATCCATTCTGAACAACAATCATCCACGTGGCAGCAGGGGAAGGCTTAGGCGGCTGGAAAGTCACAACAATGACGACTGACGGCTGGAAAAGTTCAGCAGAAAACAACTTGGCATTGCGATTTCCTTGCGAGGGCCGCAATGTTCATTGCGGTTTCAGCAATGTTTCCGCAATTCTCCTGCAATGTACATTTTAGCTCTTTTTACATCATTTTGCATCCTTTTTCTTTCCTTTTCCAAATAAGCCTTAATTTAGCATCATTTCTCAAATTCTCACATTTAAGCACACATTAAGCTAACTTCTAACAAAAACACTCAAGAGTTTCCATGATTTCTAGGTAAATATGGCCTTAAATAATGTACTTTTGGAGAGGTAACACACCCCCAAACTTGAGTTATTGCTTGTCCTCGGGCAATATAAAGGCTTACTTTTGCTGCTAAATCTTGTCTTTAAACTCTACCTAACTGATTTGCTGACTTCCCTAGATTTACTGTCAAAGGCTTTGCTGTCCTGTGACACTCTCCTAGGCTAAAACTAACTTCATACTTTGTCTAGTCTGATTACCCTTGCCTTTAAAACCTTCTGTTTTTACTAACTTCCTATCTTTTGGTTTATTTGCCTATATCATTGAGCACATTGTGCAGACATCCCTAAGCCTTCAAACTCTCCCAAGTTTTAACTCAGACTTAGTACATGCTTCTAAGTTTTTATTCTTTTGTTACCTAGGATTCCTTAGAGTCATGCCAGTCTTAGCACACACGAGTAACAGAAGTACAGTCCATAGAACAAACTAAACCCTGGCATCACTATGTTGGATATACACTCATCTCCCTTGACATACCTTCAAGCTACAGCCCTGTGTTTAGCAAACTAAGAATCAGAGTTCAGTTACACAGGACATCTAAACACTTAGGCCGCAGCTCTTTGGCACACATTCTTCTTCCTTGGTTTTATTTTTTCCTTTTTCCTCTTTTGGCAAAGTCTTCTCTTTGAATTGCCTTTTGATGCAGTGCCACTTGTGGGTTACACAAATGGCCCTGATTACTCAGCATCCTTAGAGATAGACAATCCCCTTTTCTTTTCCTTTGCTTTCTTTTTTACAATTGTGTTTTTTTTTTTTTCAAAGAAGAACAATGTCTATTTTCCCAAGGGAGAAAGGAGTGTTCTTAGGACTAGAGGCTGCCTCCCCCAAACTTGAACTTTTCATTGTCCCCAATGAGAGTCTGAGGTGGCACACCCCCAAACTTATCTTAGAAGCATCTAGTCTAAGTAAAAACCAGACAAAATTTAAAACTCCTAGGGATGGAATGACCCTCATAGTCCAGATAACACATCAGCAAAAATTTATTAAAACCAAATGGTAAGGTCTAACAGAGGCACATGCTTGACATGTTATGAAGCTAATTAAACCTATCAAGAATGTACTCGACACTCATCCAGCATGCTCAATAAACAGACTACACAGGGACATCATCAATGCAGTCACATAGCTAGAATTAAAGACAGAACATACCAGCAGAAAGTCATACCTCACATAACAGCATGCTTACACGAAAAGAAAAACATTGCGGTGTCCGCAAAGAAATCGCAATGATACTAACAAAGCAGATTTAACAGTGATCAAAGCTCCTAATATGCAATTTCTATTTGTGGCCCAAAGGGCATGTGAAAATTTAAAACAAACAGCACATAACTAACTATCCTAAGCTAATTTAAACTAATCTATGCTACTCGAACTAAGCTTATTCTACTGAAATTAAAAACAAACAGCAATTTTGATATTGCGGGGGGGGGGGGGGGGGGGGGGGGGGGGGGAGGTAACTGGTTACAGAAAAACAGGTTTTTGAGAGGGATAAGAAATACTCCCTCGAACGTCGTCAGTCTGTGGCATTCATCCATTCATCCTTGTCCTATTGGTTGTTCACCTTTATTTTCGTTTAAGATCTCCAATTACCACGCTTCTAATCACATTAAAAACAAACTTAATTAATACTATGAAATTAATAATACTCTAAACAAAATAAATAAACAGTAAATAAAGATATCTATTCCATAATCCTTTGATGGTTGAGCATGAAGATAATTCCATTAAGTGCCCTTGCTCATCGTCCTTTGCTTGACTTTTAAGCTTCGGATAAGAGGAAAGCCGAGAGTGTTTTCACATCTCCTTCCTCATAGTAGTGTTTCAATCTAGCACCATTCACCATGAACGGCTGACCTTATTCCAGATTTCGAATTTCAATTGCACCATGAACAAACACATTAGTAATCACAAAAGGACCAGACCAACGAGACTTTAATTTGCCAGGAAACAATTTCAATCGTGAGTTAAACAATAAAACATGTTGGCCCTTTTTAAATTCCTTAATCCTAAGTCTACTATCATGCCAAATTTTAGTATTTTCCTTATACATTTTAGCATTTTCATATGACATGTGTCTTAGTTCATCCAACTCATGTAATTGCAGAGACCGCAATGTTCCCGCATCGGTTACGCAAAAGTTCAATTCTTTTAAAGCCCTAAATGGCTTTGTTTTCTAATTCAAAGGGAAGATGACATGCTTTTCCATAAACTAGCCTATAGGGGGACATTTATAAAGGTGTTTTATATGCAGTTCTATATGCCCACTATGCATCATCAATTCATTCTAAACGACTATGATTGTTGGCACATAATAAATATTTCATTCCCAAAATAAACTACTCCTAACATACGAAATCTAAGCAAACATGATAAAATCCTAATTTAAGAGTTTAGGGATCAGAAATCTCCCTTGCCAATCTGCCTCATATGTATATTTTTCAATGTTTCGAGGCATCACTTCTGCTCCTTTAAGATACTTAAGTCTTGATTTACGGGGTCGGACATTCTGCCACACCTTGAAATTGTTGATTCTTTCAAAGAGACTGCATGTTATAACATCCCAAGGTTTGTACTTTATGTGCGTTGGTACAACATTGGTTTGATGCGATGAGACTTCTTTTTCTGGCACATCTCTTTCTAACTCCTTCAGCTGGAGCATTTGTGGTGGTGGTGGCTCAGCTCTTTCATTGGTGGAGAAGCTTGCTGCAACATCAAACATTTCAAATTCTTGTTCCTCAAGCAGCGCATTAGTCTCTTTGGCCTCATCCAGCACAATTTCATTTTTCTCAACTTTCACCAACTCCACCATTTCATATGGAGATTCCATTGGATCACTCTTCTCAGATTTGAAGGTAACAAAGCAGTCATAATCATAAAAATCAAACATTTGAGGGTATGGTGGTGGTGACACATAGGTAGGCAAATCAGGTTGCCTAATGACAGGGGGAGGCCTAGAAATTTCTTCTGGTTCCTCAATGATAGGTTCCAGCCTCACCCTTGTTGTGCTTGGTTGTATTTAATCAAAGTTAGGCAGAGAATCCAGTGGAGCACTAGACTCTTCATTCTCTATTCTCTTTGGTGCTTCTCTGCTACTCATCACCAATTGCCTTCCACTCCGTAGTTCAATAGCTTGAACTTGTTCCTTACCATCCCTTCTTGGAGTTTTAGTGTCTGCAGGCAGTCTGCCTTGGGGCCTATTCTTCAGCTCGTCTGCCATCTGCCCGATTTGAGTCTCTAAGCTTCTCAAGGTTGCTTGTTGACTCTGCAAAGTTGCATCATTTTTTGCTATGTATTCCTTCAGCAAGTCCTCCACTGATGTTCCCATGAGTTGGTTGTTGACATATTGTTCCTGATATGGGGGTTGACTAGTTTGTTGATGTTGAGTGAAACCAGGTGGTCCACTTGGTCTTGGTTGATTTTGCATTTGGCTTGTGCCTTGTTGTCCACTCCAAGATAAATTTCGGTGGTTCCTCCAACCAGGGTTATATGTATTTGAATAGGGGTTGTTCCTTGGTTGTGGTTGACTTCCAACATAGCACACCAAAGATGGATTAGCAGGGCAATAGTCATACATATGCCCTTCCCCACAGAATCCACAAACTAGTGCCTCACCTTGGTTGGCTATTATTGTGCTTGTTGAAACAGCTGCCACTGTGTTGACACTTTGTTGAATATTGGGTTGAGTCATTTGCTTCACCAGGTTGGTCAGAGCATTGATCTGGCTGCTCATTGCGCTAAGTGCATCCATGTCTAGAGCCTTCCTTCTGTTTGGCTCCACAGGATCGTCTGACCATTGACAATGTGATGTTGAGATTTTCTCCAAAATCTCATAGGCTTCCTTATAGCTCTTTGATAGCATCGAACCTCCAGCTGAGGAATTCAAGACTTGCCTCGTGCTGGGGTTGCATCCTTTGAAGAATACTTCAATCTGGATACACCATGGAATGCCATGGCGTGGACATTTGAGTAGAAGATCTTTGAATCTGATCCAAGCTTCATGGAGTGATTCATTTTCGGCTTGCTTGAACTTGATGATTGTTGCGTGCTCAATGTGTAAAGATAAATAAGCAAGAAAGTAGAGAGAGCACTCAGAACATGCAAGCATACATGGTCTCACAGCAAGTAGTAAGTATATTTCATTCGTTTTTTCCACAGAGACTTATGTTTAGCTATTCGCGAAGTGTATTTGTTAAGAAAGATGGGGTGGATTTGATGGGGTAAAATTGGTTTTTAATTATCTAATTTTTGCTGAATGTGTAAAGGAATATAACATAAACAAATGCAAGTTGAAATTAGACTCAAAGGACAAGAGATGGAATTGATAAACGAAGAAGAAAACAGCTAAACAGAATGAAAATTTAGCAGAATTGCGGGGACCGCAATGTTTCCGCAATTAAACAGCAGCGAAAGTGTGTAATTGGGTGAGTTAAGGGCTACTAATGACTATCCTATAGGCATTATTATACGATTCTCAAGCTCTGGATCTACTCTCTATGCATCAAACTCACTCTATCTCATGTATCGTCCGATTCCATGCTTTAGATTCCTAAGTTTACTCGACTTCAAAGTAAGGTCTTAATCATCTTGTTAAAACAGAAGTGTTTAGTTTGTACTAGGGAAACGCCTATTCCTAGGCCGTTTCCTGATTACCATGAAAGGCTAGCATGATTATATGACTCTGAACTCTTACTCCTTCCAGAGGTTAGGAGTTCTTTGGACAAAATGGATGGCCAATCGAAATTGCCCGTGGGATGAAGCTTACATACAATCAATGTTTCGAAGGCGATCCTACATGCTTGGTTCACGTTTTTTAGCCTATAGTTCTGTCATTAGCATGCCCCTAAGTGACTTAGCTACTCATGGATATATAGAGAACAGAAATGTAAGATGAAACAGACATGCTTAGAAGGGAAATAAACTTAAAACAGCAAGACAAAACCGTAGCAGCAGAAGAAGGAAACCGTGAAATGAAACTTGCACTCTGATTACTTTGAATGTTGAACGAACAAAGAGAAACTTAAAGGCAGTAATTCAAAGACAGACAACAACGAAATGCAGTAACTAAAACACTAAACTAAGAACAACAATGATCAAAACTGGAAATTAGAAGAAGAACGACAGAAAACAGTAAAATGGCGCTTGAAAGCTTCGTTGCAGTCGCCTCGAATGAAGGGGATGAAAGGTCAGCCTTGCTTGGATGAATCCAATCGAGAGAGAAGAAGAATCTCCTCTCCTTCCTATCAGATTATCGATTCCAACAGCTGAGACTCTCACTCCAACAGACGACAAAGGAAAACAGGGAGAAAAAGTGGACTGTGAGAAGGCTTCTACGCTTTCGGATGATCACTGAACCTCCGACTTTGGCCCCCTTTTATAGTAGTTTGCAGGTGCGTTTGGGCCAAGGAGAACCATCAATCTTCAACGTCATATATCAGAATGGATGGAGGAGAAAGAATGAATCCCTGAAATTACGGAAATTAACAGAAAAGGATCAGTCAACTTACGGTTTTCACTTGAATAATTGCGGCCTCAACAATGTTTTCGCAATGCTGTCGCAATGCAGTTTTTTCATTCTTTTCCTTCGGTTTTGAACCCTTTTCTTTCCTATTGTGCATAAGTCCTAATTTATCTACCTTCTTCTCATTTTCATATTTAAGCATAGGTCTAGGCTAAATGCTATCAAAAACACCTAAAAGTGCACATCTTCTTAAGCTAAATGGGTCCTAAATAAGTCACTTTCAGAGACTTAACACACCCCCAAACTTAAGGCTTTGCTTGTCCTCAAGCATACTAAGGACTTCCCTAGGCTGCTGTTTCTCCTTCTTTAACCACCTACTGACTCCCTTATATCCCTACCTATAGCACTGCTGTCCTGTGACACACTTCTCAGTTTAAACTCCCCTAGCTTCTTCTGACTTTGCCTGCCTAACACTCACCTGCTTTTATTAACTCCCTACAACTGATCTATTTGCTTTTGTCATATCATGCCACTATCCCTAAGGTTTCAAATTCTGCCTAGCTTTACCTCAGACTCAGTACATGCTTCTAGCTTTATTTTTAATGTGTCTAGGATTCCTTAGAGTCATGCCAGTCTTAGTATTAACGGTGACAGTAGTACTTTTAAAGAACAACCTAAACCCTGGCATCACTACATTGGATAAACACTCATCTCCCTACACAACCCTACAAGTTACAACTTTGTGCTTAGCTAATTGAGGATCAGAGTTCTTTTTAAATAGGACACCTAAGCCACAAAGTTATAACTCCTAGGTCTACATTCTTCTTCCCTATTCTTTTCCTTTTTTCTTACTTAGGTGGGGCCTATCCTTTGGTTGCCTTTTGATGCAATGCCACTTGTGGGTCACACACTTGGCACTGATTACTTAGCAACCTAAGAGAGACCCCCCTCTTTATTCTATTTTTCATTTTTTTTTTTTTTCAGTTCATCATTTTTTTGTAAAGGAGAAGAAGAATGCTTATGTTTCTAAGGGAGAGAGGAATGTTCCTAGGCCTAGGGTGGCCTCCCCCAAACTTCAACTACTCATTGTCCCCAATGAGTGTCTGAGGTGGCACACCCCCAAACTTATCCTAAAAGCATCTAGTCTAAAGTAAAACAAAGCGAATCTAAAAGCCCTAGGCATAGACAGAACAAAAAAGAAAGTATCACAGCAGCAGCAGTTAAAAAAAACAGACAGTTAAGGGCTTAAAGCTGTGCATGCTGAACTATTTAGAGGTTGATTTCAAACTAGCAAAGGGTGTCCTATGACACTCATCCAACATGCATTGAGATAAGCTATATACGGTAGTCATGATAGCAGCAAAAGATAGAATTTAAACAGATCACAGCCTAGCTAAACAGACAGTCCAAAACATGCTTTTAGTCATGAAAATTGCGGGTACCGCAATTATTTCGCAATTAGATCAGGGCAGATATAACATTGATTAAGGCCCCTAAGCATGCTTTTTCCAGTCACTCAAGCTTCCTAAAAATAAAACTAAACTATCCTACCTAGTCAGCTAACATCAGACTATACTAAGCAAAAGGAAAAGCATAAAACTAACCATCTAAAACAGATCAAAATTGAACCAAAAACAGCATAATTCACATGGTCTTATCAGAAAGCAGAAAATTGTTTTTTTTTTCTAAGGGAACAGCAATACTCCCTTTAGTGCACTTCAAACCAGCACTTAAACTTCTTCATCCTCATCTGGTTGCCGTGGTCGTGGGGGCACCCATGGAGTCAGGAGATTTGTGGGGAAGTCAGGGAAGATGCACCCCAGTTGGTCTGCAACTTCCTTGTCCCTCGCCTGCGCATAAGTGGCCCATTGAGCCATTCTCCTCTGCATATCCATCAGGCAGGCCATGGATAGGGACTGTTCAGCAGCCAGCCTATCCAGTTCAAACTCCATATTCCCCTTCCTTCTCAGCCTCAGGTTAGCAGGCAGCTCCAAGTGGCCCGTGTAGGCCATCTGCTGCTCCAGGCGCTCGGTGGGGACTCCTGCAAGCAAACATAGCTTGGTTATGGTATTAGGGAAAAACAGTGGTCCCTTACCTTTCTTGGCGCATTCAGCAATGGCCGCAGTGATGACTTCTCCCACATTGATCGTGAGACCTCTTATTATCGCATACACCAGCAGCGATCGGCTCTGGTTGATTGTAGTCTCGTGAGTCACAGGGGACAATCTCCTTCGCACGAACGAAAACCAAACAGCTGCCTTAGCCGTGAGGTTGGCACTCATGAGAGTGTGCCTCCCATTGCGTGACACGGTCCAGGAAGCTTCAGGCTGGCCAATGGTGCGAATGGCCTCTTCCAGCACTGCCTCAGTAGGCTCATCAACGATCCGTGCATAATCTGTATGTGTTTGGCCTTTGAGACCATAGGCTTCGTTGATGGCCTTGGCTGAGAAATCCACTTCTACCCCTCTGACCACAGACAGGCCATCCTCAGGGCTGAGCACATTGGCGTAGAAATCATACACCATGCTCGTGTAGGCTGGATTGGGCGGTCTGCAGAATTCCTCCCAGCCATGGTTGATCACTCCTGCGCGCAAGAACTGCGGCAGGTCAGCAGGTCGGTCGAGGAAGCCTTTCTCGTGCAGCAACTCCCTCTTCCTTAACTCAACGCCCCTGGATTCAGCGTCAGATGAAACATACCTCACTGACTGAGGTTCGTCTTCAAGGTAGAGTTTGGCCTTCCCCTTATCTGCTGGCTTGGCTGACTCGGCAGCCTCAACCTTGAGTCGTTTGAGCGAAAGCTCAGTGCTCTCTTTGTCTGCTGAAGGCACCCTCTTGGCCTTCTTCTTCTTCAGTTTCTTGGATCGCTTGGCCTTGACAATCTTGGCCTTCTTCTTCTTCTTGAGCTTAGCCTTGATATTGATCTGCTGGAGGCATGCCCCCAACGTCTCTTCCATGGAATCATCCTGCCGTGCAGGACTCTCGGCACTAGCTTCCCTTGCAGGCGAGAAGACCTCGTCTTCACCACCTTCCCCACTGCCCTGAGTGGATTCCTGGTACTCCCCATAGGGGAATTCAGGATCAGGCTGTGGAGGCGTGTGCGAAGGTGTGGCACTCTGCTCTGTGATAGCTCCAAAATAGAGCTATCTTAATGTCCCTAATTCTAGCTAAAACCATGATATATATTAATTAAAATGCTTCCTTGTAGGTGATTTCATGGTGAAGAGCTCGGGAAGTCCATTGATGATTTTCGAGGCTAAAAAGGTCATTTAACATGTTTCGGGAAGTGTTCGGGTCAAAACGATAGGCCAAACGGAGCTCGGGAGCCAAAACGACCCAAAAGTGGGCTAAGAGCCGAGAGGGCAGCGCCCAAGCGCCGGCGCCCAGCGCCCAGGCGCCCAACGAACGCAGCACGCGCGCGCGCCCGCGCGCGCCGCTCGCCAGCACCGCACGCCCGCGCCCAGACGGCCAGACGCGCGCGCGCCGCCTCGCCTCGCGCCCGCGCGCCCGCCCGCTCCGCCTCGCCCATGTCCGCGCGCGCCCGCGCGCGCCCTTGTCCGTGTCCGCCTCGCCCGCGCGCGCCCACGCCCGTGTCCGCCTCACCCATGTCCGCGCGCGACAGCGTCGAGACGCTGGCCGAGCGTCTCGACGCTCCGAACTCTGAAGCGTACATTTGAAGATCCACCCGAGAGCAAGCGTCGAGCGCAAGCGTCTCGACGCTCGCTCGACGCCGCGCGCGCGTCTCGACGCTGCCCCGCGCGCGCGCCTGCCAACTTAGGGCACAGCGTCGAGACGCTGGCCTAGCGTCTCGACGCTCCGAGCTTAAAAGGCGTGAAACCTTCGGTTTTGCAGCCATCTTTTCATCCTTCATCTTCTCCAAGCTTCTCCTCTCGGTTCGAAGGCGATTTTTCACCATTTTTTGTACTTCTTCTCCTTCTTGTGCATGATTCCAAGCACTTCCATGGTGGATTGGAGTAATCCTACCTCCATGGAAGGCTAAACCAAGGTATGTGCTTGATTTTGAGTATGGGTTTGTAAGTTTTGGATGTTTGGGGAGATTTTTCCCTTTTGCAAATGTTGAAAAATTAGTTTGATTAATGCATCTCTTGCTTGTTCTTCATCAAATTCTAGCATGTGTAGCTAAATTAGATTGACGCTCTAATTCTTATGCATGATAGAGGGCTAAAGGTTGGGACGTATAATTGCCCATACCGCTAGGTAGCACGGGTCTAAGCATGGCTAATTAGTTCGGCCCAAAGTGACATTGGTAAACTGAGTTAATTAACGTTTTCATGTTAGGCTTAAGGCAAGAGAGAAACCGGTTTAGTCTTAGGATTAGGCCGTCGCAATGTTCCCGTCACTAGCACGTAATCGATTTAGGGGTCGCTACCTTAGATAGATTATTGGCTAAGTTTAATTAGAATTGCACGAGTCTAATTAATTCCTTGGGTCATTTGAGTTAGGAATAACTAAATGAATTGTGTGCATGAATTAGCTAACGCGTAAACCGTATCAATGATCCGAACATCCATAACGAGCAAGTCCACTTCTCGAAGTTAAGCACAACCGTTTAATTTTTGCACGTCGCCGTTTAATTTTCCGTTAGCATAATTAGGAGCTCCCTTCCCCCAAAACCAAATTACTATTCTTTAATTTGTGCATTCTTTTATTTCTTGCAAATTAGACTTAGTTAGATTAAATTTCTTATTTCCCTGTGGATCGACCCCGTTGCCACTTAGCTACAAATAGCTCGGTGTATTCGGGTTTATAAATTGTATTTTGGCAAGCCTCGACAGCTTGAATTTGGAGTACCCCAAAAGTACCTCTACCAAAATTGGCGCCGCTGCCGGGGACTTAATTAATTTAGTTTAGTTAAGTTAGGTTTGTTAGTTTTAAAAATTTTCTTTATTTCTTTTTGTACAGTTTAGTTCTTTTGTATTATTTTACGCGTTTTGTTTGAGTTTTTGAGCGCAGTCATTCTTTGAAGATTCAAAAGAAGCGCCAAGATGGAGGTCGGGGGTAATTATGAGCATCAAAGAACCATGAGGGAGCTTGCATCATCTGAGCTAGGCCGGAACACATCGAGTATCTTGTATCCGGTAGCTGCAGGTAATTTTGAACTTAAAGCTGGTCTGATTAACTTATTACCTTCTTTTTGTGGTAATACAGATGAGGATCCCGTCAGACACCTCAAGGCATTCAAGATGGTGTGTTCGTCATTCAGAACCGATGACACCACTGCAGATCAACTCCATCTCAGGACCTTTCCTTTCACATTGAAGGAGAAGGCGAGAGATTGGATGCATTACCTTCCGACTGGGTCCATCACTTCTTGGGAAGAGCTGCAGGGAGCGTTTTATGCGAAGTATTTTCCACCTCCCAAGGTCGCCGCCCTCAGAAAGGAGATACTAAAAATTGAGCAAGGAGCTGAAGAGAGCGTTCTTGAGTGCTGGGAGAGGTTTGGTCGATTATGCGAGGATTGCCCCAATCATCAAATAGCCGAACAGTCCCTCATTCAAGGTTTTTACTACGGTTTGCTTCCCCAAGGGCAGCAGATGATAGACGCAGCTAGTGGAGGCTCGCTCATGGACAAGACACCCGCTGAAGCTAGAGTTTTAATTTCTAACATAGCTATAAGCTTAGAGCGGAGTGAAGGTGGAGACAAGGAGAAGGCTCGCCTGAAGAAGGATGTGGAAGAGCTTAAGGCTCAGCTTTTTGAGGTAAGTAATACTGTTCTTGCCTTAAAGGATGATGTTCTGAAAGTCCAATCTTCTGTTTCAGGTAAATCTGTTGAGGACATGTTCCAAGCTATCCTTACGATCACCTCGTCCAAGCTCGACAACGTTGGCACTCAGATGCAAGGAATTAAGGAAGAAATGTCTCAGATGACTTGCAAGATCAACAGGATGGAAGAGAAAACTGAGAGTTTGAGTGCCGTCACTTTGAGAAGTGGGAAGCAGCTTCCCACGAGTACCCCGCCGGTGGAAGTCGATCATGGCCACGTCGAGCCACAGACAGAAAATCCCGAACCACGGTGGCATGGGGTAAATTTCGATCCTACGTGCACTAGAGTTTATGTGCCTAAGGCTCCTTTTCCTAGCAGGTTAGCGAGACCGCCCAAGGAAAACTACGAGGAGGAGTTCTTGAACACATTCAAGAAAGTAGAGATCAACATCCCTCTGTTGGATGCCATCAAACAAATCCCAAGGTACGCTAAGTTCCTGAAGGAATTATGCACCAACAAGAGGAAGACAAAAGAGAAAGAACGCGTCGTGGTAAGTAAGAACGTTTCCGCTCTAATCACGAAGAACTTACCAGAAAAATGCGGCGATCCAGGTATGTTTTCTCTCCCTTGCGCTATTGGAGGTAAGAAAATTAGAAGAGCCATGTTAGATTTAGGAGCCTCCATTAGTGTCATGCCTCACTCTGTTTATCAGGATTTGAATTTAAAAGAAATACAGGAAACCGGTGTTGTTATACAACTTGCTGATAGGTCTTGCGTGCATCCTTTAGGGGTAGTGGAAGATGTATTAGTTAATGTTAACGGGCTGATTTTTCCTGTGGATTTTTATATTCTGAAAATGGATGGTAATTCTGATTCTTCGTCTGCGTCGATCTTATTAGGTAGGCCCTTTATGAAAACTGCTAAAACTAAGATAAATGTAGATAAGGGCACTTTATCTGTTGAGTATCGTGGACAAGTTGTTGAGGTCGATGTGTCTAACGAGTTGGAGCATGATGAGAGCGTCCACTCTCTTTGTCAAGTAGATATAGTTGAATCGTTAGTTCAGGAAGAATGCATGTCTGATAGAGATGGGGATGACCCATTATTTTTGACTGATCTTTTTGATGAATCTGATATGCATGAATCTTCCATGTCTGAACTTTGTGATTCAACTGTCTCTTCTTTGGCAACTGTTCAGAATCATGCTAGAATGCTCCCCTCTACTTTGCAGGCACCTAAATTGGAGTTGAAAGACTTACCTGATCATCTCAAATACGCGTATTTGGGGGATGATGAGACGTTGCCGGTCATCATAGCAAAAGACCTTATGCCGGCTCAGGAAGGGAAGTTAATGGAAGTTCTTAAAGAGCACAAGCTGGCAATTGGATGGACATTAGCAGATTTACATGGGCTAAGTCCAGCTACGTGCATGCACAGAATCCTGCTCGAGGATGGAGCGAAACCTTCGCGAGAGCCCCAAAGGAGGCTCAATCCCGCGATGAAGGAGGTAGTAGTTTCTGAGATTCTCAAACTCCTCGAAGCAGGTATCATCTATCCTATCTCAGATAGTAAATGGGTTAGTCCTATCCATGTTGTTCCTAAGAAAACTGGCATGACTGTGGTTAGGAATGAGAAAAATGAATTAGTGCCCAAAAGGATTCAAAATGGATGGAGAATGTGCATTGACTTTAGGAAGCTTAATGAGGTCACTAGGAAGGACCATTTTCCCATTCCTTTTATTGATCAGATGGTGGAGCGTTTAGCTGGGAAGCCATTCTTTTGTTTTCTCGATGGTTTCTCTGGCTTTTACCAAATCCCCATAGCCATAGAAGACCAAGAGAAAACAACGTTCACGTGCCCCTTTGGCACATTTGCATTTAGAAGGATGCCTTTTGGGCTTTGTAACGCTCCTGGTACATTTCAGAGATGCATGATGAGTATATTTTCTGAGTTTGTAGAAAAATGCATTGAAGTGTTCATGGATGATTTTACAGTTTATGGCAATTCCTTCGATGACTGTTTAGATAATTTATCGCATGTCCTGAAAAGATGTATTGAGATGAACCTTGTTCTAAATTTTGAAAAATGTCATTTTATGGCTAGTCAGGGTATCGTTTTAGGGCATGTGGTTTCTGCTAAGGGTATAGAGGTAGATAAGGCTAAAATCGATGTTATCTCTAATCTGCCATACCCAACGAATGTTAGGGAGATTCGATCTTTTCTTGGCCATGCAGGGTTTTATCGCAGGTTTATTCAGGACTTCTCCAAGGTTGCCATGCCTATGACGTACCTCCTTCAGAAGGATGTAACGTTTGATTTTGGGGAGGAGTGCAGAAAAGCCTTCGATTTGCTCAAGGATAGTTTGACGAGCGCGCCCATCATACACCCACCCCAGTGGGACTTGCCGTTCGAAATTATGTGCGACGCCAGCAACTATGCCTTGGGAGCCGTGCTCGGTCAGAGGATCGAGAATAAGAGCCGTGTCATTTACTATGCCTCCAGGACGCTTAATCCAGCGCAGTGCAATTACACGACAACGGAAAAAGAACTTCTTTCTATTGTATTTGCGCTTGATAAGTTTCGTCCTTACATTATTGGCTCTCAAGTAACTGTTTTCTCTGACCATGCAGCTGTTCGGTACCTGATGACCAAGAAGGACGCAAAACCGAGGCTACTTCGGTGGATTTTGCTTCTCCAGGACTTCGATGTGAAGATCAAAGATAGGAGAGGAGCAGAAAACCCGGTAGCCGACCATCTGAGCCGCTTGGTCAGAAAGGAAGACCTCCTGCCTCTGAATGAAGATTTCCCCGATGAGACACTCTTCAGACTTGATACAGTCCTTCCCTGGTATGCTGATATGGTAAATTACTTGGCCACAGGTAATTTTCCTTCTGGTTTCTCTCATAGTAGGAAAGCGAAGCTGAAAAGCGACGCTAAGTACTATGTTTGGGAGGATCCCAATTTATGGAAGTTCTGTTCTGATCAAATAATTAGGAGATGTGTCCCTGAGAATGAGCATGCGTCTATTCTTACTTTCTGTCATGATTATGCATGTGGGGGACATTTTGGGCCTAGGAGGACAGCTAGGAAAGTTTTAGATAGTGGGTTTTACTGGACTTCTCTGTTTAAAGATGCGCATGAATTTTGTAAAACCTGCGATAGATGTCAAAGAATAGGGTCGATATCTGGTAGAAATGAAATGCCTCAAACCCCTGTCTTAGTCTGTGAAATCTTTGACGTTTGGGGCATGGATTTTATGGGACCCTTCCCGCCTTCTTGTGGTTTTTCTTATATATTGCTGGCTGTTGATTATGTTTCCAAGTGGGTTGAGGCGAAAGCCACGAAGACTAATGATGCTAATTCTGTTGTTAGGTTCGTTCAGTCTCGTATTTTTACCAGGTTTGGAATCCCACGAGCCATAATCAGTGACCAAGGAACTCATTTTTGCAACCGATCTGTGGAGGCTTTGCTGAGGAAGTATGGTGTGCATCATCGCGTGTCCACCGCCTACCATCCTCAAGCCAATGGGCAAGCCGAGGTCTCCAATAGAGAGGTAAAGTCAATTCTGGAGAAAACCGTGAGACCGAGCAGGAAGGATTGGAGCGATCGTTTGCAGGATGCTTTGTGGGCTTACCGCACCGCCTACAAAACCCCTATCGGTATGTCCCCATACCGGTTGGTTTTTGGTAAGGCATGCCACTTACCCGTGGAGATTGAGCACAAAGCATTCTGGGCTATCAAGAAGTGTAACATGAGCCCTGACGAAGCTGGCGAGGCACGACTGCTTCAGTTACAGGAATTGGAGGAACTGCGTTTGGACTCCTATGAGAACTCTAGGATCTATAAAGAGAAGTCCAAACAGTTTCATGACCGAAGGATTTTAAAGAAAGACTTCGAAGTCGGTCAGAAAGTTCTGCTCTTCGATTCCCGTCTGAAGTTCATGCCAGGTAAGCTTCGTTCCCGTTGGAAAGGACCCTATACCATAACTAAAATTTCTCCTTATGGCAGTGTAGAGATTCAGAGCTTGGACTCAGATGAGGTGCAGAAGGTGAATGGGCACCGGTTGAAGATTTTCCACGAGGGGGACGCTGAGTGCTATGACGCCGCATTACTTCTAGCGCCGCCCCCGATCGACTATGGATGAGTGGAAGAGTGAATACAGTCGAGCAATCGACTTTAAAAATTTGCGCTTCTCGGAGGCACCCGAGTTTGAACTGTATTTCTGTTGTTTATCGCTTTGTTTTAGTTTTTATTTTAGCTTTTGAATAGTTGTTTGTTTTCTTGTTTTCCTAGGAGAAAAGGTGGAACGGTCGACGATTCGAGAGCCCATTGGAGGACGATGGTGCACATCTCCGCCCGTCAGCTCCATAAAATTCAGGGGAGGTTTTCTGTTCCCTTAGAATTTTATTGTTTTTATAGTTGAATGCATTGGGGACAATGCATATCTTAAGGTGGGGGGTGGAGTTTGTTGATACATAGAGATGAGACTTCTTAGTAGTTGTCGAGCATATGTGTACTCTGGCTGTTAGATTAGAATCTGAATGCATGTGTCCGATGAGGACGGTCCGTGATTTGCTTGTGAACACTCCGTATTTGCATGATTCGAAAATTTGACGATGTATGCACATTTTGAGCCTATTTTAAAATTTTTTCTGTTATTTCCCTACATTCACTGAGCACATAGCACTCTTATTCTCAGCTCTGTAGGTCTAGAATAGTCTTATTGTGTCTGAAACCTTGTTGTCACTCCGAAAGGTACCATTAGGGAGGCTTGATGTGTAGAATTAGTAATGAGTCATTTGTGTATAGCGAAGCTATTGCCTAAAAAAAAAAAAAGTGTTAGCTTGAAAAATAAAACCTCCAGAGTTGCTCCTCCTTCTTGTGTTGCCCGTGTAACCAGGGGCGATCGTGTAACCCACGGTTGTCACTGCATGAAAGGGGAACTAATGGAAGTGAGCAATGGTCCTTAAAAACGTGAAGCTAAAATTTGGCTTGACGTGTTAGGCTCTCTAGGAGAAAAATAAAAAAAAAGTTGTTCAAAAGAAAAGAAAATGGGTACAAAGTACTCAAAGAAAAGAATAAAAATTAGGCCTTATGTTTTGTTGCTATTCCTATCACTAAAAGCCGTTAGACTGTTCTTATCGCCATAAGTAGGGGGAAAACGAGTTATAGGACTATATAAGGTTATTCCGGGCTTGCGTGAGCTAGGTTGAGAGGTGCTAAAAACACACACACGTAAGGGAATAGGAGTTTAAATTTTGAAATGATTTCAACGTTTGCATGCTTTTGATGGTTTTGAATTTACTACAAGTACCTTGTTTCACAAGCATTGAGATTAGAGTCCAAGCATGCATTTGATTCTTTGGAGATTATTTAGAGTATACCTTGCTCGGGGACTAGCAAGATTTAGGTCGGGGGTATTTTGATAGCTCCAAAATAGAGCTATCTTAATGTCCCTAATTCTAGCTAAAACCATGATATATATTGATTAAAATGCTTCCTTGTAGGTGATTTCATGGTGAAGAGCTCGGGAAGTCCATTGATGATTTTCGAGGCTAAAAAGGTCATTTAACATGTTTCGGGAAGTGTTCGGGTCAAAACGATAGGCCAAACGGAGCTCGGGAGCCAAAACGACCCAAAAGTGGGCTAAGAGCCGAGAGGGCAGCGCCCAAGCGCCGGCGCCCAGCGCCCAGGCGCCCAACGAACGCAGCACGCGCGCGCGCCCGCGCGCGCCGCTCGCCAGCACCGCACGCCCGCGCCCGCGCGCGCCGCCTCGCCTCGCGCCCGCGCGCCCGCCCGCTCCGCCTCGCCCATGTCCGCGCGCGCCCGCGCGCGCCCTTGTCCGTGTCCGCCTCGCCCGCGCGCGCCCACGCCCGTGTCCGCCTCACCCATGTCCGCGCGCGACAGCGTCGAGACGCTGGCCGAGCGTCTCGACGCTCCGAACTCTGAAGCGTACATTTGAAGATCCACCCGAGAGCAAGCGTCGAGCGCAAGCGTCTCGACGCTCGCTCGACGCCGCGCGCGCGTCTCGACGCTGCGCGCGCGTCTCGACGCTGCCCCGCGCGCGCGCCTGCCAACTTAGGGCACAGCGTCGAGACGCTGGCCTAGCGTCTCGACGCTCCGAGCTTAAAATGCGTGAAACCTTCGGTTTTGCAGCCATCTTTTCATCCTTCATCTTCTCCAAGCTTCTCCTCTCGGTTCGAAGGCGATTTTTCACCATTTTTTGTACTTCTTCTCCTTCTTGTGCATGATTCCAAGCACTTCCATGGTGGATTGGAGTAATCCTACCTCCATGGAAGGCTAAACCAAGGTATGTGCTTGATTTTGAGTATGGGTTTGTAAGTTTTGGATGTTTGGGGAGATTTTTCCCTTTTGCAAATGTTGAAAAATTAGTTTGATTAATGCATCTCTTGCTTGTTCTTCATCAAATTCTAGCATGTGTAGCTAAATTAGATTGACGCTCTAATTCTTATGCATGATAGAGGGCTAAAGGTTGGGACGTATAATTGCCCATACCGCTAGGTAGCACGGGTCTAAGCATGGCTAATTAGTTCGGCCCAAAGTGACATTGGTAAACTGAGTTAATTAACGTTTTCATGTTAGGCTTAAGGCAAGAGAGAAACCGGTTTAGTCTTAGGATTAGGCCGTCGCAATGTTCCCGTCACTAGCACGTAATCGATTTAGGGGTCGCTACCTTAGATAGATTATTGGCTAAGTTTAATTAGAATTGCACGAGTCTAATTAATTCCTTGGGTCATTTGAGTTAGGAATAACTAAATGAATTGTGTGCATGAATTAGCTAACGCGTAAACCGTATCAATGATCCGAACATCCATAACGAGCAAGTCCACTTCTCGAAGTTAAGCACAACCGTTTAATTTTTGCACGTCGCCGTTTACTTTTCCGTTAGCATAATTAGGAGCTCCCTTCCCCCAAAACCAAATTACTATTCTTTAATTTGTGCATTCTTTTATTTCTTGCAAATTAGACTTAGTTAGATTAAATTTCTTATTTCCCTGTGGATCGACCCCGTTGCCACTTAGCTACAAATAGCTCGGTGTATTCGGGTTTATAAATTGTATTTTGGCAAGCCTCGACAGCTTGAATTTGGAGTACCCCAAAAGTACCTCTACCACTCTGCTGTAGGCGTCTGCACGGAATTCAGTGGTGAAGACGGCGTCGCAGGGCTCTGTGCAGGCGGTGACGATGAAAGCTCCGGGCTGTGCACTGGTTCAGATGATGAAGGGTTGTGCGCAGGTGAGGCAGACGGCGACGAACTCTTCTTTGGCGACTCGTGGGACGCACGATCCGTTTCTTGACTCTCCACAGAGGGAGTCTTGGCTTTGCTTGGTTCGGCGGCCGTCTCGACACTCCACCGGCGTTTCTTGGGCGTGCCCGCTGGTTCAGAAGGTCCAGCAGGGATCTCAGTGACAACCCTCCACTTCTTCCTACGGATCGGAAGCTTGGGAAGAGGTCCGGCGCGTACAGCCCCAGCATCTGCAAGGGTCAGAAGTGCTTCCCTCGCAGCCGCTTCAGCTGCATCATCGGCCTTCTTCTTGGCTGCGGATCTTTCAGCCCTTGTGGACACCATTGTCGAATCTTGGAGGTTTGGAGAGAAGGATCAAAGATGAAGAGAATCTCAGTTTTCTTGGAAATCAGAGAATGAGAGAATCGTATCGATCGAGCGCCTTCTAACGGATATAAAGGCAACGGCTAAATCCCAACGGCTCTATTTTGCGGATCCTGCAATTCCAGCGCAATTCTAGGGATATTTTTTCATCAAAATCTCAAACTTTGCTCGTCCGTATCTTTTATTTGGCTCGATCGTTTTTTTTTATTTTTAAAGCTGGGATTACTCTCCTTGATTCCCTCTTTCGATTCCCTACAAAAAGAAATAAAAACAATATCAAATACGTAATTAAAATCACACAACAAAACACACAAATGACAACCGGAAAATCGCAAAAAATAAACTAAGGCATGAGCCTTATGTTGACGAGCACAGTAACCACTCGTCCTCTCTCGTTCTCATTGTCACGCTTCAGTCAAGAGGAAGGCCGAGAGAGTCTTCACATCTCCTTCCTCATAGTAATGCTTCAACCTCGCCCCATTGACCATAAATGGCTGACCTTGCTGCAAGTTCTTTATCTCTATGGCACCATGAACAAACACATTAGTAATCACAAATGGACCCGACCATCTAGACTTAAGTTTCCCTGGAAATAATTTCAACCGTGAGTTAAACAACAACACAAGTTGACCCTTCTTAAAGTCCTTAACTCTAAGTCTACTATCGTGCCAAATCTTGGTCTTTTCCTTGTACATCTTAGCATTTTCATAGGCCATATGCCTAAGCTCATCAAGCTCATGTAATTGTAAAGACCTTAGTGTTCCTGCATCTTTTACACAAAAATTCAATTCCTTCATGGCCCAAAATGCTTTGTTTTCTAACTCAAGTGGTAAGTGACAAGCCTTGCCATATACCAGCCTATAAGGGGACATTCCTAGAGGTGTCTTATATGCTGTCCTATAAGCCCAAAGTGCATCCTCAAGCTTGAAGGACCAGTCTTTCCTATTAGGTTTGACTACTTTTTCTAGGATGTTCTTAATTTCCCTATTTGAGATTTCAGCTTGGCCATTTGAGTGTGGGTGATAGGGAGTGGCTACTCTATGCCTAATGTTATATTTAGCCAATACTTTTTCCATAGCCTTGTTAATGAAATGTGACCCCTCATCACTAATGATAGCACGAGGTGTCCCAAACCTAGTAAAAATGTGCCTATGCAAGAAGTTGGTGACTGTTTTAGCATCATTATTAGGACATGCTTTGGCCTCTACCCACTTGGACACATAATCCACTGCTACTAATATGTAAAGGTTACCTGATGATGGAGGGAATGGCCCCATGAAGTCAATGCCCCATACATCAAAGAGCTCTAACTCTAAGATGTAGGTGAGGGGCATCTCATCCTTTCGACTGAGGTTACCTGTTCTTTGGCATTCATCACAGCTGTGGGCATAGTTGTGGGCATCTTTGAAGATCGTTGGCCAATAATAGCCACTCTGAAATACCTTTGCAGCTGTTCTTTGGCCACCAAAGTGTCCACCATAAGGAGATGTGTGACAGTGCTGCAGCACAGACTTCGCTTCAGCAGCTGAAACACACTTCCTTAGCAAGCCATCAGCACAGGTTCTGTAAAGTGTGGGGTCGTCCCAGATGAATTTCCTTGCTTCATGAAGGAACCTCTTCTTCTCTTGTCCTCCCTTGAACACTGGTAATACCTGTGATGCACGGAAGTTAGCAATGTCAGCAAACCAAGGTTCCTCATCGTTATCACGATGAGACAAAACAAAGACATGTTCATCAATAAAAGCATCAGAAATTGCGGGCTCCGCAATTGTTTCGCAATTGTGCTGCAATCGAGACAGGTGATCTGCCACCACGTTTTCACATCCTTTCTTGTCCCGAATGTCCAAATCAAATTCCTGCAGCAATAACACCCATCTAATCAACCTAGGCTTTGCATCAGCCTTCCTCATAAGATATTTCAAGGCAGAATGGTCAGTATATACAATTGTCCTAGTGCCTACAATATAGTTTCTGAATTTTTCGCAAGCAAACACTACAGCAAGCATCTCTTTTTCAGTAGTGGTATAATTACATTGAGCCTCATTCAAGGTCTTACTAGCATAATAGACAGGGTGTGTTAGCTTGTCAATCTTCTGGCCTAACATCACTCCTACAGCATAGTCACTGGCATCACATAACATCTCAAAGGGCAGATCCCAATTTGGTCCTACTATGATAGGGGCTGTGACTAGTGCTTTCTTAAGGGTGGTCCAAGCTACTACACATTCCTTAGAGAAGATGAAGGGCCTATTTAGCTCTAATAGCTCACACAGAGGCTTGGCTATCTTAGAAAAGTCCTTAATGAACCTTCTGTAGAAGCCAGCATGCCCTAAGAAGCTTCTAATGGCTTTCACATTCTGGGGCTCTACCAACTTCTCTATGATCTCAATTTTGGCTCGGTCAACTTCGACTCCTGCCCTCGACACTCTATGTCCTAAGACAATCCCCTTATCCACCATAAAATGGCATTTTTCCCAATTTAAGACTAGGTTGGTCTCCTCACACCTAGCCAGGACTTGTCCTAGGTTTTCTAGACAGTTTGAAAATGAGTCCCCAAAGACTGAGAAGTCATCCATGAATATTTCTATCATGGACTCATCCAACTCAGAGAAGATTGCCATCATGCACCTTTGGAAAGTTGCCGGTGCATTGCATAAGCCAAAAGGCATTCTGCGAAAGGCAAAGGTTCCAAAAGGGCAAGTAAAGGTGGTCTTCTCTTGATCCTTAGGGTCTATAGTTATTTGATTATAGCCTGAATAGCCATCTAAGAAACAATAGTAGGCTCTACCAGCTATTCTGTCTAACATCTGGTCAATGAACGAAAGAGGAAAATGGTCTTTTTTAGTTTCTTTATTTAATTTCCTGTAATCCATACACACTCTCCACCCTGTGACAGTCCTTGTTGGAATCAGTTCGTTGTTCTCATTGACTACCACAGTTATTCCCCCCTTTTTAGGTACACATTGGATGGGGCTCACCCACTGGCTACTAGCTATTGGGAAGATCACTCCTGCATCTAACCATTTTATTATTTCCTTCTTTACTACCTCTTTCATAGAGGGGTTTAGCCTACGCTGGTGATCTACCCTAGGTGTGTGCTCTTCCTCTAGTATAATTTTGTGCATGCAATAAGAAGGGCTAATGCCTCGAATATCAGCAATAGTCCATGCTATAGCCTTCCTATGTTGCTTAAGCAGTAAAATCAGTTCAACCTCATGCTTTTCACTTAATTTAGACGAAATGATAACAGGCAGAGTTTCATTACTTCCTAAATATGCATACTTGAGGTGAGTAGGGAGTGGTTTCAGTTCTAAAACAGGTGGATGCTCGATGGAGGGCTTTAAAGGATTCACAGATCTATCAGTTAAATCTATATTCATACATACATGTTGTGGTTTATCTACAGGCATATCCATTATGTCAGATACATTCAAGTCAGCTATATCTAATTGTACATATTCGTTAGCATGCTTAGTTAATAATACATGCTCTAATTGTTCCTCCATCAAGGAGTCTACTACGTCCATGCTAGCACAGGATTCAAGGTCAGAGGGGTACCTTAAAGCTTTATATACGCTAAACTTCACCTCTTCATCATGAACCCTCATAGTGAGCTCACCTTTTTGGACGTCTATAAGTGCCCTACTGTTAAGTCTCTGAAAGTGACTTATTTAGGACCCATTTAGCTTAAGAAGATGTACACATTTAGGTGTTTTTGTTAGCATTTAGCCTAAACCTATGCTTTAATATGAGAATTAGAAGAAGGTGGCTAATTTAGGACTTATGCACAATAGGTAGAAAAAGGGGCGAAAACCGAAGAAAAGGATGGAAAAAAGAACCATTGCGAATGCATTGCGGAATAATTGCGGTGACCGCAATTATTCAAGTTAAAACCGTAAGTTGGCTGACATTTTTCTGTTTAGATCCGACTTTTCAGGGATTCGTTCTTTCTCCTCCATCCATTCTGATATACGACGTTGAAGATTGATGGTTCTCCTTGGCCCAAATGCACCTGCAAACTACTATAAAAGGGGGTCAAAGTCGGAGGTTCAGTAATCATTCGAAGCTCAGAAGTCTTCTCGCAGTCCACCATTTCTCTCTAAATTCCTTCGCCGTCTGTTGGAGTGAGGTTCTCAGCTTTTGGAGTCGATAATCTGATAGGAAGGAGAGAAGATTCTTCTTCTCTTTCGATTGGATTCATCCAAGCACGGCTGAATTCTCATCACCTTCATTCGAGGCGACTGCCACGAAGTTTTCAGCAATCCTTTACTGTTTTCTGCTCTTTTCTTCTCATTTCCATTACTAATCATTGTTGTTCTTAGTTTAGTCATTTCAATTATTGCATTTCGTTGTTGTCTGTCTTGGATTCAGTTCTTTTAAAACTTTCCTTTGTTATTCAAACACTTAAAGTAATCAAAGTAAGTTTCTGCATTTCACAGTTCTACCTTGTTCTGCTACGAGTTTTGCTTGCTATTTTACACACATTTCTCTTCTAAGCATGTCTACTTTATCTACCATTTCTGCTCTCTACATATCCATGAGTAACTAAAATCATTTAGGGGCATGCTAATGACAGAACTATAGGCTAAAAAACGTGAGTCAAGTAGGTAGATTAACACTCGAACATTGATTGTATGTAAGCTTCATCCCACGGGCAATTTCGATTGGCCATCCATTTTGTCCAAAGAACTCCTAACCTCTGGAAGGAGTAAGAGTTCAGAGTCATATAATCATGCTAGCCTTTCATGGTAATCAGGAAACGGCCTAGGAATAGGCGTTTCCCTAGTACAAACTGAACACTCCTGCTTTAACAAGATGCTTAAGACCTTACTTTGAAGTCGAGTAAACTTGAGTCTCTCATGCATGGAATCGGACGATACTTGAGATAGAGTGAGTTTGATGTATAGAGAGTTGATCCAAAGCTTGATAATCGAAATAAACTGCCTATAGGATAGTCATTAGTAGCCCTTAATTCACCCTTTTAATCAGTTTCGCTGCCAGTTAATTGCGGAAACATTGCGGTCCACGCAATTCTGCCAAATTTTCATTCTGTTTAGCTGTTTTCCTTCTCGTTTATTAATTCCATCTCTTATCCTTTGCATCTAATTTCAACTTGCTTTTGTTTATGTTATATCCCTCTACACATTCAGCAAAAAGTAGTTAATTAAAAATCAATTTTAACCCATCAAATTCATCCCATCTTTCTTAACAGTCACACTTCGCGAATAGCTTAAAACAAGTCTCTGTGGAAAAAACGAATTAAATATACTCACTACTTGCTGTAAGACCATGTATGCTTGCATGTTCTAAGTGCTCTCTCTACCCTTTTGCATATTTATCTTTACACATTGAGCACGCAACAAGTTTTTGGCGCCGCTGCCGGGGACTTATTTTAAGTGAAAACGAAGTTGTTAAGTTTGAAAAATCAAGTTTATCATTGAGTGAAACTAATCTGTTTCATTTCTTTTGCAGGTGCCATTAAGGTAGTTTATGAGTGAGCGTTCACATAGTGATTTAGAGTTCGATCCTGAACCTGAAAGATCACTTCGAGCTAGGAATAAGGCAAAGAAACGTCTCTTTAAACAACCTCCTATACCTCAAACCACACCTGAAACTAGAGAAATGGGCGATGTAGTTCCAAATCCGGCGCAAGCCATTCGCAACCCCATCGAAATAGCGAATGACAAGGATAGCGCCATCCTTTCGTATTTAGTACCTATGCCTGGGGAGCTGAACCCCAGCATAATCCGTCCTGAAATCACTGCCCACTCTTTCGAGTTAAAGCCAGTGATGTTCCAAATGTTGTCCACTGTGGGACAATTCTTTGGAATAGAAAATGAGGACCCCCATAATCACCTTAGGAACTTCCTAGGAGTTAGTGACACATTCCTAATCCCTGGAGTTTCCCAAGAGGCCCTTAGGCTATATCTTTTCCCTTACTCTTTGAGGGACAAAGCCAAAACATGGTTGAACTCGTTACCCTCAGGATCTGTCCGCAATTGGACAGATCTAGCAGAAAAATTCCTAGTCAAATACTTCCCACCTGATAGGAATTCTACCTTTCGTGATGATATCATAAAATTCAAACAAGCTCCAAGTGAGTCTCTTCACGAAGCTTGGACACGATTCAAAGACCTTCTCATTAAATGTCCACACCATGGCATTCCATGGTGTATCCAAATAGAAGTTTTCTTTAAAGGATGCAACCCCAGCACCAGACAAGTCTTAAATTCATCTGCTGGAGGTTCCATGTTGTCCAAGAGTTACAACGAAGCTTATGAGATCTTGGAGAAGATCTCAACATCTCACTGTAGATGGTCAGATGATCCAGTAGAGCCAACTAGAGCTCAAGACAAGGATGCTCTAAGCGCCATGAGCACCCAAATAAATGCCCTGACCAACTTAGTTAAGCAAATGGCTCAGGCCAATCTCCAAACCAGTGCCAATACCGCCACAGCCATGTCAATGGGCACTCAACCAAGTCAAGGCGAGGCACCAATCTGTGGATTCTGTGGGGAAGGACACCCTTATGAATACTGTCCTGGGAATCCATCCTCGGTCTGCTATGTAGGAAGCCAGCAGCAGCCAAGGAATAACCCCTACTCACAAACTTACAATCCTGGTTGGAGAAACCACCCTAACCTGTCATGGGGTGGCCAACAAAACACTAACCAAAATCCTAACCAACCAAGGCCGAGTGGAACACCTGGTTTCACTCCCCAACATAACCAGTCAATGTACCAAAAACCTTATAACCAACCTGTAGGATCTTCTGTAGAAAACCTACTCAAGGAATATATAGCTAAGAATGATGCTACTCTTCAGAGCCAGCAAGCTACCCTCAGGAGCCTGGAAAACCAAATAGGCCAGTTAGCCAATGAACTTAAAAGTAGGCCCCAAGGTAGACTCCCTGCTGATACCGAGGTACCAAGGAGAGATGGCAAGGAACAAGTTCAAGCAATTGAACTTAGGAGTGGAAGACCATTGGTGAGCATTACAAAGGACACACCAAAGAGAGTAGAGAACACTGAGTCTAGTGCTCCACTGGAGTCTCTGCCAAGCCAAGGTCCACCACCAACTAGCACATCAGGAGCCAGGCTAGAGCCAATTGTAGAGGACGTAGAAGAAATTCCAAGGCCTCCACCTATCTTAAGGCGTCCTGACGTGCCTGCATATGTGCCACCACCTCCATACCCTCGAAGGCTGAAGAAGAAGCAGGAACAGGAAGTTCATTTTAATAAATTTTTAGAAATACTTAAGCAAGTGCATGTGAACATTCCTTTTGTAGAGGTTTTACAGTCTATGCCTTCATATGTAAAGTTTTTGAAGGACATTATTACTAACAAAAGAATAATTGGTGAGTTTGAAACAGTAAACCTCACCGAGGAGTGCAGTGCCATCCTCCAAAACAAGCTGCCCAAGAAGGAGAAGGATCCTGGTTCCTTCACCTTACCTGTAGAACTTGGAGGCAAGCACGTGGGCAGAGCGCTTTGTGACCTGGGCGCCAGCATAAATCTCATGCCCCTGTCCCTATTCCGCCAGTTGGGAATAGGAGAAGCACGTCCAACTACTGTCACTTTACAACTAGCAGACAGATCCATCGCATATCCAGAAGGTAAGATTGAGGATATTCTAGTTAAAGTTGACAAATTCATTTTCCTTGCAGATTTCATTGTCCTGGACTATGAGGCAGACAAGGAGGTACCCATCCTGCTAGGTAGACCATTTCTAGCCACAGGTAGGGCACTAATAGACGTGCAAAAAGGTGAGTTAACTATGAGAGTTCATGATGAAGAGGTAAAATTTAGTGTTTACAAAGCTTTAAAATATCCCTCTGATTCTGAGTCTTGTGCTAGCATGGATGTTGTTGACTCACTAATGGAAGAACAATTAGAGCATGTACTGTTAACCAAGCATGCTAGTGAATATGTAGGATTAGATGTAGATGATCTAAATATAGCTGACATAATGAACATGCCTGTAAATAACCCTCAGCATGTATGTATGAATATAGATTTAACTGATAGAACTATTAACCCTCTGAAGCCCTCCATTGAGCATCCGCCTGTTTTAGAACTGAAACCACTACCAACTCACCTCAAATATGCATATCTAGGAGAGAATGAAACACTGCCTGTAATTATTTCTTCTAAACTTAGTGAACAGCATGAGGTTGATTTAATTCTACTACTTAAGCAACATAGGAAGGCTATAGCATGGTCTATTGCTGATATTCGAGGCATTAGCCCTTCTTATTGTATGCACAAAATTATTCTAGAGGAAGAACACACACCTAGGGTAGATCACCAGCGTAGGTTAAACCCCTCTATGAAAGAGGTAGTGAAGAAAGAAATAATAAAGTGGTTAGATGCAGGAGTAATTTTCCCCATAGCTAGTAGCCAGTGGGTGAGCCCCATCCAATGTGTACCTAAAAAGGGGGGAATAACTGTGGTAGTCAATGAGAATAACGAACTAATCCCAACAAGGACTGTCACAGGGTGGAGGGTATGTATGGATTACAGAAAACTAAATAAAGAAACTAAAAAAGACCATTTCCCCATACCATTTATTGACCAGATGCTAGACAGAATAGCTGGTAGAGCCTACTACTGTTTCCTAGATGGCTATTCAGGCTACAATCAAATAACTATAGACCCTAAGGATCAAGAGAAGACCACCTTCACTTGCCCTTTTGGAACGTTTGCCTTCCGCAGAATGCCTTTTGGCTTATGCAATGCACCGGCAACTTTCCAGAGGTGCATGATGGCAATCTTCTCTGAGTTGGATGAGTCCATGATAGAAATATTCATGGATGACTTCTCAGTCTTTGGGGACTCATTTAAAACCTGTCTAGAAAACCTAGGACAAGTCCTGACTAGGTGTGAGGAGACTAACCTAGTCCTGAATTGGGAAAAGTGCCATTTTATGGTAGATGAAGGGATTGTCTTAGGACATCGAGTGTCAAGGGCGGGTGTAGAAGTGGATAGAGCAAAAATAGAGGTCATAGAGAAGTTGGTAGAGCCCCAGAACGTCAAAGCCATTAGAAGCTTCTTAGGGCATGCTGGCTTCTATAGAAGGTTCATCAAGGACTTTTCTAAGATAGCCAAGCCTCTGTGCGAGCTTCTAGAGCTAGGTAGGCCATTCATCTTTTCTAAAGAATGTGTAGTAGCTTGGAAAGCCCTTAAGGAAGCACTGGTCACAGCACCAATCATAGTAGGACCAAATTGGGATCTCCCATTTGAGATGCTATGTGATGCCAGTGACTATGCTGTAGGAGTCATGTTAGGACAGAAGATTGACAAGCTCACACACCCTGTCTATTATGCTAGTAAGACCTTGAATGAGGCTCAATGTAACTATACAACTACAGAGAAAGAGATGCTTGCTGTAGTCTTTGCTTGTGAAAAATTTAGGAACTATATTGTAGGAACTAGGACTATTGTATATACTGACCATTCTGCTTTAAAATATCTAATGAGAAAGGCTGATGCTAAGCCTAGACTAATTAGATGGGTGTTATTGCTGCAGGAATTTGATTTGGACATTCGGGACAAGAAGGGTTGTGAAAATGTGGTTGCAGATCACCTGTCTCGATTGCAGCACAATTGCGAAAAAATTGCGGAGTCCGCAATTTCTGATGCTTTCATAGATGAACATGTTTTTGCTTTGGCTCATCGTGATAACGATGAGGAACCATGGTTTGCTGATATTGCTAACTTCCGTGCATCACAGGTATTACCAGTGTTCAAGGGAGGACAAGAGAAGAAGCGGTTCCTGCATGAAGCAAGGAAATTCATCTGGGATGACCCCACACTTTACAGAACCTGTGCTGATGGCTTGCTGAGGAAATGTGTTTCAGCTGCTGAAGCAAAATCTGTGCTGCAGCACTGTCACTCATCTCCTTATGGTGGACACTTTGGTGGCCAAAGGACAGCTGCGAAGGTCTTTCAGAGTGGCTACTACTGGCCAACAATCTTCAAGGACGCACATGATTACGCTCACAGCTGTGATGAGTGCCAAAGGACAGGTAATCTCAGTCGCAAGGATGAGATGCCCCTCACCTACATCTTAGAGTTAGAACTCTTTGATGTGTGGGGCATTGATTTCATGGGACCATTCCCTCCATCATCAGGTAACCTGTACATCTTAGTAGCAGTAGACTACGTGTCAAAGTGGGTAGAAGCTAAAGCATGTCCTAATAATGATGCTAAGACAGTCACTAATTTCTTGCATAGGCACATTTTCACTAGATTTGGGACTCCTCGTGCTATCATTAGTGATGAGGGGTCACATTTCATTAATAAAGCTATGGAGAAGATATTGGCTAAATATAACATTAGGCATAGAGTAGCTACTCCCTATCACCCACACTCAAATGGTCAAGCTGAAATTTCAAATAGGGAAATAAAGAACATCCTAGAGAAGGTAGTTAAACCTAATCGAAAAGACTGGTCATTTAAGCTTGAGGATGCACTTTGGGCTTACAGAACAGCATATAAGACACCTCTAGGAATGTCTCCCTATAGGTTGGTATATGGCAAGGCTTGCCACTTGCCACTTGAGTTGGAAAACAAGGCATTTTGGGCCATGAAAGAATTAAATTTTTGTGTGAAGGATGCAGGGACATTAAGATCTTTACAGCTACATGAACTTGATGAGCTTAGGCACATGGCCTATGAGAATGCCAAGATGTACAAAGAAAAGACAAAAATATGGCATGACAGTAGACTCAGGATCAAAGACTTTAAAAAGGGCCAACTTGTATTATTATTTAACTCACGATTAAAGCTATTTCCAGGCAAATTAAAGTCTAGATGGTCAGGTCCATTTATTATTACTAATGTCTTTGTTCATGGTGCCATAGAGATTAAAAACTTGCAGCAAGGACAGCCATTTATGGTCAATGGTGCTAGGTTGAAGCACTACTATGAGGAGGGGGATGTGAAGACTCTCTCGGCCTTCCTCCTACGTGAAGCATGACAAAGAGAACGAGAGAGAACGAGTGGTTACTGTGCTCGTTTAGTCAAGGCCAATGCCTTAGTTTATTTTTTCTGTTTTTATCGATGATCGTTTGTATGTTTTGTAGCGTGATTTTAATTGCGTATTTAATGTTTGTTTTATTTGTTTTTGTAGGGAATCGAAAGAGGGGATCAAGGGGAGTAAATCAGGCTTTAAAAATCAAGAAACGGTTGAGCCAAATGAAAGATACGGGCGATCAAAGTTTGGAATTTGTATGAAATATTATCCCTGGAATTGCGCAGAAATTGCTGGATTCGCAAAAAGAGCCGTTGGGGTTTTTCCGTTGCTTTTATAGCCGTTAGAAGGCGCCCGATTGATACGATCCTCTCATTCTTTGCTCTCCAAGATTTCTGCGATTCTCTCCACCTTTGATCTCTCTCTCCAAACCTCCAAGATTCGACCATGGTTTCCACTAGGGCTGAGAGATCCGCCGCCAAGAAGAAGGCCGACGACGCAGCTGAAGCGGCTGCGAGGGAAGCGCTTCTCACCCTTGCTGATCAGGGTGCTGTACGCACTGGCCGTCTTGGTAAGCTTCCTATTCGTAGGAAGAAGTGGAGGGTGGTCACTGAGATCCCTGCTGGCCCATCTGAGCCAGTGGGTACGCCAACGAAGCGCCGGTGGACTGTCAAGACTGTCGCCGAACCAAGCATCGCCAAGACTCCCTCTGTGGAGAGTCAAGAACCTGATCGTGCATCCCACGAGTCAGCCAAGGAAGGTTCGACGCCGTCTGTGTCACCTGCGCGCAGTCCCCTCTCGTCTGAACCAGTGCCAAGCGCAGAGTCGTCACCACCTGCACAGAGCGCCGAGTTGTCTCCAGCACCTCAGAGTTCTGATCCGACGCCTGCAGCAGCACAGAGCCCTGAGCTGCCATCTTCGCCATGGAGTTCTGCGCATACCCCATCAGCAGAACACAACTCTCCACGGCCTGATCCTGAATTCCCTTATGGGGATTATCAAGAGTCCACGCAAGGCAGTGGAGATGTTGGGGAAGAGGAAGTCTTCTCTCCTATGAGGGAAGACAGCCCTGATGTTCCTGCACAGCAGGACGATTCTATGGAAGAAACGTTGGGGGCTTGCCTCCAACAGATCAACATGGAGAAAGAGAAGAAGAAGGCCAAGAAGGAGGCCAAGAAAGCCAAGAACGCCAAGAAACTGAAGAAGAAGAAGGCCAAGCGAGTGCCTTCAGCAGATAAAGACAGTACTGAGCCTTCGCTCAAACGCCTCAAGGTGGAGGCTGCTGAATCTTCCAAGCCAGCCGATAAGGGGAAGGCTAAACTCTACCCTGAGGATGAACCTCCATCAGTGAGGTATGTCTCATCCGATGCCGAATCCAGGGGTGTGGAGCTGAGGAAAAGGGACCTGTTGCACGAGAAGGGGTTCCTTGATCGACTTGCTGACCTGCCGCAGTTCTTGCGCGCAGGGGTGATCAACCATGGCTGGGAGGAATTCTGCCGACCTCCCAATCCAGCATACACGAGCATGGTGTATGACTTCTATGCCAACGTGCTCAGCCCTGAGGATGGCCTATCTGTGGTCAGAGGGGTGGAGGTTGATTTCTCAGCCAAAGCCATTAATGAAGCATTTGGTCTAAGGGGCCAGCCTCACACAGATTACGCACGGATAGTTGATGAGCCGACCGAGGCTGTGCTGGAAGAAGCCATCCGCACCATTGGCCAGCCTGAGGCCTCCTGGACAGTCTCGCGCAATGGGCGGCACACGCTCATGAGTGCCAACCTCACGGCTAAGGCAGCTGTGTGGTTTTCATTCGTAAGAAGAAGACTCTCCCCGGTGACTCATGAGACTACAATTAACCAGAGCCGTTCGCTGCTGGTTTATGCTATAATGAGAGGTCTCACGATCAACGTGGGAGAGGTCATCACTGCTGCCATAGCCGAGTGTGCTAAGAAGGGTAAGGGACCATTATTTTTTCCGAACACTATAACCAAATTGTGTTTGCTTGCAGGGGTTCCCACCGAGCGCTTGGAGCAGCAGCTGCCCTACACAGGCCATCTGGAGTTGCCTGCACACCTAAGGCTGAGAAGAAAGGGCAACATGGAATTTGAGTTGGATAGGCTGGCGGCTGAACAGTCCTTATCCATGGCCTGCTTGATGGACATGCAGAGGAGAATGGCTCAATGGGCCAACTATGCGCAGGCGAGAGACAAAGAAGTTGCAGACCAGTTGGGGTGCATCTTCCCAGACTTCCCCACCAACCTCCTAACTCCATGGGTGCCCCCACGACCAAGGCGACCAGATGAGGATGATGAGAATTGAGTGCTGGTTTGAAGAGCACTAAGAGGGAGTATTACTGATCCCTTAAGAAAAACAAAACAATTTTCCTGCTTTTTGATAGAAACATGTATAATATGCTGTTTTGGATTCAATTTTTGATCTGTTTTTGATGTTTAGTTTTATGTTTTTCCTTTTGCTTAGGATAGTCTAATGTTAGCTGATTAGGTAGGATAGTTTAGTTTTATTTTTAGGATGCATGAGTAACGGGAAAAAGCATGCTAGGGGCCTGAGTTAATGTTAAATCTGCCCAGATTGAATTGCGAAATAATTGCGGTTCCCGCAATTTTTGTGGCTGATTGCATGTTTTTGACTGTCCGTTTAGTTAGGCTGTGATCTGTTAAATTCTATCTTTTGCTGCTAGCATGACTACCTTATATAGCTGATCTTGAAGCATGCTGGATGAGTGTCATAGGACACCTTTTGATAGTTTAAATTTGCCTCTGAATAGTGCTCAGCATGCATAAACCATAAGTCCTTAAACCTGTCTGTTATGTTCAAATTTTCTGCTGCTGGGATAGTTGCTTCTAGAATGTTTTGCCTATGCCTAGGATGTTTAGATTCTCTTTGTTTTACTTTAGACTAGATGCTTCTAGGATAAGTTTGGGGGTGTGCCACCTCAAACACTCATTGGGGACAATGAGTAGTTGAAGTTTGGGGGAGGCCACCCTAGGCCTAGGAACATTCCTCTCTCCCTTAGAAACATAAGCATTCTTCTTCTCCTAAAAAAAAAAAAAAATGATGATGAACTGAAAAAAAATGAAAAAAGAATAAAGGGGGGGAGTTTCTCTTAGGTTGCTGAGTAATCAGTGCCAAGTGTGTAACCCACAAGTGGCGTTGCATCAAAAGGCAACCAAAGGAGAGGCTCCACCTAAGAAAAAAAAAGAGAGAAAAATATAGGGAAGAAGAATGTATACCTAGGAGTTATAACTTTGTGGCTTAGATGTCCTATTTAAAAAGAACTCTGATCCTCAAAGTAGCTGAGCACAAAGTTGTAACTTGTAGGGTTGTTTTAGGGAGATGAGTGTATATCCAATGTAGTGATGCCAGGGCTTAGGTTGTTCTCTAAAAAGTACCACTGTCACTGTTAATACTAAGACTGGCATGACTCTAAGGAATCCTAGACACATTAAAAATAAGCTAGAAGCATGTACTGAGTCTGGAGTAAAGCTTGGTAGAATTTGAAACCTTAGGGATAGTAGCATGATATCATAGAAGTAGTTAGATCAGTAGTAGGGGGTTAACAAAAGCAGTGGGTATAGTAGGCAGGTGAAGTCAGAAGAAGCTAGACAAGAGGTTAGTTCTAAACTAAGAAGTGTGTCACAGGACAGCACTGCTAGAGACAAGAATATAAGGGAGTTAGTGAGTAGTTAAAAGAAGAAGAAACAGCAGCCTAAGTAAGTCCTTAGTATGCTTGAGGACAAGCAAAGCCTTAAGTTTGGGGGTGTGTTAAGTCTCTGAAAGTGACTTATTTAGGACCCATTTAGCTTAAGAAGATGTACACATTTAGGTGTTTTTGTTAGCATTTAGCCTAAACCTATGCTTTAATATGAGAATTAGAAGAAGGTGGCTAATTTAGGACTTATGCACAATAGGTAGAAAAAGGGGCGAAAACCGAAGAAAAGGATGGAAAAAAGAACCATTGCGAATGCATTGCGGAATAATTGCGGTGACCGCAATTATTCAAGTTAAAACCGTAAGTTGGCTGACATTTTTCTGTTTAGATCCGACTTTTCAGGGATTCGTTCTTTCTCCTCCATCCATTCTGATATACGACGTTGAAGATTGATGGTTCTCCTTGGCCCAAATGCACCTGCAAACTACTATAAAAGGGGGTCAAAGTCGGAGGTTCAGTAATCATTCGAAGCTCAGAAGTCTTCTCGCAGTCCACCATTTCTCTCTAAATTCCTTCGCCGTCTGTTGGAGTGAGGTTCTCAGCTTTTGGAGTCGATAATCTGATAGGAAGGAGAGAAGATTCTTCTTCTCTTTCGATTGGATTCATCCAAGCACGGCTGAATTCTCATCACCTTCATTCGAGGCGACTGCCACGAAGTTTTCAGCAATCCTTTACTGTTTTCTGCTCTTTTCTTCTCATTTCCATTACTAATCATTGTTGTTCTTAGTTTAGTCATTTCAATTATTGCATTTCGTTGTTGTCTGTCTTGGATTCAGTTCTTTTAAAACTTTCCTTTGTTATTCAAACACTTAAAGTAATCAAAGTAAGTTTCTGCATTTCACAGTTCTACCTTGTTCTGCTACGAGTTTTGCTTGCTATTTTACACACATTTCTCTTCTAAGCATGTCTACTTTATCTACCATTTCTGCTCTCTACATATCCATGAGTAACTAAAATCATTTAGGGGCATGCTAATGACAGAACTATAGGCTAAAAAACGTGAGTCAAGTAGGTAGATTAACACTCGAACATTGATTGTATGTAAGCTTCATCCCACGGGCAATTTCGATTGGCCATCCATTTTGTCCAAAGAACTCCTAACCTCTGGAAGGAGTAAGAGTTCAGAGTCATATAATCATGCTAGCCTTTCATGGTAATCAGGAAACGGCCTAGGAATAGGCGTTTCCCTAGTACAAACTGAACACTCCTGCTTTAACAAGATGCTTAAGACCTTACTTTGAAGTCGAGTAAACTTGAGTCTCTCATGCATGGAATCGGACGATACTTGAGATAGAGTGAGTTTGATGTATAGAGAGTTGATCCAAAGCTTGATAATCGAAATAAACTGCCTATAGGATAGTCATTAGTAGCCCTTAATTCACCCTTTTAATCAGTTTCGCTGCCAGTTAATTGCGGAAACATTGCGGTCCACGCAATTCTGCCAAATTTTCATTCTGTTTAGCTGTTTTCCTTCTCGTTTATTAATTCCATCTCTTATCCTTTGCATCTAATTTCAACTTGCTTTTGTTTATGTTATATCCCTCTACACATTCAGCAAAAAGTAGTTAATTAAAAACCAATTTTAACCCATCAAATTCATCCCATCTTTCTTAACAGTCACACTTCGCGAATAGCTTAAAACAAGTCTCTGTGGAAAAAACGAATTAAATATACTCACTACTTGCTGTAAGACCATGTATGCTTGCATGTTCTAAGTGCTCTCTCTACCCTTTTGCATATTTATCTTTACACATTGAGCACGCAACACCTACCTGTGGCTAGAAATGGTCTGCCTAGCAGGTTGGGGACTTCCTTGTCTGCCTCATAGTCCAGGACAATGAAATCTGCAAGAAAAATAAACTTGTCAACTTTAACTAGAATATCCTCAATTTTACCTTCTGGATATGCAATGGATCTGTCTGCTAGTTGTAAAGTGACAGTGGTTGGACGTGCTTCTCCTATTCCCAACTGGCGGAATAGGGACAGGGGCATGAGATTTATGCTGGCGCCCAGGTCACAAAGCGCTCTGCCCACATGCTTGCCTCCAAGTTCTACAGGTAAGGTGAAGGAACCAGGATCCTTCTCCTTCTTGGGCAGCTTGTTCTGGAGGATGGCACTGCACTCCTCAGTGAGGTTTACTGTTTCAAACTCACCAATTATTTTTTTGTTAGTAATGATGTCCTTCAAAAACTTTACATAAGAAGGCATAGACTGTAAAACTTCTACAAAAGGAATGTTAACATGCACTTGCTTAAGAATTTCTAAGAATTTATTAAAATGAACTTCCTGTTCCTGCTTCTTCTTAAGCCTTCGAGGGTATGGAGGTGGTGGCACATATGCAGGTATGTCAGGGCGCTTTAGGATAGGTGGAGGCCTTGGAATTTCTTCTACCTCCTCAATAATTGGTTCTAGCCTGGCTCCTGATGTGCTAGCTGGTGGTGGACCTTGGTTTGGCAGAGACTCCAGTGGAGCACTAGACTCAGTGTTCTCTACTCTCTTTGGTATGTCTTTTGTGTTGCTCACCAGTGGTCTTCCACTCCTAAGTTCAATTGCTTGAACTTGTTCTTTACCATCTCTCCTTGGTACCTCGGTGTCAGCAGGGAGTCTACCTTGGGGCCTACTCTTAAGTTCATTGGCTAATTGGCCTATTTGGTTTTCTAGGCTCCTAAGAGTAGCTTGCTGGCTTTGAAGCGTAGCATCATTCTTAGCGATGTATTCCTTGAGTAGGTTTTCTACAGAAGATCCTACAGGTTGATTGTATGGTTTTTGGTACATTGACTTGTTATGTTGAGGAGTGAAACCAGGTGTTCCACTCGGCCTTGGTTGGTTAGAATTTTGGTTAGCGTTTTGTTGGCCACCCCATGACAGGTTAGGGTGGTTTCTCCAACCAGGGTTATAGGTGTTGGAGTAGGGGTTATTCCTAGGCTGCTGCTGGCTTCCAATGTAGCAGACTGAGGATGGATTCCCAGGGCAGTATTCATATGGGTGCCCTTCCCCACAGAATCCACAGACAAGTGCCTCGCCTTGACTTGGTTGGGTGCCCATTGACATGGCTGTGGCGGTATTGGCACTGGTTTGGAGATTGGCCTGAGCCATTTGCTTAACTAGGTTGGTCAGGGCGTTTATTTGGGTGCTCATTGCACTTAGAGCATCCTTGTCTTGAGCCCTAGTTGGCTCAACTGGATCATCTGACCACCTACAGTGAGATGCTGAGATCTTCTCCAAGATCTCATAGGCTTCGTTGTAACTCTTGGACAACATGGAACCTCCAGCGGATGAGTTTAGAACTAGTCTGGTGCTGGGGTTGCATCCTTTAAAGAAGACTTCTATTTGGATACACCATGGGATGCCATGGTGTGGAAATTTAATGAGAAGGTCTTTGAATCTTGTCCAGGCTTCGTGAAGAGACTCACTTGGAGCTTGTTTGAATTTGATGATATCATCACGAAAGGTCGAATTCCTATCTGGTGGGAAATATTTGACTAGGAATTTTTCTGCTAAGTCTGTCCAATTGAGGACAGATCCTGAGGGTAATGAATTTAACCACGTTTTGGCTTTGTCCCTCAAAGAGTAAGGGAACAGATATAGCCTCAGGGCTTCTTGGGAAACTCCAGGAATCAGGAATGTGTCACTAACTCCTAGGAAGTTCCTAAGGTGGTTATGGGGGTCCTCATTTTCTATTCCAAAGAATTGTCCCACAGTGGACAACATTTGGAACATCACTGGCTTTAACTCGAATGAGTTGGCAGTGATTTCAGGACGGATTATGCTGGGGTTCAGCTCCCCAGGCATAGGTACGAGGTATGAAAGGATGGCGCTATCCTTGTCATTCGCTATTTCAATGGGATTGCGAGTGACAGGCACCAGGTTTTGATCTATTCCAGCCATTTCTTCTTGAGTGGATTGCGGAGACTCTGCGGTTTCAGCAATTATTTGAGGTAAAAGGGGTTGTTTAAAGAGACGTTTCTTGGCTCTATTTCTAGCTTTAAATAATCTTTCAGGCTCAGGGTTGAACTCTAGATCACTACTTGGAGTCTCATTCATAAACTACCCTAAATGGTACCTGAAGAAGAAATGAAAATGGATCAAATCCAATGGAAAATATCTTGGTGTTTCAGACTTAACAAACTTCGTTTTCACTTAAAATAAGTCCCCGGCAGCGGCGCCAAAAACTTGTTGCGTGCTCAATGTGTAAAGATAAATAAGCAAGAAAGTAGAGAGAGCACTCAGAACATGCAAGCATACATGGTCTCACAGCAAGTAGTAAGTATATTTCATTCGTTTTTTCCACAGAGACTTATGTTTAGCTATTCGCGAAGTGTATTTGTTAAGAAAGATGGGGTGGATTTGATGGGGTAAAATTGGTTTTTAATTATCTAATTTTTGCTGAATGTGTAAAGGAATATAACATAAACAAATGCAAGTTGAAATTAGACTCAAAGGACAAGAGATGGAATTGATAAACGAAGAAGAAAACAGCTAAACAGAATGAAAATTTAGCAGAATTGCGGGGACCGCAATGTTTCCGCAATTAAACAGCAGCGAAAGTGTGTAATTGGGTGAGTTAAGGGCTACTAATGACTATCCTATAGGCATTATTATACGATTCTCAAGCACTGGATCTACTCTCTATGCATCAAACTCACTCTATCTCATGTATCGTCCGATTCCATGCTTTAGATTCCTAAGTTTACTCGACTTCAAAGTAAGGTCTTAATCATCTTGTTAAAACAGAAGTGTTTAGTTTGTACTAGGGAAACGCCTATTCCTAGGCCGTTTCCTGATTACCATGAAAGGCTAGCATGATTATATGACTCTGAACTCTTACTCCTTCCAGAGGTTAGGAGTTCTTTGGACAAAATGGATGGCCAATCGAAATTGCCCGTGGGATGAAGCTTACATACAATCAATGTTTCGAAGGCGATCCTACATGCTTGGTTCACGTTTTTTAGCCTATAGTTCTGTCATTAGCATGCCCCTAAGTGACTTAGCTACTCATGGATATATAGAGAACAGAAATGTAAGATGAAACAGACATGCTTAGAAGGGAAATAAACTTAAAACAGCAAGACAAAACCGTAGCAGCAGAAGAAGGAAACCGTGAAATGAAACTTGCACTCTGATTACTTTGAATGTTGAACGAACAAAGAGAAACTTAAAGGCAGTAATTCAAAGACAGACAACAACGAAATGCAGTAACTAAAACACTAAACTAAGAACAACAATGATCAAAACTGGAAATTAGAAGAAGAACGACAGAAAACAGCAAAATGGCGCTTGAAAGCTTCGTTGCAGTCGCCTCGAATGAAAGGGATGAGAGGTCAGCCTTGCTTGGATGAGAGAGCAGAGGAAATGGAAGCCAGCAAAGCAGCAGATGGGCAGTTTTATGAAGTACTTTTGTGAGAGAAAGAGAATCAAAATCAGATTATTTTACTCTCTGCTATGAATATTCTTTAGTCCTCACTCTAATTTTTCTCCACAAATCAGTACAAAATGACAAGAAATGATTCCAAGACAGACAACAACGAAATGCAGTAAGTAAAACACTAAACTAGAACAACAACTAATCAAAGCTGGAAATGAGAAGGAAAAGACAGAAAAGCAGTAAAGGTTGCTTGAAAGCTTCGTTGCAGTCGCCTCGAATGAAAGGGATGAGAGGTCAGCCTTGCTTGGATGAATCCAATCGAGAGAGAAGAAGAATCTCCTCTCCTTCCTATCAGATTATCGATTCCAACAGCTGAGACTCTCACTCCAACAGACGGCAAAGGAAAACAGGGAGAAAAAGTGGACTGTGAGAAGGCTTCTACGCTTTCGGATGATCACTGAACCTCCGACTTTGGCCCCCTTTTATAGTAGTTTGCAGGTGCGTTTGGGCCAAGGAGAACCATCAATCTTCAACGTCATATATCAGAATGGATGGAGGAGAAAGAATGAATCCCTGAAATTACGGAAATTAACAGAAAAGGATCAGTCAACTTACGGTTTTCACTTGAATAATTGCGGCCTCAGCAATGTTTTCGCAATGCTGTCGCAATGCAGTTTTTTCATTCTTTTCGTTCGGTTTTGAACCCTTTTCTTTCCTATTGTGCATAAGTCCTAATTTATCTACCTTCTTCTCATTTTCATATTTAAGCATAGGTCTAGTCTAAATGCTATCAAAAACACCTAAAAGTGCACATCTTCTTAAGCTAAATGGGTCCTAAATAAGTCACTTTCAGAGACTTAACAATGATGTCAACACGAAAGTCAGAGTTCCTATCTGGAGGGAAATACTTTACCAGGAACTTCTCAGCTAGGTCTGTCCAATTGACAATTGATCTAGAGGGGAAGGAATTCAACCATGTCTTGGCTTTGTCTCTCAATGAATAAGGAAACAGATACAATCGCAAAGCCTCTTGAGATACTCCTGGAATGACAAAGGTGTCACTCACTCCCAGGAAGTTCCTCAAGTTATTGTTGGGGTCTTCATTCTCCACTTCGAAGAATTGTCCAACTGTGGACAGCATCTGAAACATGACGGGTTTTAATTCGAATGAGTGAGCTGTAATCTCGGGGCGTATGATGCTCGGATTAAGCTCCTCAGGCATTGGTACAAGGTATGATAAAATAACACTGTCCTTATCATTCGCAATTTCAATGGGATTGCGAATGTTAAGTGCTCGATTTGGTGCATCTTCTGCTCTTTCCATTTCAGCTTGTTGTGGTTCAAATTGTACTGACTCTGCGTGGTCAACAATGTCATGAATTACAGGTTGCTTTTGCTGTTTAAAAAGGCGTTTCTTAATTTTATTTATGGTCCTTAGAGTTCTTTCAGGCTCAGGATCAAATTATAGATTGTGATTTGGAAACTCATTCATAAACCAGCTTTGTTGGTACCTGTAAATGCAAAAGATTAGCTCCAATATATTAAGTTCTTCTAAAATAACACAAATCGTGTTTACTAAACAAAATCCCCGGCAGCGGCGCCAAAAACTTGTTGCGCGCTCAGTGTGTATGTAAAATGTAAATGCGAAGAGCGCGAAGATCATGCAAGTATACATGGTCTGCAGCAAGTGATAAGTATAATTTAATTCGTTTTCCCACAGAGATTAAGTTTAGTGACTAACGATTTGGTGTGTTAGATTAGATAAGGTAACTTAAATTGGGTAGATTTGGGGTTGATGTACCGAAATAAATAAAGAAGCAAGAAGGATGCAATCATAAATGGAAAGCAAGTAAAGAGAATAAGCTATATTGTGGTGAAGAAAGAATTGCGGATCTCGCAATGTTCTAGCAATTAAATTAACGACGATTAAAGGTAAGATAAGACAACAAGGTCGACTTCAGACTCCTCTATAGGCACTTAACTACGATCATTCAACAGTAGATTAACATATCATGCATCGTTTTAGCTCAGTCTCATGCATCTCTCGATTACATGCATTAGATCTTTAGTTCACTCATATCCAAGTAAGACATAAAAACCTATTTATACAAGCAAGCTAATGAACGTGCTAGGAGAACGCCTATTCCTAGGTCATTTTATGGTTACCATAAAAGACTAGCATGAATGGATGACTCTGAACTCTTACTCCTTCCGGAGGTTAGGAATTTTTTAGACAAAATGGATGGCCGGTCGAAATTGTCCATGGGATGAAGCATACATACATTCAATGCAATCGAATCTATCCTACATGCTGAACTCTCAGATTTCTAACCTATAGATTCATCTTTAGCAGACCTTTGTTTGATTAGTTACTTATGGTTTGTGAAGATCTAAAGGAGATGGAATGATTAAGCATGATTTTAAAAGAACTTAATAAAAGCGATTGAACAAGAGACTTAATGTATTACTTATCAAAACTAAGGTTCAGAACATTTCATAAGAACATTGTACGATGATACGAAAGCAGTAAGAATTAAGTGAATTAGAGAAGAATTCAGAACAGTGTAGCAATGGGAACAATAGAGAAGAATTCAGATTTTAAACATCTAAGGGATGGAATGGCTCTCTTAGTTTAGATAACACATAAGCATCTAAGGGATGGAATGGCTCTCTTAGTTTAGATAACACATAAGCAGTGGTTTATTCAAAAACAAAAGGTAAGGTCTTACAGGGCACATGCTTTGTCAACTGATGAAGCTAAGTCAATCTTAAAGAATGTACTCGACACTCATTCAGCAAACTCAACAAACAGTAAACAGCCCACAGAGAATCACATTCAGCTAAGTAGGAAGAGATAAAAACATGACAAATAGCAGAAAAGACATTGTACAGCAACAACATGCTTGGATTTTTCTAATGAGAACATGCTGATTTAGACAAAAACATGCTTGAGAGGGCTATGTGGAAAATGCAATGAAAACACAATTAAATCAACAGAGCAGATATGGCATTGATCAAGGCTCCTAACTACTCTAACTCTATTGTGGCCCATGGGGCTTGTGGAAATCTAAAGACAACAGCACAAAACTATCTATACTAACTGCCCTAAACTAAGTTAAACTACTCTACGCTACTGTTGCGTGCTCAATGTGTTGAAATAATTAGGCAATAAAAGAGATAGAGCACTCAGAACATGCAAGCATACATGATCTTATAGCAAGTAGTAAGTATATTTCATTCGTTTTCCCACAGAGACTTATTTTTAGCTATTCGCGAAGTGTTTTGTTAAGAAAGAAGGGGTGGATTTGATGGGGTAAAATTGGTTTTTAATTATCTAAATTTTGCTGAATGTGTAAAGGGTAGTAACATAGACAATAACAAGTTAAAGCTAAGCTCAAATGAAAAGAGACGAGACTAATAAATGAAGATAAAAACAGCTAGACAGAATTGTACTTAAGCAGAATTGCGGAGACAGCAATTCTACCGCAATTAAATAACAGCGAGAGTGTGGAAATGGGTGAATTAAGGGCTACTAATGACTATCCTATAGGCATTTTTATACGATTCTCAAACACTGGATCTACTCTCTATGCATCAAACTATCTCAATCTCATGTATCGTCCAATTCCATGCATTAGATTCTTTAGTTTACTCAACTCAAAGTAAGGTCTTAAGCATCTTGTTAAGGCAGAAAGATATGGTTTGTACTAGGGAAACGCCTATTCCTAGGCCGTTTCCTGGTTACCTTGAAAGGCTAGCATGATAATATGACTCTGAACTCTTACTCCTTCCAGAGGTTAGGAGTTCTTTGGACAAAATGGATGGCCAATCGAAATTGCCCGTGGGATGAAGCCTACATACAATCAATGCTTCGAGAGCTATCCTACATGCTGGATTCACGTTTTTTAGCCTATGGAGTTGTCATTAGCATGCCCCTAAGTGACTTAGTTACTCATGGATATAGGGAGAACAGAACTAAAGGATAAGACAGACATGCTTAGAAGGGAAATGTGCTTAAAACAGCAAGGGAAAGCAGTAGAATGCAACGGCAGAAACTGTGAAATACTGAATTTTGTGTTGATTAATTGATTGTTTGAATGAACATAAGAGATACTTAAAGTAAAGAACAGCAAGACAGAACACAACGAAATGATCTAAACTAGCCACAAGAACAGAAACAACACAAGACAGAATTGGAAAACAGAAATGAAAAACAGAAAGCAGTAAAACAGCTCGAAATCTCGTTGCAGCCGCCTCGAATGAAGGATGAGAAAGGCCAGCCTTGCTTGGATGAATCCAATCGGGAGAGAAGAAGAATCTCCTCTCCTTCCTATCAGATTATCGATTCCAACAGCTGAGCTTCGCAAACCAGCAGACGGCAAAGGAAAACTAGGAGAAAAGATGGACTGCGAGAAGACTTCTACGCTTTCGGATGATGCTTGAACCCTCGACTTTGACCCCTATTTATAGTAATATGCAGGTGCATTTGGGCCAAGGAGAACCATCAATCTTCAACGTCGTACTTCAGAATGGATGGAGGAGAAAGAACGAATCCCTGAAATAACGGAAATTAACAGAAAAAGATCAGTCAACTTACGGTTTTCACTTGAAACATTGCGGGAACCGCAATGTTTCCGCAATGCTTTCGCAAAGCTTGTTTTTCATTCTTTTCCTTCGGTTTTCAACTCTTTTCTTTCCTATTGTACATAAGTCCTAATTTAGCTACCTTCTTCTAATTCTCATATTTAAGCATAGGTTTAGGCTAAATGCTATCAAAAACACCTAAGAGTGAACATCTTTCTAAGCCAATTAAGTCCTAAAAAGGTCACTTTTGGAGACGTAACACACCCCCAAACTTAAGGTTTTGCTTGTCCTCAAGCAATCTAAGGACTTTCCTAGGCTGCTGTTTCTTCTTCTTTAACCACTTACTAACTCCCCTATATCCCTATCTATAGCACTGCTGTCCTGTGACACACTTCTAAGCTTAAAACTACCCTCTTATCTAGCTTCTTCTGACTTCGCCTGCCTAACACTCCATCTGCTTTTATTAACTCCCTACAACTGATCTATTTGCTTTTGTCATATCATGCCACTATCCCTAAGGTTTCAAATTCTGCCTAGCTTTACCTCAGACTCAGTACATGCTTCTAGCTTTATTTTTAATGTGTCTAGGATTCCTTAGAGTCATGCCAGTCTTAGTATTAACGGTGACAGTAGTACTTTTAAAGAACAACCTAAACCCTAGCATCACTACATTGGATAAACACTCATCTCCCTAAACAACCCTACAAGTTACAACTAAGCCACAAAGTTATAACTCCTAGGTATACATTCTTCTTCCCTATTCTTTTCCCTTTTTCTTACTTAGGTGGGGCCTCTCCTTTGGTTGCCTTTTGATGCAATGCCACTTGTGGGTCACACACTTGGCACTGATTACTTAGCAACCTCAGAGAGACCCCCCTCTTTATTCTATTTTTCATTTTTATTTTTTTCAGTTCATCATTTTTTGTAAAGGAGAAGAAGAATGCTTATGTTTCTTAGGGAGAGAGGAATGTTCCTAGGCCTAGGGTGGCCTCCCCCAAACTTCAACTACTCATTGTCCCCAATGAGTGTCTGAGGTGGCACACCCCCAAACTATCCTAGAAGCATCTAGTCTAAGGTAAAACAAAGAGAATCTAAAGCCCTAGGCATAGACAAAACATTCGAACGGCAAATATCACAGCAGCAGTAATTTAAAAAAAAAACAGACAGATAAGGGCTTAAAGCTGTGCATGCTGAGCGTTTTAGAGGTTAATTTAAACTATCAAAAGGGTGTCCTATGACACTCATCCAGCATGCATTTAGATAAGCTATTTAAGGCAGTCATGTTAGCAGCAAAAGATAGAATTTAAACAGATCACAGCCTAGCTATACAGACAGTCCAAAACATGCTTTCAGTCATAAAAATTGCGGGGACCGCAATTATTTTGCAATCAAGTCAGGGCAGATATAACAGTGATTAATGCCCCTAAGCATGCTCTTTCCAGTCATTCAAGCTCTTCTAAAAATAAAACAAAACTAACCTACCTAGTCAACTATCATCAGACTATACTAAGCAAAATTAAAAACATAAAACTAAGCATCTAAAACAGATCAAAAGTGTACGAAAAACAGCATAATTCACATGGTCTATCAGAAAGCAGAAAATTATTTTTTTTTTCTAAGGGAACAGCAATACTCCCTTCAGTGCAATTCAAACCAGCACTCAAACGTCTTCATCCTCATCTGGTTGTCGTGGTCGTGGAGGCACCCATGGAGTCAGGAGATTTGTGGGAAAGTCAGGGAAGATGCACCCAAGTTGGTCTGCAACTTCCTTGTCCCGTGCCTGCGCGTAAGTGGCCCATTGAGCCATCCTCCTTTGCATATCCATCAGGCATGCCATGGATAGGGACTGATCAGCAGCCAGCCTATCCAGTTCAAACTCCATATTCCCCTTCCTCTTCAGCCTCAAGCTAGCAGGCAGCTCGAAGTGGCCTGTGTAAGCCATCTGCTGCTCCATTCGCTCAATGGGTACTCCTGCAAGCAAGCATAGTTTGGTTATGGTGTTAGGGAAAAACAATGGTCCCTTACCTTTCTTGGCGCACTCAGCAATGGCGGCTGACATGATTTCCCCCACATTGACCGTGAGACCTCGCATAATGGCATAGACCAGCAGCGATCTGCTCTGGTTGATGGTCGTCTCATGGGTCACAGGGGACAGCTTTCTCCTTACAAAGGCAAACCATACAGCTGCCTTTGCTGTCAGGTTGGCACTCATGAGGGTGTGCCTCCCATTGCGTGATACAGTCCACGCTGCTTCAGGCTGGCCAATGGTTCGAATGGCCTCCTCCAGCACTGCCTCAGTAGGCTCATCAACGATCCTCGCATAATCAGTGTGTCTTTGGCCCTTGAGGCCATAAGCTTCGTTGATGGCTTTTGCTGAGTAGTCCACCTCTACTCCCCTCACCACAGACAGGCCTTCCTCAGAGTTTCGCAGGTTGGCGTAGAAGTCGTAAACCATACTCGTGTAAGCTGGATTGGGCGGCCTGCACAACTCCTCCCAGCCATGATTTATGATTCCTGCGCGCAAGAACTGCGGCAGGTCAGCAGGTCTGTCCAGGAAGCCCTTCTCGTGCAGCAACTCCCTTTTCCTCAGCTCAACGCCCCTGGACTCAGCGTCAGAGGAAACATACCTCACTGACTGAGGCTCATCTTCAGGATAGAGCTTGGCCTTCCCTTTGTCAGCTGGCTTGGCTGACTCTGCAGCCTCAACCTTGAGTCTTTTTAGCGATGGCTCAGTGCTCTCCTTTTCTGATGAAGGCGCCCTCTTAGCCTTCTTCTTTTTCAGCTTCTTGGACCGCTTAGCCTTGAGAATCTTGGCCTTCTTCTTCTTCTTGAGCTTAGCCTTGATGGTGATCTGCTGGAGGCAGGCTCCCAGTGTCTCCTCCATGGAATCATCCTGCTGTGCAGGACTCTCTGGGCTAGCTTCCCTCATAGGCGAGAAGACCTCGTCTTCCTCACCTTCCCCACTGCCCTGCGTGGATTCTTGGTACTCCCCATATGGGAATTCAGGGTCAGGCCGTGGGGAAGTGTGCGACGGCGTGGTGTTTTGCGCTGCTGTAGGTGTCTGTGCAGAACTCTGAGGTGATGAAGACAACTCAGGGCTCTGTGCAGGCGGCGATGAAGGGAGCTCTGGGCTCTGCACTGGTTCAGATGGTGAAGGGCTGTGCGCAGGCGATGCAGATGGCGACGAACCCTTCTTGGTCGACTCGTGGGACGCACGATCCATTTCTTGACTCTCCACAGAGGGAGTCTTTGCTTTGCTTGGTTCGGCGGCCATCTCGACACTCCACCGGCGCTTCTTGGGTGTGCCCGCTGGTTTAGAGGGTCCAGCAGGGATTTCTGTGACAACCCTCCACTTCTTCCTACGGATCGGAAGCTTGGGAAGACGTTCGGTGCGTGCAGCACCAGCATCTGCGAGGGCAAGAAGTGCTTCCCTCGCAGCCGTTTCAGCTTCATCAGCCCTTTTCTTGGCCGCAGATCTTTCAGCCCTCGTGAGTACCATTGTTGGATCTTGGAGATTTGGAGAGAAGAATCAAAGATGAAAAGAATCGCAGCTTTCTTGGAAATCAGAGAGTGGGAGAATCGTATCGATCGAGCGCCTTCTAACGGCTATAAAGGAAACGGATGAATCCCAACGGCTATATTTTGCGGATCCTGCAAATCCAGCGCAATTTTAGGGATTTTTTTCATCTAAATGGCAATCTTTGCTCGTCCGTATCTTTTATTTGGCTCAATCTTTTCTTGATTTTTAAAGCTGGAGTTACTCTCCTTGATTCCCTCTTTCGATTCCCTACAAAAAGAAATAAAAATAACATCAAATTCGCAATTAAAATTATACAATAAAACACACAACCGATAACCGGAAAATCGCAAAAAATAAACTAAGGCATGAGCCTTGTGTTGACGAGCACAGCAATCACTCGTCCTCTCTCGTTCTCATTGTCACGCTTCAGTCAAGAGGAAGGCCGAGAGAGTCTTCACATCTCCTTCCTCATAGTAGTGCTTCAATCTTGCACCATTAACCATGAATGGTTGGCCTTGCTGCAAGTTCTTTATCTCTATGGCACCATGAACAAACACATTAGTAATCACAAATGGACCTGACCACCTAGACTTAAGTTTCCCTGGAAATAGTTTCAACCGTGAGTTAAACAACAAAACAAGTTGACCCTTCTTAAAGTCCTTAACTCTAAGTCTACTATCGTGCCAAATCTTGGTCTTTTCCTTATACATCTTAGCATTTTCATAGGCCATATGTCTAAGCTCATCAAGCTCATGTAATTGCAAAGACCGCAATGTCCCCGCATCATTTACGCAAAAATTCAATTCTTTCATGGCCCAAAATGCTTTGATTTCTAACTCAAGTGGAAGATGACAAGCCTTGCCATATACCAGCCTATAAGGAGACATACCTAGGGGTGTCTTATATGCTGTCCTATAAGCCCAAAGTGCATCCTCAAGCTTAAAGGACCAGTCTTTCCTATTAGGTTTGACCACTTTTTCTAGGATGTTCTTAATTTCCCTATTTGAAATTTCAGCCTGTCCATTCGAGTGTGGGTGATAGGGAGTGGCTACTCTATGTCTAATGTTATACTTAGCCAACACTCTCTCCATAGCCTTGTTAATGAAATGTGTCCCCTCATCACTAATGATGGCACGAGGTGTTCCAAACCTAGTAAAAATGTGCCTATGCAAGATTTTGGTGACTGTTTTAGCATCATTATTGGGACATGCTTTGGCCTCTACCCACTTGGATACGTAGTCTACTGCTACCAAAATGTAAAGGTTACCTGATGATGGAGGGAATGGCCCCATGAAGTCAATGCCCCACACATCAAAGAGTTCCAACTCTAAGATGTAGGTGAGGGGCATCTCATCCTTTCGACTGAGGTTACCTGTTCTTTGGCATTCATCACAGCTGTGGGCATAGTTGTGGGCATCCTTGAAGATCGTTGGCCAATAGTAGCCACTCTGAAATACCTTTGCAGCTGTTCTTTGGCCACCAAAGTGTCCACCATAAGGAGCTGTGTGGCAGTGCTGCAGCACAGACTTCGCTTCAGCAGCTGAAACACACTTCCTTAGCAAGCCGTCAGCACATGTTCTGTAAAGTGTGGGGTCATCCCAGATGAATTTCCTTGCTTCATGAAGGAACCTCTTCTTCTCTTGTCCTCCCTTGAAAACTGGTAATACCTGTGATGCAAGGAAGTTAGCAATGTCAGCAAACCAAGGTTCCTCATCGTTATCACAATGAGTCAAAACAAAGACATGTTCATCAATAAAAGCATCAGAAATTGCGGGTTCCGCAATTTTTTCGCAATTGTGCTGCAATCGAGAAAGGTGATCCGCAACCACATTTTCACATCCTTTCTTGTCTCGAATGTCCAAATCAAATTCCTGCAGCAATAACACCCACCTAATCAACCTAGGCTTAGCATCAGCCTTCCTCATAAGATATTTCAAGGCAGAATGGTCAGTGTACACAATTGTCCTAGTGCCTACAATATAGTTTCTGAATTTCTCACAAGCAAACACTACAGCAAGCATCTCTTTCTCAGTAGTTGTATAATTACATTGAGCCTCATTCAAGGTCTTACTAGCATAATAGACAGGGTGTGTTAGCTTGTCAATCTTCTGTCCTAACATGACCCCTACAGCATAGTCACTAGCATCACATAACATCTCAAATGGGAGATCCCAATCTGGCCCTACTATAACAGGTGCTGTGACTAGTGCTTTCTTAAGGGTGGTCCAAGCTACTACACATTCCTTAGAGAAGATGAATGGCCTATTAAGTTCTAGAAGCTCACACAGAGGCTTGGCTATCTTAGAAAAGTTCTTAATGAACCTTCTGTAGAAACCAGCATGCCCTAAGAAACTCCTAATGGCCTTGACATTCTGAGGCTCTACCAACTTCTCTATGATTTCTATCTTTGCCCTATCAACTTCTACACCTGCCCTTGACACTCTATGACCTAAGACAATCCCCTCATCTACCATGAAGTGACACTTTTCCCAATTAAGGACTAAGTTAGTCTCTTCACATCTCGCCAGGACTTGTCCTAAATTATCTAGACAGTTGGTGAATGAATCCCCAAAGACTGAAAAGTCATCCATGAATATCTCTATCATGGATTCATCCAAATCAGAGAAGATTGCCAACATGCACCTTTGGAAAGTTGCCGGTGCATTGCATAAGCCAAAAGGCATTCTGCGAAAGGCAAAAGTTCCAAAAGGGCAAGTAAAGGTAGTCTTTTCTTGGTCTTTGGGGTCTATAGTGATCTGGTTATACCCTGAATAACCGTCTAGGAAACAGTAATAGGCTCTACCAGCTATTCTGTCTAACATTTGGTCAATGAATGGTAGAGGGAAGTGGTCTTTTTTAGTTTCTTTATTTAGTTTCCTATAATCCATGCATACTCTCCATCCTGTGACAGTCCTAGTTGGAATCAGTTCATTGTTCTCATTGACTACCACAGTCATCCCCCCCTTCTTAGGTACACATTGTATAGGGCTCACCCACTGACTACTAGCTATGGGGAAGATCACACCAGCATCTAACCATTTTATTATCTCTTTCTTAACTACCTCTTTCATAGAGGGATTCAGCCTACGTTGGTGATCTACTCTAGGTGTATGCTCTTCCTCTAGTATAATCTTATGCATGCAATAAGAAGGGCTAATGCCTCTAATATCAGCAATAGTCCATGCAATAGCCTTCCTATGTTGCTTAAGCAGTAATATCAGTTCAACCTCATGCTTTTCACTTAATTTAGAAGAAATGATAACAGGCAGAGTTTCATTACTCCCTAAATATGCATACTTGAGGTGAGTGGGGAGTGGCTTTAATTCTAATACAGGCGGATGCTCAATGGATGGCTTCAAAGGATTTAAGGCTCTATCAGTTAAGTCAATATTCATACATACATGCTGAGGGTTATTTACAGATATGTCCATTATCTCAGCTATGTTTAAGTCAGTTAATTCTAATCCTACATATTCATTGGCATGCTTGGTTAATAATACATGCTCCAATTGTTCTTCCATTAAAGAGTCTACTACGTCCATGCTAGCACAGGATTCAAGGTCAGAGGGGTACCTTAAAGCTTTATACACACTAAATTTCACCTCTTCATCATGAACCCTCATAGTAAGCTCACCTTTTTGGACGTCTATCAGTGCCCTACCTGTGGCTAGAAATGGTCTGCCTAACAGGATGGGGACCTTCTTGTCTGCTTCATAATCCAGGATAATGAAATCTGCAAGGAAAATAAACTTGTCAACCTTTACTAAAATATCCTCAATCTTACCTTCTGGGTATGCAATGGATCTGTCTGCTAATTGTAAAGTGACAGTGGTTGGACGTGCTTCTCCTATTCCTAGCTGGCGGAATAGTGATAGGGGCATGAGGTTTATGCTGGCGCCCAGGTCACAAAGCGCTCTGCCCACGTGCTTGCCTCCAAGTTCTACAGGTAAGGTGAAGGAACCAGGATCCTTCTCCTTCTTGGGCAACTTGTTTTGGAGTATGGCACTGCACTCCTCAGTGAGGTTTACTGTTTCAAACTCACCAATTATTTTTTTGTTAGTAATAATATCTTTCAAAAACTTTACATAGGAAGGCATAGACTGTAAAACTTCTACAAAAGGAATGTTGACATGCACTTGCTTAAGAATTTCTAAGAATTTATTAAAATGCACTTCCTGTTCCTGCTTCTTCTTAAGCCTTCGAGGATATGGAGGTGGTGGCACATATGCAGGCACGTCAGGGCGCCTTAGGATAGGTGGAGGCCTTGGAATTTCTTCTATCTCCTCAATAATTGGCTCTAGCCTGGCTCCTGATGTGCTAGTTGGTGGTGGACCTTGGTTTGGCAGAGACTCCAGGGGAGCACTAGACTCAGTGTTCTCTACTCTCTTTGGTGTGTCCTTTGTGTTGCTTACCAAGGGTCTACCACTTCTGAGTTCAATTGCTTGAACTTGTTCTTTACCATCTCTCCTTGGTACCTCGGTGTCAGCAGGGAGTCTACCTTGGGGCCTACTCTTGAGTTCATTGGCCAATTTGCCTATTTGGTTCTCTAGGCTCCTAAGAGTAGCTTGCTGGCTTTGAAGAGTAGCATCATTCTTAGCTATGTATTCCTTGAGTAAGTTTTCTACAGAAGATCCTACAGGTTGGTTGTAAGGTTTTTGATACATTGATTGGTTATGTTGGGGAGTGAAACCAGGTGTTCCACTCGGTCTAGGCTGGTTAGGATTTTGGTTAGCATTCTGTTGGCCACCCCATGACAGGTTTGGGTGGTTCCTCCAACCAGGGTTGTAAGTATTGGAATAGGGGTTGTTCCTAGGCTGCTGCTGATTTCCAATGTAGCAGACTGAGGCTGGATTCCCAGGGCAGTATTCATACAGGTGCCCTTCCCCACAGAATCCACATACAAGTGTCTCACCTTGACTTGGTTGGGTGCCCATTGACATGGCGGTAGCGGTGTTGACACTTGTTTAGAGATTGGCTTGAGCCATTTGTTTAACTAGGTTGGTCAGGGCATTTATTTGGCTGCTCATTGCACTTAGAGCATCCTTGTCTTGAGCCCTAGTTGGCTCAACTGGATCATCTGACCACCTACAGTGAGATGCTGAGATCTTCTCCAAGATCTCATAGGCCTCGTTGTAACTCTTGGACAACATGGAACCACCAGCAGATGAATTTAAGACTTGCCTAGTGCTGGGGTTGCATCCTTTGAAAAAGACCTCTATTTGGATACACCATGGGATGCCATGATGTGGACATTTGAGAAGAAGGTCCTTGAACCTTGTCCAACCTTCGTGAAGAGATTCATTATCAGCTTGCTTGAACTTAACTATATCATCACGAAAGGTAGAATTCCTATCAGGTGGGAAGTATTTGACTAGGAATTTCTCAGCTAAATCTGTCCAATTAAGGACAGATCCAGAGGGTAATGAGTTCAACCATGTTTTGGCTTTGTCCCTCAAAGAGTAAGGGAACAAGTATAGCCTCAAAGCTTCTTGGGACACTCCAGGGATGATGAAGGTATCACTAACTCCTAAGAAGTTCCTAAGATGGTTGTGGGGGTCCTCATTTTCCACTCCAAAGAATTGTCCCACAGTGGACAACATTTGGAACATCACTGGCTTTAACTCGAATGAGTTGGCAGTGATTTCAGGACGGATTATGCTGGGGTTCAGCTCCCCAGGCATAGGTACTAAATATGAAAGAATGGCACTATTCTTGTCATTCGCTATTTCGATGGGGTTGCGAATGACAGGTACCTGATTTGGAACTATCTCGTCCATTTCTTCGATTTCAGGTATGATTCGAGGTATAAGAGGTTGTTTAAAGAGTCGTTTCTTTGCTTTGTTTCTAGCTCTAAGTAGTCTCTCAGGCTCAGGATTGAACTCTAGATATCTACTGGAAGGCTCACTCATAAACTAACCCAATAGTACCTGCAAAAGAAATGAAACAGATCAGCTTCAATAAGCAATAAACTTGGTTTTTCAAACTTAACAAACTTCGTTTTCACTTAAAATAAGTCCCCGGCAGCGGCGCCAAAAACTTGTTGCGTGCTCAATGTGTTGAAATAATTAGGCAATAAAAGAGATAGAGCACTCAGAACATGCAAGCATACATGATCTTATAGCAAGTAGTAAGTATATTTCATTCGTTTTCCCACAGAGACTTATTTTTAGCTATTCGCGAAGTGTTTTGTTAAGAAAGAAGGGGTGGATTTGATGGGGTAAAATTGGTTTTTAATTATCTAATTTTTGCTGAATGTGTAAAGGGTAGTAACATAGACAAGAACAAGTTAAAGCTAAGCTCAAATGAAAAGAGACGAGACTAATAAATGAAGATAAAAACAGCTAGACAGAATTGTACTTAAGCAGAATTGCGGAGACAGCAATTCTACCGCAATTAAATAACAGCGAGAGTGTGGAAATGGGTGAATTAAGGGCTACTAATGACTATCCTATAGGCATTTTTATACGATTCTCAAACACTGGATCTACTCTCTATGCATCAAACTATCTCAATCTCATGTATCGTCCGATTCCATGCATTAGATTCTTTAGTTTACTCAACTCAAAGTAAGGTCTTAAGCATCTTGTTAAGGCAGAAAGATATGGTTTGTACTAGGGAAACGCCTATTCCTAGGCCGTTTCCTGGTTACCTTGAAGGGCTAGCATGATAATATGACTCTGAACTCTTACTCCTTCCAGAGGTTAGGAGTTCTTTGGACAAAATGGATGGCCAATCGAAATTGCCCGTGGGATGAAGCCTACATACAATCAATGCTTCGAGAGCTATCCTACATGCTGGATTCACGTTTTTTAGCCTATGGAGTTGTCATTAGCATGCCCCTAAGTGACTTAGTTACTCATGGATATAGGGAGAACAGAACTAAAGGATAAGACAGACATGCTTAGAAGGGAAATGTGCTTAAAACAGCAAGGGAAAGCAGTAGAATGCAACGGCAGAAACTGTGAAATACTGAATTTTGTGTTGATTAATTGATTGTTTGAATGAACATAAGAGATACTTAAAGTAAAGAACAGCAAGACAGAACACAACGAAATGATCTAAACTAGCCACAAGAACAGAAACAACACAAGACAGAATTGGAAAACAGAAATGAAAAACAGAAAGCAGTAAAACAGCTCGAAATCTCGTTGCAGCCGCCTCGAATGAAGGATGAGAAAGGTCAGCCTTGCTTGGATGAATCCAATCGGGAGAGAAGAAGAATCTCCTCTCCTTCCTATCGGATTATCGATTCCAACAGCTGAGCTTCGCAAACCAGCAGACGGCAAAGGAAAACTAGGAGAAAAGATGGACTGCGAGAAGACTTCTACGCTTTCGGATGATGCTTGAACCCTCGACTTTGGTAATCTGCAGGTGCATTTGGGCCAAAGAGAACCATCAATCTTCAACGTCGTACTTCAGAATGGATGGAGGAGAAAGAACGAATCCCTGAAATAACGGAAATTAACAGAAAAAGATCAGTCAACTTACGGTTTTCACTTGAAACATTGCGGGAACCGCAATGTTTCCGCAATGCTTTCGCAAAGCTTGTTTTTCATTCTTTTCCTTCGGTTTTCAACGCTTTTCTTTCCTATTGTACATAAGTCCTAATTTAGCTACCTTCTTCTAATTCTCATATTTAAGCATAGGTTTAGGCTAAATGCTATCAAAAAGACCTAAGAGTGAACATATTTCTAAGCCAATTAAGTCCTAAAAAGGTCACTTTTGGAGACGTAACAGCTACTCTAAACTAAGCTACTCTACTGAAATTTAAAACAAAACAGCAATTGATATTGAGGGGGGTCACAGGTAACAAAAAAGCAGGGTGAGGGAATAAAGAATAACTCCCTCAAATGTCGTCAGTCAATGGCATTCATTCATTTTCTTCTTCTTCTTCTTCATCAATCTCCTCCACACGCGGAGGCATCCAGGGGTCCAGCAAGGCAGCAGGGAATGCAGGGAATGTGCACCTCAGATGCTCAGCCAGTCCTATGTCTCTTGCTTGAGAGTACTCAGCCCATTCGGCTAGCTTTTGCTGTATGTCCAACAAGCAGGACATGGACATAGACTGGTGTTACGTCTCCAAAAGTGACATTTTTAGGACTTATTTAGCTTAGAAAGATGTACACTCTTAGGTGTTTTTGATAGGATTTAGCTTAAACCTATGCTTATATATGAGAATTAGAAGAAGGTAGCTAAATTAGGACTTGTATGCAAAAGGAAAGAAAATGATTAAAAACCGGAGTTAAAAGAAGGAAAAATGTGCATTGCGGCAGCATTGCGGAAACATTGCTAAACCCGCAATGTTTCAAGTGAAAACCGTAAGTTGACTGATCTGTTTCTGTTAATTTCCGTTATTTCATGGATTCGTTCTTTCTCCTCCATCCATTTTGAAGTACGACGTTGAGGATGGATGGTTCTCCTTGGCCCAAACGCATCTGCAGATTACTATAAAAGGGGGTCAAAGTAGAGGGTTCAATCATCATCCGAAAGCGTAGAAGTCTTCTCGCAGCTCCATCTTTTCTCCTGTTTTTCTTTACCGTCTGTTGGTTTGCGAAGTTTAGCTGTTGGAGTCGACAATCTGATAGGAAGGAAAGAAGATTCATCTTCTCTCCCGATTGGATTCATCCAAGCAAGGCTGATCTTTCTCATCCTTCAGCCGAGGCAGTTGCGACGAGGCGTCCAAGCTTAATTACCTGCTTTCTGTCTTTTATTTCTAATTTCCAGCTCTGTTTAGTTGTTGTTTCTTTTCTAGTGACTAGTTCATTTCATTTCGTTGTTTTCTGCCTTGATGTATTCACTTTAAGCCTTCCTTTGTTCATTCAAACAATTAAGTAATCAAAGCACAATTCTTCATTTCACAGTTTCTTCTCTTTGCTGCTACTGTTTTTCCCTTGTTGTTTGTCTTTAAATTTCTTCTAAGCATGTCTACTTCATCTCGTATTTCTGTTCTGCCTATATCCATGAGTAACTAAGTCACATAGGGGCATGCTAATGACAATACTATAGGCTAAAAAACATGAACCAAGCATGTAGGATAGCTCTCGAAGCATTGATTGTATGTAAGCTTCATCCCACGGGCAATTTCGATTGGCCATCCATTTTGTCCAAAGAACTCCTAACCTCTGGAAGGAGTAAGAGTTCAGAGTCATACACTCATGCTAGCCTTTCAAGGTAGCCAGAAAACGACCTAGGAATAGGCGTTTTCCTAGTACAAACCATAACTTTCTACTTTAACAAGATGCTTAAGACCTTACTTGGACATGAGTAAACTAAAGAATCTAATGCATGAAATCGGAAGATACATGAGATTGAGTGAGTTTGATGCATAGTGAGTTGATCCAATGCTTGAGAATCGTGAGAAAATGCCTATAGAGGAGTCGTTAGTAGCCCTTGTTTCTCCATTTTACACACTTTCGCTGTTAGTAAAATTGCGGTAGAATTGTTGTTTCCGCAATTCTACTAAGTTTAAAATTCTGTTTAGCTAAGTTCCTCTTCGTTTATTAATCTCTTCCCTTTTCATTTGAGTTTAACTTTGACTTGCACTTGTTTATGTTGCTACCCTTTACATATTCCTTAGAAATTAGACAACTTAAAACCAATTCTACCTCCTCAAATCCACCCATTCTTTCTTAACAACACACTTCACGAGTAGCTCATAATAAATCTCTGTGGGAAAACGAATGTAAAAATACTTACTACTTGCTATAAGATCATGTATGCTTGCATGTTCTGAGTGCTCTCTCTCTCTTATTGCTTATTTATTTTAACACATTGAGCACGCAACAAGTTTTTGGCGCCGCTGCCGGGGATTTATTTAAGTGAAAACGAAGTTTGAAACACCAAGTTTATTGTCTATTGAGGCTGATCTATTCTCATTTCTTTTGTAGGTACTGTTTGGGTTGGTTTATGAATGAGCCTTCAAGTAGTGATCTAGAGTTCAACCCTGAGCCTGAGAGATTATTTAAGGCTATAAATAGAGCCAAGAAACGTCTCTTTAACCAATCCTCTATACCTCCAATAATTGCGGAAACAGCAATTCCTCCGCAATTCGATCAAAAAGAAATGGACAGACCAGTCCCAAATCCGGTACCTACCACTCGCAATCCCATCGAAATAGCGAATGATAAGGATAGTGCCATTCTTTCCTACCTAGTACCTATGCCTGGGGAGCTGAACCCCAGCATAATCCGCCCTGAAATCACTGCCAACTCATTCGAGTTAAAGCCAGTGATGTTCCAAATGTTGTCCACTGCGGGACAATTCTTTGGAGTGGAAAATGAGGATCCCCACAACCATCTTAGAAACTTCCTAGGAGTTAGTGATACATTCATCATCCCTGGAGTTTCCCAAGAAGCCTTGAGGCTCTACCTCTTCCCTTACTCTTTGAGGGACAAGGCAAAGACGTGGTTAAACTCATTACCCTCTGGATCAGTCCTCAATTGGGCAGACTTGGCAGAGAAATTCCTAGTCAAATACTTCCCACCTGATAGGAATTCTACCTTTCGTGATGACATAATCAAGTTCAAACAAGCTGAAACTGAGTCTCTTCACGAAGCTTGGACAAGGTTCAAGGACCTTCTTCTCAAATGTCCACATCATGGCATCCCATGGTGTATCCAAATAGAGGTCTTTTTCAAAGGATGCAACCCCAGCACTAGACAAGTCTTAAATTCATCTGCTGGTGGTTCCATGCTGTCCAAGAGTTATAATGAAGCCTATGAGATCTTGGAGAAGATCTCAGCATCTCACTGTAGGTGGTCAGATGATCCAGTTGAGCCAACTAGAGCTCAAGACAAGGACGCACTCAATGCCATGAGTAGCCAAATAAGCGCCCTGACCAACCTAGTCAAGCAAATGGCTCAAGCCAATCTCCAAACAAGTGTCAACACCGCCACAGCCATGTCAATGGGCACCCAGCCAAGTCAAGGTGAGACACTTATCTGTGGATTCTGTGGGGAAGGGCACCTGTATGAATACTGCCCTGGGAATCCAGCCTCAGTCTGCTATGTTTGAAGCCAGCAGCAGCCTAGGAACAACCCCTATTCTAATACTTACAACCCTGGTTGGAGGAACCACCCAAACCTGTCATGGGGTGGCCAACAAAATGCTAACCAAGCTCCTAACCAACCAAGACCGAGTGGAACACCTGGTTTCACTCCCCAACATAACCAATCCATGTATCAAAAACCATACAACCAACCTGTAGGGTCTTCTGTAGAAAACTTACTCAAGGAATACATAGCCAAGAATGATGCCACTCTACAGAGCCAGCAAGCTACTCTTAGAAGCCTAGAGAACCAAATAGGGCAACTAGCCAATGAACTCAAAAGTAGGCCCCAAGGTAGACTACCAGCTGACACTGAGGTACCAAGGAGAGATGGTGTTAAGTCTCTGAAAGTGACTTATTTAGGACCCATTTAGCTTAAGAAGATGTACACATTTAGGTGTTTTTGTTAGCATTTAGCCTAAACCTATGCTTTAATATGAGAATTAGAAGAAGGTAGCTAATTTAGGACTTATGCACAATAGGTAGAAAAAGGGTTGAAAACCGAAGGAAAAGAATGAAAAAATAAACATTGCGAATGAATTGCGAAAACATTGCGGTGACCGCAATTATTCAAGTTAAAACCGTAAGTTGGCTGATCTTTTTCTGTTTAGATCCGACTTTTCAGGGATTCGTTCTTTCTCCTCCATCCATTCTGATATATGACGTTGAAGATTGATGGTTCTCCTTGGCCCAAACGCACCTGCAAACTACTATAAAAGGGGGTCAAAGTCGGAGGTTCAGTCATCACTCGAAGCGCAGAAGTCTTCTCGCAGTCCACCATTTCCATCTGTTTCCCTTTGCCGTCTGTTGGAGTGAGAGTCTCAGCTGTTGGAATCGATAATCTGATAGGAAGGAGAGAAGATTCTTCTTCTCTCTCGATTGGATTCATCCAAGCAAGGCTGATCTTTCATCCCCTTCATTCGAGGCGACTGCCACGAAGCTTTCCAGCAACTCTTTACTGTTTTTCTGTCTTTCTCTTCTGTTTTACATTCTGCTTCGTGCTGTTCTTTTCCTAAGTAGCTAGATTAGTTATTTCGTTGCTTTCTGTCTTGTTGCTATTTACTTTACAGCTTTTGTCTGTTCAACAAACAATTTCAGTAATCAAAGTTCATTTCTGCATTTCTCATTTCCTATCTTCTGCTACGGGTTTGGCTTACTGTTTTAAGCACATTTCCCTTCTAAGCATGTCTATCTTATCTGCCATTTCTGTTCTCTATATATCCATGAGTAGCTAAGTCACTTAGGGGCATGCTAATGACAGAACTATAGGCTAAAAAACGTGAATCAAGTAGGCAGATTAACACTCGAACATTGATTGTATGTAAGCTTCATCCCACGGGCAATTTCGATTGGCCATCCATTTTGTCCAAAGAACTCCTAACCTCTGGAAGGAGTAAGAGTTCAGAGTCATATAATCATGCTAGCCTTTCATGGTAATCAGGAAACGGCCTAGGACTAGGCGTTTCCCTAGTACAAACTAAACACTCCTGCTTAAACAAGATGCTTGAGACCTTACTTTGAAGTCGAGTAAACTTAAGACTCTAATGCATGGAATCGGACGATACTTGAGATAGAGTGAGTTTGATGTATAGAGAGTTGATCCAAAGCTTGATAATCGTAATAAACTGCCTATAGGATAGTCATTAGTAGCCCTTAATTCGCCCATTTACATACTTTTGCTGTTGAGTTAATTGCGGATTAATTGCGGTTCTCGCAATTCTGCTAAGTTGCATTCTGTTTAGCTGTTTTCTTCCTCGTTTATTAATTCCATCTCTTGTCCTTTGCATCTAATTTCAACTTGCATTTGTTTATGTTATATCCCTTTATACATTCAGCAAAAATTAGATAATTAAAAACCAATTTTACCCCATCAAATTCATCCCATCTTTCTTAACAATCACACTTCGCGAATAGCTAAAAATGAGACCATGTATGCTTGCATGTTCTAAGTGCTCTCCCTACCCTTTTGCATATTTATCTTTACACATTGAGCACGCAACAGATGGTAAAGAGCAAGTTCAAGCAATTGAACTTAGAAGTGGTAGACCATTGGTGAGCAACACAAAAGAAACACCAAAGAGAGTAGAGAACACTGAGTCTAGTGCTCCACTGGAGTCTCTACCAAACCAAGGTCAACCATCACCAAGCACATCAGGACCAAGGTTGGAGCCAATCATAGAAGAGATAGAAGAAATTCCAAGGCCTCCCCCTATCCTAAGGATCTGTCCTCAATTGGACAGACTTAGCAGAAAAATTCCTAGTCAAATATTTCCCACCAGATAGGAATTCGACCTTTCGTGATGATATCATCAAATTCAAACAAGCTCCAAGTGAGTCTCTTCACGAAGCTTGGACAAGATTCAAAGACCTTCTCATTAAATGTCCACACCATGGCATTCCATGGTGTATCCAAATAGAAGTCTTCTTTAAAGGATGCAACCCCAGCACCAGACAAGTTCTAAATTCATCTGCTGGAGGTTCCATGTTGTCCAAGAGTTACAACGAAGCTTATGAGATCTTGGAGAAGATCTCAACATCTCATTGTAGGTGGTCAGACGATCCGGTAGAGCCAACTAGGGCTCAAGACAAGGATGCTCTAAGCGCCATGAGCACCCAAATAAATGCCCTGACCAACCTAGTTAAGCAAATGGCTCAGGCCAATCTCCAAACCAGTGCCAATACCGCCACAACTATGTCAATGGGCACCCAACCAAATCAAGGCGAGGCACCTATCTGTGGATTCTGTGGGGAAGGGCACCCATATGAATACTGCCCTGGGAATCCATCCTCAGTCTGCTATGTAGGAAGCCAGCAGCAGCCTAGGAACAACCCCTACTCCAATACCTATAACCCTGGTTGGAGAAACCACCCTAACCTGTCATGGGGTGGCCAACAAAACACTAACCAAAATCCTAACCAACCAAGGCCGAGTGGAACACCTTGTTTCACTCCCCAACATAACCAGTCAATGTACCAAAAACCTTACAATCAACCTGTAGGATCTTCTGTAGAAAACCTACTCAAGGAATATATAGCTAAGAATGACGCTACTCTTCAGAGCCAGCAAGCTACTCTTAGGAGCCTGGAAAACCAAATAGGCCAATTAGCCAATGAACTTAAAAGTAGGCCCCAAGGTAGACTCCCTGCTGATACCGAGGTACCAAGGAGAGATGGTAAGGAACAAGTTCAAGCAATTGAACTTAGGAGTGGAAGACCATTGGTGAGCAACACAAAGGACACACCAAAGAGAGTAGAGAACACTGAGTCTAGTGCTCCACTGGAGTCTCTGCCAAGCCAAGGTCCACCACCAACTAGCACATCAGGAGCCAGGCTAGAGCCAATTGTAGAGGACGTAGAAGAAATTCCAAGGCCTCCACCTATCCTAAGGCGTCCTGACGTGCCTGCATATGTGCCACCACCTCCATACCCTCGAAGGCTTAAGAAGAAGCAGGAACAGGAAGTTCATTTTAATAAATTCTTAGAAATACTTAAGCAAGTGCATGTGAACATTCCTTTTGTAGAGGTTTTACAGTCTATGCCTTCATATGTAAAGTTTTTGAAGGACATTATTACTAACAAAAAAATAATTGGTGAGTTTGAAACAGTAAACCTCACCGAGGAGTGCAGTGCCATCCTCCAGAACAAGCTGCCCAAGAAGGAGAAGGATCCTGGTTCCTTCACCTTACCTGTGGAACTTGGAGGCAAGCACGTGGGCAGAGCGCTTTGTGACCTGGGCGCCAGCATAAATCTCATGCCCCTGTCCCTATTCCGCCAGTTGGGAATGGGAGAAGCACGTCCAACCACAGTCACTTTACAACTAGCAGACAGATCCATCGCATATCCAGAAGGTAAGATCGAGGATATTCTAGTTAAAGTTGACAAATTCATTTTCCTTGCAGATTTCATTGTCCTGGACTATGAGGCAGACAAGGAGGTCCCCATCCTGCTAGGTAGACCATTTCTAGCCACAGGTAGGGCACTAATAGATGTTCAGAAAGGTGAGTTAACTATGAGGGTTCATGATGAAGAGGTAAAATTTAGTGTTTATAAAGCTTTAAGGTATCCCTCTGACCTTGAATCCTGTGCTAGCATGGATGTTGTTGACTCACTAATGGAAGAACAATTAGAGCATGTACTGTTAACCAAGCATGCTAGTGAATATGTACAAGTAGATGTAGCTGACTTAAATGTATCTGACATAATGAATATGCCTGTAGATAAACCACAACATGTATGTATGAATATAGATTTAACTGATAGAACTATAAATCCGTTAAAGCCCTCCATTGAGCATCCACCTATTTTAGAACTGAAACCACTACCCACTCACCTCAAATATGCATATCTAGGAGATAATGATACGCTGCCTGTAATTATTTCTTCTAAGCTAAGTGAACAGCATGAGGTTGATTTAATTTTACTGCTTAAGCAACATAGGAAGGCTATAGCATGGACTATTGCTGATATTCGAGGCATTAGCCCTTCTTATTGCATGCACAAAATTATACTAGAGGAAGAGCACACACCTAGGGTAGATCACCAGCGTAGGTTGAACCCCTCTATGAAAGAGGTAGTGAAGAAGGAAATAATCAAGTGGTTAGATGCTGGAGTAATTTTCCCCATAGCTAGTAGCCAGTGGGTGAGCCCCATCCAATGTGTACCTAAAAAGGGGGGAATAACTGTGGTAGTCAATGAGAACAACGAACTGATTCCAACAAGGACTGTCACAGGGTGGAGGGTATGTATGGATTACAGAAAATTAAATAAAGAAACTAAAAAAGACCATTTCCCTATACCGTTTATTGACCAGATGCTAGACAGAATAGCTGGTAGAGCCTACTATTGTTTTTTAGATGGGTACTCGGGCTATAATCAAATTACTATAGACCCTAAGGATCAAGAGAAGACCACCTTCACTTGCCCTTTTGGAACGTTTGCCTTCCGCAGAATGCCTTTTGGCTTATGCAATGCACCGGCAACTTTCCAAAGGTGCATGATGGCAATCTTCTCTGAGTTGGATGAGTCCATGTTAGAAATATTTATGGATGACTTCTCAGTCTTTGGGGACTCATTTAAAACCTGTCTAGAAAACTTAGGACAAGTCCTGGCTAGGTGTGAAGAGACCAACCTAGTCCTAAATTGGGAGAAGTGCCATTTTATGGTAGATGAAGGGATTGTCTTAGGACATAGAGTGTCAAGGGCAGGTGTAGAAGTGGATAGGGCAAAAATAGAGATCATAGAGAAGTTGGTAGAGCCCCAGAATGTCAAGGCTATTAGGAGCTTCTTAGGGCACGCTGGCTTCTACAGAAGGTTCATTAAGGACTTTTCTAAGATAGCCAAGCATCTGTGCGAGCTTCTAGAGCTAAATAGACCATTCATCTTCTCTAAAGAATGTGTAGTAGCTTGGAAAACCCTTAAGGAAGCACTGGTCACAGCACCAATCATAGTAGGACCAAATTGGGATCTCCCATTTGAGATGCTATGTGATGCCAGTGACTATGCTGTAGGAGTCATGTTAGGACAGAAGATTGACAAGCTCACACACCCTGTCTATTATGCTAGTAAGACCTTGAATGAGGCTCAATGTAATTATACAACTACAGAGAAAGAAATGCTTGCTGTAGTATTTGCTTGTGAAAAATTCAGAAACTATATTGTAGGCACTAGGACCATTGTATATACTGACCATTCTGCTTTAAAATATCTTATGAGGAAGGCTGATGCTAAGCCTAGATTGATTAGATGGGTGTTATTGCTGCAGGAATTTGATTTGGACATTCGGGACAAGAAAGGTTGTGAAAATGTGGTTGCAGATCACCTTTCTCGATTGCAGCACAATTGCGAAAAAATTGCGGAGACCGCAATTTCTGATGCTTTTATAGATGAACATGTCTTTGCTTTGGCTCATCGTGATAACGATGAGGAACCTTGGTTTGCTGACATTGCTAACTTCCGTGCATCACAGGTATTGCCAGTGTTCAAGGGAGGACAAGAGAAGAAGAGGTTCCTTCATGAAGCAAGGAAATTCATCTGGGATGACCCCACACTTTACAGAACCTGTGCAGATGGGTTGTTGAGGAAGTGTGTTTCAGCTGCTGAAGCGAAGTCTGTGCTGCAGCACTGTCACTCATCTCCTTACGGTGGACACTTTGGTGGTCAAAGAACAGCTGCGAAGGTATTTCAGAGTGGCTACTATTGGCCAACAATCTTCAAGGACGCCCACAACTATGCCCACAGCTGTGACGAATGCCAAAGGACAGGTAACCTCAGTCGCAAAGATGAGATGCCCCTCACCTACATCTTAGAGTTGGAGCTCTTTGATGTATGGGGCATTGATTTCATGGGACCATTCCCTCCATCATCAGGTAACCTGTACATTTTAGTAGCAGTGGACTACGTGTCCAAGTGGGTAGAAGCCAAAGCATGTCCTAATAATGATGCTAAAACAGTCACTAACTTCTTGCATAGGCACATTTTCACTAGATTTGGGACTCCTCGTGCTATCATTAGTGATGAGGGGTCACATTTCATTAATAAGGCTATGGAGAAAGTATTGGCTAAATATAACATTAGACATAGGGTAGCTACTCCCTATCACCCACACTCGAATGGCCAAGCTGAAATTTCCAATAGGGAGATAAAGAACATCCTAGAAAAGGTAGTCAAACCAAATAGGAAAGACTGGTCATTTAAGCTTGAGGATGCACTTTGGGCTTATAGGACAGCATATAAGACACCTCTAGGTATGTCGCCCTATAGGTTGGTGTATGGCAAGGCTTGCCACTTGCCACTCGAGTTAAAAAACAAAGCATTTTGGGCCATGAAGGAATTAAATTTCTGTGTAAAGGATGCAGGGACATTGAGATCGTTGCAGCTACATGAACTTGATGAGCTTAGGCATATGGCCTATGAGAATGCCAAAATGTATAAAGAAAAGACCAAAATATGGCACGACAGTAGACTTAGGATCAAAGACTTTAGGAAAGGCCAACTTGTCCTATTATTTAACTCACGTTTAAAGATATTTCCAGGCAAACTAAAGTCTAGATGGTCAGGTCCATTTGTTATTACTAATGTCTTTGTTCATGGTGCAATAGAGATAAAGAACTTGCAGCAAGGTCAGCCATTTATGGTCAATGGTGCTAGGTTGAAACACTACTATGAGGAAGGAGATGTGAAGACTCTCTCGGCCTTCCTCTTGACTGAAGCATAACAAAGAGAACGAGAGAGAACGAGTGGTTACTGTGCTCGTTTAGTCAAGGCCAATGCCTTAGTTTATTTTTTTTGTTTTTCCGGTTATCATTTGTATGTTTTGTGGTGTAATTTTAATTGCGTATTTAATGTTTGTTTTGTTTATTTTTGCAAGGATTCGAAAGAGGGGATCAAGGAGAGTAAATCCCACTTTAAAAATCAAGAAACGGTTGAGCCAAATAAAAGATACGGACGGGCAAAGTTGGAGATTTCAATGAAATAATATCCCTGGAATTGCGCTAAAATTGCTGGATCCGCAAAAAGAGCCGTTGGGATTTTATCCGTTGCTTTTATATCCGTTGGAAGCCGCTCGATCGTTACGATTATCTCTCTCTTTGCTCTCCAAGAATTCAGCGATTCTCTCCATCTTTGATTCTTCTCCCAAGATCTTCAAGAATCAGCAATGGTGTTCACACGAGCGGAAAGATCTGCAGCGAAGAAGAAGGCTGATGACGCAGCTGAGGCGGCTGCGAGGGAAGCGCTTCTCACCCTTGCAGACGATGGTGCCGTTCGCACCGGTCCTCTTCCCAAGCTTCCTATTCGTAGGAAGAAGTGGAGGGTGGTCACTGAGATCCCTGCTGGACCATCTGAGCCAGTGGGCACGCCCAAGAAACGCCGGTGGAGTGTCAAGACAGCCGCCGAACCAAGCACCGCAAGGACTCCCTCTGTGGAGAGTCAAGAAACTGATCGTGCATCCCACGAGTCAGCCAAAGAAGGTTTGTCGCCGTCTGCATCACCTGCGCGCAGCCCTCTCCCAGCTGAACCAGTGCCAAGCGCAGAGTCGTCACCGCCTGCACAGAGCCCTGAGTTGTCTCCAGCACCTCAGAGTTCTGATCCGACACCTGCAGCAGCGCAGAGCCCTGAGCTGCAATCTTCGCCACTGAGTTCTGCGCAGACACCATCAGCAGGACATAATTCTCCACGGCCTGATCCGGAATTTCCTTATGGAGATTATCAAGAATCCACGCAAGGCAGTGGAGATGCTGGGGAAGACGAAGTCTTCTCTCCTATGAGGGAAGATAGCCCTGCCGAGCCTGCACAGCAGGACGATTCTATGGAAGAAACGTTGGGGGCATGCCTCCAGCAGATCAATATCAAGGCCAGACTCAAGAAGAAGAAGAAGGCCACGATTGGCAAGGCCAAGAAGTTGAAGAAAAAGAAGGCCAAGAAGGTGCCCTCCGCGGACAAAGAGAGTACTGAGCCTTCGCTCAAACGCCTCAAGGTGGAGGCTGCCGAATCATCCAAACCAGCAGACAAGGGGAAGGCTAAACTCTACCCTGAAGACGAACCTCCGTCAGTGCGGTATGTCTCATCTGATGCAGAATCCAGGGGTGTTGAACTAAGGAAGAGGGACCTGTTGCACGAGAAGGGGTTCCTTGACCGCCTCGCTGACCTGCCGCAGTTCTTGCGCGCAGGAGTGATCAACCACGGCTGGGAGGAGTTTTGCAGACCGCCTAATCCAGCCTACACGAGCATGGTGTACGATTTCTACGCCAATGTGCTCAGCCCTGAGGATGGCCTATCTGTGGTCAGAGGGGTGGAAGTTGATTTCTCAGCCAAGGCCATCAATGAAACCTTTGGTCTCAAGGGCCAAACGCACACAGATTATGCACGGATAGTTGATGAGCCGACTGAGGCAGTGCTGGAAGAGGCCATTCGCACAATTGGCCAGCCTGAAGCAGCGTGGACTGTCTCACGCAATGGGAGGCACACCTTAATGAGTGCCAATCTGACAGCAAAGGCAGCTGTTTGGTTTGCCTTTGTGAGGAGAAAGTTGTCCCCTGTGACCCACGAGACAACAATCAACCAGAGTAGATCACTGCTGGTTTATGCCATCATGCGCGGTCTCACGGTCAATGTGGGGGAGATCATGTCAGCTGCCATTGCTGAATGCGCCAGAAAAGGTAAGGGGCCATTATTTTTCCCCAACACTATAACCAAATTGTGTTTGCTTGCAGGAGTCCCCACCGAGCGCTTGGAGCAGCAGATGCCGTACACAGGCCATTTGGAGCTGCCTGCGAACCTGAGGCTGAGAAGAAAGGGGAATATGGAGTTTGAGTTGGATAGGCTGGCTGCTGAACAGTCCCTATCCATGGCCTGCTTAATGGACATGCAGAGGAGAATGGCTCAATGGGCCAACTATGCGCAGGCAAGGGACAAGGAAGTTGCAGACCAGTTGGGGTGCATCTTCCCGGACTTCCCTACCAATCTCCTAACTCCATGGGTGCCCCCACGACCAAGGCAACCAGATGAGGATGATGAGAATTGAGTGCTGGTTTGAAGTGCACAAAAGGGAGTATTGCTGTTCCCTTAAGAAACAAAAGACAATTTTTCTGCTTTCTGATAGGATCATGTATATTATGCTGTTTTGGGATCAACTTTTGATCTGTTTTTAATGTTTAGTTTTATGTTTTTTCTTTTGCTTAGTCTAGTCTGATGTTAGTTGAATAGGTAGGATAGTTTAGCTCTATTTTTAGGATGCGTGAGTAACAGGAAAAAGCATGCTAGGGGCCTGACTCAATGTTAAATCTGCCCGGATTGAATTGCGAAATAATTGCGGTTCCCGCAATTTTTGTGACTGATTGCATGTTTTGGACTGTCTGTTTAGTTAGGCTATGATCTGTTATATTCTATCTTTTGCTGCTAGCATGACTACCTTATATATCTGATCTTAAAGCATGCTGGATGAGTGTCATAGGACACGCTTTGTTAGTTTAAATTCGCCTCTGAATAGTGCTCAGCATGCATGAACCGTAAGTCCTTAAAACTGTCTGTTATGTTCAAATTTTCTGCTGTTGGAATAATTGCTTTTAGAAATGTTTTGCCTATGCCTAGGATTTTTAGATTCTCTTTGTTGTACTTTAGACTAGATGCTTCTAGGACAAGTTTGGGGGTGTGCCACCTCAAACACTCATTGGGGACAATGAGTAGTTGAAGTTTGGGGGAGGCCACCCTAGGCCTAGGAACATTCTTCTCTTCCTTAGGACATAAGCATTCTTCTTCTCCTAAGAAAATTTTTGTGATAAATAGAAAAAGTGAAAAATAGAATAAAGAGGGGAGTCTCTCTCAAGTTGCTGAGTAATCAGTGCCAAGTGTGTAAACCACAAGTGGCATTGCATCAAAAGGCAACCCAAGGAGAAGACTCCACCGAAGTAAAAAAGGAAAAAGGGAGAAATAGGGAAGAAGAATGTATGCTTGGGAGTTATAATCTTGTGGCTTAGATGTCCTACTTAAAAAAAAAGAACTCTGATCCTCAATGAGCTAAGCACAAGGTTGTAGCTTTTAGGTTTGTCTAGGGAGATGAATGTATATCCAATATAGTGATGCCAGGGCTTAGGTTGTTCTCTAAAAGTACCACTGTCACTGTTAATACTAAGACTGGCATGACTCTAAGGAATCCTAGACACATTAAAAATAAGCTAGAAGCATGTACTGAGTCTGGAGTAAAGCTTGGTAGAATTTGAAACCCGAGGGATAGTGGCATGACATCATAAAAGTAGCTAGATCAGTAGTAGGGGGTTAACAAAACCAGCAGGTATAGTAGGCAGGTGAAGTCAGAAGAAGCTTGATAAGAGGTTAGTTCTAAACTTAGAAGTGTGTCACAGGACAGCACTGCTAGAGATAGGGATATAGGGGAGTCGGTAGGTAGTTAAAGAAGATAAAACAGCAGCCTAAGTAAGTCCTTAGTATGCTTGAGGACAAGCAAAGCCTTAAGTTTGGGGGTGTGTTAAGTCTCTGAAAGTGACTTATTTAGGACCCATTTAGCTTAAGAAGATGTACACATTTAGGTGTTTTTGTTAGCATTTAGCCTAAACCTATGCTTTAATATGAGAATTAGAAGAAGGTAGCTAATTTAGGACTTATGCACAATAGGTAGAAAAAGGGTTGAAAACCGAAGGAAAAGAATGAAAAAATAAACATTGCGAATGAATTGCGAAAACATTGCGGTGACCGCAATTATTCAAGTTAAAACCGTAAGTTGGCTGATCTTTTTCTGTTTAGATCCGACTTTTCAGGGATTCGTTCTTTCTCCTCCATCCATTCTGATATATGACGTTGAAGATTGATGGTTCTCCTTGGCCCAAACGCACCTGCAAACTACTATAAAAGGGGGTCAAAGTCGGAGGTTCAGTCATCACTCGAAGCGCAGAAGTCTTCTCGCAGTCCACCATTTCCATCTGTTTCCCTTTGCCGTCTGTTGGAGTGAGAGTCTCAGCTGTTGGAATCGATAATCTGATAGGAAGGAGAGAAGATTCTTCTTCTCTCTCGATTGGATTCATCCAAGCAAGGCTGATCTTTCATCCCCTTCATTCGAGGCGACTGCCACGAAGCTTTCCAGCAACTCTTTACTGTTTTTCTGTCTTTCTCTTCTGTTTTACATTCTGCTTCGTGCTGTTCTTTTCCTAAGTAGCTAGATTAGTTATTTCGTTGCTTTCTGTCTTGTTGCTATTTACTTTACAGCTTTTGTCTGTTCAACAAACAATTTCAGTAATCAAAGTTCATTTCTGCATTTCTCATTTCCTATCTTCTGCTACGGGTTTGGCTTACTGTTTTAAGCACATTTCCCTTCTAAGCATGTCTATCTTATCTGCCATTTCTGTTCTCTATATATCCATGAGTAGCTAAGTCACTTAGGGGCATGCTAATGACAGAACTATAGGCTAAAAAACGTGAATCAAGTAGGCAGATTAACACTCGAACATTGATTGTATGTAAGCTTCATCCCACGGGCAATTTCGATTGGCCATCCATTTTCTCCAAAGAACTCCTAACCTCTGGAAGGAGTAAGAGTTCAGAGTCATATAATCATGCTAGCCTTTCATGGTAATCAGGAAACGGCCTAGGAATAGGCGTTTCCCTAGTACAAACTAAACACTCCTGCTTAAACAAGATGCTTGAGACCTTACTTTGAAGTCGAGTAAACTTAAGACTCTAATGTATGGAATCGGACGATACTTGAGATAGAGTGAGTTTGATGTATAGAGAGTTGATCCAAAGCTTGATAATCGTAATAAACTGCCTATAGGATAGTCATTAGTAGCCCTTAATTCGCCCATTTACATACTTTTGCTGTTGAGTTAATGGCGGATTAATTGCGGTTCTCGCAATTCTGCTAAGTTGCATTCTGTTTAGCTGTTTTCTTCCTCGTTTATTAATTCCATCTCTTGTCCTTTGCATCTAATTTCAACTTGCATTTGTTTATGTTATATCCCTTTATACATTCAGCAAAAATTAGATAATTAAAAACCAATTTTACCCCATCAAATTCATCCCATCTTTCTTAACAATCACACTTCGCGAATAGCTAAAAATGAGACCATGTATGCTTGCATGTTCTAAGTGCTCTCCCTACCCTTTTGCATATTTATCTTTACACATTGAGCACGCAACAGATGGTAAAGAGCAAGTTCAAGCAATTGAACTTAGAAGTGGTAGACCATTGGTGAGCAACACAAAAGAAACACCAAAGAGAGTAGAGAACACTGAGTCTAGTGCTCCACTGGAGTCTCTGCCAAACCAAGGTCAACCATCACCAAGCACATCAGGACCAAGGTTGGAGCCAATCATAGAAGAGATAAAAGAAATTCCAAGGCCTCCCCCTATCCTAAGGCGACCTGAAGTGCCTGCATATGTGCCACCACCTCCATTTCCTAGAAGGCTAAAGAAAAAACAAGAACAGGAAGTGCACTTTAATAAATTTCTAGAAATTCTTAAGCAAGTGCATGTTAATATTCCTTTTGTAGAAGTTTTACAGTCTATGCCCTCTTATGTAAAGTTTTTGAAGGATATTATTACTAACAAGAGAATAATTGGTGAGTTTGAAACAGTAAATCTCACTGAGGAGTGCAGTGCCATACTCCAGAACAAGCTACCCAAGAAGGAGAAGGATCCTGGTTCCTTCACCTTACCTGTAAAGCTAGGAGGCAAGCACGTGGGCAGAGCTCTTTGTGACCTGGGAGCCAGCATAAACCTCATGCCCCTATCACTATTCCGCCAGCTAGGAATAGGAGAAGCACGTCCAACCACTGTCACTTTACAACTAGCAGACAGATCCATAGCCTACCCTGAGGGTAAGATTGAGGATATTCTTGTAAAGGTTGACAAGTTTATTTTCCTTGTAGATTTCATTATCCTGGATTATGAAGCAGACAAGGAGGTCCCCATCCTATTAGGCAGACCTTTTCTCGCCACAGGTAGGGCCCTTATAGATGTCCAAAAAGGTGAGCTCACGATGAGGGTTCATGATGAAGAGGTGAAATTTAGTGTATATAAAGCCTTAAGGTACCCCTCTGACTCTGAATCTTGTGCTAGCATGGACATTGTAGACTCACTAATGGAAGAACAGCTGGAGCATGTATTATTGACTAAGCATGCTAATGAATATGTACAATTAGATGTAGCTGATTTGAATGTATCTGAGATCATGGATATACCTGTAAATAAAACACAGCATGTATGTATAAATAAAGACCTGACTAACAGATCCATGAATCCTTTAAAACCATCTATTGAGCATCCACCTGTCTTAGAATTGAAACCTCTACCCACTCACCTCAAGTATGCATATCTAGGAAGTAATGATACTTTGCCTGTGATTATTTCTTCTAAATTAAGTGAAAAGCATGAGGTTGAACTGATTTTATTACTTAAGCAACATAGGAAGGCTATTGCATGGACTATTGCTGACATTAGAGGCATTAGCCCTTCCTATTGCATGCATAAGATTATACTAGAGGAAGAACACACACCCCGTGTAGATCACCAACGTAGGCTGAACCCCTCTATGAAAGAGGTAGTTAAAAAGGAAATAATAAAATGGTTAGATGCTGGTGTGATCTTCCCCATAGCTAGTAGCCAGTGGGTGAGCCCTATACAATGTGTACCTAAGAAGGGGGGGATGACTGTGGTAGTCAATGAGAACAATGAACTGATTCCAACTAGGACTATCACATGATGGAGAGTTTGCATGGATTATAGGAAATTAAACAAGGAAACCAAAAAAAACCACTTCCCTCTACCATTCATTGACCAGATGTTAGATAGGATAGCTGGTAGGGCCTACTACTGCTTCTTAGACGGTTATTCAGGATATAACCAGATCACTATAGACCCTAAAGACCAAGAGAAGACCACCTTCACTTGCCCTTTTGGAACTTTTGCCTTTCGCAGAATGCCTTTTGGCTTATGCAATGCACCGGCAACATTCCAGAGGTGCATGTTGGCAATCTTCTCTGATTTGGATGAGTCCATGATAGAGATATTCATGGATGATTTCTCAGTCTTTGGAGATTCATTTACAAACTGTCTAAAGAATTTAGGACAAGTCCTGGCTAGGTGTGAGGAGACCAACCTAGTCTTAAATTGGGAGAAGTGCCACTTCATGGTGGATGAAGGGATTGTCTTAGGTCATAGAGTGTCTAGGGCAGGTGTAGAGGTCGATAGGGCAAAAATTGAAATAATAGAGAAATTGGTAGAACCTCAAAATGTAAAAGCCATTAGAAGTTTCTTAGGACATGCTGGCTTCTATAGAAGGCTCATTAAGGACTTTTCTAAGATCTCCAAGCCTTTATGTGAGCTTCTAGAGCTAAACAAACCATTCATTTTCTCTAAAGAATGTTTCCTAGCTTGGAAAACCCTTAAGGAAGCACTAGTCACAGCACCTATTATAGTAGGGCCTAATTGGGATCTCCCCTTTGAGATGTTATGTGATGCTAGTGACTATGCTGTAGGGGTTATGTTAGGACAAAAGATTAACAAGTTAACACACCCTGTATACTATGCTAGTAAAACACTTAATGAGGCACAATGTAATTACACAACTACTGAGAAGGAGATGCTCGATGTAGTGTTTGCTTGTGAGAAGTTTAGGAATTACATTGTAGGCACTAGGACAATTGTGTACACTGACCATTCTGCTTTAAAGTACCTTATGAGGAAGGCTGATGCCAAGCCTAGGTTGATTAGATGGGTTTTGCTGCTGCAAGAGTTTGATCTGGACATTAGAGATAAGAAAGGATGTGAAAATGTGGTTGCGGATCATCTTTCTAGATTGCAGCATAATTGCGAAAAAATTGCGGAAACCGCAATATCTGATGCTTTTATTGATGAACGTGTCTTTGTATTGACTCATCGTGATAACGATGAGGAACCTTGGTTTGCTGACATAGCTAATTTTCTTGCATCACAGGTACTACCAACTTTCAAGGGAGGCCAAGATAAGAAGAGGTTCCTTCATGAAGCAAGGAAATTCATATGGGATGATCCCACACTTTACAAGACATGTGCTGATGGTCTGCTCAGGAAGTGTGTTTCAGCTGCTGAGGCGAAGTCTGTGCTGCAGCACTGCCATACAGCACCCTATGGTGGACATTTTGGTGGCCAAAGGACAGCTGCAAAGGTGTTCCAGAGTGGCTACTATTGGCCAACGATCTTCAAGGATGCCCACAACTATGCCCACAGCTGTGATGAATGCCAGAGAACAGGTAACCTCAGTCGAAAGGATGAGATGCCTCTCACTTACATCTTAGAGTTGGAGCTCTTTGATGTGTGGGGCATCGATTTCATGGGACCATTTCCCCCATCATCAGGTAACCTTTACATATTGGTAGCAGTAGACTATGTATCTAAGTGGGTAGAGGCCATAGCATGTCCAAATAATGATGCCAAAACAGTCATAAGATTCTTGCATAGACATATTTTTACTAGATTTGGGACACCTCGTGCTATAATCAGTGATGAGGGGACACATTTCATTAACAAAGCTATGGAGAGAGTGTTGGCTAAGTATAATGTTAGACATAGAGTAGCCACCCCTTATCACCCACACTCGAATGGCCAAGCTGAAATTTCAAATAGGGAGATTAAAAACATACTAGAAAAAGTGGTCAAACCCAATAGAAAAGATTGGGCGTTTAAACTCGAGGATGCACTTTGGGCATATAAAACTGCATATAAGACACCCCTAGGTATGTCTCCTTATAGACTTGTGTATGGTAAAGCATGTCACTTGCCATTCGAGTTAGAAATTAAAGCATTTTGGGCCCTAAAAGAGTTGAATTACTGCGTGACTGATGCGGGAACATTGCGGTCTTTGCAATTACATGAGCTTGATGAGCTTAGGCATATGTCTTATGAAAATGCTAAAATGTATAAGGAAAAGACCAAGATTTGGCACGACAGTAGACTTAGGATTAAAGACTTCAAGAAAGGCCAGCTTGTCTTATTATTTAACTCACGATTGAAATTATTCCCAGGCAAACTTAAGTCTAGATGGTCAGGTCCATTTGTAATAACTAATGTGTTTGTTCATGGTGCAATCGAGATAAAGAACCTGCAACAAGGACAACCATTCATGGTTAATGGTGCAAGATTGAAGCACTACTATGAGGAAGGAGATGTGAAGACTCTCTCGGCCTTCCTCTTGACTGAGACATGAAAACAAGAACGAGAGAGGACGAGTGATCACTGTGCTCGTCCATGCGAGGCTCATGCCTTAGTTTATTTTTTGCGATTTTCCGGTTACTGTTTGTGTATATTTTTGTGTGATTTTAATTATGTATTTGATGTTTATTTTATTTCTTTTAATAGGGAATCGATAGAGGGAATCAAGGAGATGAAATCAAGCTAAAAAGATCGAGGAGATATTGGGCCAAATCAAAGATACGGTTGAGAAAAGATTGGCATTTAAACGCAGAAAACCTCCAACGGTCACTAGAATTGCGCTGGATTTGCAGAATCCGCAACAAATAGAGCCGTTGGGATTTCCATCATTATTTATATCCGTTAGACGCGCGTTGATCCATTCCCACGATTCAACAATGGTGCTAACGAGAGCTGAAAGATCTGCGTCCAAGAAGAGGGCTGACGACGCTGAAACTGCTGCGAGGGAAGCACTTCTTGCCCTGGCAGACGCTGAGGCTGCACGTACTGAAAGACTCCCCAAACTGCCGATCCGCAAGAAGAAGTGGAAGGGAGTTACAGAGATACCTGCTGGACCCTCTGAACCAGCAGGAACACCCAAGAAGCGCAAATGGAGCATGGCGGTGGCTGAAGAAACGAGCAAGCAAAAGACTCCCTCTGTGGAGAGTCAAGAAAGTGACCGTCGGTCACAAGAGTCAGCCAAGCAGAGCTCTTCGCCATCTCCACCAGCGCGAAGCCCTGAGCTCCCCCCTTCGCCGCAGAGTTCTGAACACACCCCAGCAGAAGAGAGCCCTGCAGCATCACCCACTTCCCCACAACCTGACCCTGAATTCCCATATGGAGAGTATCAAGAATCGACGAAGGGCAGTGGGGAAGCTGAGGAAGAAGAGGTCTTCTCTCCTTTGAGGGAAGCCAGCCTTGCGAGCCCTGTGCAGAAGAATGACTCGATGGACGAAACACTGGGGATTGCCTCCAGCAGTTGACAACCAAGGCGAAGTTGAAAAAGAAGAAGGCCGCCAAGGTTGTCAAGGCCAAACGGTCCAAGAAGTCAAAGAAAAAGAAAACCAAGAGGGCGCCTTCATCAGAGAAGGAGAGTGCTGAGCCGTCGCTGAAGAAGCTCAAGATTGAGGCTGCTGAGTCAGCCAAACCAAAAGACAAAGGGAAAGCCAAGCTTTACCCTGAAGATGAGCCTCAATCAGTGAGGTACGTGTCTTCTGACGCTGAGTCGAGAGGCATTGAGCTGAGGAAGAGGGAGTTGCTGCACGAGAAGGGATTCCTCGACGCACCTGCTGACCTGCCGCAATTCTTGCGCGCAGAGATCACGAATCACGGCTGGGAGGAGCTGTGCAGACCACCCAATCCAGCCTACTCCAGCATGGTGTATGACTTCTACGCCAATCTGATGAATCCTGAGGATCGCCTATCTGTGGTCAGAGGGGTTGAGGTAGACTTCTCAGCGAAGGCAATCAACGAAGCCTATGGCCTCAAGGGCCAAAAACACACTGACTATGCGAGGATTGTTGATGAGCCAACAGAAGCTGTCTTGGAGGAGGCCATTCGGATCATTGGCCAGCCAGAGGCATCATGGACAGTATCGCGCAATGGGAGGCACACCCTGATGAGTGCCACCCTCACAGCCAAGGCGGCTGTCTGGTTTTCCTTCGTGAGGAGGAAGCTGTCCCCAGTGACCCATGAGACCACCATCAACCAAAGCAGATCGCTGCTGGTCTACGCAATCATGAGAGGCCTCACAATCAACGTGGGCGAGGTCATTGCAGCTTCAATTGCTGATTGCGCCAAAAAGGGTAAGGGACCACTCTTCTTTCCTAACACAATTACTAAGTTGTGCTTACGTGCAGGGGTCCCAATCGAGCGAATGGAAAGGCAGCTGGCCTACACGGGCTACCTGGAATTGCCTACGGCCTTGAGGTTGCGCAGGAAGGGGAACATGGAGTTCGAGCTCGATGGCCTGGCTGCTGCTCAGTCTTTGACCATGGCCTGCCTGACGGATCTGCAGAAGAGGATGGCTCAATGGGCCACATATGCGCAGGCAAGGGACAAGGAAGTTGCTGACCAATTGGGATGCATTTTTCCTGAATTCCCCACGAACCTAATGACTCCATGGGCGCCTCCACGACCACGAAGGACTGATGATGAGGAAGACATTTGAGTGCTAGTCTGAGAAGCACTAAAGGGAGTATTTGCTGTTCCCTTAAATTAAAAAAAAAAAAAAAAAAAAAAACAATCAACCTGCTTTTTGTTGAACCATGAGAATTATGCTGTTTAGAGTTAATATTCTGATCTGTTTTAGTTCTGTAGTTTTAGTATTTAAATTTGGTTAGTGTAGTCTGATGATAGCTGAATAGGTAGTTTAGTTTAGTTTCATTTTTGTATAGCGTGGATGACTGGAAAAAGCATACACAGGGGCCCTGATCACTGATATATCTGCCCTGTATCTATTGCGAAATAATTGCGGAAACCGCAATTTTTATTAGTAAATGCATGCTTTTGACTGACTGTTTAGCTAGGCTGGTTCTGTTTAAATTCTATCTTTTGCTGCTATCATGACTACCCTATATAGCTTATCTCAAAGCATGCTGGATGAGTGTCATTGGACACCCTTTGATAGTTTAAATTAGCCTCTTAAAAGTGCTCAGCATGCATAGCTTTAAGTCCTTGCCTGCCTGTTTTTTTCAAAATTCTGCTGCTGTGATATTTACTTTTAGAATGTTTTGTATATGCCTAGGGCATTTAGATTCTCTTTGTTTTACCTTAGACTAGATGCTTCTAGGGCAAGTTTGGGGGTGTGTGGTGGTAGGATTTTTGAATGTCCTACCAATTTCGGGTTGTCGAAACCCGCCAAAATAATATTTATAATCCGAACTCACTAAGTTTTGCAGCTAGTGGCAACGGAGTCGATCCACAGGGAGCAAGCTATAATCCTAACTTAATTAAATTGAATTTGTAATGAAGTAAAAACAATGGGAGGTTTTGTTTGGAAAATTACTAACATGCAAAGAATTGCGCTAACGGAAAATTAAAGAGGGAAATATGAAATTGACAAGTATGCTTAATTAGAAAGTATCGGGATTGCTCTATTGTATTTCAGTTCATCGATAAACATGGAAATTAGCGGAGATGCTCATGCACGCGAAATGTTTGCTCGACACCGATACAAACACCCCGAAGAATTAATTAGAAACAAACAATTCTAATTAAACATGCCTCTTAATCAATTCAAGGTGATTAGTCCTAAATTAATCAGAAAACAGTAATGGGTAACATCGCGACGAATTAATCCTAAAACTAATTCGATTTCTCTCTTAACCTTGAGCCCACCGCGATACGATAATCAATTCATACCCCATTCGTCACATAGGGTCAAATTGATTAGGCACGATTAGACCCTCGCTACTTGCATTAAAACTAATCAGGAATCAATGCTAGCCGACTAACATGCGTAACAATTATGGGCGTCAATCCTAATTAGAAAGGCATGCTATTCGTTCTTAATACAGGAAAGAGATGCAAGAGTTCATACACATATGCTAAACATTCATATAAAGCATAAATCTCACCTAAATACAATAGAAATCAATCCCTCAACCAACTAATCAAGCATTTACCTCTAGCCTTCCATGGGAGATGGAGTATTCCAAGCTTCCATGGAGGTTGTAGAGTTCATACAACCCAAATGGAGAAGAAGAGCTTCAAAAATGGTGAAAAAACGTCAATCCCGAGCCCAAAACGAAGATGGAATGACCTAAAATCGCGAAAATGTTCTTTTTATACTTCAGAGTAGCGTCGAGACGCTGTCCTAGCGTCTCGACGCTACGGAGAATGGAAAAATGGAAAACACCGCTTTTTTTTTAGACTTTTAATGACGGGCAACTTTTTGCACTTTTAATGACGGGCATTTAGTCACGAATAGGCCGCGCGGGCGAGGGCGCTGGGGCGCGCGCGGACGTGCGGGCTGCGCGAGGCGAGGGCGCGCGGGGTGAGTCGGCAGGCGCGCGCGGTCTTGGGCCGTCTGATGGATGGTTTGAGCGTTGACCGTTGACTGTTGACTGTTGACCGTTGACCGTTGACTTTTTACAAAAATAATAACATTCTGCTCCCACCAGGATTTGAACCTTGGCTTCACCATTTTCTTAACAAGCCCTACACCATCAAGCCACAAATCAATTTTGAGTTAAGATTAGATTATCTAATTAATGTAGCTTAATCACTCAAAACGACTAACTAATAAAATATTATAAAATATTCATTTAAGCTCTTAATTATCGCAAATGCCCGATTTACCCCTTAGCAATTAAATTATACCAAATAAATCAATTAAGCTCAAATAATTACTCTAATTTACAAGACTTAGGAGCTAAATATTAGCACTTTTGGAGTGCTATCAAAACCCCCAACCTAAATCTTGCTAGTCCTCGAGCAAGGAAAACTCTGAACTAGCTCCTAAGAATGAAATTGCATGCAACGACTCTAACCTCAATGCTTTCGAAAACAAGGCACTTACAACAAAAGAGAACAATTGATTGCATGCATAAGTTGAGAACATTTCAAAAATTAAATTGTTACTCCCCTACGTGCGTGTGTGATTAGCTAACCTATTCTAGCTCTTATAGACTCGGAAAAACCATATGCAACTCTACATCTCGTTTTCCCCCTACTTCTAGCAATAAAGAACAGTCTAATGGCTTTTCAACAATCAAGAGAGTAACAAATCAAACGGCCTAAACATTTTCTTTTTCTTGAGTACTTTGTACTCTTTATTTCTTTTGATCCACTTTTTTTGTTTTACTTTTCTTTTGCTTCTCCAAGAGAGCCTAACACGTCAAGCTTCATTTCGCTTCACGTTTTTAAGGACTAATGCTCACTTCTTAATGTGCACTTTAAGAAGGAGGAGCATCTCTAGAGTTTTTATTTTCATGCTTACTTACTTTTTTTTTTTTTTTTTTTAGGCAATAGCTTTGCTATAACACGATTAATTTAATACAACCTATCATGCATCAAGCCTTCCCTAGGGGTGCCTTTCGGGGTGACAACAATATTTCATGCAACATAAGACAATTCTAAGCCTACAGAACCATTAATAGGATGCTACGTGCTCGTTAGATGCAAGGGAGAAACAGAAAAATTTTAAAATTTTTTGAAAAATGCTCAACATGCACATACAATCTCATGCTTTTCTAGATATGTAAATACGAAGAATTTAAAAGCATTTCATAGATTGTCCTCATCGAACAACATGCAACAACAGACCAAAGCACTTCTAATTCAGAATTTCCACAGCTCAACAACTTCAAAAATCCAACAAACTTCTCCACCCCCAACCTAAAAGGATACATAGTCCTCTATGTATCACACTTCAGACTAAGCAGTTAAAACGCACAAAATAAAAGGGAACAGAAAACCTCCCCTGAATTTTGTTCGGTTGTCGGTTGGAGCAGCGCGGTCTTCGCCCACTGTCTCGATCCTCAGGTCAAACCTCCTACAAGAGGAAAAGCAAATAAACTAAGCAAGGAAAAAAAAAAACTGAAAGTAAAGACAAGAATTTAAGAACACATGGGTTGCCTCCCAAGAAGCGCAAATTTTTAAAGTCGATTGCTCGACTGAATTCTCCCTTCTTGACTCATCCATAATCAATCTTGGAAGATGCCTCATACATCTTCACAATCTCATCGTTAATTGCAAGTTCCATCTCTTCCACTTTTCTCAAAAATTAAAAGAAAACTGCACACAACAACTCAGAACAAACAGGTCATACTGTACAAGAAGGATAAAAATAAACAGAACCAAAGAAAATAATTTTAAAAAGAAAAATTAAAAACACAAAACAAATCAAATTCAACCAAGTAAGATTAATTGTTGCTCCCCGGCAACGGCGCCAATTTTGGTGGTAGGATTTTTGAATGTCCTACCAATTTCGGGTTGTCGAAACCCGCCAAAATAATATTTATAATCCGAACTCACTAAGTTTTGCAGCTAGTGGCAACGGAGTCGATCCACAGGGAGCAAGCTATAATCCTAACTTAATTAAATTGAATTTGTAATGAAGTAAAAACAATGGGAGGTTTTGTTTGGAAAATTACTAACATGCAAAGAATTGCGCTAACGGAAAATTAAAGAGGGAAATATGAAATTGACAAGTATGCTTAATTAGAAAGTATCGGGATTGCTCTATTGTATTTCAGTTCATCGATAAACATGGAAATTAGCGGAGATGCTCATGCACGCGAAATGTTTGCTCGACACCGATACAAACACCCCGAAGAATTAATTAGAAACAAACAATTCTAATTAAACATGCCTCTTAATCAATTCAAGGTGATTAGTCCTAAATTAATCAGAAAACAGTAATGGGTAACATCGCGACGAATTAATCCTAAAACTAATTCGATTTCTCTCTTAACCTTGAGCCCACCGCGATACGATAATCAATTCATACCCCATTCGTCACATAGGGTCAAATTGATTAGGCACGATTAGACCCTCGCTACTTGCATTAAAACTAATCAGGAATCAATGCTAGCCGACTAACATGCGTAACAATTATGGGCGTCAATCCTAATTAGAAAGGCATGCTATTCGTTCTTAATACAGGAAAGAGATGCAAGAGTTCATACACATATGCTAAACATTCATATAAAGCATAAATCTCACCTAAATACAATAGAAATACATCCCTCAACCAACTAATCAAGCATTTACCTCTAGCCTTCCATGGGAGATGGAGTATTCCAAGCTTCCATGGAGGGTGTAGAGTTCATACAACCCAAATGGAGAAGAAGAGCTTCAAAAATGGTGAAAAAACGTCAATCCCGAGCCCAAAACGAAGATGGAATGACCTAAAATCGCGAAAATGTTCTTTTTATACTTCAGAGTAGCGTCGAGACGCTGTCCTAGCGTCTCGACGCTACGGAGAATGGAAAAATGGAAAACACCGCTTTTTTTTTAGACTTTTAATGACGGGCAACTTTTTGCACTTTTAATGACGGGCATTTACAGTCACGGATAGGCCGCGCGGGCGAGGGCGCTGGGGCGCGAGGCGCGCGCGGACGTGCGGGCTGCGCGAGGCGAGGGCGCGCGGGGTGAGTCGGCAGGCGCGCGCGGTCTTGGGCCGTCTGATGGATGGTTTGAGCGTTGACCGTTGACTGTTGACTGTTGACCGTTGACCGTTGACTTTTTACAAAAATAATAACATTCTGCTCCCACCAGGATTTGAACCTTGGCTTCACCATTTTCTTAACAAGCCCTACACCATCAAGCCACAAATCAATTTTGAGTTAAGATTAGATTATCTAATTAATGTAGCTTAATCACTCAAAACGACTAACTAATAAAATATTATAAAATATTCATTTAAGCTCTTAATTATCGCAAATGCCCGATTTACCCCTTAGCAATTAAATTATACCAAATAAATCAATTAAGCTCAAATAATTACTCTAATTTACAAGACTTATGAGCTAAATATTAGCACTTTTGGAGTGCTATCAGTGTGCCACCTCAGCCACTCATTGGGGACAATGAGTAGTTTAAGTTTGGGGGAGGCCACCCTAGGCCTAGGAACATTCCTCTCTCCCTTAAAGCATAAGCATTCTTCTTCTCCTTTTCAAAAAAAAAAAAAAAAAAAAAAATGATGAGCTGAAAAAAATGAGAAATAGAATAAAGAGGGGTGTCTCTCTTAGGTTGCTGAGTAATCAGTGCCAAGTGTGTAACCCACAAGTGGCATTGCATCAAAAGGCAGCCAAAGGAGAGGCTCCACCTAAGTAAGAAAGAAAGAAAAAAGGAAAAAGTAGGAAGAAGAATGTATACCTAGGAGTTGCAACTTTGTGGCTTAGATGTCCTGATTAAAAAGAACTCTGATCCTCAATTAGTTGAGCACAAAGTTGTAGCTTGTAGGGTTGTTTAGGGAGATGAATGTATGTCCAATGTAGTGATGCCAGGGTTTAGGTTGTTCTCTTAAAGTACTACTGTCACTGTTAATACTAAGACTGGCATGACTCTAAGGAATCCTAGGTAGCTCAAAAGTAAAAACTAGAAGCATGTACTGAGTCTGGGGTAAAGCTAGGTAGAATTTGAAACCTTAGGGATAGTGGCATGATATGACAAAAGCAAGTAGATCAGTTGTAGGGAGTTAATGAAACAGTAGGCGTATTAGGCGTGCGAAGTCAGAAGAAGCTAGATAAAAGGATAGTTTTAAACTTGGAAGTATGTCACAGGACAGCACTGCTATAGATAGGAATGTAGGGGAGTCAGTAAGTGGTTAAAGAAGATGAAATAGCAGCTTAGGCAAGTCCTTAGATTGCTCGAGGACGAGCAAAACCTTAAGTTTGGGGGTGTGTTACGTCTCCAAAAGTGACCTTTTTAGGACTTATTTAGCTTAGAAAGATGTACACTCTTAGGTGTTTTTGATAGGATTTAGCTTAAACCTATGCTTATATATGAGAATTAGAAGGTAGCTAAATTAGGACTTGTATGCAAAAGGAAAGAAAAGGATTAAAAACCGGAGTTAAAAGAAGGAAAAATGTGCATTGCGGCAGCATTGCGGAAACATTGCTAAACCCGCAATGTTTCAAGTGAAAACCGTAAGTTGACTGATCTGTTTCTGTTAATTTCCGTTATTTCAGGGATTCGTTCTTTCTCCTCCATCCATTTTGAAGTACGACGTTGAGGATGGATGGTTCTCCTTGGCCCAAACGCACCTGCAGATTACTATAAAAGGGGGTCAAAGTAGAGGGTTCAATCATCATCCGAAAGCGTAGAAGTCTTCTCGCAGCTCCATCTTTTCTCCTGTTTTTCTTTACCGTCTGTTGGTTTGCGAAGTTTAGCTGTTGGAGTCGACAATCTGATAGGAAGGAAAGAAGATTCATCTTCTCTCCCGATTGGATTCATCCAAGCAAGGCTGATCTTTCTCATCCTTCAGCCGAGGCGGTTGCGACGAGGCGTCCAAGCTTAATTACCTGCTTTCTGTCTTTTATTTCTAATTTCCAGCTCTGTTTAGTTGTTGTTTCTTTTCTAGTGACTAGTTCATTTCATTTCGTTGTTTTCTGCCTTGATGTATTCACTTTAAGTCTTCCTTTGTTCATTCAAACAATTAAGTAATCAAAGCACAATTCTTCATTTCACAGTTTCTTCTCTTTGCTGCTACTGTTTTTCCCTTGCTGTTTGTCTTTAAATTTCTTCTAAGCATGTCTACTTCATCTCTTATTTCTGTTCTGCCTATATCCATGAGTAACTAAGTCACATAGGGGCATGCTAATGACAATACTATAGGCTAAAAAACATGAACCAAGCATGTAGGATAGCTCTCGAAGCATTGATTGTATGTAAGCTTCATCCCACGGTCAATTTCGATTGGCCATCCATTTTGTCCAAAGAACTCCTAACCTCTGGAAGGAGTAAGAGTTCAGAGTCATACACTCATGCTAGCCTTTCAAGGTAGCCAGAAAACGACCTAGGAATAGGCGTTTTCCTAGTACAAACCATAACTTTCTGCTTTAACAAGATGCTTAAGACCTTACTTGGACATGAGTAAACTAAAGAATCTAATGCATGGAATCGGAAGATACATGAGATTGAGTGAGTTTGATGCATAGTGAGTTGATCCAATGCTTGAGAATCGTGAGAAAATGCCTATAGAGGAGTCGTTAGTAGCCCTTGTTTCTCCATTTTACACACTTTCGCTGTTAGTAAAATTGCGGTAGAATTGCTGTTTCCGCAGTTCTGCTAAGTTTAAAATTCTGTTTAGCTAAGTTCCTCTTCGTTTATTAATCTCTTCCCTTTTCATTTGAGTTTAACTTTGACTTGCACTTGTTTATGTTGCTACCCTTTACATATTCCTTAGAAATTAGACAACTTAAAACCAATTCTACCTCCTCAAATCCACCCATTCTTTCTTAACAACACACTTCACGAGTAGCTCATAATAAATCTATGTGGGAAAACGAATGAAAAAATACTTACTACTTGCTATAAGATCATGTATGCTTGCATGTTCTGAGTGCTCTCTCTCTCTTATTGCTTATTTATTTTAACACATTGAGCACGCAACAACTGGGCAGCTGCAAGACTATCCAGCTCAATCTGCAAATTACCCTTCCTCTTTATCTTCAGGTCGCTGGGCAGTTCTAAGTGGCCTGCATAGGCCAACTTCTTCTCTTCTTGTGTCATGGCCACTCTTGCGCGAAGACACAGCTTAGTTATGGTATTGGGGAAGAAGAGTCTGCCCTTTCCCTTCTTGGAGCATTCGATAATGGAGGCAGATATGAGCTCGCCCACATCAATGGTGAGCCCTTTCATGATTGCATACACCAGCAAGGACCTCCCTTGATTAATTGTTGTCTCGTGTGTGACAGGAGTTATCCTTCTCCGAATCAAGGAGAACCATACGGCTGCCTTGTCCTTAAGAGCTGCACTCATCAATGTATGCTTCCCCTGTTTAGAAACCGCTCATGTTGCCTCAGGCTTGCCTATCTCGCTCAAAGCCTCCTCCAGGATTGCCTCAGATGGTTTGGCCATGATCCTTGCATACTCCGAATTCTTATGCTCCTTGAGAGCATAAATTTCATTGATCGCCTCGGGTGAGAAGTCTATCTCAACGCCTCTTACTGTGGAATAGCAGCCTTCGGGATGAATGAGGTTGGCATAAAAATCATAGACCATCTCTGAGTAAGCTTGGATTGGTGGCCTACACAATTCTTCCCAACCATGATTGGCAATGCCTGTGCGCAAGAATTGCGGCAGGTCGGTAGAAGTATCCGAAGATCCTCTCTCATGGAGGAGGTCCCTCTTCATCAAAGTCACACCTCTTGCCTTGGCTGCCTCAGACACATACCTCTCGGCTGGAGGTTCATCCTCTTGAAACATTTTCCCTTTGCCTTTCGCCTTGGCCTTGGCCTTAGCTGCCTCAACAGCTTCCGTCTTCATCTTCTTGGCAGGGGGTTCAGACTCGGTCTTCTTTTTCTTAGCCTTCTTTGAGGCCTTTGGCCTTTTTGCCTTTACAATTACAGGGGTCCTCTTCTTAGAAACCGTCTCTGCCCCTTTCCCTAATCCAGCCACTACTTCAGCCGCCACCCGTTGGATGCATTAATCTATTGTTTTGGTCACAGGTGACCGTCTCTCGAGTTCTTCCGCAATAGGACTTTCATCCCTCAAGGGACTGTCGATTTCCTCTTCCCCGTGTGCATCAGGGCTAACATCCCTGATGGGGCTGATGATCTCCTCGCCCTTTTCCGCATCGTCAATTGGGGTAGATGCCGAATTCGACTGCTCTGGAGGGGAGACCTCAGTACCTGACTGCTATTGCGTAGCCGATTGGCTTTGCATGGCAGTTTCGAACGATGGTACGCTGGCGGTGGGACTGTCTTCACTCGTGTCTCATCTGATCTTGGTTTTGGGATCCCTTCCGGCCGTAACCTTTCTCTTTCTTTTGGCAGTGGTCTTTCTAGACTCAGGGGGGTTGGCTGCCTCAGCCGAGGCTAAGGAGATCAGAGCATCCCCTGCCATAGTTGTTTCTTCCGTTGTGGGAGAAGGTTTTGTTAGGGTGGAGCCTTCGGCTTCTTGACGACGGGATTCTCGGGTTGACACCAAGATTTTCTTGGAGGTAAAGAAACGGAGTTCTCGAGAAGAAGAAGGGAAAGATTCTGTTGAGAGGTTAAAGGTTTCGGATTTCGCAATAAAAGAGAGCTGCAGCCTTTCCCTATTTATAACGGTTTGCACAATTAAAGGCTACGCCTTTGCGGGCTCTGCAATGCAATCGCAATACCTCTAATTTCACACGAAATCTTCAAAATGTAACCGTTGGGGATTTTATTTCCCATTTTGGCGACTGCCGCAGGATCTTCGCAATCCCCAAATCTCTGATTTTCTTGATTCTCCTATAATTCCTCTCTTCCGCTTGATTGATCCACCGATCTTGTCATTTTAAATTTCAAATCTTGCCTCCTAATTTCAATCAACATTAAACAAAATTAATTTTAGTAATTACCAATTATATAACAAAAATATTAAATAGAAATCAACATAAATTTTTCGCATTTAAAGTAATATTTTGAGCTCAAAGATATTTCCAATAACGTCCTTGCTCATCCCTTCCCGATTGGCTTCAAACTTCGGACAAGAGGAATGCCGAGAGCGTTCCTACGTCTCCTTCCTCATAGTAGTGCTTCAATCTTGCACCATTCACCATAAACGGTTGGCCCTGTTCCAAATTTTGGATCTCGATTGCACCATGTACAAACACATTAGTAACTACAAAGGGACCAGACCAACGAGACTTGAGTTTTCCAAGAAACATCTTCAATCGTGAATTAAATAATAAAACACGTTGGCCTTTTTTGAAATCCTTTAGCCTAAGTCTACTATCATGCCAAATTTTAGTTTTTTCTTTATACATCTTAGCATTTTCGTATGACATGTGCCTTAATTCATCTAATTCCTGCAATTGCAGAGACCGCAATGTTCCTGCATCGGTCACGCAAAAGTTTAACTCCTTTAAAGCCCAAAAGGCTTTATTTTCTAATTCAAGGGGGAGATGGCATGCTTTTCCATAAACTAGCCTATAGGGGGACATTCCTAAAGATGTTTTATATGCAGTTCTATATGCCCATAGTGCATCATCTAATTTAAAAGACCAATCATTTCTATTCGGTTTTACAACTTTCTCTAAGATACTCTTGATCTCTCTATTAGAGATTTCTGCTTGCCCATTTGAATGGGGATGATAGGGTGTTGCCACCCTATGCTTAACATTATACTTGGCTAATACCTTCTCCATAGATTTGTTTATGAAATGTGTTCCCTCGTCACTTATGATGGCACGAGGAGTGCCAAATCGTGTGAAGATATGTCTATTAAGAAATTTTATAACAGTTTTTGCATCATTTGAAGGACATGCAATCGCCTCAACCCATTTTGAGACATAGTATACAGCTACTAAAATATATAGATTACCAGCAGATGATGGGAATGGACCCATGAAGTCAATGCCCCATACGTCAAAGAGTTCTAACTCTAAGATGTATGTTAGAGGCATCTCATCCTTCCTACTGAGGTTACCTGTTCGTTGACATTCATTGCAATTGTGTGCGTAGTCATGTGCATCCTTGGTGGGAGGATTTTTGAATGTCCTCTTAAATCTCAAGCTATCGAAGCTTGGCAAAATACGATTTATAAGCCTATTCTCAATGGCTTTGCAGCCAGTGGTAACAGGGTCGATCCAAGGAGAAGGTATGATCGAAATTAATATTAAAATTGAGATTAATTAATTGATCGATGTTTCTGTAACGGGGGGATTTTTCAGCATGCAAGAAAGCAAGTAGACGCTAACGGAAGAATAAAAATAGAGAGACGCGTGCACGGTTTGGGGATTTTCGGGATTAATTGTTAGACAACTTTAGTTCATCATTTAATACTAAATTCATGGCAGACAGTTTATAGTCACACGGACGACTACCCGAGAAGCCCCAAGGTAGCCGGCTCCATAGAAATTAATCAGACCACACAGTTCCGATTAAACATTATCCAAAATTGCATTAAGGTGATCAACCCTAAATTTATTCTAGACAGTCACTAGCTAACCGCGACGAACATTCAAGCATATAATCTAATTGCTAGCTGATTGCCCGCAAACGCTGTATGCAATCAACAACTTTCATACACGACTCGATACTCCGATTTAATTTTATCAATCTGTGTTACTTAGTCGAGCAGTGAGAGGCACGACATCGCTACTATTTAACATACACAACATGCAAGACAACTCGAGTGTCAATCGTCGAAATCTAACATATGCGTGGGTTTAAGCAAGAGAGACAAATGCATATAAACAGCAACCAAAATGTAATCAAAGAATAGATTATCAAAGCTAAAGCATCTAACAAAAATCCCTTAAACAATTCCCAAACCGTTCACTCTTACCTTAGCCGTCCATGGAACGGGTTGTCAATTCCGCTCCAAGGTAAGCCATGGAAGATGTCATCAACAAATTACAAGGGGAAAGCTCATTAACAAGCCAACAATGGCTGAGCTAAAGGAAAACTAGAAGAAAACCGAGAGGAAGAAGGAGAAGAATCGCCCTAGAATGGAGAAGATGATGAAGATTTGCGCAGAAAATCGTCTTTTACAGCCTCTGTAATCGACGTAGCGTCGAGACGCTAGGCCAGCGTCTCGACGCTGTGCCCTAAGTGATCCGCGCGCCTCGCGATGGCGTCGAGACGCTAGGGCAGCGTCTCGACGCTGGCCCGATGATTCCTTGCGCGCGCCTCCTCCGGAGCATCTCGACGCCTCAGCAGAGTCTCGACGCCTTGGCAGCGTCGAGCTAGCGTCTCGACGCTATCAGTCAACGCTAGCTCTCGGGTTTTGACAGCGTCGAGCTAGCGTCTCGACGCTAGCTCTCGGGTTTGGGGTTGGAAAAATTGCCTCTCCTAGGCAATTTTGGTCCGTTTCTTCTCGCATCGATTTGCCCTTTCCCGATGCAATCCCGGGGCGTTAAAACTCCGCTTTTAGCTCTCGAACGGGTCCAATGGACGCACGAGCTCTTTGTCGCATTTCTCCTACAAACGAGATCAATTACACAATTAAACGCGGACTTTAGCCATAATAAGGAAGTATTTAATAGCTCCAAAATGGAGTTATCAATCCTTGAAGATTGTTGGCCAGAAATAGCCACTCTAAAATACCTTCGCAGCAGTCCTTTGACCACCAAAATGTCCTCCATACGGGGCTGTATGGCAATGTTGCAGGATGGATCTTGCTTCAGCAGCTGACACACATTTCCTTAGCAATTCATCCGCACAGCACTTGTAAAGAGTTGGATCATCATAAATGTACTTCCTGGCATCATTCAAGAACTTCTTCTTGTCCTGTCCTCTATTGAATTCAGGTAGCACCTGTGAGGCGAGAAAATTTGCAATGTCAGCAAACCAAGGCTCAACATTATTATCACAGTGTAATAAAACAAAAACATGTTCATCAATAAAAGAATCCATCATTGCGGGTTCCGCAATAGATTCGCAATGACTCTGTAATCTTGATAAGTGGTCAGCAACCATGTTTTCACATCCCTTTTTGTCTCGTATTTCCAAATCAAACTCCTGCAAGATTAGCACCCATCTAATTAGCCGAGGCTTGGCATCAGCCTTTCTCATTAAGTACTTTATTGCAGAATGATCAGTATATACAATTATTTTATTTCCTACAATATAGGCTTTGAATTTTTCACATGCAAACACTACCACTAACATTTCCTTTTCAGTAGTAGTGTAGTTACATTGAGCTTCATTTAATGTTGTACTTGCATAATAAATAGGGTGTGTTAATTTATCTCTCTTCTGGCCAAGCATGGCTCCAATTGCATAATCACTTGCATCACACATCAATTCAAAGGACATATCCCAATTTGGACCGATTATGATTGGAGCTTTTACTAAGGCACTTTTAAGCTTAGTCCATGCTATTAAACACTCGTTTGAAAAGATAAAAGTTCTATTTAGTTCTAGCAGCTCACAGAGGGGTTTGGAGATTTTTGAGAAATCTTTGATAAATCTTCTATAAAACCATGCGTGTCCTAAGAAACTTCTTATAGCTTTTACATTCTTAGGTTCAACTAACTTCTCAATGACTTCTATTTTGGGCCTATCAACTACTATTCCTGCTTTGGACACTCAATGTCCTAATATTATGCCTTCTTCCACCATGAAGTGGCATTTTTCCCAGTTCAAAACTAGATTGGTTTCCTCACATCTAGTGAGAACTTGTCCTAGATTGGCTAGACAGTGGTTAAAGGAATCACCAAACACTGAAAAATCATCCATGAATATTTCTACTATGGACTCATCTAGATCAGAGAAGATTGCCAACATACATCGTTGGAACGTTGGTGGTGCATTCCATAGGCCGAATGGCATTCTGCGAAAAGTAAACGTGCCAAATGGACATGTAAATGTTGTCTTCTCTTCGTCTTTAGGGTCTTTGGTGATTTGATTATACCCTGAGTAGCCATCTAAAAAGCAATAGAAGGCTTGGCCAGCTAATCTATCTAGCATTTGATCGATAAAAGGTAAGGGGAAATGGTCTTTGTTTGTTTCTTTATTAAGTTTTCGGTAGTCCATACATACTCTCCATCCTGTGACGGTTCGAGTGGGTATTAATTCATTATTTTCATTAACTACTACTGTCATACCACCATTTTTTGGTACACATTGGATAGGACTGACCCACTGACTATTGGATATTGGGAAGATTACTCCAGCATCTAACCATTTAATGATTTCCTTTTTAACTACCTCCTTCATGGAGGGGTTCAACCTACGTTGATGCTCTATCCTAGGTGTGTGTCTGATAGCTCCATTTTGGAGCTATATTTATGTCCCTAATTCACGTTTATTATTGGCTTAATCTTGCTTTTATTTAATTATTGTAGGTGTTCTCGGTGCTTCGCTCTCGAGAGCGTTTCGGCGCGTTTCGGAGCTTAATATCGCGATTTAAAGGCATAAGAACGCTTCCCGGGAAGATCCATGCAAAGAGATGAAGTATGGGTGCTTTGGGGAAATTGAAGGAGAAATTCCATGCAAAAACCCGAGAGCTAGCGTCGAGCGGCAGCGTCGCGACGCTAGCTCGACGCTGCCCAGCGTCGAGACGCTGCCTTAGCGTCTCGACGCTCCGAAGTCTGAAGCGATGAATTGAAGAAAAATCCGAGAGCAAGCGTCGAGTGATAGCGTCTCGACGCTAGCTCGACGCCGCACAAGCGTCTCGACGCTGTGCGAGTGTCTCGACGCCACCCCGAGCGCGCTCGCGGATTATTTAGGGCGCAGCGTCGAGACGCTGCCCTAGCGTCTCGACGCTACGACGGACTACTTAACATTTTTGTCCGATTTTAGCCGCCATTATCATCTTCTACCTCGAGCTCCGCGCCTGATTTGACGTCCAGCAGCTGTTTTCCACCATGGGAGGGGCTAGGAAGTTCGATTTGAAGCCGTCCCACACTACGCAAGTCATGAGTGAGTAGATTTACCGTTTTTGGCTCGGGATTGTAGGGATAAATGTAGTAAGGACTCTTGGTGAGGTTGTAGGATTAAAATTCTGAATTGGTTGGATTTTTATTGAATTGAATTCTATTTCTGTGTTTAATCTATGAGCATGTTTGAATGATTTAGGACTAGGCACCCTTGATTTTGAGCATGTCCATTAGTTAAAGGATTTGATGCCGTGCCTCTCGTTTCCGCCAAGTAACAAGGAATTGTGGCTCCTTGAGCGTATTGGCGTCCTTACGCTCTTGATGTTCATTCTTCCCGAATTAGAATTCCAAATCGACATACTAATTTCGCGTCCAAATTAGATAGTCGTCACGGTTAGCTTGTTGCTACCGTTCGGTCTTGGGAGAGCGTTGGCCGCCAATGTCCGAACGGTATGCTTGATTAGCATAATTAATTATGTTTAATTAAATCCATGGAGCATGTCCGGGTTATTTATTAATTTTGGACGAGCCGTGCATTCGTTAAAATTACTTAGCCATTACACGCGTGAATCTATGATCCAAGAGGTTTGCTAGATTTACTCTTGATCGTCCCGAGTCGGAAACTCCGTTAGCTTAATTTTCCCATTTGCTTGTTTCTATCTTAGTTACTTGAAAACCAACAATTACCCCTTATTTCACCTATATTAACAGTTTGCAAATTTAATTAAGATTAAGTCAAAATTCCTTAATTCCCTGCGGATCGACCCCGTTACTACTATTCTACAAATAGTTTAGTGATCTCGGGCAGTTATAAATTTATTTTGGCGGGTCTCGACAACCCGATGATTGGCGATAGTTCAATAACATCGTTACCAAAATTGGCGCCGTTGCCGGGGAGCTAAGTGTAATTCGGCCTGATTTAAATTTGATTTGTAAACTTTTAATTTTTACTTTTAAAAAAAAAAAAAATTCTGTTATTTCTTTTATTATTTGTAATTTTGATATGTTTGTTTAAGTGTGCTAGAAGTGCCAAATTTTTACTGAGAAAATGGAGATTGATGATGAGATTGGAGTCCCAAAAACGCTCAGACAATGGACATCATTTGCTATGGGCCACCAACCTTCTTGTATTTCCTACCCGGAAATTTCAGGTGAGTTTGTGCTTAAATCTGGTGTGATTAACCTTTTACCCTCTTTTTGTGGTGAAGCAGAAGAAGATCCTTACAAACATCTCAAGGAGTTTCAAATGGTAAGCTCCGCGATGAAGCCTGGCGACATAACAAAAGATCAGCTCTACCTGAGAGCTTTTCCATTCACCCTGAAAGGTGAAGCTCGAGATTGGCTGCATTACTTGCCATCGGGGACCATCTTTACTTGGGAGAAGTTGCAGAGTCTATTCTTGGAAAGGTATTTCCCTGCTTCAAAAGCCAGAGCCGTGAAAAAAGATATACGACAGTTTGAGCAAGGAAAGGACGAGGCATTTTACGAGTGCTGGGAGAGGTTCATTAAACTCTGTGAAAAATGTCCAAACCACTTGATAGCGGAAGTCTCGCTTATCGAATGCTTCTATGGTGGGTTGCTGTTGCGTGCTCAATGAGTAAAGATAAATATGCGAAAGGGTAGAGAGAGCACTTAGAACATGCAAGCATACATGGTCTCACAGCAAGTAGTAAGTATATTTAATTCGTTTTTTCCACAGAGACTCATTTTTAGCTATTCGCGAAGTGTGATTGTTAAGAAAGATGGGATGAATTTGATGGGGTAAAATTGGTTTTTAATTATCTACTTTTTGCTGAATGTATAAAGGGATATAACATAAACAAATGCAAGTTGAAATTAGGTGCAAAGGACAAGAGATGGAATTAATAAACGAGGAAGAAAACAGCTAAACAGAATGCAATTTAGCAGAATTGCGAGAACCGCAATTAATCCGCAATTAACTCAACGGCAAAAGTGTGTAAATGGGCGAATTAAGGGCTACTAATGACTGTCCTATAGGCAGTTTATTACGATTATCAAGCTTTGGTTCAACTCTCTGTACATCAAACTCACTCTATCTCAAGTATCGTCCGATTCCATGCATTAGAGTCTTAAGTTTACTCGACTTCAAAGTAAGGTCTCAAGCATCTTATTTAAGCAGGAGTGTTTAGTTTGTACTAGGGAAACGCCTATTCCTAGGCCGTTTCCTGATTACCATGAAAGGCTAGCATGATTATATGACTCTGAACTCTTACTCCTTCCAGAGGTTAGGAGTTCTTTGGACAAAATGGATGGCCAATCGAAATTGCCCGTGGGATGAAGCTTACATACAATCAATGTTCGAGTGTTAATCTGCCTACTTGATTCACGTTTTTTAGCCTATAGTTCTGTCATTAGCATGCCCCTAAGTGACTTAGCTACTCATGGATATATAGAGAACAGAAATGGCAGGTAAGATAGACATGCTTAGAAGGGAAATGTACTCAAAACAGTAAGCAAAAACCGTAGCAGAAGATGGGAAATGAGTAATGCATAAATGAACTTTGATTACTGAAATTGTTTGTTGAACAGATGAAAGCTATAAGGTAAATAGCAACAAGACAGAAAGCAACGAAATAAACTACTCTAGCTACTTAGGAGAAGAACAGCACAAAACATAATGTAAAACAGAAGAGAAAGGCAGAAAAACAGTAAAGAGTTGCTGGAAAGCTTCGTGGCAGTCGCCTCGAATGAAGGGGATGAAAGACCAGCCTTGCTTGGATGAATCCAATCGAGAGAGAAGAAGAATCTTCTCTCCTTCCTATCAGATTATCGATTCCAACAGCTGAGACTCTCACTCCAACAGACGGCAAAGGAAAACAGATGGAATTGGTGGACTGCGAGAAGACTTCTGCGCTTCGAGTGATGACTGAACCTCCGACTTTGACCCCCTTTTATAGTAGTTTGCAGGTGCGTTTGGGCCAAGGAGAACCATCAATCTTCAACGTCATATATCAGAATGGATGGAGGAGAAAGAACGAATCCCTGAAAAGTCGGATCTAAACAGAAAAAGATCAGCCAACTTACGGTTTTAACTTGAATAATTGCGGTCACCGCAATGATTTCGCAATTCATTCGCAATGCTTATTTTTTCATTCTTTTCCTTCGGTTTTCAACCCTTTTTCTACCTATTGTGCATAAGTCCTAAATTAGCTACCTTCTTCTAATTCTCATATTAAAGCATAGGTTTAGGCTAAATGCTAACAAAAACACCTAAATGTGTACATCTTCTTAAGCTAAATGGGTCCTAAATAAGTCACTTTCAGAGACTTAACACACCCCCAAACTTAAGGCTTTGCTTGTCCTCAAGCATACTAAGGACTTACCTAGGCTGTTATTTTATCTTCTTTAACTACTTACCGACTCCCCTATATCCCTATCTCTAGTAGTGCTGTCCTGTGACACACTTCTAAGTTTAGAATTAACCTCTTATCAAGCTTCTTCTGACTTCACCTGCCTACCATACCTACTGTTTTTGTTAAACCCCTACTACTGATCTAACTACTTTTATGATATCATGCCACTATCCCTAAGGTTTCAAATTCTACCAAGCTTTACTCCAGACTCAGTACATGCTTCTAGCTTATTTTTAATGTGTCTAGGATTCCTTAGAGTCATGCCAGTCTTAGTATTAACAGTGACAGTGGTACTTTTAGAGAACAACCTAAGCCCTGGCATCACTACATTGGATATACATTCATCTCCCTAGACAAACCTAAAAGCTACAACCTTGTGCTTAGCTCATTGAGGATCAGAGTTCTTTTTTTAAATAGGACATCTAAGCCACAAGATTATAACTCCCAAGCATACATTCTTCTTCCCTATTTCTCCCTTTTTCCTTTTTTACTTCGGTGGAGTCTTCTCCTTGGGCCACTTGTGGTTTACACACTTGGCACTGATTACTCAGCAACTTGAGAAAGACTCCCCTCTTTATTCTATTTTTTTTTTTTTTTTTTTTTTTTTAGGAGAAGAAGAATGCTTATGTCCTAAGGAAGAGAGGAATGTTCCTAGGCCTAGGGTTGCCTCCCCCAAACTTCAACTACTCATTGTCCCCAATGAGTGTTTGAGGTGGCACACCCCCAAACTTGTCCTAGAAGCATCTAGTCCAAAGTAAAACAAAGAGAATTTAAAAATCCTAGGCATAGGCAAAACATTCTAAAAGCAATTATGCCAACAGCAGCAAATTTGAACATAACAGACAGTTTTAAGGACTGACGGTTTATGCATGCTGAGCACTATTCAGAGGCGAATTTAAACTATCAAAGCGTGTCCTATGACACTCATCCAGCATGCTTTAAGATCAGCTATAAAAGGTAGTCATGCTAGCAGCAAAAGATAGAATTTAACAGATCACAGCCTAACTAAACAGACAGTCCAAAACATGCAAACAGTCACAAAAATTGCGGGAACCGCAATTATTTCGCAATCCAATCCGGGCAGATGTAACATTGATTCAGGCCCCTAGCATGCTTTTTCCTGTTACTCATGCATCCTAAAAATAAAACTAAACTATCCTACCTATTCAGCTAACATCTGACTAGACTAAGCAGAAGAAAAACATAAAACTAAACACTAAAAACAGATCAAAAGTCGATCCCAAAACAGCATAATATACATGATTCTATCAGAAAGCAGAAAAATTGTCTTTTGTATCTTAAGGGAACAGCAATACTCCCTTTAGTGCACTTCAAACCAGCACTCAATTCTCATCATCCTCATCTGGTTGCCTTGGTCGTGGGGGCACCCATGGAGTTAGGAGGTTGGTGGGGAAGTCCGGGAAGATGCATCCCAACTGGTCTGCAACTTCTTTGTCCCTCGCCTGCGCATAGTTGGCCCATTGAGCCATTCGCCTCTGCATGTCCATCAAGCAGGCCATGGATAGGGACTGTTCAGCCGCCAGCCTATCCAACTCAAACTCCATATTCCCCTTCCTTCGCAGCCTCAGGTTAGCAGGCAGCTCCAAATGTCCTGTGTAAGGCAGCTGCTGCTCCAAGCGCTCGGTGGGAACTCCTGCAAGTAAACACAATTTTGTTATAGTGTTGGGGAAAAATAATGGCCCCTTACCTTTTCTGGCACACTCAGCGATGGCAGCAGTGATGACTTCTCCCACGTTGATCGTGAGACCTCTCATTATAGCATAAATCAGCAGCGAGCGGCTCTGGTTAATTGTAGTCTCATGAGTTACTGGGGAGAGTCTTCTTCTGACGAATGAAAACCACACAGCTACCTTAGCCGTGAGATTGGCACTCATGAGAGTGTGCCTCACATTGCGTGAGACAGTCCAGGAGGCTTCAGGCTGGCCAATTGTGCGAATGGCCTCTTCTAGCACGGCCTCAGTCGGCTCATCAACTATCCGTGCATAATCTGTGTGCGCTTGGCCCTTGAGACCAAAGGCTTCATTGATGGCCTTGGCTGAGAAATCAACTTCCACCCCTCTGACCACAGATAGGCCATCCTCAGGGCTGAGCACATTGGCGTAGAAATCGTACACCATGCTCGTGTAGGCTGGATTGGGAGGTCTGCAGAATTCCTCCCAGCCATGGTTGAGCACCCCTGCGCGCAAGAACTGCGGCAGGTCAGCAAGTCGATCAAGGAAACCTTTCTCGTGCAATAGGTCCCTCTTCCTCAGCTCAACACCCCTGGATTCAGCATCAGATGAGACATACCTCACTGATGGAGGTTCATCTTCAGGGTAGAGTTTAGCCTTCCCCTTATCGGCTGGTTTGGATGATTCAGCAGCCTCCACCTTGAGGCGTTTGAGTGATGGCTCCGTGCTTTCTTCGTCTGCTGAAGGCACTCTTTTGGCCTTCTTCTTCTTCAGCTTCTTGGATTTCTTGGCCTTGACAATCTTGGCCTTCTTCTTCTTTTTCTTAATGTTGATCTGCTGGAGGCAAGCCCCCAACGTCTCCTCCATGGAATCATCCTGCTGGGCAGGAACATCAGGGCTGTCTTCTCTCATGGGAGAGAAGACTTCTTCTTCCCCAGCATCTCCACTACCTTGCGTAGACTCCTGATAATCCCCATAAGGGAATTCAGGATCAGGCCGTGGAGGATTGTACTCTGCTGATGGTGTCTGCGCAGAACTCAATGGCGAAGATGGCAGCTCAGGGCTCTGCGCTGCTGCAGGCGTCGGATCAGAACTCTGAGGTGCTGGAGACAACTCGGCGCTCTGTGCAGGTGGTGACAACTCTGCGCTTGGCACTGGTTCAGATGGGAGGGGACTGCGCGCAGGTGATTCAGACGGCGACGATCCTTCTTTGGCTGACTCGTGGGATGCACGATCAGGTTCTTGACTCTCCACAGAGGGAGTCGTGGCTGTGCTTGGTTCGGCGGCCGTCTTGACGCTCCACCGGCGTTTCTTGGGCGTGCCCATTGGCTCAGATGGCCCAGCAGGGATCTCAGTGACCACCCTCCACTTCTTCCTACGGATAGGAAGCTTAGGAAGGGGATCGGTGCGAACGGCACCATCGTCTGCAAGGGCGAGAAGCGCTTCCCTCGCAGCCGCTTCAGCTGCGTCGTCGGCCTTCTTCTTGGCGGCGGATCTCTCCGATCGTGTGAACACCATAGCTAAATCTTGAAGATCTTGAGAGAAGAATTAAAGATGGAGAGAATCGCTGAAGTCTTGGAGATCAAAGAATGGGAGAATCGTATCGAACGAGCGCGGTCTAACGGCTATAAATACAACGGAAAAATCCCAACGGCTCTTTTTGCGGATCCAGCAATTTTTGCGCAATTGTAGGGATATTATTTCATAAAAATCTCCAACTTCGCTCGTCCGTATCTTTTATTTGGCTCAACCATTCCTTGATTTTTAAAGCTTGATTTACTCCCCTTGATCCCCTCTTTCGATTCCCTACAAAAACAAATAAAACAAACATTAAATACGCAATTAAAAACACATCACAAAACATACAAACGATAAGCGAAAAAAACAGTAAAAATAAACTAAGGCATTGGCCTTGACTAAACGAGCACAGTAACCACTCGTTCTCTCTCGTTCTCTTTGTCATGCTTCAGTCAAGAGGAAGGCCGAGAGAGTCTTCACATCTCCTTCCTCATAGTAGTGCTTCAACCTGGCACCATTGACCATAAATGGCTGTCCTTGCTGCAAATTTTTAATCTCTATTGCACCATGAACAAAGACATTAGTAATAATAAATGGACCTGACCATCTAGACTTTAGTTTGCCTGGAAACAGTTTTAATCGTGAGTTAAATAATAGTACAAGTTGGCCCTTCCTAAAGTCTTTGATCCTAAGTCTACTGTTGTGCCATATTTTTGTCTTTTCTTTATACATTTTGGCATTCTCATAGGCCATATGCCTAAGCTCATCAAGTTCATGTAGCTGCAAAGATCTCAATGTCCCCGCATCCTTTACACAAAAATTCAATTCCTTCATGGCCCAAAATGCTTTGTTTTCTAACTCAAGTGGCAAGTGGCAAGCCTTGCCATACACCAACCTATAGGGAGACATGCCTAGGGGTGTCTTATATGCTGTTCTATAAGCCCAAAGTGCATCCTCAAGCTTAAATGACCAGTCTTTCCTATTAGGTTTGACTACCTTTTCTAGGATGTTCTTTATCTCCCTATTGGAAATTTCAGCTTGACCATTTGAGTGTGGGTGGTAGGGAGTAGCTACCCTATGTCTGATGTTATACTTAGCCAATATTTTCTCCATAGCCTTATTAATGAAATGTGACCCCTCATCACTAATGATAGCACGAGGAGTCCCAAATCTAGTGAAAATGTGCCTATGCAAGAAGTTAGTGACTGTTTTAGCATCATTATTAGAACATGCCTTAGCTTCTACCCACTTTGACACGTAGTCTACTGCTACTAAGATGTACAGGTTACCTGATGATGGAGGGAAGGGTCCCATGAAATCAATGCCCCACACATCGAAGAGCTCCAACTCTAAGATGTAGGTGAGGGGCATCTCATCCTTGCGACTGAGGTTACCTGTCCTTTGGCATTCGTCACAGTTGTGGGCATAGTTGTGGGCGTCCTTGAAGATTGTTGGCCAGTAGTAGCCACTCTGAAATACTTTAGCAGCTGTTCTTTGACCACCAAAGTGCCCACCGTAAGGAGATGAGTGACAGTGCTGCAGCACAGACTTTGCTTCAGCAGCTGAAACACACTTCCTCAACAACCCATCAGCACAGGTTCTATAAAGTATGGGGTCATCCCAGATGAATTTCCTTGCTTCATGGAGGAACCTCTTCTTTTCTTGTCCTCCCTTGAACACTGGTAATACCTGTGATGCACGGAAGTTAGCAATGTCAGCAAACCAAGGTTCCTCATCGTTATCACGATGAGTCAAAGCAAAGACATGTTCATCTATAAAAGCATCAGAAATTGCGGTCTCCGCAATTTTTTCGCAATTGTGCTGCAATCGAGACAGGTGATCTGCAACCACGTTTTCACATCCTTTCTTGTCCCGAATGTCCAGATCAAATTCCTGCAGCAATAACACCCATCTAATCAGTCTAGGTTTAGCATCAGCCTTCCTCATAAGATATTTTAAAGCAGAATGGTCAGTGTATACAATTGTCCTAGTGCCTACAATATAGTTTCTGAACTTTTCACAAGCAAATACTACAGCAAGCATCTCTTTCTCAGTAGTTGTATAATTACATTGAGCCTCATTCAAGGTCTTACTAGCATAATAGACAGGGTGTGTGAGCTTGTCAATCTTCTGTCCTAACATGACTCCTACAGCATAGTCACTGGCATCACATAGCATCTCAAATGGGAGATCCCAATTTGGTCCGACTATGATAGGTGCTGTGACCAGTGCTTCCTTAAGGGTTCTCCAAGCTACTACACATTCTTTAGAGAAGATAAATGGTCTATTTAGCTCTAGAAGCTCGCACAGAGGCTTGGCTATCTTAGAAAAGTCCTTAATGAACCTTCTGTAGAAGCCAGCGTGCCCTAAGAAGCTTCTAATGGCTTTGACATTCTGGGGCTCTACCAACTTCTCTATGACCTCTATTTTTGCCCTATCCACTTCTACACCTGCCCTTGACACTCTATGTCCTAAGACAATCCCTTCATCTACCATAAAATGGCACTTTTCCCAATTTAAGACTAGGTTGGTCTCCTCACACCTAGCCAGGACTTGTCCTAGGTTCTCTAGACAGGTTTTAAATGAGTCCCCAAAGACTGAGAAGTCATCCATGAATATTTCTATTATGGACTCATCCAACTCAGAGAAGATTGCCATCATGCACCTTTGGAAAGTTGCCGGTGCATTGCATAAGCCAAAAGGCATTCTGCGGAAGGCAAACGTTCCAAAAGGGCAAGTGAAGGTAGTCTTCTCTTGATCCTTAGGGTCTATAGTGATTTGATTATAGCCAGAGTACCCATCTAAAAAACAATAGTAGGCTCTACCAGCTATTCTGTCTAGCATCTGGTCAATGAATGGTAGAGGGAAATGGTCTTTTTTAGTTTCTTTATTTAACTTTCTGTAATCCATACACACTCTCCACCCTGTGACAGTCCTTGTTGGAATCAGTTCGTTGTTCTCATTGACTACCACAGTTATTCCCCCCTTTTTAGGTACACATTGGATGGGGCTCACCCACTGGCTACTAGCTATGGGGAAAATTACTCCTGCATCTAACCACTTTATTATTTCTTTCTTCACTACCTCTTTCATAGAGGGGTTTAACCTACGCTGGTGATCTACCCTAGGTGTGTGCTCCTCCTCTAGTATAATTTTGTGCATGCAATAAGAAGGGCTAATGCCTCGAATATCAGCAATAGTCCATGCTATAGCCTTCCTATGTTGCTTAAGCAGTAAAATTAAATCAACCTCATGCTGTTCACTTAGCTTAGAAGAAATAATTACAGGCAGCGTATCATTATCTCCTAGATATGCATATTTGAGGTGAGTTGGTAGTGGTTTCAGTTCTAAAACAGGTGGATGCTCAATGGAGGGCTTTAACGGATTTACAGTTCTATCAGTTAAATCTATATTCATACATACATGCTGAGGTTTATCTACAGGCATATTCATTATGTCAGATACATTCAAGTCAGCTAAATCCACTTGTACATATTCACTAGCATGCTTGGTTAACAGTACATGCTCTAATTGTTCTTCCATTAGTGAGTCAACAACATCAATGCTAGCACAAGACTCAGAATCGGAGGGATATCTTAAAGCTTTATAAACACTAAATTTTACCTCTTCATCATGAACCCTCATAGTTAACTCACCTTTTTGCACATCTATTAGTGCCCTACCTGTGGCTAGGAATGGTCTACCTAGCAGGATGGGGACCTCCTTGTCTGCCTCATAGTCCAGGACAATGAAATCTGCAAGGAAAATAAATTTGTCAACTTTAACTAGAATATCCTCGATCTTACCTTCTGGATATGCGATGGATCTGTCTGCTAGTTGTAAAGTGACTGTGGTTGGACGTGCTTCTCCCATTCCCAACTGGCGGAATAGGGACAGGGGCATGAGATTTATGCTGGCGCCCAGGTCACAAAGCGCTCTGCCCACGTGCTTGCCTCCAAGTTCTACAGGTAAGGTGAAGGAACCAGGATCCTTCTCCTTCTTGGGCAGCTTGTTTTGGAGGATGGCACTGCACTCCTCGGTGAGGTTTACTGTTTCAAACTCACCAATTATTTTTTTGTTAGTAATAATGTCCTTCAAAAACTTTACATAAGAAGGCATCGATTGCAAAACCTCTACAAAAGGAATGTTCACATGCACTTGCTTAAGTATTTCTAAGAATTTATTAAAATGAACTTCCTGTTCCTGCTTCTTCTTCAGCCTTCGAGGATATGGAGGTGGTGGCACATATGCAGGCACGTCAGGGCGCCTTAGGATAGGGGGAGGCCTTGGAATTTCTTCTACCTCTTCAATTATTGGTTCTAGCCTGGCTCCTGATGTGCTAGTTGGTGGTGGACCTTGGTTTGGCAGAGACTCCAGTGGAGCACTAGACTCAGTGTTCTCTACTCTCTTTGGTATGTCTTTTGTGTTGCTCACCAGTGGTCTTCCACTTCTAAGTTCAATTGCTTGAACTTGTTCTTTGCCATCTCTCCTTGGTACCTCGGTGTCAGCAGGGAGTCTACCTTGGGGCCTACTTTTAAGTTCATTGGCTAATTGGCCTATTTGGTTTTCCAGGCTCCTAAGAGTAGCTTGCTGGCTCTGAAGAGTAGCATCATTCTTAGCGATATACTCCTTGAGTAGGTTTTCTACAGAAGATCCTACAGGTTGATTATAAGGTTTTTGGTACATTGACTGGTTATGTTGGGGAGTGAAACCAGGTGTTCCACTCGGTCTAGGTTGGTTAGAATTTTGATTAGTGTTTTGTTGGCCACCCCATGACAGGTTAGGGTGGTTTCTCCAACCAGGGTTATAGGTGTTGGAGTAGGGGTTATTCCTAGGCTGCTGCTGGCTTCCTACATAGCAGACTGAGGATGGATTCCCAGGGCAGTATTCATAAGGGTGCCCTTCCCCACAGAATCCACAGATAGGTGCCTCGCCTTGATTTGGTTGAGTGCCCATTGACATGGCTGTGGCGGTATTGGCACTGGTTTGGAGATTGGCCTGAGCCATTTGCTTGACTAAGTTGGTCAGGGCATTTATTTGGGTGCTCATGGCGTTTAGAGCATCCTTGTCTTGAGCCCTAGTTGGCTCTACTGGATCATCCGACCACCTACAGTGAGATGCTGAGATCTTCTCCAAGATCTCATAAGCTTCGTTGTAACTCTTGGACAACATGGAACCTCCAGCAGATGAATTTAAGACTTGTCTGGTGCTGGGGTTGCATCCTTTAAAGAAAACTTCTATTTGGATACACCATGGAATGCCATGGTGTGGACATTTGATGAGAAGGTCTTTGAATCTAGTCCAAGCTTCGTGAAGAGACTCATTATCAGCTTGTTTAAACTTTATGATATCATCACGAAAGGTTGAATTCCTATCAGGTGGGAAGTATTTGACTAGGAATTTTTCTGCTAAATCTGTCCAATTACGGACAGATCCTGAGGGCAATGAATTTAACCATGTTTTGGCTTTGTCCCTCAAAGAGTAAGGGAAAAGATATAGCCTCAGGGCTTCTTGGGAAACTCCAGGGATTAGGAATGTGTCACTAACTCCTAGGAAGTTCCTAAGGTGGTTATGGGGGTCCTCATTTTCTATTCCAAAGAATTGTCCCACAGTGGACAACATTTGGAACATCACTGGTTTTAACTCGAATGAGTGGGCAGTGATTTCAGGACGGATTATGCTGGGGTTCAGCTCCCCAGGCATAGGTACTAGATATGAAAGAATGGCACTATTCTTGTCATTCGCTATTTCGATGGGGTTGCGAATGGCTTGTGCCGGATTTGGAACTATATCGCCCATTTCTTTAGTTTCAGGTGTGGTTTGAGGTACAGGAGGTTGTTTAAAGAGACGTTTCTTTGCCTTATTCCTAGCTCGAAGTGATCTTTCAGGTTCAGGATCGAACTCTAAATTACTATGTGAACGCTCACTCATAAACTACCTTAATAGCACCTGCAAAAGAAATGAAACAGATTAGTTTCACTCAATGATAAACTTGATTTTTCAAACTTAACAACTTCGTTTTCACTTAAAATAAGTCCCCGGCAGCGGCGCCAAAAACTTGTTGCGTGCTCAATGAGTAAAGATAAATATGCGAAAGGGTAGAGAGAGCACTTAGAACATGCAAGCATACATGGTCTCACAGCAAGTAGTAAGTATATTTAATTCGTTTTTTCCACAGAGACTCATTTTTAGCTATTCGCGAAGTGTGATTGTTAAGAAAGATGGGATGAATTTGATGGGGTAAAATTGGTTTTTAATTATCTACTTTTTGCTGAATGTATAAAGGGATATAACATAAACAAATGCAAGTTGAAATTAGGTGCAAAGGACAAGAGATGGAATTAATAAACGAGGAAGAAAACAGCTAAACAGAATGCAATTTAGCAGAATTGCGAGAACCGCAATTAATCCGCAATTAACTCAACGGCAAAAGTGTGTAAATGGGCGAATTAAGGGCTACTAATGACTGTCCTATAGGCAGTTTATTACGATTATCAAGCTTTGGTTCAACTCTCTGTACATCAAACTCACTCTATCTCAAGTATCGTCCGATTCCATGCATTAGAGTCTTAAGTTTACTCGACTTCAAAGTAAGGTCTCAAGCATCTTATTTAAGCAGGAGTGTTTAGTTTGTACTAGGGAAACGCCTATTCCTAGGCCGTTTCCTGATTACCATGAAAGGCTAGCATGATTATATGACTCTGAACTCTTACTCCTTCCAGAGGTTAGGAGTTCTTTGGACAAAATGGATGGCCAATCGAAATTGCCCGTGGGATGAAGCTTACATACAATCAATGTTCGAGTGTTAATCTGCCTACTTGATTCACGTTTTTTAGCCTATAGTTCTGTCATTAGCATGCCCCTAAGTGACTTAGCTACTCATGGATATATAGAGAACAGAAATGGCAGGTAAGATAGACATGCTTAGAAGGGAAATGTACTCAAAACAGTAAGCAAAAACCGTAGCAGAAGATGGGAAATGAGTAATGCAGAAATGAACTTTGATTACTGAAATTGTTTGTTGAACAGATGAAAGCTATAAGGTAAATAGCAACAAGACAGAAAGCAACGAAATAAACTACTCTAGCTACTTAGGAGAAGAACAGCACAAAACAGAATGTAAAACAGAAGAGGAAGGCAGAAAAACAGTAAAGAGTTGCTGGAAAGCTTCGTGGCAGTCGCCTCGAATGAAGGGGATGAAAGACCAGCCTTGCTTGGATGAATCCAATCGAGAGAGAAGAAGAATCTTCTCTCCTTCCTATCAGATTATCGATTCCAACAGCTGAGACTCTCACTCCAACAGACGGCAAAGGAAAACAGATGGAATTGGTGGACTGCGAGAAGACTTCTGCGCTTCGAGTGATGACTGAACCTCCGACTTTGACCCCCTTTTATAGTAGTTTGCAGGTGCGTTTGGGCCAAGGAGAACCATCAATCTTCAACGTCATATATCAGAATGGATGGAGGAGAAAGAACGAATCCCTGAAATGTCGGATCTAAACAAAAAAAGATCAGCCAACTTACGGTTTTAACTTGAATAATTGCGGTCACCGCAATGATTTCGCAATTCATTCGCAATGCTTATTTTTTCATTCTTTTCCTTCGGTTTTCAACCCTTTTTCTACCTATTGTGCATAAGTCCTAAATTAGCTACCTTCTTCTAATTCTCATATTAAAGCATAGGTTTAGGCTAAATGCTAACAAAAACACCTAAATGTGTACATCTTCTTAAGCTAAATGGGTCCTAAATAAGTCACTTTCAGAGACTTAACAGTTGCTCACGCATGACCGCCAGATGCTTGATGCGGCAAGTGGAGGAGTCCTTTGGGAGAAAACGCTTGCGGAAGCCCGTCAGTTGATCTCCAATATAGCTGAGAACCGTCGCCAGTACGGAGGAAGAAACGAACATTCTAAGATGTCTGCCGACATAGAAGTGCTCAAAGAACAAGTGTCTCAGGTATTTGGTTTAGTTCATACGATGAAAGAAAAATCATCTCAGGATGTTTCTTCTATTTCAGGTAAAGCCATTGAAAGCATGTTCAAATCGCTCATGGAAGCTAGCGATGAGACAAGATCGCAGATTAAGTCTCTAAGAGATGAATTCTCAGAGGTGAAGGAAAGAATGAGTAGAATTGAATCCAAAGCGGAAGGGGTTAGTGCGATAAACCTCAGAAGTGGTAAAGAAGTGCCATCTCAAACCACTCCCGTGAGTCCTCCATTTACTTCAGAGATATCTCCAGATAAGTGTTCTCAAGCACCCTCTGAAACTGTTGTAACGCCTCCTCCTAATATTTCTATGAAGTCTTACACTCCCGTTGCTCCTTTTCCTAGTAGGCTTGCAAGGCCATCTAAGGAGGCCGACGACGCGGATGTACTTGAGACGTTGAGGAAGGTTGGGATCAATATACCGCTACTTGATGCAATTCAGCAAATCCCAAGGTACGCTAAATTCCTTAAGGAGATGTGCACTATGAAGAGGAAGACTAAAAGCGCTGAGAGAGTCGTGGTAAGCAAGAATGTTTCTGCCCTGCTAACCCAAGGTATTCCAAGCAAATGCCAGGACCCAGGTATGTTCCTCTTGCCATGTACTATAGGGGATAGAGAAATCGAGCACGCTATGCTAGACTTAGGAGCTTCAATCAATGTTATGCCATACTCAGTCTACAAGAGCCTCGGTTTAGAAGGTATGCAGGAAACTAGTATAGTCATCCAGTTAGCTAATAGGTCTTCTATTCATCCTCAAGGGTTGATTGAGGACGTGTTAGTTAAGGTTAAGGATTTAATCTTCCCTGCTGATTTTTATGTGATAAATTTGGAAGAAAACACATCCACCACATCTGTTTTACTTGGTAGACCATTCATGAAAACCGCTAAAACGAAAATTAATGTGCATGATGGAACTTTGTCTGTTGAGTATGAAGGGGATGTGTTCGAATTTAATGTATTTGATGCCATGAAACAACGTGCTGATGTGCATTCTGTCTGTAAAATTGATCTGATAGATACTTTGGAACAAGAAGAATGCATGACTGTTGTTGATGGGGATGACCCACTCGTTTTTACTGAAATTGTTGGCGAAGTTGAAAGTAGTGTTCCCATATTGACTGATTTGTCTGAACAACCTACTTTTGCTTTAGAGACATGTGAAAAGCCAACTAAAATATTACCATCTCTTTTGCAGGCTCCCAAGTTGGAATTGAAGGAGTTGCCGGGTCATCTGAAGTACGTGTACTTGGGTGAGGTGGAGACACTTCCGGTAATTATTTCCAAGGAGCTCACATCGGAGCAAGAAGGCGAGTTGGTCGAGGTTTTGAAAAAGAACAAAAGAGCCATGGGATGGACATTGGCAGACTTGCACGGGTTGAGTCCAGTACTGTGCATGCACAAGATTCGGCTGGATGAGGGAGCAAAGCCATCCCGAGGGCCTCAGCGGAGACTGAACCCTGCAATGAAAGAGGTAGTGTTGTCTGAGATACACAAACTCCTGGATGCAGGTATTATCTTTCCCATTTCTGATAGCCAATGGGTTAGCCCTATTCATGTTGTACCTAAAAAGACGGGCATAACTGTTATTAGAAATGATAAGGGGGAGTTAGTACCTAAGAGAGTACAAAATGGGTGGAGAATGTGTATTGATTTTAGAAAACTGAATGACGTGACTAAGAAGGACCACTTTCCTATTCCCTTCATAGATCAAATGGTGGAGCGTTTAGCTGGGAAACCATTCTTCTGTTTTCTTGATGGTTTTTCTGGGTTTTATCAAATTCCCATAGCCCAGGAAGACCAAGAAAAGACTACTTTTACTTGTCCGTTCGGAACTTACGCATATAGGAGAATGCCCTTTGGGCTTTGTAATGCTCCAGGGACTTTTCAGCGATGCATGATGAGCATATTTTCTGAATTTGTAGAAAAATGCATCGAAGTCTTTATGGATGATTTTACTGTATATGGAAGTTCATTTAAAGATTGCCTGTTTAACTTGTCTAGAGTCATGGAAAGATGCATCGAAACTAATCTTGTTTTAAATTTTGAAAAGTGTCATTTCATGGCCAGTCAGGGCATAGTATTGGGTCATGTTGTGTCTGCTAAGGGGATAGAGGTTGATAAAGCTAAGATTGATGTCATATCTGATTTACCTTACCCCACAAATCTTCGGGAAGTACGTTCTTTTCTTGGTCACGCAGGTTTTTACCGCAGGTTCATTAAAGACTTCTCGAAGATAGTGACTCCGATGACAAGCTTGCTGAAAAAGGATGTTCCATTCTGTTTCGACAAAGAGTGCAAGCTTGCCTTTGATGTTCTGAAAAAGTGCTTGACCAACGCGCCCATCATTCATCCACCGCAGTGGGGGACTCCTTTCGAGATCATGTGCGACGCAAGCAATTATGCCGTAGGCGCTGTGTTGGGCCAGAGGATTGACAAGAAGAGCCACGTGATTTATTATGCCTCTCGGACGCTCAATTCCGCGCAGATCGGTTACACAACAACAGAGAAGGAGCTGCTTTCCATAGTTTTCGCTCTTGATAAGTTTCGGCCATATATTCTTGGATCTAAAGTAATTGTTTTTTCTGACCATGCAGCGGTTCGATACTTGATGAACAAGAAAGACTCGAAGCCTAGACTGCTCAGATGGGTATTATTACTCCAGGAGTTCGACGTCTCTGTTCAGGACAGAAAAGGATCAGAAAATACCGTTGCTGACCACTTGAGCCGTATTGTGCGAAATGAGGACGATTTGCCTCTGAATGATGAGTTCCCTGATGAAGTTCTCTTCCAGGTAAGTGTGGAGACACCATGGTACGCCGACATTGTCAACTACTTGGTCACAGGTACGTTCCCATTCGATTTTTCATATAATCAAAGAGCTAAGCTGAAAAGCGAAGCCAAAACATATGTTTGGGAAGAGCCCATTTTATGGAAGTTTTGTGCTGACCAAGTAATTAGGAAGTGCGTCCCTAAGTCTGAACATAGGTCCATCCTTACCTTTTGCCATGAATTTGCATGCGGGGGACACTTCGGGCAAAATAGAACTGCGAGAAAAATTTTAGATTGTGGGTTTTTCTGGCCATCACTGTTTAAGGACTGTTATGAGTTTTGTAAATCTTGTGATCAGTGTCAGAGAAAAGGGACCATCACTAGTAGGAATGAAATGCTCCAAAACCCCATTTTAACTTGTGAAATTTTTGAGGTTTGGGGTATGGACTTTATGGGACCCTTCCCCCCTTCATTTGGTTTTGTCTATATCTTATTAGCTGTGGACTACGTGTCTAAATGGGTGGAAGCCAAAGCCACCAAAGTTGATACCGCTAATGTTGTTTCCAGTTTTGTCAAATCTAACATTTTTAGCAGGTATGGAGTTCCACGAGCCATCATAAGTGACCAAGGGAGCCACTTCTGCAACAAAACGATCCAGGCCTTGATGAGGAAATATGGGGTCAATCATAAAATCTCTACCCCGTATCATCCTCAGACCAATGGTCAAGCAGAGGTTTCCAATCGAGAGGTGAAGAGCATCCTCGAGAAAACAGTAAGTCCAGGAAGGAAGGATTGGAGCCTCAGGCTGGACGACGCTTTGTGGGCTTATCGTACGGCTTACAAAACCCCCATAGGGATGTCTCCCTATCGGATGGTTTATGGTAAAGCCTGTCATCTCCCCGTGGAGATCGAACACAAAGCTTACTGGGCCGTGAAGAAGTGCAACATGGACTTTGACTTGGCGGGCGAGGAAAGACTCCTCAAATTGCAAGAACTGGAGGAGCTTCGCCTGGATGCATATGAGAACTCGAAGACCTACAAGGAAAAGACCAAAATGTTCCACGACAGACGAGTCGTCAGGAAACACTTCGAAGTTGGTCAGAAGGTCCTCTTGTTCAACTCCCGCTTGAAGTTCATGCCAGGTAAACTTCGTTCCAGGTGGCTTGGTCCTTTCATTATCACTGATGTTCATCACTATGGTGCAGTCAAGATTCAGAGCCTGGATACAGAAAAAGAATACACGGTGAATGGCCAGCGATTAAAGATCTTTCATGAGGGAATGTCAGAAGACTTCGACGGCCATGCTTACTTGAAAGAGCCGGATTATGAGAAAGGATAAATTGAGTTTTGGTAAAGTCGAGCAATCGACTCTAAAAATTTGCGCTACTCGGAGGCACCCGAGCTTGAACTGTACATGTTTTTTGTTTACTTACCGTCTTTTAGGATTAGTTTAGATTTCTACTCTGATGTTGTGAATTTTCAGGTGAAACAATGGCTCATCCTTGCGGTTTATTGGCTAAGGTTAAAGCGCGCTCTACAACCCTCTAAGTCACAGCTCAGGGAAGGTTTTCTTTCCTTTTGTTTTGACTGTGCATATTTGGTCCAATGAGGACATTGTCAATTTCTAAGTTGGGGGTGGTGGGTTGTGCCTTATAGTGATTGTCGAGTTTAGTTGTGGAATCCTGATTTACTTGTTGAGTTATGGTGAAAGCATGCTAATCTGACTATGAAATTCTGTGATGTACTGCTGAGGTCTTCGTATTTGTATTTGTCATGAAATTCAGCACAATTGCATATGTTAAGGCCATTTTGGAAAAATTTTCAAAAATATTTCCCGGTTTAAGCTTCGCATGTTAGCACTCTATTTTGGATCTGTTGGTTTAGGGTAGCTCTGTTTGTTTTGAAATTCGTTGTCACCTCGAAAGGCAACCTTAGGATGGGCTGAGATTCGTTTTTGTTTGTAATCCGTGCACTTAAAGTTTTAATATGATTTTTAGGCCAAAAGAAAGAAAAAAAAAAATAAATAAATAAAAGAATGAATGCAAGTTTATAAAGAGAAAGAGTAATCTCATGAGGCGTTCCTCCTTCTCGAGTTGCCTTAGTAGCCAGGGGCGGTCGTGTAACCCACGGTCGCCACTGCATGAAAAGGAAGCATAAAGAAGTGAACGCTAGTCCTTAAAAATGTGAATTTTGCCCGTAGTCAGATGCACTGTGCAATGAAATTGCAGGCAAGCTGAAACGAAAGTAAAATTGACATGTTAGGCGCTCATGGAGATCAAGGAAAAAGAGAGAAAAGATGCCTTGCGATACATTACTTGCATGAACGATGAACTGCCCTTAGACTGCTCTGTTAAGCCATAAGTAGGGGGAAAGCGAAATTTTAGGATTGATAGAGCTGTTCTAAGCCTGTTGAAATCTAAGATCGAGGAGCTATGTCCGAAGCATAAATAGGGAAGCATTATTAAATTTTTCGAATTGTTCTTAACCAATGCATGCATGCGGTTGTTTCCTTCAAATGCAATTGCCTTGTCTTTTCCAGTATTGAGAATCGAGTCCCTAGCATGCATTCTCGTTCCATTTAATTAATCAGAATTCCACCTTGCTCGAGGACTAGCAAGATTTAAGTTGGGGGTGTTTGATAGCTCCATTTTGGAGCTATATTTATGTCCCTAATTCACGTTTATTATTGGCTTAATCTTGCTTTTATTTAATTATTGTAGGTGTTCTCGGTGCTTCGCTCTCGAGAGCGTTTCGGCGCGTTTCGGAGCTTAATATCGCGATTTAAAGGCATAAGAACGCTTCCCGGGAAGATCCATGCAAAGAGATGAAGTATGGGTGCTTTGGGGAAATTGAAGGCGAAATTCCATGCAAAAACCCGAGAGCTAGCGTCGAGCGGCAGCGTCGCGACGCTAGCTCGACGCTGCCCAGCGTCGAGACGCTGCCTTAGCGTCTCGACGCTCCGAAGTCTGAAGCGCTGAATTGAAGAAAAACCCGAGAGCAAGCGTCGAGTGATAGCGTCTCGACGCCGCACAAGCGTCTCGACGCTGTGCGAGCGTCTCGACGCCACCCCGAGCGCGCGCGCGGATTATTTAGGGCGCAGCGTCGGGACGCTGCCCTAGCGTCTCGACGCTACGACGGACTACTTAACATTTTTGTCCGATTTTAGCCGCCATTATCATCTTCTACCTCGAGCTCCGCGCCTGATTTGACGTCCAGCAGCTGTTTTCCACCATGGGAGGGGCTAGGAAGTTCGATTTGAAGCCGTCCCACACTACGCAAGTCATGAGTGAGTAGATTTACCGTTTTTGGCTCGGGATTGTAGGGATAAATGTAGTAAGGACTCTTGGTGAGGTTGTAGGATTAAAATTCTGAATTGGTTGGATTTTTATTGAATTGAATTCTATTTCTGTGTTTAATCTATGAGCATGTTTGAATGATTTAGGACTAGGCACCCTTGATTTTGAGCATGTCCATTAGTTAAAGGATTTGATGCCGTGCCTCTCGTTTCCGCCAAGTAACAAGGAATTGTGGCTCCTTGAGCGTATTGGCGTCCTTACGCTCTTGATGTTCATTCTTCCCGAATTAGAATTCCAAATCGACATACTAATTTCGCGTCCAAATTAGATAGTCGTCACGGTTAGCTTGTTGCTACCGTTCGGTCTTGGGAGAGCGTTGGCCGCCAATGTCCGAACGGTATGCTTGATTAGCATAATTAATTATGTTTAATTAAATCCATGGAGCATGTCCGGGTTATTTATTAATTTTGGACGAGCCGTGCATTCGTTAAAATTACTTAGCCATTACACGCGTCAATCTATGATCCAAGAGGTTTGCTAGATTTACTCCCGATCGTCCCGAGTCGGAAACTCCGTTAGCTTAATTTTCCCATTTGCTTGTTTCTATCTTAGTTACTTGAAAACCAACAATTACCCCTTATTTCACCTATATTAACAGTTTGCAAATTTAATTAAGATTAAGTCAAAATTCCTTAATTCCCTGCGGATCGACCCCGTTACTACTATTCTACAAATAGTTTAGTGATCTCGGGCAGTTATAAATTTATTTTGGCGGGTCTCGACAACCCGATGATTGGCGATAGTTCAATAACATCGTTACCAGTGTCCTTCCTCTAACAATATCTTGTGCATACAATAAGACGGACTTATGCCCCTAATGTCAGCAATCGTCCACCCAATCGCTTTTCTATGTTGCTTAATCAGCAAAATTAACGCATTTTCATGTTGTTCATTCAATTTGGACGAAATAATGACAGACAACGTGTCTTTCTCTCCTAAATATGCATATTTAAGGTGTTGTGACAGTGGTTTTAATTCTAACAGAGGTGGTTGTTCAATTGATGGCATCATGGGAGTTGTGGTTCTTTCAGATAGCTCATTAGTCATGCATACATGCTGATGGTTATTCACAGATACATCCATAATTTCAGCACTGTTTAAATCATTCAAATTAATTTGTGCATAATCAGTAGCATGCTTGACTAATAATTCATGCTCAAGTTCGTCTTCAATTAGTGAATCTACTATATCTATAGTGGCACAGTGTTCAAGGTCAGAAGGGTACCTTAGGACTTTAAAAACACTAAACTTAACCTCTTCATCGTTGACTCGCATGGTAAGTTCACCCTTTTGAACATCAATTAGAGCCTTACCTGTGGCTAAGAAAGGCCTGCCTAAGATGATTGGCACCTCTTTGTCTGCCTCATAGTCCAGAATAATAAAATCTGCAAGAAAAATAAATTTGTCAACCTTGACTAGAATATCCTCAATTTTGCCTTCAGGCTATAAGATGGATCTGTCTGCAAGTTGCAAGGTGACTGTTGTTGGACGTGCCTCTCCTATTCCAAGCTGTTGGAATAATGACAAGGGCATGAGGTTTATACTGGCTCCCAGATCACATAAAGCTCTGCCCACATGCTTGCCTCTCAATTCTACTGGCAAAGTGAAGGAACCAGGATCCTTCTCTTTCTTGGGCAGCTTGTTCTGGAGTATGACACTGCACTCTTCAGCGAGATTAACCGTTTCAAACTCCCCAATGACTTTCTTATTAGTTATGATGTCGTTTGAAAACTTCACATACGTTGGCATGGACTGTAATACTTCCACAAAAGGAATATTAACATGAACTTGCTTCAAGATTTCCAAAAATTTATGGAAATGAGCTTCTTGTTCCTATTTCTTTCTAAATCGTCTAGGAAATGAAGATGGTCGCACATAGGTAGGCAAATCAGGTTGCCTAAGGACAGGGGGAGGTCTTGGAATTTCTTCCGGTTCCTCAATGATGGGCTCAAGCCTCGCCCTTGTTGTTCTTAGTTGTACTTGATCAATGTTAGGCAGAGGGTCCAATGGAGCACTGGACTCTTCATTCTCTACTCTCTTTGGTATTTCTCTGCTACTAATCATTAATGGCCTTCCACTTCTCAGTTCAATGGCTTGAACTTGTTCCTTACCATCCCTTCTAGGATTTTCAGTATCAGCAGGCAGTCTGCCTTGGGGCTGATAGCTCCATTTTGGAGCTATAATTGTGTCCCTAATTCACGGTTATTAGTTGCTTAATCTTGCTTTTATGTGATTATTGCAGGTGTTCTCGATGATTCGCTCTCGAGAGCGTTTCGGCGCTTTTCAGAGCTTAATATCGCGTTTTAAGGCCTAGGAACACTTCCGGGGAAGATCCATGCAAAGGCATGAAGGATGAGTACTTTGGAGAAATTGAAGGCAAAAATCCAAGCATCAGCCCGAGAGCTAGCGTCGAGTGACAGCGTCGCGACGCTAGCTCGACGCTGCCCAGCGTCGAGACGCTGCCCTAGCGTCTCGACGCTCCGAAGTCTGAAGCGCTGAATTGAAGAAAAACCCGAGAGCAAGCATCGAGCGATAGCGTCTCGACGCTCGCTCGACGCCGCACAAGCGTCTCGACGCTGTGCGAGCGTCTCGACGCCACCCCGACTGCGCGCGCGCGTTATTTAGGGCGCAGCGTCGAGACGCTGCCCTAGCGTCTCGACGCTACGACGGACTACTTAACATTTTTGTCCGATTTTAGCCGCCATTATCATCTTCTACCTCGAGCTCCGCGCCTGATTTGACGTCCAGCAGCTGTTTTCCACCATGGGAGGGGCTAGGAAGCTCGATCTGAAGCCGTCCCACACTACGCAAGTCATGAGTGAGTAGATTTACCGTTTTTGGCTCGGGATTGTAAGGATAAATGTAGTATGAACTCTTGGTGAGGTTGTGGATTGAAATTCTGATTTGGTTGGATAATTTATTGAATTGAATTCTATTTCTTAGCTTAATCTATGAGCACGTTTGAATGATTTAGGACTAGGCACCCTTGATTTTGAGCATGTTCATTTGTTAAAGGATTTGATGTCGTGCCTCTCGTTTCCGCCAAGTAACAAGGAATTATGGCACCTTGAGCGTATTGGCGTCCTTACGCTCTTGGTGTTCGTTCTTCCCGAATTAGGATTCCAAATCGACATACTAATTTCGCGTCCAAATTAGATAGTCGTCACAGTTAGCTTGTTGCTACCGTTCGGTCTTGGGAGAGCGTTGGCCGCCAATGTCCGGACGGTATGCTTGATTAGCATAATTAATTATGTTTAATTAAATCCATGGAGCATGTCTGAGTTATTTATTAATTTTAGACGAGCTGTGCATTCGTTAAATTGTTTAACCATAATACTCATCAACCTATGAACCAAGAGGCATGCTAAATTTATTCCGATCGTCCCGAGTCGGAAACTCCGTTAGCTAAATTTTCCCATTTGCTTTGTTCCATCTTAGTTACTTGAAAACCAACAATTACCCCTTATTTTACTTATATTAATAGTTTGCAAATTTAATTAAGATTAAGTCAAAATACCTTAATTCCCTGTGGATCGATCCCGTTGCTACTATCCTACAAATAGTTTAGTGATTTCGGGCACTTATAAATTTATTTTGGCGGGTCTCGACAACCTGATGATTGGCGATAGTTCAATAATATCGTTACCAAAATTGGCGCCGTTGTCGGGGAACTAAGTGTAATTCGGCCTAATTTAAATTTGATTTGTTAACTTTTAATTTTTACTTTAAAAATATCTCTGTTTATTCTTTTATTATTTGCAATTTTGATCTGTTTGTTTAAGTGTGCTAGAATTGCCGAATTTTTATTGAGAAAATGGAGATTGATGATGAGATTGGAGTCCCAAAAACGCTAAGACAGTGGACATCATTTGCTATGGGCCACCAACCGTCTTGTATTTCCTACCCGGAAATTTCAGGTGAGTTTGTGCTTAAATCAGGTGTGATTAACCTTTTACCCTCTTTTTGTGGTGAAACAGATGAAGATCCTTATAAGCATCTCAAGGAGTTTCAAATGGTAAGTTCCGCAATGAAGCCTGGCGACATAACAAAAGATCAGCTCTACCTGAGAGCTTTTCCATTCACCCTAAAAGGTGAAGCTCGAGATTGGCTGCATTACTTGCCATCGGGGACCATCTTTACTTGGGAGAAGTTGCAGAGTCTATTCTTGGAAAGGTATTTCCCTGCTTCAAAAGCCAGAGCCGTGAAAAAAGATATACGACAATTTGAGCAAGGAAAGGACGAGGCATTTCACGAGTGCTGGGAGAGGTTCATTAAACTCTGTGAAAAATGTCCGAACCATTTGATAGCGGAAGTCGCGCTTATCGAATGCTTTTATGATGGGTTGCTCCCGCATGACTGCCAGATGCTTGATGCAGCAAGTGGAGGAGCCCTTTGGGAGAAGACACCTGCGGAAGCCAGACAGTTGATCTCTAATATAGCTGAGAACCGTCGTCAATACGGGGGAAGAAACGAGCATTCTAGGATGTCTTCCGACATAGAAGTGCTCAAAGAACAAGTGTCTCAGGTATTTGGTTTAGTTCATACGATGCAGGAAAAATCATCTCAGGATGTTTCTTCTATTTCAGGTAAAGCCATTGAAAGCATGTTCAAATCGCTCATGGAAGCTAGCAATGAGACAAGATCGCAGATAAAATCTCTAAGAGATGAGTTCTCGGAGGTGAAGGAAAGAATGAGCAAGATCGAATCCAAAGCGGAAGGTGTTAGTGCGATAAACCTCAGAAGTGGTAAAGAAGTACCGTCCCGCACCACTCCCGTGAGTCCTCCACTTGCTTCAGAGATATCTCCAGATAAGTGTTCTCAAGCACCCTCTGAAACTGTTATAACTCCTCCTCCTCTTATTTCTATGAAGTCTTACACTCCCGTTGCCCCTTTTCCTAGTAGGCTGGCAAGGCCATCTAAGGAGGCCGACGATGCAGATGTTCTTGAGACACTGAGGAAAGTTGGGATCAACATACCGCTACTTGATGCAATCCAGCAAATCCCAAGGTACGCTAAATTTCTTAAGGAGATGTGCACTATGAAGAGGAAGACTAAAAGTGCTGAAAGAGTTGTGGTAAGCAAAAATGTTTCTGCCCTGATAACCCAAGGTATCCCAAACAAATGCCAGGACCCAGGTATGTTTCTCTTGCCATGTACTATAGGGGATAGAGAAATCGAGCACGCTATGTTAGACTTAGGAGCTTCAATTAATGTTATGCCATACTCAGTCTACAAGAGCCTCGGTTTAGATGGTATCCAGGACACCAGTATAATTATCCAGTTAGCTAATAGATCTTCTATTCATCCTCTAGGATTGATTGAAGATGTGTTGGTTAAGGTTAAGGATTTGATATTCCCTGCTGATTTTTATGTGATAAAAATGGAAGAAAATGCATCCACCACTTCTGTTTTACTTGGTAGACCATTCATGAAAACCGCTAAGACAAAAATTAATGTGCATGATGGAACCTTATCTGTTGAGTATGAAGGGGATGTATTCGAATTTAATGTATTTGATGCCATGAAACAACGTGCTGATGTGCATTCTGTCTGTAAAATTGATCTGATAGATACTTTAGAACAAGAAGAATGCATGACTGTTGTTGATGGGGATGACCCACTTGTTTTTACTGAAATGGTTGAAGAGAGTGAAAGTAGTGTTCCCATATTGACTGATTCTTCTGAACAACCTACTTTTGCTTTAGAGACATGTGAAAAACCAACTAAAATATTACCATCTCTTTTGCAGGCTCCCAAGTTGGAATTGAAGGAGTTGCCGGGCCATCTCAAGTACGTGTACTTGGGTGAGGTGGAGACACTCCCGGTAATTATTTCCAAGGAGCTCACATCGGAGCAAGAAGGTGAGTTGATCGAGGTTTTGAAAAAGAACAAAAGAGCCATGGGATGGACATTGGCAGACTTGCATGGGTTGAGTCCAGTGCTGTGCATGCACAAGATTCGGCTGGATGAGGGAGCAAAGCCATCCCGAGAGCCTCAGCGGAGACTGAACCCTGCAATGAAAGAGGTAGTGTTGTCTGAGATACACAAACTCCTGGATGCAGGTATTATCTTTCCCATTTCTGATAGCCAATGGGTTAGCCCTATTCATGTTGTACCTAAAAAGACGGGCATAACTGTTATTAGAAATGATAAGGGAGAGTTAGTACCTAAGAGAGTACAAAATGGGTGGAGAATGTGTATTGATTTTAGAAAACTGAATGATGTGACTAAGAAGGACCACTTTCCTATTCCCTTCATAGATCAAATGGTGGAGCGTTTAGCTGGGAAACCATTCTTCTGTTTTCTTGATGGTTTTTCTGGGTTTTATCAAATTCCCATAGCCCAGGAAGACCAAGAAAAGACTACTTTTACCTGTCCATTCGGAACTTACGCATATAGGAGAATGCCCTTTGGGCTTTGTAATGCTCCAGGGACTTTTCAGCGATGCATGATGAGCATATTTTCTGAATTTGTAGAAAAATGCATCGAAGTCTTTATGGATGATTTTACTGTATATGGAAGTTCATTTAAGGATTGCCTGTTTAACTTGTCTAGAGTCATGGAAAGATGCATCGAAACTAATCTTGTTTTAAATTTTGAAAAGTGTCATTTCATGGCCAGTCAGGGCATAGTATTGGGTCACGTTGTGTCTGCTAAGGGAATAGAGGTTGATAAAGCAAAAATTGATGTCATATCTGATTTACCTTACCCCACGAATCTTCGGGAAGTACGTTCTTTTCTTGGTCACGCAGGTTTTTACCGCAGGTTCATTAAAGACTTCTCGAAGATAGTGACTCCGATGACAAGCCTGCTGAAAAAGGATGTTCCATTCTGTTTTGACAAACAGTGCAAGCTTGCTTTTGATGTTCTGAAGAAGTGCTTGACCAACGCACCCATCATTCATCCACCGCAGTGGGGGACTCCTTTCGAGATTATGTGCGACGCAAGCAATTATGCCGTAGGCGCTGTGTTGGGCCAGAGGATAGACAAGAAGAGCCATGTGATCTATTATGCCTCCAGGACGCTCAATTCCGCGCAGATCGGTTACACAACAACAGAGAAGGAGCTGCTTTCCATAGTTTTCGCTCTTGATAAATTTCGGCCATATATTCTTGGATCTAAAGTAATTGTTTTTTCTGATCATGCAGCGGTTCGATACTTGATGAACAAGAAAGACTCGAAGCCTAGACTGCTCAGATGGGTATTATTACTCCAGGAGTTCGACGTCTCTGTTCAGGACAGAAAAGGATCAGAAAATACCGTTGCTGACCACTTGAGCCGTATTGTGCGTAATGAGGACGATCTGCCTCTGAATGATGAGTTCCCTGATGAAGTTCTCTTCCAGGTGAGTGTGGAGACACCATGGTACGCCGACATTGTCAACTACTTGGTCACAGGTACGTTCCCATTCGATTTTTCATATAATCAAAGAGCTAAGCTGAAGAGCGAAGCCAAGACATATGTTTGGGAAGAGCCCGTTTTATGGAAATTTTGCGCTGACCAAGTAATTAGGAAGTGCGTCCCTAAGTCTGAACATAGGTCCATCCTTACCTTTTGCCATGAATTTGCATGCGGGGGACACTTTGGGCAAAATAGGACTGCGAGAAAAATTTTAGATTGTGGGTTTTTCTGGCCATCACTGTTTAAGGACTGTTATGAGTTTTGTAAATCTTGTGATCAGTGTCAGAGAAAAGGGACCATCACTAGTAGGAATGAAATGCTCCAAAACCCCATTTTAACTTGTGAAATTTTCGAGGTTTGGGGTATGGACTTTATGGGACCCTTTCCCCCTTCATTTGGTTTTATCTATATCTTATTGGCTGTGGACTACGTGTCTAAATGGGTGGAAGCTAAAGCCACCAAAGTTGATACCGCTAATGTTGTTTCCAGTTTTGTCAAATCTAACATTTTTAGCAGGTATGGAGTTCCACGAGCCATCATAAGTGACCAGGGGAGCCACTTCTGCAACAAAACGATCCAAGCCTTGATGAGGAAATATGGGGTCAATCACAAAATCTCTACCCCGTATCATCCTCAGACCAATGGCCAAGCGGAGGTTTCAAATCGAGAAGTGAAAAGCATCCTCGAGAAAATAGTAAGTCCAGGAAGGAAGGATTGGAGTCTGAGGCTGGACGACGCTTTGTGGGCCTACCGTACGACTTACAAAACCCCCATAGGGATGTCTCCCTACCGGATGGTTTATGGTAAAGCCTGTCATCTCCCCGTGGAGATCGAACACAAAGCTTACTGGGCCGTGAAGAAGTGCAACATGGACTTTGACTTGGCGGGCGAAGAAAGACTCCTCAAATTGCAAGAACTGGAGGAGCTTCGCCTGGATGCATATGAGAACTCGAAGACCTACAAGGAAAAGACCAAAATGTTCCACGACAGACGAGTCGTCAGAAAACACTTCGAAGTTGGTCAGAAGGTCTTATTGTTCAACTCCCGCCTGAAGTTCATGCCAGGTAAACTTCGTTCCAGGTGGCTCGGTCCTTTCATTATAACTGATGTCCATCACTATGGTGCAGTCAAGATTCAGAGCCTGGATACGGAGAAAGAATACACGGTGAATGGCCAGCGATTAAAGATCTTTCATGAGGGAATGTCAGAGGACTTCGACGATCATGCCTACTTGAAAGAGCCTGATTATGAGAAAGGATAAAATGAGTTTTGATAAAGTCGAGCAATCGACTCTAAAAATTTGCGCTACTCGGAGGCACCCGAGCTTGAACTGTACATGCTTTTTGTTTACTTACCGTCTTTAGGATTAGTTTAGATTTCTACTCTGATGTTGTGAATCTTCAGGTGAAACAATGGCTCATCCTTGCGGTTTATTGGCTAAGGTTAAAGCGCACTCTCCAACCCTCTAAGTCACAATTCAGGGAAGGTTTTCTTTCCTTTTGTGTTGACCGTGCATATTTAGTCCAATGAGGACATTGTCAATTTTTAAGTTGGGGGTGGTGGGTTGTGCCTTATAAAGGATTGTCGAGCTTCGATGTGGAATCCTTATTAACTTGTTGAGTTATGGTGATTGCATGTTAGTCCGATTATGAAATTCTGTGATGTACTGTTAAGGTCTTCGTATGTGTGTTTGTTGTGAAATTCAGCATAATTGCATATGTTAAGCCCTTTTTGAAAAATTTTCAAAGTGATTTCCCTGTTTAAGCTTCGCATGTTAGCACTCTATCTTGGATCTGTTGGTTTAGGGTAGCTCTGTTTGTTTTGAAATTCGTTGTCACCTCGAAAGGCAACCTTAGGATGGGCTAAGATTCGATCTTGTTTGTAATCCATGCGTTCAAAAGTTTAACATGATTTTTAGACTAAAAGAAAAATGAATGCAAGTTTATAAAAAGAAAATAATCTCATGAGGCGTTCCTCCTTCTTGAGTTGCCTTAGTAGCCAGGGGCGGTCGTGTAACCCACGGTCGCCACTGCATGAAAAGGATGCACAAAGAAGTGAACGTTAGTCCTTAAAAATGTGAATTTTGCCCGTAGTCAGATGCACTGTGCAATGAAATTGCAGGCAAGCTGAAACGAAAGTAAGATTGACATGTTAGGCGCTCATGAAGATCGAAGAAAAAGAGAGAAAAGATGTCTTGCGATATATTACCTGCATAGACGATGAACTGCCCTTAGACTGTTCTGTTAAGCCATAAGTAGGGGAAAGCGAAGTTTTAGGATAGATAGAGCTGTTCTAAGCCTGTTGAAATCTAAGATCGAGGAGCTAAGTCCGAAGCATAAATAGGGATGCTTCTTTAAATTTTTCGAATTGTTCTTAACTCATGCATGCGTGAACTGTTTCTTTCAAATGCAAATGCCCTGTCTTTCCCAGTACTGAGAATCGAGTCCCTAGCATGCATTTTCGTTGTATTTTATTAATCAGAATTCCACCTTGCTCGAGGACTAGCAAGAATTAAGTTGGGGGTGTTTGATAGCTCCATTTTGGAGCTATAATTGTGTCCCTAATTCACGGTTATTAGTTGCTTAATCTTGCTTTTATGTGATTATTGCAGGTGTTCTCGATGATTCGCTCTCGAGAGCGTTTCGGCGCTTTTCAGAGCTTAATATCGCGTTTTAAGGCCTAGGAACACTTCCGGGGAAGATCCATGCAAAGGCATGAAGGATGAGTACTTTGGAGAAATTGAAGGCAAAAATCCAAGCATCAGCCCGAGAGCTAGCGTCGAGTGACAGCGTCGCGACGCTAGCTCGACGCTGCCCAGCGTCGAGACGCTGCCCTAGCGTCTCGACGCTCCGAAGTCTGAAGCGCTGAATTGAAGAAAAACCCGAGAGCAAGCGTCGAGCGATAGCGTCTCGACGCTCGCTCGACGCCGCACAAGCGTCTCGACGCTGTGCGAGCGTCTCGACGCCACCCCGACTGCGCGCGCGCGTTATTTAGGGCGCAGCGTCGAGACGCTGCCCTAGCGTCTCGACGCTACGACGGACTACTTAACATTTTTGTCCGATTTTAGCCGCCATTATCATCTTCTACCTCGAGCTCCGCGCCTGATTTGACGTCCAGCAGCTGTTTTCCACCATGGGAGGGGCTAGGAAGCTCGATTTGAAGCCGTCCCACACTACGCAAGTCATGAGTGAGTAGATTTACCGTTTTTGGCTCGGGATTGTAAGGATAAATGTAGTATGAACTCTTGGTGAGGTTGTGGATTGAAATTCTGATTTGGTTGGATAATTTATTGAATTGAATTCTATTTCTTAGCTTAATCTATGAGCACGTTTGAATGATTTAGGACTAGGCACCCTTGATTTTGAGCATGTTCATTTGTTAAAGGATTTGATGCCGTGCCTCTCGTTTCCGCCAAGTAACAAGGAATTATGGCACCTTGAGCGTATTGGCGTCCTTACGCTCTTGGTGTTCGTTCTTCCCGAATTAGGATTCCAAATCGACATACTAATTTCGCGTCCAAATTAGATAGTCGTCACAGTTAGCTTGTTGCTACCGTTCGGTCTTGGGAGAGCGGTTGCCGCCAATGTCCGGACGGTATGCTTGATTAGCATAATTAATTATGTTTAATTAAATCCATGGAGCATGTCTGAGTTATTTATTAATTTTAGACGAGCTGTGCATTCGTTAAATTGTTTAACCATAATACTCATCAACCTATGAACCAAGAGGCATGCTAAATTTATTCCGATCGTCCCGAGTCGGAAACTCCGTTAGCTAAATTTTCCCATTTGCTTTGTTCCATCTTAGTTACTTGAAAACCAACAATTACCCCTTATTTTACTTATATTAATAGTTTGCAAATTTAATTAAGATTAAGTCAAAATACCTTAATTCCCTGTGGATCGATCCCGTTGCTACTATCCTACAAATAGTTTAGTGATTTCGGGCACTTATAAATTTATTTTGGCGGGTCTCGACAACCTGATGATTGGCGATAGTTCAATAATATCGTTACCAGGGGCCTATTCTTTAGCTCGTTTGCCAATTGTCCAATTTGATTCTCCAAACTCCTCAAAGTTGCTTGCTGGCTCTGCAAGGTTGCATCATTCTTGGCTATATACTCCTTCAGCAAACTTTCCACTGATGTTCCCATCGGTTGGTTGTTGGTATATTGTTTTTGGTATGGAGGTTAATTACTTGGCTGATGTTGAGTGAACCCAGGTGGTCTACTTGGTCTTGTTTGGTTTTGCATTTGGCTGGTGCCTTGTTGTCCACTCCAAGAGAATTTAGGGTGGTTTCTCCAGCCAGGGTTATATGTATTGGAATAAGGATTATTCCTTGGTTGTTGTTGACTTCCAACATAGCACACAGAAGCTGGATTCGCAGGGCAATAGTCATACACATGCCCTTCTCCACAGAATCCACACACGAGTACCTCTAATTGATTAGCCACTGTTGTGCTTGTTGAAGCAGATGCCACTTTATTGGCATTTTGTTGGATGTTCGTCTGAGCCAATTGCTTCATTAGATTTGTTAGAGCATTTATCTGGTTGCTCATTGCACTGAGTGCATCCATGTCATGAGCCTTTCTTCTATTTGGCTCCACATGATCATCTGACCATCGACAGTGTGAAGTTGAGATTTTCTCCAAAATTTCATAAGCCTCGTTATAACTCTTTAACAACATAGATCCTCCAGTTGAGGAATTCAGGACTTGCCTCGTACTGGGGTTACATCCTTTGAAGAATACTTCAATCTGGATACACCATGGGATGCCATGGTGTGGACATTTGAGTAGAAGATCCTTGAATCTAGTCCAGGCTTCATGCAGAGATTCATTCTCAGCTTGTTTAAATTTGATGATGTCATCACGAAAATTTGAGTTCCTATCTGGGGGAAAATACTTCACCAGGAACTTCTCAGCTAGGTCTGTCCAGTTGACAATTGATCCGGATGGAAAAGAATTCACAACCATGTCTTTGCTTTGTCTCTCAACGAGTACGAGAATAGGTACAGACGCAAAGCCTCTTGAGATACTCCTGGAATGACAAAGCTGTCACTCACTCCCAGGAAGTTCCTTAAGTGATTGTGGGGGTCTTCATTCTCCACACCGAAGAATTGTCCAACTGTTGACAGCATCTGAAACATTACAGGTTTCATTTCGAATGAATGAGTTGTGATTTCCGGACGTATGATGCTCGGATTGAGCTCCTCAAGCATAGGTACAAAGTAGGATAGTATAGCACTGTCCTTATCATTCGCAATATCAATGGGATTGCGAGTGTTAAGTGCTCGGTTTGGTGCTTCTTCTGGTCTTTCCATTTCAGCTTGTTGTGGTTCGAATTGCACTGACTCTGCGTGGTCAGCAATGTGCTGAAATACAGGTTGATTTTGAGTTTGCTGATTCAAACGGCGTGCAGCTTCCCTTCTAATTCTATTTCTGTTCCTTAGAGTTCTTTCAGGCTCGGGATCAAACTCGAGATTGTAGTTAGGAAACTCATTCATAAACCAGTGTTTGTTAGTACCTGCTGCTGGAACCCCCACTCAACCAACTGCGAGGGTCCCGGCCCTCGACCAGAGGCGCAGCGGAAGAAAGGGCAAAAACAAAAGCCTAAAACTGGTTGAGGACCTTAAGCAATCAATAAGGAACGAACTAAGAATTGAAGAAAGATTTCTAACACTTAGAAAATTTCTTGAATTCGAGTCCACTGGTAAAAACCCTCTTCACCGGTAAACCGACCGGTAAAAGTCAACCGAAAAAGTTGACCGGTAAAAGCCACCGGTAAAAATATCACCGGTATATATCACATATACACCGGTATATATTATACCGAGGAAATACCGACCGGTATATACCACCGGTATATATATATCACGGGTAAATAATATATATACCACCGGTATATACCACCGGTATATATACCACCGGTATATATCACCGGTATATACCATATATACCACCGGTATATATCCCACCGGTATATATCCCACCGGTAAATTTACCACCGGTATATATACCGACCGGTATATATACCACCGGTAAATTATATATACCACCGGTATATATCCCACCGGTATATATACCACCGGTATATATACCACCGGTAAAATATATATACCACCGGTATATTTTCCAGTGAAGAGAAACCAAGGAAAAACACCGGTATATATCATATATACACCGGTATATATTGACAAAAATACCTTATTTTGACGTTTGTCTTCTCGTCTACCTCAGCACCTCTACTGCCCCCTCGATCTCTACGTCTCCTCCGGTCACGAACTCAGCACGGGCACCAACGAGGACCACCCTTAGAGTAGTCCCAACTATTCTCGGGCTTAATAGCGGAGTAGTGGGACTCCTTGAGCTAAGGGGGTTTGATTGAGGGTGGAGGAACAAGATGAAGCTTTTGGTTTGTGTTTGGAATTGTGTTAATATGAACTTGATGAACAATTCATCAAGAACATCAAGAACACAATACAACAAACACTTTGAATTTCAACAACTTGAAATCCAAATATCAAGGGAAGAAGAATTAACAACTTAATTCTTCTTCAATCTTACCCAAAGAGTCACCTTGAATCTACAAGCACCAAAGCTACAACTTCTCTTCTTCTTCAAGCTTCAACTATGGATATTGCCTTCAACACTTGAAGATGCATAATCCAAATGACTTCCAAGAAGAAGTTCCCCAACGTGAGAGAGAGAGAAGTGCTAAAATTAAAGATTAACTCATCCAAGCCAAAGTCATTCAACCAAATCCATTTGACTTGCTTCATGAGTAAGGAAAGGATAATAGTGGAAGCCACATGTTAGACATGCAACAAACACATTAATGATAATAATAATAATTATAAATAATTATTATTTATTAAAATTAATAATAATTAAAACAATTTTAATTATTTAATTTATTATTAATATTAATATCAAATACTAATATAATAATAAACCTTCCACTATTACTCGATTTTCTGAAAACCGACTTTTCCAAAATACGAATCAATATTCATATTTTTTCTCCGGTCGAGTATTTAAATCATATTTAAATACAACTTCCTCCGATTATATATTTAAATTACATTTAAATATACAAACCCCTCGAACAAACCCTAATTCAGATTTCTCTGAATACAACCCTATAGCACTGCTATACCGCTTTATCCGAGCTAGCCAGGAGAACCTAAAGGACCTACAGATCATGAGCTCCAACGATACGAGATCATTCGGTCAAAACTCTTTTGATCCGAATCGATCAACATTCGTTAACCCCCGGAGACTCCACTAAAGTCCAAGGGCTGCACTCTCCTCACTGTAGATATATTGTGTCCTCTTGATATAACCGTCATTGGTAAGTCGATCCTTCACAGGTTGTCCGTAATCACAGCTGGGTCATATAAACCGTTTAACCCCTGTATTACATCTTGTTCCTTAAGTACCACTGACACCTCTAATGAACAATAGATCTTTGGTCCAACCAAGAGATCAATATAACTCTCTCATCACATGAGAGTGTGAGCTCACATTGTTCAAGCCCCGGAGTCAGCCATTAAGGGAACAACCTATCTACTAACCCTGAAGAGCGGGTTAGGAGTGAATTCCAATCTTGCTACACTATGTCCCCAGCTACTCATTCGTCTTTATCCCCAAGTTGATAGGCTTATTGAGCGGGCGTTCTGCCACTCTCACCCGTACAAGTCAAAGGATACTTCCGAATAAGCAGGAGTTCATAGCAAGCTCAGGATTAAGAACGAGTTACCTAGGCCATCAATGTGTATAAGTCAGTCTCGATCAGTAAACGGTGTTATAAAGAGAGAGTGACTTAATACGCGGTTCGATCTTGTGTAAACTCTTTACACAGGACGCCCTCACTTCTCACATCTTTATGTGAAACGATTCGGATCACATTGTTCTGTACAATACAAAGTGAGCCGCATCCAATAGTGTTACCAGGATAAGGTACCCAGCCTTATCCATATACTATAGATCATTTTGGCAGTATACTTGAACCTGATCCACAATCATGTCATACATGAGGTTCAAATACTCAAACAATGCCAAAGGTGTTGGTTATTGGTATAGCATAAAACATGTTTCACTTTAATCCAGTAAACTCCTTTACTGAATTAAAACTTAATAACTCTTTATTACTAAATAGATTGTTTACAAACATAACAGTTTACAAACCACGAGTTTTAGGACATAAAACCCAACAAACTCCCACTTGGACTAAAACATCTGTGGTGTACATGTTAGGTGGAGTAAATGAAATATCTCATATTTCAAGTTTACTCCCACTATCCTTAGATGAACAACTCGGAGCCCTAAACACTTTAGGTATTTCTCAAACACTTTAGCCATGAGAAACAGAGTAAACAGAAACAGCATGAAGTGCTGTGAGGAACCCATGTGACTATCACATCCTCTCAGAGCACTAAACTTTGAGTTTAATTCACAAACTTTTTGCTACTTCACAAGCTACAAGAAAGCTTAGCTATCACATGGGAAAAACAACAATACAACTCTTGTATTCTATTACTCCTTACACATATGACAAAACTTTAACCACATTACTTTTGACAGCTCCCACTAGCCATATGTTCTTGCGATTCAGATGAACCTGAATCCTTAGAACCAACAAAGCTAATTTAAGCTTATCAAAGAAATGACTCCTTCATCATTCACAATGATTAGGAGTGAAATTATGGGAATTTATTATGAAAGGTATTACATTAATCAAATACTTGTTCAACAATATTCATCAATGTAATGTTCAAAACCATAAGATTTGATTCGAAAAACAAACCTTATAATTTAAGATTTAGATACTAAATCCAATTCATAAATGAATTGAATATGAATGCAAACGATTTGCTCTGAATCTTAAATAATGAATCTTCCTGGTTCAGACTAATAGATACTCTATCAAGATAGTTAATCTTGATTTCCATTTACCTTATCCTATCGAATAGAACAAGACAATGGATACGAGTATTCTATATAACTAACATCTGACAACAAGAGAAGAAGTTAATACACAATTAACTCATTCTCTTCGGGACAGTCCCATTTGTCAGAAAGTCAAGCCTTAGAGGTTTTCACCTCATAGACTAGGTCTTTAAACCCCTTGAAGATTCATGGTTTTGAGCTACTGGTTCTTGTTTATGAATTTACCATCATCAACAATTTTGATAACTAAAGTCATAACACTAGCCAATATAGTGGTCCAGATTATCTCATAAACCTCCCACTACATATAGGCTTTCTCAACAGTTGAGAAGAACCAGCTAAACTAACAACCTTTGTTAATTTAAATTTTGCTTTCAATATAAAACAAGATAAATCTTAACACTTTAGTTGTTTACCAAGTTTTAATAGAACACTACTAGTATATATCTTTTGCAAAATGAACTCTTCATTTGATAAACAAAAGATACTATATACAATAAAAGTGTTCAGGACAAACTTGAGTTCTATAGATAATAATTACAACAGTTGAAATTATTTCTATACAGACAACTAAACTATCAGCAAGCTCCCACTGTAGATACTGCGAAGACATCTTCATAAGTCGTCTTCGTCAAGTAATAGGCACAGGAACTAGTTTCCTGAAAAAGAATAACAAACATGATTAGTGGTTCCTGAATCAACATTCAGATATGACAATCATAATCCACAACACATGTTTAGACAAAAGATAAATCATATTTACCTTGTCGTTCATTCTTTTCCTTTTTCTCTGCAAGGTATTTGGGGCAGTTCCGTTTCCAATGCCCTTCTTCACCACAATGAAAACACTTTCCACTGTGTGAAGCTTTTACCTTGCCAACAGCTGGGGTCTTGCCCTTCCTGGCACTTCTCTTCTTCTTTTTGTGAATAATCTTATTACTCACAGTAAGAGGCTCAGATTTAGTCCCAGACCCAGACCCTTTCTGGAATTTCATAGAAGTGGTAACATTTACCTCCTTCTCCTTTCCTTTCGAGGTATGCAGGGACTGATATACCTGAAGCTCGTTCAGAAGAGATGTCAGATTGTATTCTATCTTGTTCATGACCATATTGGCCCTGAAGTGCAGGAAGCTCTTTGGAAGAGATTCCAAGATAAAACCAACCTGACCTTGTTCGTCAACGGTTGCTCCATTAACTTCTGCAGTATTGAAGTACACCATCATGTTAAGGACATGCTCCCTAACAGAGGTTCCTTCAACCATACGGCAGTTGAAAATGTGCTTGAGGGCTTCATACCTAAGAGATGAGGAAGGTTTTCCAAACATCTCTTGTAGTGAAGCCATGATTTCCTTAGCGGAAACCATCCCCTCATGCTTCCTAGACAAGACATCAGATATGCTTGCCAGGAGGTAGACTCGAGCTTTATCATTAGCCCGAATCCAACCGTCGTATGCTTCACGAACAGTTCGTGAAGCATTTGAACCAGGAACCGGAGGACACTCCTCCGTTAAGACAAATCTCAGGTTGTCAAGAACCAAAACCGCATTAAGGTTCGACTTCCATGACCCAAAATTTTCTCCGGTTAATTTGTCGTGTGACAACAACTGTATGAACGAACTCGACATGCTGTAAAGGAATGTAAATCTATTAGTGAAACGGTTTTAACCTATTTGAACCAATTAAAGACTTTAGCAGTAAATAAAGTACCCAAACTCTTTATTTACTAACAACGATACTTTAGTAGGTCAGAATGGTCGCTACCGAATGGTAGTCGAGCACTCTTTTACTAAACCAAGACATTCTTGACTAAATGCTAACTCCGGAATAACTCTTATTCCCATAGCATCTTAGTTATCGTTTTTGGTCTGGATTTACTAACTCCTTAGCAAATCCCGTAAGTGTGACCCTCCATTTTTAGAATGCACAGAACGGTCCCAACATAGCAACCGAATGGAATGTCAGTGTTGGGAATGGCCCTGTGTTTCACTATCCATAAATGGTGACTGAGGTGTTCGATCTCCCATGCCCCGCCCTCCGACTAGATCGGTACCACTCTTGGGCACCTAGCAGGCGAAACATGGGAATCTCACGGTTCAATCCAATGGAGAAGACCGTAGGATGTACTGACGTACTTCCTTCTCCCACTTACTATAGATACTTACTCCATTCACCTTGCTATTGAAAGTTGCAAATACCATCCGAATGGGGTTGCCACATTAGCAACACGAGGCCGAGCAAAATTCTCACGATTGTGAACTTCACGGAGTGCGTAGCAGGAGAGGGATATATCATATATTCCTTCTCAACACATCTACTAAGCATCGTGGACGGTTTTAAGGGTAAACTACTCAGGTTTTATCCGGCTAAGAAAATAAAACCTTAAGTCTAGGCAAACTATTTACCTGAGATGTCTAGGTTATAAACACTTTTATTAACCTCACACCTCTCACGCACGCTCATAAAGCCGGGTTAACTTTACTCAAGTACCGGATCGTCCCCAGGTAGGAGGTGTTCCGTAAACCGTCAACTTAAATACCTCCAACCTCGAACAGAATTTCACCGGGTGAGTTTCTCATAACCTTAGCATTTACGAGATAACGACCTATTCATCTAATGAACCAGACGTCTCATTTAACCCTCAATGAACATGCTTTTCTTTGTTATAGATTTTAAAAGTCTATCAAATTTTACTACGCTTTGCAAAACTTAGACTTTCTACAACAACTCTACATGCTTCTCAAACATGCAACACTAAGGCATGGCGAATTGAATATTTAACTTCATAATTAATATAACACTTACATCAATTATGCTCTTAAACATACAATTCCCTAATTCATAACCAATATAACACTTATATTGAATCTCATGAATTAAGCATGCATCCTATACATTATAACACTTATAACATACATAATGCATGCAACATGCTTCCTAAGGTGGGATTTGAAATCTATATGGCATACTTTATGCACAAGCAAGGGCATTAATTTAAACCATACATCTCATGCATCCTATAAATTAATCACACTAAAGCAATTCGGTTTATGGCATCAAGCAAGCAATGCTAATTATTACAAGCTTGTCAAAACCCCAAGCTAGGTCTTGAAGCACAACGAACTCTTCGAGCAACTCCAAGCACCTCGGCTTCTTGGCTCCTTGCACACCTTGGCCCCGCAACAACCCTAGACTCTAAGACTAAACGAATTACAGACTCCAAGCCACACAATAAGCCTTATTTAACAAGCCAAGGCTATTACATACCAAAGGTAAAAACAAGGAAAGTAAACAATGCCATAAACCAAAATGCTTCAGCCATCCAAGCAAGAAATCAAAACAACCCACCTAGGACTCAATTTGTGCAAAATTGAGAGCTTAAAGCATGCTCTGATACCAATTGCTGGAACCCCCACTCAACCAACTGCGAGGGTCCCGGCCCTCGACCAGAGGCGCAGCGGAAGAAAGGGCAAAAACAAAAGCCTAAAACTGGTTGAGGACCTTAAGCAATCAATAAGGAACGAACTAAGAATTGAAGAAAGATTTCTAACACTTAGAAAATTTCTTGAATTCGAGTCCACTGGTAAAAACCCTCTTCACCGGTAAACCGACCGGTAAAAGTCAACCGAAAAAGTTGACCGGTAAAAGCCACCGGTAAAAATATCACCGGTATATATCACATATACACCGGTATATATTATACCGAGGAAATACCGACCGGTATATACCACCGGTATATATATATCACGGGTAAATAATATATATACCACCGGTATATACCACCGGTATATATACCACCGGTATATATCACCGGTATATACCATATATACCACCGGTATATATCCCACCGGTATATATCCCACCGGTAAATTTACCACCGGTATATATACCGACCGGTATATATACCACCGGTAAATTATATATACCACCGGTATATATCCCACCGGTATATATACCACCGGTATATATACCACCGGTAAAATATATATACCACCGGTATATTTTCCAGTGAAGAGAAACCAAGGAAAAACACCGGTATATATCATATATACACCGGTATATATTGACAAAAATACCTTATTTTGACGTTTGTCTTCTCGTCTACCTCAGCACCTCTACTGCCCCCTCGATCTCTACGTCTCCTCCGGTCACGAACTCAGCACGGGCACCAACGAGGACCACCCTTAGAGTAGTCCCAACTATTCTCGGGCTTAATAGCGGAGTAGTGGGACTCCTTGAGCTAAGGGGGTTTGATTGAGGGTGGAGGAACAAGATGAAGCTTTTGGTTTGTGTTTGGAATTGTGTTAATATGAACTTGATGAACAATTCATCAAGAACATCAAGAACACAATACAACAAACACTTTGAATTTCAACAACTTGAAATCCAAATATCAAGGGAAGAAGAATTAACAACTTAATTCTTCTTCAATCTTACCCAAAGAGTCACCTTGAATCTACAAGCACCAAAGCTACAACTTCTCTTCTTCTTCAAGCTTCAACTATGGATATTGCCTTCAACACTTGAAGATGCATAATCCAAATGACTTCCAAGAAGAAGTTCCCCAACGTGAGAGAGAGAGAAGTGCTAAAATTAAAGATTAACTCATCCAAGCCAAAGTCATTCAACCAAATCCATTTGACTTGCTTCATGAGTAAGGAAAGGATAATAGTGGAAGCCACATGTTAGACATGCAACAAACACATTAATGATAATAATAATAATTATAAATAATTATTATTTATTAAAATTAATAATAATTAAAACAATTTTAATTATTTAATTTATTATTAATATTAATATCAAATACTAATATAATAATAAACCTTCCACTATTACTCGATTTTCTGAAAACCGACTTTTCCAAAATACGAATCAATATTCATATTTTTTCTCCGGTCGAGTATTTAAATCATATTTAAATACAACTTCCTCCGATTATATATTTAAATTACATTTAAATATACAAACCCCTCGAACAAACCCTAATTCAGATTTCTCTGAATACAACCCTATAGCACTGCTATACCGCTTTATCCGAGCTAGCCAGGAGAACCTAAAGGACCTACAGATCATGAGCTCCAACGATACGAGATCATTCGGTCAAAACTCTTTTGATCCGAATCGATCAACATTCGTTAACCCCCGGAGACTCCACTAAAGTCCAAGGGCTGCACTCTCCTCACTGTAGATATATTGTGTCCTCTTGATATAACCGTCATTGGTAAGTCGATCCTTCACAGGTTGTCCGTAATCACAGCTGGGTCATATAAACCGTTTAACCCCTGTATTACATCTTGTTCCTTAAGTACCACTGACACCTCTAATGAACAATAGATCTTTGGTCCAACCAAGAGATCAATATAACTCTCTCATCACATGAGAGTGTGAGCTCACATTGTTCAAGCCCCGGAGTCAGCCATTAAGGGAACAACCTATCTACTAACCCTGAAGAGCGGGTTAGGAGTGAATTCCAATCTTGCTACACTATGTCCCCAGCTACTCATTCGTCTTTATCCCCAAGTTGATAGGCTTATTGAGCGGGCGTTCTGCCACTCTCACCCGTACAAGTCAAAGGATACTTCCGAATAAGCAGGAGTTCATAGCAAGCTCAGGATTAAGAACGAGTTACCTAGGCCATCAATGTGTATAAGTCAGTCTCGATCAGTAAACGGTGTTATAAAGAGAGAGTGACTTAATACGCGGTTCGATCTTGTGTAAACTCTTTACACAGGACGCCCTCACTTCTCACATCTTTATGTGAAACGATTCGGATCACATTGTTCTGTACAATACAAAGTGAGCCGCATCCAATAGTGTTACCAGGATAAGGTACCCAGCCTTATCCATATACTATAGATCATTTTGGCAGTATACTTGAACCTGATCCACAATCATGTCATACATGAGGTTCAAATACTCAAACAATGCCAAAGGTGTTGGTTATTGGTATAGCATAAAACATGTTTCACTTTAATCCAGTAAACTCCTTTACTGAATTAAAACTTAATAACTCTTTATTACTAAATAGATTGTTTACAAACATAACAGTTTACAAACCACGAGTTTTAGGACATAAAACCCAACACCTGCAAAATGGACACAAAAGATTAGCTACAATCATTTAAGTTCGTTCTAAAATAACACAAATCGTTTTGACTCAACAGAATCCCCGGCAGCGGTGCCAAAAACTTGTTGCGTGCTTAGTGTGTATGTAAATTAGTTGCGAAGAGCACTCAGATCATGCAAGTATACATGGTCTGCAGTAAGTGATAAGTATGTTTTATATCGATTTCCCACAGAGACTAAGTTGAGTGACTAGCGATTTTAGGCGTGTTAAATTAGGTAAGGTAACCCGGAATGAATGAATTTTGGTTTGAGGCACAAATTGATAAAGGACGCAAGGAAAGTGCAAAGTTAACACAAAGCAAATTAAGTTAAGGAAACTACAATATTGAAGAATAGTATTGCAGGTCTCGCAATACTTTCGCAATGGACTCGCAATGGATTAAACGACTGGTAAAACTCTGAGGTAAAGGCAGAAAAATGGTATTTGTGGATCTCGCAATACTTTCGCAATAAACTAGCAACGATTAAACTCTAAAATAAAAACAACAAGGTTGGCTTAAGAGTCCTCCATAGGCATTAACTATGATCATTCAGCAGTAAATTCACATCTCATGCATCGTCTTAGCTAGTTCTCATACATCTTCCGATTATATGCACTAGATTCTTTAGATTACTCATATCCAAGTAAGGCTAAAAACCTATTTATAAGTGCATGCTAACAAACCTATTTATAAAAACCTATTTATAAGTATATCCTACAGATTCATCTCAGCTAACCTCTATAAAATTAGCTACTCGTGGCTTTAGAAGAACTCAACAAAACTAATTGATTACTCATGAAATGAAGAACTCAACAAAACTAATTGATTAAAATGCGATTGAGAGAAGAACTCAACAAAACTAATTGATTACTATTGCATGGCAAATCCAGTAACAATTCATAAAGCAAACACAATTCAATCCGAAAGCAAGAACTAAAGAAAAGCAGTAGATTAGATGAAGGTCCTCTCGACCACGATTCGGCTCGGATGAAGGAGAAGAATGGCTATTCCTGGGAAGGAATTCAATCAGAAGAGAAGATGGATCTTCTCTTCTTCCTTTTGAATTATCGACGCCAAGGGAGTCGGTGTTTCTTCGATCCAACAATCGGGAGAGCGTAATTCGTTTCTGCGGGATTGGCCTTTGATTCTCTTCACCGTCGAGTTGTTGTTCATTCTTCTTCATCTGGCTCTCTTATATACCCTTCAGAGGTTCCATGGGCTGCGGATCTCCATCCAATTCGAGGTAACAACCTCACATGTGGCAGCTATAGGAAGGGTTGATGGCTGGAAAAATGCAGCAGCAAAGACCAGTATTGCGATTGCGTTGCGATCGCAATGCTCTATTTCCAGCTTCCCTTCTTCTGATCCCATTGCGTTCCTTGTAAAATTTCAGCAATACATCTGCAAGGCATTAATTAGACATTTTTTCATCAATTTACACACTTATGCACAACTTTTTCACATAAGCCTTAAATTAACCTCATTTCACAAAATGTCACGACAAAACACATATTATGCTCATTAGTAGCTAAAATGCTCGAAAGACTTCATGAATATCAAGTAATTATAGCCCTAAATAACTCTCATTTGGAGAGGTAACAAGCGTCTCGACGCTGCCCCGATAATTTCCAGCGTGCGGCTCTTCGGAGCGTCTTGACGCTTCCTGCTCGACGCTTGCTCTCGGGTTTGGGGGCTGGAAAATTGCCTTTACTTGGCAATTTTGCCCGGTTCTTTTTGGATGAGCTTCTCCTTTTCCCGAAGCACTCCCGGGGCACTAAAACACCTTCCTTAGCCACGAAACGCGTCCAATGGACACCACGAGCTCTATGCCGCAAAACTCCTATAAACGAGACATATTAAACAATTAATTACGGATTTTAGCTAGAATTAGGGAGTGGTAATTAGCTCCAAAATGGAGTTATCATGCCCCTGCGCCCGATAACCTCCCAGACCCCTGTGCGCAACGCTCCTGCGCCCGACATTGTTCCAGATCTGAGAGGTTAGCGCCTAGGCGTTGTCGCGATGCGCACACGTTCCTCGTCTGCCCTGTGCACAACACCTAGGCGCTGGTTTGACGCGGAATTTGGGTATAAATTCATTCTTTTCCGAATTTAGGTCATCCTCTCCCATCTTCTTCTTCCCCTTTCCGTTTTCTAGACATTTTTTAGCCACTTTTGGCATTACAACCTCCATGGATGAACACCTTGAGGTCTTCCATGGATTCTTTGGAGATTTCCACTCCCATGGCTAGCTAAAGGTAAGTGCTTGATTTCAAGTTTGGGATTGTAATTCTTTTGCTTAAGGGGAGATTAGCCCCATTTATGCATGATTAGTCAACTTTAGCTTATTGCATCTTCTTCTCTGGACTTCATCCCATTAGCATGTTTAGCTTAATTTGGAGTGACGTTCTAATTCCTAAGCATGCTAAATCGTTAGAGATTAGGACATATAATTGCCTTAATCGCTAAGTAACACGAATCTAAGCATGGCTAATTAGTTTGAACCGAAGTGACAGTTGGGGATTTGAATTAGTTATCGTCTTCATGATAGATTTTGGGTAAAGGAGAAAAAGCGAATTAACCGTCGCAATGTTCCCGTCTCTGGACTTAAATTAGTTTGGAATTGATCACCTCGATCTAATTATCTGTCAAGAACAATTAGAATTGTACTTTTCTAATTGTATCTTTGGGTCGTTTGAGTTAGAAATGGCCAAACGAATTGTGTGCATTAAGCATTCTAGCTGTCTCTTTAGTTATCGATGAACCGAACGCCAATCATGATCAATCCCATTCTTTGAAATCAAGCATGCTCGTTTAAATTGTCACTTCGCCGCTTTATTCTCCGTTAGCTACTGCATGTTAGAGCTCCCTTATCACAAACCAAATTCCCCTCTTTTCATCTTTAGCAACTTAAATTTAATCAAGCCTGAATTAGACTAATTCCCTGTGGTTCGACCTGGTTACCAATATCTGCTAATTAGAGTAGTAAGCCAGTTTTATAAATTATATTTTGGCGGGATTCGACACCCTGAAGTCTGAACGTACAAAAGTTCACTACCACACCCCGTGCCTGGAATGATGAAATCAAAACATTCCTAATCAGTTGCGGTTTCTCAGTGAGCAAGCCTGATGCCTCTCTGTTTTTTTATCGCAAGGGCCCTATTTCAGTATTGCTTCACCTCTACGTTGATGATGTGATTCTTACGGGTAACAATTCCTCCTTTCTCACTCAACTCATCCATCTGCTCAATTCGAAATTTGCTCTGAAGGACCTAGGCAAACTGAACTATTTTCTTGGTATTCAAGTGACCTATCTTCCCACGGGCATACATTTGAATCAGACGAAGTATATCCTTGATCTTTTAAGCAAGCTTCAACTTCAGCACTCGAAGTCCTGCCCTTCCCCTGCAGTCACTAGTAAACACTTATCCATCAATGATGGCTCTTTACTCTCAGATCTGTTTGTTTACCGAAGCACGGTAGGTGCATTGCAGTACCTCACCAACACTCGCACGGATATTGCCTTCATTGACAACAAACTCAGTCAATTTCTCAAAGCTCCAAGTGATGTTCATTGGCAGGCTGTCAAACGCGTTCTCCGCTACCTCAAAGGTACTGCCTCGTATGGTCTCCTCGTTCAGCCAAGCTCTCAACTCTCTATTACTGCCTTCTCTGATGCCGATTGGGCTGCCAATATTGATGATCGAAAATCGGTTGCTGCCTATTGTGTCTTTCTTGGTCCAACACTCATATCCTGGTCATCTAAGAAGCAAGTAGTTGTTGCAAGATCGAGTACTAAATCAGAATACTGGGTCGTTGCTCATGGCTCTGCTGAAATCACTTGGATCAGGATCTCCTTGATGAACTTGGTTTCCCTCTTTCCACTACGCCCCTTCTATGGTGTGACAACATGAGCGCTGGGGCGTTGGCTGCAAATCCAGGTTTTCATGCCCGAACAAAGCACATTGAAATAGATGTAAATTATGTCTGTGATCAGGTTCTAAGCAAGCGTCTTGATGTTCGTTATGTGCCCTCTACGGAGCAAGTTGCGGACTGCTTAACTAAACCACTTACACATTCTCAATTCTCCTATCTTCGCTCCAAACTAGGGCTCGTCACCCTCCCCACTCATTTGAGGGGGGATATTAAGGAAAGCCTACATGGCAATGACTCAGCCGGTGACATGCAAGAAGATTCTAGACTTCTTAGTGGTTATTTGCTCACCTCTTATTATCCTCCACGTATAGGGGTTGTTACATTCTTTTCATTCTTTGTCCTATAGCTATTTCTTATTCTTTCAGCACGGTATATATTGAGGTCTAGGGTTACTAGCCTCCTCATTCAATAGAGAGGAAATATACAAGAAAGGGATTTTCTCCATCGAAGGCTTCTAGCTCTTTTTCCTCTGTTTTGCTCATAACCAAACTCTTAGGTATAAAAATTGAATCTCTCTGCTTCATATCACACATTGAATTCATAACAAAGAAAAAAAAAATCATTTTAGTTCATGTACTTTGAGACTCTTTCTATTTTGGTTCTTCTAATTTTTTTTTATTTAAATATTAACAAAGGTAAATTTGAACATTTAAAATTACATGGACTAAAATGTAACTGGTTTCAAACACTAGTATTATTTTCAAAAGTTTTTAAAGCTGCGATATAATTTTGTTTGAGAATATTAGAGTAGGACTCACTAGGGGTGCAGGGAACCGAACCGAACCGAAGAACCGAACCGAACCGAGCGGTTCAGTTCGGTTCGGTTCAGTTTTTAGAGAGATTCAATACATTTATGTTCGAACCAAACCGAACCGGTTAATTTCGGTTCGGTTCTTCGGTTAACCGAAATTGACTTAACAACTTAGGTTACAACGCGATTTTCTTTCCTTTGCCGCAGCCGCAGACTCTGAGCTCACTTCTCCCCCGACCCCCTCTCTTCTTCTTCATCCATTCATCAATTGAGTCACTTCTCCCCCGGCCCCCTCTCTTCTTCTTCTTCTCTCTGAGCTTCAAACAGGTTCTTCTCCGCAGCCGCCTCCTCAGGTACGAACACTAACGGCTCTCTGTTTTTTATCGGGGTTTACTTGGTCTCCGGTCATCCACATTCGGCGTTGAAATTGAATGCGGATGAGTTGTTTGTTGTTTTGGGTTTTTGGTTTGGGTTTCTTAATTGGCGTCTAAATTAGTATTGGGGCTAAATCAGTATTGGGTTTGTTTAGATTGGCGTTTTGAGTTCATTGTGTGGCGTTCGAGGAATTGGGTCTGCTAATTTTTGGTCGGTGGATTGGGTTGACTTGTAGGTAGAAGATGATTTTGAGAATTCCCACCACTGAATTTGATAGTTTTTGTGTTTACATTAGATTTTTGAAGTTGTTTAAGATATGAATGGAAGATGAAGAAGAAGGTTTGGTCATTAAAGTTGACTTGGACGACTTGGATTTTTCCTTCTCCGTTTTTGAATACTTTTAACGAGCTATATTCAGGTTCGTTGGACTGATTTGATTAGATTGGAAAGTATGTAAATGAAGCTAGCCAAATTTGTGTACTTTGTGCTGTGTTTGGTTTTTTTTGTGCTCAATTCAAGTTGCTATTGGCTGCTAACTTTTAGCTTTGTACTGTTTTTTATTGCTTTTTTTTTTTGTGGTAGAGAGTTTAAAAGTAGAGAGTTTCATTGCTCAATTGCGTTGGCAAATGGTACCATGGGAGTACTCGAGAATCTTTTCTCTATTTGATTGGTTGGACTGATGTTTAGAGTTTGGAGTGATTTTGAATATGACAAAAGTGATTTTAACCATTTCAAAATCACTCTCAAAGACGCTTTTAGAGAGATTTATAGACCTCAAGGAAGGAGGCCAATGGAGGAAGTTTCATATGGGGTAGATTTTGAACTGAGAGGTGAATGATATATAAACCCAAGGTAGCCATATACCTCAAAATAAAACCTAAGGGGAAGTATCACATAGCCATTTTGTGTCATTCACTTGCTACTTTTGCTTGAGTTTTTGACACTTTAGAATCATTGCTTGAATTGCTCTTTGTTGCTTGATGGGAAGTGATCACATAAATATTTTATGTAGATAGAAAATTGAGCTTTACTTGGTTTGATTTATGTCTCAGGATGACTTCGTCTTTTACAAATGAGACTTCTAAACCAAGTCATTCTAGTCAAACTCTTCCTTTAGTTGCAAGTGATAATCCTGGTGTCAGTAGTAAAGTAGGATTGTCAGGGAAAAGAAAACCTTCTAAATCAGCTTCAGATGCTTGGGAGCATTTTATTAAAGTAGAGGGTTGTGATCCTGAATTTCCTAGAGCGGCTTGTAAATATTGTGGGGTTACATATGCATGTGATTCTAAGAGAAACGGGACAACAAATTTGAAAAGACATTTAGACAAATGTAAGAAATATTTAGAGGATTATGTTGAAGGACGGGGGGAATCTGAATGTAATTTGCAAACTACATTGTTCAGTCAAGAGAATTGTAGAATGATGCTTGCTTGTATGGTCATATTGGACGAATTACCTTTTAAGTTTGTAGAAAGAGAAGGATTTCACAAATTTTGCCAAGCATTAAATCCTAAGTTTGTAATTCCATCACGAGTCACAATTGCAAAGGATTGTTTTCAATTATACCTGAATGAGAAAAAGAAGTTAAGAAGTGTCTTAACTCGTAGTGGCCAAAGAGTTTGTCTAACGACTGATACATGGACTTCGATTCAAAACATTAACTACATAGTAATAACTGCTCACTTCATCGATGATGATTGGAACTTTCATAAAAGAATTCTGAACTTTTGTCAAATAACTAATCATAAAGGAGATACGATAGGAAGAGCAATTGAAAAATGCTTGCAAAATTGGGGTATTGAGAGACTTTTTACTGTCACGGTTGATAATGCTAGCTCAAATGATGGAGCAATGACGTATTTAGTTAAAAAGTTTAAGGGTAGAAATTTGTTGGTGTTGGATGGTGAATTTCTCCATGTGAGATGTTGTGCTCACATCCTTAATCTGATTGTGAGTGATGCTCTTAAAGATTTGCATGGATCTATCATTCGAATTAGAAATGTCGTGAAGTATGTTCGGTCGTCTCCGTCAAGATTGCAAACATTTAAAGATTATGCTAAAAAGGATAGCATCTCAACAAAAAGTTGTCTTAGTATGGATGTTCCTACACGATGGAATTCGACTTTCACGATGTTGGATGGAGCACTTAAGTTTTAGAAGACATTTGAAATATTAGAGGTACATAATCCAAAATATTTGCCAGAAGGTGAGATACCTACTATTGATGATTGGAACAATGCTAAGGTATTTGTGGAATTTTTGAAGACATTTTTAGAGATTACTTTAAAATTTTCTGCATCTATGTCTGTGACTTCAAACATATTTTTCCATGAAATGTGTTTGGTTCAAGAAATAATTCGTGAATACCCGTTGAACGGAAATAATTTGTTGAGTCAGATGGCATCAAGCATGCAAGCAAAATTCAACAAATATTGGGGTATAGCAACAAGTGAGAAAACCAATTTGTTGTTATATGTAGCTGTTGTTCTTGACCCTAGATATAAGTTGAAATATGTGAGTTATTGCTTTCATGAATTTTTGGAGGAAGAGAGTGCAAAAAAGTGGACAAATAAGGTTGAAGAAGCATTGCGGCGACTATGTGATGATTATTTTTCGAGAGTATTAGTGCGGTCTTCTACACCCTTGGAAGCATCAAATTGTCAAAGTCAAAGTGAAATACTATATGTCTCCTCTTATAAAGTGCGTGCTTCTATTCATGATAGATTTAAACTAAGTAATAAAAAAGATCCAGATGATGGTAAAACAGAGGTGGCTCGTTATTTGGATGAAGGTTGTGCAGAAGATGAAAATTTTGATCTACTAAATTGGTGGAAGTTCAATTCGGCCAGATTTAAGATTATTAGTCAAGTAGCTAGGGATATCTACAGTATTCCTATATCTACTGTGCCATCTGAGGCAGGTTTCAGCACTGGAGGACGGGTGTTAGATTCTTTTCGGAGTTCATTAACTCCTCAAACCGCGGAGGCAATCATTTGTGCTCAAAATTGGCTTCAATCTAAACCTTTGGATAATATGAGTGAAGAAATTGACGGAGCTGAAGAAATTGACGAAGGTAATGCTAATATATAAAATCATTGTCGTATGTGTTTTAAGATTATTTACTTTGCTAATGGTTTCTTTTCTTATCTAGAACTCACAAGCGTACGGAAGGAGATTGAAGTTGCCTTTGACAATTTCACATATGATTCTACGGTTCTACATTTCTACTCTCATATCTATTTTATTATATATTTGTTTTATGCTAAAGTTCGACAAGTAATGATTCTTGTTTTTCTTTTTTAGATACTTGAAGTCTAGTTGGAAGTTGGAGGAGGGATCTCGAGTCATAGGATTTATGTTTTGTTTTTGGTTGGAAAATGGAGGGGGAGGATGCTAAAGTTCGACAATTTCACCTGTTTTTTTTATTATAACAAATGTGGGGTATGAGGATTTGAACCTCCGGCTCAAGAAAAAAGTAAATGTCAATTACTGCCGAGCTATATGTTGTCATTGCTATTGGATTTGGTTTTTAGCTTTATCTAAATCCAGCTGTTACTGTCTAGTGTCCTATGTCCTTTCTCCAAACTTCAAGTGTTCTATGAATCCTTAGAATTATAAATATGTTAATGTCTTATAAGCTGTAATCATAGTTTTTGAGTCGTTTGATGTTGTATGCCATGAGTTCGTTTCAGCCATCCCTCTCCTAGATTCCTTCTCCAATTGCTAGTGCATGTTAGGTAATAGGTAGTTTAATTTTCATGTCAAATTATATTCATTTATTGTTATTCTTCCTCTTTTAGGTCCTCACCTCATCCGCAGTGAAGAAAGGGGGACTTTCATCTGGGGATATTGCAGCATTGTACAAGTACAGGAAGTTACATTTGTCATTTGATGTTAAAATTGATATAAGGACCTCATGAGTTTATACATAAATATTTTAGTATTATGCAAACTTGTTCCAGAAGAAGTTAAAAAAAAAAAAAAAAACCCGCCAATGAATCGAACCGGACCGAACCGGTTTAGGGCAAGTGGAAACTGGTTCGGTTCGGGTCGGGTTTTTTCTCTAATAACCCGAACCGGTTCGGTTCGGTTTTAATGAAAACCGAACCGATCCAACCTATTTACACCCCTAGGACTCACGTTGAATGGAGAAGAATATGTGATTCACATAGAGATGGATTCTTCTTTATTCTATTGATTTATACAACCTATTTATGTGTTCAACATTTTAAGTCTTGCTATAATAGAACTGTAAAGTTGTTGGTGAGGAATCCTAAAACTCCCCTCAAGATAGGTCAAGGAAATTGAGCACACCCATATATTTGGGATAATAGTGGAAAAAGAGAAGAGCTCGACAAAGCTTTTGTGAAAACATCAACAAGTTGGAGATGAGAACGAATTGGTAGGAGTTTAATCACACCGTCAACAACTTTATCACGCACAAAATGACAATCAAGCTCAATGTGCTTCGTACTCTCATGAAATATCGGATTGAAGGTGATGTGGATTGTAGCTTGATTGTCACAAAAAAGAAGTGTCAGTGGTTGAAAAGGGATTTGGAAGTCATGTACATGTAATAACTGCGAAATCCAAACAATTTCACTAGCGGTGGTAGCCAATGCACGATACTCGGCCTCAGAAGAAGACCGTGATAAAGTAGATTGCTTCTTTGACTTCCAAGAGATGGGGTAATTTCCTAAAAAAATGTAGTAACCAGTTGTTGAGTTTCGAGAATCCAAACAGGGACACCAATCGACATCGACAAAGACGAGTAACGGAAATGAAGATGACTGATAGCTCTAATTTAGAGCTATTGTTTACTCCCTAATTATAGCTAAAAACCATGCGTAATGATGATTAAATGGCCTTATTGTAGGTGATTCGTGGTGGAGAGCTCGAGAAGTTCAATGACGTGTTTTGATGCTAAAATGAGCGTTTTAAGGCTTCGGGATGAACCGGGCAAATAAGAGGACAAAAAGAAGCAAGTTGTGGCAATTAAGTAAAGAGAAGGTGCAAAAATTGGCAAAAAAACCCGAGAGTAAAAGCTGCAGACTGATGCACAGCCAGATGTCCGACATTAAAAGCAGCATGCACCATGCTCGTCATTAAAAGTCCAAGAGGCCAGCTGATGCACAACACCATGTCCGACATTAAAAGTCTAATGTCCGACATTAAAAGCAGCAGGCACCATGCCCTCATTGCACAACCACAAATTCCCGTCATTAAAAGTCTAAAAAAGCGTTGTTTCATTTTTTGGTCCGTCCGTAGCGTCGAGACGCTGCCTATAGCGTCTCGACGCTAAGACAAGTATAAAAAACATATTTTCCCGATTTTAGGGCATTCCATCTCCGTTTTGAGCTCGGGATTGATGATTTTTCACCATTTTTGGAGCTCTTCTTCTCCATTTGGGCTTTATGAGAGCAAGAACCTCCATGGATTCTTGGAGGAGCTTCTTCTCCATGGAAACCTAGAGGTATTTATGCTTGATTAGTTAGTTGAGGGATTGATTTCTATTGTAATTAGGTGAGATTTGTGTTCTAATGAATGTTTAGCATGTTTGTATGAACTCTTGCATCTCTTTCTTGTATTAAGAACGAATGACATGCCTTTCTAATTAGGATTGACGCCCATAATTGTTACGCATGTTAGTCGGCTAGCATTGATTCCCGATTAGTTTTAATGCAAGTAGCGAGGGTCTAATCGTGCCTAATCAATTTGAGGCTATGTGACGGATGGGGGGTATGAATTGATTATCGTATCGCGGTGGGTGTTGCGTGCTCAATGTGTAAAAGAAATAAGCAATAAGAGAGAGAGAGCACTCAGAACATGCAAGCATACATGATCTTGTAGCAAGTAGTAAGTATTTTTTCATTCGTTTTCCCACAGAGATTTATTATTAGTTACTCGCGAAGTGTGTTGTTAAGTAAGAAAGGGTGGAATTAATGGGGTAGATTTGGTTTTAAAGTTCCTATTTACTAATGAATATATAAAGGATAGCAACATGAACAAGTGCAAGTCAATGAAAAACTCAAATGTAAAGAGAAGAGATTAATAAACGAAGAGGAAAATGGCTAAGGCAGAATTTTTAACTTAACAGAATTGCGAGAACAACAATTTTACCGCAATGTTACTAACAGCGAAAGTGTGTAAAATGGAGAAACAAGGGCTACTAACAACTCCTCTATAGGCATTTTCACACGATTCTCAAGCATTGGATCAACTCACTATGCATCAAACTAACTCATTCTCATGTATCTTCCGATTTCATGCATTAGATTCTTTAGTTTACTCATGTCCAAGTAAGGTCTTAAGCATCTTGTTAAAGCAGTAAGTTATGATTTGTACTAGGAAAACGCCTATTCCTAGGTCGTTTTCTGGTTACCTTGAGAGGCTAGCATGAGTGTATGACTCTGAACTCTTACTCCTTCCAGAGGTTAGGAGTTCTTTGGACAAAATGGATGGCCAATCGAAATTGTCCGTGGGATGAAGCTTACATACAATCAATGCATTCGAGAGGTATCCTACATGCTTGGTTAACGTGTTTTAGCCTATAGTATTGTCATTAGCATGCCCCTATGTGACTTAGCTACTCATGGATGTAGAGAGAACATAAATATTAGATGAAGTAGACATGCCTAGAAGAAAATTAAAGACAAAACAGAAAGGCAACACAGTAGGCAGAGAAGATAAAGAAATGGTGAAATAATGAATTGTGCTTTGATTAATCAATTGTTTGAATGAACAGATGAAGACTTAGAGTTACTAACATAAAGATAGAAAGCAACGAAATGGAATGGATTAACTAATGGAAAAGAAATAACAACAAACGATGCTGGAAATGAAAAGTTAAAGACAGAAAGCAAGTAAAGTGAGCTTGATCGCCTCGTCGCAGACGCCTCGGCTGAAGGGAGAGAAAGGTAAGCCTTGCTTGGATGAATCCAATCAGAAGAGAAGATGAATCTTCTCTCCTTCCTATCAGATTGTCGATTCCAACAGCTGAACCTCTCAAACCAACAGACGGAGAAGAGAATGAATGGGAAAGACTGCGCTGCGAAGAGACTTCTACGCTTTCGGATGATGATTAAACCCTCCTCTTTGACCTCCTTTTATAGTATTCTGCAGGTGCGATTGAGCCAAGGAGAACCATCCATCCTCAACGTCGTACTTCAAAATGGATGGAGGAGAAAGAACGAATCCCTGAAATATCGGATCACAACAGAAAAAGGTTAGCCAACTTACGGATTTCACCTAAAACATTGCGGTTTTAGCAATGTTTCCGCAATGCCTCCGCAATGCACAGTTTTCATTCTTCTAACTTTGTTTTTCATTCTTTTTCTTTCCTTTTGCATACAAGTCCTAATTTAGCTTCCCTCTTCTAATTCTCATATATAAGCATAGGTTCAAGCTAAATCCTATCAAAAACACTTACAAATGCACAACTTCCTAACACAAATAAGTCCTAAAATAGTCAATTTTGGAGACGTAACACACCCCCAAACTTAAGGTTTTGCTCGTCCTCGAGCAAACTAAGGACTTACTTAGGCTGCTGTTTTATCCTCTGTAACCACTTGCTGACTCCCCTAAATTCCTATCTATAGCAGTGTTGTCCTGTGACACACTTCTAAGTTTACAACTATCCTCTTATTTTGCTTCTTCTGACTTCGCACGCCTAATGCTCCTACTGTTTCATTAACTCCCTACGACTGATCTACTTGCTTCTGACATATCGTGCAACTATCCCTAAGGTTTCAAATTCTACCTAGCTTTACCCCAGACTTAGTACATGCTTCTAGTTTTTACTTTTGAGCTACCTAGGATTCCTTATAGTCATGCCAGTCTTAGTATTAACAGTGACAGTAGTACATTTAGAGAACAACCTAAACCCTGGCATCACTACATTGGACATACATTCATCTCCCTAAACAACCCTACTAGCTACAACTTTGTGCTCAGCTAATTGAGGATCAGAGTTCTTTTTATTCAGGACATCTAAGCCACAAAGCTGCAACTCCTAGGTATACATTCTTCTTCCCTATTTCTTCCTTTTTCTTTCTTACTTTGGTGGAGCCTCTCCTTTGGTTGCCTTTTGATGCAATGCCACTTGTGGGTTACACACTTGGCACTGATTACTCAGCAACTTTAAGAGAGACACCCCTCTTTATTCTATTTTTCATTTTTTTTTTCAGTTCATCATTTTTGTAAAGGAGAAGAAGAATGCTTATGCTTAAAGGGAGAGAGGAATGTTCCTAGGCCTAGGGTTGCCTCCCCCAAACTTAAACTACTCATTGTCCCCAATGAGTGTCTGAGGTGGCACACCCCCAAACTTGTCCTAGAAGCATCTAGTCTAAGGTAAAACAAAGAGAATCTAAAAGCCCTAGGCATAGACAGAACATTCTAAAAGCAACCATCACAGCAGCAGAAATTTATAAAAACAGGCAGGGAAGGACTTAAAGCTACGCATGCTGAGCAATTTTAAGAGGCTAATTTTAAACTATCAAAGGTGCCCTATGACACTCATCCAGCATGCTTATAGATAGGCTATATAAGGTAGTCAAGATAGCAGCAAAAGAACAAAATTAAACAGAACCAGCCTAACTAAACAGTCGGTCAAAAACATGCAATTACTAACAAAAATTGCGGATTCCGCAATTATTTCGCAATGGATACAGGGCAGGTATATCAGTGATCAAGGCCCCTATGCATGCTCTTTCCAGTCATTTAAGCTATACAAAAAGGAAACTAGACTAATCTACCTATTCAGCTACCATCAGACTACACTAAACAAATTTAAACAATAAAAATAAAGAACTAAAAACAGACCAAATATTAACTCAAAACAGCAGAATTCACATGGTTCAACGAAAAGTAGTTTGATTTTTTTTTTTCTTTTAGGGAACAGAAATACTCCCTTGAGTGCCAATCAGCCTAGCACTCAGATGTCCTTATCATCATCATCCCTTCTTGGTCCTGGAGGTGCCCATGGCGTCAGTAGGTCCGTGGGGAACTCAGGAAAGATGCAGCCCAATTGGTCAGCAACATCCTTATCCCTTGCCTGTGCATATGTGGCCCATTGTGCCATCTTCTTTTGAAGGTCCATCAGGCAGGCCATTGACAGAGATTGAGCAGCAGCCAGGCCGTCTAACTCGAACTCCATGTTCCCCTTCCTGCGCATCCTTAGGCCTGTAGGCAGCTCCAGGTGCCCCGTGTAGGCCAGCTGCCTTTCCATCCTCTCGATTGGAACCCCTGCACGTACGCAAAGCTTAGTGATTGTATTGGGAAAGAAAAGTGGACCCTTACCCTTTTTGGCGCAGTCTGCGATGGAGGCTGCAATGACCTCACCAACGTTGATTGTGAGGCCCCTCATGATCGCATAGACCAGCAGCGATCTGCCTTGGTTGATGGTGGTCTCGTGGGTCACTGGGGATAACCTCCTCCGCACGAAAGAGAACCAGACCGCTGCCTTGGCTGTGATCTGTTGGAGGCAATCCCCCAATGTCTCGTCCATCGAATCATTCCCTTCTGTAGGGCTGTCGGGGCTGACTTCCCTCAAAGGAGAGAAGACCTCTTCTTCTTCAGCTTCTTCACCGCCCTGCGCCGATTCTTGATTTTCTTCTTCTGGAATTTCAGGTTCAGGCGTCTGGGAGATGGGTGATGCTTCAGGGCTCTGCTGTGGTGGAGTTTGTTCAGAGCTCTGTGGAGACGGAGACGGCTCGAAGCTTCGCGCTGGTGGAGATGGCGAATGGCTTTGTCTGGCCGTCTCGTAGGATGGAAGGCCACTCTCTTGACTCTCCACAGAGGGAGTCTTCTTCTTGATCGCTGCGTCGGCCACAGCCACCTTCCACTTCCTTTTCTTGGGCGTTCCTGCTGGTTCAGATGGCCCAGCAGGGATCTCCGTCACCACCTTCCACTTCTTCCTGCGGACAGGGAGCTTGGGAAGGCGTTCGGTTCGTGCGGCTTCAGCATCTGCCAAGGCAAGGAGTGCCTCTCTCGCAGCCATCTCAGTGTCGTCGGCCTTCTTCTTGGACGCAGATCTCTCAGCTCTTGTTAGCACCATGGTGGAATCGTAAGAATCTGGAAAGAGGGATTGCGGAGGAAGAAGGAGAGAGTTTTCTTGGAGTTCAGTGAATAGGGGAAGCGTATGGGCCATCGCTATCTTAACGGCTATTTGTAATGATGGAAATCCCAACGGCTATTTCTGTTGCGGATTCAGCAAATCTTTCGCAATTAAATGGCCGTTGGAGATATCTTCGTTTCAAACGCCCATATTTCCTCAACTCAATCTTTGATTTGGCCCAATATCTCCCCCGATTTTTAATCCAGGATTCATCTCTTTGATTCCCTCTATCGATCCCCTATTAAAAGAAATAAAATCAACATCAAATTCGTAATAAAAATCACACAAAAATATACACAAATCGTAACCGAAAGAACATCAAAAAATAAACTAAGGCATAGCCTCGCATGGACGAGCACAGTAATCACTCGTCCTCTCTCGCTCTTATTTTCACGTTTCAGTCAAGAGGAAGGCCGAGAGAGTCTTCACATCTCCTTCCTCATAATAATGCTTCAATCGTGCACCATTAACCATGAACGGTTGCCCTTGCTGCAGGTTCCTAATCTCGATTGCACCATGAACAAACACATTAGTTATTACAAAAGGACCTGACCATCTGGACTTAAGTTTGCCTGGAAATAATCTCAACCGTGAGTTAAATAACAAGACAAGTTGGCCTTTCTTAATGTCCTTAATCCTAAGTCTACTATCATGCCAAATCTTAGTCTTTTCCTTATACATTTTAGCATTTTCATAGGACATATGTCTCAGCTCATCAAGCTCATGTAATTGCAGAGACCGCAATGTTCCCGCATCGGTCACGCAATAATTCAGTTCTTTCAAGGCCCAAAATGCTTTAATTTCTAATTCGAATGGTAAGTGACATGCTTTGCCATACACAAGTCTATAAGGAGACATACCTAGGGGTGTCTTATATGCAGTCCTATATGCCCAAAGTGCATCCTCGAGTTTAAACGACCAATCTTTTCTATTGGGTTTGACCACTTTTTCGAGTATGTTTTTAATCTCCCTATTTGATATTTCAGCTTGTCCATTCGAATGTGGGTGATAAGGGGTGGCTACCCTATGTCTAACATTGTATTTAGCCAACACTTTTTCCATAGCTTTATTAATAAAGTGTGTCCCTTCATCACTAATTATAGCACGAGGTGTACCAAACCTAGTAAAGATATGTCTATTAAGGAACTTAATGACTGTTTTGGCATCATTGTTTGGACATGCTATGGCTTCTACCCATTTAGATACATAGTCTACAGCTACAAGTATGTAAAGGTTACCTGATGATGGGGGAAATGGTCCCATGAAGTCAATGCCCCACACATCAAAGAGCTCCAACTCTAAGATGTAAGTGAGAGGCATCTCATCCTTTCGACTAAGGTTACCTGTTCTCTGGCATTCATCACAGCTGTGTGCGTATTCATGGGCATCTTTGAAGATCGTGGGCCAGTAGTAGCCACTCTGGAACACCTTTGCAGCTGTTCTTTGGCCACCAAAGTGTCCACCATAGGGGGCTGTATGGCAGTGCTGCAGCACAGACTTCGCCTCAGCAGCTGACACACATTTCCTCAGCAAACCATCTGCACATGTCTTGTAAAGTGTAGGATCATCCCATATGAACTTCCTAGCTTCATGCAGGAACCTCTTCTTTTCCTGTCCTCCCTTGAAAGTTGGTAGTACCTGCGAGGCAAGGAAGTTAGCAATGTCAGCAAACCAAGGTTCCTCATCGTTATCACGATGTGCTAATACAAAGACATGCTCATCGATAAAGGCATCAGAAATTGCGGTTTCCGCAATGTTATCGCAATTATGTTGCAATCTGGAAAGATGATCCGCAACCACATTTTCACAGCCTTTCTTATCTCTAATGTCTAAATCAAATTCTTGCAGCAACAACACCCATCTAATCAACCTAGGCTTGGCATCAGCCTTCCTCATGGGGTATTTTAAGGCAGAATGGTCAGTGTACACGATTGTTCTAGTGCATACAATGTAATTCCTAAACTTCTCACAGGCAAACACTACAGCTAGCATCTCCTTCTCAGTGGTTGTGTAATTACATTGTGCCTCATTAAGTGTCTTACTAGCATAGTATACAGGGTGTGTTAGTTTGTCAATCTTTTGTCCTAGCATAACCCCTACAGCATAGTCACTTGCATCACATAACATCTCAAAGGGAAGGTCCCAATTTGGCCCCACTATAATAGGTGCTTTGACTAGTGCTTCCTTAAGGGTTCTCCAGGCTAGTAAACATTCTTTAGAGAAGATGAATGGCTTATTCAGCTCTAGAAGCTCACACAGAGGTTTGGAGATCTTAGAAAAGTTCTTAATGAACCTTCTATAGAAACCTGCGTGTCCTAAGAAACTTCTAATGGCTTTCACATTCTGAGGTTCCACCAACTTCTCTATTATTTCAATCTTGGCCCTATCGACCTCTACTCCTGCTCTAGACACTCTATGACCTAGGACTATCCCTTCTTCCACCATGAAGTGGCACTTTTCCCAATTAAGGACTAGGTTCGTCTCCTCACACCTAGCCAGGACTTGTCCTAAGTTCTCTAAACAGTTTGTGAATGAATCACCAAAGACTAAGAAGTCATCCATAAATATCTCTATCATGGATTCATCTAAGTTAGAGAAGATTGCCAACATGCACCTTTGGAATGTTGCTGGTGCATTGCATAAGCCAAAAGGCATTCTGCGAAAGGCAAATGTTCCAAAAGGGCAAGTGAAGGTTGTCTTCTCTTGGTTCTTAGGGTCTATAGTGATCTGGTTATATCCTGAATAACCGTCTAGAAAGCAGTAATAAGCTCTACCAGCTATCCTATCTAACATCTGGTCAATAAATGGTAAAGGGAAGTGATCCTTTTTTGTTTCCTTATTCAATTTCCTATAATCCATACAAACTCTCCATCCTGTAATAGTTCTAGTTGGAATCAGTTCATTGCTCTCATTTACTACTACAGTCATCCCCCCCTTCATAGGTACACATTGTATAGGACTCACCCACTGACTACTAGCTATAGGGAAGATTACACCTGCATCTAACCACTTTATGATTTCTTTTTTTACTACCTCTTTCATAGAGGGGTTCAACCTACGTTGGTGATCTACTCGGGGTGTATGCTCTTCCTCTAATATTATCTTATGCATGCAGTAAGAAGGGCTAATGCCTCTAATGTCAGCAATAGTCCATGCAATAGCCTTTCTATGTTGTTTAAGCAATAATATCAGCTCAACCTCATGCTTCTCACTCAATTTAGATGAAATAATCACAGGCAGAGTATCATTACTTCCTAAATATGCATACTTAAGATGTTCAGGCAGTGGTTTTAATTCTAAGATAGGTGGATGCTCAATGGATGGTTTCAATGGATTCATGGATCTTTCAGTTAAATCAGTAGTCATACAAACATGCTGAGGATTATTTACAGGTATGTCCATTATCTCAGAAACATTCAAATCAGTTAAATCTAATTGTACATAATCATTGGCATGCTTAGTTAATAACTCATGCTCAAGCTGTTCTTCCATTAGTGAATCTACAATGTCCATGCTAGCACAAGATTCAGAGTCAGAGGGGTACCTTAAGGCTTTAAAAACACTAAATTTAACCTCCTCATCATGTACCCTCATAGTGAGCTCACCTTTTTGGACATCAATCAGGGCCCTACCTGTGGCTAGAAATGGTCTGCCTAATAGGATGGGGACCTCCTTGTCTGCTTCATAATCCAGGATGATGAAATCTGCAAGGAAAATAAACTTGTCAACCTTTACAAGAATATCCTCAATCTTACCCTCAGGGTATGCTATGGATCTGTCTGCAAGTTGTAAGGTGACAGTGGTGGGACGTGCTTCTCCTATTCCTAGCTGGCGGAATAGTGATAGGGGCATGAGGTTTATGCTGGCTTCAGGTCACAAAGAGCTCTGCCCACGTGCTTGCCTCCTAGCTCTACTGGTAAGGTGAAGGAACCAGGATCCTTCTCCTTCTTGGGTAGCTTGTTCTGGAGTATGGCACTGCACTCCTCAGTGAGATTCACTGTTTCAAATTCGCCAATAATTTTTTTGTTAGTGATTATATCCTTTAAAAACTTAACATAAGAGGGCATAGACTGTAAAACTTCTACAAAAGGAATATTCACATGCACTTGTTTAAGAATTTCTAAAAATTTGTTAAAGTGCACTTCCTGTTCTTGTTTTTTCTTTAGCCTTCGAGGGAATGGAGGTGGTGGCACATATGCAGGCACTTCAGGTCGCCTGAGGATAGGTGGAGGTCTTGGAATTTCTTCTATCTCTTCTATGATTGGCTCCAGCCCTACCCTTGATGTGCTTGTTGGTGGTTGACCTTGGTTTGGCAGAGAATCCAGTGGAGCACTAGACTCTTTGTTCTCTACTCTCTTTGGTGCTTCTTTAGTGTTGCTCACCAATGGTCTCCCACTTCTAAGTTCAATTGCTTGAACTTGTTCTTTACCATCCCTCCTTGGCACTTCAGTGTCAGCAGGAAGTCTCCCTTGGGGCCTACTTTTGAGTTCATTGGCTAGTTGCCCTATTTGATTCTCTAGGTTCCTGAGGGTAGCTTGCTGGCTTTGTAGAGTAGCATCATTCTTGGCGATGTACTCTTTGAGTAGATTTTCTACAGATGACCCTACTGGTTGGTTATATGGTTTTTGATACATGGATTGGTTATGTTGGGGAGTGAAACCAGGTGTTCCACTCGGTCTTGGTTGGTTAGGAGCTTGGTTAGCATTCTGTTGGCCATCCCATGAAAGGTTTGGGTCGTTCCTCCAACCAGGATTGTAGGTGTTGGAATAGGGGTTGTTCCTAGGCTGTTGTTGGCTTCCAACATAGCAGACTGAGGCTGGATTCCCAGGGCAGTATTCATACAGGTGTCCTTCCCCACAGAATCCACAGATAGGTGTCTCACCTTGACTTGGTTGTGTGCCCATTGACATGGCTGTGGCGGTGTTGACACTGGTTTGGAGATTGGCTTGAGCCATTTGTTTAACTAGGTTGGTCAGGGCGCTTATTTGGCTACTCATGGCATTGAGTGCGTCCTTATTTTGAGCTCTACTTGGCTCTATTGGATCATCTGACCACCTACAGTGAGATGCTGAGATCTTCTCCAAGATCTCATAGGCTTCGTTATAACTTTTGGACAGCATGGAACCACCAGCAGATGAATTTAACACTTGTCTGGTGCTGGGGTTGCATCCTTTGAAAAAGACCTCTATTTGGATACACCATGGGATGCCATGGTGTGGACATTTAAGTAGAAGGTCCTTGAACCTTGTCCAAGCTTTGTGAAGGGACTCATTTTCAGCTTGTTTGAACTTGATTATATCATCACGAAAGGTAGAATTCCTATCAGGTGGGAAATATTTTACTAGGAATTTCTCCGCCAAATCTATCCAATTGAGGACTGATCCAGAGGGTAATGAGTTTAACCACGTCTTTGCTTTGTCCCTCAAAGAGTAAGGGAAAAGGTAGAGCCTCAAGGCTTCTTGGGAAACTCCAGGGATGATAAAGGTATCACTAACTCCTAGGAAGTTTCTAAGATGGTTGTGGGGGTCCTCATTTTCCACTCCAAAGAATTGTCCCACAGTGGACAACATTTGGAACATTACTGGCTTTAACTCGAATGAGTTGGCAGTAATTTCAGGGCGGATTATGCTTGGGTTTAGCTCCCCAGGCATAGGTACTAGGTAGGAAAGAATGGCACTGTCCTTATCATTCGCTATTTCGATGGGATTGCGAGTGGTAGGTACCGGATTTGGGACTGGTCTGTCCATTTCTTCTTGATAGGATTGCGGAGAAATTGCGGTTTCCGCAATTATTTGAGGTATAGAGGGTTGGTTAAAGAGACGTTTCTTAGCTCTATTTCTGGCCCTAAGTAATCTCTCAGGCTCAGGATTGAACTCTAGATCGCTACTTGAAGGCTCATTCATAAACTAACCCAATGGTACCTGCAAAAGAAATGAGAAAAAGATCAGTTCCAATAGATAATAAACTTTGTGTTTCAAACTTAACAAACTTCGTTTTCACTAAACTAAATCCCCGGCAGCGGCGCCAAAAACTTGTTGCGTGCTCAATGTGTAAAAGAAATAAGCAATAAGAGAGAGAGAGCACTCAGAACATGCAAGCATACATGATCTTGTAGCAAGTAGTAAGTATTTTTTCATTCGTTTTCCCACAGAGATTTATTATTAGTTACACGCGAAGTGTGTTGTTAAGTAAGAAAGGGTGGAATTAATGGGGTAGATTTGGTTTTAAAGTTCCTATTTACTAATGAATATATAAAGGATAGCAACATGAACAAGTGCAAGTCAATGAAAAACTCAAATGTAAAGAGAAGAGATTAATAAACGAAGAGGAAAATGGCTAAGGCAGAATTTTTAACTTAACAGAATTGCGAGAACAGCAATTTTACCGCAATGTTACTAACAGCGAAAGTGTGTAAAATGGAGAAACAAGGGCTACTAACAACTCCTCTATAGGCATTTTCACACGATTCTCAAGCATTGGATCAACTCACTATGCATCAAACTAACTCATTCTCATGTATATTCCGATTTCATGCATTAGATTCTTTAGTTTACTCATGTCCAAGTAAGGTCTTAAGCATCTTGTTAAAGCAGTAAGTTATGATTTGTACTAGGAAAACGCCTATTCCTAGGTCGTTTTCTGGTTACCTTGAGAGGCTAGCATGAGTGTATGACTCTGAACTCTTACTCCTTCCAGAGGTTAGGAGTTCTTTGGACAAAATGGATGGCCAATCGAAATTGCCCGTGGGATGAAGCTTACATACAATCAATGCATTCCAGAGCTATCCTACATGCTTGGTTCACGTGTTTTAGCCTATAGTATTGTCATTAGCATGCCCCTATGTGACTTAGCTACTCATGGATGTAGAGAGAACATAAATATGAAAGAATTTCGGCATGCATAGCGGAAGCATCGTTGGATCTAAGTACTCTTATTTTGTTAATTTAAAAAGAAAAAGCATGTAATTTGAAAATCAAAGACAATAATTTAGAAGTTACCTTTGAAGTTCAAATTCTTCTTGATTCCAAACTCGATCTTCGAACGTAACAGTCACGAACCACCACGAGAGTCTTCCCGACTATTCTCCGGCCTTAGAACGGGATTGTGGGATCCTTTGAGTGACTAATTTAAAAGAGAATTGAAGATGGAATTGGAGAGAATGGTAGAGAAATTGTCTTTACAATTTCTCAAAGTTCATCAAAATTCCAAGAAGAAGTCAATCTCATTAACCCTTTGTATATATAGAAGACTACATGCAAAAACATGCAAAATTGAGTTAACAATAGGATGCCATGTAGAATCCACTCAATTTAGTGGGATTAGTGGCTTTATGTGGGATGAACACTTAGCAAAAAAGTTTGACTCATAAAACCACCAACAAATGGTTTTTCCCACTAACTCAAGAATTGGATTTTTCCACTAACTTAAGAATTGGATTTTTCCACTCACTTTAGTCATCAAAATGACTCTTGACTTTCAAGGTTTAGTGGAGTCAACATTTGACTTTTGACTTTCAAAGTTGTAGTCAATTGTCTTAAATTTGACTTTTGACTAACTTTGATCAAATTAATTCAATTTAAAAATTAATTCAAATAATTAATTTTAAATCAAATTAAATTAATATTAAATAATTAATTAAACAATTTAATTAATTCAAATTTAATATCCAATAAATCCAACATTAATCCCGATCATTCCCGATATACATGATTATGAATCCATATTCATATTTTCGATAATTAAATCTTATTTAAATATCACCATCTCTCTCTATTGTTCAATTCGCAATTGAACGTTATGTCGTTAAATATATCACATATATTTAACGTTAATTCCCTAATTCGAATTCGAACACTTCGAATTCACTCGTCACACTGTTCTAAAGTTTAGTCCGATATGAGCTAGCAGGGGGACCTCATGGACCTACAGATCATGAGCTCCAACGATCCGAGATTAACTGATTAAACTCTTTAACCTAGTTAATCAACATTCGTTAACTATCAGGACATTCCACTATAGCCTAGTAGTTGCATTCTCCTCACTGTAGATATATTTATGTCCACTCGATATAACCATGATTAGTAAGTTGACCCTTCACAGGTTGTTCGTAATTTACGGTCGGGTCAAATATCTGTTTTACCCCCGTAATTACATCTTGCTCCTTAAGTCCCACTGATCCTCTAATGAACAATTGGTTTGTGATCCAATCACTAAACCAATTGGTATGTGATCTAATCACTATACCGAGTCCCTCTCGGGCCAATGAGAAGGTGGGGCCCCTTGTTCAAGACCTGGAGTCAGCACTTAAGGGAACAACCTATCTACTATCCCTAGAGACGGGTAGGAGTGAATTCCATCTTGCACCCTATGTCCCCAGCTATCTATCCGGTGTTACCCCTGAAATGGGAGGCATATTGAGTCGGCGCTGTTGAGCCACTCTCACCCATGCATATCTAAGGATAATCCCGAATAAACAGGAGTTCATAGTTAGCTCAGGATTAAGGTCAAGTTACCTAGGTCATCGTTTTGAAATAGTCAGTCTTTAAAACAGTAAACAACGTTATAAAGTAAGAGTGACTTATTTCGCGGTCCGGTCTAATGCAAACTCTTTGCATAGGACGCCCCCATTCACATGTCTCCACATGAACGATTCAGGATCACATCGTTTGTACTAAATACCAAATGGGCCGCATCCAATAGTGTCCCCAAGATAAGGTATCCAGCCTTATCCGTATACTATAGACCGTTTTGGCTATTTACTCGAACTTGATCCACTTTTATGTCTCCACATAAAGTTCAAGTATTCATGTTATAGCCATGGATCTTAGTTTATTGGATTTAGGGTTTTCTAAAATGAAATAAGCAATTCACATATTCAATAATAACTTTATTGAATAAACCTCAATAACACTTTATTGGTATTCAAATATGTTTATCGTTTACAAACCACGAGTTTTAGGACATAAAACCCAACAAACTCCCACTTGGACTAAAACTCCAGTGGTAATAAATATATATCCATATATATACATAATGTTGAGTTTTTCAAAATGAGAAATAAATACAATAAACTAGGGCATCACATACCCATAGTTTTCTCCCACTTGCCCTAGATTATACATCCTGTAGTCCTAGTCTCACTAGGTGACCCTCAAACACTTTAGCCGTGAGAGCCTTTGTAAATGGATCAGCAATGTTGTCCTCAGAGGCTATTTGTTTCACAATAACGTCTCCTCGTTGGACGATCTCTCGAATGAGATGATATTTTCGCTCAATATGTTTCCCGCGTTTATGGCTCCTTGGCTCTTTTGAATTTGCAACTGCTCCACTGTTATCACAAAAGAGAGTGATAGGCAGATGCATATTTGGAACAACTTCCAAATCGTTCAAAAACTTTCTAAGCCACACAGCTTCTTTTGCTGCTTCACAGGCAGCTACGTATTCTGCTTCCATAGTGGAGTCAGCAACACAACTTTGCTTGATACTCCGCCATACTACAGCTCCTCCATTCAGAGTGAACACTGATCCCGATGTTGATTTTCTCGAATCTTTATCCGACTGGAAATCAGAATCAGTGTATCCTGTAAGAATCAGATCCTTACCTTTATACACGAGCATGTAATCCCTCGTTCTCCTAAGATACTTGAGGATATTCTTAACGGTTGTCCAATGTATAAGTCCAGGATTGGACTGAAACCTGCTGACAACACCTACTGCATAGCATATGTCGGGTCGTGTACACAACATAGCATACATCAGACTTCCAACTGCCGATGCATAGGGAATGCGTCTCATATCCTCAACTTCTTGAGGTGTCTTAGGACATTGTTCCTTCGACAAGTGAATTCCATGCCTGAAGGGTAGCAAACCCCTCTTGGAATTCTGCATTTTATATCTTGACAACATCTTGTCAATATAGGATGCTTGAGACATGGCTAATGTTCTATTCTTGCGGTTCCGAACTATTTGGATCCCAAGAATATATTGAGCTTCTCCCAAATCTTTCATTTGGAATTGAGTTGCTAGCCATTTCTTGACGTCAGTCAGGCATCTTACATCATTCCCAATGAGTAAGATATCATCGACATATAATACGAGGAATGCTACAGATGTTTTGACAATCTTCTTGTAAACACAAGGTTCGTCAATGTTTTGTTCAAAACCATAAGATTTGATCGCAGTATCAAACCTTATATTCCAGCATCTAGATGCTTGTTTCAACCCATAAATGGATCGTTTAAGCTTACAAACTTTTTGTTCTTGATGTTGTATTATAAACCCCTCTGGTTGAGACATATAGATACTCTCTTCAAGATTGCCATTCAGAAAGGCTGTCTTGACATCCATTTGCCAAATCTCATAGTCATAATATGTGGCAATGGACAAGAGTATTCTAATTGATTTTAACATGACAACAGGAGAGAAGGTTTCATCATAGTCTACCCCCTCTCTCTGGGTATAACCCTTTGTCACTAATCGAGCTTTAAAGGTCTGTACCTTACCAGCTTGGTCTCGTTTCCTTTTGTAGATCCATTTACAACCAATAGGTTTTACCCCATCTGGTTGATCTACAAGTTCCCAGACGGAATTGAAGTACATCGACTCCATTTCGAGGTCCATGGCTTTGATCCATTGATCTTTGTCAACATCATTCATTGCCTGTTTATAGGTCAATGGATCCTCTATTCCATCATCTGGTATGATGATTTGAGTTTCTACTAAATCCATGTAACGGTCAGGTTGTTGCACAACTCTCCCACTACGTCGAGGCATTCTCAACTCTTGAGATGGATGTGAGTAATCAGAAGTATTAGCTCCATCAACAACTCTTGTTGAAGGTCCAATCTCATCAACAACTCTTGTTGATCTATCTGTAGCTTCTTTAGAAATTTCACGCAATACTAGTTTACTGCGAGGTTGATGATCTCTCATGTGATCTTCTTCGAGAAAAGTAGCATTTGTCGATACAAATACTTTATTTTCTTCTGGATCAAAGAAGTATCCAGCTTTCGATTCTTTTGGGTAGCCTATGAATAAACATACTTTTGAACGACGTTCCAATTTCTTAGGGTTTTGCACCAACACATGTGTCGGGCATCCCCAGATCCTGAAGTGACGTAAACTAGTTTTACGCCCTCTCCATAACTCATAAGGTGTTCCAGTAACACTTTTAGAGGGAACATTGTTCAAAATGTAGGCAGCAGTCTCTACTGCATATCCCCAAAACGAATCAGGCAAATGAGCATAGCTCATCATCGATCGAACCATGTCTAACAAGGTTCTGTTTCTTCTCTCCGATACACCGTTTTGCTGTGGCGTACTAGGTGCAGAGAGTTGTGACTGGATTCCATGTTCTATCAAATAGTCCTGGAATCTTAGGTCCATGTACTCTCCACCTCGATCTGATCGAAGTGTCTTAATTGTTTTACCTAATAAGTTTTCAACTTCTGCCTTATACTCCTTGAACTTTTCAAGAGCTTCGGACTTATGATGTATTAGGTAAACATAACCGTACCTTGAATAGTCATCTATGAAACTGATGAAATATTCATATCCTCCTCGTGCTTTGACATTCATTGGTCCACAAAGGTCCGAATGCACGAGTTCTAAGGATTCTTTGGCTCTAAGACCTTTTCCAGTAAAAGATCTTTTCGTCATTTTCCCCTCAAGACAAGACTCACATGCTGGTAAAGAGTTGTCTTCTAACTGGCTTAGATGACCATTCTTAACCAATCTCTCAATCCTATTGAGATTAATGTGGCCAAGTCTTAAGTGCCAAAGATATGTACTTGAAGAAACTTTTTGCCTTTTGTTTCGCGTCTCAGCCGTTTTAAACATCTCGATATTTAAAATAGCTTTCGCTCTGGTCGGTTTTAACTTATATAAGTTGTTTTCTAGTTTTGCAGAACAAATAGGAATACCTCTTTTGGTAATGAACACTTCATTAATTTCAAAAGATACTTTATACAATTGTTCTAACAAACAAGAGATAGATACAAGATTCCTTTTCATTCCAGGAACAAGATACACATTATCTAATATAATGAATCTATCTCCAAAAAACAACTTTAAATCTCCCACTGATTTTGCTGAGACAACCTCTCGTGTTCCTACCCTGAGAGTTATCTCGCCTTCCGCAAGCGTTCTCCAGGAACTAGTTTCCTGAAAAGAAGAGCAAATATGATTAGTGGCCCCTGAATCCAGTATCCAGGAAGAGTCATCACTCTCCACTAAACATGTTTCAACAACTAGTAAATCATATTTACCTTGTTTTGCCTTTTCAGCTTTCTTCTCAGCAAGGTACTTTGGGCAGTTTCTTTTCCAATGCCCATTCTCGTTGCAGTGGAAACATTTTCCTTTATCTGCAACTTGAGCCTTGCTTTTGCGGTCATTAGGAGTTTTACTTTTCCCCTTCCCTTTCTTTTTCATCGAAATACTCTTATGTTTAGAAGAAGAAGGGCCAGACTTCGTTCCAGAGGACGATCCTCTATAGAACTATTTAGTGGTAGCAACATTTGCCTCCACTTCATGTCCCTTAGTTTTCAGGAGGGACTGATAAGTCTGAAGCTCATTCAGAAGAGTAATCAAGTTATATTCAATTTTGTTCATCATCGCATTTGTGCGGAACTGTAGGAAGCTCTTCGGAAGAGACTCCATAATAAAACTGACCTGACTCTTCTCATCTATGACAGCTCCATTTACTTCTGCCACATTGAAATGGACCATCATGTCCAGGACATGTTCTCTAACAGAGGTCCCTTCTCTCATGCGACAGTTATAAACGTACTTGATGGCATCATGCCTAAGGGAGAAGGACGGTTGTCCAAACATCCCCTTCAGAGATTCCATAATCTCTTTGGCAGCACCCATACCATCGTGTTTCTTAGCCAATACATCAGATATGCTGGCCAGAATGTAGACGCGGGCTTTATCATTTGCCCTTGTCCATCTGTCATATCCATCCCGAACATTTCGGTTTGCATTTGTGCCGGGGTTTTGAGGACACTCCTCAGTTAAAACGAACCTTAGATCATCAATTACCAGTATTGTGTTTAAATTTGATTTCCACGTTGCGTAATTATCCCCGTTAAGTTTCTCAGAAGCTAGTAACTGTACTATTGAGTTGGACATGCTGAAAAATATAAACATATCGTATTTAGTGAAATTGCTATTACCCTTTTATATTATCCAATCAAGTTTTAGCAAAAGTAATAATGTACCCATCATTTATTCTTTATTGCAACGATACTACAAAGGTTTAAAGCAACATCCACCTAGGGGCAGTCTATCACTCCTCCTTTGAATTGAGACAATCTCAGCTAATCACTATTACCAGAATAACTCATATTCCAATAGATCTTTTAGCTATCGTTTACTTTGGTCAAGAAGTTACTAACACTTAGTAATTCTTGTAAGTGTGACCCTCCATTTTCAGACCTCAGAGATCGGAATCAACAAGCTCCCGAAGTTGGAAAGACAATGCTGAAAACGGACCTATGAGACCCTATCAATTTCTGGAGTTCGCGGTGTTCCGAATCCCATGATACAGCCCTCCTAAGGGGTGGTCGCTCCCAGGGCAGACTCGCAGGCGCATCATGGGAATCTCACGGTGCAACCTAATGGAGGAGACCGTAGGATGTGTTGACACACAACCTTCGCCCACTTACTATGAACGACTTCCCCTATTCACCTTGTTATTGACTCATGCAAATACTTTCCTACTGGAGGTCGCTCCCAGGGCGACTCGAAGCCGAGCATGAATCTCACGGTGTGAACTCTTAGGGACGTAGGAGCTGAAAACATTTTTCCTCCCACTGAAGTGTTCTAGACGGTTGGGTATGATTTTACTTAGGCATATATTTTGGCTAACTAAAACATATCCTAAGTCTAGGTAATCTTTCCGAGTATAACGTTTATACTGGATTTTAACCTATGATGTCTAGGTGATAAAACTTTTTAAAACCTCACATCACTCACGCATGCTCATAAAACCGGGTTAGCTAAACTCAAACGCCAGTTCGATGCCCAGGTAGGAGGTGTTCCGTAAACCGTCAACTTAAATACCCCCAAGCTAAGACAGCATCTTACCGGGTGAGTTTTTCTTGTAACCGAAGTTTTACAAGATATCGACCTATTTTAACTATTAAAATAGGAGATTGCTTGGTAGTTAACCCTAAATGAGCATGCATTTATCTTTGTTATAAGTTTTAATGTCTAATTCATTTTATAACACTTATAAAAAAAAACTTATAACATACATCTAACATGCTTTTATATAACAATTATATAAAATCATTCCATGCAAAAATATAACAACTTATATGAAATCTCATGGAATCCTAAACATGCATACTTATATTATAACACTTATAACATACTTTCAATGCATGTTTCATGCTTATCCTATGGTGGGATTTTAAATCTACATGGCATACAATATGCACACAAGATTATGTTTATTTAAACTATACATTCACAATGCATAAATAAATAAACCACACTAAAAATGGATTGGTTTTGGCATCCTAAACAAGCATTTACCTAAATTATTACAATAATAAAATAGGAAAAAGTCTTGAACCGCCCCCGAACACTTCGAATCGGCTCGAACCGCTTGTAAGTTGTGGAATTGCACGAACCGCCACTTGACGCCTCTTCCAATTTTGATAAATTACATCCTAAAATGGACTCTAATGACTCTACAAAAATTACATACTCTTTGTAACACATTAAAGCCCATTACAAGGCAATTACAATAATTATTACAAATTGGAAAAGAAATGGATGCCAAAGACCAAAAATTTCCATTTTAGCACACATACATTCATCACATGAATTACTACCCACCAACTCTAAATTAACCAAAAAAGAGTACTTAAAGCATGCTCTGATACCATTTGAAAGAATTTCGGCATGCATAGCGGAAGCATCGTTGGATCTAAGTACTCTTATTTTGTTAATTTAAAAAGAAAAAGCATGTAATTTGAAAATCAAAGACAATAATTTAGAAGTTACCTTTGAAGTTCAAATTCTTCTTGATTCCAAACTCGATCTTCGAACGTAACAGTCACGAACCACCACGAGAGTCTTCCCGACTATTCTCCGGCCTTAGAACGGGATTGTGGGATCCTTTGAGTGACTAATTTAAAAGAGAATTGAAGATGGAATTGGAGAGAATGGTAGAGAAATTGTCTTTACAATTTCTCAAAGTTCATCAAAATTCCAAGAAGAAGTCAATCTCATTAACCCTTTGTATATATAGAAGACTACATGCAAAAACATGCAAAATTGAGTTAACAATAGGATGCCATGTAGAATCCACTCAATTTAGTGGGATTAGTGGCTTGATGTGGGATGAACACTTAGCAAAAAAGTTTGACTCATAAAACCACCAACAAATGGTTTTTCCCACTAACTCAAGAATTGGATTTTTCCACTAACTTAAGAATTGGATTTTTCCACTCACTTTAGTCATCAAAATGACTCTTGACTTTCAAGGTTTAGTGGAGTCAACATTTGACTTTTGACTTTCAAAGTTGTAGTCAATTGTCTTAAATTTGACTTTTGACTAACTTTGATCAAATTAATTCAATTTAAAAATTAATTCAAATAATTAATTTTAAATCAAATTAAATTAATATTAAATAATTAATTAAACAATTTAATTAATTCAAATTTAATATCCAATAAATCCAACATTAATCCCGATCATTCCCGATATACATGATTATGAATCCATATTCATATTTTCGATAATTAAATCTTATTTAAATATCACCATCTCTCTCTATTGTTCAATTCGCAATTGAACGTTATGTCGTTAAATATATCACATATATTTAACGTTAATTCCCTAATTCGAATTCGAACACTTCGAATTCACTCGTCACACTGTTCTAAAGTTTAGTCCGATATGAGCTAGCAGGGGGACCTCATGGACCTACAGATCATGAGCTCCAACGATCCGAGATTAACTGATTAAACTCTTTAACCTAGTTAATCAACATTCGTTAACTATCAGGACATTCCACTATAGCCTAGTAGTTGCATTCTCCTCACTGTAGATATATTTATGTCCACTCGATATAACCATGATTAGTAAGTTGACCCTTCACAGGTTGTTCGTAATTTACGGTCGGGTCAAATATCTGTTTTACCCCCGTAATTACATCTTGCTCCTTAAGTCCCACTGATCCTCTAATGAACAATTGGTTTGTGATCCAATCACTAAACCAATTGGTATGTGATCTAATCACTATACCGAGTCCCTCTCGGGCCAATGAGAAGGTGGGGCCCCTTGTTCAAGACCTGGAGTCAGCACTTAAGGGAACAACCTATCTACTATCCCTAGAGACGGGTAGGAGTGAATTCCATCTTGCACCCTATGTCCCCAGCTATCTATCCGGTGTTACCCCTGAAATGGGAGGCATATTGAGTCGGCGCTGTTGAGCCACTCTCACCCATGCATATCTAAGGATAATCCCGAATAAACAGGAGTTCATAGTTAGCTCAGGATTAAGGTCAAGTTACCTAGGTCATCGTTTTGAAATAGTCAGTCTTTAAAACAGTAAACAACGTTATAAAGTAAGAGTGACTTATTTCGCGGTCCGGTCTAATGCAAACTCCTTGCATAGGACGCCAACATTCACATGTCTCCACATGAACGATTCAGGATCACATCGTTTGTACTAAATACAAAATGGGCCGCATCCAATAGTGTCCCCAAGATAAGGTATCCAGCCTTATCCGTATACTATAGACCGTTTTGGCTATTTACTCGAACTTGATCCACTTTTATGTCTCCACATAAAGTTCAAGTATTCATGTTATAGCCATGGATCTTAGTTTATTGGATTTAGGGTTTTCTAAAATGAAATAAGCAATTCACATATTCAATAATAACTTTATTGAATAAACCTCAATAACACTTTATTGGTAATCAAATATGTTTATCGTTTACAAACCACGAGTTTTAGGACATAAAACCCAACAAAATATTAGATGAAGTAGACATGCCTAGAAGAAAATTAAAGACAAAACAGAAAGGCAACACAGTAGGCAGAGAAGATAAAGAAATGGTGAAATAATGAATTGTGCTTTGATTAATCAATTGTTTGAATGAACAGATGAAGACTTAGAGTTACTAACATAAAGATAGAAAGCAACGAAATAGAATGGATTAACTTATGGAAAAGAAATAACAACAAACGGTGCTGGAAATGAAAAGTTAAAGACAGAAAGCAAGTAAAGTGAGCTTGATCGCCTCGTCGCAGACGCCTCGGCTGAAGGGAGAGAAAGGTAAGCCTCGCTTGGATGAATCCAATCAGAAGAGAAGATGAATCTTCTCTCCTTCCTATCAGATTGTCGATTCCAACAGCTGAACCTCTCAAACCAACAGACGGAGAAGAGAATGAATGGGAAAGACTGCGCTGCGAAGAGACTTCTACGCTTTCGGATGATGATTAAACCCTCCTCTTTGACCTCCTTTTATGGTATTCTGCAGGTGCGATTGAGCCAAGGAGAATCATCCATCCTCAACGTCGTACTTCAAAATGGATGGAGGAGAAAGAACGAATCCCTGAAATATCGGATCAGAACAGAAAAAGGTTAGCCAACTTACGGATTTCACTTAAAACATTGCGGTTTTAGCAATGTTTCCGCAATGCCTCCGCAATGCCTCCGCAATGCACAGTTTTCATTCTTCTAACTTTGTTTTTCATTCTTTTTCTTTCCTTTTGCATACAAGTCCTAATTTAGCTTCCCTCTTCTAATTCTCATATATAAGCATAGGTTCAAGCTAAATCCTATCAAAAACACTTACAAATGCACAACTTCCTAACACAAATAAGTCCTAAAATAGTCACTTTTGGAGACGTAACAGTGGGCTCAAGGTTAAGAGAGAAATCGACTTAGTTTTAGGATTAATTCGTCGCGATGTTACCCAATATTATTGCCTGATTAATTTAGGACTAATCACCTTGAATTGATTAAGAAGCATGTTTAATTAGAATTGTCTGTTTCTAATTAATTCTTCGAGGTGTTTGTATCGGGGTCGAGCAAACATTTCGCGTGCATGAGCATTTCGGCTAATTTCTATGTTTATTGATGAACTGAAATACAATAGAGCAATCCCGATACTTTCTAATTAAGCATACTTGTCAAATTCATATTTCCCGTTTTATTTTTCCGTTAGCGCTATTTCTTACAATTTTAGCACTTTTTCCAAACAAAATCCCCCATTATTTTTATCATTGCAAATTCAATTTAATTAAGAAAAGGTTATAGATTGCTCCATGTGGATCGACTCCGTTGCCACTAGCTGCAAAACTTAGTGTGCTCAGATTATAAATATTATTTTGGCGAACTTCGACAACCCGAAATTAATAGGACATTCAAAAATCCTATTACCAAAATTGGCGGCGTTGCCGGGGAGCAACAATTAATCTTACTTGGTTGAATTTTATTTGTTTTGTGTTTTTAATTTTCTTTTAAAATTATTTTCTTTGGTTCTGTTTAGTTTTATCCTTCTTGTACAGTATGACCCGTTTGTTTTGAGTTTTTGTGTGCAGTTTTCTTTTAATTTTTTAGAGAAGTGGAAGAGATGGAACTTGCAATTAACGATGAGCCTCAGAGGACCTTGAGACAGTTGACGTCACCTGACTTGGACCGTCAACCACTGTGTATATCGTATCCGGTAGTTTCAGGTAATTTTCAGTTGAAAGCTGGATTAATTCACCAACTACCTTCATTTTTTGGCAATGCAGGTGAGGATCCTCTGAAGCATCTTAAAAATTTCCATCTAATATGTTCGGGGATGATGCCCCAGGGAGTGACTGAGGGCCAGCTGAGCTTAAGGGTCTTTCCTTTCACTCTGAGGGAAAAAGCAAAAAACTGGTTGCATTGTCTCCCATTTGGATCTGTCACGACGTGGAATGGATTGAAGGGACTATTTCTTGAAAAGTACTTCCCTGCCTCGAAAGCCACTGCCATAAGAAAACAAATTTATGGGATTACTCAGGAAGCTGAGGTGAATTTACATGAGTATTGGGAGAGGTATAACCGACTGTGTCAGAGCCATCCAAACCATCAGATAGCTGAGCAGCTCCTTGTTCAGTATTTTTATGAGGGCTTGCTTCATCGTGATCAACAACTGATTGACGCTGCCAGTGGTGGATCTCTCCTGGATAAGACTCCCGTGCAAGCCAGGATTTTGATTTCTAATATGGTCGGGAATCTTCAGCAGTATGGCAGCAGCGGAAGTAATCAAGCCAGTTTCTCAAAAGAGCTGAACGAGATGAAAGCCCAAATGTCTGAGTTGCATGAAGTGGTTCTTCAATTGGCAAGAGATTCGTCACGAGCTCGAGTTTCCACCACAGGACAAACTGTCGAAGAGATGATGAAAGCCTTCGTGGCATCAAGCTGTGAATTTCACGAGGAGACCCGAAACAAGACTGCCACCTATGGAGTTCACCTGCAAACTCTGGCCAATGCAGTGATGAAGTTAAGCGAAAGGATTAGTAAAGTGGAGGATCAATGTTCATGGAAACCACCCCAGCGGACGGTGGCGAGCACTTGTGAGCACGTGTGCGCCATGACCTTGAGAAGCGGAAAGGAAAATCCTTCTAATACTACGCCGGTGGTGGATGATTTTGTTGTAGAACCTGAACCGAGGAGAAGGGAGTACGTGCGTAGAGCTCCTTTCCCAAGCAGATTGATGAGGCCTGCGCCTGAGGAAGTGGAGAGCAAAGAAAAGGAAACTCCTCCCGTTGTTCAGAAGTATGTGCCAAAGCCTCTCAACCCAAGAAGACAATTGAGTCCTGAGATCATAGAGGAAGAGGACCGAGATGAGAAACCCCCTTCGCCTGAGCCAAAATATGTTCCGGTAGCACCATTTCCAAGTAGGCTGGTTAAACCAAAGCCTAAGGTGGATGAAACTGATAAAGAGGTCTTGGATACTTTTCAAAAGGTGGTGGTGAACATTCCCTTTTTGGAAGCCATCAAGCAAATCCCCACGTACTCAAAATTCTTGAAGAACTGATGCACCTTCAAAAGAAGGTCGAAGAAAAAGAAAGGAAAGTTGGTGACAGAAAACGTCTACGCTATCTCAGAAGGTAAATTTCCCAAGAAATGCAAGGACCCAGGTATGTTTACTTTGCGTTGCACTATAGGAGATAAACTGATTAATCATGACATGTTAGATTTAGGAGCATCGGTCAATGTAATGTGATATTCTATTTTTAAAGATCTTAAATTGAATGACTTGCATGAAACTAGTGTTATTGTGCAATTGACTGATAAATCATATGTGCATTGTTGCGTGCTCAATGTGTTAAAATAAATCAGCAATAAGAGAGATAGAGCACTCAGAACATGCAAGCATACATGATCTTATAGCAAGTAGTAAGTATATTTCATTCGTTTTCCCACAGAGATTTATTATAAGCTATTCATGAAGTGTAAAGTTAAGAAAGAAGGGGTGGATTTGATGGGGTAGAATTGGTTTTTAATTGTCTATTTCCTACTGAATACGAAGAGGGTAGCAACATAAACAAGAACAAGTCAAAGCTAAACTCAAATGAAAAGAGACGAGATTAATAATTGAAGGCAAAGACAGCTAGACAGAATGGTAACTTAAGCAGAATTGCGGAGACAGCAATTCTACCGCAATGTAAATAACAGCGAAAGTGTGTAAAGTGATGAATTAAGGGCTACTAACGACTATCCTATAGGCTTTTTCATACGATTCTCAAGCATTGGATCAACTCTCTATGCATCAAACTATCTCATTCTCATGTATCTTCCGATTTCATGCATTAGATTCTTTAGTTTACTCATTTCCAAGTAAGGTCTTAAGCATCTTGTTAAGGCAGAAAAATATGGTTTGTACTAGGGAAACGCCTATTCCTAGGTCGTTTCCTGGTTACCTTGAAAGGCTAGCATGATAGTATGACTCTGAACTCTTACTCCTTCCAGAGGTTAGGAGTTCTTTGGACAAAATGGATGGCCAATCGAAATTGCCCGTGGGATGAAGCTTACATACAATCAATGCTTCGAGAGCTATCCTACATGCTTGGTTCACGTTTTTTAGCCTAAAGTGTTGTCATTAGCATGCCCCTAAGTGATTTAGCTACTCATGGATGTAGACAGAACAGAAGTAAGAGAAGAAGTAGACATGCTTAGAAGGAATTTAAAGACAAAACAGTAAGGGAAAGCAGTAGAATGTAAAGGCAAGAAACTGTGAAATGAAGAATTGAGATTTGATTACTTGATTGTTTGATTGACAAAGAAAAGCTTTAAAGCAAATAACAGGAAGACAGAACACAACGAAATAGTCTAATCTAACTACTAGAAAAGAAACAGCAACAAGACAAAGCTGGAAAATGGAAATGAAAAGCAGAAAGCAGTAAAACAAGCTCGAATGTCTCGTTGCAGCCGCCTCGAATGAAGGATGAGAAAGGTCAGCCTTGCTTGGATGAATCCGATCGGGAGAGAAGAAGAATCTCCTCTCCTTCCTATCAGATTATCGATTCCAACAGCTGAGCTTCGCAAACCAGCAGACGGCAAAGGAAAACAGGAGAAAAGATGGACTGCGAGAAGACTTCTACGCTTTCGGATGATGTTTGAACCCTCGACTTTGACCCCTATTTATAGTAATCTGCAGGTGCATTTGGGCCAAGGAGAACCATCAATCTTCAACGTCGTACTTCAGAATGGATGGAGGAGAAAGAACGAATCCCTGAAATCACGGAAATTAACAGAAAAAGATCAGTCAACTTACGGTTTTCACTTGAAACATTGCGGTGTCCGCAATGTTTTCGCAATGCTGTCTCAATGCAGTTTTTTTTCATTCTTTTCCTTCGGTTTTCAACCCTTTCCTTTCCTATTGTACATAAGTCCTAATTTAGCTACCTTCTTCTAATTCTCATATTTAAGCATAGGTTTAGGCTAAATGCTATCAAAAACACCTAAGAGTGAACATCTTTCTAAGCTAATTAAGTCCTAAAAAGGTCACTTTTGGAGACGTAACACACCCCCAAACTTAAGGTTTTGCTTGTCCTCGAGCAATCTAAGGACTTTCCTAGGCTGCTGTTTCTTCTTCTTTAACCACTTACTAACTCCCCTCAATTCTTATCTATAGCAGTGCTGTCCTGTGACACACTTCTAAGCTTCAAACTACCCTCTCATTTAGCTTCTTCTGATTTCGCATGCCTAATACTCCTACTGATTTTATTAACTCCCTACAACTGATCTACCTGCTTTTATCATATCATGTCACTATCCCTAAGGTTTCAAATTCTACCTAGCTTTACCCCAGACTCAGTACATGCTTCTAGTTTATACTTATGAGCTACCTAGGATTCCTTAGAGTCATGCCAGTCTTAGTATTAATGGTAACAGTAGTACTTTTAGAGAACAACATAAACCCTGGCATCACTACATTGGATATACACTCATCTCCCTAAACAACCCTACAAGCTACAACTTTGTGCTTAGCTAATTGAGGATCAGAGTTCTTTTTAAATAGGACATCTAAGCCACAAAGTTGCAACTCCTAGGTATACATTCTTCCTCCCTACTTTTTCCTTTTTTTTCTTTCTCAGGTGGAGCCTTTCCTTTGGTTGCCTTTTGATGCAATGCCACTTGTGGGTTACACACTTGGCACTGATTACTCAGCAACCTAAGAGAGACTCCCCTCTTTATTCTATTTTTCATTTTTTTTTTTTTTTTTCAGTTCATTATTTTTGTCAAGGAGAAGAAGAATGCTTATGTTTTAAGGGAGAGAGGAATGTTCCTAGGCCTAGGGTGGCCTCCCCCAAACTTCAACTACTCATTGTCCCCAATGAGTGTCTGAGGTGGCACACCCCCAAACTTGTCCTAGAAGCATCTAGTCTAAGGTGAAACAAAGAAAATCTAAAAGCCCTAGGCATAGACAGAACATTCTAAAAGAAAATATCACAGCAGCAGAAAACTTGAAAAACAGACAGGCAAGGACTGACAGCTATGCATGCTGAGCTATTTAGAGGTTAATTTAAACTATCAAAGGGTGTCCTATGACACTCATCCAGCATGCATTTAGATAAGCTATATAAGGTAGTCATGATAGCAGCAAAAGATAGAATTTAAACAGATCACAGCCTAGCTAAGCAGACAGTCCAAAACATGCTTTCAGTAATAAAAATTGCGGGTACCGCAATTATTTCGCAATCAAGTCAGGGCAGATATATCAGTTACTAAGGCCCCTAAGCATGCTTTATCCTGTCGTTCAAGCTCAACAAAAAGAAACCTAAACTATCCTACCTAATCAGCTAGCAGCAGGCTATACTAAACAATTGAAAAACATAAAACTAAGCAACTAAAACAGATCAAAATTGTCCTAAAAACAGCATAATTCACATGGTCTATCAGAAAGCAGATTTTGTTTTTTTTTTTTTTTTTCTAAGGGAACAACAATACTCCCTGCAGTGCAATTCAAACCAGCACTCAAATGTCTTCATCCTCATCAGGTTGTCGTGGTCGTGGAGGCACCCATGGAGTTCAGAGAATGGGAGAATCGTACAGATCAACGCGCCTTCTAACGGATATAAAGACAACGGATAAATCCCAACGGCTATATTTTTGCGGATCCTGCAAATCCAGCGCAATTTTAGGGGCGTTTGGAGATTTTTTTTCATCTAAATGTCATTCTTTGCTCATCCGTATCTTTTATTTGGCCCAATATTTTCTTGATTTTTAAAGCTGGATTTACTCTCCTTGATTCCCTCTATTGATTCCCTACAAAAAGAAATAAAATCAACATCAAATACGTAATTAAAATCACACAACAAAACACACAAACGATAACCGGAAAATCGCAAAAAATAAACTAAGGCATGAGCCTCATGTTGACGAGCACAACAATCACTCGTCCTCTCTCGTTCTTAATTTCATGCTTCAGTCAAGAGGAAGGCCGAGAGAGTCTTCACATCCCCTTCCTCATAGTAGTGCTTCAACCTTGCACCATTAACCATGAATGGTTGGCCTTGCTGCAAGTTCTTTATCTCGATAGCACCATGAACAAACACATTAGTAATCATGAAAGGACCTGACCATCTGGACTTTAATTTGCCTGGAAATAACCTCAATCGTGAGTTAAATAATAAAACAAGTTGGCCTTTCTTAAAGTCCTTGATCCTAAGTCTACTATCGTGCCAAATCTTGGTCTTTTCCTTATACATTTTGGCATTTTCATAAGACATTTGTCTAAGCTCATCAAGCTCATGTAATTGCAAAGACCGCAACGTTCTCGCATCGGTCACGCAATAATTCAACTCTTTTAGTGCCCAAAATGCCTTAATTTCTAATTCAAATGGAAGATGACAAGCTTTACCATATACAAGTCTGTAAGGAGACATACCTAGGGGTGTCTTATATGCAGTTCTATACGCCCAAAGTGCATCCTCGAGTTTAAATGACCAGTCCTTTCTATTAGGTTTGACCACTTTTTCTAGGATGTTCTTAATCTCCCTATTTGAAATTTCAGCCTGACCATTCGAATGTGGGTGATAAGGAGTGGCTACTCTATGTCTAATGTTATACTTAGCCAACACTCTCTCCATAGCCTTATTAATGAAGTGGGACCCCTCATCACTAATGACAGCACGAGGTGTCCCAAACCTAGTAAAAATGTGCCTATGCAAGAATTTTATGACTGTTTTAGCATCATTATTAGGACATGCTATGGCCTCTACCCACTTGGATACATAGTCTACTGCCACCAAAATGTAAAGGTTACCTGAGGATGGGGGAAATGGTCCCATGAAGTCAATGCCCCATACATCAAAGAGCTCCAACTCTAAGATGTAGGTGAGAGGCATCTCATCCTTGCGACTGAGGTTACCTGTTCTTTGGCATTCATCACAGCTGTGGGCATAGTTGTGGGCATCCTTGAAGATCGTTGGCCAATAGTAGCCACTCTGAAATACCTTTGCAGCTGTTCTTTGGCCACCAAAGTGTCCACCATAAGGAGCTGTGTGGCAGTGCTGCAGCACAGACTTCGCCTCAGCAGCTGAAACACACTTCCTTAGCAAGCCGTCAGCACATGTCTTGTAAAGTGTGGGATCATCCCATATGAATTTCCTTGCCTCATGAAGGAACCTCTTCTTCTCTTGTCCTCCCTTGAAAACTGGTAATACCTGTGATGCAAGGAAGTTAGCAATGTCAGCAAACCAAGGTTCCTCATCGTTATCACGATGAGTCAATACAAAGACATGTTCATCAATAAAAGCATCAGAAATTGCGGGTTCCGCAATTTTTTCGCAATTGTGCTGCAATCGAGAAAGGTGATCCGCAACCACATTTTCACATCCTTTCTTGTCTCGAATGTCCAAATCAAATTCCTGCAGCAATAACACCCACCTAATCAACCTAGGCTTAGCATCAGCCTTCCTCATGAGATACTTTAAGGCAGAATGGTCAGTGTACACAATTGTCCTAGTGCCTACAATATAGTTTCTGAATTTCTCACAAGCAAACACTACAGCAAGCATCTCTTTCTCAGTAGTTGTATAATTACATTGAGCCTCATTCAGGGTTTTACTAGCATAGTATACAGGGTGTGTTAGCTTGTCAATCTTCTGTCCTAACATAACCCCTACAGCATAGTCACTAGCATCACATAACATCTCAAATGGGAGATCCCAATCTGGCCCTACTATAATAGGTGCTGTGACCAGTGCTTTCTTAAGGGTTTGCCAAGCTACTAAACATTCCTTAGAGAAGATGAATGGCCTATTTAGCTCTAGAAGCTCACACAGAGGCTTGGCTATCTTAGAAAAGTCCTTAATGAACCTTCTGTAGAAGCCAGCATGCCCTAAGAAACTCCTAATGGCCTTGACATTCTGAGGCTCTACCAACTTCTCTATGATTTCTATCTTAGCCCTGTCAACTTCTACACCTGCCCTTGACACTCTATGACCTAAGACAATCCCCTTATCTACCATGAAGTGACACTTTTCCCAATTTAGGACTAGGTTGGTCTCCTCACACCTAGCCAGGACCTGTCCTAAATTTTCTAGACAGTTTGTAAATGAATCCCCAAAGACTGAGAAATCATCCATGAATATCTCGATCATGGACTCATCCAAATCAGAGAAGATTGCCAACATGCACATTTGGAAAGTTGCCGGTGCATTGCATAAGCCAAAAGGCATTCTGCGAAAGGCAAAAGTTCCAAAAGGGCAAGTGAAGGTGGTCTTCTCTTGATCCTTAGGGTCTATAGTGATCTGGTTATAACCTGAATAACCGTCTAAGAAACAGTAGTAGGCTCTACCAGCTATTCTGTCTAACATTTGGTCAATAAATGGTAGAGGGAAATGGTCTTTTTTGGTCTCTTTATTTAGCTTCCTATAATCCATACATACTCTCCACCCTGTGACAGTCCTAGTTGGAATCAGTTCATTGTTCGCATTGACTACCACAGTCATCCCCCCCTTCTTAGGTACACACTGTATAGGGCTCACCCACTGACTACTAGCTATGGGGAAGATCACACCAACATCTAACCATTTTATTATTTCTTTCTTAACTACCTCTTTCATAGAGGGATTCAGCCTACGTTGGTGGTCTACTCTAGGGGTATGTTCTTCCTCTAGTATAATCTTATGCATGCAATAAGAAGGGCTAATGCCTCTAATATCGGCAATAGTCCATGCAATAGCCTTCCTATGTTGCTTAAGCAGTAATATCAGTTCAACCTCATGCTTTTCACTTAATTTAGAAGAAATGATAACAGGCAGAGTTTCATTACTCCCTAAATATGCATACTTGAGGTGAGTGGGGAGAGGTTTTAATTCTAAGACAGGTGGATGCTCAATGGATGGCTTTAAAGGATTTAAGGATCTATCAGTTAGTTCTATATTCATACATACAGGTTGTGGTTTATCTACAGGCATATCCATTATCTCAGATACATTTAAGTCAGCTACATCTAAGTGTAGATACTCATTAGCATGCTTAGTTAATAATACATGCTCCAATTGTTCTTCCATTAAAGAATCTACAACGTCCATGCTAGCACAGGATTCAAGATCAGAGGGGTACCTTAAAGCTTTATACACACTAAATTTCACCTCTTCATCATGAACCCTCATAGTGAGCTCACCTTTTTGGACGTCTATCAGTGCCCTACCTGTGGCTAGAAATGGTCTGCCTAACAGGATGGGGACCTCCTTGTCTGCTTCATAATCCAGGATAATGAAATCTGCAAGGAAAATAAATTTGTCAACTTTCACTAGAATATCCTCAATCTTACCTTCAGGGTATGCAATGGATCTGTCTGCTAGTTGTAAAGTGACAGTGGTTGGACGTGCTTCTCCTATTCCAAGCTGGCGGAATAGTGATAGGGGCATGAGGTTTATGCTGGCGCCCAGGTCACAAAGCGCTCTGCCCACGTGCTTGCCTCCAAGTTCTACAGGTAGGGTGAAGGAACCAGGATCCTTCTCCTTCTTGGGTAGCTTGTTCTGGAGTATGGCACTGCACTCCTCAGTGAGATTGACTGTTTCAAACTCACCAATTATTCTCTTGTTAGTAATAATATCTTTCAAAAACTTTACATAGGAAGGCATAGACTGTAAAACTTCTACAAAAGGAATGTTGACATGCAATTGCTTAAGAATTTCTAAGAATTTATTAAAATGCACTTCCTGTTCCTGCTTCTTCTTAAGCCTTCGAGGATATGGAGGTGGTGGCACATATGCAGGCACTTCAGGTCGCCTTAGGATAGGTGGAGGTCTTGGAATTTCTTCTATCTCCTCAATAATTGGCTCTAGCCTTACTCCTGATGTGCTAGTTGGTGGTGGACCTTGGCTTGGCAGAGACTCCAGTGGGGCACTAGACTCAGTGTTCTCTACTCTCTTTGGTGTGTCCTTTGTGTTGCTCACCAATGGTCTACCACTTCTAAGTTCAATTGCTTGAACTTGCTCTTTACCATCTCTCCTTGGCACTTCAGTGTCAGCAGGGAGTCTACCTTGGGGCCTACTCTTGAGTTCATTGGCTAATTGGCCTATTTGGTTCTCTAGGCTCCTAAGAGTGGCTTGCTGACTTTGCAAAGTAGCATCATTTTTGGCTATGTATTCCTTGAGTAAGTTTTCTACAGAAGATCCTACAGGCTGGTTGTAAGGTTTTTGATACATTAATTGGTTATGTTGGGGAGTGAAACCAGGTGTTCCACTCGGTCTAGGTTGGTTAGGATTTTGGTTAGTATTTTGTTGGCCACCCCATGACAGGTTTGGGTGGTTCCTCCAACCAGGGTTGTAAGTATTGGAATAGGGGTTGTTCCTAGGCTGTTGTTGGCTTCCAACATAGCAGACTGAGGCTGGATTCCCAGGGCAGTATTCATACGGGTGCCCTTCCCCACAGAATCCACATATAAGTGCCTCACCTTGACTTGGTTGGGTGCCCATTGACATGGCGGTAGCGGTGTTGACACTTGTTTGGAGATTGGCTTGAGCCATTTGCTTAACTAGGTTGGTCAGGGCATTTATTTGGCTGCTCATTGCACTTAGAGCATCCTTGTCTTGAGCTCTAGTTGGCTCAACAGGATCATCTGACCACCTACAGTGAGATGCTGAGATCTTCTCCAAGATCTCATAGGCCTCGTTGTAACTCTTGGACAACATGGAACCTCCAGCGGATGAATTTAAGACTTGTCTAGTGCTGGGATTGCATCCTTTGAAAAAGACCTCAATTTGGATACACCATGGGATTCCATGATGTGGACATTTAAGAAGGAGATCTTTAAACCTTGTCCAAGCTTCGTGAAGAGACTCAGTGTCAGCTTGTTTAAACTTGATTATGTCATCACGAAAGGTAGAATTCCTATCAGGTGGGAAGTATTTGACTAGAAATTTTTCTGCTAAGTCTGTCCAATTAAGGACAGATCCAGAGGGTAATGAGTTTAACCACGTTTTGGCTTTGTCCCTCAAAGAGTAAGGGAACAGGTATAGCCTCAAGGCTTCTTGGGAAACTCCAGGGATGATGAATGTATCACTAACTCCTAAGAAGTTTCTAAGATGGTTGTGGGGGTCCTCATTTTCCACTCCAAAGAATTGTCCCACAGTGGACAACATTTGGAACATCACTGGCTTTAACTCGAATGAGTTGGCAGTGATTTCAGGACGGATTATGCTGGGGTTCAGCTCCCCAGGCATAGGTACTAGGTACGAAAGTATGGCGCTATCCTTGTCATTCGCTATTTCGATGGGATTGCGAGTGACAGGCACCGGATTTGGAACTATTCCATTCATTTCTTCTTGAGACAATTGCGGAGGAATTGCGGTTCCCGCAATTACTTGAGGTAAAGGGGGTTGTTTAAAGAGACGTTTCTTGGCTCTATTTCTGGCCCTAAGTAATCTCTCAGGCTCAGGATTGAACTCTAGATCACTACTTGAAGGCTCACTCATAAACTAACCCAATAGTACCTGCAAAAGAAATGAAACAGATCAGCTTCAATAGGAAATAAACTTGGTGTTTCAAACTTAACAAACTTCGTTTTCACTTAAATAAATCCCCGGCAGCGGCGCCAAAAACTTGTTGCGTGCTCAATGTGTTAAAATAAATCAGCAATAAGAGAGATAGAGCACTCAGAACATGCAAGCATACATGATCTTATAGCAAGTAGTAAGTATATTTCATTCGTTTTCCCACAGAGATTTATTATAAGCTATTCATGAAGTGTAAAGTTAAGAAAGAAGGGGTGGATTTGATGGGGTAGAATTGGTTTTTAATTGTCTATTTCCTACTGAATACGAAGAGGGTAGCAACATAAACAAGAACAAGTCAAAGCTAAACTCAAATGAAAAGAGACGAGATTAATAATTGAAGGCAAAGACAGCTAGACAGAATGGTAACTTAAGCAGAATTGCGGAGACAGCAATTCTACCGCAATGTAAATAACAGCGAAAGTGTGTAAAGTGATGAATTAAGGGCTACTAACGACTATCCTATAGGCTTTTTCATACGATTCTCAAGCATTGGATCAACTCTCTATGCATCAAACTATCTCATTCTCATGTATCTTCCGATTTCATGCATTAGATTCTTTAGTTTACTCATTTCCAAGTAAGGTCTTAAGCATCTTGTTAAGGCAGAAAAATATGGTTTGTACTAGGGAAACGCCTATTCCTAGGTCGTTTCCTGGTTACCTTGAAAGGCTAGCATGATAGTATGACTCTGAACTCTTACTCCTTCCAGAGGTTAGGAGTTCTTTGGACAAAATGGATGGCCAATCGAAATTGCCCGTGGGATGAAGCTTACATACAATCAATGCTTCGAGAGCTATCCTACATGCTTGGTTCACGTTTTTTAGCCTAAAGTGTTGTCATTAGCATGCCCCTAAGTGATTTAGCTACTCATGGATGTAGACAGAACAGAAGTAAGAGAAGAAGTAGACATGCTTAGAAGGAATTTAAAGACAAAACAGTAAGGGAAAGCAGTAGAATGTAAAGGCAAGAAACTGTGAAATGAAGAATTGAGATTTGATTACTTGATTGTTTGATTGACAAAGAAAAGCTTTAAAGCAAATAACAGGAAGACAGAACACAACGAAATAGTCTAATCTAACTACTAGAAAAGAAACAGCAACAAGACAAAGCTGGAAAATGGAAATGAAAAGCAGAAAGCAGTAAAACAAGCTCGAATGTCTCGTTGCAGCCGCCTCGAATGAAGGATGAGAAAGGTCAGCCTTGCTTGGATGAATCCAATCGGGAGAGAAGAAGAATCTCCTCTCCTTCCTATCAGATTATCGATTCCAACAGCTGAGCTTCGCAAACCAGCAGACGGCAAAGGAAAACAGGAGAAAAGATGGACTGCGAGAAGACTTCTACGCTTTCGGATGATGTTTGAACCCTCGACTTTGACCCCTATTTATAGTAATCTGCAGGTGCATTTGGGCCAAGGAGAACCATCAATCTTCAACGTCGTACTTCAGAATGGATGGAGGAGAAAGAACGAATCCCTGAAATCACGGAAATTAACAGAAAAAGATCAGTCAACTTACGGTTTTCACTTGAAACATTGCGGTGTCCGCAATGTTTTCGCAATGCTGTCTCAATGCAGTTTTTTTTCATTCTTTTCCTTCGGTTTTCAACCCTTTCCTTTCCTATTGTACATAAGTCCTAATTTAGCTACCTTCTTCTAATTCTCATATTTAAGCATAGGTTTAGGCTAAATGCTATCAAAAACACCTAAGAGTGAACATCTTTCTAAGCTAATTAAGTCCTAAAAAGGTCACTTTTGGAGACGTAACATGCATCCTTTGGGTAAAGTTGATGACGTTCTAGTTAGAGTAAACGAACTGTACTTTCCTTCGGATTTTTATGTGCTCGAAATGAATGATAAACCATCCCATGTCTCTAAATCAATTCTATTAGGACGACCTTTTATGAAAACTGCAAAAGCTAAAATGGATGTTGATAAAGGTGTCCTGTCTGTTGAGTTTGATGGAGATGTGAATAAGTTTAAAATTTATGAGCTAAAATCGGAGGAATTTGTTGGGAATGTTGATGTTGTTTGCTCTTTATTTGAAAATGATGTTGTCTGTGTGCGGAAGGCACGAGAGAGAAATTTGTGTGATGGTTTTTGCAGGAACGACGAGATTGGGAAGATGTATGAGGCATCTTCCAAGATTGATTATGGATGAGTCGAGAAGGGAGAATTCAGTCGAACAAACGACTTTAAAAAATTTGTGCTTCTCGGAGGCACCCGAGAGATGAACTGTTATTTATGTTTTTAGTTTATTGCTTTTGTTGGTTAAGTAGTTTAAATTAGTTTGTTTGTGTTGTTTTTTGTCTTTTTAGGAGAATAAAGAGAAGAGTTGACAGAGTTGGCCCGAAAATGGAAGAAATGCCACTTCTCATTCCTCACCAACCTCGTAAAGATCAGGGAAGTTTCGTTTTTCCCTTTTTAATTTTGCACATATGATGGTTGAAGCTTTGAGGACAATGCTTTCTTCGAAGGTTGGGGGTGGATTTTGGAGTGTCGGGATTTCGTGTGTAGTCGTTGAGCTGGAGTAAATTTTGAATTTGAAGTGCTTGGGACTCTGTTTGCATGCTCTCTGATTATGATAATCTAGGAAATGTTTTTAGAATCTTCGTATTTGCATATCTAGATTAGCATGAAGTCATTTGCACCGATTAGGTCCATTTTAAAAAAAATTAATTTTTTTTGTTGTTACTCCCTTGCGTCTATCGTGCACTTAGCAACTTCTCTTAGACTCCGTAGGCTTAGATTGACCGCATGTTAGATGAATTCTTGTTGTCACCGCGAAAGCCACCCCTAGGGAAGCTTGTTGCATGAGAGTTTGTAATAGGGTAATCGAGTTAGCAAAGCTATTTAGCCTAAAATTAAAAAAAAAAAAAAAAAAAAAAAAAAGCAAAAACTTGTGTTTGAAAGAAAAATTTCTCCTGAGGCGCTCCTTCTTCTTAAGTGCGCATTAAAGAAGTGAGCATTAGTCCTGAAAAATGTGAAGCTTAAGGCCTAAGCTTGACATGTTAGGCTTCTCGGGGAAGAAAAAAAATAATAATAATGTGTTGGGTTCAAAGAACCAAGAATAAAGAGTACAAAGTACTCAAAAGAAAGAGAAAGAGAAAATGTTTTAGGCCTCTTAATTTGTTGCTCTCTCTTATGTATAAAGCTATTAGACTGTTCTTCAATGCTAGAAGTAGGGGAAAACGAGATGAAATGTAGCATGTTGTTTTTCCGAGCTTGCATGGTTTAGGAGAGGTTGTCTATCACACACACACGTAAGGGAGTAATAATAAATTTTTGATATGTTCATTGATTAAGTGCATGCGATCGATTGCTTACTTGTTTATGTAAATGCCTTGATTCTTACAGCATCGAGATTTGAGTTAGAAGCATGCGTGTATAGTCCTTAGAGTCGAATTTGAAGTTTACCTTGCCCGAGGACTAGCAAGATTTAGGTTGGGGGTATTTTGATAACTCTAATTTAGAGCTATTGTTTACTCCCTAATTATAGCTAAAAACCATGCGTAATGATGATTAAATGGCCTTATTGTAGGTTATTCGTGGTGGAGAGCTCGAGAAGTTCAATGACGTGTTTTGATGCTAAAAGGAGCATTTTAAGGCTTTGGGATGAACCAGACAAATAAGAGGACAAAAAGAAGCAAGTTGTGGCAATTAAGTAAAGAGAAGGTGCAAAAATTGGCAAAAAAACCTGAGAGCAAAAGCTGCAGACTGATGCACAGCCAGATGTCCGACATTAAAAGCAGAAGGCACCATTCCCGTCATTAAAGGTCCAAGAGGCCAGCTGATGCACAGCACCATATCTGACAATTAAAAGTCTAATGTCCGACATTAAAAGAAGCAGGCACCATGCCCTCATTGCACAACCACAAATGCCCGTCAATAAAAGTCCAAAAAAAGCTCGTCATTCAAAGTCTAAAAAAAGCGTTGTTTCATTTTTTGTCCGTTCGTAGCGTCTCGACGCTGCCTATAGCGTCTCGACGCTAAGACAAGTATAAAAAACATATTTTCCCGATTTTAGGGCATTCTATCTCCGTTTTGGGCTCGAGATTGACGATTTTTCACCATTTTTGGAGCTCTTCTTCTCCATTTGGGCTTTATGAGAGCAAGAACCTCCGCGGATTCTTGGAGGAGCTTCTTATCCATAGAAACCTTTTGGTATTTATGCTTTATTAGTTAGTTGAGGGATTGATTTCTATTGTAATTAGGTGAGATTTGTGTTCTAATGAATGTTTAGCATGTTTGTATGAACTCTTGCATCTCTTTCCTGTATTGAGAACGAATGGCATGCCTTTCTAATTAGGATTGACGCCCATAATTGTCACGCATGTTAGTCGGCTAGCATTGATTCCCGATTAGTTTTAATGCAAGTGGCGAGGGTGTAATCGTGCCTAATCAATTTGAGTGTATGTGACGGATGGGGGTATGAATTGTTTATCGTATCGCGGTGGGCTCAAGGTTAAGAGAGAAATCGAATTAGTTTTAGGATTAATTCGTCGCGATGTTACCCAATACTGTTGTCTGATTAATTTAGGACTAATCACCTTGAATTGATTAAGAAGCATGTTTAATTAGAATTATCTGTTTCTAATTAATTCTTCGGGGTGTTTGTATTGGGGTCGAGCAAACATTTCGCGTGCATAAACATTTCGGCTAATTTCTATGTTTGTCGATGAACTAAAATACAATAGAGCAATCCCGATACTTTCTATTTAAGCATACTTGTCAAATTCATATTTTTCGTTTTATTTTTCCGTTAGCGCTATTTCTTACAAGTTTAGCACTTTTTTCAGACAAAATCCTCCATTATTTTTATCATTGCAAATTCAATTTAATTAAGTAAAGGTTATAGATTGCTCCCTTTGGATTGACTCCATTGCCACTAGCTGCAAAGCTTAGTGTGTTCGGATTATAAATATTATTTTGGCGGGCTTCGACAACCCGAAATTAATAGGACATTCAAAAATCCTATTACCAATGACTTTCAGAGGACAATACTTTGACCATGGCACAATTTGAGATATCTAAGAAGATGAGAGCGACAGTCAAACATGATTGTCGTGGTTGAGAAACATGTTCACTCAATTTATGAAAAATAAAGGTAATATTTGGGTGCGAAATGGTGAGATATAAAAGACGACCGATGAGACGCCGATAAATGAAGGGATCCTTCAAAAGTGGCCAATAAGAAGCATATAAATCGAGCTTTGGATCCATGGGCAATGGGACAGGCTTGCAACCAAGAAAACTAAGATGATGGATCGAGAAAGTTTAAGACTAAGATGATGGAACCAAAGGCCGCAACGGAAGCGATTTAGGGATCTTCGGCACTCCAAATGCATCAAGCAAAAGCCTAGGCGATTGCACAACTATCACATAGCTGAAGTGTGCAATCACTTAGCTTAAAGGAAGCTGACCGGTAAAAGCCACAGAGAAAGGCCACCGGTAAAGGCCACCGGTAAGCTTGCACCAGTAAGCTTATACTTGTAAGCTTGCACCGGTAAGCTTACACTGGTAAACAGTAAGCTTACACCAGTAAAACTTACATCGGTAAGCTTGCACCGGTAAAACTTACACTGGTAAGTGGTAAGTAAGATTTTTGAATGTCCTACTATTTATCGGGGTGTCGAGTCCCGCCAAAATAACATTTATAATACTTAAACTATTAAGCTAACTTGTAGCTAATGGTAACGGGTCGATCCGCAGGGAACCTAAATTATTGTCTCTTAACTAATTTCTATTTGTCTTTCTAATTAAAACAATAAAATAAAGCGATAAAAAGGGAGGATGTTAAGGGAAAACTAAACTAAGCAGAAAATTAAACTAACGAAAAATTAAATAGGGAAAAATAAAGAACGGAAAAATAAATGTAACATGTACTTCTAATTCGAGGGATCGGAATTTTCTTGATGCGCTTAGATCATAGGGATTCTAATCATGCTTAGCCATTGTATCTCATGCACGCGAAATGTTTGCTCGTCTCCGTAAGAAACATCCCAATGAATTAATTAGAGGCGTAAATTCTAATTAAACATGCTCTTTAATTAATCCAAGTTGATCAAGCCTAAATTGATTAAAGAACAGTAACTGGTAGCATCGCGACGAATTACTCCTAAGACTAATTCGATTTTTCCCTTTACCTTAAGTCTATCGTGAAAACAGTAATTAATTCATACCTCTAACAGTCACTTAGGCTCGAATTAATTAGTCACGCTTAGACCCTTGTTACTTGGCGATTGAGGCAATTATACGTCTTAATCTTTAACGGTAAAACATGCATAGGAACTAGGGTGTGAATCCTAATTAGGCTACACTTGTTATTGCGATACAAGCCAAGGAATAGAATGCAAGAAATCATGCAATTCCAAGCTAGAAATTCAAACAAACCCTCACTAAGCATCAAGATTATCCCTAAACCTCAAATTAGAGCACTTACCTTAGTTGCCCGTTATGAGAATCTAGAGAAATTAGCAAGAATAAAGCTCCAATGTATTAAAATGGGGAAGAAATGAGTTTTGAGCTAAAAAACCAAGCTCTACAACAATGGAGGAAAAGGGGAAAAGGGAGAAGATGAACGGGTTTGACTTAAATTCGGAAAAGTTGGCATTTATACCCAAATCTGCGTCAGGCTAGCGCCTAGGCGCTGCGCACAGGGCAATCGAGGAATGCGCGCGCATAGCGACAGCGCCTAGGCGCTATGCTCTCGGGTCTGGAGGAATGTCGGGCGCCAAGACGCTGCGCACAGGGGTCTGGGAGGTTCTCTGGCGCCAAGGCGCTGGGCCTTCTTGTCTGGGAGGTTCTCCGGCGCCAAGGCGCTGCGCGCCAGCGCCTAAGCGCTGGGCTCTCGGGTTTGGCCCCCCAATTTTCATCTTTTGCACCTCCAAGCTCTACTTGGCTTCTCTCTTTAACCCGAACATTCTCGAAGCTTCTAAATCACCCGAAATAGCTCAGAAACTCATACCGCGAAACACATGTAATAAGGCAAATTAACTAATATTAAGCACGACATTTAGCTGGATTTAAGGCTATAATAATAGCTCTATTTTAGAGCTATCAGTAAGCTTACACAGTCGCTCAACTCACGCGAAACTCACCGGTAAATGGCACCGGTAAAAGGCACCGATAAACCATACCGATAAGCTCACAAAGTGCTATCACATAACGCTCACCAGGCACCAGTAACCATTACCGGTAAACTGCACCGGTAAACCTCACCGGTAAATTTTACCAAGCAGGCTAAAAACCAAAAGGAAAAATGTACCTTTGATTGAATTTGTCTTCTCGTCTCTGCAACAACCTCCTCTGCAAAATCCATGGAAGCTATCTGCACTCGAACAAATCGAGGACCACCCATAGAGTAATCCCGCTATCCTCAGGCCTAGCAACGGAGTAGTGGGACTCCTCTATGAGAGAGGTTTCGGGGAAGAGATGGAGGAAGAAGAATGAACTTCTATCACATAGAAATCAATCTTCTCATTTCATCTTCAAACTGAAGGTAGCTGGAGAAGATCATTGTTCAACCTTTGAGCAAGTTAATCAAATGAACAACAACTTCCTTTGCTTGAAGGAAATAACTTCACCCTTCATCAACATGAAGATTTCATTTTCGAAAAAAATGAAACAACCATCCATTTCCTTGAAGAAGAACCTCCTCTTCCAAATTGAAGCCAAAATGAAGAAGTCCATAATTCAACCTTTGACCATGTTCATCAAGTATGAACAATTCTTCATTCCATTCATCAAAAATGAACAAAAGCTTCAATCAAAACTCATCCGAAGGAGAGAGAGGAGAGAGAGCTTGCTTCACCAAGAAGCTAAAACTCTTACTTTTCCTTAACTCATCCAAAATGAATTAATGAAGTTTAAAGATAAACTTACACATGTCACACAGGCAACAAAAGTTATGTAATAATATAATATTTATTTAAAAATTAATTCAAAATTAATCTTAAATATATATATATATATATAAATCTGTTTTATTAATTAATTAAACATTTTAATTAATAAAACATAAAACATAACTTAATTAATTAAACAATTTAATTAAATAATATTATTTAATTCAATATCAAATATTGATTAAATAATAAGGTTTATTCTGATTTTCCCAAACCGACTTTTGGCACATGAATCCCTATTCATGTTTTAGACTGTTCCCATATTTAAATCATATTTAAATATGTCTACCTTCATTTCCAAAACCGAATTTGAATCAATTCAAATTCTTTTTCTCTCACATTGTTGAACGACTTTATTCGAGCTAGTCAGGAGAACCTAAAGGACCTACAGATCATGAGCTTCAACGATACGAGATTAAATAGCTAAACCCTTTAGCCTAGCTAATCGTCATTCGTTAACCTCCGAAGACTCCACTAAAGTCCAAGGGTTGAACTCTCCTCACTGTAGACATGTTACGTCATCTTGATATAACTATCATCAACAAGTCGATCCTTCACAGGTCGTTCGTAATCACAACGGGTCATTTATACCGTTTAACCCCTGCATTACATCTTGTTTCTTAGGTACCACTGACATCTCTATTGAACAATTGATTTGTGGTCCAACCAAAAAATCAGATCTCTCTCAGAACATGAGAGGAAGGGCCCTTGTTCAAGACCTGGGGTCAGCTCTTTAGGGAACAACCTCTCTACTAACCCTTAAAGTGGGTAGGAGTGAATTTCATCTCGCAAAACTATGCCCCCAGTTACGTATTCGATCTTATCCCCAAGATAGTAGGCTTATTGAGTCGGTAGTCTGGCCACTCTCACCCGTACAAGTCAAAGGATAAGGTCGAATAAACAGGAGTTCATAGCGAGCTCAGGTTTGAGATCGAGTTACCTAAGTCATCATATGTAAAAGTCGGTCTTTACAGTAAACGGTGTTATAAAGAAAGAGAGACTTGATACTTGGTTCAGTCTTATGCAAACTCGTTGCGCATGACGCACTCACTCGCACATCCCCGTGTGAAACGATTCAGATCACATCGTTTTGTACAATACAAAGTGAGTTGCATCCAATAATGTTACCAGGATAAGGTACCCAATCTTATCCATATACTATAGACCGTTTTGGCTGTCTACTTGAACTTGATCCACATTCATGTCATACATGAAGTTCATGTACTCACAATGTCGCCATGGGTGTTTATTATTGGCATAGGTTAATAAAAACACAAAACACTAAAATCAATAACAACTTTATTGAAGATAGAATATTCATTCAAACAGTTTACAAACTACAAGTTTTATGACATAAAACCCCAACATAAGAAAATACGAGCCCAAATCCTTGAGTTTAAAATAAGTATTGAGAGTAGTCTTCAAAGTATTAATTGTTGAAATATATGAGCCAGTGACGATGATTTCATCAACATAGACAATGATGACAACGAATGATTCCATCCTCGAGTAAATAATGAATAAAAGAATAGAAAGAGATGAGAGAGAAGAAGAAAGAGAGAAAAAAAGAAGAGCAAAAGTTGAGAGAGAAGAAGAAAAAGAGAAAAAGAGAAGAGCAAGAGTTGAGAGAGGATTTTAAGAAGAGATCTGAGAGGGAAGAAGAAAGAGAGAAACAATTAAGCATAGACAATATAAAAAGTGAGATCCAATCTATACAGTGTCACAATTGAAGCTAAAGCTTGATGAATTATTGAACAAGAATCCTTACTTGGTAACTAACATCCTTGGAAGACAGAATATTCCTTATAAAACACTTGAAGACTTCAACACTTCTAAAAGCTGAAGTTTCAACATCGAAAACAAGTTGTGAAGCCCTCGAGATAAATTTACATTGTTGTGAGAGAGAATCATATATTAAAGATTGGAATCTTACATTAGAGATTGTAATTAACACTCATACAAATCAATACAAGTTCATTTACACGTATCAAATTTATTTTCTGAAATCTCGTGTGAACAACAACCATAAAATATTTTTTTGAACAAAACTGATGTTATAAACCTAGATTAATTCGTTGGGTGTTATTACTTCAGGAATTTGATTTAGAATTCAAAGATAAGAAAGGGTATGACAATGCGACTTTTGACCTCATTTTTCTAGAATTGAATTGTCTGCTTTATTGCATGAACAATTAGCTATGTTAGACTCTTGTATTGATGAGTAATTGTATGTCATTGCCCAGGTTGACAATGATGTTGAACCTTGATTGGCCGTTTTTTTGCGAATTATCTAGACTCTAATTTTGTATGCTAACCGACAAAAGTGCCTAAATTTTTACATGATGTCAGAAATTGCATGTGGGACGACCTTGTGCTGTATAGACATTGGTTAGATGAAATGCTTAGAAAGTGTGTTGCTGAGAAGTACAAATTTTTTTGGCACTTTGTCATTCCTCGAAATATGGGGTCACTTCGGTAATCAACAGACTGTCGCAAAGGTATTTCAATCGGTCTATTGCGGGTCAGTCAACGAACTACTGCAAAAGTATTTCAATCGGGCTATTACGCGCCATATGTTTTTTTAAGGATGCTTACCTATTTTATAAAGCATGTGACGAGTGCCAAAGGACGGGAAACATTGGTAGAAAAGATGAAATGCCCATTATGTACATTTTAGAAAATTGAATTGTTGGATGTATGGGGATATATATTATGGGTTATTTTCCACCCTCTTCGGGTAATTTATATATTTTGGTGGCAATTGACCATGTGTCTAAATGGGGTAGAAGCCATCGCATGTTCCCACAATGACGCTCAAATGGTTCTCAAGTTTTTGCGAAAGCATATTTTTACCCGATTTGGTACACCTAGAGCTTTGATTAGTGATGACGGCTCGTATTTTATTAATAAGCTAATGACTTCCATGCTAGCTAAGTATAATTTTAAACATAAAATTGCTACACCTCACTACCCTTAATCTAATGGTCAAGCAGAAAGTTCGAATCGAGAAATTAAGAGCATTCTTGAGAAGGTAGTGAAACCACATAGAAAAGATTGGTCACCTAATTTGGACGAAGCACTTTGGACATACAAAACAACTTTTAAAAACCCCCTTAGGCCTATCTCTATATAGATCGGAATTCGGCAAGGTTTGTCATTTTCCACTCGAATTGGAAAACAAAGATTTTTGGACAATTGATAAGGATCAACCAACCAATCAAGCTCAATCAAATGTTATGCTCATATCCAACCCAATCATTGAGCTAAAAGACTTCTAGAAGCCTTGAATTGTCATTTACAAACTAAGATGTTCACACATGGTGAAAGGTTGCAACCGATCAAGCTTGCTAAGATACTTATTCATCCAAGAGTCATTTGGAATCTAGAAATCCATATTCATCCACATGCATTATATATCATTTAAATTCATGTATTTTTATTTAGGGAAAAAATCAATTTATACCCCTAAACTTTGAGGGTTGTATCAATTAAAACCCTAAACTAACAATTGTATCAATTTAAACCCTGAACTATCATAAATGTATCAATTTACACCTTCTGTTAGATTTTATTTGAAAAAAACTAATTTAAACGGGTGGAGACTTATGATTTTAACAATTAAACCCATAAACTTTCATAAATGAATGAATTCTATGAAAGTTTAAGAATTTAATTAATAAATTACAAGTCTCCACATATGTAAAAACTTACATTTTTATATTAGAGGGTGTAAATTGATACACTTATGAAAGTTTAAGGTTTAAATTGATACAATTGTTAGTTTAGGGTTTTAATTGATACAACCCTCAAAGTTTAGGGGTATAAACTGATTTTTTCCCTTTTATTTACTATGGTTCATGTATATGAATTTGAAGGATTATGGGCTAAATTTAGTCTACTTAGCTGAAGGGTTGTGTCATTTCATTATGTCCTTTCAATTAGTAGAAATAAGGTTAGTTGTTGTAATTCACATTTGGAATGGAAGTTGAATGATATATCATATTGAGTTTAGTCTCTCTCAAGCTTTATGCTTTCTTTGCATTCTTGTGTTTAGAATGCATGTTTAGGACTTTCAATCTAGTTTGATCAACTAGATTATCGAGAGTTCGAAATCTTGAAGATAGGAACAAGTTCGCCTTTCTTCTTGATCATGGATCATTTTTCCAAGTAAAAATTTGTTTAGCTTTCTTGAGGTTGTTCTATCATCTAGATTTAGGAAGTGTTAACTTTTTTGATCGAAGGATTCTTGCTTCAACATAAGTTTAGATCTTTGGGCTGAGGGATAGGGTTGCCTTTTCAAATTGGACAATAGTAGAATTATTAAGGTATCATTTGCCATTAAGTTCATACAAGCAACTTAATACACATATCGACCAAATAGCAAACTGTGGAGTAGTCTAGTGATATGACACAAAGAAGAAAAATCAATCTTAAGTGGGCATACACCCTAATCATTCATAATCTCCCAATAAAATTCTGAAATATAAATCTTTTACTTCCACCTAATGCTTTTATCCTCATGGAGCGCAATAATTTCCTATCAAAAAACATCATGAAAGATAAATAACAAAATTGTTCTTGGAAACCAACAATTTCGAAATATAACTTACCACAAGATTTAAATGAATTGGAACACATCCATCAGGAGCGCGAGCGGTAACATAGTTATACCCACGACCACCTTTCGAAGCACCATAACTGTCAAGAAAGATCAAGAATAGAAGTTATCTTTTTTAATGTGACATTGTACTTCATGACTATCGAAAACTGCATCACTCTCGCAAGTCGTTGCAGCCTAAGAATACAAAAATAAGGAAAGTTATCGGAATAGAAAACTAGTAGAGACCACTCAAGACAAATCAAACTTGCAATCGAATTACAAGAAAACTTTCCAATTACAAATAATCTCATTGATTGAATAATCTTGTAAAGATCTCGAAAAAACTAATCTCATTGTGTTAAAATCAGCACGTGACTTTAAATCTCCACAGCCAATCAAATAATAACAACAAATCTATTTGTTGTGTGAACCTCAATGAGCCACATCGCCTCTTTTCATCTCTCTTGTTTTGCTGTTTCAGGTTTCTCTCTCTCCAATTTCTCGGGCTTCAGAAATGCAAGATCCAGAAAAGAAAGACAAAAAACAATATGTGGAGAAAAATGGAGCAAGAAGAGAGAATAGAAGAAGATGACAATGTGTTTATAGTGGTTCAGCAACGAGGCCTACATCCACTCTCGAACAGGTAGCTGATGATTTATTTCTTCATTCCAAAACAGTATAATATTCTCACAAATCTAACTTCTCTATTCCAGATTTTCTCTCTCAACTATTACAAGTGAGAAGGAGTATTTATGATGGAGAAGATAAGCTCTGTTACAGAAACTGAAATTAGTTTGTAACTTTAAAACTAATTTCTGTTTCTATTTCAAAGGAAAACAAATTAACTCTCTTTCTTCTTTGTCTGTTTTGAGTGATAGGTTTTATTTTGTTCACAAACTTTACAAAATCTCCACCTTGAACAAAACAAAACAAAAAAAAGCTCCAGCTACCAGTCTTCTTTCTCGTACGCTTCAGTCAAGTGAGTCTTCAACCCTTAGAAGGTTAAGACAATACTCAAATTTAGAACGAGTTACAACTTTCGTTAGAACATCTGTTGCGTTCTCTTCTGATTTAACTTTCAAAATGCATATGCTTCCTCTGTCAATGATGTCTCTGATAAAATGTAATTTTACATCGACATGCTTAGTCCTTTCATTACATTGCTGATTTTTTGTTAGATGAATGGCACTTTGATTATCACATAGCACATTCACCACTTCTTGATTGAATCCTAGTTCACCAATTAGTCCTTGTAGCCATAGAGCTTCTTTTACAGCTTCTGTTGCAGCAATAAACTCTGCTTCCGTGGTAGATAGGGCTACCACAGATTGCAAATTTGATTTCCAACTGATTACATTACCTCCAAATAGGAAGGTATAACCCGTTAGTGATCTCCTCTTGTCTAGATCACCAGCATAGTCAGAATCGACATAGCCAAGTAGCTCCATACTCAACCTTTTAGGGGTTTTATAGAGAAGCCCTATTTTAGTAGTTCCAACTAGGTACCTTAGTACCCATTTCACAGCTTCCCAATGAGATTTTCCAGGATTTCCCATATATCGGCTAACTAGACTTGACCAATATGCCAAGTCTGGTCTTGTGCATACCATTAGGTACATCAAGCTCTCGGTAGCATTAGAGTAAGGCACTCTCTCCATTAATTTTCTATCTTCCTCATCTTTAGGAGAGTCCTTTGTTGATAGTTTGAAATGTGGTGTCAGGGGCATGCTAACTGCCTTAGCATTTGACATATTAAATCTCTTTAATACCCTTTTTGTATATTCCTCTTGGCAAACAAATAATTTGCCAACTTCTCTTTTTCTAGTAATCTCCATTCCCAAAATCCTTTTAGCAGTACCAAGGTCCTTCATATCAAATTCTTTTCTAAGCAATTGTTTTATTTTCAGTAATTCTAGAGGATCTTTCCCAACAAGTAGCATGTCATCGACATATAAAAGAAGATATATTTTATCACTGCTGCTAGTTTCTTTATAGTAAACACATGGGTCATATAGACTTCTCTTGAAATTAATTTTGATGACATAGTCATCAAAACGCTTGTACCAACACCTCGGTGACTGTTTTAGCCCATATAAGGACCTTTTTAGTAGACAAACAAGTCCTTTGCTCTTGCCCTTTTCAAACCCAGGGGGTTGAGCCATGTAGATAGTTTCCTCCAAATTTCCATGGAGAAAAGCAGTTGTCACGTCCATTTGCTCAAGTTCTAGGTCTAGGCAGGCAACAATAGCAAGGATGATTCTAATGGATGTGTGTTTGACAACTGGAGAGAAGATTTCATTGTAGTCCACTCCTTCTTTTTGGGTAAAGCCCTTGGCTACCAATCTAGCCTTGAACTTTATAGTCTTTTGATCCTCTCCTCCCATTTTTCTTTTGTAGACCCATTTGCAAGGTACTACCTTCTGACTTGGTGGCAAATAAACCAGCTCCCAAGTTTGATTTTTATGAAGAGAATTCATCTCCTCATCCATAGCTTTCTCCCAATTAGATGAATCTTTAGATTTCATAGCCTCTTCAAAAGTTCTTGGCTCATCTTCTTCAATTTTATCCACTGAATTAAAAGCATAAGCTGCAAAATCAGCTTGAGCAAACCTCGAGGGAGGTCTCACTGTCCTTCTTTGTCTATCTCTAGTGAGAGAATAGTTTGTCAAGTCACTCTCTTGATTTTCAACAGCCTCTTCTTCAAGATCAACTATTGTTTCTTGACTTTCCAACTGTGGAGAGTCACTTTCAGTGGGCTGTAAATTAGTATCAACTTCCTTCTTAAAAAGCTCCACCTTAGAACTACAACTTTCCTTATCTTCAAGAACTTTATTGGAGGATTCAACCCCATTTGAATTCATATAGAATTCTGATTCTCTAAAAACAACATCTCTAGAAACAATAGTCCGGTTAGCATTGAAGTCCCATAGCTTGTACCCCTTAGTTCCTTCAGGATACCCAAGGAACATGCATTTAATGACTCTTGGTTGCACTTTCCCTTGTCTCACATGAACAAAAGCAATGCATCCAAAAAATTTTAGATTAGAAAGATTAGGTGACTTACCTGTTGATAACTCCATTTTGGAGCTATTAAATACTTCCTAATTGTAGCTAAAGTCCGCGTTTAATTTGTTAATATATCTCGTTTGTAGGAGAAATGCGGCAAAGAGCTCGTGCGTCCGTTGGACCCGTTCGAGAGCTAAAAGTGGAGTTTTAATGCCCCGGGAGTGCATCGGGAAAGGGGAAGTTGATCCGTGAAGAAACGGGCCAAAACCGCCTAGGAGAGGCAATTTTCCAGCCCCCAAACCCGAGAGCCAGCATCGAGACGCTGGCTCGACGCCGCAAAAACCCGAGAGCTAGCGTCGAGTGATAGCGTCGAGACGCTAGCTCGACGCTGCCCAAGCGTCGAGACTCTGCTTGGCATCGAGACGCTCCGGAGGAGGCGCGCGCAGGAAAATCATCGGGCAAGCGTCGCGACGCCATCGCGAGGCGCGCGCGGATTAATTAGGGCGCAGCGTCGAGACGCTGGCCTAGCGTCTCGACGCTACGTCGATTACAGAAGCTGTAAAGACGGTTTCTGCGCATTTTGGAGGGGATCCGAGACATTTTTGGCGATTTCTTCTTCTTCTTCCTCTCGTTTTTCTTAGTTTTCTTTAAGCTCCGCCATTGTTGGCATGTTAGAGAGCTTCCTCCCTCTTGTAACTTGTTGATGACGCCTTCCAAGGCCAACGTTGGAGCGGAATTGACAACCCGTTCCATGGACGGCTAAGGTAAGGGTGAACGGTTTGGGGATTGTTTAGGGAATTTTTGTTAGACGTTTTGGTTCTGATAATTTACACTTTGAATGCATATTGGTGGCTGTTTATTTGCATTTGTCCATCTTGCTTAATCCAACGCGCATGTTAGATTTCGACGATTGACACTCGAGTTTTCTTGCATGTTGTGTATGTTAAAGAGTAGCGATGCCGTGCCTCTCACTGCTCGACTAAGTAACACAGATAGATAAAACTAAATCGGAGTATCGAGTCGCGTAGGATAGTTGTTGATTGCATACAGCGTTTGCGGGCAATCTACTAGCAATTAGATTTCACGCTTGAATGTTCGTCGCGGTTAGCTAGTGACTGTCTAGAATTAACTTAGGGCCGATCACCTTAATGCAATTTTGGATAACGTATAATCGGAACTGTGTGGTCTGATTAATATCTATGGAGCCGGCTACCTTGGGGCTTCTCGGGTAGTCGTCCGTGTGTAACATAAACTGTACACCATGAATTTTGTATTAAATGATGAACCGAAATTGTCTAGCAATTAATCCCGAAACTCCCAAACCGTGCACGCGTTTTTCTACTTGTTATTCTTCCGTTAGCGCTTTATTGCTTTCCTTGCATGCTAAACAAATCCCCCGTTACAAAACCAATCAATTAATTAATTCCCAATTTTAATAGTAATTTTAATCACACCTTCTCCTTGGATCGACCCTGTTACCACTGGCTGCAAAGCCTTGTTTATAGGCTTATAAATCGTATTTTGGCAAGCCTCGACAACTTGAGATTAGGAAGATATTCAAAACTCTTCGCACCACCTGTCCATTTTTCTTCTGCTGTTTTGAGATCTATGGAGGTGCATGGGCACCTATTGATAGTATAAGGGCTGTTGCCACAGCTTCGGCCCAGAAATTTTCAACAACTTTTGCTTCTGACAACATACAACGAACTCTTTCCATAATAGTTCTATTCATACGCTCTGCCACACCATTTTGTTGAGGTGTGTAAGTAACGGTCTTGTGTCTAGTGATGCCATTCTCAATACAAAAGTTATTAAACTGATTTCCCAAGAATTCTAAGCCATTGTCAGTTCGCAAGTACTTTATCTTTCTATCAGTTTGAGTCTCAACTCTAGTTTTCCATTCTTTAAACTTTTCAAAGGTTTGATCCTTAGTTTTAAGAAGGAAAGTCCAAACTTTTCTAGAAAAATCATCAACTAAAGATAGAAAATACCTTGATCCTCCCCAAGATGGAGTTTTATTTGGCCCCCATAGATCAGCATGAATGTAGTTCAATATGGCTGTTGTAGTGTGTTCTCCTTTGGAGAATTTCATTCTCTTTGCCTTTCCATAGACACAATGTTCACAGAAATTGAGTCTTTTGGTTCCATGTGTTTTAATCAACCCTTGTTTCATCAATTCTTGCAAACCTTTCTCACTAATATGAGATAGCCTTCGATGCCAAAGTTCAATATCCTCTGAATTTTCGGCTTGTGCAACTTCAGCATATTTAGTACATACAACATTCTTTAGGACATAAAGCCCATTCTGTTTTTCTCCAGAGAACACAAATCTATTAGATTTTCAGATTTCAAAACAACCATTCTTTCCATGGTATGTGCAGCCTTGATCATCTAACATTCCCAATGATATTAAATTTCTTCTCAATTTAGGAACATGTCTTACTTCCCTTAGGAGAACTTCTCTGTTGTCTTGAAGTTTCAGCACCACTGAGCCTATTCCCACGATTTCGCAACCATGGTTATCTCCCATAAAAAACGAACCTCCTTCCCAAGATTTGTAATTAACAAACCATTGCTTTGAAGGAGGCATGTGATAGGTACACCCTGAGTCCAAGACCCAGTCTTCCTTTTCCACATTAGTTTCAATGGCTTTTTCCTCAGTGGCAGCAAGTACTTCAGAGTACTCATAACCTTCTTCACCAACAAAAGCTTCTCCTTTACTATGTTCCTTTCCTTTTCCAAAGTCTCTTCTTCTTTCGGGGCAATTTCTTTTGAAATGTCCCTCCTTGTGACAAATATAGCATTTTAGGACTGTCTTCCCCTTTTGATTCTTATGATATCGATTGAAACCCTTTTTCTTGAAAGATTGTTTTCCTTTAATGAACAAAGATTCATTATTTCCACTACCTTTAGGTTCTGTTTGCAGCTCTAACTCTTTGCATTTCAATGCTGAAATTACTGTATTAGAAGTAACTGAATCTCTTCCATATTTCATGGCAATCTTCACATCTTTGTAACTTTCTGTCAAAGAGTTGATTAAGATAGCTGCCTCACTTTCACTGCTTAGTTTCTCTTCATTTTGATTAAACTCATTTGTCAACTTTTTGAACTCATCAAGATTGGCATCTAAAGATTTGGATGAACTCATTTTGAAAGTAAACAATTTTTCTCTTACATAAATCTTGCTTGAAAGATCTTTTCTTTCATATAGGGACAGTAGTTTTCCCCATATTCCATAAGCTGTGGTTTCATCTTCTACTTGCCTTAGAACTTTGTCTGAAACTTTTAAAACCAGAGCACTATACCCAGTCTCTTCAATTGTCTTCTTTTCTTCATCTGTGACACTGGCAGGAAATGTCTTTGGATCACTCAAGGAAAGAAGAGCCTTTTGTGACATCAAAACTGCTTTAATTTTCTTTGACCATAGTCTAAAGTTTCCTTGTCTACTGTATTTTTCAACTTCATATTTTGCTACAGCCATTTGAAAAAATTCTTGATGAGTTCTTGATTGGTTCTTGATTGGTTCTTGATGGGTTCTTGATTAACCAAGCTCTGATACCAGTTGTTAAAATCAGCACGTGACTTTAAATCTCCACAACCAATCAAATAATAACAACAAATCTATTTGTTGTGTGAACCTCAATGAGCCACATCGCCTCTTTTCATCTCTCTTGTTTTGTTGTTTCAGGTTTCTCTCTCTCCAATTTCTCGGGCTTCAGAAATGCAAGATCCAGAAAAGAAAGACAAAAAACAATATGTGGAGAAAAATGGAGCAAGAAGAGAGAATAGAAGAAGATGACAATGTGTTTATAGTGGTTCAGCAACGAGGCCTACATCCACTCTCGAACAGGTAGCTGATGATTTATTTCTTCATTCCAAAACAGTATAATATTCTCACAGATCTAACTTCTCTATTCCAGATTTTCTCTCTCAACTATTACAAGTGAGAAGGAGTATTTATGATGGAGAAGATAAGCTCTGTTACAGAAACTGAAATTAGTTTGTAACTTTAAAACTAATTTCTGTTTCTGTTTCAAAGGAAAACAAATTAACTCTCTGCTTTCTTCTTTGTCTCTTTTGAGTGATAGGTTTTATTTTGTTCACAAACTTTACACATTGATTGAATAATCTTGTAAAGATCTCGAAAAAACTAATCATAACTTCCCAAATAGAAATATGAGATATTATTGCAATTCCCAACCAAAACAACAAGTTGACCAAGAAACTAATCATAACTTCCCAAATAGAAATATGAGATATTATTGCAATTCCCAATCAAAACAACAAGTTGACCAAGAACAAAGGATTAACGATGAAGCCATGGATCTACCTACATATATCTGATACCAAGCAATAAAATATGTAAAGAAAAAAAGAGTGAACCATATCGTTTGATAACTATTTGATTTTTAATTTTTAATTTTTTAAAATTAAGCTTATAAACACTACATCCATCTTATAACTTTATTTGTTTTGTTATCTATTTTCTACCATTGTTTTTGCTACGGGTAACTTCAGTCTCACGTCACCCGCTGACATCATAACCACACCCCGAGGAGTGGGGGCCTGATAAGAGATCTTTTGTGTATAGTTCTCTATGTTCGGGATGTCGAATCCCGTCAAAATAACATTTATAAATCTGATACTACTAAGCTTTGCCGCTAGTGGTAGTCGGGTGTCGAACCACATGGAACCTAAATTATTTTCTCTTAATTAATTTCTACTTGCCTTTAATAAAACTCAAAATAAAATAGTAAAATAAAGGGGGAAATGCTAACGGGGAATTAAACTAAAACAGTAAAATAGCTAACGGAAAAATAAAGAACGAAAAAAATAAATGTAACATGTGCTCCTAATTTGAGGGATAGGGATTTTCTTGATGTGCTTAGATCATAGGGATTCTAATCATTCTTAGTCATTGTATCTCATGCACGCGAAATGTTTGCTCGTCTCCGTAACAAACATCCCAATGAATTAATTAGAGGCGTAAATTTTAATTAAACATGCTCATTAATTAATCCAAGTTGATCAAGTCTAAATTGATTAAAGAACAGTAACGGGTAGCATCGCGACGAATTAACCTGGAGACTAAATCGATTTTTCCTCTTTACCCAAAATCTAACATGAAGGTTAACTAATTTCTACCCCCAACTGTCACTTAGGCTCAAACTAATTACACATGCTCAGATTCGTGTTACCTAGCGATTGAGGCAATTATACGTCCTAATCTCTATCGTGTTACCTAGCGATTGAGGCAATTATACGTCCTAATCTCTAACGGTAAAGCATGCATAAGGACCCGAGCGTCACTCCTAATCAGTTACACAAGCTATTGAGGTGAAGTTCAAGGAAGAAGATACAAGAAATCAAACAATTACAAGCTGGAAAATTCATACAAACCCTCACTAAGCATCAAGATTGATGGAGCGTTTTACCCAGAGGACGCGATTTTGGACCGATGATACTCTAATTTCATCAATTTAACGAATAGAAAACATGCTCAAAAGACGGAATTAAGAAATTAGAAATACATACCTTTGTAGTTCTAATTTTTCTTCGCGTTCCGCCGGTCGTTCCTCGTCACGAACTCTTTTGGCCTCTTCTCTTAAACGCCCCGAGGACCACCCGAGGTAGTCCCGCTATCTTCGGCGCCGAACAACGGAGTTGTGGGACTCCGAAAAGAAGAGAAAAGAAAAGAAATAGAAAAGGAAGAGAGAGAAGGAGAACTGAAGGCAAATGAGTAATGAAGTTTTGAAAAAAACTGAACTTCAAAAGTTCAATTTTTTTTTTTAAATTTCAGCTTCGTGTACCCCTGGACTTTAGCAAGCCAAAATCAATCACCCTTCTCTTAATTTTCCTATCCTTCTTTATATATAGCCCATCCATTTCTTAACCCTTAAGAAAGCCAAAAAAAATATATATATATATATATATATATAATAATTATTATTATTATTTAAAAATAATAATAATAATGTTATTTATTAAGCTTTTAATAAATAAAAAATATATATATATATATATATAATTATTAATTAAATATCAAATATTAATTAAATAATATGGCTAAACCCAGTTTTCCGAAAACCGACTTTTTTACACTTGAATCCTATTCATGTTTTAGGCCATACTCATATTTAAATCATATTTAAATATGTCCATCATTCTTCCACAAACCGAATTTGAACAATTCAAATTCTTTTTTTTTATAATTTCTCTTATACTGTTGCACGACGTTATCCGAGCTAGCCAAGAGAACCTAAAGAACCTACAGATCATGAGCTCCAACGATACGAGATTATCCGATCAAAACTCTTTCAACCGAACTAACCAACATTCGTTAACCCCTGGAGACTCCACTTTAGTCTGAGGGTTGAACTCTCCTCACTGTAGATATATTATGTCCTCTGATATAACCGTCATGGGTAAGTCGATCATTCACAGGTGTCTGTTATCACAGCTAGGTCTTTTAAACCGTTTAACCTCTGTGATACCTCTTGTTCCTTAAGTACCACTGACGCCTCTAATGAACATTTGATCTGTGATCCAATCATCAGATCGGAATCCTCTTCACACGGAAGAGGATGAGGCCTCAATGTTCAAGCCCCGGAGTCAGCTATTAAGGGAACACCTTTCTACTAAACCCTAATGAGGGTAGGAGTGAATTCCATCTTGCCACACTATGTCCCCAACTACCTATTCGAGTTTATCCCCAAGTTGGTAGGCTTATTGAGCGGGCAACCTGCCACTCTCATCCATACAAGTCTAAGGATACTCTCGAATAAGCAGGAGTTCATAGTAAGCTCAGGATTAAGAACGAGTTACCTTAGGTCATCAAAAGTGATAAAGTCGGTCTCACCAGTAAACGACGTTATAAAGAGAAAGCGACTTTATCGTGGTTCTGTCTAATGCAAACTCTTTGCATAGGACGCTTCCGCTCGTACATCTCCATGTGAAACGATTCGGATCACATCGTTTTGTACAATACAAAGCGGGTCGCATCCTATAGTGTTACCAGAATAAGGTACCCAGCCTTATCCTTATACTATAGACCGTTTTGACTGACTACTTGAGCTTGACCCACAATCATGTCATACATGAAGCAAACACGTTTTGGTACAGGTTAATGCAAACACGTTTCACTATATTCAATAAACACCTTTACTGAATAAACTTCAATAACTCTTTATTGCATTAGACATATTACATTTACAACGTTTACAAACCACGAGTGTTAGGACATAAAACCCAACAAACTCCCACTTGGACTAACATGTCAGTGAGACGAATGCTGGTCAGGAATACAAAGTATCTCCCACTGTCCTATCTAGCAGCTCCCAACCCCAGACTCTCCAGGTGTCTCTCAAACACTTTAGTCGTGAGAGACTTTGTAAACGGATCAACAACATTGTGCTCCGAGGAAATCTGTGTGACGATCACATCTCCTCGTGGCACTATCTCCCTGATAAGGTTATATTTCCGCTCGATATGCTTCTCGCGCTTATGACTCCGAGGTTCTTTAGAATTTGCCACAGCATCACTGTTATCATAATAAAGTGTGATGGGCAAATTCATATTTGGAACAACTTCCAAATCTGTCAAGAACTTCCTGAGCCATACTGCTTCCTCCGCTGCTTCACAAGCTGCGATGTATTAAACTTCCATGGTGGAGTCAGCAATACAACCTTGCTTGATACTCCTCCACACTATAGCCCTCCGTTAAGAGTGAACATTGATCCTGATGTAGATTTCCGAGAATCTATATCAGTCTGAAAATCAGAGTCAGTGTATCCTTTCAGGATCATATCCTTAGGCCCATACACGAGCACATAGTTCCTCGTTCTCCTAAGATACTTGAGGATATCTTTAACGACGGTCTAGTGATCATATCCTGGATTAGACTGGTACCTACTGACAATTCTGACTGCAAAGCAGATGTCAGGTCTAGTGCATAACATAGCATACATCAGATTGTCAACTGCAGATGCATACGGAATCAGTCTCATGTCCTCAACCTCTTGAGGTGTCTTAGGAGACTTTTCCTTAGAGAAATAAATTCCATGCCTAAACGGCAGCGAACCTTTCTTGGAATTCTGCATCGAATATCTAGATAACACTTTATCTATATAAGATACCTGAGACAGTGCTAACGTTCTGTTCTTGCGATTCCTTACGATCTGAATCCCAAGAACAAACTGAGCCTCTCCCAAATCTTTCATTTGGAATTGGGTTGCTAGCCACAGTTTTACGTCAGTAAGAACCCCTACATCTTTCCCAATGAGTAGTATATCGTCTACATACAAGACTAAGAAAGCTACTACTTTATTGACAATCTTCTTGTATACACAAGGCTCGTCAATATTCTGTTCAAAGTCATAAGATTTGATCGCAGTATCAAACCTTATATTTCAGGATCTAGATGTCTGTTTCAACCCATAAATGGATCGATTCAGCTTGCAAACGTTTTTGCTCTTGACCCTGAATTATGAACCCCTCTGGTTGGACCATATAGATACTCTCTTCAAGATTGCCATTAAGAAAGACAGTCTTGACATCCATTTGCCAGATTTCATAATCATAAAATGCGGCAATGGACAAGAGTATTCTAATCGACTTTAACATGGCAACATGAGAAAACGTTTCTTCATAGTCCACCCCTTCTCGCTGGGTAAAACCCTTTGCCACAAGTCGGGCCTTAAAGGTTTGCACCTTACCGGCCTGGTCTCGTTTCCTCTTGTAGATCCACTTGCAACTGATGGGTCTTTCACCATCTGGTTGATCTACAAGACTCCAGACCGAATTGAAGTACATAGACTCCATTTTGAGGTCCGTGGCTTTGAGCCACTGATCCTTGTCTACATCTGTCATTGCCTGTTTAAAGGTCAATGGATCCTCAATTCCATCATCAGGTATGACGAATTGAGTCTCAGACAAGCCAATGTAGCGGTCGAGTTGTCTCACATGCCTCCCACTGCATCGAGGCTCTCTCAACTCTTGAGAAGAACCAGCCTGATCAACAACTTTTGTTGATCCCTCTGTAGCTTCCCTGGATAATTCGGACAAAACTATTTTGGTCGAAGGTTGATGATCTCTTATGTGGTCCTCCTCTAAGAACGTGACATTAGTCGACACTAATACCTTGTTCTCTCTTGGATCGTAAAAAAGATCACCCAACGTTTCTTTGGGATAGCCTACAAATAGGCATAATTTTGAACGATGTTCCAGTTTCTTTGGACCGGATACCAGCACGTGTGCTGGACATCCCCAAATTCTGAAGTGACGTAAATTACTTTTACGCCCACTCCATAGCTCATAGGGTGTTTCATAAACACTCTTAGAGGGAACATTGTTTAAAATATAAACTGCAGTCTCTACTGCATATCCCCAAAACGAACTAGGCAGACGAGCATAACTCATCATAGAGCGAACCATGTCCAACAGGGTTCTATTTCTCCTTTCGGATACACCGTTCTGCTGCGGTGTTCCGGGCGCTGAGAGTTGAGATACAATTCCATGTTCTATCATATAGTCCTGGAATCTAGTATCACTATACTCTCCACCTCGATCACATCGATCACATCGGAGTGATTTTATTGATTTACCTAATATGTTCTCAACCTCTGCCTTATACTCAATGAACTTTTCAAGAGTTTCGGACTTACGTTGTATTAGGTAAAGATAGTCGTACCTTGAATAATCGTCAATGAAACTGACGAAATATTCATACCCTCCTCGTGCTTTGACATTCAAAGGACCGCAGAGATCCGAATGCACGATTTCTAGAGGTTCTTTAGACCTATAACCTTTTCCAGTAAAAGGTCGTTTAGTCATCTTGCCATCAAGACATGACTCATATTCTTATGTGCTTAGCTCATAAAATTAAAGTAGAAAACGAATACTTCAAACTGCCAGAAACTAAAACAAATTTTGAAGGGATGCATATCTAAGATCCTACTAAGTTGATATAAAAGAAACCATGGAGCTGACTGCAAAGGTATACCTCACCAAAGAGGTTCCAAATAAACTCAAAGCTAGAAATTCAAAGACCAACTTAAGTTTTAAAAATAGGAATTTAAATTTTTCGTACTTGCCAACAAATGCCTCAGCCACACCGTTGCAAAGCTTTGGTGTTAGACGTGCACCAGCAAGCTCAGGAATAAGGTGAGTGAAGCAAATCACTTCATGAACCTAGCAAAAAAAAACATCAAATATGAATTTTTAATACAAGCATTCATTTATATACTTCCAGCAGAAAAACAGCAAACTTCTTCCATTTCAAAGTTTTATTCCAAAAAGTTTGAAACAAATTCAATGTCCTACATACAAAACTAGTAATTAAGTAATTAACGGAAAGAAACCTATATATTAGTGCCTCTCATTTATATACTGTTCTTAATTTTTCAATTTTCAAGAAATATATGTGTTTGGTAATTAATCGTTTCCTATTTCTTTTCTTTTTCTTTCTTTCATTGGTAAGAAATAATCCCAAAATTAGGCCTTTTACAATACAAAGACAGGAACCAAAAACATTTCATCCAAAAATTATATAAAAGCATATTTTCATATGTTTAACTTTCACAAATTTATAACAAAATGTATATATCATATGCTCTAATTACTTCTCTTCTTCTCCTTCCTAAACTCATAATAATCCTCAACAATTTTATCTATAGTTTTATGCTTCAAATCCTCAATCAATGCCTTCAAAACCTGTTCATTAGAAAACTAATTTTAATTAACAAACTTGTATGCATAAATCAATAATCAAGAGTTTTGAGTTTATTAAAAATAAAAAAAAATAAAAAAATTCATGGTGTGTTTTACCATCTCAACGATGCTCCGTAAAACGTCGTTCAAATCCTTCCCCTCGCATGCTCCGTAAAAATCATTTTGGAAACATGATATCCAAAATCTCCCTCACCAATCCCCCTCCCCCAGCAACAACATAAAAGAAAAATGAAGTCTTAATGAATGCAATGGAGACAGTTGGGCTGGAACTTGGAAAACAAAAAATTAATTGTTAAAGATCTACGAATCAACAACCGTACCTTTCCTTTAAAGGCCGACTTCGTTGATTCTTCAAATATGGGGATGAGTTTCTCCGAATCATTTGAAATTGCAAAAAGAATTAACTGGGCACAGAAAAATACAAATGTGTCAAGAATAAAGGAATTCTAGAGCTGAACTTCACAAACAAGAGTTGTTTCAAGGTGATATCCATTTCAAGGAGCATATTCTACACTCTACAATACATGTTTCTTAATTGAACTTTCGGAAATCAATGGTACGCTTTCTCTAGTAAAATTTGTAACTAAAGGAAGTTTATTGGCAAATACAAATTCAGCAATTGCAGACTTGGAAAACTTGTCATCTGTACCAGAAACGAAACTCGGTAAATTAAAATCCAGCCAAAATATATCATATTAGAGAATCGTAATCTTAATGTGATTAATAAAAACAAAAGTAATAATCTAACCAAAGCGGCTCAGTTTTCCAGCCTCCTTCTTAATCAATACCAAGACAAGGCGTTTCGCTGAAGCTTCAATCTGGAAAAGCTTTGCCACTATAGGATTCACAGTTTGGTAAAAGTTGACATCATCTTCCAGTTTTGAAACAGCAGCAAGCTCATCACTCTAAGAGCCTGTCAAATAGCAACACAAGATTATGAAGAAAATAGTAAGCATCCATATATATTTATCCATTATGCCATTTTCATACCTGAAATAATGTTATTGGAAACGAATGATGAATTTCTCTTCCTTTGATTTCATCTTGTATAACATTTTTCCTCATAGATATATTCAGGTAGCTATACATCAAAACCAAGAACTTAGCAATTACATGTCATTCAACATACATACAGGCAATTAATTAAGATTAAACTCAACTAGAGACTAGAAAGTGGAAATCACAAGTAAAAGATAAAAACGATGCTGAATAAACTCACCAAGGCTTCATAACATTCCTTAACCGAGTCCTAGAAAAGTGATTAGGGGCTAGATCAAGCATTTGATGATCTGGTAGCCTAGAAAAATTGATATTGACAGTTCCATTTTCTAAAATCAAACACATTAAACTTTGATTAGGGTTTACAAAAAAAATGCACATCAAGCTTCGATGAAAGAGATATTCCAACAAACAAGTTAGAATATGAGAGGACGAAGGATGGAAGCAAAAATATAAATATAAAAACAAAAATTGTATTTCTTTCTTGAGTACATATGTTAAGTTTGACAAATTAATTGTACTTTATTATTAGAAATTTCTTCATTTGAGCCTTCATTTGGGTCTTCAAAGGCTTCAATAACACGAATAAATAACAAAAAATCCTTACCTTCCACAACCTTCAGCTTCAGTTTACGCCTGCTGTGGGAGAAACATAACAGTTTGCGTTCGGCAGCCTGTCTGCATTGGAGAGTCGTCGCCACCATTGTGTTCGAGATCCGCCGCCGCCTAGTTCGTGAACCTTGACTCGTTCGTGACAGCAAGTTGAGCCGCATTCGTGACCAGATTGCAACCGTCGCTGCCACCTTCGTTGAAGTCCCTTTGCCGCCAGATTTTTTGATGAACAATTCAGCTGCTGCAAAAATTGTTACCCCCATAGCCGTGTTCGTTTCAACTCGTGCCGACAAATTTTCAGGTTCGATAAAATCAGAGATAGATCCAATTGAGAGTTTCAACCCTCCGTCAACAGCTTCAAACGATTCTGTCACCACCATCAACGGCCGTCGTCGCCAAGGTGGAAGTTTGTCATCAATCGCCGCTAAAAGGAAGAAGTATCGGGCAAAGATGAAAAATGAAGTTCATTTTCGAAGTTTGAGGTTAGGGATGAATCAAAACGACGTCATTTTTATTCAGACTTTTGAAGGCCTGTTCGTATCAAAACGACGTCGTTTTGATTCAGATTTTAGATGATGGTTTATAACCATCATTATACGTTTAATTTTCGAAAATAATTTTTTTTTTGTCATTTTCATTGCTTCGATGACGGTTTTAAACCGCCATCAAAGGAGTCTTATAATGGCGGTGTAAAACCGCCATTACATATTTAATTTCCGGAAAAAAAAATCTCTCAAAATAAGCGCCTTTTCCAAAAACCGTCATCTTAGAGTCTACTTTATTTTGTAACTGTCATCGTAAGTGGAATTTGTTGTAGTGACCGACTTTTTCATATGATGACCTAGGTAACTCGATCTCAATCATGAGCTCGCTATGAACTCCTGTTTATTCGAAAGTATCCTTTGATTCGCACGGGTGAGGGTGGTCAGATCGCCGACTTAATAAGCCTACCATCTTGGGGATAAACTCGAATAGGTAGCTAGGGACATAGTATAGCAAGACAGAATTCACTCCTACCTGCTTTCAGAGATAGTATAGAGATTGTTCCCTTAATAGCTGACTCCAGGTCTTGAACATTGGGTCCATCCTCTCCTAATCAGAGAGGGATATGATCTGCTGATTGGATCACCGATCAAATGTTCATTAGAGGTGTCAGTGGTACTTAAGGAACAAGATGTAATACAGGGGTTAAACGGTATAAATGACCCGTTGTGATTACAAACGTCCTGTGAAGGATCGACTCGCCTATGATGGTTATATCAAGAGGACAGAAAATATCTACAGTGAGGAAAGTTCAGCCCCTGGATTTTAGTGGAGTCTTCGGGGGTTTACGAATGTTGATTAGGTCGGTTAAAGGGTTTAACCGGGTAATTTTGGATCGTAGTAGCTCATGATCGGTAGGTTCTTTAGGTTCTCCTAGTTAGCTCGAATAAAGTAGTGTAGCAATGCAAAAGGAATGAATCTAGAGAAATCCAAATTCGGCTTTAAGGACGAGGTTAGTTTTCGGAAAACCGGGATTAGTTTTATTATTGAATTAATATTTGATATTAATTTAAATAATAAAAGAATTAATTAAATTGTTTAATTAATTAAATATTTATTATTATATATTTATTTATTTACAAAATTAATTTTGAATTAATTTTAAAATAAATATTAAAATAATAATTTATAAAGTTAATGGGTTTCAAGATGCTTTGTTGAACACCTATTAATGGATGACTATTCCTTTGGCTTAATGAGTAAGCTATTTTTTCCTTTGGGTATTAAAAGAAAATTCTTCATTTTGATGAAGACTAATGGAAAATTTGAAATCTGATTTCTTCTTTTCTCTAAAAAAAAAAAAAAAAAAAAAAAAAGCATTTCTTCAATTGTTGAAGTTTAATGAAAAATTGAAAAATCAGAATTCTTCTTTCCTCTCCAAAGAAACTTCTTCAAACGTTGAAGATTGTTGAAAGATGCAAAATTGGAAGCTTGGAGAAATAAAGTGTTCATATTAGTTTTGAGATTTTCTTGGTGATGGTCTTGGAGAAGACAATTGTTGTCTTGCTCAAACCCTCCATCTCACACTCTAAAAAACTCCATAATTATTTTCATCTTCTCCAACTCTTCTACTAAGCCCGAGGATAGATGGGACTCCTCTAAGGGTGGTCCTCGACGTGTTCGTGATCAGACTGAGCTTCAGAGGATTTTGCAGAGGTGGTTGTTGCGGAGACGAGAAGACAAACAGAAAAAATGTAAGTTTTTCTCTGTTTCAAGTCTCGATAATATTTACCGGTGAGACTTATCGGTGTTGTTTACCGGTGAAGCTTACCGGCTGATATTTACCGGTGCCTTGGCCAACACCATGAGATAGCGCTTGGCGCGCTGTTCGGTCGATATTTACTGGTCAGGATTATCAGTCTATCTTTTACCGAAGCAGCAGACCAGTAATGTTTACCGGTTTACCGGTGTAAGCTTGTGAAGCTTACCGGTCCGGTTTACCGATGGTAGCTTATCGGTCTGGTTGTACCGATACGAATTTACTGGTGTTGATTTATTCGTGTGGTTTACCGGTCAGCCTTTTCGATTGACTTTTACCGGTCGATTTGTGCAGTGTGTGAAATAGCTATTTGATAGCTATGTGATCACATTTCCTTTGTTGCTTATTGATTGTTGAAGATCCTCAGCCAGTTTAGGCTTTTTTCCGCTGCGCCTCTGGTTATTTTAAGACCTTAGTTTCATCATTGCATACTTGAAAAAGGCTTCCAAAAGGATGAAGAAATGGGTCGATCAGAAGCGTCGGCCTCTAGAGTTCCAAGCGGGAGACAAAGTTCTGATCAACCTGTGAACAGAGCAGTTTTGATTTAGAGGAAATCGCTACCACCGCCTGGTGAGGAAATATGAAGGGTGAGTTGAAGTAATCAACAAAGTCGAGTTCAATTACCTACATGGATGAAAATTCATCATGTCATTCATGTAAGTAACTTGAAGTCCTGCCACCCCGACCTAGATGATACAAAGCGCAACGACGTGTCAAGACCTCCAGTCACTATGAAGAGTACCGTCGAAAAAGAATTTGAAGAGATTCTAGTTGAGCGGACACGTAGAGTGGGAAGACCGTGGTGGGATATCCAAGAGTTCCCTGTGAAGTGGAAGAGATTCCCTGAGGCTTGTTGCGCAATTTAGTGCAATGCAAAACCGCAAGTGTACGAGTTAAGTTTTAATATAGTGTATGTAAATACGAGTATCGTCCTCAGGATTGGTTTTCTAGTTCACTTAAGTACCGCGAATACAATCACTCAATTTTATTTAGAGAAATAAAGTGATAGAAGATAAGATTAAAACAAAATATAAATATAAAATAAAAAGATGAAGAACAACAAGAAGAGAGATATCTTAGGGGTTGATTTCACCCATTAGATCAATAAATCAATTAATTAAAGACTAAGAATCATGCATTAAATCATAAGTCAGGAAGTCATAGATAAAAACTGCATCTTTCGAATACAATTAAATCTCATGCAAAATTATAAAACAAACATATTTTTTTAGCTTTTAATAACATGCAAGGCATTACAACCCTTCATTTAACAACCTCTAAAGGAGTACCGATCAATTTCTTGTCAGAAACCCCTTCAGTCATGCAATTAAGTTATAGTCTAAATTACAATTTATTAGTGTAAATTTAGACCAATTAAACAAATAATCTGTGATCAAGAGATTATAAGCATTAAGCACATAAAAACATGAATGAAAATAAAAACAATCAATCAAAACATTTAAATTAATCAAAACATCAGTCTAATGGTTACATCAATCCCTAAGATAAATGAGTTTACCTAATCATTTTTTACGTTACAAAATATAAACTCAAAATTAAACCCATAGCGAAACTACAAATTAAAAGGGAAGAAGAAATAAAACTAGTGTCAATATTTCTACGTTCCAGCTGCAATCTCCACAATCCCGAGCATGTAATTTCCTTCTTTTTGCTCCCAAAAATCTCCTCTGACTCTTAAAATTATGTATTTTCGAAATTGGGAATTACTCTCCAAATTGGCTCCCCAAAAACTCCTAAAAAAGATGTATTTATATGGCAAAATATGGCAAAAATCGTCTAAAAGACAAATAAGGCAAATCTGGAGGGCTACAATCAGCTGCGGTGCATCTCCATGGGCTCTGATGCAAGTGCGGAGGTAGAAATTTGATCAGAATTGGAATGGGATTTATTGAATATATAAAAGTTTGCAGAAAAAGGATTAAAATCATAGTATGCCATGTTGGTGGAGCAAAGGCTTGAGATTTAACATCTGCATGTTCCTCCGCTTGAGTTTGAGCTTAGCCTGCGGAAATTTTACATTTTATTTTTGTTTCAGCGTCTAGACGTTGTCCCCTCGGGTTTTTGGCTTATTTTCATCCTTCTCTTAACTTGGGACCTCATATTTGCATCATATTAGCTTATTTTTCATCATATAGCTTCTAAAAGCTCCACTTTGCTCCAAATGCTCGATATCGATAAAATAATCAAATATAAACGTGAAATTAACCGTGTAAGTCTCTAAACTAGCATAAAATAGGTTCTAAACATAGTTCATTTTGTGAGCTATCAAGGCTGAGATCAGTTGGGAACGCACTGAAGACCTGAACGCGCGGAAGACAGCTGCCGAACGGATCGCTAAGTTCGAGTAGAGTCAGATGACAGGGACGTCAACCATTTAAGTGGGGGAGAATGCCACGGCCATGCTTGTCCAAGGCATGTTGCCTGTGGTTGCATGCCCATGACAACCTCTTTCACAATTGCTTTCATCATTTACTTTTCATGTCGCACTTTATTTACTTTTCATGTCGCACTTTATTTTGTATGATCACTCACCAGTTTTCATGTGGAAGGGTGACCGAGTTGATTTCTTCCAAAATATACTATAGAGGGAACAAGACTAGTCGTCAAATCCACCTACCAAGAGTTGTATGATAACATAGTCTTTGTTGTTCCCTTATTGCGTGCAGCCTACAACACAAATATTTTAAACAAGATTCCCGACCCTTCTCTCTGACCCCGTTTTCTTAAACTGTTTTCTCGAGAACGGGAGTGGAGGTTCCGTGAGACACCAGTTGTGCCAGCGGCTTTCGATTTTGTTTTGGCTGACTTGCTTGCGAGCTAGAGCAAGTGTCGCACGACCGTGCTTTGAGTCCTGAAGAAAGCCCGATCGTGACACACAACACCATATCCGACATTAAGAGTCAGAAATGCCCGACATTAAAAGCAGCAGGCAAAATGCCCGTCATTAAAAGTCCAAAAAGGCGCTTTCTCCTTTTTTTTTGGTCCGTTCATAGCGTCGAGACGCTTCCTATAGCGTCTCAACGCTACTCTGAAGTATAAAATGTATTATTTTTTTCCGATTTTTAGGTCATTCTATCTTCGTTTTGGGCTCAGGATTGACGATTTCTCTCAAGATTTTGAGATTTTCTCTCTATTTTCTTGTATGAGCTCTCAACCCATTGTTGTTTAGCTTGATTTTTACAACGAGCACCTAAGGTAAGTGCTCTAATTTGAGGTTAGAGATTGATGTGTTGATGTTTGTAAATGAGATTTGAGCTTAATTTCTACTTAGTCTCTTTATTCATAAGCATTCCTTCTCATGAGCATATTTGATTAGCATCTTCTCCTATTTAGATTGACACTCTAATGGAATTTGTATGCTATATTGTTATAGATTAGGATGCGGTTGTCTCTCTTAATCAAAAGTAACATAAGTTTAATTATGTCTACATAAGCATGGCCATGCTCATTCTAGTTGCATAATAGGCTTTGGGGAAGGGACTAATCAGGCCATTTGGTAGAGTTTTCAATCAATTGGTATGTCGCAATGTTACCTGTCACTGATGATCAAATCGATATGGAACGATCGCCCTCAGTTGAATTGATTATCAAGTTTAATTAGGATTCGTCAAGTCTTAATTAATTATCTTGGGTTATTTATTCCTGGTATGGGCAAGTAATTTGCGTGTTTGTGATATTTTGACTGAGTCATGAGAGCATCAATGATCTGAATTACATCAATAGTCAATCTCGATCCCTTAAATTAGGAGCACGTGTTACAATTCTATTTTCTGTTATTTAATTTTTCGTTAGTTAATTTTCTGCATGTCTAATTAGTTTTATTTAAGCAAGCTCCCCCCGTTTTACTTTCGAGTAATAATTAAAGCAAATAGAAATTAATTAGGAGAAATTAACTCAAGGTTCCCTGTGGATCAACCTGACTACCGCTATCTACAAGTTAGATAAGCTAGTCAGTTTATAAATATTAATTTGACAGGCCTCGACAACTCGTTGACCATGAAGGTTTAAGAAATCTTTTCTGAAAAGAAATCTTAAAGAATGCATCTACAAATCAATGAGTTCATTTTCAAAAAGCAAAAGCAAAAGATTTACAAGTAGTAAAGGTTCATTTATGAAATGAATTTGATCACTAGATTTTTTAATGTAAAGTTTGATAAAAGTATACAAATTTATGACTTTGAATAAATATTAATGATATTGTATAGACAAGAAAATCATTAAGTGGAATTTTCTCATATTTTATCTGGATGACTTATTAATCATTGTGAATGATGTAAGATTCCAATCCAACATAAATGTTGACTACCTAACCAATTCCAGGTGAATGATGTAAATTACTGGGTATGTCCTACAAATAGATATTTTGATGACAAAATGTTATCTATTTCTCACACATCTTATATTGACAAGATTGTTGTCAAGTATATAATGTAGTACTTCAAAAATGATAATGTATCATTCTTACCTGAAGTTTATCTTGTCTAAGGAATAGTATTCTCAGACACCTCAAAATGTTGAAAACATAAGATTGACTATCTGCGTTTGAGTGGGAGAAAATCTAATGTACACATGAGATATAACATTTGACAGTAAATTGGTTAGCGTATATTAGTTAACCCAATGGTATGACCATTGCGTGGAAAACTGAAATATTTTTTCTCAAAATATCTTTGGATAGTGAGAAATTATAATTTTGTGTATGGGGTTAAAGATTTGATCTTTACGAGATGCACTTGCTTTGACAAAGATTTGATCTTTACGTTTGAGTGGTAGAACTTAATATACAAGTTAATATTTTTTATGAAGTAATAAAAGAACTTGTATATAGCTAAAATAGTCTCATATTGATCTGAACGACGTTCAAGATATGATTAAGTCTACGACACTTTATTAAGATAAAGTAGTGGTCTAATGGCTAAAATTAAAGAACTGAGAAACCACCAATGTATAAGGTATCATGCTGAGAGAAAAAATATCATGGTAGGGACCACGATGACTTTTAGTTGACAGTCGTTTTGATCTATATAAAAAGACTCTTCAGGCTAAATTGTTTAAGGATCACCTAGAATGTCTAGGATTATGAGACATGGTGGGTGTAGAGTATGTCCTAGGATACATGTCTCACCAGCTTTAGTGGAAGTGGGAGATTGTTAGGATTTATACCCTAAAGCCTCGTAATTAATTAATAATTATTTGATATTATTTTATTATTATTAGCTGCAATTTATAATATTCATTATATATAGAAATCCAAGGTTATTAGTGTAATCTTGAACACTATGTAGTTGATATACGGGAGGATCATATTCAAGGAATAACCTAAATAGTCTATAGTATATGGATAAGGTTGGGTGTCTTATCCTAGTAACACTATTGATACGGCCCACTTTGTAATTGTTACAAATTATTTTATCCAAATCATTCATGTAGAGACATGTGAGTGGGGGTATCCTATACAATGAGTTTGTATAAGATTGGACCACGAAATATATAATCTCTCTTTATAAATCCGTTATTTGAGAAGATTAATAGTTCACAGGATTATCATATGTGACTCGATCTTAATCATGAGTGAGTTATGAACTTCTGCCTATGAGGGATCGTCCTTTGATATGTATGAGTGAGAATGATCTTTATAGTCGATTCAATAAGCCTACCATTTTTGGGACTTGACCAAATGGGGAGCTGAGAACATAAGTTTCACAAGATGGAATTCACTCCTTCTCATATCGGGAAAGTAGATGAGTAGTTCCCTTAAGTGCTGATTTCGGGACTTGAGCAATGGGGCCCCACCCTCTCACTGGCCTGACAGGGACTTGGTTTATGCTTGGATCATAAACTGGTTGTTCATTAGAGAATCAATGGTACTTAAGGTGTAAGATGTAATTACAGGAGTAAAACGGAATTTTGACCCAACTGTAATTACGAACAACTCGTGAATGATCAACTTGCATGTAATGGTTATATCCATGGACACAACTTGGCTTACAGTGCATAAGAGTGCAACTTTAGGCCTATAGTGGAGTGACCTAGAGTGTTAATGAATGAAAGTTAATTAATTAAAGAGTTTAATATTTAATTTTGTATCATTGGTGCTTATAAATCTGTAGGTCCATAAGGTCCCCTTGCTAGCTCATAGTAACACTAAAAAGATCAATTTAGTTGAAAGAAAAATTTGAAATATTCAAATTAATATTTAATATATTTGATATATTAAATATGGAAGAGAAAAATATATTTATTGTATTTGATACATTAAATATTAGAGGGAATAGTTTATGTATTAGATACATTAATATTGAAAACTATATATACATATGAAATTTGGATGAGATTCAAATTGTTTAAATGTATATTATAAAAGATTAATTTTATGATATTTGAATTTGATTCAAATAAATATAAAACACATATTTTAATATACTAGATATTAAAATGTATTTTATTAAATAAAATCAATTCCTAAAATCCCTATAAATAGGACACTTAGGTTTAGTCAAAAGGTTGGCCAAAAATACTACTCAGTTTCCCTACGCAGAGAATTGTTCTCTCAAAACTCCATTCTTTCAAGGAGACTTCCACAAGCTCTTGGTCCCGTGTTCGAGTCATAGCGAGAAAGATCTCGTGGAAAAAGGAACACAAGAAGTTCATAGTTCTTCAAAGGTATTATATGCTTAACCTTGTATTATAGTTTAATTCTAAATCAATTCAAGTGAACGATTTCAACGTTTCCGCTGCAAGGGTTTGAAAAGTCCATTCCCTTTAGAAGAGTGAGTTAGAAATTCATGAGGGTAAAATGGGAATGGAGAGGTAATGAGAGATGGAAACCAATTTTCAAAATGATCATATATCATAAGCTTTTTTTGAGGAATTATGGTAAAAGACATTTTTTCCACCCTATATTTCATAAATGTCACTAGACGTGAAATATTAAGGCTTTTGCACGACTTGACTTTTGTTCTTTCTAAATTCCTAAAACGCCTTTAAATTTTAAATAAAATGGTAAATTTTTGTGTATTTTATATTTCATATTTAGATTTCTATATTTAACTTTTTATTAAATAAAATTTAAATTATTTTTATTATTTTTATATTGTTCATTAATATTTATTGATTTAATTAACTTTTTCATATTTATCTTATTCACCATTTTTCGAAATTTCAATCAAAATTTGACACATTATGGTAAATTTTATATTCCATATTTAGATTATCATTTAATGTATACTAACTTTTTTTCTTATCTACATTTTGTCGTGAGTCAACATTTTTTTTCTGCCCAACTCCATATCTTGTAATATTTCAACTTTTCTAACATATATGCTTCGTTTATATACTATAATCTAATATATATATTTCGTTTATATACTATAATCCAACATATATATTTCGTTTATATACTATAATCCAGCATATATACTTCGTTTATAGTTTTTCTTCTAATTATTTCCTCTGTCGTAATTCGACTTTAGTTTTGAACTATATAACTCATATTATAAAGAATATCCGACATTTATGAAATATAAACATAAATTGAAACAAGAATATATACTCATATTATTAAATATACACCATGTTTATAAAATATAAACCCTAATTTTTTCTCTCTCTTCCTCTCTTTCCCACACGAACGTCGTTGTTCCTACTTTGTGTCAAGTCGCCCATGAAAAACCCAGAATTTTCGTCGTCGCCTCTGCATTTCACAGTGGATTACTTTTTGCAGGAGTCTCCGATGCATTTCACACTGGATTACTTTTTGTTTGATCTTTTTTGTTTTAAACTAAAAACTTCCTTTCAATGTTATCCAGGAAACAACATTCTTTAAGTCCGCTTTGTTGTAAAAAAAAAACACAGTTATCGATAATGGGCAAATTTTTTGGTGTTCTTCACAGACGAGTCTTCAATGCATTTCACAGTCCGCTTTATTGGTGTTCTTCCCAGACGAATCTGGTGGTATGAGGAGAGAGGAAGGAATCAATTTTCTGGAAAAAAAAATGGATCTATTAGTACTCAAACGGTAAAATGAGTTCAAGAGGTTTTGGAAAAACATGATTCTAGGAGGGTTGTTCAATATTTTAGGATGATATATTTTATGGTTGTTGGAGATTTTATTATAAGTTGATGGAGGATTTAAAAAAAAATAAAGAAAATCTAATTTGGTTAGGTGTGTTGACCGTAAATACTCATATCTATCAGGGTAATTGAAATGAAAACAGTTCACCCCATCCCCTATAATTAAGATAGTTATTGCATGTCAATACATGAGATTCTTTTTCCTTAAAACATCATTTTTCCATTTAATTTATAGGAAAATTATAAAGAATAGCAAAATAAATTAGGCTAATTAACCGTTTAGCTACACTTTTTTGAGTTTGTAAATATAGCAAAATTTCTGAAGAATTTTTCGTTTTTTTTATATTTCTAATTTGCCCATTTTACCATTTTTATTTGGTGTATTGTTACGTCTCCAAAAGTGACCTTTTTAGGACTTATTTATCTTAGAAAGATGTACACTCTTAGGTGTTTTTTATAGGATTTAGCTTAAACCTATGCTTATATATGAGAATTAGAAGAAGGAAGCTAAATTAGAACTTGTGTGCAAAAGGAAAGAAAAAGAATGAAAAAGGAAGTTAAAAGAATGAAAATTGTGCATTGCGGAAACATTGCTAAAACCGCAATGTTTTAAGTGAAATCCGTAAGTTGGCTAACCTTTTTCTGTTGTAATCCGATATTTCAGGGATTCGTTCTTTCTCCTCCATCCATTTTGAAGTACGACGTTGAGGATGGATGGTTCTCCTTGGCCCAATCGCACCTGTAGAACACTATAAAAGGAGGTCAAAGAGGAAGGTTTAATCATCATCCGAAAGCGTAGAAGTCTCTTCGCAGCGCAGTCTTTCCCATTCATTCTCTTCTCCGTCTGTTGGTTTGAGAGGTTCAGCTGTTGGAGTCGACAATCTGATAGGAAGGAGAGAAGATTCATCCAAGCAAGGCTTACCTTTTTCTCCCTTCAGCCGAGGCGTTTGCGACGAGGCGATCAAGCTCACTTTACTTGCTTTCTATCTTTACTTTTCATTTCCAGCACTGTTTTGTTGTTATTTCTTTTCCATTAGTTAATCCATTCTATTTCGTTGCTTTCTGTCTTTATGTTAGTAACTGTAAGTCTTCATCTGTTCATTCAAACAAGTGAGTAATCAAAGCACAATTCATCATTTCGCACTTCCTCGTATTTCGTTTCTGCCTACTGTTTTGCCTTATTGTTTTGTCTTTAATCTTCTTCTAAGCATGTCTACCTCATCTATTAATTATGTTCTCTTTACATCCATGAGTAGCTAAGTCACATAGGGGCATGCTAATGACAATACTATAGGATAAAAACACGTGAACCAAGCATGTAGGATAGCTCTCGAATGCATTGATTGTATGTAAGCTTCATCCCACGGGCAATTTCGATTGGCCATCCATTTTGTCCAAAGAACTCCTAACCTCTGGAAGGAGTAAGAGTTCAGAGTCATACACTCATGCTAGCCTCTCAAGGTAGCCAGAAAACGACCTAGGAATAGGCGTTTTCCTAGTACAAATCATAACTTACTGCTTTAACAAGATGCTTAAGACCTTACTTGGACATGAGTAAACTAAAGAATCTAATGCATGAAATCGGAAGATACATGAGAATGAGTTAGTTTGATGCATAGTGAGTTGATCCAATGCTTGAGAATCGTGTGAAAATGCCTATAGAGGAGTCGTTAGTAGCCCTTGTTTCTCCATTTTACACACTTTCGCTGTTAGTAACATTGCGGTAAAATTGCTGTTCTCGCAATTCTGCTAAGTTAAAAATTCTGTTTAGCTATTTTCCTCTTCGTTTATTAATCTCTTCTCTTTACATTTGAGTTTATCATTGACTTGCACTTGTTCATGTTGCTATCCTTTATTGATTCATTAGTAATTGAGCATTTTTAAACCAAATCTACCCCATCAAATTCACCCATTCTTGCTTAACAATACACTTCACGAGTAACTAATAATAAATCTCTGTGGGAAAACGAATGAAAAAATACTTACTACTTGCTACAAGATCATGTATGCTTGCATGTTCTGAGTGCTCTCTCTCTCTCTTATTGCTTATTTCTTTTATACATTGAGCACGCAACAAGTTTTTGGCGCCGCTGCCGGGGATTTAGTTTAGTGAAAACGAAGTTTGTTAAGTTAGAAACACAAAGTTTAATATCTATTGGAGCTGATCTATTTTCATTTCTTTTGCAGGTACCATTGGGTTAGTTTATGAATGAACCTTCAAGTAGTGATCTAGAGTTCAATCCCGAGCCTGAGAGATTAGTTAGGGCCAGAAATAGAGCCAAGAAACGTCTCTTTAACCAACCCTCTATACCTCCAACAATTGCTGAAACCGCAGAGTCTCCGCAATTCTATCAAGAAGAAATGGATATACCAGTCCCAAATCCGGTACCTACCACTCGCAATCCCATCGAAATAGCGAATGATAAGAATAGTGCCATTCTTTCCTACCTAGTACCTATGCCTGGGGAGCTAAACCCAAGCATAATCCGCCCTGAAATTACTGCCAACTCATTCGAGTTAAAGCCAGTAATGTTCCAAATGTTGTCCACTGTGGGACAATTCTTTGGAATGGAAAATGAGGACCCCCACAACCATCTTAGAAACTTCCTAGGAGTTAGTGATACCTTTATCATCCCTGGAGTTTCCCAAGAAGCCTTGAGGCTCTACCTCTTCCCTTACTCTTTAAGGGACAAAGCAAAGACGTGGTTAAACTCATTACCCTCTAGATCAGTCCTCAATTGGACAGACTTGGCGGAGAAATTCCTAGTGAAATACTTCCCACCTGATAGGAATTCTACCTTTCGTGATGACATAGTCAAGTTTAAACAAGCTGAGAATGAGTCTCTTCACGAAGCTTGGACAAGGTTCAAGGACCTTCTGCTTAAATGTCCACACCATGGTATTCCATGGTGTATCCAAATAGAGGTCTTTTTCAAAGGATGCAACCCCAGCATCAGACAAGTGTTAAATTCATCTGCTGGAGGTTCCATGCTGTCCAAGAGTTATAACGAAGCCTATGAGATCTTGGAGAAGATCTCAGCATCTCACTGTAGGTGGTCAGATGATCCAATCGAGCCAAGTAGAGCTCAAAATAAGGACGCACTCAATGCCATGAGTAGCCAAATAAGCGCCCTGACCAACCTAGTCAAACAAATGGCTCAAGCAAATCTCCAAACTAGTGTCAACACCGCCACAGCCATGTCAATGGGCACACAACCAAGTCAAGGTGAGACACTTATCTGTGGATTCTGTGGGGAAGGGCGCCTGTATGAACACTGCCCTGGGAATCCAGCCTCAGTCTGCTATGTTGGAAGCCAACAGCAGCCTAGGAACAACCCCTATTCTAACACCTACAATCCTGGTTGGAGGAACCACCCAAACCTTTCATGGGGTGGCCAGCAAAATACTAACCAAGCTCCTAACCAACCAAGACCGAGTGGAACACCTGGTTTCACTCCCCAACATAACCAATCCATGTATCAAAAACCATATAACCAACCAGTAGGGTCTTCTGTAGAAAATCTACTCAAAGAGTACATCGCCAAGAATGATGCTACTCTACAAAGCCAGCAAGCTACCCTCAGGAGCCTAGAGAACCAAATAGGGCAACTAGCCAATGAACTCAAAAGTAGGACCCAAGGTAGACTACCTGCTGACACTGAGGTGCCAAGGAGAGATGGAAAAGAGCAAGTTCAAGCAATTGAACTTAGAAGTGGAAGACCATTGGTGAGCAACACTAAAGAAACCCCAAAGAGAGTAGAGAACAAAGAGTCAAATGCTCCACTGGAATCTCTGCCCAACCATGGTCAACCATCACCAAGCACATCAGGAGCAAGGCTGGAGCCAATCATAGAAGAGATAGAAGAAATTCCAAGGCCTCCACCTATCCTGAGGCGACCTGAAGTGCCTGCATATGTGCCACCACCTCCATTTCCTCGAAGGCTAAAGAAAAAACAAGAACAGGAAGTGCACTTTAACAAATTCTTAGAAATTCTTAAACAAGTGCATGTGAATATTCCTTTTGTAGAAGTTCTACAGTCTATGCCCTCTTATGTAAAGTTTTTAAAGGATATAATCACTAACAAAAAAATTATTGGTGAATTTGAAACAGTGAATCTCACTGAGGAGTGCAGTGCCATACTCCAGAACAAGCTACCCAAGAAGGAGAAGGATCCTGGTTCCTTCACCTTACCAGTAGAGCTAGGAGGCAAGCACGTGGGCAGAGCTCTTTGTGACCTGGGAGCCAGCATAAACCTCATGCCCCTATCACTATTCCGCCAGCTAGGAATAGGAGAAGCACGTCCCACCACTGTCACCTTACAACTCGCAGACAGATCCATAGCCTACCCTGACGGTAAGATTGAGGATATTCTTGTAAAGGTTGACAAGTTTATTTTCCTTGCAGATTTCATCATCCTGGATTATGAAGCAGACAGGGAGGTCCCCATCCTATTAGGCAGACCATTTCTAGCCACAGGTAGGGCCCTGATAGATGTCCAGAAAGGTGAGCTCACTATGAGGGTTCATGATGAGGAGGTTAAATTTAGTGTTTATAAAGCCTTAAGGTACCCCTCTGACTCTGAATCCTGTGCTAGCATGGACATTGTAGATTCACTGATGGAAGAACAGCTGGAGCATGAATTATTAACTAAGCATGCTAATGAATATGTACAATTAGACTTAATTGATTTGAATGTTTCTGAGATAATGGATATACCTGTAGATAAACCACAGCATGTTTGTATAAATAAAGATTTGACTGAAAGATCCCTGAATCCATTAAAGCCATCCATTGAGCATCCACCTGTCCTAGAATTGAAACCTTTACCCACTCACCTCAAGTATGCATATCTAGGAAGTAATGATACTCTGCCTGTGATTATTTCTTCTAAATTGAGTGAAAAGCATGAGGTTGAACTGATATTATTACTTAAGCAGCATAAAAAGGCTATTGCATGGACTATTGCTGACATTAGAGGCATTAGCCCTTCTTACTGCATGCATAAGATAATCTTAGAGGAAGAACATACACCCCGAGTAGATCACCAACGTAGGTTGAACCCCTCTATGAAAGAGGTAGTTAAAAAATAAATCATAAAGTGGTTAGATGCAGGTGTAATCTTCCCTATAGCTAGTAGTCAGTGGGTGAGTCCTATACAATGTGTACCTAAGAAGGGGGGATGACTGTAGTAGTGAATGAGAGCAATGAACTGATTCCAACTAGAACTATTACAGGATGGAGAGTTTGCATGGATTATAGGAAATTGAATAAGGAAACAAAAAAAGACCACTTCCCTCTACCATTCATAGACCAGATGTTAGATAGGATAGCTGGTAGAGCCTACTACTGCTTTCTAGATGGTTATTCAGGATATAACCAAATCACTATAGACCCCAAGGACCAAGAGAAGACCACCTTCACTTGCCCTTTTGGAACATTTGCTTTTCGCAGAATGCCTTTTGGCTTATGCAATGCACCAGCAACGTTCCAAAGGTGCATGTTGGCAATCTTCTCTGACTTAGATGAATCCATGATAGAGATATTTATGGATGACTTCTCAGTCTTTGGTGATTCATTTACAAACTGTTTAGAGAACTTAGGACAAGTCCTGGCTAGGTGTGAGGAGACCAACCTAGTCCTTAATTGGGAAAAGTGCCACTTCATGGTGGAAGAAGGGATAGTCCTAGGTCATAGAGTGTCTAGAGCAGGAGTGGAGGTCGATAGGGCCAAGATTGAAATAATAGAGAAGTTGGTGGAACCTCAGAATGTGAAAGCCATTAGAAGTTTCTTAGGACACGCAGGCTTCTATATAAGGTTCATTAAGAATTTTTCTAAGATCTCCAAGCCCTTGTGTGAGCTTCTAGAGCTGAACAAACCATTCATCTTCTCTAAAGACTGTTTCTTAGCCTGGAAAACCCTTAAGGAAGCACTAGTCGAAGCACCTATTATAGTAGGACCAAATTGGGACCTCCCCTTTGAGATGTTATGTGATGCAAGTGACTATGCTGTAGGGGTTATGTTAGGACAAAAGATTGACAAACTAACACACCCTGTATACTATGCTAGTAAGACGCTTAATGAGGCACAATGTCATTACACAACCACTGAGAAAGAGATGCTAGCTGTGGTGTTTGCATGTGAGAAATTTAGGAATTACATTGTAGGCACTAGAACAATCGTGTATACAGATCACTCTGCACTAAAGTACCTTATGAGGAAGGCTGATGCTAAGCCTAGGTTGATTAGATGGGTATTGCTGCTGCAAGAGTTTGATCTGGACATTAGAGATAAGAAAGGATGTGAAAACGTGGTTGCGGATCATCTTTCCAGATTGCAACATAATTGCGATAACATTGCGGAAACCGCAATTTCTGATGCCTTTATCGATGAGCATGTCTTTGTATTAGCACATCGTGATAACGATGAGGAACCTTGGTTTGCTGACATTGCTAACTTCCTTGCATCGCAGGTACTACCAACTTTCAAGGGAGGCCAAGAGAAGAAGAGGTTCCTGCATGAAGCTAGGAAGTTCATATGGGATGATCCTACACTTTACAAGACGTGTGCAGATGGTTTGCTGAGGAAATGTGTGTCAGCTGCTGAGGCGAAGTCTGTGCTGCAGCACTGCCATACAGCCCCCTATGGTGGACATTTTGGTGGCCAAAGGACAGCTGCAAAGGTGTTCCAGAGTGGCTACTATTGGCCCACGATCTTCAAGGATGCCCACGAATACGCACACAGCTGTGATGAATGCCAGAGAACAGGTAACCTTAGTCGAAAGGATGAGATGCCTCTCACTTACATCTTAGAGTTGGAGCTCTTTGATGTGTGGGGCATTGACTTCATGGGACCATTTCCCCCATCATCAGGTAACCTTTACATACTTGTAGCTGTAGACTATGTGTCTAAATGGGTAGAGGCCATAGCATGTCCAAATAATGATGCCAAAACAGTCATTAAGTTCCTTAATAGGCATATTTTTACTAGGTTTGGTACACCTCGTGCTATAATTAGTGATGAAGGGACACACTTCATTAATAAAGCTATGGAAAAAGTGTTGGCTAAATACAATGTTAGACATAGAGTAGCCACCCCTTATCACCCACATTCGAATGGACAAGCTGAAATTTCAAATAGGGAGATTAAAAACATACTCGAAAAAGTGGTCAAACCCAATAGAAAAGATTGGTCGTTTAAACTCGAGGATGCACTTTGGGCATATAGAACTGCATATAAGACACCCCTAGGTATGTCTCCTTATAGACTTGTGTATGGCAAAGCATGTCACTTACCATTCGAATTGGAAATTAAAGCATTTTGGGCCTTGAAAGAACTGAATTATTGCGTGACCGATGCGGGAACATTGCGGTCTTTGCAATTACATGAGCTTGATGAGCTTAGACATATGTCCTATGAAAATGCTAAAATGTATAAGGAAAAGACTAAGATTTGGCATGATAGTAGACTTAGGATTAAGGACTTTAAGAAAGGCCAGCTTGTCTTGTTATTTAACTCACGTTTGAGATTATTTCAAGGCAAACTTAAGTCCAGATGGTCAGGTCCTTTTGTGATAACTAACGTGTTTGTTCATGGTGCAATCGAGATTAGGAACCTGCAGCAAGGGCAACCGTTCATGGTTAATGGTGCAAGATTGAAGCATTATTATGAGGAAGGAGATGTGAAGACTCTCTCGGCCTTCCTCTTGACTGAAACTTGAAAATAAGAACGAGAGAGGACGAGTGATTACTGTGCTCGTCCATGTGAGGCTATGCCTTAGTTTATTTTTTGCTATTCTTTCGGTTACTGTTTGTGTATATTTTTGTGTGATTTTGATTACGAATTTGATGTTGATTTTATTTCTTTTTATAGGAGATCGATAGAGGGAATCAAGGAGATGAATTCAAAATTGAAAATCGAGGAAGATATTGGGCCAAATCAAAGATTCAGTTGGGAGAAGATTGGAATTTAAACTCAAGAAAATCTCCAACGACCATTTAATTGCGGTAGATTTGCGAAATCCGCAACAGAAATAGCCGTTGGGATTTTCATCATTACTTATAGCCGTTAGAAGCGCTCTGATCCGTACGCTTCCCTCATTCCCTGAACTCCAAGAAAACACTCTCCTTCTTCCTCTGCAATCCCTCTTTCCAGATTCTTACGACTCCACCATGGTGCTAACGAGATCTGAGAGATCTGCATCCAAGAAAAAGGCTGACGACGCTGAGATCGCTGCGAGAGAGGCACTTCTAGCCTTGGCAGACGCTGAGGCCGCGCGAACTGAACGCCTTCCCAAACTTCCTGTTCGCAAGAAGAAGTGGAAGGTAGTGACGGAGATTCCTGCTGGACCATCTGAACCTGCAGGAACGCCCAAGAAGAGAAAGTGGAGTATGGCTGTGGCTGATGCAGCAATCAAGAAGAAGACTCCCTCTGTGGAGAGTCGAGAGAGTGGTCGTCCATCCTACGAGACGGCCAGACAAAGCCATTCGCCATCTCCACCAGCACGAAGCCCTGAACCATCTCCGTCGCCACAGAGCTCTGAACACTCTCCACCACCGCAGAGCCCTGAAGCATCACCCATCTCTCAGACGCCTGAACCTGAAATCCCAGATGCAGAGCATCAAGAATCGGCGCAGGGCGGTGAAGAAGCTGAAGAAGAAGAGGTCTTCTCTCCTTTGAGGGAAGTCAGCCCCGAGAGTCCAGCGCAGAGGGATGATTCGATGGAGGAGACATTGGGGGATTGCCTCCAACAGATCACAACCAAGGCGAGATTGAGAAAGAAAGCCGCCAAGGTTGTCAAGGCCAAACGGCCAAAAACATCGAAGAAGACCAAGAAAAAGAAAGCCAGGGGTGAGCCTTCATCAAAGAAGGTTAGTAGTGAGCCTTCCCCAAAGAAGCTCAAGATCGAGGCTGTTGAATCAGCCAAACCAAAAGACAAGGGGAAAGCCAAGTTGTACCCTGAAGATGAGCCTCAATCTGTGAGGTATGTGTCCTCTGTTGCTGAGTCCAGAGGCACTGAGTTAAGGAAGAGGGACCTGCTGCACGAGAAAGGGTTCCTCGACGCGCTAGCAGACCTGCCGCAATTCTTGCGCGCAGGGATCACAAATCACGGCTGGGAGGAGCTGTGCAGACCACCCATCCCCGCCTACTCCAGCATGGTGTATGATTTCTACGCCAACCTGATGAACCCTGAGGATGGCCTATCCGTGGTCAGAGGAGTCGAGGTAGATTTCTCAGCTAAGGCAATCAATGAAGCCTATGGCCTCAAGGGGCAAAAGCACACTGACTATGCCAGGATCGTTGATGAGCCAACAGAAGCTGTCCTGGAGGAAGCAATTCGGATCATTGGCCAACCTGAGGCAGCATGGACAGTTTCACGCAATGGGAAGCACACCCTGATGAGTGCTACCCTCACAGCCAAGGCAGCTGTCTGGTTTTCCTTCGTGCGGAGGAAGCTGTCCCCAGTAACCCACAAGACCACCATCAACCAAGGCAGATCGCTACTGGTCTATGCGATCATGAGGGGCCTCACAATCAACGTTGGCGAGGTCATTGCAGCCTCAATCGCTGACTGCGCCAAAAAGGGTAAGGGTCCACTTTTCTTTCCTAATACAATTACTAAGCTCTGCTTACGTGCAGGGGTTCCAATCGAGAGGATGGAGAGGCAGCTGGCCTACACGGGGCACCTGGAGGTGCCTACTGCCTTGAGGATGCGAAGGAAGGGGAACATGGAGTTCGAGCTAGATGGCCTGGCTGCTGCTCAGTCTCTGTCAATGGCCTGTCTGATGGATCTGCAAAAGAAGATGGCACAATGGGCCACATATGCGCAGGCAAGGGATAAAGATGTCGCTGACCAATTAGGCTGCATCTTCCCTGAGTTCCCCACGGACCTACTGACTCCATGGGCGCCTCCAAGACCACGGAAGGATGATGATGATGAGGACATCTGAGTGCTAGATTGATAGGCACTTAAGGGAGTATTTATGTTCCCTAAAAGAAAATCAAACTGCTTTTTGTTGAACCATGTGAATTCTGCTGTTTTGAGTAAATTTTGATCTGTTTTTAGTTCTTTATTTTTGTTGTTTAAATTTGCTTATTGTAGTTAGATGGTATCTGAATAGGTGGATTAGTTTAGTTTCCTTTTTGTATAGCTTAAATGACTGGAAAGAGCATGCATAGGGGCCTTGATCACTGATATATCTGTCCTGTATCCATTGCGAAATAATTGCGGAATCCGCAATTTTTATTAGTAAATGCATGTTTTTGACTGACTGTTTAGCTAGGCTGGTTCTGTTTAAATTTTGTCTTTTGTTGCTATCTTGACTACCTTATATAGCTTATCTAAATGCATGCTGGATGAGTGTCATAAGACACCTTTGATAGTTTAAATTAACCTCTTAAAAGTGCTCAGCATGCATAGCTTTAAGTCCTTCCCTGACTGTTTTTATAAATTTCTGCTGCTGTGATGTTTGCTTTTAGAATGTTCTGTCTATGCCTAGGGCTTTTAGATTCTCTTTGTTTTACTCTAGACTAGATGCTTCTAGGACAAGTTTGGGGGTGTGCCATCTCAGACACTCATTGGGGACAATGAGTAGTTTAAGTTTGGGGGAGGCCACTCTAGGCCTAGGAACATTCCTCTCTCCCTTAAAGCATAAGCATTCTTCTTCTCCTTTACAAAAAAAAATGATGAACTGAAAAGAAAAAAAATGAAAAATAGAAAAAGAGGGGTGTCTCTCTTAGGTTGCTGAGTAATCAGTGCCAAGTGTGTAACCCACAAGTGGCATTGCATCAAAAGGCAACCAAAGGAGAGGCTCCACCAAAGTAAGAAAGAAAAAAGGAAGAAGTAGGGAAGAAGAATGTATACCTAGGAGTTGCAACTTTGTGGCTTAGATGTCCTGAATAAAAAGAACTCTGATCCTCAATTAGCTAGGCACAAAGTTGTAGCTTGTAGGGTTGTTTAGGGAGATGAATGTATGTCCAATGTAGTGATGCCAGGGTTTAGGTTGTTCTCTAAATGTACTACTGTCACTGTTAATACTAAGACTGGCATGACTCTAAGGAATCCTAGGTAGCTCAAAAGTAAAAGCTAGAAGCATGTACTGAGTCTAGGGTAAAGCTAGGTAGAATTTGAAACCTTAGGGATAGTTGCACGATATGACAGAAGCAAGTAGATCAGTCGTAGGGAGTTTATGAAACAGCAGGAGTATTAGGCGTGTGAAGTCAGAAGAGGCAAAATAAGAGGGTAGTGTAAACTTAGAAGGGTGTCACAAGACAGCACTGCTATAGATAGGAATTTAGGGGAGTCAGCAAGTGGTTAAAGGGGATGAAACAGCAGCCTAAACAAGTCCTTAGATTGCTCGAGGACGAGCAAAACCTTAAGTTTGGGGGTGTGTTACGTCTCCAAAAGTGACCTTTTTAGGACTTATTTATCTTAGAAAGATGTACACTCTTAGGTGTTTTTGATAGGATTTAGCTTAAACCTATGCTTATATATGAGAATTAGAAGAAGGAAGCTAAATTAGGACTTGTGTGCAAAAGGAAAGAAAAAGAATGAAAAAGGAAGTTAAAAGAATGAAAATTGTGCATTGCGGAAGCATTGCGGAAACATTACTAAAACCGCAATGTTTTAAGTGAAATTCGTAAGTTGGCTAACCTTTTTCTGTTGTAATCCGATATTTCAGGGATTCGTTCTTTCTCCTCCATCCATTTTGAAGTACGACGTTGAGGATGGATGGTTCTCCTTGGCCCAATCGCACCTGCAGAACACTATAAAAGGAGGTCAAAGAGGAAGGTTTAATCATCATCCGAAAGCGTAGAAGTCTCTTCGCAGCGCAGTCTTTCCCATTCATTCTCTTCTCCGTCTGTTGGTTTGAGAGGTTCAGCTGTTGGAGTCGATAATCTGATAGGAAGGAGAGAAGATTCATCTTCTCTCCTGATTGGATTCATCCAAGCAAGGCTTACCTTTTTCTCCCTTCAGCCGAGGCGTTTGCGACGAGGCGATCAAGCTCACTTTACTTGCTTTCTGTCTTTACTTTTCATTTTCAGCACTGTTTTGTTGTTATTTCTTTTCCATTAGTTAATCCATTCTATTTCGTTGCTTTCTGTCTTTATGTTAGTAACTGTAAGTCTTCATCTGTTCATTCAAACAAGTGAGTAATCAAAGCACAATTCATCATTTCGCACTTCCTCGTATTTCGTTTCTGCCTACTGTTTTGCCTTATTGTTTTGTCTTTAATCTTCTTCTAAGCATGTCTACCTCATCTATTAATTCTGTTCTCTTTACATCCATGAGTAGCTAAGTCACATAGGGGCATGCTAATGACAATACTATAGGATAAAAACACGTGAACCAAGCATGTAGGATAGCTCTCGAATGCATTGATTGTATGTAAGCTTCATCCCACGGGCAATTTCGATTGGCCATCCATTTTGTCCAAAGAACTCCTAACCTCTGGAAGGAGTAAGAGTTCAGAGTCATACACTCATGCTAGCCTCTCAAGGTAGCCAGAAAACGACCTAGGAATAGGCGTTTTCTTAGTACAAATCATAACTTACTGCTTTAACAAGATGCTTAAGACCTTACTTGGACATGAGTAAACTAAAGAATCTAATGCATGAAATCAGAAGATACATGAGAATGAGTTAGTTTGATGCATAGTGAGTTGATCCAATGCTTGAGAATCGTGTGAAAATGCCTATAGAGGAGTCGTTAGTAGCCCTTGTTTCTCCATTTTACACACTTTCGCTGTTAGTAACATTGCGGTAAAATTGCTGTTCTCGCAATTCTGCTAAGTTAAAAATTCTGTTTAGCTATTTTCCTCTTCGTTTATTAATCTCTTCTCTTTACATTTGAGTTTATCATTGACTTGCACTTGTTCATGTTGCTATCCTTTATTGATTCATTAGTAATTAGGCATTTTTAAACCAAATCTACCCCATCAAATCCACCCATTCTTGCTTAACAATACACTTCACGAGTAGCTAATAATAAATCTCTATGGGAAAACGAATGAAAAAATACTTACTACTTGCTACAAGATAATGTATGCTTGCATGTTCTGAGTGCTCTCTCTCTCTTATTGCTTATTTCTTTTATACATTGAGCACGCAACATGTATCTGTTATAAAACAGATTTACTTAATATTTGGTGTATCAGTTCTATAACTGATTTACCTTTTATTTGGTGTATCAATTATACAACTGATTTACCTTCTATTTGGTGTATCAGTGACAACTAATGTACCTTATATTTGGTGTATCAGTTGTACGACTTATTTACCTTATATATGGTGTATCAATGACAACTGATTTACCTTATATTTAATGTATCAGTTATATAGCTGATTTACCGTATATTCGATAACCCTTATATTTGGTGTAATAGTTATAAAACTTATTTACTTTATATCTGGTGTAACAGTTGTACAACTGATTTACCTTATATTTGGTAACTTTATATTGGGTGTATTAGTTATAAAATGGATTAACCTTATATTTAGTGTATCAGTTGTACAACTTATTTACCTTATATTTGGTGTATCAAGTGTACATCTGATTTACCTTATATGTGGTGTATCAGTTATATAATTGATTTACCTTATATGTGGTGTATCAGTCATACAATTGATTTACCTTATATGTGGTGTATCATTCATACAATTGATTTACTTTCTATTTGGTCTCTCAGTTACACAACTGATTTACCTTCTATTTTGTATATCAGTGACACCTGATATACCTTATATTTGGTGTATCGGTTGTACAACTGATTTACCTTACATTTGGTGTATCAATTGTACATTTGATTTACCTTATATGTGGTGTTAGTTATACAATTGATTTTACCTTATATGTGGTGTATCAATTATACAATTGACTTACCTTCTATTTGGTGTATCACTTATACAACCGATTTACTTTACATTTGGTGTATCAGTGACACCTGATATACCTTATATTTGGTGTATCAATTGTACAACTGATTTACCTTACATTTGGTGTATCAGTGACACATGATATATCTTATATTTGGTGTATGAGTTGTACAACTGATTTACCTTACTTATATTTGATGTATCAATTGTACATCTGATTTACCTTCTATTGGGTGTATCAGTCATACAACTGATTTACTTTCTATTCGGTGTATCAATGACACTTGATATACCTTACATTTGCTGTATCAGTTGTACAACTGATTTACCTTATATTCGGTGTATCGGTTGTACAATTGATTTACCATATATTTGGTGTATCAGTTATACAATTGATTTACCTTATATGTGGTGTATCAGTCATACAATTGATTTACTTTCTATTTGGTGTATCAATTATAAAACTGAATTACCTTCTATTTGGTGTATCAGTGACACCTAATATATTTGGTGTATCAGTTGTACAACTGATTTACCTTACATTTGGTGTATCAATTGTACATCTGATTTACCTTATATGTGGTGTCAGTTATACAATTGATTTACCTTATATGTGGTGTATTAGTTATAAAATTGATTTACCTTATATTTGGTGTATCAGTTGTACAATTGATTTACCTTATATTAGGTGCATCAATTGTATATTTGATTTACCTTATATATGTGATGTATCAGTTATACAATTGATTTGCCTTATATGTGGTTTATCAGTCATATAATTGATTTACTTTTTATTTGGTGTATCAGTTATACAACTGATTTACCTTCTATTTGGTGTATTAGTGACACTTGATATACCTTATATTTGGTGTATCAATTATACCATTGATTTACCTTACATTTGGTGTATCAATTGTACATCTGATTTACCTTATATGTGGTGTCAGTTATACAATTGATTTACCTTATATGTGCTGTATCAATTATACATATGATTTACCTTCTGTTTGGTGTATCAGTTACACTTGATATACCTTATATTTGATGTATCAGTTGTACAACTGATTTACCTTACATTTGGTGTATCAATGACACTTGATATACCTTATATTTGGTGTATCAGTTGTACAACTAATTTACCTTACATTTTGTGTATAAGTGACACATGATATACCTTATATTCGATGTATCAATTGTACAACTGATTTATCTTATATTTGGTGTATCAGTTGTACATCTGATTTACTTTTTATTTGGTGTATCAGTTATACAACTGATTTACCTTCTATTCGGTGTATCAGTTGTACAACTGATTTATCTTATATTTGGTGCAACAGTTGTACATCTGATTTACTTTCTATTAGGTGTATCAGTTATACAACTGATTTACCTTCTATTCAGTGTATCAATGACATTTGATATACCTTACATTTGGTGTATCAATTGTACAACTGATTTACCTTATATTTGGTGTATCAGTTGTACAACTTATTTACTTCCTATTGGGTGTATCAGTTATACAACTAATTGACCTTTTATTCAATGTATCAGTGACACTTGATATTGATGGAGCAATATACGCAGCGGAAGAGATTTTAGATCGATGATACTCTAATTTCAACAATTTAACAAATAGAAAACATGCTCAAAGGACGGAAATAAGAAATTTAGAATACATACCATTGTAGTTCCAATTTCTTCAAGTTCCGCCGGCCGTTCCACGTCACGATCTCTTCAAGCTCCTTCTCACGAACGCGTCGAGGACCACCCTCGATAGTCCCGCTATCCTCGGCGTCGTGCAACGGAGTTGTGGGACTCCGATTAAGAAAGAAAAGAAAATAAAAAAAAGGAGTGAAGAAGAAGACACCAGCCGAAAACTTCCTTCAAAAACAAATCTCCAAAATGAGATTTGTAAACCTCATTCCATTACCTAGCCAAACATATATAATATATATATAAATAAACACATATAACATATATGTGTCTTACATGCAAAATTTGCATGTAACACACACACACACACATATATATATATATATATATATATTTTATTATTAAATTATAAAAATTAATTCTCAATTAATTTTAAATAATAATAAATATTTTATTAATTAAACTTTTTAATTAATAAAATAGAAGTATTAATTAATTAAACTTTTTAATTAATTAATAGTATTTAATTCAATATCAAATATTAATTAATTAATATGGCTAAATACGATTTTCCGAAAATCGACTTTTTGTACGTGAATCGTATTCATGTTATAGATCATTCTCATATTTAAATCATATTTAAATATGTCCATCATTCTTCCTTAAATTGAATTTGAACAATTCAAATTCTTTTTTTTTCTTCTTTTATTATGTTGCACGACGTTATCCGAGCTAGCAAGGAGAACCTAAAGGACCTACAGATCATGAGCTCCAACGATACGAGATTATCCGGTTAAAACTCTTTTAACCCGAATCAATCAACTTTCGTTAACCCCCATAGACTCCACTATAGTCCGAGGGTTGCACTCTCCTCACTGTAGATATATTATGTCCTCTTGATATAATCGTCATGGGCAAGTCGACCCTTCACAGGTTGTTCGTAATCACAGCTAGGTCGTTTAAACCGTTTAACCCCTGCGTTATGTCTTTGTCCTTTAAGTACCACTGACACCTCTAATGAACAATAGATCAGTGGTCCTACCAACAGATCAATTAACCCTCTCTGATCAGGAGATGGTGAACGCTCATTGTTCAAGCCCCAGAGTCAGCTATTAAGGGAACGACCTATCTACTAACCCTGAAAAGCGGGTTAGGAGTGAACTCCATCTTACTACACTATGTCCCCAGCTACCTATTGGACTTTATCTCTGAGATGATAAGTTATTGAGTCGGCGCTAATGGGTCACTCTCACCCGTACAAGTCTAAGGATGTTGTCTAATAAGCAGGAGTTCATAGTAAGCTCAGGATTAAGATCGAGTTACCTAGGCCATCAGTTTGAAATAGTCGGTCTCTTCAATAAACAGCGTTATAAAGAGAGAGCGAATTTTTCGTGGTTCAGTCTTATGCAAACTCATTGCACAGGACACTCCCGCTCGCACATCTCCATGTGAAACGATTCAGATCACATCGTTTTGTACAATACAAAACGAGCCACATCCAATAGTGTTACCAGGATAAGGTACCCGACCTTATCCATATACTATAGACCGTTTTGACTGTCTACTTGAGCCTGGTCCACATTCATGTCATACATGAAGCTCAAGTACTCATCCTTCGCCATGGGTGTTGGTCATTGGTATAGGTTAACCTAAACACGTTTCACTTTATTTCAGTAAACTCTTTTACTAAATAAAACTAATAACTCTTTATTCTAAATAGATTATTTACAAACATAACAATTTACAAACCACGAGTTTTAGGACATAAAACCCAACAAACTCCCACTTGGGCTTAAACGTCTGTGGTGTACATGTTAGGTGGAGAAAACTAATATATCATATATCAAGAAGTTTTCTCCCACTGTCCTCTCCAGAAACTCGGAGCCCTAGACTCCTCTAGGTGTCTCTCAAACACTTTAGCCATGAGAGACTAAGTAAACTAATCAGCATGAAGTACTACGAGGCTTTCCATGTGACCATCACATCTCCTCATAACACTATCTACGAGCTCAACTTATAAACCTTTTGCTGCTTCACAAGCTGCAATAAGATTTAGCTACCACCAAGGAATTAGTAATACAACTCTTGTATTCTACTCCTCTAAGTACAAGGACAAAACTTTAACCAGAATCCAATCCAATTGGACTAATATTAGTGACAGCTCCCACTACATAGCATATATCGGGTCATGTATCTCGGAGAGAATACATCTGACCCTAAATATGTAAATGCACAGAGGTACATCTCATATCCTCAACCCTTGAGGTGTCTTATGAAACCATTTCCATAGACCATCGATTATTGACAACACTTTGTCAATATAAAATTTTAGAGATAGCACTAGCGATTTGTTCTTACGACTCAGATCAACCTGAATTCTTAGAACAAACTAAGCCTCCCTCCAAAACAGTTTGGGAATGGGTCGCTAGTTAATGCTTATTTGTCAGAAGTGAATCCTACATCATTCTCAATGATTAGGACATCAATTACGGAAATAAGTTATGAAAGCTACATCATTGACTAAACCCTTGTCAAACAAGGTTTATCAAACTTTCGTTAAAACTTATGTTCAAAGCCATAAGGTTTGATCACCATATCAAATCTCACAATACAGGACGAAGATGCTTTATTTAAATTCATAAATGAATCGAATAAGCTGGCAAACTATTTGCTCTTTGTTCCAAACTATGAATCTTTCTGGTAGAGACTCATAGATACTCAATCAAGATAACAATTCTGCAGAAAAGTTGTCTTGACATCCACTTGCCTTATTCTATAAAGATAGAACATGGTAGTGGATAAGAGTCATCTATTTAACTTACGTCTGGCAACAAGAGAAAAAGAGTATACACAATAAACCCTTTCTCTTCGGGACAATCCCATTACCAGAAAGTCAAGTCATAAAGGTTTTCACCTTAGTGGCTTGGTCTCAATACCATTCATAGATTTGTGGCTTTGAGCCATTTGGCCTTGTCTATGTGATCCATTGTCTAATTAAAGACAACGAATCCCCAATGTTATCATCAAGTATGAGAACTTGGAGTTAAAGACAAGTCAGTGCAGCGGATCGGGTTGTCCTACAACCCTCCCACTGCATTGAGGTTTTCTCAACGGTTGAGAAACTCTAGTTTGATCAACAACCTTTGTTGATATCTACTATATCTTTCGTTAACACTGTGAGTCTTAACACACTAGTTGTTTTCGAGTTTAATAGAACACATCAGTATATATCTTTTGCTAAAGGAACTGTTCATTATAAAACCAAAAGATATAATATACAGGTGTTCAGTTTAAACTAGAACTATAGACAATAATTACATATAACAAATGTTATTATCTCTATACCACAACTACAAAGACTCCCACTTGTTCAGCTACAGTGATATCTTCATATCTCACAGCGAGAAACTGGCTGTCAGGAACTAGTTTCCTAAAGAAAAACAAACATGATTAGTGGTTTCTAAAGACATCCAGGTATGACATTCATATTCCACTAAACTTGTTTAGACAAATAAATCACATTTATCAGTTCTTTCTCATCCAGTTACTCAGCAAGGTATTTGGGGCAGTTGCACTTGCAATGCCCATGTTCACCACAAAAGAAACATTTTCCTTTGTCTGAAGACATTACTTTGCGAACAATAGGGGCTTTGTCATTCCTCCTGTTACTCTTCTTTTTCTGAATAATCTCATTACTCAGAGAAGCAGACTTAGGCTTACTCCCTGACGCCAACCTCTTAAGGAATTTCTTCGAAGTGACAACATTTGCCTCCTTCTCTATTCCTTTAGAAGTGTACAGGGACTGATAAGTCTGAAATGACGATGGTAGCAACGTTTACTTCTGCCGCATTAAAATGGACCATCATGTTAAGACTAAGGTCCCTAACAGAGGTATCCTCCACCATGCGAGAGTTGTAAACGAACTTGAGGGCTTCATAACGAAGTGATGAGGACGACTGTCCACCATCGCTTGTAATGAAGACATGATTTCCTTCGCGGAAACCATAACCTCATGCCTCTTGGCCAAAACATCTAACATGCTTGCCAAGATATAGACTCGAGCTTTATCATTAGCCCTAATCCATCCATCGTATGTCGTTCGAATACTTCGAGAAGCATTCGAGTCAGGAGTAAGAGGACATTCCTCCGTTAAGACAAACCTAAGGTCGTCTAGAACCAGAATCATATTCAGGTTCGACTTCCAGGTTTCGTAATTTTCTCCGGTCAATTTGTCGTGAGCTAACACTGTATAAACGAGCTCGACATGCCGAAAAAGAATGTAAAATTATTAGTGAAACGGTTTTAACCTATTTAAACCAATTAAAAGGTTTAACATTAAATAAAGTACCCAAACTTTTTATTTACTTGCAACGATACTTTAGTAAGTCAGAATGGTAGTTGTCGAATGATAGTCGAGCACCCCTTTACTAAATCAAGACAATCTTGACTAAATACTATTACCAGAATAACTCATATTCCTATAGCCCTTTAGTTATCGTTTTTGGTCTGGATTTACTAACTCCTTAGCAAATCCCGTAAGTGTGACCCTTCATTTTTAGAATTCACAAGACGGCCCCAACAGTGCAACCGAATTGGAATGTCAGAGTTGGGAATGGCCCTGTGTTTCTTTATCCATAAATGGTGACTGATATGTTTGATCTCCCATGCCCCATCCCTCTGAATGGATTGGTGCCTCCTAGGGTCACCTTGCAGGCGGAACATGGGAATCTCACGGTTCAATCCAATGGAGGAGACCGTAGGAAATAGTGACGTACTTCATTCTCCCACTTACTATAGATACTTACTCCATTCACCTTGCCATTGAAAGTTGCAAATACCATCTGAATGGGGATGCCCTATTGACATCACGAGGCCGAGCAAAATTCTCACGTTGTGAACTAAAGGGAGTGCGTAGCAGGAGAGGGATATATCATATATTCCTTCTCAACACTTCTACTAAGCATCGTGGACGGTAATTTTAGGATAAATACTCAGGTTTTATCCGGCTAAGAAAATAAAACCTTAAGTCTAGGCAAACTATTTACCTTAGATGTCTAGGTTATTTACAAATTATTAACCTCACACCTCTCACGCATGCTCATAAAGCCTGGTTAACTTTACTCAAGTACCGGATAGTCCCCAGGTAGGAGGTGTTCCGTCAATTCATTTTTCTCCAACCTTAGACAGGATTTCACCAGGTGAGTTTCTCATAACCTTAGCATTTACGAGATTTCGACCTATTCATCTAATGAACATGATCGAACCATTTAACCCTAAATGAACATGCTTTTCTTTGTTATAGATTTTAAAAGTCTAAGCAAATTTTTACAACGCTTGCAAAAACTAGACTTTCTACAACAACCATCTACATGCTTCTCAAACATGCATTCGCTAAGGCATGACAAGTTCAATATTTAACATCATAATCAATATAACACTTATATCGGTTATGCTCTTAAACATACAACTCCTAATTCATAAATTAATATAACACTTATATCAATTATTATGAATTAAGCATGCATCCTATACATTATAACAATTATAACATACAATATGCATCTAAAGTTGGAAGTTTAATTTCATAATTAATATAACATTTATATTAATTATTATATTAAGCAAACAACAACTAATTCATGAATTAATATAACTCTTATATTAATACTCATGAATTAAACATGTATCTTATACATTATAACACTTATAACCTACAATATGCATAAAACCAGGGCAACCTATGTTGTATATTTAATTTCATAATTAATATAACACTTATATCAATTATTCTATTAAATTAGCAACATGTAATTCATGAATTAATATAACTCTTATATTAATACTCATGAATTCTCAAATATGCATACTATATATTACAACAATTATAACATATTTTCAATGCATGGAGCATGCTTTCTACGGTGCGATTTTAAATCTATATGGCATACGTTATGCACATACAAACATGGATTTTAATTAAAACATACATTCGCAATGCATAATTAACTAAACACACTAAAGTGGATCGATTTTGGCATTTAGCAAGCAATAACTATTTTATTACAAGCTTGATCAACAAGCTAAGTCTTAAGCGGACTTCGAACTCTTCGCACCGCCTTGGACCAGCTTGCTCCCCTGAACGCTTCAGCCAATTTCTCTTCGAGCTTCTCATTTGTATCGCCCAGAACGAGTTTGAACTTATACCGAACATTTCGGCGAGCTCATAACTCGAGCTTCTTTCACAAAGAAACCTATATGGACTCTAATGACTCTAAAAATACAGACTTTTTTTAAGCACACATTAAATCCCATACATTCTCGGGCAATTACAAATAATGAAATTCAAATAGAAACTATGCCAAAATCGATTTTCACTTTAGACGTCCATTCAGAAACAATTTCTAAATTAAAATACCCACCAACTTAAATTGATGCAAATTTAACAAATAGAAAACATGCTCAAACGATGAAAATAAGAAATTTAGAATACATACCCTTGTAGTTCCAATTTCTTCAAGTTTCGTCGGTCGTTCCACGCCACGATCTCTTCAAGCTCCTTCTCACGAACGCGTCGAGGACCACCTCTGGTAGTCCCGCTATCCTCGGCGTCGTGCAACGGAGTTGTGGGACTCCGATTAAGAAAGAAAAGAAAATAAAAAAGAAGGAGTGAAGAACCATGATTCTATGGATGGGGAGTTGAAGAAGAAGACAGCAGCGAAAACTTCCTTCAAAAACAAATCTCCAAAATGAGATTTGTAAACCTCATTCCACTACCTAGCCAAACATATATAATATATATATAAATAAACACATATAACATATATGTGTCTTACATGAATTTGCATGTAAGACATATATATATATATATATATATATATATATATATATATATATATATATATATTTTTATTATTATTATTATTATTTTATAAAAAATAATTTTCAATTAATTTTAAATAATAATAAATATTTTATTAATTAATAAAATATATATATATATTAATTAAACTTTTTAATTGATTAATAGTATTTAATTCAATATCAAATATTAATTAAATAATATGAATAAATATAGTTTTCCGAAAACTGGCTTTTTTACATGAATCGTATTCATGTTATAGACCATTCTCATATTTAACTCATATTTAAATATGTCTGTCATTCTTCCATAAACTGAATTTGAACAATTCAAATTCTTTTTTTTTCTTTCTTTTCTTTTATTATGTTGCACGGCATTATCCGAGCTAGCCAGGAGAACCTAAAGAACCTACATATCATGAGCTCCAACGATACGAGATTATCCGGTTAAAACTCTTTTAACCCGAATCAATCAACTTTCGTTAACCCCCGGAGACTCCACTATAGTCTGAGGGTTGCACTCTCCTCACTGTAGATATATTATGTCCTCTTAATATAACCGTCATGGGCAAGTCGGCCCTTCACAGGTTGTTCGTAATCACAGCTAGGTCGTTTAAACCGTTTAACCCCTGCGTTACGTCTTTGTTCCTTAAGTACCAGTGACACCTCTAATGAATAATAGATCAGTGGTCCTACCAACAGATCAATTAAACCTCTCTAATCAGGAGAGGGTGAGCGCTCATTGTTCAAGCCCCAGAGTCAGCTATTAAGGGAACAACTTATCTACTAACCCTGAAGAGCGGGTTAGGAGTGAACTCCATCTTACTACACTATGTCCCCAGCTACCTATTGGACTTTATCTCTGAGATGATAAGTTATTGAGTCGGCGCTAATGGGCCACTCTCACCCGTACAAGTCTAAGGATATTGTCTAATAAGCAGGAGTTCATAGTAAGCTCAAGATTAAGATCGAGTTACCTAGGCCATCAGTTTGAAATAGTCGGTCTCTTCAGTAAACGGCGTTATAAAGAGAGAGCGACTTTTCCGTGGTTCAGTCTTATGCAAACTGATTGCACGGGACGCCCCCGCTCGCACATCTCCATGTGAAACGATTCGAATCACATCGTTTTGTACAATACAAAGCGAATCGCATCCAATAGTGTTACCAGGATAAGGTACCCGGCCTTATCCATATACTATAGACTGTTTTGACTGTCTACTTGAGTCTGGTCCACATTCATGTCATACATGAAGCTCAAGTACTCATCCTTCGCCATGGATGTTGGTCATTGGTATAGGTTAACCTAAACACGTTTCACTTTATTCCAGTAAACTCTTTTACCGAATAAAACTAATAACTCTTTATTCTAAATAGATTATTTACAAACATAACAGTTTACAAACCACGAGTTTTAGGACATAAAACCCAACAAATATATCTTATATTTAGTGTATCAATTGTACAACTGATTTACTTTATATTTGGTGTATCAGTTGTATAACTGATAAACCCTAGATTTGGTGTATCAGTTATACAACTGATTCACCTTTTATGTGTTGTATTAGTTAAGTGGAAAATTGTGTAGTTTATCATCCAAATAATCAAAAGCTACTGATGGATATCATGTTGTAATCTAAATTATCAATATGATGTAATAAGTGAAAAAGGAGAACTCTTAAATTTAGGAGAATAATAATCTTTTATATGACATGTGGAATCCTAGGTCTTCTTATATAGGAGAAAGACCTAATACAATAAGGAAATTAAAAGACTTAATACAATAAGGAAAGTCAAAGACCTAATACAATAAGGAAAAATAAAATAAAGTCAATAAAGACTAAATATTAATAATTAATATCTACATAATTATAAATACTAGAAATTCTAACACTCCCCCTCAAGCTGGTTTAAAGATGTCTTCCATAGCCAGCTTGTCAATCAATTTATCGAATTGCTTCTTCGGAATCCCCTTAGTTAGTATATCAGCAATTTGCTGTGTCGTCAGAAGATAAGGAATACATATTGCACCTGCATCAATTTTTTCTTTAATAAAATGTTTGTCAACCTCAATATGTTTAGTTCTATCATGTAGAACTGGATTATGCGCTATAGATATGGTCGCCTTATTATCACAATAAATCTGTATAGGTTTAGTCTGAGAAAACTTTAGTTCTTCTAGTATCCTTTTGATCCATATGCCTTCATAAATTCCATGTGTTGAAACTCTAAACTTTGCTTCAGCACTACTCCTGTCCACTACATTTTGTTTTTTACTTCTCCAAGTAACCAGGTTCCCACCAACAAAGGAACAATAACCAGAGGTAGATCTTCTATTTGTAATACTTCCTGCCCAATTTGGATCAGTATAAACTTCTACATGGGAGTGATTATGTTTTTGGAATAAAACACCTTTTCCAGGAGTCCGTTTTAGATACCTCAAAATTCTGTAAACAACATCAAAATGAGTCGGTCCTGGTGCATGCATAAACTGACTTACCATGCTTACGACATATGCAATATCAGGGCGCGTATGAGATAGATAAATTAATCTTTCAACAAGTCTCTGGTACCGTTCCTTATTCTTTATTTCTTCTACTTTTGCTACTTGTAGCTTTAGATTAGGTTCAACTAGAGTTTCTGCTACCTTGCAACCAAGTAATCCGGTATCCTTGAGTAAGTCGAGGACATACTTTCTTTGATTAACAAAGATACCTTTCCTCGATCTTGCAAATTTCATCCCTAAAAAATATTTCAGCGGTCCCAAGTCCTTGATCTGAAACTCACTTGCAAGGTTTTTCTTGAGATCAGCTAGACTAACTTCGTCATCACCTGTGAGAATAATATCATCTACATAGACAATCAAAATTGAGATTTTATTATTCTTAGAGTGTTTATAAAATATAGTATGGTCTGCTTGACTCTGAAGAAATCCATAGCTAGACACAACTTTTTCAAAACGCTCAAACCAAGCTCTCGGAGACTGTTTAAGACCATAAAGAGATTTCTTTAATTTGCAAATTTTACTCCACCCGAGTTCTTTTTCAAAACCTGGCGGTAAGCTCATAAAAACCTCCTCCTCGAGATCGCCATTCAGAAAGGCATTTTTCACGTCGAGTTGATAAAGAGGCCAATCTGAATTTACTGCAAGAGACAAAAGAACTCTAATAGAGTTGATTTTAGCAACAGGGGCAAACGTTTCCTCCTAATCAATTCCATATGTCTGAGTGAAACCTTTAGCTACCAATCTGGCCTTATATCTCTCAATATTACCATCTGCATTACATTTTATGGTTAACACCCATTTACAACCCACTGATTTCTTTCTTTTTTTTTTTGCAATTCTACTATTTCCCAAGTCCCATTTTGTTTTAGAGCATTCATCTTCTCCATAACTGCTACTTTCCAATTTGGATCTTCTAAGGCCTCATGTATATTCCTTGGAACACACAAGTCATCTATCCTAGAAGTGAAAACTTTATGACTATTTGACAAATTTTGATATGACATGTAATTTGCAATAGGATGTTTGGTACAAGTTCGAGTACCTTTTCTAATGGCTATGGGAACATCAAGATCAGACACAACTGGCAAAGTATTTTGAATAGTTGAAGAAGTAGGAACAAAGGAAGGATTACCAAGATTTTCAGTTTCATTCGTTGGAGTCTCAGATTGGCTCTGCGAAGGATCAACTATCTGGTCTTGGTTGCTCTGATTGAATTTTCTTCTAGCATAAAACTGTAACTCGGAAACTTGATCAATAGGATCATTTTGTAGTATTTCTCCCCCTGATTGAGAAGTTTCTATACTTGGCATCGAAGGACTAGTAACATCAAAAAAAATAAGACTGGGAAGACAAGTAGAAACATTCCAGAAGTTATCTTCCAAAATTGGTTTCTCCTCCTGAAGAGAACTTTGGGTAAAATATGGTTGATTTTCTAAAAACGACACATTCATGCTCACAAAAAGTTTTTTTGTTTGGGGATCAAAAAACTTATAACCTTTTTTACTTGAAGAGTAACCTAAGAAAATACATTTAACAGCTCTATGATCAAGTTTTGACCGAAAGTGACTAGGTATATACATAAGTAGTACACCCAAAAACCTTGAGAGGCAAATCAGAATATATGCGAGATGTTGGAAAAATATGTTTAAAACAGTCAATTGGAGTTTTAAAATTCAAGATCTTACTAGGCATCCTATTTATTAGATAAGTAGCCGTGAGAACTGCTTCACCCCAAAAATATTTTGGAACATGCATGGAACACATTATAGCACGAACTACTTCAAGTAAATGCCCATTTTTTCTTTCAGCAATCCCATTCTGCTGAGGAGTATCCTGACAAGTAGACTGATAAACAATACCTTTATCTTTCAAAAATCACCAAAAACTTCATTAAAGTACTCAGTTCCATTACCAGAGTGTAAAATACAAATTTTGGTTTGAAATTGAGTTTCAATCATATTGTAAAAACTTTTAAAAATATCTTTCACCTCAGATTTTTTTTCCATTAAAAAAATCCAAGATAGACGAGTATGATCATCAATAAAAGTCACAAACCACCTTTTTCCACTCTGAGTCCTAATTTTAGAAGCACTCCAAACATCACTATGAATTAAATAAAAAGGTTTGGAAGCTTTGTAAGGTTTTGGTAAATATGTGGAACGATGATTTTTTGCAAAAATGCAACTTTCACAATTAAAAGAGGAACAATCAATTCCCTTAAATAAGTTTGGAAATAAATGTTTGAGGTAAGGAAAACTTGGGTGTCCTAGTCTAAGATGCCAAAGCATAATTTGTTCATTAACAGGAAGAGAACTAATACTACTGAGACCCTGAGTTATTTTATTGCTAAAAGAACCTTCATCAAAGTAGTAGAGGCCATCAAACATCCTAGCACTGCCAATCATCTTCTCCGATTCCTGATCCTGAAAAACACAGTGAGATTCAAAGAATATAACACGACAGTTAGAGTCTCTAGAAAGTTTCGAGACAGATAAAAGGTTACAGGCTAATTTTGGAACATGGAGGACAGACTGTAGGGAGATATTTTCAGTCAATTTAATAGTTCCTTTTCCTGCAATAGAAGAAAAACTGCCATCTGCAATTCGAATCTTTTCATTAGAATACGAAGGAGAGTATGAGTCAAAAAAAATGAGAAGAACTAGTCATATGATCCGAAGCTCCAGAATCGATAATCTACGGAGAAGAAGTGTGACTAGAGAAGACTTGAGGATAACTTCTTGATTGTGCCAATGAAACACAAGAATTATTAGATGATAAATTGGCTGGTAACAATTTAAAGATTTGATGAATTTGCTCATTTGTCATGGTTTCAAATCGTGAGTTAATGGGAAATAATAAATATAAACCAAAATTGAACAAGACCAAGCAAATAACCACTGAACCTGACCGAATATTGCAGTAAACCAAACATAATCAGATCGGTTCACAAACCCAACTTCATCTTCATCGCGTGAACAAAAAATTGGCTGAAGTGTGCTTGCGACAACGGCGGCTAAGGTCCCGGCCGTGGTGAAAGTGGCGGCTAAGATTTTAAAGAGCTAGGGTTTCCTGCTCTGATACCATCTTAAATTTAGAAGAATAATAATCTCTTATATGACATGTGGAATCCTAGGTCTTCTTATATAGGAGAAAGACTTAATACAATAAGGAAAGTCAAAGACCTAATACAATAAGGAAAAAAAAAAGTCAATAAAGACTAAATATTAATAATTAATATCTACATAATTATAAATACTAGAAATTCTAACAGAAACAATACAGTAAGAAAAACAAACCGTAATCGGGTTTCACCTTCATTCAATTTCTAGACAAATAGTAAATTAAAACAAGAGTGATACACCCCAAAAAAGGTGAAAAACAAACTGTAATCAGGTTTCACCTTCGTTCAAAACAAGAGTGAATCTAAAGTAGAGGTAATTTCAAAGAATTATTACCTTGTACTTGGTTAGTAGAACGCAACAACAATAGTGAATCAATCGATGTTGAAGGGAGAGGAAAATCACAATGATCAGAGAAATCGCAAAGGTTTCGAAAAGTTACTTCTAGGTTTAACGCATGATTATACAAGTTGATTACTTTGAGGGATAGGGTATTTTCGACATTTCCATTATAAACGAGCTTCAATTTTTTCATTTGGGTTGGGCGTAAATATTTTGAATGTAAAAAGAATGAAAAAGTATATCATATGTGCATCAATAGAGGTGTATGAACATGCAATCATTTAGGTTAGTGATTAACATGTGATTACTTTAAGTGTTAGGGACGGTATTTTCGACTTTTCAACTTTTAGGTTAATGATTAACGCGTGATTAACACACGCGATTAGCCTGATATTTTGCTATATATGCAAAGACTAAACATAATTGCTATAAATGCAATTAGCCTAATTGTTTTTACTATTTTTGCAACTCCCCTAATTTATATATAAAATATAAAATACTTTAATTTTCTTTTAAGATAGTGTGGCTTTGACTATACATTTTTCAAAAGTAAACATTCCACTTTTGTTTAAAGCATCCGTCTTCCTCGAGCTTTGGAGATTGGAGAAATTTATAAAAAGGAGGGTCCTTTTGAATTTTGCTCCACCGGTCAGATTTTCATTTAATTATAAGTTCTAAAATCAATAAATGTATTTGTAAGAGGGAACAAATTATTTTATACTATTAAACGTCGAGGTTGAATATGGTTAAAAGTAAAAAGTAAATAAATTGAACTCATTATTAAAATTTTGTTTCAAAATCGTAAATACATCATTCTCATACGTACGTGTGATTGTGTGAGACTTTTTTAAATGTTGAGATTGGCACAATATTAAAAAGAAATATGGTGAGTAGAAAGGTGAACCATCTCTTCATTTTTTTTTCTCTACTAATAATCTCTCAGGTTACTTTAGTAGAATTTTGAAAGAAGAATAATACTATTTAGATAATTTTCCAATTGATTTTAAATGAAATCAAATGAAAATAGTTAAGAATCAATCACAAAGTCTAAATTAATTCATTTATAAAAGTTAAGAATTTAAATTAATACAACATATAAATTGATTTTTTTTCTTTCTATTTTAAATGTTGATCTCTTCCTAATTTAATATTTAAATTCTAATCTCTATTTTAAATAAATTTGTTATGTATTTAAATATAGAGTAGATGTTGTTAGTATTATCAAATTGAGTCTAGTTCAATTGGTATAAGATTGTTGACAGAATCAAGGGTGAGTTGGGAGATACGAGTGGCGACATATTGCCGATATTTTGCAAATTTCGAAGGTTCAATAGAGATAATGGGGGCACCATCGTTTTTTTATCAAAAATCAGCGATATTTCGGCTATATATCAGAAATATCGACAATAAATTGGCGATGTTTCGATTTTTTTGCTTTTGCAGCTGTATTTCATATTATATAAAATTTTATTTTCTTTTACCAAAAATATGTCTAGTTTAGTTGATTTAATGAGTGGTTGTAAACCACCCTATCTTGAGTTCAAATATTACAAGAGGCATGTTTTTGTTAATTTCCTAACCATTTGTTTATCTTTTTTAACTTTTTTTTTTTTCCTTTTATATTTTCTCTCCCCTCCAACCAATTTTTTTTTTTCTCTTTTTCTTCCCTCATTATTTTTTATCATTTTCCAACCTTTTTTTTTTTATTATTATATAATTTATACTTCTTTTTATTTTTTTAAGTTTCAAAATCAATTTATGATAGATCTAAACTATAAAGCTACTTTCTTTTGTTTTGAATTATTTGTAATACAATGTTTTGTGTTGTATTATTATTAAATGATGTATTGATTTGTAATGACATTCATATTAATTAATGAATTAATTTATTTATTTCTTGACATATATATTAGTATGCTAAGTTTTGTATTTCATGTTTAATGTATAGAATGCATGAATAGTATAATATAATTTTTAGTTTATTAAATCAAGTAAAAAATTTGTAATCTATAAATTATTCGAGTTCATATTCATTTTTCAGTCTTCAATATTATCTATTATTCTATTATTATTCATATTTGAGTTATATTTTTTGAAATATATACTTAAAGCAATAGTGTATTACTTAATTAAGCTTGCTCTAAAGTTTCATTAAAAAAATCACAATATTTCTATCAATTTCTGTGATATCCGTGATTCTTCTCGAAATATCTGTCGATATTCAAATATCCGTCGATATATTCGTAAATCTGAGTTACCGATATCAATATCGATAAAGATATTTTCGTCCTTGGCCGCAGGAGAAGGAGCGCCGGTGAGGGATGGCACCGGGATCGGAGGAAAAATTCCAGGAGGCGAGACAGGACCAAGGGGGATTGGAGGAGGGTTTGATGGCAGATTTGAAGGCCTTGAGGGCGGAGACATCGGAGGGGGAGGTGAGAGAAAGAGAGAGGAAATGAGAGAAGTTGTAAGATGAAAGAAAAAAAGTTAAAACCCAAAAATTGTATAAATATTCGGTAAATCAAATCTTGCCTTGTGGTTGGACGGAAAAAGATGTTTGTAGCCCATAAAAATAAAAAAAAAATTGTATAAATATTCAGCAAATCAAATCTTGCTACGTGGTTGGACGACAAAAGATGCTTGTAGTTCCGCCCAACATGCAAGCAAGTTTTACTCCGATCATATTTAATAACTGTGCTATTTTTTTAAAACGTTTCTCTCAATAAACCATCAAAAGGCTAATAAGATGATCCCAAAATATAACAGAAAAAGGAAACCTGAGATTAAAAAGACCAAGAATCTTCAATCTGAGCTCATGTATTCAAGATACTCCCAAGGTAAAAAGATTCAATCTTTTTCTACTAGAGATCAAGTATAGAATTTTCATCCTCTAGCATTCCTGCTAGACCTTGTGGTGTTTGTCCTATGAAATAAGATCTAACAAAGTGTTGTTACAAACTTGCTCTTTCAACCATTTGTTGATCTCTACATCCTTGTTAGGGTCATATTAGAGTACAAGTGACTTTTGACTTCAACAACATGGGTTTGAAGATTCAAACATCTGACATTTTTGTCGAGATATATGTCTTAACTAGTTGAGCTATATTCAAATTGACAGAGTACAAATGACTTTGATGGATGTAAAACTCAGTTGAACCATTAAAGAAAAAATGGTGTATACTACTACCCCCTAGGGAGTGGTGAACTAAGAAGCACAGACACTCAGTGTCTGTTTTAGACGCGTGTCCGACATGCCAATATCGATGTCCTTTTATTTAATTATTAATTTTAATTTCGAACAAGCCTTGGACACTTCTCAGACACGCCTGGATGTTTTTTTCTTAAGTTTGGCCATTAAAAGCCCAATCCAATATCCCACTAAGCCCATTAGTATAATAATATTATAATATAACAAAAAAAAAATATCTCAAGTTTATAGACAAAACTTTTTACATCACCATTTCATTTGCTTTCTCTCCCCCGGTCAATCGCCATGGCCACTTGCCCTCTACCTGCGACGAAGCTTTCCAGCCGCCGCCAATCTCCATCCAGCTACACATATATTATTTAAAAATAATATATAAAATATAAGGTGTCCCCAACGTATCAATATCCTACATTTTTTGAAATTGGTGTATCGCCGTGTCGTGTCCGTGTCGGTGCTTTTTAGGTGGTGAGGCTGTGGAAAGATAATGTCTTGGTTTTCTAGATAATTGGAAACTATCAAGTAGAAAAGTACATCAACTTAAGTTTAGAGAGCTTTGTCCAACCATAGAGTACAAGCATAAACAAATACAGACAATACATATTAAAATTTACAACTATGCTACACTTTTAAGAATGGTACATTCTCATCTTGATACTTTTTGATGGAATCAATTACCTTCACAGAAAAAGCCTCGTCTTCGGGGTAGGCACCTATAGGATCAGATATCAAAGGAGGTGAGAGGTTGATTATCCCTTCAAGTGTTGCATGAAGACAATAAGCTGAATAAGTGACATGGTATCCCCCTTCTTGGACTATAAGGACGCGTCCACCGCTGTATTCATTTGCCAGCTCCAAAATGATCTGCCCGATCTTTCGGTAACCATCCATTGTCAAGCATTGCCTTCCATTAGGATCGTACTGAATCAAAAGTAATGTTCAAAAGTAAAAAAAAAAGTCAGCTCACAACAATCAAATATAACTAAGATTGAAAAGTTGTTGCTATCTTCTAATGCAATTTTTAACCATTGCAACCATACGGAAAACCTGATATGAGACAGAAAGGTAATTTGCCCTCAAATATATGCATTCATCTCTGTTTGAGATATATCATTGTTTCACTATTTCATTGAAAGATTAATTTGATATGACAATTTGAAAAACAATCCAGGAGAGATTCTTCAAAACAATTGTACCAAAATGAAAAACTAAAATTTCAAACAAGTTTATCATAAAGCATGACCATAAGTAGGATCAAGATCATTTATGCCCTGAGTGAAGAACAATAGTAGATTAATACTGTTTACCACACAACCCACATCTATAATTATTATCAATACCACCAACCATCTACAATATTTCAGTCACATTTTCACTTCAATAGTTCGGGAAGCAATGAAAAACGAAGTGAAGTGAAGACTCATGAGCTTTGCCATAGTGATTTTTCTACAACCTGTTGCAAATCATGCACCCTGGCTGCTTGCACTTCAAAATCATCTCCGAAGGGATTTCTCTACAGCTAATTATCAATTCTTCATCCACATATAATCATATTCATATTCAGTTACTCAGCATAAACAATAAAACTTAAACTTAGGCCTTTTTCTTCATGGTACAGGACAGTGGATGAAATTTATTAATTATTAGAACTAGTTTACGGCTTAAATTTGAGACTTTTGGAGCATTAGGTAAGGTTCCATGGCTGCTGAAATTTGAAAAGCAAGAATAGGAAGAAAGATAAAAATACAGTCAAAACTTTATGCCTGAAGTTTAACATTTGAATCCACCCAGTTCATTTCTATTAGAAATTGTTTAGAATCTCATATTCAGTATGCTAGAGAAAGTTTAAGAAGATGTATATAACAAAAAGATGGACCTAACTTATGTACGAAACCAATTCGACATTCAAATCCAACTGGAATTAGGAATTATAATCAAAATTAGGATTCAAAAATACTAAGATGTCTTCTTTTTTTTTTTTTTTTTATAGGAAACAGAAACAATTTCATTGATATTTTGAAAGGTGTCATCTCATCAGAGAATTGTTTATCTTCCTCCAGAGTCCAATACCAAACATCATCTCTATCAAAAGGACAAAAGGGCAAAAGAATATTGTTGAGATTCATCAAATCCTCAACTTCAACATCAAGAAGGTTTTGTCTTAGGTGTAAGATCCACATCCTTGAATTAGGACACCACATCTCAGCAATAGAGACTTCCTTTTTCGATGATAGATGGTACATATGCGGGAAAAGATTCTTTAAGCTGGTTGTTCCAACCCAAACATCTTTCCAAAAATAGGTCTTTCTACCATTACCCACTTTCATAGATATGTAAATATATGTCAAATCTTTCTTTGTGTCGATAGCTTTACAAGGTCCTTTAGAAGAATGCAAGGAAATGGATTTGGGTTTGGTATCAAAGTGAGATGAACCAAATTTGACTTCTATGATCCTCCTCCATAGGGCCCTTTTTTCCGATTGAAAACGCCAAATTCATTTGGATAAAAGAGAGATATTGATAACGTAAGACCAAATATGAGAGAATCATTCCCTTTCCATTTAGAAGAGTTAACAATATATAGACATACATGAAAGCCCTAACCCTAATAATAGTAAATTACAATAAAGGACATTATAAGCTCCTATATTCACAAGTATACTATAACACTCCCCCTCAAGCTGGATCATATATATTAATCATGCCCAGCTTGTTACAAAGGTAATCTATTCGAACTCCATTTAAAGCTTTCGTGAAAATATCTCCCAATTGCTCTCCAGTCTTCACATAACCAGTAGACACCAAACCTTGTTGTATTTTCTCACGAATAAAATGACAATCAATTTCAATATGTTTAGTCCGCTCATGAAACACTGGGTTGGATGCAATATGAAGGGCTGTTTGGTTGTCACACCATAGCTTGGTTGGAACTGCAATATTGAAGCCTAACTCGGTCAAGAGTTGATGTACCCACATTATTTCACATACTGATTGTGCCATCGCTCTGTATTCTGATTCAGCACTTGATCATGAGACTACATTTTGTTTCTTGCTCTTCCATGAAACCAAATTACCGCCAACAAAAACACAATAGCCAGAAGTCGATCTTCTATCTTCTCTTGATCCTGCCCAATCGGCATCTGTAAAGCACTCAATCTTCATATGACCATGGTCTTTATATAAGATCCCACGTCCAGGTGCAGCCTTTAAATAACATAGAATTTGTTGTACTGCAGCCCAATGATCCACTGTAGGTGAAGACATAAACTGACTCACAATACTTACCGAATAAGCTATGTCTGGTCGTGTCACTGTAAGATAATTAAACTTTCCAACCAATCTTCTATATTTCTCTGAATCTATAAATGGTTCTCCATCTTTTGTAAGTTGCAAATTAGGCATCATTGGAGTACTACATGGCTTGGCTCCCAATTTTCCCGTCTCGGATAGCAAATCAAGCACATATTTCCATTGTGACATAAAAATACCTTTCTTACTTCTCATTACTTCAATACCCAAGAAATACTTTAATGTTCCCAAGTCTTTAGTATGAAACTGAGTTTGGAGAAAAGCTTTGAGAGATAAAATGCCAGATGTATCATTTCCGGTAATTATAATATCATCAACATATACGACAAGTAGAATAATACCACTCTTAGATCGTTGATAGAAGATAGAATGATCTGACTTGCTTTTCTTCATTCCAAACTGCTCAAGTGCTTGACTAAATTTTCCAAACCATGCTCGTGGGCTTTGTTTCAATCCATATAGAGATTTGCGAAGGCGACACACTCTATCATTCTCCCCCTGAGCAACAAACCCTGGTGGTTGCTCCATATAAACTTCCTCCTCAAGATCTCCATGGAGAAAGGCGTTTTTAATATCAAGCTGATGCAAAGGCCAACATTGAGAAGCAGCCATGGAAATGAATAACCTGACAGAAGTTAGTTTAGCAACAGGAGAAAAAGTATCAAAATAATCAATCCCATACGTCTGAGCATAGCCTTTGGCAACAAGGCGCGCTTTTAATCGAGCAACTGACCCATCCGGATTGACCTTAATTGCAAACACCCATTTACATCCGATAGCCTTCTTCCCTGCAGGACGAGATACTAAATCCCAAGTACCATTATCATCTAAGGCATTCATCTCATCTATCATCGCATTGCGCCAACCAGAGTGTGACAAGGCTTCATGAACAGTTTTAGGAATCGAGATAAAATCCAGAGATGCAACAAAAGAACATGTAGAAGATGACAAGTGGTCATAAGAGACAAACGAAGAAATAGGGAAAGTGCAAGAACGCTTACCTTTACGAAGAGCAATAGGAAGCTCATCACTTGGTTGAGGATCTAACGACGAAGAAGCTTCTGGTACAAGACATTCACTTGGAGGGTGTTGCCGTCTAGAGTAGACTTGAGTAATCGGTGGACGAGTAGGGACATCCAAAGGAGATTGATCGGGGGAGGATGTAATGGACACACGTGTATAGATAAAAATATCATCATCCTCCCCCTGACTCGTACTAGGCAAAGATGGAGTGAAAGACTTGTCTTCAAAAAAAGTAACATCACGAGATACAAGATACCTGTTCAAACTAGGATTATAGCATCTGTACCCTTTCTGAACACGGGAATAGCCTAAGAAAATGCATTTCAAAGATTTTGGGTCTAACTTTGTCAGAGTAGGACGAACATCCCGAACAAAACAAGTACAACCAAATATTTTTGGCTCAATAGGAAACAAAGGTTTTGTCGGATGTAAAACATGATAAGGAATCTGACCTTTAAGAACAGATGAAGGCATTCGATTAATCAAAAAACAGATTGTTGATGATTACTCTCGTATGACTTGGTTATATTTTATGAAGAATCGTTCTGAGTTACTTTCTCACTTATGTAATTTTCATGCTGAAATTCGAACTCAGTTTGATGTTCCCATTAAAATTTTGAGAAGTGACAATGCTGGTGAGTACTTTTCTGAAGCACTTAGGTCGTACCTATGTAAGCATGGAATTATTCATCAATCATCTTGTGCTGATACTCCATCCCAAAATGGAGTTGCTGAAAGAAAGAATAGGCATCTTCTTGAAACTGCAAGAGCATTATCCTTTCAAATGCATGTTCCAAAACACTTTTGGGTTGATGCCATTTCCACGAACGAAGTATCGAAATCCAGTTTTAGACACAACTGGACAAGGACCCCAAATATCGGAATGAACTAATTCGAAAGGCGCACTTGCTCGCTTATCGATTCTAGGGCTCGAACTAAGACGATGAAATTTGGCAAACTGACACGAGTCACAATTTAAGGAAGACAAGTTATGAAATTGAGGACAAAGCTTTCTTAATACTGAAATAGATGGATGACCTAGACGGCAATGAGCATCAAGAGGAGTGACGACTCCAGAACAAGCAACTTTCGACACTTGATGATCAAAAATATAAAGTCCTCCAGATTCATGTCCTCTACCAATAATCTTCTTTGTCATTAGATCCTGAAACAAGCAATAACCAGGATAGAATGAAACGGAACAATTAAGATCACGAGTAATTTTACTAGCAGAGATCAAATTAAAGGAAAGTTGAGGCAAATGTAGGACAGATGACAACGTAAGAGATGAGGTTAAAATTACTGTGCCAGAGCCAATAGCAGAAGATGTTGATCCATCTGCCAAAGTAACCTTAGCAAGGGATGTAGATGACAAAAGAGTGGAAAACAAATTGGGATTACCTGTCATATGGTCGGTAGCACCAGAGTCTATGACCCATTTGGTAGTTGATGAAATAAGACAATGGTTCATGTTACCTGACCCAGCAATGGTTGTAATAGAGTTAAGCGCGCATGATGAAGAAAATGCTTGTGATGAGTTCTGGTAATGTGTAGACTTAGCAAACTCGGCAATAGAATCAACAAATGGCTTCTTAAATGAACCATAGATGGATTGAGTCCCCGATTGACCCAAATTAGATGTCCTTGCTAGCTTCTGCTTGGCCATAGATCAACGACAAATATAGAGACACAAGATTGGATCTAAACCCACGAAATCAGAACCAAGTGACCACAAAACTCCTGAAAAACAACAGATCCGAATGGAGTTCCCAACACAAACGTTAATACTTTTCCAAACCGACTTCGAATTCGAGCCAATGATGACTAAGAAAACCACACAAACAAGCCAGAAAATTGCAAAAAATGCCAAGTCACGAAACCAAAAAAAATCCGGCCACGCAGATCGGCGGCTGGGCTTCCTCCTTGGCTGGGTGGTTACGGATTTTTTTTTTTTTTTTTCCGGCGGCTGGCGGCGGCGGCTACTGACGACGGCAGCGGCGGTGGCTGGTGGCGGCGGCGGCGGTAATAGATGCCAAGGGTATAACAAATCACAAAACTCAAGGTTGAACAAAAAGGCCCTAAAACCTTAAAACCTAAAAGGTTGACAAAACCCTAATAGCCATAGGAAAAGATTGCTCTGATACCAATTGATAAGGACAACGGAACTCCACATTAGTATGACATTGTCCACTTTGGGCCTAAACCCGCATGGCTTTACTTTTGGTTTCACCCAAAAGGCCTCATACCAATGGAGATAATTGTCCTCACTTATATGTCATGGATCAATCTCTTCCCTAACCAATGTGGGACTTTGTTAGCATTCCTAACAATCCTCCCCTCGAACAAAGTACCACTTGGAGTCTCCCCTCGAACAAAGATCTACTCTTCCTATCTTCTTGATAGGGTTACTCCTTCTATCAATCTAGCCGACTTGATAGAGTTATACTTCTTGCTTGTTACTCAAGCACTTTTTGTTCGATCCGAGGAGTTCTCTTTGTTCGGAATCTGAGGAACTTTCCACACAGCTAGGGTATCATGGCTCTGATACCATGATAACGTAAGACCAAATATGAGAGAATCATTCCCTTTCCATTTAGAAGAGTTAACAATATATAGACATACATGAAAGCCCTAACCCTAATAATAGTAAATTACAATAAAGGACATTATAAGCTCCTATATTCACAAGTATACTATAACAATTACGTTGTTGTATATCCAAGATGCCCAAGCCACCTTCATCCAAAGGAACTTTGACCTTATCCCATTTAAGCAAGTGGTTGCCTTTGTATTCATTACTCCCCCTCCACAAGTAATTTCTAAATAACCTTCCAATGTCATCGGCCACCCCTTTTGGAGCCTTGAAAAGAGATAGATAATAAATGGGAAGATTTGCCAACGTGGCCTGTATGAGGGTCAACCTCCCCCCCTTTGGAAAGATTTGATCCCCAAGAGAAGAGTCTCTTTTCAATCTTTTCAATAATCGTAGCCCAAAAGGGCTTAGAAGTAGCTTTGCCATTTAAAGGAAAGCCAAAGTAGGTATTCGGCCATTGAAGGTGAGATACCGAGACCGATAAGGAACCTATTTCCTGGCTTCCAGCCCAAAACCTTTGATGTAACCATCGTTTTCTTCCTTAAGAAGCATTATGCTAAGGCAATCCACAACCAAAATAAAGAGAAAAGGGGATAAAGGATCACCTTGTCTAAGACCTCTTGATGCTTTAATCTTTCCCCGAGGTTTTCCATTAATAATGATGGAGAAGTTTGCCGAGGAGATGCATCCTTGAATCCATCTTCTCCATTTGATGCCAAAGCCTTTTACCCGAAGGATCTCAATGAGGAAACTCCAATTAACTATATCCAATGCCTTTTCAATGTCATGTTTTATGACAACCCCTTTCTTTTATCTTCTTTTGTATTCATCAATAAGCTCGTTGGCAATTAGAGATGCATCAAGTATTTGCCTATTTGCCACAAATGCCGATTGGTAATCGGTTATGGTAGATGGGAGAACAACCTTGAGTCTCTCGGATAAAACTCGAGCAATGATCTTGTATAATCCAATAGTGAGGCTAATGGGTCTGTAATCACCCACATTTTTTATCCCATCATATTTTGGAATAAGACAGATATAAGTCTCATTGTGCTGGCGTTCACAGATGCATTCCTAAAAAATCATTGAACACTCCCGTTAAGTCAGTTTTAAGAGTGTTCCAAGATTTTTTATAGAATTCCGCGGTGTTTGTGCCTAAATCCATTATAGCTCTATGGATTTCTTCCTCAGTAAAGAGGAGCTCAAGCTGTGGACTTTGTTGATGGGTTATAGGACTCCAATCCTCCACAGCAGGGAGGATTTTTTATCCTTGCTTTTTAGTGAAGAGGTTGATATAAAAGTCTATAAATTCCGCTTCAATATCCCCATCCGAGACTAAGCTGTCTCCAAGTCTGGAAGTGATCTCATTAATCATAAGGTGTCTTTTAAATGAGCAGAGCCCCAATTAATCTAAATAATCACAAAAAATTGACAAGATAAAACAATGGAACTCTTCCTCTTAAAAAAAGTAAATAAATAAACTGACTTACAGCACTTGAATCTTGGCCTGCAACCAAAACTATCATATCTGGCTCGAACTTTTGAATTGCTGGAACAACTAACTTTTTCATGGCATACTCATATCCACGATCCGCTGTTCCATTTGGCAAAGGTATATTCAAATTGTAGCCAAAGCCCGATCCCTCCCCTAGCTCATCAATGGATCCACTTTGAGGATGGGATGAACCCCAGGAGCCATGATCCATATGAAGGGAAATAGTGAGAACTTTGTTGGACGTGTAAAATCCTTCAGCAGTTCCATTTCCATAGTGAACATCTATGTCTACAACCGCAACCTTTTCACAGCCAGAATTTAAAGCCAATTGAACAGCAAGACCAGCATTGTTCAAGAAGCAATAACCGTCAGCTCGAGTTGGCTGAGCATGGTGTCCAGGAGGTCTAACCAGTGCATAGGCAATATTGCCCTGCCCGTCAAGAACATGCTTCATTGCCGATAGCGTAGTACCAGCAGCAAGAAGCGAGGCATCCCAAGAGCCAGGATTCAAAAAAGTTCCACAACACATAACCTTCCCTCCCTTTTTATCAGCTTCAACGAGCTCATTTACATAGTCTGGAAAAATCATCAAAACTTTAATCACAGCATTCTATGATGGTTTTTACTTGATTTTCCAGTAGAAATAGATAAGTTATATCCTTCAATTTCTTCCGTATTCAAGAACCCTACTGCTTAATCTGAAAAGGGGTAAAAAAAAAAGGCATCGGTTAATTGAATTTCGAGGATTCAATTGTTTCCATTCAGACCTACTAACTAACCAAGTTCTCTAAATTCTGAAGTTAGGAATGAAACGGAAAGCAAAACCCCAATATTATAAAATTGTAAATGAATCGAAATAAGAAGCACCTGGATGGTGGAAAGAAAGCAATTCAGAGAGGAGTGCGGGTCGTCCGGAATGCCAAGTGATGAAAGGAGCAATGGGTCCTCTTTTGAGAATGGAGACCATGTTCTTAATCCGGTCTGAGTTTTCTGGGTGCTTTTCCAAGATGTCGAGAAAACCTGGATCATCTCCAGTGTCGAATATGCCATAGCCAGTGTCGTGATTGAGCATGCCCTCGTGCCAAAACACATCAATTCGCCGGGGAGGGGGAAAAGACGGTGAAGTAGCCATGGCAGAAGCTTGAATTCAGCAGAGGAGTTGGGGTCGGCGTGTTCTACTTGTATCCTGAAAGAGACGAGGACCATCCCACATACAAATTAATGACTCCAAACACTGCCAACAGCTCGGATCCATGGTTGGCATTGCCTTTCAAACAAAAATGCACTCAACTCAGAACCCCATTAAAACAAATCAACTAAACATCCTTTGGGTTTAGTTTACCTCTTGGTAAAGAAGAGTAATTGTCAAAAATAGCCACTTTTTGTTTCTAAGTTTAAAAAAAATCATTTTTGGCCTTCCTCGGTGCAAATATAGATCGGGATTGGGACCGAAATTTAAGATTTAAAACAAAATGTTAAATCCTCATATCAATCCCGGTCGGAATGGGACCTAAGGGGTTACTGCCAAAAAACACAGTTCATTTGGACTTTTATTTATCAAGAATAACGTTGTTTTCATGTACTCTCTTTTTAAGCCTTTCTCGGTGCAATCCGGGTCAGGATCGAGCACCAAGATTGTCACTTTTTTTTAAAAAAAAAAATTGTCGAGTGAAATGACGATTCAACCTCTCTCATAAACCCAAACAAAAGAAACATAAAGTGTATTCCCCCTACCGAGCTCATTTTTCATTCCCCCCACCGAGCTCATCCTCTTCCCTAAATCTCATCCCTCCCCATCCATTTGAAGCACGTCCAGACACCGTCGTGACTATTAGGGGTGATATCGGTTCGATTTTTTTCGGTTTTGAGCCCAACCGAACCGACATTCTCGGTTTTGTAAAATATGGAACCGAATCGATGTCCAACAAAGGACAAAATCGTTGGTTCGATTTTCGGTTTTGGGCCTAATTGAGTTTTTCCTTTTTTTTTTTTTTACCGACATCTTCGGTTTTATAAAAAATGGAACTGAATCAATGTCCAATAAAGACTAAAAATGACGGTTCGATTTTTGGTCGGTTCGGTTTTCGGTTTTGGACCAAATTGAGCTTCTTTATTTTATTTCTTTTCTTTTCTTTTTTTGTCCACTTTTTGCTAGGATTGTTCCTCCTAATTGTAATTGAAATGGTAGAGTTAACCTAGGTCTCATTTGTTTATATTATTTAAGAAAAAAAAAATCAATCCCTTTTCCCATAAATCTTCAAAGATGGATGAAGATCCCTTTTCTAGTGTAAATCTACCGAGATGGATGAAGATCACTTTTCTAGTGTAAATCTTCCGAGATTGATGAAGAGAAGCGTTTTTCCCCCTTTTTTTTTTCTTTTAATAATTAATAATTATTTATTAAAACTAGAGAAACTCCAAATTTTTCGTTTTTTTAGAATGATTTGAGACTGATGTGGAGAAACCTTCATTTCTTTGTGGGATGCTATGAATTTTTGGAAATCGAAGTCTAAATTAAATAATGGGTTAAATAAGTTAATAACAACAAAACAACTCGTATTTCTCAAATTAGTTTTTGATTTGGAAGAAATTTCAAACAAAATAGAAAAATACAATCGAAGACTACAAAGGTGTAGTGAACTTCGGTGACAAACCAATTTAGGAACTGCGACGACGACGATCTACGACAATGGTGGGTCGTGTCTAACGGTGATCTGCGACAACGATGGGTTGTGTCGAACGGCGATCTGCAACGACGATAGACTGACGGAAAGAGTGAACGAAAACGAAAGATCGTGAACGAAAATCTCCAGAAAAGGAAAGATCGTGAATGAAAATCCCGAGAGAGGTTGAGCGAACAGAATCGCAGGAAGAGGTTGAGTGAAAATAATAGCAAAACAGAGAATGAATTGTGTGAAGTGAAAAAATAGAAAAAGAGGATTATAGGGCTTACTTTTTCCTAATGTTTTAACTGGTTTTAACTTGTTTTTCCACTCCAAAACCGAACCAAACCGAAAAATATCGATTTTTTCCTAATTAAAACCGACATGTCCACTGTTTTACTAAATAACCGATCCACTAGATCGGTTCGGTTTGGTTCGGTTCTTCAGTTTTTCAGTTTTTACTATCACCCCTAGTTGTGGTTGTGCAAGCTTCTCAATAGAGCTCTCCTAAAAAAGTGATGCTCAAATTTTACAAAGTAGAATCTCGAAAAATTTACATTGGGTTTCTATCTCTAATGCAACTAAATAAAGTCGGCTCAAATTACTCTAAGACCAACAATATAATGAATTTTGCTCAAGAAGCTTAGCAAATTCTTCAAAATCTAAATGTACATGTTCTGCATCAATAAACCCATCACCATTCTCATCAAAGAAATCAAAAGTTTCGAGCCCGTTTGATAACGTTCCCGTTTCCTGTTTCTTGTTCCCCGTTTCTCATTTTTTAAGAAACAGATTTGTTTGATAATTGTTCCTGTTTCTTGTTCTCCGTTTCTCATTTTTTAAGAAACGGATTTGTTTGATAATTGTTCCCGTTTCTTGTTTCTAAATTTTGAGAAACGTTTCAAAAAATATGGCAAAATTTGAGAAACTACAAAAAAGTGTTTCTCTTAGTTCCGTTTCTCTTTTTTATATTTTCGTTCGTTTCTCTTTTTTATATTTTCGTTCCTAAAGAGAACACAAATATGCAAATGGTCTGGTGGTTACTTGAGTGCCTAGGAAGGTTCTTCCTATGGGTATGTTCTGGATTTGAGTTTTGTGAGTGTAACTTGTTTTTTTTTTTTTTTCCTACTTAATTTTGAAGTATTTTTTTTAAATAATATTTTAATTTTGAATTTTTCTTATCAACCTAACATTAGTAATAAGTCTTTTATTTAATTTTTTGAAACACGTCTTTTATTTTATTTAAGTACATTAAAATGTTGGAAAATTGTTGTAGACACCGTATTTGGTCCGGCATTTGTTTATTATTAAAGTTATTTTTCCCTATTTTTATGTATTTTTGTCATCATTCTTTAAACCATTTTTAAACTTTTAAAATTCACCTTTTTTATTTTTTTTAATTTATTAATTTCGAAAATTCAAGAAAAATAAGAAAAAAACGTTTTGGTTGTTTGGAAAAGTTTTTACCTGTTTTGACAAATAAAATTAACATTTAATGAGTATAAAATTTTAAGTCATTTTATGGCTAAAGTTTGATATTCATTTATTTACTTCAATGAATATAAAATCTTTAATTTATTTTTGGGTTAAAATTTGATATTCATTTATGAGTATAAAATATTTAATTCATTTTTGGTTTAAAATTTGATATTCATTTATGATATAAAATATTTGTTCATTTTTTGCCTAAAATCTATTTCAATTGAGAAAACATTTTGAGTAATAAATTCATTGAGATTTTTACCTTTGATGTGATTTTCAATGACCTATAAATACCGACTAAGAGAAATAGGTAAAGAAAAGGAAGAGAAGATTAGAGCAAAAGTCTCGGGGAAACGACAAAAAATATTAGAGCGAAAGCCGAAAGGCTAGCCCGTCGGAGAGAAAATGTTAGTTTTAATAGTCAAAACTTTTATTTGACTAATTAAAAATGACTTTCTCTCTTTTCCAAACTCCACCACTTATTTCCTCCATTACTCCTATCTCACGCAAAAACAATCAATATCTTCTTCTCACACTACACTGACCTGAAGAGCAAAGACAAGGTTAGAGCTTGAAGTTCTAAAATTTTGCAAGAGGCTTCAAGGGTAAGAGATGATAGTTTGTTTTCTAATTTTCTTGTATATTTACAAGTTTGCTATGTTTTTTTTTCCATTTACATGTTCACCGTTTATTCAATTTAGATGTATAAATTCTCTTTTAGTCTTAAATAACATTGTTGACCGAGAAATTTCGGCCAATCAGTGGTCGCCACGTGTCTCCATCACGACCGGGGATCAGATAGACTTGACCGAGCAAAGTCGGCCAAACTGCAATTGGGCTCGAAGTCGAATCGGGCCAGAAAGATTAAATGACAATTTGGCCCAAAGCCCAAAAGCCCATTGGGTTCAAACCCAAGCCCATTGGGTCCAAACCCAAACCCATTGGGCCCAAAGCCCAAGCCCATTGGATCCAGACCCATGAGAACTCTATAAATAGAGAGCTCATTCTTCATTTTTAAGGTTCAGAAAATTTCTTCTCCTAAGAGCTCAGAGAGAATTCACAAGACTCCCTGAATCCTGAAGACTGAACACCACTCCAAGTTCAAACATCTGAAGACTTCACCGCTACGCGAAGCTGCAGATTCAACATCGAGAACAAGCTGCGAAGCCCTCGATCCAAATTTAACATCGAGAACAAGCTGCGAAGCCCTCGATCCAAATTCAACATCGAGAACAAGCTGCGAAGCCCTCGATCCAAATTCAACATCGAGAACAAGCTGCGAAGCCCTCGATCCAAATTCAACATCGAGAACAAGCTGCGAAGCCCTCGATCCAAATTCAACATCGAGAACAAGCTGCGAAGCCCTCGATCCAAATTTAACATCGAGAACAAGCTGCGAAGCCCTCGAAACAAATCCAACATCGAGAACAAGCTGCGAAGCCCTCGAGATACATTTACATTTGAGAGAGAAAGAATCAGAGGATAAACATTAGAGATTGTAATCCACTACGCACTGATATATACAATACAAATACAAATTCAATTTCATTTACATGTGTTCGAATCTCCATTCCTTCGTTCGAAATTTCGTGTGAACAGATTGGCACGCTCGGTGGGACCTCTCTACCTTTCATCTCTCTCTCAACAAAAAATTAACAATGGCGTCAAAGAAAACAACGTTCCAGGCTGTCAGTTCCAACAGCCCTTACAGGGGACCTACCACCCGCAGCCGCGTCATCAAAGAAGTCTCACGGACGGACGAACACACTCCTGCCATCGTGAGCAAAATATACAAGCGAATGACAGAGTCTGAGCAGGTTGGGATAATCATCAAGGACAATCCTTTGTTCGATGAGGTTGTTCCCTCCTCTGATCAGCCGGAGAAGGTGTCTGACTCCAACGTATCTGTAATGATGGCGGATGCGCGCACCAACGATGAAGCGATGGCTGAAATGGAAAAGAAAATCAGCTTTCTGATGAAGGCAGTCGAGGACAAAGACTTCGAGATTGCCCAACTGAGGAGTCAGATGCAAGGTCGTGAGATCGCGGAGTCAAGTCTAACTCCTGCAGCAAGGAGGAATGACAAAGAAAAAAATGTCATCCAAGAAGACCAACCGCATCACTCAACGTCGGTCGCTTCGCTGTCTGTCCAACAACTGCAGGACATGATCACGAACACTATCAGAGCTCAATACGGTGGACCCACCCAAAGCTCCCTCTTGTATACCAAACCGTATACAAAGAGGATCGACAACTTGAGAATGCCCACTAGGTACCAGCCGCCGAAATTTCAACAGTTCGATGGGAAGGGCAATCCTAAACAACACATTGCCCACTTCGTCGAAACGTGCGAGAACGCTGGAACTCGCGGAGACTTGTTGGTTAGGCAATTCGTCCGAACTTTGAAAGGAAACGCCTTTGACTGGTACACCGACTTGGAGCCCGAGACGATTGACAGTTGGGAACAGTTTGAGAGAGACTTCCTGAATCGCTTCTACAGCACGAGGCGAACAGTCAGCATGACCGAACTCTCACACGCTAACCAAAGGATGGGCGAGCCAGTCATCGATTTCATCAACCGTTGGAGATCATTAAGTCTTGACTGCAAGGACCGACTCACAGAAGTGTCTGCTGTCGAGATGTGCATCGGCGGCATGCATTGGGGACTTCACTACATCCTACAAGGGATAAAGCCCCAAACATTTGAAGAGTTAGCGACTCGCGCCCACGATATGGAGTTGAGTATCGCCAACAGAGGGACCAGGGACCTCTTAATCCCAGATATAAAGAAAATAAATAAAGAAGTAAACGACATTGAAAAAATCACGAAAAATGTCGTGAAAGAATCCATGGTCGTCAGCACAACCCCTGTAAGGTTTTCCTCAAAAGGAAAGGAAAACAGGACAGAAAGAAGAAATGACGGAGGCGAGAAACATCGCCTAACTTTAAAAGAAAGACAAGAAAACGTCTATCCGTTCCCAGACTCTGACATTCCTGACATGTTAGAGCAACTACTGGAAACAAGACTGGTTGAGTTTCCCGAGTGTAGGCGCCCGGAAGAAATGGACAAAGTCGATGATCCCAACTATTGTAAGTATCATCGAGTTATCAGTCATCCGGTAAAAAAATGTTTCGTCCTAAAGGAGCTAATTCTAAGGTTAGCTAAAGAAGGAAAAATTGAGCTAGACTTAGATGAAATAGCTCAATCAAACCACGCTGCAGTAACAATGAACTCCGACGCTCAATTATTTCCAGCCTCATTTGATAAGCAAAAGGAAAGCCTGATCCAGTTTGGGACCTTCGAACCAATAATTGTTCGGTTCGGACATGAAACCCTAAAGCAAATTTCTCAGGTAAAACCTGAGGCCGTCAGAAATGAGGATAAAGGTTGGACCATTGTGGCTCGTCAGAAAATACGACGACAAAGACCTGTCCAGAAAGAAGATTACATACTTCGAGATGATAAACGAAACAATAAACTTCCAAAGAAGAAAAGAAGAATCAATTCGAGGAAGCCTAAACACGAGAGAAGAGAAAACAAATATTTTTCTCAACCTCGACGACAGGTGACTTTAAAAGAATTTTTCTCAAAAAGTTTCCTTCCCATCAAGAAAGAGGAAGAAATCTGTGCAAGTTCATGCTACATCAATGCAGAAGAAGTCGACGACTCAAAAGAAGTCGACCAAATAACTTCTGTCTTCAATCGCATCAAGCCTTCAACTACTCGAACTTCGGTCTTCCAAAGGATGAGTATGGCCGCGACAAAAGAAGAAAAATCATGTCTAACTTCTACCTCCACTCGAACTTCCGCTTTCCAAAGGTTAAGTGTCTCCACATCAAAGAAAGACCGACCTTCAACATCTGTTTTTGATCGCCTCAAAGGGACAAACGATCAACAAGAAGGAAAGATGAAGACTGTAGGGGCAAGACTCTTTGATGAAGAAAGTAGCGACCAAAAGATTCACAGTCGTGTTCCTTCACGCATGAAGAGGAAATTTTCTGTCCACATAAATACAGAGGGTTCCTTGAAGGTGAAGAAAAATCTCATCGTTCTAACCAATCCTACAAGCGAACGGTTTGATAAAGACCATGACGAAGATAAGATCTCATAAAATGTAATACTCCTTAACGTAAGAGTATAAACTACATGTTGCTCCTGGCCCGCACGAGCTTAAAAGGTGAACGGCCCAAGTAAAAAAAAAAAATGTAATACTCCTTAACGTAAGAGTATAAACTACATGTTGCTCCTGGCCCGCACGAGCTTAAAAGGTGAACGGCCCAAAGTAAAAAAAAAAAATAAATAAATAAAAATAAAAAATAAAAAAAAAATCGATCATTCATCATGTAACCTGAACTACGTTATGACTTGATCCCTTCCATCTAAGGGTACGTAGGCAACTTAAAGAAAAAAATATATATATACTTTAAGTTCAGTCACAACAATAAAAAAAAAAAAGGATTACATTCCATTTGAACTACGATATGACTTGATCCCTTCCATTCAAGGGTACGTAATCGATGTTCGAACTCAAGAGCAAAAGAAGCAATGATAGTACCAATTCCACTACGCCAAACAAGCTTCATTATTACTATTTGACTTCAGATTGTAATATTTCATTCAGCTTGTTATTAGGCCAAATCAAATTTCCATTACTGCGCTACTCATATCCAAGTTCAGTTGCAAGTTTGTGCATCACCAAGTTCAGTTGCAAGTTTGCGCATCTCCAAGTTTTGCTGCGTTGCGCATCACCAAGTTCTGCTGCAAGTTTGCGCATCTCCAAGTTCAGCTGCAAGTTTGCGCATCTCCAAGTTCTGCTGCAAGTTTGCGCATCTCCAAGTTCAGCTGCAAGTTTGCGCATCTCCAAGTTCTGCTGCAAGTTTGCATCATCTCCAAGTTCGATGATGCAGTCATCTCAAAGTTTGTTGTTGCTCCAAGTTTGTTGTTACTGCATCATCTCCAAGTTCGCTGTTGCTGCATCATCTTGCATCATCTCCAAGTTCGCTGCTGCTGCATCATCTTGCATCATCTCGCTGTTGCTGCATCATCTTGCATCATCTCCAAGTTCGCTGCCGCTGTTGCATCATCTCCAAGCTCGTTGCTGCTGCTGCATCATCTCCAAGTTTGCTGCTGCTGCATCATCTCCAAGTTCGATGATGCAGTCATCTCAAAGTTTGTTGTTGCTCCAAGTTCGCTGTTGCTGCATCATCTCCAAGTTCGCTGCTGCTGCATCATCTCCAAGTTCGCTGCTGCTGCATCATCTCCAAGTTCGCTGCTGCTGCATCATCTCCAAGTTCGCTGTTGCTGCATCATCTCCTCATCAGCATCTCTAAGTTCGCTGATGATGCAGTCATTGTAGCTGCATCATCTCATCATCTCCAAGTTCGCTGTTGCTGCATCATCTCATCTTGCATCATCTCATCATCTCCAAGTTCGCTGTTGCTGCATCATCTCATCTTGCATCACATCATCGCGCGCGCCTCCAAACTCGCGCGCCTGCATCATCGCGCGCGCCTCCAAGTTCGCGCGCCTGCATCATCGCGCGCCTCGCCTCCAAGTTCGCGCGCGCCTGCATCATCGCACGCGCCTCCAAGTTCGCGCGCCTGCATCATCGCGCGCGCCTCCAAGTTCGCGCGCCTGCATCATCTCCAAGTTCGCTGCTGCTGCATCATCTCCAAGTTCGCTGCTGCTGCATCATCTCCAAGTTCGCTGCTGCTGCATCATCTCCTCATCAGCATCTCTAAGTTCGCTGATGATGCAGTCATTGTAGCTGCATCATCTCATCATCTCCAAGTTCGCTGTTGCTGCATCATCTCATCTTGCATCATCTCATCATCTTCAAGTTCGCTGTTGCTGCATCATCTCATCTTGCATCACATCATCGCGCGCGCCTCCAAACTCGCGCGCCTGCATCATCGCGCGCGCCTGCATCATCGCGCGCCTCGCCTCCAAGTTCGCGCGCGCCTGCATCATCGCACGCGCCTCCAAGTTCGCGCGCCTGCATCATCGCGCGCCTCCAAGTTCGCGCGCCTGCATCATCTCGCGCGCCTGCATCATCTTGCATCATCGCGCGCCTCGCCTCCAAGTTCGCGCGCCTCCAAGTTCGCGCGCCTGCATCATCTTGCATCATCGCGCGCCTCGCCTCCAAGTTCGCGCGCGCCTGCATCATCGCGCGCGCCTCGCCTCCAAGTTCGCGCGCCTGCATCATCTCGCGCGCCTCCAAGTTCGCGCGCCTCCAACTCGCGCGCCTGCATCATCGCGCGCCTCCATCATCGCGCGCGCCTGCATCATCGCGCGCGCCTCCAAGTTCGCGCGCATGCATCATCGCGCGCGCCTGCATCATCGCGCGCCTCCAAGTTCGCGCGCATGCATCATCGCGCGCCTCGCCTCCAAGTTCGCGCGCCTCCAAGTTCGCGCGCCTCCAAGTTCGCGCGCCTGCATCATCTTGCACGCCTCCAAGTTCGCGCGCCTGCATCATCTTGCGCGCCTCCAAGTTCGCGCGCCTGCATCATCTTGCGCGCCTCCAAGTTCGCGCGCCTGCATCATCTTGCGCGCCTCCAAGTTCGCGCGCCTGCATCATCTTGCGCGCCTCCAAGTTCGCGCGCCTGCATCATCTTGCTCATCTTGCGCGCCTCCAAGTTCGCGCGCCTGCATCATCTTGCTCATCTTGCGCGCCTCCAAGTTCGCGCGCCTGCATCATCTTGCTCATCTTGCGCGCCTCCAAGTTCGCGCGCCTGCATCATCTTGCGCGCCTCCAAGTTCGCGCGCCTGCATCATCTTGCGCGCCTCCAAGTTCGCGCGCGCCTGTTTAAGAAAATTATCTAAAAATATGTATAAAGGTGGACTTGATCCCAAGACCAAAGGAAACAAAGGTTCTACATGTTCCACTTTGCCAAACAAGATTTATTGTTATCATTTATCTTTAGATTGTAATACTTCATTCAACTTGAAATTTAGGTGGGTTCTAAATTTCCTTCCATAATCATGACCTTAAGTTCAAATTTTCGAACTTCATGTCAGAATTGATTGGAATCCCAAAATTATACCAAGTCAAATTTTCATTCAAACTAAATTTCCAGCAAAACCCAAAATTTTCCTAAAATTAAAATTTTGGGCATATTCCAAATTTTATTTCCAAGCGTGATTTAGAGTCAAAAGTTATCTAAATCCGAGTCTCAAATCAAATATGCCAAAATAAAATTTTCAACACTTCTACTCCGAATTCAAGCCAAACTTCAAGAAAATATCATAGTTTTTCCTAGAATTAAAATTTTGGGCATATTCCAAATTTTATTTCCAAGCATGATTTAGAGTCAAAATTTATCTAAATCCAAGTCTCAAATCAAAATTGGCGGTTTGGGTATATTTTATCCACGTCGAAATTAGAGTAAAATTCATAGTCAAACCCTATTCAAAATACAATTGGGCAGACACAAGTCCTTACTCTACATCTCAAGATAAACTAAGGTAGAAAAAAAATCTTTCTACCGAAGTTTAAATCAAATTTCTGTCAGATAAGAAAGATCAAAACTACGAGCCAAATTCATATTTCTGATCGATTGACATGGAAAGAGACGTCAATTAAAATAATTGATCTATGAATCAAACTTCATATTTCGATAAAATTGATACGTCAAAGCGGAGTCGAAATTAGGATGTCCTACGTTTCGATTTATCTATTCAACTTTTCCGAGACTCACCCACACATACTTGTGCATAACTCTCGAAAAAGGGGGCATTTGTTGACCGAGAAATTTCGGCCAATCAGTGGTCGCCACGTGTCTCCATCACGACCGGGGATCAGATAGACTTGACCGAGCAAAGTCGGCCAAACTGCAATTGGGCTCGAAGTCGAATCGGGCCAGAAAGATTAAATGACAATTTGGCCCAAAGCCCAAAAGCCCATTGGGTTCAAACCCAAGCCCATTGGGTCCAAACCCAAACCCATTGGGCCCAAAGCCCAAGCCCATTGGATCCAGGCCCATGAGAACTCTATAAATAGAGAGCTCATTCTTCATTTTTAAGGTTCAGAAAATTTCTTCTCCTAAGAGCTCAGAGAGAATTCACAAGACTCCCTGAATCCTGAAGACTGAACACCACTCCAAGTTCAAACATCTGAAGACTTCACCGCTACGCGAAGCTGCAGATTCAACATCGAGAACAAGCTGCGAAGCCCTCGATCCAAATTCAACATCGAGAACAAGCTGCGAAGCCCTCGATCCAAATTCAACATCGAGAACAAGCTGCGAAGCCCTCGATCCAAATTCAACATCGAGAACAAGCTGCGAAGCCCTCGATCCAAATTCAACATCGAGAACAAGCTGCGAAGCCCTCGATCCAAATTTAACATCGAGAACAAGCTGCGAAGCCCTCTAAACAAATCCAACATCGAGAACAAGCTGCGAAGCCCTCGAGATACATTTACATTTGAGAGAGAAAGAATCAGAGGATAAACATTAGAGATTGTAATCCACTACGCACTGATATATACAATACAAATACAAATTCAAATTCATTTACACGTGTTCGAATCTCTATCTTTCGTCGAAATCTCGTGTGAACAAACATATATTGTCTCTTTATTTTAAATAATGATTAACTTTCTTTTCAAAATTATTATTTTTTTTAAAAGATTTTAATCTTATTTTAGTTTTAGTTTTAATGTTTTCTTATTCCTTTTATGTCAATCCTAATATTTAGATTTTTTTTTATTTAAGGTAGAGGCTTTCCTAATTTTTAGATTCTTTGTTTAAGGTATAAGTTTTGCAAATATTATTTTAATGATTTCCATTATTCTTTGAATATTTTAAGTAGATTTAGAATTAGGTATTTTAAAGTAAATTTCAATTTGTCTATTAATTTGTTTTTAGATGAAATTTCAATGTTATTTCTATTTTTATAATCATAATGTTTTTTTTAGTTTTAAAAAAATAAATGTTAATAAATTTATTTCCATAACTCTAAATTTATTTGAGGGCTGAGTAATGTGACTTTTGTAGAGTTTCGACTCTCGTGCAAGCACACGAAAATCCTCCTAATCACTTTCAAAAAAATAAATCAACATATTTTAAAAAATTAAATATTATCATATAAATCCTATGACGGAGTTGGGATAAATTTCTCAAATTCTTGAGGTAAATAATTTCCTTTAAATAAAAGGAAATTTAGATATGATAATTAATTAAAGTTAAATTCACTCAATATATCAAACTCTTACCTTATTTTTTAAGGTTAAACTTTGATTAAATGAGACATTCATTTTTAACAAAACTATTATTTATTTATTTTCTCAAATTAAGAACATTTTAAAATTAACTGGATAATATAAGATAAAATATGGCTACCGTTTTTAACGGGTGTTGTAGGGTGCTAATACCTTCCCTACGCTCAAACGACCTCCGAACCTAATTTCTCTTTCCGTAGACCAGTTTTTATTTTAAGGTGACCAATCACACCCAAAATGATTGGTGGCAACTCCATCTCTTTTTATTTTTTAAAACAAAACCCTTGAAAGAGGACGGCGGCCGCTCCGCGTCGCAATGACGTTGCGACAATTGTAACAGATGTCAGTTTAGAGTAAAATAATTAAAAATATAGCAAATGCAAATATGACAATTTTTATCACTGATAGTATAGTCTATCACCAATAGAAGTAGTCATATATCAATGATAGCTTTTATAACTGATAGTCACTGATTTTTTTGTCATATTTGCAAAATGTTTTAAATTTTGCTAAATTTGCAATTATTTTGGGTCTGGTTGCTGTTTGTGCAATCAACCCTTAAAATGTTTATATATTAATTAAAAAAAATGTATATTTATTTTTAGTTTTTATGTTTCTTTCATAAATATATATTAACATCGACATTTTATCGATATTTTCATTAACATTTCCATAATATTAAGACATTGACATTTTCATCGACATCGACACTTTAAACTTTGTAAATAGGCATTTCACGATTTTAAAATAAGTTTAAATTTCTTACTATTAAATATTAAGATTGCAATAGTGATATTTTAGTTATATAATGTCAATTTATCTATAATATATTTGAAATGTCGATTCACCTCTCATGTCGATAATGAGCTCATTGACACGTGAAAATGTCGTTGAAAATATCTACACGTCACCGAAAAATTAAAACAGTGTCCATAACAAACAATGACTTCAAGATTTTAGAGAAAGGAGTCATCATCCTCGAGGTAGAGAATAAGTGTTTAACTATCGACATTCTTCACTGTGAAATGTTATTGAACTTTGTTTTGGCGTGTTGAAATGATCGATTCCCTAATCTTAAATAAATGTTTATTTACTCTGTTAACACACAAAAACACATACCAACAACATGTTATATTATTCATAATTACATTAGATTTAATGATCGTCAAGATGACATCTTCAATGACTTTATCAATGAATCAATCATCGTTGAAGTTATACAGAATTTGTCGAACAATTTACAGAGCAATATGATTGAGTTAGATATGAGTCGACAAAATTTAAGACGAATGACTCGAGGGAGAGATGGAATTGCAGATCAAATTTGGGCAATATTTGAAGGATACATACAATTTTATCGTTGTTTTTAATTTTTCATCGAGACTTATTTATATTAGATTATGTAAACTTCTCGATTTATTTGTATTATTCTATTTAACCTATAAAAAAAAGAAAAACATAGAGAGAGAGAAAAATAAGAAATATTTTTTTTTCAAGAAACAGAGAACAGAGAGCGTTATCAAACAAGTTTTTGTTTCTGTTTCTTTTTTCCAAGAAACAAGAAACAAAAGAAGTTATCAAACAAGTTCCTGTTTCTAGTTCCCAAAATACAAGAAACAAAAAACAAGAAACAAGAAACAGTAAATTGGAAACAAGAAACGAGAACGTTATCAAACTGACCCTTCATTAACTACCCCTAATTCTTAACATTCAACCCAAGATTATTATGCTCAGAATCAATGCTTCCATCATAGTTTTCACATCTTCAATGGATAGTTTCATTTGTGTGTGTCTCAATAACGGGCATTTACACAATTTCTGTGTAGAAATGCCTCTCATAAGCATTTCTTCGAACATTTGGTTTGCATGTCGCTTCAGTCGCCTCTTCAAGGCGTTTAATGATGTTGCGATGGGCAATCCAAGAATTCCAGAGATGAAAAAAGAATGTCGGACAAACCACAAGTATGAAAATGTACAACAAACCTGGACAGAAGCGTTGGAGTACGAAATTGAAAGAAAATAGAAAAAAAAAATTATCTTAAAAATTGAAATGGGGTTAACAAGTGTCAAATCTTCTTGTTGTATATGGGAAAAAAAGAAACAAAGAAATGACTATCAAATCTTCTAAGAAGAAAAAAATAATAATCAAAGTCCTCAATTGGTGCTCAGGGATTCATATGGAATTTGGAGACTGAGAGTTGTCGAGAGAGAGGATGGTCGCTGAAATGAAAAGAATCTTAAGAGAGAGTTGAGAGTCCGTTGAAATGTGAGAGTTGGGGGTCGTTTGTTTCAATGTCATTGGAATGAGCATCACGATGTGAATAACTTATTCTCAAGCATCATTTTTTTTTGCCACTTTCTATGTCCTCCTATTTGATGACTTTATCTCAATGTCCATGGGCTTTCAAATTTTTTTCTTCTTCTTTCTTTTTAAATGCATTGTTTCATTTTTTTTGTTTTATTTATTTTATATTTAGCCTAATTTATTAAATTTAAAAATCACAACTGATTTTTTTTACAATTTCATTAAAAGTTTGTACCGATGTTTTTTTGTTTATATATAAAATTTATATTATTTAAGTATATAATCATGTTGATTGTAGTTAAATAACACTTATTAAAATTAATATTATTTAAGTATATGAACCCGAATCACATAGCAATCTATGCGATAGCTACGCAATCACATAGGTTGCTATGTGATTTTGGTTCAGCTATCGCATAGGTTACTACTTCTCGTTGTGATGTTCATCTACATAGGGGCTGATTGCATAAATAGTAATTTGTGCGGAGGAGAAAGAGTAAATACGATAAATAAAATCAATTAAATAAGGGTAATACAATTTAGAATCAATTTACCAAATTAAACTTAATTGATGTGAATTAATTTTCATTAATTAATGAAAACTTAATAAAAATAGCCAAAGCGAGCATAGCTCAGCTGACATATGTATGACTTGATGACCAAGAGGTCTGTGGTTCGAATCCCCCACCCCCAATGTACTAAAAAAAAAACTTAATAAAAAAAAACCTAATCAAATTGAATTGAAGGTTGTGAAATTTAATTATATAGAAATAATTTAATTAAAAATATAACATTTTTTAATTTTTTTTTTTTTTGCAAATATGGCAATTTTATCACTAGTAGTCTATCACCTCAGTTTTTTTTTATAGAATTTTGTCAGTGACTATCGTGGATAGAGTCTATCAGTGACAATCATATATCGGCGATAACAGTCTGTGATAGTCACTGCTTTTTTACCATATTTGCAAAATATTTTAAATTTTGCTATATTTACCATTATTTTGGGCCTAAGTGTTGTTTATGCAACCAACCCTATTATTTATTTGAATTTATTTTATTTAATTATTTATTCATATTTATAATGTAATAAAATTTATATTCCTACCCGTTATCACACAAAATACAGACATCTATTTTCATAAATATATGATGTCATTCTCATGCACAACCAAACACAAATATCTTTTATTTCCAGCAATCTTATTCTCAGACATCTTTAATTCTCAGGCATCTGCAAATCCTCAAACCAAACGACCCCCGAGAGTGGTCCGAGAGGGAGGTTGTCGCTGAAATGAAAAATGTCGAGAGAGAGGATGCGACTGAAATGAAAAACAATCTTGAGATGTTAGGGTTTGTTAGGAGGAATATATATACCTCGGCTCGGTTCAATTTTGGCTGGATTTTTTAATTGAAAACCGAACCAGACCGTACATTTTCGGGTTTTCATAAATATAAACCAATGTGTCCAATTTTGTCCTAAATAACCGACCCGAACCAATGGATCGGTTCAGTGTTGGCTATCACCCCTAGTGACTATCTCTTCGTCACCGCCGATTTAGGGTAAAGATAAACTCTCTCTTCTTCTCTTCTCCTCTTTTTCTTTGGTTTATGTAAATCTGATTTTTGAAGGTTTAGGGTTATGAAAAATTGAAAATTTGTGTAATTGATTGAGGTAGTTGATTAGTGATGGAAGAAGATAGGTTTAGTGATTGAAGTAGTTGATTATTGATTTTTTTTAAGGTTTAGGGTTTAGGGTTTGTGAGGGGTTTTTTTAGCATGATCGTGATCAGCAAGCCCCCTTCCCTCTGTGAAAAGTCATTTGTACTCTTCAATGAGCATGATCGTGAGGGAGACGACTATAGTGCCCTCGTGCTCAGCGAAGAGTACTATAGACTTTTCCTTCGCAGTTGTTTTCAACGTAGTGCTGATGACGTCAGCAAAAGGAAAAAAACATTAAGACCCCCGAAGGAAGGGGTCATCAGTGCAAATATCCCCACTTTTATATAATGTCCTTAGGGATGGAGGAGAGCTCATCATGTTGCAATGTCACAAAACGAATCGAACATGGGTGAGGATCATGACTATATATATTTTTTTTGGGTAAATTAGCATAATAATAATTTATCATTTCATTAATAAATCCAGCTATGATAAGATCTTATCTTTCATTAATAAATCTAGGGACCAAATTTATCATCTCTTTTTATTACAAAACGCATAAAATTTAAACTAAAGAGGGTGTAGAGTTGTAATTAAACATTTAATTTAAAATTTTAAGAAAGAAAAGCGGGAAATTGTCCTCTCTTCTTCCCTCGATCTCTTTCTAATCTGTTCTTCTTCAACCACAAAACTCATTCCGTTTACACACTGAAAACCGAACTTCCGCTGCTTTCAGATTAATCACTCGGCCCCTCTATCTCCTTCTCTGGTGAGAATCGCTCCTTCTCTTTTTCTTCTTGCGATTATGCTTCATTTTCAGACTGATTCTTCCACTCATTTTTGCTGCATTTTGGTACTCTCTACCTTCTTCTGTTAATTCTATTATATTTCAGAACTTAATGCTGGGATTTGCTTAACTTCCAATTCAATTCTTCTTTAACCTGACTTACTTAACTTTCCACTTGGGATTTGCTTATATCACTGTTTCTGCCTCTCAGATTTTGAAGAAATACATCTTTTCTATGGACTTATCTGATCTTATAGATCTACTTACTTCTGTGTTTTTTGTTATAATTGTTTCTTTTTCTTTAAATTGCTTGTTTGAAATTGGGTACACTCTGTGTGGTTTCTGACTTATATGTTTGATGTAAAATTTAGGGTCATTTTGATAACTATTTAGTTTTTGGTTTTTCATAGTTGTGTTTGTTTTCTCACAATTTCTTTACCACGGTTTTATGTTAACATTTGAATTCTTTGTCAAATTCCAAATTCAAAACTACCTTTTTTTAGTTCTCAAAACTTTATTTGGATTTTGAAAACATTAGTGAAAAATAGATAACAAAACAAAGAAACTCATAACTAGAAGTAGTGTTTGTAAGCTTAATTTTCAAAAAGCCAAAAGAAAAAACCAAATGGTTATCTGTTTGATTTAATTTTGCGAATGAATGTGGGTTAACCTCTTATGTTATTGATTCTATTTATAGTGGAACAAAATTGATTTAACTTGGCAAGCATGGATATCTTATTAATACTGGGGAGGACCCTAACATAGTGAAGAAATGTGAGTCGAATCCATCAAGTCCGATAAGAGAAAACAAGCATATTAAGAGTTGTAGGGCTCTGCATAATTTCATTGAAGTTTATAATGAGGATTCTGTGCTACTTTTGGTATTTGCTGAAAATTTTCAAAAGACTTTTGAAGATAATTAGGAGTTGTGCCACTTGGTATTTACCCTCCCATTAGTGACGATTGGGACAATGTTCATGCTTTCTTAAAACTTTTTAAATTCTTTCATGATGTTACTTTGAGGATAGATTTTTTCATGAGATTTTCTTAATCAAAAGAAAGCTTGAACAGTATTGTATTGCTTATGCAATTCTCTTATGCAAAAAAAGCTCCAGCTTATGCAAAAGTATATTGTATTGCTTCATTGTTGTTAGGAATTTTTTTTCTTTCCTTCTAGAATAGAGGAAGAGAAACTTCATGGCCAATCAGTTATCTGTTTTGAGAACTTTGTTGATATCTTTGATTATACAATATGTGCTTCAATATAGTTTGGATATGTTCCAACTCTAAGTTACTCTTGTGGTTTATTTGGAATTGTTAACAGTTCTTCCGAGTTTCTGTCTAAAACTATGATATAGAATTGAAAATAATGGGATAGTAAACCAAATCTGCAAATGGTGCAGAGCATTTTTCTATTACTTTAAACAAAATACAATAGACCAATCAGTTTCTACACAAAGTGTTTATCAAATTGACAAACAAACAAAACACAAACCCAAATTACACCCCTACAAAAATCAGTAGTAATAGGGAGCAATGTAGGTATAATGAACGGGTACTCGATAAGGAATTTGGGCAAATCTGATCTTCTGGTAGAGCTTCATTTTGGGCATACCCATGGAGTGGAGACTGTTAGAGAGCCCATACAAATACCCATCACTTGTTTCTGATTTCGGTTGAAATTTGTGCATCATCTTTACATGTAGAGAAGCTGTCAATAAGCTATCAGAACCAGCATGGTGCTTATCACCAAAGCGTTTTTGGTCCAGCAATTGGCTCAATCTTTCCAACCCAAGTTGCCCTCCTTCCAGCCCATCACAAAACCGAGCCATGTGCTTCAAATCTCTCACGCTCCCTAATGTCCTAACCACCAATTTTGCAAAATCCTCCATTGATTCCGGCAACTCCTTAACGGCCCCGGTCGCCTTCAAAAGATAACCAATGTCGTACAGGCCGTGGAACGTGACCCATCTAAAAATATGATTCCTTCGTAAGACATGTAAGAATTTTGCAGTGAATACGCTCAATGGGATCCCGTCTTTGTTCAGCTTCTCGAAATCCAGCCCATTTTGTTTGAGAAATGAAATTGACAGAGGATTATGAGCATCAGTTTGAGGGTCGAAATCAGAGAAATTGAACTCCCAGGAATCGCCCACATTCCCGAATTCATCAGAAGCCGTTAACCCGAGTTGAATTAGTTTGGTTTGATTCACATTGAATCGAAGATCTTCATACATCTTTTCATCGGTTGAACCCCAAGAGGAGGTCCTGATATATCCTGGAAATTCGGTGTCCATCGATAAAATTGAATAAAATTTAAGACACCCATCAAGTCTGGAGAGTTCATAATCGAAGTTGGAAGTCCAAACAACTCGAATCGAACAAGTGTTCTTCATCGCTTACAAAACTATGAATTTTCGTTATACTGATATAATCTGGAAGCGGGGGAAGTTACCGTTGTTGGGTTTTCAATTTCGCGCAAAAATATGACCGTTGGTTGGTTTCAGGAAAGGAAAATATTGAGGCCTGGTGGAGCTGAAGCCTTGTTGGGCTCAATTATTTCCTTATGTGAACTTAATTTCAGATTTTATTTCAACTTCAATTTTATCAAATATTTCTAAACCGAACATTTCTTACATTTTGTCAAATTTCATTTTTATCTTTCCAACTTTAAAATTCTTCTAAAAAATATTTTATGAGTTAAAATATATTATCAAAATTGAGACAATTCGTAAATGATGTTGTAATGATGTCTCATATGCCTTCCCATATTTATATATTATCGGTGACGTTAAATTTCATTTATTTTAATGAGAAAGAAAAATCTCTTCGAAAGCGAATTCTTTAAAATTCAATTGAAAAATGAAAAAGTTTCAAAATCTAGGAGGATAATTGAGATATATCCAAAAGTCTTAAGGGATATTTTGGATACTTTTTATCCAAAAGAAAAAAAAAAGAAAAAAAATTTAAAGATTAATCATTTTATGTAATGTGTTTTTAAGGAAATTTCCGAGTTTTGATTTTAAATAACAATATCGAAACTAGGATTTCAACATTTTCCATGCAAGAAACAAAATACAACATGAATTTGATATATATTTTTTTTTTATTCGTCATTCAGTACTAATTCTGAAATTTATATATAAAAAATTGGCTAAATATATAATTTTATCTCTGTAAAAAGAATAATTTGATCCTAACCTAACTAAGTGGATAAACATAATTTCTTTAGAGAAAAGAAATATTTTAGAAGTATTTCTATTTGTCTAATCTATCTAGAATTTATCTTTATCCATATTGGTCAATCATATCAATCTACTTGTAGTTTAGTATCTAAAAAAAAAACTACCAGTAGTTTAGTTTTGGACAATTATAAAATAACTTGTAAAAACATTTATAAAAGAAAATGGTACCTATATCTCATATATCAACCAGAATAATGGAGCAAAAATTGTAGGCATTGCCTAACATTAAATAATTCTTACTCTAAAATATACAAAGAAAATAAAAATGAGCCGCAGGTCTTGTTCTCTCCAATTTTTGTCAATCACAGGACAAACACTGGCCATTGCCTTATTTGCAGGCGAACGGAACTTCTTCTTTGAAACCCGTGATGACGCTTTCGGCTTCTGAGTTTGCTTTCTAACAGGTTTGATGTCCTCATTGTCATCACTTTCAAGGGTCCATCATCCTCATCAGAACTGAGCACCAAGTCCTCCACCACATCTTCATCTCTAGGACCTGCCTTTCGCGGCTTTCACCCTAACAATTATAAAGTTTAACCATGGTTCATTTTGTGTGCTAAAAAGCCAGTAAGAAGATTGATGAAAGTGGCATAAAAATGTTCCATATTCACCATGTAACTTACTTGGAATCGCTTCCTGGCAACCAGGTGGAACTAAAGACAGAAGTCCCTTCTCTTCCCCCGGTATCCTCGTCTTCACTGTCTGACCCACTTTTCCCAAACACAGATGAATCTTCACCGACAATAACACTGTAACATACAAGCGTGTTAAAAAGGAAACATGGAATCATACACATCAATTACCAAGGAGACTTTTTGACAGTAACTTCGAAACTTTTGCTTCAATAATAAAAAACAAAGGTGTTCAACAAAAGCAGAAGACAAGTTTTTGAGTTCAACATTATGCGTATGCCTGCGGGGTGACGGATTCAAACCTCAGACCTCTTGGTCAAGGGCACATGTTTTATGTCAATTGAGCTTTGTTAATGTTGGCAAGCAAAAGACAAGTTATGATGTTAATTCTTTCTTACATCTTGCAAAAGGACATCTTGCCCCTATGTCCCTTAGGTTGTGGCTCCTTCGAATGGCATTCTCCGTTTCAACTAAATAGATAATACATATCACCTAAATGGTGCACTATTTTGCTATAGTTGTGGGGAGATCTCGAAACCATCTATTCTTGAATCACAACATTTTTAAGAAATTATGATGGATGTGTTTCAGTTGCTGCCCTCTGCTAACTTATAAAAATCCTTGTACATCAAATGGCCTATTCATCTCCTAGAGGGTGTATTTTATGTAAAAAAAATTTATCATGAGAATCCCTTCTCTAGTAATCTCCAGACTTGCATGGTCGGCCACTTTGGTAATCCAGCAGTGTGGAAAAGTGTTCCTAGATTATCATAACTATTCCATAGTTTTTCTTTGCTAGGCTCCCAATATTTTAGAGAACTAGCCTAGATTTCTTCTTCGTGGTCAAACCTAGAACTTGAAGAATCATTTCGAGTCTTTCACTGCTAGATTTCTAGATTTATGGTGAATTCTAAAGGGAGAAAAGTGATAGGTGTAGCAAGTGATTAACATAAATAAGTAGGGTTTGCTCTTGAAGGGAAAAGAGGTGTGACCACATCCTTGTGAGGTTGTGTCAAGTCTTTGTGAAAATTGGCATCTAAAGGCATCTGAATTAAGGCATCATATATACATAAGTGATAGTTGCAGCAAGTGGGTCCCGAAGGTGTCAAATATATGAATAAAAGAAGAAAAAGGAAAAGACGAAGAAATATCCCCATACAGAGAAATATATACCTTGATTCCGATAAAGAATCTGTTCGTTGTCGAGCTGTTTGAAGTAATGTTGAGACATACTGCGACAGTGGGCTGCCCCTCGACTTCTTTTCATCCTAAAACAAAAGGAATAGTGTACTAAAATCCATTACATACACGATTCTATTTTTCAAATATGATACAGAATTTTAATCAAATAAAAGATATCAACAGGAAAATCCTAGCACATAGTCCTAATGCAATGCTAAAAAGAACTAGAAAAAAAAACTGGCATACAACTTCCAAAAAATTAAAAGCAACGGACAGGTGGTGTAGAAAACTAAAACTAAAGACTACGAAAATTGCCAGCCAAAAAGACCAAGCCACATTGTGCATTCATGATTCACCAATGATTCTAGGAGAGAGAGAAAATCAACAATGATTGATGTAGAGCACAAATAAATATCCCGGAAGCATAAGAAAAACACCAATGGCAGAAGAAGAAGAATCAAATACAAAGGAAAAAAAATCAACACAATCATAAAAAAATTAGTGAATTTATACATTCACTACCAAATTAACATGTTCATTTTCAGGTAACACTAACATCAGCTATGGTTGACCTAGAGCACAAATAGATATCCTGGAAGCATACAAATATGAAAATGGAAAAAGCAAAAGTCCAAACCTCAAGAAATGATGATACAGCAGGATCATTTGGTAAAAAGGAAATTGATTTACGCCTTTCATTTGTAAACTCTGAATTGGCCTCAACCTAAATAAAGAAAGATATGAAAAATTAATGTACAATAACTTTGCAATATACAAAATACTTAAATTAACCTTTTAGTTTAATTAACAACACTGGGAAGCCTATGGATAGTTCTCTAGAATCTATTCTTATTGTTGCTCTATCTTGATGTAAATGTTACACTCCCTTAAAAAATTCTATTCTCAATGTTCTTTTGGCCAATTGGAAGACTTTTTTTTGTAATCTTCCTGGGCAGATGTATTGGCTTTCCACCCTTCTTTATAATATCTCACACAATCTATGAAATATCTGTCTCCCATCCAAAAAAAAAATGAATAAGAGAGAGGCACGTTAAAAGGATATAGGAAGCTTTGCTAACAAGAGCATAGCTGCCAAACCGAGCACAGCTCAATTGGCATAAGGTTGTGCCTTTGACTAAGAGGTCATTGGTTCAATCATCGCATTAATTAAAATACCTTTGCAAGAAAACAAGAGCATAGCTCAACTTGTATATGATGTACGAACTAGTAATTTAGAGGTCTTAGGTTCAATCTCCCACCCCACATGTTGTCAAAAAAAGGATATAGGAAGCTTTGCGTACTATTTCTAAGAGCACTTCGAAACAGTCTCCATAATTATTGAGAAAGTTTGAGATAAAATGGGGATGGTTGATAGCACTCAAAAAGTGCTAATATTTAGCTCCTAAGTCTTGCGAATTAAGTAATTAATTATGTTTAATTGATATATTTGGTAGAAATTAATTGCTTAGGGTAAATCAGACCATTCCATTAATTAAGGACTTAAAATAATATTTTAGTGGATAATAATGATTAATTGTTTTAAGCGTTTATACCATATAGATTAATTAATCAAATATTATCTCAATTGTGATTAGTGGTTTGGTGGTGCAGGGGAACTTTGGTAGAACGACTGGCCAGAGTTTGAAACCAGAGGAATGCAGAATTTCGGTTATTTTTCCTCAGGCACAGACCCTAGCGTCGAGACGCTGCCTGTAGGGTCTCGACGCTCCGACTGTATAAAATCCATTTTTTTTTAGCGTTTTTTAGGTCATTCTCTCTCGGGTTTGGACATTTTTTTAGCGTTTTCTCTCTAGAATTTTGGGGTTTTCTCCCCTTTTCTTCTATATCAAAGCAAAGACTTGTTGGATTTAGCTTGGTTTTCATCCCGAGCAAGGTAAGTGCTCTAATAGGCTTCCAGGTTAAACATCCGTCGTAGTACTCCTGTTACTGTCAATTAATCAATATGGGTGGCGTTGGCCCCCTGTTGATTCATTGCCACGTTTAATTAGAATCGAACATTCGTCTCTGTTCTTTATTTAATTTAGGATTGATCACCTTAGAGTAATTAAAGAATAGTCCACTTAGAACTCCACGTTTCTAATTAATTATTTGGGTTACTTGTATTAGTAGTTTCGTGCAAGTAAATTATGTGTTTAATTATGCTTTTGCTAAGTATGTTTGAATCCCAATGAATCGAGTCGCATCAAGGTCAACCCCGACCCTTAAAATTAGGAGCACATGTAATTAGTTTTAATTTTCCGTTAGCTAGTTTACATGTACTTAGTTCAATTCTTCCGTTAGCTAGTATTGCATGCTTACTTTAATTTTTCGTTAGCAATCCCCCTTTTATTTATCGTTTTATTTTATTGTTTTAGTTAATTAAAAAGCAAATAGAAATTAATCAGGAGAAAATAATTTAGGTTCCCTGTGGATCGACCAGACTACCACTAGCTGCAAAGCTCAGTTGTAGCGAAATTATAAATGTTATTTTGACGGGACTCGACACCCCGAAATTTATAGGATATTAAAAAATCCTACTACCAAAATTGGTTTGTGATAACTCCATTTTGGAGCTAATTTTCACTCCCTAACTCTAGCTAAAAGTCGTGCTTAAACGTTTAATTTATCTTGTTTATAGGTGATTTGCGGCAAAGAGCTCATGGTGTCCATTGGACGCGTTTTGTGGCTTAGGAAGCGGTTTTAGCGCCCCGGGAGTGCATCGGGAAAAGGGGAAGTTCACCCATGAAGATTTGGAGAAAATTGCTATGCAAAGGCAATTTTCCAGCCCCAAACCCGAGAGCAAGCGTCGAGACGCTGCTCAACGCTGCCCAGCGTCGAGACGCTTGCCCCAGCGTCGGGACGCTTGCCCCAGCGTCGGGACGCTACGAAGAGGCGCGCGCGCGCTGGAAAATTTGGTCGCAGCGTCGAGACGCTTGCCTAGCGTCTCGACGCCATCGCGTGATAACTCCATTTTGGAGCTATTAAATACTTCCTTATTATGGCTAAATTCCGCATTTAATTGTATAATTAATCTCGTTTGTAGGAGAAATGCAGCAAAGAGCTCGTGCGTCCATTGGACCCGTTTCGGAGCTAAAAGCGGAGTTTTAACGCCCCGGGAGTGCATCGGGAAAGGGTAAGTCGATCCAAGAAGAAACAGACCAAAATTGCCTAGGAGAGGCAATTTTTCCAGCCCCAAACCCGAGAGCTAGCGTCGAGACGCTAGCTCGACGCTGCCGAAGCGTTGAGACCCTGCTGCGGCGTCGAGACGCTCTGGAGGAGGCGCGCGCAAGAAGTTATCGGGCCAGCGTCGAGACGCTCGCCTAGCGTCTCGACGCCATCGCGAGGCGCGCGCGGATCACTTAGGGCGTAGCGTCACGACGCTACGACGATTTAAATCGGCTGTAATGACGATTTTCAGCCATTATGCTTCGGTTTTTCATCTTCTTCCTCTCGGCTTTTCCCCCATTTTCACCTTTGCTCCGCAATTTGTGGCTGGTTTATGAGCTTGTAATTTGTAATAGGATAGGGATGACTTCCACGGCCTTCCTTGGAGCGGAGATGACAATCCGTCCCATGGACGACTAGTGAACGGTTTGGGATAAATTTGAGGGATTTGTTGTTAGACTTTTTAGCTTTGATAATCCATGCTTAGTTTACAAATTGGTGGCTGATTTGTATGCATTTATCATTCTTGCTTCACCCTATGCATGTGTTAGATTTCGCCGATTGACACTCGTGTTTTCTAGCATTTTGTTAATGTTAAAAAGTAGCGATGCCGTGCCTCTCACTATTCGACTAGTAACACAGAATGATAAAACTAAACCGGAGTATCGAGTCATGCATGATGGTTGTTGGTTGCATACAACGTTTGCGGGCAACTAGTTAGCAATTAGATTACGTGATCGAATGTCTATCGCGGTTTGCTAGTGACTATCTAGAGTCAATTTGGGGCTGATCACCCTAATGCAATTTTAGATAATGTTTAATTAGAACTGTGTGGTCTAATTAATTTCTATGGAGCCGGTTACCTTGGGGCTTCTCGGGTAATCGACCGTGTGTATTACAAACTGCTCGCCTTAGATTTGTGTTAAATGATAAGCTGAAGATGTCTAACAAATAAATCCCGAAAATCCCCAAACCGTGCACTCGTCTCTCTCTTTCTTTTATTCTTCCGTTAGCGTTTAATTATTTTGTTTGCATGCTTACACATCCCCCGTTACAAAAAACCCAATCAATTAATTAATTTCAATTTTAATTTAATTTCAGTCATAACCTTCTCCTTGGATCGACCCTGTTACCACTGGCTGCAAAGCTATTGATAATAGGCTTATAAATTGTATTTTGGCGAGTCTCGACAACTCAAATTTAGGGAGGATATTCAAAATCCGTCCCCACCAGCGACAAAGCGCGCGCTGGAGATTTTGGGCGCATCGTCGAGACGCTGGCCTAGCGTCTCGACGCTTCGACGATTAAATAAGCCATTTGACGATTTTTCTTCATTCTCTCCTCCGTTCTCTCTCGCTTTCCGCCATTGTTGGGCGTTTTTGAAGCTTTTCTTTTCTATTTCACTTGGGATTATGTCTAAGGCTTCCATGGATGTATTGGGGCTTAATTTCTCCATGATAGGCTAAGGTAACGTGTAGGATTTGAGAACGATTTAGGGATATTTTGCTAAGTTTTAATGTTTTGATAATTATGCATTTGGATTCTGTTTTGGCTTGATTTATTGTATGCATCTATTGTTCTTGCTTAATCTATGCATGTGTTAGATTTCTAGACGGACAATCTCGCTTTCTAGCATGTGTTAACGTTATAGACTAGCGATGCCTTGCCTCTCCTTGTCGATTTAGTAACACAGAACGATAGAACAAATCGAAGCATCGTATTATTCATGTTGAATGTTGATTACTTTAGGGTTGTCGGGTAGTCAATTAGCATTTAGGATGTGTAATCGAACGTTCGTCGTGGAGTGCTAGTGACTGTTTGGGTTAATTTGGGGTTGATCACTCTAATTTGATTGCGAACACTGTTTAGTTAGGATTGCAAAATTCTAATTAATTATTATGAGGCCGGTTGCTTTAGAGTTGGCGGGCAACCGTTCACGTGCATGCAATATTGATGGCCATGTTTTTAGAATTAAATGATGAACATTATTAAGCTTAGCAAAGTCCCGAAATCACCCAAATCCAACACTTTTTAATCTCATTCGCATTTTTCCGTTAGCGCATTTTCACCTTAATTTGCATGATTAAAACCCCTCCGTTTTGTGACAAACCTCCCAATCAATTTAATTGCATCTCGAACAATTAGTTTCAATTTTTATTCTCTCTCTGTGGTTCGACCCCGTTACCGCTAGCTGCAAAGCTAAAAGCTACGGGTTTTATAAATTTATTTTGGCAAGCCTCGACAGCTTGAAGTTGGATTACACCCTAAGTACCTCTACCAAAATTGGCGCCGTTGCCGGGGAGAGCAACTAAAAAATGAAATTAATTTTTGTTTTCGATTTAGGTTGATTGGTTGTTTTCAAAAATTTCTTTTAGCGAATTGTGTCTGTTTTTCTTTAATTGGATAACGGTCCTCTCTTCCAAGATTTTTAAAGTCCAGGTTACATTCAGAAGAGATGGAAGTCTTGGCGAGCAACAATGAGATTCAGAAAAGACTAAGGCAGTTGGCGACACATGGCTTGAACTGCCAACCGTTGTGTATATCATATCCGGCGACAACAGATAGTTTTGAGCTAAAAGCAAGTTTGATTAACTTACTTCCTTCCTTTCATGGTGAAACAGATGAAGATCCTATCAAGCACCTTAAAGAGTTCCAAATGGTGTGCTCCGCGATGAAGTCAAGTGAAGTCACGGAGGAGCAACTGAATTTAAGGGCATTCCCCTTTACCTTGAAGGATAAGGCGAAGAATTGGGTGTACTACTTACCCTCGGGGACTATCTCTACGTGGAATGGGTTGAAAGGCCTGTTTTTAGAAAGATATTTTCCCGCCTCGAGAGCCACATTTCTAAGGAAGCAGATCTACGTGATTGCTCAAGAGGAAGGGGAGACCTTCCATGAATGCTGGGAGCGGTATACCCAGATGTGTGAAGACTTCCCCCACCATCAGATATCGGAGGCTGATCTTATTCGCTTTTTCTATGAAGGCTTGCACCCGCATGATAGTCGAATGCTTGATGCAGCTAGTGGAGGGGCGCTGATTGACAAGACCCCAGAGGAAGCCAGGCTTTTGATTTCAAACATAGCTCAGAACATGCAGCAGTATGGAGGAGGAAATGAGCAAGCTCGGTTGTCGACTAAAGTAGACGAGCTTAGAGACCAATTGTCTAAGGTATGTAGCGTTGTTCTTAAGTTGCAAGAAAATTCATCGCAAGTTATTCCTTCTGTTTCAGGTCAATCCCTTGAAGGAATGTTCAAATCCTTTATGGAAATGAGCATGGAGAATCGCGAAGAGTCCAGAGCGCAAATTCAGTCTCTAAAGGAGGGAATTTCTGAGATTAAAGGTAGGATGAGTAAGGTGGAAACTCAGGCAGTAGAACGCCCAAATGTTATTGCTCTTAAGAGTGGAAGGGATATTCCCTCGAGTTCTACACCTGTTGAGTTCAATGAGAATCCCTGGATGCTGCCCCCACACGCGAGAATGAATTCCTGTGAGCAGATATGTGCTATCAATTTACGAAGTGGGAGAGAGATTTCTTCAAACATCGTTGTTGTGGAGAAAGAAGAAAGCAAGGGTGAGGAAAAGATTGAGGATCTTGAGTCAAGAGGAAAAAGAGTTCAGTTGGATCCACCCTCGAGCTTGAAAGATTACAAGCCTAAGGCTCCTTTCCCAAGCCGTTTGTTGACTCCCGATTTAGAGAAAATGGGGAAACCGATTGCATACTCCCCTAACCATCTTGAGAATGAGAAGGTTGAAAAAAATAAAGAACTGAAGAAATACGTGCAGAGAATGTTCCCTTAGCACCCTTCCCGAGTAGGCTTGCAAAGCCTATAGTCGTGAATGAAGATGAGGAGGTCCTCAAAACCTTCCAGAAAGTGACGGTGAACATCCCACTCTTGGAGGCCGTGAAACAAATTCCGAAATATGCCAAGTTCCTCAAGAGTTGGTGCACGGGTAAGAGAACGCCGAGAAAGAATGATGAGAAAAAGAAAGAAACTGTCTCTGCAATTTTCCAAGGTACGCTTCCACCAAAGTGCGTTGATCCTGATATGTTTACTATCCCATGCACTATTGGTACTAAATTGATTGAAAATGCCATGTTAGATCTCGGTGCCTCAATTCATGTGATGTCTTTTGATGTGTTTAAAGAACTTGAATTGTGCAATTTAATTGAGACTAATGTAGTTGTCCAACTAGCCGATCGATCTTATGTGCAACCGTTAGGGAAAATTGAGGACATTTTACTTAAGGTGAAAAATTTGTTGTTTCCATATGATTTCTACGTGCTAGATATGAACAAAAATTCTTCGCATGTTTCCTCTTCTATCTTACTAGGACGCCCGTTTATGAAGACCGCTAAGGTCAAGATTGATGTTGATATGGGTGTCTTGTCTGTAGAATTTGATGGAATGGTGAATGAATTTTTTATGAATCAATCGAAATCTTCTGTGCATGATGAGAATGAAAATGCAAAATTTGTGGACTGTGTGAAGGATAAGAGTTTGACCTCGAGCTTGAGGGATAATTCTTATGTCTCTGTTAGGAAAAAAGATTTGAATTTGAATGATGATGATACTTTTTTTTATGGAACTAATGATGATGATATTCACGTGCTCGAAGCACGAAGAGAAAGAATGTTTTTGAATGATGTTTGCAGGGATAGCGTGGACGAGGAGATGATTGGAACGTCCCCGCGCTGTCAGAATATGGTTGAGTTCTTGGGGAGAATTCAGTCGAGCAAACGACTTTAAAAATTCTGCGCTTCTCGGAAGCACCCGAGTGTTGAACTATTTTTAAGTCTTTTAGTTTTATTGTTGTTTTAGTTTAAGTTTCGTAGTATAATTTAGTTAATTAGCTTGCTGTTTTTTTTTTAGGGAGATGAGGAGAAGTTGAGGAAATTGGGCTTTTAAGCGCCGCCTCTTATCCCTCGCCAACTTCGCAAAGATCAGGGAAGTGTCATTTTCCTTTCTTTTTATTTTTGCGCATCTGATTAGAAGCATTGAGGACAATGCTATCTTCTGAGGTTGGGGGTGGATGTTTTGGATTTCCATGTGCAGTTTGTTGAGCAGTGTTAATTTAGAATTTCAAGTGCTTGGGACTCTGTTTATATGCTTTCTGATTATGATGATCTAGGAAATGCTTTTAGAATCTTGGCATTTGCATATCCAGGTTTGCATGAGCTGGTTTTGCATTTATTAGGTCCATGTCAAAAATTTTAAAAAAAATTTGTTGCTCCCTCGCATCTATCGAGCACTTAGCAACCTCTTCTTAGACTCCGTAGGCTTAGATTAATCGCATGTTGCATTAATTCTTGTTGTCACCCCAAAAGGCACCCCTAGGGTAGCTTGTTGCATGAGAGTTAGTGACTAATTAATCGAGTTAGCAAAAGCTATTAAGCCTAAAGTAAAAAAATAGAAAAGCATGTTGTTTAGAAAATCCTCCCGAGGCGTTCCTCCTTTTTAAGTTCGCGCTTAAGAAGTGAGCGTTAGTCCTTAAAAATGTGAAGCTTAGACCTAAGTTTGACATGTTAGGCTTCTCGGGTTTGGAAAGAAAAAGAAAGAAAAAGTTGGGTTCAAAGAACCAAACAAAGAGTACAAAGTACTCAAAAAGAAAAGAGAAAAAATATGAGAAAATTGTTTTAGGCCTCTTAATTTATTACTCTCTCTTATGTGATCAAGTTTAGACTGTTCTTAAATGCTAGAAGTAGGGGAAAACGGGATGACATGTTGCATGCGGTTTTTCCGGGTTTACGTAGGTTTAGGATAGGTTGGCTAGCACACACACATGTTAGGGAGCGATAGTTAATTTTTGATGTGTTCTTGATTAAATGCATACGCCGATTGCTTTATTGAATATGTAAAGTTTGGATTTTTAAAAGCATCGAGGTTTGAATTAGAAAGCATGTATGCATGGTCCTTTAGAGTCGAATTCTATGTTTGCCTTGTTCGAGGACTAGCAAGATTTAGGTTGGGGGTGTTTGATAACTCCATTTTGGAGCTAATTTTCACTCTCTAACTCTAGCTAAAAGTCGTGCTTAAACGTTTAATTTATCTTGTTTATAGGTGATTTGCGGCAAAGAGCTCATGGTATCCATTGGACGCGTTTCGTGGCTTACGAAGCGGTTTTAGCGCCCCGAGAGTGCATCGGGAAAAGGGGAAGTTCACCCATAAAGATTTGGAGAAAATTGCCATGCAAAGGCAATTTTTCAGCCCCAAACACGAGAGCAAGCGTCGAGACACTGCTCAACGCTGCCCGGCGTCGAGACGCTACGAAGAGGCGCGCGCGCGTTGGAAAATTTGGCCGCAGCGTCGAGACGCTTGCCTAGCGCCTCGACGCCATCGCGACAACGCGCGCTGGAGATTTTGGGCGCAGCGTCGAGACGCTGGCCTAGCGTCTCGACGCCATCATGACAACGCGCGCGCTGCGAACTTAGGGCACAACGTCGAGACGCTGGCCTAGCGTCTCGACGCTCCGACAATTAAATAAGCCATTTGACGATTTTTCTTCATTCTCTCCGCCGTTCTCTCTCGGTTTTCCGCCATTGTGTTGGGCGTTTTTGAAGCTTTTCTTTTCTATTTCACTTGGGATTATGTCTAAGGCTTCCATGGATGTATTGGGGCTCAATTTCTCCATGATAGGCTAAGGTAACGTGTAGGATTTGAGAACGATTTAGGGATATTTTGCTAAGTTTTAATGTTTTGATAATTATGCATTTGGATTCTGTTTTGGCTTGATTTATTGTATGCATCTATTGTTCTTACTTAATCTATGCATGTGTTAGATTTCTAGACGGACAATCTCGCTTTCTAGCATGTGTTAACGTTATAGACTAGCGATGCCTTGCCTCTCCTTGTCGATTTAGTAACACAGAACGATAGAACAAATCGAAGCATCGTATTATTCATGTTGAATGTTGATTAATTTAGGGTTGTCGGGTAGTCAATTAGCATTTAGGATGTGTAATCGAACGTTCGTCGTGGAGTGCTAGTGACTGTTTGGGTTAATTTGGGGCTGATCACTCTAATTTGATTGCGAACACTGTTTAGTTAGGATTGCAAAATTCTAATTAATTATTATGAGGCCGATTGCTTTAGGGTTGCCGGGCAACCGTTCACGTGCATGCAATATTGATGGCCATGTCTTTAGAATTAAATGATGAACATTTTTAAGCTTAGCAAAGTCCCGAAATCTCCCAAATCCAACACTTTTTAATCTCATTCGCATTTTTCCGTTAGCGCATTAACCCCCCGTTTTGTGACAATCCTCCCAATCAATTTAATTGCATCTCGAACAATTAGTTTCAATTTTTATTCTCTCTCTGTGGTTCGACCCCGTTACCGCTAGCTGCAAAGCTAAAAGCTACGGATTTTATAAATTTATTTTGGCAAGCCTCGACAGCTTGAAGTTGGAGTACACCCTAAGTACCTCTACCAGTTTGTCATGCATCATCGAATGTGAATTAAGAACAATCGTGTTTTGTCTTCTTTGTCAAGTTGTATTCTGGGATCCTCCAAGTAATTTTCCTAACTATCTTGCTGTATGTTCTTCATCCTCTTGCTTCTTCTAATTCTCCCTGATTATCTTATACTAGAAGTAGTTTTAGTTTCCAAAGAGAAAACATATTCACTAGAAATTTGATAACACCTAAGAAATATACCTGACGAATAAGCTGCCTTATTTCTTTTTGAAACCTCTGAGAACTTTGCTTGATTTGGAAAAACTACGCAGCCGCACAACGGGGATAAAAGACAGCTCAAAAAAAGAGGCAGAATAACTCCACTGAGATAAATGGTCAGCAAGCTCTTCAATAACTGAAAACACACATGCCTCCTGAAAAGCTCGTGTTTTTAGGGTGGGCTTGCTTACCTGGAAAGGGAAATAATTATATAAACTAAAGATGATAAATAATATTTAAAAATAAAAGCTGCAATACACAACATAAAAATCTTGAGGGTTGAAAAATACCTTCAATATAGTCCGCAAATCAACTGCTTTGCCAACACCCTGTTGGGGGTCTGCTTAATTCTTTCATTTCTAGCATGTATGTCTAAAAGAAGCATGGACACAGGTATAAAATTACCAATAGAAGCAGCTATTCGATTCAGCATCTTAATACACCTTAACCTTAGAGGGAAGTATCTGAGTCAGGGGATATGCAAGGGGCTTAAAATCAACTTCTGAGCCATAAGCACACACTGCACCAGTCCAAAGCTCAAGACAGTTTATGTACTTCCATTCATAAACCTTTCGGAATGCTTCCTGTAAAAGATAATCAAATTAAAGAAATAAACTCAGACAAAATCTACTGTCAGTTAGAAATAAAGAAGAGATTAAGTATATCACGTTGGACATGGGGAAAAAAGAAAACATTCCAGTGGTTCAAGCCAAAGACTAAGCTGATTATAACCCAACCATTCTGGGATGTTCTAATAAACCCCCCTGACCAAGTTAATTTTATCATCTCTTGTACTCACTATTTTTATTAACTCCAATCGGTTCACCCCATCATGTCGTCAATTTTCCATTAAAAGAAACAGAGCATTCCAAAGATTAATACCCTAAAGAAGTAGAGACCACAAGAACAATATCTCAAGCCTTCTACTGGAGAAATAATTACATATGGAGTACACCAAACATGACTGAAGCAATATCAATTTGGGTGAACTTGTTTTTGAGCCCCCAAGAGATGGTCCTACGTTATCGGAAATAGGCATTCCCGATCGTACAGCTGCAGAATTCTATGTACTGGGTCTGGATCCTAATCCAAAGCATATCAATAAACTTTATGTCAATCATACAGATAGGTTTAGGCAGTATGGATTATGGGAAAGATACACAGAATTATATCCTGAAGAGGATCTAGATACAGTCGGCCTTAGTGCCTACAGAAAAGATTGGTTCTTTGCACAAGTTATCAGGAAGATAGGGGACAAAAAATATGCAGGAACTACTTGGAAAATTAAGTTCCAACTTGACAGTCCAGATACTCATTGAACATATAGGGTTGCGCCTTGCATTGGCAATGCACAGGCTGCACAATTATAAGTTCGACTGAATGGTGCACAAACACTTCCCCCATTATTTTTTGAGTACATTGGGGGTGGGGGGATTCGAACCACAGACCTCTTGGTCATCAAATCATACATATGCCAGTTGAGCTATGCTCGCTTTGGCAACACTTCCCCCATTATTCAGTATTGGATTGATTGGAAAGGACAATACTATAGCTAGACATGGAATTCATGGTCTCTATCGGTCGTACACGGTTGATATTCCGGGCTTCGAGCTTGTGATCGGCAACAATACAATTCTTCTTACACAAACAAGTAGCAACAATCCTTTTGTGGGGATTATGTATGATTATCTTCGTTTAGAAGGACCCTCAACTTCCAAAATCTTCGCCTCCAAGGGTTCCGTGTTGATGGTTCTTCCCCAAGGCTCTCTCTGCTGTCTTGGCTTTATTGGGGGGTGCGGGTTTGGCTCTTGTTTTTAGTTTAGGCTTCTTGTTTCTTTGTTGGTGCTTGGAACCCCTTGGTGTTCTTGGTTTTGGGCTCCTCTTGTTGCTATTTGTTCTTATTTCTTGATTCTTCTTTCACTCCCTTACGGAGTTTGTATTTTTTAGCAATAGTCCCGTTTCATGTTTTCAATGAAATGTTTCGTTTCTGGTTCAAGAAAAAAACAAACTAACAACACTAACCTGAAACTAAAAACTATACCATTAAAAGTATATAATGATGGGTCCAACAAGTTGTTGTTGCTCAACTCAACCCATGAACACTCATACTCTATAACAATTACATTAACATACAAATCGATCAAGAACTAAAATAAGATCATAGCCCATTATCTTTGCCTTAACCCTGGAAATATAGTAATCGTTTCCGTGGCAATAGAGAGAAATTTCTTATATACAAAACGAAAATACCTTTTCTTGGAGTCTTTGCAATTGATGAAATTTCTTTGGCTTGGCCCGGTGTTTTTGGAAGTGCATTCCTTCCGGTTTCTTCTTCTTCCTCCCCATGGTTGAGTTTGAGGTCCGGTTTCTTAGCTGAAATTGAGGCAATAAAGTTTCATTACTGAAAAACACGGATGAAGAAGAAGACAAATGGCATGAGTAGAAGAAATTACAGAAAAAGAAGAGAATAAATGTACCTTTGACACCCATGTTTGAGAAGTAGAAAGAGTGCGAATGGCAAGTTTTTCTTCTAGCAACTCTGGAGAAGAAGAACCAAAGTAGGCAACTCCGGCTTGATGAAATGCCCTCGAATTAATTTTTTTTGTGAAATATAACGGTAGCGGCTGGAGATATTCGGCGGAGGCGGAGGCGACGGCGAAACTGAGCTGCTAAAGGGGGAGGAGCCGGAGTGAAAGAAGAAGTGGCGTGGCCGCGTGTAGCCCGTGAGAGTGAGAGGGAAGATCAAAGCGTTAGGGTTTTACTTTTTTCTTTTTTCTTTTTTCAATCAAATTTCAGAAACTCAACCATCAAATTTCAATCAAAGCTTGGTTTCAAAACTTAGTTTGATTCTGTACAAGTTTCCTTCTTATTTAAGAGCAAATATATGTCATGCTTATTAATTACAAACATACAAATCTCAAATCTAAATCCAAGAGTTGAAAGAAAGAAACAAACAAAATGTAGAGAAATTAAATGGGAAAGATGGGGAGGAGTTGATCCTGTGAAGAAACAAATGACAGTGGATGACTGAAGAGAAGCCCTTAGCAATTTCACACCCTACAAAAAGACTTGGGTGATTAAAAGTTCCAAAAAGACCCGGTCTCCTGAAGATCTGAAGTTCTTGAAGACTTGAAAGATTCTGAAAACCTAAAGACTTTGAAGATCAGAAGACTTCGAAGACTAAAATCTCTTTGAAGACCTAAAGACTGAGATAATAAAAACTTCATTGAATTGGTGAGGGAGAGAATCAAAGGATGCAAAATTAGAGACTGTACCCCACTATACTATACCTAAATCAATACAAATCAAAGTTCATTCAACAAATTAAATTTCTCCGGAAATCTCGTATTGACATGATGAGACCTCTTTATTTTTCATCTATTTCTCTCATTTAAGATTTAAAAATCATCCAAACGATCTTTAGTTAGTTTATTGCCCTTTTTCTTTACGCCTTTTCTTTTATTTAGGAGGAATTGTTTTGTTTAAACCAACAGTTACTTGCTCAACAAGTTACTTGTATTTTAGGCCAGCTGCCACCATATTTATAAATATGGTGGCCTTTTGTACTTTAAAGGCAATTAATGAATTGAGGTATTTTTGAAAAGTCTTGTATGCTTGTGTACATCAAGTGGTATCAGAGCGCCAAGATTCAAAGGCCAATTTTTTTTTTTCAAATTTGGATCATCCTATCTCACCACCTATCCATGGCAGTGGAAGCTTCCTCCTACCCACTCATCGATCGGCGCTTGCAGACGGTTGAAGCATCCATTGAAGACATTAACCGCAACATCTCCAAACTCACCCAAGACATAGACCAAATCACTCAACACATGGCCACACTCACAACAAACAATCAGAATGTTACTCAACCGCGCGTTCAGATTCAAGATGTTCAAGAACATCCAAACCGTACTTTCATACCTATGGGGAGGCAAGAAAACATCTACCAAGGAAGGCCACCAGACGGATACATGCCTGGTTACATCGCACAAGATTCTGATTCATCTGATGATGGCTTCAACTTCAATCAAAATGTTCAAGAACCGCAAGATCGAAATCCAAGAAGACAAAATCAGGACAATAAGGATAAAGATTCATCGGATTTCAAGATAAAATTGACCTTCCTAGCTTTAATGGAAGAATGTATGTGGAAAAGTTCCTTGATTAGGCCAAGAATGTGGAAAACTTCTTCGAGTATGCCAACACACCCGAAAACAAAAAGGTAAAATTAATGGCCATTAAATTACAAAGTGGAGCATCGCCTTGGTAGGATCAACTTCAAACCAACCGTCGATATTATGGGAAGCAACCAATAAAAAGTTGGCCAAAGATGCTTAAGTTGATGAAGAAAAGATTTCTACCGTTCAACTACCAACAAGTTCTTTACAACCAATACCAAGAATATAAGCAAGGTGACCGTTCTATCCTCGACTACACCGAGGAATTCCACCGTTTATGTGCTCGAAATAATCTTCATGAGAACGAACAACAGCAAATTTCAAGGTTCGTTCATGGTTTGCATAGAGATATCCAAGAAATTGTGAATTTACATCCTATAGCCTACCTTTCGGATGCCATCACCTTGGCCACAAAGATTGTACGTAATGATGAAATCCGACCAGTGAAGACATTTCAACGTCGAACCAATTGGGATCGACAACAATATTCTCAAAGGAAAAGCAATCTTGACACAACAAAACAATTTTCTCAAAGCATCTCGTCAACCTCACCTACCAATCTACGAAAGAAGTTCAACATTCTAAAGGCGCTTGTACTAGTAAAGGTTTGGAAGGTAACACTTATAAAAAACCTACAAATCCTTATAATCGACCTTCCCTTGGCAAATGTTTCAGGTGTGGACAACAAGGTCATTTGTCCAATGAATGCGCCCAACGAAGAACATTGGCAATCCATGATGAGGGAGACGATTTGGGTGACCAAGATTTTGGGAATTCAGAAGATGATACTCAAATTACCGCCCATGTTGATGGTGATCAACTTTCTTGCGTTCTACAATGTGTACTTTTGACCCCTAAAACCGAGAGCCACCCCCAACGACACTCACTCTTTCGAACACGGTGCACTATCAATGGTAAGGTTTGTCAACTTATTATCGATAGTGGTAGTAGCGAGAATATTGTCTCTAGGAAATTAATCATTGTTTTACACCTTAAGACTGAGCCACACTCTAGCCCTTACAAAGTGAATTGGATTAAGAAGGGAGGAGAGGACATTGTCAATGACATTTGTTCGGTCCCTTTATCTATAGGCAATTTTTACAAAGATCAAGTTGTTTGTGATGTTTTAGACATGGATGTGTGTCATATTTTATTAGGGAGACCTTGGCAGTATGATAACCAATCCGTTCATAAAGGTCGTGACAACACTTATGAGTTTATGTGGATGGGCAAACGTGTGTTACTATTACCTCTAGGTAAGGCCGAGGGCAAGAAACCAACTTCCTCCCCCTCTCAACTTTTTACCTTAACTCATGGCAAAGACCTACCCCATGATAGACATAAACTTGTAGCTTTTGTTGTAAAAAACAACTTACTATACATAGACACCAATCCTTTACCTCCAGAAATTGTCTCTTTATTAGCCGAATTCCCCACCATCTCTACCGATCCAACAAACCTCCCCTCTTTATGGAATATACAACACCAAATTGATCTTATTCCCGGTAGTATACTGTTGGGTTTTATGTCCTAAAACTCGTGGTTTGTAAACTATTATGTTTGTAAATATTCTATTTAGAATAAAGAGTTATTAATTTTATTCAGTAAAAGAGTTTACTGGAATAAAGTGAAATGTGTTTAGGTTAACCTATATTAATGGTCAACGCCCATGGCTGAATATGAGTACTTGAGCCTCATGTATGACATGATTGTGGATCAGGTTCAAGTAATCAGTCAAAACGGTCTATAGTATACGGATAAGGCTGGGTACTTTATCCTGGTAACACTATTGGATGCAGCTCACTTTGTATTGTACAAAATGATGTGATCCGAATCGTTTCACATGGAGATGTGCAAGTGAGGGCGTCATGTGCAAAGAGTTTGCATAAGACCGAACCGCGAAATATGTCGCTCTCTCTTTATAAAACCGTTTACTGAAGAGACCGAAATTTTCATTTGAAGGCCTAGGTAACTCGATATCAATCCTGAGCTCGCTATGAACTTCTGCTTATTCGAAAGTATCCTTTGACTTGCACGGGTGATAGTGGCCCATAAGCGTCGACTCAATAAGCTTACCATCTTGGGGATAAAGTCGAATAGGTAGCTGGGGACATAGTACAACAAGATTGGAGTTCACTCCTAACCCGCTTTTCAGGATTAGTAGATAAGTTGTTCCCTTAATAGCTGACTCTAGGGCTTGAACAATTAGCGCGCACACTCTCATGAGATGAGAAAGTTAATTGATCTGTTGGTTGGACCACAAATCTATTGTTCATTAGAGGTGTCAGTGGTACTTAAGGAACAAGATGTAATGCAGGGGTTAAACGGTTTAAATGACCCAGCTGTTATTACGAACAACCGGTCGACTTGCCCGTGACGGTTATATCAGAGGACATAATATATCTAAAGTGAGGAGAGTGCAACCCTCAGACTATAGTGAAGTCTCTGGGGGTTTGACGAATGTTGGTTAGTTTGGTTAAAAGAGTTTTGACAGGGTACTCTCGTATCGTTGGAGCTCATGATCTGTAGGTTCTTCAGGTTCTCCTGGCTAACTTGGATAACATCGTGCAACAGTATAAGAGAAAAAGGAAAAAGAATTTGAATTGTTCAAATTCGGTTTGTGGAATGGACATATTTAAATATGATTTAAATATGAGAATGATCTTTATCATGAATACGATTCATGTGCAAAAAGTCGGTTTTCGGAAAATCGGGTTTAGCCATATTATTTAATTAATATTTGATATTGAATTAAATAATATTAATTAATTTAAAAGTTTAATTAATTAATAATATATATATATATATATTTTATTTTATTTATTAAAAGGTTTAATAAATAAAATAGTTATTATTATTAAAAATTAATAATGTATTAATTAAAAAAATAATAATATATATATATATATATATAAAAGTTGATGGCTATGTATATGTGGGGCTGGTGGAATTAAGGGGTACTTAAAATGAATTTACAAAACTCATTTGTTCAGAGGAGCTACTGCCTTCGGCATTGAAGCTGAAACAAAAATAAATAACTTCAAGCTTCAAAGAGCCCTTTTTCATCCGTCCTTCTTTTTCTTCCTCTTCTTTTTTTATTTCTTTTCTCTTGTAACGGAGTCCCACAACTCCGTTGCTCGACGCCGAAGATAGCAGGACTACCTGAGGTGGTCCTCGGGGCGTTCGTGAGAAGAGACCGGAAGAGTTCGTGACGAGGAACGAGCGGCGGAACACGAAGAAAATTAGAACTTCAAGAGTAGTATGTTTTCTAATTTTTCTTAATTTCGTTGTTTGAGCATGTTTTCTATTTGTTAAATTTATGAAATTAGAGTATCATCCATCCAAAATCGCTTCCGCAGCGTGAAACGCTCCATCAATTGGTATCAGAGCGTTTTTTTTTATCAACTCAATTTGCATCAATTTAAGTTGGTGGGTATTTTAATTTAGAAATTGTTTCTAAATGTATGTCTAAAGTGAATATCGGTTTTGACATTATTTCTTTTTGAATTTCATTATTTGTAATTGCCCGAGAATGTATGAGCTTTAATGTGTGCTGTAAAGTCTGGATTGTTTAGAGTCATTAGAGTCCATATAAGTTTATTTGTGAAAGAAGTTCGAGTTTTGAGCTCGCCGAAATGTTCGGTGCAAGTTCAAACTCGTTCTAGGCGATACAAAGAAGAAGCTCGAAGAGATTTTGACCGAAGCGTTCGGGAGAGCAAGCTTGTATGAGGCAGTACGAAGAGTTCGAAGTCCGCTCAAGACTTAGCTTGTTGTTCAAGCTTGTAATAAAATAGTTATTGCTTGCTTGATGCCAAAACCGGTCCACTTTAGTGTGTTTAATTAATTATGCATACCGTATGTATGTTTTAATTAAATCCATGTTTGTATGTGCATAAAGTATGCCATATAGATTTAAAATCTCACCGTATGAAGCATGCTCCATGCATTAAAAATATGTTATAAGTGTTATAATATATAGTATGCATATTTGGGAATTCATGAGTATTGATATAAAAGTTATATTAATTCATGAATTAGATGTTGTTAGTTTAATAGAATATTTGATATAAATGTTATATTGATTATGAAGTTAAACATACAACATAGGTTGCCCTGGTTTTATGCATATTGTAGTTTATAAGTGTTATAATGTATAAGATGCATGTTTTATTCATGAGTATTAATATAAGAGTTATATTAATTCATGAATTAGATGTTTTTTGCTTAATAGAATAATTGATATAAGTGTTGTAGACACCGTATTTCGTCCAGCCTTGTTTATCATTTTTAAATTTTGCTCAGTCTTATATATATATTATTTTTATTTTTAAAAATTAATACAATATTAATTTTAAATAATAATAAATATTTTATTTATTAAACTTTTTAATAAATAAAATATATATGTATTATTAATTAATTAAACTTTTTAATTAATTAATATTATTTAATTCAATATCAAATATCAATTAAATAATATGGCTCAACCCGGTTTTTCGAAAACCGAATTTTTGCACATGAATCCTATTCATGTTTTAGACCATTCCCATATTTAAATCATATTTAAATATGTCCATCATTGTTCCAAAAATCGAATTTGAACAATTCAAATTCTTTATCTTTTTCTTTTCTCTCATACTATTGCACGGTGTTATCCGAGTTTGCCAGGAGAACCTAAAGGAACTACAGATCATGAGCTCCAACGATACGAGATTATCCGATCAAAACTCTTTTAACCGAACTAACCAACATTCTTCAAACCCCCGGAGAGTCCACTATAGTCCGAGGGCTGCACTCTCCTCACTGTAGATATATTATGTCCTCTGATATAACCGACACGGGCAAGTCGACCCTTCAAAGGTTGTTCGTAATCACAGCTGGGTCATTTAAACCGTTTAACCCCTGCATTACGTCTTGTTCCTTAAGTACCATTGACACCTCTAATGAACAATAGATCTGTGGTCCAACCAATAGATCAATTAACCCTCTCATCTCATGAGAGTGTGCGCACTAATTGTTCAAGCCCCGGAGTCAGCTATTAAGGGAATAACCTGTCTACTAACCCTGAAAAACGGGTTAGGAGTGAACTCCAATCTTGTTGTACTATGTCCCCAGCTACCTACTCGACTTTATCCCCAAGATGGTAGGCTTATTGAGTTGGCGCTTATGGGTCACTCTCACCCGTGCAAGTCAAAGGATACTTTCGAATAAGCAGGAGTTCATAGCGAGCTCAGGATTGATATCGAGTTACCTAGGCCATAAAATGAAAATATTGGTCTCATCAGTAAACGATGTTATAAAGAGAGAGCAACATATTTCGTGGTTCGGTCTTATGCAGACTCTTTGTACAGGACGCCCTCACTCGCACATCTCCATGTGAAACGATTCGGATCACATCGTTTTGTACAATACAAAGTGAGCCGCATCCAACAGTGTTACCAGGATAAGGTACCCAGCCGTATCCGTATACTATAGACCGTTTTGACTGACTACTTGAGCCTGATCCACAATCATGTCATACATGAAGCTCAAGTACTCATATTCAGCCAATGGTGTTGGTCATTGGTATAGGTTAACCTAAACACGTTTCACTTTATTCCAGTAAACTCTTTTACTGAATAAAACTAATAACTCTTTATTCTAAATAGAATATTTATAAACATAACAATTTACAAACCACGAGTTTTAGGACATAAAACCCAACAATGGCGGATGCCTCAGGTGTTGGTATAGGTGTTGTTTTATCTCAATCTAATCATCCCATTGAGTTTTTCAGTGAAAAGTTAAACCCTTCTAGACATACTTGGTCTAGTTATGAAAAAGAGTTATACTCTCTCGTTCGAGCTCTCAAGAATTGAGAACATTATCTTCTTGGAAAATAATTTGTTTTACTTACTGACCATTTTTCCTTAAAAATCTTGCATTCCCAAAAGAATATTAGTCGTATGCATGCTAGATGGCTTCAATTCTTACAACGGTTTGACTTTGTTATTCGCCATACTTCGGGCAAAAGTAATAAAGTTGCTGATGCTATAAGTCGTAAAGGTATTCTTCTTACACTTCTACGGGGTGAAATTATTGCTTTTGATACTATTTCTGAATTGTATGCTTCTGATATAGACTTTAAGGACATTTGGTACAAATGCACAACCAATATTCCTTGTCACGATTTCCATATCCTTGATGGCTTTCTTTTTAAAGGCGACACTATTTGCATACCACACTCTTCACTTCGTGAGTCTTTAATTAAAGAAATGCATGCGGGTGGTCTTGCTGGACATTTTGGTCGTGATAAAGCCCTTTTATCTCTATCTTTTAGATTTTTCTGGCCTCAGCTAAAGAAAAATGTGGCTAATTTTGTTAAACGATGTTATATTTGTCAAACTTCCAAAGGTTCTAGCCAAAATACCGGACTTTACACACCATTACCAATCCCTAAGTCCATTTGGGAAGATCTTTCCATGGATTTTATTTTAGGCCTCCCTAGAACTCAACGTGGTTATGATGCTCATCGACGACCTCAACACTTTGTTGTTGGTGATTTGGTCATGGTTCATTTGAGAAAGTCAAGACTTCCAGCCGGCCATCACAATAAATTCACCAACAAAAAGATCGGCCCTTTTCCTATTTTGGAGAAGTTTGGCTCCAGCGCGTACAAAGTCGGTCTTCCTCCATCCTTACGCATTAGTACCACTTTTAATGTCTCAGATCTCCACCATTACCACGCTCCGGATGACTTTTCTCTGGCTCCTTGAACTCGTGGTCGAGTTTTCTTTGGGTGGAAGGGTCTGATGTAGGGACATCTTGTTGTTTCTTGGTCTTTCTTGACCTTTCTTGAATCTTTTTCTTGGTCTTTCTTGACCTTTCTTGAATATTTTTCTTAGTCTTTCTTGACCTTTCTTGAATCCTTTTCTTGTTCTTTAAACAATCGTTAGTTAGTTAGTTTATTGCCCTTTTTCTTTAGGCATTTTCTTTTATTTAGGAGTGGTTGTTTTGTTTAAACAAACAGTTACTTGCCCAACAAGTTACCTGTATTTTAGGCCTAACAACTGTTGCCATATCTATAAATATGGTGACCTTTTGTACTTTGAAGGCAATTAATGAATTAAGGTATTTTTGAAAAGTCTTGTATGCTTGTGTACATCAAAAACCTTCAAGTGACTCTTACACCAGACCAATTACTCGTGGACGTTTTAACCATATACAAACGTTACAAGAGGAGCAAGCTTCTATCATTGCAAACAAGATATTTATACAAATGGCAAGATCGATTCAATGTGAGGTTGTCGTCAAGAAAAATCCCTTGTTTGATAGATCCACTCCATCTTCCGATCAACTAGAGAATGAGTCAGATCCGGACGTGATGTCTATTATAATGGCCGATGTAGATACAAGCGAGGAAATAATGGTTGAATGGGAAAGGAAGGTGAACATGCTTTTGAAAGCGGTGGAGAAAAAGGATTATGAAATTGCCTCTCTAAAAAATCACATCGAAAGTCGTGATGCTGCTGAATCAAGTCAAACGCATGTTGTGAGAAATAAACCGCACCTTTGAATAATTGGCGACCCGCGCTCACGACATGGAACTAAGTATTACTGCTAGAAGGAATAAGGACTTTTTAGTCCTAGATGTGAAGAAAGAAAAGAAAGAAGCAAAAAGTACCGAGAAAATCTCGAAGAGTGCTACAAGAGAATCAATGGTTGTTAATACGACCCCTCTAAAATTCATTCCAAAAGGGAGAGAAAAGAAAAATAGAGAAATGCCAAGAAGAAGGCGAGAAGCGTCGCCTAACTTTAAAAGAAAGGCAGGAAAATGTTTACCCTTTCCCCGACTCTGACATTATAGACATGTTAGAGCAATTGTTAGAAAAACAACTCATCGAACTCCCTGAATGCAAACAACTAGAAGAGATGGGAAAAGTAAGTGACCGTAACTATTGTAAATATCATCGTGTTGTTAGTCATCTAGTAGGAAAATGTTTTGTGCAGAAAGACATAATCTTGAAGTTATCTCGAGAAAGGAAGATTGAGATAGATCTTGACGAGATAACGCAAAAAAAATCATGCCGCAATAGTGAACCATCCCCATGTTCAACCACCTACAAGTTTTCCTTCTGGACAAATAGGAAGTTTAATCCAATTCGAAACCTTCAAACCTATTGTTGTTTGGTCTCAGCAAGACCCTAAACCCTAAACCCTACAATATTTTGTGCAGAAAGACATAATCTTGAAGTTATCTCGAGAAAGGAAGATTGAGATAGATCTTGACGAGATAACGCAAAAAAATCATGCCGCAATAGTGAACCATCCCCATTTTCAATCACCTACAAGTTTTCCTTCTGGACAAACAGGAAGTTTAATCCAATTCGAAACCTTCAAACCTATTATTGTTTGGTCTCAACAAGAGGCTCCAAGACAGGACCTTCAGAAAGAGGACTTTCAAGTAAAAATCGAACAACTGAAAGATGACTATGATGGTTGGACGCTAGTGACTAGACGAAAAAGGCGAAAACAAAGTCTTTTTCACAAGGAATCTCGTTTATTTTGAGACTATACAGAAAAAAAGAAGCCTCAAAGAAAAAAAGGGAAGGACTCTAATACAAGAAAGCTTAATCCTATCATGGAAGAAAATGTAGATCTTGCTCGACCCCGACAACCAATAACCCTAGAAGAATCCATCCCAAGGGCGTTGCTTGTAAAGATCAGCGAAACTGTTACATGCCATGTTGTCAGTGCTATAGAGGACAATACTCCGTCGAGTTCATAAAAAGAAGTAACAAAGCTGGAAGACCTACCCTCCTATAGTGTAAATTAGTTGTTGCCTTTACCTCAGGAGGCCAAAAACACTCATATCGAAGCGTTTAAAGATCATAAGTAGCCTTACCTCCTAAGAAAATGCAGGTGCTCTTGATGGAGCGCATGTATCGCTGATGGAGTGTATTACGCAGCGGAAGCGATTTTGGATCGTTGATACTCTAATTTCATCAATTTAACAAATAGAAAACATGCTAAAAAACGGAAATAAGACAAACTAGAAATATATACCCTTGTAGTTCTAATTTCTTCAAGTTCCGCCGCTCGTTCCTCGTAACGAACTCTTCGAGCCTCTTCTCACAAACGCCTCGAGGACCACCTCCGGTAGTCCCGCTATCCTCGGCACCGAGCAACGGAGTTGTGGGACTCCGTTAAGAAGAGAAATGGAAACAAAGGAAGGAAGATAAGGAGAGAAATCAGCTTCTGTGAACCAACATCAGAAACCAAACTTTTGAAAAAAAAATATGAAAAATCCATGAAAAATGAAGTTTTCATATTTTTCCTTCGTAAGCCCCCAAATGGTACTACTGTCATATATATATATATATATATACATATTGTTGGGTTTTTATGTCTTAAAACTCGTGGTTTGTAAATAGTTATGTTTGTAATCTTTCTATTTAGTAATAACAGGTTATTAAGTTTTAATTCAGTAAAATAGTTTACTGGATTAAAGTGAAACGTGTTAGTTTATCCTATACCAATAAACCAACACCCTTGGCGTCTTATGAAAACTTGAGCTTCGTGTATGACATGATTGTGGGTCAGAGTCAAGTTGACTGCCAAAACGATCTATAATATATGGATAAGGTTGGGTACCTTATCCTAGTAACACTATTTTATGCGGCTCGCTTTGTATTGTATAGACCGATGTGATCTGAATCGTTTCATATGGAGATGTGAGAAGCGAGGGCGTCCTGTGCAATGAGTTTGCATAAGATCGAACCGCGTATTAAGTCCCTCTCTCTTTATAACTCTGTTTACTAATGAGACCGATTTATACATTATTGATGGCCTAGGTAACTCGAGCTTAATCCTGAGCTCGCTATTAACTCCTGCTTGTTCGGAAGTATCTTTTGACTTGTACGGGTGAAGGTGGCCCAAGAGCGCCGACTCAATAACCTACCATCTTGGGGATAATGCCGAATAGGTAGCTGAGGACATAGTATAACAAGATGGAATTCACTCCTAACCCGCTTCATGGTTAGTAGATAGGTTGTTCCCTTAATAGCTGATTCCAGGGCTTGAACAATGCGCGCACATCCACTCTTGTTGAAGAGAGGATGTATAATTTGTTGGTAGGACCACTGATCAATTGTTCATTAGAGGTGTCAGTGGTACTTAAGGAACAAGATGTAATGCAGGGGTTAAACGGTATAAATGACCCAGCTGTGATTACGGACAACCTGTGAAGGATCGACTTACCAATGACAGTTATATCAAGAGGACACAATATATCTACAGTGAGGAGAGTGCAGCCCTTGGACTTTAGTGGAGTCTCCGGGGGTTAAAGAATGTTGATTGATTCGATTAAAAGTGTTTTGACCGGATAATCTCGTATCGTTGGAGCTCATGATCTGTAGGTCCTTTAGGTTCTCCTGGTTAGCTCGGATAAAGCTGTGTAACAGTGTTATAGGGAAGAATTTGGAGAAATCCAAATTCGGGTATGTTGATCGAGGTTGAACATATTTAAATATAATTTAAATATGTGATCGGAGGAAGATGTATTTAAATATGATTTAAATACTCGACCGGAGGTAAACGTGTTTAATTATGATTTAAATACGGTACCAGAGGAAAATATGAATAGAGATTCATATTGGGAAATTAGGTTTTTGGAAAACTGGGGATTGATTTATTATTAAATTAATATTTGATATTATTTTTAATAATAAATTTTATTAATTAAAATTTGTTTTAATTAATAATGATTCATAATTTTATTATGAATCATTTCATCACTTATTGTTCAACATGCTTTGCATGTTGAACAAGTGGATTTCCCACTAATTCTCAAAGGTTGAGAATGAGTTAGGATTGACTTGGTTCTCTCTCTCAAGGCTAAGCTAATTTTTCCTTCTCGGTTAAGCTATCTCTCAAGAAGTTTTGTCTCTCCAGAGGTCTTCCGAGCTCTCTTCAATGGTTGAAGAAGAACTTTGTTGAATTGGCTGAAGGTTGAAGATAAGATGTGTCAATTGAGTTGTTCTTGTGAAGAAGATTGAGGCTTGAAGTGTTCATTCCTCAATACTCAATTGGAACTTCAATTGTTGAAGTGAATGAAGAATTAGAAGTGATTTTGTAATTGTTGAAGAGTTCAACAAAGCTCAAAAATCAGGTTCTTCTTCTGTTCATTCTTCACCTTGTTATCTTCATCTTCTTCCTCCTTTCCCCTCTCTTCAAACCCCCTTAGTCCAAGGAGTCCCACTACTCTGTTGCATAGCCTGAGAATAGCTGGGACTACACTAAGGGTGGTCCTCGCCTTGTTGGGTTCGTGCTGAGTTCGTGACCGGAGGAAAGGTAAAGTTCGAGGGGGCAGTAGAGTTGCTGAGGAGACGAGAAGACAAACAACATAACAAGGTATGTTTTCCCTTGTTGAGGCTCTTGGGTAGAATTACCAGTCAGGTAATACCGATAAGTAATTTACCGGTTGCCTCCTAAACACTGTTTCTTCAGTGTTTAGGGTTTGGTTCTTCGGTCGAGATTAATCGGTTGTGATAACCGGTAGGATTATACCGAAGGATCAGACCGATAAGAGTTACCAGTTGTGTCTTACCAGTTTACCGGTGTAAATATTGTGAAGATTTTCCATCGGTTTACCGGTTCAAGACTTACCAGTTCGGTTTTACCGATGTGATTTAATCACACGGTATTACCGGTCGAGGTTACTCGGTAGAATGCTTATGAAGCATTTACCGATCGGGGCTTACCGGTGTGTCCTTTACCGGTCGGATCTTACGATCTTTACTGGTGACATACCGAGGTGCCTTACCGGTAGGTCATTACCGGTCAATTATGAGGTTGACTTTTATGGATTGGTGAACCGGTCAGTAGTGATATTTACCGGTGGCTTTCGAGGATCAGAAAAATGCTAAGTGTTGGTATTTTTCTTCTTCCTTTGTTTGTTGCTTATTGATTGTTGAAGATCCTCAGCCAATTTAGGCGCCTCTGGTTGTGCCGGGTGATAACTCCATTTTGGAGCTAATTATCACTCCCTAATTCTAGCTAAAAGCCGTAATTAATTGTTTAATATGTCTCATTTATAGGAGTTTTGCGGCATAGAGCTCGTGGTATCCATTGGACGCCTTTCGTGGCTAAGAACGGTGTTTTAGCGCCCCGGGAGTGCATCAGGAAAAAAGCAAGCTCAACCAAGAAGAACCGGGAAAAATTGCCAAGAAGAGGCAATTTTCCAGCCCCCAACCCGAGAGCAAGCGTCGAGCAGACTGCGTCGAGACACTTGCTCAATGCTGCCTGGCGTCGAGACCCTGCCGTGGCGTCGAGACGCTCCGAGGAGGCGCGCGCGTTGGAAATTATCGGGGCAGCGTCGAGACGCTGGCCCAACGTCTCGACGCCATCGCGAGGCGCGCGCTGGTTATTTAGGTCGCAACATCGCGACGCTCCAACGAACTTAAAAGGCTGTAAGGACGATTTTTGCAGCCAAGTTTTGATTTCATCTTCTTACTCTCGGGTTTTCTCTATTTTTCCTTTTGCTCCGCCATTGTTGGCTGGTTTTTGGAGCTTTTTACTTGTATTTAAGCTTGGGATTATGGCCAAGTCCTCCGTTGGAGCGATTGTGACGATTCTTTCCATGGCCGGCTAAGGTACTTGTGTAGGATTCGGGATGATTAGGGATTTTTGTTAAGCTTTTAGCGTTTTGATAATCTATGCATATTGGTTCTGATTAGGCTTTAATTATTGAATGCATTTGTTGTTCTTTCTTAATCCATGCATATGTTAGATTTCAACGACGGACAATCGAGTTTTCTAGCATGTGTTAATGTTATAGACTAGCGATGCCTTGCCTCTCCTTGTCGCCATACTAACACAGGACAATGAAATTAATCGAAGTATCGTTTTATGCATGCTGATTGTTGAGTACTTTAGGGTTGTCGGGTAGTCAATTAGCAGTCGGGGTGTGTATTCGAATGTTCGTCGTGGTTTGCTAGTAACTGTTCGGAGTCAAATTGGGGCTGATCACTCTAACTAGATTGCGAACAATGTTTAGTTAGGATTGTTAATTCTAATTAATTAATATGGAGCCGGTTACTTTAGGGTTCCCGGGTAACCGACCGCGTGCATGTCAAATTGTTAGCCTTACTGAAGAATTAAATGATGAATGTTAAAACGCTTAGCAAAATCCAGAAATCCCCCGAATCCAACACTTTTTAATCTCAATCTCTCTATTTCTCCGTTAGCTAATTTTACTTCCTTGCATGTTAAATTCCACTTTTTGTTACAAAAACCAACCAATCAATTTATTTGCATATCAATTATTAATTTCAATTCGTTAATCCTTCTCTGTGGTTCGACCCTATTGTCGCTAGCTGCAAAGCTAAAGGTTTTAGGCTTTATAAATTCATTTTGGCCAGGCTTCGACAACCTGAGAATTAAAAGGATATTAAAAAATTCTTCCACCAAAATTGGCGCCGTTGCCGGGGAAGGCATTAAAAATTGAAATTATGTTTGATTTGGACTTAGGTTGATTAGTTGTGTTTCTGAAAATTTTTTTTTGTTTGTTTTTGCATGTTTAAAATTTTTGTTGTTGTATGACCCGTTCTTCTGAGCTTAGTGGACTGCAGTTTATACCTGAGATAGACAGAGAAGAGCGGAGGTTGAGAAGAGAAGCCCGGGAGGGGCGAAGATTGTTTGAAGAAGAAGGCGTGGATCCCTTCTTTCGTGAGGTGATGGCACAAGAAGAAGTGCCCAGGACTTTAAAGCAATTAGCAGCGCCAGATTTGTGTTGGGATTTATGCCCTAAAGCCTCGTAATTAATTAATAATTATTTGATAATTATTTTATTATTAATATTTGCAATTTATAATATTCATTATATAAATAAAATCCAAGGTTATTAGTGTAATCTTGAACTGTATGTAGTTGACATACGGGAGGATCATGTTCAAGTAATAACCTAAAGGGTCTATAGTATATGGATAAGGTTGGGTGCCTTATCCTGGTAACACTATTGATACGACCCACTTTATAATTGTTACAAATGATTTGATCCAAATCATTCATGTAGAGACATGTTAGTGGGGGTATCCTATACAATGAGTTTGTATAAGACTGGACCACGAAATATATAATCTCTCTTTATAAATCCGTTATTTGAGAAGATTAGTATTTCACAAGATGATCATATGTGACTCGATCTTAATCCTGAGTGAGTTATGAACTCCTGCCTGTGAGGGCTCGTCCTTTGATTTGTATGGGTGAGAATGGCCTTTATAGCCGATTCAATAAGCCTACCATTTTGGGGACTTGACCAAATAGGGAGTTGGGAACATAAGTTTCACAAGATGGAATTCACTTCTTCCCATATAGGAAAAGTAGATGAGTAGTTCCCTTAAGTGCTGATTTCGGGACTTGAACAATGGGGCCCCACCCTCTCACTGGCCCGAGAGGGACTTGGTTTATGGTTGGATCATAAACAAGTTGTTCATTAGAGAATCAGTGGTACTTAAGGTGTAAGATGTAATTACAGGGGTAAAACGGACTTTTGACCTAGCTGTAATTACGAACAACTCGTGAATGAACGACTTGCATGTAATGGTTATATCCATGGACACAACTTGTCCTACAGTGCATAAGAGTGCAACTCTAGGCCTATAGTGGAGTGACCTAGAGTTAATGAATGAAAGTCAATTAATTAAAGAGTTTAATTAATTAATTTTGTATCATTGGAGCTTATAAATCTGTAGGTCCATAAGGTCCCCTTGCTAGCTCATAGTAACACTAAAAGGATCAATTTAGTTGAAAGAAAAATTTGAAATATTCAAATTATTATTTAATATATTTGATATATTAAATGTAGAAGAGTAAAATATATTTATTGTATTTGATACATTAAATATTAGAGGAAATAGTTTATGTATATAATACATTAATATTAAAAACTATATACATATGTTATTTGAATGAGATTCAAATTGGTTTAAAGTATATTATAAAAGATTAATTTTATAATATTTGAATAAGATTCAAATAAATATAAAATGCATATTTTAATATATTAGATATTAAAATGTATTTTGTAAAATAAAATTAATTCCTAAAAGCCTTATTATAAATAAGACATTTAGGTTTAGTCAAAGGGTTGGCCAAACATACTACTCATCCTATGCCGAGAGAATTGTTCTCTCATTCTTTCAAAGAGCTCCCTTAAGCCTTCTTGATCCCGTGTTCGAGTCATAGCGAGGAAGACTTCGTGGAAAAAGGAACACAAGAAGATTATTGTTCTTCAAAGGTAATACATATGCTTAACCTTGTATTTTTAGTTTAATTTTAAATAAACTTAAAGTAACGATTCCAAACGCTTCCGCTGCGGGGAATGAAGAGTTCATTCCCTTCAATTGGTATCAGAGCTTTCTTTGAGTTTTGTTTAGAATTAAAATTGTGTATGGTGGGTATTTTTGTTTTTCATATATGTGATATATGTGGTTTGCAAATTGGCTGTTTAGGCATATTTTGGTATTAGTTTTATTTTGTTTAGATCAAATGTGAAACTCGAAAGAGATTGGAATTCTCTGTATCATTTTTTGAAGCCATTACGGATTGAAACCAATTGAAATTGGTGGATTTGAAGCCATTACGGAATTGAAGATGGTGTAAAACGATGGTGGAATTGAAGCCATGAAGCCATTACGAAATTGAAGATTCAATTTGTGTGAATCCTACCGAGATTCAGATTTGGAATTTCTATAGATTTGATTTGGAATGTCCAAAATCAATTCTGTAGATTTAGATTCAGATTTGGAATGTTTGGAATGTCCAAAATAAAATCTGGAAATTTAGATTCAGATTTGGAATTTCTATAGATTTGATTTGGAATGTCCAAAATCAATTCTGGAGATTTAGATTCATATTTGGAATATTTGGAATGTCCAAAATAAAATATGGAAATTTAAATTCAGATTTGGAATGTCTATGAATTTGATTTGATTTGGAATGTCCAAATTGAGTTATGGAAATTGGATTCAAAGGTGGAAGAATAAAAAATGAGGATTTTGAAGACCAAGATATGTCTTGGATTTAAATTAATGTAATTCAAAATTGGTTTTAATTTCTTAGGATATGCCAAATATGCCGGTCAATTTTGCTGTGTTTTTAATTTAATTATGCATGTTGATGTATGTTTTAAATTTTAATTGATTGCATAGAGTATGCCATCTAGATTAAAATCCCACCATAGGTTAAGCATGATCATGCATTTTAATTACTTTTAATATAAGTGTTATATTTGGAATATTATGATTAAAATGCTTTCTAATTTGATTAGATGATTTCCTAATATGTTTATATTTCCATATTTACAATATAATTGTTATATTTGGAAATTTTAAATTAGGATACTTCCTTTTATAATAGGGATATAGTGATATCAGGAAAATCTTTTCCTAATAAGATTGAGAATTCAGAAATCTTTTCCTAATAAGATTTGGAAATCTTGATAAATCTTTTCCAATGAGATTCGGAAATCTTTTCGATTGGGAAATCTTTTCCAATGAGATTCAGAAATCTTTTCGATTGGGAAATCTTTTCCAATGAGATTTAGAAATCTTTTCCTAGGATATTTTCCAAATAAACTTAGGATATTTTCCTAATGAGATTAGATTTTTTTTTTTTTTTTCTTTCCTTATTTAAAAGATAATTTGATTCATTCTTTAAATAGTTTAAATATTTGAATTTAGTTTATCTTTTATTCTAATAAGATTAGAATATATGATAATCTTTAATTTTGTTTTAAAGGGTTTAAAATTGTTAAAATTTCAAGATTAACAATAGGGGAATTAGTTTATCTTTTATTCTAATGAGATTAGAATATATGATAATCTTTAATTTTATTTTAAAGGGTTTAAAATTGTTAAAAATTCAAGATTATCCATAAGGTGAATTGATTTTTAATAGGATTAAAAACATTGCTTAAAATCAACTGAAGTTCATTGATCTAGTAATTAATAGTTAATTAAAGATTAATAAATTTAAAATAAAAATTGACTATAAGGGAACCCTGTCTAAGAAATGTTACTCGGGTGAGGTACTTAAGTTGACTGAAAAGGAACACCTCTACCTAAGAACTGGCCTGGGGGTTGAATTAGTCAAATTTTATTTTATTTCATTAAGCAGGCTCATAATGTGATTAGTTTTAAATAGTTTAATATACTTGATAATTCACATTAAAATCAATCTAACCAACATAAGGGTTATGAAAGGGTAGATTGAAAAACTTAGATAAATGAGATTAGCCTAATTTGTCTAAGTAATAGAAAACCGTATTTCAAAATACTTAGTGGGAGAAAGACATATGTCAAAATCACCCTACAGTCTCTACCATAGATTCACAACGTGAGATTCATGTGAGGCCTCGAGGCGGCTTTGGACCGTCCCCCTACGGAAGGTGTTTACATGGGTCAATATCAGGGTGAATCTCTTGAGAAAGTATTTTTAAATAGTAAGTGGGAGAAGGAAATGTGTCAACATATCCTACGGTCTCTTTCATTGGTTCACAACGTGAGATTCATGTGGGGCCTCGCGGCGGCTTTTGGACCGTCCCCCTACGGAAGGTGTTTACATGAGTCAATATCAGGGTGAATCTCCTGAGAAGGATAGGATTGTAATTTTATTTCCAATACTTGACCTACCCTACGGCGGCACTTGTTGGGATAAAATTATAGAATCTAAAATGATGGGTTACACTTACAAAGATATCATTAAGGTTGTTAATGATTTTCTTGACCAAACTAATGGTAACTAAATGTTATAGAAATAAGAGTTATTTTGGGATAACACTTGGTTGAGATTGTCTCGGTTTAGTGAAGGGGCATTTGACCAACCCTACGGCGGCACTTGTTCTAACTCACTAAAGTATCATAGCATTAAAAAAAAAATAATGTTTCAGGGTTCATTTATCAAATTGTTTGTTTTCTATGCTGAAATTGAATGAATATTGATTGCATGTTATTAGATAAATATATATATTTTTTTATATATTTCAATATTATGTCTATTTCTCTCAATTTTAATTTTCGTTGCTAATTTGTCAAATTGAGAAAACAATATCACTTGGAAAAATAATGTTAACACTATATAATGACAGTGTAAATTTTTTCTTTAATTTGTCTTTATTGAGAAACGTTCTCAAAAACCTGTTGCCAATGCTAATCGAATTGTTCATGAAGCACATGATCATTAATAAATCAATATAACGAGATGACTTATACAAATTTTCTATTTGACATATTAGATGTCAAGCTAAGAAAATAAAGAAGATGACAACAACATATGAGATATTGTTGAAGTCAATAAAAGCTAGATTTAGATATTTATCTAAATAATCTCAAAAATTAAGTATTACCAAAATCCAAGAAAAGAAACCATATGACTGTAGCTAAAAGAAAATAGTTTCTAAATTAGCAAAGTAGTCATAATAAGAGGAATTTATGAAATACCTCTATAAGAAGAACATGGATAAAAGTAAATTTGATTTACTAGATTTTTTCATTACCACCTATATAGTAGATTCAGATCCACTATTAAGATTTGTTCTTCATTACATTTTAAATAATTCTTGGAAAATACTTAATTATGTAGAATGATCTCTACTTGTTGGCACCAGAAAACCCATCTCAATTAATGTAGTGGGAGACATTAAGATGTCCATAAAAAATAATTGTTATTTAATGCTGAATATGGTGTTTTTAGTACCATAGGAGAAATTCAATTTCTCTAACTTTATTACTAATAAAATGTTCATATAGTATGAATATTTTAGTACTAAATTTTTATTTTCAAAATTGTTTGAAAAGTTCAGCTGAAAAATAAGAATAATTTGTATAAGTTAAATTGTTAACATATAAAATACTACACATTGAGATATTCAGGATTATACAATCCAGAATATAAAGACAATTTATATTCTCCTAAAATATGATACTTGTCTTTGGCATTCAAGATTGATTCTGATCAATTTGAATAAAAAGACTACTACGAAGTGATTCTCTAAATGTTAGAGTTAATTACTTTATATGTCTTAAGATCTTGCCTTTAATGCAAGATAATCAATAGGTTTTTGTTGGAAAAGCCTACAGGCCAAAGAACACTGATGAATATTTCATCACTCTAGCTGATGATTATTCAAGAAATAAGTATCGTAACCTAATGCAACATAAGTCTGAATATTTTGAAAAGTTCAAGGAATATAAGACTCAAGTTGAAGGTCAATTAGGTAAATCTATCAAGACACTATGATCAGATCACAGTGAAAAGTACAGGAACCTTATGTACTAAGACTAATTAATAGAAAGTGGGATTTTATCTCAACTCTAGCACAAAGTACAATTGTGTGAAGTTGTGCTGTAAGAGGAGAAACAAGACCTTGTTAGACATGGTCAGAACAATAAAGAATTACACGTCATTATCAGACTCTTGTTAGGATATACAATATAGATTGTATAGTGAACATCATTATATCTAAAAGGTGTCCATGAGACAACTTTGAGATTATAGAAGAGTAGTAAAGTTAGTTTACAACCCTTCGAGTTTTGAGAGTTTTAAGCATACATGCTGAAACTTGAATATGTTCAATAGTGTTGAAAAGTTGGTTCCAAGTGAAGCCACTAAAAAGTTAATAAAAGTTGTTAACAATTTAATTACATTTGATAGTCAAATGGATCCTAGTCATGAATTGGATAAGCCTCATCGTAGTGGGAGAGTTATGAGATGACCCGACCGTTACAAGAGCTTATATGAAGCCTAAGTTGTCAAATTAGATGACAAAATGTAGGGCTTCTTGACCTCAAAGTTGAAATGAGGGTCAATGATAAAGACTAGTAGACCAAAGTCATAAATCTCGAGATAGAGTAGATGTACTCATCTTTATCTAAAACTTGTAGATGATCGTGATGGGGTAAAACCCATAGGTTTTGAATATATCTACAAAAGTAAAAGATTTGTAAATAAGAAGGTACAGACCTTCAAAATAAGACTAATGACAAATATAGATGGAGAAAGTAAACTATGGATAAACTTTCTCATTTGTTGTCATATTAGAGTATATAAGCATTTCCTAATTCATTGTTGCATATGAGATATGTCAAGGGAAGGTTTAAGAAATCTTTTTTGAAAAGAAGTCTTAAAGAGTGCATTTACAAATCAATTACATGAGTTCAATTTCAAAAATCAAAAGCAAAAGGTTTGCAAGCAGTAAATGTTCATTTATGAAATGAATTTGATCACTAGATTTTTGAATGTATGGTTTGATAAAAGTATAAAAAAACTATGACTTTGAATAAATATTAATGATATTGTATAGACAAAGAAATCATTAATTACTTAGTGGAATTTTCTCATATTTTATGTGGATGACTTACTACTCATTGTGAATGATGTAAGATTTCAATCCAACATAAATTGTTGACTATCTAACCAATTCCAAATGAATGATTTAAATTACTGGGTATGTCCTAAAATAGAGTTTTCGAGAAAAAAATGTTATTTATGTCTCACACATCTTATATTGACAAATTTGTTGTCAAGTATATGATGTAATACTTCAAAAATGATAATGTATCATTCTTACATGAAGTTTAGATAGTCTAAGGAATGGTGTCCTCAGACATTTCAAAATGTTGAGAACATAAGATTGACTATCTACGTTTGAGTGGGAGAAAATCTAATGTACACTTGAGACATGACATTTGACAGTAAAATTGGTTAGCATTTATTAGTTAACCCAATGGTATGACCATTGCGCAGAAAAATAAAAAAAATTTCTCAAAATATCTATGGATAAAATGAGAAATTATATTTTTGTGTATGAGGTTAAAGATTTGATCTTTACGAGATGCACTGGTTTTAACAAAGATTTATGGAAATCTATGTTTACCCTAGATGGTGGAGCATGGTATGCAAGTTAAGTGTTCTTACTTATGAAGTAAAGAACTTGCATAACTCAAATAATTTCTTATTGGCCTGAAAGATGTTTCAGATATAGTTAAGCCTAAAACATTTCATGTAATGGCTAAACTTAAGGAACTTAGATAACATCAATATATAGGGTATCCTGCTGAGAGAGAAAGAATCGTGGTAGGACCAAGATGACTTTTAATTGACAGTCGTATTGATCTATATAAAAAGACTTTACAGGCTAAAGTGTTTGAAAGCCACCTAGAATGTCTAGGATTATGAGACATGTCTCATCTTCACTAGGGCAAGTGGGAGAACATGTTGGGTGTAGAGTATGCCCTAGGATACATGTCTCACCGGCTTTAGTGCAAGTGGGAGATTGTTGGGATTTATGCCCTAAAGCCTCGTAATTAATTAATAATTATTTGATAATTATTTTATTATTAATATTTGCAATTTATAATATTCATTATATAAATAAAATCCAAGGTTATTAGTGTAATCTTGAACTGTATGTAGTTGACATACGGGAGGATCATGTTCAAGTAATAACCTAAAGGGTCTATAGTATATGGATAAGGTTGGGTGCCTTATCCTGGTAACACTATTGATACGGCCCACTTTGTAATTGTTACAAATGATTTGATCCAAATCATTCATGTAGAGACATGTTAGTGGGGGTATCCTATACAATGAGTTTGTATAAGACTGGACCACGAAATATATAATCTCTCTTTATAAATCCGTTATTTGAGAAGATTAGTATTTCACAAGATGATCATATGTGACTCGATCTTAATCCTGAGTGAGTTATGAACTCCTGCCTGTGAGGGCTCGTCCTTTGATTTGTATGGGTGAGAATGACCTTTATAGCCGATTCAATAAGCCTACCATTTTGGGGACTTGACCAAATAGGGAGTTGGGAACATAAGTTTCACAAGATGGAATTCACTTCTTCTCCTATAGGAAAAGTAGATGAGTAGTTCCCTTAAGTGCTGATTTCGGGACTTGAACAATGGGGCCCCACCCTCTCACTGGCCCGAGAGGGACTTGGTTTATGGTTGGATCATAAACAAGTTGTTCATTAGAGAATCAATGGTACTTAAGGTGTAAGATGTAATTACAGGGGTAAAACGGACTTTTGACCTAGCTGTAATTACGAACAACTCGTGAAGGATCGACTTGCATGTAATGGTTATATCCATGGACACAACTTGTCCTACAGTGCATAAGAGTGCAACTCTAGGCCTATAGTGGAGTGACCTAGAGTTAATGAATGAAAGTCAATTAATTAAAGAGTTTAATTAATTAATTTTGTATCATTGGAGCTTATAAATCTGTAGGTCCATAAGGTCCCCTTGCTAGCTCATAGTAACACTAAAAGGATCAATTTAGTTGAAAGAAAAATTTGAAATATTCAAATTATTATTTAATATATTTGATATATTAAATGTAGATGAGTAAAATATATTTATTGTATTTGGATACATTAAATATTAGAGGAAATAGTTTATGTATATAATACATTAATATTAAAAACTATATACATATGTTATTTGAATGAGATTCAAATTGGTTTCAAGTATATTATAAAAGATTAATTTTATAATATTTGAATAAGATTCAAATAAATATAAAATGCATATTTTAATATATTAGATACTACTCATCCTCTGCCGAGAGAATTGTTCTCTCATTCTTTCAAAGAGCTCCCACAAGCCTCTTGATCCCGTGTTCGAGTCATAGCGAGGAAGACTTCGTGGAAAAAGGAACACAAGAAGGTTATTGTTCTTCAAAGGTAATACATATGCTTAACCTTGTATTTTTAGATTAATTTTAAATAAACTTAAAGTAACGATTCCAAACGCTTCCTGATAACTCCATTTTGGAGCTATTAAATATGTCCTAATTATAGCTAAAGACCGCTTCCAATTGATTAAATGTATCTCTTTTGTAGGAGAAAAGCGGCAAAGAGCTCGTGCGTCCATTGGGCATGTTCGAGCGCTTAAAGCAGAGTTTTAGCGCCCCGGGAATGCATCGGGAAGAGGGGAGTTTGTTCCGTGAAGAAACGGGCCAAAACAGCCTTGGAGAGGCAAAACATCAGCCCCAAACCCGAGAGCCAGCGTCGAGCTATAGCGTCGAGACGCTGGCTCGACGCTGGAAAAACCCGAGAGCAAGCGTCGAGTGATAGCGTCGAGACGCTAGCTCGACGCTGCCCTGGCGTCGAGACCCTGCTTGGCGTCGAGACGCTCCGGAGGAGGCGCGCAGAGGAAATTCATCGGAGCAGCGTCGCGACGCTGGCCTTGCGTCGCGACGCCAGCGCGCGCGCGCGCGGATCACTTAGGGCACAGCGTCGAGACGCTGGCCTAGCGTCTCGACGCTACGACGAAGGCAGTAGCTTAAGGACGATTTTTCTGCACATTTTTCATATCTTCTCCAAGCCTTTTCTCCTTCATCTCTCAACGGAATCCGGCGATTCTTCTTCCCTTCTTCCCCATTTTCTCTCTACTTTCCGTGGAGCTCCGCCATTGTTGGCATGCGATTGAGCTCCACTCCCATTTGTAATACGTAGATGAACTCTTCCATGGTCGTTGGTGGAGCGGGATTGACGATCCGCGCCATGAGCGGCTAAGGTAAGGGTGACGGTTTGGGACTTTGTTTAGGGGAATTTTGTTAGACCTTTATAGCTTTGATAATCTGAATTTAGATTGCATATTGGTTCTGTTTACGTGCATTTGTTTACCTTGCTTAATCCAACGCGCATGTTAAATTATGTTGATTGACACTCGGATAGTTTCGCATGTTGTGTATGTTAAAGAGTAGCGATGCCGTGCCTCTCACTGCTCGACTAAGTAACACAGGTAAATAGAACTAAATCGAAGTATCGGGTCGAGTAGGATAATTGTTGGTTGCATACGGCGTTTGCGGGCAACCTACTAGCAATTAGAATTCACGCCCAAATGTTCGTCGCGGTTAGCTAGTAACTGTCTAAATTCATCTTAGGACTGATCATCTTAATGTGAGATTAGATAACGTGTAATTAGGACTGTGTGGCCTAATTAAAATCCATGAAGTCGGCTACTTTGGGGCTTCTCTGGTAGTCGTCCGCGTGCATAGTAAACTGAATTCCATGTTATTAGAATTAAATGATAAGTTGTATTTGTCTAACAACTGACCCCGAGACTCCCCAAACCGTGCACACGTTTTCTACATATTATTTCTTCCTTCCATTAGCTTTTGCATTATTTCCTATTTGCATGATAAAACCCCCCGTTACCAATTAATCGATCAAATCCCAATTTCATTAGTAAATTCAACTCTCCTATTCCTTGGATCGACCCTGTTACCACTGGCTGCAAAGCCTTGGCAATAGGCATTATAAATTTATTTTGGCAAGCCTCGACAGCTTGAGTTTATAGCGATAGTTCAAAAATATCGTTACCAAAAATTGGCGCCGCTGCCGGGGAGTAGGCAATTGGTTGAATTTATGATTGGAGTTTGAATTTGATTTATTGATGGTTGACTGAAAATTTTTTCTGTTTGTAGTTTGTATGTTTAGATTTTTGTTTGTGTATGACCCGTTCCTCTGAGGGTAGTTTGCAGTATATTCCTGAGATTGACAGAGAGGAGCGGCGGTTGCGTAGAGAAGCCCGGGAGGGGCAAGGAACGTTTGAAAGAGAAGAAGGCAATCCCTTCTTGTTTGACGAGATGGCGCAAGGTGAAGCGCCACGGACGCTGAAGCAACTGGCAGCGCCAGACCTGAACCTGCAGCCTTTGTGCATTAACTACCCCGTGGTAGCAGGTAACTTTGAACTGAAATCTGGTTTAATTCACCAGTTACCTTCTTTCCATGGAAATGCAGGTGAGGACGCGAACAAGCATTTGATGGAGTTCCATTGCGTCTGCGCGGGGATGAAGCCCGCAGGGGTCACGGAAGAGCAGCTGAATATGAGGGCATTCCCCTTCACGCTCAAGGACAAGGCCAAGGATTGGCTGTATTATTTGCCTTCCGGATCCATCACCACGTGGCAGGACATGAAGCGGGTATTTTTGGAGAAGTACTTTCCCGCATCCCTAGCCACCACCCTGCGAAAGAGAATTTATGGGATCACCCAGGATGTAGGTGAGTCCCTGCATGAGTATTGGGAACGCTTTGGGCGCCTGTGCGCGAGTTTCCCACACCACCAGATCGCCGATCAGCTGCTCATACAGTATTTTTATGAGGGGATGACGCCCCACGACAGGCAGATGATCGATGCAACGAGTGGAGGGGCACTGATTGACAAGACCCCAGTTGAGGCCAAGCAGCTCATTGCAAATATGGCCACCAATTCGCAGCAGTTTGGGATCAGGGGGCAAGGACAAGTGCACAGCGTGGCTCAGAGCCATGAGATGTCTGAAATGAGGGCCCAGGTGGCCGAGATAGGTAGTATGTTGAAGAAAATTGTTGGAGGACAACGCGAAGAGGCGGAGGTCAATGCAATCGGGGGGTATGCTTCCAACCCGAGGAAGTATGATCCATATGCTAACACTTACAACCCCGGTTGGCGTGACCATCCTAACTTCAGCTATGGGAACAGGGAAGGACAAAATCGCTTCCAAGGCCAGTCCCAGGATAGGCCTAACTCTTCCACCCAGGCTCAAGCTTCGAGCTCCTCCAGCTCACTTGAAGAGATGGTCAGGACCATCGTGACTAGCACCAGCCAGTTCCAGAAAGAGGCTCGCGAGGAGCTTAATTCTCATAAGGCAGAGCTGCAGAATTTGAACAAGCAGCTGACACAAATGGCGGTGTCTATTAGTAAGATCGAGAGCAAGAGCTCGGGGAAGCTTCCTTCCCAAACTACAGTTAACTCATGTGAAAATGTGAGTGCCATTCAGCTGCGCAGTGGGAAGTCACTTTCCACCAGAGCTGCGAAGGAAGCCACGGACAGCCCGAACGAGTCCACCCCGATTGCTCTTGAGACTCAGAATGAGAAAAGAAATGAGAAGGTCAGTGTACCTGTGGATGTTGCCAAAGCACCATTCCCGAGTAGGCTTGCGAAGCCTACTTTGGAATCCGATGACGAGGAGGTCCTGCGAACCTTCCAAAAGGTGATGGTGAATATCCCGCTCCTAGAGGCAGTTAGTCAAGTGCCCAAGTATGCGAAATTTCTAAGGAGCTGGTGCACTACGAAAAGGAAGTCCAGAGGGACTGAGAAAAAGAAAGAGAACGTCTCTGCCATACTCCCAGGTACGTTGCCTGCAAAGTGCAACGACCCAGGTACTTTTACTATCCCATGCACTATAGGTAGTAAAATTGTTCATAACGCCATGTTAGACCTAGGAGCCTCTGTTAATGTTATGTCTTATGCATTATATCGTGAACTGAATTTGAATGAAATGCATGAATGTAATGTTTCTGTTCAGTTGGCTAATGGGTCGAGCATCTGTCCTAGGGGGAAGGTAGAGGATGTTCTAGTTAGAGTTGGGGATATGACGTTTCCCGCCGATTTCCTTGTTTTAGATATGAAAGAAAATTCATTGCATGCTTCGTCCTCTATGCTGTTAGGACGCCCTTTTCTTAAGACCGCTAGGGTCAAAATCGATGTGTATAAGGGCGTCGTGTCGTTAGAGTTTGATGATACTTTGCATGAGTTTTCTTTATTTGATGGGAAATCTGTTGCGAATGTTTCTATTGTTTGTGAGCATGATGAGAATGGGAGTCTACCCTCGCGCTTGAGGGATGGTTCCCATGTCTCGGTTAAAATTTCTGATTTGAATTTGATGGATGATACTGCTGGATTTTGCACTAACATGTCTGATATTCACGTGCCCGAGGCACGAAGAGTGCAAAATGTTTTTCAGGTGAACGGTGGAAAAGGTGTGGCCATGGACAAGTATGGATCGTCCCCCGCACCTACAGACTATGGATGAGTCTGTTGAGAGAATACAGTCGAGCAACCGACTTTAAAAATTCTGCGCTTCTCGGAGGCACCCGAGTGTTGAACTGTTTTTATGCTTTAGTTTAGTTTTATTGCTTTTTTTGTATTCATTAGCTTGCTGTTTTTTTTAGGGAACCTAGGAAGAGGAGACAATTTTGGGCTCTAATGCGTTCGTGCGCCGCTTCCTCGCCCTCGCCAGCTTCACCAAGAGTCAGGGAAGTGTATTTCTTCTTCCCTTTTACTTTGATGTATCTGACTGGTTGGCATTGAGGACAATGCCAAATTTTGAAGTTGGGGGTGGAGTAGCCCGTTGGATGTGCATGTGTAGTTTGTTGAGAAGTGTTATAAAGATATTGAAGTGCTTGGGACTCTGTTTACTGTTTTCTGACTGTGATAGCCTAGGAAATGCATGTTGGAAATCTGAGCATGTTCATAATCGAGTTTTTGCATGAGTTTTGTGTTTATTAGGTTCATGTCAAAAATTTTAAAATTTTTTCTATTGCTCCCTTGCACTCATCGCGCACTTAGCAACTTCTCCCTAGATTCCGTAAGCTTGGTTTATCGCATGTTTAGCTAATTCTCGTTGTCACCCCGAAAGGCACCCTTAGGTAGCTTGTTGCATGAGAGTTAGTAGCTAATTAATTGAGGAAGCATGTGCTTAGCCTAATGTAAAAAAAATAGAAAAGCATGTTTTGTAGAAAAGTTCCTCTCGAGGCGCTCCTCCTTCTTATTTGCGCTTAAAAGAAGTGAGCGTTAGTCCTTAAAAACGTGAAGTTTCATGCATGAATTTGACGTGTTAGGCAACTCGAGTAGGAAGGAAAAAGAAATGAAAAGTTGGTTCAAAGAACCCAAATAAAAGAGTACAAAGTACTTTTGAAAAGAAAGAAAAAGAATGAGAAAATAATTAGGTCTCTTAATTTGTTTCTCTCTCTCGTGTAAGTCAAGTGTAGCTGTTCTTAAACGCTAGAAGTAGGGGGAAAATGGGATGTGCGTTGCATGTTTGTTTTCCGGGTTTACGTGAGTTTAGGAGTAGTTGTCTAGCACACACACACGTTAGGGGGCAAGAGTTAATTTTTGATATGTCCTAGTTAATACATGAACAAAATGCTTCCATGATTATGCTCGTGTTTAAATTTCAATATGCATGGAGGCTTGAGTCAGAATATATGTAAACGCGTCCTTAGAGTCAATGTCTTTGTAGTGCTTGCTCGAGGACTAGCAATGTTTAAGTTGGGGGTGTTTGATAACTCCATTTTGGAGCTATTAAATATGTCCTAATTATAGCTAAAGACCGCTTCCAATTGATTAAATGTATCTCTTTTGTAGGAGAAAAGCGGCAAAGAGCTCGTGCGTCCATTGGGCATGTTCGAGCGCTTAAAGCAGAGTTTTAGCGCCCCGGGAATGCATCGGGAAGAGGGGAGTTTGTTCCGTGAAGAAACGGGCCAAAACAGCCTTGGAGAGGCAAAACATCAGCCCCAAACCCGAGAGCCAGCGTCGAGCTATAGCGTCGAGACGCTGGCTCGACGCTGGAAAAACCCGAGAGCAAGCGTCGAGTGATAGCGTCGAGACGCTAGCTCGACGCTGCCCTGGCGTCGAGACCCTGCTTGGCGTCGAGACGCTCCGGAGGAGGCGCGCGGAGGAAATTCATCGGAGCAGCGTCGCGACGCTGGCCTTGCGTCGCGACGCCAGCGCGCGCGCGCGCGGATCACTTAGGGCACAGCGTCGAGACGCTGGCCTAGCGTCTCGACGCTACGACGAAGGCAGTAGCTTAAGGACGATTTTTCTGCACATTTTTCATATCTTCTCCAAGCCTTTTCTCCTTCATCTCTCAACGGAATCCGGCGATTCTTCTTCCCTTCTTCCCCATTTTCTCTCTACTTTCCGTGGAGCTCCGCCATTGTTGGCATGCGAGTGAGCTCCACTCCCATTTGTAATACGTAGATGAACTCTTCCATGGTCGTTGGTGGAGCGGGATTGACGATCCGCGCCATGAGCGGCTAAGGTAAGGGTGACGGTTTGGGACTTTGTTTAGGGGAATTTTGTTAGACCTTTATAGCTTTGATAATCTGAATTTAGATTGCATATTGGTTCTGTTTACGTGCATTTGTTTACCTTGCTTAATCCAACGCGCATGTTAAATTATGTTGATTGACACTCGGATAGTTTCGCATGTTGTGTATGTTAAAGAGTAGCGATGCCGTGCCTCTCACTGCTCGACTAAGTAACACAGGTAAATAGAACTAAATCGAAGTATCGGGTCGAGTAGGATAATTGTTGGTTGCATACGGCGTTTGCGGGCAACCTACTAGCAATTAGAATTCACGCCCAAATGTTCGTCGCGGTTAGCTAGTAACTGTCTAAATTCATCTTAGGACTGATCATCTTAATGTGAGATTAGATAACGTGTAATTAGGACTGTGTGGCCTAATTAAAATCCATGAAGTCGGCTACTTTGAGGCTTCTCTGGTAGTCGTCCGCGTGCATAGTAAACTGAATTCCATGTTATTAGAATTAAATGATAAGTTGTATTTGTCTAACAACTGACCCCGAGACTCCCCAAACCGTGCACACGTTTTCTACATATTATTTCTTCCTTCCATTAGCTTTTGCATTATTTCCTATTTGCATGATAAAACCCCCCGTTACCAATTAATCGATCAAATCCCAATTTCATTAGTAAATTCAACTCTCCTATTCCTTGGATCGACCCTGTTACCACTGGCTGCAAAGCCTTGGCAATAGGCATTATAAATTTATTTTGGCAAGCCTCGACAGCTTGAGTTTATAGCGATAGTTCAAAAATATCGTTACCACTTCCGCTGCGGGGAATGAAGAGTTCATTCCCTTCAATTTGAACCTGCAGCCGCTTTGCATTAACTACCCCGTGGTAGCAGGTAATTTTGAGTTAAAATCTGGTTTAATTCACCAACTAGCTTTTTTCCATGGTAATGCAGGTGAGGATGCAAAAAAGCACCTGATGGAATTCCACTGCGTTTGTTCGGGGATGAAGCCCCAGGTGTTACGGAAGAGCAGCTGAATCTAAGGGCATTCCTGTTACGTCTCCAAAAGTGACTATTTTAGGACTTATTTGCTATAGGAAGTTGTACATCCTTAAGCGTTTTTTGTAGAATTTAGCTTAAACTTGTGCTTATATATGAGAATTAGTAGAATGAAGCTAAATTAGGACTTATGTGTAAAAGGAAAGGAAAAGAACCAAAAACAAAGCTAATGAGTGAAAATAGCACATTGCTGAAGCATTGCGGAAACGTTGCGGTTTCAGCAATGTTTTAAGTGAAATCCGTAAGTTGTCTAACCAATTTCTGTTTTGTTTCGATCTTTCAGGGGCCCATTCTTTCTCCTGCTGCCACGTAGAAGAACGACGTTCAGAATGGATGGTTCTCCTTGACCCAATCGTACCTGCAGAACACTATAAAAGGAGGTCAAGATGGAAGGTTGAAACACACTCGAAAGGCGTAGACTCTCCAGTTCAACGCAGTCTTTTCTACTCTTTTTCTCTCTTCCGTCTGTTAGTTTGAAGGGTTCAGCTTTTGGAGTCGACAATCTGAGAGGAAGAAGAGAAGATTTGTCTTCTCTTCTGATTAGATTCATCCAAACAAGGCTCTCCTTCGTCCTTCAGCCGAGGCGTTCGCAACAAGAGAATCTACGCACGGATCTACTTGCTTTCTCTACTGTCTGTTTCTGTTTTCGTTGCTGTCGGTTGTAATTTGATTGACAATTGCTACTCTAGTTCATTTCGTCTTTGTCTGTTTAGATTTCATCAGTTTATGTTGTTGTTTTGTTCAGTTCAAACCTTGGTTAATCAAAGTGTTATTTCATCACTTCGCAAGTCTGCTTGTTTACTGTCTTCTTCTTCTGTTTTGTCCTTTATTTTCTGTTAAGCATGCCTTCTTCATATATTCTTCTTATTCCATCTTCATCCATGAGTAACTAAGTCACATAAGGGCATGCTAATGACAAGACTATAGGTAGAAATACGTGAATCAAGCATGTAAGTTAGCTTCAAATGCATTGAATGTATGTAAGCTTCATCCCACAGGCAATTTCGATTGGCCATCCATTTTGTCTAAAGAACTCCTAACCTCTGGAAGGAGTAAGAGTTCAGAGTCGTACATTCATGCTAGCCTTTCATGGTAGCCAGAAAACGACCTAGGAATAGGCGTTTTCCTAGTACAAATCACTAAACTTGTTTTTATAAAAAGATGCTTAAGACCTTACTTGGACATGAGTAAACTAAAGGATCTAATGCATGAAATAGAAAGATACATGATATTGAGTTAGTTTGATGCATGATGAGTTGATCTACTGCTTGAGAATCGTATGAAAAAGCCTATAGAGGAGTCGTTAGTAGCCCTTGTTTCCCTACTTTACCCTTAATTCGCTGTTAGTAACATTGCTAGAAAATTGCTGTTTCTGCAATTCTCTTAGTTCAAATTTTGCCTTAGCCATTTCTTTCTTAGTTTGTTGTTCTCTTTTCTCTACATTCGAGCTTAATTATTTACTTGCACTTTTATGCTTTCATAACTCACACATTCCTTAATAGTTAGGCACTTTAAACCAAATCTACCCCATTTAATCCACCCATTCTCACTTAACAACTCACTTCGCTAGTAACTAAGAATAAATCTCTGTGGGAAATTGAATGAAAAAATACTTATTACTTGCTACAAGACCATGTATGCTTGCATGTTCTGAGTGCTCTACCATTGCATCTTTAATTTAAACATTGAGCACGCAACAAGTTTTTGGCGCCGCTGCCGGGGATTTTGTTTAGTAAAAACGAAGTTTGTTAAGTTAGAATCACACACCTTAATATCAATTGGAGCTGATCTATTCTCATTTATTTTGCAGGTACCATTGGGTTAGTTTATGAATGAGCATTCAAGTAGCGATCTAGAGTTCAATCCTGAGCCTGAAAGATTACTTAGGGCCAGAAACAAAGCTAAGAAACGCCTCTTCAAACAACCCCTTGTAACCCAAAGTATTGCTGACTCCGTAGAGTCTTCGCAATTCTATCAAGAATAAATGGATAGACCAAACCCAAATCCAGCACCTACCATTCGCAACCCCATCGAAATAGCGAATGACAAGGATAGTGCCATCCTCTCCTACCTAGTTCCCATGCCTGGGGAGCTAAACCCCAGCATCATACGCCCTGAAATTACTGCCAACTCATTCGAGTTAAAGCCAGTAATGTTCCAAATGTTGTCCACTGTGGGACAATTCTTTGGAGTGGAAAATGAAGACCCCCACAACCATCTAAGAAACTTCCTAGGAGTTAGTGATACCTTCCTTATTCCTGGAGTTTCTCAAGAAGCTTTGAGGCTTTACCTCTTCCCCTACTCACTAAGAGATAAAGCCAAAACGTGGTTAAACTCATTACCCTCCGGATCAATTGTCAATTGGACAGATCTGGCTGAAAAATTCCTAGTAAAATATTTCCCACCTGATAGGAATTCCAACTTCCGTGATGACATTATTAAATTCAAACAAGCTGAAAGCGAGTCCCTTCACGAAGCTTGGACAAGGTTCAAGGACCTTTTGCTTAAATGTCCACACCATGGCATTCCATGGTGTATCCAAATAGAAGTCTTTTTTAAAGAATGTAACCCCAGCACAAGGCAAGTGCTGAATTCGTCAGCTGGTGGTTCCATGCTTTCTAAACGCTATAATGAAGCCTATGGGATTTTGGAGAAAATCTCAGCCTCTCATTGTAGGTGGTCAGATGATCCAGTAGAGCCAAGTAGAGCTCAAGACAAGGATGCACTCAGTGCCATGAGTAGCCAAATAAACGCCCTGACCAACCTAGTCAAACAAATGGCTCAAACCAATCTCCAAACCAGTGTCAACACCGTTGCAGCCATCTCAATGGGCGCACCAAATATTCAAGGTGAGACACTAATTTGTGGATTCTGTGGGGAAGGGCACCTCTATGAATACTGCCCTGGGAATCCAGCCTCAGTCTGCTATGTTGGAAGCCAACAACAGCCTAGGAACAACCCCTACTCTAACACTTACAATCCTGGTTGGAGAAACCACCCAAACCTTTCTTGGGGTGGCCAACAAAACACTAACCAAAGTCAAAACCAACCAAGACCGAGTGGAACACCTGGTTTCACTCCCCAAAATAACCAATCCATGTACCAAAAACCATATAACCCTCCAATGGGGTCATCAGTAGAAAATCTACTTAAGGAGTACATTGCAAAGAATGATGCTACCCGACAAAGTTAGCAAGCCACCCTTAGGAGCCTAGAGAACCAAATAGGGCAGTTAGCCAATGAACTCAAGAGTAGGCCCCAAGGTAGGTTGCCTACTGACACTGAAGTACCTAGAAGGGTTGGAAAAGAGCAAGTTCAAGCAATTGAACTTCGAAGTGGGAGACCATTGGTGAGCAACACTAGAGAAACACCAAAGAGAGTAGAGAATGAAGAGTCTAGTGCTCCAATGGATTCTCTGCCTACCCATGGTCAACTACCTCCAAGCACATCAAGGGTGAGGCTGGAACCTATCATAGAGGAACCAGAAGAAATTCCAAGGCCTCCACCTGTCCTAAGGCGACCTGAAGTGCCTACATATGTGCCACCATCTCCATTCCCTAGAAGGCTAAAGAAAAAACAAGAATAGGAAGTGCACTTTAATAAATTTTTAGAAATTTTGAAGCAAGTGCATGTGAATATTCCATTTGTAGAGGTTTTGCAGTCTATGCCTTCTTATGTTAAATTTTTGAAGGATATTATAACTAACAAAAAGATCATTGGTAAATTTGAAACAGTGAATCTTACTGAGGAGTGCAGTGCTATACTCCAGAACAAGCTTCCAAAGAAGGAGAAGGATCCTGGTTCCTTCACCTTACCAGTCGAGTTGAGAGGCAAGCACGTGGGCAGAGCTCTTTGTGACCTGGGAGTCAGCATAAACCTCATGCCCTTATCATTATTCCGTCAGCTTGGAATAGGGGAAGCACGTCCCACTACTGTCACCTTGCAGCTTGCAGACAGATCCATAGCATACCCTGAGGGTAAGATTGAGGATATTCTTGTCAAGGTTGACAAATTTATTTTTCTTGCAGACTTCATCATTCTGGATTATGAAGCAGACAAGGAGGTCCCCATCCTATTAGGCAGACCATTTCTAGCCACAGGTAGGGCCCTGATCGATGTCCAGAAAGGTGAGCTCACCATGAGGGTTCATGATGAGGAGGTTAAGTTTAGTGTCTTTAAAGCTCTAAGGTATCCTTCTGACTCTGAATCTTGTGCAAGTGTAGATATAGTAGATTCACTAATGGAAGAACAGCTTGAGCATGAATTGTTGATTAAGCATGCCAATGACTATGTACAAATAGATGTAACTGACTTGAATATTTCTGAAATAATGGATATACATGTAGATAAACCTCAGCATGTTTGTATGACTAATGACTTGACTGAAAGATCCATGAATCCATTGAAACCATCCATTGAGCATCCACCTTTATTAGAATTGAAACCATTGCCTGATCATCTTAAGTATGCATATCTAGGAGAGCATGATACTTTGCCTGTTATCATTTCGTCCAAGTTAAGTGAAAAGCATGAAATTGCGCTAATACTGTTGCTTAAGCAACATAAAAAAGCTATTGCATGGACGATTGCTGACATTAGAGGTATTAGCCCTTCCTACTGCATGCATAAGATATTACTGGAAGAAGAACATACACCCCGAGTAGATCACCAACGTAGGTTGAACCCCTCCATGAAGGAGGTAGTTAAAAAAGAGATAATCAAATGGTTAGATGCAGGTGTAATCTTCCCTATAGCCAACAGTCAGTGGGTGAGTCCAATCCAATGTGTACCTAAGAAGGGTGGGATGACTGTAGTAGTGAATGAGAGTACTGAACTAATTCCAACTAGAACTATTACAGGATGGAGAGTCTGTATGGACTATAGAAAATTAAATAAAGAAACAAAAAAAAGATCACTTTCCTTTACCATTTATAGATCAAATGTTAGATAGGATAGCTGGTAGAGCTTATTACTGCTTTCTAGATGGTTATTCTGGATATAACCAAATCACCATAGACCCTGTGGACCAGGAGAAAACAACCTTTACATGTCCCTTTGGAACGTTCGCTTTTCGCAGAATGCCTTTTGGCTTATGCAATGCACCAGCTACTTTCCAAAGGTGCATGTTAGCTATTTTCTCTGACTTGGATGAATCCATGATAGAGATATTCATGGATGACTTCTCGGTCTTTGGTGATTCTTTTACAAATTGTTTAGAGAACTTAGGACAAGTCCTAGCTAGGTGTGAGGAGACCAACCTAGTCCTTAATTGGGAGAAATGCCACTTTATGGTGGAAGAAGGGATAGTCCTAGGTCATAGAGTGTCTAGAGCAGGAGTAGAGGTCGATAGGGCCAAGATAGAGATAATAGAGAAGCTAGTGGAACCTCAGAATGTAAAAGCTATTAGAAGTTTCCTAGGACACGCAGGTTTCTATAGAAGGTTCATTAAGAACTTTTCAAAGATCTCTAAACCTCTGTGTGAGCTTCTAGAGCTAAATAAGCCGTTTGTCTTCTCAAAAGAATGTTTTTTAGCCTGGACAACCCTTAAAGAAGCCTTAGTCAAAGCACCTATTATAGTAGGGCCAAATTGGGACCTACCCTTTGAGATGTTGTGTGATGCGAGTGACTATGCAGTAGGGGTTATGCTAGGACAAAAAATTGACAAACTAACACATCCTGTATACTAAGCAAGTAAGACACTGAACGAGGCACAATGTAATTACACAACCACGGAGAAGGAAATGCTAGCTGTAGTGTTTGCCTGTGAGAAGTTTAGGAATTACATTGTAGGTACTAGGACCATTGTGTACACTGATCACTCGGCACTAAAATACCTAATGAGGAAGGCTGATGCTAAGCCTAGGTTAATTAGATGGGTATTGTTATTGCAAGAGTTTGATCTAGATATTAGAGATAAGAAAGGATGCGAAAATGTAGTTGCGAATCATCTTTCTAGATTGCGGCATAATTGCGATAAAATTGCGGAAACCGCAATTTCTGATGCCTTTATCGATGAGCATGTCTTTGTGTTAGCACATCGTGATAACGATGATGAACCTTGGTTTGCTGATATTGCTAACTTCCTTGCTTCGCAGGTACTACCAACTTTCAAGGGAGGGCAAGAAAAGAGAAGGTTTCTACATGAGGCTAGGAAGTTCATCTGGGACGATCCTACACTCTACAAGACATGTGCAGATGGGTTGCTGAGGAAGTGTGTGTCAGCTGCTGAAGCGAAGTCTGTGCTGCAGCATTGCCATACATCTCCCTATGGTGGCCATTTTGGTGGCCAAAGAACAGCTGCGAAGGTGTTCCAGAGTGGCTACCACTGGACCACAATATTCAAGGATGCACACGATCATGCGCACAACTGCGACGAATGTACAAGAACAGGTAATCTCAGTAGGAAAGATGAGATGCCTCTCACTTACATCTTGGAGTTGGAGCTCTTTGATGTGTGGGGCATCGACTTCATTGGACCATTCCCTCCTTCAGCAGGTAATCTCTACATACCTCCTTCAGCAGGTAATCTCTACATACTTGTAGCTGTAGACTATGTATCTAAGTGGGTAGAAGCCATAGCATGTCCATCAAATGATGCCAAAACGGTCATTAAGTTTCTTAATAGGCACATCTTTACAAGGTTTGGTACACCACGTGCTATAATTAGTGATAAGGGGACACACTTTATTAATAAAGCTATGGAAAATGTGTTAGCTAAATACAATGTTAGACATAGAGTAGCCACCCCTTACCACCCACATTCGAATGGACAAGCTGAAATATCAAATAGGGAGATTAAAAACATACTCGAAAAAGTGGTCAAACCTAATAGAAAAGATTGGTCGTTTAAATTAGAGGATGCACTTTGGGCATATAGAACTGCATATAAGGCACCCCTAGGTATGTCTCCTTATAGACTTGTGTATGGAAAAACATGTCACTTACCATTCGAATTGGAAATCAAAGCCTTTTGGGCCTTAAAAGAGTTGAATTATTGCGTGACCGATGCGGGAACATTGCGGTCTCTGCAATTACATGAGCTCGATGAGCTGCGACATATGTCCTATGAAAATGCCAAAATGTATAAGGAAAAAACTAAAATTTGGCATGATAGTAGACTTAGGATTAAGGACTTCAAGAAAGGCCAGCATGTCTTGTTATTTAACTCAAGGTTGAGATTATTTCCAGGCAAACTTAAGTCCTGATGGTCAGGTCCTTTTGTTATAACTAACGTGTTTGTTCATGGTGCAATTGAGATTAGGAACCTACATAATGGGCAACCATTCATGGTCAATGGTGCACGTTTGAAGCATTACTACGAGGAAGGAGATGTGAAGACTCTCTCGACCTTCCTCTTATCTGAAGCTTGAAAATAAAACCTAGAGGGGACGAGTGATTACTGTGCTCGTCCATGCGAGGCTATGCCTTAGTTTTTTTTTGTTTGTTGTTTTGTATTTCTTCGTTTTTTATTTTGTGTGTTTAGGTGTGATTTTTATTACGAATTTGATGTTAATTTTGTATATTTTAATAGGGGATCGAAAGAGGAAAGCAAGGAGATGAATCAAGAAAAAATATCGATGAAGAAATCGGGTCGAATCAAAGATTTAGTCGTTTGAATCTTGGGATTCAAATCAAGAAAATCTCCAACGGCCAGTCCATTTAATTGCGGCAGATTTGCAAAAACCGCAACAGAAAGAGCCGTTGGGATCCACTTGATTATAAATAGCCGTCAAATCAGCTGTGCCCTCTACGCTTTCTTCATTCGTTGGACTTCAAGAATCACTCATCTTCTTGCTCTACATCTCCTACCTTCAGATCTCTCAAAACCAACAATGGTGCTTACACGAGCTGAGCGATCTGCCTCCAAGAAAAAGTCACCTGACGCAGAGGCAGCTGCGAGGGAAGCATTGCTCTCCTTGGCAGATGCGGAAGCTGCGCAGCCCGCACGACCGCCTAAGCTTCCAGTACGCAAGAAGAAGTGGAAGGTGGTGACTGAGATCCCTGCTGGTCCATCTGCGCCAACAGGTGCGCCAAAGAAAAGAAAGTGGTCGGTAGAGGTGGAGGATTCACCCGTCAAAGGAAAAACTCCCAGCGAGGGGAGTCGAGGGAGTGGCCGCCCATCTTACGAGACGGCCAGACAAAGCCCCGAGGCATCTCCACCTTCACAGAGCCCTGAGCCATCTCCACCGTCCCAGAGCCCTGAACCGTCTCTGTTGCGTGCTCAATGTGTTAAAATAAATAAGCAATAAGATAGAGAGAGCACTCAGAACATGCAAGCATACATGATCTTATAGCAAGTAGTAAGTATTTTTTCATTCGTTTTCCAACAGAGATTTATTATGAGCTACTCGTGAAGTGTTTTGTTAAGAAAGAATGGGTGGATTTGAGGGGGTAGAATTGGTTTTAAATTGTCTAATTTCTAAGGAATATGTAAAGGGTAGCAACATAAACAAGTGCAAGTCAAAGTTAAACTCAAATGAAAAGGGAAGAGATTAATAAACGAAGAGGAACTTGGCTAAACAGAATTTTAAACTTAGCAGAATTGCGGAAACAGCAATTCTACCGCAATGTTACTAACAGCGAAAGTATGTAAAATGGAGAAACAAGGGCTACTAACGACTCTCCTATAGGCATTTTTATACGATTCTCAAGCATTGGATCAACTCACTATGCATCAAACTAACTCAATCTCATGTATCTTCCTATTTCATGCATTAGATTCTTTAGTTTACTCATGTCCAAGTAAGGTCTTAAGCATCTTGTTAAAGCAGAAAGTTATGGTTTGTACTAGGAAAACGCCTATTCCTATGTCGTTTTCTGGCTACCTTGAAAGGCTAGTATGAGTGTATGACTCTGAACTCTTACTCCTTCCAGAGGTTAGGAGTTCTTTGGACAAAATGGATGGCCAATCGAAATTGCCCGTGGGATGAAGCTTACATACAATCAATGCTTCGAGAGCTAACCTACATGCTTGGTTCACGTTTTTTAGCCTACAATATTGTCATTAGCATGCCCCTATGTGACTTAGTTACTCATGGATGTAGGGAGAACAGAAATAAGAGATAAAGTAGACATGCTTAGAAGAAATTTAAAGGCAAACAGCAAGGGGAAAACAGAAGCAGCAAAGAGAAGAAACTGTGAAATGAAGAATTGTGCTTTGATTACTTGATTGTTTGAATGAACAAAGGGAAGCTTAAAGTAAATATCATAAAGACAGAAAGCAACGAAATGCAATAAACTAGCTACTAGAAGGGAAACAACAACAAAGCAGAACTGGAAATTAGAAATGAAAGACAGAAAGCAGGTAATTAAGCTTGAACGCCTCGTCGCAACCGCCTCGGCTGAAGGATGAGAAAGATCAGCTTTGCTTGGATGAATCCAATCGGGAGAGAAGATGAATCTTCTCTCCTTCCTATCAGATTGTCGACTCCAACAGCTAAACTTCGCAAACCAACAGACGGAAAAGAAAAACAGGAGAAAAGATGGAGCTGCGAGAAGACTTTTACGCTTTCGGATGATGATCAAACCCTCTACTTTGACCCCCTTTTATAGTAATCTGCAGGTGCGTTTGGGCCAAGGAGAACCACCCATCTTCAACGTCATACTTCAAGAATGGATGGAGGAGAAAGAACGAATCCCTGAAATAACGGAAATTAACAGAAACAGATCAGTCAACTTACGGTTTTCACTTGAAACATTGCGGTTTCAGCAATGTTTCCGCAATGCTACCGCAATGCTTATTTTTCATTCTTTTACTTCGGTTTTCAATCCTTTTCTTTCCTTTTGCACACAAGTCCTAATTTAGCTACCTTATTCTAATTCTCATATATAAACATAGGTTTAAGCTAAATCCTATCAAAAACACCTAAGAGTGTACATCTTTCTAAGCTAAATAAGTCCTAAAAAGGTCACTTTTGGAGACGTAACACACCCCCAAACTTAAGGTTTTGCTCGTCCTCGAGCAATCTAAGGACTTGCCTAGGCTGCTGTTTCATCTTCTTTAACCACTTACTGACTCCCCTACATTCCTATCTATAGCAGTGCTGTCCTGTGACATACTTCTAAGTTTAAAACTATCCTCTTATCTAGCTTCTTCTGACTTCGCACGCCTAATACTCCTACTGTTTCATTAACTCCCTACGACTGATCTACTTGCTTTTATCATATCATGCATCTATCCCTAAGGTTTCAAATTCTACCTAGCTTTACCCCAGACTCAGTACATGCTTCTAGTTTTTTATTTTTGCCTTGCCTAGGATTCCTTAGAGTCATGCCAGTCTTAGTATTAACAGTGACAGTAGTACTTTTAGAGAACAACCTAAACCCTGGCATCACTACATTGGACATACATTCATCTCCCTAAACAACCCTACAAGCTACAACTTTGTGCTCAGCTAATTGAGGATCAGAGTTCTTTTTTTATTCAGGACATCTAAGCCACAAAGTTGCAACTCCTAGGTATACATTCTTCTTCCCTACTTCTTCCTTTTTTCTTTCTTTCTTACTTAGGTGGAGCCTCTCCTTTGGTTGCCTTTTGATGCAATGCCACTTGTGGGTTATACACTTGGCACTGATTACTCAGCAACCTAAGAGAGACATCCCTCTTTATTCTATTTTTCATTTTTTTTTCAGCTCATCATTTTTTTTTTTAAAGGAGAAGAAGAATGCTTATGTTCTAAGGGAGAGAGGAATGTTCCTAGGCCTAGGGTGGCCTCCCCCAAACTTAAACTACTCATTGTCCCCAATGAGTGTCTGAGGTGGCACACCCCCAAACTTGTCCTAGAAGCATCTAGTCTAAGGTAAAACAAAGAGAATCTAAAAGCCCTAGGCATAGATAGAACATTCTAAAAGTAAATATCACAGCAGCAGAAATTTGAAAAAACAGGCAGGTAAGGACTTAAAGCTATGCATGCTGAGCACTTTTTAAGAGGCTAATTTAAACTATCAAAGGGTGTCCAATGACACTCATCCAGCATGCTTTGAGATAAGCTATATAGGGTAGTCATGATAGCAGCAAAATACAAAATTTAAACAGATCCAGCCTAGCTAAACAGTCGGTCAAAAACATGCATTTACTAATAAAAATTGCGGTTTCCGCAATTAATTCGCAATAGATACAGGGCAGATATATCAGTGATCAGGGCCCCTATGCATGCTTTTTCCAGTCATTCAAGCTATACAAAAATAAAACTAACCTAATCTACCTATTCAACTATCATCAGACTACACTAAACAAATTTAAACATTAAAACTAAACAACTAAAACAGATCAAAAGATTAACTCAAAACAGCACAATTCACATGGTTCAACAAAAAGCAGGTTGATTTTTTTTTTTTTTAATTTAAGGGAACAGCAATACTCCCTTTAGTGCTTCTCAGACTAGCACTCAAATGTCTTCCTCATCATCAGTCCTTCGTGGTCGTGGAGGCGCCCATGGAGTCATTAGGTTCGTGGGGAATTCAGGAAAACTGCATCCCAATTGGTCAGCAACTTCCTTGTCCCTTGCCTGCGCATATGTGGCCCATTGAGCCATCCTCTTCTGCAGATCCGTCAGGCAGGCCATGGTCAAAGACTGAGCAGCAGCCAGGCCATCGAGCTCGAACTCCATGTTCCCCTTTCTGCGCAACCTCAAGGCCGTAGGCAATTCAAGGTAGCCCGTGTAGGCCAGCTGCCTTTCCATTCGCTCGATCGGGACCCCTGCACGTAAGCACAGCTTAGTAATTGTGTTAGGAAAGAAAAGTGGTCCCTTACCCTTTTTGGCGCAGTCAGCAATTGAAGCTGCAATGACCTCGCCCACGTTGATTGTGAGGCCTCTCATGATTGCGTAGACCAGCAGCGATCTGCTTTGGTTGATGGTGGTCTCATGGGTCACTGGGGACAGCTTCCTCCGCACGAAGGAAAACCAGACAGCCGCCTTGGCTGTAAGGGTGGCACTCATCAGGGTGTGCCTCCCATTGCGCGATACTGTTTATGATGCCTCTGGCTGGCCAATGATCCGAATGGCCTCCTCCAAGACAGCTTCTGTTGGCTCATCAACAATCCTCGCATAGTCAGTGTGTTTTTGGCCCTTGAGGCCATAGGCTTCGTTGATTGCCTTCGCTGAGAAGTCTACCTCAACCCCTCTGACCACAGACAAGCCATTCTCAGGATTCATCAGATTGGCGTAGAAGTCATACACCATGCTGGAGTAGGCTGGATTGGGTGGTCTGCACAGCTCCTCCCAGCCGTGATTCGTGATCCCTGCGCGCAAGAATTGCGGCAGGTCAGCAGGTGCGTCGAGGAATCCCTTCTCGTGCAACAGCTCCCTTTTCCTCAGCTCACTGCCTCTAGACTCAGCGTCAGAAGACACGTACCTCACTGATTGAGGCTCATCTTCAGGGTAAAGCTTGGCTTTCCCTTTGTCTTTTGGTTTGGCTGACTCAGCAGCCTCAATCTTGAGCTTCTTCAGCGACGGCTCAGCACTCTTCTTCTTTGATGAAGGCGCCCTCTTGGTTTTCTTTTTCTTTGACTTCTTGGACCGTTGGCCTTGACAACCTTGGCGGCCTTCTTCTTTTTCAACCTCGCCTTGGTTGTCAACTGCTGGAGGCAATCCCCCAGTGTTTCGTCCATCGAGTCATTCCTCTACACAGGGCTCTCAGGGCTGGCTTCCCTCAAAGGAGAGAAGACCTCTTCTTCCTCAGCGTCCCCACTGCCCTGCATCGATTCTTGATACTCTCCGTAGGGAAATTCAGGGTCAGGTTGTGGGGAAGTGGGTGATGCTTCAGGGCTCTCTGCTGGTGGGGTATGTTCAGAACTCTGCGGTGATGGAGGAAGCTCAGGGCTTCGCGCTGGTGGAGATGGCGAAGAGCTCTGCTTGGCTGACTCTTGTGACCGACGGTCACTTTCTTGACTCTCCACAGAGGGAGTCTTTTTCTTGCTCGTTTCTTCAGCCATCGCCATGCTCCACTTTCGCTTCTTGGGTGTTCCTGCTGGTTCAGAGGGTCCAGCAGGTATCTCCGTAACTACCTTCCACTTCTTCTTGCGGATCGACAGTTTGGGGAGTCGTTCAGTGCGCGCAGCCTCAGCGTCTGCAAGGGCAAGAAGTGCTTCCCTCGCAGCAGTTTCAGCGTCGTCAGCCCTCTTCTTGGACGCAGATCTTTCAGCTCTCGTTAGCACCATTGTCGAATCGTGGGAATCTGGAAAGAAGAATTGCAGATGAAGAGGGAGAGATATTTCTTGGAGTTCAGATAATGGGGAAATCGTACGGATCAACGCGCTTCTAACGGATATAAATAATGATGGAAATCCCAACGGCTCTATTTGTTGCGGATTCTGCAAATCCAGCGCAATTCTAATGACCGTTGGAGATTTTTTTTACGTTTTAAATGCCAATCTTTTCTCAACCGTATCTTTGATTTGGCCCAATATCTCCTCGATCTTTTTAGCTTGATTTAATCTCATTGATTCCCTCTATTGATTCCCTACAAAAAGAAATAAAATCAACATCAAATTCGTAATTAAAATCACATAAGAATATACACAAACGATAACCGGAAAAATAGCAAAAAATAAACTAAGGCATGAGCCTCGCATGGACGAGCACAGTGATCACTCGTCCTCTCTCGTTCTTGTTTTCACGTCTCAGTCAAGAGGAAGGCCGAGAGAGTCTTCACATCTCCTTCCTCATAGTAGTGCTTCAATCTTGCACCATTAACCATGAATGGTTGCCCTTGCTGCAGGTTCTTTATCTCGATTGCACCATGAACAAACACATTAGTTATTACAAATGGTCCTGACCATCTAGACTTAAGTTTGCCTGGAAATAATTTCAATCGTGAGTTAAATAATAAGACAAGCTGGCCTTTCTTGAAGTCCTTAATCCTAAGTCTACTGTCGTGCCAAATCTTGGTCTTTTCCTTATACATTTTAGCATTTTCATAAGACATATGCCTAAGCTCATCAAGCTCATGTAATTGCAAAGACCACAATGTTCCCGCATCGGTCACGCAGTAATTCAACTCTTTTAGGGCCCAAAATGCCTTAATTTCTAACTCGAATGGCAAGTGACATGCTTTACCATACACAAGTCTATAAGGAGACATACCTAGGGGTGTCTTATATGCAGTTCTATATGCCCAAAGTGCATCCACGAGTTTAAACGCCCAATCTTTTCTATTGGGTTTGACCACTTTTTCTAGTATGTTTTTAATCTCCCTATTTGAAATTTCAGCTTGGCCATTCGAGTGTGGGTGATAAGGGGTGGCTACTCTATGTCTAACATTATACTTAGCCAACACTCTCTCCATAGCTTTGTTAATGAAATGTGTCCCCTCATCACTGATTATAGCACGAGGTGTCCCAAATCTAGTAAAAATATGTCTATGCAAGAATCTTATGACTGTTTTGGCATCATTATTTGGACATGCTATGGCCTCTACCCACTTAGATACATAGTCTACTGCTACCAATATGTAAAGGTTACCTGATGATGGGGGAAATGGTCCCATGAAATCGATGCCCCACACATCAAAGAGCTCCAACTCTAAGATGTAAGTGAGAGGCATCTCATCCTTTCGACTAAGGTTACCTGTTCTCTGGCATTCATCACAGCTGTGGGCATAGTTGTGGGCATCCTTGAAGATCGTTGGCCAATAGTAGCCACTCTGGAACACCTTTGCAGCTGTCCTTTGGCCACCAAAATGTCCACCATAGGGTGCTGTATGGCAGTGCTGCAGCACAGACTTCGCCTCAGCAGCTGACACACACTTCCTGAGCAGACCATCAGCACATGTCTTGTAAAGTGTGGGATCATCCCATATGAATTTCCTTGCTTCATGAAGGAACCTCTTCATCTCTTGGCCTCCCTTGAAAGTTGGTAGTACCTGTGATGCAAGGAAGTTAGCAATGTCAGCAAACCAAGGTTCCTCATCGTTATCACGATGAGTCAATACAAAGACATGTTCATCAATAAAAGCATCAGAAATTGCAGTTTCCGCAATTTTTTCGCAATTATGCTGCAATCTAGAAAGATGATCCGCAACCACATTTTCACATCCTTTCTTATCTCTAATGTCCAGATCAAACTCTTGCAGCAGCAATACCCATCTAATCAACCTAGGCTTAGCATCAGCCTTCCTCATAAGGTACTTTAAAGCAGAATGGTCAGTGTACACAATTGTCCTAGTGCCTACAATGTAATTCCTAAACTTCTCACAAGCAAACACTACAGCTAGCATCTCCTTCTCAGTAGTTGTGTAATTACATTGTGCCTCATTAAGTGTCTTACTAGCATAGTATACAGGGTGTGTTAACTTGTCAATCTTCTGTCCTAACATAACCCCTACAGCATAGTCACTGGCATCACATAACATCTCAAAGGGAAGATCCCAATTAGGCCCTACTATAATAGGCGCTGTGACTAGTGCTTCCTTAAGGGTTTTCCAAGCTAGGAAACATTCTTTAGAGAAAATGAATGGTTTGTTTAGCTCTAGAAGCTCACATAAAGGCTTGGAGATCTTAGAAAAGTCCTTAATGAACCTTCTATAGAAACCAGCATGCCCTAAGAAACTTCTAATGGCCTTGACATTCTGAGGTTCTACCAATTTCTCTATTATTTCAATTTTTGCCCTGTCAACCTCTACACCTGCCCTTGACACTCTATGACCTAAGACAATCCCTTCATCCACCATGAAATGGCACTTTTCCCAATTTAGGACTAGGTTGGTCTCTTCAGACCTAGCCAGGACTTGTCCTAAGTTCTCTAGACAGTTTGTAAATGAATCCCCAAAGACTGAGAAATCATCCATGAATATCTCTATCATGGACTCATCCAGATCAGAGAAGATTGCCAACATGCACCTCTGGAATGTTGCCGGTGCATTGCATAAGCCAAAAGGCATTCTGCGAAAGGCAAAAGTTCCAAAAGTGCAAGTGAAGGTAGTCTTCTCTTGGTCCTTAGGGTCTATAGTGATCTGGTTATATCCTGAATAACCGTCTAAGAAGCAGTAGTAGGCCCTACTGTTACGTGCTCAATGTGTTAAAATAATTAGGCAATAAGATAGAGAGAGCACTCAGAACATGCAAGCATACATGATCTTATAGCAAGTAGTAAGTATTTTTTCATTCGTTTTCCCACAGAGATTTATTATAAGCTATTCATGAAGTGTAAAGTTAAGAAAGAAGGGGTGGATTTGATGGGGTAAAATTGGTTTTAAATTGTCTATTTCCTACTGAATACGTAGAGGGTAGCAACATAAACAAATGCAAGTCAAAGTTAAACTCAAATGAAAAGAGACGAGAGTAATAAACGAAGACAAAAACAGCTAGACAGAATTGTAACTTAAGCAGAATTGCGGAAACAGCAATTCTACCGCAATTTTAACAACAGCGAAAGTGTGTAAAATGGAGAAACAAGGGCTACTAACGACTCCTCTATAGGCTTTTTCATACGATTCTCAAGCATTGGATCAACTCTCTATGCATCAAACTCACTCAATCTCATGTATCGTCCGATTCCATGCATTAGATTCTTTAGTTTACTCATGTCCAAGTAAGGTCTTAAGCATCTTGTTAAAGCAGAAAGTTATGGTTTGTACTAGGAAAACGCCTATTCCTAGGTCGTTTTCTGGCTACCTTGAAAGGCTAGCATGAGTGTATGACTCTGAACTCTTACTCCTTCCAGAGGTTAGGAGTTCTTTGGACAAAATGGATGGCCAATCGAAATTGCCCGTGGGATGAAGCTTACATACAATCAATGCTTCGAGAGCTATCCTACATGCTTGGTTCACGTTTTTTAGCCTATAGTATTGTCATTAGCATGCCCCTATGTGACTTAGTTACTCATGGATATGGGGTAAACTGAAATAAGAGATGAAGGAAACATGCTTAGAAGAGAAAGATACTTAAAACAGTAAGGAAAAACCGTAGCAGCAGAAGATGGAAAACTTGTGAAATAATAACTATGCTTTGATTACTTGATTGTTTGAATGGACAAGAAGATGAACTTAAAGTGCATAATAGAAAGACAGAACACAACGAAATGAACTGATCTAGTTACAAGAAAGGAAACAACAACAAACTAAAGCTGGAAAATAGAAATAAAGACAGAAAGCATAAAAACGAGCGTGAGCGCCTAGTTGCAGATGCCTCGGCTGAAGGGGATGAAAGAATAGCTTTGCTTGGATGAATCCAATCGGGAGATCTTCTCTCCTTCCTATCAGATTGTCGATTCCAACAGCTGAGACTCTCACACCAACAGACAGAGAAGAACGACAGGAGAAAAGATGGAGCTGCGAGAAGACTTCTACGCTTTCGGATGATGTTTGAACCATCGACTTTGACCCCCTTTTATAGCAATCTGCAGGTGCGTTTGGGCCAAGGAGAACCATCAATCTTCAACGTCGTACTTCAGAATGGATGGAGGAGAAAGAACGAATCCATGAAATAACGGAAATTAACAGAAAAAGATCAGTCAACTTACGGTTTTCACTTGAAACATTGCGGTTTCAGCAATGTTTCCGCAATGCTATCGCAATGCTTGTTTTTCATTCTTTTCCTTCGGTTTTCAACCCTTTTCTTTCCTATTGTACATAAGTCCTATTTTAGCTACCTTCTTCTAATTCTCATATTTAAGCATAGGTTTAGGCTAAATGCTATCAAAAACACCTAAGAGTGAACATCTTTCTAAGATAATTAAGTCCTAAAAAGGTCACTTTTGGAGACGTAACACACCCCCAAACTTAAGGTTTTGCTTGTCCTCGAGCAATCTAAGGACTTTCCTAGGCTGCTGTTTCTTCTTCTTTAACCACTTACTAACTCCCTATATTCTTATCTACAGCAGTGCTGTCCTGTGACACACTTCTAAGCTTAAAACTACCCTCTCATCTAGCTTCTTCTGATTTCGCATGCCTAATACTCCTACTGTCTTTATTAACTCCCTACACTGATCTACCTGCTTTTGTCATATCCTGCCACTATCCCTAAGGTTTCAAATTCTACCTAGCTTTACCCCAGACTCAGTACATGCTTCTAGTTTATACTTATGAGCTACCTAGGATTCCTTAGAGTCATGCCAGTCTTAGTATTAATGGTGACAGTAGTACTTTTAGAGAACAACCTAAGCCCTGGCATCACTACATTGGATATACACTCATCTCCCTAAACAACCCTACAAGCTACAACTTTGCTCTTAGCTAAATTGAGGATCAGAGTTCTTTTTAAACAGGACATCTAAGCCACAAAGTTGCAACTCCTAGGTATACATTCTTCTTCCCTATTTCTTCTTTTTCTTTCTTTCTTACTTTGGTGGAGCCTTTCCTTTGGTTGCCTTTTGATGCAACGCCACTTGTGGGTTACACACTTGGCACTGATTACTCAGCAACCTAAGAGAGACTCCCCCCTTTATTCTTTTTTTCATTTTCTCTTTTCAGCTCATTATTTTTTTTTTTTTTAAAAGGAGAAGAAGAATGCTTATGTTTTAAGGGAGAGAGGAGTGTTCCTAGGCCTAGGGTGGCCTCCCCCAAACTTAAACTACTCATTGTCCCCAATGAGTGTCTGAGGTGGCACACCCCCAAACTTGTCCTAGAAGCATCTAGTCTAAGGTAAAACAACGAGAATCTAAAAGCCCTAGGCATAGACAGAACATTCTAAAAGAAAATATCACAGCTGCAGAAAATTGAAAAAAAAAACAGACAGGCAAGGACTTACAGCTATGCATGCTGAGCTTTTTAGAGGTTAATTTAAACTATCAAAGGGTGTCCTATGACACTCATCCAGCATGCTTTAAGATAAGCTATATAATGTAGTCATGACAGCAGCAAAAGACAAAATTTAAACAGATCACAGCCTAGCTAAACAGACAGTCCAAAACATGCATTCAGTAATAAAAATTGCGGTTACCGCAATTATTTCGCAATAGATACAGGGCAGATATAACAGTGATTAAGGCCCCTAAGCATGCTTTTTTCCCGTCACTCAAGCTCTACAAAAATAAAACTAAACTAACCTACCTACTCAGCTATCATCAGACTACACTAAACAATTAAAAAACTTAAAACTAAGCAACTAAAACAGATCAAAATATTAACTAAAAACAGCATAATTCACATGATCAAACAGAAAGCAGATTTCGTTTTTTTTTTATTGTAAGGGAATAGCAATACTCCCTTGAGTGCAATTCAAACCAGCACTCAGATGTCTTCATCCTCATCAGGCCGTCGTGGTCGTGGAGGCACCCATGGATTCAGGAGATTCGTGGAAAAATCAGGGAAGATGCATCCAAGTTGGTCAGCAACTTCCTTGTCCCGTGCCTGTGCGTAAGTGGCCCATTGAGCCATCCTCTTCTGCATATCCATCAGGCATGCCATGGACAGCGACTGATCAGCAGCCAACCTATCCAGCTCGAATTCCATGTTCCTCTTCCTTTTTAGCCTCAAGCCAGCAGGCAGCTCCAAGTGGCCTGTGTAAGCCATCTGCTGCTCCATTCGCTCAATGGGAACCCCTGCAAGCAAACAGAGTTTAGTTATAGTATTAGGGAAAAACAATGGGCCCTTACCCTTCTTGGCGCACTCAGCAATGGCAGCTGACATGACTTCACCCACGTTGATCGTGAGACCTCGCATGATTGCATAGACCAGCAGCGATCTGCCCTGGTTGATGGTGGTCTCATGAGTCACGGGGGACAGCTTCCTCCTCACGAAGGCAAACCATACAGCCGCCTTAGCTGTGAGGTTGGCACTCATGAGAGTGTGCCTCCCATTGCGTGACACGGTCCAGGATGCTTCAGGCTGGCCAATGGTCCGAATGGCCTCTTCCAGGACTGCCTCAGTAGGCTCATCAACAATCCTCGCATAGTCAGTATGTTTTTGGCCCTTGAGGCCATAGGCTTCGTTGATGGCTTTTGCTGAGAAGTCCACTTCTACCCCCCTGACCACAGACAACCCCTCCTCAGAATTCCTCAGGTTGGCGTAGAAGTCATACACCATGCTTGTGTAAGCCGGATTGGGTGGTCTGCACAACTCCTCCCATCCATGATTTGTAATTCCTGCGCGCAAGAACTGCGGCAGGTCAGCAGGTCTGTCGAGGAAGCCCTTCTCGTGCAGCAACTCCCTCTTCCTCAGCTCAACGCCTCTGGACTCAGCGTCAGAGGACACGTACCTCACTGAGTGAGGCTCATCTTCAGGGTAAAGCTTGGCCTTCCCTTTGTCCTTTGGCTTGGCTGACTCAGCAGCCTCAATCTTGAGCTTCTTGAGCGATGGCTCAGCACTCTCTCCCTCTGATGCCAGCGCCCTCTTGACCTTCTTCTTCTTTGATTTCTTGGACCGCTTGGCCTTGATAATCTTGGCAGCCTTCTTCTTCTTCAGCTTTGCCTTGGTGGTGATCTGCTGGAGGCAAGCCCCCAGTGTTTCTTCCATGGAATCATCCTTCTGCGCAGGACTCTCAGGGCTGGCCTCCCTCAACGGAGAGAAGACTTCTTCTTCCTCAGCTTCCCCACTGCCCTGCGTTGATTTTTGGTACTCCCCATATGGGAATTCAGGGTCAGGCCGTGGAGAATTGGGCGACGGAGTGGTGCTTTGTGCTGCTGTAGGGGTCTGTGCAGAACTCTGCGGTGATGAAGGCAGCTCAGGGCTCTACGCTGGTGGCGATGAGGAGAGCTCAGGGCTTTGAACCGGTGGAGATGGTGAAGGGCTGCGCTCAGCTGTCTCGTGGGATGGCTGGCCTCGTTCTTGACTCTCCACAGAGGGAGTCTTGTTCTTGATTCCTTCCTCGGCCACAGCCATACTCCACTTGCGCTTCTTGGGTGTGCCTGCTGGTTCAGAGGGTCCAGCAGGTATCTCTGTGACGACCTTCCACTTCTTCTTGCGAATCGGAAGTTTGGGAAGGCGTTCGGTGCGCGCAACATCAGCCTCAGCCAAGGCAAGCAGTGCGTCTCTCGCAGCCGTTTCAGCTTCGTCAGCCTTCTTCTTGGCCGCAGATCTTTCAGCCCTCGTGAGTACCATTGTTGAATCGTGGAGGTTTGGAGAGAAGAATCACAGATGAAGAGAAACGCAGATTTCTTGGAGTTCAGATACTTGGGAAATCGTATAGTTCAACGCGCGTCTCAACGGATATAAAGAAAAACTGAAAAATCCCAACGGCTATATTTTTGCGGATCCTGCAAATCCAGCGCAATTCTAGTGACCGTTGGAGATATTTTCCATTTAAATGTCAATCTTTGCTCAACCGTATCTTTGATTTGGCCCAATATCTTCTTGATTTTTAAAGCTGGATTTAATCTCCTTGATTCCCTCTATTGATTCCCTACAAAAAGAAATAAAATCAACATCAAATTCGCAATTAAAATCATACAAACTTATACACAAACGATAACCGGAAAATCGCAAAAAATAAACTAAGGCATGAGCCTCATGTTGACGAGCACAGCAATCACTCGTCCTCTCTCGTTCTTAATTTCACGCTTCAGTCAAGAGGAAGGCCGAGAGAGTCTTCACATCTCCTTCCTCATAGTAGTGCTTCAACCTTGCACCATTAACCATGAATGGTTGACCTTGCTGCAGGTTCTTTATCTCGATGGCACCATGAACAAACACATTAGTAATTACAAACGGACCTGACCATCTAGACTTAAGTTTGCCTGGAAATAATTTCAATCGTGAGTTAAATAATAAAACAAGTTGGCCTTTCTTAAAGTCCTTGATCCTAAGTCTACTGTCGTGCCAAATCTTGGTCTTTTCCTTATACATTTTGGCATTCTCATAAGACATATGTCTAAGCTCATCAAGCTCATGTAATTGCAGAGACCGTAACGTTCCCGCATCGGTCACGCAATAATTCAACTCTTTTAGTGCCCAAAATGCCTTAATTTCTAACTCAAATGGAAGATGACAAGCTTTACCATACACAAGTCTGTAAGGAGACATGCCTAGGGGTGTCTTATATGCAGTTCTATACGCCCAAAGTGCATCCTCGAGTTTAAATGACCAGTCCTTTCTATTAGGTTTGACCACTTTTTCTAGGATGTTCTTAATCTCCCTATTAGAAATTTCAGCCTGACCATTCGAGTGTGGGTGATAAGAAGTGGCTACTCTATGTCTAATGTTATACTTAGCCAACACTCTCTCCATAGCCTTATTAATGAAATGCGTCCCCTCATCACTAATGATAGCACGTGGTGTTCCAAACCTAGTAAAAATGTGCCTATGCAAGAATTTTATGACTGTTTTGGCATCATTATTGGGACATGCTATGGCCTCTACCCACTTGGATACATAGTCTACTGCCACTAATATGTAAAGGTTACCTGAGGATGGGGGAAATGGTCCCATGAAGTCAATGCCCCATACATCAAAGAGCTCCAACTCTAAGATGTAGGTGAGAGGCATTTCATCCTTGCGACTGAGGTTACCTGTTCTTTGGCATTCATCACAGCTGTGGGCATAGTTGTGGGCATCCTTGAAGATTGTTGGCCAATAGTAGCCACTCTGAAATACCTTTGCAGCTGTTCTTTGGCCACCAAAGTGTCCACCATAAGGAGCTGTGTGGCAGTGCTGCAGCACAGACTTCGCCTCAGCAGCTGAAACACACTTCCTTAGCAAGCCGTCAGCACATGTTTTGTAAAGTGTGGGGTCATCCCATATGAATTTCCTTGCTTCATGAAGGAACCTCTTCTTCTCTTGTCCTCCCTTGAAAGCTTGTAGTACCTGTGATGCAAGGAAGTTAGCAATGTCAGCAAACCAAGGTTCCTCATCGTTATCACGATGAGTCAATACAAAGACATGTTCATCAATAAAAGCATCAGAAATTGCGGGTTCCGCAATTTTTTCGCAATTATGCTGCAATCTAGAAAGATGATCTGCAACCACATTTTCACTTCCTTTCTTATCTCTAATGTCTAGATCAAACTCTTGCAGCAGCAGTACCCACCTAATCAACCTAGGCTTAGCATCAGCCTTCCTCATAAGGTACTTTAAAGCAGAATGGTCAGTGTACACAATTGTTCTGGTGCCTACAATATAGTTCCTAAATTTCTTACAAGCAAACACTACAGCTAGCATCTCCTTCTCAGTGGTTGTGTAGTTGCATTGTGCCTCATTAAGTGTCTTACTAGCATAATAGACAGGGTGTGTTAACTTGTCAATCTTCTGTCCTAACATAACCCCTACAGCATAGTCACTAGCATCACATAACATCTCAAATGAGAGATCCCAATTTGGCCCTACTATAATAGGTGCTGTGACTAGTGCTTTCTTAAGGGTTTTCCAAGCGAGGACACACTCTTTAGAGAAAATGAATGGCTTGTTTAGCTCTAGAAGCTCACATAGAGGCTTGGAGATCTTAGAAAAGTCCTTAATGAACCTTCTATAGAAACCAGCATGCCCTAAGAAACTTCTAATGGCCTTGACATTTTGAGGTTCTACCAATTTCTCTATTATTTCAATTTTTGCCCTGTCAACTTCTACACGTGCCCTTGAAACTCTATGACCTAAGACAATCCCCTCATCCACCATGAAATGTCACTTTTCCCAATTTAGGACTAGGTTGGTCTCCTCACACCTAGCCAGGACTTGTCCTAGGTTCTCTAGACAGTTTGTAAATGAATCCCCAAAGACTGAGAAATCATCCATGAATATCTCTATCATGGATTCATCCAAATCAGAGAAGATTGCCAACATGCACCTTTAGAAAGTTGCTGGTGCATTGCATAAGCCAAAAGGCATTCTGCGAAAGGCAAAAGTTCCAAAAGGGCAAGTGAAGGTAGTCTTCTCTTGGTCCTTAGGGTCTATAGTAATCTGGTTATACCCTGAATAACCGTCTAAGAAACAGTAGTAGGCTCTACCAGCTATCCTGTCTAACATTTGGTCAATGAATGGTAGAGGGAAATGGTCTTTTTTGGTCTCTTTATTTAGTTTCCTATAATCCATGCAAACTCTCCATCCTGTGATAGTCCTTGTTGGAATCAGTTCATTGTTCTCATTGACTACCACAGTCATCCCCCCCTTCTTAGGTACACATTGTATAGGGCTCACCCACTGACTACTAGCTATGGGGAAGATCACACCAGCATCTAACCATTTAATTATTTCTTTCTTAACTACCTCTTTCATAGAGGGATTCAGCCTACGTTGGTGATCTACTCGAGGTGTATGCTCTTCCTCTAGTATAATCTTATGCATGCAATAAGAAGGGCTAATGCCTCTAATATCAGCAATAGTCCATGCAATAGCCTTCCTATGTTGCTTAAGTAGTAAAATCAGTTCAACCTCATGCTTTTCACTTAATTTAGAAGAGATAATCACAGGCAAAGTATCATTACTTCCTAGATATGCATAGTTGAGGTGAGTGGGGAGAGGTTTTAATTCTAAGACAGGTGGATGCTCAATGGATGGTTTTAATGGATTCAAAGATTTTTCAGTTAAGTCAATATTCATACAAACATGCTGAGGGTTATTTACAGGTATGTCCATTATCTCAGCTATGTTTAAGTCAGTTAATTCTAATCCTACATAGTTATTAGCATGCTTAGTCAACAATTCATGCTCCAATTGTTCTTCCATTAGTGAGTCAACAATGTCCATGCTAGCGCAAGATTCAGAGTCAGAGGGGTACCTTAAGGCTTTATAAACACTAAATTTCACCTCTTCATCATGAACCCTCATAGTGAGCTCACCTTTTTGGACATCTATTAGTGCCCTACCTGTGGCTAGAAATGGTCTGCCTAACAGGATGGGGACCTCCTTGTCTGCTTCATAATCCAGGATAATGAAATCTGCAAGGAAAATAAACTTGTCAACCTTTACTAAAATATCCTCAATCTTACCTTCAGGGTATGCAATGGATCTGTCTGCTAGTTGTAAAGTGACAGTGGTTGGACGTGCTTCTCCTATTCCTAGCTGGCGGAATAGTGATAGGGGCATGAGGTTTATGCTGGCTCCCAGGTCACAAAGAGCTCTGCCCACGTGCTTGCCTCCTAGCTCTACAGGTAGGGTGAAGGAACCAGGATCCTTCTCCTTCTTGGGTAGCTTGTTCTGGAGTATGGCACTACACTCCTCAGTGAGATTGACTGTTTCAAACTCACCAATTATTTTCTTGTTAGTTATAATATCCTTCAAAAACTTTACATAAGAAGGCATAGACTGTAAAACTTCTACAAAAGGAATATTAACATGCACTTGCTTAAGAATTTCTAGAAATTTATTAAAGTGCACTTCCTGTTCTTGTTTTTTCTTTAGCCTTCTAGGAAATGGAGGTGGTGGCACATATGCAGGCACATCAGGTCGCCTCAGGATAGGTGGAGGCCTTGAAATTTCTTCTATCTCCTCTATGATTGGCTCCAACCTTGCTCCTGATGTGTTTGTTGGTGGTGGATCTTTGTTTGGCAGAGACTCCAGTGGAGCACTAGACTCAGTGTTCTCTACTCTCTTTGGTGTGTCCTTGGTGTTGCTTACCAATGGTCTACCACTTCTAAGTTCAATTGCTTGAACTTGCTCTTTACCATCTCTCCTTGGCACTTCAGTGTCGGCAGGGAGTCTACCTTGGGGCCTACTTTTGATTTCATTGGCTAGTTGCCCTATTTGGTTCTCTAGGCTCCTAAGAGTAGCTTGCTGGCTCTGCAGAGTGGCATCATTCTTGGCTATGTATTCCTTAAGTAAATTTTCTACAGAAGATCCTACAGGTTGGTTGTATGGTTTTTGATACATGGATTGGTTATGTTGGGGAGTGAAACCAGGTGTTCCACTCGGTCTTGGTTGGTTAGGAGCTTGGTTAACATTTTGTTGGCCACCCCATGACAGGTTTGGGTGGTTCCTCCAACCAGGGTTGTAAGTATTGGAATAGGGGTTGTTCCTAGGCTGCTGTTGGCTTCCAACATAGCAGACTGAGGCTGGATTCCCAGGGCAGTATTCATACAGGTGCCCTTCCCCACAGAATCCACAGACAAGTGTCTCACCTTGGCTTGGTTGAGTGCCCATTGACATGGCTGTGGCGGTGTTGACACTTGTTTGGAGATTGGATTGAGCCATTTGCTTAACTAGGTTGGTCAGGGCATTTATTTGGCTGCTCATTGCACTTAGAGCATCCTTGTCTTGAGCTCTAGTTGGCTCAACTGGATCATCTGACCACCTACAGTGAGATGCTGAGATCTTCTCCAAGATCTCATAGGCTTCGTTGTAACTCTTGGACAACATAGAACCACCAGCAGATGAATTTAAGACTTGTCTAGTGCTGGGGTTGCATCCTTTGAAAAAGACCTCTATTTGGATACACCATGGGATGCCATGGTGTGGACATTTAAGAAGTAGATCTTTGAACCTTGTCCAAGCTTCGTGAAGAGACTCATTCTCAGCTTGTTTGAATTTAACTATGTCATCACGAAAGGTAGAATTCCTATCAGGTGGGAAGTATTTTACTAGGAATTTTTCTGCTAAGTCTGTCCAATTAAGGACAGATCCAGAGGGTAATGAGTTTAACCACGTTTTGGCTTTGTCCCTCAAAGAGTAAGGGAACAGGTATAGCCTCAAGGCTTCTTGGGAAACTCCAGGGATGATGAAGGTATCACTGACTCCTAAGAAGTTTCTAAGATGGTTGTGGGGATCCTCATTTTCCACTCCAAAGAATTGTCCCACAGTGGACAACATTTGGAACATCACTGGCTTTAACTCGAATGAGTTGGCAGTGATTTCAGGACGAATTATGCTGGGGTTCAGCTCCCCAGGCATAGGAACTAAGTATGAGAGAATGGCACTATTCTTATCATTCGCTATTTCGATGGGATTGCGAGTGATAGGTACCGGGTTTGGAATTATTCCAGCCATTTCTTCTTGAGACAATTGCGGAGGAATTGCGGTTCCCGCAATTACTTGAGGTAAAGGGGGTTGTTTAAAGAGACGTTTCTTTGCTCTATTTCTGGCCCTAAGTAACCTCTCAGGCTCAGGATTGAACTCTAGATCACTACTTGAAGGCTCACTCATAAACTAACCCGATGGTACCTGTAAAAGAAATGAACTAGATTAGTTACAATAGACAATAAACTCGGTGTTTCAAACTTAACAAACTTCGTTTTCACTTAAATAAATCCCCGGCAGCGGCGCCAAAAACTTGTTACGTGCTCAATGTGTTAAAATAATTAGGCAATAAGATAGAGAGAGCACTCAGAACATGCAAGCATACATGATCTTATAGCAAGTAGTAAGTATTTTTTCATTCGTTTTCCCACAGAGATTTATTATAAGCTATTCATGAAGTGTAAAGTTAAGAAAGAAGGGGTGGATTTGATGGGGTAAAATTGGTTTTAAATTGTCTATTTCCTACTGAATACGTAGAGGGTAGCAACATAAACAAATGCAAGTCAAAGTTAAACTCAAATGAAAAGAGACGAGAGTAATAAACGAAGACAAAAACAGCTAGACAGAATTGTAACTTAAGCAGAATTGCGGAAACAGCAATTCTACCGCAATTTTAACAACAGCGAAAGTGTGTAAAATGGAGAAACAAGGGCTACTAACGACTCCTCTATAGGTTTTTTCATACGATTCTCAAGCATTGGATCAACTCTCTATGCATCAAACTCACTCAATCTCATGTATCGTCCGATTCCATGCATTAGATTCTTTAGTTTACTCATGTCCAAGTAAGGTCTTAAGCATCTTGTTAAAGCAGAAAGTTATGGTTTGTACTAGGAAAACGCCTATTCCTAGGTCGTTTTCTGGCTACTTGAAAGGCTAGCATGAGTGTATGACTCTGAACTCTTACTCCTTCCAGAGGTTAGGAGTTCTTTGGACAAAATGGATGGCCAATCGAAATTGCCCGTGGGATGAAGCTTACATACAATCAATGCTTCGAGAGCTATCCTACATGCTTGGTTCACGTTTTTTAGCCTATAGTATTGTCATTAGCATGCCCCTATGTGACTTAGTTACTCATGGATATGGGGTAAACTGAAATAAGAGATGAAGGAAACATGCTTAGAAGAGAAAGATACTTAAAACAGTAAGGAAAAACCGTAGCAGCAGAAGATGGAAAACTTGTGAAATAATAACTATGCTTTGATTACTTGATTGTTTGAATGGACAAGAAGAGGAACTTAAAGTGCATAATAGAAAGACAGAACACAACGAAATGAACTGATCTAGTTACAAGAAAGGAAACAACAACAAACTAAAGCTGGAAAATAGAAATAAAGACAGAAAGCATAAAAACGAGCGTGAGCGCCTAGTTGCAGATGCCTCGGCTGAAGAGGATGAAAGAATAGCTTTGCTTGGATGAATCCAATCGGGAGAGAAGATGAATCTTCTCTCCTTCCTATCAGATTGTCGATTCCAACAGCTGAGACTCTCACACCAACAGACAGAGAAGAACGACAGGAGAAAAGATGGAGCTGCGAGAAGACTTCTACGCTTTCGGATGATGTTTGAACCCTCGACTTTGACCCCCTTTTATAGCAATCTGCAGGTGCGTTTGGGCCAAGGAGAACCATCAATCTTCAACGTCGTACTTCAGAATGGATGGAGGAGAAAGAACGAATCCCTGAAATAACGGAAATTAACAGAAAAAGATCAGTCAACTTACGGTTTTCACTTGAAACATTGCGGTTTCAGCAATGTTTCCGCAATGCTATCGCAATGCTTGTTTTTCATTCTTTTCCTTCGGTTTTCAACCCTTTTCTTTCCTATTGTACATAAGTCCTATTTTAGCTACCTTCTTCTAATTCTCATATTTAAGCATAGGTTTAGGCTAAATGCTATCAAAAACACCTAAGAGTGAACATCTTTCTAAGATAATTAAGTCCTAAAAAGGTCACTTTTGGAGACGTAACACCTACCAGCTATCCTATCTAACATCTGGTCAATGAATGGTAGAGGGAAGTGGTCTTTTTTGGTTTCCTTGTTTAGTTTCCTATAATCCATGCAAACTCTCCATCCTGTGATAGTCCTAGTTGGAATCAGTTCATTGTTCTCATTGACTACCACAGTCATCCCCCCCTTCTTAGGTACACATTGTATAGGGCTCACCCACTAACTACTATCTATAGGGAAGATCACACCAGCATCTAACCATTTTATTATTTCCTTTTTAACTACCTCTTTCATAGAGGGATTCAGCCTACGTTGGTGATCTACTCTGGGTGTATGTTCTTCCTCTAGTATAATCTTATGCATGCAATAGGAAGGGCTAATGCCTCTAATATCAGCAATAGTCCATGCAATAGCCTTCCTATGTTGCTTAAGTAATAAAATCAGTTCAACCTCATGCTTTTCACTTAATTTAGAAGAAATAATCACAGGCAAAGTATCATTACTTCCTAGATATGCATACTTGAGGTGAGTGGGTAGAGGTTTCAATTCTAAGACAGGTGGATGCTCAATGGATGGTTTTAAAGGATTCATGGATCTGTTAGTCAGGTCTTTATTTATACATACATGCTGTGTTTTATCTACAGGTATATCCATTATTTCAGATATATTCAAATCAGCTACATCTAATTGTACATATTCATTAGCATGCTTAGTTAATAATACATGCTCCAGCTGTTCTTCCATTAGTGAGTCTACAATGTCCATGCTCGCACAAGATTCAGAGTCAGAGGGGTACCTTAAGGCTTTATACACACTAAATTTCACCTCTTCATCATGAACCCTCATCGTGAGCTCACCTTTTTGGACATCTATCAGGGCCCTACCTGTGGCTAGAAATGGTCTGCCTAAGAGGATGGGGGACCTCCTTGTCTGCTTCATAATCCAGGATAATGAAATCTGCAAGGAAAATAAACTTGTCAACCTTTACAAGAATATCCTCAATCTTACCCTCAGGGTAGGCTATGGATCTGTCTGCAAGTTGTAAAGTGACAGTGGTTGGGCGTGCTTCTTCTATCCCTAGCTGGCGTAATAGTGATAGGGGCATGAGGTTTATGCTGGCTCCCAGGTCACAAAGAGCTCTGCCCACGTGCTTACCTCCTAGCTCTACAGGTAAGGTGAAGGAACCAGGATCCTTCTCCTTCTTGGGTATCTTGTTCTGGAGTATGGCACTGCACTCCTCAGTGAGATTTACTGTTTCAAACTCACCAATTATTCTCTTGTTAGTAATAATATCCTTTAAAAACTTTACATAAGAGGGCATAGACTGTAAAACTTCTACAAAAGGAATATTAACATGCACTTGCTTAAGAATTTCTAGAAATTTATTAAAGTGCACTTCCTGTTCTTGTTTTTTCTTTAGCCTTCTAGGAAATGGAGGTGGTGGAACATATGCAGGCACTTCAGGTCGCCTTAGGATAGGTGGAGGCCTTGGAATCTCTTCTATCTCTTCTATGATTGGCTCCAGCCTTGGTCCTGATGTGCTTGGTGAGGGTTGACCTTGGTTTGGCAGAGACTCCAGTGGAGCACTAGACTCAGTGTTCTCTACTCTCTTTGGTGTTTCTTTTGTGTTGCTCACCAATGGTCTACCACTTCTTAGTTCAATTGCTTGAACTTGCTCTTTACCATCTCTCCTTGGCACCTCAGTGTCAGCTGGTAGTCTACCTTGGGGCCTACTTTTGAGTTCGTTGGCTAGTTGCCCTATTTGGTTCTCTAGGCTCCTAAGAGTAGCTTGCTGACTCTGTAGATTGGCATCATTCTTGGCTATGTATTCTTTGAGTAGATTTTCTACAGAAGACCCTACAGGTTGGTTGTATGGTTTTTGATACATGGATTGGTTATGTTGGGGAGTGAAACCAGGTGTTCCACTCGGTCTTGGTTGGTTAGCAGCTTGGTTAGCATTTTGTTGGCCACCCCATGACAGGTTTGGGTGGTTCCTCCAACCAGGGTTGTAAGTATTGGAATAGGGGTTGTTCCTAGGCTGCTGCTGGCTTCCAACATAGCAGACTGAGGCTGGATTCCCAGGGCAGTATTCATACAGGTGCCCTTCCCCACAGAATCCACAGATAAGTGTCTCACCTTGACTTGGCTGGGTGCCCATTGACATGGCTGTGGCGGTGTTGACACTTGTTTGGAGATTGGCTTGAGCCATTTGCTTGACTAGGTTGGTCAGGGCGCTTATTTGGCTACTCATGGCATTGAGTGCGTCCTTGTCTTGAGCTCTAGTTGGCTCAACTGGATCATCTGACCACCTACAGTGAGATGCTGAGATCTTCTCCAAGATCTCATAGGCTTCGTTATAACTTTTGGACAACATGGATCCACCAGCAGATGAATTTAGGACTTGTCTAGTGCTGGGGTTGCATCCTTTGAAGAATACCTCTATTTGGATACACCATGGGATGCCATGGTGTGGACATTTGAGAAGAAGGTCTTTGAACCTTGTCCAAGCTTCGTGAAGAGACTCAGTTTCAGCTTGTTTGAACTTGATTATGTCATCACGAAAGGTAGAATTCCTATCAGGTGGAAAGTATTTGACTAGGAATTTCTCTGCCAAGTCTGTCCAATTGAGGACTGATCCAGAGGGTAATGAGTTTAACCACGTCTTTGCCTTGTCCCTCAAAGAGTAAGGGAAGAGGTAGAGCCTCAAGGCTTCTTGGGAAACTCCAGGGATGATGAATGTATCACTAACTCCTAGGAAGTTTCTAAGATGGTTGTGGGGATCCTCATTTTCCACTCCAAAGAATTGTCCCACAGTGGACAACATTTGGAACATCACAGGCTTTAACTCGAAGGAGTTGGCAGTGATTTCAGGGCGGATTATGCTGGGGTTCAGCTCCCCAGGCATAGGTACTAGGTAGGAAAGAATGGCACTATCCTTATCATTCGCTATTTCGATGGGATTGCGAGTGGTAGGTACCGGATTTGGGACTGGTCTGTCCATTTCTTTTTGATCGAATTGCGGAGGAATTGCTGTTTCCGCAATTATTGGAGGTATAGAGGATTGGTTAAAGAGACGTTTCTTGGCTCTATTTCTAGCCTTAAATAATCTCTCAGGCTCAGGGTTGAACTCTAAATCACTACTTGAAGGTTCATTCATAAACTAACCCAATGGTATCTGCAAAAGAAATGAAATTAGATCAGCTCCAATAGATATTAAACTTGGTTTTTCTAACTTAACAAACTTCGTTTTCACTAAAATAAATCCCCGGCAGCGGCGCCAAAAACTTGTTGCGTGCTCAATGTGTTAAAATAAATAAGCAACAAGATAGAGAGAGCACTCAGAACATGCAAGCATACATGATCTTATAGCAAGTAGTAAGTATTTTTTCATTCGTTTTCCCACAGAGATTTATTATGAGCTACTCGTGAAGTGTTTTGTTAAGAAAGAATGGGTGGATTTGAGGGGGTAGAATTGGTTTTAAATTGTCTAATTTCTAAGGAATATGTAAAGGGTAGCAACATAAACAAGTGCAAGTCAAAGTTAAACTCAAATGAAAAGGGAAGAGATTAATAAACGAAGAGGAACTTGGCTAAACAGAATTTTAAACTTAGCAGAATTGCGGAAACAGCAATTCTACCGCAATGTTACTAACAGCGAAAGTATGTAAAATGGAGAAACAAGGGCTACTAACGACTCTCCTATAGGCATTTTTATACGATTCTCAAGCATTGGATCAACTCACTATGCACCAAACTAACTCAATCTCATGTATCTTCCGATTTCATGCATTAGATTCTTTAGTTTACTCATGTCCAAGTAAGGTCTTAAGCATCTTGTTAAAGCAGAAAGTTATGGTTTGTACTAGGAATAGCCTATTCCTAGGTCGTTTTCTGGCTACCTTGAAAGGCTAGTATGAGTGTATGACTCTGAACTCTTACTCCTTCCAGAGGTTAGGAGTTCTTTGGACAAAATGGATGGCCAATCGAAATTGCCCGTGGGATGAAGCTTACATACAATCAATGCTTCGAGAGCTAACCTACATGCTTGGTTCACGTTTTTTAGCCTACAGTATTGTCATTAGCATGCCCCTATGTGACTTAGTTACTCATGGATGTAGGGAGAACAGAAATAAGAGATAAAGTAGACATGCTTAGAAGAAATTTAAAGGCAAACAGCAAGGGGAAAACAGAAGCAGCAAAGAGAAGAAACTGTGAAATGAAGAATTGTGCTTTGATTACTTGATTTTTTGAATGAACAAAGGGAAGCTTAAAGTAAATATCATAAAGACAGAAAGCAACGAAATGCAATAAACTAGCTACTAGAAGGGAAACAACAACAAAGCAGAACTGGAAATTAGAAATGAAAGACAGAAAGCAGGTAATTAAGCTTGAACGCCTCGTCGCAACCGCCTCGGCTGAAGGATGAGAAAGACCAGCTTTGCTTGGATGAATCCAATCGGGAGAGAAGATGAATCTTCTCTCCTTCCTATCAGATTGTCGACTCCAACAGCTAAACTTCGCAAACCAACAGACGGAAAAGAAAAACAGGAGAAAAGATGGAGCTGCGAGAAGACTTCTACGCTTTCGGATGATGATCAAACCCTCTACTTTGACCCCCTTTTATAGTAATCTGCAGGTGCGTTTGGGCCAAGGAGAACCACCCATCTTCAACGTCATACTTCAAGAATGGATGGAGGAGAAAGAACGAATCCCTGAAATAACGGAAATTAACAGAAACAGATCAGTCAACTTACGGTTTTCACTTGAAACATTGCGGTTTCAGCAATGTTTCCGCAATGCTACCGCAATGCTTATTTTTCATTCTTTTACTTCGGTTTTCAATCCTTTTCTTTCCTTTTGCACACAAGTCCTAATTTAGCTACCTTCTTCTAATTCTCATATATAAACATAGGTTTAAGCTAAATCATATCAAAAACACCTAAGAGTGTACATCTTTCTAAGCTAAATAAGTCCTAAAAAGGTCACTTTTGGAGACGTAACAGTCTCCTTCCTCGCCAACACCGGAGCCTGAAGCTCCACCTGAAGAGCACCACGATTCGGTGCCAAGCGATGAACCGGTGGAGGAAGATGAAGTCTTCTCTCCCTTGAGGGAAGGCAGCCATGACAGCCCTGCGGAAGGGGGACGAAGCGACTCCATGGATGAAACGTTGGGGGATTGCCTCCAACAAATGACCACCAGGGCGCGGCTGAGGAAGAAGGCGCCCAAGATTGTAAAGGACAAACGGCCAAAAGCGTCTAAGCGTTCCAAAAAGAAGAAGGTCAGTGGTGAGCCTTCTTTAAAGAAGCTGAAGGTCGAGGCTGCTGAATCGGCCAAGGCAAAGGATAAGGGGAAGGCAAAACTGTACCCCGAAGACGATCCTCAAGACGTGCGGTATGTCTCTCAAGATGTAGAGGCCAGGGGCGCTGAATTGAGGAAGAGAGACCTGTTCCATGAGAAGGGGTTTCTTAATGCATTGGCAGACCTGCCGCAATTCTTGCGCGCAGGGATCGCCAACCACGGCTGGGAAGAGCTGTGCAGACCGCCCATCCCTGCCTACTCCAACATGGTGTACGATTTCTACGCCAATCTAACGCACCCCGAGGATGGTCTGTCCATGGTGAGGGGGATTGAGGTCGATTTTTCGGCCAAGGCTATCAATGAAGCCTATGGCCTCAAGGGGCAGAAGTATACTGACTACGTGAGGATCATCGACGCACCATCTGAGGCTGTCTTGGAAGAGGCCCTGCGCATCATCGGCCAACCTGAGGCGGCCTGGACAATCTCAAGGAATGGAAAGCACACTCTGATGAGTGCGACCCTCAATGCCAAGGCGGCTGTCTGGTTTTCCTTTGTGCGAAGGCGTCTCTCCCCTGTGACCCACGAGACTACCAAAAACCAGGGGAGATCTTTGCTGGTTTATGCCATTATGAGGAGCCTCACCATAAATGTTGGAGAGGTCATTGCAGCCTCCATTGCCGACTGCACAAAGAAAGGTAAGGGCCCTCTCTTCTTCCCAAACACCATCACTAAACTCTGCTTGCGTGCAGGTGTGCCCATCGAGAGGAAGGAAAGGTAGCTGGCCTACACGGGTCATCTGGAGCTGCCCACAGGCCTGAGGATGCGAAGGAGGGGCAACATGGAGTTTGAGCTGGATGGCCTGGCTGCTGCTCAATCACTCTCCATGGCCTGCTTAATGGACCTCGAGCGAAAGATGGCGCAGTAGGCTGAATACGCGCAGACGAGGGATAAAGATGTGGCTGATCAGCTGGGATGCATCTTCCCTGACTTCCCCACTGATCTACTGCAGCCGTGGGCACCTCCTAAGGAAAGAAGGGATGATGATGAGGATGTTTGAGTGCCAGTCTGAAAGGCACTCGAGGGAGTATTTCTGTTCCCTATTAAAAAAAAAAAAAAACCTGCTTTTCGTTAACTGGTGACTGATGTTTTTGAATCGAATGCTTGTCTGTTTTTAATTTCTTTTGATTGTTTAGGATAGTTTAGTATAGGTAGATGGTATCTGAGTAGCTAGCTTGTTTTAGTTTACTTTTTGAGTAGTTGTAGATGACTGGAAATAGCATGCAACGGGGCCTTGATCACTGATAAATATGCCCTGTAGGTTTATTGCGAAATGTTTGCGGATTCCGCAATTTTTGTTAGTTATCGCATGCTGTTGACTGACTGATAGCTAGGCTGGTTCTGTTTAAATTTTTGATCTCTTGCTGCTTGTGTGACTGCCATATATGACCTATCTGTGAGCATGCTGGATGAGTGTCTTAGGACACCTTTGATAGTTTGAATTAGCTCTCTTACAATGCTCAGCATGCATCTCTTTAAGTCCTTCACATTTCTGTTTTTGCAAAATTCTGCTGCTGTAGTATTTGCTTTAGGAGAGTTCATTCTATGCCTAGGACTTTTAGATTCTCTTTGTTTTGCCCTAGACTAGATGCTTCTAGGACAAGTTTGGGGGTGTGCCACCTCAGACTCTCATTGGGGACAATGAGAAGTTTTAGTTTGGGGGAGGCAGCCCTAGGCCTAGGAACATTCATCTCTCCCTTCTAAACATAAGCATTCTTCTTCTCCTTTAAAAAAAAAAAAAAAAAATGAAAGTAGAATAAAGAGTGGTGTCTCTTTTGAAGTTGCTGAGTAATCAGTGCCATGTGTGTAACCCACAAGTGGCATTGCATCAAAAGGCAACCAAAGGAGAGGCTCCACCAAAGAAAGAAAGGGAAAAAGGAAAAACTAAGGAAGAAGAATGTATGCCTATGAGTTTTAGCTCTGTGCTTAGGTGTCCTCAATAAAAGAACTCTGATCCTCAATTAGCTAAGCACATGGTTGTAGCTTATAGGTTTGTTAAAGGGAGATGAATGTATATCCAATGTAGTGATGCCAGGGTTTAGGTTGTTCTATGAATGTACTACTGACACTGGTTTATACTAAGACTGGCATGACTCTAAGGAATCCTAGGTAGTTCAAAGAAAAGCATTAGAAGCATGTACTGAGTCTAGGGTAAAGCTAGGTAGAATTTGAAAACTTAGGGGTAGTTGCACAATGAACTTAATGACAGAAGCAAATGGAACAGTTGTAGGGAGTTAATAAAACAGTAGGATTATAAGGCAAGAGAAATCAGAAGAAGCAAAATAAAGAGTTGGTCTTAAACTTAGAAGCGTGTCACAGGACAGTTTGGCCATAGATAGTGAATTTAAGGGAGTCAGCAAGTGGTTAGAGAAGTTAAACAGCAGCCTAAGTAAGTTCTTATATTGCTCGAGGACGAGCAAAACCTTAAGTTTGGGGGTGTGTTACGTCTCCAAAAGTGACTATTTTAGGACTTATTTGCTATAGGAAGTTGTACATCCTTAAGCGTTTTTTGTAGAATTTAGCTTAAACTTGTGCTTATATATGAGAATTAGTAGAATGAAGCTAAATTAGGACTTATGTGTAAAAGGAAAGGAAAAGAACAAAAAACAAAGCTAATGAGTGAAAATTGCACATTGCTGAAGCATTGCGGAAACGTTGCGGTTTCAGCAATGTTTTAAGTGAAATCCGTAAGTTGTCTAACCAATTTCTGTTTTGTTCCGATCTTTCAGGGGCCCATTCTTTCTCATGCTGCCACGTAGAAGAACGACGTTCAGAATGGATGGTTCTCCTTGACCCATCGTACCTGCAGAACACTATAAAAGGAGGTCAAGATGGAAGGTTGAAACACACTCGAAAGGCGTAGACTCTCCAGTTCAACGCAGTCTTTTCTACTCTTTTTCTCTCTTCCGTCTGTTGGTTTGAAGGGTTCAGCTTTTGGAGTCGACAATCTGAGAGGAAGAAGAGAAGATTTGTCTTCTCTTCTGATAAGATTCATCCAAACAAGGCTCTCCTTCGTCCTTCAGCCGAGGCGTTCGCAACAAGAGAATCTACGCACGGATCTACTTGCTTTCTCTACTGTCTGTTTCTGTTTTCGTTGCTGTCGGTTGTAATTTGATTAACAATTGCTACTCTAGTTCATTTCGTCTTTGTCTGTTTAGATTTCATCAGTTTATGTTGTTGTTTTGTTCAGTTCAAACCTTGGTTAATCAAAGTGTTATTTCATCACTTCGCAAGTCTCCTTGTTTACTGTCTTCTTCTTCTGTTTTGTCCTTTATTTTCTGTTAAGCATGCCTTCTTCATCTATTCTTCTTATTCCATCTTCATCCATGAGTAACTAAGTCACATAAGGGCATGCTAATGACAAGATTATAGGTAGAAATACGTGAATCAAGCATGTAAGTTAGCTTCAAATGCATTGAATGTATGTAAGCTTCATCCCACAGGCAATTTCGATTGACCATCCATTTTGTCTAAAGAACTCCTAACCTCTGGAAGGAGTAAGAGTTCAGAGTCGTACATTCATGCTAGCCTTTCATGGTAGCCAGAAAACGACCTAGGAATAGGCGTTTTCCTAGTACAAATCACTAAACTTGTTTTTATAAAAAGATGCTTAAGACCTTACTTGGACATGAGTAAACTAAAGGATCTAATGCATGAAATCGAAAGATACATGAGATTGAGTTAGTTTGATGCATGATGAGTTGATCTACTGCTTGAGAATCGTATGAAAAAGCCTATAGAGGAGTCGTTAGTAGCCCTTGTTTCCCTACTTTACCCTTAATTCGCTGTTAGTAACATTGCTAGAAAATTGCTGTTTCCGCAATTCTCTTAGTTCAAATTTTGCCTTAGCCATTTCTTTCTTAGTTTGTTGTTCTCTTTTCTCTACATTCGAGCTTAATTATTTACTTGCACTTTTATGCTTTCATAACTCACACATTCCTTAATAGTTAGGCACTTTAAACCAAATCTACCCCATTTAATCCACCCATTCTCACTTAACAACTCACTTCGCTAGTAACTAAGAATAAATCTCTGTGGGAAATCGAATGAAAAAATACTTATTACTTGCTACAAGACCATGTATGCTTGCATGTTCTGAGTGCTCTACCATTGCATCTTTAATTTAAACATTGAGCACGCAACAATTCCGTTTCACACTGAAAGACAAAGTCAAGGACTGGCTTTACTATTTGCCTTCTGGTTCGATAACGACGTGGCAAGAGATGAAGAGGGTTTTTCTGGAAAAGTATTTTCCTGCCTCTCTTGCCACTACGCTGAGGAAGAGGATATACAGGATTACTCAGGACGTGGGTGAGTCCCTACACGAATATTGGGAACGCTTCGGGCGCCTGTGCGCGAGCTTTCCACATCATCAGATAGCCGACCAACTTCTGATTCAGTATTTTTATGAGGGCATGACGCCTCATGATCGGTAGATGATCGATGCCGTGAGTGGTGGGGCACTGATTGAGAAGACCCCGGTTGAGGCCAAACAGTTAATAGCAAACATGGCAGCCAACTCGCAGCAATTCGGTATTCGTGGAGCGGGGCAAATCCACCAGGTGAGCCAGATGAATGAAATGACTGAGATGAAGGCCCAGGTGGCCGAGATAGGAAACTTATTGAAGAAGTTTGTGGGAGGTAATCGCGAGGCGGAAGAGGTCAACGCGATTGGGGGATATGCTTCCAGCACTAGGAAGTATGATCCATATGCAAATACGTACAACCCCGGTTGGCGTGACCACCCCAATATGAGCTACAGGAATAGAGACGGACAACAACGCTATCAAGGTTAGTCGTATGATAGACCTAACAATTCTACCCAAGCTCAGGCCTCTAGTTCCTCCAGTTCAATGGAAGAGATGGTACGAACCATCGTGACATCGACAAGCCAGTTTCAAAAAGAAGCTCGAGAAGAGCTTAACTCGCATAAAGCAGAGCTGCAGAATTTGAACAAGCAGCTGACCCAGATGGCAGTGTCGATAAACAAAATTGAGAGCAAGAGCTCCGGGAAGCTTCCTTCCCAAACCACCGTGAACTCATGTGAGAACGTGAGCTCGATCCAGCTGAGGAGTGGGAAATCAGTTCCCTCTAGAGCTGTGAAGGAAGCAAAGAACAGTCTGAATGTATCCTTCCCGGGAGATCTTGAGGATGTGAATGTGGAGAACGAAGAGAAGAATGTGCAGGAAAGTGTTCCCGCAGCACCTTTCCCCAGTAGGCTTGCGAAGCCTACCGTGGTGAACGATGACGAGGAGGTTTTAAAAACCTTCCAAAAGGTGACGGTGAACATCCCACTCTTAGAGGCGGTGAGTCAAATCCCCAAGTATGCTAAATTCCTCAAGAGCTGGTGCACGAAGAAACGAAAGTCCAGAGGGACTGAAGAAAAGAAGAAGGAGAATGTCTCTGCGATCCTCCCAGGTTCGTTGCCTACCAAGTGCAATGACCCAGGTACTTTTACTATCTCTTGCATGATAGGTAGTAAAACTATTAAAAATGCCATGCTTGATCTTGGTGCTTCTGTAAATGTCATGTCTTATGCCTTGTTTCTGGAATTGAATTTAAATGAATTGCATGAGTCTGATGTTGTTGTTCAGTTAGCCAATGGGTCTAGCGTATGTCCTAGGGGGAAGGTCGAAGATGTTCTGGTTAGAGTAGGTGATATGATGTTTCCTGTTGACTTTTTGGTGTTAGATATGAGTAGGAAATCCATGAATGTATCGTTCCCCATGTTGTTAGGACGTCCTTTTTTAAAGACCGTAAGGGTCAAAATTGATGTGTTTAAGGGCGTTGTTTCATTGGAGTTTGATGACACCGTGCATGAGTTTTCCTTGTTTAATGAAAATTCTGTGGAGTCTGTTGCATGTTTGAAGTCTGTTGAGAATGAGAGTTTGACCTCGAGCTTGAGGGATAACTCTTATGTCTCTGTGAAAAAAATTGATATAGAATTGATTGATGAGGGTGCTGATTTTTCTACTAATCATGATGATATTCACGTGCTTGAGGCACGAAGAGAGAAGAAATGTTTGAATGTTGTTTGCAGGAACGACGTGGACGAGGACATGTTTGGAACGTCCCCCGCGCTATCGGATTACGGATGAGTTCGTTGGGTGAATTCAATCGAGCAAACGACTTTAAAAATTCTGCGCTTCTCGGAGGCACCCGAGTGTTGAACTGTTTTTCTGTTTTTAGTTTAGTTTTAGTTTAAGTAATTTAGCTTAATTTAGCTTGCTGTTTTTTTTAGGTAATGAGGAGAAGTTGAGGAAATTTTGGGCTCCGATAAGGAAAGTGCCGCCTCTTATCCCTCGCCGACTTCACAAAGATCAGGGAAGTGTTGTTTTTCTTTTCCCTTTACTCTTGTGTATCTGATTAAGTAGTGGCAAGAGATTTTTTTAATTTATAAAATTCTCTATGTTCGGGTTGTCGAGACCCGCCAAAATAACATTTATAAATCCGATACTACAGAGCTTTGCAGCTAGTGGTAGTCGGGTGTCGAACCACAGGGAACCTAAGTTATTTTCTCTTAATTAATTTCTACTTGTTTTTAATAAAACTCAAATTAAAACAGAAAAATAAAGGGGGAAAAGCTAACGGAGAATTAAACTAAAACAGAAAAAATAGATAACGGAAAAATAAAAATAAATGCGAGAAAAATAAACGGAACACGTGCTCCTAATTTAAGTGTCGGGATTGATTGTTGATGTAGTTTGGATCATAGACACAAAATATACTTAACCGGTTTTTGTTAACACTCACACACATTAAAAGACCCAATTAAAACAAGTGCTCCCATACTTTAATTACAACTAATAATCCCAATTAATTAGAAAAGAGTTGAGGGCTCTAGACTATGCTTCGCTAATAACTCTAACTTAGGGGCGATCGCTCTCCCAAATTTGAATTAGTCGCGAGCGATGAGTATTCATGCGACAAGCCAATTGATGAAATCTCTATCAATGGGACTCGATTTTATTCTATCTCTATAATTTATCAACAACCCAAACAAATGTGGCCACATTTAATTCAGAATGCTAGATTTAATTACTCAAAACATGAAGTGCGATCGCCAAGTCATGGATTTTTAATCTAACCAACACACAATTAACAAAACAGGTGTCAACTATAAAGAAAATCATGCTGGACATTAAGAACGATGCTAGAGATGAATTGAATGCTAGAACAAGCCAAGAAGAAGATGAAAAGATCAGATCTCACCGAATACATCAACAACACAAACCCTAAACCCAAATTAGAGCACTTACCTTAGTTGTCCGTTGTGAAATCCAAGAGAAATCAACAAGAAAATCAACTCTAATGTATTAAAATAGGTAAGAATAAGGTTTTGGCTCAAGAAACGAGCTCTACATAGAATGGAGGCGGAAGAAATTGGGAAAGAATGACTGTTGCGTGCTCAATGTGTTAAAATAATTAGGCAATAAGATAGATAGAGCACTCAGAACATGCAAGCATACATGATCTTATAGCAAGTAGTAAGTATTTTTTCATTCGTTTTCCCACAGAGATTTATTATAAGCTATTCATGAAGTGTAAAGTTAAGAAAGAAGGGATGGATTTGATGGGGTAAAATTGGTTTTAAATTGTCTATTTCCTACTGAATACGTAGAGGGTAGCAACATAAACAAATGCAAGTCAAAGTTAAACTCAAATGAAAAGAGACGAGAGTAATAAACGAAGACAAAAACAGCTAGACAGAATTGTAACTTAAGCAGAATTGCGGAAACAGCAATTCTACCGCAATTTTAACAACAGCGAAAGTGTGTAAAATGGAGAAACAAGGGCTACTAACGACTCCTTTATAGGCTTTTTCATACGATTCTCAAGCATTGGATCAACTCTCTATGCATCAAACTCACTCAATCTCATGTATCGTCCGATTCCATGCATTAGATTCTTTAGTTTACTCATGTCCAAGTAAGGTCTTAAGCATCTTGTTAAAGCAGAAAGTTATGGTTTGTACTAGGAAAACGCCTATTCCTAGGTCGTTTTCTGGCTACCTTGAAAGGCTAGCATGAGTGTATGACTCTGAACTCTTACTCCTTCCAGAGGTTAGGAGTTCTTTGGACAAAATGGATGGCCAATCGAAATTGCCCGTGGGATGAAGCTTACATACAATCAATGCTTCGAGAGCTATCCTACATGCTTGGTTCACGTTTTTTAGCCTATAGTGTTGTCATTAGCATGCCCCTAAGTGACTTAGTTACTCATGGATATAGGGAGAACAGAAAGAAGAGATAAAATAGACATGCTTAGAAGAGAAATGAAGACAAACAGTAAGGGAAAAATAGCCACAGCAAAGCGAAGAAACTGTGAAATGGAGAATTGTGCTTTGATTACTTGATTGTTTGAATGAACAAAAAGGGAAGCTTAAAGTAAATAAAGTAAAGACAGACAGCAACGAAATGAAATGATCTAGCTATTAGAAGAGAAACAGCAACTAAACAGAACTGAAATTTAGAATTGAAAGACAGAAAGCAGTAAATGATGCTTGAAAGCCTCGTCGCAACCGCCTCGGCTGAAGGGGATGAAAGAATAGCTTTGCTTGGATGAATCCAATCGGGAGAGAAGATGAATCTTCTCTCCTTCCTATCAGATTGTCGATTCCAACAGCTGAGACTCTCACACCAACAGACGGCAAAGGAAAACACGAAGAAAGATGGAGCTGCGAGAAGACTTCTACGCTTTCGGATGATGATTGAACCCTCGACTTTGACCCCTATTTATAGTAGTCTGCAGGTGCATTTGGGCCAAGGAGAACCATCAATCTTCAACGTCGTATTTCAGAATGGATGGAGGAGAAAGAACGAATCCCTGAAATAACGGAAATTAACAGAAAAATATCAGTCAACTTACGGTTTTCACTTGAAACATTGCGGTTTCAGCAATGTTTCCGCAATGCTGTCGCAATGCTTGTTTTTCATTCTTTTCCTTCGGTTTTCAACCCTTTTCTTTTCTATTGTACATAAGTCCTAATTTAGCTACCTTCTTCTAAATCTCATATTTAAGCATAGGTTTAGGCTAAATGCTATCAAAAACACCTAAGAGTGAACATCTTTCTAAGATAACTAAGTCCTAAAAAGGTCACTTTTGGAGACGTAACACACCCCCAAACTTAAGGTTTTGCTTGTCCTCGAGCAATCTAAGGACTTTCCTAGGCTGCTGTTTCTTCTTCTTTAACCACTTACTAACTCCCCTATATTCTTATCTATAGCAGTGCTGTCCTGTGACACACTTCTAAGCTTAAAACTACCCTCTCATCTAGCTTCTTCTGATTTCGCATGCCTAATACTCCTACTGTTTTTATTAACTCCCTACAACTGATCTACCTGCTTTTATCATATCATGCCACTATCCCTAAGGTTTCAAATTCTACCTAGCTTTACCCCAGACTCAGTACATGCTTCTAGTTTATACTTATGAGCTACCTAGGATTCCTTAGAGTCATGCCAGTCTTAGTATTAATGGTGACAGTAGTACTTTTAGAGAACAACCTAAACCCTGACATCACTACATTGGATATACACTCATCTCCCTAAACAACCCTACAAGCTACAACTTTTCTCTTAGCTAATTGAGGAACAGAGTTCTTTTTAAACAGGATATCTAAGCCACAAAGTTGCAACTCCTAGGTATACATTCTTCTTCCCTACTCTTTTCCTTTTTTCTTTCTTAGGTGGAGCCTTTCCTTTGGTTGCCTTTTGATGCAATGCCACTTTGTGGGTTACACACTTGGCACTGATTACTCAGTAACCTAAGAGAGACTCCCTTCTTTATTCTATTTTTCATTTTTTTTTTTTTCAGTTCATTATTTTTGTCAAGGAGAAGAAGAATGCTTATGTTTTAAGGGAGAGAGGAATGTTCCTAGGCCTAGGGTGGCCTCCCCCAAACTTCAACTACTCATTGTCCCCAATGAGTGTCTGAGGTGGCACACCCCCAAACTTGTCCTAGAAGCATCTAGTCTAAGGTAAAACAAAGAGAATCTAAAAGCCCTAGGCATAGACAGAACATTCTAAAAGAAAATATCACAGCAGCAGGAATTTGAAAAAAAACAGACAGGCAAGGACTTACAGCTATGCATGCTGAGCTATTTAGAGGTTAATTTAAACTATCAAAGGGTGTCCTATGACACTCATCCAGCACGCATTTAGATAAGCTATATAAGGTAGCCATGACAGCAACAAAAGATAGAATTTAAACAGATCACAGCCTAGCTAAACAGACAGTCCAAAACATGCATTCAGTAATAAACATTGCGGGTACCGCAATTATTTCGCAATCAAGTCAGGGCAGATATATCAATGTTTAGGGCCCCTAAGCATGCTTTATCCAGTCATTCAAGCTCGACAAAAATAAACCTAAACTATCCTACCTAATCAGCTAGCAGCAGGCTATACTAAGCAATTTAAAAACGAAAAACTAAGCAACTAAAACAGATCAAAACTTTACTAAAAACAGCAGAATTCACATGGTCTATCAGAAAGCAGATTTTTTTATTTTTTTATTTTAAGGGAACAGCAATACTCCCTTGAGTGCAATTCAAACCAGCACTCAGATGTCTTCATCCTCATCAGGTCGTCGTGGGCGTGGAGGCACCCATGGATTCAGGAGATTCGTGGGGAAGTCAGGGAAGATGCACCCAAGTTGGTCAGCAACTTCCTTGTCCCGTGCCTGCGCGTAAGTGGCCCATTGAGCCATCCTCTTCTGCATATCCATCAGGAAAGCCATGGACAGCGACTGATCAGCAGCCAACCTATCCAGCTCGAATTCCATGTTCCCCTTCCTCTTTAGTCTCAAACCAGCAGGTAGCTCCAAGTGGCCCGTGTAAGCCATCTGCTGCTCCATTCGCTCAATGGGAACTCCTGCAAGCAAACAGAGTTTAGTTATAGTATTAGGGAAAAACAATGGTCCCTTACCCTTCTTGGCGCGCTCAGTAATGGCAGCAGCAATGACTTCTCCCACGTTGATCGTGAGACCTCTCATTATCGCATATACCAGCAGCGATCTGCTCTGGTTGATGGTGGTCTCATGAGTCACTGGGGACAGTCTCCTTCTCACGAAAGAAAACCAAACAGCCGCCTTAGCTGTGAGGGTGGCACTCATGAGAGTGTGCCTCCCATTGCGTGACACGGTCCAGGATGCCTCAGGCTGTCCAATGGTCCGAATGGCCTCCTCCAAGACAGCATCAGTAGGCTCATCATCAATCCTTGCATAATCTGTATGTTTTTGGTCCTTGAGACCATAGGCTTCGTTGATGGCCTTTGCTGAGAAGTCCACTTCTACCCCTCTGACCACAGACAGGCCATCCTCAGGGCTAAGCACATTGGCGTAGAAATCATACACAATGCTTGTGTAAGCTGGATTGGGTGGTCTGCAAAACTCCTCCCATCCGTGGTTTGTAATTCCTGCGCGCAAGAACTGCGGCAGGTCAGCAGGTCTTTCGAGGAAGCCCTTCTCATGCAGCAACTCCCTCTTTCTCAGCTCAATGCCTCTGGACTCAGCGTCAGAGGACACATACCTCACTGAGTGAGGCTCATCTTCAGGGTAAAGCTTGGCCTTCCCTTTGTCTGTTGGTTTGGCTGACTCCGCAGCCTCAACCTTGAGTTTCTTGAGCGATGGCTCAGTGCTTTCCTTCTCTGAAGAAGGCGCCCTCTTGGCCTTCTTCTTTTTCAGCTTCTTGGACCGCTTGGCCTTGAGACTCGGGGCCTTCTTCTTCTTCTAGAGCTTTGCCTTGATGGTGATCTGCTGGAGGCACGCCCCCAGTGTCTCCTCCATTGAGTCATCCTTCTGTTCAAGACTCTCCGGGCTAGCTTCCCTCATAGGAGAGAAAACCTCCTCTTCCTCACCTTCCCCACTGCCCTGCGTCGACTCTTGATATTCACCATACGGGAATTCAGGGTCATGTTGTGGGGAAGTGGGTGATGCCTCAGGGCTCTCTTCTGGCGGAGTATGCTCAGAACTCTGCGGTGATGAAGGCAGTTCAGGGCTCTGCGCTGGTGGTGATGGTGAAGAGCTGTGCGCTGGTGGTGCAGATGGCGAGGAACTCTTCTTGGCCGAATCGTGGGACACACGATCAGTTTCTTGACTCTCCACAGAGGGAGTCTTTTCTTTGCTCGGTTCTGCGGCCACCGCGACACTCCATCTGCGCTTCTTGGGTGTGCCTGCTGGTTCAGAGGGTCCAGCAGGTATCTCTGTGACGACCTTCCACTTCTTCTTGCGAATCGGAAGTTTGGGAAGGCGTTCGGTGCGCGCAGCATCAGCCTCAGCCAAGGCAAGCAGTGCATCTCTCGCAGCCGTTTCAGCTTCGTCAGCCTTCTTCTTGGCCGCAGATCTTTAAGCCCTCGTGAGTACCATTTTTGAATCGTGGAGGTTTGGAGAGAAGAATCACAGATGAAGAGAATCGCAGCTTTCTTGGAGTTCAGATACTTGGGAAATCGTATAGATCAACGCGCGTCTCAACGGATATAAAGAAAACGGAAAAATCCCAACGGCTATATTTTTGCGGATCCTGCAAATCCAGCGCAATTCTAGTGACCGTTGGAGATTTTTTTCCATTTAAATGTCAATCTTTGCTCAACCGTATCTTTGATTTGGCCCAATATCTTCTTGATTTTTTAAGCTGGATTTAATCTCCTTGATTCCCTCTATTGATTCCCTACAAAAAGAAATAAAATCAACATCAAATTCGCAATTAAAATCATACAAACTTATACACAAACGATAACCGGAAAATCGCAAAAAATAAACTAAGGCATGAGCCTCATGTTGACGAGCACAGCAATCACTCGTCCTCTCTCGTTCTTAATTTCATGCTTCAGTCAAGAGGAAGGCCGAGAGAGTCTTCACATCTCCTTCCTCATAGTAGTGCTTCAACCTTGCACCATTAACCATGAATGGTTGACCTTGCTGCAGGTTCTTTATCTCGATAGCACCATGAACAAACACATTAGTAATCATGAAAGGACCTGACCATCTGGACTTTAGTTTGCCTGGAAATAATTTCAATCGTGAGTTAAATAATAAAACAAGTTGGCCTTTCTTAAAGTCCTTGATCCTAAGTCTACTATCGTGCCAAATCTTGGTCTTTTCCTTATACATTTTGGCATTTTCATAAGACATGTGTCTAAGCTCATCAAGCTCATGTAATTGCAGAGACCGCAACGTTCCCGCATCGGTCACGCAATAATTCAACTCTTTTAGTGCCCAAAAAGCCTTAATTTCTAACTCGAATGGAAGATGACAAGCTTTACCATACACAAGTCTGTAAGGAGACATACCTAGGGGTGTCTTATATGCAGTTCTATACGCCCAAAGTGCATCCTCGAGTTTAAATGACCAGTCCTTTCTATTAGGTTTGACCACTTTTTCTAGGATGTTCTTGATCTCCCTATTTGAAATTTCAGCCTGACCATTCGAGTGTGGGTGGTAAGGAGTGGCTATTCTATGTCTAATGTTATACTTAGCCAATACTCTCTCCATAGCCTTATTAATGAAGTGTGTCCCTTCATCACTAATGATAGCACGAGGTGTTCCAAACCTAGTAAAAATGTGCCTATGCAATAATTTTATGACTGTTTTTGCATCATTATTGGGACATGCTATAGCCTCTACCCACTTGGAGACATAATCTACTGCTACAAGGATGTAGAGGTTACCTGAGGAAGGAGGGAATGGCCCCATGAAATCAATGCCCCACACATCAAAGAGCTCCAACTCTAAGATGTAGGTGAGAGGCATCTCATCCTTTCGACTGAGGTTACCTGTTCTTTGGCATTCATCACAGCTGTGGGCATAGTTGTGGGCATCCTTGAAGATCGTTGGCCAATAGTAGCCACTCTGAAATACCTTTGCAGCTGTTCTTTGGCCACCAAAGTGTCCACCATAAGGAGCTGTGTGGCAGTGCTGCAGCACAGACTTCGCCTCAGCAGCTGAAACACACTTCCTTAGCAAGCCATCAGCACATGTTTTGTAAAGTGTGGGGTCATCCCATATGAATTTCCTTGCTTCATGAAGGAACCTCCTCTTCTCTTGGCTTCCCTTGAAAGTTGGTAGTACCTGTGATGCAAGGAAGTTAGCAATGTCAGCAAACCAAGGTTCCTCATCGTTATCACGATGAGTCAATACAAAGACATGTTCATCAATAAAAGCATCAGAAATTGCGGGTTCCGCAATGTTTTCGCAATTATGCTGCAATCTAGAAAGATGATCCGCAACCACATTTTCACTTCCTTTCTTATCTCTAATGTCTAGATCAAACTCTTGCAGCAGCAGTACCCACCTAATCAACCTAGGCTTAGCATCAGCCTTCCTCATGAGGTACTTTAAGGCAGAATGGTCAGTGTACACTATTGTCCTAGTGCCTACAATATAGTTCCTAAATTTCTCACAAGCAAACACTACAGCTAGCATCTCTTTCTCAGTGGTTGTATAATTACATTGAGCCTCATTAAGTGTTTTACTAGCATAATATATAGGGTGTGTTAACTTGTCAATCTTCTGTCCTAACATAATCCCTACAGCATAGTCACTAGCATCACATAACATCTCAAATGGGAGATCCCAATCTGGCCCTACTATAATAGGTGCTGTGACTAGTGCTTTCTTAAGGGTTTTCCAAGCTACTAAACATTCCTTAGAGAAGATGAATGGCCTATTTAGCTCTAGAAGCTCACACAGAGGCTTGGCTATCTTAGAAAAGTCCTTAATGAACCTTCTGTAGAAGCCAGCATGCCCTAAGAAACTTCTAATGGCCTTGACATTCTGAGGCTCTACCAACTTCTCTATGATTTCTATCTTGGCCCTATCGACCTCAACTCCCGCTCTTGACACTCTATGACCTAGGACAATCCCTTCATCCACCATGAAGTGGCACTTTTCCCAATTTAGGACTAGGTTAGTCTCCTCACACCTAGCCAGGACTTGTCCTAAATTCTCTAGACAGTTTGTAAATGAGTCCCCAAAGACTGAGAAATCATCCATGAATATTTCTATCATGGACTCATCTAAATCAGAAAAGATTGCCAACATGCACCTTTGGAAAGTTGCCGGTGCATTGCATAAGCCAAAAGGCATTCTGCGAAAGGCAAAAGTTCCAAAAGGGCAAGTGAAGGTAGTCTTTTCTTGGTCTTTGGGATCTATAGTGATCTGATTATACCCTGAATAACCGTCTAAGAACCAGTAATAGGCTCGACCAGCTATTATGTCTAACATTTGGTCAATGAATGGTAGAGGGAAGTGGTCTTTTTTAGTTTCTTTATTTAGTTTCCTATAATCCATACATACTCTCCATCCTGTGATAGTCCTAGTTGGAATCAGTTCATTGTTCTCATTGGCTACCACAGTCATCCCCCCCTTCTTAGGTACACATTGTATAGGGCTCACCCACTGACTACTAGCTATGGGGAAGTGGTAACGATATTGTTGAACTATCGCCAATCATCGGGTTGTCGAGACCCGCCAAAATAAATTTATAAATGCCCGGAATCACTAAACTATTTGTAGAATAGTAGTAACGGGGTCGATCCGCAGGGAATTAAGGAATTTTGACTTAATCTTAATTAAATTTGCAAACCGTTAATATAGGTGAAATAAGGGGTAATTGTTGATTCCCGAGTAACTAAGATAGAAACAAACAAATGGAAATTTAAGCTAACGGAGTTTCCGACTCGGGACGATCGGAATAAATTTAGCATGCTTCTTGGTTCATAGGTTGATTAGTATTATGGATAAACAATTTTAACGAATGCACAGCTCGTCTAAAATTAATAAATAACTCAGACATGCTCCATGGATTTAATTAAACATAATTAATTATGCTAATTAAGCATACCGTTCGGACATTGGCGGCCAACGCTCTCCCAAGACCGAACGGTAGCAACAAGCTAACTGTGACGACTATCTAATTTGGACGCGAAACTAGTATGTCGATTTGGAATTCCAATTCGGGAAGAACGAACACCAAAAGCGTAAGGACGCCAATACGCTCAAGGTGCCATAATTCCTTGTTACTTGGCGGAAACGAGAGGCACGGCATCAAATCCTTTAACAAATGAACATGCTCAAAATCAAGGGTGCCTAGTCCTAAATCATTCAAACGTGCTCATAGATTAAGCTAAGAAGTAGAATTCAATTCAACAAAATATCTAACCAATTCAGAATTTCAATCCACAACCTCACCAAGAATTCATACTACACTTATCCTTACAATCCCGAGCCAAAAACGGTAAATCTACTCACTCATGACTTGTGTGACGTGGGACGGCTTCAAATCGAGCTTCTTAGCCCCTCCCATGGTGAAAAATGGCTGCTGGACGTCAAATCAGGCGCGGAGCTCGAGGTGGAAGATGATAATGGCGGCTAAAATCGGACAAAAAAGTTAAGTAGTCCGTCGTAGCGTCGAGACGCTAGGACAGCGTCTCGACGCTGCGCCCTAAATAATCCGCGCGCGCGCTCGGGGTGGCGTCGAGACGCTCGCACAGCGTCGAGACGCTTGTGCGGCGTCGAGCTAGCGTCGAGACGCTATCACTCGACGCTTGCTCTCGGGTTTTTCTTCAATTCAGCGCTTCAGACTTCGGAGCGTCGAGACGCTAAGGCAGCGTCTCGACGCTGGGCAGCGTCGAGCTAGCGTCGCGACGCTGTCGCTCGACGCTAGCTCTCGGGTTTTTGCATGGAATTTTGCCTTCAATTTCCCCAAAGCGCCCAAACTTCATCTCTTTGCATGGATCTTCCCGGGAAGCGTTCTTATGCCTTTAAATCGCGATATTAAGCTCCGAAACGCTCTCGAGAGCTAAGCACCGAGAACACCTACAATAATTACATAAAAGCAAGATTAAGCCAATAATAAACGTGAATTAGGGACATAATTATAGCTCCAAAATGGAGCTATCAAACACCCCCAACTTAAATCTTGCTAGTCCTCGAGCAAGGTGGAATTCTGATTAATTAAATAGAACGAGAATGCATGCTAGGGACTCGATTCTCAATACTGGAAAAGACAAGGCAATTGCATTTGAAAGAACAGCTGCATGCATGCATTGGTTAAGAACAATTTGGAAAATTTAAAGATGTTTCCCTATTTACGCCTCGGACTTAGCTCCTCGATCTTAGATTTCAACAGGCTTAGAACGGCTCTATCTATCCTAAAATTTCGCTTTCCCCCTACTTATGGCTTAACAGAACAGTCTAAGGGCAGTTCATCGCTTATGCAAGTAATATAACGCAAGGCATCTTTTTCTCAATTTCATTGAACTTATCTTCATGAGCGCCTAACATGTCAATCTTACTTTCGTTTCAGCTTGCCTGCAATTTCATTGCACAGTGCATCTGACTACGGGCAAAATTCACATTTTTAAGGACTAGCGTTCACTTCTTTGTGCATCCTTTTCATGCAGTGGCGACCGTGGGTTACACGACCGCCCCTGGCTACTAAGGCAACTCGAGAAGGAGGAACGCCTCATGAGATTATTTTCTTTTTATAAACTTGCATTCATTTTTCTTTTAGTCTAAGCATCATATTAAAATTTTAAGCGCACGGATTACAAACAAAAGCGAATCTTAGCCCATCCTAAGGTTGCCTTTCGAGGTGACAGCGAATTTCAAAACAAACAGAGCTAGCCTAAACCCACAGATCCAAGACAGAGTGCTAACATGCGAAGCTTAAACAGGGAAATATGCTTGAAAAATTTTCAAAAAGGCCTTAACATATGCAATTATGCTGAATTTCATGACAAACACAAATACGAAGACCTCAGCAGTACATCACAGAATTTCATAGTCAGACTAGCATGCTTTCACCATATCTCAATAGATTAAACAGGGTTCCACAACAAAGCTCGACAAAGGCACAACCCACCACCCCCAACTTAAAAATTGACAATGTCCTCATTGGACCAAATATGCACAGTCAAAACAAAAGGAAAGAAAACCTTCCCTGAGTTGTGACTTAGAGGGTTGTAGGGTGCGCTTTAACCTTAGCCAATAAACCGCAAGGATGAGCCATTGTTTCACCTGAAAATTCACAACATCAGAGTAGAAATCTAAACTAATCCTAAAAGACGGTAAGTAAACAAAAAGCATATACAGTTCAAGCTCGGGTGCCTCCGAGTAGCGCAAATTTTTAGAGTCGATTGCTCGACTTTACCCAAACTCCTTTTATCCTTTTTCGTAATCAGGCTCTTGCAAGTAGGCATGATCATCAAAGTCCTCTGACATTCCCTCATGAAAGATCTTTAATCGCTGGCCATTCACTGTGTACTCCTTTTCCGTATCCAAACTTTGAATTTTAACTGCACCATAGTGATGAACATCAGTGATAATGTAAGGACCAAGCCACCTGGAACGAAGTTTACCTGGCATGAACTTCAGGCGGGAGTTGAACAAGAGGACCTTCTGACCAACTTGAAAGTGCTTTCGAACGACTCGCCTGTCGTGGAACATTTTGGTCTTTTCCTTGTAGGTCTTCGAGTTCTCATATGCATCCAGGCGAAGCTCCTCCAGTTCTTGCAATTTGAGGAGTCTTTCTTCGCCTGCCAAGTCAAAGTCCATGTTGCACTTCTTCACGGCCCAGTAAGCTTTGTGTTCGATCTCCACGGGGAGATGACAGGCTTTACCATAAACCATCCGGTAGGGAGACATCCCTATGGGGGTTTTGTAAGCCGTACGATAAGCCCACAAAGCGTCGTCCAGCCTGAGGCTCCAATCCTTCCTTCCCGGACTTACTGTTTTCTCGAGGATGCTCTTCACCTCTCGATTGGAAACCTCTGCTTGACCATTGGTCTGAGGATGATACGGGGTAGAGATTTTATGATTGACCCCATATTTCCTCATTAAGGCCTGGATCGTTTTGTTGCAGAAGTGGCTCCCCTGGTCACTTATGATGGCTCGTGGAACTCCATACCTGCTAAAAATGTTAGATTTGACAAAACTGGAAACAACATTAGCGGTATCAACTTTGGTGGCTTTAGCTTCCACCCATTTAGACACGTAGTCCACAGCCAATAAGATATAGACAAAACCAAATGAAGGGGGGAAAGGTCCCATAAAGTCCATACCCCAAACCTCAAAAATTTCACAAGTTAAAATGGGGTTTTGGAGCATTTCATTCCTACTAGTGATGGATCCTTTTCTCTGACACTGATCACAAGATTTACAAAACTCATAACAGTCCTTAAACAGTGATGGCCAGAAAAACCCACAATCTAAAATTTTTCTTGCAGTTCTATTTTGCCCAAAGTGTCCCCCGCATGCAAATTCATGGCAAAAGGTAAGGATGGACCTATGTTCAGACTTAGGGACGCATTTCCTAATAACTTGGTCAGCACAAAATTTCCATAAAACTGGCTCTTCCCAAACATATGTCTTGGCTTCGCTCTTCAGCTTAGCTCTTTGATTATATGAAAAGTCGAATGGGAACGTACCTGTGACCAAGTAGTTGACAATGTCGGCGTACCACGGTGTCTCCACACTTACCTGGAAGAGAACTTCATCAGGGAATTCATCATTCAGAGGCAAGTCCTCCTCATTACGCACAATGCGGCTCAAGTGGTCAGCAACGGTATTTTCTGATCCTTTTCTGTCCTGAACTGAGACGTCGAACTCCTGGAGTAGTAATACCCATCTGAGCAGTCTAGGCTTCGAGTCTTTCTTGTTCATCAAGTATCGAACTGCTGCATGATCAGAAAAAACAATTACTTTAGATCCAAGAATATATGGCCGAAATTTATCAAGAGCGAAAACTATGGAAAGCAGCTCCTTCTCTGTTGTTGTGTAACCGATCTGCGCGGAATTGAGCGTCCTAGAGGCATAATAAATCACATGGCTCTTCTTGTCAATCCTCTGGCCCAACACAGCGCCCACAGCATAATTGCTTGCGTCGCACATGATCTCGAAAGGAGTCCCCCACTGCGGTGGATGAATGATGGGTGCGTTGGTCAAGCACTTCTTCAGAACATCAAAGGCAAGCTTGCACTCTTTGTCAAAACAGAATGGAACATCCTTTTTCAGCAAGCTTGTCATCGGGGTCACTATCTTCGAGAAGTCTTTAATGAACCTGCGGTAGAAACCTGCGTGACCAAGAAAAGAACGTACTTCCCGAAGATTCGTGGGATAAGGTAAATCAGATATGACATCAATCTTAGCTTTATCAACCTCTATCCCCTTAGCAGACACAACGTGACCCAATACTATGCCCTGACTGGCCATGAAATGACACTTTTCAAAATTTAAAACAAGATTAGTTTCAATGCATCTTTCCATGACTCTAGACAAGTTAAACAGGCAATCTTTAAACGAACTTCCATATACAGTAAAATCATCCATAAAGACTTCGATGCATTTTTCTACAAATTCAGAAAATATGCTCATCATGCATCGCTGAAAAGTCCCTGGAGCATTACAAAGCCCAAAGGGCATTCTCCTATATGCGTAAGTTCCGAATGGACAGGTAAAAGTAGTCTTTTCTTGGTCTTCCTGGGCTATGGGAATTTGGTAAAACCCAGAAAAACCATCAAGAAAACAGAAGAATGGTTTCCCAGCTAAACGCTCCACCATTTGATCTATGAAGGGAATAGGAAAGTGGTCCTTCTTAGTCACGTCATTCAGTTTTCTAAAATCAATACACATCCTCCACCCATTTTGAACTCTCTTAGGTACTAACTCCCCCTTATCATTTCTAATAACAGTTATGCCCGTCTTTTTAGGTACAACATGAATAGGGCTAACCCATTGACTATCAGAAATGGGAAAGATAATACCTGCATCCAGGAGTTTGTGTATTTCAGACAACACTACCTCTTTCATTGCAGGGTTCAGTCTCCGCTGAGGCTCTCGGGATGGCTTTGCTCCCTCATCCAGCCGAATCTTGTGCATGCACAGCACTGGGCTCAAACCGTGCAAGTCTGCCAATGTCCATCCCATGGCTCTTTTGTTCTTTTTCAGAACCTCGACCAACTCGCCTTCTTGCTCCGATGTAAGCTCCTTGGAGATAATTACCGGAAGTGTATCCACCTCACCCAAGTACACGTACTTGAGATGACCCGGCAACTCCTTCAATTCCAACTTGGGAGCCTGCAAAAGAGATGGTAATATTTTAGTTGGCTTTTCATATGTCTCTAAAGCAAAAGTAGGTTGTTCAGACAATTCAGTCAATATGGGATCACTACTTTCAACTTTCCCAACAATTTTAGTGAAAACGAGTGGGTCATCCCCATCAACAACAGTCATGCATTCTTCTTGTTCTAAAGTATCTATAAGATCGATTTTACAGACAGAATGCACATCAGCACGTTGTTTCATTGCATCAAAAACATTAAATTCAAACACATCCCCTTCATACTCAACAGACAAGGTTCCATCATGCACATTAATTTTCGTTCTAGCGGTTTTCATGAATGGCCTACCAAGTAAAACAGAAGTGGTGGATGTGTTTTCTTCCAAATTTATCACATAAAAATCAGCAGGGAAGATTAAATCCTTAACTTTAACCAACACATCTTCAATCACCCCTAGAGGATGAATAGAAGACCTATTAGCTAACTGGATAACTATACTAGTTTCCTGCATACCTTCTAAACCGAGGCTCTTATAGACTGAGTATGGCATAACATTAATCGAAGCTCCTAAGTCTAGCATAGCGTGCTCGATTTCTCTATCTCCTATAGTACATGGCAAGAGGAACATACCTGGATCCTGGCATTTGCTTGGAATACCTTGGGTTAGCAGGGCAGAAACATTCTTGCTTACCACGACTCTTTCAGCACTTTTGGTCTTCCTCTTCATAGTGCACATCTCCTTTAGAAATTTAGCGTACCTTGGGATTTGCTGAATTGCATCAAGCAGCGGTATATTGATCCCAACCTTCCTCAATGTCTCAAGTACATCCGCGTTGTTGGCCTCTTTAGATGGCCTTGCAAGCCTACTAGGGAAAGGAGCAACGGGAGTGTAAGACTTCATAGAAATAATAGGAGGTGTTACAACAGTTTCAGAGGGTGCTTGAGAACACTTATCTGGAGATGTCTCTGAATCGTTTGGAGGACTCACGGGAGTGGGTTGAGATGGCACTTCTTTACCACTTCTGAGGTTTATAGCACTAACCCCTTCATCTTTGGATTCAATTCTACCCATTCTTTCCTTCATCTCCGTGACTTCATCTCTCAGAGACTTAATCTGTGACCTTGTCTCATTGTTAGTTTCCATGATCGATTTGAACATGCTTTCAATAGCTTTACCTGAAATAGAAGAAACATCCCGAGATGATTTTTCTTGCATCATATGAACTAAACCACATACCTGAGACACTTGTTCCTTGAGCACTTTTATGTCGGAAGACATCTTAGAATGCTCGTTTCCTCCTCCGTACTGGCGACGGTTCTCAGCTATGTTGGAGATCAACTGACGGGCTTCCGCAGGCGTTTTCTCCCAAAGGACTCCTCCACTTGCTGCATCAAGCATCTGGCGGTCATGCGTGAGCAACCCACCATAAAAGCATTCGATAAGCTCGACTTCCGCTATCAAGTGGTTCGGACATTTTTCACAGAGTTTAATGAACCTCTCCCAATATTCGTAAAATGCCTCGTCCTTTTCTTGCTCAAAATGTCGTATATCTTTTCTCACGGCTCTGGCTTTTGAAGCTGGGAAATACCTTTCCAAGAATAGACTCTGCAACTTCTCCCAAGTAGAGATGGTCCCCGATGGCAAGTAATGCAGCCAATCTCGAGCTTCACCTTTCAGGGTGAATGGAAAGGCTCTCAGGTAGAGCTGATCTTTTGTTATGTCGCCAGGCTTCATTGCGGAGCTTACTATTAGAAAATCCTTGAGATGTTTATAAGGATCTTCATCTGCTTCACCACAAAAAGAGGGTAAAAGGTTAATTGTCCCTGATTTAAGTACAAACTCACCTGAAATTTCCGGGTAGGAAATACAAGAAGGTTGGTGGCCCATAGCAAATGATGTCCATTGTCTGAGCGTTTTTGGGACTCCAATCTCACCATCAATCTCCATTTTCTCAATAAAAATTTGGCACTTCTAGCACACTTAAACAAACAGATCAAAATTGCAAATAATAAAAGAATAAACAGAATTTTTAAAGCAAAGATTAAAAGTTTACAAATCAAATTTAAATCAGGCCGAATTACACTTAGCTCCCCGGCAACGGCGCCAATTTTGGTAGCGATATTGTTGAACTATCGCCAATCATCGGGTTGTCGAGACCCGCCAAAATAAATTTATAAATGCCCGGAATCACTAAACTATTTGTAGAATAGTAGTAACGGGGTCGATCCGCAGGGAATTAAGGAATTTTGACTTAATCTTAATTAAATTTGCAAACCGTTAATATAGGTGAAATAAGGGGTAATTGTTGATTCCCGAGTAACTAAGATAGAAACAAACAAATGGAAATTTAAGCTAACGGAGTTTCCGACTCGGGACGATCGGAATAAATTTAGCATGCTTCTTGGTTCATAGGTTGATTAGTATTATGGATAAACAATTTTAACGAATGCACAGCTCGTCTAAAATTAATAAATAACTCAGACATGCTCCATGGATTTAATTAAACATAATTAATTATGCTAATTAAGCATACCGTTCGGACATTGGCGGCCAACGCTCTCCCAAGACCGAACGGTAGCAACAAGCTAACTGTGACGACTATCTAATTTGGACGCGAAACTAGTATGTCGATTTGGAATTCCAATTCGGGAAGAACGAACACCAAAAGCGTAAGGACGCCAATACGCTCAAGGTGCCATAATTCCTTGTTACTTGGCGGAAACGAGAGGCACGGCATCAAATCCTTTAACAAATGAACATGCTCAAAATCAAGGGTGCCTAGTCCTAAATCATTCAAACGTGCTCATAGATTAAGCTAAGAAGTAGAATTCAATTCAACAAAATATCTAACCAATTCAGAATTTCAATCCACAACCTCACCAAGAATTCATACTACACTTATCCTTACAATCCCGAGCCAAAAACGGTAAATCTACTCACTCATGACTTGTGTGACGTGGGACGGCTTCAAATCGAGCTTCTTAGCCCCTCCCATGGTGAAAAATGGCTGCTGGACGTCAAATCAGGCGCGGAGCTCGAGGTGGAAGATGATAATGGCGGCTAAAATCGGACAAAAAAGTTAAGTAGTCCGTCGTAGCGTCGAGACGCTAGGACAGCGTCTCGACGCTGCGCCCTAAATAATCCGCGCGCGCGCTCGGGGTGGCGTCGAGACGCTCGCACAGCGTCGAGACGCTTGTGCGGCGTCGAGCTAGCGTCGAGACGCTATCACTCGACGCTTGCTCTCGGGTTTTTCTTCAATTCAGCGCTTCAGACTTCGGAGCGTCGAGACGCTAAGGCAGCGTCTCGACGCTGGGCAGCGTCGAGCTAGCGTCGCGACGCTGTCGCTCGACGCTAGCTCTCGGGTTTTTGCATGGAATTTTGCCTTCAATTTCCCCAAAGCGCCCAAACTTCATCTCTTTGCATGGATCTTCCCGGGAAGCGTTCTTATGCCTTTAAATCGCGATATTAAGCTCCGAAACGCTCTCGAGAGCTAAGCACCGAGAACACCTACAATAATTACATAAAAGCAAGATTAAGCCAATAATAAACGTGAATTAGGGACATAATTATAGCTCCAAAATGGAGCTATCAGGAAGATCACACCAGCATCTAACCATTTAATTATTTCTTTCTTAACTACCTCTTTTATAGAGGGATTCAGCCTACGTTGGTGATCTACTCTAGGTGTATGTTCTTCCTCTAGTATAATCTTATGCATGCAATAAGAAGGGCTAATGCCTCTAATATCAGCAATAGTCCATGCAATAGCCTTCCTATGTTGCTTAAGTAGTAAAATCAGTTCAACCTCATGCTTTTCACTTAATTTAGAGGAAATAATTACAGGCAAGGTTTCATTATTTCCTAGATATGCATACTTGAGGTGAGTGGGGAGAGGTTTCAATTCTAATACAGGTGGATGCTCAATGGATGGTTTTAATGGATTCAAAGATTTTTCAGTCAAGTCAATATTCATACAAACATGCTGAGGGTTATTTACAGATATGTCCATTATCTCAGCTATGTTTAAGTTAGTTAATTCTAATCCTACATATTCATTAGCATGCTTGGTTAATAATACATGCTCCAATTGTTCTTCCATTAAAGAATCTACAACGTCCATGCTAGCACAGGATTCAAGGTCAGAGGGGTACCTTAAAGCTTTATACACACTAAATTTCACCTCTTCATCATGAACACTCTTAGTGAGCTCACCTTTTTGGACGTCGATCAGGGCCCTACCTGTGGCAAGAAACGGTCTGCCTAATAGGATGGGGACCTCCTTGTCTGCTTCATAATCCAGGATAATGAAATCTGCAAGGAAAATAAATTTGTCAACTTTCACTAGAATATCCTCAATCTTACCTTCAGGGTATGCGATGGATCTGTCTGCTAGTTGTAAAGTGACAGTGGTTGGACGTGCTTCTCCTATTCCCAACTGGCGGAATAGTGATAGGGGCATGAGGTTTATGCTGGCGCCCAGGTCACAAAGCGCTCTGCCCACGTGCTTGCCTCCTAGCTCTACAGGTAAGGTGAAGGAACCAGGATCCTTCTCCTTCTTGGGTAGCTTGTTCTGGAGTATGACACTGCACTCCTCAGTGAGGTTTACTGTTTCAAACTCACCAATTATTTTTTTGTTAGTAATAATATCTTTCAAAAACTTTACATAGGAAGGCATAGACTGTAAAACTTCTACAAAAGGAATGTTGACATGCACTTGCTTAAGAATTTCTAAAAATTTATTAAAATGCACTTCCTGTTCCTGCTTCTTCTTAAGCCTTCGAGGATATGGAGGTGGTGGCACATATGCAGGCACGTCAGGTCGCCTTAGGATAGGTGGAGGCCTTGGAATTTCTTCTATCTCCTCAATAATCGGCTCCAACCTGGCTCCTGATGTGCTTGTAGATGGTGGACCTTGGTTTGGCAGAGACTCCAGTGGAGCACTAGACTCAGTGTTCTCTACTCTCTTTGGTGTGTCCTTTGTGTTGCTCACCAATGGTCTACCACTTCTAAGTTCAATTGCTTGAACTTGCTCTTTACCATCTCTCCTTGGCACCTCGGTGTCAGCAGGGAGTCTACCTTGGGGCCTACTCTTGAGTTCATTGGCTAATTGGCCTATTTGGTTCTCTAGGCTCCTAAGAGTGGCTTGCTGACTCTGCAAAGTGGCATCATTCTTGGCTATGTATTCCTTGAGTAAGTTTTCTACAGAAGATCCTACAGGTTGATTGTATGGTTTTTGATACATGGATTGGTTATGTTGGGGAGTGAAACCAGGTGTTCCACTCGGTCTAGGTTGGTTAGGAGCTTGGTTAGCATTCTGTTGGCCACCCCATGACAGGTTTGGGTGGTTCCTCCAACCAGGATTGTAAGTATTGGAATAGGGGTTGTTCCTAGGCTACTGCTGGCTTCCAACATAGCAGACTGAGGCTGGATTCCAGGGGCAGTATTCATACAGGTGCCCTTCCCCACAGAATCCACATACAAGTGTCTCACCTTGACTTGGTTGGGTGCCCATTGACATGGCGGTAGCGGTGTTGACACTTGCTTGGAGATTTGTTTGAGCCATTTGCTTAACTAGGCTGGTCAGGGCATTTATTTGGCTGCTCATTGCACTTAGAGCATCCTTGTCTTGAGCTCTAGTTGGCTCAACCGGATCGTCTGACCACCTACAGTGAGATGCTGAGATCTTCTCCAAGATCTCATAGGCTTCGTTGTAACTCTTGGACAACATGGAACCACCAGCAGATGAATTTAAGACTTGTCTAGTGCTGGGGTTGCATCCTTTGAAAAAGACCTCTATTTGGATACACCATGGAATGCCATGGTGTGGACATTTAAGAAGAAGATCTTTAAACCTTGTCCAAGCTTCGTGAAGAGACTCATTTTCAGCTTGTTTGAATTTAACTATGTCATCACGAAAGGTAGAATTCCTATCAGGTGGGAAGTATTTGACTAGGAATTTCTCTGCTAAGTCTGTCCAATTAAGGACAGATCCAGAGGGTAATGAGTTTAACCACGTTTTGGCTTTGCCCCTCAAAGAGTAAGGGAACAGGTATAGCCTCAAGGCTTCTTGGGAAACTCCAGGGATGATGAATGTATCACTAACTCCTAAGAAGTTTCTAAGATGGTTGTGGGGATCCTCATTTTCCACTCCAAAGAATTGTCCCACAGTGGACAACATTTGGAACATCACTGGCTTTAACTCGAATGAGTTGGCAGTGATTTCAGGACGGATTATGCTGGGGTTCAGCTCCCCAGGCATAGGTACTAGGTATGAGAGAATGGCACTATTCTTATCATTCGCTATTTCGATGGGATTGCGAGTGATAGGTACCGGATTTGGAACTATTCCAGCCATTTCTTCTTGAGACAATTGCGGAGGAATTGCGGTTCCCGCAATTATTTGAGGTAAATGGGGTTGTTTAAATAGACGTTTCTTAGCTCTATTTCTGGCCCTAAGTAATCTCTCAGGCTCAGGATTGAACTCTAGATCACTACTTGAAGGCTCACTCATAAACTAACCCAATAGTACCTGCAAAAGAAATGAAACAGATCAGCTTCAATAGGCAATAAACTTGGTGTTTCAAACTTAACAAACTTCGTTTTCACTTGAATAAATCCCCGGCAGCGGCGCCAAAAACTTGTTGCGTGCTCAATGTGTTAAAATAATTAGGCAATAAGATAGATAGAGCACTCAGAACATGCAAGCATACATGATCTTATAGCAAGTAGTAAGTATTTGTTCATTCGTTTTCCCACAGAGATTTATTATAAGCTATTCATGAAGTGTAAAGTTAAGAAAGAAGGGATGGATTTGATGGGGTAAAATTGGTTTTAAATTGTCTATTTCCTACTGAATACGTAGAGGGTAGCAACATAAACAAATGCAAGTCAAAGTTAAACTCAAATGAAAAGAGACGAGAGTAATAAACGAAGACAAAAACAGCTAGACAGAATTGTAACTTAAGCAGAATTGCGGAAACAACAATTCTACCGCAATTTTAACAACAGCGAAAGTGTGTAAAATGGAGAAACAAGGGCTACTAACGACTCCTTTATAGGCTTTTTCATACGATTCTCAAGCATTGGATCAACTCTCTATGCATCAAACTCACTCAATCTCATGTATCGTCCGATTCCATGCATTAGATTCTTTAGTTTACTCATGTCCAAGTAAGGTCTAAAACATCTTGTTAAAGCAGAAAGTTATGGTTTGTACTAGGAAAACGCCTATTCCTAGGTCGTTTTCTGGCTACCTTGAAAGGCTAGCATGAGTGTATGACTCTGAACTCTTACTCCTTCCAGAGGTTAGGAGTTCTTTGGACAAAATGGATGGCCAATCGAAATTGCCCGTGGGATGAAGGTTACATACAATCAATGCTTCGAGAGCTATCCTACATGCTTGGTTCACGTTTTTTAGCCTATAGTGTTGTCATTAGCATGCCCCTAAGTGACTTAGTTACTCATGGATATAGGGAGAACAGAAAGAAGAGATAAAATAGACATGCTTAGAAGAGAAATGAAGACAAACAGTAAGGGAAAAATAGCCACAGCAAAGCGAAGAAACTGTGAAATGGAGAATTGTGCTTTGATTACTTGATTGTTTGAATGAACAAAAAGGGAAGCTTAAAGTAAATAAAGTAAAGACAGACAGCAACGAAATGAAATGATCTAGCTATTAGAAGAGAAACAGCAACTAAACAGAACTGAAATTTAGAATTGAAAGACAGAAAGCAGTAAATGATGCTTGAAAGCCTCGTCGCAACCGCCTCGGCTGAAGGGGATGAAAGAATAGCTTTGCTTGGATGAATCCAATCGGGAGAGAAGATGAATCTTCTCTCCTTCCTATCAGATTGTCGATTCCAACAGCTGAGACTCTCACACCAACAGACGGCAAAGGAAAACACGAAGAAAGATGGAGCTGCGAGAAGACTTAATCTACGCTTTCGGATGATGATTGAACCCTCGACTTTGACCCCTATTTATAGTAGTCTGCACGTGCATTTGGGCCAAGAAGAACCATCAATCTTCAACGTCGTATTTCAGAATGGATGGAGGAGAAAGAACGAATCCCTGAAATAACGGAAATTAACAGAAAAAGATCAGTCAACTTACGGTTTTCACTTGAAACATTGCGGTTTCAGCAATGTTTCCGCAATGCTGTCGCAATGCTTGTTTTTCATTCTTTTCCTTCGGTTTTCAACCCTTTTCTTTTCTATTGTACATAAGTCCTAATTTAGCTACCTTCTTCTAAATCTCATATTTAAGCATAGGTTTAGGCTAAATGCTATCAAAAACACCTAAGAGTGAACATCTTTCTAAGATAACTAAGTCCGAAAAAGGTCACTTTTGGAGACGTAACAATGACCTAAAATCAGCAAAAACAGACTTAAATACCCAAAACTGCGTCAGACTAGCGCCTAGGCGCTGCGGGCGCGCGCGCACAGAATCGGGACAGTGCCTAGGCGCTGACCTCTCTAGAAAATTTACAAATCGACATTTTTGTTGACTTTTAATGACGGGCTTTTGTTGACTTTTAATGACGGGCATTTTGAGTCAAGGCTAGGGCGTGCGGGCGCGGGGCGAGGAGTTTTAATGACGGGCGTGGCGCGCGGGGCGAGGCGAGCGTCTGTGAGCTTTGATGACGGGCGAGGGCGCGTCTGAGGCCTTTAATGACGGGCGCTCGGGCGCGTCTGGGCCTGATGCCTCCGTTGGGCGCTGACCTCTCGGGTCTTAGCCCATTTTTGGGTCGTTTTGGCTCCCGAGCTCCTTTTGGCCTATCTTCTTGACCCGAACACTTCCCGAAACCTCTAAAATGACCGATTTAGCCCCGAAAATCATAAATGGACTTTCCGAGCTCTCTGCCACGAAAAAATACCTATAATAAGGCAATTTAACTAAATTAAGCATGACATTTAGCTAGATTTGAGGCTATAATTATAGCTCTATTTTAGAGCTATCAAGTAGCATTGAGGACAATGCTATCTTCTGAAGTTGAGGGTGGATGTTGTGGATTTCCATGTGTAGTTTGTTGAGCACTGCTTATTTTGAATTTGAAGTGCTTGGGACTCTGTTTATTGCTTTCTAATTATGATGATCTAGGAAGTGTCTTTTTGGAATCTGAGCATTTGCATAATCTAGTTTTTGCATGATGTTGTTTTGCATTTATTAGGTTCATGTCAAAAATTTTAAATTTTTTTTCTGTTGCTCCCTTGCATCTATCGAGCACTTAGCAACCTCATCTTAGAATCCGTAGGCTTAGTTTGATCGTATGTTGCGTTAATTCTTGTTGTCGCCCCGAAAGGCACCCCTAGGGTAGCTTGTTGCATGAGAGTTAGTGGTCAATTAATCGAGTTAGAATTTGCTAAGCCTAAATAAAAAAAAAATAGAAAAAGCATGTTAGCTAGAAAATTCTCTCGAGGCGCTCCTTCTTCTTATTGGTACCCAAGAAGTGAGCGTTAATCCTTAAAAACGTGAAGTTTAATGCATGAATTTGACGTGTTAGGCAACTCGATATTGAAAAGAAAAAGAAAATAAAGTTGGGTTCAAAGAACCTTAACAAAAAGTACAAAGTACTCAAGAAGAAAAAAGAATGAGAAAACGTTTAGGTCTCTTAATTTATTACTCTCTCTTGTGTAGGTGTTGCGTGCTCAGTGTGTATGTAATTTAGATGCGAAGAGCACTCAGATCATGCAAGTATACATGGTCTGCAGCAAGTGATAAGTATATTTTATATCGTTTTCCCACAGAGATTTAATTAAGTTTATGCTAAGTACAGATTGATTGAAGGAAAATGTAACCGGTGACGAAATGTTGTTGGTTGGATTTTGGTTTGAGGTACAATACTATAAAAGATGCAAGAAGGATGTAAACAACAATGCAAAGCGAGCAAAATAGGTAAAGTTATAATGTGGAAAAGTAAGATTGCGGATCTCGCAATCTTTTCGCAATAATCTCGCAATGGATTAAAAGCTACTGAAAAAGACTAAGGCAAAGGCAGAAATTGTTATTGCGGCTCTCGCAATAATCTCGCAATAAATTCACAACGATTTAAAAACTAAAGTAAGATAACAAGGTCGGCTTAAGAGTCCTCTATAGGCATTTATCTATGATCAATCAGCAGCAAATTAACATATCATGCATCGTCTCAGCTAGGTCTCATGCATCTTTCGATTACATGCATTAGATCTTTAGTTTTACTCATATCCAAACAAGACTTAAAACCTATTTATACACACATGCCAACAAACGTGCTAGGAGAATGCCTATTCCTAGGCCACTCTCTGGTTACCATGAAAGGTTAACATGAATGGATGACTCTGAATTCTTACTCCTTCCAGAGGTTAGGAACTCTTTAGACAAAATGGATGGCCAGTCGAAATCGCCCATGGGATGAAGATCACATACATTCAATGCACTCATGCTACTTTACATGTTGAATTCACATATTTTTATCCTATAGATTCATCCTTAGCAAACCTCTATTGGATTAGTTACTCATGGTGTTCGAAGAACTAAAGGGAATGAATTGACTAAACATCAAATGAAGAACTCAACAAATTGATTAAGGGAAGGCAGAATGTAGAATTCAGTAAAACCAATTGATTACTCTTGTAAGAAAGCAATTCATATCATAATTCGTGAACAAAAATATGTCAATCCGAAAGCAACAATGAAAGGAAGAAGCAGTAACTGATTCAGAACAACATTTAGAGGAAAGCAGAAAGTAATTAGGAAGCTGTAAAGGAAAACAATAGAGGAAAGCAGTAAGGTGCGTAGGATCCTTCAAGTCGTGAATCGCCTCGGATGAAGGGGAAGATTAGCTGATTTTGGGGATAGTTTCGATCAAAAGAGAAGAAAGATCTTCTCTTCTTCCTCTCGATTTATCAACACCAAAAGCTTGTTTCTTCGATCCAACAAACGAGGGAGAAGTTTTGTCTGCAAGTTTCTTCACGATCGGGCTCTCCTTGCACTCCGATTGATTGCTTTTTCCATCGCCATTCAGCTCTTTTTATAGCCTCTACAGGTACCTTCAGCCGTGGATCTCCATCCATTCTGGAGTAACAGCCTCCCACGTGGCAGCAGTAGAAAGGTTAGGCGGCTGGACAATCGCAACAACGACGACTGACGGTTGGAAAAATGCAGCAAAAGAAGACTGGCGTTGCGGTTTCCTTGCGAGGGCCGCAATGCTCTGTTTTGGTTGATTCCATTGCGTGTCCGCAATATTTCCGCAATGCACCTGCAATGTACAATTTAGCTCTATTTTCACCATTTTGCATCCTTTTTCGTTCCTTTTCCAAATAAGCCTTAAATTAGCATCATTTCTCAAATTCTCACTTTTAAGCACACATTAAGCTAACTTCTAACAAAAGCACTCAAGAATTTACATGATTTTTTAGGTAATTAAAGCCCTAAATAATGCACTTTTGGAGAGGTAACACACCCCCAAACTTGAGTTATTGCTCGTCTTCGAGCAATATAAAGGCTTACTTTCTCTCTAATTAGCTGCTAACTCTTGTCTTTTAAACTCTACCTAACTGATTTGCTGACTCCCCTAGGTTTACTGTCAAAGGCATTGCTGTCCTGTGACACTCTCCTAGGCTAAAACTAACTTCATATTTTGTCTATTCTGATTTCCCTTGCCTTTAAAACCTTCTGTTTTTACTAACTTCCCATCTTTTGGTTTATCTGCCTATATCATTGAGCACATTGTGCAGTCATCCCTAAGCTTTCAAACTCTCCCTAGTTTTAACTCAGACTCAGTACATGCTTCTAATGTTTTTATTTTTGAACTACCTAGGAATCCTTAGAGTCATGCCAGCCTTAGAACACACAAGTATCAGAGTACAATCCATAGAACAGACTAAGCCCTGGCATCACTATGTTGGATAGACACTCATCTCCCTCGACAGCCTTCTGGCTACAGCCCTGTGCTTAGCTAACTTAGGATCAGAGTTCAGTTTCACAGGACATCTAAGCACCTAGGCTGCAACTTTCTGGCACCCATTCTTCTTCTTTTTATTTTTCTTCTGGCAAAGTCTTCTCTTTGAATTGCCTTTTGATGCAGTGCCACTTGTGGGTTACACAAATGGCCCTGATTACTCAGCATCCTTAGAGGAAGACAATGCCCCTTTTCTTTTCCTTTGCTTTCTTTTTTTTTTCAATTTTTTTTTTTTAAAAAGAACCATGTCTTTTTTCAAGGGAGAGAGGAGTGTTCCTAGGACTAGAGGCTGCCTCCCCTAAACTTAAACTTCTCATTGTCCCCAATGAGAGTCTGAGGTGGCACACCCCCAAACTTATCTTAGAAGCATCTAGTCTAAATAAAAACCAGACAGATTTTAAAACTCCTAGGGATAGAATGACCCTCACAGTTCTGATAACTCATCAGCAGAAATTTACTAAAATCAAAATTGTAAGGTCTAACTGAGGCACATGCTCAGCATTTTATGAAACTAATTAAACTTAACAAGAGTGTACTCGACACTCATCCAGCATGCTCAATAGACAGACTACCTAATGACATCAGTAATGCAGTCAAATAGTGAGAATTAAAGACAAACAGACCAGCAGAAAGTCATATACAACATGCTTAAATGAACAAAATATTGCGGTGTCCGCAAAGAAATCGCAATGATACTAACATAGCAGATTTAACCATGATCAAAGCTCCTAACATGCACTAATCCATTTGCGAACAACTACAGGCAACAAAAAAAACTATCTAAGCTAACTAATCATACGAAGTTAAACTAAACTAAGCTACTCTAACTCTAGCTAAATAAGGAAATCAAAACATAACAACAATTGATATTGGGGGGGGGGGGGGGGGGGGGTAACTGGTTACAGAAAAGCAGGTTTTTGAGAGGGATAAGAAATACTCCCTCGAATGCCATCAGTCTGTGGCATTCCTTCATCCGTCCTTGTCCTCTTCATCACTTCTCTCGCTCGGAGGCATCCAGGGGCTCAACAATCCAGTTGGAAACGTAGGGAATTTGCACCGTAGGTGTTCAGCTAGTTCCTGGTCTCTTGCTTGGGAGTACAGCCCATTGGGCTAATTTCCTTTGTAAGTCCATCAAGCAGGCCATGGACAATGATTGTGCAGCCGCAAGTCTATCCAGCTCGAACTCCATATTGCCTCTCCTCCTCATCTTCAGGTCTCTGGGCAGCTCAAGGTGGCCAGCATAGGCCAATTGCTTCTCCTCTATCGTCACAGGCACCCCTGCGCGCAAGCATAACTTAGTATTAGTGTTAGGGAAAAAGAGTCTGCCCTTACCTTTCTTGGAGCATTCGGCGATCGAGGCTGCTATGATCTCACCCACGTCAATAGTGAGTCCCTTCATGATTGCATAAACCAGCAGCGATCTCCCTTGATTGATGGTCGTCTCGTGCGTGATGGGGGATATTCTTCTCCGAATTAGGGAGAACCAAATGGCCGCCTTGTCTTTGAGGGTTGCACTCATCAGTGTGTGCTTCCCGTGCTTCGAGACTGCCCATGCTGCCTCTGGTTTTCCTATCATATTCAGCGCCTCCTCCAAGATTACCTCTGAGGGTGAAGCCACGATCTTTGAATAATATTCAGAACTCTTATGTTCCTTGAGAGCATAAACCTTGTTGATCGCCTCAGCAGAGAAGTCAACATCCACGCCCCTCACCATCGAATAACAGCCTTCAGGGTGAGTGAGGTTGGTGTAGAAGTCATAAACTATGTCCGAGTAGGCCTGAATTGGAGGTCTACACAACTCTTCCCAGCCGTGGTTTGTGATTCCTGCGCGCAAGAATTGCGGCAGGTCCGAAAGAGAGTCTAGAAATTCTCTCTCGTGGAGGAGTTCCCTTTTCATTAGTTCCACGCCCCTGGCCTCTGCATCCTTGGATATATACCTCTCAGCTAGAGGCTCATCTTCTTGGAACATTTTTCTCTTCCCCTTATCCTTTCTCTTGGCTGCTTCAACAACCTCAGTCTTCATCTTCTTAATAGAGGGTTCGGCTTCAGCCCTCTTCTTTTTAGCTTTCTTGGCAGGCTTTGGCCGTTTTGCCTTCACAATTACACGGGCCCTCTTCTTGAGCCTCGCTTTGGCAGCCAATTGCTGGATGCATTCATCCAGCGTGTCATCCATTGAATCTCTGCTCTCATTCTCCACAGGACTGTCAAGATTGACATCCCTGAAGGGAGAGATTACCTCCTCTTTTTCATCCGCATCACCCATTGATGCAGAGTCTGGTTGTCCTATAGGGGGGACTTCAGGTTCCGATGGTTGTTGAGTGGGATCAGGGCTTTGCATGGCCGTCTCCATCGATGGTTCGCCACTGGTAAAGCTTTCCTCACCCACGGATTTCCGAATTCTGGTCTTTGGAGCTTCTAGGGCAATCTTCCACTTCTTTTTAGGGAACTGCGTTGGATCAGAGCTGTTTGCAGCCTCAGTTGTTGCAACCTTCCACTTCCTCTTCACAGGGAGCTTCGGAGGTCTAGAGGGTTTTACAGCCTCAACGTTTGCTAAAGACAGTAACACATCTCGTACCAAGGCAGCATCCTCTGTGATTGGGGATGTCTTTTTGGGAGTGGATCTTTCAGCTCGCGTTGACACCATGGTTGTTTCTTGAAGGTGGAGCTTTGAGAAATTTTGAGGAAGGAGAGATCTGATTTGTGAATTCGAGGGTTTGAGAATCGTAAATGGAAAATGATCAACAGCCCTTCCTATTTATAAAGGGTTGCGCACTAACGGCTATATTATTGCGAACTCCGCAATATTTCCGCAACGCTTCGAATCTCATCAAATCTTTGGAAATGTAACCGTTGGGATTTTTATCCTTGATTGCTGTTTGTTTGCAAGATTCTAACAAACTAAATCTTTGATTTTCCAAGATTTCTCCCTTCATCTTCTCCTTGCCTCTTGATTGTTCACCCTTATTTGTCGTTAAGATTTCCAATTACCATGCTTCTAATCACATTAAAAACAAACTTAATTAGTACTAGCAAATTAAAATTACTTCAAACAAATAGAAACAGTAAATAAAGATATCTATTCCATAATCCTTCGATGGTTGAGCATAACGATAATTCCATTAAATGCCCTTGCTCATCTTCTTTTGCTTGACTTTCAAGCTTCAGACAAGAGGAATGCCGAGAGTGTTCTCACATCTCCTTCCTCATAGTAGTGCTTCAATCTAGCACCATTCACCACAAACGGTTGGCCTCGTTCCAAATTTTGGATTTCAATTGCACCATGAACAAACACCTTAGTGATCACAAATGGACCAGACCAACGAGATTTTAATTTGCCAGGAAACAATTTCAATCGTGAGTTAAACAATAGAACACGCTGGCCCTTTTTGAAGTCCTTAATCCTAAGTCTACTATCATGCCAAATTTTAGTATTTTCCTTATACATTTTAGCATTCTCGTATGACATGTGTCTTAGTTCATCCAATTCATGCAATTGCAGAGACCGCAATGTTCCCGCATCGGTTACGCAAAAATTTAACTCCTTTAAAGCCCAAAAGGCTTTGTTTTCTAATTCAAGGGGGAGATGGCATGCTTTTCCATATACTAACCTATAAGGAGACATTCCTAAAGGTGTTTTATATGCAGTTCTATAAGCCCATAGTGCATCATCTAATTTAAAAGACCAATCATTTCTATTTGGTTTTACAACTTTTTCAAGTATACTTTTGATCTCTCTATTAGAAATTTCAGCTTGCCCATTTGAATGGGGATGATAGGGTGTTGCCACCCTATGTCTAACATTATTGTTGCGTGATTTATTGCGTACCGCAAGTGTACGGGTCAAGTTTTAATATAGTGATTTAAGTAAAGAGTATCGTCCACAGGATTGGTTTTCAAGATCAATTGAATACCATAGGTACTAACCACAAATTCTATTTAGATTAAAAAGACTTTGAAGTGAGTGAAAAATAAATGACTGAAAAGTAATGGGAAACCTTTAGGAGAGAAAACCTAGGGAATTGATTTCATCGAATAGATTCATGCTTAATTAATCTATTAATCCAAAAATAGTCATGCAAACAATTATAAGCCAAGAAGTATAAAACTCATAAAAGACTCACTAGAGCTCTATTAATTCTCTTCCCTTAATATAAAACCAACATGTCTGTCTAGTTTTAATAGAAAAGAAAGGCATTAAGCAACTTCTATTTTCGGCTTCTAAGAGAATTCTTCATTTTCATGCAAGAATTTACAAGTAGTCAAGTGTTTGAGTTCTACTCTAAAATCTACTCTTCCAAGCTAGAATTAAAGCAATCAACAATTTATACTTTGGCCAAAAGATAAAATCATTAAGGAAACAAACACAAGAACAATTGTTGCAATATGAAGAACATTAGATTAATCAAACATGAAAACTAAAACGATTACATCAATCCCCTAAGTAAAAGTCTAGCTACTCATAATCACTAAAATCATGCTTAGACAATGTTTAGAATCCATAAAATAAACAATAAAATCAAAGGTAAAAGGAGAAAAAACTCTTGTTGGGTGCCAAGCCTCGTTCTCGATGTGATATGCACGTTCCCGAGCCTCTGAATCTCTTCCTCAGCTCTCTAGAGTGTCCCTCACGCCTTTCCAATGAGTGTATTTCGAAATTAGGGTTGAAATCTCCCAAAAATTGGCCTCCCCCCTCGAATGGAGAAAAATATGCATTTATAGAAAAAATCGTCATAGCGTCTCGACGCTAGGGGTAGCGTCTCGACGCTGCCCTTTAAAAACGCGTGAAAACTGATATGGAAAGCCAGCGTCGAGCATAGCGTTGAGACGCTATAGCTCGACGCTACAGGTATATGTATTACAAATGCGGAATGTATATCAATATCAGCTGAGTGGTGTGGTGGTCTGGGTGGTCCATGGGCGAGTTGTTTGCACGCGCGCGCCTGGGTTCGAGGTTGGGGCTGTACATCATTTATTTTTATTTCCTCTGAGAGGGATTAGAGCGTCGAGACGCTGTCCCTTCGGGAAAAATGGCTTGAAAACTCATTTTGGAGCGTCACGCTATCCCCTCGGCATTTTTGGCTTGATTTCTTCTTTTTCTTGGCTCTTGGTCATCAAAGTTCATATTTTAAGCTAATTTTTCATGCCATAACTTCTAAAAAGCTCCGGTTTGCTCCAAATGCTCGAAATCTACAATTCAGATAAATAATATCATTAAAACGTTCATTTAAACTCCAAAACTAGCATAATAACGGCTCTAAAGATAACCCATTTAGTGTGCTATTAAACACCCCCAAACTTAAGTTTTTGCTAGTCCTCAAGCAAAATAAAACACACCAATAAATGAATTAATGAATGCATGCTCGTGACTCGAACCTCAGTGTTCTTAAGACAAATAAACCACAAAAGAAGGCATATTAAACCACGACCTATCAACAATAAATTTTAAAAATCAAAACATTTTATCTTTTGCATGTGTGCTCACTTTTCTTCCCTTAATATATATGAATACCAATAAAACTAAACATACATCAATAACTTGAGTCATAATGACAATCAGGAGATTAAGCAATCATAGACTTCAATTTTATAACAAAAAACTCAAGCATCTCATAAAATTACTAAAAGCGAATGCACAAGACTTAATACCCTCACATAGAATCACTCAAAACACTCAACTGTTTAGGGTATATCAAAGATAAACGCTCAAACCAAAACATAAGAGACATTTACCATATGCTTGCTAATATATCACATCTTCATCATCGATGAATTATATTGAATGTAAAACTTCAAGGGTCTTGCTTTGGTTGTAATTGGGCTTAGGTAAAGGTAGATGGATGAATATTTTAAGCTACTAGGTTGGAAGAATTATAAGACTTTACCACATAAAACTTTCTTTTCTTTTTTCTTTTCTCAATTTTTCTTTTTCTCTTTTCTTCTTCTTTAAAAGAAGCTAATGGAATGAAGGCTTCTTTTTTAATATTCTATTAACACCATTCAACTTTCTCCTTTGGATGAATTGACACATCCTGTGGTAAGCACTTATAAACCTTCAATTAAGGGTTCAAAGAAAGAAAAACAACAAGAGAATGGGTATAAGGCTTGTTATGTGGTAATATTCCAATGAAAAGGCCTAAGGCTCAAAATTTGGCTTTCTAAGGATTATACCAAGGTAGGCCATTTGAGAAAGCTAAAATTGGTTTGACCTAAATGCCCTTGTGAAATTAAAACATTCAAGTCAAATTCAGAGATTCCAGACATGCATAACAAAGCAAGTTCTAGAAATATCAATCATGCATGGCAATCACTCAATTTAAGAAAATAGAGCACCGTGTTAAGAGGTGCTTATTGGCTCAAAAGCTCACAGAAAAGCATGGTATTTTGGTATCAAATCCTATGCATTCTTCATTTAGCAACAAAAAATGAGACACTATCATATAACTTTTCAAAGAAAAATCTAATCATGCGTATCTCCTTTATGCATTAAAACTCAAACTAAAGATGCATCCTTAGCTTACAAAGTACTCAAACATATCAAAAGAGACTATAAAATAAAATTTTCTCCGTTAACCGACATGGTCTCATAGTCCAACTAAAATAGAATATCAAACTTTAGAACACTTCCTAGGTTGTCCTAATCATGAGCAATGCAACAAAGATTCAACCATGAAGATCATGCTAAAAAAATATAAAATTCACCTAAAACATGCATAGTTCCACCCCCAAACTTAAAACATACATTGTCCTCAATGTATAGTCAATAATATGCAAAGGACAAGAAAAAATAGATAGGGGATTTGGAAACTTCCCTCAAATGCAAGTGAATCCAATCTTTTGAGATGTGGAGAAAAAATTGTTGATCAGGCTCCTAAAGAAAAAAGTAAAGAAATATAAGGACAACATCACGCCACAAAAGAATTAAACAAAAGAAAACAAATAAAACAAACTAAAAACTCAAAAATAAACTTGGGTTGCCTCCCAAAAGCGCTTTGTTTAACGTCTTTGGCTAGACGAGGCTCATTAAATGTATCATGGTGATCGCTTGCCCATGTGTTTCACCTCCACCTATTTCACCTGCTCATTCTCATTGTCTAAATTTAATTTATCTAAAATATCAGAATTTGCCACAAATTTCTCAAACTCATTAGTAATGGAATCAATCATGTCCACACGAAAACAATCACTTTCTTCTTCATGGAATCTCATAGAGTTATAAATATTGAAAGTTACCTCTTCGTCGTTCAATCTTAGAGAAAGTTTACCCTGTTGTACATCGATTAAAGCTCGTCCAGTGGCTAAGAAAGGTCTTCCCAAAATTATTGGGACTTCACTGTCTTCTTCCATGTCTAGCACTACAAAATCAACAGGGAAGATAAACTTGTCAACCTTAACCAATACATCTTCTACAATACCTCTAGGATATGTGATAGATCGATCAGCTATGGTAGGTTGCACCTCCCCCAAACCTAGTTTCTTGTATACAGATAAAGGCATCAAGTTAATGCTAGCTCCTAAATCACATAAAGCTTTATAAGGAGAAGAAGAATTTCCCATAATACAAGGGATAGTAAAACTTCCTGGATCTTTTAATTTCTGAGGCAATTTTCTCTGAATGATGACACTGCATTCCTCATTAAGGTTGATTGTCTCGTAGGCCTCCAGTTTCTTCTTGTTGGACATGATGTCTTTCATGAATTTTGCATAATGTGGCATTTGAGCAAGAGCATCTGCAAACGGGATATTAATATGAAGCTTTTTAAATATGTCTAAAAATTTAGAAAATTGAGATTCAAGCTTTTTCTTTTTAAACCGCTGAGGATAAGGAATAGAGTTAGGAACAAAAAGAACAGAAGACTTAGTAGATTGTTCAGCTTCAGGTGATGCAGTAGTCTTCTTTTGTTCTTCCTCAACCTGAATAAACACATTAGTAGATGGCTCTAAAGTGAACACTTTTTCAGTAGACTTCGCAACAGGTTCTTTTGCAATCTCATCCACCATCCTTCCACTTCTTAATGTGATAGCCTTGCAAGCTTTGCATTGCTCCCTTGGGTTTACCTCAGTGTCACTAGGATATTTACCTTTATGGAGACTATTAATAGATGTGGCCATCTGACTCATTTGTACCTCCAAATTCTTTATGGCCGCTCCCTGACTAGTCATTGTGCTTTTCATTTTGTTGGCTCTATTTCTTGATTCTGTAACGAATGCTCCAACCAATTCTTCAAGGGATGACTTCTTTTCAGGCTGTTGAGAAGTGGATGCAAAACCTGGTGGAGGCTGCAAAATATTCTTAGTATTAGCATAGGAAAAATTCTCATGATTTCTCAAACCTGGATGGTAGTGAGTAGGAAGATTATTTTGCATTTGTTGGCCTCCATAGTTGAAATTTCTATTGTTCACATATTGAGCCTGTTCCAAGTTGTATTCCTCACCAAATGGAGGGGTATGAGATGCTGCTAAGGCTGCAATAGATTGAGTGACACCTATTCCTGCAAGTTTGTTCATTGCATTAGTAAGAGATGCAATTTGAGCCTTAAGGGAACTTACCTCATCCACCTCATGGAGGCCAGCTACTGTTTTATAATTAGAGCGTTCATTTGGGCCAATGATAGCTCGTATTTTCCATCTCCTCTAATAGTGTACGAGCTCCATCTACAGTTTTCTTCAGGATAGTTCCTCCTGATGCTGCATCTACAATTGTCTTAGTTTGTCTTGTGAGTCCATTGTTAAAAAATTGAATTTGTAGCCAGTCTGGATACCCATGCTCAGACACTTCCTTATTAGTTCCTTGTACCACTCCCATGCTTCAAACAATTGTTCACCCTCATTTTGTCTGAAGGTTCCTATCTCAGTTCTAAGCTTGGCAGACTTAGCAGGTGAGAAAAATTTAGTTAAAAATGAATGTGCCAACTCCTCCCAAGTGGTGTTGCTTCCTGGTTGTAATGATTCTAGCCAATCAATTGCTTTTTCCTGTAAAGAAAAAGGAAAAAGGCGTAAGCGAATTGCATCAGTAGAAACACCATTAAACTTTACCGTGCTAGAAATTTCTAAGAATTTCTTCAAATGGGAATTGGGATCTTCAGTAGGACGACCCCTGAATGCATTGTTCATGGCCATTTGAATCAGTCCTGTCTTCAACTCAAAATTGTTGGCATCCATATGTGTGAGGACTATCCCAGATTGATTAATGTCAAATGTGGGCTGGAAATAGTCCATAATGGCCTTGTTCTCCTGTACGACCATATTTGGTTGTGCCATTGATTTTTCCCTCTCTTTATGGATTTTTCGATTTCTCTTGCAGGTCTTTTCTATCTCAAGATCGAAGGGAAGTAAGGAAACTCCCTTGTCATTTCGCATAAACTGAAACACGAACCTGACAAGAAAAACACAAATAACAGAAAATTAATAAAAAATAAAAACAATCTAAAGTAAGATTTGTTGAATTCTCCACAATATCAATTGATCTAAATATGTCAACCCCCGACAACGGCGCCAAAAGCTTGTTGCGTGATTTATTGCGTACCGCAAGTGTACGGGTCAAGTTTTAATATAGTGATTTAAGTAAAGAGTATCGTCCACAGGATTGGTTTTCAAGATCAATTGAATACCATAGGTACTAACCACAAATTCTATTTAGATTAAAAAGACTTTGAAGTGAGTGAAAAATAAATGACTGAAAAGTAATGGGAAACCTTTAGGAGAGAAAACCTAGGGAATTGATTTCATCGAATAGATTCATGCTTAATTAATCTATTAATCCAAAAATAGTCATGCAAACAATTATAAGCCAAGAAGTATAAAACTCATAAAAGACTCACTAGAGCTCTATTAATTCTCTTCCCTTAATATAAAACCAACATGTCTGTCTAGTTTTAATAGAAAAGAAAGGCATTAAGCAACTTCTATTTTCGGCTTCTAAGAGAATTCTTCATTTTCATGCAAGAATTTACAAGTAGTCAAGTGTTTGAGTTCTACTCTAAAATCTACTCTTCCAAGCTAGAATTAAAGCAATCAACAATTTATACTTTGGCCAAAAGATAAAATCATTAAGGAAACAAACACAAGAACAATTGTTGCAATATGAAGAACATTAGATTAATCAAACATGAAAACTAAAACGATTACATCAATCCCCTAAGTAAAAGTCTAGCTACTCATAATCACTAAAATCATGCTTAGACAATGTTTAGAATCCATAAAATAAACAATAAAATCAAAGGTAAAAGGAGAAAAAACTCTTGTCGGGTGCCAAGCCTCGTTCTCGATGTGATATGCACGTTCCCGAGCCTCTGAATCTCTTCCTCAGCTCTCTAGAGTGTCCCTCACGCCTTTCCAATGAGTGTATTTCGAAATTAGGGTTGAAATCTCCCAAAAATTGGCCTCCCCCCTCGAATGGAGAAAAATATGCATTTATAGAAAAAATCGTCATAGCGTCTCGACGCTAGGGGTAGCGTCTCGACGCTGCCCTTTAAAAACGCGTGAAAACTGATATGGAAAGCCAGCGTCGAGCATAGCGTTGAGACGCTATAGCTCGACGCTACAGGTATATGTATTACAAATGCGGAATGTATATCAATATCAGCTGAGTGGTGTGGTGGTCTGGGTGGTCCATGGGCGAGTTGTTTGCACGCGCGCGCCTGGGTTTGAGGTTGGGGCTGTACATCATTTATTTTTATTTCCTCTGAGAGGGATTAGAGCGTCGAGACGCTGTCCCTTCGGGAAAAATGGCTTGAAAACTCATTTTGGAGCGTCACGCTATCCCCTCGGCATTTTTGGCTTGATTTCTTCTTTTTCTTGGCTCTTGGTCATCAAAGTTCATATTTTAAGCTAATTTTTCATGCCATAACTTCTAAAAAGCTCCGGTTTGCTCCAAATGCTCGAAATCTACAATTCAGATAAATAATATCATTAAAACGTTCATTTAAACTCCAAAACTAGCATAATAACGGCTCTAAAGATAACCCATTTAGTGTGCTATTAAACACCCCCAAACTTAAGTTTTTGCTAGTCCTCAAGCAAAATAAAACACACCAATAAATGAATTAATGAATGCATGCTCGTGACTCGAACCTCAGTGTTCTTAAGACAAATAAACCACAAAAGAAGGCATATTAAACCACGACCTATCAACAATAAATTTTAAAAATCAAAACATTTTATCTTTTGCATGTGTGCTCACTTTTCTTCCCTTAATATATATGAATACCAATAAAACTAAACATACATCAATAACTTGAGTCATAATGACAATCAGGAGATTAAGCAATCATAGACTTCAATTTTATAACAAAAAACTCAAGCATCTCATAAAATTACTAAAAGCGAATGCACAAGACTTAATACCCTCACATAGAATCACTCAAAACACTCAACTGTTTAGGGTATATCAAAGATAAACGCTCAAACCAAAACATAAGAGACATTTACCATATGCTTGCTAATATATCACATCTTCATCATCGATGAATTATATTGAATGTAAAACTTCAAGGGTCTTGCTTTGGTTGTAATTGGGCTTAGGTAAAGGTAGATGGATGAATATTTTAACCTACTAGGTTGGAAGAATTATAAGACTTTACCACATAAAACTTTCTTTTCTTTTTTCTTTTCTCAATTTTTCTTTTTCTCTTTTCTTCTTCTTTAAAAGAAGCTAATGGAATGAAGGCTTCTTTTTTAATATTCTATTAACACCATTCAACTTTCTCCTTTGGATGAATTGACACATCCTGTGGTAAGCACTTATAAACCTTCAATTAAGGGTTCAAAGAAAGAAAAACAACAAGAGAATGGGTATAAGGCTTGTTATGTGGTAATATTCCAATGAAAAGGCCTAAGGCTCAAAATTTGGCTTTCTAAGGATTATACCAAGGTAGGCCATTTGAGAAAGCTAAAATTGGTTTGACCTAAATGCCCTTGTGAAATTAAAACATTCAAGTCAAATTCAGAGATTCCAGACATGCATAACAAAGCAAGTTCTAGAAATATCAATCATGCATGGCAATCACTCAATTTAAGAAAATAGAGCACCGTGTTAAGAGGTGCTTATTGGCTCAAAAGCTCACAGAAAAGCATGGTATTTTGGTATCAAATCCTATGCATTCTTCATTTAGCAACAAAAAATGAGACACTATCATATAACTTTTCAAAGAAAAATCTAATCATGCGTATCTCCTTTATGCATTAAAACTCAAACTAAAGATGCATCCTTAGCTTACAAAGTACTCAAACATATCAAAAGAGACTATAAAATAAAATTTTCTCCGTTAACCGACATGGTCTCATAGTCCAACTAAAATAGAATATCAAACTTTAGAACACTTCCTAGGTTGTCCTAATCATGAGCAATGCAACAAAGATTCAACCATGAAGATCATGCTAAAAAAATATAAAATTCACCTAAAACATGCATAGTTCCACCCCCAAACTTAAAACATACATTGTCCTCAATGTATAGTCAATAATATGCAAAGGACAAGAAAAAAATAGATAGGGGATTTGGAAACTTCCCTCAAATGCAAGTGAATCCAATCTTTTGAGATGTGGAGAAAAAATTGTTGATCAGGCTCCTAAAGAAAAAAGTAAAGAAATATAAGGACAACATCACGCCACAAAAGAATTAAACAAAAGAAAACAAATAAAACAAACTAAAAACTCAAAAATAAACTTGGGTTGCCTCCCAAAAGCGCTTTGTTTAACGTCTTTGGCTAGACGAGGCTCATTAAATGTATCATGGTGATCGCTTGCCCATGTGTTTCACCTCCACCTATTTCACCTGCTCATTCTCATTGTCTAAATTTAATTTATCTAAAATATCAGAATTTGCCACAAATTTCTCAAACTCATTAGTAATGGAATCAATCATGTCCACACGAAAACAATCACTTTCTTCTTCATGGAATCTCATAGAGTTATAAATATTGAAAGTTACCTCTTCGTCGTTCAATCTTAGAGAAAGTTTACCCTGTTGTACATCGATTAAAGCTCGCCCAGTGGCTAAGAAAGGTCTTCCCAAAATTATTGGGACTTCACTGTCTTCTTCCATGTCTAGCACTACAAAATCAACAGGGAAGATAAACTTGTCAACCGACTTTGAAGTGAGTGAAAAATACTTTGAAGTGAGTGAAAAATAGACTTTGAAGTGAGTGAAAAATAAATGACTGAAAAGTAATGGGAAACCTTTAGGAGAGAAAACCTAGGGAATTGATTTCATCGAATAGATTCATGCTTAATTAATCTATTAATCCAAAAATAGTCATGCAAACAATTATAAGCCAAGAAGTATAAAACTCATAAAAGACTCACTAGAGCTCTATTAATTCTCTTCCCTTAATATAAAACCAACATGTCTGTCTAGTTTTAATAGAAAAGAAAGGCATTAAGCAACTTCTATTTTCGGCTTCTAAGAGAATTCTTCATTTTCATGCAAGAATTTACAAGTAGTCAAGTGTTTGAGTTCTACTCTAAAATCTACTCTTCCAAGCTAGAATTAAAGCAATCAACAATTTATACTTTGGCCAAAAGATAAAATCATTAAGGAAACAAACACAAGAACAATTGTTGCAATATGAAGAACATTAGATTAATCAAACATGAAAACTAAAACGATTACATCAATCCCCTAAGTAAAAGTCTAGCTACTCATAATCACTAAAACCATGCTTAGACAATGTTTAGAATCCATAAAATAAACAATAAAATAAAAGGTACAAGGAGAAAAAACTCTTGTCGCGTGCCAAGCCTCGTTCCCGATGTGATCTGCACGTTCTCCATTCTCTGAATCTCTTCCTCAGCTCTCTAGAGTGTCCCTCACTCCTTTCCAATGAGTGTATTTCGAAATTAGGGTTCAAATCTCCCAAAAATCGGCCTCCCCCCTCGAATGGAGAAAAATATGCATTTATAGAAAAAATCGTCATAGCGTCTCGACGCTGCCCTTTAAAAATGCGTGAAAACTGATATGGAAAGCCAGCGTCGAGCATAGCGTTGAGAGGCTATAGCTCGATGCTACGGGTATATTTATTACAAATGCGGAATGTATAACAATATTAGTTGAGTGGCGTGGTGGTCTGGGCGGTCTATGGGCTGTGTGCGTGTGCGCGCTTGGTTTCGAGGCTGAGGCTGTACATCAATTATTTTTTATTTTTTCTGAGAGGGATTAGAGCGTCGAGACGCTGTCCCCTCGGGAAAAATGGCTTGAAAACTCATTTTGGAGCGTCTCGACGCTATCCCCTCGGCATTTTTGGCTTGATTTCTTCTTTTTCTTGGCTCTTGGTCATCAAAGTTCATATTTTAAGCTAATTTTTCATGCCATAACTTCTAAAAAGCTCCGGTTTGCTCCAAATGCTCAAAATCTACAATTTAGATAAATAATATCATTAAAACGTTCATTTAAACTCCAAAACTAGCATAATAACGGCTCTAAAGATAGCCCATTTAGTGTGCTATCAGTTATACTTAGCTAATACCTTTTTCATGGCTTTATTTATGAAATGTGTTCCTTCATCACTGATGATGGCACGTGGTGTGCCAAAGCATGTAAAGATATGTCTATTCAGAAATATAACAACTGTCTTAGCATCATTTAAAGGACATGCAATTGCCTCAACCCATTTTGAGACATAGTCTACAGCTACTAGAATGTAAAGATTACCATCAGGTGGTGGGAATGGCCCCATGAAGTCAATACCCCATACATCAAAGAGTTCTAACTCTAAGATGTATGTTAGAGGCATCTCATCCTTCCTACTGAGGTTACCTGTTCGTTGGCATTCATTGCAATTGTGTGCGTAGTCATGTGCATCCTTGAAGATTGTTGGCCAAAAGTAGCCACTCTGAAATACCTTTGCAGCAGTTCTTTGCCCACCAAAGTGTCCTCCATACAGAGCTGTATGGCAATGCTGCAGGATTGACCTTGATTCAGGAGCTGACACACATTTCCTTAGCAATCCATCCGCACAGCTTCTGTAGAGAGTTGGATCATCCCAAATGTATTTCCTAGCCTCGTTCAAGAACTTCTTCTCGTCCTGCCCCTTGCTGAATTCTGGTAACACCTGTGAGGCAAGAAAATTTGCAATATCAGCAAACCATGGTTCATCATTATCATCACAATGTACTAACATAAAAACATGTTCATCAATAAAAGAATCTGTCATTGCGGGCTCCGCAATAGATTCGCAATGACTCTGCAATCTTGATAAGTGATCAGCAACTACATTTTCACATCCTTTTTTTTCTCGCCAGTACACTATGATTGTTGGCACATGATAAATATTCCATTCCCAAAATAAACTACTCCTAACATACAAAATCTAAGCAAAGCATGATAAAAACCTAATTTAAAAGTTTAGGGATCAGAAATCTCCCTTGTCAATCTGCCTCATATGGATATTCTTCAATGTTTCGACGCATCACTTCTGCTCTTTTACGATACTTAAGTCTTGATTTACGGGGTCGGACATTCTGCCACACCTTGAAATTGTTGATTCTTTCAAAGAGACTGCATGTTATAACATCCCAAGGTTTGTACTCTCTGTGCGTTGGTACAACATAGGTTTGATGTGAAGGGACTTCTTTTTCTGGCACATCTCTTTCTAACTCTTTCAACTGGAGCATTTGTGGTGGTGGTGGCTCAGCTCTTTCATTGGTGGAGAAGCTTGCTACAACATCAAACATTTCAAATTCTTTTTCCTTAAGCAGCGCATTAGTCTCTTTGGCCTCATCCAGCACAATTTCATTTTTCTCAACTTTCACCAACTCCACCCTTTCATATGGAGATTCCATTGGATCACTCTTCTCAGAATCGAAGGTAACCAAGGAGTCATCATCATAAAATTCAAACATCTGAGGGCATGGTGGTGGTGATTTTGCTATAGCAAGCAGATTTTGTAAGTCATTGGTAACGATATTATTGAACTATCGCCAATCATCGGGTTGTCGAGACCCGCCAAAATGAATTTTTATTTGCCCGAATTCACTAAACTATTAGTAGAGTAGCGGCAACGGGGTCGATCCACAGGGAATTAAGTTAATTGGACTTAATCTCAATTAAATTTGCAAACTGATAAAGTAAATGAAATAAGGGGGGAATTTCTTGGCTTTTAGTTCACTAAGAGGGAACAATGCAATGGGAAATTTAACTAACGGAGTTTTCGACTCGGGACGATCGGGAATAAATTTTGCATGTCTCTTGGATCATAGGTTGACGAGTACAATGGCTGAATAATTTAACGAATGCACAGCTCGTCTAAAATTAATAAATCAACTCAGACATGCTCCATGGAATTAATTAGACATAATTAATCATGCTAATCAAGCATATCGATCGGACATTGGCGGCCAACGCTCTCCCAAGACCGATCGATAGCAACGAGCTAACTGTGACAACTATCTAATTTGGACGCGAAATTAGTATGTTGATTTGGAATTCAAATTCGGGAAGAACGATCACCAAGAGTGCAAGGACGCCAATACGCTCAAAGGTGTCGTTAATCCTTGTTACTTGGTGGATTAGAGAGGCACGGCATCAAATCCTTTAACGAATGAAACATGCTCAAAATCAAGGGTGCCTAGTCCTAAATCATTCAAACATGCTCATAGATTAAGCTAAGAAATAAAACTCAATTCAATAAATAATCCATCCAATTCATAATTTCAATTCTACAACTTCACCAAGAGTGTAAACTACATTATTTCGTTACAATCCCGAGCCAAAAACGGTAAAACTACTCACTCATGACTTGTGTGGTGTGGGATGGCTTGAATCCTAGCTTCATAGCCCCTCCCATGGTGAAAACAGCTGCTGGAACGTCAAATCAGGCGCGAAGCTCGAGGTGGAAGATGATAATGGCGGCTAAAAGCGGATAAAAACTTTAAGTAATCCGTCGTAGCGTCGAGACGCTAGGGCAGCGTCTCGACGCTGCGCCTTAAATAATCCGCGCGCGCAGTCGGGGTGGCGTCGAGACGCTATCACTCGACGCTTGCTCTCGGGTGGATTTTCAAATTAACGCCTCTGACTTCGGAGCGTCGAGACGCTATCACTCGACGCTTGCTCTCGGGTTTTTCTTCAAATCAACGCTTCAGACTTCGGGGCGTCGAGACGCTCTGGCAGCGTCGAGCTAGCGTCGCGACGCTGTCGCTCGACGCTAGCTCTCGGGTTTTGCATGGATTTCTGCCTTCAATTTCCCCAAAGTGCTCAACCTTCATGCCTTTGCATGGATCTTCCCCGGAAGTGTTCTTAGGCCTTTAAATTGCGATAATAAGCTCCGAAAAAGTGCCGAAACGCTCTCGAGAGCGAATCACTGAGAACACCTGCAATATTCACATAAAAACAAGATTAAGCCAATAATAAACGTGAATTAGGGACATAATTATAGCTCCAAAATGGAGCTATCAAACACCCCCAACTTAATTCTTGCTAGTCCTCGAGCAAGGTGGAATTCTGATTAATCAAATAAAACGAGAATACATGCTAGGGACTCGGTTCTCAGTACTGGAAACGACAGGGCATATGCATTTGGAAGAAACAGCTGCATGCATGCATTGGTTAAGAACAATTCAAAAACTTTAAAGATGCTTCCCTATTTATGCTTCGGTCCTAGCTCTTCGATCTTAGATTTTCAAAGGTTTAGAACAGCTCTATCTTTCCTAAAACTTCGCCTTCCCCCTACTTATGGCTAAACAGAACAGTCTAAGGGCAATTCATCGTCTAAGCAAGTAATAGATCGCAAGGCATCTTTTCTCTCTTTTTCTTTGATCTCTATGAGCGCCTAACATGTCAATTTTGCTTTCGTTTCAGCTTGCCTGCAATTTCATTGCACAGTGCATCTGACCACGGGCAAAATTCACATTTTTAAGGACTAGCGTTCACTTCTTTGTGCTTCCTTTTCATGCAGTGGCGGGCGTGGGTTACACGACCGCCCTAGGCTACTAAGGCAACTCAAGAAGGAGGAACACCTCAGGAGATTACTTTTTCCTTTTTATGAAATATGCATTCCTTTTCTTTTAGCCTAAAAATCATGTTAAAATTTTAAGCGCACGGATTACAAACAAAAGCGAATCTTAGCCCATCCTAAGGTTGCCTTTCGAGGTGACAACGAATTTCAAAACAAACAGAGCTACCCTAAACCCACAGATCCAAGATAGAGTGCTAACATGCGAAGCTTAAACAGGGAAATAACTTGATTTTTTTTTCAAAATGGCCTTAACATATGCAATTATGCTGAATTTCACGACAAACACACATACGAAGCCCATAGCAGTACATCACAGAATTTCATAATCAAACTAGCCTGCTTTCACCATAACTCAACAAGCTAATCAAGATTCCACAACTAAGCTCGACAATCACTATAAGGCACAACCCACCACCCCCAACTTAAAAATGGACAATGTCCTCATTGGACCAAATACGCACAGTCAAAATGAAAGGAAAGAAAACCTTCCCTGAATTGTGACTTAGAGGGTTGGAGAGTGCGCTTTAACCTGAGCAAATAGACCGCAAGGATGAGCCATTGTTTCACCTGAAAAATTCACAACATCAGAGTAGGAACCTAAGCTAATCCTAAAGACGGTAAGTAAACAAAAAGCATGTACAGTTCAAGCTCGGGTGCCTCCGAGTAGCGCAAATTTTTAGAGTCGATTGCTCGACTTTACCAAAACTCATTTCATCCTTTCTCATAATCAGGCTCTTTCAAGTAGGCATGGTCGTCGAAGTCCTCTGACATTCCCTCAAGAAAGATCTTCAATCGCTGGCCATTCACCGTGTATTCCTTCTCAGTATCTAGGCTCTGAATCTTGACTGCACCATAGTGATGGACATCAGTTATAATGAAAGGACCAAGCCACCTGGAACGAAGTTTACCTGGCATGAACTTCAGGCGGGAGTTGAACAAGAGGACCTTCTGACCAATTTCAAAGTGTTTTCTGACGACTCGTCTGTCGTGGAACATCTTGGTCTTTTCCTTGTAGGTCTTCGAGTTCTCATATGCATCCAGGCGAAGCTCCTCCAGTTCTTGCAATTTGAGGAGTCTTTCTTCGCCCGCCAAGTCAAAGTCCATGTTACACTTCTTCACGGCCCAGTAAGCTTTGTGTTCGATCTCCACTGGGAGATGACAGGCTTTACCAAAAACCATCCGGTAGGGAGACATCCCTATGGGGGTTTTGTAAGCCGTACGGTTAGCCCACAAAGCGTCGTCTAGCCTCAGACTCCAATCCTTCCTTCCTAGACTTACTGTTTTCTCGAGGATGCTCTTCACCTCTCGATTGGAAACTTCTGCTTGGCCATTGGTCTGAGGATGGTACGGGGTAGAGATTTTGTGATTTACCCCAGACTTCCTCATCAAGGCCTGGATCGTTTTGTTGCAGAAGTGGCTCCCCTGATCGCTTATGATGGCCCGTGGAACTCCATACCTGCTAAAAATATTGGATTTGACAAAACTGGAAACAACATTAGCAGTATCAACTTTGGTGGCCTTAGCCTCCACCCATTTAGACACGTAGTCCACAGCCAACAATATATAAATAAAGCCAAATGAAGGGGGAAAGGGTCCCATAAAGTCCATACCCCAAACCTCAAAAATTTCACAAGTTAAAATGGGGTTTTGGAGCATTTCATTCCTGCTAGTGATGGACCCTTTTCTCTGACACTGATCACAAGATTTGCAAAATTCATAACAGTCCTTAAACAGTGATGGCCAGAAAAACCCACAATCTAAGATTTTTCTCGCAGTCCTATTTTGCCCAAAGTGTCCGCCACATGCAAATTCATGGCAAAAAGTAAGTATGGACCTATGTTCAGACTTAGGGACACACTTTCTAATTACTTAGTCAGCGCAAAATTTCCATAAAACGGGCTCTTCCCAAACATAAGTCTTGGCTTCGCTTTTCAGCTTAGCTCTTTGGTTGTACGAAAAATCGAATGGGAACGTACCTGTGACCAAGTAGTTGACAATGTCGGCGTACCATGGTGTCTCCACACTTACCTGGAAGAGAACTTCATCAGGGAACTCATCATTCAGAGGCAAGTCATCCTCATTACGCACAATGCGGCTCAAGTGGTCAGCAACGGTATTTTCTGATCCTTTTCTGTCCTGGACCGAGACGTCGAACTCCTGGAGTAGTAATACCCATCTGAGCAGTCTAGGCTTCGAGCTTCGAGTCCTTCTTGTTCATCAAATAACGAACTGCTGCATGATCAGAAAAAACAATCACTTTAGATCCAAGAATATATGGCCGAAATTTATCAAGAGCGAAAACGATGGAAAGTAGCTCCTTCTCTGTTGTTGTGTAACCGATTTGCGCGGAGTTGAGCGTCCTGGAGGCATAATAAATCACATGGCTCTTCTTGTCTATCCTCTGGCCCAACACAGCGCCCACGGCATAATTGCTTGCGTCGCACATGATCTCGAAGGGAGTCCCCCACTGCGGTGGATGGATGATGGGTGCGTTGGTCAAGCACTTTTTCAGAACGTCGAAAGCGAGCTTGCACTGCTTGTCAAAGCAGAATGGGACATCCTTTTTCAGCAAGCTTGTCATCGGAGTCACTATCTTCGAGAAGTCTTTAATGAACCTGCGGTAAAAACCTGCGTGACCAAGAAAAGAACGCACTTCCCGAAGGTTCGTGGGGTAAGGTAAATCAGATATGACATCAATTTTTGCTTTATCAACCTCTATCCCCTTAGCTGACACAACGTGACCCAATACTATGCCCTGACTGGCCATGAAATGACACTTTTCAAAATTTAAAACAAGATTAGTTTTGATGCATCTTTCCATGACTCTAGACAAGTTAAACAGGCAATCCTCAAATGAACTTCCATACACAGTGAAATCATCCATAAAGACTTCGATGCATTTTTCTACAAATTCAGTAAATATGCTCATCATGCATCGCTGAAAAGTCCCTGGAGCATTACAAAGCCCAAAGGGCATTCTCCTATATGCGTAAGTTCCGAATGGACAGGTAAAAGTAGTTTTTTCTTGGTCTTCCTGGGCTATGGGAATTTGATAAAACCCAGAAAAACCATCAAGAAAACAGAAGAATGGCTTCCCAGCTAAACGCTCCACCATTTGATCTATGAAGGGAATCGGAAAATGGTCCTTCTTAGTTACATCATTCAGTTTTCTAAAATCTATACACATCCTCCACCCATTTTGCACTCTCTTAGGTACTAACTCACCCCGCTCATTTCTAACAACAGTTATGCCCGTCTTTTTAGGTACAACATGAATAGGGCTAACCCATTGGCTATCAGAAATGGGAAAGATAATACCTGCATCCAGGAGTTTGTGTATCTCAGACAACACTACCTCTTTCATTGCTGGGTTCAGTCTCCGCTGAGGCTCTCGGGATGGCTTTGCTCCCTCATCCAGCCGAATCTTGTGCATGCACAGCACTGGACTCAACCCGTGCAAGTCTGCCAACGTCCATCCTATGGCTCTTTTGTTCTTTTTCAAAACCTCAACCAACTCGCCTTCTTGCTCCGATGTAAGCTCCTTGGAGATAATTACCGGGAGTGTCTCCACTTCCCCCAAGTATACATACTTGAGATGACCTGACAACTCCTTTAGTTCCAACTTGGGAGCCTGCAAAAGGGAGGGCAATATTTTAGTTGGCTTTTCACATGTCTCTAAAGCAAAAGTAGTTTGTTCAGATGAGTCAGATAATATGGGAACACTACTTTCACTCTCTCCAACAATTTCAGTAAAAACGAGTGGGTCATCCCCATCTACAACAGTCATGCATTCTTCTTGTTCTAAAGTATCTATAAGATCGATTTTACAGACAGAATGCACATCAACATATTGTTTCATGGCATCAAATACATTAAACTCGAATACGTCCCCTTCATACTCAACAGATAAGGTACCATCATGCACATTAATTTTTGTCTTAGCGGTTTTCATGAATGGTCTACCAAGTAAAACTGAAGTAGTGGACGTGTTTTCTTCCATATTTATAACATAAAAATCAGCAGGAAAGATCAAATCCTTAACTTTAACCAACACATCTTCAATCACCCCTAGAGGATGAATAGAGGACCTATTAGCTAACTGGATAATTAAACTAGTTTCCTGCATACCTTCTAAACCGAGGCTCTTGTAGACTGAGTATGGCATAACATTAATTGAGGCTCCTAAGTCTAGCATGGCGTGCTCGATTTCTCTATCCCCTATAGTACATGGCAAGAGGAACATACCTGGGTCCTGGCATTTGCTTGGAATACCTTGGGTTATCAGGGCAGAAATATTCTTGCTTACCATGACTCTCTCAGCACTTTTGGTCTTCCTCTTCATGGTGCACATCTCCTTTAAAAATTTCGCGTACCTTGGGATTTGCTGAATTGCATCAAGCAGAGGCATATTGATCCCAACCTTTCTCAACGTCTCAAGAACGTCCGCGTCTTCGACCTCCTTAGGTGGCCTCACCAACCTACTAGGAAACGGAGCGACGGGAGTGTAAGACTTCATAGAATTATAAGGAGAAGGTACAACTGTTTCAGAGGGTGTTTGAGAAAACTTATCTGGAGGTATCTCTGAATCTTTGTTAGAGTCCTCAGGAGTGGTACGTGATGGTATCTCTTTACCACTTCTGAGATTTATCGCACTAACGCTTTCCGTTTTGGACTCAATCTTACTCATTCTTTCCTTCACCTCTGTGAACTCATTTCTTAGAGATTTCATCTGCGACCTGGTCTCATTGCTAGATTCCATAAGCGACTTGAACATGCCTTCAATGGCTTGACCTGAAATAGAAGAAACAGCCTGAGATGATTTTTCTTGCATCGTATGAATTAAACCAAACACCTGAGACACTTGTTCTTTGAGCTCTTCTATGTCGGTCAACATTTTAGCGTGCTCGTTTCTTCCTCCGTACTGGCGACGGTTCTCAGCCATGTTGGAGATCAACTGTCTAGCTTCTGCAGGTGTTTTCTCTCAAAGGGCTCCTCCACTCGATGCGTCAAGCATCTGGCAGTCATGCGGAAGCAACCCATCATAGAAGAATTCGATAAGCGCGGCTTCTGCTATCAAATGGTTCGGGCATTTTTCACAGAGTTTAATGAACCTCTCCCAGCATTCGTGAAATGCCTCGTCCTTTCCTTGCTTGAAATGGTGGATATCTTTTTTCACGGCTCTGGCTTTTGAAGCTGGGAAATACCTTTCCAAGAATAGACTCTGTAACTTCTCCCAAGTGAAAATGGTTCCCGATGGCAAGTAATGTAGCCAATCTCGAGCTTCACTTTTCAAGGTGAATGGAAAAGCTCTCAGGTAGAGCTGATCTTCAGTTATGTCGCCTGGCTTCATCGCGGAACTTATCATTTGAAACTCCTTGAGGTGCTTATAGGGATCTTCATCTGCTTCACCATAAAAGGAAGGCAAATGATCAATTAAGCCTGACTTAAGTACGAACTCACCTGAGATTTCCGGGTAGGAAATACAAGAAGGTTGGTGGCCCATAGCAACCGATGTCCACTGTCTGAGCGTTTTTGGGACTCCAGCCTCATCGGCGATCTCCATTTTTCTCAATAAAAATTTAAGCACTTCTAGCACACTTAAACAAACAGATCAAAAATTGCAAATAATAAAAGAATAAACAAAAAATTTAAAGTAAAAATTAAAAGTCTACAAATCAAATCTAAATTAGGCCGAATTACACTTAACTCCCCGGCAACGGCGCCAATTTTGGTAACGATATTATTGAACTATCGCCAATCATCGGGTTGTCGAGACCCGCCAAAATAAATTTTTATTTGCCCGAATTCACTAAACTATTAGTAGAGTAGCGGCAACGGGGTTGTTCCGTGCTCAATGTTTAAAAGGAATATGCAATAAGAGAGCACTCAGAACATGCAAGCATACATGATCTTGTAGCAAGTAGTAAGTATTTTTTCATTCGTTTTCCCACAGAGATTTATTCTTAGTTACTCGCAAAGTGAATTGTTAAGCAAGAATGGGTGGATTTGATGGGGTAGATTTGGTTTTAAGTTGCCTAATTACTAAGGAATATGTAAAGGATAGATGCATAAACAAGTCCAAGTCAATGATAAACCCAAATGTAAAGAGAAGAGATTAATAAACGAAGAGAAAAATGGCTAAGGCAGAATTTTAACTTTAACAGAATTGCGAGAACAACAATTTTACCGCAATGTTACTAACAGCGAAAGTGTGTAAAATGTGGAAACAAGGGCTACTAACGACTCCTCTATAGGCTTTTTCACACGATTCTCAAGCATTAGATCAACTCACTATGCATCAAACTAACTCATTCTCATGTATCTTCCGAATTCATGCATTAGATTCTTTAGTTTACTCATGTCCAAGTAAGGTCTTAAGCATCTTGTTAAAACAGCAAGTTATGATTTGTACTAGGAAAACGCCTATTCCTAGGTCGTTTTCTGGCTACCTTGAGAGGCTAGCATGAGTGTATGACTCTGAACTCTTACTCCTTCCAGAGGTTAGGAGTTCTTTGGACAAAATGGATGGCCAATCGAAATTGCCCGTGGGATGAAGCTTACATACAATCAATGCATTCGAGAGCTATCCTACATGCTTGGTTCACGTGTTTTAGCCTATAGTATTGTCATTAGCATGCCCCTATGTGACTTAGCTACTCATGGATGTAGAGAGAACAGAAATATTAGATGAAGTAGACATGCTTAGAAGAAAATTAAAGACAAAACAGAAAGGAAAAACAATAGGCAGAGAAGATAAAGAAATGGTGAAATAATGAATTGTGCTTTGATTAATCAATTGTTTGAATGAACAGATGAAGACTTAGAGTTACTAACATAAAGACAGAAAGCAACGAAATGGAATGGATTAACTAATGGAAATGAAATAACAACAAACGGTGCTGGAAATAAGAAATTAAAGACAGAAAACAGTAAAGGTGTGCTAGATCGCCTCGTCGCAGATGCCTCGGCTGAAGGGAGAGAAAGGTAAGCCTTGCTTGGATGAATCCAATCAGAAAAGAAGATAAATATTCTCTCCTTCCTATCAGATTGTCGACTCCAACAGCTATGCTTTCCAACCCAACAGACGGAAGAGAAAAACAGAAGAAAGAATTGAGCTGCGAAGAGACTTCTACGCTTTCGGATGATGTTTCAACCCTCCTCTTTGACCTCCTTTTATAGTATTCTGCAGGTGCGATTGGGCCAAGGAGAACCATCCATCCTCAACGTCGTACTTCAACATGGATGGAGGAGAAAGAACGAATCCCTGATATATCGGATCACAACAGAAAAAGGTTAGCCAACTTACGAATTTCAATTAAAACATTGCGGTTTTAGCAATGTTTCCGCAATGCCTCCGCAATGCACAATTTTCCTTCTTTCAACTTCGTTTTTCCTTCCTTTTCTTTCCTTTTGCATACAAGTCCTAATTTAGCTTTCTTCTTCTAATTCTCATATATAAGCATAGGTTCAAGCTAAATCCTATCAAAAACACCTAAGAGTGTACATCTTTCTAAGATAAATAAGTCCTAAAATGGTCACTTTTGGAGACGTAACACACCCCCAAACTTAAGGTTTTGCTCGTCCTCGAGCAAGCTAAGGACTTACTTAGGCTGCTGTTTTATCCTCTCTAACCACTTGCTGACTCCCCTAAGTTCCTATCTATAGCAGTGCTGTCCTGTGACACACTTCTAAGTTTACAACTACCCTCTTACTTTGCTTCTTCTGACTTCGCATGCCTAATGCTCCTACTGTCTCATTAACTCCCTACGACTGATCTACTTGCTTTTGTCATATCGTGCAACTATCCCTAAGGTTTCAAATTCTACCTAGCTTTACCCCAGACTCAGTACATGCTTCTAGTTTTTACTTTTGAGCTACCTAGGATTCCTTAGAGTCATGCCAGTCTTAGTATTAACAGTGACAGTAGTACATTTAGAGAACAACCTAAACCCTGACATCACTACATTGGACATACATTCATCTCCCTAAACAACCCTACAAGCTACAACTTTGCGCTCAGCTAATTGAGGATCAGAGTTCTTTTTATTCAGGACATCCAAGCCACAAAGTTGCAACTCCTAGGTATACATTCTTCTTCCCTATTCCTTCCTTTTTTTTTTTTTTTTTTTTTTGTTCTTTCTTACTTTGGTGGAGCCTCTCCTTTGGTTGCCTTTTGATGCAATGCCACTTGTGGGTTACACACTTGGCACTGATTACTCAGCAACTTAAGAGAGACACCCCTCTTTATTCTATTTTTCATTTTTTTTTTCAGTTCATCATTTTTTTTGTAAAGGAGAAGAAGAATGCTTATGCTTTAAGGGAGAGAGGAATGTTCCTAGGCCTAGGGTGGCCTCCCCCAAACTTAAACTACTCATTGTCCCCAATGAGTGTCTGAGGTGGCACACCCCCAAACTTGTCCTAAAAGCATCTAGTCTAGGGTAAAACAAAGAGAATCTAAAAGTCCTAGGGATAGACAGAACATTCTAAAAGCAAACATTTCAGCAGCAGAAATTTATAAAAGCAGGCAGGGAAGGACTTAAAGCTATGCATGCTGAGCACTTTTAAGAGGTTAATTTAAACTATCAAAGGTGCCTTAAGACACTCATCCAACATGCTTATAGATAGGCAATATAAGGTAGTCAAGATAGCAGCAAAAGAACAAAATTAAAACAGAACCAGCCTAGCTAATCAGGCAGTCAAAAACATGCAAGTACTAACAAAAATTGCGAATTCCGCAATTATTCCGCAATGGATACAGGGCAGATAAATTAGTGATCAAGGCCCCTATGCATGCTCTTTCCAGTCATTTGAGCTATACAAAAAGGAAACTAACATAATCTACCTATTCAGCTACCATCAGACTATACTAAGCAATTCTAAACAACAAAAATAAAGAACTAAAAACAGATCAAAATTGATTCCAAAATAGCAGCATTCACACAGTTTACGAAAAAGCAGTTAAATTTTTTTTCTTTGTAGGGAACAGAAAAATACTCCCTTGAGTGCCAATCAGCCTAGCAGTCAGATGTCCTCATCATCATCATCCCTCCGTGGTCCTGGAGGCGCCCATGGTGTCAGTAGGTCCGTGGGGAACTCAGGAAAGATGCAGCCCAATTGGTCAGCAACATCCTTATCCCTTGCCTGTGCATATGTAGCCCATTGAGCCATCTTCTTCTGCAGGTCCATCAGACAGGCCATTGACAGAGATTGAGCAGCAGCCAGGCCGTCTAACTCGAACTCCATGTTCCCCTTCCTGCGCATCCTCAGGCCTGTAGGCAGCTCCAGGTGCCCCGTGTAGGCCAGCTGCCTTTCCATCCTCTCGATTGGAACCCCTGCACGTAAGCAAAGCTTAGTGATTGTATTGGGAAACAAAAGTGGACCCTTACCCTTTTTGGCGCAGTCTGCGATTGAGGCTGCAATGACCTCACCAACGTTGATTGTGAGGCCCCTCATGATCGCATAAACCAGCAGCGATCTGCCTTGGTTGATGGTGGTCTCGTGGGTCACTAGTGATAACCTCCTCCGCACGAATGAGAACCATACAACTGCCTTGGCTGTGAGGGTAGCACTCATCAGAGTGTGCTTTCCATTGCGCGAAATCGTCCACGCTGCCTCAGGTTGGCCAATGATCCTCAGCGCTTCCTCCAGGACCGCCTCAGTTGGCGCATCCATGATCCTTGCATAATCAGTGTGTTTTTGCCCCTTGAGGCCATAGGCTTCATTGATTGCCTTAGCTGAGAAATCCACCTCGATTCCTCTGACCACAGATAGGCCATCCTCAGGGTTCATCAAGTTGGCGTAGAAATCATACACCATGCTGGAGTAGGCGGGGACGGGTGGTCTGCATAGCTCTTCCCAGCCGTGATTGGTGATCCCTTCGCGCAAGAATTGCGGCAGGTCTGCTAGCGCATCAAGGAACCCCTTCTCATGGAGCAGGTCCCTCTTCCTTAACTCAGTGCCTCTGGACTCAGCATCAGAGGACACATACCTCACAGATTGAGGCTCATCTTCGGGGTACAGCTTGGCTTTCCCCTTATCTTTCGCTTTGGCTGATTCAGCAGCCTCGATCTTGAGCTTCTTCGGAGAGGGTGTTAAGTCTCTGAAAGTGACTTATTTAGGACCCATTTAGCTTAGGAAGATGTACACTTTTAGGTGTTTTTGTTAGCATTTAGCCTAAACCTATGCTTTAATATGAGAATTAGAAGAAGGTAGCTAATATAGGACTTATGTACAATAGGTAGAAAAAGGGTTGAAAACCGAAGGAAAAGAATGAAAAAATGAGCATTGCGAATGAATTGCGAAAACATTGCGGTGACCGCAATTATTCAAGTGAAAACCGTAAGTTGACTGATCTTTTTCTGTTAATTTCCGTTATTTCAGGGATTCGTTCTTTCTCCTCCATCCATTCTGATATATGACGTTGAAGATTGATGGTTCTCCTTGGCCCAAACGCACCTGCAAACTACTATAAAAGGGGGCCAAAGTCGGAGGTTTGATCATCATTCGAAGCGCAGAAGTCTTCTCGCAGTCCATCATTTCTCTCTGTTTTCCTTTGCCGTCTGTTGGAGTGAGAGTCTCAGCTGTTGGAATCGATAATCTGATAGGAAGGAGAGAAGATTCTTCTTCTCTCTCGATTGGATTCATCCAAGCAAGGCTGACCTTTCATCCCCTTCATTCGAGGCGACTGCAACGAAGCTTTTCAAGCACCTTTACTGCTTTTCTGTCGTTCTTCTTCTTATTTCCAGTTTGATCATTGTTGTTCTTAGCCTAGTGCTTTAATTACTGCATTTCGTTGTTGTCTGTCTTTGAATCATTTCTTTTGAAGCTTTCCTTTGTCGTTCAAACATTCAAAGTAATCAAAGTAAAATTCTGCATTTCACAGTTTCCACCTTCTGCTGCTACGTTTTGTCTTATTGTTTTAAGCATATTTCTCTTCTAAGCATGTCTGTTTTATCTACCCTTTCTGTTCTCCATATATCCATGAGTAGCTAAGCCACTTAGGGGCATGCTAATGACAGAACTATAGGCTAAAAAACGTGCATCAAGTATGTAGGATAGCTCTCGAATCATTGATTGTATGTAAGCTTCATCCCACGGGCAATTTCGATTGGCCATCCATTTTGTCCAAAGAACTCCTAACCTCTGGAAGGAGTAAGAGTTCAGAGTCATATAATCATGCTAGCCTTTCATGGTAATCAGGAAACGGCCTAGGAATAGGCGTTTCCCTAGTACAAACTAAACACTCCTGTTTTAACAAGATGCTTAAGACCTTACTTTGAAGTCGAGTAAACTTAAGACTCTAATGCATGGAATCGGACGATACTTGAGATAGAGTGAGTTTGATGTATAGAGAGTTGGTCCAATGCTTGAGAATCGTAATAAAATGCCTATAGGATAGTCATTAGTAGCCCTTAATTCACCCATTTACTCAGTTTCGCTGTTATTTAATTGCGGTAACATTGCGGTCCTCGCAATTCTGCCAGATTTTCATTCTGTTTAGCTGTTTTCTTCCTCGTTTGTTAATTCCATCTCTTGTCTTTTAAGTCTAGTTTCAACTTGCATTTGTTTATGTTATATCCCTTTATACATTCAGCAAAAAGTAGATAATTAAAAACCAATTTTACCCCATCAAATTCATCCCATCTTTCTTAACAATCACACTTCGCGAATAGCTAAAAATGAGTCTCTGTGGAAAAAACGAATGAAATATACTTACTACTTGCTGTGAGACCATGTATGCTTGCATGTTCTAAGTGCTCTCTCTACCTTATTGCTTATTTATCTTTACACATTGAGCACGCAACAAGTTTTTGGCGCCGCTGCCGGGGACTTATTTTAAGTGAAAACGAAGTTTGTTAAGTCTGAAACATCAAAGTATTTTCCATTGAATTTGATCCATCTTCATTTCTTTTTCAGGTACCATTTAGGGTAGTTTATGAATGAGACTCCATCTAGTGATCTAGAGTTCAACCCTGAGCCCGAGAGATTACTTAGAGCTAGGAATAGAGCCAAGAAACGTCTCTTTAAACAAACCCTTTTACCTCCAATCATTGCAGAGACTACAATTCCTCCGCAATTACCTCAAGAAGAAATGGCTGGAGTAAATCAAAACCTGGTGCCTGTCACTCGCAATCCCATTGAAATAGCGAATGACAAGGATAGCGCCATCCTTTCATATTTAGTACCTATGCCTGGGGAGCTGAACCCCAGCATAATCCGTCCTGAAATCACTGCCAACTCCTTCGAGTTAAAGCCAGTGATGTTCCAAATGTTGTCCACTGTGGGACAATTCTTTGGAATAGAAAATGAGGACCCCCATAACCACCTTAGGAATTTCCTAGGAGTTAGTGACACATTCCTAATCCCTGGAGTTTCCCAAGAAGCCCTGAGGTTATATCTTTTCCCTTACTCTTTAAGGGACAAAGCCAAAACATGGTTAAATTCCTTACCCTCAGGATCTGTCCTCAATTGGACAGATTTAGCAGAAAAATTCCTAGTCAAATATTTCCCACCAGATAGGAATTCAACCTTTCGTGATGATATCATAAAGTTCAAACAAGCTCCAAGTGAGTCCCTTCACGAAGCTTGGACAAGATTCAAAGACCTTCTCATTAAATGTCCACACCATGGCATTCCATGGTGTATCCAAATAGAAGTCTTCTTTAAAGGATGCAACCCCAGCACCAGACAAGTTCTAAATTCATCTGCTGGTGGTTCCATGTTGTCCAAGAGTTACAACGAAGCTTATGAGATCTTGGAGAAGATCTCAACATCTCACTGTAGGTGGTCAGACGATCCAGTAGAGCCAACTAGGGCTCAAGACAAGGATGCTCTAAGTGCCATGAGCACCCAAATAAATGCCCTGACCAACCTAGTTAAGCAAATGGCTTAGGCCAATCTCCAAACCAGTGCCAATACCGCCACAGCCATGTCAATGGGCACCCAACCAAGTCAAGGCGAGGCACCTATCTGTGGATTCTGTGGGGAAGGGCACCCATATGAATACTGCCCTGGGAATCCATCCTCAGTCTGCTATGTTGGAAGCCAGCAGCAGCCTAGGAATAACCCCTACTCCAACACCTATAACCCTGGTTGGAGAAACCACCCTAACTTGTCATGGGGTGGCCAACAAAACACTAACCAAAATTCTAACCAACCTAGACCGAGTGGAACACCTGGTTTCACTCCTCAACATAACCAGTCAATGTACCAAAAACCTTACAATCAACCTGTAGGATCTTCTGTAGAAAGCTTACTCAAGGAATACATAGCTAAGAATGATGCTACTCTTCAGAGCCAGCAAGCTACTCTTAGGAGCCTGGAAAACCAAATAGGCCAATTAGCCAATGAACTTAAAAGTAGGCCCCAAGGTAGACTCCCTGCTGACACCGAGGTACCAAGGAGAGATGGCAAAGAACAAGTTCAAGCAATTGAACTTAGGAGTGGAAGACCATTGGTGAGCAACACAAAGGACACACCAAAGAGAGTAGAGAACACTGAGTCTAGTGCTCCACTGGAGTCTCTGCCAAACCAAGGTCCACCACCAACTAGCACATCAGGAGCCAGGCTAGAGCCAATTGTTGAGGACATAGAAGAAATTCCAAGGCCTCCACCTATCCTAAAGCGCCCTGACGTACCTGCTTATGTGCCACCACCTCCATACCCTCGAAGGCTTAAGAAGAAGCAAGAACAGGAAGTTCATTTTAATAAATTCTTAGAAATACTTAAGCAAGTGCATGTTAACATTCCGTTTGTTGAAGTTTTCCAGTCGATGCCTTCTTATGTAAAGTTTTTGAAGGACATTATTACTAACAAAAAAATAATTGGTGAGTTTGAAACAGTAAACCTCACCGAGGAGTGCAGTGCCATCCTCCAGAACAAGCTGCCCAAGAAGGAGAAGGATCCTGGTTCCTTCACCTTACCTGTAGAACTTGGAGGCAAGCACGTGGGCAGAGCGCTTTGTGACCTGGGCGCCAGCATCAATCTCATGCCCTTGTCCCTATTCCGCCAGTTGGGAATAGGAGAAGCACGTCCAACTACTGTCACTTTACAACTAGCAGACAGATCCATCGCATATCCAGAAGGTAAGATCGAGGATATTCTAGTTAAAGTTGACAAATTCATTTTCCTTGCAGATTTCATTGTCCTGGACTATGAGGCAGACAAGGAGGTCCCCATCCTGCTGGGTAGACCATTTCTAGCCACAGGTAGGGCACTAATAGATGTTCAAAAAGGTGAGTTAACTATGAGGGTTCATGATGAAGAGGTAAAGTTTAGTGTATATAAAGCTTTAAGGTATCCCTCTGACCTTGAATCCTGTGCTAGCATGGATATTGTTGACTCACTGATGGAAGAACAATTAGAGCATGTATTATTAACCAAGCATGCCAATGAATATGTAGGATTAGATGTAGCTGACTTAAATGTATCTGACATAATGGATATACCTGTAGATAAACCTCAACATGTATGTATGAGTATAGATTTAACTGATAGAACTGTAAATCCGTTAAAACCCTCCATTGAGCATCCACCTGTTTTAGAACTGAAACCACTACCCACTCACCTCAAATATGCATATCTAGGAGATAATGATACGCTGCCTGTAATTATTTCTTCTAAGCTAAGTGAACAGCATGAGGTTGATTTAATTTTATTGCTTAAGCAACATAGGAAGGCTATAGCATGGACTATTGCTGATATTCGAGGCATTAGCCCTTCTTATTGCATGCACAAAATTATACTAGAGGAAGAGCACACACCTAGGGTAGATCACCAGCGTAGGTTAAACCCCTCTATGAAAGAGGTAGTGAAGAAAGAAATAATAAAGTGGTTAGATGCAGGAGTGATTTTCCCCATAGCTAGTAGCCAGTGGGTGAGCCCCATCCAATGTGTACCTAAAAAGGGGGGAATAACTGTGGTAGTCAATGAGCGCAACGAACTGATTCCAACAAGGACTGTCACAGGGTGGAGAGTGTGTATGGATTACAGAAAACTAAATAAAGAAACTAAAAAAGACCATTTCCCTATACCGTTCATTGACCAGATGCTAGACAGAATAGCTGGTAGAGCCTACTATTGTTTCTTAGATGGCTATTCAGGCTATAATCAAATTACTATAGACCCTAAGGATCAAGAGAAGACCACCTTCACTTGCCCTTTTGGAACGTTTGCCTTCCGCAGAATGCCTTTTGGCTTATGCAATGCACCGGCAACTTTCCAGAGGTGCATGATGGCAATCTTCTCTGAGTTGGATGAGTCCATGATAGAAATATTCATGGATGACTTCTCAGTCTTTGGGGACTCATTTAAAACCTGTCTAGAAAACTTAGGACAAGTCCTGGCTAGGTGTGAGGAGACCAACCTAGTCCTAAATTGGGAAAAGTGCCATTTTATGGTAGACGAAGGGATTGTCTTAGGACATAGAGTGTCAAGGGCAGGTGTAGAAGTTGATCGGGCCAAGATAGAGATCATAGAGAAGTTGGTAGAGCCCCAGAATGTCAAAGCCATTAGAAGCTTCTTAGGGCACGCTGGCTTCTACAGAAGGTTCATTAAGGACTTTTCTAAGATAGCCAAGCCTCTGTGCGAGCTTCTAGAGCTAAATAGGCCATTGATCTTCTCTAAGGAATGTGTAGTAGCTTGGAAAACCCTTAAAGAGGCACTAGTCACAGCACCTATCATAGTCGGACCAAATTGGGACCTCCCATTTGAGATGCTATGTGATGCCAGTGACTATGCTGTAGGAGTCATGTTGGGACAGAAGATTGACAAGCTAACACACCCTGTCTATTATGCTAGTAAGACCTTGAATGAGGCTCAATGTAATTATACAACTACTGAAAAAGAGATGCTTGCTGTAGTGTTTGCTTGCGAAAAATTCAGAAACTATATTGTAGGCACTAGGACAATTGTATACACTGACCATTCTGCCTTGAAATATCTTATGAGGAAGGCTGACGCTAAGCCTAGATTGATTAGATGGGTGTTATTGCTGCAGGAATTTGATTTGGACATTCGGGACAAGAAGGGTTGTGAAAATGTGGTTGCAGATCACCTGTCTCGATTGCAGCACAATTGCGAAAAAATTGCGGAGACCGCAATTTCTGATGCTTTTATAGATGAACATGTCTTTTCTTTGGTTCATCGTGATAACGATGAGGAACCGTGGTTCGCTGACATTGCTAACTTCCGTGCATCACAGGTATTACCAGTGTTCAAGGGAGGACAAGAGAAGAAGAGGTTCCTTCATGAAGCAAGGAAATTCATCTGGGATGACCCCACACTTTACAGAACCTGTGCTGATGGGTTGTTAAGGAAGTGTGTTTCAGCTGCTGAAGCGAAGTCTGTGCTGCAGCACTGTCACTCATCTCCTTACGGTGGACACTTTGGTGGTCAAAGAACAGCTGCGAAGGTATTTCAGAGTGGCTACTATTGGCCAACAATCTTCAAGGACGCCCACAACTATGCCCACAGCTGTGACGAATGCCAAAGGACAGGTAACCTGAGTCGCAAGGATGAGATGCCCCTCACCTACATCTTAGAGTTGGAGCTCTTTGATGTGTGGGGCATTGATTTCATGGGACCATTCCCTCCATCATCAGGTAACCTTTACATTTTGGTAGCAGCAGACTACGTGTCCAAGTGGGTGGAAGCCAAAGCATGTCCTAATAATGATGCTAAAACAGTCACTAGCTTCTTGCATAGGCACATTTTCACTAGATTTGGGACTCCTCGTGCTATCATTAGTGATGAGGGGTCACATTTCATTAATAAGGCTATGGAGAAGATATTGGCTAAATATAACATTAGACATAGGGTAGCTACTCCCTATCACCCACACTCGAATGGTCAAGCTGAAATTTCCAATAGGGAGATAAAGAACATCCTAGAAAAGGTGGTCAAACCTAATAGGAAAGACTGGTCATTTAAGCTTGAGGATGCACTTTGGGCTTATAGAACAGCATATAAGACACCCCTAGGCATGTCTCCCTATAGGTTGGTGTATGGCAAGGCTTGCCACTTGCCACTTGAGTTAGAAAACAAAGCATTTTGGGCCATGAAGGAATTGAATTTTTGTGTAAAGGATGCGGGGACATTGAGATCTTTGCAGCTACATGAACTTGATGAGCTTAGGCATATGGCCTATGAGAATGCCAAAATGTATAAAGAAAAGACCAAAATATGGCACGACAGTAGACTTAGGATCAAAGACTTTAGGAAAGGCCAACTTGTCCTATTATTTAACTCACGTCTAAAGATATTTCCGGGCAAACTAAAGTCCAGATGGTCGGGTCCATTTGTTATTACTAATGTCTTTGTTCATGGTGCGATAGAGATAAAAAACTTGCAGCAAGGACAGCCATTTATGGTCAATGGTGCTAGATTGAAGCACTACTATGAGGAAGGAGATGTGAAGACTCTCTCGGCCTTCCTCTTGACTGAAGCATGACAAAAAGAACGAGAGAGAACGAGTGGTTACTGTGCTCGTTTAGTCAAGGCCAATGCCTTAGTTTATTTTTTCTGTTTTTCCGGTTATCGTTTGTATGTTTTGTGGTGTAATTTTAATTGCGTATTTAATGTTTGTTTTATTTGTTTTTGCAAGGATTCGAAAGAGGGGATCAAGGAGAGTAAATCCAGCTTTAAAAGTCGAGAAACGGTTGAGCCAAATAAAAGATACGGACGAGCAAAGTTGGAGATTTTGATGAAATAATATCCCTAGAATTGCGCTGGAATTGCTGGATCCGCAAAAAGAGCCGTTGGGATTTTTTCCGTTGCCTTTATATCCGTTGGAAGGCGCTCGATCGATACGATTATCTCTCTCTTTGCTCTCCAAGAATTCAGCGATTTTCTCCATCTTTGATTCTTCTCTCAAGATCTTCAAGACTCAGCAATGGTGTTCACACGAGCGGAGAGATCTGCAGCCAAGAAGAAGGCTGATGACGCAGCTGAAGCGGCTGCGAGGGAAGCACTTCTTACCCTTGCAGACGATGGTGCCGTTCGCACCGGCCCTCTTCCCAAGCTTCCTATCCGTAGGAAGAAGTGGAGGGTGGTCACTGAGATCCCTGCTGGACCATCTGAGCCAGTGGGCACGCCCAAGAAACGCCGGTGGAGTGTCAAGACGGCCGCCGAACCAAGCACAGCAAAGACTCCCTCTGTGGAGAGTCAAGAAACTGATCGTGCATCCCACGAGTCAGCCAAAGAAGGTTCGTCGCCGTCTGCATCACCTGCGCGTAGTCCTTCACCATCTGAACCAGTGCCAAGCGCAGAGTCGTCGCCGCCTGCGCAGAGCTCCGAGTTGTCTCCAGCACCTCAGAGTTCTGACCCGACACCTGCAGCAGTGCAGAGTCCTGAACTGCCATCTTCGCCACTGAGTTCTGTGCGGACACCATCAGCAGAGCACAATTCTCCACGGCCTGATCCGGAATTCCCTTATGGGGATTATCAAGAGTCCACTCAGGGCAGTGGAGATGCTGGGGAAGACGAAGTTTTCTCTCCTATGAGGGAAGATAGCCCTGCCGAGCCTGCACAGCAGGACGATTCTATGGAGGAGACGTTGGGGGCATGCCTCCAGCAGATCAACATTAAGAAGAAGAAGAAGGCCAAGATTGTCAAGGCCAAGAGATCCAAGAAGCTGAAGAAGAAGAAGGCCAAGAGAGTGCCTTCAGCAGACAAAGAAAGCACGGAGCCATCACTCAAAAGGCTCAAGGTTGAGGCTGCCGAGGCAGCCAAGCCAGCAGATAAGGGGAAGGCCAAGCTCTACCCTGAAGACGAACCTCAGTCAGTGAGGTATGTCTCATCTGATGCTGAATCCAGGGGTGCTGAGCTGAGGAAGAGGGACCTGTTGCACGAGAAAGGCTTCCTCGACCGACTCGCTGACCTGCCGCAGTTCTTGCGCGCAGGAGTGATCAACCACGGCTGGGAGGAATTTTGCAGACCGCCTAATCCAGCCTACACGAGCATGGTGTACGATTTCTACGCCAATGTGCTCAGCCCTGAGGATGGCCTGTCTGTGGTCAGAGGGGTGGAAGTGGATTTCTCAGCCAAAGCCATCAATGAAGCCTTTGGTCTCAAGGGCCAAACGCACACAGATTATGCGCGGATAGTTGATGAGCCGACTGAGGCAGTGCAGGAAGAGGCCATTCGCACAATTGGCCAGCCTGAAGCAGCGTGGACTGTCTCACGCAATGGGAGGCACACCTTAATGAGTGCCAATCTGACAGCAAAGGCAGCTGTTTGGTTTGCCTTTGTGAGGAGAAAGCTGTCCCCCGTGACCCACGAGACGACAATCAACCAGAGTAGATCACTGCTGGTCTATGCCATCATGCGCGGTCTCACGGTCAATGTGGGGGAGATCATGTCAGCTGCCATTGCTGAGTGCGCAAAGAAAGGTAAGGGACCCTTGTTTTTCCCTAATACCATAACCAAGCTATGTTTGCTTGCAGGAGTCCCCACCGAGCGCCTGGAGCAGCAGATGGCCTACACGGGCCACTTGGAGCTGCCTGCTAACCTGAGGCTGAGAAGAAAGGGGAATATGGAGTTTGAACTGGATAGGCTGGCTGCTGAACAGTCTCTATCCATGGCCTACTTGATGGATATGCAGAGAAGAATGGCTCAATGGGCCACTTATGCGCAGGCGAGGGACAAGGAAGTTGCAGACCAGCTGGGGTGCCTCTTCCCTGAGTTCCCTACCAATCTCCTAACTCCATGGGTGCCCCCACGGCCGAGGCAACCAGATGAGGATGACGAGAATTGAGTGCTGGTTTGAAGTGCACTAAAGGGAGTATTGCTGTTCCCTTAGAAAAAAAAAAAACAATTTTTCTGCTTTCTGATAGGATCATGTGCATTATGCTGTTTTGTGTTCAACTTTTGATCTGTTTTTAATGTTTAGTTTTATGTTTTTTCTTTTGCTTAGTCTAGTCTGATGTTAGCTGAATAGGTAGGATAGTTTAGCTTTATTTTTAGGATGCGTGAGTAACAGGAAAAAGCATGCTGAGGGGCCCTAATCAATGTTATATTTGCCCGGATTGAATTGCGAAATAATTGCGGTTCCCGCAAATTTTGTGACTGATTGCATGTTTTGGACTGTCTGTGTAGTTAGGCTGTGATCTGTTAAATTCTATCTTTTGCTGCTAGCATGACTACCTTATATAGCTGATCTTAACGCATGCTGGATGAGTGTCATAGGACACCCTTTGATAGTTTAAATTAGCCTCTGAATAGGGCTCAGCATGCATAAACCATCAGTCCTTAAACTGTCTGTTTTGTTCAAATTTTCTGCTGCTGGGGTAATTGCTTTTAAATGTTTTGCCTATGCCTAGGATTTTTAGATTCTCTTTGTTTTACTTTAGACTAGATGCTTCTAGGACAAGTTTGGGGGTGTGCCACCTCAGACACTCATTGGGGACAATGAGTAGTTGAAGTTTGGGGGAGGCCACCCTAGGCCTAGGAACATTCCTCTCTTCCTTAGGACATAAGCATTCTTCTTCTCCTTTAAGAAAATTTTTTGTGATAAATAGAAAAAGTGAAAAATAAGAATAAAGAGGGGAGTCTCTCTCAAGTGCTGAGTAATCAGTGCCAAGTGTGTAAACCACAAGTGGCATTGCATCAAAAGGCAACCCAAGGAGAGACTCCACCTAAGTAAAAAAGGGAAAAGGAGAAATAGGGGAAGAAGGATGTATGCTTAGGAGCTATAATCTTGTGGCTTAGATGTCCTATTTAAAAAAGAACTCTGATCCTCAAAGAGCTAAGCACAAGGTTGTAGTTTCTAGGTTTGTCTAAGGAGATGAATGTATATCCAATGTAGTGATGCCAGGGTTTAGGTTGTTCTCTAAAAGTACCACTGTCACTGTTAATACTAAGACTGGCATGACTCTAAGGAATCCTAGACACATTAAAAGTAAAGCTAGAAGCATGTACTGAGTCTGGAGTGAAACTTGGTAGAATTTGAAACCTTAGGGATAGTGGCATGATATTATAAAAGTAGCTAGATCAGTAGTAGGGGGTTAATAAAAACAGCAGGTATAGTAGGCAGGTGAAGTCAGAAGAAGCTTGATAAGAGGTTAGTTCTAAACGTAGAGGTGTGTCACAGGACAGCACTGCCAGAGATAGGGATATAGGGGAGTCAGTAAGTGGTCAAAGAAGATAAAATAACAAGCCTAAGCAAGTCCTTAGTATGCTTGAGGACAAGCAAAACCTTAAGTTTGGGGGTGTGTTAAGTCTCTGAAAGTGACTTATTTAGGACCCATTTAGCTTAGGAAGATGTACACTTTTAGGTGTTTTTGTTAGCATTTAGCCTAAACCTATGCTTTAATATGAGAATTAGAAGAAGGTAGCTAATATAGGACTTATGTACAATAGGTAGAAAAAGGGTTGAAAACCGAAGGAAAAGAATGAAAAAATGAGCATTGCGAATGAATTGCGAAAACATTGCGGTGACCGCAATTATTCAAGTGAAAACCGTAAGTTGACTGATCTTTTTCTGTTAATTTCCGTTATTTCAGGGATTCGTTCTTTCTCCTCCATCCATTCTGATATATGACGTTGAAGATTGATGGTTCTCCTTGGCCCAAACGCACCTGCAAACTACTATAAAAGGGGGCCAAAGTCGGAGGTTTGATCATCATTCGAAGCGCAGAAGTCTTCTCGCAGTCCATCATTTCTCTCTGTTTTCCTTTGCCGTCTGTTGGAGTGAGAGTCTCAGCTGTTGGAATCGATAATCTGATAGGAAGGAGAGAAGATTCTTCTTCTCTCTCGATTGGATTCATCCAAGCAAGGCTGACCTTTCATCCCCTTCATTCGAGGCGACTGCAACGAAGCTTTTCAAGCACCTTTACTGCTTTTCTGTCGTTCTTCTTCTTATTTCCAGTTTGATCATTGTTGTTCTTAGCCTAGTGCTTTAATTACTGCATTTCGTTGTTGTCTGTCTTTGAATCATTTCTTTTGAAGCTTTCCTTTGTCGTTCAAACATTCAAAGTAATCAAAGTAAAATTCTGCATTTCACAGTTTCCACCTTCTGCTGCTACGTTTTGTCTTATTGTTTTAAGCATATTTCTCTTCTAAGCATGTCTGTTTTATCTACCCTTTCTGTTCTCCATATATCCATGAGTAGCTAAGCCACTTAGGGGCATGCTAATGACAGAACTATAGGCTAAAAAACGTGCATCAAGTATGTAGGATAGCTCTCGAATCATTGATTGTATGTAAGCTTCATCCCACGGGCAATTTCGATTGGCCATCCATTTTGTCCAAAGAACTCCTAACCTCTGGAAGGAGTAAGAGTTCAGAGTCATATAATCATGCTAGCCTTTCATGGTAATCAGGAAACGGCCTAGGAATAGGCGTTTCCCTAGTACAAACTAAACACTCCTGTTTTAACAAGATGCTTAAGACCTTACTTTGAAGTCGAGTAAACTTAAGACTCTAATGCATGGAATCGGACGATACTTGAGATAGAGTGAGTTTGATGTATAGAGAGTTGGTCCAATGCTTGAGAATCGTAATAAAATGCCTATAGGATAGTCATTAGTAGCCCTTAATTCACCCATTTACTCAGTTTCGCTGTTATTTAATTGCGGTAACATTGCGGTCCTCGCAATTCTGCCAGATTTTCATTCTGTTTAGCTGTTTTCTTCCTCGTTTGTTAATTCCATCTCTTGTCTTTTAAGTCTAGTTTCAACTTGCATTTGTTTATGTTATATCCCTTTATACATTCAGCAAAAAGTAGATAATTAAAAACCAATTTTACCCCATCAAATTCATCCCATCTTTCTTAACAATCACACTTCGCGAATAGCTAAAAATGAGTCTCTGTGGAAAAAACGAATGAAATATACTTACTACTTGCTGTGAGACCATGTATGCTTGCATGTTCTAAGTGCTCTCTCTACCTTATTGCTTATTTATCTTTACACATTGAGCACGCAACAGAGGGCTCACTACTAACCTTCTTCGATGAAGGCTCACCCCTGACTTTCTTTTTCTTTGACTTCTTCGAAGTTTTCGGCCGTTTGGCCTTGACAACCTTGGTGGCTTTCTTTCTCAATCTCGCCTTGGTTGTGATCTGTTGGAGGCAATCCCCCAATGTCTCATCCATCGAATAATCCCCCTGTGCTGGGCTCTCGGGGCTAACTTCCCTCAACGGGGAGAAGACCTCTTCTTCCTCAGCTGCTTCATCGCCCTGCGCCGATTCTTGATGCTCTTCATCTGGAATTTCAGGTTCAGGCGTCTGGGAGATGGGTGATGCCTCAGTACTCTGCGGCGGTGGAGATTGCTCAAAGCTCTGTGGAGATGGAGACGGTTCAGGGCTTTGCGCTGGTGGAGGTGGAGAATGGCTTTGTCTGGCCGTCTCGTAGAATGGACGGCCACTTTCTTGACTCTCCACAGTGGGAGTCTTCTTCTTGATCGCTGCATCGTCAACGGCCATACTCCACTTCCTCTTCTTGGGTGTTCCTGCTGGTTCAGAAGGCCCAGCAGGGATTTTCGTCACCACCTTCCACTTCTTCTTGCGGACAAGGATCTTGGGAAGGCGTTCGGTTCGCGCGGCTTCAGCATCTGCCAAGGCAAGGAGTGCCTCTCTCGCAGCTATCTCAGCGTCGGCGGCCTTCTTCTTGGACGCAGATCTCTCAGATCTCGTTAGCACCATGGTGGAATCGTAGGGATCTGGAAAGAGGGATTGCAGAGGAAGAAGGAGAGAGCTTTCTTGGAGTTCAGTGAATGAGGGAAACGTACTGGCCACGACGGATCTAACGGCTATTTGTAATGATGGAAATCCCAACGGCTATTTCTGTTGCGGATTCAGCAAATCCTTCGCAATTAAATGGCCGTTGGAGATTTCTTCGTTTCAAATGCCCATATCTCCTCAACGTAATCTTTGATTTGGCCCAATATCTCCCCCGATTTTTTTTATCCTGGATTCATCTCCTTGATTCCCTCTTTCGATCCCCTATTAAAAGAAATAAAATCAACATCAAATTCGTAATAAAAATTACACAAAAACATACACAAATAATAACCGGAAAAATAGCAGAAAATAAACTAAGGCATCGCCTCGCATGGACGAGCACAGTGATCACTCGTCCTCTCTCGGTCTTATTTTCACGTTTCAGTCAAGAGGAAGGCCGAGAGAGTCTTCACATCTCCTTCCTCATAATAATGCTTCAATCGTGCACCATTAACCATGAACGGTTGCCCTTGCTGCAGGTTCCTAATCTCGATTGCACCATGAACAAACACGTTAGTTATCACAAAAGGACCTGACCATCTAGACTTATGTTTGCCTGGAAATAATCTCAACCGTGAGTTAAATAACAAGACAAGTTGGCCTTTCTTAAAGTCCTTAATCCTAAGTCTACTATCATGCCAAATCTTAGTCTTTTCCTTATACATTTTAGCATTTTCATAGGACATATGTCTAAGCTCATCAAGCTCATGTAATTGCAGAGACCGCAATGTTCCCGCATCGGTCACGCAATAGTTCAGTTCTTTCAAGGCCCAAAACGCTTTAATTTCCAATTCGAATGGTAAGTGACATGCTTTGCCATACACAAGTCTATAAGGAGACATACCTAGGGGTGTCTTATATGTAGTCCTATATTCCCAAAGTGCATCCTCGAGTTTAAACGACCAATCTTTTCTATTGGGTTTGACCACTTTTTCGAGTATGTTTTTAATCTCCCTATTTGATATTTCAGCTTGGCCATTCGAATGTGGGTGATAAGGGGTGGCTACTCTATGTCTAACATTATATTTAGCCAACACTTTTTCCATAGCTTTATTAATAAAGTGTGTCCCTTCATCACTAATTATAGCACGAGGTGTACCAAACCTAGTAAAAATATGTCTATTAAGGAACTTAATGACTGTTTTGGCATCATTGTTTGGACATGCTATGGCTTCTACCCACTTAGACACTGATAGCTCCATTTTGGAGCTATAATTATGTCCCTAATTCACGTTTATTATTGGCTTAATCTTGCTTTTATGTAATTATTGTAGGTGTTCTCGGTGCTTAGCTCTCGAGAGCGTTTCGGAGCTTAATATCGCGATTTAAAGGCATAAGAACGCTTCCTGGGAAGATCCATGCAAAGAGATGAAGTTTGGGCGCTTTGGGGAAATTGAAGGCAAAATTCCATGCAAAAACCCGAGAGCTAGCGTCGAGCGACAGCGTCGCGACGCTAGCTCGACGCTGCCCAGCGTCGAGACGCTGCCTTAGCGTCTCGACGCTCCGAAGTCTGAAGCGCTGAATTGAAGAAAAACCCGAGAGCAAGCGTCGAGTGATAGCGTCTCGACGCTAGCTCGACGCCGCACAAGCGTCTCGACGCTGTGCGAGCGTCTCGACGCCACCCCGAGCGCGCGCGCGATTTATTTAGGGCGCAGCGTCGAGACGCTGTCCTAGCGTCTCGACGCTACGACGGACTACTTAACTTTTTTGTCCGATTTTAGCCGCCATTATCATCTTCCACCTCGAGCTCCGCGCCTGATTTGACGTCCAGCAGCCATTTTTCACCATGGGAGGGGCTATGAAGCTCGATTTGAAGCCGTCCCACGTCACACAAGTCATGAGTGAGTAGATTTACCGTTTTTGGCTCGGGATTGTAGGGACAAATGTAGTATGAATTCTTGGTGAGGTTGTGGATTGAAATTCTGAATTGGTTGGATTTTTATTGAATTGAATTCTATTTCTTTGCTTAATCTATGAGCATGTTTGAATGATTTAGGACTAGGCACCCTTGATTTTGAGCATGTCCATTAGTTAAAGGATTTGATGCCGTGCCTCTCGTTTCCGCCAAGTAACAAGGAATTGTGGCTCCTTGAGCGTATTGGCGTCCTTACGCTCTTGATGTTCATTGTTCCCGAATTAGAATTCCAAATCGACATACTAATTTCGCGTCCAAATTAGATAGTCGTCACGGTTAGCTTGTTGCTACCGTTCGGTCTTGGGAGAGCGTTGGCCGCCAATGTCCGAACGGTATGCTTGATTAGCATAATTAATTATGTTTAATTAAATCCATGGAGCATGTCCGGGTTATTTATTAATTTTGGACGAGCCGTGCATTCGTTAAAATTATTTAGCCATTATACGCGTCAATCTATGATCCAAGATAGTTGCTAGATTTACTCCCGATCATCCCGAGTCGGAAACTCCGTTAGCTAATTTTTCTATTTGCTTTGTTCCAATTTAGTCACGTAAAACCAACAATTCCCCCTTATTTGGTCTATAGTAATTGTTTGCAAATTTAATTAAGATTAAGTCAAAGTACCTTAATTCCCTGTGGATCGACCCCGTTACTACTATTCTACAAACAGTTTAGTGATTTCGGGCATTTATAAATTTATTTTGGCGGGTCTCGACAACCCGATGATTGGCGATAGTTCAATAATATCGCTACCAAAATTGGCGCCGTTGCCGGGGAACTAAGTGTAATTCGGCCTGATTTAAATTTTATTTGTAAACTTTTAATTTTTACTAAAATTTCTGTTATTTCTTTTATTATTTGCAATTTTGATCTGTTTGTTTAAGTGTGCTAGAAGTGCCAAATCTTTATTGAGAAAATGGAGATTGATGATGAGATTGGAGCCCCAAAAACGCTCAGACAATGGACATCATTTGCTATGGGCCACCAACCTTCTTGTATTTCCTACCCGGAAATTTCAGGTGAGTTTGTGCTTAAATCTGGTGTGATTAACCTTTTACCCTCTTTTTGTGGTGAAGCAGAAGAAGATCCTTACAAACATCTCAAGGAGTTTCAAATGGTAAGCGCCGCGATGAAGCCTGGCGTCATAACAAAAGATCAGCTCTACCTGAGAGCTTTTCCATTCACCCTAAAAGGTGAAGCTCGAGATTGGCTGCATTACTTGCCATCGGGGACCATATTTACTTGGGAGAAGTTGCAGAGTCTATTCTTGGAAAGGTATTTCCCTGCTTCGAAAGCCAGAGCCGTGAGGAAAGATATACGACAATTTGAGCAAGGAAAGGACGAGGCATTTTACGAATACTGGGAGAGGTTCATTAAACTCTGTGAAAAATGTCCGAACCACTTGATAGCGGAAGTCGAGCTTATCGAATGCTTCTATGGTGGGTTGCTCACGCATGACCGCCAGATGCTTGATGCGGCAAGTGGAGGAGTCCTTTGGGAGAAAACGCCCGCGGAAGCTCGTCAGTTGATCTCCAACATATCTGAGAACCGTCGCCAGAACGGAGGAAGAAACGAACATTCTAAGATGTCTTCCGACATAGAAGTGCTCAAAGAACAAGTGTCTCAGGTATTTGGTTTAGTTCATACGATGCAGGAAAAGTCATCTCAGGATGTTTCTTCTATTTCAGGTAAAGCCATTGAAAGCATGTTCAAATCGCTCATGGAATCTAGCGATGAGACAAGGTCGCAGATTAAATCTCTAAGAGATGAATTCACGGAGGTGAAGGAAAGAATGGGTAGAATTGAATCCAAAGCGGAAGGGGTTAGTGCAATAAACCTCAGAAGTGGTAAAGAAGTGCCATCTCAAACCACTCCCGTGAGTCCTCCATTTACTTCAGAGATATCTCCAGATAAGTGTTCTCAAGCACCCTCTGAAACTGTTGTAATGCCTCCTCCTATTATTTCTATGAAGTCTTACACTCCCGTTGCTCCTTTTCCTAGTAGGCTTGCAAGGCCATCTAAGGAGGCCGACAACGCGGATGTACTTGAGACGTTGAGGAAGGTTGGGATCAATATACCGCTACTTGATGCAATCCAGCAAATCCCAAGGTACGCTAAATTCCTTAAGGAGATGTGCACTATGAAGAGGAAGACTAAAAGTGCTGAGAGAGTCGTGGTAAGCAAGAATGTTTCTGCCCTGCTAACCCAAGGTATTCCAAGCAAATGCCAGGACCCAGGTATGTTCCTCTTGCCATGTACTATAGGGGATAGAGAAATCGAGCACGCTATGTTAGACTTAGGAGCTTCAATTAATGTTATGCCATATTCAGTCTACAAGAGCCTCGGTTTAGAAGGTATGCAGGAAACTAGTATAGTTATCCAGTTAGCTAATAGGTCTTCTATTCATCCTCTAGGGTTGATTGAGGACGTGTTAGTTAAAGTTAAGGATTTAATCTTCCCTGCTGATTTTTATGTGATAAATTTGGAAGAAAACACATCCACCACATCTGTTTTACTTGGTAGACCATTCATGAAAACCGCTAAAACGAAAATTAATGTGCATGATGGAACTTTGTCTGTTGAGTATGAAGGGGATGTGTTCGAATTTAATGTATTTGATGCCATGAAACAACGTGCTGATGTGCATTCTGTCTGTAAAATTGATCTGATAGATACTTTAGAACAAGAAGAATGCATGACTGTTGTTGATGGGGATGACCCAATCGTTTTTACTGAAATTGTTAGCAAAGTTGAAAGTAGTGATCCCATATTGACTGATTTGTCTGAACAACCCACTTTTGCTTTAGAGACATATGAAAAGCCAACTAAAATATTACCATCTCTTTTGCAGGCTCCCAAGTTGGAATTGAAGGAGTTGCCGGGTCATCTCAAGTACGTGTACTTGGGTGAGGTGGATACACTTCCGGTAATTATCTCCAAGGAGCTTACATCGGCGCAAGAAGGCGAGTTGGTCGAGGTTCTGAAAAAGAACAAAAGAGCCATGGGATGGACATTGGCAGACTTGCACGGGTTGAGTCCAGTGCTGTGCATGCACAAGATTCGGCTGGATGAGGGAGCAAAGCCATCCCGAGAGCCTCAGCGGAGGCTGAACCCTGCAATGAAAGAGGTAGTGTTGTCTGAGATACACAAACTCCTGGATGCAGGTATTATCTTTCCCATTTCTGATAGCCAATGGGTTAGCCCTATTCATGTTGTACCTAAAAAGACGGGCATAACTGTTATTAGAAATGATAAGGGGGAGTTAGTACCTAAGAGAGTACAAAACGGGTGGAGAATGTGTATTGATTTTAGAAAACTGAATGATGTGACTAAGAAGGACCACTTCCCTATTCCCTTCATAGATCAAATGGTGGAGCGTTTAGCTGGGAAGCCATTCTTCTGTTTTCTAGATGGTTTTTCTGGGTTTTATCAAATTCCCATAGCCCAGGAAGACCAAGAAAAGACTACTTTTACCTGTCCATTCGGAACTTACGCATATAGGAGAATGCCCTTTGGGCTTTGTAATGCTCCAGGGACTTTTCAGCGATGCATGATGAGCATATTTTCTGAATTTGTAGAAAAATGCATCGAAGTCTTTATGGATGATTTTACTGTATATGGAAGTTCATTTAAAGATTGCCTGTGTAACTTGTCTAGAGTCATGGAAAGATGCATTGAAACTAATCTTGTTTTAAATTTTGAGAAGTGTCATTTCATGGCCAGTCAGGGCATAGTATTGGGTCACGTTGTGTCTGCTAAGGGGATAGAGGTCGATAAAGCTAAGATTGATGTCATATCTGATTTACCTTATCCCACGAATCTTCGGGAAGTACGTTCTTTTCTTGGTCACGCAGGTTTTTACCGCAGGTTCATTAAAGACTTCTCGAAGATAGTGACCCCGATGACAAGCTTGCTGAAAAAGGATGTTCCATTCTGTTTCGACAAAGAGTGCAAGCTTGCCTTTGATGTTCTGAAAAAGTGCTTGACCAACGCACCCATCATTCATCCACCGCAGTGGGGGACTCCTTTCGAGATTATGTGCGATGCAAGCAATTATGCCGTAGGCGCTGTGTTGGGCCAGAGGATAGACAAGAAGAGCCACGTGATTTATTATGCCTCTCGGACGCTCAATTCCGCGCAGATCGGTTACACAACAACAGAGAATGAGCTGCTTTCCATAGTTTTCGCTCTTGATAAGTTTAGGCCATATATTCTTGGATCTAAAGTAATTGTTTTTTCTGATCATGCAGCAGTTCGATACTTGATGAACAAGAAAGACTCGAAGCCTAGACTGCTCAGATGGGTATTATTACTCCAGGAGTTCGACGTCTCTGTTCAGGACAGAAAAGGATCAGAAAATACCGTTGCTGACCACTTGAGCCGTATTGTGCGAAATGAGGACGATTTGCCTCTGAATGACGAGTTCCCTGATGAAGTTCTCTTTCAGGTAAGTGTGGAGACACCATGGTACGCCGACATTGTCAACTACTTGGTCACAGGTACGTTCCCATTCGACTTTTCATATAATCAAAGAGCTAAGCTGAAAAGCGAAGCCAAAACATATGTTTGGGAAGAGCCCATTTTGTGGAAATTTTGCGCTGACCAAGTAATTAGGAAGTGCGTCCCTAAGTCTGAACATAGGTCCATCCTTACCTTTTGCCATGAATTTGCATGTGGGGGACACTTTGGGCAAAATAGAACTGCGAGAAAAATTTTAGATTGTGGGTTTTTCTGGCCATCGCTGTTTAAAGACTGTTATGACTTTTGTAAATCTTGTGATCAGTGTCAGAGAAAAGGGACCATCACTAGTAGGAATGAAATGCTCCAAAACCCCATTTTAACTTGTGAAATTTTTGAGGTTTGGGGTATGGACTTTATGGGACCCTTCCCCCCCTCATTTGGTTTTGTCTATATCTTATTGGCTGTGGACTACGTGTCTAAATGGGTGGAAGCTAAAGCCACCAAAGTTGATACCGCTAATGTTGTTTCCAGTTTTGTCAAGTCTAACATTTTTAGCAGGTATGGAGTTCCACGAGCCATCATAAGTGACCAGGGGAGCCACTTCTGCAACAAAACGATCCAGGCCTTGATGAGGAAATATGGGGTCAATCATAAAATCTCTACCCCGTATCATCCTCAGACCAATGGTCAAGCGGAGGTTTCCAATCGAGAGGTGAAGAGCATCCTCGAGAAAACAGTAAGTCCAGGAAGGAAGGATTGGAGCCTCAGGCTGGACGACGCTTTGTGGGCTTATCGTACGGCTTACAAGACCCCCATAGGGATGTCTCCCTACCGGATGGTTTATGGTAAAGCCTGTCATCTCCCCGTGGAGATCGAACACAAAGCTTACTGGGCCGTGAAGAAGTGCAACATGGACTTTGACTTGGCGGGCGAAGAAAGACTCCTCAAATTGCAAGAACTGGAGGAGCTTCGCCTGGATGCATATGAGAATTCGAAGACCTACAAGGAAAAGACCAAAATGTTCCACGACAGGCGAGTCGTCAGGAAACACTTCGAAGTTGGTCAGAAGGTCCTCTTGTTCAACTCCCGCCTGAAGTTCATGCCAGGTAAACTTCGTTCCAGGTGGCTTGGTCCTTTCATTATCACTGATGTTCATCACTATGGTGCAGTTAAAATTCAGAGTTTGGATACGGAAAAGGAGTACACAGTGAATGGCCAGCGATTAAAGATCTTTCATGAGGGAATGTCAGAGGACTTCGACGACCATGCCTACTTGAAAGAGCCTGATTATGAGAAAGGATAAATTGAGTTTTGGTAAAGTCGAGCAATCGACTCTAAAAATTTGCGCTACTCGGAGGCACCCGAGCTTGAACTGTACATGCTTTTTGTTTACTTACCGTCTTTAGGATTAGTTTAGATTTCCACTCTGATGTTGTGAATTTTCAGGTGAAACAATGGCTCATCCTTGCGGTTTATTGGCTAAGGTTAAAGCACGCTCTACATCCCTCTAAGTCACAACTCAGGGAAGGTTTTCTTTCCTTTTGTTTTGATTGTGCATATTTGGTCCAATGAGGACATTGTCAATTTCTAAGTTGGGGGTGGTGGGTTGTGCCTTATAGTGATTGTCGAGTTTAGTTGTGGAATCCTGATTTACTTATTGAGTTATGGTGAAAGCATGCTAGTCTGACTATGAAATTCTGTGATGTACTGCTGAGGTCTTCGTATTTGTATTTGTCATGAAATTCAGCATAATTGCATATGTTAAGGCCATTTTGAAAAAAATTTTCAAAAATATTTCCCTGTTTAAGCTTCGCATGTTAGCACTCTATCTTGGATCTGTGGGTTTAGTGTAGCTCTGTTTGTTTTGAAATTCGTTGTCACCTCGAAAGGCAACCTTAGGATGGGCCAAGATTCGCTTTTGTTTGTAACCCGTGCGCTTAAAATTTTAATATGATGCTTAGACTTAAAGAAAAATGAATGCAAGTTTATAAAAAGAAAATAATCTCATGAGGCGTTCCTCCTTCTCGAGTTGCCTTAGTAGCCAGGGGCGGTCGTGTAACCCACGGTCGCCACTGCATGAAAAGGATGCACAAAGAAGTGAACGCTAGTCCTTAAAAATGTGAATTTTGCCCGTAGTCAGATGCACTGTGCAATGAAATTGCAGGCAAGCTGAAACGAAAGTAAGATTGACATGTTAGGCGCTCATGAAGATAAGTTCAATGAAATTGAGAAAAAGATGCCTTGCGTTATATTACTTGCATAAGCGATGAACTGCCCTTAGACTGTTCTGTTAAGCCATAAGTAGGGGGAAAGCGAAATTTTAGGATAGATAGAGCCGTTCTAAGCCTGTTGAAATCTAAGATCGAGGAGCTAAGTCCGAGGCGTAAATAGGGAAACATCTTTAAATTTTCCAAATTGTTCTTAACCAATGCATGCATGCAGCTGTTCTTTCAAATGCAATTGCCTTGTCTTTTCCAGTATTGAGAATCGAGTCCCTAGCATGCATTCTCGTTCTATTTAATTAATCAGAATTCCACCTTGCTCGAGGACTAGCAAGATTTAAGTTGGGGGTGTTTGATAGCTCCATTTTGGAGCTATAATTATGTCCCTAATTCACGTTTATTATTGGCTTAATCTTGCTTTTATGTAATTATTGTAGGTGTTCTCGGTGCTTAGCTCTCGAGAGCGTTTCGGAGCTTAATATCGCGATTTAAAGGCATAAGAACGCTTCCCGGGAAGATCCATGCAAAGAGATGAAGTTTGGGCGCTTTGGGGAAATTGAAGGCAAAATTCCATGCAAAAACCCGAGAGCTAGCGTCGAGCGACAGCGTCGCGACGCTAGCTCGACGCTGCCCAGCGTCGAGACGCTGCCTTAGCGTCTCGACGCTCCGAAGTCTGAAGCGCTGAATTGAAGAAAAACCCGCCAATGTCCGAACGGTATGCTTGATTAGCATAATTAATTATGTTTAATTAAATCCATGGAGCATGTCCGGGTTATTTATTAATTTTGGACGAGCCGTGCATTCGTTAAAATTATTTAGCCATTATACGCGTCAATCTATGATCCAAGATAGTTGCTAGATTTACTCCCGATCATCCCGAGTCGGAAACTCCGTTAGCTAATTTTTCTATTTGCTTTGTTCCAATTTAGTCACGTAAAACCAACAATTCCCCCTTATTTGGTCTATAGTAATTGTTTGCAAATTTAATTAAGATTAAGTCAAAGTACCTTAATTCCCTGTGGATCGACCCCGTTACTACTATTCTACAAACAGTTTAGTGATTTCGGGCATTTATAAATTTATTTTGGCGGGTCTCGACAACCCGATGATTGGCGATAGTTCAATAATATCGCTACCAGACACATAGTCTACAGCTACAAGTATGTAAAGGTTACCTGATGATGGGGGAAATGGCCCCATGAAGTCAATGCCCCACACATCAAAGAGCTCCAACTCTAAGATGTAAGTGAGAGGCATCTCATCCTTTTGACTGAGGTTACCTGTTCTCTGGCATTCATCACAGCTGTGTGCGTATTCGTGGGCATCTTTGAAGATCGTGGGCCAATAGTAGCCACTCTGGAACACCTTTGCAGCTGTCCTTTGGCCACCAAAATGTCCACCATAGGGGGCTGTATGGCAGTGCTGCAGCACAGACTTCGCCTCAGCAGCTGACACACACTTCCTCAATAAACCATCTGCACATGTCTTGTAGAGTGTAGGATCGTCCCATATAAATTTCCTAGCTTCATGCAAGAACCTCTTCTTCTCTTGGCTTCCCTTGAAAGTTGGTAGTACCTGCGATGCAAGGAAGTTAGCAATGTCAGCAAACCAAGGTTCCTCATCGTTATCACGATGGGCTAATACAAAGACATGCTCATCGATAAACGCATAATAAATTGTGGTTTCCGCAATTTTATCGCAATTATGCTGCAACCTAGAAAGATGATCCGCAACCACATTCTCGCATCCTTTCTTATCTCTAATGTCCAGATCAAACTCTTGCAGTAACAATACCCATCTAATTAACCTAGGCTTCGCATCAGTCTTCCTCATAAGGTATTTTAGTGCAGAGTGATCTGTATACACGATTGTTCTAGTGCCTACAATGTAATTCCTAAACTTCTCGCAGGCAAACACTACAGCTAGCATTTCCTTTTCCGTGGTTGTGTAATTACATTGTGCCTCATTAAGTGTCTTACTAGCATAGTATACAGGGTGTGTTAGCTTGTCAATCTTTTGTCCTAGCATAACCCCTACTGCATAGTCACTTGCATCGCATAACATCTCAAATGGGAGATCCCAATTTAGTCCTACTATAATAGGTGCTTTGACTAGTGCTTCCTTAAGGGTTTTCCAGGCTAAGAAACATTCTTTAGAGAAGATGAATGGTTTGTTCAGCTCTAGAAGCTCACACAAAGGTTTGGAGATGTTTGAAAAGTTCTTAATGAACCTTCTATAGAAGCCTGCGTGTCCTAAGAAACTTCTAATGGCTTTCACATTCTGAGGTTCCACTAACTTCTCTATTATTTCAATCTTGGCCCTATCGACCTCTACTCCTGCTCTAGACACTCTATGACCTAGGACTATCCCTTCTTCCACCATGAAGTGGCATTTCTCCCAATTAAGGACTAGGTTGGTCTCCTCACACCTAGCCAGGACTTGTCCTAAGTTCTCTAAACAGTTTGTGAATGAATCACCAAAGACTGAGAAGTCATCCATAAATATCTCTATCATGGATTCATCTAAGTCAGAGAAGATTGCCAACATGCACCTTTGGAACGTTGTTGGTGCATTGCATAAGCCAAAAGGCATTCTGCGAAAAACAAAGGTTCCGAAAGGGCAAGTGAAGGTGGTCTTCTCCTGGTCTTTAGGGTCTATAGTGATCTGGTTATATCCTGAATAACCGTCTAGAAAGCAGTAATACGCTCTACCAGCTATCCTATCTAACAACTGATCTATGAATGGTAGAGGGAAGTGGTCTTTTTTTGTTTCCTTATTCAATTTTCTATAATCCATGCAAACTCTCCATCCTGTAATAGTTCTAGTTGGAATCAGTTCATTGCTCTCATTCACTACTACAGTCATCCCCCCCTTCTTAGTCACACATTGTATAGGACTCACCCACTAACTACTAGCTATAGGGAAGATTACACCTGCGTCTAACCATTTTATGATTTCTTTTTTAACTACCTCTTTCATAGAGGGGTTCAACCTACGTTGGTGATCTACTCGGGGTGTATGCTCTTCCTCTAATATTATCTTATGCATGCAGTAAGAGGGGCTAATGCCTCTAATGTCAGCAAGAGTCCATGCAATAGCCTTTCTATGCTGCTTAAGTAATAATATCAGCTCAACCTCATGCTTCTCACTCAATTTAGATGAAATAATCACAGGCAGAGTATCATTACTTCCTAAATATAAATACTTAAGATGTTTAGGCAGTGGTTTTAATTCTAAGATAGGTGGATGCTCAATGGATGGTTTTAATGGATTCATGGATCTTTCAGTCAAATAAGTAGTCATACAAACATGCTGAGGATTATTTACAGGTATGTCCATTATTTCAGCTATGTTTAAGTCAGTTAAATCTAATTGTACATAATCATTGGCATGCTTAGTTGACAATTCATGCTCAAGCTGTTCTTCCATTAGTGAATCTACAATGTCCATGCTAGCACAAGATTCAGAGTCAGAAGGATACCTCAGTGCTTTAAAAACACTAAATTAAACCTCCTCATCATGAACCCTCATGGTGAGCTCACCTTTCTAGACATCAATCAGGGCCCTACCTGTGGCTAGAAATGGTCTGCCTAATAGGATGGGGACCTCCTTGTCTGCTTTATAATCCAGGATGATGAAATCTGCAAGGAAAATAAACTTGTCAACTTTTACAAGAATATCCTCAATCTTACCCTCAGGGTAGGCTATGGATCTGTCTGCAAGTTGTAAAGTGACAGTGGTGGGACGTGCTTCTCCTATTCCTAACTGGCGGAATAGTGATAGGGGCATGAGGTTTATGCTGGCTCCCAGGTCACAAAGAGCTCTGCCCACGTGCTTGCCTCCTAGCTCTACTGGTAGGGTGAAGGAACCAGGATCCTTCTCCTTCTTGGGTAGCTTGTTCTGGAGTATTGCACTGCACTCCTCAGTGAGATTCACTGTTTCAAATTCACCAATGATCTTCTTGTTAGTGATTATATCCTTTAAAAACTTAACATAAGAGGGCATAGACTGTAAAACTTCTACAAAAGGGATATTAACATGCACTTGTTTAAGAATTTCTAAGAATTTGTTAAAGTGCACTTCCTGTTCTTGTTTTTTCTTTAGCCTTCGAGGGAATGGAGGTGGTGGCACATATGCAGGCACTTCAGGTCGCCTCAGGATAGGTGGAGGCCTTGGAATTTCTTCTATCTCTTCTATGATCGGCTCCAGCCTTGCTCCTGATGTGCTTAGTGATGGTTGACCATGGTTTGGCAGAGATTCCAGTGGGGCATTAGACTCTTTGTTCTCTACTCTCTTTGGGGTTTCTTTCATGTTGCTTGTTACGTCTCCAAAAGTGACCTTTTTAGGACTTAATTATCTTAGAAAGATGTTCACTCTTAGGTGTTTTTGATAGCATTTAGCCTAAACCTATGCTTAAATATGAGAATTAGAAGAAGGTAGCTAAAATAGGACTTATGTACAATAGGAAAGAAAAGGGTTGAAAACCGAAGGAAAAGAATGAAAAACAAGCATTGCGATAGCATTGCGGAAACATTGCTAAAACCGCAATGTTTCAAGTGAAAACCGTAAGTTGACTGATCTTTTTCTGTTAATTTCCGTTATTTCAGGGATTCGTTCTTTCTCCTCCATCCATTCTGAAGTACGACGTTGAAGATTGATGGTTCTCCTTGGCCCAAACGCACCTGCAGATTGCTATAAAAGGGGGTCAAAGTCGAGGGTTCAAACATCATCCGAAAGTGTAGAAGTCTTCTCGCAGCTCCATCTTTTCTCCTGTCGTTCTTCTCTGTCTATTGGTGTGAGAGTCTCAGCTGTTGGAATCGACAATCTGATAGGAAGGATCTTCTCTCCCGATTGGATTCATCCAAGCAAAGCTATTCTTTCATCCCCTTCAGCCGAGGCATCTGCAACTAGGCGCTCACGCTCGTTTTTATGCTTTCTGTCTTTATTTCTATTTTCCAGCTTTAGTTTGTTGTTGTTTCCTTTCTTGTAACTAGATCAGTCCATTTCGTTGTGTTCTGTCTTTCTATTATGCACTTTAAGTTCCTCTTCTTGTCCATTCAAACAATCAAGTAATCAAAGCATACTTATTATTTCACAAGTTTTCCATCTTCTGCTGCTACGGTTTTTCCTTACTGTTTTAAGTATCTTTCTCTTCTAAGCATGTTTCCTTCATCTCTTATTTCAGTTTACCCCATATCCATGAGTAACTAAGTCACATAGGGGCATGCTAATGACAATACTATAGGCTAAAAAACGTGAACCAAGCATGTAGGATAGCTCTCGAAGCATTGATTGTATGTAAGCTTCATCCCACGGGCAATTTCGATTGGCCATCCATTTTGTCCAAAGAACTCCTAACCTCTGGAAGGAGTAAGAGTTCAGAGTCATACACTCATGCTAGCCTTTCAAGGTAGCCAGAAAACGACCTAGGAATAGGCGTTTTCCTTGTACAAACCATAACTTTCTGCTTTAACAAGATGCTTAAGACCTTACTTGGACATGAGTAAACTAAAGAATCTAATGCATGGAATCGGACGATACATGAGATTGAGTGAGTTTGATGCATAGAGAGTTGATCCAATGCTTGAGAATCGTATGAAAAAGCCTATAGAGGAGTCGTTAGTAGCCCTTGTTTCTCCATTTTACACGCTGTTGTTAAAATTGCGGTAGAATTGCTGTTTCCGCAATTCTGCTTAAGTTACAACTCTGTCTAGCTGTTTTTGTCTTCGTTTATTACTCTCGTCTCTTTTCATTTGAGTTTAACTTTGACTTGCATTTGTTTATGTTGCTACCCTCTACGTATTCAGTAGGAAATAGACAATTTAAAACCAATTTTACCCCATCAAATCCACCCCTTCTTTCTTAACTTTACACTTCATGAATAGCTTATAATAAATCTCTGTGGGAAAACGAATGAAAAAATACTTACTACTTGCTATAAGATCATGTATGCTTGCATGTTCTGAGTGCTCTCTCTATCTTATTGCCTAATTATTTTAACACATTGAGCACGTAACAAGTTTTTGGCGCCGCTGCCGGGGATTTATTTAAGTGAAAACGAAGTTTGTTAAGTTTGAAACACCGAGTTTATTGTCTATTGTAACTAATCTAGTTCATTTCTTTTACAGGTACCATCGGGTTAGTTTATGAGTGAGCCTTCAAGTAGTGATCTAGAGTTCAATCCTGAGCCTGAGAGGTTACTTAGGGCCAGAAATAGAGCCAAGAAACGTCTCTTTAAACAACCCCCTTTACCTCAAGTAATTGCGGGAACCGCAATTCCTCCGCAATTGTCTCAAGAAGAAATGGCTGGAATAATTCCAAATCCGGTACCTATCACTCGCAATCCCATCGAAATAGCGAATGATAAGAATAGTGCCATTCTCTCATACTTAGTTCCTATGCCTGGGGAGCTGAACCCCAGCATAATTCGTCCTGAAATCACTGCCAACTCATTCGAGTTAAAGCCAGTGATGTTCCAAATGTTGTCCACTGTGGGACAATTCTTTGGAGTGGAAAATGAGGATCCCCACAACCATCTTAGAAACTTCTTAGGAGTCAGTGATACCTTCATCATCCCTGGAGTTTCCCAAGAAGCCTTGAGGCTATACCTGTTCCCTTACTCTTTGAGGGACAAAGCCAAAACGTGGTTAAACTCATTACCCTCTGGATCTGTCCTTAATTGGACAGACTTAGCAGAAAAATTCCTAGTAAAATACTTCCCACCTGATAGGAATTCTACCTTTCGTGATGACATAGTTAAATTCAAACAAGCTGAGAATGAGTATCTTCACGAAGCTTGGACAAGGTTCAAAGATCTACTTCTTAAATGTCCACACCATGGCATCCCATGGTGTATCCAAATAGAGGTCTTTTTCAAAGGATGCAACCCCAGCACTAGACAAGTCTTAAATTCATCTGCTGGTGGTTCCATGTTGTCCAAGAGTTACAACGAAGCCTATGAGATCTTGGAGAAGATCTCAGCATCTCACTGTAGGTGGTCAGATGATCCAGTTGAGCCAACTAGAGCTCAAGACAAGGATGCTCTAAGTGCAATGAGCAGCCAAATAAATGCCCTGACCAACCTAGTTAAGCAAATGGCTCAAGCCAATCTCCAAACAAGTGTCAACACCGCCACAACCATGTCAATGGGCACTCAACCAAGCCAAGGTGAGACACTTGTCTGTGGATTCTGTGGGGAAGGGCACCTGTATGAATACTGCCCTGGGAATCCAGCCTCAGTCTGCTATGTTGGAAGCCAACAGCAGCCTAGGAACAACCCCTATTCCAATACTTACAACCCTGGTTGGAGGAACCACCCAAACCTGTCATGGGGTGGCCAACAAAATGCTAACCAAGCTCCTAACCAACCAAGACCGAGTGGAACACCTGGTTTCACTCCCCAACATAACCAATCCATGTATCAAAAACCATACAACCAACCTGTAGGATCTTCTGTAGAAAATTTACTTAAGGAATACATAGCCAAGAATGATGCCACTCTGCAGAGCCAGCAAGCTACTCTTAGGAGCCTAGAGAACCAAATAGGGCAACTAGCCAATGAAATCAAAAGTAGGCCCCAAGGTAGACTCCCTGCTGACACTGAAGTGCCAAGGAGAGATGGTAAAGAGCAAGTTCAAGCAATTGAACTTAGAAGTGGTAGACCATTGGTAAGCAACACCAAGGACACACCAAAGAGAGTAGAGAACACTGAGTCTAGTGCTCCACTGGAGTCTCTGCCAAACCAAGATCCACCACCAACAAACACATCAGGAGCAAGGTTGGAGCCAATCATAGAGGAGATAGAAGAAATTCCAAGACCTCCACCTATCCTGAGGCGACCTGAAGTGCCTGCATATGTGCCACCACCTCCATTTCCTAGAAGGCTAAAGAAAAAACAAGAACAGGAAGTGCACTTTAATAAATTTCTAGAAATTCTTAAGCAAGTGCATGTTAATATTCCTTTTGTAGAAGTTTTACAGTCTATGCCTTCTTATGTAAAGTTTTTGAAGGATATTATAACTAACAAGAAAATAATTGGTGAGTTTGAAACAGTCAATCTCACTGAGGAGTGCAGTGCCATACTCCAGAACAAGCTACACAAGAAGGAGAAGGATCCTGGTTCCTTCACCCTACCTGTAGAGCTAGGAGGCAAGCACGTGGGCAGAGCTCTTTGTGACCTGGGAGCCAGCATAAACCTCATGCCCCTATCACTATTCCGCCAGCTAGGAATAGGAGAAGCACGTCCAACCACTGTCACTTTACAACTAGCAGACAGATCCATTGCATACCTGGTGGGCGGAATTTTGAATATCCGCTTAATCTCAAGCTGTCGAGGCTTGCCAAAATACGATTTATAATGCCTATGACCAAGGCTTTGCAGCCAGTGGCAACAGGGTCGATCCAAGGAATAGGAAGAATGAATTTACTAGTGAAATTGGGATTTAATTGATTAATTGGTAACGGGGGGTTTTATCATGCAAGAGAATTAATAAGAAAGCTAACGAAAGAAAGAAATAATATGAAGAGAATGTGTGCACGGTTTGGGAGTCTCGGGATCAATTGTTAGACAACATTCAGCTTATCATTTAATGCTAACGACATGGAATACAGTTTATTGAGCACGCGGACGACTACCAGAGAAGCCCCAAAGTAGCCGACTTCATAGATTTTAATTAGACCACACAGTTCTAATTACACGTTATCTAAGCTCACATTAAGATGATCGGTCCTAAGATGAATTTAGACAGTCACTAGCTAACCGCGACGAACATTCGAGCGTGAATTCTAAATGCTAGTAGGTTGCCCGCAAACGCCGTATGCAACCAACAATTATCCTACCCGACCCGATACTTCGATTTAGTTCTATTTACCTGTGTTACTTAGTCGAGCAGTGAGAGGCACGACATCGCTACTCTTTAACATACACAACATGCGAAACTACCCGAGTGTCAATCAACGTATTTTAGCATGAGTGTTGGATTAAGCAAGGTAAACAGATGCTAATAATCAGATTCCAATATGCAAAACTATACTCAGATTATCAAAGCATGAGTGTCTAACAAAATTCCCCTAAACAAATCCCAAACCGTCACCCTTACCTTAGCCGCTCATGGCGCGGTTCGTCAATCCCGCTCCAACCACGGCCATGGAAGGATCCGTCTAAATATTACAATGGAAAGTGGAGCTCACTCGCATGCCAACAATGGCGGAGCTCCACGGAAAATAGAGAGAAAATGGGGAAGAAGGAGACTAAAATCGCCGGAATCCGTTGAGAGATGAAGAAGATGAAGATATTGCAAAATGTGCAGAAAAATCGTCTTTTAGCTACTGCCTTCGTCGTAGCGTCTCGACGCTGTGCCCTAAGTAATCCGCGCGCGCGCTCGCGATGGCGTCGCGACGCAAGGCCAGCGTTGCGACGCTGCCCCGATAAAATTCATGCGCGCGCCTCCTCCGAAGCGTCTCGACGCCAAGCAGGGTCTCGACGCCAGGGCAGCGTCGAGCTAGCGTCTCGACGCTATCACTCGACGCTTGCTCTCGGGTTTTTCCAGCGTCGAGCCAGCGTCTCGACGCTATAGCTCGACGCTGGCTCTCGGGTTTGGGGCTGAAGCTTTGCCTCTCCAAGGCTGTTTTGGCCGTTTCTTCACGGAACAAGTTCCCCTCTTCCCGATGCATTCCCGGGGCGCTAAAACTCTACTTTAAGCACTCGAACATGCCCAACGGACGCACGAGCTCTTTGCCGCTTTTCTCCTAGAAAAGAGATATATTTAATCAATTGAAAGCGGACTTTAGCTATAATTAGGACGTATTTAATAGCTCCAAAATGGAGTTATCAAACACCCCCAACTTAAACATTGCTAGTCCTCGAGCAAGCACTACAAAGACATTGACTCTAAGGACGCGTTTACACATATTCTAACTCAAGCCTCCATGCATATTAAAATTTAAACACGAGCATAATCATGGAAGCATTTTGTTCATGTATTAACTAGGACATATCAAAAATTAACTCTTGCCCTTTAACGTGTGTGTGTGCTAGACAACCACTCCTAAACTCACGTAAACCCGGAAAACCTACATGCAACGCACATCCCGTTTTCCCCCTACTTCTAGCGTTTAAGAACAGCTACACTTGACTTACACGAGAGAGAGAAGTAAATTAAGAGACCTAATTATTTTCTCATTCTTTTTCTTTCTTTTCAAAAGTACTTTGTACTCTTTTATTTGGGTTCTTTGAACCAACTTTTTGTTTCTTTTTCTTTCCTACTCGAGCTGCCTAACACGTCAAACTTTGGCCAAAACTTCACGTTTTTAAGGACTGACGCTCACTTCTTTTAAGCGCTAATAAGAAGGAGGAGCGCCTCGAGAGGAATTTTCTACCAACATGCTTTTCTATTTTTTTTTTTAACATTAGGCTAAGCACATGCTTTCTCAATTAACTGACTACTAACTCTCATGCAACAAGCTACCTAAGGGTGCCTTTCGGGGTGACAACGAGAATTAGCTAAACATGTGATAAACCAAGCTTACGGAATCTAGGGAGAGGTGCTAAGTGCGCGATAAGTGCAAGAGAGCAAAAGAAAAAATTTTAAAATTTTTTGACATGAACCTAATAAACACAAAACTCATGCAAAAACTCGATTATTAACATGCTCAGATTTCCAACATCATTTCCTAGGCTATCACAGTAAAAAAAAACAGTAAACAGAGTCCCAAGCACTTCAATATCTTTGCAACACTTCTCAACAAACTACACATGCACATCCATCGGACTACTCCACCCCCAACTTCAAAATTTGGCATTGTCCTCAATGCCAACCAGTCAGATACAACAAAGAAAAAGGGAAGTAGAAATACACTTCCCTGACTCCTGGTGAAGTTGGCGAGGGCGAGGAAGCGGCGCACGAACGCATCAGAGCCCAAAATTGTCTTCTCATCCTCGAGTCCTAAAAAAAAAACAGCAAGCTAATTAATACTAAATTAATCTAAAAAAGCAATAAAACTAAACTAAAGCATAAAAACAGTCCATCGCTCGGGTGCCTCCGAGAAGCGCAGAATTTTTAAAGTCGGTTGCTCGACTGTATTCTCTCAACAGACTCATCCATAGTCTGTAGGTGCGGGGGACGATCCAGACTTGTCCTTGTCCACACCTTTCCTGCCATCCACCTGAAAAAAGTTTTGCACTCTTCGTGCCTCGGGCACGTGAATATAAGAAGTGTTAGTGCAAAAACCAGCAGTATCATCAAACAAATTCAAATCAGAAATTTTAACAGAGACATGGGAACCATCCCTCAAGCGCGAGGGTAGATTCCCATTCTCAACGTGCTCAACAACAGACACATTTCCAACAGTCACAGACGACTTTGATGCATTAATAATAAATTCATTCACCATTCCATCAAATTCTACAGATAAGGCACCCCTATCAACATCTATCTTGACCTTAGCGGTCTTCATAAATGGGCAGCCTAACAAAATAGAAGAGGAAACATGCGAAGAATTCTCATTCATATTCAGCACATAAAAATCGCATGGAAACAGTAAGTCCTTCACTTTGACTAAAATATCCTCAACCTTCCCTAAGGGATGCACATAAGATCGATCGGCTAGTTGGACAACTATATTGGACTCGATTAAAGTACACAATTCAAGTTCTTTAAAGACATCATAAGACATGACATTAATCGAGGCACCGAGATCAAACATGGCTTTTTCAATGAATTTAGTACCGATAGTGCATGGGATAGAAAACATACCAGGATCGATGCACTTCGATGGAAGATTACCTTGGAAGATTGCGGAGACGGTTTCTTTCTTCGTCTCGTCACTTTTTCTCGACATTCTCTTACTCGTGCACCACTTCTTGAGAAACTTGGCATATTTTGGCACTTGGCTTACGGCCTCAAGAAGTGGGATGTTGACCACCACCTTTTGGAAGGTTCGAAGGACCTCCGCATCCTCGGTCTCCAAAGTAGGCTTCACAAGCCGACTCGGGAATGGTGCTCTGGTAACATCCTCAGGTACACTGACCTTCTCATCTTTTCTCACATTCTGAATCTCAGGAGCAGTCGGGGCGGACTTGTTCAAGCTGTCCGTGGCTTCCTTCGGAGCTCTGGTGGAAAGTGACTTCCCACTGCGCAGCTGAATGGTACTCACGTTTTCACATGAGTTTACTGTAGTTTGGGAAGGAAGCTTCCCCGAGCTCTTGCTCTCAATCTTACTAATAGACACCGCCATCTGTGTCAGCTGCTTGTTCAAATTCTGCAGCTCTGCCTTGTGAGAATTAAGCTCTTCTCGAGCTTCTTTCTGAAACTGGCTGGTGCTAGTCACGATGGTTCTTACCATCTCTTCAAGTGAGCTGGAGGAGCTCGAGGCTTGAGCCTGGGTGGAAGAATTAGGCCTATCTTGGGACTGGCCTTGGAAGCGAGTTTGTCCTTCCCTATTCCCATAGCTGAAATTAGGATGGTCGCGCCAACCGGGGTTGTAAGTGTTTGCATATGGGTCGTACTTCCTTGGGTTGGAAGCATACCCCCCGATCGCGTTGACCTCCGCATCCTCACGGTGTCCTCCAACGATTTTCTTTAACATGCTGCCTATCTCGGCCACCTGGGCCCTCATTTCAGTCATCTCGTGGCTCTGAGCCACGCTGTGCACTTGGCCTTGTCCCCGAATACCGAATTGCTGCGAGTTGGTGGCCATATTTGCTATCAACTGTTTGGCCTCAACTGGGGTCTTGTCAATCAGTGCCCCGCCACTCGCTGCATCGATCATCTGCCGGTCATGGGGCGTCATCCCCTCATAAAAGTACTGAATCAATAACTGATCGGCGATCTGATGATGTGGGAAGCTCGCGCACAGGCGCCCGAAGCGCTCCCAGTATTCGTGCAGGGACTCACCGACATCCTGGGTGATCCCATATATCCTCTTCCGAAGAGTGGTGGCTAAGGATGCGGGGAAGTGTTTCTCCAAGAAAACCCGCTTCATATCCTGCCACGTGGTGATGGATCCGGAGGGCAAATAGTACAGCCAATCCTTGGCCTTATCCTTGAGCGTAAAGGGGAATGCCCTCATATTCAGTTGCTCCTCCGTGACTCCTGCGGGCTTCATCCCCGCGCAGACGCAATGGAACTCCATCAGATGTTTGTTCGCGTCCTCACCTGCGTTTCCATGGAAAGAAGGTAACTGGTGAATTAAACCAGATTTTAACTCGAAGTTACCTGCTACCACGGGGTAGTTAATGCACAAAGGCTGCAGGTTCAGGTCTGGCGCTGCCAGCTGCTTAAGCGTCCGTGGCGCATCACCCTGCGCCATCTCGTCAACCAAGAAGGGATTGCCTTCTTCTTCTTCAAACGGTCCTTGCCCCTCCCGGGCTTCTCTACGTAACCGCCGCTCCTCTCTGTCAATCTCAGGGATAAACTGCAAACTACCCTCAGAGGAACGGGTCATACACAAACAAAAATCTAAACATACAAATTACAAACAAGAAAATTTTTTCAGTCAACCATCAATAAATCAAATTCAAACTTCAATCATAAATTCAAACAATTGCCTATTCCCCGGCAACGGCGCCAATTTTTGGTGGGCGGAATTTTGAATATCCGCTTAATCTCAAGCTGTCGAGGCTTGCCAAAATACGATTTATAATGCCTATGACCAAGGCTTTGCAGCCAGTGGCAACAGGGTCGATCCAAGGAATAGGAAGAATGAATTTACTAGTGAAATTGGGATTTAATTGATTAATTGGTAACGGGGGGTTTTATCATGCAAGAGAATTAATAAGAAAGCTAACGAAAGAAAGAAATAATATGAAGAGAATGTGTGCACGGTTTGGGAGTCTCGGGATCAATTGTTAGACAACATTCAGCTTATCATTTAATGCTAACGACATGGAATACAGTTTATTGAGCACGCGGACGACTACCAGAGAAGCCCCAAAGTAGCCGACTCCATGGATTTTTATTAGACCACACAGTTCTAATTACACGTTATCTAAGCTCACATTAAGATGATCGGTCCTAAGATGAATTTAGACAGTCACTAGCTAACCGCGACGAACATTCGAGCGTGAATTCTAAATGCTAGTAGGTTGCCCGCAAACGCCGTATGCAACCAACAATTATCCTACCCGACCCGATACTTCGATTTAGTTCTATTTACCTGTGTTACTTAGTCGAGCAGTGAGAGGCACGACATCGCTACTCTTTAACATACACAACATGCGAAACTACCCGAGTGTCAATCAACGTATTTTAGCATGAGTGTTGGATTAAGCAAGGTAAACAGATGCTAATAATCAGATTCCAATATGCAAAACTATACTCAGATTATCAAAGCATGAGTGTCTAACAAAATTCCCCTAAACAAATCCCAAACCGTCACCCTTACCTTAGCCGCTCATGGCGCGGTTCGTCAATCCCGCTCCAACCACGGCCATGGAAGGATCCGTCTAAATATTACAATGGAAAGTGGAGCTCACTCGCATGCCAACAATGGCGGAGCTCCACGGAAAATAGAGAGAAAATGGGGAAGAAGGAGACTAAAATCGCCGGAATCCGTTGAGAGATGAAGAAGATGAAGATATTGCAAAATGTGCAGAAAAATCGTCTTTTAGCTACTGCCTTCGTCGTAGCGTCGAGACGCTAGGCCAGCGTCTCGACGCTGTGCCCTAAGTAATCCGCGCGCGCGCTCGCGATGGCGTCGCGACGCAAGGCCAGCGTCGCGACGCTGCCCCGATAAAATTCCTGCGCGCGCCTCCTCCGAAGCGTCTCGACGCCAAGCAGGGTCTCGACGCCAGGGCAGCGTCGAGCTAGCGTCTCGACGCTATCACTCGACGCTTGCTCTCAGGTTTTTCCAGCGTCGAGCCAGCGTCTCGACGCTATAGCTCGACGCTGGCTCTCGGGTTTGGAGCTGAAGCTTTGCCTCTCCAAGGCTGTTTTGGCCCGTTTCTTCACGGAACAAGTTCCCCTCTTCCCGATGCATTCCCGGGGCGCTAAAACTCTACTTTAAGCACTCGAACATGCCCAACGGACGCACGAGCTCTTTGCCGCTTTTCTCCTACAAAAGAGATATATTTAATCAATTGAAAGCGGACTTTAGCTATAATTAGGACGTATTTAATAGCTCCAAAATGGAGTTATCAATACCCTGAAGGTAAGATTGAGGATATTTTAGTAAAGGTTGACAAGTTTATTTTCCTTGCAGATTTCATTATCCTGGATTATGAAGCAGACAAGGAGGTCCCCATCCTGTTAGGCAGACCATTTCTAGCCACAGGTAGGGCACTGATAGATGTTCAAAAAGGTGAGCTCACTATGAGGGTTCATGATGAAGAGGTGAAATTTAGTGTTTATAAAGCCTTAAGGTACCCCTCTGACTTTGAATCTTGCGCTAGCATGGACATTGTTGACTCACTAATGGAAGAACAATTGGAGCATGAATTGTTGACTAAGCATGCTAATAACTATGTAGGATTAGAATTAACTGACTTAAACATAGCTGAGATAATGGACATACCTGTAAATAACCCTCAGCATGTTTGTATGAATATTGACTTAACTGAAAAATCTTTGAATCCATTAAAACCATCCATTGAGCATCCACCTGTCTTAGAATTAAAACCTCTCCCCACTCACCTCAAGTATGCATATCTAGGAAGTAATGATACTTTGCCTGTGATTATTTCTTCTAAATTAAGTGAAAAGCATGAGGTTGAACTGATTTTACTACTTAAGCAACATAGGAAGGCTATTGCATGGACTATTGCTGATATTAGAGGCATTAGCCCTTCTTATTGCATGCATAAGATTATACTAGAGGAAGAGCATACACCTCGAGTAGATCACCAACGTAGGCTGAATCCCTCTATGAAAGAGGTAGTTAAGAAAGAAATAATTAAATGGTTAGATGCTGGTGTGATCTTCCCCATAGCTAGTAGTCAGTGGGTGAGCCCTATACAATGTGTACCTAAGAAGGGGGGGATGACTGTGGTAGTCAATGAGAACAATGAACTGATTCCAACAAGGACTATCACAGGATGGAGAGTTTGCATGGATTATAGGAAACTAAATAAAGAGACCAAAAAAGACCATTTCCCTCTACCATTCATTGACCAAATGTTAGACAGGATAGCTGGTAGAGCCTACTACTGTTTCTTAGACGGTTATTCAGGGTATAACAAGATTACTATAGACCCTAAGGACCAAGAGAAGACTACCTTCACTTGCCCTTTTGGAACTTTTGCCTTTCGCAGAATGCCTTTTGGCTTATGCAATGCACCGGCAACTTTCCAAAGGTGCATGTTGGCAATCTTCTCTGATTTGGATGAATCCATGATAGAGATATTCATGGATGATTTCTCAGTCTTTGAGGATTCATTTACAAACTGTCTATAGAACCTAGGACAAGTCCTGGCTAGGTGTGAGGAGACCAACCTAGTCCTAAATTGGGAAAAGTGCCATTTCATGGTGGATGAGGGGATTGTCTTAGGTCATAGAGTGTCAAGGGCAGGTGTAGAAGTTGACAGGGCAAAAATTGAAATAATAGAGAAATTGGTAGAACCTCAAAATGTCAAGGCCATTAGAAGTTTCTTAGGGCATGCTGGTTTCTATAGAAGGTTCATTAAGGACTTTTCTAAGATCTCCAAGCCTCTATTGGAGCTTCTAGAGCTAAACAAGCCATTCATTTTCTCTAAAGAGTGTGTCCTCGCTTGGAAAACCCTTAAGAAAGCACTAGTCACAGCACCTATTATAGTAGGGCCTAATTGGGATCTTCCCTTTGAGATGTTATGTGACGCCAGTGACTATGCTGTAGGGGTTATGTTAGGACAGAAGATTGACAAGTTAACACACCCTGTCTATTATGCTAGTAAGACACTTAATGAGGCACAATGCAACTACACAACCACTGAGAAGGAGATGCTAGCTGTAGTGTTTGCTTGTGAGAAATTTAGGAACTATATTGTAGGCACCAGAACAATTGTGTACACTGACCATTCTGCTTTAAAGTTCCTTATGAGGAAGGCTGATGCTAAGCCTAGGTTGATTAGGTGGGTACTGCTGCTGCAAGAGTTTGATCTAGACATTAGAGATAAGAAAGGAAGTGAAAATGTGGTTGCAGATCATCTTTCTAGATTGCAGCATAATTGCGAAAAAATTGCGGAACCCGCAATTTCTGATGCTTTTATTGATGAACATGTCTTTGTATTGACTCATCGTGATAACGATGAGGAACCTTGGTTTGCTGACATTGTTAACTTCCTTGCATCACAGGTACTACCAGCTTTCAAGGGAGGAAAAGAGAAGAAGAGGTTCCTTCATGAAGCAAGGAAATTCATATGGGATGACCCCACACTTTACAAAACATGTGCTGACGGCTTGCTAAGGAAGTGTGTTTCAGCTGCTGAGGCGAAGTCTGTGCTGCAGCACTGCCACACAGCTCCTTATGGTGGACACTTTGGTGGCCAAAGAACAGCTGCAAAGGTATTTCAGAGTGACTACTATTGGCCAACAATCTTCAAGGATGCCCACAACTATGCCCACAGCTGTGATGAATGCCAAAGAACAGGTAACCTTAGTCGCAAGGATGAAATGCCTCTCACCTACATCTTAGAGTTGGAGCTCTTTGATGTATGGGGCATTGACTTCATGGGACCATTTCCCCCATCCTCCGGTAACCTTTACATATTAGTGGCAGTAGACTATGTATCCAAGTGGGTAGAGGCCATAGCATGTCCCAATAATGATGCCAAAACAGTCATAAAATTCTTGCATAGGCACATTTTTACTAGGTTTGGAACACCACGTGCTATCATTAGTGATGAGGGGACACATTTCATTAATAAGGCTATGGAGAGAGTGTTGGCTAAGTATAACATTAGACATAGAGTAGCCACTCCTTATCACCCACACTCGAATGGTCAGGCTGAAATTTCTAATAGGGAGATTAAGAACATCCTAGAAAAAGTGGTCAAACCTAATAGAAAGGACTGGTCATTTAAACTCGAGGATGCACTTTGGGCGTATAGAACTGCATATAAGACACCCCTAGGCATGTCTCCTTACAGACTTGTGTATGGTAAAGCTTGTCATCTTCCATTTGAGTTAGAAATTAAGGCATTTTGGGCACTAAAAGAGTTGAATTATTGCGTGACCGATGTGGGAACGTTGCGGTCTCTGCAATTACATGAGCTTGATGAGCTTAGACATATGTCTTATGAGAATGCCAAAATGTATAAGGAAAAGACCAAGATTTGGCACGACAGTAGACTTAGGATCAAGGACTTTAAGAAATGCCAACTTGTTTTATTATTTAACTCACGATTGAAATTATTTCCAGGCAAACTTAAGTCTAGATGGTCAGGTCCGTTTGTAATTACTAATGTGTTTGTTCATGGTGCCATCGAGATAAAGAACCTGCAGCAAGGTCAACCATTCATGGTTAATGGTGCAAGGTTGAAGCACTACTATGAGGAAGGAGATGTGAAGACTCTCTCGGCCTTCCTCTTGACTGAAGCGTGAAATTAAGAACGAGAGAGGACGAGTGATTGCTGTGCTCGTCAACATGAGGCTCATGCCTTAGTTTATTTTTTGCGATTTTCCGGTTATCGTTTGTGTATAAGTTTGTATGATTTTAATTGCGAATTTGATGTTGATTTTATTTCTTTTTGTAGGGAATCAATAGAGGGAATCAAGGAGATTAAATCCAGCTTTAAAAATCAAGAAGATATTGGGCCAAATCAAAGATACGGTTGAGCAAAGATTGACATTTAAATGGAAAATATCTCCAACGGTCACTAGAATTGCGCTGGATTTGCAGGATCCGCAAAAATATAGTCGTTGGGATTTTTCCGTTTTTCTTTATATCCGTTGAGACGCGCGTTGATCTATACGATTTCCCAAGTATCTGAACTCCAAGAAATCTGCGTTTCTCTTCATCTGTGATTCTTCTCTCCAAACCTCCGCGATTCAACAATGGTACTCACGAGGGCTGAAAGATCTGCGGCCAAGAAGAAGGCTGACGAAGCTGAAACGGCTGCGAGAGACGCACTGCTTGCCTTGGCTGAGGCTGATGCTGCGCGCACCGAACGCCTTCCCAAACTTCCGATTCGCAAGAAGAAGTGGAAGGTCGTCACAGAGATACCTGTTGGACCCTCTGAACCAGCAGGCACACCCAAGAAGCGCAAGTGGAGTATGGCTGTGGCCGAGGAAGGAATCAAAAACAAGACTCCCTTTGTGGAGAGTCAAGAACGAGGCCAGCCATCCCACGAGACAGCTGAGCGCAGCCCTTCACCATCTCCACCGGTTCAAAGCCCTGAGCTCTCCTCATCGCCACCAGCGCAGAGCCCTGAGCTGCCTTCATCACCGCAGAGTTCTGCACAGACCCCTACAGCAGCACAAAGCACCACTCCGTCGCCCAATTCTCCACGGCCTGACCCTGAATTCCCATATGGGGAGTACCAAGAATCAACGCAGGGCAGTGGGGAAGCTGAGGAAGAAGAAGTCTTCTCTCCGTTGAGGGAGGCCAGCCCTGAGAGTCCTGCGCAGAAGGATGATTCCATGGAAAAAACACTGGGGGCTTGCCTCCAGCAGATCACCACCAAGGCAAAGCTGAAGAAGAAGAAGGCTGCCAAGATTATCAAGGCCAAGCGGTCCAAGAAATCAAAGAAGAAGAAGGCCAAGAGGGCGCTGGCATCAGAGGGAGAGAGTGCTGAGCCATCGCTCAAGAAGCTCAAGATTGAGGCTGCTGAGTCAGCCAAGCCAAAGGACAAAGGGAAGGCCAAGCTTTACCCTGAAGATGAGCCTCACTCAGTGAGGTACGTGTCCTCTGACGCTGAGTCCAGAGGCGTTGAGCTGAGGAAGAGGGAGTTGCTGCACGAGAAGGGCTTCCTCGACAGACCTGCTGACCTGCCGCAGTTCTTGCGCGCAGGAATTACAAATCATGGATGGGAGGAGTTGTGCAGACCACCCAATCCGGCTTACACAAGCATGGTGTATGACTTCTACGCCAACCTGAGGAATTCTGAGGAGGGGTTGTCTGTGGTCAGGGGGGTAGAGGTGGACTTCTCAGCAAAAGCCATCAACGAAGCCTATGGCCTCAAGGGCCAAAAACATACTGACTATGCGAGGATTGTTGATGAGCCTACTGAGGCAGTCCTAGAAGAGGCCATTCGGACCATTGGCCAGCCTGAAGCATCCTGGACCGTGTCACGCAATGGGAGGCACACTCTCATGAGTGCCAACCTCACAGCTAAGGCGGCTGTATGGTTTGCCTTCGTGAGGAGGAAGCTGTCCCCCGTGACTCATGAGACCACCATCAACCAGGGCAGATCGCTGCTGGTCTATGCAATCATGCGAGGTCTCACGATCAACGTGGGTGAAGTCATGTCAGCTGCCATTGCTGAGTGCGCCAAGAAGGGTAAGGGCCCATTGTTTTTCCCTAATACTATAACTAAACTCTGTTTGCTTGCAGGGGTTCCCATTGAGCGAATGGAGCAGCAGATGGCTTACACAGGCCACTTGGAGCTACCTGCTGGCTTGAGGCTAAAAAGGAAGGGGAACATGGAATTCGAGCTGGATAGGTTGGCTGCTGATCAGTCGTTGTCCATGGCATGCCTAATGGATATGCAGAAGAGGATGGCTCAATGGGCCACTTACGCACAGGCACGGGACAAGAAAGTTGCTGACCAACTTGGATGCATCTTCCCTGATTTTCCCACGAATCTCCTGAATCCATGGGTGCCTCCACGACCACGACGGCCTGATGAGGATGAAGACATCTGAGTGCTGGTTTGAATTGCACTCAAGGGAGTATTGCTGTTCCCTTACAATAAAAAAAAACGAAATCTGCTTTCTGTTTGATCATGTGAATTATGCTGTTTTTAGTTAATATTTTGATCTGTTTTAGTTGCTTAGTTTTAAGTTTTTAATTGTTTAGTGTAGTCTGATGATAGCTGAGTAGGTAGGTTAGTTTAGTTTTATTGTTGTAGAGCTTGAGTGACGGGAAAAAAGCATGCTTAGGGGCCTTAATCACTGTTATATCTGCCCTGTATCTATTGCGAAATAATTGCGGTAACCGCAATTTTTATTACTGAATGCATGTTTTGGACTGTCTGTTTAGCTAGGCTGTGATCTGTTTAAATTCTGTCTTTTGCTGCTGTCATGACTACATTATATAGCTTATCTTAAAGCATGCTGGATGAGTGTCATAGGACACCCTTTGATAGTTTAAATTAACCTCTAAAAAGCTCAGCATGCATAGCTGTAAGACCTTGCCTGTCTGTTTTTTTTTTTTCAATTTTCTGCTGCTGTGATATTTTCTTTTAGAATGTTCTGTCTATGCCTAGGGCTTTTAGATTCTCGTTGTTTTACCTTAGACTAGATGCTTCTAGGACAAGTTTGGGGGTGTGCCACCTCAGACACTCATTGGGGACAATGAGTAGTTTAAGTTTGGGGGAGGCCACCCTAGGCCTAGGAACACTCCTCTCTCCCTTAAAACATAAGCATTCTTCTTCTCCTTTTTAACAAAAAAAAAATAATGAGCTGAAAAGAGAAAATGAAAAAAAGAATAAAGGGGGGAGTCTCTCTTAGGTTGCTGAGTAATCAGTGCCAAGTGTGTAACCCACAAGTGGCGTTGCATCAAAAGGCAACCAAAGGAGAGGCTCCACCAAAGTAAGAAAGAAAGAAAAAGAAGAAATAGGGAAGAAGAATGTATACCTAGGAGTTGCAACTTTGTGGCTTAGATGTCCTGTTTAAAAAGAACTCTGATCCTCAATTTAGCTAAGAGCAAAGTTGTAGCTTGTAGGGTTGTTTAGGGAGATGAGTGTATATCCAATGTAGTGATGCCAGGGCTTAGGTTGTTCTCTAAAAATACTACTGTCACCATTAATACTAAGACTGGCATGACTCTAAGGAATCCTAGGTAGCTCATAAGTATAAACTAGAAGCATGTACTGAGTCTGGGGTAAAGCTAGGTAGAATTTGAAACCTTAGGGATAGTGGCAGGATATGACAAAAGCAGGTAGATCAGTGTAGGGAGTTAATAAAGACAGTAGGAGTATTAGGCATGCGAAATCAGAAGAAGCTAGATGAGAGGGTAGTTTTAAGCTTAGAAGTGTGTCAGAGGACAGCACTGCTCTAGATAAGAATATAGGGAGTTAGTAAGTGGTTAAAGAAGAAGAAACAGCAGCCTAGGAAAGTCCTTAGATTGCTCGAGGACAAGCAAAACCTTAAGTTTGGGGGTGTGTTACGTCTCCAAAAGTGACCTTTTTAGGACTTAATTATCTTAGAAAGATGTTCACTCTTAGGTGTTTTTGATAGCATTTAGCCTAAACCTATGCTTAAATATGAGAATTAGAAGAAGGTAGCTAAAATAGGACTTATGTACAATAGGAAAGAAAAGGGTTGAAAACCGAAGGAAAAGAATGAAAAACAAGCATTGCGATAGCATTGCGGAAACATTGCTGAAACCGCAATGTTTCAAGTGAAAACCGTAAGTTGACTGATCTTTTTCTGTTAATTTCCGTTATTTCAGGGATTCGTTCTTTCTCCTCCATCCATTCTGAAGTACGACGTTGAAGATTGATGGTTCTCCTTGGCCCAAACGCACCTGCAGATTGCTATAAAAGGGGGTCAAAGTCGAGGGTTCAAACATCATCCGAAAGCGTAGAAGTCTTCTCGCAGCTCCATCTTTTCTCCTGTCGTTCTTCTCTGTCTGTTGGTGTGAGAGTCTCAGCTGTTGGAATCGACAATCTGATAGGAAGGAGAGAAGATTCATCTTCTCTCCCGATTGGATTCATCCAAGCAAAGCTATTCTTTCATCCCCTTCAGCCGAGGCATCTGCAACTAGGCGCTCACGCTTGTTTTTATGCTTTCTGTCTTTATTTCTATTTTCCAGCTTTAGTTTGTTGTTGTTTCCTTTCTTGTAACTAGATCAGTCCATTTCGTTGTGTTCTGTCTTTCTATTATGCACTTTAAGTTCCTCTTCTTGTCCATTCAAACAATCAAGTAATCAAAGCATACTTATTATTTCACAAGTTTTCCATCTTCTACTGCTACGGTTTTTCCTTACTGTTTTAAGTATCTTTCTCTTCTAAGCATGTTTCCTTCATCTCTTATTTCAGTTTACCCCATATCCATGAGTAACTAAGTCACATAGGGGCATGCTAATGACAATACTATAGGCTAAAAAACGTGAACCAAGCATGTAGGATAGCTCTCGAAGCATTGATTGTATGTAAGCTTCATCCCACGGGCAATTTCGATTGGCCATCCATTTTGTCCAAAGAACTCCTAACCTCTGGAAGGAGTAAGAGTTCAGAGTCATACACTCATGCTAGCCTTTCAAGGTAGCCAGAAAACGACCTAGGAATAGGCGTTTTCCTTGTACAAACCATAACTTTCTGCTTTAACAAGATGCTTAAGACCTTACTTGGACATGAGTAAACTAAAGAATCTAATGCATGGAATCGGACGATAAATGAGATTGAGTGAGTTTGATGCATAGAGAATTGATCCAATGCTTGAGAATCGTATGAAAAAGCCTATAGAGGAGTCGTTAGTAGCCCTTGTTTCTCCATTTTACACACTTTCGCTGTTGTTAAAATTGCGGTAGAATTGCTGTTTCCGCAATTCTGCTTAAGTTACAACTCTGTCTAGCTGTTTTTGTCTTCGTTTATTACTCTCGTCTCTTTTCATTTGAGTTTAACTTTGACTTGCATTTGTTTATGTTGCTACCCTCTACGTATTCAGTAGGAAATAGACAATTTAAAACCAATTTTACCCCATCAAATCCACCCCTTCTTTCTTAACTTTACACTTCATGAATAGCTTATAATAAATCTCTGTGGGAAAACGAATGAAAAAATACTTACTACTTGCTATAAGATCATGTATGCTTGCATGTTCTGAGTGCTCTCTCTATCTTATTGCATAATTATTTTAACACATTGAGCACGTAACAGCTCACCAATGGTCTCCCACTTCTAAGTTCAATTGCTTGAACTTGTTCTTTTCCATCTCTCCTTGGCACCTCAGTGTCAGCAGGAAGTCTCCCTTGGGGCCTACTTTTGAGTTCATTGGCTAGTTGCCCTATTTTATTTTCTAGGCTCCTGAGGGTAGCTTGCTGGCTTTGTAGAGTAGCATCATTCTTGGCGATGTACTCTTTGAGTAGATTTTCTACAGATGACCCTATTGGTTGGTTGTATGGCTTTTGATACATGGATTGGTTATTTTGGGGAGTGAAACCAGGTGTTCCACTTGGTCTTGGCTGGTTAGGAGCTTGGTTAGTATTTTGTTGGCCACCCCATGAAAGGTTTGGGTGGTTCCTCCAACCAGGATTGTAAGTGTTAGAGTAGGGGTTGTTCCTAGGCTGCTGTTGGCTTCCAACCTAGCAGACTGAGGCTGGATTCCCAGGGTAGTATTCATACAGGTGCCCCTCCCCACAGAATCCACAGATTAGTGTCTCACCTTGACTTGGTTGTGTGCCCATTGACATGGCTGTGGCGGTGTTGACACTAGTTTGGAGATTGGCTTGAGCCATTTGTTTAACTAGGTTGGTCAGGGCGCTTATTTGGCTACTCATGGCATTGAGTGCGTCCTTATTTGGAGCTCTACTTGGCTCAATTGGATCATCTGACCACCTACAGTGAGATGCTGAGATCTTCTCCAAGATCTCATAGGCTTCGTTATAACTCTTGGACAACATGGAACCACCAGCAGATGAATTTAGCACTTGTTTGGTGCTGGGGTTGCATCCTTTGAAAAAGACCTCTATTTGGATACACCATGGAATGCCATGGTGTGGACATTTAAGCAGAAGGTCCTTGAACCTCGTCCAAGCTTCGTGAAGGGACTCATTTTCAGCTTGTTTGAACTTGACTATGTCATCACGAAAGGTAGAATTCCTATCAGGTGGGAAATATTTAACTAGGAATTTCTCCGCCAAGTCTGTCCAATTGAGGACTGATCCAGAGGGTAATGAGTTTAACCACGTCTTTGCTTTGTCCCTTAAAGAGTAAGGGAAGAGATAGAGCCTCAAGGCTTCTTGGGAAACTCCAGGGATGATAAAGGTATCACTAACTCCTAGGAAGTTTCTAAGATGGTTGTGGGGGTCCTCATTTTCCACTCCAAAGAATTGTCCCACAGTGGACAACATTTGGAACATTACTGGCTTTAACTCGAATGAGTTGGCAGTAATTTCAGGGCGGATTATGCTTGGGTTTAGCTCCCCAGGCATAGGTACTAGGTAGGAAAGAATGGCACTATTCTTATCATTCACTATTTCGATGGGATTGCGAGTGGTAGGTACCGGATTTGGGACTGGTATATCCATTTCTTCTTGATAGAATTGCGGAGACTCCGCGGTTTCAGCAATTATTGGAGGTATAGAAGGTTGGTTAAAGAGACGTTTCTTAGCTTTGTTTCTGGCCCTAAGTAATCTCTCAGGCTCAGGATTGAACTCTAGATCGCTACTTGAATGTTCATTCATAAACTAACCCAATGGTACCTGCAAAAGAAATGAAAATAGATCAGCTCCAATAGATATTAAACTTTGTGTTTCTAACTTAACAAACTTCGTTTTCACTAAACTAAATCCCCGGCAGCGGCGCCAAAAACTTGTTGCGTGCTCAATGTTTAAAAGGAATATGCAATAAGAGAGCACTCAGAACATGCAAGCATACATGATCTTGTAGCAAGTAGTAAGTATTTTTTCATTCGTTTTCCCACAGAGATTTATTCTTAATTACTCGCGAAGTGAATTGTTAAGCAAGAATGGGTGGATTTGATGGGGTAGATTTGGTTTTAAGTTGCCTAATTACTAAGGAATATGTAAAGGATAGATGCATAAACAAGTGCAAGTCAATGATAAACCCAAATGTAAAGAGAAGAGATTAATAAACGAAGAGAAAAATGGCTAAGGCAGAATTTTAACTTTAACAGAATTGCGAGAACAGCAATTTTACCGCAATGTTACTAACAGCGAAAGTGTGTAAAATGTGGAAACAAGGGCTACTAACGACTCCTCTATAGGCTTTTTCACACGATTCTCAAGCATTAGATCAACTCACTATGCATCAAACTAACTCATTCTCATGTATCATCCGAATTCATGCATTAGATTCTTTAGTTTACTCATGTCCAAGTAAGGTCTTAAGCATCTTGTTAAAACAGCAAGTTATGATTTGTACTAGGAAAACGCCTATTCCTAGGTCGTTTTCTGGCTACCTTGAGAGGCTAGCATGAGTGTATGACTCTGAACTCTTACTCCTTCCAGAGGTTAGGAGTTCTTTGGACAAAATGGATGGCCAATCGAAATTGCCCGTGGGATGAAGCTTACATACAATCAATGCATTCGAGAGCTATCCTACATGCTTGGTTCACGTGTTTTAGCCTATAGTATTGTCATTAGCATGCCCCTATGTGACTTAGCTACTCATGGATGTAGAGAGAACAGAAATATTAGATGAAGTAGACATGCTTAAAAGCAAATTAAAGACAAAACAGAAAGGAAAAACAGTAGGCAGAGAAGATAAAGAAATGATGAAATAATGAATTGTGCTTTGATTAATCAATTGTTTGAATGAACAGATGAAGACTTAGAGTTACTAACATAAAGATAGAAAGCAACGAAATGGAATGGATTAACTAATGGAAATGAAATAACAACAAACGGTGCTGGAAATAAGAAATTAAAGACAGAAAACAGTAAAGGTGTGCTAGATCGCCTCGTCGCAGATGCCTCGGCTGAAGGGAGAGAAAGGTAAGTCTTGCTTGGATGAATCCAATCAGAAAAGAAGATAAATCTTCTCTCCTTCCTATCAGATTGTCGACTCCAACAACTAAGCTTTCCAACCCAACAGACGGAAGAGAAAAACAGAAGAAAGAATTGAGCTGCGAAGAGACTTCTACGCTTTCGGATGATGTTTCAACCCTCCTCTTTGACCTCCTTTTATAGTATTCTGCAGGTGCGATTGGGCCAAGGAGAACCATCCATCCTCAACGTCGTACTTCAACATGGATGGAGGAGAAAGAACGAATCCCTGAAATATCGGATCACAACAGAAAAAGGTTAGCCAACTTACGAATTTCAATTAAAACATTGCGGTTTTAGCAATGTTTCCGCAATGCCTCCGCAATGCACAATTTTCCTTCTTTTAACTTCGTTTTTCCTTCCTTTTCTTTCCTTTTGCATACAAGTCCTAATTTAGCTTCCTTCTTCTAATTCTCATATATAAGCATAGGTTCAAGCTAAATCCTATCAAAAACACCTAAGAGTGTACATCTTTCTAAGATAAATAAGTCCTAAAATGGTCACTTTTGGGGACGTAACAGGGGTCGATCCACAGGGAATTAAGTTAATTGGACTTAATCTCAATTAAATTTGCAAACTGATAAAGTAAATGAAATAAGGGGGGAATTTGTTGGCTTTTAATTCACTAAGAGGGAACAATGCAATGGGGAATTTAACTAACGGAGTTTTCGACTCGGGACGATCGGGAATAAATTTTGCATGCCTCTTGGATCATAGGTTGACGAGCACAATGGCTGAATAATTTAACGAATGCACAGCTCGTCTAAAATTAATAAATCAACTCAGACATGCTCCATGGAATTAATTAGACATAATTAATCATGCTAATCAAGCATATCGATCGGACATTGGCGGCCAACGATCTCCCAAGACCGATCGATAGCAACGAGCTAACTGTGACAACTATCTAATTTGGACGCGAAATTAGTATGTTGATTTGGAATTCAAATTCGGGAAGAACGATCACCAAGAGTGCAAGGACGCCAATACGCTCAAAGGTGTGTTAATCCTTGTTACTTGGCGGATTAGAGAGGCACGACATCAAATCCTTTAACGAATGAAACATGCTCAAAATCAAGGGTGCCTAGTCCTAAATCATTCAAACATGCTCATAGATTAAGCTAAGAAATAGAACTCAATTCAATAAATAATCCATCCAATTCAGAATTTCAATTCTACAACCTCACCAAGAGTGTAAACTACATTATTCCGTTACAATCCCGAGCCAAAAACGGTAAAACTACTCACTCATGACTTGTGTGGTGTGGGATGGCTTGAATCCTAGCTTCATAGCCCCTCCCATGGTGAAAACAGCTGCTGGAACGTGAAATCAGGCGCGGAGCTCGAGGTGGAAGATGATAATGGCGGCTAAAAGCGGATAAAAACTTTAAGTAATCCGTCGTAGCGTCGAGACGCTAGGGCAGCGTCTCGACGCTGCGCCCTAAATAATCCGCGCGCGCAGTCGGGGTGGCGTCGAGACGCTCGCACAGCGTCGAGACGCTTGAGAGGCGTCGAGACGCTTGTGCGGCGTCGAGCGAGCGTTGAGACGCTATCACTCGACGCATGTGATAGCTCTAAAATAGAGCTATAATTATAGCCTCAAATCTAGCTAAATGCCATGCTTAATTTAGTTAAATTGCCTTTTTATAGGTGTTTTCGTGGCGAAGAGCTCGGGAAGTCCAATTATGAATTTCAGGGCTAAATCGGTCATTTAAGAGGTTTCGGAAAGTGTTCGGGTCAAAACGATAGGCCAAACGGAGTTCGGGAGCAAAAATGACCAAAAATTGGGTTTAGACCCGAGAGGTCAGCGCCCAGGCGCCGGCGCCCAACGGAAGCAGCAGCCGCGCACCCGCACGCCCGCGCGCGCGCGCTATGCCCGTCATCAAAGGTCCAGCGCGCGCCCGCGCGCGCCATCGTCAAGTCCCGCACGCGCCGCGCCTCGCCATCGCCCCAGCGCCCGCGTCCGCCCCACGCCCGCGCGCCGCCTCGCCCGTGTCCGCGCCCAGACCGCGCGCCGCTCGCCCACTCCTCGCCTCGCCCGCGCGCGCAGCCCTTTCCCTGACGCAAAATGCCCGTCATCTAAAGTCCTGAAGCCCGTCCTTAAAAGTCAAGAAATTCCCAATTTTGTAATTTTTCCAGAGGGCTCAGCGCCTAGGCGCTGACTTATAGCGCCTAGGCGCTGTCCCGATTCTGTGCGCGCGCGCCCGCGGCACCTAGGCGCTGACTTATGGCGCCTAGGCGCTATTCTGACGCAGAAATGGGTATTTAAGTGCGTTTTTCTGATTTTAGGTCATTCTCTTTTCCCCCTTCTCTTAAAAACACGATTCTCCACCCATATTTGGCTATTGTACCTCCATTAATGGAGCTTGGAAGGCTACTCTTGGATTTCTTCACTCCATTCTCCTTCATGTCTAGCTAAGAGGTAAGTACTTAATCTTTAGGAGATGGGTTAGAAGTTGTAAATGTGATTGGGTGAGACTTGGGTTTATTGTGTATGTTTAGCATGTTTAGCATTCAACTCTTCTCTAATCTAAGCTTTAATTTCTAGCATCAATTTCTTTATGGTTTGACTCCCATTTAGTTTATTGATTGTTGGGTTGGTCAAAAACCCATTATGCGTTTGCCTCTTATGGGTTGAGTGACGATAGTCTTAGTGTAATTAAATTTGTGCTGCAACATTTAATTTAGCTACCCATTAGGCTCTAGGTGAAGAGTAAATCGAGCTCGTTATTAGAGATCTCAGTAACGTACTCGTCGCATGGTTACCCGTCGCTCGTAGTTAACTCTATTTGGGAGAGCGATTGCCCTCAATTGAATTAACATCGAAGCTTGATGAAGAGCTGTCAACTCTTCATCAACTACTCGGGATTGCTTGTTTCTTCTTAGAAATATGTAATTTGTGTGGGTGTTAGTCAAAAGCATGCTAAGTCTTGGGTGTCTATGATCCGAATCACATCTCAATTAATAACCTGGAACCTTTAGATTGAGTATTTCCGTTACAATTTCCATTTCTCCCGTTATTCCAAATTGTCAATTAATTTTTCCCGTTATTTTCTCTTTTCTTATTTTAATTCTCAAAACCCCCCAACAACATTTTCTCTCATTAAGCAATTAAAATTCTGAATTTAGATTAAGCTATTAAATTCCATGTGGTACGATCCTGACTACCGCTTTCTACAAGTTTTGAAGAAGCCTTAGGCAGTGTTATAAATTTTAATTTGGCGGGTCTCGACAACCCGAAACACACGGAATATTCGCAAAAATCTCTTTACCAAATTTGGCGCCGCTGCCGGGGAATTTAAATTAGTTTTTCTTGATTTAAATTTTAATTGTTTAGTTTAATTTTTTTTTTTTCTGTTTTGTTTGTTTTTCTTTCTTTTATTGTTTTAAGCGTTTCCCTAGTGTTTGTTGAGAGCAGGGTATGATGGAAGCCTTGGAAAGGAATGATGGGTATCAAAAGACTCTTAGGGAGTTGGCGATGCCGGATTTAGACCATCAACCATTATGTATATCGTATCCTGCGGTAACAGGTAATTTCGAACTTAAGGCTAGCTTCATCAACTTACTTCCTTCATTTTCTGGTAATGTAGGTGAAAGCCCGCATATTCATCTCAAGGAATTTCAGTTGGTGAGAGCGGGATTAATGACAATCGAAGCCACGGAAGATGAAGTGAGCTTAAGGGCTTTCCCTTTTACCTTAAAGGGAAAAGCAAGAGAATGGCTACACTACCTACCGCCGGGCTCCATTTCCACTTGGAGCGATATGCAGAGGCTTTATTTAGAAAAATTCTTTCCTGCTTCTGAAGTTACTGCCGCTAAGAGAAGAATCTGTGTCGTTGAACAGGAAGAGGGCGAAAATCTACATGAATATTGGGAGAGGTTTCTTAGATTGTGCGAAGAATGCCCGAATCATAAGATCTCCGAACAAAATCTCATTGGGTTTGTGTATGAAGGTTTGCTCCCATATGATCAGAGGATGATTGATGCAGCTAGCGGTGGAGCTCTAATGGACAAAACCCCAAATGAAGCAAGACTCTTAATCTCAAGCATGGCTGGAAATATTCAGCAATATGGTTGTGGAAGAAGTGACCAAATTCTCCTCAAAAGCGAAGTGAACGAGCTGAAGGACCGCGTGGCTGAGGTAAGTAGCGCTGTATATGAACTGAAAGAAAGCTTACCACAAATGTGTTCTTCTGTTTTTTCTGTTTCAGGCAAATCACTTGGGGAAATAATGAAATCTCTGATGGAGTCAAATAAAGTTCAATTCCAAAACCTAAGCGCTGCAATAACCCAAGTAGCTGAGAGGATAGTCAAGTTGGAAACTCGTAAAGAGGAGAGTATTAATGCTATCACTCTCCTAAGTGGGGAGGAAATTTCGCCACGCTCAGTTTCCATTGAGTGCGAGAAAAAGGTAGAAAAGCCCATGGTAAGAAAGGAGGCAACATCTTCAATAAGTCCGGTATGTTCCAATCCTCTTTCATATATGAAATCTTATGTTCCTAAGGCTCCCTTCCCTAGTAGGTTGATGAGACCCCCTGAGGAGATTAAAGACGAGGAGATTTTGGGTGCGATCAAGAAGGTTGGACACAGTCTTTCACGTTCTGCACCTGTAGAGCTCAGCGGGAACCCTTGGATGATACCTCCACACTTGACAGTTAATCCCTGCGAGCAGGTATGTGCAATAAATTTATGTGATGGTAATGAAGTTGTCTCAAGTCGTTTGTTGAGTCTTGATTCAGAGAAGAAGAGCGAACCGAATGCACCTTCCACGAGCCATCTTTTGAATGAAGAGTTTGAAGAAAAGAAAGAATTGAACGAAATTGTTCCAGCAAGTATCCCCATAGCACCCCTCCTCAATAGGCTTGCAAAGCCCAAGGATGTGAACGAAGATGAGGTGGTTTTGAAGACCTTCCAAAAGGAAATGGTAAACGTTCCACTCTTGGAGGCTGTGAGGAAAATCCCAAAATATGCTAAATTTTTGAAGGATTGGGTTACTTGCAAGATGAAGGCAAGAATGAATAATGAGAAGAAGAAAGAGAATGTCTCAGCGATCCTTCCAGGTACTCTACCTACTAAATGCGGAGATCCAGGTATGTTCACACTTCCTTGCATGATAGGTAGTAGAGTCATTAAAAATGCTATGATAGATCTCGGAGCCTCTATTAATGTTATGTCCCATGCCATGTTTAAAGAACTTAACTTGAGTTAAATGCATGAGACGAGCGTAGTAGTACAGTTAGCCGATCGATCTTACATCCATTCATTAGGGAAGGTAGAAGACGTTCTTGTTAGAGTTAATGACATGGTTTTTCCCGCTGACTTTTATGTTCTGGATATGAATGGAAATCCTTCTGCTGTCTCATCTTCTATTTTGTTGGGTCGCCCTTTTATGAAGACCGCGAGGGTCAAAATTGATGTTGATAGGGGTGCTCTCTCTGTGGAATTTGATGAGACTAAGAATGAATTTCTTATGCATGATTTAAAGTCTACTTGTGATAAGAATGGGAATCTGAATTTGAATGAGATTAATTCTAAATCTGCTTGTTTTCTGTATGCCTTTGACGATGATCCAAATTTTATTGTGAATACTGATGGATCTGTCTGCTTGTTATTTGATGATGATGATGTTGGCGTGCATGAGGCACGAAAAGAAAAATTTTGTTTAATGGATGTTTGTAGGTCCGACGCGGACGAATGGATGATTGGAGTACCCCCCGCGTCGTTGGATTATGGATGAATTTGAAAGGGAGAATTCAGTCGAGCAATCGACTTTAAAAATTTGCGCTTCTCGGAGGCACCCGAGCGTTGAACTGTATTTTTGATTAGTTGCTGTTTTTTTATAGTTTTTGCTTGTTCAGTTTTAGTTGTTTAAGTTTGTTATTTTGCTTTCTTAGGTAATAAAGGAAAGATGACCGATATTTCGGAGCTACATTGAACTTGAAGTTATGCGTACCCTCTCACCGATCCCACAAAAATTCAGGGGAGGTTTCTGTTCCCTTTAATTTTTGTTGTTATCGTTGATTATTTGGTGGATTAGATGCATTGAGGACAATGCAGTCTTTTAGGTGGGGGGTGGAATTTATATTTGAACTTCGTTGTAGTTCTCGAGCATGTCGTATTCTGATTTTGAGATGTTTAGGAATCTGAATGCATGTTGTCCGATGAGGACTTTCTGTGATTTGCTTGTGAATACTCCATAGTTGTGCATTGCGAGAAAACTATGAGAATGTATGCATATTTTGAGCATATTTTAAAAAAATTTCGATTATTCCCCTACATTCACTAAGCACGTAGGCCTCTTACTCTTAGTTCTGTAGGCTTAGAATTATTTTATTTTGTCTGAAAGCTCGTTGTCACCCCGAAAGGTCCGTTTAGGGAGGCTTGATGTGTTAGAAGTTATAACGAATCATTTGATTTAGCAAAGCTATGCGCCTATAAAAATTTCATAGAGAGTAAAAAGCATGTTTGAAATGTATTCTGAGGTGTTCCTCCTTCTTGTGTTGCCCGTGTAACCAGGGGTGATCGTGTAACCCACGGTTGCCACTGCATGAAAGGGCAACTAACGGAAGTGAGCACTAGTCCTTAAAAATGTGAAGCGAAACAAAAGCTTGACGTGTTAGGCTCTCAAGAAAAGAAAAGATGAAAAAAAAAATTAGGCCTTTTGTTTTGTTATTCTTTCCGACATTGAAAAGCCGTTAGACTGTTCTCATTGCCAGAAGTAGGGGGTAGATGAGTATTAGGATCGATTAAGGTGGTTCCGGGTCTATGGAAGCTAGGATAGGAGGCGCTAATCACACACACACGTTAGGGAATAGGAGCTAATATTTTGAAATATTCACAATTTATGCATATACTTGATTGTTTTCCGTTAGCATGATTATCTTGTTTTTGCAAGTATTGAGATTCGAGTCATCAACATGCATGCTTATTTCTATGAGATAAATCGAAGTGTTCCTTTCTCGAGGACTAGCAAGATTCAGGTGGGGGGTATTTTGATAGCTCTAAAATAGAGCTATAATTATAGCCTCAAATCTAGCTAAATGCCATGCTTAATTTAGTTAAATTGCCTTTTTATAGGTGTTTTCGTGGCGAAGAGCTCGGGAAGTCCAATTATGAATTTCAGGGCTAAATCGGTCATTTAAGAGGTTTCGGGAAGTGTTCGGGTCAAAACGATAGGCCAAACGGAGTTCGGGAGCAAAAATGACCAAAAAATGGGTTTAGACCCGAGAGGTCAGCGCCCAGCGCCCAGGCGCCCAACGGAAGCAGCAGCCGCGCACCCGCACGCCCGCGCGCCCAGACGCCCGCACGCGCGCGCTATGCCCGTCATCAAAGGTCCCGCGCGCGCCATCGCCAAGTCCCGCGCACGCCGCGCCTCGCCATCGCCCCAGCGCCCGCGTCCGCCCCACGCCCGCGAGCCGCCTCGCCCGTGTCCGCGCCCAGACCGCGCGCCCGCGCGCGCAGCCCTTTCCCTGACGCAAAATGCCCGTCATCTAAAGTCCTGAAGCCCGTCCTTAAAAGTCAAGAAATTCCCAATTTTGTAATTTTTCCAGAAAGCTCTGTTACCTCGCCAAAAGTACACTATTTAAGGCTATATTTACCTTAAAACCTTGTACATTCTTGAGTTTTTTTGTTAAGAGTTAGCTTAATGTGTGCTTAAATGCGAGAATTTGAGAAATGATGCTAAAATATGACTTATTTGGAAAATGAACGAAAAAGAATGAAAAATGATGAAAAACAAGCTAAAATGTACATTGCAGGTACATTGCTGAAAAATTCAATCTTTGCTGCTGCATTTTTTTCCCAGTCAACAGTCTTTGTTGACTGAGTTTTTCCAGTAGTCAACTCTCCCTGCTGCTGCCACATGTCAAGCTTGACTACCTCACAAAATTGAATGGTGATCCACAATTATTGAGCAACCTTTTGCAACCACCTGGAGGCTATATAAAGAGAGTTAAATGAAGGATCAAAGCAATCAAAATTGAATCCACTTCAATTCATTCCACACAATCTGAGAAGTGAGGAGATCCCGATCGTGCAGAATCCCGAAGACGAAACCTCTTCCCCCGTTTGTTGGATCGAAGAAACAAGCCCTTGGCGTGATAATTCGAGAGGAAGAAGAGAAGATCCATCTTCTCTTCTGATTGAATTTATCCCCAAGATCAGCTAATCTTCCCCTTCATCCGAGGCGATTCACGACTTGGAAAATCCTCACGCTATTTACAGCTTTACTTTACTACTTTCCTTTACTGCTCTCCTTTACCGCTTTCGAATTTAATTTCTGCTTTCCTTTAAATGTTGTTCTGAATCATTTACTGCTTTTCCCTTTCATTGTTGCTTTCGGATTGACATATGTTTGTTCACGGATTATTATATGAATTGTTTTCTTAAAAGAGTAATCAATTGGTTTTATTGAGTTCTTCATTCTGTCATCTCTTAATCAATTTGTTGTTTTGTTGAGTTCTTCATTTAATTATATTTCAATCAATTAGGTTTGTAAGTTCTCTGTTTCATGTGTAATCAACTCATTTCCTTTAGTTCTTCGAACACCATGAGTAACTAATTCAATAGAGGTTTGCTAAAGATGAATCTATAGGATAAAAGTATGTGAATTCAGCATGTAAAGTAGCATGAATGCATTGAATGTATGTGATCTTCATCCCATGGACAATTTCGACCGGCCATCCATTTTGTCTAAAGAATTCCTAACCTCTGGAAGGAGTAAGAATTCTGAGTCGTTCATTCATGTTAGCCTTTTATGGTAAATAGAAAATGACCTAGGAATAGGCGTTCTCCTAGCACGTTTATTAGCATGTGTTTATGATTAGGTTGTTAGCTTTATTTGGACAGAAGTAATCTAAGAAACTAATGCATGTAATCGGAAGATGCATGAGAACTAGCTAAGACGATGCATGAGATGTTAATCTACTGTTGAATGATCATAGTTAAATGCCTATAGAGGATTCTTAAGTCGATCTTGCTGCCTTACTTTACATTAAAATCGTTGCTAATTTATTGCTAGATTATTGCAAGAACCGCAATTCTACTTTTCCACATTATGACTTTACCTCTTTGCTAGCTTTGCATTTATGTTTACATTCTTCTTGCATCTTTTATATTCCTGTACCTCAACCCAGAATCTATCCAATTTAAGTTACCTTATCTAATCTAACACACCAAATCGTTAGTCACTAAACTTAATCTCTGTGGGAAAACGAATTAAATTATACTTATCACTTGCTGCAGACCATGTATGCTTGCATGATCTTAGCGCTCTTCGCATTAACATTTTACATACACACTGAGCGCGCAACAAGTTTTTGGCGCCGCTGCCGGGGATTTTGTTTAGTAAACACGATTTGTGTTATTTTAGAAGAGCTTAATTTATTGGAGCTAATCTTTTGCATTTACAAGTACCAACAAAGCTGGTTTATGAATGAGTTTCCAAATCACAATCTAGAATTTGATCCTGAGCCTGAAAGAACTCTAAGGACCAGAAATAAAGTTAAGAAACGCCTTTTTAAACAACAAAAGCAACCTGTACTTCAGCACATTGTTGACCACGCAGAGTCAGTACAATTTGAACCACAACAAGCTGAAATGGAAAGAGCAGAAGAAGCACCAAATCAAGCACCTATCATTCGCAACCCTATTGAAATTGCGAATGATAAAGATAGTGCTATTCTATCATACCTTGTACCAATACCTGAGGAGCTTAATCCGAGCATCATACGTCCCGAAATTACAGCTCACTCATTCGAGTTAAAACCTGTCATGTTTCAAATGCTGTCCACAGTTGGACAATTCTTTGGAGTGGAAAATGAAGACCCCCACAACCACTTGAGAAACTTCCTGGGAGTAAGTGACACCTTTGTCATCCCAGGAGTGTCTCAAGAGGCCTTGAGACTTTACCTTTTTCCATATTCATTAAGAGACAAGGCCAAGACGTGGCTGAACTCTTTCCCCTCTGGATCAATTGTCAATTGGACAGACCTTGTTGAAAAGTTCCTAGTAAAATACTTCCCTCCAGATAGGAACTCTGACTTTCGTGTTGACATCATCAAGTTCAAGCAAGCCGAAAATGAATCACTGCATGAAGCTTGGATCAGATTCAAAGATCTTCTACTCAAATGTCCACGCCATGGCATTCCATGGTGTATCCAGATTGAAGTATTCTTCAAAGGATGCAACCCCAGCACGAGGCAAGTCTTGAATTCCTCAGCTGAAGGTTCGATGCTATCAAAGAGCTATAACGAAGCCTATGAGATTTTGGAGAAAATCTCAACATCACATTGTCAATGGTCAGAGGATCATGTGGAGCCAAACAGAAGGAAGGCTCAAGACATGGATGCACTCAGCGCAATGAGCAGCCAGATTAATGCTCTGACCAACCTGGTGAAGCAAATGACTCAACTCAATATTCAACAAAGTGTCAACACAGTGGCAGCTGTTTCAACAAGCACAGCAATAACCAACCAAGGTGAGGCACTAGTTTGTGGATTCTGTGGGGAAGGGCATATGTATGACTATTGCCCTGCTAATCCATCTTCGGTGTGCTATGTTGGAAGTCAACAACAACCAAGGAACAACCCCTATTCAAATACATATAACCCTGGTTGGAGAAACCACCCAAATCTCTCTTGGGGTGGACAACAAAGCACAAACCAAACGCAAAATCAATCAAGACCGAGTGGACCACCTGGTTTCACTCAACACCAACAAACTAGTCAACCCCCATATCAGGAACAATATGTCAACAACCAACCGATGGGAACATCAGTGGAGAACTTGCTGAAGGAATACATAGCAAAGAATGATGCAACTTTGCAGAGCCAGCAAGCAACCTTGAGAAGCTTAGAGAATCAGATTGGGCAGTTGGCAAACGAGCTGAAGAATAGGCCCCAAGGCAGACTGCCTGCAGACACAGAAACTCCAAGAAGGGATGGTAAGGAACAAGTTCAAGCTATTGAACTATGGAGTGGAAGGCCATTGGTGATGAGTAGCAGAGAAGCACCAAAGAGAGTAGAGAATGAAGAGTCTAGTGCTCCACTGGATTCTCTGCCTAACTGTGATCAAATACAACCAAGCACAACAAGGGTGAGGCCGGAACCTATCATTGAGGAACCAGAAGAAATTGCTAGGCCTCCCCCTAGGCAACCTGATTTGCCTACCTATGTGTCACCACCACCATACCCTCAAATGTTTGATTTTTATGATGATGACTCCTTTGTTACCTTCGAATCTAAGAAGAGTGATCCAATGGAATCTTCATATGAATTGGGGGAGTTGGTGAAAGTTGAGAAAAATGAAATTGTGCTGGATGAGGCCAAAGAGACTAATGCGCTGCTTGAGGAACAAGAATTTGAAATGTTTGAGGTTGCAGCAAGCTTCTCCACCAATGAAAGAGTTGAACCACCACCACCACAAATGCTCCAGTTGAAGGAGTTAGAAAGAGATATGCCAGAAAAAGAAGTCCCATCACACCAAACCTATGTTGTACCAACGCACATAAAGTACAAACCTTGGGATGTTATAACATGCAGTCTCTTTGAAAGAATCAGCAATTTCAAGGTGTGGCAGAATGTCCGATCCCGTAAATCAAGACTTAAGTATCTTAAAGGAGCAGAAGTGGTGCCTCGAAACATTGAAGAATATCCATATGAGGCAGATTGACAAGGGAGATTTCTGATCCCTAAACTCTTAAATTAGGATTTTATCATGCTTTGCTTAGATTTCGTATGTTAGGAGTAGTTTATTTTGGGAATGAAATATTTATTATGTGCCAACAATCATAGTCGTTTAGCATGAATTGATGATGCACAGTGGGCATATAGAACTGCATATAAAACACCTTTAGGAATGTCCCCCTATAGGCTAGTTTATGGAAAAGCATGCCATCTCCCCCTCGAAATAGAAAACAAAGCTTTTTGGGCTTTAAAAGAGTTGAATTTTTGCGTGACCGATGCGAGAACATTGCGGTCTCTTCAATTGCATGAGTTGGATGAACTAAGACACATGTCATATGAAAATGCTAAAATGTATAAGGAAAAGACTAAAATTTGGCATGATAGTAGACTTAGGATTAAGGACTTCAAAAAGGGACAGCATGTTCTATTGTTTAACTCACGATTGAAATTGTTTCCTGGCAAATTAAAGTCTCGTTGGTCAGGTCCTTTTGTGATTACTAATGTGTTTGTTCATGGTGCAATTGAAATTCGAAATCTGGAACAAGGTCAACCGTTCATGGTGAATGGTGCTAGATTGAAGCACTACTATGAGGAAGGAGACGTGAAAACGCTCTCAGCATTCCTCTTATCCGAAGCCTAAAAAGCAAGTCAAGAAAGGATGAGCAAGGGCGTTCAATGGAATGATCATTATGCTCAATCATCAGAGGAATATGGAATAGATAGTCTTTCGTTATTGTTTTTCTTTTAGATTGATTACTGTATTGTTATTGCTAGCTTTAATTAAGTTTGTTTTTTGTGATTTAGGAGCGTGGCAATTGGAGATTTTTAAACGGCATTCGAGGGAGTATTTCTGATCCCTCTCAAAAACAAGAAAAAAATATGCTTTTCTGTGACCTGTTACCCCACCAATATCAACTGTTTGTTCTGTTTTAAATTTTTAATTTGCCTAAGTAGAGTAGCTTAGTCTAGTTTAATGTCGTCTGATTAGATAGCTTAGATAATTTTGCTATTTTCTGTAGTTGTTTATGAACGAATATCGCATGCTAGGAGCCTTGATCACAGTTAAAACTGCTCTGTTGGAATCATTGCGAATTCTTTGCGGACACCGCAATATTTTGTTAGTTTAAGCATGTTGGTGTATGACTTTCTGATGGGTTGTCTGTCTTTAAATCTCATGATTTGGCTGCATTACTGATGTCCATAGGTAGTCTGTCTATTGAGCATGCTGGATGAGTGTCAAGTACACCTTTGTTAGTTCTAACTAGCTTCATGAATTGTTGAGCATGTACCTCTGTTAGACCTTACCATGTTGGTTTTAGTAAATTTCTGCTGTTGAGTTATCTGCACTATGAGGGTCATTCCATCCCTAGGAGTTTTAAGTCTGTCTGGTTTTTATTTAGACTAGATGCTTCTAAGATAAGTTTGGGGGTGTGCCACCTCAGACTCTCATTGGGGACAATGAGAAGTTTAAGTTGGGGGGAGGCAACCTCTAGGCCTAGGAACACTCCTCTCTCCTTTGAAAAATAGACATTCTTCTTCTAAAAAAAAAAAAAAAATGAATAAGAAAGCAAAAGAAAAGTAAAGGGTACTGTCTCTCTCTAAGGATGCTGAGTAATCAGGGCCAGTTGTGTAACCCACAAGTGGCACTGCATCAAAAGGCAATTCAAAGATAAGACTTTGCCAAAAGAGAAAAAAAGGAAAAGTAAAACCAAGGAAGAAGAATGTGTGCCAAAGAGCTACGGCCTAAGTGTTTAGATGTCCTGTGAAATTGAACTCTGATCCTTAGTTTGCTAAACACATGGCTGTAGCTTGAAGGTATGTCAAGGGAGATGAGTGTCTATCCAACACAGTGATGTCAGGGCTTAGTTTGTTCTATGGATACTGAACTCTGATACTTGTGTGTGCTAAGCCTGGCATGACTTTAAGGAATCCTAGGTAATTAAAAAATAAAGACATTAGAAGCATGTACTGAGTCTAAGTTAAAACTAGGGAGAATTTGAAAGCTTAGGGATAACTGCACAATGAGCTCAATGATATAGGCAGATAAACCAAAAGACAGGAAGTTAGTAAAAACAGAAGGTTTTAAAGGCAAGGGTAATCATAATAGACAAAGTATGAAGTTAGTTTTAGCCTAAGAGAGTGTCACAGGACAGCAATGCCTTTGACAGTAAACCTAGGAAAGTCAGCAAATCAGTTAGGTAGAGTTTAAAAGACAAGATTTAGCACCCAAAGTAAGCCTTTATATTGCTCGAGGACGAGCAATAACTCAAGTTTGGGGGTGTGTTACCTCGCCAAAAGTACATTATTTAGGGCTATATTTACCTTAAAACCTTGTACATTCTTGAGTGTTTTTGTTAAGAGTTAGCTTAATGTGTGCTTAAATGCGAGAATTTGAGAAATGATGCTAAAATATGACTTATTTGGAAAATGAACGAAAAAGAATGAAAAATGATGAAAAACAAGCTAAAATGTACACTGCAGGTACATTGCTGAAAAATTCAATCTTTGCTGCTGCATTTTTTTCCCAGTCAACAGTCTTTGTTGACTGAGTTTTTCCAGTAGTCAACTCTCCCTGCTGCTGCCACATGTCAAGCTTGACTACCTCACAAAATTGAATGGTGATCCACAATTATTGAGCAACCTTTTGCAACCACCTGGAGGCTATATAAAGAGAGTTAAATGAAGGATCAAAGCAATCAAAATTGAATCCACTTCAATTCATTCCACACAATCTGAGAAGTGAGGAGATCCCGATCGTGCAGAATCCCGAAGACGAAACCTCTTCCCCCGTTTGTTGGATCGAAGAAACAAGCCCTTGGCGTGATAATTCGAGAGGAAGAAGAGAAGATCCATCTTCTCTTCTGATTGAATTTATCCCCAAGATCAGCTAATCTTCCCCTTCATCCGAGGCGATTCACGACTTGGAAAATCCTCACGCTATTTACAGCTTTACTTTACTACTTTCCTTTACTGCTCTCCTTTACCGCTTTCGAATTTAATTTCTGGTTTCCTTTAAATGTTGTTCTGAATCATTTACTGCTTTTCCCTTTCATTGTTGCTTTCGGATTGACATATGTTTGTTCACGGATTATTATATGAATTGTTTTCTTAAAAGAGTAATCAATTGGTTTTATTGAGTTCTTCATTCTGTCATCTCTTAATCAATTTGTTGTTTTGTTGAGTTCTTCATTTAATTATATTTCAATCAATTAGGTTTGTAAGTTCTTTGTTTCATGTGTAATCAACTCATTTCCTTTAGTTCTTCGAACACCATGAGTAACTAATTCAATAGAGGTTTGCTAAAGATGAATCTATAGGATAAAAGTATGTGAATTCAGCATGTAAAGTAGCATGAATGCATTGAATGTATGTGATCTTCATCCCATGGACAATTTCGACCGGCCATCCATTTTGTCTAAAGAATTCCTAACCTCTGGAAGGAGTAAGAATTCTGAGTCGTTCATTCATGTTAGCCTTTTATGGTAAATAGAAAATGACCTAGGAATAGGCGTTCTCCTAGCACGTTTATTAGCATGTGTTTATGATTAGGTTGTTAGCTTTATTTGGACAGAAGTAATCTAAGAAACTAATGCATGTAATCGGAAGATGCATGAGAACTAGCTAAGACGATGCATGAGATGTTAATCTACTGTTGAATGATCATAGTTAAATGCCTATAGAGGATTCTTAAGTCGATCTTGCTGCCTTACTTTACATTAAAATCGTTGCTAATTTATTGCTAGATTATTGCAAGAACCGCAATTCTACTTTTCCACATTATGACTTTACCTCTTTGCTAGCTTTGCATTTATGTTTACATTCTTCTTGCATCTTTTATATTCCTGTACCTCAACCCAGAATCTATCCAATTTAAGTTACCTTATCTAATCTAACACACCAAATCGTTAGTCACTAAACTTAATCTCTGTGGGAAAACGAATTAAATTATACTTATCACTTGCTGCAGACCATGTATGCTTGCATGATCTTAGCGCTCTTCGCATTAACATTTTACATACACACTGAGCGCGCAACAAGTTTTTGGCGCCGCTGCCGGGGATTTTGTTTAGTAAACACGATTTGTGTTATTTTAGAAGAGCTTAATTTATTGGAGCTAATCTTTTGCATTTACAGGTACCAACAAAGCTGGTTTATGAATGAGTTTCCAAATCACAATCTAGAATTTGATCCTGAGCCTGAAAGAACTCTAAGGACCAGAAATAAAGTTAAGAAACGCCTTTTTAAACAACAAAAGCAACCTGTACTTCAGCACATTGTTGACCACGCAGAGTCAGTACAATTTGAACCACAACAAGCTGAAATGGAAAGAGCAGAAGAAGCACCAAATCAAGCACCTATCATTCGCAACCCTATTGAAATTGCGAATGATAAAGATAGTGCTATTCTATCATACCTTGTACCAATACCTGAGGAGCTTAATCCGAGCATCATACGTCCCGAAATTACAGCTCACTCATTCGAGTTAAAACCTGTCATGTTTCAAATGCTGTCCACAGTTGGACAATTCTTTGGAGTGGAAAATGAAGACCCCCACAACCACTTGAGAAACTTCCTGGGAGTAAGTGACACCTTTGTCATCCCAGGAGTGTCTCAAGAGGCCTTGAGACTTTACCTTTTTCCATATTCATTAAGAGACAAGGCCAAGACGTGGCTGAACTCTTTCCCCTCTGGATCAATTGTCAATTGGACAGACCTTGTTGAAAAGTTCCTAGTAAAATACTTCCCTCCAGATAGGAACTCTGACTTTCGTGTTGACATCATCAAGTTCAAGCAAGCCGAAAATGAATCACTGCATGAAGCTTGGATCAGATTCAAAGATCTTCTACTCAAATGTCCACGCCATGGCATTCCATGGTGTATCCAGATTGAAGTATTCTTCAAAGGATGCAACCCCAGCACGAGGCAAGTCTTGAATTCCTCAGCTGAAGGTTCGATGCTATCAAAGAGCTATAACGAAGCCTATGAGATTTTGGAGAAAATCTCAACATCACATTGTCAATGGTTAGAGGATCATGTGGAGCCAAACAGAAGGAAGGCTCAAGACATGGATGCACTCAGCGCAATGAGCAGCCAGATTAATGCTCTGACCAACCTGGTGAAGCAAATGACTCAACTCAATATTCAACAAAGTGTCAACACAGTGGCAGCTGTTTCAACAAGCACAGCAATAACCAACCAAGGTGAGGCACTAGTTTGTGGATTCTGTGGGGAAGGGCATATGTATGACTATTGCCCTGCTAATCCATCTTCGGTGTGCTATGTTGGAAGTCAACAACAACCAAGGAACAACCCCTATTCAAATACATATAACCCTGGTTGGAGAAACCACCCAAATCTCTCTTGGGGTGGACAACAAAGCACAAACCAAACGCAAAATCAATCAAGACCGAGTGGACCACCTGGTTTCACTCAACACCAACAAACTAGTCAACCCCCATATCAGGAACAATATGTCAACAACCAACCGATGGGAACATCAGTGGAGAACTTGCTGAAGGAATACATAGCAAAGAATGATGCAACTTTGCAGAGCCAGCAAGCAACCTTGAGAAGCTTAGAGAATCAGATTGGGCAGTTGGCAAACGAGCTGAAGAATAGGCCCCAAGGCAGACTGCCTGCAGACACAGAAACTCCAAGAAGGGATGGTAAGGAACAAGTTCAAGCTATTGAACTATGGAGTGGAAGGCCATTGGTGATGAGTAGCAGAGAAGCACCAAAGAGAGTAGAGAATGAAGAGTCTAGTGCTCCACTGGATTCTCTGCCTAACTGTGATCAAATACAACCAAGCACAACAAGGGTGAGGCCGGAACCTATCATTGAGGAACCAGAAGAAATTGCTAGGCCTCCCCCTAGGCAACCTGATTTGCCTACCTATGTGTCACCACCACCATACCCTCAAATGTTTGATTTTTATGATGATGACTCCTTTGTTACCTTCGAATCTAAGAAGAGTGATCCAATGGAATCTTCATATGAATTGGGGGAGTTGGTGAAAGTTGAGAAAAATGAAATTGTGCTGGATGAGGCCAAAGAGACTAATGCGCTGCTTGAGGAACAAGAATTTGAAATGTTTGAGGTTGCAGCAAGCTTCTCCACCAATGAAAGAGTTGAACCACCACCACCACAAATGCTCCAGTTGAAGGAGTTAGAAAGAGATATGCCAGAAAAAGAAGTCCCATCACACCAAACCTATGTTGTACCAACGCACATAAAGTACAAACCTTGGGATGTTATAACATGCAGTCTCTTTGAAAGAATCAGCAATTTCAAGGTGTGGCAGAATGTCCGATCCCGTAAATCAAGACTTAAGTATCTTAAAGGAGCAGAAGTGGTGCCTCGAAACATTGAAGAATATCCATATGAGGCAGATTGACAAGGGAGATTTCTGATCCCTAAACTCTTAAATTAGGATTTTATCATGCTTTGCTTAGATTTCGTATGTTAGGAGTAGTTTATTTTGGGAATGAAATATTTATTATGTGCCAACAATCATAGTCGTTTAGCATGAATTGATGATGCACAGTGGGCATATAGAACTGCATATAAAACACCTTTAGGAATGTCCCCCTATAGGCTAGTTTATGGAAAAGCATGCCATCTCCCCCTCGAAATAGAAAACAAAGCTTTTTGGGCTTTAAAAGAGTTGAATTTTTGCGTGACCGATGCGAGAACATTGCGGTCTCTTCAATTGCATGAGTTGGATGAACTAAGACACATGTCATATGAAAATGCTAAAATGTATAAGGAAAAGACTAAAATTTGGCATGATAGTAGACTTAGGATTAAGGACTTCAAAAAGGGACAGCATGTTCTATTGTTTAACTCACGATTGAAATTGTTTCCTGGCAAATTAAAGTCTCGTTGGTCAGGTCCTTTTGTGATTACTAATGTGTTTGTTCATGGTGCAATTGAAATTCGAAATCTGGAACAAGGTCAACCGTTCATGGTGAATGGTGCTAGATTGAAGCACTACTATGAGGAAGGAGACGTGAAAACGCTCTCAGCATTCCTCTTATCCGAAGCCTAAAAAGCAAGTCAAGAAAGGATGAGCAAGGGCGTTCAATGGAATGATCATTATGCTCAATCATCAGAGGAATATGGAATAGATAGTCTTTCGTTATTGTTTTTCTTTTAGATTGATTACTGTATTGTTATTGCTAGCTTTAATTAAGTTTGTTTTTTGTGATTTAGGAGCGTGGCAATTGGAGATTTTTAAACGGCATTCGAGGGAGTATTTCTGATCCCTCTCAAAAACAAGAAAAAAATATGCTTTTCTGTGACCTGTTACCCCACCAATATCAACTGTTTGTTCTGTTTTAAATTCTTAATTTGCCTAAGTAGAGTAGCTTAGTCTAGTTTAATGTCGTCTGATTAGATAGCTTAGATAATTTTGCTATTTTCTGTAGTTGTTTATGAACGAATATCGCATGCTAGGAGCCTTGATCACAGTTAAAACTGCTCTGTTGGAATCATTGCGAATTCTTTGCGGACACCGCAATATTTTGTTAGTTTAAGCATGTTGGTGTATGACTTTCTGATGGGTTGTCTGTCTTTAAATCTCATGATTTGGCTGCATTACTGATGTCCATAGGTAGTCTGTCTATTGAGCATGCTGGATGAGTGTCAAGTACACCTTTGTTAGTTCTAACTAGCTTCATGAATTGTTGAGCATGTACCTCTGTTAGACCTTACCATGTTGGTTTTAGTAAATTTCTGCTGTTGAGTTATCTGCACTATGAGGGTCATTCCATCCCTAGGAGTTTTAAGTCTGTCTGGTTTTTATTTAGACTAGATGCTTCTAAGATAAGTTTGGGGGTGTGCCACCTCAGACTCTCATTGGGGACAATGAGAAGTTTAAGTTGGGGGGAGGCAACCTCTAGGCCTAGGAACACTCCTCTCTCCTTTGAAAAATAGACATTCTTCTTCTAAAAAAAAAAAAAAAATGAATAAGAAAGCAAAAGAAAAGTAAAGGGTACTGTCTCTCTCTAAGGATGCTGAGTAATCAGGGCCAGTTGTGTAACCCACAAGTGGCACTGCATCAAAAGGCAATTCAAAGATAAGACTTTGCCAAAAGAGAAAAAAAGGAAAAGTAAAACCAAGGAAGAAGAATGTGTGCCAAAGAGCTACGGCCTAAGTGTTTAGATGTCCTGTGAAATTGAACTCTGATCCTTAGTTTGCTAAACACATGGCTGTAGCTTGAAGGTATGTCAAGGGAGATGAGTGTCTATCCAACACAGTGATGTCAGGGCTTAGTTTGTTCTATGGATACTGAACTCTGATACTTGTGTGTGCTAAGCCTGGCATGACTTTAAGGAATCCTAGGTAATTAAAAAATAAAGACATTAGAAGCATGTACTGAGTCTAAGTTAAAACTAGGGAGAATTTGAAAGCTTAGGGATAACTGCACAATGAGCTCAATGATATAGGCAGATAAACCAAAAGACAGGAAGTTAGTAAAAACAGAAGGTTTTAAAGGCAAGGGTAATCATAATAGACAAAGTATGAAGTTAGTTTTAGCCTAAGAGAGTGTCACAGGACAGCAATGCCTTTGACAGTAAACCTAGGAAAGTCAGCAAATCAGTTAGGTAGAGTTTAAAAGACAAGATTTAGCACCCAAAGTAAGCCTTTATATTGCTCGAGGACGAGCAATAACTCAAGTTTGGGGGTGTGTTACCTCGCCAAAAGTACATTATTTAGGGCTATATTTACCTTAAAACCTTGTACATTCTTGAGTGTTTTTGTTAAGAGTTAGCTTAATGTGTGCTTAAATGCGAGAATTTGAGAAATGATGCTAAAATATGACTTATTTGGAAAATGAACGAAAAAGAATGAAAAATGATGAAAAACAAGCTAAAATGTACACTGCAGGTACATTGCTGAAAAATTCAATCTTTGCTGCTGCATTTTTTTCCCAGTCAACAGTCTTTGTTGACTGAGTTTTTCCAGTAGTCAACTCTCCCTGCTGCTGCCACATGTCAAGCTTGACTACCTCACAAAATTGAATGGTGATCCACAATTATTGAGCAACCTTTTGCAACCACCTGGAGGCTATATAAAGAGAGTTAAATGAAGGATCAAAGCAATCAAAATTGAATCCACTTCAATTCATTCCACACAATCTAAGAAGTGAGGAGATCCCGATCGTGCAGAATCCCGAAGACGAAACCTCTTCCCCCGTTTGTTGGATCGAAGAAACAAGCCCTTGGCGTGATAATTCGAGAGGAAGAAGAGAAGATCCATCTTCTCTTCTGATTGAATTTATCCCCAAGATCAGCTAATCTTCCCCTTCATCCGAGGCGATTCACGACTTGGAAAATCCTCACGCTATTTACAGCTTTACTTTACTACTTTCCTTTACTGCTCTCCTTTACCGCTTTCGAATTTAATTTCTGGTTTCCTTTAAATGTTGTTCTGAATCATTTACTGCTTTTCCCTTTCATTGTTGCTTTCGGATTGACATATGTTTGTTCACGGATTATTATATGAATTGTTTTCTTAAAAGAGTAATCAATTGGTTTTATTGAGTTCTTCATTCTGTCATCTCTTAATCAATTTGTTGTTTTGTTGAGTTCTTCATTTAATTATATTTCAATCAATTAGGTTTGTAAGTTCTTTGTTTCATGTGTAATCAACTCATTTCCTTTAGTTCTTCGAACACCATGAGTAACTAATTCAATAGAGGTTTGCTAAAGATGAATCTATAGGATAAAAGTATGTGAATTCAGCATGTAAAGTAGCATGAATGCATTGAATGTATGTGATCTTCATCCCATGGACAATTTCGACCGGCCATCCATTTTGTCTAAAGAATTCCTAACCTCTGGAAGGAGTAAGAATTCTGAGTCGTTCATTCATGTTAGCCTTTTATGGTAAATAGAAAATGACCTAGGAATAGGCGTTCTCCTAGCACGTTTATTAGCATGTGTTTATGATTAGGTTGTTAGCTTTATTTGGACAGAAGTAATCTAAGAAACTAATGCATGTAATCGGAAGATGCATGAGAACTAGCTAAGACGATGCATGAGATGTTAATCTACTGTTGAATGATCATAGTTAAATGCCTATAGAGGATTCTTAAGTCGATCTTGCTGCCTTACTTTACATTAAAATCGTTGCTAATTTATTGCTAGATTATTGCAAGAACCGCAATTCTACTTTTCCACATTATGACTTTACCTCTTTGCTAGCTTTGCATTTATGTTTACATTCTTCTTGCATCTTTTATATTCCTGTACCTCAACCCAGAATCTATCCAATTTAAGTTACCTTATCTAATCTAACACACCAAATCGTTAGTCACTAAACTTAATCTCTGTGGGAAAACGAATTAAATTATACTTATCACTTGCTGCAGACCATGTATGCTTGCATGATCTTAGCGCTCTTCGCATTAACATTTTACATACACACTGAGCGCGCAACAAGTTTTTGGCGCCGCTGCCGGGGATTTTGTTTAGTAAACACGATTTGTGTTATTTTAGAAGAGCTTAATTTATTGGAGCTAATCTTTTGCATTTACAGGTACCAACAAAGCTGGTTTATGAATGAGTTTCCAAATCACAATCTAGAATTTGATCCTGAGCCTGAAAGAACTCTAAGGACCAGAAATAAAGTTAAGAAACGCCTTTTTAAACAACAAAAGCAACCTGTACTTCAGCACATTGTTGACCACGCAGAGTCAGTACAATTTGAACCACAACAAGCTGAAATGGAAAGAGCAGAAGAAGCACCAAATCAAGCACCTATCATTCGCAACCCTATTGAAATTGCGAATGATAAAGATAGTGCTATTCTATCATACCTTGTACCAATACCTGAGGAGCTTAATCCGAGCATCATACGTCCCGAAATTACAGCTCACTCATTCGAGTTAAAACCTGTCATGTTTCAAATGCTGTCCACAGTTGGACAATTCTTTGGAGTGGAAAATGAAGACCCCCACAACCACTTGAGAAACTTCCTGGGAGTAAGTGACACCTTTGTCATCCCAGGAGTGTCTCAAGAGGCCTTGAGACTTTACCTTTTTCCATATTCATTAAGAGACAAGGCCAAGACGTGGCTGAACTCTTTCCCCTCTGGATCAATTGTCAATTGGACAGACCTTGTTGAAAAGTTCCTAGTAAAATACTTCCCTCCAGATAGGAACTCTGACTTTCGTGTTGACATCATCAAGTTCAAGCAAGCCGAAAATGAATCACTGCATGAAGCTTGGATCAGATTCAAAGATCTTCTACTCAAATGTCCACGCCATGGCATTCCATGGTGTATCCAGATTGAAGTATTCTTCAAAGGATGCAACCCCAGCACGAGGCAAGTCTTGAATTCCTCAGCTGAAGGTTCGATGCTATCAAAGAGCTATAACGAAGCCTATGAGATTTTGGAGAAAATCTCAACATCACATTGTCAATGGTTAGAGGATCATGTGGAGCCAAACAGAAGGAAGGCTCAAGACATGGATGCACTCAGCGCAATGAGCAGCCAGATTAATGCTCTGACCAACCTGGTGAAGCAAATGACTCAACTCAATATTCAACAAAGTGTCAACACAGTGGCAGCTGTTTCAACAAGCACAGCAATAACCAACCAAGGTGAGGCACTAGTTTGTGGATTCTGTGGGGAAGGGCATATGTATGACTATTGCCCTGCTAATCCATCTTCGGTGTGCTATGTTGGAAGTCAACAACAACCAAGGAACAACCCCTATTCAAATACATATAACCCTGGTTGGAGAAACCACCCAAATCTCTCTTGGGGTGGACAACAAAGCACAAACCAAACGCAAAATCAATCAAGACCGAGTGGACCACCTGGTTTCACTCAACACCAACAAACTAGTCAACCCCCATATCAGGAACAATATGTCAACAACCAACCGATGGGAACATCAGTGGAGAACTTGCTGAAGGAATACATAGCAAAGAATGATGCAACTTTGCAGAGCCAGCAAGCAACCTTGAGAAGCTTAGAGAATCAGATTGGGCAGTTGGCAAACGAGCTGAAGAATAGGCCCCAAGGCAGACTGCCTGCAGACACAGAAACTCCAAGAAGGGATGGTAAGGAACAAGTTCAAGCTATTGAACTATGGAGTGGAAGGCCATTGGTGATGAGTAGCAGAGAAGCACCAAAGAGAGTAGAGAATGAAGAGTCTAGTGCTCCACTGGATTCTCTGCCTAACTGTGATCAAATACAACCAAGCACAACAAGGGTGAGGCCGGAACCTATCATTGAGGAACCAGAAGAAATTGCTAGGCCTCCCCCTAGGCAACCTGATTTGCCTACCTATGTGTCACCACCACCATACCCTCAAATGTTTGATTTTTATGATGATGACTCCTTTGTTACCTTCGAATCTAAGAAGAGTGATCCAATGGAATCTTCATATGAATTGGGGGAGTTGGTGAAAGTTGAGAAAAATGAAATTGTGCTGGATGAGGCCAAAGAGACTAATGCGCTGCTTGAGGAACAAGAATTTGAAATGTTTGAGGTTGCAGCAAGCTTCTCCACCAATGAAAGAGTTGAACCACCACCACCACAAATGCTCCAGTTGAAGGAGTTAGAAAGAGATATGCCAGAAAAAGAAGTCCCATCACACCAAACCTATGTTGTACCAACGCACATAAAGTACAAACCTTGGGATGTTATAACATGCAGTCTCTTTGAAAGAATCAGCAATTTCAAGGTGTGGCAGAATGTCCGATCCCGTAAATCAAGACTTAAGTATCTTAAAGGAGCAGAAGTGGTGCCTCGAAACATTGAAGAATATCCATATGAGGCAGATTGACAAGGGAGATTTCTGATCCCTAAACTCTTAAATTAGGATTTTATCATGCTTTGCTTAGATTTCGTATGTTAGGAGTAGTTTATTTTGGGAATGAAATATTTATTATGTGCCAACAATCATAGTCGTTTAGCATGAATTGATGATGCACAGTGGGCATATAGAACTGCATATAAAACACCTTTAGGAATGTCCCCCTATAGGCTAGTTTATGGAAAAGCATGCCATCTCCCCCTCGAAATAGAAAACAAAGCTTTTTGGGCTTTAAAAGAGTTGAATTTTTGCGTGACCGATGCGAGAACATTGCGGTCTCTTCAATTGCATGAGTTGGATGAACTAAGACACATGTCATATGAAAATGCTAAAATGTATAAGGAAAAGACTAAAATTTGGCATGATAGTAGACTTAGGATTAAGGACTTCAAAAAGGGACAGCATGTTCTATTGTTTAACTCACGATTGAAATTGTTTCCTGGCAAATTAAAGTCTCGTTGGTCAGGTCCTTTTGTGATTACTAATGTGTTTGTTCATGGTGCAATTGAAATTCGAAATCTGGAACAAGGTCAACCGTTCATGGTGAATGGTGCTAGATTGAAGCACTACTATGAGGAAGGAGACGTGAAAACGCTCTCAGCATTCCTCTTATCCGAAGCCTAAAAAGCAAGTCAAGAAAGGATGAGCAAGGGCGTTCAATGGAATGATCATTATGCTCAATCATCAGAGGAATATGGAATAGATAGTCTTTCGTTATTGTTTTTCTTTTAGATTGATTACTGTATTGTTATTGCTAGCTTTAATTAAGTTTGTTTTTTGTGATTTAGGAGCGTGGCAATTGGAGATTTTTAAACGGCATTCGAGGGAGTATTTCTGATCCCTCTCAAAAACAAGAAAAAAATATGCTTTTCTGTGACCTGTTACCCCACCAATATCAACTGTTTGTTCTGTTTTAAATTCTTAATTTGCCTAAGTAGAGTAGCTTAGTCTAGTTTAATGTCGTCTGATTAGATAGCTTAGATAATTTTGCTATTTTCTGTAGTTGTTTATGAACGAATATCGCATGCTAGGAGCCTTGATCACAGTTAAAACTGCTCTGTTGGAATCATTGCGAATTCTTTGCGGACACCGCAATATTTTGTTAGTTTAAGCATGTTGGTGTATGACTTTCTGATGGGTTGTCTGTCTTTAAATCTCATGATTTGGCTGCATTACTGATGTCCATAGGTAGTCTGTCTATTGAGCATGCTGGATGAGTGTCAAGTACACCTTTGTTAGTTCTAACTAGCTTCATGAATTGTTGAGCATGTACCTCTGTTAGACCTTACCATGTTGGTTTTAGTAAATTTCTGCTGTTGAGTTATCTGCACTATGAGGGTCATTCCATCCCTAGGAGTTTTAAGTCTGTCTGGTTTTTATTTAGACTAGATGCTTCTAAGATAAGTTTGGGGGTGTGCCACCTCAGACTCTCATTGGGGACAATGAGAAGTTTAAGTTGGGGGGAGGCAACCTCTAGGCCTAGGAACACTCCTCTCTCCTTTGAAAAATAGACATTCTTCTTCTAAAAAAAAAAAAAAAATGAATAAGAAAGCAAAAGAAAAGTAAAGGGTACTGTCTCTCTCTAAGGATGCTGAGTAATCAGGGCCAGTTGTGTAACCCACAAGTGGCACTGCATCAAAAGGCAATTCAAAGATAAGACTTTGCCAAAAGAGAAAAAAAGGAAAAGTAAAACCAAGGAAGAAGAATGTGTGCCAAAGAGCTACGGCCTAAGTGTTTAGATGTCCTGTGAAATTGAACTCTGATCCTTAGTTTGCTAAACACATGGCTGTAGCTTGAAGGTATGTCAAGGGAGATGAGTGTCTATCCAACACAGTGATGTCAGGGCTTAGTTTGTTCTATGGATACTGAACTCTGATACTTGTGTGTGCTAAGCCTGGCATGACTTTAAGGAATCCTAGGTAATTAAAAAATAAAGACATTAGAAGCATGTACTGAGTCTAAGTTAAAACTAGGGAGAATTTGAAAGCTTAGGGATAACTGCACAATGAGCTCAATGATATAGGCAGATAAACCAAAAGACAGGAAGTTAGTAAAAACAGAAGGTTTTAAAGGCAAGGGTAATCATAATAGACAAAGTATGAAGTTAGTTTTAGCCTAAGAGAGTGTCACAGGACAGCAATGCCTTTGACAGTAAACCTAGGAAAGTCAGCAAATCAGTTAGGTAGAGTTTAAAAGACAAGATTTAGCACCCAAAGTAAGCCTTTATATTGCTCGAGGACGAGCAATAACTCAAGTTTGGGGGTGTGTTACCTCGCCAAAAGTACATTATTTAGGGCTATATTTACCTTAAAACCTTGTACATTCTTGAGTGTTTTTGTTAAGAGTTAGCTTAATGTGTGCTTAAATGCGAGAATTTGAGAAATGATGCTAAAATATGACTTATTTGGAAAATGAACGAAAAAGAATGAAAAATGATGAAAAACAAGCTAAAATGTACACTGCAGGTACATTGCTGAAAAATTCAATCTTTGCTGCTGCATTTTTTTCCCAGTCAACAGTCTTTGTTGACTGAGTTTTTCTAGTAGTCAACTCTCCCTGCTGCTGCCACATGTCAAGCTTGACTACCTCACAAAATTGAATGGTGATCCACAATTATTGAGCAACCTTTTGCAACCACCTGGAGGCTATATAAAGAGAGTTAAATGAAGGATCAAAGCAATCAAAATTGAATCCACTTCAATTCATTCCACACAATCTGAGAAGTGAGGAGATCCCGATCGTGCAGAATCCCGAAGACGAAACCTCTTCCCCCGTTTGTTGGATCGAAGAAACAAGCCCTTGGCGTGATAATTCGAGAGGAAGAAGAGAAGATCCATCTTCTCTTCTGATTGAATTTATCCCCAAGATCAGCTAATCTTCCCCTTCATCCGAGGCGATTCACGACTTGGAAAATCCTCACGCTATTTACAGCTTTACTTTACTACTTTCCTTTACTGCTCTCCTTTACCGCTTTCGAATTTAATTTCTGCTTTCCTTTAAATGTTGTTCTGAATCATTTACTGCTTTTCCCTTTCATTGTTGCTTTCGGATTGACATATGTTTGTTCACGGATTATTATATGAATTGTTTTCTTAAAAGAGTAATCAATTGGTTTTATTGAGTTCTTCATTCTGTCATCTCTTAATCAATTTGTTGTTTTGTTGAGTTCTTCATTTAATTATATTTCAATCAATTAGGTTTGTAAGTTCTCTGTTTCATGTGTAATCAACTCATTTCCTTTAGTTCTTCGAACACCATGAGTAACTAATTCAATAGAGGTTTGCTAAAGATGAATCTATAGGATAAAAGTATGTGAATTCAGCATGTAAAGTAGCATGAATGCATTGAATGTATGTGATCTTCATCCCATGGACAATTTCGACCGGCCATCCATTTTGTCTAAAGAATTCCTAACCTCTGGAAGGAGTAAGAATTCTGAGTCGTTCATTCATGTTAGCCTTTTATGGTAAATAGAAAATGACCTAGGAATAGGCGTTCTCCTAGCACGTTTATTAGCATGTGTTTATGATTAGGTTGTTAGCTTTATTTGGACAGAAGTAATCTAAGAAACTAATGCATGTAATCGGAAGATGCATGAGAACTAGCTAAGACGATGCATGAGATGTTAATCTACTGTTGAATGATCATAGTTAAATGCCTATAGAGGATTCTTAAGTCGATCTTGCTGCCTTACTTTACATTAAAATCGTTGCTAATTTATTGCTAGATTATTGCAAGAACCGCAATTCTACTTTTCCACATTATGACTTTACCTCTTTGCTAGCTTTGCATTTATGTTTACATTCTTCTTGCATCTTTTATATTCCTGTACCTCAACCCAGAATCTATCCAATTTAAGTTACCTTATCTAATCTAACACACCAAATCGTTAGTCACTAAACTTAATCTCTGTGGGAAAACGAATTAAATTATACTTATCACTTGCTGCAGACCATGTATGCTTGCATGATCTTAGCGCTCTTCGCATTAACATTTTACATACACACTGAGCGCGCAACAAGTTTTTGGCGCCGCTGCCGGGGATTTTGTTTAGTAAACACGATTTGTGTTATTTTAGAAGAGCTTAATTTATTGGAGCTAATCTTTTGCATTTACAGGTACCAACAAAGCTGGTTTATGAATGAGTTTCCAAATCACAATCTAGAATTTGATCCTGAGCCTGAAAGAACTCTAAGGACCAGAAATAAAGTTAAGAAACGCCTTTTTAAACAACAAAAGCAACCTGTACTTCAGCACATTGTTGACCACGCAGAGTCAGTACAATTTGAACCACAACAAGCTGAAATGGAAAGAGCAGAAGAAGCACCAAATCAAGCACCTATCATTCGCAACCCTATTGAAATTGCGAATGATAAAGATAGTGCTATTCTATCATACCTTGTACCAATACCTGAGGAGCTTAATCCGAGCATCATACGTCCCGAAATTACAGCTCACTCATTCGAGTTAAAACCTGTCATGTTTCAAATGCTGTCCACAGTTGGACAATTCTTTGGAGTGGAAAATGAAGACCCCCACAACCACTTGAGAAACTTCCTGGGAGTAAGTGACACCTTTGTCATCCCAGGAGTGTCTCAAGAGGCCTTGAGACTTTACCTTTTTCCATATTCATTAAGAGACAAGGCCAAGACGTGGCTGAACTCTTTCCCCTCTGGATCAATTGTCAATTGGACAGACCTTGTTGAAAAGTTCCTAGTAAAATACTTCCCTCCAGATAGGAACTCTGACTTTCGTGTTGACATCATCAAGTTCAAGCAAGCCGAAAATGAATCACTGCATGAAGCTTGGATCAGATTCAAAGATCTTCTACTCAAATGTCCACGCCATGGCATTCCATGGTGTATCCAGATTGAAGTATTCTTCAAAGGATGCAACCCCAGCACGAGGCAAGTCTTGAATTCCTCAGCTGAAGGTTCGATGCTATCAAAGAGCTATAACGAAGCCTATGAGATTTTGGAGAAAATCTCAACATCACATTGTCAATGGTCAGAGGATCATGTGGAGCCAAACAGAAGGAAGGCTCAAGACATGGATGCACTCAGCGCAATGAGCAGCCAGATTAATGCTCTGACCAACCTGGTGAAGCAAATGACTCAACTCAATATTCAACAAAGTGTCAACACAGTGGCAGCTGTTTCAACAAGCACAGCAATAACCAACCAAGGTGAGGCACTAGTTTGTGGATTCTGTGGGGAAGGGCATATGTATGACTATTGCCCTGCTAATCCATTTTCGGTGTGCTATGTTGGAAGTCAACAACAACCAAGGAACAACCCCTATTCAAATACATATAACCCTGGTTGGAGAAACCACCCAAATCTCTCTTGGGGTGGACAACAAAGCACAAACCAAACGCAAAATCAATCAAGACCGAGTGGACCACCTGGTTTCACTCAACACCAACAAACTAGTCAACCCCCATATCAGGAACAATATGTCAACAACCAACCGATGGGAACATCAGTGGAGAACTTGCTGAAGGAATACATAGCAAAGAATGATGCAACTTTGCAGAGCCAGCAAGCAACCTTGAGAAGCTTAGAGAATCAGATTGGGCAGTTGGCAAACGAGCTGAAGAATAGGCCCCAAGGCAGACTGCCTGCAGACACAGAAACTCCAAGAAGGGATGGTAAGGAACAAGTTCAAGCTATTGAACTATGGAGTGGAAGGCCATTGGTGATGAGTAGCAGAGAAGCACCAAAGAGAGTAGAGAATGAAGAGTCTAGTGCTCCACTGGATTCTCTGCCTAACTGTGATCAAATACAACCAAGCACAACAAGGGTGAGGCCGGAACCTATCATTGAGGAACCAGAAGAAATTGCTAGGCCTCCCCCTAGGCAACCTGATTTGCCTACCTATGTGTCACCACCACCATACCCTCAAATGTTTGATTTTTATGATGATGACTCCTTTGTTACCTTCGAATCTAAGAAGAGTGATCCAATGGAATCTTCATATGAATTGGGGGAGTTGGTGAAAGTTGAGAAAAATGAAATTGTGCTGGATGAGGCCAAAGAGACTAATGCGCTGCTTGAGGAACAAGAATTTGAAATGTTTGAGGTTGCAGCAAGCTTCTCCACCAATGAAAGAGTTGAACCACCACCACCACAAATGCTCCAGTTGAAGGAGTTAGAAAGAGATATGCCAGAAAAAGAAGTCCCATCACACCAAACCTATGTTGTACCAACGCACATAAAGTACAAACCTTGGGATGTTATAACATGCAGTCTCTTTGAAAGAATCAGCAATTTCAAGGTGTGGCAGAATGTCCGATCCCGTAAATCAAGACTTAAGTATCTTAAAGGAGCAGAAGTGGTGCCTCGAAACATTGAAGAATATCCATATGAGGCAGATTGACAAGGGAGATTTCTGATCCCTAAACTCTTAAATTAGGATTTTATCATGCTTTGCTTAGATTTCGTATGTTAGGAGTAGTTTATTTTGGGAATGAAATATTTATTATGTGCCAACAATCATAGTCGTTTAGCATGAATTGATGATGCACAGTGGGCATATAGAACTGCATATAAAACACCTTTAGGAATGTCCCCCTATAGGCTAGTTTATGGAAAAGCATGCCATCTCCCCCTCGAAATAGAAAACAAAGCTTTTTGGGCTTTAAAAGAGTTGAATTTTTGCGTGACCGATGCGAGAACATTGCGGTCTCTTCAATTGCATGAGTTGGATGAACTAAGACACATGTCATATGAAAATGCTAAAATGTATAAGGAAAAGACTAAAATTTGGCATGATAGTAGACTTAGGATTAAGGACTTCAAAAAGGGACAGCATGTTCTATTGTTTAACTCACGATTGAAATTGTTTCCTGGCAAATTAAAGTCTCGTTGGTCAGGTCCTTTTGTGATTACTAATGTGTTTGTTCATGGTGCAATTGAAATTCGAAATCTGGAACAAGGTCAACCGTTCATGGTGAATGGTGCTAGATTGAAGCACTACTATGAGGAAGGAGACGTGAAAACGCTCTCAGCATTCCTCTTATCCGAAGCCTAAAAAGCAAGTCAAGAAAGGATGAGCAAGGGCGTTCAATGGAATGATCATTATGCTCAATCATCAGAGGAATATGGAATAGATAGTCTTTCGTTATTGTTTTTCTTTTAGATTGATTACTGTATTGTTATTGCTAGCTTTAATTAAGTTTGTTTTTTGTGATTTAGGAGCGTGGCAATTGGAGATTTTTAAACGGCATTCGAGGGAGTATTTCTGATCCCTCTCAAAAACAAGAAAAAAATATGCTTTTCTGTGACCTGTTACCCCACCAATATCAACTGTTTGTTCTGTTTTAAATTCTTAATTTGCCTAAGTAGAGTAGCTTAGTCTAGTTTAATGTCGTCTGATTAGATAGCTTAGATAATTTTGCTATTTTCTGTAGTTGTTTATGAACGAATATCGCATGCTAGGAGCCTTGATCACAGTTAAAACTGCTCTGTTGGAATCATTGCGAATTCTTTGCGGACACCGCAATATTTTGTTAGTTTAAGCATGTTGGTGTATGACTTTCTGATGGGTTGTCTGTCTTTAAATCTCATGATTTGGCTGCATTACTGATGTCCATAGGTAGTCTGTCTATTGAGCATGCTGGATGAGTGTCAAGTACACCTTTGTTAGTTCTAACTAGCTTCATGAATTGTTGAGCATGTACCTCTGTTAGACCTTACCATGTTGGTTTTAGTAAATTTCTGCTGTTGAGTTATCTGCACTATGAGGGTCATTCCATCCCTAGGAGTTTTAAGTCTGTCTGGTTTTTATTTAGACTAGATGCTTCTAAGATAAGTTTGGGGGTGTGCCACCTCAGACTCTCATTGGGGACAATGAGAAGTTTAAGTTGGGGGGAGGCAACCTCTAGGCCTAGGAACACTCCTCTCTCCTTTGAAAAATAGACATTCTTCTTCTAAAAAAAAAAAAAATGAATAAGAAAGCAAAAGAAAAGTAAAGGGTACTGTCTCTCTCTAAGGATGCTGAGTAATCAGGGCCAGTTGTGTAACCCACAAGTGGCACTGCATCAAAAGGCAATTCAAAGATAAGACTTTGCCAAAAGAGAAAAAAAGGAAAAGTAAAACCAAGGAAGAAGAATGTGTGCCAAAGAGCTACGGCCTAAGTGTTTAGATGTCCTGTGAAATTGAACTCTGATCCTTAGTTTGCTAAACACATGGCTGTAGCTTGAAGGTATGTCAAGGGAGATGAGTGTCTATCCAACACAGTGATGTCAGGGCTTAGTTTGTTCTATGGATACTGAACTCTGATACTCGTGTGTGCTAAGCCTGGCATGACTTTAAGGAATCCTAGGTAATTAAAAAATAAAGACATTAGAAGCATGTACTGAGTCTAAGTTAAAACTAGGGAGAATTTGAAAGCTTAGGGATAACTGCACAATGAGCTCAATGATATAGGCAGATAAACCAAAAGACAGGAAGTTAGTAAAAACAGAAGGTTTTAAAGGCAAGGGTAATCATAATAGACAAAGTATGAAGTTAGTTTTAGCCTAAGAGAGTGTCACAGGACAGCAATGCCTTTGACAGTAAACCTAGGAAAGTCAGCAAATCAGTTAGGTAGAGTTTAAAAGACAAGATTTAGCACCCAAAGTAAGCCTTTATATTGCTCGAGGACGAGCAATAACTCAAGTTTGGGGGTGTGTTACCTCGCCAAAAGTACATTATTTAGGGCTATATTTACCTTAAAACCTTGTACATTCTTGAGTGTTTTTGTTAAGAGTTAGCTTAATGTGTGCTTAAATGCGAGAATTTGAGAAATGATGCTAAAATATGACTTATTTGGAAAATGAACGAAAAAGAATGAAAAATGATGAAAAACAAGCTAAAATGTACACTGCAGGTACATTGCTGAAAAATTCAATCTTTGCTGCTGCATTTTTTTCCCAGTCAACAGTCTTTGTTGACTGAGTTTTTCCAGTAGTCAACTCTCCCTGCTGCTGCCACATGTCAAGCTTGACTACCTCACAAAATTGAATGGTGATCCACAATTATTGAGCAACCTTTTGCAACCACCTGGAGGCTATATAAAGAGAGTTAAATGAAGGATCAAAGCAATCAAAATTGAATCCACTTCAATTCATTCCACACAATCTGAGAAGTGAGGAGATCCCGATCGTGCAGAATCCCGAAGACGAAACCTCTTCCCCCGTTTGTTGGATCGAAGAAACAAGCCCTTGGCGTGATAATTCGAGAGGAAGAAGAGAAGATCCATCTTCTCTTCTGATTGAATTTATCCCCAAGATCAGCTAATCTTCCCCTTCATCCGAAGCGATTCACGACTTGGAAAATCCTCACGCTATTTACAGCTTTACTTTACTACTTTCCTTTACTGCTCTCCTTTACCGCTTTCGAATTTAATTTCTGCTTTCCTTTAAATGTTGTTCTGAATCATTTACTGCTTTTCCCTTTCATTGTTGCTTTCGGATTGACATATGTTTGTTCACGGATTATTATATGAATTGTTTTCTTAAAAGAGTAATCAATTGGTTTTATTGAGTTCTTCATTCTATCATCTCTTAATCAATTTGTTGTTTTGTTGAGTTCTTCATTTAATTATATTTCAATCAATTAGGTTTGTAAGTTCTCTGTTTCATGTGTAATCAACTCATTTCCTTTAGTTCTTCGAACACCATGAGTAACTAATTCAATAGAGGTTTGCTAAAGATGAATCTATAGGATAAAAGTATGTGAATTCAGCATGTAAAGTAGCATGAATGCATTGAATGTATGTGATCTTCATCCCATGGACAATTTCGACCGGCCATCCATTTTGTCTAAAGAATTCCTAACCTCTGGAAGGAGTAAGAATTCTGAGTCGTTCATTCATGTTAGCCTTTTATGGTAAATAGAAAATGACCTAGGAATAGGCGTTCTCCTAGCACGTTTATTAGCATGTGTTTATGATTAGGTTGTTAGCTTTATTTGGACAGAAGTAATCTAAGAAACTAATGCATGTAATCGGAAGATGCATGAGAACTAGCTAAGACGATGCATGAGATGTTAATCTACTGTTGAATGATCATAGTTAAATGCCTATAGAGGATTCTTAAGTCGATCTTGCTGCCTTACTTTACATTAAAATCGTTGCTAATTTATTGCTAGATTATTGCAAGAACCGCAATTCTACTTTTCCACATTATGACTTTACCTCTTTGCTAGCTTTGCATTTATGTTTACATTCTTCTTGCATCTTTTATATTCCTGTACCTCAACCCAGAATCTATCCAATTTAAGTTACCTTATCTAATCTAACACACCAAATCGTTAGTCACTAAACTTAATCTTTGTGGGAAAACGAATTAAATTATACTTATCACTTGCTGCAGACCATGTATGCTTGCATGATCTTAGCGCTCTTCGCATTAACATTTTACATACACACTGAGCGCGCAACAAGCTCAGCGCCTAGGCGCTGACTTATAGCGCCTAGGCGCTGTCCCGATTCTGTGCGCGCGCGCCCGCGGCGCCTAGGCGCTGACTTATGGCGCCTAGGCGCTATTCTGACGCAGAAATGGGTATTTAAGTGCGTTTTTCTGATTTTAGGTCATTCTCTTCTCCCCCTTCTCTTAAAAACACGATTCTCCACCCATATTTGGCTATTGTACCTCCATTAATGGAGCTTGGATGGCTACTCTTGGATTTCTTCACTCTATTCTCCTTCATGTCTAGCTAAGAGGTAAGTACTTAATCTTTAGGAGATGGGTTAGAAGTTGTAAATGTGATTGGGTGAGACTTGGGTTTATTGTGTATGTTTAGCATGTTTAGCATTCAACTCTTCTCTAATCTAAGCTTTAATTTCTAGCATCAATTTCTTTATGGTTTGACTCCCATTTAGTTTATTGATTGTTGGGTTGGTCAAAAACCCATTATGTGTTTGCCTCTTATGGGTTGAGTGACGATAGTCTTAGTGTAATTAAATTTGTGCTGCAGCATTTAATTTAGCTACCCATTAGGCTCTAGGTGAAGAGTAAATCGAGCCCGTTATTAGAGATCTCAGTAACGTACTCGTCGCATGGTTACCCGTCGCTCGTAGTTAACTCTATTTGGGAGAGCGATTGCCCTCAATTGAATTAACATCGAAGCTTGATGAAGAGCTGTCAACTCTTCATCAACTACTCGGGATTGCTTGTTTCTTCTTAGAAATATGTAATTTGTGTGGGTGTTAGTCAAAAGCATGCTAAGTCTTGGGTGTCTATGATCCGAATCACATCTCAATTAATAACCCGGAACCTTTAGATTGAGTATTTCCGTTACAATTTCCATTTCTCCCGTTATTCCAACTTGTCATTTAATTTTTCCCGTTATTTTCTCTTTCCTTATTTTAATTCTCAAAACCCCCCAACAACATTTTCTCTCATTAAGCAATTAAAATTCTGAATTTAGATTAAGCTATTAAATTCCCTGTGGTACGATCCTGACTACCGCTTTCTACAAGTTTTGAAGAAGCCTTAGGCAGTGTTATAAATTTTAATTTGGCGGGTCTCGACAACCCGAAACACACGGAATATTCACAAAAATCTCTTTACCAGCTTGCTCTCGGGTGGATTTTCAAATTAACGCCTCTGACTTCGGAGCGTCGAGACGCTCGCACAGCGTCGAGACGCTCGTGCGGCGTCGAGCGAGCGTCGAGACGCTATCACTCGACGCTTGCTCTCGGGTTTTTCTTCAAATCAGCGCTTCAGACTTTGGGGCGTCGAGACGCTCTGGCAGCGTCTCGACGCTGGGCAGCGTCGAGCTAGCGTCGCGACGCTGTCGCTCGACGCTAGCTCTCGGGTTTTGCATGGATTTCTGCCTTCAATTTCCCCAAAGTGCTCAACCTTCATGCCTTTGCAAGGATCTTCCCCGGAAGTGTTCTTAGGCCTTTAAATTGCGATAATAAGCTCCGAAAAAGTGCCGAAACGCTCTCGAGAGCGAATCACCGAGAACACCTGCAATATTCACATAAAAACAAGATTAAGCCAATAATAAACGTGAATTAGGGACATAATTATAGCTCCAAAATGGAGCTATCAGTCATTTGTGAGCTGGGCTAATTGCACATCAATTCTCCTCATGGATGCATCATTCCTTTCCATGAATTCTATCCATAGCGCCTCCAAAGCGGGTGATAATTCTTCATTTTGAGTTGGCGCATAATGTTGATAGTCTTCATGTTGGTGGAACTCTTCATAATGAGCAACTTGCACATGCTCTTCCCAAGGATTATTTGAGAGTTGCCACTGATCATGTCCACACAGGTACGAATAATGGTTGTCATAGCTTTGTTGATATTGCCTCTCTTGATAATTCAATGTTAGGCAATTCTCCAAGTTATGATTATCCCCACAATAAACACATGACTGATAAAATTCTTCAAACCGTTGTGGGCAACCTCTTCCTCCAATTAAGTTCTGCAGCGTATTCATTTAGTTTCACTCTGTGCCTGAAAATGATAGTAAACAAATTAAGCTCACGTATTCAGCACAGATCTTACAATCAATCAACTTAACACAAAAGTAATACAAATCCCCGGCAACGGCGCCAAAAACTTGTTGCGTGCTCAGTGTGTATGTAATTTAGATGCGAAGAGCACTCAAATCATGCAAGTATACATGGTCTGCAGCAAGTGATAAGTATATTTTATATCGTTTTCCCACAGAGATTTGATTAAGTTTATGCTAAGTACAGACTGATTGAAGGAAAATGTAACCGGTGACGAAATGTTCTTGGTTGGATTTTGGTTTGAGGTACAGCACTAAAAAAGATGCAAGAAAGTTGTAAACAACAATGCAAAGCGAGCAAAAGAGGTAAAGTTATAATGTGGAAAAGTAGGATTGCGGATCTCGCAATCTTTTCGCAATAATCTCGCAATGGATTAACAACTACTAAAAAAGACTAAGGCAAAGGCAGAAATGGTTATTGCGGCTCTCGCAATAATCTCGCAATAAATTCGCAACGATTTAAAAACTAAAATAAGATAACAAGGTCGGCTTAAGAGTCCTCTATAGGCATTTATCTATGATCAATCAGCAGCAAATTAACATATCATGCATCGTCTCAGCTAGGTCTCATGCATCTTTCGATTACATGCATTAGATCTTTAGTTTTACTCATATCCAAGCAAGACTTAAAACCTATTTATACACACATGCCAACAAACGTGCTAAGAGAATGCCTATTCCTAGCCACTCTCTGGTTACCATGAAAGGCTAACATGAATGGATGACTTTGAATTCTTACTCCTTCCAGAGGTTAGGAATTCTTTAGACAAAATGGATGGCCAGTCGAAATCGCCCATGGGATGAAGATCACATACATTCAATGCACTCATGCTACTTTACATACTGAATTCACATATTTTTATCCTATAGATTCATCCTTAGCAAACCTCTATTGGATTAGTTACTCATGGTGTTCGAAGAACTAAATGGAATGAATTGACTAAACATCAAATGAAGAACTCAACAAATTGATTAAGGGAAGGCAGAATGTAAAATTCAGTAAAACCAATTGATTACTCTTGTAAGAAAGCAATTCATATCATAATTCGTGAACAAACATATGTCAATCCGAAAGCAACAATGAAAGGAAGAAGCAGTAACTGATTCAGAACAACATTTAGAGGAAAGCAGAAAGTAATTAGGAAGCTGTAAAGGAAAACAATAGAGGAAAGCAGTAAGGTGCGTAGGATCCTTCAAGTCGTGAATCGGCTCGGATGAACGGGAAGATTAGCTGATTTTGGGGATAATTTCGATCAGAAGAAAAGAAAGATCTTCTCTTCTTCCTCTCGATTTATCAACGCCAAGAGCTTGTTTCTTCGATCCAACAAACGGGGGAGAAGTTTTGTCTGCAAGTTTCTTCACGATCGGGCTCTCCTTGCACTCCGATTGATTGCTTTTTCCATCGCCATTAAGCTCCTTTTATAGCCTCTACAGGTACCTTCAGCCGCGGATCTCCATCCATTTTGGAGTAACAGCCTCCCACGTGGCAGCAGTAGAAAGGTTAGGCGGCTGGACAATCGCAACAACGACGACTGACGGCTGGAAAAATGCAGCAAAAGAAGACTGGCGTTGCGGTTTCCTTGCGAGGGCCGCAATGCTCTGTTTTGGTTGATTCCATAGCGAGTCCACAATATTTCCGCAATGCACCTGCAATGTACAATTTAGCTCTATTTTCACCATTTTGCATCCTTTTTCGTTCCTTTTCCAAATAAGCCTTAAATTAGCATCATTTCTCAAATTCTCACTTTTAAGCACACATTAAGCTAACTTCTAACAAAAGCACTCAAGAATTTACATGATTTTTAGGTAATTAAAGCCCTAAATAATGCACTTTTGGAGAGGTAACAGTAGGCAAGTTTAGACTGTTCTTAAATGCTAGAAGTAGGGGGAAAACGGGATGATATGTTGCATGTAGTTTTTCCGGGCTTGCGTAGGTTTAAGATAGGTTGGCTAGCACACACACACGTTAGGGAGCGATAGTTAATTTTTGATGTTTTCTTGATTAAATGCATGCGCTGATTGCTTTCGTGATTATGTAATGTTTAGATTTGTAAAAAAAAGCATCGAGGTTTGAATTAGTAGCATGTATGCATGGTTCTTTAGAGTCGAATTCTTTATTTGCCTTGCTCGAGGACTAACAAGATTTAAGTTGGGGGTGTTTGATAACTCCATTTTGGAGCTAATTATCACTCCATAATTCTAGCTAAAAGCCGTAATTAATTGTTTAATATGTTTCATTTATAGGAGTTTTGCGGCATAGTGCTTGTGGTATCCATTGGACGCGTTTCGTGGCTAAGAACGGTGTTTTAGCGCCCCGGGAGTGCATCGGGAAAAGGACAAGCTCAACCAAGAAGAACCGGGAAAAATTGCCAAGAATAGTCAATTTTCCAGCCCCCAACCCGAGAGCAAGCGTCGAGACGCTTGCTCAACGCTGCCTGGCGTCGAGACCCTGCCGTGGCGTCGAGACGCTCCGAGGAGGCGCGCGCGTTGGAAATTATCGGGGAAGCGTCGAGACGCTCGCCCAGCGTCTCGACGCCATCGCGAGGCGCGCGCTGGTTATTTAGGTCACAACATCGCGACGCTGTCCTAGCGTCTCGACGCTCCGACGGATTTAAAATGCTGTAAGGACGATTTTTGCAGCCAAGTTTTGATTTCATCTTCTTCCTCTCGGGTTTTCTCTATTTTTCCTTTTGCTTCGCCATTGTTGGCTGGTTTTTGGAGCATTTTACTTGTATTTAAGCTTGGGATTATGGCCAAGGCCTCCGTTGGAGCGATTGTGACGATTCTCTCCATGGTCGGCTAAGGTACTTGTGTAGGATTCGGGATGATTAGGGATTTTTGTTAAGCATTTAGCGTTTTGATAATCTATGCATATTGGTTCTGATTAGGCTTTAATTATTGAATGCATTTGTTGTTCTTTCTTAATCCATGCATATGTTAGATTTCAACGACGGACAATCGGGTTTTCTAGCATGTGTTAATGTTATAGACTAGCGATGTCTTGCCTCTCCTTGTCGCCATAGTAACACAAGACAATGAAATTAATCGAAGTATTGTTTTATGCATGCTGATTGTTGAGTACTTTAGAGTTGTCGGGTAGTCAATTAGCAATCGGGGTGTGTATTCGAATGTTCGTCGTGGTTTGCTAGTAACTGTTCGGAGTCAAATTGGGGCTGATCACTCTAACTAGATTGCGAACAATGTTTAGTTAGGATTGTTAATTCTAATTAATTAATATGGAGCCGGTTACTTTAGGGTTCCCGGGTAACCGACCGCGTGCATGTCAAATTGTTAGCCTTACTGAAGAATTAAATGATGAATGTTAAAACGCTTAGCAAAATCTCGAAATCCCCCGAATCCAACACTTTTTAATCTCAATCTCTTTATTTCTCCGTTAGCTAATTTTACTTCCTTGCATGTTAAAATCCCCTTTTTGTTACAAAACCAACCAATCAATTTATTTGCATATCAATTATTAATTTCAATTCGTTAATTCTTCTCTGTGGTTCGACCCTATTGCCGCTAGCTGCAAAGCTAAAGGTTTTAGGCTTTATAAATTCATTTTGGTCAGGCTTCGACAACCTGAGAATTAAAAGGATATTAAAAAATCCTTCCACCACCAGGATCGTCGATTCCATCAATTGGTATCAGAGCATGCTTTAAGCTCTCAATTTGGAACAAATTGAGTCCTAGGTGGGTTGTATTTGTTATCTCTGCTTGGGTAGCTAAACTGATTGTGGCTTTTGGCATCTCTTTTATTTCCTTTTCTTTACTTTCGGTTTGTAATAGCCTTTCAGTTTTTAAGGCTTAGTGTGTGGCTTAGAGTCTGTAATTCGTTGTGTCTTAGAGTCTTAGGCTGCTGCTGAGCTGTGAAGTGCAAAGAAGTAACAAGCTGTCTTGAAGAGTTCGATGAGTTCGAAAAGCTTCGAGATCCTAGCTTGGGGTTGGAGAACAAACTTGTAATAAGTAGTATTGCTTGCTTGATGCCAAAAACCGAATCGCTTTCGTGTGTTTAATTTAGTTCTGATGCATGAGATGTATGGTTTAAATTAATGTCCTTGCATTGTGCATAGAGTATGCCATGTAGATTTCAAATCCCATCATAGGTAGCATGTTTCATGCATTTCGTATGTTATAAGTGTTCTAATGTATAGGATGCATGCTTAATTCATGAGATTCAATATAAGTGTTATATTGGTTATGAATTAATAGTTGTTTGTTTAAGGCCATAATTGATATAAGTGTTATATTGATTATGAAGTTAAATATTCAACTTGTCATGCCTTAGTTTTGCATGTTTGAGAAGCATGTAGAGTTTGTTGTAGAAAGTCTTAAGTTTTGCAAGTGTGGTTAAATTGGTTTAGACTTTTAAAATCTATAACAAAGATCAAAAAGCATGTTCATTTAGGGTTAAATGAGTTGATCCGCTCATTAGATGAATAGGTCGATTTCTCATAAATGCTAAGGTTATGAGAAACTCACCCGATGAAATCCTGTCTAGGTTGGAGGATAATGAACTGACAGATCACCTCCTACTTGGGGACTAATCGGGAAGCGGGGCTTTTTTCTTTTCTAATCTGTTTAGGGGGGGAAGGAGGAGAGGCACGAGTAAAGTTAACTGGCTTTATGTGCATGCGTTAGAGGTGTTAGGTTAATAAAGTGTTTATAACCTAGACATCTCAGATAAATTGTTTGCCTAGACTTAAGGTTTTATTGTCTTAGCTGAGTAAAACCTGAAAAGTTTACCCTTAAAAGCCGTCTATGATACTTAGTAGATGATTGAGCGTTATACGCAGCGGAAGCAATTTTGGATCGATGATACTCTAATTTCATCAATTTAACAATTAGAAAACATGCTCAAACAACGAAAATAAGAAATTTATAATACATACCCTTGTAGTTCCAATTTTCTTCGAGTTCTGCTGCACGTTCCTTGTCACGAACTCTTCTGGCCTCTTCTCACGAACACCCCAAGGACCACCCCAGGTAGTCCCGCTATCCTCGGCGCCGCGCAACGGAGTTGTGGGACTCCGAAAACAAGAGAAAAGAAAAGAAAGGAGAAGAAGAGGAAGAAGGAGAGCGTCTGAGGAGGAAGAACAGAAGCTTAAAAAGAAACTTAAAACTCAAAAGTTTTTTTTTTTTAAATTTCACCAACTCTTTTTTTTTTTTGCAACGGTATTTTAATTAAAGCGAGGATTGAACCCATGACCTCATAGTCACGAACACAACCTTATGCCAATTGAGCTATGCTCGGTTTGACATTTCACCAACTCTTCCGAATTGAGTACCCCTCAATTATTAGCCATATCTCATTATATATATATATATAATATCATACATATGTGTCTTGCATGCACATGAATCATATTTTTAATTATTATTATTATTAAAAATAATAATAAAAAATTTATTTATTAAACTTTTTAATAAATAAAATATATATATATATATAATTATTAATTAAACTTTTTAATTAATAAATATTATTTAATTCAATATAAAATATTAATTAAATAATATGGCTAAACCCAATTTTCCGAAAAATCGTCTTTTTTGCACATGAAATCGGATTCACGTTTTAGACCATTTCCATATTTAAATCATTTTTAAATATGTCCATCAATCTTCCACAAACCGAATTTGAACAATTCAAATTCTTTTTCCTTTTCCTTTTCTCTCGTACTGTTGCACGGCGTTATCCGAGCTAGCTAGGAGAACCTAAAGGACCTACAGATCATGAGCTCCAACGATACGAGATTACTCAGTTAAAACTCTTTTAACCCGAATCAATCAACTTTCGTTAACCCCCAGAGACTCCACTATAGTACGAGGGTTGCACTTTCCTCACCGTAGATAAATTATGTCCTCTTGATATAACCGTCATGGGCAAGTCATAGGTTGTTCGTAATCACAGCCAGGTCATTTATTATTATTATTAAAAATAATAATAAAAAATTTATTTATTAAACTTTTTAATAAATAAAATAGGGCTGGTTGCACAAATAGCAATCTGGCTCAAACTAATTGCAAATTTAGCAAACTTTAAAATGTTTTGCAAATATGGCAAAAAAATCTATTTTTATCACTGATAAACTTTATCATATCACTGATAGACTTCTATCGGTGATAGACTATAATCACTGACAAAAATCTATAAAAAACTAAGGTGATCAGCGATAGACTTCTATCAGCCATAAGATATCAGCGATAGAAATTGCCATATCCGCAAAATTTTTAAAAACATGCTATATTTTTAATTATCTTATTCTAAATTGACATTTGTTACAATTTCTCAATAAAATATATATATATATATAATTATTAATTAAACTTTTTAATTAATAAATATTATTTAATTCAATATAAAATATTAATTAAATAATATGGCTAAACCCAATTTTCCGAAAAATCGGCTTTTTTGCACATGAATCGTATTCACGTTTTAGACCATTTCCATATTTAAATCATATTTAAATATGTCCATCAATCTTCCACAAACCGAATTTGAACAATTCAAATTCTTTTTCTTTTCCTTTTCTCTCGTAATGTTGCACGGCGCTATCCGAGCTAGCTAGGAGAACCTAAAGGACCTACAGATCATGAGCTCCATCGATACGAGATTATTCGGTTAAAACTCTTTTAACCCGAATCAATCAACTTTCGTTAACCCCCGGAGACTCCACTATAGTACGAGGGTTGCACTCTCGTCACTGTAGATAAATTATGTCCTCTTGATATTGATGGAGCGACATGCGCAGCGGAAAGCGATTTCGGACCGATGATACTCTAATTTCATCAATTTAACAAATAGAAAACAAGCTCAAAATACGGAAATAAAGAAAAATAGAAAACATACCCTTGTAGTTCTACTTTTCTTCGCGTTCCGCTGGCCGAACCTCGTCACGATCTCTTCAAGCTTCTTCTCACGAACGCGCCGAGGACCACTCGAGGTAGTCCCGCTATCCTCGGCGCCGAGCAACGAAGTTGTGGGACTCCGTTGCAAGAGAAAAGAAAATAAAATAGAAGAAGAAGAAGGAAAAAGTTCTAAGCAGAGGAGTGTTTACTCAACTTCAAAATCTGAAACTTGAGCAAAATGAAAAAACTTTCATTTTTAACAACCCCAAAACCCACCCAAACCTTTTGCTAAGCCAAATGGGAGGCATGCAAAAATACAACCAAATATATATATATATATATTATTAATAAAATTAATTCATAATTAATTTTACATAATAATAAATATTTTATTTATTAAACTTTTTAATAAATAAAAATATATATATATATATATTTAATTAATTAATATTATTTAATTCAATATCAAATATTAATTAAATAATATGGCTAAACCCGGTTTTCCGAAAACCGACATTTTTTGCACATGAATCCTATTCATTTTTTAGGCCATCCCCATATTTAAATCATATTTAAATATGTGCATATTTAAATCGTATTTAAATATGTCTATCCTTCTTCTAAAAACCGAATTTGAACAATTCAAATTCTTTATCTTTTTCTTTTATTTTCTTTTTTCTTATATTGTTGCACGACGTTATCCGAGCTAGCCAGGAGAACCTAAAGGACCTACGGATCATGAGCTCCAACGATACGAGATTATTCGGTTAAAACTCTTTTAACCCGAATCAATCAACTTTCGTTAACCCTCGGAGACTCCACTATAGTCCGAGGGCTGCACTCCCCTCACTGTAGATATATTGTGTCCTCTTGATATAACCGTCATGGGCAAGTCGACCCTTCACAGGTTGTTCGTAACAACAGCTAGGTCGTTTAAACCGTTTAACCCCTGCGTTACGTCTTTGTTCCTTAAGTACCACTGACACCTCTAATGAACAATTGATCATTGATCCAACCAACAGATCAGGAACCCTCTCTAACGAGGAGAGGGTAGGCGCCTATTGTTCAAGCCCCGGAGTCAGCTATTAAGGGAACAACCTATCTACTAACCCTGAAGAGCGGGTTAGGAGTAAACTCCATCTTACTACACTATGTCCCCAGCTACCTATTGGACTTTATCCCTGAGATGGTAGGCTTATTGAGCGGACATTCTGCCACTCTCACCCATACAAATCTAAGGATACTGTCTAATAAGCAGGAGTTCATAGTAAGCTCAGGATTGAGATCGAGTTACCTAGGCCATCAGGTGAAATAGTCGGTCTCTTCAGTAAACGGTGTTATAAAGAGAGAGCGACTTTTCGTGGTTCGGTCTTACGCAAACTCATCGCGTAGGACGCCCCCGCTCGCACATCTCGATGTGAAACGACTCGGATCACATCGTTTTGTACAATACAAAACGGGCCGCATCCAATAGTGTTACCAGGATAAGGTACCCAGCCTTATCCATATACTATAGACCGTTTTGACTGTCTACTTGAGCTTGACCCACATTCATGTCATACATGAAACTCAAGTATCCATGATCGTCAAGGGTGTTAGTCATTGGTATAGATTAATGCAAACACGTTTCACTTTATTCCAGCAAACACCTTTACTGAATAAAACTTAATAACTCATTATTACTAAATAGATAATTTACAAACATAACTGTTTACAAACCACGAGTTTTAGGACATTAAACCCAACAAACTCCCACTTGGACTTAAACGTCCGTGGTGTACACGTTGGCGAGGAGAACTATTGTAATGTCCCACATTACCATTAAGGGTATTTTCGTAATTTTCTATTGTTGTTTGTTTATTATGATTGTTATAATTGGAGAAATTCATTTCATATATTAATAACTTATTGAATTTGTATTTAGTTAATTATCCATTAGGAGAGTCAAATATTTATGCATAAAAGGTTAATTAACAAAGAATGTAACTTTAAATTGGAAGTATGATGTGGTTACTTATAAGTATAGTGAATTGTAACTTTCACCATAAGTTATATTATTTTATAAACTATTTTACTACAAGGTAATAAAAGAAGTAAACTATAATTCTTGACATTTACATTCCATAATTTATCCTAGTCAAATTAAGTAGACAAAAGAGGAGGAAAATAGTCATCTTAGTTATTAAGTTCTTTAATCTTAGTAAGTTTTTCTTAAGACATCTTTTAGACTTTCACCCAAGGATCATTAGGAATTTATGTGGGTGAGTTGAAGAGCCAAAGGACATGTTGTAAGACCTCTTGGATGTTCATACAAAGAGAAGAGGAAACACTTGGTTGCTTCAAATTCCAATGAACTTTACTCTTAAGTTCTATGTGTCCTTTCATTGTCATTCCAAAATTGTCTATAGAAATCTCCAAGGTTTTCTCTCTAGCACCTATTCTAATTCTGTAAATCTCATCTTGAGAAAGTATCACTTGTTTTTCAAGTTGTTTCAAGTGTTGTTCTTGGATTTTACAAGATCGTTCATCGGTTGCACCAAATCGGTAAGAAATGAGTTGTTTTCCATCTAGTTTCGTAGTGGTTCTTTCTTGATATTTTTCATACATCCTAAACATGTTCATACCTATCTTTTCTAAGGTATTCCAGCATCATTTGAATCTAATTAGTTGCTGGAAATTTTCCTCCATTCATCGTTTACGGTAGAGAGGAAAAACACACCATCGGTAAGCCTCTTTTTCTCTATTGTTTGAAATCGTTTAGGGGTTCTCATGAAAAATTTTAGGTGTTGTTTTAGATCTAAAAAGTGTTGATTTTGGGGCTGAAAATCAGAATTAAAATGCTTAAAAAACAATCTTTAAAATTGCTCTAAAATGGTGTTTATCGGTTTACACTATTTCCTAGTTCTAGCTCGAAATTGATTGATATAGAAGTTTAATTACATTTGTTTTGAATATTTTTTATCATGTACAGTAGCATAAAGTAAGCTTAAATATATTTTCAAGGAGTTCAAATTAACTTTCATGATCATATTTTCATAAGGCTTAAAATCGGTAAAAACTAGTATAATTTGTGTTTTCAATTTTTAATGAATTCTATGAAGTAGTAAATTATTTTAATGTATTTCTTATCTATAAATCAGAGCTTAATATGTTCACAAAAAAGTATCTTATGAGTTTTGAATATTAATTTTATGATTAATTATAACTATGGGAATTAATATGCAAATTAGGTTAGCTAGTAAAGTTAGTGTGTTTTAGCTAGTGGATGAAGTTTCTTTAGCAAAACTAAATTTAAGTTAGACCTAATTTAATTTGTGTCATATGTTATTTAGGAAGCTTTAAAGGATTTAGATTTGAAGCTTGAGGTAAGTGGATTCTATCATAAGTAGCCGAATTGATTGTTGTATTGTATAGTTGTGATGTTTGATTAATCTTTGTATTGTGGTATTGATTGTAAGTAAGTTATATTACATTGTTTGAATATATACTTGATTGATTTGTTGTTTTATGATATTTGATGTTTTGCAAAGTATGTTATGTCATGTTATTTTTGTATAGTTTTATACTTCACATGATCTATGTTACTATGATTGGTTTTGAAGCATGCTTAGGTTGAGTATGACATATATGTGTGTTACATTACATTCATGGAGTCAAGTAAAGTAAAGTCATGGAGTTAGGGAAGAATATGCTATGCAAGAAATACCCAAATTAAGCAGTTATGTTATGCAGCTAGATGTATGATATGACAAGTATGGTTTCTGCTAACGGGCTGGGCCCTAGGAAACAAAATTAGTTCATGTTAATGATATTCATAAGGGGCAATTACCTTATAAATATTACATGCGGAATTGACGGTCATGATATGGGGTATTTCTGCTTAGCATGGCGCCAAATCAAGGATATAAGTATGTATGTAAGGATATGTAAGCAAGTACAAGTATGTTAAGGTAGATTGTTTCATAGTCTACATGTTAGGATGTGATATGCAAGCATGTAAGCATGTTGTGTGTGTTTGAGCATGAAGGTTCCTTATGATAGGAACCACTTACAAGGTATTTTTATACTACCTCTCGTGGTTTTATATTTTTCAGATAGCCCTGTAGATGATGGTGAATTCATCGAGCATGATCTTGGCATTGAAGAGGAAGAACCATGAGATGTGCCCGAAATTTTAAGTTTAATGATTTATGATCACAACTTTAGTTTATGTTTATTGTATTTATAGACATTGTTTTCTAATTTCCGCTGCTACAGATAAACTTTAAGTGTTATTTAAGTTGTTAAGACTTATGATTATGGAATTTAGATTTTTATTTAAAAAGAAAATTATGCGTTATGAGTAATTATCCCATTTTAAGTTAATTAATTATATAGAAAATTTGGGGTCATTACAGTTGGTATCAGAGCAATAAAATCATGTAGACTAGCTTATAATATAAGCTGTAAAATAAGTAGATGTTTAGGCAAAGTAAATCAAGTAGTACCTAGAATAAAGTAGGGCTTGTCTCATGCTTCGACTTCGACAATGCCAGGTATTATCTTTGCATATTTTTTTGTTGATTTACTTTCTTTATTTCATGATATATTGGTAATTTATTTTTTTGTATATTTATCTTTTAACTTGGTATAACATGATCCTTTAGAAATTAGCTAGGCGTAGAAAATGTTTGACTTTATACATCTCGATATTAGTTCTTAGGTTTATGATGCCTTTATTTAATAGAAAAGCATCGATACTTTGAATTTAGATTTGAAAAAAAAGTACTTATAAGGTACCATTATAGATATGCCTCCAAGGAATCAAGATGGTCGTGTGAACCCTCCTCTAGGTCTAGTCATTCATTCATATCTACAGAATTGGTTAAACAAGCTGGGTTGAACCTCAAGCCATTAGGGTATGAGTTAGTGGTATCTAATCCTCCCGGAGCTACTTTGTCTGCTACCCAAGTTGTTAAGGCTTGCAAAATAACTTTAGCAAACCATCTTTTGGATGCAAAACTAATTAAGTTAGACATGTGTGACTTTGACGTGATTTTGTGGATGAATTGGTTAGCTAGAAATAAAACTATTATTGATTGTAGCAAGAAGGAAGTGTACTTGAAACTATCTACTAGTCAACCTTTCAAGTTTAGAGGAATCAAGACTAAAACCATTCCAAAGGTCATATCTGCATTGAAGGCAAATAAGTTACTAGAACATGGGGCGTGAGCCTATTTGTTGAACATTGTGGATATAAGTCTAGAGACTCCTAAGGTTGACTCAGTACCAGTTGTTAGAGACTTCGCCGGTCTATTTTTAGAGGAGTTACCGGGATTGCCTCTGAATAGAGATGTTAATTTTTTTTATTGACTTGTTGCCTGGGACATGCCCGATATCTAAGGCCCCAATCGAGCTTAAAGAGTTGAAGACCCAAATTCAAGAACTCTTGGACAAGGGTTTTATTCGCCTTAGTGTCTCACCTTGGGGAGTCCCTGTTCTATTTGTAAAAAAAAAAGGATGGCTCTATGAGGTTATGCGTTGATTACCGAGAACTCAACAAGGTGACTATTAAGAATAAATACCCGCTTCCTCAGATTGATGATTTATTCGACCAACTCCAAGGAGCAAAGGTGTTTTCAAAGATTGACTAGAGATCTGGTTACCATCAATTGAGAATTAGAGACGAAGATATACCTAAAACCGCATTTAGAACTAGATATGGACACTATGAATTTGTGGTAATGTCCTTTGGACTCAGTAATGGCCCTACAATATTTATGGAGTTAATGAATAGTGTTTTCAAATATTACCTTGATTCATTTGTTATAGTCTTTATTGATGATATCTTGGTCTACTCCAACTCAAGGGAGAAGCATGAAGAACACCTCCAGAAGGTTTTAGCAACTCTGAGGCAAAATAAACTCTTTGCCAAATTCTCTAAGTGTGAGTTTTGGTTGAATAAAGTATGTTTCCTTGGTCATGTTATCTCTGAAGATGGAGTTTTTGTGGATCCATCGAAGGTTGAAGTTGTGAGTAATTGGTCTAGACCTACGAATGTAACGGAGATACGCAGCTTTTTGGGTCTTGCAGGCTACTATCGACGATTTGTACAAGATTTCTCGAAGTTAGCAACACCTTTGACTAAACTCACCCGTAAGAATGCTATTTATACTTGGAATGAAGATTGTGAGACAAGCTTCCAAGAGCTAAAGAAGAGGTTGGTGACAGCACCAGTTCTAACAATACCTGATGGTACAAAAGGGATGGTAATCTACAGTGATGCTTCCAAGAAAGGCTTAGGTTGTGTTCTTATGCAACATGGTAAGGTAATAGCCTATGCCTCACGTCAATTAAAAAAACATGAGTTGAATTATCCCACACATGATATGGAGTTAGCAGCTGTTGTTTTCGCATTGAAAATTTGGCGGCACTATCTTTATGGAGAAAAGATTCAAATATTTACCGACCATAAAAGCCTTAAGTATTTATTTACTCAAAATGATCTAAATTTAAGGCAAAGACGATGGTTAGAACTCGTGAAAGATTATGATTGCGAGATAAATTATCATCCAGGAAAGGCGAATGTTGTAGCTGATGCCTTGAGTAGAAATACATCTCATATGCCATCTTTTGACGTCACGTCAAAGGAACTTGCAAATGAATTAGAAGCATTTGAGGTTGAGTTAGTTTCTAAAGATACCAAAGCATTGTTAGCACATCTTACAGTAAAATCATCCCTACGACAGAAGATTATTGACGCTCAGCAAGGTGATATAAAGCTAATGGAGTTGCGAAAGTCGGTTGGCAAGGGCGACTTTACAATATCCTCAGAGTTTGCCTTATTGTTCCGAGGTAAGCTATGCGTTCCTTCAAGTCCTACCATTAGAAGGGAAGTGTTGGAAGAAGCACATAACACAATATTCTCTGTACATCCTGGTAGTACAAGAATGTATCGAGGGTTGAAACAACACTACTGGTGGCACAATATGAAGAAAGATGTGGCAAATTTTGTTAGTCAATGTTTGACTTGTCAACAAGTGAAAGCCTTGAAGCAGAAACCATCAGGTTTATTGCAACCCTTGAGTGTTCCTTTATGGAAATGGGAGAATATCTCGATGGATTTTATAGCTGGTCTTCCAAGGACTCCTAAGGGTTATACTACGATTTGGGTTATTGTGGACTGACTCACAAAATCAACTCACTTCTTACCTAGTCAAGCTACTTATACAGTAGAAAAGTGGGCACAATTGTATATCAAAGAGATTGTGAGACTTCATGGAGTTCCAGTTTCCATTGTGTCTGATAGAGATGTCAGGTTCACATCTACTTTTTGGAAAAGTTTGCAAAAGGCTATGGGTACTAAGTTGGAATTTAGTACAGCCTTCCATCCTCAGACAGACGGGCAGACATAACGGGTAAATCAAATTCTAGAAGATATGCTTAGAGCCTGCATTTTAGATTTCAAAGGTAGTTGGAATACACATCTACCTCTCGTGGAGTTTGCATATAATAATAGTTTCCAGACTACAATTGGGATGACACCATTTGAAGCTCTTTATGGAAAGAAATGTAGATCACCGGTCCATTGGGACGAAGTGGGGGAGCGAAATTTATTGGGACCAGAGTTAATTCGAACTACTAATGAAACTATTCAATTGATTCGTAAGAGAATGCAAACAACACAAAGTAGACAAAAAAGTTATGCTGGTAGTAGAAGAAAGGATTTGGAGTTCGAAGTAGGAGATCATGTGTTCCTTAAAATAGCTCCAATGAAAGGTGTTTTTCGGTTTGGTAAAAAAGGAAAATTGAGTCCTCGATATATCGGACCGTATGATATTTTGGAACGCATTGGTCTAGTGGCGTATCGACTAGCATTGCCACCAAACTTGTCGACAGTACATAATGTGTTCCATGTGTCAATGCTACGAAAGTATGTATCGTCCCCTTTCAATGTGTTGGATCCTGAGCCGCTTCAGTTGAATGAAGATCTTTCCTATGAAGAGAAACCTATATGTATTATTGCTAAAGAGACAAGGAAGCTAAAAAAATAGGAAAATTCCTATGGTGAAAGTCTTGTAGAGGAATCACTCAGTAGCTGCTGCGACTTGGGAATTTGAGAAGGATATTATAGAAAATACCCGGACCTACATTACGAGGATCAGGTAATTTTCGAGGACGAAAGTTCTTTTAAGGGGGGTAGTTTGTAATGTCCCACATTACCATTAAGGGTATTTTCGTAATTTTCTATTGTTGTTTGTTTATTATGATTGTTATAATTGGAGAAATTCATTTCATATATTAATAACTTATTGAATTTGTATTTAGTTATTTATCCATTAGGAGAGTCAAATATTTATGCATAAAAGGTTAGTTAACAAAGAATGTAACTTTAAATTGGAAGTATGATGTGGTTACTTATAAGTATAGTGAATTGTAACTTTCACCATAAGTTATATTATTTTATAAACTATTTTACTACAAGGTAATAAAAGAAGTAAACTATAATTCTTGACATTTACATTCCATAATTTATCCTAGTCAAATTAAGTAGACAAAAGAGGAGGAAAATAGTCATCTTAGTTATTAAGTTCTTTAATCTTAGTAAGTTTTTCTTAAGACATCTTTTAGACTTTCACCCAAGGATCATTAGGAATTTATGTGGGTGAGTTGAAGAGCCAAAGGACATGTTGTAAGACCTCTTGGATGTTCATACAAAGAGAAGAGGAAACACTTGGTTGCTTCAAATTCCAATGAACTTTACTCTTAAGTTCTATGTGTCCTTTCATTGTCATTCCAAAATTGTCTAAAGAAATCTCCAAGGTTTTCTCTCTAGCACCTATTCTAATTCTGTAAATCTCATCTTGAGAAAGTATCACTTGTTTTTCAAGTTGTTTCAAGTGTTGTTCTTGGATTTTACAAGATCGTTCATCGGTTGCACCAAATCGGTAAGAAATGAGTTGTTTTCCATCTAGTTTCGTAGTGGTTCTTTCTTGATATTTTTCATACATCCTAAACATGTTCATACCTATCTTTTCTAAGGTATTCCAACATCATTTGAATCTATTTAGTTGCTGGAAATTTTCCTCCATTCATCGTTTACGGTAGAGAGGAAAAACACACCATCGGTAAGCCTTTTTTTCTCTATTGTTTGAAATCGTTTAGGGGTTCTCATGGAAAATTTTAGGTGTTGTTTTAGATCTAAAAAGTGTTGATTTTGGGGCTGAAAATCAGAATTAAAATGCTTAAAAAACAATCTTTAAAATTGCTCTAAAATGGTGTTTATCGGTTTACACTATTTCCTAGTTCTAGCTCGAAATTGATTGATATAGAATTTTAATTACATTTGTTTTGAATTTTTTTTATCATGTCCAGTAGCATAAAGTAAGCTTAAATATATTTTCAAGGAGTTCAAATTAACTTTCATGATCATATTTTCATAGGGCTTAAAATCGGTAAAAACTAGTATAATTTGTGTTTTCAATTTTTAATGAATTCTATGGAGTAGTAAATTATTTTAATGTATTTCTTATCTATAAATCAGAGCTTAATATGTTCACAAAAAAGTATCTTATGAGTTTTGAATATTAATTTTATGATTAATTATAACTATGGGAATTAATATGCAAATTAGGTTAGCTAGTAAAGTTCGTGTGTTTTAGCTAGTGGATGAAGTTTCTTTAGCAAACCTAAATTTAAGTTAGACCTAATTTAATTTGTGTCATATGTTATTTAGGAAGCTTTAAAGGATTTAGATTTGAAGCTTGAGGTAAGTGGATTCTATCATAAGTAGCCGAATTGATTGTTGTATTGTATAGTTGTGATGTTTGATTAATCTTTGTATTGTGGTATTGATTGTAAGTAAGTTATATTACATTGTTTGAATATATACTTGATTGATTTGTTGTTTTATGATATTTGATGTTTTGCAAAGTATGTTATGTCATGTTATTTTTGTATAGTTTTATACTTCACATGATCTATGTTACTATGATTGGTTTTGAAGCATGCTTAGGTTGAGTATGACATATATGTGTGTTACATTACATTCATGGAGTCAAGTAAAGTAGAGTCATGGAGTTAGGGAAGAATATGCTATGCAAGAAATACCCAAATTAAGCAGTTATGTTATGCAGCTAGATGTATGATATGACAAGTATGGTTTCTGCTAACGGGCTGGGCCCTAGGAAACAAAATTAGTTCATGTTAATGATATTCATAAGTGGCAATTACCTTATAAATATTACATGCGGAATTGACGGTCATGGTATGGGGTATTTCTGCTTAGCATGGCGCCAAATCAAGGATATAAGTATGTATGTAAGGATATGTAAGCAAGTACAAGTATGTTAAGGTAGATTGTTTCATAGTCAACATGTTAGGATGTGATATGCAAGCATGTAAGCATGTTGTGTGTGTTTGAGCATGAAGGTTCCTTATGATAGGATCCACTTACAAGGTATTTTTATACTACCTCTCGTGGTTTTATATTTTTCAGATAGCCCTGTAGATGATGGTGAATTCATCGAGCATGATCTTGGCATTGAAGAGGAAGAACCATGAGATGTGCCCGAAATTTTAAGTTTAATGATTTATGATCACAACTTTAGTTTATGTTTATTGTATTTATAGACATTGTTTTATAATTTCCGCTGCTACAGATAAACTTTAAGTGTTATTTAAGTTGTTAAGACTTATGATTATGGAATTTAGATTTTTATTTAAAAAGAAAATTATGCGTTATGAGTAATTATCCCATTTTAAGTTAATTAATTATATAGAAAATTTGGGGTCATTACAGTTGGTATCAGAGCAATAAAATCATGTAGACTAGCTTATAATATAAGCTGTAAAATAAGTAGATGTTTAGGCAAAGTAAATCAAGTAGTACCTAGAATAAAGTAGGGCTTGTCTCATGCTTCGACTTCGACAATGCCAGGTATTATCTTTGCATATTTTTTTGTTGATTTACTTTCTTTATTTCATGATATATTGGTAATTTATTTTTTTGTATATTTATCTTTGAACTTGGTATAACATGATCCTTTAGAAATTAGCTAGGCGTAGAAAATGTTTGACTTTATACATCTCGATATTAGTTCTTAGGTTTATGATGCCTTTATTTAATAGAAAAGCATCGATACTTTGAATTTAGATTTGAAAAAAAAGTACTTATAAGGTACCATTATAGATATGCCTCCAAGGAATCAAGATGGTCGTGTGAACCCTCCTCTAGGTCTAGTCATTCATTCATATCTACAGAATTGGTTAAACAAGCTGGGTTGAACCTCAAGCCATTAGGGTATGAGTTAGTGGTATCTAATCCTCCCGGAGCTACTTTGTCTGCTACCCAAGTTGTTAAGGCTTGCAAAATAACTTTAGCAAACCATCTTTTGGATGCAAAAATAATTAAGTTAGACATGTGTGACTTTGACGTGATTTTGTGGATGAATTGGTTAGCTAGAAATAAAACTATTATTGATTGTAGCAAGAAGGAAGTGTACTTGAAACTATCTACTAGTCAACCTTTCAAGTTTAGAGGAATCAAGACTAAAACCATTCCAAAGGTCATATCTGCATTGAAGGCAAATAAGTTACTAGAACATGGGGCGTGAGCCTATTTGTTGAACATTGTGGATATAAGTCTAGAGACTCCTAAGGTTGACTCAGTACCAGTTGTCAGAGACTTCGCCGGTCTATTTTTAGAGGAGTTACCGGGATTGCCTCTGAATAGAGATGTTAATTTTTTTATTGACTTGTTGCCTGGGACATGCCCGATATCTAAGGCCCCAATCGAGCTTAAAGAGTTGAAGACCCAAATTCAAGAACTCTTGGACAAGGGTTTTATTCGCCTTAGTGTCTCACCTTGGGGAGTCCCTGTTCTATTTGTAAAAAAAAAAGGATGGCTCTATGAGGTTATGCGTTGATTACCGAGAACTCAACAAGGTGACTATTAAGAATAAATACCCGCTTCCTCAGATTGATGATTTATTCGACCAACTCCAAGGAGCAAAGGTGTTTTCAAAGATTGACTAGAGATCTGGTTACCATCAATTGAGAATTAGAGACGAAGATATACCTAAAACCGCATTTAGAACTAGATATGGACACTATGAATTTGTGGTAATGTCCTTTGGACTCAGTAATGGCCCTACAATATTTATGGAGTTAATGAATAGTGTTTTCAAATATTACCTTGATTCATTTGTTATAGTCTTTATTGATGATATCTTGGTCTACTCCAACTCAAGGGAGAAGCATGAAGAACACCTCCAGAAGGTTTTAGCAACTCTGAGGCAAAATAAACTCTTTGCCAAATTCTCTAAGTGTGAGTTTTGGTTGAATAAAGTATGTTTCCTTGGTCATGTTATCTCTGAAGATGGAGTTTTTGTGGATCCATCGAAGGTTGAAGTTGTGAGTAATTGGTCTAGACCTACGAATGTAACGGAGATACGCAGCTTTTTGGGTCTTGCAGGCTACTATCGACGATTTGTACAAGATTTCTCGAAGTTAGCAACACCTTTGACTAAACTCACCCGTAAGAATGCTACTTATACTTGGAATGAAGATTGTGAGACAAGCTTCCAAGAGCTAAAGAAGAGGTTGGTGACAGCACCAGTTCTAACAATACCTGATGGTACAAAATGGATGGTAATCTACAGTGATGCTTCCAAGAAAGGCTTAGGTTGTGTTCTTATGCAACATGGTAAGGTAATAGCCTATGCCTCACGTCAATTAAAAAAACATGAGTTGAATTATCCCACACATGATATGGAGTTAGCAGCTGTTGTTTTCGCATTGAAAATTTGGCGGCACTATCTTTATGGAGAAAAGATTCAAATATTTACCGACCATAAAAGCCTTAAGTATTTATTTACTCAAAAGGATCTAAATTTAAGGCAAAGACGATGGTTAGAACTCGTGAAAGATTATGATTGCGAGATAAATTATCATCCAGGAAAGGCGAATGTTGTAGCTGATGCCTTGAGTAGAAATACATCTCATATGCCATCTTTTGACGTCACGTCAAAGGAACTTGCAAATGAATTAGAAGCATTTGAGGTTGAGTTAGTTTCTAAAGATACCAAAGCATTGTTAGCACATCTTACAGTAAAATCATCCCTACGACAGAAGATTATTGACGCTCAGCAAGGTGATATAAAGCTAATGGAGTTGCGAAAGTCGGTTGGCAAGGGCGACTTTCCAATATCCTCAGAGTTTGCCTTATTGTTCCGAGGTAAGCTATGCGTTCCTTCAAGTCCTACCATTAGAAGGGAAGTGTTGGAAGAAGCACATAACACAATATTCTCTGTACATCCTGGTAGTACAAGAATGTATCGAGGGTTGAAACAACACTACTGGTGGCACAATATGAAGAAAGATGTGGCAAATTTTGTTAGTCAATGTTTGACTTGTCAACAAGTGAAAGCCTTGAAGCAGAAACCATCAGGTTTATTGCAACCCTTGAGTGTTCCTTTATGGAAATGGGAGAATATCTCGATGGATTTTATAGCTGGTCTTCCAAGGACTCCTAAGGGTTATACTACGATTTGGGTTATTGTGGACTGACTCACAAAATCAGCTCACTTCTTACCTAGTCAAGCTACTTATACAGTAGAAAAGTGGGCACAATTGTATATCAAAGAGATTGTGAGACTTCATGGAGTTCCAGTTTCCATTGTGTATGATAGAGATGTCAGGTTCACATCTACTTTTTGGAAAAGTTTGCAAAAGGCTATGGGTACTAAGTTGGAATTTAGTACAGCCTTCCATCCTCAGACAGACGGGCAGACATAACGGGTAAATCAAATTCTAGAAGATATGCTTAGAGCCTGCATTTTAGATTTCAAAGGTAGATGGGATACACATCTACCTCTCGTGGAGTTTGCATATAATAATAGTTTCCAGACTACAATTGGGATGACACCATTTGAAGCTCTTTATGGAAAGAAATGTAGACCACCGGTCCATTGGGACGAAGTGGGGGAGCGAAATTTATTGGGACCAGAGTTAATTCGAACTACTAATGAAACTATTCAATTGATTCGTAAGAGAATGCAAACAGCACAATGTAGACAAAAAATTTATGCTGGTAGTAGAAGAAAGGATTTGGAGTTCGAAGTAGGAGATCATGTGTTCCTTAAAATAGCTCCAATGAAAGGTGTTTTTCGGTTTGGTAAAAAAGGGAAATTGAGTCCTCGATATATCGGACCGTATGATATTTTGGAACGCATTGGTCTAGTGGCGTATCGACTAGCATTGCCACCAAACTTGTCGACAGTACATAATGTGTTCCATGTGTCAATGCTACGAAAGTATGTATCGTCCCCTTTCAATGTGTTGGATCCTGAGCCGCTTCAGTTGAATGAAGATCTTTCCTATGAAGAGAAACCTATATGTATTATTGCTAAAGAGACAAGGAAGCTAAAAAAATAGGAAAATTCCTATGGTGAAAGTCTTGTAGAGGAATCACTCAGTAGCTGCTGCGACTTGGGAATTTGAGAAGGATATTATAGAAAATACCCGGACCTACATTACGAGGATCAGGTAATTTTCGAGGATGAAAGTTCTTTTAAGGGGGATAGTTTGTAATGTCCCACATTACCATTAAGGGTATTTTCGTAATTTTCTATTGTTGTTTGTTTATTATGATTGTTATAATTGGAGAAATTCATTTCATATATTAATAACTTATTGAATTTGTATTTAGTTATTTATCCATTAGGAGAGTCAAATATTTATGCATAAAAGGTTAATTAACAAAGAATGTAACTTTAAATTGGAAGTATGATGTGGTTACTTATAAGTATAGTGAATTGTAACTTTCACCATAAGTTATATTATTTTATAAACTATTTTACTACAAGGTAATAAAAGAAGTAAACTATAATTCTTGACATTTACATTCCATAATTTATCCTAGTCAAATTAAGTAGACAAAAGAGGAGGAAAATAGTCATCTTAGTTATTAAGTTCTTTAATCTTAGTAAGTTTTTCTTAAGACATCTTTTAGACTTTCACCCAAGGATCATTAGGAATTTATGTGGGTGAGTTGAAGAGCCAAAGGACATGTTGTAAGACCTCTTGGATGTTCATACAAAGAGAAGAGGAAACACTTGGTTGCTTCAAATTCCAATGAACTTTACTCTTAAGTTCTATGTGTCCTTTCATTGTCATTCCAAAATTGTCTAAAGAAATCTCCAAGGTTTTCTCTCTAGCACCTATTCTAATTCTGTAAATCTCATCTTGAGAAAGTATCACTTGTTTTTCAAGTTGTTTCAAGTGTTGTTCTTGGATTTTACAAGATCGTTCATCGGTTGCACCAAATCGGTAAGAAATGAGTTGTTTTCCATCTAGTTTCGTAGTGGTTCTTTCTTGATATTTTTCATACATCCTAAACATGTTCATACCTATCTTTTCTAAGGTATTCCAGCATCATTTGAATCTATTTAGTTGCTGGAAATTTTCCTCCATTCATCGTTTACGGTAGAGAGGAAAAACACACCATCGGTAAGCCTCTTTTTCTCTATTGTTTGAAATCGTTTAGGGGTTCTCATGGAAAATTTTAGGTGTTGTCTTAGATCTAAAAAGTGTTGATTTTGGGGCTGAAAATCAGAATTAAAATGCTTAAAAAACAATCTTTAAAATTGCTCTAAAATGGTGTTTATCGGTTTACACTATTTCCTAGTTCTAGCTCGAAATTGATTGATATAGAAGTTTAATTAAAAAGAAAATTATGCGTTATGAGTAATTATCCCATTTTAAGTTAATTAATTATATAGAAAATTTGGGGTCATTACAACTATAATATCATATATCTATAGTCTTCTCCCACTATCCTATTTAGCAACCCGGAGCCCTAAACTCTTTAGGTATCTCTCAAACACTTTGCCGTGAGAGACTTAGTAAACATATCAGCATGAAGTACTATGAGGCTTTCCATGTGACCATTGTTGCGTGCTCAATGTGTAAAATAAATAAGCAATAAGAGAGAGAGAGCACTCAGAACATGCAAGCATACATGATCTTATAGCAAGTAGTAAGTATTTTTTCATTCGTTTTCCCACAGAGATTTATTATTAGCTACTCGTGAAGTGTATTGTTAAAAAGAATGGGTGGATTGGATGGGGTAGAATTGGTTTTAAGTTGTCTAATTTCTAAGGAATATGTAAAGGGTAGCAACATAAACAAGTGCAAGTCAAAGATAAACTCAAATGAAAAGAGAAGAGATTAATAAACGAAGAGGAAAATAGCTAAACAGAATTTTAAACTTAGCAGAATTGCGAGAACAGCAATTCTACCGCAATGTTACTAACAGCGAAAGTGTGTAAAATGGAGAAACAAGGGCTACTAATGACTCCTCTATAGGCATTTTCATACGATTCTCAAGCATTGGATCAACTCACTATGCATCAAACTAACTCAATCTCATGTATCTTCCGATTTCATGCATTAGATTCTTTAGTTTACTCATGTCCAAGTAAGGTCTTAAGCATCTTGTTAAAGCAGAAAGTTATGGTTTGTACTAGGAAAACGCCTATTCCTAGGTCGTTTTCTGGCTACCTTGAAAGGCTAGCATGAGTGTATGACTCTGAACTCTTACTTCTTCCAGAGGTTAGGAGTTCTTTGGACAAAATGGATGGCCAATCGAAATTGCCCGTGGGATGAAGCTTACATACAATCAATGCTTCGAGAGCTATCCTACATGTTTGGTTCACGTTTTTTAGCCTATAGGATTGTCATTAGCATGCCCCTATGTGACTTAGTTACTCATGGATATAGACAGAACAGAAATAAGAGGTGAAGTAGACATGCTTAGAAGGAATTTAAAGACAAACAGCAAGGAAAAACAGTAGCAGCAAAGATAAGAAACTGTGAAATGAAGAATTGTGCTTTGATTACTTGATTGTTTGAATGAAGAAAGGGAAGCTTAAAGTAAATAACATAAAGACAGAAAGCAACGAAATGAAATGAACTAGCCACTAGAAAAGAAACAACAACTAAACAGAGCTGGAAATTAGAAATAAAGGACAGAAAGCAGTAATTGAGCTTGAACGCCTCGACGCAACCGCCTCGGCTGAAGAGAGAGAAAGGGTAGCCTTGCTTGGATGAATCCAATCAGGAGAGAAGATGAATCTTCTCTCCTTCCTATCAGATTGTCGACTCCAACAGCCGAACCTCTCACACCAACAGACGGAGAAGAAAAACAGGAGAAAAGATGGAGCTGCGAAGAGACTTCTACGCTTTCGGATGATGATCGAACCCTCTACTTTGACCCCCTTTTATAGTAATCTGCATGTGCGTTTGGGCCAAGGAGAACCATCCATCCTCAACGTCGTACTTCAAAATAGATGGAGTAGAAAGAACGAATCCCTGAAAATAACGGAAAATAACAGAAAAAGATCAGTCAACTTACGGATTTCACTTGAAACATTGCGGTTTTAGCAATGTTTCCGCAATGCGCATTTCTCCTTCTTTTAACTTCGGTTTTCATTCCTTTTCTTTCCTTTTGCACACAAGTCCTAATTTAGCTACCTTATTCTAATTCTCATATATAAGCATAGGTTTAAGCTAAATCCTATCAAAAACACCTAAGAGTGTACATCTTTCTAAGATAAATAAGTCCTAAAAAGGTCACTTTTGGAGACGTAACACACCCCCAAACTTAAGGTTTTGCTCGTCCTCGAGCAGTCTAAGGACTTGTCTAGGCTGCTGTTTCATCCTCTTTAACCACTTACTGACTCCCCTAACTTCCTATCTATAGCAGTGCTGTCCTGTGACACACTTCTGAGTTTACAACTAACCTTTTATATTGCTTCTTCTGACTTTGCCCGCCTAATACTCCTGCTGTTTCATTAACTCCCTACGACTGATCTACTTGCTTCTGTCACATCGTGCATCTATCCCTAAGGTTTCAAACTCTACCTAGCTTTACCCCAGACTCAGTTCATGCTTCTAGTTTTTACTTTTGAGCTACCTCGGATTCCTTAGAGTCATGCTAGTCTTAGTATTAACAGTGACAGTAGTACTTTTTAGAGAACAACCTAAACCCTGGCATCACTACATTGGACATACATTCATCTCCCTAAACAACCCTATAAGTTACAACTTTGTGCTCAGCTAATTGAGGATCAGAGTTCTTTTTATTTAGGACATCTAAGCCACAAAGTTGCAACTCCTAGGTATACATTCTTCTTCCCTATTTTTTCCCTTTTTCTTTCTTTCTTACTTAGGTGGAGCCTCTCCTTTGGTTGCCTTTTGATGCAATGTCACTTGTGGGTTACACACTTGGCACTGATTACTCAGCAACCTAAGAGAGACACCCCTCTTTATTCTATTTTTCATTTTTTTTTTCAGCTCATCATTTTTTTGTAAAGGAGAAGAAGAATGCTTATGCTTTAAGGGAGAGAGGAATGTTCCTAGGCCTAGGGTGGCCTCCCCCAAACTTCAACTACTCATTGTCCCCAATGAGTGTCTGAGGTGGCACACCCCCAAACTTGTCCTAGAAGCATCTAGTCTAAGGTAAAACAAAGAGAATCTAAAAGCCCTAGGCATAGAGAGAACATTCTAAAAGTAAATATCACAGCAGCAGAAATTCGTAAAAACAGTCAGGTAAGGACTTAAAGCTATGCATGCTGAGCACTTTTCAGAGGCTAATTTAAACTATCAAAGGGTGTCCTATGACACTCATCCAGCATGCTTTTAGATAAGCTATATAAGGTAGACAAGATAGCAGCAAAAGACAGAATTTAAACAGAACCAGCCTAGCTAAACAGTCAGTCAAAAACATGCATTTACTAATAAAAATTGCGGTTTCCGCAATTATTTCGCAATAGATACAGGGCAGATATATCAGTGATCAAGACCCCTATGCATGCTCTTTCCAGTCATCCAAGCTATACAAAAATGAAACTAAACTAATCTACCTATTCAGCTACCATCAGACTACACTAAACAACTTTAAACATTAAAACTAAAGAACTAAAACAGATCAAAATATTAACTCAAAACAGCAGAATTCACATGGTTCAACAAAAAAAAAACAGTTTGATTTTTTTTCTTCTTATTTTAAGGGAACAGCAATACTCCCTTTAGTGCTTCTCAAACTAGCACTCAGATGTCTTCCTCATCATCATTCCTTCTTGGTCGTGGAGGCGCCCATGGAGTCAGCAGGTCCGTGGGGAACTCAGGGAAGATGCAGCCTAATTGGTCTGCCACATCTTTATCCCTTGCCTGCGCATATGTGGCTGATAACTCCATTTTGGAGCTATTAAATACGTCCTAATTATAGCTAAAGTCCGCTTTCAATTGATTAAATATATCTCTTTTGTAGGAGAAAAGCGGCAAAGAGCTCGTGCGTCCGTTGGGCATGTTCGAGAGCTTAAAGTAGAGTTTTAGCGCCCCGGGAATGCATCGGGAAGAGGGGAACTTGTTCCGTGAAGAAACGGGCCAAAACAGCCTTGGAGAGGCAAAGCTTCAGCCCCAAACCCGAGAGCCAGCGTCGAGCTATAGCGTCGAGACGCTGGCTCGACGCTGGAAAAACCCGAGAGCAAGCGTCGAGTGATAGCGTCGAGACGCTAGCTCGACGCTGCCCTGGCGTCGAGACCCTGCTTGGCGTCGAGACGCTCCGGAGGAGGCGCGCGCGGAAAACTCAGGGCACAGCGTCGAGACGCTGGCCTAGCGTCTCGACGCTACGACGATGGCAGCAGCTAAAAGACGATTTTCCTGCACATTTTTGATATATCTTCATCTTCTTCATCTCTCTACGGATTTGGACGATTTTGGTCTTCTTCTTCCCCATTTTCTCTCTATTCTCCATGGAGCTCCGCCATTGTTGGCATGCTTGTGAGCTCCACCACCATTGTAATAAGTAGATGAATCCTTCCATGGGCGTTGTTGGAGCGGGATTGACAAACCGCGCCATGAGCGGCTAAGGTAAGGGTGAACGGTTTGGGAATGTTTTAGGATGATTTTTGTTAGACGTTTTTGACTTTGATAATCTGATTTTGATGCATATTGGTTCTGTTTATTAGCATCTATTTACCTTGCTTAATCCAACGCGCATGTTGAAATACGACGATTGACACTCGGGTAGTTTAGCATGTTGTGTATGTTAAAGAGTAGCGATGCCGTGCCTCTCACTGCTCGACTAAGTAACACAGGTAGATAGAACTAAATCGAAGTATCGGGTCGGGTAGGATAATTGTTGATTGCATACGGCGTTTGCGGGCAATCTACTAGCAATTAGAATTCACCTTAGGACTGATCATCTTAATGTGAGCTTAGATAACGTGTAATTAGAACTGTGTGGTCTAATTAAAATCCATGGAGTCGGCTACTTTGGGGCTTCTCTGGTAGTCGTCCGCGTGCTCAATAAACTGTATTCCATGTTATTAGCGTTAAATGATAAGTCGAATTGGTCTAACAATTGATCCCTAAACTCCCAAACCGTGCACCCGTTCTCTTCTTATTATTTCTTTCCTCCGTTAGCTTACATCATTATTTCTCTTGCATGATTAAAACCCCCCGTTACCAATTAATCAATTAAATCCCAATTTCAATAGTAAATTCAATCTTCCTATTCCTTGGATCGACCCTGTTACCACTGGCTGCAAAGCCTTGGTCATAGGCTTTATAAATCGTATTTTGGCAAGCCTCGACAGCTTGAGATTAAGTGGATATTTAAAAATCCGCCCACCAGTGGCCCATTGAGCCATCTTCTTCTGCAGGTCCATCAGGCACGCCATGGTCAGAGACTGAGCAGCAGCCAGCCCATCCAGCTCGAACTCCATGTTTCCCTTCCTTCGCAACCTCAAGGCAGTAGGAAACTCTAGGTAGCCCGTGTAGGCCAGTTGCCTTTCCATTCGCTCGATTGGGACCCCTGCACGTAAGCAAAGCTTAGTAATTGTATTAGGAAGAAAAAGTGGACCCTTACCCTTTTTGGCGCAGTCAGCAATTGAAGCTGGAATGACCTCGCCCACGTTTATTGTGAGACCTCGCATGATCGCGTAGACCAGCAGCGATCTGCTTTGGTTGATGGTGGTCTCATGGGTCACTGGGGACAGCTTCCTGCGCACAAATGAAAACCATACAGCTGCCTTGGCTGTGAGGTTGGCACTCATGAGAGTGTGCCTCCCATTGCGCGATACTGTCCACGATGCCTCTGGCTGGCCAATGATCCGAATCGCCTCCTCCAGGACAGCTTCTGTTGGCTCATCAACGATCCTTGCATAGTCAGTGTGTTTTTGGCCCTTGAGGCCATAAGCTTCGTTGATCGCCTTTGCTGAGAAGTCCACCTCGACTCCTCTGACCACAGACAGGCCATCCTCAGGATTCATCAAGTTGGCGTAAAAGTCATACACCATGCTGGAGTAGGCTTGATTGGGTGGTCTGCACAGCTCCTCCCAGCCGTGATTCGTGATCCCTGCGCGCAAGAATTGCGGCAGGTCTGTGAGGGCGTCTAGGAATCCCTTCTCGTGCAGCAGTTCCCTCTTCCTCAGCTCAGTGCCTCTGGACTCAGCATCAGAGGACACGTACCTCACTGATTGAGGCTCATCTTCAGGGTAAAGCTTGGCTTTCCCTTTGTCTTTCTGTTTGGCTGGCTCAACAGCCTCAATCTTGAGCTTCTTTAGGGAAGGCTCATCAATCCCCTTCTTTGATGAAGGCGCATCCCTGGACTTCTTCTTCTTGGACTTCTTTTTTGTTTTTGGCCGTTTGGCCTTGACAACCTTGGCGGCTTTCTTTTTCAATCTTGCATTTGTTGTCATCTGCTGGAGGCAATCCCCCAGTGTCTCGTCCATTGAATCATCCCTTTGCGCAGGGCTCTCTGTTAAGTCTCTGAAAGTGACTTATTTAGAACCCATTTAGCTTAGGAAGATGTACACTTTTAGGTGTTTTTGTTAGCATTTAGCCTAAACCTATGCTTTAATATGAGAATTAGAAGAAGGTAGCTAATATAGGACTTATGTACAATAGGTAGAAAAAGGGTTGAAAACCGAAGGAAAAGAATGAAAAAATGAGCATTGCGAATGAATTGCGAAAACATTGCGGTGACCGCAATTATTCAAGTGGAAACCGTAAGTTGACTGATCTTTTTCTGTTAATTTCCGTAATTTCAGGGATTCATTCTTTCTCCTCCATCCATTCTGATATATGACGTTGAAGATTGATGGTTCTCCTTGGCCCAAACGCACCTGCAAACTACTATAAAAGGGGGCCAAAGTCGGAGGTTTGATCATCATTCGAAGCGCAGAAGTCTTCTCGCAGTCCATCATTTCTCTCTGTTTTCCTTTGCCGTCTGTTGGAGTGAGAGTCTCAGCTGTTGGAATCGATAATCTGATAGGAAGGAGAGAAGATTCTTCTTCTCTCTCGATTGGATTCATCCAAGCAAGGCTAACCTCTCATCCCTTCCATTCGAGGCGACTGCACGAAGCTTTTCAGCACCCTTTACTGCTTTTCTGTCGTTCTTCCTCTTATTTCCAGTTTGATTATTGTTGTTCTCAGTTTAGTATTTTACTTACTGCATTTCGTTGTTGTCTGTCTTGGATTCATTTCTCCAAAGCTTTCCTTTGTCATTCAAACACTCAAAGTAATCAAAGTACAATTCTGCATTTTACAGTTTCCACCTTGTTCTGCTACGGTTTTGTCTCGCTATTTTACACACATTTCTCTTCTAAGCATGTCTGTTTTATCTACCCTTTCTGTTCTCCATATATCCATGAGTAGCTAAATCACTTAGGGGCATGCTAATGACAGAACTATAGGCTTAAAAAACGTGAATCAAGCATGTAGGATCGCCTTCAAACATTGATTATATGTAAGCTTCATCCCACGGGCAATTTCGATTGGCCATCCATTTTGTCCAAAGAACTCCTAACCTCTGGAAGGAGTAAGAGTTCAGAGTCATATAATCATGCTAGCCTTTCATGGTAATCAGGAAACGGCCGAGGAATAGGAGTTTCCCTAGTACAAACTAAACACTCATGCTTAAACAAGATGCTTAAGTCCTTACTTTGAAGTCGAGTAAACTTAAGACTCTAATGCATGGAATCGGACGATACTTGAGATAGAGTGAGTTTGATGTATAGAGAGTTGGTCCAATGCTTGAGAATCGTATAAAAATGCCTATAGGATAGTCATTAGTAGCCCTCAATTCACCCATTTACACACTTTCGCTGCTGTTTAATTGCGGTAACATTGCGGTCCCCGCAATTCTACTAAGTTTTCATTCTGTTTAGCTGTTTTCTTCTTCGTTTATCAATTCCATCTCTTGTCCTTTGAGTCTGATTTTAACTTTAATTTGTTTATGTTATATTCCTTTACACATTCAGCGCAACTTAGATAATTAAAAACCAATTTTGCCCCATCAAATCCACCCCATCTTTCTTAACAAAAACACTTCGAGAATAGCTAAAAACAAGTCTCTGTGGGAAAACGAATGAAATATACTTACTACTTGCTATAAGATCATGTATGCTTGCATGTTCTGAGTGCTCTCTCTACCCTTTTGCATATTTATCTTTACACATTGAGCACGCAACAAGTTTTTGGCGCCGCTGCCGGGGACTTATTTTAAGTGAAAACGAAGTTGTTAAGTCTGAAACATCAAAGTATTTTCCATTGAATTTGATCCATCTTCATTTCTTTTTCAGGTACCATTTAGGGTAGTTTATGAATGAGACTCCAAGTAGTGATCTAGAGTTCAACCCTGAGCCCGAGAGATTACTTAGAGCTAGGAATAGAGCCAAGAAACGTCTCTTTAAACAAACCCTTTTACCTCCAATCATTGCAGAGACTACAATTCCTCCGCAATTACCTCAAGAAGAAATGGCTGGAGTAAATCAAAACCTGGTGCCTGTCACTCGCAATCCCATTGAAATAGCGAATGACAAGGATAGCGCCATCCTTTCATATTTAGTACCTATGCCTGGGGAGCTGAACCCCAGCATAATCCGTCCTGAAATCACTGCCAACTCATTCGAGTTAAAGCCAGTGATGTTCCAAATGTTGTCCACTGTGGGGCAATTCTTTGGAATAGAAAATGAGGACCCCCATAACCACCTTAGGAACTTCTTAGGAGTTAGTGACACCTTCCTAATCCCTGGAGTTTCCCAAGAAGCCCTGAGGCTATATCTTTTCCCTTACTCTTTGAGGGACAAAGCCAAAACATGGTTAAATTCTTTACCCTCAGGATCTGTCCGCAATTGGACAGATTTAGCAGAAAAATTCCTAGTCAAATACTTCCCACCTGATAGGAATTCTACCTTTCGTGATGATATCATAAAGTTCAAACAAGCTCCAAGTGAGTCTCTTCACGAAGCTTGGACAAGATTCAAAGACCTTCTCATTAAATGTCCACACCATGGCATTCCATGGTGTATCCAAATAGAAGTCTTCTTTAAAGGATGCAACCCCAGCACCAGACAAGTTCTAAATTCATCTGCTGGTGGTTCCATGTTGTCCAAGAGTTACAACGAAGCTTATGAGATCTTGGAGAAGATCTCAACATCTCATTGTAGGTGGTCAGACGATCCGGTAGAGCCAACTAGGGCTCAAGACAAGGATGCTCTAAGCGCCATGAGCACCCAAATAAATGCCCTGACCAACCTAGTTAAGCAAATGGCTCAGGCCAATCTCCAAACCAGTGCCAATACCGCCACAGCCATGTCAATGGGCACCCAACAAAGTCAAGGCGAGGCACCAATCTGTGGATTCTGTGGGGAAGGGCACCCTTATGAATACTGCCCTGGGAATCCATCTTCAGTCTGCTATGTTGGAAGCCAGCAGCAGCCTAGGAACAACCCCTACTCCAATACCTATAACCCTGGTTGGAGAAACCACCCTAACCTGTCATGGGGTGGCCAACAGAACACTAACCAAAATTCTAACCAACCTAGACCGAGTGGAACACCTGGTTTCACTCCCCAACATAACCATTCAATGTACCAAAAACCATACAATCAACCTGTAGGATCTTCTGTAGAAAACCTACTCAAGGAATATATAGCTAAGAATGACGCTACTCTTCAGAGCCAGCAAGCTACTCTTAGGAGCCTGGAAAACCAAATAGGCCAATTAGCCAATGAACTTAAAAGTAGGCCCCAAGGTAGACTCCCTGCTGACACCGAGGTACCAAGGAGAGATGGCAAAGAACAAGTTCAAGCAATTGAACTTAGGAGTGGAAGACCATTGGTGAGCAACACAAAGGACACACCAAAGAGAGTAGAGAACACTGAGTCTAGTGCTCCACTGGAGTCTCTGCCAAGCCAAGGTCCACCACCAACTAGCACATCAGGAGCCAGGCTAGAGCCAATTGTTGAGGAGGTAGAAGAAATTCCAAGGCCTCCACCCATCCTAAGGCGCCCTGACGTGCCTGCATATGTGCCACCACCTCCATACCCTCGAAGGCTTAAGAAGAAGCAGGAACAGGAAGTTCATTTTAATAAATTTTTAGAAATACTTAAGCAAGTGCATGTTAACATTCCTTTTGTAGAGGTTTTACAGTCTATGCCTTCTTATGTAAAGTTTTTGAAGGACATTATTACTAACAAAAAAATAATTGGTGAGTTTGAAACAGTAAACCTCACCGAGGAGTGCAGTGCCATCCTCCAGAACAAGCTGCCTAAGAAGGAGAAGGATCCTGGTTCCTTCACCTTACCTGTAGAACTTGGAGGCAAGCACGTGGGCAGAGCGCTTTGTGACCTGGGCGCCAGCATAAACCTCATGCCCCTGTCCCTATTCCGCCAGTTGGGAATGGGAGAAGCACGTCCAACCACAGTCACTTTACAACTAGCAGACAGATCCATCGCATACCCTGAAGGTAAGATTGAGGATATTCTAGTGAAAGTTGACAAATTTATTTTCCTTGCAGATTTCATTGTCCTGGACTATGAGGCAGACAAGGAGGTTCCCATCCTGCTAGGTAGACCATTTCTAGCCACAGGTAGGGCACTAATAGATGTTCAAAAAGGTGAGTTAACTATGAGGGTTCATGATGAAGAGGTAAAATTTAGTGTTTATAAAGCTTTAAGGTATCCCTCTGACCTTGAATCCTGTGCTAGCATGGATATTGTTGACTCACTGATGGAAGAACAATTAGAGCATGTGTTATTAACCAAGCATGCAAATGAATATGTAGGATTAGATGTAGCTGATTTAAATGTATCTGACATAATGGATATGCCTGTAGATAAACCACAGCATGTATGTATGAATATAGATTTAACTGATAGAACTGTAAATCCTTTGAAACCCTCCATTGAGCATCCACCTGTTTTAGAACTGAAACCACTACCCACTCACCTCAAATATGCATATCTAGGAGATGATGATACGCTGCCTGTAATTATTTCTTCTAAGCTAAGTGAACAGCATGAGGTTGAATTAATTTTACTGCTTAAGCAACATAGGAAGGCTATAGCATGGACTATTGCTGATATTCGAGGCATTAGCCCTTCTTATTGCATGCACAAAATTATACTAGAGGAAGAGCACACACCTAGGGTAGATCACCAGCGTAGGTTAAACCCCTCTATGAAAGAGGTAGTGAAAAAGGAAATAATCAAATGGTTAGATGCAGGAGTGATTTTCCCCATAGCTAGTAGCCAGTGGGTGAGCCCCATTCAATGTGTACCTAAAAAGGGGGGAATAACTGTGGTAGTCAATGAGAATAACGAACTAATTCCAACAAGGACTGTCACAGGGTGGAGGGTATGTATGGATTACAGAAAACTAAATAAAGAAACTAAAAAAGACCATTTCCCTATACCGTTCATTGACCAGATGCTAGACAGAATAGCTGGTAGAGCCTACTATTGTTTCTTAGATGGGTACTCTGGTTATAATCAAATCACTATAGACCCAAAGGATCAAGAGAAGACCACTTTCACTTGCCCTTTTGGAACGTTTGCCTTCCGCAGAATGCCTTTTGGCTTATGCAATGCACCGGCAACTTTCCAAAGGTGCATGATGGCAATCTTCTCTGAGTTGGATGAGTCCATGATAGAAATATTCATGGATGACTTCTCAGTCTTTGGGGACTCATTTAAAACCTGTCTAGACAACCTAGGACAAGTCCTGGCTAGGTGTGAAGAGACCAACCTAGTCCTAAATTGGGAAAAGTGCCATTTTATGGTAGATGAAGGGATTGTCTTAGGACATAGAGTGTCAAGGGCAGGTGTAGAAGTGGATAGGGCAAAAATAGAGATCATAGAGAAGTTGGTAGAGCCCCAGAATGTCAAGGCCATTAGAAGCTTCTTAGGGCACGCTGGCTTCTACAGAAGGTTCATTAAGGACTTTTCTAAGATAGCCAAGCCTCTGTGCGAGCTTCTAGAGCTAAATAGACCATTTATCTTCTCTAAAGAATGTGTAGTAGCTTGGAAAACCCTTAAGGAAGCACTAGTCACAGCACCTATCATAGTCGGACCAAATTGGGATCTCCCATTTGAGATGCTATGTGATGCCAGTGACTATGCTGTAGGAGTCATGTTAGGACATGAAATTGACAAGCTCACACACCCTGTCTATTATGCTAGTAAGACCTTGAATGAGGCTCAATGTAATTATACAACTACAGAGAAAGAGATGCTTGCTGTAGTATTTGCTTGTGAAAAATTTAGAAATTACATTGTAGGCACTAGGACCATTGTATACACTGACCATTCTGCTTTAAAATATCTTATGAGGAAGGCTGATGCTAAGCCTAGATTGATTAGATGGGTGTTATTGCTGCAGGAATTTGATCTGGACATTCGGGACAAGAAAGGATGTGAAAACGTGGTTGCAGATCACCTGTCTCGATTGCAGCACAATTGCGAAAAAATTGCGGAGACCGCAATTTCTGATGCTTTTATAGATGAACATGTCTTTGCTTTGGCTCATCGTGATAACGATGAGGAACCGTGGTTCGCTGACATTGCTAACTTCCGTGCATCACAGGTATTACCAGTGTTCAAGGGAGGGCAAGAGAAGAAGAGGTTCCTTCATGAAGCAAGGAAATTCATCTGGGATGACCCCACACTTTACAGAACCTGTGCTGATGGCTTACTAAGGAAGTGTGTTTCAGCTGCTGAAGCGAAGTCTGTGCTACAGCACTGTCACTCATCTCCTTACGGTGGACACTTTGGTGGTCAAAGAACAGCGGCGAAGGTATTTCAGAGTGGCTACTATTGGCCAACAATCTTCAAGGACGCCCACAACTATGCCCACAACTGTGACGAATGCCAAAGGACAGGTAACCTCAGTCGCAAGGATGAGATGCCCCTCACCTACATCTTAGAGTTGGAGCTCTTTGATGTGTGGGGCATTGATTTCATGGGACCATTCCCTCCATCATCAGGTAACCTCTACATTTTAGTAGCAGTAGACTACGTGTCCAAGTGGGTAGAAGCCAAAGCATGTCCTAATAATGATGCTAAAACAGTCACTAACTTCTTGCATAGGCACATTTTCACTAGATTTGGGACTCCTCGTGCTATCATTAGTGATGAGGGGTCACATTTCATTAATAAGGCTATGGAGAAAGTATTGGCTAAATATAACATTAGACATAGGGTAGCTACTCCCTATCACCCACACTCGAATGGCCAAGCTGAAATTTCCAATAGGGAGATAAAGAACATCCTAGAAAAGGTAGTCAAACCTAATAGGAAAGACTGGTCATTTAAGCTTGAGGATGCACTTTGGGCTTACAGAACAGCATATAAGACACCCCTAGGCATGTCTCCCTATAGGTTGGTGTATGGCAAGGCTTGCCACTTGCCACTTGAGTTAGAAAACAAAGCATTTTGGGCCATGAAAGAATTGATTTTTTGTGTAAAGGATGCGGGGACATTGAGATCTTTGCAGCTACATGAACTCGATGAGCTTAGGCATATGGCCTATGAGAATGCCAAGATGTATAAAGAAAAGACCAAAATATGGCACGACAGTAGACTTAGGATCAAAGACTTTAGGAAAGGCCAACTTGTCCTATTATTTAACTCACGTTTAAAGATATTTCCAGGCAAACTAAAGTCTAGATGGTCAGGTCCATTTGTTATTACTAATGTCTATGTTCATGGTGCAATAGAGATAAAGAATTTGCAGCAAGGCCAGCCATTTATGGTCAATGGTGCTAGGTTGAAGCACTACTATGAGGAAGGAGATGTGAAGACTCTCTCGGCCTTCCTCTTGACTGAAGCATGACAAAGAGAACGAGAGAGAACGAGTGGTTACTGTGCTCGTTTAGTCAAGGCCAAATGCCTTAGTTTATTTTTACTGTTTTTCCGATTATCGTTTGTATGTTTTGTGGTGTGTTTTTAATTGGGTATTTAATGTTTGTTTTATTTGTTTTTGTAGGGAATCGAAAGAGGGAATCAAGGAGAGTAAATCAAGCTTTAAAAATCGAGAAACGATCGAGCCAAATAAAAGATACGGACGAGCAAAGTTTGAGATTTTGATGATAAAATATCCCTACAATTGCGCTAAAATTGCTGGATCCGCAAAAAGAGCCGTTGGGATTTTTTCCGTTGCATTTATAGCCGTTAGAACGCGCTTGTTCGATACGATTCTCTCATTCTCTGTTTTCAAGAAATCTGCGATTCTCTCCATCTCTGATCCATCTCTCCAAACCTCCAAGATTCGACAATGGTGGCCACACGTGCTGAAAGATCCGCAGCCAAGAAGAAGGCTGATGACGCAGCTGAAGCGGCTGCGAGGGAAGCGCTTCTCTCCCTTGCAGACGATGGTGCCGTTCGCACCGGTCCTCTTCCCAAGCTTCCTATTCGTAGGAAGAAGTGGAGGGTGGTCACTGAGATCCCTGCTGGTCCATCTGAGCCAGTGGGCACGCCCAAGAAACGCCGGTGGAGTGTCAAGACGGCCGCCGAACCAAGCACAGCAAAGACTCCCTCTGTGGAGAGTCAAGAAACTGATCGTGCATCCCACGAGTCAGCCAAAGAAGGTTCGTCGCCGTCTGCATCACCTGCGCGCAGCCCTCTCCCATCTGAACCAGTGCCAAGCGCAGAGTCGTCACCGCCTGCACAGAGCCCCGAGTTGTCTCCAGCACCTCAGAGTTCTGATCCGACACCTGCAGCAGCGCAGAGTCCTGAACCACCATCTTCGCCACTGAGTCCTGCGCAGACACCATCAGCAGAGCACAATCCCACGCCCTCGCACAACTCTCCACAGCCTGATCCTGAATTCCCATATGGGGATTATCAAGAGTCCACGCCGGGCAGTGGAGATGATGGGGAAGACGAAGTCTTTTCTCCCATGAGGGAAGACAGCCCTGATGTTCCTGCACAGCAGGATGATTCCATGGAGGAGACGTTGGGGGCATGCTTCCCGCAACTCAACATCAAGGCCAGGCTCAAGAAGGAGAAGAAGGCCAGAATTGACAAGGCCAAGAAGTTGAAGAAAAAGAAGGCCAAGAAGGTGCCGTCGACGGACAAAGAAAGTACTGAGCCGTCGCTCAAACGCCTCAAGGTGGAGGCTGCTGCATCATCCAAACCAGCAGATAAGGGGAAGGCTAAACTCTACCCTGAAGACGAACCTCCGTCAGTGAGGTATGTCTCATCTGATGCTGAATCCAGGGGTGCTGAGCTGAGGAAGCGGGACCTGTTGCACGAGAAAGGCTTCCTTGACCGACTTGCTGACCTGCCGCAGTTCTTGCGCGCAGGGGTGATCAACCACGGCTGGGAGGAATTCTGCAGACCGCCTAATCCAGCATACACGAGCATGGTGTATGATTTTTACGCTAATGTGCTCAGCCCTGAGGATGGCCTGTCTGTGGTCAGAGGGGTAGAAGTAGATTTCTCAGCCAAGGCCATCAATGAAGCATTTGGTCTCAAGGGCCAACCTCACACAGATTATGCGCGGATAGTTGATGAGCCGACTGAGGCAGTGCTGGAAGAGGCCATTCGCACAATTGGCCAGCCTGAAGCAGCGTGGACTGTCTCACGCAATGGGAGGCACACCTTAATGAGTGCCAATCTGACAGCAAAGGCAGCTGTTTGGTTTGCCTTTGTGAGGAGAAAGCTGTCCCCTGTGACCCACGAGACAACAATCAACCAGAGTAGATCACTGCTGGTCTATGCCATCATGCGCGGTCTCACGGTCAATGTAGGGGAGATCATGTAAGCTGCCATTGCTGAGTGCGCAAAGAAAGGTAAGGGACCCTTGTTTTTCCCTAATACCATAACCAAGCTATGTTTGCTTGCAGGAGTCCCCACCGAGCGCTTGGAGCAGCAGCTGCCTTACACAGGCCATTTGGAGCTGCCTGCTAACCTGAGGCTGAGAAGAAAGGGGAATATGGAGTTTGAATTGGATAGGCTGGCTGCTGAACAGTCCCTATCCATGGCCTGCTTGATGGACATGCAGAGGAGAATGGCTCAATGGGCCAACTATGCGCAGGCAAGGGATAAGGAAGTTGCAGACCAGCTGGGGTGCATCTTCCCGGACTTCCCTACCAATCTCCTAACTCCATGGGTGCCCCCACGACCAAGGCAACCAGATGAGGATGACGAGAATTGAGTGCTGGTTTGAAGTGCACTAAAGGGAGTATTGCTGTTCCCTTAGAAAAAACAAACAATTTTTCTGCTTTCTGATAGATAATGTGCATTATGCTGTTTTTTGTTCAATTTTTGATCTGTTTTTAATGTTTAGTTTTATGTTTTTTCTTTTGCTTAGTCTAGTCTGATGTTAGCTGAATAGGTAGGATAGTTTAGTTTTATTTTTAGGATGCATGAGTAACAGGAAAAAGCATGCTAGGGGCCTGAATCAATGTTAAATCTGCCCGGATTGAATTGCGAAATAATTGCAGTTCCCGCAATTTTTGTGACTGATTGCATGTTTTGGACTGTCTGTTTAGTTAGGCTATGATCTGTTATATTCTATCTTTTGCTGCTAGCATGACTACCTTATATAGCTGATCTTAAAGCATGCTGGATGAGTGTCATAGGACACGCTTTGATAGTTTAAATTCGCCTCTGAATAGTGCTCAGCATGCATAAACCGTAAGTCCTTAAAACTGTCTGTTATGTTCAAATTTTCTGCTGTTGGAATAATTGCTTTTAGAATGTTTTGCCTATGCCTAGGATTTTTTGATTCTCTTTGTTTTACTTTAGACTAGATGCTTCTAGGACAAGTTTGGGGGTGTGCCACCTCAGACACTCATTGGGGACAATGAGTAGTTGAAGTTTGGGGGAGGCCACCCTAGGCCTAGGAACATTCCTCTCTTCCTTAGGACATAAGCATTCTTCTTCTCCTAAGAAAAAAATTGTGATAAATAGAAAAAGTGAAAAATAGAATAAAGAGGGGAGTCTCTCTCAAGTTGCTGAGTAATCAGTGCCAAGTGTGTAAACCACAAGTGGCATTGCATCAAAAGGCAACCCGAGGAGAGACTCCACCGAAGTAAAAAAGGAAAAAGGGAGAAATAGGGAAGAAGAATGTATGCTTGGGAGTTATAATCTTGTGGCTTAGATGTCCTATTTAAAAAGAACTCTGATCCTTAATGAGCTAAGCACAAGGTTGTAGCTTTTAGGTTTGTCTAGGGAGATGAATGTATATCCAATGTAGTGATGCCAGGGTTTAGGTTGTTCTCTAAAAGTACCACTGTCACTGTTAATACTAAGACTGACATGACTCTAAGGAATCCTAGACACATTAAAAATAAAGCTAGAAGCATGTACTGAGTCTGGAGTAAAGCTTGGTAGAATTTGAAACCTTAGGGATAGTGGCATGATGTCATAAAAGTAGCTAGATCAGTAGTAGGGGGTTAATAAAAACAGCAGGTATAGTAGGCAGGTGAAGTCAGAAGAAGCTTGATAGAGAGGTTAGTTCTAAACTTAGAAGTGTGTCACAAGACAGCACTGCTAGAGATAGGGACATAGGGGAGTCGGTAAGTAGTTAAAGAAGATAAAACAGCAGCCTAAGTAAGTCCTTAGTATGCTTGAGGACAAGCAAAGCCTTAAGTTTGGGGGTGTGTTAAGTCTCTGAAAGTGACTTATTTAGAACCCATTTAGCTTAGGAAGATGTACACTTTTAGGTGTTTTTGTTAGCATTTAGCCTAAACCTATGCTTTAATATGAGAATTAGAAGAAGGTAGCTAATATAGGACTTATGTACAATAGGTAGAAAAAGGGTTGAAAACCGAAGGAAAAGAATGAAAAAATGAGCATTGCGAATGAATTGCGAAAACATTGCGGTGACCGCAATTATTCAAGTGGAAACCGTAAGTTGACTGATCTTTTTCTGTTAATTTCCGTAATTTCAGGGATTCATTCTTTCTCCTCCATCCATTCTGATATATGACGTTGAAGATTGATGGTTCTCCTTGGCCCAAACGCACCTGCAAACTACTATAAAAGGGGGCTAAAGTCGGAGGTTTGATCATCATTCGAAGCGCAGAAGTCTTCTCGCAGTCCATCATTTCTCTCTGTTTTCCTTTGCCGTCTGTTGGAGTGAGAGTCTCAGCTGTTGGAATCGATAATCTGATAGGAAGGAGAGAAGATTCTTCTTCTCTCTCGATTGGATTCATCCAAGCAAGGCTAACCTCTCATCCCTTCCATTCGAGGCGACTGCACGAAGCTTTTCAGCACCCTTTACTGCTTTTCTGTCGTTCTTCCTCTTATTTCCAGTTTGATTATTGTTGTTCTCAGTTTAGTATTTTACTTACTGCATTTCGTTGTTGTCTGTCTTGGATTCATTTCTCCAAAGCTTTCCTTTGTCATTCAAACACTCAAAGTAATCAAAGTACAATTCTGCATTTTACAGTTTCCACCTTGTTCTGCTACGGTTTTGTCTCGCTATTTTACACACATTTCTCTTCTAAGCATGTCTGTTTTATCTACCCTTTATGTTCTCCATATATCCATGAGTAGCTAAATCACTTAGGGGCATGCTAATGACAGAACTATAGGCTTAAAAAACGTGAATCAAGCATGTAGGATCGCCTTCAAACATTGATTATATGTAAGCTTCATCCCACGGGCAATTTCGATTGGCCATCCATTTTGTCCAAAGAACTCCTAACCTCTGGAAGGAGTAAGAGTTCAGAGTCATATAATCATGCTAGCCTTTCATGGTAATCAGGAAACGGCCTAGGAATAGGAGTTTCCCTAGTACAAACTAAACACTCCTGCTTAAACAAGATGCTTAAGTCCTTACTTTGAAGTCGAGTAAACTTAAGACTCTAATGCATGGAATCGGACGATACTTGAGATAGAGTGAGTTTGATGTATAGAGAGTTGGTCCAATGCTTGAGAATCGTATAAAAATGCCTATAGGATAGTCATTAGTAGCCCTCAATTCACCCATTTACACACTTTCGCTGCTGTTTAATTGCGGTAACATTGCGGTCCCCGCAATTCTACTAAGTTTTCATTCTGTTTAGCTGTTTTCTTCTTCGTTTATCAATTCCATCTCTTGTCCTTTGAGTCTGATTTTAACTTTAATTTGTTTATGTTATATTCCTTTACACATTCAGCGCAACTTAGATAATTAAAAACCAATTTTGCCCCATCAAATCCACCCCATCTTTCTTAACAAAAACACTTCGAGAATAGCTAAAAACAAGTCTCTGTGGGAAAACGAATGAAATATACTTACTACTTGCTATAAGATCATGTATGCTTGCATGTTCTGAGTGCTCTCTCTACCCTTTTGCATATTTATCTTTACACATTGAGCACGCAACACTCTCAGGGCTGGCTTCCCTCAAAGGAGAGAAGACCTCTTCTTCCTCAGCTTCCCTACTACCCTGCGTCGATTCTTGATACTCTCCATATGGAAATTCAGGGTCAGGTTGTGGGGAAGTGGGTGATGCTTCAGGGCTCTCTGCTGGTGGGGTGTGTTCAGAACTCTGCGGCGATGGAGGAAGCTCAAGGCTTCGCGCTGGTGGAGATGGCGAAGAGCTCTGCTTGGCTGACTCGTGTGACCGACGGTCACTTTCTTGACTCTCCACAGAGGGAGTCTTTTTCTTGCTTGCTTCTTCGGCCACAGCCATACTCCACTTGCGTTTCTTGGGTGTTCCTGCTGGTTCAGAGGGTCCAGCAGGTATCTCCGTGACAACCTTCCACTTCTTCTTGCGGATCGGCAGTTTGGGGAGTCGTTCAGTGCGCGCAGCCTCAGCATCTGCAAGGGCAAGAAGTGCTTCCCTCGCAGCAATTTCAGCGTCGTCGGCCTTCTTCTTGGACGCAGACCTTTCAGCTCTCGTTAGCACCATCGTTGAATCGTGGGAATCTGGAAAGAAGAATTGCAGATGAAGAGGGAGAGAGATTTCTTGGAGTTCAGATAATTGGGAAATCGTACGGATCAGCGCGCTTCTAACGGATATAAGTAATGATGGACATCCCAACGGCTATATTTGTTGCGGATTCTGCAAATCCAGCGCAATTCTAGTGACCGTTGGAGATTTTTTGAGTTTAAATGCCAATCTTTTCTCAACCGAATCTTTGATTTGGCCCAATATCTCCTCGATTTTTTTTGCTTGATTTTATCTCCTTGATTCCCTCTATTGATTCCCTACAAAAAGAAATAAAATCAACATCAAATTCGTAATTAAAATCACACAAGAATATACACAAACAATAACTGGAAAAATAGCAAAAAATAAACTAAGGCATTAGCCTCGCATGGACGAGCACAGTAATCACTCGTCCTCTCTCGTTCTTCTTTTCACGTTTCAGTCAAGAGGAAGGCCGAGAGAGTCTTCACATCTCCTTCCTCATAGTAGTGCTTCAATCTTGCACCATTAACCATGAACGGTTGCCCTTGCTGCAGGTTCTTAATCTCGATTGCACCATGAACAAACACGTTAGTTATTACAAAAGGACCTGACCATCTGGACTTAAGTTTGCCTGGAAATAATCTCAATCGTGAGTTAAATAATAAGACAAGCTGGCCTTTCTTAAAGTCCTTAATCCTAAGTCTACTGTCGTGCCAAATCTTGGTCTTTTCCTTATACATTTTGGCATTTTCATAGGACATATGTCTAAGCTCATCAAGCTCATGTAATTGCAAAGACCGCAATGTTCCCGCATCGGTCACGCAATAATTCAACTCTTTAAGGGCCCAAAATGCTTTAATTTCTAATTCGAATGGTAAGTGACATGCTTTGCCATACACAAGTCTATAAGGAGACATACCTAGGGGTGTCTTATATGCAGTTCTATATGCCCAAAGTGCATCCTCGAGTTTAAACGACCAATCTTTTCTATTGGGTTTGACCACTTTTTCGAGTATGTTTTTAATCTCCCTATTTGAAATTTCAGCTTGGTCATTCGAATGTGGGTGATAAGGGGTGGCTACTCTATGTCTAACATTGTATTTAGCCAACACTCTCTCCATAGCTTTATTAATGAAATGTGTCCCTTCATCACTAATTATAGCACGAGGTGTTCCAAATCTAGTAAAGATATGTCTATGCAGGAATCTTATGACTGTTTTGGCATCATTATTTGGCCCTGCTATGGCCTCTACCCACTTAGATACATAGTCTACTGCTACCAATATGTAAAGGTTACCTGATGATGGGGGAAATGGTCCCATGAAGTCAATGCCCCACACATCAAAGAGCTCCAACTCTAAGATGTAAGTGAGAGGCATCTCATTCTTTCGACTAAGGTTACCTGTTCTCTGGCATTCATCACAGCTGTGTGCATAGTTGTGGGCATCCTTGAAGATCGTTGGCCAATAGTAGCCACTCTGGAACACCTTTGCAGCTGTTCTTTGACCACCAAAGTGTCCACCATAGGGTGTTGTATGGCAGTGCTGCAGCACAGACTTCGCCTCAGCAGCTGAAACACACTTTCTTAGCAGACCATCAGCACATGTCTTGTAAAGTGTGGGATCATCCCATATAAACTTCCTAGCTTCATGAAGGAACCTCTTCTTTTCTTGTCCTCCCTTGAAGGTTGGTAGTACCTGTGATGCAAGGAAGTTAGCAATGTCAGCAAACCAAGGTTCCTCATCGTTATCACGATGAGTCAATACAAAGACATGTTCATCAATAAAAGCATCAGAAATTGCGGTTTCCGCAATTTTTTCGCAATTATGCTGCAATCTAGATAGATGATCCGCAACCACATTTTCACATCCTTTCTTATCTCTAATTTCCAGATCAAACTCTTGCAGCAGCAATACCCATCTGATCAACCTAGGCTTAGCATCAACCTTCCTCATAAGGTACTTTAAAGCAGAATGGTCAGTGTACACGATTGTCCTAGTGCCTACAATGTAATTCCTAATTTTCTCACAAGCAAACACTACAGCTAGCATCTCCTTCTCAGTAGTTGTGTAATTACATTGTGCCTCATTAAGTGTCTTACTAGCATAGTATACAGGGTGTGTTAACTTGTCAATCTTTTGTCCTAACATAACCCCTACAGCATAGTCACTAGCATCACATAACATCTCAAAGGGGAGATCCCAATTAGGCCCTACTATAATAGGTGCTGTGACTAGTGCTTCCTTAAGGGTTTTCCAAGCTAGGAAACATTCTTTAGAGAAGATGAATGGTTTGTTTAGCTCTAGAAGCTCACATAAAGGCTTGGAGATCTTAGAAAAGTCCTTAATGAACCTTCTATAGAAGTCTGCATGCCCTAAGAAACTTCTAATGGCTTTGACATTCTGAGGTTCTACCAATTTCTCTATTATTTCAATTTTTGCCCTATCGACCTCTACACCTGCCCTAGACACTCTATGACCTAAGACAATCCCTTCGCCACCATGAAGTGGCACTTCTCCCAATTCAGGACTAGGTTGGTCTCCTCACACCTAGCCAGGACTTGTCCTAAGTTCTCTAGACAATTTGTGAATGAATCACCAAAGACTGAGAAATCATCCATGAATATCTCTATCATGGACTCATCTAAATCAGAGAAGATTGCCAACATGCATCTTTGGAATGTTGCCGGTGCATTGCATAAGCCAAAAGGCATTCTGCGAAAGGCAAAGGTTCCAAAAGGGCAAGTGAAGGTGGTCTTCTCCTGGTCCTTAGGGTCTATAGTGATCTGGTTATATCCTGAATAACCGTCTAAGAAGCAGTAGTAAGCTCTACCAGCTATCCTGTCTAACATTTGGTCAATGAATGGTAGAGGGAAGTGATCTTTTTTGGTTTCCTTGTTTAATTTCCTATAATCCATGCAAACTCTCCATCCTGTGATAGTCCTAGTTGGAATCAGTTCATTGTTCTCATTGACTACCACAGTCATCCCCCCCTTCTTAGGTACACATTGTATAGGGCTCACCCACTGACTACTATCTATAGGGAAGATCACACCAGCATCTAACCATTTTATTATTTCCTTTTTAACTACCTCTTTCATAGAGGGGTTCAACCTACGTTGGTGATCTACTCTGGGTGTATGTTCTTCCTCTAGTATAATCTTATGCATGCAATAGGAAGGCCTAATGCCTCTAATATCAGCAATAGTCCATGCAATAGCCTTCCTATGTTGCTTAAGTAATAAAATCAGCTCAACCTCATGCTTTTCACTTAATTTAGAAGAAATAATCACAGGCAAAGTATCATTACTTCCTAGATATGCATACTTGAGGTGAGTGGGTAGAGGTTTCAATTCTAAGACAGGTGGATGCTCAATGGATGGTTTTAAAGGATTCATGGATCTGTTAGTCAGGTCTTTATTTATACATACATGTTGTGTTTTATCTACAGGTATATCCATTATTTCAGAAACATTTAAATCAGTTAAATCTAATTGTACATATTCATTAGCATGCTTAGTTAATAATACATGCTCCAGTTGTTCTTCCATTAATGAATCTACAATGTCCATGCTAGCACAAGATTCAGAGTCAGAGGGGTACCTTAAGGCTTTATATACACTAAATTTCACCTCTTCATCATGAACCCTCATCGTGATCTCACCTTTTTGGACATCTATCAGGGCCCTACCTGTGGCGAGAAAAGGTCGGCCTAATAGGATGGGGACCTCCTTGTCTGCTTCATAATCCAGGATAATGAAATCTGCAAGGAAAATAAACTTGTCAACCTTTACAAGAATATCCTCAATCTTACCCTCAGGGTAGGCTATGGATCTATCTGCTAGTTGTAAAGTGACAGTGGTTGGACGTGCTTCTCCTATTCCTAGCTGGCGGAATAGTGATAGGGGCATGAGGTTTATGCTGGCTCCCAGGTCACAAAGAGCTCTGCCCACGTGCTTGCCTCCTAGCTCTACTGGTAAGGTGAAGGAACCAGGATCCTTCTCCTTCTTGGGTAGCTTGTTCTGGAGTATGGCACTGCACTCCTCAGTGAGATTGACTGTTTCAAACTCACCAATTATTCTCTTGTTAGTGATAATATCCTTCAAAACCATTACATAAGAGGGCATAGACTGTAAAACTTCTACAAAAGGAATATTAACATGCACTTGCTTAAGAATTTCTAGAAATTTATTAAAGTGCACTTCCTGTTCTTGTTTCTTCTTTAGCCTTCGAGGAAATGGAGGTGGTGGCACATATGCAGGCACTTCAGGTCGCCTCAGGATAGGTGGAGGCCTTGGAATTTCTTCTATCTCTTCTATGATTGGCTCCAGCCTTGGTCCTGATGTGCTTGTTGGTGGTGGGCCTTGGTTTTGCAGAGACTCCAGTGGAGCACTAGACTCATTGTTCTCTACTCTCTTTGGTGTTTCTTTGGTGTTCCTCACCAATGGTCTCCCACTTCTTAGTTCAATTGCTTGAACTTGCTCCTTACCATCTCTCCTTGGCACCTCAGTGTCAGCAGGAAGTCTACCTTGGGGCCTACTTTTGAGTTCATTGGCTAGTTGCCCTATTTGGTTCTCTAGGCTCCTGAGAGTAGCTTGCTGACTCTGTAGAGTGGCATCATTCTTGGCTATGTATTCTTTGAGTAGATTTTCTACAGAAGACCCTACTGGTTGGTTGTATGGTTTTTGGTACATGGATTGGTTATGTTGGGGAGTGAAACCAGGTGTTCCACTCGGTCTTGGTTGGTTAGGAGCTTGGTTAGCATTTTGTTGGCCACCCCATGACAGGTTTGGGTGGTTCCTCCAACCAGGGTTGTAAGTATTAGAATAGGGGTTGTTCCTAGGCTGCTGCTGGCTTCCAATATAGCAGACTGAGGCTGGATTCCCAGGGCAGTATTCATACAGGTGCCCTTCCCCACAGAATCCACAGATAAGTGTCTCACCTTGACTTGGTTGGGTGCCCATTGACATGGCTGTAGCGGTGTTGACACTAGTTTGGAGATTGGCTTGAGCCATTTGCTTGACTAGGTTGGTCAGGGCGCTTATTTGGCTACTCATGGCATTGAGTGCGTCCTTGTCTTGAGCTCTAGTTGGCTCAACTGGATCATCTGACCACCTACAGTGAGATGCTGAGATCTTCTCCAAGATCTCGTAGGCTTCATTATAACTCTTGGACAACATGGAACCTCCAGCAGATGAATTTAGAACTTGTCTGGTGCTGGGGTTACATCCTTTGAAAAAGACCTCTATTTGGATACACCATGGGATGCCATGATGTGGACATTTGAGAAGAAGGTCCTTGAACCTTGTCCAAGCTTCGTGAAGAGACTCATTCTCAGCTTGTTTGAACTTGATTATATCATCACGAAAGGTAGAATTCCTATCAGGTGGGAAGTATTTAACTAGGAATTTCTCTGCCAAGTCTGTCCAATTGAGGACTGATCCAGAGGGTAATGAGTTTAACCACGTCTTTGCTTTGTCCCTCAATGAGTAAGGGAAGAGGTAGAGCCTCAAGGCTTCTTGGGAAACTCCAGGGATGATGAATGTATCACTGACTCCTAGGAAGTTTCTAAGATGGTTGTGGGGATCCTCATTTTCCACTCCAAAGAATTGTCCCACAGTGGACAACATTTGGAACATCCCTGGCTTTAACTCGAATGAGTTGGCGGTGATTTCAGGGCGGATTATGTTGGGGTTCAGCTCCCCAGGCATAGGTACTAGGTATGAGAGAATGGCACTATCCTTATCATTCGCTATTTCGATGGGATTGCGAGTGACAGGCACCGGATTTGGAACTAACCTATCCATTTCTTCTTGAGAGGATTGCGGAGGAATTGCGGTTCCCGCAAATATTTGAGGTAAAGGGGTTGTTTAAAGAGACGTTTCTTGGCTCTATTTCTAGCCTTAAATAATCTCTCAGGCTCAGGGTTGAACTCTAGATCACTACTTGAAGGCTCATTCATAAACTAACCCAAACAGTACCTGCAAAAGAAATGAAAATAGATCAGCTTCAATAGATATTAGGAGTTGGTTTCCTAACTTAACAAACTTCGTTTTCACTAAACTAAATCCCCGGCAGCGGCGCCAAAAACTTGTTGCGTGCTCAATGTGTAAAATAAATAAGCAATAAGAGAGAGAGAGAGCACTCATAACATGCAAGCATACATGATCTTATAGCAAGTAGTAAGTATTTTTTCATTCGTTTTCCCACAGAGATTTATTATTAGCTACTCGTGAAGTGTATTGTTAAGAAAGAATGGGTGGATTTGATGGGGTAGAATTGGTTTTAAGTTGTCTAATTTCTAAGGAATATGTAAAGGGTAGCAACATAAACAAGTGCAAGTCAAAGATAAACTCAAATGAAAAGAGAAGAGATTAATAAACGAAGAGGAAAATAGCTAAACAGAATTTTAAACTTAGCAGAATTGCGAGAACAGCGAAAGTGTGTAAAATGGAGAAACAAGGGCTACTAATGGCTCCTCTATAGGCATTTTCATACGATTCTCAAGCATTGGATCAACTCACTATGCATCAAACTAACTCAATCTCATGTATCTTCCGATTTCATGCATTAGATTCTTTAGTTTACTCATGTCCAAGTAAGGTCTTAAGCATCTTGTTAAAGCAGAAAGTTATGGTTTGTACTAGGAAAACGCCTATTCCTAGGTCGTTTTCTGGCTACCTTGAAAGGCTAGCATGAGTGTATGACTCTGAACTCTTACTCCTTCCAGAGGTTAGGAGTTCTTTGGACAAAATGGATGGCCAATCGAAATTGCCCGTGGGATAAAGCTTACATACAATCAATGCTTCGAGAGCTATCCTACATGCTTGGTTCACATTTTTTAGCCTATAGGATTGTCATTAGCATGCCCCTATGTGACTTAGTTACTCATGGATATAGACAGAACAGAAATAAGAGGTGAAGTAGACATGCTTAGAAGGAATTTAAAGACAAACAGCAAGGAAAAACAGTAGCAGCAAGGATAAGAAACTGTGAAATGAAGAATTGTGCTTTGATTACTTGATTGTTTGAATGAACAAAGGGAAGCTTAAAGTAAATAACATAAAGACAGAAAGCAACGAAATGATATGAACTAGCCACTAGAAAAGAAACAACAACTAAACAGAGCTGGAAATTAGAAATAAAGGACAGAAAGCAGTAATTGAGCTTGAACGCCTCGACGCAACCGCCTCGGCTGAAGGGAGAGAAAGGGTAGCCTTGCTTGGATGAATCCAATCAGGAGAGAAGATGAATCTTCTCTCCTTCCTATCAGATTGTCGACTCCAACAGCTGAACCTCTCACACCAACAGACGGAGAAGAAAAACAGGAGAAAAGATGGAGCTGCGAAGAGACTTCTACGCTTTCAGATGATGATCGAACCCTCTACTTTGACCCCCTTTTATAGTAATCTGCAGGTGCGTTTGGGCCAAGGAGAACCATCCATCCTCAACGTCGTACTTCAAAATGGATGGAGGAGAAAGAACGAATCCCTGAAATAACGGAAAATAACAGAAAAAGATCAGTCAACTTACGGATTTCACTTGAAACATTGCGGTTTTAGCAATGTTTCCGCAATGCGCATTTCTCCTTCTTTTAACTTCGGTTTTCATTCCTTTTCTTTCCTTTTGCACACAAGTCCTAATTTAGCTACCTTCTTCTAATTCTCATATATAAGGATAGGTTTAAGCTAAATCCTATCAAAAACACCTAAGAGTGTACATCTTTCTAAGATAAATAAGTCCTAAAAAGGTCACTTTTGGAGACGTAACAACCATCTCATCTCCTCATCCGCACTACTTAAGAGCTCAAAAACCACTTTTTTGATGTTGCTATACAAGCTGCAACATATTTTTAGCTTTTATAGAGGAATCAACAATACAACTCTTGTATTCCATTCCTTTATACTATGACAAATTATTAACCGATATAACTGACAGCTCCCACTGCATAAAACATATCAGGTCATCTATCTCAGAAGACATAGATCTTAACCCAAGATGTGTTAATGCGTAGGGACAGCACCTCATAACATCGATTACTAACAACTCTTGTCAATATCAGATGTTAGGAGACTACACTAGCGATTTGTTCTTGCGACTCAGATTAATCTGAATCCTTAGAATAAACTAAGCCTCTCCCAGATCACATATCTGGAAATGGGTCGCTAGTTTATGCTTAAGTGTCAGGAACTACATCCTATCACATTCTCAATGAATAGGACATTAATTACAGAAACATATTATGAAAGCTATAGTATTGATAAAACACTTGGCCAGCAAAGTTTATCAATAACATGTTTAAGCCATAAGATTTTATTTGAATATCAAACCTTAATCATTCAAGATTAAGTTGCTAGTTCCAGTCCATAAAAGAATTGAATAAGCTAACAAAACGATTTTGTTCTTAATCTTGTATATGACTCTCAGAGAGATTATGACTTATAGACACTCTAATCAAGATAGCTAGTCTTGATTTCTATTTATCTTATCCTATCTAGTATAGAACAAAAAATAGATGAGAGTAGTCTAACAACTTACGTTTGGTAACAAGTAAACAAGTTGATACACAATCAAAACCTCTTCACTTTGGGACAGTCCCATTACCAGAAAGTCAAGCCTTAAAAGTTTTCACCTTAGAGGCTCGGTCATTTAACCCCTCGAAGATCTACAGCTTCGAACCATTGGTCCTTGTCTAAATAATCCATTATCTAATTAAAGACAACGAATCCTCAAGTCATCATCTGGTATGATAACTCGAGTTTTATAGACAAACCAATGAGTTAGGGTTTTCTCAACTATTGAGAATAACCAACTTTACTATCAGCAACCCTTGTTGATTTAGATATAGCTTTTTTTTTTAATATTATTAGTCTAAACATCCATGTTGTTTTCTGAATTTAATAGAACATAACAGTATACATCTTTTGTAAAATGAACCGTTCATTTATTTACACCAAAAGATACTTATATACATATGCTCAGAAATACAGAAATATGTACAACTTAATTACACATATCACATATGTTATTTAGGTTCATACAGACAACAACATCATAAGCACAAAACTCCCACTGTGTAGCTGAATAGACGTCTTCTCAAGTCATCCAACACGGAGAAATCGGCCATCAGGAACTAATTTCCTGAAAAGAAAAACAAACATGATCAGTGGTTCCTGAAAACATTCAGGTATGACATTCATAAATCCACTATACATGTTTAGACAAATAAATCTCATTTACCTTGTCGTTCTTTCTCGGCATGTTTCTCCGCAAGGTATTTCGGGCAATTGCGCTTCCAATGCCCTTCTTTGTTACAATGGAAACACTTCCCTTTGTCCGAAGACTTTACCTTGGCCACAACAACAGGGGCTTTGCCCTTTCTCCTGTTCCTCTTCTTTTTACGAATAGTCCTACTACTCGTAGCAGTTGCTTCAGACTTACTCCCAGACCCAGCCCCCTTCAGGAACTTCTTCGAAGTGACTACATTAGCCTCCTTCTCTTTTCCTTTAGAGGCATGAAGGGTCTGGTAAGTCTGCAACTCGTGCAGAAGAGTGGTCAAGTTGAATTCTATCTTATTCATGACCATATTTGATCTGAAATTCAGGAAACTCTGCGGGAGAGATTCCAAGATAAAACTTACTTGACTCTTCTCGTCAATCGCAGCTCCGTTCACTTCTGCCGTCATGAAGTGGACCATCATGTTAAGGACATGTTCCCTAACAGAGGTTCATTCCTTCATTCGAGCATTATAAACGAATTTGAGGGCTTCATGGCGAAGAGACGAGGACGGTTGTCCAAACATCTCTTGCAATGAAGACATGATTTCCTTAGCGGAAACCATAACCTCATGCCTCTTGGCCAAGACATCCTGCATGCTTGCCAAGATATATACTCGGACTTTGTCATTAGCCCTAATCCAGCGATCGTACGCCTCACGAACAGTTCGTGAACCGTTTGAGCTAGGAGTTGGAGGACAGTCCTCCGTCAAGACAAATCTCAGGTCATCCAACACAAGAATCGTATTCAAGTTGGATTTCCAAGTTCCGTAATTCTCTCCGGTAAGTTTGCCGTTAGCTAATAATTGTACAAATGAGCTCGCCATGCTGAAAAAGAATGTAAACCTATTAGTGAAACGATTTTAACCTATTTAAACCAATTAAAAAGATTTAGAAGCAAATAAAGTACCCAAACTCTTTATTTACTAACAACGATACTTTAGTAATTCAGAATGGTCCCTACCGTAGGGTAGGTGAGCACTCCTTTACTAAATCAAGACATTCTTGATTAAATGCTATCACCAGAATAACTCATATTCCTATAGCACCTTAGTTATCGTTTTTGGTCTGAATTTACTAACTCCTTAGCAAATCCCGTAAGTGTGACCCTCCATTTTTAGAACGCACAGAACGGCCCCAACATAGCAACCGTATGGAATGTCAGTGTTGGGAATGGCCATATGTTTCTTTATCCATAAATGGTAACTGAGGAGTTCGATCTCCCATCCCAGCCCTCCGTTTGGATGGTGCCCCAAGGGCAGCCTACAGGCGGAACATGGGAATCTCACGGTTCAATCCAACGGAGGAGACCACAGGAAGCACCGACGCACTTCTTTCTCCCACTTACTATAGACACTTACTCCATTCACCTTGCTATTGAAAGTTGCAAACACCACCCGTCTGGAGATGCCCCATATGGCATCATGAGGCCAAGCAAAATTCTAACGTTGTGAACTTTAGGGAGTGCGTAGCAGGAGAAGGATATATCATATATTCCTTCTCAACACTTCTACTAAGCATCGTGGACGGTAAAAAGGGTAAATACTTCAGGTTTTATCCGGCTAAGAATATAAAACCTAAAGTCTAGGCAAACTATTTACCTGAGATGTCTAGGTTATTAACAAAATTAATTAACCTCACACCTCTCTCGCACGCTCATAAAGCCTGGTTAACTTTACTCAAGTACCGGATCGTCCCCAGGTAGGAGGTGTTCCGTAAACCGTCAGCTTAAATACCTCCAACCTCGAACAGGATTTCACCGGGTGAGTTTCTCATAACCTTAACATTTACGAGATAACGACCTATTCATCTAATGAACCCGATCGTCTCATTAACCCTAAATGAACATGCTCTTTTCTTTGTTATAGTTTTTAAAAGTCTAAGTCATTTTTACAACGCTTGTAAAAACAGACTTTCTAAAACAACCATCTATATGCTTCTCAAACATAGAATTGCTAAGGCATGACAAGTTGAATATTTAAATTCATAATCAATATAACACTTATATCGATTAGGCTCTTAAACATACAACTCCTAATTCATAAATTAATATAACACTTATATCAATTTTTATGAATTAAGCATGCATCCTATACATTATAACAATTATAACATACAATATGCATAAAACTAATGTTGAATGTTTTAATTTCATAATTAATATAACACTTATATTAATTATTCTATTAAGCAAACAACATCAAATTCATGAATTAATATAACTCTTATATTAATACTCATGAATTAAACATGCATATACATTACAACACTTATAATATACAATATGCATAAAACTAGGATAACCAATGTTGTACGTTCAATTTCATAATTAATATAACATAATTAATATAACGCTTATATCAATTTGTCTATTAAACTAACAACATCCAATTCATGAATTAATATAACTTTTATATTAATTCTCATGAATTCCTAAATATGCATACTATATATTATAACACTTATAACATATTTACTATGCATGGAGCATGCTTCCTACGGTGGGATTTTAAATCTATATGGCATACGTTATGCACATTCAAACATGGATTTCAATTAAAACATACATTCACAATGCATAATTAATTAAACACACTAAAGTGGATCGATTTTGGCATTTAGCAAGCAATAACTAATTTATTACAAGCTTGAACAACAAGCTACGTCTTGAGCGGACTTCGAACTCTTCGCACCGCCTTTGACCAACTTGCTTCCTCCGAATGCTTCGGCCAAATTCTCTTCGAATTTCTCCTCGTATTGCCTAGAACGAGTTTGAACTTATACCGAACATTTCGGCGAGTTCCAAACTCAAACTTCTTTCACAAATAAACCTATATGGACTCTAATGACTCTAAAAATACAGACGCTTCAGCACACATTAAAGCCCATACATTCTCGGGCAATTACAAATAATGAAATTCAAATAGAAACTATGCCAAAATCGATATCCACTTTAGACTCCAATTCAGAAACAATTTCTAAAATAAAATACCCACCAACTTAAATTGATGCAAATATAGTTAATCACAAAATCGCTCTGATACCAATTGATGGAGCGACATGCGCAGCGGAAAGCGATTTCGGACCGATGATACTCTAATTTCATCAATTTAACAAATAGAAAACAAGCTCAAAAGACGGAAATAAAGAAAAATAGAAAACATACCCTTGTAGTTCTACTTTTCTTCGCGTTCCGCCGGCCGAACCTCGTCACGATCTCTTCAAGCTTCTTCTCACGAACGCGCCGAGGACCACCCGAGGTAGTCCCGCTATCCTCGGCGCCGAGCAACAGAGTTGTGGGACTCCGTTACAAGAGAAAAGAAAAGAAAATAGAAGAAGAAGAAGGAAAAAATTCTAAGCACAGGAGTGTTTACTCAACTTCAAAATCTGAAACTTGAGCAAAATGAAAAAACTTTCATTTTTAACAACCCCAAAACCCACCCAATCCTTTTGCTAAGCCAAATGGCCGGCATGCAAAAATACAACAATATATATATATATATATATATTATTATTAATAAAATTAATTCATAATTAATTTTAAATAATAATAAATATTTTATTTATTAAACTTTTTAATAAATAAAAAAAAAAAAAATATATATATATATATATATATATTTAATTCAATATCAAATATTAATTAAATAATATGGCTAAACCCAGTTTTCCGAAAACCGACATTTTTTGCACATGAATCCTATTCATTTTTTAGGCCATCCCCATATTTAAATCATATTTCAATATGTGCATATTTAAATCGTATTTAAATATGCCTATCCTTCTTCTAAAAACCGAATTTGAACAATTCAAATTCTTTATCTTTTTCTTTTATTTTCTTTTTTCTTATATTGTTGCACCACGTTATCCGAGCTAGCCAGGAGACCCTAAAGGACCTACAGATCATGAGCTCCAACGATACGAGATTATTCGGTTAAAACTCTTTTAACCCGAATCAATCAACTTTCGTTAACCCTCGGAGACTCCACTATAGTCCGAGGGCTGCACTCCCCTCACTGTAGATATATTGTGTCCTCTTGATATAACCGTCATGGGCAAGTCGACCCTTCACAGGTTGTTCGTAACAACAGCTAGGTCGTTTAAATCGTTTAACCATTGCGTTACGTCTTTGTTCCTTAAGTACCACTGACACCTCTAATGAACAATTGATCATTGGTCCAACCAACAGATCAGGAACCCTCTCTAACGAGGAGAGGGTAGGCGCCTATTGTTCAAGCCCCGGAGTCAGCTATTAAGGGAACAACCTATCTACTAACCCTGAAGAGCGGGTTAGGAGTAAACTCCATCTTACTACACTATGTCCCCAGCTACCTATTGGACTTTATCCCTGAGATGGTAGGCTTATTGAGCGGACATTCTGCCACTCTCACCCATACAAATCTAAGGATACTGTCTAATAACCAGGAGTTCATAGTAAGCTCAGGATTGAGATCGAGTTACCTAGGCCATCAGGTGAAATATTCGGTCTCTTCAGTAAACGGCGTTATAAAGAGAGAGCGACTTTTCGTGGTTCAGTCTTACGCAAACTCATCGCGTAGGACGCCCCCGCTCGCACATCTCGATGTGAAACGACTCGGATCACATCGTTTTGTACAATACAAAACGGGCCGCATCCAATAGTGTTACCAGGATAAGGTACCCAGCCTTATCCATATACTATAGACCGTTTTGACTGTCTACTTGAGCTTGACCCACATTCATGTCATACATGAAACTCAAGTATCCATGATCGTCAAGGGTGTTAGTCATTGGTATAGATTAATGCAAACACGTTTCACTTTATTCCAGCAAACACCTTTACTGAATAAAACTTAATAACTCATTATTACTAAATAGATAATTTACAAACATAACTGTTTACAAACCACGAGTTTTAGGACATGAGAGACTTAGTAAACTTATCAGCATGAAGTGATGCGAGGCTTTCCATGTGACCGTCACATCTCCTCACTGCACTATCAACGAGCTCAACTTATATCCTTTTGTTGCTTTTACAAGCTACAACAAGATTTAGCTACCACTGAGAAATCAACAATACAACACTTGTATTCTATTTCTCCTATGCACTGGGACAAACTTTAACCAAACCCCAATCCAATTGGACTAATATTACTGACAGCTCCCACTTCATAGCACATATCGGGTAATGTATCTCAAAAGATACATCTGACCTCCAATATGTAAATGCACTTGGGTGCGTCTCGTATCCTCAACACTTGAGGTGTCTCTGGAAACCATTTTCATAGACTATCGAATATCGACAACTACTTGTCAATAAAAGATTTTAGAGACAACACTAGCGATTTGTTCTTACGACTCAGATCAACCTGAATCCTTAGAACAAACTAAGCCTACCTCCAGATCAACTATTTGGGAGTGGGTCGCTAGTTAATGCTTATTTGTCAAAAGTTAATCCTATATCATTTTCCACGATTAGGACATAATCTACGGAAACAAGTTATGAAAGCTACATCATTGCTAAACACTTGTCAAACAAGGTTTATCAAACAATTGTTCAAACTTTTGTTCAAATCCATAAGATTTGATCACCATATCAAACCTTACAATTCAGGACGAAGATGCTTTATTTCAATTCATAAATATATCGAATAAGCTGGCAAACTATTTGCTCTTTTCCCAAACTATGAATCTTTCTAGTAGAGACTTAATAGATACTCAGATCAAGATCGCGAGTCTTGACATCCATTTTCTTTATCCTATAAAGATAAATATGGCAATGGATAAGAGCCATATATTTAACTTACATCTAGTAACAAGAGAAAGAGAGTATACCCAATAAACCTTTTCTCTTCGGAATAGTGCCATTGCCAGAAAGTCAAGCAATAAAGGTTTTCACCTTAGTGGCTTGGTATCAATACCATTCATAGATTCTTGGTTTTGAGCCATTTGACCTTGTCTATATGATCCATTACCTATTTAAAGAGCAATGGATCCTCAATTTCATCATCGAGTATGATAACTTTGAGTTTAAGATAGGCCAATACAACGGACCGGGTTGACCTACAACCCTCCCACTGCATTGAGGCTTTTCAACTATTGAGATGTTCCAGTTTAATCAACAACCTTTGTTGATATCAACTATAGCTTTCATTTTACTGTTAGTCTTGACACACTAGTTGTTTTCGAGTTTAATAGAATACATCAGTATATATCTTTTGCAAAAGGAACTGTTCATTATAAAACCAAAGGATATAATATACAAGTGTTCAGTTTAAACCAGAAATATAGACAATAATTACATATAACAAATGTTATTATCTCTATACAACAACTACAAAGACTCCCACTAGTTCAGCTGCAATGATATCTCCATATCTCACGACGAGCAACAGGCTGTCAGGAACTAGTTTCCTAAAGAAAAACAAACATGATTAGTGGTTCCTGAAGACATCCAGGTATGACATTCATATTCCACTAAACTTGTTTAGTCAAATAAATCACATTTATCTTGTCATTCTTTCTCAGCCTGTTTCTCAGCAAGGTATTTGGGGCAGTTGCAGTTGCTCGTAATCACAGCCAGGTCATTTAATCCGTTTAACCCCTGCATTACTTCTTGTTCCTTAAGTACCACTGACACCTCTAATGAACAATAGATCTGTGGTCCAACCAACAGATCAGTTAACCCTCTCATCTCATGAGAGTGTGAGCGCTCTTTGTTCAAGCCCAAGAGTCATCTATTAAGGGAGCAACCTATCTACTAACCCTAAAGAGCGGGTTAGGAGTGAACTTCAATCTTGCTATACTATGTCCCCAGCTACCTATTCGACTTTATCCCCAAGATGGTAGGCTTATTGAGTCGGTGCTATTGAGCCAGTCTCACCCATACAAGTCTAAGGATACTGTCTAATAAGCAGGAGTTCATAGTAAGCTCAAGATTAAGATCGAGTTACCTAGGCCATCAGGTGAAATAGTCGGTCTCTTCAGTAAACGGCGTTATAAAGAGAGAGCGACTTTTTCGTGGTTCAGTCTTATGCAAACTCATTGCACAGGACGCCCCCGCTCGCACATCTCCATGTGAAACGATTCGGATCACATCGTTTTGTACAATACAAAGAGAGTCGCATCCAATAGTGTTACCAGGATAAGGTACCCAGCCTTATCCATATACTATAGACCGTTTTGACTGTCTACTTGAGCCTGATCCACATTCATGTCATACATGAAGCTCAAGTACTCATCCTTCGCCATGGGTGTTGGTCATTGGTATAGGATAAACCAAACACATTTCACTTTATTCCAGTAAACTCTTTTACTGAAGAAAACTAATAACTCTTTATTCTAAATAGATATTTACAAACATAACTGTTTACAAAACACAAGTTTTAGGACATAATACCCAACAGTAGAAGTGTTGAGAAGGAATATATGATATATCCCTCTCCTGCTACGTACTCCCTTAAGTTCACAACGTGAGAATTTTGGTCGCCATGTAATGTCAATAGGGCTTCCCTAGAAGGGCGGTGTTTCCAACTTTCAATAGCAACTTTCAATAGTAAGTATCTATAGTAAGTGGGAGAAGGAAGTACGTCAGTATTTCCTACGGTCTCCTCCATTGGATTGAACCGTGAGATCCCTATGTTCTGCCTGCAAGGTGCCCAAGAGTGGTACCAATCCCTTTGAAGGGTCGTTTCATGGAAGATCAAACACCTCAGTCACCATTTATGGATAAAGAAACACAGGGCCATTCCCAACACTGACATACCCTTCAGATGCACTATTGTGGTCGTTCTGTGAATTCTAAAAATGGAGGGTCACACTTACGAGATTTGCTAAGGAGATAGTAAATCCAAACCAAAAACAATAACTAAGATGGTATAGGAATAAGAGTTATTCTGGTAATAACATTTAGTCAAGATTGTCTTGATTTAGTAAAGGAGTGGTCGACTGCTCTACGGTAGCGACCATTATGACTTACTAAAGTATCGTTGCAAGTAAATAGAGAGTTTGGGTACTTAATTTACTGCTAAATCTCTTAATTGGTTTAAATAGGTTAAAATCAGTTTCACTAATAGATTTACATTCTGTTTCAGCATGTCGAGTTCGTTTATACAGCTCCTATCACACGACAAATTAAATGGTGAAAATTATGGGGCATGGAAGTCGAACCTAAATACGATTTTGGTTCTTGACGACCTGAGATTTGTCTTAACGGAGGAGTGTCCTCCAGTTCCTGGTTCTAGTGCTTCACGAACTGTTCGTGAAGCATTCGATGGTTGGATAGAGCTAATGATAAAGACCGAGTCTACATCTTGGCAAGCATATCTGATGTTTTGGCCAAGAAGCACGAAGCTATGGTTTCCGCGAAGGAAATCATGTCTTCATTACAAGGGATGTTCGGACAACCGTCCACATCTCTTCGTCATGAAGCCTTCAAGAACATTTACAACTCTCACATGGTGGAGGGTACCTATGTTAGGGAACACGTCCTTAACATGATGGTCCATTTTAATGTGGCGGAGGTAAATGATGCTACCGTCGATGAAAATAGTCAAGTTTTTTAATCTTGGAATTTCTTCCGAAGAGTTTCCTTAATTTCAGGACCAATATGGTCATGAATAAGATTGAATACAATTTGACATCTCTTCTGAACGAGCTTCAAATTTACCAATCTCTGCATACTTCTAAAGGAAAGGAGAGGGAAGCAAATGTTGCTACTTCTATGAAATTCCAGAAGGAGTAAATCTGAACCCTCTACTGTGAGTAATAAGATTATTCACAAGAAGAAGAGAAGCACCAGGTAGGGAAAAAACCCTACTGTTGGCAAGGTCAAACCTTCACACAGTGAAAAGTGTTTTCATTGTGGTGAAGAAGGGCATTGGAAGCGCAACTGCCCAAAATACCTTGTTGAGAAACAGACGAAGAATGAAGGACAAGGTAAATGTGATTTATCTATAGTCTAAACATATCAAGTGGATTATGATAGTCATACCTGGATGTTGATTCAAGAACCACTAATTATGTTTGTTATTTTTTTTCAAGAAACTAGTTCTTGTCTGCCAGTTTCTTGTCGAAGATGCCTTATGAAGACGTCTTCGCAGTTTATACAGTGGGAGCTAGCTTGTTTGTAGTTGTTTGTATAGAAATAATTTCAAGTCTTGTAATTATTGTCTATAACTCAAGTTTGGTTTGAACACTTTGTGTATATAGTATCTTTTGTTTTAATAAATGAATAGTTCATTTTGCAAAAGATGTATGCTGTTGTGTTTTATAAAATTTGATAACAACTAACAGATTAAGATTTATTCTGTTTTATATTAGAAGCTTTAATATAAATTAACAATGGTTGTTAGTTTAGCTGGTTTTTCTCAAGTGTTGGGAAAGCCTAGAGGCAGTTGGAGGATTATGAGATAGCCCGCACCATTGTACTAACTTGTCATATGTCTCTAGTGATCATACTTGATGATGACTGTGAGTACATAGATAAAGACCAGTAACTCAAAGCCGTGAATCTTCAAGAGGTACATAGACCTAGTCTATGAGGTAAAAACCTCTGAGGCTTGACTTTCTGGCAAAGGGATTGTCCTAAAGAGAAGGAGTTAATTGTGTATTAACTTCATCTCTTGTTGTCAGATATAAGTTATATAGAATACTCGTATCCATTACCCTGTTCTATCTGATAGGATAAGGTTAATGGATATCAAGACTAACTATCTTGATAGAGTATCTATTAGTCTTAACTAGGGAGATTCATTATTCAAGATTAAGAGCAAATCGTTTGCGAGCTTCTTCAATCCATTTATGAATTGGAATAAGCATCTAAAATCCTGAATGATAAGGTGCAAGACTCTTCGATGAAGACCATAGGGGCAAGACTCTTCGATGAAATAAATAGCGACAAGAAAATTCATAGTCGTGTTCCTTCGCGCATGAAGAGGAAAATATTTGTTCTCATAAATACAGAAGCTCCTTGAAGGTGAAGAAAAATATCATCATTCTAACCAATCCTACAAACGAAGGATCTGATCAAGACCGTGATGAAGATAAGATCTTTTGAAATGTAATACTCCTTAACGTAAGAGTATAAACTACATGTTGCTCCTGGCCCGCACGAGCTTAAAAGGTGAACGAGCCACACAAAAAAAAATCATTCATTTGAACTACGTTATGACTTGATCCCTTCCATTCAAGGGTACGTAGGCAACTTAAAGAAAAAAACACTTTAAGTTCAGTCACAACAATAAAAAATCATCATGTATTGAAAAAAAAAAATGATGTTTGATTATTTTGTGTTTAGTAAAACAAATAAATTAATTAATTAAACTTGGGGATAAGGTTTGAAAGCATGTTTCAAGCTCGAATACACATGTACAAACAAAAAAGAAGAAGTTTGGATTTGCAACCAATTCGTCAAACATTGCTACATTGGGAATCAAGCATACATTCAACAAACTACCATCCAAATTTACATCCAAATTCCAAGTTCCAAATTTACATCCAAATTGCAAGTTCCAAATTACATTCCCAAGTTACCATCCAAATTACATTCCCCAAAGTACAACAAGTTCAAAATGCAACAAGTCTAAAGTACAACAAAGTCTAAATCACGTCCAAATCACACCAAATTCCAAGTCACAGCAAATTCCAAATCACAGCAAATTTCCAATCACAGCAAATTCCAAATCACAGCAAATTCCAAAAAAATTACAGCGACAGTCCAAAAAATTACAGCGACAGTCCAAAACATTATAGCGACAGTCCAAAAAAATTACAGTGATAGTCCAAATAATTACAGTCCAGATTTACGATAAAATAAAGGAGTACAAAATATACATGTAATCTCCAGATCGATAAAAGACCCGTGACTGATTGAGAATGACTGTAAAACCCGATCGATGTTGTCGTCGTTGCATCTCGCATCTCCAAGTCGCAGTTGCATCTCCAATCTCCAAGTCGTTGCTGCATCGCTGAATCTCCAAGTCACTGCTGCATCTCGTTGCATCTCCAAGTCGCTGCTGCATCTCCAATCTCCAAGTTCGTTGCGTTGCGCATCTCCAAGATCTCCAAGTTCGCTGCGCCGCGCATCTCCAAGTTTGCTGCGCCGCGCATCTCCAAGTTTGCTGCGCCGCGCATCTCCAAGTTCGATGCGCTGCGTCGCTGCATCTCCAAGTTCGTTGCGCTGCGCATCTCCAAGTTTCACTACATTATCTCCTAGTCGATTCTTCTCCAAGTTCGTTGCGTTGCGCATTTCCAAGTTTCCAAGTTCGCTCTGCGCTGCGCATCTCTAAGTTCTGCGCTGCTGCGCATCTCCAAGTTCTGCGCATCTCATCTCCAAGTTCCGCGCTGCTCATCTCCAAGTTCTGCGCTGCTGTGCATCTCTAAGTTCTGCGTTGCTGCGCATCTCATCTTCAAGTTCGCCCTACGCTGCTGCGCATCTCATCTCCAAGTTCGCTCTGCGCTGCGCATCTCCAAGTTCTGCGACGCTGCGCATCTCATCTCCAAGTTCGTTGCGTTGCTGCGCATCTCATCTCCAAGTTCGTTGCGCATCTCATCTTCAAGTTCGCTCTGCGCTGTTGCGCATCTCATCTCCAAGTTCGCTTTGCCTGTTGCGCATCTCATCTCCAAGTTCGCTCTGCCTGCTGCGCATCTCATCTCCAAGTTCGCTCTGCCTGTTGCGCATCTCATCTCCAAGTTTGCCCTGCGCTGCTGCGCATCTCATCTCCAAGTTCGCTCTGCGCTACTACGCATCTCATCTCCAAGTTCGCTTTGCCTGCTGCGCATCTCATCTCCAAGTTTGCTCTGCCTGCTGCGTATTCTTTATAGTCATCAGAGTCCATATAGGTTTCTTTTTTAAAGAAGCTCAAGTTTTGAGCTCGCCGAAATGTTCGGTGCAAGTTCAAACTCGTTCTAGGCGATACAAAGAGAAGGTCGAAGAGAAATTGGCCGAATTGTTCGGGGAGCAAGCTTGTCCAAGGCGGTACGAAGAGTTCGGAGTCTGCTCAAGACTTAGCTTGTTGTTCAATGTTACGTCTCCAAAAGTGACTATTTTAGGGACTTATTTGCTATAGAATGGTGTACACTCTTAAGCGTTTTTGATGGAATTGAGTCTAAACATGTGCTTATATATGAGAATTTATAGAATGTAGCTAAATCAGGACTTATGTGTAAAAGGAAGGAAAAAGAATAAAAAAAAAAGCTAAAGAGTTGAAATTTCCATATTGCAGAAACATTGCGAAAACATTGCTGTCTCAGCAATGTTTTAAGTGAAAATTGTTAAGTTGTCTAACCGTTTGCCATTTTGTTACGATCTTTCAGCAGCCCATTTTTTCTCCTGCTGCCACGTGGAGGGTCGTCGTTCAGAATGGATGGTTCTCCTTGGCCGAATCGTACCTGCAAAACACTATAAAAGGAGGTCAAGGGGAAGGACAGAAACAAGCTTGGAAGCGTAGAACTCCCAACTCAACGTATTTTCTGCTCTTTTCTCTCTTCCGTTTGTTGGCGTGAAGGATCCAGTTGTTGGCATCGATAGTCTGAGAGGAATAAGAGAAGATCCTTCTTCTCTTCTGATTGGATTCATCCCCAAACAAAGCTCCCTTCTCTCTTCATCCGAGGCGCTTGCGGCGAGGGTTCACGCGCACGATTTACTTGCTTTCTGCTACTTTCTGTTATGTTTTCGTCTCTGCTTCTTGTCATTTACTTCTATTTGCTGCTGCATTTCAATTCGTCTTCAATCATTTAGTCTTTTCTGTTTCGTAATCGTGGCACACTAAGTTTTAAATCTTACGCAATAGAAGAATTATTCGACTACTTCGCAACTCTCTTTACTGCTTTCTCTTTTCTTTTGCTGTCTTTAGAATTCTGTTAAGCATGTTTAAACAAGCAAGTCTTTCCAGTCCATCATCATCCATGAGTAACTAAACCACATAAAGGTCTGCTAATGATGAATCTATAGGTAGAAATACGTGACTCAGCATGTAGGATAGCTCAAACGCATTGAATGTATGTAAGCTTCATCCCACGGGCAATTTCGATTGGCCATCCATTTTGTCCAAAGAACTCCTAACCTCTGGAAGGAGTAAGAGTTCAGAGTCGTCCATTCATGCTAGCCTTTCATGGTAGCCAGAAAACGACCTAGGAATAGGCGTTTTCCTAACACAAGTCTTTAGCTTGCTTATAAAAATAGATGCTTAAGCCTTACTTGGACATGAGTAAACTAAAGGATCTAATGCATGAAATCGAGAGATACATGAGAATGAGTTAAATTGATGCATGATGAGTTGATCTACTGCTGCAGAATCGTATGAAAAAGCCTATAGAGGAGTCGTTAGTAGCTCTTGTTTCCACACTTTACCCTTAAAACGTTGTTAGTACCATTGCGAGAAAATTGCTGTCTGCGCAATTTTCTTAGTTTAAATTTTGCCTTAGCCATTTTTTTCAGCTTTCTGTTTTGCAATTTTATTGCTAGAAAATTGCTTTCTCCGCAATTCTTTTCCCTCTACATTCAAGTTAACTTCTTTACTTGTCTTTGTTTATGCTTTCATATCTCGCACGTTCTTTAATAGTTAGGCACATTAATCCCAATTCTACCCCATTTAAACCACCATTTCTAATTTAACATCTCACTTCGCTAGTAACTAAGAATAAATCTCTGTGGGAAATCGAATGAAAAAATACTTATTACTTGCTACAAGACCATGTATGCTTGCATGTTCTGAGTGCTCTTCCATTGCATTTTAATTTACACATTGAGCACGCAACAAGTTTTTGGCGCCGCTGCCGGGGATTTTGTTTAGTAAACACGAAGTTTGTTAAGTTAGAAAAAAAAAACATTAATATCTATTGGAGCTAATCTTCTTTCATTTCCTTTACAGGTACTATCAAGCTAATTTATGAATGAGTTTCCAAACCTCAACTCGCACAGAGAGAAACTTTGCAGGTGGAAAACGTATGTGTACGACAAGGTAAATGAATACGCTGCAGAACTTAATTGGAGGACGAGTTTGCCCACAACTGTTTGAAGAATTTTATCAGCCATGTGCTTATTGTGGGGATAATCATAACTTGGAAAATTGCCCAACATTGAATTATCAAGAGAGGCAATATCACAAAGCTATGACAACCATTATTCGTACATGTGTGAACATGATCAGTGGCAACTCTCAAATAATCCTTGGGAAGAGCATGTGCAAATTGCTCATTATGAAGAGTTCCCCCAACATGAAGACTATCAACATTATGCCCCAACTCCAAATGAAGAATTATCACCCACTTTGGAGGCGCTATGGATAGAATTCATGGAAAGGAATGATGCATCCATGAGGAGAGTGGATGTGCAATTAGCCCAGCTCACAAATGACTTACAAGATCTACTTGCTATAGCAAAATCACCACCACCATGCCCTCTGATGTTCAATTTTTATGATAATGAATCCTTTGTTACCTTCGAATCTGAGAAGAGTGATCCAATGGAATCTCCATATGAAATGGTGGAGTTGGTGAAAGTTGAGAAAAATGAAATTGTGCTGGATGAGGCCAAAGAGACTAATGCGCTGCTTGAGGAACAAAAATTTGAAATATCTGATGATGCAGCAAGCTTCTCCACCAATGAAAGAGCTAAGCCGTTATGTCTCGACGCTACGACGATTTAAATCGGCTGTAATGACGATTTTCAGCCATTATGTTTTGGTTTTTCATCTTCTTCCTCTCGGCTTTTCTCTATTTTTCATCATAGCTCCGCCATTTGTGGCATGTTTTGGAGCTTTCAAGTTGTATTAGCTTAAAGACGACTTCCATGGCTTCCCTTGGAGCGGTGATGACAACCCGTTCCATGGTTGGCTAAGGTTAGGTGAACGGTTTGGGATAAATTTGAGGGATTATTGTTAGACTTTTTATGCTTTGATAATCCATGCTTAGTTTACAAATTGGTGGCTGATTTGTATGCATTTATCATTCTTGCTTCACCCTATGCATATGTTAGATTTCGCCGATTGACACTCGTGTTTTCTAGCATTTTGTTATCGTTAAAGAGTAGCGATGTCGTGCCTCTCACTATTCGACTAGTAACACAGATTGATAAAACTAAACCGGAGTATCGAGTCATGCATGATGGTTGTTGTTTGCATACAGCGTTTGCGGGCAATCAGTTACCAATTAGATTATGTGATCGAATGTCTGTCGCGGTTTGCTAGTGTTGGGTTTTATGTCCTAAAACTCGTGGTTTGTAAACTGTTATGTTTGTAAATATTCTATTTAGAATAAAGAGTTATTAGTTTTATTCAGTAAAAGAGTTTACTGGAATAAAGTGAAACGTGTTTGGTTTAACCTATACCAATGACCAACATCCTTGGCTGAATATGAGTACTTGAGCTTCATGTATGACATGATTGTGGATCAGGCTCAAGTAGTCAGTCAAAACGGTCTATAGTATACGGATAAGGCTGGGTACCTTATCCTGGTAACACTATTGGATGCGGCTCACTTTGTATTGTACAGAACGATGTGATCCGAATCGTTCCACATGGAGATGTGAGAAGTGAGGGCGTCCTGTGTAAAGAGTTTACACAAGATCGAACCGCGTATTAAGTCGCTCTCTCTTTATAACTCCGTTTACTGATGAGACCGACTTATACATATTGATGGCCTAGGTAACTCGATCTCAATCATGAGCTCGCTAAGAACTCCTGCTTATTCGATAATATCCTTTGACTTGCACAGGTGAGAGTGGCCCATAAGCGCCGACTCAATAAGCCTACCATCTTGGGGATAAAGTCGAATAGGTAGCTGGGGACATAGTATAGCAAGATTGGAGTTCACTCCTAACCCGCTCTTCAGGGTTAGTAGATAGGTTGTTCCCTTAATAGCTGACTCCGTGGCTTGAACAATGAGCGCTCACATTCTCATGTGATGAGAGGGTTTATTGATCTGTTGGTTGGACCACAGATCTATTGTTCATTAGAGGTGTCAGTGGTACTTAAGGAACAAGACGTAATGCATGGGTTAAACGGTTTAAATGACCCAGCTGTGATTACGAACAACCTGTGAAGGGTCGACTTGCCAGTGACGGTTATATCAGAGGACATAATATATCTACAGTGAGGAGAGTGCAACCCTCGGACTATAGTGGAGTCTCCGGGGGTTAACGAAAGTTGATTGATTCGGGTTAAAAGAGTTTTGACCGAATAATCTCGTATCGTTGGAGCTCATGATCTGTAGGTCCTTTCGGTTCTCCTGGCTAGCTCGGATAACGTCGTGCAACAGTATAAGAGAAAATTAAAAGAAAAAGAATTTGAATTGTTCAAATTCGGTTTATGGAAGAGGATGGACATATTTAAATATGATTTAAATATAGACATATTTAAATGTGATTTAAATATGGAATTGATCTAAAACATGAATAGGATTCATGTACAAAAAAGTCGGTTTTCGGAAAACCGGGTTTAGCCATATTATTTAATTAATATTTGATATTGATTTAAATAATATTAATTAATTAAAAAGTTTAATTAATTAAATATATATATATATATTATTTATTAAAATGTTTAATAAATAAAATATTTATTATTATTTAATATTAATTGTGAATTAATTTTATTTATAATAATAATATATATATATATATATATGTGGTGGTACTTTGCATGCTTGCCAAATGGCTAAACTTAGCTTAATTGAGTGGGTTTTTGGGTAGGTGAATTGATATTGAAAAACTTAAGTTTTTCAAGTCATTTTTGCTTATGTGTTCTTCGTAAGCAAAAAAAAAAAAAAGCCAAAAAACCTCTCATCAGTTTCCTTTCTTCTTCCATTCTTCTTCTTATTTTCTTTTTGTTTCGAAGTCCCACAACTCCATTGCGCGGCGCCGAGGATAGCGGGACTACCTGGGGTTGTCCTCGAGGCGTTCGTGAGAAGAGGTCGGAAGAGATCGTGACGAGGAACGGCCGGCGGACTTGAAGAATTTGGAGCTACAAGGGTATGTATTTCTAATTTCTTAATTCCGTCTTTTGAGCATGTTTTCTATTTGTTAAATTGATGAAATTAGAGTATAATCGGTCCGAAATCGCTTTCCGCTGCGCAAGTCGCTCCATCAATTGGTATCAGAGCGATTTTGTGATTAACTCAATTTGCATCAATTTAAGTTGGTGGGTATTTTTTTTTAGAAATTGTTTCTGATTGGATGTCTAAAGTGAATATCGATTTTGGCATAGTTTCTATTTGAATTTCATTATTTGTAATTGCCCGAGAATGTATGGGCTTTAATGCGTGCTGAAGAGTCTGTATTTTTAGAGTCATTAGAGTCCATATAGGTTTCTTTGTGAAAGAAACTTGAGTTTGGAACTCGCCGAAATGTTCGGTATAAGTTCAAACTCGTTCTAGGCAATACGAGGAGAAATTCGAAGAGAAATTGGCCGAAGCGTTCGGGGAAGCAAGCTGGTCAAAGGCGGTGCGAAGAGTTCGAAGTCCGCTGAAAACTTAGCTTGTTGATCAAGCTTGTAATAAAATAGTTATTGCTTGCTAAATGCCAAAATCGATCCACTTTAGTGTTTTTAATTATTTATGCATTGCGAATGTATGTTTTAATTAAAATCCATGTTTGTATGTGCATATCGTATGCCATATAGATTTAAAATCCCACCATAGGAAGCATGCTCCATGCATTGGTATTATGTTATAAGTGTTATAATTTATAGTATGCATATTTGGGACTTCATGAGTATTAATATAAGTGTTATATTAATTCATGAATTAGATGTTGTTAATTTAATAGAATAATTGATATAAGTGTTATATTAATTATGAAATTAAATATACAACATAGATTGCCTTGGTTTTATGCATATTGTAGGTTATAAGTGTTATAATGTATAGAATGCATGTTTAATTCATGAGTATTAATATAAGTGTTATATTAATTCATGAATTAGTTGTTGTTTGCTTAATAGAATAATTGATATAAGTGTTATATTAATTATGAAATTAAACATTCATTTTTAGATGCATATTGTATGTTATAATTGTTATAATGTATAAGATGCATGCTTAATTCATAATAATTGATATAAGTGTTATATTAATTTATGAATTAGGAGTTGTATATTTAAGAGCATAATTGATATAAGTGTTATATTGATTATGAAGTTAAATATTCAACTTGTCATGCCTTAGCGAATGTATGTTTGAGAAGCATATAGAAGTTGTTGTAGAAAGTCTAGTTTTGCAAGTGTTGTAAAAATGACTTAGACTTTTAAAATCTATAACAAAGAAAAGCATGTTCATTTAAGGTTAAATGATTCGATCAATTTCATTAGATGAATAGGTCGTTATCTCGTAAATGCTAAGGTTATGAGAAACTCACCCGGTGAAATCCTGTTCGAGGTTGGAGGTATTTAAGGTGACGGTTTACGGAACACCTCCTACCTGGGGACGATCCGGTACTTGAGTAAAGTTAACCAGGCTTTATGAGCATGCGTGAGAGGTGTGAGGTTAGTAAAGAGTTTATAACCTAGACATCTCAGGTAAATAGTTTGCCTAGACTTAAGGTTTTATTTACTTAGCCAGATAAAACCTGAGTAGTTTACCCTAAAACTGTCCATGATGCTTAGTAGATGTGTTGAGAAGGAATATATGATATATCCCTCTCCTGCTACGCACTCTGTATAGTTCACAACGTGAGAATTTTGCTCGGCCTCGTGTTGCTAATGTGGCAACCCCCTTAGGATGGTATTTGCAACTTTCAATAGCAAGGTGAATGGAGTAAGTATCTATAGTAAGTGGGAGAAGGAAGTACGTCAGTACATCCTATGGTCTCCTCCATTGGATTGAACCGTGAGATTCCCATGTTCCGCCTGCAAGGTGCCCTTGGTGGCACCAATCCCTTAGGAGGGCCGTTTCATGGGAGTTGAACAAGTCAATCACCATTTATGGATAAAGAAACATAGGGTCATTCCCAACTCTGACATTCCCTTAGGTTGCACTGTTGGGGCCGTCCTGTGCGTTCTAAAAATGGAGGGTCACATTTACGAGATTTGCTAAGGAGTTAGTAAATCTTGACCAAAAACGATAACTAAGATGTTATAGGAATATGAGTTATTCTGGAGTTAGCATTTAGTCAAAAATGTCTTGGTTTAGTGAAGGAGTGCTCGTTTACCCTTAGGTAGCGATCATTCTAACTCACTAAAGTATCGTTGCATGTAAATAAAGAGTTTGGGTACTTTATTTGCTGTTAAACCTCTTAATTGGTTTAAATAAGTTAAAACCGTTTCACTAATAGTTTTACATTCTTTTTCAGCATGTCGAGCTCTTTTATACAGTTGTTAGCTCACGACAAATTAACCGGTGAAAATTTTGGGACGTGGAAGTCGAACCTTAATGCTGGTTCTTCTCAAGTGTTGAGAAAGCTTCGATGCAGTGGGAGAATTATGAGATAATCCGGCCCGCTGTATTAGTGTGTTTTATGACTCTAGGTATCATGCTTGATGATGACAGTGAGCTCATAAACAAGAACCAGTGGCTCCAAGCCTTGGATCTTCAAGGGGTTTACAGACCAAGTCTATGAGGTGAAAACCTGTTACGTCTCCAAAAGTGACTAATTTAGGACTTGTTTGCTATAGAAAGATGTGCACTCTTAGGTGTTTTTGGTAGGATTTAGCTTAAACTCGTGCTTATATATGAGAATTAGAAGAATAAAGCTAAATTAGGACTTATATGCAAAAGGAAAGAAAAAGAACCAAAAACGAAGTTAAAGGATTGAAAATTGCACATTGCTGAAGCATTGCGGAAACATTGCTAAAACCGCAATGTTTTAAGTGAAATCCGTAAGTTGTCTAACCATTTTCTGTTTTGTTCCGATCTTTCAGGGATCCATTCTTTCTCCTGCAGCCACGTAGAAGTACGACGTTGAGAATGGATGGTCCTCCTTGGCCCAATCGTACCTGCAGAACACTATAAAAGGAGGTCAAGATGGAAGGTTGAAACACACTCGAACGACGTAGACTTCCAGTTCTACGCAGTCTTTTCCACTCTTTTTCTCTCTTCCGTCTGTTGGTTTGTAAGGTTCAGCTGTTGGAGTCGACAATCTGATAGGAAGGAGAGAAGATTTATCTTCTCTTCTGATTAGATTCATCCAAGCAAGGCTTCCTTTCACCCTTCAGCCAAGGCGTTCGCAACGAGAAGATCACGCACAGATTTAATTGCTTTCTGCTTTAGCTTTCTGTTTCCTTTGTTGTTTGTTGTCATTTCCCTTTCGTTAGCTACTCTGTTTCATTTCGTTGCTGTCTGTTTAGTTTTAGCTTTGCAAAGACATCATTTGTTTAGTTCAAACGCTGGTTAATCAAAGCACAATTTCATCACTTCGCAAGTTCTTTACCTTCTCTGCTTAACGTTTTTGCCTTCTGTTCTGTCTTTAATATTCTTCTAAGCATGTCTTCTTCATCTACTCTTTCCATTCCATCTGCATCCATGGGTAACTAAACCACATAAGGGTATGCTAATGACAAATCTATAGGTAGAAACACGTGAATCAAGCATGTAGGATAGCTCTCGAATGCATTGAATGTATGTAAGCTTCATCCCACGGGCAATTTCGATTGGCCATCCATTTTGTCCAAAGAACTCCTAACCTCTGGAAGGAGTAAGAGTTCAGAGTCATACACTCATGCTAGCCTCTCAAGGTAGCCAGAAAACGACCTAGGAATAGGCGTTTTCCTAGTACAAATCACAACTTACTGTTTTAACAAGATGCTTAAGACCTTACTTGGACATGAGTAAACTAAAGGATCTAATGCATGAAATCGGAAGATACATGAGAATGAGTTAGTTTGATGCATGATGAGTTGATCTAATGCTTGAGAATCGTGTGATAAAGCCTATAGAGGAGTCGTTAGTAGCCCTTGTTTCCACACTTTACACTTAATTCGCTGTTAGTAACATTGCTAAATAATTGATGTTTCCGCAATTCCTTTAGTTGAAATTTTGCCTTAGTCATTTTTCTCTTCATTTGTTATTCTCTTCTCTTTACATTCAAGTTTATTATTTACTTGCACTTGTTTATGCTTTCATCCTTTTCACATTCCTTAGTAATTAGGCACCTTAAAACCAAATCTACCTCATTTAATCCACCCATTCTCACTTAACAAAACACTTCGCTAGTAACTAAGAATAAATCTCTGTGGGAAATCGAATGAAAAAATACTTATTACTTGCTACAAGATCATGTATGCTTGCATGTTCTGAGTGCTCTATCATTGCATATTTCTTTTAAACATTGAGCACGCAACAAAACCTCTAAGACTTGACTTTCTGACAAAGGGACTGTCCTGAAGAGAAGAGGTTAATTGTATATTAACTTCATCTCTTGTTGTCAGATGTAAGTTATATAGTATACTCGTATCCATTGCCCTGTTCTATCTGATAGGATAAGGTAAATGGATATCAAGACTAGCTATCTTGATAGAGTATCTATTAGTCTCAACCAGGGAGATATTTTTTTCAGGATTAAGAGCAAATCGTTTGCAAGCTTCTTCAATCCATTTATGAATTGGAATAAGCATCTATATTCTGATTTATAAGGTTTGTTTTATCAAATCTTATGGTTTTGAACATTACATTGATAAAACTTGTTAGACAAATGTTTAATCAATGTTAAAGCTTTCATAATATATTCCCGTAATTTTGTCCTAATCATTGAGAATGATGTAGGATTTATTACTGACTTTTAGCATAAACTAGCGACCCACTCCCAAATAGTTGATCTGGAGGAAGACTTTGTTTGTTCTAAGGATTCAGCTTGATCTGAGTCGTAAGAACAAATCGCTAGTGTTGTCACTAAAATCTTTTATTGACAAGTTGTTGTCAATATTCGATGGTCTATGGAAATGATTTCCTAAGACACCTCAAGTGTTGAGGATACGAGATACACCCAAGTGCATTTACATATTGGAGCTCAAGTGTATCTTTTGAGATACATGACCCGATATGTGCTATGCAGTGGGAGTGGCAAAGAGATTTTCTTAACTTAATAAAAATTTCTCTAATGTTCAGGTTGTCGAGACCCGCCAAAATAACATTTATAAATCCGATACAACAGAGCTTTGCAGCTAGTGGTAGTCGGGTGTCGAACCACAAGGAACCTAAGTTATTTTCTCTTAATTAACTTCTATTTGGTTTTAATAAAACTCCAATTAAAACAGTAAAATAAAGGGGGGAAACGCTAACGGAGAATTTAATGTAAAACAGAAAAATAGCTAACGGAAAAATAAAATAAAATGCGAGAAAAATAAATGCAAGGAAAATAAACGGAACACGTGCTCCTAATTTGAGTGTCGGGATTGGTTGTTGATGTGGTTCGGATCATAGACACAAAATATACTTAGCCGGTTTTTGTTAACACTCACACACATTAAAAGACCCAATTAAAACAAGTGCTCCCATGCTTTAATTAGAACTAATAATCCCAATTAATTAGAAAAGAGGTGACGACTCTAGACTATGCTTCGCTAATAATTCTAACTTAGGGGCGATCGCTCTCCCAAATTAGGATTAGTCGCGAGCGACGGGTATTCATGCGACGAGCCCATTGATGAAATCTCTAACAATGGGACTCGATTTTATTCAATCTCTATATTTTATCAACAACCCAAACAAATGTGGCCACATTTAATTCAGAATGCTATATTAAATTACTCAAAACATGAAGTGCGATCGCTAAGTCATGAATCTTTAATCTAACCAACACACAATTAACTAAACGGGTGTCAATCATTAAGAAAATCATGCTGGACATTAAGATCGATGCTAGAGATGAATTGAATGCTAGAACAAGCCAAGAAAATGATAAAAAGAACAGATCTCACCTAATACATCAACAACACAAACCCTAAACCCAAATTAGAGCACTTACCTTAGTTGCCCGTTGTGAAAATCAAGAGAAATCAACAAGATAATGTATTAGAATGGGTAATAAATGTGTTTTGGCTCAAGATTTGAGCTCTACAAAGAAAGGGGGCGGAAAAATTGAGAGAGAATGGGAAAGAATGGGAAAGAATGACCTAAAAACAGCAAAAACGGAGTTAAATACCCATTTCTGCGTCAGACTAGCGCCTAGGCGCCATAAGTCAGCGCCTAGGCGCCGCGGGGGCGCGCGCACAGAATCGAGACAGCGCCTAGGCGCCATAAGTCAGCGCCTAGGCGCTGAGCCCTCTGGAAAAATTACAAAATTGGGAATTTCTTGACTTTTAAGGACGGGCTTCAGGACTTTAGATGACGGTTATTTTGCGTCAGGGAAAGGGCTGCGCGCGCGGGCGAGGCGAGGCGTGGGCGAGCGGCGCGCGCGGACACGGGCGAGCGGTCGAGCGGCGCGCGCGGGTGGCCTACGATGACGGGCGCTCGGGCGCTGAGGCGGGCGAGCGACGCGCGCGGGCGTCGGCGGTCTGGGCGCGGGCGAGGCGAGGCGGCGCGCGCGGGCGCGCGCGCGGACTTTCAATGACGGGCGGGGAGCGCGCGCGGGGAGCGCGCGCGGGCGTGCGGCGCGGGCGTGCGGCGCGGGCGTGGGCGGTCTGGGCGCGCGGGTGCGCGCGGGCGTGGGCGTGTGGCGCGCGCGGGCGTGGGCGCTGGGGCGCTGCTGGTGCTTGGCGCCTGGGCGCTGACCTCTCGGGTCTAAACCCCATTTTGGGTCGTTTTTGCTCCCGAACTCCGTTTGGCCTATCTTTTTGACCCGAACACTTCCCGAAACCTCTTAAATGACCGATTTAGCCCTGAAATTCATAATTGGACTTCCCGAGCTCTTCGCCACGAAAACACCTATAAAAAGGCAATTTAACTAAATTAAGCATGGCATTTAGCTAGATTTGAGGCTATAATTATAGCTCTATTTTAGAGCTATCAAAATACCCCCCACCTGAATCTTGCTAGTCCTCGAGCAAGGAAAACTTAGATTTATCTCATAGAAATAAGCATGCATGCTGACGACTCAAATCTCAATACTTGCAAAAACAAGATAATCATGCTAACGGAAAACAATCAAGCATATGCATAAATTGTGAATATTTCAAAATATTAACTCCTATTCCCTACGTGTGTGTGTGATTAGCGCCTCCTATCCTAGTTTCCATAGACCCGGAACCACCTTAATCGATCCTAATACTCATCTTCCCCCTACTTCTGGCAATGAGAACAGTCTAATGGCTTTTCAATGTCGGAAAGAATAACAAAACAAAAGGCCTAACTATTTTTTTTTTCTTTTCTTTTCTTGAGAGCCTAACACGTCAAGCTTTTAGTTCGCTTCACGTTTTTAAGGACTAGTGCTCACTTCTGTTAGTTGCCTTTTCATGCAGTGGCAACCGTGGGTTACACGATCGCCCCTGGTTACACGGGCAACACAAGAAGGAGGAGCACCTCATAATATATTACAAACATGCTCTTTACTCTCAATGATTTTTTTTTTTTTAAATAGGCATATAGCTTCGCTAAATCAAATGATTCGTTATAAATTCTAACACATCAAGCCTCCCTAAAGGTACCTTTCGGGGTGACAACAAGTTTTCAGACCAAATAAAATTATTCTAAGCCTACAGAACTAAGAGTAAGAGGTCTACGTGCTCAGTGAATGTAGGGGAATATTCGAAAAAATTTTAAAATATGCTCAAACTATGCATACATTCTCATAGCTTTCTCGCAATGCACAATTATGGAGTATTTACAAACAAATCACAGAAAGTCCTCATCGGACAACATGCATTCAGATTCCTAAACATCTCAAAATCAGAGTACGACATGCTCAAGAACTACAACGAAGTCCGAATATACATTCTACCCCCCACCTAAAAGATTGCATTGTCCTCAATGCATCTAATCCCACAGATAAACAATGATAACGGCAAAAATTAAAGGGAACAGAAACCTCCCCTGAATTTTTGCGGGATCGGTGAGTAGGGATGCGCAACCTCGTCTTTAAAAATAAATCCGAAATGCAGTTCATCTCTCGCTTATTACCTAAGAAAGCAAGAAAAAACTAAGATAGGAAAACAAAAACTAAAAGTAAATACAGAAATTGAAATACTCATGGGTTGCCTCCCAAGAAGCGCAAATTTTTAACGTCGTTATGCTCGACGTGTCCTCCACTCTGTCAGGGTACGTAAAAATTCTCGTACTTCTTCGGCCCCTTCTTCCTTGAATCAACAAAACCTGCTAAGAGAAGCAAGCTCTTCGACTTTTGGAGGCAGCCGGACAGAGTTGTTATTTTTTTGGTATTTTTGATATATGGAAAAATAAAAGACTCAACAGACTCAAACAAAATAAAAGCAGACTCAACTGACTCAACAAAAATAAAAGACTCGACCAAAGGAGGGATCACATCAAAATTCTCAAGGCAACCAACATCAACAGAAGCACAGATGGAAGGGGGCATGCAAGATAAATCTCCTATAATACATATATTATCACAAGATAAAGCAGAAGGAGATAAATTCTCTAGAGGCACAATTGCCACATCCTCATCCATCACAACAACATTTTTAGCACAGGTTGGTTCTACAGCATCCATGAAAAGACTTCCTAAAATATTCTCATTTACAGACAGATGCTCGAGCTCACTAGTGCATGAATCCTCAAATAAATTTTCGATACAAAATTCATGCTCTAAGTCAAAATCTACAGGTGGAGATATACTTACCTTGTAAAATTCTCTGAGATCTTCTTCATCACTAGGGGATGCGAAAAATTCTTCCCGAGTATACCACCTCGAAGAAGTCTCAGCTCCACTCCTTAGCTCGCTCGCATCACTAGTCTCTTCAGGATGCTCCTCGAAGTCAAGCTCATCCTCCTCGGCCTCACCGTTCTTGCCTCTGCATGCCAGAAATTCCTCGAATCCTTCTTCAACATCGGGGTACATCTCCTCAATGGTATGCTCAACTGGATGATCTTCCTCACCCTCCAATTCCTTCGCTGGATTGAGCAAGCGGTTAACTTGCTCACTCGTTCTTCCCAATACAGCCTGAGTCTCTAACTGAGACTGGCGAGATTCCTGCGAAAATTGAAGAGTGCTATTAACTAATTTATTAACCATTTGTTCCAGTGACATACCTTGGAAAGGATTCTGAGAAGCTTCTTCAGCTTCATGACTTGAAGCTCGTCCCCAATAATCTCGTGGAAAATCTGCCATGTTAAAACAAGAAGACACAAGAAAAGAAAAATATTTTTGTGGTTTTTAAGCAAATAAAATTTAACTAAGAGAATCTAATTGGTTCCCCGGCAGCGGCGCCAATTTTGGCAAAGAGATTTTCTTAACTTAATAAAAATTTCTCTAATGTTCAGGTTGTCGAGACCCGCCAAAATAACATTTATAAATCCGATACAACAGAGCTTTGCAGCTAGTGGTAGTCGGGTGTCGAACCACAAGGAACCTAAGTTATTTTCTCTTAATTAACTTCTATTTGGTTTTAATAAAACTCCAATTAAAACAGTAAAATAAAGGGGGGAAACGCTAACGGAGAATTTAATGTAAAACAGAAAAATAGCTAACGGAAAAATAAAATAAAATGCGAGAAAAATAAATGCAAGGAAAATAAACGGAACACGTGCTCCTAATTTGAGTGTCGGGATTGGTTGTTGATGTGGTTCGGATCATAGACACAAAATATACTTAGCCGGTTTTTGTTAACACTCACACACATTAAAAGACCCAATTAAAACAAGTGCTCCCATGCTTTAATTAGAACTAATAATCCCAATTAATTAGAAAAGAGGTGACGACTCTAGACTATGCTTCGCTAATAATTCTAACTTAGGGGCGATCGCTCTCCCAAATTAGGATTAGTCGCGAGCGACGGGTATTCATGCGACGAGCCCATTGATGAAATCTCTAACAATGGGACTCGATTTTATTCAATCTCTATATTTTATCAACAACCCAAACAAATGTGGCCACATTTAATTCAGAATGCTATATTAAATTACTCAAAACATGAAGTGCGATCGCTAAGTCATGAATCTTTAATCTAACCAACACACAATTAACTAAACGGGTGTCAATCATTAAGAAAATCATGCTGGACATTAAGATCGATGCTAGAGATGAATTGAATGCTAGAACAAGCCAAGAAAATGATAAAAAGAACAGATTTCACCTAATACATCAACAACACAAACCCTAAACCCAAATTAGAGCACTTACCTTAGTTGCCCGTTGTGAAAATCAAGAGAAATCAACAAGATAATGTATTAGAATGGGTAATAAATGTGTTTTGGCTCAAGATTTGAGCTCTACAAAGAAAGGGGGCGGAAAAATTGAGAGAGAATGGGAAAGAATGGGAAAGAATGACCTAAAAACAGCAAAAACGGAGTTAAATACCCATTTCTGCGTCAGACTAGCGCCTAGGCGCCATAAGTCAGCGCCTAGGCGCCGCGGGGGCGCGCGCACAGAATCGAGACAGCGCCTAGGCGCCATAAGTCAGCGCCTAGGCGCTGAGCCCTCTGGAAAAATTACAAAATTGGGAATTTCTTGACTTTTAAGGACGGGCTTCAGGACTTTAGATGACGGTTATTTTGCGTCAGGGAAAGGGCTGCGCGCGCGGGCGAGGCGAGGCGTGGGCGAGCGGCGCGCGCGGACACGGGCGAGCGGTCGAGCGGCGCGCGCGGGTGGCCTACGATGACGGGCGCTCGGGCGCTGAGGCGGGCGAGCGACGCGCGCGGGCGTCGGCGGTCTGGGCGCGGGCGAGGCGAGGCGGCGCGCGCGGGCGCGCGCGCGGACTTTCAATGACGGGCGGGGAGCGCGCGCGGGGAGCGCGCGCGGGCGTGCGGCGCGGGCGTGGGCGGTCTGGGCGCGCGGGTGCGCGCGGGCGTGGGCGTGTGGCGCGCGCGGGCGTGGGCGCTGGGGCGCTGCTGGTGCTTGGCGCCTGGGCGCTGGGCGCCGGCGCCTGGGCGCTGACCTCTCGGGTCTAAACCCCATTTTGGGTCGTTTTTGCTCCCGAACTCCGTTTGGCCTATCTTTTTGACCCGAACACTTCCCGAAACCTCTTAAATGACCGATTTAGCCCTGAAATTCATAATTGGACTTCCCGAGCTCTTCGCCACGAAAACACCTATAAAAAGGCAATTTAACTAAATTAAGCATGGCATTTAGCTAGATTTGAGGCTATAATTATAGCTCTATTTTAGAGCTATCAGGGAGCTGTCAGAAGTTATTAATCCAATTGGATTGGATTTCGGTTAAAGTTTTGTCCTTGTACTTAGAGGAGTATAATACAAGAGTTGTATTGCTGATTCCTCGTTGATAGCTAAATCTATTTGCAGCTTGTGAAGCAGCAATAGGTTTATAAGTTGAGCTCGCAGATAGTGCTATGAGGAGATGTGATGGTCACATGGAAAGCCTCGTAGTACTTCATGCTGATTAGTTTACTAAGTCTCTCATGGCTAAAGTGTTTGAGAGACACCTAGAAGAGTCTAGGGCTCCGAGTTGCTAGAGAGGACAGTGGGAGAAAACTTCATGATATATGATATATTAGTTTTCTCCACCTAACATGTACACCACGAACGTTTAAGTCCAAGTGGGAGTTTGTTGGGTTTTATGTCCTAAAACTCGTGGTTTGTAAACTGTTATGTTTGTAAATATTCTATTTAGAATAAAGAGTTATTAGTTTTATTCAGTAAAAGAGTTTACTGGAATAAAGTGAAACGTGTTTGGTTTAACCTATACCAATGACCAACACCCTTGGCTGAATATGAGTACTTGAGCTTCATGTATGACATGATTGTGGATAAGGCTCAAGTAGTCAGTCAAAACGGTCTATAGAATACGGATAAGGCTGGGTACCTTATCCTGGTAACACTATTGGATGCAGCTCACTTTGTATTGTACAGAACGATGTGATCCGAATCGTTCCACATGGAGATGTGAGAAGTGAGGGCATCCTGTGTAAAGAGTTTACACAAGATCGAACCGCGTATTAAGTCGCTCTCTCTTTATAACTCCGTTTACTGATGAGACCGACTTATACATATTGATGGCCTAGGTAACTCGATCTCAATCCTGAGCTCGCTATGAACTCCTGCTTATTCGATAGTATCCTTTGACTTGCACGGGTGAGAGTGGCCCATAAGCGCCGACTCAATAAGCCTACCATCTTGGGGATAAAGTCGAATAGGTAGCTGGGGACATAGTATAGCAAGATTGGAGTTCACTCCTAACCCGCTCTTCAGGGTTAGTAGATAGGTTGTTCCCTTAATAGCTGACTCCGTGGCTTGAACAATGAGCGCTCACATTCTCATGTGATGAGAGGGTTTATTGATTTGTTGGTTGGACCACAGATCTATTGTTCATTAGAGGTGTCAGTGGTACTTAAGGAACAACACGTAATGCAGGGGTTAAACGGTTTAAATGACCCAGCTGTGATTACGAACAACCTGTGAAGGGTCGACTTGCCAGTGACGGTTATATCAGGGGACATAATATATCTACAGTGAGAAGAGTGCAACCCTCGAACTATAGTGGAGTCTCCGGGGGTTAACGAAAGTTGATTGATTCGGGTTAAAAGAGTTTTGACCGAATAATCTCGTATCGTTGGAGCTCATGATCTGTAGGTCCTTTAGGTTCTCCTGGCTAGCTCGGATAACGTCGTGCAACAGTATAAGAGAAAATTAAAAGAAAAAGAATTTGAATTGTTCAAATTCGGTTTATGAAAGAGGATGAACATATTTAAATATGATTTAAATATAGACATATTTAAATGTGATTTAAATATGGACATATTTAAATGTGATTTAAATATGGAATTGATCTAAAACATGAATAGTATTCATGTGCAAAAAAGTCGATTTTCGGAAAATCGGGTTTAGCCATATTATTTAATTAATATTTGATATTGATTTAAATAATATTAATTAATTAAAAAGTTTAATTAATTAAATATATATATATATATTATTTATTAAAATGTTTAATAAATAAAATATTTATTATTATTTAAAATTAATTGTGAATTAATTTTATTTATATTAATAATATATATATATATATATATATATATGTGGTGGTACTTTGCATGCTTGCCAAATGGCTAAACTTAGCTTAATTGAGTGGGTTTTTGGGTAGTTGAATTGATATTGAAAAACTTAAGTTTTTCAAGTCATTTTTGCTTCTGTGTTCTTCGTAAGCAAAAAAAAAAAAAAGCCAAAAAACCTCTCATCAGTTTCCTTTCTTCTTCCATTCTTCTTCTTCTTTTCTTTTTGTTTCGGAGTCCCACAACTCCGTTGCGCAGCGCCGAGGATAGCGGGACTACCTGGGGTGGTCCTCGAGGCGTTCGTGAGAAGAGGTCGGAAGAGATCGTGACGAGGAACGGCCGACGGACTTGAAGAATTTGGAGCTACAAGGGTATGTATTTCTAATTTCTTAATTCCGTCTTTTGAGCATGTTTTCTATTTGTTAAATTGATGAAATTAGAGTATCATCGGTCCGAAATCGCTTTCCGCTGCGCATGTCGCTCCATCAGCTAGTGACTATCTAGAGTCAATTTGGGGTTGATCACCCTAATGCAATTTTAGATAATGTTTAATTAGAACTGTGTGGTCTAATTAATTTCTATGGAGCCGGTTACCTTGGGGCTTCTCGGGTAATCAACCGTGTGTATTACAAACTGCTCGCCTTAGATTTGCATTAAATGATAAGCTGAAATTGTCTAACAAATAAATCCTGAAAATCCCCAAACCGTGCACTCGTCTCTCTCTTTCTTTTATTCTTCCGTTAGCGTTTAATTATCTTGTTTGCATGCTTACACATCCCCCCGTTACAAAAAACCCAATCAATTAATTAATTTCAATTTTAATTTAATTTCAGTCATAACCTTTTCCTTGGATCGACCCTGTTACCATTGGCTGCAAAGCTATTGATAATAGGCTTATAAATTGTATTTTGGCGGGTCTCGACAACTCGAATTTGGACTATCCCAAAAGTAGATCTACCAAAATTTGCGCCGTTGTCGGGGAGAAGGCAAAAATTTGATTGAAATTATGATTGAATTTGATTTTGGTTGATTGATGGTGTGCTGAAATTTTTTTATGTTTGTAGTTGTATGTTTAAATTTTTGTTTGTGTATGACCCGTTCTTCTGAGATTAGCTGATTGCAGTTTATACCTGAAATCGAAAGAGAAGAGCGGCGGTTGAGGAGAGAAGCCCGCGAGGGGCAGAGACTGCCAGAGGAAGAAGGCAATCCCTTCTTGTTTGAGGAGATGGCGCAAGGAGAGGTGCCGAGGACGCTGAAACAGCTGGCAGCGCCAGATTTGAACTTGCAACCCCTGTGTATCAACTACCCCGTGGTAGCAAGTAACTTTGAATTAAAGTCAGGTTTAATTCACCAGTTGCCTTCTTTTCATGGCAATGCACGGGAGGACGCGAACAAGCACTTAATGGAGTTTTACTGCGTCTGCGCGGGGATGAAGCCCGCGGGAGTCACGGAGGAGCAGCTGAATATGAGGGCATTCCCCTTCACGCTCAAGGACAAAGCCAAGGATTGGCTTTATTATCTGCCCTCCGGCTCGATTACAACGTGGCAGGACATGAAGAGGGTTTTTCTCGAGAAATACTTCCCTGCGTCCTTGGCCACGACACTGAGAAAAAGAATTTATGGGATCACTCAGGACGTGGGTGAGTCCCTGCACGAGTACTGGGAACGCTTTGGGCGCCTGTGCGCAAGCTTCCCGCATCATCAGATTGCCGATCAACTTCTGATACAGTATTTTTATGAGGGGATGACGCCCCACGATCGGCAGATGATAGACGCAGCGAACGGTGGGGCTCTAATCGACAAGACCCCAGTTGAGGCCAAACAGCTTATCGCGAACATGGCAACCAACTCGCAGCAGTTTGGTATTCGAGGGCAGGGGCAAGTCCACAGTGTGACCCAGAGCCATGAGATGATTGAGATGAAGGCCCAGGTGGCCGAAATCGGAAATATGTTGAAAAAGATTGTTGGAGAAAACCACGAGGCGGAGGAGGTGAACGCAATCGGGGGGTATGCTTCCAACCCGAGGAAGTATGATCCGTATTCGAATACTTACAACCCCGGTTGGCGCGATCACCCCAACTTCAGCTATGGGAACAGGGAAGGACAACCACGCTTCCAAGGCCAGTCTCACAATAGGCCTAACACTTCCACCCAAGCTCAAGCCTCGAGCTCCTCCAGCTCATTGGAAGAAATGGTCAGAACCATTGTCACGACTACCAGCCAGTTTCAAAAAGAAGCTCGAGAAGAGCTAAACTCCCACAAGGCCGAGCTGCAAAACTTAAACAAGCAGCTGACACAAATGGCGGTGTCGATTAGAAAAATCGAGAGCAAGAGCTCAGGGAAGCTTCCTTCCCAAACCACGGTCAACTCATGTGAGAACATGAGTGCTATCCAGCTAAGGAGTGGAAAATCACTTTCCCCCAGAGCCGTGAAGGAAGCCAAGGACAGCCTGAACGAGTCCGCCCCGACTGCTCCCGAGAATCTGAATGAGAAAAAAGAAGAAATCAGTGTGCAAGAGGAAGTTGCAAGAGCACCCTTCCCTAGTAGGCTTGCGAAGCCTACTTTGGAGACCGAAGATGAGAAGGTCCTTCGTACCTTCCAGAAGGTGATGGTAAACATCCCGCTCCTTGAGGCAGTGAGCCAAGTGCCAAAATATGTCAAATTCCTCAAGAGCTGGTGCACGAAGAAGAGGAAGTCCAGAGGGACTGAGAAGAAAAAGGAGAAGGTTTCCGCGATCCTCCCAGGTACGTTGCCCGCCAAGTGCAACGACCAAGGTACCTTTACTATCCCTTGCATGATAGGTAGTAAAGTAGTAAAAAATGCCATGCTTGACTTAGGAGCTTTTGTGAACGTTATGTCTTATGCTTTATTTCTTGAACTGAACTTAAATGAACTGCATGAGTGTAACGTGGTCGTTCAGTTAGCTAACGGGTCGACTATATGTCCTAGAGGGAAGGTCGAGGATGTTCTCGTCAGGGTAGGAGATATGATGTTCCCTGCTGATTTTCTGGTTCTTGATATGAATGAAAAATCGTTGCATGCTTCGTCCTCTATGCTGTTAGGACGCCCTTTTCTTAAGACCGCTAGGGTCAAAATCGATGTGTTTAAGGGTGTCGTTTCCTTAGAGTTTGATGATACAATGCATGAATTTTCATTATTTGAAAAGAAATCTGTGGAGAATGACTCATGTGTTGAGTATGATGAGAATGGGAGTCTTACCTCGCGCTTGAGGGATGATTCTCATGTCTCGGTAAAAAATTCTGATTTAAATTTGTTAAAAATGAATGCTGTTTTTTGCACTAACAAAAATGATATTCATGTGCTCGAGGCACGAAGAGTGCAAAAAGTTTTGAATGTTGATCGCAGGTGTAGTGTGGAGGAGGACAAGACTGGAACGTCCCTCGCACTATCGGAATACGGATGAGTCTTTGGAGAGAATTCAGTCGAGCAAACGACTTTAAAAATTCTGCGCTTCTCGGAGGCACCCGAGCGATGAACTGTTATTTCTGTTTTTAGTTTAGTTGCTGTTTTTTGTTGTTAATTAGTTTAGTTTAGACTTACGTAGGTTGCTATTTTTTTTTTTTTAGGAATCGAGGAAGAAGGGAATTTTTGGGCTTCGATGATGAGCGCGCCGCTTCCTTACCCTCGCCAGCTTCACATAGAGTCAGGGAAGTGTAGATTCTCTTTCCCTTTTACTTTGTGTATCTGACTGAGTGGCATTGAAGACAATGCCAACTTTTGAAGTTGGGGGTGGAGTTGGAGTTATGGATAAGCATGTGTAGTCGGTTGAGCAGTGCTATTTTGATATTGAAGTGCTTGGGACTCTGTTTACTGCTTTCTAATGATGATAATCTAGGAAATGCATGTTGGAAATCTGAGCACGTACATAATCTAGTTTTTGCATGAGTTTTGCATTTATTAGGTTCATGTCAAAAAATTTAAAATTTTTCCTATTGCTCCCTTGCATCTATCGAGCACTTAGCAACCTCATCCTAGATTCCGTAGGCTTAGTCAATTGCATGTAGCGTTAATTCTCGTTGTCACCCCGAAAGGCACTCTTAGGTAGCTTGTTGCATGAGAGTTAGCGGTAGATTAATCGAGTTAGCTTATGCTAAGCCTGAAGTAAAAAAAAAAATAGAAAAGCATGTTGGTTAGAAAATTCTCTCGAGGCGCTCCTCCTTCTTATTAGTGCACTTAAGAAGTGAGCGTTAGTCCTTAAAAACGTGAAGTTTATGCATGAATTTGACGTGTTAGGCAACTCGAGGTTGGAAAGAAAAAGAGAATAAATTGTTTGGTTCAAAGAACCTTAATAAAAGGGTACAAAGTAATCGTGAAAAGAAAAAGAAAGAGAAAATATTTAGGTCTCTTAGTTTGCTTCTCTCTCTCGTGTAAGTCAAGTGTAGACTGTTCTTAAACGCTAGAAGTAGGGGGAAAACAGGATGATGTGTTGCATGTGGTTTTTCCTGGCTTATGTGAGTTTAGGATTGGTTGTCTAGCACACACGCACGTTAGGGGGCAATAGTTAATTTTCGATATGTTCGTAGTAAATGCATGCACGAATTGCTTTCATGATTATGTTGTGTTCAAATTTGTGAAATGCATGGAGATTTGAGTTAGTAGCATGTAGACGTGTCCTTAGAGTCAATTTTCTTATTAGCCTTGCTCGAGGACTAGCAAGATTCAAGTTGGGGGTGTTTGATAACTCCATTTTGGAGCTATTAAATACTTCCTAAGTATAGCTAAAGTCCGCATTTAAATGTTTAATTTATCTCGTTTGTAGGAGAAATGCGGCAAAGAGCTCGTGCATCCATTAGACCCGTTTCAGAGCTAAAAGTGGAGCTTTAACGCCCCGGGAGTGCATCGGGAAAGGGCAAGTCGATCCAAGAAGAAACGGACCAAAATTGCCTTGGAGAGGCAATTTTTCCAGCCCCAAACCCGAGAGCTAGCGTCGAGCAATAGCGTCGAGACGCTAGCTCGACGCTGCCGAAGCGTCGAGACCCTGCTGCGGCGTCGAGACGCTCCAGAGGAGGCGCGCGCAAGGAATTATCGGGCCAGCGTCGAGACGCTCGCCTAGCGTCTCGACGCCATCGCGAGGCGCGCGCGGATCACTTAGGGCGTAGCGTCGCGACGCTGCCCTAGCGTCTCGACGCTACGACGATTTAAATCGGCTGTAATGACGATTTTTCAGCCATTATGTTTTGGTTTTTCATCTTCTTCCTCTCGGCTTTTCTCTATTTTTCATCATAGCTCCGCCATTTGTGGCATGTTTTGGAGCTTTCAAGTTGTATTAGCTTAAAGACGACTTCCATGGCTTCCCTTGGATCGGTGATGACAACCCGTTCCATGGTTGGCTAAGGTTAGGTGAACGGTTTGGGATAAATTTGAGGGATTATTGTTAGACTTTTTATGCTTTGATAATCCATGCTTAGTTTACAAATTGGTGGCTGATTTGTATGCATTTATCATTCTTGCTTCACCCTATGCATATGTTAGATTTCGCCGATTGACACTCGTGTTTTCTAGCATTTTGTTATCGTTAAAGAGTAGCGATGTCGTGCCTCTCACTATTCGACTAGTAACACAGATTGATAAAACTAAACCGGAGTATCGAGTCATGCATGATGGTTGTTGGTTGCATACAACGTTTGCGGGCAATCAGTTAGCAATTAGATTACGTGATCGAATGTCTGTCGCGGTTTGCTAGTGACTATCTAGAGTCAATTTGGGGCTGATCACCCTAATGCAATTTTAGATAATGTTTAATTAGAACTGTATGGTCTAATTAATTTCTATGGAGCCGGTTACCTTGGGGCTTCTCGGGTAATCGACCGTGTGTATTACAAACTGCTCGCCTTAGATTTGCATTAAATGATAAGCTGAAATTGTCTAACAAATAAATCCCGAAAATCCCCAAACCGTGCACTCGTCTCTCTCTTTCTTTTATTCTTCCGTTAGCGTTTAATTATCTTGTTTGCATGCTTACACATCCCCCCGTTACAAAAAACCCAATCAATTAATTAATTTCAATTTTAATTTAATTTCAGTCATAACCTTCTCCTTGGATCGACCCTGTTACCACTGGCTGCAAAGCTATGGATAATAGGCTTATAAATTGTATTTTGGCGGGTCTCGACAACCCGAATTTGGACTACCCCAAAAGTAGATCTACCACCTCCCCTGTCATTTTGAGCATGATCTGTAGGTTCTTTAGGGTCTTCTGGTTAGCTCAGATAAAGCAGTGAAGCATTTCTATAGGTAGGAATTTGGAGGAACCCATATTCGGGTTTGTTGATCGAGGTTCGTTATATTTAAATATGATTTAAATATACATTCAGGGGAAGATGTATTTAAATATGATTTAAATACATGACCGGAGAAAAATATGAATAAAGATTCATATTTGAAAAGTCGATTTTCGGAAAACCGAGGCCTCGTTTATTATTTAATTAATATTTGATATTAAATTAAATAATAAATTTATTAATTAAAAATGTTTTAATTAATATAAATTATTATTTAGAATTATAATTAGAATTATAATTTAAGTTAATGAGATTTTTGCATCATCGACATGTGTATTTCCATTAACTTTTGGCTTAGTGCACTTTTGGGTTGTCAATTTGACAATTCCAATTCTCTCACTAGAATAAAAAAACTCTTCCTTTCTCTCTCTAACTTCATCTTCCCCGAAGTTTTCCTCAAGTGTTGATGAAGAACTTCATGTTTGGGTTGAAGAAAAGCATGAGATTTGAGGAGCATGGAGTTGAAATTCATGAAGGGTTCTTGAGAAGAAAGTGAAAGGTATGAAGTGTTCATTCTTTTCTCCTTCAAGTTGATCTTCAATTGGTTTAAGACTCAAGAGAATTTTGAGCTTTGGGGTTCATGAATTGTTCATGAATAACCAAGAACTACATGGAGTTTTCTTATCTCCTTCCTCCTCCCTCTCAACTCACCCCCTTTGCTAAAGAGAGTCCCAAAATTCCGCTTCTAAGCTCGAGAATAGCTGGGACTCCTCTAAGGGTGGTCCTCGACGTGTTCGTGCAGCGCTTGTGACCGGAGGAGAGGTAGAGGACGAGGGGGCAGTAGAGGAGCTGAGGTAGACGAGAAGACAAACACTATAAAAGGTAAGTTTTTCCCTTCTTTCGCTCTTATGGTAAATTTACCGGTCGGTATTACCGGTGAATCCTTATCGGTTGAAGTTCAAAGCGTTTGAATTTACCGGCCAAGTTCTCTTCGGTAGAAAATATACCGGTGTATATGTGATATATACCGATGCATTTTCTTGTTTTTTACCGGCTTGAGATTTATTGGTCGGTATACCAGTAAATTCTAATACTTTTTACCGGTGTGGCCTTACCGGTTTATTTTCAAGAGTTGAAAATTTACCGGTCGGGCCTTCCTCGGTTTGAAATATACTGGAGTATATGTGATATATACCAGTGCATATTTCAGAGTTTTTACCGGTCGGTAAATGTGTTTACCGATTGGTTTTTTGGGCAGAATGGAAATTTTCAAAAAGTTTGATTATTTCTCTCTCCCGGTTTGTTGCTCATTGATTGCTGAAGATCCTCAGCCAGTTTTAGGCTATTTTCGTTGCGCCTCTAGTTGTGTCAGGACTTCGGTTCCATCAATTGGTATCAGAGCATGCTTTAAGCTCTCAACTTGGAACAAATTGAGTTCCCGAGGTGGTTTATTTTGATTTCTCTGCTTGAGTTGCTGAAGTGTATTTAGTTTTGGCATACCTCTTTACTTTTGTTCTTTATTTTGGTTTGTAATTGGCCTAAGTATTAACGCTTAATGTTTGGCAAAGCGTTTGTAATTCATTTACGTCCTTAGAGTCCTTAGGCTGTTGCTGAGCTGATTTGAAGAAGGTACAAAAGAGTTGTCGAGCTTGGAGAAGTTCGAAGTGTTCGAAAAGCTTCAAGGAACCCAGCTTGGGGTAAAACAAGCTTTGTAATAGTTAGATTGCTTGTTTGATGCCAAAGTTGAATCACTTTAGTGTGTTTAATTTACTTATGCATGTGATGTATGTTTTAAATTAACATGCTCTTGCTTGTGCATAAAGTATGTCATGTAGATTTCAAATCCCACATTAGGAAGCATGCATCATGCATATCGTATGTTATAAGTGTTATAATGTATAGGATGCATGCTTAATTCATGAGATTCAATATAAGAGTTATATTGATTATGAATTAGGAGTTGTATATTTAAGAGCATAATCGATATAAGTGTTATATTGATTATGAAGTTAAATATTCAACTTGCCATGCCTTAGTGATGCATGTTTGAGAAGCATGTAGAGTTTGTTGTAGAAAGTCTAAGTTTTGCAAGCGTTGTAAAATTGGATAGACTTGTAAAGGCTATAAGAAAGACAAAGGCATGCTCACATAGGGTTGAACGATTTGGTCTTTTCATTAGATGAATAGGTCGATATCTCGTAAATGCTAAGGTTATGAGAAACTCTCCCGGGGAAATCCTGTCTAGGTTGGAGGATTTTGAATTGACGGATCACCTTCTACCTGGGGACTATCCGGTTCTTGAGTAAAGTTAACCCGACTTTATGAGCATGCATTAGTGGTGTTAGGATAATAAAACTTGTTTATACCCTAGACATCTCAGGTAAAGTGTTTGCCTAAACTTACGGTTTTATTGTCTTAGCCGAATAAAGCCTGAGTAGTTTACCCTAAACACCGTCCACGATGCTTAGTAGATGTGTTGAAGAAGAAATATATGATATATCCCTCTCTTGCTACGCACTCCCTGATAGTTCACAACGTGAGAATTTTTCTCGGCCTCGTGTTGTCAATATAGGGCAACCCCCCACGAGTGGTATTTGCAACTTTCAATAGCATGGTGAATGGAGTAAGTATCTATAGTAAGTGGGAGAAGGAAGTGCGCCAGTACTTCCTGCGGTCTCCTCCATTGGGTTGAACCGAGAGATTCCATGTTTCGCCTGCTCGGTGCCCACAAGTGGTACCAATCCCTTCGGAGGGCGGGGCATGGAAGTCGGACACCTCAATCACCATTTATGGATAGAGAAACACAGGGCCATTCCCAACTCTGACATTCCCTACGGTTGCACTGTTGGGGCCGCCCTGCGCATTCTAAAAATGGAGGGTCACACTTACGGGATTTGCTAAGGAGTTAGTAAATCCAGACCAAAAACGATAACTAAAATGCTATAGGAATATGAGTTATTCTGGTGATAGCATTTAGTCAAGAATGTCTTGATTTAGTAAAGGAGTGCTCACCTACCCTACGGTAGGGACCATTCTGACTTACTAAAGTATCGTTGCTTGTGAATAAAGAGTTTGGGTCCTTTATTTGCAGCTAAACCTCTCAATTGGTTTAAATAGGTTAAAACTGTTTCACTAATAGATTTACATTCTTTTCAGCGTGTCGAGTTCTTTTATTAACTTCTAAGCTCACGACAACTTAACCAGTAAAAACCACGAAACCTAGAAGTCGAACTAGAATATGATTCTTGTTCGCAACGACTTTAGGTTTGTCTTAATAGAGGATTGTCCTCTCCTTTCTAACTCGAGTGCAATTCGAATAGTTCGAATAGCATACGATTGTTGGATTAGGGCTTATATGAAAGTCCTTGAATATGACCAAGGTAAAGTCTACAAACAATGGAAAGTGTTTTCATTGTGTTGTATATGGACATTGCTTATGCAATTGCCCAAATACCTTGTTGAGAAACAGGTTGAGAAAGAACGACAATGTAAAAGTGTTTTACTGTTTGTCGAGACAAGTTTAGTGGAATATGATTATCATTCCTGGAATTTTGATTCAGGATCCACTAACCTAGTCTATTCTTTTATTCAGGAAGTCAGTTCCTGATAGCCATTTTCTCAAAGTGAGAATGACTTGTGAAGACATCGTCACAATTATTCAAGTGGGAGCTTTTATATAGTTGTTGAATAGAGATAATCTCATTTTACTTGTAAAATGTAATTATTATCTATTTTTCTTGTTTATTTGAACAGTTATATACAGTATCTTTTGTTTGGATAAAGAACGGTTCTTTTAGCAAAAGAGGTATATTAGTTGTTCTATTAAACTAGATAACAATTGATATGTGTTAAGACTAACAGTAAAGAGAAAGCTATTTTTTGATTAGCAATGGTTGTTGGTCAGGCTGGTTCTTCTCAAGAGTTGAGAATGCGTTGATGCAGTGGGAGGGATGTGAGACATCTCAATCCACTACATTGAGCAGAGATAAGGACCAGTGGCTCGAAGCCATGAATCTCGAAATGGAGTAGTTGTATTTCTATTTCGGTCTGGGATCTTGTAGACCAACCAGATAGTGAAAGACCTATTGGTTTTCTTTTGGATCTATAAGTGGATGAGATCTAGCCAGTAAAGGTGAAAACCTTTTAGGCTTAACTTTCAGGCAAAGGGTTCTTCCCAAAGGGAAGGGGTTTATTGGGTATATACTTCTTCTCTTGTTTCCAAGTGGAAGTTATTTAGTAGACTCTTGTCCATTGCTTCTTTTATGCGCATAGGAGAAGGCAATGGGTGCCAAGACAGTTTTTCAGAATGTTGATCTTCTGAATCACTATCTTGAGAAGAGTTACTAAAAGGCTCAACCAGAAGGATTCGTTTAATCAGTGCATGTAGCTTTCGAAAGATGTTTCTGTAGTTGCTTTCCTAATCATTGTGAATGATGTAGGATTCTCTTCTGATATTTTGTCTCAATCATCTTCTATTAACATGGTGTTGTTAATATTAGCAATGTGTTGTTAAAATTAACAAGTTTTTGTCAATAATTGATGATGAATTCCGAATGAAAGGTATGGTACTTTTCAGGTTAGGAATTCAGTAGTCTGTGGAAATCGTTTTCTAAGACGTCTCAATAGTTGAGATTATGAGACACTATCCTTGTGCATTTATATATCGGTGGTCAGATGTATTCCTTTGTGGATACATGAACCGATATGTTTTATGAAGTGGGAGCAGTCAGAAGCGTTGGTCCAATTGGTTTTAGTCAATTGGATTTTGGTTAAAGTGTTGTCCACACTTAGGAAAAGTAGGATACAAGTGTTGTATTGCTAATTCCTCAGTGGGAGCTAAATTTGTTGCAGCTTGTGAAGCAGCAAATGTTTATAAGTTGAGCTCAGGGTAAGTGTTCCGAGGAGATGTGATGGTCACATGGTTAGCCTCACAACACTTCATGCTGAATTGTTTACTTAGTCTCTCACGGCTAAAGTGTTCGAGAGATACCTAAAGAGTTTAGGGATCTGAGTTGTTGAACAGGACAGTAGGAGAAAACCTGGATATGTGATATCTTAGTTTTCTCAACCAGCATGTACACCACGGACGTTTTAGTCCAAGTGGGAGTTTGTTGGGTTTTATGTTCTAAAACTCGTGGTCAGTAAACAGTTATGTTTGTAATCTCTCTATTTAGCAATAAAGAGTTATTGAGTTTTATTCAGTAAAAGAGTTTACTGGAATAAAGTGAAATGTGTTTGGTTTATCCTATACCAATACTTAACACCCTTGGCGTAGTGTGAGTATTTGAACCTCATGTGTGACATGATTGTGGATCAGGTTCAAGTATACTACCAAAATGGTCTATAGTATACGGATAATGTTGGGTACCTTATCCTGATAACACTATTGGATGTGACTCGCTTTGTATTGTACAAAACGATGTGATCCGAATCGTTTCACATGGTGATGTGAGGAGCGAGGGCGTCCTGTGCAATGAGTTTGCATAAGACTGAACCGCGAAAAAGTCGCTCTCTCTTTATAACGCCGTTTACTGATGAGACCGACTACAATAGTGTTACCAGGATAAGGTACCCAGCCTTATCCGTATACTATAGACCGTTTTGACTGACTACTTGAGCCTGATCCACAATCATGTCATACATGAGGCTCAAGCACTCATATTCAGCCATGGGTGTTGGTCAATGGTATAGGTTAACCTACGTTTCACTTTATTCCAGTAAACTCTTTTACTGAATAAAATTAATAACTCTTTATTCTAAATAGAATATTTACAAACATAACAGTTTACAAACTACGAGTTTTAGGACATAAAACCCAACAACAACGTACTCCATCCACTCATAAAGTTCATTTCCATAACCTCGAGCCTTACTCTTTCGAGACGTGTCGACCCCTGACCATTTACACCCAGAGCCTCAACACTTCTCTACAGAACTCGACGTTCGAGCCTTGACCATTTATACCCAAGGCCTCGATGACTCCGCAATGTATTGACCCTTGACCATTTATACCCAAGGCCTCAATACTTGCCTCAAGACTCATCACACTGACCCTCGACCATTTATACATGAGGCCTCAATGCTCCTCTTATACAACATTGGCGTATCGACCCTCGACCACTTATACCCGAGGCCTCGATACTCAATAGTGACATATCAGCCCCCGACCATTTATACCCGAGGCTCTGATATTCACTCACTTGTCTTAAACAACATTAGCACTCGACCATTTACACCCGAGACCCTAATGTTCACTTCACTTGCTTTAGCTCAATATTAGTCCTCGACAATTTATACCCGAGACTCTAACATTCACTTCACTTTCCTTTATTACAACGTCAGCCCTTGACTCTTTATACCTGAGGCTCAAACATCACCTCCTGTCACAACTCCACGGTCCTCTGACCCTATTTAACACATACTTGATTCACATCTCAGATATGCACAAAATAAACATGACTCCTAGACCATGTTCAATGTCAATAGTAAACAACACGTCACCAAATACAAAGTATGCTTTCAACATAAACATAACATTATCATGCATCTCATGCAATCTCAGCATCACCACAGCATGCTCAACTTAATCACAATACACACAACAATTCAACATGTCTTACACCAGAACAATAGCACATACATCCATAATCTCATCACCAGATCAATCTATTCATAATACAACTCAAGTAAAACATGTTAAACACTCAGATGTGCTTAGTCTTATCAGAGAGTTCACATATTGTACACAAGCATGCTAAGCACTCAGATGTGCTTAGTCTTATCTGAGACGCAACAACAAAATTTACAATTGAAATAATCCATAATATAAAGTAATCACTAAAATATGTGTGCTAACAAACAATAAATAACAAACACACTCCAGAAGTAAGAACTACTTACCAAAACGTTCCAAGCACTCCTAAACTATTCGAAAGGCACCCAAAATCTCCCTTAAACTTAGTCAAACGCTTCGCAGTCGATTAGAATCGAGTTTCACCGAACATAATTGAATGCTTGTCGGTTGGTGTTCGACAGGGTCTGAAACTACAACGGACAGATTACACACATTAGAAACTAAGCTACAACACCTAAAAGACATTGAAGGAGGTTTAAGGCTCGAAGTTACCTACTGAACCTTACCAAAATGGCTCGACACCTAGCTGGTTGGTCATCGACGGAGCCCAAACCTACAGATTTGGAGTTGTTAGGGGATGGGTAAACCAAATTCAACGTTGATTAGGCTTGGGTCATTGGCGAAACTTATCGAAATAAGAAATCGTCATCGATTTGATTTCCGAAATACGAGGATGAAAAAGACAGCCGCTAGTTGGGTTCAAAAGAGCTTAATACTATCAATACGAACCCATTAGAAGATGGACGTTCATGATAAAAACTTAAAGGACAAGGGTTAGAGATACTTCTCACCATAAAGGGGGAAAACGTCGCTGGAAATCGTCGGAATTTGTCACTTAATTGTCTGGTCGTGTCCACTGCACCCCACCGTCTTACGCTGAAACTCGAGAACGAGAAGGGGGAACGACCTGGAGTGTCGCTCGTCGGAGGAGAAATCCGAGATTGCAAGTGTCGCGCCGCCACAGATTTGGGCGCGTAGCTACGTTGGGTTGTTGCGGGCTTCGCCGGAAAATGCCCATCGCACGTAGATGCCGTGAGGGAGTAGGAACGCCAATGAAATAGCGACGCCTCCTGGAGATGAAGGATCGTTGTCGAATGTCTTCGCGCCGTCGTCTACAACGCCGAAGTTCGTCGCAAATGGGAAGGTTGTCTGAACGCCTCGCCCATGAGTCGTGGTTGGCTAAACGAAAGCGAAATGAAGTCTTCGCCGCTCGCCGAAGATCTGAAGCATCGTCATTCGCCGAACGTCGTCGAAGGGAGAGAGAAGGTCGAAGATAGGGGCGTGCGGCTACGTGAAGGAGAAGATTGAGAGGTGGGCATCATCAATTCATGAGGGGGAAGAGAAATTTAGGATCTTTTCTTTTTCTGTTTTAACTTTTCATTTAATCCAACCCCAACCCTTAAGTTGTTATGAACAAATTAAATACCCATTTTATTTTCCATGTACTTAACTTTTAATTCCAAAACTCCTCTTCTTTTCCAAAACTTATAGGCATTCAATTTATCTAACTTGAGGGACTAAAACTGGAATTCTAATATTCCAAATTAGAACTCGTGGACAAAGAAGTCAAATTATTCTAAAATTAACGGAAGAAAAGATTAAAGGCATGACTCATTCAGATTAACTAATTTAGAAATGCGGGGCGTTACATCTGACCTTCAATATGTAAATGCATATGGGTGAGTCTCATATCCTCAACATTTGAGGTGTCTTATGAAACCATTTCCATAGACCATCGAATATTGACAACACTTTGTCAATACAAGATTTTTAGAGACAATACTAGCAATTTGTTCTTACGATTCAGATCAACCTGAATCCTTAGAACAAATTAAGCCTACTTCCAAATCAACTATTTGAGAATGGGTCGCTAGTTTATGCTAATTTCTCAGAAGTAAATCCTACATCATACTCAATGATAAGGATATAAACTACGAAAACAGATTACGAAAGCTACAAAATCGATTAAACCCTTGTCATACAAGGTTAATCAAACTATTGTTCAAAGCCATAAGATTTGATCACCGTATCAAACCTTATAGTTCAGGATTTAGATGTTAATTCCAATTCATAAATGAATCGAATAAGCTCACAAATAATTTGCTCTTTGTCCTCGAAGTATGAATCTTACTGGTTGAGACTTATAGATACTCAGATCAAGATCGCGAGTCTTGACATCCACTTGCCTTATTCTATGAAAATAGAACATGGCAATGGATAAGAGTCATCTATTTAACTTACATCTGGTAACAAGAGAAAGAGTGAATACCCAATAAACCCCTTCTCTTCGGGACAGTCCCTTTGCTAGAAAGTCAAGCTATAAAGGTTTTCACCTTAGAGGCTTGGTCTCATTACAACTTAAAGATTCATGGCTTTGAGCCATCTGGCCTTGTCTACATGATCTATTACCTAGAGTAACGAATCCTCAATGTCATCATCGAATATGACAACTCTGAGTTTAAGATAAGCCAACACAGCGGACCAGGTTGTCCTACATCCCTCCAACTGCATTGAGGCTTTCTCAACTGTTGAGAAGCACCAGTTTGATCAACAACCATTGTTGAATTAATTATAGCTTTCTCATTACTCTGTAAGTCTTAACACGCAAGTTGTTTTCGAGTTTAATAGAACACACCAGTATATATCTTTTGTGAAATGAGCTGTTCATTATAAGACCAAAAGATATAATCTACAAGTGTTCAGTTTAAACCAGAAATATGGAAAACAATTACATACAATGAAATTATCTCTATACAACAACTACAAAGGCTCCCACTTGTTCAGCTGCGACGATGTCTTCACAAGTCATCTCGTGTCGAGAAACCGGGTATCAGGAACTATTTTCCTGAAAAGAAAAACAAACATATTTAGTGGTTCCTGAAGACATCCAGGTATGACATTCGTATTCCACTAAACTTGTTTAGAAAAATAAATCACATTTATCTTGTCGTTCTTTCTCAGCCTGTTTCTCAGCAAGGTATTTGGGGCAGTTGGGCTTCCCATGCCCATCATCATTACAATGGAAACACTTTCCTTTGTCTTAAAACTTTGCCTTGCGAACAACAAGGGCTTTGCATTTCCTCCTATTTTTCTTCTTCTTTTGAATAATCTTATTACTCACAGAAGTGGATTCAGACTTACTCCCTGACGCAGACCCCTTGTGGAATTTCTTAGAAGTGACAACATTTGCCTCATTCTCTTTTCCCTTAGAGGTGCGCAAAGACTGATAAGTCTGAAGCTCATTTAAGAGAGAAGTCAAGTTTTATTCTATCTTATTCATCACCATATTGGATCTGAAATTAAGGAAAGTTTTGGGAAGAGATTCCAAGATGAAACTAACTTGGCTTTCCTCATCGATGGAAACACCGTTTACTTCCGCCGCATTAAAGTGGACCATCAAGTTAAGGACATGTTCCCTAACAGAGGTACCCTCCACCATGACGACGAGTGTCCAAACATCCCTTGTAATGAAGACATGATTTCCTTCGCGGAAACCATAACCTTATGCCTCTTGGCCAAAACATCTTGCATGCTTGCCAAGATATAGACTCTGGCTTTATCATTAGCCCTAATCCATCCATCGTATGCCTCTCGAACACTTCGAGATGCATTCGAGCCAGGAGTGGGAGGACATTCCTCCTTTAAGATAAATCTCAGGTCGTCAAGAACCAGAATCGTATTCAAGTTCGAATTCCAGGTCCCGTGACTCCTCTCCGGTCAATTTGTCGTGAGCTAACAACTGTATAAATGAGCTCGACATGCTGAAAAGAATGTAAGTCTATTAGTGAAACGGTTTTAACCTATTTAAACCAATTAAAAGGTTTAGCAGCAAATAAAGTACCCAAACTGTTTATTCACTTGCAACGATACTTTAGTAAGTCAGAATGGTCGCTACCGTAGGGTAGTCAAACACTTCTTTACTAAATCAAGACAATCTTGACTAAATGCTATTACTAGAATAACTCATATTCTTATAGCATCTTAGTTATCGTTTTTGGTCTGGATTTACTAACTCTTTAGCAAATCCCGTAAGTGTGACCCTCCATTTTTAGAATTCACAAGACGACCCCAACAACGCAACCGTAGGGAATGTCATAGTTGGGAATGGCCCTGTGTTTCTTTATCCATAAATGGTGACTGAGATGTTCCGACTCCCATGAAACGACCCTCCGTAAGGATTGGCACCACTCTTGGGTACCTTGCAGGCGGAACATGGGAATCTCACGATTCAATCCAATGGAGGAGACCGTAGGAAGTACTGACGTACTTTCTTCTCCCACTTACTATAGATACTTACTCCATTCACCTTGCTATTGGAAGTTGCATACACCATCCGTAGGGGGATAATGCCCTACTGAATTCCAGGTCCCGAGGCCCTGCAAAATTCTCATGTTGTGAACTTTAGGGAGTGCGTAGCAGGAGAGGGATATATCATATATTTCTTCTCAACACTTCTACTAAGCATCGTAAGACGATGTTTAGGGTAAATACTCAGGTTTTATCTGGCTAAGTAAATAAAACCTTAAGTCTAGGCAACCATTTTAGCTGAGATGGAGGTTATAAACATTTTTACTAACTTCACACCTCTCACACATGCTCATAAAGTCGGGTTAACTTTACTCAAGTACAGGATAGTCCCCAGGTAGGAGGTGTTCCGTCAATTCAAATCCTCCAACCTTAGACAGGATTTCACCGGGTGAGTTTCTCATAACCTTAGCATTTACGAGATTTCGACCTATTCATCTAATGAACTAGATCAAATCATTTAACCCTAAATGAACATGCTCTCATCTTTGTTATAGATTTTAAAAGTCTAAGTCATTTTTACAACACTTGCAAACACTAGACTTACTACAACAAACATCTACATGTTTCTCAAACATGCTTTCGCTAAGGCATTACAAGTTGAATATTTAACTTCATAATCAATATAACACTTATATCGATTATGCTCTTAAACATACAACTCCTAATTCATAAATTAATATAACATTTATATCAATTCTCATGAATTAAGCATGCATCCTATACATTAGAACACTTATAACATACAATATGAAACTAATGTTGGATGTTTAAATTCATAATTAATATAACACTTATATCAATTATTCTATTAAGCAAACAACATCTAATTCATGAATTAATATAACTCTTATATTAATACTCAGGAATCAAATATGCATCATATACATTATAACACTTATAACATACAATATGCATAAATCTAAGGCAACCTATGAAGTTCTTTAAAAAACATTTTCGAATTCTTCATCCCAGCCCTTCAGACTTTCCTTCTTCTTCCTCTTTTTTTTTTCTTTTCTCTTTTAACAGAGTCCCACAACTCCGTTGCTCGCCGTCGAGGATAGCGGGACTACTGGAGGTGGTCCTCGGGGCGTTCGTGAGAAGAAGTTTGAAGCGTTCGTGAGAAGAAACGTGCAACAGAACTTGAAGAAAATTAGAACTACAAGGGTATGTTTTCTAATTTTTCTTATTTTCGTTGTTTGAGCATGTTTTCTATTTGTTAAATTGATGAAATTAGAGTTTCAACGATCCAAAATCGCTTCTGCAACGTAAAACGCTCCATCAATAATTTTCTGAAGAAAAACAAACATGATTAGTGGTTCCTGAAGACATCCAGGTATGATATTCATATTCCACTAAACTTGTTTAGACAAATAAATCACATTTATCTTGTCGTTCTTTCTCAGCTAGTTTCTCAACAAGGTATTTGGGCGGTTGCACTTGCAATGACCATCTTCATTACAATTGAAACATTTTCCTTTGTCTGAAGACTTCATCTTGCGAACAGTAGAGGCTTTGCCCTTCCTCATGTTTCTCTTCTTCTTCTGAATAATCTCATTACTCAGAGAAGCAGACTTAGACTTACTCCCTGACACCAACCTTTTAAGAAATTTCTTCGAAGTGACAACATTTGCCTCCTTCTCTATTCCTTTGGAAGCGTACAGAGACTGATAAGTCTGAAATGACGATGGTAGCAACGTTTACTCCTGCCGCATTAAAGTGGACCATCATGTTAAGGACAAACTCCCTAACAGAGGTATCCTTCACCATGCGAGAGTTGTAAACGAACTTGAGGGCTTCATGACGAAGTGATGAGGACGACTGTCCACTATTGCTTGTAATGATGACATGATTTCCCTCAAGGAAACCATAAGCTCATACTTCTTGGACAAAACATCAGATGCTTGCCAAGATATAGATTCAGGCCTTATCATTAGCCCTAATTCATCCATTGTATGCCTCTCGAACACTTCGTTAAATAAAGCGCTTCTTGGGAGGCAACCCAAGTTTACATTCTTTAAGTTTTTAAGTTTTTTGTTATTTTCTTTATTATGTTGTGTGTCGTTGTCCTCATGTTTCTATTTATTTATTTTTTGTAGGAGCAAGATCACCATCAGTCTCTTTCGTAACTCTACTGTCAATGTTGACTCTCTAATTTATCAGGGCAGTATTATTCACTCTTATCTTTTCTTTGTCCTTCGCATTACTTAGTAGTTTATACATTGAGGACAATGTATGTCTTAAGTTTGGGAGTGGAAATATTTCACTTTGAGTCCTGAATAACATGATTTTGAGCTTAAATGTTAAATTTTGAGCATGCTCTTCATGATTGAATCTTTGTTGCATTGCTTGTGATTATGACAACCTAGGAAGTGTTCTAAGTTTGATAATCTAAAATTCTTGGACTATGAGACCATGCCTGTAAATTGAGTAAATTTTTATTTTTGTTTAGTCCCTAATGATATCATTGAATACTTTGTAAGCTAAATGTGCATCTTTGTTTTGAGTTTTTTTTCATTAATAACTTGGGTTGCATGTTACTGATTAGAGCATGTTAGTTGCGTGATTGTTAGTGAATTAGCTAAATCTCTTGTGTATGTCTATGATCTGAATCGCATAACAAACTGTTAACCTTGACCCCTTAGATTGAGTGTGCTCGTCTAAACAATTTCTATCGTTCTCCCGCATTTCCAATATCATAACTTTAGCTTTCCCCTACATTGCATGTTTTCTTATTCTCAAACTCACAAAACCCCCGTTAGCATAATTTTACAATTCAACAACTTAAATTGGAATTCAGATTAAATTAATTAAAATTCCCTGTGGATCGACCCTGACTTCCATTGTCTACTAGTTAGGTAATTTAGGCTAGTGAGAAATAAATATTAAATTTGGGAGGCCTCGACAGCCTCGACCAATCACATACCAATCGGTTTGGTGGTTGGACCACAAACCAATAGTTCATTTGAGGATCAGTAGGACTTAAGGAACAAGATGTAATTACGGGGGTAAAACAGTTATTTTGACCCAGCTGTAATTACGAACAACCTGTGAAGGATCGACTTACTGATGATGGTTATATCAAGAGGACAAAAATATATCTACGGTGAGGAGAGTGCAACCCTTGGACTTTAGTGGAGTCTCCGGTGGTTAACGAATGTTGGTTAGCTTGGCTAAAGAGTTTGGCCGGTTAATCTCGTATCGTTGGAGCTCATGATCTGTAGGTCCTTTAGGTTCTTCTGGCTAGCTCGGATTAAGCCGTGTAACAATATGAGAGAAAAAAGAATTTGAATTTATTCAAATTCATTTTTGGAAGAATGATGGACATATTTAAATATGATTTAAATATGGGATCGATCTAAAACATGAATAGGGATTCATGTGTGATGATTCGGTTCCCTATGGTTCGACACCCGACTACCACTAGCTGCAAAGCTCAGTAGTATCAGATTTATAAATGTTATTTTGGCGGGATTCGACACCCCGAGCATAGAGAACTATACCCAAAAGTTCTCTTACCACGGTGTTATAAAGAGAGAGCGACATATTTCGCGGTTCGGTCTTATGCAAACTGTTTGCACAGGACACCCTCACTCGCACATCTTCATGTGAAACGATTTGGATCACATCGTTTTGTACAATACAGAGTGAGCCGCATCCAATAGTGTTACCAGGATAAGGTACCCAGCTTTATTCGTATACTATAGACTATTTTGACTGACTACTTGAGCCTGATCCACAATCATGTCATACATGAGGCTCAAGTACTCATATTCAGCTATGGGCGTTGGTCATTGGTATAGGTTAACCTAAACACGTTTCACTTTATTCCAGTAAACTCTTTTACTGAATAAAACTAATACCTCTTTATTCTAAAAGAATATTTACAAACATAACAGTTTACAAACCACGAGTTTTAGGACATAAAACCCAACATCTCTATCCACCGACCTCGCAAAATTCAGGGGAGGTTTTATGTTCCCTTCGAATTTTGTTGATTTAATCGTTTTATCTGATGGATTAATGCATTGGGGACAATGCATCTTTTAAGGTGGGGGTGGAGTTTGTTGAAGGACTTCTTTATAGTATACTCTGATTTTGAGATGCTTTAGAATCTGGTTGCATGTTCTCCGATAAGGACGGTCCGTGAAATGCTTGTGAATACTCTGTATTTGTGCAATTCGAAAAATCATGAGAATGTATGCATATTTTAAGCCTATTTTAAAAAACAACTTGCTACCTCTCCCTACATTCACTAAACACATAGATCTCTTATTCTCAGTTTTGTAGGCTTAGAATGACTTTATTTGGTCTGAAATCTTGTTGTCACCCCGAAAGGTACCTTTAGGGAGGCTTGATGTGTTAGAGCTAGTAGTAATTCACTTGTTATTTAGCAAGGCTATGTGCCTAAAATTTTCAGAAAATAAAAACTCCAGAGATGTTCTTCCTTCTTGTGTTACCCGTGTAACCAATGACGATCGTGTAACCCACAGTTGTCACTGCATGAAAGGAGAGCTAATAGAAGTGAGCATTAGTTCTTAAATACGTGAAGCGAAAGAAAGTTTGACGTGCTAGGCTCTCTTGAAAAAAGAAAAACAAAGAAAAAAAAAAGAAAAAAAAAAGGTACAAAGTACCCAAAGAAAAAAGAGAAGAAAACAAAAAAAATAATTAGGCCTTTTGATTTGTTGCTCTCTCCGACGCCGATAAGCCATTAGTCTGTTCTTATTGCTAGAAGTAGGGGAAAAACGAGCCTAGGGTCGAATAAGGGAATTTCGGGTCTATAAGAGCTAGGATAAGAAGAGCTAAGCACACACACACGTAAGGGAGTAGGAATTAAATTTTTGAAATGTTCTCAACTTATGCATGTGCTTGATTGTTTTCCGTTAGTACGAATACCTTGTTTTCACGAGCATTGAGGCTAGAGTTATCAGCATGCAAGTTCTTTCTTTCGAGATAAATCTGAGTATACCTTGCTCGAGGACTAGCAAGATTCAGGTCGGGAGTGTTTTGATAGCTCTAAAATAGAGCTATTATTATGTCCTTAATATTGGCTAGAACCATGTTTAACATTGATTAAAATGCCTTGTTATAGGTAAATTCATGGTCAGGATCTTTTGGAGTCCAAAGGCGTGTTCCGGTTCTAAGATGGATTTTTAGACGCCTGGGACCGCATCGGGAAAAGAGGAGCATCAAAAGTGAAGTTTTTGCCTAAAGGGAGCAATCAAAGGCAAAACAATTTGTCAAAACCCGAGAGCCAGCGTCGAGCAAGAGCGTCGAGACGCTGCTCGACGCTCCGAACGCGCGGGCGCTAACGATTTCCATCTGTAGCGTCTCGACGCTACGAGGATTATAAAAGGGGAAATGTCTGATTTTAGGCCATTGATAACTCCATTTTGGAGCTATTAAATACGTCCTAATCATAGCTAAAGTCCGCTTTCAATTGATTAAATATATCTCTTTTGTAGGAGAAAAGCGGCAAAGAGCTCGTGCGTCCATTGGGCATGTTCGAGCGCTTAAAGCAGAGTTTTAGCGCCCCGGGAATGCATCGGGAAGAGGGGAATTTGTTCCGTGAAGAAACGGGCCAAAACAGCCTTGAAGAGGCATTGCATCAGCCCCAAACCCGAGAGCCAGCGTCGAGCTATAGCGTCGAGACGCTGGCTCGACGCTGGAAAAACCCGAGAGCAAGCGTCGAGTGATAGCGTCGAGACGCTAGCTCGACGCTGCCCTGGCGTCGAGACCCTGCTTGGCGTCGAGACGCTCCGGAGGAGGCGCGCGCAGGAATTTCATCGGGGCAGCGTCGCGACGCTGGCCTTGCGTCGCGACGCCAGCGCGCGCGCGCGCGGATCACTTAGGGCACAGCGTCGAGACGCTGGCCTAGCGTCTCGACGCTACGACGATTACAGCAGCTTAAGGACGATTTTTCTGCACATTTTTGATCATCTTCTCCAAGCTCTATCTTCTTCATCTCTCAACGGAATCCGGCGATTCTTCTTCCCTTCTTCCCCATTTTCTCTCTATTTTCCGTGGAGCTCCGCCATTGTTGGCATGCGAGCGAGCTCCACTTCCCTTTTGTAATAAGTAGATGAACTCCTCCATGGTCGTTGGTGGAGCGGGATTGACGATCCGCGCCATGAGCGGCTAAGGTAAGGGTGACGGTTTGGGATTTTGTTTAGGGGAATTTTGTTAGACCTTTACAGCTTTGATAATCTGAATTTTAGATTGCACATTGGTTCTGTTTACGTGCATTTGTTTACCTTGCTTAATCCAACGCGCATGCTAAATTATGTTGATTGACACTCGGATAGTTTCGCATGTTGTGTATGTTAAAGAGTAGCGATGCCGTGCCTCTCACTGCTCGACTAAGTAACACAGGTAAATAGAACTAAATCGAAGTATCGGGTCGGGTAGGATAATTGTTGGTTGCATACGGCGTTTGCGGGCAACCTACTAGCAATTAGAATTCACGCCCTAATGTTCGTCACGGTTAGCTAGTAACTGTCTAAATTCATCTTAGGACTGATCATCTTAATGTGAGATTAGATAACGTGTAATTAGGACTGTGTGGCCTAATTAAAATCCATGAAGTCGGCTACTTTGGGGCATCTCTGGTAGTCGTCCGTGTGCATAGTAAACTGAATTCCATGATTATTAGAATTAAATGATAAGTTGTATTTGTCTAACAATTGAACCCGAGACTCCCCAAACCGTACACACGTTTTCTACATATTATCTCTTTCTTCCATTAGCTTTCTTATTGATTTCTTTGCATGGTTAAAACCCCCCGTTACCAATTAATCGATCAAATCCCAATTTCATTAGTAAATTCAACTCTCCTATTCCTTGGATCGACCCTGTTACCACTGGCTGCAAAGCCTTGGCAATAGGCATTATAAATTTATTTTGGCAAGCCTCGACAGCTTGAGTTTATAGCGATAGTTCAAAAATATCGTTACCAAAAATTGGCGCCGTTGCCGGGGAGTAGGCAATTGATTGAATTTATGATTGAAGTTTGAATTTGATTCTTTGATGGTTGACTGAAATTTTTTTTTTCCGTTTGTATGTTGTATGTTTAGATTTTTGTTTGTGTATGACCCGTTCCTTTGAGGGTAGTTTGCAGTATATTCCTGAGATTGACAGAGAGGAGCGGAGGTTACGTAGAGAAGCCCGGGAGGGGCAAGGAACGTTTGAAAGAGAAGAAGGCAATCCCTTCTTATTTGACGAGATGGCGCAAGGTGAAGCGCCACGGACGCTGAAGCAACTGGCAGCGCCAGACCTGAACCTGCAGCCTTTGTGCATTAACTACCCCGTGGTAGCAGGTAACTTTGAGTTGAAATCTGGTTTAATTCACCAGTTACCTTCTTTCCATGGCAATGCAGGTGAGGACGCGAACAAACATTTGATGGAGTTCCATTGCGTCTGTGCGGGAATGAAGCCCGCAGGGGTTACGGAGGAGCAACTGAATATGAGGGCATTCCCCTTCACGCTCAAGGACAAAGCCAGAGACTGGCTGTATTACTTGCCCTCCGGATCGATCAACACGTGGCAGGATATGAAGCGGGTATTTTTGGAGAAATACTTTCCCGCATCCTTGGCCACTACACTGCGGAAGAGGATTTATGGGATCACCCAGGATGTAGGTGAGTCCCTGCATGAGTATTGGGAACGCTTTGGGCGCCTGTGCGCGAGTTTCCCACACCACCAGATCGCCGATCAGCTGCTCATACAGTATTTCTATGAGGGGATGACGCCCCACGACAGGCAGATGATCGATGCAGCGAGTGGAGGGGCACTGATTGACAAGACCCCAGTTGAGGCCAAGCAGCTCATTGCAAATATGGCTACCAACTCGCAGCAGTTTGGGATCAGGGGGCAAGGACAAGTGCACAGCGTGGCTCAGAGCCATGAGATGTCAGAAATGAGGGCCCAGGTGGCCGAGATAGGAAGTATGTTGAAGAAGATTGTTGGAGGACACCGCGAAGAGGCGGAGGTCAATGCAATCGGGGGATATGCTTCCAACCCAAGGAAGTATGATCCATATGCTAGCACTTATAACCCCGGTTGGCGTGACCATCCTAACTTCAGCTATGGGAATAGGGAAGGACAGACTCGTTTTCAAGGCCAGTCCCAGGATAGGCCTAATTCTTCCACCCAGGCTCAAGCTTCGAGCTCCTCCAGCTCACTTGAAGAGATGGTAAGGACCATCGTGACTAGCACCAGCCAGTTCCAGAAAGAGGCTCGCGAGGAGCTAAATTCTCATAAGGCAGAGCTGCAGAATTTGAACAAGCAGCTGACACAGATGGCGGTGTCTATTAGTAAGATCGAGAGCAAGAGCTCGGGGAAGCTTCCTTCCCAAACTACAGTAAACTCATGTGAAAACGTGAGTGCCATTCAGCTGCGCAGTGGGAAATCACTTTCCACCAGAGCTGCGAAGGAAGCCACGGACAGCCTGAACAAGTCCGCCCCGATTGCTCCCGAGACTCAGAATGAGAATAGAAATGAGAAGGTCAGTGTACCTGTGGATGTTGCCAAAGCACCATTCCCGAGTAGGCTTGCGAAGCCTACTTTGGAATCCGATGACGAGGAGGTCCTTCGAACCTTCCAGAAGGTGATGGTGAATATCCCGCTCCTAGAGGCAGTCAGTCAAGTGCCCAAATATGCAAAATTCTTAAGGAGCTGGTGCACTACGAAGAGGAAGTCCAGAGGGACTGAGAAAAAGAAAGAGAACGTCTCTGCCTTACTCCCAGGTACGTTGCCTGCAAAGTGCAACGATCCAGGTACCTTTACTATCCCTTGCACTATAGGTAGTAAGGTTGTTCATAATGCCATGTTAGACCTAGGAGCCTCTGTTAATGTTATGTCTTATGCATTATATCGTGAACTGAATTTGAATGAAATGCATGAATGTAATGTTTCTGTTCAGTTGGCTAATGGGTCGAGCATCTGTCCTAGGGGGAAGGTAGAGGATGTTTTAGTTAGAGTAGGGAATATGACGTTTCCCGCTGATTTCCTTATTTTAGATATGAAAGAAAATTCATTGCATGCTTCGTCCTCCATGTTGTTAGGACGTCCCTTTCTTAAGACCGCTAGGGTCAAAATCGATGTGTATAAGGGCGTTGTTTCTCTGGAGTTTGATGATACTTTGCATGAATTCTCTTTATTTGGAAAGTCTGCTGGAAATGTATCTGTTTGTGAGCATGATGAGAATGGGAGTCTACCCTCGCGCTTGAGGGATGGTTCCCATGTCTCTGTTAAAATTTCTGATTTGAATTTTTTGGATGATAATGCTGGTTTTTGCACTAACATGTCTGATATTCACGTGCCCGAGGCACGAAGAGTGCAAAACAATTTTCAGGTGGATGGTGGAAAAGGTGTGGCCATGGACAAGTATGGATCGTCCCCCGCACCTACAGACTATGGATGAGTCTGTTGAGAGAATACAGTCGAGCAACCGACTTTAAAAATTCTGCGCTTCTCGGAGGCACCCGAGTGTTGAACTGTTTTTTGTGCTTTAGTTTAGTTTTATCGCTTTTTAGTATTAATTTAGCTTGCTGTTTTTTTTTTTAGGGAATCAAGGAAGAGAGGGCAATTTTGGGCTCTGATGCGTTCGTGCGCCGCTTCCTCGCCCTCGCCAGCTTCACAAAGAGTCAGGGAAGTGTACTTCTTCTTCCCTTTTACTTTATGTATCTGACTGGTTGGCATTGAGGACAATGCCAAATTTTGAAGTTGGGGGTGGAGTAGTCCGATGGATGTGCATGTGTAGTTTGTTGAGAAGTGCTATAAAGATATTGAAGTGCTTGGGACTCTGTTTACTGTTTTCTGACTGTGATAGCCTAGGAAATGCATGTTGGAAATCTGAGCATGTTCATAATCGAGTTTTTGCATGAGTTTTGTGTTTATTAGGTTCATGTCAAAAATTTTAAAATTTTTTCTGTTGCTCCCTTGCACTCATCGCGCACTTAGCAACCTCTCCCTAGATTCCGTAAGCTTAGTTTATCGCATGCTTAGCTAATTCTCGTTGTCACCTCGAAAGGCACCCTTAGGTAGCTTGTTGCATGAGATTTAGTAGCTAATTAATTGAGAAAGCATGTGCTTAGCCTAATGTAAAAAAAAATATAGAAAAGCATGTTTGGTAGAAAAGTTCCTCTCGAGGCGCTCCTCCTTCTTATTTGCGCTTAAAAGAAGTGAGCGTTAGTCCTTAAAAACGTGAAGTTTTATGCATGAATTTGACGTGTTAGGCAACTCGAGTTGGAAAGAAAAAGAAATGAAAGGTTGGTTCAAAGAACCCAAAATAAAAGAGTACAAAGTACTTTTGAAAAAGAAGAAAGAAAGAAAAAAGAATGAGAAAATGATTAGGTCTCTTAATTTGCTTCTTTCTCTCGTGTAAGTCAAGTGTAGCTGTTCTTAAACGCTAGAAGTAGGGGGAAAATGGGATGTGCGTTGCATGTTGGTTTTCCGGGTTTACGTGAGTTTAGGAGTGGTTGTCTAGCACACACGCACGTTAGGGGGCAATAGTTAATTTTTGATATGGCCTAATTGATACATGAACAAAGTGCTTCCATGATTATATTCGTGTTTGAAATTTCAATATGCATGGAGGTTTGAGTTAGAATGCATGTAATAGCGTCCTTAGAGTCAATGTCTTTGTAGTGCTTGCTCGAGGACTAGCAATGTTTAAGTTGGGGGTGTTTGATAACTCCATTTTGGAGCTATTAAATACGTCCTAATCATAGCTAAAGTCCGCTTTCAATTGATTAAATATATCTCTTTTGTAGGAGAAAAGCGGCAAAGAGCTCGTGCGTCCATTGGGCATGTTCGAGCGCTTAAAGCAGAGTTTTAGCGCCCCGGGAATGCATCGGGAAGAGGGGAATTTGTTCCGTGAAGAAACGGGCCAAAACAGCCTTGAAGAGGCATTGCATCAGCCCCAAACCCGAGAGCCAGCGTCGAGCTATAGCGTCGAGACGCTGGCTCGACGCTGGAAAAACCCGAGAGCAAGCGTCGAGTGATAGCGTCGAGACGCTAGCTCGACGCTGCCCTGGCGTCGAGACCCTGCTTGGCGTCGAGACGCTCCGGAGGAGGCGCGCGCAGGAATTTCATCGGGGCAGCGTCGCGACGCTGGCCTTGCGTCGCGACGCCAGCGCGCGCGCGCGCGGATCACTTAGGGCACAGCGTCGAGACGCTGGCCTAGCGTCTCGACGCTACGACGATTACAGCAGCTTAAGGACGATTTTTCTGCACATTTTTGATCATCTTCTCCAAGCTCTATCTTCTTCATCTCTCAACGGAATCCGGCGATTCTTCTTCCCTTCTTCCCCATTTTCTCTCTATTTTCCGTGGAGCTCCGCCATTGTTGGCATGCGAGCGAGCTCCACTTCCCTTTTGTAATAAGTAGATGAACTCCTCCATGGTCGTTGGTGGAGCGGGATTGACGATCCGCGCCATGAGCGGCTAAGGTAAGGGTGACGGTTTGGGATTTTGTTTAGGGGAATTTTGTTAGACCTTTACAGCTTTGATAATCTGAATTTTAGATTGCACATTGGTTCTGTTTACGTGCATTTGTTTACCTTGCTTAATCCAACGCGCATGCTAAATTATGTTGATTGACACTCGGATAGTTTCGCATGTTGTGTATGTTAAAGAGTAGCGATGCCGTGCCTCTCACTGCTCGACTAAGTAACACAGGTAAATAGAACTAAATCGAAGTATCGGGTCGGGTAGGATAATTGTTGGTTGCATACGGCGTTTGCGGGCAACCTACTAGCAATTAGAATTCACGCCCTAATGTTCGTCACGGTTAGCTAGTAACTGTCTAAATTCATCTTAGGACTGATCATCTTAATGTGAGATTAGATAACGTGTAATTAGGACTGTGTGGCCTAATTAAAATCCATGAAGTCGGCTACTTTGGGGCATCTCTGGTAGTCGTCCGTGTGCATAGTAAACTGAATTCCATGATTATTAGAATTAAATGATAAGTTGTATTTGTCTAACAATTGAACCCGAGACTCCCCAAACCGTACACACGTTTTCTACATATTATCTCTTTCTTCCATTAGCTTTCTTATTGATTTCTTTGCATGGTTAAAACCCCCCGTTACCAATTAATCGATCAAATCCCAATTTCATTAGTAAATTCAACTCTCCTATTCCTTGGATCGACCCTGTTACCACTGGCTGCAAAGCCTTGGCAATAGGCATTATAAATTTATTTTGGCAAGCCTCGACAGCTTGAGTTTATAGCGATAGTTCAAAAATATCGTTACCAGCCATCTTCTCCACGGATTCTCCTCGGGATTGCTGTATTTTCACCATTTTTGGGCCTTTTCTCCTCCATTGTTATATGCTACCAAGCTTTTCCATGGAGTTTTGGATAAATTCATCCTCCATGGAAGGCTAAGTAAGGTTAGTGCTTGATTTTGAGTTTGAGATTGTAAACTATTTATTTAAAGGGAGATTTTCTTTGTTTATGTATGTTTAGTTTATGTTAAACTTCTTGCATTTTCTTCCCATGGTTGTCTTCAATTAGCATGTGTAGCTTAATTAGGATTGACACCCTTGTTCCTATGCATGTTAGAATGCAAAAGATTAGGACGTATAATTGCCTCAATCGCTAGGTAGCAAGGGCCTAAGCATTGCTGAGTAATTCCAGCCCAACTGACAGTTGGGGGTATGAATTAGTTATTGTTTTCATGATAGACTTTGAGGAAGGGAAAAATCGAGTTAATCCACGGTTTAATTCGTCGCAGTGTTCCCGTCACTGACCTTTAAGATTAGCTACCTTAAATTGATTGTTGGCCAAGTTTAATTAGAATTCCACTTTTCTAATTATGTCATTGGGTCGTTTGAGTCAGAGATTGACCAAATGAATTGTGTGCTGAAGCATCTTAGCCAATTATTTTATTATCGATGAACTGAATTTCAATAGCAATCAATCCCACTTCTCAGAATTAAGTATGCTATTCAATTTGTCAATTTACTGCTCAATTTTTCGTTAGCTTCATTGCATGTTTAAAATTCCCTTTTCATCAACCAAAATTCCCTATTTTTATTAATAGCAATTTAAATTTAATTAAGTCTGAATTATATTAATTCTCTGTGGTTTGACCTGGTTACCACTATCTGCTAATTAGAGTAGCAAGCTAGCCTTATAAATTTCATTTTGGCGGGATTCGACACCCCGATAAATAGTGAACATTCGAAAAGTTCGCTTACCAACAATGATTGCAGGCTCTAGAGAACTTGTGGGTATCTTTGGTCATGGTAGACCAATAGTACCCTTGCTAGACTATCTTATATGCCAGGGATCTTGCCCCCGAGTGATTTTCGCATACTCCTTCGTAGATCTCTCTCATTACGTAGCTTGGTTCATCTGGTTTCAAACACTTAAGGAGTGGGAGGGAATAACTTCTTTTGTACAATTGTCCTTCTTGTAGTAGGTACAACGTCGCTCTGTGTTTTAACCGCCGCGCCTACATTTTATCTTATGAGAGTTCATTGGTTTGGAAGTATTGTACCAAGGTGTCCATCCAGGAAGGGTCAACCTCAATTGGGTATACTTCTGCTGCTACTTCCTGTTGCGTGCTCAGTGTGTAAATAAAATGTGATGCGAGAGCACTTAAATCATGCAAGCATACATGGTCTTGCAGCAAGTGATAAGTATTTTTTCATTCGTTTTCCCACAGAGATTTATTCTTAGTTACTAACGAAGTGAGGTGCTAAATTAGAAAGGGTGACTTAAATGGGGTAGAATTGAGGGTGTTGTGCAAAACTAATGAAGAATGTACGAGATATGCGAGCATAAACAAAAGCAAGTAAAGAGATTAACTTGAAGGTAGAGGAAAAAGAATTGCGGAGAAAGCAATTAAATCGCAAAAGTAGAAGACTGGAAAAATGGCCAAGGCAAAAAGCAAAATAATAGAATTGCGCAGACAGCAATTATCTAGCAATTAAGTTAACGACGAATTGAGGGTGAGATAAGGAAACAAGGTCAACTAAAGACTCCTCTATAGGCTTTTTCATACGATTATTCAGCAGTAACTTAACTTATCATGCATCAACTTAGCTTAGTCTCATGCATCTCTCGATTACATGCATTAGATCCTTTAGTTCACTCATATCCAAGTAAGGCTTAAGCATCTATTTATATAAGCAAGCTAATGAATTGTGCTAGGAAAACGCCTATTCCTAGGTCGTTTTCTGGCTACCATGAAAGGCTACCATGAATGGACGACTCTGAACTCTTACTCCTTCCGGAGGTTAGGAGTTCTTTAGACAAAATGGATGGCCGATCGAAATTGCCCGTGGGATGAAGTACACATACATTCAATGCATTCGAAGCTATCCTACATGTTGAACTTTCGTATTTCTAACCTATAGATTCATCCTTAGCAGACCCTTATGTGATTAGTTACTCATGGTTGATGGTGGATTGGAGAGATTAGATTGATTAAGCATGATTTAAAGCAAAATGAAAGTAAAGGAAAAACAGAAAGCAAGATGGAGATTAACAAATACTTAAACGATTACTATATCAAATAAGGTTCAAAACTTAATGTGCAACAGACTGTAAAGCAGTACAGAACTTGAACAAATGAAGACGAAATGAAAGCAAAACGAACAAACAGAAACAAAGGACAGAAAGCAGTAGAAAACAGAAGATAGAAAGCGATAAAAGTGTGCACGGAACCTCGCCGCAAGCGCCTCGGATGAGGGCGAAGATTAGCTGAACTTGGGGATGAATTCGATCAGAAGAGAAGAAGGATCTTCTCTTCTTCCTCTCGAGTTATCAACGCCAAGGGCTGATTTCTTCGTTCCAACAACCGGGAGAAGGAAGGGGCTTTAGATTGCGTTGAGACGGGGAGCTCTACACTTCTCACATGTTTTTCTCCTTCACCCTTCACCTCCTTTTATAGTGTTTTGCAGGTATCTTCAGCCATGGAGAACCATCCATTCTAAACGACGACCCTCCACGTGGCAGCAGGAGAGAGCTTAGGCTGCTGAAAGATCGCAACTATGACGGCGGACGGTTGGAACAACTTAGTAGCAGCAGCTTTAAACATTGTGAATTCCTCGTCGTGACCGCAATAAACATTGCGAAGACAGCAATGTTTCAGCAATTCTCCTGCAATGCACAATTTAACTCTTTTAACATCGTTTTTTATTCTTTCTCGTTCCTTTTACAAATAAGTCCTAATTTAGCCTCATTCCTTGAATTCTCATATTTAAGCACGTATTAAACTAAATTATAACAAAAATGCTTAAGAGATTACATGATTCCATGGTAAATAAGTCCCTAAAATATGTACTTTTGGAGAGGTAACACACCCCAAACTTAAGTTATTGCTCGTCCTCGAGCTATTATAAGGGCTTACTTGGGCTGCTATTACTCTATCTGACTACTTGCTGACTTCCCTAGGCTTACTATCCAAGGCATAGTTGTCCTGTGACACTCTTCTAAGTTCAAACTTGTTGGGTTTTATGTCCTAAAACTCGTAGTTTATAAACTGAATGAATGTATATATTATATTTCAATAAAGTTGTTATTGAATTTAGTGAATTGTGTTTGTATTAACCTACCAATAACTAACACCCATGGCGATAGTGTGAGTACTTGAACTTCATGTGTGACATGAATGTGAATCAAGTTCAAGTAGACAGCCAAAATGGTCTATAGTATAGGGATAAGGCTGGGTACCTTATCCTGGGGACACTATTGGACGCGGCTCACTTTGTATAGTACAAAACGATGTGATTCGAATCGTTTCATGTAGAGACATGTGAGTGAGGGCGTCCTGTGCAATGAGTTTGCACAAGACCGAACCAAAAATAAAATTGCTCTTTCTTTATAACACCGTTTACTGTAAAGACCGGTTTTTTCATATGATGACTTAGGTAACTCGATCTCAATCCTGAGCTCACTATGAACTCCTGGTTATTTGACCTTATCCTTTGACATGTACGGGTGAGAGTGGCCAGATCGCCGACTCAATAAGCCTACCATCTTGGGGATAAGATCGAATAAGTGGTTGGGGACGTAGTTGTGCGAGATGGAATTCACTCCTACCCGTTTTAAGGGTTAGTAGAGAGGTTGTTCCCTTAAGTGCTGACTCCAGGTCTTGAACAGTGGGCCCATCCTCTCCTGATCAGGGAGGAATCTGATTTGATGGTTGGACCACAAATCAATTGTTCATTAGAGGTGTCAGTGGTACTTGAGGAACAAGATATAATACAAGGGTTAAACGGTATAAATGACCCGTTGTGATTATGAACGACCTGTGAAGGATCGACTTACTGATGATAGTTATATCAAGAGGACACAATATATCTACAGTGAGGAGAGTGCAGCCCTTGGACTTTAGTGGAGTCTCCGGGGGTTAACGAATGTTGGTTAGTTCGGTTGAAAGAGTTTTGACCGGATAATCTCGTATCGTTGGAGCTCATGATCTGTAGGTCCTTACGGTTCTCCTGGCTAGCTCGGATAAAGCCGTGAAACAATATAAAAGAAAAGAAAAGAATTTGAATCGTTCAAATTCGGGTTTGTGGAAGAATATGGACATATTTAAATATGATTTAAATATGAGATTGGTCTGAAAACATGAATAGGATTCATGTGCAAAAAGTCGGTTTTCGGAAATCCGGGTTTAATTATATTATTTAATTAATATTTGATATTGAATTAAATAATATTAATTAATATATATATTTTTTTTTATTAATTAAAAAGTTTAATTAATAAAATAATTATTATTATTTTTAATAATAATAATATATAAATATATATATATATATATATATATATATATATATATATATATATACATGTGTTGTCTTACATGCAAGCATGTAAGACACATGTAAGGATTATATACAGGGTATATATATAAAAGATCAGATCAATTAAAAAAAAAAAAAAAAAAAAAAGAAGAAAATCAAAATAAAAAGGCTGAGTGCCTTTTGGGTTTCATTTAATTGAAATGAAATTTTCAATTTTGAAATCTTCTTCTTCCGTCCGTAGCTCTCTGTTTACAAAATAGTTTTCATCGGTGAAGCTTCTTCCTTCTTTTCTTTTGTAAAAGGAGTCCCACTACTCCGTTTCTCGGCCCGAGGATAGCGGGACTACCGTGGGTGGTCCACGAAGGTTTCGTGAGAAGGCTCGGTGAGCTCGTGAGGAGCTTCTGGCGGTGAAATTTGGAGAAATACGAACGACAAGGGTATTTGTTCTAATTTCTCTTTTTCATTGCGTTTGCATGTTTCCGTTTGTTTAAATTGATGAAATTAGAGTGTCTATGATCCAAATCGCTTCCGCTGCGTGCCATGCGCTCCATCAATTGGTATCAGAGCGTTTTTGGCCACTCAATTTCCATCAATTTAAGTTATGGTGGGTTTTATTTAGAAATTGTTTCTGAATGGATGTCTAAAGTGAATATCGATTTTGGCATAGTTTCTTTTTGAATCTCATTATTTGTAATTGCCCGAGAATGTATGGGCTTTAATGCATGCTAAAGAGTCTGTATTTTAGAGTCATTAGAGTCCATATAGGTTTCTTTGTGAAAGAAGTTTGAGTTTGAAACTCGCCGAAATGTTCGGTGTAAGTTCAAACTCGTTCTGGGCAATACGAGGAGAAATTCGAAGAGTTTTTGGCCGAAGCGTTCGGAGGAAACAAGTTGGTCAAAGGCGGTGTGAAGAGTTCGAAGTCCGCTCAAGACGTAGCTTGTTGTTCAAGCTTGTAATAAATTAGTTATTGCTTGTTAAATGCCAAAATCGATCCACTTTAGTATGTTTAATTAATTATGCATTGCGAATGTATGTTTTAATTAAATTCCATGTTTGTATGTGCATAACGTATGCCATATAGATTTAAATTCCCACCGTAGGAAGCATGCTTCATGCATTTTTAATATGTTATAAGTGTTATAATATATCGTATGCATATTTGGCAATTCATGAGTTTTGATATAACAGTTATATTAAATCATGAATTAGTTGTTGTTAGTTCAATAGAATAATTGATATAAGTGTTATATTAATTATGAAATTGAATGAACAACATAGGTTGTCCTAATTTTATGCACATGGTATATTATAAGTGTTATAATGTATAGGATGCATGTTTATTCATGAGTATTAATATAAGAGTTATATTAATTCATGAATTAGATGTTGTTTGCTTAATAGAATAATTGATATAAGTGTTATATTAATTATGAAATTAAACATCCAACATTAGATGCATTTTGTTTGTTATAAGTGTTATAATGTATAGGATGCATGCTTAATTCAGAGTATTGATATAAATGTTATATTGATTATGAACTAAGAGTTGAATGTTTAAGAGCATAATCGATATAAGTGTTCTATTGATTATGAAATTAAATATTCAACTTGTTATGCCTTAGTGTTGCATGTTTGAGAAGCATGTAGAAGTTTGTTGTAGTTAGTCTTAGTTTTGCAAAGCGTTGTAAAATTGGCATAGACTTTTAAAATCTATAACAAAGACAAAGGCATGCTCACTTAGGGTTGAATGTATCGTTCCGTTTCATTAGATGAATAGGTCGATATCTTGTAAATGCTAAGGTTACAAGAAACTCACCCGGGGACATCCTGTTCGAGGTTGGAGGTATTTAAGCTGACGGTTTACGGAACACCTCCTACCTGGGGACCATCCGGTACTTGAGTAAAGTTAACCCGGCTTTATGAGCATGCGTGAGTGGTGTGAGGTAATAAAATGTTTATCACCTAGACATCATAGGTAAAAGTTTGGTTTACCTAGACTTAGGTCTTATTGTCTTAGCCGGATAATGCCTGAGTAATTTACCCATTCCGTCTTAAAATACTTAGTAGAGGTGTTGAGAAGGTATATATGATATATCCCTCTCCTCCTACGTTCTCTGTCAAGTTCACACCGTGAGAATTATGCTCGGCCTCGTGATGTCAATAGGGCATCCCCATTCGAATGGTATTTGCATAATTAAAGAGCAAGGTGAATGGAGAAAGTATTTATAGTAAGTGGGAGAAGGAAGCATGTCAATACATCCTGCGGTCTCCTCCATTGGATTGAACCGTGAGATTCCTATGTTCCGCCTGCTAGGTGCCCACAAGAGGTACCGATCCATTTGGAGGGTCGTTTCATAGGAATCGGAACATCTCAATCACCATTTATGGATAAAGAAACATAGAGTCATTCCCAACTTTGACATTTCCATTCGGTTGCATCGTTGGGGCCGCCCTATGAATTCTAAAAATGGAGGGTCACACTTACGAGATTTGCTAAAGAGTTAGTAAATCTTGACCAAACAGCGATAACTAAGATGCTATAGGAATATGAGATATTCTGGTATTAGCATTTAGTCAAGAATGTCTTGATTCAGTGAAGGAATGCTTGACTGCCCCTCGGTAGCGATCATTCTGACCCACTGAAGTATCGTTGCAGTTTAATAATGAGTTTTGGGTACATTATTATTCTTTGCTAAATTCTTGATTGGTATGTAAATTAGGTTAAAACCTTTTCACTAATATTTTTTCATTCTCTTTTCAGCATGTCTAGCTCTTTTATTCACTTACTAGCTTCCGATAAGTTAACCGGCGATAACTACGCGACCTGGAAATCAAACTTGAATACGATTCTCGTTTAGATGATCTAAGGTTCGTCTTATCAGAGGATTGTCCTCCCCCTCCTAGCTCGGATGCGACTCGAACTGTTCGAGAAGAATATGATAGATGGACAAGGGCTAATGATAAAGCCCGAGTCTATATCTTAGCCAACATATCGGATGTGTTAGCTAAGAAGCACGAGGATATGGTTTCTGCTAAAGAAATCATGTCTTCATTACAGGAGATGTTTGGACTACCGTCCTCATCGGTCTGTCATGAAGCCCTCAAATACGTTTACAACTCTCGCATGAAAGAGGGTACCTCTGTTAGGGAGCATGTCCTTAACATGATGGTCCACTTCAATGTGGCGGAAGTAAATGGAGCTACTATTGATGAGTCAAGTCAAGTAAGCTTTATCATGGAATCTCTTCCGAAGAGTTTCCTTCAGTTCATAACCAATATGGTAATGAACAAGATAAAGTATAATTAGACTTCTCTTCTCATCGAGCTACAGACCTATCAGTCCCTTCACACTTCTAAAGGAAAAGAGAAGGAGGCAAACGTTGTCACTTCTAGGAAATTCCAAAAGGGGTCGTCTTCAGGGAGTAGGTCTGAACTTTCTTCTATTAAGAATAAGAGTATTCAAAAGAAGAAGAAAGATAAAAGGAAGGGAAAAGCACCTGCTGCAGGTAAGAGCAAGACTAAATCTACAGACAAAGGAAAATGTTTCCATTGTGGTGTAGATGGGCACTGGAAACGGAGTTTCCCAAAGTATCTTGCAGAGAAAAAGGCTGAGAAGGAAAGACAAGGTAAATATGATTTACTTGTTGTTGAAACATGTTTAGTAGAACATGATTGTCATACCTGGATACTTGATTCAGGAGCTACTAACCATGTTTGTTCTTCTTTTCAGGAAACTAGTTCTTGGCAGCCACTTTCTCGAGGTGAGATAACTCTCAGAGTTGGAACTGGAGAGGTTGTCTCAGCTAAAGCAGTAGGAGCTGTAAAGTTGTTGTATAGAGATAGTTTCATTTTACTAGAAAATGTACTCCTGGTTCCTACCTTTAAGAGGAATCTTGTATCTATATCTTGTTTGTTAGAACAGTTGTATAAAGTATCTTTTGTTCATAATGAAGCGTTCATTAGCAAAAGAGGTGTACGTATTTGTTCTGCGAAACTTGAAAACAACTTGTATGTGTTAAGACCAACCGAAGCCAAAGCTATTTTGAACACTGAAATGTTTAAAACAGCTGAGACTCAAACTAAAAGGCAGAAATTTTCTCCAAGTACTTATCTTTGGCACTTAAGACTAGGTCACATTAATCTCAATAGGATTGGGAGATTGGTTAAGAGTGGTCTGCTAAATCGTTTAGAGGACAACTCTTTACCGCCATGTGAGTCTTGTCTTGAGGGCAAAATGACCAAACGATCTTTTTCTGAAAAAGGTCATAGGTCCAAAGAACCTCTAGAAATCGTGCATTCGGATCTCTGCGGTCCTTTGAATGTCAAAGCACGAGGAGGGTATGAATATTTCATCAGTTTCATTGATGATTATTCTAGGTACGGTTATCTTTATCTAATGCATCATAAGTCCGAAGCTCTTGAAAAGTTCAAAGAGTATAAGGTAGAGGTTGAGAACACATTAGGTAAATTGATAAAAACACTCCGATCAGATCGAGGTGGAGAGTATATGGATTTAAGATTCCAGGACTATATGATAGAACATGGAATAGTATCTCAACTCTCAGCGCCAGGAACACCACAGCAGAATGGTGTGTCCGAGAGGAGAAATAGAACCCTGTTAGACATGGTTTGATCTATGATGAGTTATGCTCATTTGCCTAATTCGTTTTGGGGATATGCAGTAGAGACTGCAGTATATATTTTGAACATGGTTCCCTCTAAGAGTGTTTCTGAAACACCTTATGAGTTATGGAGAGGGCGTAAAGGTAGTTTACGTCACTTCAGGATTTGGGGGTGTCCGGCACATGTGCTAGTACCTGTTATGTCTCCAAAAGTGACTTATTTAGGACTTATTTAGCTTAGAAAGATGCACACTCTTAGGTGTTTTTGATAGGATTTAGCTTAAACCTATGCTTATTTGTGAGAATTAAAAGAAGGTAGCTAAATTGGGACTTGTGTGCAAAAGGAAAGAAAAGGAATGAAAACCGAAGTAAAAGAATGAAAAAACTACATTGCGACAGCATTGCGGAAACATTGCTGAAACCGCAATGTTTCAAGTGAAAACCGTAAGTTGACTGATCTTTTTCTGTTAATTTCCGTTATTTCAGGGATTCGTTCTTTCTCCTCCATCCATTTTGAAGTACGACGTTGAAGATTGATGGTTCTCCTTGGCCCAAACGCACCTGCAGATTGCTATAAAAGGGGGTCAAAGTCGAGGGTTCAATCATCATCCGAAAGCGTAGAAGTCTTCTCGCAGCTCCATCTTTTCTCCTGTTTTCCTTAGCCGTCTGTTGGTTTGCGAAGCTCAGCTGTTGGAATCGATAATCTAATAGGAAGGAGAGGAGATTCATCTTCTCTCCCGATTGGATTCATCCAAGCAAAGCTGGTCTTTCTCATCCTTCAGCCGAGGCGGTTGCGACGAGGCGTCCAAGCTCTTTTACTTGCTTTCTGTCTTTCATTTCTATTTTCCAGCATTGTTTAGTTGTTGTTTCTGTTCTAGTAGTTAGTTTATTGCATTTCGTGGAGTTCTGTCTTTGTGTTATTCATTTAAAGCTTTCTTTTGTTCCTTCAAACAATCAAGTAATCAAAAGCAAAATTCAGTATTTCACAGTTTCTTACCTTTGCAGTCTACTGTTTTCCCCTACTGTGTTGTCTTTAAATTCCTTCTAAGCATGTCTGTTTTATCTCTTCTTTCTGTTCTCCCCACATCCATGAGTAACTAAGTCACATAGGGGCATGCTAATGACAATACTATAGGCTAAAAAACGTGAACCAAGTATGTAGGATAGCTCTCGAAGCATTGATTGTATGTAAGCTTCATCCCACGGGCAATTTCGATTGGCCATCCATTTTGTCCAAAGAACTCCTAACCTCTGGAAGGAGTAAGAGTTCATAGTCATACACTCATGCTAGCCTTTCAAGGTAGCCAGAAAACGACCTAGGAATAGGCGTTTTCCTAGTACAACCCATAACTTTATGCTTTAACAAGATGCTTAAGACCTTACTTGGACATGAGTAAACTAAAGAATCTAATGCATGGAATCGGACGATACATGAGATTGAGTGAGTTTGATGCATAGAGAGTTGACCCAATGCTTGAGAATCGTGAGAAAATGCCTATAGAGGAGTCGTTAGTAGCCCTTGTTTCTCCATTTTACACACTTTCGCTGTTAGGAAAATTGCGGTAGAATTGCTGTTTCCGCAATTCTGCTAAGTTCACAATTCTGTTTAGCTGTTTTCTTACTCGTTTATTAATCTCATCTCTTTTCCTTTGAAGTTTAACTTGATTTGCATTTGTTTATGTTGCTACCCTTTACACATTCCTTAGAAAATAGACAATTTAAAACCAATTCTACCCCATCAAACCCATCCATTCTTTCTTAACAAAACACTTCATGAATAGCTTATAATAAATCTCTGTGGGAAAACGAATGAAAAAAATACTTACTACTTGCTATAAGATCATGTATGCTTGCATGTTCTGAGTGCTCTCTTTATCTTATTGCTTATTTATTTTAACACATTGAGCACGCAACAAGTTTTTGGCGCCGCTGCCGGGGATTTATTTAAGTGAAAACGAAGTTTGTTAAGTTTGAAACATCGAGTTTATTGTCTATTGTAACTAATCTAGTTTCATTTCTTTTTCAGGTACCATCGGGTTAGTTTATGAGTGAGCCGTCAAGTAGTGATCTAGAGTTCAATCCTGAGCCTGAGAGATTACTTAGGGCCAGAAATAGAGCCAAGAAACGTCTCTTTAAACAACCCCCTTTACCTCAAGTAATTGCGGGAACCGCAATTCCTCCGCAATTGTCTCAAGAAGAAATGGCTGGAATAATTCCAAATCCGGTGCCTGTCACTCGCAATCCCATCAAAATAGCGAATGATAAGGATAGCGCCATACTTTCCTACCTAGTACCTATGCCTGGGGAGCTGAACCCCAGCATAATCCGTCCTGAAATCACTGCCAACTCATTCGAGTTAAAGCCAGTGATGTTCCAAATGTTGTCCACTGTGGGACAATTCTTTGGAGTGGAAAATGAGGATCCCCACAACCATCTTAGAAACTTCTTAGGAGTCAGTGATACCTTCATCATCCCTGGAGTTTCCCAAGAAGCCTTGAGGCTATACCTTTTCCCTTACTCTTTGAGGGACAAAGCCAAAACGTGGTTAAACTCATTACCCTCTGGATCAGTCCTTAATTGGACAGACTTAGCAGAGAAATTCCTAGTCAAATACTTCCCACCTTATAGGAATTCTACCTTTCGTGATGACATAATCAAGTTCAAACAAGCTGACACTGAGTCTCTTCACGAAGCTTGGACAAGGTTCAAGGACCTTCTTCTCAAATGTCCACATCATGGCATCCCATGGTGTATCCAAATAGAGGTCTTTTTCAAAGGATGCAACCCCAGCACTCGACAAGTCTTAAATTCATCTGCTGGAGGCTCCATGTTGTCCAAGAGTTACAACGAAGCCTATGAGATCTTGGAGAAGATCTCAGCATCTCACTGTAGGTGGTCAGATGATCCAGTTGAGCCAACTAGAGCTCAAGACAAGGATGCTCTAAGTGCAATGAGCAGCCAAATAAATGCCCTGGCCAACCTAGTTAAGCAAATGGCTCAAGCCAATCTCCAAACAAGTGTCAACACCGCCACAGCCATGTCAATGGGCACTCAACCAAGTCAAGGTGAGACACTTGTCTGTGGATTCTGTGGGGAAGGGCACCCGTATGAATACTGCCCTGGGAATCCAGCCTCAGTCTGCTATGTGGGAAGCCAACAGCAGCCTAGGAACAACCCCTATTCTAATACTTACAATCCTGGTTGGAGGAACCACCCAAACCTGTCATGGGGTGGCCAACAGAATGCTAACCAACCAAGACCGAGTGGAACACCTGGTTTCACTCCCCAACATAACCAGTCAATGTATCAAAAACCATACAACCAACCTGTAGGATCTTCTGTAGAAAACTTACTTAAGGAATACATAGCCAAGAATGATGCCACTCTACAGAGTCAGCAAGCTACTCTTAGGAGCCTAGAGAACCAAATAGGGCAACTAGCCAATGAAATCAAAAGTAGGCCCCAAGGTAGACTACCTGCTGACACTGAAGTGCCAAGGAGAGATGGTAAAGAGCAAGTTCAAGCAATAGAACTTAGAAGTGGTAGACCATTGGTGAGCAGCACCAAGGACACACCAAAGAGAGTAGAGAACACTGAGTCTAGTGCTCCACTGGAGTCTCTGCCAAACCAAGGTCCACCACCACCAAGCACATCAGGACAAAGGCTGGAACCAATCATAGAGGAGATAGAAGAAATTCCAAGGCCTCCACCTATCCTAAGGCGACCTGAAGTGCCTGCATATGTGCCACCACCTCCATTCCCTAGAAGGCTAAAGAAAAAACAAGAACAGGAAGTGCACTTTAATAAATTTCTAGAGATTCTTAAGCAAGTGCATGTTAATATTCCTTTTGTTGAAGTTTTACAGTCTATGCCTTCCTATGTAAAGTTTTTGAAGGATATTATAACTAACAAGAAAATAATTGGTGAGTTTGAAACAGTCAATCTCACTGAGGAGTGCAGTGCCATACTCCAGAACAAGCTACCCAAGAAGGAGAAGGATCCTGGTTCCTTCACCTTACCTGTAGAGCTGGGAGGCAAGCACGTGGGCAGAGCTCTTTGTGACCTGGGAGCCAGCATAAACCTCATGCCCCTATCACTATTCCGCCAGCTAGGAATAGGAGAAGCACGTCCAACCACTGTCACTTTACAACTAGCAGACAGATCCATAGCATACCCTGAAGGTAAGATTGAGGATATTCTTGTAAAGGTTGACAAGTTTATTTTCCTTGCAGATTTCATTATCCTGGATTATGAAGCAGACAAGGAGGTCCCCATCCTGTTAGGCAGACCATTTCTAGCCACAGGTAGGGCTCTGATAGATGTCCAAAAAGGTGAGCTCACTATGAGGGTTCATGATGAAGAGGTGAAATTTAGTGTTTATAAAGCCTTAAGGTACCCCTCTGACTCTGAATCTTGTGCTAGCATGGACATTAAAGATTCATTAATGGAAGAACAATTGGAGCATGAATTGTTGACTAAGCATGCTCATGAATATATAGGATTAGAATTACCTGACTTAAACATAGCTGAGATAATGGATATACCTGTAAATAACCCTCAGCATGTTTGTATGAATATTGATTTAACTGAAAAATCTTTGAATCCATTAAAACCATCCATTGAGCATCCACCAGTTTTAGAAATGAAACCTCTTCCCACTCACCTCAAGTATGCATATCTAGGAAATAATGATACTTTGCCTGTGATTATTTCTTCTAAATTAAGTGAAAAGCATGAGGTGGAACTGATTTTATTGCTTAAGCAACATAGGAAGGCTATTGCATGGACTATTACTGATATTAGAGGCATTAGCCCTTCTTATTGCATGCATAAGATTATATTAGAGGAAGAGCATACACCTAGAGTAGATCACCAACGTAGGTTGAACCCCTCTATGAAAGAGGTAGTTAAAAAGGAAATAATAAAATGGTTAGATGCTGGTGTGATCTTCCCCATAGCTAGTAGCCAGTGGGTGAGCCCTATACAATGTGTACCTAAGAAGGGGGGATGACTGTGGTAGTCAATGAGAACAATGAACTGATTCCAACAAGGACTATCACAGGATGGAGAGTTTGCATGGATTATAGGAAACTAAATAAAGAAACCAAAAAAGACCATTTCCCTCTACCATTCATTGACCAGATGCTAGATAGAATAGCTGGTAGAGCCTACTACTGCTTCTTAGACGGTTATTCGGGATATAACCAGATTACTATAGACCCTAAGGACCAAGAGAAGACTACCTTCACTTGCCCTTTTGGAACTTTTGCCTTTCGCAGAATGCCTTTTGGCTTATGCAATGCACCGGCAACTTTCCAAAGGTGCATGTTGGCAATCTTCTCTGATTTGGATGATTCCATGATAGAGATATTCATGGATGATTTCTCAGTCTTTGGGGATTCATTTACAAACTGTCTAGAGAACCTAGGACAAGTCCTGGCTAGGTGTGAGGAGACCAACCTAGTCCTAAATTGGGAAAAGTGCCATTTCATGGTGGATGAAGGGATTGTCTTAGGTCATAGAGTGTCAAGGGCAGGTGTAGAAGTTGACAGGGCAAAAATTGAAATAATAGAGAAATTGGTAGAACCCCAAAATGTCAAGGCCATTAGAAGTTTCTTAGGGCATGCTGGTTTCTATAGAAGGTTCATTAAGGACTTTTCTAAGATCTCCAAGCCTTTATGTGAGCTTCTAGAGCTAAACAAACCATTCATCTTCTCTAAAGAATGTTTCCTAGCTTGGAAAACCCTTAAGGACGCACTAGTCACAGCACCTATTATAGTAGGGCCTAATTGGGATCTTCCCTTTGAGATGTTATGTGATGCCAGTGACTATGTTGTAGGGGTCATGTTAGGACAGAAGATTGACAAGTTAACACACCCTGTATACTATGCTAGTAAGACACTTAATGAGGCATAATGCAACTACACAACCACTGAGAAGGAGATGCTAGCTGTAGTGTTTGCTTGTGAGAAATTTAGGAACTATATTGTAGGCACCAGAACGATTGTGTACACTGACCATTCTGCTTTAAAGTACCTTATGAGGAAGGCTGATGCTAAGCCTAGGTTGATTAGGTGGGTACTGCTGCTGCAAGAGTTTGATCTAGACATTAGAGATAAGAAAGGATGTGAAAATGTGGTTGCGGATCATCTTTCTAGATTGCAGCATAATTGCGAAAAAATTGCGGAAACCGCAATTTCTGATGCTTTTATTGATGAACATGTCTTTGTATTGACTCATCGTGATAACGATGAGGAACCTTGGTTTGCTGACATTGCTAACTTCCTTGCATCGCAGGTACTACCAACTTTCAAGGGAGGACAAGAGAAGAAGAGGTTCCTTCATGAAGCAAGGAAATTCATATGGGATGACCCCACACTTTACAAGACATGTGCTGACGGCTTGCTAAGGAAGTGTGTTTCAGCTGCTGAGGCGAAGTCTGTGCTGCAGCACTGCCACACAGCTCCTTATGGTGGACACTTTGGTGGCCAAAGAACAGCTGCAAAGGTATTTCAGAGTGGCTACTATTGGCCAACAATCTTCAAGGATGCCCACAACTATGCCCACAGCTGTGATGAATGCCAAAGAACAGGTAACCTTAGTCGCAAGGATGAAATGCCTCTCACTTACATCTTAGAGTTGGAGCTCTTTGATGTGTGGGGCATTGACTTCATGGGACCATTTCCCCCATCATCAGGTAACCTTTACATATTAGTGGCAGTAGACTATGTATCCAAGTGGGTAGAGGCCATAGCATGTCCCAATAATGATGCCAAAACAGTCATAAAATTCTTGCATAGGCACATTTTTACTAGGTTTGGAACACCACGTGCTATCATTAGCGATGAAGGGACACATTTCATTAATAAAGCTATGGAGAGAGTGTTGGCTAAGTATAACATTAGACATAGAGTAGCCACTCCCTATCACCCACACTCGAATGGTCAGGCTGAAATTTCAAATAGGGAGATTAAGAACATCCTAGAAAAAGTGGTCAAACCTAATAGAAAGGACTGGTCATTTAAACTCGAGGATGCACTTTGGGCGTATAGAACTGCATATAAGACACCCCTAGGTATGTCTCCTTACAGACTTGTGTATGGTAAAGCTTGTCATCTTCCATTTGAGTTAGAAATTAAGGCATTTTGGGCACTAAAAGAGTTGAACTATTGCGTGACCGATGCGGGAACGTTGCGGTCTTTGCAATTACATGAGCTTGATGAGCTTAGACATATGTCTTATGAGAATGCCAAAATGTATAAGGAAAAGACCAAGATTTGGCACGACAGTAGACTTAGGATTAAGAACTTCAAGAAAGGCCAGCTTGTCTTATTATTTAACTCACGATTGAAATTATTTCCAGGCAAACTTAAGTCTAGATGGTCAGGTCCATTTGTAATTACTAATGTGTTTGTTCATGGTGCCATCGAGATAAAGAACCTGCAGCAAGGACAACCATTCATGGTTAATGGTGCAAGATTGAAGCACTACTATGAGGAAGGGGATGTGAAGACTCTCTCGGCCTTCCTCTTGACTGAAGCGTGAAATTAAGAACGAGAGAGGACGAGTGATTGTTGTGCTCGTCAATATGAGGCTCATGCCTTAGTTTATTTTTTTGCGATTTTCCGGTTATCGTTTGTGTATATGTGTGTATGATTTTAATTACGAATTTGATGTTGATTTTATTTCTTTTTGTAGGGAATCAATAGAGGGAATCAAGGAGATTAAATCCAGCCAAAAAGATCAAAAAGATATTGGGCCAAATCAAAGATACGGTTGAGCAAAGATTGACATTTAAATACAGAAAATCTCCAACAATCACTAGAATTGCGCTGGATTTGCAGAATCCGCAAAAATATAGCCGTTGGGATTTTTTTGGGTTTTCTTTATATCCGTTAGAAGCGCGAAGATCCGTACGACTCTCCCATTATCTGAACTCCAAGAAACCTGCTTTTCTCTTCATCTGTGATTCCTCTCTCCAAATCTCCACAATTCAACAATGGTGCTAACAAGAGCCGAACGATCTGCGTCCAAGAAAAGGGCTGATAAAGCTGAAACGGCTGCGAGGGAAGCACTGCTTGCCTTGGCTGATGCTGAGGCTGCGCGCACTGAACGCCTGCCCAAACTACCTATCCGCAAGAAGAAGTGGAAGGTTGTCACGGAGATACCTGCTGGACCCTCTGAACCAGCAGGCACGCCCAAGAAGCGCAAATGGAGTATGGTTATGGCCGAAGAAGAAATCAAGAAAAAGACTCCCTCTGTGGAGAGTCAAGAATTGGGCCAGCCATCTCACGAGACAGCCGAGCGCAGCCCTTCACCATCTCCACCAGTTCAAAGCCCTGAGCTCTCCTCATCGCCACCAGCGCAGAGCCCTGAGCTGCCTTCATCACCGCAGAGTTCTGTAAAGACCGGTTTACTGTAAAATCGCTCTTTCTTTATAACACCGTTTACTGTAAAGACCGGTTTTTTCATATGACGACTTAGGTAACTCAATCTCAATCCTGAGCTCACTATGAACTCCTGGTTATTTGACCTTATCCTTTGACATGTACGGGTGAGAGTGACCAGATCGCCGACTCAATAAGCCTACCATCTTGGGGATAAGATCGAATAAGTGGCTGGGGACGTAGTTGTGCGAGATGGAATTCACTCCTACCCGTTTTAAGGGTTAGTAGAGAGGTTGTTTCCTTAAGTGCTGACTCCAGGTCTTGAACAGTGGGCCCATCCTCTCCTGATCAGGGAGGAATCTGATTTGATGGTTGGACCACAAATCAATTGTTCATTAGAGGTGTCAGTGGTACTTGAGGAACAAGATATAATACAAGGGTTAAACGGTATAAATGACCCGTTGTGATTATGAACGACCTGTGAAGGATCGACTTACTGATGATAGTTATATCAAGAGGACACAATATATCTACAAGGAGGAGAGTGCAGCCCTTGGACTTTAGTGGAGTCTCCGGGGGTTAACGAATGTTGGTTAGTTCGGTTGAAAGAGTTTTGACCGGATAATCTCGTATCGTTGGAGCTCATGATCTGTAGGTCCTTACGGTTCTCCTGGCTAGCTCGGATAAAGCCGTGAAACAATATAAAAGAAAAGAAAAGAATTTGAATCATTCAAATTCGGGTTTGTGGAAGAATATGGACATATTTAAATATGATTTAAATATGAGATTGGTCTGAAAACATGAATAGGATTCATGTGCAAAAAGTCGGTTTTCGGAAAACCGGGTTTAATTATATTATTTAATTAATATTTGATATTGAATTAAATAATATTAATTAATATATATATATTTTTTTTTATTAATTAAAAAGTTTAATTAATAAAATTATTATTATTATTTTTAATAATATATATATATATACATGTGTCTTACATGCAAGCATGTAAGACACATGTAAGGATTATATACAGGGTATATATATAAAAGATCAGATCAATTAAAAAAAAAAAAAAAAAAAAAAGAAGAAAATCAAAATAAAAAGGCTGAGTGCCTTTTGGGTTTCATTTAATTGAAATGAAATTTTCAATTTTGAAATCTTCTTCTTCTTCCTTCTTTTCTTTTGTAAAAGGAGTCCCACTACTCCGTTTCTCGGCCCGAGGATAGCGGGACTACCGTGGGTGGTCCACGAAGGTTTGGTGAGAAGGCTCGGTGAGCTCGTGAGGAGCTTCTGGCGGTGAAATTTGGAGAAATACGAACGGCAAGGGTATGTGTTCTAATTTCTCTTTTTCATTGCGTTTGCATGTTTCCGTTTGTTTAAATTGATGAAATTAGAGTGTCTATGATCCAAATCGCTTTCGCTGCGTGCCAAGCGCTCCATCAAAACTAACTTCACATTCTGCTTATTCTGGTTTCTCTTGCCTTTTAAAACCTATTGCCTTTTATAAATTTCCTAACAACTGGTTTATCTGCCTATGTCATTAGGTTCATTGTGCAGTTGTCCCTAAGTTTTCAAATTCTTCCTAGTTTTATCCCAGACTTAGTACATGCTTCTAATGTTTTTCTTTTAAGCTACCTAGGATTCCTTAGAGTCATGCCAGTCTTAGTACACACGAGTAACAGCAGTACCTTTCATAGAACAACCTAAACTCTGGCATCACTACATTGGATATACATTCATCTCCCTTAACATACCCTCAAGCTACAGCCCTGTGCTTAGCAAACTAAGGATCAGTAGTTCATTACACAGGACACCTAAGCACGTACGCTATAACTTGTAGGCACACATTCTTCTTCCTTGGTTTTTCCCTTTTTTTTTCTTTTTCTGGTAGAGTCTCTCCTTTTCGTTTGCCTTTTAATGCAGTGCCACTTGTGGGTTACACAAATGGCCCTGATTACTCAGCATCCTTTAGAGAGACACTACCTTTTATTTTTCCTTTTTTCATTTTTTCCATTTTTTTTTACAGAAGAAGAATGCTTATGCGTAAAGAGGGAGAGAGGAATGTTCCTAGGTCTAGAGGCTGCCTCCCCCAAACTTGAACCCCTCATTGTCCCCAATGAGAGTCGGAGGTGGCACACCCCCAAACTTTTCCTAGAAGCATCTAGTCTAAGGCAAAACAAGTAGAACTTAAAACTCCTAGGTATAGAACGACCTTCGTAAAACAGATAACTCAGAGGCAGAATTTTTGTAAAAACAACATGTTAAGGGCTGACAGAGGTGCATGCTGAGCAATAAAGGAAGCTAAATTTAAACGAACAAGGGTGTACTATGACACTCATCCAGCATGCTCATTAGATAGATTGCATAGTGAAGGCAGTAAAGCAGTAGAAAATCGAAATTTAAACAGAGCTAGCCCATCCAAAAAGACATCTAACAGCATGTGAAAAACTAACAAAAATTGCGGACACCGCAAGGAATTCGCAATAAACCTACAGAGCAATTTAAGCAGTGGTTAAGGCTCCTAGCATGCTATAAACAGACATAAAGAACTAAGCTAACAGCTAAACTACCTACGCTAGCTACTCAGATGACAAACAAACAGAACTATACTATTTTAAACAAATCAAATTATCAAAACAAAACAGATCATTGATTAAATGGGGGTAACAGTTCACAGAAAAGCAGTTTTTTTAAAAGAGGGATCAGTAAACTCCCTCGAATGCCGTCAGGCTGGCATTCAAACATCTTCATCTTCATCTCTCCGTTCTCTTGGAGGCGCCCATGGCTTCAGCAGACCCGCAGGGAAGGTGGGGAATATGCATCCCAGTTGTTCAGCCACCTCCTGGTCCCTTACTTGCGCGTATTCAGCCCATTGGGCCAACTTGTGTTGCAGGTCCATTAGGCAAGCCATGGACAGTGACTGTGCAGCAGCCAGGCCGTCCATCTCAAATTCCATATTGCCCCGTCTTCTCATCCTCAAGATCGTGGGCAGCTCCAGATGGCCTGTGTAAGCCAACTACCTCTCATCCCTCGCAATAGGCACACCTGCACGTAAGCATAGTTTAGTTATAGTGTTTGGGAAAAATAGTTGGCCCTTACCTTTTCGTGACCAGTCAGTGATGGAGGTGGCAATGACTTCACCCACATCAATGGTGAGTCCCCGCATGATGGCATAGAGCAGCAACGATCGCACCTGGTTGATGGTCGTTTCGTGCGTCACTGGGGAGATGCGTCTGCGTACAAGGGAGAACCAGACTGTCCCCTTGTCTCTAAGGGTTACACTCATCAAGGTGTGCTTCCCATTCCTTGAGACCGCCCAGGCTGCCTCAGGTTTGCCGATTGTGTGCAAGGCCTCTTCTAGGACTGCCTCAAATGGCGAGTCGACGATCTTGGCATATTCAGAGTGCATATGCCCCTTAAGAGCATAGGCTTCGTTGATGGCGTTGGCAGAGAAGTCGACCTCTATCCCCCTCACCGTTGATAGACATGCTTCAGGGTGTGTGAGGTTGGCGTAGAAGTCGTACACCATGTCCGGATAGGCTGGAATTGGAGGCCTGCAAAGCTCCTCCCAGCCATGGTTGATGATCCATGCGCGCAAGAATTGCGGCAGGTCTGCCAGTGCATCAAGAAATCCTCGCTCGTGGAGGAGTTCTTTCTTCATCAGTTCGAGGCCCTTGACCTCTGCTTCCTTGGAGACGTAACTCGCAGCTTGAGGCTCCCCTTCCAGATACATCTTTTTCTTCCCCTTGTCCCTTGCTTTAGCCGACTCCACGACCTCAATTTTCATCTTTTTCAAAGAAGGTTCAGCTTCAACCTTCTTCTTCTTGGCCCGTTTGGAGGCCTTTGGCCATTTGCCCTTGACAACCACGGGGGCCTTCTTCTTGAGCCGTGCCTTGGTGGCCAGATGCTGGAGGCATTCCCCTATAGTTTCTTCCATAGAGTCTCTGCTTTCCCCCTCCACAGGGCTGTCAAGATTGACATCCCTTAAGGGGGAAAACACCTCATCTTCCTCAGCTGGGTCGGCGATTGGCACCGATTCTTGGCGCTCTTCAGATGGAGCTGCAGCCTCCAGCGCGTGGTGGGAAGATTCAGGGCTCAGCATGGCCGTCTCAAATGATGGGCGGCCACTTTCGAGATTTTCCTCACTCGGGGTATTCTTTTCTTTGATCGGTGAATCAGCCACCGCAATCTTCCACTTCCTCTTCTTCGGAGTTTCGACCGGATCAGAGGGATCAGCAGCTACCTCTGTCGCCACCTTCCACTTCTTCCTTCGCACAGACAGCTTCGGAGGTCTTGAAGGTTGCGCAACATCAGCATCTGCCAAAGAAAGCAATGTTTCCCTCACAGTCGCCTCTGCGTCAGGCGACGCTTTCTTGGGCGTGGATCGATCTGCTCGCGTGGTCACCATTGTCATTTCTTTGAGGATCTGAATGTGGGAGATGCAGAGGAAGGAGAAGGCTGAATTTTGGAGTTCCAACGGTTGAGAAATCGTAGAGGGCAGAGACCCCCAACGACGGCTATTTGTACTCAAGTATTCTCCAACGGCTCTATTTGTTGCGGACTCCGCAATTCTTTAGCAATTAATTCGCAGTACCGTTATGATTTTCTTGTTTTGAGTTGAAAGATTTGAGCAACCAAATCTCCGATTTCTCCAGATCTTTTCGTGGATCTTCTCCTCTTGATTCGTCTCCCTCATTGCTGCGTACAAATCTCCCATTATTATACTCCTAATCACAAAAAATACTGAATTAAAACAACAAATAAACAAACGATACGGAATCTAAAATACTTAAAGAAAAACAACTAAGGCATAACCTTCTGATGGATGAGCACAGTGATCACTCATCCCCTCTCGATTTGCTTCTTAGGCTTCAGATAGGAGGAAGGCCGAGAGTGTCTGCACATCTCCTTCCTCATAGTAATGCTTCAACCTTGCACCATTTACCATGAACGGTTTCCCTTGGTGTAGGTTTCGAATCTCAATACACCATGAACAAAAACGTTAGTAATCACAAAAGGACCTGACCATCTAGACTTAAGTTTGCCTGGAAATAACCTTAACCGTGAGTTGAATAATAAGACATGCTGCCCCTTTTTAAAGTCCTTGAACCTAAGTCTACTATCATGCCAAATCTTAGTTTTTTCTTTATACATTTTAGCATTTTCGTAGGACATATGTCTTAGTTCATCTAACTCATGTAATTGCAGAGACCGCAATGTTCCAGCATCGGTCACGCAATAATTCAGCTCTTTTAAGGCCCAAAAGGCTTTGATTTCCAATTCGAAGGGAAGATGACATGCTTTTCCATACACTAGCCTATAAGGAGACATACTTAAGGGTGTTTTATATGCAGTCCTATACGCCCAAAGTGCATCATCTAACTTAAAGGACCAGTCATTTATATTAGGTTTAACCACTTTTTCAAGTATGTTCTTGCTCTCCCTATTGGATATTTCAACTTGTCCATTCGAGTGTGGGTGATAAGGGGTTGCTACTCTATGTCTAACATTGTATTTAGCTAGTACATTTTCCATAGCTTTATTTATAAAGTGGGTTCCCTCATCACTAATTATTGCACGTGGTGTACCAAATCTTGTAAAAATATGCCGATTTAGAAACTTAATGACTGTCTTGGCATCATTTGAGGGACATGCAATGGCTTCTACCCATTTAGAAACGTAATCTACAGCTACTAATATATAGAGATTACTTGCAGATGGAGGGAATGGTCCCATGAAATCAATGCCCCATACATCGAAGAGTTCCAACTCTAAGATATAGGTGAGAGGCATCTCATCCTTCCTACTGAGGTTACCTGTCCGTTGACACTCATTGCAGCTGTGTGCATGGTCGTGGGCATCCTTGAAAATCGTGGGCCAATAGTAGCCACTCTGGAACACTTTTGCAGCCGTTCTTTGGCCACCAAAATGTCCACCATAAGGAGATGTATGGCAGTGCTGCAACACTGACTTTGCCTCAGCAGCTGATACACACTTCCTCAGCAAACCATCTGCACAAGTCTTGTAAAGTGTAGGATCGTCCCAGATGAACTTCCTAGCTTCGTGTAGGAACCTCTTCTTTTCTTGCCCCCCTTTGAAAGTTGGTAGTACCTGCGAGGCAAGGAAGTTAGCAATGTCCGCAAACCAAGGTTCCTCATCGTTATCACAATGTGCTAACACAAAGACATGCTCATCAACAAAGGCATCATAAATTGTTGGCTCAGCAATTATTTCGCAATTACTTCGCAATATAGATAAATGGTCAGCAACTACATTTTCGCATCCTTTTTTATCTCTAATGTCTAAGTCAAACTCTTGCAATAATAATACCCATCTAATTAGACGTGGCTTCGCATCAGCCTTCCTCATTAGATATTTTATTGCCGAGTGGTCAGTGTACACAATAGTTTTAGTACCTACAATGTAAGGCCTAAATTTTTCACATGCAAACACTACAGCTAGCATTTTCTTCTCTGTGGTAGTGTAATTACATTGTGCTTCATTTAAAGTCTTACTTGCATAATATACAGGATGTGTTAGTTTATCAATTTTCTGACCTAGCATAGCCCCAATCGCATAGTCACTAGCATCACACATTAACTCAAAAGGCAAATCCCAATTAGGACCTACTATAATTGGTGTTTTGACTAAGGCTTCTTTAAGTGTTGTCCATGCTAGGAAACATTCTTTGGAGAAGACAAATGGTTTATTAAGCTCTAAGAGCTCACACAAAGGTTTAGAGATTTTTGAGAAATTTTTTATGAATCTCCTATAGAAACCTACATGACCTAGGAAACTCCTAATAACTTTGACGTTTTGAGGTTCCACTAGCTTCTCTATGATTTCTATTTTGGCCCTATCGACCTCTACTCCTGCTCTAGATACTCTATGTCCTAGGACTATCCCTTCTTCCACCATAAAGTGGCATTTCTCCCAGTTTAGAACTAGGTTGGTCTCCTCACACCTAGTTAGGACTTGTCCTAAGTTTTCTAAGCAATTATTAAAAGAATCACCAAAGACTGAGAAGTCATCCATAAATATTTCTATCATGGATTCATCTAAGTTAGAGAAAATAGCCAACATGCACCTTTGGAATGTTGCTGGTGCATTGCATAAGCCAAATGGCATTCTGCGAAAAGCAAATGTTCCAAAGGGACATGTAAAGGTCGTTTTCTCCTGGTCCTCAGGGTCTATGGTAATTTGGTTATATCCTGAATAACCATCTAAAAAGCAGTAATAGGCTCGGCCAGCTATTCTATCTAACATCTGATCTATAAACGGTAAAGGAAAGTGATCTTTTTTGGTTTCTTTGTTAAGTTTTTTGTAGTTCATACAGACTGTCCATCCTGTAACAGTTCTAGTTGGAATTAGTTCGTTATTCTCATTAACTATTACAATCATTCCACCCTTCTTAGGCACACATTGAATCGGACTCACCCATTGACTATTGGCTATGGGGAAAATTACACCTGCATCTAACCATTTGATAATTTCTTTTTTAACTACCTCCTTCATGGAGGGGTTCAACCTACGTTGGTGATCTACCCTAGGTGTATGTTCCTCTTCCAACAATATTTTATGCATGCAATAGGAAGGACTAATACCTCTTATATCAGCAATCGTCCATGCAATAGCTTTTTTATGTTGCTTAAGCAGCAATATTAGCGCAATTTCATGTTGTTTACTCAGTTTGGACGAAATAATGACAGGCAAAGTATCTTCCTCTCCTAGATATGCATACTTAAGATGATCAGACAATGGTTTTAATTCTAATAGAGGTGGATGTTCAATTGATGGTTTCAAAGGATTGGAGGTTCTCTCAGACAATTTATTAGTCATACAAACATGCTGAGGGTTGTCCACAGATATATCCATCAATTCAGAGATATTTAAATCATCTATATCTACTTGTACATAGTTAGTGGCATGCTTAATTAACAGTTCATGCTCAAGTTCTTCTTCCATAAGTGAATCTACTACATCTACTACATCTACATTTGCACAGGATTCAGAGTCAGAGGGATACCTTAGAGCTTTAAATACACTAAATTTAACCTCCTCATCATGAACTCTCATGGTGAGCTCACCTTTCTGGACATCGATTAAAGCCCTACCTGTGGCTAGAAATGGTCTGCCTAATAAGATTGGTACCTCCTTGTCTGCCTCATAATCCAGAATTATAAAGTCTGCAAGAAAGATGAATTTGTCAACCTTGACAAGTATATCCTCAATTTTACCCTAAGGGTATGCGATGGATCTGTCTGCAAGTTGCAAGGTGACAGTAGTAGGTCGTGCTTCCCCTATCCCAAGTTGACGGAATAGAGACAACAGCATGAGATTGATGCTGGCTCCCAGATCACACAGAGCTCCGCCCACGTGCTTGCCTCCCAACTCGACTGGTAAGGTGAAGGAACTAGGATCCTTCTTCTTCTTTGGCAGTTTTTTTTGGAGTATAGCACTGCACTCCTCAGTGAGATTCACTGTTTCAAATTCACCAATGATTTTTTTGTTAGTAATTATATCTTTCAAGAATTTAACATAAGAAGGCATAGATTGCAAAACTTTCACAAATGGAATATTAACATGCACTTGTTTTAAAATTTCTAAAAACTTATGAAAGTGCACTTCCTGTTCTTGTTTCTTTTTCAGCCTTCTAGGGAATGGAGGTGATGGCACATATGTAGGCAATTCAGTTCGCCTAATGACAGGTGGAGGCCTTTGGATTTCTTTTGGTTCCTCAATGATAGGTTCCAGCCTTACCCTTGTTGTGCTTGGTGGTGATTGATCACGGTTTGGCAGAGAATCCAGTGGAGCACTAGACTCTTCATTCTCTACTCGCTTTGGGGCTTCTCTGTTGTTGATCACCAACGGTCTTCCACTACGTAGTTCAATGGCTTGAACTTGTTCTTTTCCATCCCTTCTTGGTATTTCAGTGTCTGCAGGCAATCTACCTTGGGGCCTATTTTTTAGTTCGTTGGCTAACTGCCCTATTTGGTTTTCTAAGCTCCTCAGGGTTGCTTGCTGACTTTGCAGGGTTGCATCATTTTTTGCAATGTATTCCTTAAGAAAATTCTCTACTGATGATCCTATTGGTTGGTTATATGGCTTTTGGTACATAGATTGGTTATTTGGTTGAGTGAAACCAGGTGTTCCACTCGGTCTTGGTTGGTTTTGTGCTTGGTTAGTATTTTGTTGTCCACCCCACGAGAGATTTGGGTGGTTCCTCCAACCAGGATTATAGGTGTTAGAGTAGGGGTTGTTCCTTGGTTGCTGTTGACTCCCAACATAGCACACCGATGATGGATTCTTAGGGCAAAAATCATACATGTGCCCTTCCCCACAGAATCCACAGATTAGTGTCTCACCTTGATTAGTTGTTGTGCTCGTTGAAACGGCTGCTGCGGTGTTGACACTTTGTTGGAGATTGGTTTGAGCCATTTGTTTTACTAGATTGGTCAGGGCATTGATTTGGCTACTCATTGCACTAAGTGCATCCTTGTCTTGAGCCCTCCTTGGCTCTACAGGATCGTCTGACCATCTACAATGGGAATTTGAGATTTTCTCCAAAATCTCATAGGTTTCATTGTAGCTCTTTGAAAGCCATGGAACCACCAGCTGAAGAATTCAACACTTGTCTCGTGCTGGGGTTGCATCCTTTAAAGAACACTTCTATTTGGATACACCATGGAATGCCATGGTGTGGACATTTAAGCAAAAGGTCCTTGAACCTTGTCCAAGCTTCGTGTAATGACTCGTTTTCGGCTTGTTTGAACTTAATAATATCATCACGGAAGTTGGAGTTCCTATCAGGTGGAAAGTATTTGACTAGGAACCTTTCAGCTAGATCTGTCCAATTGACAATCGATCCAGAGGGTAAGGAATTTAACCACGTTTTGGCCTTATCTCTTAATGAATATGGAAAGAGGTATAGTCTTAAGGCTTCTTGGGAAACTCGTGGGATGAAAAAAGTATCACTTACTCCTAGGAAGTTTCTCAAATGATTGTGGGGATCTTCGTTTTCCACCCCAAAGAATTGTCCAACAGTGGACAGCATTTGGAACATGACGGGCTTTAACTCGAATGAGTTAGCTGTAATCTCAGGGCGTATAATGCTCGGATTAAGCTCATCAGGCATGGGTACTAAGTACGAGAGGATGGCACTATCCTTATCATTCGCAATTTCGATGGGGTTGCGAATGGTAGGTGCTTGGTTTGGGGCTTCTCTATCCATTTCGGGTGGTTGGGAATGCGATGACTCTGCGGAGTCCGCAATGCCTTGAGTTACAGGTGGCTGTTTAAAGAGACGTTTCTTAGCTTTGTTTCTGGCTGTTACGTCTCCAAAAGTGACTATTTTAGGACTTATTTGTGTTAGGAAGTTGTGCATTTGTGAGTGTTTTTGATAGGATTTAGCTTAAACCTATGCTTATATATGAGAATTAGAAGAGGGAAGCTAAATTAGGACTTGTGTACAAAAGGAAAGAAAAGGAATAGAAAACGAAGTTAAAAGAATGAAAAATGTGCATTGCGGCAGCATTGCGGAAACATTGCTAAAACAACAATGTTTTAAGTGAAATCCGTAAGTTGGCTGATCTTTTTCTGTTATGTTCCGTTATTTCAGGGATTCGTTCTTTCTCCTCCATCCATTTTGAAGTATGACGTTGAGGATGGATTGTTTTCCTTGGCCCAAACGCACCTGCAGATTACTATAAAAGGGGGTCAAAGTAGAGGGTTTGATCATCATCCGAAAGCGTAGAAGTCTCTTCGCAGCTCCATTCTTTCTCCTGTTTTTCTCTTCCGTCTGTTGGGTTGGAAAGCTTAGCTGTTGGAATCGACAATCTGATAGGAAGGAGAGAAGATTCATCTTCTCTCCTGATTGGATTCATCCAAGCAAGGCTACTCTTTTTCTCCCTTCAGCCGAGGCGTTTGCGACGAGGCGTTCAAGCTCACTTACTGCTTTCTGTCTTCTACTTTTCATTTTCAGCACTGTTTTGTTGTTGTTTCTTTTCCATTAGTTAGTCCATTTCATTCCGTTGCTTTCTGTCTTTATGTTATTCACTTTAAGTTTCCCTTTGTTCATTCAAACAATCGATTAATTAAAACACAATTCATTATTTCACAGTTTCTTGTCTTTGCTGCCTACTCATTTTCCTTGCTGTTTTAAGTTTATTCTTCTTCTGAGCATGCCTATTTTATGTAATAATTTTGTTCTCTCTATATCCATGAGTAACTAAGTCACATAGGGGCATGCTAATGACAATACTATAGGCTTAAAAACGTGAACCAAGCATGTAGGATAGCTCTCGAATGCATTGATTGTATGTAAGCTTCATCCCACGGGCAATTTCGATTGGCCATCCATTTTGTCCAAAGAACTCCTAACCTCTGGAAGGAGTAAGAGTTCAGAGTCATACACTCATGCTAGCCTCTCAAGGTAGCCAGAAAACGACCTAGGAATAGGCGTTTTCCTAGTACAAACCATAACTTTCTACTTTAACAAGATGCTTAAGACCTTACTTGGACATGAGTAAACTAAAGAATCTAATGCATGAAATCGGAAGATACATGAGATTGAGTTAGTTTGATGCATAGTGAGTTAATCCAATGCTTGAGAATCGTGTGAAAATGCCTATAGAGGAGTCGTTATTAGCCCTTGTTTCTCGCTTTTACACACTTTCGCTGTTAGTAACATTGCGGTAGAATTGCTGTTCTCGCAATTCTACTAAGTTAAAAATTTTGTTTAGCTATTTTCCTCTTCGTTTATTAATCTCTTCTCTTTACATTTGCGCTTATCATTGACTTGCACTTGTTTATGTTGCTATCTTTTATATATTCAGTAGTAAATAGGAATTTTAAAACCAAATCTACCCCTTCAAATCCACCCATTCTTGCTTAACAATACACTTCACGAGTAGCTAAAATAAATCTCTGTGGGAAAACGAATGAAAAAATACTTACTACTTGCTACAAGATCATGTATGCTTGCATGTTCTGAGTGCTCTCTCTCTTTTACTGCTATTTATTTCACACATTGAGCACGTAACAAGTTTTTGGCGCCGCTGCCGGGGATTTAGTTTAGTGAAAACGAAGTCTGTTAAGTTAGAAAGCCAACTCTTAAAATCTATTGAAGCTGATCTATTTTCATTTCTTTTGCAGGTACCATTGGGTTAGTTTATGAATGAGCCTTCAAGTAGTGATCTAGAGTTCAATCCTGAGCCTGAGAGATTATTTAGAGCCAGAAATAGAGCCAAGAAACGTCTCTTTGACCAACCCTCTATACCTCCAATAATTGCGGGAACCGCAATTCCTCCGCAATTCTATCAAGAAGAAATGGATAGATTAGTTCCAAATCCGGTGCCTGTCACTCGCAATCCCATCGAAATAGCGAATGATAAGGATAGTGCCATTCTCTCATACCTAGTACCTATGCCTGGGGAGCTGAACCCCAGCATAATCCGCCCTGAAATTACTGCCAACTCATTCGAGTTAAAGCCAGTGATGTTCCAAATGTTGTCCACTGTGGGACAATTCTTTGGAGTGGAAAATGAGGACCCCCACAACCATCTTAGAAACTTCTTAGGAGTCAGTGATACATTCATCATCCCTGGAGTTTCCCAAGAAGCCTTGAGGCTCTACCTCTTCCCTTACTCTTTGAGGGACAAAGCAAAGACGTGGTTAAACTCATTACCCTCTGGATCAGTCCTCAATTGGACAGACTTGGCAGAGAAATTCCTAGTTAAATATTTCCCACCTGATAGGAATTCTACCTTTCGTGATGATATAATCAAGTTCAAACAAGCTGAGAATGAGTCTCTTCACGAAGCTTGGACAAGGTTCAAGGACCTTCTTCTTAAATGTCCACACTATGGCATCCCATGGTGTATCCAAATAGAGGTCTTTTTCAAAGGATGCAACCCCAGCACCAGACAAGTGTTAAATTCATCTGCTGGAGGTTCCATGATGTCCAAGAGTTATAACGAAGCCTATGAGATCTTGGAGAAGATCTCAGCATCTCACTGTAGGTGGTCAGATGATCCAGTTGAGCCAACTAGAGCTCAAGACAAGGACGCACCCAATGCCATGAGTAGCCAAATAAGCGCCCTGACCAACCTAGTCAAGCAAATGGCTCAAGCCAATCTCCAAACTAGTGTCAACACCGCCACAGCCATGTCAATGGGCACCCAACCAAGTCAAGGTGAGACACTTATCTGTGGATTCTGTGGGGAAGGGCACCTGTATGAATACTGCCCTGGGAATCCAGCCTCAGTCTGCTATGTTGGAAGCCAACAGCAGCCTAGGAACAACCCCTATTCCAACACTTACAATCCTGGTTGGAGGAACCACCCAAACCTTTCATGGGGTGGCCAACAGAATGCTAACCAAGCTCCTAACCAGCCAAGACCGAGTGGAACACCTGGTTTCACTCCCCAACATAACCAATCCATGTATCAAAAACCATACAACCAACCTGTAGGATCCTCTGTAGAAAACTTACTTAAGGAATACATAGCCAAGAATGATGCCACTCTACAGAGTCAGCAAGCTACTCTTAGGAGCCTAGAGAACCAGATAGGGCAACTAGCCAATGAACTCAAGAGCAGGCCCCAAGGTAGACTTCCTACTGACACTGAAGTGCCAAGAAGATATGGTAAAGAACAAGTTCAAGCAATTGAACTCAGGAGTGGGAGACCATTGGTGTGCAACACCAAAGAAACACCAAAGAGAGTAGAGAACAATGAGTCTAGTGCTCCACTGGAGTCTCTGCCAAACCAAGGTCCACCACCAACAAGCACATCAGGACCAAGGCTGGAGCCAATCATAGAAGAGATAGAAGAAATCCCAAGGTCTCCACCTATCTTGAGGCGACCTGAAGTGCCTGCATATGTGCCACCACCTCCATTTCCTCGAAGGCTAAAGAAAAAACAAGAACAGGAAGTGCACTTTAACAAATTTTTAGAAATTCTTAAACAAGTGCATGTGAATATTCCTTTTGTAGAAGTTTTACAGTCTATGCCTTCCTATGTTAAGTTTTTGAAGGATATTATCACTAACAAGAAAATAATTGGTGAGTTTGAAACAGTAAATCTCACTGAGGAGTGCAGTGCCATACTCTAGAACAAGCTACCCAAGAAGGAGAAGGATCCTGGTTCCTTCACCTTACCAGTAGAGCTAGGAGGCAAGCACGTGGGCAGAGCTCTTTGTGACCTGGTAGCCAGCATAAACCTCATGCCCCTATCACTATTCCGCCAGCTAGGAATAGGAGAAGCACGTCCAACCACTGTCACTTTACAACTTGCAGACAGATCCATAGCCTACCCTGAGGGTAAGATTGAGGATATTCTTGTAAAGGTTGACAAGTTTATTTTCCTTGCAGATTTCATTATCCTGGATTATGAAGCAGACAAGGAGGTCCCCATCCTATTAGGCAGACCATTTCTAGCCACAGGTAGGGCCCTGATAGATGTCCAGAAAGGTGAGCTCACTATGAGGGTTCATGATGAGGAGGTTAAATTTAGCGTTTATAAAGCCTTAAGGTACCCCTCTGACTCTGAATCTTGTGCTAGCATGGACATTGTAGATTCACTGATGGAAGAACAGCTGGAGCATGAATTATTAACTAAGCATGCTAATAATTATGTAGAATTAGATTTAACTGATTTAAATGTTTCTGAGATAATGGATATACCTGTAGATAGGATACAGCATGTTTGTATGACTATTGACTTAACTGAAAGATCCCTGAAACCATCCATTGAGCATCCACCTGTCTTAGAATTGAAACCACTGCCCACACATCTTAAGTATGCATATTTAGGAAGTAATGAGACTCTGCCTGTGATTATTTCATCTAAATTAAGTGAGAAGCATGACGTTGAGCTGATTTTATTACTTAAACAACATAGGAAGGCTATTGCATGGACTATTGCTGACATTAGAGGCATTAGCCATTCCTACTGCATGCATAAGATAATACTAGAGGAAGAACATACACCCCGAGTAGATCACCAACGTAGGTTAAACCCCTCTATGAAAGAGGTAGTTAAAAAGGAAATAATAAAATGGTTAGATGCTGGTGTGATCTTCCCTATAGCTAGTAGTCAGTGGGTGAGTCCTATACAATGTGTACCTAAGAAGGGGGGGATGACTGTAGTCAATGAGAGCAATGAACTGATTCCAACTAGGACTATTACAGGGTGGAGAGTGTGTATGGATTATAGGAAATTAAATAAGGAAACCAAAAAAGACCACTTCCCTCTACCATTCATTGACCAAATGTTAGATAGGATAGCTGGTAGAGCTTACTACTGCTTCTTAGACGGTTATTCAGGATATAACCAGATCACTATAGACCCTAAGGACCAGGAGAAGACAACCTTCACTTGCCCTTTTGGAACTTTTGCCTTTCGCAGAATGCCTTTTGGCTTATGCAATGCACCGGCAACATTCCAAAGGTGCATGTTGGCAATCTTCTCTGATTTAGATGAGTCCATGATAGAGATATTCATGGATGATTTCTCAGTCTTTGGTGATTCATTCACAAACTGTTTAGAGAACTTAGGACAAGTCCTGGCTAGGTGTGAGGAGACCAACCTAGTCCTTAATTGGGAGAAGTGCCACTTCATGGTGGACGAAGGGATTGTCTTAGGTCATAGAGTGTCTAGGGCAGGTGTAGAGGTCGATAGGGCCAAGATTGAAATAATAGAGAAATTGGTGGAACCTCAGAATGTAAAAGCCATTAGAAGTTTCTTAGGACATGCAGGCTTCTATAGAAGGTTCATTAAGAACTTTTCTAAGATCTCCAAGCATTTATGTGAGCTTGTAGAGCTGAACAAACCATTCATCTTCTCTAAAGAATGTTTCCTAGCCTGGAAAACCCTTAAGGAAGCACTAGTCAAAGCACCTATTATAGTAGGGCCAAATTGGGACCTCCCATTTGAGATGTTATGTGATGCAAGTGACTATGCTGTAGGGGTTATGCTAGGACAAAAGATTGACAAGTTAACACACCCTGTATACTATGCTAGCAAGACACTTAATGAGGCACAATGTAATTACACAACCACTGAGAAGGAGATGCTAGCTGTAGTGTTTGCCTGTGAGAAGTTTAGGAATTACATTGTAGGCACTAGAACAATCGTGTATACAGATCACTCTGCACTAAAGTACCTTATGAGGAAGGCTGATGTTAAGCCTAGGTTGATTAGATGGGTATTGCTGCTGCAAGAGTTCGATCTGGACATTAGAGATAAGAAAGGATGTGAAAATGTGGTTGCGGATCATCTTTCTAGATTGCAGCATAATTGCGAAAAAATTGCGGAAACCGCAATTTCTGATGCTTTTATTGATGAACATGTCTTTGTATTGACTCATCGTGATAACGATGAGGAACCTTGGTTTGCTGACATTGCTAACTTCCTTACCTCGCAGGTACTACCAACTTTCAAGGGAGGACAAGAAAAGAAGAGGTTTCTTCATGAAGCTAGGAAGTTCATATGGGATGATCCCACACTCTACAAGACATGTGCTGATGGTCTGCTAAGGAAATGTGTATCAGCTGCTGAGGCGAAGTCCGTGCTGCAGCACTGCCATACAGCCCCCTATGGTGGACATTTTGGTGGCCAAAGGACAGCTGCAAAGGTGTTCCAGAGTGGCTACTATTGGCCCACGATCTTCAAGGATGCCCACAACTATGCACACAGCTGTGATGAATGCCAGAGAACAGGTAACCTTAGTCGAAAGGATGAGATGGCTCTCACTTACATCTTAGAGTTGGAGCTCTTTGATGTGTGGGGCATTGACTTCATGGGACCATTTCCCCCATCATCAGGTAACCTTTACATACTTGTAGCTGTAGACTATGTATCTAAGTGGGTAGAGTCCATAGCATGTCCAAACAATGATGCCAAAACAGTCATTAAGTTCCTTAATAGGCCTATTTTTACTAGGTTTGGAACACCTCGTGCTATAATTAGTGATGAAGGGACACACTTCATTAATAAAGCTATGGAGAAAGTGTTGGCTAAATACAATGTTAGACATAGAGTAGCCACCCCTTATCACCCACATTCGAATGGCCAAGCTGAAATATCAAATAGGGAGATTAAAAACATACTCGAAAAAGTGGTCAAACCCAATAGAAAAGATTGGTCGTTTAAACTCGAGGATGCACTTTGGGCATATCGGACTGCATATAAGACACCCCTAGGTATGTCTCCTTATAGACTTGTGTATGGCAAAGCATGTCACTTACCAGTCGAATTAGAAATTAAAGCATTTTGGGCCTTAAAAGAGTTGAATTATTGCGTGACCGATGCGGGAACATTGCGGTCTTTGCAATTACATGAGCTTGATGAGCTTAGACATATGTCCTATGAAAATGCTAAAATGTATAAGGAAAAGACCAAGATTTGGCACGACAGTAGACTTAGGATTAAGGACTTTAAGAAAGGCCAGCTTGTCTTATTATTTAACTCACGGTTGAAATTATTTCCAGGCAAACTTAAGTCCAGATGGTCAGGTCCTTTTGTGATAACTAACGTGTTTGTTCATGGTGCGATCGAGATTAAGAACCTGCAGCAAGGGCAACCGTTCATGGTTAATGGTGCACGATTGAAGCATTATTATGAGGAAGGAAATGTGAAGACTCTCTCAGCCTTCCTCTTGACTGAAACGTGAAAATAAAATCGAGAGAGGACGAGTGATTACTGTGCTCGTCCATTCGAGGCTTTTGCCTTAGTTTATTTTTTGTTGTTTTTTCGGTTATTCTTTGTGAATGTTTGAGTGAGATTTTAATTACGATTTTGTTGTTTATCTTGTATGTTTTTGTAGGGGATCGAAAGAGGGAATCAAGGAGATGAATTTAGGATAAAAGAATCGGGGAAGATATGGGACCAAATCAAAGATTACGTTGAGGAGATATTAGCATTTGAAACGGAAAAATCTCCAACGGTCACTAAAATTGCGCTGGATTTGCAGAATCCGCAACGGAAATAGCCGTTGGGATTTCCATCATTACTTATAGCCGTTAGAAGCGCGCTGATCCGTACGCTTCCCCCAATCTCTGAACTCCAAGAAATCTCTCTCCCTCTTCATCTGCAATTCCTCTTCCCAGATCCTTACGACTCAACCATGGTGCTAACAAGAGCTGAGAGATCTGCATCCAAGAAGAAGGCTGACGACGCTGAGATCGCTGCGAGAGAAGCACTTCTAGCCTTGGCCGACGTTGAGGCCGCGCGAACTGAACGCCTTCCCAAGCTTCATGTTCGCAAGAAGAAGTGGAAGGTAGTGACGGAGATTCCTGCTGGACCATCTGAACCAGCAGGAACGCCCAAAAAGAGGAAGTGGAGTATGGCTGTAGCTGATGCAGCAATCAAGAAGAAGACTCCCTCTGTGGAGAGTCAAGAAAGTGGTCGTCCGTCCCACGAGACAGCCGGGCAAAGCTCTTCTCCATCTCCACCAGCGCGAAGCCCTGAGCTTTCTCCATCGCCACAGAGCGCTGAACACACTCCACCGGCGCAGAGCCCTGACGCATCACCCATCTCCCAGAAGCCTGACCCCGAGTTTCCATATGGAGAGTATCAAGAATCGACGCAGGGTAGTGAGGAAGCTGAAGAAGAAGAGGTCTTCTCTCCTTTGAGGGAACCCAGCCCCGAGAGTCCAGCGCAGGGGGATGATTCAATGGACGAGACACTGGGGGATTGCCTCCAGCAGATCACAACAAAGGCAAGATTGAAAAAGAAGGCCACCAAGGTTGTCAAGGCCAAACGGCCAAAAGCCTCGAAGAAGTCCAATTAAAAGAAAGCAAGGGGTGAGCCTTCATCAAAGAAGGTGAGTGATGAGCCGTCTCTGAAAAAGCTCAAGATCGAGGCTGCTGAATCAGCCAAACCAAAAGACAAGGGGAAAGCCAAGCTATACCCCGAAGATGAGCCTCAATCAGTGAGGTACGTATCCTCTGATGCAGAATCAAGGGGCACTGGGCTGAGGAAGAGGGACCTGTTGCACGAGAAAGGATTCCTCGACGCACTCGCAGACCTGCCGCAATTCTTGCGCGCAGGGATCACGAACCACGGCTGGGAAGAGCTGTGCAGGCCGCCCAACCCCGCCTACTCCAGCATGGTGTATGATTTTTACGCCAATTTGATGAACCCTGAGGATGGCCTATCTGTGGTCAGGGGAGTCGAGGTGGACTTCTCAGCAAAGGCAATCAATGAAGCCTATGGCCTCAAAGGGCAAAAGCACACGGATTATGCAAGGATCGTTGATGAGCCAACAGAAGCTGTCCTGGAGGAAGCAATTCGGCTCATTGGCCAGCCTGAGGCATCGTGGACAGTTTCACGCAATGGGAGGCACACTCTCATGAGTGCTAACCTCACAGCCAAGGCAGCTGTCTGGTTCTCATTTGTGCGCAAAAGGTTGTCCCCAGTGACCCACGAGACCACCATCAACCAAGGCAGATCGCTGCTGGTCTATGCGATCATGAGGGGCCTCACAATCAACGTTGGTGAAGTCATTGCAGCCTCAATCACAGACTGCGCTAAAAAGGGTAAGGGTCCACTTTTCTTTCCTAATACAATTACTAAGCTTTGCTTACGTGCAGGGGTACCAATCGAGCGAATGGAAAGGCAGCTGGCCTACACGGGGCACCTGGAGTTGCCTACTGCCTTGAGGATGCGAAGGAAGGGGAACATGGAGTTTGAGCTAGATGGCCTGGCTGCTGCTCAGTCTCTATCAATGGCCTGCCTGATGGACCTACAGAAGAAGATGGCTCAATGGGCCACATATGCGCAGGCAAGGGACAAGGAGGTTGCTGACCAGTTGGGCTGCATCTTCCCTGAGTTCCCCACGGACCTACTGACACCATGGGCGCCTCCAAGACCAAGAAGGGACGATGATGATGAGGACATCTGAGTGCTAGACTGAGAAGCACTCAAGGGAGTATTTCTGTTCCCTAAAAGAAAAAAATAATAATCAAACTGCTTTTTGTTGAACCATGTGAACTCTGCTGTTTTGAGTTAATTTTAATCTGTTTTTAGTTCTTTATTTTTAGTGTTTAGAATTGCTTAGTATAGGCTGATGATAGCTGAATAGGTAGATTAGTTTAGTTTTCTTTTCTTTTTTGTGTCGCTTAAATGACTGGAAAGAGCATGCATAGGGGCCTTAATCACTGATATATCTGCCCTGGATCCATTGCGAAATAATTGCGGAATTCGCAATTTTTATTAGTAAATGCATGTTTTTGACTGACTGTTTAGCTAGGCTGGTTCTGTTTAAATTTTGTCTTTTGCTGCTATCTTGACTACCTTATATAGCCTATCTAAAAGCATGCTGGATGAGTGTCATAGGACACCTTGGATAGTTTAAATTAACCTCTTAAAAGTGCTCAGCATGCATAGCTTTAAGTCCTTACCTGCCTGTTTTTATGAATTTCTGCTGCTGTGATGTTTGCTTTTAGAATTTTCTGTCTATGCCTAGGGCTTTTGGATTCTCTTTGTTTTACCTTAGACTAGATGCTTCTAGGACAAGTTTGGGGGTGTGCCACCTCAGACACTCATTGGGGACAATGAGTAGTTTAAGTTTGGGGGAGGCCACCCTAGGCCTAGGAACATTCCTCTCTCCCTTTAAGCATAAGCATTCTTCTTCTCTTTTACAAAAAAAAATGATGAGCTGAAAAAAAATGAAAAATAGAATAAAGAGGGGTGTCTCTCTTTAGTTGTTGAGTAATCAGTGCCAAGTGTGTAACCCACAAGTGGCATTGCATCAAAAGGCAACCAAAGGAGAGGCTCCACCTAAGTAAGAAAGAAAGAAAAAGGAAGAAATAGGGAAGAAGAATGTATACCTAGGAGTTGCAAATTTGTGGCTTGGGTGTCCTGAATAAAAATGAACTCTGATCCTCAATTAGCTGAGCACAAAGTTGTAGCTTGTAGGGTTGTTTAGGGAGATGAATGTATGTCCAATGTAGTGATGTCAGGGTTTAGGTTGTTCTCTAAATGTACTACTGTCACTGTTAATACTAAGACTGGCATGACTCTAAGGAATCCTAGGTAGCTCAAAAGTAAAACTAGAAGCATGTACTGAGTCTGGGGTAAAGCTAGGTAGAATTTAAAACCTTAGGGATAGTTGCACGATATGACAGAAGCAAGTAGATCAGCTGTAAGGAGTTAATGAAACAGTAGGAGCATTAGGCGTGCGAAGTCAGAAGAAGCTAGATAAGAGGATAGTTGTGAACTTAGAAGTGTGTCACAGGACAGCACTGCTATAGATAGGAAGTTAGGGGAGTCAACAAGTGGTTAAAAGGATTAAACAGCAGCCTAAGTAAGTCCTTAGATTGCTCGAGGACGAGCAAAACCTTAAGTTTGGGGGTGTGTTACGTCTCCAAAAGTGACTATTTTAGGACTTATTTGTGTTAGGAAGTTGTGCATTTGTGAGTGTTTTTGATAGGATTTAGCTTAAACCTATGCTTATATATGAGAATTAGAAGAGGGAAGCTAAATTAGGACTTGTGTACAAAAGGAAAGAAAAGGAATAGAAAACGAAGTTAAAAGAATGAAAAATGTGCATTGCGGCAGCATTGCGGAAACATTGCTAAAACAGCAATGTTTTAAGTGAAATCCGTAAGTTGGCTGATCTTTTTCTGTTATGTTCCGTTATTTCAGGGATTCGTTCTTCCTCCTCCATCCATTTTGAAGTATAACGTTGAGGATGGATGGTTCTCCTTGGCCCAAACGCACCTGCAGATTACTATAAAAGGGGGTCAAAGTAGAGGGTTTGATCATCATCCGAAAGCGTAGAAGTCTCTTCGCAGCTCCATTCTTTCTCCTGTTTTTCTCTTCCGTCTGTTGGGTTGGAAAGCTTAGCTGTTGGAATCATCTTCTCTCCTTATTGGATTCATCCAAGCAAGGCTACTCTTTTTCTCCCTTCAGCCGAGGCGTTTGCGACGAGGCGTTCAAGCTCACTTACTGCTTTTTGTCTTCTACTTTTCATTTCCAGCACTGTTTTGTTGTTGTTTCTTTTCCATTAGTTAGTCCATTTCATTCCGTTGCTTTCTGTCTTTATGTTATTCACTTTAAGTTTCCCTTTGTTCATTCAAACAATCGATTAATCAAAGCACAATTCATTATTTCACAGTTTCTTGTCTTTGCTGCCTACTGTTTTTCCTTGCTGTTTTAAGTTTATTCTTCTTCTGAGCATGCCTATTTTATCTAATAATTCTGTTCTCTCTATATCCATGAGTAACTAAGTCACATAGGGGCATGCTAATGACAATACTATAGGCTTAAAAATGTGAACCAAGCATGTAGGATAGCTCTCGAATGCATTGATTGTATGTAAGCTTCATCCCACGGGCAATTTCGATTGGCCATCCATTTTGTCCAAAGAACTCCTAACCTCTGGAAGGAGTAAGAGTTCAGAGTCATACACTCATGCTAGCCTCTCAAGGTAGCCAGAAAACGACCTAGGAATAGGCGTTTTCCTAGTACAAACCATAACTTTCTGCTTTAACAAGATGCTTAAGACCTTACTTGGACATGAGTAAACTAAAGAATCTAATGCATGAAATCGGAAGATACATGAGATTGAGTTAGTTTGATGCATAGTGAGTTGATCCAATGCTTGAGAATCGTGTGAAAATGCCTATAGAGGAGTCGTTAGTAGCCCTTGTTTCTCCCTTTTACACACTTTCGCTGTTAGTAACATTGCGGTAGAATTGCTGTTCTCGCAATTCTACTAAGTTAAAAATTCTGTTTAGCTATTTTCCTCTTCGTTTATTAATCTCCTCTTTACATTTGCGCTTATCATTGACTTTCACTTGTTTATGTTGCTATCTTTTATATATTCAGTAGTAAATAGGAATTTTAAAACCAAATCTACCCCTTCAAATCCACCCATTCTTGCTTAACAATACACTTCACGAGTAGCTAAAATAAATCTCTGTGGGAAAACGAATGAAAAAATACTTACTACTTGCTACAAGATCATGTATGCTTGCATGTTCTGAGTGCTCTCTCTCTTTTACTGCTATTTATTTCACACATTGAGCACGTAACACTGGCCCTTAGAAGTCTTTCAGGCTAAGGATTGAACTCTAGGTTGCTATTTGAATGCTCATTCATAAACTAGCTTGATGGTACCTGTAAAGGAAATGAAAGAAGATTAGCTCCAATGGATATTAAGTTTGTTTTTTTTCTAAAATAACACACTTCGTGTTTACTAAACAAAATCCCCGGCAGCGGCGCCAAAAACTTGTTGCGTGCTCAGTGTGTAAATAAAATGTGATGCGAGAGCACTTAGATCATGCAAGCATACATGGTCTTGCAGCAAGTGATAAGTATTTTTTCATTCGTTTTCCCACAGAGATTTATTCTTAGTTACTAACGAAGTGAGGTGTTAAATTAGAAAGAGTGACTTAAATGGGGTAGAATTGAGGGTGTTGTGCCAAACTAATGAAGAATGTACGAGATATGCGAGCATAAACAAAAGCAAGTAAAGAGATTAACTTGAAGGTAGAGGAAAAAGAATTGCGGAGAAAGCAATTAAATCGCAAAAGTAGAAGACTGGAAAAATGGCCAAGGCAAAAAGCAAAATAATAGAATTGCGCAGACAACAATTATCTAGCAATTAAGTTAACGACGAATTGAGGGTGAGATAAGGAAACAAGGTCAACTAAAGACTCCTCTATAGGTTTTTTCATACGATTATTCAGCAGTAACTTAACTTATCATGCATCAACTTAGCTTAGTCTCATGCATCTCTCGATTACATGCATTTGATCCTTTAGTTCACTCATATCCAAGTAAGGCTTAAGCATCTATTTATATAAGCAAGCTAATGAATTGTGCTAGGAAAACGCTTATTCCTAGGTCGTTTTCTGGCTACCATGAAAGGCTAGCATGAATGGACGACTCTAAACTCTTACTCCTTCCGGAGGTTAGGAGTTCTTTAGACAAAATGGATGGTCGATCGAAATTGCTCGTGGGATGAAGTACAAATACATTCAATGCATTCGAAGCTATCCTACATGCTGAACTTTCGTATTTCTAACCTATAGATTCATCCTTAGCAGACTCTTATGTGATTAGTTACTCATGGTTGATGGTGGATTGGAGAGATTAGATTGATTAAGCATGATTTAAAGCAAAATGAAAGTAAAGGAAAAACAGAAAGCGAGATGGAGATTAGCAAATACTTAAACGATTACTATATCAAATAAGGTTCAAAACTTAATGTGCAACAGACTGTAAAGCAGTACAGAACTTGAACAAATGAAGACGAAATGAAAGCAAAACGAACAAACGGAAACAAAGGACAGAAAGCAGTAGAAAACAGAAGATAGAAAGCGATAAAAGTGTGCACGGATCCTCGCCGCAAGCGCCTCGGATGAGGGCGAAGATTAGCTGAACTTGGGGATGAATTCGATCAGAAGAGAAGAAGGATCTTCTCTTCTTCCTCTCTAGTTATCGACGCCAAGGGCTGATTTCTTCGTTCCAACAACCGGGAGAAGGAAATGGGACTTTAGATTGCGTTGAGACGGGGAGCTCTACACTTCTCAGATGTTTTTCTCCTTCACCCTTCACCTCCTTTTATAGTGTTTTACAGGTATCTTCAGCCATGGAGAACCATCCATTCTAAACGACGACCCTCCACGTGGCAGCAGGAGAGAGCTTAGGCGGCTGAAAGATCGCAACTGTGACGGCGGACGGTTGGAACAACTTAGCAGCAGCAGCTTTAAACATTGTGAATTCCTCGTCGTGACCGCAATAAACATTGCGGAGACAACAATGTTTCAGCAATTCTCCTGCAATGCACAATTTAACTCTTTTAACATCGTTTTTTATTCTTTCTCGTTCGTTTTACAAATAAGTCCTAATTTAGCCTCATTCCTTGAATTCTCATATTTAAGCACGTATTAAACTAAATTCTAACAAAAATGCTTAAGAGATTACATGATTCCATGGTAAATAAGTCCCTAAAATATGTACTTTTGGAGAGGTAACACACCCCCAAACTTAAGTTATTGCTCGTCCTCGAGCAATTATAAGGGCTTACTTGGGCTGCTATTACTCTATCTGACTACTTGCTGACTTCCCTAGGCTTACTATCCAAGGCATATCTGTTCTGTGACACTCTTCTAAGTTCAAACTTAACTTCACATTCTGCTTATTCTAGTTTCTCTTGCCTTTTAAAACCTATTGCCTTTTATAAATTTCCTAACAACTGGTTTATCTGCCTATGTCATTAGGTTCATTGTGCAGCTATCCCTAAGTTTTCAAATTCTTCCTAGTTTTATCCCAGACTCAGTACATGCTTCTAATGTTTTTCTTTTAAGCTACCTAGGATTCCTTAGAGTCATGCCAGTCTTAGTACACACAAGTAACAGCAGTACCTTTCATAAAACAACCTAAACCCTGGCATCACTACATTGGATATACACTCATCTCCCTTAACATACCCTCAAGCTACAGCCCTGTGCTTAGCAAACTAAGGATCAGTAGTTCATTACACAGGACACCTAAGCACGTAGGCTATAACTTGTAGGCACACATTCTTCTTCCTTGGTTTTTCCCTTTTTTTTTCTTTTTCTGGTAGAGTCTCTCCTTTTGGTTTGCCTTTTAATGCAGTGCCACTTGTGGGTTACACAAATGGCCCTGATTACTCAGCATCCTTTAGAGAGACACTACCTTTTATTTTTCCTTTTTACATTTTTTCCATTTTTTTTTTACAGAAGAAGAATGCTTATGCGTAAAGAGGGAGAGAGGAATGTTCCTAGGTCTAGAGGCTGCCTCCCCCAAACTTGAACCCCTCATTGATCCCAATGAGAGTCGGAGGTGGCACACCCACAAACTTGTCCTAGAAGCATCTAGTCTAAGGCAAAACAAGCAGAACTTAAAACTCCTAGGCATAGAACGACCTTCGTAAAACAGATAACTCAGAGGCAGAATTTTTGTAAAAACAACATGTTAAGGGCTGACAGAGGTGCATGCTGAGCAATAAAGGAAGCTAAATTTAAACGAACAAGGGTGTACTATGACACTCATCCAGCATGCTCATTAGATAGACTGCATAGTGAAGGCAGTAAAGCAGCAGAAAATCGAAATTTAAACAGAGCTAGCCCATCCAAAAAGACATCTAACAGCATGCGAAAAATTAACAAAAATTGCGGACACCGCAAGGAATTCGCAATAAACCTACAGAGCAATTTAAGCAGTGATCAAGGCTCCTAACATGCTATAAACAGACATAAAGAACTAAGCTAACAGCTAAACTACCTACGCTAGCTACTCAGATGACAAACAAACAGAACTATATTATTCTAAACAAATCAAATTATCAAAACAAAACAGATCATTGATTAAAGGGGGGTAACAGTTCACAAAAAAACAGTTTTTTTAAAAGAGGGATCAGTAAACTCCCTCGAATGCCGTCAGGCTGGCATTCAAACATCTTCATCTTCATCTCTCCGTTCTCTTGGAGGCGCTCATGGCTTCAGCAGACCCGCAGGGAAGGTGGGGAATATGCATCCCAGTTGTTCAGCCACCTCCTGGTCCCTTACTTGCGCGTATTCAGTCCATTGGGCCAACTTGTGTTGCAGGTCCATTAGGCACGCCATGGACAGTGACTGTGCAGCAGCCAGGCCGTCCATCTCAAATTCCATATTGCCCCGTCTTCTCATCCTCAAGATCGTGGGCAGCTCCAGATGGCCTGTGTAAGCCAACTGCCTCTCATCCCTCGCAATAGGCACACCTGCACGTAAGCACAGTTTAGTTATAGTGTTTGGGAAAAATAGTTGGCCCTTACCTTTTCGTGACCAGTCAGTGATGGAGGTGGCAATGACTTCACCCACATCAATGGTGAGTCCCCGCATGATGGCATAGAGCAGCAACGATCGCCCCTGGTTGATGGTCGTTTCGTGCGTCACTGGGGAGATGCGTCTGCGTACAAGGGAGAACCAGACTGTCCCCTTGTCTCTAAGGGTTGCACTCATCAAGGTGTGCTTCCCATTCCTTGAGACCGCCCAGGCTGCCTCAGGTTTGTCGATTGTGTGCAAGGCCTCTTCTAGGACTGCCTCAGATGGCGAGTCGACGATCTTGGCATATTCAGAGTGCATATGCCCCTTAAGAGCATAGGCTTCGTTGATGGCGTTGGCAGAGAAGTCGACCTCTATCCCCTCACCGTTGATAGACATGCTTCAGGGTGTGTGAGGTTGGCGTAGAAGTCGTACACCATGTCCGGATAGGCTGGAATTGGAAGCCTGCAAAGCTCCTCCCAGCCATTGTTGATGATCCCTGCGCGCGAGAATTGCGGCAGGTCTGCCAGTGCATCAAGAAATCCTCGCTCGTGGAGGAGTTCTTTCTTCATCAGTTCGAGGCCCTTGACCTCTGCTTCCTTGGAGACGTACCTCGCAGCTTGAGGCTCCCCTTCCGGATACATCTTTTTCTTCCCCTTGTCCCTTGCTTTAGCCGACTCCACGGCCTCAATTTTCATCTTTTTCAAAGAAGGTTCAGCTTCAACCTTCTTCTTCTTGGCCCGTTTGGAGGCCTTTGGCCGTTTCCCTTGACAACCACGGGGGCCTTCTTCTTGAGCCGTGCCTTGGTGGCCAGATGCTGGAGGCATTCCCCCAGAGTTTCTTCCATAGAGTCTCTGCTTTCCCCCTCCACAGGGCTGTCAAGATTGACATCCCTTAAGGGGGAAAACACCTCATCTTCCTCAGCTGGGTCGGCAATTGGCACCGATTCTTGGCGCTCTTCAGATGGAGTTGCAGCCTCCGGCGCGTGCTGGGAAGATTCAGGGCTCTGCATGGCCGTCTCAAATGATGGGCGGCCACTTTCGAGATTTTCCTCGCTCGGGGTATTCTTTTCTTTGATCGGTGAATCAGCCACCGCAATCTTCTACTTCCTCTTCTTCGGAGTTCCGACCGGATCAGAGGGATCAGCAGCTACCTTTGTCGCCACCTTCCACTTCTTCCTTCGCACAGGTAGCTTCGGAGGTCTTGAAGGTTGCGCAACATCAGCATCTGCCAAAGAAAGCAATGTTTCCCTCACAGTCGCCTCTGCGTCAGGCGTTGCTTTCTTGGGCGTGGATCGATCTGCTCGCGTGGTCACCATTGTCGTTTCTTTGAGGATCTGAATGTGGGAGATGCAGAGGAAGAAGAAGGCTGAATTTTGGAGTTCCAACGGTTGAGAAATCGTAGAGGGCAGAGACCCCCAACGACGGCTATTTGTACTCAAGTATTCTCCAACGGCTCTATTTGTTGCGGACTCCGTAATTCTTTAGCAATTAATTCGTAGTACCGTTAGGATTTCCTTGTTTTGAGTTGCAAGATTTGAGCAACCAAATCTCCGATTTCTCCAGATCTTTTCATGGATCTTCTCCTCTTGATTCGTCTCCCTCATTGCTGCGTACAAATCTCCCATTATTATACTCCTAATCACAAAAAATACTGAATTAAAACAACAAATAAACAAACGATACGGAATCTAAAATACTTAAAGAAAAACAACTAAGGCATAGCCTTCTGATGGATGAGCACAGTGATCACTCATCCCCTCTCGATTTGCTTCTTAGGCTTCAGATAGGAGGAAGGCCGAGAGTGTCTGCACATCTCCTTCCTCATAGTAATGCTTCAACCTTGCACCATTTACCATGAACGGTTTCCCTTGGTGTAGGTTTCGAATCTCAATAGCACCATGAACAAAAACGTTAGTAATCACAAAAGGACCTGACCATCTAGACTTAAGTTTGCCTGGAAATAACCTTAACCGTGAGTTGAATAATAAGACATGCTGCCCCTTTTTAAAGTCCTTGAACCTAAGTCTACTATCATGCCAAATCTTAGTTTTTTCTTTATACATTTTAGCATTTTCGTAGGACATATGTCTTAGTTCATCTAACTCATGTAATTGCAGAGACCGTAATGTTTCAGCATCGGTCACGCAATAATTCAGCTCTTTTAAAGCCCAAAAGGCTTTGATTTCCAATTCGAAGGGAAGATGACATGTTTTTCCATACACTAGCCTATAAGGAGACATACCTAAGGGTGTTTTATATGCAGTCCTATACGCCCAAAGTGCATCATCAAACTTAAAGGACCAGTCATTTCTATTAGGTTTAACCACTTTTTCAAGTATGTTCTTGATCTCCCTATTGGATATTTCAGCTTGTCCATTCGAGTGTGGGTGATAAGGAGTTGCTACTCTATGTCTAACACTGTATTTAGCTAGTACATTTTCCATAGCTTTATTTATAAAGTGGGTTCCCTCATCACTAATTATTGCACGTGGTGCACCAAATCTTGTAAAAATATGCCGATTTAGAAACTTAATGACTGTCTTGGCATCATTTGAGGGACATGCAATGGCTTCTACCCATTTAGAAACGTAATCTACAGCTACTAATATATAGAGATTACTTGCAGATGGAGGGAATGGTCCCATGAAATCAATGCCCCATACATCGAAGAGTTCCAACTCTAAGATATAGGTGAGAGGCATCTCATCCTTCCTACTGAGGTTACCTGTCCGTTGACACTCATTGCAGCTGTGTGCATGGTCGTGGGCATCCTTGAAAATCGTGGGCCAATAGTAGCCACTCTGGAACACTTTTGCAGCCGTTCTTTGGCCACCAAAATGTCCACCATAAGGAGATGTATGGCAGTGCTGCAACACTGACTTTGCCTCAGCAGCTGATACACACTTCCTCAGCAAACCATCTGCACAAGTCTTGTAAAGTGTAGGATCGTCCCAGATGAACTTCCTAGCTTCGTGTAGGAACCTCTTCTTTTCTTGCCCCCCTTTGAAAGTTGGTAGTACCTGCGAGGCAAGGAAGTTAGCAATGTCCGTAACGAAGTGAGGTGTTAAATTAGAAAGGGTGACTTAAATGGGGTAGAATTGAGGGTGTTGTGCCAAACTAATGAAGAATGTACGAGATATGTGAGCATAAACAAAAGCAAGTAAAGAGATTAACTTGAAGGTAGAGGAAAAAGAATTGCGGAGAAAGCAATTAAATCGCAAAAGTAGAAGACTGGAAAAATGGCCAAGGCAAAAAGCAAAATAATAGAATTGCGCAGACAACAATTATCTAGCAATTAAGTTAACGACGAATTGAGGGTGAGATAAGGAAACAAGGTCAACTAAAGACTCCTCTATAGGCTTTTTCATACGATTATTCAGCAGTAACTTAACTTATCATGCATCAACTTAGCTTAGTCTCATGCATCTCTCAATTACATGCATTAGATCCTTTAGTTCACTCATATCCAAGTAAGTGATAGCACTCCAAAAGTGCTAATATTTAGCTCCTAAGTCTTGTAAATTAGAGTAATTATTTGGGCTTAATTGATTTATTTGGTATAATTTAATTGCTAAGGGGTAAATCGGGCATTTGCGATAATTAAGAGCTTAAATGAATATTTTATAATATTTTATTAGTTAGTCGTTTTGAGTGATTAAGCTACATTAATTAAATAATCTAATCTTAACTCAAAATTGATTTTTGGCTTGATGGTGTAGGGCTTGTTAAGAAAATGGGGATGCCGAGACTCAAATCTTGGTGGAAGCAATATTTTCCCTCATTTTTATAACAGTCAATGGTCAACGGTCAATGGTCAACAGTCAATGGTCAGCATCCAAGCCCATCCGCGCGCCCGTTGCGCAGCCCATGCGCGCGCGCGCGGCCCAGCATTGCCCCATCGCCACGCGACCGCTCCGCGCCCCTGCGCGGCCCAATTGGCCAATTTCGGCCCAAAACTCATTTTTTTTTAGCTTTTTAAGCGTTTTAACCTAGTTTTTCAGCCACCATTCACTTAGGAGAGAGGAATTTCGATATTGAGAGTTTGAGCCTCGGGTTTGGTGATATTTTCATCAATTTTCAAGGTTTTTGGACAATTTTGGATCGATTTTCAACACGTTTGGCTAAGGTAAGTGCTCTAATTTGAGTTAGGGATTTACTTTGATGCTTAGTGAGGGTTTTTGTATGAATTTCTAGCATTTTGTTGTTGATTTCTTGCATCTCCAATCTGTATAAAGAACGAATGTCATGCCTTTCTAATTAGGATTGACACCCATAATTGTTACGCATGTTAGTAGGCTAAGCGTTAATTCTTGATAAGCTTTAATGCATTGTAGCAAGGGTCTAGCTCGTGGCTAATCAATTCGAACCCAAGTGACAGTGGGGGTATGAGTTGATTAACGTTTTCACGGTGGGCTCAAGGTTAGGAGAGAAATCGAATTAGTCTTAAGAAATAATTCGTCGCAATTATACTCGTTACTGTTTTCTGATTAATTGATGGCTTATCACCTTAGATTAATTAAGAAGCATGTTTAATTAGAATTGACACCTCTAATTAATTCTTTGGGGTGCTTTGGACCCGGTTGGGACAAGGCATTTTGCGTGCATGAAATAAAATTACTTTGCTAATTAGAATCCCTATGAACTAAGCACATCAAGTAAATCTCGAGCACTCAAATTAGGAGCACGCGTTACGTTTAATTTTTTCGTTAGCTAGTTTACATGCTTACTTTAATTTTTCGTTAGCAATCTCCCTTTTATTTATTGTTTTATTTTATTGTTTTAGTTAATTAAAAAGCAAATAGAAATTAATTAGGAGAAAATAATTTAGGTTCCCTGTGGATCGACCCGACTACCACTAGCTGCAAAGCTCAGTTGTAGCGGAATTATAAATGTTATTTTGGCGGGATTCGACACCCCGAAATTTATAGGATATTAAAAAATCCTAGTACCAAAATTGGCGCCGTTGCCGGGGAACCATTTAATTTCTCTTAGTTAAATTTTATTTGTTTAAAAACCACAAAAATATTTTCCTTTTCTTGTGTCTTCTTGTTTTAGCATGGCAGATTTTCGACAGCAATTTTGGGGACAATTTAAAAGGAGCAACGCCGAAGACCTTCTCCGAACCTCTGAGGAGGGGCCATTATCGAGTTGTACCCCGATTTTGAGGAAGGAATGAAGGAATTTCTGACATGCGGAGGCGAGAACAGTGAGACCGAGGAGGATGAGCTTGACCTCGAGGAGCATCCCGAAGAGATTAGTGATGCGAATGGGCTAAGAAGTGGAGCTGAGACTTCTTCAACGTGGGTTCCTCTAGAAGAATTTCTAGCATATCTCACTGATGAAGAAGAGCTCGGAAACTTTTACAAGGTAAGTATATCTCCACCGATTGATTTTGACTTAGAGCATGAATTTTGTATTGAAAATTTATTTGAGGATTCATGCAATGATGAGCTCGAGCATCTGTCTGATAATGAGAATATTTTTGGAAGTCTTTTCATGGATGATGTAGAACCAGCATGTTATGAAAATGTTGTTGTGATGGATGAGGATGTGGCAATTGTGCCTTTAGATTATTTATCTCCTCTTGATATGTCTTGTCATAATTCATCTATTCTAGGAGATTTATCTTGCATGCCCCCTTCCATCTGTGCTTCTGTTAATGTTGGTGGCCTCGGAAATTTTGATGTGATCCCTCCTTTGGTCGAGTCTTTATTTTCTGTTGAGTCTTTTATTTTTGTTGAGTTAGTTGAGTCTTCTTTTATTTTGTTTGAGTCTGTTGAGTCTTTATTTTTTCCATATATTGAAAATACCAAAAAGATAACAACTCTGTCCGGCTGCCTGCAAAAGTCGAAGAGCTTGCTTATCTTAGCAGGTTTTGTTGATTCGAGGAAGAAGGGGCCGAAGAAGTACGAAAATTTGTATGTACCCTGACAGAGTGGAGGACACGTCGAGCATAACGACGTTAAAAAATTGCGCTTCTTGGGAGGAAACCCATGTGTTTTTAAATTCTTGTCTTTACTTTCTGTTTTTATTTTTCCTAGCTTAGTTTCTTAGTTTTTCTTTTTGTAGGGGTTTGTGGCCTAAGGAACGAGATATTTGGGCAAGGATCGCGCTGCTTCAACCACCAACCTAACAAAATTCAGGGGAGGTTTTCTGTTCCCTTAAATTTTGTAATTTTAATCGCTTAGTCTGATGTGTGATACATAGAGGACTATGTATCCTTTGAAGGTTGGGGGTGGAGAAGTTTGATGGATTTCTGAAGAGCTGTGGAAATTCTGAATTAGAAGTGCTTTGGTCTGCTGTTGCATGTTGTTCGATGAGGACAATCTATGAAATGCTTTTAAATTCTTCGTAGTTGCATATCTAGAAAAGCATGAGATTGTTTGTGTTAGTTGAGCATTTTTCAAAAAATTTTAAAAATTTCCTCTTGCTCCCTTACATCTATCTAGCACTTAGCAATCTATTCTTGGTTCTGTAGGCTTAGAATACTCTTATGTAGCCTGAAATCATGTTGTCACCCCGAAAGGCACCTTTAGGGAAGGCTTGATGCATGATAGGTTGTAATAGATTAATCGAGATTATAGCGAAGCTATTGCCTAAGTAAAAAAAAAAAAAAAAAGTAAGCTTGAAAATAAAAGCTCCTGAGGTGCTCCTCCTTCTTAGAATCGCGACTAAGAAGTGAGCATTAGTCCTTAAAAATGTGAAGCTTGCTCGTAGTCAGATACGTTGTGCAGTGGAACTGCGGGTAAGCTGGAACGAAGGCAAGTTTGACATGTTAGGCTCTCATGGAGAAGAAAAGAAAAGTAGAAAAAAAAAGTGGTAGTTTAAAGAAAATAAAGAGTACAAAGTACTCAAGAAAAAGAAAATTTAGGCCTTTTAATTTGTTACCCTCTTGATTGTTGAAAAGCCGTAGACTGTTCTTTATTGCTAGAAGTAGGGGAAAAACGAGATGTAGAGTTGCATATGGCTTTTCCGAGTCTATAAGAGCTAGAATAGGTTGGCTAATCACACACGCACGTTGGGGAGTAGCAGTTTAATTTTTGAAATGTTCTCAGCTTATGCATGCAATTGATTGTTTTCTTTTGTTGTAAGTGCCTTGTTTTTTTTTAAAGCATTGAGGTTAGAGTCGTTGCATGCAAGTTCATTCTTAGGAGCTTGTTTAGAGTTTTCCTTGCTCGAGGACTAGCAAGATTTAGTTTGGGGGTTTTGATAGCACTCCAAAAGTGCTAATATTTAGCTCCTAAGTCTTCTAAATTAGAGTAATTATTTGGGCTTAATTGATTTATTTGGTATAATTTAATTGCTAAGGGGTAAATCGGGCATTTGCGATAATTAAGAGCTTAAATGAATATTTTATAATATTTTATTAGTTAGTCGTTTTGAGTGATTAAGCTACATTAATTAAATAATCTAATTTTAACACAAAATTGATTTGTGGCTTGATGGTGTAGGGCTCATTAAGAAAATGGGGGTGTCGAGGCTCAAATTTTGGTAGAAGCAATATTTTCCCTCATTTTTATAAAAGTCAATGGTCAACGGTCAATGGTCAGCATCCAAGCCCAGACGCCTCGCCCATCCGCGCGGCCCAGCATTGCCCCATTGTCGCGCGACCGCTCCGCGCCCCAGTGCCCGCGCCTGCCGACCCGTCCGCGCGGCCCAATTGGCCAATTTCGGCCCAAAACTCATTTTTTTTAGCTTTTTAAGCGTTTTAACCTAGTTTTTCAGCCACCATTCACTTAGGAGAGAGAAATTTCGATATTGAGAGTTTTAGCCTCGGGTTTGGTGATATTTTCATCAATTTTCAAGGTTTTTGGACAATTTTGGATCGATTTTCAACACGTTTGGCTAAGGTAAGTGCTCTAATTTGAGTTAGGGATTTACTTTGATGCTTAGTGAGGGTTTTTGTATGAATTTCTAACATTTTGTTGTTGATTTCTTGCATCTCCAATCTGTATAAAGAACGACTGTCATGCCTTTCTAATTAGGATTGACACCCATAATTGTTACGCATGTTAGTAGGCTAAGCGTTAATTCTTGATAAGCTTTAATGCATTGTAGCGAGGGTCTAGCTCGTGGCTAATCAATTCGAGCCAAGTGACAGTGGGGGTATGAGTTGATTAACGTTTTCACAGTGGGCTCAAGGTTAGGAGAGAAATCGAATTAGTCTTAAGAAATAATTCGTCGCAATTATACCTGTTACTGTTTTCTGATTAATTGATGGCTTATCACCTTAGATTAAATAAGAAGCATGTTTAATTAGAATTGACACCTCTAATTAATTCTTTGGGGTGCTTTGGACCCGGTTGGGACAAGGCATTTTGCGTGCATGAAATAAAATTACTTTGCTAATTAGAATCCCTATGAACTAAGCGCATCAAGTAAATCCCGAGCACTCAAATTAGGAGCACGCGTTACGTTTAATTTTTCCGTTATTTAATTTTTCGTTAGCTAGTTTACATGCTTACTTTAATTTTTCGTTAGCAATCCCCCTTTTATTTATCGTTTTATTTTATTGTTTTAGTTAATTAAAAAGCAAATAGAAATTAATTAGGAGAAAATAATTTAGGTTCCCTGTGGATCGACCCGACTACCACTAGCTGCAAAGCTCAGTTGTAGCGGAATTATAAATGTTATTTTGGCGGGATTCGACACCCCGAAATTTATAGGATATTCAAAAATCCTAGTACAGTAAGGCTTAAGCATCTATTTATATAAGCAAGCTAATAAATTGTGCTAGGAAAACGCCTATTCCTAGGTCGTTTTCTGGCTACCATGAAAGGCTAGCATGAATGGACGACTCTGAACTCTTACTCCTTCCGGAGGTTAGGAGTTCTTTAGACAAAATGGATGGCCGATCGAAATTGCCCGTGGGATGAAGTACACATACATTCAATGCATTCGAAGCTATCCTACATGCTGAACTTTCGTATTTCTAACCTATAGATTCATCCTTAGCAGACCCTTATGTGATTAGTTACTCATGGTTGATGGTGGATTGGAGAGATTAGATTGATTAAGCATGATTTAAAGCAAAATGAAAGTAAAGGAAAAACAGAAAGCGAGATGGAGATTAGCAAATACTTAAACGATTACTATATCAAATAAGGTTCAAAACTTAATGTGCAACAGACTGTAAAGCAGTACAGAACTTGAACAAATGAAGACGAAATGAAAGCAAAACGAACAAACAGAAACAAAGGACAGAAAGCAGTAGAAAACAGAAGATAGAAAGCGATAAAAGTGTGCACGGATCCTCGCCGCAAGCGCCTCGGATGAGGGCGAAGATTAGCTGAACTTGGGGATGAATTCGATCAGAAGAGAAGAAGGATATTCTCTTCTTCCTCTCGAGTTATCGACGCCAAGGGCTGATTTCTTCGTTCCAACAACCGGGAGAAGGAAATGGGACTTTAGATTGCGTTGAGACGGGGAGCTCTACACTTCTCAGATGTTTTTCTCCTTCACCCTTCACCTCCTTTTATAGTGTTTTGCAGGTATCTTCAGCCATGGAGAACCATCCATTCTAAACGACGACCCTCCACGTGGCAGCAGGAGAGAGCTTAGTCGGCTGAAAGATCGCAACTGTGACGGCGGACGGTTGGAACAACTTAGCAGCAGCAGCTTTAAACATTGCGAATTCCTCGTCGTGACCGCAATAAACATTGCGGAGACAGCAATGTTTCAGCAATTCTCCTGCAATGCACAATTTAACTCTTTTAACATCATTTTTTATTCTTTCTCGTTCCTTTTACAAATAAGTCCTAATTTAGCCTCATTCCTTGAATTCTCATATTTAAGCACGTATTAAACTAAATTCTAACAAAAATGCTTAAGAGATTACATGATTCCATGGTAAATAAGTCCCTAAAATATGTACTTTTAGAGAGGTAACACTTCCCTTCCTTTTGTAATGCTTGGTTCTGATAATATTTCTACAAGTATTACTCTACATAGTTCCGTTTCGTACGATGTTGCTTATGTGGCTAGAGAATCAACATTTATGTCTTGAGATCGCGGGATCTATTTGACCTCATATCTTGGAAATAGTTTTAGCAGGTCTTCAACAGAGGCCAAATAGTTGGTCATCCGTTGATCTTTCACCTGGTAGGTTTCTGCAACCTGGTTTACTATCAGCTGGGAGTCACTAATCACTAAAAGGTTGGTTACCTATATGTTTTTTTCCACCTACAGCCCGACTGACAAGGCCTTCTACTCAGCTTTGTTGTTTGAAGCTTTAAACTTGAATCGTAGTGCATATTCTAATCATTCTTTATCTGGAGATATGAGCAATAAACCGACTCCACATCCTTTCTCGTTGGACGATCGTCTACATAGAGGGTCCATGGAGGTCTTCCTAGTTTAGCCTTTCATCGCACAGTTTTGTCGTGCTTACTTCGTGACTTTATTCTTGTGGTGGTGCGTTGGTTAGTTGCACTATGAAATCTGCTACGATTTTCCCTTTCACGGCGATTCTAGGTCGATAGTGTATGTCGTGTTCACTTAGCTCTATCGTTCATTTCATAAGTCTCCCTGACGCTTCAGGTTTTTGCAGCACTTGCCGCAAGGGAAAATTTGTTAACACAATTACTTTGTGCGCCTGAAAGTATGGTCCTAACCTTCATGTCGTCGTTACTAGTGCTAACGCGAGCTTGTCCACCTGCGGATATCTTGTTTCTTCCCCCACCATAGCTTTGTTGGTGTAAATACGGGTGATTGTCGTCTATTCTCTTCCTTGATTAGTATTGAGCTAACTGCAGTATCTGAGGTCGCTAGGTAGAGGGAGAGCTCATCTCTGGAGATTGGTTTGCATAAGAGTCGTGCAGAACTCAGATATGCCTTTAGAGACCTGAAATCCTGTTCACACTCTTCTGCCCAATTGAAACTCATCTTCTTCTTGAGCACGTTAAAGAAGGACAAACATTTATTTGTAGCTCTACTAAAACATTTGTTGAGAGCATCAACCTTTCCGTCGAGGCTTTGCAGTTGCTTCAAGTGTTTTGGTGACTTCATGTGGAGTACTGCCCAAATTTTATCTGGGTTGGCTTCAATTCCTCATTGGTGAACTAAGAAACCTTCTTGAAGTTACCCTGAAGGAACACTTGGTCGGGTTCAGCTTCATTTGGTATCTTCTCAGAGTGTCGAAGGCATCTGTCAGGTCCTGTTTGTGTCGGCTGACCCTTTTACTTTTGACTAACATATCATCGACGTATACCTCCATGATCTCCCCAATGTGGTGAGCAAACATTTTTTTCACCATTTGTTGGTAGGTTACTCCCGCGTTCTTTAGGCTGAATGGCATGACGTTGTAGCAGTAGAGCCCTCGGCTTGTGACGAAGGATATTTTCTCTTGATCGTGAGCACACATGTGGATTTGATTGTATCATGAACAAGCATCTATGAAACTCATCATCTCATGTCCTGCAGTTGCGTCTACTAGCTGGTCTATTCGGGGTAGTGTAAAGTTTTCTTCCGGGCACGCCTTGTTTAGATCAGTAAAGTCGATGCACATCCTCCACTTTCACCAGGACTACGTTAGACAGCCACTGCGGGAAATTCACCTCCCAAATGAAATTGGTCTTCAATAGCTTGTCTACCTATTCGGCTATGATCTTGTTTCTTTCGTTTAAGTCTCGGTCAACGTTCAAACGTTGTACCATGACTTTAGGGTCTATGTCTGGCATGTCATTGGCGGACCATGCAAATACATCTGCATTGGTACGAAGGAATTCGATGAGCTCCTCTCGTTGCTTCAGTTAAAGTTTTGTGCCTATGTTGACTCATAGATCTTCGAAAAACAAGGAGATGGACTCTAATTTCTCGGTCGGTGCTCCCCGACATTCAGACGCGTTGTGGTTGAAGGGGTTGGCTTATGATTCTTCTCCCACCAGGGTATTCAAATTTTCTAGGAATTTCACAGCCGCCGCGCCGGAATTAACTTTCTCCATGTTGCTTTGTGGCAAGCCTTTTGAATTTCTAATCTCTCGTACGTCTTTGGATTCAGGATCTTTCGAGGCAGAGTCGCTTCCGTCGACGCTACTGGTATGGGAAACTACCCTATCCTCCCAGAGTGTTCTTGTAGTACCATTTCTTACCAGAATATCTTCCATATCGCAACTCACAACTTTTTTTTATCGGTATTGCGGTGTACTTAGACTGGCTTACTCGTCTCCACAGACGGCACCAACTGTTGAAACATGTTTTTTGTACCAATGGTGAATTTGATATTTTGATGTAGAACGAGCTTGAACTTGCAATATATGAGGAGACAAAAAAGGTCGGCTAAAGATCGTTGTGATGCTTACCACACGGGCTCCGAGACTCAAGTTAGTGTTGAGGGAGAGAGATGAATATGAAAATTATTTCTCAAATGAAGAAATGTATCATTACCCTTCCGTTTTCTAACACCTTCTTTATATAGGTTCCTCATATGGTCGTTTATGATTGTTTATCGTCATTAAACAGGCCATTATCTTTTGTAACTCACAAGCGTTACAAAGATTATCTAACTACCCAGAAGGAATGGCTTTGTAGCTTGTCGGGCCTACCCCGTGGGGTCGGCCACCTCATCTCGCTGAGTTGACCCCGAGGGAAGGGTCTACCTCTTCTTAGCCGAGTCGACCCATGGGGTGTCGGCCTCCTTCGACTGGTCGAGTCGACCCTTCTAGGGGTCGACCTCTTCTTTTGCCGAGCCGAGCCCAATGGGGGGTCGTCCTCTTCTTTGGCTGAGTTGAGCCCTCGAAGGTTGACCTGCTTGATTAGCCAAGCCAACCCCCAAAGGGGTCCGCTCCTTCATTTGCCATGTTGGCCCTTGGGGGTCGGCCTCTTCCTTTCCCGGCCTTTGACAGACCAGACTTTATTTCTTGGTGGGCCTCTTGCTAGGACTAATGAATTTTACCCATAACAACTTCCATTTATTATAAAGATTTTGTATTAGAAGTTTGTCCACACATGTGCTAAAGCTCGAAAAAGAGTGAGAGTTTTCCACATACAAATAATTTTACGCATAACCATCCTCTCTAACTCTTAACCTACTTGATACTTGCTTTGTTGGTTAATTAACCCTAGTTAGCAAAACTCTAGTTAGTAAAAGAACTAAAAGTTAAGAACTTGAAAAATGCAAATTCAAAAAAAAAAAAAAAAAAAAAAAAAGAAAAAGAAAAAAAGTGTTTAACTAAAATCCACCAAATACTTCAAAAAACTACCAATATTTGTGCATTTTTTCCATGTTCTCTACAACAGCAGTACACCTACTGTGTGTCTTAGACCGGAGCAATAGCACATGCGTTCATAAATATAGAATGCGTTCATAAATATGGAGACAGAAGAAAAAAAAAGAAAAACAGAGAGAAATGTCATATATCTAAAAGAAGAATTATATATCTAATAAAGTTTGTGAACTCAATTACAACCATCTCTTTAAAGTTTATCTAGGTTTTGATTTACTTACTAAATGTTTAATTTAAAAAAAAAAATCACTTTAACAAAAGTTGTGGTATTTGACTACTCAAAATGACTTAATAAAAATAAATTTTAGAAATAATTCATTTTGAAGAACACTTAATATTAACTTTGAGAAAAACAGTTTTTTTTTTTTTTTCTTTTTTTTTTGGTTTAATTGAGAATTTTTTCAAATATTCCTAATATATAAAAATGACCAAAATACCTTTACACTTTTTTTTTCCAATCTCTCCACCTTTATTTTTACTATTATTGTCGCTCGCGCCCACCACCACCGCTCACCGCCAGCAACCGTCGTCACCTCCATCGACCTCTAACGACCACCGCAGGCAACCTTCAGCCAACCAAGGATGACAAATTCGGCCAACCATCGTCGGCGACGACCACATGCCGGCCATCGATCGACCCCCGATGACTACCTTCGACCGATCACCGACAACGACTTCCCATCGATCACCAGCGATGACCTCCGATAACAACCGACGACCACCAGGACCCTCGTCCCGTCACCGACCATCGACAATAGTCTCATTCATAGTTTTTTAAATACAAATTTTAACTTAGTAATTCATATTATTTATTAATAGTCGCCATTCATAGTAATTTAACATTAGTAGAAATACTTTTAGTGTAAATGAAGTATAAAAACACTTTTAAACAAACGCAACTAAATATATGAGTGTTTGAATTATAAATATTTCTATAAAAAAATGCATTATTATTGAAAAATAATTTTTTTAGTAGTCAATTCAAACATACCCTAAATCTAGTAAAGTTAACAAGTTAATTTCATTAATTAACTGTCAATCTTTTTCTTTTAGTTCAACCATATGTGATATCAAGATATTCAAACATTTAACCTCTTAATCGAGACTATATATTTTTACAAGCTATGTTTTGACAACTAATTATAAATGTCAACTTAATTCAACTGATACACCAAATTTGAAATTTAGTCCAAAGGGTAAGGATATATAAAATATGTATCTTTTGAAACCAAACGTAAATAAAATTTAAACCTCCAAGAATCAAAAGCATCAAATCTAAAACTCATCAAATCTGAAATGACATACAAATCAAAGTTAGACAAATAAGAAGAAAAGTAACGAATGTGAGTAGTGAGAGATTCAGATATATTTGTAAACAAATATTAATAATAATATATATATATATATATATATATATATAATAAAATGGACAGGTTATACAAACAACAATCCAGACCAAAATAATTCTAAATTTAACAAAATTTAAAACATTTTAAAAATTTGACAAAAAAATCAATTGGCTATCACCGATAGAAGCTATCGTTGATATATGACTATCAGATAGACTACTATCAATAATAGACTAGTGATCTGATAGACTAAAATTCTATAAAACTAATATTCTATAAAAAATTGAGCTGATAGACTACTATCCGCAATACATTTTTATCTGCGAAAGACTATACTATGAGTAATAGAAATAGTCATGTGTTCAATAAAATTAAAAAAAAATGTTATATTTTTAATTATTTTATCACAATCTCCCTAATAAAAAAGTGGAATTTAACCGAAGTTAGTAAAATGTTGTAGTTGAAAGTTGTGTCTAGTTTCAATATATTATGACGGTGCAGGACACGAGGTGCACATACAGAGAGATCTAAAAAATAAAAATAAAAACAAAGAAAAGGGAATCTTTTCCAATTTGCCATTTCTGGATTCCCCTTTGTCTATTATACACATTTCATTTATTTATTACACTAAAAAAAAATGATCCCTAACGTTCCGAATTCCAAGTTCAATGGCCAGTTCCCAATCCCTTCTTTCACCACTCTCTCTTCCTCGATTCCCTTCTTCTCCAATTCACTCACCTTTCAAAAACCACTTCCAAATCCGCTGCTGCAGCTCCGGCAAATTCGGCAACTTTCTCGACCTCAAACCCGAGTCCAAACCCGAGCCTCTCAACTTCGATCTTCCTCTGTTTCATCCTAATTCCGATCGCCACCACTTCGATGTGGTGGTCGTCGGCGCTGGCCCCGCCGGCCTCCGCCTCTCCGAGCAACTCTCCGGCTACGGAATCAAGGTCTGCTGCGTCGACCCTTCGCCGCTTTCTCCTTGGCCCAATAACTATGGCGTTTGGGTGGATGAGTTTGAGGCCTTGGGACTCGACGATTGCTTCCACAAGACTTGGCCGATGGCTTCCGTCTATTTAAATGATCAGAAACTCAAGTATCTCCACCGCCCCTACGCTCAGGTGCTTAATTACTTTTAGTTTTACCCCATCTTTTAAAAGCATTACACATATAAAACTAACACTTTTGTTCATCTGTCTCATATATTTATATAATAATATAGTTGTTTTGAACACAGGTGAGCAGGAAGAAACTGAAGATGAAATTAATGGAGGAATGTGCAACAAAAGGAGTCAAGTTCCACAAGGCCAAAGTGTGGGAAATAGAACACCAAGAATTCGAATCTTCAGTTGCTTGTGACGACGGAACTCAAATCAGAGCCAATTTGATCATCGACGCAGCTGGGTTCGCAACCAAATTCACAGAGTACTCAAAGTCAAAGCCAAGAAACTGCGGCTTTCAAATCGCCCATGGAATTTTAGCCGAAGTTGAACAACACCCATTCGATCTAAACAAAATGGTTCTAATGGATTGGCGAGACGCCCATTTGGGGAACGAGCCATATCTCAGAGAAGACAACAAAAAATCCCCAACATTCCTCTACGCAATGCCATTCGATTCTAATCTAATCTTTTTGGAAGAGACCTCCCTCGTCGGCCGCCCGGCGTTGCCTTATGCGGAGGTGAAGAGGAGGATGGCGGCGAGGCTACGGCACTTGGGGATAAAGGTGAAGAGAATTTTAGAAGAGGAGAAGTGTGTGATTCCGATGGGGGGTGCTCTTCCAGAGATGCCACAGGCGGTGGTGGCAGCGGGCGGGGCGGCAGGGATGGTGCATCCGGCGACTGGGTATGCGGTGGTTGGGGGAATGGTGGCAGCGTCGAGGGTGGCGAGGAAGGCGGCGGAGGGGCTGGGCGGCGGCGGGAGGATGATCAGAGGGAGGGCGTTGCAGAGGAGGGTTTGGGATGGGGTGTGGCCAGTGGAGAAGAGATTTGAGAGGGAGTTTTATTGCTTTGGGATGGAGACTTTGGTGAAGCTTGATTTGGATGGGTTGAGGAGGTTTTTTGATGCCTTTTTTGATTTGGATCCTTTTTATTGGGAGGGTTTTTTGTCTTCTAGGTTGTCTCTTTGGGAGTTGGGTATGTTGAGCTTGTCTATGTTTGGACATGGCTCTCTTAGGTCTAGGCTTGATATTGTTACTAAATGCCCTCCTCCTCTTGTCAAAATGATGGCTAATCTTGCCCTCCAAGCTTTGGGATGAATGAATATGGTGATGATATATATAGAATGAGTTATTTCAACTTTGAACTTTATCACCATAAATCTTAAATATAATGAAGATTCATTTTACTTGGGATATTTTATGTTTAGTTGGTGTCGTATCCATTCAAATTAAATGTGATCATACTCAGCATGAACATAGCTCAATTGATATGAATATTATTGGTCTTGATCCGATCATCATAAAGTATTCTCAAGAATAATTAATTTATCATATTCAAGGGATGATGTCTTTGGTTGGCAGAAGAATTCAAACTAAAACCTACACTTTTGAAGAGTCGTCATGAGTTTATGAAGGGTTGCAAGGAGATCCACCGAAATTAAAGAATTGCATGTCTTTAGTGAAGAATTGCAAGAACATTCATGCATGATATTTAATACATACAAAATATATTTAACTTATTTAAAATACTTGTAAGCATTAAATAGGAGAATGTATTAGATTTTAATATTTTGATAATTGTATTTAATATGCTTTGTAATTAGAAATTCTATAACGTTTCTCATCGGTTATAAAAAGGCCATCCACATTTTTGTAAAAAACAATTTTGAAAATGTAATATTTTAATTTGGGTTGTAAACCTTGGGAGCTTTTAAACTTTGTATCTTGTGTGTTCTTGTGATGGAATGCATATATATTTGGAGTATTCGAGTGATAATTGATTTATTTTGCTTGTGGAGTGCTTTGAAAATCGAGGGTTAATGGGAACCACAAGCTTTATTCGCTATTTGGTTTCTTTGATCTTCTAAGTAATCTGTAATATAGCTTATTTTAGGAGTTGAGACTAAATTTGCATAAATAAATGTTAACTATTCTTTGATTCAAGGATTTTTGCTTCAACAAAAGTTTGGCTCTCGTGTGAGAGAGTTAGAGTTGCCTTATCATCCATGGTCAACACATTAATCATTCGTTTCTTCCTCGAAGTTTAAATTTTCATTTTCGCATTTGTTGTACACTCTTTTTAGCCTTGTTTCAACTTTTTTGGCTTAATGTTATCTTCACCTTATTTCAAGCAAATTTTTCCTACTTTTAAGGAAGTTTGGTGTGAATATGTATAACTATTGTTCTGTTCATTCATGTGGTTGAGAAAGTTTTCAACTTAACAATACTAGACACTTCGGTCACGTTCTATCACAGTCTTTTGGGTTATTTAGGTGAGTGGTGTACTTTTTGAAACTAATTATAAAAAAAGGTTGTTATAAAATTATTTAGAAGAAATATGTTTTTATTTTTTTTTTACTACGCATGTTCAAGACGCCCACCCAGTGTCAACACAAAGGAATTCCAAACGTTGTTTGGGCAACGTTAAAATTATTCCTATTTATTAATAAACGAACAAAGTAATCAAAGTATATTTCTTTGGAGTTTGGTTGCATGCCTATCTAAATTTTTGGCCTAGGTTCGATTCTTGTGATGGTTTTTTTTTCTTCCTTTTAAATGAAAGTGTAAAACCATAATTATTTTTTTTTAATTATTATATCATATGTTTATTGCAATTTTTTTTTTTTTTTATTTTTGAAAAAAAAAAATCAATTTTATTTTATTTCTTCATATTCTTAAAAAAAAAACAAATATCAATTTAAATAAATATTACTAATTTAAACAATTATTTGTAAAATAAAAAATTATTTGTAAAATAAAAATTATTATTATAAAAAAGGTTAATTAATATATGGAGACATACAAAAAAAAAATAATAATAATAAATAAATAAATAAAATTAACAATTTTAATAATAATAATAAAAAGACTTGGTTGTAAACTTTTATTTTCATCTAATTGCACATTAATATTTGCAATAATACTAACCTCGAATTCATATTGTAATTTTTATTGTTTAATATGTTTTAATTTGAAAAACCGTCGATCAAAATATTTTCATATCATCATAGTTAGATTAAAACATGTGTAACACGACATTAAAAATTAGCTTCTAAGCTGAAAAATCATGCAAATCCATCATTGTTTAGTGGGTCCACGAAAGATATTGAAGTTTGATCGTGATTCATCACAATGATTGAAATGATTTAACATATTTTTTTCTTCTTTAATTTACAATTCAAACTCAATGTTTAAATTCAAAATCATCGGCTAATTTTTTTTATGCGGCTAATCTTTTATTTCCCATATTTATCTTATTATTATTATTATTATTATAATAATATTATTTAATTATTTTAGTCTATTATTTTAGAATAAAAAATTATAAATAAAATATTTTAATAACATATGATATAATAATTTAAAAACAAAAATTGTGGCATTACCCCTTTTAAATAAAAGAAAAAAAAACTATGACAAGAATCGGGCCAAAAACATGGATATGCGGCAACAAAACCACAGAAGCAAATAGATATTCTCTTTTATCAGTTTATGTGGCTAATCTTTTATTTCTAATATTTATCGAAGTATTATTATTATTCTTATTATTATTATCTAATTCTTTTAGTCTATTATTTTAGAATAAAAAATTATAAATAAAATATTTTAATAACATATGATATAATAATTTAAAAACAAAAATTGTGGTATAATCCCTTTTAAATAAAAGGAAAAAAAAAATCATGACAAGAATGGAATCTGGGCAAAAAAGATGGATTGACACCAACCAAACCTCGGAAGCAAATAAATATTCTATAATTGTTTTGTTCGTTTATTAATAAATAGGATACAGTGTGATTGTTTTGTTGGTATATTAATAAATAGGATACAAATAATTTTAACATTGCTCAAAGGACGTTTGGAATTCGTCAATTTTTTAAGACAAAAAACGCAAATCTTCTAAATAGTTTTCTAAGAACTTTTTTTTATAATTTGTTTCAAAAATTACACCTCTCATCTAAATAACCATTCATTTCTGTAAAATTTATTGTCTACTAACTAGTGCTGTTGATGTTGACATTGCCAACTTGAAAACACGTGTACAATGAGAGCTTTTTACTAATAATTAGTTTAACAATTTTTTTTTTTTTTTTTGAGATATTAGTTAACAATTTTTTAATAAAATAACAAGGAAATAACATATGAAATATGATTTATATTTTCCAATAACCTTTTCATGGTTAATATTATAGTAATTGATTTTAAAATACGTTTTTCATGGTTAATTTTATAATTTTATTTTTTTTTAGATTAAAAAATTAATTTAGTCGTAACAATTCTAAAGTTTGTGTCGAACTGAACTTTCTAACTTGACCTAGACTACTCAAGAATGTTACTACATGCATGCAAAAAGGCGCTCTCTAAAGAATGAGAAGAAAAAAAAAACATTGGAGTTGACAATATTTAAAAACATTCGTAAAAACATCAATCTTGCATAAAAGTAATGAGTCTTTGAGCTTTGGGAGATCCCAAAATTAAATAAGAACTAGGATCAAAAGTTTTACCGAATGTCTGAAACACTTCATCTGGTAAGTTATACAAGCTGAAAAAGACTGAAGCCACTACAAGAAAACAGAGCTATCAGCGGTTTTCTTACAACGTTTAGAAAGTGTTGCAATATTTAATAAAATCGCAACATTTTTTCGTAACAAAAAGTTAACCGTTGCAAAAATGTATGTATTGCAGCAGTTTTCTTGCAGCGGTTCAATAATGTGTTGCAATAGGTGCAATATATATTTTCGAAGGCCAAGCCCAAATTTTATTAAGCTCAAATATATACCCGGCTAAGTGTTAAAAAACCATATCGTTTTCGAAATTTGATTGCTAAAGGCCAATTGGTTGAATATGAAAGTCCACCTCAATAAAATAATGGGCTCTTGCTAAACCTATTCAAATATATGGTAATTCAATTTTATTAAACCCTAAACAGAATTTAAAATCACTTTGTTCAAAATAAAATAAAAATAAAATAATAAATTAAAATCCTCCAGAATTCAATTATGGCGATGTTTACCCGTCCGTAATGGATTTTCCCCAACAATCGTAATAAATCAATCGTAATCGACTATAATGAATTAATGGCTTCAATCGTAATCGATTTACCTTTGATAGTGTTTACTTCAGCCCAACTCAAACGTAATCTTAATTCCATTGATACTGTTTACGTAGGCCAATTCAAACGTAATAAATAATTACCCTCTGTCATAATTAGGAAGTGACCGCAAAAAATGCACACTCAATTTTCTCTGTCATCTTCGCCAAAACGTTCGAACTACCTTCTCTTTCTTCCTCTCTATGACAAGATAATAGTGTTCCTTCTCGTCGGACCGTGGTTTCGCAACAAATTCCCTCAAGTTCCGATTCCTCTTTTGTCGTCTAACGCTTCATAGTCGCAGTTCGTTTTTTCTTCGAAACTTTTGGTACTCTCTGAACTTCATCTTCTTCCATCGTTTGCATTTTCTATGTTGTATTCGGTCTTTAAAGTTCTTGTTTCCATTTTCTATGTTGACTGGTTGAATCGGTTGTGTTAATTGACAATTTTTTCAATGTGTTATTTCGTTCTCCTTCCGATTTAGGGATTACATTCCGAATTTGATTAACGATTTTTTGTTCCTTCTCCTGCCATCGTTTGCCTTCTTTTCTTCGAACGAATATGATCAGCAAGTCGTAATGTGGCTCTGTATTTTTGTTATACTCTTGTCCTGTCATTAACCTCACGAGTACGAAATATAATCCTGCGAACTTTCATTTCATGATTAGTAAAGAGAGTTGGATCATGACTGTCTCCTCGATTTATTTCAAGAGTGTAATACAGATTCGTGACGAGATTACTAACACGATAAACTCTTCTTACCACTCACTCTTTACGACTTTATGCATCATTTTTCTTTTATTTTTGCTTACTAATTGCGCTCTTCTTTATACAGAAACAAAATGACGCCCAATTATAAGATTAGCGAATCTTATTGGTTTCCTGGACAAGGAGCTAGCTTGGCACACATAAAACGTGTCAACCGGTTGATTAAGAGGAAACTAACTCCCAATCAATTGGATATATTCAAAACTATAGTATTTTGACGTTTGGTAGACGCGGGGATTACCTTCAGCACTTTCTTAGTGCACGAATTATTATTAAGGGAGGTTGTTTACGAAAGACCTGACGTGATGTCCTTCAATATAAGGGACACAATTGAAACCTTCTCAAAAGAAGAATTCTTACTTGTGACGGGATTGTGGCCGTCACTTGAGCCCACTAAGCGGCAAAACCAGTCAACTTCACGTCTACGTGGGAAGTATTTCACCCATCAAGGTGATATCCACGTTACTGATTTTGAGAAATTGTACGAGACTTTAGAGTTCGAAAACGACGACGATGCTGTGAAGGTTGCACTCATTTACTACACTGAGGTTGCAATGGTGGGCAAAGATAGGGCAAGGACAGTCATAGACCCATCATTGTACGTGGACGTTGATGACTTCGACTACTTCAACAACATGGATTGGGGCTCAATTATATGGCAACGAACTTTATATGGATTGAAGCGAGCTTTGGTAGGCAAGCTCAAGATGTACAAGGATAATGTGGCTGAAAAGCCTAACTATACTGTGAGGTATAATCTACCTGGGTTTGCGCATGTTTTGCAGGTATGTTGAAAGAACAGTATTTTTGTTTCTGACTTCCTTCCACATATTATGTTTTAGTTATTGTTCTTTATATTCAAATGTGTAATTATTTACCACACTTTATACGTTTTGCAGATATGGGCGTACGAGACTTTATCGACATTGTCTGGGAGAGGTGTCTCCAAACTGAACGAGGATGCAATCTCTCGCATGCTCAGATGGAGTTGCGGCAATTCAACAACGTTGGATGACGATTTATTACATGATGTGCATAGGACGGATGACAATGCGGGCTCCCGTAGACACTGACCCTTGTCTCCATCAACGAGTGAGGCTCGTGGCTTCATCGATCTGCAACATTTTGATTCCCAAGTAACTTTAGTTGAAGAAGGTTTGGCTTTGGTGAAGGACGAGATGCGAGGCTTGAAGGATGAATTACTAAAGATGATGACACTCCTACAGACGTTAGCCAATGTATGTATTATTATATATTATTTGCATTTTCGCAATGTACATCTAACAAACAATTGTGTCTACATTATGTAGGGAGCTAGGACACACGGGGAGACGGCAATGGCCGATGAGGCCATGGTCACATCTGAACATTCCTTAGACCAACCCGGACTTCATGCAACTGAATCAAACGGTGAAGGTAATGGTGAAGACATGACGATGGCAGATGATACCGTCGTCACATCGCAAGACCATCGAATGTCGCCCTCACATTCCAAAACCCTATCTGTAAGTGTTCGTGCCAATATTGTTGTTGAACCTCTGAAGCTACCCGAAGAACCATCTGTAAATGTTGCTGCCAATGATGTTGTTGAAACTGTGAAGCTCCTTGATGACCCAACTGTAAATTTTGTTGCGAATGATGTTGTTGAAACTCTTAAGCTCCCCTAAGAACCATCTGAAAATGTTGCTGGCAATGATGCTGTTGAAACTATGAAGCTCCCCGAACAACAAATTGTCCGTAAAGACCCCCCGATTCTGCTTCAAAGGACGACACGAAAACGATCGAAACGTGAATTAATAGAGGCGGTTCCGCGAAGGACCAGTAGAAAACGATCGGAAAGAGAAGTATTTACACCCTCAATGATCTGTAGTAAAAAATGCAGAGTCGCGCAGAAGATAAAAAAAGAAGCCTAAACTGATAAAAAAGTGGATGTCACATCTGACGCAACAATATCTTCTCCGATGTACGATCCACTACATCAGATAACGGTAGTTATGCGAACTTCTTTGATGCATTGGTAGACCGTGGATGGGGACGATCAAGAAACGACACCGTGTTAGTGGTCTCACACAAGCACGGTCACAAGGATATTTATTCGGCAGATAAATTTAGTGAATACGTGGGTAAGTTGCGATGTGAGCAAGCTTCTTACCTCCTTTACATATTAGATATTTTACTCCCAAACCTATTGTTAATCTGATTGGTCTTTTGTGCAGACAATAAATACTCTATTCATGTTCGTGAAGAATAAAATGTCCATCGCATGTGCACGTTCATGTCACCACCAATTCACTATAATCCACTCTAGTGCCTTGGTAATGTATGGCTCTCTACCAATTTAATGGCTCAGTACTTTAATAAAAATATAAACATTATTTTGAATTGTACGTAGGCTCATTTCAACTCGCGTGATGATGTATTTCAATCCATTGTGAACAAAATCTGAGAGCAAACAATTGACATTTGGCAAGGGGATCAAACGTACATTGATTACGTATTGGGGGCATTTGACTGGTTCAAACCTGCTTGGGGAGATGCAAATTTTGTGTACGCTCCACTAAACATTCGTGAACATTGGTTGTTAGTGTCTATGGACATGAATAGAGGGGAGATAATGGTTTATGATTCATTGCCATGACACATCCCACTGTTGGAACTTCAGGAATGTTTGGAGCCTCTTTCACACACAATACCTTACGTGTTAGACTTTTGCCACACTTACGCTCCGAAGCTTGCATTGGCCAGAGCTCCATGGACGATCAGGCGCCATCAAAATGTGGATGTCTAGCGCAAGGGTACTCTAGATTGTGGGATTTATTGCTGCAAATTTCTTGAATGCTTGGTCTCAGGTAACGATGTTCGGCTTATCAAGCATAAAAATATTAGAGACTGTCGGAATAGCTACGCTTGTCAACTGTTTGCTAATCACCCATGTGTTGGGTATACTAAGTGATGTATTCATAACGAAACACTTTTCCTGGTACTTTTTATTGTATTCAAAACTCTATAATTTTCCTTTATGTATATGTATTAGGTACTTTTTATTTTATTCTGCTATTAGCTTCGTTGACAACATCATTTGAACCTTCTTTCCGCTTAGTTGCTCATTTCATGTACTATAAGTACCACAAGTCACATTTCATATACATTATTTTTGTTCACAACCATAACAATTCCACTGATCAGTCTATAATTGACATGACTTGCAACATGATTCATTACACGAGTGCTGTAACTATTATAATCACAATCCATAACACGATCAGAATCACGATTGAGACAACGATTCGTAACACGATTTGGAGGAACAACGTACACTGACTTTTGCAAAACAACAATTAATTTGAACAACTTATGTACGCTATGAATCAGACTTAACTTCCACGGTCTACACAAAATAATGTGCATCTGTATACAATGATAACAACACTACAAAATAGAAGTTTATGTATCATACTTCACTTCTCTACACAAAACATAACAACATTACAAAATATAAGTCTATGTATCATACTTCACTTACACGTTCAACACAAAACATAACAACATTACAAAATAGAAGTCTATGTATCATACTTCACTTATGTACACAAAACATAACAACATTACAAAATAGAAGTCTATGTATCATACTTCACTTCTCTACACAAAACATAACAACATTACAAAATAGAAGTCTGTATCATACTTCACTTCTCTACACAAAACATAACAACATTACAAAATATAAGTTTATGTATCAGACTTCACTTACACGTTAGACACAAAACATAACAACATTACAAAATAGAAGTCTATGTATCATACTTCACTTCAACAGTGTACACAAAACCAATTCTCCGTCTAAGCAAATTCATTTCATGTGTATACAATTATAACCCTGCATAAACCCGAACAATTATGGAAACAAAACATCGGTCCTATTTGTTAACTCTCCAAATGAGAGTTATTTAGGTCTTTTTATGCTAAATATCCATGAAGTCTTCTGAGCATTTTAACTATTATTGAGCTTAACATGTGATAAATAGTGACATTTGTGAAGTGGTGTTGAATTAATGCTTGTGTAGAAAATTTGTGCATAAGTGTGTATTTAGTGCAAAATGTTTAAGTAGTGCCTTTCAGGATTGTCGCTGAAGTCTCGCGAGGAGCGCAATAGGATAAGGAGAAGGGCAGCTGAAAACAGAGCTTTGCGGTCGCATCGCGCCAGCAAAGGTGGAATCTTTAAGGAACTTTGCGATCGCAACGCAATCGCAAAACTTGTACTTTCTTCTGCTGCGTTTTCAGAAGTTGTCTCCTTCCGTACCGCATGCCTGCAACGTATGAATTTGTGTCCTCCAATGAGGATAGAGAGCTGCGATTAGGGTATGGATTATGGAACTTTTGAAGGACCATATATATAGAACAAGATAGAGGAAATGAGAGAGCATCACAACCTACCTTGGAGAAATCGGCAAGTCCAAACCCCAAGAAAAATCCTCTCCATTGTTGGATCCAAGAAAGCTTCCTTGGCGCTCAGAAATTCTAAGGAAGAAGAGAAGATTCCTCTTCTCTTCTCACTTGTTTTTCCTTCCAAGACAAGCTACTCTTTTCCTTCAACTTGAAGCAAAAAGTGGACGAGCGGATCTTCTCCTACTCTACTGTTTTATTACTGTCTTTAGCTACTGTTTTTGTATTGTTCTTGAACTTCCATTTGAACTATTGCTGTATTTGTTATCATGTTTAATATATTTAAGATCTTTGAAGTTTTGTTGAGTTCTTCCAACATCATGAGTAGCTAAGTTTATAAAGGTTTGCTAGGATGTAGTAAATAAATATGTGATTTCAGCATGTAAATAAGCATGAATGCGCTAAGTGAGTGTGAGCTTCATTCCATGAGTGTTTTCGATCGGCCATCCATTATACTCTAAAGAGTTCCTAACCTCCGGAAGGAGTAAGAACTCAGAGTCACTCACTCATGTTAGCCTTTCATGGTAAACAGAGAGTGGTCTAGGAATAGGCACTCTCCTAGCACGTTTGATAGCATGAAGATATAAATAGGTTGTTAAACTTACTTGGATATGAGTAAGTTAAGAACCTAAAGCATATAATCGGAAGATGTATGAGATCTAGCTAAAACAGTGCATGTTAATGTTTATTTGCTGCTGAATGATCATGTTTTATATCTATGGAGGATTCCTAGCCAACCTTGCTGTTTTTATCTTAGAACTTACTTGTTTGTTAGTCTGTTGTGAAAGCTCTGTTAGACCCGCATTACCATTTTTACTCTGCACGTTAGTTAGCACTTCTAGACTGTAGTCAGCTTAGTTTTCACCTTGCATTGCTTTAACTTTGCATTTTCTTTGCGTCCTTTACAATTTTGTGTCTCGAAACAAAACCACATATCATCCCTGGTTACCTTCTCTAATTTAACACGCATAAAATCGACGTTTATTCAACTTAGTCTCTGTGGGAAACGATATAAAATTTACTTATCACTTGCTGCAGACCGTGTATACTTGCATGGTTATTTGCTTGAATTAATCAATTTATAACCCCATTGAGCAAAGCAACACTATTCCATAAGCCGTAGGAGACATACATCATTCCTCGAGAAATTACAAAAACTAGGGTATGTTAATAAATAAATTTACATAAGCCGCACATCAGTCATACACCATTCATCAACAAATCCAATACGTAAGATGGTTTCACATCCTCTGCCAATGTAAAGAAGTATCTTAACAAATCGTGAGACCTGCACAAAGTATTAGCCACCTTGAATATTTGTGGCTCTGATAGGCATGCAATCTTCATTAACTCGCATTCTATTTTCTCCTGCATCTTCGAAATTTCTCTATGATTGGAAAGAACATCTATTAAACCGTCAAGCTTAGGTGCAACGTCTAGAACAACACTCGCCATTCTTTTCATTTGATGTGCTACACAGTCCCTTACGTTTCCCTTCCTCTTTCGACTGCTATTTGATCTTGTAAATGAAGTTTGTACAGGTTCAGATTGGACTTATCGTTGGGAATATGATGCACCGTCATCATCACGTTCACGAGACATGTACTCTTCATACAATCCATCATCATTGTTATCCAGACCAAATAAATCTTCATGAACACTTCCTGCATCTTCCAATCGAATGGTCTCTTCCTCATCATCTGCTTTGCCAGCATTTTTTCTCGTGGCTCGATCTTTTCCAAATATGTTTGCTAGGGCATAATAGTGCACGAAAGGTTTACCGTACAAACCATTAGCCTACTTGTGGTTCTACATGAAACAAAAATTAACATGTATACCGACATAATAATGCATTAAAGTAACCTATAGACGAAAATCCATACCTTCGCCCATTCATCCAATGCAGCACTTTCACACTGTAAAGTCATTGTCTTAGAATTAAAACCAAACCCGCTCTTCTGGAGCAATTCGGCAAGTGCATTGTATTTGATTTTCAGTGTATGTGCCTAGAATCAATGTTTGGAAATGCCTTCAACGTACAATCAGGTAACTTTTGTTTCATCATACGCCCAATGTCTCCGAGATATCCATTTCTAAAACCATTATCTGCTCTTCAATATGGATTAGTAACCAATTCCTGAAGTGATGAGACCAATGTCTCATCTTCTACATCGGACCAGAAATGTTTGTTCAAACCCTGACCTCTCCGTCTTGCAGGGGGCTCATGAGTCATGTTGTTCTATTGAGAAATAAAAACAGATAAATGGAATACCAATTCAAAACATAAGAATATACAGCCACTAAATATTGAAAATAATTAGAACATAGGATGAACACAAATGTCATTTAATCACTATAATTAAGAAAGAGAAATAAGTAACTGAAGCGTAAAAGAACAAAAAAAAAAAAACGTCATTTCATTTACTCATTCAAGAAAAAAAAAACTAAAGTAATAAAAAATGAAATGGTTCCTAAAGTAGATAATGTGTCCAAAGGATAAAAAATAAAACGTTCAAATCTCAGGAACTATGGCGCCACACGTTGAACATATCATTTGTCAGACCTTGCCTAAAACTACTCCATGCATTCGAAGTTTCAATGGAACCAATAAAAATATCGTTCTCATTTCCATCTGCATGTGCGGACAATTCATTGTTCAAGGTTTCTTCCAGAGGATCGACCGTCATCTCAGTTCTTATAAAGTTATGAAGCATGCAGCAAACTGAAATTATCTTTCTTTGTGTGATTATGTCGTAGAAGGACGGACTTCTGAGAATTGCCCAACGCATTTTCAGTAACCCAAAACATCGTTCAATTACATTCCTAGCAGATGCGTGTTTCATGTTAAAAAACTCTTCGGCTGTCCTAGGTTGTTGACCATCTCGTCAATCGTTTAAGTGGTATCGTTGACCTCTAAACGGGGCTAAAAAACCTTCGTTGTTGGTATAACCAGCGTCAACCAGGTAGTAATTCCCTATACGTTAAAGAAAAATACGTGTAAACAAAATATTATCTAAATACCTAACAGTGTATAACATAATGTAGTTGAATAAAATATTACCATGAGGGATCTTTAGTCCATTTGGCCTTGTTATCGTATCTCTAAGTAACCGACCATCATGAACAGAACCTTCCCACCCAGGTAAAACGTATATAAATTGCATGTTAGGTGAGCAACCACCCAAGACATTAGTTGCAATTTCATTCTTTCTTCTCCTATACTTCGGTTTTTCCGAATCCGGAACATGGACCTTAATGTGAGTTCCATCTAAAGCACCCAAACAACCCTACGAAAAACATATTTGATGAATATTAAAATGTTTATCAAAACTACAATAAATAATCATTGTATTTTGCGTACCTTAAACCACTTCCACGTGTAGTCCATCGAGTACTCCAATATCGGCTCAGGTCTCTTCCAGAAACACTTTTGACTTCGAAACATAGCTCTCATACATTCGTGGAAGCATTTACTAACTGTACGACCAGACCTCTTAAATGTAAAGCTAATAACTCGGTTTTTTATGTGGTGTGCTAGAATATGCAAAAATATGGCTACCATTTCTTCTGTACTCACGTTTTTGGCCCCTCTCATTTGTCCTCTTACCATAAGGACAGTGCATAACTTCTCGAAAGTATGTCTATCCATTCTAAGTTGATTGGCACAACTCACATCATTTTTATGAATCAAAGACTGCAAATGACACAGTTGGTACATAATCCTATAATATTTATCTTCCTCGCCATCGCTTACAAAATGTAAATTTATATGTGCATATCCACACATGGCAACACATGTTGCAAGTATTTGTCGCAATAAAATGACTAATATATTTATGAGAACGTATGTTTTCTTCTTGTTTCCATGCGGGTTTCTAGCCATATCTATACACACACGAGAAAATGACAACATCAATATTTGTTTTCCACAATACGAAAATAAACTATTGGTTAATATTGAACAAAACAACAGATCAATAGTTGGAACATTGGTGTTCTTTGGCAAAACTGTAATCATTCATATAAGAAGATGGGAAGGGGATGAGAGGACATGAATCGAATATACATACGTCAATCATTGTCGTTCAAAGCTGATGAATTGAGATGAACCATAAAAAAATAATAAAACTATGGGGATAAAAAAATAATAAAACTATGGGGATGAGGGACAAAGATAGTTCAAACCGGATGAATGTAACATGAACCCTAGAAAATTCATATGACAAAAAATGCAAACGTCAATCGAGGTCGCTCTAAACCAATGAAGTGAGATGAACCCTAAAAACTTCATAAAAAAATGCGGATGATAGGCGTAGATGGTGCAAACCGGATGAATGTAACATGAACCCTAGAAAATTCATATGACAAAAAATGCAAAAGTCAATTGAGGTCTTTCTAAACCAATGAAGTGAGATGAGCCCTAAAAACTTCATAAAAAGATGGGGATGAGAGGCGTAGATGGTGCAAACCGGATTAATGTAACATGAACCCTCAAAAATTCATATGACAAAAAATGCAAACGTCAATCGAGGTCGTTCTAAACCAATGAAGTGAGATGAACCCTAAAAACTTCATAAAAAGGTGGGGATGAGAGGCGTAGATGGTGCAAACCGGATTAATGTAACATATAACCTAAAAAGTTCACCTGATGAATGACGAATGCGTTGTTCCTGCCTCTCGAAAATTCGTTCCAGTATTTTTCGAAGCGTGGGGGCCGAATAATGAAACCCTAATCATATTCGCGTGCTTTTATACTGGGTGCACATTTTTCAAAAACTAATCGTGAAACAAATAGTGATCATATTCCGAATCGTGGGAACAATCATAATACAAATCGTGTGCGTAAAACCACTCGTGTGACTACCTTGTACACCAAGCACGGAAAGAATCGTGAACATGTTTATACTCGTGGGTCAACTCATGTGTATATTTAAGTACACCAACTACCAAGTTTATGACTTTATTTTCCTTCGTCAGACGAGCAGTAAATGCACTTGGGAACCCAAACGCCGACTAATATTTACGTGATGGTGATATCTTGTAATGATTTATGGGGGTTACATGTCAATCATGGCAATAAATGACCAATAGAAAACATTATTTATGTTAGAACTTCCCATAATTTTACCACTTCCATTTCAGTTCTCCTAAACCCCAAAACAAAATATCAGTCTTCTTCCATTCCATTTCTCCTAAACCCAAAAACACAACATCAGTCTTCTTCACCCTCCGAACATGTCTTCAGAAGATTCCTACAATGGCATTTACCCATCATATACTCCTTCAGACCGATCTTCGGCTTCTTCTTACAATACTGGTCGGTCCATCTTAGACGAATATGGGTAGGAACCAGTGGACAGTCCACTTTTACTTCACTTAGATGATTCTTCATCATACTCCTCGTCGCCAACATTTCAGCTTGAAAAGCAAATGGAAATTGGAACAGTTGCTGATCGTCTGAATGACAAGTTAACACCTACATAACAACAATAATCGTTGTCAAGTGTCAATCAACCACTAAGGAATGAGGCTGAGACGAGTAGGAAGCAGAAAAGGTTAGAATATCCGGAAGAAGTGGTGGATAAGAAGTTGAATGAAGAGAAGAGGAATGTAGAAGGATTAAAGAAGGACAGTAGGAAGAGGAAGGCCAGAGAAGAACCCCAAATTGTTATATTAATATCATCGAACACAGAGGAATCAATGTAGATAAGTCAACCAACAACCTTTATTTCATGTTTTTCTTGATTATGGTAGTTTGTTTGTTTGTGTTTTCATGTTTTTTTTTTAAGAATCAGTTGGTGATTGCTTCACTTGGATACTGTGGATGAAATACTTTATCTGTTTAGGAAAGTCTAGCCACATGATATAAATTGTGTTCATTGTCGAGTTTGTACTCGTGTAATGAATCGAGTTTGTAATCAATGTGATGATATTAATATAATTCATGATAGTTTTCCAAATCGTGTAATTTTGTATTAATTTTTCTCGTCTGCGCCCTGAACCGAACGATTACGAGGTTGAAGACGACATTCTTGATGGAGCGACATGCGCAGCGGAACGCGATTTTGGACCGATGATACTCTAATTTCATCAATTTAACAAATAGAAAACATGCTCAAAAGACGGAAATAAGAAATTAGAAATACATACCCTTGTAGTTCCCTCTTCTTCAAGCTCCGCCGCACGTTCCTCGTCATCAACTCTTCCGACCTCTTCGCACGAATGCCCCAAGGACCACCCCAGGTAGTCCAACTATCCTCGGCGCCGCGCAACGGAGTGGTGCCCGATTAGAAGAGAAACGAAAAAGAAAAGAGGAAGAAAGAACTGATGGAAGCTGAAAAGAAGGAGGTAGAAAAGAACAAAAATGAACCAACCTTCCTTTTTTTTTTTTTAACTTCAGCCAAAAAAATGAGTTTTCAAAATGAAAACCCCCTTTAATTTTTTTTTGCCATCCTCCTCTGCCTCTTCTTATGGCAAACGTAACATATATATTTATATATATATACATATATATTTATATATATATATAAAAATTTATTTATTAAACTTTTTAATAAATAAAATATATATTTATATATATATATATATTTTTAATTATTAAATATTATTTAATTCAATATCCAATATTAATTAAATAATATAACTAAACCCGATTTTTCTGAAAAACCGACTTTATTCACATGAATCCTATTCATGTTTTAGGCCATACTCATATTTAAATCATATTTAAATATGTCCATCATTCTTCCATAAACCGAATTTGAACAATTCAAATTATTTTTCCTTTTTTTTCTGTTATACTGTTGCACGACGTTATCCAAGCTAGCCAGGAGAACCTAGGACCTACAGATCATGAGCTCCAACGATACGAGATTATCCGATCAAAACTATTTTGACCGAACTAATCAACATTCGTTAACCCCTGGAGATTCCACTATAGTCCGAAGGTTGCACTCTCCTCACTGTAGATATATTATGTCCTATGATATAACCGTCACGGGCAAGTCGACCCTTCACAGGTTGTTCGTAATCACAGCTGAGTCATTTAAACCGTTTAACCCCTCCATTACATCTTGTTCCTTAAGTACCATTGACACCTCTAATGAACAATAGATCTGTGGTCCAACCAACAGATCAATTAACCCTCTCATCTAATGAGAGTGTGCGCGCTAATTGTTCAAGCCCCGGAGTCAGCTATTAAGGGAAGAACATATCTACTAACCCTGAAGAGCGAGTTAGGAGTGAACTCCAATCTTGTTGTATTATGTTCCCAGCTATCTATTCGACTTTATCCCCAATATGGTAGGCTTATTGAGTCGGCGCTTATGGGTCACTCTCACCCGTGCAAGTAAAAGGATATTATCGAATAAGCAGGAGTTCATAGCGAGCTCAGAATTGAGATCGAGTTACCTAGGCCATCAAATGAAAATGTTGGTCTCATCAGTAAACGGTGTTATAAAGAGAGAGCAACATATTTCGCGGTTCGGTCTTATACAAACTCTTTGCACATGACACCCTCACTCGCACATCTCCATGTGAAACGATTCGGATCACATCGTTTTGTACAATACAAAGTGAGTCGCATCCTATAGTGTTACCAGGATAAGGTACCCAGCCTTATCCGTATACTATAGACCGTTTTGACTGACTACTTGAGCCTGATCCACAATCATGTCATACATGAGGCTCAAGTACTCATATTCAGCATAGGGTGTTGGTCATTGGTATAGGTTAACTTAAACACGTTTCACTTTATTCCAGTAAACTCCTTTACTGAATAAAACTAATAACTATTTATTCTAAATAGAGTATTTACAAACATAAAAGTTTACAAACCACGAGTTTTAGGACATAAAACCCAACAAACTCCCACTTGGACTTAAACGTCCGTGGTGTACATGTTAGGTGGAGAAAACTAATATATCATATATGAGAAGTTTTCTCCCACTGTCCTCTCCAGCAACTCGGAGCCCTAGACTCTTCTAGATGTCTCTCAAACACTTTAGCCATGAGAGACTTAGTAAACTAATCAGCATGAAGTACTACGATGCTTTCCATGTGACCATCACATCTCCTCATAGCACTATCTGCGAGCTCAACTTATAAACCTATTGCTGCTTCACAAGCTGCAAATAGACTTAGCTACCCACGAGGAATCAACAATACAACTCTTGTATTCTACTCCTCTAAGTACAAGGACAAAACTTTAACCGGAATCCAATCCAATTGGACTAATATCTCCTGACAGCTCCCACTGCATAACACATATCGGGTCATGTATCTCAAAAGATACACCTGACCTCCAATATGTAAATGCACTTGGGTGCATGTCGTATCCTCAACACTTGAGGTGTCTTAGGAAACCATTTCCATAGACCATCAAATATTAACAACAGCTTGTCAATAAAAGATTTTAGAGACAATACTAGCGATTTGTTCTTACGACTCAGATCAACCTGAATCCTTAGAACAAACTAAGCCTACCTTCAGATCAACTATTTGGGAGTGGGTCGCTAGTTTATGCTAAAATGTCAGAAGTAAATTGTTGCGTGCTCAGTGTGTATGTAAATTAGGTGAGAAGAGCACTCAGATCATGCAAGTATACATGGTTTGCAGCAAGTGATAAGTATGTTTTATATCGATTTCCCACAGAGACTGAGTTGAGTAAATGCCGATTTTATGCGTGTTAAGTTAGTTAAGGTAACCAGGAATGAATGGATTTTGGTTTGAGACACGAAATTGCAAGGACATAAAGAAAACACAAAGTTATAGTAATGCAAAAGAACTAAAGAGACTACAATATTAAAAAATGGTATTGCGGAACTCGCAATACCTTCGCAATAAGATTTAGCAACAGATTAACAGACTAATAGAATCCACGAAAGTCCAAGAGAGTAAACTAACTAACTCACAAAATAGAAGAATAGTATTGCAGGTCTCGCAATACTTTCGCAATGAACTCGCAATAACTTAAAAGACAAGTAAATCTAAGATAAGGCAGAAAATACGATTGCGGCTCTCGCAATACTTTCGCAATGAACTCGCAATGAATAAAGTCTAAAGATAAAACAACAAGGTTGGCTAAGAATCCTCCATAGGCATAAATTATGATCAATCAGTAGTGAACAAACATTACATGCATCGTATTCAGCTAGATCTCATACATCTTTCGATTATATGCGTTAGATTCATAAGTTACTCATATCCAAGTAAGGTTAAGAACCTATTTATGACTACATGCGATTAACGTGCTAGGAGAACACCTATTCCTAGATCGCTCTCTGGTTACCATGAAAGGCTAACATGAATGAATGACTCTGAACTCTTACTCCTTCCAGAGGTTAGGAATTCTTTAGAACAAAATGGATGGTCGGTCGAAAATGTCCATGGAATGAAGCTCACATTCATGCAATGCACTCATGCTCATTTACATGCTGAATTCACATTGTTCTGCCCTATAGATTCATCTCAGCAACCTCTATAAACTTAGCTACTCATGACTTTAGAAGAACTCAACAAAACTAATTGATTACTCATGAAATGAAGAACTCAACAAAACTAATTGATTGAATTATGATTGAGAGAAGAACTCAACAAAATTAATTGATTACTTATAAAAACACATCCAATAACAAATCATAAAGCAAACAAGGTTTGTTCTGAGATAGTAATTAAAGCACATCAGTAGATGAACAAGAAACATAAACAGAAAGGACACAAAGTTCAATTCGAAAGCAATAACTAAAGGAAAACAGTAGAGGAGTGAAGGTTCGATTGTCTAAGATTCGTCTCGGTTGAAGGAGAAGAATGGCTTGACTAGGGAAGGGAACTCAATCAGAAGAGAAAATGGATCTTCTCTTCTTCCTCTTGAATTATCGACGCCAAGGGGGCTTGGTTTCTTTGATCCAACAAACGGGAGAAGGATTTTTCGTCTACGGGTTGGCTTCTACGATTCTCTTCACCGTCGAGTTGTTTTTTTTATTCTTCATATAGCTCTTTATATAGCCTCCAGAGGTTCCATCAGCTGCGGATCTCCATCCAATTTGAGGTAACAGCCTCATACGTGGCAGCTGCAGGAAGGGTTGGCGGTTGAAAAAACGCAGCAACAAAGACCAGTATTGCGATTGCGTTGCGATCGCAATGCTCTGTTTTCGGTTGTGCTTCTTCTGATCCCATTGCGCTCCTCGCAAAACTTTAGCAATACATCTGCAAAGCATTAATTAGACATTTTTGCATCACTTTGTACACTTATTCGTAGCTTTTTCACATAAGCCTTAAATTAACCTCAATTCCCAAAATGTCACTTTTAAACACATATTATGCTCACTTCTAACTAAAATGCTTAAGAGATTCCATGAATATCAAGTAATTATAGCCCTAAATAACTCTCATTTGGAGAGGTAACATAAATCCTACATCATTCTCAATGATTAGGACAAAATTACGGGAATATATTATGAAAGCGTTAACATTGATTAAACACTTGTCCAACAAGTTTTATCAATGTAATGTTCAAAACCATAAGATTTGAAAAACAAACCTTATAAATCAGAATATAGATGCTTATTCCAATTCATAAATGGATTGAAGAAGCTCGCAAACGATTTGCTCTTAATCCTGAATAATGTATCTCCCTTGTTGAGACTAATAGATACTCTATCAAGATAGCTAGTCTTGATATCCATTTACCTTATCCTATCAGATAGAACAGGGCAATGGATACGAGTATTCTATATAACTAATATCTGACAACAAGAGATAAGTTAATACACAATTAACCCATTCTCTTTGGGACAGTCCCTTTGCCAGAAAGTCAAGCCTTAGAGGTTTTCACCTCATAGACTTGGTCTGTAAAGCTCTTGAAGATTCATGGCTTTGAGCCACTGGTTCTTGTTCATGAACTCACTGTCATCATCAATATGATAACTAGAGTCATACAACATATTAATACAACAGGCCGGATTATCTCATAATTCTTCCACTGCATCAAAGCTTTCTCAACACTTAAGAAGAACCAGCAACTTCCCCTTTCCCGACGCACTCCCGGGGCATTAAAACTCCACTTTAAGCACTCGAACGGGCCCAACGGACGCACGAGCTCTTTGCCGCATTTCTCCTACAAAAGAGATATATTAATCAATTAAAAGCGGACTTTAGCTATACTTAGGAAGTATTTAATAGCTCCAAAATGGAGTTATCAAACACCCCCAACTTAAACATTGCTAGTCCTCGAGCAAGCACTACAAAGATATCGACTCTAAGGACGCGCCTACATGCAACTAACTCAAACCTCCATGCATATTGAAAACTTAAACACAACATAACCATGGAAGCATTTTGTTCATGCATTTACTACGAACATATCAAAAATTAACTCTTGCCCCCTAACGTGTGTGTGTGCTAGCCAACCACTCCTAAACTCACGTAAACCCGGAAAACCCACATGCAACGCACATCCCGTTTTCCCCCTACTTCTAGCGTTTAAGAACAGTCTAAACTTGACTTACACGAGAGAGAGAAGAAAATTAAAAGACCTAATCATTTTTCTCATTCATTTTTCCTTTTTTTTTTTTCTTTTCACGAGTACTTTGTACTCTTTCTTAAGGTTCTTTGAACCAACTTTTATTCACTTTTCCTTTCCAACTCGAGCTGCCTAACACGTCAAACTTAGGCCTAAGCTTCACGTTTTTAAGGATTGACGCTCACTTCTTAAGCGCTAATAAGAAGGAGGAGCGCCTCGAGAAGAATTTTCTATCAAACATGCTTTTCTATTTTTTTTTTTTAAAATTAGGCTAAGCACATGCTTTCTCAATTAACTAACCACTAACTCTCATGCAACAAGCTACCTATGGGTGCCTTTCGGAGTGACAACGAGAATTAGAGCAACATGCGATTTTCGAACCTACGGAATCTAGGAAGGGGTTGCTAAGTGCTCGATAAGTGCAAGGGAGCAACATAATTTTTTTTAAAATTTTTGACATGAACCTAATAAACACAAAACTCATGCAAAAACTCGATTATGAACATGCTCAAATTTCCAACATGCATTTCCTAGGCTATCATCGTCAGAAAACAGTAAACAGAGTCCCAAGCACTTCAATATCAATATAGCAATTCTCAACGAACTACACATGCATATCCATCAGACCATCTCCACCCCCAAGTTCAAAATATGGCATTGTCCCCAATGCCATCACAGTCAGATAAAACAAAGTAAAAGGGAAGAAGAAGTACACTTCCCTGACTCTTTGTGAAGCTGGCGAGGGCGAGGAAGCGGCGCACAAAAGCATCGAAGCCCAAAATTTTCTTCTCTTCCTCGATTCCTAAAAAAAACAGCAAGCGAATTAAAACTAAGTTAATCTAAAAAACAATAAAACAAAAAACAGCAACTATCTAAAACATAAAAACAGTCCATCGCTCGGGTGCCTCCGAGAAGCGCAGAATTTTTAAAGTCGTTTGCTCGACTGTATTCTCTCCACAAACTCATCCATAATCCGTAAGTGCGGGGGACGATCCAAACTTGTCCTCATCCACACCTTTCCTGCAATCACAATTTGAAACTTTTTGCACTCTTCGTGCCTCGGGCACGTGAATATCAGAATCGTTAGTGCAAAAACCAGCAGTGTTATCACTCAAATTTAAATCAGATTTTTTCACCGAGACATGGGAACCATCCCTCAAGCGCGAGGGTAGACTCCCATTCTCATCATGCTCAATCACAACAGAAATATTCTCAGCAGATTTCCTATCAAATAATGAAAACTCATGCAAAATGTCATCGAACTCTAAAGAAACGACGCCCTTAAACACATCGATTTTGACCCTAGCGGTCTTAAGGAAAGGGCGTCCTAACAACATAGAGGACGAGGCATGCGATGACTTTTCATTCATGTCTAAAACAAGGAAATCAGCGGGGAACATCATATCCCCAACTCTAACCAGAACATCTTCTACTTTCCCCCTCGGACATATGCTTGACCCATTAGCCAACTGGACAGACACGTTACACTCATGCAATTCATTTAAATTCAGATCAAGAAACAGTGCATAAGACATAACATTTACAGAGGCTCCTAAGTCTAGCATGGCATTATGAACGACCTTACTACCTATAGTGCAAGGGATAGTAAAGGTACCTGGATCGTTGCACTTGGCAGGCAACGTACCTGGGAGTATAACAGAAACGTTCTCCTTTCTCATCTCAGTCCCTCTGGACTTCCTTTTCTTAGTGCACCAGCTCCTTAAAAATTTCGCATACTTGGGCACTTGACTGACTGCCTCTAGGAGCGGGATATTTACCATCACCTTCTGGAAGGTTCGAAGGACCTCCTCGTCATCGGATTCCAAAGGAGGCTTCGCAAGCCTACTCGGGAATGGTGCTCTGGCAACATCCTCAGGTACACTGACCTTCTCATCTCTTTTCTCATTCTGAACCTCGAGAGCAGGCGGGGCGGACACGTTCAGGCTGTCCTTAACTTCCTTCACAGCTCTGGTGGAAAGTGATTTCCCACTCCTCAGCTGGATAACACTCACGTTTTCACATGAGTTGACCGTGGTTTGGGAAGGAAGCTTCCCTGAGCTCTTGCTCTCGATCTTACTGATAGACACCGCCATTTGTGTCAGCTGCTTGTTCAGATTCTGCAGCTCGGCCTTGTGAGAATTAAGCTCTTCTCGAGCTTCTTTCTGAAACTGGCTGGTGCTCGTCACAATGGTCCTTACCATTTCTTCTAGTGAGCTGGAGGAGCTCGAGGCTTGAGCCTGGGTGGAAGAATTAGGCCTATCCTGAGACTGGCCTTGGAAGCGAGATTGTCCTTCTCTGTTCCCATAGCTAAAATTGGGGTAGTCGCGCCAACCGGGGTTATACGTGTTTGAATATGGGTCGTACTTCCTTGGGTTGGAAGCGTACCCCCCGATTGCATTGACCTCCTCCGCCTCGCGGGTTCCTCCAACGATCTTTTTCAACATATTTCCTATCTCGGCCACTTGGGCCCTCATTTCAGTCATTTCATGGCTCTGAGCCACGCTGTGGACTTGTCCTTGCCCTCGAATACCAAACTGCTGCGAGTTGGTTGCCATGTTCGCTATCAACTGTTTGGCCTCAACCGGGGTCTTGTCAATCAATGCCCCGCCACTCGCTGCATCAATCATTTGCCGGTCGTGGGGCGTCATCCCCTCATAAAAGTACTGTATGAGCAGTTGGTCGACAATCTGATGGTGTGGGAAGCTGGCGCACAGACGCCCAAATCGCTCCCAGTATTCGTGCAGGGACTCACCGACATCCTGGGTGATCCCATAAATCCTCTTCCGCAGTGTCGTGGTCAAGGATGCGGGAAAATATTTTTCCAAGAATACCCGCTTCATATCCTGCCACGTGGTGATCGATCCGGAGGGCAGGTAATATAGCCAATCCTTGGCCTTGTCCTTGAGCGTGAAGGGGAATGCCCTCATGTTCAACTGCTCCTCCGTGACTCCCGCGGGCTTCATCCCCGCGCAGACGCAATGGAATTCCATCAGGTGTTTGTTCGCGTCCTCACCTGCATTGCCATGAAAAGAAGGTAACTGGTGAATTAAACCTGACTTTAATTCGAAGTTACCTGCTACCACGGGGTAGTTTATGCACAAAGGCTGCAGGTTCAGATCCGGCGCTGCCAGTTGCTTTAGCGTCCGTGGCGCGTCACCTTGCGCCATCTCGTCAAACAAGAAGGGATTGCCTTCTTCTCCTCCAACCGGTCTCTGCCCCTCACGGGCTTCTCTCCTTAACCGCCGCTCCTCTCTGTCGATTTCTGGGATAAACTGCAATCCACTAACCTCAGAGGAACGGGTCATACACAAACAAAAACTCAAACATACAAGATACAAACAGAAAAAAATTTCAGCCAACCATCAATCAATTAAATTCAAACTTCAATCATAATTTTAATCAAATTGCCTACTCCCCGGCAACGGCGCCAATTTTGGTAACCATATTTTTGAACTATTGCTATAAACTCAAGCTGTCGAGGCTTGCCAAAATACAATTTATAAAGCCTATAACCGAGGCTTTGCAGCCAGTGGTAACAGGGTCGATCCAAGGAGAAGGATTGATCAAAATTACTATTAAAATTGGGATTTAATTAATTGATTGGTTTTGTAACGGGGGGATTTTTAGCATGCAAGGGAAGATAATAAAAAGCTAACGGAAGAAAGAATAACAAGTAGAAAACGCGTGCACGGTTTGGGAGTTTCGGGATCAATTGTTAGACAATTTCGGTTCATCATTTAATGCTAAATTCATGGTATTCAGTTTATTGTACACGCGGACGACTACCAGAGAAGCCCCAAAGTAGCCGACTCCATAGATTTTAATCAGACCACACAGTTCCAATTATACGTTATCCAAACTTACATTAAGGTGATCAGCCATAAAATAAATCTAGACAGTCACTAGCTAACCGCGACGAACATTCAAGCGTGAATTCTAATTGCTAGTAGATTGCCCGCAAACGCTGTATGCAATCAACAACTATCCTACACGACTCGATACTCCGATTTAGTTTTATCTACCTGTGTTACTTAGTCGAGCAGTGAGAGGCACGACATCGCTACTCTTTAACATACACAACATGCAAGATGACTCGAGTGTCAATCGTCGAAATCTAACATGCGCGTTGGATTAAGCAAAGTAGATAAATGCAAATAAACAGAACCAATATGCATAATCAAAGCGTAAATTATCAGAACCAAAGTTGCTAACAAAATCTCCCTAAACTATTCCCAAACCGTTCACCCTTACCTTAGCCGCTCATGGCGCGGTTTGTCAAATCCGCTCCAACGACGGCCATGGAAGGAGTCATCGACGAGTTAAAAAGAGAGGGGAGCTCACTAACATGCCAACAATGGCGGAGCTCCAAGAGAAATACAGAAAAATAGAGGAAGAAGAAGATGAAGAACACAAAAAAATGGTGAAGAACTCCCTAATTAAAGTGCAGAAATCGTCTTAAACAGAAGCTGCAGTCGTCGTAGCGTCGAGACGCTAGGCCAGCGTCGAGACGCTGCGCCCTAATTAATCTGCGCGCGCTCGCGATGGCGTCGCGACGCTGGGTCAGCGTCGCAACGCTGCCCCGATAAATTTTCTGCGCGCGCCTCCTCCGAAGCGTCTCGACGCCAAGCAGAGTCTCGACGCCAGGGCAGCGTCGAGCTAGCGTCTCGACGCTCTCACTCGACGCTTGCTCTCGGGTTTTTCCAGTGTCGAGCCAGCGTCTCGACGCTATAGCTCGACGCTGGCTCTCGGGTTTGGGGGCTGGAACTTTGCCTCTCCTAGGCGGTTTTGGCCCGTTTCTTCACGGATCAACTTCCCCTTTCCCGACGCACTCCCGGGGCATTAAGACTCCACTTTAAGCACTCGAACGGGCCCAACGGAGGCACGAGCTCTTTGCCGCATTTCTCCTACAAAAGAGATATATTAATCAATTAAAAGCGGACTTTAGCTATACTTAGGAAGTATTTAATAGCTCCAAAATGGAGTTATCAAACACCCCCAACTTAAACATTGCTAGTCCTCGAGACAGCACTACAAAGATATCGACTCTAAGGACGCGCCTACATGCAACTAACTCAAACCTCCATGCATATTGAAAACTTAAACACAACATAACCATGGAAGCATTTTGTTCATGCATTTACTACGAACATATCAAAAATTAACTCTTGCCCCCTAACGTGTGTGTGTGCTAGCCAACCACTCCTAAACTCACGTAAACCCGGAAAACCCACATGCAATACTATAGGCTAAAAAACGTGAATCAAGCATGTAGGATAGCTCTCGAAGCATTGATTGTATGTAAGCTTCATCCCACGGGCAATTTCGATTGGCCATCCATTTTGTCCAAAGAACTCCTAACCTCTGGAAGGAGTAAGAGTTCAGAGTCATACACTCATGCTAGCCTTTCCAGGTAGCCAGAAAACGACCTAGGAATAGGCGTTTTCCTAGTACAAACCATAACTTTCTGCTTTAACAAGATGCTTAAGACCTTACTTGGACATGAGTAAACTAAAGAATCTAATGCATGAAATCGGAAGATACATGAGATTGAGTTAGTTTGATGCATAGTGAGTTAATCCAGTGCTTGAGAATCGTGTGAAAATGTCTATAGAGGAGTCGTTAGTAGCCCTTGTTTCTCCATTTTACACACTTTCGCTGTTAGTAACATTGCGGTAGAATTGCTGTTCTCGCAATTCTGCTAAGTTAAAAATTCTGTTTAGCTATTTTCCTCTTCGTTTATTAATCTCTTCTCTTTTCATTTGAGTTTATCATTGACTTGCACTTGTTTATGTTGCTACCCTTTACATATCCCTTAGAAATTAGACAACTTAAAACCAATTCTACCCCATCAAATCCACCCATTCTTGCTTAACAATACACTTCACGAGTAGCTAATAATAAATCTCTGTGGGAAAACGAATGAAAAAATACTTACTACTTGCTACAAGATCATGTATGCTTGCATGTTCTGAGTGCTCTCTCTCTCTTATAGCTATTTATTTCACACATTGAGCACGCAACAGCATGCTTGACTAACAGTTCATGCTCAAATTTCTCTTCAATTAATGAGTCTACTATATCTACAGTTGCACAATGTTCAAGATCAGAGGGGTACCTTAAAGCTTTAAAAACACTTAACTTAACCTCTTCATCATGGACTCGCATGGTAAGTTCACCTTTTTGGACATCAATTAGGGCCCTACCTGTGGCTAAGAAAGGTCTGCCCAGTAGGATTGGCACCTCTTTGTCTGCCTCGTAGTCCAAGATTATAAAATCTGCAAGAAAAATAAATTTGTCAACCTTGACTAGTATATCCTCAATCTTACCTTCAGGGTATGCGATGGATTTGTCTGCAATTTGCAAGGTGACTGTTGTTGGTCGTGCTTCACCTATCCCAAGTTGTTGGAATAGTGACAAGGGCATAAGGTTGATGCTGGCTCCCAGATCACACAAGGCTCTGCCCACATGTTTGCCTCCCAATTCTACTGGCAAAGTGAAGGAACCAGGGTCCTTCTCCTTCTTTGGCAGCTTGTTTTGGAGTATGGCACTGCACTCTTCAGTGAGATTAACTGTTCCAAACTCACCAATAACTTTTTTGTTAGTTATAATATCTTTTAAAAACTTTACATATGTTGTCATTGACTGCAATACTTCCACAAAAGGAATATTAACATGGACTTGCTTCAGGATTTCCAAAAACTTATGGAAATGAGCTTCCTGTTCTTGTTTCTTTCTGAGCCGTCTAGGAAATGGAGGTGGTGGCACATAGGTGGGCAAATCAGGTTGCCTAATGACAGGGGGAGGCCTAGGAATTTCTTTTGGTTCCTCAATGATAGGTTCCAGCCTTACCCTTGTTGTGCTTGGTTGTATTTGATCAAGGTTAGGCAGAGAATCCAGTGGAGCACTAGACTCTTCATTCTCTACTCTCTTTGGTGTTTCTCTACTATTGATCACAAATGGCCTTCCACTTCGGAGTTCAATGGCTTGAACTTGTTCCTTACCATCCCTTCTTGGGGTTTCTGTGTCTGCATGCAGTCTGCCTTGGGGACTATTCTTCAGCTCGTTTGCCAACTGCCCAATCTGATTTTCTAAGCTTCTCAAGGTTGCTTGCTGGCTCTGCAAAGTTACATCATTCTTTGCTATGTATTCTTTCAGCAAGTTCTCCACTGATGTTCCCATTGGTTGGTTGTTGACATATTGTTTCGACGGGGCTGATTACCTTGAGTGTGTTGAGTGAACCCAGGTGGTCCACTTGGTCTGTTTTGATTTGGCACCTGGCTTGTGCTTTGTTGACCACTCCATGAGAAATTTGGGTGGTTTCTCCAACCAGGGTTATATGTATTTGAGTAGGGGTTGTTCCTTGGTTGTTGTTGACTTCCAACATAGCACACAGAAGCTGGATTAGCAGGGCAATATTCATACACATGCCCTTCTCCACAAAATCCACAAACTAGTGCATCCACTTGGTTGGCCACTGATGTGCTTGTTGAAACAGCTGCCACTGTGTTGACACTTTGTTGAATGTTGGTTTGAGCCATTTGCTTCACCAGATTGGTCAGAGCATTGATCTGGCTGCTCATTGCACTTAGTGCATCCATGTCTTGAGCCTTCCTTTTGTTTGGCTCCACCGGATCGTCTGACCATCTACAATGTGATGTTGAGATTTTCTCCAAAATCTCATAGGCTTCTGATAACTCCATTTTGGAGCTATTAAATACTTCCTAAGTGTAGCTAAAAGTCCGCGTTTAATTGGTTAATCTATCTCGTTTGTAGGAGAAATGCGGCAAAGAGCTCGTGCGTCCATTGGACCCGTTCGAGAGCTAAAAGCGGAGTTTTAACGCCCCGGGAGTGCATCGGGAAAGGGCAAGTCGATCCGAGAAGAAACATACCAAAATTGCCTAGGAGAGGCAATTTTTCCAGCCCCAAACCCGAGAGCTAGCGTCGAGACGCTAGCTCGACGCCGTCAAAACCCGAGAGCTAGCGTCGAGACGCTAGCTCAACGCTGCCAAGGCGTCGAGACCCTGCTGAGGCGTCGAGACGCTCCGGAGGAGGCGCGCGCAAGGAATCATCGGGCCAGCGTCGAGACGCTGCCCTAGCGTCTCGACGCCATCGCGAGGCGCGCGCGGATTATTTAGGGCGCAGCGTCGAGACGCTGGCCTAGCGTCTCGACGCTACGTCGATTACAGAAGCTGTAAATGACGATTTTCTGCGGACTTTTCAATATCTTCTTCATAACTTAGGCGATTTCTCTCCTTCTTCCTCTCGGGATTTCTACTATTTTTCCTTTAGCTCAGCCATTGTTGGCTTGTTTATGAGCTCTTCTCTTGTATTTTGTTGATGACAACTTCCATGGCTTACCTTGGAGCGGAATTGACAACCCGTTCCATGGACGGCTAAGGTAAGGGTGAACGGTTTGGGAAATATTTGAGGGATTTTTGTTAGACGCTTTTAGTTTTGATAATCCATGCCTTGATTATATTTTGGTGGTTGTTTGTATGCATTTATCTTTCTTGCTTAACCCTATGCATATGTTAGAATTCGAAGATTGACACTCGAGTCTTCTACCATGTTGTGAATGTTAAGGAGTAGCGATGTCGTGCCTCTCACTGCTCGACTAAGTAACACAGATTGATAAAACTAAATCGGAGTATCGAGTCGTGTATGATGGTTGTTGATTGCATACAGCGTTTGCGGGCAATCAGTTAGCAATTAGATTACGTGCTTGAATGTTCGTCGCGGTTAGCTAGTGACTACCTAGAATAAATTTGGGGTTGATCACCTTAATGCAATTTTAGGTAATGTTTAATTGGAACTGTGTGGTCTGATTAATTTCTATGGAGCCGGTTACCTTGGGGCTTCTCGGGTAACCGTCCGTGTGTACTACAAACTGTTTGCCATGAATTTTGTATTAAATGATAAACTGAAGATGTCTAACAATTAATCCCGAAAATCCCCAAACCGGGCACGCGTCTCTCTCTTTATTTCTTCCGTTAGCATTATTTCATTACTTTGCATGCTGAAAAATCCCCTCGTTACAAAACCAAACAATTAGTTAATTTCAATTTTAATATTAATTTCGATCATAACTTCTCCTTGGATCGACCCTGTTACCACTGGCTGCAAAGCCTTGGTTATAGGCTTATAAATTGTATTTTGGCGAGTCTCGACAACTCGGAATTTCTAGGATATTCAAAAATTCTTAGTACCAGCTTCATTATAACTTTTTGATAGCATAGAACCTCCAGCTGAGGAATTCAGGACTTGCCTCGTGCTGGGGTTGCATCCTTTGAAGAATACTTCAATTTTGAATACATCATGGAATGCCATGGTGTGGACATTTGAGTAGCAGATCTTTGAATTTGGTACAAGCTTCATGTAGTGATTCATTCTCAGCTTGCTTGAACTTGATGATGTCATAGAGTTCCTGTCTGGGGGGAAATATTTTACCAGGAACTTCTCAGCTAGGTCTTTCCAATTGACAATTGATCTAGAGGGGAAGGAATTCAACCATGTTTTGGCTTTGTCTCTTAATGAATATGGGAAAAGGTACAATCGCAAAGCCTCTTGAGATACTCCTGGGATGACAAAGGTGTCACTCACGCCCAGGAAGTTCCTCAAGTGATTGTGGGGGTCTTCATTCTCCACTCGAAGAATTGTCCAACTGTGGACGACATCTGAAACATAACAGGCTTCAGTTCGAATGAGTGAGCTGTGATCTCTGGGCGTATGATGCTTGGATTGAGCTCCTAAGGCATAGGTACAAGGTATGATAGAATAGCACTATCCTTGTCATTCGCAATTTCAATGGGATTGCGAATGTTAGGTGCTCGGTTTGGTGCTCCTTCTGGTCTATCCATTCCAGCTTGTTGTGGTTCAAATTGTACTGACTCTGCGTGGTCAGGAATGTGCTGAAATACAGGTTGATTTTGAGTTTGCTGTTTAAAAAGACGTTTCCTACTTCTATTTCTGTTCCTTAGAGTCCGTTCGGGCTCAGGATCAAATTCTAGATTGTGGGTTGGAAACTCATTCATAAACTAGCTTGGTTGGTACCTGAAAAATAAACACAAAAGATTAGCTCCAATTAATTAAGCTCTTCTAAAATAACACAAATCGTTTTTACTAAACAAAGTCCCCGGCAGCGGCGCCAAAAACTTGTTGTGTGCTCAGTGTGAATGTAATTTAAAGGTGTAAAGAGCACTCAGATCATGCAAGTATACATGGTCTGCAGCAAGTGATAAGTATAATTTATATCGATTTCCCACAGAGACTGAGTTTAGTGACTAGCGATTTGGTGTGTGTTAGATTAGATAAGGTGACTTGAATTGATTGGATTTTGGTTTGAGGTACGGAATTATAAAAGATGCAGGAAGAATGCAAAATAAAACGCAAAACAAACTAAGTTGAGGAAACTATAATGTGGAAAACTAGTATTGCGGGTCTCGCAATACTTTCGCAATGGATCCACAATGGAGTCAAAAGTAAAGAAAATGACTAAGGTAAAAGCATAATTTGATATTGCGGTTCTCGCAATATTCTCGCAATAAAATAGCAACGATTAAAATCTAAAGTAAGACAGCAAGGTTGGCATAAGAGTCCTCTACAGGCATTTATCTATGATCATTCAGCAGCAAATTAACATATCATGCATCGTCTTAGCTAGGTCTCATGCATCTTTCGATTACATGCATTAGATCTTTAGTTTACTCATATCCAAGCAAGACTTAAAACCTATTTATACATACATGCTAACAAACATCTTTAGTTTACTCATATCCAAGCAAGACTTAAAACCTATTTATACATACATGCTAACAAACGTGCTAGGAGAATGTCTATTCCTAGGCCACTCTCTGGTTACCATGAAAAGCTAACATGAATGGATGACTCTGAATTCTTACTCCTTCCAGAGGTTAGAAATTCTTTAGACAAAATGGATGGCCAGTCGAAATCGCCCATGGGATGAAGATCACATACATTCAATGCATTCATGCTACTTTACATGCTGAATTCACATACTTTTATCCTATAGATTCATCTCTAGAAAACCTCTATTAAGTTAGTTACTCATGGTCTTCGAAGAACTAAAGGAAATAAATTGATTAAGCATAGAATGGAGAACTCAGTAAAACTAATTGATTAAGAAATGATAAGATGAAGAACTCAACAAAACTAATTGATTACTCTAAAAAGGCAAGTTACATAATACTTCGTAAAGCAAGCGTGCGTTGATCCGAAAGCAATAAATAATGAAGAAAGTAGTAAATGGTTCAGAACCGCATTTCAATAGACAGTAAGTAGTTTAGAAAACAGTAAAGGAAAGCAGTAAGGTGCGTAAGGATCCTCCAAGTCGTGAATCGCCTCGGATGAAGGGGAAGATTAGCTGATCTTGGGGATAGTGTCGATCAGAAGAAAAGAAGGATCTTCTCTTCTTCCTCTCAATTTATCAACGCCAAGGGCTTGTTTCTTCGATCCAACAAACGGGGGAAGAGGTTTTGTCTTCGGGATTCTTCACGATCGGGAGCTCCTCACTGTCAGGTTGTGTGGAATGAATTGAAGGGGATTCAATTCAATATTTGATCCTCCATTTAACTCTCTTTATATAGACTTCAAAGGCTGCTTACTAATCATGGATCACCATCCAATTTCTTGAGGTCATAATCCTCACACGTGGCAGCAGCAGGGAGAGTGGACGGCTGGAAAAGTGAAGATTGACGGCTGGAAGTTCAGTTGATCCTATTGGGAGCTCCGCAATATTTCCGCATTGCACCTGCAATGTACAAATTAGTCGTTTTTTCACCAATTTGCATCCTTTTTCGTTCCTTTTCCAAATAAGCCTTAAATTAGCATCATTTCTCAAATTCTCACTTTTAAGCACACATTATGCTAACTTCTAACTAAAATACTCAAGAACTTTCATGATTTTAAGATAATTAAGGTCCTAAATAACACACTTTTGGAGAGGTAACACCATCTGAATGGGGATACCCTATTGAGATCACGAGGCCGAGCAAAATTCTCACGTTGTGAACTTTTAGGGAGTGCGTAGCAGGAGAGGAATATATCATATATTCCTTCTCAACACTTCTACTAAGCATCATAAACAGTTTAGGGTAAATACTCAGGTTTTATCCGGCTAAGAAAATAAAACCTTAAGTTTAGGCAAACTATTTTACCTGAGATGTCTAGGTTATAAACACTTTATTAACCTCACACATCTAATGCATGCTCATAAAGCCGGTTAACTTTACTCAAGTACCGGATCGTCCCCAGGTAGGAGGTGTTCAGTCAATTCATTTTCCTCCAACCTTAGACAAGATTTCACCAGGTGAGTTTCTCATAACCTTAGCATTTACGAGATTTCGACATATTCATCTAATGAACCTGATTGAACCATTTAACCCTAAATGAACATGCTTTTCTTTGTTATAGATTTTAAAAGTCTAAGTCATTTTTACAACACTTGCAAAAACTAGACATTCTATAACAAATTCTACATGCTTTTCAAACATGCATAACTAAGGCATGACAAGTTGAATATTTAACTTCATAATCAATATAATACTTATATCGATTATGCTCTTAAATATACAACTCCTAATTCATAAATTAATATAACGCTTATATCAATTATTATGAATTAAGCATGCATCCTATACATTATAACAATTATAACATACAATATGCATCTAAGTTGGGAGTTTAATTTCATAATTAATATAACACTTATATTAATTATTCTATTAAGCAAACAACAACTAATTCATGAATTAATATAACTCTTATATTAATACACATGAATTAAACATGCATCCTATATATTATAACACTTATAACCTACAATATGCATAAAATCAGGGCAAACTATGTTGTATATTTAATTTCATAATTAATATAACACTTATATCAATTATTCTATTAAATTAGCAACATCTAATTCATGAATTAATATAACTCTTATATTAATACTCATGAATTCCCAAATATGCATACTATATATTATAACACTTATAATATATTTTCAATGCATGGAGCATGCTTCCTACGGTGGGATTTTAAATCTATATGGCATACTTTAGGCACATACAAACATGGAATTTAATTAAAACATACATTCGAAATGCATAATTAATTAAACACACTAAAGTGGATCGATTTTGACATTTAGCAAGCAATAACTAATTTATTACAAGCTTGATCAACAAGCTAAGTCTTGAGCGGACTTCGAACTTTTCGCACCGCCTTTGACAAGCTTGCTCCTCCGAACGCTTCGGCCAATTTCTCTTCGAACTTCTCAATTGTATCGCCTAGAACGAGTTTGAACTTGTACCGAACATTTCGGCGAGCTCAAAACTCGAGCTTCTTTCACAAAGAAACCTATATGGACTCTAATGACTCTAAAAATACATACGCTCCAGCACACATTAAAGCCCATACATTCTCGGGCAGTTACAAATAAGGAAATTCAAAAAGAAACTATGCCAAAATCGATTTCCACTTTAGACGCCAATTCAGAAACAATTTCTAAATTAAAATACCCACCAACTTAAATTGATGCAAATTGAGTTAATCAAAAAATCGCTCTGATACCAATTGATGGAGTGACATGCGCAGCGGAACGCGATTTTGGACAGATGATACTCTTATTTCATCAATTTAACAAATAGAAAACATGCTCAAAAGACGGAAATAAGAAATTAGAAATACATACCCTTGTAGTTCCAATTTCTTCAAGCTCCACCGCACGTTCCTCGTCACGAACTCTTCCGGCCTCTTCGCACGAACGCCCCGAGGACCACCCAAGTAGTCCCGCTATCCCCGGCGCCGCGCAACGGAGTGGTGGGACTCCGATTAGAAGAGAAACGAAAAAGAAAAGAGGAAGAAAGAAATGATGGAAGCTGAAAAGAAGGACGCAGAAAAGAAAAAAAATGAACCAACGTTCCTTTTTTTTTTAACTTCAGCAAAAAAAAAATGAGTTTTCTAAATGAAAACCCCCTTTAATTTTTTTTTGCCATCCTCCTCTGCCTCTTCTTATGGCCAAACACAACATATATATTTATATATATATATATATATATATTTATTAATTGAACTTTTTAATTAATAAATATTATTTAATTCAATATGCAATATTAATTAAATAATGTAACTAAACCTAGTTTTTCCGAAAAACCGACTTTATTCACATGAATCCTATTCATGTTTTAGGCCATACTCATATTTAAATCATATTTAAATATGTCCATCATTCTTCCATAAACCGAATTTTAACAATTCAAATTCTTTTTCTTTTCTCTTATACTGTTGCACGACGTTATCCGAGCTAGCTAGGAAAACCTAAAGGATCTATAGATCATGAGCTTCAACGATACGAGATTATCCGGTCAAAACTCTTTTAACCGAACTAATCAACATTCGTTAACCCCCGGAGACTCCACTATAGTCCGAGGGTTGCACTCTCCTCACTGTAGATATATTATGTCCTCTGATATAACCGTCACGGGCAAGTCGACCCTTCACAGGTTGTTCGTAATCACAGCTGAGTCATTTAAACCGTTTAACCCCTGCATTACATCTTGTTCCTTAAGTACCACTGGCACCTCTAATGAACAATAGATCTGTGGTCCAACCAACAGATCAATTAACCCTCTCATCTCATGAGAGTGTGCGCGCTAATTGTTCAAGCCCCAGAGTCAACTATTAACGAAACAACCTATCTACTAACCCTAAAGAGCTGGTTAGGAGTGAACTCCAATCTTGTTGTACTATGTCCCCAGCTACCTATTCGACTTTATCCCCAAGATGGTAGGCTTATTAAGTCGGCGTTTATGGGCCACTCTCACCCGTGCAAGTCAAAGAATACTATCGAATAAGCAGGAGTTCATAGCGAGCTGAGGATTGAGATCGAGTTACCTAGGCCATCAAATGAAAATGTTGGTCTCATCAGTAAACGGTGTTATAAAGAGAGAGCAACATATTTCGCGGTTCGGTCTTATACAAACTCTTTGCAAAGGACGCCCTCACTCTCACATCTCCATGTGAAACGATTCGGATCACATCGTTTTGTACAATACAAAGTGAGCCGCATCCTATAGTGTTATCAGGATAAGGTACCCAACCTTATCTGTATACTATAGACCGTTTTGACTGACTACTTGAGCCTGATCCACAATCATGTCATACATGAGGCTCAAGTACTCATATTCAGCCTAGGGTGTTGGTCATTGGTATAGGTTAACTTAAACATGTTTCACTTTATTCCAGTAAACTCCTTTACTGAATAAAACTAATAACTCTTTATTCTAAATAGAGTATTTACAAACATAACAGTTTACAAACCACGAGTTTTAGGACATAAAACCCAACAATTCCTTCTCCGTAAACACCCAAAATAAATATACAAAAACTATGAAGATGTACTTGGATTTGATCTGCGTAACCCAGAACAATTAATCTGAAATGCTTGGATGAAAAAAAATCAATTTTTTTTTTATCAAAAGTAAAGAACAAATAAAAAACTAGAGAGAAGAATGAGAAAAAATGGCAAAGTGTAAAAGTTGCATTTGTGAGAATCGAGGAAGAAAGAGAAGGAGCATTTGTGGAAGGAAATGGGTAGAAAATGAGTGGGCCCCACGTAATCTACAATGGTAATCCCATTGAGGACCCCCAAGGTGGTAGAGATTGGGTGTAATGAGATTAGTCACTTCAAGTTGATGTTTTGCTTTAGTAGGCCACAGGACAACAAGAGTACTAACCTTGTAGTTTCAAGAAGATTTCGCCATGCAGTAGTTGCTAGCAAATTGCGTGTTAGCAAAAAGATAAGGTGGATATGTTGGGCAGCTAAAGTAGTAGACAACAATGTTAGGGTTATAAACTTATTTGTCAATGCTTAAAGATTGGTGAGCATGATCATTACTCGAGGACGAGTAATAGCTCAAGTTTGGGGGTGTGTTAACTCTCCAAATGTGAGTTATTTAGAGCCAAATTAGGAAGAGTACAAAGTCTTTAGGGAGTAGTTGATAAGCATAATTGAGAGTTTCAAAGGATTTAGCATATATTTGAGTAAAGTGTTGTTTTTGAGTCCTTAAGCAATAAACGAACATATTCAAGCCTTTTTTGTGCGTATTGCAGGTTTTGCGAGGATCTCGCTAAGAAAGCATCAGACCAGGAAGACTGGATTGGGAATCAGAGGACCTTTGTGTCCGCGATGCGGCAGCAAAGTTGGCGCCCTTAAGGATTTTTGCTCGCAGCGCAATCGCAAAAACTGTACCTGAAGAACATGGAATGGCAGCGCCTGTCCCCTGTCGTACATCCAGTCTGCTTTATCCGTTGCAGCTCATCCAATGAGAATGTTTGGACCTTTTTTAGGGCAAATTGTGGGAGAAATCCTAGCAGTATAAAGAGAAAATAGTAGAAAGAGAAGGGGAGAAAAAAAGAGACGTGAAGAAGGAGACTAGAGAATAGAGGATTCCGAGGAGGATATTCTTTGGTTTCGGAGCCTTCAAGAAGAAGAAGACCCACCTTGAGGTGCTCTCCAAGAACGCTGGAGCTGTGAACTGTAGCACCTGGAGAAGAGCTCAAGGAGGGTCGGTTGAGAAGAAGGAGTAGAAGTTGTCGAAGATCCGAAAGGAGTCAAACAACTGGAAGATCCTTCATCCATCCTTCTTATTCTTAGTCATTTTTACCTTCTACACTCTCGTTTTGTTATTTCAGTAGCTAGATTAAATGTTTATGAACTTTGTTGTTGTTATTTCCGTTTTCCAAGTTATGAGTAGCCAATCTTGTTAAGGGATGGTTAGGGTGCTTTAGTAATAAAATAGATTGGGATTCCAGCACTTGTTTAGCATGAAATGCTCAAAGCATGTGTGTTTTTATTCCGATAATGCATTTTCGACCGGCCATCCATTATGTATTACTGATTTCTGAACCTCTGAGATGAGTAGGGAGTCTGAGTCACATGTTTTTGCTAGCCTTTCATGGTAGCCAGAGAGGAGTTTAATCGTAGTCACTCTCCTAGCATGCCAGATAGCATGTTTGTATGAATAGGTTGATAGTTTCATTTGGATATGAATGAACTTGATGCCTAATGCTCAAAATCGAGAGATCTTGTGTGTAATTGCTAGAACGGTGCATATGCATGTTTATTCGCAGCTGAAACTTCCCGATTTATCAGTTACTACAAGTCTCCTAACCTACCATGTTTGTAGAATAGAAGTTCTGTTGTTGTTTTATTTGCGTTTATCTTGCTGTTTACGCATTCGTACTTTTAACCCTTGTGTTTTCGTTAGATTTTGCTATCTTGCATTATTTCCGCATTTTGTTCTATTATCGCACTACACCTTTAGTTTCATCGCTTTTATCGCATTCCTTTAGCATTCCACCCAAACACTCAATTTGTCACTGGTTACTTCTCTTGTTAACAATACAAATCGCGCATTTTAAACTCAAATCTCTGTGGAAATCGACATAAATATACTTATCACTTGTTGTATTAGATCATGTGCGCTTGCATGTTCTGAGCTTTCCATTTATTATTGCACACACATTGGGAGAGACAACAGTTATGTTGCGTCCTGATCTTGACATAGGTCTTCTTTGACCATGGTCTCCATCTTGGCCAAGAACTCCATCATATGGGCTTGGAAAGCCCCTTAGAGTGCGACCATCAGTCCATCGCTCCCTTGGGAAGGCTTAGCGGCCTTCCGCGTCGGACTTCGCCGTTGGGAGAGGGGTCTCCCCCGACTAAAATACCCTCATGCTCGATTCGGGCAGGAGAGGGGTCTCCCCCGACTAAAGCGTTAGCTCAGGTTCGGGGTCGTTGTTGACAGCCCTTCTCCTTTCTGACTCTTTGGAGACATCCTTCTCTAACCTTGGTCGTGACATTTTCTGTCAGTCTTTTTTCAGGCAGGTAGAGTGTTTGGCTTTTGACACACTCGTCTTTCCCACAGACGGCGCCAAATGTTGGTGCAGAAATCTAGATCTCCCTACCGACATTCTTCGGGCGAGCTGGTCCGCAGCGTGATCCGAAGTCGACCTGCACTAGGAAAGAGATAACTCACCAGTGTGGGGTAGAGCCCACTATACTCTGATGCTTAAGTTCGAGAGTGTTCTAAGTGTAAGTAAGAGTGAGGGTATGCGTAATGTATTCCATGTTACCTTTTTGCGATTCTCGTGGAGGTATTGAAGCTCATTCAGAAGAGAAGTCAAGTTATATTCTATCTTATTCATCACCATGTTGGATATGAAATTAAGGAAACTCTTCGGAAGAGATTCCAAGATAAAACTAACTTGTCTTTTCTCATCGATGGAAGTATCGTTTACTTCTGCTGCATTAAAGTGGACCATCATGTTAAGGACAAGTTCCCTAACAGAGGTACCTTCCACCATGCGAGAGTTATAAACGTACTTGAGGGCTTCATGATGAAGCGATGAGAACGGTTGTCCAAACATTGCTTGTAATGAAGACATGATTTCCTTCGTGGAAACCATAACCGCATGCCTCTTGGACAAAACATCTTGCATGCTCGTCAAGATATAGACTCGGGCTTTATCATTAGCCCTAATCTATCAATCGTATGCCTCTCGAACACTTTGAGAAGCATTAAAGCCATTAGTAGGAGGACATTCCTCCGTTAAGACAAACCTCAGGTCGTCAAGAACCAGAATGGTATTCAGGTTCAACTTCCAGGTCCCGTAATTCTCTCCAGTCAATTTGTCGTGAGCTAATAACTAAATAAAAGAGCTCGACATGCTGAAAAAGAATGTAAATCTATTAGTGAAATGGTTTTAACCTATTTAAACCAATTAAGAGGTTTAACAGTAAATAAAGTACCCAAACTCTTTATTTACTAGCAACGATACTCTAGTAGGTTAGAATGGTCGCTACCTTGGGGCAGTCGAGCACTCATTTACTAAATCAAGATGTTCTTGACTAAATGCTAATGCCAGAATAACTTTTCTTCTTATAGCATCTTAGTTATCGTTTTTGGTCAAGATTTACTAATTTCTTAGCAAATTCCGTAAGTGTGACCCTCCATTATTAAAATGCACAGGACGGCCCCAACAGCGCAACCTTAGCGAATGTCAGTGTTGGGAATGACCCTATGTTTCTTTATCCATAAATGGTGATTGAGATGTTCTGACCCCCATGAAACGGCCCTCCGAAGGGATTGGTGCCTTTGAGGGCACCTTGTAGGCGGAATATGAGAATCTCACAGTTCAATCCAATGGAGGAGACCGAAGGAAGTACTAGTACTTCCTTCTCCCACTTACTATAGACACTTACTCCATTCACGTTGTTATTGAAAGTTGCAAACACCGCCATTCTGGGGTATGCTCTATTGACATCGCCCGACCGAACAAAATTCTCACGTTGTGAACTTTAGGGAGTGCGTAGAAGGAGAGGGATATATCATATATTCCTTCTCAAAACTTCTACTAAGCATCATAGACGGAGTTTAGGGTAAATACTCAGGTTTTATCCGGCTAAGTAAATAAAATCTTAAGTCAAGGCAAATTTTTTACCTGAGATGTCTAGATTATAAACACTTTACTAACCTCACACCTCTCACGCATGCTCATAAAGTCGGTTTAACTTTACTCAAGTACCAAATAGTCCCCAAGAGGAGGTGATTCGTCAATTCAAATCCTTCAACCTTAGACAGGAGTTCACCGGGTGGGTTTCTCACCTTAGCATTTACGAGATATCGACCTATTCATCTAATGAAAACGATCGAATCATTTAACCCTAAATGAACATGCTATTATCTTTGTTATAGATTTTAAAAGTCTAAGTCATTTTTACAACCCTTGCAAAAACTAGACTTTCTATAACAAACTGTACATGCTTCTCAAACATGCTTCACTAAGGCATGACAAGTGTTGCGTGATTTAATGCGTACCGCAAGTGTACGGGTCAAGTTTTAATATAGTGATTTAAGTAAAGAGTATCGTCCACAGGATTGGTTTTCTAGATCAATTGAGTACCGTAGGTACTAACCACAAATTCTATTTAGATTAAAAAAAACTTTGAAGTGAGTGAAAAATAAATGACTGAAAAGTAATGGGAAACCTTTAGGAGAGAAAACCTAGGGAATTGATTTCACCGAATAGATTCATGCTTAATTAATCTATTAAACTAAAAATAGTCATGCATACAATTATAAGCCAAGAAGTACAAAACTCATAAAAGACTCGCCAGAGCTCTATTAATTCTCTTCCCTTAATATAAAACCAACATGTCTGTCTAGTTTTAATAGAAAAGAAAGGCATTAAGCAACTTCTATTATCGGCCTCTAAGAGAATTCTTCATTTCCATGCAAGAATTTACTAGTAGTCAAGTGTTTGAGTTCTACTCTAAACTCTACTCTTCCAAGCTAGAATTAAAGCAATCAACAATTTATACTTTGGCCAAAAGATAAAAACATTAAGCAAACAAACACAAGAATAATTGTTGCAATATGAAGAACATTAGATTAATCAAACATGAAAACTAAAACGATTACATCAATCCCCTAAGTAAAAGTCTAGCTACTCATAATCACTAAAATCATGCTTAGACAATGTTTAGAATCCATAAAATAAACAATAAAATCAAAGGTAAAAGAAGAAAAACTCTTGTCGTGTGTCAAGCCTCGTTCCCGATGTGATCTGCACGTTCCCGAGCCTCCAAATCTCTTCTTCGGCTCCCTAGAGTCTCCCTTTAGACTTCTCAAACAATGTATTTTCGAATTTAGGAATAACTCTCCCAATTGGCTCTCCTTTGAATGAAGACAACCTGCCTTTTTATAGTAGACTACCCTTCCCAATCTAATAAGGAATCCATATTTTAATTAGATTAGGAATCTAATCAATTTAGGAATTTCAAATTAAATTAGGAATATCTTTTCTATTCAAACATGCCCAAAATAAGATCAAATAGGATAAAACCGGATAAAATTTATGATAGGATAAAATCGGATAAGATATGATAAAATCTATATCTAATCTTTGGATTTTTAACTTGATTCTCTTTTTCTCTTCACATAAATCTTCTAAATTATCAGTTTTGCTCCAAATGCTCGATATCTATAAAATAAGAGAATATCAACGTGAAAACAATCATTTAAGCCTCAAAACTAGCATAAAATAGGTCCTAAAAATAGCTCACTTTGTGTTCTATCAAATACCCCCAAACTTAAGCTTTTGCTAGTCCCCGAGCAAAATAAAACGAACCATTAAATGAAACAATGATGCATGCTCGTGACTCGAACCTCAGTGTTCTAAAGACAAATAAACCACAAAAGATGACATATTAGACCACAACCCATCAACAATAAATTTTAAAAATCAAAACATTTTATCTTTTGCATGTGTGCTCACTTTTCTTCCCTTAATATCTATGAATACCAATAAAACTAAACATACATCAATAACTTGAGTCATAGTGACAATCAAGAGATTAAGCAATCATAGACTTCAATTTTATAACAAAAAACAAAAGCATCTCATAAAATTACTAAAATCGAATGCACAAGACTTGATACCCTCACATAGAATCACTCAAAACACTCAACTGTTTAGGCTATATGAAAGATAAACGCTCAAACCAAAACATAAGAGACATTTACCATATGCTTGCTAATATATCACATCTTCATCATCGATGAATTAGATTGAATGTAAAACTTCAAGGGTCTTGCTTTGGTTGTAATTGGGCTTAGGTAAGGGTGGATGGATGAACATTTTAGGCTACTAGGTTGGAAGAATTATAAGACTGTACCACATGAAATTTTCTTTTATTTTTTCTTTTCTCAATTTTTTTTTTTTTCTTTCTTTCTTTCTTTTGTCTCTAAAAGAAGCTAATGAAATGAATGCTTCCTTTTGAATATTCTATTAACACCATTCAACTTTCTCCTTTGGACGGATTGACACATCATGTGGTAAGCACTTATAAACCTTCCATTAATGGTTCAAAGAAAGGAAAACAACAAGAGAATGGGTATAAGGCTTGTTATGTGGTAATGTTCCAATGAAAAGGCCTAAGGCTCAAAATTTGGCTTTCTAAGGATTATACAAAGGTAGGCTATTTAAGAAAGCTAAAAGTGGTTTTACCTAAACGCCCTTTGTGAAGTTAAACATTCAAGTCCAATTCAGAGATTCCAGACATGCATAACAAAGCAAGTTCTAGAAATATCAATCATGCATGGCAATCACTCAATTTAAGAAAATAGAGCACCATGTTAAGAGGTGCTTATTGGCTCAAAAGCTCACAGAAAAACATGGTATTTTGGTATCCAATCCTATGCATTCTTCATTTAGCAACAAAAAATGAGACACTATCATATAACTTTTCAAAGAAAAATCTAATCATGCGTATCTCCTTTATGCATTAAAACTCAAACTAAAGATGCATTTTTACCTAAGAAGGTATTCAAACATATCAAAAGGGACTAAAATAAAATAAATTTTCTTCGTTAACCGGTATGGTCTCATAGTCCAACAAAAGCAGAATATCAAACTCTAGAACACTTCCTAGGTTGTCCTAATCACGAGCAATGCAACAAAGATTCAACCATGAAGATCATGCTAAAAAAATATATAAAATTCACCTAAAACATGCATAGTTCCACCCCCAAACTTAAAACATACATTGTCCTCAATGTATAGTCAATAATATGCAAAGGACAAGAAAAAAAAATAGATAGGGGATTTGGAAACTTCCCTGAAATGCAAGTGAATCCACTATCTTCTGAGATGTGCAGAAAAATTTGTTGATCAGGCTCCTAAAGGAAAAGTAAAGGAATATAAGGACAACATCACGCCACAAAAGAATTAAACAAAAGAAAACAAATAAAACAAACTAAAAACTCAAAATAAACTTGGGTTGCCTCCCAAGAAGCGCTTTATTTAACGTCTTTGGCTAGACGAGGCTCATTAAATGTATCATGGTGGTCGCTTGTCCATGTGTTTCACCTCCACCTGTTTCACCTGCTCATTCTCATTGTCTAAATTTAATTTATCTAAAATATCAGAATTTGCCACAAATTTCTCAAACTCATTAGTAATTGAATCAATCATGTCCACACGAAAACAATCACTTTCTTCTTCATGAAATTTCATAGAGTTATAAATATTGAAAGTTACCTCTTTGTCGTTCAATCTTAGAGAAAGTTTACCCTGTTGTACATCGATTAAAGCTCGTCCAGTGGCTAAGAAAGGTCTTCCCAAAATTATTGGGACTTCACTGTCCTCATCCATGTCTAGCACTACAAAATCAACAGGGAAGATAAACTTGTCAACCTTAACCAATACATCTTCTACAATACCTCTAGGATATGTGATAGATCGATCAGCTAACTGAAGAGATATGGTGGTAGGTTGCACCTCCCCCAAACCTAGTTTCTTGTATACAGATAAAGGCATCAAGTTAATGCTAGCTCCTAAATCACATAAAGCTTTATAAGGAGAAGAAGAATTTCCCATAACACAAGGGATAGTAAAACTTCCTGGATCTTTTAATTTCTGAGGCAATTTTCTCTGAATGATGGCACTGCATTCCTCATTAAGGTTGATTGTCTCGTAGTCCTCCAGTTTCTTCTTGTTGGACATGATGTCTTTCATGAATTTTGCATAATGTGGCATTTGAGCAAGAGCATCTGCAAATGGGATATTAATATGAAGCTTTTTAAATATGTCTAAAAATTTAGAAAATTGAGATTCAAGTTTTTTCTTTTTAAACCGCTGAGGATAAGGAATAGAGTTAGGAACAAAAGGAACAGAAGACTTAGTAGATTGTTCAGCTTTAGGTGATGCAGTAGTCTTCTTTTGTTCTTCCTCAACCTGAATAAACAAATTAGTAGATGGCTCTAAAGAGAACTCTTTTTCAGTAGACTTCTCAACAGGTTCTTTTGCAATCTCATCCATCATCCTTCCACTTCTTAATGTGATAGCCTTGCAAGCTTTGCATTGCTCCCTTGGGTTTACCTCAGTGTCACTAGGATATTTACCTTTATGGAGACTGTTAATAGATGTGGCCATCTGACTCATTTGTACCTCCAAATTCTTTATGGCCGCTCCCTGACTAGTCATTGTTCTTTCCATTTGGTTGGCTCTATTTCTTGATTCTGTAACGAATGCTCCAACCAATTCTTCAAGGGATGGCTTCTTTTCAGGCTGTTGAGAAGTGGATGCAAAACCTGGTGGAGGCTGCAAAATATTCTTAGTATTAGCATAGGAAAAATTCTCATGATTTCTCAAACCTGGATGGTAGTGAGTAGGAAGATTATTTTGCATATGTTGGCCTCCATAGTTGAAATTTCTATTGTTCACATATTGGGCATGTTCCAAGTTGTATTCCTCACCAGATGGAGGGGTATGAGATGCTGCTAAGGCTGCAATAGATTGAGTGACACCTATTCCTGCAAGTTTGTTCATTGCATTAGTAAGAGATGCAATTTGAGCTTTTAGGGAACTTACCTCATCCACATCATGAAGGCCAACTATTGTTTTAGAATTGGAGCGTTCATTTGGCCAATGATAACTCGTAGTTGCCATCTCTTCTAATAATGTACGAGCTCCATCTACAGTTTTCTTCAGAATAGTGCCTCCAGATGCTGCATCTACAATGGTCTTAGTTTGTCCTGTGAGTCCATTGTAAAAAAATTGTATTTGTAGCCAGTCTGGATACCCATGCTCAGGACACTTCCTTAACAGGTTCTTGTACCGCTCCCATGCTTCAAACAACTGTTCACCCTCATTTTGTCTGAAGGTTCCTATCTCAGTTCTAAGCTTGGCAGACTTAGCAGGTGAGAAAAATTTAGTCAAAAATGCATGTGCCAACTCCTCCCAAGTGGTGATGCTTCCTGGTTGTAATGATTCTAGCCAATCAGTTGCTTTTTCCTGTAAAGAAAAAGGAAAAAGGCGTAAGCGAATTGCATCAGTAGAAACATCATTAATCTTTACCGTGCTAGAAATTTCTAAGAATTTCTTCAAATGGGAATTAGGGTCTTCAGTGGGACGACCCCTGAATGCATTGTTCATGGCCATTTGAATAAGTCCTGTCTTCAACTCAAAATTGTTGGCATCTATAGGTGCGAGGACTATCCCAGATTGATTAATGTCAAATGTGGGCTGGAAATAGTCCATAATGGCCTTGTTCTCCTGTTCGGCCATATTTGGTTGTGCCTTTGATTTGTCCTTCTCTTTTTGGATTTTTCGATTCCTCTTGCAGGTCCTTTCTATCTCAGAATCGAAGGGAAGTAAGGAAACTCCCTTGTCCTTTCGCATAAACTGAAACACGAACCTGACAAGAAAAACACAAATAACAGAAAATTAATAAAAAAAATAAAAACAATCTAAAGTAAGATTTGTTGAATTCTCCACAATATCAATTGATCTAAATATGCCAATCCCCGGCAGCGGCGCCAAAAACTTGTTGCGTGATTTAATGCGTACCGCAAGTGTACGGGTCAAGTTTTAATATAGTGATTTAAGTAAAGAGTATCGTCCACAGGATTGGTTTTCTAGATCAATTGAGTACCGTAGGTACTAACCACAAATTCTATTTAGATTAAAAAAAACTTTGAAGTGAGTGAAAAATAAATGACTGAAAAGTAATGGGAAACCTTTAGGAGAGAAAACCTAGGGAATTGATTTCACCGAATAGATTCATGCTTAATTAATCTATTAAACTAAAAATAGTCATGCATACAATTATAAGCCAAGAAGTACAAAACTCATAAAAGACTCGCCAGAGCTCTATTAATTCTCTTCCCTTAATATAAAACCAACATGTATGTCTAGTTTTAATAGAAAAGAAAGGCATTAAGCAACTTCTATTATCGGCCTCTAAGAGAATTCTTCATTTCCATGCAAGAATTTACTAGTAGTCAAGTGTTTGAGTTCTACTCTAAACTCTACTCTTCCAAGCTAGAATTAAAGCAATCAACAATTTATACTTTGGCCAAAAGATAAAAGCATTAAGCAAACAAACACAAGAATAATTGTTGCAATATGAAGAACATTAGATTAATCAAACATGAAAACTAAAACGATTACATCAATCCCCTAAGTAAAAGTCTAGCTACTCATAATCACTAAAATCATGCTTAGACAATGTTTAGAATCCATAAAATAAACAATAAAATCAAAGGTAAAAGAAGAAAAACTCTTGTCGTGTGTCAAGCCTCGTTCCCGATGTGATCTGCACGTTCCCGAGCCTCCAAATCTCTTCTTCGGCTCCTTAGAGTCTCCCTTTAGACTTCTCAAACAATGTATTTTCGAATTTAGGAATAACTCTCCCAATTGGCTCTCCTTTGAATGAAGACAACCTGCCTTTTTATAGTAGACTACCCTTCCCAATCTAATAAGGAATCCATATTTTAATTAGATTAGGAATCTAATCAATTTAGGAATTTCAAATTAAATTAGGAATATCTTTTCTATTCAAACATGCCCAAAATAAGATCAAATAGGATAAAACCGGATAAAATTTATGATAGGATAAAATCGGATAAGATATGATAAAATCTATATCTAATCTTTGGATTTTTAACTTGATTCTCTTTTTCTCTTCACATAAATCTTCTAAATTATCAGTTTTGCTCCAAATGCTCGATATCTATAAAATAAGAGAATATCAACGTGAAAACAATCATTTAAGCCTCAAAACTAGCATAAAATAGGTCCTAAAAATAGCTCACTTTGTGTTCTATCAACAAGTTGAATATTTAACTTCATAATCAATATAACACTTATATCAATTATGCTCTTAAACATACAACTCCTAATTCATAAACCAATATAACACTTATATCGATTCTCATGAACTATGCATGCATCCTATACATTATAACACGTATAACATACAATATGCATAAAAATAGGACAACCTATATTGTATGTTTAATTTCATAATTAATATAACACTTATATCAATTACTCTATTAAACTAACAACATCTAATTCATGAATTAATATAACTCTTATATTAATACTCATTAATTCATAAATATGCATACTATATATTATAAAACTTATAACATATTTTCAATGCATGAAACATGCTTCCTACGATGGGATTTTAAATCTATATGGCATACTTTATGCACATACAAACATGGATTTAATTAAAACATACATACACAATGCATAATTAATTAAACACACTAAAGTGGACCGGTTTTGGCATCAAGCAAGCAATAACTATTTTATTACAAGCTTGAACAACAAGCTAAGTCTTGAGCGGACTTCGAACTCTTTGTACCGCCTTGGACAAGCTTGCTCCCCCAAACGCTTCGGTCTCTTTCTCTTCGAGCTTTCCATCGAACCGTCCAGAACGAGTTTGAACTTGAACCGAACATTTCGGCCAGCTCAAAACTCGAGCTTCTTTCACAAAGAAACCTATATAGACTCTAATGACTCTAAAGAATACAGACTCTTAAGCACACATTAAAGGCCATACATTATCAGGCAATTACAAATAATGAAATTAAAAAAGAAACAATGCCAAAACCGATATTCACTTTAGACGTTCATTCAGAAACAATTTCTAAATTAAAATACACACCAAGCTTAAATTGATGCAAATTGAGTTGATCAAAATACACTCTGATACCAATTGATGGAACGTATAACGCTGCGGAAGCGATTTTGGATCGTTGATACTCAAATTTCATCAATTTAACAAACTAGAAGCATGCTATTAATAACGGAAATAAGAAAAATTAGAATACATACCCTTGTAGTTCTAATTTTCTTCAGCTCCGCCGCTCGTTTCTCCTCATGAACTCTTCGAGCCTCTTCTCATGAACGTCTCGAGGACCACCTTCGATAGTCCTGCTATCCTCGGTGCTGAGCAACGGAGTTGTGGGACTCCGTAGATAAAAGAAAAGAAATGAAAAACGAAGAAGGAAGTATGAAAGCAGATGGAAGGAATTTTAATGGGCTTGAGAACTTTTGTGTACAGAGAATGAAAAAAACTCAAAACATTTGAGTTTCCAAAACTCTTCTGCAAACAAATTTCGTCAATTCAAATTCTTTTTTATAAGAGCCCAAAAATCCACTACCTCATGCTTTATATATATATATATATTTATTTATTTAATAATTATACTTTTTAATTAATAAATATTATTTAATTCAATATCAAATATTAATTAAATAATATGGCTAAATCCGATTTTTCAAAAACCGACTTTTTGCACATGAATCTTATTCATGTTTTAGACCATTCCTATATTTAAATCATATTTAAATATGTTCATCATCCTTCCATAAATCGAATTTGAACAATTCAAATTCTTTTCCTTTTTTCTCTTATATTGTTGCACGGCGTTAACCGAGCTAGCTAGGAGAACCTAAAGGACCTACAGATCATGTGCTCCAACGATACGAGATTATCCGGTCAAAACTCTTTTAACCGAACTAATCAACATTCGTTAACCCCTGGAGACTTCACTATAGTTTGAGGGTTGCACTCTCCTCACTGTAGATATATTATGTCCTCTTGATATAACCGTCATGGGCAAGTCGACCCTTCACAGGTTGTTCGTAATCACAGCCGGGTCATTTATACTGTTTAACCCCAGCATTACTTCTTGTTCCTTAAGTATCACTGACACCTCTAATGAACAATAGATCAGTGGTCCTACCACAAGATCAGAAATCCTCTCGGATTAGGAGAGGGCGAGCGCTCATTTTTTTTTACTAGGCAATAGCTTTGCTATAATCTCGATTAACCTATTACAGCCTATCATGCATCAAGCCTTTCCCTAGGGGTGCCTTTCGGGGTGACAACATGATTTAAGGCTACATAAGATTATTCTAAGCCCATAGAGTCCAGAATAGGATGCTACGTGCTCGATAGATGCAAGGGAGCAACAAAAAAAAAAAAAATTTAAAAAAATGCTCAACTAGCACATACAATCTCATGCTTTTCTAGATATGCAAATGCGAAGAATTTAAAAGCAGTTCAAAGATTGTCCTCATCGAATAACATGCAACAGCAGACCAAAGCACTTATAATTCAGAATTTTCACACCTCAACAACTACAGAAATCCAACAACCAACTCCACCCCCAACCTTCGAAAGATACATAGTCCTCTATATAACACATCAGACTAAATAGTTAAAATTACAAAATTTAAGGGAACAGAAAACCTCCCCTGAATTTTGTTAGGTTGGTGGTTGGAGCAGCGCAGTCCTTGCCCGAATATCTCGCTCCTTAGGCCAATTTCCTACAAAAGAAAGTAAAGAAACTAAGCTAGGAAAATAAAAACTGAAAGTAAAGACAGAAATTTAAAATACTCATGGGTTGCCTCCCAAGAAGCGCAATTTTTTTAACGCCGTTATGCTCGACGTGTCTTCCACTCTGTCAGGGTACATAGAAATTCTCATATTTCTTCGGCTCCTTCTTCTGTGAATCAACAAAGCCTGCTAAGAGAAGCAAGCTCTTCGACTTTTGTAGGCAGCCAGACAGAGTTGTTATTTTTTTGGTTTTTTTATATATGGAAAAAATAAAGACTCAACAGACTGAAATAAAATAAAACAAGACTCAACTGACTCAACGGAAATAAAAGACTCAACAGGAGAATAAGGAAGAGAACATGCGTCAATTAAGGAAATTTCAGGTAATAAAACAGATAGAGACTCGTCAATCTCAAACTCTATCACCTGAACCTCCTCCTTGGGACTAGGCTCGGCCTCATCCTTAATCTCACCGATCTCATCTTCGTATGGCAGAGTAATCACGATTTCTACTTTGCGCCTGAGGTGTAATTCCTCGAGCATAAAATCAATTTGCTCTTTCATTTATTCACACACTAGATCAATGGACAGGGAGGATTGATTCTTTAACTCGGGATGCTCTTGTGCGGGGTAGGCATCGAGAAGATCGGTTTGTGGCGACTGAGGACATGCGTAGGAAGTATAACCCTCTACCGAGCAAGTACAACATTTTTCTCTCGCATGTGTTTCTCTAACAAATGTCCACCAAACCTCGGAGTGTAGCTTACGCATTTGCCTCGCGTATCCTCTCATAGCCTGCGAACTTCTTCTCATCTCCTCATTTTTGTTGGAATCGTTTGAAGCTAATAGAATCTCCAAGTCATACCATTTCATTTCATCATTAAAAGCAATTTGCGCCGCTTCACGCCTTGAAGCTTTCACCCAATCTTCTAAGCAAACACTTGTCATACAAAAACAAGAAGACACAAGAAAAGGAAAATATTTTTTTGGTTTTTAAACAAATAAAATTTAACTAAGAGAAACTAAATGGTGCCCCGGCAACGGTGCCAATTTTGGTAAGAGATTTTTGGAATGTAGTTCTCTATGCTCGGGGTGTCGAATCCCGCCAAAATAACATTTATAAATCCGATACTACTGAGCTTTGTAGCTAGTGGCAGTCGGGTGTCGAACCACAGGGAACCTAAATTATTTTTTCCTAATTAATTTCTATTTGCCTTAATTAAAAACAACAAGTAAAAAGGGGATAAAGTTAAAGGAAACGAAACTAAAATTAAAACATGCAAGAATTAAGCTAACGGAAAAAATAGATAACAAGAAATTAAATGTAACACGTGCTCCTAATTTGAGTGTCGGGATTGACTGTTGATGTAATTCAGATCATAGACACAAAAGGACTTAGCCGATTTTTGTTATCATTCACGCAAATTATAAGGCATAATCAAAACAAGTAATCTCATGCTTAAATCAGAAACGAGTAATCCCAAGTAATTAGAAAAGAGTTCACAGCTCTAAACTAAGATTCGCTAATAATTCTAACTTAGAGGAAATTGCTCTCCCAAATTAGAATTAGTCGCTAGCGACGGGTAATCATGCGATGCCCAAATTGCGGAGATCTCTAACAACGTACTCGGGTTTACTCTTTCTCTACAATCTATCATGCAACTAAAACAAATAATGCCTTATTCATTCAGGCACGTTAGATTACCATTACTCAAAACATAAGGTGTGATCGCTACTTCATGAATTTTTAACTAATCCAACATACAACAAACTAAATGAGAGTCAATCCATAGAGAAAATCATGCTGATATTTAATGCTCAAGAGTAGAGAAGAGTTGAACGCTAAAACAAGCTAAGTAAATATTAAACAGTCCAAGTCTCACCTAATTACATCAACAAATCAATCCTTAACCTCAAATTAGAGCACTTACCTTAGTTGCTCGTTGTGAGAATCAAGCGAAATTAGTAAGAAATAAGCTCCAATGTATTAAAATGGGGAAGAAATAAGTTTTGAGCTCAAAAACCGAGCTCTACAACAATGGAGGAAAGGGGGAAAATGAAGAAGATGACCTAAAATCGGAGAAAACGGGCATTTATACTAAAAAATCGCGTCAAACAAGCGCCTAGGCGCTGAACACGGGCAAAAAAGGAAGACTTCGCGTCAGGCCCTGGGTCTAGAATTTATTTGCCAAGTGTTAAATAATTCCACTAGGCGTTGGGTCTAGCGCCTATGCGTTGAAAACTGAATTGTTGTCTTTCCCTTGTCTCAAACCCAAGCTTGTGAATTTGCTAATGCTCTCCTACACCACCAGACCACTAATCACTTTTAAGATAACATTTGATTAATTAACTTACATAGCATAAACATACAAAACGATTAATCATTATTATCCTCTAAAATATTATTTTAAGCCTTAAACTAATATCATGGTCTTATTTAACACTTGGCAAATAAATTTTACAAATTATAAACATTAAGCGCAATTAATTTCTTAATTCACAAGACTTAGGAGCTATAAAATAACACTTTTAGAGTGCTATCAGACGCCCTCGCTCGCACATCTCAATGTGAAATGATTCAGATCACATCGTTTAGTACTATACAAAGCGAGTCGCATCCAATAGTGTTACTAGGATAAGGTACCCAGACTTATCTGTATACTATAGACCGTTTTGACTGTCTACTTGAGCTTGATCCACATTCATATCATACATGAAACTCAAGTACTCAACCTTCGCCATGGGTGTTGGTTATTGGTATAGGTTAATGCAAACACGTTTCACTTTATTCCCTTTTACTGAATAAAACTCCATAACTCATTATTACTAAATAGAATATTACAAACACAATTGTTTACAAACTACGAGTTTTAGGACATAAAACCCAACACAAGTAGACAGCCAAAACGGTTTATAGCATATGGATAAGGCTGGGTACCTTATCCTGGTAACATTATTGGATATGGCTCACTTTGTATTGTACAAAACGATGTGATCCGAAACGTTTCATGTGGAGACATGTGAGTGCGAGCGTCATGTGCAATGAGTTTGCATAAGACTGAACCGAGAAATCAAGTCGCTCTTTCTTTATAACACCGTTTACTTTAAAGACCAACTTTTTCATATGATGACCTAGGTAACTCGATCTCAATCCCAAGCTCGCTATGAACTCCTGTTTATTCGAGTTTATCCTTTGACTTGTATGGGTGAGAGTGGCCAGATCGCCGACTCAATAAGCCTACCATCTTGGGGATAAGACCGAATAGATAGTTGGGGACATAGTCTTGCAAGACGGAATTCATTCCTACCCCCGCTTTTAGGGATAATAGAGAGGTTGTTCCCTTAATAGCTGACTCTAGGTCTTGAACAATGAGCCCACCCTCTCCTGGCCCTGAGAGGGATTTGATTTGCTAGTTGGACAACAAATCAATTGTTCATTAGAGGTGTTAGTGGTACTTAAGGATGAAGATGTAATGCAGGGGTTAAACGGTATAAATGACCCGCTGTGATTACGAACGACCTGTGAAGGATCGACTTACTGATGATGGTTATATCAAGAGGACACAATATATCTACAGTGAGTAGAGTGCAGCCTTTGGACTTTAGTGGAGTCTCTGGGGGTTAACGAATTTTGATTAGTTCGGTTAAAAGAGTTTAGCCGGATAATCTCATATCGTTGGAGCTCATGATCTGTAGGTTCTTTAGGTTTTCCTGACTAGCCCGGATAAAGTCGTGCAACAATATAAGAGAAAAAGAATTTGAATTCATTCAAAATCGGTTTTGGAAGAATGATGGACATATTTAAATATGGGATCGGTCTAAAACATGAATAGAGATTCATGTACGAAAAGTCAGTTTTTGGAAAATCGAAATTATTCATATTATTTAATTAATATTTGATATTGAATTAAATAATATTAATTAAAAAGTTTAATTAATTAAAATATATATTTATATTAATTAAAATATATATTATATTTATTTAGAATTAATTATAATTAATTATTAATTATTAAATAAATAATAAAATAACATATATAAAATTAAAGTGTTACTTGCATGTTTAACACTTGTAAAATGACTAACCGTTTTCCAATTCTTATCTTTTATGTTTTGAAAGCTAAAAGTATTGAAAAAATGAAGAAAACCAAATGTTTGAGTTCTTCATTTTTGTTCTTTTTTTGCCCAAAAAACTTACGGATGAGGATTGTTTTTGCTTTTTGTTTAAAAACTCAAATGTTGAGTTTCTTTGAAAAATCTTGAAAAATACTCCTTCCCATCTCCATTTTATTCTTCCTTTCCATTTCTTTTTCTTTTGTAAAGGAGTCCCACCACTCCGTTGCTCGGCTCGAGGATAGCGGGACTACCAGAGGTGGTCCTCGAGGAGTTCGAGAGAAGTTTCGAGGCGTTCGTGAGCGTTTTCGAGCATTGGAATTGAAGTTTATAACTACAAAGGTATGTGTTCTAATACAACAAGATGGAATTCACTTCTAACCCACTCTTTTAGGGTTAATAGATAGGTTGTTTCCTTAAGCTAACTCCAGGGCTTGAACAATGCGCGCCCATCCTCTCCTAATCAGAGAGGATGTCTGATCTGCAGGTAGGACCACAGATCAATTGTTCATTAGAGGTGTCAGTGGAACTTAAGGAACACGATGTAATACAAGGGTTAAATGGTTAATTGACCCAGCTACTATTAGGAATGACCTGTGAAGGATCGACTTACTGATTGCGGTTATATTAAGAGGACACAATATATCTACAGTGAGGAGAGTGCAACCCTTGGACTTTAGTAGAGTCTCCGGGGGTTAACGAATGTTGATTGATTCGGTTAAAAGAGTTTTGACCAGATAATCTCGTATCGTTGGAGCTCATAATCTGTAAGTCCTTTAGGTTCTCCTAGTTGGCTCCGATAAAGTTGTGTAGCAGTGCTATAGGGAAGAATTTGGAGAAATCCAAATTCGGGTCTGTTGATCGAGGTTGAACATATTTAAATATGATTTAAATATGTGATCGGAGGAAGATATATTTAAATATGATTTAAATACGAGACCGGAGAAAAATATGAATAGAGATTCATATTGGGAAATTCAGTTTTTTGAAAACCAGGGATAGGTTTATTATTAAATTAATATTTGATATTATATTTAATAATAATTTTTTATTAATTAAATTTTATTTTAATTAATTTTAATTCTCTCCACTAATGCATGTTGAACTTGTGGATTTACCACTCATTCTCAATTGTTGAGAATGTGAAGGGTTTGAGTTGGGTAACCAATTCTACTCTCTTCTCCCACACGAAATTGTTGGACAACTTCTGAAAGACTCTTCCTTCTCTCTCTAGCAAGTTCTCTCTCGTTCTCTTCAATGGTTGAAGGAGAATTCTGCAGAACTTGGTTGAAGCTAGAAGTTTTTGGTGCTGAAAATTGAGGAGTTCTTGTGAAGACTTGAAGAAGTTGGAGTGTTCATCTTTCTTCCCTCAATTTCCTTCTTCAATTGTTGGAGTTTATGTGAAGTTGGATGTGAGTTTGTCAATGTTGAAGTGTTCAACAAGCTCAAGCTCAAGTTCATCCTCTTTCACATTCAGACACCTTCTTTTTTCTTCTTCCTCCTTTCTCCTCTCAACAAACCTTCTTAGTTCAAGGAGTCCCACTACTCCGTTGCATAGCCCGAGAATAGCTGGGACTTCTCTAAGGGTGGTCCTCGCCTTGTTGCGTTCGTGCTGAGTTCGTGACCGGAGGAGAGGTAGAGATCGAGGGGGCAGTAGAGGTGTTGAGGAGACGAGAAGACAAACAACAAGAAAATGTATGTTTTCCCTGTTGTTTGGCATTCTGGTAGAATTATCGGTCGGTATTACCGGTCAGTTAATACCGATAGGTAATTTACCGGTCGCTTGCTAAACGTTGTTTCTTAAGCGTTTAGCGTTTGTTTCTTTGGTCGATATATACCGGTATGTCATACCGGTGGGTATTTATCGAAGGAACCGATCGATAAGTGTTATCGGTCGTGTCTTACCGGTTTACAGGTAGAAAACTTGTGATGTTTTTCAACCGGTTTACCGGTTCAAGGCTTACCGATAAGAATTTACCGGTCGGTGCTTACCGGTCTAATCCTTACCGATTTACCGGTGTAAGTATGTGATACTCACCGAATCGGTTTACCGGTGGTAAACTTACCGGTCTGGTCTATATCGATGTGAATTTATCGGTGTCGGTTTACCGGTGCTGATTTATTCACATGGTATTTACCGGTCGAGGCTTATCGGTTGAAATGCTAGTGAACCATTTATCGGTCAAGGCTTACCGGTGTGCCATTTACCGGTCGGATCTCGCGATCTTTACCGGTGGGTCTTTATCAGTCAACTTCTTTGGTTGACTTTACTGGTCTGTAAGGACCTTTACCAGTGGCTTTCGGGGGTTGAGAAAATGCCAAGTGTTTGTTATTTTTCTCTCTCCTGGTTTGTTCCTTATTGATTGTTGAAGATCCTGAGCCAGTTTAGGCTTTTTCCGCTGCACCTCTGGTTGTGTCGGGATCTCGGTTCCATCAGTAGGGCAATCTAAAACTTCATGACGAAGAGTTCATAGCTTAAAGTCTAAATCCCAACGCAGGGGCAAATCCAGAAATTTATGTCAGAGGGGGCACAATTCAAATAAGCTGATGAATCTATTAGACATCGTTAAAGTTTAAAGATTTATTGAAACACAAAATTAAAAAATTCAGAATCGGCTGAATTATTCATCCCAATAGATAAGTAAATAATGAAATTCGAAATAGGTAAGTAAATAATGAAATTCGAAATATTTATAATTTTTTTAAATAGAATTACGAAAAAGTTAAAAACAACAAAAGCTGTAAACAAAAGTTAAAAACAACAAAAGCTGAGATCGAACTCAAGCCAAAGGGAGAGGAGGGTTATGGGCGTGCCCCACTACCATTGTTCCATCAACATTTAAAAATTAAAATTAAAATTTTGTATATAAATATACAAACTAATTCAATTTAATTATGCATATTTATATAAAAATATACAAACCGAATAATTCGAGGGGGGGCACGTGCCCCCCCTGGCCCCTACGTGCATCCGCCCCTGTCCCAACGCACAACCAAGATTCTATAAGAGTTTAAAATGAAACTCACTCGCCGAACTTGCAAAACGACTTGCAATCTCGTTGAATTTTGACTTTTCGCCCCAACGGACAACCCACGTCGTAGTCAGAAGGATGGGTAGGAGAAGGAGTTGGGTTTACGGGAGAAGGTGTGTGAGAGAGAGAGAAAAAAAAAATACACGAGGGAAGTGGGTCCGTTCGAAATTAAAAAAAAAAAATTGAAACAAAGATAAGTTTTAAAAAACATTTTTTTTTAAAACTTTTTTTCTTTTCTTTTCTTTTCTTAAAAACAAAAACTCAAATAAAGGCGAGAATCAATCTTCGTGAAGGTCTGAGTGTTACATGTATTATATATATATTTTTAAGGAACATTGTAACCGATGTCAATTTAGAATAAAATAATTAAAAATATAGCACTTTTTAAAAAAAATTGCGAATATGGCAATTTCTATCACTGATAGTATGGTCTATCGCTGATAGAAGTTTACCGTTGATAGACTCAGTTTTTTATATGATTTTGTCAGTGATAGTAATCTATCACTGATAGAAAGTCTATCAGTGATAGTAGTCTATCACTGATAGAAAGTCTATCAGTGATAGTCATATATCAAGAATAGAGTCTATCGGTGATAGCCACTGATTTTTTGCCATATTTGCAAAATGTTTTAAACTTTGTTAAATTTGTAATTATTTTGGGCTTGATTGGTGTTTGTGCAACCAACCCTATTTTTAACCGATATCTTTACTTAGTTTCATTTCGTTTAATCATTTTTTTAATAATACTTAAATATTAGTTTTTATTTCACATTATTTAACAATTTTTGTATAAGTTCTACCATTAAAAAGGTTTTAGAGATCCAACTATTTTAATCTCTCACTATCTTATTACGCTATATTCATGAAATTATTATTGTGGGTGAAATTATTGATAGTGATGAAGCCCGCTAAAGACTAAGTCCAAGACCCATAGACGAAGTAAAGAGTCGACCCTTACGAAGGCCGACTTAACTTGTAGAGGTCGATTCCTATGGGGGTCGTCAATGCAAGAAGGAGGTCAACCCCACAACCAATGCAAGAATGCGAGGTCGACCCCATAGGGATCAACTATACAAAGACGAGGTCGACCCCATGAGGTCGGCCAAACCTCGTTGATCGGTTTAGACCGTTAGTTCGTAACGACTCTCTCTATGTGAAACATTTTTAATGCAATCAAAACAACTCATTCAATACGATCATTTTCGTTACATTTCAATACACTACAAATAAAGAAGGGGAACGAAATGGAAGGGTAAGCTCAAATTCGCTCTTGCTCCATTCTCTATAAACTCTTAGAATAATCCATTTACTGACTTGATCGTCGGAGCCCTTGTGGTCTAGCACCACACCGGTGTTAGTCTTCACCTCAATTTATTTTGTATGTATACTTCGATTCGACCAATATACAAATTTTCAGATGACCATATTTCGGTATCAACAATAATCAATAATTGAAATAAGATTTCATCTAATTTACTAGCTTATTTAAACCATTTGTAGTGATAGGAAAACAAAAAAAATTGACAGGAAACGAGAGGAAGATTAAAAAAAAAGAGTATGCAAACTATCGATGAAGAATGAAGAGTTAAAATTCAAAGATCTTCTCATGCAAACAAGATAGCACAAGAGTGAAAATGAATTGAAAATGAAGTTTTGGATGATGACAATACATGGGGGTTTTGTACGGATCATGACCCACCCTTCGAGGTGCGTAAAGTTTTTTTGACATTCTCTTGAAATTTTATGTTTTTGACCTTCTGTCGTGATAAACAAGTGTCATCTCCACGTGAAAACTCATTTGTACCCTTCGCTATCACGAGGGCATCACAATTGTTTCCTCGTGATCGTGCTCAGTGAAGGGTACTACAGACTTTGTGCACTTGCTTATCACGAGAGAAGGTTAAAAAACTTCACGCACCCCGAAGAGTGGGTCATCCGTACAAACCCCCCGACAATACATGTGTCCTACAAGAAACTACAGCTAGTAGTATGCTTTCAAAAATCACTTTACTCGTTATTATTTATTTTTAATTCAAAATGCATGAATTGAAAGAAAAAAAATGATTCATATTTTATAACATATCAAATTTCAAATGATGAAGATGTTTCCATTCATGAACTCAATGTTGGGTTTTATGTCCTAAAACTCGTAGTTTGTAAACTGAATGAATGTATATATTATATTTCAATAAAGTTGTTATTGAATTTTAGTGAATTGTGTTTGTATTAACCTATACCAATAACTAACACCCATGGCGATAGTATGAGTACTTGAACTTCATGTGTGACATGAATGTGAATCAAGTTCAAGTAGACAGCCAAAAATGGTCTATAGTATAGGGATAAGGCTGGGTACCTTATCCTGGGGACACTTTTGGACGCGGCTCACTTTGTATAGTACAAAACGATGTGATTCGAATCGTTTCATGTAGAGACATGTGAGTGAGGGCGTCCTGTGCAATGAGTTTGCACAAGACCGAACCAAGAAATAAAATCGCTCTTTCTTTATAACACCGTTTACTGTAAAGACCGGTTTTTTCATTATGATGACTTAGGTAACTCGATCTCAATCCTGAGCTTACTATGAACTCCTGTTTATTCAACCTTATCCTTTGATTTGTACGGGTGAGAGTGGCCAGATCGCCGACTCAATATGCCTACCATCTTGGGGATAAGATTGAATAAGTGGCTGGGGACATAGTTGTAGCAAGATTGGAATTCACTCCTACCCGCTTTAAGGGTTAGTAGAGAGGTTGTTCCCTTAAGTGCTGACTCTAGGTCTTGAACAATGGGCCCATTCTCTCCTGATCAGGGAGGAATCTGATTTGATGGTTGGACCACAAATCAATTGTTCATTAGAGGTGTCAGTGGTACCTAAGGAACAAGATATAATACAAGAGTTAAACGGTTTAAATGACCCGTTGTTATTATGAACGACCTGTGAAGGATCGACTTACTGATGATAGTTATATCAACAGGACACAATATATCTACAGTGAGGAGAGTGCAGCCCTTGGACTTTAGTGGAGTCTCCGGGGGTTAACGAATGTTGGTTAGTTCGGTTGAAAGAGTTTTGACCGGATAATCTCGTATCGTTGGAGCTCATGATCTGTAGGTCCTTACGGTTCTCCTGGCTAGCTCGGATAAAGCCGTGAAACAATATAAAAGAAAAGAAAAGAATTTGAATCGTTCAAATTCGGGTTTGTGGAAGAAGGATAGACATATTTAAATATGATTTAAATATGAGATTGGTCTGAAAACATGAATAGGATTCATGTGCAAAAAGTCGGTTTTCGAAAAACCGGGATTAATTATATTATTTAATTAATATTTGATATTGAATTAAATAATATTAATTAATTTATATATATTTTTTTTTTATTAATTAAAAAGTTTAATTAATAAAATAATAATTATTATTTTTAATAATAATAATATATAAATATATATATATATATATATACATGTGTCTTACATGCAAGATGGGGTACACAATTGTGTCTTATATATATACGTTAGTGGAGATTGGGGTACACAATTCACATTTGAATTGTGAATTCAATTTAAATAGCAGCCCCGTCCGCTTCTGTTTTCTTCTTCTTTCAGCTTCTGAAAAATAGTTTTTCAGTGGAGCTTCTTCTTCCTTTTCTTTTGTAAAAGGAGTCCCACCACTCCGTTTCTCGGCATGAGGATAGCGGGACTACCGTGGGTGGTCCACGAAGGTTTCGTGAGAAGGTTCGTTGAGCTCGTGAGGAGCTTCTGGCGGTGAATTTGAAGAAATTCGAACAACAAGGGTATGTGTTCTAATTTCTCTTCTTCATTGTTTTTGCATGTTTCCATTTGTTTAAATTGATGAAATTAGAGTGTCTATGATCCCAATCGCTTCCGCTGCGTTCCATCAACGCTCCATCACTCAAATCGATGCATCTATGTGCATTTTGTAGTGCAAAACTATTTGAATATGAGACACCAACATTTTGTTGTAAATTAAACTATTTTATAGCAAATATCTTGATGAATTGCTAAGACTCGCATAGAAATATGCTACTGATGTGAGTAAAGCTAAAGCAACAATCTTTTGATACAAGCGATTCAATAACAGTTCCGTTTTCTTGCTGTCATCGACCTTTCCTCTGATCTCTCCACCATTTCCAAGAGTGAAGGAGGAGTTTCAACATAGGTTTCTTCCTCATCTACCTGCATTCCAGTGGTCTTCTAGCGTTAGAAGAAGTCGTGTCCGTCCTGGACATCCGCAATGTCCTCCCGCGCTTTTTTTTATTTTCAATATAGGACAAACTGCCCTATCAAAAGAGGGGAAAAAAGGGTTTAGAGTCGCCACCTAGGCATAGGGCCTTAGGACTCAAGAATTTTATTCCGAGTCTACGAACCATTGGTCCGGGTAAGGCCTTCCTTTATATATTCCAGTATAGTAGCGGGGCGTTAGCGCAAGCAAGAAAACTACCCCTATATATATATATTATTTTTTAGATACTAACTCTTATTTACGTCTCAACTTAACTTGAAGAGAGAATCAAGTTTAGAAAGAAATCAAGAGCATATATAAATATTTTTTCTGTCACTTCTTTTGGGATTAATTTGGACAAAAACTTAGTTTCATCAAGAAAAAGGGTTTACACATTCACAGCCCAAGAACAAATATATCCTTATCTTGCATCATTTCTATCAACGGACCATCCAAGATACTTTCGAATTATATTTTTATGATATTGAAAAACAGAGTTCAAAATAGACCCAAGATACTACAAGATGGAAGTCTTGATGAATCAATTATAGAGAAGTTAATGATTGTTCTATTGAATAACTCAGTATACTCAAATATTTAGATCCTTAAAGGACATTAGGCCATTCGAGGAGACATTCAAATACACATTGCAAGTAATGTGAAGGTTGATCAACGAGTCTACAACACGACCACTACATATCAAATTGTTGCAATATGAATCGAAGGAAACAAAGAAAATGTACTATTTGAAAGAGATGTTGTAGTCCCATGCACATTCTGAAAATCGACACACAATAAAACATTATTTTAATTGTTGTGACTCAGTGTAATATTCATTGTTATTTTCAAGAGAATCTGAATGACATCAAGAAATAAATAGATGCACCAGTCAAAATGACACTCTACTATAATATTCATTGTTATTTTCAAGAGCATAATCTAAATGTCACCAAGAAATAAATAGATGCACCCGTCAAAAGGACACTCCCCGCTAAGATTTGATGAATGATCATCAAGCAATTTCAACCCTTGGACTACTAGGAAAAATCATTAAAAAAGAATGTCAAAGTATCATACTAAATTTCTATATTTTAGTAATGCACCTCAAACGTAATCAAACAAACGCAATTTCGATAATGGGTCTCTTCCGTTCACATTGAAGTTGTTTACCGAAAACTGCAAACGTAATCAAACTGTAGGCCCCACCCCGTAATTTGCAATCAGATTACACAGGTTGATTACACACAAAATGGTGTTCAATCTGATTCCCATTGCACATTATGTTCTGCCATTTCTCTTTCTTCCTCACGTCTTCAATTTCATCTTTTTCGTTTTGTTCCCTTTGAACTTCATATTCTTCATTTTTTTTCTCTAGTTCTTGAAATGAGGTTGTCTTGAAATAATCTTCAACTTCAGTTTCTTCATTTCCCTTTTTCATTCTTGAAATGAGTTTGTTTTTAAATAATCTTGAATTTCATCTGGTTCATATTTTTTTTTTCTCTCATTCTTGAAATAAGTTTGTCTTCAAATAATTTCACGATTCAGTCTTTTTCATTTTTTTCTCATTCTTGAAATGAGTTTGTCATGAAATCGTTGGGAAGAAAAATACAAGATATAAATAAACTGTGGAATAACAAATATACACCAAGAGATATGTTGGTTCACCCCAATCTCGAGACTATGTCTGGTCTTCTGCAACTGCAGGTTCTACTATAAGGAAGATTACAAGAGGTCCCTCAAACTCGAGCTACAAAATTCTGTCAAATAGTCTCAACTCGAACTATTCGCTTTCAAGTACTACAACCCGATAGCTTGGGATAAACAACAAAGAAAAGCTCAACCCGAGAACACACCTGTATTCTCTCGCAATTTCCTCACTGTCGCACCCTCCAAACTGAACAAAAAATTCTTCTTAATAAATTGTCCACCCGCACACAATAATAAACTTCAGCTACAAGACTACAACCCCTTTGACTTTTGGTCAACATACATATGCATAAACTTAGGAGAACCAAATGGGTCTTTGAAAATCTTTTCATGCGTGCATCAATTCTTAGCTGAGATTTTCGTCATACAATTTTGACTAAATTGACTAAAGTCAAAATTGAATCCCTGTATATATATAATATGTATATAATGAATAATAACTCTTTTCAGGAGCTTTATCTCCACAAAACCTAACAATCTCCTACTCGGAGACAAAACGACTATAATAATCATCGACCATAATCACCCACTCAACGTTCAAACAACCCATTAGGGGATGTTTGACCCAAAGAGTTATTGGAGAAAGAGTTGGGGAAAGAAGTTAACTCCCCGTTTGGCCCACAGACTCGTTGAACTCGAGTAAAAAATATAAACTCCACAGACTTCAACTGTAATTACTATTGAACTCCCCAGACTTCTGTAGTAATTACTATTCAAGTCTGTCTCATTTTGCAAGGCAACACATTTCTCTCTCTTCCTTTCTCACTCACAATATTTTTAATGATTAAACAAAAAATGTAATTTAAACAAAATGTGTAAAAGGACTAAAAATGCAATTCCACCTATTTTTGTTATTTTAAATATAAATTAAGTTGTTCAATCAAAATTGGTACTTAAACCAAATTCAAAATGTAGTATTCTTACAATGGAGAGAAATAAAAACATTAGTTTATTTTGATCCATTTAAATTAATGGATTAAAATCTTACAAATTCACATGTAATATTTAACGCACTCTTGTGCGATTCTCTTTTATTTCAAAACTATCCAAATAAAATGAATAATTAATGTGAGTGATATTGAAAAAAGAATGTGAAGTATTGTGGTCAAAATTAATTTTGTTATCTTCAAAGAAATTTGTGAAGGATACATAAAATAAAAAGAAAAAAAATCACATTGTTAAAATTTATTGGAAGAAGTCCTTAACAATGAAAATATGGAAAATTATAGAAAAAATTGTACAAAACAAATAGCTAAATTAAACCGTTATTGTTGAGATGCTGGTTTTCGGGTGCAGTGTTCATAAAATTAAAGATGAGTTGTCAAACCGAGCATAACTCAATTGGCATAAGGTTGTGCCCTTAACTAAGAGGTTATGAGTTCAATCCTCGGATTAATTAAAATACGTTGCAAAAAAAATAAAAAAATAAGGATGAGTTCTAACACAAAAAAAAATATATATATATATATATATATATATATATATATTTTGATAATTAATATGAAAAAATAATGTGAGCTATCCTGCTTAAAATTATTTTTGTTGCCTTTAAATATATTTGTAAAGGATAAATAAAATAAAAAATAAAAAAAAATGTCCCCTTGATGACTATTTTTTTATTTTGAGGCTATTGTAGTAACAACTAAACAACAAAGTCCCAAGGATAACCAAAAGTAAGGAAAGAAATAACATCGGTAGGAACAGGATCCTCCCACCGGGCAGAAACTTCTTCAGTCATTGCTTTTGAAGCAAGAAGATGGGCCATTTGATTCCGCCCTCTATTCGTATGAAGAAAAGAGACAACTCCTGTTGTTGATTTCAGAGCGAGCGCCTCACTAATGTAATGGGTAACTTCCGTGAGGTCGACCCTAGAGTCATTCAGGAGAAGGCAAACTTCAAGACAGTCAGATTCAACCTCAATTTGTCTCCCACTCCCATCTGGCCATGTAGCTATCACCGTTTTCAACCCCTCGACGACCGCCATCGCCTCAAGGACCTTGACCTCTCGACATCCTGCAATCGTCCTACAGCCAGCCAACTTGACGCATCCGTTGTGATCTCGAAGAGCCCAACCCACGCCAGCTCTATGTCTGGAGGAGCTGACTGAAGCATCGACGTTGAGTTTCAAAAGGCCTTCCACCGGGGGGAGCCAGTCATCCCTTGCGGCACTAATTGAAGTTTCTGAAACGCCCGGTACAGTGCATTTCCCTCTGTTTTGGACATGGGGGTCATCAATTGAGCTTAATATTTGAGAAGTAGCAAGACCAAGCTTAGAGTTGATGTAGTGATCTGTCACTTGTAAGTTTTGGAAGATTATTTGATTTCTCATCTCCCAGATCACGCCCACCAACGCCATTGCTCTCTCGATGTCCTCAGAAGAGCCACGATCAAGAAGTCAGTCCCAATGCTCCTGAATAGTCCAGTTATTCCTGTTGTCACACAAACAACTTAAGTCATTATTGGGAATTTGGCTCCAACAATCCTTTATTACCTCACAATGCCAAAAAAGGTGTTGGGATGATTCCTCATGAGACCTGCAACAAACACATAAAGCATCACATTTTACTCCTTTTTTTAAAAGGTTTAGCTTGTTGGGAATAATATCAGTGTACACTTTCCAGCAAGAGATTTTGGTTTTAGGAGGAGCCTTGGATCCCCAAAAAACTTTTCATCTCCTACTTTGAGATTCAACACTAGAGGAGAAGGCCTCCCCTCTATTCTCACAACTTAAAACAAGGTGATAAGCAGATTTAAAAGAAAATACTCCCTGTTTGGATGGATTCCAAATGACTTCATCATCGCCACCATGTGGATGAATAACGATCTGAAGGATAGCTTCTGCATCAAGAGGAAGAAAGACTTCCCTAATTCGAACGTCGTCCCACTGGCCAGGACCAAACATTAGCGATTCAACAGAGTGATGTTGGACCGAATGACGGAGAAAGATTAAACGACCATCAGCTCGATTTGGAATCCAAGGATCACTATCAATCAAAATGGAGCGCCCATTGCCAATCCGCCATCTGTACCCCTGGTCAAAGAGTTCTTTGCCCCACATTATGCTACGCCATGCATAAGAGAGACTCGAACCAAGCTGAGCTCGTAAGAATATACCATGATGAAAATACTCCCCCTTGAGAACACGAGCCAGCAAACTATCAGGATATTTCACGAGGCGCCAACACTGCTTAGCCAACATCGCCTGATTAAACATAGCTAGATCCCTAAAACCCATCCCTCCATGGAGTTTGCTCACGCACATCCGTTTCCACGACCTCCAATGGATTTTCTTCTTTTTTGGAGTAGAGCCCCACCAGAAGCAGGCACACATGGCTGTGATGTCAGAACATATCTGAACAGGAATTCGAAAGCAGTTCATCGTGTACGTAGGAATGGCCTGAGCCACAGCCTTAATAAGTACCTCATTCCCCCTGCAGAGAATAATTTTTCCTTCCACCCCTGGAGGGTTCGCCAGTCTCTGTCTTTTAAAGAACTGAAAATTTGACACTTATTCCTTGCCACCTGAGCCAGAAGGCCCAGGTAGGTCTCCAAAGATGTCGTATTTCTAACCTGGAGCTCGTGACTGATTAGTGCAATTGTTTCTGACCTTGTATTCTTGCTTGCCATGAACATAGATTTTTCGAAATTTACTGTCTGCCCCGAAGCTTTTCCATAAGTGTGTAGAATATGTTTTATGGTCTGACAATCCATCATGTTGGCCTTAAAGAAGACCAGGCTGTCATCTGCAAAAAACAAGTGAGAAATCGAAGAACAATGATAGTTAATTCGCAAACCTGAGAGTGAACGATTATTTTCTGCCTGGTTGAGGAGAGTAGAGAAGCCTTCCATACAGAGCAGGAACAAATATGGAGATAAGAGATCTCCTTATCGAAGCCCTCTACTTGGGGCAAAGCTAGGGGAAGGCTCCCCATTTAGAAGAACCAAGAAAGAGACTGACTCCACACACTGCATAATAAGAGAGATCCACGAAGCACAGAAGCCCATTTTCTCCATAACTCGGCGTAAAAAGGACCATTTGACCCGGTCATAAGCCTTACTCATATCAAGCTTCAGAGCTATTGACCCTTCCTTCCCGCTGCGTTTATTATTGAGTGCATGAATACACTCAAAACCAATGAGGACATTATCAGATATTAGTCAGCCTGGCACAAACGCTGATTGGGACGAAGAAATAACTGAATCCAGAGTGAGTTTGAGACGATTTGCAAGGACCTTAGCAATAATTTTATAAATCACATTGCACAAACTTATAGGGCGAAATTCACTCATATGTTTAGGATCTTTCACCTTCGGGATCAGAACCAAGAAGGTTTTGTTTAACTGGCTCACCCCCAAACCCTCATTCAAGACCTTGAGACATAGACTCACTGTGTCATTTCCAACAATCTCCCAGTACCGCTGATAGAACAAAGTTTGATACCCATCCGGGCCTGGAGCCTTGGTAGTCGACATATGCTTAACTGCCCATTCAATGTCTGCTCTTGTGAACTCACGGTTGAGCCTTTGGTTCTGTTCTTGGGAAATGGAAGTAGGGATCGCCGCAATCGTCGAGAGCATACAAAGATCATCTGGCTCACTAGACTGAAACAGAAACTGAAAGTAAGAAGTAGCAATCGAAGATAACTTATCATGATCCTCCGTCCAGATTCCATTTTCATCCATGAGCCCTCTAACTTTGTTCTTACGTCGACGATGACTGGCACTAAGGTGAAACCATTTCGTGTTTCGATCCCCCCAATTCAACCACTCCTCTCGTGCCCGCTGTTTCTAGTAAATTTCTTCCTCTTCTAATAATTGTTCAAGCTCTCTCCCTGCTATCCTTGTGTCTCGTCTCCAGTTAGGCCCCTGCTCCCGGGATATCTCTTCAATAAGCTTCTCCTTTCGAGAGATAGCCCCTTTTAAAGACCCCTGAAGCCGAGCCCAATCCCACCTCTTGAGCTCCCTGAGACATAAAGACTGACGTCCGGTGAAACTCACCAGACCCCTCCCACCATCGGGAGCCCAAGTCCTTCGAATAACCTCACGACAGTCCTCAAAATTCACCCAACTTGCCTCAAAACGAAGAGGTTTCCTCTTATGGCCATAACTATTATGAGGACCCTTCACAGTCCAGTCAGCAAGAATAGGCTGATGATCCGAAGCCGTGGAGCTTAGATGAGTGACAGAAAGAGACTCGAGCGACTGGAGGAAGGAAATGTTGGTAAAAAACCGATCCAATCTTTCCCAAACTGTCACCCCCGAGAACTGATTATTGCACCAAGTAAAGATATCTCCTGTAAAGCCTGGGTCATGAAGCCCACAAAGATCAATAGCCTCACAAAATTTTTGTATCAAGACCGAGCGACGGGGGGGGGGGGGGGGGGGGGGGGGGCTCCCATTTTTTCAGAATCAGAGGTAATTTCATTAAAATCCCCCCCAATAATCCACGGGATGTTGGACACCTTATGAACTCGGTTTAGTAATTCCCAAGATTCATGTCGTTTTCCATCATCTGGATTTCCGTAAAAACCCGTAAACCTCCAACGGTCCTGCCCTTCAACAATAAAAGAGTCGATGTGGCCCGACGAAGACATAATATGTACATCCAAATCACTAGCCCAGAGAAGCATCAACCCCTCACTGTTACCCGAGCTCGAAACGCTCAAGCAATTATCCAATCCAATATCTCTTTTTAACTGATCATTCTTGTCATATCTGATTTTGGTTTCCATTAAAAAAACCAATTGGGGATGGTGATTGGACACTAGCCTTCTGAGTGCCCGTTTAGTTCGGGGGTTCCCCAACCCCCGAACATTCCAGCTTAAGATTTTCATTGTGCCCGGCGGGGCTGCTGAGCAGCCTCCACCGATCCTGCATTTTCATTGTCCAAATTAGAAACACAATTTTTCTTATCTATATGTGAGGATGATTTCTCCACCTCCCTATCCGCATCTGTCAATTTTCTTTTGGAGCCCACTGAGGTACTAACATGGCCAACAGCAACGAGGTTATTCATGTTAGAATAAGTCTCATGTGGTTTTTTCGTCCATGTCCGCCCATTCAACACTGATTTTACCAAATAAGAGCTGTCATCTTCCATCAGAATGTTATTTGACAAAATTATAGGATTATTGCCCAGCCCATTCACACATGTTTGTTGGGAACGACTCAAGTCTTCATTAATTAGCTTTTTCACACTTATTTCAGGCCCAACAAGTGAAGACACATGTAACCCATCAGAAGTGGCAAGCCCATTATTCCCCTTTGTCATAAGGGGTAACCAGAAGAATGTCTACAAACTAGAAAGCCAACATGAAAAATGTCTAACACCTTTTTTCTTTTGAATAATGTCTAAACCATATATTTAGTAAGGCAACCTAAACACAATTGGACAAACCTACCCTTCTACCATTTTCAATAATTTTGAAAATAAAAATAGACTGCAAAAATGTAAATTGTTGGGAGGAGGGAGGGGAAGTTATGGATGGGGAGTTAAAAATACGTTAAAAAGGGAAATAATTGACATTTATCCCATGAGAGTTACATGGTTATACTCCCAGGACCCAAAATTTTAACAGAAGGCTTTGTATACCTGAGGAAGTGATGAATTTCGGCTCTGTATACCTGAGGAATTTTGGCTCTGTATACTTGAGGAATTTCGGCTTTGTATACTTGAGGAATTTCGGCTTTGTATAAGCTCTGTATACGTGATGAATTTGGGCTTTGTATACCTGATGAATTTTGGCTCTGTATACTTGAGGAATTTCGGCTTTGTATACTTGAGGAATTTCGGCTTTGTTTACTTGAGGAATTTCGGCTTTGTATAAGCTCTGTATACGTGATGAATTTGAGCTTTGTATATCTGATGAATTTCGGCTCTGTATATCTGAGAAATTTTGGCTCTGTATACTGAGGAATTTCGGCTCTGTATACGCTCTGTATACCTGAGAAAGTGATGAATTTCGGCTCTGTATACGCTCTGTATACTTGAGAAAGTGATGAATTTCGGCTTTGTATACCTGAGTGATGAATTTCGGCTCTGTATATCTGAGGAAGTGATGAATTTCGGTTGTGTATACCTAAGGAAGGGATGAATTTCAGCTCTGTATACCTAAGGAAGTGATGAAGCTGCAGAAAAATTCACCACGCCACGTCAAGTGTATACATGGTTGTACACATAGTAATAAAAGGAAACCATATAATTGACCAATCACTTACGACAGATGGATGGTATGCATGAGTCGCTCCGAATGGCAGATTGACAACCACTGTATACCCTTCCCCGATGAGTTGCCCCGATGAGTTGCTTCATTCCTCCATTGAACCGTATACAGTGCAATATTAACCCCACAACTTTTGAATCGGACAAATCGTAACAAATCAAAAAGAAAACATATGATTAAAAAACTCAATAAATCCAAAAAAAATAAAATAATAAATACCGTGTTAGTAGTCAGAGAAAGCTTCGATTGGCAGCTTCACGACGATTAAAAATTGGAGAAGCTATTGCGTGACGAAACGACAACAGAAAATAAAAGAAAACGATCTGGAGAGATGATAGAGATACGTGAGGTTGAAGATGAACCCTAACTAAACTAACGAAAAAAATCTAAATCAACTCAAATCAGTTATTATATATAGGGATTTCATTCCACTAAATATTAATAATATTATTATTTTATTTAGTTATTAAAATTTTAAAATATTTACTTTTCTAATTCTACTCTATTTAATTAATTAAATATTTTGTAAAAAAAATCTGAATCAATGAATATCGTTGTATATAGTGATTTTATTAAAATGTTATATTATTTAATTATTTAGATTTTAAAATATCCACTCTTCTAATTATACCCTTTTTAATTAATTAAATGTATTTAAATTAATTAAATCTATTTAAATTTTAATATCTTCCCTTTGTTAGAGTTGATATCGTATTTTCTAAACTATTTTAAACCTTTAAATTATGTAATCTTTTTATTTTGGAGTTATTTAATGTTTGAATATATAATTCTCTAAGATAAATTTTGCTATTTATATTTATATTTTAATGTTATTTACCAATTGAAACTTACGCTACACGATACAATAAATTTTAAATTTGATACACGTTTCGTTGGTTTTTGACACACCCGTGGAGATATACAACGACATCGCCGCACACACATTCGGTCAGTGTATACGTTTGGACACACCTTAATTACTAACACATCTTAAAGCTTCCCCTAAGAATAGGGAACAACCAAAACACTGCTCACCCTACGAACTAGGAGAGATTGGTAATATCAGATGAAACACATGGAGATACACAACGACATAAATTACTTAACGAAAAAAATAACAAAGTTTTTTTAAACGGAAAATCATCCACCTCACCAAACAAAAATTAATTAATTTCAAAACTAATTAAATTTTAAAATCCAATAAATTAATTTCAAAACTAATTAATTTTTAAAATAGGGAATCCAGGGGAACCAACTAAAACAATCTTCTTCCTAAAAAAACTCTAGACAGGTAAGGCAAACCATCCACGTATTTAGACATTTTTTATTATGCCTAATTATTTGTAGACATTCCTCTTAAATTCCCTTGTCATAACAAATGAGTCAATCCCACTAAATTCATCTTGCATCACGTGTTTCAATGATTTGCTGGGCCCACCTTCACATCAACATTTTGAAAATGATCACCATTAAGATTTTTTCCTTGAAAATCGACACTGAGAGGGTGAATTTGTTTCTTAAAATTTCCATTGATATGCTGCCCATTAAATTTTTCTTTCAACGACAAATCTTCAGCCATTACTTCAGAAATTACTCCACTGATATTCTGCCCATTATTCTTTCCTTTCAACGGCAAATCTTCATAAATTACTCCATTGATATTCTGCCCATTATTCTTTCCTTTCAACGGCAAATCTTCATAAATTACTCCACTGATATTCTGCTCATTATTTTTTCCTTTCAACGGAAAATCTTCAGAAATTACTTCAGAAAATAAGCAATTAATTTCCCCAGAAGGCCGCTCTTTCCTAATCAAATTGACGGCCACCGGCACTGCCCTAGGCTCTCCCATCGCCGGAATCACTGGCGGCGGAATCGACCCTCCATCATCTTCTTTGTGGGATTGGTTCCCCTGATCTCCAGTCACCAGATCGCTCTCTTCCCATTCCTCCACCACGCAGACATGGTTCCCCATCTCCTTCCTTCCGTTGAGGGATTTGGCTAGGAGAGATCGAGCAACGGAGGTTAGGCCCAAATCGAGGTTCCACATCCCCTTCTTTCGAGAGCTTGATGCAATCCTTTGCGATATGTCCCAACAAACCACAACTATAACAAAATTCTGGTAATTTCTCATAAGTGATAGGAGCCCATCGTTCTTCAGCCATAGCCCCCATCTTGACCAAAATGCCTCGTTTCAGTGGACGATTAACCTCAATCGCGATTCGGATACGCAACGTTGAACCCCAACAGTTCCCATCCAGATCTGAGTCCACATCCTCAAATTTCCCAATCATGTTGCCAAGCACTATCGCTTTGCTCCTGCAATAACAAATTGAAGGTATATTGTGCAAATGTATCCAAAAAGAAGCGTACCTGAACTCGAGCTCAGTGAAACAACGTTGCTACGCGGTTCCTCAAAGAAAAGAAGCGCTTTATTGAAAAACCAAGGGTTGTTGGCCAACACCTTCTCCTTGTCTCTCAAGTATTGGAACTTGCATAGAAACAAATTTCTCCCAACACTATTGATTCTAACCGGCACATTGTACCAGATCCGAGGCATCATCTGTTTGAAAATATCTGGATGTACCGTCCTGGTAGTCAGAAGCTTGCATACTATTGAATTCACAAATCTCCTACCATGAGATTCTAACGCATCATCCGTCACCTCAAACACTGCCCCCCTTTCTTCTTCAGACAAGTTCAATTGTTCCACCAAAGAAGAAAGTTGCTCTGCCATTGTGATGGAATCCACCGACCTTGAGAGGAAAACTAGAGTTGCCACAAGCCAACGAAAATGGCAGATCTAGCCGCCCCAATCAACACAAGGTTGCCTGCGCTCTACGGTTCCTCCCCTTAATGACTATTAAAGTCGAGGCAACATAAACATGTATTAAAAAATGAAGGTCAAAATAATGACTATTAAAGTTGAGGCAACATAAACATGTATTAAAAAATAAGGTCAAAACAAGTATGTAAAGAATCTCTCATTCTAGCATTTTTATGCATAGGATAAATTATGTTACACATATTTTATTTTATTTTTTTAACAAAAATTAATTTATAATCTTAAATATTATATTTATTAAAGTTTTTATCTTCTTTTAATATGCATTTTAAAAAATTTCAAAATCTAAAAATGTTATTTTCATAATTTTTACTCTTTTGATGAAACAATTTAAAAAAAAAACACATCACAACACAAATTTATTAAGTGAATATGAAAAATACAACGGAGTGTTTAGGACACCAACTTAGAATTGAATGAACTGGATTATTATAACTCAATTTACGTTTGGTCCACAAACTATTATAACCCACAGTCAATCGAGTAATTAAATTGAGTATATTTACTTTTCACAACTATTATAATCACACCAAACCGAGCATAACTCAATTGACATAAGGTTATGTCATTGATTAAAAAGTCATAGGTTAAATCCTGGACTCCAAATAGTCCATGGATTATTATAACTCAATTTACGTTTGATTCACCGACTATTATAACCCGAGTAATTAAATTGACTGTATTTACTTTTCACAACTATTATAATCACACCAAACCGAGCATAATACAATTGACATAAGGTTATGTCATTGACTAAGAGGTCATAGGTTTAATCCTAGACTCCAAATAGTCCATAATTTATGTTTTGGTATGCAACACGAATTATGTTTTTAAAAATTGTTTACGAATTTGGTAACCTACATTAATTTTGAAAATAAATTAATAATAAATTATATTCCACCCTAATTGGTTAAGAGCGGTCGCAGACGGAGAAAGAGAAAGAAAGAGGGTGGAATTAGGGTTTAATTTTTCAGAAGGGCAATTATGTAACTTCACATATAAAATGTCAACTAACTAAAAGATTAGTCTTCTCTTCAAAAAATAAAAAAAAAATTGTTGGGAATCCAAAATTACGAAAGGCCAGAAGTGAGGAAGAAGCAAGCCTAGTCGAAGTCGAAGTCGAAGTCGAAGGGACAAGTTTGTTGAGAACTGCAATTTTGCTTTCCTCTTCTTCCCTTTCGATTGATTGATTGATGATCGATGAGGCCGATACGGCTGCCGGAGCCATCTAGCCCTACCATGCCCAAATCAGAAATCTTTGAAGGCGGCGTTTATGGCGTTATTAGGCGGGCGGTTGTCATCGGCAACGGTTCTTCTGCTTCTGAGAATCAATGTATCGGTTTGGTTCAGGCGCTTGGTCTCGCTGATAAGCATCTTCTCTATGTAACTTCTGCCAATTCTACTTCTTTACTTGCTATTATTACTTTTAGGATTGGGATTGTATTTTTAATATGTGCTCCCCCCTCACTCACTTGCAGCGTGTTACAAGGCCTAGAGGAGGACTGAATGATTGGCTCCACTGGCTTCCAGTTTCTCTTCACAAAAAATTAGATTATATCATGACCCATATAGCTCTTTACACTCGGATTTTGTTGAGATCCAAAGGGACGAAACTTGTGCCTCTATCTTCAGAAAATGGTGGAACCATTGGCTTGTCTTGCATTTTAGAAGCTGATTTCAACCATATTGTATCCATGGCTCGGGAGACTTATGAAAAGTATATTTCTTTTCCAAATATCTTTACAGGGAATTTCATTGTCAGACTTGATTCATCATTTGTGCTTGTGCTTATTTTCCAGGGATGGACCTTTATTGGTGGTTGCATCTGGTAGAGATACCATAACTATTGCAAGCTCCATTAGACGCTTGGCATCGGAGAATGTTTTCGTTGTGCAAGTATGATAGTTATCCTTCTTATTCTTTTTCAGTGAAATTATGTACATACCACATTACCACTTGCATTGAAATACTAGAGAGAGATTATTGAGTAAAGTTGTAAGTACTGTAATTTTGGACCATGAGGGTATAAAAGTTTATTCACATGAAGAAAAACCTAATGTTTTTCTCTCTCTTTCTTTCTTCTTCTTCTGTTTTTTTTAATTAAAGGGAGAATCAAATTTCTTGTTTATTTGAAATTTTGTGCGATTGTTGTCAATTACCCCTTTCTCTTACTTCATGTTCTCATGCTTTGGAGTTTGCTAGTTAAGGCTATTCTATTATCAAGGAGTTTGTTCATGTAATTGAAGGCTGAACTTTTGTCTGACATTATATTCGTTGGGAATTTGGGATGCTTGATAGTGGTTGTTTGGAGATATTTCCATGATGATTTGTACAAAGTTCTTGCTCTTCAATTATGCGAGAGTGTTGACCCTGTTCTAGCCGATAGGGCGATTCTTAGTTGTGTTGACAAGTATGAAGGCAGGTTATTGAGTGTGAAGAAGGGTGTTGGTATTTACTCTCTTTGTTTCTAGTGGAAGTTCAAGTTGAGAGTGGTGTGGTCTAAACATCCTAAGGCCTTGTTATGTCTGTTTATGGGGATGCATTAGGATTAGGAACCTCCAACTTTGGATTACTTCACTTTTATTAGAGATAGGCATGTGTCTTCTTAAGTGCATGTGAGACCTTAAGTAAGCTTCACTACATGGAGACATGTATCATGGTGAAGTTGAAGGCAATGTTTTAAAAGGCTATTGAGGCTTACGCCTTGAGGCCCGCCATAAGGCAAGGCTCTAACTTTTAGCTTCGAGGCTTACGCCTTCTTTGGACTATAAGAGGCTTACACCTCTATGAAAAACGCCATGAGGCTTAAAGTCTACGCCTCATATAATGATTAGAATAATAGTATTAATTTGCCCCATTATTTAAAAATATAATGGTTTGAGTTGTAACATTTTGAACTACTACTACTTTTAGTTAGGCTTCAAAAACATTGAAGACAAAAATTTATAGAATAAGTCGATCCTATGAGTGATAACTGATAATAGTAGTGATGTTAAAGATATCCTTTTACAATTTTTGCTTAAGTGGCAATTGACCGATATAAGTATTATGTTTAGCAATACTTGTTCGTACAAATTTAGGATTTGTATAATGTTTTTAATTAAAATTGAGGCTTATGCCTCATACCACCTCGAGGCTTGCGCCTCGCCTCTTCAAGAGGAAAAGCCTCAAGGCCGCCTTTAGCCTTTTAAAACAGTGAGTTGAACAATAACTATTTTAAGTTTCTCCCTTTCAAGGTAACCTTTCCACTCTTAAATCAGTATGATATTTGTTATGGTTAGAACGTGTAGAGTCAATGACTCTTTCTCCTAGGTACCAATAGTAGAATCATGTTTGTTTGCCTTTTGGCCTTAGTTTGATGGCTTTAGATGCTTGAAAGGAGCTTTTTATCTCCACCTCTGTTAGTGGCAGGAGTCTTAGTTATACAAAGGAAGTCTTTATTTCAACTTCTTGAAAACCTATAACCAAGTGGGACCCGCCCGCCTCAAGAACACAAAAAGGTTCTTCCCCTTACTATCACTGAATACCAAATTGCTTTTGTTGAGGGGAGACAAATCTTGGATGCTTCCTTTATGGCTAGTGAGCTTATAGATTTTTTATTTTTTTTTTATATCCGTGAGTGTCCGGGCCAGAGTGAGCTTATAGATGAATGGAAGAGAAAGAAAAGAAAGGGTGTAGTTATCAAATTAGCATCGAAAAGGCCTTGAACAAAGTGGATTGAAAGTTTTTAGATAATATCCTTCTATCCAAAGGCTTCAGATTAAAATGGAGAACTTGGATTAAAGGGTGCATCTCCTCAACAAATTTCTCTATTATTATCAACGGGCGGCCTAGAGGAAAGATTCTAGCCACATGTGGGCTTCGACAAGGGGACCCATTATCCCCTTTTCTTTTTATATTGATTATGGATGGCCTTAGCCGATTACTATCCAAAGCTGAATTTGAAGGCAGCTTAAAGGGGTTCTATGTGGGATGGGACAAGGAGAGATTAACATCGACCAGTTTGCTGACTACACCATTTTGTTCTCCAAATTTAAAGATGAGCATCCAAAGCCTTCTAAAGGTGGTGGGCTCTTTCGAGAATTCATTCAAACTTAACATAAACCTTCATAAGATCGAAATTCTTGGCGTAAAGACCCATGGTGATAGAAGCCACTACTATCAAATATGGATGCAAGGTTGGTGATTGGCTGAATTCATACTTGGACCTCCTAGGCGTGTAAGGGAAAACTGAAAAAACCGGCAAACCCGCTCAAATCGATCGAAATCGATTTACGGTTTCGATTTTCATATAAATAAAATCGAATAAAATTGGTCGGTTTTGGGTTTGAAAAAAATCAAACCGAATGTAACCGAGCCGATCGATTATGTATAATAAAAAATGGATATATAACAGATAGTTGAAGTTGTCCTTGTGGTATAAAGTTCGGCTTTGGAATTACGAGCGCGCGTGTTCGAGCCATCGTTAAAACATTTTTTTAAACCAACTTATCCCTCCCTTCCAGCCAGCTAAGCGACCTAACCTTCGTCAACGACCCATTCGAACTCAGGGCCCAACACAACGACGACTGATGCAAGCGGAACGCCCACCCAGACTGGCGATCCGCCCCAGACCCGACCTGTCGGCTGCCACACCGCTGACCCGCACACCATTTACGAATCGACGAACCGCACGCCGAATCGACAAAACCGTTGGTCTAGTCGGTCGGTCGGTCGGTTTGGTTTTTATATCCTAGTGGTTCGGCTTTGGTTCTTGATTTTCCTTCACCGAAATGGTCGGTTATCGGTTCTAGTGTTGTGTAGATCAATATTTCTTTTTGGCTCTCTCAACTTGTAAGTTCCATTTCTTTTTTAAAAAGAATTTTGTTCTTTACTCATTGGGGGAGTTACTTGCTGAGTTTTAAGTTCCATTTCATAATAAAAGTTGTGTTTTGTGCTATTAAAAAATTGTATGAAGCAATGCTTGAAGCACATTCCGGGGTTATTGGACATATCCAGATTAACAAAACTTCAAAGTTTGCATATTTTTTAATGTAGCTGCAAGTTGCAACAGTTGATCATTTTTTGATTTTTGTGTATTTTGATTAGTGGATATTTTTTGTTAAGTAATACACAAGTTTTGAGTTCTTATATTTATCTTTTTTTTTTGGGTTAAGATACAACATCCAAGGTTGCATTTGAATCGGTTTGACATGGTCATCACCCCTCATCATGATTATTATCCTTTAACTCCTCAAGCACAAGAGCAAGTTCCTCGATTTATAAGGAAGTGGATAACTCCACGTGAACCACCAGATCAGCATGTGGTAAGTGTGCTGACCATAAATATCTCTTATTATTCTTTGATAGAGTTTTTAGGCTTATAATGTCATGTTCCCTTCTCTCCATTGACAAAATACAGTTTGTTCTATAATTTTCAAAATTCAGGTCTTGACTGTTGGAGCCCTGCATCAGATTGATTTTGCTGCATTACGTAGTGCAGCTAGTGCATGGCATGATGAGTTTGCTCCTCTTCCAAAACCCTTGTTGGTGGTCAACATAGGAGGGCCTACAAGTGAGTTTTTCAATATATTGGGCCGTCATACTCACTCTCAATTTTTCTGTTATCCCCCATTCTCTTTGTTTTTAAAACATCAAGTATACTTTGTTGATAATCATTTCTTTCCTATAAAAAAAATATTATTCCTTGTTTATTTGCTATTGCAATAGTTATATTATTAGCCCCGTGTCTGAGTTTCTATATAGTAGGCTGAATGAATTTTTTTGTATTATGATGTATGAGTAGATTCAGCTGTTGATATGTGTGATATAGACGACAAGTAGGTTTGGAGCCTAGGCAATCCACAAAGGGAAAGATCCTCAAGTAATCTACCAAAAACCGAATCTTGTGTCGCACGATCGATATGCTTAAAGGTTTAGAAAAACAAATCAATACCAAGTTACCTTTTGTTTGGTGAAAGACCAAGGAGTTGGATTGATTAATCCAATCCAAGGTGGGAAACACTCCACAAGTTTGGTGACCAACCAACCTTGAATGATTCCACGAAGGGTGCAATGCACAAGGGGAACAAGCTTACGGCTTAACAAGAAACTCTTTTCTCTATTGATAAAATTGTATGGCCAAAAGTCCTTACAAATGAGAAAGAAGGCATATATATAGCCTTATGATTGTCAACTTGAGCAAGGCAAAAACCCTAGAACTATTAAGGTAAAAACATCCCAAAACAATTAGGGAAAATAAATCCGATTCTAATAATTAAATTAAAATAATTCAAAGTCTATCCTAAACATATTGGTTGATAATTTCCGGACAAAACACTCCAAAAGTAAAAAAATTACATTCTATAAAAGTGGAGAAAATCATATGAGGGAAGTTTCCAGATTGGACACTCTTCGGTATTTCAGCCTAACTTCTCCTTCAGTACTCGGATTGGAGTGTACTTTATATGGTTGGAAAGCTCTTTAACAGAGCTTCAAAATGGTATCCAATATGACTATATTCCAGAATATGTGGAGAAAGATATAAGCAGTCAAAGTTGGAACAAAACAGTAGAGTGTCACTAATCCGTGGACATGCTTGTTCTCATGGTTTCTCCAAGTGATTTGTCTCTTTATCTTGTCATTGGTTGTTGAGTCACTGTAGTGGTGGCCATGATCATATCATCTCCCCCTTCTTTTGCTTCATTTGTCCTCGAATGATATTTTTTGGTACCTACACATAAATGAAGCAAGTTAGTAACTTCAAATTCAAACATTATCGCATACGTACCTTGTATAGCACTCTTGAAGTTGTGAGATGATGATGCTCTTCTTGGCCTCTTTTTGGTAACTTTTCGAAAGGTTTTTCTATCCTTCCAAAAGTGTTTCCAAACCCAACCACTTGATTTGTTTATTTTATATTTTGATTTCCTAGATGTTCATTTGGCGATTGACACTTGTTTGCTACAACACAACACTTTTTATTTGTGGCCTTTGTTGGGGCGCTTGAATTTGTGTTTTTCAAGGCATACTTTTACCTTAGATGCTATTCGTTCATGATCACCTTGCAACGCAATCTTAAATTCATGAGACGATGGTAGGATGAGTCTTTTTGGTTCCATATTGACTTTGAAGTACAATAGATTTCAACTCTTGTTGTGTTCGGCTATGATTGGTGTTAAGAGTTAGAAATTCCTGCAAAAATCTTAGAACAAAAGTACTAGGATAAATATGTTAGTATGATAATAAGGATCCTTATACAATAATTCCATTAGATTTGACTTGTAACGCAACTTACGTTGGTTCTCACTTTCTTTCTTTGCTTTTAATTCACAAACCAGTGTTTTCAAAGCGCAAGGCGCACTCTAAGGCGACAAGTCTTTTAATCGCCTCAAGGCGAGAGGCGACAAAAAGGCGTGGCCTGAGTGAAGCAAGGCGCACATAATAAAATAATAAATAAATATATTCTATAAGACTTGTAGATGAAGAATAATAATAAATACTCAATTCTAAAAAGCATAAAAATACTACCAAATCATTTAATATTTTTTAAAAGTAATTAAACTAATTTAGAAAATGGAATAGAGAGATAAAAAGAAAAATATATGGTAAAAAATTATCTAACCAATTATTAACTATTAAACATGCCAGAAATATTAATGGGAGTAAACTAAGCATCCAACCAGCCGTATATTTGTTTTTTGAGAAGTGCAACCGACCTTTTATAGTCCTTCAAGAAGCTGTCATATGATAAAGTATACTGCCATCGGGCAGTTTCATGCAACAGCACTTAGTGCTCTGGAAACTCTTCTTCTTTTCACATCTTTTCTTAAATCCTTTTTATTATTTTCTCTTCTATTCTTCTCCTCGTATTCCCTTCAACTTTTTTCTTCATCATTATTTTTCTTTTTTTTCTATTCTTCTTCTTATTTTTCTTTCTTCTTCCGACTCTTCTTCTTACTGCTTCTTCTTTTTTTCGTGGGTTTTAAGTTGAGTTTAGCATTTATAAAAAAAAAAAAAAAAAAAAAACTTAAATGGTTAATTTCTATGAGGCGCGCGCCTCCTTCAAAGGTGAAGGCGATGCCAGGCGACGCCAAGCGCAGCTGGGCGCGCGCCCAATTGAAGGTCGTCGCCCTGAACATGTACAGGGCGCACCACCCTCCAAACGCCTCGCCTGGGATCGCCTCTCGCCTTAGGCGAGCGCCTCAACAACACTGTCACAAACATCAAAATATGGTTCTTCTTGCATGAGGGACACAAAATCATATGATACTTTGTTATCTAATAAATTGGAAATAACATGCATAGTATCACGAACTAGGATAAAATATGTTAGTATGATAATAAGGATCCTTGTACAATAATTCCATTAGATTTGACTTGTAAGGCAACGTACGTTGGTTCTCACTTTCTTTCTTTGCTTTTAATTCACAAACATCAACATATGGTTCTTCTTGCATGAGGGACACAAAATCATATGATACTTTGTTATCTAATAAATTGGAAATAACATGCATAGTATCACAAACTTTCTCTTCAATCTCACTAATATCAAGAATAGGTAAACATTCATGTAACTCTATTTTATTAATGGACATTGGAGATTCATTCATGGTTTCACATATTATTTCATTTATAATATCACTACTTCCTTTCTCTAGAATAGGCATACAATCATGTAAAACTTTGCAATTTGATGGAATGAGATCAACATGCATAACATCGCAAAGTAATTTCTCTTTAATTTCTCCATCAACTATAGATATAAAATCATGCAACACTTTGTTATCACTAATAGTAGGTAAGTCATACATAGTTCGAAAAAGTATGCCATGCTTTCTATGTTCTACAATTGGGGTAAAAGTAGGCAAACTATCCTTACCAAAAACTTAAAATTTAGAAGAGATAGGTTTAAGATTAGCATACCTTAAAGATTCTTGTTGATGCTTAAATTCAATCTTTTTAGCCGTATGAATCATTTCTTCCACACTCTTACAAAGTTGAGTTTGTTCTCTTTTGGCAATTACCTTAGCAATCTCTCTATGGAGTCCATCGAAGAAACGGTTCATTGTACTCTCCTCATCTTCATAAATGTCAACCTTCGTAAGTAATGAACACATCTCATTATAGTAGGCTTTCACACTCATGCATCCTTGTGTGAGATTTTGAAGCTTGAAGTAAAGATCCTTTTGATAGTACTTTGGAACAAACTTGTCCTTCATGAGCTTCTTCAAATGATTCCAAGATATAACTTCATCGAATGGTCTAGCTTCCCCATATCCCCTAAATCTCCTGTTTATAATATTCTCCCACCATGTTAGTGCATAATCTTCAAAATGAGAGATAGCTATTCTTCCTTTTCTTTCCTCGGTGAGATTATTATTGATGTTGAAAAAGTAGTCTCCTTGTTGTGCCCAATTGTAATACTCCTCTGGATCACTTGTTCCTTTGAACTTGACCTTGATGTTGCCGGATTGTCTTTCTCCATTCTCTCTTGGTGGTATTCGAGCCTCCAATTGTTCAAGTTTTTGCATGAGTAGTTCAATTTTATCTTCCACACCAACTTGGTGTCTTTTTAGGGCTGCATTGATACTTCCTTGTGATTCACCACTCTTTTTTCCTTGGTTGGACATACCTATATGCTCAAAGAAAACAAATTAGTAAAAAAAAACATTTAGAAGTAGGTGACCTCTTTTGTTCTCTCAACTCTTTTTTTCGCTCAACTCACGCTTCCTTGAACCGTTGTGTTGTTTCCCTTGCAACCCTTAGAGAAATCAAACAAAGAAGATTGCTTATGGTGAATCCCACGTGGATATAGAAATCAATTAGAGTACAAGAAAAGGTTCTAACCTAACATAAATTGATGCAAAAACAAAGAAAATAAAGAACAAAACGAATGCTACTTAACCGGATGCAAATGATATTTAGTAGCTTTGAAATATTTAATCTAGGAAACAATAAGTGAACAAACTTAATTGCAAACTAGATATAGAATATTGTGGCAAAAATAAGAGCTCAAATGTTATAGGAAAAAAACACAAAATAAGGAAAAAAAATTTCTGTAGTGAATATTTTCCTAAACATGCACAATTTTTTTTTGAAAACTTTCCTTATATGGAACTCTCTCAGTTTGGCTTTTCCTTTCTCACTTTTTCGACTTCTTGCCTTTTTCATTTTTCTTCCTTTGAGTTATGAAGAAGTATACAAATTTCAGAACAAACAAACAATCATAGGTAGGGCCAGTGTTTTTAAAAGCTCAAGGCGCAATAAAGCGCAATAGCCTTCCCGGGCTTAAGCGCAAGGCGCAAAGAAAAGCGCGGGCTTTATTTTATGAGGCGCACGATAGATAAGTGTAAATAATTTTTTATATATGAAAGAAAAATAGTAAGATGAATAATAAGATGATGAAAAGTTCAAGAAAATAGAACTTTTATTCAAGATTCAATGAATATTCATGTGTTTCTTCTTTCAAATCATACGTTTTGTTTTTTAAAAAGGTAGGAAAGTCAGGCTAGAGGCGCTGAAGCGCACCCTACAGGCACCGAGGCGCGCGCCTCAAGTGGGCTTTATTAAGTTAGCCTCGCTTCTTTGAAGCGAGGCGCAGAGGCTGCGCCTTGAGCCTAGGCGCACCAAGGCGCGCGCCTGAGTGGGCTTTTTAAAACACTTAGGGCTTCAAATTCAAGTGAAGTTTTTGAAAAGCTGTCATACAGTTTTTTTTTTGTTTTCGACAGTCTTCAATCAAACAGCTATAACTTTTGATTTACTAAATCAAATTGACTCAAACTTGTTGCGCTAGAAAGCTAACACAAATATCTTTCCACAGACACTGATTTTGCAAACTTTGGATCTCTAAATCGTAAGATAGAGCTTTTCCAACTATGGTCACTAATCTAGCTGAGAACAAAAAACAATTCACAGCAGAAAAACAAAAATATTTTTGTGTTTTTAATTGAAGAGGGGACAAAAAGAAATATGGAATTGATGAACAAAAATTTAAAAGCGGAGATATACCCTGATTTCGAGAGCCTAAGCTTTGATACCAAATGATATAGACGACAATCAACAAGTAGGTTTAGAGCCTAGGCAATCCACAAAGTGAAAGATCCTCAAGTAATCTACCAAAAATTGAATCTTGTGTCGCACAAGCGATATGCTTAAAGGTTTAGAAAAGCAAATCAATACCAGGTTACCTTTTGTTTGGTGAAAGACCAAGGAGTTGGACTATTGATTAATCCAATCCAAGGTGGGAAACACTCCACAAGTTTGGTGACCAACCAACCTTGAATGATTCCACGAAGGGTGCAATGCACAAGGGGAACAAGCTCACGGCTTAACAAGAAACTCTTTTCTCTATTGATAAAATTGTATGGCCAAAAGTCCTTACAAATGAGAAATAAGGCATATATATAGCCTTATGGTTGTTAACCTGAGCAAGGCAAAAACCCTAGAACTATTAAGGTAAAAACATCCCAAAACAATTAGGGAAAATAAATCTTATTCTAATAATTAAATTAAAATAATTCAAAGTCTTTCCTAAACATATTGGTTGATAATTTTCGGACAAAACACTCCAAAAGTAAAAAGATTACATTCTATAAAAGTGGAGAAAATCATATAAGGAAAGTTTCCAGATTGGACACTCTTCGGTATTTCAGCCATAACTTCCCCTTCAGTACTCGGATTGAAGTGTACTTTATATGGTTGGAAAGCTCTTTGACAGAGCTTCAAAATGGTATCGAATATGACTATATTCCAGAATATGTGGAGAAAGATATAAGCAGTCGAAGTTGGAACAAAACAGTAGAGTGTCACTAATCCGTAGACATGCTTGTTCTCATGGTTTCTCCAAGTGATTTGTCCCTTTATCTTGTCATTGGTTGTTGAGTCAATGTAGTGGTGGCCATGATCATATCAATGTGTCTTTGACTGGATTTAGGTTTGTCGTTGACATTATATTGATTGTGCATTTTTTGGAAAACAATTCGAGGACTAACTAGGTTGAGAAATATTATATTATATTCAATATTTTGAAAGTAATAGAACTTAGAAGGGACAAAGACTAACTACAAGTAATAGAAGAACTAGTGGTCCCACAATATACATCGTAACATTTTATGAAGAAAGTTGCGTCCATTGATCGAATGGTGATGATTTGGATAGAGTGCTTGTTGGGATTAACGGTCCCATTCATAGAAATCTCAGTTACAGAAAACGAAGTTGATTCAGAAGTTACTCCAGACACTGTTGCATTTAGGTTAGATGTATGGTTTGACCATATGTGATTGGTGGCAAACGAGGACACCACTGGTCTTCTCAGACAAGGCAGGCTGAATACTCAGATAGTAGTACAGTGCACACATGGATGGGTTGTTAATGATGCAATCTTATTTGGAGGGTGCAAACACAGACAAATTGTTGTCATTCTTTCCGCCAGACCAGTTTGTGTACTACGGTTTTGAAAGAAGATTTTTGCATGCTGGGGAATACAGAGACACTGCGCATAGGAGAAAGAGCATTAGAGAAAAAGATGCATCGATGGTCTAACATCAACTAGGTTTTCTTTTAGCTCTTATACCAACTAGGTTTGTGAAAAACAGACAAGAGTTGAAGCATTAAGTTTGCACTTTGCGGAAACATATTTTGACACAAAATGGACAACTAATAATTTTACCAAACAAGGAAATCTAACAGAGCAATTCTTCATATCTGCTTGAAATTTAGCACCTATATCACCCATGAATAAACCAGAGAAATAAACAAATAATTCATATACAGTCAGTTTTTTATTGCCGAAAAACCTTCATTATTGTTTTGCTGTTTGTATTTCTAATTTTGGAGGGAGTTACGGTGCTGGAGCACTTAAACCTGCTTTGTCAAGGCTGTGAATGTTAGGAATGGTTGTGGTGGATCTTGAGGGATATTGTTACAAGGCAGAGCGTACAATAACTGAAGTCTAAAGTCAATGCAGAATTTAGGGTGTTCTTTCAGTAAGAAATCCTGCTTAAGGCAATGGGGAAACCTATAGCAGAATTTACTATTAAAGAACTCTCAATAGGAAGGTGTTGGGTCTTGTTTCTACATTGTGTTGTGTGGTTTTTCTGTGTTTACAGGTGTTTTCATCATCAAGCCCCAATGTTTCTCCCGAACCTTCCCCTACCTTATGATTCAAACTCGAACCCTCGATTCCTGTTGATGCTGCTGGTTGCGGTCGAAGCAGGTCCACCTTCATGCTCAACCTCTGGACGATGTTTCATCATCAAGCCCCAATGTTTCTCCCGAATCTCTCAGCCGTCCTCGCTAATGAGGCAAGATTTTCCTCCACCATCGGTAACCTCTGGACGATTGCTCTGATTCCCCTCAAACCTCCTTGATGCCATTAATCTTGCTGTCAGTCACATCCAACCTCTCCTCCAACTTCGTCATTTTTCTCGTCTTCTCTAGGATGAAGATGCTCGGATACCAATTGTTAGGGTATCACCGAACGAGAATACCAAACTACAATATATTGAAATATAAAAGGTAACCCAACTACAAGATAAACAAGTAATTCGAGGTACTTGCACCCTCCTCTTCCCTATTGATAAACTCTCTCAAGCCCTAAAATCACTCAACAATTGCCTACCTTGCTCCCATCCCCTTCCCTCTATTTATAGCAAAGGCCTTAACAAATTCCTTAATTAATTACCCTTATGCCCTTACTAATATCATACTAATATTCCCAAGATACCCTTATTAGTACCCTTACACCATGTTTTTTTTTTGATATCCGTGAGTGTCCGGGCCAGCTTATGCGCACCTCGACTAATCTCACGGGACAGACCACCTGACCCTTACACCATGTTTTAGAGCTATTATCTTCTTTTTCCGGTGTGCCTTGAAGCTGCATATGTTGGTTCTTTTTTGTTTCTCCCCTTTTTGTTCCTTTAATATGTGACGGAAAGTTTCCTACGGGGTTATACTGACGCATTGTGCCCCCTTTACTTTATTTTCTCTTCCTCTTGCCTACTAGATAGTAGATACAATTCATGACACAGGAGTACGTAAGTTGCTAGGGTCTAGGTGGAGAAGAGTAGATATGTTCACATGTGCACAAATTTCATCCCAGATCAATAGTAGAGACCATGAGATGCATTTTTTAGAATTAATGAACAACTTGTATATAAGTCTCAGTCTCAGTATTTTCACTGCATTCTTGTTGGTTATCATGTGAATAGTATATATGTATATATATGTGTGTGTATATTATATATTTTAGATAAGGAATTAAGGATGTTAATAAATGATATTATAGATAACATGCTCTTGAATTATAATATGATTTTCTGCAGGTTGCTGTCGATATGGTGTGGATCTTGCAAAGCAGCTGGTAACTGGTTTGCTGAGTGTTCTTGCAAGCTGTGGAAGTGTCAGAATATCCTTCTCAGACAGAACTCCTGAGAAGGTAGTGTTGAGAAAAAAATCTTAGTAATATCCTTCTGTGACCTTTCTTATACCTTGTTCTTTTCTTAACAGGTGTATAATGTTGTTGTGAGAGAACTTGGGGATAATCCAAAAGTTTACATCTGGGATGGACAAGGTTCATTTACTATGATATTAGTTTAACGAGTTCGTCTGGAGTTTTGAAGTTTTGTAGCCATTTTTGCAAATTTAATTCAGTAGTTCAATATTAATATTCTTCAGAGCCAAATCCGCACATGGGCCATTTAGCTTGGGCGGATGCATTTGTTGTAACAGCAGATTCGGTTAGCATGATTAGTGAGGTCTGCAGTACTGGGTATGATTGTCCATCTCATGATTAACCCCGTGCTTTTGTTTTGTTTTTCAGTGTTTTAATCCGTCCTTTATACCCCGGTTTGTTCGTGATTCCTGTCTCTGTTATTATTGCAGGAAGCCTGTCTATGTCATTGGAACTGAGCGCTGTAAGTGGAAGTATTCAGCGTTCTATAAATCTTTGAAGGAGAGAGGAGTCATCCGCCCATTTACAGGCACTGAGGATGTAAGTGATTTTTTTATTTCATGATGCTTCTTCACATACTTAGTATCCACTCTGATACACATCTCTAGATATTTTTTCCTCTCTTTGAATGCGTGATCTAATTAACTCAATGTTGCAAAATTAAACGCTAACGTGGAAAAGGGAATGAATATTCCGATTATCTCATCTTAGTGTTCTTGTTTAGCTCTGCCGAAGGACAATTCTCCTCGAGCTTCTCTTGTGCTACTACTATATAGTAGAGACCTTAAACAATCCAGTGAGTTTATAAATTAATTGAGTAGTTCTTCTTGGTTCTATATTATTACTCCACCATAAGTAGTCTTGTTATATATGAGATCATAGTAGATAAGTTGATCCAAATACACGCAGTTGTATATCATACCGTTGGTGGCATTTTTTTTTTATTGAATGGTGTACTTATAGATCTTTCTAATTCATAGTGTTTGCATAGCTTGTAGTGTTTGCAGGTGTGACACTTCATTAAGCACTTCAAAAAAGGAGGAAAAATACTTTCTTTAGACAGGGTTTTTCTTTAACTATGTACAGTTAGACAAATCGAGGAGGAACACGTTGATATTGTGTTGATGACATAGATTTATGGATATTATGTGTTCACAGATGTTTTAAGATGGGTAATAGATATCACAAAAGTCTTGTGAAATTGGTTGAGTTATTAAACAAAAAACTAACTCTTGAATTTCTAATGAAGTATAAACTAAAGTTAATTGGGAGATGAAACATACATTAAATTTGTATAAGTAAAGACTTAGATGGGAAATTGATTGAAATTAGCAGTGTTTAATCTTAATCTTAAAGCAAATTCTTCGAACATAAAGTTAGCATGGGAAAAAAGTTATATGTGAGTATATATATATCTTGGGGAAATTAGGTTGAACTAGCATTTGTTGAAAGACTTGATGTCATTAACTAACATCTGGAGATGTCATTGACTTTCCCAACAATCTGTGATACCTTAACCATCATGGGTTAACCTAGTGGTCAATAAGAGTTTAGGATTTAGGATTTAAAGGAAATGAATTCAAACCATGATGACCAACTACCTAAGATTTAATATCCTATGAGTTTCCTTGTCAACCAAAATGTAGTCTCGTGAGATTTGTCGAGGTGCGCACAAGCTGGTCCGAACACTCACGGATTAAAAAATAAATAAAAATCAAGAAAATTTATCGTCAGATTCTATTTGCATTTACACGTTTTAGTGTTTTAGATTCCCTCTCTTTTAGGAAGATCAGTTCTCTTGTTCTCTTACTCCCCTTTGGAACTTTGCTTATATTCAGTCTGAGTCGAGTCTTTTCCTGGAGGCATAGACCATGGAAAGATTAAGATGCTTCAGTACCAGTTAGTTCTTTTTGAGATTCTTTTCAGTGTACTTCTAGAAAGCTCTGGATATTATACCATTGAAAAGCCTTGATTTCAAATCTTGTATACTTTTGTCCTTTTCAACATAATTGATAGCGTTTGGCTATTATTTTCTGCTGGACGACAAAGTTGAAAAGAATATCATGATGTTGTGGCTTTTGTGTTTGATGCCAAATCAAAGTTCACCATTCAAGACAATACTTCACATCCCTTCTGATGTGACCAATGGAAGTTTGATGCCCCTTTTCATATATTCTGCTTAACATTTCAGATCTCAGAGAGCTGGAGTTATCCTCCGCTGAACGACACGGCAGAAGCAGCTACTCGGGTGCGCGAAGAACTAGCGAAGCGTGGCTGGAGAATACGACCATAGGAAGTCTTTCGATAACCGCTACACACAATTTACTCTTCACTTGGGGCCCTTCACCATTTGAGCTTTAGTTTTGTACAATGGTGCACATAGGAACAGAGAATTACAAGCATTAATGGTTTCAAATCCGATTCTTGGACAAAACTTGAGAAAAAAAATAATGAAGCTAGCAGCAGCTGTTTGTTAGTGCCGGCTTGTATTATAGGCAGAGGCTTTGGCTTGCTCTTTTCCACAGATCTGGCCGCTCTTAGATTTTGTTGAGGAAAAAATTTATACCGTACGGTAGAATTATATATTTACTGTAAATTGGTTCATTGTATTTGAGAAAAAAAGAAGCAACTGACCTTATATTTACTGTTTGGTGGAAATTGGTTACATGTGTATAAATTATTCAATGAGTTTGACAGGTGGCCCATGGTTTATTAATTGATTAATTGATCTTTGCAGACATTAGTATCTTTTTAATGTGTTCATGTTCAAGAATATCTTTTCAATTGTCTGTCTATCCACTTTTCTACCATTCCTATTCCTTGAGGCTTGAAGTTATAATCTTTATATTTAAGGTGCAGGTGGATCATCATGGTAATTAATTTCAAAGAAAAATGTGAGATTTTTCACTTTTATGGAAAAGCTTGTAAAGCAATCTTTTTAAACATGAATTATTCCCATATTTTGTTCTTTAGATAATTATTTCCTCTATTGTAAAATTCCAAGTTCTCTCTTCATGTGAATATATTTCCTTTCATCTCTAATTATCTCTCAAATAATTGATAACAGTAATAATACTTGGTGTTGTTTTATATACACAACACGAAGAAGATGATATAAATGAGGAGTGAAGATTTAAACATTAACACATTAAATTTGAGCATTTTCTAAATGCATATGCAATTTTTGATCTTGTGTACCATAAAATCAAAGTTTATATCCTCCAACTCCAAAAAAAAAAAGACTTCAAACATTTAATTTGAGTTTTTTTGTTTTAAAAAAAAAAAATAGAGCATTTCTGCCCTTCAAATTGAGGAAAGTGTACAATTAAATACAAACCACAAGAATGATTATAGTTAAATTTAAAATTGGAGAAACTTTCAAGGTTATATTATAATTGTAGTTTCTAAGATTTATGTTTGGTTTCAAACTTTCAGATCCTAATGTTCTACAAGCTTTACTTTGGTACTTATGATGTTGTTAAATATCATAATTTTTTCACACCACTAAGTCGAACTCGTTCTAGATGGTCCAACCTCGACCTCCTCAATTTCACACACAATTCCACAATGCATTAGTGTTCAGCTTCCAATTGTCTATTAACGGTGAACTAGCCATCGACAACTACAGACTGAAGATTGACGTCCTCGTTTCGTTCTTTCCATCTCGAGACGATCGTTTCTTCTTTCGTATGGTTGTCTAATACCACGAAATTGTTTCACGCTTTCCATATTTTTCAGGCAATGATCATCACTCTATCCAAATCCATCGAGAAATAAAATAAAAAACAAAAACAATGTTTTTCAAAAAAATATTTTTTTTAGTTTTGGAAAATTGACTTTCAAGTTAACACGTGCGTGATTTAAGAGCAGCATTAAATTTGCTTATTTATTTATCTTCTTCCATTTCCTCTCTCCCTACAAAACTATATATACAAAAAAAATAAAAAAAAAAATAAAAAAAAAATAATAATAATAGTTTTGCTGTTCTTAGCCCCCAAGTTTTTTCCCTGTGTTTGGGTGCAAAAACCCTAAATCAATTTCTCTCATTTCAATTCATTCCTTTCTTTTTGCTCTCCACTCGTTTTCATTTTCTTCATTCCTTCCTTCCCAGATCCAACATTCCGGGATTGCTTCTCTCTTTCTTCTTCTCCAGGTGACCATCTTACTCTTCCTCAGTCGACTTTTCATTTTGATTGATTGCCAATTTGATCGGATTCTTGTTGTTTTTATGGGATAATTCTGATTTTCTTTGTGATATATATATATATGGTGGTTGTTGTTTGTTGGTTTGTTGTTTGTTGATTGCAGGTTGGAGTCGTGGAAGCGGGTTTTGTTTTCTCTGATCAAATTTCCGGGTAAATTCGACTACACTTAAAAAAAGAGGATTTTCTTGTTTAAAAAGTTGGATTGGAGGTGTCTCTGGGTCTCATGAGAATTTTTAGGGGAATGCAGAAGGAGCTTGGCTGGAAGAATATTTTCTGCCGAGGCTTGGGTGTCACTGCTCCCAACGCAAGAACTCGTGACAAACCCATCATTCTCTGATTCTTTCATTTCTTTATCCGTTCCAATGACTAGGGTTATCATTCCGCGAACTGGGTCTTCTTCTACAAACCCAAACCCAACCCCAAACCCCAACCCCAACCCCAATCCCAACCCCAATCCCAATCGATCTTCTTCTTCTCGCCCTGAACAACAACATGCCTCTGCTTCCAAAGAAGAGGAACTTCCAGAGAATGTTCAGGAACACCCTACTGCTGAGGAGCTTTTCGACACTGCAAACACCGAGACCAAGATTGCGAAAACAGATGATCTTTTAATTGAAGCCTCTTATAATCATCACCAGATGGAGATTTTGAGAGATGAACTTTCTGTAGATAATCAGAAAGCTGTTAAAGATGATGATGTTGTTGTGGATCAAGGGGAACATAGAATGGGATTGGATCACTTGCAAATTTCGGAACTTGAGTCCTGTAAGGGGGATTCCTCCCAGGCTATTCGAGGGAATTCACCACCTCCACCACCCCCTGCCCCGCCACTCAAACCCTCTTCAGTGAGTTCGAACACCAGGAGACATGTCTTGGGAAGTTCAAATGCTGCTGCTGCTGGTAGAATTGGGTCCTCGAGAACTGGTGTTGCCAGGTCTGTTGTTTCAAGCAGGACTTCCCTCACTGGGTCACGCCCTTCATCTCCAAGATCACATGTTGATAGTGAGGGTTACAACAGTGCTGATGAGCAGAACTCTTGTTATGTGTCCTATTATGATCTGGTAAGCTTGTCAGGATGATACAAATAAATTGATCGATTTCTTGGTTTACTCTTTGCTTATTTCTAGACTAAATATATGTTGGAACTCTGAAATGTTTCTTGTTTTCTTGATTTCTTGTTTTAATGTCAAGATGCTAATGGCATTATATAAAGATCCTATCTTTTCTTGTGGTTTCCCCTGATACATCGTGCTTTAGTAGTTGAAGATGTTCATGGAACTCATGTTAAATGTCAAGGCTTTTCTATTTCTTGACTATCAAATAAGGTTTTCTGCCCCTTCTTTGGGGATTTGTTTATCTACGTATTTGAATACCATGAACATTAAAATTTCAAGGACTTTCCTGCCAAATGAGCATTATTTTTAGTCTGTTTTGGAAGCATGGGGATCCTTCATACAATGTCTTGTTGTCACTACATCTTTCAATTATTGTGCTGTGGAGTGCTGGAAACATTATATGGTACTGTATCTTCTAATAAACTCCTCTTGCTGATCCAATGTATATGATTCATTTGAACTTATTTCAGGAAAGAGAGAGGCAATTTGAGGCTGAAATTAGGCGGGTAAAGGGTTTAGAAGTCAAAAGAATGCTGGAGGATGGGAATTGCCTCTTTCGTGCTGTTGCAGATCAAGTGTATGGGGATTCTGAAGCATTTGATCTTGTTCGACAGATGTGCATAGATTACATGGTACGATGAATTCTTGTGTTGGTCTCTTTTGATGATATTAAGATAATTGTCTCAAAAGATTTTGGCTTCAGGTTACCATTTGACTTAGATGAAGGATTTAATTTTTTTTTGGATTGAATTAAATGTCAAAGTTGAACTAATATTTACTATTGATATGGTAGATTAATTCTTACCATATCAATATTAATTGGAAAAAAATATGGTAAGATAAGTTGTTACTACTGGCATTGGGAGAGAGACAATACGTATTTATTTTATCTTATTTTTTAATTTCTATACAGAACTGGTCCGCCATTAATGGAGGAGATATTTATAGGTTGGATAGGACAGAAACATTGAAATATTGACCTTATGGGTGCCTAGAACGGATGTTAGAGAAACCTAGGATATATATATATATATATAATAATTGATCAAACCATTAATCTTCATTAAGTAGAGGAAGAGTTCAAAAGGAGGGAAGATAAGCGTCCTCCTAAGCCTATGCCAAAGGAGTTGGAAAAAACCCACCCAACTGGCAATAAATCATAGAGGGTTAAGAATAATGCAAGATATTTGAGAGAACGTGTACCCTTCATGGAATTCTCGTTACATCCTAAAAAGTTTTGCTTCATTCTGGAAAAGCTTCTGTAAAAGAGCTCTTATCTCATTACGTCAAATGGATCTTGGGCTTCTTATCCTAAAATCCCCTAACTTAACAGGGCTTGTTTGAAGAGAGATGAAAACTGAACAGGGAAGCACCACCATAAAGTTAAACCATATTTGACAAAAAGGATATGCTAACTTTTTTTATATAAAAAACCACACTATAATAAATAGACAGTCAGAGAAGGCATGAAAGATCTCCAGCTGGCAATGGTGTTGATTGCAGAAGAATGGTTATTATAGAAAAGTTTAGAGAGAGGGTACTCGAACACTAACTATTTGTTAGAAAGCCCACTCCAAAGTTGTCCACCTTTCTAATTTCATCTTTATTTTTTTTAATTTATTCCCAAAGAGTAGCCATGACATTCTTCTATATTGTTCTAGCCTTGAACCCCACAACAATTGGATGGATCCTCTGTGTTGTTAGAAGAGAAATGTATTCCAGAACAATTCAGCAATTTGCCCGGGCTCCTTTGGCTTTCATTGCTCCTTTGCATGACTGCGAGGCGCCTTTTGAGAACAGCGAGACAGTGTTTTCAAAGCCCCTTATGTAAATGAAGTGAAGAGTCGTTTTATTGAAGCCTACCCTTTGTTCTATACTCGGAAAAATGTGCCTCCTTCATTTCTTCCTTTCCTTTAGCCTAATACCTTGGAACCTGATATAATATAATTGAAGAAAGCGTTTCAAGTCTTTTGGTTCCCTCCAATCAAGTAGTGGTTTCGTTTTCTTCATCAATTTCTCCCTCCCGGCCTCATTTATACAGCTCTTGCAACCTGCAATTTTCCTTTCCTACCAAATTTGTTTTTGGCCTCACCAAAGGTGTCTGTCACTCAGCCGAAGACCCTTCTTCTCGAACTCCCTTTGATTTTGATGCTGATTCTGAAGTTAGTCTGAATAGTGTGGAATCCATCTCACAAGCCATGGAAAATTTTGTTGATGATTTGGTGGATGAAAATTCTTTTATCGATGACATAACTTCTCTATTTCAGGAATGTGGCAATGAGTCTCCTCATCCCCCTACTCAATCTCTAGTAAATTTGTTTTTGGTGCTTGGTTTTATTTTTTTATTTTTTATAAGTTACTGTGCTTTATTGAGAAAAAAATGAAAGAATACAAAGGCATACAAAAAAGGAAACCAAGCCTACAAAAGGGAATCCCACTAAAAGAAGCGATTCCAATCAAGCAAAATAATGCCTAAAGAAGTAATTACAAAATAACTGCATCACTGACGCCCACAAAAAAACCTAAAACCAAGCAAGAGACCAAACATCATAAGGCTCTCTCTCAGTCCCTCTAAAGATCCTATTATTTCTTTCACCCCATAAACATCATAACACCATACAGTGATACAGTTCCCAGCCTGTCACAAAAGCTTTTCTTTCTCCCGAAACGGTGGATGAAGAAGGAACGCATCAATCATTTCTCTAAGCCCACAGTTTCGTGCCTAGCGAACTGAAAGTCAAACACCTAAAAAGAAACAATTCCAAACATCCTGAGCGAAAGCGCAGTTCCAAAGAAAATGGTCTAGATCCTCCTCGGCCTTCCGACAGGGAATACAACAGAAAGGCCCAATCAAAGTGGACCTCAATCTCCGAAGTCGGTCTAAAGTATTAACTCTTACGTGGATGACTTGTCAAACAAAGAACTAAACCTTTCTAGAGATTTTCACCTTCCACAGAGTAGAAAAATCGACTTGCTGACCGGGGAGGGGTTCAGTAAGCTCTAAAAGAATGAGCTACATGAAAACCCAATAGAGGGTTCGGGACACCAACGGCGAAAATCCTTTCTTCATAGTCTAAGCACATACTCCCCAATTAAAGAAAGGAGAGCCTTCAGTTTTTTTTGTTGCTCCTTTTTCATTTTTTCCCTTGGCCTTCAGTGTTTCTTTGGCGTCTGGGTGATGTCTTCTTTAAGTTTTTGCTGGCCTTTCTTGTGGTTTTCAGTGAGCTGTCTCCATGGCTTCGGTTTTGTGTTTTGTGTGGCTTCTCAGATTACTTGTGTTCTGTTTTTTGGGTTTTTTTTACACTGCTTTTGTTATCTTTTTCGCCTTCTTTCTACTCCCTTTGGGTTTGTTGTTCTTGGGTTTTTCCCTTTCCGGGCTGTTCTCTGTGGGTTTTCTTTAGTGTTTCGTTTTGTTCTTTCTTCACTTCCTTGTGAAGTTTGTATCCTTGAACATTTGTCTCTTTTCATTTATTCAATGAAAAGTTTCATTTCTTGTTAAAAAAAATCAGCAATTTGTCCGACCAAAAAAATGGATAGAACAATCGAAGAAAAGCTGGATTTAACCTCCTGTAAAATTTTGTGTGGCCTGGCAACTAATGAACTCTACACCTAACTAACTACTATAACAGAAAGTCAAACTACAAATGAACGTTTAACAAATACAGGGTAGTTATACAGAAACAGCAAATTGAACACTAGTCACTACATTTCTGTAGGAGGAATTTTTGTGGAACTTTTTTCTGAACAGACTCCAGTAATGGGGTGGGGGGTACATATAGATGGCTATTTTGCTAATATTCCATATCTCACTTTAGTGTAAGGATCATGCTTCATTTGGATCTAGTTTTGTCTGTACATTTATTTGAGTTTACTATACTGTTCAGGAGCGTGAGAGGGATCACTTTTCTCAGTTCATAACTGAAGGATTTACATCTTATTGCAAGAGGAAAAGAAGAGATAAGGTTTGGAGTAGTTTAGATTATTATTATCATGTTTTAATTCTATAAAAAATATTGTTTCCCTTTATTTTTGGTGCTTGGTAATGGAGGGGTTTCTTTCATATTCTGTTGCAGGTATATGGAAATAATGCTGAAATCCAAGCGCTTTGTGAGATGTATAATCGACCAATCCATATCTTTTCCTATGGCACAGGTGCAAATTATGGTTACTGTTTTTTCAATCCATATTTAATTAATAATTTGTGAAAGTTTGTGATTACTACTGTCTATACCTATAGTTTGTGATTGCTCCACTTTTCATGGGGGACTTGGTTTTTTTGACCTTCTGACAGTTTATTAATATTTTTAGGTTTAGTGTTAAATGGAAGCCTCTGTTTTCTGTACATTTTTTTAATTACCTTTATTGTAATTCAGAACCTATTAACATCTTTCATGGAAACTATACTACTGACCTGCCTCCCATTCGGTTGAGTTATCATCATGGAAATCATTACAACTCTCTTGTTGATCCACGACGCTTAGCAATTGGTGCAGGGCTTGGCTTCAGCAGTCTTCGAGGGGTATGCCTATTTTTTTTTTTTCCTTTTCCTTTTTGTTTGTTACAAAAACAATTATGGGAACAGTTAAACTTCCCGTGGAACAGATAGATCACAAAATAAGGTGAAGAGATGACAACCCACCCTATCTAATGGGTTTTAAAATAACTTTCCCAATGAGCCTTCGAAAGATATAATTATGATTATGGCCTGTTTTCAATGAAGAGATTTGTTGTTAAAAGAAAATGATTATGGCCTGTTCAAGGAGTGGTGAAGTCGAGAGGCCACAGTTCCTTTTTGAGAGAGAAGTAAAGCAAATAATTTCAGAAAAATATAGGGTCTTGGCTATCCTTCCTTTTAGAAGTCGGGATTACACAAGGTTTGTAAAAAAAAGGGAAAAAAATGTTTTTGAAATTGATTTTAGAAGGTGTGTGATCGTGTTGCTTGGAATTATCTAGATATAAGTTGTGGAAAAGTGCTTTGGCTTCTTGTCACTGGTGTTTCTTCAGTATATTCTAATGGTAAACGTAAATCAAGGGGGGTAAGGTATTGACCTCCAGATGTTATCGGGAGTGGATTTTTTATTCAAGTAATAATGAATAAAGTTAAGTTTAGTAAACATTATTCATTATTACTTGATAGAAGGGGGGGAGTAGAGAGGGAGTCCTCATTATTCATCTAAATAGCTACAGATGTTACTTGATAAAAGGAACACAGGAGAAATTTCTTAAGCAGATGTAAAATTTTCTTGAAAAGCTGAAATCTTCACTTAAGCAGTTTTAGCGTGTCAAAGATTTCAGTCAGCGAGTTGTGTGTTTTTGAACTTTTTGTTGAATGCGTCTTATAGACCTTGATGTTTTTGTCTGCAGGCAAATGTTGACAAGGATAAAGTGAAGGCTGCTTTAAAAGCGCAGCAAGATCAACAGATTGATAATGCAAGTATCCTGGACTGTTAAATTTTAGATCACTGGAGATTTGTAAATTAAGAGTAATCTTTATTTTACTTTTCTTATTTGACAGGCTCTTCTTGCTCAAGGACGGTATTTCTCAGATCTTGAGGTTACTGAAAAGGAGATCGAGCAGATGGTGATGGAAGCTTCAAGAGCTGAATATGTTGCTAAATACTCCTTGAAGCAGCAGCAATTGGACCGAAGAGAGAAGTCTACCTCGGGTGCAGAACCGTCTTCATCAGGCGCCAGTACGTACATTATATTCTACTAATCCGTACTTAGTAATGATGTTTGTACATGTGGGTTGAAACTATGGAGTTTGAAATTTCAGGGTCGTCAGGAAGTGAGGGTAACTCTAATAATAAGATGGAAGGTAGGAGAGAAAGTGAGTCAGTTTTGAGTAATGGGATGCGGACGGTGCTGTCGATGGGATTCGGATATCTACAGGTGATTGAAGCTTATAGCATATTTGGAGACGATGTGGATTCAATGGTTTGTTATTTGTTGGAAACTGGGGACAGCAGCAGACGCAAAGGCAAAGCCACAGAATGATTAGAGGAGGAAGAAGAAGGCAGGACAGTGAGAAATATGATTGGAAAAAGGTTGGTCTCTCTCTAATTCCTACATTTGTTTCACTTAGAAAATGAGAAATTATTAAGAGAGAGAGAGAGAGAGAGAGAGGCCATGTAGGGGAACGAACTTGAATCCTGTTCTGGTATATGGTATGATAATAAAGCAAACTCTTACCTTTAAATCTCTCTATTGTTTCCACTGCCATAACTATAATTTCATTAATTTGTCTATTTTGTTAATTATGAATCAAATAGTACTATGATATTGAGTAGGTCCTACTCATCATTGTTCAAAATTTGATTGCTGAAGTTCTTTCAATTATTAACTGACATTTATGTACTAGTTGGCGTATCAGACGTTTTTGTAAAAATGGATTTCACATACCGTCAACAAAATGATATTGTCCTCAAAATTTTATCTCGCTTAAAATGTGATAAATTCGTAAATGACAAGCTTCAATATAGATATTAAATATTAAATATCCATAAAACATATTATATATTAATCTTAATATATGAATATAGATACTAATAGTAAATAAATAAATAAATTTATAACTTATAATTATTTAAAAAAATAATAATAATAAAATTTATAACTTAATTTGAAATAACATGTCCTATAGCTTAGTTTTTCAAGTAAAAAGAATTTAATTTACTTTAAATATTTTTTAAAAAATATTGATTTATAGTAATATTCGTCATCTATATAATCACAAAATTAAAATCTCAATCTCAATATGAGATATTTTCATTCTTGTTATGGACTATGGTAGATTAGCCCAAAATTAAAATCTCAATCTCAATATGAGATATTTTCATTCTTGTTATGGACTATGGTAGATTGTTAAGTGAAAATATGTCTCCACGTGTCACTTTGTCTTAGTACGTCAAAGTTTTTTTTTAAATATATTTAATTAATGCGGAGTGGGAGGATTGAACCCTTGACCTATAAGTCAAAAACACAATTTTATGTCGATTGAGTTATGCTCTGTTTGACGTCTTCAAAAGTTTCTTGAGTAATGTACAAGTATTTCCGAATCAAACAATCACTTGGTGCAACGGGTGAGTGCATTGCCTAGATAGTCCAGAGTAGGGGTGCATTAATATCGCCCAACTTTTTGTCAAGTTGAGCCATAGTTCAACGCGTGTGAACTAATGACCAAGAGGTTCGAAGTTCGATTCCCATACCCTGCTTTAAATAAATACCTTTCAGAAAGAAAAAGAAAAAAAGTATTTTCTTCAGCTCACTTTTAATCAATGAGTACATCAATAGAATTTCCACAATGGCAATGGCAAAGCCCCTCGAATTTTTCCACGCATATAGATGTGACTATATATATATATATAAACCATATAAACCATAAAGCCAAACATGTCACACAATCATGGCATATTTCCTATAATAATATATCAACGACTTGCAAAAATTTAAATTATAACTTCCTTAGAGAAAGTAAATATGTTTGCATAAAATATGATATTTTTCTTATAATACGATAAAATGAGAAATATTTCAAGTATGTTTGGATTGATTTGAATTAATTTTGAAAAAAAAAATCATTTTTTAAAATGAGGAAGTGTTTTTTGTTTTGGTAACACAAGAACATTGATGTTATGATATAATTTTGGTGTGTGATATGTGTCATCTCAATTGAAAGCAAATATTATGATATTATTTTGGTTGAAAAATGAAGTGACTAGGTTTAATGTTGTTTTATGAACAAATAATATCATTTAGGTTTGTGACTCATTTCGAGTGTCAGTGATAAACAAAAGACAAGTTAGAAAGCTAAAATGAAATGATAGGGAGGATAATATTTTAAGGTTTGAATTCTGTTCTCGTCTCTAAAATTTGAAGATAATACAATCTAAAATCTAATACACATATTAATATATTATATTATATATTCTTCATTCTATAGATTCCAATGTAATTCCTGCATTGTTTATGGGAGTAATTGGAACGAGACAATTATGTTGACTACAAAGTTTCAGAGGTAATTATAAAATTAGGAATCTCCTTCAATAATTTGATGGATAAAATTATGAAACAACTAGGAATGGACGATAATTACGACTTCCCTCATGTATTTGCTAGTGTTGATCCTCCCACTTTTATAGCAAGAGGTATGAAATTGATAGACGACAATGATATTGGTTGGTTCTTCAACATGTTATGCAATGTTTCATCAAATCTTTATTCATTAATAATAGATGATAGAAACAATCTCTCAATTATACTAGACAATATGCTTGTTGCTGATGGAACTGAGGTCCTAAAACAACCGGAGGCGCAGCGGAAAAAGCCTAAATTGGCTGAGGATCTTCAGCAATCAATAAGCAACAAACCGGGAGATAGAAAAATACTAACACTTAGCATTTTTCAGCTCCCTGAAAGCCACCGGTAAATCACTTACCGACCGGTAAAGGTCAACCGGTAAGGGTTGACCGGTAAGTGACCACCGGTAAGGCACCTCGGTGTGCCACCAGTAAATATCACATATTTACACCGGTAAAAGGCACACCGGTAAGCCTCGACCGGTAAATCTTCACAAGAATTCAACCGGTAAAAACCTCACCGGTAAATTTACCTTGGTGCATCAAATCGGTAAGCTTCACAAGCCTTGACCGATAAATGATGCACCGGTAAATTTCTCGACCGGTAAGTTACCACCGGTAAACCGGCACCGGTAAGTTACCAGACCGATAAGTTATCACCGATAACCTTAGACTGGTAAATTTATCGACTGGTAGATTAATACCGGTAAACCGGTAATGCACGACCGGTAACAACTTACCGGTCAGCCTCTTCGGTAAATCACCCACCGGTAAACCCGACTGGTAAATACCGACCGAAGAAACAACGCTTAACGCGTTAAGCGAGCGACCGGTAAATCTCTCACCGGTAAGCAACACCGGTATACCGACCTGTAATTGCCACCGGTAAATTTACCAGATCGCGCGAAGAAGGGGAAAACTTACCTTTTCTTTCTGTTTGTCTTCTCGTCTCCGCAACAACCACTTCTGCAAAATCCTCTGATGCTACTCTGATCACGAGCACGTCACGGGCACGTCGAGGACCACCCTTAGAGGAGTCCCATCTATTCTCGGGCTTAGTAGCGGAGTTGTGGGACTCCTTGAGCTAAGGGGTTATGTTGAGAGGTGGTTTGAAGAAAGAAGAAGAAGGTGAAGGTGATGAGAAAGGAGATGTGCTTCAGCTTGAACATGATGAATAGTTCACCAATACCTTTAAACTCATCTCAACAAACCTAATGTAATTCAACTATTGAAATACATAATTTAGGGAAGAAAATTGAACACTTTCAATTCTTCAACAAACTCTTGTCAAGTGTTTGCCTCAATTGAACACCAAAGTCTTCTTCAATTCTTCAGCATCTCTTCAAGGAAAGTCTTCCACCATTGAAGAACCGAGAAAGAGAGAGAGCTTGAGAGGAGAGATAGGAAAGATTGCCAAACAATCTTCATGAGGGAAAGTGAGGTGAAACCCACTCAATCCCTCCAACCTCATCTAAAGCTAAGGAAAAATAAGTGGGTTACACATGTTGAACATGCAAAATAAGTTAATTATTATAATAAATAATTATAATTATAATTAATTAATTATTTTATTATTTAATTTAATATCAAATATTAATTAAATAATAAAACTAACCCCGATTTTCCGAAAACTGATTTTTTCAATATGAATCTCTATTCATATTTTCCTTCGGTCATGTATTTAAATCATATTTAAATACGTTTTCCCCCGGTCACATATTTAAATCATATTTAAATATGTAGAGCCTCTTTCAATAGACCCGAATTTGGATTTCTCCAAATTCTACCCTATAGCACTGCTACACCACTTTATCCGAGCTAACGAGGAGAACCTAAAGGACCTACAAATCATGAGCTCCAACGATACGAGATTATCCGGTCAAAACTCTTTCAACCGAACTAATCAACATTCGTCAAACCCCCGGAGACTCCACTATAGTCTGATGGTTGCACTCTCCTCACTGTAGATATATTATGTCCTCTTGATACAACCGTCATCGGCAAGTCGATCCTTCACAGGTCGTTCGTAATCACAACTGGGGTCATTTATACCGTTTAACCCCTGCATTACTTCTTGTTCCTTAAGTACCACTGACACCTCTAATGAACAATTGATCCGTGGTCCAACCAGCAGATCAGATACCTCTCTGATGAGGAGAAGAATGGTACCCATTGTTCAAACCCTGAAGTCAGCTATTAAGGGAACAACTTATCTACTATCCCTAAAGAGCGGGTTATGAGTGAATTCCATCTTGTTGTACTATGTCCCCAGCCACCTATTCGAGTTTATCCCCAAGATGGTAGGCATATTGGGTGGAGTGGATTTGGGTATGTCCACTAATTTCCCAAGCTGTCGAAGCTTGCCAAAAATAAAATTTATAACCTGTAGCCTTTAGCTTTGCAGCTAGAGATAACAGGGTCGATCCACAAAGAGCATGTCGAATTGGAATTTGATATTTGAAGTAAACTAAAAATTGATTGAAGTAAGTAACAAACAAGGGGGGTTTTGCGCATGCAAGATTAATTCTGAAAAGTGCTAACGGAAAAATAACAGTGATTCAAGCGTGATGGATTTGGAAATTTCATGATTTGCTAAGTAATGTAATTTTCATCATTTAACTCTACAACATGGCAATGAATGAAATGAGCACGTAAACGGTTGCCCGACAACCCTGAAGCAACCGACCACATAAATAATAATCAGAGTTGTCAATTATAATTATACAATGTTATTAACTAAATCATAATGATCAACCCCAAAATAATTAAAGCAGTAACTAGCAATTCACGACGAACATTCAATTAGACACTCTAAATGTTAGGCGATTACCCGGAAACCCTGAAGCAATCAACATTCAGAACATCTAAAATGATACTTCGATTTGTTTTACTCCTCTGTGTTACTAAGGCGATTAGGAGAGACACATCATCACTAATCTATAACGTTAGAACATGCTAGAAGTCAAGTTCGTCAGTCTATCATTCAGACACATTCATAAATTAAGTAAGAGAGAGTAAATGCTACACAACAAACATGCCAAGACAAAATTTAGAGTCTAAGTTATCAAAATATTATAAAACTTTTACAAATCCCTACATTAATCCCAAATCCGTCACATTACCTTAGCCTTCCATGGAACTTAGAAGCATCCAAGCTCCCATGGAGGCCTTGGAGTTCATACAAGCTAAAGGGGGAGAAAAAGAGCTTCAAAATGCAGCAACAATGACGGAAATCCGAGGAGAAACGGCGGAGAAGATGATGAAAAATCGAAAAAATGGGTTTGATAACCCGTCGGAGCGTCGAGACGCTGGACGCTGCGCCCTAAAATTCCAGCGCGTGCCTCTTCGGAGCGTCGCGACGCTACGGAGCTTGCGTCTCGACGCTGGGCAGCGTCTCAACGCTGACTGCTCGACGCTAGCTCTCGGGTTTGAGCTCCAACTTTTGCCAATTTTTTGGCACTTTTGGAAATTTCTTCCTTTCTTGAGCCCTCTCGATCCCGAAGCATTCCCGAAGCTCTAAAACGGCTTCCTTAGCCTCGAAACACGTCCAACGGACACCACGAGCTCTATGTCGCGAATCACCTAAAAACAAGGCAAAATACATAAGTAAACACGGCTTTTAGCTAGAGTTAGGGAGTGAAATATAGCTCCGAAATAGAGCTATCAAACACCCCCAACCTAAATCTTGTCAGTCCTCGAGCAAGGCAAACGTAGAATTCAACTCTAAGGACTACGCATGCATGCTTCTGATTCAAACCTCGATACTTTTAAAGATCAAAACATTAACATGCTCAAGAAAGCAATCGGTGCACGCACTTAATTAAGAACACATCAAAAATTAACTATCGCTCCCTAACGTATGTGTGCTAGCCAACCTATCTTAAACCTACGCAAGCTCGGAAAAACCGCATGCAACATGTCATCCCGTTTTCCTCCTACTTCTAGCATTGAAGAACAATCTATAACTTTATCACATCAGAGAGAGCAACAAATTAAGAGGCCTAAAACAAATTTTCTCTATCTCTTTTTTTTTAGAGTACTTTGTACTTTTATTTCGGTTCTTTGAACCCAACTTTTATTTTCTTTTTCTTCTCCGAGAAGCCTAACATGTCAAACTTAGGCCTAAGCTTCACATTTTTAAGGACTAACGCTCACTTCTTTAGCGCGCACTTAAGAAGGAGGAGCGCCTCAGGAGGATCTTTTAAACAACATACTTTTCTATTTTTTTTTTTTTTTTTTACTTAGGCTTAATAGCTATGTTAACTCGATTAATCAATTACTAACTCTCATGCAACAAGCTTCCCTAGAGGTGCCTTTCGGGGTGACAACAAGAATTAATGCAACATGCGATTAATCTAAGCCTACGGAGTCTAAGAAGAGGTTGCTAAGTGCTCTATGGATGCAAGGGAGCAACATAATTTTTTTAAATTTTTTTGACATGGACCTAATAAGTGCAAAACTACCTCATGCCAATCTAGATATGCAAATGTCAAGATTATAAAAGCATTTCCTAGATTATCACAATTAGAAAGCATATAAACAGAGTCCCAAGCACTTCAAATTCTAAGTCTACTCCTGCTCAACAACCGCACATGGATATCCATACGACACTCCACAACATCCACCCCCAACCTCAGAAGATAGAATTGTCCCCAATGCTTCTCATCAGATATGCGCAAAATAAAAAGAGGGAAAATATGGAGTCGCCACCAATCATTTCGGGTGTGATTGGTCACCTAAAAAAAATGGTCTACGAAAATAAAATAAAACAAGGTTCGGGGGTCGTTTGAGTGTAGGGAAGGTGTTAGCACCCTACAACATCCCGTTTAAAAACGGTAGCCAAAACGTTTTATCCTAATTATCTAGCTAATTTCAAATGGTCCTTAATTTTAAGAAAGAAAAAAAAAGAAGAAATAAACAACAATTAAAATTAAAAGTAATGTCTCAATTAATCGTACCCTAACTTTAAAATAAAGTAGGGACTGGATTTGCGAGCGAGATTGTTAATTTTGCCATTAGTTGCCTTAATCCCATTTACCGGGATCGTACAACGAAAACAAAAAAATTGAACTCAATTAAAAAAACCTTTTTGTTTTGAAACCAAAATAATTTAAAACCCAATTTTAAATCAACAATTCTTTTTGTTTTGAAATCAAAACAATTTTGAAATTTTAAAGTAAACTCAATTTGAAAATCCAATGTTAGCTTAAAAAGGATAATTTAGTAATTAACGCATATGGCATTGTTTTAAAAGAGAATAACTACGAATCCTCCAAATAGGGAAACCTCTATTTATCCTGGGATTACTTACAACTTAGACTAATGAAGCTTACGACGTCCCCAAGGTGGAAGGAACGATCCTCCACTTATCCCAGGGTTTCAAAGTAAAAAGATAAACCCTGGGTGCGAGGAAAAGCATTTCACCTCTACCGGGGTTACAGATTAAAACTAATAAACCCTCGAGGTGAGAGGAAAAGTCCTTCACCTCTCCCGGGGTTACAGATTAAAACTAATAAACCCTCGAGGTGAGAGGAAAAATCCTTCACCTCTCCCGGGGTTACAAATTAAAAGTTAAACAAATGCGCATAAAATAGCAATGAAGATGATAAAAATAGAGCGACAGATAACTAAACGAGTAAGCTAACGCAAGCAATCCTGAAAACAAACTTGGGAATAAAAAAGAACTGAAACAAAAAAATAAAACAACAGGCATATGCGATATATCCCAAGTATATAGACAAACAATCATATATTGCATAGGCATGGGTATATATGAATCTAATAATCAAGGGCAGAATCGTAATTTAACTAAAAAAACTAAAAAAGAAACTTCAGCCTCTTTACCCTCACAGATGATGATCCTCCAACGACAGATCTGCTTCTTCTTCACGAGGTCACTGCCGTCGGAGCTCGCCGTGAACGCCGCCGCCGCTGCCGGTCTGTGAAGACGCCAGGTGCAGCTTCGCCGTCGTCGTCTGAGGTTCGAAATCGGAGGAATAGAAGTCTACCGATATGCTACGAAGCTTCGCCGCCGCTGGTTCGAAAGGCTGAGGAAGACGATGAAGCTCCACCGCTGGTCTGCTCGGAGGAAAAGTCGCTGGTTCGTCTGAAGGGCTGCAGCCGTCTGGGTTCGGAGCTCCTGCGTGCGTCTGGTTCTTCTTCCACCGTGAAGGTCGTCGCTGGAGCTGGATCTGGTTCGAGGGAGCTCCGCTGCCGTAAAGGGATCGTCGCCGGCGTCTGGGTCTGGTTCGAGTTGAGGTCGTCTACTGTCTGGTTCGTGAGGGAAACACAACAGCTGTTGGTCCGAGATGGGAGCTCTAAATTCCGACTGCAGCTGATTCGTGGAAGAAATCGCGGCAGCTGGCTCGTGAGGGAGATCGCCGCCGTGAACGCCGCCGGAGAAGGGAGGCTGCTGAAGCTTGAAGATGATGAATAGTGCTGGATGATTTTGGGAATTCTCACCAATTTTTCCTTATCCAATTTGTCCTATTCACCTCCTATTTATAACCATCCCTTTTAGGTTGAAAAGTCCTTTAAAATGGGCCTCAACCTTTGGCCTTTCCCTAATTTCCCTAACCCTAAAAAGAATGAAACACTAAAACCCCAAAACTTTCTAAAATTAAAACCCCAAAACAAAACTCTAAATTAAAATCTTGAGACAGACGCCAAACCCTAAACTAGAAACCCTAAAATTGAATACTAAACACTAAAACAATAAACCCTGAACTGGAAACCTTAAAATTAAAGCATTAAACCCTAAAACAAAAACAAGACGCTTCGAATGACCCACTAATGAAATACATTTTTTTTTTGTGATTTTCTTGAAAACTTCAAAAATAACGGAAAAACACGAAATTAAAGAAAAACTCAAAAATACAAAAAAAATAGGTGAAAAACATAAAATGAGTGAAAAACCCAAAATGATGATAAACAAGGTCGGACGAAATACGGTGTCAACAACTTGCCCCCTTTGTATATCCTTGAAGAATTGAAAGGGTAGACAAATGATAAAGACAAAGTATTTGGAAGGCCAAGACATGTTTATCATCAACAATGACATGGACCTGGTTTTGACCAGGCTTCGACCGCTAACCTTGGATTAGGGTTCGATTTAACCAACATAAATTTAAGTGGACCTGGTTTTGTCAGGCTTCGACCGCTAATCTTAGATTAGGGTTCGATTTAACCAACAAAAATTTAAACGAACCTGGTTTTGCCCGGCTTTGACCAACAAATCTTAGATTAGGGTTCGATTTAACCAACATGAATTTAAACGGACCTGGTTTTGCCAGGCTTTGACCGCTAATCTTAGATTAGGGTTCGATTTAACCAACATGAATTTAAACGAACCTGGTTTTGCCAGGCTTCGACCGCTAATCTTAGATTAGGGTTCGATTTAACCAACAGGAATTTAAACGGACCTGGTTTTGCCAGGCTTCGACCAGCTAATCTTAGATTAGGGTTCGATTTACCCAACATGAATTTAAACGGACCTGGTTTTGCCAGGCTTCGACCGCTAATCTTAGATTAGGGTTCGATTTAACCAACATGAATTTAAACGGACCTAGTTTTGCCAGGCTTCGGCCGCTAATCTTAGATTAGGGTTCGATTTAACCAACATGAATTTAAACGGACCTAGTTTTGCCAGGTTTCGGCCGCTAATCTTAGATTAGGGTTCGATTTAACCAACAGAAATTTAAACGGAAATGGTTTTGCCAGGCTTCGACCAACTAATCTTAGATTAGGGTTCGCTTTAACCAACAAGAATTTAGACGGACCTGGTTTTGCCAGGCTTCGACCAACTAATCTTAGATTAGGGATCGATTTAACCAACATGAATTTAAACGGACCTGGTTTTGCCAGGCTTCGACCGCTAATCTTAAATTAGGGTTCGATTTAACCAACAGGAATTTAAACGGACCTGATTTTGCCAGGCTTCAACCGCTAATCTTAGATTATGGTTCGATTTAACCAACATGAATTTAAACGGACCTGATTTTGCCAGGCTTCGACTAGCTAATCTTAGATTAGGGTTCGATTTAACCAACAAGAATTTAAACGGACTTGGTTTTCCCAGGCTTCGACCAACTAATCTTATATTCGGGTTCGATTTAACCAACAGGAATTTAAACGAACCTGCTTTTGCCAGGCTTAGACCAGCTAATCTTAGATTAGGGTTCGATTTAACCAACATGAATTTAAACAGACTTGGTTTTGCCAGGCTTCGACCGCTAATATTAGATTAGGGTTCGATTTAACCAACATGAATTTAAACGGACCTGGTTTTGCCAAACTTCGACCAACTAATCTTAGATTAGGGTTCGATTGAACAAACATGAATTTATACGGACCTGGTTTTGCTAGGCTTCGACCGCTAATATTAGATTAGGGTTCGATTTAACCAACAGGAATTTAAACGGACCTGATTTTTCCAGGCTTCGACCGCTAATCTTAGATTAGGGTTCGATTTTGATGGAGCGCATGTAGCGCAGCGGAAGCGAGTCGGATCATTGGCACTCTAATTTCATCAATTTAGCTAAACTAGAAACATGCTTAAAACTAGGAAATAAAAGAAATTAGAACACTTACCTCTTGTAGTTCTAAAAACTTCTATTCCGATGCTCGAATCTCCTCACGAACCCTTCGAAGTTTCCCTCGAACTCCCCGAGAACCACCTCCGGTAGTCCCGCTATCCTCTGGCCGAGCAACGGAGTGGTGAGACTCCTTTATGAAAGAAAAAGTTTGGAAGAAGAAGATAGGAAGATGAAAGTGATGAGAATTTTGTGAGAAATATCTAACACTTAGCTTTCTAATTTCTCAAGTAACATGAACTCTTCATGCTCATCCAAATATTCAAACTCTTTGAAAATTCATCAACCTCAAACCATTTGAACTTCATCCAATTTATAGACAATTCACATGCAACAAACTCTTTGCTTAGCATGACACCTCAAATTAGATGGATTAGTCTTCAAACAAGTGTTCAACAATTAATGAGTTTATGCATGTTGTTGGTGATTCACAATCCACTTCACAACTTGGATAATCCCACTCAACTTGGATAAATCCACTTGACTTGGATAAATCCACTCAACTTGGATAATCCTACTTGTAATATTTTATCATTTTAAAATTAATTCATAATTAATTTTAATAAACAAAATAAATTTGAATTAATTAAACTTTTTAATTAATTAATATTATTATTTAATTCAATATCAAATATTAATTAAATAATAAGACTAATCTCGGTTTCTTAAACCGAATCATCACACATGAATCCCTATTCATGTTTTAGACCGATCTCATATTTAAATCATATTTAACTATGTCCATCATTCTTCCAAAAAATTAATTTGAATAAATTCAAATTCTTTTTCTCTCATATTGTTACACGAATTAATCCGAGCTAGCTAGAAGAACCTAAAGGACCTACAGATCATGAGCTCCAATGATACGAGATTACCTGACCAAACTTTTTAGCCAAGCTAACCAACATTCGTTAATCCCCGGAGACTTCACTAAAGTCCAAGGGTTGCACTCTCCTCACCGTAGATATATTTCTGTCCTCTTGATATAACCATCATTAGTAAGTCGATCCTTCACAGGTTGTTCGTAATTACAGCTGGGTCAAAATAACCGTTTTACCCCCGTAATTACATCTTGTTCCTTAAGTCCCACTGATCTTCTAATGAACTATTGGTTTGTGGTCCAACCACCAAACCGATTGGTATGTGATCTCATCACTATACCAAGTCCTTCTCGGGCCAATGAGAGGGTGAGATCCCTAGTTCAAGACCCGGAGTCAGCACTTAAGGGAACAACCTCTCTACTAATCCCTCAAGGCGGGTAGGAGTGAATTCCATCTCGCAGAACTATGTTCCCAGCTACCTACCCGGTCTTATCCCCAAGAGGGTAGGCTTATTGAGTCGACGATCTCGGGCCACTCTCACCCATACAAGTCAAAGGATAAACCCGAATAAACAGGAGTTCATAGCATGCTCAGGATTCAGATCGAGTTACCTAGGTCATCATATGAAAAAGTCGGTCTTTACAGTAAACAGAGTTATAAAGAAAGAGCGACTTGTTTCGCGGTTCAGTCTTACGCAAACTCATTGCATATGACGCCCCCACTCACATGTCTCCACGTGAACGATTTCGGATCACATTGTTTGAACTATGCAAAGCGGGCCGCGTCCAATAGTGTCCCCAGGATAAGGTAGCCAACCTTATCCCTATACTATAGACCGTTCTGGCTATCACTTGAACTTGATCCACAATCATGTCACACATGAAGTTCAAGTATACAACCTATAGCCATGGGTTCTTTGTTTATTGGAGTTAGGTTAAAATTAAACACAATTCACTTTATTCAATAACAACTTTACTGAATAAATCTCAATAACAACTTTACTGAATAAATCTTAATAACAACTTTATTGCAAAATAGAATATACATTCAGTTTACAAACCACAAGTTTTAGGATATAAAACCCAACAGATTTAACCAACATGAATTTAAACGGACCTGGTTTTGCCAGGCTTCGACCAGCTAATCTTAGATTAGGGTTCAATTTAACCAACAGGAATTTAAACGGACCTGGTTTTGCCAGGCTTCGACCAACTAATCTTAGATTAGGGTTCGATTTAACCAACAAGAATTTAAACGGACCTGATTTTGCCAGGCTTCGACCAGCTAATCTTAGATTAGGGTTCGATTTAACCAACAAGAATTTAAACGGACCTGGTTTTGCCAGGCTTCGACCAACTAATCTTAGATTAGGGTTCGATTTAACCAACATGAATTTAAACGGATCTAGTTTTTCCAGGCTTCGACCAGCGAATCTTAGATTAGGGTTCGATTTAACCAACGGGAATTTAAACGCAGAGTGAGATGAGTGAATTTTTTTTTTTTTTTGAAAGACAACGGTTTTTATTTCAAAACTTAGTTGTGAAAGTAAAAGACAACGGTTTTTAATTCAAAACTTAGGTGCAACACAAAACACTTGAAAAAGACTCTTTGGAAAGAATTAGAAACTCTCAAGAATATGAAGAAGTCCTAAATGCATTTTTTTTTAGCAACATGAACTGATGAGACTGGCCCTGTAATGAGAATATGATGCAAATGCGAGTTGCAAAATGTGATGGACTGATGACTAACCCTCAAACGAGAATATGATGCAAATGCGAGTTGCAAACTATGATGGGCTAATGACTAACCCTCAAACGAAAATATGATGCAAATGCGAGTTGCAAAATGTGATTGACTAGAATGTCGCGCAAAACATGAGTGTATGCGTTGATGTGTATTTTCCCTGTGGCCTGGATGAAACAATGTTCATTAATTCTGAGAAGCAACCATGCAATTGATAATTTTATGAAGATATGTCTTGATTCTCTTGGCTTGGCCACTCGATTTGACTTAGCAAGCATGACGGAATGATGCATATGCATGCTAATGGTAGAAAACGAATGTGTATGAATGCAACATGGGTGCATAATATGTTAAAGGTAATCGATGTCATAAATGCAACATGTATGCATGTGCATTAGCAAAATGTCATAGTTGTAGCACGTATGCATGAGCATGCTAGGAGTAGAATGATGAATGTCATGAATGTGGTATGTATGCACGATACTGATGCATATGCATCCTAAGGATATGATAATGTCATGAATGCAACATGTGTGCATATGCTTGTCGAGGGTAGAAGAATGATTGAATTCAACATTCGTGCATAATATGTTAATGGTAATGAATGATTGAATGCAACATGTATGTACAATTCATATGCCATTTTTTTTTTAATGAAAATCATGATGTAAATGATATCAACTCGCATGATTTGTGAGAACAACTGGGATATCAAATATGACTTTTGTATTTATGAAATGATCACTCTTGCTTAATTTCATCGATCTTATTAGCCAATCTTTAGCAGAGAATCAAATGAAAATAATAGTGTCATCATCAGTTTTTTTTGTTTTTTTTTGAATGCTTTCACCTGAGAGAAATTAAACGAGTCAGTCCTAGATCAATCAACCATATTGGGCATAGTGAGATTTTGGATAGATTCTCATGTGCTAGCTTAGAGAACTTATCAAAAGTAATTGATAATGTTGAACATCTTAACTGATTAAACCGCTTCATAACCTCAGTCTTGTAATGAACAGGAATATGAGATTACAAGAAAGTGAATTTAGATTTAGAAATATGGGATGTCAACCAGTCAATATTGAAAGTTTTTTTTTTTTTTTTTTTTTTTTTTTTTTTTTTTTTTTTTTTTTTTTTACATTTGAGTGTGAAATTGAAAACTGGTTAGATGGAAAGATGAGTGATATGACTTAATTTCCTCGGACAAGAGTTTTGAGAGCTAGAAGTAGCTTCTTAATAAATTCTCGCTTTTCTTGGAGTAAGCTCGACGTTTTGATGATATTGATCCAGCGTGGCAAAGGCGTAGGCTTTGCCCCAGTTTTGCAAAGGTGAAGGTTTTGCCCCAGTATTTAAGATGTTGATCCGGCGTGGCAAAGACGTAGGCTTTGCCCCAGTATTGATGATGTGTGATTGAGATACCCCTAACTTTGTCAGACGTAGCCTCTTGATCTACTGATTGCACCAGGTTTGCAATTTTTTTTTTTTGCCAGAAATGATGCAATAAAATGTCGCAACTTGATGGTGACTTCGCTCTATTGTGGCAAAGACGTTGACTTTTTCCCAGTGTTGCAAAGACGAAGGCTTTGCCCCAGCCTAATGATGTTGCTCCAACGCGTGGCAAAGGCGTAGGCTTTGCCCCAATTTTGCAAAGGTGAAGACTTTGCCCCAGTGTAGCAAAAATGAATATTTCATCTCAGTTTGTTGATGGTGGTCTCGCTCTTGCGTGTGGCAAAGCTGAAGGTTTTGCCCCATTGTTGACGTGTTTCGCCTCAATTTGTGATGACGTGGAAATGAAACTTTTCAAGCTCTGCGAGATGTAGCTTCTTGCACCAACCTTGCAATTATTATTTTTTTTTTTTTTGAGCAAGTAATGATGGTGTGGCAAAGATGAATTCTTTGTCCCATTTTTGTGATTATTTGCACCAATGTGACAAAGGTGACGACTTTGGCTCAATTTGATTCAAAGTGGCGAAGACGAGGGCTTTGCCCTAATGTTGCGAAGACGATGACTTTTCCCTAGTGTTGCAGCAAAGACGAGGGCTTTGCCCTAGCCTGGCAAAGGTGAGAGCTTATTGATTTACAACGGAGACCTTTTAAGCATCTTCAAGATATGGCTTTTTATCGCATCATCCTTGCATTTTTTTTTTTTTTTTTAGCGGTGCAACCAGATGTGGAAGATCGATAACATTTAATCTCTCTTATGCAGCTCTATCAGTCGTCCCATGCTACGGTCCACGATCCTTAGAATCGTAATGATGTTAACCCCGAACAAAAACTCATTTAAGACCTTGAAATAGTTTCCAAAGTTACTAATTCTCTAGCTCTCAAAGTCAAAATCCTTAGTTTGAAATCAAATTCTAATCGAGGAAAGAGATAGATCAAAGGAGGAAAAAGGTGAATGAATTTATAAAGATGAAGTTGGAATAGTTGTATATGAGAAATTACAAATCTTAATTATGAAGCAGTAAATCACAAGTGTTCAACATCATTTCGTTACATTTGAAGCTCTCTTGGAAACTTCTAGTGGATAATTTTGAGAGGACTGTCACATAATTGAGTGTGACGTGCTTTGCAAAAGGCTTGGCGGCTAGATAAATGTAGAGATACACCGTATAAATGTAGATGATAAAATTAACCAGATATTTTACGGTGGATCTACAAATTGAGTAGATTGCCTCAAAATCATGTGTGGCATGCATGTACAATGTTTTAGGGTGAATAAATTTTGAACTCTAACTACAAGATGAGTTTGACCCATTGTGATGATTAAAACATTGCGCAGTGGGGTATGATGGTATGAATTTTAGTACATGAGGGATAATGAGGGTCAAAATAAAGCTCCTCTCGAAAACGGAGTTCAGCTTAAAAAAAGCTTGAGATGAATATTTGAAAGGTCATAAAATGGTCGAAACTTGACAATTTTCTCATAGAAAGCAGTGAAAACAATTTTTTTTTCAATGATTTACCATGATTTTGTCATTGACTCCGGCTAATGTTTCAACCAATAAGAACGATCAAAACAATCACAAGGATGATCAAGTAAACACACAAAATACCTTTTTGTTTTGCCTTTTTCTTTTTTGAATTTTTTGGAATGCAAGTGATGAGATTTTTTTAATCAAAATATGCACGAGATGCAATTACTAGAAGACATGATTTTTATTTTATGACTTGATATGGAAAATGAGACGATACATGAAATGATTGCCACATGCGATTGTATGCAATTAAGAACAAACAAAAGTTGAATGACTTGCCATGCGAAATGCGATAATGCATGCATGAATGACATGATGTAATGTAATGCAACTGATTTTGATTTTGATTTTCGGCTTGTCATGCAAGATGAAACAATATGAAGAAACAATATGATGAAACAATATGATGCAACAAATGATTTTTTTTTCTTTCTGTTTTTTTGTTTTTTATGACATTTCATATAAATGAAATAATGCATGAACAACTTTCATGATGTGATGACGTGATGTTATGCAACGATTTTGATTTTTTTTTTTTTTTTTGCTCATCATCACCTTCGTCCCGATCTTCACAAAGACTCTACCCGGCCCTTGCGAGATTGTGATTGTTATGCTTTTATTACCATCACTTATGTGAAATGTTGTTTGTTATTTTTTTTATAACTTTGAAATGCAACAAAAGAGGTCGCAAAAAGGACACTGATGAGTGAAGCTAGGTAGAAAGACCTGCTAACTGTGAGACTCTTTACTCAAAAGGAAAATGCTACCAAGAATATCACCTTTAGGACTCATACAAAAAGAAATCGGAAAAAACCTTTTTGGTACGATATTGAGACTGTAGTGCGATTTCTCTAAACACTTAGTGAGATATCCGCCCTCTTAGCAAAGCTTCACTGGTGTTTTAAGCGAAGTATCTTCGTACGTAATCTGCACTGGTCGGATTCGGCAAGTCCTCGCCATCCATATTAGTTAAAATTAACGCCCCTCTAGAGAAAGCATTTTTTACAACGAATGGCCCTTCGTAATTAAGAGTCCATTTTCCCCGATGGTCCTTTTGAAATGGGAGAATTCGTTTTAGAACCAAATATCCCTCTCTGAAAATTCTAGAACGCACCTTCTTATCATAAGCTCTCATCATTCTTCGAAAAGTGGACCCTTGCATAGCGCTGTTAATCTTTTTTCCTACACAAAGTTCAGTTGCTCGTAACGACCTTGAATCCATTCAGCTTCTTCTAACTCAGCCTCCATGAGAATTCTCAGTGACGAGATTTTTACCTCTATTGGAAGAACAACCTCCATGCCGTAGACTAGGGAAAATGGGGTTGCCCCAGTCGGAGTACGAACAAATGTGCGATAACCATGTAACGCGAACGAGAGCATGTCATGCCAGTCTCTATAAGTCGTCGTCATTTTCTGCACGATTCTTTTTTATATTTTTGTTGGCTGCTTCTACTGCCCCGTTCATCTTTGGTCTGTATGGGGTAGAGTTCATGTGTTTAATCCGGAATTGCTCGCATAACTCCCTCATCAATTTACTATTCAAATTCTTTGCATTACCGGTTATTATAGCCTCTAGAAGGCCATAACGACTTATGATTTCCTTTTTTATGAACTTGACCACGACCTTCTTCGTTATTTCTCGGTACGTCATCGCTTCTACCCATTTGGTGAAGTAATCTATAGCTACCAGGATAAAATGATGTCCATTCGAAGCCTTGGGTTCGATAGAACCTATGACGTCCATTCCCCACATTGAGAACGACCATGGAGCTGTCATTACATTCAACTGAGACGAGGGCGCGTGGGCTTTATCTGCATATATTTGACATTTGTGACATTCCCTTGTATATCTGATACAATCTGCTTCCATGGTCAACCAGTAATATCCAGCTCTAAGCACTTGCCTAGCCATCATGTGCCCTCTAGCGTGAGTACCACAAATCCCTTCATGGATTTCTTCCATAATTGCGTTAGCTTCATTGGCATCCACACACCTTAAAAGTACCATATCCTGATTCCTTTTATAAAGTACTTCTCCATTTAGAAAGAAGTTCATCGCCAATCTTCTCAGTGCGCGTTTGTCATTCTCTGCGATATTCGGTGGATACTCCTTTTCTTTTATGTAATGCTTTATATCGTGATACCAAGGCTCATTATCAGGCTCTTTTTCAACATTCATACAAGTGGCTGAAATATCTCTCTTCCCAAGTTTGATGGGTTCAATTTCCTGATTAGAACCTAAGTTGAGCATGACTGCCAATGTCGCTAAAGCGTCCGCCATTTGATTGCTTTCTCTAGGGAGATAATCGACAGTGATTTCCTTAAAATTTTGAGACAACCCTAATATGAGTCTCTTGTAAGGTAATAACTTGGCATCCCTTGTTTCCCACTATCCCCTTAACTGATGGATTACCAACATTGAATCTCCCCTGACTCGGAGCTTCTTGATCTTCATGTCAATGGCTGTTTGTATGCCCATGGAGCATGCTTCGTATTCAACCATATTATGCGTACAATCAAAACCTAAACTGGCGGCGAGGGGAAAGATTTCCCCCTCGGGCGATATCAGTACCACTCCAATTTCGTTTCCCAGCTCATTGGAGGCTCCATCAAATAACATAGTCCATGTTTCCGATTTTTTAGTTTTTTCCTCTTTTAATATGGTAGAGATAAAATCATCTGGAAAGTCAAATTTCATAGGCTCATAATCTTCTATGGGTTGTTCGACCAAATAATCGGCTAGCGCGCTTCCTTTTATAGCTTTACGTGTGACGTAAATGATGTCGTATTCCGATAGAAGAACCTGCCATCTTGCGATCCTTCCAGACAAAAATGGTCTTTCGCATATGTACTTGATGGGATCCATTTTTGAGATGAGCCATGTCGTGTAATATAATATGTATGGTCTCAATCGACGAGCTGCCCATGCTAGTGCACAACATGTTTTTTCTAACAAGGAGTATTTAGCTTCGCAGCTAGAAAATTTCTTACTCAGATAATATATGGCTTGCTCTTTTCTGTCTGGCTTATCATGCTGTCCCAGCACACACCCCATTGAATTCTCAGTTACGGTGATGTATAAGATGAGCGGACGACCTGGACTTGTGGGTACAAGAACGGGAGGACTTTGTAAATAACGCTTGATTCTTTCGAAGGCTCTTTGGGAATCCTCATTCCAAACACCGACATCACTCTTGCGAAGTAATTTGAAAATTGGCTCGCATGTTGTTGTCAAGTGGGAAATGAATCTGGCAATATAGTGTAATTTGCCAAGGAAACCTCGAACTTCCTTTTGTGTGCGCGGGGGTGACATCTCCATGATGGCCTTGACCTTATCCGGGTCAACCTTAATTCCTTCTTGACTTACAACGAAACCTAACAACTTCCCAGAATTTACTCCGAACGTACATTTATTGGGATTTAATTTAAATTTAAATTTCCTCAATCGTTCGAACAACCTTCGCAGGATGACTGTATGTTCTTCCTCTTTTTTCGACTTGGCAATCATATCATCCACGTAGACTTCTATTTCTTTGTGCATCAGGTCGTGAAACAGAGCAACCATGGCTCGTTGGTAAGTTGCTCCAGCGTTTCTTAACCCAAACGACATGACTTTGTAACAAAAGATTCCCCACAGGGTGATAAATGTAGTTTTGTCTTGATCTTCCTGTGCCATTCTTTTTTGGTTATAACCAGAGAAGCCATCCATGAAAGAAAATGTAGAAAAATCGGCGGTGTTATCTACTAGCACATCTATGTGAGGAAGAGGAAAATTATCCTTCGGGCTTGCTCGGTTCAAATCTCTATAGTCCACACACATTCGTACTTGGCCATTTTTCTTTGGTACAGGAACGATGTTTGCCACCCATTCGGGATATTTTGCCACTGCCATGAATCCTACGTCCATTTATTTTTTTACTTCTTCCTTTATCTTACTCACCACGTCTGGCTTCATTCTGCGTAACTTCTGCGTTACTGGTTTGCATTCTGGTTTTAGTGGTATCTGGTGTGCCACGATGCTTGCTTCCAGTCCTGGCATATCTTGGTAAGACCATGCAAAAATATCAACGAATTCATGAAGCAAGTCTATTAACTGCCGACGGCTTTCGGTCGTCATGTTGGTCCCGATTTTAATCTCTTTAATCTCTAATTGAGATCCTAGATTAATGGTTTCTATTAGCTCTTCGTGTGGCCCTACTATTTTCTCTTCTTCGTCGATCATCCTTAATAATTCAGGGGGTAGGCTCAGATTCCTCTTCATCGTCGCTTGTTTCGAATTCAACTACGTATGCGGGGGTATCCAGTCCGTATTTATGATCAATAGCACTTTCAGATTCAATATCGATGTTTAAAAGAACAAGTATTGGTCGAAATAAGAAATAAAAGAAGGACAAGAAAAGCAAAAACAAAATAGGTGACAGAAAATGAAATGAAGACTTTACTGAAATACGACGAAGTACGATACAAGAAAGAAAAAAGGAGAGCAACTAGAAAGAAATGCATAAACTAGCAAAAAAAACAGAGTTTGAACAATTACTTCGACACTTCATCGATACATGAGGGTAATTCTAAAATAGTCTAATTATTGAGTTCGCAATTCTCCAGGCACGGGTACAGCAACAGGTCCGCCTCTTTGAGCTCTTCTATTATTGCCATGATTGTAGAATCCTAACACTCTGAATATATCTTGCCTGCAGACTTGAACGAGTCATGGATATGAGGGATGAACTTTAATCGTGACTCGGGCTCATGGTCTCTGAATCTTGTTGGACGTCCTCCTCTTCCCGGTCTATACGCCTTGACCATATCCCTTCCATTTGGCCTATACCCTAGACCAAACCTCTTCGTGCTCTTTTGCATATTCAGCAGGTCGTCCAGGTATTTGTTACTTCCTTTTAGGGAAAAATTTGCCAATTGCTGCTCTACCTTCCTTAAGTCTCCCGTTATGGTGGTGGCGCTTGCGACCTCAAATGATTGGAATGAAGACTCGAAAGCCTCCTCTACTGCTTCTACATACGGCATGGAAGAAGGCTTTGATACCAAAATATCCTCCTGGCCAGATACGATCACTAACCTACGGTCAATTACGAACTTCAACTTCTGATGCAATGATGACGGAACTACTCCAGCAGAATGGATCTAGGGATGCCCCAATAAGCAGCTGTAAGCCGAATTGATATTCATGACTTGGAATGTTATGTTGAAAGTACAAGGTTCTATTTGGATAGGGACCTCTATATCTCCAATTACTTCACTGCTGGCACCATCAAATGCCTCACTATCATAGTGCTAGGCCTGATATGAGACATGTCGATAGGAAATTTTTCTAATGTGGATTTGGGCATTATATTCAGCGAGGGACCATTGTCAACGAGTACTTTCGCCACGACGTATATTTTACATTTGACCGTGATGTGGAGAGCTTTGGTGTGATTTGTACCTTCAGAAGGAAATTCATCACTAGAGAAAGTCACCGTGCTTGCTGTTGTGATATTTCCGATAATACCATCCAAATTTTTCACGGTGATGTCTTGTGGTACGTAGGCTTGGTTTAGAATACTCAACAATGCCTTGCAGTGCACTTCTGAGGACATCAATAGACACAATATAGAGATTCTTGCAGGTGTTCAACCCAGTTGCTCGATTACTTTGTATTCTCTTTGCTTAACCAATTTCAGGAATTCTTGGACGTCCCGCTCTGATACTGGTTCTTTCTCTTCTCTATCTTTCACCACACAATTCTCCTCTCTTTCAACATTGGTATCTTCGTTCATCTTGACCTTTCCTTTCTCTCTATTTTTCCCTTTTATTAATTCCTCTAGTGCGTAGCATCTTCCGCTTCGCGTCATTCCTCCTACCCCAGTGATGTTGTCTATTGGAAGTGGGTCGCCCTCCACAATCACCTCATATTCATATTTCCATGGTACTGCTTTTGAATTTTCATATTTGAATGAAGATGGGATTGTGATAGTAATTGGCCTTGGGCTGATGATGCTTGGCTTTTCTTGGTAAAAGATAGTTAAAGGCTTTGGTTTAAAAGGACTCTTTGATTCTTCTGCGAGAGAGATCTCATCTATCATGTTCACCTTGCTTTTCCGATAAGTCGTTGCTTTTTTTGAGACGGTTAACATATGTGCATCTAATAATTCTTGAACTTTTTGGCGAAAATAACCGCATTGGTCGATAGAGTGTCCTTTTTTTCTGCATGGTACAAACATTTCAGGTCATCATCGTATTTTTCAACGGGGAGAACAGGTTGAGTGTACTCTATTTCGATATATCCATTTTCGAACAGAATCCAGAACAGCTCTTCCATGGACATCAAAATTTCTCCTACATTCTTCCTTGAACTTGGCTCATAGATTTCTACCGCGTTCACCTATGGACTCTGATGATTTGGTAGGGGGTTATTGTTGACATCAGGTTCGCTTCCCTTCTTAAAATTTAGCCACCCTACTTTAATCAGATCTTGTACTTTATACTTAAGGGTGATAGAATTCTCTGTTGAATGCCCAGCTACTCCTGCATGGTAGTCACAATGAGCATTTGCGTCATACCACTTGAGGTAAGGTGGTTGCACGGGAGTTGTAGGTACAAGTGATAACTGATTATTCTGGAATAATCGAGGTAACAACTCCGTATATGTCATAGGGATTGGGTCAAACTGGACCTGCTTTGGAACTCCCCTATTATTTTGTGGTCCTGCAACATGAAAAGTTGTCGGTTGACTCTGGGGTTGGTAACCCTGATTTCCTTGGGGGCGTGAACTTTGGGGGAATGGTGCGGAATATTGTGTAGTCGCATTGTTAACATACGACTGATAACTCACATACGGAGTCGTATAATAGTTTGGAGAATATTGTGGGGCCCCTGCACTAGAGTGCGACGGTTGTCTCCAAGCGGATTGGTTTGCATTTCCCACCAATTGGACTTCCCCCTCATTTTTCTTTGCGAAGCCCCCATTCTTTACTGAAGATTCAGATGTATCAACTATTTTTCCGTGTTTAATTCGATATTCAATCCTTTTCCCAATCATCATTATATCAGAAAAGTTCGTGGAAGTACTTCCAATCATTTTGTCATAGAACAGAGGCTTGAGAGTGTTCATGAACATAGCTGACAATTCCTTGTCTGTTAGAGGCGGCTGAACTTGTGGAGCGATATCTCTCCACCTCTGCGCATACTCCTTGAAACTCTCTGTATTATTCTTCTCCATTCGCTGCAACTCCATGCGGTCTGGAGTCATGTCCATGTTATGCTTGTATTGTTTCAAGAAAACATCAACCAAGTTTTTCCATGAATAAATATGTGTACTATCCAGTTGCATATACCAGCGAGACGTTGGGCCTGTCAGACAATCTAGGAAACAATGGATCAACAATCTCTCATCTTGAATGTAACCTGTCATCTTTCTACAGTACATGGTGAGATGACTCTTAGGACATGATGTCCCATCATATTTCTCGAAATCAGGTGCTCGGAACTTTGGAAGGATCACCACATCAGGCACCAGGCACAATTTAGTGGCGTCGATATTGCCAAAGATGCTAGTTCCCTCAATGGCTCTTATCCTTTCATCTAAGACTCCCAATACTCCGTCGTTTGGAATCTTAAACCCCCCGCTTGCCCAGTCTTTTCTAACCTCAGGTTTGTCATGGTTGGGAATCGTGATGGTTACCTTGGGGGGCTCTTCTTTAGGATCTGAAAATCCAGCCTGATTGGTCATGGAAACCCCTTCTCCCTTGAGACCTTTGTAATGCCCTGCTGAGGTGTGATGCCATGGGTTATACGATGTGTACGAGGGTATGAATCCCTCCATTGGCGGGTACGGAGAAGGATTGACCTCTATAGGTTCACTGACCGTGTTGCTTGGTTGTACCAGATCTGCTATCATCTTGCCCTTTTTGAGAGCCAACAGAATTGCGTCCATCTTGTTTCTCAGCTCATCTAAATCCTTCCCTGTCCTCTCTATTTCAGCATTTTTCTCTTCCATGATCCTTTTTCTGTGTCTCGTGAAGTGGATGCGAGGAGTTGGTGGTGACTGAGCTATCATTTTGTTCTGTTTTTATTTTTGTTTTGGAGGTTGGAAAATAATTAGTAAAAGAGACAAAGAAAGACAAGACACAATCACATGATGCATGAATGAAAGCCCTTACTACTTAAATGGATCGAACGTCTTAGATTAGAAGGGTAAACAAATACAACAAGTAAAGTGATAGAAAAAGAAATCCTAAAGAAATAAACAAAAGTTTTGGGGAACATTTAATGAAAGTGGCCAAAGTACCCAAGATCACTACGAATCATCCTTAACAACTCAAATAACTCCTCTGCGTTAGCTATCATTGGTGAGGTGCTTTCTCGTATACATCTTGCCCAATCTGCAAACCCTCGAGCCCTTCTAGCCATTATCTTGATGGTATCCATTGTTCTATTTACCTTTCCAACAATTATTTGCATATCGCATCTCAGAGAATGATAATCATGCTTTATAGAACTATACTCTTTTTCTAGATGTTCTCTTTCCTGTGATAATTTCTCACTTGCTTCTTGGTATGCTCCGAGTCGTTGCTCTAATGAGTTTGCATAATTTTTCAAGATGTTATACCCCTCTAAATGGTTTTCAACAACTTGACGAAGATTAGTGTTAGCTCTTTCCAGTTCAGCGAGTTGTATTTTCTGATTGCTGATGACATCTTTCATTTATGAAATTAACTCTAAAAAAGAGTTTTTTTCTTCTGTAAAATCATTTATCTTACTCTCTTGCAGGTGAACTGTTTTCCGCAACGTCCCATTATGATTCTTCAGCACATGATTCTCCTTGCTTAAACTTTTGTTTTCATCGTCTAGCCAATCATGATCTCCTTGTCGCTTTGCATGCTTTCTATTCATCCCTTTTGCTCTTTCGCATTTCTCGTTGGTCTGGGCTACCTGCTCCACTAATCGACTGACTTCCTGTCGTAGCTTCTCATTTTCCAGTTCGAGAGTTTGATTCCTTTCCCATAATCTTTTATGCTTTGTTATTTCTTGATCTGGCTCATCCATCATCGTTTTATTGAGAGATTCTCTGATGTTGCAGGTCAAGATTCCTGTCACGCTCTTCTTCCTCCTAGTGTTTGATAGAACTCCAAAAGTGTTATTTTATAACCTTTAATTCTTGTTAGTTGATTCAAATTCATGTGTTTAATCATATGTTTTGCAGGAATCGAGCATTCAGAGGTGGATGAGACACTTATATTAAATAAGAACTCAAAAGAGGAGTTTTAGATTATAATATCAACAAATTGAGCCGCATATGATACTATAAAGATAAAAATCATTTAATGTTAAAAGTTGGAAGCTTGGTTTGGTGGTGAAAGGTTCATTATGTTACTCTTTGAGCCAAAGTTCGATTCTTGAAAAATGTAATTATTTTTTATAATTTTACTTCATATCAACTCACGACACGTGTCAGCTCCTCACACATTTGAACTCATTCAACATCTCATCTCAACGTGTCATCCCACTAAGAAGAAACCACCTTCTCAACCACAAGTTTTTAAGTTTTATTTATTTATTTTTATTTTAAAAATAGTAAATGTTATTTCTCTTTTAGTATAAAAAGGGAGAGTTCCCACAAGAAAAAAACACACCTTACAACATTCCCCTTACACCAACACACACCATCACTAATCTCTCTTTCTTCTTTTTCCTCTGTTTAGAGTTTTTTTTATTTATTTTTATGTTCGGCTAAGCTTGTAATGTTGATTTAGAGGTTTGTCGGGCTTAACGTTTTTGTGAGATTTTTTATATTAAATTGCAATCTAATTTATTGATTAATTGTTTTCTATTCTTTGTTTATTTCATGTGCATTTAGTATTGGTTAATGTGACAGCTTAACCAATTAAATATTAATTGTTCATGTATGCTATGTTTGTAATTTGTGATCCGTAATTGTCAGAAATTGCATGCTTAATTGTAGTAGCAAGATGGGTCAGGTTATGACTAGTTAATATTATGGTTTTTTCATAGTTAACATGGTGCGTATAATAGACCTTAAGAATAGAAAAATGTTTAATTGAATCTGATCAATTTAATTAACGTTCTAATCAATCCATGTGCTTAGAGCTGCTAGGTAGTTAGCATGGAACGCTATCGTGCCCAACTAATTGACTAGTTTAGAGTTAATTACGATGCTTTGTCGGATTAATTGTATGATAGGATCTTAGAGACTTTTCATGGTTGTTCCAGTTAAGTCGATTAGGCTTTTAATTAAGAAATTGTATTTTTATTGGAGTAATCGATGAGCAAAATCCATTAAGTCCCGAGAATCTCTGAATCAGCAAGGTAATTTCTTGTTTATTTCTTTAATTCTTTAATTCTTTAAACTTTATCTTTAATTGTTATTTTAATTCATTACATTAACATGCAATCCAAAAATCCCTCATTTATTGTTTTTACATAAATTTTAATTTAGAGAATTTAAATTTCGGTTCCCTGAGTTTGACCCAGTCCGCTGTAGTTTACTACAAGTCGTTGATCGGTAATTATAAATTGTATTTGACGGGCCTCGACAAGCTCGCATAAGTGTTCCAACGCAAATATCCAGGAGTAGTCCCCTCACAATGTTTAATATCCAGGTAATTATAAATTGTTTATTTCTTTAATTCTTTAATTCTTTAAACTTTATCTTTTAATTGTTATTTTAATTCATTACATTAACATGCAATCCAAAAACCCCCCATTTATTGTTTTTACATAAATTTTAATTTAGAGAATTTAAATTTCGGTTCCCTGAGTTCGACCCGGTCCGCTGTAGTTTACTACAAGCCGTTGATCTGTAATTATAAATTGTATTTGACGGGCCTCGACAAGCTCGCATCAGTGTTCCAACGCAAATATCCAGGAGTAGTCCCCTCACAATGACCGCTGCTCTATATCCGTCTTACTGCTCTCCAGGAGTTCAATGCTTGTCGTTTTTTTTCGTTGGAATCTTCACCGTCATATGAGAATTCTAGTTTGCTGAGTCCATGAGTTACTGGTATAAACTGCCTAAACCATAATTGTCGTAACACCATCAATGGTGCATAATGGATACACCCCCAAGGGCCTAAGAGAGGGACTGTATGATAATCACCACACCTATATATCAATGTTTTCAGAGGCATCCATGATGCCTTCCATATTATGCTTCTCATTGTTACTTCTGATAGAAACGATACCCATGCCTCTTTCTTTGGGTGATTCACATCCCACTAGGCTGTGCCAAACTCTGAAATGGTGTTTCGCGTTATGTTCCAAGTGCTACTATAGTTGACACTCGGACATCTGAAATCCTTTGGGAATTTAATGTGATTATGCATCCATACGTAGAGCAATGGAACACAAAATCTTAATTTCCCCTCTTTGTTACCTCTACAAAAGTTAAGTGTCCTGAAGGTTTCTGCGATGAGAGGTATGATTGGGTTTAATCCTTGCTCTATAATAAAAAATAATTTTAGAACATGCCCATCCACACGTCCTTTTGTTTTAGGGTACAAGACTGTCCCGTAGATGCATAAAGCGAACAAAGTCATACCTTTTTCTTGTTTGATGTGATTGCAGGCGAGTTCAACTAAATAATCCAATGATATGGATTCCTCTTTTCCTTTGACTTCTAAATGTCTTTGTATTTCGATGGCACGCACTTGAAGAAATTCAGCCAAAATCCTCTTTGCGGTGTGTTGTGGATTAAAGCAGTAGACCGACTCCCCGACTTTTTCTGGAATATCCAACATCGAGTGATATTCTTCAATAGTAGGCACCAGATCAATATCTCTAAACGTGAAGCATCTATAGGCAAGATCCCAAAAGTCTAGCAAAGCTTGTATGGCAAAACGATTGACTGGGACGTACATAAGATCAACTATGTTACCATATTTTCTTGAAAACTCAAACCTCTGTTCTAGTGTCAAACCCTCCCATAGGACCTTCAGCTTTCCTAATTCATTAGAAATAAACTGCACTCGGGTGGAGGAAAGTAACGGCTCTGTATCAGTAGAGGATAAGTTATCTCCTTGTCTTAACTGCATCTGCTCTGCCGAGTGAAGTACACTACTCAACTCGTCATACCGAGATGTAGGTAATCGTATCGATGTAATGGGTACATTGGCATTCATTTTTGTTCCCCTAAAAATAATAAATAATAAATAAATTAACAATCGATTTTGAAGAGAGACTTTCATGCGCCGATACGGGGGCATTTAAATCCCCTCGAAAGTCGACACTACTCGATCTACGATAATTTTAAAAAGAAAAATGATATATGTAAAATATTTTACTTACTTTAAGGAAAGATAAAAAAAAGAAATAAATGAGGGAAAGTACGAGAATGATACGATGCGTTAAGACCTTTCATGCGCTAGTACGGGAGCATTTACATCCCCTCGAAGGTCGACAATACTTGACCCGAAATAAAAGAAAATTCATGCGCCTGCCAGAGACATTGACTATCTAATCGAAGGTCGACACTACTCAATCTTAAAAAGGAAAAATCATGGAGAAACATGTGAAAAACATTATGCAAAAATAATAATAATTTTGGCACACCAAAAAAAAGTAATAAACACAAAGGAAGATAAACCATGACTAAAAAAGACACAATCACTAATAGACAAGATAACACGCTTGGGTGAAGCTCCAACCCTAAAGATAAAGGCCCCCCAAATTGAATCGGATGCTAAAAATTAGCAAACAAACCAACTTGAGCGAGAATCTTTCGTGCGCCTATACAGGGGCAATTATATCCCCTTGAAGGTCGACATTACCCGATTCTCAATTCTAAACCTAGAAGGTGGAGCCCGGGTAGGAGGCTTGTGAACATATGTGAAATGCATGATAATGCAATAAGAAGTAAATTACGATAAATGAAACAAGTTTAATCAAAGCATAAGCACGAGATAACTTGAATAATAAAAATGATGTGAGGGTAAGACTCTAAATCTAAGGATAAAGGCCCCCAAATTAATTCGAAGGCTAAAGATTAGCAAACGAATTAATCTGAGCGAGAATCTTTCGTGCGCCTATACAGGGACAATTATATCCCCTTGAGGGTTAACATTACTCGATTCTCAAATCTAATCCTAAAAGGTAGAGCCTGGGTAGGAGGGTTGTGAAAATGTGTGTGAAATGCATGATAATGCAATAAGAAGTAAATTACTATAAATAAAACAATGTAATTAGAACAACACAAAATTAAATAAATAAAACAAAAAGAAACAAAGACCAAAAAGAAAATTGGATAAATGTAAGATAAAATGCAATGACCTAGGCCCACAAAAAAAAAAAATCCCTAGTGGAGTCGCCATGCTGTCGCAACATTTTTTTTTTGCGACGCAGAGCGGCCGACAACCTTCTGTTAAACAGGGGTTTTTACAAAAATATGGAGTCGCCACCAATCATTTCGGGTGTGATTGGTCACCTAAAAAAAATGGTCTACGAAAATAAAATAAAACAAGGTTCGGGGGTCGTTTGAGTGTAGGGAAGGTGTTTGGACCCTACAACATCCCGTTTAAAAACGGTAGCCAAAACCTTTTATCCTAATTATCTAGCTAATTTCAAATGATCCTTAATTTTAAGAAAGAAAAAAAAAATAAACAACAATCAAAATTAAAAGTAATGTCTCAACTAATCGTACCCTAACTTAAAAATAAAGTAAGGACTGGATTTGCGAGCGAGATTGTTAATTTTGCCATTAGTTGCCTTAATCCCATTTACCGGGATCGTATAACGAAAACAAAAATTTTGAACTCAATTAAAAAAACCTTTTTGTTTTGAAACCAAAATAATTTAAAACCCAATTTTAAATCAACAATTCTTTTTGTTTTGAAATCAAAACAATTTTGGAATTTTAAACTAAACTCAATTTGAAAATCCAATGTGAGCTTAAAAAGGATAATTTAGTAATTAGCGCATAATGGCATTGTTTTAAAAGAGAATAACTACGAATCCTCCAAATAGGGAAACCCCTATTTATCTTGGGATTACTTACAACTTAGACTAATGAACCTTACGACGTCCCCAAGGTGGAAGGAACGATCATCCACTTATCCCAGGGTTTCAAAGTACAAAGATAAACCCTGGGTGCGAGGAAAAGCATTTCACCTCTCCCGGGGTTACATATTAAAACTAATAAACCCTCGAGGTGAGAGGAAAAGTCCTTCACCTCTCCCGGGGTTACAGATTAAAACTAATAAACCCTCGAGGTGAGAGGAAAAATCCTTCACCTCTCCCGAGGTTATAAATTAAAAGTTAAACAAACGTGCATAAAATAGCAATGAAGATGATAAAAATAGAGCGACAGATAACTAAACGAGTAAGCTAACGCAAGCAATCCTGAAAACAAACTTGAGAATTAAAAAGAACTGAAACAAAAAAATAAAACAACAGGCATATGCGATATATCCCAAGTATATAGACAAACAAGCATATATTGCATAGGCATGGGTATATATGAATCTAATAATCAAGGGCATCAAGGGCAGAATCGTAATTTAACTAAAAAAAACTAAAAAAAACTAAAAAAGAAACTTCAGCCTCTTTACCCTCACGGATGATGATCCTCCAACGACAGATCTGCTTCTTCTTCACGAGGGCACCGCCGTCGGAGCTCGCCGTGAACGTCGGCGCCGCTGCCGGTCTGTGAAGACGCCAGGTGCAGCTTCGTCGTCGTCGTCTGAGGTTCGAAATCGGAGGAACAGAAGTCTACCGATATGATATGAAGCTTTGCTGCCGCTGGTTCGAAAGGCTGAGGAAGACGATGAAGCTCCACCGCTGGTCTGCTCGGAGGAAAAGTCGCTGGTTCGTCTGAAGGGCTGCAACCGTCTGGGTTCGGAGCTCGAAGCTTGGAGCTCGAAGCTTGGAGCTCCGCCGTGCGTCTGGTTTTTCTTCCACCGTGAAGGTCGTCGCTGGAGCTGGATCTGGTTCGAGGGAGCTCCGCTGTCGTAAACTGATCGTCGCCGACGCCTGGGTCTGGTTCGAGTTGAGGTCGTCTGCGGTCTGGTTCGTGAGGGAAACACAACAGCTATTGGTCCGAGATAGGAGCTCGAAATTCCGTCTGCAGCTGATTCGTGGAAGAAATCGCCGCAACTGGCTCGTGAGGGAGATCGCCGCCGTGGACGCCGCCGGAGAAGGGAGGCTGCTGAAGCTTGAAGATGATGAATAGTGCTGGATGATTTTGGGGATTCTCACCAATTTGTCCTTATCTAATTTGTCCTATCCACCTCCTATTTATAGCCATCCCTTTTAGGTTTAAAAGTCCTTTAAAATGGGCCTCAACCTTTGGCATTCCCCTAATTTCCCTAACCCTAAAAAGAATGAAACACTAAAACCTCAAAACTCTCCAAAACTAAAACCCAAAAAACGAAACCCTAAATTAAAATCTCGAGACAGAGACACCAAACCCTAAACTAGAAACCCTAAACTAGAAACCCTAAAATAGAACACTAAACCCTAAAACAATAAACCCTGAACTAGAAACCTTAAAATTGAAACACTAAACCCTAAAACAATAAACCATGAGCTGGAAACCCTAAAATTGAACATTAAACCCTAAAACAAAAACAAGACCCTTCGAAGGACCCACTAATGAAATACACTTTTTTTTTGTGATTTTCTTGAAAACTTCAAAAATAACGGAAAACACGAAATTAAAGAAAAACTAAAAAATACTAAAAAAAATAGGTGAAAAACATAAAATGAGTGAAAAACCCAAAATGATGATAAACAAGGCCGGACAAAATACGGTGTCAACAACTTGAATGTCTTAATTGTTGAAAATAAATTATTGGTTGAAGAAAATGCATGCTTGAAATTAAATCTCAATGATGTTGTTGTGAAGCATGATGATGTTGAAAATTCGTGTGATGAAGAAAAATGTGTTATGCTAGATAAAGTTAAATTTCTTGAGCATGATATATTTGAATTGCATGAACTTGTTAAAACTCTTAGAGAAAAAGAGTCAAATCTTCTTAAGGAGCTTAATTGTGCCAAAGAGTCCATTAATAAATTGACAATAGGTGCACAAAAATTAGATAAAATTATTGACATGGGCAAACCTTCAAATGACAAAAGAGTATTAGTTATGTTGATGAGAGTGTTACTCCATCTAGTTTGAAAACTACTTTTGTTAAAGCATCTTCTATTATTCTTAGTGATGTTTTACCTAATGTTTTACCCGAAGTAATGTGCATAAACATGATGTACCAAAATTTGTGCATAAGCATGATGAACCTAAATTTGTGAAAAATCATTCTCATGCTAAGGTTAATATTGTGCACAATGGTAAATTTGTTCATAATGTAAAATTTGTGCCTACATATCATTATTGTGGAATTAAAGGCCATATTAGACCAAATTGTTACAAATTGAAAAATGTGCTTAATATTTATGGAAAGCAAAATGTTTCTTATAAAACAAAATTTCAAAATACTTATAAGAAGAACACTTATGTGAATGGAAAATTTATACATAATGTTTCTTGTTTCTCTTGTGGCAAATTCGGTCATAAATCAAATTCATGTTATTTGCATAAATCAAATGCTACAAATGTTATGAATATGGGAACTAAAAAGAAATGGGTTCCAAAGATTGAGATTAACCTACATGGACCCAAACAAGTATGAGTACCAAAAACTATTTGTTAAATTTTTTTTTGTAGGTGTGCTCAATATTCAAATTTTGAAGATTGATTGAGATTCAAAAGGAAATTATTCATAATTCAAATGCAACTTCATGACTCTCTTGGTGCTTCAAAAGGAAAAATCTTTATTTGGTAACTTTATCTTTTAAATGAATTTTGAGAGATAATTTGAATTTTTTTATGTTTTCATCTTTGTTTTTGAATTTGAATTTGATATTAATGGAGTGTTGAATGGAAAGTTGACATTTTTATATTGTGGTATTTTGAGAAATTGATACATTGAATTGATTTTCTTATCAATGCTATTTATGGATAGTTGAATATATTTCTATGAGATATACCTTTTGAGTTTGAATTGTATATTCTTGAATTATTGGCATTAATATAAATTGTTGTTTGACAAATTGAATTTTTGGGATGTTTTGAAACTTTGTTATTTTTGAATTGTGACTTGCTTACTATATTGGCTTAAGTATTTTTGGATTAGATTGAATGTCCATAAGATATTTATGAATATTGTTTTTGACATTTATATTTATTGTTTTGCTTATTTATGGAATATATTATTTTGTGCTCTTGAAATTAACTTCAAATTTATTCATAATCCTTATTGATTTGGTATTTGAATTTTACAATTATATGTCATGAAAATTTCTTATTGAAAATCTATTTTAGCATATTATAGTTATTGGTCTTTGAATTTGATTTTTTAGACAATATTCTTGATTGTCTCAAATATTGAGTTTTCATTTGTTTTGATAGTTTCTTTTTTTAATAGGTTTATCGAATCAATGATTATTGAGTTTCTTTTGGAAACTTACGTAGTTTATTCATTATTTGGAAAATATTTTTTTAACTATCTCACTTGATACATTGTTGTTTGAATTTCACTCTTAAAATTGGTATTAAGTATTGTTAGTTTAAAAATATTGTGAGATTGTTTTAATGCTTTATTGAGCTTGAATGTATATTTTTTATGCATTATGTTTTGATGATTCCTTGAATGTTATTAGGTGTCATAAAAAGAGTTGTTAAATCCCTCCTAATTGGAAAAATGTTTTAATTTATTTATCTTTTCATGAATCCTATTAGTTGTGAAATTGAATTTAAATTTGTCCTTAAATGAAATTTTGTTTGGGTTGTAATGATTATTGACATGTTTCATTCATTGGATATTCTTTTGTTTCCTTTTATGAAGAAAAATGTATTGACTATGTTATTGATATATCTTTACATAAAATAAACTTTTGAATGATATATATTTATTTGATCATCATATGATATGTGGTGTGAAAAACTTTGGAAGTTATATAGTTAAATATTTTATGTATCTTTATTTATAATTGATATTTCATATTGCTTAAATGTTTGATTTCTTTATGAGATTGATTGTGTGTTGCAACACTAGAGGGGGTGAATAGGGTTGCTTACCAATTTTAAAACTTTTTCGAGAAATTAAGTTAAATTAGTTCAAAGCAAAACTAATAGAATTAACACCCTAAAATTGCTAAAAATATGTAACAATTTTCCTAAGCATGCAACTTACTCAAATAAAATAAGTAAATAGGCAACGAAAATTAAAAGAGTAGAGAGTAAGAGGTGACATCGAGAATTTTTATAGTGGTTCGGAAATTCCTACTCCACTCCCCAAGCTCCTCTTGGGTATTTTACTGTCGTGATTCTCTTACGGGTGAGAACCAAACCGAACGATCACTCTTTTTGCGGGTTCAAGAGAAAACCACTACGAATCATTTTGCATGTTTAGAACCCAACCTATACCGATCTTTTTCGCGGGTTCAAGATCAAACCAAAATGGTTCTTTTCACGGGTTCAGGATCAAACCCCTACAAATCCTTTTTCGGGTTCAGGATTAAACCGCTCACACAATTCCCAAGGTGCACCCACACTTTATTACAAATCCCAATTGAAGTAATGAAATAAAGGTTCCTACAAAAATCAAACTCTCACGAGAGTTGATACACAAATTGAGCACTATAATCTCTCACACAAATCTCTTGCGATATAGAAAAACATTGAGCTTGAAAGAGATCAACAATGGTGGCTTAGGAGAGAAAAATTCAGCAAAAATGATTGGGTTCTTTGGAGGAGGAAGGTTGCTCAATTTATAAAAAAAAATTGGCCTAAAATGATATTAAAGCCGATTTAAAAGTGACCATTAGATCTAGGTTATAAGATCCAAAGGTGAGGGTTTAATGGTAAAAGAAAAATCATAAATGATGATTTTTGAGAGGTTAACGGTAAAAAGAATACGGGTTGATTTGAGCTTTGTTGTGCACGTGTCATGTGTCGCCTTCCCAATCATCCACGTCACGTTGTGTATCCACGTCACGTTGTGTTGGGTAATTATTTTCAATATTCTTTTGGCCATAACCTCTTTGTTTTATGTCTGAATCAAGCGATTGAAAATGCGTTGGAATCGTCTTTCCGAGCTCTACGTTATGAATACAATGAGAGCCACGTTAGCTGTCACGTCAGCAAAGTGCCACGTGTCAACGCCACATTCGATTTTGCCTCAAATTTTCTTTTATCAATATATTTCTCGTCTAAACTCGGATTCAAATGATTCAAGATGCATTAGAATCTAGGGGTGTAAATAGGCTGGATCGGCTCGGTTTTCATTAAAACCGAACCGAACCGAACCGAACCGGTTCTGTAGAGAAAAAACCCGAACCGAGTCGAACCGATTTCCGCTTGACCTAAACCGGTTCGGTTCACTGTCGGTTTTTTTTTTTTTTTTTTTTTGTTGCTTTGCTTTACTTTTTTGCTTTTTTGCTTTGGCTTGGCCTTCTTTTTCCAAACTATATCAAACACTTCTACATTTATATTTTCTAAATAAGTCATTTTAGTCACATTTATATTTTCAACTTACCCTAGTCACACCCTAAAAAAAAATCATAACAAAACATTACAAAAAGTTCTCCCGGCAAAACAAAACTCACAACAAAACTCACGGCAAATAAAACAATTTTAATACACATTTACATTCACGATTCTAAAAAATTAAAAGAATAAATGAGCTGAACTTCTAACTCAAGCTTGACTTTTTATTCAACGAGTTGTCTTAATATTCATAATCTCCAACTTCCAACTTCCAACTAGACTTCCAGTATCTAAAAAAGAAAAACAAGAATCATTACTTGTCGAACTTTAGCATAAAACAAATATATAATAAAATAGATATGAGAGTAGAAATGTAGAACCGTAGAATCATATGTGAAATTGTCAAAGGCAACTTCCATCTCCTTCCGTACGCTTGTGAGTTCTAGATAAGAAAAGAAACCATTAGCAAAGTAAATAATCTTAAAACACATACGACAATGATTTTATATATTAGCATTACCTTCGTCAATTTCTTCAGCTCCGTCAATTTCTTCACTCATATCATCCAAAGGTTTAGATTGAAGCCAATTTTGAGCACAAATGAGTGCCTCCGCGGTTTGAGGAGTTATGAACTCCGAAAAGAATCTAACACCCGTCCTCCAGTGCTGAAAGCTGCCTCAGATGGCACAATAGATATAGGAATACTGTAGATATCCCTAGCTACTTGATTAATAATCTTAAATCTGGCCGAATTGAACTTCCACCAATTTAGTAGATCAAAATTTTCATCTTCTGCACAAGCTTCATCCAAATAACAAGCCACCTCTGTTTTACCATCATCTGGATCTTTTTTATTACTTAGTTTAAATCTATCATGAATAGAAGCACGCACTTTATAAGAGGAGACATATAGTATTTCACTTTGACTTTGACAATTTGATGCTTCCAAGGGTGTAGAAGACCGCACTAATACTCTCGAAAAATAATCATCACATAGTCGCCGCAATGCTTCTTCAACCTTATTTGTCCACTTTTTTGCACTCTCTTCCTCCAAAAATTCATGAAAGCAATAACTCACATATTTCAACTTATATCTAGGGTCAAGAACAACAGCTACATATAACAACAAATTGGTTTTCTCACTTGTTGTTATACCCCAATATTTGTTGAATTTTGCTTGCATGCTTGATGCCATCTGACTCAACAAATCATTTCAGTTCAACGGGTATTCACGAATTATTTCTTGAACCAAACACATTTCATGGAAAAATATGTTTGAAGTCACAGATATAGATGCAGAAAACTTTAAAGTAATCTCTAAAAATGTCTTAAAAAATTCCACAAATACCTTAGCATTGTTCCAATCATCAATAGTAGGTATCTCACCTTCTGGCAAATATTTTGGATTATGTACCTCTAATATTTCAAATGTCTTCTGAAACTTAAGTGCTCCATCCAACATCGTGAAAGTCGAATTCCATCGTGTAGGAACATCCATACTAAGACAACTTTTTGTTGATATGCTATTCTTTTTAGCATAATCTTTAAATGTTTGCAATCTTGACGGAGACGACCTAACATACTTCACGGCATTTCTAATTCGAATGATAGACCCATGCAAATCTTTAAGAGCATCACTCACAATCAAAAAAAAAAAAAAAAAAAAAAGGATGCGAGCACAACATCTCACATGGAGAAATTCACCATCCAACACCAACAGATTTCTGCCTTTAAACTTTTTAACTAAATACATCATTGCTCCATCATTTGAGCTAGCATTATCAACCGTGACAGTAAAAAGTCTCTCAATACCCCAATTTTGCAAGCATTTTTCAATTGCTCTTCCTATCGTATCTCTTTTATGATTAGTTATTTGACAAAAGTTCAGAATTCTTTTGTGCAAGTTCCAATCATCATCGATGAAGTGAGCAGTTATTACTATGTAGTTAATGTTTTGAATCAAAGTCCATGTATCAGTCGTTAGACAAACTCTTTGGCCACTACGAGTTAAGACACTTCTTAACTTCTTTTTCTACAAACTTAAACGGCAATTTGTCCAATATGACCATACAAGCAAGCATCATTCTACAATTCTCTTGACTGAACAATGTAGTTTACAAATTACATTCAGATTCCCCCCGTCCTTCAACATAATCCTCTAAATATTTCTTACATTTGTCTAAATGTCTTTTCAAATTTGTTGTCACGTTTCTCTTAGAATCACGTGCATATGTAACCCCACAATATTTACAAGTCGCTATAGGAAATTCAGGATCACAACCCTCTACTTTAATAAAATGCTCTCAAGCATCTGAAGCTGATTTAGAAGGTTTTCTTTTCCCTGACAATCCTACTTTACTACTGACACCAGGATTATCACTTGCAGCTGAAGGAAGAGTTTGACTAGAATGACTTGGGTTTAGAAGTCTTATTTGTAAAAGAAGAAGTCATCCTGAGACATAAATCAAACTAAGTAAAGCTCAATTTTCTATCTACACAAAATATTTATGTGATCACTTCCTTAATTGATTTGAAAAACTAAAATGTTAACCTATACAAACAAGAAACAACACAAACAAGCTTAGTTTCATTCTGCCATTAGAAACAAACCCACAAGCACAACACAAACAAGAAGAAAAGAAGAAACAAAATGGTTACAAACTCGAATTTGGGTATATAAACAAATTCACAAAGCACAAAAGTAACACATTGAAATTTGTAAGATCTTTATCTAAAACCCAAATGTTATTTGTTTATCTAAAAAAAAATGTTAAAACACAAAAGTTCCACAATTGTTATGATGAATTCAAATGAACTTGATACAAAAAAAAAAGAAAAACTCAAATGCTAAAACTCTAGGAGATCAATCCATTAAACTAAATATGATTATGCGTCGAGAAATGAGCTCCAATAGAGCGAAAATGATTAATGAAACTAAACATCATTCCGCGTTAAGATTACCTTTGATACCGAGAGATGTCTGACCAGATCCAACTGCTGTCAAAGCGTGCTCAAGCTGAAACTAAAAAAAAAGTATGTATTATTAATGAGAGCGTAATTATTCTTTAAAATTGTAAACCTATAACTCAAAGGCCAACAAAATGTAATGACTAAAATGGAATATAAACCCTTAAATTAAGTAACTAAACAGAATGTTGAATCAAACAATTAATTAATTAATTTAATACAACTCTCTTGCATCAAAACAATCCCTAAACATCATCCAAGATGAATTCATTTAGTTTTTGTTTTAATGAAAAAGTGTGTAGTGTTTAAGATATCGTCCGTGGGGAGTGGAGTTTTAATTCTAATTTTGTTAGCAATAGCATCATCTGGAATGTTATTACTTTTACATGTGTTCTCCCATTCGTATTAGAGTTTCATGAATCTACATTTCTTTAACCCAACTGTGTTTGAAAGCATGTTGTTTGATAAGAAAGTAGGGGAAAGTTTATATGCAGTGATGAAATCTGTGTATCCCAGTTCACTGTATTTGAAAGCATTCTAATTCTAGTTGAATAATGAAACAAAGTAGGGAAATTTGTTGAGAGAATTGTGGTTGAATAATGAAAGCAAAGTAGGTAAGCCAATTTTTAAACCCACATCTGATCCTGATTCTTCTGTTTATTCTCCAACAGCAATACCCCATTACCTTACCCCATTTTTCTTTCTTTTGTCCAAAGTCCAAACTGAAAGTACATGAAAATAGAAATTGTTTGGTTCTATGGAAGTTTATTTTTCTATGTTTCAAGAACTCCCACATTGTTAGGGTCTATGGATGTAATTACTCTTTAGCTTTCATTGAAGAAAAGCACATGCAAAATTGTTTTTTATCTTGGTAACACTACACACTTTTTTCACTCTTTACTTTCTTTAGTTCTACTAGCTAGGTGTTTTTATCTTTACCTTTACATAATTTGGCCTTTTAATTATGCATCTATTTATGCTCCTAAAATACCTATATACTAGTTTCATTTGTTCAATTTTTTTATCCCTACAAACAACGATGGAACCTTTGAGACAGCCTTGAGACTAATATGCATTAGACATTTCTATTTAAAAAACATGCCCTTTTTAAGTGATTACAAACTTTTTTTATGTAATTTGAAAGTGAACAACGAAAACTCTATTCATTTGTATTTAAAGAGAGCTTCAAAACTATGAAGAAAACCACAAAGTTCATGTGAAAACTCTGTTTATGCTTTCTCAAATGATATTTAATGAATTGTCTAGCTTTTGTTTGGGATGGACATGTTTTGGAGCCAATTTCAAAAGTAGTTTTCTGGTTTTGAAATTTAAAATTGTTCATTTTAGCACAATCAGGTTAAAAAAATTCTTGAAAACAAATCACTTGTGGGAAAAATTGTTCATTTTAGCTCAAGTTTCTGGCTCATATATGCAGATGTGGTAATGTAGTTAGAGCCTAGAGGTACCAGTTTGCCTCAATCATACCCAAAAAAAAATCACAAAATCACAAACTATTCTACCATTGATAAACTAACTTTCACAAAATCTAAACATTTCCCTAATACACTAATAACACATTGAACATCAATCTTTTACCTGATCAAAATGCTTGTTACACATAACTTCAATAAACATAAACAAATCCCCAATAACTTCGATCAACAAAAACAAACCCACAAGCACTTCGATAAACAGAAACAAACCCACAACCACTTTGATTATTAATAAATCACTTCGATAAGCAGAAGAAACAAATCACTTCGATTGGGGAAAAACCCAACAATCGATAGTAGGTGAAAGTGAGAGAGAAGAGAATAAAAACCTGAAGAATGCAGGTGAAAGTCGAAGGTCGAAGTTTAGAATAAAAACCCAACAATCGATCACTGACAGCGGCGACGGAGTTTAGATCCCTGACGACCGACTACGTTGAGAGAGTCGACATTGGAGGAGACAAAAAGACGATGAAAGAGACTCATGGATGAATGGATGAAGAAGGAGAGAAGTGAGCTCAATGGATGAATGGATGAAGAAGCCAAGAAGGAGAGAAGTGAGCTCAGAGTCTCAGACGACAAAGGAAAGAAACTCGTGTAGAAAATTGAAATCGTAACCTAAGTTGTTAAGTCAATTTCGGTTAACCGAAGAACCGAACCGAAATTAACCGGTTCGGTTCGGTTCGAACATAAATGTATCTAATATCTCTAAAAACTGAATCGAACTGAACCGAACCGCTCGGTTCGGTTCGGTTCTTCGGTTCGGTTCGGTTCCCTGCACCCCTATTAGAATCTTCTTTCTAAGAACTATGCCATGAACACTTTGAAACACTAAAATCATTAGTATGTTAGAGGTTTGTTATCATCAAAACAAATGGTATGATTGAAGCTCACAAAGCTAACACAAGACCCATTAGCTAGTTGCACCACCACATAAGTTTCATGCATTTCATTTAAATTAAGCTCTTGAAACAATGCATACGACATTACATTCACAGAAGCACCTAGGTCTAGCATGGAATTTTTCACTTCTTTGCTACCTATCATGCATGGGATAGTAAACGTACCTGGATCCCTGCACTTGGTTGGCAACAAACCTGGAAAAATCGACGAGACATTTTCTTTCTTTTTCTGATCATTCACTCATGACTTCCTTTCTCCTGTGCACCAACTCTTGAGAAACTTGGCATATTTTGGAATTTGATTCACTGCCTCCAAGAGCGGAATGTTCACCATCACCTTCTGAAAGGTTTTGAGGACCTCCTCATCTTCATTCACAATCATAGGCTTCGCAAGCCTACTCGGGAAGGGTGCTGTGGGGACATTTGCCGACACACATTTCTTCAGTTCTTCCTTTTTCTTAAACTTTTCATCTTCAGGATGGCTCGGGGAGGACACATTCAGGCTGTCCTTCTTGACTTCTTTCTCAACTCTGGAGGGAACTGCTTTCCCACTTCTTAGTTGTATTGAACTCACGTTCTCACACGAGTTCATCGTGGTCTGGGAAGGAAGCTTCCCTGAGCTCTTGCTTTCAATCCTGCTAATCGACACTGCCATTTGTGTGAGCTGCTTGTTCAAATTCTGCAACACCGCCTTATGCGAATTCAGCTCTTCACGAGCTTCTTTATGAAACTGACTTGTCGTATTAACGATGGTCCTCACCATCTCTTCCATCGAGTTTGTGGAACTGGAGGCCTGAGCTTGGTTGGGGTTCTTTGTTCTGTCGAATGACTGACCCTGATACCTTTGCCCATCTCTGTTCCCATAGCTCAAGTTTGGGTGGTCTCTCCATCCGGGGTTGTATGTATTTGAATACGGATCATACTTCCTTGGGTTGGAAGCATATCCCCCGATGGTGTTTACCTCTTCTGTGTCTCGTCCTCCTCCTACTACGAATTTTTTCAACATATTTCCAATCTCGGCCACCTGGGCCTTCATTTCATTCATCCCACTGACCTGACTAACCTGATGGACCTATTGAAGGGAATGAACTCTTCATTCCCCGCAGCGGAAGCGTTTGGAATCGTTACTTTGATTTATTTAGAATTAAACTAAAAATAAGGTTAAGCATATATGAAATTACCTTTGATGAACAATCATCTTCTTGTGTTCCTTTTTCCACGAGATCTTCCTCGCTATGACTCGAACACGGGATCAAGGCTTGTGGGAGCTCTTTGAAAGAATGAGAGAACAATTCTCTGCAGAAGGAAAGAATGAGAGAACAATTCTCTGCAGAAGGTGAGTAGTGTGTTTGGCCAACCCTTTGGCTAAACCTAAATGTCTTATTTATAATAAGGCTTTTAGGAATTAATTTTATTTTATAAAATACATTTTAATATCTAATATATTAAAATATGTATTTTATATTTATTTGAATCTTATTCAAATATTATAAAATTAATCTTTTATAATATACTTTAAACCAATTTGAATCTCATTCAAATAACATATGTATATAATTTTTAATATTAATGTATCATATACATAAACTATTTCCTCTAATATTTAATGTATCAAATACAATAAATATATTTACTCTTCTACATTTAATATATTAAATATATTAAATATTAATTTGAATATTTCAAATTTTCTCTCAACTAAATTGATCATTTTAGTGTTACTATGAGCTAGCAAGGGGACCTTATGGACCTACAGATTTATAAGCTCCAATGATACAAAATTAATTAATTAAACTCTTTAATTAATTAACTTTCATTCATTAACTCTAGGTCACTCCACTATAGGCCTAGAGTTGCACTCTTATGCACTGTAGGACAAGTTGTGTCCATGGATATAACCATTACATGCAAGTCGATCCTTCACGAGTTGTTCGTAATTACAGCTGGGTCAAAATTCCGTTTTACCCCTGTAATTACATCTTACACCTTAAGTACCACTGATTCTCTAATGAACAACCTGTTTATGATCCAACCATAAACGAAGTCCCTCTCAGGCCAGTGAGAGGGTGGGGCTCCATTGTTCAAGTCCCGAAATCAGCACTTAAGGGAACAACTCATCTACTTTCCCTATATGGGAAGAAGTGAATTCCATCTTGTGAAACTTATGTTCCCAACTCCCTATTTGGTCAAGTCCCCAAAATGGTAGGCTTATTGAATCGGCTATAAAGACCATTCTCACCCATACAAATCAAAGGACGAGCCCTCACAGGCAGGAGTTCATAAATCACTCAGGATTAAGATCGAGTCACATATGATCATCCTGTGAAATATTAATCTTCTCAAATAACGGATTTATAAAGAGAGATTATATATTTCGTGGTCTAGTCTTATACAAACTCATTGTATAGGATACCCCCCTCACATGTCTCTACATGAATGATTTGGATCAAATCATTTGTAACAATTACAAAGTGGGCCGTATCAATAGTGTTACCAGGATAAGGCACCCAACCTTATCCATATACTATAGACCCTTTAGGTTATTACTTGAACATGATCCTCCCGTATGTCAACTACATACAGTTCAAGATTACACTAATAACCTTGGATTTTATTTATATAATGAATATTATAAATTGCAAATAATAATAATAAAATAATTATCAAATAATTATTAATTAATTACGAGGCTTTAGGGCATAAATCCCAACAATCTCCCACTTGCACTAAAGCCGGTGAGACATGTATCCTAGGGCATACTCTACACCCAACATGTTCTCCCACTTGCCCTAGTGAAGATGAGACATGACTCATAATCCTAGACATTCTAGGTGGCTTTCAAACACTTTAGCCTGGAAAGTCTTTTTATATAGATCAAAACGACTGTCAATTAAAAGCCATCTTGGTCCTACCACGATTTTTTCTCTCTCAAGATACCCTATGTATTGATGTTATCTAAGTTTCTTAAGTTTAGCCATTACATAAAACGTTTTAGGCTTAACTATATCGGAAACATCTTTCAGACCAATAAGAAATTATTTGAGTTATGCAAGTTCTTTACTTCATAAGTAAGAACATTTAACTTGCATACCATACTCCATCATCTAGGGTAAACATAGATTTCCATAAATCTTTGTTAAAACCAGTGCGTCTCGTAAAGATCAAATCTTTAACCTCATACACAAAAATATAATTTTTCAATTTATCCATAGATATTTTGAGAAAAGTATTTATTTTTCCGTGCAATGGTCATACCATTGGGTTAACTAATAAATGCTAACCAATTTTACTGTCAAATGTCATGTCTCAAGTGTACATTAGATTTTCTCCCACTCAAACGTAGATAGTCAATCTTATGTTCTCAACATTTTGAAATGTCTTAGGACACTATTCCTTAGACAATCTAAACTTCATGTAAGAATGATACATTATCATTTTCTGAAGTACTACATCATATACTTGACAACAAATTTGTCAATATAAGATGTGTGAGACATAAATAACATTTTGTCCTCGAAAACTCTATTTTAGGACATACCCAGTAATTTAAATCATTCATTTGGAATTGGTTAGGTAGTCAACATTTTATGTTGGATTCAAATCTTACAGCATTCACAATGGGTAATAAGTCATCCACATAAAATATGAGAAAATTCCACTAAGTAATTAATGATTTTCTTGTCTATACAATATCATTAATATTTATTCAAAGTCATAGTTTTTGATACTTTTATCAAACCTTACATTAAAAAATCTAGTGATCAAATTCATTTCATAAATGAATCTTTACTGCTTTCAAACCTTTTGCTTTTGATTTTTGAAATTGAACTCATGTAATGGATTTGTAAATGCATTCTTTAAGATTTCTTTTCAAAAAAGATTTATTAAACCTTCACTTGACATATCTCATATGCAACTAGGAAATGCTTATATACTCTAATATGACAACAAATGAGAAAGTTTATCCATAATTTACTTTCTCCCACTATATTTGCCATTAGTCTTATTTTGAAGGTTTGTACCTTCTTATTTACAAATATTTTACTTTTGTAGATATATTCAAAACCTATGAGTTTTACCCCATCACGAATATCTACAAGTTCTAGATAAAGATGAGTACATCTACTCTATCTCGAGATTTATGACTTTGGTCTACTAGTCTTTGTCATTGACCCTCATTTCAACTTTGAGGTCAAGAAGCCCTACATTTTGTCATCTAATACAAAAACTTAGGCTTCATATAAGCTCTTGTAACGGTCGGGTCATCTCATAACTCTCCCACTACGATGAGGCTTATCCAATTCATGACTAGGATCCATTTGACTATCAAATGTAATTAAATTGTTAACAACTTTTGTTAACTATTTAGTGGCTTCACTTGGAACCAACTTTTCAACACTATTGAACATATTCAAGTTTCAGCATGTATGCTTAAAACTCTCAAAACTCGAAGGGTTGTAAACTAACTTTACTACTCTTCTATAATCTCAAAGTTGTCTTAGGGACATCTTTTAGATATAATGATGTTCACTATACAATCTATATTGTATATCCTAACAAGAGTCTGATAATGACGTGTAATTCTTTATTGTTCTGACCATGTCTAACAAGGTCTTGTTTCTCCTCTTACAGCACAATTTCACACAATTGTACTTTGTGCTAGAGTTGAGATAAAATCTCACTTTCTATCAATTAGTCTTAGTACATAATGTTCCTGTACTTTTCACTGTGATCTGATCATAGTGTTTTGATAGATTTACCTAATTGACCTTCAACTTGAGTCTTATATTCCTTGAACATTTCAAAATATTCAGACTTATGTTGCATTAGGTTACGATACTTATTTCTAGAATAATCATTCGCTAGAGTGATATGAAATATTCATCAGTGTTCTTTGGCCTGTAGGCTTTTCCAACAAAAACCTATTAATTATCTTGCATGAAAGGCAAGATCTTAAGACATATAAAGTAATTAACTCTAACATTTAGAGAATCACTTCGTAGTAGTCTTTTTATTCAAATTGATCAGAATCAATCTTGAATGCCAAAGACGGGTATCATATTCTAGGAGAATATAAATTGTCTTTATATTCTGGATTCTATAATCCTGAATATCTCACTGTGTAGTATTTTATATGTTAACAATTTAACACATACAAATTATTCTTATTTTTCGGCTGAACTTTTCAAACAATTTTGAAAATAAAAAATTTAGTACTAAAATATTCATACTATATGAACATTTTATTAGTAATAAAGTTAAAGAAATTGAATTTCTTCTATGGTACTAAAAACACCATATTCAGCATTAAATAACAATTATTTCTTATGGACATCTTAATGTCTCCCACTACATTAATTGAGATGGGTTTTCTGGTGCCAACAAGTAGAGATCATTCTACATAATTAAGTATTTTCCAAGAATTATATAAAATGTAATGAAGAACAAATCTTAATAGTGGATCTGAATCTACTATATAAGTGGTAATGAAAAAATCTAGTAAATCAAATTTACTTTTATCCATGTTCTTCTTATAGAGGTATTTCAGAAATTCCTCTTATTATGACTACTTTGCTAATTTAGAAACTATTTTCTTTTAGCTACAGTCATATGGTTTCTTTTCTTGGATTTTGGTAATACTTAATTTTTTAGATTATTTAGATAAATATCTAAATCTAGCTTTTATTGACTTCAACAATATCTCATATGTTGTTGTCATCTTCTTTATCTTCTTAGCTTGACATCTAATATGTCAAATAGAAAATTTGTATAAGCCATCTAGTTATATTGATTTATTAATCATGTGCTTCACGAACAATTCGATTAGCATTGGCAACAGGTTTTTTTTTTTAGAACGTTTCTCAATAAAGACAAATTAAAGGAAAAATTTACACTGTCATTATATAGTGTTAACATTATTTTTCCAAGTGATATTACTTTCTCAATTTGACAAATTAGCAACGAAAAATAAAATTGAGAGAAATAGACATAATATTGAAATATATATAAAAAAAAGTATTATTTAACAACATGCAATCAATATTCATTCAATTTCAGCATAGAAAACAAACAATTTGATAAATGAACCCTAAAACATTAATTTCTAATGCTATGATACTTTAGTGAGTTAGAACAAGTGCCGCCGTAGGGTAGGTCAAATGCTCCTTCACTAAACCGAGACAATCTCAACCAAGTGTTAACCCAAAATAACTCTTATATCTATAACATTTAGTTACCATTAGTTTGGTCAAGAAAATCATTAACAATCTTAATGATATCTTTGTAACTGTAACCCATCATTTTAGATTCTATAATTTTATCCCAACAAGTGCCGCCGTAGGGTAGGTCAAGTATTGGAAATAAAATTACAATCCTATCCTTCTCAGGAGATTCACCCTGATATTGACCCATGTAAACACCTTCCGTAGGGGGACGGTCCAAAAGCCGCCGCGAGGCCCCACATGAATCTCACGTTGTGAACCAATGATAGAGACCGTAGGATATGTTGACACATTTACTTTCCCACTTACTATTTAAAAATACTTTCTCAAGAGATTCACCCTGATATTGACCCATGTAAACACCTTCCGTAGGGGGACGGTCCAAAGCCGCCTCGAGGCCTCACATGAATCTCACGTTGTGAATCTATGGTAGAGACCGTAGGGTGATTTTGACATATGTCTTTCTCCCACTAAGTATTATGAAATAGGGTTTTCTATTACTTAGACAAATTAGGCTAATCTCATTTATCTAAGTTTTTCAATCTACCCTTTCATAACCCTTATGTTGGTTGGATTGATTTTAATGTGAATTATCAAGTATATTAAACTATTTAAAACTAATCACATTATGAGCCTGCTTAATGAAATAAAATAAAATTTGACTAATTCAACCCCCAGGCCAGTTCTTAGGTAGAGGTGTTCCTTTTCAGTCAACTTAAGTACCTCACCCGAGTAACCTTTCTTAGACAGGGTTCCCTTATAGTCAATTTTTATTTCAAATTCATTAATCTTTAATTAACTATTAATTACTAGATCAATGAATTTATTTTAAGCAATGTTTTTAATCCTATTAAAAACTAATTCACCTTATGGATAATCTTGAATTTTTAACAATTTTAAACCCTTTAAAACAAAATTAAAGATTATCATATATTCTAATCTTATTAGAATAAAAGATAAACTAAATTCAAATATTTAAACTATTTAAAGAATGAATTAAATTATCTTTTAAATAAGGAAAGAAAAAATCTAATCTCAGGAAAATATCCTAAACTCATTGGGAAAATATCTAATACTTATGGGGAAAAGATATCTCAATAAAAATTTCTCAATCTTATTAAAGATTTCCCAATAAAATATCTCAATAAAGATTTTCCAATCTTATTAGGAAAAGATTTCCCAATAAAATTAGGAAAAGATTTCCCAATAAAATTAGGAAAAGATTTCCCAATCTTATTAGGAAAGATTTCCTTGATATCACTATATCTAGGAAAAGATATCCTAATCAATATTAGAAAAATATGGATTCGTATTTAAGTATCCTAATTTAAAATTTCCAAATATAACAATTATATTGAAAGATATGGAAATATAAACATATTAGGAAATCATCTAATCAAATTAGAAAGCATTTTAATCATAATATTCCAAATATAACAATTATATTTAAAAATAATTAAAATGCATGATCATGCTTAACCTATGGTGGGATTTTAATCTAGATGACATACTTTATGCAACCAAACATAATTTAAAACATACATCAACATGCATAATTAAATTTTAAAAAAAAACACAGCAAAATTGACCGGCATATTTGGCATATCCTAAGAAATTGAAAACTAATTTAAATTACAATAATTTAAATCCAAGACATATCTTGGTCTTCGAATTTCCTTCCTTTGTTGATCCATCAAAATTTAGAAACCCTAAAATTGTCTTGAGTATCCACCCGCCTTTGAAAAAAAAATATATGCTTCTCAAACCACCAGATTGGTCAACTCAAACTCTTTCTGCAATGCATAGGCGATGGTGACAGATTGAAGACCCATTGTCCAAACAATTTGAAAAACTCTATTCTCAGTTACTCAATTCTAAATTGAGATTTTAATAAGAATTCATCAAATCAATTCAATTCGAGAAGACACTCAATTCCAAATTGAGATTTTAAAAAGAATTCATCAATTCAATTCAAGAATTAATCTTCAGCAGAATCAATGTCTTCACCGCCTAACATTTAAGCTAAATGAGTACACCACTTGCACTTTGTATTTATCACTTTGACTCACCTCAACAAATAAGTTGCATATGCAAATCAATCCTTCTTTCAAAGAATCTTCACCGCCTAACGAAATCACAGTCGTCCGCCATCTTGTCTCCATCTCTTTGAAGAACAGATTAAATTACAAAAATCCTTAACCCTTATGGGTTTTACAATTTGATCTAATCAAAAGGTTTAAATCTAATGCCAATCAAATATGCCTAAACAATCAATTTTGCAAACCATATATATCACATATATACAAACTTAAAATACCCACCATACACAATTTTAATTCTAAACAAAACTCAAAGAAAGCTCTGATACCAATTGAAGGGAATGAACTCTTCATTCCCCGCAGCGGAAGCGTTTGGAATCGTTACTTTGATTTATTTAGAATTAGACTAAAAATAAGGTTAAGCATATATGAAATTACCTTTGATGAACAATCATCTTCTTGTGTTCCTTTTTCCACGAGATCTTCCTCGCTATGACTCGAACACGGGATCAAGGCTTGTGGGAGCTCTTTGAAAGAATGAGAGAACAATTCTCTGCAGAAGGAAAGAATGAGAGAACAATTCTCTGCAGAAGGTGAGTAGTGTGTTTGGCCAACCCTTTGGCTAAACCTAAATGTCTTATTTATAATAAGGCTTTTAGGAATTAATTTTATTTTATAAAATACATTTTAATATCTAATATATTAAAATATGTATTTTATATTTATTTGAATCTTATTCAAATATTATAAAATTAATCTTTTATAATATACTTTAAACCAATTTGAATCTCATTCAAATAACATATGTATATAGTTTTTAATATTAATGTATCATATACATAAACTATTTCCTCTAATATTTAATGTATCAAATACAATAAATATATTTATTCTTCTACATTTAATATATTAAATATATTAAATATTAATTTGAATATTTCAAATTTTCTTTCAACTAAATTGATCATTTTAGTGTTACTATGAGCTAGCAAGGGGACCTTATGGACCTACAGATTTATAAGCTCCAATGATACAAAATTAATTAATTAAACTCTTTAATTAATTAACTTTCATTCATTAACTCTAGGTCACTCCACTATAGGCCTAGAGTTGCACTCTTATGCACTGTAGGACAAGTTGTGTCCATGGATATAACCATTACATGCAAGTCGATCCTTCACGAGTTGTTCGTAATTACAGCTGGGTCAAAAGTCCGTTTTACCCCTGTAATTACATCTTACACCTTAAGTACCACTGATTCTCTAATGAACAACCTGTTTATGATCCAACCATAAACGAAGTCCCTCTCAGGCCAGTGAGAGGGTGGGGCCCCATTGTTCAAGTCCCGAAATCAGCACTTAAGGGAACAACTCATCTACTTTCCCTATATGGGAAGAAGTGAATTCCATCTTGTGAAACTTATGTTCCCAACTCCCTATTTGGTCAAGTCCCCAAAATGGTAGGCTTATTGAATCGGCTATAAAGACCATTCTCACCCATACAAATCAAAGGACGAGCCCTCACAGGCAGAAGTTCATAAATCACTCAGGATTAAGATTGAGTCACATATGATCATCCTGTGAAATATTAATCTTCTCAAATAACGGATTTATAAAGAGAGATTATATATTTCGTGGTCCAGTCTTATACAAACTCATTGTATAGGATACCCCCCTCACATGTCTCTACATGAATGATTTGGATCAAATCATTTGTAACAATTACAAAGTGGGCCGTATCAATAGTGTTACCAGGATAAGGCACCCAACCTTATCCATATACTATAGACCCTTTAGGTTATTACTTGAACATGATCCTCCCGTATGTCAACTACATACAGTTTAAGATTACACTAATAACCTTGGATTTTATTTATATAATGAATATTATAAATTGCAAATAATAATAATAAAATAATTATCAAATAATTATTAATTAATTACGAGGCTTTAGGGCATAAATCCCAACATCTATCCTGCTCCACCACGAAGTCCGAACTGCTGCGAGTTTGCTGTCATGTTTGCTATCAACTGTTTGGCATCGGCTGGGGTCTTGTCAATCAGTGCCCCACCACTCGTTGCGTCGATCATCTGCCGATCGTGGGGCGTCATCCCCTCGTAGAAATACTGGATCAATAACTGGTCGACGATCTGATGATGTGGGAAGCTCGCGCACAGGCGCCCTAAGCGTTCCCAGTACTCGTGCAGAGACTCACCCACGTCCTGGGTGATACCGTATATCCTCTTCCTTAGCGTGGTTGCAAGAGATGCAGGAAAATATTTCTCCAAGAATAGCATCTTCATCTCTTGCCATGTCGTGATCGATCCGGAGGGTAGGTAGTAAAGCTAGTCTTTGGCCTTATCCTTCAAAGTAAAGGGGAATGCCCTTAAGTTCAATTTTTCCTCCGTGACACCTGGGGGCTTCATCCCCGAACACACGCAATGAAATTCCATCAAGTGTTTGTTCGCATCTTCACCTGCATTACCATGAAAAGAAGGCAACTGGTGAATTAAACCTGACTTTAATTCAAAGTTAGCTGCAACTACAGGGTATGTAATGCAAAGGGGTTGCTGGTTCAGATTTGGTGCTGCCAGCTGTTTCAATGTTCTCGGCACCTCTCCTTGTGCCATCTCTTCACGCAAGAAATGACCGAGTCCTTCTTCGTCAAACAATCTCTGGCCCTCGCGGTCTTCTCTCCTCAACCAACGTTCTTCCCTGTCTATCTCCAGAATATACTGTAGTCCACTCAACTCAGAAGAACGAGTCATACAACAACAAGAAATTCAAACACAAACACAGTCAATTCAGAATTTTTTTTAAAACAACAATCAATCAACCTAAATCTAAAACAAACATAAATTCCATTTAAGTTGCTCCCCGGCAACAGCGCCAATTTTAGGGTGGAGTGGATTTGGGTATATATGTCCACTAATTTTCTAAGCTGTCGAAGCTTGCCAAAAATGAAATTTATAACCTGTAGCCCTTATCTTTGCAGCTAGTAATAACATGGTCGATCCACAGAGAGCATGTCGAATTGGAATTTGATATTTGAATTAAACTAAAAATTAATTGAAGTAAGTAACAAACAAGGGGGGGTTTTGCGCATGCAAGATTAATTCTGAAAAGTGCTAACAGAAAAATAACAGTGATTCAAGCGTGATGGATTTGGGAATTTCAGGATTTGCTAAGTAATGTAATTTTCATCATTTAACTCTACAACATGGCAATGAATGAAATGAGCACGTAAACGGTTGCCCGACAACCCTGAAGCAACCGACCACATAAATAATAATCAAAGCTGTCAATTCTAATTATACAATGCTATTAACTAAATCAAAATGATCAGCCCCAAAATAATTAAAGTTGTAACTAGCAATTCACGACGAACATTCAATTAGACACTCTAAATGCTAGGCGATTACCCGGCAACCCTGAAGCAATCAACATTCAGAACATCTAAAATGATTCTTCGATTTGTTTTACTCCTCTGTGTTACTAAGGCGATTAGAAGAGGCACGACATCACTAATCTATAACGTTAGAACATACTAGAAGTCAACTTCGTCAGTCTATCATTCAAACACATTCATAAATTAAGGAAGAGAGAGTAAATGCTACACAACAAACATGCCAAGAAAGAATTTAGAGTCTAAGTTATCAAAATATTACAAAACTTTTACAAATCCCTACATTAATCTCAAATTTGTCACATTACCTTAGCCTTCCATGGAACTTAGAAGCATCCAAGCTCCCATGGAGGCCTTGGAGTTCATACAAGCTAAAGGGGGAGAAAAAGATCTTCAAAATGCAGCAACAATAGCGAAAATCCGAGGAGAAACGACGGAGAAGATGATGAAAAATCGAAAAAATGGGTTTTATAACCCGTCGGAGCATCGAGACGCTGCGCCCTAAAATTCCAACGCGCGCCTCTTCGGAGCGTCGCGACGCTGACTGCTCGACGCTAGCTCTCGGGTTTGAGCTCCAACTTTTGCCATTTTTTGGCACTTTTGGCAATTTCTTCCTTTCTTGAGCCCTCTCAATCCCGAAGCATTCCCGAAGCTCTAAAACGACTTCCTTAGCCTCGAAACACGTCCAACGGACACCACGAGCTCTTTGTCGCGAATCACCTAAAAACAAGGCAAATTACATAATTAAACATGGCTTTTAGCTAGAGTTAGGGAGTGAAATATAGCTCCGAAATAGAGCTATCAGTGTTATAAAGAGAGAGCGACTTGATTTCGCAGTTCAGTCTTATGCAAACTCATTGCATAGGACGCCCTCGCTCGCACATCTCCATGTGAAACGATTCAGATCACATCGTTTTGTACAATACAAAGTGAGCCGCATCCAATAGTGTTACCAAGATAAGGTACCCATCTGTATCCATATACTATAGACCGTTTTGACTGTATACTTGAACCTGATCCACATTCACGTCATACATGAGGTTCAAGTACTCAGACTTCGCCATGGGTGTTGGTCATTGGTACATGTTAATGCAAAGACGTTTAACTTTATCCCAGTAAACGCTTTTACTAAATAAAACTTAATAACTTTTTATTGCTAAATAGAATACTTACAAACATAACTATTTACAAACTACGAGTTTTAGGACATAAAACCCAACAGTTGCTGCCTGCACCGCCAATGAATTACCATTTCAGGGTCACTTTCATCACAACATTGATATGTCAAGAATTAAGGAGGATTTCCACATTAGGTTGAATCATATGTTTAGTGGTAAGCTTAATTTATAAAATGCATTATGGTCCATTACTTTGAGAGAAAATTTTCAGTACAGGACTGTGAAATCAAATCATAAGTTGTTGATTGTTAAATGCGTATTCGAAGACTATCAATGCTTTGTTTGTGTCGATCGATATGGAGATGATAGAAGTCAAACATGGATTCTGAAGAAGATGATTAGTAAACATACATGTTCTTTTGATGTTGTATTGAATGACCACAAAAAAACAACACATTCTATGGTTAAAGATATAATAAAAAAGAAGTTGAGCATACTCAGTAACGAATTAAAAACTCTGAAAGACGTTATTACACACTTCCTTGATAAACACGACATCCATATCAATTATCAAAAAGCATGACGCGCTAGAGAAGAGACTCTAACTGAAATTAGAGTATCTCCTTGAGTTGGCTACGCTTGAATCCCGTCAATTTCATACATGATGAAATTAAAAAACTCAGGTGATAGCACTCTAAAAGAGTTATCTTACTTGCCTTAATTCTCACCATTTCCACTAATGATTAGTGTTTAATTGTTTATTTTATAGGATTTGAGCGAAATGAAGCATTTTGGAGTTCATAGCATCAAATGGTATAAAATGGGGACAAAAAGGCTCAAATTGAGGCATCAAGTGAAAAGAGGGAGCAAAAATCAGCCAAAAACCCGAGAGTCGGGTGCCTAGGCGCCCATTTATAGCGCTTAGGCTCTTGCCAGATGCACGCATAGTCCATTTTTTATGTTTTCGTCCGAAGCGCCTAGACACCCAATCTTAGCGCCTAGGCGCTGATGGAGCGTATAACGCTGCGGAAGCGATTTTGGATTGTTGATACTCTAATTTCATCAATTTAACAAAATAGAAACATGCTCAAACAACTAAGAAAAATTAGAAAACATACCCTTGTAGTTCTAATTTTCTTCAAATTCCGCCGCTCGTTCCTCGTCACGAACTCTTCGGGCCTCTTCTCACGAACGCCACGACGACCATCTCCGATAGTCCCGCTATCCTCGGCGTCGTGCAACAGAGTTGTGGGACTCCGTTTGAAAGAGAAAAAAAAAACAAATGAAAGGAGATGGAAACAGAGGAGAAAGGTCTGATAACTTGAGTTACTAAAGAACTCAAGAAAAAAAAATAAGTTTCCAAAACTTCAAAAGACAGAACGGGTTTGAGTTTTTCAAATTCTCATGAATTATGAATACCCATTTTTCAACCCACCAAATACCTATTTTTCAACCCACCAAACATATATATATATATATATATATATATATATATTTTATTATTATTATTATTATTATTATTTTTAAATAAAATTAATTCTCAATTAATTTTAAATAATAATAAATATTTTATTTATTAAACTTTTTAATAAATAAAAAAATATATATTTTATTAATTAATTAATATTATTTAATTCAATATCAAATATTAATTAATTAATATGGCTAAACCCGATTTTTTGAAAATTGACTTTTTGCACATGAATCTTATACATGTTTTAGACCATTCTCATATTTAAATCATATTTAAATATGTCCATCATCCTTTCAAAAACTAAATTTGAACAATTCAAATTCTTTTTCTTTTTTGTCTTATATTGTTTCACGGAGTTATCCGAGCTAGCCAGGAGAACCTAAAAGACCTACAGATCATGAGCTCCAACGATACAAGATTATCCAGTCAAAACTCTTTTAACCGAACTAATCAACATTCGGTAACCCCCGGAGACTCTACTATAGACCGAGGGTTTCACTCTCCTCACTATAGATATATTATGTCCTCTTGATATAACCATCATGGGCAAGTCGACCCTTCACAGGTTGTTCGTAATCACAGACAAGTCATTTAGACCGTTTAACCCCTGCATTATTCTTGTTCCTTAAGTACCACTGACACCTCTAACTATAGATCAGTGGTCCTACCACAAGATCAGAAAACCTCTCGGATTAGGAGAGGGTGAACGTTCATTGTTCAAGGTCTAGAGTCAGCTATTAATGGAACAACCTATCTACTAACCCTGAAGAACGGGTTATGAGTGAATTTCATCTTGTTGTACTATGTCCCCAGCCACCTATTCGAGTTTATCCCCAAGATGGTAGGAATATTGAGTCGGCGCTAATGGGCCACTCTCACCCGTGCAAGTCAAAGGATACTCTCGAATAAATAGGAGTTCATAGCGAGCTTAGGATTAAGATCGAGTTACCTAGGCCATCATATGAAAAGTCGGTCTCTTCAGTAAACAGTGTTATAAAGAGAGAGCGACTTGATTTCGCGGTTCGGCCTTATGCAAACTCATTGCATAGGACGCCCTCGCTTACACATCTCAATGTGAAACGATTCGGATCACATCGTTTTGTACTATACAAAGTGAGCCGCATCCAATAGTGTTATCAGGATAAGGTACCCAACCTTATCTGTATACTATAGACCATTTTGACTGTCTACTTGAACCTGATCCACATTCATGTCATACATGAAGCTCAAGTACTCAACCTTCGCCATGGGTGTTGGTCATTGGTATAGGATAAACTAAACACGTTTCACTTTATTCAATAAACTCTTTTACTAAATAAAACTTAATAACTCAGTATTACTAAATAGAGAACTTGCAAACACAACTGTTTACAAACTACGAGTTTTAGGACATAAAACCCAACAAACTCCCACTTGGACTAAAACGTCTGTCGTGTACATGTTGGTCGAGAAAACTAAAATATCACATATTTAAGGTTTTTTCCCACTGTCCTATTCAGCAACTCGGAGCCCTAAACTCTTTAGGTGTCTCTCAAACACTTTAGCCATGAGAGACTTAGTAAACTTATCAGCATGAAGTGCTGCGAGGCTTTCCATGTGACCGTCACATATCCTCACTGCACTAACCACGAGCTCAACTTATAAACTTTTGATGTTGTTTAAGATGCAACTATTTTAGCTACCACCGAGGAATCAACAATACAATTGTTGTATTCTACTCCTCCTATGCACTGGGACAAACTTTAACCAGAGTCCAATGATCAAATCCAATTGGACTATCATTACTGACAGCTCCCACTGCATAGCACATATCGGGTCATGTATTTAAAACATACATTTGACCTCCAATATGTAAATGCACATGAGTGTGTCTCATATCCTCAACACTTGAGGTGTCTTAGGAAACCATTTCCATAGACCATCGAATATTGACAACAGTTTGTCAGTACAAGTTTTTTAGAGACAGCACTAACAATTTGTTCTTGCGACTCAAATCAACCTGAATCCTTAGAACAAACTAAGCCTACCTCCAAATCAACTATTATTTGGGAATGGGTCGCCAGTTTATGTTAATTTGTCTGAAGTGGATCCTACATCATTTTCCATGATTAGGACATAAACTACGGGAACATATTATGAAAGCTACAATATTGACTAAACCCTTGTCAAACAAGGTTTATGATAGCACACTTAATGAGCTATCTTTATGACCTATTTTATTCTAGTTTTTTTAGGATTAAATGTGTATTTTCACGATTATATTTGATTATTTTATAGATATCGAGCATTTTGGAGCAAACCGGAGAATTAAAAGCTTTGTGGTGAAAACTAAGCTATTTGGATGAAATTTGGAGTTCACAAGTAACAAAAAAGATGAAAATTGGGTATAAAATCCGAGAGTTTAGCGCCTAGGCGCTGAAAATAAAAGAAGAAAAAAATAAAACAAAAGTCAAGCTCAAACTTAGGCCTATGGGCGCATAAGGCAGCTTCATGGCCAACACTCAACCAACTCAGCCATAAATCTAACTTAGATCTTTTCCAGCGGATTATATTTTATTTTATGGCCCAGCTCATTTTCAGCCTACATTGCACCTCCATGAAGCTTCATGCGCGCGTGACACACTGGATCCGAGCCCCCCATATTTTTCCTAATTCCTTTTATATTCGGATTTTGCCCTATTTTGCCACATAAATACATATCTTTATGGAGTTTTTGGAGAGCCGATTTGGAGAGTCAATCCCAATTTCGAAATTACATAGTTTTTGGAGTTTTGAGAGATTTTTGGGAGCACAAAGTACAAATTTACATGCTCGGGATCGTGAAGATTGCAGCGGAAACGTGGAATCGACACGAGTTTATTTCTTCTTTCGCTTTTAATTTGTAGTTTTATTACGGGTTTATTTTTTAGTTTATATTTTGAACTATTGAAAAAGATTAGCTAAACTCTTTTGACTTAGACCCTTGATGTAATCGTTCATTTAATCTTATTCTTTTTAATTAATAGTTGGTATTTGAATTTCATATTGGCTGTGAGAACTTTTCTGATCTTAATGCATGTTAGGATTTGACCACTCTTTGCATTATTTTTATATCAATGATTTGAGGTCGAGAGACAATTATTATTGATGATCCTGAATTGTTTTCCCTGATTTATACATGAGATAGACATATCCTTGTAGATTTTGTGACAGCTATAGTTTTACGTTCTTCATATTTGGATTGTCTGAATTATCATAGAAATATAGACAATTTACTTTTCAAAGAATATTGTTATTGCTCGAGAGAAATAACAAGTCTATAAGGTAGAACTTGTCAACAATCTAGAAATTGATTAATTCCATCTTTTAATGAATGAAGAATTTGATGAGATAACAATGAAGTAATTGCTCAAGTCAATTCCCTAGGATATATCTCTCCTTATTGTTCCCAAATTTTTATTTTATGTTTTATTTTAATTTTGTTTTAATCATAACCTTTGAATTTCATTCTCTAAATAAAATTGAGTGATAATATTCATGGTAATTAGGTGAACTAGAAAACCAATCCTGAGGACGATATCCATATTTTTTATACACTATATTAAAACTTGACCCGTACACTTGCGGTAGTTTATTGCACTAAAATTGCACAACAAGTTTTTGGTGACAATTATTTAGTTTCACCCAATATTGTGGAGAACTCACTCGTCTTACTTTAGAGTTTTATTTTATTTTCATTTTTATTTTTTATCTTGTTATTTTATTGTTTTTGCTTTGAGTTTTTGTCTTTACATCCTGACTATATTTTTTTTATTGGTGTTTTCATTTACTTGAAAGCCTTTAATTCTTTATTTTATTTTTATGGCTTTTAATAATTATGGGTGGCCTTATAGGGAGTTTCAAACCACCCAAGAACCAACACTATCCTTCAATTCATACCCTTTGAACTACACCTCTTATGGCAATATGAATTATAATGATAATTATGGCTTTCAGGGATATCAAATGCATGATCATTATCATTCTGAATCTATGAGTTATGAAAATTGTTTTTATGATAATGATGAGGGCATTCAGAACCAAAAATTTTACTCTCCTAACAAAATTGATTTAAAATCTACCTTGGAAGCCAATAAAACTTTATTGCAAGAGTACATTGTTGAACAAAGAGCTAGTTGTTTACTCATGAGTGAGTCAAGAGAGATACTTAATACCCAAATAGAAGCTCTTACATCAAAATACAATTCTATAGGATATCAAGTTAGTCCTGACTCACTTATAGTTTTACAAGAAGAAAATTGTGTTGATGTGAATGAGGCCGATAATATAAAAATTTGTGAAGCCATAGACATTGAGAGTGAGGATGAGTTGGAGACTTGTGAGTCATGTCAGGATGAGGTTTGTGAGATAAATAAAGAAAATGTGCTTAATGTGGAGGAGAAAATTCAGGTTATAGAGTATGAGGCTGAAAAACATCACCTTATTTTATTTCCAGAATTTCCTCTTAAAGTTGATATTTCTTTTTCTTATTCTCACGAATCTTTTGATTTTGATTTTGTATTTTTCTTCTTTTATTTCTTTAAATAAAAATAACAAAAATATTGATTCTTCAGGTACCCATGAGAAACAAGTGAGCCTACTAGACTTAGTAGGTTACATTGATTCAAGCAAGAAGGTACCGAAGAAAATAGAGAAGTTTTATGTACCCTGACCCATAAATGTTCCTCCCATCTAGCTAAGATGTTAAAGAAAGCGCTTCTTGGGAGGCAACCCAAGTTTACATTCTTTATGTTTTTAAGTTTTTTTTTTGTTATTTTTTGTATTCTGATTGTGTATCGTTTTTCTCATGTTTTTGTTTATTTAATTTTTGTAGGAGCAAGATCACCATGAGTCTCTTCCATAACTCTGATGTCAATGTTGGCTATCTCATTTATCAGGGCAGTTTTATCCACTATTGTTTTTTCTTTGTCCTTTGCATTACTTAGTAGTTTATACATTGAGGACAATGTATGTCTTAAGTTTGAGGGTGGAAATATTTTACTTTGAGTCCTGAAAAACATGATTTTGAACTTAAATTTTAAATTTTGAGCATGCTCTTCATGATTGAATCTTTGTTGCATTGCTCATGAATAGGACAACCTAGGAAGTGTTATAGTCTTTGTTATATTTTGCAATTGTTGGACTATGAGACCATGCCTAAAAATTGAGCAAAATAATTTTTTTTAATCCCTCTTGGTATACTTGAATACTTTGTAAGCTAAGGTTGCATCATTGGTTTGAGTTTTAATGCATGGGAGGGATAAGCATGATCAGTTTTTCGTTGAAAAATTTATGATGGTGTCTCTTTGAGTTATTGAATGAAGAATGCATAGGATTTTATGCCAAACTACCCTGATTTTCTGTGAGTTTTTGAGCCATTAAGCACCTCCATTACACAGTGTTAATCTCTTAAATTGTGTGATTACCATGCATGATTGATTTTTTTCTAGAACTTGCTTTGTTATGCATGTCTGAAATCTCTGAATTGATTTGAATGCTTTAATTTCACAATGGCAATTAGATAAAACCATTTTTAGCTTTCTCAAACAACCTACCTTTGACATAATCCTTAGAAAGTCAAATTTTGAGTCTTAGACCTATTCATTGGAAAATTATCACATTACAAGCCATAAATCCATTTGTTTGTTATTTTCCTTTCTTTGAACCTTAAAATGAAGAATTATATTTGCTTACCACATGAAGTTTGAGTTAATCAAAAGAAGAAAGTTGATCATATGTCAATAGAGTAGTCAAAGGGAAGCATATCTTTCTTAGCTTCTTTTAGAAGAAAAAAAAAAAGAAAAAAAGCAAAACAGTTCATTATGTGAAGGGAAGTTAATGCTTCAACAACAACAAAAAAAAAATTATTCTTCAAGAGTCAACCGAAAAATTGAGCTTCATGTGGAAAAGTCTTATAATTATTCCAATCAAATAGCTTAAAATTTCATTCATCCACCTTTACCTAAGCCCAAGTACAACCAAAATGAGACCCTTGAAATTTTTTGCATTCATTCTATTCATCGATGATGAAGATGTGATATATTAGCAAGTTTATGGTGAAAATCTTTTATGTTTTGGTTCGAGTGTTTATCTTATATTTACCATAAACAGTTGAGCATAATGAGTGAAATTCTGTGAGGGTGTTAGGTCTTGTGCATTCAATTTTGGTAACTTGATGAGATGCTTGAGTTTTTGGTACAAAAAGTAGCCTATAAATGCTTATTTTCTTGATTGCAACTATGACTTAAGACATTGATGTGTGTTTAGCTTTATTTGTATTCTTAGATATCAAGGGAATATTAATTAGCACACACTCACGTAAGAGATACAATGATTTACTTTTAAATGTCTTATTGATGGGTTGTGGTTTAATATGTCCTTCAATTGTGGATTATTTGTTTTATGAACACTGAGGTTTGAGTCGCTTGCATGCATTCATTGATTCAATTAGTGGTCTTGTTTTATTTTGCTCGAGGACTAGCAAAAACTTAAGTTTGGGGTATTTGATAGCACACTTAATGAGCTATCTTTATGACCTTTTTTATTCTAGTTTTTTAGGATTAAATGTGTATTTTCACGATTATATTTGATTATTTTATAGATATCGAGCATTTTGGAGCAAACCGGAGAATTCGAAGCTTTGTGGTGAAAACTAAGCTATTTGGATGAAATTTAGAGTTCACAAGTGACAAAAAAGATGAAAATTGGGTAAAAAACCCGAGAGCTTAGCGCCTAGGCGCTGAAAATAAAAGAAGAAAAAAATAAAACAAAAGTCAAGCCTGTGGGCGCACAAGGCAACTCCGTGGCCAACACTCAACCAACTCAGCCATATGTCTAACTTAGATCTTTTTCCAGCGGATTATATTTTATTCTATGGCTTAGCTCATTTTCAGCCTACATTGCACCTCCATGAAGCTTCATGCGCTCGTGACACACTGGATCCGAGCCCCCCAATTTTTTTTCTAATTCCTTTTATATTCGGATTTTGCCCTATTTTGCCATATAAATACATATTTTTATGGAGTTTTTGGAAAGTCGATTTGGAGAGTCAATCCCAATTTCGAAATTACATAGTTTTTGGAGTTTGAACAGATTTTTGGGAGCACAAAGTACAGATTTACATGCTCGGGATCGTGATGATTGCAGCGGAAACGTGGAATCGACACGAGTTTTATTTCTTCTTTCCCTTTTAATTTGTAGTTTTATTATGGGTTTATTTTTTAGTTTATATTTTGAACTATTGAACATGATTAGCTAAACTCTTTTGACTTAGAGCCTTGATGTAATCGTTCATTTAATCTTATTCTTTTTAATTAATAGTTGGTATTTGAATTTCATGTTGGTTGTGAGAACTTTTCTGATCTTAATGCATGTTAGGATTTGACCATTCTTTGCATTATTTTTATATCAATGATTTGAGGTCGAGAGACAATTATTATTGATGATCCTGAATTGTTTTCCCTGATTTATAAATGAGATAGACATATCCTTGTAGATTTTGTGACAGTTATAGTTTTACGTTCTTCATATTTGAATTGTCTGAATTGTCATAGAAATATAGACAATTTACTTTTCAAAGAATATTGTTATTGCTCGAGAGAGAATAACAAGTCTATAGGGTAGAACTTGTCAACAATCTAGAAATTGATTAATTTCATCTTTTAATGAATGAAGAATTTGATGAGATAATAGTGAAGTCATTGCTCAAGTCAATTCCCTAGGATATCTCTCTCCTATTGTTCCCCAATTTTTATTTTATGTTTTATTTTAATTTTGTTTTAATCATATCCTTTGAATTTCGTTCTCTAAATAAAATTGAGTGATAATATTCATGGTAATTAGGTAAACTAGAAAACCAATCCTGAGGACGATATCCGTATTTTTTATACACTATATTAAAACTTGACTCGTACACTTGCAGTAGTTTATTGCACTAAAATTGCACAACAGTTTATTAAACTATTGTTCAAAGCCATAAAATTTGATCACCGTATCAAATCTTATAATTCAGGATAAAGATGCTTTCTCCTATTCATAAATGAATTGAATAAGCTGGCAAACCATTTGATCTTTGTCCTAAAATTATGAATCTATCTGGTTGAGACTTATAGATACTCAGATCAAGATAGAGATGCTGCAGAAAAGCAGTCTTGACATCCACTTACCTTATTCTATCAAGATAGAACATGACAATGGATAAGAGCCATCTATTTAACTTTCGTCTGGCAACAAGAGAAAGAGAAAATACCCAATAAACCCTTTCTCTTCGGGACAATCCCTTTGCCAGAAAGTCAAGCCATAAATGTTTTCACCTTAGATGCTTGGTCTCATTACCACTTAAAGATTCATGGCTTTGAGCCATTGGGCCTTGTCTACGTGGTCCATTGTCTATTTAGAGAGCAATGGATCCTCAAAGTCATCATCGAATATGACAACTTTGAGTTTAAGACAAGCCAATACAGCGGATCGGGTTGTCCTACATCCCTCCCACTGAATTGAGGCTTTCTCAACGGTTGAGAAGCACCAGTTTGATCAACAACCATTGTTGAATAAATTATAGCTTTCTATTTTAAACTGTAAGTCTTAACAGGCTAGTTGTTTTCGAGTTTACTAGAACACACTGGTATACATCTTTTGCGAAATGAATTGTTCATTATCAAACAAAAGATACAATATACAACTGTTCAGTTTAAACTAGAAATATATATAATAATTACATCAAATGAAATTATTTCTATACAACAACTACATCAAGCTCCCACTGATCTGCTGTGACGATGTCTTCGCAACTCATCTCACAACGAGAAATCTATTGTCAGGAACTAGTTTCCTGAAAAGAAGAATAAACATGATTAGTAAAATATGACAATCATATATCACTAAACTTGTTACGTCAATCAATAAATCACATTTACCTTGTCGTTCTTTCTCAGCCTGTTTCTCTGGAAGGTATTTGGGACAATTTCGCTTCCAATGCCCATCTACACCACAATGGAAACATTTTCCTTTTTCTGTAGATTTCGCCTTGTGAACAACAGGGGCTTTGCCCTTCCTCATGTTTTTCTTCTTCTTTTGAATAATCTTATTACTCACAGAAGTAGATTCAGACTTACTCCCTGACGTCGACCCCTTATGGAATTTCTTAGAAGTGACAACATTTGCCTCCTTCTCCTTTCCTTTAGAGGTACGCAGAGACTGGTAAGTCTGAAGCTCATTCAAAAGAGAAGTAAAGTTATATTCTATCTTATTCATAACCATATTGGATCTGAAATTAAGGAAACTCTTCGGAAGAGATTCCAAGATAAAACTAACTTGGCTTTTCTCGTCGACGGAAGCACCGTTAACTTCCGCCGCATTAAAGTGGACCATCATGTTAAGGACATGTTCCCTAACAGAGGTACCCTCCACCATGCGAGAGTTATAAACGTACTTGAGGACTTCATGACGAAGCGATGAGGACGACTGTCCAAACATTACTTGTAATGAAGACATGATTTCCTTCACGGAAACCATAACCTCGTGCATCTTGAACAAAACATCAGATATGTTTGCCAAGATATAGACTCGGACTTTCTCGTTAGCCCTAATCCATCCATTGTATGCCTCTCGAACCTTTCGAGAAGCATTCGAGCCAGCAGTAGGAGGACATTCCTCCGTTAAGACAAACCTAAGGTCGTCAAGAACCAGAATCGTATTCAGGTTCGACTTCCAAGTCCCGTAATTCTCTCCGGTCAATTTGTCATGAGCTAATAATTGTATAAACGAGCTCGGCATGCTGAAAAAGAATGTAAATCTATTAGTGAAACGATTTTAACCTATTTAAACCAATTAAAAAGTTTAGCAGCAAATAAAGTACCCAAACTCTTTATTTACTTGCAACGATACTTTAGTAAGTCAGAATGGCCGCTCCCGACTGGTAGTCAAGCACTCTTTTACTAAATCAAGACAATCTTGACTAAATGCTAACTCCAGAATAACTCTTATTCCTATAGCATCTTAGTTATCGTTTTCGGTCTGGATTCACTAACTCCTTACCAAATCCCGTAAGTGTGACCCTCCATTTTTAGAATGCACAGGATGACCCCAACAGTGCAACCGACTGGAATGTCAAAGTGGGGAATGACCCTATGTTTCTTTATCCATAAATGGTGACTAAGATGTTCTGACCCCCATGAAACGACCCTCCGACTGGATTGGTGCCTCCGAGGGCACCTTGCAGGCGGAACATGGGAATCTCACGGTTCAATCCAATAGAGGAGACCGCAGGAAGTACTGACGTACTTCCTTCTCCCACTTACTATAGACACTTACTCCATTCACCTTGCTGTTGAAAGTTGCAAACACCACCCGACTGGAGATGCCTCAAATGACATCATGAGGCCCTGCAAAATTCTCACGTTGTGAACTATAGGGAGTGCGTAGCAGGAGAGAGATATATCATATATTCCTTCTCAACACATCTACTAAGCATCATAGACGGTGAAGGGTAAATACTCAGGTTTTATCTGGCTAAGAAAATAAAACCTTAAGTCTAGGAAAACTATTTTACCTGAGATGTCTAGGTTATAAACACTTTACTAACCTCACACCTCACACGCATGCTCATAAAGCCGAGTTAACTTTACTCAAGTACCAGATAGTCCCAAGGTAGGAGGAGTTCCGTCAATTCAAGTTCCTCCAACCTTTTCAACCTTAGACAGGATTTCACCGGGTGAGTTTCTCATAACATTAGCATTTACGAGATATCGACCTATTCATCTAATGAACCAGACCGAATCGTTTAACCCTAAATAAGCATGCTTTTTTTCTTTGTTATAGATTTTAAAAGTCTATGTCAATTTTACATCACATGCAAAAACTTAGACTCACTATCTCACCCACCTCGATATATCGAGGTATGAGGAACTTCGTTCTTCCCCCAAATCGACGAAATCTCGTCAAAATTTCTGAAATCTCGTGGAGAATCAAAACTTCACCAAATAAAATTTAACTTAAAGCCCCATGCAAAGAAAGCCCATTTTGTTTTAGCCAATACACAAGCTCAAGATACTAAAAAAAATTAAAGTGGAAGTAAGTATTTATAGAGAAGTTTGGATCCTACTCTCTCAAATCCACCGATGTCGGACAAGCCAAAATTGAAAGTTCCCCTTTTTTCACACGTTTTGCTCCTACTCTCTTCAATCAAAATTCATCGATGTGGGACGACAAGCAAAAATTGAAAGTTCTCCTTTTCACACTTCTAATTTTTTTTTTTTTATCAATTTCAACACGATTATATTTTTTTCAACTTCTCTATTCTCTCCCTCTACCGTCCACAAATTTCATCAATTAATTAAAATTGATTTTTTTTTTCAATTTTATGTCATATTGTTTAAGATATATATTGTAAATATAATTAATAAATTATTGTCTTATCAACTTACAATAATATTCATATTAACTAATACATAAATTTCCAATCATATTTTCATATTTCCTATAGTTTTGTTCGGCTTTTGTCGATTTTGAAAATTTCAAGACATTTTCATACAAAAAATTGAATGGTTAAAATGATCAATTATAGTATAAATAAGTCACAAAGGTTTCATGAGATAATTCAAACGATTTTGATCAATTTCTATATTTTCTAAAAAATTGCTCGCATCGATTTTTCCATTGACATTTTCATCTAAATATTGTCTTAATTTTTAAGGATGGTGATTAAAAATGATCCATTATAGTCTAATTAAGTCTCAATCAAAGTTTTATTGACTAATTCAAATAATTCTCATCAATTTCCATCAACTTCCGTCAGTTTCCATAAAGTTTTCCGGAATGTCCACCGACATTTCCATTTCCATCAACATTTCTGTAAAATTTGGACCTCGATATTTCCATCGACATCGACATTTTAATCCTTGACTACAGCAAACATCTACATGCTTCTCAAACATGCTTCACTAAGACATGACAAGTTGAAAGTTTAACTTTATAATCAATATAACACTTATATCAATTATACTCTAAACATACAACCCCTAATTCATAAATTAATATAACACTTATATCAATTCTCGTGAATTAAGCATGCATCCTATACATTATAACACTTATAACATACAATATGCATAAAACCAGGGCAACCTATGTTGTATGTTTAATTTCATAATTAATATAACACTTATATCAATTACTCTATTAAACTATCAACATCTAATTCATGAATTAATATAACTTTTATATCAATACTCATGAATTCCTAAATATGCATACTATATATTATAACACTTATAACATATTTTCGATGCATGAAACTGTTGGGTTTTATGTCCTAAAACTCGTGGTTTGTAAACTGAATGTATATTTTATTTTGCAATAAAATTGTTATTGAATTTATTCAGTAAAGTTGTTATTGAATAAAGTGAAATGTGTTTTCTTATACCCAAACTCCAATAAACAAAGAACCCATGGCTATAGGTTGTATACTTGAACTTCATGTGTGACATGATTATGGATCAAGTTCAAGTAATAGCCAGAACGGTCTATAGTATAGGGATAAGGCTGGGTACCTTATCCTGAGGACACTATTGGACGCGACCCGCTTTGCATAGTACAAACGATGTGCTCCGAAATCGTTCATGTGGAGACATGCAGGTGGGGGCGTCCTGTGCAATAAGTTTGCATAAGACTGAATCGCGAAACAAGTAGCTCTTTCTTTATAACTTCATTTACTGTAAAGACCGACTTTTTCATATGATGACCTAGGTAACTCGACCTGAATCCTGAGCACACTATGAACTCCTGTTTATTCGGGCTTATCCTTTGACTTGTATGGGTGAGAGTGGCCCGAGATCGCCGACTCAATAAGCCTACCATCTTGGGGATAAGACCAGGTAGGTAGCTGAGAACATAGTCCTGCGAGATGGAATTCACTCCTACCCACCTTGAGGGATTAGTAGAGAGGTTGTTCCCTTAAGTGCTGACTACGGGTCTTGAACTAGGGATCCCACCCTCTCATTGGCCCGAGAGGGACTTGGTATAGTGATGAGATCACATACGAATCGGTTTGGTGGTTGGACCACAAACCAATAGTTCATTAGAGGATCAGTGGGACTTAAGGAACAAGTTGTAATTACGGGGTAAAACGGTTATTTTGACCCAGTTGTAATTACGAACGACCTGTGAAGGATCGACTTACTGATGATGGTTATATCAAGAGGACAAAAATATATCTACGGTGAGGAGAGTGCAACCCTTGGACTTTAGTGGAGTCTCCGGAGGTTAACGAATGTTGGTTAGCTTGGCTAAAGATTTTGGCCGGTTAATCTCGTATCGTTGGAGCTCATAATCTGTAGGTCCTTTAGATTCTCCTGGCTAGCTCGGATTAAGCTGTGTAACAATATGAGAGAAAAATAATTTGAATTTATTCAAATTTATTTTTGGAAGAATGATGGACATAATTAAATTTGATTTAAATATGGGATCGGTCTAAAACATGAATAGGGATTCATGTGTGATGATTCGGTTTAAGAAATCGGGATTAGTCTCATTATTTAATTAATATTTGATATTGAATTAAATAATAATATTAATTAATTTAAAAGTTTAATTAATTAAATTTTATTTTGTTTATTAAAATTAATTATGAATCAATTTTTAAATGACAAAATATTACAAGTGGGATTATCCAAGTTGAGTGGGTTTATCCAAGTTGTGAAGTGGATTGTGAATCACCAACCACGTGCATAAACTCATCAATTGTGGAACACTTGTGTGAAGACTAATTCATCCATTTTTTAGGTGTCATGCTAAGCAAAGAGTTTGTTGCATGTGAATGGCCTATAAATTGGATGGAGTTCAAATGGTTTGAGTTTCATGATGTTTGAGTTTTGTTGGAAGCTTTGATTGTGTGACAATTCTCCTTCAAAACTCTCATCACAAAGATCTCTTCTCCATCCATCTCTTCTTCTTCTTTTTCTTTCATAAAGGAGTCACACCACTCTGTTGCTCGGCCCGAGGATAGCGGGACTACCGGAGGTGGTCCTCGAAGTGTTCGAGAGAAGGTTCGAGGTGTTCGTGAGAAGATTCAAGCATCGGGATTAGAAGTTTTTAGAACTACAAGAGGTATGTGTTCTAATTTCTTTAATTTCTAAGTTTTGAGCATGTTTCTAGTTTAGCTAAATTGATGAAATTAGAGTGTCAATGATCTGACTCTCGCTTCCGCTGCGCTACATGCGCTCCTTCAGGAACATGCTTCCTACGGTGAGATTTTAAATCTATATGGCATACTTTATGCACATACAAACATGGATTTAATTAAAACATACATACGCAATACATAATTAATTAAACACACTAAAGTGGACCGGTTTTGGCATCAAGCAAGCAATAACTATTTTATTACAAGCTTGAACAACAAGCTAAGTCTTGAGCGGACTTCAAACTCTTCGTACCGCCTTGGACAAGCTTGCTCCCCCGAACGCTTCGGTCAAATTCTCTTCAAGCTTCTCTTTGAACCGCCCAGAACGAGTTTGAACTAACACCGAACACTTCGGCGAGCTCAAAACTCGAGCTTCTTTCACAAATAAACCTATATGGATTCTAATGACTCTAAAAGAATACAGACTCTTCAGCACACATTAAAGCCCATACATTCTCGGGCAAATACAAATAATGAAATTAAAAATGAAACAATGCCGAAACCGATAAACAATTTAGACGTCCATTCAGAAACAATTTCTATATTAAAATACCCACCAAGCTTAAATTGATGCAAATTGAGTTGATCAAAAAACACTCTGATACCAATTGATGGAGCGTAGAACGCTGCGGAAGCGATTTTGGATCGTTGATACTCTAATTTCATCAATTTAACAAAATAGAAACATGCTCAAACAACGAAAATAAGAAAAATTAGAAAACATACCCTTGTAGTTTTAATTTTCTTCAAATTTTGTCGCTCGTTCCTCGTCATGAACTCTTCGGGCCTCTTCTCACGAATGCCTCGAGGACCACCTCCGGTAGTCCCGCTATCATCGTCGCCGTGCAACGGAGTTGTGGGACTCCGTTTGAAAGAAAAAAGAAACAAATGAAAGGAGATGGAAACAGAGGAGGGAGATCTGATAGCTTGAGTTACTAAAGAACTCAAGAAAAAAAAATAAGTTTTCAAAACTTCAAAACACAGGACTTAAGTTTTTCAAATTCTCATGAATTATGAATACCCATTTTTCCACCCACCAAACATATATATATATATATATTATTTTTAAATAAAATTAATTCTCAATTAATTTTAAATAATAATAAATATTTTATTTATTAAACATTTTAATAAATAAAAAGTATTTTATTTTATTAATTAATTAATATTATTTAATTCAATATCAAATATTAATATTAATAATATGGCTAAACCCGGTTTTCCGAAAATCGGTTTTTTCACATGAATCTTATTCATGTTTTAGACCATTTTCATATTTAAATCATATTTAAATATGTCCATCATCCTTCCAAAAACCGAATTTGAACAATTCAAATTCTTTTTATTTTTCTCTTATATTGTTGCACGACGTTATCTGAGCTAGCCAGGAGAACCTAAAGGACCTACAGATCATGAGCTCCAACGATACAAGATTATCCAGTCAAAACTCTTTTAACCGAACTAATCAACATTCGTTAACCCCGGAGATTCCACTATAGTCCGAGGGTTGCACTCTCCCCACTGTAGATATATTATGTCCTCTTGATATAACCGTCATGGGCAAGTCGACCCTTCACAGGTTGTTCGTAATCACAGTCGGGTCATTTATATCGTTTAACCCATGCATTACTTCTTGTTCCTTAAGTACCACTGACATCTCTAATGAACAATAGATCAGTGGTCCTACCACAAGATCGGAAACCCTCTCGGATTAGGAGAGGGTGACCGCTCATTGTTCAAGCTCTAGAGTCAGCTATTAAGGGAACAACCTATCTACTAACCCTGAAGAGCGGGTTAGGAGTGAATTCCATCTTGTTGTACTATGTCCCCAGCCACATATTCGAGTTTATCCCCAAGATGGTAGGAATATTGAGTCGGCGCTAATGGGTCACTCTCATCTGGGCAAGTCAAAGGATACTCTCGAATAAATATGAGTTCATAGCAAGCTCAGGATTAAGATCGAGTTACCTAGGTCATCATATGAAAAAGTCGGTCTCTTCAGTAAACGGTGTTATAAAGAGAGAGCGACTTGATTTTGCGGTTCAGTCTTATGCAAACTCATTGCATAGGACGCCCTCGCTCGCACATCTCAATGTGAAACGATTCGGATCACATCGTTTTGTACTATACAAAGCGAGCTGCATCCAATAGTGTTATCAGGATAAGGTACCCAGCCTTATCAGTATACTATAGACCATTTTGACTGTCTACTTGAGCCTGATTCACATTCATGTCATACATGAAGCTCAAGTACTCAACCTTCGCCATGGGTGTTGGTCATTGGTATAGGATAAACTAAACACGTTTCACTTTATTCCATAAACTCTTTTACTGAGTAAAACTTAATAACTCATTATTAATAAATAGAGAACTTACAAACACAACTTTTTACAAACTACGAGTTTTAGGACATAAAACCCAACAGGCGCGCGCTGTCTTGCGACAATAAAAATATATCTTTCTCATTTAGGTCATTCTTAAGTCCAATTTTTGTAAAATTTACCTTAAATTATCTTTCTCATTTAGAGCTATTAGTTTTATTCAGTAAAAGAGTTTACTGGAATAAAGTGAAACATGTTTAGGTTAACATATACCAATTACCAACATCCATGGTTGAATATGAGTACTTGAGCATCATGTACGACATGATTGTGGATCAGGCTCAAGTAGTCAGTCAAAACGGTCTATAGTATACGGATGAGGCTGGGTACCTTATCATGGTAACACTATTGGATGCGACTCACTTTGTATTGTACAAAACGATGTGATCCGAATCGTTTCACATGGAGATGTGCGGGTGAGAGCATCCTGTGCAAAGAGTTTGCATAAGACCGAACTGCGAAATATGTCGCTCTCTCTTTATAACATCGTTTACTGATGAGGCCGACATTTTCATTTGATGGCCTAGGTAACTCGATCTCAATCCTGAGATCGCTATGAACTCCTGCATATTCGAAAGTATCCTTTGACTTGCACGGGTGAGAGTTGCCCATTAGCGCCGACTCAATAAGCCTACCATCTTGGGGATAAAGTCGAATAGGTAGCTGGGGACATAGTACAGCAAGATTGGAGTTCACTCCTAACCCGTTCTTCAGGGTTAGTAGATAGGTTGTTCCCTTAATAGTTGACTCCGGGGCTTGAACAATTAGAGCTCACACTCTCATGAGATGAGAGGGTTAATTGATCTGTTGGTTGGACCACAAATCTATTGTTCATTAGAGGTGTCAGTGGAAAGGCGAAAGACCGGTTGCATTGTCTCCCATCTGGATCCGTCACGACGATGAGCAGATTGAAAGGGTTGTTTCTAGAAAAGTACTTCTCTACCTCAAAGGTCACCGCCATCAGAAAGCAAATTTATGGGATCACTTAGGAAGCTGAGGAGAATTTACATGAGTATTGGGAGAGGTATAACCGACTGTGTCAGAGCCATCCAAACCATGAGATAGTTGAGCAGCTTCTTGTTCAGTAATTTTATGAGGGCTTGCTTCAGCGTGATCAACAACTGATTGGCGCTGCCAGTGGTGGATCTCTCCTGGATAAGACTCCCGTGGAAGCCAGGATTTTGATTTCTAATATGGTCGGGAATCTTCAGCAGTATGGCAGCAGAGGAAGTAATCAAGCCAATTTGTCAAAAGAGCTGAACGAGATGAAAGCCCAAATGTCTGAGTTGCATGAAGTGGTTCTGCAATTGGCAAGAGATTCGTCACGAGCTCGAGTTTCCACCTCAGGACAAACTGTCGAAGAGATGATGAAAGCCTTCGTGGCATCAAGTTGTAAATTTCACGATGAGACCCGAAACAAGACTGCCACCTATGGAGTTTACCTGGAAACTCTGGCCAATGCAGTGATGAAGTTAAGGGAAAGGATTAGTAAAGTGGAGGATCAATGTTCATGGAAACCACCCCAGCAGACGGTGGCGAGCACTTGTGAGCAAGTGTGCGCCATGACCTTGAGAAGCGGGAAGGAAATTCCTTCTAATACTACGCCGGTGGTGGATGATCTGGTTGTAGAACCTGAACCGAGGAGAAGGGAGTACGTGCCTAGAGCTCCTTTCCCAAGCAGATTGATGAGGCCTGCTGTTACCTCTCCAAATGAGAGTTATTTAGGTCTATATTTGCTTAATATTCATTAAGTCTTTTGAACATTTCAGCTAGTAGTGAGAATAATATGTGTTTAATAGTGACATTTTGTGAAATGGTATGAATTCAAGGCTTATGTGAAAAAGTTGAGCATAAGTGTGTAAATTGGTGAAAAAATGTCTAATTAATGCCTTGCAGATGTATTGCTGAAGTTTTGCGAGGAACACAATGGGATCAGAAGAACCACAACCGAAAACAGAGCATTGTGATCGCAACGCAATCGCAATACTGGTATTTGTTGCTGCGTTTTTCAAGCCGTCGGCCTTCCTGCACCTGCCACGTGTGAGGTTGTTACCTCGAATTGGATGGAGATCCGCAGCCTATGGCGACCTCTGAAGGCTATATAAAGAGAGTTAGATGAAGAAAGAAAACACAACTCGACGGTGAAGTGATTCGGCAAAGGCCAAATACCGCAGACGAGAATTCGCTCTCCCGTTTGTTGGATCGAAGAAACAAAGGTTCTCTTGGCGTCTGCAATTCAAGAGGAAGAAGAGAAGATCCATCTTCTCTTCTGATTGAATTCCCTTCCCAAGCCGAGCCATTCTTCTCCTTCAACCGAGGCGGATCACGGACGATCGGACCTTCACTCATCTACTGCTTTCTTTAATTGCTGTTTCGAATTAGCTACTGCTTTTCTTTAGTTTCTATGTTCGGTCCATCTACTGCTTCGCTTTAATTATTGCTTTCAGAACGAATCGTGCTTTGCTATTTGAATTATTATTGGATTTGCTTTTATGAGTAATCAATTAGTTTTGTTGAGTTCTTCTGTTTCTTATAATTAATCAATTAGTTTTGTTGAGTTCTATTCATGAGTAATCAATTAGTTTTGTTAAGTTCTTCTAAAACCATGAGTAGCTAGGTTTATAAAGGTTTGTTAGGATGAATCTGTAGGACACAGCTATGTGAATTCAGCATGTAAATGAGCATGAGTGCATTGAATGAATGTGAACTTCATCCCATGGACATTTTCGACCGGCCATCCATTTTGTTCTAAAGAATTCATAACCTCTGGAAGGAGTAAGAATTCAGAGTCGTTCATTCATGTTAGCCTTTCATGGTAACCAGAGAGTGATCTAGGAATAGGTGTTCTCCTAGCACGTTTAATCGCATGCAGTCATAAATAGGTTCTTAGCCTTACTTGGATATGAGTAACTTATGAATCTAATGCATATAATCGAAAGATGTATGAGATCTAGCTGAATACGATGCATGTAATGTTTGTTCACTGCTGAATGATCATAGTTTATGCCTATGGAGGATTCTTAGCCAACCTTGTTGTTTTATCTTAAGATTTTATTCATTGCGAGTTTATTGCGAAAGTATTGCGACAGCCGCAATCGTATTCTTCTATTCTGTGAGTTAGTTAGCTTGTTCTCTTGGACTTACGTAGATTCTATTAGTCTGTTAATCTCTTGCTAGCCTATTGCGAAGGTATTGTGAGTCCCGCAATACCAGTTTTCAATATATTGTAGTCTCTTTAGTTATTTTGCATTACTATAACTTTGTGTTTTCCTTGTGTCCTTTACAATTTTGTGACTCAAACCAAAATCCATTCATTATTGGTTACCTTAACTAATTTAACACACATAAAATCGGTATTCACTCAACTTAGTCTCTGTGGGAAATCGATATAAAACATACTTATCACTTGCTGCATACCATGTATACTTGCATGATCTGAGTGTTCTTCGCAACCAATTTACATACACACTGAGCACGCAACAAGTTTTTGGCGCCGCTGCCGGGGACTCTGTTGAGTCAAAACGATTTGTGTTATTTTAGAAAGAACTTAAATGGTTGGAGCTAATCTTTTGTGTCCATTTTGCAGGTACTAACATCACTGGTTTATGAATGAGTTTCCAAACTACAATCTCGAGTTTGATCCCGAGCCTGAAAGAACTCTAAGGAACAGCAATAGAAGTAGAAGGGAAGTTGCACGCCGTTTGAATCAGCAAAATCAACCTGTATTTCAGCACATTGCTGACCACACAGAGTCAGTGCAATCTAAACCACAACAAGCTGAAATGGATTGACCAGAAGAAGCACCAAACCGAGCACTTAACACTCCCAATCCCATTGATATTGCGAATGATAAGGACAGTGCTATACTATCCTACCTTGTACCTATGCCTGAGGAGCTCAATCCGAGCATCATACGTCCAGAAATCACAGCCCACTCATTTGAACTGAAACCTGTAATGTTTCAGATGCTGTCAACAGTTGGCCAATTCTTCGGTGCTGAGAATGAAGACCTCCACAACCACTTGAGGAACTTCCTGGGAGTGAGTGACACCTTTGTCATTCCAGGAGTGTCTCAAGAGGCTTTGCGGCTGTATCTATTCCCATACTCGTTGAGAGACAAAGCCAAGACATGGTTAAATTCCTTTCCATCCGGATCAATTGTCAATTGGACAGACTTAGCTGAGAAGTTTCTGGTGAAGTATTTTCCCCCAGATAGGAACTCAAATTTTCGTGACGACATCATCAAATTTAAACAAGCTGAGAATGAATCTCTGTATGAAGCCTGGACCAGATTCAAGGATCTGCTACTCAAATGTCCACACCATGGCATCCCATGGTGTATCCAGATTGAAGTGTTCTTCAAAGGATGTAACCCCAGCACGAGGCAAGTTCTGAATTCCTCAGCTGAAGGATTTATGCTGTCAAAGAGCTATAATGAGGCTTATGAAATTTTGGAAAAAATTTCAACTTCGCACTGCCGATGGTCAGATGATCCTGTGGAACCAAATAGAAGGAAGGCTCATGACATGGATGCACTCAGTGCAATGAGCAACCAGATAAATGCTCTGACAAACCTGATGAAGCAAATGGCTCAGACCAACATCCCACAAAATGCCAATACAGTGGCATCTGCTTCAACAAGCACAGCAGTGGCTAATCAATTAGATGCACTCGTGTGTGGATTCTGTGGAGAAGGGCATGTGTATGACTATTGCCCTGCGAATCCAGCTTCTGTGTGTTATGTTGGAAGTCAGCAACAACCAAGGAATAATCCTTATTCCAATACATATAACCCTGGCTGGAGAAACCACCCTAATTTCTCTTGGAGTGGACAACAAGGCACCAGCCAGATGCAAAACCAAACAAGACCAAGTGGACCACCTGGGTTCACTCAACATCAGCCAAGTAATCAACCTCCATACCAAAAACAATATGTCAATGTTGCGTGCTCAATGTGTTAAAATAAACAAGCAATAAGATAGAGAGAGCACTCAGAACATGCAAGCATACATGATCTTATAGCAAGTAGTAAGTATTTTTTCATTCGTTTTCCCACAGAGATTTATTATAAGCTACTAGTGAAGTGTAAAGTTAAGAAAGAAAGGGTGAATTTGATGGGGTAGAATTGGTTTTAAATTGTCTAATTCCTACTGAATACGAAGAGGGTAGCAACATAAACAAGTGCAAGTCAAAGTTAAACTCAAATGAAAAGAGACGAGATTAATAAATGAAGGAGCAAACAACTAAACAGAATTGTAAACGTAGCAGAATTGCGGAAACAGCAATTCTACCGCAATTTTAAGAACAGCGAAAGTGTATAAAATGGAGAAACAAGGGCTACTAACGACTCCTCTATAGGCATTTTCTCACGATTCTCAAGCATTGAATCAACTCTCTATGCATCAAACTCACTCAATCTCATGTATCGTCCGATTCCATGCATTAGATTCTTTAGTTTACTCATGTCCAAGTAAGGTCTTAAGCATCTTGTTAAAGCAGAAAGTTATGGTTTGTACTAGGAAAACGCCTATTCCTAGGTCGTTTTCTGGCTACCTTGAAAGGCTAGCATGAGTGTATGACTCTGAACTCTTACTCCTTCCAGAGGTTAGGAGTTCTTTGGACAAAATGGATGGCCAATCGAAATTGCCCGTGGGATGAAGCTTACATACAATCAATGCTTCGAGAGCTATCCTACATACTTGGTTCACGTTTTTTAGCCTATAGTATTGTCATTAGCATGCCCCTATGTGACTTAGTTACTCAAGGATATAGAGAGAACAGAAAGAAGAGATAAAACAGACATGCTTAGAAGAGAAATAAGCTGAAAACAGCATGGTAAGACAGTGAGTTGCAAAGATAGGAAATTGAGAAATGAAGAACTAGGCTTTGATTACTTGATTGTTTGAATGAACAAAAGAGAAACTTAAAGTAACTAACAGAAAGACAGAACACAACGAAATGAACTGATCTAACTACTAGAAAGGAAAACAGCAACAATACAAAGCTGGAAAATGGAAATAAAGAGCAGAAAGCAGTAAAACAAGCTCGAACGCCTCGTCGCAACTGCCTCGGCTGAAGGATGAGAAAGATCAGCCTTGTTTGGATGAATCCAATCGAGAGAGAAGACGAATCTTCTCTCCTTCCTATCAGATTATCAACTCCAAGCAGCTAAGCTTCGCAAACCAACAGACGGCAAAGAGAAACAGGAGAAAAGATGGAGCTGCGAGAAGACTTCTACGCTTTCGGATGATGGTTGAACCCTCGACTTTGACCCCCTTTTATAGCAATCTGCAGGTGCGTTTGGGCCAAGGAGAACCATCAATCTTCAACGTCGTACTTCAAAATGGATGGAGGAGAAAGAACGAATCCCTGAAATAACGGAAATTAACAGAAAAAGATCAGTCAACTTACGGTTTTCACTTGAAACATTGCGGTTTCAGCAATGTTTCCGCAATGCTGTCGCAATGTAGTTTTTTCATTCTTTTACTTCGGTTTTCAATCCTTTTCTTTCCTTTTGCACACAAGTCCTAATTTAGCTACCTTCTTTTAATTCTCACAAATAAGCATAGGTTTAAGCTAAATCCTATCAAGAACACCTAAGAGTGTGCATCTTTCTAAGCTAAATAAATCCTAAATAAGTCACTTTTGGAGACATAACACACCCCCAAACTTAAGGTTTTGCTCGTCCTCGAGCAAACTAAGGACTTACTTAGGTTGTTGTTTCACCTTCTTTAACCACTTACTGATTCCCCTATATCCCTATCTATAGCAGTGCTGTCCTGTGACACACTTCTAAGTTTAAAACTATCCTCTTATCTAGCTTCTTCTGACTTCGCATGCCTAATACTCCTACTGTTTTATTAACTCCCTACAACTGATCTACTTGCTTTTGTCATATCATGCCACTATCCCTAAGGTTTCAAATTCTACCTAGCTTTACCCCAGACTCAGTACATGCTTCTAGTTTTTACTTTTGAGCTACCTAGGATTCCTTAGAGTCATGCCAGTCTTAGTATTAACAGTGACAGTAGTACTTTAAGAGAACAACCTAAACCCTGGCATCACTACATTGGACATACATTCATCTCCCTAAACAACCCTACAAGCTACAACTTTGTGCTTAGCTAATTGAGGATCAGAGTTCTTTTTATCAGGACATCTAAGCCACAAAGTTGCAACTCCTAGGTATACATTCTTCTTCCCTACTTTTTCCTTTTTTCTTTCTTTCTTAGGTGGAGCCTTTCCTTTGGTTGCCTTTTGATGCAATGCCACTTGTGGGTTACACACTTGGCACTGATTACTTAGCAACCTAAGAGAGACTCCCCTCTTTATTCTATTTTTCATTTTTTTTTTTTTTCAGTTCATCATTTTTGTCAAGGAGAAGAAGAATGCTTATGCTTTTAAGGGAGAGAGGAATGTTCCTAGGCCTAGGGTGGCCTCCCCCAAACTTAAACTACTCATTGTCCCCAATGAGTGTCTGAGGTGGCACACCCCCAAACTTGTCCTAGAAGCATCTAGTCTAAGGTAAAACAAAGAGAATCTAAAAGCCCTAGGCATAGACAGAACATGCTAAAAGTAATTATCACAGCAGCAGAATTTTGAAAAAAACAGGCAGGCAAGGACTGAAAGCTATGCATGTTGAGCACTGTTTAGAGGCTAATTTAAACTATCAAAGGGTGTCCAATGACACTCATCCAACATGCTTTTAGATAAGCTATATAAGGCAAGCATGCAAGCAGCAAAAGAAAGAATTTAAACAGATCACAGCCTAGCTAAGCAATCAGTCAAAAACATGCATTTACTAATAAAAATTGCGGTATCCGCAATTATTTCGCAATAGATACAGGGCAGATATAACAGTGATTAAGGCCCCTACGCATGCTTTTTCCAGTCATTCAAGCTCTTTAAAAATGAAACTAAACTAATCTACCTAATCAGCTATCATCAGACTACACTAAACAATTGAAAAACTTAAAACTAAGCAACTAAAACAAATCAAAATATTAACTAAAAACAGCATAATTCACACGGTTCACAAAAAGCAGTTTGATGTTTTTTTTTTATTGTAAGGGAACATCAATACTCCCTTGAGTGCAATTCAAACTAGCACTCAGATGTCTTCATCCTCATCAGGCCCTCGTGGTCGTGGAGGCACCCATGGAGACAGTAGGTTCGTGGGAAAGTCAGGGAAGATGCATCCCAGTTGGTCAGCAACTTCCTTGTCCCTTGCCTGTGCGTATGTGGCTGATAGCTCCATTTTGGAGCTATAATTATGTCCCTAATTCACGTTTATTATTGGCTTAATCTTGCTTTTATGTAATTATTGTAGGTGTTCTCGGTGCTTCGCTCTCGAGAGCGTTTCGGCGCGTTTCGGAGCTTAATATCGCGATTTAAAGGCATAAGAACGCTTCCCGGGAAGATCCATGCAAAGAGATGAAGTTTGGGCGCTTTGGGGAAATTGAAGGCGAAATTCCATGCAAAAACTCGAGAGCTAGCGTCGAGCGACAGCGTCGCGACGCTAGCTCGACGCTGCCCAGCGTCGAGACGCTGCCTTAGCGTCTCGACGCTCCGAAGTCTGAAGCGCTGAATTGAAGAAAAAACCCGAGAGCAAGCGTCGAGTGATAGCGTCTCGACGCTAGCTCGACGCCGCACAAGCGTCTCGACGCTGTGCGAGCGTCTCGACGCCACCCCGAGCGCGCGCGCGGATTATTTAGGGCGCAGCGTCGAGACGCTGCCCTAGCGTCTCGACGCTACGACGGACTACTTAACATTTTTGTCCGATTTTAGCCGCCATTATCATCTTCCACCTCGAGCTCCGCGCCTGATTTGACGTCCAGCAGCTGTTTTCCACCATGAGAGGGGCTAGGAAGCTCGATTTGAAGCCGTCCCACACCACACAAGTCATGAGTGAGTAGATTTACCGTTTTTGGCTCGGGATTGTAGGGATGAATGTAGTAAGGACTCTTGGTGAGGTTGTAGGATTAAAATTCTGAATTGGTTGGATTTTTATTGAATTGAATTCTATTTCTTTGCCTAATCTATGAGCATGTTTGAATGATTTAGGACTAGGCACCCTTGATTTTGAGCATGTCCATTAGTTAAAGGATTTGATGCCGTGCCTCTCGTTTCCGCCAAGTAACAAGGAATTGTGGCTCCTTGAGCGTATTGGCGTCCTTACGCTCTTGATGTTCATTCTTCCCGAATTAGAATTCCAAATCGACATACTAATTTCGCGTCCAAATTAGATAGTCGTCACGGTTAGCTTGTTGCTACCGTTCGGTCTTGGGAGAGCGTTGGCCGCCAATGTCCGAACGGTATGCTTGATTAACATAATTAATTATGATTAATTAAATCCATGGAGCATGTCCGGGTTATTTATTAATTTTGGACGAGCCGTGCATTCGTTAAAATTACTTAACCATTACACGCGTCAATCTATGATCCAAGAGGTTTGCTAGATTTATTCCCGATCGTCCCGAGTCGGAAACTCCGTTAGCTAAATTTTCTATTTGCTTTGTTCCAATTTAGTCACGTAAAACCAACAATTCCCCCTTATTTGGTCTATAGTAATTGTTTGCAAATTTAATTAAGATTAAGTCAAAGTACCTTAATTCCCTGTGGATCGACCCCGTTACTACTATTCTACAAATAGTTTAGTGATTTCGGGCATTTATAAATTTATTTTGGCGGGTCTCGACAACCCGATGATTGGCGATAGTTCAATAATATCGTTACCAAAATTGGCGCCGTTGCCGGGGAACTAAGTGTAATTCGGCCTGATTTAAATTTGATTTGTAAACTTTTAATTTTTACTTTAAAAAAAAAAAAAAAAATTCTGTTATTTCTTTTATTATTTGCAATTTTGATCTGTTTGTTTAAGTGTGCTAGAAGTGCCAAATTTTTATTGAGAAAATGGAGATTGATGATGAGATTGGAGTCCCAAAAACGCTCAGACAATGGACATCATTTGCTATGGGCCACCAACCTTCTTGTATTTCCTACCCGGAAATTTCAGGTGAGTTTGTGCTTAAATCTGGTGTGATTAACCTTTTACCCTCTTTTTGTGGTGAAGCAGAAGAAGATCCTTACAAACATCTCAAGGAGTTTCAAATGGTAAGCTCCGCGATGAAGCCTGGCGACATAACAAAAGATCAGCTCTACCTGAGAGCTTTTCCATTCACCCTGAAAGGTGAAGCTCGAGATTGGCTGCATTATTTGCCATCGGGGACCATCTTTACTTGGGAGAAGTTGCAGAGTCTATTCTTGGAAAGGTATTTCCCTGCTTCAAAAGCCAGAGCCGTGAAAAAAGATATACGACAATTTGAGCAAGGAAAGGACGAGGCATTTTACGAGTGCTGGGAGAGGTTCATTAAACTCTGTGAAAAATGTCCGAACCACTTGATAGCGGAAGTCTCGCTTATCGAATGCTTCTATGATGGGTTGCTCACGCATGACCGCCAGATGCTTGATGCGGCAAGTGGAGGAGTCCTTTGGGAGAAAACGCCTGCGGAAGCTCGTCAGTTGATCTCCAACATAGCTGAGAACCGTCGCCAGTACGGAGGAAGAAACGAGCATTCTAAGATGTCTTCCGACATAGAAGTGCTCAAAGAACAAGTGTCTCAGGTATTTGGTTTAGTTCATACGATGCAAGAAAAATCATCTCAGGATGTTTCTTCTATTTCAGGTAAAGCCATTGAAAGCATGTTCAAATCGCTCATGGAAGCTAGCGATGAGACAAGATCGCAGATTAAGTCTCTAAGAGATGAATTCTCAGAGGTGAAGGAAAGAATGAGTAGAATTGAATCCAAAGCGGAAGGGGTTAGTGCGATAAACCTCAGAAGTGGTAAAGAAGTGCCATCTCAAACCACTCCCGTGAGTCCTCCATTTACTTCAGAGATATCTCCAGATAAGTGTTCTCAAGCACCCTCTGAAACTGTTGTAACGCCTCCTCCTATTATTTCTATGAAGTCTTACACTCCCGTTGCTCCTTTTCCTAGTAGGCTTGCAAGGCCATCTAAGGAGGCCGACGACGCGGATGTACTTGAGACGTTGAGGAAGGTTGGGATCAATATACCGCTACTTGATGCAATTCAGCAAATCCCGAGGTACGCTAAATTCCTTAAGGAGATGTGCACTATGAAGAGGAAGACTAAAAGCGCTGAGAGAGTCGTGGTAAGCAAGAATGTTTCTGCCCTGCTAACCCAAGGTATTCCAAGCAAATGCCAGGACCCAGGTATGTTCCTCTTGCCATGTACTATAGGGGATAGAGAAATCGAGCACGCTATGCTAGACTTAGGAGCTTCAATCAATGTTATGCCATACTCAGTCTACAAGAGCCTCGGTTTAGAAGGTATGCAGGAAACTAGTATAGTTATCCAGTTAGCTAATAGGTCTTCTATTCATCCTCTAGGGTTGATTGAGGACGTGTTAGTTAAGGTTAAGGATTTAATCTTCCCTGCTGATTTTTATGTGATAAATTTGGAAGAAAACACATCCACCACATCTGTTTTACTTGGTAGACCATTCATGAAAACCGCTAAAACGAAAATTAATGTGCATGATGGAACTTTGTCTGTTGAGTATGAAGGGGATGTGTTCGAATTTAATGTATTTGATGCCATGAAACAACGTGCTGATGTGCATTCTGTCTGTAAAATTGATCTGATAGATACTTTAGAACAAGAAGAATGCATGACTGTTGTTGATGGGGATGACCCACTCGTTTTTACTGAAATTGTTGGCGAAGTTGAAAGTAGTGTTCCCATATTGACTGATTTGTCTGAACAACCTACTTTTGCTTTAGAGACATGTGAAAAGCCAACTAAAATATTACCATCTCTTTTGCAGGCTCCCAAGTTGGAATTGAAGGAGTTGCCGGGTCATCTCAAGTACGTGTACTTGGGTGAGGTGGAGACACTTCCGGTAATTATTTCCAAGGAGCTCACATCGGAGCAAGAAGGCGAGTTGGTCGAGGTTTTGAAAAAGAACAAAAGAGCCATGGGATGGACATTGGCAGACTTGCACGGGTTGAGTCCAGTACTGTGCATGCACAAGATTCGGCTGGATGAGGGAGCAAAGCCATCCCGAGAGCCTCAGCGGAGACTGAACCCTGCAATGAAAGAGGTAGTGTTGTCTGAGATACACAAACTCCTGGATGCAGGTATTATCTTTCCCATTTCTGATAGCCAATGGGTTAGCCCTATTCATGTTGTACCTAAAAAGACGGGCATAACTGTTATTAGAAATGATAAGGGGGAGTTAGTACCTAAGAGAGTACAAAATGGGTGGAGAATGTGTATTGATTTTAGAAAACTGAATGACGTGACTAAGAAGGACCACTTTCCTATTCCCTTCATAGATCAAATGGTGGAGCGTTTAGCTGGGAAACCATTCTTCTGTTTTCTTGATGGTTTTTCTGGGTTTTATCAAATTCCCATAGCCCAGGAAGACCAAGAAAAGACTACTTTTACTTGTCCATTCGGAACTTACGCATATAGGAGAATGCCCTTTGGGCTTTGTAATGCTCCAGGGACTTTTCAGCGATGCATGATGAGCATATTTTCTGAATTTGTAGAAAAATGCATCGAAGTCTTTATGGATGATTTTACTGTATATGGAAGTTCATTTAAAGATTGCCTGTTTAACCTGTCTAGAGTCATGGAAAGATGCATCGAAACTAATCTTGTTTTAAATTTTGAAAAGTGTCATTTCATGGCCAATCAAGGCATAGTGTTGGGTCACGTTGTGTCTGCTAAGGGGATAGAGGTTGATAAAGCAAAAATTGATGTCATATCTGATTTACCTTACCCCACGAATCTTCGGGAAGTACGTTCTTTTCTTGGTCACGCAGGTTTTTACCGCAGGTTCATTAAAGACTTCTCGAAGATAGTGACTCCGATGACAAGCTTGCTGAAAAAGGATGTTCCATTCTGTTTTGACAAACAGTGCAAGCTTGCCTTCGATGTTCTGAAGAAGTGCTTGACCAACGCACCCATCATTCATCCACCGCAGTGGGGGACTGTTGCGTGCTCAATGAGTAAAGATAAATATGCGAAAGGGTAGAGAGAGCACTTAGAACATGCAAGCATACATGGTCTCACAGCAAGTAGTAAGTATATTTAATTCGTTTTTTCCACAGAGACTCATTTTTAGCTATTCGCGAAGTGTGATTGTTAAGAAAGATGGGATGAATTTGATGGGGTAAAATTGGTTTTTAATTATCTACTTTTTGCTGAATGTATAAAGGGATATAACATAAACAAATGCAAGTTGAAATTAGATGCAAAGGACAAGAGATGGAATTAATAAACGAGGAAGAAAACAGCTAAACAGAATGCAATTTAGCAGAATTGCGAGAACCGCAATTAATCCGCAATTAACTCAACAGCAAAAGTGTGTAAATGGGCGAATTAAGGGCTACTAATGACTATCCTATAGGCAGTTTATTACGATTATCAAGCTTTGGATCAACTCTCTGTACATCAAACTCACTCTATCTCAAGTATCGTCCGATTCCATGCATTAGAGTCTTAAGTTTACTCGACTTCAAAGTAAGGTCTCAAGCATCTTATTTAAGCAGGAGTGTTTAGTTTGTACTAGGGAAACGCCTATTCCTAGGCCGTTTCCTGATTACCATGAAAGGCTAGCATGATTATATGACTCTGAACTCTTACTCCTTCCAGAGGTTAGGAGTTCTTTGGACAAAATGGATGGCCAATCGAAATTGCCCGTGGGATGAAGCTTACATACAATCAATGTTCGAGTGTTAATCTGCCTACTTGATTCACGTTTTTTAGCCTATAGTTCTGTCATTAGCATGCCCCTAAGTGACTTAGCTACTCATGGATATATAGAGAACAGAAATGGTAGATAAGATAGACATGCTTAGAAGGGAAATGTGCTTAAAACAGTAAGCTAAACCCGTAGCAGAAGATGGGAAATGAGAAATGCAGAAATGAACTTTGATTACTGAAATTGTTTGTTGAACAGATAAAAGCTGTAAAGTAAATAGCAACAAGACAGAAAGCAACGAAATAAACTAATCTAGCTACTTAGGAAAAGAACAGCACGAAGCAGAATGTAAAACAGAAGAGAAAGACAGAAAAACAGTAAAGAATTGCTGGAAAGCTTCGTGGCAGTCGCCTCGAATGAAGGGGATGAAAGATCAGCCTTGCTTGGATGAATCCAATCGAGAGAGAAGAAGAATCTTCTCTCCTTCCTATCAGATTATCGATTCCAACAGCTGAGACTCTCACTCCAACAGACGGCAAAGGAAAACAGATGGAAATGGTGGACTGCGAGAAGACTTCTGCGCTTCGAGTGATGACTGAACCTCCGACTTTGACCCCCTTTTATAGTAGTTTGCAGGTGCGTTTGGGCCAAGGAGAACCATCAATCTTCAACGTCATATATCAGAATGGATGGAGGAGAAAGAACGAATCCCTGAAAAGTCGGATCTAAACAGAAAAAGATCAGCCAACTTACGGTTTTAACTTGAATAATTGCGGTCACCGCAATGTTTTCGCAATTCATTTGCAATGCTCATTTTTTCATTCTTTTCCTTCGGTTTTCAACCCTTTTTCTACCTATTGTGCATAAGTCCTAAATTAGCTACCTTCTTCTAATTCTCATATTAAAGCATAGGTTTAGGCTAAATGTTAACAAAAACACCTAAATGTGTACATCTTCTTAAGCTAAATGGGTCCTAAATAAGTCACTTTCAGAGACTTAACACACGCCCAAACTTAAGGCTTTGCTTGTCCTCAAGCATACTAAGGACTTACCTAGGCTGTTATTTTATCTTCTTTAACTACTTACCGACTCCCCTATATCCCTATCTCTAGCAGTGCTGTCCTGTGACACACTTCTAAGTTTAGACTAACCTCTTATCAAGCTTCTTCTGACTTTACCTGCCTACTATACCTGCTGTTTTTGTTAACCCCCTACTACTGATCTAACTACTTTTATGATATCATGCCATTATCCCTAAGGTTTCAAATTCTACCAAGCTTTACTCCAGACTCAGTACATGCTTCTAGCTTATTTTTAATGTGTCTAGGATTCCTTAGAGTCATGCCAGTCTTAGTATTAACAGTGACAGTGGTACTTTTAGAGAACAACCTAAACCCTGGCATCACTACATTGGATATACATTCATCTCCCTAGACAAACCTAAAAGCTACAACCTTGTGCTTAGCTCATTAAGGATCAGAGTTCTTTTTACATAGGACATCTAAGCCACAAGATTATAACTCCCAAGCATACATTCTTCTTCCCCTATTTCTCCTTTTTCCTTTTCTACTTAGGTGGAGTCTCTCCTTGGTTTGCCTTTTGATGCAATGCCACTTGTGGTTTACACACTTGGCACTGATTACTCAGCAACTTGAGAAAGACTCCCCTCTTTATTCTATTTTTCACTTTTTCTATTTATCAAAAAAAATTTTTTTTTTTAGGAGAAGAAGAATGCTTATGTCCTAAGGAAGAGAGGAATGTTCCTAGGCCTAGGGTGGCCTCCCCCAAACTTCAACTACTCATTGTCCCCAATGAGTGTCTGAGGTGGCACACCCCCAAACTATCCTAGAAGCATCTAGTCCAAAGTAAAACAAAGAGAATTTAAAAATCCTAGGCATAGGCAAAACATTCTAAAAGCAACTATCCCAGCAGCAGAAAATTTGAACATAACAGAAAGTTTTAAGGACTTATGGTTTATGCATGCTGAGCACTATTCAGAGGCAAATTTAAACTATCAAAGGGTGTCCTATGACACTCATCCAGCATGCTTCAAGATCAGCTATATAAGGTAGTCATGCTAGCAGCAAAAGATAGAATTTAACAGATCACAGCCTAACTAAACAGACAGTCCAAAACATGCAATCAGTCACAAAAATTGCGGGAACCGCAATTATTTCGCAATCCAATCCGGGCAGATTTAACATTGATTCAGGCCCCTAGCATGCTTTTTCCTGTTACTCATGCACCCTAAAAATAAAACTAAACTATCCTACCTATTCAGCTGACATCAGACTAGACTAAGCAAAAGAAAAAACATAAAACTAAACATTAAAAACAGATCAAAAGTTGAACACAAAACAGCATAATTCACAATATCCTATCAGAAAACAGAAAAATTGTTTTTTGTTCTAAGGGAACAGCAATACTCCCTTTAGTGCACTTCAAACCAGCACTCAATTCTCATCATCCTCATCTGGTTGCCTTGGTCGTGGGGGCACCCATGGAGTTAGGAGGTTGGTAGGGAAGTCCGGGAAGATGCATCCCAACTGGTCTGCAACTTCTTTGTCCCTCACCTGCGCATAGTTGGCCCATTGAGCCAATCTTCTCTGCATGTCCATTAAGCAGGCCATGGATAGGGACTGTTCAGCAGCCAGCCTATCCAACTTAAACTCCATATTCCCCTTTCTTCTCAGCCTCAGGTTCGCAGGCAGCTCCAAATGGCCTGTGTACGGCATCTGCTGCTCCAAGCGCTCGGTGGGGACTCCTGCAAGCAAACACAATTTTGTTATAGTGTTGGGGAAAAATAATGGCCCCTTACCTTTTCTGGCGCATTCAGCAATGGCAGCTGACATGATCTCCCCTACATTGACCGTGAGACCGCGCATGATGGCATAAACCAGCAGTGATCTACTCTGGTTGATTGTTGTCTCGTGGGTCACAGGGGACAGCTTTCTCCTCACAAAGGCAAACCAAACAGCTGCCTTTGCTGTCAGATTGGCACTCATTAAGGTGTGCCGACCATTGCGTGAGACAGTCCACGCTGCTTCAGGCTGGCCAATTGTGCGAATGGCCTCTTCCAGCACGGCCTCAGTCGGCTCATCAACTATCCGTGCATAATCTGTGTGAGTTTTGCCCTTGAGACCAAAGGCTTCATTGATGGCCTTGGCTGAGAAATCCACTTCCACCCCTCTGACCATAGATAGGCCATCCTCAGGGCTGAGCACATTGGCGTAGAAATCGTACACCATGCTCGTGTAGGCTGGATTAGGCGGTCTGCAGAATTCCTCCCAGCCATGGTTGAGCACTCCTGCGCGCAAGAACTGCGGCAGGTCAGCGAGTCGGTCGAGGAAACCTTTCTCGTGCAACAGGTCTCTCTTCCTCAACTCAGCACCCCTGGATTCAGCGTCAGACAAGACATACCTCACTGACTGAGGTTCGTCTTCAGGGTAGAGTTTAGCCTTCCCCTTGTCTGCTGGTTTGGATGATTCGGCAGCCTCCACCTTGAGGCGTTTGAGCGAAGGCTCAGTACTCTCTTTATCCGTTGATGGCACCTTCTTGGCCTTCTTTTTCTTCAACTTCTTGGCCTTAACAATCTTGGCCTTCTTCTTCTTCTTGAGCCTAGCCTTGACATTGATCTGCTGGAGGCATGCCCCCAACGTTTCTTCCATAGAATCGTCCTGCTGTGCAGGCTCGGCAGGGCTATCTTCCCTCATAGGAGAGAAGACTTCTTCTTCCCCAGCATCTCCACTGCCTTGCGTGGACTCCTGATAATCCCCATAAGGAAATTCCGGATCAGGCCGTGGAGAATGATGCTCTGCTGATGGTGTCTGCGCAGAACTCAGTGGCGAAGATTGCAGCTCAGGGCTCTGCGCTGCTGCAGGTGTCGGATCAGAACTCTGAGGTGCTGGAGACAACTCAGGGCTCTGTGCAGGCGGTGACGACTCTGCGCTTGGCACTGGTTCAGATGGGAGAGGGCTGCGCGCAGGTGATGCAGACGGCGACGAACCTTCTTTGGCTGACTCGTGGGAAGCACGATCAGTTTCTTGACTCTCCACAGAGGGAGTCTTTGCTGTGCTTGGTTCGGCGGCCGTCGTGACACTCCACCGGCGTTTCTTGGGCGCGCCCACTGGCTCAGATGGTCCAGCAGGGATCTCAGTGACCACCCTCCACTTCTTCCTACGAATGGGAAGCTTGGGAAGGGGACCGGTGCGAACGGCACCATCGTCTGCAAGGGCGAGAAGCGCTTCCCTCGCAGCCGCTTCAGCTGCGTCATCAGCCTTCTTCTTGGCTGCGGATCTTTCAGCACGTGTGGCCACCATTGCGGAGTCTTGAAGATCTTGAGAGAAGAATCAAAGATGGAGAGAATCGCTGAATTCTTGGAGAGCAAAGAGAGAGATAATCGTAACGATCGAGCAGCTTCCAACGGATATAAAGGCAACGGAAAAATCCCAACGGCTCTTTTTTGCGGATCCAGCAATTTTAGCGCAATTCTAGGGATATTATTTCATCAAAATCTCAATCTTTGATCGCCCGTATCTTTTATTTGGCTCAACCGTTTCTTGATTTTTAAAGTGGGATTTACTCTCCTTGATCCCCTCTTTCGAATCCTTGCAAAAACAAACAAAACAAACATTAAATACGCACTTAAAATTACACCACAAAACATACAAACGACAATCGGAAAAACAGAAAAAATAAACTAAGGCATTGGCCTTGACTAAACGAGCACAGTAACCACTCGTTCTCTCTCGTTCTTTTTGTCATGCTTCAGTCAAGAGGAAGGCCGAGAGAGTCTTCACATCTCCTTCCTCATAGTAGTGCTTCAACCTAGCACCATTGACCATAAATGGCTGGCCTTGCTGCAAGTTCTTTATCTCTATTGCACCATGAACAAAGACATTAGTAATAACAAATGGACCCGACCATCTAGACTTTAGTTTGCCTGGGAACAACTTTAATCGTGAGTTAAATAAGAGTACAAGTTGGCCTTTCCTAAAGTCTTTGACCCTAAGTCTACTGTCGTGCCATATTTTGGTCTTTTCTTTATACATTTTGGCATTCTCATAGGCCATATGCCTAAGCTCATCAAGTTCATGTAGCTGCAAAGATCTCAATGTCCCCGCATCCTTTACACAAAAATTTAATTCTTTCATGGCCCAAAATGCTTTATTTTCCAACTCAAGTGGTAAGTGACAAGCCTTGCCATATACCAACCTATAGGGAGACATACCTAGGGGTGTCTTATATGCTGTTCTATAAGCCCAAAGTGCATCCTCAAGCTTAAATGACCAGTCTTTCCTATTAGGTTTGACTACCTTCTCTAAGATGTTCTTTATCTCCCTATTGGAAATTTCAGCTTGTCCATTTGAGTGTGGGTGATAGGGAGTAGCTACTCTATGTCTAATGTTATATTTAGCCAATATCTTCTCCATAGCCTTATTAATGAAATGTGACCCCTCATCACTAATGATAGCACGAGGAGTCCCAAATCTAGTGAAAATGTGCCTATGCAAGAAGTTAGTGACTGTTTTAGCATCATTATTAGGACATGCTTTGGCTTCTACCCACTTGGACACGTAGTCCACTGCTACTAATATGTATAGGTTACCTGATGATGGAGGGAATGGTCCCATGAAATCAATGCCCCACACATCAAAGAGCTCCAACTCTAAGATGTAGGTGAGGGGCATCTCATCCTTGCGACTGAGATTACCTGTCCTTTGGCACTCATCACAGCTGTGGGCATAGTCGTGTGCGTCCTTGAAGATTGTTGGCCAGTAGTAGCCACTCTGAAATACCTTCGCAGCTGTCCTTTGGCCACCAAAGTGTCCACCATAAGGAGATGAGTGACAGTGCTGCAGCACAGACTTCGCTTCAGCAGCTGAAACACATTTCCTCAGTAAGCCATCAGCACAGGTTCTGTAAAGTGTGGGGTCATCCCAGATGAATTTCCTTGCTTCATTCAGGAACCGCTTCTTCTCTTGTCCTCCCTTGAACACTGGTAATACCTGTGATGCACGGAAGTTAGCAATGTCAGCGAACCACGGTTCCTCATCGTTATCACGATGAGCCAAAGCAAATACATGTTCATCTATAAAAGCATCAGAAATTGCGGTCTCCGCAATTTTTTCGCAATTGTGCTGCAATCGAGACAGGTGATCTGCAACCACATTTTCACAACCTTTCTTGTCCCGAATGTCCAAATCAAATTCCTGCAGCAATAACACCCATCTAATCAGTCTAGGCTTAGCATCAGCCTTTCTCATAAGATATTTTAAAGCAGAATGGTCAGTATATACAATGGTCCTAGTTCCTACAATATAGTTTCTAAATTTTTCACAAGCAAAGACTACAGCAAGCATCTCTTTCTCTGTAGTTGTATAATTACATTGAGTCTCATTCAAGGTCTTACTAGCATAATAGACAGGGTGTGTGAGCTTGTCAATCTTCTGTCCTAACATGACTCCTACAGCATAGTCACTGGCGTCACATAACATCTCAAATGGGAGATCCCAATTTGGTCCTACTATGATTGGTGCTGTGACTAGTGCTTCTTTAAGGGTTTTCCAAGCTACTACACATTCCTTAGAGAAGATAAAAGGTCTATTTAGCTCTAGAAGCTCGCACAGGGGCTTGGCTATCTTAGAAAAGTCCTTGATGAACCTTCTGTAGAAGCCAGCGTGTCCTAAGAAGCTTCTAATGGCTTTGACATTTTGGGGCTCTACCAACTTCTCTATGATCTCTATTTTTGCCCTATCCACTTCTACACCTGCCCTTGACACTCTATGTCCTAAGACAATCCCTTCATCTACCATAAAATGGCACTTTTCCCAATTTAGGACTAGGTTGGTCTCTTCACACCTAGCCAGGACTTGTCCTAGGTTTTCTAGACAGGTTTTAAATGAATCCCCAAAGACTGAGAAGTCATCCATGAATATTTCTATCATGGACTCATCCAACTCAGAGAAGATTGCCATCATACACCTTTGGAAAGTTGCCGGTGCATTGCATAAGCCAAAAGGCATTCTGCGGAAGGCAAACGTTCCAAAAGGGCAAGTGAAGGTAGTCTTCTCTTGGTCCTTAGGGTCTATAGTTATTTGGTTATAGCCTGAGTAGCCATCTAGGAAACAATAGTAGGCTCTACCAGCTATTCTGTCTAGCATCTGGTCAATAAACGGTATAGGGAAATGGTCTTTTTTAGTTTCTTTATTTAATTTTCTGTAATCCATACATACCCTCCACCCTGTGACAGTCCTTGTTGGAATCAGTTCGTTGTTCTCATTGACTACCACAGTTATTCCCCCCTTTTTAGGTACACATTGGATGGGGCTCACCCACTGGCTACTAGCTATGGGGAAAATTACTCCTGCATCTAACCACTTGATTATTTCTTTCTTCACTACCTCTTTCATAGAGGGGTTTAACCTACGCTGGTGATCTACCCTAGGTGTGTGCTCTTCCTCTAGTATAATTTTGTGCATGCAATAAGAAGGGCTAATGCCTCGAATATCAGCAATCGTCCATGCTATAGCCTTCCTATGTTGCTTAAGCAGTAAAATTAAATCAACCTCATGCTGTTCACTTAGTTTAGAAGAAATAATTACAGGCAGCGTGTCATTATCTCCTAAATATGCATATTTGAGGTGAGTAGGTAGCGGTTTCAGTTCTAAAATAGGTGGATGCTCAATGGAGGGCTTCAACGGATTTATAGTTCTATCAGTTAAATCTATATTCATACATACATGTTGAGGGTTATTTACAGGCATATTCATTATGTCAGATACATTTAAGTCATCTACATCTACTTGTACATATTCACTAGCATGCTTGGTTAACAGTACATGCTCTAATTGTTCTTCCATTAGTGAGTCAACAACATCCATGCTAGCACAAGACTCAGAATCAGAGGGATACCTTAAAGCTTTGTAAACACTAAATTTTACCTCTTCATCATGAACTCTCATAGTTAACTCACCTTTTTGAACATCTATAAGTGCCCTACCTGTGGCTAGAAATGGTCTACCTAGCAGGATGGGTACCTCCTTGTCTGCCTCATAGTCCAGGACAATGAAATCTGCAAGGAAAATGAATTTGTCAACTTTAACTAGAATATCCTCAATCTTACCTTCTGGATATGCGATGGATCTGTCTGCTAGTTGTAAAGTGACTGTGGTTGGACGTGCTTCTCCCATTCCCAACTGGCGGAATAGGGACAGGGGCATGAGATTTATGCTGGCGCCCAGGTCACAAAGCGCTCTGCCCACGTGCTTGCCTCCAAGTTCTACAGGTAAGGTGAAGGAACCAGGATCCTTCTCCTTCTTGGGCAGCTTGTTCTGGAGGATGGCACTGCACTCCTCGGTGAGGTTTACTGTTTCAAACTCACCAATTATTTTTTTGTTAGTAATAATGTCCTTCAAAAACTTTACATATGAAGGCATAGACTGTAAAACCTCTACAAAAGGAATGTTCACATGCACTTGCTTAAGTATTTCTAAGAATTTATTAAAATGAACTTCCTGTTCCTGCTTCTTCTTAAGCCTTCGAGGGTATGGAGGTGGTGGCACATATGCAGGCACGTCAGGACGCCTTAAGATAGGTGGAGGCCTTGGAATTTCTTCTACGTCCTCTACAATTGGTTCTAGCCTGGCTCCTGATGTGCTAGTTGGTGGTGGACCTTGGCTTGGCAGAGACTCCAGTGGAGCACTAGACTCAGTGTTCTCTACTCTCTTTGGTGTGTCCTTTGTGTTGCTCACCAATGGTCTTCCACTCCTAAGTTCAATTGCTTGAACTTGTTCTTTGCCATCTCTCCTTGGTACCTCGGTGTCAGCAGGGAGTCTACCTTGGGGCCTACTTTTAAGTTCATTGGCTAATTGGCCTATTTGGTTTTCCAGGCTCCTAAGAGTAGCTTGCTGGCTCTGAAGAGTAGCATCATTCTTAGCTATATATTCCTTGAGTAGGTTTTCTACAGAAGATCCTACAGGTTGATTGTATGGTTTTTGGTACATTGATTGGTTATGTTGGGGAGTGAAACCAGGTGTTCCACTCGGCCTTGGTTGGTTAGAATTTTGGTTAGTGGTTTGTTGGCCACCCCATGACAGGTTAGGGTGGTTTCTCCAACCAGGGTTGTAAGTTTGTGAGTAGGGGTTGTTCCTTGGCTGCTGCTGGCTTCCTACATAGCAGACCGAGGATGGATTCCCAGGGCAGTATTCATAAGGGTGCCCTTCCCCACAGAATCCACAGATTGGTGCCTCGCCTTGACTTGGTTGGGTGCCCATTGACATGGCTGTGGCGGTATTGGCACTGGTTTGGAGATTGGCCTGAGCCATTTGCTTAACTAGGTTGGTCAGGGCATTTATTTGGGTGCTCATGGCGCTTAGAGCATCCTTGTCTTGAGCTCTAGTTGGCTCTACAGGATCGTCTGACCACCTACAATGAGATGTTGAGATCTTCTCCAAGATCTCATAAGCTTCGTTGTAACTCTTGGACAACATGGAACCTCCAGCAGATGAATTTAAAACTTGTCTGGTGCTGGGGTTGCATCCTTTAAAGAAGACTTCTATTTGGATACACCATGGAATGCCATGGTGTGGACATTTAATGAGAAGGTCTTTGAATCTTGTCCAAGCTTCGTGAAGAGACTCACTTGGAGCTTATTTGAACTTTATGATATCATCACGAAAGGTCGAATTCCTATCAGGTGGGAAGTATTTGACTAGGAATTTTTCTGCTAAATCTGTCCAATTGCGGACAGATCCTGAGGGTAAAGAATTTAACCATGTTTTGGCTTTGTCCCTCAAAGAGTAAGGGAAAAGATATAGCCTCAGGGCTTCTTGGGAAACTCCAGGGATTAGGAAGGTGTCACTAACTCCTAGGAAGTTCCTAAGGTGGTTATGGGGGTCCTCATTTTCTATTCCAAAGAATTGTCCCACAGTGGACAACATTTGGAACATCACTGGCTTTAACTCAAATGAGTTGGCAGTGATTTCAGGACGGATTATGCTGGGGTTCAGCTCCCCAGGCATAGGTACTAAATATGAAAGGATGGCGCTATCCTTGTCATTCGCTATTTCAATGGGATTGCGAGGGACAGGCACCAGGTTTTGATTTACTCCAGCCATTTCTTCTTGAGGTAATTGCGGAGGAATTGTAGTCTCTGCAATGATTGGAGGTAAAAGGGTTTGTTTAAAAAGACGTTTCTTGGCTCTATTCCTAGCTCTAAGTAATCTCTCGGGCTCAGGGTTGAACTCTAGATCACTACTTGGAGTCTCATTCATAAACTACCCTAAATGGTACCTGAAAAAGAAATGAAGATGGATCAAATTCAATGGGAAATAATTTGATGTTTCAGACTTAACAAACTTCGTTTTCACTTAAAATAAGTCCCCGGCAGCGGCGCCAAAAACTTGTTGCGTGCTCAATGAGTAAAGATAAATATGCGAAAGGGTAGAGAGAGCACTTAGAACATGCAAGCATACATGGTCTCACAGCAAGTAGTAAGTATATTTAATTCGTTTTTTCCACAGAGACTCATTTTTAGCTATTCGCGAAGTGTGATTGTTAAGAAAGATGGGATGAATTTGATGGGGTAAAATTGGTTTTTAATTATCTACTTTTTGCTGAATGTATAAAGGGATATAACATAAACAAATGCAAGTTGAAATTAGATGCAAAGGACAAGAGATGGAATTAATAAACGAGGAAGAAAACAGCTAAACAGAATGCAATTTAGCAGAATTGCGAGAACCGCAATTAATCCGCAATTAACTCAACAGCAAAAGTGTGTAAATGGGCGAATTAAGGGCTACTAATGACTATCCTATAGGCAGTTTATTACGATTATCAAGCTTTGGATCAACTCTCTGTACATCAAACTCACTCTATCTCAAGTATCGTCCGATTCCATGCATTAGAGTCTTAAGTTTACTCGACTTCAAAGTAAGGTCTCAAGCATCTTATTTAAGCAGGAGTGTTTAGTTTGTACTAGGGAAACGCCTATTCCTAGGCCGTTTCCTGATTACCATGAAAGGCTAGCATGATTATATGACTCTGAACTCTTACTCCTTCCAGAGGTTAGGAGTTCTTTGGACAAAATGGATGGCCAATCGAAATTGCCCGTGGGATGAAGCTTACATACAATCAATGTTCGAGTGTTAATCTGCCTACTTGATTCACGTTTTTTAGCCTATAGTTCTGTCATTAGCATGCCCCTAAGTGACTTAGCTACTCATGGATATATAGAGAACAGAAATGGTAGATAAGATAGACATGCTTAGAAGGGAAATGTGCTTAAAACAGTAAGCTAAACCCGTAGCAGAAGATGGGAAATGAGAAATGCAGAAATGAACTTTGATTACTGAAATTGTTTGTTGAACAGATAAAAGCTGTAAAGTAAATAGCAACAAGACAGAAAGCAACGAAATAAACTAATCTAGCTACTTAGGAAAAGAACAGCACGAAGCAGAATGTAAAACAGAAGAGAAAGACAGAAAAACAGTAAAGAATTGCTGGAAAGCTTCGTGGCAGTCGCCTCGAATGAAGGGGATGAAAGATCAGCCTTGCTTGGATGAATCCAATCGAGAGAGAAGAAGAATCTTCTCTCCTTCCTATCAGATTATCGATTCCAACAGCTGAGACTCTCACTCCAACAGACGGCAAAGGAAAACAGATGGAAATGGTGGACTGCGAGAAGACTTCTGCGCTTCGAGTGATGACTGAACCTCCGACTTTGACCCCCTTTTATAGTAGTTTGCAGGTGCGTTTGGGCCAAGGAGAACCATCAATCTTCAACGTCATATATCAGAATGGATGGAGGAGAAAGAACGAATCCCTGAAAAGTCGGATCTAAACAGAAAAAGATCAGCCAACTTACGGTTTTAACTTGAATAATTGCGGTCACCGCAATGTTTTCGCAATTCATTTGCAATGCTCATTTTTTCATTCTTTTCCTTCGGTTTTCAACCCTTTTTCTACCTATTGTGCATAAGTCCTAAATTAGCTACCTTCTTCTAATTCTCATATTAAAGCATAGGTTTAGGCTAAATGCTAACAAAAACACCTAAATGTGTACATCTTCTTAAGCTAAATGGGTCCTAAATAAGTCACTTTCAGAGACATAACAGGGACTCCTTTCGAGATTATGTGCGATGCAAGCAATTATGCCGTAGGCGCTGTGTTGGGCCAGAGGATAGACAAGAAGAGCCATGTGATTTATTATGCCTCCAGGACGCTCAATTCCGCGCAGATCGGTTACACAACAACAGAGAAGGAGCTGCTTTCCATAGTTTTCGCTCTTGATAAATTTAGGCCATATATTCTTGGATCTAAAGTAATTGTTTTTTCTGATCATGCAGCAGTTCGATACTTGATGAACAAGAAAGACTCGAAGCCTAGACTGCTCAGATGGGTACTATTACTCCAGGAGTTCGACGTCTCTGTTCAAGACAGAAAAGGATCAGAAAATACCGTTGCTGACCACTTGAGCCGCATCGTGCGTAACGAAGATGACTTGCCTCTGAATGACGAATTCCCCGATGAAGTCCTCTTCCAGGTAAGTGTAGAGACGCCATGGTACGCCGACATTGTCAACTACTTGGTCACAGGTACGTTCCCATTCGATTTTTCATATAATCAAAGAGCTAAGCTGAAAAGCGAAGCCAAGACATATGTTTGGGAAGAGCCCATTTTATGGAAATTTTGTGCTGACCAGGTAATTAGGAAGTGCGTCCCTAAGTCTGAACATAGGTCCATCCTTACCTTTTGCCATGAATTTGCATGTGGGGGACACTTTGGGCAAAATAGGACTGCAAGAAAAATTTTAGATTGTGGGTTTTTCTGGCCATCACTGTTTAAGGACTGTTATGAGTTTTGTAAATCTTGTGATCAGTGTCAGAGAAAAGGGACCATCACTAGTAGGAATGAAATGCTCCAAAACCCCATTTTAACTTGTGAAATTTTTGAGGTTTGGGGTATGGACTTTATGGGACCCTTTCCCCCTTCATTTGGTTTTGTCTATATCTTATTGGCTGTGGACTACGTGTCTAAATGGGTGGAAGCTAAAGCCACCAAAGTTGATACCGCTAATGTTGTTTCCAGTTTTGTCAAATCTAACATTTTTAGCAGGTATGGAGTTCCACGAGCCATCATAAGTGACCAGGGGAGCCACTTCTGCAACAAAACGATTCAGGCCTTGATGAGGAAGTATGGGGTAAATCACAAAATCTCTACCCCGTACCATCCTCAGACCAATGGCCAAGCAGAGGTTTCCAATCGAGAAGTGAAGAGCATCCTCGAGAAAACAGTAAGTCCAGGACGGAAGGATTGGAGTCTGAGGCTGGACGATGCTTTGTGGGCCTACCGTACGGCTTACAAAACCCCCATAGGGATGTCTCCCTATCGGATGGTTTATGGTAAAGCCTGTCATCTCCCCGTGGAGATCGAACACAAAGCTTACTGGGCCGTGAAGAAGTGCAACATGGACTTTGACTTGGCGGGCGAAGAAAGACTCCTCAAATTGCAAGAACTGGAGGAGCTTCGCCTGGATGCATATGAGAACTCGAAGACCTACAAGGAAAAGACAAAAATGTTCCACGACAGACGAGTCGTCAGGAAACACTTCGAAGTTGGTCAGAAGGTCCTCTTGTTCAACTCCCGCTTGAAGTTCATGCCAGGTAAACTTCGTTCCAGGTGGCTTGGTCCTTTCATTATCACTGATGTTCATCACTATGGTGCAGTCAAGATTCAGAGCCTGGATACAGAAAAAGAATACACGGTGAATGGCCAGCGATTAAAGATCTTTCATGAGGGAATGTCAGAGGACTTCGACGACCATGCTTACTTGAAAGAGCCTGATTATGAGAAAGGATAAATTGAGTTTTGGGTAAAGTCGAGCAATCGACTCTAAAAATTTGCGCTACTCGGAGGCACCCGAGCTTGAACTGTACATGCTTTTTGTTTACTTACCGTCTTTTAGGATTAGTTTAGATTTCTACTCTGATGTTGTGAATTTTCAGGTGAAACAATGGTTCATCCTTGCGGTTTATTGGCTAAGGTTAAAAGCGCGCTCTCCAACCCTCTAAGTCACAACTCAGGGAAGGTTTTCTTTCCTTTTGTTTTGCCTGTGCATATTTGGTCCAATGAGGACATTGTCAATTTCTAAGTTGGGGGTGGTGGGTTGTGCCTTATAGTGATTGTCGAGTTTAGTTATGGAATCCTGATTTACTTGTTGAGTTATGGTGAAAGCATGCTAGTCTGACTATGAAATTCTGTGATGTACTGCTGAGGTCTTCGTATTTGTATTTGTTAGGAAATTCAGCACAATTGCATATGTTAAGGCCATTTTGAAAAAATTTTCAAAAATATTTCCCGGTTTAAGCTTCGCATGTTAGCACTCTATTTTGGATCTGTTGGTTTAGGGTAGCTCTGTATGTTTTGAAATTCGTTGTCACCTCGAAAGGCAACCTTAGGATGGGCTAGGATTCGTTTTTGTTTGTAATCCGTGCACTTAAAGTTTTAATATGATTTTTAGGCTAAAAAAAAAAAAAAAAAAATGAATGAATGCAAGTTTATAAAAAGAAAATAATCTCACGAGGCGTTCCTCCTTCTCGATTTGCCTTAGTAGCCAGGGGCGGTCGTGTAACCCACGGTCGCCACTGCATGAAAAGGAAGCATAAAGAAGTGAACGCTAGTCCTTAAAAATGTGAATTTTGCCCGTAGTCAGATGCACTGTGCAATGAAATTGCAGGCAAGCTGAAACGAAAGTAAAATTGACATGTTAGGCGCTCATGGAGATCAAGGAAAAAGAGAGAAAAGATGCCTTGCGATACATTACTTGCATAAACGATGATCTGCCCTTAGACTGTTTTGTTAAGCCATAAGTAGGGGGAAAGCGAAGTTTTAGGATAGATAGAGCTGTTCTAAGCCTATTGAAATCTAAGATCGAGGAGCTATGTCCGAAGCATAAATAGGGAAGCATCTTTAAATTTTTCGAATTGTTCTTAACCAATGCATGCATGCGGTTGTTTCCTTCAAATGCAATTGCCTTGTCTTTTCCAGTATTGAGAATCGAGTCCCTAGCATGCATTCTCGTTCCATTTAATTAATCAGAATTCCACCTTGCTCGAGGACTAGCAAGATTTAAGTTGGGGGTGTTTGATAGCTCCATTTTGGAGCTATAATTATGTCCCTAATTCACGTTTATTATTGGCTTAATCTTGCTTTTATGTAATTATTGTAGGTGTTCTCGGTGCTTCGCTCTCGAGAGCGTTTCGGCGCGTTTCGGAGCTTAATATCGCGATTTAAAGGCATAAGAACGCTTCCCGGGAAGATCCATGCAAAGAGATGAAGTTTGGGCGCTTTGGGGAAATTGAAGGCGAAATTCCATGCAAAAACCCGAGAGCTAGCGTCGAGCGACAGCGTCGCGACGCTAGCTCGACGCTGCCCAGCGTCGAGACGCTGCCTTAGCGTCTCGACGCTCCGAAGTCTGAAGCGCTGAATTGAAGAAAAAACCCGAGAGCAAGCGTCGAGTGATAGCGTCTCGACGCTAGCTCGACGCCGCACAAGCGTCTCGACGCTGTGCGAGCGTCTCGACGCCACCCCGAGCGCGCGCGCGGATTATTTAGGGCGCAGCGTCGAGACGCTGCCCTAGCGTCTCGACGCTACGACGGACTACTTAACATTTTTGTCCGATTTTAGCCGCCATTATCATCTTCCACCTCGAGCTCCGCGCCTGATTTGACGTCCAGCAGCTGTTTTCCACCATGGGAGGGGCTAGGAAGCTCGATTTGAAGCCGTCCCACACCACACAAGTCATGAGTGAGTAGATTTACCGTTTTTGGCTCGGGATTGAAGGGATGAATGTAGTAAGGACTCTTGGTGAGGTTGTAGGATTAAAATTCTGAATTGGTTGGATTTTTATTGAATTGAATTCTATTTCTTTGCCTAATCTATGAGCATGTTTGAATGATTTAGGACTAGGCACCCTTGATTTTGAGCATGTCCATTAGTTAAAGGATTTGATGCCGTGCCTCTCGTTTCCGCCAAGTAACAAGGAATTGTGGCTCCTTGAGCGTATTGGCGTCCTTACGCTCTTGATGTTCATTCTTCCCGAATTAGAATTCCAAATCGACATACTAATTTCGCGTCCAAATTAGATAGTCGTCACGGTTAGCTTGTTGCTACCGTTCGGTCTTGGGAGAGCGTTGGCCGCCAATGTCCGAACGGTATGCTTGATTAGCATAATTAATTATGATTAATTAAATCCATGGAGCATGTCCGGGTTATTTATTAATTTTGGACGAGCCGTGCATTCGTTAAAATTACTTAACCATTACACGCGTCAATCTATGATCCAAGAGGTTTGCTAGATTTATTCCCGATCGTCCCGAGTCGGAAACTCCGTTAGCTAAATTTTCTATTTGCTTTGTTCCAATTTAGTCACGTAAAACCAACAATTCCCCCTTATTTGGTCTATAGTAATTGTTTGCAAATTTAATTAAGATTAAGTCAAAGTACCTTAATTCCCTGTGGATCGACCCCGTTACTACTATTCTACAAATAGTTTAGTGATTTCGGGCATTTATAAATTTATTTTGGCGGGTCTCGACAACCCGATGATTGGCGATAGTTCAATAATATCGTTACCAGTGGCCCATTGAGCCATCCTCTTCTGTAAATCCATCAGGCACGCCATGGACAGTGACTGAGCAGCAGCCAATCGATCCAACTCGAACTCCATGTTACCCTTCCTTCTCAGCCTCAAGCCTGTAGGCAGCTCCAAGTGGCCTGTGTAAGCCATCTGTTGTTCCATCCGCTCAATGGGGACTCCTGCACGCAAGCATAGTTTAGTAATAGTATTAGGGAAGAACAATGGACCCTTACCCTTCTTGGCGCAGTCAGCAATGGCAGCTGACATGACTTCGCCCACATTGATGGTGAGACCTCGCATGATTGCATAGACCAGCAGCGATCTGCTCTGGTTGATTGTGGTCTCATGTGTCACGGGGGACAGCTTCCTCCTTACGAAGGCAAACCAGACAGCCGCCTTGGCTGTAAGGTTGGCACTCATGAGAGTGTGCCTCCCATTTCGCGACACGGTCCATGATGCTTCAGGCTGGCCAATTATCCGAATGGCCTCTTCCAAGACAGCCTCTGTAGGCTCATCAACGATCCTTGAGTAATCAGTGTGTTTCTGGCCCTTGAGGCCGTAGGCTTCGTTGATTGCCTTTGCTGAGAAGTCTACTTCAACTCCCCTGACCACAGACAATCCCTCCTCAGAATTCCTCAAATTGGCGTAGAAGTCATACACCATGCTTGTGTAAGCTGGATTGGGTGGTCTGCACAACTCCTCCCAGCCGTGATTCGTAATTCCTGCGCGCAAGAATTGCGGCAGGTCAGCAGGTCTGTCGAGGAAGCCCTTCTCGTGCAGCAGCTCCCTTTTCCTCAGCTCAAGGCCTCTAGACTCAGCGTCAGAAGACACGTACCTCACTGACTGAGGCTCATCTTCAGGGTACAGCTTGGCCTTCCCCTTGTCTTTCAGTTTGGCTGACTCAACAGCCTCAATTTTGAGCTTCTTTGGGGAAGGCTCGTCACTCCCCTTCTTGGACGAAGGCGCAGCCCTGGACTTCTTCTTCTTCTTGGACTTCTTTTTTGTTCTTGGCCGTTTGGCCTTGACAACCGTGGCTTCCTTCTTCCTCAATCGTGCCTTTGTTGTCATCTGCTGGAGGCAGTCCCCCAGTGTCTCGTCCATCGAGTCATCCCTCTGTGCAGGGCTCTCAGGGCTGACTTCCCTCAAAGGAGAGAAGACCTCTTCTTCCTCAGCTTCCCCACTGCCCTGCGTCGATTCTTGGTACTCCCCATATGGGAATTCAGGGTCAGGCCGTGGAGAAGTGGGTGAAGGAGTGGTGCTTTGTGCTGCTGTAGGGGTCTGTGCAGAAGTCTGCGGTGATGAAGGCAGCTCAGGGCTCTGCGCTGGTGGCGATGAAGAAAGCTCAGGGCTTTGAACCGGTGGAGATAGTGAAGGGCTGCGCTCGGCTGTCTCGTGAGATGGCTGGCCCAATTCTTGACTCTCCACAGAGGGAGTCGTTTTCTTGATTTCTTCTTCGGCCATAGCCATACTCCATTTGCGCTTCTTGGGTGTGCCTGCTGGTTCAGAGGGTCCAGCAGGTATCTCCGTGACAACCTTCCACTTCTTCTTGCGGATAGGCAGTTTGGGCAGGCGTTCAGTGCGCGCAGCCTCAGCATCAGCCAAGGCAAGCAGTGCTTCCCTCGCAGCCGTTTCAGCTTCATCAGCCCTTTTCTTGGACGCAGATCGTTCGGCTCTTGTTAACACCATTGTTGAATTGTAGAGATTTGGAGAGAGGAATCACAGATGAAGAGAAAAGCAGGTTTCTTGGAGTTCAGATAATGGGAGAGTCGTACGGATCTTCGCGCTTCTAACGGATATAAAGAAAACAAAGAAAATCCCAACGGCTATATTTTTGCGGATTCTGCAAATCCAGCGCAATTCTAGTGACCGTTGGAGATTTTTTTCATTTAAATGTCAATCTTTGCTCAACCGTATCTTTGATTTGGCCCAATATCTCCTTGATCTTTTGAGCTGGATTTAATCTCCTTGATTCCCTCTATTGATTCCCTACAAAAAGAAATAAAAGAAACATTAAATTCGTAATTAAAATCATACAAACATATACACAAACGATAACCGGAAAATCGCAAAAAATAAACTAAGGCATGAGCCTCATATTGACGAGCACAGCAATCACTCGTCCTCTCTCGTTCTTAATTTCACGCTTCAGTCAAGAGGAAGGCCGAGAGAGTCTTCACATCTCCTTCCTCATAGTAGTGCTTCAACCTTGCACCATTAACCATGAATGGTTGACCTTGCTGCAGGTTTTTTATCTCGATGGCACCATGAACAAACACATTAGTAATTACAAACGGACCTGACCATCTGGACTTAAGTTTGCCTGGAAATAATTTCAATCGTGAGTTAAATAATAAAACAAGTTGGCCTTTCTTAAAGTCCTTGATCCTAAGTCTACTGTCGTGCCAAATCTTGGTCTTTTCCTTATACATTTTGGCATTTTCATAAGACATATGTCTAAGCTCATCAAGCTCATGTAATTGCAAAGACCGCAACGTTCCCGCATCGGTCACGCAATAATTCAACTCTTTTAGTGCCCAAAATGCCTTAATTTCTAACTCAAATGGAAGATGACAAGCTTTACCATATACAAGTCTGTAAGGAGACATACCCAGGGGTGTCTTATATGCAGTCCTATATGCCCAAAGTGCATCCTCGAGTTTAAATGACCAGTCCTTTCTATTAGGTTTGACCACTTTTTCTAGGATGTTCTTAATCTCCCTATTTGAAATTTCAGCCTGACCATTCGAGTGTGGGTGATAAGGAGTGGCTACTCTATGTCTAATGTTATACTTAGCCAACACTCTCTCCATAGCCTTATTAATGAAATGTGTCCCTTCATCACTAATGATAGCACGAGGTGTTCCAAATCTAGTAAAAATGTCCCTATGCAAGAATTTTATGACTGTTTTGGCATCATTATTGGGACATGCTATGGCCTCTACCCACTTGGATACATAGTCTACTGCCACTAATATGTAAAGGTTACCTGATGATGGGGGAAATGGTCCCATGAAGTCAATGCCCCACACATCAAAGAGTTCCAACTCTAAGATATAGGTGAGAGGCATCTCATCCTTTCGACTGAGGTTACCTGTTCTTTGGCATTCATCACAACTGTGTGCATAGTTGTGGGCATCCTTGAAGATTGTTGGCCAATAGTAGCCACTCTGAAATACCTTTGCAGCTGTTCTTTGGCCACCAAAGTGTCCACCATAAGGAGCTGTGTGGCAATGCTGCAGCACAGACTTCGCCTCAGCAGCTGAAACACACTTCCTTAGCAAACCGTCAGCACATGTTTTGTAAAGTGTGGGATCATCCCATATGAATTTCCTTGCCTCATGAAGGAACCTCTTCTTCTCTTGGCCTCCCTTGAAAGATGGTAGTACCTGTGATGCAAGGAAGTTAGCAATGTCAGCAAACCAAGGTTCCTCATCGTTATCACGATGAGTCAATACAAAGACATGTTCATCAATAAAAGCATCAGAAATTGCGGTTTCCGCAATTTTTTCGCAATTATGCTGCAATCTAGAAAGATGATCCGCAACCACATTTTCACATCCTTTCTTATCTCTAATGTCTAGATCAAACTCTTGCAGCAGCAAAACCCATCTAATCAACCTAAGCTTAGCATCAGCCTTCCTCATAAGGTACTTCAAAGCAGAATGGTCAGTGTACACGATTGTCCTAGTGCCTACAATGTAATTCCTAAACTTCTCACAAGCAAACACTACAGCTAGCATCTCCTTCTCAGTAGTTGTGTAATTACATTGTGCCTCATTAAGTGTCTTACTAGCATAGTATACAGGGTGTGTTAACTTGTCAATCTTCTGTCCTAACATCACTCCTACAGCATAGTCACTGGCATCACATAACATCTCAAAGGGAAGATCCCAATTAGGCCCTACTATAATAGGTGCGGTGACTAGTGCTCCCTTAAGGGTTTTCCAAGCTAGGACACACTCTTTAGAGAAAATGAATGGTTTGTTTAGCTCTAGAAGCTCACATAAAGGCTTGGAGATCTTAGAAAAGTCCTTAATGAACCTTCTATAGAAACCAGCATGCCCTAAGAAACTTCTAATGGCCTTGACATTTTGGGGTTCTACCGATTTCTCTATTACTTCAATTTTTGCCCTGTCAACTGCTACACCTGCCCTTGACACTCTATGACCTAAGACAATCCCTTCATCCACCATGAAGTGGCACTTTTCCCAATTTAGGACTAGGTTGGTCTCCTCGCACCTAGCCAGGACTTGTCCTAGGTTCTCTAGACAGTTTGTAAATGAATCCCCAAAGACTGAGAAATCATCCATGAATATCTCTATCATGGACTCATCCAAATCAGAGAAGATTGCCAACATGCACCTTTGGAAAGTTGTCGGTGCATTGCATAAGCCAAAAGGCATTCTGCGAAAGGCAAAAGTTCCAAAAGGGCAAGTGAAGGTAGTCTTCTCTTGGTCCTTAGGGTCTATAGTAATCTGGTTATATCCTGAATAACCGTCTAAGAAGCAGTAGTAGGCTCTACCAGCTATCCTGTCTAACATCTGGTCAATGAATGGTAGAGGGAAATGGTCTTTTTTGGTTTCTTTATTTAGTTTCCTATAATCCATGCAAACTCTCCATCCTGTGACAGTCCTTGTTGGAATCAGTTCATTGTTCTCATTGACTACCACAGTCATCCCCCCCTTCTTAGGTACACATTGTATAGGGCTCACCCACTGACTACTAGCTATGGGGAAGATCACACCAGCATCTAACCATTTAATTATTTCTTTCTTAACTACCTCTTTCATAGAGGGATTCAGCCTACGTTGGTGATCTACTCTAGGTGTATGCTCTTCCTCTAATATAATCTTATGCATACAATAGGAAGGGCTAATGCCTCTAATATCAGCAATAGTCCATGCAATAGCCTTCCTATGTTGCTTAAGTAATAAAATCAGTTCAACCTCATGCTTTTTACTTAATTTAGAAGAAATAATTACAGGCAAAGTATCATTACTTCCTAGATATGCATACTTGAGGTGAGTAGGGAGAGGTTTCAATTCTAAGACAGGTGGATGCTCAATGGATGGTTTTAGTGGATTCACAGATTTTTCAGTTAAGTCAATATTCATACAAACATGCTGAGGGTTATTTACAGGTATGTCCATTATCTCAGCTATGTTTAAGTCAGTTAATTCTAATCCTACATACTCATGAGCATGCTTAGTCAACAATTCATGCTCCAATTGTTCTTCCATTAGTGAATCAACAATGTCCATGCTAGCACAAGATTCAGAGTCAGAGGGGTACCTTAAGGCTTTATAAACACTAAATTTCACCTCTTCATCATGAACCCTCATAGTGAGCTCACCTTTTTGGACATCTATCAGTGCCCTACCTGTGGCTAGAAATGGTCTGCCTAACAGGATGGGGACCTCCTTGTCTGCTTCATAATCCAGGATAATGAAATCTGCAAGGAAAATAAACTTGTCAACCTTTACAAGAATATCCTCAATCTTACCTTCAGGGTATGCAATGAATCTGTCTGCTAGTTGTAAAGTGACAGTGGTTGGACGTGCTTCTCCTATTCCTAGCTGGCGGAATAGTGATAGGGGCATGAGGTTTATGCTGGCTCCCAGGTCACAAAGAGCTCTGCCCACGTGCTTGCCTCCCAGCTCTACAGGTAGGGTGAAGGAACCAGGATCCTTCTCCTTCTTGGGTAGCTTGTTCTGGAGTATGGCACTGCACTCCTCAGTGAGATTGACTGTTTCAAACTCACCAATTATTTTCTTGTTAGTTATAATATCCTTCAAAAACTTTACATAAGAAGGCATGGACTGTAAAACTTCAACAAAAGGAATATTAACATGCACTTGCTTAAGAATTTCTAGAAATTTATTAAAGTGCACTTCCTGTTCTTGTTTTTTCTTTAGCCTTCTAGGAAATGGAGGTGGTGGCACATATGTAGGCACGTCAGGTCGCCTTAGGATAGGTGGAGGCCTTGGAATTTCTTCTATCTCCTGTATGATTGGATCCAGCCTTGCTCCTGATGTGCTTGTTGGTGGTGGACCTTGGTTTGGCAGAGACTCTAGTGGAGCACTAGACTCAGTGTTCTCTACTCTCTTTGGTGTGTCCTTGGTGTTGCTTACCAATGGTCTACCACTTCTAAGTTCAATTGCTTGAACTTGCTCTTTACCATCTCTCCTTGGCACTTCAGTGTCAGCAGGGAGTCTACCTTGGGGCCTACTTTTGATTTCATTGGCTAGTTGCCCTATTTGGTTCTCTAGGCTCCTAAGAGTAGCTTGCTGACTCTGTAGAGTGGCATCATTCTTGGCTATGTATTCCTTAAGTAAGTTTTCTACAGAAGATCCTACAGGTTGGTTGTATGGTTTTTGATACATGGATTGGTTATGTTGGGGAGTGAAACCAGGTGTTCCACTCGGTCTTGGTTGGGTAGGGGCTTGGTTAGCATTTTGTTGGCCACCCCATGACAGGTTTGGGTGGTTCCTCCAACCAGGATTGTAAGTATTGGAATAGGGGTTGTTCCTAGGCTGCTGCTGGCTTCCAATATAGCAGACTGAGGCTGGATTCCCAGGGCAATATTCATACAGGTGCCCTTCCCCACAGAATCCACAGATAAGTGTCTCACCTTGACTTGGTTGGGTGCCCATTGACATGGCTGTGGCGGTGTTGACACTTGTTTGGAGATTGGCTTGAGCCATTTGGTTAACTAGGTTGGTCAGGGCATTTATTTGGCTGCTCATTGCACTTAGAGCATCCTTGTCTTGAGCTCTAGTTGGCTCAACTGGATCATCTGACCACCTACAGTGAGATGCTGAGATCTTCTCCAAGATCTCATAGGCCTCGTTGTAACTCTTGGACAACATGGAACCACCAGCTGATGAATTTAAGACTTGTCTAGTGCTGGGGTTGCATCCTTTGAAAAAGACCTCTATCTGGATACACCATGGGATGCCATGATGTGGACATTTGAGAAGAAGGTCCTTGAACCTTGTCCAAGCTTCGTGAAGAGACTCATTCTCAGCTTGTTTGAACTTAACTATGTCATCACGAAAGGTAGAATTCCTATCAGGTGGGAAGTATTTGACTAGGAATTTCTCTGCTAAGTCTGTCCAATTAAGGACAGATCCAGAGGGTAATGAGTTCAACCACGTTTTGGCTTTGTCCCTCAGAGAGTAAGGGAACAGATATAGCCTCAAGGCTTCTTGGGAAACTCCAGGGATGATAAAGGTATCACTGACTCCTAAGAAGTTTCTAAGATGGTTGTGGGGGTCCTCATTTTCCACTCCAAAGAATTGTCCCACAGTGGACAACATTTGGAACATCACTGGCTTTAACTCGAATGAGTTGGCAGTGATCTCAGGGCGGATTATGTTGGGGTTCAGCTCCCCAGGCATAGGAACTAAGTATGAGAGAATGGCACTATTCTTATCATTCGCTATTTCGATGGGATTGCGAGTGATAGGTACCGGATTTGGAATTATTCCAGCCATTTCTTCTTGAGACAATTGCGGAGGAATTGCGGTTCCCGCAATTACTTGAGGTAAAGGGGGTTGTTTAAAGAGACGTTTCTTGGCTCTATTTCTGGCCCTAAGTAACCTCTCAGGCTCAGGATTGAACTCTAGATCACTACTTGAAGGCTCACTCATAAACTAACCCGATGGTACCTGTAAAAGAAATGAACTAGATTAGTTACAATAGACAATAAACTCGGTGTTTCAAACTTAACAAACTTCGTTTTCACTTAAATAAATCCCCGGCAGCGGCGCCAAAAACTTGTTGCGTGCTCAATGTGTTAAAATAAACAAGCAATAAGATAGAGAGAGCACTCAGAACATGCAAGCATACATGATCTTATAGCAAGTAGTAAGTATTTTTTCATTCGTTTTCCCACAGAGATTTATTATAAGCTACTAGTGAAGTGTAAAGTTAAGAAAGAAAGGGTGGATTTGATGGGGTAGAATTGGTTTTAAATTGTCTAATTCCTACTGAATACGAAGAGGGTAGCAACATAAACAAGTGCAAGTCAAAGTTAAACTCAAATGAAAAGAGACGAGATTAATAAATGAAGGAGCAAACAGCTAAACAGAATTGTAAACGTAGCAGAATTGCGGAAACAGCAATTCTACCGCAATTTTAAGAACAGCGAAAGTGTATAAAATGGAGAAACAAGGGCTACTAACGACTCCTCTATAGGCATTTTCTCACGATTCTCAAGCATTGGATCAACTCTCTATGCATCAAACTCACTCAATCTCATGTATCGTCCGATTCCATGCATTAGATTCTTTAGTTTACTCATGTCCAAGTAAGGTCTTAAGCATCTTGTTAAAGCAGAAAGTTATGGTTTGTACTAGGAAAACGCCTATTCCTAGGTCGTTTTCTGGCTACCTTGAAAGGCTAGCATGAGTGTATGACTCTGAACTCTTACTCCTTCCAGAGGTTAGGAGTTCTTTGGACAAAATGGATGGCCAATCGAAATTGCCCGTGGGATGAAGCTTACATACAATCAATGCTTCGAGAGCTATCCTACATACTTGGTTCACGTTTTTTAGCCTATAGTATTATCATTAGCATGCCCCTATGTGACTTAGTTACTCATGGATATAGAGAGAACAGAAAGAAGAGATAAAACAGACATGCTTAGAAGAGAAATAAGCTGAAAACAGCACGGTAAGACAGTGAGTTGCAAAGATAGGAAATTGAGAAATGAAGAACTAGGCTTTGATTACTTGATTGTTTGAATGAACAAAAGAGAAACTTAAAGTAACTAACAGAAAGACAGAACACAACGAAATGAACTGATCTAACTACTAGAAAGGAAAACAGCACCAATACAAAGCTGGAAAATGGAAATAAAGAGCAGAAAGCAGTAAAACAAGCTCGAACGCCTCGTCGCAACCGCCTCGGCTGAAGGATGAGAAAGATCAGCCTTGTTTGGATGAATCCAATCGAGAGAGAAGACGAATCTTCTCTCCTTCCTATCAGATTATCGACTCCAAGCAGCTAAGCTTCGCAAACCAACAGACGGCAAAGAGAAACAGGAGAAAAGATGGAGCTGCGAGAAGACTTCTACGCTTTCGGATGATGGTTGAACCCTCGACTTTGACCCCCTTTTATAGCAATCTGCAGGTGCGTTTGGGCCAAGGAGAACCATCAATCTTCAACGTCGTACTTCAAAATGGATGGAGGAGAAAGAACGAATCCCTGAAATAACGAAAATTAACAGAAAAAGATCAGTCAACTTACGGTTTTCACTTGAAACATTGCGGTTTCAGCAATGTTTCCGCAATGCTGTCGCAATGTAGTTTTTTCATTCTTTTACTTCGGTTTTCAATCCTTTTCTTTCCTTTTGCACACAAGTCCTAATTTAGCTACCTTCTTTTAATTCTCACAAATAAGCATAGGTTTAAGCTAAATCCTATCAAGAACACCTAAGAGTGTGCATCTTTCTAAGCTAAATAAATCCTAAATAAGTCACTTTTGGAGACATAACAGTCAACAACCAACCGATGGGAACATCAGTGGAAAGCTTGCTGAAGGAGTATATAGCAAAGAATGATGCAACCCTGCAGAGCCAGCAAGCAACTTTGAGAAGTTTAGAAAATCAAATTGGGCAATTGGCAAACGAGCTAAAGAATAGGCCCCTAGGCAGACTGCCTACTGATACTGAAAATCCTAGAAGAGATGGTAAGGAACAAGTTCAAGCTATTGAACTGAGAAGTGGAAGGTCATTGATGATTAGTAGGTGAGAAATACCAAAGAGAGTAGAGAATGAAGAGTCTAGTGCTCCACTGGACCCTCTGCCTAACATTGACCAAGTGCAACTTAAAACAACAAGGGCGGGGCTTGAACCCATCATTGAGGAACCAGAAGAAATTTCTAGGCCTCCCCCTATCCTTAGGCAACCTGATTTGCCTACCTATGTGCCACCACCTCCATTTCCTAGACGACTTAGAAAGAAACAAGAACAAGAAGCTCATTTCCATAAATTTTTGGAAATCTTGAAGCAAGTTCATGTTAATATTTCTTTTGTGGAAGTATTACAGTCCATGCCAACATATGTGAAGTTTTTAAAGGACAACATAACTAATAAGAAAGTCATTGGGGAGTTCGAAACGATTAATCTTACTGAAGAGTGCAGTGCCATACTCTAGAACAAGCTGCCCAAGAAAGAGAAGGATCCTGGTTCCTTCACTTTACCAGTGGAATTGGGAGGCAAGCATGTGGGAAGAGCTTTATGTGATCTAGGAGACAGTATAAACCTCATGCCCTTGTCATTATTCCAACAGCTTGGAATAGGAGAGGCACGTCCAACAACAGTCACCTTGCAACTTGCAGACAGATCCATCTCATACCCTGAAGGTAAAATTGAGGATATTCTAGTCAAGGTTGACAAATTTATTTTTCATGCAGATTTTATCATTCTGGACTACGAGGCAGACAAAGAGGTGTCAATCATCTTAGGCAGACCTTTCTTAGCCACAGGTAGGGCCCTAATTGATGTTCAAAAGGGTGAACTTACCATGCGAGTCAACGATGAAGAGGTTAAGTTTAGTGTTTTTAAAGCCTTGAGGTACCCTTCTGATCTTGAAAACTGTGCTACTGTAGATATATTAAACTCACTAATTGAAGACGAACTTGAGCATGAACTATTAGTCAAGCATGCTACTAATTATGCACAAATTGATTTGAATGATTTAAACATTGCTGAAATTATAGATGTATCTGGGAATAACCCTCAGCATGTATGCATGACCAATCAACTATCTGAAAGAACTACAACTCCCATAATGCCATCAATTGAACAACCACCTTTGTTAGTGTTGCGTGCTCAGTGTATAAATAAAAATGTGATGCGAGAGCACTCAGAACATGCAAGCATACATGGTCTTGTAGCAAGTAATAAGTATTTTTTCATTCGATTTCCCACAGAGATTTATTCTTAGTTACTAACGAAGTGAGATGCTAAATTAGAAAGGGTGGCTTAAATGGGGTGAATTGAAGATTAATGTGCCTAACTAATGAAGAATATACGAGATATGCAAGCATAAACGAAAGCAAGTAAAGAGATGAACTTGAATGTAGAAGAAAAAGAATTGCGGAAAAAGCAATTTGCTAGCAATAAAATCGCAAAAGTGAAATACTGGAAAAATGGCTAAGGCAAAAACAGAACTATAGAATTGCGCAGACAGCAATTATCTAGCAATTAAATTAGCAACGTTTTAAGGGTGAGATGGGGAAACAAGGTCAACTAACGACTCCTCTATAGGCTTTTTCACACGATTATTCAGCAGTAGCTCAACTTATCATGCATCAATTTAACTCATTCTCATGCATCTCTCGATTTCATGCATTAGATCCTTTAGTTCACTCATATCCAAGTAAGACTTAAGCATCTATTTATATAAGCAAGTTAATAAATTGTGCTAGGAAAACGCCTATTCCTAGGTCGTTTTCTGGCTACCATGAAAGGCTAGCATGAATGAACGACTCTGAACTCTTACTCCTTCCGGAGGTTAGGAATTCTTTAGACAAAATGGATGGCCGATCGAAATTGCCCGTGGGATGAAGTACACATACATTCAATGCATTCGAAGCTATCCTACAAGCTGAATTCACGTATTTCTACCTATATATTCATCATTAGCAGACCCTTGTGTGATTAGTTACTCATGGATGATGTGGACGTGGAAATACTAGGTTGATTAAGCATGATTAACAGTACTTAAATGAAAGCAAAGGGAAACAGACAGCGAGATGAAAGCTTGCAAAGTTGTAAATGATTCTTCTATTAAGTAAGATTCAAAGCGTAATGAGCAAAGACTGTAAAACAGTAAAGACAAAGCAAATGAAGACGAATTGAAATAATGTAGCAAACAGAAACAAATGACAGCAAACAGTAGAGAAAATGGAAGACAGAAAGCAGTAGAAAGCGATGTAAATGTGTGCGTGAACTCCTCGCCGCAAGCGCCTCGGATGAAGGGGAAGGTTAGCGTTGTTTGGGGATGAATCCAATCAGAAGAGAAGAAGGATCTTCTCTTCTTCCTCTCATATTATTGGTGCCAAAAGCTGATTCCTTCACTCCAACAAACGGGATAGAAAATGGAGAGAAACTGCGTTGAAATGGAGAGTTCTACGCTTCCAAGCTTGTTGTTCTCCTTCCCCCTTGACCTCCTTTTATAGCTCTTTGCAGGTACTCTTCAGTCAAGGAGAACCATCCATTCTGAACGACGACCCACCACGTGGCAGCAGGGGAGAAGTCGGGCGGCTGAAAGATCGCAACAAAATGGCGGACGGTTAGAACAACTTAGCGTCTGCAGCTTAAACATTGCGGAGACAGCAACGTTTCAGCAATTTTCCTGCAATGCACCATTTCAACACTTTTAACTTCGTTTTTTATTCGTTTTTGTTCCTTTTACAAATAAGTCCTAATTTAGCTTCATTCCTTGATTTCTCATATTTAAGCACGTATTAAACTAAATTATAACAAAAACGCTTAAGAGTTTACTTAATTCCATGGTAAATAAGTCCCTAATTTATGCACTTTTGGAGACGTAACACACCCCAAAACTTAAGTTATTGCTCGTCCTCGAGCAATATAAGGGCTTATTTGGGCTGCTACTCTTGACCTTTAAACTCTCTACCTGACTACTTGCTGACTTCCCTAAGCTTACTATCCGTGGCATGGTTGTCCTGTGACACTCTTCTAAGTTCAACTAACTCCACGTTTTGCTTATTCTGGTTTCTCTTGCCTTTAAAACCTATTGTCTTTTATAAATTTCCTACAACTGATTTATCTGCCTATGTCATTAGGTACATTGTGCAGCTATCCCTAAGGTTTCAAATTCTACCTTGTTTTATCTCAGACTCAGTACATGCTTCTAAAGTATTTCGTTTAAGCTACCTAGGATTCCTTAGAGTCATGGTAGTCTTAGTACACACGAGTAACAGTAGCATATTTCATAGAACAACCTAAACCCTGGCATCACTACATTGGATATACACTCATCTCCCCTAACATACCTTGAAGCTACAGCCCTGTGCTTAGCAAACTAAGGATCAAAGTTCATTCATACAGGACACCTAAGCACTTAGGCTATAACTTGTAGGCATACATTCTTCTTCCTTGGTTTTTCCTTTTTCTTTTCTTTTTCTGGTAGAGTCTCTCCTTATGGTTTGCCTTTTGATGCAGTGCCACTTGTGGGTTACACAAATGACCCTGATTACTCAGCATCCTCAAGAGAGACACTACTCTTTATTCTTTCATTTTTTTTTTCTTTTCATTTTTTTCAAAGAAGAAGAATGCTTATGTTTAAAAGAGGGAGAGAGGAATGTTCCTAGGCCTAGAGGCTGCCTCCCCGAAACTTGAACTGCTCATTGTCCCCAATGAGAGTCTGAGGTGGCAGACCCCCAAACTTGTCCTAGAAGCATCTAGTCTAAGGGAAAACAAGCAAAACTTAAAACTCCTAGGCATAGAACGACCTTCTTAAAGCAGATAACGCAGAGGCAGAATTTTTGTAAAAACAACATGTTAAGGGCTGACAGAGGTACATGCTTAGCAATAAAGGAAGCGAATTCAAACTAACAAAGGTGTACTATGACAATGAAGTCAGTAAAGCAGCAAGATATCAAAATTTAAACAGAAACAGCCCATCAAAAACTCATTGAACAGCATGCGAAAACTAACAAAACATTGCAGACACCGCAAGGAATCCACAATGGCCTACAGAGCAAATTTGGATGTGATCAAGGCTCCTAGCATGCTGTATTCAGACATCAACAACTACACAAAACAGCAAAACTAACTAAGCTAACTACTCAGATAACATCAATTTAAACTAAACTACTCTAAACATACAAATTAATAAGTAAAACAGATCATTGATTGGATTAACAATAAGGTAACTGGTAACGATATTATTGAACTATCGCCAATCACCGGGTTGTCGAGACCCGCCAAAATAAATTTATAAATGCCCGAAATCACTAAACTATTTGTAGAATAGTAGTAACGGGGTCGATCCACAGGGAATTAAGGTACTTTGACTTAATCTTAATTAAATTTGCAAACAATTACTATAGACCAAATAAGGGGGAATTGTTGGTTTTACGTGACTAAATGGGAACAAAGCAAATAGAAAAAAATTAGCTAACGGAGTTTCCGACTCGGGATGATCGGGAGTAAATCTAGCAACTATCTTGGATCATAGATTGACGCGTATAATGGCTAAATAATTTTAACGAATGCACGGCTCGTCCAAAATTAATAAATAACCCGGACATGCTCCATGGATTTAATTAAACATAATTAATTATGCTAATCAAGCATACCGTTCGGACATTGGCGGCCAACGCTCTCCCAAGACCGAACGGTAGCAACAAGCTAACCGTGACGACTATCTAATTTGGACGCGAAATTAGTATGTCGATTTGGAATTCTAATTCGGGAACAATGAACATCAAGAGCGTAAGGACGCCAATACGCTCAAGGAGCCACAATTCCTTGTTACTTGGCGGAAACGAGAGGCACGGCATCAAATCCTTTAACTAATGGATATGCTCAAAATCAAGGGTGCCTAGTCCTAAATCATTCAAACATGCTCATAGATTAAGCAAAGAAATAGAATTCAATTCAATAAAAATCCAACCAATTCAGAATTTCAATCCACAACCTCACCAAGAATTCATACTACATTTGTCCCTACAATCCCGAGCCAAAAACGGTAAATCTACTCACTCATGACTTGTGTGACGTGGGACGGCTTCAAATCGAGCTTCATAGCCCCTCCCATGGTGAAAAATGGCTGCTGGACGTCAAATCAGGCGCGGAGCTCGAGGTGGAAGATGATAATGGCGGCTAAAATCGGACAAAAAAGTTAAGTAGTCCGTCGTAGCGTCGAGACGCTAGGGCAGCGTCTCGACGCTGCGCCCTAAGTAATCCGCGCGCGCGCTCGGGGCGGCGTCGAGACGCTCGCACAGCGTCGAGACGCTTGTGCGGCGTCGAGCTAGCGTCGAGACGCTATCACTCGACGCTTGCTCTCGGGTTTTTCTTCAATTCAGCGCTTCAGACTTCGGAGCGTCGAGACGCTAAGGCAGCGTCTCGACGCTGGGCAGCGTCGAGCTAGCGTCGCGACGCTGTCGCTCGACGCTAGCTCTCGGGTTTTTGCATGGAATTTTGCCTTCAATTTCCCCAAAGCGCCCAAACTTCATCTCTTTGCATGGATCTTCCCGGGAAGCGTTCTTATGCCTTTAAATCGCGATATTAAGCTCCGAAACGTTCTCGAGAGCTAAGCACCGAGAACCCCTACAATAATTACATAAAAGCAAGATTAAGCCAATAATAAACGTGAATTAGGGACATAATTATAGCTCCAAAATGGAGCTATCAGTAACAGTTCACAGAAAAGCAGGTTTTGTTTTTTTTTTCTTAAGAGGGATCAGAAAACTCCCTCGAACGCCGTCAAGCTGGCATTCAATCATCCTTCTCCTCGTCTCTCTTCTCCTTTGGAGGCGTCCATGGCTTCAGCAGACCAGCAGGGAAGGTGGGGAATATGCATCCCAGCTGCTCAGCCACCTCCTTATCCCTCACTTGCGCATACTCAGCCCATTGGGCCATCTTGTGCTGCAGGTCCATCAGGCATGCCATGGACAGTGATTGTGCAGCAGCCAAGCCGTCCATCTCAAATTCCATATTGCCCCGCCTTCTCATCCTCAAGATTGTGGGCAGCTCCAGATGGCCTGTGTAAGCCAATTGCCTCTCATCCCTCGCAATAGGTACACCTGCACGTAAGCACAGTTTAGTTATAGTGTTGGGGAAAAATAATTGACCCTTACCTTTGCGTGAGCAGTCAATGATGGAGGCGGAAATGACTTCACCAACATCAATGGTGAGTCCCCGCATAATGGCATAGAGCAGCAACGATCGCCCCTGGTTGATAGTCGTTTCGTGCGTCACGGGGGAGATGCGTCTGCGGACAAGGGAGAACCAGACTGTTGACTTGTCTCTAAGGGTTGCACTCATCAGGGTGTGCTTCCCATTCCGTGAGACCGCCCAGGCTGCCTCAGGTTTGCCGATTGTGTGTAAGGCCTCTTCTAAGACTGCCTCAGATGGCGAGTCAAGGATCTTGGCATACTCAGAATATGTATGCCCTTTGAGAGCATAAGCCACATTGATGGCGTTGGCAGAGAAGTCGATTTCTACCCCCTCACTCTTGATAGGCACGCTTCAGGGTGTGTGAGATTGGCGTAGAAATCGTACACCATATCAGGATATGCTGGGACTGGAGGTCTGCAGAGTTCCTCCCAGCCATGGTTGATAATCCCTGCGCGCAAGAATTGCGGCAGGTCCGCCAATGCATCAAGGAATCCTCGCTCGTGGAGGAGTTCCTTCTTCATCAATTCGAGGCCCTTGGCCTCTGCTTCTTGTGAAACATACCTCGCAACTCGAGGTTCGTCCTCTGGGTACATCTTCCTTTTCCCCTTTTCTTTTGCTTTGGCCGACTCAGAGGCCTCAATCTTCATTTTCTTTAAGGAAGGTTTAGCTCCAACCTTCTTCTTCTTGGCTCGTTTGGAAGACTTCGGCCGCTTGCCCTTGACAATCACTGGGGCCTTCTTCTTGTGTCGTGCCTTGGTGGCCAGATGTTGGAGGCAATCCCCCCAGTGTCTCGTCCATGGAGTCCTTGCTTCCCCCCTCCACAGCGCTGTCAAGACTGACATCCCTTAAGGGGAAAACACTTCTTCTTCCTCCGCCGGCTCGTCGCTTGGCACCGAATCTTGGTGCTCTTCCGGTTGAGCTTCAGGCGCCGACGTCTGTGGGGAAGGTTTGGGGCTCTGCCTGGCCGTCTCATATGATGGGCGGCCACTCCCTCGGCTCTCCTCGCTAGGAGTCTTTCTCACCCTGATCGGTGGATCATCCATCACGATTCTCCACTTTCTTTTCTTGGGTGTTCCAACCGGATCAGAGGGACCAGCAGGTACCTCAGTCGCCACCTTCCACTTCTTTCTGCGCACAGGTAGCTTCGGAGGCCGTGAGAGTTGCACAGTATCGGCGTCTGCTAAGGAAAGCATCACCTCCCTCACAACTTTTTCTGCGTTAGGCGACGCTTACTTGGGCGTGGACCGATCTGCTCGTGTTGACACCATTGCTGTTTCTTTGAGGTCTGAGTGTGGGGAATGCAGAGGAAGGAGAAGGCTGAGTGTTTGAAGTTCCAACGGCTTGAGAAAATGGAGAGGGCAGGGATCCCCAACAACGGCTATTTGTACTCAAGTACTCTCCAACAGCTATTTTCTGTTGCGTACTCCGCAAATCCTCCGCAATTAATCCGCATAGCCGTTAAGATTCTCTTGATTTGAGTTGCAAGATTTAGCAACCAAATCTCTGAATTTGTCAGATCTTCTTCGTGGATCTTTTCCCCTCGATTCATCTCCCTCATTGCTTCTAAAAGATCTCCCATTAATATCCTTTTAATCAAAACAAAAAACCATAATTAAAACCAAAAATAAACAATCAAAACACAATCTAAAAATGCTTAAAGAAAAATCCTAAGGCATAGCCTTCTGATGGATGAGCTCAGTGGCCACTCATCCCCTCTCGATTCGATCCTTAGGCTTCAGATAGGAGGAAGGCCGAGAGTGTCTGTACATCTCCTTCCTCATAGTAATGCTTCAACCTCGCACCATTTACCATGAATGGTTGTCCTTGGTGTAGGTTCTGAATCTCAATAGCACCATGAACAAAAACGTTAGTAATCACAAAAGGACCTGACCATCTAGACTTAAGTTTGCCTGGAAATAACCTTAACCGTGAGTTGAATAACAAGACATGTTGTCCCTTTTTAAAGTCCTTGAACCTAAGTCTACTATCATGCCAAATCTTAGTTTTTTCTTTATACATTGTAGCATTTTCGTACGACATATGTCTTAGCTCATCTAACTCATGTAATTGCAGAGACCGCAAAGTTCCAGCATCGGTCACGCAATAATTCAGCTCTTTTAGGGCCCAAAAGGCTTTGATTTCTAATTCGAAGGGAAGATGACATGCTTTTCCATATACTAGCCTATAAGGAGACATACCTAAGGGTGTTTTATATGCAGTCCTATATGCCCAAAGTGCATCGTCTAACTTAAAAGACCAGTCATTTCTATTAGGTTTAACCACTTTTTCAAGTATGTTCTTGATCTCCCTATTGGATATTTCAGCTTGTCCATTTGAGTGTGGGTGATAAGGGGTTGCTACTCTATGTCTAACATTGTATTTAGCTAATACCTTTTCCATAGCTTTATTTATAAAGTGGGTTCCCTCATCACTAATTATCGCACGTGGTGTACCAAATCTTGTAAAAATATGCCTATTAAGAAACTTAATGACAGTTTTGGCATCATTTGATGGACATGCAATGGCTTCTACCCATTTAGAAACGTAATCAACAGCTACTAATATATAGAGGTTACCTGAAGATGGAGGGAATGGTCCCATGAAATCAATGCCCCATACATCAAAGAGTTTCAACTCTAAGATATAGGTGAGAGGCATCTCATCCTTCCGACTAAGGTTACCTGTTCTTTGACACTCATTGCAGCTGTGTGCGTGGTCGTGGGCATCTTTGAAGATCGTGGGCCAGTAGTAGCCACTCTGGAACACCTTCGCAGCCGTCCTTTGGCCACCAAAATGTCCATCGTAAGGAGATGTATGGCAGTGCTGCAACACTGACTTTGCCTCAGCAGCCGATACACACTTCCTCAGCAATCCGTCTGCACAAGTCTTGTAAAGTGTAGGATCGTCCCAGATGAACTTCCTAGCTTCATGTAGGAACCTCTTCTTTTCTTGCCCCCCTTTGAAAGTTGGTAGTACCTGCGAGGCAAGGAAGTTAGCAATGTCTGCAAACCAGGGTTCCTCATCGTTACCACGATGTGCTAACACAAAGACATGCTCATCAACAAAGGCATCAGAAATTGTTGGCTCAACAATTTTTTCGCAATTACTTCGCAATCTAGATAAATGGTCAGCAACTACATTTTCGCATCCTTTTTTATCTCTAATGTCTAAGTCAAACTCTTGCAACAACAATACCCATCTAATCAACCTTGGCTTAGCATCAGCCTTCCTCATTAGATATTTTATTGCCGAGTGGTCAGTGTACACAATTGTTCTAGTGCCTACAATGTAATTCCTAAACTTTTCACAGGCAAACACTACAGCTAGCATTTTCTTCTCTGTAGTCGTATAATTACATTGTGCTTCATTTAAAGTCTTACTTGCATAATATACAGGATGTGTTAGTTTATCAATTTTTTGTCCTAGCATGACCCCTACTGCATAGTCACTAGCATCACACATCATTTCAAACGGTAAATCCCAGTTTGGACCTACTATAATTGGTGCTTTGACTAAGGCTTCCTTAAGTGTTGTCCATGCTAGAAAACATTCTTTTGAGAAGACAAATGGTTTATTAAGCTCTAGAAGCTCACACAAAGGTTTAGAGATTTTTGAAACGTTTTTAATGAATCTCCTATAGAAACGTGCATGACCTAGGAAACTTCTAATAGCTTTTACATTTTGAGGTTCCACTAGCTTCTCTATTATTTCTATTTTGGCCATATCGACTTCTACTCCTACTTTAGATACTCTATGTCCTAGGACTATTCCTTCCTCCACCATAAAGTGGCATTTCTCCCAATTTAGAACTAGGTTGGTCTCCTCACACCTAGTTAGGACTTGTCCTAAGTTTTCTAAGCAATTATTGAAAGAATCACCAAAGACTGAGAAGTCATCCATAAATATTTCTATCATGGACTCATCTAAGTCAGAGAAAATGGCCAACATGCACCTTTGGAATGTTGCTGGTGCATTGCATAAGCCAAATGGCATTCTGCGAAAAGCAAATGTTCCAAAGGGACATGTAAAGGTTGTTTTCTCCTGGTCCACAGGGTCTATGGTAATTTGGTTATATCCAGAATAACCATCTAAAAAACAGTAATAGGCTCGGCCAGCTATTCTATCTAACATCTGATCTATAAACGGTAAAGGAAAGTGATCTTTTTTTGTTTCTTTGTTAAGTTTTCTGTAGTCCATACAGACTCTCCATCCTGTAACAGTTCTAGTTGGAATTAGTTCGTTATTCTCATTAACTATTACAGTCATCCCACCCTTCTTAGGCACACATTGGATCGGACTCACCCATTGACTATTGGCTATGGAAAAAATTACACTTGCATCTAACCATTTGATAATTGTTAGTTTAGCAATTTCATGTTGTTTACTCAGTTTGGACGAAATAATAACAGGCAAAGTATCTTCCTCTCCTAGATATGCATACTTAAGATGATCAGGCAATGGTTTTAATTCTAATAGAGGTGGATGTTCAATTGATGGTTTCAAAGGGTTGGAGGTTCTCTCACACAATTTATTAGTCATACAAACATGCTGAGGGTTGTCCACAGTTATATCCATCAATTCAGAAATGTCTAAGTCATCTATATCTACTTGTACATAGTTAGTGGCATGCTTAATTAGCAGTTCATGCTCAAGTTGTTCTTCCATAAGGGAATCTACTACATCTACATTTGCACAGGATTCAGAATCAGAGGGATACCTTAGAGCTTTAAATACACTGAATTTAACCTCCTCATCATGAACCCTCATGGTGAGCTCACCTTTTTGGACATCGATTAAAGCCCTACCTGTGGCTAGAAATGGTCTGCCCAATAAGATTGGTACCTCCTTGTCTGCCTCATAATCTAGAATGATGAAGTCTGCAAGAAAGATGAATTTGTCAACCTTGACAAGTATATCCTCAATTTTCCCCTCCGGGTATGCTATGGATTTGTCTGCAAGCTGCAAGGTGACAGTAGTAGGTCGTGCTTCTCCTATTCCAAGCTGGAGAAATAGAGACAAGAGCATGAGATTGATGCTGGCTCCCAGATCACACAGAGCTCTTCCCACGTGCTTGCCTCCCAACTCGACTAGTAAGGTGAAGGACCCAGGATCCTTCTCCTTCTTTGGCAGTTTGTTTTGGAGTATAGCACTGCACTCCTCGGTGAGATTCACTGTTTCAAATTCACCAATGATTTTCTTGTTAGTAATTATATCTTTCAAGAATTTAACATAAGAAGGCATAGATTGCAAAACTTCCACAAATGGGATATTAACATGCACTTGTTTTAAAATTTCTAAAAACTTATTAAAGTGCACTTCCTGTTCTTGTTTTTTCTTCAGCCTTCTAGGGAATGGAGGTGGTGGCACATATGTAGGCAATTCAGGTCGCCTAATGATAGGTGGAGGCCTTGGAATTTCTTCTGGTTCCTCAATGATAGGTTCCAGCCTCACCCTTGTTGTGCTTGGTGGTGATTGATCATGGTTTGGCAGAGAATCCAGTGGAGCACTAGACTCTTCATTCTCTACTCGCTTTGGGGCTTCTCTGTTGTTGATCACTGTTGCGTGCTCAATGTGTGAAATAAATAGCAATAAGGGAGAGAGAGCACTCAGAACATGCAAGCATACATGATCTTGTTAGCAAGTAGTAAGTATTTTTTCATTCGTTTTCCCACAGAGATTTATTATTAGCTACTCGTGAAGTGTATTGTTAAGCAAGAATGGGTGGATTTGATGGGGTAGAATTGGTTTTAAGTTGTCTAATTTCTAAGGAATATGTAAAGGGTAGCAACATAAATAAGTGCAAGTCAATGATAAACTCAAATGAAAAGAGAAGAGATTAATAAACGAAGATGAAAATAGCTAAACAGAATTTTTAACTTAGCAGAATTGCGAGAACAGCAATTCTACCGCAATGTTACTAACAGCGAAAGTGTGTAAAATGGAGAAACAAGGGCTACTAACGACTCCTCTATAGGCATTTTTATACGATTCTCAAGCATTGGATCAACTCACTATGCATCAAACTAACTCATTCTCATGTATCTTCCGATTTCATGCATTAGATTCTTTAGTTTACTCGTGTCCAAGTAAGGTCTTAAGCATCTTGTTAAAGCAGAAAGATATGGTTTGTACTAGGAAAACGCCTATTCCTAGGTCATTTTCTGGCTACCTTGAAAGGCTAGCATGAGTGTATGACTCTGAACTCTTACTCCTTCCAGAGGTTAGGAGTTCTTTGGACAAAATGGATGGCCAATCGAAATTGCCCGTGGGATGAAGCTTACATACAATCAATGCTTCGAGAGCTATCCTACATGCTTGGTTCACGTTTTTTAGCCTATAGTATTGTCATTAGCATGCCCCTATGTGACTTAGTTACTCATGGATATAGAGAGAACAGAAATATTAGATAAAGTAGACATGCTCAGAAGAGAAATAAACTTAAAACAGCGAAGCAAAACAGTAAATCGCAAAGACAAGAAACTGTGAAAGAATGAATTGTGCTTTGATTAATCGATTGTTTGAATGAACAAAGGGAAACTTAAAGTGAATAACATAAAGACAGAAAGCAACGAAATGAATTGAACTAGCTAATAGAAAAGAAACAACAACAAAACAGTGCTGGAAATGAGAAATAGAAGACAGAAAGCAGTAAGTTGAGCGTGCTCGCTTCGTCGCAAATGCCTCGGCTGAAAGGGGAGAAAGGGTAGCCTTGCTTGGATGAATCCAATCAGGAGAGGAGATGAATCTTATCTCCTTCCTATCAGATTGTCGACTCCAACAGCTAAGCTTTCCAACCCAACAGACGGAAGAGAAAAACAGGAGAAAAAATGGAGCTGCGAAGAGACTTCTACGCTTTCGGATGATGATCAAACCCTCTACTTTGACCCCCTTTTATAGTAATCTGCAGGTGCGTTTGGGCCAAGGAGAACCATCCATCCTCAACGTCGTACATCAAAATGGATGGAGGAGAAAGAACGAATCCCTGAAATAACGAAACATAACAGAAAAAGATCAGCTAACTTACGGATTTCACTTGAAACATTGCGGTTTTAGCAATGTTTCCGCAATGCTGCCGCAATGCACATTTTTCATTCTTTTAACTTCGTTTTTCATTCCTTTTATTTCCTTTTGCATACAAGTCCTAATTTAGCTTCCCTCTTCTAATTCTCATATATAAGCATAGGTTTAAGCTAAATCCTACCAAAAACACCTAAGAGTGTACATCTTTCTATGGAAAACAAGTCCTAAAAAGGTCACTTTTGGAGACGTAACACACCCACAAACTTAAGGTTTTGCTCGTCCTCGAGCAATCTAAGGACTTACTTAGGCTGCTGTTTTATCCTTTTCACCACTTGTTGATTCCCCTAACTTCCTATCTATAGCAGTGATGTCCTGTGACACACTTCTAAGCTTACAACTATCCTCTTATCTAGCTTCTTCTGACTTCGCACGCCTAATGCTCCTACTGTTTCATTAACTCCTTACAGCTGATCTACTTGCTTCTGTCATATCATGCAACTATCCCTAAGGTTTCAAATTCTACCTAGCTTTACCCCAGACTCAGTACATGCTTCTAGCTTTTACTTTTGAGCTACCTAGGATTCCTTAGAGTCATGTCAGTCTTAGTATTAACAGTGACAGTAGTACATTTAGAGAACAACCTAAACCCTGGCATCACTACATTGGACATACATTCATCTCCCTAAACAACCCTACAAGCTACAACTTTGTGCTCAGCTAATTGAGGATCAGAGTTCTTTTTATTCAGGACATCTAAGCCACAAAGTTGCAACTCCTAGGTATACATTCTTCTTCCCTACTTCTTCCTTTTTTCTTTCTTACTTTGGTGGAGCCTCTCCTTTGGTTGCCTTTTGATGCAATGCCACTTGTGGGTTACACACTTGGCACTGATTACTCAGCAACTTTGAGAGAGACACCCCTCTTTATTCTATTTTTCATTTTTTTTTTCAGCTCATCATTTTTTTTTGTAAAGAAGAAGAAGAATGCTTATGTTTTAAGGGAGAGAGGAATGTTCCTAGGCCTAGGGTGGCCTCCCCCAAACTTAAACTACTCATTGTCCCCAATGAGTGTCTGAGGTGGCACACCCCCAAACTTGTCCTAGAAGCATCTAGTCTAGGGTAAAACAAAGAGAATCTAAAAGCCCTAGGGATAGACAGAACATTCTCAAAGCAAACATCTCAGCAGCAGAAATTTATAAAAACCGGCAGGGAAGGACTTAAAGCTACGCATGCTGAGCAATTTTAAGAGGCTAATTTGAACTATCAAAGGTGCCTTAAGACACTCATCCAGCATGCTTATAGATAGGCTATATAAGGTAGTCAAGACAGCAGCAAAAGAACAAAATTAAAACAGAACCAGCCTAGCTAATCAGTCAGTCAAAAACATGCAATTACTAACAAAAATTGCGGATTCTGCAATAATTTCGCAATGGATAACAGGGCAGATATATCAGTGATCAAGGCCCCTATGCATGCTCTTTCCAGTCATCTCAGCTATACAAAAAGGAAACTAAAACAATCTACCTATTCAGATACCATCAGACTATACTAAACAAATCTAAACAACAAAAATAAAGAACTAAAGACAGACCAAATATTAACTCAAAACAACAGAATTCACACAGTTTAACGAAAAGCAGTTTGATTTTTTTGTAGGGAACAGAAATACTCCCTTGAGTGCTCTTTAGACTAGCACTCAGACGTCCTCATCATCATCCCTCCGTGCTCGTGGAGGTGCCCACGGTTTCAACAGGCCAGTGGGGAAAGCAGGGAAGATGCACCCCAACTGATCAACCACGTCTTTGTCCCGGGCCTGTGCATATTCTGCCCACTGCGCCATCTTGTGCTGTAGGTTTCTAATCTCAATAGCACCATGAGCAAAGACGTTAGTAATAACAAACGAACCTGACCACCTAGACTTAAGTTTTCCCGGAAATAACCTTAACCGTGAATTGAACAATCAGACATGTTGGCATTTTTAAAAGTCCTTGATCCTAAGTCTACTGTCATGCCAAATCTTAGTTTTTTCTTTATACATTTTAGCATTTTCATAGGACATATGTCTTAGCTCATTTAACTCATGTAATTGCAGAGACCGCAATGTTCCAGCATCGGTCACGCCATAATTCAGTTCTTTTAAGGCCCAAAAGGCTTTGATTTCCAATTCGAAGGGAAGATGACATGCTTTTCCATACACTAGCCCATAAGGAGACATACCTAAGGGTGTTTTATATGCAATCCTATAGGCCCACAGTGCATCATCAATTCATGCTAAACGACTATGATTGTTGGCACATAATAAATATTTCATTCCCAAAATAAACTACTCCTAACATACGAAATCTAAGCAAAGCATGATAAAATCCTAATTTAAGAGTTTAGGGATCAGAAATCTCCCTTGTCAATCTGCCTCATATGGATATTCTTCAATGTTTCGAGGCATCACTTTTGCTCCTTTAAGATACTTAAGTCTTGATTTACGGGGTCGAACATTCTGCCACACCTTGAATTTGTTGATTCTTTCAAAGAGACTGCATGTTATAACATCCCAAGGTTTGTACTTTCTGTGTGTTGGTTTTGTTTCTACAATATTTGCTACAACATAGCTTTGATGCGATGGGACTTCTTTTTCTGGCACATCTCTTTCTAACTCCTTCAGCTGGAGCATTTGTGGTGGTGGTGGCTCAACTCTTTCATTGGTGGAGAAGCTTGCTACAACCTCAAACATTTCAAATTCTTGTTCCTCAAGCAGCGCATTAGTCTCTTTGGCCTCATCCAGCACAATTTCATTTTTCTCAACTTTCACCAACTCCACCATTTCATATGGAGATTCCATTGGATCACTCTTCTCAGATTCGAAGGTAACAAAGGATTCATCATCATAAAAATCGAACATCTGAGGGCATGGTGGTGGTGATTTTGCTATAACAAGTAGATCTTGTAAGTCATTTGTGAGCTGGGCTAACTGCACATCCATTCTCCTCATGGATGCATCATTCCTTGCCATGAATTCTATCCATAACGCCTCCAAAGCGGGTGATAATTCTTCATTTGAAGTTGGGGCATAATGTTGATAGTCTTCATGTTGGTGGAACTCTTCATAATGAGTAACTTGCCCATGCTCTTCCCAAGAATTATTTGAGAGTTGCCACTGATCATGTTCACACATGTACGAATAATGGTTGTCATAGCTTTGTTGATATTGCCTCTCTTGATAATTCAATGTTGGGCAATTCTCCAAGTTATGATTATCCCCACAATAAGCACATGGCTGATAAAATTCTTCAAACTGTTGTGGGCAAACTCTTCCTCCAATTAAGTTCTGCAGCGTATTCATTTACTTTGTCGTACACATATGTTTTCCACCTGCATAGTTTCTCTCTGTTTCGAGGTGAGGTTTGGAAACTCTTTCATAAACTAGCTTGATAGTACCTGTAAAAGAAATGAAAGAAGATTAGCTCCACTAGATATTGAGTTTTTTTTTTTTTTTTTTTTTTTTTTTAACTTAACAAACTTCGTATTCACTAAACAAAATCCCCGGCAGCGGCGCCAAAAACTTGTTGCGTGCTCAATGTGTGGAATAAATAGCAATAAGGGAGAGAGAGAACTCAGAACATGCAAGCATACATGATCTTGTTAGCAAGTAGTAAGTATTTTTTCATTCGTTTTCCCACAGAGATTTATTATTAGCTACTCGTGAAGTGTATTGTTAAGCAAGAATGGGTGGATTTGATGGGGTAGAATTGGTTTTAAGTTGTCTAATTTCTAAGGAATATGTAAAGGGTAGCAACATAAATAAGTGCAAGTCAATGATAAACTCAAATGAAAAGAGAAGAGATTAATAAACGAAGATGAAAATAGCTAAAAAGAATTTTTAACTTAGCAGAATTGCGAGAACAGCAATTCTACCGCAATGTTACTAACAGCGAAAGTGTGTAAAATGGAGAAACAAGGGCTACTAACGACTCCTCTATAGGCATTTTTATACGATTCTCAAGCATTGGATTAACTCACTATGCATCCAACTAACTCATTCTCATGTATCTTCCGATTTCATGCATTAGATTCTTTAGTTTACTCATGTCCAAGTAAGGTCTTAAGCATCTTGTTAAAGCAGAAAGATATGGTTTGTACTAGGAAAACGCCTATTCCTAGGTCGTTTTCTGGCTACCTTGAAAGGCTAGCATGAGTGTATGACTCTGAACTCTTACTCCTTCCAGAGGTTAGGAGTTCTTTGGACAAAATGGATGGCCAATCGAAATTGCCCGTGGGATGAAGCTTACATACAATCAATGCTTCGAGAGCTATCCTACATGCTTGGTTCACGTTTTTTAGCCTATAGTATTGTCATTAGCATGCCCCTATGTGACTTAGTTACTCATGGATATAGAGAGAACAGAAATATTAGATAAAGTAGACATGCTCAGAAGAGAAATAAACTTAAAACAGCGAAGCCAAACAGTAAATCGCAAAGACAAGAAACTGTGAAAGAATGAATTGTGCTTTGATTAATCGATTGTTTGAATGAACAAAGGGAAACTTAAAGTGAATAACATAAAGACAGAAAGCAACGAAATGAATTGAACTAGCTAATAGAAAAGAAACAACAACAAAACAGTGCTGGAAATGAGAAATAGAAGACAGAAAGCAGTAAGTTGAGCGTGCTCGCTTCGTCGCAAATGCCTCGGCTGAAAGGGGAGAAAGGGTAGCCTTGCTTGGATGAATCCAATCAGGAGAGGAGATGAATCTTCTCTCCTTCCTATCAGATTGTCGACTCCAACAGCTAAGCTTTCCAACCCAACAGACGGAAGAGAAAAACAGGAGAAAAAATGGAGCTGCGAAGAGACTTCTACGCTTTCGGATGATGATCAAACCCTCTACTTTGAACCCCTTTTATAGTAATCTGCAGGTGCGTTTGGGCCAAGGAGAACCATCCATCCTCAACGTCGTACTTCAAAATGGATGGAGGAGAAAGAACGAATCCCTGAAATAACGGAACATAACAGAAAAAGATCAGCTAACTTACGGATTTCACTTGAAACATTGCGGTTTTAGCAATGTTTCCGCAATGCTGCCGCAATGCACATTTTTCATTCTTTTAACTTCGTTTTTCATTCCTTTTCTTTCCTTTTGCATACAAGTCCTAATTTAGCTTCCCTCTTCTAATTCTCATATATAAGCATAGGTTTAAGCTAAATCCTACCAAAAACACCTAAGAGTGTACATCTTTCTATGGAAAACAAGTCCTAAAAAGGTCACTTTTGGAGACGTAACAATCACCAACGGTCTTCCACTATGAAATTCAATTGCTTGAACTTGTTCTTTTCCATCCCTTCTTGGCACTTCAGTGTCTGCAGGAAATCTACCTTGGGGCCTATTTTTCAGTTCGTTGGCTAACTGCCCTATTTGGTTTTCTAAGCTCCTCAGGGTTGCTTTCTGACTTTGCAGGGTTGCATCATTTTTTGCAATGTACTCTTTAAGTAAATTCTCTACTAATGATCCTATGGGTTGGTTATATGGCTTCTAGTACATAGATTGGTTATTTTGTTGAGTGAAACCAGGTGTTCCACTCGGTCTTGGTTGGTTTTGTGCTTGGTTAGTGTTTTGTTGCCCACCCCAAGAAAGATTTTGGTGGTTCCTCCAACCAGGATTATAGGTGTTAGAATAGGGGTTGTTCCTAGGCTGCTGTTGACTCCCAACATAGCATACCGAGGATGGATTCCCAGGGCAAAAATCATACAAGTGCCCTTCCCCACAGAATCCACAGATTAGTGTCTCACCTTGACTAGTTGATGCGCCCATTGAAACGGCTGCTGCGGTGTTGACACTTGGTTGGAGATTAGTTTGAGCCATTTGTTTGACTAGATTGGTCAGGGCATTGATTTGGCTACTCATTGCACTAAGTGCATCCTTGTCTTGAGCTCTCCTAGGCTCTACAGGATCGTCTGACCATCTACAATGGGAAGTTGAGATTTTCTCCAAAATCTCGTAGGCTTCATTGTAGCTCTTTGAAAGCATGGAACCACCAGCTGACGAATTCAACACTTGCCTTGTGTTGGGGTTGCATCCTTTAAAGAACACTTCTATTTGGATACACCATGGAATGCCATAGTGTGGACATTTAAGCAATAGATCTTTGAATCTTGTCCAAGCTTCGTGTAGTGATTCGTTTTCGGCTTGTTTGAACTTGATTATATCATCACGAAAGTTGGAATTCCTATCAGGTGGGAAGTATTTGACTAGGAATTTTTCAGCTAGATCTGTCCAATTGACAATCGATCCAGAGGGAAGGGAATTTAACCACATTTTGGCCTTATCTCTTAATGAATATGGAAAGAGGTATAATCTTAAGGCTTCTTGGGAAACTCCAGGGATGATGAAAGTATCACTTACCCCTAGGAAATTTCTTAGATGATTGTGGGGATCTTCGTTTTCCACTCCAAAGAATTGTCCCACGGTGGACAGCATTTGGAACATAACTGGTTTTAACTCAAATGAGAGAGCTGTAATCTCAGGGCGTATAATGCTCGGATTAAACTCCTCAGGCATAGGAACTAAGTATGAAAGGATGGCATTATCCTTATCATTCGCAATTTCGATGGGGTTGCGAATGGTAGGTGCTTGGTTTGGGGCTGCTCTATCCATTTCGGTTGGTTGGGATTGCGGTGACTCCGCGGAGTCAGCAATGTTTTGAGTTACAGGTGGCTGTTTAAAGAGGCGTTTCTTAGCTTTGTTTCTGGCCCTAAGAAGTCTTTCAGGCTCAGGATTCAACTCTAGGTTGCTATTTGAATGCTCATTCATAAACTATCCCGATGGTACCTGTAAAGGAAATGAAAGAAGATTAGCTCCAATAGATATTAATTTTTTTTTCTAAAATAACAAACTTCGTGTTTACTAAACAAAATCCCCGGCAGCGGCGCCAAAAACTTGTTGCGTGCTCAGTGTATAAATAAAAATGCGATGCGAGAGCACTCAGAACATGCAAGCATACATGGTCTTGTAGCAAGTAATAAGTATTTTTTCATTCGATTTCCCACAAATATTTATTCTTAGTTACTAACGAAGTGAGATGCTAAATTAGAAAGGGTGGCTTAAATGGGGTGAATTGAAGATTAATGTGCCTAACTAATGAAGAATATACGAGATATGCAAGCATAAACGAAAGCAAGTAAAGAGATGAACTTGAATGTAGAAGAAATAGAATTGCGGAAAAAGTAATTTGCTAGCAATAAAATCGCAAAAGTGAAATACTGGAAAAATGGCTAAGGCAAAAACAGAACTATAGAATTGCGCAGACAGCAATTATCTAGCAATTAAATTAGCAACGTTTTAAGGGTGAGATGGGGAAACAAGGTCAACTAACGACTCCTCTATAGGCTTTTTCACACGATTATTCAGCAGTAGCTCAACTTATCATGCATCAATTTAACTCATTCTCATGCATCTCTCGATTTCATGCATTAGATCATTTAGTTCACTCATATCCAAGTAAGACTTAAGCATCTATTTATATAAGCAAGTTAATGAATTGTGCTAGGAAAGCGCTTATTCCTAGGTCGTTTTCTGGCTACCATGAAAGGCTAACATGAATGGACGACTCTGAACTCTTACTCCTTCCGGAGGTTAGAAATTCTTTAGACAAAATGGATGGCCGATCGAAATTGCCCGTGGGATGAAGTACACATACATTCAATGCATTCAAAGCTATCCTACAAGCTGAATTCACGTATTTCTACCTATAGATTCATCATTAGCAGACCCTTGTGTGATTAGTTACTCATGGATGATGTGGACGTGGAAATACTAGGTTGATTAAGCATGATTAACAGTACTTAAATGAAAGCAAAGGGAAACAGACAGCGAGATGAAAGCTTGCAAAGTTGTAAATGATTCTTCTATTAAGTAAGATTCAAAGCGTAATGAGCAAAGACTGTAAAACAGTAAAGACTAAGCAAATGAAGACGAATTGAAATAATGTAGCAAACAGAAACAAATGACAGCAAACAGTAGAGAAAATGGAAGACAAAAAGCAGTAGAAAGCGATGTAAATGTGTGCGTGAACTCCTCGCCGCAAGTGCCTCGGAAGAAGGGGAAGGTTAGCGTTGTTTGGGGATGAATCCAATCAGAAGAGAAGAAGGATCTTCTCTTCTTCCTCTCAGATTATCGGTGCCAAAAGTTGATTCCTTCACTCCAACAAACGGGATAGAAAATGGAGAGAAACTGCGTTGAGATGGAGAGTTCTACGCTTCCAAGCTTGTTGTTCTCCTTCCCCCTTGACCTCCTTTTATAGCTCTTTGCAGGTACTCTTCAGTAAAGGAGAACCATCCATTCTGAACGACGACCCACCACGTGGCAGCAGGGGAGAAGTCGGGCGGCTGAAAGATCGCAACAAAACGGCGGACGGTTGGAACAAATTAGCGTCTGCAGCTTAAACATTGCGGAGACAGCAACGTTTCAGCAATTTTCCTGCAATGCACCATTTCAACTCTTTTAACTTCGTTTTTTATTCTTTTTTGTTCCTTTTACAAATAAGTCCTAATTTAGCTTCATTTCTTGATTTCTCATATTTAAGCACGTATTAAACTAAATTCTAACAAAAACGCTTAAGAGTTTACTTAATTTCATGGTAAATAAGTCCCTAATTTATGCACTTTTGGAGACGTAACAATTAGAATTAAAACCACTGCCACAACACCTCAAATATGCATATTTAGGAGAGAAAGACACATTGCCTGTCATTATTTCGTCCAAATTGAATGAACAACATGAAAATGCGTTAATGTTGCTGCTTAAGCAACATAGAAAAGCAATTGGGTGGACGATTGCTGACATTAGGGGCATAAGTCCTTCTTATTGTATGCACAAGATATTGTTAGAGGAAGGACACACACCTAGGATAGAGCATCAACGTAGGTTGAACCCCTCCATGAAGGAGGTAGTTAAAAAGGAAATCATTAAATGGTTAGATGCTGGAGTAATCTTCCCTATATTCAATAGTCAGTGGGTCAGTCCTATCCAATGTGTACCAAAAAAGGGTGGTATGACAGTAGTAGTTAATGAAAATAATGAATTAATACCCACTCGAACCGTCACAGGATGGAGAGTATGTATGGACTACCGAAAACTTAATAAAGAAACAAAAAAAGACCATTTCCCTTTACCTTTTATCGACCAAATGCTAGATAGATTAGCTGGCCAAGCCTTCTATTGCTTTTTGGATGGCTACTCAGGGTATAATCAAATCACCATAGACCCTAAAGACCAAGAGAAGACAACATTTACATGTCCATTTGGCACGTTTGCTTTTCGCATAATGCCATTCGGCCTCTGCAATGCACCAGCAACGTTCCAACGATGTATGTTGGCAATCTTCTCTGATCTAGATGAGTCCATAGTAGAAATATTCATGGATGATTTTTTAGTGTTTGGTGATTCTTTTAACCACTGTTTAGCCAATCTAGAACAAGTTCTCACTCGGTGTGAGGAAACCAATCTAGTTTTGAATTAGGAAAAATGCCACTTCATGGTGGAAGAAGGCATAATATTAGGACATAGAGTGTCCAAAGCAGGAATAGAGGTTGATAGGGCCAAAATAGAAGTCATAGAGAAGCTAGTTGAACCTAAGAATGTAAAAGTCATAAGAAGTTTCTTAGGACACGCAGGGTTTTATAGAAGATTTATAAAAGATTTCTCAAAAATCTCCAAACCTCTCTATGAGCTGCTAGAACTAAATAGAACTTTTATCTTTTCAAATGAGTGTTTAATAGTATGGACTAAGCTTAAAACTGCCCTAGTAAAAGCTTCAATCATAATCCGTCCAAATTGGGATATGCCCTTTGAATTGATGTGTGATGCAAGTGATTATGCAATTGGAGCCATTCTTGGCCAGAAGAGAGATAAATTAACACACCCTATTTATTATGCAAGTAAAACATTAAATGAGGCTCAATGCAATTACACTACTACTGAAAAGGAAATGTTAGCCGTAGTGTTTGCATGTGAGAAATTCAGAGCCTATATTGTAGGAAATAAAACAATTGTATATACTGATCATTCTGCAATAAAGTATTTAATGAGGAATGTTGATGCCAAGCCTCGACAAATTAGATGGGTACTACTCTTTCAGGAATTTGATTTGGAAATACGAGACAAAAAGGGATGTGAAAACGTGGTTGCTGACCACTTATCAAGATTGCAGAGTCATTGCGAATCTATTGCGGAGCCCGCAATGATGGATTCTTTTATTGATGAACATGTTTTTTTTTATTACATTGTGATAATAATGTTGAGCCTTGGTTTGCTGACATTGCAAATTTTCTTACCGCACAGGTGCTACCTAAGTTCGATAAAGGGCAGAACAAGAAGAAGTTCTTGAATGATGCTAGGAAGTACATTTGGGATGATCCAACTCTTTACAAGTGTTGTGCGGATGGATTGCTAAGGAAATGTGTGTCAGCTGCTGAAGCAAGATCCATCCTGCAGCATTGCCATACAGCCCCGTATGGAGGACACTTTGGTGGTCAAAGAACTGCTGCGAAGGTATTTCAGAGTGGCTATTTCTGGCCAACAATCTTCAAGGATGCACATGACTACGCACACAATTGCAATGAATGCCAACGTACAGGTAACCTCAGTAGGAAGGATGAGATGCCTCTGACATACATCTTAGAGTTAGAACTCTTTGATGTATGGGGTATTGACTTCATGGGTCCATTCCCACCATCTGCTGGTAATCTGTATATTTTAGTAGCTGTAGACTATGTCTCAAAATGGGTTGAGCCAATTGCATGTCCTTTAAATGATGTTAAGACAGTTATAAAATTTCTTAATAGACATATCTTCACGCGATTTGGCACTCCTCGTGCCATCATAAGTGATGAGGGAACACATTTCATAAACAAATCTATGGAAAAGGTGTTAGCTAAATATAATGTTAAGCATAGGGTGGCAACACCCTATCATCCCCATTCAAATGGGCAAGCAGAAATCTCTAATAGAGAGATCAAAAGTATCTTAGAGAAAGTTGTAAAACCGAATATAAATGATTGGTCTTTTAAATTAGATGATGCACTGTGAGCATATAGAACTGCATATAAAACACCTTTAGGAATGTCCCCCTATAGGTTAATTTATGGAAAAGCATGTCATCTCCCCTTGAATTAGAAAACAAAGCCTTTTGGGCTTTAAAGGAGTTAAACTTTTGCGTGACCGATGCGGGAACATTACGGTCTCTGCAATTACTTGAATTAGATGAATTAAGGCACATGTCATACGAAAATGCTAAGATGTATAAAGAAAAAACTAAAATTTGGCATGATAGTAGACTTAGGCTAAAGGATTTCAAAAAGGGCCAACATGTTTTATTATTTAATTCACGATTGAAGATGTTCTCTGGAAAACTCAAGTCTCGCAGGTCTGGTCCCTGTGTAGTCACTAATGTGTTTGTACATGGTGCAATCGAGATCCAAAATTTGGAACAGGGCCAACCGTTTATGGTGAATGGTGCAAGATTGAAGCACTATTATGAGGAAGGAGACGTAGGAACGCTCTCGGCATTCCTCTTGTCCGAAGTTTGAAACCAATCAGGAAGGGATGAGCATGGACGTTATTGGAAATATCTTTGTGCTCAAAATATTATTTTAAATGCGAAAAAATTTATGTTTATTTCTATTTAATATTTTTGTTATAGAATTCGTAATTACTGAAATTAATTTTGTTTAATGTTGATTGAAATTGGGAGGAAAAATTTGAAATTTAAAATGACAAGATCGGTGGATCAATCAAGAGGAAGAGAGGAATTATAGGAGAATCAAGAAAATCAGAGATTTGGGGATTGCGAAGATCCTGCGGCAGTCGCCAAAATGGGAAATAAAATACCCAACGGTTACATTTTGAAGATTTCGTGTGAAATTAGAGGTATTGTGATTGCATTGCAGAGTCCGCAAAGGTATGGCCTTTAAGTATCCAAAACCGTTATAAATAGGGAAAGGCTGCAGCTCTCTTTTATTGCGAAAACCGAAACCCCCAAGCTCTCAACAGAATCTCTCCCTTCTTCTTCTCGAGAACTTCGTTTCTTTACCTCCAAGAAAATCATGGTGTCAACCCGAGAATCCCGTCGTCAAAAAGCTGAAGGCTCCACCCCAACAAAACCTTCTCCCACAATGGAAGAAACTGCTATGGCAGGGGATGCGTTGATCTCCTTAGCCTCGGCTGAGGCAGCCAACCCCCCTGAGCCTAGAAAGACCCCTGCCAAAAGAAAGAGAAAGGTTACGGTCAGAAGGGATCCCAAAACCAAGATCAGAGGAGACACGAGTGAAGACAGTCCCACCGCCAGCGTACCATCGTTCGAAAATGCCATGCAAAGCCAATCGGCTACGCAACAGCAGTCAGGTACTGAGGTCTCCCCTCCAGAGCAGTCGAATTCGGCATCTACCCCAACTGGCGATGGGGAAAAGGGCGAGGAGATCATCAGCCCTATCAGGGATGTTAGCCCTGACGCACACGGGGAAGAGGAAATCGACAGTCCCCTGAGGGATGAAAGTCCTGTTGCGGAAGAACTCGAGAGACGGTCACCTGTGGCCGAAACAATAGATGAATGCATCAAACGGGTGGTTACTGAAGTAGTGGCTGGATTAGGGAAAGGGGCAGAGACGGTGTCCAAGAAGAGGACCCCTGTAATTGTAAAGGCGAAAAGGCCGAAGGCCTCAAAGAAGGCTAAGAAAAAGAAGACTGAGTCTGAACCCCCTGCCAAGAAGATGAAGACGGAGGTTGTTGAGGCAGCTAAGGCCAAGGCCAAGGCAAAAGGAAAAAGGAAAATGTTTCAAGAGGATGAACCTCCAGCTGAGAGGTATGTGTCTGAGGCAGCCAAGGCAAGAGGTGTGACTTTGATGAAGAGGGACCTCCTCCATGAAAGAGGATTTTTGGATACTTCTACGGACCTGCCGCAATTCTTGCGCACAGGCATTGCCAATCATGGTTGGGAAGAATTGTGTAGGCCACCAATCCAAGCTTACTCAGAGATTGTCTATGATTTTTAAGCCAACCTCATCCATCCTGAAGGCTGCTATTCCACAGTAAGAGGCGTTGAGATAGACTTCTCACCCGAGGCGATTGTTGCGTGCTCAATGTGTAAAGATAAATATGCAAAAGGGTAGAGAGAGCACTTAGAACATGCAAGCATACATGGTCTCACAGCAAGTAGTAAGTATATTTCATTCGTTTTTTCCACAGAGACTCATTTTTAGCTATTCGCGAAGTGTATTTGTTAAGAAAGATGGGGTGGATTTGATGGGGTAAAATTGGTTTTTAATTATCTAAGTTTTGCTGAATGTGTAAAGGAATATAACATAAACAAATGCAAGTTGAAATTAGACGCAAAAGACAAGAGATGGAATTAATAAACGAAGAAGAAAACAGCTAAACAGAATGATAAAACAACAGAATTGCGAGGACCGCAATGTTACCGCAATTAAATAACAGCGAAAGTGTGTAAATGAGTGAATTAAGGGCTACTAATGACTATCCTATAGGCACTTTATTACGATTCTCAAGCTTTGGATCAACTCTCTATACATCAAACTCACTCTATCTCAAGTATCGTCCGATTCCATGCATTAGAGTCTTAAGTTTACTCGACTTCAAAGTAAGGTCTTAAGCATCTTGTTAAAACAGGAGTGTTTAGTTTGTACTAGGGAAACGCCTATTCCTAGGCCGTTTCCTGATTACCATGAAAGGCTAGCATGATTATATGACTCTGAACTCTTACTCCTTCCAGAGGTTAGGAGTTCTTTGGACAAAATGGATGGCCAATCGAAATTGCCCGTAGGATGAAGCTTACATACAATCAATGATTCGAGAGCTATCCTACATACTTGATGCACGTTTTTTAGCCTATAGTTCTGTCATTAGCATGCCCCTAAGTGACTTAGCTACTCATGGAAATATAGAGAGTGGAAATGTAAGATAACACAGACATGCTTAGAAGGGAAATGTGCTTAGAACAGCAAGACAAAACCGTAGCAGCAGAAAGTGGAAACTGTGAAATGCAGAAATGTACTTTGATTACTATGAATGTTTGAACGACAAAGGGAAACGTAGAAGCAGAAATTCAGAGACAGACAACAACGAACTGCAGTAACTAAAACACTAAGCTAAGAACAACAATGATCAAAACTGGAAATAAGAAGAAGAACGACAGAAAACAGTAAAAGGGTGCTGAAAAGCTTCGTTGCAGACGCCTCGAATGAAGGGGATGAAAGGTCAGCCTTGCTTGGATGAATCCAATCGAGAGAGAAGAAGAATCTTCTCTCCTTCCTATCAGATTATCGATTCCAACAGCTGAGACTCTCACTCCAACAGACGGCAGAGGAAAACAGAGAGAAATGATGGACTGCGAGAGGACTTCTGCGCTTCGGATGATGATCAAACCTCCGACTTTGGCCCCCTTTTATAGTAGTTTGCAGGTGCGTTTGGGCCAAGGAGAACCATCAACCTTCAACGTCATATATCAGAATGGATGGAGGAGAAAGAACGAATCCCTGAAATTACGGAAATTAACAGAAAAAGATCAGTCAACTTACGGTTTTCACTTGAATAATTGCGGTCACCGCAATGTTTTCGCAATTCATTCGCAATACTCATTTTTTCATTCTTTTCCTTCGGTTTTCAACCCTTTTTCTACCTATTGTACTTAAGTCCTAGATTAGCTACCTTCTTCTAATTCTCATATTAAAGCATAGGTCTAGGCTAAATGCTATCAAAAACACCTAAAAGTGCGCATCTTCTTAAGCTAAATGGGTCCTAAATAAGTCACTTTCAGAGACTTAACACACCCCCAAACTTAAGGCTTTGCTTGTCCTCAAGCATACTAAGGACTTCCCTAGGCTGCTGTTTCTCCTTCTTTAACCACCTACTGACACCCTTATACCCCTATCTATAGCACTGCTGTCCTGTGACACACCTCCAAGCTTAAAACTACCCTCTTATCTAGCTTCTTCTGAACTTGCCTGCCTAACACTTATCTGCTTTCATTAACTCCCTACAACTGATCTATTTACTTTTGTCATCTCATGCCACTATCCCTAAGGTTTCAAATTCTGCCTAGCTTTACCTCAGACTCAGTACATGCTTCTAGCTTTATTTTTAATGTGTCTAGGATTCCTTAGAGTCATGCCAGTCTTAGTATTAACGGTGACAGTAGTACTTTTAAAGAACAACCTAAACCCTGGCATCACTACATTGGATAAACACTCATCTCCCTACATAACCCTACAAGTTACAACTTTGTGCTTAGCTAATTGAGGATCAGAGTTCTTTTTAAATAGGACACCTAAGCCACAAAGTTATAACTCCTAGGTCTACATTCTTCTTCCCTATTCTTTTCCCTTTTTTCTTACTTAGGTGGGGCCTCTCCTTTGGTTGCCTTTTGATGCAATGTCACTTGTGGGTCACACACTTGGCACTGATTACTTAGCAACCTAAGAGAGACCCCCCTCTTTATTCTATTTTTCATTTTTTTTCAGGTCATCATTTTTTGTAAAGGAGAAGAAGAATGCTTATGTTTCTAAGGGAGAGAGGAATGTTCCTAGGCCTAGGGTGGCCTCCCCCAAACTTCAACTACTCATTGTCCCCAATGAGTGTCTGAGGTGGCACGCCCCCAAACTTTCCTAGAAGCATCTAGTCTAAGGTAAAACAAAGAGAATCTAAAGCCCTAGGCATAGACAGAACATTGAAAAGAAAATATCACAGTAGCAGAAAATTAACAAAAAACAGACAGTTAAGGGCTTAAAGCTGTGCATGCTGAGCTTTTTAGAGGTCGATTTAAACTATCAAAGGGTGTCCTATGACACTCATCCAGCATGCATTTAGATAAGCTATATAAGGCGGTCATGTTAGCAGGAAAAGATAGAATTTAAACAGATCACAACCTAGCTAAACAGACAGTCCAAAACATGCTTTTAGTCATGAAAATTGCGGGTACCGCAATTATTTCGCAATTAGATCAGGGCAGATATAACATTGATTAAGGCCCCTAAGCATGCTTTTTCCAGTCACTCAAGCTTCCTAAAAAAAAAAAAACTAAACTATCCTACCTAGTCAGCTAACATCAAATTATACTAAGCAACAGGAAAAACATAAAACTAAACATCTAAAACAGATCAAAATTGAACCAAAAACAGCATGGTCCTAACAGAAAGCAGAAAAATTGTTTTTTTTTTCTAAGGGAACAGCAATACTCCCTTTAGTGCACTTCAAACCAGCACTCAATTCTCGTCATCCTCATCTGGTTGCCGTGGTCTTGGGGGCACCCATGGAGTTAGAAGATTGGTAGGGAACTCAGGGAAGAGGCACCCCAGCTGGTCTGCAACTTCCTTGTCCCTCGCCTGCGCATAAGTGGCCCATTGAGCCATTCTTCTCTGCATATCCATTAAGCAGGCCATGGATAGAGACTGTTCAGCAGCCAGCCTATCCAGTTCAAACTCCATATTCCCCTTTCTTCTCAGCCTCAGGTTAGCAGGCAGCTCCAAGTGGCCCGTGTAGGCCATCTGCTTCTCCAGGCGCTCGGTAGGGACTCCTGCAAGCAAACATAGCTTGGTTATGGTGTTAGGGAAAAACAGTGGTCCCTTACCTTTCTTGGCGCATTCAGCAATGGCCGCAGTGATGACTTCTCCCACGTTGATCGTGAGACCTCTCATTATCGCATACACCAGCAGCGATCGGCTCTGGTTTATTGTAGTCTCGTGAGTCACCGGGGACAATCTCCTTCGCACGAACGAAAACCAAACAGCTGCCTGAGCCGTGAGGTTGGCACTCATGAGAGTGTGCCTCCCATTGCGTGACACGGTCCAAGAAGCTTCAGGCTGGCCAATAGTCCGAATGGCCTCTTCCAAAACTGCCTCAGTAGGCTCATCGACAATCCGTGCATAATCTGTATGAGGTTGGCCCTTGAGACCAAATGCTTCATTGATGGCCTTGGCTGAGAAATCTACTTCTACCCCTCTGACCACAGACAGGCCATCCTCAGGGCTGAGCACATTAGCGTAGAAATCATACACCATGCTCGTGTATGCTGGATTAGGCGGTCTGCAGAATTCCTCCCAGCCGTGGTTGATCACCCCTGCGCGCAAGAACTGCGGCAGGTCAGCAAGTCGGTCGAGAAAGCCTTTCTCGTGCAGCAACTCCCTCTTCCTTAACTCCACGCCCCTGGATTCAGCGTCAGATGAGACATACCTCACTGACTGAGGCTCGTCTTCAGGGTAGAGCTTGGCCTTCCCCTTATCTGCTGGCTTGGTTGACTCGGCAGCCTCAACCTTGAGCCTTTTGAGTGATGGCTCCGTGCTTTCTTTGTCTGCTGAAGGCACTCTCTTGGCCTTCTTCTTCTTCAGCTTCTTGGGTTTCTTGGCCTTGACAATCTTGGCCTTCTTCTTCTTCTTAATGTTGATCTGCTGGAGGCATGCCCCCAACGTCTCCTCCATGGAATCATCCTGCTGTGCAGGAACATCAGGGCTGTCTTCCCTCATGGGAGAAAAGACTTCGTCTTCCCCAGCATCGCCACTGCCCTGCGTGGACTCTTGATAATCCCCATATGGGAATTCAGGATCAGGCCGTGGAGAATTGTGCAATGGCGTGGGATTGTGCTCTGCTGATGGTGTCTGCGCAGAACTCAGTGGCGAAGACGGCAGTTCAGGACTCTGCGCTGCTGCAGGTGTCGGGTCAGAGCTCTGAGGTGCTGGAGACAACTCGGAGCTCTGTGCAGGCGGAGACGACTCTGCGCTTGGCACTGGTTCAGACGGTGAAGGGCTGTGCGCAGGTGATGCGGATGGCGACGAACCTTCTTTGGCTGACTCGTGGGATGCACGATCAGTTTCTTGACTCTCCACAGAGGGAGTCTTTGCTGTGCTTGGTTCGGCGGCCATCTCGACACTCCACCGGCGTTTCTTAGGCGTGCCCGCTGGCTCAGATGGTCCAGCAGGGATCTCAGTGACAACCCTCCACTTCTTCCTACGGATATGAAGCTTAGGAAGAGGTCCGGTGCGAACGGCACCATCATCTGCAAGGGTGAGCAGTGCTTCCCTCGTAGCCGCTTCAGCTGCGTCATCAGCCTTCTTCTTGGCTGCGGATCTTTCAGCCCGTGTGGACACCATTGTCGAATCTTGGTGATCTTGAGAGTAGAATCAAAGATGAAAAGAATCGCAGAGTTCTTGGAAATCAGAGAATGAGAGAATCGTATCGATCGAGCGCTTTCCAACGGATATAAAGGCAACGGAAAAATCCCAACGGCTCTTTTTTGCGAATCCAGCAATTCCAGCGCAATTCCAGGGATATTTTTTCATAAAAATCTCAAACTTCGCTCGCCCGTATCTTTTATTTGGCTCGATCGTTTTTTTATTTTAAAAGCTGGATTTACTCTCCTTGATCCCCTCTTTCGAATCCCTGCAAAAACAAATAAAACAAACATTAAATACGCAATTTAAATCACACCACAAAACATACAAACGATAATCGGAAAGACAGAAAAAAATAAACTAAGGCATTGGCCTTGACTAAACGAGCACAGTAACCACTCGTTCTCTCTCGTTTGTAACTTCATGCTTCATGCAAGAGGAAGGCCGAGAGAGTCTTCACATCTCCTTCCTCATAATAGTGCTTCAATCTAGCACCATTTACCATAAAAGGCTGTCCTTGCTGCAAGTTTTTTATCTCTATCGCACCATGAACAAAGACATTAGTAATAATAAATGGACCCGACCATCTGGACTTTAGTTTGCCTGGAAATATCTTTAAACGTGAGTTAAATAATAGGACAAGTTGGCCTTTCCTAAAGTCTTTGATCCTAAGTCTACTGTCGTGCCATATTTTGGTCTTTTCTTTATACATTTTGGCATTCTCATAGGCCATATGCCTAAGCTCATCAAGTTCATGTAGCTGCAAAGACCTCAGTGTCCCTGCATCCTTTACACAAAAATTCAATTCCTTCATGGCCCAAAATGCTTTGTTCTCTAACTCAAGTGGTAAGTGACAAGCTTTGCCATATACCAGCCTATAAGGAGACATTCCTAGAGGTGTCTTATATGCTGTCCTATAAGCCCAAAGTGCATCCTCAAGCTTGAAGGACCAGTCTTTCCTATTAGGTTTGACTACCTTTTCTAGGATGTTCTTTATCTCCCTATTGGAAATTTCAGCTTGGCCATTTGAGTGTGGGTGGTAGGGAGTGGCTACTCTATGTCTAATGTTATATTTAGCCAATACCTTCTCCATAGCCTTATTAATGAAATGTGACCCCTCATCACTAATGATAGCACGAGGAGTCCCAAATCTAGTGAAAATGTGCCTATGCAAGAAGTTGGTGACTGTTTTAGCATCATTATTAGGACATGCTTTGGCTTCTACCCACTTGGACACATAGTCCACTGCTACTAATATGTACAGGTTACCTGATGATGGAGGGAATGGTCCCATGAAGTCAATGCCCCACACATCAAAAAGCTCCAACTCTAAGATGTAGGTGAGGGGCATCTCATCCTTTCGACTGAGGTTACCTGTTCTTTGGCATTCATCACAGCTGTGGGCATAGTTGTGGGCATCCTTGAAGATTGTTGGCCAATAGTAGCCACTCTGAAATACCTTCGCAGCTGTTCTTTGACCACCAAAGTGTCCACCATAAGGAGATGAGTGACAGTGCTGCAGCACAGACTTCGCTTCAGCAGCTGAAACACATTTCCTTAGTAAGCCATCAGCACAGGTTCTGTAAAGTGTGGGGTCATCCCAGATGAATTTCCTTGCTTCATGAAGGAACCTCTTCTTCTCTTGTCCTCCCTTGAACACTGGTAATACCTGTGATGCACGGAAGTTAGCAATGTCAGCAAACCAAGGTTCCTCATCGTTATCACGATGAGCCAAAGCAAAGACATGTTCATCAATAAAAGCATCAGAAATTGCGGTCTCCGCAATTTTTTCGCAATTGTGCTGCAATCGAGACAGGTGATCTGCAACCACATTTTCACATCCTTTCTTGTCCCGAATGTCCAAATCAAATTCCTGCAGCAATAACACCCATCTAATCAATCTAGGCTTGGCATCAGCCTTCCTCATAAGATATTTCAAGGCAGAATGGTCAGTGTATACAATTGTCCTAGTGCCTACAATATAGTTTCTGAATTTTTCGCAAGCAAACACTACAGCAAGCATCTCTTTTTCAGTAGTTGTATAATTACATTGAGCCTCATTGAAGGTCTTACTAGCATAATAGACAGGGTGTGTTAGCTTGTCAATCTTCTGTCCTAACATGACTCCTACAGCATAGTCACTGGCATCACATAGCATCTCAAATGGGAGATCCCAATTTGGTCCGACTATGATAGGTGCTGTGACTAGTGCCTCTTTAAGGGTTTTCCAAGCTACTACACATTCCTTAGAGAAGATAAATGGCCTATTTAGCTCTAGAAGCTCGCACAGAGGCTTGGCTATCTTAGAAAAGTCCTTGATGAACCTTCTGTAAAAACCAGCATGCCCTAAGAAGCTTCTAATGGCTTTGACATTCTGGGGCTCTACCAACTTCTCTATGATCTCTATCTTGGCCCGATCAACTTCTACACCTGCCCTTGACACTCTGTGTCCTAAGACAATCCCCTCATCTACCATAAAATGGCATTTTTCCCAATTTAGGACTAGGTTGGTCTCCTCACACCTAGCCAGGACTTGTCCTAAGTTTTCTAGACAGGTTTTAAATGAATCCCCAAAAACGGAGAAGTCATCCATGAATATTTCTATCATGGACTCATCCAACTCGGAGAAGATTGCCATCATGCACCTTTGGAAAGTTGCCGGTGCATTGCATAAGCCAAAAGGCATTCTGCGGAAGGCAAACGTTCCAAAAGGGCAAGTGAAGGTGGTCTTCTCTTGATCCTTAGGGTCTATAGTAATTTGATTATAGCCTGAATAGCCATCTAAGAAACAATAGTAGGCTCTACCAGCTATTCTGTCTAGCATCTGGTCAATGAACGGTATAGGGAAATGGTCTTTTTTAGTCTCTTTATTTAATTTTCTGTAATCCATACACACTCTCCACCCTGTGACAGTCCTTGTTGGAATCAGTTCGTTGTTCTCATTGACTACCACAGTTATTCCCCCCTTTTTAGGTACACATTGGATGGGGCTCACCCACTGGCTACTAGCTATTGGGAAGATCACTCCTGCATCTAACCATTTTATTATTTCCTTCTTCACTACCTCTTTCATAGAGGGGTTTAACCTACGCTGGTGATCTACTCTAGGTGTGTGCTCTTCCTCTAGTATAATTTTGTGCATGCAATAAGAAGGGCTAATGCCTCGAATATCAGCAATAGTCCATGCTATAGCCTTCCTATGTTGCTTAAGCAGTAAAATTAATTCACCCTCATGCTGTTCACTTAGTTTAGAAGAAATAATTACAGGCAGTGTATCATTATTTCCTAAATATGCATATTTGAGGTGAGTGGGTAGTGGTTTAAGTTCTAAAACAGGTGGATGCTCAATGGAGGGCTTTAACGGATTCACAGTTCTATCAGTTAAATCTACATTCATACATACATGCTGTGGGTTATCTACAGGCATATCCATTATGTCAGATATATTTAAGTCAGCTACATCTAATCCTACATATTCATTGGCATGTTTGGTTAATAATACATGCTCTAATTGTTCTTCCATTAAAGAATCAATAACGTCCATACTAGCACAGGATTCAAGATCAGAGGGGTACCTTAAAGCTTTATATACACTAAACTTCACCTCTTCATCATGAACCCTCATAGTAAGCTCACCTTTTTGGACGTCTATAAGTGCCCTACCTGTGGCTAGAAATGGTCTACCTAGCAGGATGGGGACTTCCTTGTCTGCCTCATAGTCCAGGACAATGAAATCTGCAAGGAAAATAAATTTGTCAACTTTAACTAGAATATCCTCAATCTTACCTTCTGGATATGCGATGGATCTGTCTGCTAGTTGTAAAGTGACTGTGGTTGGACGTGCTTCTCCCATTCCCAACTGGCGGAATAGGGACAGGGGCATGAGATTTATGCTGGCGCCCAGGTCACAAAGCGCTCTGCCCACGTGCTTGCCTCCAAGTTCTACAGGTAAGGTGAAGGAACCAGGATCCTTCTCCTTCTTGGGCAGCTTGTTCTGGAGGATGGCACTGCACTCCTCGGTGAGGTTTACTGTTTCAAACTCACCAATTATCTTTTTGTTAGTAATAATGTCCTTCAAAAACTTTACATAAGAAGGCATCGACTGTAAAACTTCAACAAAAGGAATGTTAACATGCACTTGCTTAAGTATTTCTAAGAATTTATTAAAATGAACTTCCTGTTCTTGCTTCTTTTTAAGCCTTCGAGGGTATGGAGGTGGTGGTACATATGCAGGTATGTCAGGGCGCTTTAGGATAGGTGGAGGCCTTGGAATTTCTTCTACCTCCTCAATAATTGGTTCTAGCCTGACTCCTGATGTGCTAGTTGGTGGTGGACCTTGGTTTGGCAGAGACTCCAGTGGAGCACTAGACTCAGTGTTCTCTACTCTCTTTGGTATGTCTTTTGTGTTACTCACCAATGGTCTTCCACTCCTAAGTTCAATTGCTTGAACTTGCTCTTTGCCATCTCTCCTTGGTACCTCGGTGTCAGCAGGGAGTCTACCTTGGGGCCTACTTTTAAGTTCATTGGCTAATTGGCCTATTTGGTTTTCCAAGCTCCTAAGAGTAGCTTGCTGGCTCTGAAGAGTAGCATCATTCTTAGCTATGTATTCCTTGAGTAGGCTTTCTACAGAAGATCCTACAGGTTGATTGTAAGGTTTTTGGTACATTGACTGGTTATGTTGAGGAGTGAAACCAGGTGTTCCACTCGGCCTTGGTTGGTTAGAATTTTGGTTAGTGCTTTGTTAGCCACCCCATGACAGGTTAGGGTGGTTTCTCCAACCAGGGTTATAGGTGTTGGAGTAGGGGTTATTCCTAGGCTGCTGCTGGCTTCCAACATAGCAGACTGAGGATGGATTCCCAGGGCAGTACTCATATGGGTGCCCTTCCCCACAGAATCCACAGATAGGTGCCTCGCCTTGACTTGGTTGGGTGCCCATTGACATGGCTGTGGCGGTATTGGCACTGGTTTGGAGATTGGCCTGAGCCATTTGCTTAACTAGGTTGGTCAGGGCGTTTATTTGGGTGCTCATGGCGCTTAGAGCATCCTTGTCTTGAGCCCTAGTTGGCTCTACTGGATCGTCTGACCACCTACAATGAGATGTTGAGATCTTCTCCAAGATCTCATAAGCTTCGTTGTAACTTTTGGACAACATGGAACCACCAGCAGATGAATTTAGAACTTGTCTGGTGCTGGGGTTGCATCCTTTAAAGAAGACTTCTATTTGGATACACCATGGAATGCCATGGTGTGGACATTTAATGAGAAGGTCTTTGAATCTTGTCCAAGCTTCGTGAAGGGACTCACTTGGAGCTTGTTTGAACTTTATGATATCATCACGAAAGGTTGAATTCCTATCTGGTGGGAAATATTTGACTAGGAATTTTTCTGCTAAATCTGTCCAATTGAGGACAGATCCTGAGGGTAAGGAATTTAACCATGTTTTGGCTTTGTCCCTTAAAGAGTAAGGGAAAAGATATAACCTCAGGGCTTCTTGGGAAACTCCAGGGATTAGGAATGTGTCACTAACTCCTAGGAAATTCCTAAGGTGGTTATGGGGGTCCTCATTTTCTATTCCAAAGAATTGTCCCACAGTGGACAACATTTGGAACATCACTGGCTTTAACTCGAATGAGTTGGCAGTGATTTCAGGACGGATTATGCTGGGGTTCAGCTCCCCAGGCATAGGTACTAAATATGAAAGGATGGCGCTATCCTTGTCATTCGCTATTGTTAAGTCTCTGAAAGTGACTTATTTAGGACCCATTTAGCTTAGGAAGATGTACACTTTTAGGTGTTTTTGTTAGCATTTAGCCTAAACCTATGCTTTAATATGAGAATTAGAAGAAGGTAGCTAATATAGGACTTATGTAGAATAGGTAGAAAAAGGGTTGAAAACCGAAGGAAAAGAATGAAAAAATGAGCATTGCGAATGAATTGCGAAAACATTGCGGTGACCGCAATTATTCAAGTGAAAACCGTAAGTTGACTGATCTTTTTCTGTTAATTTCCGTATTTTCAGGGATTCGTTCTTTCTCCTCCATCCATTCTGATATATGACGTTGAAGATTGATGGTTCTCCTTGGCCCAAACGCACCTGCAAACTACTATAAAAGGGGGCCAAAGTCGGAGGTTTGATCATCATCCGAAAGCGTGAAGTCGTCTAGCAGTCCATCTGTTCCACTGTTTTTCCTTTGCCGTCTGTTGGTTTGCGAAGCTCAGCTGCTGGAGTCGATAATCTGATAGGAAGGAGAGTAGATTCTTCTTCTCTCCCGATTGGATTCATCCACGCAAGGCTGTCTTTATGATCCTTCATTCGAGGCGATTGCGACGAGGCTTCAAGCACCATTTTACAAGCTTTCTGTCTTTCTTTTCTGTTTTACATTTCTGCTTCGTGCTGTCCTTTTCTTAAGTAGCTAGATTAGTTTATTTCGTTGCTTTCTGCCTTGTTGCTATTTACTTTAAAGCTTTCATCTGTTCGTCAAACAATTTCAGTAATCGAAGTACGTTTCTGCATTTCTCACTTCCCATTTCCTGCTACGGTTTTACTTCCTGTTCTAAGTTTATTCCTCTTCTAAGCATGTCTGTTTTATCGTCCATTTCTGTTCACCTTGCATCCATGAGTAGCTAAATCACTTAGGGGCATGCTAATGACAGAACTATAGGCTAAAAAACGTGCATCAAGTATGTAGGATAGCTCTCGAATCATTGCTTGTATGTAAGCTTCATCCCACGGGCAATTTCGATTGGCCATCCATTTTGTCCAAAGAACTCCTAACCTCTGGAAGGAGTAAGAGTTCAGAGTCATATAAGCATGCTAGCCTTTCATGGTAATCAGGAAACGGCCTAGGAATAGGCGTTTCCCTAGTACAAACTAAACACTCCTGTTTTAACAAGATGCTTAAGACCTTACTTTGAAGTCGAGTAAACTTAAGACTCTAATGCATGGAATCGGACGATACTTGAGATAGAGTGAGTTTGATGTATAGAGAGTTGGTCCAATGCTTGAGAATCGTAATAAAATGCCTATAGGATAGTCGTTAGTAGCCCTTAATTCACCCATTTACTCAGTTTCGCTGTTATTTAATTGCGGTAACATTGCGGTCCTCGCAATTCTGCCAGAGTTTCATTCTGTTTAGCTGTTTTCTTCCTCATTTATTAATTCCATCTCTTGTCTTTTAAGTCTCGTTTTAACTTGCATTTGTTTATGTTATATCCCTTTATACATTAAGCAAAAAGTAGCTAATTAAAAACCAATTTTACCCCATCAAATTCATCCCATCTTTCTTAACAATCACACTTCGCGAATAGCTAAAAATGAGTCTCTGTGGAAAAAACGAATGAAATATACTTACTACTTGCTGTGAGACCATGTATGCTTGCATGTTCTAAGTGCTCTCTCTACCCTTTTGCATAATTATCTTTACACATTGAGCACGCAACAAGTTTTTGGCGCCGCTGCCGGGGACTTATTTTAAGTGAAAACGAAGTTTGTTAAGTCTGAAACATCAAAGTATTTTCCATTGAATTTGATCCATCTTCATTTCTTTTTCAGGTACCATTTAGGGTAGTTTATGAATGAGACTCCAAGTAGTGATCTAGAGTTCAACCCTGAGCCCGAGAGATTACTTAGAGCTAGGAATAGAGCCAAGAAACGTCTCTTTAAACAAACCCTTTTACCTCCAATCATTGCAGAGACTACAATTCCTCCGCAATTACCTCAAGAAGAAATGGCTGGAGTAAATCAAAACCTGGTGCCTGTCACTCGCAATCCCATTGAAATAGCGAATGACAAGGATAGCGCCATCCTTTCATATTTAGTACCTATGCCTGGGGAGCTGAACCCCAGCATAATCCGTCCTGAAATCACTGCCAACTCATTCGAGTTAAAGCCAGTGATGTTCCAAATGTTGTCCACTGTGGGACAATTCTTTGGAATAGAAAATGAGGACCCCCATAACCACCTTAGGAACTTCTTAGGAGTTAGTGACACCTTCCTAATCCCTGGAGTTTCCCAAGAAGCCCTGAGGCTATATCTTTTCCCTTACTCTTTGAGGGACAAAGCCAAAACATGGTTGAACTCATTACCCTCTGGATCTGTCCGCAATTGGACAGATTTAGCAGAAAAATTCCTAGTAAAATATTTCCCACCAGATAGGAATTCGACCTTTCGTGATGATATCATAAAATTCAAACAAGCTCCAAGTGAGTCTCTTCACGAAGCTTGGACAAGATTCAAAGACCTTCTCATTAAATGTCCACACCATGGCATTCCATGGTGTATCCAAATAGAAGTCTTCTTTAAAGGATGCAACCCCAGCACCAGACAAGTTCTAAATTCATCTACTGGTGGTTCCATGTTGTCCAAGAGTTACAACGAAGCTTATGAGATCTTGGAGAAGATCTCAACATCTCATTGTAGGTGGTCAGACGATCCAGTAGAGCCAACTAGGGCTCAAGACAAGGATGCTCTAAGCGCCATGAGCACCCAAATAAATGCCCTGACCAACCTAGTTAAGCAAATGGCTCAGGCCAATCTCCAAACCAGTGCCAATACCGCCACAGCCATGTCAATGGGCACCCAACCAAGTCAAGGCGAGGCACCAATCTGTGGATTCTGTGGGGAAGGGCACCCTTATGAATACTGCCCTGGGAATCCATCCTCGGTCTGCTACGTTGGAAGCCAGCAGCAGCCAAGGAACAACCCCTACTCACAAACTTACAACCCTGGTTGGAGAAACCACCCTAACCTGTCATGGGGTGGCCAACAGAACACTAACCAAAATCCTAACCAACCAAGGCCGAGTGGAACACCTGGTTTCACTCCCCAACATAACCAGTCAATGTACCAAAAGCCTTACAATCAACCTGTAGGATCTTCTGTAGAAAACCTACTCAAGGAATATATAGCTAAGAATGATGCTACTCTTCAGAGCCAGCAAGCTACTCTTAGGAGCCTGGAAAACCAAATAGGCCAATTAGCCAATGAACTTAAAAGTAGGCCCCAAGGTAGACTCCCTGCTGACACCGAGGTACCAAGGAGAGATGGCAAGGAACAAGTTCAAGCAATTGAACTTAGGAGTGGAAGACCGTTGGTGAGCAACACAAAGGACACACCAAAGAGAGTAGAGAACACTGAGTCTAGTGCTCCACTGGAATCTCTGCCACACCAAGGTCCACCACCGACTAGCACAACAGGAGCCAGGCTAGAGCCAATTGTTGAGGACATAGAAGAAATTCCAAGGCCTCCACCTATCCTAAGGCGCCCTGACGTGCCTGCATATGTGCCACCACCTCCATATCCTCGAAGGCTGAAGAAGAAGCAGGAACAGGAAGTTCATTTTAATAAATTCTTAGAAATACTTAAGCAAGTGCATGTTAACATTCCTTTTGTAGAGGTTTTACAATCGATGCCTTCATATGTAAAGTTTTTGAAGGACATTATTACTAACAAAAAAATAATTGGTGAGTTTGAAACAGTAAACCTCACCGAGGAGTGCAGTGCCATCCTCCAGAACAAGCTGCCCAAGAAGGAGAAGGATCCTGGTTCCTTCACCTTACCTGTAGAACTTGGAGGCAAGCACGTGGGCAGAGCGCTTTGTGACCTGGGCGCCAGCATAAACCTCATGCCCCTGTCCCTATTCCGCCAGTTGGGAATGGGAGAAGCACGTCCAACTACTGTCACTTTACAACTAGCAGACAGATCCATCGCATATCCAGAAGGTAAGATTGAGGATATTCTAGTTAAAGTTGACAAATTCATTTTCCTTGCAGATTTCATTGTCCTGGACTATGAGGCAGACAAGGAGGTCCCCATCCTGCTAGGTAGACCATTTCTAGCCACAGGTAGGGCACTCATAGATGTTCAAAAAGGTGAGTTAACTATGAGGGTTCATGATGAAGAGGTAAAATTTAGTGTTTACAAAGCTTTAAGGTATCCCTCTGATTCTGAGTCTTGTGCTAGCATGGATGTTGTTGACTCACTAATGGAAGAACAATTAGAGCATGTACTGTTAACCAAGCATGCTAGTGAATATGTACAAGTAGATGTAGCTGACTTAAATGTATCTGACATAATGAATATGCTTGCAGATAAAACACAGCATGTATGTATGAATATAGATTTAACTGATAGAACTATAAATCCGTTAAAACCCTCCATTGAGCATCCACCTATTTTAGAACTGAAACCACTACCCACTCACCTCAAATATGCATATCTAGGAGATAATGATACGCTGCCTGTAATTATTTCTTCTAAGCTAAGTGAACAGCATGAGGTTGATTTAATTTTACTGCTTAAGCAACATAGGAAGGCTATAGCATGGACTATTGCTGATATTCGAGGCATTAGCCCTTCTTATTGCATGCACAAAATTATACTAGAGGAAGAGCACACCCCTAGGGTAGATCATCAGCGTAGGCTAAACCCCTCTATGAAAGAGGTAGTGAAGAAGGAAATAATCAAGTGGTTAGATGCAGGAGTAATTTTCCCCATAGCTAGTAGCCAGTGGGTGAGCCCCATCCAATGTGTACCTAAAAAGGGGGGAATAACTGTGGTAGTCAATGAGAACAACGAACTGATTCCAACAAGGACTGTCACAGGGTGGAGGGTATGTATGGATTACAGAAAACTAAATAAAGAAACTAAAAAAGACCATTTCCCTATACCGTTCATTGACCAGATGCTAGACAGAATAGCTGGTAGAGCCTACTATTGTTTCTTAGATGGCTATTCAGGCTATAATAAAATTACTATAGACCCTAAGGATCAAGAGAAGACCACTTTCACTTGCCCTTTTGGAACGTTCGCCTTCCGCAGAATGCCTTTTGGCTTATGCAATGCACCGGCAACTTTCCAAAGGTGCATGATGGCAATCTTCTCTGAGTTGGATGAGTCCATGATAGAAATATTCATGGATGACTTCTCAGTCTTTGGGGATTCATTTAAAACCTGTCTAGAAAACCTAGGACAAGTCCTGGCTAGGTGTGAAGAGACCAACCTAGTCCTAAATTGGGAAAAGTGCCATTTTATGGTAGATGAAGGGATTGTCTTAGGACATAGAGTGTCGAGGGCAGGTGTAGAAGTGGATAGGGCAAAAATAGAGATCATAGAGAAGTTGGTAGAGCCCCAGAATGTCAAAGCCATTAGAAGCTTCTTAGGGCATGCTGGTTTCTACAGAAGGTTCATTAAGGACTTTTCTAAGATAGCCAAGCCTCTGTGCGAGCTTCTAGAGCTAAATAGACCATTTATCTTCTCTAAAGAATGTGTAGTAGCTTGGAAAACCCTTAAGGAAGCACTGGTCACAGCACCAATCATAGTAGGACCAAATTGGGATCTCCCATTTGAGATGCTATGTGATGCCAGTGACTATGCTGTAGGAGTCATGTTAGGACAGAAGATTGACAAGCTGACACACCCTGTCTATTATGCTAGCAAGACCTTGAATGAGGCTCAATGTAATTATACAACTACAGAGAAAGAGATGCTTGCTGTAGTATTTGCTTGTGAAAAGTTCAGAAATTACATTGTAGGCACTAGGACCATTGTATACACTGACCATTCTGCTTTAAAATATCTTATGAGGAAGGCTGATGCTAAGCCTAGATTGATTAGATGGGTGTTATTGCTGCAGGAATTTGATTTGGACATTCGGGACAAGAAAGGTTGTGAAAACGTGGTTGCGGATCACCTGTCTCGATTGCAGCACAATTGCGAAAAAATTGCGGAGACCGCAATTTCTGATGCTTTTATAGATGAACATGTATTTGCTTTGGCTCATCGTGATAACGATGAGGAACCGTGGTTCGCTGACATTGCTAACTTCCGTGCATCACAGGTATTACCAGTGTTCAAAGGAGGACAAGAGAAGAAGAGGTTCCTTCATGAAGCAAGGAAATTCATCTGGGATGACCCCACACTTTACAGAACCTGTGCTGATGGGTTGTTGAGGAAGTGTGTTTCAGCTGCTGAAGCGAAGTCTGTGCTACAGCACTGTCACTCATCTCCTTACGGTGGACACTTTGGTGGTCAAAGAACAGCTGCGAAGGTATTTCAGAGTGGCTACTATTGGCCAACAATCTTCAAGGATGCCCACAACTACGCCCACAGCTGTGATGAGTGCCAAAGGACAGGTAACCTCAGTCGCAAGGATGAGATGCCCCTCACCTACATTTTAGAGTTGGAGCTCTTTGATGTGTGGGGCATTGACTTCATGGGACCATTCCCTCCATCATCAGGTAACCTCTACATTTTAGTGGCAGTGGACTACGTGTCCAAGTGGGTAGAAGCAAAAGCATGTCCTAATAATGATGCTAAAACAGTCACTAACTTCTTGCATAGGCACATTTTCACTAGATTTGGGACTCCTCGTGCTATCATTAGTGATGAGGGGTCACATTTCATTAATAAGGCTATGGAGAAGATATTGGCTAAATATAACATTAGACATAGGGTAGCTACTCCCTATCACCCACACTCGAATGGCCAAGCTGAAATTTCCAATAGGGAGATAAAGAACATCCTAGAAAAGGTGGTCAAACCTAATAGGAAAGACTGGTCATTTAAGCTTGAGGATGCACTTTGGGCTTACAGAACAGCATATAAGACACCCCTAGGCATGTCTCCCTATAGGTTGGTGTATGGCAAGGCTTGCCACTTGCCACTTGAGTTAGAAAACAAAGCATTTTGGGCCATGAAGGAATTGAATTTTTGTGTAAAGGATGCGGGGACATTGAGATCTTTGCAGCTACATGAACTTGATGAGCTGAGGCATATGGCCTATGAGAATGCCAAAATGTATAAAGAAAAGACCAAAATATGGCACGACAGTAGACTCAGGATCAAAGACTTTAGGAAAGGCCAACTTGTACTCTTATTTAACTCACGATTAAAGTTATTTCCAGGCAAACTAAAGTCTAGATGGTCGGGTCCATTTGTTATTACTAATGTCTTTGTTCATGGTGCAATAGAGATAAAGAACTTGCAGCAGGGCCAGCCATTTATGGTCAATGGTGCTAGGTTGAAGCACTACTATGAGGAAGGAGATGTGAAGACTCTCTCGGCTTTCCTCTTGACTGAAGCATGACAAAAAGAACGAGAGAGAACGAGTGGTTACTGTGCTCGTTTAGTCAAGGCCAATGCCTTAGTTTATTTTTACTGTTTTTCCGATTATCGTTTGTATGTTTTGTGGTGTGTTTTTAATTGCGTATTTAATGTTTGTTGTATTTGTTTTTGTAGGGAATCGAAAGAGGGAATCAAGGAGAGTAAATCAAGCTTTAAAAATCAAGAAACGATCGAGCCAAATAAAAGATACGGACGAGCAAAGTTTGAGATTTTGATGATAAAATATCCCTACAATTGCGCTAAAATTGCTGGATCCGCAAAAAAAAAAGAGTCGTTGGGATTTTTTCCGTTGCATTTATAGCCGTTAGAACGCGCTCGTTCGATACGATCCTCTCATTTTCTGATTTTCAAGAAATCTGCGATTCTCTCCATCTCTGATCCTTCTCTCCAAACCTCCAAGATTCGACAATGGTGTCCACACGTGCTGAAAGATCCGCAGCCAAGAAGAAGGCTGATGACGCACCTGAAGCGGCTGCGAGGGAAGCGCTTCTCACCCTTGCAGACGATGGTGCCGTTCGCACCGGTCCTCTTCCCAAGCTTCCTATTCGTAGGAAGAAGTGGAGGGTGGTCACTGAGATCCCTGCTGGACCATCTGAGCCAGTGGGCACGCCCAAGAAACGCCGGTGGAGTGTCCAGACGGCCGCCGAACCAAGCACAGCAAAGACTCCCTCTGTGGAGAGTCAAGAAACTGATCGTGCATCCCACGAGTCAGCCAAAGAAGGTTCGTCGCCGTCTGCATCACCTGCGCGCAGCCCTCTCCCATCTGAACCAGTGCCAAGCGCAGAGTCGTCACCGCCTGCACAGAGCCCCGAGTTGTCTCCAGCACCTCAGAGTTCTGATCCGACACCTGCAGCAGCGCAGAGCCCTGAGCTACAATCTTCGCCACTGAGTTCTGCGCAGACACCATCATTAGAGCACAATTCTCCACGGCCTGATCCTGAATTCCCTTATGGGGATTATCAAGAGTCCACGCAAGGCAGTGGAGATGCTGGGGAAGACGAAGTCTTCTCTCCTATGAGGGAAGATAGCCCTGCCGAGCCTGCACAGCAGGACGATTCTATGGAAGAGACATTGGGGGCATGCCTTCAGCAGATCAATATCAAGGCCAGGCTCAAGAAGAAGAAGAAGGCCAAGATTGTTAAGGCCAAGCAGTTGAAGAAAAAGAAGGCCAAGAAGGTGCCGTCAACGGACAAGGAGAGTACTGAGCCTTCACTCAAACGCCTCAAGGTGGAGGCTGCTGCATCATCCAAACCAGCAGATAAGGGGAAGGCTAAACTCTACCCTGAAGACGAACCTGCGTCAGTGAGGTATGTCTCATCTGATGCTGAGTCCAGGGGTGCTGAGCTGAGGAAGAGGGACCTGTTGCACGAGAAAGGATTCCTCGACCGACTTGCTGACCTGCCGCAGTTCTTGCGCGCTGGGGTGATCAACCACGGCTGGGAGGAATTCTGCAGACCGCCTAATCCAGCATACACGAGCATGGTGTATGATTTCTACGCTAATGTGCTCAGCCCTGAGGATGGCCTGTCTGTGGTCAGAGGGGTAGAAGTAGATTTCTCAGCCAAGGCCATCAATGAAGCATTTGGTCTCAAGGGCCAACCTCATACAGATTATGCACGGATAGTTGATGAGCCGACTGAGGCAGTGCTGGAAGAGGCCATTCGCACAATTGGCCAGCCTGAAGCAGCGTGGACTGTCTCACGCAATGGGAGGCACACCTTAATGAGTGCCAATCTGACAGCAAAGGCAGCTGTTTGGTTTGCCTTTGTGAGGAGAAAGCTGTCCCCTGTGACCCACGAGACGACAATCAACCAGAGTAGATCACTGCTGGTCTATGCCATCATGCGCGGTCTCACGGTCAATGTAGGGGAGATCATGTCAGCTGCCATTGCTGAGTGCGCAAAGAAAGGTAAGGGACCCTTGTTTTTCCCTAATACCATAACCAAGCTATGTTTGCTTGCAGGAGTCCCCACCGAGCGCTTGGAGCAGCAGCTGCCTTACACAGGCCATTTGGAGCTGCCTGCTAACCTGAGGCTGAGAAGAAAGGGGAATATGGAGTTTGAATTGGATAGGCTGGCTGCTGAACAGTCCCTATCCATGGCCTGCTTGATGGACATGCAGAGGAGAATGGCTCAATGGGCCAACTATGCGCAGGCAAGGGATAAGGAAGTTGCAGACCAGCTGGGGTGCATCTTCCCGGACTTCCCTACCAATCTCCTAACTCCATGGGTGCCCCCACGACTAAGGCAACCAGATGAGGATGACGAGAATTGAGTGCTGGTTTGAAGTGCACTGAAGGGAGTATTGCTGTTCCCTTAGAAAACAAAAAACAATTTTCTGCTTTCTGATAGATAATGTGAATTATGCTGTTTTTTTGTTCAATTTTTGATCTGTTTTAATGCTTAGTTTTATGTGTTTCCTTTTGCTTAGGATAGTCTGATGTCAGCTGGATAGGTAGGATAGTTTAGTTTTATTTTTAGGATGCATGAGTAACAGGAAAAAGCATGCTAGGGGCCTGAATCAATGTTAAATCTGCCCGGATTGAATTGCGAAATAATTGCGGTTCCCGCAATTTTTGTGCCTAATTGCATGTTTTGGACTGTCTGTTTAGTGAGGCTGTGATCTGTTATATTCTATCTTTTGCTGCTAGCATGACTACCTTATATAGCTGATCTTAAAGCATGCTGGATGAGTGTCATAGGACACGCTTTGATAGTTTAAATTTGCCTCTGAATAGTGCTCAGCATGCATAAACCGTAAGTCCTTAAAACTGTCTGTTATGTTCAAATTTTCTGCTGTTGGAATAATTGCTTTTAGAATGTTTGCCTATGCCTAGGATTTTTAGATTCTCTTTGTTTTACTTTAGACTAGATGCTTCTAGGACAAGTTTGGGGGTGTGCCACCTCAAACACTCATTGGGGACAATGAGTAGTTGAAGTTTGGGGGAGGCCACCCTAGGCCTAGGAACATTCCTCTCTTCCTTAGGACATAAGCATTCTTCTTCTCCTAATAAAAAAAATTTTGAGAAAAATAGAATAAAGAGGGGAGTCTCTCTCAAGTTGCTGAGAAATCAGTGCCAAGTGTGTAAACCACAAGTGGCATTGCATCAAAAGGCAACCCAAGGAGAGACTCCACCAAAGTAAAAAAGGAAAAAGGGAGAAATAGGGAAGAAGAATGTATGCTTGGGAGTTATAATCTTGTGGCTTAGATGTCCTATGTAAAAAGAACTTTGATCCTTAATGAGCTAAGCACAAGGTTGTAGCTTTTAGGTTTGTCCAGGGAGATGAATGTATATCCAATGTAGTGATGCCAGGGTTTAGGTTGTTCTCTAAAAGTACCACTGTCACTGTTAATACTAAGACTGGCATGACTCTAAGGAATCCTAGACACATTAAAAATAAGCTAGAAGCATGTACTGAGTCTGGAGTAAAACTTGGTAGAATTTGAAACCCGAGGGATAGTGGCATGACATCATAAAAGTAGCTAGATCAGTAGTAGGGGGTTAACAAAAACAGCAGGTATAGTAGGCAGGTGAAGTCAGAAGAAGCTTGGTAAGAGGATAATTCTAAACTTAGAAGTGTGTCACAGGACAGCACTGCTAGAGATAGGGATATAGGGGAGTCGGTAAGTAGTTAAAGAAGATAAAACAGCAGCCTAAGTAAGTCCTTAGTATGCTTGAGGACAAGCAAAGCCTTAAGTTTGGGGGTGTGTTAAGTCTCTGAAAGTGACTTATTTAGGACCCATTTAGCTTAGGAAGATGTACACTTTTAGGTGTTTTTGTTAGCATTTAGCCTAAACCTATGCTTTAATATGAGAATTAGAAGAAGGTAGCTAATATAGGACTTATGTACAATAGGTAGAAAAAGGGTTGAAAACCGAAGGAAAAGAATGAAAAAATGAGCATTGCGAATGAATTGCGAAAACATTGCGGTGACCGCAATTATTCAAGTGAAAACCGTAAGTTGACTGATCTTTTTCTGTTAATTTCCGTATTTTCAGGGATTCGTTCTTTCTCCTCCATCCATTCTGATATATGACGTTGAAGATTGATGGTTCTCCTTGGCCCAAACGCACCTGCAAACTACTATAAAAGGGGGCCAAAGTCGGAGGTTTGATCATCATCCGAAAGCGTGAAGTCGTCTAGCAGTCCATCTGTTCCACTGTTTTTCCTTTGCCGTCTGTTGGTTTGCGAAGCTCAGCTGCTGGAGTCGATAATCTGATAGGAAGGAGAGTAGATTCTTCTTCTCTCCCGATTGGATTCATCCACGCAAGGCTGTCTTTTTGATCCTTCATTCGAGGCGATTGCGACGAGGCTTCAAGCACCATTTTACAAGCTTTCTGTCTTTCTTTTCTGTTTTACATTTCTGCTTCGTGCTGTCCTTTTCTTAAGTAGCTAGATTAGTTTATTTCGTTGCTTTCTGCCTTGTTGCTATTTACTTTAAAGCTTTCATCTGTTCGTCAAACAATTTCAGTAATCGAAGTACGTTTCTGCATTTCTCACTTCCCATTTCCTGCTACGGTTTTACTTCCTGTTCTAAGTTTATTCCTCTTCTAAGCATGTCTGTTTTATCGTCCATTTCTGTTCACCTTGCATCCATGAGTAGCTAAATCACTTAGGGGCATGCTAATGACAGAACTATAGGCTAAAAAACGTGCATCAAGTATGTAGGATAGCTCTCGAATCATTGCTTGTATGTAAGCTTCATCCCACGGGCAATTTCGATTGGCCATCCATTTTGTCCAAAGAACTCCTAACCTCTGGAAGGAGTAAGAGTTCAGAGTCATATAAGCATGCTAGCCTTTCATGGTAATCAGGAAACGGCCTAGGAATAGGCGTTTCCCTAGTACAAACTAAACACTCCTGTTTTAACAAGATGCTTAAGACCTTACTTTGAAGTCGAGTAAACTTAAGACTCTAATGCATGGAATCGGACGATACTTGAGATAGAGTGAGTTTGATGTATAGAGAGTTGGTCCAATGCTTGAGAATCGTAATAAAATGCCTATAGGATAGTCGTTAGTAGCCCTTAATTCACCCATTTACTCAGTTTCGCTGTTATTTAATTGCGGTAACATTGCGGTCCTCGCAATTCTGCCAGAGTTTCATTCTGTTTAGCTGTTTTCTTCCTCATTTATTAATTCCATCTCTTGTCTTTTAAGTCTCGTTTCAACTTGCATTTGTTTATGTTATATCCCTTTATACATTCAGCAAAAAGTAGCTAATTAAAAACCAATTTTACCCCATCAAATTCATCACATCTTTCTTAACAATCACACTTCGCGAATAGCTAAAAATGAGTCTCTGTGGAAAAAACGAATGAAATATACTTACTACTTGCTGTGAGACCATGTATGCTTGCATGTTCTAAGTGCTCTCTCTACCCTTTTGCATAATTATCTTTACACATTGAGCACGCAACAGCTATTTCAATGGGATTGCGAGTGACAGGCACCAGGTTTTGATTTACTCCAGCCATTTCTTCTTGAGGTAATTGCGGAGGAATTGTAGTTTCCGCAATGATTGGAGGTAAAAGGGTTTGTTTAAAGAGACGTTTCTTGGCTCTATTTCTAGCTTTAAATAATCTCTCGGGCTCAGGGTTGAACTCTAGATCACTAGATGGAGTCTCATTCATAAACTACCCTAAATGGTACCTGAAAAAGAAATGAAGATGGATCAAATTCAATGGAAAATAACTTGATGTTTCAAACTTAACAAACTTCGTTTTCACTTAAAATAGGTCCCCGGCAGCGGCGCCAAAAACTTGTTGCGTGCTCAATGTGTAAAGATAAATATGCAAAAGGGTAGAGAGAGCACTTAGAACATGCAAGCATACATGGTCTCACAGCAAGTAGTAAGTATATTTCATTCGTTTTTTCCACAGAGACTCATTTTTAGCTATTCGCGAAGTGTATTTGTTAAGAAAGATGGGGTGGATTTGATGGGGTAAAATTGGTTTTTAATTATCTAAGTTTTGTTGAATGTGTAAAGGAATATAACATAAACAAATGCAAGTTGAAATTAGACGCAAAAGACAAGAGATGGAATTAATAAACGAAGAAGAAAACAGCTAAACAGAATGATAAAACAACAGAATTGCGAGGACCGCAATGTTACCGCAATTAAATAACAGCGAAAGTGTGTAAATGAGTGAATTAAGGGCTACTAATGACTATCCTATAGGCACTTTATTACGATTCTCAAGCTTTGGATCAACTCTCTATACATCAAACTCACTCTATCTCAAGTATCGTCCGATTCCATGCATTAGAGTCTTAAGTTTACTCGACTTCAAAGTAAGGTCTTAAGCATCTTGTTAAAACAGGAGTGTTTAGTTTGTACTAGGGAAACGCCTATTCCTAGGCCGTTTCCTGATTACCATGAAAGGCTAGCATGATTATATGACTCTGAACTCTTACTCCTTCCAGAGGTTAGGAGTTCTTTGGACAAAATGGATGGCCAATCGAAATTGCCCGTAGGATGAAGCTTACATACAATCAATGATTCGAGAGCTATCCTACATACTTGATGCACGTTTTTTAGCCTATAGTTCTGTCATTAGCATGCCCCTAAGTGACTTAGCTACTCATGGAAATATAGAGAGTGGAAATGTAAGATAACACAGACATGCTTAGAAGGGAAATGTGCTTAGAACAGCAAGACAAAACCGTAGCAGCAGAAAGTGGAAACTGTGAAATGCAGAAATGTACTTTGATTACTATGAATGTTTGAACGACAAAGGGAAACGTAGAAGCAGAAATTCAGAGACAGACAACAACGAACTGCAGTAACTAAAACACTAAGCTAAGAACAACAATGATCAAAACTGGAAATAAGAAGAAGAACGACAGAAAACAGTAAAAGGGTGCTGAAAAGCTTCGTTGCAGACGCCTCGAATGAAGGGGATGAAAGGTCAGCCTTGCTTGGATGAATCCAATCGAGAGAGAAGAAGAATCTTCTCTCCTTCCTATCAGATTATCGATTCCAACAGCTGAGACTCTCACTCCAACAGACGGCAGAGGAAAACAGAGAGAAATGATGGACTGCGAGAGGACTTCTGCGCTTCGGATGATGATCAAACCTCCGACTTTGGCCCCCTTTTATAGTAGTTTGCAGGTGCGTTTGGGCCAAGGAGAACCATCAACCTTCAACGTCATATATCAGAATGGATGGAGGAGAAAGAACGAATCCCTGAAATTACGGAAATTAACAGAAAAAGATCAGTCAACTTACGGTTTTCACTTGAATAATTGCGGTCACCGCAATGTTTTCGCAATTCATTCGCAATACTCATTTTTTCATTCTTTTCCTTCGGTTTTCAACCCTTTTTCTACCTATTGTACTTAAGTCCTAGATTAGCTACTTCTTCTAATTCTCATATTAAAGCATAGGTCTAGGCTAAATGCTATCAAAAACACCTAAAAGTGCGCATCTTCTTAAGCTAAATGGGTCCTAAATAAGTCACTTTCAGAGACTTAACAGCGATCAATAAAATTTATGCTCTCAAGGAGCATAAGAATTCGGAGTATGCAAGGATCATGGCCAAACCATCTGAGGCAATCATGGAGCAGGCTTTGAGCGAGATAGGCACGCTTGAGGCAACATGGGCGGTTTCTAAACAGGGGAAGCATACATTTATGAGTGCAGCTCTTAAGGACAAGGCAGCCGTATGGTTCTCCTTGATTCGGAGAAGGATAACTCCTGTCACACACGAGACAACAATTAATCAAGGGAGGTCCTTGTTGGTGTATGCAATCATGAAAGGGCTCACCATTGATGTGGGCGAGCTCATATCTGCCTCCATTATCGAATGCTCCAAGAAGGGAAAGGGCAGACTCTTCTTCCCCAATACCATAACTAAGTTGTGTCTTCGCGCAAGAGTGGCAGTGACTAGAGAGGAGAAGAAGTTGGCCTATGCAGGCCACTTAGAGCTGCCAAGCGACCTGAAGCTGAAGAGGAAGGGCAATATGCAGATTGAGCTTGATAGCCTTGCCTCTGCTCAAGCTCTGTCTATGTCATGTTTGCTGGACATACAGCAAAAGCTAGCCCAATGGGCTGAGTACTCTCAAGCAAGAGACATAGGACTGGCTGAGCATTTGAGGTGCACATTCCCTGCATTCCCTGCTGCCTTGCTGGACCCCTGGATGCCTCCGCGTGTGGAGAAGATTGTTGAAGAAGAAAAAGAAGAAAATGAATGAATGTCATTGACTGACGGCATTGGAGGGAGTTATTCTTTATTCCCTCATCCTGCTTTTCTGTTACCTGTGACCCCCCCCCCCCCCCCCAATATCAACTGTTTCTGTTTCAATTTCAGTAGTTAGTTTTCTTTAGAGTAGTTTAGAGTAGTTTCATTTAGTTAGCACAATTAGTTTAGATAGTCTTGTCTGTTGTCTTTATTTTTCCAAGAAGCCCCATGGGCCACATTAGAGTTAGAGTAGTAAGGAGCCTTGATGACTGATATATCTGCTCTGTTAGATAGATTGCGATTTCATTGCATTCTCCGTATGTACCTTGCAAGCATGTTGTATCTAAACCAGCATGCTCTCATTAGAAAAATCCAAGCATGCCGTTATTGAGCAATGAATCTTCTGCTATTTGTTCTGTCTCTATCTCTTACTACTTGGCTGAATGTGATTTTTTGTGGGATGTTTACTGTTTGTTGAAGTGTGCTGGATGAGTGTCGAGTACACTCTTTAAATTTGAATTAACTTCATTGATTGGAAAGTATGAAACCCTGTAAGACCTTACCTTTACTTGAATAAACCTCTGCCTAGTGTGTTATCTACCCTAGGAGAGCCATTCCAACCCTTAGATGTTTAAAGTTTACCTGTTTTTAACTTAGAACTAGATGCTTCTAATTAAGTTTGGGGGTGTGCCACCCAATGCTCTCATTGAGGACAATGAGCAGTCCAAGTTTGGGGGTAAGGCACCTTCTAGTCCCTAGGAACACTCATCTCTCCCTTATTAGATATACATTGTTCTTCTTTGAAAAAAAAAATAATAAAATAAGAAAAAAAAGCATTTTCTGTTCTTTAGGAATGCTGAGTAATCAGGGCCACTTGTGTAACCCACAAGGGGCACTGCATCAAAAGGTAAACCTAAGGAAGAAGGAAGCATTGCAAAAGGAAAAATAAAATAAAAAATAAATAAATAATAAAATAAAAAAATAAAAAAATAAAAATATGTATGCCAGAAGGTTGCAGCCTTGAATGCTTAGATGTCCTATGTACTGAACTCTGATCCTAAGTTAGCTAAGCAAGGGGCTGTAACTAGAAGGCTTATCTAGGGAAATGAGTGTTTGTCCTGACAAGAGTGATGTCATGGCTTAGATTGTTCTATGGATTCTGTACTCGGACACTTTTTTTGGTTCTAAGCATGGCATGACTTTAAGGATTCCTAGGAAATAAAAGAATAAAATTTAGAAGCATGTACTGAGTTTTAAGTTAAGAGTAGGAAGATTTTAAAGTTAAGGGATGACTGCACAATGTGCTTGGTGATATAGGGAGATAAACCAGGAGGTAGGGTTTTATTAGAAGCAAAAGGTTTTAAAGGCAAGGAAGTCAGAATGATAAACATGAAGTTGGTTTTAGCTTGAAGTGTGTCACAGGACAGCAATGCCTTCGGCAGTAAGCCAAGAGAAACACAGTTTGGTTAGTTGGAGAGAAGGACAGGAGTTAGCAGTTAGATAGTGAGAAAGAGAGGGAAAGTGAGTTTTTGTATTGCTCGAGGGCTAGCAATAACTCAAGTTTGGGGGTGTGTTACCTCTCCAAATGAGAGTTATTTAGGTCTATATTTGCTTAATATTCATTAAGTCTTTTGAGCATTTCAGCTAGTAGTGAGCATAATATGTGTTTAATAGTGACATTTTGTGAAATGGTATGAATTCAAGGCTTATGTGAAAAAGTTGTGCATAAGTGTGTAAATTGGTGAAAAAATGTCTAATTAATGCCTTGCAGATGTATTGCTGAAGTTTTGCGAGGAACGCAATGGGATCAGAAGAAGCACAACCGAAAACAGAGCATTGCGATCGCAACGCAATCGCAATACTGGTCTTTGTTGCTGCGTTTTTCCAGCCGTCGGCCTTCCTGCACCTGCCACGTGTGAGGTTGTTACCTCGAATTGGATGGAGATTCGCAGCCTATGGCGACCTCTGAAGGCTATATAAAGAGAGTTAGATGAAGAAAGAAAACACAACTCGACGGTGAAGTGATTTGGCAAAGGCCAAATACCGCAGACGAGAATTCGCTCTCCCGTTTGTTGGATCGAAGAAACAAAGGTTCTCTTAGCGTCTGCAATTCAAGAGGAAGAAGAGAAGATCCATCTTCTCTTCTGATTGGATTCCCTTCCCAAGCCGAGCCATTCTTCTCCTTCAACCGAGGCGGATCACGGACGATCATACATTCACTCATCTACTGATTTCTTTAATTGATGTTTCGAATTAGCTACTGCTTTTCTTTAGTTTCTATGTTCGGTTCATCTACTGCTTCGCTTTAATTATTGTTTTCAGAACGAATCGTGCTTTGCTATTTGAATTATTATTGGATTTGCTTTTATGAGTAATCAACTAGTTTTGTTGAGTTCTTCTGTTTCTTATAATTAATCAATTAGTTTTGTTGAGTTCTATTCATGAGTAATCAATTAGTTTTGTTAAGTTCTTCTAAAACCATGAGTAGCTAGGTTTATAAAGGTTTGTTAGGATGAATCTGTAGGACACAGCTATGTGAATTCAGCATGTAAATGAGCATGAGTGCATTGAATGAATGTGAACTTCATCCCATGGACATTTTCGATCGGCCATCCATTTTGTTCTAAAGAATTCCTAACCTCTAGAAGGAGTAAGAATTCAGAGTCGTTCATTCATGTTAGCCTTTCATGGTAACCAGAGAGTGATCTAGGAATAGGTGTTCTCCTAGCACGTTTAATCGCATGCAGTCATAAATAGGTTCTTAGCCTTACTTGGATATGAGTAACTGTTACGTCTCCAAAAGTGACCTTTTTAGGACTTGTTTTCCATAGAAAGATGTACACTCTTAGGTGTTTTTGATAGGATTTAGCTTAAACCTATGCTTATTTATGAGAATTAGAAGAAGGAAGCTAAATTAGGACTTGTATGCAAAAGGAAAGAAAAGGAATGAAAAACGAAGTTAAAAGAATGAAAAATGAATTAAGAATGTAAATCTATTAGTGAAACGGTTTTAACCTATTTAAACCAATTAAGAAAAAATTTAGAAGTAAATAAAGTACCCAAACTCTTTATTTACTAACTTCGATACTTTAGTAAGTCAGAATGGTCCCTACCGTATGGTAGGTGAGCACTCCTTTACTAAATCAAGACATTCTTGACTAAATGCTATCACCAGAATAACTCATATTCCTATAGCATCTTAGTTATCGTTTTTGGTCTGAATTTACTAACTCCTTAGCAAATCCCGTAAGTGTGACCCTTCGTTTTTAGAACGCACAGAACGGCCCCAACATAGCAACCGTATGGAATGTCAGTGTTGGGAATGGCCCTATGTTTCTTTATCCATAAATGGTGACTGAGGTGTTCGATCTCCCATGCCCAGCCCTTCGTTTGGATGGTGCCCCTAGGGCAGCCTGCAGGCGGAACATGGGAATCTCACGGTTCAATCCAACGGAGGAGACCACAGGAAGCACCGACGCACTTCCTTCTCCCACTTACTATAGACACTTACTCCATTCACCTTGCTATTGAAAGTTGCAAACACCACCCGTCTGGAGATGCCCCATATGGCATCATGAGGCCAAGCAAAATTCTCACGTTGTGAACTTTAGGGAGTGCGTAGCAGGAGAGGGATATATCATATATTCCTTCTCGACACATCTACTAAGCATCGTAAACGGTAATTTTAGGGTAAATACTCAGGTTTTATCTGGCTAAGTAAATAAAACCTTAAGTCTAGGCAAACTATTTACCTGAGATGTCTAGGTTATAACAAATTATTAACCTCACACCTCTCACGCATGCTCATAAAGCCGGTTAACTTTACTCAAGTACCGGATCGTCCCCAGGTAGAAGGTGTTCCGTCAATTCAATTACCTCCAACCTTAGACAAGATTTCACCGGGTGAGTTTCTCATAACCTTAGCATTTACGAGATTTCGACCTATTCATCTAATGAACCTGATCGACTCATTTAACCCTAAATGAACATGCCACTTATCTTTGTTATATATTTTAAAAGTCTAAGTCATTTTTACAACGATTGCAAAAACTAGACTTTCTATAATAACAAACTTCTATATGCTTCTCAAACATACATTCGCTAAGGCATGACAAGTTGAATATTTAACTTCATAATCAATATAACACTTATATCGATTATGCTCTTTAAACATACAACTCCTAATTCATAAATTAATATAACACTTATATCAATTTTAAATGAATTAAGCATGCATCCTATACATTATAACAATTATAACATACAATATGCATAAAACTAATGTTGGATGTTTTAATTTCATAATTAATATAACACTTATATTAATTATTCTATTAAGTAAACAACATCAAATTCATGAATTAATATAACTCTTATATTAATACTCATGTATTAAACATGCATATACATTACAACACTTATAATATACAATATGCATAAAACTAGGATAACCAATGTTGTAAGTTCAATTTCATAATTAATATAACGCTTATATCAATTTCTCTATTAAACTAACAACATCCAATTCATGAATTAATATAACTTTTATATTAATTCTCATGAATTCCTAAATATGCATACTATATATTATAACACTTATAACATATTTACTATGCATGGAGCATGCTTCCTACGGTGGGATTTTAAATCTATATGGCATACGTTATGCACATACAAATATGGATTTCAATTAAAACATACATTCACAATGCATAATTAATTAAACACACTAAAGTGGATCGATTTTGGCATTTAGCAAGCAATAACTAATTTATTACAAGCTTGAACAACAAGCTAAGTCTTGAGCCGACTTCGAACTCTTCGCACCGCTTTTGACCAGCTTGCTTCCCCGAACGCTTCGGCCAATTTCTCTTCGAATTTCTCCTCGTATTGCCTAGAACGAGTTTGAACTTATACCGAACAATTCGGCGCGTTCCAAACTCAAGCTTCTTTCACAAAGAAACCTATATGGACTCTAATGACTCTAAAAATACAAACTTTTTCAGCACGCATTAACGCCCATACATTCTCGGGCAATTACAAATTATGAAATTCGAAAGAAACGATGCCAAAATCGATTTTCACTTTAGACGACCATTCAGAAACAATTTCTAAATTAAAATACCCACCAACTTAAATTGATGCAAATTGAGTTAATCACAAAATCGCTCTGATACCAATTGATGGAGCGTTTTACCGCAGCGGAACGCGATTTCGGACCGATGATACTCTAATTTCATCAATTTAACAAATAGAAACATGCTCAAAAGACGGAATTAAGAAATTAGAAATACATACCCTTGTAGCTCCAATTTCTTCAAGTCCGTCGGCCGTTCTTCGTCACGAACTCTTCCGACCTCTTCTCACGAACGCCACGAGGACCACCCCAGGTAGTCCCGCTATCCTCGGCGCCGCGCAACGGAGTTGTGGGACTCCGAAACAAAGAGAAAAGAAGGAAAAAAGAAGAAGAAGAAGGAGAAGAAGAAGTACAGAAGCTTTGTTTTTTGTGTGAACCCTTCACGGAGGCTGAACTTCTTCTTTTTAAAATCACAATTCAAAAAGATATGTGAAAACCTAAAAGGCACTCAAGCCATAAAAATCATATATAACAATTATATATAATTATATATATATATATACATTAATACATGTCTTACATGCAAAATGCATGTAACACATATATAATTATTATTATTTTATAAATTAATTAAAACTTAATTAATTTTAAATAATAATAAATATTTTTATTTATTAAACAATTTAATAAATAAAATATATATATAGTAATTAATTAATTAAACTTTTTAATTAATTAATATTATTTAATTAAATATCAAATATTAATTAAATAATATGGCTAAACCCGGTTTTCCGAAAACCGACTTTTTTGCACATGAATCCAATTCATGTTTTAGGCCAATCCCATATTTAAATCACATTTAAATATGTCTATCCTTCTTCAACAAACCGAATTTGAACAATTCAAATTCTTTTTCTTTTTCTTTTCTTTTATACTGTTGCACGACGTTATCCGAGCTAGCCAGGAGAACCTAAAGGACCTACAGATCATGAGCTCCAACGATACGAGATTATTCGGTTAAAACTCTTTTAACCCGAATCAATCAACTTTCGTTAACCCCCGGAGACTCCACTATAGTCCGAGGGTTGCACTCTCCTCACTGTAGATATATTGTGTCCTCTGATATAACCGTCACGGGCAAGTCGACCCTTCACAGGTTGTTCGTAATCACAGCTGGGTCATTAAAACCGTTTAACCCCTGCATTACGTCTTGTTCCTTAAGTTCCACTGACACCTCTAATGAACAATAGATCTGTGGTCCAACCAACAGATCAATTAACCCTCTCATCTCATGAGAGTGAGCGCGCTAATTGTTCAAGCCCCAGAGTCAGCTATTAAGGGAACAACCTATCTACTAACCCTGAAGAGCGGGTTAGGAGTGAACTCCAATCTTGCTGTACTATGTCCCCAGCTACCTATTCGACTTTATCCCCAAGATGGTAGGCTTATTGAGTCGGCGCTTATGGGCCACTCTCACCCGTGCAAGTCAAAGGATACTATCGAATAAGCAGGAGTTCATAGCGAGCTCAGGATTGAGATCGAGTTACCTAGGCCATCAATATGTATAAGTCGGTCTCATCAGTAAACGGAGTTATAAAGAGAGAGCGACTTAATACGCGGTTCGGTCTTATGCAAACTCTTTGCACAGGACGCCCTCACTCGCACATCTCCATGTGAAACGATTCGGATCACATCGTTTTGTACAATACAAAGTGAGCCGCATCCAATAGTGTTACCAGGATAAGGTACCCAGCCTTATCCGTGTACTATAGACCATTTTGACTGACTACTTGAGCCTGATCCACAATCATGTCATACATGAAGCTCAAGTACTCATATTCAGCCAAGGATGTTGGTCATTGGTATAAGTTAACCTAAACACGTTTCACTTTATTCCAGTAAACTCTTTTACTGAATAAAACTTAATAACTCATTATTACTAAATAGAGTATTTACAAACATAACAGTTTACAAACCACGAGTTTTAGGACATAAAACCCAACAAACTCCCACTTGGACTTAAACATCCGTGGTGTACATGTTAGGTGGAGAAAACTAATATATCATATATCAGAAGGTTTCTCCCACTGTCCTCTCCAGCAACTCGGAGCCCTAGACTCTTCTAGGTGTCTCTCCAACACTTTAGCCAGGAGAGACTTAGTAAACTAATCAGCATGAAGTACTAAAAGGCTTTCCATGTGACTATCACATCTCCTCATAGTACTAACTGCGAGCTCAACTTATAAACCTATTGCTGCTTGTTGCGCGCTCAATGTGTATGTAAAATGTAAATGCGAAGAGCGCTAAGATCATGCAAGCATACATGGTCTGCAGCAAGTGATAAGTATAATTTAATTCGTTTTCCCACAGAGATTAAGTTTAGTGACTAACGATTTGGTGTGTTAGATTAGATAAGGTAACTTAAATTGGATAGATTTTGGGTTGAGGTACAGGAATATAAAAGATGCAAGAAGGATGTAAACATAAATGCAAAGCTAGCAAAGAGGTAAAGTCATAATGTGGAAAAGTAGAATTGCGGTTCTTGCAATAATCTAGCAATAAATTAGCAACGATTTTAATGTAAAGTAAGGCAGCAAGGTCGACTTAAGAATCTTCTATAGGCATTTAACTATGATCATTCAACAGTAGATTAACATCTCATGCATCGTCTTAGCTAGTTCTCATGCATCTTCCGATTACATGCATTAGTTTCTTTGATTACTTCTGTCCAAGTAAAGTTAACAACCTAATCATAAACACATGCTAATAAACGTGCTAGGAGAACGCCTATTCCTAGGTCATTTTCTGATTACCATAAAAGGCTAACATGAATGGATGACTCTGAATTCTTACTCCTTCCGGAGGTTAGGAATTCTTTAGACAAAATGGATGGTCGGTCGAAATTGTCCATGGGATGAAGATCACACACATTCAATGCATTCATGCTACTTTACATGCTGAATTCACATACTTTTATCCTATAGATTCATCTTTAGCAAACCTCTATTGAATTAGTTACTCATGGTGTTCGAAGAACTAAAGGAAATGAGTTGATTACACATGAAACGGAGAACTTAACAAACCTAATTGATTGAAATATAATTAAATGAAGAACTCAACAAAACAATAAATTGATTAAGGGATGACAGAATGAAGAACTCAATAAAACCAATTCATTACTCTTTTAAGAAAACAATTCATATAATAATCCGTAAACAAACATATGTCAATCCGAAAGCAACAATGAAAGGGAAAAGCAGTAAATGATTCAGAACAACATTTAAAGGAAAGCATAAATTAAATTGGAAAGCGGTAAAGAAAAGCAGTAAAGGAAAGCAGTAAAGTAAAACTGTAAATAGCGTGAGGATTTTCCAAGTCGTGAATCGCCTCGGATGAAGGGGAAGATTAGCTGATCTTGGGGATAAATTCAATCAGAAGAGAAGATGGATCTTCTCTTCTTCCTCTCGAATTATCACGCCAAGGGCTTGTTTCTTCGATCCAACAAACGGGGGAAGAGGTTTCGTCTTCGGGATTCTGCACGATCGGGATCTCCTCACTTCTCAGATTGTGTGGAATGAATTGAAGTGGATTCAATTTTGATTGCTTTGATCCTTCATTTAACTCTCTTTATATAGCCTCCAGGTGGTTGCAAAAGGTTGCTCAATAATTGTGGATCACCATTCAATTTTGTGAGGTAGTCAAGCTTGACATGTGGCAGCAGCAGGGTGAGTTGACTACTGGAAAAACTCAGTCAACAAAGACTGTTGACTGGGAAAAAAATGCAGCAGCAAAGATTGAATTTTTCAACAATGTACCTGCAATGTACATTTTAGCTTGTTTTTCATCATTTTTAATTCTTTTTCGTTCATTTTCCAAATAAGTCATATTTTAGCATCATTTCTCAAATTCTCGCATTTAAGCACACATTAAGCTAACTCTTAACAAAAACACTCAAGAATGTACAAGGTTTTAAGGTAAATATAGCCCTAAATAATGTACTTTTGGCGAGGTAACACACCCCCAAACTTGAGTTATTGCTCGTCCTCGAGCAATATAAAGGCTTACTTTGGCTGCGAAATCTTGTCTTTTAAACTCTACCTAACTGATTTGCTGACTTCCCTAGGTTTACTGTCAAAGGCATTGCTGTCCTGTGACACTCTCTTAGGCTAAAACTAACTTCATACTTTGTCTATTATGATTACCCTTACCTTTAAAACCTTCTGTTTTTACTAACTTCCTGTCTTTTGGTTTCTCTGCCTATATCATTGAGCTCATTGTGCAGTTATCCCTAAGCTTTCAAATTCACCCTAGTTTTAACTTAGACTCAGTACATGCTTCTAATGTCTTTATTTTTTAATTACCTAGGATTCCTTAAAGTCATGCCAGGCTTAGCACACACGAGTATCAGAGTTCAGTATCCATAGAACAAACTAAGCCCTGGCATCACTGTGTTGGATAGACACTCATCTCCCTTGACATACCTTCAAGCTACAGCCATGTGTTTAGCAAACTAAGGATCAGAGTTCAATTTCACAGGACATCTAAACACTTAGGTCGTAGCTCTTTGGCACACATTCTTCTTCCTTGGTTTTACTTTTCCTTTTTTTCTCTTTTGGCAAAGTCTTCTCTTTGAATTGCCTTTTGATGCAGTGCCACTTGTGGGTTACACAACTGGCCCTGATTACTCAGCATCCTTAGACAGAGACAGTACCCTTTACTTTTCTTTTGCTTTCTTATTCATTTTTTTTTAGAAGAAGAATGTTTATTTTTCAAAGGAGAGAGGAGTGTTCCTAGGCCTAGAGGTTGCCTCCCCCAAACTTAAACTTCTCATTGTCCCCAATGAGAGTCTGAGGTGGCACACCCCCAAACTTATCTTAGAAGCATCTAGTCTAAATAAAAACCAGACAGACTTAAAACTCCTAGGGATGGAATGACCCTCATAGTGCAGATAACTCAACAGCAGAAATTTACTAAAACCAACATGGTAAGGTCTAACAGAGGTACATGCTCAACAATTCATGAAGCTAGTTAGAACTAACAAAGGTGTACTTGACACTCATCCAGCATGCTCAATAGACAGACTACCTATGGACATCAGTAATGCAGCCAAATCATGAGATTTAAAGACAAACAACCCATGAGAAAGTCATACACCAACATGCTTAAACTAACAAAATATTGCGGTGTCCGCAAAGAATTCGCAATGATTCCAACAGAGCAGTTTTAACTGTGATCAAGGCTCCTAGCATGCGATATTCGTTCATAAACAACTACAGAAAATAGCAAAATTATCTAAGCTATCTAATCAGACGACATTAAACTAGACTAAGCTACTCTACTTAGGCAAATTAAGAATTTAAAACAGAACAAACAGTTGATATTGGTGGGGTAACAGGTCACAAAAAAGCAGATTTTTTTCTTGTTTTTGAGAGGGATCATAAATACTCCCTCGAATGCCGTTTAAAAATCTCCAATTGCCACGCTCCTAAATCACAAAAAATAAACTTAATTAAAGCTAGCAATAACAATACAGTAATCAATCTAAAAGAAAAACAATAACGAAAGACTATTTATTCCATATTCCTCTGATGATTGAGCATAATGATCATTCCATTGAACGCCCTTGCTCATCCTTTCTTGACTTGCTTTTTAGGCTTCGGATAAGAGGAATGCTGAGAGCGTTTTCACGTCTCCTTCCTCATAGTAGTGCTTCAATCTAGCACCATTCACCATGAACGGTTGACCTTGTTCTATATTTCACATTTCAATTGCACCATGAACAAACACATTAGTAATCACAAAAGGACCTGACCAACGAGACTTTAATTTGCCAGGAAACAATTTCAATCGTGAGTTAAACAATAGAACATGCTGTCCCTTTTTGAAGTCCTTAATCCTAAGTCTACTATCATGCCAAATTTTAGTCTTTTCCTTATACATTTTAGCATTTTCATATGACATGTGTCTTAGTTCATCCAACTCATGCAATTGCAGAGACCGCAATGTTCTCGCATCGGTCACGCAAAAATTCAACTCTTTTAAAGCCCAAAAAGCTTTGTTTTCTATTTCGAGGGGGAGATGGCATGCTTTTCCATAAACTAGCCTATAGGGGGACATTCCTAAAGGCGTTTTATATGCAGTTCTATATGCCCACTGTGCATCATCAATTCATGCTAAACGACTATGATTGTTGGCACATAATAAATATTTCATTCCCAAAATAAACTACTCCTAACATACGAAATCTAAGCAAAGCATGATAAAATCCTAATTTAAGAGTTTAGGGATCAGAAATCTCCCTTGTCAATCTGCCTCATATGGATATTCTTCAATGTTTCGAGGCACCACTTCTGCTCCTTTAAGATACTTAAGTCTTGATTTACGGGATCGAACATTCTGCCACACCTTGAAATTGTTGATTCTTTCAAAGAGACTGCATGTTATAACATCCCAAGGTTTGTACTTTATGTGCGTTGGTACAACATAGGTTTGGTGTGATGGGACTTCTTTTTCTGGCATATCTCTTTCTAACTCCTTCAACTGGAGCATTTGTGGTGGTGGTGGTTCAACTCTTTCATTGGTGGAGAAGCTTGCTGCAACCTCAAACATTTCAAATTCTTGTTCCTCAAGCAGCGCATTAGTCTCTTTGGCCTCATCCAGCACAATTTCATTTTTCTCAACTTTCACCAACTCCCTCAATTCATATGAAGATTCCATTGGATCACTCTTCTTAGATTCGAAGGTAACAAAGGAGTCATCATCATAAAAATCAAACATTTGAGGGTATGGTGGTGGTGACACATAGGTAGGCAAATCAGGTTGCCTAGGGGGAGGCCTAGTAATTTCTTCTGGTTCCTCAATGATAGGTTCCGGCCTCACCCTTGTTGTGCTTGGTTGTATTTGATCACAGTTAGGCAGAGAATCCAGTGGAGCACTAGACTCTTCATTCTCTACTCTCTTTGGTGCTTCTCTGCTACTCATCACCAATGGCCTTCCACTCCATAGTTCAATAGCTTGAACTTGTTCCTTACCATCCCTTCTTGGAGTTTCTGTGTCTGCAGGCAGTCTGCCTTGGGGCCTATTCTTCAGCTCGTTTGCCAACTGCCCAATCTGATTCTCTAAGCTTCTCAAGGTTGCTTGCTGGCTCTGCAAAGTTGCATCATTCTTTGCTATGTATTCCTTCAGCAAGTTCTCCACTGATGTTCCCATCGGTTGGTTGTTGACATATTGTTCCTGATATGGGGGTTGACTAGTTTGTTGGTGTTGAGTGAAACCAGGTGGTCCACTCGGTCTTGATTGATTTTGCGTTTGGCTTGTGCTTTGTTGTCCACCCCAAGAGAGATTTGGGTGGTTTCTCCAACCAGGGTTATATGTATTTGAATAGGGGTTGTTCCTTGGTTGTTGTTGACTTCCAACATAGCACACCGAAGATGGATTAGCAGGGCAATAGTCATACATATGCCCTTCCCCACAGAATCCACAAACTAGTGCCTCACCTTGGTTGGTTATTGTTGTGCTTGTTGAAACAGCTGCCACTGTGTTGACACTTTGTTGAATATTGAGTTGAGTCATTTGCTTCACCAGGTTGGTCAGAGCATTAATCTGGCTGCTCATTGCGCTGAGTGCATCCATGTCTTGAGCCTTCCTTCTGTTTGGCTCCACAGGATCCTCTGACCATTGACAATGTGATGTTGAGATTTTCTCCAAAATCTCATAGGCTTCGTTATAGCTCTTTGATAGCATCGAACCTCCAGCTGAGGAATTCAAGACTTGCCTCGTGCTGGGGTTGCATCCTTTGAAGAATACTTCAATCTGGATACACCATGGAATGCCATGGCGTGGACATTTGAGTAGAAGATCTTTGAATCTGATCCAAGCTTCATGCAGTGATTCATTTTCGGCTTGCTTGAACTTGATGATGTCAACACGAAAGTCAGAGTTCCTATCTGGAGGGAAGTATTTTACTAGGAACTTTTCAGCAAGGTCTGTCCAATTGACAATTGATCCAGAGGAGAAAGAGTTCAGCCACGTCTTGGCCTTGTCTCTTAATGAATATGGAAAAAGGTAAAGTCTCAAGGCCTCTTGAGACACTCCTGGGATGACAAAGGTGTCACTTACTCCCAGGAAGTTTCTCAAGTGGTTGTGGGGGTCTTCATTTTCCACTCCAAAGAATTGTCCAACTGTGGACAGCATTTGAAACATGACAGGTTTTAACTCGAATGAGTGAGCTGTAATTTCGGGGCGTATGATGCTCGGATTAAGCTCCTCAGGTATTGGTACAAGGTATGATAGAATAGCACTATCTTTATCATTCGCAATTTCAATAGGGTTGCGAATGATAGGTGCTTGATTTGGTGCTTCTTCTGCTCTTTCCATTTCAGCTTGTTGTCGTTCAAATTGTACTGACTCTGCGTGGTCAACAATGTGCTGAAGTACAGGTTGCTTTTGCTGTTTAAAAAGGCGTTTCTTAACTTTATTTCTGGTCCTTAGAGTTCTTTCAGGCTCAGGATCAAATTCTAGATTGTGATTTGGAAACTCATTCATAAACCAGCTTTGTTGGTACCTGTAAATGCAAAAGATTAGCTCCAATAAATTAAGCTCTTCTAAAATAACACAAATCGTGTTTACTAAACAAAATCCCCGGCAGCGGCGCCAAAAACTTGTTGCGCGCTCAATGTGTATGTAAAATGTAAATGCGAAGAGCGCTAAGATCATGCAAGCATACATGGTCTGCAGCAAGTGATAAGTATAATTTAATTCGTTTTCCCACAGAGATTAAGTTTAGTGACTAACGATTTGGTGTGTTAGATTAGATAAGGTAACTTAAATTGGATAGATTTTGGGTTGAGGTACAGGAATATAAAAGATGCAAGAAGGATGTAAACATAAATGCAAAGCTAGCAAAGAGGTAAAGTCATAATGTGGAAAAGTAGAATTGCGGTTCTTGCAATAATCTAGCAATAAATTAGCAACGATTTTAATGTAAAGTAAGGCAGCAAGGTCGACTTAAGAATCTTCTATAGGCATTTAACTATGATCATTCAACAGTAGATTAACATCTCATGCATCGTCTTAGCTAGTTCTCATGCATCTTCCGATTACATGCATTAGTTTCTTTGATTACTTCTGTCCAAGTAAAGTTAACAACCTAATCATAAACACATGCTAATAAACGTGCTAGGAGAACGCCTATTCCTAGGTCATTTTCTGATTACCATAAAAGGCTAACATGAATGGATGACTCTGAATTCTTACTCCTTCCGGAGGTTAGGAATTCTTTAGACAAAATGGATGGTCGGTCGAAATTGTCCATGGGATGAAGATCACACACATTCAATGCATTCATGCTACTTTACATGCTGAATTCACATACTTTTATCCTATAGATTCATCTTTAGCAAACCTCTATTGAATTAGTTACTCATGGTGTTCGAAGAACTAAAGGAAATGAGTTGATTACACATGAAACGGAGAACTTAACAAACCTAATTGATTGAAATATAATTAAATGAAGAACTCAACAAAACAATAAATTGATTAAGGGATGACAGAATGAAGAACTCAATAAAACCAATTCATTACTCTTTTAAGAAAACAATTCATATAATAATCCGTAAACAAACATATGTCAATCCGAAAGCAACAATGAAAGGGAAAAGCAGTAAATGATTCAGAACAACATTTAAAGGAAAGCATAAATTAAATTGGAAAGCGGTAAAGAAAAGCAGTAAAGGAAAGCAGTAAAGTAAAACTGTAAATAGCGTGAGGATTTTCCAAGTCGTGAATCGCCTCGGATGAAGGGGAAGATTAGCTGATCTTGGGGATAAATTCAATCAGAAGAGAAGATGGATCTTCTCTTCTTCCTCTCGAATTATCACGCCATGGGCTTGTTTCTTCGATCCAACAAACGGGGGAAGAGGTTTCGTCTTCGGGATTCTGCACGATCGGGATCTCCTCACTTCTCAGATTGTGTGGAATGAATTGAAGTGGATTCAATTTTGATTGCTTTGATCCTTCATTTAACTCTCTTTACATAGCCTCCAGGTGGTTGCAAAAGGTTGCTCAATAATTGTGGATCACCATTCAATTTTGTGAGGTAGTCAAGCTTGACATGTGGCAGCAGCAGGGTGAGTTGACTACTGGAAAAACTCAGTCAACAAAGACTGTTGACTGGGAAAAAAATGCAGCAGCAAAGATTGAATTTTTCAACAATGTACCTGCAATGTACATTTTAGCTTGTTTTTCATCATTTTTAATTCTTTTTCGTTCATTTTCCAAATAAGTCATATTTTAGCATCATTTCTCAAATTCTCGCATTTAAGCACACATTAAGCTAACTCTTAACAAAAACACTCAAGAATGTACAAGGTTTTAAGGTAAATATAGCCCTAAATAATGTACTTTTGGCGAGGTAACACTGCTTCACAAGCTGCAAATAGACTTAGCTACCAACAAGGAATCAACAATACAACTCTTGTATTCTACTCCTATAAGTACAATGACAAAACTTTAACCGGAATCCAATCCAATTGGACTAATAATACTGACAGCTCCCACTGCATAGCATATATCGGGTCATGTATCTCAGAAGATACATCTGACCTCCGATATGTAAATGCACTAGGGTGCATCTCGTATCCTCAACACTTGAGGTGTCTCAGGAAACCATTTCCATAGACCATCGAATATTGACAACATCTTGTCAATAAAAGATTTTAGAGACAACACTAGCGGTTTGTTCTTACGACTCAGATCAAGCTGAATCCTTAGAACAAACAAAGCCTACCTCCAGATCAACTATTTGGGAGTGGGTCGCTAGTTAATGCTTGATGTCAAAAAAGAATCCTACATCATTCTCAATGATTAGGACATTAATTACGGAAACCGTTTATGAAAGCTACAACATTGTTTAAACCCTTGTCAAACAAGGTTTATCAAACTTTCGTTCAAACTTCTGTTCAAAGCCATAAGGTTTGATCACCATATCAAACATTACAATTCAGGATAAAGATGCTTATTCTAATTCATAAATGAATCGAATAGGCTCGCAAACCATTTGCTCTTTGTCCTCGAATTATTAATCTATCTGGTTGAGACTTATAGATACTCAATCAAGATAACAATTCTGCAGAAAAGCTATCTTGACATCCACTTGCCAAATTCTATAAAGATAGAACATGGTAGTGGATAAGAGTCATCTATTTAACTTACGTCTAGCAACAAGAGAAAAAGAGTATACACAATAAACCCTTTCTCTTCGGGACAATCCCATTACCAGAAAGTCAAGCCATAAAGGTTTTCACCTTAGTGGCTTGGTCTCAATACCATCCATAGATTTGTGGCTTTGAGCCATATGACCTTGTCTATGTGACCCATTGCCTAATTAAAGACAACGAATCCTCAATGTTATCATCAAGTATGAGAACTTTGAGTTAAAGACAAGCCAGTGCAGCGGATCGAGTTGTCCTACAACCCTCCCACTGCATTGAGGCTTTCTCAACGGTTGAGAAACTCTAGTTTGATCAACAACCTTTGTTGATATCTACAATAGCTTTCGTTACACTGTGAGTCTTAACATGCGAGTTGTTTTCGAGTTTAATAGAACACATCAGTATATATCTTTTGCTAAAAGAACTGTTCATTTATAAAACCAAAAGATATAATATACAAGTGTTCGGTTTAAACCAGAAATATAGACAATAATTACATATAACAAATGTTATTATCTCTATACAACAACTACAAAGACTCCCACTAGTCCAGCTGCAACGATATCTCCATATCTCACAGCGAGAAAACGACTGTCAGGAACTAGTTTCCTGTAGAAAAACAAACACGAATAGTGGTTCCTGAAGACATCCAGGTATGACATTCATATCCACTAAACTTGTTTTGACAAATAAATCACATTTATCTTGTCGTTCTTTCTCAGCCTGTTTCTTAGCAAAGTATTTGGAGCAGTTACGCTTCCAATACCCATCTTCATTACAATGGAAACATTTTCCTTTGTCTGAAGACTTCACTTTGCGAACAGTAGGGGCTTTGCCCTTCCTCCTGTTACTCTTCTTCTTCTGAATAATCTCATTACTCAGAGAAGCAGACTTAGGCTTACTTCCTGACGCCGACCTCTTAAGGAACTTCATCGAAGTGACAACATTTGCCTCCTTCTCTATTCCTTTGGAAGTGCACAGGAACTGATAAGTCTGAAATAACGATGATAGCAACGTTTACTTCCGCCGCATTAAAGTGGACCATTATGTTAAGGACAAGCTCCCTAACAAAGGTATCCTCCACTATGCGAGAGTTATAAACGAACTTGAGGACTTCATTACGAAGTGATGAGGACAAGTGTCCACCATTGCTTGTAATGAAGACATGATTTCCTTTACGGAAATCATAACCTCATTCTACTTGCACAAGGCATCAAATATGCTTGCCAAGATATAAATTTGGGCTTTATCAATAGCCCTAATCCATCGATCGTATGCATCTCGAACACTTCGAGATGCACTCGAGCCAGGAGCTGAAGGACATTCCTTCGTTAAGACAAAGCTCAGGTCGTCCAGAACCAGAATCGTATTCAGGTTCGACTTCCAGGTTCCGTAATTCTGTTCGGTTAATTTGTCGTGAGCTAACAACTGAATAAAACGAGCTCGACATGCCGAAAAAGAATGTAAATCTATTAGTGAAACGGTTTTAACCTATTTAAACCAATTAAGAAAAAATTTAGAAGTAAATAAAGTACCCAAACTCTTTATTTACTAACTTCGATACTTTAGTAAGTCAGAATGGTCCCTACCGTATGGTAGGTGAGCACTCCTTTACTAAATCAAGACATTCTTGACTAAATGCTATCACCAGAATAACTCATATTCCTATAGCATCTTAGTTATCGTTTTTGGTCTGAATTTACTAACTCCTTAGCAAATCCCGTAAGTGTGACCCTTCGTTTTTAGAACGCACAGAACGGCCCCAACATAGCAACCGTATGGAATGTCAATGTTGGGAATGGCCCTATGTTTCTTTATCCATAAATGGTGACTGAGGTGTTCGATCTCCCATGCCCAGCCCTCCGTTTGGATGGTGCCCCTAGGGCAGCCTGCAGGCGGAACATGGGAATCTCACGGTTCAATCCAACGGAGGAGACCACAGGAAGCACCGACGCACTTCCTTCTCCCACTTACTATAGACACTTACTCCATTCACCTTGCTATTGAAAGTTGCAAACACCACCCGTCTGGAGATGCCCCATATGGCATCATGAGGCCAAGCAAAATTCTCACGTTGTGAACTTTAGGGAGTGCGTAGCAGGAGAGGGATATATCATATATTCCTTCTCGACACATCTACTAAGCATCGTAAACGGTAATTTTAGGGTAAATACTCAGGTTTTATCTGGCTAAGTAAATAAAACCTTAAGTCTAGGCAAACTATTTACCTGAGATGTCTAGGTTATAACAAATTATTAACCTCACACCTCTCACGCATGCTCATAAAGTCGGTTAACTTTACTCAAGTACCGGATCGTCCCCAGGTAGAAGGTGTTCCGTCAATTCAATTACCTCCAACCTTAGACAAGATTTCACCGGGTGAGTTTCTCATAACCTTAGCATTTACGAGATTTCGACCTATTCATCTAATGAACCTGATCGACTCATTTAACCCTAAATGAACATGCCACTTATCTTTGTTATATATTTTAAAAGTCTAAGTCATTTTTACAACGATTGCAAAAACTAGACTTTCTATAATAACAAACTTCTATATGCTTCTCAAACATACATTCGCTAAGGCATGACAAGTTGAATATTTAACTTCATAATCAATATAACACTTATATCGATTATGCTCTTTAAACATACAACTCCTAATTCATAAATTAATATAACACTTATATCAATTTTAAATGAATTAAGCATGCATCCTATACATTATAACAATTATAACATACAATATGCATAAAACTAATGTTGGATGTTTTAATTTCATAATTAATATAACACTTATATTAATTATTCTATTAAGTAAACAACATCAAATTCATGAATTAATATAACTCTTATATTAATACTCATGTATTAAACATGCATATACATTACAACACTTATAATATACAATATGCATAAAACTAGGATAACCAATGTTGTAAGTTCAATTTCATAATTAATATAACGCTTATATCAATTTCTCTATTAAACTAACAACATCCAATTCATGAATTAATATAACTTTTATATTAATTCTCATGAATTCCTAAATATGCATACTATATATTATAACACTTATAACATATTTACTATGCATGGAGCATGCTTCCTACGGTGGGATTTTAAATCTATATGGCATACGTTATGCACATACAAATATGGATTTCAATTAAAACATACATTCACAATGCATAATTAATTAAACACACTAAAGTGGATCGATTTTGGCATTTAGCAAGCAATAACTAATTTATTACAAGCTTGAACAACAAGCTAAGTCTTGAGCCGACTTCGAACTCTTCGCACCGCTTTTGACCAGCTTGCTTCCCCGAACGCTTCGGCCAATTTCTCTTCGAATTTCTCCTCGTATTGCCTAGAACGAGTTTGAACTTATACCGAACAATTCGGCGCGTTCCAAACTCAAGCTTCTTTCACAAAGAAACCTATATGGACTCTAATGACTCTAAAAATACAAACTTTTTCAGCACGCATTAACGCCCATACATTCTCGGGCAATTACAAATTATGAAATTCGAAAGAAACGATGCCAAAATCGATTTTCACTTTAGACGACCATTCAGAAACAATTTCTAAATTAAAATACCCACCAACTTAAATTGATGCAAATTGAGTTAATCACAAAATCGCTCTGATACCAATTGATGGAGCGTTTTACCGCAGCGGAACGCGATTTCGGACCGATGATACTCTAATTTCATCAATTTAACAAATAGAAACATGCTCAAAAGACGGAATTAAGAAATTAGAAATACATACCCTTGTAGCTCCAATTTCTTCAAGTCCGTCGGCCGTTCTTCGTCACGAACTCTTCCGACCTCTTCTCACGAACGCCACGAGGACCACCCCAGGTAGTCCCGCTATCCTCGGCGCCGCGCAACGGAGTTGTGGGACTCCGAAACAAAGAGAAAAGAAGGAAAAAAGAAGAAGAAGAAGGAGAAGAAGAAGTACAGAAGCTTTGTTTTTTGTGTGAACCCTTCACGGAGGCTGAACTTCTTCTTTTTAAAATCACAATTCAAAAAGATATGTGAAAACCTAAAAGGCACTCAAGCCATAAAAATCATATATAACAATTATATATAATTATATATATATATATACATTAATACATGTCTTACATGCAAAATGCATGTAACACATATATAATTATTATTATTTTATAAATTAATTAAAACTTAATTAATTTTAAATAATAATAAATATTTTTATTTATTAAACAATTTAATAAATAAAATATATATATAGTAATTAATTAATTAAACTTTTTAATTAATTAATATTATTTAATTAAATATCAAATATTAATTAAATAATATGGCTAAACCCGGTTTTCCGAAAACCGACTTTTTTGCACATGAATCCAATTCATGTTTTAGGCCAATCCCATATTTAAATCACATTTAAATATGTCTATCCTTCTTCAACAAACCGAATTTGAACAATTCAAATTCTTTTTCTTTTTCTTTTCTTTTATACTGTTGCACGACGTTATCCGAGCTAGCCAGGAGAACCTAAAGGACCTACAGATCATGAGCTCCAACGATACGAGATTATTCGGTTAAAACTCTTTTAACCCGAATCAATCAACTTTCGTTAACCCCCGGAGACTCCACTATAGTCCGAGGGTTGCACTCTCCTCACTGTAGATATATTGTGTCCTCTGATATAACCGTCACGGGCAAGTCGACCCTTCACAGGTTGTTCGTAATCACAGCTGGGTCATTAAAACCGTTTAACCCCTGCATTACGTCTTGTTCCTTAAGTTCCACTGACACCTCTAATGAACAATAGATCTGTGGTCCAACCAACAGATCAATTAACCCTCTCATCTCATGAGAGTGAGCGCGCTAATTGTTCAAGCCCCAGAGTCAGCTATTAAGGGAACAACCTATCTACTAACCCTGAAGAGCGGGTTAGGAGTGAACTCCAATCTTGCTGTACTATGTCCCCAGCTACCTATTCGACTTTATCCCCAAGATGGTAGGCTTATTGAGTCGGCGCTTATGGGCCACTCTCACCCGTGCAAGTCAAAGGATACTATCGAATAAGCAGGAGTTCATAGCGAGCTCAGGATTGAGATCGAGTTACCTAGGCCATCAATATGTATAAGTCGGTCTCATCAGTAAACGGAGTTATAAAGAGAGAGCGACTTAATACGCGGTTCGGTCTTATGCAAACTCTTTGCACAGGACGCCCTCACTCGCACATCTCCATGTGAAACGATTCGGATCACATCGTTTTGTACAATACAAAGTGAGCCGCATCCAATAGTGTTACCAGGATAAGGTACCCAGCCTTATCCGTGTACTATAGACCATTTTGACTGACTACTTGAGCCTGATCCACAATCATGTCATACATGAAGCTCAAGTACTCATATTCAGCCAAGGATGTTGGTCATTGGTATAAGTTAACCTAAACACGTTTCACTTTATTCCAGTAAACTCTTTTACTGAACAAAACTTAATAACTCATTATTACTAAATAGAGTATTTACAAACATAACAGTTTACAAACCACGAGTTTTAGGACATAAAACCCAACAAAGCCAAGTTGTACCCTGAAGATGAGCCTCAATCTGTGAGGTACGTGTCCTCTGATGCTCAGTCCAGAGGCACTGAGTTAAGGAAGAGGGACCTGCTGCACGAGAAAGGGTTCCTCGACGCGCTAGCAGACCTGCCGCAATTCTTGCGCGCAGGGATCACCAATCACGGCTGGGAGGAGCTGTGTAGACCGCCCATCCCCGCCTACTCCAGCATGGTGTATGATTTCTACGCCAACCTGATGAACCCTGAAGATGGCCTATCTGTGGTCAGAGGAATCGAGGTGGATTTCTCAGCGAAGGCAATCAATGAAGCCTATGGCCTAAAGGGTCAAAAACACACTGATTATGCAAGGATCATTGATGCGCCAACTGAGGCGGTCCTGGAGGAAGCGCTGAGGATCATTGGCCAACCTGAGGCAGCGTGGACAGTTTCACGCAATGGGAAGCACACCCTGATGAGTGCTACCCTCACAGCCAAGGCAGCTGTCTGGTTTTCCTTCGTGCGGAGGAAGCTGTCCCCAGTGACCCACGAGACCACCGTCAACCAAGGCAGATCGCTGCTGGTCTATGCGATCATGAGGGGCCTCACAATCAACGTTGGTGAGGTCATTACAGCCTCAATCGCAGACTGCGCCAAAAAGGGTAAGGGTCCACTTTTCTTTCCCAATACAATTACTAAGTTGTGCTTACGTGCAGGGGTTCCAATCGAGAGGATGGAGAGGCAGCTGGCCTACACGGGGCACCTGGAGTTGCCTACAGGCTTGAGGATGCGAAGGAAGGGGAACATGGAGTTCGAGCTAGACGGTCTGGTTGCTGCTCAATCCCTATCGATGGCCTGCTTGATGGACCTGCAGAAGAAGATGGCTCAATGGGCCACATATGCGCAGGCAAGGGATAAGGATGTTGCAGACCAATTGGGCTGCATCTTTCCTGAATTCCCCACGGACCTACTGACTCCATGGGCGCCTCCAGGACCAAGAAGGGATGATGATGAGGAGGACATCTGAGTGCTAGGCTGATTAGCACTCAAGGGAGTATTTCTGTTCCCTAAAAAAAAAAAAAAAAAAAAATCAAACTGCTTTTCGTTGAACCATGTGAATTCTGCTGTGTTGAGTTAATATTTGGTCTGTTTTTAGTTCTGTATTTTTGTTGTTTGAATTTGTTTAGTGTAGTTTGATGGTAGCTGAATAGGTAAATTAGTTTAGTTTCCTTTTTGTATAGCTTAAATGACTGGAAAGAGCATGCATAGGGGCCTTGATCACTGATATACCTGCCCTGTATCCATTGCGAAATAATTGCGGAATCCGCAATTTTTATTAGTAATTGCATGTTTTTGACTGACTGTTTCGCTAGGCTGGTTCTGTTTAATTTTGTTCTTTTGCTGCTATCTTGACTACCTTATATAGCTTATCTACATGCATGCTGGATGAGTGTCATAAGACACCTTTGATAGTTTAAATTAGCCTCTTAAAATTGCTCAGCATGCGTAGCTTTAAGTCCTTCCCTGCCTGTTTTTATAAATTTCTGCTGCTGTGATGTTTGCTTTTAGAGTGTTCTGTTTATGCCTAGGGCTTTTAGATTCTCTTTGTTTTACCCTAGACTAGATGCTTCTAGGACAAGTTAGGGGGTGTGCCACCTCAGACACTCATTGGGGACAATGAGTAGTTTAAGTTTGGGGGAGGTCACCCTAGGCCTAGGAACATTCCTCTCTCCCTTAAAGCATAAGCATTCTTCTTCTCCTTTACAAAAAATAAAAAATGATGAGCTGAAAAAAAAAATGATGAAAAATAGAATAAAGAGGGGTGTCTCTTTTAGGTTGCTGAGTAATCAGTGCCAAGTGTGTAACCCACAAGTGGCAGTGCATCAAAAGGCAACCAAAGGAGAGGCTCCACCAAAGTAAGAAAGAAAAAAGGAAGAAGTAGGGAAGAAGAATGTATACCTAGGAGTTGCAACTTTGTGGTTTAGATGTCCTGAATAAAAAGAACTCTGATCCTCAATTAGCTAAACACAAAGTTGTAGCTTGTAGGGTTGTTTAGAGAGATGAATGTATGTCCAATGTAGTGATGCCAGGGTTTAGGTTGTTCTCTAAATGTACTACTGTCACTGTTAATACTAAGACTGGCATGACTCTAAGGAATCCTAGGTAGCTCAAAAGTAAAAACTAGAAGCATGTACTGAGTCTGGGGTAAAGCTAGGTAGAATTTGAAACCTTAGGGATAGTTGCACGATATGACAGAAGCAAGTAGATCAGCTGTAAGGAATTAATAAAACAGTAGGAGCATTAGGCGTGCGAAGTCAGAAGAAGCTAGATAAGAGGATAGTTGTAAACTTAGAAGTGTGTAACAGGACAGCACTGCTATAGATAGGAAGTTAAGGGAGTCAACAAGTGGTTGAGAGGATAAAACAGCAGCCTAAGTAAGTCCTTAGATTGCTCGAGGACGAGCAAAACCTTAAGTTTGGGGGTGTGTTACGTCTCCAAAAGTGACCTTTTTAGGACTTGTTTTCCATAGAAAGATGTACACTCTTAGGTGTTTTTGATAGGATTTAGCTTAAACCTATGCTTATTTATGAGAATTAGAAGAAGGAAGCTAAATTAGGACTTGTATGCAAAAGGAAAGAAAATGAATGAAAAACGAAGTTAAAAGAATGAAAAATGAGCATTGCGGCAGCATTGCGGAAACATTGCTAAAACCGCAATGTTTCAAGTGAAATCCGTAAGTTGACTGATCTTTTTCTGTTATATTCCGTTATTTTAGGGATTCATTCTTTCTCCTTCATCCATTTTGAAGTACGACGTTGAGGATGGATGGTTCTCCTTGGCCCAAACGCACCTGCAGATTACTATAAAAGGGGGTCAAAGTAGAGGGTTTGATCATCATCCGAAGGCGTAGAAGTCTCTTCGCAGCTCCATTTTTTCATCTGTTTTTCTCTTCCGTCTGTTGGTTTAAAAGGTTCAGTTGTTGGAGTCGACAATCTGATAGGAAGGAGAGAAGATTCATCTTCTCTCCTGATTGGATTCATCCAAGCAAGGCTACCCTTTTTCTCCCTTCAGCCGAGGCGTTTGCGACGAGGCGTTCAAGCTCACTTACTGCTTTCTGTCTTTTACTTCTCATTTCCAGCACGGTTTTGTTGTTGTTTCTTTTCTATTAGTCAGTACATTTCATTTCGTTGCTTTCCGTCTTTATGTTATTCACTTTAAGTTTCCCTTTGTTCATTCAAACAATCGATTAATCAAAGCACAATTCATTCTTTCACAGTTTCTTGTCTTTGCAGTTTACTGTTTTTCCTTGCTGTTTTAAGTTTATCCTTCTTCTGAGCATGCCTATTCTATCTAATAATTCTGTTCTTTCTATATCCATGAGTAACTAAGTCACATAGGGGCATGCTAATGACAATACTATAGGCTAAAAAACGTGAACCAAGCATGTAGGATAGCTCTCGAATGCATTGATTGTATGTAAGCTTCATCCCACGGGCAATTTCGATTGGCCATCCATTTTGTCCAAAGAACTCCTAACCTCTGGAAGGAGTAAGATTTCAGAGTCATACACTCATGCTAGCCTCTCAAGGTAGCCAGAAAACGACCTAGGAATAGGCGTTTTCCTAGTACAAACCATAACTTTCTGCTTTAACAAGATGCTTAAGACCTTACTTGGATATGAGTAAACTGAAGAATCTAATGCATGAAATCGGAAGATACATGAGATTGAGTTAGTTTGATGCATAGTGAGATGATCCAATGCTTGAGATTCGTGTGAAAATGCCTATAGAGGAGTCGTTAGTAGTCCTTGTTTCTCCATTTTACACACTTTCGCTGTTAGTAACATTGCGGTAGAATTGCTGTTCTCGCAATTCTGCTAAGTTAAAAATTCTGTTTAGCTATTTTCCTCCTCGTTTATTAAACTCTTCTCTTTTCATTTGAGTTTATCTTTGACTTGCACTTGTTTATGTTGCTACCCTTTACATATTCCTTAGAAATTAGACAACTTAAAACCAATTCTACCCCATCAAATCCGCCCATTCTTGCTTAACAATACACTTCACGAGTAGCTAATAATAAATCTCTGTGGGAAAACGAATGAAAAAATACTTACTACTTGCTAACAAGATCATGTATGCTTGCATGTTCTGAGTGCTCTCTCTCTCTTATTGCTATTTATTTCACACATTGAGCACGCAACAGTAACTTATGAATCTAATGCATATAATCGAAAGATGTATGAGATCTAGCTGAATTTGATGCATGTAATGTTTGTTCACTGCTGAATGATCATAGTTTATGCCTATGGAGGATTCTTAGCCAACCTTGCTGTTTTATCTTAAGATTTTATTCATTGCGAGTTTATTGCGAAAGTATTGCGAGAGCCGCAATCGTATTCTTCTATTCTGTGAGTTAGTTAGCTTGTTCTCTTGGACTTACGTAGATTCTATTAGTCTGTTAATCTGTTGCTAGCCTATTGCGAAGGTATTGCGAGTCCCGCAATACCAGTTTTCAATATATTGTAGTCTCTTTAGTTCTTTTGCATTACTATAACTTTGTGTTTTCCTTGTGTCCTTCAACTTAGTCTCTGTGGGAAATCGATATAAAAAATACTTATCACTTGCTGCAGACCATGTATACTTGCATGATTTGAGTGCTCTTCGCAACCAATTTACATACACACTGAGCACGCAACACCTGCGCGTGAGGAAGTGGAGAGCAAAGAAAAGGAAACTCCTCCCGTTGTTCCGAAGTATGTGCCAAAGCCTCCCAACCCAAGAAGACAGTTGAGTCATGTAGTCATAGAAGAAGAGGACCGAGATGAGAAACCCCCTTCGCCTGAGCCAAAATATGTTCCGGTAGCACCATTTCCAAGTAGACTGGTTAGACCAAAGCCTAAGGTGGATGAAACTGATAAAGAAGTCTTGGAGAATTTTCAAAAGGTGGTGGTGAACATTCCCCTTTTGGAAGCCATCAAGCAAATCCCCACGTACTCAAAATTCTTGAAGAACTGGTGCACCTCCAAAAGAAAGTCGAAGAAAAAGGAAGGAAAGCTGGTGAGTGAGAACGTCTACGCTATCTCAGAAGGTAAATTTCCCAAGAAATGCAAGGACCCAGGTATGTTTACTTTGCCTTGCACTATAGGAGATAAACTGATTAATTATGCCATGTTAGATTTAGGAGCATCAATTAATGTAATGTCATATGTTGTTTTTAAAGAGCTTAAATTGAATGACTTGCATGAAACTAGTGTTATTGTGCAATTGGCTGATAAATCATATGTGCATCCCTTGGGTAAAGTTGAGAACGTTCTAGTTAGAGTAAATGATCTGTATTTTCCTGCGGATTTTTATGTGCTTGAAATGAAGGATAAACCATCCCATGTCTCTAAATCAATTCTGTTGGGACGACCTTTTATGAAAACTGCAAAAGTTAAAATCGATGTTGATAAAGGTGTCCTGTCTGTTGAGTAAGATGGAGATGTGAATAAGTTTAAAATTGATAAGTTAAAATCAGAGGAGTCTGTTGGGAATGTGGATGTTGTTTACTCTTTATTCGAAAATGATGTTGTCTGTGTGCGGAAGGCACAAGAGAAAAAATTGTTTGTTGATTTTTGCAGGAACGATGAGATTGGGAAGATGTATGAGGCATCTTCCAAGATTGATTATGGATGAGTCGAGAAGGGAGAATTCATTCGAGCAAACGACTTTAAAAATTCTGCGCTTCTCGGAGGCACCCGAGCGATGAACTGTTATTTCTATTTTTAGTTTATTGCTTTTGTTGGTTAAGTAGTTTAAATTAGTTTGTTTGTGTTATTTTTTGTCTTTTTAGGAGAATAAAGAGAAGAGTTGACCAAGTTGGCCCGAAAATGGAAGAAACGTCGTTTCTCATCCCTCACCAACCTCACAAAGATCAGGGAAGTTTCGTTTTTTCTTTTTAATTTTGCACATATGATGGTTGAAGCATTGAGGACAATGCTTTCTTCGAAGGTTGGGGGTGGATTTTGGAGTGTCGGGATTTCGTGTGTAGTCGTTGAACTGGAGTAAATTTTGAATTTGAAGTGCTTTGGACTCTGTTTGCATGCTTTCTTATTATGATGATCTAGGAAATGCTCTTAGAATCTTCGTATTTTCATGTTTAGATAAGCATGAGGTTGATTGCACTGATTGAGGTTCATATAAAAAAAAAAAAATTTAAAAAAATTGTTACTCCCTTGCATCTTTCGAGCACTTAACAACTTCTCTTAGACTCCGTAGGCTTAGATTGCCCGCATGTTGCATGAATTCTTGTTGTCACCCCGAAAGGCACCCCTAGGGAAGCTTGTTGCATGAGAGTTTGTAATAGGTTAATCGAGTTAGCAAAGCTATTAGCCTAATAAAATAAAATAAAAAGAAAAAGCATGTTTGAAAATTTCTCCTGAGGCGCTCCTCCTTCTTAAATGTGCATTAAAGAAGTGAGCGTTAGTCCTTAAAAATGTGAAGCTTAAGGCCTAAGCTTGACATGTTAGGCTTTTCGGAGAAGAAAAAAAAAGAAAATAAAGTGTTGGGTTCAAAGAACCAAGAATAAAGAGTACAAAGTACTCAAAAGAAAAAGAATGAGAAAATGTTTTAGGCCTCTTAATTTGTTGCTCTCTCTGATGTGATTAAGCTATAGACTGTTCTTCAATGCTAGAAGTAGGGGGAAAACGAGATGAACTGTAGCATGTTGTTTTTCCGAGCTTGCATGGTTTAGGAGAGGTTGTTTAACACACACGCACGCATAGGGGAGTAATAGTTAGTTTTTGATTTGTTCTTAATTAAGTGCATGCAATAGATTGCTTTCTTGTTTATGCAAATTTCTTGATTCTTAAAGCATCGAGATTTGAGTTAGAAGCATGCATGTTTAGTCCTTAGAGTCGAATTTGAAGTTTACCTTGCTCGAGGACTAGCAAGATTTAGGTTGGGGGTATTTTGATAGCTCTAATTTAGAGCTATTGTTTACTCCCTAATTATAGCTAAAAACCATGCTTAATGATGATTAAATGGCCTTGTTGTAGGTGATTCGTGGTGGAGAGCTCGAGAAGTTCAATGACGTGTTTTGATGCTAAAAGAAGCGTTTTAAGGCTTCGGGATGAACCGGGAAAATAAGAGGACAAAAAGAATCAAGTTGTGGCAATTAAGTAAAGAGAAGGTGCAAAAAATTGGCAAAAAACCCGAGAGCAAAAGCTGCAAACTGATGCACAGCCATATGTCCGACATTAAAAGCAGCAGGCACCATGCCCGTCATTAAAAGTCCAAGAGGCCAGCTGATGCACAGCACCATGTCCTCATTGCACAGCCACAAATGCCCGTCATTAAAAGTCCAAAAAAATGATCGTCATTAAAAGTCTAAAAAAGCGTTGTTTTGCATTTGTTTTTCGTCTGTAGCGTCTCGACGCTACTCTGAAGTATAAAAAGCATATTTTCGCGATTTTAGGGCATTCCACCTCCGTTTTGGGCTCGGGATTGACGATTTTTCACCATTTTTGAAGCTCTTCTTCTCTATTTGGGTTGTATGTACTCTACAACCTCCATGGAAGCTTGGAATACTCCATCTCCCATGGAAGGCTAGAGGTAAATGCTTGATTAGTTAGTTGAGGGATTGATTTCTATTGTATTTTGGTGAGATTTGTGCTTTATATGAATGTTTAGCATAGTTGTATGAACTTTTGCATCTCTTTCTTGTATTAAGAACGAATGGCATGCCTTTCTAATTAGAATTGACTCCCATAATTATTACGCATGTTAGTCGGCTAGCATCGATTCCTGATTAGTTTTAATGCAAGTAGCGAGGGTCTAATTGTGCCTAATCAATTTGACCCTATGTGACGAATGGGGTATGAATTGATTATCGTATCGCGGTGGGCTCAAGGTTAAGAGAGAAATCGAATTAGTTTTAGGATTAATTCTTCGCGATGTTACCCATTACTGTTTTCTAATTAATTTAGGACTAATCATCTTGAATTGATTAAGAGGCATGTTTAATTAGAATTGTCTGTTTCTAATTAATTTTTTGGGGTGTTTGTATCGGTGTCGAGCAAACATTTCGCGTGCATGAGCATCTCGGCTAATTTTCATGTTTATCGATGAACTGAAATACAACAGAGCAATCCCAATACTTTCTAATTAAGAATTCTTGTCAAATTCATATTTCCCTCTTTAATTTTCCGTTAGCGCAATTCCTTGCATGTTAGTGATTTTCCAAAGAAACCCCCCCTTGTTTTTACTTCATTACAAATTCAATTTAATTAAGTTAGGATTATAGCTTGCTCCCTGCGGATCGACTCCGTTGCCACTAGCTGCAAAGCTTAGTGAGTTCGGATTATAAATATTATTTTGGCAGGCTTCGACAACCCGAAATTTGTAGGAGATTCAAAAATCCTATCACCATAGCTCTTGAATTTTGATACTCTTATGGCAAAAAAATCTTGGAATTTGCAAAGGACGAAAATTTTACTCCTTCTTTAGTCAAATTGGATTTTCTCCTCTGAATTCAGAACAATCTGGATATAGAAGATGATTTCTGAATCAGTGCAGTATGGACCTCCGAAATATAAAGAATTTGAGAGATCATTTGGTAGTCTCCAATTTCTCCCATGCCAGTGTGGAAAAGGGCTCAATCGCAGCCATGGGTATGGACCTTCAAAACAAACGATTCTCCCCTCTCATCCATCACTTTCCAACTTGTTTCTTAGCTATTTTTCCAACGTTCTTTTTCAATCAACTTTATTTCTTAAATAGGCCCCATCTCTTAACTTTCTAGTAGAATTTAGGGCATGTTTGGGAGTGATTGTTGAGTTATTGATTTTAGAGGAAGAGATTTAATTACAATTGATTTTATAAAATTGATTTCCATATAATCATTTTAATGTTTGGATTGAAGTGATTTTTATATGATTAGAAGTGATTTTGAATTATTAATGTTTGGTTTAGTTTAAAAGTGATTTTAAAATTACTAAATTCCTAAAAATAAAATTATATTTAAGAAATTATTTAACTAACTCATTATTTAATTATTTACTAAGAAATTATATACGATAAAAAATTATATATATAACTAAATAATTTTGTTTTTTAAAAAAATATATTTTTTTTCTTTTTTTCTCTCTCTCCGTTAATTTGTAGTTTAACATCATGTAAATATAATTTTAAAAATATTGATATATAAAATATTTATATTAATTTACAAAATTATACTAAACCATTAAGAATTAATTACCTAAATATATAAAATAAAGAATGAAAAATTAAAATATTTATGGAAAAAAAAATTATTAATTAATTTTATAAAAAAATTATTAATTAATAAAAAATTTATTGCAGATTTAAAAATATTTATATATATATATTAAAATAATATATAACATATGTATATATCAAAACTGGAAAGAAAAAAAAAAATGTTGCACAAGTAGTGAATCAAACCCAAGATGCCAAGTTTGGGAGTAAATGTCAAACCGAGCATAGCTTAATTGGCATAAGGTTGTGCCCGTGACTATGAGATCATGGGTTCAATCCTTGCATTAATTAAATATTGTTCCAAAAAAAAAAAGTTTGGGAGTAAATAAATTGACCTCCTTTGACCAATCAACCAAAACAATTTTGATTATTTATAATGTACTTGTAGATATATATATATAAAACAAGGAGAATTTTTTTAATTTAAAATAAGAACCATTTTAAAAACTTAATTTCTCACAATCACTCCCTAAAAATCATTTGGAAATCACCTCTCAAGTGATTGACCGGGAATCACTAAAATTGATTTTTTATTGTTCCAAAATCACTTATATATCATTGCCAAACATAACAATTTTGTAATGGAAGTGATTTTGGACATGAAAAAGTGATTTTGGTCATTCCAAAATCACTCCCAAAAATGTTCAATTACTACCTTTAAAATCACTGTCTTGAATACTAATTACTCCCTTGTTTATTGCTAACTTTGAATGGACCAAATTTTTATTTCAAGTCTTCATTTGATTACAATTCCACTTGTTTTTGTGCACAAAATTATACTTCTGAATTTCTAATCTACTGTTTGTAAGTTACTACAAAACAAGGAAGTACAGCTCTAGGATTGAAGACATAAAGTTCTTCCAGTTTTGAATTCTGATCTGTTTTCCCACACAACGAATCGAACCCGGAATTAGCATTCACTTCATCTTCCTCCACGCATCCACCATTGATCCTCCCTGCAATCACTCTGCACACCATTAAAGCTTTTCTTAGGCCACCATCTTCTTCATTCATCGCGATAGATTCGAAGGCTCTTCCACTTGTTGCACAAGTAAACACACCATTGAACCCACGTCTTAAAATTGGACAAACTCCACAGTTGTCCAAATTGCATAGAATTTGAGAGCCATCGACGGCTGCTAATGAGCAAGCAATTGTTGTGCCATGGAACCTCAAGAGTTCATTTCCATCTACTAAACAACGTTGGTTTTCCTTCTCCAGTTTGCCTGCTTTGGTTTTCACCATTTCTCTTTGTTCTTCAAACAGGGAGAGAGTTTTAGGAGAGTTGCAGACTTTGAAAACCTTCTCAATGTGATGGGAGTTGGACATTGGCCAATTTCTTTGGCAGATTAATTCTATCACTTTTCTGGATGAATCCCCTTGTTCTATTTCCTTGACTGCAATATGAAAACATCATCAATCATCATAATCTAGAATTTGAAGAATTCGAAAGAAGTAGTTTAATCTTTCATTACCAACATGCTTAGAAAGATGATGTGATTCTATGGCATCTGAGTTCTTAAAACCCCCACCACATTCTTGGCAAATCAATTCATAACGATCATTGAATTGGTTAATTCTGTCACAAGTTGCAGAACTGGCATGTCCATTTCTTGTAACAGAATTTTTGTAGAGTTCAAGAGGGGCTTTTTCTTCGTGGCGAATAGAGAAGTTATCTGTTTTGCTTTGGGCTTCAATTTCATGGATTATGGTGTGGAGAACTTCACTGGTTGCCATTGATCTTGAGCTGGAACTTGGTGATGGCTTCTGTGAGTGTCTTTTGCTTCCACAAAGGATGTCTCTGAGGTTAGATGCAGACCTTAAACATCTAGATGAATCTTGGTCTGTTCTTTCCTTGGCGGTTGAATCAACAATGGCTTCAGGTTCATGAACATCACATAGGAATGATTTGGTGCAGGATAACGATTTCTTCAGATTACACCAAACTTCTGGCATTCTACAATTTTGCTCTTCCACTAAAACTCTTATTTTCCTTCTTCTGGTCTCTAATGGTTTCAGCCTTCTGAAAATCCCTTGAATTTGTCTGCCACTGCAGTTTAAAAAGGAAACTAAAACCAAATTTTCTCATCAAAATCTTTCTGTTTTTGGTACCGTTTTCCCTAATCTTCTTCAAATTCTTTCCTATCTCGAAACACCCACATAACGAATTATGTAAAGGAATTAATGGGGTTGGAAGCAGTTTTCTCCACAAAAAGTAATTTTCTTTATTTTGACACTACATCGTTTTCAACTTTCCTAGTTTGCATTTTCTCTTGATATCTGAAAAATACAATGAAACTTTTGCTGGAGTGAACTCCCGCCGCCCTTTTCCCAACACAAGAAACGAGATGAGAACAATGGAGGAACAGAGGCACCTACATACATTGCCAGTTGCCACCACTTTCCTTCAACGACCAAACACAGTCCAAACTAGTTGCAGAGACATTTTTCATCATGGGAGAAGACAGTTCAAACAAGAATCATCAATGGCCGTAAAATGTCTTGAGCAAATTCGAAAACGACACGTGTTTCCGATGGATGGATGCAAGGCATTATATTTTCCTATCTGCCTATAACAACCGTATTTGAGGGGTGGCGCCGCCTACTTGTACTTGCAGACTATTTAATGCATAGCCATTGAATCACGAGTCATTTCGCCATTGTAAGGCTATTGAAGGTATCTCTCACATAATGACACAAAATCAAACGACTCTCCAACTTGACCCATAATTTAGAATTCTCATAAGTTTTATTGATGATTTGGTGATCACATCACAAGCAGTGGAATATCTCCTGTAGAACCACAAGAAAGAAAAGAAACCTTCTCTTTTAACTGTGTTATATTCCAAAGAGCTTTTTGATGGATTAAAAAGCTTGAAGAGGGTTATAGTAAAGATTAGTGAGGCAGTCAGAGAAGAATACTCACCCTGCTCTGCTGGAGATGCCCAACTTTCCTTGCACCCTGTGACAAGAATCAACATCTAAAGATAAAAGGAAGATGCAGGAAAAAAAAATTGGATGAGAAAAGAAGTTGGATGAGAAAAGAAGCTTTTACAATGTTGTTACAGCTAAATCAAGGCATCCCCATATAAGTTTATTAGCCTACAAGTTGGCCTTCCCTTTATTCGTATTCTCTCCTATTAATCTAAGGCATTTATAAAGCATTCTCTCCTATTAATCTAAGGCATTTATAAAGCTTCCTTCACAAAGCATACAGTTCTTGCCTGTGATTTATCTTCCACTTCTTTCCCCACGTAATTGTATCGAGTTTCTTCCATTTGTTTCTGCAAAAATGCAGAAAACTTGTGGTTTTGTTGTCTGCATCTTGGTTATTGTTATGGATGTTACAGCCGGAATTCTTGGAATTCAGGCTGAAATAGCTCAAAACAAGGTACGCGACCGCGGGATTGAAAATTATGTACTGATATTTTTTGTTATATATTTGATTTTCTTCCCATTGTTTTGTGTACTTTTGACAGGTGAATCATTTCAAAATGTGGATATTTGAGTGCAAAGACCCAAGCTATAATGCTTTCAAGCTAGGCTTGGCTGCAGCCATACTGCTTGGCCTTGCTCACGCCATTGCCAACTTGGTTGGTGGGTGCATTTGTGTTCGATCTGCCGAAGAATACAAAAGATTAACTGCTAACAAGCAACTTGCTGTGGGTTCACTCGTCATAGCATGGTAAGTAACATCCTTCCCCTTCTTCAAGATCGTTAGTTTTCAAGGCTGTTATCTGAAAAATTCACATAAACTGGAGGAATCGAAACCTTGTCAACTCTAACGTTTTCAAATGTTGATTGCTTCAGGATTGCACTTGTGGTTGGATTCTCATTGCTTATCTCGGGGGCAATGTATAACACAAGGTCAAGAAAATCATGTGGGCTTGGTCACAATCATCTTCTGTCTATAGGGGGGATTGTGTGCTTCATACACGGCTTGTTCGCAGTTGCTTATTATATTTCTGCCACAGCAGGACACAGGGAGGAGTCGAAGCCGCCACCGCAAGGGAACCCTGCCGGAATTACAAGCCATGTTTAGCTCTTTGATCTTCATGTTCTCCCAAGAAAATGCAATGAACTTCACACTATTTTCTTTTTCAGTTCTTCAGGTGTAAGATTTTATCAAATTGACTGTTTTCAACTTCTTAATGTTTCAATTCGTAGCTTTCCCAAATTCGGAAAATAGCTCTCCCCTTGATAATATAAAACCATGTTCCTCTTGTTCAGAGCGAGTAAAATATGCCTACCTCCGAAGAAAGAAACTTCTTTTATAAGAACTAGTGTAGTAATATGCAATTTGGGGTTAAAAACTAAATTAGATATTTTGAACAAAATATAGTTTTTTTTAATATAAAAAGCTCGTTTGGACAGAATTTTTTTAAGTTATCTTCAAACTCGAGAAGAATCTTTCCGTTAACCATGTTCTCAAGAATTTTGTACAAATCTAACTGTATTTATATATAAAAAAAAATAAAAAAATAAAGAACAAAAACAAAACCCAAGGTGTGAAAAGTGAGTAAAATTATTATTATTATTTTTTGATAAGGTACCAAACTTGTTGGAAAAAAAAAAAAAAAAAAAAAAAAAAAAAAAAAAAAAAAAAAAAAAAAAAAAAAAAAAAAAAAAAAAAAAAAAAAAAAAAAAAAAAAGGTGCAATCAAGTAATAACAAGCCTATAGAATAATTAAAAAAAAAAAAGCAAGCAGCCTAAAAGTGAGTAAGATTATAATCTGCAAACAATAAAAAAAAAACATTAATCCAACAGTTCTAAAAAACTACTCCAACACATACACACACCATTCAGCAGCTAACTGAGCATTGAGCAATTCATCCACAATAAGAGAACCATAATTTACACCTCCATAGCAGTTTTTTACATCAAATTAAACATTGAGAATCTCATATGATTCATGATCTTCAATTTCCAAACACCACCAAGAAAAGAAACATCCTACAAACATCTTGAATGATATTATAGCTACCCATCATACCAGAGTAGGACAGGAAGACATCTGTTTAACCATTATGAAGAACATACAAAGCAGATGTTCTTAGGAGAAAAACAAAAAGATCCAAACATCATTAGAAGAAACTGACATCAACACCAAATATATATAGCAGAGATTCACCAACAGAAGCAGTAAGTTACCTTACGGCCTCGAAGATATTCATAAAATCAGACAACCTACAAGTATAACAATCAGTAAAATCCTAAACAAAACAACATGAATAAATTTCAGCTCTGAATTATCAACCTGGAAGCTGATTGAATTAAACTCTTGTTCAAAGTCCAAATCCTTACTTGTCGGATGATTTGTTGTACGCCTCTAGTATCAACTTTGCCTGGTCCCTAATCAACTCTGTCCTCTTCAGAAAAAGTTCCAGTTCAGCCAGATGCAATTTCTTCCACTCCTCCTCCAGCTCTGTTTTCTTGGATTGCCCTATTAACTCCAATCCTGGCTTCAGAAAACTTTCCGGCAAGCCAACAGCACCGAGAGACCTTTCAAAGGCAACAAAACCATCCATGCAACCTGAAGGAGCCTCGTGATCATCAACTTTCATCTTATCATCCTCCTTCAGGGCACAAGGAAGCAACTCAGCTTTAAGTGAAACCAGTGGCTTACTCGTGCTACCTCTTTGAATTTTTTTAGGAGTGTCATTAGCATTAGGCTTCTGCTGCTCCACAATCGGAGTCCGAGCAATTCCTTCACCGCCCCATATTTTCTTTGACAGTTCAAAACCTTTCTGTTCGTGTAGTTTTGAGAAGGTTGGGTCTGCACCCTTCTTCCCTCTATCGGCATTGTTCCTATACTTCTTCCTCAGCCGACGGATCTTATCCATTAACTGGTTCCTGGTAAAATCGACATGAAGAGATTTCTTGATGAAATCATGAAATGCATTCATATCCATAGATGGGTCAGTACCCTTCTTGGATGAATAATCGATAATACCGTTGAGAATCACAATCTCGTCTTCCTCACTCCATAGTCTCTGAAACAGCTTTTTGGATTCGTCAACGGATTTCTTGGAATCGTCTTCCGCGACTACTCCATCTTCAGCATCAGCCTCAGAACTCTTCTTTGGCCGTTTTGCATCTCTCGTTGTCTCACTGGGCCTTTTTAAAGACGATCTCGCAGGCGTAGCTGAGGCAGAAGGCTTGGATCTGGGCTTTTTCACCTTCGGAGTCTCTTCCATCGGCTTAGAGGAAATCGGCTTCACATTTCGTCCGCACTCAGTGTCCGTATGGGAGTCGGATTCGGAGTCGCTCTCCGAGGAAGAAGACTGAGCCTGAGAGTTAGTAGCAGCAACTTCAGGTTTCTTAGGTGCGGATTTCTTCTCGACAGCAGGAGTAGATGGTGAAGCAGAAGACTTCTTGGGTTTCGGTGTCTGAGCTTGAGTTTCTTCGTCATCTTCCTCTTCTTCGGAGGAAGATCCGTCTCTGGACACGCCTTCCTCTTCCTCACCCGATGAGGTCTCTTCTACTTCGGAGGAAGACGCTGCCGGAGGCTCATCCAACGGTGACGGACGTTTGGGAGCCATAATCGGAGACGGAGATCGGGGTTTGTTTGGTTTCTCCTGCTAGGGTTTGATCAAAAACAAGATAACGTTGCCAACAAGAGCATAGCTGCATGATATTGCCTAAATGACCATGAAATCCTAGATTCAATCTCCCACTCGAACATGTTGTAAAAAAAAAAAACAACTCCATAACATTCTAAAAAAAAAAGTTTTTTAACGATGATTTTCAAAATTTTAATTAATTAGTTTATTTTTAATTTTTCAAGTTTAATCCTAATGGTTTTCTAAATTTTAAACCATGTATAATAGATTTTGAAAGTTTTAATTGCGTTCAAGTTTACCCATGAATCAAACTTTCAATTTTATGTAATTTTAATTTTTAATTTTAGTTTTTTTTTCTGTTTTATTAAGTTTCTAATTGATCCATCATTTTTTTTAAATTCACATATTGATTCAATATAAAATTGATTTTTTTCACTAATCGGATCATAACCTTTCAAATTTGTATCTAATATATATATATATATATATATATATTTTTATTTCAAACAGTTTAAGTTCTAATATACTAATCAAACATGACATCTGAATTGTCGAACCTCTAATCTCTTTGTCAACAATTCATATTTTATATCAATTGAGTTATATCAAACAAAACCAACTTTAGATTAACAGGTTAAAAAATGTATCATTAACTAAGAAGTTAGATATTTAAATAAGATGAAATATATTGTTAAACTCAAAATAATAACAATAATAATAAATAAATAAAATGAAATTGACCAAATCTTTGGTTATACCTAATTTTTGCAATTGTAACATAAATTATTCTTAATTTGGATGATTATATCTTTTAACATTTTCCTCTTTGAAGATTTTTTTTACTACAGTAAACCAATTTGCACCAATAATTAATTAATGTGGTAACATATAGCTATATTGCACTTATTTATTTATTGAAGATAAAATATCGAAAACATAGTCAAAATTCCATAAAGCCTGATTGAATTTTTTAGTAGCCTTATTCCAAACAAGCCTCACGTTAACCACCATTATTATATTAGAAGCAAAAAAGATCAAAATTCCATTAAAAAAGGGAAAGAGAGCTTGATTATTTGTTGGAATTCAAGTCAACCTTTTCTTTTTTCTTCTTATTTGGTTAGTCAAAAACAATATAATGAATTGAATTTAACAACAAAAAGAGATTAATTACTCTCAACTCCCTGCTCAATCTTCCAGGTCTCAGAAACATGTAGATGCACATTATCAAAACCCAGCAAGAAACTACTGACAAAACCATTATGATCACAATATGAATTCTGGTCTTCACATTCTTCTTTGTCCCAGCAAAAACCAAAGTTACATCCAGAATTCACATTGCTCTAAGAAGATAAACAAAGGGAAACATACATACCTACTGCCTGAGATTCGTTATCGGTCGATGAGAGAGTAGATATCGTCATCAGCGGCGGAGTATGCCCATCATCAGTAACAGTGTCAAAGAAGTGGGTTGGTTTATAATTCACCATACAACTGGGGGTAAAAATCCCCGCAGATCGGCTACAACTTGGAAATTTCTTGAAAATGGAAGATAAGCAATCATCACATTGTTGTGGAGTTAAATCAGGCCGGCATTGGACAAGAGCGTATATAGTTTCCAGTTCTGAACTTGACATATTTCCAGCTGCATATTTGTGTAGAGAACCACCTAAAGAAGCTTTGTTTTTCAGACTACTCAACAACATTCTTAGCCTTGGAATGAACTGATTTGTGTTCGTTGCGTTTTTCGTTGACCGAATCCTGAACATTGGACTCATATCCATTTGATTGGACAAGGATCGACTTGAGTAGTGCAAGGAGCAATTTTCATACCATCCAATTGCTTCTTTCTGGTTAGGACAGCGCTTTGTGAGAAGATGAACAGAGTCGTTGAGGCAGCTTCGACAAGTGTCAACCTTGATGTTTGGTCTACAAAGACCAACGACATTGGCCATGTCTGAGCTTTGTCCATGAGAGAATCTGTAAAAGCCATCGTCGAGCTTTTTGTTGGTGGTGATGGAGGAGAGAACATGGTCAAGGTTGGTCTTGAAGGTACTGTTGGCTATGAAGTTACCAGTGTTGTATATGCAGGAGTGAGAGATGAAGCTTGGCTGAGCACTAGCTTTGGCCATTAATAGCAGAAGAGAAGAGAGAAGGTAGAATGTCATGGCTGCTTGGCTTTGAGCTTTTTCTCAGTCGTTCCCTTTTATATAACAGACATATTTTGAGTTTAGTATTTGACTGTGTTATTATAATTAATTGAAACTTATAATCTTCACAGAACCATGTTGAAATTATTCTTGACAGCAAACTATCAGTTTAGGTCATGATGGGAAAATTGAAAAATGGAAGCAACAAGGCCAGAATATTCAAGTTGAAAATAGAAAAAGGAAAATATATGTTACATGCACTTTAAGCTTTATGCAGATTCCAAGATCAGTATTACATCTTTACACCAATGTTAATTTTGAGGTTGTTACCTCCATCCCAGGACACTAGTAAGCTTGAAGATCAATAGTTGAATACTGGTTTGCTGATTCTTCTTCAATATAAAGGCTATAAGACAGACTATGTTGTGATCCTTCTGTGTAGTCATCAAGATGCTGTGGCAAGTTTGAGGTATTGCTCTGCAGCAAAAATCCGGGCCGCGAAGGTACAGGAAGAGTGAAGGAGTTGCTATTGAGCATGAGAACAACTGAAGCCATGGTCGGTCTGCTAGCTACATTTTCTTGAACACACAGTAATCCTAGATGGATGCATCTCACAATTTCATCAGTGCAAGTTCTAGGCAATATTGGGTCTATGATGATTGTGACATTCCCTTCCATCCAATTTTTCCATGTCTGCTTTGGCAAGTTTGTGTTAAACTTTGTAAGAAAAGAACATATCTTTTAAAAACATTCATACTTACATAGCTTAGAAGGTGCTCTGTGTTTTCTCCATCTTGGAAGCAACTGTTCTTTTGGCCACTCACAATCTCTAGGAGAAGCACACCAAAACTGAACACATCTGATTTCACTGAGAAATGTCCATACAATGCATACTCTGGAGCCATGTATCCACTTCAAATAAAAGAACATTAAGTTCAAAATTTGTCTTACTCTCTTCAGACAAGCTAAAATTTGTAGAAAATACTGGAATAATAATAAGTTCAACTATTTTTTTATAACTTACTATGTTCCCTTAATTTTGCTCGTATCACCTTGAGATTCATTGATTGAACACAACCTTGCCATTCCAAAATCAGTGATTTTTGGATTTAGCTCAGCATCTAATAAAATATTACTAGCTTTAAGATCATGATGGATGACTTTGAACTGAGAATCTTCGTGCAGATACATGAGGCCGCGACTGATGCCAACTATAATTCTGTAACGTCTTGACCAGTCCAAAAATTGACGTTGAATTGGATCTACATGTTCATTTAAGAAGCATATGGCTGCTTTTAGCAAAAGTGAATTGAGAATGTGAACAAACTTTTAACTGGATAGAAATTCTATTTAATGATGCCTAAGAACATAGAACAAAGTGCAAACAGGTACCAAATATGAAACGATCTAGACTTGAATTAAGTAAAAACTCGTAGATGAGGAGCCTTTCATTTCCCTTGAAGCAAAAATCAAGAAGTCGAACCAGATTCCGGTGTTGCAGCTTAGCAACCAGTAAAACTTCATTCTTAAATTCGAAGTCTCCCTGTTGCGAACCTGGAGCTAGCCTTTTCACAGCGACTTCTTGTCCATTCAAAAGCTTGCCCTGAAGAAATATAAACAACGGCAAAATCTTAGAAGTCTTCTACCCTGTTGAAACAAAATGCAATTTTAAGATTGTTCTTTTTCATAAATTACCTTATAAACAATACCAAATCCACCTTGTCCGAGTTTATTTGAAATAGAAAAGTCACCGGTTGCATCTCTAATCTTCTTGAAATCATATTGCAAGAAATTCAGGGGGCTAATGTCATCATCATCACTAGCTTCAGAAGTAGTGTGGTGACATGAGAAATGGCAATTTAACAAAAACTTACTCTTTCATGAAAGTAATTATACCCTTCAAAGAAAATAATATGATCTTACTCTCAAGTATTTTCCTCAACTTTCTGGATCTCAAAAAGGTGTAGAGGCGAATGGCTAAAACCAAAAGAGCCACAAATGGGAGAACTATTACAATGGTAGTTTGTATGGTGTTCTTCTTCTTTGCTGAAAACAAACATCTCTTTCTGCTAAATTCTTGAACTAATTATTATAAACAGTAAAATTGAAATACAAAGTGTGTAGATCACTTTTGATCCTTACAACATTAGAAAAGAAAAGTCATAAGCATGAACCATACCTTCTGAAGACGTGGTGTTGCTTGAAGGAACAAAAATTAGTGGCAGTGGTGATGGGAAATCAGCAGAAGGCTCAAAGAAGCGGGAAATCTGATATCTAGCGTTACAGCTGGGTGAAAAATGTCTCCAAGCTAAACTACAACATGGTGGTGGAATTGTTTTAAACGCTGAATCTAAGCAGGCATCACATTGTAGTTGAGACAAATCAGGTGTGCACTGCAGAAGTGCATATATCCTCCCCAACCCTCCTCCATATATATCTCCAGCTGCATACTTCCTAAAAGAACCACCAGAAGAAGCATTATCTTTCAAGCTATTCAGCAATGTCCTCAAGTTCTGCCTGAACAGATCTTCCTGTATTGCAGTTTCGTTTCCCATCGACAATATGAATTGGGGTTCAGCTTCCATTGCAGCAAATATGGGACGACTTGAATAGCGTAGCATACAGTTATCATACCACCCAATTGCTTCTTTCTGCTCAGGACATAGCTGTGTGAGAAAATATATAGAGTCATTAAGGCAGTTTCGACAAACATCAGGCGTCGTATCTCCTCGACAGAGCCCGATAGCGTTGACCGAGTCTGAGGTTTGGCCATAGGAAAAGTTGTAAAAGCCATTGCCAGTATCTTTGGTAGTAGCAATGGAGGAGAGGACATGATTAAGGTTGGTCTTGTAGGTGCTGTTGCTGGTGAAGTTCCCTACTTGATACAAGCAGACATGGTTGACAAAGAGTGGCTGGGTGGCACAAATTCTGGCAAAGAAAAACAAAGCAAGAGGAAGAAAGAAGGCCATTTAATATTGGGTACAACTATAACTATAACAACAGAAGAATTACAAAAAACCATAACATATAGGAGCTTCCCTTTTGAGTTAAATCTATCAGATATTTAAATATTAGGCTTTGGTTTGTGTTTTGACCAATAAGATACGAATCTAAGCTTTAACTTTTGATGTTTGGCTATGATTTTCCATTTATTTTAATAGAAGTTTTACTCTATGATCTACTTGATTAATGAATTCTTGAATAGAGTATAACATCCGCCGTTATCCGTCAAGCGTCAACTTAATAAATTAAATTTTTATATGTTTAGAAGTTTGACTCATTAATCTTTATATAATCAAAATTTCACTCAACATTTTTTTTATTCAAAATATATATATATATATTTAGGGCTTGTTTGGTAACGTTCCCGTTTCTTGTTTCTTGTTCCTGTTTCTCATTTTTTAAGAAACGGACTTGTTTGATAACTATTCCCGTTTCTTGTTTCTAAATTTTGAGAAACGTTTCTAAAAAAAAGGCAAAATTTGAGAAACTTCATAAAGGTGTTTCTCCCAGTTCCGTTTCTCTATATATTAATCTGTTCCTAAACTGATGATAAATTAGTGTTGGTTCATTGGCAAGAGAAGCACCCAAATAAACTCCTCACCTATATGAGGTCCTGACTTCAAATCCTCATTATAACACTTTTTTTTTTCTTTTTTTATTCTTTCTTAATTATGCAATGTTTTTTTTTTATATATATTATTTTAATTTTAAATTTTGCTATTTTTTTTTTTTTAGGATACATTACTAATTACTTTTTATTTTATTTAAATACATAAAAATATTTATTATATTTATTTATTAAATTTGTTATATTTTTTTTTAAAAACATTAAAATATTTATTTATTAATTGTAAAAAAAAAAATTATTATTATTTTTTATGTTTTTTTAATAAGTATCCATTCACATCGATATTTTCATATTTTCATCGAGGACGACACTTTAAACTTTGCAAATTAGCATTTCAATATTTTTAAATCAGTTTAAATTTCCCACTATTAAATATTAGATTCACAAATAGTGATATTTTAGTTATATAAGATAAATTTATCTATAATATAATTGAAATGTCGATTCACCTCTCATGTCGATATTGAGCTCATTGACACGTAGAAATGTCTACACGTCAACGAAAATTTAAAACATGACCCATAACAAACAATGACGAATGACAACGACTTCGAGATTTTAGAGCAAGGAAGGCATCATCCTCGAGGTAGGGAAAAATGTTTAACTATCGAAATTTTTTCACTGCAAAATGTTATTGAACGTTGTTTTGGCGCGCTTCCCTATTCTTAAATAAACGTCTCCTTATCAACACACAAAAACATATACCAAATCAAATCAAATTGCAATTTATTTTTTATTTATTTATTTATTATATATTTTTTTTAATGCATGTTATATCTTTTTTATATTATGTATACTAAATTTTATTTAAACTATAAAAAATAAAAAATAAAACATAAAGAGAAAAAAGAAAAAAGAAACAATTAACAAAAAAAAATTATCAAACATGACGATATTTTTTTTTTTTTCAAGAAACAAGAAACAAGAAACGTTATCAAACAAGTATGTGTTTCTGTTTCCTTTTTTTTCAAGAAACAAGAAACAGGAGTAGTTATCAAGCATGTTTCTGTTTCTGGTTCTAAAAAAACAGGGAACAAGAAACAGGGAACGAGAAACGGGAAACAGGGAACAAGAAACAGGAACGTTACCAAACGGGCCCTTAAAAACCACGACTTATTCTTATCTCTTGACAGCAAACCATAAGTTGAGGTAATGGTGGGATATTGGAAAGTGCAAGTAAGAGTTGTGAGAACAATGATAAAGTTGAGGATATTCAAATGAAAAATAGAAGGGAAAAGAAAACCCCTAATATACATGGACTTATTATTACTATTATGTAATAGTAGAAAGCAGAGATTATCTCTTACAAATTAATGCGGCCAGCCGTCTGAAGTGGACTTATACGGCGACCGGCGCAGCAATATTTCGCAACCTGGCAGCCCTGCGATTGGATAATGGAAATTCAGTCGATCTGAAAGATCAAAGTTTGTTAAAAATGGCTTCAAGGCCATATAAAACTCAAGAACAACGCAATTGAATGTAATTTCCGAGAGCTTGTTCTGTTCAACATTACCTTCTCTCTGATCACAAAGTTTCATGTCTTCTCTGCTTGAAGAAACCAGAGTCGACTTGCCCGTGACGGTTATATCAGAAGACATAATATATCTACAGTGAGTAGAGTACAACCCTCAGACTATGGAATCTCCGGGATTAACGAATGTTGATTAGTTCGGTTAAAAGAGTTTTGACCGGATAATCTCGTATGGTTGGAGCTCACATTTATGTTCTTTTGGCTAGCTTGGATAACGTTGTGCAACAGTATAAGAGAAAAGGAAAAAGAAAAAAGAATTTGAATTGTTTAAATTCGGTTTGTGGAAGAATGATGAACATATTGATTTAAATATGGAAATGGTCTAAAACATAAAAATGATTCATGTGTAAAAAGTCGATTTTCGAAAAATCGAGATTAGTCTTATTACTTAATTAATATTTGATATTAAATTAAATAATATTAATTAATTAAAAAGTTTAATTAATTAAAAAATATATATATATATATATTAAATTTATTAATTAAAAAGTTTAATTAATAAATTATATAAATTATATTTATTTAAAATTAATTTTAAATAAATATTATAGAGAAATTGTAGTAAATGACAATTTAAGACTTATTGTTTGCAAATATAGCATGTTTTTAAAAATTTTGCGGATATAGCAATTTCTATCGCTGATATCTTATGACTGATAGAAGTCTATCGCTGATCACCTCAACTTTTTATAGATTTTTGTCAGTGATAATAGTCTATCAGAGATAATAGTCTATCACTGATAAAAGTCTATCAGTGATATAATAAAGTCTATCAGTGATAGAAACGGGTTTTTTTGCCATATTTACAAAACATTTTAAAGTTTGCTAAATTTGCAATTAGTTTGGGCCTGATTGCTATTTGTGCAACCAACCCTATATATATATATAAATAAATAAGAGTGGATACTTGCATTGTACTAATCTGTTAAAAAAAAAAAAAAAAAAAAAAAAAAGAAGTTGCTTTTGGGTTTCATTACAATTTGAATTGAGAATTCAATTGTTTTTGGCCTTCGTGAAGGAGTTCACAAAAAGCTCTCTAACCATCCATTCATCTCTCAATACTTCTTCTTCATCATCTCCTTTCTTTTCTTTTATTTTATTTTCGGAGTCCCACAACTCCGTTGCGCGGCGCCGAGGATAGCGGGACTACCTCGGATGGTCTTCGGAGCGTTCGTGAGAAGAGGCCGGAACAATTCGTGACGAGGAACGAGCGGCGGAGCTGAAGAAATCGGAACTACAAGGGTATGTAATTCTAATTTATTTATTTCCGTCGTTTGAACATGTTTTCTATTTGTTAAATTGATGAAATTAGAGTATCATCGATCCAAAATCGCTTCCGCTGCGTTTATACGCTCCATCACCACCAACCTTCCATGGGAGCTTGGATTTCATCCAAGACCATGGTTGGCTAAGGTAAAGTGTAGGATTTGGGGATTTTTAGTAGGGATTTCGTAATTTGTTGTAATAACTTGAGATTTGGTTCTTAAATGTTTTAGCTTCGTCTGAATTTCTTTGAGTATTTGCCTCTCCTTTGCATATTTTATGAGCATGCTTGCATAATAGACTAACGGCCTTGATTTCTCGCATGTTCTATGGTTATTAGATTAGTGATGTCGTGCCTCTCCTAATCGCATTTGTAACACGGGTTCGGTGAAGCCGTGAATAGTTCTTGTGTAGGTTATTCTAGTCTGTGTTAGCTAATCCGAAGAAGTGAATAAATCGAATCATCGACTTAGGTTTCCTATGTGAATGTTTGTCATAATTCGCCCGTAACTGCTTTGATTAAATTTAGAATTGATCTCTCTGATTTAATTAATGGCACTGTTTAGTTAGATTTAACGCATCTAACTAATTTCCATGGGGTCGGTTGCTTCAGGGTGTCCGGGTAACTGTTTATGTATTCAAATTAATCTGATCATGTATGTGAAGTTCAATGATGGTAATTACAATATTTTACGTATCCCGAATTCCCCAAATCCAACACGTTCGTCTTGTTGTTGTTATTTTTTCGTTTGCGTATTTTTACCTTACTTTGCATCAACCAAAACCCCCCCGTTTTGTTACTTAACTCGAACAAGCATAATTTAATTCAAACATTGATTTCAATTTGACCGCTCCCTGTGGATCAATTCTGTTGCCACTAGCTGCAAAGCTCAGTGTATTCAGATTATAAATTTTATTTTGGCGGGCTTCGACAACCCGAGAATTTAGGAGCACACCATCGTGTGTGGCTCACTACTAGGGTTGCAGTATTTGCAGAAGAATAAGATGAGAATTGGAGTACCAGCTCTGGAGAAGTTAAAAACAAACTGCAAAACTTGTTTGACAGGGAAGCAAACAAGGCATTCATTCAAGAAGTCAATTTGGAAAGCAACAGAAAAGTTGCAGCTCATCCACACTCACTTGTGTGGACCTCAACCAACTCTATCACTGAACGATAGCAGTCATTATCTTTATTGATGATTATACCAAAATGTGTTGGATTTACTTCATGAAGCATAAGTCTGAAGTGTTTCTGAAGTTTAAAAGATGGGTTGAGAATCAGAGTGGTTGTATGATTCAGGTGGTGAGGTCCGATAACGGGACTAAATACACGTCACAAAGGTTCAATTCCTTCCGTGAAGAGGTGGAGTAGAGCATCAACTCAATACTCCATATACTCCACAACAAAACAGAGTTAGTGAGAGGAAGAATAAGAATATTATGGAGATGACAAGATGCATGTTGCATGAGAAGAACTTGTCAAGAGAGTTTTGGGCTACAGCAGCAAACACAACCGTTTTTTTTATTGAATAGACTACCTACAAGGGTATTGGAGAAGAACACACCCTATGAAGCTTGGTTTAATACTAAACCAAAATTAAATTTTTTGAAGGTGTTTGATTTTTTGTGTTTTTCTCATGTTTGACAGGTGAAGAGAGACAAGTTGAGTGAAAAGGCAGAACCCAAAATCTTTGTAGGCTACACCATGATGTCTAAAGCGTACAAGATCTATCAACCTCACAAAAAGAAGATGGTGATTAATAGGGATGTTCAATTCTTGGAGGATGAGGAATGAAACTAGACAAAAGAAGCAGAGGTGAAGTAACAAGAAATTTCTCTGGATCCTGACTGTTGAGTGAGGTATATGAGAGAAGTAGTGTAATGAACTGGTTGATGATGCACCAGTTAGAGAGATTAGACTGTTGAGTGAGGTATATGAGAGAAGTGAGGTATATGAGAGAAGTAGTTTAATTAATGCGGGGATTGAACCCATGACCTTTTGGTCACCGGCACAACCCTATGCCAATTGAGCTATGCTCGGTTTTCAGTTAACTCAAAGCTGCAAGTCAATATGTTAGTTAACTCAAAGTTGTTGCAAGTCTATTTTTAGTTGTATTTTAGTTGTTTTGAATTAGTGAAGGGTTCCAGTTTTAACCCGTTGCTATATTTGGATTTAATGGATAGGATTAGTTAGTTGTTTTTATGGAGTTAACTAAGCTATTTTTAGCATTTAGACTGGGTATTAAAGTTAAGGTGTTATTAATGAAATTGTAATCTTCCTCACTTCTCTGGTCTCTCTCAACAACACTTGCCCTATAACATATGGACCCAAGTGTATTAACTAGTACAATCATCTACCTAAGAAAGGATGAATATCTAAAATGAGATGAGTTAGATAACAGTCTCCAAATATCTTCATGTATAGTTTCAAATACAGTAGTAGCTAAATGATGCTTAGAAACAAAGGGTACACGCTTCTGTTTTGCAAGAGGACATATCTCATAGAAACTAGTGTGTAACATTTGCTTCAAAGCATTGAGACAAGTTAATAGAAGGATGTCCAAGTCAAGCATGCCACAAAGATGCTGAAACGGAATGGACAACAGTACCACATACAAGAGAAGGAAACCAAAGCAAGATTCACCAACGGGCTTCCAAATATAAAGGTCATCAAGAAGTTCACCTTTGTCAATCATCCTCAAACCGTCCTCAAACCGTCCTCAAAGTGGACTTTTCCTGAAATAGTACAAGTATTGGCCGAAAAGAATACAAAAATAGAACCAGGCCCGTGCAGTTTATAACACGAATCAGAATCAACGGCATGTCCTTGCAGCAATCCACAATGCTTTCTTCTTATGTGAATTTGATACCAAGAAAAGACCCACGACTGGAGAACTCATTCTTGTTCTTGAGCTATCGTTACAAGATTGTGCTTGAGTTGAAAAATCCAAGGACCATTTTGCCACTAGAATATCTTTCTTTCAAATCAAGAAACCAAATGGAATGGCAAGCACAGAATCGGAGTAGATGAGACTAGCAGAACTCATTTTAGAGACTGGATTTAAAACAACTCCAAGTTACATAGCTGTCGTTAGTAAGAAGCCCGGAAACAAGAACAAGATTTAACCTATCATTATGATGTAGAAAGTATGGATTCTGGGTTGTAGGATCTGCAGATTGAGAAGAGATACAAGAATCTGGAGACAGACACCACAGTTCCTGTAAAAGGAGAAGAAATTGTGGAATCGAAAAAGGGAGGCTATCGCTCCGATACCATTTTGAAATTGAAATTGAGATTTGTGTGATAAAATCTTGTATATTATTTCTCTCAACAAGTCCATGCCTTCAAACAGAAACAGAAATACAAGGATTTGATAAAACTGAATAATTAACAAAACAACTAACTGAAGTTAATTACAATACCACCAGTCAAGTGTAGGGAGAAAAAAAACCCAACCAACAAATTCTCAGAGAAAGCGAGCCCTTGTCATAATTTTGAACTGTTAAACTGAATCTATTGCCACTAACATCAACTGTGGAAGAAATAATAGCCCAACAAATTCTGAGGAAAGAAATCATAGTCAAAAGTGGAAAGGAAACCACAAATGAGGGTTAATCACTAAAACAGTACGAATTTAAATATGGAGAGCAAACAAAAATTATCGCACCTTGAGAGTTCTCATAACTGTTACTATGTCACAGATGATATAACTAAAGGATGTCAAAAAAAGAAACAGATAATCCTGCGAGGTTCCACATGAAACCTTAAGTTCCTCGAGCTCTGATGATTGGTTTGACACCTTGTCATAATGGACCCCATCGTAAGGCCTGTCTTCTAATCTAGATGGCAAAAATTCAGGCGGCAATGATGTAAATCCAAGCATCAAAATCTACTGCAGTCATCACGCTGTTTTGACTTTTCGGGAAGGAGGACGTCTAAATAGACCGATCAGATCATCGAGACCCTATGGAACAGAAACATCTTGAGTTTGTACAACTTTTGGAATGATGAAAAGTGTCTTTCTAAATTTTGTAGTGTGTTTGAAGAACACTTCTAGACAGGGTTTTCGACAGAGTGCTTATAAAAAATGTATTGAAACACTATTCTCAAAACTCATCCCAAACTCAATTTAAAAGTGTGCTTAAGAGTGCTTTTAAAATAAGTGTTATTGACAATAGTGCTTAATGACAAATCACTTTAATATGTTCACTCTTAGAAATATTTTTCAGCAATTCAAGATCAAGGATTTGAGCCAAAAACACTCGACAAGTATTTTCTCGCAAAACACTCCAATATACTTTTGACTTATTTCCAAAGCACTTTTATGTTACTCCCCACCATGATAATTTTGAGTGACAAGTGCTTGATAACAAATGTCCTAAGAGCCTTTTTGCTCACATAGAAGTTTATCTACTTTATTTAGGTTTAAGGAATTTTATCATGAGAGAATTTTCTAAAACTGATAAAGGAAAGAATAAAACATACCCTGGTTGTGATCACAAGGAAACAGAAGAGTAAAACTAAATACGATCCCAAGACCAAAAGCAAAAGCAAGTCGAATGTCACGCTAGCAACCTGAAACAACAAACATAAAGCTTGCTTAGATTCAAGTCAAGAATGAACACCCCAGCACTTAAAATGTAGAAGCAATCCTCATCCCATTTCACCCGCATGTATAACCACAGATCCAGAATCAGCTAACACGAATATAGGACATAATAATGTACAAACTAAAGTAGAAATGGAACTTCAAAAAGAGCACGTGTGATTGGAGAAGCTGAAAAAAGTTATAACAAAACTGGATCTATGATAAGTAAATACAAGAACAGAGTCAAGTTCCCCATTGATCTGGAAAGTACCTGGTATATGTGAAGTTTCGCTACAGTTGAATCATAAAAGGTGAACATCCCGTCAAATAACTCATGTTGAAAGCTCACATCATGGGTATGGGCCTCCAGTTCCTGAAAATAGTAGAACAATATCATTGGACGATGGCTGAGAGGTAACTTGAATTCGATTAGTAACCTCAAGTATTCGTATGAGTCAACCCAGCCAAACTAACTGACCACAAAAATATTGTATTTACACAAATGGTTTGCAAACTTTTGAATCACACAAACATGCAAGACGAATATGGATCGAGTAGCACTAACAGTCGTAGTTCCACCATATAAAAAACAGTCATGATTTTATCATCAAACAAACTTAAATTTCTGGTTCAAACAGATAGCGGCAATTTCACCAAAAGACAGAATGTTGTATGCACTATGCAGTGGGGAAAAGTAAAAACCTCAAGCACGTTATGTATGTTTCAGAGCAATATTTTCAGGTTAAGCTAAATGAAAGGACAAGAATGGTAACAACCGGCACAATATTTTTTATAATATGAAATAGAACTTTCATTGAGAAAAATGAAAGAATACAAGGACATACAAAAAGGTAGCCCACAAAAGGAGGCGAACTAAAAAAAAGACCTTCAATCAAGCAAAGTAAGACCTAACGAATAGTTACAAAATAACTTATGAACCAAAGCTCACAGTGACACATGGAACCTAGTAAGGGCTCAATCGACAGTTCTATTTTATGATACAAAACCGTTTCTAGTGCCAATAGGAAGGGGTCATCTTTCGACAGAAAAGGAGCACTTGAACATATTCATGATTTCAGAACATTGCCTTCTTTATTCTTTATCAGATTGCCAATCAGTTTTTGGGTGAACACAGTATAGGAAGCTAAATGAAAGTAGATGGTCACTGGCATAATTTTATTTATGATATAAAACCTTTTTTAATGCCAATATGAAGGGGTCGTCTTTCGACAGAAATGGAGCAACTCGAGGCGTTTGTGACAAAAGATCCAACCATGATCGAATATAAGTTGGATTGACTGCCAAACTACTATCATCTGCAAATACTTGTATGTTCTTTCCTTCGTATCTGTAAATATGCCTCTGCATAAAATACAAGGAAATATGCATTAGAGAATTCTAAAAAACAATATAAAATGATTGAGGATTAAAATATCGATCCCAATATCAAGATTTCAATTTTACGGATATATCGATGAATAATATCATCGATGGATATTCTGTAAACCAAAAATTTTATTAAAACTAATTGAGTTAATATTTAAGTTCTTTTCACCGCTAAATAAGTTATCGATCCCAATATCATATTGATGAATAATTAATGATATTTTTTAATGTTTCATGGATATTTATACGAGATATCGAAGATATCCATTGATTCAATAATTCCTAATATCGGTGGCAAACCCTCCACTAACTTACAGATATATCTACATGCCAAACAGATATTTTAATCCTTGAAAATAATACAACGGACATTCTGAATCATTTTCTATTTGAAGATCAATAATAGATTTCATTTATTTGTGCACTCTCCAGTTCTAAATAACAGTAGAAACTAAGTGCCATAATTAAACATTTTGATCTTGAGATGAATTCTGAATTGCCATCAGTTGAAAACAGGAAAATTGAGATAACTTTAAAACTATGGCAAAGCAAGACGTGATCACACTTACTGCAAGACTCTCGGCGACTAACTTGATACTCTTGGCAATTGCACTTTCATTCAAAAACAATCTGGTGGAAGCTAAGGTCTTGTCAGAATACACATAAATATGTATGCTCACACACATGCAAACATGGAACAGAACCAGGAATTTGATCAATTTCTTAAAAACAGAACCTGTTGTCAACTAAATCTCCAGTCCTTTCCAAAAGTTCTGGAGCAGCAGAGAGTTCAGAAAGGGTAGCAGCAGTAACTCTCAGTCTTGAAAACTGCTCGTGCTCCCAGGCTACCTACAGCATACAAAGGATTTATCAAGTGGACTACAACAATAATAAAAATAAAACTATAAAAGTAACTACTACGCTGAGTGAAACCTAGAAAAATCTTCTTGAAAAAATGATTAAACAGCATACATCATGAGGAAAAAAAATGTAATGATGGCGATGTACTTTGTGTCGTTGAATCAGTTGAATTTGGAAACAAGCAAAAATCTTTGGCTCTTTTGGTTTTGTCCTTCCCCACCCACGTAAAAAGAAGGAAAAATAAAAAGAAAAGAAGACTGTCTCCTCTTTCCTACTAAATGTAGCTATTATCCTAGAAACATCATTTTCTTGGAGCAGTGACCACAGGATACCATAATTGCAAGGATTCAGGACTAGGTGCACTATCAATGGGGCTTGTATTTCTTCTTTAGGGGCATCTTTTGAATAAACAAACTTCTCCAAGATATTTTTTTTTTTTTTTTGAAAAGGTATCGAGCTTTCGTTGAGAAAAAATGAAAGAATACAAGAGCATACAAAAAAACAAGCCCCGAACGGGAACCCCATTAAAAAAAGGGGCTACAATCAAGTAAAATCAAGTTCAACAAATAATTACAAAACGTGAGATGGTTTTGTGGATTCACCATGCAAGAATTGTGGATTCACCATGCAAGAATTGGCAACCTATTAACGTATCTAGATCTACTACAATTTCAGGAAGAAAGAAGGTTGGACCATGTAAGATACTCAAAAGAGTGGAACTAAAATTAAATGCATATGTTTTTTAAATTCTAGATGTTTTACTTTTACATATCTTCAAGGCTTCTGATTTTTCAAATATAGAAGTGTATCTAACGTTCTTTTTTTTTTTAAAAGGAAACAAAGACAATTTCATTGATGAAATGAAAGGTATTACAAAAAGAACGCTCAATCAAGCAGTAATTACAATAGACTCCTCCATTGATTATGGAGGGTAGTGAGATCGAAATTGCTCTAGGTTAAAGTTAATAATGATGTAGAATCAATAAAGGAACATATGTTTCTAGAAATATTTCTAAAGATGCGAGTATTCCACTCATTCCATAGGTTCCAAATGAAAGCACGAATAAAACATATCCACAAGGTCTTCTTTTCTTTCTTGAAAGGATGGCCCATAAACAAAAGATAAAGAAGGGAGAGAATATTACCCGGTCAAGGGAAAGCCCATCCGAAAGCCTTTTGTATGAAGTTCCAGAATTTGGAAGCAAAAGTGCAATCGCTAAATAGATGAATTTGACTTTCCGCAGTGGTTAAGCAAAGATGACAACAACTTGGGGAGAGGTAATGGTCGGATAGTCTCCTTTGAAGCAAACTTCACCTTTTTGGGATACCGACCAGCCCATATCAAATTGTATAAAGCTGAATGCGCACAATAGCCAGAAGATGCAAGATCTTTGCCAAAGATTTAGAAGTAAATAGGCTGTCTTTTTTTCTAAATTCCAAGTCCAAGAGTCTTCCTTCTCTATCACATTGAAGGGTTGGAGAAAGTTAGTCATATTGACTCATTCCTCAATCTCGTCATCAAGAAGGTTCCTTCTTAGGTGAAGGACCCAAGTTTTGGAGCTAGTACACCAAATACTAGTTATCAAAGCACAAAGTTCATGGAGTTATGCCTGTTAGAAGAAATCATGACATAAGCATGAACCACAAAAGGAGGCCTATCTGGTCCAATTCTTCAAGCAATTGGGTTATGCCTGTTAGAAGGAATTGACAGATGAGGAAGCTCTTGAATGGGTTGCTTTACATAATGTGTTGGAGCCAATAAGACTGTCCAATAAAGAAGATTCCAAGTTGTGGTCGCTCCAAAGAGATGGATGCTTCTCAGTAAGGTCTTTAACCCCTGTTTTGAGTAACCACAGGGCAACCCATTGATATTGAGATGATTAAGGCTATCTGGAAAGCAAAGGTGCCGAAGAAAGTGAAGATCCTTTTTTGGGTTTTCATCCAAGGGAAGCTAAATACAGGGTATATGCTTCAAAGGAGATGGCCGAATTGCTCTTTTGCCCCTAACTGGTGTGTCATGTGCAGAATGAATGGGGAAAACCAGCATCTCTTCTTTTCTTCTTTGCTGGCTAGCTAGCTCTATTTGGGATAAGATCTTGAAGTTATAACTTCAGGAATAAGGCTAGAATTTTGTGGTCTAATACCATTATGGCGTCTCTGTAGAAGCTATGGAACAAGAGTAACCAGAGGGTCTTGAGTTCATTAGACTCTGATGTAGGACATCTTGACTCCTTTCTTGAGTGTTTCTTGTAAATTCTTTAGTTTCTTGAAACTCTTCTTGTTTTATATTCTTTTGTATTTTCTTTATTTCCTTTTTTTTCTTGAAACACTTCTTGTTTTATATTCTTTTGTATTTTCTTTATTTTCTTTTAGTTACTTCTTTTCAGTGTTTTTAAAAGTTCAAGGCGCAATAAAGCGCGATAGCCTTCCTGGGCTTAAGTGCAAGGTGCAAAGAAAAGCGTGGGCCTTATTTTATGAGGCGCATGATAGATAAGTGTAAATAATTTTTTATATATGAAAGAAAAATAGTAAGATAAATAATAAGATGATGAAAAGTTCAAGAAAATATAACTTTTATTCAAGATCCAATGAATATTCATGTGTTTCTTCCTTCAAATCAGACGTTTTTTTTTTTTAAAATGTAGGAAAGTCAGACTCGAAGCGCTGAAGCGCACCCCACAGGCACCGAGGCGCGCGCCTCAAGTGGGCTTTATTAAGTGAGCCTCGCTTCTTTGAAGCGAGGCGCAGAGGCTGCGCCTTGAGCCTAGGCGCACCAAGGCAAGCGCCTGAGTGAGCTTTTTAAAACACTGCTTCTTTTAACCACTTGGGTTTTCCAAGTTTGTTGTAAGTAGTTAGGACTTTTCCAGCCTTCCTATTTGTATTTAAAGGGGGTTGCAGTCCTTTAGAATCATTCTTTGATCATTGAATAGAATTCTCTTTTCTTGTCTACACCAAAGTGGTATCAGAGCTCCCGATCCTAGCTCGGAAATTTCATTTCCAATTCCGGATCCTTACACCATGGCAGCGGAAGCTTCCTCCCTTAAAACCCAACAACTTGACCGACGCTTGCAGTCGGTGGAAAGTTCAATCAATGAAATCAAGACAAGTGTGGACGATATCAAACAAGCCATTATTCTCATTACTCGACAATTGAATCAACAATGCAATGTTAACCGTGTGCAAGAAAACCCACAAGACAACCAAGAAGTCACCCGCAATGTTCAAGAAAATCAAGAAATGCAAGAAAGACAAGTGCATAATCCAATTAGAAGACAAGAAAACCAAAATTTTGGGAGATTTCCTGGAAATCCAATCCCTGGATTTATGGCACAAGATTCTGAATCTTCAGATGAAGGAGAATTCAGAAATATCGGTCAATTTGGAGTCTTTCTATACCCCTTGGCTTTGTGGGGATAACTCATCTCCCCTTTTGTATGATCCTTTCAGTAATATATATATATATATAAATAAAAATAAAGAAAAAGATGATAAGCTTGCTAAACCGCCCATTAGATTTGCTTGCACACAGAAAAGAAAGTTGGAGAAGCACAAGGCACGAAGTTATTAGAAGGAAGGGGAATATTTGTCCAGAGGATAGGGTGGGCGTGGGATACCCTCAGGTTGTTATTATAGGAAGTTTATAGGTGCTCATGTATGTATGTAACAGGTAGGAAGGAATTAGGCTTGTTTTGGGGAGAGAAAAAACCTTCCAAACTGTCTGTCTTTTTTGTCCTCTTTCTATTTCGGTAATATTTCAGTACAATGTTTAGTTTCTATATCAAATTATCAAATATAGAATCCATGATATCTCCTGAGCGAAAATTAATTGTCAAAAAGAAATATTTCAGGTGTATTAACTCACTCGAGGGTTTGAAATATTAATCTTCTTGTGCTTCAGATCAACTTTAAAGCCCAGATCCTCAGCAACATTTGAGAAATCCTACAGAGAGCCCAGGCCATCCACGATCCACACGTTACAATGAATAGTAGAGTATTAAGACTTTAACATTTTAAAAGTAAATGAGCTTACTTCAAAGATTTGCTTGATGTAGGCATTTTCTGGAGGCTTGGAGACATGCAGCCATAATTTTTCATCCCATGAACCAACACTATTTAAGCAAATAGCATAGTCAATACTCTCACGGAGACGGTGATCAAAGCCTTGAAGCCACTGCAAAAGTGATCACTACATTAGTGGACAACAAATAGGTACAATGATACAAATAAAAAAAAAAGAATAATAAAAAATAAAATAAAAAGTAATTGAAACAAAGAAGATAAACTAAATGGAATACATTGTAATGATAAAAAGTACAAATTATAATAATTGTATGGACATAAAAAGGATGAGAACCTTGTGAGTCCCATTATAGTTGTAAGGTCCGCCAGAAGTGAGCCCAAAAAGTAGATTATACCTTCCTCTCGTCTTAGGGTTGGAATAAAGAAGAGAGAATAACCTTGCAATTTCTAGAAGTGCAACGATTCCGCTTCCGTTGCTATCACTTCCCACGGACAATTCCTACAACCAGAGAGATCATCCACATTATATAGATAAAATATATGGTTGACATTGTTAGTGTGTAAAACAAATCACATACAGGAGCAGCGCCAAAGGTATCATATGATGCTACAATAGCAATTGTTGGGAGTTGACTAGCATCTCCATCAGATTTTAGTCCAGGCAGCCAACCCTGACACCAATTTAAAAAAAAAACCGATGTAACGATAACTAAAAAGAAAAAAGAATTAGGGGGGGAGTGTTGGACAAAGCTATCACAATACTCAATAACAGAACACAATCTACAAAAATGCACCAACAAGGGAAATGGTAAATTATATGGAAAATATACAATTTATGCCATTGCTTTTTTTTTTTTTATTATTATAAAGTACCGAACTTTCATTGAGAAAAATGAAAGTATACAAGAGCATCCAAAAAAGAGAACCAAGCCAACGAAAGGGAGCCCAACTAAAAATAAGCACTCCAATCAAGCAAAATAAGTCGCATCGGTGACCACAAAGAAACAAAGAACCTAATAAGAGACCATATAGCAGTTAGCACTAGGCTCCCTCTGAGTCCCTCTAAAAGTCCTATTATTCCTTTCCTCTCATAAACCCCAAAAAACCGCACAAACCTCAGCTTGCCACAAAAACTTCCCTCTTGTATTTTTGAGACAGTGCCTCTCACTTGACCTGTAAACCCCTCCAATCATCCCTAGGAGTCAAGGGAGAGAACATTGACATGAATGCCAAGCGAAATTTTCAATTTAGTTTAACAGATATATTTGACTGAGCGGCCAATTAGACTAATTAGACTGAAAGGGGAGGGAGCCCAAAACAAAGCTGGGGACTCGGAAGATTAGAAAAAGATTTTCAACAAGTCGATAACACAATAAGAAACTACAGTGAACACTTTGATACTAAAAACTATAAGTCAAAGAGAAACATACACTAAGTGTACCACATACAACCATGCAGTAATTGCCTGGATACAAGTACAACCTTATGGAAAACTATAAGATCAAGAAGACAACTGCTTTTCCTTTAGAAAAGCTTTCTAATCCGCTATTATATATGAGGACAAGATGATCACATGAACTCCAACGTGTTGCTTAGAAGCATAATGCAGATTGTGCATCCTAGCTTGCTTTAATTAAGCTGTTTGTTCAGTGAAATGTATTCAATTAAACTATTATATTTTTTAAAAAATAAAAGGCCACGCCCGCCCCAAGGCCCTGACTTTTGAGACATCGAGGGTTTTCCTTATTATGTTCACCCAAGGATTCGAACACGCGACCTCTAAGTAGGTGTTACTCAGGGATAACGAGCCTTAGCTGACGGGACCACCCATTGGGGGATAGATAAATAATTATATATAATAACTCTAGTTGCTCACATTTTAAGGAAATGGAAACTGGTACCTGAATATTTGTGATTGTGGATGATACAAGTTTCCTTGGTTCCGCTGCCGAAACAACAAGCTTGTACCTGCAAATATTCATGAGTACAGAGAAGATTAGCAATCTTAATTACTTATCCTCAAACTCTCAAGTTTTTTATGAGAAACCGGATTGTAGATAGTATAAAATTATTAAATAAAAACACTTGCAAATGGCACAAAGAGAGTTTTAACTGCAAGTACTTTTTTTATGAGAAACTGGATGGTTTGATGTCAATAAGGTTGATGGATATTTTTTAAATATTGTGAAGTGTCAATAAAACATCGCAAGTGTCGAGATATATTAGGAATTTGACAAAAAAATGACGTTAATAATAATCAAGATTCTATAAATTATTTATTTAATAAGTGTTGAAACTTTATTGATTTCTATGATTTGTTTTCAAAAATATTCATTGACATTGATGTCTTCATTAAAATTTCCAAAAAATTGACATCTCAACATTTTCACCACCATAGTTTTTTAACAAGAAACAAACTTTTTCATTGATATAATGAAAGGAGACTATTGCTCAAAGGAAACAAACTCCACAGAAGAGTGAAATAAAGCGATAAAAGGTAACAATACAAGAAATAAAATTTCAAAGAAAATATAAAGGCATTCCAATTTAAGTTAATAACTTGCTAAGAATAATCTTCAAAGGATCTCGAAAGAGAACACCAAAGTGAGGCTTTGAGGAGAGTTTAGTCATAATGAACAAGCCAAGAACCATGAGAATCTTCAAAGATCCTCGACTTCATCTCCATCCAAATTACAGAGAGGAGGGCCTTATGCATTGATCCAAAGTAAAAGAGACCGAAGGAGAAAAAGAGGACCCGAAAGAAGCTGAATAACATTATCCTTGACACTTGCAGAAAATACCCATTGCATATTGAAGGAACTAAACAATCTGAACTAACAAGAATGTGAGTAAGTGCACCCAAAAAATAGATGCAGGAGTAGGAGTGTTTCCCCACAGACTCAACATAGAGAACAAATTGAGGGCTGCAAATAGGAATTAGGTGATTTTCACAGTTGCTGAATTGAATTTGAGGCTGCTATTTATCAAAATCCAAGAGAGAATGTTGATTCGTTTTGGACTTGTTGACTACATTTTCACCACCATTGATATTTAATTCCTTGAGTATGAACTAAACAATAACGGAAGTTAAGAGGAAATGCAGAAGGCGGAACTGACAAAGTGAATTAAGGAAAATACTAAGGAGAAACATAATATAATTTAACATCCAATACTTAATGATGTTGTCTGTTGCAATCAAAGGCTTATGTTGCAGCAAATCAAAACTTAATAATCATATCAAAATCAGAATAAAAAAATAAAATATAATAGAAAATTATCATAAATTAAAAAATATTTTGAGATCCCAAAAATAACTATTCTTTCCTATCTCTGTTGTGATATAAATTCCATTATCCACATATAATTCACTAAAGCACCCAAAAGTTAGACTCAACTAACCCGCCAGTAGTTGCAGTAGCAAGCTGACCAGTGGCATCATTCCTCTTGACATCAGCCAAAACAGCATCAATATCTTCACCTTCTGAAGCAAAATATACAGGATACTGGAACGACATAGAGACTCTCAGAAACACAAACACATTATAGAAATTGAAAACATAAACTGAAAGTAAAGGAATACAAAAAATGGTGATCATAATTCACAAACTGAGAAAGGATGAGGTGCATGTGCATCTAATATAGAAAGAAAATAAAGTTTACATTTCTTTCGTAGTAACATATAATATAAGAAGAAGTGAAACGCTTAGATGTTTCAAACATATATAGAAGAAACAGAATATAGCAGAATCCCAAAAAGGGCTACAAAGTATAAACATAGAGACTTCAGAAAATGAGAACTGAATAAATATTGAAATGTCTGGTGAAGTGAAGAAACACCAGAAGTTATTTTCATTTCACTCACAGGTATATTTGAATGTATGAGAAACCGTTCGAGCTCAACCAATAAATCCTTGATCATCCCCTCTCCATTATTAGGACATTTAATACCGTCATTAGTCGGACCATCCAAGCCAAGAATCTTGGGAAGCAAAAACAGCAGACCTCCCAGACGCTTTTTTTGAGATATACATTCTGCACAAGACCAAAAAGATATCCCAGTTACAAACAGGAGAAAGAAGGTATACCCACAATTCTCATAAAAAGAAAAAATAGATACATTAAAGGTCATACAATCTTCTCCCTAAAAGAAACATGAAGGATTTCTGAAATGTAAGTAAAAACAAAGCCTACAATCATATTCTTCATTCATCAAGTAGATGAGCAATTAGATTAACACAGTTCTGCAAGTCTGCAAGCACACTATTGTTTGATAATAATATAACAAATTTGGCATAATAATACACTAGGAAGACTCAAAACCGGCGGTGAGTAGAAACTTCCCCCGTAATAACTACGAGTGCGACCCCAATATAGAATTCAAAAAGAACCCAAATGAAGTAGCAAGAATCTAAAACTATATCCATGAGAGTAATTAAATCGAGCAACAGTTACATAAAGTTGACAAGTGCATCTAAGAAAGTGGAGTAGTAGTTTATAGAGAGAATAGAAGAATGGTACCTTTGACAAAGGTGATGTTGAGTTCACAAAGAGGGATTATGAGAACGGTGCGAGAGAGATCAGCACCAGGAGGAAAATGAAGAGAGCCAGCATGGTGATTGAGAGTGGCGGCGCGGGATCCAAAGGGAACGCCGGAGATATCGTACTGAATGAGACGGTAGACATCGACGACAGTGGCGGCGTCACAGAGGTCGACACAGGCAACTAGAATGAAGAGGAGAGCGACGACAGGGTAAAGGGATTCGAGAACTTCTCGCTCGCGGGGATTACGAGGAGCCATGGATGCAAGATCTGGAGCTCAATTTGGGGGGAAGAAGAAGAAGAAGTAGAAGTAGAAGTAGAAGAATGAGATTTGATTAGAATTAATAAAATGGGAAATTGGAATCAGCAGCTCGCTGGTCTTCTCGCCGTTCAGGAGATGCTTACTGGCTGCATACACACCTCTGACCTTCGGAGCCCAATGCGAGCTTTGTGAAATCTCACTCCTCACTTAATTCTTTTTCCTCAAATGCCTCCACTCCAATTTTCAAGATAATTATTATAGAGATATTTCGGACTTTTTTAAAAAAAAAAAAAAAATTCTTGTTATTAAATTTTATTTTCTAAAATTATTTTAAAAATTTTGTTGTTTTAATTGGGACGATACTATATGTGTCAAACACGTCTCTAATTTTGTCGTCGGATCAATGCATCTCAACCTCTCGGATCGGAAAATTTATGGAGGAAGCCGAGTTTTAAATTTTCAGAAACCTAGGCTCATCGATATTGAATCAATTGAATCCCACAGTCACAATTTTGTTTGCTAGAATGCTAAAGTTGTCTAGAATTCAGCCTCATCATTGGGTTGGGTCGGGTCGGCCCGACCCGATCCAAAGAATCAAAGGCCCAAGTTTGGCCCAGACCCAAGCCCTTCGGGCCTAAACCACTATTTGGGTTGGGCTTGGGCCGACCCGACCCCTAAAACATAGGTCTATATCTCAATCCATGGGTCAAACTCAATGGAACAAAATTAGATTGGGCTTAGATCGGCCCTTTGGGCCGGGCTTGGGTTGACCTTTTGAATAAAAATATTATTTTGAAATATAAAATTTGTAAGGGATTTCAACCTACCTTCTCCCACCTCAAAACTTGCTGGATGAGAATATGGTACTTTTTGAAAATAATTTTTTCTTTTTGTTTAAATAATTTGCGAAAACGAAGGCTAAGGCTTCCTCAATGGGAGGCTACTTAACTCATGAATGACTTTTTTTTTTCTAAATTATTATTATTATTACAAAAAATATATATATTTATTGTAATAATAATAATTTAGATATATTTTTATTGTAATAATATATTATTATATTGGATCGGGTCTTTGGATCGGCCCAACGAGCTGATCCAAATACGGCTCGAACGGGCTGGCCCATGGGCTGATCCAATTAAAAAAAGCCAGATCCATATTCAATCCAATTCATGAGAGGGTTGGGTTGGGTCGGGTCGGTCAACCGTTGACCATGGGTCGGGCTTGGATCGAGCTTGGGCTGGATTTGGACCAGTCTTTGGACTTCCGGCCGATGATGAGGTTGATCTAGAATGCTATAGTGAAGCTTTTCTTTTTCATTTTCAAATTTTGAAACTATTTTTTACTATTTTGATAATAATTCAAATTAAAAAAATAATAATAAACATATGCGTCAAATTTGTAACAAATATTTTTTTTAATGTAAAGATAGGGTATCATAATATATGATAAGATCTAATGCGCACCACAAGACAAAGGTCGTCGATTCCAAAGTGGTTGTCGATGATGAAACCTCAATGCTTGGACGTAAAGAGAAGGACATGGGTTCTTCTAGTGCCTCTCTCCAAGATAGAAGTATTGTTCATGTTCTCCATTTCCATGTCCACGTTCAGAAATTGGAGGGGCTGAAATAAAATTAACCAAAAAAAACAAAGTTGGGGCTTGAACCTAGGTGGTGAGAGGGGCTAAACATGCATTTACCACTAAGCTCAAAGTTACTTTTAAAAAAATTATCACAGATTATATACAAATTAAGTAAGCTGTTATAGTTGAGGGGGGGCTCGAGCCTCCTCTGAGCCTAAGGTAAATCCGCCCCTGCTCACGAGTGATGTAAAGAAATAATGGATCCATATCAAAGCATGTATCCTTGATTCAAATCTCCATTAGCATTCATCGGAGCATTAGTACCAATATAATCTCTCTGCAAGATCTCACTTTGCACTACATAATGTGCAACTTGGATTTGCTAATCTGCTTGAACAACTTGTTTCATGCGAACTTTTTTTATCGTCTGATCATCTGATCAAGTTGATGTCACACACCATTATAAAAGCATATGAGCATACTTGCATTGCATCATGTATCATATCATTACTACAATAATCAATTAAAGTGACTGGACTTAAATATATTGCTCTAAAAAATTAAGAGGAAAAGAATCAAATTATGTTGTCTCCATTAAGCACGTACCAAGCCTAGTACAAGGAGATTCAACATGTATTTATACTAGACCAATAAAGTAATTATACTGACTTCAATAGTATTTACTATTAACAACTATTATAACCACCGTTTATAATAGGGAAATGGTGATAGATAACTTTTTTAGGATTCTGTTTCAACAAATGTCTCTTTTTTTTAAAAGTGAAATACATGTCCTTTTTTTTTGTTTTCCTTTTCTTCTCTTCTCTTTTTGTATTTATCCTTGTTATTTTTCAACATTTTTACGATATATTTTAAAAGATCTTTTCATTTTCCTCTCCATTGATTTTATTCTCTCTCTTACATCCTAAAAATAATGAAAAAAAAATATATTAGATTTTATTCTTTCTTCTACCCTAAAAATAATTAAAATAAGATTAGATTTTATTCTTTCTTCTACTTATACCTCACGTCTTCTCTTCATGTTGCCCTCTTCTCCTCACGCCTCCGCCACCATCGTCTTCTCACATCGTGTTGTGCCGCTTCAACCATTGGAGAAGCTCTTGTTGCAGAACTTACAGAGATGTTGTTGTGAGAAAAAAAAAATGTATTTTGTTAATGAGATTATGAGAAACAAATAAGTGTTGTGGGAAATTGAGGTTCTGTTTTTTTCTTTGTTGTGGGAATTTGGATTTGAAGATGCGGAGAAGGGTTTCGTTGGTGGATTTGGACGGGTTTACAAAGGTCGATTAAAAGACAACTTACAAGTTGTTGTGAAGAAATTAGAATGTAGCGATAAGGAATCAGCGAAAAAAATTTAGGTTATGTTTCTTTCTTCTTATTTTTCTTGCTTATATGTTTGCTTATATGGTGAGAAATCCAACAAGAAATAACTTAAAATTTGTAGAATGAAGTTGATATATTGAGAAAAATTTATCATTCACATTTCAGGTTACACCATTCAATACTAGGTATTTAAAGTTTTTTTTTTTTTGTTGCAAATATAGGGTATTTGAATTTTTTTTTTTTTTGAAAAAACTATTTATTTGAATTTTTTTGCAAATACAATGTATAGTGTATTTGCCTTTAGTGCAAGTTTTTTGAGTTTTGCAAATTACAATTACACTGTAATTGTACTTTGCAATGTATCGTGTAATTGCAGTTTGCAAATTTACAATTACACTGTAATTGCACATTGCAATGTATCGTGTAATTGCACATTGCAATGTATCGTGTAATTGCACATTGCAATGTATCGTGTAATTGCACATTGCAATGTATCGTGTAATTGCATTTTGCAATGTACGTGTAATTGCAGTTTGAAATATTGCATTCTACTGGGTACCTTCCCGTGATTTTATTTTCAATTAAAAAATATACTGTATTTTTACTTCTAGTGAATTGAAAAAACACTGTATTTTTTGTATTTTCTTCCTATGTTTCTTTAATTTTTTTATTATTTATCCAAATATATCTCATGTTGTTTGATCTCAACTTTCTCACTCCATTTTTAGGCACACATTTATAGTTTTGCTAGTACGGTGAATTGTAAACACCAAAATACACCGTAATTACATAAGAGTTTGGATTGTTGTTTCTCCTACTATGGAGAGGATTTTCATTCGTTTTGAATTATAAGGTGCATTTTCTCTCCCGTTATCATCTCTGATTGTTTTTCTTCTCTCATGATCAATTTTTTTTTATTGTTCAGTTTGATGATGAAGTAAAAAGACTAAGAGCATATTTTTTCTCCAATTTTTTGTCACAGTATGTTGTGTTTTTTTTTTTGTCTTCTAAGTATTGTTGTTCTCTTTCCCGAAGAATAATATACTGTAATTACAAAATGGAAAATACAGTGTAATTGCAAAAACATTATTTTTGCACTTCTAGTGATTTGCAAAAATATTGTATTTGCAATTCTATGTTTATTTTTCCTATCGTTTGATTTATGTAATTTTCAAATTATCTATCAATTTGCAATTACAGTGTTTGGATTTTCTATGTATTTATCCAATTGTGAGAAGAGGTTGTGTTTTTTTTTTTAATTTTTCTTGTAAGTTTTATTTGTGGTTCTGTCATTCAGTCATCGTTTGATTTATCGTGATTTGCAATTCTATGTTTATTTTTAATTTTTGATCATCTAAACAATGACCACACGGAAAAGATGAGTGATTTTTTTTCTGGGAGATTATCATTAAAATGAGTGAGGGAAGGGAGAAAATATTAGAAGACAAAGTTAGTTTTTTTTTAATTATTAAATCTTATAAATTAAGGAGAAAATTGAGATGGGGTAAATAAGGAATGAAAAAATAGGGGAGAGATATTAAACTAAAAAAAGAACATATATCATTTTTTTTAAAAAAAGAGATATCTATCGATTTTGAGAATAAAAAAGAGTCATCTATCTCCTTGCCCTTTATAATAATCCACTCATCGCCCCAAATAACCCCTTAGCCTTAGAAAGTTGTCTATATAGTCATGTTAAGCATGACGTACCCGACTTAATTATTTTTTTTTTTTTTGCAACGGTAGTTTAATTAATGCGGAGATTGAACCTATGACCTTTTGGTCACCGGCACAACCCTATGCCAATTGAGCTATGCTCGGTTTGGCAAAGAACTTTGCTAGGAAGGAAACCATCCACTACTTTGGACCGCGACTTAATTGTTCTGCAACCTCAAAATGCTCTAATAGTGGTAGGAACATTAGGTCTGCCAAGTGATTTGACTTATAGGAAATAGGCTACCATCAATAAGTTTAATAATGTATGGTTAGTGATAATTATTGGTTTCATGAGTTATTTTGTCCAAATAAAGCTTATTCATTAGACACTTTTTATGCTTATCTTTGGGTGATTTATGTCAAAATCTACAAGTATGAGAAAATATGGATTTGAAACCATGTCTAGCTAAATGTGCTCACTCGGGTGTTAAAATGATAAAATTTGGTAGTATTTTGAGTATTTGTTGCATTTGTGCAAAAAGCAGCCAAAAATTGATATGCAGGCACAAGGTGTACTTGACTGAGTCTGTGCAATTCAAGCTAGTCAAAATCGATTGATGATTTTTCAGCTAACCAATGTGTGACCTTATTGTGATATTTGATAGCACACAAAGTGAGTTATGTCTAGGGATTTCATTGCTTGACCCTAAACATTAGGTGACACCTATGGGCCCGTTAGATAACGTTCCTGTTTCGTATTCCCTGTTTCCCGTTTCTCGTTTTCTATTTCTTGTTCCCTGTTTTTTTTAGAACAAGAAACATGAACATGTTTGATAACTACTCATGTTTCTTGTTTCTTGAAAAAAAAAATAAACAAAATAGAAACATCATCATGTTTTATAATTGTTTCTTTTTTCTATTTATGTTTTTTTTTTATAGTTTAAATAGAATTTAGTATACATAATATAAAAAAGATATAACATGCACAAAAAAAAAAAAAAAACTATCTAAAGTTTACATAATCGAATACAAATAAGTCTCGATGCAAAATTAAAAACAACCATAAAATTGTATTTATACTTCAAATGTTATCCAAATTTGATTTGATTTGGTATATGTTTTTGTGTGTTGACAAGGTAAGGAGACATTTATTTAAGAATAGGGAAGCGAGCCTCCAACACGCCAAAACTACGTTTGATAGCTCCAAAATAGAGCTATTATTTACTCCCTAATATTAGCTAAATACCCTGCTTAATGATGTTTAATTGCCTCCGTTGTAGGTGTTTCACGGTTAGGGAGCTCGAGGAGTCTAAGGACGTGTTTCGGTGCTAAGAAGACCATGTTAGAAGCTTCGGGAAGCAACCGAGCAAAGAAAAGGAGCTAAGGACCAAAGTTTCACTTTTGGTCTAGCGTCTCGACGCTGTCCCTAGTGTCTCGACGCTACTCCATCAGATTTTTAAGAAAAACCCGAGAGCAAGCGTCAAGACGCCGCTCAACGTTGTCCCAAAGTCTCGACGCTCCGAACGCGTGCGCGCTGGAGTTTGCGCTCGTAGCGTCGTGACGCTGCATGTAGCGTCTCGACGCTACGCCGAGTATAAAACCCATAACTTCCTATTTTTAGGTCATTCTTTCCTCTTCCCCCTCTTCTCATTTACGATTTTCTCTCTAGTTTTTGGGGTTTTCTCCCTAATTTCTTGTATGAGAGCCCAAACTATTGTGGATTTGTATTGATTTTCATCACGAGCACCTAAGGTAAGTGCTCTAATCTGAGGTTAGCAATTTTATCTTGATGCTTAGTGAGGGTTATGTTAATTTCTAGCTTAGAATTGATTATCTTTTGCATCTTCTACCTGTATTAAGAACGAATAACATGCATTTCTAATTAGGAGTGACGCCCATAATTGTTACGCATGTTAGTGTGTTAGCGTTAATTCCTGATAAGTTTTAATGCAAGTAGCGAGGGTCTAATCATGACTAATTAACTCGAGCCTATGTGACAGGTGGGGGTATGAGTTAGTTATTCGCTTCATGGTGGGCTCAAGGTTAGGAGAGAAATCAAATTAATCTTAGGATTAATTCGTCGCGATGTTACCCGTTACTGTTCGTTAATTGATTTAGGAGTTATCAACCTAGATTAATTAATGAGCAAGTCTAATTAGAATTGCACTTGTCTAATTAGTTAACTAGGATGTTTGTTACGGGTCGGGCAAACATTTCGTGTGCATTAGATAGAATAACTATGCATATTAGAATCTCCATGATCTAAGCGCATCAAGTAAATCCCGGGCACTCTGATAACTCCATTTTGGAGCTAATTATCACTCCCTAACTCTAGCTAAAAGTCGTGCTTAATTGATTAATTTATCTTGTTTATAGGGAAATTGCGGCATAGAGCTCATGGGGTCCAATGGACGCGTTTCGGGGCTAAGGAAGCTGTTTTAGCACTCCAGAATTGCATCGGGAGATGGGGAGGTTCATCAAGGAAGATTTGGAGAAAATTGCCATGCAAAGGCAATTTTCCAGCCCGAAACCCGAGAGCAAGCGTCTAGACGCTTGCTCAACGCTGCCTGGCGTCGGGACGCTCCGAAGAGGCGCGCACGCTGAGAATTATCGGGCAGCGTCGAGACGCTGACCTAGCGTCTCGACGCCATCGCGATGCGCGCGCTGGGATTTTTAGGTCGCAGCGTCGCGACGCTGGCCTAGCGTCTCGACGCTCCGACAAATTATAAAAGTTGTAAAGACGATTTTCAGCCATCTTCTCCGTTTTTCTCCGCTGTTTTTCCTCAGTAGTCCGCCATTGTTAGGCGTTTTTAAGCTTTTTATTTGTATTTTGCTTGGGATGATGGCCAAGGCTTCCATGGATGCTATTGTGGTGAATTTCTCCATGGTCGGCTAAGGTAAACGTGTAGGATTTGGGATTGATTAGGGATTTTTGCTAAGCCTTAAATGTTTTGATAATTATGCTTATTGGTTCTGTTTTGGCTTAATTTCTTGTATGCATTTATTGTTCTTGCTTAATCTATGCATGTGTTAAATTTCTAGACGGACAATATCGCTTTCTAGCATGTGTTATTGTTATAGACTAGTGATGCCGTGCCTCTCCTTGTCGACTTAGTAACACAGAACAATAGAACAAATCGAAGCATCGTGTTATTCATGTTAAATGTTGATTACTTTACGGTTGCCGGGTAGTCAGTTAGCATTTAAGATGTATAATCGAACGTTCGTCGTGGATAGCTAGTAACTGTTCGGGGTTAAATTGGGGTTGATCACTCTAATGCGATTGCGAACACTGTTTAGTTAGGATTGCGAATTCTAATTAATTAACATGAAGCCGGTTGCTTTATAGTTCCCGGGCAACCGTCCGCGTGCATGCCAATTCGTTATCCATACTTTAGAATTAAGTGATGAACATTAAAATGCTTAGCAAAATCCCGAAATCCCCCAAATCCAACACTTTTCAATCTCATTCGTATTTTTTCCGTTAGCGTTTTTCTCATACTTTGCATGATTAAAAACCCCCTGTTTTGTGACAAAACCTCTCAATCAATTTAATTGCAACTCAAGCAATTAATCCTCAATTTTATTCCCTCTTTGTGGTTCGACCCCGTTACCGCTAGCTGCAAAGCTAAACGCTACGGGTTTTATAAATTTATTTTGGCAAGCCTCGACAGCTTGAGATTGGAGTACCCCAAAAGTACGTCTACTAAAATTGGCGTCGTTGCCGTGGAGGGCAATTAAAAATTGAAATTATGTTTGATTTTGACTTAGGTTGATTGGTTGTTTTTCTGATTTGTTTGTGCATGTTTGAAATTTTTGTTGTTGTATGACCCGTTCTTCTAAGTTAAGTGGATTGCAGTTTATACCTGAAATAGACAGAGAAGAGCGGAGGTTAAGGAGAGAAGCCTGATAGCACTCCAAAAGTGCTAATATTTAGCTCCTAAGTCTTGCGAATTAAGTAATTAATTGTGCTTAATTGATATATTTTGTATAATTTAATTACTTAGGGGTAAATCGGACCATTGCATTAATTAAGAGTTTAAAAGAACGTTTATAGGATAATTTTGATTAATCGTTATGAGTGTTTATACTATGTATATTAATTAATCAAATGATATCTCAATTGTGATAAATGGTTTGGTTGTGCAAGAGGAATCTGGCAAGTCGATAGGCTTGAGTTCGAGTCCAAAGGAGGACAAAATTTCAATTATTTTTCTTAGGCACAGACCCAAGCGTCGAGACGCTGCCTGTAGGGTCTCGATGCTACGACGACTTCAATGCTGAAAAATTAGACTCCGACGATGATAAAAACCCATTTTTTCGATTTTTAGGTCATTCTCTTTAGCGTTTTCTCTCTAGAATTTTGGGGTTTTCTCCCATTTTCTTCTGTATCAAAGCAAAGACTTGGTTGGATTAGCTTGATTTTCATCCCGAGCAAGGTAAGTGCTCTAATTTGAGGTTAGAGGTTAAATTTGATGTGATTCACGAGGGTTTAATCTTTAATTTCGAGCTTAGCATGACTGATTGGGCATTTACTCTTTCTTGCTTAATCCATGACTGTGTTAGATTTCTAGACGGACAATCTCGTTTTCTAGCATGCTCTATTGTTATAGATTAACGATGCCGTGCCTCTCCTAATCGACTTAGTAACACAGAGGAGTAGAACAAATCGAAGTATCATATTAAACGTTGTGAATGTTGATTACTTCAGGGTTGCCGGGTAATCAATTAGCATTTAGGATGTTTAATTGAATGCTAGTTACTACTTTAGTTAATTTAGAACTGATCAATCCGAGTTAATTAATAGCTTCGTTTAATTAGAATTAAAAATTCTGATTAATATATATGTGGCCGGTTGCTTCGGGGTTGCCGGGCAACCGTTTATGTGTTTAATTATGCTTTTGCTAAGTATGTTTGAATCCCAATGAATCGAGTCGCATCAAGGTCAACCCCGACCCTTAAAATTAGGAGCACATGTAGTTAGTTTTAATTTTCCGTTAGCTACTTTATGCATGTTTTCCTTTAATTTTACCGTTAGCAAATCCCCTCTTTACTTTAATGTTTTACTTTATCATTTTATTTTATTGTTTTAGTTAATTAAAAAGAAAATAGAAATTAATTAGGAGAAAATAATTTAGGTTCCCTGCGGATCGACCCGACTACCACTAGCTGCAAAGCTCAGTTGTAGCGAAATTATAAATGTTATTTTGGCGGGACTCGACACCCCGAAATTTATAGGATATTCCAAAATCCTACTACCAAAGCCCGCGAGGTGCGAATGTTGTTTGACGAAGAAGGAGTTGATCTCTTCTTGCGCGAGGAGATGGCACAGGGAGATGTGCACAGGACATTGAAGCAGCTGGCAGCGCCAGATCTGAACCTGCAGCCGCTCTACATCACATACCCCGTGGTAGCAGGTAATTTTGAATTAAAGTCGGGTTTAATTCACCAATTGCCTTCTTTCCATGACAATGCAGGCGATGACGCAAACAAACACCTGATGGAATTCTACTGCGTTTGTTCGGGGACGAAGCCCCCAGGTGTCATGGAGGAGCAGTTGAATCTAAGGGCATTCCCCTTTACATTGAAGGACAAAGTCAAGGACTGGCTTTACTATTTGCCCTCCGGTTCGATCACGACGTGGCAAGAGATGAAGAGGGTGTTCCTGGAAAAATATTTTCCTGCCTCTCTTGCCACCACGCTGCGAAAGAGGATATACGGGATTACCCAAGACGTGGGTGAGTCCCTACACGAGTATTGGGAACGCTTCGGGCGCCTGTGCGCGAGCTTTCTGCATCATCAGATAGCCGACCAGCTTCCAATTCAGTATTTTTATGAGGGTATGACTCCTCATGATCGACAGATGATCGACGCAGCGAGTGGAGAGGCACTGATTGACATGACCCCAGTTGAGGCCAAGCAATTGATAAAAAATATGGCAGCCAATTCACAGCAGTTCGGTATTCGTGGAGCAGGACAAGTCCACCAGGTGAGCCAGATGAATGAAATGACTGAGATGAAGGCCCAGGTGGCCGAGATAGGGAATTTGTTGAAGAAATTTGTGGGAGGAAACTGTTACGTCTCCAAAAGTGCATATTTGAGGGACTTATTTGTTATAAAATTGTATGAACTCTTAAGCGTTTTTGTTAGAATTTAGTCTAAACATGTGATTATATATGAGAATTTATAGAATGAAGCTAAAACAAGACTTATGTGTAAAAGAAAGAAAAAAGAAACAAAAACGAAGCTAAAGAGTTGGAATTTTGTGTTGCGGAAACATTGCGGAAACATTGCTGTCTCCGCAATGTTTAGGTTGAAATCGTTAAGTTGTTCTAACTGTCTGCCATTTTGTTGCGATCTTTCAGCCGTCCAATTCATCTCCTGCTGCCACGTGGAAGGTCGTCGTTCAGAATTGATGGCTCTCCTTGACTGAAGAAGACCTGCACAACACTATAAAAAGAGGTCAAGGGGGAAGGAGAACAACAAGCTTGGAAGCGTAGAACTCCCATCTCAACGCAGTTTCTTCTTGTTTTCTCTCCCGGATGTTGGCGTGAAGGAGTCAGCTGTTGGCATCGATAATCTGAGAGGAAGAAGAGAAGATCCTTCTTCTCTTCTGATTGGATTCATCCCCAAACAAAGCTCACCTTCGCCCTTCATCCGAGGCGCTTGCGGCGAGGAGTTCACGCACACACTTTAAACTACTTTCTACTGCTTTTTGCCTTCTATTTTCTCTACTGCTTTCTGTCATTTACTTCTATTTGCTACTGCATTTCAATTCGTCTTCAATCGTTTAGTCTTTCCTGTTTTGTAATCGTTGCACATTAAGCTTTGAATCTTACGCAATAGAGGAATTATTCGACTACTTCGCAACTCTTTACTGCTCTCTTTCTTCTTTTGCTGTCATTTGAATTCTGTTAAGCATGTTTAAACAAGCAAGTCTGTCCAACTCCACATCATCCATGAGTAACTAAACCACACAAGAGTCTGCTAATGATGAATCTATAGGTAGAAATACGTGAATTCAGCATGTAGGATAGCTCGAATGCATTGAATGTATGTATGCTTCATCCTACGGGCAATTTCGATTGGCCATCCATTTTGTCCAAAGAACTCCTAACCTCTGGAAGGAGTAAGAGTTCAGAGTCGTCCATTCATGCTAGACTTTCATGGTATCCAGAAAACGACCTAGGAATAGGCGGTTTCCTAGCACAATTCATTAACTTGCTTATATAAATAAATGCTTAAGCCTTACTTGGATATGAGTGAACTAAAGGATCTAATGCATGTAATCGAGAGATGCATGAAAATGAAAATGAGTTAAATTGATGTATGATAAGTTGATCTACTGCTGAAGAATCGTATGAAAAAGCCTATAGAGGAGTCGTTAGTTGGCCTTGTTCCTCCATCTCACCCTTAAAACGTTGTTAGTACAATTGCTAGAAAATTGCTGTCTGCGCAATTTTCTTAGTTTAATTTTTGCCTTAGCCATTTTTTTCAGTTTTCTGTTTTGCGATTTTATTGCTAGATAATTGCTTTCTCCGCAATTCTTTTTCTTCTACATTCAAGTTAACCTCTTTACTTGTCTTTGTTTATGCTTGCATATCTTGCACTTTCTTTGTTAGTTAGGCACATCAATCCCAATTCTACCCCATCTAAATCACCTTTTCTAAGTTAGCATCTCACTTCGTTAGTAACTAAGAATAAATCTCTGTGGGAAATCGAATGAAAAAATACTTGTAGACACCGTATTTCGTCCGACCTTGTTTATCATCATTTTGGATTTTTCACATAATTTTACGTTTTTCGCTTATTTTTTAGTAATTTTTAGTTTTTCTTTAATTTCGCTTTTTCCGTCATTTTCGAAGTTTTCAAGAAAATCACCAAAAAATTGTTTTCCGTTAGTGGGTCGTTCGAAGCTTCCCTGGTGTTGTTTTAGGGTTTAACGCTTCGATCCAGGTTTCTCGCTGTGTTTCGTTTTGTAGATTTTTTAGTTTTGGGGTGTTTCATTTTTAGGGTTTCGTGTTTTATGTTTTAAGGGTTAGGTGTTTCGGTTTTCAAGATTCAATTTTAGGGTTGTTTTAGGGTGTTTGGTTTAGTGCTTGGTCTAGTGCTTCGTTAGTGTTTCGGTTTAGTGCCTCGGTTCGGTTCTTGGATTTGTAGGTCATGAAATTTAAAGAAAAAAACCAAACCAAGACCCATTTGTGACCTAATGCTCCCTATAAATAGAAAGAAAAAAAAAAGTGAAAAAAGATGGGAGGAGAATAGGACAAATTTTGGGTGGATCCCAAAGCTCAATAAAGAAATCATTTTCATTTCTCTCCATTCTCTCTCCTACTATTCATTCATCTTCTTCCCCATTCCATCTCCTCCATCAAATCCGGCCACCATCCAACTTCACCACGGACGGCGGAGCTCCGGCAATACCACGGCGGGCTCGCGGCGGAGAGCCACCGCGCACGGCGGCGCGGGGTAAGGTTTCACGGCGGCGTGCGTCTCCTTCAGCTCAACCACGGCGGATCTCCACCCCAGACGCCGGCGAAGCTTCGAGCTTCATTTTCAACCCGACGGCGAGATTTACGGCGGAGCTTCTCCTTCTTCACAAACCAACCCCGAAACCATCTTCAACCTCCTCGAACCGGCGGCGGAGTTCCCAGCTGCGGAGCTTCACCATCTCCGGACCTGCGGCGGCGCAGCTCGAATCAGCGGCGGCGAAGCTCGAACCCCACAACCAGACGGCGGCGAACCAGCGGCGACCTTGCGGAGCTTCTTCTTCCTCAAACCCAGACCGCAGTTGAACTCTTTACCACGAACCAGGCGGCGACGCAGCTTCAACAACCCAGATCTTCGCTTCCCTCAATCGACGGTGGTGAGGATTCCTCAGATCTGCAAACCACGACGACGACCGACGAGCTCGAACCTGCAAAGAAGACCCAGACGGCGGCGTACGAGTGCAGATCTTCAAGGGGAAGTCGCAGACGACTACGCCGGCGAACTTGAAGCTCAGACGACGACGGCGGAGTTCTAGCTGCTCACAACAGCATTCATCTCCTCCATTCCAACGACGGACATCAGGCGTTCTTCTTTTTCGCAACCTCCAGTGGGTCTTCGGCGCTGAAGCTGCAAACGACGGCGGCGACAATCTTCGTCTTCTCCGGTGATGCAAGCTTCAACGGCGGCAACCTCGGCTCCGACGATGGTGCTGCGTCAGGAAGAAGACCAGGCGGCTGCGTGGGTAATGTGGGTTTCTTTAGTAAAATTACCATAATGCCCCTGTCCTTATTTATTTAATTTTTGGTTGATCTGTTTCATGCTCATATATACCTCTGCATATTCAGTATATACCCTACTTGCTGTACCTTGACTATATCGCATGTGTTTACTGTATGGGGTCAATATTGCTACTATCTTGATAAGTGTGCTGTGTATCTGAGTATATTGGAGTAGTCGGGATGTTGTTGCATTGTTTGAAGTTCATATATCCCTACCGTTGGCATGATATATACCCCTGTTTATATGCATATATCCCCACTGTTTGCATGATATATACCCCTGTTTATATGCATATATCCCCACTGTTTGCATGATATATACCCCTGTTTATATGCATATATCCCCACTGTTTGCATGATATATACCCCTATTTGAACACATATATACCCCTTCATGTTCGATATATACCTTGATATGCTTTTCTGTTTATATACCTAGGTTATATCGCATAGGCCTGCTGGTTTATTTAGTTTCAGTTTTTAATTTTTAAGTGTGTTTTCGGGTTTAGTTATATTAGCTTGCGCGTTTATTTAATTATCGCTTTTTTTTTGTTATTTTCTTTTTCGTTGGTTTGTGCGCAGTATTTTAATACTAATTTGTAAACCCCGGGAGAGATGAAGGACTGTTCCTTTCATCTCTAGGGTACTTCAATTTTAATTTGCAACCCTGGGAGAGATGAAGGACTGTTCCTTTCATCTCTAGGGTACTTCAATTTTAATTTGCAACCCCGGGAGAGATGAAGGACTGTTCCTTTCATCTCGAAGGTATTTTAATTTTAATGAAATCCCGAGATAAATAGGGTTTCCCTATTTTTGAGGATTTATAGTTACCGCCATTATGCGCTAATTACAAGAACGCCTTTGTTTTAAAAATGGGTTTTCATTTGATTTTAAAATTGAGCTTTTGAATTGATTTTTGATTTACCATTTAAAAATAAAAGATTGTTATTTCAAATCATGTTTTAAATTAAATTTAAAAAAATGGTTTGTTTTTCAAAGCAAAAATTGTTTTAATTTTAATTCAAATTTTAAAAGAAAGAGGTTTTCCTTTGATTTTAAAATTAAGTTTTAAAATTGAATTTTCGATTTATTTTGATTTCAAAACAAAAGATTTTTATTTCAAATCAAGTTTAAATTAAATTTCGAAATTGTTTATTTTCAAAGCAAAAATGTTTTAATTTTAATTCAAGTTTTAATCAGATTTTAAATTGAATTTGAAACAAAACGATTTTATTAAATTATTTTAAAGTTCTTGTTTGTCGTATGATCTCGGTATCGGGATCAAAGCGATTAATGGCGAAATTAACAATCTCACTCACAAAATCAAAACCCTACTTTATTTTAAAGATAAGGTGTGATTAGTTGAGACATTGCATTAATTTTAATTGTTTATTTTATTTGTTAAGGACCGTTTGAAATTAGCTAGATAATTAGGATAAAATGTTTTGGCTACCGTTTTAAACGGGATGTTGTAGGGTGCTAGCACCTTCCCTACACTCAACCGACCCCCGAACCTCGTTTTTTTTACTTCGTAGACCGTGTTTTTAAGGTGACCAATCACACCCGAAATGATTGGTGGCGACTCCATTTTTTGTGAAAACCCCTGTTTAACAGAAGGTTGTCGGCCGCTCCGCGTCGCAAAAACGTTGCGACAGCATGGCGACTCCACTGGGGACATTTTTTTAGTGGGTCTAGGTCATTCCATTTTATCTTGCATTTATCCTGTTTTCTTTTTGGTCCTTGTTTGTTTTATTTATTTATTGATTTATATTGTCTTAATTAGCTTGCTTTATCGTAATTATTTTTTGCATGATCATGCATTTCGCACACACAATCACGAGCCTCCTACCCGGGCTCTACCATTTAGGATTAGAATCGGAGATAGAGTAGTGTGACCTTCGTGGAACTTCGGTTCTCGTGCAGGTGCATGAAATTCTCCACTCGAGCTATCCGCGCTGTTTAATCAGTTGGAAAACTCGGGGACCGTTTTCTTCTAGGATTGTTTAGAACCTAAATCACACTCATGTGCATCCTAGAGCCGATCTTCGTTTATTTATCTTTATGTTTTGTGTTGCTTCTCTCATGCATATTCATTTTTTGTCGGGTTTTATTTCTGTTGTTCTCGCAATTTACTGTTTATTGCATTATCATGCATTTCACACACGTTCACGAGTCTCCTACCCGAGCTCTACCTCTTAGGATTAGAATTGAGAATCGAGTAATGTCGACCTTCAAGGGGATATAATTGCCCCTGTATGGCGCACGAAAGATTCTCGCTCAGATTAATTCGTTAGCTAATCTTTAGCTTTCAAATTAATTTGGGGGCCTTTATCCTTATGTTTAGAATCCTACCCTCACATCATGTTTATTATTTTCGTTGTTATACATTGTTTTAATTTAAATTGTTTGCATTATCATGCATTTCACACACTCGTTCACGAGCCTCCGACCCGGGCTCTACCATTTAGGATTAGAATCGGAGATAGAGTAGTGTGACCTTCGTGGAACTTCGGTTCTCGTGCAGGCGCATGAAATTCTCCACTTGAGCTATCCGCGCTGTTTGATCAGTTGGAAAGCTCGGGGACCGTTTTCTTTTAGGATTGTTTAGAACCCAAATTACACTCATGTGTATCCTAGAGCCGATCGATGTTTAATATCTTTATGTTTTGTGTCGGGTTATTTCTGTCGTTCTCGCAATTTACTGTTTTTGCATGATCATGCATTTCGCACACACAACCACAAGCTTCCTACCCGGGCTCTACCATTTAGGATTAGAATCGGAGATAGAGTAGTGTGACCTTCGTGGAACTTCGGTTCTCGTGCAGGCACATGAAATTCTCCACTCGAATTATCCACGTTGTTTAATCAGTTTGAAAGCTCGGGGACCGTTTTTCTAGGATTGTTTAGAACCTAAATCACACTCATACACATCATAGGGCTAACCGTTTATTTTTTTTAAACTCTGAATTTTAGAATACACTTACTTTGTCGCATGTTTGATTCTCGCGCTTGTATCATATTGCTTGTTTCATTCACGTTGCGTGTGTTGTTTTCATTATGTGTTTTCATTTTGATTTTTACAAAAAAATTATCGAGTCGTCCCCCTGAGGTTTAGAACAGATAATCGAGTAATGTCGATTTCAAAGGGACATTATCGCCCTTGTATGACGCACGAAAGATTCACGTTCAAATTAATTCGTTTGCTAATTTTTAGCATTCAATTATAATTGGGGACCTCTTTGTTTAGGTTTAGAATGAAGAGTCGAGTAATGTCGACCTACGGGAGGATGTAACCTGCCCCGTAAAGGCGCACGAAAAGTCTTCGTTCATTTTTTTTTCGTTTTCAGAAAATTTTCCTTTTGTGAATATTTGTTTTACATACGTCATTTTTTTTTTTTAAAAAAAAATCAAAATAAAAAAACAAAAAAATTATTTGTATTTTGACACCTTAGAATTTAAGAATCATGCATTTTTTCACGAGTCATCGCGTTCTCGTCCAAATAAAGTCTTTCGTTAAAAAAAAAAAGAGGTCATTGCATTTCCTTCCTAAGAGCGGTTAAGGTTAGACATGCATAAAAAAAATTCGTCAATTGCATATCATCATGCATATATAGAAAAAAAATCATGCATCACGGGCATTATCCCAATTGCATAGTGTCGTCTCGCATCATTCATAATAAAATGTGCATTCATACATGTTAAAAATCATTTTGCATAAAAAAAATGCTCATGCATAAAATCATAGAAAAATCATTCAATTCTTACATTTTTGCATGTAAAAAAATCATCTCATATTGCATGGTGTCATGTCACACGTGCACACATAATAAAAGCAATTCATGCATGTTGCATGTAAAATAATCATTTCACATTGCATGGTGTCATTTCACACGTGCACGGTAATAAAAGCATCTTCTCATGCATTTTGCATGTCAAAAAATCATCTCATATTGCATTATGTCATTTCACACGTGCACGTGTAATAAAAACATAAATTCATGCATTTCGCATGTCAAAAAAATCATCTCATTTTGCATGTCGTTTGATCATTTGTTTATCATTCCATTGCATGTCATCATGCATATTAAAAAAAAACAAATAATGTCAATGCATCATAAATTCATTCTGAATGTCGTTTAATCATTTGTTCATCATTTCATTACATATCATCATGCATATTAAAAAAACAAATAATGTCAATGCATCATAAATTCATTCTGAATGTCGTTTGATCATTTGTTCATCATTCCATTGCATATCATCATGCATATTAAAAAAAAAAACAAATAATGTCAATGCATCATAAATTCATTCTGAATGTCGTTTGATCATTTGTTTATCATTCAATCGCATATCATCATGCATAATAAAAAATGTCCATTCATCATACATGTCGAATTAGCATTCAGTTGCATATCATCATGCATTCACAAAGAATGTCCATACATTGTTAATTCATTAAGCATGCGTCAAAGTTCATCGCATCATTGCATCATATCATGCATTCAATAGCTCATTTGCATGGCTATCTCTATCATTTAAAAAAAAAAAAGGTGTCTATGCATGTGTTTTCATTTTGCATGATTAAAAAAAAAAAACAAAATTATTAAATCACGTCATTACATCATGGAAGTTGTTCATACATTATTTCATTTATATGAAATGTCATAAATAAATACAAAAAACAAAAAAAATCATTTGTTGCATCATAGTGTTTCATCTCAAAATCATAATCAGTTGCATTACTGCATTCTGTATGTCAGGTCGTTCAAAATTTTGTTTGTTCATAATTGCATGTAACATTCATTTCATGCATCGTCTCATTTTGCATATAAAAAAAAAATCATGTTTTTCAATAATTGCATCTCGTGCATATTTTGAAATTAAAAAAACCATCACAAAAAAAAAAAAAAAAAAAAACCAAAAAGAGCAAATCAAAAGAATCTTTTGTGTGTTTACTTGATCATTCTTGTGACTGTTTTAATCGTTCTCATTGGTTGAAACCTTAGCGAGAATTAATAACAAGATCATGATGTTTCATCATTAAAAAAAAAAAAAAAAAAAAAAAATGGTTGCTTTCCCTGCTTTTCTCTGAGAAATTTGTCAAGTCTCGACCATTTCATTACTATTTCAAAATACTTCTCTTAAGCTTTTAAGCCAAACTTCATTTTCAAGAGGAGCGTTATTTTGACCTACATTATCTCTCATGTGCTAAAATTCATATCATCATACCCCACTGAGCAGTGTTTAAATTATCACACTGGGGCAAACCCATCTTGCAGCGAGAGTTCAAAATTACTCACTGTGAAACCTTGTACCTGCATGCCGCACATAATTTTGAGGCAATCTACTCAATTTGTAGATCCACCGCAAAATATCTGGTTAATTTCACCATCTACATTTATACGGTGTCTCTACAGTTTTCTACCCACCAAGCCTTTTGCTAAGCATGTCACACCCAATTATGTGGCGAACCTCTCAAAATTATCCACCGGACCAGGAGAGCTTCAGATTAATGAAATGGTGTTGAACATTTGTGATTTACTGCTTCATAATTAAGACTCGTAATTTCTCATGTACAACTATTTGAGCTTCATCTTTATAAATTCATTCTCCTTTTTCCTATTCCTTGATCTATCTCTTTCCTCGAGTAGAAATTGATTTCAATACTAAGGATGTTGGTTTTGAGAGCTAGAAAGGTAGTAACTTTGGAAATTATCTCAAGGTCTTAAATGAGTTTTTGCTCGGTGTTAACATCATCACAAGAAGCATGAATAAAGAAATGATAGGGAATGTGTGCTAAAGTGACATTAGAGTCTGGTTGCACCGAAAAAAAAAAAAAAAAAAAAAAAAGGATGATGCAATAAAAGCTACATCTTGAAGATGCTGAAAGGTCTCCGCGGTACATCAATAAGCTGGGGCAAAGCCTTCGCCTTTGCCACATCAGGATAAAGCCTATGACTGAGCCAAACTAGATCTCGTCTTCGCGACACTGGGGCAAAACCTATGCCTTTGCCACACGTTGGAGCATTATCATAGACGGGGGCAAAGCCTTCGTCTTTGCAGCACTAGGGCAAAGCCCACGTCTTTGCCACAATTAGAGCAAAGTCACCGTCTACAAGTTGTGACACGTTATTGCATCATGTCTCAAAAAAAAAAAAAAAAAAAAAAAAATGGTGGTGCAATCAATTGATCAAGGAGCTACATCTCACAAAGCTTGTTGGACATCAGCTAGACTGGGGAAAAGCCTTCGTCTTTGCAGCACTGGGGCAAAGCCCACGTCTTTGCCACAAATAGAGCGAAGTCACCGTCATCAAGTTGGGGCATTTTATTGCATCATTCCAAAAAAAAAAAAAAAAAAAAAAAAAGACTGGTGCAATCAGTAGATCAAGAGGTTACGTCTCGCCAAGCTAGGGGTATCTCAGTCACACATCATCAATACTGGGGCAAAGCCTATGCCTTTGCCACGCGACGTATCGACATCTGCAAAACTGGGGCAAAGCCTACGCCTTTGCCACGCTGGGCCAAACATCATAAAAAAAATATCGAGCTTACTCAAAGAAAAGCGAGAATTTCTCAAGAAGCTATTTCTAACTCTCAAAATCCTTGTCCGAGGAAATGGAGTCATATCACTCATCTTTCCTTCTAATCAATTTTCAATGTCTCAGTCAAATGTGAAAAGACATTTTCAATCTCTTATTGTCCAAGAGATCTACTGAAAGCATGCGATTACTACATCTTTCTTCGCATTTCTTCCTGCATTTGCGCCAAAAAATTTCAATATTGACTGACTGTCATCTCGTATTTCAAATCTAAATTCACTGTCTTGTACTCCAACATTCTTGTTCATTACAAGGTTAAGTTATGAAGCAGTTTAATCAGAAGATGTTCAACATTATCATTGCTTTTGATAAGTTCTCTAACCTAACACATGAGAATTTACCCAACAGCCCACAATGTCCAAAATGGTCGAGTAATCTAAGAACTGACACATTTAATTTCTCTCAGGTGAAAGCATTACAAAAAAAAAAAAAAAAAAAAAAAAAAAAAAGAAAAAAAAAAATCCTGATGATGACACCATTATTTTCATTTGATTCTCCGCTAAGTATTGGCTGATAAGATCAATAGACTTAAGCAAGGGTGATCATTTCAATAATACAAAAGTCATTTTTGATTAAGCATTTGTTTTCACAAATCATGCATTCCATCATGTAAGTTGATATCATTATCATTTCCAAACAAAAAAAAAACAAAAAAACATTTTCACATATTAGGGCTAGTTGGTAGATCATATGATTCGTGCATACACGTGACATTCAATCGTTCATCTACCCTTAGCATGTTGCATTCATGACATCCATTACCCTCAACATATTATGCACGCATGTTGCATTCAACCATCCCATGACATTCGCCATTCTACTCTCGCATGCTCATGCATACATGCTACATTTATGACGTTTCGTTAATGCACATGCATACATGTTGCATTCATGACATTATTCTATCATTAGGATGCATGTGCATCAGTATCATGCATACATACTGCATCCATGACATTCGTCATTCTACTCCTAGCATGCTCATGCATACGTGCTACAACTATGACATTTTGTTAATGCACATGCATACAGGTTGCATTTATGACATCCATTATCTTTAACATATTATGCACACATGTTGCATTCATAAACAATCATCTTCTACCATTAGCATGCATATGCATCATTGCGTCATGCTTTCAAAGTCAAATCCATTGGTCAAGCCAAACGAATCAAGACATATTTTCACAAAATTGTCAAATGCATTGCCATTTCCCAAAATTAATGAACATTGCTTCATCTTTGCCATTGCACATCAACGCATACACTCATGTTTTGCGCGACAGTCGAGTCACATTTTGCAACTCGCATTGACATCATCATATTCTCATTTGAGGGTCAGTTTCATCAGTTCAAAAAAAAAAGCAAAAAAATCATGCATTTAGGAATTCTTCATATCCATGAGAGTTTCTAATGCTTTCCAAAGAGTCTTTTTTAAGTTCTTGTTCGGCAACTAAGTTTTGAAATAAAAACCGTTGTCTTTTGTTTTGCAGCTAAGTTTTGAAATAAAAACCGCTGTCTTTTGTTCGGCAACTAAGTTTTGAAATAAAAACCGCTGTCTTCTGTTTTGCAACTAAGTTTTGAAATAAAAACCGCTGTCTTTTGTTCGACAACTAAGTTTTGAAATAAAAACCGTTGTCTTTTGTTTTGCAGCTAAGTTTTGAAATAAAAACCGCTGTCTTTTGTTCGGCAACTAAGTTTTGAAATAAAAACCGTTGTCTTTTGTTTTGCAGCTAAGTTTTGAAATAAAAACCGCTGTGTTTAGTTGGCAACTAAGTTTTGAAATAAAAACCGTTGTCTTTTGTTTTGCAGCTAAGTTTTGAAATAAAAACCGCTGTCTTTTGTGTCGGCAACTAAGTTTTGAAATAAAAACCGTTGTCTTTTGATTTTGCAGCTAAGTTTTGAAATAAAAACCGCTGTGTTTTGTTGGCAACTAAGTTTTGAAATAAAAACCGTTGTCTTTTGCTTTGCAGCTAAGTTTTGAAATAAAAACCGCTGTCTTTTGTGTCGGCAACTAAGTTTTGAAATAAAAACCGTTGTCTTTTGTTTTGCAGCTAAGTTTTGAAATAAAAACCGCTGTGTTTTGTTGGCAACTAAGTTTTGAAATAAAAACCGTTGTCTTTTGCTTTGCAGCTAAGTTTTGAAATAAAAACCGTTGTCTTTTGTTTTGCAGCTAAGTTTTGAAATAAAAACCGCTGTCTTTTGTTCGACAACTAAGTTTTAAAATAAAAACCGTTGTCTTTTGTTTTGCAGCTAAGTTTTGAAATAAAAACCGTTGTCTTTTGTTCGACAACTAAGTTTTGAAATAAAAACCGTTGTCTTTTGTTTTGCAGCTAAGTTTTGAAATAAAAATCGCTGTCTTTTGTGTCGGCAACTAAGTTTTGAAATAAAAACCGTTGTCTTTTGATTTTGCAGCTAAGTTTTGAAATAAAAACCGCTGTGTTTAGTTGGCAACTAAGTTTTGAAATAAAAACCGTTGTCTTTTGTTTTGCAGCTAAGTTTTGAAATAAAAACCGCTGTCTTTTGTGTCGGCAACTAAGTTTTGAAATAAAAACCGTTGTCTTTTGGTTTTGGAGCTAAGTTTTGAAATAAAAACCGCTGTGTTTTGTTGGCAACTAAGTTTTGAAATAAAAACCGTTGTCTTTTGCTTTGCAGCTAAGTTTTGAAATAAAAACCGCTGTCTTTTGTGTCGACAACTAAGTTTTGAAATAAAAACCGTTGTCTTTTGGTTTTGCAGCTAAGTTTTGAAATAAAAACCGCTGTGTTTTGTTGGCAACTAAGTTTTGAAATAAAAACCGTTGTCTTTTGCTTTGCAGCTAAGTTTTGAAATAAAAATCGTTGTCTTTTGTGTCGGCAACTAAGTTTTGAAATAAAAACCGTTGTCTTTTGTTTTGCAGCTAAGTTTTGAAATAAAAACCGCTGTGTTTTGTTGGCAACTAAGTTTTGAAATAAAAACCGTTGTCTTTTGTTTTGCAGCTAAGTTTTGAAATAAAAACCGCTGTGTTTAGTTCGCAACTAAGTTTTGAAATAAAAACCGTTGTCTTTTGTTTTGCATCTAAGTTTTGAAATAAAAACCGCTGTGTTTTGTTGGCAACTAAGTTTTGAAATAAAAACCGTTGTCTTTTGTTTTGCAGCTAAGTTTTGAAATAAAAACCGCTGTGTTTAGTTGGCAACTATGTTTTGAAATAAAAACCGTTGTCTTTTGTTTTGCAGCTAAGTTTTGAAATAAAAATCGCTGTCTTTTGTGTCGGCAACTAAGTTTTGAAATAAAAATCGTTGTCTTTTGTTTTGCAGCTAAGTTTTGAAATAAAAACCGCTGTGTTTAGTTGGCAACTAAGATTTGAAATAAAAACCGTTGTCTTTTGTTTTGCAGCTAAGTTTTGAAATAAAAACCGCTGTGTTTAGTTCACAACTAAGTTTTGAAATAAAAACCGTTGTCTTTTGTTTTGCATCTAAGTTTTGAAATAAAAACCGCTGTGTTTAGTTGGCAACTAAGTTTTGAAATAAAAACCGTTGTCTTTTGTTTTGCAGCTAAGTTTTGAAATAAAAACCGCTGTCTTTTGTGTCGGCAACTAAGTTTTGAAATAAAAACCGTTGTCTTTTGTTTTGCAGCTAAGTTTTGAAATAAAAACCGCTGTCTTTTATGTCGGCAACTAAGTTTTGAAATAAAAACCGTTGTCTTTTGTTTTGCAGCTAAGTTTTGAAATAAAAACCGCTGTATTTTGTTCGGCAACTAAGTTTTGAAATAAAAACCGTTGTCCCACACGCACACACACACACAAAAACTCTCACTCATCTCATTCTGCTTTTAAATTTCTGTTGGTTAAATCGAACCCTATGTCTGTGGTTCCGTCCCGGTAGCTGGTCGAAGCCTGGCAAAATCAGGTCCGTTTAAATTCCTGTTGGTTAAATCGAACCCTATGTCTGCGGGTAAGTCCCGGTAGCTGGTCGAAGCCTGGCAAAACCAGGTCCGTTTAAATTCCTGTTGGTTAAATCGAACCCTATGTCTGCGGGTAAGTCCCGGTAGCTGGTCGAAGCCTGGCAAAACCAGGTGCGTTTAAATTCCTGTTGGTTAAATCGAACCCTATGTCTGTGGTTCCGTCCCGATAGCTGGTCGAAGCCTGGCAAAACCAGGTCCGTTTAAATTCCTGTTGGTTAAATCGAACCCTATGTCTGTGGTTCCGTCCCGATAGCTGGTCGAAGCCTGGCAAAACCAGGTCCGTTTAAATTCCTGTTGGTTAAATCGAACCCTATGTCTGTGGTTCCGTCCCGATAGCTGGTCGAAGCCTGGCAAAACCAGGTCCGTTTAAATTCCTGTTGGTTAAATCGAACCCTATGTCTGCGGGTAAGTCCCGGTAGCTGTTCGAAGCCTGGCAAAACCAGGTTCGTTTAAATTCCTGTTGGTTAAATCGAACTCTATGTCTGCGGGTAAGTCCCGGTAGCTGTTCGAAGCCTGGCAAAACCAGGTCCGTTTAAATTCCTGTTGGTTAAATCGAACCCTATGTCTGCGGGTAAGTCCCGGTAGCGGTCGAAGCCTGCTCAACCCAGGTCCACGTTGTTGTTGTTGATAAACAATTGTGGCCGCCCAAATACTTTGTCTTTATCATTTGTCTACCCTTTCAATTCTTCAAGGATATACAAAGGGGGGCAAGCTGTAGACACCGTATTTCGTCCGGCCTTGTTTATCATCATTTTGGATTTTTCACATAATTTTACGTTTTTCGCTTATTTTTTAGTAATTTTTAGTTTTTCTTTAATTTCGCTTTTTCCGTCATTTTCGAAGTTTTCAAGAAAATCACCAAAAAATTGTTTTCCGTTAGTGGGTCGTTCGAAGCTTCCCTGGTGTTGTTTTAGGGTTTAACGCTTCGATCCCGGTTTCTCGCTGTGTTTCGTTTTGTAGATTTTTTAGTTTTGGGGTGTTTCATTTTTAGGGTTTCGTGTTTTATGTTTTAAGGGTTAGGTGTTTCGGTTTTCAAGATTCAATTTTAGGGTTGTTTTAGGGTGTTTGGTTTAGTGCTTGGTCTAGTGCTTCGTTAGTGTTTCGGTTTAGTGCCTCGGTTCGGTTCTTGGATTTGTAGGTCATGAAATTTAAAGAAAAAAACCAAACCAAGACCCATTTGTGACCTAATGCTCCCTATAAATAGAAAGAAAAAAAAAAAGTGAAAAAAGATGGGAGGAGAATAGGACAAATTTTGGGTGGATCCCAAAGCTCAATAAAGAAATCATTTTCATTTCTCTCCATTCTCTCTCCTACTATTCATTCATCTTCTTCCCCATTCCATCTCCTCCATCAAATCCGGCCACCATCCAACTTCACCACGGACGACGGAGCTCCGGCAATACCACGGCGGGCTCGCGGCGGAGAGCCACCGCGCACGGCGGCGCGGGGTAAGGTTTCACGGCGGCGTGCGTCTCCTTCAGCTCAACCACGGCGGATCTCCACCCCAGACGCCGGCGAAGCTTCGAGCTTCATTTTCAACCCGACGGCGAGATTTACGGCGGAGCTTCTCCTTCTTCACAAACCAACGCCGAAACCATCTTCAACCTCCTCGAACCGGCGGCGGAGTTCCCAGCTGCGGAGCTTCACCATCTCCGGACCTGCGGCGGCGCAGCTCGAATCAGCGGCGGCGAAGCTCGAACCCCACAACCAGACGGCGGCGAACCAGCGGCGACCTTGCGGAGCTTCTTCTTCCTCGAACCCAGACCGCAGTTGAACTCTTTACCACGAACCAGGCGGCGGCGCAGCTTCAACAACCCAGATCTTCGCTTCCCTCAATCGACGGTGGTGAGGATTCCTCAGATCTGCAAACCACGACGACGGCCGACGAGCTCGAACCTGCAAAGAAGACCCAGACGGCGGCGTACGAGTGCAGATCTTCAAGGGGAAGTCGCAGACGACTACGCCGGCGAACTTGAAGCTCAGACGACGACGGCGGAGTTCTAGCTGCTCACAACAGCATTCATCTCCTCCATTCCAACGACGGACATCAGGCGTTCTTCTTCTTCGCAACCTCCAGTGGGTCTTCGGCGCTGAAGCTGCAAACGACGGCGGCGACAATCTTCGTCTTCTCCGGCGATGCAAGCTTCAACGGCGGCAACCTCGACTCCGACGATGGTGCTGCGTCAGGAAGAAGACCAGGAGGCTGCGTGGGTAATGTGGGTTTCTTTAGTAAAATTACCATAATGCCCCTGTCCTTATTTATTTAATTTTTGGTTGATCTGTTTCATGCCCATATATACCTCTGCATATTCAGTATATACCCTACTTGCTGTACCTTGACTATATCGCATGTGTTTACTGTATGGGGTCAATATTGCTACTATCTTGATAAGTGTGCTGTGTATCTGAGTATATTGGAGTAGTCGGGATGTTGTTGCATTGTTTGAAGTTCATATATCCCTACCGTTGGCATGATATATACCCCTGTTTATATGCATATATCCCCACAATTTGCATGATATATACCCCTGTTTATATGCATATATCCCCACTGTTTGCATGATATATACCCCTGTTTATATGCATATATCCCCACTGTTTGCATGATATATACCCCTATTTGAACACATATATACCCCTTCATGTTCGATATATACCTTGATATGCTTTTCTGTTTATATACCTAGGTTATATCGCATAGGCCTGCTGGTTTATTTAGTTTCAGTTTTTAATTTTTAAGTGTGTTTTCGGGTTTAGTTATATTAGCTTGCGCGTTTATTTAATTATCGCTTTTTTTTTTGTTATTTTCTTTTTCGTTGGTTTGTGCGCAGTATTTTAATACTAATTTGTAAACCCCGGGAGAGATGAAAGACTGTTCCTTTCATCTCTAGGGTACTTCAATTTTAATTTGCAACCCCGGGAGAGATGAAGGACTGTTCCTTTCATCTCGAAGGTATTTTAATTTTAATGAAATCCCGAGATAAATAGGGTTTCCCTATTTTTGAGGATTTATAGTTACCGCCATTATGCGCTAATTACAAGAACGCCTTTGTTTTAAAAATGGGTTTTCATTTGATTTTAAAATTGAGCTTTTTAATTGATTTTTGATTTACCATTTAAAAATAAAAGATTGTTATTTCAAATCATGTTTTAAATTAAATTTAAAAAAATGGTTTGTTTTTCAAAGCAAAAATTGTTTTAATTTTAATTCAAATTTTAAAAGAAAGAGGTTTTCCTTTGATTTTAAAATTAAGTTTTAAAATTGAATTTTCGATTTATTTTGATTTCAAAACAAAGGATTTTTATTTCAAATCAAGTTTAAATTAAATTTCGAAATTGTTTATTTTCAAAGCAAAAATGTTTTAATTTTAATTCAAGTTTTAATCAGATTTTAAATTGAATTTAAACAAAACGATTTTATTAAATTATTTTAAAGTTCTTGTTTGTCGTATGATCTCGGTATCGGGATCAAAGCGATTAATGGCGAAATTAACAATCTCACTCACAAAATCAAAACCCTACTTTATTTTAAAGATAAGGTGTGATTAGTTGAGACATTGCATTAATTTTAATTGTTTATTTTATTTGTTAAGGACCGTTTGAAATTAGCTAGATAATTAGGATAAAATGTTTTGGCTACCGTTTTAAACGGGATGTTGTAGGGTGCTAGCACCTTCCCTACACTCAACCGACCCCCGAACCTCGTTTTTTTTACTTCGTAGACCGTGTTTTTAAGGTGACCAATCACACCCGAAATGATTGGTGGCGACTCCATTTTTTGTGAAAACCCCTGTTTAACAGAAGGTTGTCGGCCGCTCCGCGTCGCAAAAACGTTGCGACAATACTTATTACTTGCTACAAGACCATGTATGCTTGTATGTTCTGAGTGCTCTCACATTGCAATTTTATTTACACATTGAGAACGCAACAAGTTTTTGGCGCCGCTGCCGGGGATTTTGTTTAGTGAACACGAAGTTTGTTAATTTAGAAAGACCAAACTTAATTTCAATTGGAGCTAATCTTCTTTCATTTCTCTTACAGGTACTATCAAGCTAGTTTATGAATGAGTTTCCAAACCTCAACTCGCACAGAGAGAAACTTTGCAGGTGGAAAACGTATGTGTACGACAAAGTAAATGAATACGCTGCAGAACTTAATTGGAGGAAGAGTTTGCCCACAACAGTTTGAAGAATTTTATCAGCCATGTGCTTATTGTGGGGATAATCATAACTTGGAGAATTGCCCAACATTGAATTATCAAGAGAGGCAATATCAACAAAGCTATGACAACCATTATTCGTACATGTGTGAACATGATCAGTGGCAACTCTCAAATAATCCTTGGGAAGAGCATGTGCAAATTGCTCATTATGAAGAGTTCCCCCAACATGAAGACTATCAACATTATGCCCCAACTCCAAATGAAGAATTATCACCCACTTTGGAGGCGCTATGGATAGAATTCATGGAAAGGAATGATGCATCCATGAGGAGAATGGATGTGCAATTAGCTCAGCTCACAAATGACTTACAAGATCTACTTGCTATAGCAAAATCACCACCACCATGCCCTCAGATGTTCGATTTTTATGATGATGAATCCTTTGTTACCTTCGAATCTGAGAAGAGTGATCCAATGGAATATCCATATGAAATGGTGGAGTTGGTGAAAGTTGAGAAAAATGAAATTGTGCTGGATAAGGCCAAAGAGACTATTGCGCTGCTTGAGGAACAAGAATTTGAAATGTCTGATGTTGCAGCAAGCTTCCCCACCAATGAAAGAGTTAAGCCACCACCACCACAAATGCTCCAGCTGGAGGAGTTAGAAAGAGATGTGCCCGAAAAAGAAGTCCCATCTCATCAAAGCTATGTTGTAGCAAATGTTGTAGAAACAAAACCAACGCACAGAAAGTACAAACCTTGGGATGTTATAACATGCAGTCTCTTTGAAAGAATCAACGATTTCAAGGTGTGGCAGAATGTTCGACCCCGTCAATCAAGACTTAAGTATCTTAAAGGAGCAGAAGTGATGCCTCAAAACATTGAAGAATATCCATATGAGGCAGATTGACAAGGGAGATTTCTGATCCCTAAACTCTTAAATTAGGATTTTATCATGCTTTGCTTAGATTTCGTATGTTAGGAGTAGTTTATTTTGGGAATAAAATATTTATTATGTGCCAACAATCATAGTCGTTTAGTATGAATTGATGATGCACTGTGGGCATATAGAACTGCATATAAAACACCCTTAGGTATGTCTCCTTATAGGCTAGTGTATGGAAAAGCATGTCATCTTCCCCTCGAATTGGAAATCAAATTTGGCATGCGGGAACATTGCGTGACCGATGCGGGAACATTGCGGTCTCTGCAATTACATGAGTTAGATGAGCTAAGACATATGTCCTATGAAAATGCTAAAATGTATAAAGGAAAAAACTAAAGTTTGGCATGATAGTAGACTTAGGATCAAGGACTTTAAAAAGGGCCAGCATGTCTTATTATTCAACTCAAGGTTAAGGTTATTTCCAGGCAAACTTAAGTCCAGATGGTCAGGTCCTTTTGTGATAACTAACGTGTTTGTTCATGGTGCTATTGAGATTAGAAACCTACAGCACGGGCAGCCGTTTATGGTCAATGGTGCAAGGTTGAAGCACTACTATGAAGAGGGAGATGTGAAGACACTCTCGGCCTTCCTCCTATCTGAAGCTTGAGAAACAAATCGAGAGGGGATGAGTGACCACTGTGCTCATCCAAGAAGGCCATGCCTTAGTTTTTTTCTTTCGTATTTTCGGTTGGTGTTGTGTGTTTATTTTTAATTTTAATTACGGATTTTTGTTTTAATTAGGTGAATTTTAATGGGAGATCTTTAAGAGGAGATCAAGGAGATGAATCAAGGGGAAAAAATCCACGAAGAAAATTAGGATAAATCAAGGATTTGGTTGCTGAATCTTGCAACTTAAATCAAGAAATATCCCAACGGCTATGCGAATTTATTGCGAAGAAGTTGCTGAGTCCGCAACAGAAAAGAGCAATTGGGATACACTCGAGTACAAATAGACGTCATTTGGTCCCTGCCCTCTACGTTTTCTCAATCCGTTGGACCTCCAAAAATTCAATCTTCTTCTTCCTCTGCATCTCCTACCTTCAGATCCTCAAAGAACGACAATGGTATCTACACGAGCAGATCGATCCACATAAAAGAAGAAGTCGTCTGACGCATAAGAAGCTGCGAGAGAGGCGCTGCTTTCCTTAGCAGACGCCGATGCTGCGCAGCCCTCACGGCCTCCGAAGCTACCAGTGCGACGAAAGAAGTGGAAGGTGGTGACTGAGATACCTGCTGGTCCTTCTGAACCAGTCGGTACACCCAAGAAAAGGAAATGGCAAATCGCGACGGATGGCTCACCGATTAGGGTGAGAAAGACTCCCAGCGAGGAGAGCCTTGGGAGTGGCCGCCCATCCTATGAGACGGCCCAACAAAGCCCTGATCCTTCTCCCCAGACGCCGGATCCTGAAGCTCCATCTGAAGAGCACTAAGACTCGGTGCAAAGTGGCGAACCGGCGGAGGAAGAGGAGGTATTCTCCCCCTTAAGGGATGTCAGTCTTGACAGCCCTATAGAAGGGGGAAGCAAGGACTCCATGGATGAAACGTTGGGGGATTGCCTCCAACAAATAACCACCAGGGCTCGGCTAAGGAAGAAGGCCCCCAAGATTGTAAAGGCCAAGCGGCCAAAAGCTTCCAAACGAGCCAAGAAGAGGAAGAGGATGGAAGCTGAGTCCTCGTTGAAGAAGACGAAGATTGAGGCCGTTAAGGCGGCCAAAGAAAAGAAGGGCAAGAAGAAAATGTACCCCAAGGACGAGCCTCAAGCTGTGAGGTACGTCTCTGAGGCAGCAGAGGCCAAGGGCCTCGAATTGAGGAAAAGAGACCTCCTCCATGAGCGGGGATTTCTTGATGCGTTGGCAGACCTGCCGCAATTCTTGCGCGCAGGGATCACCAACCATGGCTGGGAAGAGCTGTGCAGACCGCCCATTCCCGCCTACTCAGACATGGTGTATGACTTCTACGCTAACCTTACACACCCCGAAGATGGTCTGTCCATGGTGAGGGGAATCGAGGTCGACTTCTCGGCCAAGGCGATCAATGAAGCTTATGCTCTCAAAGGGCATAAGTACACTGACTATGCGAGGATCGTCGAATCATCCTCTGCAGCTGTCTTGGAAGAAGCCCTGCAGATCATTGGCAAACCTGAGGCGGCCTGGACGGTTTCAAGGAATGGGAAGCACACAATGATGAGTGCCACCCTCAAAGATAAAGTAGTCGTCTGGTTCTCCTTCGTGCGCAGACGCATCTCCCTTGTGACCCACGAGACAACTATCAACCAGGGGCGATCACTGCTGCTGTATGCCATCATGAGGGGCCTCACCATAGACGTTGGGGAAGTCATCGCCGCCTCCGTCACCGACTGCTCAAAGAAAGGTAAGGGTCCTCTCTTTTTCCCAAACACCATTACTGAACTCTGTTTACGTGCAGAGGTGCCTATTGAGAGGAGAGAGAGGCAACTGGCTTACACTGGTCATCTGGAGCTGCCCACAATCTTGAGGATGCGAAGGAGGGGCAACATGGAATTTGAGATGGACGGCCTGACTGCTGCACAATCGCTGAACATGGCCTGCTTGATGGACCTGCAGCGCAAAATGGCTCAGTGGGCTGAGTATGCACAAGCAAAGGACAAAGATGTAGCTGACCAGCTGGGATGCATCTTCCCTGCCTTCCCCACTGACCTGTTGAAGCCATGGGCGCCTCCTAGAGAAAGGAGAAATGAGGATGAGGAGGATTGAATGCCAGCTTGAACGACATTCGAGGGAGTTTTCTGATCCCTCTTAGAAATAATAAAAAAAAACTGCTTTTCTGTGACTTGTGACCCCTATGATAATCAAATTCCTGATTTGTTTTAATTGTTCTTTTGTTTGTTTAGAATAGTTTAGTTAGTTTGATGGTTTCTGAGTAGTTAGCTTAGTTAGTTTACTTGTTTTGTGTAGTACGGATGTCTGAAAATCGCATGCTAGGAGCCTTGATCACTGCTCAATTTGCTCTGTGTGTTCATTTCGGAATTCTTGCTGAGTCCGCAATTTTTGTTAATTTTCGCATGCTTTTGAATGACTGTTGGATGGGCTGTTTCTGTTTAAATTTCGATATCTTGCTGCTTTATGAACTTCACTATGTTATCTATCTGCTGAGCATGCTGGACGAGTGTCTTAGTACACCTTTGGTAGTTTAAATTAGCTTCCTTTCTTGCTCAGCATGCACCTTCATAAGACCTTAACATGTTGTTTTTACAAAAGTTCTGCTGATGTGCTGTCTGTTTTAGGAAGGTCATTTTATGCCTAGGAGTTTTAAATTCTGCTTGTTTTGCCTTAGACTAGATGCTTCTAGGACAAGTTTGGGGGTGTGCCACCTCAGACTCTCATTGGGGACAATGAGGAGTTTAAGTTTGGGGGAGGCAACCTCTAGACCTAGGAACATTCATCTCTCCCTTTAGACATAAGCATTCTTCTTCTTTGAGAAAAAATGAAATGAGAAAAAAATGAAAAGAATAAAGAGTAGTGTCTCTCTAGAGGTTGCTGAATAATCAGTGCCATGTCTGTAACCCACAAGTGGCATTGCATCAAAAGGCAACCAAAGGAAGAGACCTGATAGCTCCATTTTGGAGCAATAATTACGTCTCTAATTCACGTTTATTATTGGCTTAATCTTGCTTTTATGTGATTATTGTAGGTGTTCTCGGTGATTCATTCTCGAGAGCGTTTCGGCGCTTTTCGGAGCTTAATATCGCAATTTAAAGGCCTAGGAACACTTCCGGGGAAGATCCATGCAAAGGCATGAAGGTTGAGCACTTTGGGGAAATTGAAGGCAGAAATCCATGCAAAACCCGAGAGCTAGCGTCGAGCGACAGCGTCGCGACGCTAGCTCGACGCCGCCCCAGCGTCGAGACGCTGCCAGAGCGTCTCGACGCTCCGAAGTCCCAAGCGCTGATTTGAAGAAAAACCCGAGAGCAAGCGTCGAGCGACAGCGTCTCGACGCTCGCTCGACGCCGCACAAGCGTCTCGACGCTGTGCGAGCGTCTCGACGCTCCGAAGTCAGAGGCGTTAAATTGAAAATCCACCCGAGAGCAAGCGTCGAGCGACAGCGTCTCGACGCTCGCTCGACGCCGCACAAGCGTCTCGACGCTCGCTCGACGCCGCACAAGCGTCGCGACGCTGTGCGAGCGTCTCGACGCCACCCCGACTGCGCGCGCGGATTATTTAGGGCGCAGCGTCGAGACGCTGCCCTAGCGTCTCGACGCTACGACGGACTACTTAATGTTTTTGTCCGATTTTAGCCGCCATTATCATCTTCTACCTAGAGCTCCGCGCCTGATTTGACGTTCCAGCAGCTGTTTTCACCATGGGAGGGGCTAGGAAGCTCGATTGGAAGCCGTCCCACACCACACAAGTCATGAGTGAGTAGATTTACCGTTTTTGGCTCGAGATTGTTAAGGAGAAATGTAGCTTGAACTCTTGGGGAGATTGTAGAATTTAAATTCTGATTTGGGTGAATTATTTAATGAATCGAGTTCTATTTCTTAGCTTAATATATATGAGCATGCTTGAATGATTAGGACTAGGCACCCTTGATTTTGAGCATGTTCATTAGTTAAAGGATCTGATGCCGTGCCTCTCTAATCCGCCAAGTAACAAGGATTAACGGCACCTTTGAGCGTATTGGCGTCCTTGCGCTCTTGGTGTTCGTTCTTCCCGAATTAGAATTCCAAATCGACATACTAATTTCGCGTCCAAATTAGATAGTTGTCACAGTTAGCTCGTTGCTATCGTTCGGTCTTGGGAGAGCGTTGGCCGCCAATGTCCGAACGATATGCTTGATTAGCATGATTAATTATGTCTAATTAATTCCATGGAGCATGTCTGAGTTATTAATTAATTTTAGGCAAGTTGTGTATTCGTTAAATTATTTAGCCATAATACTCGTCATTCTATGATCCAAGAGGCATGCTAGATTTACTCCCGATCGTCCCGAGTCGAAAATTCCGTTAGTTAAATTCTTACCGTTTGCATTGTTCCTTCTTAGTAATTCAAAAACCAACAAATCCCCCATATTTCATTTATTTTATTAGTTTGCAAATTTAATTAAGATTAAGTTAAGCTACCTTAATTCCCTGTGGATCGACCCCGTTGCCGCTACTCTACAAATAGTTTAGTGAATTCGGGCACTTATAAATTCATTTTGGCGGGTCTCGACAACCCGATGATTGGCGATAGTTCAATAATATCGTTACCAAAATTGGCGCCGTTGCCGGGGAGCTAAGTGTAATTCGGCCTAATTTAGATTTGATTTGTAGACTTTTAATTTTTACTTAAGAAATTTGTTTATTCTTTTATTATTTGCAATTTTTGATCTGTTTGTTTAAGTGTGCTAGAAGTGCTAAATTTTTTATTGAGAAAAATGGAGGTTGCCGATGAGGCTGGAGTCCCAAGAACACTCAGACAGTGGACATCGTTTGCTATGGGCCACCAACCTTCTTGTATTTCCTACCCGGAGATCTCAGGTGAGTTTGTGCTTAAATCGGGTTTAATTGACCATTTGCCCTCTTTTTGTGGTGAAGCAGATGAGGATCCTTATAAACATCTCAAGGCTTTTCAAATGACAAGTTCTGCGATGAAGCCAGGCGACATTACTGAAGATCAGCTCTATCTGAGAGCTTTTCCATTTACTTTGAGAGGTGAAGCTCGAGATTGGCTGCATTACTTACCATCGGGAACCATTTTCACTTGGGAGAAGTTGCAGAGTCTATTCTTGGAAAGGTATTTCCCAGCCTCAAAAGCCAGAGCTGTGAAAAAAGATATCCGCCATTTTGAGCAAGGAAAGGACGAGGCATTTCACGAATGCTGGGAGAGATTCATTAAACTCTGTGAGAAATGCCCGAACCACCTGATAGCAGAACCCGCGCTTATCGAATTCTTCTATGAAGGGTTGCTTCCGCATGACTGCCAGATGCTTGACGCATCGAGTGGAGGAGCCCTTTGGGAGAAGACACCTGCGGAAGCCAGACAGTTGATCTATAATATGGCTGAGAACCGTCGCCAATACGGAGGAAGGAACGAGTATGCTAAAATGTCTACCGACGTAGCAGAGCTCAAGGAACAAGTATCTCAGGTATTTGGTTTAATTCATACGATGCAAGAAAAATCATCTCAGGCTGTTTCTTCTATTTCAGGTCAAGCCATTGAAGGCATGTTCAAATCGCTTATGGAAGCTAGCAATGAGACCAGGTCGCAGATGAAATCTCTAAGAGATGAGTTCACGGAGGTGAAAGAAAGAATGAGTAAGATTGAATCCAAAGCGGAGAGCGTTAGTGCGATAAATCTCAGAAGTGGTAAAGAGATACCATCACGTAGCCATCCCGAGAGTCCTCCAAAAGATTCAGAGATATCTCCAGATAAGTGTTCTCAAGCACCCTCTGAAACTGTTGTAACTCCTCCTATTATTTCTATGAAGTCTTACACTCCCGTTGCTCCTTTTCCTAGTAGGCTAGCAAGGCCATCTAAGGAGGTCGACGACGCGGATGTTCTTGAGACACTGAGAAAAGTTGGGATCAATATACCGCTGCTTGATGCAATTCAGCAAATCCCAAGGTACGCTAAATTTCTTAAGGAGATGTGCACTATGAAGAGGAAGACCAAAAGTGCTGAGAGAGTCATGGTAAGCAAGAATGTTTCTGCCCTGATAACCCAAGGTATTCCAAGCAAATGCCAGGACCCAGGTATGTTCCTCTTGCCATGTACCATAGGGGATAGAGAAATCGAGCACGCTATGCTAGACTTAGGAGCCTCAATTAATGTTATGCCATACTCAGTCTATAAGAATCTCGGTTTAGAAGGTATGCAGGAAACTAGTATAATTATCCAGTTAGCTAATAGGTCTTCTATTCGTCCTCTAGGATTGATTGAGGATGTGTTGGTTAAAGTTAAGGATTTGATCTTCCCTGCTGATTTTTATGTGATAAAGATGGAAGAAAATACATCCACCACTTCAGTTTTACTTGGTAGACCATTCATGAAAACCGCTAAGACAAAAATTAATGTGCATGATGCTACCTTATCTGTTGAGTATGAAGGGGATGTGTTTGAATTTAATGTATTTGATGCCATGAAACAACATGCTGATGTGCATTCTGTCTGTAAAATTGATCTGATAGATACTTTAGAACAAGAAGAATGCATGACTGTTGTAGATGGGGATGACCCACTCGTTTTTACTGAAATTGTTGGAGAGAGTGAAAGTAGTATTCCTATATTGTCTGACTCATCTGAACAAGCTACTTTTGCTCTAGAGACATGTGAAAAGCCAACTAAAATGTTACCTTCTCTTTTGCAGGCTCCCAAGTTGGAATTAAAGGAGTTGCCGGGTCATCTCAAGTATGTATACTTGGGTGAGGTAGAGACACTCCCGGTAATTATCTCCAAGGAGCTTACATCGAAGCAAGAAGGCGAGTTGGTTGAAGTTTTGAAAAAGAACAAAAGAGCCATAGGATGGACGTTGGCAGATTTGCACGGGTTGAGTCCAGTGTTGTGCATGCACAAGATTCGGCTGGATGAGGGAGCAAAGCCATCCCGAGAGCCTCAGCGGAGACTGAACCCTGCAATGAAAGAGGTAGTGTTGTCTGAGATACACAAACTCCTGGATGCAGGTATTATCTTTCCCATTTCTGATAGCCAGTGGGTTAGCCCTATTCATGTTGTACCTAAAAAGACGGGCATAACTGTTATTAGGAATGATAAGGGGGAGTTAGTACCTAAGAGAGTGCAAAATGGGTGGAGAATGTGTATAGATTTTAGAAAACTGAATGATGTGACTAAGAAGGACCATTTTCCGATTCCCTTCATAGATCAAATGGTGGAGCGTTTAGCTGGGAAGCCATTCTTCTGTTTTCTAGATGGTTTTTCTGGGTTTTATCAAATTCCCATAGCCCAGGAAGACCAAGAAAAGACTACTTTTACCTATCCATTTGGAACTTACGCATATAGGAGAATGCCCTTTGGGCTTTGTAATGCTCCAGGAACTTTTCAGCGATGCATGATGAGCATATTTTCTGAATTTGTAGAAAAATGCATCGAAGTTTTTATGGATGATTTCACCGTATATGGAAGTTCATTAGAGGATTGCCTGTTTAACTTGTCTAGAGTCATGGAAAGATGCATCGAAACTAATCTTGTTTTAAATTTTGAAAAGTGTCATTTCATGGCCAGTCAGGGCATAGTATTGGGTCACGTTGTGTCGGTGTTGCGTGCTCAATGTGTTGAAATAATTAGGCAATAAGAGAGATAGAAGGAGCACTCAGAACATGCAAGCATACATGATCTTATAACAAGTAGTAAGTATTTTTTCATTCGTTTTCCCACAGAGATTTATTATAAGCTATTCATGAAGTGTAAAGTTAAGAAAGAAGGGGTGGATTTGATGGGGTAGAATTGGTTTTAAATTGTCTATTTCCTACTGAATATGTAGAGGGTAGCAACATAAACTAGAACAAGTCAAAGCTAAACTCAAATGAAAAGAGACGAGATCAATAAATGAAAAAGAAAACAGCTAAACAAAATTGTAAACTTAGCAGGATTGCGGAAACAGCAATTCTACCGCAATTGTCTTAACAGCGAAAGTGTGTAAAATGGAGAAACAAGGGCTACTAACGACTCCTCTATAGGCTTTTTCTCACGATTCTCAAGCATTGGGTCAACTCTCTATGCATCAAACTCACTCAATCTCATGTATCGTCCGATTCCATGCATTAGATTCTTTAGTTTACTCATATCCAAGTAAGGTCTTAAGCATCTTGTTAAATCAGAAAGTTCTGGTTTGTACTAGGAAACCGCCTATTCCTAGGTCGTTTTCTGGCTACCATGAAAGGCTAGCATGATTATATGACTCTGAACTCTTACTCCTTCCAGAGGTTAGGAGTTCTTTGGACAAAATGGATGGCCAATCGAAATTGCCCGTGGGATGAAGCTTACATACAATCAAAGCTTCGAGAGCTATCCTACATGCTTGGTTCACGTTTTTTAGCCTATAGAATTGTTGTTAGCATGCCCCTATGTGACTTAGTTACTCATGGATATAGGGAGAACAGAAATAAAGGATAAGATAGACATGCTTAGAAGGGAAATATGCTTAAAACAGCAAGGGAAAGCAGTAGAATGCAAAGGCAAGAAACTGTGAAATGAAGAATTGAGATTTGATTATTTGATTGTTTGACTGACAAAGGAAAGCTTTAAAGCAAATAACAGAAAGACAGAACACAACGAAATAGTCTAATCTAGCTACTAGAAAAGAAACAGCAACAAGACAGAGTTGGAAAATGGAAATGAAGAGCAGAAAACAGTAAAACACGCTTGAATGTCTCGTCGCAACCGCCTCGAATGAAGGATGGGAAAGGTCAGCCTTGCTTGGATGAATCCAATCGGAAGAGAAGAAGAATCTCCTCTCCTTCCTATCAGATTATCGATTCCAACAGCTGAGCTTCGCAAACCAGCAGACGGCAAAGAAAAACAGGAGAAAAGATGGACTGCGAGAAGACTTCTACGCTTTCGGATGATGCTTGAACCCTCGACTTTGACCCCTATTTATAGTAGTCTGCAGACGTCTTTGGGCCAAGGAGAACCATCAATCTTCAACGTCGTACTTCAGAATGGATGGAGGAGAAAGAACGAATCCCTGAAATAACGGAAATTAACAGAAAAAGATCAGTCAACTTACGGTTTTCACTTGAAACATTGCGGCTTCAGCAATTTTTCCGCAATGCTATCGCAATGCTTGTTTTTCATTCTTTTCCTTCGGTTTTCAACCCTTTTCTTTCCTATTGTACATAAGTCCTAATTTAGCTACCTTCTTCTAATTCTCATATTTAAGCATAGGTTTAGGCTAAATGCTATCAAAAACACCTAAGAATGAACATCTTTCTAAGATAATTAAGTCCTAAAAAGGTCACTTTTGAAGACGTAACACACCCCCAAACTTAAGGTTTTGCTTGTCCTCGAGCAAACTAAGGACTTTCCTAGGCTGCTGTTTCTTCTTCCTTAACCACTTACTAACTCCCCTAAATTCTTATCTATAGCAGTGCTGTCCTGTGACACACTTCTAAGCTTCAAACTACCCTCTCATTTAGCTTCTTCTGATTTCGCATGCCTAATACTCCTACTGTCTTTATTAACTTCCTACACTGATCTACCTGCTTTTGTCATATCCTGCCACTATCCCTAAGGTTTCAAATTCTACCTAGCTTTACCCCAAACTCAGTACATGCTTCTAGCTTTATTTTTAAATTGTCTAGGATTCCTTAGAGTCATGCCAGTCTTAGTATTAACGGTGACAGTAGTACTTTTAGAGAACAACCTAAACCCTGGCATCACTACATTGGATATACATTCATCTCCCTAAACAACCCTACAAGTTACAACTTTGTGCCTAGCTAATTTGCGGATCAGAGTTCTTTTTATTCAGGATATCTAAGCCACAAAGTCGCAACTCCTAGGTATACATTCTTCTTCCCTACTTCTTCTTTTTTCTTTCTTTCTTACTTTGGTGGAGCCTCTCCTTTGGTTGCCTTTTGATGCAACGCCACTTGTGGGTTACACACTTGGCACTGATTACTCAGCAACCTAAGAGAGACTCCCCTTTTATTCTTTTTTCATTTTATTAATTTTTTTTAAAGGAGAAGAAGAATGCTTATGTTTGAAGGGAGAGAGGAATGTTCCTAGGCCTAGGGTGGCCTCCCCCAAACTTCAACTACTCATTGTCCCCAATGAGTGTCTGAGGTGGCACACCCCCAAACTTGTCCTAGAAGCATCTAGTCTAAGGTAAAACAAAGAGAATCTAAAAATCCCTAGGCATAGACAGAACATTTTAAAAGAAAATATCACAGCAGCAGAAAACTGAAAAAACAGACAGGCAAGGACTTACGGCTATGCATGCTGAGCTTTTTAGAGGTTAATTTAAACTATCAAAGGGTGTCCTAAGACACTCATCCAGCATTCTTTGAGATAAGCTATATAAGGTAGTCATGATAGCAGCAAAAGATAGAATTTAAACAGATCACAGCCTAGCTAAACAGACAGTCCAAAACATGCTTTCAGTAACAAAAATTGCGGGTACCGCAATTATTTCGCAATCAAGTCAGGGCAGATATAACAGTGATTAAGGCCCCTAAGCATGCTTTTTCCAGTCATTCAAGCTCTCTAAAAATAAAACAAAACTAACCTACCTAGTCAGCTATCATCAGACTACACTAAACAATTTAAAAACGTAAAACTAAGCAACTAAAACATATCAAAATTCTACTAAAAACAGCATAATTCACATGGTCTATCAGAAAGCAGAATTTTTTTTTTTTTTTTTATTCTAAGGGAACATCAATACTCCCTTGAGTGCAATTCAAACCAGCACTCAGATGTCTTCATCCTCATCAGGCTGTCGTGGTCGTGGAGGCACCCATGGAGTCAGGAGATTCGTGGGAAAGCCAGGGAAGATGCACCCAAGTTGGTCAGCAACCTCCTTGTCCCTTGCCTGTGCGTAAGTGGCCCATTGAGCCATCCTCCTTTGCATATCCATCAGGCAAGCCATGGACAGTGACTGATCAGCAGCCAACCTATCCAGCTCGAATTCCATGTTCCCCTTCCTCTTTAGCCTCAAGCCAGCAGGCAGCTCCAAGTGGCCTGTGTAAGCCATTTGCTGCTCCATTCGCTCAATAGGGACTCCTGCAAGCAAACACAGTTTAGTTATAGTATTAGGGAAAAACAATGGACCCTTACCTTTCTTCGCGCACTCAGCAATGGCGGCTGACATGACTTCACCCACGTTGACCGTGAGACCTCGCATGATTGCATAGACCAGCAGCGATCTGCTCTGGTTGATGGTGGTCTCATGAGTCACGGGGGACAGCTTCCTCCTTACAAAGGCAAACCATACAGCCGCCTTAGCTGTGAGGTTGGCACTCATGAGGGTGTGCCTCCCATTGCGTGATACAGTCCACGATGCCTCAGGCTGGCCAATGGTTCGAATGGCCTCCTCCAGGACTGCCTCAGTAGGCTCATCAACGATCCTCGCATAGTCAGTATGTTTTTGGCCCTTGAGGCCATAGGCTTCGTTGATGGCCTTTGCTGAGTAGTCCACTTCTACTCCCCTAACCACAGACAGCCCCTCCTCAGAGTTTCGCAGGTTGGCGTAGAAGTCATATACCATACTTGTGTAAGCCGGATTGGGTGGCCTGCACAACTCCTCCCAGCTGTGATTCACTATGCCTGCGCGCAAGAATTGCGGCAAGTCAGCAGGTCTGTCGAGGAAGCCCTTCTCGTGCAGCAACTCCCTCTTTCTCAGCTCAACGCCTCTGGACTCAGCGTCAGAGGACACATACCTCACTGACTGAGGTTCATCTTCAGGGTAAAGCTTGGCCTTCCCTTTGTCTGCTGGTTTGGCTGACTCCGCAGCCTCAACCTTGAGTCTCTTGAGCGATGGCTCAGTGCTCTCCTTTTCTGATGAAGGCGCCCTCTTGGCCTTCTTCTTTTTCAGCTTCTTGGACCGCTTGGCCTTGAGAATCTTGGCCTTCTTCTTCCTCTTGAGCTTTGCCTCGATGGTGATCTGCTGAAGGCACGCCCCCAGCGTCTCCTCCATTGAGTCATCCTTTTGTGAAAGACTCACCGGGCTAACTTCCCTCACATGAGAGAAAACCTCTTCCTCCTCACCTTCCCCACTGCCCTGCGTCGATTCTTGGAACTCCCCATATGGAAATTCAGGGTCATGTTGTGGGGCAGTGGCCGACGGAGTAGTGCTATGTGCGGCTGTGGGGGTCTGTGCAGAGCTCTGTGGTGATGAAGGCAGCTCAGGACTCTTCGCTGGTGGTGATGAGGAAAGCTCAGGGCTTTGAACTGGCGGAGATGGTGACGGGCTGCGCTCGGCTGTCTCGTGGGATGGCTGGCTTTGTTCTTGACTCTCCACAGAGGGAGTCTTGTTCTTGATTTCTTCCTCGGCCACCGCCAGACTCCACTTGCGCTTCTTGGGTGCGCCTGCTGGCTCAGAGGGTCCAGCAGGTATCTCTGTGACGACCTTCCACTTCTTCTTGCGAATCGGAAGTTTGGGAAGGCGTTCAGTTCGCGCGGCGTCAGCCTCAGCCAAGGCAAGCAGTGCGTCTCTCGCAGCCGTTTCAGCGTCGTCAGCCTTCTTCTTGGCCGCAGATCTTTCAGCCCTCGTGAACACCATTGTTGAATCGTGGAGGTTTGGAAAGAAGAATCACAGATGAAGAGAATCGCAGTTTTCTTGGAGTTCAGAGAATGGGAGAATCGTACAGATCAACGCGCCTTCTAACGGATATAAAGAAAACGGATAAATCCCAACGGCTATATTTTTGCGGATCCTGCAAATCCAGCGCAATTTTAGGGACCGTTGGAGATTCTTTTCATCTAAATGTCAATCTTTGCTCATCCGTATCTTTTATTTGGCCCAATATTTTCTTGATTTTTAAAGCTGGATTTACTCTCCTTGATTCCCTCTATCGATTCCCTACAAAAATAAATAAAATCAACATCAAATTCGCAATTAAAATCATACAAACTTATACAAAAATGATAACCGGAAAATCGCAAAAAATAAACTAAGGCATGAGCCTCATGTTGACGAGCACAGCAATCACTCGTCCTCTCTCGTTCTCGTTGTCACGCTTCAGTCAAGAGGAAGGCCGAGAGAGTCTTCACATCTCCTTCCTCATAGTAGTGCTTCAACCTTGCACCATTAACCATGAATGGTTGGTGGTAGAGGTACTTTTGGGGTACTCCAAATTCAAGCTGTCGAGGCTTGCCAAAATACAATTTATAAACCCGAATACACCGAGCTATTTGTAGCTAAGTGGCAACGGGGTCGATCCACAGGGAAATAAGAAATTCAATTTAACTAAGTCTAATTTGCTAGAAATAAAAGAATGCACAAATTAAAGAATGGTAATTTGGTTTTGGGGGAAGGGAGCTCCTAATTATGCTAACGGAAAATTAAATGACAAAGTGCCAAAATTAAACGGTTGTGCTTAACTTCGAGAAATGGAGTTGCTCGTTATGGATGTTCGGATCATTGATACGGTTTACGCGTTAGCTAATTCATGCACACAATTCATTTAGTTATTCCTAACTCAAATGACCCAAGGGATTAATTAGAAGCGTGCAATTCTAATTAAACTTAGCCAATAATCTATCCAAGGTAGCGACCCCTAAATTGATTACGTGCTAGTGACGGGAACATTGCGACGGCCTAATCCTAAGACTAAACCGGTTTCTCTCTTGCCTTAAGCCTAACATGAAAACGTTAATTAACTCAGTTTACCAATGTCACTTTGGGCCGAACTAATTAGCCATGCTTAGACCCGTGCTACCTAGCGGTATAGGCAATTATACGTCCCAACCTTTAGCCCTCTATCATGCATAGGAATTAGATTGTCAAGCTAATTTAGCTACACATGCTAGATATGGATGAAGAACAAGCAAGAAGATGCATTAACAAGCTAAATGTCTTAACATTCACAAAGGGGAAAATCTCCCCAAACATCCATAATTTACAATCCAAAGCTCAAAATCAAGCACTAACCTCGGTTTAGCCTTCCATGGAGGTTGGATTAATCCAATCCCCCATGGAAGAGCTTGGAATCATGCACAAGAAGGAGAAGAAGTACAAAAATGGTGGAAAAATCGCCTTGGAACCGAGAGGAGAAGCTTGAGGAAGAAGGAGGATTGAAAAGTGGCTGCAAATCTGCAACTTTCACGCCTTTTAAGCTCGGAGCGTCGAGACGCTAGGCCAGCGTCTCGACGCTGTGCCCTAAGTTGGCAGGCGCGCGCGCGGGGCAGCGTCGAGACGCGCGCGCGGCGTCGAGCGAGCGTCGAGACGCTTGCGCTCGACGCTTGCTCTCGGGTGGAACTCCAGAATCACGCTTCAGACTTCGGAGCGTTGAGAGAGCGAGGCGGACACGGGCGAGGGTGCGCGGGCGTGGGCGCGCGGGCGCGCGCGGACATGGGCGAGGCGGAGCGGGCTGGCGCGCGGGCGCGCGCGCGCGTCTGGCCGTCTGGGCGCGGGCGCGCGCGCGTGCTGCGTTCGTTGGGCGCCTGGGCGCTGGGCGCCGGCGCCTGGGCGCTGCCCTCTCGGCTCTTAGCCCACTTTTGGGTCGTTTTGGCTCCCGAGCTCCGTTTGGCCTATCGTTTTGACCCGAACACTTCCCGAAACATGTTAAATGACCTTTTTAGCCCCGAAAATCATCAATGGACTTCCCGAGCTCTTTACCATGAAATCACCTACAAGGAAGCATTTTAATCAATATATATCATGGTTTTAGCTAGAATTAGGGACATTAAGATAGCTCTATTTTGGAGCTATCAAAATACCCCCGACCTAAATCTTGCTAGTCCTCGAGCAAGGTATACTCTAAATAATCTCCAAAGAATTAAATGCATGCTTGGACTCTAATCTCAATGCTTGTGAAACAAGGTACTTGTAGTAAATTCAAAACCATCAAAAGCATGCAAACGTTGAAATCATTTCAAAATTTAAACTCCTATTCCCTTACGTGTGTGTGTGTTTAACACCTCTCACCCTAGCTCATGCAAGCCCGGAACAACCTTATATAGTCCTATAACTCGTTTTCCCCCTACTTATGGCGATAAGAACAGTCTAACGGCTTTAAGTGATAGGAATAGCAACAAAACATAAGGCCTAATTTTTATTCTTTTCTTTGAGTACTTTGTACCCATTTTCTTTTCTTTTGAACAACTCTTTTTTTTTTTTTTTTTTTTCTCCAAGAGAGCCTAACACGTCAAACCAAATTTTAGCTTCACGTTTTTAAGGACCATTGCTCACTTCCATTAGTTCCCCTTTCATGCAGTGACAACCGTGGGTTACACGATCGCCCCTGGTTACACGGGCAACACAAGAAGGAGGAGCAACTCTAGAGTTTTTATTTTTCATGCATACTTTTTTTTATTTAGGCAATAGCTTCGCTATACACAAATGAGTTATTACTACTTCTACACATTAAGCCTCCCTAATGGTACCTTTCGGGGTGACAACAAGGTTTCAGACAAAATAAGATCAGTCTAGACCTACAGAACTGAGGATAAGAGTGCTATGTGCTCAGTGAATGTAGGGAAATAACAGAAAAAATTTTAAAATAGGCTCAAAATGTGCATACATCGTCAAATTTTCGAATCATGCAAATACGGAGTGTTCACAAGCAAATCACAGACCGTCCTCATCGGACACATGCATTCAGATTCTAATCTAACAGCCAGAGTACACGTATGCTCGACAACTACTAAGAAGTCTCATCTCTATGTATCAACAAACTCCACCCCCCACCTTAAGATATGCATTGTCCCCAATGCATTCAACTATAAAAACAATAAAAATCCTAAGGGAACAGAAAACCTCCCCTGAATTTTATGGAGCTGACGGGCGGAGATGTGCACCAACGTCCTCCAATGGGCTCTCGAATCGTCGACCGTTCCACCTTTTCTCCTAGGAAAACAAGAAAACAAACAACAGTTCAAAAGCTAAAATAAAAACTAAAACAAAGCGATAAACAACAGAAATACAGTTCAAACTCGGGTGCCTCCGAGAAGCGCAAATTTTTAAAGTCGATTGCTCGACTGTATTCTCTTGTCAACTCATCCATAGTCGAACTTGGAAGATGCCCCATCCATCTTCCTAATCACCTCTTTCCTGCGAAAATCCATGAACAGTTCTTTCTCTCGCGCCTTCTGCGCACATGCAACATCAATTTTAAATTTAACAGGTTTTGTAAAGGGTTGATCCCCTAAAATTGATGCAAAAATGTGAGAGAAATTTTCATGCATTCCAGAAGCATAAGGATCAGCAGGAAAGAACGGGTCATTTACTTTGCCCAAAACATCTTCCACCTTTTCCAAGGGGTGCACATAAGAATTATCAACCAATTGCAAGGTAGAACCAGATTCATGCAAGTCATTCATTTTGGGCTCATTAAAAACAGCATGCGACTCAACATTAACCGATGGCTCTAAATCTAGCATGGGTTGATTAATCATTTCATTTTCAGTAGTGCAAGGTAAAATGGAAGGAAGTAGATTAGCAGGATTCTCAACAGTTGTCAAAGCAGAAACAGATGAATCACAAAATTCAGTCAAGGATGGCTCATGCAACTCATAATCATCAAAAAGTTTAGTTAAAAATAATGGGTCATCCCCATCCTCAACAGTCATGCATTCATTATGAGTTACAGATTCAAAAGTGTCTACTTGACAAAGAGAGAAGACATCATCAACATGCTCTTCTACATCAGGCAAATGCATCTCAACAACCTCTCCGCCATACTCAACAGATAATATGCCCTTATCCACATTAATTTTAGTTTTAGCAGTTTTCATAAAGGGCCTACCTAATAAGATCGAAGCATGCGAAGAGGAATAATTTTCATCCATTTTCAGAACATAAAAGTCAACAGGAAAAATTAATTCATTAACTTGCACTAACACATCTTCAATAATTCCTAAAGGATGCACAGAAGTTCTATCAGCAAGTTGAATAATTGTTCCTGTTTTAGTCATTCCTTTCAGTTTCAGTTTCTGATAAATGGAATATGGCATAACGCTAATGGAGGCTCCTAGATCGAGCATTGCTCTTCTAATATGCATACCTCCAATCTTACAAGGGAGAGAGAACATACCTGGATCGCCGCATTTAACCGGTAAGCTTTTTGTGATCACTGCAGAGACGTTCTCACTTACCACGACGCGTTCACTCTCCTTTGTCTTCCTCTGGTTGGTGCAAATTTTCCTGAGGAACTTGGTGTACCTCGGAATTTCCTTCAGAGCGTCCAACAGAGGGATGTTGATCTCTACCTTTTTGAATGTGTCCAGGAACTCCTTCTCGTAGTCCTCCTTAGGCGGTCTCGCTAACCTGCTAGGAAAAGGAGCCTTAGGCACATAAACTCTAGTACATGTAGGATCAAAATTTACCCCATGCCACCGTGGTTCGGGATTTTCTGTCTGTGGCTCGACGTGGCCATAATCGACTTCCACTGGCGGGGTACTCGTGGGAAGATGCTTCCCACTTCTCAGGGCGATGGCACTAGCATTCTCAGCTTCCTGCTTTTCCATCCTATTTATCTTCTCGGTCGCAAGGGACATTTCCTTAACCACATCTTGCATCTGAGTTCCAACGTTATCGAGCTTGTCCAAGGTGTCTTGCTGTGATTTGGAAACTACCGCAATTATAGCTTTAAGCATGTCCTCAGCGGGTCTACCTGAAACAGAAGATTGGGATTTAAGAAAGTCATCCTGTAAAGCGAGAACAGCTTTACTTACCTCAAAAAGCTGAGCCTTAAGCTCGTCCACGTCCTTTCTCAAGCGAGCTTGCTCCTCGCTTCCGTTCCCACTCCGCTCCAAGCTTCTAGCCAAGTTGGAAATTAAAACTCTAGCTTCAGCGGGTGTCTTATCCATGAGCGAACCGCCACTGGCGACATCAACTAACTGTCGGTTTGGCGGCAAGAGACCTTCGTAGAAATTCAGAATTAGGCGTTGGTCAGACACTTGGTGGTTGGGACAGTCCTCACACAACCGACCAAATCTCTCCCAACACTCAAGAACGGTCTCTTTTTCTCCTTGCTCAATTCTATTAATCATTCTTCTAAGGGCGGCGACTTTGGGAGGTGGAAAATATTTCGCATAAAACGCTCCCTGCAGCTCAGCCCAAGAAGTGATGGACCCGGTCGGTAGGTAAAGTATCCAATCTCTCGCCTTCTCCTTCAAGGTGAAGGGAAAGGTCCTGAGATGGAGTTGATCTGCAGTGATGTCATCGGTTCTGAATGACGCACACACCATCTGGAGTGCCTTGAGGTGTCTGACGGGATCCTCATCTGTATTACCACAAAAAGAAGGTAATAAGTTAATCAGACCAGCTGTAAGTTCAAAATTACCTGCAGCTACCGGATGCGAGATACTCGATGTGTTCCGGCCTAGCTCAGATGATGCAAGCTCCCTCATGGTTCTTTGATGCTCAAGATTACCCACGACCTCCATCTTGGCGCTTCTTTTGGATTTTCAAAGAATGCTGCGCTCCAAAAACTCAAACAAAACGCGTAAAATAATACAAAAGAATTAAACTGTACAAAAAGTAAGGAAAATTTTTAAAACCAACAAACTAAACTTAACTAAACTAAATTAATTAATTCCCCGGCAACGGCGCCAATTTTGGTAGAGGTACTTTTGGGGTACTCCAAATTCAAGCTGTCGAGGCTTGCCAAAATACAATTTATAAACCCGAATACACCGAGCTATTTGTAGCTAAGTGGCAACGGGGTCGATCCACAGGGAAATAAGAAATTCAATTTAACTAAGTCTAATTTGCTAGAAATAAAAGAATGCACAAATTAAAGAATGGTAATTTGGTTTTGGGGGAAGGGAGCTCCTAATTATGCTAACGGAAAATTAAATGACAAAGTGCAAAAATTAAACGGTTGTGCTTAACTTCGAGAAATGGAGTTGCTCGTTATGGATGTTCGGATCATTGATACGGTTTACGCGTTAGCTAATTCATGCACACAATTCATTTAGTTATTCCTAACTCAAATGACCCAAGGGATTAATTAGAAGCGTGCAATTCTAATTAAACTTAGCCAATAATCTATCCAAGGTAGCGACCCCTAAATTGATTACGTGCTAGTGACGGGAACATTGCGACGGCCTAATCCTAAGACTAAACCGGTTTCTCTCTTGCCTTAAGCCTAACATGAAAACGTTAATTAACTCAGTTTACCAATGTCACTTTGGGCCGAACTAATTAGCCATGCTTAGACCCGTGCTACCTAGCGGTATAGGCAATTATACGTCCCAACCTTTAGCCCTCTATCATGCATAGGAATTAGATTGTCAAGCTAATTTAGCTACACATGCTAGATATGGATGAAGAACAAGCAAGAAGATGCATTAACAAGCTAAATGTCTTAACATTCACAAAGGGGAAAATCTCCCCAAACATCCATAATTTACAATCCAAAGCTCAAAATCAAGCACTAACCTCGGTTTAGCCTTCCATGGAGGTTGGATTAATCCAATCCCCCATGGAAGAGCTTGGAATCATGCACAAGAAGGAGAAGAAGTACAAAAATGGTGGAAAAATCGCCTTGGAACCGAGAGGAGAAGCTTGAGGAAGAAGGAGGATTGAAAAGTGGCTGCAAATCTGCAACTTTCACGCCTTTTAAGCTCGGAGCGTCGAGACGCTAGGCCAGCGTCTCGACGCTGTGCCCTAAGTTGGCAGGCGCGCGCGCGGGGGCAGCGTCGAGACGCGCGCGCAGCGTCGAGGCGCACGCGGCGTCGAGCGAGCGTCGAGACGCTTGCGCTCGACGCTTGCTCTCGGGTGGAACTCCAGAATCACGCTTCAGACTTCGGAGCGTCGAGACGCTCGGCCAGCGTCTCGACGCTGTTCGGCGTTGAGCGAGCGAGGCGGACACGGGCGAGGGTGCGCGGGCGTGGGCGCGCGCGGACATGGGCGAGGCGGAGCGGGCTGGCGCGCGGGCGCGCGCGGACATGGGCGAGGCGGAGCGGGCTGGCGCGCGGGCGCGCGCGCGTCTGGCCGTCTGGGCGCGGGCGCGCGCGTGTGCTGCGTTCGTTGGGCGCCTGGGCGCTGGGCGCCGGCGCCTGGGCGATGCCCTCTCGGCTCTTAGCCCACTTTTGGGTCGTTTTGGCTCTCGAGCTCCGTTTGGCCTATCGTTTTGACCCGAACACTTCCCGAAACATGTTAAATGACCTTTTTAGCCCCGAAAATCATCAATGGACTTCCCGAGCTCTTTACCATGAAATCACCTACAAGGAAGCATTTTAATCAATATATATCATGGTTTTAGCTAGAATTAGGGACATTAAGATAGCTCTATTTTGGAGCTATCAGTTGGCCTTGCTGCAAGTTCTTTATCTCTATGGCACCATGAACAAACACATTAGTAATCACAAATGGACCTGACCACCTAGACTTAAGTTTCCCTGGAAATAGTTTCAACCGTGAGTTAAACAACAAGACAAGCTGACCCTTCTTAAAGTCCTTCACCCTAAGTCTACTGTCGTGCCAAATCTTGGTCTTTTCCTTATACATTTTGGCATTTTCATAAGACATTTGTCTAAGCTCATCAAGCTCGTGTAATTGCAGAGACCGCAACGTTCCCGCATCGGTCACGCAATAATTCAACTCTTTTAGTGCCCAAAATGCCTTAATTTCTAACTCAAATGGAAGATGACAAGCTTTACCATATACAAGTCTGTAAGGAGACATACCTAGGGGTGTCTTATATGCTGTCCTATATGCCCAAAGTGCATCCTCAAGTTTAAAGGACCAGTCTTTCCTATTAGGTTTGACCACTTTTTCTAGGATGTTCTTAATCTCCCTATTTGAAATTTCAGCCTGTCCATTCGAGTGTGGGTGATAAGGAGTGGCTACTCTATGTCTAATGTTATACTTAGCCAATACTCTCTCCATAGCCTTATTAATGAAATGTGTCCCCTCATCACTAATGATGGCACGAGGTGTTCCAAACCTAGTAAAAATGTGTCTATGCAAGAATTTTATGACTGTTTTAGCATCATTAGTGGGACATGCTATGGCCTCTACCCACTTGGATACATAGTCTACTGCCACCAAAATGTAAAGGTTACCTGAGGATGGGGGAAATGGCCCCATGAAGTCAATGCCCCACACATCAAAGAGCTCCAACTCTAAGATGTAGGTGAGAGGCATCTCATCCTTTCGACTGAGGTTACCTGTTCGTTGGCATTCATCACAGCTGTGGGCATAGGTGTGAGCATCCTTGAAGATCGTTGGCCAATAGTAGCCACTCTGAAATACCTTTGCAGCTGTTCTTTGGCCACCAAAGTGTCCACCATAAGGAGCTGTGTGACAGTGCTGCAGCACAGACTTCGCCTCAGCAGCTGAAACACACTTCCTTAGCAAGCCGTCAGCACAGGTTTTGTAAAGTGTGGGGTCATCCCAGATGAATTTTCTTGCTTCATGAAGGAACCTCTTCTTCTCTTGTCCTCCCTTGAAAACTGGTAATACCTGTGATGCAAGGAAGTTAGCAATGTCAGCAAACCAAGGTTCCTCATCGTTATCACGATGAGTCAAAACAAAGACATGTTCATCAATAAAAGCATCAGAAATTGCGGGTTCCGCAATTTTTTCGCAATTGTGCTGCAATCGAGAAAGGTGATCCGCAACCACATTTTCACATCCTTTCTTGTCTCGAATGTCCAAATCAAATTCCTGCAGCAATAACACCCACCTAATCAACCTAGGCTTAGCATCAGCCTTCCTCATGAGATACTTTAAGGCAGAATGGTCAGTGTACACAATTGTCCTAGTGCCTACAATATAGTTTCTGAATTTCTCACAAGCAAACACTACAGCAAGCATCTCTTTCTCAGTAGTTGTATAATTACATTGAGCCTCATTCAAGGTTTTACTAGCATAGTATACAGGGTGTGTTAGCTTGTCAATCTTCTGTCCTAACATAACCCCTACAGCATAGTCACTAGCATCACATAACATCTCAAATGGGAGATCCCAATCTGGTCCTACTATAATAGGTGCTGTGACTAGTGCTTTCTTAAGGGTTTTCCAAGCTACTAAACATTCCTTAGAGAAGATGAATGGCCTATTTAGCTCTAGAAGCTCACACAGAGGCTTGGCTATCTTGGAAAAGTCCTTAATGAACCTTCTGTAGAAGCCAGCATGCCCTAAGAAACTCCTAATGGCCTTGACATTCTGAGGCTCCACCAACTTTTCTATGATTTCTATCTTTGCCCTGTCAACTTCTACACCTGCCCTTGACACTCTATGCCCTAAGACAATCCCCTCATCCACCATGAAGTGACACTTCTCCCAATTAAGGACTAAGTTAGTCTCTTCACATCTAGCCAGGACTTGTCCTAAATTCTCTAGACAGTTGGTAAAGGAATCCCCAAAGACTGAGAAATCATCCATGAATATTTCTATCATGGACTCATCCAAATCAGAAAAGATTGCCAACATGCACCTTTGGAATGTTGCCGGTGCATTGCATAAGCCAAAAGGCATTCTGCGAAAGGCAAATGTTCCAAAAGGGCAAGTAAAGGTAGTCTTTTCTTGGTCTTTGGGGTCTATAGTGATCTGGTTATAACCTGAATAACCGTCTAAGAAACAGTAGTAGGCTCTACCAGCTATTCTGTCTAACATTTGGTCAATAAATGGTAGAGGGAAATGGTCTTTTTTAGTTTCTTTATTTAGTTTCCTATAATCCATACATACTCTCCACCCTGTGACAGTCCTAGTTGGAATCAGTTCATTGTTCTCATTGACTACCACAGTCATCCCACCCTTCTTAGGTACACACTGTATAGGGCTCACCCACTAACTACTAGCTATGGGAAAGATCACACCAGCATCTAACCATTTAATTATTTCTTTCTTAACTACCTCTTTCATAGAGGGATTCAGCCTACGTTGATGATCTACTCTAGGTGTGTGCTCTTCCTCTAGTATAATCTTATGCATGCAATAAGAAGGGCTAATGCCTCTAATATCAGCAATAGTCCATGCAATAGCCTTCCTATGTTGCTTAAGTAGTAATATTAATTCAACCTCATGCTGTTCACTTAGCTTAGAAGAAATAATTACAGGCAAAGTCTCATTATTTCCTAGATATGCATACTTGAGGTGAGTGGGGAGAGGTTTTAATTCTAATACAGGTGGATGCTCAATGGATGGCTTTAAAGGATTTAAGGCTCTATCAGTTAAGTCATTATTCATACAGACATGCTGAGGGTTATTTACAGATATGTCCATTATCTCAGATATGTTTAAGTCAGTTAATTCTAATCCTACATATTCATTAGCATGCTTGGTTAATAACACATGCTCCAATTGTTCTTCCATCAAAGAATCTACAACGTCCATGCTAGCACAGGATTCAAGGTCAGAGGGGTACCTTAAAGCTTTATACACACTAAATTTCACCTCTTCATCATGAACCCTCATAGTGAGCTCACCTTTTTGGACGTCTATCAGGGCCCTACCTGTGGCAAGAAACGGTCTGCCTAATAGGATGGGGACCTCCTTGTCTGCCTCATAATCCAGGATAATGAAATCTGCAAGGAAAATAAATTTGTCAACTTTCACTAGAATATCCTCAATTTTACCTTCAGGGTATGCAATGGATCTGTCTGCTAGTTGTAAAGTGACAGTGGTTGGACGTGCTTCTCCTATTCCTAGCTGGCGGAATAGTGATAGGGGCATGAGGTTTATGCTGGCGCCCAGGTCACAAAGCGCTCTGCCCACGTGCTTGCCTCCAAGTTCTACAGGTAAGGTGAAGGAACCAGGATCCTTCTCCTTCTTGGGTAGCTTGTTCTGGAGTATGGCACTGCACTCCTCAGTGAGGTTTACTGTTTCAAACTCACCAATTATTTTTTTGTTAGTAATAATATCTTTCAAAAACTTTACATAGGAAGGCATAAACTGTAAAACTTCTACAAAAGGAATGTTGACATGCACTTGCTTAAGAATTTCTAAGAATTTATTAAAGTGCACTTCCTGTTCCTGCTTCTTCTTAAGCCTTCGAGGATATGGAGGTGGTGGCACATATGCAGGCACGTCAGGTCGCCTTAGGATAGCTGGAGGCCTTGGAATTTCTTCTATCTCTTCAATAATTGGCTCTAGCCTGGCTCCTGATGTGCTAGTTGATGGTGGACCTTGGTTTGGCAGAGACTCCAGTGGAGCACTAGACTCAGTGTTCTCTACTCTCTTTGGTGTGTCCTTTGTGTTGCTCACCAATGGTCTACCACTTCTAAGTTCAATTGCTTGAACTTGCTCTTTACCATCTCTCCTTGGCACCTCGGTGTCAGCAGGGAGTCTACCTTGGGGCCTACTCTTGAGTTCATTGGCTAATTGGCCTATTTGGTTCTCTAGGCTCCTAAGAGTAGCTTGCTGGCTCTGTAGAGTGGCATCATTCTTGGCTATGTATTCCTTAAGTAAGTTTTCTACAGAAGACCCTACAGGTTGGTTGTATGGTTTTTGATACATTGACTGGTTATGTTGGGGAGTGAAACCAGGTGTTCCACTCGGTCTAGGTTGGTTAGGATTTTGGTTAGCACTTTGTTGGCCCCCCCATGACAGGTTTGGGTGGTTCCTCCAACCAGGGTTGTAAGTATTGGAATAGGGGTTGTTCCTAGGCTGCTGCTGGCTTCCAATATAGCAGACTGAGGCTGGATTCCCAGGGCAGTATTCATACAGGTGCCCTTCCCCACAGAATCCACAGATAAGTGTTTCACCTTGACTTGGTTGGGTGCCCATTGACATGGCGGTAGCGGTGTTGACACTTGTTTGGAGATTGGCTTGAGCCATTTGCTTAACTAGGTTGGTCAGGGCATTTATTTGGCTGCTCATTGCACTTAGAGCATCCTTGTCTTGAGCTCTAGTTGGCTCAACAGGATCATCTGACCACCTACAGTGAGATGCTGAGATCTTCTCCAGGATCTCATAGGCCTCGTTGTAACTCTTGGACAACATGGAGCCTCCAGCGGATGAATTTAAGACTTGTCTAGTGCTGGAGTTGCATCCTTTGAAAAAGACCTCTATTTGGATACACCATGGGATGCCATGATGTGGACATTTAAGAAGTAGATCTTTGAACCTTGTCCAAGCTTCGTGAAGAGATTCATTATCAGCTTGCTTGAACTTAACTATGTCATCACGAAAGGTAGAATTCCTATCAGGTGGAAAGTATTTAACTAGGAATTTCTCTGCTAAGTCTGTCCAATTGCGGACTGATCCAGATGGTAATGAGTTTAACCACGTTTTGGCTTTGTCCCTCAATGAGTAAGGGAAAAGGTATAGCCTCAAGGCTTCTTGGGAAACTCCAGGGATGATGAATGTATCACTAACTCCTAAGAAGTTCCTAAGATGGTTGTGGGGGTCCTCATTTTCCACTCCAAAGAATTGTCCCACAGTGGACAACATTTGGAACATCACTGGCTTTAACTCGAATGAGTTGGCAGTGATTTCAGGACGGATTATGCTGGGGTTCAGCTCCCCAGGCATAGGTACTAAATATGAGAGGATGGCACTATTCTTGTCATTCGCTATTTCGATGGGATTGCGAATGACAGGTACCTGGTTTGGAACTATCTCGTCCATTTCTTCGGTTTCAGGTATTATTTGAGGTATAGAAGGTTGTTTAAAGACTCGTTTCTTTGCTTTGTTTCTAGCTCTAAGTAGTCTCTCAGGCTCAGGATTGAACTCTAGATCACTACTTGAAGGCTCACTCATAAACTACCCCACTAGTACCTGCAAAAGAAATGAAAAGTAGATTAGTTTCAATAGATAATAGACTTGGTGTTTCAAACTTAACAAACTTCGTTTTCACTAAAATAAATCCCCGGCAGCGGCGCCAAAAACTTGTTGCGTGCTCAATGTGTTGAAATAATTAGGCAATAAGAGAGATAGAAGGAGCACTCAGAACATGCAAGCATACATGATCTTATAGCAAGTAGTAAGTATTTTTTCATTCGTTTTCCCACAGAGATTTATTATAAGCTATTCATGAAGTGTAAAGTTAAGAAAGAAGGGGTGGATTTGATGGGGTAGAATTGGTTTTAAATTGTCTATTTCCTACTGAATATGTAGAGGGTAGCAACATAAACTAGAACAAGTCAAAGCTAAACTCAAATGAAAAGAGACGAGATCAATAAATGAAAAAGATAACAGCTAAACAGAATTGTAAACTTAGCAGGATTGCGGAAACAGCAATTCTACCGCAATTGTCTTAACAGCGAAAGTGTGTAAAATGGAGAAACAAGGGCTACTAACGACTCCTCTATAGGCTTTTTCTCACGATTCTCAAGCATTGGGTCAACTCTCTATGCATCAAACTCACTCAATCTCATGTATCGTCCGATTCCATGCATTAGATTCTTTAGTTTACTCATATCCAAGTAAGGTCTTAAGCATCTTGTTAAATCAGAAAGTTCTGGTTTGTACTAGGAAACCGCCTATTCCTAGGTCGTTTTCTGGCTACCATGAAAGGCTAGCATGATTATATGACTCTGAACTCTTACTCCTTCCAGAGGTTAGGAGTTCTTTGGAAAAAATGGATGGCCAATCGAAATTGCCCGTGGGATGAAGCTTACATACAATCAAAGCTTCGAGAGCTATCCTACATGCTTGGTTCACGTTTTTTAGCCTATAGAATTGTTGTTAGCATGCCGCTATGTGACTTAGTTACTCATGGATATAGGGAGAACAGAAATAAAGGATAAGATAGACATGCTTAGAAGGGAAATATGCTTAAAACAGCAAGGGAAAGCAGTAGAATGCAAAGGCAAGAAACTGTGAAATGAAGAATTGAGATTTGATTATTTGATTGTTTGACTGACAAAGGAAAGCTTTAAAGCAAATAACAGAAAGACAGAACACAACGAAATAGTCTAATCTAGCTACTAGAAAAGAAACAGCAACAAGACAGAGTTGGAAAATGGAAATGAAGAGCAGAAAACAGTAAAACACGCTTGAATGTCTCGTCGCAACCGCCTCGAATGAAGGATGGGAAAGGTCAGCCTTGCTTGGATGAATCCAATCGGGAGAGAAGAAGAATCTCCTCTCCTTCCTATCAGATTATCGATTCCAACAGCTGAGCTTCGCAAACCAGCAGACGACAAAGAAAAACAGGAGAAAAGATGGACTGCGAGAAGACTTCTACGCTTTCGGATGATGCTTGAACCCTCGACTTTGACCCCTATTTATAGTAGTCTGCAGACGTCTTTGGGCCAAGGAGAACCATCAATCTTCAACGTCGTACTTCAGAATGGATGGAGGAGAAAGAACGAATCCCTGAAATAACGGAAATTAACAGAAAAAGATCAGTCAACTTACGGTTTTCACTTGAAACATTGCGGCTTCAGCAATTTTTCCGCAATGCTATCGCAATGCTTGTTTTTCATTCTTTTCCTTCGGTTTTCAACCCTTTTCTTTCCTATTGTACATAAGTCCTAATTTAGCTACCTTCTTCTAATTCTCATATTTAAGCATAGGTTTAGGCTAAATGCTATCAAAAACACCTAAGAATGAACATCTTTCTAAGATAATTAAGTCCTAAAAAGGTCACTTTTGGAGACGTAACAGTCGGCTAAGGGGATAGAGGTTGATAAAGCAAAAATTGATGTCATATCTGATTTACCTTACCCCACGAACCTTCGGGAAGTGCGTTCCTTTCTTGGTCACGCAGGTTTCTACCGCAGGTTTATTAAAGACTTCTCGAAGATAGTGACTCCGATGACAAGCTTGTTGAAAAAGGATGTCCCATTCTGCTTTGACAAGCAGTGCAGGCTTGCCTTCGACGTTCTGAAAAAGTGCTTAACCAACGCACCCATCATCCACCCACCGCAGTGGGGGACTCCTTTCGAGATCATGTGCGACGCAAGCAATTATGCCGTGGGTGCTGTGTTGGGCCAAAGGATTGACAAGAAGAGCCATGTGATTTATTATGCCTCCAGGACGCTCAACTCCGCGCAAATCGGTTACAAAACAACAGAGAAGGAGCTCCTTTCCATTGTCTTCGCTCTTGATAAATTTCGGCCATATATTCTTGGATCTAAAGTGATTGTTTTTTCTGATCATGCAGCAGTTCGTTATTTGATGAACAAGAAAGACTCGAAGCCTAGACTGCTCAGATGGGTATTACTACTTCAGGAGTTCGACGTCTCTGTTCAGGACAGAAAAGGATCAGAAAACACCGTTGCTGACCATTTGAGCCGCATCGTGCGTAACGAAGATGACTTGCCTCTGAATGATGAGTTCCCTGATGAAGTTCTCTTCCAGGTGAGTGTGGAGACACCATGGTACGCCGACATTGTCAACTACTTGGTCACAGGTACGTTCCCATTCGATTTTTCATATAACCAAAGAGCTAAGCTGAAAAGCGAAGCCAAGACGTATGTTTGGGAAGAGCCCATTTTATGGAAATTTTGTGCTGACCAGGTAATTAGGAAGTGCGTCCCTAAGTCTGAACATAGGTCCATCCTTACCTTTTGCCATGAATTTGCATGTGGGGGACACTTTGGGCAAAATAGGACTGCCAGGAAAATTTTAAATTGTGGGTTTTTCTGGCCATCACTGTTTAAGGATTGTTATGAATTTTGTAAATCTTGTGATCAGTGTCAGAGAAAAGGGTCCATCACTAGTAGGAATGAAATGCTCCAAAACCCCATTTTAACTTGTGAAATTTTTTAGGTTTGGGGTATGGACTTTATGGGACCCTTTCCCCCTTCATTTGGTTTTGTCTATATCTTATTGGCTGTTGTTATGTCTCCAAAAGTGACTTATTTAGGACTTATTTAGCTTAGAAAGATGCACACTCTTAGGTGTTTTTGATGGGATTTAGCTTAAACCTATGCTTATTTGTGAGAATTAAAAGAAGGTAGCTAAATTAAGACTTGTGTGCAAAAGGAAAGAAAAGGATTGAAAACCGAAGTAAAAGAAAGAAAAAACTACATTGCGATAGCATTGCGGAAACATTGCTGAAACCGCAATGTTTCAAGTGAAAACCGTAAGTTGACTGATCTTTTTCTGTTAATTTCCGTTATTTCAGGGATTCGTTCTTTCTCCTCCATCCATTCTGAAGTATAACGTTGAAGATGGATGGTTCTCCTTGGCCCAAATGCAGCTGCAGATTACTATAAATAGGGGTCAAAGTCGAGGGTTTGATCATCATCCGAAAGCGTAGAAGTCTTCTCGCAGCTCCATCTTTTCTCCTGTTTTTCTTTGCCGTCTGTTGGTTTGCGAAGCTCAGCTGTTGGAATCGATAATCTAATAGGAAGGAGAGGAGATCTATCTTCTCTCCCGATTGGATTCATCCAAGCAAGGCTGATCTTTCTCATCCTTCAGCCGAGGTGGTTGCGACAAGGCGTCCAAGCTCATTTACATGCTTTCTGTCTTCCCTTTCTAATTGCCAGCATTGTTTAGTTGTTGCTTCTGTTCTAGTAACTAGTTCATCTCATTGCGTTGCTTTCTGTCTTTAAATTATTTACTTTAAGCGTTCCTTTGTTCATTCAAACAATCGAGTAATCAAATCACAATTCGTCATTTCACAATTCTTGCTTTTGCGATCTACTGCTTTTCCTCACTGTTTTGTCTTTAAATTCCTTCTAAGCATGTCTACTTCTTCTCTTACTTCTGTTCTCCCCACATCCATGAGTAACTAAGTCACATAGGGGCATGCTAATGACAATACTATAGGCTAAAAAACGTGAACCAAGCATGTAGGATAGCTCTCGGAGCATTGATTGTATGTAAGCTTCATCCCACGGGCAATTTCGATTGGCCATCCATTTTGTCCAAAGAACTCCTAACCTCTGGAAGGAGTAAGAGTTCAGAGTCATACACTCATGCTAGCCTTTCAAGGTAGCCAGAAAACGACCTAGGAATAGGCGTTTTCCTAGTACAAACCATAACTTTCTGCTTTAACAAGATGCTTAAGACCTTACTTGGACATGAGTAAACTAAAGAATCTAATGCATGGAATCGGACGATACATGAGATTGAGTGAGTTTGATGCATAGAGAGTTGATCCAATGTTTGAGAATCGTGAGAAAATGCCTATAGGGGAGTCGTTAGTAGCCCTTGTTTCTCCATTTTACACACTTTCGCTGTTAGGAAAATTGCGGTAGAATTGCTGTTTCCGCAATTCTGCTAAGTTCACAATTCTGTTTAGCTGTTTTCTTATTCGTTTATTAATCTCATCTCTTTTCCTTTGAGTTTAACTTTGATTTGCACTTGTTTATGTTGCTACCCTCTACACATTCCTTAGAAAATAGACAATTTAAAACCAATTCTACCCCATCAAACCCATCCATTCTTTCTTAACAAAACACTTCATGAATAGCTTATAATAAATCTCTGTGGGAAAACGAATGAAAAAATACTTACTACTTGCTATAAGATTATGTATGCTTGCATGTTCTGAGTGCTCTTTCTATCTTATTGCTTATTTATTTTAACACATTGAGCACGCAACAAGTTTTTGGCGCCGCTGCCGGGGATTTATTTAAGTGAAAACGAAGTTTGTTAAGTTTGAAACACCGAGTTTATTGTCTATTTTAACTAATCTAGTTCATTTCTTTTACAGGTACCATCGGGTTAGTTTATGAGTGAGCCTTCAAGTAGTGATCTAGAGTTCAATCCTGAGCCTGAGAGGTTACTTAGGGCCAGAAATAGTGCCAAGAAACGTCTCTTTAAACAACCCCCTTTACCTCAAGTAATTGCGGGAACCGCAATTCCTCCGCAATTGTCTCAAGAAGAAATGGCTGGAATAATTCCAAATCCGGTACCTATCACTCGCAATCCCATCGAAATAGCGAATGATAAGAATAGTGCCATTCTCTCATACTTAGTTCCTATGCCTGGGGAGCTGAACCCCAGCATAATCCGTCCTGAAATCACAGCCAACTCATTCGAGTTAAAGCCAGTGATGTTCCAAATGTTGTCCACTGTGGGACAATTCTATGGAGTGGAAAATGAGGACCCCCACAACCATCTTAGAAACTTCTTAGGAGTCAGTGATACCTTTATCATCCCTGGAGTTTCCCAAGAAGCCTTGAGGCTATATCTGTTCCCTTACTCTTTGAGGGACAAAGCCAAAACGTGGTTAAACTCATTACCCTCTGGATCTGTCCTTAATTGGACAGACTTAGCAGAGAAATTCCTAGTCAAATACTTCCCACCTGATAGGAATTCTACCTTTCGTGATGACATAGTTAAATTCAAACAAGCTGAGAATGAGTCTCTTCACGAACCTTGGACAAGGTTCAAGGACCTTCTTCTCAAATGTCCACATCATGGCATCCCATGGTGTATCCAAATAGAGGTCTTTTTCAAAGGATGCAACCCCAGCACTAGACAAGTCTTAAATTCATCTGCTGGTGGTTCCATGTTGTCCAAGAGTTACAACGAGGCCTATGAGATCTTGGAGAAGATCTCAGCATCTCACTGTAGGTGGTCAGATGATCCAGTTGAGCCAACTAGAGCTCAAGACAAGGATGCTCTAAGTGCAATGAGCAGCCAAATAAATGCCCTGACCAACCTAGTTAAGCAAATGGCTCAAGCCAATCTCCAAACAAGTGTCAACACCGCCACAGCCATGTCAATGGGCACCCAACCAAGTCAAGGTGAGACACTTATCTGTGGATTCTGTGGGGAAGGGCACCTGTATGAATACTGCCCTGGGAATCCAGCCTCAGTCTGCTATATTGGAAGCCAGCAGCAGCCTAGGAAAAACCCCTATTCCAATACTTACAACCCTGGTTGGAGGAACCACCCAAACCTGTCATGGGGTGGCCAACAAAATGCTAACCAAGCTCCTAACCAACCAAGACCGAGTGGAACACCTGGTTTCACTCCCCAACATAACCAATCCATGTATCAAAAACCATACAACCAACCTGTAGGATCTTCTGTAGAAAATTTACTTAAGGAATACATAGCCAAGAATGATGCCACTCTGCAGAGCCAGCAAGCTACTCTTAGGAGCCTAGAGAACCAAATAGGGCAACTAGCCAATGAAATCAAAAGTAGGCCCCAAGGTAGACTCCCTGCTGACACTGAAGTGCCAAGGAGAGATGGTAAAGAACAAGTTCAAGCAATTGAACTTAGAAGTGGGAGGCCATTGGTGAGCAGCACCAAAGACACACCAAAGAGAGTAGAGAACACTGAGTCTAGTGCTCCACTGGAGTCTCTGCCAAACCAAGGTCCACCACCAACAAGCACATCAGGAGCAAGGCTGGAGCCAATCATAGAGGAGATAGAAGAAATTCCAAGGCCTCCACCTATCCTAAGGCGACCTGAAGTGCCTGCATATGTGCCACCACCTCCATTTCCAAGAAGGCTAAAGAAAAAACAAGAACAGGAAGTGCACTTTAATAAATTTCTAGAAATTCTTAAGCAAGTGCATGTTAATATTCCTTTTGTAGAAGTTTTACAGTCTATGCCTTCTTATGTAAAGTTTTTGAAGGATATTATAACTAACAAGAAAATAATTGGTGAGTTTGAAACAGTCAATCTCACTGAGGAGTGCAGTGCCATACTCCAGAACAAGCTACCCAAGAAGGAGAAGGATCCTGGTTCCTTCACCTTACCTGTAGAGCTAGGAGGCAAGCACGTGGGCAGAGCTCTTTGTGACCTGGGAGCCAGCATAAACCTCATGCCCCTATCACTATTCCGCCAGCTAGGAATAGGAGAAGCACGTCCAACCACTGTCACTTTACAACTAGCAGACAGATCCATTGCATACCCTGAAGGTAAGATTGAGGATATTCTTGTAAAGGTTGGCAAGTTTATTTTCCTTGCAGATTTCATTATCCTGGATTATGAAGCAGACAAGGAGGTCCCCATCCTGTTAGGCAGACCATTTCTAGCCACAGGTAGGGCACTAATAGATGTCCAAAAAGGTGAGCTCACTATGAGGGTTCATGATGAAGAGGTGAAATTTAGTGTTTATAAAGCCTTAAGGTACCCCTCTGACTCTGAATCTTGTGCTAGCATGGACATTGTTGACTCACTAATGGAAGAACAATTGGAGCATGAATTGTTGACTAAGCATGCTAATAACTATGTAGGATTAGAATTAACTGACTTAAACATAGCTGAGATAATGGACATACCTGTAAATAACCCTCAGCATGTTTGTATGAATATTGAGTTAACTGAAAAATCTGTGAATCCACTAAAACCATCCATTGAGCATCCACCTGTCTTAGAATTGAATCCTCTCCCCACTCACCTCAAGTATGCATATCTAGGAAGTAATGATACTTTACCTGTGATTATTTCTTCTAAATTAAGTGAAAAGCATGAGGTTGAACTGATTTTACTACTTAAGCAACATAGGAAGGCTATTGCATAGACTATTGCTGATATTAGAGGCATTAGCCCTTCTTATTGCATGCATAAGATTATACTAGAGGAAGAGCATACACCTAGAGTAGATCACCAACGTAGGCTGAATCCCTCTATGAAAGAGGTAGTTAAGAAAGAAATAATTAAATGGTTAGATGCTGGTGTGATCTTCCCCATAGCTAGTAGTCAGTGGGTGAGCCCTATACAATGTGTACCTAAGAAGGGGGGGATGACTGTGGTAGTCAATGAGAACAATGAACTGATTCCAACTAGGACTATCACAGGGTGGAGAGTTTGCATGGATTATAGGAAACTAAATAAAGAGACCAAAAAGGACCACTTCCCTCTACCATTCATTGACCAAATGTTAGACAGAATAGCTGGTAGAGCTTACTACTGTTTCTTAGACGGTTACTCAGGTTATAACCAGATCACTATAGACCCTAAGGACCAAGAGAAGACTACCTTCACTTGCCCTTTTGGAACTTTTGCCTTTCGCAGAATGCCTTTTGGCTTATGCAATGCACCGGCAACTTTCCAAAGGTGCATGTTGGCAATCTTCTCTGATTTGGATGAGTCCATGATAGAGATATTCATGGATGATTTCTCAGTCTTTGGGGATTCATTTACAAATTGTCTAGAGAACTTAGGACAAGTCCTGGCTAGGTGTGAGGAGACCAACCTAGTCCTAAATTGGGAAAAGTGCCACTTCATGGTGGATGAAGGGATTGTCTTAGGTCATAGAGTGTCAAGGGCAGGTGTAGAAGTTGACAGAGCAAAAATTGAAATAATAGAGAAATTGGTAGAACCCCAAAATGTCAAGGCCATTAGAAGTTTCTTAGGGCATGCTGGTTTCTATAGAAGGTTCATTAAGGACTTTTCTAAGATCTCCAAGCCTCTATGTGAGCTTCTAGAGCTAAACAAACCATTCATTTTCTCTAAAGAGTGTGTCCTAGCTTGGAAAACCCTTAAGAAAGCACTAGTCACAGCACCTATTATAGTAGGGCCTAATTGGGATCTTCCCTTTGAGATGTTATGTGATGCCAGTGACTATGCTGTAGGGGTTATGTTAGGACAGAAGATTGACAAGTTAACACACCCTGTATACTATGCTAGTAAGACACTTAATGAGGCACAATGTAATTATACAACCACTGAGAAAGAAATGCTAGCTGTAGTGTTTGCTTGTGAGAAATTTAGAAATTACATTGTAGGCACTAGGACAATCGTGTACACTGACCATTCTGCTTTGAAGTACCTTATGAGGAAGGCTGATGCTAAGCCTAGGTTGATTAGATGGGTTTTGCTGCTGCAAGAGTTTGATCTAGACATTAGAGATAAGAAAGGAAGTGAAAATGTGGTTGCGGATCATCTTTCTAGATTGCAGCATAATTGCGAAAAAATTGCGGAACCCGCAATTTCTGATGCTTTTATTGATGAACATGTCTTTGTATTGACTCAGCGTGATAACGATGAGGAACCTTGGTTTGCTGACATTGCTAACTTCCTTGCATCACAGGTACTACCAACTTTCAAGGGAGGACAAGAGAAGAAGAGGTTCCTTCATGAGGCAAGGAAATTCATTTGGGATGACCCCACACTTTACAAAACATGTGCTGACGGCTTGCTAAGGAAGTGTGTTTCAGCTGCTGAGGCGAAGTCTGTGCTGCAGCACTGCCACACAGCTCCTTATGGTGGACACTTTGGTGGCCAAAGAACAGCTGCAAAGGTATTTCAGAGTGGCTACTATTGGCCAACGATCTTCAAGGATGCCCACAACTATGCCCACAGCTGTGATGAATGCCAAAGAACAGGTAACCTTAGTCGCAAGGATGAAATGCCTCTCACTTACATCTTGGAGTTGGAGCTCTTTGATGTGTGGGGCATTGACTTCATGGGACCATTTCCCCCATCCTCAGGTAACCTTTACATATTAGTGGCAGTAGATTATGTATCCAAGTGGGTAGAGGCCATAGCATGTCCCAATAATGATGCCAAAACAGTCATAAAATTCTTGCATAGGCACATTTTTACTAGGTTTGGAACACCTCGTGCTATCATTAGTGATGAAGGGACACATTTCATTAATAAGGCTATGGAGAGAGTGTTGGCTAAGTATAACATTAGACATAGAGTAGCCACTCCTTATCACCCACACTCGAATGGTCAGGTTGAAATTTCAAATAGGGAGATTAAGAACATCGTAGAAAAAGTGGTCAAACCTAATAGAAAGGACTGGTCATTTAAACTCGAGGATGCACTTTGGGCATATAGGACTGCATATAAGACACCCCTAGGTATGTCTCCTTACAGACTTGTGTATGGTAAAGCTTGTCATCTTCCATTTGAGTTAGAAATTAAGGCATTTTGGGCACTAAAAGAGTTGAATTATTGCGTGATCGATGCGGGAACGTTGCGGTCTTTGCAATTACATGAGCTTGATGAGTTTAGACATATGTCTTATGAAAATGCCAAAATGTATAAGGAAAAGACCAAGATTTGGCACGACAGTAGACTTAGGATCAAGGACTTTAAGAAAGGCCAGCTTGTCTTATTATTTAACTCACGATTGAAATTATTTCCAGGCAAACTTAAGTCTAGATGGTCAGGTCCTTTTGTAATTACTAATGTGTTTGTTCATGGTGCCGTCGAGATAAAGAACCTGCAGCAAGGTCAACCATTCATGGTTAATGGTGCAAGGTTGAAGCACTACTATGAGGAAGGAGATGTGAAGACTCTCTCGGCCTTCCTCTTGACTGAAGCGTGAAATTAAGAACGAGAGAGGACGAGTGATTGCTGTGCTCGTCAATATGAGGCTTATGCCTTAGTTTATTTTTTCCATTTTTTTCCGGTTATCGTTTGTGTATATGTTTGTATGATTTTAATTACGATGTTGATGTTGATTTTATTTCTTTTTGTAGGGAATCAATAGAGGGAATCAAGGAGATTAAATCCAGCTAAAAAAATCAAGAAGATATTGGGCCAAATCAAAGATACGGTTGAGCAAAGATTGACATTTAAATGCAGAAAATCTCCAACGGTCACTAGAATTGCGCTGGATTTGCAGAATCCGCAAAAATATAGCCGTTGGGATTTTTTGGGTTTCTTTATATCCGTTAGAAGGCACGTTGATCCGTACGATTCTCCCATTATATGAACTCCAAGAAAGCTGCTTTTCTCTTCATCTGTGATTTCTCTCTCCAAATCTCCACAATTCAACAATGGTGCTAACAAGAGCCGAACGATCTGCGTCCAAGAAAAGGGCTGATGAAGCTGAAACGGCTGCGAGGGAAGCACTTCTTGCCCTTGCAGACGCTGATGCTGCGCGAACTGAACGACTGCCCAAACTTCCGATCCGCAAGAAGAAGTGGAAGGTCGTCACAGAGATACCTGCTGGACCCTCTGAACCAGCAGACACACCCAAAAAGCGCAAATGGAGTATGGCTATGGCCGAAGAAGAAATCAAGAAAAATACTCCCTCTGTGGAGAGTCAAGAATTGGGCCAGCCATCTCACGAGACAGCCGAGCGCAGCCCTTCACCATCCCAACCGGTTCGTAGTCCTGAGCTCTCTTCATCGCCGCCAGCACAGAGCCCTGAGCTGCCTTCATCACCGCAGAGCTCTGCACAGACCCCTACAGCCGCGCAAAGCACCACTCCGTCGCCCACTTCTCCACGGCCTGACCCTGAATTCCCATATGGGGAGTACCAAGAATCGACGCAGGGCAGTGGGGGAGCTGAGGAAGAAGAGGTCTTCTCTCCGTTGAGGGAAGCCAGCCCTGAGAGTCCTGCGCAGAAGGATGATTCTATGGAAGAAACACTGGGGGCTTGCCTCCATGCGATCACAACCAAGGCGAAGCTGAAGAAGAAGAAGGCTGCCAAGATTATCAAGGCCAAACGGTCCAAGAAATCAAAGAAAAAGAAAGCCAAGAGGGCGCTTGCATCAGAGGAGAAGAGTGCTGAACCATCGCTCAAGAAGCTCAAGATTGAGGCTGCTGAGTCAGCCAAACCAAAAGACAAAGGGAAGGCCAAGATGTACCCTGAAGATGAGCCTCAGTTAGTGAGGTACGTGTCTTCTGACGCTGAGTCTAGAGGCGTTGAGCTGAGGAAAAGGGAGCTGCTGCACGAGAAGGGCTTCCTCGACAGACCTGCTGACCTGCCGCAATTCTTGCGCGCAGGAATTATGAATCACGGCTGGGAGGAGTTGTGCAGACCACCCAATCCAGCTTACACAAGCATGGTGTATGACTTCTACGCCAATTTGAGGAGTTCTGAGGAGGGATTGTCTGTGGTCAGGGGAGTTGAAGTAGACTTCTCAGCAAAGGCAATCAACGAAGCCTACGGCCTCAAGGGCCAGAAACACACTGATTACTCAAGGATCGTTGATGAGCCTACAGAGGCTGTCTTGGAAGAGGCCATTCGGATAATTGGCCAGCCTGAAGCATCATGGATCGTGTCGCGCAATCGGAGGCACACTCTCATGAGTGCCAACCTCACAGCTAAGGCGGCTGTATGGTTTTCCTTCGTGAGGAGGAAGCTGACCCCCGTGACCCATGAGACCACAATCAACCAGAGCAGATCGCTGCTGGTCTATGCAATCATGCGAGGTCTCACGATCAACGTGGGTGAAGTCATGTCAGCTGCCATTGCTGACTGCGCCAAGAAGGGTAAGGGTCCATTGTTCTTCCCTAATACTATTACTAAACTATGCTTGCGTGCAGGAGTCCCCATTGAGCGGATGGAACAGCAGATGGCTTACACAGGCCACTTGGAGCTGCCTACAGGCTTGAGGCTGAAAAGGAAGGGGAACATGGAGTTCGAGCTGGATAGATTGGCTGCTGCTCAGTCATTGTCCATGGCGTGCCTGATGGATCTATAGAAGAGGATGGCTCAATGGGCCACATACGCACAGGCAAGGGACAAGGAAGTTGCTGACCAACTAGGATGCACCTTCCCTGACTTTCCCACGAACCTACTATCTCCATGGGTGCCTCCACGACCACGAGGGACTGATGATGAGGATGAAGACATCTGAGTGCTGGTTTGAATTGCACTAAAGGGAGTATTGCTGTTCCCTTAGAATAAACAAGAAAAAAAAAAATAAATCAAACTGCTTTTTGTGAACCGTGTGAATTATGCTGTTTTTAGTTAATATTTTGATCTGTTTTAGTTGCTTAGTTTTAAGTTTTTAAATTGTTTAGTGTAGTCTGATTCTAGCTAATTAGGTAGATTAGTTTAGTTTTATTTGTAGAGAGCTTGAATGACTAGAAAAAGCATGCATAAGGACATTAATCAATGATATATCTGCCCTGTTCTTATTGCGAAATAATTGCGGATATCGCAATTTTTATTACTGAATGCATGTTTTTGACTGTCTGTTTAGCTAGGTTGGTTCTGTTTAAATTCTGTCTTTTGCTGCTTTCATGACTACCTTATATAGCTTATCTTAAAGCATGCTGGATGAGTGTCATAGGACACCCTTTGATAGTTTAAATTAACCTCTAAAAAGCTCAGCATGCATAGCTTTAAGTCCTTACCTGACTGTTTTTTTTTCAAAGTTTCTGCTGCTGTGATATTTACTTTTAGAATATTATGTCTATGCCTAGGGCTTTTAGATTCTCTTTGTTTTACCTTAGACTAGATGCTTCTAGGACAAGTTTGGGGGTGTGCCACCTCAGACACTCATTGGGGACAATGAGTAGTTGAAGTTTGGGGGAGGCCACCCTAGGCCTAGGAACATTCCTCTCTCCCTTAAAAGCATAAGCATTCTTCTTCTCCTTGACAAAAATGATGAACTGAAAAAAAAAAAATGAAAAATAGAATAAAGAGGGGAGTCTCTCTTAGGTTGCTAAGTAATCAGTGCCAAGTGTGTAACCCACAAGTGGCATTGCATCAAAAGGCAACCAAAGGAAAGGCTCCACCTAAGAAAGAAAAAAAAAAGGAAAAGAGAAGGGAAGAAGAATGTATACCTAGGAGTTGCAACTTTGTGGCTTAGATGTCCTGATAAAAAGAACTCTGATCCTCAATTAGCTAAGCACAAAGTTGTAGGTTGTAGGGTTGTTTAGGGAGATGAATGGATGTCCAATGTAGTGATGCCAGGGTTTAGGTTGTTCTCTTAAAGTACTACTGTCACTATTAATACTAAGACTGGCATGACTCTAAGGAATCCTAGGTAGCTCATAAGTATAAACTAGAAGCATGTACTGAGTCTGGGGTAAAGCTAGGTAGAATTTGAAACCTTAGGGATAGTGGCATGATATGACAAAAGCAGGTAGATCAGTTGTAGGGAGTTAATGAAAACAGCAGGAGTATTAGGCATGCGAAGTCAGAAGAAGCTAGATAAGAGGGTAGTTTGAAGCTTAGAAGTGTGTCACAGGACAGCACTGCTATAGATAGGGATATAGGGGAGTCAGTAAGTGGTTAAAGAAGATGAAACAGCAGCCTAAATAAGCCCTTAGTTGCTTGAGGACAAGCAAAACCTTAAGTTTGGGGGTGTGTTATGTCTCCAAAAGTGACTTATTTAGGACTTATTTAGCTTAGAAAGATGCACACTCTTAGGTGTTTTTGATGAGATTTAGCTTAAACCTATGCTTATTTGTGAGAATTAAAAGAAGGTAGCTAAATTAGGACTTGTGTGCAAAAGGAAAGAAAAGGATTGAAAACCGAAGTAAAAGAAAGAAAAAACTACATTGCGATAGCATTGCGGAAACATTGCTGAAACCGCAATGTTTCAAGTGAAAACCGTAAGTTGACTGATCTTTTTCTGTTAATTTCCGTTATTTCAGGGATTCGTTCTTTCTCCTCCATCCATTCTGAAGTATAACGTTGAAGATGGATGGTTCTCCTTGGCCCAAATGCAGCTGCAGATTACTATAAATAGGGGTCAAAGTCGAGGGTTTGATCATCATCCGAAAGCGTAGAAGTCTTCTCGCAGCTCCATCTTTTCTCCTGTTTTCCTTTGCCGTCTGTTGGTTTGCGAAGCTCAGCTGTTGGAATCGATAATCTAATAGGAAGGAGAGGAGATCTATCTTCTCTCCCGATTGGATTCATCCAAGCAAGGCTGATCTTTCTCATCCTTCAGCTGAGGCGGTTGCGACAAGGCGTCCAAGCTCATTTACATGCTTTCTGTCTTCCCTTTCTAATTGCCAGCATTGTTTAGTTGTTGCTTCTGTTCTAGTAACTAGTTCATCTCATTGCGTTGCTTTCTGTCTTTAAATTATTTACTTTAAGCGTTCCTTTGTTCATTCAAACAATCGAGTAATCAAATCACAATTCGTCATTTCACAATTCTTGCTTTTGCGATCTACTGCTTTTCCTCACTGTTTTGTCTTTAAATTCCTTCTAAGCATGTCTACTTCTTCTCTTACTTCTGTTCTCCCCACATCCATGAGTAACTAAGTCACATAGGGGCATGCTAATGACAATACTATAGGATAAAAAACGTGAACCAAGCATGTAGGATAGCTCTCGGAGCATTGATTGTATGTAAGCTTCATCCCACGGGCAATTTCGATTGGCCATCCATTTTGTCCAAAGAACTCCTAACCTCTGGAAGGAGTAAGAGTTCAGAGTCATACACTCATGCTAGCCTTTCAAGGTAGCTAGAAAACGACCTAGGAATAGGCGTTTTCCTAGTACAAACCATAACTTTCTGCTTTAACAAGATGCTTAAGACCTTACTTGGACATGAGTAAACTAAAGAATCTAATGCATGGAATCGGACGATACATGAGATTGAGTGAGTTTGATGCATAGAGAGTTGATCCAATGTTTGAGAATCGTGAGAAAATGCCTATAGAGGAGTCGTTAGTAGCCCTTGTTTCTCCATTTTACACACTTTCGCTGTTAGGAAAATTGCGGTAGAATTACTGTTTCCGCAATTCTGCTAAGTTCACAATTCTGTTTAGCTGTTTTCTTATTCGTTTATTAATCTCATCTCTTTTCCTTTGAGTTTAACTTTGATTTGCACTTGTTTATGTTGCTACCCTCTACACATTCCTTAGAAAATAGACAATTTAAAACCAATTCTACCCCATCAAACCCATCCATTCTTTCTTAACAAAACACTTCATGAATAGCTTATAATAAATCTCTGTGGGAAAACGAATGAAAAAATACTTACTACTTGCTATAAGATCATGTATGCTTGCATGTTCTGAGTGCTCTTTCTATCTTATTGCTTATTTATTTTAACACATTGAGCACGCAACAAGTTTTTGGCGCCGCTGCCGGGGATTTATTTAAGTGAAAACGAAGTTTGTTAAGTTTGAAACACCGAGTTTATTGTCTATTGTAACTAATCTAGTTCATTTCTTTTACAGGTACCATCGGGTTAGTTTATGAGTGAGCCTTCAAGTAGTGATCTAGAGTTCAATCCTGAGCCTGAGAGGTTACTTAGGGCCAGAAATAGAGCCAAGAAACGTCTCTTTAAACAACCCCCTTTACCTCAAGTAATTGCGGGAACCGCAATTCCTCCGCAATTGTCTCAAGAAGAAATGGCTGGAATAATTCCAAATCCGGTACCTATCACTCGCAATCCCATCGAAATAGCGAATGATAAGAATAGTGCCATTCTCTCATACTTAGTTCCTATGCCTGGGGAGGTGACAACAAGATTCAGAGCCTGGATACAGAGAAAGAATACACAGTGAATGGCCAGCGATTGAAGATCTTTCATGAGGGAATGTCAGAGGACTTCGACGACCATGCCTACTTGAAAGAGCCTGATTATGAGAAAGGATAAAATGAGTTTTGGTAAAGTCGAGCAATCGACTCTAAAAATTTGCGCTACTCGGAGGCACCCGAGCTTGAACTGTACGTGCTTTTTGTTTAATTTACTGTCTTTAGGATTAGCTTAGGTCCTTACTCTGATGTTGTGGATTTTCAGGTGAAACAACAGCTTACCCTTGCGGTTTATTTGTTCAAGGCTAAAGCGCACTCTCCAACCCTCTAAGTCACAATTCAGGGAAGGTTTTCTTTCCTTTCATTTTGACTATGCGTATTTGGTCCAATGAGGACATTGTCCATTTTTAAGTTGGGGGTGGTGGGTTGTGCCTTATAGTGATTGTCGAGCTTAGTTGTGGAATCCTGATTAACTTGTTGAGTTATGGTGAAAGCATGTTAGTCCGATTATGAAATTCTGTGATGTACTGTTAAAGCCTTCGTATGTGTATCTGTCGTGAAATTCAGCATAATTGCATATGTTAAGGCCATTTTGAAAAATTTTCAAATATATTTCCCTGTTTAAGCTTCGCATGTTAGCACTCTATCTTGGATCTGTGGGTTTAGGGTAGCTCTGTTTGTTTTGAAATTCGTTGTCACCTCGAAAGGCAACCTTAGGATGGGCTAAGATTCGCTCTTGTTTGTAATCCGTGCGCTTAAAATTTTAACATGATTTTTAGGCTAAAAGAAAATGAACGCATATTTCATAAAAACAAAAATAAGAGAGAAAGAGTAATCTCTTGAGGTGTTCCTCCTTCTTGAGTTGCCCTAGTAGCCAGGGGCGGTCGTGTAACCCACGGTCGCCACTGCATGAAAAGGAAGCACAAAGAAGTGAACGCTAGTCCTTAAAAATGTGAATTTTGCCCGTGGTCAGATGCACTGTGCAATGAAATTGCAGGCAAGCTGAAACGAAAGTAAAATTGACATGTTAGGCGCTCATTGAGATCAAAGAAAAAGAGAAAAAAAAAAAATGCCTTGCGATGTATTACTTGCTTAGACGATGAATTGCCCTTAGACTGTTATGTTTAGCCATAAGTAGGGGGAAGGCGAAGTTTTAGGATAGATAGAGCTGTTCTAAGCCTGTTGAAATCTAAAATCGAAGAGCTAGGACCGAAGCTTAATTAGGGAAGCATCTTTAAAATTTTCGAATTGTTCTTAACTCATGTATGCATGCAGCTATTTCTTTCAAACGCAAATGCCCTGTCTTTTCCAGTACTGAGAATCGAGTCCCTAGCATGTATTCTCGTTTTATTCGATTAATCAGAATTCCACCTTGCTCGAGGACTAGCAAGAATTAAGTTGGGGGTGTTTGATAGCTCCATTTTGGAGCTATAATTACGTCTCTAATTCACGTTTATTATTGGCTTAATCTTGCTTTTATGTGATTATTGTAAGTGTTCTCGGTGATTCATTCTCGAGAGCGTTTCAGCGCTTTTCGGAGCTTAATATCGCAATTTAAAGGCCTAGGAACACTTCCGGGGAAGATCCATGCAAAGGCATGAAGGTTGAGCACTTTGGGGAAATTGAAGGCAGAAATCCATGCAAAACCCGAGAGCTAGCGTCGAGACGCTCCAAAGTCCCAAGCGCTGATTTGAAGAAAAACCCGAGAGCAAGCGTCGAGCGACAGCGTCTCGACGCCGCACAAGCGTCTCGACGCTGTGCGAGCGTCTCGACGTTCCGAAGTCAGAGGCGTTAAATTGAAAATCCACCCGAGAGCAAGCGTCGAGCGACAGCGTCTCGACGCTCGCTCGACGCCGCACAAGCGTCGCGACGCTGTGCGAGCGTCTCGACGCCACCCCGACTGCGCGCGCGGATTATTTAGGGCGCAGCGTCGAGACGCTGCCTTAGCGTCTCGACGCTACGACGAACTACTTAATGTTTTTGTCCGATTTTAGCCGCCATTATCATCTTCTACCTAGAGCTCCGCGCCTGATTTGACGTTCCAGCAGCTGTTTTCACCATGGGAGGGGCTAGGAAGCTCGATTGGAAGCCGTCCCACACCACACAAGTCATGAGTGAGTAGATTTACCGTTTTTGGCTCGGGATTGTTAAGGAGAAATGTAGCTTGAACTCTTGGGGAGATTGTAGAATTTAAATTCTGATTTGGGTGAATTATTTAATGAATCGGGTTCTATTTCTTAGCTTAATATATATGAGCATGCTTGAATGATTTAGGACTAGGCACCCTTGATTTTGAGCATGTTCATTAGATAAAGGATCTGATGCCGTGCCTCTCTGATCCGCCAAGTAACAAGGATTAACGACACCTTTGAGCGTATTGGCGTCCTTGCGCTCTTGGTGTTCGTTCTTCCCGAATTAGAATTCCAAATCGACATACTAATTTCGCGTCCAAATTAGATAGTTGTCACAGTTAGCTCGTTGCTATCGTTCGGTCTTGGGAGAGCGTTGGCCGCCAATGTCCGAACGATATGCTTGATTAGCATGATTAATTATGTCTAATTAATTCCATGGAGCATGTCTGAGTTATTAATTAATTCTAGGCAAGCTGTGTATTCGTTAAATTATTTAGCCATAATACTCGTTATTCTATGATCCAAGAGGCATGGTAGATTTACTCCCGATCGTCCCGAGTCGAAAATTCCGTTAGTTAAATTCTTACCGTTTGCATTGTTCCTTCTTAGTAATTCAAAAACCAACAAATCCCCCATATTTCATTTATTTTATTAGTTTGCAAATTTAATTAAGATTAACTCAAGCTACCTTAATTCCCTGTGGATCGACCCCGTTGCCGCTACTCTACAAATAGTTTAGTGAATTCGGGCACTTATAAATTCATTTTGGCGGGTCTCGACAACCCGATGATTGGCGATAGTTCAATAATATCGTTACCAAGACCCTACTAGAAAAGAGAAAGGAAAGGAAAAAGGAAAAATCAAAGAAGGAGAATGTGTGCTTATGAGTTGTAGCTGCTGTGCTTAAGTGTCCTATATGAATGAACTCTGATCCTCAATTAGCTAAGCACAGGGTTGTAGCTTGTAGGTTTGTTAAGGGAGATGAATGTATATCCAATGTAGTGATGCCAGGGTTTAGGTTGTTCTGTGAAATGTACTGCTGTTACTTGTGTGTACTAAGATTGGCATGACTCTAAGGAATCCTAGGTAGCTGAAAATAAAGACATTAGAAGCATGTACTGAGTCTGGGTTAAAGCTAGGAAGAATTTGAAAACCTAGGGATAGATGCACAATGAACCTAATGACATAAGGCAGATAGATCAGTTGTAGGAGATTTGTAGAAGGCAGTAGGTTTTACAAGGCAAGAGAAGTCAGAAGAAGCAGAATGGGAAGATAGTTTTCACTTAGAAGGGTGTCACAGGACAGCCATGCGAAAGATAGTAAGCTTAGGGAAGTTAGCAAGTAGTAAGATAGAGAGATAGCAGCCTAAGTAAGTCCTTATATTGCTCGAGGACGAGCAATAACTTAAGTTTGGGGGTGTGTTACGTCTCCAAAAGTACATATTTGAGGGACTTATTTGTTATAAAATTGTATGAACTCTTAAGCGTTTTTGTTAGAATTTAGTCTAAACATGTGCTTATATATGAGAATTTATAGAATGAAGCAAAAACATGACTTATGTGTAAAAGAAAGAAAAAAGAAACAAAAACGAAGTTAAAGAGTTGGAATTTTGTGTTGCGGAAACATTGCGGAAACATTGCTGTCTCCGCAATGTTTAAGTTGAAATCGTTAAGTTGTTCTAACTGTCTGCCATTTTGTTGCGATCTTTCAGCCGTCCAATTCATCTCCTGCTACCACGTGGAAGGTTGTCGTTCAGAATGGATGGCTCTTCTTGACTGAAGAAGACCTGCACAACACTATAAAAGGAGGTCAAGGGGGAAGGAGAACAACAAGCTTGGAAGCGTAGAACTCCCATCTCAACGCAGTTTTTTCTTGTTTTCTCTCCCGGATGTTGGCGTGAAGGAGTCACCTGTTGGCATCGATAATCTGAGAGGAAGAAGAGAAGATCCTTCTTCTCTTCTGATTGGATTCATCCCCAAACAAAGCTCACCTTCGCCCTTCATCCGAGGCGCTTGCGGCGGGGAGTTCACGCACACACTTTAAACTGCTTTCTACTGCTTTTTGCCTTCTATTTTCTCTACTGCTTTCTGTCATTTACTTCTATTTGCTACTGCATTTCAATTCGTCTTCAATCGTTTAGTCTTTCCTGTTTTGTAATCGTTGCACATTAAGCTTTGAATCTTACGCAATAGAGGAATTATTCGACTACTTCGCAACTCTCTTTACTGCTCTCTTTCTTCTTTTGCTGTCATTTGAATTCTGTTAAGCATGTTTAAACAAGCAAGTCTGTCCAACTCCACATCATTCATGAGTAACTAAACCACACAAGGGTCTGCTAATGATGAATCTATAGGTAGAAATACGTGAATTCAGCATGTAGGATAACTCGAATGCATTGAATGTATGTATGCTTCATCCTACGGGAAATTTCGATTGGCCATCCATTTTGTCCAAAGAACTCCTAACCTCTGGAAGGAGTAAGAGTTCAGAGTCGTCCATTCATGCTAGCCTTTCATGGTATCCAGAAAACGACCTAGGAATAGGCGGTTTCCTAGCACAATTCATTAACTTGCTTATATAAATAAATGCTTAAGCCTTACTTGGATATGAGTGAACTAAAGGATCTAATGCATGTAATCGAGAGATGCATGAGAATGAGTTAAATTGATGCATGATAAGTTGATCTACTGCTGAAGAATCGTATGAAAAAGCCTATAGAGGAGTCGTTAGTTGGCCTTGTTCCTCCATCTCACCCTTAAAACGTTGTTAGTACAATTGCTAGAAAATTGCTGTCTGCGCAATTTTCTTAGTTTAATTTTTACCTTAGCCATTTTTTTCAGTTTTCTGTTTTGCGATTTTATTGCTAGATAATTGCTTTCTTCGCAATTCTTTTTCTTCTACATTGAAGTTAACCTCTTTACTTGTCTTTGTTTATGCTTGCATATCTTGCACTTTCTTTGTTAGTTAGGCACATCAATCCCAATTCTACCCCATCTAAATCACCTTTTCTAAGTTAGCATCTCACTTCGTTAGTAACTAAGAATAAATCTCTGTGGGAAATCGAATGAAAAAATACTTATTACTTGCTACAAGACCATGTATGCTTGCATGTTCTGAGTGCTCTCACATTGCATTTTTATTTACACATTGAGCACGCAACAAAAACCGCGAGGCGGAAGAGGTCAATGCCATAAGGGGGATATGCTTCCAACCCTAGGAAGTACGATCCTTATTCGAGTACGTACAACCCCGGTTGGCGAGACCACCCAAATTAGAGCTATGGGAACAAAGATGGACAACAACGCTACCAAAGTCAGTCATTCGATAGACCTCAGAACTCCACCCAAGCTGAGGCCTCTAGTTCCTCCAGTTCTATGGAAGAGATGGTAAGAACCATCGTGACTTTGACGAGCTAGTTTCAGAAGGAAGCTCGAGAAGAGCTTAACTCGCACAAGGCAGAGCTGCAAAATTTGAACAAGCAGCTGACTCAGATGGCAGTGTCGATCAGTAAAATAGAGAGCAAGAGCTCCGGGAAGCTTCCTTCCCAAACCACCGTGAACACATGTGAGAACGTGAGCTCAATCCAACTGAGAAGTGGGAAATCCGTTCCCTCTAGAGCTGTGAAGGATGGTCTGAATGTATCCTTCCCGAGCAATCTTGAGGATGAGAATGTTGAAAAAGAAGAGAAGAAGAATGTGCAGGAGAGTGTTCCCGCATCACCTTTCCCTAGTAGGCTTGCGAAGCCTACCTTGGTGAACGATGACGAGGAGGTCCAGAAAACCTTCCAAAAGGTGATGGTGAACATCCCACTCTTGGAGGCGGTGAGTCAAATCCCCAAATACGCCAAATTCCTCAAGAGCTGGTGTACGAAGAAGCGAAATTCAAGAGTAACTGAAGAGAAGAAGAAGGAGAATGTCTCGGCAATTCTTCCCGGTATGTTGCCTACCAAGTGCAACGACCCAGGTACGTTTACTATCTCGTGCATGATAGGCAGTAAAACTGTTAAAAATGCCATGCTTGACCTGGGTGCATCTGTTAATGTTATGTCTTACGCATTATTTTTAGATCTTAAACTTAATGAAATGCATGAGACTGATATAGTTTTTCAATTGGCAAATGGGTCTTGCATATGTCCTAGGGGGAAGGTCGAGGATATTCTGGTTAGGGTAGGAAGCTTGATGTTTCCTGCAGACTTTTTTGTGTTAGATATGAATGGGAAATCTCTGATTGTATCGTCCTCCATGTTGTCAGGACGTCCCTTTTTAAAGATCGTTAGGGTCAAAATTGATGTGTATAAGGGCGTCATTTCTTTGGAGTTTGATGAAATCATGCATGAATTTTCTATATTTGATGAGAAGTCTGTGGAAACAGTTGTTTGTTTGGAGTATGTTGAGAATGGGAGTTTGACCTCGAGCTTGAGGGATAACTCTTATGTCTCTTTGAAGAAAAAAGATTTAGATTTGATTGATGATGGTGCTATTTTTTTTTACACTAATTTTGATGATATTCACGTGCTTGGGGCACGAAGAGAAAAGTTGTTTTTAAATGATGTTTGCAGGAATAACGTGGATGAAGGAATGTTTGGAACGTCCCCCGCGCTGTCAGAATATGGATGAGTTCATGGGGAGAATTCAGTCGAGCAAACGACTTTAAAAATTCTGCGCTTCTCGAAGGCACCCAAGTGTTGAACTGTTTTTAAGTCTTTTAGTTTTATTGTTGTTTTAGTTTAAGTTTCGTAGTTTAATTTAGTTTATTTGCTTGCTGTTTTTTTTAGGAGATTGAGGAGAAGTTGAGGAAATTGAGCTCCGATAGGAAACGCCGCCTCTCATCCCTCGCCAACTTCGCAAAGATCAGGGAAGTGTCGTTTTTCCTTTCCCTTTATCTTTTGTGTATCTGATTAAGAAGCATTGAGAACAATGCTATCTTCTGAGGTTGGGGGTGGACGTTGTGGATTTCCATGTGCAGTTTGTTGAGCAGTGCTAATTTAGAATTTGAAGTGCTTGAGACTCTGTTTACTGCTTTCTAATTATGAGCATTTGCATAATCTAGTTTTTGCATGAGGTAGTCTTGCATTTATTAGGTTCATGTCAAAAAATTTTAAATTTTTTTTGTTGCTCCCTTGCATCTATCGAGCACTTAACAACCTCATCTTAAGACTCCGTAGGCTTAGTTAAATCGCATGTTGCATAATTCTTGTTGTCACCCCGAAAGGCACCCCTAGGGTAGCTTGTTGCATGAGAGTTAGTGGTCAATTAATCGAGTTAGCATAAGCTAAGCCTAAAGAAAAAAAAAATAGAAAAGCATGTTTGTTAGAAAATTCTCTCGAGGCGCTCCTCCTTCTTATCGGTACCTAAGAAGTGAGCGTTAGTCCTTAAAAACGTGAAGTTTTATGCATGAATTTGACGTGTTAGGCTTCTCGAGGTTGGAAAGAAAAAAGAAAGAAAAAGTTGGGTTCAAAGAACCTTAACCAAGAGTACAAAGTGCTCAAAAAGAAAAAAAAAAAGAAGCATGAGAAAATCGTTTTAGGTCTCTTAATTTATGACTCTATCTTGTGTGATCAATTTTAGACTGTTCTTAAATGCTAGAAGTAGGGGGAAAACGGGATGATATGTTGCATGCAGTTTTTCCGAGTTTACGTAGGCTTAGGATAGGTTGGCTAGCACACACACACGTTAGGGAGCGATAGTTAATTTTTGATATGTTCTTGATTAAATGCATGCGCCGATTGCTTTCGTGATTATGTAATGTTTAGATTTGTAAAAAGCATCGAGGTTTGAATTAGAAGCATGTATGCATGGTCCTTTAGAGTCGAATTCTTTATTTGCCTTGCTCGAGGACTAGCAAGATTTAGGTTGGGGGTGTTTGATAACTCCATTTTGGAGCTAATTATCACTCCCTAACTCTAGCTAAAAGTCGTGCTTAATTGATTAATTTATCTTGTTTATAGGAAAATTGCGGCATAGAGCTCATGGGGTCCAATGGACGCGTTTCGGGGCTAAGAAAGTTGTTTTAGCACTCCGGGATTGCATCGGAAGATGGGGAGGTTCATCAAGGAAGATTTGGAGAAAATTACCATGCAAAGGCAATTTTCCAGCCCCAAACCCGAGAGCAAGCGTCGAGAAGCTTGCTCAACGCTGCTTGGCGTCGGGACGCTCCGAAGAGGCGCGCGCTAAGAATTATCGGGGCAGCGTCGAGACGCTGGCCTAGCGTCTCGACGCCATCGCGATGCACGCGCTGGGATTTTTAGGTCGCAGCGTCGCGACGCTGGCCTAGCGTCTCGACGCTCCGACGGATTATAAAGGCTGTAAAGACGATTTTCAGCCATCTTCTCCGTTTTTCTCTGCTGTTTTTCCTCTGTAGTCCGCCATTGTTAGGCGTTTTTGAAGCTTTTTATTTTTATTTTGCTTGGGATGATGGTCAAGGCTTCCATGGATGCTATTGTGGTCAATTTCTCCATGGTCGGCTAAGGTAAACGTGTAGGATTTGGGATTGATTAGGGATTTTTGCTAAGCCTTAAATGTTTTGATAATTATGCTTATTGGTTCTGTTTTGGCTTAATTTCTTGTATGCATTTATTGTTCTTGCTTAATCTATGCATGTGTTAGATTTCTAGGCGGACAATCTCGCTTTCTAGCATGTGTTATTATTATAGACTAGCGATGTCGTGCCTCTCCTTGTCGACTTAGTAACACAGAACAATAGAACAAATCGAAGCATCGTGTTATTCATGTTAAATGTTGATTACTTTAGGGTTGTCGAGTAGTCAGTTATCATTTAGGATGTATAATCGAACGTTCGTCGTGGATAGCTAGTAACTGTTCGGGGTTAAATTGGGGCTGATCACTCTAATGCGATTGCGAACACTGTTTAGTTAAGATTGCGAATTCTAATTAATTAACATGAAGTCGGTTGCTTTAGGGTTCCCGGGCAACCGTCCGCGTGCATGTCAATTTGTTAGCCATACTTTAGAATTAAGTGATGAACATTAAAATGCTTAGCCAAAATTCCGAAATCCCCCAAATCCAACACTTTTCAATCTCATTCGTATTTTTTTCGTTAGCGTTTTTTCCCATACTTTGCATGATTAAAAACCCCTTGTTTTGTGACAAAACCTCCCAGTCAATTTAATTGCAACTCAAACAATTAATTCTCAATTTTATTCCCTCTCTATGGTTCGACCCCGTTACCGCTAGTTGCAAAGCTAAAAGCTACGGGTTTTATAAATTTATTTTGGCAAGCCTCGACAGCTTGAGATTGGAGTACCCCAAAAGTACGTCTACCACACTCAAATTAGAAGCATATGTTACAATTAATTTCCTTGCATTTACTTTTCTGTTATTTTCTTTTCCGTAACCAATCTCCCCTTTTAATTTACCATTTTAATTAAAAAGACAAATATAAATTAGTTAAGAGAAGCTAATTTATGTTCCCTGCGGATCGACCTGGTTACCACTAACTACAAGTTAGCTTAGTGTAATCGGTATTTATAAATTTCATTTTGGCAGGACTCGACACCCTGAAAAGTGTGGACCATTCAAAAATCCACTCACCAAAATTGGCGCCGTTGCCGGGGAACCATTTAGTTTCTTTTAGTTAAATTTTATTTGTTTGAAAATAACAAATATATTTTCATTTTCTTGTGTCTTCTCGTTTAGCATGACAGATTTTCGACGGAATTATTGGGAACAATTTTCAAGGTGTGAAGCCGAAGGAGCTTCTCAGAACCCTCCCCAAACCACTAAGGAGAGGGTCATTATCGAAATGTACCCCGATTTCGAGGAAGGAATTGAGAATTTCCTGACATGCGAAGACGAGATTAGTGAGACTAAGGAGAAGGTTGAACTTAGCCCCGAGGAGCATCCTAAAAAGACTGATGATGCAAACGAGCTGAGAAGTGGAGCTGAGACTTCTTCAAGATGGATGACTTGGGAAGATTTTCCATCTACCAGTGATGAAGAGAAGATCTCAGAGAATTTTTAAAGGTAAGTATACCTCCACTTGTTTATTTTGATTTAGAGCATAAATTTTGTATTGAAAATCTATTTGAAGATTCCTGCATTGATGAGATCGAGCATATGCCTGATTTTGAAAATATTTTTGGAAGTCTTTTCACAAAGGATGTAGAACCAACTTGTTTTGAAAATGTTATGATGGATGGGGAAGTGGAAATTGTGCCTTTAGAGAATTTATCTCCTTTGGCTATGCCTTGTAATAATTCATTTATTATAGGAGATTTGTTTAGCATGCCCCCTTTCATCTGTGCATCTGTGAATGTTGGTCACCTTGGGAATTTTGATGTGATCCCTCCTGTTACCTCTCCAAAAGTGCATTATTTAAAGCCATATTTACCTAGAAAGCATGAAAATTCTTGAGTGTTTTTGTTAGAAGTTAGCTTAATGTGTGCTTAAATGTGAGAATTTGAGAAATGATTCTAAATTAAGGCTTATTTGAAAAATGAACGAAAAAAGATGCAAAATGATGTAAAAAGAGCTAAAATGTACATTGCAGGAACATTGCGGAAACATTGCGCATCTCGCAATAAAAAAAAAACTGCTTTTCTGTAACCAGTTACCCCCCCCCCCCCCCCCCCCCCCCCCCCCCCAACCCAATATCAAATTGTTTGTTGTTCTGTTTAAATTTCCTTAATTAGCTTGAGTCGAGTAGCTTAGTTTAGTTTAACTTCGTATGTTTAGTTAGCTTAATTAGTTTTCTGTGCCTGTAGTTGTTTACAAATAGAACATCGCATGTTAGGAGCCTTGATCACGGTTAAATCTGCTCTGTTAGTATCATTGCGATTTCTTTGCGGACACCGCAATATTTTGTTAGTTTAAGCATGCTGTTATATGACTTTCTGCTGGGTTGTATGTCTTTAAATCTTATTATTTGACTGCATTACTGATGTCCATAGGTAGTCTGTCTATTGAGCATGCTGGATGAATGCCAAGTACACCCTTGTTAGTTTTAAATTAACTTCATAAATTGCTGAGCATGTACCTCTGTTAGACCTTACCATGTTGGTTTTAGTAAATTTCTGCTGATGAGTTATCTGAACTATGAGGGTCATTTTATCCCTAGGAGTTTTAAATTCTGTCTGGTTTTTATTTAGACTAGATGCTTCTAATATAAGTTTGGGGGTGTGCCACCTCAAACTCTCATTGGGGACAATGAGTAGTTTAAGTTCGGGGGAGGCAACCTCTAGGCCTAGGAACACTCCTCTCTCCCTTGAAAAAAAAATAGACATTGTTCTTCCTCGAAAAAAAAAAAAAAAACAAAAAGAAACCCAAAGAAAAGGGACATTATCTTTCTCTAAGAATGCTTAGTAATCAGGGCCATTTGTGTAACCCACAAGTGGCACTACATCAAAAGGCAATTCAAAGAGAAGACTTTGCCAAAAGAAAAAAGGAAAAATAAAAGCAAGGAAGAAGAATGTGTGCCAGGAAGTTGCAGCCTAAGTGCTTAGATGTTCTATGAAGTTGAAATCTGATCCTAAGTTTGCTAAGCACAGGGCTGTAGCTTGAAGGTTTGTCAAGGGAGATGAGTGTCTATCCAACATAGTGATGCCAAAGCTTAGTCTGTTCTATGGTCTGTACTCTGATACTTGTGTGTGCTAAGCCTGACATGACTCTAAGGATTACTAGGTAACTCAAAAATAAAAACATCAGAAGCATGTACTGAGTCTGAGTTAAAACTAGGGAGAGTTTGAAAACTTAGGGATAACATCACAATGAGCCCAATGACATCGGCAGATAAACCATAAGGTAGGAAGTTAGTAAAAACAGAAGGTTTTAAAGGCGAGGGAAATCAGAATAGGCAGAATTTGAAGTTAGTTTGAACCTAGGAAAGTGTCACAGGACAACAATGCCTTTGATAGTAAGCCTAGGGAAGTGAGCAAGTCAGTTATGTAGAGTTTAAAAGACAAGATTTAGCAGCCAAAGTAAGCCTTTATATTGCTCGAGGACTAGCAATAACTCAAGTTTGGGGGTGTGTTACCTCTCCAAAAGTGCATTATTTAAAGCCATATTTACCTAGAAAGCATGGAAATTCTTGAGTGTTTTTGTTAAAAGTTAGCTTAATGTGTGCTTAAATGTGAGAATTTGAGAAATGATACTAAATTAAGGCTTATTTGGAAAAGGAATGCAAAATGATGCAAAATGATGTAAAAAGAGCTAAAATGTACATTGCAGGAACATTGCGGAAACATTGCGCATCTCGCAATGAAACAGAGCATTGCGACCCTCGCAAGGAAACCGCAACGCTAGTCTTTTCTGCTGAACTTTTCCAGTCGTCAGTCATCGTTGGTGTGACTTTCCAGCCGCCTAAGCTTTCCACTGCTGCCACGTGGGGGGTTGTTGCTCAGAATGGATGGAGATCCGCGGCTGAAGGTACCTGCAGAGGCTATAAAAGAAGACGAATGCAGAAGAAAAAAAAAGACTCAGAAGCGAGAAGATCCCAATTGCGAAGCAATCTGCAGACGGAATTCCTTCTCTCGTTTGTTGGATCGAAGAAATCAGCCCTTGGCGTCGATAATTCGAGAGGAAGAAGAGAAGATCCATCTTCTCTTTTGATTGAAATTATCCCCAAGATCAGCTAATCTTCCCCTTCATCCGAGGCATTTTGCAACGTGGAGGATTCTTGCACGTTTACAGTTTTCTTACTGCTTTCTCTCTACTGTTTTCTATTTGCGACATTGTTCTGAATCATTCTCTAATACACTTGTTCCTTACTGCTTTCAGATCATCGCATGTTGTTCTATGAAGTGTTCTGAACCTTGTTTTTAAAGAGTAATCAATTAGTTTTAATGAGTTCGTTATCTTATCATTTATTATTAAATTAATATTACTGAGTTCTTTAAATGATGCTCAATCAATTCATCTCCCTCAGTTCTTCGAAAACCATGAGTAACTAATGTAAGAGAGGTCTGCTAAAGATGAATCTGTAGGCTAGAAATATGAGAATTCAGCATGTAGAATAGCATGAATGCATTGAATGTATGTGAGCTTCATCCCATGGGCGATTTCGATTGGCCATCCATTTTTTCTAAAGAATTCCTAACCTCCGGAAGGTGTAAGAATTCAGAGTCATCCATTCATGTTAGCCTTTTATGGTAATCAGAGAATGACCTAGGAATAGGCGTTCTCCTAGCACGTTTGTTAGCTTGTATGTATAAATAAGTTTTTAAGTCTTACTTGGATATGAGTAAACTAAAAGATCTAATGCAAGTAATCGAGAGATGCATGAGACTTAGTTAAAACGATGCATGATATGTTAATCTACTGTTGAATGATCGTAGTTAAATGTCTATAGATGGTTCTTAAGTCGACCTTGCTGCCTTACTTTACATTTAAATCGTTGCTAATTTATTGCGAGAATATTGCGAGAACCGCAATAAAACATTTATGCTTTCTGCCTTAGTCTTTTCCATAGGTTTTTATCTTTGCGATTTCATTGCGAAAGAATTGCGAGACCCGCAATTCTTCTTCTCCACATTACAGCATTACTTTTTTACTTGCTTTGCTTTTACACTTGCTTTCTTCTTGCATCTTTTATATTCCAGAATACCAACCCAAAATCTACCCAATTTAAGTTACCTTATCTAATTTAGCACACCAAATCGTTAGTCACTAAACTCAATCTCTGTGGGAAAACAAATTAAATTATACTTATTACTTGCTGCAGACTATGTATGCTTGCATGATCTGAGTGCTCTTTGCATTACATTTTACTTACACACTGAGCACGCAACAAGTTTTTGGCGCCGCTGCCGAGGATTTGGTTTAGTAAACACGATTTGTGTTATTTTAGAAGAGTTCAATTTAGTGGAGCTAATCTTTTGCATTTATTTTACAGGTACCAACAAGCTGGTTTATGAATGAGTTTCTCAATCACAATCTAGAATTTGATCCTGAACCCGAAAGGACTTTAAGGGCCAGAAACAAAATTAAGAAACGCCTTTTTAAACAACCAAAACAACCTGTAATTCAGCACATTGCGGACCACGCAGAGTCAGCGCAATCACAACAAGCTGAAATGGATCGAGCAAGAGAAGCACCAAACCGAGCACCTATCATTCGCAACCCCATTGAAATTGCGAATGATAATGATAGTGCCATTCTATCATACCTTGTACCAATGCCTGAGGAGCTTAATCCGAGCATCATACGCCCCGAGATTACAGCTCACTCATTCGAATTAAAACCCGTCATGTTTCAAATGTTGTCCACAGTTGGACAATTCTTTGGAGTGGAGAACGAAGACCTCCACAACCACTTGAGAAACTTCCTGGGAGTAAGTGACATCTTTGTCATCCCAGGAGTGTCTCAAAAGGCCTTGAGACTTTACCTTTTTCCATATTCATTAAGAGATAAGGCCAAGACATGGCTGAATTCCTTCCCCTCTGGTTCAATTGTCAATTGGACAGACCTTGAAGAAAAGTTTCTAGTAAAATACTTCCCTCCAGATAGGAACTCTAACTTCCGTGATGACATCATCAAGTTCAAGCAAGCCGAGAGCGAATCATTACATGAAGCTTGGACCAGATTCAAGGACTTACTACTCAAATGTCCACACCATGGCATTCTATGGTGTATCCAAATTGAAGTGTTTTTCAAAGGATGCAACCCCAGCACGAGGCAAGTGTTGAATTCCTCAGCTGGAGGTTCCATGCTATCAAAGAGTTACAATGAAGCCTATGAGATTTTGGAGAAAATCTCAACATCACATTGTCGGTGGTCAGACGATCCTCTAGAGCCAAACAGAAGGAAGGCTCAAGCATGGATGCACTTAGTACAATGAGCAGCCAAATCAATGCTCTGACCAACCTAGTGAAGCAAATGGCTCAAACCAATATTCAACAAAGTGTCAACACCGTGTCAGCTATTTCAACAAGCACATTAGTGGCCAACCAAGGTGAGACACTAGTCTGTGGATTCTGTGGGGAAGGGCACATGTATGACTTTTGCCCTGGTAATCCATCCTCGGTGTGTTATGTTGGAAGTCAACAACAACCAAGGAACAACCCTTACTCAAACACTTATAACCCTGGTTGGAGAAACCACCCAAATCTCTCTTGGGGTGGACAACAAAACACAAACCAAATGCAAAATCAACCAAGACCGAGTGGACCATCTGGTTTCACTCCACAAACTAGTCAACCCCCATATAAAAAACAAACAACCAACCAATGGGGACATCAGTGGAGAACTTGCTGAAGGAGTACATAGCGAAGAATGATGCAACTTTACAAAGCCAGCAAGCAACACTGAGAAGCTTAGAAAATCAAATAGGGCAGTTGGCAAACGAGCTGAAGAATAGGCCCCAAGGCAGATTGCCTGCAGACACTGAAACCCCAAGAAGGGATGGTAAGGAACAAGTTCAAGCAATTGAACTTCAAAGTGGAAGGCCATTAGTGATCAACAACAGAGAAACACCAAAGAGAGTAGAGAATGAAGAGTCTAGTGCTCCACTGGATTCTCTGCCTTATCTTGATCAAATACAACCAAACACAACAAGGGTGAGGCTGGAACCTATCATTGAGGAACCAGAAGAAATTACTAGGCCTCCCCCTATCATTAGGCAACCTGACTTGCCTACCTATGTGCCACCACCTCCATTCCCTAGAAGACTCAAGAAGAAGCAAGAACAGGAAGCTCATTTCCATAAGTTCTTGGAAATCTTGAAACAAGTCCATGTTAATATTCCATTTGTGGAAGTTTTGCAATCTATGCTATCATATGTAAAATTCTTAAAAGATATTATAACTAACAAAAAAGTTATTGGTGAGTTTGAAACAGTAAATCTCACTGAGGAGTGCAGTGCCATACTCCAAAATAAGCTGCCAAAGAAGGAGAAGGATCCTGGTTCCTTCAATTTGCCAGTAGAATTGGGAGGCAAACATGTGGGCAGAGCCTTGTGTGATTTGGGAGCCAGCATCAACCTCATGCCCTTGTCACTATTCCAACAACTTGGGATAGGGGAAGCACGACCAACAACAGTCACCTTGCAACTTGCAGACAGATCCATCGCATACCCTGAAGGTAAGATTGAGGATATACTTGTCAAGGTTGACAAATTTATTTTTCTTGCAGACTTTATAATCTTGGACTACGAGGCAGATAAGGAGGTGTCAATCCTATTGGGCAGACCATTCTTAGCCACAGGTAGTGCTCTAATTGATGTCCAAAAAGGTGAGCTTACCATGAGAGTCCATGATGAAGAGGTTAAGTTCAGTGTGTTTAAAGCTTTAAGGTACCCTTCTGATCTTGAACACTGTGCAACTATAGATATAGTAAACTCATTAATGGAAGAAGAACTTGAGCATGAATTGTTAATTAAGCATGCTACTAATTATGCACAAGTAGATGTGAATGATTTAAATATTTCTTAATTGATGGATGTATTTGTGGATAACCCTCAGCATGTATGCATGACCAATGAATTATCTGATAGAACCACAACTCCTATGATGCCATCAATTGAACAACCACCTTTACTAGAACTGAAACCATTGCCGGAACACCTTAAATATGCATATCTAGGAGAGAAAGATACCTTGCATGTTATTATTTCGTCCAAATTAAGTAAACAACATGAAATTGCGTTAATATTGCTGCTTAAGCAACATAGAAAAGCTATTGCTTGGACGATTGCTGACATTAGAGGTATAAGTCCTTCCTACTGCATGCATAAAATATTGTTGGAAGAGGAACATACACCTAGAGTAGATCACCACTTTAGGTTGAACCCCTCCATGAAGGAGGTAGTTAAAAAAGAAATCATTAAATGGTTAGATGCAGTTGTGATCTTTCCAATAGCCAATAGTCAATGGGTCAGTCCTATTCAATGTGTACCTAAGAAGGGTGGTATGACTGTAGTAGTTAATGAAAATAACGAATTAATACCAACTCGAACTGTTACAGGATGGAGAGTATGTATGGATTATAGAAAACTTAATAAAGAAACCAAAAAAGACCATTTTCCTTTACCCTTTATAGACCAAATGTTAGATAGAATAGCTGGCTGAGCCTTTTATTGTTTTTTAGATGGCTACTCAGGATATAACTAAATCACCATAGACCCTGAGGATCAAGAGAAAACAACATTTACATGTCCCTTTGGAACATTTGCTTTTCGCAGAATGCCATTTGGCCTATGCAATGCACCAGCAACGTTCCAAAGATGTATGTTGGCTATCTTCTCTGACCTAGATGAGTCCATAATAGAAATATTTATGGATGACTTCTCAGTCTTTGGTGACTCCTTTAACCACTGCCTAGAAAACCTAGGACAAGTCCTAACTAGGTGTGAAGAAACCAACCTAGTCTTAAATTGGGAAAAATGCCACTTCATGGTGGAAGAAGAAATAGTATTAGGACATAGAGTGTCCAAAGCAGGAGTAGAGGTCGATAGGGCTAAAATAGAAATCATTGAGAAGTTAGTGGAACCTAAAAATGTCAAAGTTATAAGAAGTTTCTTAGGACATGCACGATTTTATAGGAGGTTTATAAAAGACTTTTCAAAAATCTCTAAACCCCTGTGTGAGCTTCTAGAGCTGAATAAAACTTTTATCTTCTCAAATGAATGTCTAATAGCATGGAAAAAGCTTAAAGATGCCTTAGTCAAAGCACCAATCATAGTAGGCCCAAATTGGGATTTGCCTTTTGAGCTAATGTGTGATGCTAGTGACTATGCAATTGGGGCTATGCTTGGCCAAAAGAGAGATAAATTAACACACCCTGTATAGGGCTAAAATAGAAATCATTGAGAAGTTAGTGGAACCTAAAAATGTCAAAGCTATAAGAAGTTTCTTAGGACATGCATGATTTTATAGGAGATTTATAAAAGACTTTTCAAAAATCTCTAAACCCCTGTGTGAGCTTCTAGAGCTGAATAGAACTTTTATCTTCTCAAATGAATGTCTAATAGCATGGAAAAAGCTTAAAGATGCCTTAGTCAAAGCACCAATCATAGTAGGCCCAAATTGGGTTTTGCCTTTTGAGCTAATGTGTGATGCTAGTGACTATGCAATTGGGGCTATGCTTGGCCAAAAGAGAGATAACTTAATACACCCTGTATATTATGCGAGTAAAACTTTAAATGAAGCACAATGTAACTACACTACCACAGGGAAAGAGATGTTAGCAGTAGTGTTTGCATGTGAAAAATTTAGGCCTTATATTGTAGGTAATAAAACGATTGTTTATACTGATCATTCTGCAATAAAGTATTTAATGTGGAAGGCTGATGCTGAGCCTCGTCTAATTAGATGGGTGTTACTTTTGCAAGAGTTTGATCTAGAGATTAGAGATAAAAAAAAGGATGTGAAAATGTAATTGCTGATCATTTATCAAGATTGCAGAGTCATTGCGGAACCCGCAATGACTGATTCCTTTATTGATGAACATGTTTTTGTATTAGTGCATTGTGATAACAATGATGAACCATGGTTTGCTGATATTGCAAACTTTCTTGCCTCACAGGTGTTACCAACTTTCAGAGGGGGGCAAGACAAGAAGAGATTCTTACACGAGGCTAGGAAGTACATTTGGGACGATCCAACCCTGTACAAAAGCTGTGCGGATGGATTGTTAAGGAAGTGTGTGTCAGCTGCTGAATCAAGGTCAGTCTTGCAGCATTGCCATACAGCTCCTTATGGTGGACACTTTGGTGGTCAGAGGACTGCTGCAAAGGTGTTCCAAAGTGGCTACTTCTGGCCTACAATCTTCAAGGATGCACACGACTATGCACACAACTGCAATGAGTGTCAACGAACAGGTAACCTTAGTAGGAAGGATGAGATTCCTTTAACATACATCGTGGAGTTAAAACTCTTTGATGTATGGGGCATTGACTTCATGGGACCATTATCTCCATCTGCTGGTAATCTTTACATTCTAGTAGCTATAGATTATGTCTCAAAATGGGTAGAAGCAATTGCATGTCCCTTAAATGATGCCAAAACAGACGTTAAATTTCTAAATAGGCATATTTTTACACGATTTGGCACACCACGTGCCATCATAAGTGATGAAGGAAGACATTTTATAAACAAAGCTATGGAGAAAGTGTTAGCTAAATATAATGTTAGGCATAGAGTCGCAACATCCTATCACCCTCACTCAAATGGACAAGCTGAAATTTCTAATAGAGAGATCAAGAGTATACTTGAGAAAGTTGTGAAACCGAATAGAAATGATTGGTCTTTTAAGTTAGATGATACACTGTGGGCATATAGGACTGCATATAAAACTCCATTAGGAATGTCTCCTTATAGGTTAGTTTATGGAAAAGCATGTCACTTACCCCTTGAATTAGAAATCAAAGCCTTTTGGACCTTAAAAGAGTTAAATTATTGCGTAACCGATGCGGGAACATTGCGTTCTCTGCAATTACATGAATTGGATGAACTAAGACACATGTCATACGAGAATGCTAAAATGTATAAAGAAAGAACTAAAATTTGGCATGATAGTAGACTTAAGATTAAGGATTTCAAAAAGGGCCAACATGTTTTACTATTCAATTCACGATTGAGATTATTTCCTGGCAAACTTAAGTCTTGTTGGTCAGGTCCTTTTGTGATTACTAATGTGTTTGTTCATGGTGCAATTGAAATTCGAAATCTAAATCAAGGTTAACCGTTCATGGTGAATGGTGCTAGATTGAAGCACTACTATGAGGAAGGAGATGTGAAAACACTCTCAGCCTTCCTTTTATCTGAAGCCTAAGAGCAAAGAAAGAAAGGATGAGCAAGGGCATTTAATGGAATGATCTTTATGCTCAACCATCAAAGGATTATGAAATAGATAGTCTTTATTGTTTTTCTTTTAGATTGCTTAGAGTATTTTTACTTCTAATATTAATTAAGTTTGTTTTTTTTATGATTAGAAGCGTGGAAATTGAAATTTTAAACGACAATGAGGGAGGTAAATCAAAGAGGCCAGGAGAAGATGAAGGAGGAGATCTTGAAAAATCAAAGATTTAGTTTTTATAATCTTGCAACAAACAACAATCAAGGATAAAATCCCAACGGTTACATTTTCAAAGATTTGCTGAAAAATTGCGGAAATATTGCGGAGTCCGCAATAATATAACCGTTAGTGGGCAACCTGGTATAAATAGGAAGAGCTGTGGATCTTTCCCATTTACGATTCTCAAACCCTCGAATCCCACAAATCAGATCTCTCCTTCCTCAGAAATTCCCAAAGCTTCAAATTCAAGAAACGACCATGGTTTCCACAAGAGCTGACCGATCCACGCCCAAGAAGACATCCCCAACCACAGAGGATGCAGAATTAGTGAGGGATGCGTTGCTCTCTTTGGCAAACGCTGGAGCGGTGAAACCTTCGAGACCTCCGAAGCTCCCTGTGAAGAGGAAATGGAATGTGGCGGCAACTGAAGCTGGAAACACCTCTGATCCAACGCAGCCCCCTAGAAAAACGTGGACGGTTACCTTGGAGGATCCAAAGACCAAAAGTAGAAATTCCACGAGTGAGGAAAGCCTCAACAGTGGCAGGCCGTCGTTTGAGACGGGCATGCAAAGCCCTGATTCCCCTCAACAACAGTCGGAACCTGAAGTTCCATCTGAAGGACAACCAGGATCGGCATCACTTGGTGATGCGAATGAAGAAGAAGAGGTGGTATCTCCCTTCAGGGATGTCAATCTTGACAACCCTGTGGAGAGGGAAAGCAGAGGATCGATGGAAGAAACGCTGAATGAATGCATCCAGCAGATAGCTGCCAAGGCGAGGCTCAAGAAGAGAGCCCCTGTAATTGTGAGGGCCAAACGGCCAAAAGCCTCCAAGAAAGCCAAAAAGAAGAGGGCCGAAGCTGGACCTTCTATCAAGAAGTTGAAGAATGAGGCTGTTGAGGCAGCCAAGGCAAATGACAAGGGGAAGAGGAAGATGTATCAAGAATATGAGCCTCGAGCTGAGAGGTATGTGTCCAAGGATGCAGAGGCCAGGGGCTTGGAATTGAGGAAGAGAGAACTCCTTCACGAGAAAGGATTTCTTGACTCTATTGCGAACCTGCCACAATTCTTGCGCGCAGGAATTATGAACCACAGCTGGGAAGAGTTGTGTAGGCCCCCAATTCAGGCCTACTCTGAGATGGTGTATGACTTCTACGCCAACCTCACTCACCCCGAAGGCTGTTCTTCGGTGGTGAGGGGCGTGGATGTTGATTTCTCTGCTGAGGCAATCAACGAAGTATATGCTCTCAAGGGGCATAAAAATTCTGAGTATTCGAGTATCATGGCTTCACCCTCAGAGGTAGTCCTGGAGGAGGCTCTGAACTTGATAGGGAAACCAGAGGCAGCGTGGGCAGTCTCAAAGCATGGGAAGCACACACTGATGAGTGCAACCCTCAAGAACAAGGCGACCATTTGGTTCTCCCTGATTCGAAGAAGAATCTCCCCTGTCACGCATGAGACAACCATCAATCAGGGGAGATCGCTGCTGATTTATGCGATTATGAAGAGACTCACCATTGATGTGGGTGAGATCATAGAAACTTCGATCGTCGCGTGCTCCAAGAAAGGTAAGGGCAAACTCTTCTTCCCTAACACCATTACTAAATTATGCTTACGCGCAGGGGTGCCTGTGACAATGGAGGAGAAGCAATTGGCCTATTGTTACGTCTCCAAAAGTGACCTTTTTAGGACTTAATTATCTTAGAAAGATGTTCACTCTTAGGTGTTTTTGATAGCATTTAGCCTAAACCTATGCTTAAATATGAGATTTAAAAGAAGGTAGCTAAATTAGGACTTATGTACAATAGGAAAGAAAAGGGTTGAAAACCGAAGGAAAAGAATGAAAAACAAGCATTGCGACAGCATTGCGGAAACATTGCTGAAACCGCAATGTTTCAAGTGAAAACCGTAAGTTGACTGATCTTTTTCTGTTAATTTCTGTTATTTCAGGGATTCGTTCTTTCTCCTCCATCCATTCTGAAGTACGACGTTGAAGATTGATGGTTCTCCTTGGCCCAAATGCACCTGCAGACTACTATAAATAGGGGTCAAAGTCGAAGGTTCAAGCATCATCCGAAAGCGTAGAAGCCTTCTCGCAGCTCCATCTTTTCTCCTGTCATTCTTCTCCGTCTGTTGGCTTGAGAGTTTCAGCTGTTGGAATCGACAATCTGATAGGAAGGAGAGAAGATTCATCTTCTCTCCCGATTGGATTCATCCAAGCAAGGCTATTCTTTCATCCCCTTCAGCCGAGGCACCTGCAATTAGGCGTTCACGCTTGTTTTATGCTTTCTGTCTTTCATTTTCCATTTCCAACTGTGTTCTGTTGTTGTTTCAATTCTAGTAGCTAGATCATTTCATTTCGTTGCTTTCTGTCTTTACATTATTGACTTTAAGCTTCCCTTTTGTTCATTCAACCAATCAAGTAATCAAAGTACAATTCTTCATTTCACAGTTCTTCTCTTTGCTGCTACTGTTTTTCCCTTACTGTTTGTCTTTAAATTTCTTCTAAGCATGGTTATTTTATCTCGTATTTCTGTTCTCTCTATATCCATGAGTAACTAAGTCACCTAGGGGCATGCTAATGACAACACTATAGGCTAAAAAACGTGAACCAAGCATGTAGGATAGCTCTCGGAGCATTGATTGTATGTAAGCTTCATTCCACGGGCAATTTCGATTGGCCATCCATTTTGTCCAAAGAACTCCTAACCTCTGGAAGGAGTAAGAGTTCAGAGTCATACTATCATGCTAGCCTTTCAAGGTAGCCAGGAAACGGCCTAGGAATAGGCGTTTCCCTAGTACAAACCATATCCTTCTGCCTTAACAAGATGCTTAAGACCTTACTTGGACATGAGTAAACTAAAGAATCTAACGCATGAAATCGGAAGATACATGAGAATGAGATAGTTTGATGCATAGTGAGTTGATCCAGTGCTTGAGAATCGTATGAAAAAGCCTATAGGATAGTCGTTAGTAGCCCTTAACTCATCATTTTACACACTTTCGCTGTTATTTAAATTGCGGTAGAATTGCTGTTTCCGCAATTCTGCTAAAGTTACAATTCTGTCTAGCTGTTTTTGTCTTCATTTATTAATCTCGTCTCTTTTCATTTGAGTTTAGCTTAGACTTGCACTTGTTTATGTTACCACCCTCTACGTACTCAGTAGGAAATAGACAATTTAAACCCAATTCTACACCATCAAATCCACCCTTTCTTTCTTAACTTTACACTTCACGAGTAGCTTAAAATAAATCTCTGTGGGAAAACGAATGAAAAAATACTTACTACTTGCTATAAGATCATGTATGCTTGCATGTTCTGAGTGCTCTTTCTATCTTATTGCTTATTTATTTTAACACATTGAGCACGCAACAAGTTTTTGGCGCCGCTGCCGGGGATTTATTTTAGTGAAAACGAAGTTTGTAAGTTTGAAACACCAAGTCTATTATCTATTGAAACTAATCTACTTTTCATTTCTTTTGCAGGTACTAGTAGGGTAGTTTATGAGCGAGCCTTCAAGTAGTGATTTAGAGTTCAACCCTGAGCCTGAAAGATTACTTAGAGCTAGAAACAAAGCAAAGAAACGTCTCTTTAAACAACCCTCTATACCCCAAATAATTGCTGAAACCGAAGAAATGGAAGAGATAGTTCCAAATCAGGTACCTGTCATTCGCAATCCCATCGAAATAGCGAATGACAAGAATAGTGCCATCCTCTCATATTTAGTTCCTATGCCTGGGGAGCTGAACCCCAGCATAATCCGTCCTGAAATCACTGCCAACTCATTCGAGTTAAAGCCAGTGATGTTCCAAATGTTGTCCACTGTGGGACAATTCTTTGGAGTGGAAAATGAGGACCCCCACAACCATCTTAGAAACTTCTTAGGAGTTAGTGATACATTCATCATCCCTGGAGTTTCCCAAGAAGCCTTGAGGCTATACCTTTTCCCTTACTCTTTGAGGGACAAAGCAAAGACGTGGTTAAACTCATTACCATCTGGATCAGTCCGCAATTGGACAGACCTGGCGGAGAAATTCCTAGTCAAATACTTCCCACCTGATAGGAATTCTACCTTTCGTGATGACATAGTTAAGTTCAAGCAAGCTGATAATGAGTCTCTTCACGAAGCTTGGACAAGGTTCAAAGATCTACTTCTTAAATGTCCACACCATGGCATCCCATGGTGTATCCAAATAGAGGTCTTCTTCAAAGGATGCAATCCCAGCACTAGACAAGTCTTAAATTCATCCGCTGGAGGCTCCATGTTGTCCAAGAGTTACAACGAGGCCTATGAGATCTTGAAGAAGATCTCAGCATCTCACTGTAGGTGGTCAGATGATCCTGTTGAGCCAACTAGAGCTCGAGACAAGGATGCTCTAAGTGCAATGAGCAGCCAAATAAATGCCCTGACCAACCTAGTTAAGCAAATGGCTCAAGCCAATCTCCAAACAAGTGTCAACACCGCTACCGCCATGTCAATGGGCACCCAACCAAGTCAAGGTGAAACACTTATATGTGGATTCTGTGGGGAAGGGCACCTGTATGAATACTGCCCTGGGCATCCAGCCTCAGTCTGCTATATTGGAAGTCAGCAGCAGCCTAGGAACAACCCCTATTCCAATACTTACAACCCTGGTTGGAGGAACCACCCAAACCTGTCATGGGGTGGCCAACAAAATGCTAACCAAGCTCCTAACCAACCTAGACCGAGTGGAACACCTGGTTTCACTCCCCAACATAACCAATCCATGTATCAAAAACCATACAACCAACCTGTAGGGTCTTCTGTAGAAAACTTACTCAAGGAATACATAGCCAAGAATGATGCCACTTTACAGAGCCAGCAAGCTACTCTTAGGAAAACCAAATAGGCCAATTAGCCAATGAACTCAAGAGTAGGCCCCAAGGTAGACTCCCTGCTGACACCGAGGTGCCAAGGAGAGATGGTAAAGAGCAAGTTCAAGCAATTGAACTTAGAAGTGGTAGACCATTGATGAGCAACACAAAGGACACACCAAAGAGAGTAGAGAACACTGAGTCTAGTGCTCCACTGGAGTCTCTGCCAAACCAAGGTCCACCATCAACTAGCACATCAGGAGCCAGGCTAGAGCCAATTATTGAGGAGATAGAAGAAATTTCAAGGCCTCCACCTATCCTAAGGCGACCTGAAGTGCCTGCATATGTGCCACCACCTCCATATCCTCGAAGGCTTAAGACGAAGCAGGAACAGGAAGTGCATTTTAATAAGTTCTTAGAAACTCTTAAGCAAGTGCATGTCAACATTCCTTTTGTAGAAGTTTTACAGTCTATGCCTTCCTATGTAAAGTTTTTGAAAGATATTATTACTAACAAAAAAATAATTGGTGAGTTTGAAACAGTAAACCTCACTGAGGAGTGCAGTGCCATACTCCAGAACAAGCTGCCCAAGAAGGAGAAGGATCCTGGTTCCTTCACCTTACCTGTAGAACTTGGAGGCAAGCACGTGGGCAGAGCGCTTTGTGACCTGGGCGCCAGCATAAACCTCATGCCCCTATCACTATTCCGCCAGTTGGGAATAGGAGAAGCACGTCCAACCACTGTCACTTTACAACTAGCAGACAGATCCATCGCATACCCTGAAGGTAAGATTGAGGATATTCTAGTGAAAGTTGACAAATTTATTTTCCTTGCAGATTTCATTATACTGGATTATGAAGCAGACAAGGAGGTCCCCATCCTATTAGGCAGACCGTTTCTTGCCACAGGTAGGGCCCTGATCGACGTCCAAAAAGGTGAGCTCACTATGAGGGTTCATGATGAAGAGGTGAAATTTAGTGTGTATAAAGCTTTAAGGTACCCCTCTGACCTCGAATCCTGTGCTAGCATGGACGTTGTAGATTCTTTGATGGAAGAACAATTGGAGCATGTATTATTAACCAAGCATGCTAATGAATATGTAGGATTAGAATTAACTGACTTAAACATAGCTGAGATAATGGACATATTTGTAAATAACCCTCAGCATGTTTGTATGAATATTGACTTGACTGAAAAATCTTTGAATCCATTAAAACCATCCATTGAGCATCCACCTGTATTAGAATTAAAACCTCTCCCCACTCACCTCAAGTATGCATACTTAGGAAATAATGAGACTTTGCCTGTAATTATTTCTTCTAAGCTAAGTGAACAGCATGAGGTTGAACTAATATTACTACTTAAGCAACATAGGAAGGCTATTGCATGGACTATTGCTGATATTAGAGGCATTAGCCCTACTTATTGCATGCATAAGATTATACTAGAGGAAGAGCATACACCTAGAGTAGATCATCAACGTAGGCTGAATCCCTCTATGAAAGAGGTAGTTAAGAAAGAAATAATTAAATGGTTAGATGCTGGTGTGATCTTTCCCATAGCTAGTAGTCAGTGGGTGAGCCCTATACAGTGTGTACCTAAAAAGGGTGGGATGACTGTGGTAGTCAATGAGAACAATGAACTGATTCCAACTAGGACTGTCACAGGATGGAGAGTTTGCATGGATTATAGGAAGCTAAATAAAGAGACCAAGAAAGACCATTTCCCTCTACCATTTATTGACCAAATGTTAGACAGAATAGCTGGTAGAGCCTACTACTGTTTCTTAGACGGTTATTCAGGGTATAACCAGATTACTATAGACCCTAAGGACCAAGAGAAGACTACCTTCACTTGCCCTTTTGGAACTTTTGCCTTTCGCAGAATGCCTTTTGGCTTATGCAATGCACCGGCAACTTTCCAAAGGTGCATGTTGGCAATCTTCTCTGATTTGGATGAGTCCATGATAGAGATATTCATGGATGATTGATAGCACTCAAAAAGTGCTAATATTTAGCTCCTAAGTCTTGCAAATTAAGTAATTAATTGTGCTTAATTAATATATTTTGTATAATTTAATTACTTAGGGGTAAATCGGACCATTGAATTAATTAAGAGCTTAAAAGAACGTTTAGAGGATAATTTAGATTAATCATTCTGAGTGTTTATACTATGTATATTAATTAATCAAATTATATCTCAATTTTGATAAGTGGTCTGGTGCTGCAGGAGGAATTTGGCAAGGTGATAGGCCTGAGTTCGAGTCCAGAGGAGGACAGAATTTCGGTTATTTTTCCTTCAGGCACAGACATAGCGTCAAGACGCTGCCTGTAGGGTCTCGACGCTACCCCGACAACAGGCGCTGGAAATTATGGCGTTGATAACTCCATTTTGGAACTATTAAATACGTCCTAATCATAGCTAAAGGCCGCTTCCAATTGATTAAATGTATCTCTTTTGTAGGAGAAAAGCGGCAAAGAGCTCGTGCGTCCGTTGGGCATGTTCGAGAGCTTAAAGCAGAGTTTTAGCGCCCCGGGAATGCATCAGGAAGAGGGGAACTTGTTCCGTGAAGAAACGGGCCAAAACAGCCTTGGAGAGGCATTACATCAGCCCCAAACCCGAGAGCCAGCGTCGAGCTATAGCGTCGAGACGCTGGCTCGACGCTGGAAAAACCCGAGAGCAAGCGTCGAGTGATAGCGTCGAGACGCTAGCTCGACGCTGCCCTGGCGTCGAGACCCTGCTTGGCGTCGAGACGCTCCGGAGGAGGCGCGCGCAGGAATTTCATCGGGGCAGCGTCGCGACGCTGGCCTTGCGTCGCGACGCTGGCCTTGCGTCGCGACGCCATCGCGCGCGCGCGCGGATTACTTAGGGCACAGCGTCGAGACGCTGGCCTAGCGTCTCGACGCTACGACGAAGGCAGTAGCTAAAAGACGATTTTTCTGCACTTTTTTAGAGATCTTCATCTTCTTCTTCTCTCAACGGATTTGGCTGTTTTTTGTCTCCTTCTTCCCCATTTTCTCTCTATTTTCCGTGGAGCTCCGCCATTGTTGGCATGCTTGTGAGCTCCACTCTCCATTATAATAGGTAGATGAACTCTTCCATGGTCGTTAGTGGAGCAGGATTGACGAACCGCGCCATGAGCGGCTAAGGTAAGGGTGACGGTTTGGGATTTGTTTAGGGGAATTTTGTTAGACTTTTATTGCTTTGATAATCTGAGTATAAATTTTGCATATTGGTTCTGTTTACATTGCATCTATTTACCTTGCTTAATCCAACGCGCATGCTAAAATACGTTGATTGACACTCGGGTAGTTTCGCATGTTGTGTATGTTAAAGAGTAGCGATGCCGTGCCTCTCACTGCTCGACTAAGTAACACAGGTAGATAGAATTAAATCGAAGTATCGGGTCGGGTAGGACAATCGTTGATTGCATACAGCGTTTGCGGGCAATCAGTTAGCGATAGGATTTCACGCCCGAATGTTCGTCGCGGTTAGCTAGTAACTATCTAAATTCATCTTAGGACTGATCATCTTAGTGTGAGATTAGATAACGTGTAATTAGGACTGTGTGGCCTAATTAAAATCCATGGAGTCGGCTACTTTGGGGCTTCTCTGGTAGTCGTCCGCGTGCTTAGTAAACTGAATTCCATGCTATTAGAATTAAATGATAAGTTGTATTTGTCTAGCAATTGATCCCGAGACTCCCCAAACCGTGCACACGTTTTCTACATATTATTTCTTTCTTCCGTTAGCTTTCTCTTTATTCTCTTTGCATGATTAAAACCCCCCGTTACCAACTAATCAATCAAATCCGAATTTCTCTAGTAGATTCAATTCTCCTATTCCTTGGATCGACCCTGTTACCACTGGCTGCAAAGCTTTGGTCATAGGCTTTATAAATCGTATTTTGGCAAGCCTCGACAGCTTGAGATTAAGTGGATATTCAAAAATCCGCCGCACCAAAATAGGCGCCGTTGCCGGGGAATAGGAAATTGATTGAATTTATGATTGAAGTTTGAATTTGATTCTTTGATGGTTGACTGAAAAAATTTTCTGTTTGTATGTTGTATGTTTAGATTTTTGTTTGTGTATGACCCGTTCCTCTGAGGGTAGTTTACAGTATATTCCTGAGATTGACAGAGAGGAGCGGCGGTTACGTAGAGAAGCTCGTGAGGGGCAAGGAACGTTGGAAAGAGAAGAAGGCAATCCCTTCTTATTTGACGAGATGGCGCAAGGTGATGCGCCACGGACGCTTAAGCAACTGGCAGCGCCAGACCTGAACCTGCAGCCCTTGTGCATTAACTACCCCGTGGTAGCAGGTAACTTCGAGTTGAAATCTGGTTTAATTCACCAGTTACCTTCTTTCCATGGAAACGCAGGTGAGGACGCGAACAAGCATTTGATGGAGTTCCATTGCGTCTGCGCGGGGATGAAGCCCGCAGGGGTCACGGAAGAGCAGCTGAACATGAGGGCATTCCGGATCCATCACCACGTGGCAGGATATGAAGCGGGTATTTTTGGAGAAATACTTTCCCGCATCCTTAGCCACCACTCTGCGGAAGAGGATTTATGGGATCACCCAGGATGTAGGTGAGTCCCTGCATGAGTATTGGGAACGCTTTGGGCGCCTGTGCGCGAGTTTCCCACACCACCAGATCGCCGATCAGCTGCTCATACAGTATTTTTATGAGGGGATGACGCCCCACGACAGGGAGATGATCGATGCAGCGAGTGGAGGGGCACTGATTGACAAGACCCCAGTTGAGGCCAAACAGCTCATTGCAAATATGGCCACCAACTCGCAGCAATTCGGTATTCGGGGAAAAGGCCAAGTGCACAGCGTGGCTCAGAGCCACGAGATGACTGAAATGAGGGCCCAGGTGGCCGAGATAGGAAATATGCTTAAGAAAATAGTTGGAGGACACCGTGAGGAGGCGGAGGTCAACGCTATCGGGGGGTACGCTTCCAACCCAAGGAAGTACGACCCATATGCTAACACTTATAACCCCGGTTGGCGCGACCATCCTAATTTCAGCTATGGGAATAGAGAAGGACAAACTCGTTTCCAAGGCCAGTCTCAGGACAGGCCTAATTCTTCCACCCAGGCTCAAGCCTCGAGCTCCTCCAGCTCACTTGAAGAGATGGTCCGGACCATCGTGACTAGCACCAGCCAGTTCCAGAAAGAGGCTCGAGAAAAGCTCAATTCTCACAAGGCAGAGCTGCAGAATTTGAACAAGCAGCTGACACAGATGGCGGTGTCTATTAGTAAGATTGAGAGCAAGAGCTCGGGGAAGCTTCCTTCCCAAACTACAGTAAACTCATGTGAAAACGTGAGTGCCATTCAGCTGCGCAGTGGGAAGTCACTTTCCACCAGAGCTGCGAAGGAAGCCACGGACAGCTTGAACGAGTCCGCCCCGACTGCTCCCGAGACTCAGAATGAGAAAAGAAATGAGAAGGTCAGTGTACCTGAGGATGTTGCCAAAGCACCATTCCCGAGTAGGCTTGCGAAGCCTACTGTGGAATCTGATGATGACGAGGTCCTGCGAACCTTCCAAAAGGTGATGGTAAATATCCCGCTCCTAGAGGCAGTCAGTCAAGTGCCTAAGTATGCAAAATTCCTAAAGAGCTGGTGCACTACGAAGAGAAAGTCCAGAGGGACTGAGAAAAAGAAGGAAAACGTCTCTGCCATACTCCCAGGTACGTTGCCTGCAAAGTGCAATGATCCAGGTACTTTTACTATCCCTTGCACTATAGGTAGTAAAATTGTTCATAATGCCATGTTAGACCTAGGAGCCTCTGTTAATGTTATGTCTTATCCATTGTATCGTGATCTGAATTTAAATGAAATGCATGAATGTAATGTTTCTGTTCAGTTGGCTAATGGGTCGAGCATCTGTCCTAGGGGGAAGGTAGAGGATGTTTTAGTTAGAGTTGGGAATATGACGTTTCCCGCTGATTTCCTTGTTTTAGATATGAATGAAAACTCATCGCATGCTTCGTCCTCCATGTTGTTAGGACGTCCCTTTCTTAAGACCGCTAGGATCAAAATTGATGTGTTTAAGGGCGTTGTTTCTCTGGAGTTTGATGATACTTTGCATGAGTTCTCTTTATTTGGAAAATCTGCTGGAAATGTTTCTGTGGTCGAGCATGTTGAGAATGGGAGTCTACCCTCGCGCTTGAGGGATGGTTCCCATGTCTCTGTCAAAATTTCTGATTTAAATTTGTTTGATGATACTGCTAGTTTTTGCACTAACACTTCTTATATTCACGTGCCCGAGGCGCGAAGAGTGCAAAACAATTTTCAGGTGGATGGTGGAAAAGGTGTGGCCAAGGACAAGTATGGATCGTCCCCTGCACCTACAGACTATGGATGAGTCTGTCGAGAGAATACAGTCGAGCAACCGACTTTAAAAATTTTGCGCTTCTCGGAGGCACCCGAGTGTTGAACTATTTTTATGCTTTAGTTTAGTTTTATTGCTTTTTAGATTAATTTAGTATTACTTAGCTTGCTGTTTTTTTTTTTTTTTTTTTTTTTTTTTAGGAATCAAGGAAGAGAAGGCAAATTTTGGGCTCTGATGGGTTTATGTGCCGCTTCCTCGCCCTCGCCAGCTTCACAAAGAGTCAGGGAAGTGTATTTCTTCTTCCCTTTTACTTTGTTGTATCTGACTGGTTGGCATTGAGGACAATGCCAAATTTTGAAGTTGGGGGTGGAGTAGTCCGATGGATGTGCATGTGTAGTTCGTTGAGCAGTGCTATGAGATATTGAAGTGCTTGGGACTCTGTTTATTGTTTTCTGACGATGATAGCCTAGGAAATGCATGTTGGAAATCTGAGCATGTTCATAATCGAGTTTTTGCATGAGTTTTGTGTTTCTTAGGTTCGTGTCAAAAATTTTAAATTTTTTTCTGTTGCTCCCTTGCACTCATCGCGCACTTAGCAACTTCTCCCTAGATTCCGTAAGCTTGGTCTATCGCATGTTTAGCTAATTCTCGTTGTCACCCCGAAAGGCACCCTTAGGTAGCTTGTTGCATGAGAGTTAGTAGCTAATTAATTGAGAAAGCATGTGCTTAGCCTAATGTAAAAAAAAAAATAGAAAAAGCATGTTTGGTAGAAAAATTCCTCTCGAGGCGCTCCTCCTTCTTATAGCGCTTAAAAGAAGTGAGCGTCAGTCCTTAAAAACGTGAAGTTTTATGCATAAATTTGACGTGTTAGGCAGCTCGAGTAGGAAGGAAAAAGGAAATGAAAGGTTGGTTCAAAGAACCCAAAATAAAAGAGTACAAAGTTCTTTTGAAAAGAAAGAAAAAGAATGAGAAAATAATTAGGTTTCTTAATTTGCTTCTTTCTCTCGTGTAAGTCAAGTGTAGCTGTTCTTAAACGCTAGAAGTAGGGGGAAAACGGGATGTGTGTTGCATGTTGGTTTTCCGGGTTTACGTGAGTTTAGGAGTGGTTGTCTAGCACACACACACGTTAGGGGGCAAGAGTTAATTTTTGATATGTCCTAGTTAATACATGAACAAAATGCTTCCATGATTATACTCGTGTTTAAATTTCAATATGCATGGAGGCTTGAGTTAGAATGCATGTAAGCGCGTCCTTAGAGTCAATGTCTTTGTAGTGCTTGCTCGAGGACTAGCAATGTTTAAGTTGGGGGTGTTTGATAACTCCATTTTGGAGCTATTAAATACGTCCTAATCATAGCTAACGGCCGCTTCCAATTGATTAAATGTATCTCTTTTGTAGGAGAAAAGCGGCAAAGAGCTCGTGCATCCGTTGGGCATGTTCGAGAGCTTAAAGCAGAGTTTTAGCGCCCCGGGAATGCATCGGGAAGAGGGGAACTTGTTCCGTGAAGAAACGGGCCAAAACAGCCTTGGAGAGGCATTACATCAGCCTCAAACCCGAGAGCCAGCGTCGAGCTATAGCGTCGAGACGCTGGCTCGACGCTGGAAAAACCCGAGAGCAAGCGTCGAGTGATAGCGTCGAGACGCTAGCTCAACGCTGCCCTGGCGTCGAGACCCTGCTTGGCGTCGAGACGCTCCGGAGGAGGCGCGCGCAGGAATTTCATCGGGGCAGCGTCGCGACGCTGGCCTTGCGTCGCGACGCCATCGCGCGCGCGCGCGGATTACTTAGGGCACAGCGTCGAGACGCTGGCCTAGCGTCTCGACGCTACGACGAAGGCAGTAGCTAAAAGACGATTTTTCTGCACTTTTTTAGAGATCTTCATCTTCTTCTTCTCTCAACGGATTTTGCTGTTTTTTGTCTCCTTCTTCCCCATTTTCTCTCTATTTTCCGTGGAGCTCCGCCATTGTTGGCATGCTTGTGAGCTCCACTCTCCATTGTAATAGGTAGATGAACTCTTCCATGGTCGTTAGTGGAGCGGGATTGACGAACCGCGCCATGAGCGGCTAAGGTAAGGGTGACGGTTTGGGATTTGTTTAGGGGAATTTTGTTAGACTTTTATTGCTTTGATAATCCGAGTATAAATTTTGCATATTGGTTCTGTTTACATTGCATCTATTTACCTTGCTTAATCCAACGCGCATGCTAAAATACGTTGATTGACACTCGGGTAGTTTCGCATGTTGTGTATGTTAAAGAGTAGCGATGCCGTGCCTCTCACTGCTCGACTAAGTAACACAGGTAGATAGAATTAAATCGAAGTATCGGGTCGGGTAGGACAATCGTTGATTGCATACAGCGTTTGCGGGCAATCAGTTAGCGATAGGATTTCACGCCCGAATGTTCGTCGCGGTTAGCTAGTAACTATCTAAATTCATCTTAGGACTGATCATCTTAGTGTGAGATTAGATAACGTGTAATTAGGACTGTGTGGCCTAATTAAAATCCATGGAGTCGGCTACTTTGGGGCTTCTCTGGTAGTCGTCCGCGTGCTTAGTAAACTGAATTCCATGCTATTAGAATTAAATGATAAGTTGTATTTGTCTAGCAATTGATCCCGAGACTCCCCAAACCGTGCACACGTTTTCTACATATTATTTCTTTCTTCCGTTAGCTTTCTCTTTATTCTCTTTGCATGATTAAAACCCCCCGTTACCAACTAATCAATCAAATCCGAATTTCTCTAGTAGATTCAATTCTCCTATTCCTTGGATCGACCCTGTTACCACTGGCTGCAAAGCTTTGGTCATAGGCTTTATAAATCGTATTTTGGCAAGCCTCGACAGCTTGAGATTAAGTGGATATTCAAAAATCCGCCGCACCAAGCGTCGAGACGCTGCCTGTAGGGTCTCGACGCTCCGACTGTATAAAACCCATATTTTAACGATTTTTAGGGCATTCTCTCTCGGTTTTGGCTTGTTTTGGCCGATTTCTCTCTCAAATTCTTGGGGTTTTCTCCCCTTTTCTTCTATATCAAAGTAAGATTTTGTTGGATTTAGCTTGATTTTCATCCCGAGCAAGGTAAGTGCTCTAATTTGAGGTTAGGGGTTAAATTTGATGCGATTCATGAGGGTTTTCGTTCTTAATTTTGTGACTTAGCATGACTGATTGGGCATTTATTTCGTCTAAGCATATCACACGAATGTGTTGGAATGATTTAGGACTAGGCACCCTTGATTTTCAGCATGTTTGATTGTTAAAGATTAATGATGCCGTGCCTCTCTTAATCGCCAAGTAACACGGATAAATCGAGCCATAGATAACATTGGATTCCAGTTCATCTTGGTTGCAATTTATCTTGATGAAATAAAACAATCGAAGTATCATATTAAATGTTGTGAATGTTGATTACTTCAGGGTTGCCGGGTAATCAATTAGCATTTAGGATGTTTAATTGAATGTTCGTCATAAAATGCTAGTTACTACTTTAGTTAATTTAGAGCTGATCAATCCGAGTTAGCTAATAGTACCGTTTAATTAGAATTGGAAAATTCTGATTAATATATATGTGGCCGGTTGCTTTAGGGCTTCCGGGCAACCGTTTATGTGTTTAATTATGCCTTGCTAAGTATGTTTGAATCCCAATGAATCGAGTCGCATCAAGGTCAACCCCGACCCTTAAAATTAGGAGCACATGTAATTAGATTTAATTTTCCGTTAGCTACTTTTTATGCTTTACTTTATTTTTCCATAACCAATCCCCCCTTTACTTTAATGTTTTATTTTATCGTTTTAGTTTGAGTTTAAATAAAAGCAAATAGAATTTAATTAGGAGGAAATAATTTAGGTTCCCTGTGGTTCGACACCCGTTACCACTAGCTGCAAAGCTCTGTTGTAGCGGAGTTATAAATGTATTTTGGCAAGCCTCGACAGCTTGAAATTGGAGTACCCCAAAAGTACCTCTACCAATGATTTCTCAGTCTTTGGGGATTCATTTACAAACTGTCTAGAGAACCTTGGACAAGTCTTGGCTAGGTGTGAGGAGACCAACCTAGTCCTAAATTGGGAAAAGTGCCACTTCATGGTGGAGGAGGGGATTGTCTTAGGTCATAGAGTGTCAAGGGCAGGTGTAGAAGTTGACAGGGCAAAGATAGAAATCATAGAGAAGTTGGTAGAGCCTCCGAATGTCAAGGCCATTAGAAGTTTCTTAGGGCATGCTGGCTTCTACAGAAGGTTCATTAAGGACTTTTCTAAGATAGCCAAGCCTATGTGTGAGCTTCTAGAGCTAAATAGGCCATTCATCTTCTCTAAGGAATGTTTAGTAGCTTGGAAAACCCTTAAGAAAGCACTAGTCACAGCACCTATTATAGTAGGGCCAGATTGGGATCTCCCATTTGAGATGTTATGTGATGCTAGTGACTATGCTGTAGGGGTTATGTTAGGACAGAAGATTGACAAGTTAACACACCCTGTCTATTATGCTAGTAAGACACTCAATGAGGCACAATGCAACTACACAACCACTGAGAAAGAGATGCTTGTTGTAGTGTTTGCTTGTGAGAAATTTAGAAATTACATCGTAGGCACTAGGACAATTGTGTACACTGACCATTCTGCCTTAAAGTATCTCATGAGGAAGGCTGATGCTAAGCCTAGGTTGATTAGGTGGGTGTTATTGCTGCAGGAATTTGATTTGGACATTCGAGACAAGAAAGGATGTGAGAATGTGGTTGCGGATCACCTTTCTCGATTGCAGCACAATTGCGAAAAAATTGCGGAACCCGCAATTTCTGATGTTTTTATTGATGAACATGTCTTTGTATTGACTCATCGTGATAACGATGAGGAACCTTGGTTTGCTGACATTGCTAACTTCCTTGCATCACAGGTATTACCAGTTTTCAAGGGAGGACAAGAGAAGAAGAGGTTCCTTCATGAAGCAAGGAAATTCATATGGGATGACCCCACACTTTACAAAACATGTGCTGACGGCTTGCTAAGGAAGTGTGTTTCAGCTGCTGAGGCGAAGTCTGTGCTGCAGCACTGTCACACAGCTCCTTATGGTGGACACTTTGGTGGCCAAAGAACAGCTGCAAAGGTATTTCAGAGTGACTACTATTGGCCAACGATCTTCAAGGATGCCTACAACTATGCCCACAGCTGTGATGAATGCCAAAGAACAGGTAACCTCAGTCGCAAGGATGAAATGCCTCTCACCTACATCTTAGAGTTGGAGCTCTTTGATGTGTGGGGCATTGACTTCATGGGACCATTTCCCCCATCCTCAGGTAACCTTTACATTTTGGTGGCAGTAGACTATGTATCCAAGTGGGTAGAGGCCATAGCATGTCCTAATAATGATGCTAAAACAGTCATAAAATTCTTGCATAGGCACATTTTTACTAGGTTTGGGACACCTCGTGCTGTCGTTAGTGATGAGGGGACACACTTCATTAATAAGGCTATGGAGAGAGTGTTGGCTAAGTATAACATTAGACATAGAGTAGCCACTCCCTATCACCCACACTCGAATGGACAGGCTGAAATTTCAAATAGGGAGATTAAGAACATCCTAGAAAAAGTGGTTAAACCCAATAGGAAAGACTGGTCCTTTAAACTTGAGGATGCACTTTGGGCGTATAGAACAGCATATAAGACACCCCTAGGTATGTCTCCTTACAGACTTGTATATGGTAAAGCTTGTCATCTTCCATTTGAGTTAGAAATTAAGGCATTTTGGGCACTAAAAGAGTTGAATTATTGCGTGACCGATGCGGGAACGTTGCGGTCTCTGCAATTACATGAGCTTGATGAGCTTAGACAAATGTCTTATGAAAATGCCAAAATGTATAAGGAAAAGACCAAGATTTGGCACGATAGTAGACTTAGGATCAAGGACTTTAAGAAAGGCCAACTTGTTTTATTATTTAACTCACGATTGAGGTTATTTCCAGGCAAACTAAAGTCCAGATGGTCAGGTCCTTTCATGATTACTAATGTGTTTGTTCATGGTGCTATCGAGATAAAGAACTTGCAGCAAGGACAACCATTCATGGTTAATGGTGCAAGGTTAAAGCACTACTATGAGGAAGGAGATGTGAAGACTCTCTCGGCCTTCCTCTTGACTGAAGCATGAAATTAAGAACGAGAGAGGACGAGTGATTGCTGTGCTCGTCAACATGAGGCTCATGCCTTAGTTTATTTTTTGCGATTTTCCGGTTATCATTTGTGTATAAGTTTGTATGATTTTAATTGCGAATTTGATGTTGATTTTATTTCTTTTTGTAGGGAATCAATAGAGGGAATCAAGGAGAGTAAATCCAGCTTTAAAAATCAAGAAAATATTGGGCCAAATAAAAGATACGGTTGAGCAAAGATTGACATTTAGATGAAAAAAAATCTCCAACGGTCACTAAAATTGCGCTGGATTTGCAGGATCCGCAAAAATATAGCCGTTGGGATTTTTCCGTTTTCTTTATATCCGTTAGAAGGCGCGTTGATCTGTACGATTCTCCCATTCTCTGAACTCCAAGAAAGCTGCGATTCTCTTCATCTGTGATTCTTCTCTCCAAACCTCCACGATTCAACAATGGTGCTCACGAGGGCTGAAAGATCTGCGGCCAAGAAGAAGGCTGACGACGCTGAAACGGCTGCGAGAGACGCACTGCTTGCCTTGGCTGAGGCTGATGCTGCGCGAACTGAACGACTTCCCAAACTTCCGATTCGCAAGAAGAAGTGGAAGGTCGTCACAGAGATACATTAGGGGTGTACAAAAAACCCGCAACCCGCCCAACCCAACCCAACCCAACCCAACTTTTCGGATTGGGTTGGGTTTTTTTTTAATATGGGTTGGGTTGGGTTGCATTTTTTAAAAACCGAATTTTCGGTTCGGTTCGCGGGTTGAACCAAATTTGGCTCGGTTCAACCCGAACCGAACCGAATTTAATATATTAAAAAAAAAAAAAAAAAAAATTATATATATATAAAATTTAGGGTTTCTTCATCCATTTTATTCTCATTTTTCAATCCAGCCGCCTCCCCCTTCTCTCTCGCGTTCGCCCTCCACCTCCCTTCTCTCTCGTTCGCCTCCACCTCCCTTCTCTCTCGTTCGCCCTCGCCTCCACCTCCCTTCTCTCTCGTTCGCCCTCCGCCTCCCCTCTCTCTCGTCTCCGCCCGCCGACCTCGCTCTCCGCCTCCAACCTCGCAGTCGTCGTTCCACCCTCGCAGTCGCTCCGCCTCACAGTCGCCCTGCAGACCTCGCTCTCCGCCTCCCGCCGTCCTCGCTGCAGTCGCCCCGCCAACATCGCTCTCCACCTCCCAGCGTCCTCGCTGCAGTCGCCCCGCCAACCTCGCTCTCCGCCTCCCAGCGTCCTCGCTGCAGTCGCCCCGCCAACCTCGCTCTCCGCCTCCCAGCGTCCTCGCTGCAGTCGCCCCGCCGACCTCGCTCTCTGCCTCCCGTCGTCCTCGCTGCAGTCGCTCTCCACCATTGTCGGCTCGAGGCCTTCTCGGTGTTGAATGTGTGGTAGGTTGTTGAGGCCTTCGAATGGGTTCGGGGTTATTTTCGGGTTGCCGCTGGAATTTTATATAGTTGAAAATTGGGTACAATGTATGATTTGATTTCAATCCACTCTAAATTTATGATTTTTCTATTATTATTTATACTGCTGTGAAATTTAAACTTGTATGATGGGTAATAACCTTTGCATTTGAAAATTAAAATGCAAATATGTGATTATTTTGATTCTGAAACTAATATTATTGGCAACTTTTTAAGTCTTAAGTTGTGTGAATGAGAAGTTTGATCTTTTATGAAGTTGTGTGAATGAGAAGCTTGATGTTTTACTCATGAAGTTGTGTGAATGAGAAGGTTGATCTTTTACTGAAGTTGTGTGAATGAGAAGTTTGATCTATTTTATTTTCTCCTAAAGCTCAAATGAAAAATGGTATCCAAGTAAATTAGGAATGCATATCTACTGCCTTGTCCAATTTTTTATATTTCTAAACTTTGTTCTTAACAACTTCTAAAATAATTTTTGTTGCTTTCAAATAAGAATATGAAGGATATTTTTAATAATGCAGGTGAATTGTGTTGTTGATAGTATTTTAAATAATAAAAAAAAAATTAGAAAAAATACCAACCCGACAACCCAACCCAACCCAACCCGAAAATTGAAGGGTTGGGTTGGGTTGGGTTGACTGAAATGTTGGGTTGGGTTGGGTTGAAAATTCACCAACCCGAAATTTTCGGGTTGGGTTGGAAAACCCTGAAACCCAACCCAACCCAACCCATGTACACCCCTATGCTGGACCCTCTGAACCAGCAGGCACACCCAAGAAGCGCAGATGGAGTTTAGCGGTGGCCGCAGAACCGAGCAAAGAAAAGACTCCCTCTGTGGAGAGTCAAGAAACTGATCGTGTGTCCCACGATTCGGCCAAGAAGAGTTCTTCGCCATCTACACCACCAGCGCACAGCTCTTCACCATCACCACCAGCGCAGAGCCCTGAACTGCCTTCATCACCACAGAGTTCTGCGCATACTCCGCCAGAAGAGAGCCCTGAGGCATCACCCACTTCCCCACAACGTGACCCTGAATTCCCATATGGTGAATATCAAGAGTCGACGCAGGGCAGTGGGGAAGGTGAGGAAGAGGAAGTTTTCTCTCCTATGAGGGAAGCTAGCCCGGAGAGTCTTGCACTGAAAGATGACTCAATGGAGGAGACACTGGGGGCGTGCCTCCAGCAGATCACCATCGAGGCAAAGCTCAAGAAGAAGAAGAAGGCCAAGATTCTCAAGGCCAAGCGGTCCAAGAAGCTGAAAAAGAAGAAGGCCAAGAGGGCGCCTTCATCAGAGAAGGAAAGCACTGAGCCATCGCTCAAGAGACTCAAGGTTGAGGCTGCGGAGTCAGCCAAACCAACAGACAAAGGGAAGGCCAAGCTTTACCCTGAAGATGAGCCTCAATCAGTGAGGTATGTGTCCTCTGACGCTTAGTCCAGAGGCATTGAGCTGAGGAAGAGGGAGATGCTGCACGAGAAGGGCTTCCTCGACAGACCTGCTGACCTGCCGCAGTTCTTGCGCGCAGGAATTACAAATCATGGATGGGAGGAGTTGTGCAGACCACCCAATCCGGCTTACACAAGCATGGTGTATGACTTCTACGCCAACCTGAGGAATGCTGAGGAGGGGTTGTCTGTGGTCAGGGGGGTAGAAGTGGACTTCTCAGCAAAAGCCATCAATGAAGCCTATGGCCTCAAGGGCCAAAAACACACTGACTATGCACGGATTGTTGATGAGCCTACTGAGGCAGTCCTGGAAGAGGCCATTCGGACCATTGGCCAGCCTGAAGCATCCTGGACCGTGTCACGCAATGGGAGGCACACTCTCATGAGTGCCAACCTCACAGCTAAGGCGGCTGTATGGTTTGCCTTTGTAAGGAGGAAGCTGTCCCCCGTGACTCATGAGACCACCATCAACCAGAGCAGATCGCTACTGGTCTATGCAATCATGCGAGGTCTCACGGTCAACGTGGGTGAAGTCATGTCAGCCGCCATTGCTGAGTGCACGAAGAAAGGTAAGGGTCCATTGTTTTTCCCTAATACTATAACTAAACTCTGTTTGCTTGCAGGAGTCCCTATTGAGCGAATGGAGCAGCAAATGGCTTACACAGGCCACTTGGAGCTACCTGCTGGCTTGAGGCTGAAAAGGAAGGGGAACATGGAATTCGAGCTGGATAGGTTGGCTGCTGACCAGTCGCTGTCTATGGCTTGCCTGATGGATATGCAGAAGAGGATGGCTCAATGGGCCACTTACGCGCAGGCACGGGACAAGGAAGTTGCTGACTAACTTGGGTGCATCTTCCCTGACTTCCCCACAAATCTCCTGAATCTATGGGTGCCTCCACGACCACGACGGCCTGATGAGGATGAAGACATCTGAGTGCTGGTTTCAATTGCACTCAAGGGAGTATTGCTGTTCCCTTAGAATAATAAAAAAAAAAAATCTGCTTTCTGATAGACCATGTGAATTATGCTGTTTTTAGTAAAATTTTGATCTGTTTTAGTTGCTTAGTTTTACGTTTTTTAAAATTGCTTAGTATAGCCTGCTGCTAGCTGATTAGGTAGGATAGTTTAGGTTTATTTTTGTCGAGCTTGAATGACTGGATAAAGCATGCTTAGGGGCCTTAGTGACTGATATATCTGCCCTGACTCGATTGCGAAATAATTGCGGTACCCGCAATTTTTATTACTGAATGCATGTTTTGGACTGTCTGTTTAGCTAGGCTGTGATCTGTTTAAATTCTATCTTTTGCTGCTATCATGACTACCTTATATAGCTTATCTTAAAGCATGTTGGATGAGTGTCATAGGACACCCTTTGATAGTTTAAATTAGCCTCTAAATAGCTCAGCATGCATAGCTGTAAGTCCTTGCCTGTCTGTTTTTCAAATTCCTGCTGCTGTGATATTTTCTTTTAGAATGTTCTGTCTATGCCTAGGGCTTTTAGATTCTCTTTGTTTTACCTTAGACTAGATGCTTCTAGGACAAGTTTGGGGGTGTGCCACTTCAGACACTCATTGGGGACAATGAGTAGTTGAAGTTTGGGGGAGGCCACCCTAGGCCTAGGAACATTCCTCTCTCCCTTAAAACATAAGCATTCTTCTTCTCCTTTTAAAAAAAAAAAAAAAAAAAAAAAAAAGAGCTGAAAATGAAAAAAGAATAAAAGGGGAGTTTCTCTTAGGTTGCTGAGTAATCAGTGCCAAGTGTGTAACCCACAAGTGGCATTGCATCAAAAGGCAACCAAAGGAAAGGCTCCACCTGAGAAAGAAAAAAAAGGAAAAAGTAGGGAAGAAGAATGTATACCTAGGAGTTGCAACTTTGTGGCTTAGATGTCCTGATAAAAAGAACTTTGATCCTCAATTAGCTGAGCACAAAGTTGTAGCTTGTAGGGTTGTTTAGGGAGATGAGTGTATATCCAATGTAGTGATGCCAGGGTTTAGGTTGTTCTCTTAAAGCACTACTGTCACTGTTAATACTAAGACTGGCATGACTCTAAGGAATCCTAGACAATTTAAAAATAAAGCTAGAAGCATGTACTGAGTCTGGGGTAAAGCTAGGTAGAATTTGAAACCTTAGGGATAGTGGCATTATATGACAAAAGCAGGTAGATCAGTTGTAGGGAGTTAATAAAAACAGTAGGAGTATTAGGCATGCGAAATCAGAAGAAGCTAGATGAGAGGGTAGTTTTAAGCTTTGAAGTGGGTCACAGGACAGCACTGCTATGGATAAGAATATAGGGGAGTTAGTAAGTGGTTAAGGAAGAAGAAACAGCAGCCTAGGAAAGTCCTTATTTTGCTCGAGGACAAGCAAAACCTTAAGTTTGGGGGTGTGTTACGTCTCCAAAAGTGACCTTTTTAGGACTTAATTATCTTAGAAAGATGTTCACTCTTAGGTGTTTTTGATAGCATTTAGCCTAAACCTATGCTTAAATATGAGATTTAAAAGAAGGTAGCTAAATTAGGACTTATGTACAATAGGAAAGAAAATGGTTGAAAACCGAAGGAAAAGAATGAAAAACAAGCATTGCGACAGCATTGCGGAAACATTGCTGAAACCGCAATGTTTCAAGTGAAAACCGTAAGTTGACTGATCTTTTTCTGTTAATTTCCGTTATTTCAGGGATTCGTTCTTTCTCCTCCATCCATTCTGAAGTACGACGTTGAAGATTGATGGTTCTCCTTGGCCCAAATGCACCTGCAGACTACTATAAATAGGGGTCAAAGTCGAAGGTTCAAGCATCATCCGAAAGCGTAGAAGCCTTCTCGCAGCTCCATCTTTTCTCCTGTCATTCTTCTCCGTCTGTTGGCTTGAGAGTTTCAGCTGTTGGAATCGACAATCTGATAGGAAGGAGAGAAGATTCATCTTCTCTCCCGATTGGATTCATCCAAGCAAGGCTATTCTTTCATCCCCTTCAGCCGAGGCACCTGCAATTAGGCGTTCACGCTCGTTTTTATGCTTTCTGTCTTTCATTTTCCATTTCCAACTGTGTTCTGTTGTTGTTTCAATTCTAGTAGCTAGATCATTTCATTTCGTTGCTTTCTGTCTTTACATTATTGACTTTAAGCTTCCCTTTTGTTCATTCAACCAATCAAGTAATCAAAGTACAATTCTTCATTTCACAGTTCTTCTCTTTGCTGCTACTGTTTTTCCCTTACTGTTTGTCTTTAAATTTCTTCTAAGCATGGTTATTTTATCTCGTATTTCTGTTCTCCCTATATCCATGAGTAACTAAGTCACCTAGGGGCATTCTAATGACAACACTATAGGCTAAAAAACGTGAACCAAGCATGTAGGATAGCTCTCGGAGCATTGATTGTATGTAAGCTTCATTCCACGGGCAATTTCGATTGGCCATCCATTTTGTCCAAAGAACTCCTAACCTCTGGAAGGAGTAAGAGTTCAGAGTCATACTATCATGCTAGCCTTTCAAGGTAGCCAGGAAACGGCCTAGGAATAGGCGTTTCCCTAGTACAAACCATATCCTTCTGCCTTAACAAGATGCTTAAGACCTTACTTGGACATGAGTAAACTAAAGAATCTAACGCATGAAATCGGAAGATACATGAGAATGAGATAGTTTGATGCATAGTGAGTTGATCCAGTGCTTGAGAATCGTATGAAAAAGCCTATAGGATAGTCGTTAGTAGCCCTTAACTCATCATTTTACACACTTTCGCTGTTATTTAAATTGCGGTAGAATTGCTGTTTCCGCAATTCTGCTAAAGTTACAATTCTGTCTAGCTGTTTTTGTCTTCATTTATTAATCTCGTCTCTTTTCATTTGAGTTTAGCTTAGACTTGCAATTGTTTATGTTACCACCCTCTACGTACTCAGTAGGAAATAGACAATTTAAACCCAATTCTACACCATCAAATCCACCCTTTCTTTCTTAACTTTACACTTCACGAGTAGCTTAAAATAAATCTCTGTGGGAAAACGAATGAAAAAATACTTACTACTTGCTATAAGATCATGTATGCTTGCATGTTCTGAGTGCTCTTTCTATCTTATTGCTTATTTATTTTAACACATTGAGCACGCAACACCTATGCTGGCCACCTTGAGTTGCCCAGTAACTTGAAGATGAAGAGGAGGGGTGATAACTCCATTTTGGAGCTATTAAATACTTCCTAAGTATAGCTAAAGTCCGCATTTAAATGTTTAATTTATCTCGTTTGTAGGAGAAATGCAACAAAGAGCTCGTGCGTCCATTGGACCCGTTTTGGAGCTAAAACCGGAGTTTTAACGCCCCGGGAGTGCATCGGGAAAGGGCAAGTCGATCCGAGAAGAAACGGACCAAAACTGCCTAGGAGAGGCAATTTTTCTAGCCCCAAACCCGAGAGCTAGCGTCGAGCAATAGCGTCGAGACGCTAGCTCGACGCTGCCGAAGCGTCGAGACCCTGCTGCGGCGTCGAGACACTCCGGAGGAGGCGCGCGCAAGGAATTATCGGGCCAGCGTCTCGACGCTGCCCTAGCGTCTCGACGCCATCGCGAGGCGCACGCGGATTACTTAGGGCGTAGCGTCGCGACGCTGCCCTAGCGTCTCGACGCTTCGTCGATTTAAGGATGCTGGAATGACGATTTCTGCACATCTCTTCTTCATTCTTAGGCGATTTCTCTTCTTCTTCCTCTCGGTTTTTCCCATTTTTTCCTTTAGCTTCCCCATTTGTGGCTTGTTTATGAGCTTTTAAGTTGTATTAGTTGAATGACGACTTCCATGGCTTACCTTGGAGCGGTGATGACAACCCGTTCCATGGACGGCTAAGGTAAGGGTGAACGGTTTGGGATATATTTGAGGGATTTTTGTTCGACTCTTTTAGCTTTGATAATCCATACTTAGATTATAAATTGGTGGCTGATTTGTATGCATTTATCTTTCTTGCTTCATCCAATGCATATGTTAGATTTCGACGATTGACACTCGAGTTTTCTAGCATGTTGTGAATGTTAAAGAGTAGCGATGTCGTGCCTCTCACTATTCGACTAGTAACACAGATTGATAAAATTAAACCGGAGTATCGAGTCATGCATGATGGTTGTTGATTGCATACGGCGTTTGCGGGCAATCAGTTAGCAATTAGATTACGTGTTCGAATGTTTGTCGCGGTTCGCTAGTGACTATCTAGAATAAATTTGGGGCTGATCACCTTAATGCAATTTTAGATAATGTTTAATTAGAATTGTGTGGTCTGATTAATTTCTATGGAGCCGGTTACCTTGGGGCTTCTCGGGTAATCGTCCGTGTGTACTACAAACTGCTTGCCTTGAATTTGTATTAAATGATAAGCTGAAGATGTCTAACAATTAAATCCCGAAAATCCCCAAACCGTGCACGCGTCTCTCTCTCTCTTTTTATTCTTCTTTCGTTAGTATTCAATTGCTTACTTTGCATGTTTAAAAATCCCCCCGTTACAACAACCCAATCAATTAATTAATTTCAATTTTAATATTAATTTCAGTCATAACTTCTCCTTGGATCGACCTTGTTACCACTAGCTGCAAAGCTTTGGTTATAGGCTTATAAATTGTATTTTGGCGAGTCTCGACAACTCGAAATCTAGAGTTCACCTTAAAGCGAGCTCTACCAAAATTGGTGCCGTTGCCGGGGAGAAGGCAAAATTTGATAGAAATTATGATTGACTTTGAATTTGGTTAATTGATGGTCTGCTGAAATTTTTTTCTGTTTGTAGTTGTATGTTTAAATTTTTTGTTTGTGTATGACCCATTCTTCTGAGATTAGTGGATTGCAGTTTATCCCTGAAATCGAAAGAGAAGAGCGGCGGTTAAAGAGAGAAGCCCGGGAGGGGCAGAGATTGTTTGGAGAAGAAGAAGGCAATCCCTTCTTGGTTGAGGAGATGGCGCAAGGAGAGGCGCCGCGGACGCTGAAACAGCTGGCAGCGCCAGACTTGAACTTGAAACCCTTGTGTATAAACTACCCCGTGGTAGCAGGTAACTTTGAATTAAAGTCAGGTTTAATTCACCAGTTGCCTTCTTTCCATGGTAACGCAGGGGAGGACGCGAACAAGCACTTAATGGAGTTTCACTGCGTCTGCGCGGGGATGAAGCCCGCTGGAGTTACGGAGGAGCAGCTGAATATGAGGGCATTCCCCTTCACGCTCAAGGACAAAGCCAAGGATTGTCTGTACTATCTGCCCTCCGGCTCGATAACGACGTGGCAGGACATGAAGAGGGTTTTTCTCGAGAAATATTTCCCTGCGTCCTTGGCCACGACCTTGAGGAAGAGAATTTATGGGATCACTCAGGACGTGGGTGAGTCCCTGCACGAGTACTGGGAACGTTTTGGGCGCCTGTGCGCAAGCTTCCCACACCATCAGATTGCCGATCAACTTCTGATACAGTATTTCTATGAGGGGATGACGCCCCACGATCGGCAGATGATAGATGCAGTGAGCGGTGGGGCCTTGATCGACAAGACCCCAGTTGAGGCCAAACAGCTTATTGCGAATATGGCGGCCAACTCGCAGCAGTTTGGTATTCGAGGGTAGGGGCAAGTCCATAGTGTGACCCAGAGCCACGAGATGACAGAAATGAGGGCCCAGGTGGCCGAAATCGGAAATATGTTGAAGAAGATTGTTGGAGGAAACCGCGAGGCGGAGGAGGTGAATGCAATCGGGGGGTATGCTTCCAACTCGAGGAAGTATGATCCATATTCAAATACTTACAACCCCGGTTGGCGCGATCACCCCAACTTCAGCTATGGGAACAGGAAAGGACAACCACGCTTCCAAGGCCAGTCTCACGATAGGCCTAACACTTTCGCCCAAGCTCAAGCCTCGAGCTCCTCCAGCTCATTGGAAGAAATGGTAAGGACCATTGTCACGACAACCAGCCAGTTCCAGAAAGAAGCTCGAGAAGAGCTTAACTCCCACAAGGCCGAGCTGCAAAACTTAAACAAGCAGCTGACACAAATGGCGGTGTCGATTAGCAAAATCGAGAGCAAGAGCTCAGGGAAGCTTCCTTCCCAAACCACGGTCAACTCATGTGAGAACATGAGTGCTATTCAGCTAAGGAGTGGAAAATTACTTTCCCCCAGAGCCGTGAAGGAAGCCAAGGACAGCCTGAACGAGTCTGCCTCGACTGCTCCCGAGAATCTGAATGAGAAAAAAGAAAAAGTCAGTGTGCCAGAGGAAGTCGCCAGAGCACCCTTCCCTAGTAGGCTTGCGAAGCCTACTTTGGAATCCGACGATGAGGAGGTCCTTCGTACCTTCCAGAAGGTGATGGTCAACATTCCGCTCCTTGAGGCAGTGAGCCAAGTGCCAAAATATGCCAAATTCTTAAGGAGCTGGTGCACGAAGAAAAGGAAGTCCAGAGGGACTGAGAAGAAAAAGGAGAACGTTTCCGCGATCCTCCCAGGTACGTTGCCCGCCAAGTGCAACGACCCAGGTACCTTTACTATTCCTTGTATGATAGGTAGTAAGGTAGTCAGAAATGCCATGCTTGATTTAGGAGCTTCTGTGAACGTTATGTCTTATGCTTTATTTCTTGAACTGAACTTAAATGAATTGCATGAGTGTAACGTGACTGTCCAGTTAGCTAACGGGTCGAGTGTATGTCCTAGAGGGAAAGTGGAAGATGTTCTTGTTAGGGTAGGTGATATGATGTTCCCCGCTGATTTCCTTGTTCTTGATATGAATGAAAAGTCCTTGCATGCTTCGTCCTCTATGCTGTTAGGACGCCCTTTTCTTAAGACCGCTAGGGTAAAAATCGATGTGTTTAAGGGTGTCGTTTCCTTAGAGTTTGATGATACAATGCATGAATTTTCATTATTTGAAAAGAAATCTGTGGAGAATGTTTCTGTTGTTGAGTATGATGAGAATGGGAGTCTTACCTCGCGCTTGAGGGATGATTCTCATGTCTCGGTAAAAAAATCTGATTTAAAATTGAATGATGTGACTGCTATTTTTTGCACTAATAACTGTGATATTCACGTGCTCGAGGCACGAAGAGTGCAAAATGTTTTGAATGGTGCTTGCAGGACAAGTGCGGATGCGGACAAGTCTGGAAAGTCCCCCGCACTATCAGACTATGGTTGAGTCAGTGGAGAGAATTCAGTCGAGCAAACGACTTTAAAAATTCTGCGCTTCTCGGAGGCACCCGAGCGATGAACTGTTTTTTTTCTGTTTAGTTTAGTTGCTATTTTTTATTGCTTTTTAGTTAATTTAGTCTTACTTTGCTTGCTGTTTTTTTTTAGGAATCGAGAAAGAGAGGACAATTTTGGGCTTCGATGATGCACGCGCCGCTTCCTTACCCTCGCCAACTTCACAAAGAGTCAGGGAAGTGTAGTTTCTCTTTCCCTTTTACTTTGGGTATCTGACTGAGTGGCATTGAGGACAATGCCAACTTTTGAAGTTGGGGGTGGAGTTGGATTCATGGATTAGCATGTGTAGTTGGTTGAGCAGTGCTATTTTGATATTGAAGTGCTTGGGACTCTGTTTACTGTTTTCTGATGATGATAATCTAGGAAATGCATGTTGGAAATCTGAGCACGTACATAATCTAGTTTTTGCATGAGTTTTGCACTTATTCGGTTCATGTCAAAAATTTTAAATTTTTTTTCTGTTGCTCCCTTGCATCTTTCACGCACTTAGCAGCATCATCTTAGATTCCATAGGCTTTGTAAATTGCATGTAGCACTAATTCTCGTTGTCACCCCGAAAGGCACCCATAGGTAGCTTGTTGCATGAGAGTTAGTGGTTGATTAATCGAGATAGCGTTTGCTAAGCCTAAAGTTAAAAAAAAAAAAAAAATAGAAAAAGCATGTTGGATAGAAAATTCTCTCGAGGCGCTCCTCCTTCTTATTGGTGCACCTAAGAAGTGAGCGTTAGTCCTTAAAAACGTGAAGTTTATGCATGAATTTGACGTGTTAGGCAACTCGAGGTGGGAAAGAAAAAAGAGAATAAATTGTTGGTTCAAAGAACCTTAATAAAGAGTACAAAGTACTCGTGAAAAGAAAAAGGAATGAGAAAATACTTAGGTCTCTTAATTTGCTTCTCTCTCTCGTGTAAGTCAAGTGTAGACTGTTCTTAAACGCTAGAAGTAGGGGGAAAACGGGATGACGTGTTTGCATGTGGTTTTTCCGAGTTTATGTGAGTTTAGGAGTGGTTGTCTAGCACACACACACGTTAGGGGGCAATAGTTAATTTTTGATATGTTCATAGTAAATGCATGCACGAATTGCTTTCATGATTATGTTGTGTTTAAATTTTCAAAATGCATGGAGGTTTGAGTTAGTAGCATGTAGGCGTGTCCTTAGAGTCAATTTCTTTATAGCCTTGCTCGAGGACTAGCAAGATTCAAGTTAGGGGTGTTTGATAACTCCATTTTGGAGCTATTAAATACTTCCTAAGTATAGCTAAATGCCGCATTTAAATGTTTAATTTATCTCGTTTGTAGGAGAAATGCGCCAAAGAGCTCGTGCGTCCATTGGACCCGTTTTGGAGCTAAAAGCGGAGTTTTAACGCCCCGAGAGTGCATCGGGAAAGGGCAAGTCGATCCGAGAAGAAACGGACCAAAATTGCCTAGAAAAAGCAATTTTTTCAGCCCCAAACCCGAGAGCTAGCGTCGAGACGCTAGCTCGACGCTGCCGAAGCGTCGAGACCCTGCTGCGGCGTCGAGACGCTCCGGAGGAGGCGCGCGCAAGGAATTATCGGGCCAGCGTCGAGATGCTGCCCTAGCGTCTCGACGCCATCGCGAGGCGCGCACGGATTACTTAGGGCGTAGCGTCGCGACGCTGCCCTAGCGTCTCGACGCTACGTCGATTTAAGGATGCTGTAATGACGATTTCTGCACATCTCTTCTTCATTCTTAGGCGATTTCTCTTCTTCTTCCTCTCGGTTTTTCCCATTTTTTCCTTTAGCTCCGCCATTTGTGGCTTGTTTATGAGCTTTTAAGTTGTATTAGTTGAATGACGACTTCCATGGCTTACCTTGGAGCGGTGATGACAACCCGTTCCATGGACGGCTAAGGTAAGGGTGAACGGTTTAGGATATATTTGAGGGATTTTTGTTAGACTCTTTTAGCTTTGATAATCCATACTTAGATTATAAATTGGTGGCTGATTTGTATGCATTTATCTTTCTTGCTTCATCCAATGCATATGTTAGATTTCGACGATTGACACTCGAGTTTTCTAGCATGTTGTGAATGTTAAAGAGTAGCGATGTCGTGCCTCTCACTATTCGACTAGTAACACAGATTGATAAAATTAAACCGGAGTATCGAGTCATGCATGATGGTTGTTGATTGCATACGGCGTTTGCGGGCAATCAGTTAGCAATTAGATTACGTGTTCGAATGTCTGTCGCGGTTCGCTAGTGACTATCTAGAATAAATTTGGGGTTGATCACCTTGATGCAATTTTAGATAATGTTTAATTAGAACTGTGTGATCTGATTAATTTCTATGGAGCCGGTTACCTTGGGGCTTCTCGGGTAATCATCCGTGTGTACTACAAACTGCTTGCCTTGAATTTGTATTAAATGATAAGCTGAAGATGTCTAACAATTAAATCTTGAAAATCCCCAAACCGTGCACGCGTCTCTCTCTCTTTTTATTCTTCTTCCGTTAGTATTCAATTGCTTACTTTGCATGTTTAAAAATCCCCCCGTTACAACAACCCAATCAATTAATTAATTTCAATTTTAATATTAATTTCAGTCATAACTTCTCCTTGGATCGACCCTGTTACCACTAGCTGCAAAGCTTTGGTTATAGGCTTATAAATTGTATTTTGGCGAGTCTCGACAACTCGAAATCTAGAGTTCACCTTAAAGTGAGCTCTACCAAGGGGCAACATGGAAATCGAGCTGGATGGACTTGCAGCTGTACAAGCAATGACCATGGCCTGCTTGATGGACTTACAAAGGAAGTTAGCCCAATGGGCTGAGTATTCTCAAGCACGAGACCAGGAACTGGCTGAGCACCTACGATGCAAGTTCCCCACCTTTCCAGCTGGATTGTTGAGACCTTGGATGCCTCCGAACGAGAGAAGTGACGAAAAATACAAGGATGAATGAATGTCACAGACTGACGGCATTCGTGGGAGTATTTCTGATCCCTCTAAAGAAAAGAAAAAACTGCTTTTTTGTAACCAGTTACCCCCCCCCCCCCCCCCCCCCCCAATATCAAATTGTTTGTTGTTCTGTTAAATTTCCTTAATTAGCTTGAGTCGAGTAGCTTAGTTTAGTTTAACTTCGTATGTTTAGTTAGCTTAATTAGTTTGTTGTGCCTGTAGTTTTTTAATAGAACATCGCATGTTAGGAGCCTTGATCACGGTTAAATCTGCTCTGTTAGTATCATTGCGATTTCTTTGCGGACACCGCAATATTTTGTTAGTTTAAGCATGCTGTTATATGACTTTCTGCTGGGTTGTATGTCTTTAAATCTCATTATTTGACTGCATTTCTGATGTCCATAGGTAGTCTGTCTATTGAGCATGCTGGATGAATGTCAAATACACCCTTGTTAGTTTTAAATTAGCTTCATAAATTGTTGAGCATGTACCTCTGTTAGACCTTACCATGTTGGTTTTGGTAAATTTCTGCTGATGAGTTATCTGAACTATGAGGGTAATTTTATCCTTAGGAGTTTTAAATTCTGTCTGGTTTTTATTTAGACTAGATGCTTCTAATATAAGTTTGGGGGTGTGCCACCTCAGACTCTCATTGGGGACAATGAGTAGTTTAAGTTTGGGGGAGGCAACCTCTAGGCCTAGGAACACTCCTCTCTCCCTTGAAAAAAAAATAGACATTGTTCTTCCTTGAAAAAAAAAAAAAAAAAAAACAAAAAGAAACTTAAAGAAAAGGGACATTGTCTTTCTCTAAGAATGCTAAGTAATCAGGGCCATTTGTGTAACCCACAAGTGGCACTGCATCAAAAGGTAATTCAAAGAGAAGACTTTGCCAAAAGAAAAAAGGAAAAATAAAAGCAAGGAAGAAGAATGTGTTCCAGGAAGTTGCAGCCTAAGTGCTTAGATGTCCTATGAAGTTGAACTCTGATCCTAAGTTTGCTAAGCACAGGGCTGTAGCTTGAAGGTTTGTCAAGGGAGATGAGTGTCTATCCAACATAGTGATGCCAAAGCTTAGTCTGTTCTATGGTCTGTACTCTGATACTTGTGTGTGCTAAGCCTGGCATGACTCTAAGGATTCCTAGGTAACTCAAAAATAAAAACATTAGAAGCATGTACTGAGTCTGAGTTAAAACTAGGGAAAGTTTGAAAACTTAGGGATAACAGCACAATGAGCCCAATGACATAGGCAGATAAACCATAAGGTAGGAAGTTAGTAAAAACAAAAGGTTTTAAAGGCGAGGGAAATCAGAATAGGCAGAATTTGAAGTTAGTTTGAACCTAGGAAAGTGTCACAGGACAACAATGCCTTTGATAGTAAGCCTAGGGAAGTCATCAAGTCAGTTAGGTAGAGTTTAAAAGATAAGATTTAACAGCCAAAGTAAGCCTTTATATTGCTCGAGGACTAGCAATAACTCAAGTTTGGGGGTGTGTTATCTCTCCAAAAGTGCATTATTTAAAGCCATATTTACCTAGAAAGCATGGAAATTCTTGAGTGTTTTTGTTAGAAGTTAGCTTAATGTGTGCTTAAATGTGAGAATTTGAGAAATGATGCTAAATTAAGGTTTATTTGGAAAAGGAACGAAAAAGGATGCAAAATGATGTAAAAAGATCTAAAATGTACATTGCAGGAACATTGCGGAAACATTGCGCATCTCGCAATGAAACAGAGCATTGCGGCCCTCGCAAGGAAACCGCAACGCCAGTCTTTTCTGCTGAACTTTTCCAGTCGTCAGTCATCGTTGGTGTGACTTTCCAGCCGCCTAAGCTTTCCACTACTGCCACGTGGGGGGTTGTTGCTCAGAATGGAGGAGATCCGCGACTGAAGGTACCTGCAGAGGCTATAAAAGAAGACGAATGCAGAAGGAAAAAAAAAGACTCGGAAGCGAGGAGATCCCAGTTGCGAAGCAATCTGCAGACGAAATTTCTTCTCCCGTTTGTTGGATCGAAGAAATCAACTCTTGGCGTCGATAATTCGAGAGGAAGAAGAGAAGATCCCTCTTCTCTTCTGATTGAAATTATCCCCAAGATCAGCTAATTTTACCCTTCATCCGAGGCGTTTTGCAACGTGAAGGATTCTTGCACATTTACAGTTTTCTTATTGCTTTCTCTCTACTGTTTTCCATTTGCGACATTGTTCTGAATCATTCTCTAATACACTTGTTCCTTACTGCTTTCGGATCATCGCATGTTGTTCTATAAAGTGTTCTAAACCTTGTTTTTAAAGAGTAATCAATTAGTTTTGTTGAGTTCGTTATCTTATCATTTCTTATTCAATTAATATTACTGAGTTCTTTAAATCATGTTCAATCAATCCATCTCCCTCAGTTCTTCGAAAACAATGAGTAACTAATCTAAGAGAGGTCTGCTAAAGATGAATCTGTAGGCTAGAAATATGAGAATTCAGCATGTAGAATAGCATGAATGCATTGAATGTATGTGAGCTTCATCCCATGGGCGATTTCGACTGGCCATCCATTTTGTCTAAAGAATTCCTAACCTCCCGAAGGAGTAAGAATTCAGAGTCATCCATTTATGTTAGCCTTTTATGGTAATCAGAGAATGACCTAGGAATAGACGTTTTCCTAGCACGTTTGTTAGCTTGTATGTATAAATAGGTTTTTAAGTCTTACTTGGATATGAGTAAACTAAAAGATCTAATGCATGTAATCGAGAGATGCATGAGACTTAGTTAAAACGATGCATGATATGTTAATCTACTGTTGAATGATCGTAGTTAAATGACTATAGATGATTCTTAAGTCGACCTTGCTGCCTTACTTTACATTTAAATCGTTGCTAATTTATTGCGAGAATATTGCGAGAACCGCAATAAAACATTTCTGCTTTTTGCCTTAGTCTTTTCCATAGGTTTTTATCTTTGCGATTTCATTGCGAAAGAATTGCGAGACCTGCAATTCTTCTTCTCCACATTACAGCATTACTTTATTACTTGCTTTGCTTTTACACTTACTTTCTTCTTGCATCTTTTATATTCCAGCATACCAACCCAAAATCTACCCAATTTAAGTTACCTTATCTAATTTAGCACACCAAATCGTTAGTCACTAAACTCAATCTCTGTGGGAAAATGAATTAAATTATACTTATCACTTGCTGCATGCTTGCATGATCTGAGTGCTCTTCGCATTACATTTTACTTACACACTGAGCACGCAACACCTCCCCTGGTCGAGTCTTTTATTTATGTTGAGTCAGTTGAGTCTTTTTTTTTTGTTTGATTCTGTTGAGTGTTTCTTTCCATTAATTGAAAAAACCAAAAAAATATCTTTGTTCGGCTGCCTCGAAAAGTCGAAGAGCTTGCTTATCTTAGCAGGTTTTATAGATTCAAGGAAGAAGGGGCCGAAAAAGTATGAGAATTTTTACGTACCCTGACAGAGTGGAGGACACGTCGAACATAACGACATTAAAAAAATTGCGTTTCTTGGGAGGCAACCCATGAGTTTTTAAATTTTTATCTTTACTTTTAGTTTTTATTTTCCTAGCTTAGTTTCTTTGCTTCATTTTGTCAGGGTTTTGACCTAAGGAATGAGATAGTTGGGCGAAGACTGCGCTGCTTCAACCACCATTCTCGCAAATTCAGGGGTGATTTTTTGTTCCCTTAAATTTTGTTGTTTTAATTGCTTTATCTGATGGATTGATGCATTTTGGACAATGCATCCTTTTAAGGTTTCGGGTGGAGTTGTCTATTTAATTTCTGTAGTTGTTGAGCTGTGAAGATTCTGAATTTGAAGTGCTTTAGTCTGCTGTTGCATGTTGTTCGATGAGGACAATCTATGAAATGCTTTTAAATTCTTCGTATTTGCATATTGGAAAAGCATGAGATTGTATGCACTGTTGAACATATTTCAAAAAAAATTTAAAAAATTATGTTGCTCCCTTGCATCTATCGAGTACTTAGCAATCTGTTCTTGACTCTGTAGGCTTAGATTTTTCTTATGTAGCACAAATTCTTGTTGTCACCCCGAAAGACACCCTTAGGGAAGGCTTGAAACATGAGTGTTTGTAATAGGTTAATCGAGTATAGCAAAGTTATTTACCTAAAAGGAAAAAAAGGAAAGTAAAGCGTGTAAATAAAAATTCCCGAGATACTTCTCCTTCTTAAAGTGCACATTAAGAAGTGAGTATTAGTCCTTAAAATGTGAAGCTTTCCCGTAGTCAGATACATTGTGCAGTGAAACTGCGGGTAAGCTGAAACAAAAGCAAGCTTGACATGATAGGCTCTCTTGGAGAAGAAAAAGTAAAAAAAAAAAGAAAAAAAGTAGTTCAAGAAACAAAATAAGAGTACAAAGTACTCAAAAGGAAAAAAACAATTAGGTCTTGATTTGTTACTCTCTCTGATGTTGAAAAGCCATAGAGTGTTCTTTATTGCTAGAACTAGGGGGAAAACGAGATGTAGGGTTGCATATGGTTTTTCCGAGTCTGCATGAGCTAGGATAGGTTGGCTAATCACACACGCACGTAGGGGAGTAATAGTTAATGATGTTTAATTGCCTCCGTTGTAGGTGTTTCACGGTTAAGGAGCTCGAGAGTCCAAGGACACGTTTTGGTGCTAAGAAGACCATTTTAGAAGCTTTGGAAAGCAACCGAGCGAAGAAGAGAAGCTAAGGACCAAAGTTTCACTTTTGGTCCAGCGTCTCGACGCTACTCCATCAGATTTTTAAGAAAAACCCGAGAGCAAGCGTCGAGACGTCGCTCAACACTGTCCCAACGTCTCGACACTGGCTTTAGCGTCTCGACTCTCCGAACACGCGGGCACTGGAGTTTCCGTCCGTAGCATCGCGACGCTGCCTGTAGCGTCTCGACGCTACGCCGAGTATAAAACCCATAAGTTCCAATTTTTTGGTCATTTTTCCTCTTCCCCCTCTTCCCATTTACGATTTTCTCTCTCATTTCTTGTATGAGAGCCCAAACTATTGTGAATTTGTATTGATTTTCATCACGAGCACCTAAAGTAAGTGCTCTAATTTGAGGTTAGGGATTTTATCTTGATGCTTAGTGAGGGTTTATGTTAATTTCTAGCTTATAATTGATTATATCTTGCATATTCTACCTGTATTAAGAATGAATAACATGCCTTTCTAATTAGGAGTGACGCCCGTAATTGTTACGCATGTTAGTGTGTTAGCGTTAATTCCTGATAAGTTTTCATGCAAGTAGCGAGGGTCTAATCGTGGCTAATTAACTTGAGCCTATGTGACATGTGGGGCTATGAGTTAGTTATTCGCTTCATGGTGGGCTCAAGGTTAGGAGAGAAATCTAATTAATCTTAGGATTAATTCGTCGCGATGTTACCTGTCACTGTTTGTTAATTGATTTAAGAGTTATCAACCTAGATTAATTAATGAACAAGTCTAATTAGAATTGCACTTGTCTAATTAGTTAACTGAGATGTTTGTTACGGGTCGGGCAAACATTTTGTGTGCATTAGATAGAATTAGTTATGCATATTAGAATCTCCATGATCTAAGCGCATTTACTATTCTGTTATTTTATTTTCCGTAACCAATCCCCCCTTTTTATTTACCGTTTTAATTAAAAGACAAATAAAAATTAGTTAAGAGAAGCTAATTTAGGTTCCCTGCAGATCGACCTGGTTACCACTAGCTACAAGTTAGTTTAGTGTAATCGGTATTTATAAATTTCATTTTGGTGGGACTCGACACCCCAAAAAGTGTGGACCATTCAAAACTCCACTCACCAACGTTCAATAACATTTCGCAGTGAAAAAATGTCGATAGTTAAACACTTATTCCCTACCTCGAGGATGATGCCTTCCTTGCTCTAAAATCTCAAAGTTTATCAATTCGTCATTGTTTGTTATGGATCATGTTTTAAATTTTCGTTGACGTGTAGACATTTCTACGTGCCAATGAGCTCAGTTTCGACATTTCAATTATATTATAGATAATTTATGTTATATAACTAAAATATCACTATTTGTGAACCTAATATTTAATAGTGGAAAATTTAAACTAATTTAAAAATCTTGAAATGCTAATTTGCAAAGTTTTAAATGTCGATGTCGATGAAAATGTTAATGTCTCAATTTTATGGAAAGTCGATGTCTCAATTTTATGGAAATGTTGATGAAAATATCGATAAAATGTCGATGTCAATAGATATTTATGAAGAAAAAAAATCATAAAAATTAATAAATAATTTTTTTTTTGCAATTAATAAATAAATATTTTAATGTATTTAAATAAAATAAAAAATTTATTACTAAAATTAGTAATTAGTAATGTATCCTAAAAAAATAATAGCGAAATTCAAAATTAAAATAATAATATAAAAAAATACTGCATAATTAAGAAAGAAAGAAAAAAATGGGTTATATTGAGGATTTAAAGCGAGGACCTGATAGGTAAAAAGCTTATTTGGGTACTTCCCTTGCCAATGAACCAACACTAATTTATCATCATTTTAGGAACGTATTATATAAAGAGAAACAGAATTGGGAGAAACACATTTTTGAAGTTTCTCAAATTTTGCCTATTTTTTAGAAATGTTTCTCAAATGTTAGAAACAAGATACGGGAATAGTTATCAAACAAGTCCGTTTATTAAAAAATGAGAAACGAGATTGTTATCAAACAGGCCTTGTAAGACCAATGGTTTGTGTGCTTATTTATTTAAGTTTGAATTAGTCACAAACATGTAGGTTTAATTGCTTAGACTCCTAAGGAAGACTGAATAGGAGGAGAATTCAATTTACAATGCATAGTCAGTTAGGGTAGGTTGCGGGCGCAAAGTGGGCACGTTTTCCTTGGGGTAAAAACATATTTGAAACCCGGTTTATTTTATCATTTTCACAGTTTTTTTTCCTCTTTTCATTATTTAATTTTACAAAACAACAATCATCTCAAACTATTTTCTTGGTTACTTGGGTCACAATTTCGAGGAATTTTTTGCCTAAAAAATTGAATTCTATTTAAAACCATTCTCTTGGGATACGATACTTGGGATTTGGGATACTTCCATTTTTATTACTTGTTGACAATGTGCACTTGCACTATAGAGCTGATTCTTTTAAACAAAAACTCTTAATTACAAAAACATGCACAACATAATCGGCACGTCAAGTTTTTCTGGCACCATTGTCGAGGAACGACACTTTTTAACAAAAAAAATTAGTTTTACAGTGAAGATCGCGATCGAGTTGCGACTGCAAAATTATCCCTTTCTCGAAAGAAAAACACTAATTTTAGTTTACTTTGTTTTGTAGGTTATGGTTAGTGCATAAGCGAAGGTCTCTACCTTCTCGAAATAGATCCTGAGATTGAGAGAACCTTTCACTAACGTCGTAAAGATCAAAGGCGAAAAAAGAAAGAGGAACGAGAGTTGAGTGCATAGGTGAATTTTGAAGAAGATGTTGAAGGACATGGAAAAATGAATCCACTTGTAGTTGATCCCCTCAAAATCTCATCTTCATAGTAGAAGAAAGGGATAGAGTTATAAGAGATTATGCAGCACATGCATTTTAGGATTTAAATTCAGGGATATTGGAGTCATCAATCGATGCAAACCACTTCGAGTTGAAGCCTTTGATGTTTTAGATGCTTCAAACAATGGAAAAGTTTGCAGGACGCACAAACGAAGATCCTCACAAGCATATCAAAGCATTCTTGAGGATCTTCAATTCGTTCAAATTCACATGAGTTACCAACGAAGCCTTACGCCAGAAACTATTTCCTTTTTTTGCAGGATAATGTTGAAGCATTGTTGGAAGATTTTTCACCAAATTCAATAACATATTGGGAAGATTTGCCAGAAAAAATTATGTCAATACTTTCCACCTAATAAGAATGTTCAGTAAAGGGAAAAATAGTTACTTTCACGCAAAACTCCAACGAAGGCATGTGCACAACATGAGAAAGGTTTAAGAAGCTCGTGACAAAGGGCCCACACCATGACTTGCCAACTTGCATCTTGATAGAGCATTTTTACAACTGATTGACTCTGAAGGGAATGAACTCTTCAAACCCACGCAGCAAAAGTGTTGGAAGCGTTACTTTGGTTTATTTAGAATTAAATTAAATATACAAGGTTAAACATACTAATACCTTTGAAGACCACAATCTTCTTGGGTTCATTTTCCACGAGATCTTCCTCGTTATGACTCGAACACAGTATCAGGGCTTGTGGGAGCCTCATTCTTGAAAGAATGAGAGTTTTGAGAGAACAATTCTCCGAAATTGACTGTGTTTGGTCAACCTTTTGGCTAAACCTAAATGTCCTATTTATAGAGCTTTTAGGAATTAAATTTATTTAATAAAATACCATTTAATATCCATTATATTAAAATATCTATTTTATATTTATTTGAATCTCATTCAAATATTATAAAATTAATCATTTATAATATACATTTAACCAATTTGAATCTCATTCAAATTTTATATGTATATATGGTTTTCAATATTAATGTATCTAAATACATAAATTATTTCTTCTAATATTTAATGTATCAAATACAATTGTCGCAACGTTTTTGCGACGCGGAGCGGCCGACGTCCTCTTTCAAAGGGTTTTGAAAAAATAAAAGAGATGGAGTCGCCACCAATCATTTTGGGTGTGATTGGTCACCTTTAAAAGAAAATTGGTCTACGAAATCAAAAATAAGGTTCGGGGGTCGTTTGAGTGTAGGGAAGGTATTAGCAGCCCACAACACCCGTTTAAAAACGGTAAGCCATATTTTATCTTATATTATCCAGTTAATTTAAAACGTCATTAATTTGAGAAGAAAAAATAAAAAATAAAAATACACATAATTTAAATTTAAACTAAATGTCTCAACTGATCCTGCCTTGGCTTTAAGATAAAGTAAGGACTCGATCTATGAGTGAAATAATCAATGTTGCCATTTACCGCTTAACCCCATTACCAGGATTATACAACAAAACAAAGGTTTTAGGAGTCATTTAAGAAAATCAATTTTTAAAAATTGATTTAAAACTTGTTTTAAAATCAAATGCGATTCTTTGAAAATAAATTTAAAGTAGAATAAAAAATCAATGCAAGAAGACATTTAATTTAATTAAAAGATTTGAAATAAATAAATCAATTAAAATTAAATTGAAATAAATCAATAGATCAATTAAAAGATTTGAAATAGATAATATTTGAAATCACACTCAAACGGAAACCTTAATTTTTTTAGAGAAAATACCATTTGACCATTTATTTTGGAAGTTTTGAAAATTCAAATTCAATAGAAAATTATTTGGCCGTTTATTTCAGAGAGACAATTGGAAAATAAAAGATTTTAAGAGAAATAAAACGGTTGGAAGTTTTGAAAATTCAAATTCAATAGAAAATTATTTGGCCGTTTATTTCAGAGACAATTGGAAAATAAAAGATTTTAAGAGAAATAAAACGGTTGGAAGCTTTGAAAAATCAACTTTCAATAGAAAATTATTCAGAAAACTTGAAGATAGCGTATAATGGCGTAAGAAGGGAAGAATAGAATAAAGTTTAGGAGTTTAGCTTAATCCCTCAAGATAAGGAAAATATCCTTATTCCATCCTAGGATTTCAAAAAGAAACGAAAACGAAGTATATCCTCAAGGTTGAAGGAAGAATCCTTCACCTATCCTGGGATTTACATAATAAGAACAAATTACATTTTTATTAAAACAACCATCTAAAAAAAACTTAAAAAAAATAAACAAATCAGAGTGAATATAGAATTACATGTGCAGGGATATTTGCAGGAAATAATAAATTTAGGAGTCAAAGCCCAATCCTCAAGATAAGGAAAATATCCTTATTCCATCCTAGGATTTCAAAAAGAAACGAAAACGAAGTATATCCTCAAGGTTGAAGGAAGAATCCTTCACCTATCCTGGGATTTAAATTTTTGTAGGATAATAAGAACGAATCCCATTTTTATTAGAATAACCATCTAAAACAAAACTTTAAAAAAAAGTAAACAAAATAGAGTGAACATGGCATTATATGTGCAGGGGTATTTGCAGGAAATAATTAATTTTCTCACCCGTTGTTCTCCATCCTCCTCACACGCAATGCTTACAGCACAATCACTGTCAGAGTTCGCGAAGGTGATACGCCGCCGTACGGAGGTGGTGGGAGGTGATTCGTCGTCACCCGCCGTTGTGAAGGTTGCCACCACAAGAGGGTATTTTAGCTTTTGTATTTCGTTTTCCCTATTCTCCCAAGAAGAATTCAGACTTTTCCTCCAAGAAAATTCTCTTCTCTATATCCTTCCAAAAACAAGTCTCCCTTTAGAACCTCCTAATCACCTCTATTTATAGTGGTGTGATAACTCCATTTTGGAGCTATTAAATACGTCCTAATTATAGCTAAAGACCGCTTCCAATTGATTAAATGTATCTCTTTTGTAGGAGAAAAGCGGCAAAGAGCTCGTGCGTCCATTGGGCATGTTCGAGCGCTTAAAGCAGAGTTTTAGCGCCCCGGGATTGCATCGGGAAGAGGGGAGTTTGTTCCGTGAAGAAACGGGCCAAAACAGCCTTGAAGAGGCAAAGCATCAGCCCCAAACCCGAGAGCCAGCGTCGAGCTATAGCGTCGAGACGCTGGCTCGACGCTGGAAAAACCCGAGAGCAAGCGTCGAGTGATAGCGTCGAGACGCTAGCTCGACGCTGCCCTGGCGTCGAGACCCTGCTTGGCGTCGAGACGCTCCGGAGGAGGCGCGCGCAGGAAATTCATCGGGGCAGCGTCGCGACGCTGGCCTTGCGTCGCGACGCCAGCGCGCGCGCGCGCGGATTACTTAGGGCACAGCGTCGAGACGCTGGCCTAGCGTCTCGACGCTACGACGAAGGCAGTAGCTTAAGGACGATTTTTCTGCACATTTTTCAAATCTTCTCCAAGCCTTTTCTCCTTCATCTCTCAACGGAATCCGGCGATTCTTCTTCCCTTCTTCCCCATTTTCTCTCTACTTTCCGTGGAGCTCCGCCATTGTTGGCATGCTAGTGAGCTCCACTTCCATTTGTAATAGGTAGATGAACTCTTCCATGGTCGTTGGTGGAGCGGGATTGACGATCCGCGCCATGAGCGGCTAAGGTAAGGGTGACGGTTTGGGATTTTGTTTAGGGGAATTTTGTTAGACCTTTATAGCTTTGATAATCTGAATTTAGATTGCATATTGGTTCTGTTTACGTGCATTTGTTTACCTTGCTTAATCCAACGCGCATGTTAAATTATGTTGATTGACACTCGGATAGTTTCGCATGTTGTGTATGTTAAAGAGTAGCGATGCCGTGCCTCTCACTGCTCGACTAAGTAACACAGGTAAATAGAACTAAATCGAAGTATCGGGTCGGGTAGGATAATTGTTGGTTGCATACGGCGTTTGCGGGCAACCTACTAGCAATTAGAATTCACGCCCAAATGTTCGTCGCGGTTAGCTAGTAACTGTCTAAATTCATCTTAGGACTGATCATCTTAATGTGAGATTAGATAACGTGTAATTAGGACTGTGTGGCCTAATTAAAATCCATGAAGTCGGCTACTTTGGGGCTTCTCTGGTAGTCGTCCGCGTGCATAGTAAACTGAATTCCATGTTATTAGAATTAAATGATAAGTTGTATTTGTCTAACAATTGACCCCGAGACTCCCCAAACCGTACACACGTTTTCTACATATTATTTCTTTCTTCCATTAGCTTTCTTATTGATTTCTTTGCATGATTAAAACCCCCCGTTACCAATTAATCGATCAAATCCCAATTTCACTAGTAAATTCAACTCTCCTATTCCTTGGATCGACCCTGTTACCACTGGCTGCAAAGCCTTGGCAATAGGCATTATAAATTTATTTTGGCAAGCCTCGACAGCTTGAGTTTATAACGATAGTTCAAAAATATCGTTACCATGGTGATCTCATCTTTTTTTCTATTTTATATTCTTAATAAATCTAAATTCAAAATCCTAATAAATCTAAAACTAACCAATCTAAACCAAATTAAAACCTCAAATCAAATTTTAAAATTAAATGTCTTTTCCTATTTCTTTTTCCACAAATTTAAAATCAAATCTAAAACTAATCCATCTAAACCAAGTCAAATTTTTAAAATTAAATGTCTTTCCTTATTTCTTTTTCCATTTTATATTCTAGATAAAATTAAATTCACAATCAAATTTAAAACTAACCCATCTAAACCAAATTAAAAAGTGAAATTAAATGTCTTTCCATCCTCTTTTCCATTTTATATCCTAGATAAAACTTAATTCAAAACCAATCTAAACTAAATTAAAATTTAAAGTCAAAGTGAAATTAAATGTCTTTCCATTCTCTTTTCCATTTTATATTCTAGATAAATCAAAATTCAAAATCCTAATCAAATCTAAAACTAACCAATCTAAACCAAATTAAAACCTCAAATCAAATTTTAAAATTAAATGTCTTTTCATCCCCATTTTCATTTTATATCCTAGATAAATCCAAATTTGAAATCCTAATCAAATCTAAAGCTAACCACAAATTTTAAAATTAAATGTCTTTGAAAATTCCTTTAAACAAATCTATTTGAGAGATTTAAGTTTACAATCAATTTGAATTTATCCTAGCCAAATATAAAATATAAAATCGAATTCTAAAATTAAATGTTTTTTTATCAAATTTATCTCTTAAACAAATTCATTCATAAGATTTAATTTTAAAAACAAATTGAATTTATCTTGACCCAATTAAAATATAAAATCGAAATCTAAAAAATAAATGTTTTCTAAACAATAAATTTAAAACCCTGAATAGAAACCATAAAACTAAACCCTTCAAATAGAATGTTTTTTTCAAAAGTTCTTAAACGGGTGAAATTATTTTGTGCGTTTTCCCCAAAATCTGAAAAATAACAAGAAAAATAGGGAAGTAGGAGATTAAATGATTTTAACCATCCATTGAGCGAAACACAAGGAAAAACCCTCAAACGAGGAAAACCTAGCAATAATGATAAACAAGGTCGGACAAAATACGGTGTCTACAACTTGCCCCCCTTTGTATATTCTTGAAGAATTGAAAGGGTAGACAAATGAAAAAGACAAAGTATTTGGGGAGGCCAAAATTTGTTTATCATTAAGAACAATATGGGCCTAGGCTAGTCAAGTTACGACCACTATTCTTATATCAGGGCTCGACATACATAAAACGGACCTGCTACTATCAGACTTCAAACTACTACCGGGACTTACCCGCAGACATAGAGTTCGATTTAACCAACTGAAATTTAAACGGACCTGCTATTATCAGGCTTTGACCTGCCAATCTTAGATTAGGGTTCGATTTAACCAATATAAACTTTAACGGACCTGCTATTATCAGGCTTCAAACTGCCAATCTTAGATTAGGGTTCGATTTAACCAACATAAACTTTAACGGACCTGCTATTATCAGGCTTCGAACTGCCAATCTTAGATTAGGGTTCGATTTAACCAACATAAATTTAAACGGACCTGCTATTATCAGGCTTCGAACTGCTAATCATAGATTAGGGTTCAATTTAACCAACATAAATTTAAACGGGCCTGCTATTATCAGGCTTCGAACTGCTACCAGGACTTACCCGCTGACATAGAGTTCGATTTAACCAACAGAAATTTAAACGGACCTGCTATTATCAGGCTTCGAACTGCCAATCTTAGATTAGGGTTCGATTTAACCAACAGAATTTACGGACCTGCTATTATCAGGCTTCGAACTGCTACCGGGACTTACCGGCTGACATAGAGTTCGATTTAACCAACAAAAATTTAAACGGGCCTGCTATTATCAGGCTTCGAACTGCCAATCTTAGATTAGGGTTCGATTTAACCAACATAATTTACGGACCTGCTATTATCAGGCTTCGAACTGCTACCGGGACTTACCCGCTGACATAGAGTTCGATTTAACCAACAGAAATTTAAACGAACCTGCTATTATCAGGCTTCGAACTGCCAATCTTAGATTAGGGTTCGATTTAACCAACAGAATTTACGGACCTGCTATTATCAGGCTTCGAACTGCTACCGGGACTTACCCGCTGACATAGAGTTCGATTTAACTAACAGAAATTTAAACGGACCTGCTATTATCAGGCTTCGAACTGCCCATCTTAGATTAGGGTTCGATTTAACCAACAGAATTTACGGACCTGCTATTATCAGGCTTCGAACTGCTACCGGGACTTACCCGCTGACATAGAGTTCGATTTAACCAACAAAAATTTAAACGGACCTGCTATTATCAGGCTTCGAACTGCTACCGGGACTTACCCGCTGACATAGAGTTCGATTTAACCAACAGAAATTTAAACGGACCTGCTATTATCAGGCTTCGAACTGCCAATCTTAGATTAGGGTTCGATTTAACCAACAGAATTTACGGACCTGCTATTATCAGGCTTCGAACTGCTACCGGGACTTACCCGCTGACGTAGAGTTCGATTTAACCAACAGAAATTTAAACGGACCTGCTATTATCAGGCTTCGAACTGCCCATCTTAGATTAGGGTTCGATTTAACCAACAGAATTTTAACGGACCTGCTATTATCAGGCTTCGAACTGCCAATCTTAGATTAGGGTTCGATTTAACCAACATAAATTTAAACGGACCTGCTATTATCAGGCTTCGAACTGCTACCGGGACTTACCCGCTGACATAGAGTTCGATTTAACCAACAAAAATTTAAACGGACCTGCTATTATCAGACTTCGAACTGCTACCGGGACTTACCTGCTGACATAGAGTTCGATTTAACCAACAAAAATTTAAACGGACCTGCTATTATTAGGCTTCGAACTGCTACCAGGACTTACCCGCTGACATAGAGTTCGATTTAACCAACATAAATTTAAACGGACCTACTATTATCAGGCTTCGAACTGCCAATCTTAGATTAGGGTTCGATTTAACCAACAGAAGACAACGGTTTTTGTTTCAAAATTTAGCTGGAAAGCAAAAGATAACGGTTTTTATTTCAAAACTTCGTTGTCAAAACATTTGAAAACGACTTACTTTTTTTAGATTTTAGAAATTCCCAAGAATATGCGGAGGTCCTAAATGTATGACCTATGAACTTTTGATTGACCCTCAAATGAGAATGTGACGCAAATGTGAATTGCAAAATATTATTGACTCGAATGTTGCGCAAAACATGAGTGTATACGTTAGTGTGCAATGTAACGGATGAAACAATGTTTATTAATCCTGGAAAATGGCAATGTAATTTGACAATTTGATGAAGATATGCCTTCATTTGCTTGGCTTGACCAAGGGACTTGACTTTTGAAAGCATGACGTAATGATGCATATGCATGCTAATGTGAATGCAACATGTGTGCATAATATGTTAAAGATAATGAATGTCATGAATGCAGCACGTATGCATGTGTATTAACAAAATGTCATAGTTGTAGCATGTATGTATGAGCATGCTAGGAGTAGAATGACGGATGTCATGAATGCAGTATGTATGTACGATACTGATGTATCTGCATCCTAAGGATAGAATAATGTCATGAATGCAACATGTGTGCATATGTTGTCAAGGGTAGAAGAACCATTGAATGCAACGTGTGTACATAATGTGTTAAAGGTAATGAATGATTGAATGTATCATGTTGAGAGTAGATAAATGATTGAATGCAACGTGCGTGCATAATATGTTAATGATAATGAATGATTGAATGTAACATGTATGTACAATTTATATGTCATTTTTTTCATGATGTAAATGATATCAACTTGCATGATTTAAATGCAGGATTTGTGAAAACAAATGCTTAATCAAAACGACTTTTGTGTTAGTGAAATGATCATTCCTGCTTAAGTCTATCGATCTTATCAGCCAAAACTTTAGCAGAAATTAGATGAAAAATGATAGTGTCATCATCAGTTTTTTTTTTTTTTTCGGAATGCTTCACCTGAGAGGGATTAAACCTGTCAGTCATAGATCTCTCAACCATATTGGACATTGTGGGTTTTTGGGTAAATTCTCATGTGCTAGATTAGAGAACTTGAAAAATAATTGATAACGTTAAACAACTTCTGATTAAACTGCTTCATAACTTAGCCTTGGATGAACAAAAATGTTGAATTACAAGAAAATGAATTTAGATTTGTAATATTGTAATAAATGAAGGAAGGAATAGGAAGGAAGATGTAATACTCGCATGCTTTAAGAAAATCTCTTGGACAATAAGAGAATGAAAATGTTTTCACACTTGAGCAAGAAATTGGAAATGAGTTTAGATGGAAAGATGACTGATATGACCCCGTTTCCTCGGACAAAAGTTTTGAGAGCTAGAAGTAACTTCTTAAGAAATCTCCGACTTCCTTTGAGTAAGCTCGAGATTTTGTTTTTGATTTGATCCAGCGTGGCAAAGGCGTAGACTTTGCCCTAGTATTGATGATGTTGACTGACGCGTGACAAAGACGCAGGCTTTGCCCCAGTATTGATGATGTTGAAATGAGATACCTTGAGCTTTGTGAGATGTGACTTCTTGATCTATTGATTGCACCAATCTCGATTTCTTTTTCTTTTTTTTTTCTTTTTTTTTTTCTTTTTTTTTTCTTTTTTTTGGCAAGAAACGATGCAATAAAATATTCCAACTTGTTGACGGCGATTTCCTTCTGTTGTGGCAAAGAGGTGGGCTTTGCCCCAGTTTGAGTTGATGTTGATCCAACGTGACATTAAAGATGTGCAAATGAGATACCCCTGCACGTATTTTTTTTTTTTTTTTTTTGGCAAGAAACGATGCAATAAAATATTCCAACTTGTTGACGGCGATTTCCTTCTGTTGTGGCAAAGAGGTGGGCTTTGCCCCAGTATTGCAAAGACGAAGGCTTTGCCCTCAGTTTTGTTGATGTTCAAATGAGACACTTGACGCTTTGTGAGATGTAGATTCTTGATCAATTGATTGCACCATTTTTTTTTATAGCAAGGAAAAGTGCAATAAGATGCTCAAGCTTTGACGACGACTTCACTCTATTGGCAAAGACGTGGGCTGTGTTGCGAAGATGAGATCCTGTGTGGCTCAGACATAAGCCTTATCCTGATGTGGCAAAAACGTAGGCTTTGCCCCAGCTTATTGATTTATCGCGGTGACCTTTCAGCATCTTCAAGATGTAGCTTTTATTGCATCATCTTTTTTTTTTTTTTTTTTTTTTTTCCAAGAAACATGGTGCAACCAGACCCTAATGCTACACTAGCAGACATTCCATATGATTTCTTTATCCATGCTCCTTGGAATCGATCTTTTTAGCTCTCGAAACCAATCATCCTTAGTCCTGGAGTCAATTTCTAACTGAAGGAAGAGATATCAAAGAATAGGAAAAAGGAGAATGATTTTATAAAGATGAAGTTGAAATAGTTGTACATGAGAAATTACGAGTATTAATTATGAAGCAGTAAATCACAAGTGTTCGACACTATTTCATTACGTTTGAAGCTCTCTCGGTAACTTCGGGTGGATAATTTTGAGAGGTTCGCCACACAATTGAGTGTGACATGGTTTGCAAAAGGCTTGGTGGGTAAAAAAAAGTAGAGATACACCGTAAAAATGTAGATGATGAGATTAACCCTAGATTTTACGGTGGATCTACAAATTGAGTAGATTGCCTCAAAATTATGTGTGGCATGCAGGTACAAGGTTTTCCAGTAAGTAATTTTGGACTCTCATTGTAAGATGGGTTGCCTCAATGTGATAATTAGAACACTGTTCCATGGGGGTATGATGGTAGTATAAAGTTCCATGGGGTATGATGGTAGTATAAATTTTAGCACATGAGGAGATAATGAATGTCAAAATACAGCTTCTCTTGAATTTGGAGTTTGGCTTAACAATTAAGCTTGAGAACAGTATTTTGAAAGGTTATAAAAATGGTTGAGACTTGAAAAATTTCTCATAGAAAGTCGTGAAAGCACTCATTTTTTTTTTTTTTTTTTTTTTTTTTTTTTTTTAAAATGATAATTCACCCTCATTTGTCTTTAATTCTTGCTAAGGTTTCAACTAATAAGAACGATCAAAGAAATCACAAGGATGATCAAAATAACACAAAAAGATATTTTCTTTTTCATTTTTGAAAGATGCGAGTGATGAGATGAATGATGTAATAAACTTGAAATTACTTTTGCGAAATATGCACATGATGTGATTATACATTTTTTAGGGTCTATGACTTGATATGCCAAAATGAGACAATACATGAAATTATTACCACATGATTTTATGCAATTAAGAACAAACAAAATCTTTGAACGACTTGATATGCGATAATGCATGCATGAACGACATGATAGAATGTAATGCAACTAATTTTGTATTTCATTTTCTGTTTGTCATGCAAGATGGAAAAATATGATGCAACATATGATTTTATTTTTTTGTGAATTTTTATGTATGCATTTTTTTAATTCTATGTATGTCATGCAAAATGAAATAATGTATGCATGGACACTCTCTATGATGCATGTGGTTTTTTTTTAAAAAGATTTGTATGCAAATGAGCTAATGCCGAAACATTTTTTATGATGTGATGATTGATGAGCTTTGATGCATGCTTAATAAATTAACGATGTATGGACATCTTTTGGTGAATGCATGATGTTATGCCATTGAATGATTATTCGACATGCGAAATGAGTGTATGATGCATGAACATTTTTTAATGCATGATGATATGCAAATGAATGATTATTCGACATGCGAAATGAGTTTATAAAGAATGAACATTTTTTTGAGATTTTATGTTTTATGACCTGCGCAGAATAAGATAATGCATGAATGAATGTTTTTATTACGCGTGTACGTGTGAAATGACATAATGCAATATGAGATTATTTTTTTGATATGCAAAATGCAAGAATCAATATTTTATTACACGTGCACGTGTGAAATGACACCATGCGATATGAAATGATTTTTGACATGCAAAATGCAAGAATTTATGTTTTATTAAACGTGCACGTGTGAAATGACACCATGCAATATGAAATGATTTTTGACATGCAAACTGCAAGAATCAATGCTTTTATTATGTGTGCACGTATGACATGACACCATGCAATATGAGATAATGATTTTTTTTTTTTTACATACAAAATGCATGAATTGATGTTTTTATTACAAGTGCACGTGTGACATGACATCATGCAAATGAGATGATTTTTCGACATGCAAAATGCAAGAACTGCTTTTATTACACGTGCACGTGTGAAATGATACAATGAAATATGAGTTGATTTTTGACATGCAAACTGCAAGAATTGATATTTTTATTATGTGTGCACGTGTGACATGACACCATGCAATATGATGATTTTGACATGCAAAATGTAATTTATGAATGATTTTTATTACAGGTGCACGTGTGAAATGACACCATGCAATATGAAACGATTTTTTAAATGCAAAATGTAAGAATTGAATGATTTCTCTATGATTTTACGCATGAGAAGATGCATGAGCATTTTTTCTATGCAAAATGATTTTATGCGTGCGTGAGATGATATCATGCAATTGATGAAATGGTTTTCTATGATTTTATGCATGAGAAGATGCACGAGTATTTTTTCCTATGCAAAATGATTTTTAACATGTATGAATGCAGATTTTCTTATGCATGAGTGCAATGACATTATGCAATTGATGAAATGATTTTTACATGCAAAATGCACGAATTGATGTTTTTACTACATGTGCACGTGTGAAATAACACCATACAAACATAAGACAATGCATGTTATGCATGAATTTTTTTATGTACGCATAATATTGTGCAAATGATGGATGAGAAATGATAAATATTTTTGGAATGAACATTTGCATGCATGTAAATGATTTGTTCTTTATTTTTTTTTAATTTTTGTATGTCATGTAAAATGACGCATGAAACTTTTTATTTTATTTTATTAATGCATGCAAATGATTTGTTTTAGATTTTGTATGTCATGCAAAATGACGCAATATATGAATTTTTATTTATGCATGAATAATGAAATGAAATTTGATTTTTTCTTTACGATGCATAGATTAGATGCAATTAACGAAATGATTTTTTTTTATGCATGTCTAACCTTAAATGCTCTTAGGGAAGAAACATTTTTTGAACGAAAGACTTTATTTGGATGAGAACCCGATGACTCGTGAAAAAATGCATGATTCTTTAAATTCTAAGGTGTAGAAATACAAATGATTTTTTTTTTGTTTTTTTTGTTTTTGTTTTTTTGGAAAATCAACGTGTAGAACGAATATCACTAGAAGAAAATTTTCTGAAAACGAAAAAATGAAAAATGAACGAAGACTTTTCGTGCGCCTTTACGAGGCAGGTTCATCCTCCCGCAGGTCGACATTACTCGACTCTCCATTCAAAACTTAAACAAAGAGGTCCCCAATAATTGAATGCTAAAAATTAGCAAACGAATTAATTTGAACGTGAATCTTTCGTGCGCCATACAAGGGCGATTATATCCCTTTGAAGGTCAGCATTACTCGATTATCAGTTCTAAACTGAGGTACAACTCGGATGTAAAATAAAATTGATTTTGATTTTTTTTTTTTTTTTTTGAAAAATACATATAATGAAATTAATAAACACGTCACTCGAGAACATGAATGAAACACACAGCATATGATATAAGCACGAGAATAAAACATGCGACAAAGTAGGTGTATCCTACAGTTCAGAGTTTAGATAAATAACGGTTAGCCCTAGGATGTATATGAGTGTAATTTAGGTTCTAAACAATCCTAGTTAAAACGGCCCCCGAGCTTTCCAACTGATTCAACAGCGCGAATAGCTCGAGTGGAGAATTTCATGTGCCTGCACGAGAACCAAAGTTCCACGAAGGTCACACTACTCAATCTCCGAATCTAATCCTAAAGGGTAGAGCCCGGGTAGGAGGCTCGTGAACGAGTGTGTGAAATGCATGATAATGCAAACAATTTAAATTACGATAAATTACGATAAATGAAATCAATTAAATAAAACAATGCATAACAACGAAATGAATTAAATAATAAACATGATGTGAGGGTAAGTCTCTAAACATAAGGATAAAGGCTCCCAAATTAACTTGAAAGCTAAAGATTAGCCAACGAATTAATCTGAGCGAGAATCTTCTGTGCGCCTATACAGAGGTAATTATATCCCCTTGAAGGTCGACATTACTCGATTCTCAAATCTAATCCTAAGAGGTAGAGCCCGGGTAGAAGACTCGTGAATGTGTGTGAGGGAAGCATGATTATGCGATAAGCAGGAAGGAAATCGAGAACAACAGAAATAAAAACCCGACAAAATTAGTATGCATGAGAGAAGCAACAAAAAACATAAAAATATAAATAAACGACGATCGGCTCTAGGATGCACATGAGTGTGGTTTAGGTTTTAAACAGCCCTAGAAGAAACGGTCCCCGAGCTTTCCAACTAATTAAACAACGTGGATAGCTCGAGTGGAGAATTTCATGCGCCTGCACGGGAACCGAAATTCCACGAAGGTCACACTACTCAATCCCCAATTCTAATCCTAGAGGGTAGAGCCTGGGTAGGAGGCTTGTGATTGTGTGCGAGGAATGTGTGATCATACAAACGATGGGAAAGAAAATACGAATATTAATAATATTTAACAAAAATAGCAGCATGAGATAAACAATATATAATCAATACGACGACTGACCCTAGGATGTAATTGAGTGTGGTCTATGTTCTAAAAAATCCTAGAAGAAACGGTCCCCGAACTTTCCAACTGATTAAACAGTGCGGACAGCTCGAGTGGAGAATTTCATGCGCCTGCACGAGAACCGAAGTTCCACGAAGGTCACACTACTCAATCTCCGAATCTAGTCCTAAAGGGTAGAGCCCGGGTAGGAGGCTCGTGAATGTGTGTGAAATGTATGATCATGCAAAATTAATTACGATAAAGCAAACTAATTAAGACAATATAGAACAATAAATAAATAGAACAAATCGTGGTTCAGTCTTACGCAAACTCATCGCGTAGGACGCTCCCGCTCGCACATCTCGATGTGAAACGACTCAGATCACATCGTTTTGTACAATACAAAACGGGCCGTATCCAATAGTGTTACCAGGATAAGGTACCCAGCCTTATCCATATACTATAGATCATTTTGACTTTCTACTTGAGCTTGACCCACATTCATGTCATACATGAAACTCAAGTACTCATGATCGTCAAGGGTGTTGGTCATTGGTATAGATTAATGCAAACACGTTTCACTTTATTCCAACAAACATCTTTACTAGATAAAACTTAATAACTCATTATTACTAAATAGATAATTTACAAACATAACTGTTTACAAACCATGAGTTTTAGGACATTAAACCCAACAAACTCCCACTTGGACTTAAACGTCCGTGGTGTACATGTTGGTGAGGAGAACTATAATATCATATATCTATAGTCTTCTCCCACTATCCTATTTAGCAACCCAGAGCCCTAAACTCTTTTGGTATCTCTCAAACACTTTAGCCGTGAGAGACTTAGTAAACATATCAGCATGAAGTACTATGAGGCTTTCCATGTGACCATCACATATCCTCATCCACACTACTTAAGAGCTCAAAACCCATTTTTTTGATGTTGCTATGCAAGCTGCAACAAATTTTAGCTTTTATAGAGGAATCAACAATACAACTCTTGTATTCCATTCCTTTATACAATGACAAATTATTGACCGATATAACTAACAACTCCCACTACATAAAACATATCGGGTCATCTATCTCAGAAAAGATAGATCTTAACCCAAGATGTGTTAATGCGTAGGGACAACACCTCATAACATCGATTATTAACAACTCTTGTCAATATCAGATGTTAGGAGACTACACTAGCGATTTGTTCTTGCGACTCAGATTAATCTGAATCCTTAGAATAAACTAAGCCTCTCCCAGATTACATATCTGGAAATGGGTCGCTAGATTATGCTTAAGTGCTAGAAACTACATCCTATAACATTCTCAATGAATATGACATTAATTACGGAAACATATTATGAAAGCTATAGTATTGATAAAACACTTGCCCAACAAAGTTTATCAATAACATGTTTAAGCCACAAGATTTGATTAGAACATCAAACCTTAATCATTCAAGATTAAGTTTCTAGTTCCAATCCATAAAAGAATTGAATAAGCTAACAAAACGATTTTGTTCTTAATCTTGTATATGACTCTTAGAGAGATTATGACTTATAGATACTTTAATCAAGATAGCTAGTCTTGATTTCTATTTATCTTATCCTATCTAGTATAGAACAATAAAAATAGATGAGAGTAGTCTAACAACTTACGTCTGGTAACAAGTAAACAAGTTGATACACAATCAACCTCTTCACTTTGGGACAGTCCCATTACCAGAAAGTCAAGCCTTAAAGGTTTTCACCTTAGAGGCTCGGTCATTTAACCTCTCGAAGATCTACAACTTCAAACCATTGGTCCTTGTCTAAATAATCCATTGTCTAATTAAAAACAACGAATCCTCACTTCATCATCTGGTATGATAACTCGAGTTTTATAGACAAACCAATGAGTTAGGGTTTTCTCAACTATTGAGAATAACCAACTCTACTATCAGCAACCCTTGTTGATTTAGATATAACTTTCCTCTAATATGCCTAGTCTTAACTTCCATGTTGTTTTCTGAATTAATAGAACATGCAAGTATACATCTTTTGTGAAAATGAACTGTTCATTTATATACAACAAAAGATAAATGTATACAAATGTTCAAACAAACAGAAATATGTATAACTTAATTACACATATCACATATGTGATTTAGGTTCATACAAAACAACATAAAAAACACAAAACTCCCACTGTAAAGCTGTATACACAAACCTCCCACTGTAAAGCTGTATACACATCTTCTCAAGTCATCCAACACGGAGAAATCAGCCATCAAGAACTAATTTCCTGAAAAGAAAAACAAACATGATTAGTGATTCCTGAAAACATGCCCTCAGATGTTCGATTTTTATGATGATGAATCCTTTGTTACCTTTGAATATGAGAAGAGTGATCCAATGGAATCTCCATATGAAATGGTGGAGTTGGTGAAAGTTGAGAAAAATGAAATTGTGCTGGATGAGGCCAAAGAGACTAATGCGCTGCTTGAGGAACAAGAATTTGAAATGTCTGATGATGCAGCAAGCTTCTCCACCAATGAAAGAGCTGAGCCACCACCACCACAAATGCTCCAGCTGAAGGAGTTAGAAAGAGATGTGCCAGAAAAAGAAGTCCCATCGTATCAAAGCTATGTGGTAGCAAATGCTGTAGAAACAAAACCAACGCACAGAAAGTACAAACCTTGGGATGTTATAACATGCAGTCTCTTTGAAAGAATCAACAATTTCAAGGTGTGGCAGAATGTCCGACCCCGTAAATCAAGACTTAATTATCTTAACAAAGCAGAAGTGATGCCTCGAAACATTGAAGAATATCCATATGAGGCAGATTGGCAAGGGATATTTCTGATCCCTAAACTCTTAAATTAGGATTTTATCATGCTTTGCTTAGATTTCGTATGTTAGGAGTAGTTTATTTTGGGAATGAAATATTTATTATGTGCAAACAATCATAGTCGTTTAGCATGAATTGATGATGCACAGTGGGCATATAGGACTGCATATAAAACATTCTTAGGTATGTCTCCTTATAGGCTAGTGTATGGAAAAGCATGTCATCTTCCCTTCGAATTGGAAATCAAAGCCTTTTGGGCCTTAAAAGAACTAAATTATTGCGTGACCGATGCTGGAACTTTGCGGTCTCTGCAATTACATGAGTTAGATGAGCTAAGACATATGTCCTATGAAAATGCTAAAATGTATAAAGAAAAAACTAAGATTTGGCATGATAGTAGACTTAGGATCAAGGACTTTAAGAAAGGCCAACATGTCTTATTATTCAACTCACGCTTAAGGTTATTTCTAGGCAAACTTAAGTCTAGGTGGTCAGGTCCGTTTGTTATTACTAACGTCTTTGTTCATGGTGCTATTGAGATTAGAAACCTACAGCACGACCAGCCGTTTATGGTAAATGGTGCAAGGTTGAAGCACTACTACGAGGAAGGAGATGTGAAGACACTCTCGGCCTTCCTCTTATCTGAAGCTTGAGAAACGAATCGAGAGGGGATGAGTGACCACTGTACTCATCCATCAGAAGGCCATGCCTTAGTTTTTTTTTTCTTTCGTATTTTCGGTTTGTGTAGTTTGTTTATTTTTTTGATTTTAATTACGGATTTTTGTTTTAATTAGGTGGATATTAATGGGAGATCTTTAAGAGGCAATGAAGGAGATGAATCAAGGGGAGAAGATCCACGAAAAAGATCGGGCTAAATCAAAGATTTGGTTGCTGAATCTTGCAACTCAAATCAAGAAATATCCCAACGGCTAGGCGGATTAATTGCGGAAGATTTGCTGAGTCCGCAACAGAAAAGAGTCGTTGGAGGGTACTCCAGTACAAATAGCCGTCGTTGGATCCCTGCCATTTACGTTTTCTCAGACCGTTGGACCTCTGAAATTCAGTCTTCTCCTTCCTCTGCATCTCCTATATTCAGATCCTCAAAGAACGACAATGGTGACCACTGGTAGAAGGATTTTTGAATGTCCAACTAATTTTCGGGTTGTCGAAGCCCGCCAAAATAAAATTTATAAATACCGAAACAACTAAGCTTTGCAGCTAGCGGTAACGGGTCGATCCGCAGGGAACCTAAATCAATCTCTCATAATTAATTTCTATTTGTCTTTTAAACTAAAACTCAAAAATAAAATAAAGGGGGAGTTAATTAAAACTAAACTAGGCAGAATTTAAGCTAACGGAAAAATAAATGCGAAAAGTAAAGAGCGGAAAAATAAACGTAACACGTGCTCCTAATTCGAGGGATCGGGATTTATCTTGATGCGCTTAGGTCATAGGGATTCTAATCATGCTTGTAATTTAATCTCATGCACGCGAAATGTTTGCTCGTTTCCGTAGCAAACATCCCAATGAATTAATTAGAAAAGTGCAATTCCAATTAAACATGCTCACTAATTAATCTAAGTTGATCAAGCTTAAACCAATCAAAGAACAGTGACGGGTAATATCGCGACGAACCGATTGTTCGAGAATTCGACCAATTGGTGCGATTTCTATTCTTTCCTTAAGTATATCGTGCAAACGATAATTAATGCTATTCTCCTACTGTCACTTAGGCTAGAATTAATTAGTCACGCTTAGACCCTTGTTACCTAGCGATTGAGGCAATTATACGTCCTAATCTTTAACGATAAAACATGCGTGAGGACTCAGACGTCACTCCTAATCAGTCATACATGCTCATGGGATTCAAACAAAGGAAGAATCATACAAGAAGCTATAAATAACAAGCTGGAAATTTCATGCTAAACCCTCCCTAATGCATCAAGACAACCCTAAACTCGAATTAGAGCACTTACCTTAGTCAAACGTGATGAAAATTGATCCAAAGTTGCCCAAAAATTGTGGAAATTAGTAAAAAACTCACCAAACCCGAGGCTAAAACTTAACAAAGCAAAATTTTATGTTTTTTCACATGAATCGTGGCTGAAAACTAGGTTAAAACGCTTAAAAAGCTGGAAAATTTGAAACTGGGTCGAAATTGGCCAATTGGGCCGCGCAGGGGCGCGCATGGGCTGGCAGGCGCGCGCGGACGCGGATCGGCAGGCGGGTGGGCGCTGGGGCGCGGGTCAGCAGGCGAAGCGGGCGCGGGCTGGGCGCTGATCTGGGCCGCGCATGGGGCGCGGGTCGGGCGCGCGCGGATGAGGGCCTGCTGCGTGGAGGCTGGGCCGGGGCGTCTGGAGATGGGCCACGCGCGCGGGGCGCGGAGCGGGTCGTGGGCGCGCGGATGAGGGCCTGCTGCGTGGAGGCTGGGCCGGGGCGTCTGGAGATGGGCCACGCGCGCGGGCGCGGAGCGGGTCGTGGGCGCGCGGATGGGCGAGGCGGGCGCTGGAGCGGGCCGGACAATGGAGTTGGCCGCGCGTTGACCATTGACCATTGACCGTTGACCGTTTGACTTTTTACAAAAATAATAGAAATCCTGCACCCATCATAATTCGAACCTTGGCTTCACCATTCCCTTAGCAAAGCCAACACTATTAAGCCACAAATCAGTTTTGAGTTGAAATTAGATTATTTAATTAATGTAGTATAATCACTCAAAACAATTAATTAATAAAATGTTCTAAAATATCCATTTAAGCCCTTAATTAATGCCAATGCCCGATTTACCCCTTAACAATTAAATTATACAAAATAGATCAATTAAACCCAATTAATTACTCTAATTTACAAGACTTAGGAGCTATATATTAGCACTTTTAGAGGGCTATCAAAATACCCCAACCTAAATCTTGCTAGTCCTCGAGCAAGACTACTCTGAATTACCTCTAAAGACCGATATTGCATGCATCGACTCTAACCTCAATGCTTTAAAAAACAAGGCACTTACAAAAAAAAAGAAAACAATCAATTTCATGCATAAGCTGAGAACATTTCAAAAATTAAACTGTTACTCCCCTACGTGTGTGTGTGATTAGCCAACCTATTCTAATTCTTATAGACTCGGAAAAACCATATGCAACCCTACATCTTGTTTCCCCCCTACTTCTTGCAATTAAGAACAGTCTAATGGCTTTTCAACAATCAAGAGAGTAACAAATAAAAAGGCCTAAACATTTTATTTTTCTCGAGTACTTGTACTCTTTATTTCTTTTGATCCATTTTTTTATTTTTCTTTTTCTTCTCCAAGAGAGCCTAACATGTCAAGCTTGCCTTCGTTCCAGCTTACCCGCAATTCCATTGCACAATGTATCTGACTACGGGCAAGCTTCACATTTTTAAGGACTAATGCTCACTTCTTAGTGGCGATTCTAAGAAGGAGGAGCATCTCTAGAGTTTTTATTTTCATGCTTACTTTTTTTTTTTTTTTTTTTTTTATTTAGGCAATAGCTTCGCTATAATCTCGATTAACCTATTACAACCTATCATGCATCAAGCCTTCCCTAGAGGTGCCTTTCGGGGTGACAACATGATTTGAAGCTACATAAGATTATTCTAAGCCTACAAAACCAAAAATAGATTGCTAAGTGCTCGATAGATGCAAGGGAGCAACAGAAAATTTTTAATTTTTTTTGAAAAATGCTCAACTAACACAAACAATCTCATGCTTTTCTAAATATGCAACTACGATGAATTTAAAAGCATTTCCTAGATTGTCCTCATCGAACACATGCAATCAGCAAACAAAAACACTTCAAATTCAGAATATCCACAGCTCAACAACTACAGAAATCCTTCCAACAGACAACTCCACCCCAAACCTAAAAGCATACATAGTCCTCTATGTATCACACTTCAGACTAAGCAGATAAAACGCACAAAATAAAAGGGAACAGAAAACCTCCCCTGAATTTTGTTAGGTTGTCGGTTGGAGCAGTGCACTCTTCGCCCACTGTTCCGATCCTTAAGCCACAAAACTCCTACAAAAGAAAGCAAGAAAAAGCTAAGCTAGGAAAATAAAAACTAAAAGTAAAAACAGGAAATTAAAATACTCATGGGTTGCCTCCCAAGAAGCGCAAATTTTTAACGTCGTTATGCTCGACGTGTCTTCCACTCTGTCAGGGTACATAGAAATTCTCGTACTTCTTCGGCACCTTCTTCCTTGAATCAACAAAACCTGCTAAGAGAAGCAAGCTCTTCGACTTTTGAAGGCAGCCGGACAGAGTTGTTATTTTTTTGGTATTTTTGATATATGAAAAAATAAAAGACTCAACAGACTGAAATAAAACAAAATAAGACTCAACTGAAAATAAAGACTTGACGGACTTAGGAGAAGAAGGAAGAAAGCATGCATCAATAGAGGATTTAACAGGAAATAAAACAGATAGAGGCTTGTCAGCCTCAGACTCTATCACCTGAACATCCTCCTCGGGACTAGGATCGACATCTTCCTTAATCTCACCGATCACATCTTCGCATGGCGGAGCATTCTCAATCTCTTCATCACTATCGGGGTGTATTTCCTCAAAGAACCTCTCCTCAGTGGTATGCTCAACTGGATGATCTTCCTCACCCTCCAATTCCTTCGCAGGATTGAACAAACGACTTATTTGCTCATTCGCTTCGCGGAGCTTGGCTTCTAACCGAGCCTCGTGCATTGCCTGCGAATATTGGTGAGTGTTATCAACTAATTCATTAACCATTTGTTCCAGTGACATACCTCGACAATAATTATGAGGAAATTGGTTTTGTTGTTCCTCCATTCCTTGCAACTCAACTTCAGTCTCTATGCGAGACTGGCACATTCCCTGCTCGAATTGGAGCGTGCTGTTGACTAAATTGTCAACCATCTGCTCCAATGACATTCTTTGGCAAGAATTGGGAGGAGCTCTTTCACCTTCATAACTTGAAACTTGTCCCCAATAATCAAATGGATAATCTACCATGCTAAACGAGAAGACACAAGACAAAGAAAAATATTTTTTTGATTTTTCTAACAAATAAAATTTAACTAAGAGAAATTAAATGGTTCCCCGGCAACGACGCCAATTTTGGTAGAAGGATTTTTGAATGTCCAACTAATTTTCGGGTTGTCGAAGCCCGCCAAAATAAAATTTATAAATACCGAAACAACTAAGCTTTGCAGCTAGCGGTAACGGGTCGATCCGCAGGGAACCTAAATCAATCTCTCATAATTAATTTCTATTTGTCTTTTAAACTAAAACTCAAAAATAAAATAAAGGGGGAGTTAATTAAAACTAAACTAGGCAGAATTTAAGCTAACGGAAAAATAAATGCGAAAAGTAAAGAGCGGAAAAATAAACGTAACACGTGCTTCTAATTCGAGGGGTCGGGATTTATCTTGATGCGCTTAGGTCATAGGGATTCTAATCATGCTTGTAATTTAATCTCATGCACGCGAAATGTTTGCTCGTTTCCGTAGCAAACATCCCAATGAATTAATTAGAAAAGTGCAATTCCAATTAAACATGCTCACTAATTAATCTAAGTTGATCAAGCTTAAACCAATCAAAGAACAGTGACGGGTAATATCGCGACGAACCGATTGATCGAGAACTCGACCAATTGGTGCGATTTCTATTCTTTCCCTAAGTCTATCGTGCAAACGATAATTAATGCTATTCTCCTACTGTCACTTAGGCTAGAATTAATTAGTCACGCTTAGACCCTTGTTACATAGCGATTGAGGCAATTATACGTCCTAATCTTTAACGATAAAACATGCGTGAGAACTCGGACATCACTCCTAATCAGTCATACATGCTCATGGGATTCAAACAAAGGAAGAATCATACAAGAAGCTATAAATAACAAGCTGGAAATTTCATGCTAAACCCTCCGTAATGCATCAAGACAACCCTAAACTCGAATTAGAGCACTTACCTTAGCCAAACGTGATGAAAATTGATCCAAAGTTGCCCAAAAATTGTGGAAATTAGTAAAAAACTCACCAAACCCGAGGCTAAAACTTAACAAACCGAAATTTTACGTTTTTTTCACATGAATCGTGGCTGAAAACTAGGTTAAAACACTTAAAAAGCTGGAAAAATTGAAACTGGGCCGAAATTGGCCAATTGGGCCGCGCAGGGGCCGGCAGGCGCGCGCGGACGCAGATCGGCAGGCGGGGCGAGGGCGCAGGTGGGCGCTGGGGCGCGGGTCGGCAGGCGAAGCGGGCGCGGGCTGGGCGCTGATCTGGGCCGCGCATGGGGCGTGCTGGGGCGCGGGTCGGCAGGTGCGGGCTGGGCGCGCGCGGTTGAGGGCCTGCTGCGCGGAGGCTGGGCCGGGGCGTCTGGAGATGGGCCACGCGCGCGGGCGCGCGGATGGGCGTTGGAGCGGGCCGGACAATGGAGTTGGCCGCGCGTTGACCATTGACCGTTGACCGTTTGACTTTTTACAAAAAGAATAGAAATCCTACACCCACCATGATTCAAACCTTGGCTTCACCATTCCTTTAGCAAAGCCAACACCATTAAGCCACAAATCAGTTTTGTGTTGAAATTAGATTATTTAATTAATGTAGTATAATCACTCAAAACAATTAATTAATAAAATGTTCTAAAATATCCATTTAAGCCCTTAATTAATGCCAATGCCCGATTTACCCCTTAACAATTAAATTATACAAAATAGATCAATTAAACCCAATTAATTACTCTAATTTACAAGACTTAGGAGCTATATATTAGCACTTTTAGAGTGCTATCAACCACGCGAGCAGATCGTTCCACGCCTAAGAAACCGTCGCCCGACGCAGAAGAAGCTGCGAGGGAGGCGCTGCTCTCTTTAGCAGACATCGTTGCTGCGCAACCCGTACGCCCTCCGAAGCTACCTGTGCGAAAGAAGAAATGGAAGGTGGCGACTGAGGAAGCTGCTGGTCCTTCTGATCCGGTCGGGACGCCCAAGAAAAGGAAGTGGAAGATTGCGGTGGCCGAGTCACCGTCAGAAAGACTCCCAGCGTGGAAAGCCGTGGGAGTGGCCGCCCTTCATATGAGACGGCTAGACAAAGCCCTGAACCTTCCCCACAAGCGCTGGAGCCTGAAGCTCCACCTGAAGAGCACCAAGACTCGGTGCAAAGTGACGAGCCGGTAGAGGAAGAAGAGGTATTTTCCCCCTTAAAGGAGGTCAGTCCGGACAGCCCTGTGGAGAGGGGAAGCAAGGACTCCATGGATGAGACGCTGGGGGATTGTCTCCAGCAAATAACCACCAAGGCAAGGCTCAAGAAGAGGGCCCCTGTGATCGTGAAAGCCAAGCGACCGAAGGCCTCCAAACGAGCCAAGAAGAAGAAGGTTGGAGCTGAACCTTCTTTCAAGAAGATGAAAATTGAGGCCTCTGAGTCGGCCAGAGCAAAGGAGAAGGGGAAGAAGAAAATGTACCCCGAAGACGAACCTCAAGCTGTGAGGTACGTCTCTAAGGAAGCAGAGGCCAAGGGCCTCGAGTTGATGAAGAAGGAACTCCTCCACGAGCGGGGATTTCTGGATGCGTTGGCAGACCTGCCGCAATTTTTGCGGGCAGGAATCATCACCCATGGCTGGGAGGAGCTTTGCAGACCCCCAATTCCAGCCTACCCTGACATGGTGTATGACTTCTACGCTAACCTCACACACCCTGAAGCATGTATGTCCACGGTGAGGGGGGTAGAGGTCGACTTCTCTGCCAATGCCATCAATGAGGCTTATGCTCTTAAGGGGTATCCGCATTCTAAATACGCCAAGATTGTTGACTTGCCTTCTGAGGCAGCCCTAGAAGAAGCCTTGCACACGATAGGAAAACCTGAGGCATCTTGGGCGGTCTCAAGGAACGAGAAGCACACCCTGATGAGTGCAACCCTTCGAGACAAGGCGACAGTTTGGTTCTCCCTTGTGCGCAGGCGCATCTCCCCTGTGACACACGAAACGACTATCAACCAGGGGAGATCATTGCTGCTGTATGCTATCATGCGGGGACTCACCATTGATGTGGGTGAAGTCATTGTTGTTGGGTTTTATGTCCTAAAACTCGTAGTTTGTAAACTGTATGAATGTATACATTATATTTCAAGAAAGTTGTTATTGAATTTTAGTGAATTGTGTTTGTATTAACCTATACCAATAACTAACACCCATGGCGATAGTGTGAGTACTTGAACTTCATGTGTGACATGAATGTGAATCAAGTTCAAGTAGACAGCCAAAATGGTCTATAGTATAGGGATAAGGCTGGGTACCTTATCTTGGGGACACTATTGGACGCGGCTCACTTTGTATAGTACAAAACGATGTGATTCGAATCGTTTCATGTAGAGACATGTGAGTGAGGGCGTCCTGTGCAATGAGTTTGCACAAGACCGAACCAAGAAATAAAATCGCTCTTTCTTCATAACACCGTTTACTGTAAAGACCGGTTTTTTCATATGATGACTTAGGTAACTCGATCTCAATCCTGAGCTCATTATGAACTCCTGTTTATTTGACCTCATCCTTTGACTTGTACGGGTGAGAGTGGCCAGATCGCCGACTCAATAAGCCTACCATATTGGGGATAAGATCGAATAAGTGGCTGGGGACGTAGTTGTGCGAGATGGAATTCACTCCTACCCGTTTTAAGGGTTAGTAGAGAGGTTGTTCCCTTAAGTGCTGACTCCAGGTCTTGAACAGTGGGCCCATCCTCTCCTGATCAGGGAGGAATCTGATTTGATGGTTGAACCACAAATCAATTGTTCATTAGAGGTGTCAGTGGTACTTAAGGAACAAGATATAATACAAGGGTTAAACGGTTTAAATGACCTGTTGTGATTATGAACGACCTGTGAAGGATCGACTTACTGATGATAGTTATATCAACAGGACACAATATATCTACAGTGAGGAGACTGCAGCCCTTGGACTTTAGTGGAGTCTCCGGGGGTTAACGAATGTTGGTTAGTTCGGTTGAAAGAGTTTTGACCGGATAATCTCGTATCGTTGGAGCTCATGATCTGTAGGTCCTTACGGTTCTCCTAGCTAGCTCGGATAAAGCCGTGAAACAATATAAAAGAAAAGAAAAGAATTTGAATCGTTCAAATTCGGGTTTGTGGAAGAAGGATAAACATATTTAAATATGATTTAAATATGAGATTGGTCTGAAAACATGAATAGGATTCATGTGCAAAAAGTCGGTTTTCGGAAAACCAGGTTTAATTATATTATTTAATTAATATTTGATATTGAATTAAATAATATTAATTAATATATATATTTTTTTTATTAATTAAAAAGTTTAATCAATAAAATAATAATTATTATTTTTAATAATAATAATAATAATATATAAATATATATATATATATATATAAATATATATATATATATATATATATATTTACATGTGTCTTACATGCAATGTAAGACACATGTAAAATATATACATAGTATATATTGTGAATCATCAGATCAAATTAAAAAAAAAAAAAAAAAAGGAAAAACAAAATCCAAATAGTTAGTGGATTTTGGGTTTTTTCAGTTGAAGCTTCTTCCTTCTTTTCTTTTGTAAAAGGAGTCCCACTACTCCGTTTCTCGGCCTGAGGATAGCGGGATTACCGTGGGTGGTCCACGAAGGTTTCGTGAGAAGGCTCATTGTGCTCGTGAGGAGCTTCTGGCGGTGAAAATTGGAGAAATACGAACGACAAGGGTATGTGTTCTAATTTCTCTTTTTCATTGCTTTTGCATGTTTCCGTTTTGTTTAAATTGATGAAATTAGAGTGTCTATGATCCAAATCGCTTCCGCTGCGTGCCAAGCGCTTGATAACTCCATTTTGGAGCTATTAAATACTTCCTAATATTAGCTAAAGTTCGCTTTCAATTGATTAAATATATCTCTTTTGTAGGAGAAATGCGGCAAAGAGCTCGTGCGTCCGTTGGGCCCGTTCGAGTGCTTAAAGTGGAGTTTTAACGCCCCGGGAATGCATCGGGAAGAGGGGAACTTGATCCGTGAAGAAACGGGCCAAAACAGCCTTGGAGAGGCAAAGTTTCAGCCCCAAACCCGAGAGCTAGCGTCGAGACGCTGGCTCGACGCTGGAAAAACCCGAGAGCAAGCGTCGAGTGATAGCGTCGAGACGCTAGCTCGACGCTGCCCTGGCGTCGAGACCCTGCTTGGCGTCGAGACGCTCCGGAGGAGGCGCGCGCAGGAAATTTATCGGGGCAGCGTCGCGACGCTGACCAGCGTCGCGACGCCATCGAAGGCGCGCGCGGAAAACTTAGGGCACAGCGTCGAGACGCTGGCCTAGCGTCTCGACGCTACGACGATGGCAGAAGTTAAATGATGATTTTTCTGCACTTTTTTGAGGCATCTTCTTCACCATTTTTGCTCTTCTTCATCTTCTTCTTCCTCGTTTTTTCTCTACTTTCCGTGGAGCTCCGCCATTGTTGGCATGTGAGTGAGCTCTACCTTCTTTGTAACTTGTGGATGATTCCTTCCATGGCCGTCGTTGGAGCGGGATTGACAAACCGCGCCATGAGCGGCTAAGGTAAGGGTGAACGGTTTGAGAATAGTTTAGGGCGATTTTGTTAGAAATTTGGGTTTTGATAATTTGAGCTTTGATTATGCATGTTGGGATCTGTTTATTTGCATTTGTCTACTTTGCTTAATCCAACGCGCATGTTTAATTTCGACGATTGACACTCGAGTAGTTATGCATGTTGTGTATGTTAAAGAGTAGCGATGCCGTGCCTCTCACTGCTCGACTAAGTAACACAGGTAGATGAAATTAAATCGAAGTATTAAGCCGTGTAGGATAGTTGTTGATTGCATACAGCGTTTGCGGGCAATCTACTAGCAATTAGAATTCACGCTTAAATGTTCGTCGCGGTTAGCTAGTGACTGTCTAGATTTACCTTAGGGCTGATCACCTTGATGTAAGCTTAGATAACGTGTAATTGGAACTGTGTGGTCTGATTAAAATCCATGGAGTCGGCTACTTTGGGGCTTCTCTGGTAGTCGTCCGCGTGCATAATAAATTGATTACCATGAAATTTGCATTAAATGATGAACCTAAATTGTCTAACAATTGATCCCGAAACTCCCAAACCGTGCACACGTTTTCTACTTGTTATTCTTTCTTCCGTTAGCGTTTTATTATTTCCCTTGCATGCTGAACCCCCCCCCCCCCCCCCCCCCCCCCCGTTACCAAACCAACCAATTAATTAAATCCCAATTTTAATTGTGATTTTGATCGTTCTTACTCCTTGGATCGACCCTGTTACCACTGGCTGCAAAGCCTCGGTTATAGGCTTTATAAATCATATTTTGGCAAGCCTCGACAGCTTGAGATTAAGCGATAGTTCAAAATATCGTCCACCAGCGCTCCATCAATTGCCGCCTCCATCACTGACTGTTCAAAGAAAGGTAAGGGTCAGCTCTTTTTTCCTAATACCATTACTAAACTGTGCTTACGTGCAGGTGTGCCAATGGAGAAGAATGAGAGGCAGTTTGGCTTACACTGGCCATCTGGAGCTACCCACCATCTTGAGGATGCGAAGGAAGGGCAACATGGAATTTGAGATGGACGGCCTGGCTGCTGCACAATCGCTGTCCATGGCCTGCTTGATGAACCTGCAACACAAGATGGCTCAGTGGGCTGAGTATGCACAAGCAAGGGACAAGGATGTGGCTGAGCAGCTGGGATGCATCTTCCCCGCCTTTCCTACTGATCTGCTGAAGCCATGGGCGCCTCCTAGAGAAAGGAGAAATGAGGATGAAGATGATTGAATGCCAGCCTAAATGGCATTCGAGGGAGTTTCTGATCCCTCTTGAAAAAAAAAAAAAAAACACCTGCTTTTCTGTGACATGTTACCTCTGTTATTAATCAAATGCATGATCTGTTTTACTTGTTCTTTTGTTTGTTTAGAGTAGTTTAGTTAGTTTGATGGTTTCTGAGTAGTTAGTTTAGTTAGTTTACCTGTGTTGTGTAGTGAGTGATGACTGAAAATAGCATGTTAGGAGCCTTGATCACTGCTAAAATTGCTCTGTAGGTTTAATTGCGGATTCCTTGCGATGTCCGCAATATTTTGTTAGTTTTCGCATGCTATTGGATGACTGTTGGACGGGCTGTTTCTGTTTATATCTCGATATTTTGCTGCTGTACTGACTTCATTATGTTATCTATATGCTGAACATGCTGGATGAGTGTCATAGTACACCTTTGTTAGTTTAAATTAGCTTCCTTTAATGCTCAACATGCACCTCTATAAGCCCTTAACATGTTGTTTTTACAAAGATTCTGTTTCTGTGCTATCTGCTTTAGGAATGTCATTCTATGCCTAGGAGTTTTAAATTCCACTTGTTTTGCCTTAGACTAGATGCTTCTAGGACAAGTTTGGGGGTGTGCCACCTCAGACTCTCATTGGGGACAATGAGGAGTTTAAGTTTGGGGGAGGCAGCCTCTAGGCCTAGGAACATTCCTCTCTCCCTTTTTGGACATAAGCATTCTTCTTCTTTGAAAAAATGATGAAATAAAAAAAAAATGAAAAAGAAAAGAATAAAGAGTAGTGTCTCTCTTGAGCAAAGGTGCTGAGTAATCAGGGTCATTTGTGTAACCCACAAGTGGCACTGCATCAAAAGGCAAACCAAAAAGAAGAGACTCTACCAAAGAAAGAAAGAAAAAGAAAAAAGAAAAACCAAGGTAGAAGAATGTATGCCTACAAGTTATAGTCTATGTTCTTAGGTGGCCTGTATGAATGAACTCCGATCCTTAGTTGCTAAGCACAGGGCTGTAGCTTGAAGGTATGTTAAGGGAGATGAATGTATGTCCAATGTAGTGTTGTCAGGGTTTAGGTTGTTCTTTGAAATGTACTACTGTTACTTGTGTGTACTAAGACTAGCATGACTCTAAGGAATCCTAGGTAGCTTAAAAGAAAAACATTAGAAGCATGTACTGAGTCTGGGGGGAAACTAGGAAGAATTTGAAAACTTAGGGATAGCTGCACAATGAACCTAATGACATAAGGCAGATAGATCAGTTGTAGGAAATTTATAAAGACAGTAGGTTTTACAAGGCAAGAGAAATCAGAATAAGTAGAATGTGAAGTTAGTTTGAACTTAGCAGAGTGTTGATAGGACTACAAAAGTGTTATTTTATAATCTTTAATTCTTGTTAGTTGATTGAAATTAATGTGTTCAATCATATGTTTTGCAGGAATCAAGCGTTCAAAGTTGAACAACACAATTATATTATATAAGAGCTTAAAAGAAGAGTTTTAGGGTATAATATCAACAAACCAAGCGAACGGATAATACTATAAATATAAAAATCGTTTATTATTCAAAATTGGTAGTTTGGTTTGGTGGTGAATGATTTATTATGTTAATCTTTGAGCTTGAGTTTGAATCTAAAAGAATGTAATTGTTTATTATTTTTTCGTGTCTCCTTGGAACATCCACAAGAACGTGTCTCCTTGAACATCCACAAGAACGTCTGCCACAAGTTTATTTTTTATTTTTATTTTTTATTTTTATTTTTCTTTATTTTTAGCAAATTCTTTATTATAAAAGGAGTGCAGGTGAAACATCAATTCACACACTTCTTTTCTTCCTTTCTTAATTTTATGAGTTTGTAGTTCATTGCTAAGTGTGAGTTTCTTTTCTTTCGAGTTTTTTTTGTTTAGTTCTTCTAACTTTATTTTCTTTTAATGTTTTATTTCCTTGTTTTATTAATTTTACATGATGTGTGACTAAGTTTTTAATTTCTAATTCAAAGGTTATTGTTCATTTCTAATTGTAATTTTGTGATGCTTTGAGTTAATTATAAATTTTATTTTATTTTATTCAAGAGTTATTTGTTTCTCGATGTTATTTTTATGATTGATTGATATTAATTAAATTGACGCTTTAATTTAATATTGATTGTTCTATTGCTATCTATGATTTTATGATCCGTAATTGTCATGAATGATTAAAATGTGTAGCAAGGAGTTGGCTTATGTGTGTGTATTTATGATTCTTTTCATTTTACATAGCTTGCATAATAGACTATAAGGAAGTAAACAAACAAAATTAATTAAGTTGTAGTTATCTCAATTAGTTAGTTTTGATTCTCGCCTTTTACATTATTCTTAGTGTTATCATTTAATCAATATGGAACGCTATCGTGCCCAATTGATTCAATGATAAGTTTTGATTTTGATGCTTGGTTAAAATCATTTCAATTAGGGAAATTTATATTTATTGCGGCCTTTCCGAATAAATTGGTTGAATTCTTGAATTGAGAAATTTATATTATTTTTTTAGCCTATGATCAATGTTACCTCTAGAATGAATGTATGCCTTTGAATTGGAAGTTTGATTTGATTGATTTTAAATTCGTTTATTTTTAGTTTCTTAACTTATTATTTGATTCCAATATTGGTCCAACAAATCAAAACCCCCCCTTATTTTATTTTTCTTGTTAACTTTGAGAATTAATTCGATTAGTTTCCTTGGGATTCGACCTGACTCCACTATTTCTACAAGTTAGATTGAGTGAATCAGTAATTATTTAGAAGGGTTTCGACAACCCGACCAAGTGTCACAGGACAGTCGTGCTATGGATAGTAAGCTTAGGGAAGTCAGCAAGTAGTCAGATAGAGTGTAGCAGCCCAGGTAAGCCCTTATATTGCTCGAGGACGAGCAATAACTTAAGTTTGGGGGTGTGTTACGTCTCCAAAAGTGCATATTTTAGGGACTTATTTGCTATAGAATTGTGTGAACTCTTAAGCGTTTTTGTTAGAATTTAGTTTAATGTGTGCTTATATATGAGAATTTATAAAATAAACTAAATCAGGACTTATTTGTAAAAGGAACAAGAAAGGATTAAAAACAAAGCTAAAAGAGTTGAAATTTTGTATTGTAGGAAAATTGCGGAAACATTGCTGTCTCCGCAATGTTTTAAGCTGCAAATGATAAGTTGTTCCAACCGTCCGCCGTCTTGTTGCGATCTTTCAGCCGCCCAATTTCTCCCCTGCTGCCACGTGTTGGGTCGTCGTTCAGAATGGATGGTTCTCCTTGACTGAAGAGTACCTGCAAAACACTATAAAAGGAGGTCAAGGGGGAAGGAGAACAACAAGCTTGGAAGCGTAGAACTCTCCATCTCAACGCAGTTTCTTCTTATTTTCTCTCCCGTTTGTTGGAGTGAAGGAATCAGCTTTTAGCACCGATAATCCGAGAGGAAGAAGTGAAGATCCGTCTTCTCTTCTGATTGGATTCATCCCCAAACATCGCTAACTTTCCCCTTCATCCGAGGCGCTTGCGGCGAGGAGTTCACGCACACGTTTATCTGCTTTCTGCCGCTTTCTGTTTTCCTTTTCTCTTCTGTTTGCTGCCATTTACTTCTGTTAGCTACATTGTTTCAATTCGTTTCCATTTGCTTAGTCTTTACTGCTTTATAGTCGTTGCACATTAAGCTTTGAATCTTACTTAATAGAGGAATTATTTGACAACTTCGCAAGTCTCTTATCGCTTTTTGTTTTCTGTTGTTTCCATTTAAATACTGTTAAGCATGTTTAATAAATCAAGTCTCTCCATTCCATCATCATCCATGAGTAACTAAACCACACAAGAGTCTGCTAATGATGAATCTATAGGAAGAAATACGTGAATTCAGCATGTAGGATAGCTTCGTATGCTTTGAATGTATGTGTACTTCATCCCACGGGCAATTTCGATTGGCCATCCATTTTTTCTAAAGAACTCCTAACCTCCGGAAGGAGTAAGAGTTCAGAGTCGTCCATTCATGCTAGCCTTTCATGGTAGCCAGAAAACGACCTAGGAATAGGCGTTTTCCTAGCACAATTCATTAACTTACTTATAAAAATAGATGCTTAAGTCTTACTTGGATATGAGTGAACTAAAGGATCTAATGCATGTAATCGAGAGATGCATGATAAGTTGATCTACTGCTGAAGAATCGTATGAAAAAGCCTATAGAGGAGTCGTTAGTTGACCTTGTTTCCCCATCTCACCCTTAAAACGTCGCTAAATTAATTGATATACAATTGCTTTCTGCGCAATTCTTTTATTCAGTTTTTTGCCTTAGCCATTTTTCCAGTCTTCTACTTTCGCGAATTTAATTGCTATACAATTGCTTTCTCCGCAATTCTTCTCCCTCTACATTCAAGTTAATCTCTTTACTTGCTTTTGTTTATGCTTGCATATCTCGTACATTCCGCATTAGTTAGGCACATTAATCTCCAATTCACCCCGTTTACACCATCCTTTCTAATTTAGCATCTCACTTCGTTAGTAACTAAGAATAAATCTCTGTGGGAAATCGAATGAAAAAATACTTATTACTTGCTACAAGACCATGTATGCTTGCATGTTCTGAGTGCTCTCGCATCGCATTTTAATTTACACATTGAGCACGCAACAAGTTTTTGGCCTCATCGGACAACATGCATTCAGATTCTCATACATCTCAAAATCAGAACATCTCATGCACGAAAACTATAGAGAAATCCAAAAACTAAGCTTCACCCCCCCACCTAAAACATTGCATTGTCCCCAATACAACTAATCCAACAGATAAAACAGTGAGAGCGATAAAATTATTAAGGGAACATGAACCTCCCCTGAATTTTAACGGGATCGGTGGAAAGGGATGCGTGTCCTCATTTTTTTTTTCGAAATGGATCCACAATGGTGGTCACTTCTCTTCTCTCACCTAAGAAAACAAGACAACAAACTTAAACAACTAGAAATAAACAAAAACAGTAAACTAATAACAAGCAGAAAATACAGTCCAAGCTCGGGTACCTCCGAGAAGCGCAAATTTTTAGAGTCCGTTGCTCGACTTTACCAACACTCTTTCAACCGTTCTCATACACGGGTGGCACTAGAGGTAGTGTAGCATCATAACACTCGACTTCACCCTCGTGGAAAACCTTGAAACGGTGGTCGTTCACCTTTTGCACCTCGTCCGAATCCAAACTTCGAATCTCTAAAGAGCCATAAGGAAAAGTTTTAGTTATAATGTAGGGTCCTTTCGAACGGGAACGAAGCTTACCTGGCATGAGCTTGAGGCGAGAATTGAACAGTAAAACCTTTTGACCAACTTCAAAGTCCTTCTACAAGATTTTTCGGTCATGGAATTGCTTGGACTTTTCCTTATAGATCTTGGAATTCTCATAAGCATCCAAACGCATCTCATCTATTTCCTGCAGCTGAAGTAGTTTTCCTCGCCCGCTTCATCGAAGCTCATGTTGCATCTCTTGACCGTCCAGAATGCCTTGTGTTCTATTTCAACTAGCAAATGGCAGGACTTACCAAAAACCAACCTATAAGAAGACATCCCTATAAGTGTTTTGTAGGCAGTGCAGTAAGCCTACAAGGCATCCTCGAGACGAACGCTCCAATCCTTCCTGCTTGGTTTCACAGTTTTCTCAAGTACCAACTTTACCTCTCTATTGAAGACCTCGGCTTGCCCGTTTGCTTGAGGATGGTACGCGTTGGACACTCGGTGATGCACCCCATACTTCCTCAGAAAAGCCTCCACAGATCGGTTGCAAAAGTGAGTTCCCTGGTCGCTGATTATGGCTCGTGGGATTCCAAACCTGGTGAAAATGTTAGACTTAACAAATCCAACAACAGTATGAGAATCGTTAGTCTTTGTTGGTTTCACCTCAACCCATTTAGAAACATAATCAACAGCCAATAATATGTATGAGAAACCACAGGAATGAGGAAACGGACCCATAAAATCCATGCCCCAAACGTAAAAAATTTCACAAACTAAAACAGACGTTTGAGGCATCTCATTCCTACCAGAAATTGACCCAACTCTTTGACATTTATCACAGGTTTTACAAAATTCGTATGCATCTTTAAATAGAGAAGTCTAGTAAAACCCGCTATCTAAAATTTTCCTAGCTGTTCTCCTAGGCCCAAAATGTCCCTCACATGCATAATCGTGACAAAAAGTAAGTATAGACGCATGCTCGTGCTCAGGAACACATCTCCTAACAATTCTATCAGAGCAGAACTTCCATAAAAGGGGATCCTCCCATACATAAGACTTAGCGTCGCTTTTCAGCTTTTCTTTCTTAGCAGAAGAGAAACCGAAGGGAAAGTTACCTGTAACCAGGTAATTTACCATGTTTGCGTACCAGGGAAGGACTGCGTGAATTTTGAAGAGTGTCTCGTCGGGGAAATCATCGTCAATAGGCAGGAGGTCCTCTTTTCTAACCAATCTGCTTAGATGATCAGCTACTGGGATCTCCGCTCCCCTCATATCCTTGATTTTAACGTCGAAGTCCTGAAGAAGCAAAATCCATCGCAGGAGCCTCGACTTCGAATCTTTCTTGGTCATCAGGTACCGAACAACTGCATGATCAGAAAAGACAGTTATTTGAGATCCAAGGATGTAAGGACGAAACTTATCTAACGCAAATACAATATAAATGAGTTATTTTTCTGTTGTAGTATAATTGCACTGCGCCGGATTGAGTGTCCTGGAGGCATAATAGATGACACGACTCTTGTTCTCGATCCTCTGACCAAGCACTGCTTCTAAGGCATAGTTGCTGGCGTCGCACATTATCTCAAAGGGCAAGTCCCACTGGGGTGGGTGTATAATTGGCGCGCTCGTCAAACTATCCTTCAGCAGATCAAAGGCTTTTCTACACTCCTCTCCAAATTCGAACGTGACATCCTTCTAAAGGAGGTACATCATTGGTGTGGCAACCTTGGAGAAGTCTTTGATAAACCTGCAGTAAAATCCTGCATGGCCAAGAAAAGATCGAACCTCCCTAACATTCGTTCGGTAAGGTAGATTAGAAATAACATCTATTTTGGCTTTATCTACCTCTATACCCTTAGCAGAAACCACATGCCCTAAAACGATTCCTTGACTAGCCATAAAATGACATTTCTCAAAATTAAGAACAAGGTTTGTTTCAATACAACGTTTCAGAACATGCGATAAATTAGTCAAACAATCATCGAAGGAATTGCCATATACCGTAAAGTCATCCATAAACACTTCAATGCATTTTTCTATGAACTCAGAAAAAATACTCATCATGCATCTCTGAAATGTACCAGGTGCATTACAAAGACCAAAAGGCATCCTTCTAAATGCAAATGTGCCAAATGGGCAAAGTGAACGTTGTTTTCTCTTGGTCCTCTTGAGCAATAGGAATCTGGTGAAAACCAGAGAAACCATCGAGAAAACAAAAGAATGGCTTCCCAGCTAAACGCTCCACCATCTAATCTATAAAAGGAATGGAAAAATCGTCCTTCCTAGTGCATTGTTGGGTTTTATGTCCTAAAACTCGTGGTTTGTAAACTGTTATGTTTGTAAATATTCTATTTAGAATAAAGAGTTATTAGTTTTATTCAGTAAAAGAGTTTACTGGAATAAAGTGAAACGTGTTTAGGTTAACCTATACCAATGACCAACACCCTTGGCTGAATATGAGTACTTGAGCTTCATGTATGACATGATTGTGGATCAGGCTCAAGTAGTCAGTCAAAACGGTCTATAATATACGGATAAGGCTGGGTACCTTATCCTGGTAACACTATAGGATGTGACTCACTTTGTATTGTACAAAACGATGTGATCCGAATCGTTTCACATGGAGATGTGCGAGTGAGGGCGTCCTGTGCAAAGAGTTTGTATAAGACCGAACCGCGAAATATGTTGCTCTCTCTTTATAACACCGTTTACTGATGAGACCGACATTTTCATTTGATGGCCTAGGTAACTCGATCTCAATCCTGAGTTTATTATGAACTTCTGCTTATTAGACAGTATCCTTAGACTTGTATGGGTGAAAGTGGCCCATAAGCGCCAACTCAATAAGCCTACCATCTTGGGGATAAAGTCGAATAGGTAGCTGGGGACATAGTACAACAAGATGGGAATTCACTCCTAACCAGCTCTTCAGGGTTAGTAGATAGGTTGTTCCCTTAATAGCTGACTCCGGAGCTTGAACAATTAACGCGCACACTCTCATGAGATGATAGGGTTAATTAATCTGTTGGTTGGACCACAGATCTATTGTTCATTAGAGGTGTCAGTGGTACTTAAGGAACAAGACGTAATGCAGGGGTTAAACGGTTTAAAATGACTCAGCTGTGATTACGAACAACTTGTGAAGGGTCGACTTGCCCGTGACGGTTATATCAGAGGACACAATATGTCTACAGTGAGGAGAGTGCAACCCTCGGACTATAGTGGAGTCTCCGGGGATTAACGAATGTTGGTTAGTTCGGTTGAAAGAGTTTTGACCGGATAATCTCGTATCGTTGGAGCTCATGATCTGTAGGTTCTTTAGGTTCTCCTGACTAGCTCGGATAACGCCGTGCAACAGTTTAAAAGAAAAGAAAAAGAAAAAGAATTTGAATTGTTCAAATTCGGCTTGTGGAAGAATGATGGACATATTTAAATATGATTTAAATATGAGTATGGCCTAAAACATGCATAGGATTCATGTGTAAAAAAATCGGTTTTCAGAAAATCGGGTTTAGTCATATTATTTAATTAATATTTGATATTAGATTAAATAATATTTAAAAAGTTTAATTAATATATATATATATATATATGTTAAGTTTGGCCAGCAAAAGGGAGAGATTGAAATTGAAAGAATTTCAATTTTGTGGAGAAGTTAAGCACCTGGGGTATACGAAAGTGAAAAAAAAAAACTCAACTTTTCATTTTTCCAGCCTCTGTGTTACTTCTTCTTCCTTCTTCTTCTTCCTCTTTTTTTCTTCTTCTTTTCTCTTTGTTTCGGAGTCCCACAACTCCGTTGGCTGCGTCGAGGATAGCGGGACTACCTAGGGTGGTCCTCAGGGCGTTCGTGAGAAGAGGCCGAAAGAGTTCGTGACGAGAAAAGAGCGGCGAAACTTGAAGAAATCGGAACTACAAGGGTATGTATTCTAGTTTCTTATTTCCGTCGTTTTGAGCATATTTTCTAATTGTTAAATTGATGAAACTAGAGTATCATCGGTCCAAAATCGCCTCCGCTGCGCAAATCCCTCCATCAATTGGTATCATAGCGATTTTGTGATTAACTCAATTTGCATCAATTTAAGTTGGTGGGTATTTTAATTTAGAAATTGTTTCTGAATTGGTGTCTAAAGTGAAAATCGATTTTGGCATATTTTCTTTTTGAATTTCCTTATTTGTAATTGCCCGAGAATGTACGGGCTTTAATGTGTGCTGAAGCGTATGTATTTTTAGAGTCATTAGAGTCCATATAGGTTTCTTTGTGAAAGAAGCTCGAGTTTTGAGCTGGCCGAATTGTTCGATGTTAGTTCAAACTCGTTCTAAGCAATACGAAGAGAATTTCGAAGAGAAATTGGCCGAAGCGTTCGGGGAATCAAGCTGATCAAAGGCGGTGCGAAGAGTTCGAAGTCCGCTCAAGACTTAGCTTGTTGTTCAAGCTTGTAATTAAATAGTTATTGCTTGCTAAATGCCAAAATCGATCCACTTTAGTGTGTTTAATTAATTATGCATTGCGAATGTATGTTTTAATTAAAATCCATGTTTGTATGTGCATAACGTATGCCATATAGATTTAAAATCCCACCGTAGGAAGCATGCTCCATGCATTGATAATATGTTATAAGTGTTATAATTTATAGTGTGCATATTTGGGAATTCATGAGGATTAATATAAGTGTTATATTAATTCATGAATTAGATGTTGTTAATTTAATAGAATAATTGATATAAGTGTTATATTAATTATGAAATTAAATATACAACATAGATTACCCTGGTTTTGTGCATATTGTAGGTTATAAGTGTTATAATATATTGGATGCATGTTTAATTCATGAGTATTAATATAAGAGTTATATTAATTCATGAATTAGTTGTTGTTTGCTTAATAGAATAATTAATATAAGTGTTATATTAATTATGAAATTAAACTTCAAACTTTAGATGCATATTGTATGTTATAATTGTTATAATGTATAGGATGCATGCTTAATTGATATAAGTGTTATATTAATTTATGAATTAGGAGTTGTATATTTAAGATCATAATCGATATAAGTGTTATATTGATTATGAAGTTAAATATTCAACTTGTCATGCCTTAGCGATTGTATGTTTGAGAAGCATATAGAAGTTTGTTGTAGAAAGTCTAGTTTTTGCAAGTGTTGTAAAATTGACTTAAGACTTTTAAAATCTATAACAAAGAAAAGCATGTTCATTTAGGGTTAAATGAGTCAATCTGGTTCATTAGATGAATAGGTCGTTATCTCGTAAATGCTAAGGTTATGAGAAACTCACCTGGTGAACTCTTGTCTAAGGTTGGAGGAAAATGAATTGACGGATCACCTCCTACCTGGGGACTATCCGGTACTTGAGTAAAGTTAACCGACTTTATGAGCATGCGTGAGAGGTGTGAGGTTAGTAAAGTGTTTATAACCTAGACATCTCAGGTAAATAGTTTGCCTATACTTAAGGTTTTATTTTCTTAGCCGGATAAAACCTGAGTAGTTTACCCTAAAACCGTCTATGATGCTTAGTAGATGTGTTGAGAAGGAATATATGATATATCTCTCTCCTGCTATGCACTCTCTATAGTTCACTGTTGCGTTCTCAGTGTGTGTGTAAATTAGATGCGAAGAGCACTCAGATCATGCAAGTATACATAGTCTGCAGCAAGTGATAAGTATATTTTATATCGTTTTCCCACAGAGATTTGATTAAGTTTGTGCTAAGTACAGATTAATTGAAGGAAAATGTAACCGGTGACAAAATGTTGTTGGTTGGGTTGCTGAAATAACGACAGAACATACAAAATGCAGAAACAAGTAAATAGCGAAAATGCTGAAATAATAACAACTTGCAGAAAACTTTAGACAAGACTACAAATATAAATGCGTAAACAGCAAAATACTAGCGAATAGACAACAACAGAAATCTATACTAACAAACAGGGTAGGCTACGTAAGTCCAAGAAAATAAGCTAACTAACTCACAGAATAGAAAAATAGTATTGCGGGTCTCGCAATACTTTCGCAATAAACTCGCAACGGGTGAAAGCTTAAGATAAAAACAACAAGGTTGGTTAAGAATCCTCCATAGGCATCAACCATGATCATTCAACAGTGAACAAACATTACATGCATCGTTTTAGCTAGATCTCATACATCTTCCGATTATATGCATTAGATTCATAAGTTACTCATATCCAAGTAAGGCTAAGAATCTATTTATGATTGCATGCTATTAAACGTGCTAGGAAAGCATCTATTCCTAGATCACTCTCTGGTTACCATGAAAGACTAACATGAATGAATGACTCTGAATTCTAACTCCTTCCAGAGGTTAGGAACTCTTTAGAACAAAATGGATGGCCGGTCGAAAATGTCCATGGGATGAAGTTCACACTCATTCAATGCATTCATGCTTATTTACATGTTGAATTCACATAGTGGTATCCTACAGATTCATCTTAACAAACCCTTATAAAACTAGCTACTCATAACTTTAAAAGAACTCAACAAAACTAATTGATTACTCATGCTAATAAAAGAATTCAACACAACTAATTGATTGCTTCCGAAAATAGAAGAACTCAACAAAACTAATTGATTACTTATGAAAATCAAATCCAATAATAATTCAAATAGCAAAACACGACTCGTTCTGAAAACAATAATTAAAGTAAAGCAGTAGATGAACCGAAAAACAGAAACTAAAGAAAAGTAGTAGATAGGTGAAGGTCCGATCGTCCACGATTCGCCTCAGTTGAAGGAGAAGAACGTCTTGTCAGGAATCTTTCCTTCTTCCTCCAAATTCCAGAATGCCAAAGAGGTTTCTTCTCGGATCTGATGATCGAGAAGATCTCTCTTGGGGTTTTCGGGTTTTCAAATCTCTTCACCGTCGAATGATATATTTCTTGCTTCATTTTGCTCTCTTATATAGCCTTTAGTGGTTCCATAGTTGGCTCCTTAATCACGGATCTCCATCCAAATTAGGGAAACAACCTCATACGTGGCATCTACAGAAGGGTCAGCGGCTAACAAACTCAGCAAAGGATACTGCCAGTATTGCGATTGCGTTGCGATCGCAAATCTCTGTTTTTAGCTGCCCTTCTTCTTATCCTATTGCGCTCCTCGCAAAACTTCAGCAATACATCTGCAAGGCATTAATTAGACATTTTTTCACCAATTTACACACTTATGCACAGATTTTCCACATAAGCATTAAATTAACACCATTTCACCAAATGTCACTATTAAACACATATTATGCTCAATAATAGCTAAAATGCTCAAAAGACTTCATGAATATTAAGCAATTATAGACCTAAATAACTCTCATTTGGAGAGGTAACATTCACAACGTGAGAATTTTTCTTGGCCTCATGATGCCATATGGGGCATCTCCAGACGGGTGGTGTTTGCAACTTTAAATAGCAAGGTGAATGGAGTAAGTGGGAGAAGGAAGTACGTCAGTACATCCTACGGTCTCCTCCATTGGATTGAACCGTGAGATTCCCATGTTCCGCCTGCAAGGTGCCCTTGGTGGTACCAATCCCTTAGGAGGGCCGTTTCATGGGAGTTGAACAAGTCAATCATCATTTTTGGATAAAGAAACATAGGGCCATTCTCAACTCTGACATTCCCTCAGGTTGCACTGTTGGGGCCGTCCTGTGCGTTCTAAAAATGGATGGTCACACTTACGAGATTTGCTAAGGAGTTAGTAAATCTTGACCAAAAAACGATAACTAAGATGCTATAGGAGTATGAGTTATTCTGGAGTTAGCATTTAGTCAAGAATGTCTTGGTTTAGTGAAAGAGTGCTCGTTTACCCTTAGGTAGCGACCATTCTAACTCACTAAAATATCGTTGCATGTAAATAAAGAGTTTGGGTACTTTATTTACTGCTAAAGCTTTTAATTGGTTTCACTAATAGTTTTACATTCAGTTTCAGCATGTCGAGTTCGTTCATTCAGTTGTTAGCTCACGACAAATTAACCAATGAAAATTTTGGGACGTGGAAGTCGAACCTTAATACAGTTTTGGTTCTCGACAACCTAAGATTTGTCTTAACGGAGGAGTGTCCTTCGGTTCCTGGTTCAAATGGCCCACGAACTGTTCGTGAAGCATATGATGGTTGGATTTGAGCTAATGATAAAACTCGAGTTTACATCCTGGCAAGCATATCTGATGTTTTGTCAAGGAAGCATGAGGGGATGGTTTCCGCTAAGGAAATCATGGCTTCACTACAAGAGATGTTTGGAAAGCCTTCCTCATCTCTTAGGTATGAAGCCCTCAAGAACATTTACAACTGTCGTATGGCTGAAGGAACCTCTGTTAGGGAACATGTCCATGATGGTGTACTTCAATACACCATAAGTAAATGGTGAAAGAGTTTCGGCATGCATAACGGAAGCATCGTTGGATCTAAGTACTCTTATTTTGTTAATTTAAAAAGAAAAAGCATGTAATTTGAAAATCAAAGACAATAATTTAGAAGTTACCTTTAAAGTTCGAATTCTTCTTGATTCCAAACTCGATCTTCGAACGTAACGGTCACGAACCACTACGAGAGTCTTCCCGGCTATTCTCCGGCCTTAGAACGGGATTGTGGGATCCTTTGAGTGACTAATTTAAAAAAGAATTGAAGATGGAATTGGAGAGAAAGGTAGAGAAATTGTCTTTACAATTCTCAAAGTTCATCAAAAAACCAAGAAGAAGTCAATCTAATTAACCCTTTGTATATATAGAAGACTACATGCAAAAACATGCAAAATTAAGTTAACAATAGGATGCCATGTAGAATCCACTCAATTTAGTGGGATTAATGGCTTGATGTAGGATGAACACTTAGCAAAAAAGTTTGACTCATAAAACCACCAACAAATGGTTTTTCCCACTAACTCAAGAATTGGATTTTTCCACTAACTCAAGAATTGGATTTTTCCACTAACTTGAGAATTGAATTTTTCCACTAACTTTAGTCATCAAAATGACTCTTGACTTTCAAGGTTTAGTGGAGTCAACATTTGACTTTTGACTTTCAAAGTTGTAGTCAATTGTCTTTAATTTGACTTTTGACTAACTTTGATCAAATTAATTCAATTTAAAAATTAATTCAAATAATTAATTTTAAATTAATATTAAATAATTAATTAAGCAATTTAATTAATTCAAATTTAATATCCAATAAATCCAACACTAATCCCGATCATTCCCGATATACATGATTATGAATCCATATTCATATTTTCGATATTTAAATCTTATTTAAATATCACCATCTCTCTCTATTATTCAATTCGCAATTGAACGTTATGTCGTTAAATATATCACATATATTTAACGCTAATTCCCTAATTCGAATTCGAACACTTCGAATTCACTCGTCACACTGTTCTAAGGTTTAGTCCGATATGAGCTAGCAGGGGGACCTCATGGACCTACAGATCATGAGCTCCAACGATCCGAGATTAACTAATTAAACTCTTTAACCCAGTTAATCAACATTCGTTAACTACCAAGACATTTCACTATAGCCTAGTAGTTGCACTCTCCTCACTATAGATATATTTATGTCCACTCGATATAACCATGATTAGTAAGTTGACCCTTCATAGGTTGTTCGTAATTTACGGTCGAGTCAAATATCTGTTTTACCCCAGTAATTACATCTTGCTCCTTAAGTCCCACTGATCCTCTAATGAACAATTGGTTTGTGATCCAATCACTAAACCGATTGGTATGTGATCTAATCACTATACCGAGTCCCTCTCGGGCCAATGAGAAGGTGGGGCCCCTTGTTCAAGACCTGGAGTCAGCACTTAAGGGAACAACCTATCTACTATCCCTAGAGACGGGTAGGAGTGAATTTCATCTTGCACCCTATGTCCCCAGCTATTTATCCGGTCTTAACCCTGAAATGGGAGGCTTATTGAGTCGGCGCTGTTGAGCCACTCTCACCCATGCAGATCTAAGGATAATCCCGAATAAACAGGAGTTCATAGTTATCTTAGGATTAAGGTCAAGTTTCCTAGGTCATCGTTTTGAAATAGTCAGTCTTTAAAACAGTAAACAGCGTTATAAAGCAAGAGGGACTTATTTCGCGGTCCGGTCTAATGCAAACTCTTTGCATAGGACGCCCCTATTCACATGTCTCCACATGAACGATTCAGGATCACATCGTTTGTACTAAATACAAAATGGGTGTTACGTCTCCAAAAGTGACTATTTTAGGACTTATTTGTGATAGGAAGTTGTGCATTTGTAAGTGTTTTTGATAGGATTTAGCTTGAACTTGTGCTTATATATGAGAATTAGAAGAATGAAGCTAAATTAGGACTTATATGCAAAAGGAAAGAAAAGGAATTAAAAACGAAGTTAAAGGAATGAAAATTGTGCATTGCGGAGGCATTGCGGAAACATTGCTAAAACCGCAATGTTTTAAGTGAAATCCGTAAGTTGTCTAACTATTTTCTGTTTTGTTCCGACCTTTCAGGGATTCATTCTTTCTCCTGCAGCCACGTAGTAGTACGACGTTGAGAATGGATGGTTCTCCTTGGCCCAAGCGTACCTGCAGAACATTATAAAAGGAGGTCAAGATGGAAGGTTGAAACACACTCGAACGGCGTAGTCTTCCAGTCAAAACGCAGTCTTTCCCATTCTTTCTCTTCTCCGTCTGTTGGTTTGAGAGGTTCAGCTGTTGGAGTCGACAATCTGATAGGAAGGAGAGAAGATTCATCTTCTCTTCTGATTGGATTCATCCAAGCAAGGCTTGCCTTTCTCTCCCTTCAGCCGAGGCGTCTGCGACGAGGCGATCACGCTCGAATTTACTGCTTTCTGCCTTAGCTTTCTGTTTTCGTTGTTATTTGTTGTCATTTCCCTTTTCATTAGCTACTCTATTCCATTTCGTTGCGTTCTGTTTTACTTTTGTTATTCAAAGCTATCACTTGTTTAGTTCAAACGCTAGTTAATCCAAGCATAATTTCATTACTCCACACGTTCTTCATCTCGTATGTTCACTGCTTTTAGCTTCTGTTTTTTCTTTAGTCTTCTACTTAGTATGTTGTCTCCATCTATTCTCCCCAATCTATCTGCATCCATGAGTAACTAAATCATATAAGGGCATGCTAATGACAAGGCTATAGGTTAAAACACGTGAATCAAGCATGTAGGATAGCTCTCGAAATGCATTGAATGTATGTAAGCTTCATCCCACGGGCAATTTCGATTGGCCATCCATTTTGTCCAAAGAACTCCTAACCTCTGGAAGGAGTAAGAGTTCAGAGTCATACACTCATGCTAGCCTCTCAAGGTAGCCAGAAAACGACCTAGGAATAGGCGTTTTCCTAGTACAAATCACAACTTACTGTTTTAACAAGATGCTTAAGACCTTACTTGGACATGAGTAAACTAAAGAATCTAATGCATGAAATCGGAAGATACATGAGAATGAGTTAGTTTGATGCATGGTGAGTTAATCTACTGCTTGAGAATCGTAGGAAAAAGCCTATAGAGGAGTCGTTAGTAGCCCTTGTTTACACACTTTACACACATTTCGCTGTTAAGAACATTGCTAAATAATTGCTGTTTCCGCAATTCCCTTAGTTAAATTTTTGCCTTAGCCATTTTTCTCTTCGTTTGTTTTTCTCTTCTCTTTACATTCAAGTTTATTATTTACTTACACTTGTTCATGCTTGCATCCTCTACTTATTCCTTAGTAATTAGGCACCTTAAAATCAAATCTACTCCATTTAATCCACCCATTCTTACTTAACAACACACTTCACGAGTAACTAAGAATAAATCTCTGTGGGAAATCGAATGAAAAAATACTTATTACTTCCTACAAGATCATGTATGCTTGCATGTTCTGAGTGCTCTATCATTGCATATTTCTTTTAAACATTGAGCACGCAACAAGTATTTGGCGCCGCTGCCGGGAATTTAGTTTAGTGAAAACGAAGTTTGTTAAGTTAGAAACACAAATCTTAATATCTATTGGAACTAATCTTTTCTCATTTCTTTTGCAGGTACCATTGGGTTAGTTTATGAATGAGCATTCAAGTAGCGATCTAGAGTTCAACCCTGAGCCTGAGAGATTACTTAGGGCCAGAAACAAAGCTAAGAAACGTCTCTTTAACCAACCCTTTATACCTCAAATAATTGCTGAAACCGCAGAGTCTCCGCAATTCTATCAAGAAGAAATGGAAAGACCAGACCCAAATCTGGTACCTACCACTCGCAACCCCATCGAAATAGCGAATGACAAGGATAGTGCCATCCTCTCCTACCTAGTACCTATGCTTGGGGAGCTAAACCCAAGCATAATCCGCCCTGAAATTACTGCCAACTCATTCGAGTTAAAGCCAGTAATGTTCCAAATGTTGTCCACTGTGGGACAATTCTTTGGAGTGGAAAATGAGGACCCCCACAACCATCTTAGAAACTTCCTAGGAGTTAGTGATACCTTTCTTATCCCTGGAGTTTCCCAAGAAGCTTTGAGGCTTTACCTCTTCCCTTAATCATTAAGGGACAAAGCCAAAACGTGGTTAAACTCATTACCTTCCGGATCAGTTGTCAATTGGACAGATCTGGCTGAGAAATTCTTAGTCAAATATTTCCCACCTGATAGGAATTCAAATTTTCGTGATGACATTATTAAATTCAAACAAGCTGAAAATGAGTCTCTTCACGAAGCTTGGACAAGGTTCAAGGACCTTCTGCTTAAATGTCCACACCATGGCATCCCATGGTGTATCCAGATAGAAGTCTTTTTCAAAGGATGTAACCCCAGCACAAGGCAAATGTTGAATTCGTCAGCTGGTGGTTCCATGCTTTCTAAAAGCTATAACGAAGCCTATGAGATCCTGGAGAAGATCTCAGCATCTCACTGTAGGTGGTAGATGATCTAGTAGAGCCAAGTAGAGCTCAAGACAAGGATGCACTCAGTGCCATGAGTAGCCAAATAAATGCCCTGACCAACCTAGTCAAACAAATGGCTCAAACCAATCTCCAAACCAGTGTCAACACCGCAGCAGCCATCACCATGGGGGCACAAACAAGTCAAGGTGAGACACTGATCTGTGGATTCTGTGGGGAAGGGCACCTGTATGAATACTGCCCTGGGAATCCAGCCTCAGTCTGCTATGTTGGAAGCCAACAGCAGCCTAGGAACAACCCCTATTCTAACACTTACAATCCTGGTTGGAGGAACCACCCAAATCTTTCATGGGGTGGCCAACAAAATACTAACCAAGCTCCCAACCAACCAAGACCAAGTGGAACACCCGGTTTCACTCCCCAAAATAACCAATCCATGTACCAAAAACCATATAACCAACCAATAGGGTCTTCTGTCGAAAATCTACTTAAGGAGTACATTGCCAAGAATGATGCCACTCTACAAAGTCAGCAAGCTACCGTTAGGAGCCTAGAGAACCAAATAGGGCAACTAGCCAATGAACTCAAAAGTAGGCCCCAAGGTAGACTACCTGCTGACACTGAGGTGCCAAGAAGAGATGGAAAAGAACAAGTTCAAGCAATTGAACTTAGAAGTGAGAGACCATTGGTGAGCAACACTAAAGAAACCCCAAAGAGAGTAGAGAACGAAGAGTCTAGTGCTCCACTGGAATCTCTGTCAAACCATGGTCAACCATCAACAAGCACATCAGGGGCAAGGCTGGAACCAATCATAGAAGAACTAGAAGAAATTCCAAGGCCTCCACCTATCCTGAGGCGACCTGAAGTGCCTGCATATGTGCCACCACCTCCATTCCCTCGAAGGCTAAAGAATAAACAAGAACAGGAAGTGCACTTTAACAAATTTTTAGAAATTCTTAAACAAGTGCATGTTAATATTCCATTTGTAGAGGTTTTGCAATCCATGCCTTCTTATGTTAAATTTTTGAAGGATATAATCACTAACAAAAAAATTATTGGTGAATTTGAAACAGTGAATCTCACTGAGGAGTGCAGTGCTATACTCCAGAACAAGCTACCAAAGAAGGAGAAGGATCCTGGTTCCTTCACCCTACCAGTGGAGTTGGGAGGCAAGCACGTGGGCAGAGCTCTTTGTGACCTGGGAGCCAGCATAAATCTCATGCCTCTATCACTATTCCGCCAGCTGGGAATAGGAGAAGCACGTCCTACCACTGTCACCTTGCAATTGGCAGACAGATCCATAGCATACCCTTAGGGTAAGATAGAGGATATTCTTGTAAAGGTTGACAAGTTTATTTTTCTTGCAGACTTCATCATCCTGGATTATGAAGCAGACAAGGAGGTTCCCATCCTATTAGGCAGACCATTTCTAGCCACAGGTAGGGCCCTGATTGATGTCCAGAAAGGTGAGCTCACCATGAGGGTTCATGATGAGGAGGTTAAGTTTAGTGTTTTTAAAGCCCTAAGGTATCCTTCTGACTCTGAATCTTGTGCAAGTATGGATATAGTAGATTCACTGATGGAAGAACAGCTTGAGCATGAATTATTAATTAAGCATGCCAATGATTATGTACAATTAGATGTAACTGACTTAAATATTTTTGAAATAATGGATATACATGTGGATAAACCTCGGCATGTTTGTATGACTACTGATTTGACTGAAAGATCCATGAATCCATTGAAACCATCCATTGAGCATCCACCTATCTTAGAATTAAAACCACTGCCTGAACATCTTAAGTATGCATATCTAGGAAGTGATGATACTCTGCCTGTTATTATTTCGTCCAAACTGAGTGAAAAGCATGAAATTGAGTTGATCTTATTACTTAAGCAACATAAAAAGGCTATTGCATGGACGATTGCTGACATTAGAGGAATTAGCCCTTCCTACTGCATGCATAAGATAATATTGGAAGAAGAGCATACACCCCGAGTAGATCACCAACGTAGGCTGAACCCCTCTATGAAGGAGGTAGTTAAGAAAGAGATCATAAAATGGTTAGATGCAGGTGTAATCTTCCCTATAGCTAGTAGTCAGTGGGTGAGTCCAATACAATGTGTACCTAAGAAGGGGGGGGGGATGACTGTAGTAGTGAATGAGAGCAATGAACTGATTCCAACTAGAACTATTACAGGATGGAGAGTCTGTATGGACTATAGAAAATTGAATAGAGAAACAAAAAAAGATCACTTCCCTGTACCATTTATCGACCAAATGTTAGATAGGATAGCTGGTAGAGCTTATTACTGCTTTCTAGATGGTTATTCTGGATATAACCAAATCACCATACACCCTGTGGACCAGGAGAAGACAACCTTCACCTGTCCCTTTGGAACATTTGCTTTTCGCAGAATGCCTTTTGGCTTATGCAATGCACCAACAACATTCCAAAGGTGCATGTTGGCTATCTTCTCTGACTTAGATGAATCCATGATAGAGATATTTATGGATGACTTCTCAGTCTTTGGTGATTCATTTACAAACTGTTTAGAGAACTTAGGACAAGTCCTGGCTAGGTGTGAGGAGACCAACCTAGTCCTTAATTGGGAGAAGTGCCACTTCATGGTGGAAGAAGGGATAGTCCTAGGTCATAGAGTGTCTAGAGCAGGAGTAGAGGTCGATAGGGCCAAGATTGAAATAATAGAGAAGTTAGTGGAACCTCAGAATGTGAAAGCCATTAGAAGTTTCTTAGGACACGCAGGTTTCTATAGAAGGTTCATTAAGAACTTTTCAAAGATCTCCAAACCTTTGTGTGAGCTTCTAGAGCTGAATAAGCCATTCATCTTCTCAAAAGAATGTTTACTAGCCTGGACAACCCTTAAGGAAGCATTAGTCAAAGCACCTATTATAGTAGGACCAAATTGGGACCTTCCGTTTGAGATGTTATGTGATGCGAGTGACTATGTGTTGCGTGCTCAATGTGTTAATAAGAATAAGCAAGAAGGTAGAGAGAGCACTCAAGACATGCAAGCATACATGGTCTCACAGCAAGTAGTAAGTATATTTCATTCGTTTTTTCCACAGAGACTTATTTTTAGCTATTCACGAAGTGTATTTGTTAAGAAAGAAGGGGTGGATTTGATGGAGTAAAATTGGTTTTTAATTATCTAATTTTTGCTGAATGTGTAAAGGAATGCAACATAAACAAATGCAAGTTGAAATTAGATTCAAAAGACAAGAGATGGAATTAATAAACGAAGAAGAAAACAGCTAAACAGAATGGTAACTTAGCAGAATTGCGGACACCGCAATGTTATCGCAATTGTAAAAACAGCAAACGTGTGTAAAATGGAGAATTAAGGGCTACTAACGACTATCCTATAGGCATTTTAATACGATTCCCAAGCATTAGATCAACTCTCTATGCATCAAACTCACTCTATCTCATGTATCGTCCGATTCCATGCATTAGATTCTTTAGTTTACTCAACTCAAAGTAAGATCTTAAGCATCTTGTTAAAACAGAAGTGTTTAGTTTGTACTAGGGAAACACCTATTCCTAGGTCGTTTCCTGGTTACCATGAAAGGCTAGCATGATTATACGACTCTGAACTCTTACTCCTTCCAGAGGTTAGGAGTTCTTTGGACAAAATGGATGGCCAATCGAAATTGCCCGTGGAATGAAGCTTACATACAATCAATGCTTCGAAAGCTATCCTACATGCTTGGTTCACGTTTTTTAGCCTATAGTTCTGTCATTAGCATGCCCCTAAGTGACTTAGCTATTCATGGATATATAGAGAACAGAAGTATAAGATAAAACAGACATGCTTAGAAGGGAAATGTACTCAAAACAGTAAGACAAAACCGTAGCAGCAGAAGATGGAAACTGTGAAATGAAGACTTGTAATTTGATTACTTTGAATGTTTGAACGAACAAAGGGAAACTTAAAGTAAATAATCCAAAGACAGAAAGCAACGAAATGAAGTAAACTAATCACTAAACCAGAAGCGATAACTAAACAATGCTGGAAATGAGAAAGGAAAGACAAAAAGCAGTAAATGGTGCTTGAAAGCCTCGTTGCAGTCGCCTCGAATGAAGGATCAAAAAGATCAGCCTTGCTTGGATGAATCCAATCAGGAGAGAAGAAGAATCTCCTCTCCTTCCTATCAGATTATCGATTCCAACAGCTGAGCTTCGCAAACCAGCAGACGGCAAAGGAAAACAGGAGAAAAGATGGACTGCGAGAAGACTTCTACGCTTTCGGATGATGATTGAACCTCCGACTTTGACCCCCTTTTATAGTAGTTTGCAGGTGCGTTTGGGCCAAGGAGAACCATCAATCTTCAACGTCGTATATCAGAATGGATGGAGGAGAAAGAACGAATCCCTGAAATCACGGAAATTAACAGAAAAAGATCAGTCAACTTACGGTTTTCACTTGAATAATTGCGGCTTCAGCAATGTTTTCGCAATGCTATCGCAATGCTTGTTTTTTCATTCTTTTCCTTCGGTTTTCACCCCTTTTCTTTCCTATTGTGCATAAGTCCTAATTTAGCTACCTTCTTCTAATTCTCATATTTAAACATAGGTTTAGGCTAAATGCTATCAAAAACACCTAAAAGTGTACATCTTCTTAAGCTAAATGGGTCCTAAATAAGTCACTTTCAGAGACTTAACACACCCCCAAACTTAAGGTTTTGCTTGTCCTCAAGCATACTAAGGACTTACCTAGGCTGCTGTTTCTTCTTCTTTAACTACTTACTAACTCTCCTATATCCCTATCTATAGCACTGCTGTCCTGTGACACACTTCTAAGCTTAAAACCACCCTCTTATCAAGCTTCTTCTGACTTTGCCTGCCTAACACTCCTTCTGTTTTCATTAACTTCCTCCAACTGATCTATTTACTTTTGTCATATCATGCCACTATCCCTAAGGTTTCAAATTCTGCCTAGCTTTACCTCAGACTCAGTACATGCTTCTAGCTTTATTTTTAATGTGTTTAGGATTCCTTAGAGTCATGCCAGTCTTAGTATTAACGGTGACAGTAGTACTTTTAGAGAACAACCTAAACCCTGACATCACTACATTGGATAAACACTCATCTCCCTAAACAACCCTACAAGTTACAACTTTGTGCCTAGCTACTTTGAGGATCAGAGTTCTTTTTAAATAGGACATCTAAGCCACAAAGTTGTAACTCCTAGGTTTACATTCTTCTTCCCTACTTCTTCTTTTTTCCTTTCTTTCTTACTTTGGTGAAGCCTCTCCTTTGGTTGCCTTTTGATGCAACGCCACTTGTGGGTTACACACTTGGCACTGATTACTCAGCAACCTAAGAGAAACTCTCCCCTTTATTCTTTTTTCATTTTTTTTTCAGTTCATCATTTTTTGTAAAGGAGAAGAAGACTGCTTATGTTTCTAAGGGAGAGAGGAATGTTCCTAGGCCTAGGGTGGCCTCCCCCAAACTTCAACTACTCATTGTCCCCAATGAGTGTTTGAGGTGGCACACCCCCAAACTTGTCCTAGAAGCATCTAGTCTAAGGTAAAACAAAGAGAATCTAAAGCCCTAGGCATAGACAGAACATTTGAAAAGAAACATCACAGCAGCAGAAAACTGAAAAAAACAGGCAGATAAGGACTTACAGCTATGCATGCTGAGCTATTTATAGGTTAATTTAAACTATCAAAGGGTGTCCTATGACACTCATCCAGCATGCATTTAGATAAGCTATATAAGGTAGTCATGATAGCAGCAAAAGAAAGAATTTAAACAGATCACAGCCTAGCTAAACAGACAGTCCAAAACATGCTTTTAGTAATAAAAATTGCGGGGACCGCAATTATTTCGCAATTAAGTCAGGGCAGATATAACAGTGATTAAGGCCCCGAAGCATGCTTTTTCCAGTCATTCAAGCTCTCTAAAAATAAAGCTAAACTATCCTACCTAGTCATCTAGCATCAGACTATACTAAACATAATTAAAGACATAAAACTAAGCATCTAAAACAGATCAAAATTGTACTAAAAACAACATAATTCACATAGTCTATCAGAAAGCAGAAAATTTGTTTTTTTTTTCTAAGGGAACAGCAATACTCCCTTCAGTGCAATCCAAACCAGCACTCAAATATCTTCATCCTCATCAGGCTGTCGTGGTCGTGGAGGCACCCATGGAGTCAGGAGATTGGTGGGGAAGTCAGGGAAGATGCAGCCTAGCTGGTCTGCAATCTCCTTGTCTCGTGCCTGCGAATACGTGACCCATTGAGCCATCCTCCTCTGCATATCCATTATGCACGCCATGGATAGTGACTGATCAGCAGCCAGCCTATCCAGTTCAAACTCCATATTCCCCTTCCTCTTCAGCCTCAAGCTAGCAGGCAGCTCCAAATGGCCTGTGTAAGCCATCTGCTGCTCCAGTCGCTCAGTGGGGACTCCTGCAAGCAAACATAGTTTGGTTATGGTGTTAGGGAAAAACAGTGGTCCCTTACCTTTCTTGGCGCACTCAGCAATAGCAGCAGTGATGACTTCTCCCACGTTGATCGTGAGACCTCTCATTATCGCATACACCAGCAGCGATCGGCTCTGGTTGATTGTAGTCTCGTGAGTCACTGGGGACAATCTCCTTCTCACGAACGAAAACCAAACAGCCGCCTTAGCCGTGAGGTTGGCACTCATGAGAGTGTGCCTCCCATTGCGTGACACGGTCCAGGAAGCTTCAGGCTGGCCAATGGTCCGAATGGCCTCTTCCAGAACTGCCTCAGTAGGCTCATCAACAATCCGTGCATAATCTGTATGTGTTTGGCCCTTGAGACCATTGGCTTCGTTGATGGCCTTGGCTGAGAAATTCACTTCTACCCCTCTGACCACAGACAGGCCATCCTCAGGGCTGAGCACATTGGCGTAGAAATCATACACCATGCTCGTGTAGGCTGGATTGGGCGGTCTGCAAAATTCCTCCCAGCCGTGGTTTATCACTCCTGCGCGCAAGAACTGCGGCAGGTCAGCAGGTCGGTCGAGGAAGCCTTTCTCGTGCAGCAACTCCCTCTTCCTTAGCTCAGCACCCCTAGACTCAGCATCAGAGGAAACATACCTCACTGACTGAGGCTCATCTTCAGGGTAGAGCTTGGCCTTCCCCTTATCTGATGGCTTGGCTGACTCGGCAGCCTCAACCTTGAGTCGTTTTAGCGAAGGCTCAGTGCTCTCTTTGTCTGCTGACGGTGCCCTTTTAGCCTTCTTCCTTTTCAGCTTCTTGGATCGCTTGGCCTTGACAATCTTGGCCTTCTTCTTCTTCTTGAGCTTTGCCTTGATGTTGATCTGCTGGAGGCATGCCCCCAACGTCTCTTCCATGGAATCATCCTGCTGTACAGGACTCTCTGGGCTAGCTTCCCTCGCAGGCGAGAAGACCTCGTCTTCCCCAACTTCCCCACTGCCCTGAGTGGATTCTTGGTACTCCCCATATGGGAATTCAGGGTCAGGTCGGGGGGAAGTGTGCGACGGCGTGGCTGTTTGCTCTGCCGTAGGTGTCTGTGCAGAATTCAGTGGTGAAGAAGACAATTCAGGGCTCTGTGCAGGCGGCGATGAAGGCGACTCTGGGCTCTGCACTGGTTCAGATGGTGAAGGGCTGTGCGCAGGCGATGCAGATGGCGACGAACCCTTCTTGATCGACTCGTGGGACGCACGATCCGATTCTTGACTCTCCACAGAGGGAGTCTTTGCTTTGCTTGGTTCGGCGGCCGTCTCGACACTCCACCGGCGCTTCTTGGGTGTGCCCGCTGGTTCAGAAGGTCCAGCAGGGATTTCTGTGACAACCCTCCACTTCTTCCTTCGGATTGGAAGTTTGGGAAGAGGTCCGGTGCGTACAGCACCAGCATCTGCAAGGGTAAGAAGTGCTTCCCTCGCAGCCGCTTCAGCTGCGTCATCAGCCCTCTTCTTGGCTGCAGATCTTTCAGCCCGTGTGAACACCATTGTTGAGTCTTGGAGGTTTGGAAAGAAGGATCAAAGATGAAGAGAATCGCAGCTTTCTTGGAATTCAGAGAGTGAGAGAATCGTATCGATCGAGCGCCTTCTAACGGATATAAAGGCAACGGCTAAATCCCAACGGCTATATTTTGCGGATCCTGCAATTCCAGCGCAATTGTAGGGATTCTTTTTCATCTAAATGGCAAACTTTGCTCGTCCGTATCTTTTATTTGGCTCGATCGTTTCTTGATATTTAAAGCTGGATTTACTCTCCTTGATTCCCTCTATTGATTCCCTGCAAAAAGAAATAAAATTAACATCAAATTCGCAATTAAAATCACACAACAAAACACACAAACGATAACCGGAAAATTGCAAAAAATAAACTAAGGCATGAGCCTTATATTGACGAGCACAGCAATCACTCGTCCTCTCTCGTTCTCTTTTCATGCTTCAGTCAAAAGGAAGGCCGAGAGAGTCTTCACATCTCCTTCCTCATAGTAGTGCTTCAACCTTGCACCATTAACCATAAATGGTTGGCCTTGCTGTAAGTTCTTTATCTCTATGGCACCATGAACAAACACATTAGTAATCACAAATGGACCTGACCATCTAGACTTAAGTTTCCCTGGAAATAGTTTCAACCGTGAGTTAAACAACAAGACAAGTTGACCCTTCTTAAAGTCCTTAACTCTAAGTCTACTATCATGCCAAATCTTGGTCTTTTCCTTATACATCTTAGCATTTTCATAGGCCATATGTCTAAGCTCATCAAGCTCATGTAATTGCAAGGACCGCAAAGTTCCCGCATCCTTTACACAAAAATTCAATTCCTTCATAGCCCAAAATGCTTTGTTTTCTAACTCAAGTGGTAAGTGACAAGTCTTGCCATAAACCAGCCTATAAGGAGACATTCCTAGAGGTGTCTTATATGCTGTCCTATAAGCCCAAAGTGCATCCTCAAGCTTGAAGGACCAGTCTTTCCTATTAGGTTTGACTACTTTTTCTAGAATGTTCTTAATTTCCCTATTTGAAATTTCAGCCTGTCCATTCGAGTGTGGGTGATAGGGAGTGGCTACTCTATGTCTAATGTTATATTTAGCCAACACTCTCTCCATAGCCTTGTTAATCAAATGTGACCCCTCATCACTAATGATGGCACGAGGTGTCCCAAACCTAGTAAAAATGTGCCTATGCAAGAAGTTGGTGACTGTTTTAGCATCATTATTAGGACATGCCTTGGCTTCTACCCACTTGGACACATAGTCCACCGCTACTAATATGTAGAGGTTACCTGATGATGGAGGGAATGGCCCCATGAAGTCAATGCCCCACACATCAAAGAGCTCCAACTCTAAGATGTAGGTGAGGGGCATCTCATCCTTTCGACTGAGGTTACCTGTTCTTTGGCATTCATCACAGCTGTGGGCATAGTTGTGGGCATCCTTGAAGATTGTTGGCCAATAGTAGCCACTCTGAAATACCTTTGCAGCTGTTCTTTGGCCACCAAAGTGTCCACCATAAGGAGCTGCGTGACAGTGCTGCAGCACAGACTTCGCTTCAGCAGCTGAAACACGCTTCCTCAGCAAGCCATCAGCACAGGTTCTGTAAAGTGTGGGGTCATCCCAGATGAATTTCCTTGCTTCATGAAGGAACCTCTTCTTCTCTTGTCCTCCCTTGAAAACTGGTAATACCTGTGATGCACGGAAGTTAGCAATGTCAGCAAACCAAGGTTCCTCATCGTTATCACGATGAGTCAAAACAAAGACATGTTCATCAATAAAAGCATCAGAAATTGCGGGATCCGCAATTTTTTCGCAATTGTGCTGCAATCGAGAAAGGTGATCTGCAACCACATTTTCACATCCCTTCTTGTCTCGAATGTCCAAATCAAACTCCTGCAGCAATAACACCCACCTAATCAACCTAGGCTTAGCATCAGCCTTCCTCATAAGATATTTCAAGGCAGAATGGTCAGTGTATACAATTGTCCTAGTGCCTACAATATAGTTCCTGAATTTCTCACAAGCAAACACTACAGCAAGCATCTCTTTCTCAGTAGTTGTATAATTACATTTAGCCTCATTCAAGGTCTTACTAGCATAATATACAGGATGTGTTAGCTTGTCAATTTTCTGTCCTAACATGACCCCTACAGCATAGTCACTAGCATCACATAACATCTCGAATGGGAGATCCCAATCTGGCCCTACTATAACAGGTGTTGTAACTAGTGCTTTCTTAAGGGTGGTCCAAGCTGCTAAACAGTCTTTAGAGAAGATGAATGGCCTATTTAGCTCTAGAAGCTCACATAGAGGCTTGGCTATCTTAGAAAAGTCCTTGATGAACCTTCTGTAGAAGCCAGCATGCCCTAAGAAACTCCTAATGGCCTTAACATTCTGAGGCTCTACCAACTTCTCTATGATCTCTATTTTGGCCCTATCGACCTCCACTCCAGCTCTTGACACTCTATGACCTAAGACAATCCCTTCATCCACCATGAAATGGCACTTTTCCCAATTGAGGACTAGGTTGGTCTCCTCACACCTAGCCAGGACTTGTCCTAGGTTTTCTAGACAGTTTGTAAATGAGTCCCCAAAGACTAAGAAGTCATCCATGAATATTTCTATCATGGACTCATCCAACTCAGAGAAGATTGCCATCATGCACCTTTGGAAAGTTGCCGGTGCATTGCATAAGCCAAAAGGCATTCTGCGAAAGGCAAAAGTTCCAAAAGGGCAAGTGAAGGTAGTCTTCTCTTGGTCTTTGGGGTCTATAGTAATCTGGTTATAGCCAGAATAGCCATCTAAGAAACAATAGTAGGCTCTACCAGCTATTCTGTCTAACATCTGGTCAATGAACGGTAGAGGGAAGTGGTCTTTTTTAGTTTCTTTATTTAATTTCCTGTAATCCATGCACACTCTCCACCCTGTGACAGTCCTAGTTGGAATCAGTTCGTTGTTCTCATTGACTACCACAGTCATCCCACCCTTTTTAGGTACACATTGTATAGGGCTCACCCACTGACTACTAGCTATGGGAAAGATCACACCAGCATCTAACCATTTTATTATTTCTTTCTTAACTACCTCTTTCATAGAGGGGTTCAGCCTACGTTGATGATCTACTCTAGGTGTGTGCTCTTCCTCTAGTATAATCTTATGCATGCAATAAGAAGGGCTAATGCCTCTAATATCAGCAATAGTCCATGCAATAGCCTTCCTATGTTTCTTAAGCAGTAATATCAGTTCAACCTCATGCTTTTCACTTAATTTAGAAGAAATGATAACAGGCAGAGTTTCATTACTTCCTAGATATGCATACTTGAGGTGAGTGGGTAGTGGTTTCAGTTCTAAAACAGGTGGATGCTCAATGGATGGCTTTAAAGGATTCACAGATCTATCAGTTAGGTCTATATTCATACATACATGTTGTGGTTTATCTACAGGCATATCCATTATGTCAGATACATTCAAGTCAGCTACATCTAATTGTACATATTCATTAGCATGCTTAGTTAGTAATACATGCTCCAATTGTTCTTCCATTAAAGAATCAACAACGTCCATACTAGCACAAGATTCAAGGTCAGAGGGGTACCTTAAAGCTTTATACACACTAAATTTCACCTCTTCATCATGAACCCTCATAGTGAGCTCACCTTTTTGGACGTCTATCAGTGCCCTACCTGTGGCTAGAAATGGTCTGCCTAGCAGGATGGGGACCTCCTTGTCTGCTTCATAATCCAGGATAATGAAATCTGCAAGGAAAATAAATTTGTCAACCTTTACTAAAATATCCTCAATTTTACCTTCTGGATATGCAATGGATCTGTCTGCTAATTGTAAGGTGACAGTGGTTGGACGTGCTTCTCCTATTCCCAACTGGCGGAATAGTGATAGGGGCATGAGGTTTATGCTGGCGCCCAGGTCACAAAGCGCTCTGCCCACGTGCTTGCCTCCAAGTTCTACAGGTAAGGTGAAGGAACCAAGATCCTTCTCCTTCTTGGGCAACTTGTTTTGGAGTATGGCACTGCACTCCTCAGTGAGGTTTACTGTTTCAAACTCACCAATTATTATTTTGTTAGTAATAATGTCCTTCAAAAACTTTACATATGAAGGCATAGACTGTAAAACTTCTACAAAAGGAATGTTGACATGCACTTGTTTAAGAATTTCTAAAAATTTATTAAAATGTACTTCCTGTTCCTGCTTCTTCTTAAGCCTTCGAGGGTATGGAGGTGGTGGCACATATGCAGGCACGTCAGGGCGCCTTAGGATAGGTGGAGGCCTTGGAATTTCCTCTATCTCCTCAATAATTGGCTCCAGCCTGGCTCCTGATGTGCTAGTTGGTGGTGGACCTTGGGTTGGCAGAGACTCCAGTGGAGCACTAGACTCAGTGTTCTCTACTCTCTTTGGTGTGTCCTTTGTGTTGCTCACCAAGGGTCTACCACTTCTAAGTTCAATTGCTTGAACTTGCTCTTTACCATCTCTCCTTGGCACCTCGGTGTCAGCAGGGAGTCTACCTTGGGGCCTACTCTTGAGTTCATTGGCTAATTGGCCTATTTGGTTCTCTAGGCTCCTAAGAGTAGCTTGTTGGCTTTGAAGAGTAGCATCATTCTTAGCTATGTACTCCTTGAGTAAGGTTTCTACAGAAGATCCTACAGGTTGGTTGTAAGGTTTTTGATACATTGATTGGTTATGTTGGGGAGTGAAACCAGGTGTTCCACTCGGTCTAGGTTGGTTAGGATTTTGGTTAGCATTTTGTTGGCCACCCCATGACAGGTTTGGGTGGTTCCTCCAACCAGGGTTGTAAGTGTTGGAATAGGGGTTGTTCCTAGGCTGCTGCTGACTTCCAATGTAGCAGACTGAGGCTGGATTCCCAGGGCAGTATTCATACAGGTGCCCTTCCCCACAGAATCCACATATAAGTGCCTCACCTTGACTTGGTTGGGTGCCCATTGACATGGCAGTAGCGGTGTTGGCACTTGTTTGGAGATTGGCTTGAGCCATTTGCTTAACTAGGTTGGTCAGGGCATTTATTTGGGTGCTCATTGCACTTAGAGCATCCTTGTCTTGAGCCCTAGTTGGCTCAACTGGATCATCTGACCACCTACAGTGAGATGCTGAGATCTTCTCCAAGATCTCATAGGCCTCGTTGTAACTCTTGGACAACATGGAACCACCAGCAGATGAATTTAAGACTTGCCTAGTGCTGGGGTTGCATCCTTTGAAAAAGACCTCTATTTGGATACACCATGGGATGCCATGATGTGGACATTTGAGAAGAAGATCTTTGAACCTTGTCCAAGCTTCGTGAAGAGATTCATTATCAGCTTGTTTGAACTTAACTATATCATCACGAAAGGTAGAATTCCTATCAGGTGGGAAGTATTTGACTAGGAATTTCTCTGCCAAGTCTGTCCAATTAAGGACAGATCCAGAGGGTAATGAGTTCAACCATGTTTTGGCTTTGTCCCTCAAAGAGTAAGGGAACAGATATAGCCTCAAAGCTTCTTGGGACACTCCAGGGATGATAAAGGTATCACTGACTCCTAAGAAGTTCCTAAGATGGTTGTGGGGGTCCTCATTTTCTATTCCAAAGAATTGTCCCACAGTGGACAACATTTGGAACATCACTGGCTTTAACTCGAATGAGTTGGCAGTGATCTCAGGACGGATTATGCTGGGGTTCAGCTCCCCAGGCATAGGTACTAGGTATGAAAGAATGGCACTATTCTTGTCATTCGCTATTTCGATGGGGTTGCGAATGACAGGTACCTGATTTGGAACTATCGCTTCCATTTCTTCGATTTCAGGTATGATAGGAGGTATAGGGGGTTGTTTAAAGAGTTGTTTCTTTGCTTTGTTTCTAGCTCTAAGTAGTCTCTCAGGCTCAGGATTGAACTCTAGATATCTACTTGAAGGCTCACTCATAAACTAACCCAATAGTACCTGCAAAAGAAATGAAACAGATCAGCTTCAATAAGCAATAAACTTGGTTTTTCAAACTTAACAAACTTCGTTTTCACTTAAAATAAGTCCCCGGCAGCGGCGCCAAAAACTTGTTGCGTGCTCAATGTGTTAATAAGAATAAGCAAGAAGGTAGAGAGAGCACTCAGGACATGCAAGCATACATGGTCTCACAGCAAGTAGTAAGTATATTTCATTCGTTTTTTCCACAGAGACTTATTTTTAGCTATTCACGAAGTGTATTTGTTAAGAAAGAAGGGGTGGATTTGATGGAGTAAAATTGGTTTTTAATTATCTAATTTTTGCTGAATGTGTAAAGGAATGCAACATAAACAAATGCAAGTTGAAATTAGATTCAAAAGACGAGATGGAATTAATAAACGAAGAAGAAAACAGCTAAACAGAATGGTAACTTAGCAGAATTGCGGACACCGCAATGTTATCGCAATTGTAAAAACAGCAAACGTGTGTAAAATGGAGAATTAAGGGCTACTAACGACTATCCTATAGGCATTTTAATACGATTCCCAAGCATTAGATCAACTCTCTATGCATCAAACTCACTCTATCTCATGTATCGTCCGATTCCATGCATTAGATTCTTTAGTTTACTCAACTCAAAGTAAGATCTTAAGCATCTTGTTAAAACAGAAGTGTTTAGTTTGTACTAGGGAAACGCCTATTCCTAGGCCGTTTCCTGGTTACCATGAAAGGCTAGCATGATTATACGACTCTGAACTCTTACTCCTTCCAGAGGTTAGGAGTTCTTTGGACAAAATGGATGGCCAATCGAAATTGCCCGTGGAATGAAGCTTACATACAATCAATGCTTCGAAAGCTATCCTACATGCTTGGTTCACGTTTTTTAGCCTATAGTTCTGTCATTAGCATGCCCCTAAGTGACTTAGCTATTCATGGATATATAGAGAACAGAAGTATAAGATAAAACAGACATGCTTAGAAGGGAAATGTACTCAAAACAGTAAGACAAAACCGTAGCAGCAGAAGATGGAAACTGTGAAATGAAGACTTGTAATTTGATTACTTTGAATGTTTGAACGAACAAAGGGAAACTTAAAGTAAATAATCCAAAGACAGAAAGCAACGAAATGAAGTAAACTAATCACTAAACCAGAAGCGATAACTAAACAATGCTGGAAATGAGAAAGGAAAGACAAAAAGCAGTAAATGGTGCTTGAAAGCCTCGTTGCAGTCGCCTCGAATGAAGGATCAAAAAGATCAGCCTTGCTTGGATGAATCCAATCAGGAGAGAAGAAGAATCTCCTCTCCTTCCTATCAGATTATCGATTCCAACAGCTGAGCTTCGCAAACCAGCAGACGGCAAAGGAAAACAGGAGAAAAGATGGACTGCGAGAAGACTTCTACGCTTTCGGATGATGATTGAACCTCCGACTTTGACCCCCTTTTATAGTAGTTTGCAGGTGCGTTTGGGCCAAGGAGAACCATCAATCTTCAACGTCGTATATCAGAATGGATGGAGGAGAAAGAACGAATCCCTGAAATCACGGAAATTAACAGAAAAAGATCAGTCAACTTACGGTTTTCACTTGAATAATTGCGGCTTCAGCAATGTTTTCGCAATGCTATCGCAATGCTTGTTTTTTCATTCTTTTCCTTCGGTTTTCACCCCTTTTCTTTCCTATTGTGCATAAGTCCTAATTTAGCTACCTTCTTCTAATTCTCATATTTAAACATAGGTTTAGGCTAAATGCTATCAAAAACACCTAAAAGTGTACATCTTCTTAAGCTAAATGGGTCCTAAATAAGTCACTTTCAGAGACTTAACAGACATATCTTTACTAGGTTTGGTACACCCCGTGCTATAATTAGTGATGAAGGGACACACTTTATTAATAAAGCTATGGAAAAAGTGTTGGCTAAATACAATGTTAGACATAGAGTAGCCACCCCTTATCACCCACATTCGAATGGACAAGCTGAAATATAAAATAGGGAGATTAAAAACATACTCGAAAAAGTGGTCAAACCCAATGAAAAGATTGGTCGTTTAAACTCGAGGATGCACTTTGGGCATATAGGACTGCATATAAGACACCCCTACGTATGTCTCCTTATAGACTTGTGTATGGCAAAGCATGTCACTTACCATTCGAATTGGAAATCAAAGCATTTTGGGCCTTGAAAGAGCTGAATTATTGCGTGACCGATGCGGGAACATTGCGGTCTCTGCAATTACATGAGCTTGATGAGCTGAGACATATGTCCTATGAAAATGCTAAAATGTATAAGGAAAAGACTAAAATTTGGCATGACAGTAGACTTAGGATTAAGGACTTTAAGAAAGGCCAGCATGTCTTGTTATTTAACTCAAGGTTGAGATTATTTCCAGGCAAACTTAAGTCCAGATGGTCAGGTCCTTTTGTTATAACTAACGTGTTTGTTCATTGTGCAATTGAGATTAGGAACCTGCAGCACAGGCAACCGTTCATGGTTAATGGTGCACGATTGAAGCATTATTATGAGGAAGGAGATGTGAAGACTCTCTCGGCCTTCCTCTTAGCTGAAACTTGAAAATAAAACCGAGAGAAGACGAGTGATTACTGTGCTCGTCCATGCGAGGCTATGCCTTAGTTTAATTTTTGCTGTTTTTTTCGGTTGTTATTTGTGTATATTTATGTGTGATTTTTATTACGAATTTGATGTTAATTTTATTTCTTTTAATAGGGGATCAAAAGAGGAAATCAAGGAGATGAATCAAGGGTAAAGAATCGGGGAAGAAATCGGGCCGAGTCAAAGATTGAGTGATGAGAATCTTGGATTTTAAATCAAGAAAAATCTCCAACGGCCATTTAATTGCGGTGGATTTGCTGAAACCGCAACAGAAATAGCCGTTGGGATTCACATCATTACAAATAGCCGTTAGAACAGCCGTGGCCCGTACGCTTCCCTCATTCGTTGGACTTCAAGAAATCTATCTTCTTCTTCCTCTGCAATTCCTATTCTCAGATCTCTTCGATTCCACAATGGTGCTTACACGGGCTAAGAGATCTGCTTCCAAGAAGAAGGCCACTGAAGCAGAGGCAGCTGCGAGAGAGGCACTCCTCGCCTTAGCAGATGCCGAAGCTGCGCGCCCTGAACGACCTTCTAAGCTCCCTGTCCGCAAGAAGAAGTGGAAGGTGGTGACGGAAATCCTTGCTGGGCCGTCTGAACCAGTGGGCACGCCCAAGAAAAGAAAATGGACGATGGAGATTGGGGACGCACCGATCAAGGAAAAGACTCCCACTGTGGAGAGTCAAGGAAGTGGTCGTCCATCCTACGAGACGGCCAGACAAAGCCCTGAACCATCTCCACCAGCGCGAAGCCCCGAGCCTTCTCCATCTCCACAAAGCTCTGAACAATCTCCACCTCCGCAGAGCCCTGAGGCATCGCCATCATCGCCAACGCCCGAGCCTGAAATTCCAAGTGAAGAACATCAAGAATCAGCGTCGGGCGAAGAAACGGCTGAGGAAGAAGAGGTTTTCTCTCCTTTGAGGGAAGTCAGCCCCGATAGCCCAGCAAAGGGGGAGATTCGATGGATGAAACATTGGGGGACTGCCTCCAGCAGATCACCACCAGGGCACGACTGAGGAAGAAGGTGCCCAAGGTTGTCAAGGCCAAACGGCCAAAAGCTTCAAAGAAATCCAAGAAAAGGAAGGTCAGTGGTGAGCCTTCATTGAAGAGGCTGAAGGTCGAGGCTGCTGAGTCGGCCAAGGCATGGGACAAGGGGAAAGCCAAATTATACCCCGAAGATGAGCCTCAAGCTGTGAGGTATGTGTCTTCTGATGCAGAATCAAGGGGCACTGAGTTGAGGAAGAGGGACCTACTCCATGAGAAGGGGTTCCTTGACGCGTTGGCAGACCTGCCGCAATTCTTGCGCGCAGGGATCACCAACCACGGCTGGGAAGAGCTGTGCAGACCGCCCATCCCTACCTACTTCAGCATGGTGTACGACTTCTATGCAAATCTGACGCACCGCGAGGATGGTCTGTCCATGGTAAGGGGAATCGAGGTGGACTTCTCAGCCAAGGCGATCAATGAAGCCTATGGCCTCAAGGGGCAAAAACATACTGACTATGCGCGGATCATTGACGCTCCCACTGAGGCTGTCCTGGAGGAAGCACTGCGTATCATCGGCCAACCTGAGGCCGCTTGGACGATCTCGCGCAATGGGAAGCACACTCTGATGAGTGCGACCCTTACGGCAAAGGCAGCCGTGTGGTTCTCCTTCGTGCGCAGGCGTCTGTCCCAAGTGACCCACGAGACCACCATTAATCAGGGGAGATCGCTGCTGGTATATGCGATCATGAGGGGCCTCACTGTCAATGTTGGTGAGGTTATAGCAGCCTCCATAGCAGACTGTGCCAAGAAAGGTAAGGGCCCTCTCTTCTTCCCAAACACCATCCCTAAGCTTTGTTTACGTGCAGGTGTGCCAATTGAAAGGATGGAGAGGCAGCTGGCCTACACGGGGCATCTGAAGCTGCCTACAGGCCTGCGAATGCGAAGAAGGGGGAATATGGAATTTGAGTTAGACGGCCTGGCTGCTGCTCAATCCCTCTCTATGGCCTGTGTTGCGTGCTCAATGTGTTAAAATAAATAAGCAATAAGATAGAAAGAGCACTCAGAACATGCAAGCATACATGATCTTATAGCAAGTAGTAAGTATTTTTTCATTCGTTTTCCCACAGAGATTTATTATAAGCTATTCATGAAGTGTTTTGTTAAGAAAGAATGGATGGGTTTGATGGGGTAGAATTGGTTTTAAATTGTCTATTTTCTAAGGAATGTGTGGAGGGTAGCAACATAAACAAGTGCAAATCAAAGTTAAACTCAAAGGAAAAGAGATGAGATTAATAAACGAATAAGAAAACAGCTAAACAGAATTGTGAACTTAGCAGAATTGCAGAAACAGCAATTCTACCGCAATTTTCCTAACAGCGAAAGTGTGTAAAATGGAGAAACAAGGGCTACTAACGACTCCTCTATAGGCATTTTCTCACGATTCTCAAGCATTGGATCAACTCTCTATGCATCAAACTCACTCAATCTCATGTATCGTCCGATTCCATGCATTAGATTCTTTAGTTTACTCATGTCCAAGTAAGGTCTTAAGCATCTTGTTAAAGCAGAAAGTTATGGTTTGTACTAGGAAAACGCCTATTCCTAGTTCGTTTTCTGGCTACCTTGAAAGGCTAGCATGAGTGTATGACTCTGAACTCTTACTCCTTCCAGAGGTTAGGAGTTCTTTGGACAAAATGGATGGCCAATCGAAATTGCCCGTGGGATGAAGCTTACATACAATCAATGCTTCGAGAGCTATCCTACATGCTTGGTTCACGTTTTTTAGCCTATAGTATTGTCATTAGCATGCCCCTATGTGACTTAGTTACTCATGGATGTGGGGAGAACAGAAATAGAAGATAAAACAGACATGTTCAGAAGGAATTTAAAGACAAAACAGAAGGGGAAAACAGTAGACTGCAAAGGTAAGAAACTGTGAAATACTGAATTTTGCTTTTGATTACTTGATTGTTTGAAGGAACAAAAGAAAGCTTAAAATGAATAACACTAAGACAGAACACCACGAAATGCAATAAACTAGCTACTAGAACAGAAACAACAACTAAACAATGCTGGACAGTAGAAATGAAAGACAGAAAGCAAGTAAATGAGTTTGAACGCCTCGTCGCAACCGCCTCGGCTGAAGGATGAGAAAGATCAGCCTTGCTTGGATGAATCCAATCGGGAGAGAAGATAGATCTCCTCTCCTTCCTATTATATTATCGATTCCAACAGCTGAGCTTCGCAAACCAACAGACGGCAAAGGAAAACAGGAGAAAAGATGGAGCTGCGAGAAGACTTCTACGCTTTCGGATCATGATCAAACCCTCGACTTTGACCCCTATTTATAGTAATCTGCAGCTGCATTTGGGCCAAGGAGAACCATCCATCTTCAACGTCATACTTCAGAATGGATGGAGGAGAAAGAACGAATCCCTGAAATAACGGAAATTAACAGAAAAAGATCAGTCAACTTACGGTTTTCACTTGAAACATTGCGGTTTCAGCAATGTTTCCGCAATGCTATCGCAATGTAGTTTTTTCTTTCTTTTACTTCGGTTTTCAATCCTTTTCTTTCCTTTTGCACACAAGTCCTAATTTAGCTACCTTCTTTTAATTCTCACAAATAAGCATAGGTTTAAGCTAAATCCCATCAAAAACACCTAAGAGTGTGCATCTTTCTAAGCTAAATAAGTCCTAAATAAGTCACTTTTGGAGACATAACACACCCCCAAACTTAAGGTTTTGCTTGTCCTCAAGCAACTAAGGGCTTATTTAGGCTGCTGTTTCATCTTCTTTAACCACTTACTGACTCCCCTATATCCCTATCTATAGCAGTGATGTCCTGTGACACACTTCTGAGCTTAAAACTACCCTCTTATCTAGCTTCTTCTGACTTTGCATGCCTAATACTCCTGCTGTTTTCATTAACTCCCTACAACTGATCTACCTGCTTTTGTCATATCATGCCACTATCCCTAAGGTTTCAAATTCTACCTAGCTTTACCTCAGACTCAGTACATGCTTCTAGTTTAAACTTATGAGCTACCTAGGATTTCTTAGAGTCATGCCAGTCTTAGTATTAATAGTGACAGTAGTACTTTAAGAGAACAACCTAAACCCTGGCATCACTACATTGGACATACATTCATCTCCCTAAACAACCCTACAAGCTACAACTTTGTGCTTAGCTAATTGAGGATCAGAGTTCTTTTTATCAGGACATCTAAGCCACAAAGTTGCAACTCCTAGGTATACATTCTTCTTCCCTTCTCTTTTCCTTTTTTTTTTTCTTTCTTAGGTGGAGCCTTTCCTTTGGTTGCCTTTTGATGCAATGCCACTTGTGGGTTACACACTTGGCACTGATTACTCAGCAACCTAAGAGAGACTCCCCTCTTTATTCTGTTTTTCATTTTTTTTTTTTCAGCTCATCATTTTTTTTGTAAAGGAGAAGAAGAATGCTTATGCTTTTAAGGGAGAGAGGAATGTTCCTAGGCCTAGGGTGGCCTCCCCCAAACTTAAACTACTCATTGTCCCCAATGAGTGTCTGAGGTGGCACACCCCCAAACTTGTCCTAGAAGCATCTAGTCTAAGGTCAAACAAAGAGAATCTAAAAGCCCTAGGCATAGACATAATATTCTAAAAGTAAATATCACAGCAGCAGAAACTTTGAAAAAAAACAGTCAGGTAAGGACTTAAAGCTATGCATGCTGAGCTTTTTAGAGGTTAATTTAAACTATCAAAGGGTGTCCTATGACACTCATCCAGCATGCTTTAAGATAAGCTATATAAGGTAGTCATGAAAGCAGCAAAAGATAGAGTTTAACAGATCACAGCCTAGCTAAACAGACAGTCCAAAACATGCATTCAGTAATAAAAATTGCGGTTTCCGCAATTATTTCGCAATAAAGCCAGGGCAGATATATCATTGATTAATGTCCTTATGCATGCTTTTTCTAGTCATTCAAGCTCTCTAAAAATGAAACTAAACTAATCTACCTAATTAGCTAGAATCAGACTACACTAAACAATTTAAAAACTTAAAACTAAGCAACTAAAACAGATCAAAATATTAACTAAAAACAGCATAATTCACACGGTTCACAAAAAGCAGTTTGATTTTTTTTTTTTCTTGTTTATTCTAAGGGAACAGCAATACTCCCTTTAGTGCAATTCAAACCAGCACTCAGATGTCTTCATCCTCATCATCAGTCCCTCGTGGTCGTGGAGGCACCCATGGAGATAGTAGGTTCGTGGGAAAGTCAGGGAAGATGCATCCTAGTTGGTCAGCACCTTCCTTGTCCCTTGCCTGTGCGTATGTGGCCCATTGAGCCATCCTCTTCTGTAGATCCATCAGGCACGCCATGGACAATGACTGAGCAGCAGCCAATCTATCCAGCTCGAACTCCATGTTCCCCTTCCTTTTCAGCCTCAAGCCTGTAGGCAGTTCCAAGTGGCCTGTGTAAGCCATCTGCTGTTCCATCCGCTCAATGGGGACTCCTGCACGCAAGCATAGTTTAGTAATAGTATTGGGGAAGAACAATGGACCCTTACCCTTCTTGGCGCAGTCAGCAATGGCAGCTGACTTGACTTCGCCCACATTGATGGTGAGACCTCGCATGATTGCATAGACCAGCAGCGATCTGCTCTGGTTGATTGTGGTCTCATGGGTCACGGGGGTCAGCTTCCTCCTCACGAAGGAAAACCATACAGCCGCCTTAGCTGTGAGGTTGGCACTCATGAGAGTGTGCCTCCCATTGCGCGACACGGTCCATGATGCTTCAGGCTGGCCAATTATCCGAATGGCCTCTTCCAAGACAGCCTCTGTAGGCTCATCAACGATCCTTGAGTAATCAGTGTGTTTCTGGCCCTTGAGGCCGTAGGCTTCGTTGATTGCCTTTGCTGAGAAGTCTACTTCAACTCCCCTGACCACAGACAATCCCTCCTCAGAACTCCTCAAATTGGCGTAGAAGTCATACACCATGCTTGTGTAAGCTGGATTGGGTGGTCTGCACAACTCCTCCCAGCCGTGATTCATAATTCCTGCGCGCAAGAATTGCGGCAGGTCAGCAGGTCTGTCGAGGAAGCCCTTCTCGTGCAGCAGCTCCCTTTTCCTCAGCTCAACGCCTCTAGACTCAGCGTCAGAAGACACGTACCTCACTGACTGAGGCTCATCTTCAGGGTACATCTTGGCCTTCCCCTTGTCTTTCAGTTTGGCTGACTCAGCAGCCTCAATCTTGAGCTTCTTTGGGGAAGGCTCGTCACCCTTCTTGGATGAAGGCACAACCCTGGACTTCTTCTTCTTCTTGGACTTCTTTTTTGTTCTTGGCCGTTTGGCCTTGACAACCGTGGCTTCCTTCTTCCTCAATCGTGCCTTTGTTGTCATCTGCTGGAGGCAGTCCCCCAGTGTCTCGTCCATCGAGTCATCCTTCTGTGCAGGGCTCTCAGGGCTGGCTTCCCTCAAAGGAGAGAAGACCTCTTCTTCTTCAGCTTCCCCACTGCCCTGCGTCGATTCTTGGTACTCCCCATATGGGAATTCAGGGTCAGGCCGTGGAGAAGTGGGCGAAGGAGTGGTGCTCTGTGCTGCTGTAGGGGTCTGTGCAGAACTCTGCGGTGATGCAGGCAGCTCAGGGCTCTGCGCTGGTGGCGATGAGGAGAGCTCAGGGCTTTGAACCGGTGGAGATGGTGAAGGGCTGCGCTCGGCTGTCTCTTGGGATGGCTGGCCCAATTCTTGACTCTCCACAGAGGGAGTCTTTTTCTTGATTTCTTCTTCGGCCATAGCCATACTCCATTTGCGCTTCTTGGGCGTGCCTGCTGGTTCAGAGGGTCCAGCAGGTATCTCCGTGACAACCTTCCACTTCTTCTTGCGGATAGGCAGTTTGGGCAGGCGTTCAGTGCGCGCAGCCTCAGCATCAGCCAAGGCAAGCAGTGCTTCCCTCGCAGCCGTTTCAGCTTCATCAGCCCTTTTCTTGGACGCAGATCGTTCGGCTCTTGTTAGCACCATTGTTGAATTGTGGAGATTTGGAGAGAGGAATCACAGATGAAGAGAAAAGCAGCTTTCTTGGAGTTCAGATAATGGGAGAATCGTACGGATCAACGCGCCTTCTAACGGATATAAAGAAACCCAAAAAAATCCCAACGGCTATATTTTTGCGGATTCTGCAAATCCAGCGTAATTCTAGTGACCGTTGGAGATTTTCTGCATTTAAATGTCAATCTTTGCTCAACCGTATCTTTGATTTGGCCCAATATCTTCTTGATTTTTTTAGCTGGATTTAATCTCCTTGATTCCCTCTATTGATTCCCTACAAAAAGAAATAAAATCAACATCAACATCGTAATTAAAATCATACAAACATATACACAAACGATAACCGGAAAATCGCAAAAAATAAACTAAGGCATGAGCCTCATATTGACGAGCACAGCAATCACTCGTCCTCTCTCGTTCTTAATTTCACGCTTCAGTCAAGAGGAAGGCCGGGAGAGTCTTCACATCTCCTTCCTCATAGTAGTGCTTCAACCTTGCACCATTAACCATGAATGGTTGACCTTGCTGCAGGTTCTTTATTTCGATGGCACCATGAACAAACACATTAGTAATTACAAATGGACCTGACCATCTAGACTTAAGTTTGCCTGGGAATAATTTCAATTGTGAGTTAAATAATAAGACAAGCTGGCCTTTCTTGAAGTCCTTAATCCTAAGTCTACTGTCGTGCCAAATCTTGGTCTTTTCCTTATACATTTTGGCATTTTCATAAGACATATGCCTAAGCTCATCAAGCTCATGTAATTGCAAAGACCGCAACGTTCCCGCATCGGTCACGCAATAATTCAACTCTTTTAGTGCCCAAAATGCCTTAATTTCTAACTCAAATGGAAGATGACAAGCTTTACCATACACAAGTCTGTAAGGAGACATACCTAGGGGTGTCTTATATGCAGTCCTATATGCCCAAAGTGCATCCTCGAGTTTAAATGACCAGTCCTTTCTATTAGGTTTGACCACTTTTTCTAGGATGTTCTTAATCTCCCTATTTGAAATTTCAGCCTGACCATTCGAGTGTGGGTGATAAGGAGTGGCTACTCTATGTCTAATGTTATACTTAGCCAACACTCTCTCCATAGCCTTATTAATGAAATGTGTCCCTTCATCACTAATGATAGCACGAGGTGTTCCAAACCTAGTAAAAATGTGCCTATGCAAGAATTTTATGACTGTTTTGGCATCATTATTGGGACATGCTATGGCCTCTACCCACTTGGATACATAGTCTACTGCCACTAATATGTAAAGGTTACCTGAGGATGGGGGAAATGGTCCCATGAAGTCAATGCCCCACACATCAAAGAGCTCCAACTCCAAGATGTAAGTGAGAGGCATTTCATCCTTGCGACTAAGGTTACCTGTTCTTTGGCATTCATCACAGCTGTGGGCATAGTTGTGGGCATCCTTGAAGATCGTTGGCCAATAGTAGCCACTCTGAAATACCTTTGCAGCTGTTCTTTGGCCACCAAAGTGTCCACCATAAGGAGCTGTGTGGCAGTGCTGTAGCACAGACTTCGCCTCAGCAGCTGAAACACACTTCCTTAGCAAGCCGTTAGCACATGTTTTGTAAAGTGTGGGGTCATCCCAAATGAATTTCCTTGCCTCATGAAGGAACCTCTTCTTCTCTTGTCCTCCCTTGAAAGTTGGTAGTACCTGTGATGCAAGGAAGTTAGCAATGTCAGCAAACCAAGGTTCCTCATCGTTATCACGATGAGTCAATACAAAGACATGTTCATCAATAAAAGTATCAGAAATTGCGGGTTCCGCAATTTTTCCGCAATTATGCTGCAATCTAGAAAGATGATCCGCAACCACATTTTCACATCCTTTCTTATCTCTAATGTCTAGATCAAACTCTTGCAGCAGCAAAACCCATCTAATCAACCTAGGCTTAGCATCAGCCTTCCTCATAAGGTACTTCAAGGCAGAATGGTCGGTGTACACGATTGTCCTAGTGCCTACAATGTAATTCCTAAACTTCTCACAAGCAAACACTACAGCTAGCATCTCCTTCTCAGTAGTTGTGTAATTACATTGTGCCTCATTAAGTGTCTTACTAGCATAGTATACAGGGTGTGTTAACTTGTCAATCTTCTGTCCTAACATAACCCCTACAGCATAGTCACTGGCGTCACATAACATCTCAAAGGGAAGATCCCAATTAGGCCCTACTATAATAGGTGCTGTGACTAGTGCTTTCTTAAGGGTTTTCCAAGCTAGGACACACTCTTTAGAGAAAATGAATGGTTTGTTTAGCTCTAGAAGCTCACATAAAGGCTTGGAGATCTTAGAAAAGTCCTTAATGAACCTTCTATAGAAACCAGCATGCCCTAAGAAACTTCTAATGGCCTTGACATTTTGGGGTTCTACCAATTTCTCTATTACTTCAATTTTTGCCCTGTCAACTTCTACACCTGCCCTTGACACTCTATGACCTAAGACAATCCCTTCATCCACCATGAAGTGGCACTTTTCCCAATTTAGGACTAGGTTGGTCTCCTCACACCTAGCCAGGACTTGTCCTAAGTTCTCTAGACAGTTTGTAAATGAATCCCCAAAGACTGAGAAATCATCCATGAATATCTCTATCATGGACTCATCCAAATCAGAGAAGATTGCCAACATGCACCTTTGGAAAGTTGTCGGTGCATTGCATAAGCCAAAAGGCATTCTGCGAAAGGCAAAAGTTCCAAAAGGGCAAGTGAAGGTAGTCTTCTCTTGATCCTTAGGGTCTATAGTAATCTGATTATACCCTGAGTAACCGTCTAAGAAGCAGTAGTAGGCTCTACCAGCTATTCTGTCTAACATTTGGTCAATGAATGGTAGAGGGAAATGGTCTTTTTTGGTCTCTTTATTTAGTTTCCTATAATCCATGCAAACTCTCCACCCTGTGATAGTCCTTGTTGGAATCAGTTCATTGTTCTCATTGACTACCACAGTCATCCCCCCCTTCTTAGGTACACATTGTATAGGGCTCACCCACTGGCTACTAGCTATGGGGAAGATCACACCAGCATCTAACCATTTAATTATTTCTTTCTTAACTACCTCTTTCATAGAGGGATTCAGCCTACGTTGGTGATCTACTCTAGGTGTATGCTCTTCCTCTAGTATAATCTTATGCATGCAATAAGAAGGGCTAATGCCTCTAATATCAGCAATAGTCCATGCAATAGCCTTCCTATGTTGCTTAAGTAGTAAAATCAGTTCAACCTCATGCTTTTTACTTAATTTAGAAGAAATAATCACAGGCAACGTATCATTACTTCCTAGATATGCATACTTGAGGTGAGTGGGGAGAGGTTTTAATTCTAAGACAGGTGGATGCTCAATGGATGGTTTTAATGGATTCCCAGATTTTTCAGTTAAGTCAATATTCATACAAACATGCTGAGGGTTATTTACAGGTATGTCCATTATCTCAGCTATGTTTAAGTCAGTTAATTCTAATCCTACATAGTTATTAGCATGCTTAGTCAACAATTCATGCTCCAATTGTTCTTCCATTAGTGAATCAACAATGTCCATGCTAGCACAAGATTCAGAGTCAGAGGGGTACCTTAAGGCTTTATAAACACTAAATTTCACCTCTTCATCATGAACCCTCATAGTGAGCTCACCTTTTTGGACATCTATTAGTGCCCTACCTGTGGCTAGAAATGGTCTGCCTAACAGGATGGGGACCTCCTTGTCTGCTTCATAATCCAGGATAATGAAATCTGCAAGGAAAATAAACTTGTCAACCTTTACAAGAATATCCTCAATCTTACCTTCAGGGTATGCAATGGATCTGTCTGCTAGTTGTAAAGTGACAGTGGTTGGACGTGCTTCTCCTATTCCTAGCTGGCGGAATAGTGATAGGGGCATGAGGTTTATGCTGGCTCCCAGGTCACAAAGAGCTCTGCCCACGTGCTTGCCTCCTAGCTCTACAGGTAAGGTGAAAGAACCAGGATCCTTCTCCTTCTTGGGTAGCTTGTTCTGGAGTATGGCACTGCACTCCTCAGTGAGATTGACTGTTTCAAACTCACCAATTATTTTCTTGTTAGTTATAATATCCTTCAAAAACTTTACATAAGAAGGCATAGACTGTAAAACTTCTACAAAAGGAATATTAACATGCACTTGCTTAAGAATTTCTAGAAATTTATTAAAGTGCACTTCCTGTTCTTGTTTTTTCTTTAGCCTTCTAGGAAATGGAGGTGGTGGCACATATGCAGGCACATCAGGTCGCCTCAGGATAGGTGGAGGCTTTGGAATTTCTTCTATCTCCTCTATGATTGGCTCCAGCCTTGCTCCTGATGTGCTTGTTGGTGGTGGACCTTGGTTTGGCAGAGACTCCAGTGGAGCACTAGACTCAGTGTTCTCTACTCTCTTTGGTGTGTCCTTGGTGTTGCTTACCAATGGTCTACCACTTCTAAGTTCAATTGCTTGAACTTGCTCTTTACCATCTCTCCTTGGCACTTCAGTGTCAGCAGGGAGTCTACCTTGGGGCCTACTTTTGATTTCATTGGTTAGTTGCCCTATTTGGTTCTCTAGGCTCCTAAGAGTAGCTTGCTGGCTCTGCAGAGTGGCATCATTCTTGGCTATGTATTCCTTAAGTAAATTTTCTACAGAAGATCCTACAGGTTGGTTGTATGGTTTTTGATACATGGATTGGTTATGTTGGGGAGTGAAACCAGGTGTTCCACTCGGTCTTGGTTGGTTAGGAGCTTGGTTAGCATTTTGTTGGCCACCCCATGACAGGTTTAGGTGGTTCCTCCAACCAGGGTTGTAAGTATTGGAATAGGGGTTGTTCCTAGGCTGCTGCTGGCTTCCAATATAGCAGACTGAGGCTGGATTCCCAGGGCAGTATTCATACAGGTGCCCTTCCCCACAGAATCCACAGATAAGTGTCTCACCTTGACTTGGTTGGGTGCCCATTGACATGGCTGTGGCGGTGTTGACACTTGTTTGGAGATTGGCTTGAGCCATTTGCTTAACTAGGTTGGTCAGGGCATTTATTTGGCTGCTCATTGCACTTAGAGCATCCTTGTCTTGAGCTCTAGTTGGCTCAACTGGATCATCTGACCACCTACAGTGAGATGTTGAGATCTTCTCCAAGATCTCATAGGCCTCGTTGTAACTCTTGGACAACATGGAACCACCAGCAGATGAATTTAAGACTTGTCTAGTGCTGGGGTTGCATCCTTTGAAAAAGACCTCTATTTGGATACACCATGGGATGCCATGATGTGGACATTTGAGAAGAAGGTCCTTGAACCTTGTCCAAGCTTCGTGAAGAGACTCATTCTCAGCTTGTTTGAATTTAACTATGTCATCACGAAAGGTAGAATTCCTATCAGGTGGGAAGTATTTGACTAGGAATTTCTCTGCTAAGTCTGTCCAATTAAGGACAGATCCAGAGGGTAATGAGTTTAACCACGTTTTGGCTTTGTCCCTCAAAGAGTAAGGGAACAGATATAGCCTCAAGGCTTCTTGGGAAACTCCAGGGATGATAAAGGTATCACTAACTCCTAAGAAGTTTCTAAGATGGTTGTGGGGGTCCTCATTTTCCACTCCAAAGAATTGTCCCACAGTGGACAACATTTGGAACATCACTGGCTTTAACTCGAATGAGTTGGCAGTGATTTCAGGACGGATTATGCTGGGGTTCAGCTCCCCAGGCATAGGAACTAAGTATGAGAGAATGGCACTATTCTTATCATTCGCTATTTCGATGGGATTGCGAGTGATAGGTACCGAATTTGGAATTATTCCAGCCATTTCTTCTTGAGACAATTGCGGAGGAATTGCGGTTCCCGCAATTACTTGAGGTAAAGGGGGTTGTTTAAAGAGACGTTTCTTGGCTCTATTTCTGGCCCTAAGTAACCTCTCAGGCTCAGGATTGAACTCTAGATCACTACTTGAAGGCTCACTCATAAACTAACCCGATGGTACCTGTAAAAGAAATGAACTAGATTAGTTACAATAGACAGTAAACTTGGTGTTTCAAACTTAACAAACTTCGTTTTCACTTAAATAAATCCCCGGCAGCGGCGCCAAAAACTTGTTGCGTGCTCAATGTGTTAAAATAAATAAGCAATAAGATAGAAAGAGCACTCAGAACATGCAAGCATACATGATCTTATAGCAAGTAGTAAGTATTTTTTCATTCGTTTTCCCACAGAGATTTATTATAAGCTATTCATGAAGTGTTTTGTTAAGAAAGAATGGATGGGTTTGATGGGGTAGAATTGGTTTAAAATTGTCTATTTTCTAAGGAATGTGTGGAGGGTAGCAACATAAACAAGTGCAAATCAAAGTTAAACTCAAAGGAAAAGAGATGAGATTAATAAACGAATAAGAAAACAGCTAAACAGAATTGTGAACTTAGCAGAATTGCGGAAACAGCAATTCTACCGCAATTTTCCTAACAGCGAAAGTGTGTAAAATGGAAAAACAAGGGCTACTAACGACTCCTCTATAGGCATTTTCTCACGATTCTCAAGCATTGGATCAACTCTCTATGCATCAAACTCACTCAATCTCATGTATCGTCCGATTCCATGCATTAGATTCTTTAGTTTACTCATGTCCAAGTAAGGTCTTAAGCATCTTGTTAAAGCAGAAAGTTATGGTTTGTACTAGGAAAACGCCTATTCCTAGTTCGTTTTCTGGCTACCTTGAAAGGCTAGCATGAGTGTATGACTCTGAACTCTTACTCCTTCTAGAGGTTAGGAGTTCTTTGGACAAAATGGATGGCCAATCGAAATTGCCCGTGGGATGAAGCTTACATACAATCAATGCTTCGAGAGCTATCCTACATGCTTGGTTCACGTTTTTTAGCCTATAGTATTGTCATTAGCATGCCCCTATGTGACTTAGTTACTCATGGATGTGGGGAGAACAGAAATAGAAGATAAAACAGACATGTTCAGAAGGAATTTAACGACAAAACAGAAGGGGAAAACAGTAGACTGCAAAGGTAAGAAACTGTGAAATACTGAATTTTGCTTTTGATTACTTGATTGTTTGAAGGAACAAAAGAAAGCTTAAAATGAATAACACTAAGACAGAACACCACGAAATGCAATAAACTAGCTACTAGAACAGAAACAACAACTAAACAATGCTGGACAGTAGAAATGAAAGACAGAAAGCAAGTAAATTAGCTTGAACGCCTCGTCGCAACCGCCTCGGCTGAAGGATGAGAAAGATCAGCCTTGCTTGGATGAATCCAATCGGGAGAGAAGATAGATCTCCTCTCCTTTCTATTAGATTATCGATTCCAACAGCTGAGCTTCGCAAACCAACAGACGGCAAAGGAAAACAGGAGAAAAGATGGAGCTGCGAGAAGACTTCTACGCTTTCGGATCATGATCAAACCATCGACTTTGACCCCTATTTATAGTAATCTGCAGCTGTATTTGGGCCAAGGAGAACCATCCATCTTCAACGTCATACTTCAAATGGATGGAGGAGAAAGAACGAATCCCTGAAATAACGGAAATTATCAGAAAAAGATCAGTCAACTTACGGTTTTCACTTGAAACATTGCGGTTTCAGCAATGTTTCCGCAATGCTATCGCAATGTAGTTTTTTCTTTCTTTTACTTCGGTTTTCAATCCTTTTCTTTCCTTTTGCACACAAGTCCTAATTTAGCTACCTTCTTTTAATTCTCACAAATAAGCATAGGTTTAAGCTAAATCCCATCAAAAACCCCTAAGAGTGTGCATCTTTCTAAGCTAAATAAGTCCTAAATAAGTCACTTTTGGAGACATAACAGCCTGCCTGATGGACCTTCAGAAGAAGATGGCGTAATGGGCTGAGTATGCTCAAGCGAGGGATAAGGACGTTGCAGATCAGTTGGGCTGCATCTTTCCTGAGTTCCCCACTGACCTGCTGACGCCATGGGCACCTCCAAGAGCACGGAGGGATGATGATGAGGACGTCTGAGTGCTAGTCTGAAGAGCACTCAAGGGAGTACTTTTGTTCCCTATATCAAAAATAAAAAAAATCATCAAACTGCTTTTCGTTAAACTGTGTGAATTCTATTATTTTGAATCAATATTTGATCTGTCTTTAGTTCTTTATTTTGGTTGTTTAGGATTGTTTAGGATAGATAGATGGTATCTGAATAGGTAGGTTGTTTTAGTTTCCTTTTTGTATAGCTGAGATGACTGGAAATAGCATGCAAAAGGGGTTGCTTACTGATATATCTGCCCTGTATATTCATTGCGAAATTATTGCGGAATCCGCAATTTTTGTTAGTTATTGCATGCTTTTGACTGACTGATTAGCTAGGCTGGTTCTGTTTCAATTTTGTTCTTTTGCTGCTTTCTTGACTACCTTATATAGCCTATCTATAAGCATGTTGGATGAGTGTCTTAAGGCACCTTTGATAGTTTAAAATTAGTCTCTTAAATTGCTCAGCATGCGTAGCTTTAAGTCCTTCCCTTACTGTTTTTACAAATTTCTGCTGCTGAGTTATTTGCTTTAAGAATGTTCTGTCTATCCCTAGGACTTTAAGATTCTCTGTGTTTTGCCCTAGACTAGATGCTTCTAGGACAAGTTTGGGGGTGTGCCACCTCAGACACTCATTGGGGACAATGAGTAGTTTAAGGTTGGGGGAGGCCACCCTAGGCCTAGGAACATTCCTCTCTCCTTCTAAACATAAGCATTCTTGTTCTCATTTACAAAAAAAAAAATGATGAACTGAAAAAAATGAAAAATAGAATAAAGAGGGGTGTCTCTCTTAAAGTTGCTGAGTAATCAGTGCCAAGTGTGTAACCCACAAGTGGCATTGCATCAAAAGGCAACCAAAGGAGAGACTCCACCAAAGGAGGAAAGGAAAAAAGAAAATTAGGGAAGAAGAATGTATACCTAGGAGTTGCAACTTTGTGGCTTGGGTGTCCTGAATAAAAAGAACTCTGATCCTCAATTAGCTAAGCACAAAGTTGTAGCTTGTAGGGTTGTTTAGGGAGATGAATGTATGTCCAATGTAGTGATGTCAGGGTTTAGGTTGTTCTCTAAATGTACTACTGTCACTGGTTTATACTAAGACTGGCATGACTCTAAGGAATCCTAGGTAGCTCAAAAGTAAAAAATTAGAAGCATGTACTGAGTCTGGGGTAAAGCTAGGTAGAATTTGAAACCTTAGGGATAGTTGCACTATATGACAGAAGCAAATAGATCAGTCGTGGGGAGTTAATGAAACAGTAGGATCATTAGGCGTGCGAAGTCAGAAGAAGCAAAATGAGAAGTTAGTTGTAAACTTAGAAGTGTGTCACAGGACAGCATTGCCATAGATAGGAACTTAGGGGAGTCAGCAAGTGGTTAGAGAGGTTAAAACAGCAGCCTAATTAAGTCCTTAGATTGCTCGAGGACGAGCAAAACCTTAAGTTTGGGGGTGTGTTACGTCTCCAAAAGTGACTATTTTAGGACTTATTTATGATAGGAAGTTGTGCATTTGTAAGTGTTTTTGATAGGATTTAGCTTGAACTTGTGCTTATATATGAGAATTAGAAGAATGAAGCTAAATTAGGACTTATATGCAAAAGGAAAGAAAAGGAATTAAAAACGAAGTTAAAGGAATGAAAATTGTGCATTGCGGAGGCATTGCGAAACATTGCTAAAACCGCAATGTTTTAAGTGAAATCCGTAAGTTGTCTAACTATTTTCTGTTTTGTTCCGACCTTTCAGGGATTCATTCTTTCTCTTGCAGCCACGTAGTAGTACGACGTTGAGAATTGATGGTTCTCCTTGGCCCAAGCGTACCTGCAGAACATTATAAAAGGAGGTCAAGATGGAAGGTTGAAACACACTCGAACGGCGTAGTCTTCCAGTCAAAACGCAGTCTTTCCCATTCTTTCTCTTCTCCGTCTGTTGGTTTGAGAGGTTCAGCTGTTGGAGTCGACAATCTGATACGAAGGAGAGAAGATTCATCTTCTCTTCTGATTCGATTCATCCAAGCAAGGCTTGCCTTTCTCTCCCTTCAGCCGAGGCGTCTGCGACGAGGCGATCACGCTCGAATTTACTGCTTTCTGCCTTAGCTTTCTGTTTTCGTTGTTATTTGTTGTCATTTCCCTTTTCATTAGCTACTCTATTCCATTTCGTTGCGTTCTGTTTTACTTTGGTTATTCAAAGCTATCACTTGTTTAGTTCAAACACTAGTTAATCCAAGCATAATTTCATTACTCCACACGTTCTTCATCTCGTATGTTCACTGCTTTTAGCTTCTGTTTTGTCTTTAGTCTTCTACTTAGTATGTTGTCTCCATCTATTCTCCCCAATCTATCTGCATCCATGAGTAACTAAATCATATAAGGGCATGCTAATGACAAGGCTATAGGTTAAAACACGTGAATCAAGCATGTAGGATAGCTCTCGAAATGCATTGAATGTATGTAAGCTTCATCCCACGGGCAATTTCGATTGGCCATCCATTTTGTCCAAAGAACTCCTAACCTTTGGAAGGAGTAAGAGTTCAGAGTCATACACTCATGCTAGCCTCTCAAGGTAGCCAGAAAACGACCTAGGAATAGGCGTTTTCCTAGTACAAATCACAACTTACTGTTTTAACAAGATGCTTAAGACCTTACTTGGACATGAGTAAACTAAAGAATCTAATGCATGAAATCGGAAGATACATGAGAATGAGTTAGTTTGATGCATGGTGAGTTAATCTACTGCTTGAGTATCGTAGGAAAAAGCCTATAGAGGAGTCGTTAGTAGCCCTTGTTTACACACTTTACACACATTTCGCTGTTAAGAACATTGCTAAATAATTGCTGTTTCCGCAATTCCCTTAGTTAAATTTTTGCCTTAGCCATTTTTCTCTTCGTTTGTTTTTCTCTTCTCTTTACATTCAAGTTTATTATTTACTTACACTTGTTCATGCTTGCATCCTCTACTTATTCCTTAGTAATTAGGCACCTTAAAATCAAATCTACTCCATTTAATCCACCCATTCTTACTTAACAACACACTTCACGAGTAACTAAGAATAAATCTCTGTGGGAAATCGAATGAAAAAATACTTATTACTTCCTACAAGATCATGTATGCTTGCATGTTCTGAGTGCTCTATCATTGCATATTTCTTTTAAACATTGAGCACGCAACAATGGGCCGCATCCAATAGTGTCCCTAGGATAAGGTATCCAACCTTATCCGTATACTATAGACCGTTTTGACTATTTACTCGAACTTCATCCACTTTTATGTCTCCACATAAAGTTAAAGTACTCATGTTATAGCCATGGATCTTAGTTTATTGGATTTAGGGTTTTCTAAAATGAAATAAGCAATTCACATATTCAATAATAACTTTATTGAATAAACCTCAATAAAACTTTATTAGTAATAAAATATGTTTATCGTTTACAAACCACGAGTTTTAGGACATAAAACCCAACAAATGGAGCAACCGTCGACGAACAAGGTTAGGTTGGATTTATCTTGGAATCTCTTCCCAAGAGTTTCCTGCACTTCAGGACCAATATGGTCATGAACAAGATAGAATACAATCTGACGTCTCTTCTGAACGAGCTTCAGATTTATCAGTCCCTGCATACCTCGAAAGGAAAGGAGAAGGAGGTAAATGTTACCACTTCTGTGAAGTTCCAAAAAGGGTCTGGGGCTGGGACTAAATCTGAACCTCTTACTATGAGTAATAAGATTATTCACAAGAAGAAGAGAAGTGCCAGGAAGGGCAAAACCCCAGTTGTAGGTAAGGTTAAAGCTACACACAGTGGAAAGTGTTTTCATTGTGGTGAAGAAGGGCACTGGAAGCGAAACTGCCCTAAATACCTTGCGGAGAAAAAGGCAAAGAATGAACGACAAGGTAAATATGATTTATCTTCTGTCTAAACATGTTTTGTGGATTATGATTGTCATACCTGGATGTTGATTCAGGAACCACTAATCATGTTTGTTGTTCTTTTTTCAGGAAACTAGTTCCTGTCTGCCTGTTTCTTGACGAAGACGACTTATGAAGACGTTTATGCAGTATCTACAGTGGGAGCTTGCAGTTTGTTTAGTTTTATGTATAAAAATAATTTCAACTGTTGTAATTATTGTCTATAAACTCAAGTTTGCTGTGAATGCTTTAGATGTATATAGTATCTTTTGTTTTTTAATGAATAGTTCATTTTGCAAAAGATGTATACAAGTAGTGTTCTATTAAACTTGGTAACAACTAAAGTTTTAAGACTTATCTTGTTTTATAATCAAAGATAAATTATAAATTAACAATGGTTGTTAGTTTTGCTGGTTCTTCTCTAAGTGTTGAGAAAGTTTTGATGCAGTGGGAGAATTATGAGATAATCCGGCCTGCTGTATTAATATGTTTTATGAGTCTAGTTATCAGTGGCTCAAAGTCATGGATCTTCAAGGGGTTTACAGACCAAGTCTATGAGGTGAAAACCTCTAAGGCTTGACTTTCTGGCAAAGGGACTGACCTGAAGAGAAGAGGTTAATTGTGATGGAGCGTTTTACCGCAGCGGAAACGATTTTGGACCGATGATACTCTAATTTCATCAATTTAACAAATAGAAAACATGCTCAAACGACGGAAATAAGAAATTAGAAATACATACCCTTGTAGTTCCAATTTTTTCAAGCTCCGCCGCACGTTCCTCGTCACAAACTCTTCTGACCACTTCTCACAAACGCCCCGAGGACCATGATAACTCCATTTTGGAGCTAAATATCACTCCCTGACTCTATCTAAAAGTCGTGCTTAATCGTTTAATTTATCTTGTTTATAGGAAATTTGCGGCAAAGAGCTCATGGTGTCCATTGAACACGTTTCGTGGCTTAAGAAGTTGTTTTAGCACTCCGAGATTGCATCGGGAAAAGGGGAAGCTAACCCATGAAGATTTGGAGAAAATTGCCATGCAAAGGCAATTTTCCAGCCCCAAACCCAAGAGCAAGCATCGAGACGCTGCTCAACGCTGCCCTTGCGTCGAGACGCTCCGAAAATGCGCGAGCTGAAAATTATCGGGGCAGCGTCGAGACGCTGGCCTAGCGTCTCGACGCCATCGCGATGCGTGCGCTAAGATTTTTAGGTCGCAGCGTCGCGACGCTGGCCTAGCGTCTTGACGCTCCGACAGATTATATAGGCTGTAATGACGATTTTTCTTTATCTTCTCCGTCTTTCTCCCTCGGGTTTTCGCCATTGTTAGGCGTTTTTCAAGCTTTTTCTTTCTATTTCACTTGGGATGATGTCCAAGGTCTCCATGGAAGTATTGGGGCTCAATTTCTCCATGGTAGGATAAGGTAACGTGTAGGATTTGGGAACGATTTTGGGATTTTTGCTAAGTTGTAATATTTTGATAATTTTGCATTTGAATTCTGTTTTGGCTTGATTATTGCTATGCATCTATTGTTCTTGCTTAATCTATGCATGTGTTAGATTTCTAGACAGACAATCTCGCTTTCTAGCATGGGTTAACGTTATAGACTAGCGATGCATTGCCTCTCCTTGTCGATTTAGTAACACAGAACGGTAGAACAAATCGAAGCATCGTGTTATTCGTACTGAATGTTGATTACTTTAGGGTTGTCGGGTAGTCCATTAGAATTTAGGATGTTTAATCGAACGTTCGTCGTGGAGTGCTAGTGACTGTTTGGGTTAATTTGGGGCTGATCACTCTAGTTTAATTGCGAACACCGTTTAGTTAGGATTGTGAAATTCTAATTAATTATTATGAGGCCGGTTGCTTTAGGGTTGCCGGGCAACAGTTCACGTGCATGTAATATTGATAGCCATACTTTAGAATTAAATGATAAATATTATGATGCTTAGCAAAGTCCCGAAATCTCCCAAATCCAACACTTTTTAATCTCATTTGCATTTTTTCGTTAGCGCTTTTCACCTTAATTTGCATGATAAAAACACCCTGTTTTGTGACAATCACCCGATCAATTTAATTACATCTCGAACAATTAATTTCAACTTTTATTTTCTCTCTGTGGTTCGACCCTGTTACCGCTAGCTGCAAAGCTAAAGGCTACAAGTTTTATAAATTCATTTTCGTCAGGCTTCGACAGCCTGAGAATTAATCGGATATTCAAAATCTGCAAATACCAGACCACCCCAGGTAGTCCCGCTATCCTTGGCGCCGAGCAACGGAGTTGTGAGACTCCGAAAAGAAGAGAAAAGAAAAGAAAAAAAGGAGGAAGAAGAAGAAAAAGTGAAACGCCAACTTCTCATATAAATATATATTACTTAACATATATATATAATTATTATTATTATTAAAAATAATAATAATAATTTTATTTATTAAACTTTTTAATAAATAATATAATATATATATATATATATATATAATTATTAATTAAACTTTTTAATTAATAATTATTATTTAATTCAATATCAAATATTAATTAAATAATATGATTAAACCCGGTTTTCCGAAAACCGACTTTTTTACACATGAATCCTATTCATGTTTTAGGCCGTTCCCATATTTAAATCATATTTAAATATGTTCATCCTTCTTCCATAAACCGAATTTGAACAATTCAAAATCTTTTTCTTTTTCTTTTCTTTTATACTGTTGCACGACGTTATCCGAGCTAGCCAGGAGAACCTAAAGGACCTACAGATCATGAGCTCCAACGATACAAGATTATTCGGTCAAAACTCTTTTAACCCGAATCAATCAACTTTCGTTAACCCCCGGAGACTCCACTATAGTTCGAGGGTTGCACTCTCCTCACTGTAAATATATTGTGTCCTCTGATATAACCGTCACGGGCAAGTCGACCCTTCACAGGTTGTTCGTAATCACAGCTGGGTCATTTAAACCGTTTAACCCCTGCATTACGTCTTGTTCCTTAAGTACCACTGAAACCTCTAATGAACAATAGATCTGTGGTCCAACCAACAGATCAATTAACCCTCTCATCTCATGAGAGTGTGAGCTCTAATTGTTCAAGCCCCGGAGTCAGCTATTAAGGGAACAACCTATCTACTAACCCTGAAAAGCGGGTTAGGAGTGAATTCCAATCTTGCTACACTATGTCCCCAGCTACTTATTCGACTTTATCCCCAAGTTGGTAGGCTTATTGAGCGGGCGTTCCGACACTCTCACCCGTACAAGTCAAAGGATACTTCCGAATAAGCAGGAGTTCATAGCAAGCTCAAGATTAAGGTCGAGCTACCTAGGCCATCAAAGTGTATAATTCAGTCTCAATCAGTAAACAGAGTTATGAAGAGAGAGTGACTTAATACGCGGTTCGATCTTGTGTAAACTCTTTACACAGGACGCCCTCACTTCTCACATCTCCATGTGGAACGATTCGGATCACATCGATCTGTACAATACAAAGTGAGCCGCATCCAATAGTGTTACCAGGATAAGGTACCCAGCCTTATCCGTATTAGACCGTTTTGATTGACTACTTGAGCCTGATCCACAATCATGTCATACATGAGGCTCAAGTACTCATATTCAGCCAAGGGTGTTGGTCATTGGTATAGGTTAACGTAAACACGTTTCACTTTATTCCAGTAAACTATTTTACTGAATAAAACTAATAACTCTTTATTCTAAATAGAATATTTACAAACATAACAGTTTACAAACCACGAGTTTTAGGACATAAAACCCAACAAATTGTGTATTAACTTCATCTCTTGTTGTCAGATATAAGTTATATAATATACTCGTAGCCATTGTCCTGTTCTATTTGATAGGATAAGGTAAATGGATATCAAGAGTAGCTATCTTGATAGAGTATCTATTAGTCTCAACTAGGGAGATACATTATTCAGGATTAAGAGCAAATCGTTTGCGAGCTTCTTCAATCCATTTATGAGTTGGAATAAGCATCTATATTCTGATTTATAAGGTTTGTTTTTCAAATCTTATGGTTTTGAAAATTACATTGATAAAACTTGTTGGACAAGTGTTTAATCAATGTTAAAGCTTTCATAATATATTCCCGTAATTTTGTCCTAATCATTGAGAATGATGTAAGATTTATTTCTGTTTTTTAGCATAAACTAGTGACCCACTCCCAAATAGTTGATCTGGAGGTAGGCTTAGTTTGTTCTAAGGATTCAGGTTGATTTGAGTCGTAAGAACAAATCGCTAGTGTTGTCTCTAAAATCTTTTATTGACAAGCTGTTGTCAATATTCGATGGTCTATGGAAATGGTTTCCTGAGACACCTCAAGTGTTGAGGATACGAGACACACCCAAGTGCATTTACATATTGGAGGTCAGGTGTATCTTTTGAGATACATGATCCGATATGTGCTATGCAGTGGGAGCTGTCAGTAATGTTAGTCCAATTGGATTGGATTCCGATTAAAGTTTTGTACTCGTACTTAGAGGAGTAGAATACAAGGGTTGTATTGCTGATTCCTCGTTGGTAGCTAAGTCTATTTGCAGCTTATGAAGCAGAAATAGGTTTATATGTTGAGCTCGCAGATAGTGCTATGAGGAGATGTGATGGTCACATGGAAAGCCTCGCAGCACTTCATGCTGATTGGTTTACTATGTCTCTCATGGCTAAAGTGTTTGAGAGACACCTTGAAGAGTCTAGGGCTCCGAGTTGCTGGAGAGGACAGTGGGAGAAAACTTCTGATATATGATATATTAGTCTTCTCCACCTAACATGTACACCATAAACGGTTAAGTCCAAGCGGGAGTTTGTTGGGTTTTATGTCCTAAAACTCGTGGTTTGTAAACTGTTATGTTTGTAAATATTCTATTTAGAATAAAGACTTATTAGTTTTATTTAGTAAAAGAGTTTACTGGAATAAAGTGAAACGTGTTTAGGTTAACCTATACCAATGACCAACACCCTTGGCTGAATATGAGTACTTGAGCTTTATGTATGACATGATTGTGGATCAGGCTCAAGTAGTCAGTGAAAATGGTCTATAGTATACGGATAAGACTGGGTACCTTATCCTGGTAACACTATAGGATGCGACTCACTTTGTATTGTACAAAACGATGTGATCTGAATCGTTTCACATGGAGATGTGCGAGTGAGGGCGCCCTGTGCAAAGAGTTTGTATAAGACCGAACTGCGAAATATGTTGCTCTCTCTTTATAACACCGTTTACTGATGAGACCGACATTTTCATTTGATGGCCTAGGTAACTCAATCTCAATCCTGAGTTTACTATGAACTCCTGCTTATTAGACAGTATCCTTAGACTTGTATGGGTGAGAGTGGCCCATAAGCGCTGACTCAATAAGCCTACCATCTTGGGGATAAAGTCGAATAGGTAGCTGGGGACATAGTACAGCAAGATTGGAGTTCACTCCTAACCCGCTCTTCAGGGTTAGTAGATAGGTTGTTCCTTTAATAGCTGACTCCGGAGCTTGAACAATTAGCGCGCACACTCTCATGAGATGAGAGGGTTAATTGATCTGTTGGTTGGACCACAGATCTATTGTTCATTAGAGGTGTTAGTGGTACTTAAGGAACAAGATCTAATGCAGGGGTTAAACGGTTTAAAATGACCCAGCTGTGATTACGAACAACCTGTGAAGGGTCGACTTGCCCGTGACGGTTATATCAGAGGACACAATATATCTATAGTGAGGAGAGTGCAACCCTCGTACTATAGTGGAGTCTCCAGAGGTTAACGAATGTTGGTTAGTTCGGTTGAAAGAGTTTTGACCGGATAATCTCGTATCGTTGGAGCTCATGATCTGTAGGTTCTTTAGATTCTTCTGGCTAGCTCGGATAACGCCGTGGAACAGTTTAAAAGAAAAGAAAAAGAAAAATAATTTGAATTCTTCAAATTCGGCTTGTGGAAGAATGATGGACATATTTAAATATGATTTAAATATGAGTATGGCCTAAAACATGAATAGGATTCATGTGTAAAAAAGTCGGTTTTCAGAAAATCGGATTTAGCCATATTATTTAATTAATATTTGATATTGAATTAAATAATATTTAAAAAGTTTAATTAATAATTATATATATATTTTTTTATTAAAAAGTTTAATAAATAAAATTATTATTATTATTTTTAATAATAATAATAGTTATATATATATATGTGTGTCTTGCATGCAACAAGACACATAAATTTATTAAAGTAATATATGTTAAGTTTGGCCAGCAAAAGGGAGAGATTGAAATTGAAAGAATTTCAATTTTGTGGAGAAGTTAAGCACTTGGGGTATACGAAAGTGAAAAAAAAAAACTCAGCTTTTCATTTTTTCAGCCTCTGTGTTACTTCTTCTTCCTTCTTCTTCCTCTCATTTTCTTCTTCTTTTCTCTTTATTTCGGAGTCCCACAACTCCGTTGTGCGGGGCCGAGGATAGCGGGACTACCTTGGGTGGTCCTCGGGGCGTTCGTGAGAAGAGGCCGGAAGAGTTCGTGACGAGGAAAGAGCGGCGAAACTTGAAGAAATAAGAACTACAAGGGTATGTATTTCTAGTTTCTTATTTTGGTCGTTTTGAGCATGTTTTCTAATTGTTAAATTGATGAAATTAGAGTATCATCGGTCCAAAATCGCCTCCGTTGCGCAAATCGCTCCATCACTCATTAAGTTTCCTAAAGTCTATGCACATCCTCCATCCATTTTGAACTCTTTTGGGTACTAATTCATTTTTCTCATTCCTAACTACAGTTATCCCAGTTTTCTTAGGAACGACATGTATTGGACTGACCCATTTACTATCAAGGACATGATAGATAATACCTGCTTCATGGAGTTTGAGGATCTCTGACATAACAACCTCCTTCATCGCTGGGTTGAGCCGTCTTTGGGGCTCTCGTGAAGGTTTTGCTCCATCCTCAAGCATGATTCTGTGCATGCACAATGCTGGACTTAGCCCATGTAAGTCTGCAAGCGTCCATCCAATAGCCAACTTGTGCTCTTTAAGAACTCACATCAATTTCCCTTCCTAGGCCGGTATAAGGTCCTTCGCTATTATGACCGGCAATGTCTCCTCATCACCCAAATATGCATATTTTAAATGTTCTGGCAAGTCTTTCAATGCCAATTTGGGTGCCTGCAAAGTAGAAGGAAGCATCTTAACATGATTTTTAACATTCGCTAAAGTAGAGACAATTGGTACACAATTTTCAGTCAAGAGTGGTTCATGCATCTCAGAATCATCAAAAAGTTCAGTTAAAAATAATAGGTCATCCCCATCCTCAACAGTCATGCATTCATTTTGTGCTAGTGTATCAATCGTGTCTACTTGACAGAGAGAACATACATCCTCATCATGTTCTTCTACATTAGGCAAATTAATCTCAACAACCTCTCCGCCATACTCAACATATAAAATGCTCTTATCAATATTTATCTTAGTTTTAGCAGTTTTCATAAAGACCTAATAAGATCGAATCAGACGAAGAGGAAGAATTTCCATCCATTTTCAGAACATAAAAATCAGCAGTAAATATTAATTCATTAACTTGCACTAACATATCTTCAACTACCCCTAAAGGATGCACAAAAGATCTATCAGCAAGTTGTATAACTATTCATGTTTCTTGTATTTCCTTCAATTTTAGATCATGATAAATGGAATAAGGCATAACACTAATTGAGGCTCCTAAATCCAGCATTACTCTTATAATTTCCATGCCTCCTATCTTACAAGGGAGAGTGAACATACCTGGATTGTCATATTTTACCGGTAAGCTCTTTGTGATCAAAGCTGAGACATTCTTACTTACCACTACGCGTTCACTCTTCTTCGTCTTCCTCTTGTTGGTGCATAATCCTTTTAGGAACTTGGCGTACCTCGGTATTTGCTTGATTGCATCCAACAGAGGGATATTGATCTCTACCTTCTTGAATGTGTTGAGAAACTCCTCCTCATAGGTTTCCTTGGGTGGTCTCGCTAACCTGCTAGGAAAAAGAGCCTTAGGCACATAAACTCTAGTACATGTAGGATCGAAATTTACCCCTTTCCACCGTGGTTCGGGGTTTTCCACCACTGGCTCGTTGTGGCCATGATCAACTTCCATTGGTGGGGTACTCATGGGAAGCTCTTTCCCACTTCTTAAGGTGATGGCACTCGCGTTTTCTACTTTCTGATTTTCCATCCTATTTACCTTCTCGGTCATATGAGACATTTCCTTGGCCAAATCTTGCACCATAGTCCCAACGATATCGAACTTGTCCAAGGTATCTTGCTGTAATTTGGAGGTTATTGTGAGGAGAGCTTGACACATGTCCTGAACAGATCTACCTGAAACAGAAGATCGAGCTTTTTGAAAACCATCCTTTAAAGCAAGATTAACATTACTTACCTCAAAAGTTGGACCTTAAGCTCGTCCACGTCCTTCGTAAGGCGAGCTTGCTCCTTTTCTCCATCTCCACTCCGCTCTAAGCTTCTACCCAAGTTGGAAATCAAAACTCTGGCTTCGGCGGGGTTTTTATCCATGAGACATCCTCCGCTGGCGACGTCAATTAATTGTCGGTTTTGCGGTAACATACCTTCGTAGAAATTCTGAATGAGTTGTTGGTCAACTATTTGGTGATTGGGACAATCCTCGCACAACCGACCAAACCTCTCCCAACACTCGAGAATAGTCTCTCCCTCTCCTTGCTCAATTCTGTTTATCATTCTTCTGAGGGCGACGACCTTGGGTGGAGGAAAATACTCTCCCTATAGCTCGCTCCAAGTAGTAATGGACCCAGTCGGCAGGTAATACATCCAATATCTCGCCTTCTCCTTTAAGGTGAAAGGAAAGGCCCTAAGATTGAGTTGATCTTCAGTGATGTCGTCGGTTCTTACTGACGAACACACCATCTGAAATGCCTTGAGGTGTCTGATTGGATCTTCATCTGCGTTACCACAAAAAGAAGGTAATAAGTTAATCAGACTAGCTTTAAGTTCAAATTTACCTGTTGCTACCGGATACATAATACTCGATGAGTTCCGGCCTAGCTCAGGTGTTGCAAGTTGCCTCAAGGTCCTTTGTTGTTCATAAATACCCACGACCTCCATCTTTGCGCTTCTTTTGGATTTTCAAAGAATATATGCGCTCAAAAACTCAAAAAGGAACAGGTAAAATAATCAAGAAAAATAAATAAAACTGTACAAACAAGAGAATTTTTTTTTTTAAAACAACAAATTAAAATCAACCAAGCTTAATTAAATTTAATTCCCCGGCAACAGCGCCAATTTTGGTGGTTAACTTTTGTACGTTCACAAATTTCGGGTTGTCGAAGCCTGCCAAAATAATATTTATAAGCCGATTATACCGACTAACTTGTAGTTAGTGATAACCGGGTCGAACCACAGGAAATTAGCTTAATTCAAACTTGATTAATTCTAAGTTGCTAACGGTAAAAAGAGGGGAAGTTGGATTGTAAAAGGGAGCTCTAAACTGCTGTAGCTAACGGAAAATAAAGTTGTGAAGTGACAAATTTAAATGAGCATGCTTGACTTCAAAGAATGGGATTGATCACAATCGGCGTTCGGTTCATCGATAACTAAAGACATAGACACAACGCTTAAAACACGCAATTCGTTTGGTTATTTCTAACTTAAACGACCCAAAAATACAGTTAGAAAAGTGCAACTCTAAGTGTTCTTGCCCATTACCCAAATTAAAGTGATCAATCCTAAATTGATTAACGGACAGAGACGGGAACATTGCGACGAATTAACCCGGAGACTAAATCGATTTTTCCTCTTAGCAAAATCTAACATGAAGGTTAACTAATTTCTACCCCCAACTGTCACTTGGGATCAAACTAATTACCCATGTTCAGATTCGTGTTACCTAGCGATTGAGGCAATTATACGTCTTAATCTCTAACGATAAAGCATGCATAAGGACTCGGGCGTCACTCCTAATCAGTTACACAAGCTATTGAGATGAACTTCAAGGAAGAAGATGCAATAAGCAAGGCAATCTAATTCATACACAAATTGGGGCAAATCTCCCCTTAAACCAAATTGTTTACAATCCCAGACTAGAAATCAATCACTTACTTGTTTAGCTTTCCAGGGAGATGAAGAAGAGAGCCACAAATGGCTAAAAATGCCCAAATTCGAAAAGGGGGAGAAGAAGTGCCAAAAAAAGATAACCTAAAATCAGCAAAATGAGTATTTATACCCATTTTAGCGTCAGACCAGCGCCTAGGCGCCATAAGTGGGCGTCAAGGCGCTGCGGGCACGCGCGCGCGAAATCGGGACAGCGCCTGGGCGCTAACCTCTCGGGTCTGGAACGATGTCGGGCGCCTAGGCGCTGCGCGCTGGGTCTGGGAGGTTGTCTCAGCGCAAGGGCGTTGCGGGCCAGCACCTGGGCGTTGGGCCCTCTGGCCTGATGCTTCCGTTGGGCGCTGCCCTCTCGGGTTTTGGCCAAGTTCTCACCAATTTGCATCTCCAAGCTCTATTTGGCTACACTCTTTGACCCGAACACTTCTTGAAACTCCTAAAATGCCCGATTTAGCCCCGAAACTCATGAATGGACTTCTCGAGCTCTCTAACCGTGAAACACCTATAAGCAAGGTAAATTAACATAATTAAGCACGGTTTTCAGCAAGTATTAAAGACATAATAATAGCTCTATTTTAGAGCTATCACCTTGGCCACAACAACAGGGGCTTTGCCTTTTCTCCTGTTCCTCTTCTTCTTACGAATATTCCTACTACTCGTAGCAGTAGCTTCAGACTTACTCCCAGACCTAGCCCCCTTCAGGAATTTCTTCGAAGTGACTATATTAGCCTCATTCTCCTTTCCTTTAGAGGCATGCAAGGACTGATAAGTCTGAAGCTCATTCAGAAGAGTGGTCAAGTTGAATTCAATCTTATTCATGACCATATTAGATCTTAAATTCAGGAAGCTCTGCGGGAGAGATTCCAAGATGAAACTAACTTGACTCTTCTCATCGATCGCGACTCCGTTTACCACTGCCGCCATGAAGTGGACCATCATGTTAAGGACATGTTCCCTAACAGAGGTTCCTTCCTTTATTCGAGCATTATAAACGAATTTGAGGGCTTCATGACGAAGAGACGAGGATGGTTGTCCAAACATCTTTTGTAATGAAGACATGATTTCCTTAGGGGAAACCATAACCTCATGCCTCTTGGCCAAGACATTTTCCATGCTCGCCAAGATATAGACTCGGGCCTTATCATTAGCCCTAATCCAACGATCTTACGCCTCACGAACAGTTCGTGAAGCATTCGAGCCAGGAGCCGAAGGACAGTCATCCGTTAAGACAAATCTTAGGTCATCCAATACAAGAATCGTATTCAGATTGAATTTCCATGTTCTGTAATTCTCTCCAGTAAGTTTGTCGTTAGCTAATAACTGTACAAATGAGCTCGCCATGCTGAAAAAGAATGTAAACCTATTAGTGAAACGGTTTTAACCTATTTAAACCAATTAAAAAAAAACTTTAACAGTAAATAAAGTACCCAAACTCTTTATTTACTAGCTACGATACTTTAATAAGTCAGAATGGTCGCTGCCGTAGGGTCAGTCGAGCACTCTTTTACTAAATCAAGACAATCTTGACTAAACGCTAATGCCAGAATAACTCATATTCCATTAGCATCTTAGTTATCGTTTTTGGTCAGGATTCACTAACACCTTAGCAAATCCCGTAAGTGTGACCCCTCACTTTTAGAATTCACAGGACGACCCCAACAGTGCAACCGTAGGAAATGTCAGAGTTGGGAATGACCCTGTGTTTCTCTATCCATAAATGGTGACTGAGGTGTTCGATCTCCCATGCCCCGCCCTCCGTAGGGATCGATTCCTCTAGGGGCCACCTTGCAGGCGAAACATGGGAATCTCACGGTTCAATCCAATGGAGGAGACAACAGGAAGCACTGACGCACTTCCTTCTCCCACTTACTATAGACACTTACTCCATTCACCTTGTTATTGAAAGTTGCAAACACCGCCCTTCTGAGGATTGCCCTATTGACAATACACAGCCGAACAAAATTCTCACGTTGTGAACTTTAGGGAGTGCGTAGCAGGAGAGGGATATATCACATATTCTTTCTCTACACATCTACTAAGCATCGTAAGACGATGTTTAGGGTAAATACTCCAGGTTTTATCCAGCTAAGAATATAAAACCTAAAGTCTAGGCAAACTATTTACCTGAGATGTCTAGGTTATTAACAGATTTAATTAACCTCACACCTCTCTCGCACGCTCATAAAGCCTGGTTAACTTTACTCAAGTACCGGTTTCCCCAGGTAGGAGGTGATCCGTCAATTCATTTTCCTCCAACCTTAGACAATAGTTCTCCGGGTGAGTTTCTCATAACCTTAGCATTTACGAGATAACGACCTATTCATCTAATGAACCAGATCATCTCATTAACCCTAAGGGGGCGTTTGGGGCGCAGGGTGGGTTATTATAGTTGGTGGGTTAAAATAGTTCGTGGGTTATAATAGTCTGTGTTTGGGGTGCAGAGTTGTATAGTGTGGGTTTAGTAAGTCTGTGTTTGGGGTGCAGAGTTGTATAGTGTGGGTTTAGTAAGTCTGTATTTGGGGTGCAGAGTTGTTTAGTATGGGTTTAGGAAGTCTGGGTTTAGGAAGTCTGTGTTTGGGAGGCCGTTTTCTTTAACATGGAGTTCTGAAGTATGTGTTTAAGGTAGTTTTTTTTTTTTTTTTACAACTTTTTTTGGTTGTATTGTATAGCAAAGTACATTATAATAATTTCTTAAAAATAAAAAGAATAAATATTTTTTAGGGTGTACCATAGATACCTAATTAGAAACTTGACGAAATTAAATCATTTAAATCATAATTGTAAAAAAAACAATTAAGGTTCATTACAAAACTCACGAAATTAAATAAGAGAGAGAGGAGCGTTCAAGAATCATGTTTGCTCAGAAGGAAACTGCAATATTCCAGTTTCAACTCCACTGGGACAGATAAGAAACTTTCAGTCTCTAGGGCATTTGTGAAGATGATATTCATAAGACGCACTATCTTCGCGTTATCCAAATCGGGAACCTTATAGAGTTCGTCCACAACTTTTTGTCGTTGCTCTATGCCCGTTGCACGAGTTTCTTTCTGCCAGTCAGCAATCTTCTCAAGGTTAGCGGCTTGCATGTCCATCGCTTTTCGTACCACATCCACCATTTCTATTTCAGGGCGCTTCCTCTTACTCCCCTGAGGAGAAGTCCCTGCTGTTGCGTGTCGACTTGTGGGTGTCTCTTGCATGTCATCACGAGACATGTCCACTCCACCCGCAAACAACCCAGGTGTTGGGATGTAGTACTCTTGGGATCCGCTCAGGTGCACTTCCTCGTGCACTTGGTCTGCTACATTCGATGCCATATCCGCCGGAGTCTCGGCCCCTGCCCCGGTAGCGCGGTCCTTCCCAAAAATAATGGGGAACTCATCAAAGTAGGGGAACGGTTTGTTTCGAAGCCCCCTTGCAGCAGGATGACTCTACATGAACATGTAAACAAATGTTAGACAATGGAAAGTATAAAGAAAAGCGTGGCTTTAGAAACCTACCTTTACCCAGTCTTCAAAAACTTCCTTCTCCGCCTCGATACACTTCAATTCATCATTCCACCCAAACCCGTTGCAAGATGGTCCTAACATCTCTGCAATTGCACTATACTGTTTCTTCAAGTTTCGAACCCTGCACTCAATTGTGGGGTTGCCTTTAATTTGAGATCCGGGAATCCTCTCTCGCATCATATGCTCCAGCTTCGTCAGGTATCAGGGACGAAAGGTATCGTTATCTGATTTCCAGCCGTTCGTCTGGACTAGCGTCAGAAGGCATTCGACCAATTTGGTCTGCTCATGGTTGGTCCATGTATGCTTCGTAGCTCTAGACATTATGCTGTATACATGCATACGTTTAATGAGATTAACATTTTGTTGTAATATGTTTCTTTAGGTTCTATTGCAAATAAACTACAAACGTTGGTAAATGACATGAACAAAAAGTTTGAATTCAAATGTTGCATACTTCATACATGTAAATTAAGGGTGTAGATGTAACGTGGTTGATGTATTTAAAAAAAGAAAAAAAAAATGCATCACTGATTACGGAACTGCCAGTCAGAAAACTTTTCTTGAGCCAACCAATCCCTCCATTGACTCCATTCGTTTGAAGTCTCAATGAAATTGATATTATCTTCATTCATCGAAGTTCCATACGAGTCCACCTCATCGAACTCATCAAACGATGTCGTTTCACCCATCTCCCTACTAATAAGGATGTGAAGGATGCAACATGTCGTAATGATCCGACATTGGATTTCCACCGGGTAGTATGATTTACCTCAGAGAATGGCCCATCTACCCTTCAGAAAACCAAATGCCCTTTCGATCACGTTCCGTGCAGAGGAATGCTTCATGTTAAAGAATTCTCTAGGAGTAGTCGGTGGATTCCCTCCACCACGCCACTCGGACAGATGGTATCGTTCTCGTCTATACGGTGCTAGAAAGCCTTCAGCATTAGGGTAGCCGGCATCGCAAAGATAATAATATCCTGTACAATGCAACATCTTTGACAATGTCAACTTACAGCATCGTTGTTAATAAAGTAATAAAGAGATGTCCACGACTTACCCTTCGGTACTTTGAGTCCGTTCGGTCTTGATATCGCATCCCTAAGTATTCGTGAATCAGCTGCAGACCCTTCCCACCCTGGGAGGACAAATATAAATTCCCCGTTTTGAGCGCAAACAGCAAGCACGTTGGTTGCAATGTCACCCTTCCTCGTCCTATACCTTGGGCGATCAGTAGCGAAAACATTAATCTTGATGTAGGTGCCATCTAATGCACCTAGACAATTCTGTGTTCGCACCATATAGGGGAATCTCATTTAGGTATCTAACGTATCGAGGTCAACGTTAAGTAACGGTTGGTGGGAAAAATATACCTCAAACATTTTCCATCGTTCATCAGTATAGGAGCTTGTGATCGGTTCCGGTTTCTTCAAGAGGACATCATGTAGTCGCAATATTGCGTTTAAGACAAAGTTGAAATGCCTAGATACGGTCTCACCGGACCTGACGAATAGTCTACGAATTACTCGGTTCTTAACGTCGTGTGCTAAGATGTGCAAGAACATAGCGACCATCTCTTCCACATCTACGACCTCTGTTCCGACCAAACCGCCCGTTGTTTTAAGCAAGTTGCATAGTACGTCAAAACAACTTTGATCCATCCTCGTACTCTCGCGACAACATACGTCAGACTCCCGTATGAGTCGTAAAAATGTTAATTGTCTAATGTGCTTTCTAAGGTACGGTGATTGATATTATATTCTCCTATGGTCGTTCATATATTGTGATATCAAAATAATTAACTGCTCTTGAGATGCATTGAACGCTCTAAGGATGGCAACTAGTTCCCGAGGGTCCATATTGAAATTTAAATCTTTTGTCCCTAATTGAAACCTTAAAAATTAAAAGTTAATTGTATTCGTAGTAAGCAAATGTTTGAAGATTATAAAAACTAAGCAAATGTTTCTACATATTTGAATTTTATAGTACTAAGCAACGTTATGAATCTCAATTTGGACGTTATGAATCTCAAATTTCATAGTTTTAAAAAAATGTTACATTTGAAAACATGTTTTAAAAAAATAGTTCTTTCTTTTTAAACTTAATTGTTGCCTTAACTTTTGTATTTTTTTGGATTTTATAAATTATGTAAATAATTTTAAAAGTTGCATTTTTTTTTTTTTGCATTTAAAACAGTAGGTTAAAAGTTGCATTTATGTGAATAAATTGAAAAGTTGTATTTTTTTTTTTTGCATTTAAAACAGTAGGTTCAAAGTTGCATTTGTGTGAATAATTTGAAAAATTGCATTTTTTTTTGGCATTTAAAACAGTAGGTTCAAAATTGCATTTGTGTGAATAATTTGAAAAGTTGTATTTTTTTTTTTTGCATTTAAAACAGTAGGTTCAAAGTTGCATTTGTGTAAATAATTTGAAAAGTTGCATTTTTTTTTTTTTTGCATTTAAAACAGTAGGTTCAAAGTTGCATTTGTGTGAATAATTTGAAAAATTGCATCTTTTTTTTTTACATTTAAAACAGTAGGTTCAAAATTGCATTTGTGTGAATAATTTGAAAAAGTTGCATTTTTTTTGTGCATTTAAAACAGTAGGTTAAAATTTACATTTATGTGAATAATTTTAAAAGTTGCATTATGTGAATAATTTTAAAAGTTGCAAATACATTTTTTTTGGCATTTAAAACAGTAGCTTAGGAAAAAAAATTGGTTAAGGTTTATAAAAGTTAGAATTTTAAATAAATCCATACATAAATAAACAAATACAAGAAATTGATAACCAACATAAAAATAAACAAATACATGAAATAAATAACCAACATTCACGAACTTATATTAAACAAGTTAATTTCGAAATTATTATTCACGAACTATCAAATGCTATAGGTAGCATTCTAAATAAATCCATACATAAATAAACCAAAACAAAAAAAAATTACAAACTATTATTACACATTCACTCAAACAGAAATAAAATACAAAAAAAACAATGTTTAAAATAACGAACCTCGAACTAAGGAAGATATTTGATCTACTTTAGACCCTGTGAATAATGCACAAAAGTGAAGTGAGAATAAGTTAACATTCATTCATATAAATGGAATAGTGTGAAAAAAAATAAAACAACAAAGAAGATGCTAACCTTAGGAAGAAGTGGGAGAGGGAAAGCGGAGAGAAGAGTGTTGGGGTGAGGTACTTCTGAATTTTGACTTCTTTATAAAGAAGGCATGAAGGGTGGTAGGTGAGAATTGTTATTGGTGCACTTATGATAATAAGTGCACCTAACAATATTACTATTCACATCAGTCATCAACAATGAACAATATGAAGAAAAAGAAGGTGAGAAAAGACATGTGTAGTTATGAGAAAAGATAAAATAATAACAATCAACAATATGAAGAAAAAGAAGGTGAGAAAAGACATGTGTAGTTATGGGAAAAGATAAAATAATATTTTTAAAAAAAATGGATAGCCTCAGAGTTGTGAAATTAAAATGTGGGAAACATTTGAATTTCAAATAAAACTAAAACTATGACTTATGCATTCAATAGAAGACAAAGAATGTAGATATGGAAGTGACAAGTGAGAGGACATATCATTAACTTCATTACATTGTAACCTATCACTTTGAAATCATACTTGAATTGCAAACCAAAAGAGAAATATCAAAACAAAAGAGAATTATGAAGACAAAGAGAATGGTGAGTGATATTATGAAGAACAAGTGAGACTATACATCTCATTAAATTCATGAATAGACAAAGTGGATGATTATTCATAATGACTTATGCAATGAAAAGAGAAGAGTCCGTGTGTAGATATGGAGCAAAAAACAGAATTGAATGGAATTGAATTCCAAAACAAAAGAGAAGTGTGAAAACAATAGACAAGTATGAAGTGAAAGTGGATGGTCGTGGTATTATGAAGGACAATTGAGACTAAACATGGACATAAGTTCATTTAATTTATCACAATGTAGACATGTCAAAATTTGGACTAAACAGAATATCAAAGCAAACAGAACACCAACAGAAATAAGTATAGCCTCAGGGATTGAAATTCAATCAAATGTATTGAATTTCAAATAATGAAATGACTAAAAAAAATAAAAGCAAACAGAAGACCAACAGAAATAAGTATAAATGAATCAGCCTCAGGGATTGAAATTGAATCAAATGTATTCAATTTCAAATAATGAAATGACCAAAAAAAATCAAAGCAAACAGAAGACCAACAGAAATAAGTATAAATGAATCAGCCTTAGGGATTGAAATTCAATCAAATGTATTGAATTTCAAATAATAAAATGACTAAAAAAAATCAAAGCAAACAGAAGACCAACAGAAATAAGTATAAATGAATCAGCCTAAGAGATTGAAATTCAATCAAATGTTTTGAATTTCAAATAATGAAATGACTAAAAAAAATCAAAGCAAACAGAAGACCAACAGAAATAAGTATAAATGAATCAGCCTCAGGGATTGAAATTCAATCAAATGTTTTGAATGTTAAATAATGAAATGACTAAAAAATATGAAAGCAAACAGAACACCAACAGAAATAAGTATAAATGAATCAGCCTCAGGAATTGAAATTCAATCAAATGTATTGAATTTCAAATAATGAAATGACTAAAAGAAATCAAAGCAAACAGAAGACCAAACATAACTAAGTATAAATCAACGAGCCTCAGAGAGAAAGAAAAGTGATCCAATAACATTTTCGGTTCAAAATCAACTCAATTCAAATGAAATGAAATGGGTACCAACAGAAAAACATAAACAAGAATCACAACAACTGCACCAGAAAATCAAGCAAATTCAAAATTGAACGAATCCAAAAAAATATACTGTATCAGATAAAGAAAAAGAAAGAAGAAGAAGACATGCATACTTATCATCGGCTGAAAAAAGAAAAAAGAAGAAGACATGCATACTCATCATCGACTGAAAAAGAAAAAAGAAGAAGACATGCATACTCATCATCGGCTGAAAAAGAAAAAAGAAGAAGACATGCATACTCATCATCGACTGAAAAAGAAAAAAGAAAACATGCATACTCATCATCGGCTGAAAAAGAAAGAAGAAGAAGACATGCATACTCATCATCGGCTAAAAAAAAAAAGAAAAAGAACACATGCATGTACTCATCATCGGCTAGAACACTCACCTTTGAAGACCTCCCCCACCGAGCTCTTCAAAATCGGTCCAGCATCCCCTACCTACCATTAAAACATGCAGCCTCACAGACCCCCAAGCAACGGCGGCAAAGGGGGACCGATCCCTTCTCGGAGCGGCAAGGGATCCCAAAGGTTTCCAGATCTGTTTAAAAAACAGATGTGGAAACCCTAAAATTCGTGGATCTGAGAAATATAAAAAACCAGATGAAATCGAATGAAATCAGTAGATCTGAGGAAGAGAGAGATATGAAATGAACTTACATAAGAGAGAGGTGAAATCGTCTGAAGAAGACGGAGTTCGGAGGGAGATAAAAAAACTCGTTTGCGAACGAAAGAGAGAGATCTCATCTCTCAAACGCCAAACACATAAACCAAACCAAGGTAAAGCCAACTCGTCTTCTTCAGACGAAAGAGGAAGGTGAAATCGTCTTTAGAAGACGAAGTTCAGAGAGAGAGAAATTCGACTGCAAAATGAATGAAGGAAGAGAACCCCAAACGCTAGAATATCAGAGAGAGAGAGAGATAATTTCGTCTGCATATTCAATGAAGGAAGAGAACCCCAAGCGGCAAAAGATCAGAGAAGAGAGACAGAATTTCGGCTGTCAAATGAATGAAGGAAGAGAACCCCAAGAGGAAAGTAAATGGGTGACGATTCCAAGGTAACCCACTGATATCTACAGTGGGTTACACTATTTATAACCCGGGGTTATAATAACCCCCGTCCCCGGTTTCCCCAACTATCGCCCCAAACATCGGGTGGGCTTAAATAGCCCACCCAACTCTACCCGACCCGGAGGCTCAAACAGCCCCTAAATGAACATGCTCTTTTCTTTGGTATAGATTTTAAAAGTCGAAGTCATTTTTACAACGCTTGCAAAAGCAGACTTTCTATAACAACCATCTATATGCTTCTCAAACATACAATCGCTAAGGCATGACAAGTTGAATATTTAAATTCATAATCAATATAACACTTATATCTATTATGCTCTTAAACATACAACTCCTAATTCATAAATTAATATAACACTTATATCATTTTTTATGAATTAAGCATGCAACCTATACATTATAACATACCATATGCATAAAACTAATGTTGTATGTTCAATTTTATAATTAATATAACACTTATATCAATTATTATATTAGATTCATGAATTAATATAACTTTTATATTAATACTCATGAATTCACAAATATGCATATTATATATTATAACACTTATAACATATTTTCAATGCATGGAGCATACTTTCTACGGTGAGATTTTAAATCTATATGGCATACGTTATGCACATACAAACATGAATTTTAATTAAAACATACATTCACAATGCATAATTAATTAAACACACTAAAGTGGATCGATTTTGGCATTTAGCAAGCAATAACTATTTTATTACAAGCTTGATAAACAAGTTAAATCTTGAGCGGACTTCGAACTCTTCGTTCCGCCTTTGACAAGCTTGCTCCCCCGAACGCTTCAGCCAATTTCTCTTTGAGCATCTCTTTGTACCGCCAAAAACGAGTTTGAACATGCACCAAACATTTCGACGAGCTCAAAACTCGAGCTTCTTTCACAAAGAAACCTATATGGACTCTAATGACTCTAAAGATACATACGCTTCAGCAAACATTAAAGCCCATACATTCTCGGGCAATTAAAAATTATGAAATTCAGAAGAAACGATGCCAAAATCGATTTTCACTTTAGACGTCCATTTAGAAACAATTTCTAAAATAAAATACCCACCAAGCTTAAATTGATGCAAATTGAGTTAATCACAAAATCGCTCTGATACCAATTGATGGAACGATATACGCAGCGGAAGCGATTTTGGATCGATGATACTCTAATCTCATCCATTTAACAAATACTAGACATGCTCTTACAACGGAAATAAAGAAAAATAGAAAACATACCCTTGAAGTTCTACTTTTCTTCGTGTTCCGCAGACCGTTCCTCGTCACGATCTCTTTGAACTTTTTCTCCCGAACGCGCCGAGGACCACCTCCAATAGTCCCGCTATCCTCAGCGTCATGCAAGGGAGTTGTGGGACTCCATTCAAAGAGAAAAAGAAAGAGAAAACACCTTGGAAAAAGTTTAATGAACTTTGGTTTTTAAGAAAAAAAAATGAACTTTAGTTTTTTTTTTAAACTGAAGAGAGAAAAAAATAAAGCACAAAACTAAAATTCATCCATCATCCAAAACCAAAGCTCAACAACGAAGTGGTTGAAGAAGAAGAAAAAATGAAAATCCAATTTTCAACATCCTCCTTTTTCAGCCTTTTGTTAATGAAATCTTAACAAAAACAAAAAGAGTGAAGATTAGTCATTGTCCATGTGTACTCATGCAAGTATGTCCATTATATATATATATATATATATATATATATATATATATATATATATATATATATTATTTTAATTAATTAAACTTTTTAATTAATTAATACTATTTAATTCAATATCAAATATTAATTAAATAATATGACTAATCCCGGTTTTCCGAAAACTGACTTTTTGTACATGAATTCTATTCATGTTTTAAACCATTCTCATATTTAAATCGTATTTAAATATGTCCATCATTCTTCCATAAAAGGAATTTGAACAATTGAAATTCTTTTTCTTTTCCTTTTCTCTTATATTGTTGCACGACGTTATCCAAGCTAGCCAGGAGAACCTAAATGACCTATAGATCATGAGCTCCAACGATACGAGATTATTCGGTCAAAACTCTTTTAACCTGAATCAATCAACTTTCGTTAAGTCCGGGAGACTCCACTATAGTCCGAGGGTTGCACTCTCCTCACTGTAGATATATTATGTCCTCTTGATATAACCATCATGGGAAAGTCCACCATTCACAGGTTGTTCGTAATCACAGCCGGGTTATTTAAACCGTTTAACCCCTGCATTACTTTTTATTCCTTAAGTACCACTGACACATCTAATGAACAATTGATCAGTGGTCCAACCAACAAATCAGGAACCCTCTCTAACGAGGAAAGGGTAGGCGCCTATTGTTCAAGCCCCGGAGTCAGCTATTAAGGGAACAACCTATCTATTAACCCTGAATAGCGAGTTAGAAGTGTACTCCATCTTACTACACTATGTCCTCAGCTACCTTTTGGACTTTATCTTTGAGATGGTAGGCTTATTGAGCGGACATTCTGCCACTCTCACCCATACAAGTCTAAGGATACTGTCTAATAAGCAGGAGTTCATAGTAAGCTCAGGATTAAGATCGAGTTACCTAGGCCATCAGGTGAAATAGTCGGTCTCTTCAGTAAACAACGTTATAAAGAGAGAGCGACTTTTCGTGGTTCAGTCTTACGCAAACTCATCGCGTAGGACACCCCCGCTCGCACATCTCGATGTGAAATGACTCGGATTACATCGTTTTGTACAATACAAAACGGGCCGCATCCAATAGTGTTACCAAGATACCCAGCCTTATCCATATACTATAGACCGTTTTGACTGTGTACTTGAGCTTGACCCACATTCATGTCATACATGAAACTCAAGTACTCATGATCGACAAGGGTGTTGGTCATTGGTATAGACTAATGCAAACACGTTTCACTTTATTCCAGCAAACACCTTTACTGGATAAAACTTAATAACTCATTATTACTAAATAGATAATTTACAAACATAACTTTTTACAAACCACGAGTTTTAGGACATTAAACCCAACAAATTATTTTATTGCTTCATAAGAAACAATATTAACTTGTATATCAAGCTCTACCACCTAAGGTAACACATAGATTTCCATAAATCTTTGTCAAAGCAAGCGCATCTCGTAAAGATTAAATCTTTAACTCCATACACAAAATTATAATTTCTCATTTTATCCATAGATATTTTGAAAAAAGTTTTTAATTTTCCGCGCAATGGTCATACCATTGGGCTAACTAATATAAACTAACTAATTTTACTGTCAAATGTCATGTCTCATGTGTATATTAGATTCTCTCCCACTCAAACGTAGATAGTCAATCTTATGTTCTCAACATTTTGAAATGTCCGAGGACACTTTTCTTTAGACAAGATAAACTTCATGTAAGAATGATACATTATCATTTTTGAAGTAGTACATCATATACTTGACAACAATTTTGTCAATATAAGATGTGTGAGACATAGATAACATTTTGTCCTCGAAATCTCTATTTTTAGGACATACCCAGTAATTTAAATCATTCAATTGGAATTGGTTAGGTAGTCAACAATTTATGTTAGATTAAAATATTACATCATTCACAATGAGTAGTAAGCCATCCACATAAAATATGAGAAAACTTCACTAAGTAATTAATGATTTTATTGTCTATACAATATCATTAATATTTATTCAAAGTCATAGTTTTTTATACTTTTATCAAACCTTACATTAAAAAATCTAATGATCAAATTCATTTCATAAATGAACATTTACTGTTTGCAAACATTTTGCTTTTGATTTTTGAAAGTGAACTCATGTAATTGATTTGTAAATACATTCTTTAAGATTTCTTTTCAGAAAAGATTTCTTTTCATAAAAGATTTCTTAAACTTTCAGTTGCATATTTCATATGCAACTATGAATTAGGGAATGCTTATAAACTCTATTATGGCAACAAATGAGAAATATCACTTATGGTTTACTTTCTCCCACAATATTTATCATTAGTCTTATTTTGAAGGCGTGTACCTTCTTATTTACAAATCTTTTACTTTTGTAGATATATTCAAAACCTATGAGTTTTACCCCATCACGAATATCTATAAGTTCTAGATAAAGATGAGTACATATACTCTATCTTGAGATTTATGACTTTGGTATACTAATCTTTTTCATTGACCATCATTTCTACTTTGAGGTTAAGAAGCCCTACATTTTGTCATCCAATTCGACAACTTAGGCTTCATATAAGCTCTTGTAACAGTCGGGTCATCTCATAACTCTCCCACTACGATGAGGCTTATCCAATTCATGTCTAGGATCCATTTGACTATCAAATGTAATTAAATTGTTAACAACTTTTGTTAACTATTTTGTGGCTTCACTTGGAACTAACTTATCAACACTATTGAACATATTCAAGTTTCAGCATGTATACTTCAAATTTCCAAAACCCGAAGGGTTGTAAACTAACTTTACTACTCTTCTATAATCCCAAAATTGTCTCGTAGACACATTTTAGAGAAAATCATGTTCACTATACAATCTCTATTGTATATCTTAACAAGAGTATGATAATGACGTGTAATTCTTTATTGTTTTGACCATGTCTAACAATGTCTTGTTTCTCCTCTTACAACACAATTTCACACAATTGTACTTTGTGCTAGAGTTGAGATAAAATCTCACTTTCTATCAATTAGTCTTAGTACATAAGGTTCCTGTACTTTTCACTGTGATCTGATTATAGTGTCTTGATAGATTTACCTAATTGACCTTCAACTTGAGTCTTATATTTCTTGAACTTTTCAAAATATTCAGACTTATGATGCATTAGGTTACGATACTTGTTCCTTGTGTAACGACCCGTAATTTTAGATTAATCACAAGCGCGTTATTATAACTAACCCTTAAGTTTATTTGAAATAAAAGGAATGCGCTCCGAAAAATTCGGCAGCACAACGACGTAACCTCAATAACTACCCAATTATGTAACACCTGAAACGCAGAAAAACTCAACAAAACCCCGCCATATCAGGTAAAGAAAGACACCATCTAGCCCAACAACGCTCTCAGTCAGAAAAATAAATATAAAACCCTTCAGGTCGAAATCCTAAAAGACAACTCAAGTCTAACTACAAAACATACAACCTTATTAACTTTATAAGACCAATGTTGAACTCTAAAACGAACTGAAACAAGAAGAGGATAATAACTTTAGCCCGTATACAACCTTTAGCCTTAAGACAACTACTAGAAATAACACAGAAAGACTGAAACCAGCGGAAGCAACTTCATAAATAAGTAACACTTGACTAACTATAAATACATAAAAGATATTCAGCTAATGGTCTCTTTTTCTCACGTCTCCTCGTCAGCATCACCAAGCTCGTAGTAGTACTCATCACCTGCAAAAATTGCATAATTTGTGGGAGTCAGTACATAACACGTACTGGTAAGTAGCTCCTACCTGAGGAGCCACAAAACAACAAACATACATGCATCACAACGATGTGCTTCTCACATCAAACACATCAACAATAATCATTTGAACATGCTCAATACATAAATAACAACTACATCATACATACACTCGTGTCATACATATCCATCAACTAACTTGAGTTCTAACAAGCTCTCTCAAAATACAACCGAGTTCTAACAACTTTATCCAGTTCTTCTCAAACTCCATTGAGTCCTCTCCGACTCAACCCTAGCTTCACAGGCTCTCTTAGACTCTATTGAGTTCCCTAAGTCCACTCTCGGACTCCACTGCGTAATCTCAACTCGTGGCCCTCACAAGCCCTCTGAGACTAACTCCTTCGAGTCACATCGACCCCTGACCATTTATACCCAGGGCCTCGACACTTCTCTACGGCGCTCAGCGTTCGACCCTTGACCATTTATACCCAAGGCCTCGAATTGTTGCATCGCCCCTTGACCATTTCTACCCAAGGCGCACCGATGACTTTGCAACGTGTTGGCCCTTCCCGCGGCGCCCAACACTTGCTTAAACCATGGTGACATATCACCCCTCGACCATTTGTACCCGAGGTGCACTGATATTCACCCTACTTCCCTTAGTGACTTACTACCCCTCGACCATTTGTACCCGAGGCGCACTAGTATTCACTGAACATTCTCTATAACCACAAGTTACACATTTTTCCTTAACACTAATCAACCGTCCGTGACATACTACCCCTCGACCATTTGTACCCGAGGCGCACTAGTATTCACTAAACACTCCCTGTAACTACAAGTTACACTCTTTTCTCACAGCCTCACTAGGCTACATAAATCCTACATCATGCAACTAGACCAAACTCGAAACCACCCAACATGAATATGTACAGCACACCCACAACACATTTATCATGTTGTCCAATCAACACATCATACACAAATAACTTCACCACAATGCAGCACACCCATCAATGATCGCATCATCAGATCAATATATTCAAAATCCCACTCAAATATACTAAGCACTCAGTAGTGCTAAGCCCTATCAAATAAACCATATTCAACAACACATATTGCTAAGCACTTATATGTGCTTAGTCTTAACAGAGAACATATATAACCAACAGCACACGATTATGCTAAGCACTCACATGTGCTTAGTCTTATCAAGGAATTCACAAACAACAACATATGGATTTCTAAGCACTCAGATGTACGTAGTCTTATCAAGAGATCATAAACTAAAACATATGTATTGCTAAGCACTCAGGTGTGCTTAGTCTTATCAGAGACACAACAACATACATGGTTCATATAACACATAATATAAAGCAATCAGTAAAGCATGCGTTCGCACATATAGCAAATATCAAACAGACTCCACAAGTAAGAACTACTTACTGAATAATCCTAAAATTTGTTCAGAAGATCCCTAAATCAGCCTTAAAAGCTCATTTGCACACTCCAGACTTGAGCTAAGTCCTAAAACAGTAATGTCTCAAGGTTAGAAGCTAAGCTACAACAATTCTATTGAGTTTGAAAGGGATTTAAGTGTGCTGGAACGTACCAAATTGCACCAAACCAACTCGAACGGTTGCTGGTTTGTGTTCGTCAGAGCCAAAACCTATAGAATTGAGGTCGTTAGGGAGTTGGTGAACCGAATTGAAAGTCTAAAGGACATGGGTTAGTACCGAACATTGTTGGAATGAAGTATATAATGTTGAATGCTTACCGAAACGTGTGGAAGAAACCACTGTCGCCGCTGATCCGTGGTGTTCAAGGTGGTTGCGAATGTCGAAGGGTCACCAAAATCGTCGGTCCAAACCACACGAGAAGTGAGTATTCAGATCCATGGTCGATCGGAATGGGAGGAGGGAGATCCGAGAAGGAAATTTACCGTTAAAGGTTGGCATCGCAAGGAGAAAGCCGCAAACGTCTTCGCACGAGCTGCTGCCGAGAAACGCCGAGGATTGCGTGGGTCGCTGCAACGACGTCGTTCGCCGTGGATCTGTAAATGCCGAAAATGGGAAAGCATCGCTCGTGGGTGTTTGAGTCGTCGTCGCTGAACGAGCGAGGGAACGCCATCGCGTTGTCGTCGCTGCCGAAGGATAACGCCGCGAGTCGTCGAGGTCGTCACGCCGTCGCCTGGTACGCCGTCGTCGCGGAGGAGCTGCAGATCTAGGGGTGTCGCTCGTCGTGGCCGATCTGCAAGCGAAGAAGGCGATGTGAATCGTCAAAGGGGAAGGACGCCATCGCTTGCGTCGTGGGTCTCATCGAAAGGCATCGGAGGAGATGAGGGGCTGGCCGAGATGGAGGTTTGGGCGCGCGGCTGTGTTGAAGACAAAGGAGAGGGAGAGATGGAGGTGTGCGGCTTCGTGAGGGAAAAATGGAGAAGATAAAAGATTTAGGGATTTTCTCTTTTGTTCTTATTTTCCCTTTATCTTTCCAATTAATCTAACAAACAAACTCTTTAATGACAACCACTAACAATTTCTATCATTTCCCAAATATTCTAGAAATTTAGTTAATCAAACTTGGGGACTAAACCCAACTTCTAATTTCATAAATTAGAATCCATAAACGAATAAATCCCTTTAATTTAACATTAAAGGGATAGAAGAGGTTAAATGCATATCTTACTCCAATTAATTTAACATTAACGGACCGAAGGAATTTAAAGGCATATTTTAACTTTAAAATAGCCTAATTTTGAAACGCGGGGCGTTACAGACTCCCCACCTTAAAACACTTTCGTCCTCGAAAGTAAGCTACTCGAAGAGCTCTAAATAATCGGCTTTAATATCGTAGAATGTTTACCAAGTTGCTTGTTTAACTTAATGTTCTTTATTCACACCTTTACCCTACATCCAAAAGTGTCCAAATTTGAAACGTGGGGATCTCCCCACCTTAAGAACTTTCGTCCTCTTGTTGGCATCGGCAATCTAAAACTCAAACGAGACGCCATTAGAAGTTTGAGAACCCAACGCACAAACATCAATTGTTGCCAACTCAAAGTTTGAACGAACAAACTCTCTTAGAAAACTTGGGATGCAGCTTCACTACCTCTCAGAGTCATCACACTTGCACGAGGTGTTTTCATCATGGTTCTCCGTTTCAATCCTGGATAAAGAATATGTCATCCATAATTACTTGTCATGAACGACTCCACTGAGATCCATGAACTAGCTGAAGCCTTTGTGAGTGCAAAAGACAACGTGGTAAACTCAATAATGTCCACACTTGGTCCTAAACACAAACCTCTTTTTGAAAACACTTGGCTCATTTAAGCTTGTCCAAAGCTTATTAACACGAAAGAAGGAATACTTGTTTTTCACTATTACCTTACTCAACTCCCAAAACAATCAAGACCCTAACGAACATTCCTTTTCATTAACGAACAATACTAGGCACCCCGAGGAATCACACAACGGCAGACAAACCCTTTGTCCAAAAGTCCTTTTGATTACAACTTAAGCTCCTCCAATTAAGTTGATGTCATTCTATAAAGTTTCTTGGATAACGACATTGTTCTAAAGTTTCTAATCCAAACAAGTGAATCGTTACTAACCACTATACTAAAACCCATTAAGCTCACTTATGCTTAAAAAATAAAACAATTACTTTAACCCATTTCCAAGAACATCTTTGACCAAGGGAATTTCTTGATTCCTTAAAGTCTTGGTTTCACTTGCTAGGAACTTAAAAGCTAACTTATTAACTTCCAAGATGCAAGGATCTAACCTTAACTTGGAATAAACAACCTACACCTACTAACACAAAACAAGCATAAAATCATAGCACAAGCTATCTAATCAACTATGGGAACATCCTAAGCCTACTAACAAGCAACAAACATAAAACAAGCACACCAGTAACTAACAACCTATATGGAACATCCTATGTCTAACAACTCAAAATTCAAGTCAACATGCAAAACACCACATAATTCAATAAAGCAAGTCAAACAATGCTCATTTAAAGCAACAAGCCAGGTAAATCGAATACTACAACAATCATATATCAAGATGAGGGTACATACCTGGTGATGGAGAGAGACCGAGAAAGACCATTAGCCTTAACCACTTAATTATCTACTTAACAAACTAGGATCTAGGTTAGTCTACAGGAACAACTCCGCTCTGATACCAACTGTAAGGACCCGTAATTTTAGATTAATCACAAGCGCGTTATTATAACTAACCCTTAAGTTTATTTGAAATAAAAGGAATGCGCTCCGAAAAATTCGGCAGCACAACGACGTAACCTCAATAACTACCCAATTATGTAACACCTGAAACGCAGAAAAACTCAACAAAACCCCGCCATATCAGGTAAAGAAAGACACCATCTAGCCCAACAACGCTCTCAGTCGGAAAAATAAATATAAAACCCTTCAGGTCGAAATCCTAAAAGACAACTCAAGTCTAACTACAAAACATACAACCTTATTAACTTTATAAGACCAATGTTGAACTCTAAAACGAACTGAAACAAGAAGAGGATAATAACTTTAGCCCGTATACAACCTTTAGCCTTAAGACAACTACTAGAAATAACACAGAAAGACTGAAACCAGCGGAAGCAACTTCATAAATAAGTAACACTTGACTAACTATAAATACATAAAAGATATTCAGCTAATGGTCTCTTTTTCTCACGTCTCCTCGTCAGCATCACCAAGCTCGTAGTAGTACTCATCACCTGCAAAAATTGCATAATTTGTGGGAGTCAGTACATAACACGTACTGGTAAGTAGCTCCTACCTGAGGAGCCACAAAACAACAAACATACATGCATCACAACGATGTGCTTCTCACATCAAACACATCAACAATAATCATTTGAACATGCTCAATACATAAATAACAACTACATCATACATACACTCGTGTCATACATATCCATCAACTAACTTGAGTTCTAACAAGCTCTCTCAAAATACAACCGAGTTCTAACAACTTTATCCAGTTCTTCTCAAACTCCATTGAGTCCTCTCCGACTCAACCCTAGCTTCACAGGCTCTCTTAGACTCTATTGAGTTCCCTAAGTCCACTCTCGGACTCCACTGCGTAATCTCAACTCAACTCAACTCGTGGCCCTCACAAGCCCTCTGAGACTAACTCCTTCGAGTCACATCGACCCCTGACCATTTATACCCAGGGCCTCGACACTTCTCTACGGCGCTCAGCGTTCGACCCTTGACCATTTATACCCAAGGCCTCGAATTGTTGCATCGCCCCTTGACCATTTCTACCCAAGGCGCACCGATGACTTTGCAACGTGTTGGCCCTTCCCGCGGCGCCCAACACTTGCTTAAACCATGGTGACATATCACCCCTCGACCATTTGTACCCGAGGTGCACTGATATTCACCCTACTTCCCTTAGTGACTTACTACCCCTCGACCATTTGTACCCGAGGCGCACTAGTATTCACTGAACATTCTCTATAACCACAAGTTACACATTTTTCCTTAACACTAATCAACCGTCCGTGACATACTACCCCTCGACCATTTGTACCCGAGGCGCACTAGTATTCACTAAACACTCCCTGTAACTACAAGTTACACTCTTTTCTCACAGCCTCACTAGGCTACATAAATCCTACATCATGCAACTAGACCAAACTCGAAACCACCCAACATGAATATGTACAGCACACCCACAACACATTTATCATGTTGTCCAATCAACACATCATACACAAATAACTTCACCACAATGCAGCACACCCATCAATGATCGCATCATCAGATCAATATATTCAAAATCCCACTCAAATATACTAAGCACTCAGTAGTGCTAAGCCCTATCAAATAAACCATATTCAACAACACATATTGCTAAGCACTTATATGTGTTTAGTCTTAACAGAAAACATATATAACCAACAGCACACGATTATGCTAAGCACTCACATGTGCTTAGTCTTATCAAGGAATTCACAAACAACAACATATGGATTTCTAAGCACTCAGATGTACGTAGTCTTATCAAGAGATCATAAACTAAAACATATGTATTGCTAAGCACTCAGGTGTGCTTAGTCTTATCAGAGACACAACAACATACATGGTTCATATAACACATAATATAAAGCAATCAGTAAAGCATGCGTTCGCACATATAGCAAATATCAAACAGACTCCACAAGTAAGAACTACTTACTGAATAATCCTAAAATTTGTTCAGAAGATCCCTAAATCAGCCTTAAAAGCTCATTTGCACACTCCAGACTTGAGCCAAGTCCTAAAACAGTAATGTCTCAAGGTTAGAAGCTAAGCTACAACAATTCTATTGAGTTTGAAAGGGATTTAAGTGTGCTGGAACGTACCAAATTGCACCAAACCAACTCGAACGGTTGCTGGTTTGTGTTCGTCAGAGCCAAAACCTATAGAATTGAGGTCGTTAGGGAGTTGGTGAACCGAATTGAAAGTCTAAAGGACATGGGTTAGTACCGAACATTGTTGGAATGAAGTATATAATGTTGAATGCTTACCGAAACGTGTGGAAGAAACCACTGTCGCCGCTGATCCGTGGTGTTCAAGGTGGTTGCGAATGTCGAAGGGTCAATTCGAAGGACAAGGCTCACGTGGGTCTTGCGAAGGGTCACCAAAATCGTCGGTCCAAACCACACGAGAAGTGAGTATTCAGATCCATGGTCGATCGGAATGGGAGGAGGGAGATCCGAGAAGGAAATTTACCGTTAAAGGTTGGCATCGCAAGGAGAAAGCCGCAAACGTCTTCGCACGAGCTGCTGCCGGGAAACGCCGAGGATTGCGTGGGTCGCTGCAACGACGTCGTTCGTCGTGGATCTGTAAATGCCGAAAATGGGAAAGCATCGCTCGTGGGTGTTTGAGTCGTCGTCGCTGAACGAGCGAGGGAACGCCATCGCGTTGTCGTCGCTGCCGAAGGATAACGCCGCGAGTCGTCGAGGTCGTCACGCCGTCGCCTGGTACGCCGTCGTCGCGGAGGAGCTGCAGATCTAGGGGCGTCGCTCGTCGTGGCCGATCTGCAAGCGAAGAAGGCGATGTGAATCGTCAAAGGGGAAGGACGCCATCGCTTGCGTCGTGGGTCTCATCGAAAGGCATCGGAGGAGATGAGGGGCTGGCCGAGATGGAGGTTTGGGCGCGCGGCTGTGTTGAAGACAAAGGAGAGGGAGAGATGGAGGTGTGCGGCTTCGTGAGGGAAAATGGAGAAGATAAAAGATTTAGGGATTTTCTCTTTTGTTCTTATTTTCCCTTTATCTTTCCAATTAATCTAACAAACAAACTCTTTAATGACAACCACTAACAATTTCTATCATTTCCCAAATGTTCTAGAAATTTAGTTAATCAAACTTGGAGACTAAACCCAACTTCTAATTTCATAAATTAGAATCCATAAACGAATAAATCCCTTTAATTTAACATTAAAGGGATAGAAGAGGTTAAATGCATATCTTACTCCAATTAATTTAACATTAACGGACCGAAGGAATTTAAAGGCATATTTTAACTTTAAAATAGCCTAATTTTGAAACGCGGGGCGTTACACCTTGAATAATCATCAGCTAGAGTGATGAAATATTCATCAGTGTTTTTTGGTCATCTTGCATAAAAGGCAAAATCTTAAGACATAAAATAATTAACTCTAACATTTAGAGAATCACCTCTTAGTATTCTTTTTTATTCAAATTTATCAGAATCAATCTTGAGTGCCAAAGACAAATATCATATTTAGGAGAATATAAATTGTCTTTACATTATGGACTCTATAATCATGAATATCTCAATGTGTAGTATTTTATATGTTAACAATTTAACACATACAAATTGTTCTTATTTTTCAACTGAACTTTTCAAACAATTTTGAAAATAAAAATTTTAGTACTAACATATTCATACTATATGAACCTTTTATTAGTAATGAAGTTAGAGAAATTTAATTTCTCCTATGGTACTAAAAATATCATATTCAACATTAAGTAACAATTGTTTCTTATGGTCATCTTAATGTCTCCTACTACATTAATTAAGATGAGTTTTCTGGTGCCAACATATACATCATTAAGTATTATTCAAGAATTACATATAAAATGTATTGAAGAACCAAATCTTGATTGTGGATTGATGGAGCGCCCATGGCACGCAGCGGAAGCGATTTTGGATCATGGACACTCTAATTTCATCAATTTAAACAAAACGGAAACATGCAAAAGCGATGAAAAAGAGAAGTTAGAACACATACCCTTGTCGTTCGTAATTCTCCAAAATCACCGCTTGAAACTCCTCACGAGCTCACCGAGCCTTCTCACGAAACCTTCGTGGACCACCCACGGTAGTCCCGCTATCCTCAGGCCGAGAAACGGAGTGGTGGGACTCCTTTAACAAGAGAAAAGAGGAAGAAGCTTCACTGAAGAAAATCAAATTTTCAACAGAAGCAAGAGGAAGAAGACGGAGTATTGATAGAGAGAGAATCAAATTCTCTCAAAAATCAAATCGTATACCCCTGCTCTTTTAAATTGAATCCAATTCAATTTTTTTTCAAAACTTCTTTTTTAAAACCTTCTTCTGTTCTCATCCTCAGCCCAAACGTATAGCATAACATATATATATATTTATACTTTAACATGTGTCTTGCATGCAGCAAGACACATGTATTTATATATATATATATATATATATATATATATATATATATAAATAATAATTATTATTATTAAAAATAATAATAATAATTTTATTTATTAAACATTTTAATAAATAAAATATATATATAATTATTAATTAAACTTTTTAATTAATAAATATTATTTAATTCAATATCAAATATTGATTAAATAATATAACTAAACTCGGTTTTTCAGAAAAAACCGACTTTTTTCACATGAATCTCATTCATGTTTCAGGCCGATGCCATATTTAAATCATATTTAAATATGTCTATCCTTCTTCCACAAACCCGAATTTGAACGATTCAAATTCTTTTCTTTTCTTTTATACTGTTTCACGGCTTTATCCGAGCTAGCCAGGAGAACCGTAAGGACCTACAGATCATGAGCTCCAACGATACGAGATTATCCGGTCAAAACTCTTTCAACCGAACTAACCAACATTCGTTAACCCCCGGAGACTCCACTAAAGTCCAAGGGCTGCACTCTCCTCACTGTAGATATATTGTGTCCTGTTGATATAACTATCATCAGTAAGTCGATCCTTCACAGGTTGTTCATAATTACAACGGGTCATATAAACCGTTTAACCCTTGTATTATATCTTGTTCCTTAAGTACCACTGACACCTCTAATGAACAATTGATTTGTGGTCCAACCATCAAATCAGATTCCTCCCTGATCAGGAGAGGATGGGCCCATTGTTCAAGACCTGGAGTCAGCACTAAAGGGAACAACCTTTCTACTAACCCTTAAAGCGGGCAGGAGTGAACTCCAATCTTGCTACAACTATGTCCCCAGCCACTTATTCAATCTTATCCCCAAGATGGTAGGCATATTGAGTCGGCAATCTGGCCACTCTCACCCGTACAAATCAAAGGATAAGGTTGAATAAACAGGAGTTCATAGTAAGCTCAGGATTGAGATCGAGTTACCTAAGTCATCACATGAAAAAATCGGTCTTTACAGTAAACGGTGTTATAAAGAAAGAGCGATTTTATTTCTTGGTTCGGTCTTGTGCAAACTCATTGCACAGGACGCCCTCACTCACATGTCTCTACATGAAACGATTCGAATCACATCGTTTTGTACTATACAAAGTGAGCCGCGTCCAATAGTGTCCCCAGGATAAGGTACCCAGCCTTATCCCTATACTATAGACCATTTTGGCTGTCTACTTGAACTTGATTCACATTCATGTCACACATGAAGTTCAAGTACTCATACTATCGCCAAGGGTGTTAGTTATTGGTATAGGTTAATACAAACACAATTCACTAAAATTCAATAACAACTTTATTGAAATATAATATTTATACATTCATTCAGTTTACAAACTACGAGTTTTAGGACATAAAACCCAACATGGATCTGAATCTACTATCTAAGTGACAAAACTTATTTCCCACCATTGTTTTTCTTATGAAGGTATTTCATAAATTCCTCTTCCTATGACTGTTTTTGCTAATTTAGAAAATATTCTCTTTTAGCTATAGTCAAATGGTTTATTTTCTTGGATTTTGATAATACTTAATTTTTTAGATTATTTAGATACATATCTAAATCTAGCTTTTATTGACTTCAACAATATTTCATATGTTGTTGTCATTTTCTTTATCTTCTTCAATTGACATCTAGCATATCAAATAGAAAAATTTATAAGCTATCTCGTTATCATGATTTATTAATCATGTGTTTCACGAACAATTCGATTAACATTGACATCAGGTTTCTGAGAACATTTCTCAATAAAGACAAATTAAAGAAAATTTACACTATCATTATAGTGTTCACATTATTTTTGTCAAGTGGTAATATTTTCTCAATTTGACAAATGAGTAACGAAAATAAAAAATTGAGAGAAATGACATAATATTGAAATATATAAAAAAATTATTTAATAACATGCAATCAATATTCATTTAATTTCAGCATAGAAAACAAACACTTTGATAAATGAATCATAAATCATTAATTTTTAATGCTATGATACTTTAGTGAGTTAGAACAAGTGCCGTCGTAGGATAGGTCAAATGCTCATTCACTAAACTGAGACAATCTCAACACTAAGTGTTATCCCAAAATAAATTTTATTTCTATAACATTTAACTTTTATTTCTATAACATTTAGTTACCATTAGTTTGGTCAAAAAAATCATTAACAGCATTAATGAGATCTTTGTAAGTGTAACCCATCATTTTAGATTCTATAATTTTATCCAACAAGTGTCGTCGTAGGGTAGGTCAAGTATTGGAAATAAAATTACAATTTTATCCTTCTCAGGAGATTCACCCTGATATTGACCCATGTAAACACCTTCCGTAGGGGGGGGCGGTCCAAAAGCCGCCTCGAGGCCCCACATGGATCTCACTTTGTGAACCAATGATAGAGACCATATGATATGTTGACACATTTCCTTCTCCCACTTACTATTTAAAATACTTTCTCAGGAGATTCACTCTGATATTGACTCATGCAAACACCTTCCGTAGGGAGGACGGTCCAAAGCCGCCACAAGGCCTCACGTGAATCTCACGTTGTGAATTTATGATAGAGACCGTAGGATTATCCTCACATATGTCTTTCTCCCACTAAGTATTTTGAAATAAGATTTTCTATTACTTAGACAAATTAGGTTAACCTCATTTATCTAAGTTTTTCAATCTACCCTTTCATAACTCTTATGTTGCTTAGATTGATTTTAATGTGAATTACCAAGTATATTAAACTATTTAAAACTAATCACATTATGAGTCTGCTTAATGAAATAAAATAAAATTTTACTAATTCAACCCCCAAGCCAGTTCCCAGGTAAGGTGTTCCTTTTCAGTCAACTTAAGTAGCTCACCCGAGTAACATTTCTTAGACAGGGTTCCCTTATAGTCAATTTTTATTTCAAATTCATTAATCTTTAATTAACTATTAATTACTAGATTAATGAACTTCAATTGATTTTAAGAAATATTTTTAATCCTATTAAAAACTAATTCACCTTATGGATAATCTTGAAATTTTAACAATTTAAACCCCTTAAAACAAAATTAAAAGATTATCGTATATTCTAATCTCATTAGAATAAAAGATAAACTAAATTCAAATATTTAAACTCTTTAAAAAATGATATAAAATATCTTTTAATTAAAGAGAGAAAAATTTTAATCTCATTAAGAAAAGATATCCCAATCTCATTAGAAACAAATATCCTAATCTTTATGTCAAACCGAGCATAGCTCAATTGGCATAGGGTTGTGCTGGTGACCAAAAGGTCATGGGTTCAATGCCCGCATTAATTAAACTACCGTTGCAAAAAAAAAAAAAAAAAAAAAAAAAAATCCTAATCTTTATTAGGAAAATATGAATTCCTAATATGTAAGAAATAGTATCCTAATTTAAAATTTCCAAATATAACAATTATATTGAAAGATATGGAAAATATAAACATATTAGGAAAAACATCTAATCAAATTATAAAAACATTTAATTACATGCAAGTCGATCCTTCACGAATTGTTCGTAAAAATATAAACATATTAGGAAAAGCATCTAATCAAGTTGTGTCCATGGATATAACCATTACATGCAAGTCGATCCTTCACGAGTTGTTCGTAATCTGAGTCAAAAGTCCGTTATACCCCTGTAATTACATCTTACACCTTAAAAACCACTAATTCTCTAATGAATAATATGTTTATGATCCAACCATAAATCAAGTCCCTCTCGGGCTAGTTGCACTTTCCCAATTAATCAGTTTCTAGTAATAATCAATCACCTTGTGCTTTGCTCGAACGCTACCAGTCTGTGAAAGTGCAACTAGAGGTGGAAGTCCACTTTCCCTTACGAGCAACCCTCTGTAGGGGTGTACAAAAAACCTGCAACCCAACCCAACCCAACCCAACCCAACTTTTCGGGTTGGGTTGGGTTTTGTTTTAATATGGGTTGGGTTGGGTTCCAAATTTAAAAACCGAATTTTCGGGTCGGTTCGCGGGTTGAACCAATTTTGGCTCGGTTCAACCCAAGCCGAACCGAATTACAATTTAAAAAAAAATTAAAAAAAAAATATATATACATAATTACAAATTAGGTTTATCAGTCTTCCTATTCTGCCGCCTCCTCAATCTCCCCCTATCTCCACCTATTTCTCTATCTCACGCAAGTCTGCTCGATCGTCGCTCGGCTGAGATTGGAGTCGCCATCGCCACTCGTCGTTCGCCACCGTCTTCGTCACTCGTCGCTCTCTCAGCCGATTATTTTCTATTTTATTATGAATATTTTCTATTTACATTATGTTTTTATTGCACATTTCGTTTTGTTCTTCATTTTAAAGTGAAATTATCATTTTTCCCTTTAGCTAGTTTTTGCATTTATTATTTAATTTTCAGTTATGAACCTTCGTTATTTCAATTTTGTCCTTTACTTATCATTTACATTATGTTTTTATTCCATTTTCGTTTTATTCTTAATTTTCAAGTGAAATTATCATTTTACCCTTTAACCAATTCTTGTACTTTTGAATTATTTATCAATGAAGTATTTTAGTTTATTTTTCATTATGAGCTAATTTGGCTAAGGGATTCAATTATGTGAATGCCCAGAAAGGATCTAGCTTGACAGCTGTAAATTACGGTTTTACCCTTATGCCTTGTGTGGTTCATCCATTACCGAATATATGCAAAAATGTTAGATTAATTTGATCACTTAATTTAGCATGAAATGTTAATGTCGATACTGGAACCTTCGGGATATTAACAGCTCTCGTAAAGGTGATATAGCAGAAAAACCTAGGAATAGAATTTCGTCGATTGTCCTTGATGATTGGGGCAAAAGACTATAGGACCAATAGATTGCATTATTGGACCAATAAGATTGCATGTTTAACCATCTAAGATTACATTATACACTGGACCATAGGTATAATGACTCAGACTTCTAAAGGTACTTGCAAAGAGACTGAATAAGAGGTGAATCCGGTCCAAAAGCACAAGTTACTATGTGGTGACTCTGTGGTCACAGGTTGTCAAGTAAACTCTACTTAGGGCTGAAGCATGATTGAATTCCCGTTTTTATTATTATTTTCAACCCAAAACCAACCAATCATTATCAATTTATTTTTGTTACCTTTCATTGCATTCGAAAAACAATTCTTTCTAAAAACTTAAGTCCACAACAATCTCTTGGGATTCGGTACTTGGAATATTTTCCAAATTATTACTTGTTTGACAGTGTATCCTTACATTTGACCATATCTTTCATTGCACGTTGTTGAACCAAATTACACACCCACATTTTGGACATCAATAGCGCACATTACGAGTTTTTTTAATATGGCCTACTTATTGCTAGTTTTAATGTTTAACCAACCATTTTTTACACATACACGCATACATACATACATACATACATATATATATATATATATACATACATATATATATATATATATTTTGTAGGAATCAAGCATTTAGAGCAAAATAATACTTTTAATGGGATACACACACATCATTTTCCTTCCTTCCGTCAAATTTCAAACTTTTCTCAACATTATTCTTCATATTATATGTCATATTCGTGAAAGAATTTAACTTGCCAAACTTTTCATACCACTGAACCCAGTGAAGTTTCAAGCAATTAAAGAAGGAGAAGGGTAAGGAAAGATATTAACTTGTGCTAAAAAGATACAAATTTTGTGCAATTCCAAACTTTAATATGTAAAATAAGATATGATCAGTTCTACAGAATTTCCCATTTGGGTTCAGTTCACACATACAAGACACAACACACAACCCAATCAGAATTTCATCAAATCCGCAACCAAACCAAGTGATATTTTCACTCTTAGCAAAATGGAACGTCATTAAAAGGATATCCCCAGAACCTAGCTAAAAATCATACATCTTGCTCCCTAACCGTGTCAATTTTTGGCTTTACTAACTGCACTACTTTTACTCCCTTCTTCTACAATCATCTTTCTTCCAACATTCACAACCACGCTGTACAAAATCATTAAAAAAAAAAATCACTCCTATATACAACAACCACAATACCACTACTTAATAATACAATTACCTTCTAAGGAAAAGAAGAAAAAACCCATCTCAGACTTGCTGGTTTAAAGACTTGATGAGGATGTTTCTTGTCTTGGTTCCCTTAAATACCCAAGAAGCGTTTCTGCCTGCAAACATTAACAAATTGTCATCAACAAAGTGTTATTTTCATATAATCAAGAAAGAAGAATTTCCCAATTAATCAGTTTCAAGTAATAATCAATCACCTTGTGCTTTGCTCGAACGCTACCAGTCTGTGAAAGTGCAACTAGAGGTGGAATTCCACTTTCCCTTACGAGCAACCCTCTGTAGGGGTGTACAAAAAACCCGCAACCCACCAAACCCAACCCAACCCAACCCAACTTTTCGGGTTGGGTTGGGTTTTGTTTTAATATGGGTTGGGTTGGGTTCCAAATTTAAAAAACCGAATTTTCGGGTCGGTTCGCGGGTTGAACCAATTTTGGCTCGGTTCAACCCAAACCGAACCGAATTACAATTTAAAAAAAAAAATTAAAAAAAATATATATATACATAATTACAAATTAGGTTTATCAGTCTTCCTATTCTGCCGCCTCCTCAATCTCCCCCTATCTCCACCTATTTCTCTATCTCACACAAATCTGCTCGATCGTCGCTCGGCAGAGATTGGAGTCGCCATCGCCACTCGCCGTTCGCCACCGTCTTCGTCACTCGTCGCTCTCTCAGCCGATTGCGAATAATATTCTCTCGTCTTCTTCGATTTGGGTCATCTTCTTCTTCGATTTGGGTTTCTCATGTTTCTGGCTTGATTCCCGTGATTGATTAGATCTTCTTTTAGGTATTGCTCACATCTCTGCCTTTAGGATAGCAACCGGCTGAGACTATGTTTCTTTCCAGGCAGGTTGGAGTTTTGTTGAAGATGTCTTCTAGCAGTTCAATCAAATTCATTATGATTTTGGTAATTTTTATGGTCGGTTAAATGTGTGATTTGTTTGTGTAGATGGGTTTATGCTTTTTTTTTTCTTTCTTTTTCTTTTGTTCTCTTTTAATTCTACCATTGATTTTGTCTTGTTAGTTAGGAATCTCTGTCATATTAATATTTTTGTTCTTTCATGTGGGGCTGGAGGAAGAAGTTTATGAGATTTAATAATATTATGCCCAAAAGTTCACTTCTGGAGTTTGATAATAGATAATTGTGTTGGGTCTCATTTTTTTTAGGTGGTTTACAAAATAGTGGGATGAAAAATGCAGAAAGGCTAATAAAAACCCAACAAATTCATGCTCAAGTTTGATTATAAAAAATATAATAAAAAGCAGTCGTGGTTTCTTTTTGTTTCTTAAGATCCATATGCAAAGTTGATTTATTCTCATAAAAAAAATTATATATTAATTAAAATAAATAAATTAAAAAAAATACCAACCCGACAACCCAACCTGAAAATTGAAGGGTTGGGTTGGGTTGGGTTGACTGAAATGTTGGGTTGGGTTGGGTTGAGAATTCACCAACCCGAAAATTTTCGGGTTGGGTTAGAAAACTCTCAAACCCTACCCAACCCAACCCATGTACACCCTTAACCCTCTGTTTCTCACACTCTTACACCTGAGAGAGAATATGAGAGGAAAAACGAAATCTTGGATCTCTACGAGGGAGAATAATATCGATTTAGGGCTAGAGAAAATGGGAGAAAAGGATGGAGTGTGAGGTTTTTATTCCATAATGTGAAAAACCTAGCGCAGGCAAGAAAAATTAATTAGCCCTTTTTTTTTAATTCTTTTTGGACTGCGCCTTTTTTTAATAGCCTGTTTGTTTTGATGCTATAATTTCATGTTATTGAAAGTAGTTTTTGTTGCAGTGAATCTCGATATCTTAAATTAGGAGCACGAGTTACATTTTAATTTTTTGTTATTTAATTTCCCTTTAGTTATTTTTCTGCATGTTTTAATTTTAATTTAGTTTTTTTTAACCAATCCCCGGTTTAATTTGAGTTTTAATTAAAGAAAATAGAAATTAATTAGGAGAAGCTAATTTGGCACCCAACCTCATCCGTATACTATAGACTATTTAGGTTATTCCTTTATAATAATCATTATCTATAGACTAGTTTATAATAATCTCGTATGTCAACTACATACTAATCAAGATTACACTAATAACCTTGGATTTTTATAAATAATTATTATTATAAATTACAAAAAATAATAATCAAATAATTATTAATTAATTACGAGGCTTTAGGACATAAATCCCAATAGACTCAACCTGCTAAAGTTATGGTAATTGTGTCCGCAAATGGATGCCTGTTAAAGAAAATTGTAAATAAGGCCAACGAGATCCTAGATTCAATAGTCTTCAACCATTGTTAATCATGTTATGTCTCTATAAGGCATAATCCATTTCTCAAGTCATGGAATACATCAACAATTACCTTAGACTCATTGTTGGAAATAAAATTTCATGTCTCTCCCTCTTTAGGAATGAGATAAATAATTGGTCATTATAAGGCTTTCGGAAGACAGACGTTCTTTGGGTGCTCTTTGTTTTGTCAAACGGAATGTGCAATGAGTATCTGATAGCCGATGAACGTCATTTATGTCGTGTTTTTGACCCTTTAATCATTCTCATTAGTTGACTTTTTGATTAAATTTAAATATAATTGTGCATGTAATTGATTTAAAAAGAATAAAAAATAGGAAGTCACATGTTCAAGGTCGTTTACTCAATATGAAGCAATTTGGAGGATAAAAAAGTCATTTTTTATAAGAATTAACATTGTTTTAATCATATTCAGGAAATCTATATTTTTGCTCCAATTTGTGGCCATAGAGAAGTCACAGAATGTAGTTGACTGAGTCAAAACGAATTTGTTGAGATATTTTGGTCATAGATTCTCCTTGAAAATCAGCAACCATTTGACCTAACAAACTTGGTCAAAGATCTCCCCAGAAATCAGCAACCTCCAACAAACCCTAAAGGCTATAAAAGGCATCCCAAGCCTCCATTTTACATCATCGATTTTAAAACAATCAAATTACACATCATCGATCATCCTTCTTTCTCTCTCGAAGAACTCCTCCAATCCCGAAACTCCAATAAGAGCTGACCACCCCTCTATAAACTTTCTACTTCAGCCATCTCCAGAAGGAAGGTACTGCGAGGATTCGATTCACATTGACGACGTGAATCGAGCGAGTAGAGACCCTTCATCCATTGTCCACGAGTTCGAGAGAGAGAAAGTTGAAAAAATCCAGTTTATTTTCTATTTTATTATGAATATTTTCTATTTACATTATGTTTTTATTGCACATTTCGTTTCGTTCTTCATTTTAAAGTGAAATTATCATTTTTCCCTTTAGCTAGTTTTTGCATTTATTATTTAATTTTCAGTTATGAACCTTCGTTATTTCAATTTTGTCCTTTACTTATCATTTACATTATGTTTTTATTCCATTTTCGTTTTATTCTTAATTTTCGAGTGAAATTATCATTTTACCCTTTAGCCAATTCTTGTACTTTTGAATTATTTATCAATGAAGTATTTTAGTTTATTTTTCATTATGAGCTAATTTTCCTAAGGGATTCAATTATGTGAATGCCCATTAAGAAAGGATCTAGCTTGACAGCTGTAAATTACGGTTTTACCCTTATGCCTTGTGTGGTTCATCCATTACCGAATATATGCAAAAATGTTAGATTAATTTGATCACTTAATTTAGCATGAAATGTTAATGTCGATACTGGAACCTTCGGGATATTAACAGCTCTCGTAAAGGTGATATAGCAGAAAAACCTAGGAATATAATTTCGTCGATTGTCCTTGATGATTGGGGCAAAAGACTATAGGACCAATAAGATTGCATTATTGGACCAATAAGATTGCATGTTTAACCATCTAAGATTACATTATCCACTGGACCATAGGTATAATGACTCAGACTTCTAAAGGTACTTGCAAAGAGACTGAATAAGAGGTGAATCCTGTCCAAAAGCACAAGTTACTATGTGGTGACTCTGTGGTCACAGCTTGTCAAGTAAACTCTACTTAGGGCTGAAGCATGATTGAATCCCCGTTTTTATTATTATTTTCAACCCAAAACCAACCAATCATTATCAATTTATTTTTGTTACCTTTCATTGCATTCGAAAAACAATTCTTTCTAAAAACTTAAGTCCACAACAATCTCTTGGGGTTCGGTACTTGGAATATTTTCCAAATTATTACTTGTTTGACAGTGTATCCTTACATTTGACCATATCTTTCATTGCACGTTGTTGAACCAAATTACACACCCACATTTTGGACATCAATAGCACACATTACGAGTTTTTTTAATATGGCCTACTTATTGTTAGTTTTAATGTTTAACCAACCATTTTTTACACATACACGCATACATATATATATATATATATATATATATATATATATATATATATTATGTAGGAATCAAGCATTTAGAGCAAAATAATACTTTTAATGGGATACACATACATCATTTTCCTTCCATTCGTCAAATTTCAAACTTTTCTCAACATTATTCTTCATATTATATGTCATATTCGTGAAAGAATTTAACTTGCCAAACTTTTCATACCACTGAACCCAGTGAAGTTTCAACCAATTAAAGAAGGAGAAGGGTAAGGAAAGATATTAACTTGTGCTAAAAAGATACAAATTTTGTGCAATTCCAAACTTTAATATGTAAAATAAGATATGATCAGTTCTACAGAATTTCCCATTTGGGTTCAGTTCACACATACAAGACACAACACACAACCCAATCAGAATTTCATCAAATCCGCAACCAAACCAAGTGATATTTTCACTCTTAGCAAAATGGAACGTCATTAAAAGGATATCCCCAGAACCTAGCTAAAAATCATACATCTTGCTCCCTAACCGTGTCAATTTTTGGCTTTACTAACTGCACTACTCTTACTCCCTTCTTCTACAATCATCTTTCTTCCAACATTCACAACCACGCTGTACAAAATCATTAAAAAAAAAATCACTCCTATATACAACAACCACAATACCACTACTTAATAATACAATTACCTTCTAAGGAAAAGAAGAAAAAACCCATCTAAGACCTGCTGGTTTAAAGACTTGATGAGGATGTTTCTTGTCTTGGTTCCCTTAAATACCCAAGAAGCGTTTCTGCCTGCAAACATTAACAAATTGTCATCAACAAAGTGTTATTTTCATATAATCAAGAAAGAAGAATTTCCCAATTAATTAGTTTCTAGTAATAATCAATCACCTTGTGCTTTGCTCGAACGCTACCAGTCTGTGAAAGTGCAACTAAAGGTGGAATTCCACTTTCCCTTACGAGCAACCCTCTGTAGGGGTGTACAAAAAACACGCAACCCACCAAACCCAACCCAACTTTTCGGGTTGGGTTGGGTTTTGTTTTAATATGGGTTAGGTTGGGTTCCAAATTTAAAAAACCGAATTTTCGGGTCGGTTCGCGGGTTGAACCAATTTTGGCTCGGTTCAACCCAAACGGAACCGAATTACAATTTTAAAAAAAAAAATAAAAAAAAAATATATATACATAATTACAAATTAGGTTTATCAGTCTTCCTATTCTGCTGCCCCCTCAATCTCCCCCTATCTCCACCTATTTCTCTATCTCACGCAAGTCTGCTCCATCGTCGCTCGAGATTGGAGTCACCATCGCCACTCGCCGTTCGCCACCGTCTTCGTCACTCGTCGCTCTCTCAGCCGATTGCGAATAATATTCTCTCGTCTTCTTCGATTTGGGTCGTCTTCTTCTTCGATTAGGGTTTCTCATGTTTCTGCCTTGATTCCCGTGATTGATTAGATCTTCTTTTAGGTATTGCTCACATCTCTGCCTTTAGGATAGCAACCAGCTGAGACTATGTTTCTTTCCGTTGGAGTTTTGTTGAAGATGTCTTCTAGCAGTTCAATCAAATTCATTATGATTTTGGTAATTTTTATGGTTGGTTAGATGTGTGATTTGTTTGTGTAGATGGGGTTTATGCTTTTTTTTTTTTCTTTTTCTTTTGTTCTCTTTTAATTCTAACATTGATTTTGTCTTGTTAGTTAGGAATCTCTGTCATATTAATATTTTTGTTCTTTCATGTGGGGCTGGAGGAAGAAGTTTCTGAGATTTAATAATATTATGCCCAAAAGTTCACTTCTGGAGTTTGATAATAGATAATTGTGTTGGGTCTCATTTTTTTAGGTGGTTTACAAAATAGTGGGATGAAAAATGCAGAAAGGCTAATAAAAACCCAACAAATTCATGCTCAAGTTTGATTATAAAAAATATAATAAAAAGCAGTCGTGGTTTCTTTTTGTTTCTTAATATCCATATGCAAAGTTGATTTATTCTCATAAAAAAAATTATATATTAATTAAAATAAATAAATTAAAAAAAATACCAACCCGACAACCCAACCCGAAAATTGAAGGGTTGGGTTGGGTTGGGTTGACTGAAATGTTGGGTTGGGTTGGGTTGAGAATTCACCAACCCGAAATTTTTCGGGTTGGGTTAGAAAACTCTCAATCCCAACCCAACCCAACCCATGTACACCCCTAACCCTCTGTTTCTCACACTCTTACACCTGAGAGAGAATATGAGAGGAAAAACGAAATCTTGGATCTCTACGAGGGAGAATAATATCGATTTAGGGCTAGAGAAAATGGGAGAAAAGGATGGAGTGTGAGGTTTTTTTTCCATAATGTGAAAAACCTAGCGCAGGCAAGAAAAATTAATTAGCCTTTTTTTTTTTAATTCTTTTTGGACTGTGCCTTTTTTTTAATAGTCTGTTTGTTTTGACGCTATAATTTCATGTTATTGAAAGTAGTTTTTGTTGTAGTGAATCTCGATATCTTAAATTAGGAGCACGAGTTACATTTTAATTTTTTGTTATTTAATTTCCCTTTAGTTATTTTTCTGCATGTTTTAATTTTAATTTAGTTTTCTTTAACCAATCCCCTGTTTAATTTGAGTTTTAATTAAAGCAAATAGAAATTAATTAGGAGAAGCTAATTTGGCACCCAACCTCATCCGTATAGTATAGACTATTTAGGTTATTCCTTTATAATAATCATTATCTATAGACTAATTTATAATAATCCCGTATGTCAACTACATACTAATCAAGATTACACTAATAACCTTAGATTTTTATAAATAATGATAATTATAAATTACAAAAAATAATAATCAAATAATTATTAATTAATTACGAGGCTTTAGGACATAAATCTCCATAGACTCAACCGGATAAAGTTATGGTAATTGTGTCCGCAAATGGATGCCTGTTAAAGAAAATTGTAAATAAGGCCAACGAGATCCTAGATTCAATAGTCTTCAACCATTGTTAATCATGTTATGTCTCTATAAGGCATGATCCATTTCTCAAGTCATGGAATACATCAACAATTACCTTAGACTCATTGTTGGAAATAAAATTTCATGTCTCTCCCTCTTTAGGAATGAGATAAATAATTGGTCATTATAAGGCTTTCGGAAGACAGACGTTCTTTGGGTGCTCTTTGTTTTGTCAAACGGAATGTGCAATGAGTATCTGATAGCCGATGAACGTCATTTATGTCGTGTTTTTGACCCTTTAATCATTCTCATTAGTTGACTTTTTGATTAAATTTAAATATAATTGTGCATGTAATTGATTTAAAAAGAATAAAAATAGGAAGTCACATGTTCAAGGTCGTTTACTCAATATGAAGCAATTTGGAGGATAAAAAAGTCATTTTTTTATAAGAATTAACATTGTTTTAATCATATTCAGGAAATCTATATTTTTGCTCCAATTTGTGGCCATAGAGAAGTCACAGAATGTAGTTGACTGAGTCAAAACGAATTTGTTGAGATATTTTGGTCATAGATTCTCCTTGAAAATCAGCAACCATTTGACCTAACAAACTTGGTCAAAGATCTCCCCAGAAATCAGCAACCTCCAACAAACCCTAAAGGCTATAAAAGGCATCCCAAGCCTCCATTTTACATCATCGATTTTAAAACAATCAAATTACACATCATCGATCATCCTTCTTTCTCTCTCGAAGAACTCCTCCAATCCCGAAACTCCAATAAGAGCTGACCACCCCTCTATAAACTTTCTACTTCATCCATCTCCAGAAGGAAGGTACTGCGAGGATTCGATTCACATTGACGACGTGAATCGAGCGAGTAGAGACCCTTCATCCATTGTCCACGAGTTCGAGAGAGAGAAAGTTGAAAAAATCCAGTTTATTTTCTATTTTATTATGAATATTTTCTATTTACATTATGTTTTTATTGCACATTTCGTTTTGTTCTTCATTTTAAAGTGAAATTATCATTTTTCACTTTCGCTGGTTTTTGCATTTATTATTTAATTTTCAGTTATGAACCTTCGTTATTTCAATTTTGTCCTTTACTTATCATTTACATTATGTTTTTATTCCATTTTCGTTTTATTCTTAATTTTCGAGTGAAATTATCATTTTACCCTTTAGCCAATTCTTGTACTTTTGAATTATTTATCAATGAAGTATTTTAGTTTATTTTTCATTATGAGCTAATTTTCCTAAGGGATTCAATTATGTGAATGCCCATTAAGAAAGGATCTAGCTTGGCAGCTGTAAATTACGGTTTTACCCTTATGCCTTGTGTGGTTCATCCATTACCGAATATATGCAAAAATATTAGATTAATTTGATCACTTAATTTAGCATGAAATGTTAATGTCGATACCGGAACCTTCAGGATATTAACAGCTCTCGTAAAGGTGATATAGCAGAAAAACCTAGGAATAGAATTTCGTCGATTGTCCTTGATGATTGGGGCAAAAGACTATAGGACCAATAAGATTGCATTATTGGACCAATAAGATTGCATGTTTAACCATCTAAGATTACATTTTCCACTGGACCATAGGTATAATGACTCAGACTTCTAAAGGTACTTGCAAAGAGACTGAATAAGAGGTGAATCCGGTCCAAAAGCACAAGTTACTATGTGGTGACTCTGTGGTCACAGGTTGTCAAGTAAACTCTACTTAGGGCTGAAGCATGATTGAATCCCCGTTTTTATTATTATTTTCAACCAAAAACCAACCAATCATTATCAATTTATTTTTGTTACCTTTCATTGCATTCAAAAACAGTTCTTTCTAAAAACTTAAGTCCACAACAATCTCTTGGGATTCGGTACTTGGAATATTTTCCAAATTATTACTTGTTTGACAGTGTATCCTTACATTTGACCATATCTTTCATTGCACGTTGTTGAACCAAATTACACACCCACATTTTGGACATCAATAGCGCACATTACGAGTTTTTTTAATATGGCCTACTTATTGCTAGTTTTAATGTTTAACCAACCATTTTTTACACATACACACATACATATACATATATATATACATATATATATATATATATTTTGTAGGAATCAAGCATTTAGAGCAAAATAATACTTTTAATGGGATACACACACATCATTTTCCTTCCTTCCGTCAAATTTCAAACTTTTCTCAACATTATTCTTCATATTATATGTCATATTCGTGAAAGAATTTAACTTGCCAAACTTTTCATACCACTGAACCCAGTGAAGTTTCAACCAATTAAAGAAGGAGAAGGGTAAGGAAAGACATTAACTTGTGCTTAAAAGATACAAATTTTGTGCAATTCCAAATTTTAATATGTAAAATAAGATATGATCAGTTCTACAGAATTTCCCATTTGGGTTCAGTTCACACATACATGACATAACACATAACCCAATCAGAATTTCATCAAACCCGCAACCAAACCAAGTGATATTTTCACTCTTAGCCAAATGGAACGTCATTAAAAGGATATCCCCAGAACCTAGCTAAAAATCATACATCTTGCTCCCTAACCGTGTAAATTTTTGGCTTTACTAACTGCACTACTCTTACTCCCTTCTTCTACAATCATCTTTCTTCCAACATTCACAACCACGCTGTACAAAATCATTAAAAAAAAAATCACTCCTATATACAACAACCACAATACCACTACTTAATAATACAATTACCTTCTAAGGAAAAGAAGAAAAAACCCATCTCAGACCTGCTAGTTTAAAGACTTGATGAGGATGTTTCTTGTCTTGGTTCCCTTAAATACCCAAGAAGCGTTTCTGCCTGCAAACATTAACAAATTGTCATCAACAAAGTGTTATTTTCATATAATCAAGAAAGAAGAATTTCACAATTAATTAGTTTCTAGTAATAATCAATCACCTTGTGCTTTGCTCGAACGCTACCAGTCTGTGAAAGTGCAACTAGAGGTGGAATTCCACTTTCCCTTACGAGCAACCCTCTGTAGGGGTGTACAAAAATCCGCAACCCAACCCAACTTTTCGGGTTGGGTTGGGTTTTGTTTTAATATGGGTTAGGTTGGGTTCCAAATTTAAAAAACCAAATTTTCGGGTCGGTTCGCGGGTTGAACCAATTTTGGCTCGGTTCAACCCAAACCGAACCGAATTACCATTTAAAAAAAATATATATATACATAATTACAAATTAGGTTTATCAGTCTTACTATTCTGCTGCCCCCTCAATCTCCCCCTATCTCCACCTATTTCTCTATCTCACGCAAGTCTGCTCCATCGTCGCTCGAGATTGGAGTCGCCATCGCCACTCGCCGTTCGCCACCGTCTTCGTCACTCGTCGCTCTCTCAGCCGATTGTGAATAATATTCTCTCGTCTTCTTCGATTTGGGTCGTCTTCTTCTTCGATTAGGGTTTCTCATGTTTCTGCCTTGATTCCCGTGATTGATTAGATCTTCTTTTAGGTATTGCTCACATCTCTGCCTTTAGGATAGCAACCAGCTGAGACTATGTTTCTTTCCAGGCAGGTTGGAGTTTTGTTGAAGATGTCTTCTAGCAGTTCAATCAAATTCATTATGATTTTGGTAATTTTTATGGTTGGTTAGATGTGTGATTTGTTTGTGTAGATGGGGTTTATGCTTTTTTTTTTTTTTTCTTTCTTTTGTTCTCTTTTAATTCTAACATTGATTTTGTCTTGTTAGTTAGGAATCTCTGTCATATTAATATTTTTGTTCTTTCATGTGGGGCTGGAGGAAGAAGTTTCTGAGATTTAATAATATTATGCCCAAAAGTTCACTTCTGGAGTTTGATAATAGATAATTGTGTTGGGTCTCATTTTTTTAGGTGGTTTACAAAATAGTGGGATGAAAAATGCAGAAAGGCTAATAAAAACCCAATAAATTCATGCTCAAGTTTGATTATAAAAAATATAATAAAAAGCAGTCGTGGTTTCTTTTTGTTTCTTAATATCCATATGCAAAGTTGATTTATTCTCATAAAAAAAATTATATATTAATTAAAATAAATAAATTAAAAAAAATACCAACCCGACAACCCAACCCGAAAATTGAAGGGTTGGGTTGGGTTGGGTTGACTGAAATGTTGGGTTGGGTTTGGTTGAGAATTCACCAACCCGAAATTTTTCGGGTTGGGTTAGAAAACTCTCAAACCCAACCCAACCCAACCCATGTACACCCCTAACCCTCTGTTTCTCACACTCTTACACCTGAGAGAGAATATGAGAGGAAAAACGAAATCTTGGATCTCTACAAGGGAGAATAATATCGATTTAGGGCTAGAGAAAATGGGAGAAAAGGATGGAGTGTGAGGTTTTTTTTCCACAATGTGAAAAACCTAGCGCAGGCAAGAAAAATTAATTAGCCTTTTTTTTTTTAATTCCTTTTGGACTGTGCCTTTTTTTAATAGCCTGTTTGTTTTGACGCTATAATTTCATGTTATTGAAAGTAGTTTTTGTTGTAGTGAATCTCGATATCTTAAATTAGGAGCACGAGTTACATTTTAATTTTTTGTTATTTAATTTCCCTTTAGTTATTTTTCTGCATGTTTTAATTTTAATTTAGTTTTCTTTAACCAATCCCCTGTTTAATTTGAGTTTTAATTAAAGCAAATAGAAATTAATTAGGAGAAGCTAATTTGGCACCCAACCTCATCCGTATAGTATAGACTATTTAGGTTATTCCTTTATAATAATCATTATCTATAGACTAATTTATAATAATCCTGTATGTCAACTACATACTAATCAAGATTACACTAATAACCTTAGATTTTTATAAATAATGATTATTATAAATTACAAAAAATAATAATCAAATAATTATTAATTAATTGAAGGTTTTTTTAGCAATAAAATAACTGAGGGTCTCAGAAGTATTAGTTCTCTTCCTGTTAATGAACAAATTATGATTTGGCATCATAGACTAGGACATTCAAGTTTTCCTTACCTCAAACATTTATTTCCAAACTTATTTAATGGAATTGATTGTTCCTCTTTTAATTGTGAAAGTTGCATTTTTGCAAAAATTCATCGTTCCACATATTTACCAAAACCTTACAAAGCTTCCAAACCTTTTTATTTAATTCATAGTGATGTTTGGGGTGCTTCTAAAATTAGGACTCATAGTGGAAAAAGGTGGTTTGTGACTTTTATTGATGATCATACTCGTCTATCTTGGGTTTTTTTAATGGAAAAAAAATCTGAGGTGAAATATATTTTTAAAAGTTTTTACAATATGATTGAAATCCAATTTCAAACCAAAATTTGTATTTTACACTCTGATAATCGAACAGAGTACTTTAATGAAGTTTTTGGTGATTTTTTGAAAGATAAAGGTATTGTTCATCAGTCTACTTGTCGGGATACTCCTCAGCAGAATGGGATTGCTGAAAGAAAAAATAGGCATTTACTTGAAGTAGCTCGGGCTATAATGTGTTCCATGCATGTTCCAAAATATTTATGGGGTGAAGCAGTTCTCACGGCTACTTACCTAATAAATTCGATGCCAAGTATATAATCTTCTCAATCATGGGGAGAAATACTACAAAATGATCCTATTGATCAAGTTCCCGAGTTACAGTTTTATACTAGAAGAAAATTCAATCAGAGTAACCAAGACCAAATAGTTGATCCTTCGTAGAGCCAATCTGAGACTCCGACGAATGAAACTGAAAATCTTGGTAATCCTTCCTTCGTTCCTACTTCTTCAATTATTCAAAATACTTTGCCAATTGTGTCTGATCTTGATGTTCCCATAGCCATTAGAAAAGGTACTCGAACTTATACCAAATATCCTATTGCAAATTACATGTCATATCAAAATTTGTCAAATAGTCATAAAGTTTTCACTTCTAGGATAGATGACTTGTTTGTTCCAAGGAATATACATGAGGCCTTAGAAGATCCAATTTGGAAAGTAGCAGTTATGGAGGAGATGAATGCTCTAAAACAAAATGGGACTTGGGAAATAGTAGAATTGCCAAAAAATAAGAAATCAGTGGGCTGTAAATGGGTGTTCACCATAAAATGTAATTCAGATGGTAGTATTGAGAGATATAAGGCCAGACTGGTAGCTAAAGGTTTCACTCAAACATATGGGATTGATTATGAGGAAACGTTTGCCCCTGTTGCTAAAATCAACTCTATTAGAGTTCTTTTGTCTCTTGCAGTAAATTTAGATTGGCCTCTTTATCAACTCGACGTGAAAAATGCCTTTCTAAATGGCGATCTTGAGGAGGAGGTTTTTATGAGCTTACCACCAAGTTTTGAAAAAGAATTCGGGTGGAGTAAAATTTGCAAACTAAAGAAAACTCTTTATGGTCTTAAACAGTCCCCGAGAGCTTGGTTTGAGCGGTTTGGAAAAGTTGTGTCTAACTATGGATTTCTTCAAAGTCAAGCAGATCCTACTATATTTTATAAACACTCTTAGAATAACAAAATCTCAATTTTGATTGTCTATGTAGATGATATTATTCTCACAGGTGATGATGAAGTTGGTCTAGTTGATCTCAAGAAAAATCTTGCAAGTGAGTTTCAGATCAGGGACCTGGGATCGCTAAAATATTTTTTAGGGATGGAATTTGCAAGATCGAGGAAAGGTATCTTTGTTAATCAAAGAAAGTATGTCCTCGACTTACTCAAGGATACCAAATTACTTGGTTGCAAGGTAGCAGCAGAAACTCCTGTTGAACCTAATCTGAAGCTAGAAGTAGCAAAAGTAGAAGAAATAAAGAACAAGGAACGGTACCAGAGACTTGTTGGAAGATTAATTTATCTATCTCATACACGCCCTGATATTGCATATGCCGTAAGCATGGTAAGTCAGTTTATGCATGCACCAGGACCAACTCATTTTGATGTTGTTTACAGAATTTTGAGGTATCTAAAAGGGACTCCTGGAAAAGGTATTTTATTCCAAAAACATAATCACTCCCAAGTAGAAGTTTATACTGATGTAGATTGGGCAGGAAGTATTACAGATAGAAGATCTACTTCTGGTTATTGTTCTTTTGTTGGTGGGAACCTGGTTACTTGGAGAAGTAAAAAACAAAATGTAGTGCCCAGGAGTAGTGCTGAAGCAGAGTTTAGAGCTTTAGCGCATGGAATTTGTGAAGGCATATGGATCAAAAGGATACTAGAAGAACTGGAGTTTTCTCAGACTAAACCTATACAAATTTATTGTGATAATAAGGCTGTCATATCTATAGCGCATAATCCAGTTCTACATGATAGAACTAAACATATTGAGGTTGACAAACATTTTATTAAAGAAAAGATTGATACAGGTGCAATATGTATTCCTTATCTTCCGACGACAGAGCAAATTGCTGATGTACTAACTAAGGGGCTTCCGAAGAAGCAATTCGATAAATTGATTGACAAGCTGACTATGGAAGACATCTTTAAACCAGCTTGAGGGGGAGTGTTAGAAATTCTATTATTTATAATTATGTAGATATTAATTAATATTTAGTCTTTATTGACTTTATTTTATTTTTCCTTATTGTATTAGATCTTTTACTTTCCTTATTGTATTAGGTCTTTATCCTATATAAGAAGACCTAGGATTCCACATGTCTAATAAGAGATTATTATTCTCCTAAATTTAAGAGTATCTTACGTCGATTTGTTTGCTTCGTCCATGCAAAACATGATTTTTTGAAAGCTTGATTGTTGAAGTATTGTCACAGTGAATGATAGAGGTTTCTTCTTGCTTACAATGTAACGACTCGACTTTTTATAACCTCACTCTAAGACCGTTACTACATGCATGACGTCACAATCCTCAATAAAAATTTAAAAAAACTTTATTTTAGAATTAAAAGAATCAAGACAAATACATTTAATTCGAAATCCCAGTAAAACATAAAACATAATCAAATAAGTTCCTTCAAAATCAATCTAAAACCAAAACTAACTATTATAATCCTTAGCATAAAACGTTCAAACTAACTGTATGAAATAAGAATTTAAATAAATGCGGAAGCTCGAACTCCACGTGTCCCATGACATCATCAACCGATCACCTCATCAAGTGCCCGATATGTTCCTAGTAATACCTGAAAAAAAAATGTTTTAAGAAAGAATGAGTATTTTAAATAAAATACTTAGTAAGCAACTCTACTACCGTGGTCAGGCTATACAAACACATGCAATCATGAGCTGACTGAAGACTTTAACTAGTGGGACCTAAATCTGCCTCTTTAGCTTACCACTCCGTTCCTGTTCTTCTAAATGTGCATCAATTTCATACACATCAGTCCCAGATCCATCAATTCCATGTACGGGGAACCTTCTAGGCATGCATCACTTTCATACACGCCAACCTCTAGGTATGCATCACTTTCATGCATAGGTGAGCATCACTTTCATACTCACCGGCTCTAAGCACATCACTTTCATGTGATTAGAACCCCTAAACCTGCATCACTTTCATGCAGACAAAATTTACAGGAAATGGATGGTAGCTATTTTAGGATCTCATGACCCATATGTCACACACAAATCCATGGGTCCCACCTAAAACCTTTTAGATACTAGAAATGTGGAAATGATGCAACATAGAGTACTTTTCTCTTACGCATTAACTACACACTTCACACTTTCAACATGCATCTCATTTATCACACTTCACAAGGTTCATCAAATAAAAACATAACTTGTTCATCAAATTAGTTGCAACAATTGCAAGGACTTCATTTAACTTCACACTCATAAACCATTCATAAACATAACATTGAAAGCATTTTAGAAAAATCTTAGAAATTTCGGCAGAGTCTCCCCTGAAAATCGGATAAACCACACCTGAAATAAAAACACACTTCATAAAAACATTCCCAAACACCAGAAACCAATTCAGAAAATGACACCAGAAACCAATTTAGAAAATATCATTGAAAAGTATTCAGACTCATTCAGTCACCAACCAATTTTCTCAACCTTCCATTAAACACCATACATTACCACAACAAACACGCATCAACCTATAGACACTACAACAAATATCACTTTCTATTGCATCTAATTACAGCCTATTATAAAAACCGCTATAAAAAGTTTAAAAAAAAAAGGCGCGTCTCCTTAAAATTTAAAAAACATAAAAGAAATGTGAGGCGGGTTAACGGAAATAAACTCGCGCCTATCTCTTTCATTACGAAAAAAAAAGCGTGCCCTCTCTCTCCAATTTTCATTCTCCACCTCTCATTTACTAATCTTCTCTTCTTCTTGTCTCTTCTTTTTCTATCGATTTATTTAGGGCATCATCAGGGGTGAGGCGAACTGACGACTTGATCTTCTCTTTCTTCTATTCCTCTCCCTCTCTTGTTTTTCTTTGCCGGTGAGCCACCTCCGACCACCCTACTTCGACCTCAGCCACACACAGCGATGATGAAGCACGACAGCGGGCGACAAAAGCCCCGTAGACGCCAAAACGAAGATCCCGCACCCCTTTTCCGGTTGTTGCCTCCCTCACGGCTCAGCCCCGTCGTTCTGCCTGTGTCCGTTCTGATGTCGCCTCTGCATCATTTTATTGTCGAATTTGATCTGATCTAGGTAATTCTCATTTCCCTTGTATCTGTGTTAAGTTTGATGATTCCTAGTTTATGCAAGATTTCTTGTTTACTAGGAATTTTTCATTTTTATTTGCACCCAGACCTCTGTATCATTTTGGTTCATTCGGAATGACCGACGGTGCTCAGTGGTGGTTGCTCTGGTTTTTGAGTTGTGGATCGTGAAATCGATAGTGGGATTTGTATTGACGCGAACCCCCTTGAGAATTCGTTGTTGTTAAGCAATTTTGCGAAGGAGGAGGTACGCATATATATTGAAGTTCTTAACCATTTTGATTCTGTTTAGTAATTTTGAATTAAAATTCTAGGTCAACGATTTGCTTAGCATGAGTAAAGGGGATTTCTCCAAATTTCTTGTTATAGAGCTCGAACAACGGAACCCTCTTTTGGATGAAGCTCATTTTCTCCTCTCTTCTTTTGTTGTGCTTTGTTCCACGGTTTCTGGTTTCTAATTTGAATGCTTTGACTGTTTCTGACCGGTTTTGCTTTCCTTTCTAAATTTTGGTGGTTTATGGGTTTCATTAAATTGTTTGACTCTTAATTTTTTCACTGTTAATCCACTTGTATAGTTGATTAATACTAATGCTTAAAAGTCAATGTCATTGTTAATCCACTATTGTAACCGATTGAATACTTTTGTTAATCCACTATTGTAACCTGTTGAATACTTTTGTTTTTTTTTTCCTCCTGGGTTTCATTCTATATTATTTTAAGCATCATTCATTATTTCATTTTCTATTCATGGTTGCATTTCTGGTACTGTTTAAGGTAATGTTATATAACCCATCATTAGAGGTGTATTAGAGGTGATAAAAAAAACCATTTCAAGTAAATGAGAGGTAAGTCTTTACCTCAAAGCAAACAGACTTGGAAGAGTTAAGCCTTTTGCAAAGCTTAACTCTTCCAAGTCTTAGACTCTTATCAACGTACTTAAGTCTTTTGGAATAGACTTTAGATTTCACTGATCGATGAAATGAATGAGTGAAAATTCCATGCTCTCTAATTGGAGATTGAAGAGGATAAACTATAATGAATAAACTGTGATTTTATAAAGTACGTTGTGTGTTTATTTACGATTGTCTTTCTTGGATCTCTTTTTTAGCGAATATTGAATAAGGAAGTCAATTTTTGTGCTGGAATTGGTATTTCTTTGATTCTGAAGGACGTCTTTGTTTGGATGCAAGTTTAAAAATGTGTAATTTTGGAACAACTTGGCGCATTTGGATTTGGATTTCGTATTAACTGAGTAACTAAATTGTGAACCATTCACTACTAGGAAAAGATACGTTTTTGTCTTGATCGCAAAATGGTAGTTTTTATCGGATTTTCTTGAAGCTGCTGTACTGATTTTTTTTCTTTAAAAAACATACTAACATTTGGAATTTAGATCGAATCCATAGTTGTCTCGATTATGGAGACTTCATTCTGTGAAGATCATCTAGTACATGTTTTTAACCTAAATACATCTTGTACTTGGGAAGTTTTATCAGTTTGTTATCACTAACTATTTCACCATTTTTTGTACTACCAGATCCAGGAAGTGTTGCTGCAAGTCAAGCAAATAATGAGGAAGTGGATGCACGGTCAGTGTTTGTTGGCAATGTAAGTTATCTTTTCCCTTGACCAATATTATTTCATTTTTTCCATATTAATCTCGTCGCTTGCTTTGGTGGTCACACATACTTGATATTACACAATTAGGTGAACTTCGATTTAATGGGGGAAGGATTCTCTTTGTTCGTGTTAAATTCCTGAACAATATCCATTTTTGGTTAATGTGAGAGACTTAACTCAACTAAAGAACTATATATCTTCATTTAATGACAAACAAACTGATTCTTATTTATTTATATGACATTGGAGGGTCTCTTTTGTTATTTGCGTTAGGTGGTATAGATAGCTGAATTCCAGCTTTTATTCTTTCTTTTGTAAAATAAAGTCATGTTCGATTAATTTTCAATTTGTGATTAAAATTCAGCCGTCAATTTAACAACTCTAATAGCTTGTGGAGTGTAACACATGGAGTGTTATTCATTTAACATGATGGTTGTTAAATTGGAAAGATAAGCCACTTACCGAAAAACTACATTTTAGTTTTAATAACCATGTCATCTTGATTTTTTTCTACACTCATCCGCCCCCATATGCCATTATATTTTTTAATCTGGTTTTGTTATTTGATGTTTTATCTCTCTTTCTGAATTTAAATTGGAGTTTGGGAATTTGGATTGGATGTTTCTTTATAATCAGTATTGATTCTTGGATAATTTTCAGCAGAAGTCGGAGACAAATTATGTAGAGCTATACAATATGGCTACAAAATGTTGACAAAACTACCAGCTTAGCTCGAAATGTTTTTCGTCTTTTCAAGGTCTTCCTTTAATTCTTTCATAGCCTGCTTTCAAAATTTTAGTTCTTGATCAGTGTGTGATGCATTGGCTGTTTTGTTTTGGTTCGTTTACAGTTTGTGAATGATCTGCACGGTCTTATTAGTCCAACTCCTCAAGAAACTCCCATTCCTCTTATTCTGCTGGGAATGGTATTAATCAATCAAAGTGGGGTTCTTATTTCCGTATCAATCATCAATGATGACTTTTCTAAATTTTACATGTTCGTTTTTGCAGTCCAAATATGCATTGCTATCAACTTTTCTATTCCTAGACCAAATCGTTTGGCTCGGTCGAAGAGACATCTACGAGATAGGACAAATTTCCCTTTTCAAGTACAATGCTTACTTTATTTAAGAAGTACAACACTTGATAAGGAACTAAGTCTGATTTCTTATATGTTATGTCTCCAAATAGAATATTATGTGCTCATGAACTTGTCATTTTGCAGATGTTCACATTCCTAGTTCATGAGCACAAAATGCTCATGAGCTCTAGATTCACATTTTGGTTGGTTTCTCATTCGACAGGTTCGCCAAGAATGTATCAACTGTGGTGTGTGTTTTAAGAAATATTTATGCCAGACTTGCAAGCTGTTTGATGATGATGTGAGTATTGAGCTTCCACTTAGTCTTCCATTTTCTGCACCAATTCACGTCTCATTCTTTATGCACGAACAATTTTGTCAATTTTTTTTTTATCAACTTGGCTTTATTTGATGTCATCTTACTTTATATTTAATTTTGATCAACTTGTACTCACGAAGGGTTTATCTGATTTTTTTATGCACTCCACCTGTTTGAAAGAATTCCCCTTAGGAAAGCAAAGACTTATATTGAATTTCCGTGATTGTAAACTTCTTGGTTAATGGAATGATGTCAAATGCGCAACATCTCTAATTGAATTAAGAGTTTTCTGTCTTAGTTTTATATATTCTCTCTGGCTCATCTGTGGTCTGAAACTGTTACAGGGCTACATAATCCTCAATAGACCGTGGGAGTTTGTGCAATGACTTCAACAAGCAGACATCAAGGAAGAGTATAGGAGAACCTCTTTTTCTTTTTTTTATTGATTGATGGACAAATTAAGATTTACTTTGAGTTAGTTATTTAGAGTCATGTTTTACAGTTATATACTCATGTTAGAGCCGGATTATATGTTTTACAGTTAATGAATTGCAAAATTTCAATAAAGAGATGCAAGTTGTGATATTCATATTTTGTATTGTATATGTATATGTATGTACAATTCAATTGTGTTTATTTAGCTATAAAAAGTTTTTGTTAAAAGGTACATAGTTTTACAATGAAATAGTTTATAACACAATTAGAAGTTCTAAAAATGGTTATTATGACAATTCATTATATATGTTATCTTAATTGATAAGAAAAAACTATAAAACGTAGAATAATGTAAAAAAAATTGCTATAAAATGTTCAGGACTTTCAATACCATCGGCTATTACATGTCGAAAAACGCTATTAAATGTTTCCATAGCGTTAAAATTATGCAATCGAAAATTGTTATTCAACGTTTCTTATTGCATTGAAACGTCGCTATGGAAAGTGAAGGACTTTCGATAACATGGTTTACCATCACGTGCCTAAAAACGCTATCAAAAGGTTTTCATAGCGTGTTTTTCACGTTATTAAAAACGATATTAAAACGCTATAATAGCATTTCATTACACCGCTATAAAAACTTTTCATAGCGTGTTTTTAACGTTATTAAAAAGTCTATAATAGCGTTTTCTCATACCGCTATAAAAAGCTTTCATAGCCTGAAATATTCGTGATTGAAACTAGGATTTCTATAGCGGTTTTCGTAGCGCTGAAAAACCGCTATGAAAAGTCTAGGACTTTCAATAACGGGGGCTATGACAGCGTTTCAAAAAACGCTATGGAAAGCCTACGATAGCGTTTTTCTGACGCTGTGGTATGTGATATTTGTTGTAGTGAGACTTGCCAGCACACAATTCCCAACCTAGCGCTAAGGCGTTACGGCAGTAAAGTTACTTACCTTAAAGCTAAGTCCGACGAGATGACCAAACTTGTCACGAAAGCTCCTGGTCTCAACCTACGCATTCCCAACTCACCGCCACTACTAGGTTAAATTATCTCATCCCGAACTTGGTTTCAACACCGAAATAGAGGGGATTCCAATGTCGAGACAAATCTGAACAATTTGAACAAAATTCCAATTCTTATAATCAGAATCTCAATCATTTGAAATAAATTCAAGAAGTAGATAGAGCCTCGGTACCCACCAAAACTCCCTGCGACGATGTCAAATCTTGCTGGACAACACGTTCCAAGACTATGTTTCGCCAATCTAATGTTGGAACAGACCGAGTATTAAATCTTGAAACAGAACAAAACGTTTGAAACTAACAACAATTAGATTTGAAAGGAGTTTGGGTTAAACTCAACATTCAATGGACAAGACAAGAAATCGTTGGAATGGGAACGAACTTTACCTGCTAGTCGAACGTTGTCGAAAGCTCGCTGGTAGAACGTCACCAACGATCTGATCAGAGCGGGAGAGGGCGCGACGGCGGTTGGCAAGCGACAAGGCGGAGCGACGATGCTTGCGGCTGAGCGACGAACGACCGGTGGCGGCCTGCGACAAGCGGAGCGAAGGAGGAGAGGGAGAGAGAGAGACGGCGTCGACGACGTGGTGGTCGGAATCGAGGGAAATGAGAGGGAGAGAGAACTTGGGAGAGAGTGGGCGGCGTTCTGAATCGTGGGTCTTCTTCAAGACCTGCGTTGTTTTTTAACTTTTACTTTTTAATTTTTTTTTAAATATATTATATTAATAATAATAATAATAATATTATTATTAATAATTCATTAACTTTTAATTAACTTGGTCAAAAAACTAATTTAACCTCTTTTTTTTTCTAATTTATTCTACAAAGTCATTTTCCTTCTTTCTTTTTAACATGCCTCAAGGACCTAATTGAACTCAAATTAATCTTAAATGAAACGCGGGGCGTTACATACAATGTAACTCTTCAAGAATATTTGTTAACCAGATGGCTTGACATGCACATGATGTTGCTGCTACGTACTCAACTTCAGTGGTAGATAGTGTGACAATTGCCTGTTTTTTGGAAGACCATGAGATAGCTCCTGAACCAAGCATGAAAACATACCCTGTAGTATTTTTTCTATCATTTAAATCTTCTGCATAATCACTATCACTAAAACCAATAAGGTTTAATTCGCCCCTTCTCTCATAAAATATGCCAAGATCATGAGTCTCTTTCAAGTAACGTAAGATTCTTTTGGCTACTAGAAGATGAAGCTCAGTTGGAGATTCCATAAACCTGCTAATTAAACTTACAGCATAATATCAGGTCTTGTAGTTGCCAAGTACATCAAACTTCCAACCATTTGCTTGTAGAGAGTACTGTTGACCTTCTTCCCTTCATGGTCCCTTGTGAGCTTCAAGCTGGGTTCAACTGGAGTTGAGACTAAGTTACAGTCTTTCATTTGAAATCTATCCAAGATCTCCAATGCATATTTCTTTTGATTGATGAAAATCCCAGCTGTTGATTGCATTACCTCAATGCCGAGAAAATAATGCATCATCCCTAGATCTGTCATTTCAAACTCCACCATTATGGACTGCTTGAATTCTTCAAACATTACTGGATCATTACCTGTGTAAATCAAATCATCTACATACAAACATACGATCAAAATCTTGTTTAGAGGTTCAAATTTAATAAAGAGAGTATGTTCGTATGGACATTTTTCAAATCCAACTCTAACAAAGTAAGCCTCAATTCGACTATACCAAGCTCTAGGTGGTTGCTTCAACCCGTATAAAGCTTTCTTCAACCGATATACCTTTCCATCATTTCTCTGTTCTTAATAACCAGGGGGTTGATCTATGAAAACTTTTTCATTCAAGTTTCCATGTAGAAATGTTGATTTCACATCCATTTGAAGAATTTTCCAATTATTCTGTGCTGCCATTGCTACCACCATTCAAATGGTATCATGTCTTGCAACTGGAGCGAAAACTTCATTGTAATCGATGCCAATTTGTTGCTTGTACCCCTTTGCAACGAGACGAGCTTTGTACTTGTCTACTTTTCCATCTTTATTCAGCTTTGTTTTGTAAACCCATTGAACACCAATGGATTTCTGTCCTTCAGAAAGTTCTGACAACTCCCAAGTATTGTTTTTCTCTATTGACTTGACCTCTTCATCCATGGCTTCCTGCCAGTTTAGATCTTTCACAACTTCTTCAAAGGTTACTGGATCACATTCTGATAATAAAACATAATGGACAAGTGTCTCGTTAGAAATATCACCACTAACATCGTAATCTTCCATCCAGCTGGTCTTCTTCTAACTCATTGTGATCTTGAACTTGTACCTTCTGTTTGAGTTTCAATAGTCTCAGCTGATTGTTGAACTGGACTTTCAGGTTGTGGTGGCAAAGATACATCACTGGTAATTTCTTCAAAGTTCACATGTATTGATTGTTGCTCTACAGTATCTTCTATCCAGTTCCACGTGCTTACTTCATCAAATATAACATCTCGACTAATTACAATTTTACATGTAATAGGATTGAACAATTTGTAAGCCTTTGATTGCTTACTAATGCCAAGAAAGACACATTTTTTGCCTTTGTCATCTAGTTTTTTTCTTCTCTCATCAGGAATATGTGCATATGCAATGCACCCGAAGATTCTCAAATGGTCAACTGATGGTTTACGCCCATCCCAAGCTTCTTGAGGAGTCATGTTTTTAACCTAAAAAGTGGGACTTCAATTCAAAAGATGAATATCCCAATTTACAGCTTCTGGCCAAAAATGCTTTGGGACTCTCCCATTTGCAATCATCCTTCGAACCATGTTGAGCATAGTACGATTCTTTCTTTCGGCAACACCATTATGTTGAGGTGTGTAGGCTGCCGTCAGTTGGTGTCGGATTCCATGCTCATTACAAAAATTTACAAATTCTTGTAACATGTATTCTCCTCCGCGATCCGTTCGAAGAGTTTTAATTTTCCTCCCAATTTCATTTTTAGCTGCCGCCTTAAAGTTCTTGAAAATTGAGAATGCTTCTGACTTTTCCTGCAAGAAATAAATCCATGTTTTTCTGCAAAAATCATCAATGAAAGAAATAAAATATTTCTTCTTCCCATTTGATATTGGATTTATTAGGCCACATATGTCAGAATGGATTAACTCCAAAGGTTTGCGCGCTCTCCATGCTTTACCCTTTGAAAACTGTTCACGATGTTGTTTGCCAACAACACAATCTTCACATACTTTTGAGGCAGGAGAAATTTGAGGAAGACCAATGTTACCTCGCAAAAAATACATAATTTAGGGATGTATTTACCTTAAAATCATGTAATCTCTTGAGTGTTTTTGTTAGAATTTAGCTTAACACGTACTTAAATGTGAGAATTCAAGGAGAGAAGCTAAAATAGGACTTATTTGGTAAAGGAACGAAAAAGAATAGAAAATGATGCTAAAAGAGTTAAAATGTACATTGCAGGAGAATTGCTGAAACATTGCTGTCTCCGCAATAAACATTGCGGTCACAACAAGGAATCCGCAATGTCGAAGCTGCTGCTGACTTTTCCCAGCCGTCAGTCGTCCTTGTTACGATATTTCAGCCGCCTAAGCTTTCCCTTGCTGCCACGTGGAGGATTGTTGTTTAGAATGGATGGTTCTCCATGGTTGAAGGCACCTGCAAAAACTATAAAAGGAGGTGAAGGGTGAAGGAGAACAACAGCTCGGAAGCGTAGAGTTCCCCGTCTCAACGCAGTCTACATATCCATTTCCTTATCCCGTTTGTTGGAGCGAAGAAATCAGCCCTTGGCGTCGATAATTCGAGAGGAAGAAGAGAAGATGCTTCTTCTCTTCTGATTGAATTCATCCCCAAGAAACGCTAATCTTCCCCTTCATCCGAGGTGCTTGCGACGAGGAGATCCGCGCACACTTTAATCAGCTTTCTTTACCGCTTTCTGTCCTTTGCTTCTGTTGCTACATCGTGTTGATTCGTCTTTCATTTGTTCAGTTCTTTATTGTTTTACATACTGTCGCACATTGAGCTTTGAACCTTACTTTATATAGTAATCGTTTAAGTCTTTGCAAGCCTTCATCTCGCCATCTGTTTTTCCCTTGCTTTCATTTAAGTACTTTAAAAGCATGCTTAATCAATCTAGTCTTTCCAATCCCCCATCAACCATGAGTAAGTAATCACACAAGGGTCTGCTAAAGATGAATCTATAGGTTAGAAATACGGAAGCTCAGCATGTAGGATAGCTTCGAATGCATTGAATGTATGTGTACTTCATCCCATGGGCAATTTCGATCGGCCATCCATTTTGTCTAAAGAACTCCTAACCTCCGGAAGGAGTAAGAGTTCAGAGTCGTCCATTCATGCTAGCCTTTCATGGTAGTCAGAAAACGACCTAGGAATAGGCATTTTCCTAGCACAATTCATTAGCTTGCTTGTATAAATAGATGCGCAAGTCTTGCTTGGATATGAGTGAACTAAAGGATCTAATGCATGTAATCGAGAGATGCATGAGACTAAGCTAAGTTGATGCATGGTAAGTTAAGCTACTGCTGAATAATCGTATGTAAAAACCTATAGAGGAGTCTTTAGTTGACCTTGTTTCCTTATCTCACCTACAAATCGTTGCTAGATTAATTGCTAGAAAATTGCTGAATCCGCAATTCTATAATTATGTTTTTGCCTTAGCCATTTTTCCAGTCTTTTACTTTTGCGCTTTTATTGCTAGAACATTGCTAAGTCCACAATTCTTTCTCCTCTACATTGAAGTTAATCTCTTTACTTGCTCTCGTTTATGCTTGCATATCTCGTACATTCTTCGTTAGTTTGACACATCAACCTCAAATCTACCCCATTTAAGTAACCCTCTCTAATTTAACACCTCACTTCGTTAGTAACTAAGAATAAATCTCTGTGGGAAAACGAATGAAAAATACTTATCACTTGCTGCAGACCATGTATGCTTGCATGTTCTGAGTGCTCTCGCATTACATTTTATTTACACACTGAGCACGCAACAACCAACCACCATTTTCTTCTGAGAAAGGACTTGTAAACCTTTAAAATTCAAGTGGGCATATCGCAAGTGCCAAAGCCACATAGGATCTTCTACAACCGTCTTGAAACATGTTTCCAAACCTTTCTAGTTTGAGTGGAAACAATCTGTTTGATGTCATCTCAACACGAGCAATCAATCCTCTCCTTGGATCATATATTTCACAACCGCCTTCTTTTTTGGTTGTAACATACCATTTTTCTTGTAACTGTCCAACACTCAACAAATTGCTTTTCAAGTCAGGAATATAAAACTCATTTGATATAGTTTCAACACTGTCTTTTTTGGTCTTAATTTGAACATCACCTTTGCCCACAACATTTACTTTAGAATTATCACCAAACGATATAGTAGAATGATAACTTTCATCAAAATAAGAAAATAAAGACTTGTTACCACACATATGATTGTTGCAACCAGTGTCGATATACCATATGTTTGATCCAAGCTCATCATTGTGGTGACACGCCAACAAAAGTGTTTCTTGTTCCTTTTTCTCTATGAAATTAGACTGCTCTCCTCTTTCATAGGTAAGGTTGACTGTGCATTCAGACTTGTAATGACCAAACTTATGACAACGGTAACATTGAATGTTGGACTTATCAAACCTCGAGTTATTGGACATTTGTTTGTGTTGGTCATGTCCTCCACCTCTTCCTCTTCCTTGCCATCTACCACGACCTCGACCACGACCTCTATTTGATCCTCTCCCTGTAGAATTTTCACCTTGAGTTGAAACCTTCAAGGCTTGTTCTTCAGTTGGACCTGTAGTTGGCGTCATTCTTTGCTCATGCACAAGTAAAGAACTTTGTAATTCATCAATTGATAAGTTATCGACATCTTTTGATTCCTCAATTGAACAAACCACATAAGCAAATTTAGGAGCCATCGACCGAAGAATCTTCTCAACCACGGCGACATCTTCAATCTTTTCTCCATGGATCCGCATCTTGTTTACTATAGCTAAGGTCCGCGAGAAATACTCACCTACAAACTCATCTTGCTTCATGTGAAGAATCTCAACCTCTTTGCGAAGAGCTTGGAGCTGCTGCCTTTTAACCCTCGTTTTGTCTTGATACTTTTTCTTCATGGAGTCCTATATTTGCTTGCATGTGTCTTTTTGCAAAATGGTCTCCAAGATGGCACGATCAATGGCTTGGAATAAATAATTCTTGGCCTTGAGATCCTTCAACCTCCGTTCCTCCAACTTCTTTTGCTCAACTTCTAGCAAGACAACTCCAGCGGCAGGTTCATTCACTCATGCATCTACAACGGTCCAATACTCTTTGGACCGTAGAAAATTTTCCATCAACATGCTCCAATGATCATAATGACCATCAAAACGAGGAATTGCCGGTTGCACATAATTGTCTGTGGCCATCGTTTTTGCTTTGCTAGCTACCTTAGAAGATAAAAGGAAAAATGATATAACTTGGCTCTGATACCACTATTACACTTTAAAAGATAGAGTTTAAGTAAAAGAGAGAAAAAGAGATGAAAAGTAAATTGTTATTCCAATGGAAAAAACCAAACAATATATAGGTTTTTCTTACACCAATTTTAGAGCTTCCAAAATAATAGGATCAATCATAAGAATAGGAAAATCAATTTGACTACAAAAACTCATTCAAACTTTAACAATTCACAGAATGGTTGAAGGAAGAAAAACTCAAATTCATCGTAGAAAAAGGAAAAAGAAACTCAAATTCTTCACTTGAAACCCTACAAAAATGGCGTTCTCCAGAGACCCAGTTGAGAAAGCAAAAACCCACACGATAATATTGTCCGGAAGTTTCACAAATGGTGGATTGGTCGTTGGAAGACGACGAAGGACGTAAACCCACATGAAAAATTTGCTTAGAGATCGAAAATTTCTCCATTTGAACCTGTAGATTTTTTAAATGGGAAAAAGAAATTGGCGTTGCATTGGGAGAGTCGACGACGGAGGCGCGAGTAACGACAACGTTGTGTTGGGAGAGGGAGAGGGAGCATCGACGACGGAGGCGAGAATCAAAACCAGAAAGAGCGAAGAGCAGAGGCGCAAGTCGATTACGAGGTGAAAACATTTTTTTTATTTATGTCGGTTCGGTTCGGTTTCTAATACTCTAAAATATTATTCAAACCAACCCGATCCGAACCGGTTCAGTTCATCTGTTCGGTTCGGTTTCTTACACCCAAGGTGAACTCAAAAAACAAAAGGCAAGCATAAAAAGTTGTGCATGAATGAATTGAAAAAATGAGTCTTGATATGCTTCTAGATTCAGCTTTCCATATTTATATATTTGTTCACCTCTATTTCCTTTTGAAACTTTGATTATTCAATTTTTTATAATAATTATTTTTCATAAACTTTTATCAAATCATTTATATTAAATAAAATTAGATGAAAGTTAAATCATATAAATTTTTAAATAATTATCTTATAATAAATTATAAATCAAATATCGATATAAAATAGTTGAAATAATAAGTCTACTTTGATCTTTATAACTAAACCACAACGCTAAAATGAGCATAGTTTAGAAGTAATTGGCATGTAATGAGGTTGGAGTCAAAGTAAACATAGCTTTGTAATTGGCATGTACACCTTATTTGAGGTCGGAGGTTCAAATCTCCATACCCATATTTTCATAATTATTGTACTCAAACAAAAAAAAAAACTAAATCACAACAATTTAGTATTAATTTACTGTTATAAAAGGATAGCAAGAACAACAAATAAACAACAGAAAGAGAAGAAGAGAATGAGAGGAAAGTAGAGAAAATCAATATATTCAATTGATTTGAGGTGTGTTTGAAAGACTTCACACAAGCTCTATTTATACAAGTATTTCATGACTAAACTTAGGTCATTGATGACCAACTTTGAGAGTCTTAATGTTATTCATAAGGAGAGTGAGTCATGGAGAAGACTAGCTAAAATGATGGAGTTGAATGAAAACAGTAATTAACCCATACCCCGAACTGTCACTTAGGCTCGAATTAATTAGCCACGATTAAACCCTTGTTACTTAGCGATTGAGGCAATTATACGTTATAATCTTTGACGGTAAAACATGCATAAGGACTCAGGTGTCACATCTAATTAGTTACCCAAGCTATTGGGATACAAACTAAGGAAGAAGATGCAAAAGATCATGCAATTCTAAGCTAGAAATTAAGACAAACCCTCACTAAGCATCAAGATAAATCCCTAAACCTAAAATTAGAGCACTTACCTTAGTTGCTCGTGATGAAATTCAAGAGAAATCCACAATGTTGAGCTTTATTACAACAAAGAGGGGAGAAAATCCCAACTTTTAGAGAGAAATCCGTAAAAGGGAAGAGGAGGAAGAATAAGAAGTGACCTAAAAATCGGAAAAATGAGTTTTATAATCACCGTAGCGTCGAGACGCTACAGACGGAAACATTAGTGCGCGCGCGTTCGGAGCGTCGAGACGCTCTTGGACAGCGTCGAGTGGCGTCTCGACGTTCTCGCTCGATACTTGCTCTCGGGTTTGGGCAATTTGTTTTGCCTTTGGTTGCTCCCTTTGGGCAAAATCTTGACTGTTGATGCCCTTCCTTTCCCGATGCGATCCCGAGGCCTTAAAATGACCTTCTTAGCTCCGAAACACGTTCTTGGACTCCTCGAGCTCTCTAACCGTGAAACACCTACAACGGAGGCAATTAAGCATAATTAAGCACGAAGTTTAGCTGGAATTAGGGAGGAGTAAATTATAGCTCCAAAATGGAGTTATCATTCATCTAATTAAAGTACTGAGTAATTCTTGATTTAAAATTATGCAACTTCAGATGCATCCCAAATGAGCACTTATTGTTGATTTATGCAACTTCTAGTGCATCTAATCAAAATGAGTTTAAGAAGAATAATAAATTGCTACATATTATTCGTATCTTTCCATAACATATTCAAATATATATAGCACATTTTATATATATATGAAATATGTACATAAGTTGTATAAACAATATACATGATACTTAGATAAACATGAACACAAAAAATCTATATATAATATAAATATAAGAAATTTCATTTGACACATACAATGCATAATTAGGTTATATACAAAGTATTTATATGTACATGAATATTATACATAACAACAAATTATCATGCATTCTCTCCTCATATATTGATAATTAAAATAAATAAGTAAATTGTTATATTGAATACATGTTTTACATACAATCAATTGCAAAAAAATGATTTAAAAAATTAAACTATACATGCTCATACAAAGTTGAAATGTATAAAAGTATTAATAACAATTAAGAAAAATGGTATAATAATTTCTATAAAAAAAATGGTATAATAATTTGAATTCTATAAAATGAACAAAAACATGCTCAACATTATATAAACTAATATGATTCATGAACATAACATGTATAAAATTATAACCGACATGCATTGTGCCCAAAATAATAGATAGTCAACATTCAAAATATATACAGGGTATATATGAGATATTTCATCCACATACACTGTATACATAAAACGTTCAAAACACAATTTAACAAAGGAAACTGGTAGAAGCTCGTACTGATAACGTAATATAAAAAGATAGCAATAACAACAATTTAAAGAAGACAAAGAGAAGAAGAGAATGAGAGGAAAGTAGAGAAAATCAATGTATTCAATTGATTTGAGGTGTGTTTGAAAGGCTTCACACAATCTCTATTTATACAAGTATTTCATGACTAAACTTAGGTCATGGATGGTCAACTTTGGGAGTCTTAATGTTATTCATAGGAAGAGTGAGTCATGGGGAAGACTAGCTAAAATGATGGAGTTGAATGATCATGTATATCTATATATACCGTGAGTATATATATATACACCATAGGTATATATATATATCATATATATACCATGTTTATGGATATCTATATATACCATATATATACCTTGTATATATCATGTTTATAACACTCCCTCTTAGATATCCATTATATGTAATATATGTCTCGTTAAAACCTTACTAGAAAAAACCCAATGGAAAAAAAATCTAGTGAAGGAAAAAGAGTGCAGTATAAATATACTTTAACAACTGCCTCGTTAAAAACCTTGCTAGGAAAACCCAGTGAAAAAACCGTAGTCAAGGGGAAAAAAGTGCAATGTTTTTACTCCCCTTCATGGAAACGTCACATGAGATCTCTGAGTAGTCGCATTCCAATGTGGTGCACCAATTTCTCGAATGTTGCGGTTGACAACACCTTTATAAATAAGTCTGCCAAGTTCTCCTTTGAAGAAATTTTTTGAACGGTGATGTCGCCATTTTCTTTAAGGTCATGAGTGTAAAAGAGGTTCGGTGATATATGTTTTGTTCTGTCTCCTTTAATGAATCCACATTTGATTTGTGTTATACATGTTCTATTGTCTTCGTATAATATTGTTGGAAGATTTTTGTCAGAAGAAAAACCGCATGTTCCACGAATGTGTTGAGTCATTGATCTCAACCATACACATTCTCGACTAGCCTCATGAATTGTAAGAACTTCAACATGATTTAAAGAAGTGGCTGTAATAGTCTGCTTTACAGACCGCCATGATATAGCAGTTCCTCCACATGTAAATAGATAACATGTTTGAGATCTAGTTTTGTGTGGGTATGATAAATATCCCGCATCTGCATAACCCACTAAATCAAAATTTGATTTGTTTGAATAGAATAAACCCATATCAATGGTTCCTCGAAGATAATAGAGTACATGTTTAACTCTGTTCCAATGTCTTTTTGTTGGAGAAGAGTTATATCTAGCTAATAAATTGACTAAAAATGTTATATTAGGTCGTATATTATTAACAAGATATATAAGTGCACATATTGCACTAAGATATGATACTTCAGGACCTAATAGTTCTTCATTATCTTCTCGAGGTCGAAATATGTCATTTTTCACATCCAGTGATCGAACTACCATTGAAATGTTTAATGAGTGTGCTTTATTCATGTAAAATATTTTTAAAACTTTTTCTATATAAGTTGACTGATGAATGAATATCCCATCTGCTAAATGCTCAATTTGCAGACCAAGGTAGAACTTTGTTTTTCCGAGATCTTTCATCTCAAATTATTTCTTAAGATATTCTATTGTCTTTGAAAGCTCTTGAGGAGTTTCAATTATATTCAAATAATCAACATATACATCAATAATAACAAATCCTAATTGTGATTTTTATACCCTTCTTTCAACAAATATTCACTAAGACGATTATACCACATTCGCCCGGATTGTTTTAATCCATATAAGGATCTCTGTAATTTGATCGAATATAATTCTCTAGCATTTGAATTATATTAATTTGATATCTTTAATCCTTCAGGGATTTTCATATAAATATCATTATCGAGAGATCCATATAAATATGCTCTGACAACATCCATAAGATGCATGTCAAGCTTTTCATACACACTCATGCTAATTAGATATCTCAATATTATTGCATCCACTATAGGAGAATATGTCTCGTCATAATCAATATCAAGCCTTTGCGAGAATCCTTGTGCAACAAGTCTCGCTTTATAATTAAGACTAATGTTTGACATTCTCATCATAATTAAGTATTTCCTACTTCTTCAATGTTATCAATTTTCTCCTCTAGAGACTCAAAGAAATCATCAAGATCTAAATGTGTCATGTTGGATTGATCAAATACATCATCATCCTGATACGCAAATGATAAGACAAGCCTAACCCTCAACCCAAAGATCCAAGCTTATGATGAAGCAAGAACCCTTGAATCAAAGAAGTTAATACCTCCTTATACAAATTCATGATCAACCAAGAGAAAAGACTAGAATTATATTACCTCTTAAGATCAAAGAAGTTAACCCTAACCCTTGTTCTAGATTGAGTCACTCCACAATAAAACTTGATCAAGGCTTGATTGAATGACTCAGTTGCAATCTATCACAAGAATTGCAAGAAACACTTAGAAATGCAAATACCTTGTTGGATTTCTAAGAAAAAGGTTCTCAATCTTGAGATCTTAATTTTCATTCATCCATAGTCCTCCTTACAATGACAATTTCGTGGGTATATATAACCCCCCTTCAAAAGCAACCCTAAACCCTTCAAATGCCTAGAAATCAGTTACAAAGAGTAATGGTCATGATTGACAAGTTTGGTAACTCTCATCCTTAAATATCTAACCTTAAACCCGACATTTAAAAGGTAAAAAATACAGTAAGACAAATAAAACCATGAGTGAATATGAATGTAGTTGAAGTCGTAATCCATTGGTTGAGATCTTCATGGATTTTATTGGAATAGCTTGGAGATTCATATCATTCTCCCCTTTCTTCGAGAAGATTATTCTTCCTTGAATCTAAAAGATCACCTTGCAATGCCACTTTGTAGTCATCAACTCGAGCTCTTTCAAACACTTGGACTGAAACTTTTCCTCTTGGATAAAATGTGAACTTGTTGTGTTGCATCCTCCCTTCTTTTTGTTGATTGAGACCTTCAAACTTTAACATCCCACTTTGAGGAATCATAAAAAATAATTAGAAGACTTTGGAAGAAAATGTTAGTTGGAAAACAAACCTCACTCTCCTGATTTTTTTCACTTAAATATTTTTCTTCTATTGTATCACTTTTCACACATTCCTCTATTTTCTCTGTATTCTTACTATCCTCATAAACTCTCATAACCAAACTCTTTTTCTCTTTAATTTTCCTTTCCTCACTTTTTTCAAGAGATTTTGTAGTCATCTCATTCTCAGCACATACTTCAAATATCTCATCGTCTTCCATAATAACCTTACCATATGTCGCTTCCTTTTTGTCAACACACACTTCCAACAATTCTTCGTCCACCACAACAACCGCACTATACAAACCTTCAATTTAGGCTTGTGTATGATCTTCCTTATTTTTAATAGTTTGGACATCTAGAGATGTTAGGCAATCTTCATCATTTGTAACCTCCTCTTCAGGCTTGGAGCAATTATCTTCTCTTTGAACGGATTGTATAACTTGTTGTTGGGATTTATGCCCTAAAGCCTCATAATTAATTAATAATTATATTATTATTATTATTTTCAATTTATAATATTCATTATATATAAAAATTCAAGGTTATTAGTGTAATCTTGAACAATATGTAGTTGACATACAAGATGATCATGTTCAAGGAATAACCTAAACAGTCTATAGTATATGGATAAGGTTGGGTGCCTTATACTAGTAACAGTATTGATACAGCCTACTTTGTAATTGTTACAAATGATTTGATCCAAATCATTCACGTAGAGACATGTGAGTGAGGGGTATCATATACAATGAGTTTGTATAAGACTGGACCACGAAATATATAATCTCTCTTTATAAATCCGTTATTTGAGAAGATTAACATTTCATAGGATGATCATATGTGACTCGATCTTAATCTTGAGTGAGTTATGAACTCCTGCCTGTGAGGGCTCGTCCTTCGATTTGTATGAGTGACAATGACTTTTATAGCCGATTCAATAAGCCTACCATTTTGGGAACTTGCCAAATAGGGAGTTGGGAACATAAGTTTCACAAGATGAAATTCACTCATTCCCATATAGGGAAAGTAGATGAGTAGTTTCCTTAAGTGCTGATTTCAGAACTTGAACAATGGGGCCCCACCCTCTCACTGGCCTGAGAGGGACTTGGTTTATTGTTGGATCATAAACAAGTTGCACATTAGAGAATCAATGGTACTTAAGGTGTAAGATGTAATTATAAGAGTGCAACTCTAGGCCTATAGCGGAGTGACCTAAAGTTAATGAATGAAAGTTAATTAACTAATGAGTTTAATTAATTAATTTTGTATCATTGGAGCTTATAAATATGTAGGTCCATAAGGTCCCCTTGCTAGCTCATAGTAACACTAAAATGATCAATTTAGTTGAAAGAAAAATTTGAAATATTCAAATTAATATTTAATATAATTGATATATTAAATGTAGAAGAGAAAAATATATTTATTGTATTTGATACATTAAATATTAGAGGAAATAGTTTATGTATTAGATACATTAATATTGAAAACTACATATACATGTAAAATTTGAATGAGATTCAAATTAGTTAAATGTATATTATAAAAGATTAATTTTATGATATTTGAATGAGATTCAAATAAATATAAAATACATATTTTAATATAATATATATTAAAATGTATTTTATTAAATACAATTAATTCCTAAAAGTCCTATAAATAGGACATTTAGGTTTAGCCAAAAAGTTGGCCAAACACACTACTCAAACTTCTATAGAGAGAATTGTTCTCTCATTTTTTCAAAGAGGCTCCCACAAGCCTTGGTCCAGTGTTCGAGTCATAGGGGGAAGATCTCGTGAAAAATGAACACAAGAAGATTTGTGGTCTTCAAAGGTAATATAGTTGTTTAACTTGTTTTAGTTTAATTCTAAATAAAACAAAGATCGATTCCAAACGCTACCGCTACGGGGGTTTGAAGTGTTCATTCCCTTCGATTGGTATCCGAGCAACTTTGATTTTTGTTTAGAATTAAAGTTTTGTGATGGTGGGTATTTTAATTTGATTCATGTATGTGATATATGTTGGTTTACAAATTGACTGTTTAGGCATATTTGAGGCATTAGATTTAACGTTTTGATTAGATCCTTTGTAAAACTCATAAGGGATAGGTTTGGTTGTAATTAAAAACAAAATGTTCAATCAGTGTGAAGATGTTGAAGTAAGTGTTACACATATCAACATTTATTTTTCGTTCTATGTGTGGATGAGTTGTTCACTAGTGTTCAAACTCACAAACCAAGAAGTCAAACTTTCAACACATGAAATCTTCTACAGAGGCATGTCTGACGTTGATTCAATTACCTCAGCAAATAGAGAGATGATGGCGGGTAACACTTTGCATTTGTGTTTTTGCTTCACTTAGTGGTCAAAGTGCAGAAGGTAGTCAAAGTGTAACAATTTAGATTTGTGATTTCGCTTCACATTGTGGTCAAAGTCCATCTTGCGATAAATTCATTTGAGATGGGTTTGCAATTTGGTGGCTGCTTCGAACTTTGATGTGAGAAGAAGGTTTCTAAGCCCTAATTTTCAATGCCAAAAATGAAAGATTTTGAAGACCAAGATATGTCTTGGATTTAAATTATTGTAATTTAATTTGTTTTCATTTTCTTAGGATATGCCAAATATGCTGGTCAATTTTGCTGTATTTTTTAGTTTAAATATGCATGTTGATGTATGTTTTAAATTGTGATTGATTGCATAAAGTATGTCATCTAGATTAAAATCTCACCATAGGTTAAACATGACCATGCATTTTAATTATTTTTAATATAATTGTTATATTTGGAATATTATGATTAAAATGCTCTTCTAATTTGATTAGATGATTTCCTAATATGTTTATATTTTTCATATCTTTCAATATAATTGTTATATTTTAAATTTTAAATTAGGATACTTTCTTTCATAATAGGAATCCATATTTTCATAATAAAGATTATGAATTTTTCCTAATTAGATCTTTTATAATAAAGACTATGATTTTTTTTCCTAATGAGATTAGAATATTTCTTTTCTAATAGAAATTCATCTTTCATAATAAAGATTATGATTTTTTCCTAATGAGATTATGATATTTTATTTCTAATAGAAATCCATCTTTCATAATAAAGATTATGAAATTTTCCCAATAAGATTATGATGTTTCTTTCCTTAATTAAAAAATAATTTAATTCATTCTTTAAATAGTTTAAATATTTGAATTTAGTTTATCTTTTCTTCTGATGAGATTAGAATATATGATAATCTTTTAATTTTCTTTTTAAAGGGTTTAAAATGTTAAAATTTCAAGATTATTCATAAGGTGAATTAGTTTTTAATAGGATTAAAAACATTGCTTAAAATCAACTGAAGTTCATTAATCTAGTAATTAATAGTTAAGTAAAGATTAGTGAATTTGAAATAAAAATTGACTATAAGGAACCCTGTCTAAGAAAGGTTACTCGGGTGAGGTACTTAACTTGACTGAAAAAGAACACCTCTACCTGGAAACTGGCCTGGGGTTGAATTAGTAAAATTTTATTTTATTTCATTAAGCAGACTCATAATGTGATTAGTTTTAAATAGTTTAATATACTTTGTAATTCACATCAAAATCAATCTAACCAACATAAGGGTTATGAAAGGGTAAATTGAAAAACTTAGATAATTGAGATTAGCCTAATTTGTCTAAGTAATAGAAAAACTCTATTTCAAAATACTTAAGTGGGAGAAATACATATGTCAAGATAATCCTACGGTCTCTACCATAGATTCACAACGTGAGATTCACGTGAGGCCTTATGGTGACTTTGGACCGTCCTCCCTACGGAAGGTGTTTGCATGAGTCAATATCATGGTGAATCTCTTGAGAAAGTATTTTAAATAGTAAGTGGGAGAAGGAAATGTGTCAACATATCCTACGGTCTCTATCATTGGTTCACAACGTGAGATCCATGTGGAGCCTCGAGGCGACTTTTGGACCGTCCCCCTACGAAATATCAGGGTGAATCTCTTGAGAAGGATAAGATTGTAATTTTATTTTCAATACTTGACCTACCCTACGACGACACTTGTTGGGATAAAATTATAGAATCTAAAATGATGAGTTACACTTACAAATATCTCATTAAGGTTGTTAATGATTTTCTTGACCAAACTAATGATAACTAAATGTTATAGAAATAATAGTTATTTTGGAATAACACTTGGTTGAGATTGTCTCAGTTTAGTGAAAGAACATTTGACCTATCCTACGACAACACTTGTTCTAACTCACTAAAGTATCATAACATTAGAAATTAATGTTTTAGGGTTCATTTATCAAATTGTTTGTTTTCTATGCTGAAATTGAATGAATATTGATTGCATGTTGTCAAATAATTTTTTTTTTTTTTTTATATATTTCAATATTATGTCTATTTCTCTCAATTTAAATTTTCGTTACTGATTTGTCAAATTGAGAAAATAATATCACTTGGAAAAATAATGTCAACACTATATAATGACTGTGTAATTTTTTCTTTAAATTTTTCTTTATTGAGAAATGTTCTCAAAAACTTGTTGTCAATGCTAATCGAATTGTTCGTGAAGCACGTGATTAATAAATCAAGATAAGTAGATGACTTATAAAAAAAAATTGTTTGACATATTAGATGTCAAGCTAAGAAGATAAAGAAGATGACAACAACATATGAGATATTGTTGAAGTCAATAAAAGCTAGGTTTAGATATTTATCTGAATAATCTAAAAAAAAATTAAGTATTACCAAAATCCAAGAAAAAAAACCATATGACTTTAGCTAAAAGAAAATAGTTTCTAAATGAGCAAAGTAGTCATAATAAGAGGAATTTATGAAATATCTCTATAAGAAGAACATGAATAAAACTAAATTTGATTTACTAGATTTTTGGGGAAAATAATCATTACCACCTAGATAGTAGATTCAAATCCACTATTAAGATTTGTTCTTCATTACATTTCATATGTAATTATTGGAAAATACTTAATGATGTAGAATGATCTCTACTTGTTGGCACCAGAAAACTCATCGCAATTGATGTAGTGAGAGACATTAAGATGTCCATAAGAAATAATTGTTACTTAAGCTGAATATGGTGTTTTCAGTACCTTAGGAGAAATTAAATCTCTCTAATGTTATTACTAATAAAATGTTCATATAGTATGAATATTTTAGTAATAAATTTTTTATTTTCAAAATTGTTTGAAAAGTCCAGCTAAAGATAAGAATAATCTTTAAGAACTCGTCTATGCGTAGTCAGAGAATATAGACCTTAAGCCCCCATTGTTTAAGAACTCGTCTATGCGCCGTCGTGTACAAACGATGGGTGCTCAGATCTGTTCCCACATGCCACCATCGTCACTAAGAGGATTCTTGCCAGCGTCGCTGCTAACCAAGACGTCGGCGACACTGTCGTTCTTGGGTCACGTGCTCGTATGTGGGAGTTGTTGCGTGGGTGTCATCGAAATTGTAGAGACGAAGGCATTGAAGATGGGGAAAAAGTTGAAGAAGAGTGAAGAAGAGTGAAGAAAATGAGAAGAGACGAGACGGAGAAAAGTGCATGAAACAAAATGACATCTAAGCGCATCTTTTGAAAAATTTGAGCGCCCAATTTTGAGCAAATTTCCGCCTTTTTTTTTTTGCTTCTCTATTATAGCGGTATTTTAAAAACATAATAATAAAACGTTATAAAAAGTCATATTTGTTGTAGTGGAAACACGTCCTCGGACTCCTCGAGCTCTTTACCATGAGCTTACCTACAACAAGGCAATTTAATCACTATTAAGCATGGTTTTTAGCTATAATTAGAGAGTAAATAATAGCTCTATTTTGGAGCTATCAACCTTCATCGATAATCGATTTTCGAATCACTTTATACATAGTAACACACTCTTTAGCATAGCCAGATGAGATCATACACTCAGCGATAACTCGCAAATCCTCCATAAAAATGAAAGAATCCTGCTCAACTTCAGAGATCGAATCCCTACGGCTTGGATTTCATCTTCATCGTCGAAATCAACGAAATTAGTGCTCAATCTAGTAGAGCAGCAAGAGGAACGAGTAGAAACAAATTATGAATTGAGATGAGCGCGATTCATTGAAAGAATCTTATAAACTTCTTCTGAAGTCGTTTCATGGCGATTTCCATCAATCCTTTAGCGTATACAAGCCGATCAGAAGCGGAATCACCAGAATAATCTTTTGAAACCATAAGATGCATCGTTTTTTTTATTTTATTTTATTTTTTAATTAGAATGAAATTAGGGAAGAGAGAAGAAAGTGATTTTAAAATATATATCATTCTTAAAGAGTGAGTGAATCATTGATTACTAGAGATTTGGGGTGGGAGGGGAGAGAATAGAGAATCCGTAAATGAATATTAAGGGTGAGAGGTGAGAGAAATATTTTGTTGGAAAAAATCTTGGAAGACAGAGATAAAAAGGTTTTTTAGAGATATAATTTTAAAATGGGAGGAAAGGTTGGAAGTGTAAAAAGGAAATGAAAAATAAAGGAGAGAGAAAATGAGAAAAGGAAAGGGACATCAAACTTAATTTTAACAAAAAGAGCCATTTACCATGATTTCCCTTTTTTTTAGGAAAATTGTTTACGGTAGCCTACTTAAAAATTATATTTTAAAAAAATGTTCAAATATATATTTATTTTCGCAAATAAGTTTTCACTAAATTGTATGACTATTATGCCCTCAATTAATTTTCTCTCTCCTTAATAAATAATTACAAGTATATATTCATTCAATTCTTTTTTTAATTATTTATAAAAATCACAATCGGACGATTTTAGGATATTAAGGGCACGTTTGATAACGTTCTTGTTTCTTGTTCCTTGTTTCTTGGTTCTTGTTTCTTGTTTCTTGTTTCCTGTTTTTAATTTTTTAGGAACTAGAAACAGAAACATATTTGATAACTATTTTTGTTTCTTGTTTCTTGAAAAAAGGAATCAGAAACAGAAATTTGTTTGATAAATGTTTCTTGTTCTTTTATTTTGTTTTTGTTTTTTTATAGTTTAAATAGAATTTAGATATATAATATAAAAAATATAACACGCGTTAAAATATATGTAAAAAATAATTATCAAAAGTCTACATTATCTAATACAAGTAATTTGGATGCATAATTATTTTTATCTTTCAAATGTTGTACAAATTTGATCTGCAATGTTATTTTTCACTCGAGTCATTAGGCTGGTTGCACAAACAACAATCAGGCAAAAATAATTGCAAATTTAGCAAAGTTTAAAACCTTTTGCAAATATGGCAAAAAAAATCAGTGGCTATCACTGATAGACTTTATGACTATTAGTGATAGACTTCTATCAGTAATATGTTAGCTTTATGAGCTTCAATCATACTATTTGTTTTAATGATAACAAACCTCTAACTTACTAATGATTTTAGTGTTTCAATGTGTCCATAGCATAGTTCTTATAAAGAAGATTCGAATGCATCTTGAATCATTCGAATCCGAGTTCAAACGAGAAAGATATTGACAAAATAAGATTGAAGGCAAAATCCATTGTGGCGTTGACACGTGACACTTTGCTGATGTGGAATCTGACGTGATAGCTAACGTGGCTCTCATGGTATTTGTAACGTAGAGCTCGGAAAGACGGTTCCAACGCATTTTCAATCGCATAAACCGGACATCAAACAAAGAAGTTATGACCAAAAGAAGATGGAAAATATTTACTCAACACTACCAATGACGTGGACGATTGGAAATGCGACACATGACACATGGACAACACCCCGACATTAACCCTCTTCTTTTTACCGTTAACCTTTGAAAAATCATCATTTATGATTTATCTTTTACCATTAAACCCTCACCTTTGGATCTTATAACCTAGATCTAATGGCAACTTTTAAATCGACTTTAATATCATTTTAGGCCAAAATTTTCTATAAATTTAGCAACCTTCCTCCTCCAAAATATCCAATCATTTTTGCTAAATTTTTCTCTCCTAACCCACCATTGTTGTTCTCTTCCAAGCTCAATTTTATTCTATATTGCGAGAGATTTGTGTGAGAGTTTTATTTTTGTGAGAACTGTATATCATTACTTCAATTGAGATTTGTAATAAGGTGTGGGTGCACCTTGGGAATTGAGTGAGCGGTTTAATCCTGAACCCGAAAAAGGATTTGGAGTGGTTTGATCCTGAACCCGTGAAAAGGACCATTGTGGTTTGATCTTTAACCCGCGAAAAAGATCGGTATAGGTTGGGTCCTAAACCTGCAAAAGGATTCATAGTGGTTTCCTCTTGAACCCGCAAAAAGAGTGATCGTTCGGTTTGATTCTCACCCGTAAGAGAATCACAACAGTAAAAATACCCAAGAGGAGCTTGGGGAGTGGAGTAGAAATTTCCGAACCACTATAAAAATTCCCGGTGTCAACTCTTACTCTCTACTCTTTTATTTTCCGTTGCCTTTTTACTTATTTGAGTAGGTTGCATGCTTAGAAATATTGTTACATATTTTTAGCAATTTTAGGGTGTTAATTCTATTAGTTTGCTTTGAAGTAATTTAGCTTAATTTCTCGAAATTTTTTTAAAATTGTTAAGCAACCCTATTCACCCCTCTAGTGTTGCGAACCGATCCTACATAATAGACTTCTATTACTGCTAGACTATTATCACTGACAAAATTCTATAAAAAAAACTACTATCAGCGATAGACCATACTATCAGTGATAGAAATTGCCATATCTACAATTTTTTTTTAAAAATGCTATATTTTTAATTATTTTACTCTAAATTGACATTTGTTACAATTTTCCCGAGTCATTCCGCCTTAAATAATGTCGACTCGGATGCAACTTAATTATATAATTTTGTAAATGTCGTGGTTGTAAAATATTAAAGTAAGACTAAATGCATGTTTTAATGAGCAAAATTCTAATGGATTTAACCGTACTAAAAACTAATAAATAAATAAATAAATATTTATTTATTTATTTATATATGTATATATATATATATATATATATATATATATATATTTTGTAAAATTTAAATTTTAAAATTCAAAATTCAAAAAATACATAAAAAAAAAATAGTGCAAAATTAATAAATAATATATATTGAAAAAATAGAAAAAATACTGCAAAATTAATAAAGAATATATAAAAACAAAAAAGGAAGTCAAAATGGGGAAGAGTTTATGGGCGCCACTTTAACAATCAATCGACAACTTGTTTTATGAATTTATGGGAACAAAATATTACAAATAGAAACGAAACAAAGAGAAACAACTTTTGGTAAGTTTCTCAAATTTTACTCAGCTTTTGGAAACGTTCCTCAAAATTTAGAAACAAGAAACGATAATAGTTATCAAACAAGTCTGTTTCTTAAAAAATGAGAAACAAGAACAAGAAACAGGAAACGAGAACGTTATCAAACGGGCCCTAATTGTTTTCTCTCTCCCTATTAATAAATCACACATATTTATCTCATGTTACTAGCATTTTAGTCATTTTCTCTCCCCTATTGAAATCTCACGATTTTAGTTAATTTACCATTTTTGTATTTATTTCAGATTTTAGTTAATTTACCATTTTTGTATTTATTTCAAATTTAGTTTACCTCTCATCTCATATGATTAATTACTTTGTTCCTCCACACCATTTTTCGGCCATTTTTTCCAACGACTTTTCATTTTTCAGCTTCCCCGCCATTTCCAATTCATTTTTCATCTTCTTCCACCGGCCGAATCCATCACTTCGTTTTAAATGAGTATGTTTTATTCTTCTTTTTTTAATCTAAATAATTACTATTCTTCACCCATGAATCCTCCCTTTCAAACATTTTACATTTTCATATACAAATATACTATGGTTGAATCTTATGTTCATATTTATTAACTTTCCAACCGTTATCATTTTCATTTAAATGAAAAAAAATCATGGGATTATGAAGCATTATGTATGAATATATTTTCATAATATACAATATATATGAAAATATTTTAATTCTACTTTCATGTATAATTGAATCTTATGTTTAATGATTACATATGGTAGTTTATTAATTTATATCCTATTATACCATGTATATATTGGCAGACAAATTATACTATTTACGTTATGATTACATTTTGTAGTTTATTAAATTACATATCCTTAACTTATGGTACTATATGGAAAACAAAATCATGGGATTATGAAGAAAAAAAAATCCATACCTTATGGTACAAATTCCATGTCTAACTATATTGATTACATATGGTCCAAACCATATGGTAGTATATTAATTTATATTTAATATATACATGGTATATTTAATTATACCATGTATATATTATCAAAATACAATATATATTAAAATATTACATGTCAATTTTATGTTTATAACTGACGACATTTTCATTTACATGAATATATATACCATGTATAACTAATTACACATCCTTAACAAATGGTAGTGTATTAATATATATATTCTAGTATACCATGTATATATGTGTATAACTAATTAGAATTTTAACATATCATGAGTATTTAATAATCTAGGTATGGATACTAGCTCACATATTTTGTATTCAACTGTATAGGTAGTTCTATTCTGCCAATGTTATATGTCGGACATTGGAACGAGAGATAATTATATTGATTACAAAGTATCATATATTGTGTTGCATGATGGAATGTCCTTCATTGAGTTTCAACAATCTATCATGCAACGATTATGTACTATAGAGATTTTGGATGCCCCTGATATATTTGCTTGTATAGGAACCTAAAGTTTCATTAAGAATGATGCACAAGTTACTAAAGAAAATGATGTTAAATGGTTGTTCTCAACATGACTTCAAATGATGTACAATATTGTGCAAATAATTATTAATCCCAAAAATAGCCTATCAACACTATTTTGGATAACATACCCCCATAAGTCCAAGTATTAACGATCATTGGTAGACTAGGTTTATTTGCTCGAGTTGTTATTATCTTTGTTTCCTCTTCCTGAAATCGTAACCTCGTATTAGTATGTACTTCGTTTAATACATATAAATGTCTCATATTGTATATAAATATTACATACCTCTGATTCTATTGTCACAACATCATTTGAATTCCCTTTAGTTGTTACTTTTTGGCCTGAACTACTCAAACATCTTTGACTTCTTCATTTATTTTGCCTGTTAGTGTATTTAACTCTCGCCATTACCTAATTTCTTTGTTATATACACACGAATATATCAATATTGATGGAGCGATATACGCAGCGGAATCGATTTTGGATCGATGATACTCTAATTACATCAATTTAACAAATAGAAAACATGCTCAAACAACGGAAAAAAGAGAAATTAGAAAACATACCCTTGTAGTTCTAATTTTCTTCGTGTTCTACCGACCGTTCTTCGTCAAAAACTCTTCTGACCTCTTCTCACGAACGCCCCGAGGACCACCCAGGTAGTCCCGCTACCTCGGCGTCGTGCAATGGAGTTGTGGGACAACGAAAACAAGAGAAAAAGAAAAGAAAACGGAGAAGGAAACCTTGTTGAAGGAAATGGGAAGAAGCACAAGGGTAGAGGTTGTTTAACTTCAATAATTGATTTTTTTATGCAAATCGAATACCCCTATTACCATTCACCCAAATTGAAAAGCCAAATATATATGTTCTATATATATTTTTTTTTGCAACGATATTTAATTAATGCGAGGATTGAACCCATGACCTCATAGTCACGGACACAACCTTATGCCAATTGAGTTATGCTCGGTTTGGCATGTTCTATATATATCAACACATATATAATAACATGTGTCTTACATGCATAATGCATGTAAGACACATTTATTTATTTATTTATATATATATATATATATTATTTTATAAAAATTAATTCTGAATTAATTTTAAAAAATAATAAATATTTTATTAATTAAACTTTTTAATTAATAATATATATATATATATTAATTAATTAAACTTTTTAATTAATTAATATTATTTAATTCAATATCAAATATTAATTAAATAATATGGTTAAGTCCAGTTTTTCGAAAACTGATTTTTTTGCACATGAATCTATTCATGTTTTAGACCATTCCCATATGTAAATCATATTTAAATATGTCCATCATCCTTCCATAAAACGAACTTGAACAATTCAAATTCTTTTTCTTTTTCCTTTTCTCTCATACTGTTGCACAGCGCGTTATTCGAGCTAGCCAGGAGAACCTAAAGGACCTACAGATCATGAGCTCCAACGATACGAGATTATTTTATTAAAACTCTTTTAACCCGAATCAATCAACTTTCGTTAACCCCCGGAGACTCCACTATAGTCTGAGGGTTGCACTCTCCTCACTGTAGATATATTATGTCCTCTTGATATAACCGTCATGGACAAGTCGACCCTTCACAGGTTGTTCGTAATCACAGCCGAGTCATTTAAGCCGTTTAACCCCTGCATTACGTCTTGTTCCTTAAGTACCACTGGCACCTCTAATAAACAATAGATCTGTGGTCCAACCAATAGATCAATTAACTCTCTCATCACATGAGAGTGTGAGCGCTCATTGTTCAAGCCCCGGAGTCAGCTATTAAGGTTACAACTTATCTACTAACCCTGAACAGCGGGTTAGGAGTGAATTCCATCTTACTACACTATGTCCCCAGCTACCTATTGGACTTTATCCCCAAGATGATAAGATTATTGAGTCGGCGTTATTGGGCCACTCTCACCCGTACAAGTCAAAGGATACTGTCTAATAAGCAGGAGTTCATAGTAAGCTCAGGATTAAGATCGAGTTACCTAGGTCATCAGGTGAAATAGTAGGTCTCTTCAGTAAACGACGTTATAAAGAGAGAGAGATTTTTTCGTGGTTCAGTCTTATGCAAACTCATTGCATAGGACGCCCCCGCTCGCACATCTCAATGTGAAACGATTCAGATCACATCGTTTTGTACAATACAAAGCGAGCCGCATCCAATAGTGTTACCAACATAAGGTACCCAACCTTATCCGTATACTATAGACCATTTTGACTGTCTACTTGAGCCTGATCCACATTCATGTCATACATGAAGCTCAAGTACTCATTCTTCGCCCTGGGTGTTGGTCATTGGTTTAGGATAAACCAAACACGTTTCACTTTATTCCAGTAAACTCTTTTACTAAATAAAACTAATAACTCTGTATTCTAAATAGAATATTTACAAACATAACAGTTTACAAACCACGAGTTTTATGACATAAAACCCAACAAATATTTCAAACACATACAACGTAATATATCAATCATACAATTTAATATTAAACTCACATATAAATTTAACTTTTTTTTTTTGGGAACAAGTATAACCGGGCAAGTATAAAGGACTAATTTAAAAACTTAACAAATGCATGCTACTCAAATATACTATATAATGAGTTTCATGACAATTCAGAATATACCCATAAAAAAATTCTCCATAAATGTCAGTATATATTTAAGGCAAGTTAGTATATACCCATGTATATAATGACATATATCCATAAAAATTATTATATATGTGTCCATAAACAAGAGGTTAATCAGTATAATATATACATAAGAGGGTCTATTATACCCATATAAATTCAAAACCAAAAATATAAATAAAAAACCAAAGATATACTCATACGGTGATTAGATTATACCCATATAATTCTTAATAAAGAACGAAATATATCAATCACTTGTTTATGCATTGATATATATCAACCCATGTTTGTTATCTATATACCCATAACATTGAAAAACAAAATATATACCAAGAAAATAAAACGAAACCCAAAAATATACCCATAACAAATATACACATAAGATGCTAGTGTCAGTACATACCCAAAACATTAAAAAACGAAATATATATCAAAAAATTTGGTTCACTGAGTTCTAACAAACATACCCACAAAAACGTTGTTTGGAGAGCTTCTGTTATGAAAAGTTCGAAGATAGTGTTCGTTGGAGAGGGCTTGTAGGCGTTGTCGGAAAAAGCTTGTTGAAGAAAGTGTTGGTCGAAGAGAACCTCTGTGTCGTCACACAATATTCGATTTCTGGCTTTTTGAAATTTCGTCGCTTCGATTTCTAAGATTTGAGGGAATGACCGTCGATTTGGTGGAGAGAGAAGATTTTGACTAAAATAAATCATGATTAATATATTTAATTCCTTAATTGTTGGGATTCACAATTAATATTAAAAGTCAGATTTTTACAAAAAAAAAAAAAAATGGTTATAACTTATTTTATTTTATTTCACAAAAATCTCAATAGTAATAGAAATGATTTTATTGTAATTGAACACCAATTTTTTTTAAATACTCATGTGTTTGGTCATTTGTGAACCTACTAATCTTAAGGCTACCGTAAAAAGCCCTTTTTTTAAATACAAAAAAGAAAGTAATGTTTTGTTTTTAGGATGGTTAAGATTTGAATGTAACTTTTAAAACAAAATCGAAAATCTATATCAAATGGAAACTTTAGATTTTAAAAATATATACTAAATATATGTTCATCTCCTCTTATTTTATCATTTTGACCTAACATTTAAATAATTGTGTTAATAACAAAAATTTATTATAATAATTTTTTTAGGCACTTCTTTTTTCAGCGATACGTGACAAAAATAGATAGAAGAAGTGGCTGGAGACATCATTTTGAGATCTCGAGGTCCCGAGCTGAGTTAGTGCGAGCTCGAAGACTCGTGGAATCGTAGAGATTTGCTTATCTTCCATTATTCCTTTTCTTTTCTCACTTGTTGTGACTTTAATGTTGTTGTTTGAGATTTTTGTTGAGATTTTCGTTATGAACTAAGTTTATTATCCAGAGCCTTGTTGTAAAATCGTTTATCGAACTCTATTGTTTTTAAGTAATAGTTGATATTCAATTTCATATTGGTTAACTTATAGGATTTGACTTTCTTCGCATGATTTTTATGTCAATATTTTGAGGTTGAGAAACAATTATTATTCATGATCTTGATTTGTTTTCCCTGATTTATACCGGAGATAGACATATTCTTGTAGATTTTGTGATAATGTGTAGTACTACGTTAGTCATATTTGAATTGATTGAATTGTCATAAAGATATAGTTAATTTACTTTTCAAAGAATATTGTTATTGCTCGAGAAAGAATATCAAGTCAGTAGAGCTTGTCAACATCCCTCGAAATATAAAGATCTTAGTTGTTATTGAATGAAGAATATGAGGAGATAAATGTGAGCCACACACAAAAATAAAGATCTTACCACATTTTATTTTAAAATTATCCTATTATTGTTTTGGTCCAAAGAAATATGTTTTTGAGTTTTAAGTTGACTTTGTTAGGTTTTATGTTCTAAAACTCGTGGTTTGTAAACCGAATATATATTCTACTTTGCAATAAAGTTGTTATTGAGTTTTATTCAGTAAAGTTATTATTGAATAAAGTGAATTGTGTTGTCATTTAACCTAACTCCAATAAACTAAGAACCCATGGCTATAGGATGTATACTTGAACTTCATGTGTGACATGATTGTGGATCAAGTTCGATCAGTAGCCAAAACGGTCTATAGTATAGGGATAAGGCTGGGTACCTTATCCTGGAGATACTATGGACGCGACCACTTTGTATAGTACAAATGATGTGATCCAAAATCGTTCATGTAGAGACATGCGAGTAGGGGCGTCCTGTGCAATGAGTTTGCATAAGACTGAACTGCGAAATCAAGTTGCTCTTTCTTTATAACTCCGTTTACTGAAAAGACTGTATTTTTCACATGATGACCTAGGTAACTCGATCTGAATCCTGAGCACACTATGAACTCCTGTTTATTCGGGCTTATCCTTTGACTTATACGGGTGAGAGTGGCCCGAGATCGCCGACTCAATAAGCCTACCATCTTAAGGATAAGACCGGGTAGGGAGCTGGGAACATAGTCCTGCGAGATGAAATTCACTCCTACCCGCCTTTAGAGTTTAGTAGAGAGGTTGTTCCCTGAAGTGTTGACTTCGAGTCTTAAACAAGAGGCCCCTCCCTCTCATTGGCCCGAGATGGATTCTGGTTTGGTGGTTGGACCACAAGCCAATTGTTCATTGAGGTGTCAGTGGGACTTAAGGAACAAAATGTAATTACGGGGGTTAAACGGTATTTATGACCCAGCTGTAATTACGAACGACCTGTGAAGGATCGACTCACTGATGATGGTTATATCAAGAGGACATAAAATATCTACGGTGAGGAGAGTGCAACCGTTGGGCTTTAGTGAAGTCCCGGGGGTTAACGAATGTTTGTTAGCTTGACTAAAGAGTTTGACCGGTTAATCTCGTATCGTTGGAGCTCATGATCTATAGGTTCTTCTAGCTAGCTTGGATTAAGTCGTGTAACAATATGAGAGTAAATAATTTGAATTTATTCAAATTCGGTTTTGGAAGCAAGATAGACATATTTAAATAAGAGATCGGTCTAAAACATGAATAGGAATTCATGTGCGAAAAGTCGGTTTAAGAAATCGAGATTAGTCTTATTATTTAATTAATATTTAATATTGAATTAAATAATATTATTAATTAATTAAATAGTTTAATTAATTAAAATTCATTTTGTTTATTAATTAATTATGAATTAATTTATAAAAACAAAATAAAAGCAAGTGGGATTTTCCAACTTTTGAGTTTGCATGTGGGTTATGTGTAACCTACTAAAACTCACATAAATTGGACACCTTGCCATGATTAATCTTATCCATCTCCTTGTGGTGTCTTAGCTTGCAACCTTAGGTTGCCTATAAAAGGAGATGAAACTCAAAGTGGTTTGGTTGTTGAGTGATGGAACGTTAGACATTCTCATATCTTCACCCTATCACATAGAATTTCTCCCACCTCCATCTCTCCTAAATTCCTCTCATAAAGAGGTCCCACCACCTCGTTGCTCGACCTGAGGATAGCTGGGATTACCGGAGGTGGTTCTCGAAGAGTTCGTGAGGAGAATCGAGCAACGAAATTGAAGAAATTCGAACTACAAGAGGTATGTGTTCTTATTTCTCTATTTTCCAAGATTTGTGCATGCTTTTTGTTTAGCAAAATTGATGAAATTAGAGTGTCAATTGATCCAAATCGCTTCCGCATTTGTGATATGCGCACCTTCATACTTGTGCGTGGTTCAATGCCTTTTCTCGAGAATATTTAAAGGTTTAACTCTTCAATATTCTGTCACGAAAGTTTCACTGTTTCTAGGGGCGAACCTCACGAAAGTTCGCTACTAATCCCAAATTACTTTATTTTGAAAACAAATTCATTTTTATGAGAGTTTTCATTTTTGAAAAGAATAGTTACTCTTAATTTCAATAATTTAAAGTTTGAAGGAAAACCTTTAAAATATAAATTTCTTATTTCAGAAATTTATTTTAAAAACGATTTATTCTTTATTTCAAAAATTTGGTGCTAAAAGAAAAAAAAAATTGAAAACCAAAATTTTTTATTTCAAAAATTGATTTTAAAACGAATTATTATTTATTTTAAGAATTAAAAAAACATTAAAAAAAAAATCTTATTTAAAAAATCAATTTTAAACCAAGATTCTTTATTTCAAGAATTTAGTTTCTTGTTTCAGAAATTAAATTAAGGGGAATTGTGCACCCTAAACTACTTAAAAATCGTATTTTAAAAAATGTCAAAATCTATTATCAAGTTTACAAGTAGGTTTCACCAAAATGTAAGACTATTATGCATTTTTAATTTTATCTCCCCTATTAATTAATTACATCTTTCATTTATTTTGAATTATTTATAAATCTCATAATCCCACGATTTTAGCACTTTAATTGCTTCTCTCCTATCAATTAATTACACATATATATCCCAATATGTATCCCACCATTTTAGCATTTTTAGTCAATTTGTCGGGTTTCTTCTAGTCAAATCCAAAATTTTAGATAATTTATTTATATGAAAATATTCTATGTACATGTAAATCATGAGATATGAATATATATTCATAATATACATTTATATGAAGATATTTCATACATAACTTAATCTTAGGTTTAAAATAGTTGGTATTTTTATTTATATAAAAATATACCATTTATAACTAATTGCATAATAATGATTACATATGGTAGTATATTAATTTATATACGACTATACCATGCATGTATATATGGGTTGACAAATTAGAAATTGCATATAACATTGTATATTCAATAAGAAATCATTTATGAATATATATTATATTATATACATATATAATTATATACATATATACTAACTCATATAATATACATTCAACTGTTTAGGTAGTTCTATTATTCTAGTGAATATATATTCATAATATAAGGTCATATATTCCTTTCATATTCAAATATACAACGTCTGAATCTTATGTTCATATTTCTTCAGTTATCATTTGCACTTATATGAAAATATTCCTATATAAATGAACCATCAGGTATGAATATATTTTATCGATATACGGTATATATGAAAATATTTCATGTCTAACTGAATCTTATGTTTAAAACTGGCCCGACATTTTTATTTACATGAACATATACAATGTATAACTATTACATATTCTTAAGATATGATAGTACATTAATTTATATTCGATCATACCATGTATATATGTTTTTGGAAAAGAGAGTTTTGCATAATAATGTATATATGCAAAAATAATAATAATAATGTATATATTTCGTTTTTGGAGAAAGAGTTTTGCTTGAGGAGTAGAGTAAATGACGATAGGATTGATTACTATCATTAATGCCTTGATTTTTTGGATTTACAATTGTATTAAATTATTGATTTATACCTTAAATGGTTAATTTTTTTTTATTTCATAAAAATCTCAATAGTTATATGAAGGGTTTTAATGTAATTGAACACTAATTTTTATGAAATACTCCTAATGTATTTGGTCATTTGTGAAATAAATGAGATCTCTGTACATATTTGTAAAATCATAGTAATCTTAAGGCTAAGTACGTACAAAACCGTTAAATTAACGAATGAGACTCTTTATTTCAAGAGTTAAAATTTCTTATTTCAGAAATTACTAAAAAAAGACTCTTTATTGCAAGAGTTTTAATTTCTTATTTTAGAAGGTAAATAAAAATTGACTCTTTATTTCAAGAGTTTTAATTTCTTGTTTCAAAAATTACTAAAAAAAAATGACTATTTATTGCGAGAGTTTAATTTCTTATTTCAGAAATTAATTTAACAAAAGATTCTTTATTTCAAGAATTTAACTTTTTATTTCAAAAATTAAATTTAAAATAAAAAACAAAGAGACTTTTATTTCAAGAGTTTAACTTCTTAAATTGAGGAGGATGGGTTGGGCCAAAACATTTTATTGAAAATCAAGCTTATCAAATTCAAATACAATCATGCTCATTTATTGCTTATAAATGTGAGACTGCAATTTTAAACATAAAAACAAAATATGACAATTTTGTAATTTTGGGAAAAAGTTAAAGGAGAGTTTGATAAAAACTACAAAACAAATCTCTTACCTCTCTCATCTACACGAAGAAGATGAAGGGAAGAAGGGAGTTGCTATCGCCGGTGTGATTCAGAGGCGTCGTTGAGTTTCGCGGAGGAACGCAGAGGCTCACCGGAAGGGTTGCTGCACGTCGGAGATGTTGGGATTTATTTCCTAAAGCCTCGAAATTAATTAATAATTATTTGATAATTATTTTATTATTATTATTTGCAATTTATAATATTCATCATATATAAAAATCCAAGGTTATTAGTGTAATCTTGAACAATATGTAATTGACATACGAGAGGATAATGTTAAAGAAATAACCTAAACAGTCTATAGTATATGGATAAGGTTGAGTGCCTTATCCTTGTAACACTATTGATACAACCCAGTTTGTAATTATTACAAATGATTTAATCCAAATCATTCATGTAGAGACATGTGAGTGGGGGTATCCTATACAATGAGTTTGTATAATACTGGACCCCAAAATATATAATCTCTCTTTATAAATCCGTTATTTGAGAAGATTAATATTTCACAAGATGATCATATGTGACTCGATCTTAATCCTAAGTGAGTTATGAACTCTTGCCTGTGAGGGCTCGTCCTTTGATTTGTATGGGTGAGAATGACCTTTATAGTCAATTCAATCAGCCTACCATTTTGGGGACTTGACCAAATAGGGAGTTGAGAACATAAGTTTCATAAGATGGAATTCACTCCTTCTTATATAGGGAAAGTAGATGAGCAGTTTCCTTAAGTGTTGATTTCGGGACTTGAACATGTTGGGTTGATGTCCTAAAACTCGTGGTTTGTAAACTGAATATATATATATATATATATATATTCTATTTTGCAATAAAGATGTTCTTGAGGTTTATTCAATAAAGGTGTTATTGAATAAAGTGAGTTGCGTTCTTTTAACCAAAATCCAATAAACTAAGAACTCTTGGCTATATGATGTATACTTGAACTTCATGTGGAGACATGAATGTGGATCAAGTTCGAATGATAGCCAGAATGGTCTATAGTATAGGGATAGGGTTGGGTACCTTATCCTGGGGATACTATGAATGCAACCCACTTTGTATAGTACAAACGATGTGATCCTAAATCGTTCATGTGGAGATATGCGAGTGGGGGCGTCCTGTGCAATGAGTTTACATAAGACTGGACCGCAAAATAAGTCACTCTTACTTTATAACTCCGTTTACTGTTGAAGACTGACTTTTCATATGATGACCTAGGTAACTCGATCTGAATCCTGAGCACGCTATGAACTTCTGTTTATTCGGGATTATCCTTTGACTTGCATGGGTGGGAGTGACCCAAGATCGCCGACTCAATAAGCCTACCATCTTGGGGATAAGACCGGGTAGAGAGCTGGGAACATAGTCCTGCGAGATGGAATTCACTTCTACCCGCTTTTAGGGTTTAGTAGAATGATTGTTCCCTTAAGTGCTGACTCCAGGTCTTGAACAAGGGTACTACCCACCCTCTCATTGGCCCGAGATGGATTCAGTTTGGTGGTTGCACCACAAACCAATTGTTCATTAGAGGATCAACGATACTTAAGGAACAATAAGTAATTATAGGGGTAAAACAGTTTATTTGACCCAACTGTAATTACGAACAACCTGTGAATGATTGACTTACTAATCATGGTTATATCAAGTGGACAGAAATATATCTACGGTGAGGAAAGTGCAACCGTTGAGCTTTAGTGGAGTGACCCGATGGTTAACGAATGTTGATTAGCTAGGGTAAAGAGTTTGGCCGGTTAATCTCGTATCGTTGGAGCTCATGATCTGTAGGTTCTTTAGGTTCTCGTTGCTAGCTCAGACTAAGCCTTGTAACAGTTTGAGAGAAAAGAATTTGAAATTGTTCAAATTCGGTTTTGGGAGTAAACGTTAAATATATGCGATATACTTAACGTATCATAGTTTAATTATGAATTAAACAATAAGGAAGAGAGATGGACATATTTAAATCTGATTTAAATATAGGTTCGGTCTAATACTTGAATAGAGATTCATGTTCGAGAGGCCGGTTTTAGAAATCGGGATTGGTCTAATTATTTAATTAATATTTGATATTAAATTAAATAATTAAATTGTTTAACTAATTAATTAAGAACTAATTTTGTTTAAAATTAATTATGAATTAATTTTAAAACAAAATAATTATCAATAAGTGAGTTTTGCCAATTTTGAGCTTTTGAAGTGGTTATGTGACTAACCTACTTCATGCTCAATTTTATCCAAAATTGGACACCTAATTGATGACTAATCTATTCCATTAATGTGGTGTCATGACAAGCAAGCTTGATGAAGCATGTTGATGCGTGATAGCTCTATTTTGGAGTTATGTTTCACTCCCTAATTCTAGCTAATATCATGTTTAAATGTGTTAATTTACCTTGATTATATAGGTGATTCACGGTGAAGAGCTCATGGAGTCCGTTAGACGTGTTTCGGGGCTAAATAAGTAATTTTAAAGCCTCGTGGACGCATTGGGATTGAAGGAGGTCAAGAAAAGGAGAAATTGCAAAAAAGAAGAAGGAAAGACAATTTGTTTTGCTCAAACCCGAGAGCAAGCGTCGAGATGCCGCTCGGCGTCGAGATGCCGCTCGGCGTCGAGACGCTGTCGCGAAGCGTCTCGATGCTCCGAAGAGGCGCACGTAGGAATTTTTCGTTACTAGCGTCTCAACGCTACGACGGGTATAAAACCCATTTTTACCGATTTTAGGTCATCTTCTTCGCCATTCTCTCTCGGTTGTATCCTTTTTCATCCTTCTCAACTTGTATGAACCCATTAGCATCCATTGAAGCTTGGATTGCATCCAAGGCCATGGTAGGCCAAGGTAAGTGAGAGATTTTAGGATTCTGAGTAAGAATTTGTTAGGCTTTGTAATAATCTTGAGATTTTGTGCTTATGAATCTGTCTTGGTCTGAATGCATTGTAGTATTTACTTCTTCTTGCTTAATTGAATGAGTGTGCTTGAATGATGGGAGTGACGTTCTTGACTTCTAGCATGTTCTACCGTTATAGATTAGTGAAGTGTTGGTCTCTCTTAGTCGCCTTTATAACACAGAGAAGTAAAATAAATCGAAATATCAAATTAGAATTTCCATGTGATTGATTGATTTAGGGTTGCCGGGCGATCGTTATGCACTTAGAATTTCCAATTGAATGTTCGTCATAAAATGCTAGTTACTAGTTTATTTAATTTAGAACTGGTCAACCTGAGTTAATTAGTAGCATTTTTTAGTTAGAATTGACAACTCTGACTAATTTCCATGTGGTCGGTTACTTCAGGGTTGCTGGGTGATCGTTTATGTACCCAGTTTATTCGTGACCATGTTTATAGAGTTCAATGATAGTGTTTACAAAAGCTTAGCAAATCCTGAATTCCCCAAATCCATCACGTTCGACTTGTTGGTTTATTTTTCCGTTAGCACACTTTATTCTTCTATTTTTATGATCAAACCCCCTTTTTGGTTACTTTTAATTCGAACAAACCATAATTTAATCCAAATATTTATTTCATCTTGACACGCTCCCTGAGGATCAACTCCGTTGCCACTAGCTGCAAAGCTTAGTGAGTTCGGATTTATAAATTTCATTTTGGCGGGTCTCGACAACCCAAAAATTGGAGAACATTCAAAAGTTCTTCCACAAAAAATAGGCGTCGTTGCCAGGGAGCAACTTAAATGAAATCACGTTTGGTTTGGATTTTTTTTTATTTGATTGATTGTTTTTGAAAAATTTCTTTGTTTGTTTGTGGTTGTTTTTAAAAATTCTTGTGTTGTATGACCCGTTCTTCTGAGTTAAGTGGACTGCAGTATATACCAGAGATTGATAGAAAAGAGCGAAGGTTGAGAAGAGAAGGCCGCGAGGGCCTTCGATTGTTTGAAGAAGAAGGACACGATCCTTTCTTAAGGGAAAGAAAAGAGATGGCGCAAGAAGAAATGCCTAGATCGTTGAAGCAGCTGACAACGCCATATCTGAACCAGCAGCCGCTCTGCATGACGTACCCAATCGTAGCAGGTAACTTTGAGTTAAAATCAGGTTTAATTCACCAGTTACCTTCTTTTCATGGAAATGCAGGCGATGACGCGAATAAACACCTGATGGAGTTCCATTGTGTCTGCGCGGGGATGAAGCCCCCAGGAGTTACAGAGGAGCGGCTGGATTTAAGGGCATTCCCCTTCACGCTGAAAGATAAAGCCAAGGACTGGCTCTACTATCTGCCCTCTAGATCGATTACAACCTGACAGGAGATGAAGAGGATGTTTCTTGAAAAATATTTTCCTGCATCCCTGGCAACGACACTGAGGAAGAGGATATATGGCATCACCCAAGACGTGGGTGAATCTTTGCACGAATATTGAGAAAGATTTGGGCGCTTGTGCGCGAGTTTACCATATCATCAGATAGCCGATCAACTATTGAGTCAGTACTTTTATGTGGAGATGACGCCCGATGATCGATAGATGATAGATGCAACGAGTGGAGGGGCATTGATTGACAAGATCCCAACTGAGGTCAAGCAGTTAATCGCGAATATGGAAGCAAAATCGCAGCAATTTGGTGTTCGAGGTGGAGCTGGTCAAGTACACCAAATAAATCAAATCAATGAAGTGAATGAGATGAAGGCCCAGGTGGCCGAGATAAGCAATTTGTTGAAGAAATTTGTCATCGGAGGTGTTCGAGATCTGGAAGAAGTGAATGCAATCGGGGGTTATGCTTCCAACCCGATGAAGTATGATCCGTACTCTAACACTTACAACTCCGGATGGAGAGACCACCCCAATCTGAGTTATGGCAACAGGGAAGGCCAAAGATATCAGGGTCAATCTTTTGATAGACCACAAAATCCAAGCCATGCTTAACCCTCCAGCTCGACGAATTCTATGGAAGAGATGGTCAGAACCATCATGAACTCGACAAGCCAATTCAAGAAAGAAGCTCGCGAGGAGCTTAATTCGCACAAGGCAGAGTTGCAAAACCTGAATAAGCAACTCACTCAGATGGTTGTGTCGATTAGTAAAATTGAAAGTAAAAGCTCAGGGAAGCTTCCTTCCCAAACGACTATCAACTCATGCGAAAATGTGAGTATGATAAATCTGAGAAGTGGGAAGGTGATTTCCCCTATTGTCGAACCTGAAAAGAAAAGAATTTGAGAGAAGAAAGGCCTGTGCAAGTGCCAGTTGATGTTCCCAAGGCACCTTTTCCGATTAGGCTTGCGAATCCTAAAGAAGAAAACGCAGATGAGGAAATCTTGAAGACCTTCCAAAAGATGACAGTGAACATCCCCTTTCTAGAAGCTATTAAGTAGATCCCAAAATATGCTAAATTTTTTAAGGATTGGTGCACTTGCAAGAGGAAAGCAAGACTGAACAATGAGAATAAGAAAGTGAATGTTTCTACGATCTTCTCAGGTATTCTACCCACAAAATGCGAAGATCCATGTATGTTTACCCTTCCTTGCATGATAGGGAGTAGAGTCATTAAAAACGCTATTTTAGATCTCGACACTTCTATTAATGTCATGTCCCATGCCTTGTTTAAAGAACTTAACTTCAGTGAAATGCACGAGACAAGCGTTGTGGTGCAATTAGCTGATCGATCATACATTCATCCATTAGGGAAAGTTGAAGACGTTCTTGTTAGAGTTAATGACATGCTTTTTCCTGCTGACTTTTATGTTCTAGATATGAGTGAAAATCGTTCATCTGTTTCATCTTCAATTTTGTTGGGATGCCCATTTATGAAGACCGCTAAGGTGAAGCTTGATGTGGATAAAGGCGTCATGTCTGTGGAATTTGACGAGACTATGAATGCATTTCTTATGGATGATCTTAAGTCTGCTGTGTCTGATGAGGATAGAAATATAAAATTTGTTGACTGAATGAAAGATCTGAATTTGACCTCGAGCTTGAGGGATAGTTCTAATTTTTCAGTGAAAAATGAGAATTTGATTGTTGATTGTTCTGTTTGTTGTTTACCTGTTTATGATGATGTTCACGTGCAAGAGGCATGAAAGAGAAAAATTTGTTTGCTGAATGTTTGTAGGTCCATTGCGGACGGAGAAATGGTTGGAACATCTTCCGCGCTATCGGACTACGATTGATTCGAGAGGGAGAATTCAGACGAGCAAACGACTTTAAAAATTCTGCGCTTCTCGGAGGCACCCGAGTGTTCAAATGTTATTCTGTTTTTAGTTTAATTTCTTTTTGTTAGTTTAATAGTTTAATTTAGTTTGTTTGTGTTTTCTTTGCTGTTTTTTTTAGGAGTTGAAGAGAAGAGTTGAGCAAATTGGCCTTAATTGGAAAAACGCCGCCTCTCGTCCTTCGCTAACCTCGCCAAGATCAGGGAAGTTTCGTTTTTCCCTTTTAATTTTGCGCATGGTTGCATATATGATGGTAGAAGCATTGGGGACAATGATTTCTTCTAAGGTTAGGGGTGGATTTTGTGGAGTGTTGTCTGGATTTCATGTGCAGTTGTTGAGCAGGAGTAAATTTTGAATTTGAAGTGCTTGGGACTCTGTTTGCAGGCTTTCTGATAATGATAATCTAGGAAATATTTTTAGAATCTTCGTATTTGCATATCTAGATTAACATGAAGTAGTTTCCACTGATTAGATCCATTTCAAAAAATTAAAATTTTTTCTGTTGCACCCATCGAGCCCTTAGCAACTTTTCTTAGACACTGTAGGCTTAGATTGACCGCATGTTGCATGAATTCTTTTTGTGTCACCCCGAAAGGCACCCTTAGGGAAAACTTGTTGCATGGGAGTTTGTAATAGGTTAATCGAGTTAGCAAAGCTATTTAGCTTAAAATAATAATAAAAAAAAAGCAAATAGCAAAAAGCATGTTGTTTAGAAAATCCTCCTGAAGCGCTCCTCCTTCTTAAGTGCGCGCTAAAGAAGTGAGCGTTAGTCCTTAAAAATGTGAAGCTTAGGCCCAAACTTGACATGTTAGACTTCTCGGAGAAGAAAAAGAAAATAAAGTGTTGAGTTCAAAGAACCAAAAAGAATAGTACAAAGTACTCAAAAGAAAAAGAAAGAGAAAATTGTTTTAGGCCTCTTAATTTGTTGCTTTCTCTGATGTGAAAAGCTATAGTCTGTTCTTTAATGCTATAAGTAGGGAGAAAACGGGATGAAGTGTTGCATGTGGTTTTTCCGAGCTTGCATGGTTTAAGAAAGGTTGGCTATCACACACACACACGTAGGGGAGCAATAGTTAATTTTTGATTTGTTCTTAATTAAGTGCATGCGCCCAATTGCTTTCTTGAGTATGTAAATGTCTCGATTTTTAAAAGCATCGAGGTTTCAATTAGAAGCATGCATGCATAGTCCTTAGAGTTGAATTCGAAGTTTACCTTGCTCGAGGACTAGCAAGATTTAGGTTGGGGGTGTTTGATAGCTCTATTTTGGAGCTATGTTTCACTCCCTAATTCTAGCTAATACCGTGTTTAAATGTGTTAATTTACCTTGAGTTTAGGTGATTCACGGTGAAAAGCTCATGGAGTCCGTTAGACGTGTTTCGGGGCTAAAGAAGTCATTTTAAAGTTTCGTGGACGCATCGGATTGAAGGAGCTCAATAAGAGGAGAAATTGCCAAAAAGAAGAAGGAAAGACAATTTGTTTTGCTCAAACTCTGGAGCAAACGTCGAGCGCTGGCGTTGAGACGCTGTCCCGAAGCGTCTCAATGCTCCGAAGAGGCGCGCGCAAGAATTTTCCGTCCGTAGCATCTCGATGCTGGGCTGTAGCGTCTCGACGCTACGACGGGTATAAAACCATTTTTTACCGATTTTAGATCATCTTCTTCGCCATTCTCTCTCGGTTTTACGGAATTTCTGCCATTCGAGCTCACCTTGGAGTTCCTTTTTCATCCTTCTCAACTTGTATGAACCCATTAGCTTCCATGGAAGCTTGGATTTCTTCCAAGGCCATAAGGTAAGTGATTGATTTGGGGATTTTGAGTAAGGATTTGTTAGGCTTTGTAATAATTTTGAGATTTTGTGCTTATGAATCTGTCTTGGTCCGAATGAATTGTAGTATTTACGTCTTCTTGCTTAATTAAATGAGTGTGCTTGAATGATGAGAGTGACGTTCTTGACTTCTAGCATGTTCTACCGTTATAAATTAGTGAAGTGTTGGCCTCTCCTAGTCGCCTTTGTAACACAGAGAAGTAAAATAAATCGAAGTATCAAATTAGAATTTCCATGTGATTGATTGCTTCAGGGTTGTCGGGCAATCGTTATGCACTTAGAATTTCCAATTGAATGTTCGTCATAAAATGCTAGTTACTGGTTTAGTTAATTGAGAACTGATCAATCTGAGTTAATTAGTAGCATTGTTTAGTTAGAATTGACAACGCTGACTAATTTCCATGTGGTCAGTTACTTCAGGGTTGCCGGGTAACCGTTTATGTACTCAGTTTATTCGTGACCATGTTTATAGAGTTCAATGATAGTGTTTACAAAAGCTTAGCAAATCCTGAATTCCCCAAATCCATCACGTTTGACTTGTTGGTTTATTTTTCCGTTAGCGCACTTTATTCTTCTATTTGCATGATCAAACCACCTTTTTGGTTACTTTTAATTCGAACAAACCACAATTTAATCCAAATATTGATTTCATCTTGACACGCTCCCTGAGGATCGACTCCGTTTCCACTAGCTGCAAAGCTTAGCGAGTTCGGATTTATAAATTTCATTTTGGTGGGTCTCGACAACCCAAAAATTGGAGAACATTCAAAAGTTCTACCACCAATGCCTTTAAATGGAATGAAACACAAAGGGTTTGAGGTTGTTGAAGGTGGTTGGAAGTTTTTTAAAAAAAACTTTCTCTCTTTGACCTCTCTCTCTTCTCTAAAAAAAGGGTCCCAAAACCTGTTCCAAGGCCTGAGGATAACAGGGAAGACACTAGAGGTGGTCCACGAAGTGTTCGTGTGGAGAAACAAGCAACGAGTCTGGAGAATTTGAGCAACAAAGGTATGTGTCCATACTTCTTTGCAATTTTCCAGCTTTGAGCATGCTTTTTGTATGGCTAAATTGATGAAATTAGAGTGCTTTTGAACCAAATTGATTCCACTGTTGTGATATGCACTCCTTCAGAACAATGGGGCCCCACCCTCTCACTGGCCCGAGAGGGACTTGGTTTATGGTTGGATCATAAACAAGTTGTTCATTAGAGAATCTGTGATACTTAAGGTGTTATGTAATGTAACGTCCCCAAATTTTAGACCTAATAGAGAAACGTTACTATAACCGATCTTTTAGTTTATTTGATACTAAAAGCAATGTGGTGAACAAGTTGTCGAGGCCTACCAAATTAATATTATAAGCTGTCTATGCTTCTCTAACTTGTAGATAGCAGGTCGATCTTCAGGGAACCTCGATTTAACTTGGCCTAATTAATTTCTAGTTGTTTTAATTAAAACTCAAAAGTAAACAGGGGATTGGTTAAAGAAAACTAAACTAAAATTAAAAAATGCAGAAAAATAAGTAACGGGAAATTAAATAACTGAAAATTAAAATGTAACATGTGCTTCTCATTTAAGGGATCGAGATTTACTTTGATGCGACTTAGATAAGATGGTCATGCATACAATTTGCTTGACCATATTCCGGAAGAAACAATCAATGAATTAATTAGAAAAGTGTAATTCTAATTAAACATGACCAATAACTAACTCAAGGTGGTCAATCTTAAATTAATTAAAAGCCAGTGACGGGAACACTGCGACAAATTACTCAGTAGACTAATCTGATTTGTCCCTTACCCAAAGTCTATCATGAAAACAATAACCAACTCATACCCCCACCTGTCACATAGGCTCGAGTTACTTAGCCATGCTTAGACCCTTGTTACTTGGCGATTAAGGCAATCATAAGTCCTAATCTTTAACATTCTAACATGCATAAAAACTAGGGCATCAATCCTAATTGATTACACATGCTAATTGGATACAATCATGGGAATAAAATGCATTGAGCTAACAACATGCTAAATTATAAATTAAGCACGAACCCTCACTAATTGCATCAAAGGTTTAATACCTAACCTTAAATTAGAGCACTTACCTTAGTTGCTCGTGATGAAAATCAAGACAAAACACCCAAGGATTAAACTTCAATACAACAAAGTAGAGGGAAAATTGAGTTTTTGCTCCCAAAATCGGAATTGGGGAAAAGGGGAATGAGGAAGAATGATAGAATGCCCTAAAAAATTCAGAACTTATGAATTTATACTACAGAGTAGCGTCTCGACGCTACAGGCAACGTCTCGACGCTACGGACGAAAATATCAGTGCGCGTCTTCGTAGCGTTGCGACGCTAGGGACAACATTACGACGTTGTCACTGAATTTGCTCTCGGGTTTGCAGCGTCAAGACGCTCTTTTCAGCATCGAGATGCGGGACCTCTGGTGCCAAATGTAACTTTTGTTTCTCTTCTTCGCCCGGTACACTCCTGAAGCCTTAAAATGATCTTGTTAGCACCGAAACGCGTCCTTGGACTTCTCGAGCTTTTTACCGTGAACCACCTACAATGAAGCCAATTTATCAACATTAAGCACGGTAATTAGCTAATATTAAGGAGTAAATAATAGCTCCATTTGAGAGCTATCAAAATACCCCCAACCTAAATCTTGCTAGTCCTCGAGCAAGACAAACTCTGAATTATCTCAAAAGAATGAAATTGCATGCTAACGACTCTAACCTCAACGCTTATGAAAAGAAGGCATTTGCAACAAAGGAGAACAGACGATTGCATGCACAAAAGAGAACATTTCAAAAATTAAACTGTACTTAGCCAACCTATTGATGGAGCGTATAACGTTGCGAAAGCGATTTTGGATCGTTGATACTCTAATTTCATCAATTTAACTGAATAGAAAATATGCTCAAAATAACGGAAAAAGAATTAAGAAATGCATACCCTTGTAGTTCAAATTCTTCAATTCCGCCGCTCGTTTCTCCTCATGAAATCTTCGGTTCTTCTCACGAACGCTTCGAGAACCATCTCCGGTAGTCCCGCTATCCTCGGGCCGAGCAACAGAGTGGTGAGACTCCGCTACAAGAGAAGAAGAAAGGAAAAGAAAGGAAGACGAAATGGGAAATGGTCTGTGAAGGCTTAAGTTAATTAAGAACTCAAAATAGTTTTTGAACTTCAAAAGTTCAAAACAAAAAAAATGTCGAAGCTAAAACTCAATCTGAGTTTTTTGTAAAACTTTTCTTAATTAACAACCTCCATTCCCACTAACATATATATAAACTACATGTGTCTTACATGCATAATGCATGTAAGACATATATACATACATACATATATATATATATATATATGTATATTAATTAATATTATTTAATTCAATATCAAATATTAATTAAATAATATGGCTAAACCTGATTTTCCGAAAACTGACTTTTTGCACATGAATCCTATTCATGTTTTAGACCATTTCCATATTTAAATCATATTTAAATATGTCCATCATTCTTCCAAAAAACCGAATTTGAACAAATTCAAATTATTTTTCTTTTCTCTTATATTGTTGCACGACGTTATCTGAGCTAGCCAGGAGAACCTAAAGGACCTACAGATCATGAGCTCCAACGATACGAGATTATCCGGTTTAAACTCTTTTAACCGAACCAATCAACATTCGTTAACCCCCGGAGACTCCACTAAAGTCCAAGGGTTGTACTCTCCTCACTATAAATATATTATGTCCTCTTGATATAACCATCATAGGCGAGTCGATCCTTCACAGGTCGTTCGTAATCACAGCGGGTCATTTATACCGTTTAACCCCTGTATTACATCTTGTTCTTTAAGTACCACTGACACCTCTAATGAACAATTGATCTGTAGTCCAACCAGCAGATCAGATCCCTCTCTGGCCAAGGAGATGGTGGGCCCTTGTTCAAGACCTAGAGTCAGCTATTAATGGAACAACTTCTCTACTATCCCTTATCGGCGGGTAGGAGTGAATTCCGTCTTGCTGTACTATGTCCCCAGCTACATATTCGAGTTTATCCCCAAGATGGTAGGCTTATTCAGTTGGAGATCTGGCCACTCTCACCCGTGCGAGTCAAAGGATACTCTCGAATAAACAAGAGTTCATAGCGAGCTCAGGATTAAGATCGAGTTACCTAGGTCATCATAAGAAAAAAATTGTCTCTTCAGTAAACGGTGTTATAAAGAGAGAGCGACTTATTTCGTGGTTCAGTCTTATGCAAACGCATTGCACAGGACGCCCTCATTCGCACATCTCTATGTGAAATGATTCAAATCACATCATTTTGTACAATACAAAACGAGTCGCATCCAATAGTGTTACCAGGATAAGGTACCCAACCTTATCCATATACTATATACCGTTTTGGCTGTCTACTTGAACTTGGTCCACATTCATGTCATACATGAAGTCCATGTACTCATACTCCGTCATGGGTGTTTGTTATTGGTATAGGTTAATACAAACACGTTTCACTATATTCAATAACAACTTTACTGAATAAACCTCAATAACTCTTTATTGCATAAATAGAATTATGTACATTATTACTTTTGCTAAACTTGATTGGATAATATAAAAGGGTTAATAACAAATTCACTAAATACGATATGTTTACTTTTTTCAGCATGACCAACTCGATAGTACAATTACTAGCTTCTAAGAAACTTAATGGGGATAATTACGCAACGTGGAAATCAAATTTAAACACAATACTGGTAATTGATGATCTAAGGTTCGTTTTAACTGAAGAATGTCCTCCAAACCTCAGCTCAAATGCAAACCAAAATGTTTGGGATGCATATGACAGGTGGACAAGGGCAAATGATAAAGTCCGCGTCTACATTCTAGCCAACATATTTGATGTATTAGCTAAGAAACACGATGGTATGAGTGTTGCCAAAGAGATTATGGAATCTCTGAAGGGGATGTTTGGACAGTCGCCCTTCTCCCTTAGGCCATCAAGTACGTTTATAACTGCCGTATGAGAGAAGGGACCTATGTTAGAAAACATGTCCTGGACATGATGGTTCATTTTAATGTGGCAGAAGCAAACGAAGCTGTCATAGATGAGAAAAGTCAGGTGAGTTTTATTCTGAAGTCTCTTCTTAAGAGCTTCCTACAGTTTCGCACAATGAATAAAATTGAATATAACTTGACTACTCTTCAGAATGAGCTTCAGACTTATCAGTCCCTCCTGAAAACTAAGGGACATGAAGTGGAGGAAAACATTGCTACCACTAAAAGGTTATATAAAGGATCCTCTAGGACGAAGTTTAGCCCTCCTTCTTCCAAAAATAAGAGTATTTCGATGAAAAAGAAAGGGAAGGGGAAAAGTAAAACTCCTACTGACCGCAAAGGCAAGGTTCAAGTTGCAGATAAAGGAAAATGTTTCCACTGCAACGAGAATGGGCATTGGAAAAGAAACTGCCCAAAGTACCTTGCAGAGAAGAAAGTCGAAAAGGCGAAACAAAGGAAATATGATTTACTAGATGTTGAAACATGTTTAGTGGAGAGTGATGTGTCTTCCTAGATACTCGATTCAGGGGCCACTAATGATATTTGTTCTTCTTTTCAGGAAACTAGTTCTTGGAGAACACTTGCGGAAGGCGAGATAACTCTCAGGGTTGGAACAGGAGAGGTTGTCTCAACAAAATCAGTGGGAGATTTGAAGTTGTTTTTTGGAGATAGATTAATTATATTAGATAATGTGTATCTTGTTCCTGGAATGAACATGAATCTTGTATCTAGCTCTCGTTTGTTAGAGCAATTGTATAAAGTATCTTTTAAAATTAATGAAGTGTTCATTAACAAAAGATGTATTCCTATTTGTTCTGCAAAACTAGAAAACAACTTATATAAGTTAAAACCGACCATAGTGAAAGCTGTTTTAAATATCGAGATGTTTAAAACGGATGAGACGCGAAACAAAAGGCAAAACGTTTCTTCAAGTATATATCTTTGACACTTAATACTTGGCCACATTAATCTCAATAGGATTGAGAGATTGGTTAAGAATTGTCATATAAGCCAGTTAGAAGACAACTATTTACCAACATGTGAGTCTTGTCTTGAGGGAAAAATGACGAAAAGATCTTTTACTAGAAAAGGTATTAGAGCCAAAGAATCCTTAGAACTCGTGCATTCGAACCTCTGTGGACCAATGAATGTTAAAGCACGAGGAGGATATGAATATTTCATCAGCTTTATAGACGATTATTCAAGGTAGGATTATGTTTACCTAATGCATCATAAGTCCGAAGCTCTTGAAAAGTTCGAAGAGTATAAGGCTGAAGTTGAGAACTTATTAGGTAAAAAAATTAAGACACTTTGATCAGATCGAGGTGGAGAGTACATGGACCTGAGATTCCAGGACTATTTGATAGAGCATGGAATCCAGTCACAACTCTCTGCACCTAGTACGCCTCAGCAAAACGGTGTATTGGAGAGAAGAAACAGAACCTTGTTAGACATGGTTCGATCGATGATGAGCTATGCTCATTTGCCTGATTCGTTTTGGGGATATGTAGTAGAGATTGCTGCCTACATTTTGAACAATGTTCCCTCTAAAAGTGTTACTGGAACACCTTATGAGTTATGGAGAGGGCGTAAAACTAGTTTACGTCACTTTAGGATCTGGGGATGCCCAACACATGTGTTGGTGCAAAACCTTAAGAAATTATAATGTCGTTCAAAAGTATGTTTATTCAAAGGCTACCCAAAAGAATTGAAAGCTGGTTACTTTTTCGATCCAGAAGAAAATAAAGTATTTGTATCGACAAATGCTACTTTTCTCGAAGAAGATCACATGAGAGATCATCAACCTCGCAGCAAACTAGTATTGCGTGAAATTTCTAAAGAAGCTACAGATAAATCAACAAGAGTTGTTGATGAGATTGGTCCCTCAACAAGAGTTGTTGATGGAGCTAATACTTCTGATTACTCACATTAATAGCTGTAAAATAGAGCTACTTATAAGTCTCTATTATCAGCTAATTACCGTGCTTAATAATCGTTAATTGCCCTTTTTATAGGAGTCTCGCGGTAGGGAGCTCGAGAAGTCCATTTGCAAGTTTCGGAGCTAAATCAGGCATTTTAGGAGCTTCGGAAAGTACCGGGTCAAGAAGAGTGCTAAGGGGAGCCTTGAGGTGAAAGAGTTGGAGTTTTGAAAGCCTAACCCGAGAGCATGGCGCCTAGGCGCTAGCTCGCAGCGCCTAGGCGCCCAACGGAGCATCAAGGCAGAAGGCATAGCGCCTAGGCGCTAGCCCGCAGCGCATAGGTGCTCATCGAAGTCCCAAGACAGCAAGCATAGCGCCTAGGCGCCCATCGATGTCCTAGACCCGAGAGCCCTACACCCAAGTGCTGGCGCGCAGCGCCTAGGCGCCCGAGAACATCCCAGACCCCAGTGCCCAACGCCCGAGCGCTGGCGCACAGCGCCTAGGCGCCCATCATTGTTCCAGACCCGAGAGCACAACGCCTAGGCGTTTTCGCGATGCACGCGCGTCCTTCGGTTGCCCTGTGCGCAGCGCCTTGGCGCTCACTTATGGCGCCTAGGCGCTGGCCTGGCGCAAATTTTGGGTATAAGTATATCTTTTCCGAATTTAGGTTATCTCCCATCTTCTTCTTCTTCCCCTTTTCGATTTCTCTAAGTTTTTAGCCATTTTTTAGACCTTGTAACCTCCATTGATGAGAACCTTGAAGCTAGCCATGGATTTTTTGCAGTTTTCCTCTCCCATGGGTAATTAAAAGGTAACATTCGATCTTTGGGTAATGGGTTAAACATTGTATTGCGATTTGGAGAGACTTGAACCATTTAATGTATGTTTAGCTAAGTTTAGCATTCATTTTTACTCTTGAGCATAATTTCCAGCATCTCTTTGTTCTTTGATTGACACCCATTGAATTTCTTGCATGTTGGATTAGTTAGAAATCACGATGTGATTGCCTCTCGTGGTTAAAGTAACAGTAGTTTAATTTTGCCCAATTGGGTATGGTCATACTCATTCTGCTTGCACGATAGACTATAGAGGAAAGAGAAATTGAGTCCGATGTTAGAGGTTTCTGCAGTTTACTTGTCGCAACGCTCCCGTCGCTCGCTATTAATTCAGTTTGGGAGAGCGATTGCCCCCAACTAGGTTAGTAGCGAAGCTTAATTTAGAGCGGTCTATCTTCTTTAATCATTTGGGTTGCATGTTACTGATTAGAGCATGTTAGTTGCGTGATTGTTATCGAATTAGCTAAGTCTCTTGTGTATGTCTATGATCCGAATCGAATAACAATTGTTAATCCTGACCCTTTAGATTGAGTGTGCTCGTCTTCTCACTTTTCACCGTTTCTCCCGCATATCCAATTTTTACTTTAGTCTTTCTTTACCTTGCATGTTTTTTATTTTCAAACTCTCAAAACTCCCGTTAGCATCTTGTTTTACAATTCAACAACTAAAATTATAATTTGGATTAAGCTAGTTAATTTCCCTGTGGATCGACACTGACTTCCATTATCTATAAATTAGGTAATATAGGCCAGTGTTTATAAATATCAAATTTGAGAGGCTTCGAAAGCCTCGGTCACACATCCATCTCAAGAGTTTAGAGTGCCTCGACGTAGTGGGAGCGTTGTGCAACAACCTGACCGTTACATGGATTTAGTAGAAACTCAAATCATCATACCAGATGATGGAATAGACGATCTATTGACCTGTAAACAGGCAATGAATAATGTTGACAAAGATCAATGGATCAAAGCCATGAACCTCGAAATAATGGAGTCGATGTACTTCAATTCGGTTTGGGAACTTGTAGATCAACCAGATGGGGTAAAACCCATTGGTTGTAAATGGATCTACAAAAGGAAATGAGACCCTGGTAAGGTACATACCTTTAAAGCTCGATTAGTGACAAAGGGTTATACCCAGAGAGAGGGGGTAGACTATGAAGAAGGCTTTCTGAATGACAATCTTGAAGAGAGTATCTATATGTCTCAACCAGAGGGGTTTATAATACAGCATCAAGAACAAAAAGTTTGTAAGCTTAAACGATCCATTTATGGGTTGAAACAAGCATCTAGATGCTGAAATATAAGGTTTGATACTGCGATCAAATCTTATGGTTTTGAACAAAATATTGACGAACCTTGTGTTTACAAGAAGATTGTCAAAACATCTGTAGCATTCCTCGTGTTATATGTCGATGATATCTTACTCATTGGGAATGATGTATGCCTAACTGACGTCAAGAAATGGCTAGCAACTCAATTCCAAATGAAAGATTTGGGAAAAGCTCAATATATTCTTGGGATCCAAATAGTTCAAAACCGCAAGAGTAGAACATTAGAAATGTCTCAAACATCCTATATTGACAAGATGTTGTCAAGATATAAGATGCATAATTCCAAGAGGGGTTTGCTACCCTTCAGGCATGGAATTCACTTGTCGAAGGAACATTGTCCTAAGACACCTCAAGAAGTTGAGGATATGAGACGCATTCCTAATGCATCGGCAGTTGGAAGTCTGATGTATGTTATGTTGTGTACACGACCTGATATATGCTATGCAGTAGGTGTTGTCAGCAGGTTTCAGTCCAATCCTGGACTTATACATTGGACAACCGTTAAGAATATCCTCAAGTATCTTAGGAGAACGAGGGATTTCATGCTCGTGTATAAATGTAAGGATCTGATACTTACAGGATACACTGATTCTGATTTCCAGTCGAATAGAGATTCGAGAAAATCCACATCATGATTAGTGTTCACTCTGAATGGAGGAGTTGTAGTATGACGGAGTATCAAGCAAAGTTGTGTTGCTGACTCCACTATGGAAGCATAATACGTAGCTGCCTGTGAAGCAGCAAAAGAAGTTGTATGGCTCATAAAGTTTTTGAACGATTTGGATGTGGTTCCGAATTTGCAACTGCCTATCACCCTCTTTTGTGATAACAGTAGAGCAGTTGCAAATTCAAAAGAGCTAAGGAGCCATAAACGCGAGAAACATATTGAGCGAAAATATCATCTCATTCGAGAGATCGTCCAACGAGGAGATGTTATTGTGAAACAAATAGCCTTTGAGGACAACATTGCTGATCCATTTACAAAGACACTCACGGCTAAAGTGTTTGAGGGTCACCTAGTGAGACTAGGACTACAGGATGTATAATATAGGGCAAGTGGGAGAAAACTATGGGTATGTGATGCCCTAGTTTATTGTATTTATTTCTCTTTCTGAAAAACTCAACATTATGTATATATATGGATATATATTTGTTACCACAGGAGTTTTAGTCCAAATGAGAGTTTGTTGGGTTTTATGTCTGTTTGCTCAGTGTGTAAATAAAATGTAATGCGAGAGCACTCAGAACATGCAAGCATACATGGTCTGCAACAAGTGATAAGTATTTTTTCATTCGTTTTCCCACAGAGATTTATTCTTAGTTACTAACGAAGTGAGGTGTTAAATTAGAGAGGGTCACTAATATTGGGTGGATTTGAGGTTGATGTACCAAATTAACACAGAATGTAAGACAGATGCAAGCATAAACGAAAGCAAATAATGTGATTAAACTATTAAGTATAGCAAGAAGAATTGCAGAGTTAGCAATGTTCTAGCAATTAAATCGCAAAAGTAAAATACGAGAAAAACGGCTAAGGCAAAAACAGAGTTATAGAATTGCGGAGACAACAATTATCTAGCAATTAAATTAACAACGATTTAAGGGTGAGATAAGGAAACAAGGTCGACTTAAGACTCCTCTATATGCTTTTACATACGATTATTCAGCAGTAGCTTAGCTTATCATGCATCAATTTAACTCAGGCTCATGCATCTCTCGATTACATGCATTAGATCCTTTAGTTCACTCATATCCAAGTAAGACTTAAGCATCTATTTATACAAACAAGTTAATGAATCGTGCTAGGAAAACGCCTATTCCTAGGTCGTTTTCTGGCTACCATGAAAGGCTAGCATGAATGGACGAATCTGAACTCTTACTCCTTCCGGAGGTTAGAAGTTCTTTAGACAAAATGGATGGTCGGTCGAAATTGCCCATGGGATGAAGTACACATACATTCAATGCATTCGAAACTATCCTACATGCTGAACTTTCGTATTTCTAACCTATAGATTCATCTTTAGCAGACCCTTGTGTGATTAGTTACTCATGATTGATGGGGGAATGGAAAGACTAGATTGATTAAGCATGCTTTTAAAGTACTTAAATGGAAGCAAGGGAAAAACAGATGGCAAGATGAAGGCTTGCAAAGATTTAAACGATTACTATATAAAGTAAGGTTCAAAGCTCAATGTGCGACAGTATGTAAAACAGTAAAGAACTGAACAAATGAAAGACGAATCAACACGTTGTAGCAACAGAAGCAAAGGACAGAAATCAGTAAAGAAAGCTGATTAAAGTGTGCGCGGATCTCCTCGTCCCAAACACCTCGGATGAAGGGGAAGATTAGCGTTTCTTGGGGATGAATTCAATAAGAAGAGAAAAAGATCTTCTCTTCTTCCTCTCGAATTATCGGCACCAAGGGCTGATTTCTTCGCTCCAACAAACGGGATACGGAAATGGATATGTAGACTGCGTTGAGACGGGGAACTCTACGCTTCCGAGCTATTGTTCTCCTTTACCCTTTACCTCCTTTTATAGCTTTTTGCAGGTACCTTCAGTCATGGAGAACCGTCCATTCTGAACGACAAACCTCCACGTGGCAGCAGGGGAAGGCTTAGGCGGCTGAAAGATTGCAACAAAGACGACTGACGGCTGGAAAAAGTCAGCAGCAGCAGCTTCGACATTGCGGATTCCTTGTTGTGACCGCAATGTTTATTGCGGAGACAACAATGTTTCAGCAATTCTCCTGCAATGAACATTTTAACTCTTTTAGCATCGTTTTTTATTCTTTTTTGTTCCTTTTACAAATAAGTCCTATTTTAGCTTCATTCCTTGAATTCTCATATTTAAGCACGTATTAAACTAAATTCTAACAAAAATGCTTAAGAGATTACACGATTCCATGGTAAATAAGTCCCTAAATTATGTACTTTTGGAGAGGTAACACACCCCCAAACTTAAGTTATTGCTCGTCCTCGAGCAATATAAAGGCTTACTTAGGCTGCTTATTCTTGTCTTTTAAACTCTATCTACTGACATTGTTGACTTCCCTAGGCTTACTATCCAAGGCATTACTATCCTGTGACACTCTCCTAAGTTCAAACTAACTTCACATTCTGCTTATTCTGGTTTCTCTTGCCTTTTAAAACCTTTTGTCTTTACAAATTTCCTCACAAATGGTTTATCTGCCTATGTCATTAGGTTCATTGTGCAGCTATCCCCAAGTTTTCAAATTCTACCTAGTTTTAGCTCAGACTCAGTACATGCTTCTAAGGTATTTATTATTGAGCTACCTAGGAATCCTTACAGTCATGCCAAGCTTAGCACATACGAGAATCAGAGTACAGTCCATAGAACAACTAAGCCTTGGCATCACTGAGTTGGATCGACACTCATCTCCCTTGACAAACCTCCAAACTACAGCCATGTGCTTAGCAAAGTAAGGATCAAAGTTCAATTACACAGGACACCTAAGCACATAGGCCATAACTTGTAGGCATACATTCTTCTTCCTTGGTTTTATTTTTCTCTTTTTCTTTTTCTTTTCTGGTAGAGTCTCTCCTTCTGGTTTTCCTTTTGATGTAGTGCCACTTGTGGGTTACACAAATGGCCCTGATTACTCAGCATCCTTTAGAGAGACACTACCTTTTATTTTTCTGTTTCTTTCTTTTACATTTTTTTTTTCAAAGAGAAGAAGAATGCTTATGTTTTTCAAGAGGGAGAGAGGAATGTTCCTAGGCCTAGAGGCTGCCTCCCCCAAACTTATCTTCTCATTGTCCCGAATGAGAGTCTGAGGTGGCACACCCCCAAACTTGTCTTAGAAGCATCTAGTCTAAGGAAAAAACAAGTAGAACTTAAAATTCCTAGGTATAGAATGACCTTCGTAGCATAGATAACTCATAAGCAGAATTTCTTAAAAACAATAAGGTAAGGTCTGACAGAGGTACATGCTCAACAATATATGAAGCTAAGTTTAAACTAACAAGGGTGTACTAGACACTCATCCAGCATGCTCAATAGACAGACTACCTATGGACCTCAGCAATGCAGCAAAATATTGAGAATTAAAAACAGACAGCCTATCAGAAAATCATCTACCAGTATGCGGAAACTAACAAAAAATTGCGGACACCGCAAGGATTTCGCAATCTTTCAGCAGAGCAAATTTAACCGTGATCAAGGCTCCTAGCATGCAAAATTCAATCATAGAAACTACATAAACCAGAAAAACTATTTAAGCTACCTACTCAGATGACATCAAAATAAACTAAACTACTCTACACAAACAAATTAACAATTCTCAGCAGATCACATAATTGATTAAAAAGGGGGGTAACAGTTCACAGAAAAGCAGATTTTTTATTTTATTTTTTTGTTTTCTTGAGAGGGATCAGAAATACTCCCTCGAATACCGTCAAGCTGGCATTCAATCATTCTTGTCGTCTTCTCTCCTTTCTTTTGGAGGCACCCAGGGGCTCAACAGACCAGCAGGGAAGGTGGGGAATGTGCATCTCAGGTGCTCAGCCAGCTCTCGGTCCCTGGATTGCGAATACTCAGCCCATTGGGCTAACTTGTGTTGCAAATCCATCAGACAGGCCATGGAGAGTGACTGTGCAGCAGCCAGACCATCCAGCTCGAACTTCATATTGCCCCTCCGTCTCATCCTCAAGATCGTGGGCAGCTCCAGATGTCCAGTGTATGCCAATTGCCTCTCTCCCGTCCTAATCGGTACACCTGCGCGCAAACACAGCTTAGTAATTGTATTTGGGAAAAAGAGCTGACCCTTACCTTTTTTGGAGCACTCGGTGATGGAGTCGGCAATGATTTCACCCACATCGATGGTGAGTCCTCTCATGATGGCACAGAGCAGTAGTGATCTTCCCTGGTTGATGGTCGTTTCATGTGTCACCGGGGAGATTCGTCTGCGAACAAAGAAGAACCAGACTGATGCTTTGTCTCTAAGGGTCGCACTCATCAATGTGTGCTTCCCATTCCTTGAGACTGTCCAAGCCGCCTCAGGTTTTCCTATTATATTTAGGGCTTCCTCCAGGACTGCCTCGGAGGGTGATTCAATTATTCGTGCGTAATCAGAGTACTTATGCCCCTTGAGAGCATAAGCTTCGTTGATGGCTTTGGCTGAGAAATCAACCTCTATCCCGCTCACCATTGACAGACAATCTTCAGGATGCGTGAGGTTGGCGTAGAAGTCGTACACCATGTCCGGGTAGGCTGGAATTGGAGGTCTGCAGAGCTCTGCCCATCCATGGTTAATGATCCCTGTGCGCAAGAATTGCGGCAGGTCCGCAAGGGCATCAAGAAATCCTCGCTCGTGGAGGAGTTCTCTCTTCATCAGTTCGAGGCCTTTGGCCTCTGCCTCCTTGGAGACATACCTCGCAACTCGAGGTTCCTCTTCCGGATACATCTTCTTCTTTCCCTTTTCCTTTTCTTTGACCGACTCAAAGGCCTCAGTCTTCATCTTCTTCAAAGAGGGCTCAACTTCAACCCTCTTCCTTTTGGATCGTTTGGAAGCCTTTGGCCGCTTGGCCTTTACAATCACGGGGGCCTTCTTCTTGAGCCGCGCCTTGGTGGTCATGTGCTGGAGACATTCACCCAGCATCTCTTCCATTGAGTCCCTGCTTTCCCCCTCCATAGGGCTGTCAAGATTGACATCCCTTAAGGGGAAAAACACCTCGTCTTCCTCAGCCGGATCGTCGATTGGCACCGAATCTTGGCGCTCTTCAGAAGGATTTTCAGGCTCCGGCGTATGCTTAGGAGATTCAGGGCTCTAGACGGCCGTCTCAAATGACGGCCGGCCACTGTCGAGGCTTTCCTCGCTCGGGATCTTCTTCTCTTTGATCGGCGAATCAGACACTGCGACTTTCCACTTCTTCTTCTTTGGGGTCTTCGTCGGATCAGAGGGGTCAGCAGCTACCTCCGTCGCCACCTTCCATTTCCTTCTCCTCACCGGCAGCTTTGGGGGTCTCGAGGGTTGCGCAGCATCGGCGTTTTCCATGGAAAGCAACGCCTCCCTCACAGTCTCTTCTGCGTCAGGTGACGCTTTCTTGGGCGTGGATCGGTCTGATCGTGTGGTCACCATTGCTGCTTCTTGGAAGATCTGAGTGTGGGAGTTGCAGAGGAAAGAGAAGTCTGAGTTATGGAGTTCCAACGGTTTGAGAAATCGTAGAGGACAGAGATCCCCAATGCCGGCTACTTATACTCAAGTATCTCCAACGGCTCTTTTTGTTGCGGACTCCGCAATTTTTCAGCAATTATTCAGTATCTTCAATATAACCGTTAGGATTTTTCTTGATTTGGGTTGCAAGATTTGAGCAACCAAATCTTTGATTTCTCCAGATCTTTTCGTGGATCTTCTCCTCTTGATTCACCTCCCTCATTGTCGCTTAAAATCTCCAATTATTATACTCCTAAAAAAAAAACAGTTAATTAAAACAAGAAATAACCATACGATACGCAATCTAAAAACAATAAAGAAAATTTAAGGCATAGCCCTCTGACGGATGAGCACAGTGATCACTCATCCTCTCTCGATTCGCCTCTTAGGTTTCAGATAGAAGGAAGGCCGATAGTGTCTTCACATCTCCTTCCTCATAATACTGCTTCAACCTCGCACCATTTACCATGAACGGCTGCCCTTGGTGTAGGTTTCGAATTTCAATAGCACCATGAACAAAGACATTAGTAATCACAAAAGGACCTGACCATCTAGACTTAAGTTTGCCAGGAAATAATCGTAATCGTGAGTTGAATAATAAAACATGCTGGCCTTTCTTAAAGTCCTTGATCCTAAGTCTACTATCATGCCAAATCTTAGTCTTTTCTTTATACATTTTTCGCATTTTCATAGGACATATGTCTTAGTTCATCTAACTCATGTAATTGCAGAGACCGCAATGTTCCCGCATCGGTCACGCAATAATTCAGCTCTTTTAAGGCCCAAAAGGCTTTGATTTCTAATTCGAAAGGTAAGTGACATGCTTTTCCATATACTAGCCTATAAGGAGACATACCTAAGGGTGTTTTATATGCATTCCTATACGCCCAAAGTGCATCCTCTAACTTAAAAGACCAGTCATTTCTATTAGGTTTAACAACTTTTTCAAGTATGCTCTTGATCTCCCTATTAGATATTTCAGCTTGTCCATTTGAGTGTGGGTGATAAGGAGTTGCTACTCTATGTCTAACATTATATTTAGCTAGTACTTTTTCCATAGCTTTATTTATAAAGTGGGTTCCTTAATCACTTATTATTGCACGTGGCGTACCAAATCTTGTAAAAATATGCCTATTCAGAAATTTAATGACTGTCTTGGCATCATTTGAGGGACATGCAATGGCTTCTACCCATTTAGAAATGTAATCTACAGCTACTAGTACATAAAGGTTACCTGAAGAGGGAGGGAATGGTCCCATGAAGTCAATGCCCCATACATCAAAGAGCTCCAACTCTAAGATATATGTGAGAGGCATCTCATCTTTCCTACTAAGGTTACCTGTGCGTTGGCACGCATTGCAGCTGTGTGCATGATCGTGTGCATCCTTGAATATTGTGGGCCAGTAGTAGCCACTTTGGAACACTTTTGCAGTCGTCTTTTGACCACCAAAATGTCCACCGTTTGGAGATGTATCACAGTGCTGCAATACTGACTTTGCCTCAGCAGCTGATACACACTTCCTCAGCAATCCATCTGCACAACTCTTGTAAAGTGTAGGATCGTCCCAGATGTACTTCCTAGCTTCGTGTAGGAACCTCTTCTTTTCTTGCCCCTCTCTGAAAGATGGTAATACCTGCGAGGCAAGGAAGTTAGCAATATCCGCAAACCAAGGTTCCTCATCGTTATCACGATGTGCTAACACAAAGACATGCTCATCAACAAAGGCATCAGAAATTGCTGGCTCAGCAATTACTTCGCAATTACTTCACAATCTAGATAAATGGTCAGCAACTACATTTTCGCATCCTTTTTTATCTCTAATGTCTAAATCAAACTCTTGCAATAATAACACCCATCTAATTAGGCGTGGTTTAGCATCAGCCTTCCTCATTAAATATTTTATTGTAGAGTGATCAGTGTAAACAATTGTTTTAGTACCTACAATGTAATTCCTAAACTTTTCACATGCAAACACTACAGCTAACATTTCCTTCTCTGTGGTACTGTAATTACATTGTGCTTCATTTAAAGTCTTACTTGCATAATATACAGGATGTGTTAGTTTATCTATTTTTTGCCCTAGCATAGCCTCAATCGCATAGTCACTAGCATCACACATCAATTCAAACGGTAAATCCCAATTTGGGCCTACTATAATTGGTGCTTTGACTAAGGCTTCTTTAAGTGTTGTCCATGCTAAGAAACATTCTTTTGAGAAGACAAAAGGTTTATTTAGCTCTAGAAGCTCACACAAGGGTTTAGAGATCTTTGAGAAATTTTTTATGAATCTCCTATAAAAACCTGCATGACCTAGGACTCCTTATAGCTTTGACGTTTTGAGGTTCCACTAGCTTCTCTATGATTTCTATTTTGGCCCTATCAACCTCTACTCCTGCTCTGGATACTCTATGTCCTAGGACTATTCCTTCTTCCACCATGAAGTGGCATTTTTCCCAATTCAAGACCAGGTTGGTCTCTTCACACCTAGCGAGGACTTGTCCTAAGTTTTCTAAGCAGTTATTAAAAGAATCACCAAAGACTGAGAAGTCATCCATAAATATTTCTATCATGGACTCATCTAAGTCAGAGAAAATAGCCAACATGGATCTTTGGAATGTTGTTGGTGCATTGCATAGGCCAAATGACATTCTGCGAAAAGCAAACGTTCCAAAGGGACATGTGAAAGTTGTTTTCTCCTGGTCCTTAGGGTCTATGGTAATTTGGTTATATCCTGAATAACCATCCAAAAAGCAGTAATAGGCTCGGCCAGCTATTCTATCTAACATTTGATCTATAAACGCTAAAGGAAAGTGATCTTTTTTGGTTTCTTTGTTAAGTTTTCTGTAGTCCATACAGACTCTCCATCCTGTAACAGTTCTGCTTGGTATTAGTTCGTTGTTTTCATTCACTATTACAGTCATACCACCCTTTTTAGGTACACATTGAATAGGGCTAACCCATTGACTATTGGCTATGGGGAAAATTACACCTGCATCTAACCATTTGATAATTTCCTTTTTAACTACCTCCTTCATGGAGGGGTTCAACCTACGTTGGTGATCTACCTTAGGTGTATGTTCCTCTTCCAACAATATCTTATGCATGCAGTAGGAAGGACTAATACCTCTTATATCAGCAATCGTCCATGCAATAGCTTTTTTATGTTGCTTAAGTAGCAATATTAACGCAATTTCATGCTGTTTATTTAGTTTGGACGAAATAATAACAGGCAAGGTATCTTTCCCTCCTAGATATGCATACTTAAGGTGTACAGGCAATGGTTTAAGTTCTAAGAGAGGTGGTTGTACAATTGATGGCAACAAAGGAGTTGTGGTTCTTTTAGACAATTCATTAGTCATACATACATGCTGAGAGTTATCCACAGTCACATCCATCAACTCAGAAATATTTAAGTTTTCTACATCTACTTGTGCATAATTAGTAGCATGCTTCTCTAACAATTCATGCTCAAGTTCTTCTTCCATTAAAGAATCTACTACATCTATAGTTGCACAGGATTCAGAGTCAGAAGGGTACCTTAAAGCCTTAAATACACTGAACTTAACCTCTTCATCATGAACTCTCATGGTGAGCTCACCTTTTTGGACATCGATTAGAGCCCTACCTGTGGCTAAGAATGGTCTGCCCAAGAGGATTGGTACCTCCTTGTCTGCCTCATAGTCCAGAATTATAAAGTCTGCAAGAAAAATAAATTTGTCAACCTTGACAAGTATATCCTCAATCTTACCCTCAGGGTATGCGATGGATCTGTCTGCAAGTTGCAAGGTGACAGTGGTTGGTCGTGCTTCTCCTATTCCAAGCTGTTGGAATAGTGACAAGGGCATGAGATTGATGCTGGCTCCCAGATCACACAGAGCTCTGCCCACGTGCTTGCCTCCTAATTCGACTGGTAAGGTGAAGGAACCAAGATCCTTCTCCTTCTTTGGCAGTTTGTTTTGGAGTATGGCACTGCACTCCTCAGTGAGATTCACTGTTTCAAATTCAAGAATAACTTTTTTGTTAGTAATTATATCTTTCAAGAATTTAACATAAGAAGGCATAGATTGCAAAACTTCCACAAATGGGATATTAACATGCACTTGTTTTAAAATTTCTAAAAACATATGAAAGTGCACTTCTTGTTCTTGTTTCTTCTTTAGCCTTCTAGGGAATGGAGGTGGTGGCACATATGTAGGCAATTCAGGTCGCCTAATGACAGGTGTAGGCCTCAGGATTTCTTCTGGTTCCTCAATGATAGGTTCCAGCCTCACCCTTGTTGTGCTTGGTGGTGATTGATCATGGTTAGGCAGAGAATCCAGTGGAGCACTAGACTCTTCATTCTCTACTTGCTTTGGGGCTTCTCTGTTGTTGATCACCAACGACCTTCCACTACGAAGTTCAATTGCTTGAACTTGTTCTTTGCCTTCCCTTCTTGGCATTTCAGTGTCTGCAGGCAGTCTACCTTTGGGCCTATTTTTCAGCTCGTTTGCTAACTGCCCTATTTGGTTTTCTAAGCTCCTCAGGGTGGCTTGCTGACTTTGCAGGGTTGCATCATTTTTTGCAATGTATTCCTTAAGCAAATTCTATACTGATGATCCTAGTGGTTGGTTATATTGCTTTTGGTACATGGGTTGGTTAGTTTGTTGAGTGAAACCAGGTGTTCCACTCGGTCTTGGTTGGTTTTGTGCTTGGTTAGTGTTTTGTTGTCCACCCCAAGAGAGATTTGGGTGGTTCCTCCAACCTGGGTTACAGGTGTTAGAATAGGGGTTGTTCCTTGGTTGCTGTTGACTTCCAACATAGCATACCGAAGATGGATTCCCAGGGAAAAAATCATACATGTGCCCTTCCCCACAGAATCCACAGATTAGTGCCTCACCTTGGTTAGTTGCCGCGCTCGTTGAAATGGATGCTGCGGTGTTGACACTTTGTTGGAGATTAGTTTGAGCCATTTGTTTTACTAGATTGGTCAGGGCGTTGATTTGGCTACTCATTGCACTAAGTGCGTCCATGTCTTGAGCCTTACTTGGCTCTACAGGATTGTCTGACCATCTACAATGTGATGTTGAGATTTTCTCCAAAATCCCATAGGCTTCATTGTAGCTCTTAGATAGCATGGAACCTCCAGCTGAGGAATTCAACACTTGCCTTGTGCTGGGGTTGCATCCTTTAAAGAACACTTCTATTTGGATACACCATGGAATGCCATGGTGTGGACATTTAAGTAATAGGTCCTTGAATCTAGTCCAAGCTTCGTGTAGTGATTCGTTTTCGGCTTGCTTGAATTTGATTATATCATCACGGAAGTTGGAGTTCCTATCAGGTGTAAAGTATTTTACTAGGAACTTTTCAGCTAGATCTGTCCAATTGACAATTGATCCAGAGGGGAAGGAATTTAACCACGTTTTGGCCTTATCTCTTAATGAATAGGGGAAGAGATAAAGTCTTAAGGATTCTTGGGAGACTCCAGGAATGAAAAAAGTATCACTTACTCCTAGGAAGTTTCTCAAGTGATTGTGGGGATCTTCGTTTTCCACTCCAAAGAATTGTCCGACAGTGGACAGCATTTGTTACATAACGGGTTTTAACTCGAATGAGTGAGCTATAATCTCAGGGCGTATAATGCTCGGATTAAGCTCCTCAGGCATGGGTACTAAGTATGAAAGGATGGCACTATCCTTATCATTCGCGATTTCAATGGGGTTGCGAATGATAGGTGCTCGGTTTGGGGCTTCTCTATCCATTTCGGTTTGTTGGGATTGCGATGACTCTGCGGAGTCCGCAATGTTTTGAGTTACAGGTGGCTGTTTAAAAAGGCGTTTCTTGGTTTTATTTCTGGCCTGTAAAGTCTTTCAGGCTCAGGATTGAACTCTAGGTTGCTATTTGGAAACTCATTCATAAACTAGCTCGATAGTACCTGTAAAGGAAATGAAAAAAAAAGATTAGCTCCAATGAATATTAAGTTTTTTCTAAAATAACACAATTCGTTTTTACTAAACAAAATCCCCGGCAGCGGTGCCAAAAACTTGTTGCGTGCTCGATGGAGCGCTTGGCACGCAGCGGAAGCGATTTGGATCATAGACACTCTAATTTCATCAATTTAAACAAACGGAAACATGCAAAAGCAATGAAAAAGAGAAATTAGAACACATACCCTTGTCGTTCGGATTTCTTCAATTTTCACCGCCAGAAGCTCCTCACGAGCTCAACGAGCCTTCTCACGAAATCTTCGTGGACCACCCACGATAGTCCCGCTATCCTCGGGCCGAGAAACGGAGTAGTGGGACTCCTTTTACAAGAGAAAAGAGGAAGAAGACGGAAGCGGACGGGGGGCTCATTTTTCAAATTGAAATTCAAGTTCAATTTGTATACCCCAAAACGCATTTTTTTTTTTTTTTTTTTTTTTTTTTTAATTCATCTGATGAATCATATATCCTCTGTATATATATATACCTTACATGTGTCTTACATTTGCATGTAAGACACATGTATATATATATATATATATATATATATATATATATATTATTAAAAATAATAATTATTATTTTTATTAATTAAACTTTTTAATTAATAAAAAATATATATATATTAATTAATATTATTTAATTCAATATCAAATATTAATTAAATAATATAATTAAACCCGGTTTTCCGAAAACCGACTTTTTGCATATGAATCCAATTCATACTGTAGACCAATCTCATATTTAAATCATATTTAAATATGTCCATATTTAAATATGTTTATCCTTCTTCCACAAACCCGAATTTGAACGATTCAAATTCTTTTCTTTTCTTTTATATTGTTTCACGGCTTTATCCGAGCTAGCCAGGAGAACCGTAAGGACCTACAGATCATGAGCTCCAACTAGGGGTGTACAAAAAACCCGCAACCCGCGAAACCCAACCCAACCCAACCCAACTTTTCGGGTTGGGTTGGGTTTTTTATAAATATGGGTTGGGTTGGGTTTGAATTTTGAAAAACCGAATTTTCGGGTCGGTTCGCGGGTTGAACCAAATTTGGCTCGGTTCAACCCGAACCGACCCGGATTCAATATATTTAAAAAAAAAAAATTATATATATTATATAATTTTAACCTAAATCTAAAATCTCTCAGACAATCTCAATTCTATCAGCCGCATCTCCCTCCAGTCTCCGCCTCCATCTCCCTCTCGCAGTCTTCACCTCCATCTCTCTCGCGCCTCCGTCTCTGCCTCCATCTCCCTCTCGCAGTCTCCGCCTCCATCTCCCTCTCGCGCCTCCATCTCTGCCTCCATCTCCCTCTCGCAGTCTCCGCCTTCGTCTCTGCCTTGTTTTCCAACCACACCTCTCAGACCTCCTCCCCTCCGCCTTGCTTGCAGTCTCCCTCCGTCGCCGATCGTCGCTCTCTGCCTTGCGCCGTCTCTCTTCGCCTCTCAACTCGCCGAGGACGTCGAGGTATTCTGAAGCCTCTGCCTCGTTGCTCTTTTTTTTTTTTTTTTTTTTAAGAAACCATGGAAATAAGTGTTAATGAGTTTGTCTTTCTTTACTTGTGATTTGTGAATACTTCAGAAGTAAATAATTTGTTAATTGGAATTTTGTGATTTTTTTCCCTCTAAGCAGTAGATAATTTGTTAATTCAATGAATTTGAAAGAAATAAATGAAAATTTAGCATGTGTGTTATGGAAGAAGTTGAAATTGGTTATGGAAGAAATCTAGATCGGGTATTAGAGGAAGTGAATGTTAAAATTGAGTAATAAAAGAAGCTTATCTAGAGTTTTAGGCAACAGTCCAACATGAAGATTATGTTATTTTTGGATGAAAGAGTGATGAGCTTATAATTGCAATGAAGCAATGGAGATCAAAGAGTTTTCTGAGTTAGTTGCAGAGGATGATGAAGACGGAAATGAAGATGGTGAATCTCTAGAAGTCAGTGATGGAGAAAGAAAAACGCCCATCCTAGAAGGAAGATGAACAGTGGCAATGAAGGCTCTGCTTCTTTGCTCCATTACCTTTGAAGATGGAGAACAAAACTGATTTGATGAAGAATAGAAAGTCTCTCAAAATTCTGGGATGTATATGTATTTTTTATTTTTTTTTGAAAAATAAGAGTATGTATTTTATTTAACAATTGTTTTTAGTTATTTAAAAAAAACATCAACCCGAGAACCCAACCCGACCCAACCCGAAAATTGAAGGGTTGGGTTGGGTTGGGTTGGGTCGACTGAAATGTTGGGTTGGGTTGGGTTGAGAATCTACCAACCCGAAATTTTCGGGTTGGGTTGAAAAACCCTCAAACCCAACCCAACCAACCCATGTACACCCCTAGCTCCAACGATACGAGATTATTTGGTCAAAACTCTTTCAACCGAACCAACCAACATTCGTTAACCCTCGGAGACTCCACTAAAGTCCAAGGGTTGCACTCTCCTCACTGTAGATATATTGTGTCCTGTTGATATAACTATCATCAGTAAGTCGATCCTTCACAGATCGTTCGTAATCACAACGGGTCATTTATACCGTTTAACCCTTGTATTATATCTTGTTCCTTAAGTACCACTGACACCTCTAATGAACAATTGATTTGTGGTCCAACCATCAAATCAGATTCCTCCCTGATCAGGAGAGGATGGGCCCATTGTTCAAGACCTAGAGTCAGCACTTAAGGGAACAACCTCTCTACTAACCCTTAAAGCGGGTAGGAGTGAATTCCATCTCGCACAACTATGTCCCCAGCCACTTATTCGATCTTATCCCCAATATGGTAGGCTTATTGAGTCGGCGATCTGGCCACTCTCACCCGTACAAGTCAAAGGATAAGGTCAAATAAACAGGAGTCCATAGTGAGCTCAGGATTGAGATCGAGTTACCTAAGTCATCATATGAAAAAACCGGTCTTTACAGTAAACGGTGTTATAAAGAAAGAGCGATTTTATTTCTTGGTTCGGTCTTGTGCAAACTCATTGCACAGGACGCCCTCACTCACATGTCTCTACATGAAACGATTCGAATCACATCGTTTTGTACTATACAAAGTGAGTCGCGTCCAATAGTGTCCCCAGGATAAGGTACCCAGCCTTATCCCTATACTATAGACCCTTTTGGCTGTCTACTTGAACTTGATCCACATTCATGTCACACATGAAGTTCAAGTACTCATACTATCGCCATGGGTGTTAGTTATTGGTATAGGTTAATGTTGCGTGCTCAATGTGTAAATTAAAATGCAATGGGAGAGCACTCAGAACATGCAAGCATACATGGTCTCTTGTAGCAAGTAATAAGTATTTTTTCATTCGATTTCCCACAAAGATTTATTCTTAGTTACTTACGAAGTGAGAGGTTAAGTGAGAAAGGGTGGTTTAAATGAGGTAGATTTGGGTTTAAAGTGCCTAACTATTAAGGAACGTGCGAGATATAAAAGCATAAACAAGTGCAAGTAGATAAGTAAACTCGAATGTAGAAGGAAAAGAATTGCGGAAACAGCAATTTCCTAGCAATGTTACTAACAGCGACTTAGGGGTAAAGTAGGGAAACAAGGGCTACTAACGACTCCTCTATAGGCTTTTTCATACGATTCTCAAGCAGTAGATCAACTCATCATGCATCAAACTAACTCATTCTCATGTATCTTCCGATTTCATGCATTAGATCCTTTAGTTTACTCATGTCCAAGTAAGGCCTTAAGCATCTTTTTATAAAAGCAAGTTTTAGTGTTTTGTACTAGGAAAACGCCTATTCCTAGGTCGTTTTCTGGCTACCATGAAAGGCTAGCATGAATGTACGACTCTGAACTCTTACTCCTTCCAGAGGTTAGGAGTTCTTTAGACAAAATGGATGGCCAATCGAAATTGCCCGTGGGATGAAGCACACATACATTCAATGCATTTGAAGCTAACCTACATGCTTGATTCACGTATGTCTACCTATAGACTTGTCATTAGCATACCCTTATGTGGTTTAGTTACTCATGGATGAAGATGGAGTAGGAAGAATAAATGGTGGAAGCATGCTTGACAGAATATAAAGGACAAAACAGAAGAAGAAGACAGTAGAGAGATGCGAAATAGCCAAATTAACCCTTTTGATTACCACAATTCAAACTGAACAAAACAACAACATAAACTGATGAAATCTAAACAGACAAAGACGAAATGAACTAGAGTAGCAATTGTCAATCAAATTACAACCGACAACAACGAAAACAGAAACAAACAGTAGAGAAAGCAAGTAGATCCGTGCGTAGATTCCCTTGTTGCGAACGCCTCGGCAGAAGGAAGAAGGAGAGCCTTGTTTGGATGAATCTAATCAGAAGAGAAGACAAATCTTCTCTTCTTCCTCTCAGATTGTCGACTCCAATAGCTGAGCCCTTCAAACCAACAGAAGGAAAGAGAAAAAGAGTAGAAAAGACTGCGTTTGAACTGAAGATTCTACGCCTTTCGAGTGTGTCTTCAACCTTCCCCTTTGACCTCCTTTTATAGTGTTCTGCAGGTACGATTGGGCCAAGGAGAACCATCCATTCTGAACGTCGTTCTTCTACGTGGTAGCAGGAGAAAGAATGGGCGGCTGAAAATTCGCAACAAAATAGAAATCGGTTAGACAACTTAACAGAATTCATTTAAAACATTGTTGAAACCGCAATGTTTTCTCAATGCTTCAGCAATGTGCAAATTTCAAGTCTTTAACTTTGTTTTTGGTTCTTTTTCTTTCCTTTTACACATAAGTCCTAATTTAGCTTCATTCTACTAATTCTCATATATAAACACAAGTTTAAGCTAAATCCTACCAAAAACGCTTAAGATTGTACATCTTTCTCTGGCAAATAAGTCCTAAAATAGTCACTTTTGGAGACGTAACACACCCCCAAACTTAAGGTTTTGCTCGTCCTCGAGCAATATAAAGACTTACTTGGGCTGTTTATTATTCTCTCTAACTGCTTGCTGACTCCCCTAAGTTCACCATCTACGGCATGGCTGTCCTGTGACACGCTTCTAAGTTTAAAACTAACTTCTCATTTTGCTTCTTCTGACTTCTCTCGCCTTATAATCCTACTGTTTTATTAACTCCCTACAACTGATCTATCTGCTTCTGTCATTAAGTTCATTGTGCAAATATCCCTAAGTTTTCAAATTCTACCTAGCTTTACCCTAGACTCAGTACATGCTTCTAATGCTTTTCTTTTGAGCTACCTAGGATTCCTTAGAGTCATGCCAGTCTTAGTATAAACCAGTGAAAATAGTACATTCATAGAACAACCTAAACCCTGGCATCACTACATTGGATATACATTCATCTCCCTTAACAAACCTATAAGCTACAACCCTGTGCTTAGCTAATTGAGGATCAGAGTTCTTTTATTCAGGACACCTAAGCACAAAACTATAACTCATAGGCATACACTCTTCTTCCTTAGTTTTTCCTTTGTTTCTTTCTGGTGGAGCCTCTCCTTTGGTTGTCTTTTGATGCAATGCCACTTGTGGGTTACACACATGGCACTGATTACTCAGCAACTTCAAAAGAGACACCACTCTTTATTCTATTTTCATTTTTTTTTCTTTTTCAGTTCATCATTTTTGCAACAGAGAAGAAGAATGCTTATGTTTAGAAGGGAGAGAGGAATGTTCCTAGGCCTAGGGCTGCCTCCCCCAAACTAAAACGTCTCATTGTCCCCAATGAGAGTCTGAGGTGGCACACCCCCAAACTTGTCCTAGAAGCATCTAGTCTAGAGCAAAACAAGGAGAATCTAAAAGTCCTAGGCATAGAACGAACTTTCCTAAAGCAAATAACACAGCAGCAGAATTTTGTAAAAACAGTATAGTAAGGGCTTAAAGAGACGCATGCTGAGCAATTTTAAGGGGGTTAATTTCAACTAACAAAGGTGTTCTAAGACACTCATCCAGCATGCTCACAGATAGTTCATATATGGCAGTCAAGCAAACAGCAAGAGAGCAAAATTTAAACAGAACCAGCCTATCAAACAGTCAGTCAACAGCATGCGATAACTAACAAAAATTGCGGAATCCGCAATAATTTCGCAATGAACCTACAGGGCATATTTATCAGTGATCAAGGCCCTTTTGCATGTTATTTCCAGTCATCTACAACTACTCAAAAAGAAAACTAAAACAAGCTAGCTACTCAGATACCATCTACCTATACTAAACTATCCTAAACAACCAAAAGAAATTAAACAGAACAAGCATTTGATTCAAAAACATCAGTCACAAGTTAACGAAAAGCAGGTTTTTTTTTTTTTTTTTTCAAGAGGGAACAAAAGTACTCCCTCGAGTGCCCTTCAGACTGACACTCAAACATCCTCATCATCATCCTTCCTCTGGAGGTGCCCACGGCTTCAATAGATCAGTGGGGAAGGCAGGAAAGATGCATCCCAATTGATCAGCCACGTCTTTGTCCCTCGCCTGCGCGTATTCAGCCAATTGCGCCATCTTTTGCTGGAGGTCCATTAAGCAGGCCATGGAGAGTGATTGAGCAGCAGCCAATCCGTCCAGCTCAAACTCCATATTACCTCTCCGTCGCATCCGCAAGCCTGTGGGCAGTTCCAGATGCCCTGTGTAGGCCAGCTGCCTCTCCTTCCTCTCGATGGGCACACTTGCACGTAAACAGAGTTTAGTAATGGTGTTTGGGAAGAAGAGAGGGCCCTTACCTTTCTTCGCGCAGTCGGCTATGGAAGCTGCGATGACCTCTCCAACATCTATGGTGAGGCCCCTCATAATGGCGTACACCAGCAAAGATCTCCCCTGGTTTATGGTTGTCTCGTGGGTGACAGGGGAGAGACGTCTTCGCACAAAGGAAAACCAGACGGCTGCCTTGGACTTGAGGGTTGCACTCATCAGAGTTTGCTTCCCATTACGTGAGATTGTCCAAGCCGCCTCAGGTTGGCCTATGATGCGCAGGGCTTCTTCCAAAACAGCCTCAGATGGTGAGTCGATGATCCTCGCGTAGTCAGTGTACTTATGCCCTTTGAGGGCATAAACTTCATTGATAGCCTTGGCCGAAAAATCGACTTCAATCCCCCTTACCATGGACAGACCATCCTCGGGGTGCGTCAGATTGGCGTAGAAATCGTACACCATGTCGGAGTAGGCAGGGATGGGCGGTCTGCACAGCTCTTCCCAGCCGTGGTTGGCGATCCCTGCGCGCAAGAATTGCGGCAGGTCTGCCAGTGCATCAAGGAATCCCTTCTCGTGGAGCAAGTCTCTCTTCCTCAATTCAATGCCTCTGGCCTCTGCATCTTGAGAGACATATCGCACGACCTGAGGATTGTCTTCGGGGTACAATTTTGCCTTCCCCTTATCCTTCGCCTTGGCCGATTCAGCGGCCTCGACCTTCAGCTTCTTTAAACAAGGCTCACCACTGACCTTCTTCTTTTTGGAACGCTTGGAAGCTTTCGGCCGCTTGGCCTTCACAATCTTGGGCGCCTTCTTCCTCAGCCGAGCCCTGGTGGTCATTTGTTGGAGGCAATCCCCCAACGTCTCATCCATGGAGTCGCTTCGTCCCCCTTCCGCAGGGCTGTCACGGCTGCCTTCCCTCAAGGGGGAGAAGACTTCGTCTTCCTCCAACGGTTTATCGCTCTGCACCGAATCGTGGTGCTCTTCAGGTGGAGCTTCAGGCTCCGGTGTTGGTGAGGAAGGCTCCGACGTCTGTGGCGACGGAGATGGCTCAGGGCTCTGTCTGGCCGTCTCGTACGAAGGTCAGCCACTCCCATGACTCTCCTCGGTGGGAGTCTTTTCCTTGATCGGTGCCTCCACCGCAAGCGACCATTTACGTTTGTTGGGGGTGCCGGATGGTTCAGACGGCCCAGCAGGAATTTCGGTCATCACCTTCCACTTCTTCCGGCGTATCGGCAGCTTCGGTGGTCTTGAAGGCTCTGCAACCTCGGCGTCTGCCAAAGACAGTAGCGCTTCTCTCGCAGCCTCTTCTGCGTCAGGTGACTTTTTCTTGGAGGCAGATCGCTCAGCTCGTGTAATCACCATTGTTGGTTTGGAGAGATCTGAAGGTAGGAGATGCAGAGGAAGAAGATGAGTGATTCTTGAAGTCCAACGAATGAAGAAAGCGTAGGGGGCACAGCTGATTTGACGGCTATTTGTAATCAAGTGGATCCCAACGGCTCTTTCTGTTGCGGTTTCAGCAAATCTACCGCAATTAAATGGGCTGGCCGTTGGGGATTTTCTTGATTTAAATCTCAAGATTCAAACAACTAAATCTTTGATTCGGCCCGATTTCTTCATCGATTCTTTTCGCTTGATTCATCTCCTTGATTTCCTCTTTCGATCACCTATTAAAATGTACAAAATTAACACAAAATTCGTAATTAAAATCACACATAAACACACAAAATAAAAACCGAAGAAATACGAAGAAAAAAACTAAGGCATAGCCTTCACATGGACGAGCACAGTAATCACTCGTCCCCTCTCGGTTTGATTTTCAAGCTTAAAATAAGAGGAAGGCCGAGAGAGTCTTCACATCTCCTTCCTCGTAGTAATGCTTCAAACGTGCACCATTGACCATAAACAGTTGCCCATTCTGCAGGTTCCTAATCTCAATCGCACCATGAACAAACACGTTAGTTATAACAAAAGGACCTGACCATCTGGACTTAAGTTTGCCTGGAAATAATCTCAACCTCGAGTTAAATAACAAGACATGCTGGCCCTTCTTGAAGTCTTTAATCCTAAGTCTACTATCATGCCAAATTTTAGTTTTTTCCTTATACATTTTGGCATTTTCATAGGACATATGTCTAAGCTCATCTAACTCATGTAATTGCAGAGACTGCAATGTTCCCGCATCGGTCACGCAATAATTTAGCTCTTTTAAGGCCCAAAAGGCTTTGATTTCCAATTCGAAGGGTAAGTGACATGCTTTTCCATACACAAGTCTATAAGGAGACATACCTAGGGGTGTCTTATATGCAGTCCTATATGCCCAAAGTGCATCCTCTAACTTAAACGACCAATCTTTTCTATTAGGTTTGACCACTTTTTCGAGTATGTTTTTAATCTCCCTATTTGATATTTCAGCTTGTCCATTCGAATGTGGGTGATAAGGGGTTGCTACTCTATGTCTAACATTGTACTTAGCTAACACTTTTTCCATAGCCTTATTAATAAAGTGAGTCCCCTCATCACTAATTATAGCCCGTGGTGTACCAAACCTTGTAAAGATGTGCCTATTAAGGAACTTAATGACCGTTTTGGCATCGTTTGATGGACATGCTATGCCTTCTACCCACTTAGATACATAGTCTACAACTACAAGTATATAGAGATTACCTGCTGAAGGGGGGAATGGCCCCATAAAGTCGATGCCCCACACATCAAAGAGCTCCAACTCTAAGATGTAAGTGAGAGGCATCTCATCCTTCCGACTAAGGTTACCTGTTCTTTGACATTCGTCGCAGCTGTGCGCATGGTCGTGTGCATCCTTGAATATTGTGGGCCAATAGTAGCCACTCTGGAACACCTTCGCAGCTGTCCTTTAGCCGCCAAAATGGCCACCATATGGGGACGTATGGCAGTGCTGCAACACTGACTTCGCCTCAGCAGCTGAGACACACTTCCTCAGCAATCCGTCTGTGCATGTCTTGTAAAGTGTAGGATCGTCCCAGATGAACTTCCTAGCTTCATGGAGAAACCTCTTCTTTTCTGGCCCTCCCTTGAAAGTTGGTAGTACCTGCGAGGCAAGGAAGTTAGCAATATCAGCAAACCAAGGTTCCTCATCGTTATCACGATGTGCTAACACAAAGACATGCTCATCGATAAAGGCATCAGAAATTGCGGGTTCCGCAATTTTATCGCAATTATGCCGCAACCTAGAAAGATGATCAGCAACTACATTTTCGCATCCTTTCTTATCCCTAATATCTAGATCAAACTCTTGCAACAACAATACCCATCTAATTAACCTAGGCTTAGCATCAACCTTCCTCATTAGGTATTTTAATGCAGAATGATCAGTATAAACAATGGTCCTAGTGCCTACAATGTAATTCCTAAACTTCTCACAGGGAAATACTACTGCTAGCATCTCCTTTTCCGTGGTTGTGTAATTACATTGTGCTTCATTCAGTGTCTTACTTGCATAGTATACAGGATGTGTTAGTTTATCAATTTTTTTGGCCTAGCATAACCCCTACTGCATAGTCACTCGCATCACACAACATCTCAAATGGTAGGCCCCAATTTGGCCCCACTAGAATAGGTGCTTTGACTAAGGCTTCCTTAAGGGTTGTCCATGCCACGAAACATTCTTTAGAAAAGACAAATGGTTTGTTCAGCTCTAGAAGCTCACACAAAGGTTTAGAAATTTTCGAAAAGTTCTTAATGAACCTCCTATAGAAACCCGTATGACCTAGGAAACTTCTAATAGCTTTTACATTTTGGGGCTCCACTAGCTTCTCTATTATCTCTATCTTGGCCCTATCGACCTCTACTCCTGCTCTAGAAACTCTATGACCTAGGACTATCCCTTCTTCCACCATAAAGTGACATTTCTCCCAATTCAGGACTAGGTTGGTCTCCTCACACCTAGCTAGGACTTGTCCTAAGTTCTCTAAGCAATTTGTAAAAGAATCACCAAAGACCGAGAAGTCATCCATAAATATCTCTATCATGGATTCATCCAAGTCAGAGAAAATAGCTAACATGCACCTTTGGAAAGTTGCTGGTGCATTGCATAAGCCAAAAGGCATTCTGCGAAAAGCAAACGTTCCAAAGGGACATGTAAAGGTTGTTTTCTCCTGGTCCACAAGATCTATGGTGATTTGGTTATATCCAGAATAACCATCTAAGAAACAGTAGTAGGCTCGGCCAGCTATCCTATCTAACATTTGATCTATAAAAGGTAAAGGAAAATGATCTTTTTTTGTTTCTTTGTTTAATTTTCTATAGTCCATACAGACTCTCCATCTTGTAATAGTTCTAGTTGGAATTAGTTCATTACTCTCATTCACTACTACAGTCATCCCCCCTTTCTTAGGCACACATTGAATTGGACTCACCCATTGACTGTTAGCTATAGGGAAGATTACACCTGCATCTAACCATTTGATTATTTCCTTTTTTACTACCTCCTTCATGGAGGGATTTGGTAGCGATATTTTTGAACTATCGCCAATCATCGGGTTGTCGAGACCCGCCAAAATGAATTTATATTTGCCCGAATTCACTAAACTATTAGTAGAGTAGCGGCAACGGGGTCAGTCCACAGGGAATTAAGTTAATTAGACTTAATCTCAATTAAATTTGCAAACTATTAAAGCAAATGAAATAAGGGGGAATTTGTTGGTTTTTAATTCACTAAGAAGGAACAAAGCGATGGAAAATTTAGCTAACGGAGTTTTCGACTCGGGACGATCGGGAATAAATTTAGCAAGCCTCTTGGATCATAGGTTGACGAGTATTATGGCTAAATAATTTAACGAATGCACAGCTCGTCTAAAATTAATAAATAACTCAGACATGCTCCATGGAATTAATTAGACATAATTAATCATGCTAATCAAGCATATCGTTCGGACATTGGCGGCCAACGCTCTCCCAAGACCGAACGATAGCAACAAGCTAACTGTGACAACTATCTAATTTGGACGCGAAATTAGTATGTCGATTTGGAATTCTAATTCGGGAAGAACGAACACCAAGGGCGCAAGGACGCCAATACGCTCAAGGTGTCATAATTCCTTGTTACTCGGCGGATCAGAGAGGCACGGCATCAAATCCTTTAACGAATGAAGATGCTCAAAATCAAGGGTGCCTAGTTCTAAATCATTCAAACATGCTCATAGATTAAGCTAAGAAGTAGAACTCAATTCAATAAAATATCCAACCAATTCAGAATTTCAATTCTACAACCTCACCAAGAGTTCAAACTACATTTATCCTTTACAATCCCGAGCCAAAAACGGTAAATCTACTCACTCATGACTTGTGTGGTGTGGGACGGCTTCAAATCGAGCTTCCTAGCCCCTCCCATGGTGAAAATAGCTGCTGGAACGTCCAATCAGGCGCGGAGCTCGAGGTAGAAGATGATAATGGCGGCTAAAAACGGATAAAAACTTTAAGTAGTCCGTCGTAGCGTCGAGACGCTAGGGCAGCGTCTCGACGCTGCGCCCTAAATAATCCGCGCGCGCAGTCGGGGTGGCGTCGAGACGCTCGCGCAGCGTCGAGACGCTTGTGCGGCGTCGAGCGAGCGTCGAGACGCTATCGCTTGACGCTTGCTCTCGGGTGGATTTTCAACTTAACGCCTCTGACTTCGGAGCGTCGAGACGCTCGCACAGCGTCGAGCGAGCGTCGAGACGCTGTCGCTCGACGCTTGCTCTCGGGTTTTTCTTCAACTCAGCGCTTCAGACTTCGGAGCGTCTCGACGCTAGCTCTCGGGTTTTGCATGAATTTCTGCCTTCAATTTCCCCAAAGCGCCCAACCTTCATGCCCTTGCATGGATCTTCCCTGGAAGTGTTCTTAGGCCTTTAAATTGCGATATTAAGCTCCGAAAAGCGCCGACACACTCTCGAGAATGAATCACCGAGAACACCTACAATAATCACATAAAAGCAAGATTAAGCAAATAATAAACGTGAATTAGGGACATAATTATAGCTCCAAAATGGAGCTATCAGGATTCAACCTACGTTGGTGGTCTAATCTAGGTGTATGTTCTTCTTCCAATAATATCTTATGCATGCAATAGGAAGGGCTAATACCTCTTATGTCAGCAATCGTCCATGCAATAGCTTTTTTATGTTGCTTAAGCAGCAAAATTAGCGCAATTTCATGCTCTTCACTTAACTTGGACGAAATAATCACAGGCAAGGTATCATGCTCTCCTAAATATGCATATTTCAGATGATCAGGCAATGGTTTTAATTCTAAGAGGGGTGGATGCTCAATGGATGTTTTTAATGGATTAATGGTTCTTTCAGTTAAATCAGTAGTCATACAAACATGCTGAGGTTTATTCACAGGTATGTCCATTATTTCAGCTATGTTTAAGTCAGTTATATCTATTTGTACATAATCATTGGCATGCTTAGTTAACAGTTCATGCTCGAGTTGGTTTTCCATCAGTGAATCTATTATATCTACACTTGCACAAGATTCAGAATCAGAAGGATACCTTAGGGCTTTAAAGACACTAAACTTAACCTCCTCATCATGAACCCTCATGGTGAGCTCACCTTTCTGGACATCGATCAAGGCCCTACCTGCGGCTAGAAATGGTCTGCCTAATAGGATCGGTACCTCCTTGTCTGCTTCATAGTCCAGGATGATGAAGTCTGCAAGAAAAATAAATTTGTCAACCTTGACAAGAATATCCTCAATTTTCCGCTCCGGGTATGCGATGGATCTGTCTGCAAGCTGCAAGGTGGCAGTGGTAGGACGTGTTTCCCCTATGCCTAACTGACGGAATAGGGATAAGGGCATGGGATTTATGCTGGCTCCCAGGTCACAAAGAGCTCTGCCCACGTGCTTGCCTCCCAACTCAACTGGTAAGGTGAAGGAACCAGGATCCTTCTCCTTCTTTGGAAGTTTGTTCTGGAGTATAGCACTACACTCCTCAGTAAGATTCACTGTTTCAAATTCACCAATGATCTTTTTGTTAGTTATTATATCCTTCAAGAATTTAACATACGAAGGCATAGACTGCAAGACTTCTACAAATGGAATGTTCACATGCACTTGCTTTAAAATTTCTAAAAATTTGTTAAAGTGCACTTCCTGTTCTTGTTTTTTCTTCAGCTTTCTAGGGAATGGAGGTGGTGGCACATATGTAGGCACTTCAGGTCGCCTAATGATAGGTGGAGGCCTTGGAATTTCTTCTGGTTCCTCTATGATCGGTTCCAGCCTCACCCTTGATGTGCTTACTGATGGTTGACCATGGTTTGGCAGAGAATCCAGTGGAGCACTAGACTCTTCATTCTCTACTCTCTTTGGTGTATCTCTAGTGTTGCTTACCAATGGTCTTCCACTGCGAAGTTCAATTGCTTGAACTTGCTCTTTTCCATCCCTTCTAGGTACTTCAGTGTCAGCAGGCAACCTACCTTGGGGCCTATTTTTTAGTTCATTTGCTAGTTGCCCTATCTGGTTTTCTAAGCTTTTAAGGGTAGCTTGCTGACTTTGTAAGGTAGCATCATTCTTTGCAATGTACTCCTTCAGCAAATTTTCTACAGATGACCCCATTGGAGGGTTATATGGTTTTTGGTACATGGATTGGTTATTTTGTTGAGTGAAACCAGGTGTTCCACTCGGTCTTGGTTGGTTTTGACTTTGGTTAGTGTTTTGTTGGCCACCCCAAGAAAGATTTGGGTGGTTTCTCCAACCAGGGTTGTAAGTGTTAGAGTAGGGGTTGTTCCTAGGCTGCTGTTGACTTCCAACATAGCAGACTGAGGCTGGATTCCCAGGGCAGTAGTCATACAGGTGCCCTTCCCCACAGAACCCACAAATTAGTGTCTCACCTTGACTATTTGATGTGCCCATTGAAATGGCTGCTGCGGTGTTGACACTGGTTTGGAGATTGGTTTGAGCCATTTGTTTGACTAGGTTGGTCAGGGCGTTTATTTGGCTACTCATGGCACTGAGTGCATCCTTGTCTTGAGCTCTACTCGGCTCTACTGGATCATCTGACCACCTACAGTGAGAGGCTGAGATTTTCTCCAAAATCCCATAGGCTTCATTATAGCTTTTAGAAAGCATGGAACCACCAGCTGACGAATTCAGCACTTGCCTTGTGCTGGGGTTACATCCTTTAAAAAAGACTTCTATTTGGATACACCATGGAATGTCATGGCCTTGAACCTTGTCCAAGCTGCGTGAAGGGACTCGTTTTCGGCTTGTTTGAATTTAATAATGTCATCACGAAAGTTGGAATTCCTATCAGGTGGGAAGTATTTGACCAGAAATTTTTCAGCCAGATCTGTCCAATTGACAATTGATCCGGGAGGGTAATGAGTTTAACCACGTTTTGGCTTTATCTCTTAATGAGTACGGAAAGAGGTAAAGCCTCAAAGCTTCTTGGGAAACTCCAGGGATAAGGAAGGTATCACTAACTCCTAGGAAGTTTCTTAGATGATTGTGGTGATCTTCATTTTCCACTCCAAAAAATTGTCCCACAGTGGACAACATTTGGAACATTACTGGCTTTAACTCAAATGAGTTGGCAGTAATTTCCGGGCGTATAATGCTTGGGTTTAGCTCCACAGGCATAGGGACTAAGTAGGAGAGGATGGCACTATCCTTGTCATTCGCTATTTCGATGGGGTTGCGAGTGGTAGGTACCGGATTTGGGACTGGTCTTTCCATCTCGATGTGTAGGAATTGCGAAGACTCCGCGGAGTCAGCAAAGTTTTGAGTTACAGGGGGTTGTTTGAAGAGGCGTTTCTTAGCTCTTTAAAGACATTTTCCTCTATGGCCAAGTGGACTATTACCCGCACAACATATCGATCTAGAAGGCTTCTCGGTGGAGACTTTACTCCAACTGACGGTTAGATCACACCCAATCAGCGGGGCAAAGTCTCAGCCTAACTAGATCCTCATTCTTTCCCTCTAGATGTACATCAAACCACATTCTTTCCCTCTAGATGTACATCAACCTCTTAGGGTAATAGCCACAAAATCATTATGCAATATATGTAACACAAATGCATGAGGTCCCATAAACATTTTTCTTTTCGTTTCGTGATGCAACATGAAACAATCTTTCATTAAATTTCATCCTCACATACATCAACTTGTCATTCCACAAGCATTTTCATTCACTATAACCTACTTCCCAACCACAACTCATTCATACACATACAAGGAAAACTTGTAGAGAAATCTTAGAAATTTCGGCAAAGTTTCCCCTGAAAATCGGGTAAACCATACCTGAAATAAAGACATACATTTCAAAATAACATTCACATCCTATTCAGCTACCAGCACACATACACAACATATATAACATGTTCAACTACCAGCACACATACACAACATACATAACCTGTTCAACTACCAACACACATACACAACATATCCCTAGGGCGTTCCGATAGTAAAGTCACTTACCTTGCTAGAAACCCATTGAAACAACCAATCTCCTGAACTAAAGTCTTCGAGTCGTCCCAACAATATCTTTCAAACTTGCTCGATTAAACTGAACCTAAACGATGAAGAGTTATAATGGTAAGAAACTAATTTAGAACACTTTAATTCATTCAGATTTCAAAGCAAGCACTACTCAATGTGCCTTACCAAAACGACATGAACCCCTGATGGAAAGTGTGTGAAACCGTTCAAACTACGCAAATCTAACCTCTATTAGCCATGGGAAATCTAGTTCAGGGTCTTTCAAGTTGTGGGGAAGTGTCAAAAGTCCTCCCCTTTCCCAAAAACATTGTTGGACAACACGCTAAAATCCTCAAGAAGAAGAGCCATCGATCCAAGTGAGTTTTCCGTTCGACAAAGCATAACGTTGTTGTCCAAGAAGAACTCCATAATTAGACCCAATCTAAAACCGTAATCAATACAAAAAGCTTAAGAAAATAAAAGATGCTAAAGAAGATTACCCCAAAGACTTCCAATTCGTGTTGGACAATTATCTAAAACTTCCAATTTTGTGAATCTAACACCGAAACTCAGCGGATATTTGAAATTAAGCTTCAACGAAACATGAGTGATGTTGCTCGACGTTAAAATGCCCCTTGAATTTGAGTTTCCACCGCCGGAGCTTCGCCGTCGAAAAACGCCCCATGGAGCTCGCCGCTGCAGAAAATCATCACCGTTGTCGCGCCTCCTTCTCTAGCTAAGCGTGCAATCGAGGCCGGAAAGAGATGGCTGGAGGATTTTGGTCGTGGCGTGAAGAAACGAGAGAAAGAGGACTGGAAACAAAGAAGAAGAGAAAAAAAAAAAGGCAGAGGCATGGGTTTTGGGTTTTGATGGAGATTAACGAAAGAACAAAAAAAACAAAATAAAAAAAAAAAAAAGTTTTAAGAAACATAAGAAAGTGAGTCGGTTAAAGGTTTTTTTTTTTAAACAAAATAATAATAAAAATCTAACTTTTTTATTTTGTTTTGCTCTTCAACTCTTTTCTTTAAAAAAAAATGACGTTTGTTTTTAAACAAATATCTTTTTTTCTTTTCTTTTTCTTTTCTTTTTAAAACTCTTTTCTCTTTATTTTTATTTTAAACAAACCAAAATTTAAAAAAAAAAAAAAAAACTATTTTCTTTCTTTTCTTTGTTTTTAACAATTCCCTCTTTAATAAAACTATCTCTCTTTTTTAATCAAATAAAAAAAAATTTAAAATAAAACAATTCCTAACGAAATCGAAGCAACAAGGTGGGGATTCAACAGAAAACAACTCAGCGACAAAATGTCATTAACTGCAAAAGAGGGCGTTACATTATGTCTCAAAATGGGTAGAAGCAATTGCATGTCCCTTAAATGATGCTAAAACAGTCGTTAAATTTCTAAATAGGCATATTTTTACACGATTTGACACACCACGTGCCATCATAAGCGATGAAGGAACACATTTTATAAACAAAGCTATGGAGAAAGTGTTAGCTAAATATAATGTTAGGCATAGAGTAGTAACACCCTATCACCCCCACTCAAATGGACAAGTTGAAATTTCTAATAGCGAGATCAAGAGTATACTTGAAAAAGTTGTGAAACCGAATAGAAATGATTGGTCTTTTAAGTTAGATGATGCACTGTGGGCGTATAGGACTGCATATAAAACGCCATTAGGAATGTCTCCTTATAGGTTAGTTTATGGAAAAGCATGCCACTTACCCCTTGAATTAGAAATCAAAGCCTTTTGGGCCTTAAAAGAGTTAAATTATTGTGTAACCGATGCGGGAACATTGCGTTCTCTACAATTACATTAATTGGATGAACTAAGACACATGTCATACGAGAATGCTAAAATGTATAAAGAAAGAACTAAAATTTGGCATGATAGTAGACTTAGGATTAAAGATTTCAAAAAGGGCCAGCATGTTTTACTATTCAATTCACGATTGAGATTATTTCCTGGCAAACTTAAGTCTCGTTGGTCAGGTCCTTTTGTGATTACTAATGTGTTTGTTCATGGTGCAATTGAAATTCGAAATCTGAATCAAGGTCAGTCGTTCATGGTGAATGGTGGTAGATTGAAGCACTACTATGAGGAAGAAGATGTGAAAACACTCTCAGCCTTCCTCCTATCTGAAGCCTAAGAGCAAAGAAAGAAAGGATGAGCAAGGGCATTTAATGGAATTATCTTTATGCTCAACCATCAAAGGATTATGGAATATATATTCTTTATTGTTTTTCTTTTAGATTGCTTAGAGTATTTTTTCTAGTATTAATTGAGTTTGTTTTTATTTATGATTAGAAGCGTGAAAATTGAAATCTTAAACGGCAATAAGGGAGGTAAATCAAGAGGCCAGTAGAATATGAAGGAGGATATCTTGAAAAATCAAAGATTTAGTTGTTATAATCTTGCAACAAACAACAATCAAGGATAAAATCGCAACGGTTACATTTTCAAAGATTTGCTGAAATTTTTTGGAAATATTGCGGAGTCCGCAATAATATAACTGTTAGGGGGCAACCTAGTATAAATAGGAAGAGTTGTGGATCTTTTACGATTCTCAAACCCTCGAATTCCACAAACCAGATCTCTTCTTCCTCAGAAATTCCCAAAGTTCACCTTCAAGAAACGACAATGGTTTCCACAAGAGCTGAACGATCCACGCCCAAGAAGACATCCCCAATCACGGAGGATGCTGAATTAGTGAGGGATGCGTTGCTCTCTTTGGCAAACGTTGAAGCTGTGAAACCTTCGAGACCTCCGAAGGTCCCTGTGAAGAGGAAATGGAGGGTTGCTACAACTGAAGCTGCGAACACCTCTGACCCAACGCAGCCCCCTAGAAGAACGTGGGAGGTTACCATGGAGGATCCAATGACCAAAAGTAGGAAGTCCACGAGTGAGGAAAGCCTCAACAGTGGCAGGCCATCGTTTGAGACGGCCATGCAAAGCCCTGATTCCCCTCAACAACAGTCAGAACCTGAAGTTCCATATGAAGGAAAACCAGAATCGGCATCAATTGGTGATGCGAATGAAGAAGAAGAGATGGTCTCTCCCTTAAGGGATGTCAATCTTGACAGCCCTGTGGAGAGGGAAAGTAGAGATTCGATGGAGGAAACGCTGGATGAATGCATCCAGCAGATAGCTGCCAAGGCGAGGATCAAGAAGAGGGCCCCTGTAATTGTGAGGGCCAAACGACCAAAAGCCTCCAAGAAAACCAAAAAGAAGAGGGCTGAAGCTGGACCCTCTATCAAGAAGTTGAAGATTGAGGTTGTTGAGGCAGCCAAGGCAAAGGACAAGGGGAAGGGGAAGATGTATCAAGAAGATGAGCCTCGAGCTGAGAGGTATGTGTCCAAGGATGCAGAGGCCAGGGGCCTGGAATTGAGGAAGAGAGAACTTCTTCACGAGAAAGGATTTCTTGACTCTCTTGCGGACCTGCCGCAATTCTTGCGCGCAGGAATTATGAACCACGGCTGGGAAGAGTTGTGTAGGCCCCCAATTCAGGCCTACTCTGAGATGGTGTATGACTTCTACGCCAACCTCACTCACCCTGAAGGCTGTTCTTCGGTGGTGAGGGGCGTGGATGTTTACTTCTCTGTTGTGGCGATCAACGAAGTTTATGCTCTCAAGGGGCATAAAAATTCTGAGTATTCGAGTATCATGGCTTCACCCTCAGAGGTAGTCCTGGAGGAGGCTCTGAACATGATAGGGAAACCAGAGGCAGCATGGGCAGTCTCGAAGCATGGGAAGCACACACTGATGAGTGCAGCCCTCAAGGACAAGGCGGCCGTTTGGTTCTCCCTGATTCGAAGAAGAATCTCCCCTGTCACGCATGAGACAACCATCAATCAGGGGAGATTGTTGTTGATTTATGCGATAATGAAGGGACTCACCATTGATGTGGGCGAGATCATAGCAGCTTCGATCGTCGAATGCTCCAAGAAAGGTAAGGGCAGACTCTTCTTCCCTAACACCATTACTAAATTATGCTTACGCACAGGGGTGCCTGTGACAATGGAGGAGAAGCAATTGGCCTATGCTGGCCACCTTGAGCTGCCCAGTGACTTGAAGATGAAGAGGAGGGGCAACATGGAAATCGAGCTGGATGGACTTGCAGCTGCACAAGCGATGACCATGGCCTGCTTGATGGACTTACAAAGGAAATTTGCCAAATGGGCTGAGTATTCTCAAGCGAGAGACCAGGAACTATCTGAGCACCTGCGGTGCAAGTTCCCCACCTTTCCAGCTGGATTGTTGAGCCCTTGGATGCCTCCGAGCGAGAGGAGTGACGAAGAAGACAAGGATGAATGAATGCCACTGACTCACGGCATTCGAGGGAGTATTTCTGATCCCTCTCGAGAAAAAAAAACCTGCTTTTCTGTAACCAGTTACCCATTGTTGTTCTGTTTTAATTTCCTTGATTAGCTTGAGTAGAGTAGCTTAGTTTAGTTTAACTTCGTAAGTTTAGTTAGCTTAATTAGCTGTTTGTGCCTGTAGTTGTTTACGAATAGAACATCGCATGTTAGGAGCCTTGATCACGGTTAAATCTACTATGTTGGTATCATTGCGATTTCTTTGCGGAAACCGCAATATTTTGTTAGTTTAAGCATGTTGTTATATGACTTTCTGCTAGGTTGTATGTCGTTAAATCTCATTATTTGACTGCATTACTGATGTCCATAGGTAGTCTTTCTATTGAGCATGTTGGATGAGTGTCAAGTACACCCTTGTTAGTTTTAAATTAGCTTAATAAATTGCTGAGCATGTACCTCTGTTAGACCTTACCATGTTGGTTTTAGTAAATTTCTGCTGATGAGTTATCTGAACTATGAGGGTTATTCTATCCCTAGGAGTTTTAAATTCTGTCTGGTTTTTATTTAGACTAGATGCTTCTAAGATAAGTTTGGGGGTGTGCCACCTCAGACTCTCATTGGGGACAATGAAAAGTTTAAGTTTGGGGGAGGCAACCTCTAGGCCTAGGAACACTCCTCTCTCCCTTGAACAAAAAATAAAAAATAGACATTGTTCTTCCTTGAAAAAAAATAAAAAAGAAACCAAAAGAAAAAGAACATTGTCTTTCTCTAAGAATGTTGAGTAATCAGGGCCATTTGTGTAACCCACAAGTGGCACTGCATCAAAAGGCAATTCAAAGAGAAGACTTTTCCAAAAGAAAAAAAAAAGGAAAAATAAAAGCAAGGAAGAAGAATGTGTGCCAGGAAGTTGCAGCCTAAGTGCTTAGATGTCCTGTGAAGTTGAACTCTGATCCTAAGTTTGCTAAGAACAGGGCTGTAGCTTGAAGGTTAGTCAAGGGAGATGAGTGTCTATCCAACATAGTGGTGCCAGGGCTTAGTCTGTTCTATGGATACTGAACTCTGATACTTGTGTGTTTTAAGCCTGGCATGACTCTAAGGACTCCTAGGTAATTCAAAAATAAAAACATTAGAAGCATGTACTGAGTCTGAGTTAAAACTAGGGAGAGTTTGAAAGCTTAGGGATGACGGCACAATGAGCCCAATGACCTAGGCAGATAAACCATAAGGCAGGAAGTTAGTAAAAACAGAAGGTTTTAAAGGCGAGGGAGATCAGAATAGGTAGAATATGAAGTTAGTTTGAACCTAGGAAAGTGTCACAGGACAGCAATGCCTTTGATAGTAAGCCTAGGGAAGTCAGCAAGTCAGTTAGGTAGAGTTTAAAAGACAAGATTTAGTAGCCAAAGTAAGCCTTTATATTGCTCGAGGACTAGCAATAACTCAAGTTTGGGGGTGTGTTACCTCTCCAAAAGTGCATTATTTAAGGCCATATTTACCTAGAAATCATGGAAATTCTTGAGTGTTTTTGTTAGAAGTTAGCTTAATGTGTGCTTAAATGTGAGAATTTGAGAAATGATGCTAAATTAAGGCTTATTTGGAAAAGGAACGAAAAAGGATGCAAAATGATGTAAAAAGAGCTAAAATGTACATTGCAGGAACATTGCGGAAATATTGCGGATCTCGCAATGAAACAGAGCATTGCGGCCCTCGCAAGGAAACCGCAACGCCAGTCTTTTCTGCTAAACTTTTCCAGCCGTCAGTCGTCGTTGGTACGATTTTCCAGCCGCCAAAGCTTTCCACTACTGCCACGTGGGGGGTTGTTACTCAGAATGGATGAAGATCCGCGGCTGAAGGTACCTGCAGAGGCTATAAAAGAAGACGAATGACGAAGGAAAAAACAGACTCAGAAGCGAGGAGATCCCAGTTGCGAAGCAACCCGCAGACGAAATTCCTTCTCCCGTTTGTTGGATCGAAGAAATCAGCCCTTGGCGTCGATAATTCGAGAGGAAGAAGAGAAGATCCCTCTTCTCTTCTGATTGAAATTATCCCCAAGATCAGCTAATCTTCCCCTTCATCCGAGGCGTTTTGCGACGAGGAGGATTCTTGCACGTTTACAGCTTTCTTACTGCTTTCTCTCTACTGCATTCCATTTGCGACATTGTTCTGAATCATTCTCTAATACACTTAATCTTTACTGCTTTCGGATCATCTCACGTTTGTCTATGAAGTGTTTTGAACCTTGTTTTTAAGAGAGTAATCAATTAGTTTAATTGAGTTCTTATGTTTATCTTTTCCTCATCAAGTACTTTTACTGAGTTCTTTAATTCATGTTCAATCAATCCATCTCCCTTAGTTCTTCGAAAACCATGAGTAACTAATCTAAGAGAGGTCTGCTAAAGATGAATTTGTAGGCTAGAAATATGAGAATTCAGCATGTAGAATAGCATGAATGCATTGAATGTATGTGAGCTTCATCCCATGGGCGATTTCGACTGACCATCCATTTTGTCTAAAGAATTCCTAACCTCCGGAAGGAGTAAGAATTTAGAGTCATCCATTCATGTTAGTCTTTTATGGTAATCAGAGAATGACCTAGGAATATGCGTTCTCCTAGCACGTTTGTTAGCTTGAGTGTATAAATAGGTTTTTAAGTCTTACTTGGATATGAGTAAACTAAAAGATCTAATGCATGTAATCGAGAGATGCATGAGACTTAGTTAAAACGATGCATGATATGTTAATCTACTGTTGAATGATCGTAGTTAAATGCCTATAGATGATTCTTAAGTCGACCTTGCTGCCTTACTTTACATTTAAATCGTTGCTAATTTATTGCGAGATTATTGCGAGAACCGCAATAAAACATTTCTGCTTTTTGCCTTAGTCTTTTCCATAGGTTTTTATCTTTGCGATTTCATTGCGAAAGAATTGCGAGACCCACAATTCTTCTAATCCACATTATAGTTTTACTTCTTTACTTGCTTTGCTTTTACACTTGCTCTCTTCTTGCATCTTTTATATTTCAGCACACCAACCCAAAATCTACCCAATTTAAGTTACCTTATCTAATTTAGCACACCAAATCGTTAGTCACTAAACTCAATCTCTGTGGGAAAACGAATTAAATTATACTTATCACTTGTTGCAGACCATGTATGCTTGCATGATCTAAGTGCTCTTCGCATTACATTTTACTTACACACTGAGCACGCAACACACCCCTAAAGACTGAAGTGACGTAAACTGAATTTAAGCCCTCTCCATAGCTCGTAAGGTGTTTCAGAAACACTCTTAGAGCGAACAATGTTCAAGATTTATGTAGTAACCTTTACTACATATCCCCAAAACGAACTAGGTAGTTCAGAATAGCTCAGAACCATGTTCAACAGGGTTCTATTTCTCCTTTCAAGACAAGACTCACATTATGGTAAGGAGTTGTCTTCTAACTCATTTAGAAAACCATTCAAAACCAAACTCCCAATCTTATTGAGATTTAATGTGACCTAATCTAAAGTGCCAAAGATAGGTACTTGGAGAAAGCTACTACCTTTTAGTTTGAGTCTGAGATATTTTAAACATCGCAGTGTTCAAAATAGCTACAGGCTCTGTTGGTCTTAACACATACAAGTTATTTTCCAGTTTTGCAGAGCAAATTTGTACACCTCTTTTGCTAATGACAACTTTATTTAAAACAAAAGATACTATATACAAATTTTCAAGCAAACATGAAATAGAGACAAAGTTCCTATTGAAGTTAGGAACCTATAGTACATTTTCAAGTAAAATGAAACTATCTCTATACAACAACTTTATCAGCTCCCACTGCATTTGGCTAATATAACCTTTCTTGTTCAAAACTTGAAAGTTATCTTTTCTTGAGAAAGTAACTGCCAGGAACTAGTTTCCTGAAGAAAAAAAAAACATGGTTAGTAATTCTTGAATCAAGTATTCAGGTCAAACTATCATATTTACCTTATTTTTGTTTCTCAAATTGATTTCTCCACAAAGTACCACAGACAATCTCGTTTGTAGTGCCCGTATTCGCTACACAGAAGAAACATTTTCCTTTATTTGCGATTGTACCTTGTTCTTGCCAGTGTCTGGAGCTTTACCCTTCATTTTCTCTTTCTTCTTCTTTTGAATACTTTTATTCTTAATAGAAGAAAGTTCAGACTTACTCCCTGAAGACGTTCCTATTTAGAATTTCTTCGAAGTGACAACATTTGCCTCCTTCTCTTTTTCTTTGGAAGTATGTAGAGACTGGTAAGTCTGTAGCTCGTTGGGGAGAGAAGTCAAGTTGTACTCTATCTTGTTCATCACCATATTGGTTATGAACTGAGGAAACTCTTCGGAAGAGACTCCATAATAAAGCTGACTTGACTTTTCTCGTCAATAGAAGCTCCGTTCACTTCTGCCACATTGAAGTGGACCATCATGTTAAAGACATGCTCCCTAACAGAGGTTCCCTCCTTCATGCGAGAGTTGTAAACGAATTTGAGGGCTTCATGACGGACAAATGAGGACGGTTGTCCAAACATCTCCTGTAATGAAGACATGATTTCTTTAGCAGAAACCATAACCTCATGCTTCTTGGCTAACACATCTGATATGCTTGCCAAGATGTAGACTCAGGCTTTATCATTATCCATTGTCCATCTATCGTATGCTTCTCGAACTATTCAAGTTGCCGACGAGCTAGGAGGGTGAGGACACTTCTCGGTTAAGACAAACCTGAGATCATCTAGAACTATAATCGTATTCAATTTCGAGTTCCAGGTTGCGTAGTTTTCGCCACTAAGTTTATCAGAAGCTAGAAGGTGAATAAAAGAGCTAGACATGCTGAAAAATGTAAATCTATTAGTGAAACGATTTTAACCTATTTAAAAACCAATTAGAAATTTAGCAGAAAATAAAGTACCCAAACTTTTTATTTACTCGCAATGATACTTTAGTGAGTCAGAATGGTCGCTACCGTAGGGCAGTCGAGCACTCATTCACTAAACCAAGACATTCTTGACTAAATGCTAACACCAGAATAACTCTTATTTCTATAGCATCTTAGTTATCGATTTTGGTCAAGATTTACTAACTCCTTAGCAAATCCCGTAAGGGTGACCTTCCATTTTTAGAATTCATAGGACGACCCCAACAGTGCAACCGTAGGGAATGTCAGTGTTGGGGAATGACCCTATGTTTCTTTATCCATAAATGGTGATCAAGATGTCCCGACTCCCATGAAAAGACCCTTCGTTTGGATGGTGCCCCTAGGGCAGCCTGCAGGCGGAACATGAGAATATCACGGTTCAATCCAATGGAGAAGACCGCAGGATGTACTAACGTACTTCTTTCTCCCACTTACTATAAATACTTTCTCCATTCACCTTGCTATTGAAAGATGCAAACACCACCCGTCTGAAGATGCCCTATTGTCATCATGAGGCCGAGCATAATTCTCACGTTGTGAACTTCACGGAGAGCGTAGGAGGAGAGGGATATATCATATATTCCTTGTCAACACTTCTGCTAAGTATTTTAGACGGTTGAGGATAAATTAGTCAGGCTTTATCCGACTAAGAAAATAAAACCTTAAGTCTAGGTAAAAATTTTACCTAAGATGTCTAGGTTATAAACACTTTACTAATCTCACACCTCTCACACATGCTCATAAAGTCGGGTTAACATTACTCAAGTACCGGATAGTCCCCAAGTTGGAGGTTTTCTATCAATTCAAGTTCCTCCAACCTTCGACAGGATTTCACCGGGTGAGTTTCTCGTAACCTTAGCATTTACAAGATATCGACCTATTCATCTAATGAAATGGATCGAATCATTTAACCCTAAATGAACATGCTTTTGTCTTTGTTATAGATTTTAAAAGTCTATGTCAATTTTACAACGTTTTGCAAAACTTAGACTTACTACAACAAACAACATGCTTCTCAAACATGCATACAACTAAGGCAACTAATGTTGGATGTTTAATTTCATAATTAATATAATACTTATATCAATTACTCTATTAAGCAAACAACATCTAATTCATGAATTAATATAACTCTTATATCAATACTCATGACCTCCTAAACATGCATACTATATATTATAACACTTATAACATACTTTCAATGCATGGAGCATGCTTCCTACGGTAGGATTTTAAATCTATATGACATACTTTATGCACATACAATAATGGAATTTAATAAAAAAAAACATACATATACAATGCATAATTAATTAAACACACTAAAGTGGACCAATAGGCATCAAGCAAGCAATAACTAATTTATTACAAGCTTGAACAACAAGCTAAGTCTTAAGCGGACTTCGAACTCTTCGTACCGCCTTGGACAAGCTTGCTCCCCGAACACTTCAGCCAAATTCTCTTCGAGCTTCCCATCGAACCGCCCAGAACGAGTTTGAACTTCCACTGAACATTTCGGCCAGCTCAAAACTCGAGCTTCTTTCATAAAGAAACATATATGGACTCTAATGACTCTAAAAGAATACAGACTCTTCAGCACACATTAAACCCATACATTCTCAGGCAATAACAAATAATGAAGTTGATGCCAAAACCGAAATACACTTTAGACGCCCATTCAGAAATAATTTCTAAATTAAAATACCCACCGAGCTTAAATTAATGCAAATTGAGTGATCAAAATACGCTCTGATACGAATTGATGGAGCGTATAACATTGCGGAAGCGATTTTGGATCGTTGATACTCTAATTTCATCAATTTAACAAAATAGAAAACATGCTCAAAATAACGGAAAAAGAATTAAGAAATACATACTCTTGTAGTTCGAATACTTCAATTCCGCCGCTCGTTTCTCCTCACGAACTCTTCGGTTCTTCTCACGAACGCTTCGAGAACCACCTCCGGTAGTCCCGCTATCCTCAGGTCGAGCAACAGAGTGGTGGGACTCTGTTACAAGAGAAGAAGAAAGGAAAAGAAATGAAGAAGAAATGGGAAATGGTCTCTGAAGGCTTAAGTTAATTAAGAACTCAGAATAGTTTTTTAAAAAAAAATGTCGAAGCTAAAACTCAATGTGTCTTTTTTGCAAAACTATTCTTAATTAATAACCCCCATTCCCACTAACATATATATAAACTACATGTGTCTTACATGCACAATTCATGTAAGACATATATATAATATATATATATATATATATTATTATTATTATTATTTTTAAAAATTAATTCTTAATTAATTTTAAATAATAATAAATATTTTATTAATTAAACTTTTTAATTAATAAAAATTGTATATATTAATTAATTAAACTTTTTAATTAATTAATAATATTGAATTATATCAAATATTAATTAAATAATATGGCTAAACCCAGTTTTCCGAAAACCAACTTTTTGCACATGAATCCTATTTATGTTTTAGACCATTCTCATATTTAAATCATATTTAAATATGTCCATCATTCTTCCAAAAAATCGAATTTGAATAAATTCAAATTCCTTTTCTTTTCTCTTATATTGTTGCACGACGTTATCCGAGCTAGCCAGAAGAATCTAAAGGACCTACAGATCATGAGCTCCAACGATACAAGATTATCCGGTTAAACTCTTTTAACCGAACTAATCAATATTCGTTAACCCCCAGAGACTCCACTAAAGTCCAAGAGTTGTATTCTCCTCACTGTAGATATATTATATCCTTTTGATATAACCATCATAGGCGAGTCGATCCTTCACAAGTCGTTCTTAATCACAGCTGGTCATTTATACCGTTTAACCCCTACATTACATCTTGTTCCTTAAGTACCACTAACACCTCTAATAAACAATTGATCTGGTCCAACCAGCAGATCAGATCCCTCTCTGGCCAGGGAGAGGGTGGGCCCTTGTTCAAGACCTGGTGTCAGCCCTTAAGGAAACAACCTCTCTACTATCCCTTATCGGCGGGTAGGAGTGAATTCTGTTTTGTTGTACTATGTCCCCAGCTACCTATTCGAGTTTATCCCCAAGATGGTAGGCTTATTGAGTCGGCGATCTGGCCACTCTCACCCGTGCAAGTCAAAGAATACTCTCGAATAAACAGGGGTTCATAGCGAGATCAGGATTAAGATCGAGTTACCTAGGTCATCATAAGAAAAAATTAGTCTCTTCAGTAAATGGTGTTATAAAGAGAGAGCGACTTATTTCGCGGTTCAGTCTTATGCAAACTTATTGCACATGACGCCCTCACTTGCACATCTCAATGTGAAACGATTCGGATCACATCGTTTTGTACAATACAAAACGAGCCGCATCCAATAGTGTTACCAGGATAAGGTCCCAACCTTATCCATATACTATAGATCGTTTTGGATGTCTACTTGAACTTGATCCACATTCATGTCATACATGAAGTCCAAGTACTCATACTCCGCCATGAGTGTTTGTTATTGGTATAGGTTAATACAAACACGTTTCACTATATTCAATAACAACTTTACTGAATAAACCTCAATAACTCTTTATTGCATAAATAAAATTATTACATTCACAACGTTTACAAACTACGAGTTTTAGGACATAAAACCCAACACCTATTCTAGCTCTTATAGACCCGGAAAAACCTTATGCAACCCTACATCTCGTTTTCCCCTACTTCTAGCAATAAGAACAGACTATGACTTTTCAACATCAGAGAGAGCATTAAATCAAAAGGGCTTATATTATTTTTCTTTGAGTACTTTGTACTCTTCACTTTATTTTTGCATAACTTTTTTTTTTTTTACTTTTGCTTCTCCAAGAGAGTCTTTAATGTCAAGCTTGTTTTTGTTCCAGCTTACCCGCAGTTCCACTACACAATGTATCTGACTACGAGCAAGCTTCACCAATTAAGGACTAATACTCACTTCTTAGTTGTGACAATAAGAAGAAGAAGTATCTCAAGAGTTTTTATTTACATGCTTCTTTTTTACTTTAGGCTAATAGCTTTGCTATATCACAATTAAATTATTACAACCACTCATGCATCAAGTCTTCCCTAGGTGTGTCTTTTGGGGTGACAACAAGATTTCAGGTTAGATAAGACAATTCTAAGCCTAGAGAACCAAGAATATGATGATATGTGCTCGATAGATGCAAGGGAGCAACAATTTTTATTTTTATTTTATTTTAAATACGCTCAACCAGCACTTACAATCTCATGCTTTTCTAAATATGCAAATATGAAGAATTCAAAAATATTTCATAGATTGTCCTCATCGAACAACATGCAAAACAGACTAAAGCATCTCAAATTCAGAATTTCCACATGCTCGAGAACTACAGAAATCCAACAGACAACTTCACCCCCAACCTTAAAAGATACATTGCCTTCAATGTATCAACACATAACGCAAAGCAATTTAAATGAACAATATTTAATGGAACGAAAAACCTCCCCTGAATTTTTGTGAGGTTATGGTGATTGGAGCAGCGCGGTCTTGCCCAACTAATTTGTTTCTTTAGGTCAAACACCTACAAACGAAAACAAAGAAACTAAGCTAGGAAAATAAAAAACTGAAAGTAAAGACAAGAATTGAAAAACTCATTGGTTGCCTCCGAAGAAGCGTAATTTTTTAACGTCGTTATACTTGACGCGTCCTCCACTCTGTCAAGGTACGTAGAAATTCTCGTACTTCTTCGGTCCCTTCTTCCTTGAATCAACAAAACTTGCTAAGAGAAGCAAGCTCTTCTACTTTTCGAGACAGCCGGGCAAAGATATTTTTTTGATTTTTTTGATATATGGAAAAAAGTAAGACTCAACATACTCGAATAAAACAAAACAAGACTCAACTGACTCAACTGAATTTAAAGACTCAACAGACTTAGGAGAATAAGGAAAAGAGCATGCATTAATTAAGAAACTTTCAGAGAATAGAACAGACGGAAACTCGTAAGCCACAAACTCTGTCACCTGAAACTTCTTCTCGGGACTAGGCTCAACCTCTTCTTTAATCTCACAAACCTCAGCTTCGCATGGCGAAATATTCTTTAACTCTTTATCGCGATCGGGGTGCATCTCCTCAAAGAACCTCTCCTCAGTGGTATGTTCAAATGAGTGTTCTACTTTCAATCTCCAATCTCAGCTGAATCGAGTAATAAATGGTTGATTTGCTCCCTCGTTCTCTGAAACTCAGCTTGAGGCACTAACCGAGACTAGCGAGATTCCTGCGCAAATTGGAGAGTGTTATTAACTAATTTCTCAACCATTTGTTCCAGTGACATACCTTGGAGAGAATTCTGATGAGCTCTTTCAGCTTCATATCCTGAAGCTCGTCCCCAATAATCTAATGGAAAATCTGTCATGCTACAACAAGATGACACAAAAGATTTTTTTGATTTTTTTTTATTTTTAAGCAAATAAAATTTAACTAAGAGAAACTAAATGGTTCCCCGGCAACGAGCCAAATTTGGTGAACAGGTTGTCGATGCCTGCCAAATTAATATTTATAAGTTGTCTATGCTTCTCTAACTTGTAGATAGCAGTAGTCAGGTCGATCCCAGGGAACCTCGAATTAGCTTCTCCTAATTAATTTCTATTTGCTTTAATTAAAACTCAAATTAAACAGGGGATTGGTTAAAGAAAACTAAATTAAAATTAAAACATGCAGAAAAATAACTAAAGGGAAATTAAATAACAAAAAATTAAAATGTAACTCGTGCTCCTAATTTAAGATATTGAGATTCACTGCAACAAAAACTACTTTCAATAACATGAAATTATAGCGTCAAAACAAACAGGCTATTAAAAAAAGGCACAGTCCAAAAAGAATTAAAAAAAAGGGGTAATTAATTTTTCTTGCCTGCGCTAGGTTTTTCACATTATGGAAAAAAAAACCTCACACTCCATCATTTTCTCCCATTTTCTCTAGCCCTAAATCGATATTATTCTCCCTCGTAGAGATCCAAGATTTCGTTTTTCCTCTCATATTCTCTCTCAGGTGTAAGAGTGTGAGAAACAGAGGGGGTGTACATGGGTTGGGTTGGGTTGGGTTTGAGAGTTTTCTAACCCAACCCGAAAAATTTCGGGTTGGTGAATTCTCAACCCAACCCAACCCAACATTTCAGTCAACCCAACCCAACCCAACCCTTCAATTTTCGGGTTGGGTTGTCGGGTTGGTATTTTTTTTAATTTATTTATTTTAATTAATATATAATTTTTTTTATGAGAATAAATCAACTTTGCATATGGATATTAAGAAACAAAAAGAAACCACGACTGCTTTTTATTATATTTTTTATAATCAAACTTGAGCATGAATTTGTTAGGTTTTTATTAGCTGCATTTTTCATCCCACTATTTTGTAAACCACCTAAAAAAATGAGACCCAACACAATTATCTATTATCAAACTCCAGAAGTGAACTTTTGGGCATAATATTATTAAATCTCAGAAACTTCTTCCTCCAGCCCCACATGAAAGAACAAAAATATTAATATGACATAGATTCCTAACTAACAAGACAAAATCAATGGTAGAATTAAAAGAGAACAAAAGAAAAAAAAAAGAAAAAAAAAAAAAAAAAGCATAAACCCCATCTACCCAAACAAATCACACATCTAACCAACCATAAAAATTACCAAAATCATAATGAATTTGATTGAACGGCTAGAAGACATCTTCAACAAAACTCCAACCTGCCTGGAAAGAAACATAGTCTCAGCCGGTTACTATCCTAAAGGCAGAGATGTGAACAATACCTAAAAGAAGATCTAATCAATCACGGGATTCAAGGCAGAAACATGAGAAACCCAAATCGAAGAAGAAGACGACCCAACTCGAAGAAGACGAGAGAATATTATTCGCAATCGGCTGAGAGAGCGACGAGTGACGAAGACAGTGGCGAACGGCGAGTGGCGATGGCGACTCCAATCTCAGCCGAGCGACGATCGAGCAGACTTGCGTGAGATAGAGAAATAGGTAGAGATAGGGGGAGATTGAGGAGGTGGCAGAATAGGAAGACTGATAAACCTAATTTGTAATTATGTATATATATTTTTTTTTTTAATATTTTTTTTTTAAATTGTAATTTGGTTCGGTTTGGGTTGAACCGAGCCAAAATTGGTTCAACCCGCGAACCGACCCGAAAATTCGGTTTTTTAAATTTGGAACCCAACCCAACCCATATTAAAACAAAACTCAACCCAACCCGAAAAGTTGGGTTTGGTGGGTTGCGGGTTTTTTGTACACCCCTACAGAGGGTTGCTCGTAAGGAAAAGTGGAATTCCACCTCTAGTTGCACTTTCACAGACTGGTAGCGTTCGAGCAAAGCACAAGGTGATTGATTATTACTAGAAACTGATTAATTGGGAAATTCTTCTTTCTTGATTATATGAAAATAACACTTTGTTGATGACAATTTGTTAATGTTTGCAGGCAGAAACGCTTCTTGGGTATTTAAGGGAACCAAGACAAGAAACATCCTCATCAAGTCTTTAAACAAGCAGGTCTGAGATGGGTTTTTTCTTCTTTTCCTTAGAAGGTAATTGTATTATTAAGTAGTGGTATTGTGGTTGTTGTATATAGGAGTGATTTTTTTTTTAATGATTTTGTACAGCGTGGTTGTGAATGTTGGAAGAAAGATGATTGTAGAAGAAGGGAGTAAGAGTTGTGCAGTTAGTAAAGCCAAAAATTTACACGGTTAGGGAGCAAGATGTATGATTTTTAGCTAGGTTCTGGGGATATCCTTTTAATGACGTTCCATTTTGCTAAGAGTGAAAATATCACTTGGTTTGGTTGCGGGTTTGATGAAATTCTGATTGGGTTATGTGTTGTGTCTTGTATGTGTGAACTGAACCCAAATGGGAAATTCTGTAGAACTGATCATATCTTATTTTACATATTAAAGTTTGGAATTGCACAAAATTTGTATCTTTTAAGCACAAGTTAATATCTTTCCTTACCCTTCTCCTTCTTTAATTGGTTGAAACTTCACTGGGTTCAGTGGTATGAAAAGTTTGGTAAGTTAAATTCTTTCACGAATATGACATATAATATGAAGAATAATGTTGAGAAAAGTTTGAAATTTGACGGAAGGAAGGAAAATGATGTGTGTGTATCCCATTAAAAGTATTATTTTGCTCTAAATGCTTGATTCCTACAGAATATATATATATATATATATATATATATTTATGTATATATATATATTTATGTATGCGTGTATGTGTAAAAAATGGTTGGTTAAACATTAAAACTAGCAATAAGTAGGCCATATTAAAAAAACTCGTAATGTGCGCTATTGATGTCCAAAATGTGGGTGTGTAATTTGGTTCAACAACGTGCAATGAAAGATATGGTCAAATGTAAGGATACACTGTCAAACAAGTAATAATTTGGAAAATATTCCAAGTACCGAATCCCAAGAGATTGTTGTGGACTTAAGTTTTTAGAAAGAATTGTTTTTGAATGCAATGAAAGGTAACAAAAATAAATTGATAATGATTGGTTGGTTTTTGGTTGAAAATAATAATAAAAACGGGGATTCAATCATGCTTCAGCCCTAAGTAGAGTTTACTTGACAACCTGTGACCACAGAGTCACCACATAGTAACTTGTGCTTTTGGACCGGATTCACCTCTTATTCAGTCTCTTTGCAAGTACCTTTAGAAGTCTGAGTCATTATACCTATGGTCCAGTGGAAAATGTAATCTTAGATGGTTAAACATGCAATCTTATTGGTCCAATAATGCAATCTTATTGGTCCTATAGTCTTTTGCCCCAATCATCAAGGACAATCGACGAAATTCTATTCCTAGGTTTTTCTGCTATATCACCTTTACGAGAGCTGTTAATATCCTGAAGGTTCCAGTATCGACATTAACATTTCATGCTAAATTAAGTGATCAAATTAATCTAATATTTTTGCATATATTCGGTAATGGATGAACCACACAAGGCATAAGGGTAAAACCGTAATTTACAGCTGCCAAGCTAGATCCTTTCTTAATGGGCATTCACATAATTGAATCCCTTAGGAAAATTAGCTCATAATGAAAAATAAACTAAAATACTTCATTGATAAATAATTCAAAAGTACAAGAATTGGCTAAAGGGTAAAATGATAATTTCACTCGAAAATTAAGAATAAAACGAAAATGGAATAAAAACATAATGTAAATGATAAGTAAAGGACAAAATTGAAATAACAAAGGTTCATAACTGAAAATTAAATAATAAATGCAAAAACTAGCCAAAGGGAAAAATGATAATTTCACTTTAAAATGAAGAACAAAACGAAATGTGCAATAAAAACATAATGTAAATAGAAAATATTCATAATAAAATAGAAAATAAACTGGATTTTTTCAACTTTCTCTCTCTCGAACTCGTGGACAATGGATGAAGGGTCTCTACTCGCTCGATTCACGTCGTCAATGTGAATCGAATCCTCGCAGTACCTTCCTTCTGGAGATGGCTGAAGTAGAAAGTTTATAGAGGGGTCGATCGTCAGCTCTTATTGGAGTTTCGGGATTGGAGGAGTTCTTCGAGAGAGAAAGAAGGATGATCGATGATGTGTAATTTGATTGTTGTAAAATCGATGATGTAAAATGGAGGCTTGGGATGCCTTTTATAGCCTTTAGGGTTTGTTGGAGGTTGCTGATTTCTGGGGAGATCTTTGACCAAGTTTGTTAGGTCAAATGGTTGCTAATTTTCAAGGAGAATCTATGACCAAAATATCTCAACAAATTCGTTTTGACTCAGTCAACTACATTCTGTGACTTCTCTATGGCCACAAATTGGAGCAAAAATATAGATTTCTTGAATATGATTAAAACAACGTTAATTCTTATAAAAAATGACATTTTTATCCTCCAAATTGCTTCATATTGAGTAAACGACCTTGAACATGTGACTTCCTATTTTTTATTTTTTTTAAATCAATTACATGCACAATTATATTTAAATTTAATCAAAAAGTCAACTAATGAGAATGATTAAAGGGTCAAAAACACGACATAAATGACGTTCATCGGCTATCAGATACTCATTGCACATTCCGTTTGACAAAACAAAGAGCACCCAAAGAACGTCTGTCTTCCGAAAGCCTTATAATGACCAATTATTTATCTCATTCCTAAAGAGGGAGAGACAATGAGTCTAAGGTAATTGTTGATGTATTCCATGACTTGAGAAATGGATCATGCCTTATAGAGACATAACATGATTAACAATGGTTGAAGACTATTGAATCTAGGATCTCGTTGGCCTTATTTACAATTTTCTTTAACAGGCATCCATTTGCTGGGCATAATTGAATTCAATTTATAACACTTTGTTATAAAAACTTTTCTTCCTATTAACTTTAAATCCTGACATTGGTTCAAATAGATTCAAAATACAGTTCAAGTTAACAAAAGCTTCCTTAGCCTTTAGCAGAAAAAATGGTGGCATTCACAAACTGAAGATGATTGATATGAATGTTATCTCTCCCAATTAGGAAACCTTCAATTAAACCTGCCTCCCCTTTCATTTGGATCAAAGATATATAGAAATTAAGTGTTGCATATCATTTCTCAATTTCTGACATTCTTATATTTTTTTCTAAATTAGAACTTGATTATGTTAAAAAGTATGGCAGCACAATTGATATTGAATTTTGAGGCGGACTCTAAAAAAACCCGTCAGAGAATCGACCCGACCTAGTCGGTTGGGTTTTGACCCAAGACCAGACTCGGTTCGATTTGGTTTAAAACCGAACCATTTTCACCCCGTGTTTCACAGAACGATTGAAGGTCGGATAAGACATGAAAACTCTTTCTATAATTACATGCAACAGACTCCATCTTCTACCAGATTTCTATCTCGCACAGCTACTTCATTACCCCATTCTTAGAAATCGAAGCTCCCTGTGCCACTTCTGCAAACAAGAATTCGCGCAGGTCAGTTCTTCCCATCCTTCTTTTCACATTAATAACTTGGTTTTTCAGTGGAACTGAGAAGAGCTTGGTAAGGAAAACTTGATTAGAATCGAATTTAGGAGTCATTTTTCGAAATTTTCGATTTGGTGATTTGATATTTTTTTATCGATTCTGTCTAATTACAAGAATGTTCGATTGATTCAATTGGAGGGGGACTATAATGGGACTCAGTTATTAGTTATTTCTCCCCTGTAACTCAGTTTTCGCTGAGCCTAACTTCAAGGACTCTAGGATGCAAAAACTAGATTACTTTGGTGCTTTGCTTTCTCTAGTAAACCTTTCTTTGAGTTGTTGACGTGTTCTAACTTCTAAGCTGGCCCTTCCTTAAAAAACATTTTCAAATTCACTGTAGAAACCCAAATTTCCTATTCCCTGGAAACCCAATTTTGAAGAAATGATGCCTAGGTTGAAACCATGGTGGTCACCTAAAGATTTAATATCTTATGAGTTTTCTTGGCAACCAAATGTAGTAGACTCAGACAGTTTTCCCGTTAGATTCTCGAGGTGCACGCAAGCTAACTCAGGCACTCACGAAAAAAGGAAAAAACCTTGATGCCTTAGACTGATGCCCAAGACTGATGTCAAGCTATCATGCCATCCCAGGATGACTCATCATATTGTCCAAGTATCAGAGAGATACTTGAAAAAAGAGCTTAGATATAACTGAAGTGATTTCTCCCGCATTTTCCTCCTTTATAGAGACTTGGAGTGGTTAATACCCAAGAAAGTAAAATTCTTCTTGTGGGAGCTTAGCTATGAAGGTGTGACTACCAAGGATGTTCTGCAAAGAAGATATCTCATTATCGTACTCTCTCCCTCTCGCTGCATGAGTTTCTTCACTTGGAGTTGTGAATTCACTAAATGCTGAGGACTAAGAAGAAGGTACAAAAGTTGAAAAAAATGGCTGAATGCCATAAGCAGACGATTCACAATAGGAAAAAAAGAATCATTGTCGACTCAACTTGAGTTATCAAGTAAGTAGCTAATATTAACTAAAAGGACTCTCCTCAACCTCTACAAATTTAGGGCTTGCTGCCTGCCTTGAGGTGTGCCTTGCGCTTTGAAAACACTCAGAATCACACGACTGAATACATCAATAGACCAATTTCAATTTTTTTGTTTCAACTTCATAAAATTGCTTGTGGCATATATGATTTAAAAGTTGTGTTCTGGCCTTTTGTGGAGTTGGAAGGGCATCACAGTCGGCATAAAACCAAGTTGTTCATATTCTTTTGCTTCTTTTTCTGTCGTGTTTTGTCAACATCTCATCATCAGATGGGTTCTTCCACAAACTCCACCTGTAACACAAGTTACTATGTGGTGACTCTGTGGTCACAGGTTGTCAAGTAAACTCTACTTAGGGCTGAAGCATGATTGAATCCCCGTTTTTATTATTATTTTCAACCCAAAACCAACCAATCATTATCAATTTATTTTTGTTACCTTTCATTGCATTCGAAAAACAATTCTTTCTAAAAACTTAAGTCCACAACAATCTCTTGGGATTCGGTACTTGGAATATTTTCCAAATTATTACTTGTTTGACAGTGTATCCTTACATTTGACCATATCTTTCATTGCACGTTGTTGAACCAAATTACACACCCACATTTTGGACATCAATAGCGCACATTACGAGTTTTTTTAATATGGCCTACTTATTGCTAGTTTTAATGTTTAACCAACCATTTTTTACACATACACGCATACATACATACATACATACATATATATATATATATATATATATATATATATATATATATTTTGTAGGAATCAAGCATTTAGAGCAAAATAATACTTTTAATGGGATACACACACATCATTTTCCTTCCTTCCGTCAAATTTCAAACTTTTCTCAACAGTATTCTTCATATTATATGTCATATTCGTGAAAGAATTTAACTTGCCAAACTTTTCATACCACTGAACCCAGTGAAGTTTCAAGCAATTAAAGAAGGAGAAGGGTAAGGAAAGATATTAACTTGTGCTAAAAAGATACAAATTTTGTGCAATTCCAAACTTTAATATGTAAAATAAGATATGATCAGTTCTACAGAATTTCCCATTTGGGTTCAGTTCACACATACAAGACACAACACACAACCCAATCAGAATTTCATCAAATCCGCAACCAAACCAAGTGATATTTTCACTCTTAGCAAAATGGAACGTCATTAAAAGGATATCCCCAGAACCTAGCTAAAAATCATACATCTTGCTCCCTAACCGTGTCAATTTTTGGCTTTACTAACTGCACTACTTTTACTCCCTTCTTCTACAATCATCTTTCTTCCAACATTCACAACCACGCTGTACAAAATCATTAAAAAAAAAAATCACTCCTATATACAACAACCACAATACCACTACTTAATAATACAATTACCTTCTAAGGAAAAGAAGAAAAAACCCATCTCAGACTTGCTGGTTTAAAGACTTGATGAGGATGTTTCTTGTCTTGGTTCCCTTAAATACCCAAGAAGCGTTTCTGCCTGCAAACATTAACAAATTGTCATCAACAAAGTGTTATTTTCATATAATCAAGAAAGAAGAATTTCCCAATTAATCAGTTTCAAGTAATAATCAATCACCTTGTGCTTTGCTCGAACGCTACCAGTCTGTGAAAGTGCAACTAGAGGTGGAATTCCACTTTCCCTTACGAGCAACCCTCTGTAGGGGTGTACAAAAAACCCGCAACCCACCAAACCCAACCAAACCCAACCCAACTTTTCGGGTTGGGTTGGGTTTTGTTTTAATATGGGTTGGGTTGGGTTCCAAATTTAAAAAACCGAATTTTCGGGTCGGTTCGCGGGTTGAACCAATTTTGGCTCGGTTCAACCCAAACCGAAGCGAATTACAATTTAAAAAAAAAAATTAAAAAAAATATATATATACATAATTACAAATTAGGTTTATCAGTCTTCCTATTCTTCCGCCTCCTCAATCTCCCCTATCTCCACCTATTTCTCTATCTCACACAAGTGTGCTCGATCGTCGCTCGGCAGAGATTGGAGTCGCCATCGCCACTCGCCGTTCGCCACCGTCTTCGTCACTCGTCGCTCTCTCAGCCGATTGCGAATAATATTCTCTCGTCTTCTTCGATTTGGGTCGTCTTGATCTTCTTCGATTTGGGTTTCTCATGTTTCTGGCTTGATTCCCGTGATTGATTAGATCTTCTTTTAGGTATTGCTCACATCTCTGCCTTTAGGATAGCAACCGGCTGAGACTATGTTTCTTTCCAGGCAGGTTGGAGTTTTGTTGAAGATGTCTTCTAGCAGTTCAATCAAATTCATTATGATTTTGGTAATTTTTATGGTCGGTTAAATGTGTGATTTGTTTGTGTAGATGGGTTTATGCTTTTTTTTTTTTTTTTTTTCTTTTTCTTTTGTTCTCTTTTAATTCTACCATTGATTTTGTCTTGTTAGTTAGGAATCTCTGTCATATTAATATTTTTGTTCTTTCATGTGGGGCTGGAGGAAGAAGTTTATGAGATTTAATAATATTATGCCCAAAAGTTCACTTCTGGAGTTTGATAATAGATAATTGTGTTGGGTCTCATTTTTTTTAGGTGGTTTACAAAATAGTGGGATGAAAAATGCAGAAACGCTAATAAAAACCCAACAAATTCATGCTCAAGTTTGATTATAAAAAATAGAATAAAAAGCAGTCGTGGTTTCTTTTTGTTTCTTAAGATCCATATGCAAAGTTGATTTATTCTCATAAAAAAAATTATATATTAATTAAAATAAATAAATTAAAAAAAATACCAACCCGACAACCCAACCTGAAAATTGAAGGGTTGGGTTGGGTTGGGTTGACTGAAATGTTGGGTTGGGTTGGGTTGAGAATTCACCAACCCGAAAATTTTCGGGTTGGGTTAGAAAACTCTCAAACCCTACCCAACCCAACCCATGTACACCCCTAACCCTCTGTTTCTCACACTCTTACACCTGAGAGAGAATATGAGAGGAAAAACGAAATCTTGGATCTCTACGAGGGAGAATAATATCGATTTAGGGCTAGAGAAAATGGGAGAAAAGGATGGAGTGTGAGGTTTTTATTCCATAATGTGAAAAACCTAGCGCAGGCAAGAAAAATTAATTAGCCCTTTTTTTTTTAATTCTTTTTGGACTGCGCCTTTTTTTAATAGCCTGTTTGTTTTGATGCTATAATTTCATGTTATTGAAAGTAGTTTTTGTTGCAGTGAATCTCGATATCTTAAATTAGGAGCACGAGTTACATTTTAATTTTTTGTTATTTCATTTCCCTTTAGTTATTTTTCTGCATGTTTTAATTTTAATTTAGTTTTTTTTAACCAATCCCCGGTTTAATTTGAGTTTTAATTAAAGAAAATAGAAATTAATTAGGAGAAGCTAATTTGGCACCCAACCTCATCCGTATACTATAGACTATTTAGGTTATTCCTTTATAATAATCATTATCTATAGACTAGTTTATAATAATCTCGTATGTCAACTACATACTAATCAAGATTACACTAATAACCTTGGATTTTTATAAATAATGATTATTATAAATTACAAAAAATAATAATCAAATAATTATTAATTAATTACGAGGCTTTAGGACATAAATCCCAATAGACTCAACCAGCTAAAGTTATGGTAATTGTGTCCGCAAATGGATGCCTGTTAAAGAAAATTGTAAATAAGGCCAACGAGATCCTAGATTCAATAGTCTTCAACCATTGTTAATCATGTTATGTCTCTATAAGGCATAATCCATTTCTCAAGTCATGGAATACATCAACAATTACCTTAGACTCATTGTTGGAAATAAAATTTCATGTCTCTCCCTCTTTAGGAATGAGATAAATAATTGGTCATTATAAGGCTTTCGGAAGACAGACGTTCTTTGGGTGCTCTTTGTTTTGTCAAACGGAATGTGCAATGAGTATCTGATAGTCGATGCACGTCATTTATGTCGTGTTTTTGACCCTTTAATCATTCTCATTAGTTGACTTTTTGATTAAATTTAAATATAATTGTGCATGTAATTGATTTAAAAAGAATAAAAAATAGGAAGTCACATGTTCAAGGTCGTTTACTCAATATGAAGCAATTTGGAGGATAAAAAAGTCATTTTTTTATAAGAATTAACGTTGTTTTAATCATATTCAGGAAATCTATATTTTTGCTCCAATTTGTGGCCATAGAGAAGTCACAGAATGTAGTTGACTGAGTCAAAACGAATTTGTTGAGATATTTTGGTCATAGATTCTCCTTGAAAATCAGCAACCATTTGACCTAACAAACTTGGTCAAAGATCTTCCCAGAAATCAGCAACCTCCAACAAACCCTAAAGGCTATAAAAGGCATCCCAAGCCTCCATTTTACATCATCGATTTTAAAACAATCAAATTACACATCATCGATCATCCTTCTTTCTCTCTCGAAGAACTCCTCCAATCCCGAAACTCCAATAAGAGCTGACCACCCCTCTATAAACTTTCTACTTCAGCCATCTCCAGAAGGAAGGTACTGCGAGGATTCGATTCACATTGACGACGTGAATCGAGCGAGTAGAGACCCTTCATCCATTGTCCACGAGTTCGAGAGAGAGAAAGTTGAAAAAATCCAGTTTATTTTCTATTTTATTATGAATATTTTCTATTTACATTATGTTTTTATTGCACATTTCGTTTCGTTCTTCATTTTAAAGTGAAATTATCATTTTTCCCTTTAGCTAGTTTTTGCATTTATTATTTAATTTTCAGTTATGAACCTTCGTTATTTCAATTTTGTCCTTTACTTATCATTTACATTATGTTTTTATTCCATTTTCGTTTTATTCTTAATTTTCGAGTGAAATTATCATTTTACCCTTTAGCCAATTCTTGTACTTTTGAATTATTTATCAATGAAGTATTTTAGTTTATTTTTCATTATGAGCTAATTTTCCTAAGGGATTCAATTATGTGAATGCCCATTAAGAAAGGATCTAGCTTGACAGCTGTAAATTACGGTTTTACCCTTATGCCTTGTGTGGTTCATCCATTACCGAATATATGCAAAAATGTTAGATTAATTTGATCACTTAATTTAGCATGAAATGTTAATGTCGATACTGGAACCTTCGGGATATTAACAGCTCTCGTAAAGGTGATATAACAGAAAAACCTAGGAATATAATTTCGTCGATTGTCCTTGATGATTGGGGCAAAAGACTATAGGACCAATAAGATTGCATTATTGGACCAATAAGATTGCATGTTTAACCATCTAAGATTACATTATCCACTGGACCATAGGTATATTGACTCAGACTTCTAAAGGTACTTGCAAAGAGACTGAATAAGAGGTGAATCCTGTCCAAAAGCACAAGTTACTATGTGGTGACTCTGTGGTCACAGTTTGTCAAGTAAACTATACTTAGGGCTGAAGCATGATTGAATCCCCGTTTTTATTATTATTTTCAACCCAAAACCAACCAATCATTATCAATTTATTTTTGTTACCTTTCATTGCATTCGAAAAACAATTCTTTCTAAAAACTTAAGTCCACAACAATCTCTTGGGGTTCGGTACTTGGAATATTTTCCAAATTATTACTTGTTTGACAGTGTATCCTTACATTTGACCATATCTTTCATTGCACGTTGTTGAACCAAATTACACACCCACATTTTGGACATCAATAGCACACATTACGAGTTATTTTAATATGGCCTACTTATTGTTAGTTTTATGTAGGAATCAAGCATTTAGAGCAAAATAATACTTTTAATGGGATACACATACATCATTTTCCTTCCATTCGTCAAATTTCAAACTTTTCTCAACATTATTCTTCATATTATATGTCATATTCGTGAAAGAATTTAACTTGCCAAACTTTTCATACCACTGAACCCAGTGAAGTTTCAAGCAATTAAAGAAGGAGAAGGGTAAGGAAAGATATTAACTTGTGCTAAAAAGATACAAATTTTGTGCAATTCCAAACTTTAAATGTAAAATAAGATATGATCAGTTCTACAGAATTTCCCATTTGGGTTCAGTTCACACATACAAGACACAACACACAACCCAATCAGAATTTCATCAAATCCGCAACCAAACCAAGTGATATTTTCACTCTTAGCAAAATGGAACGTCATTAAAAGGATATCCCCAGAACCTAGCTAAAAATCATACATCTTGCTCCCTAACCGTGTCAATTTTTGGCTTTACTAACTGCACTACTCTTACTCCCTTCTTCTACAATCATCTTTCTTCCAACATTCACAACCACGCTGTACAAAATCATTAAAAAAAAAAATCACTCCTATATACAACAACCACAATACCACTACTTAATAATACAATTACCTTCTAAGGAAAAGAAGAAAAAACCCATCTAAGACCTGCTGGTTTAAAGACTTGATGAGGATGTTTCTTGTCTTGGTTCCCTTAAATACCCAAGAAGCCTGCAAACATTAACAAATTGTCATCAACAAAGTGTTATTTTCATATAATCAAGAAAGAAGAATTTCCCAATTAATTAGTTTCTAGTAATAATCAATCACCTTGTGCTTTGCTCGAACGCTACCAGTCTGTGAAAGTGCAACTAAAGGTGGAATTCCACTTTCCCTTACGAGCAACCCTCTGTAGGGGTGTACAAAAAACACGCAACCCACCAAACCCAACCCAACTTTTCGGGTTGGGTTGGGTTTTGTTTTAATATGGGTTAGGTTGGGTTCCAAATTTAAAAAACCGAATTTTCGGGTCGGTTCGCGGGTTGAACCAATTTTGGCTCGGTTCAACCCAAACCGAACCGAATTACAATTTTAAAAAAAAAAATTAAAAAAAATATATATATACATAATTACAAATTAGGTTTATCAGTCTTCCTATTCTGCTGCCCCCTCAATCTCCCCCTATCTCCACCTATTTCTCTATCTCACGCAAGTCTGCTCCATCGTCGCTCGAGATTGGAGTCGCCATCGCCACTCGCCGTTCGCCACCGTCTTCGTCACTCGTCGCTCTCTCAGCCGATTGCGAATAATATTCTCTCGTCTTCTTCGATTTGGGTCGTCTTCTTCTTCGATTAGGGTTTCTCATGTTTCTGCCTTGATTCCCGTGATTGATTAGATCTTCTTTTAGGTATTGCTCACATCTCTGCCTTTAGGATAGCAACCAGCTGAGACTATGTTTCTTTCCAGGCAGGTTGGAGTTTTGTTGAAGATGTCTTCTAGCAGTTCAATCAAATTCATTATGATTTTGGTAATTTTTATGGTTGGTTAGATGTGTGATTTGTTTGTGTAGATGGGGTTTATGCTTTTTTTTTTTCTTTTTCTTTTGTTCTCTTTTAATTCTAACATTGATTTTGTCTTGTTAGTTAGGAATCTCTGTCATATTAATATTTTTGTTCTTTCATGTGGGGCTGGAGGAAGAAGTTTCTGAGATTTAATAATATTATGCCCAAAAGTTCACTTCTGGAGTTTGATAATAGATAATTGTGTTGGGTCTCATTTTTTTAGGTGGTTTACAAAATAGTGGGATGAAAAATGCAGAAAGGCTAATAAAAACCCAACAAATTCATGCTCAAGTTTGATTATAAAAAATATAATAAAAAGCAGTCGTGGTTTCTTTTTGTTTCTTAATATCCATATGCAAAGTTGATTTATTCTCATAAAAAAAATTATATATTAATTAAAATAAATAAATTAAAAAAAATACCAACCCGACAACCCAACCCGAAAATTGAAGGGTTGGGTTGACTGAAATGTTGGGTTGGGTTGGGTTGAGAATTCACCAACCCGAAATTTTTCGGGTTGGGTTAGAAAACTCTCAAACCCAACCCAACCCAACCCATGTACACCCCTAACCCTCTGTTTCTCACACTCTTACACCTGAGAGAGAATATGAGAGGAAAAACGAAATCTTGGATCTCTACGAGGGAGAATAATATCGATTTAGGGCTAGAGAAAATGGGAGAAAAGGATGGAGTGTGAGGTTTTTTTTCCATAATGTGAAAAACCTAGCGCAGGCAAGAAAAATTAATTAGCCTTTTTTTTTTTAATTCTTTTTGGACTGTGCCTTTTTTTAATAGTCTGTTTGTTTTGACGCTATAATTTCATGTTATTGAAAGTAGTTTTTGTTGTAGTGAATCTCGATATCTTAAATTAGGAGCACGAGTTACATTTTAATTTTTTGTTATTTAATTTCCCTTTAGTTATTTTTCTGCATGTTTTAATTTTAATTTAGTTTTCTTTAACCAATCCCCTGTTTAATTTGAGTTTTAATTAAAGCAAATAGAAATTAATTAGGATAAGCTAATTTGGCACCCATCCTCATCCGTATAGTATAGACTATTTAGGTTATTCCTTTATAATAATCATTATCTATAGACTAATTTATAATAATCCCGTATGTCAACTACATACTAATCAAGATTACACTAATAACCTTAGATTTTTATAAATAATGATAATTATAAATTACAAAAAATAATAATCAAATAATTATTAATTAATTACGAGGCTTTAGGACATAAATCTCCATAGACTCAACCGGCTAAAGTTATGGTAATTGTGTCCGCAAATGGATGCCTGTTAAAGAAAATTGTAAATAAGGCCAACGAGATCCTAGATTCAATAGTCTTCAACCATTGTTAATCATGTTATGTCTCTATAAGGCATGATCTATTTCTCAAGTCATGGAATACATCAACAATTACCTTAGACTCATTGTTGGAAATAAAATTTCATGTCTCTCCCTCTTTAGGAATGAGATAAATAATTGGTCATTATAAGGCTTTCGGAAGACAGACGTTCTTTGGGTGCTCTTTGTTTTGTCAAACGGAATGTGCAATGAGTATCTGATAGCCGATGAACGTCATTTATGTCGTGTTTTTGACCCTTTAATCATTCTCATTAGTTGACTTTTTGATTAAATTTAAATATAATTGTGCATGTAATTGATTTAAAAAGAATAAAAATAGGAAGTCACATGTTCAAGGTCGTTTACTCAATATGAAGCAATTTGGAGGATAAAAAAGTCATTTTTTATAAGAATTAACGTTGTTTTAATCATATTCAGGAAATCTATATTTTTGCTCCAATTTGTGGCCATAGAGAAGTCACAGAATGTATTTGACTGAGTCAAAACGAATTTGTTGAGATATTTTGGTCATAGATTCTCCTTGAAAATCAGCAACCATTTGACCTAACAAACTTGGTCAAAGATCTCCCCATAAATCAGCAACCTCCAACAAACCTAAAGGCTATAAAAGGCATCCCAAGCCTCCATTTTACATCATCAATTTTAAAACAATCAAATTACACATCATCGATCATCCTTCTTTCTCTCTCGAAGAACTCCTCCAATCCCGAAACTCCAATAAGAGCTGACCACCCCTCTATAAACTTTCTACTTCAGCCATCTCCAGAAGGAAGGTACTGCGAGGATTCGATTCACATTGACGACGTGAATCGAGCGAGTAGAGACCCTTCATCCATTGTCCACGAGTTCGAGAGAGAGAAAGTTGAAAAAATCCAGTTTATTTTCTATTTTATTATGAATATTTTCTATTTACATTATGTTTTTATTGCACATTTCGTTTTGTTCTTCATTTTAAAGTGAAATTATCATTTTTCACTTTCGCTAGTTTTTGCATTTATTATTTAATTTTCAGTTATGAACCATCGTTATTTCAATTTTGTCCTTTACTTATCATTTACATTATGTTTTTATTCCATTTTCGTTTTATTCTTAATTTTCGAGTGAAATTATCATTTTACCCTTTAGCCAATTCTTGTACTTTTGAATTATTTATCAATGAAGTATTTTAGTTTATTTTTCATTATGAGCTAATTTTCCTAAGGGATTCAATTATGTGAATGCCCATTAAGAAAGGATCTAGCTTGGCAGCTGTAAATTACGGTTTTACCCTTATGCCTTGTGTGGTTCATCCATTACCGAATATATGCAAAAATATTAGATTAATTTGATCACTTAATTTAGCATGAAATGTTAATGTCGATACCGGAACCTTCAGGATATTAACAGCTCTCGTAAAGGTGATATAGCAGAAAAACCTAGGAATAGAATTTCGTCGATTGTCCTTGATGATTGGGGCAAAAGACTATAGGACCAATAAGATTGCATTATTGGACCAATAAGATTGCATGTTTAACCATCTAAGATTACATTTTCCACTGGACCATAGGTATAATGACTCAGACTTCTAAAGGTACTTGCAAAGAGACTGAATAAGAGGTGAATCCGGTCCAAAAGCACAAGTTACTATGTGGTGACTCTGTGGTCACAGGTTGTCAAGTAAACTCTACTTAGGGCTGAAGCATGATTGAATCCCCGTTTTTATTATTATTTTCAACCAAAAACCAACCAATCATTATCAATTTATTTTTGTTACCTTTCATTGCATTCAAAAACAATTCTTTCTAAAAACTTAAGTCCACAACAATCTCTTGGGATTCGGTACTTGGAATATTTTCCAAATTATTACTTGTTTGACAGTGTATCCTTACATTTGACCATATCTTTCATTGCACGTTGTTGAACCAAATTACACACCCACATTTTGGACATCAATAGCGCACATTACGAGTTTTTTTAATTTGGCCTACTTATTGCTAGTTTTAATGTTTAACCAACCGTTTTTTACACATACACACATACATATACATATATATATATATATATATTCTGTAGGAATCAAGCATTTAGAGCAAAATAATACTTTTAATGGGATACACACACATCATTTTCCTTCCTTCCGTCAAATTTCAAACTTTTCTCAACATTATTCTTCATATTATATGTCATATTCGTGAAAGAATTTAACTTGCCAAACTTTTCATACCACTGAACCCAGTGAAGTTTCAACCAATTAAAGAAGGAGAAGGGTAAGGAAAGACATTAACTTGTGCTTAAAAGATACAAATTTTGTGCAATTCCAAACTTTAATATGTAAAATAAGATATGATCAGTTCTACAGAATTTCCCATTTGGGTTCAGTTCACACATACATGACATAACACATAACCCAATCAGAATTTCATCAAACCCGCAACCAAACCAAGTGATATTTTCACTCTTAGCCAAATGGAACGTCATTAAAAGGATATCCCCAGAACCTAGCTAAAAATCATACATCTTGCTCCCTAACCGTGTAAATTTTGGCTTTACTAACTGCACTACTCTTACTCCCTTCTTCTACAATCATCTTTCTTCCAACATTCACAACCACGTTTTACAAAATCATTAAAAAAAAAATCACTCCTATATACAACAACCACAATACCACTACTTAATAATACAATTACCTTCTAAGGAAAAGAAGAAAAAACCCATCTCAGACCTGCTGGTTTAAAGACTTGATGAGGATGTTTCTTGTCTTGGTTCCCTTAAATACCCAAGAAGCGTTTCTGCCTGCAAACATTAACAAATTGTCATCAACAACGTGTTATTTTCATATAATCAAGAAAGAAGAATTTCACAATTAATTAGTTTCTAGTAATAATCAATCACCTTGTGCTTTGCTCGAACGCTACCAGTCTGTGAAAGTGCAACTAGAGGTGGAATTCCACTTTCCCTTACGAGCAACCCTCTGTAGGGGTGTACAAAAAACCCGCAACCCAACCCAACTTTTCGGGTTGGGTTGGTTTTTGTTTTAATATGGGTTAGGTTGGGTTCCAAATTTAAAAAACCAAATTTTCGGGTCGGTTCGCGGGTTGAACCAATTTTGGCTCGGTTCAACCCAAACCGAACCGAATTACCATTTAAAAAAAATATATATATACATAATTACAAATTAGGTTTATCAGTCTTACTATTCTGCTGCCCCCTCAATCTCCCCCTATCTCCACCTATTTCTCTATCTCACGCAAGTCTGCTCCATCGTCGCTCGAGATTGGAGTTGCCATCGCCACTCGCCGTTCACCACCGTCTTCGTCACTCGTCGCTCTCTCAGCCGATTGTGAATAATATTCTCTCGTCTTCTTCGATTTGGGTCGTCTTCTTCTTCGATTAGGGTTTCTCATGTTTCTGCCTTGATTCCCGTGATTGATTAGATCTTCTTTTAGGTATTGCTCACATCTCTGCCGTTAGGATAGCAACCAGCTGAGACTATGTTTCTTTCCAGGCAGGTTGGAGTTTTGTTGAAGATGTCTTCTAGCAGTTCAATCAAATTCATTATGATTTTGGTAATTTTTATGGTTGGTTAGATGTGTGATTTGTTTGTGTAGATGGGGTTTATGCTTTTTTTTTTCTTTTTCTTTTGTTCTTTTTTAATTCTAACATTGATTTTGTCTTGTTAGTTAGGAATCTCTGTCATATTAATATTTTTGTTCTTTCATGTGGGGCTGGAGGAAGAAGTTTCTGAGATTTAATAATATTATGCCCAAAAGTTCACTTCTGGAGTTTGATAATAGATAATTGTGTTGGGTCTCATTTTTTAGGTGGTTTACAAAATAGTGGGATGAAAAATGCAGAAAGGCTAATAAAAACCCAATAAATTCATGCTCAAGTTTGATTATAAAAAATATAATAAAAAGCAGTCGTGGTTTCTTTTTGTTTCTTAATATCCATATGCAAAGTTGATTTATTCTCATAAAAAAAATTATATATTAATTAAAATAAATAAATTAAAAAAAATACCAACCCGACAACCCAACCCGAAAATTGAAGGGTTGGGTTGGGTTGGGTTGACTGAAATGTTGGGTTGGGTTGGGTTGAGAATTCACCAACCCGAAATTTTTCGGGTTGGGTTAGAAAACTCTCAAACCCAACCCAACCCAACCCATGTACACCCCTAACCCTCTGTTTCTCACACTCTTACACCTGAGAGAGAATATGAGAGGAAAAACGAAATCTTGGATCTCTACAAGGGAGAATAATATCGATTTAGGGCTAGAGAAAATGGGAGAAAAGGATGGAGTGTGAGGTTTTTTTTCCATAATGTGAAAAACCTAGCGCAGGCAAGAAAAATTAATTAGCCTTTTTTTTTTTAATTCTTTTTGGACTGTGCGTTTTTTTAATAGCCTATTTGTTTTGACGCTATAATTTCATGTTATTGAAAGTAGTTTTTGTTGTAGTGAATCTCGATATCTTAAATTAGGAGCACGAGTTACATTTTAATTTTTTGTTATTTAATTTTCCTTTAGTTATTTTTCTGCATGTTTTAATTTTAATTTAGTTTTCTTTAACCAATCCCCTGTTTAATTTGAGTTTTAATTAAAGCAAATAGAAATTAATTAGGAGAAGCTAATTTGGCACCCAACCTCATCCGTATAGTATAGACTATTTAGGTTATTCCTTTATAATAATCATTATCTATAGACTAATTTATAATAATCCCGTATGTCAACTACATACTAATCAATATTACACTAATAACCTTAGATTTTTATAAATAATGATTATTATAAATTACAAAAAATAATAATCAAATAATTATTAATTAATTACGAGGCTTTAGGACATAAATCCCAATAGACTCAACCTGCTAAAGTTATGGTAATTGTGTCCGCAAATGGATGCCTGTTAAAGAAAATTGTAAATAAGGCCAACGAGATCCTAGATTCAATAGTCTTCAACCATTGTTAATCATGTTATGTCTCTATAAGGCATGATCCATTTCTCAAGTCATGGAATACATCAACAATTACCTTAGACTCATTGTCTCTCCCTCTTTAGGAATGAGATAAATAATTGGTCATTATAAGGCTTTCGGAAGACAGACGTTCTTTGGGTGCTCTTTGTTTTGTCAAACGGAATGTGCAATGAGTATCTGATAGCCGATGAACGTCATTTATGTCGTGTTTTTGACCCTTTAATCATTCTCATTAGTTGACTTTTTGATTAAATTTAAATATAATTGTGCATGTAATTGATTTAAAAAGAATAAAAAATAGGAAGTCACATGTTCAAGGTCGTTTACTCAATATGAAGCTATTTGGAGGATAAAAATGTCATTTTTTTATAAGAATTAACGTTGTTTTAATCATATTCAAGAAATCTATATTTTTGCTCCAATTTGTGGCCATAGAGAAGTCACAGAATGTAGTTGACTGAGTCAAAACGAATTTGTTGAGATATTTTGGTCATAGATTATCCTTGAAAATTAGCAACCATTTGACCTAACAAACTTGGTCAAAGATCTCCCCAGAAATCAGCAACCTCCAACAAACCCTAAAGGCTATAAAAGGCATCCCAAGCCTCCATTTTACATCATCGATTTTACAACAATCAAATTACACATCATCGATCATCCTTCTTTCTCTCTCGAAGAACTCCTCCAATCCCGAAACTCCAATAAGAGCTGACGATCGACCCCTCTATAAACTTTCTACTTCAGCCATCTCCAGAAGGAAGGTACTGCGAGGATTCGATTCACATTGACGACGTGAATCGAGCGAGTAGAGACCCTTCATCCATTGTCCACGAGTTCGAGAGAGAGAAAGTTGAAAAAATCCAGTTTATTTTCTATTTTATTATGAATATTTTCTATTTACATTATGTTTTTATTGCACATTTCGTTTTGTTCTTCATTTTAAAGTGAAATTATCATTTTTCCCTTTGGCTAGTTTTTGCATTTATTATTTAATTTTCAGTTATGAACCTTCGTTATTTCAATTTTGTCCTTTACTTATCATTTACATTATGTTTTTATTCCATTTTCGTTTTATTCTTAATTTTCGAGTGAAATTATCATTTTACCCTTTAGCCAATTCTTGTACTTTTGAATTATTTATCAATGAACTATTTTAGTTTATTTTTCATTATGAGCTAATTTTTCTAAGGGATTCAATTATGTGAATGCCCATTAAGAAAGGATCTAGCTTGGCAGCTGTAAATTACGGTTTTACCCTTATGCCTTGTGTGGTTCATCCATTACCGAATATATGCAAAAATATTAGATTAATTTGATCACTTAATTTAGCATGAAATGTTAATGTCGATACTGGAACCTTCAGGATATTAACAACTCTCGTAAAGGTGATATAGCAGAAAAACCTAGGAATAGAATTTCGTCGATTGTCCTTGATGATTGGGGCAAAAGACTATAGGACCAATAAGATTGCATTATTGGACCAATAAGATTGCATGTTTAACCATCTAAGATTACATTATCCACTGGACCATAGGTATAATGACTCAGACTTCTAAAGGTACTTGCAAAGAGACTGAATAAGAGGTGAATCCGGTCCAAAAGCACAAGTTACTATGTGGTGACTCTGTGGTCACAGGTTGTCAAGTAAACTCTACTTAGGGCTGAAGCATGATTGAATCCCCGTTTTTATTATTATTTTCAACCAAAAACCAACCAATCATTATCAATTTATTTTTGTTACCTTTCATTGCATTCAAAAACAATTCTTTCTAAAAACTTAAGTCCACAACAATCTCTTGGGATTCGGTACTTGGAATATTTTCCAAATTATTACTTGTTTGACAGTGTATCCTTACATTTGACCATATCTTTCATTGCACGTTGTTGAACCAAATTACACACCCACATTTTGGACATCAATAGCGCACATTACGAGTTTTTTTAATATGGCCTACTTATTGCTAGTTTTAATGTTTAACCAACCATTTTTTACACATACACGCATACATAAATATATATATATATATATATATATATATATATATATATTCTGTAGGAATCAAGCATTTAGAGCAAAATAATACTTTTAATGGGATACACACACATCATTTTCCTTCCTTCCGTCAAATTTCAAACTTTTCTCAACATTATTCTTCATATTATATGTCATATTCGTGAAAGAATTTAACTTGCCAAACTTTTCATACCACTGAACCCAGTGAAGTTTCAACCAATTAAAGAAGGAGAAGGGTAAGGAAAGATAGTAACTTGTGCTTAAAAGATACAAATTTTGTGCAATTCCAAACTTTAATATGTAAAATAAGATATGATCAGTTCTACAGAATTTCCCATTTGGGTTCAGTTCACACATACAAGACACAACACATAACCCAATCAGAATTTCATCAAACACGCAACCAAACCAAGTGATATTTTCACTCTTAGCAAAATGGAACGTCATTAAAAGGATATCCCCAGAACCTAGCTAAAAATCATACATCTTGCTCCCTAACCGTGTAAATTTTTGGCTTTACTAACTGCACAACTCTTACTCCCTTCTTCTACAATCATCTTTCTTCCAACATTCACAACCACGCTGTACAAAATCATTAAAAAAAAAATCACTCCTATATACAACAACCACAATACCACTACTTAATAATACAATTACCTTCTAAGGAAAAGAAGAAAAAACCCATCTCAGACCTGCTTGTTTAAAGACTTGATGAGGATGTTTCTTGTCTTGGTTCCCTTAAATACCCAAGAAGCGTTTCTGCCTGCAAACATTAACAAATTGTCATCAACAAAGTGTTATTTTCATATAATCAAGAAAGAAGAATTTCCCAATTAATCAGTTTCTAGTAATAATCAATCACCTTGTGCTTTGCTCGAACGCTACCAGTCTGTGAAAGTGCAACTAGAGGTGGAATTCCACTTTTCCTTACGAGCAACCCTCTGTAGGGGTGTACAAAAAACCCGCAACCCACCAAACCCAACTTTTCGGGTTGGGTTGAGTTTTGTTTTAATATGGGTTGGGTTGGGTTCCAAATTTAAAAAACCGAATTTTCGGGTCGGTTCGCGGGTTGAACCAATTTTGGCTCGGTTCAACCCAAACCGAACCAAATTACAATTTAAAAAAAAATATTAAAAAAAAATATATATACATAATTACAAATTAGGTTTATTAGTCTTCCTATTCTGCCACCTCCTCAATCTCCCCCTATCTCCACCTATTTCTCTATCTCACGCAAGTCTGCTCGATCGTCGCTCGGCTGAGATTGGAGTCGCCATCGCCACTCGCCGTTCGCCACTGTCTTCGTCACTCGTCGCTCTCTCAGCCGATTGCGAATAATATTCTCTCGTCTTCTTCGAGTTGGGTCGTTTTCTTCTTCGATTTGGGTTTCTCATGTTTCTGCCTTGAATCCCGTGATTGATTAGATCTTCTTTTAGGTATTGTTCACATCTCTGCCTTTAGGATAGTAACCGGCTGAGACTATGTTTCTTTCCAGGCAGGTTGGAGTTTTGTTGAAGATGTCTTCTAGCCGTTCAATCAAATTCATTATGATTTTGGTAATTTTTATGGTTGGTTAGATGTGTGATTTGTTTGGGTAGATGGGGTTTATGCTTTTTTTTTTTTTTTTTCTTTTTTTTTTCTTTTGTTCTCTTTTAATTCTACCATTGATTTTGTCTTGTTAGTTAGGAATCTATGTCATATTAATATTTTTGTTCTTTCATGTGGGGCTGGAGGAAGAAGTTTCTGAGATTTAATAATATTATGCCCAAAAGTTCACTTCTGGAGTTTGATAATAGATAATTGTGTTGGGTCTCATTTTTTTTAGGTGGTTTACAAAATAGTGGGATGAAAAATGCAGCTAATAAAAACCTAACAAATTCATGCTCAAGTTTGATTATAAAAAATATAATAAAAAGCAGTCGTGGTTTCTTTTTGTTTCTTAATATCCATATGCAAAGTTGATTTATTCTCATAAAAAAAATTATATATTAATTAAAATTAATAAATTAAAAAAAATACCAACCCGACAACCCAACCCGAAAATTGAAGGGTTGGGTTGGGTTGGGTTGACTGAAATGTTGGGTTGGGTTGGGTTGAGAATTCACCAACCCGAAATTTTTCGGGTTGGGTTAGAAAACTCTCAAACCCAACCCAACCCAACCCATGTACACCCCCTCTGTTTCTCACACTCTTACACCTGAGAGAGAATATGAGAGGAAAAACGAAATCTTGGATCTCTACGAGGGAGAATAATATCGATTTAGGGCTAGAGAAAATGGGAGAAAAGGATGGAGTGTGAGGTTTTTTTTCCATAATGTGAAAAACTTAGCGCAGGCAAGAAAAATTAATTACCCATTTTTTTTAATTCTTTTTGGACTGTGCCTTTTTTTAATAGCCTGTTTGTTTTGACGCTATAATTTCATGTTATTGAAAGTAGTTTTTGTTGCAGTGAATCTCAATATCTTAAATTAGGAGCACGAGTTACATTTTAATTTTTTGTTATTTAATTTCCCTTTAGTTATTTTTCTGCATGTTTTAATTTTAATTTAGTTTTCTTTAACCAATCCCCTGTTTAATTTGAGTTTTAATTAAAGCAAATAGAAATTAATTAGGAGAAGCTAATTCGAGGTTCCCTGGGATCGACCTGACTACTGCTATCTACAAGTTAGAGAAGCATAGACAACTTATAAATATTAATTTGGCAGGCATCGACAACCTGTTCACCAAATTTGGCTCGTTGCCGGGGAACCATTTAGTTTCTCTTAGTTAAATTTTATTTGCTTAAAAATAAAAAAAAATCAAAAAAATCTTTTGTGTCATCTTGTTGTAGCATGGCAGATTTTCCATTAGATTATTGGGGACGAGCTTCAGGATATGAAGCTGAAAGAGCTCATCAGAATTCTCTCCAAGGTATGTCACTGGAACAAATGGTTGAGAAATTAGTTAATAACACTCTCCAATTTGCGCAGGAATCTCGCTAGTCTCGGTTAGTGCCTCAAGCTGAGTTTCAGAGAACGAGGGAGCAAATCAACCATTTATTACTCGATTCAGCTGAGATTGGAGATTGAAAGTAGAACACTCATTTGAACATACCACTGAGGAGAGGTTCTTTGAGGAGATGCACCCCGATCGCGATAAAGAGTTAAAGAATATTTCGCCATGCGAAGCTGAGGTTTGTGAGATTAAAGAAGAGGTTGAGCCTAGTCCCGAGAAGAAGTTTCAGGTGACAGAGTTTGTGGCTTACGAGTTTCCGTCTGTTCTATTCTCTGAAAGTTTCTTAATTAATGCATGCTCTTTTCCTTATTCTCCTAAGTCTGTTGAGTCTTTAAATTCAGTTGAGTCAGTTGAGTCTTGTTTTGTTTTATTCGAGTATGTTGAGTCTTACTTTTTTCCATATATCAAAAAAATCAAAAAAATATCTTTGTCCGGCTGTCTCGAAAAGTAGAAGAGCTTGCTTCTCTTAGCAAGTTTTGTTGATTCAAGGAAGAAGGGACCGAAGAAGTACGAGAATTTCTACGTACCTTGACAGAGTGGAGGACGCGTCAAGTATAACGACGTTAAAAAATTACGCTTCTTCGGAGGCAACCAATGAGTTTTTCAATTCTTGTCTTCTTCGGAGGCGACATTTTTTTTTAAAAAACTATTCTGAGTTCTTAATTAACTTAAGCCTTCAGAGACCATTTCCCATTTCTTCTTCATTTCTTTTCCTTTCTTCTTCTCTTGTAACAGAGTCCCACCACTCTGTTGCTCGACCTGAGGATAGCGGGACTACCGGAGGTGGTTCTCGAAGCGTTCGTGAGAAGAACCGAAGAGTTCGTGAGGAGAAACGAGCGGCGGAATTGAAGTATTCGAACTACAAGAGTATGTATTTCTTAATTCTTTTTCCGTTATTTTGAGCATGTTTTATATTTTGTTAAATTGATGAAATTAGAGTATCAACGATCCAAAATCGCTTCCGCAATGTTATACGCTCCATCAATTCGTATCAGAGCGTATTTTGATCACTCAATTTGCATTAATTTAAGCTCGGTGGGTATTTTAATTTAGAAATTATTTCTGAATGGGCGTCTAAAGTGTATTTCGGTTTTGGCATCAACTTCATTATATGTTATTGCCTGAGAATGTATGGGTTTAATGTGTGCTGAAGAGTCTGTATTCTTTTAGAGTCATTAGAGTCCATATATGTTTCTTTATGAAAGAAGCTCGAGTTTTGAGCTGGCCGAAATGTTCAGTGGAAGTTCAAACTCGTTCTGGGCGGTTCGATGGGAAGCTCGAAGAGAATTTGGCTGAAGTGTTCGGGGAGCAAGCTTGTCCAAGGCGGTACGAAGAGTTCGAAGTCCGCTTAAGACTTAGCTTGTTGTTCAAGCTTGTAATAAATTAGTTATTGCTTGCTTGATGCCTATTGGTCCACTTTAGTGTGTTTAATTAATTATGCATTGTATATGTATGTTTTTTTTTATTAAATTCCATTATTGTATGTGCATAAAGTATGTCATATAGATTTAAAATTCTACCGTAGGAAGCATGCTCCATGCATTGAAAGTATGTTATAAGTGTTATAATATATAGTATGCATGTTTAGGAGGTCATGAGTATTGATATAAGAGTTATATTAATTCATGAATTAGATGTTGTTTGCTTAATAGAGTAATTGATATAAGTATTATATTAATTATGAAATTAAACATCCAACATTAGTTGCCTTAGTTGTATGCATGTTTGAGAAGCATGTTGTTTGTTGTAGTAAGTCTAAGTTTTGCAAAACGTTGTAAAATTGACATAGACTTTTAAAATCTATAACAAAGACAAAAGCATGTTCATTTAGGGTTAAATGATTCGATCCATTTCATTAGATGAATAGGTCGATATCTTGTAAATGCTAAGGTTACGAGAAACTCACCCGGTGAAATCCTGTCGAAGGTTGGAGGAACTTGAATTGATAGAAAACCTCCAACTTGGGGACTATCCGGTACTTGAGTAATGTTAACCCGACTTTATGAGCATGTATGAGAGGTGTGAGATTAGTAAAGTGTTTATAACCTAGACATCTTAGGTAAAATTTTTACCTAGACTTAAGGTTTTATTTTCTTAGTCGGATAAAGCCTGACTAATTTATCCTCAACCGTCTAAAATACTTAGCAGAAGTGTTGACAAGGAATATATGATATATCCCTCTCCTCCTACGCTCTCCGTGAAGTTCACAACGTGAGAATTATGCTCGGCCTCATGATGACAATAGGGCATCTTCAGACGGGTGGTGTTTGCATCTTTCAATAGCAAGGTGAATGGAGAAAGTATTTATAGTAAGTGGGAGAAAGAAGTACGTTAGTACATCCTGCGGTCTTCTCCATTGGATTGAACCGTGATATTCTCATGTTCCGCCTGCAGGCTGCCCTAGGGGCACCATCCAAACGAAGGGTCTTTTCATGGGAGTCGGGACATCTTGATCACCATTTATGGATAAAGAAACATAGGGTCATTCCCCAACACTGACATTCCCTACGGTTGCACTGTTGGGGTCGTCCTATGAATTCTAAAAATGGAAGGTCACCCTTACGGGATTTGCTAAGGAGTTAGTAAATCTTGACCAAAATCGATAACTAAGATGCTATAGAAATAAGAGTTATTCTGGTGTTAGCATTTAGTCAAGAATGTCTTGGTTTAGTGAATGAGTGCTCGACTGCCCTACGGTAGCGACCATTCTGACTCACTAAAGTATCATTGCGAGTAAATAAAAAGTTTGGGTACTTTATTTTCTGCTAAATTTCTGATTGGTTTTTAAATAGGTTAAAATCGTTTCACTAATAGATTTACATTTTTCAGCATGTCTAGCTCTTTTATTCACCTTCTAGCTTCTGATAAACTTAGTGGCGAAAACTACGCAACCTGGAACTCGAAATTGAATACGATTATAGTTCTAGATGATCTCAGGTTTGTCTTAACCGAGAAATGTCCTCACCCTCCTAGCTCGTCGGCAACTTGAATAGTTCGAGAAGCATACGATAGATGGACAATGGATAATGATAAAGCCTGAGTCTACATCTTGGCAAGCATATCAGATGTGTTAGCCAAGAAGCATGAGGTTATGGTTTCTGCTAAAGAAATCATGTCTTCATTACAGGAGATGTTTGGACAACCGTCCTCATTTGTCCGTCATGAAGCCCTCAAATTCGTTTACAACTCTCGCATGAAGGAGGGAACCTCTGTTAGGGAGCATGTCTTTAACATGATGGTCCACTTCAATGTGGCAGAAGTGAACGGAGCTTCTATTGACGAGAAAAGTCAAGTCAGCTTTATTATGGAGTCTCTTCCGAAGAGTTTCCTCAGTTCATAACCAATATGGTGATGAACAAGATAGAGTACAACTTGACTTCTCTCCCCAACGAGCTACAGACTTACCAGTCTCTACATACTTCCAAAGAAAAAGAGAAGGAGGCAAATGTTGTCACTTCGAAGAAATTCTAAATAGGAACGTCTTCAGGGAGTAAGTCTGAACTTTCTTCTATTAAGAATAAAAGTATTCAAAAGAAGAAGAAAGAGAAAATGAAGGGTAAAGCTCCAGACACTGGCAAGAACAAGGTACAATCGCAAATAAAGGAAAATGTTTCTTCTGTGTAGCGAATACGGGCACTACAAACGAGATTGTCTGTGGTACTTTGTGGAGAAATCAATTTGAGAAATAAAAATAAGGTAAATATGATAGTTTGACCTGAATACTTGATTCAAGAATTACTAACCATGTTTTTTTTTTCTTCAGGAAACTAGTTCCTGGCAGTTACTTTCTCAAGAAAAGATAACTTTCAAGTTTTCAACAAGAAAGATTATATTAGCCAAATGCAGTGGGAGCTGATAAAGTTGTTGTATAGAGATAGTTTCATTTTACTTGAAAATGTACTATAGGTTCCTAACTTCAATAGGAACTTTGTCTCTATTTCATGTTTGCTTGAAAATTTGTATATAGTATCTTTTGTTTTAAATAAAGTTGTCATTAGCAAAAGAGGTGTACAAATTTGCTCTGCAAAACTGGAAAATAACTTGTATGTGTTAAGACCAACAGAGCCTGTAGCTATTTTGAACACTGCGATGTTTAAAATATCTCAGACTCAAACTAAAAGGTAGTAGCTTTCTCCAAGTACCTATCTTTGGCACTTTAGATTAGGTCACATTAAATCTCAATAAGATTGGGAGTTTGGTTTTGAATGGTTTTCTAAATGAGTTAGAAGACAACTCCTTACCATAATGTGAGTCTTGTCTTGAAAGGAGAAATAGAACCCTGTTGAACATGGTTCTGAGCTATTCTGAACTACCTAGTTCGTTTTGGGGATATGTAGTAAAGGTTACTACATAAATCTTGAACATTGTTCGCTCTAAGAGTGTTTCTGAAACACCTTACGAGCTATGGAGAGGGCTTAAATTCAGTTTACGTCACTTCAGTCTTTAGGGGTGTGTTGCGTGCTCAGTGTGTAAGTAAAATGTAATGCGAAGAGCACTTAGATCATGCAAGCATACATGGTCTGCAACAAGTGATAAGTATAATTTAATTCGTTTTCCCACAGAGATTGAGTTTAGTGACTAACGATTTGGTGTGCTAAATTAGATAAGGTAACTTAAATTGGGTAGATTTTGGGTTGGTGTGCTGAAATATAAAAGATGCAAGAAGAGAGCAAGTGTAAAAGCAAAGCAAGTAAAGAAGTAAAACTATAATGTGGATTAGAAGAATTGCGGGTCTCGCAATTCTTTCGCAATGAAATCGCAAAGATAAAAACCTATGGAAAAGACTAAGGCAAAAAGCAGAAATGTTTTATTGCGGTTCTCGCAATAATCTCGCAATAAATTAGCAACGATTTAAATGTAAAGTAAGGCAGCAAGGTCGACTTAAGAATCATCTATAGGCATTTAACTACGATCATTCAACAGTAGATTAACATATCATGCATCGTTTTAACTAAGTCTCATGCATCTCTCGATTACATGCATTAGATCTTTTAGTTTACTCATATCCAAGTAAGACTTAAAAACCTATTTATACACTCAAGCTAACAAACGTGCTAGGAGAACGCATATTCCTAGGTCATTCTCTGATTACCATAAAAGACTAACATGAATGGATGACTCTGAATTCTTACTCCTTCCGGAGGTTAGGAATTCTTTAGACAAAATGGATGGTCAGTCGAAATCGCCCATGGGATGAAGCTCACATACATTCAATGCATTCATGCTATTCTACATGCTGAATTCTCATATTTCTAGCCTACAAATTCATCTTTAGCAGACCTCTCTTAGATTAGTTACTCATGGTTTTCGAAGAACTAAGGGAGATGGATTGATTGAACATGAATTAAAGAACTCAGTAAAAGTACTTGATGAGGAAAAGATAAACATAAGAACTCAATTAAACTAATTGATTACTCTCTTAAAAACAAGGTTCAAAACACTTCATAGACAAACGTGAGATGATCCGAAAGCAGTAAAGATTAAGTGTATTAGAGAATGATTCAGAACAATGTCGCAAATGGAATGCAGTAGAGAGAAAGCAGTAAGAAAGCTGTAAACGTGCAAGGATCCTCCTCGTCGCAAAACGCCTCGGATGAAGGGGAAGATTAGCTGATCTTGGGGATAATTTCAATCAGAAGAGAAGAGGGATCTTCTCTTCTTCCTCTCGAATTATCGACGCCAAGGGCTGATTTCTTCGATCCAACAAACGGGAGAAGGAATTTCGTCTGCGGGTTGCTTCGCAACTGGGATCTCCTCGCTTCTGAGTCTGTTTTTTCCTTCGTCATTCGTCTTCTTTTATAGCCTCTGCAGGTACCTTCAGCCGCGGATCTTCATCCATTCTGAGTAACAACCCCCCACGTGGCAGTAGTGGAAAGCTTTGGCGGCTGGAAAATCGTACCAACGACGACTGACGGCTGGAAAAGTTTAGCAGAAAAGACTGGCGTTGCGGTTTCCTTGCGAGGGCCGCAATACTCTGTTTCATTGCGAGATCCGCAATATTTCCGCAATGTTCCTGCAATGTACATTTTAGCTCTTTTTACATCATTTTGCATCCTTTTTCGTTCCTTTTCCAAATAAGCCTTAATTTAGCATCATTTCTCAAATTCTCACATTTAAGCACACATTAAGCTAACTTCTAACAAAAGCACTCAAGAATTTCCATGATTTCTAGGTAAATATGGCCTTAAATAATGCACTTTTGGAGAGGTAACACACCCCCAAACTTGAGTTATTGCTAGTCCTCGAGCAATATAAAGGCTTACTTTGGCTGCTAAATCTTGTCTTTTAAACTCTACCTAACTGACTTGCTGACTTCCCTAGGCTTACTATCAAAGGCATTGCTGTCCTGTGACACTTTCCTAGGTTCAAACTAACTTCATATTCTGCCTATTCTGATCTCCCTCGCCTTTAAAACCTTCTGTTTTTACTAACTTCCTGCCTTATGGTTTATCTGCCTAGGTCATTGGGCTCATTGTGCCGTCATCCCTAAGCTTTCAAACTCTCCCTAGTTTTAACTCAGACTCAGTACATGCTTCTAATGTTTTTATTTTTGAATTACCTAGGAGTCCTTAGAGTCATGCCAGGCTTAAAACACACAAGTATCAGAGTTCAGTATCCATAGAACAGACTAAGCCCTGGCACCACTATGTTGGATAGACACTCATCTCCCTTGACTAACCTTCAAGCTACAGCCCTGTTCTTAGCAAACTTAGGATCAAAGTTCAACTTCACAGGACATCTAAGCACTTAGGCTGCAACTTCCTGGCACACATTCTTCTTCCTTGCTTTTATTTTTCCTTTTTTTTTCTTTTGGAAAAGTCTTCTCTTTGAATTGCCTTTTGATGCAGTGCCACTTGTGGGTTACACAAATGGCCCTGATTACTCAACATTCTTAGAGAAAGACAATGTTCTTTTTCTTTTGGTTTCTTTTTTATTTTTTTTTCAAGGAAGAACAATGTCTATTTTTTATTTTTTGTTCAAGGGAGAGAGGAGTGTTCCTAGGCCTAGAGGTTGCCTCCCCCAAACTTAAACTTTTCATTGTCCCCAATGAGAGTCTGAGGTGGCACACCCCCAAACTTATCTTAGAAGCATCTAGTCTAAATAAAAACCAGACAGAATTTAAAACTCCTAGGGATAGAATAACCCTCATAGTTCAGATAACTCATCAGCAGAAATTTACTAAAACCAACATGGTAAGGTCTAACAGAGGTACATGCTCAGCAATTTATTAAGCTAATTTAAAACTAACAAGGGTGTACTTGACACTCATCCAACATGCTCAATAGAAAGACTACCTATGGACATCAGTAATGCAGTCAAATAATGAGATTTAACGACATACAACCTAGCAGAAAGTCATATAACAACATGCTTAAACTAACAAAATATTGCGGTTTCCGCAAAGAAATCGCAATGATACCAACATAGCAGATTTAACCGTGATCAAGGCTCCTAACATGCGATGTTCTATTCGTAAACAACTACAGGCACAAACAGCTAATTAAGCTAACTAAACTTACGAAGTTAAACTAAACTAAGCTACTCTACTCAAGCTAATCAAGGAAATTAAAACAGAACAACAATGGGTAACTGGTTACAGAAAAGCAGGTTTTTTTTTCTCGAGAGGGATCAGAAATACTCCCTCGAATGCCGTGAGTCAGTGGCATTCATTCATCCTTGTCTTCTTCGTCACTCCTCTCGCTCGGAGGCATCCAAGGGCTCAACAATCCAGCTGGAAAGGTGGGGAACTTGCACCGCAGGTGCTCAGATAGTTCCTGGTCTCTCGCTTGAGAATACTCAGCCCATTTGGCAAATTTCCTTTGTAAGTCCATCAAGCAGGCCATGGTCATCGCTTGTGCAGCTGCAAGTCCATCCAGCTCGATTTCCATGTTGCCCCTCCTCTTCATCTTCAAGTCATTGGGCAGCTCAAGGTGGCCAGCATAGGCCAATTGCTTCTCCTCCATTGTCACAGGCACCCCTGTGCGTAAGCATAATTTAGTAATGGTGTTAGGGAAGAAGAGTCTGCCCTTACCTTTCTTGGAGCATTCGACGATCGAAGCTGCTATGATCTCGCCCACATCAATGGTGAGTCCCTTCATTATCGCATAAATCAACAACGATCTCCCCTGATCGATGGTTGTCTCATGCGTGACAGGGGAGATTCTTCTTCGAATCAGGGAGAACCAAACGGCCGCCTTGTCCTTGAGGGCTGCACTCATCAGTGTGTGCTTCCCATGCTTCGAGACTGCCCATGCTGCCTCTGGTTTCCCTATCATGTTCAGAGCCTCCTCCAGGACTACCTCTGAGGGTGAAGCCATGATACTCGAATACTCAGAATTTTTATGCCCCTTGAGAGCATAAACTTCGTTGATCGCCACAACAGAGAAGTAAACATCCACGCCCCTCACCACCGAAGAACAGCCTTCAGGGTGAGTGAGGTTGGCGTAGAAATCATACACCATCTCAGAGTAGGCCTGAATTGGGGGCCTACACAACTCTTCCCAGCCGTGGTTCATAATTCCTGCGCGCAAGAATTGCGGCAGGTCCGCAAGAGAGTCAAGAAATCCTTTCTCGTGAAGAAGTTCTCTCTTCCTCAATTCCAGGCCCCTGGCCTCTGCATCCTTGGACACATACCTCTCAGCTCGAGGCTCATCTTCTTGATACATCTTCCCCTTCCCCTTGTCCTTTGCCTTGGCTGCCTCAACAACCTCAATCTTCAACTTCTTGATAGAGGGTCCAGCTTCAACCCTCTTCTTTTTGGTTTTCTTGGAGGCTTTTGGTCGTTTGGCCCTCACAATTACAGGGGCCCTCTTCTTGATCCTCGCCTTGGCAGCTATCTGCTGGATGCATTCATCCAGCGTTTCCTCCATCAAATCTCTACTTTCCCTCTCCACAGGGCTGTCAAGATTGACATCCCTGAAGGGAGAGACCATCTCTTCTTCTTCATTCGCATCACCAATTGATGCCGATTCTGGTTGTCCTTCATATGGAACTTCAGGTTCTGACTGTTGTTGAGGGGAATCAGGGCTTTGCATGGCCGTCTCAAACGATGGCCTGCCACTGTTGAGGCTTTCCTCACTCGTGGACTTCCTACTTTTGGTCATTGGATCCTCCATGGTAACCTCCCACGTTCTTCTAGGGGGCTGCGTTGGGTCAGAGGTGTTCGCAGCTTCAGTTGTAGCAACCCTCCATTTCCTCTTCACAGGGACCTTCGGAGGTCTCGAAGGTTTCACAGCTTCAACGTTTGCCAAAGAGAGCAACGCATCCCTCACTAATTTAGCATCCTCCGTGATTGGGGATGTCTTCTTGGGCGTGGATCGTTCAGCTCTTGTGGAAACCATTGTCGTTTCTTGAAGGTGAACTTTGGGAGTTTCTGAGGAAGAAGAGATCTGGTTTGTGGAATTCGAGGGTTTGAGAATCGTAAAAGATCCACAACTCTTCCTATTTATACTAGGTTGCCCCCTAACAGTTATATTATTGCGGACTCCGCAATATTTCCAAAAAATTTCAGCAAATCTTTGAAAATGTAACCGTTGCGATTTTATCCTTGATTGTTGTTTGTTGCAAGATTATAACAACTAAATCTTTGATTTTTCAAGATATCCTCCTTCATCTTCTACTGGCCTCTTGATTTACCTCCCTTATTGCCGTTTAAGATTTCAATTTTCACGCTTCTAATCATAAATAAAAACAAACTCAATTAATACTAGAAAAAATACTCTAAGCAATCTAAAAGAAAAACAATAAAGAATATATATTCCATAATCCTTTGATGGTTGAGCATAAAGATAATTCCATTAAATGCCCTTGCTCATCCTTTCTTTCTTTGCTCTTAGGCTTCAGATAGGAGGAAGGCTGAGAGTGTTTTCACATCTCCTTCCTCATAGTAGTGCTTCAATCTACCACCATTCACCATGAACGACTGACCTTGATTCAGATTTCGAATTTCAATTGCACCATGAACAAACACATTAGTAATCACAAAAGGACCTGACCAACGAGACTTAAGTTTGCCAGGAAATAATCTCAATCGTGAATTGAATAGTAAAACATGCTGGCCCTTTTTGAAATCTTTAATCCTAAGTCTACTATCATGCCAAATTTTAGTTCTTTCTTTATACATTTTAGCATTCTCGTATGACATGTGTCTTAGTTCATCCAATTAATGTAATTGCAGAGAACGCAATGTTCCCGCATCGGTTACACAATAATTTAACTCTTTTAAGGCCCAAAAGGCTTTGATTTCTAATTCAAGGGGTAAGTGGCATGCTTTTCCATAAACTAACCTATAAGGAGACATTCCTAATGGCGTTTTATATGCAGTCCTATACGCCCACAGTGCATCATCTAACTTAAAAGACCAATCATTTCTATTCGGTTTCACAACTTTTTCAAGTATACTCTTGATCTCTCTATTAGAAATTTCAACTTGTCCATTTGAGTGGGGGTGATAGGGTGTTACTACTCTATGCCTAACATTATATTTAGCTAACACTTTCTCCATAGCTTTGTTTATAAAATGTGTTCCTTCATCGCTTATGATGGCACGTGGTGTGTCAAATCGTGTAAAAATATGCCTATTTAGAAATTTAACGACTGTTTTAGCATCATTTAAGGGACATGCAATTGCTTCTACCCATTTTGAGACATAATGTAACGCCCTCTTTTGCAGTTAATGACATTTTGTCGTTGAGTTGTTTTCTGTTGAATCCCCACCTTGTTGCTTCGATTTCGTTAGGAATTGTTTTATTTTAAAATTTTTTTTATTTGATTAAAAAAGAGAGATGGTTTTATTAAAGAGGGAATTGTTAAAAACAAAGAAAAGAAAGAAAATAGTTTTTTTTTTTTTTTAATTTTGGTTTGTTTAAAATAAAAATAAAGAGAAAAGAGTTTTAAAAAGAAAAGAAAAAGAAAAGAAAAAAAGATATTTGTTTAAAAACAAACGTCATTTTTTTTTTAAAGAAAAGAGTTGAAGAGCAAAACAAAATAAAAAAGTTAGATTTTTATTATTATTTTGTTTAAAAAAAAAAACCTTTAACCGACTCACTTTCTTATGTTTCTTAAAACTTTTTTTTTTTTTTTTTATTTTGTTTTTTTTGTTCTTTCGTTAATCTCCATCAAAACCCAAAACCCAAAACCCATGCCTCTGCCTTTTTTTTTTCTCTTCTTCTTTGTTTCCAGTCCTCTTTCTCTCGTTTCTTCACGCCACGACCAAAATCCTCCAGCCATCTCTTTCCGGCCTCGATTGCACGCTTAGCTAGAGAAGGAGGCGCGACAACGGTGATGATTTTCTGCAGCGGCGAGCTCCATGGGGCGTTTTTCGACGGCGAAGCTCCGTCGGTGGAAACTCAAATTCAAGGGGCATTTTAACGTCGAGCAACATCACTCATGTTTCGTTGAAGCTTAATTTCAAATATCCGCTGAGTTTCGGTGTTAGATTCACAAAATTGGAAGTTTTAGATAATTGTCCAACACGAATTGGAAGTCTTTGGGGTAATCTTCTTTAGCATCTTTTATTTTCTTAAGCTTTTTGTTTTGATTACGGTTTTAGATTGGGTCTAATTATGGAGTTCTTCTTGGACAACAACGTTATGCTTTGTCGAACGGAAAACTCACTTGGATCGATGGCTCTTCTTCTTGAGGATTTTAGCGTGTTGTCCAACAGTGTTTTTGGGAAAGGGGAGGACTTTTGACACTTCCCCACAACTTGAAAGACCCTGAACTAGATTTCCCATGGCTAATAGAGGTTAGATTTGCGTAGTTTGAACGGTTTCACACACTTTCCATCAGGGGTTCATGTCGTTTTGGTAAGGCACATTGAGTAGTGCTTGCTTTGAAATCTGAATGAATTAAAGTGTTCTAAATTAGTTTCTTACCATTATAACTCTTCATCGTTTAGGTTCAGTTTAATCGAGCAAGTTTGAAAGATATTGTTGGGACGACTCGAAGACTTTAGTTCAGGAGATTGGTTGTTTCAATGGGTTTCTAGCAAGGTAAGTGACTTTACTATCGGAACGCCCTAGGGATATGTTGTGTATGTGTGTTGGTAGTTGAACAGGTTATGTATGTTGTGTATGTGTGCTGGTAGTTTAACATGTTATATATGTTGTGTATGTGTGCTGGTAGCTGAATAGGATGTGAATGTTATTTTGAAATGTATGTCTTTATTTCAGGTATGGTTTACCCGATTTTCAGGGGAAACTTTGCCGAAATTTCTAAGATTTCTCTACAAGTTTTCCTTGTATGTGTATGAATGAGTTGTGGTTGGGAAGTAGGTTATAGTGAATGAAAATGCTTGTGGAATGACAAGTTGATGTATGTGAGGATGAAATTTAATGAAAGATTGTTTCATGTTGCATCACGAAACGAAAAGAAAAATGTTTATGGGACCTCATGCATTTGTGTTACATATATTGCATAATGATTTTGTGGCTATTACCCTAAGAGGTTGATGTACATCTAGAGGGAAAGAATGTGGTTTGATGTACATCTAGAGGGAAAGAATGAGGATCTAGTTAGGCTGAGACTTTGCCCCGCTGATTGGGTGTGATCTAACCGTCAGTTGGAGTAAAGTCTCCACCGAGAAGCCTTCTAGATCGATATGTTGTGCGGGTAATAGTCCACTTGGCCATAGAGGAAAATGTCTTTAAAGAGCTAAGAAACGCCTCTTCAAACAACCCCCTGTAACTCAAAACTTTGCTGACTCCGCGGAGTCTTCGCAATTCCTACACATCGAGATGGAAAGACCAGTCCCAAATCCGGTACCTACCACTCGCAACCCCATCGAAATAGCGAATGACAAGGATAGTGCCATCCTCTCCTACTTAGTCCCTATGCCTGTGGAGCTAAACCCAAGCATTATACGCCCGGAAATTACTGCCAACTCATTTGAGTTAAAGCCAGTAATGTTCCAAATGTTGTCCACTGTGGGACAATTTTTTGGAGTGGAAAATGAAGATCACCACAATCATCTAAGAAACTTCCTAGGAGTTAGTGATACCTTCCTTATCCCTGGAGTTTCCCAAGAAGCTTTGAGGCTTTACCTCTTTCCGTACTCATTAAGAGATAAAGCCAAAACGTGGTTAAACTCATTACCCTCCCGGATCAATTGTCAATTGGACAGATCTGGCTGAAAAATTTCTGGTCAAATACTTCCCACCTGATAGGAATTCCAACTTTCGTGATGACATTATTAAATTCAAACAAGCCGAAAACGAGTCCCTTCACGCAGCTTGGACAAGGTTCAAGGCCATGACATTCCATGGTGTATCCAAATAGAAGTCTTTTTTAAAGGATGTAACCCCAGCACAAGGCAAGTGCTGAATTCGTCAGCTGGTGGTTCCATGCTTTCTAAAAGCTATAATGAAGCCTATGGGATTTTGGAGAAAATCTCAGCCTCTCACTGTAGGTGGTCAGATGATCCAGTAGAGCCGAGTAGAGCTCAAGACAAGGATGCACTCAGTGCCATGAGTAGCCAAATAAACGCCCTGACCAACCTAGTCAAACAAATGGCTCAAACCAATCTCCAAACCAGTGTCAACACCGCAGCAGCCATTTCAATGGGCACATCAAATAGTCAAGGTGAGACACTAATTTGTGGGTTCTGTGGGGAAGGGCACCTGTATGACTACTGCCCTGGGAATCCAGCCTCAGTCTGCTATGTTGGAAGTCAACAGCAGCCTAGGAACAACCCCTACTCTAACACTTACAACCCTGGTTGGAGAAACCACCCAAATCTTTCTTGGGGTGGCCAACAAAACACTAACCAAAGTCAAAACCAACCAAGACCGAGTGGAACACCTGGTTTCACTCAACAAAATAACCAATCCATGTACCAAAAACCATATAACCCTCCAATGGGGTCATCTGTAGAAAATTTGCTGAAGGAGTACATTGCAAAGAATGATGCTACCTTACAAAGTCAGCAAGCTACCCTTAGAAGCTTAGAAAACCAGATAGGGCAACTAGCAAATGAACTAAAAAATAGGCCCCAAGGTAGGTTGCCTGCTGACACTGAAGTACCTAGAAGGGATGGAAAAGAGCAAGTTCAAGCAATTGAACTTCGCAGTGGAAGACCATTGGTAAGCAACACTAGAGATACACCAAAGAGAGTAGAGAATGAAGAGTCTAGTGCTCCACTGGATTCTCTGCCAAACCATGGTCAACCATCAGCAAGCACATCAAGGGTGAGGCTGGAACCGATCATAGAGGAACCAGAAGAAATTCCAAGGCCTCCACCTATCATTAGGCGACCTGAAGTGCCTACATATGTGCCACCACCTCCATTCCCTAGAAAGCTGAAGAAAAAACAAGAACAGGAAGTGCACTTTAACAAATTTTTAGAAATTTTAAAGCAAGTGCATGTGAACATTCCATTTGTAGAAGTCTTGCAGTCTATGCCTTCGTATGTTAAATTTTTGAAGGATATAATAACTAACAAAAAGATCATTGGTGAATTTGAAACAGTGAATCTTACTGAGGAGTGCAGTGCTATACTCCAGAACAAACTTCCAAAGAAGGAGAAGGATCCTGGTTCCTTCACCTTACCAGTTGAGTTGGGAGGCAAGCACGTGGGCAGAGCTCTTTGTGACCTGGGAGCCAGCATAAATCTCATGCCCCTATCCCTATTCCGTCAGTTAGGCATAGGGGAAACACGTCCTACCACTGCCACCTTGCAGCTTGCAGACAGATCCATCGCATACCCGGAGGGGAAAATTGAGGATATTCTTGTCAAGGTTGACAAATTTATTTTTCTTGCAGACTTCATCATCCTGGACTATGAAGCAGACAAGGAGGTACCGATCCTATTAGGCAGACCATTTCTAGCCACAGGTAGGGCCTTGATCGATGTCCAGAAAGGTGAGCTCACCATGAGGGTTCATGATGAGGAGGTTAAGTTTAGTGTCTTTAAAGCCCTAAGGTATCCTTCTGATTCTGAATCTTGTGCAAGTGTAGATATAATAGATTCACTGATGGAAAACCAACTCGAGCATGAACTGTTAACTAAGCATGCCAATGATTATGTACAAATAGATATAACTGACTTAAACATAGCTGAAATAATGGACATACCTGTGAATAAACCTCAGCATGTTTGTATGACTACTGATTTAACTGAAAGAACCATTAATCCATTAAAAACATCCATTGAGCATCCACCCCTCTTAGAATTAAAACCATTGCCTGATCATCTGAAATATGCATATTTAGGAGAGCATGATACCTTGCCTGTGATTATTTCGTCCAAGTTAAGTGAAGAGCATGAAATTGCGCTAATTTTGCTGCTTAAGCAACATAAAAAAGCTATTGCATGGACGATTGCTGACATAAGAGGTATTAGCCCTTCCTATTGCATGCATAAGATATTATTGGAAGAAGAACATACACCTAGATTAGACCACCAACGTAGGTTGAATCCTGATAGCTCCATTTTGGAGCTATAATTATGTCCCTAATTCACGTTTATTATTTGCTTAATCTTGCTTTTATGTGATTATTGTAGGTGTTCTCGGTGATTCATTCTCGAGAGTGTGTCGGCGCTTTTCGGAGCTTAATATCGCAATTTAAAGGCCTAAGAACACTTCCGGGGAAGATCCATGCAAGGGCATGAAGGTTGGGCACTTTGGGGAAATTGAAGGCAGAAATTCATGCAAAACCCGAGAACTAGCGTCGAGACGCTCCGAAGTCTGAAGCGCTGATTTGAAGAAAAACCCGAGAGCAAGCGTCGAGCGACAGCGTCTCGACGCTCGCTCGACGCTGTGCGAGCGTCTCGACGCTCCGAAGTCAGAGGCATTAAGTTGAAAATCCACCCGAGAGCAAGCGTCAAGCGATAGCGTCTCGACGCTCGCTCGACGCCGCACAAGCGTCTCGACGCCACCCCGACTGCGCGCGCGGATTATTTAGGGCGCAGCGTCGAGACGCTGCCCTAGCGTCTCGACGCTACGACGGACTACTTAAAGTTTTTATCCGTTTTTAGCCGCCATTATCATCTTCTACCTCGAGCTCCGCGCCTGATTGGACGTTCCAGCAGCTATTTTCACCATGTGAGGGGCTAGGAAGCTCGATTTGAAGCCGTCCCACACCACACAAGTCATGAGTGAGTAGATTTACCGTTTTTGGCTCGGGATTGTAAAGGATAAATGTAGTTTGAACTCTTGGTGAGGTTGTAGAATTGAAATTCTGAATTGGTTGGATATTTTATTGAATTGAGTTCTACTTCTTAGCTTAATCTATGAGCATGTTTGAATGATTTAGGACTAGGCACCCTTGATTTTGAGCATCTTCATTCGTTAAAGGATTTGATGCCGTGCCTCTCTGATCCGCCGAGTAACAAGGAATTATGACACCTTGAGCGTATTGGCGTCCTTGCGCCCTTGGTGTTCGTTCTTCCCGAATTAGAATTCCAAATCGACATACTAATTTCGCGTCCAAATTAGATAGTTGTCACAGTTAGCTTGTTGCTATCGTTCGGTCTTGGGAGAGCGTTGGCCGCCAATGTCCGAACGATATGCTTGATTAGCATGATTAATTATGTCTAATTAATTCCATGGAGCATGTCTGAGTTATTTATTAATTTTAGACGAGCTGTGCATTCGTTAAATTATTTAGCCATAATACTCGTCAACCTATGATCCAAGAGGCTTGCTAAATTTATTCCCGATCGTCCCGAGTCGAAAACTCCGTTAGCTAAATTTTCCATCGCTTTGTTCCTTCTTAGTGAATTAAAAACCAACAAATTCCCCCTTATTTCATTTGCTTTAATAGTTTGCAAATTTAATTGAGATTAAGTCTAATTAACTTAATTCCCTGTGGACTGACCCCGTTGCCGCTACTCTACTAATAGTTTAGTGAATTCGGGCAAATATAAATTCATTTTGGCGGGTCTCGACAACCCGATGATTGGCGATAGTTCAAAAATATCGCTACCAAATCCCTCCATGAAGGAGGTAGTAAAAAAGGAAATAATCAAATGGTTAGATGCAGGTGTAATCTTCCCTATAGCTAACAGTCAATGGGTGAGTCCAATTCAATGTGTGCCTAAGAAAGGGGGGATGACTGTAGTAGTGAATGAGAGTAATGAACTAATTCCAACTAGAACTATTACAAGATGGAGAGTCTGTATGGACTATAGAAAATTAAACAAAGAAACAAAAAAAGATCATTTTCCTTTACCTTTTATAGATCAAATGTTAGATAGGATAGCTGGCCGAGCCTACTACTGTTTCTTAGATGGTTATTCTGGATATAACCAAATCACCATAGATCCTGTGGACCAGGAGAAAACAACCTTTACATGTCCCTTTGGAACGTTTGCTTTTCGCAGAATGCCTTTTGGCTTATGCAATGCACCAGCAACTTTCCAAAGGTGCATGTTAGCTATTTTCTCTGACTTGGATGAATCCATGATAGAGATATTTATGGATGACTTCTCGGTCTTTGGTGATTCTTTTACAAATTGCTTAGAGAACTTAGGACAAGTCCTAGCTAGGTGTGAGGAGACCAACCTAGTCCTGAATTGGGAGAAATGCCACTTTATGGTGGAAGAAGGGATAGTCCTTGGTCATAGAGTTTCTAGAGCAGGAGTAGAGGTCGATAGGGCCAAGATAGAGATAATAGAGAAGCTAGTGGAGCCCCAAAATGTAAAAGCTATTAGAAGTTTCCTAGGTCATGCGGGTTTCTATAGGAGGTTCATTAAGAACTTTTCGAAAATTTCTAAACCTTTGTGTGAGCTTCTAGAGCTGAACAAACCATTTGTCTTTTCTAAAGAATGTTTCGTGGCATGGACAACCCTTAAGGAAGCCTTAGTCAAAGCACCTATTCTAGTGGGGCCAAATTGGGGCCTACCATTTGAGATGTTGTGTGATGCGAGTGACTATGCAGTAGGGGTTATGCTAGGCCAAAAAAATTGATAAACTAACACATCCTGTATACTATGCAAGTAAGACACTGAATGAAGCACAATGTAATTACACAACCACGGAAAAGGAGATGCTAGCAGTAGTATTTGCCTGTGAGAAGTTTAGGAATTACATTGTAGGCACTAGGACCATTGTTTATACTGATCATTCTGCATTAAAATACCTAATGAGGAAGGTTGATGCTAAGCCTAGGTTAATTAGATGGGTATTGTTGTTGCAAGAGTTTGATCTAGATATTAGGGATAAGAAAGGATGCGAAAATGTAGTTGCTGATCATCTTTCTAGGTTGCGGCATAATTGCGATAAAATTGCGGAACCCGCAATTTCTGATGCCTTTATCGATGAGCATGTCTTTGTGTTAGCACATCGTGATAACGATGAGGAACCTTGGTTTGCTGATATTGCTAACTTCCTTGCCTCGCAGGTACTACCAACTTTCAAGGGAGGGCCAGAAAAGAAGAGGGTTCTCCATGAAGCTAGGAAGTTCATCTGGGACGATCCTACACTTTACAAGACATGCGCAGACGGATTGCTGAGGAAGTGTGTCTCAGCTGCTGAGGCGAAGTCAGTGTTGCAGCACTGCCATACGTCCCCATATGGTGGCCATTTTGGCGGCTAAAGGACAGCTGCGAAGGTGTTCCAGAGTGGCTACTATTGGCCCACAATATTCAAGGATGCACACGACCATGCGCACAGCTGCGACGAATGTCAAAGAATAGGTAACCTTAGTCGGAAGGATGAGATGCCTCTCACTTACATATTAGAGTTGGAGCTCTTTGATGTGTGGGGCATCGACTTTATGGGGCCATTCCCCCCTTCAGCAGGTAATCTCTATATACTTGTAGTTGTAGACTATGTATCTAAGTGGGTAGAAGGCATAGCATGTCCATCAAACGATGCCAAAACGGTCATTAAGTTCCTTAATAGGCACATCTTTACAAGGTTTGGTACACCACGGGCTATAATTAGTGATGAGGGGACTCACTTTATTAATAAGGCTATGGAAAAAGTGTTAGCTAAGTACAATGTTAGACATAGAGTAGCAACCCCTTATCACCCACATTCGAATGGACAAGCTGAAATATCAAATAGGGAGATTAAAAACATACTCGAAAAAGTGGTCAAACCTAATAGAAAAGATTGGTCGTTTAAGTTAGAGGATGCACTTTGGGCATATAGGACTGCATATAAGACACCCCTAGGTATGTCTCCTTATAGACTTGTGTATGGAAAAGCATGTCACTTACCCTTCGAATTGGAAATCAAAGCCTTTTGGGCCTTAAAAGAGCTAAATTATTGCGTGACCGATGCGGGAACATTGCAGTCTCTGCAATTACATGAGTTAGATGAGCTTAGACATATGTCCTATGAAAATGCCAAAATGTATAAGGAAAAAACTAAAATTTGGCATGATAGTAGACTTAGGATTAAAGACTTCAAGAAGGGCCAGCATGTCTTGTTATTTAACTCGAGGTTGAGATTATTTCCAGGCAAACTTAAGTCCAGATGGTCAGGTTCTTTTGTTATAACTAACGTGTTTGTTCATGGTGCGATTGAGATTAGGAACCTGCAGAATGGGCAACCGTTTATGGTCAATGGTGCACGTTTGAAGCATTACTACGAGGAAGGAGATGTGAAGACTCTCTCGGCCTTCCTCTTATTTTAAGCTTGAAAATCAAACCGAGAGGGGACGAGTGATTACTGTGCTCGTCCATGTGAAGGCTATGCCTTAGTTTTTTTCTTCGTATTTCTTCGGTTTTTATTTTGTGTGTTTATGTGTGATTTTAATTAAGAATTTTGTGTTAATTTTGTACATTTTAATAGGTGATCGAAAGAGGAAATCAAGGAGATGAATCAAGCGAAAAGAATCGATGAAGAAATCGGGCCGAATCAAAGATTTAGTTGTTTGAATCTTGAGATTTAAATCAAGAAAATCCCCAACGGCCAGCCCATTTAATTGCGGTAGATTTGCTGAAACCGCAACAGATAGAGCCGTTGGGATCCACTTGATTACAAATAGCCGTCAAATCAGCTGTGCCCCCTACGCTTTCTTCATTCGTTGGACTTCAAGAATCACTCATCTTCTTCCTCTGCATCTCCTACCTTCAGATCTCTCCAAACCAACAATGGTGCTTACACGAGCTGAGCGATCTGCCTCCAAGAAAAAGTCACCTGACGCAGAAGAGGCTGCGAGAGAAGCGCTACTGTCTTTGGCAGACGCCGAGGTTGCAGAGCCTTCAAGACCACCGAAGCTGCCGATACGCCGGAAGAAGTGGAAGGTGATGACCGAAATTCCTGCTGGGCCGTCTGAACCATCCGGCACCCCCAACAAACGTAAATGGTCGCTTGCGGTGGAGGCACCGATCAAGGAAAAGACTCCCACCGAGGAGAGTCATGGGAGTGGCCGACCTTCGTACGAGACGGCCAGATAGAGCCCTGAGCCATCTCCGTCGCCACAGACGTCGGAGCCTTCCTCACCAACACCGGAGCCTGAAGCTCCACCTGAAGAGCACCACGATTCGGTGCAGAGCGATAAACCGTTGGAGGAAGACGAAGTCTTCTCCCCCTTGAGGGAAGGCAGCCGTGACAGCCCTGCGGAAGGGGGACGAAGCGACTCCATGGATGAGACGTTGGGGGATTGCCTCCAACAAATGACCACCAGGGCTCGGCTGAGGAAGAAGGCGCCCAAGATTGTGAAGGCCAAGCGGTCGAAAGCTTCCAAGCGTTCCAAAAAGAAGAAGGTCAGTGGTGAGCCTTGTTTAAAGAAGCTGAAGGTCGAGGCCGCTGAATCGGCCAAGGCGAAGGATAAGGGGAAGGCAAAATTGTACCCCGAAGACAATCCTCAGGTCGTGCGATATGTCTCTCAAGATGCAGAGGCCAGAGGCATTGAATTGAGGAAGAGAGACTTGCTCCACGAGAAGGGATTCCTTGATGCACTGGCAGACCTGCCGCAATTCTTGCGCGCAGGGATCGCCAACCACGGCTGGGAAGAGCTGTGCAAACCGCCCATCCCTGCCTACTCCGACATGGTGTACGATTTCTACGCCAATCTGACGCACCCCGAGGATGGTCTGTCCATGGTAAGGGGGATTGAAGTCGATTTTTCGGCCAAGGCTATCAATGAAGTTTATGCCCTCAAAGGGCATAAGTACACTGACTACGCGAGGATCATCGACTCACCATCTGAGGCTGTTTTGGAAGAAGCCCTGCGCATCATAGGCCAACCTGAGGCGGCTTGGACAATCTCACGTAATGGGAAGCAAACTCTGATGAGTGCGACCCTCAAGTCCAAGGCAGCCGTCTGGTTTTCCTTTGTGCGAAGACGTCTCTCCCCTGTCACCCACGAGACAACCATAAACCAGGGGAGATCTTTGCTGGTGTACGCCATTATGAGGGGCCTCACCATAGATGTTGGAGAGGTCATCGCAGCTTCCATAGCCGACTGCGCGAAGAAAGGTAAGGGCCCTCTCTTCTTCCCAAACACCATTACTAAACTCTGTTTACGTGCAAGTGTGCCCATCGAGAGGAAGGAGAGGCAGCTGGCCTACACAGGGCATCTGGAACTGCCCACAGGCTTGTGGATGCGACGGAGAGGTAATATGGAGTTTGAGCTGGACGGATTGGCTGCTGCTCAATCACTCTCCATGGCCTGCTTAATGGACCTCCAGCAAAAGATGGCGCAATTGGCTGAATACGCGCAGGCGAGGGACAAAGACGTGGCTGATCAATTGGGATGCATCTTTCCTGCCTTCCCCACTGATCTATTGAAGCCGTGGGCACCTCCAGAGGAAGGATGATGATGAGGATGTTTGAGTGTCAGTCTGAAGGGCACTCGAGGGAGTACTTTTGTTCCCTCTTGAAAAAAAAAAAAAAACCTGCTTTTCGTTAACTTGTGACTGATGTTTTTGAATCAAATGCTTGTTCTGTTTAATTTCTTTTGGTTGTTTAGGATAGTTTAGTATAGGTAGATGGTATCTGAGTAGCTAGCTTGTTTTAGTTTTCTTTTTGAGTAGTTGTAGATGACTGGAAATAGCATGCAAAAGGGCCTTGATCACTGATAAATATGCCCTGTAGGATCATTGCGAAATTATTGCGGATTCCGCAATTTTTGTTAGTTATCGCATGCTGTTGACTGACTGTTTGATAGGCTGGTTCTGTTTAAATTTTGCTCTCTTGCTGTTTGCTTGACTGCCATATATGAACTATCTGTGAGCATGCTGGATGAGTGTCTTAGAACACCTTTGTTAGTTGAAATTAACCCCCTTAAAATTGCTCAGCATGCGTCTCTTTAAGCCCTTACTATACTGTTTTTACAAAATTCTGCTGCTGTGTTATTTGCTTTAGGAAAGTTCGTTCTATGCCTAGGACTTTTAGATTCTCCTTGTTTTGCTCTAGACTAGATGCTTCTAGGACAAGTTTGGGGGTGTGCCACCTCAGATTCTCATTGGGGACAATGAGACGTTTTAGTTTGGGGGAGGCAGCCCTAGGCCTAGGAACATTCCTCTCTCCCTTCTAAACATAAGCATTCTTCTTCTCTGTTGCAAAAATGATGAACTGAAAAAGAAAAAAAAAATGAAAATAGAATAAAGAGTGGTGTCTCTTTTGAAGTTGCTGAGTAATCAGTGCCATGTGTGTAACCCACAAGTGGCATTGCATCAAAAGACAACCAAAGGAGAGGCTCCACCAGAAAGAAACAAAGGAAAAACTAAGGAAGAAGAGTGTATGCCTATGAGTTATAGTTTTGTGCTTAGGTGTCCTGAATAAAAGAACTCTGATCCTCAATTAGCTAAGCACAGGGTTGTAGCTAATAGGTTTGTTAAGGGAGATGAATGTATATCCAATGTAGTGATGCCAGGGTTTAGGTTGTTCTATGAATGTACTATTGTCACTGGTTTATACTAAGACTGGCATGACTCTAAGGAATCCTAGGTAGCTCAAAAGAAAAGCATTAGAAGCATGTACTGAGTCTAGGGTAAAGCTAGGTAGAATTTGAAAACTTAGGGATATTTGCACAATGAACTTAATGACAGAAGCAGATAGATCAGTTGTAGGGAGTTAATAAAACAGTAGGATTATAAGGCGAGAGAAGTCAGAAGAAGCAAAATGAGAAGTTAGTTTTAAACTTAGAAGCGTGTCACAGGACAGCCATGCCGTAGATGGTGAACTTAGGGGAGTCAGCAAGCAGTTAGAGAGAATAATAAACAGCCCAAGTAAGTCTTTATATTGCTCGAGGACGAGCAAAACCTTAAGTTTGGGGGTGTGTTACGTCTCCAAAAGTGACTATTTTAGGACTTATTTGCCAGAGAAAGATGTACAATCTTAAGCGTTTTTGGTAGGATTTAGCTTAAACTTGTGTTTATATATGAGAATTAGTAGAATGAAGCTAAATTAGGACTTATGTGTAAAAGGAAAGAAAAAGAACCAAAAACAAAGTTAAAGACTTGAAATTTGCACATTGCTGAAGCATTGAGAAAACATTGCGGTTTCAACAATGTTTTAAGTGAATTCTGTTAAGTTGTCTAACCGATTTCTATTTTGTTGCGAATTTTCAGCCGCCCATTCTTTCTCCTGCTACCATGTAGAAGAACGACGTTCAGAATGGATGGTTCTCCTTGGCCCAATCGTACCTGCAGAACACTATAAAAGGAGGTCAAAGGGGAAGGTTGAAGACACACTCGAAAGGCGTAGAATCTTCAGTTCAAACGCAGTCTTTTCTACTCTTTTTCTCTTTCCTTCTGTTGGTTTGAAGGGCTCAGCTATTGGAGTCGACAATCTGAGAGGAAGAAGAGAAGATTTGTCTTCTCTTCTGATTAGATTCATCCAAACAAGGCTCTCCTTCTTCCTTCTGCCGAGGCGTTCGCAACAAGGGAATCTACGCACGGATCTACTTGCTTTCTCTACTGTTTGTTTCTGTTTTCGTTGTTGTCGGTTGTAATTTGATTGACAATTGCTACTCTAGTTCATTTCGTCTTTGTCTGTTTAGATTTCATCAGTTTATGTTGTTGTTTTGTTCAGTTTGAACCGTGGTAATCAAAAGGGTTAATTTGGCTATTTCGCATCTCTCTACTGTCTTCTTCTTCTGTTTTGTCCTTTATATTCTGTCAAGCATGCTTCCACCATTTATTCTTCCTACTCCATCTTCATCCATGAGTAACTAAACCACATAAGGGTATGCTAATGACAAGTCTATAGGTAGACATACGTGAATCAAGCATGTAGGTTAGCTTCAAATGCATTGAATGTATGTGTGCTTCATCCCACGGGCAATTTCGATTGGCCATCCATTTTGTCTAAAGAACTCCTAACCTCTGGAAGGAGTAAGAGTTCAGAGTCGTACATTCATGCTAGCCTTTCATGGTAGCCAGAAAACGACCTAGGAATAGGCGTTTTCCTAGTACAAAACACTAAAACTTGCTTTTATAAAAAAAATGCTTAAGGCCTTACTTTGACATGAGTAAACTAAAGGATCTAATGCATGAAATCGGAAGATACATGAGAATGAGTTAGTTTGATGCATGATGAGTTGATCTACTGCTTGAGAATCGTATGAAAAAGCCTATAGAGGAGTCGTTAGTAGCCCTTGTTTCCCTACTTTACCCCTAAGTCGCTGTTAGTAACATTGCTAGGAAATTGCTGTTTCCGCAATTCTTTTCCTTCTACATTCGAGTTTACTTATCTACTTGCACTTGTTTATGCTTTTATATCTCGCACGTTCCTTAATAGTTAGGCACTTTAAACCCAAATCTACCTCATTTAAACCACCCTTTCTCACTTAACCTCTCACTTCGTAAGTAACTAAGAATAAATCTCTGTGGGAAATCGAATGAAAAAATACTTATTACTTGCTACAAGAGACCATGTATGCTTGCATGTTCTGAGTGCTCTCCCATTGCATTTTAATTTACACATTGAGCACGCAACATTAACCTATACCAATAACTAACACCCATGGCGATAGTATGAGTACTTGAACTTCATGTGTGACATGAATGTGGATCAAGTTCAAGTAGACAGCCAAAAGGGTCTATAGTATAGGGATAAGGCTGGGTACCTTATCCTGGGGACACTATTGGACGCGGCTCACTTTGTATAGTACAAAACGATGTGATTCGAATCGTTTCATGTAGAGACATGTGAGTGAGGGCGTCCTGTGCAATGAGTTTGCACAAGACCGAACCAAGAAATAAAATCGCTCTTTCTTTATAACACCGTTTACTGTAAAGACTGGTTTTTTCATATGATGACTTAGGTAACTCGATCTCAATCCTGAGCTCACTATGGACTCCTGTTTATTTGACCTTATCCTTTGACTTGTACGGGTGAGAGTGGCCAGATCGCCGACTCAATAAGCCTACCATATTGGGGATAAGATCGAATAAGTGGCTGGGGACATAGTTGTGCGAGATGGAATTCACTCCTACCCGCTTTAAGGGTTAGTAGAGAGGTTGTTCCCTTAAGTGCTGACTCCAGGTCTTGAACAATGGGCCCATCCTCTCCTGATCAGGGAGGAATCTGATTTGATGGTTGGACCACAAATCAATTGTTCATTAGAGGTGTCAGTGGTACTTAAGGAACAAGATATAATACAAGGGTTAAACGGTATAAATGACCCGTTGTGATTACGAACGACCTGTGAAGGATCGACTTACTGATGATAGTTATATCAACAGGACACAATATATCTACAGTGAGGAGAGTGCAACCCTTGGACTTTAGTGGAGTCTCCGAGGGTTAACGAATGTTGGTTAGTTCGGTTGAAAGAGTTTTGACCAAATAATCTCGTATCGTTGGAGCTAGGGGTGTACATGGGTTGGTTGGGTTGGGTTTGAGGGTTTTTCAACCCAACCCGAAAATTTCGGGTTGGTAGATTCTCAACCCAACCCAACCCAACATTTCAGTCGACCCAACCCAACCCAACCCAACCCTTCAATTTTCGGGTTGGGTCGGGTTGGGTTCTCGGGTTGATGTTTTTTTTAAATAACTAAAAACAATTGTTAAATAAAATACATACTCTTATTTTTCAAAAAAAAATAAAAAATACATATACATCCCAGAATTTTGAGAGACTTTCTATTCTTCATCAAATCAGCTTTGTTCTCCATCTTCAAAGGTAATGGAGCAAAGAAGCAGAGCCTTCATTGCCATTGTTCATCTTCCTTCTAGGATGGGCGTTTTTCTTTCTCCATCACTGACTTCTAGAGATTCACCATCTTCATTTCCGTCTTCATCATCCTCTGCAACTAACTCAGAAAACTCTTTGATCTCCATTGCTTCATTGCAATTATAAGCTCATCACTCTTTCATCCAAAAATAACATAATCTTCATGTTGGACTGTTGCCTAAAACTCTAGATAAGCTTCTTTTATTACTCAATTTTAACATTCACTTCCTCTAATACCCGATCTAGATTTCTTCCATAACCAATTTCAACTTCTTCCATAACACACATGCTAAATTTTCATTTATTTCTTTCAAATTCATTGAATTAACAAATTATCTACTACTTAGAGGGAAAAAAATCACAAAATTCCAATTAACAAATTATTTACTTATGAAGTATTCAAAAATCACAAGTAAAGAAAGACAAACTCATTAACACTTATTTCCATGGTTTCTTAAAAAAAAAAAAAAAAAAAAAAGAGCAACGAGGCAGAGGCTTCAGAATACCTCGACGTCCTCGGCGAGTTGAGAGGCGAAGAGAGACGGCGCAAGGCAGAGAGCGACGATCGGCGACGGAGGGAGACTGCAAGCAAGGCGGAGGGGAGGAGGTCTGAGAGGTGTGGTTGGAAAACAAGGCAGAGACGAAGGCGGAGACTGCGAGAGGGAGATGGAGGCAGAGATGGAGGCGCGAGAGGGAGATGGAGGCGGAGACTGCGAGAGGGAGATGGAGGCAGAGACGGAGGCGCGAGAGAGATGGAGGTGAAGACTGCGAGAGGGAGATGGAGGCGGAGACTGGAGGGAGATGCGGCTGATAGAATTGAGATTGTCTGAGAGATTTTAGATTTAGGTTAAAATTATATAATATATATAATTTTTTTTTTTTTAAATATATTGAATCCGGGTCGGTTCGGGTTGAACCGAGCCAAATTTGGTTCAACCCGCGAACCGACCCGAAAATTCGGTTTTTCAAAATTCAAACCCAACCCAACCCATATTTATAAAAAACCCAACCCAACCCGAAAAGTTGGGTTGGGTTGGGTTGGGTTTCGCGGGTTGCAGGTTTTTTGTACACCCCTAGTTGGAGCTCATGATCTGTAGGTCCTTACGGTTCTCCTGGCTAGCTCGGATAAAGCCGTGAAACAATATAAAAGAAAAGAAAAGAATTTGAATCGTTCAAATTCGGGTTTGTGGAAGAAGGATAGACATATTTAAATATGATTTAAATATGAGATTGGTCTACAGTATGAATTGGATTCATATGCAAAAAGTCAGTTTTCGGAAAACCGGGTTTAATTATATTATTTAATTAATATTTGATATTGAATTAAATAATATTAATTAATATATATATATTTTATTAATTAAAAAGTTTAATTAATAAAAATAATAATTATTATTTTTAATAATATATATATATATGTGTCTTACATGCAAATGTAAGACACATGTAAGGTATATATATACAGAGGATATATGATTCATCAGATGAATTAAAAAAAAAAAAAAAATAAAAATAAAAATAATGCGTTTTGGGGTATACAAATTGAACTTGAATTTCAATTTGAAAAATGAGCCCCCCGTCCGCTTCCGTCTTCTTCCTCTTTTCTCTTGTAAAAGGAGTCTCACTACTCCGTTTCTCGGCCCGAGGATAGCGGGACTATCGTGGGTGGTCCACGAAGATTTCGTGAGAAGGCTCGTTGAGCTCGTGAGGAGCTTCTGGCGGTGAAAATTGAAGAAATCCGAACGACAAGGGTATGTGTTCTAATTTCTCTTTTTCATTGCTTTTGCATGTTTCCGTTTGTTTAAATTGATGAAATTAGAGTGTCTATGATCCAAATCGCTTCCGCTGCGTGCCAAGCGCTCCATCGAGCACGCAACAAGTTTTTGGCACCGCTGCCGGGGATTTTGTTTAGTAAAAACGAATTGTGTTATTTTAGAAAAAACTTAATATTCATTGGAGCTAATCTTTTTTTTTCATTTCCTTTACAGGTACTATCGAGCTAGTTTATGAATGAGTTTCCAAATAGCAACCTAGAGTTCAATCCTGAGCCTGAAAGACTTTACGGGCCAGAAATAAAACCAAGAAACGCCTTTTTAAACAGCCACCTGTAACTCAAAACATTGCGGACTCCGCAGAGTCATCGCAATCCCAACAAACCGAAATGGATAGAGAAGCCCCAAACCGAGCACCTATCATTCGCAACCCCATTGAAATCGCGAATGATAAGGATAGTGCCATCCTTTCATACTTAGTACCCATGCCTGAGGAGCTTAATCCGAGCATTATACGCCCTGAGATTATAGCTCACTCATTCGAGTTAAAACCCGTTATGTAACAAATGCTGTCCACTGTCGGACAATTCTTTGGAGTGGAAAACGAAGATCCCCACAATCACTTGAGAAACTTCCTAGGAGTAAGTGATACTTTTTTCATCCCTGGAGTCTCCCAAGAATCCTTAAGACTTTATCTCTTCCCCTATTCATTAAGAGATAAGGCCAAAACGTGGTTAAAATCCTTCCCCTCTGGATCAATTGTCAATTGGACAGATCTAGCTGAAAAGTTCCTAGTAAAATACTTTACACCTGATAGGAACTCCAACTTCCGTGATGATATAATCAAATTCAAGCAAGCCGAAAACGAATCACTACACGAAGCTTGGACTAGATTCAAGGACCTATTACTTAAATGTCCACACCATGGCATTCCATGGTGTATCCAAATAGAAGTGTTCTTTAAAGGATGCAACCCCAGCACAAGGCAAGTGTTGAATTCCTCAGCTGGAGGTTCCATGCTATCTAAGAGCTACAATGAAGCCTATGGGATTTTGGAGAAAATCTCAACATCACATTGTAGATGGTCAGACAATCCTGTAGAGCCAAGTAAGGCTCAAGACATGGACGCACTTAGTGCAATGAGTAGCCAAATCAACGCCCTGACCAATCTAGTAAAACAAATGGCTCAAACTAATCTCCAACAAAGTGTCAACACCGCAGCATCCGTTTCAACGAGCGCGGCAACTAACCAAGGTGAGGCACTAATCTGTGGATTCTGTGGGGAAGGGCACATGTATGATTTTTTCCCTGGGAATCCATCTTCGGTATGCTATGTTGGAAGTCAACAACAACCAAGGAACAACCCCTATTCTAACACCTGTAACCCAGGTTGGAGGAACCACCCAAATCTCTCTTGGGGTGGACAACAAAACACTAACCAAGCACAAAACCAACCAAGACCGAGTGGAACACCTGGTTTCACTCAACAAACTAACCAACCCATGTACCAAAAGCAATATAACCAACCACTAGGATCATCAGTATAGAATTTGCTTAAGGAATACATTGCAAAAAATGATGCAACCCTGCAAAGTCAGCAAGCCACCCTGAGGAGCTTAGAAAACCAAATAGGGCAGTTAGCAAACGAGCTGAAAAATAGGCCCAAAGGTAGACTGCCTGCAGACACTGAAATGCCAAGAAGGGAAGGCAAAGAACAAGTTCAAGCAATTGAACTTCGTAGTGGAAGATCGTTGGTGATCAACAACAGAGAAGCCCCAAAGCGAGTAGAGAATGAAGAGTCTAGTGCTCCACTGGATTCTCTGCCTAACCATGATCAATCACCACCAAGCACAACAAGGGTGAGGCTGGAACCTATCATTGAGGAACCAGAAGAAATCCTGAGGCCTCCACCTGTCATTAGGCGACCTGAATTGCCTACATATGTGCCACCACCTCCATTCCCTAGAAGGCTAAAGAAGAAACAAGAACAAGAAGTGCACTTTCATATGTTTTTAGAAATTTTAAAACAAGTGCATGTTAATATCCCATTTGTGGAAGTTTTGCAATCTATGCCTTCTTATGTTAAATTCTTGAAAGATATAATTACTAACAAAAAAGTTATTCGTGAATTTGAAACAGTGAATCTCACTGAGGAGTGCAGTGCCATACTCCAAAACAAACTGCCAAAGAAGGAGAAGGATCTTGGTTCCTTCACCTTACCAGTCGAATTAGGAGGCAAGCACGTGGGCAGAGCTCTGTGTGATCTGGGAGCCAGCATCAATCTCATGCCCTTGTCACTATTCCAACAGCTTGGAATAGGAGAAGCACGACCAACCACTGTCACCTTGCAACTTGCAGACAGATCCATCGCATACCCTGAGGGTAAGATTGAGGATATACTTGTCAAGGTTGACAAATTTATTTTTCTTGCAGACTTTATAATTCTGGACTATGAGGCAGACAAGGAGGTACCAATCCTCTTGGGCAGACCATTCTTAGCCACAGGTAGGGCTCTAATCGATGTCCAAAAAGGTGAGCTCACCATGAGAGTTCATGATGAAGAGGTTAAGTTCAGTGTATTTAAGGCTTTAAGGTACCCTTCTGACTCTGAATCCTGTGCAACTATAGATGTAGTAGATTCTTTAATGGAAGAAGAACTTGAGCATGAATTGTTAGAGAAGCATGCTACTAATTATGCACAAGTAGATGTAGAAAACTTAAATATTTCTGAGTTGATGGATGTGACTGTGGATAACTCTCAGCATGTATGTATGACTAATGAATTGTCTAAAAGAACCACAACTCCTTTGTTGCCATCAATTGTACAACCACCTCTCTTAGAACTTAAACCATTGCCTGTACACCTTAAGTATGCATATCTAGGAGGGAAAGATACCTTGCCTGTTATTATTTCGTCCAAACTAAATAAACAGCATGAAATTGCGTTAATATTGCTACTTAAGCAACATAAAAAAGCTATTGCATGGACGATTGCTGATATAAGAGGTATTAGTCCTTCCTACTGCATGCATAAGATATTGCTGGAAGAGGAACATACACCTAAGGTAGATCACCAACGTAGGTTGAACCCCTCCATGAAGGAGGTAGTTAAAAAGGAAATTATCAAATGGTTAGATGCAGGTGTAATTTTCCCCATAGCCAATAGTCAATGGGTTAGCCCTATTCAATGTGTACCTAAAAAGGGTGGTATGACTGTAATAGTGAATGAAAACAACGAACTAATACCAAGCAGAACTGTTACAGGATGGAGAGTCTGTATGGACTACAGAAAACTTAACAAAGAAACCAAAAAAGATCACTTTCCTTTAGCGTTTATAGATCAAATGTTAGATAGAATAGCTGGCCGAGCCTATTACTGCTTTTTGGATGGTTATTCAGGATATAACCAAATTACCATAGACCCTAAGGACCAGGAGAAAACAACTTTCACATGTCCCTTTGGAACGTTTGCTTTTCGCAGAATGTCATTTGGCCTATGCAATGCACCAACAACATTCCAAAGATCCATGTTGGCTATTTTCTCTGACTTAGATGAGTCCATGATAGAAATATTTATGGATGACTTCTCAGTCTTTGGTGATTCTTTTAATAACTGCTTAGAAAACTTAGGACAAGTCCTCGCTAGGTGTGAAGAGACCAACCTGGTCTTGAATTGGGAAAAATGCCACTTCATGGTGGAAGAAGGAATAGTCCTAGGACATAGAGTATCCAGAGCAGGAGTAGAGGTTGATAGGGCCAAAATAGAAATCATAGAGAAGCTAGTGGAACCTCAAAACGTCAAAGCTATAAGGAGTCCTAGGTCATGCAGGTTTTTATAGGAGATTCATAAAAAATTTCTCAAAGATCTCTAAACCCTTGTGTGAGCTTCTAGAGCTAAATAAACCTTTTGTCTTCTCAAAAGAATGTTTCTTAGCATGGACAACACTTAAAGAAGCCTTAGTCAAAGCACCAATTATAGTAGGCCCAAATTGGGATTTACCGTTTGAATTGATGTGTGATGCTAGTGACTATGCGATTGAGGCTATGCTAGGGCAAAAAATAGATAAACTAACACATCCTGTATATTATGCAAGTAAGACTTTAAATGAAGCACAATGTAATTACAGTACCACAGAGAAGGAAATGTTAGCTGTAGTGTTTGCATGTGAAAAGTTTAGGAATTACATTGTAGGTACTAAAACAATTGTTTACACTGATCACTCTGCAATAAAATATTTAATGAGGAAGGCTGATGCTAAACCACGCCTAATTAGATGGGTGTTATTATTGCAAGAGTTTGATTTAGACATTAGAGATAAAAAAAAGGATGCGAAAATGTAGTTGCTGACCATTTATCTAGATTGTGAAGTAATTGCGAAGTAATTGCTGAGCCAGCAATTTCTGATGCCTTTGTTGATGAGCATGTCTTTGTGTTAGCACATCGTGATAACGATGAGGAACCTTGGTTTGCGGATATTGCTAACTTCCTTGCCTCGCAGGTATTACCATCTTTCAGAGAGGGGCAAGAAAAGAAGAGGTTCCTACACGAAGCTAGGAAGTACATCTGGGACGATCCTACACTTTACAAGAGTTGTGCAGATGGATTGCTGAGGAAGTGTGTATCAGCTGCTGAGGCAAAGTCAGTATTGCAGCACTGTGATACATCTCCAAACGGTGGACATTTTGGTGGTCAAAAGACGACTGCAAAAGTGTTCCAAAGTGGCTACTACTGGCCCACAATATTCAAGGATGCACACGATCATGCACACAGCTGCAATGCGTGCCAACGCACAGGTAACCTTAGTAGGAAAGATGAGATGCCTCTCACATATATCTTAGAGTTGGAGCTCTTTGATGTATGGGGCATTGACTTCATGGGACCATTCCCTCCCTCTTCAGGTAACCTTTATGTACTAGTAGCTGTAGATTACATTTCTAAATGGGTAGAAACCATTGCATGTCCCTCAAATGATGCCAAGACAGTCATTAAATTTCTGAATAGGCATATTTTTACAAGATTTGGTACACCACGTGCAATAATAAGTGATGAAGGAACCCACTTTATAAATAAAGCTATGGAAAAAGTACTAGCTAAATATAATGTTAGACATAGAGTAGCAACTCCTTATCACCCACACTCAAATGGACAAGCTGAAATATCTAATAGGGAGATCAAGAGCATACTTGAAAAAGTTGTTAAACCTAATAGAAATGACTGGTCTTTTAAGTTAGAGGATGCACTTTGGGCGTATAGGAATGCATATAAAACACCCTTAGGTATGTCTCCTTATAGGCTAGTATATGGAAAAGCATGTCACTTACCTTTCGAATTAGAAATCAAAGCCTTTTGGGCCTTAAAAGAGCTGAATTATTGCGTGACCGATGCGGGAACATTGCGGTCTCTGCAATTACATGAGTTAGATGAACTAAGACATATGTCCTATGAAAATGCGAAAAATGTATAAAGAAAAGACTAAGATTTGGCATGATAGTAGACTTAGGATCAAGGACTTTAAGAAAGGCCAGCATGTTTTATTATTCAACTCACGATTACGATTATTTCCTGGCAAACTTAAGTCTAGATGGTCAGGTCCTTTTGTGATTACTAATGTCTTTGCTCATGGTGCTATTGAAATTCGAAACCTACACCAAGGGCAGCCGTTCATGGTAAATGGTGCGAGGTTGAAGCAGTATTATGAGGAAGGAGATGTGAAGACACTATCGGCCTTCCTTCTATCTGAAACCTAAGAGGCGAATCGAGAGAGGATGAGTGATCACTGTGCTCATCCGTCAGAGGGCTATGCCTTAAATTTTCTTTATTGTTTTTAGATTGCGTATCGTATGGTTATTTCTTGTTTTAATTAACTGTTTTTTTTTTAGGAGTATAATAATTGGAGATTTTAAGCGACAATGAGGGAGGTGAATCAAGAGGAGAAGATCCACGAAAAGATCTGGAGAAATCAAAGATTTGGTTGCTCAAATCTTGCAACCCAAATCAAGAAAAATCCTAACGGTTATATTGAAGATACTGAATAATTGCTGAAAAATTGCGGAGTCCGCAACAAAAAGAGCCGTTGGAGATACTTGAGTATAAGTAGCCGGCATTGGGGATCTCTGTCCTCTACGATTTCTCAAACCGTTGGAACTCCATAACTCAGACTTCTCTTTCCTCTGCAACTCCCACACTCAGATCTTCCAAGAAGCAGCAATGGTGACCACACGATCAGACCGATCCACGCCCAAGAAAGCGTCACCTGACGCAGAAGAGACTGTGAGGGAGGCGTTGCTTTCCATGGAAAACGCCGATGCTGCGCAACCCTCGAGACCCCCAAAGCTGCCGGTGAGGAGAAGGAAATGGAAGGTGGCGACGGAGGTAGCTGCTGACCCCTCTGATCCGACGAAGACCCCAAAGAAGAAGAAGTGGAAAGTCGCAGTGTCTGATTCGCCGATCAAAGAGAAGAAGATCCCGAGCGAGGAAAGCCTCGACAGTGGCCGGCCGTCATTTGAGACGGCCGTCTAGAGCCCTGAATCTCCTAAGCATACGCCGGAGCCTGAAAATCCTTCTGAAGAGCGCCAAGATTCGGTGCCAATCGACGATCCGGCTGAGGAAGACGAGGTGTTTTTCCCCTTAAGGGATGTCAATCTTGACAGCCCTATGGAGGGGGAAAGCAGGGACTCAATGGAAGAGACGCTGGGTGAATGTCTCCAGCACATGACCACCAAGGCGCGGCTCAAGAAGAAGGCCCCCGTGATTGTAAAGGCCAAGCGGCCAAAGGCTTCCAAACGATCCAAAAGGAAGAGGGTTGAAGTTGAGCCCTCTTTGAAGAAGATGAAGACTGAGGCCTTTGAGTCGGTCAAAGAAAAGGAAAAGGGAAAGAAGAAGATGTATCCGGAAGAGGAACCTCGAGTTGCGAGGTATGTCTCCAAGGAGGCAGAGGCCAAAGGCCTCGAACTGATGAAGAGAGAACTCCTCCACGAGCGAGGATTTCTTGATGCCCTTGCGGACCTGCCGCAATTCTTGCGCACAGGGATCATTAACCATGGATGGGCAGAGCTCTGCAGACCTCCAATTCCAGCCTACCCGGACATGGTGTACGACTTCTACGCCAACCTCACGCATCCTGAAGATTGTCTGTCAATGGTGAGCGGGATAGAGGTTGATTTTTCAGCCAAAGCCATCAACGAAGCTTATGCTCTCAAGGGGCATAAGTACTCTGATTACGCACGAATAATTGAATCACCCTCCGAGGCAGTCCTGGAGGAAGCCCTAAATATAATAGGAAAACCTGAGGCGGCTTGGACAGTCTCAAGGAATGGGAAGCACACATTGATGAGTGCGACCCTTAGAGACAAAGCATCAGTCTGGTTCTTCTTTGTTCGCAGACGAATCTCCCCGGTGACACATGAAACGACCATCAACCAGGGAAGATCACTACTGCTCTGTACCATCATGAGAGGACTCACCATCGATGTGGGTGAAATCATTGCCGACTCCATCACCGAGTGCTCCAAAAAAGGTAAGGGTCAGCTCTTTTTCCCAAATACAATTACTAAGCTGTGTTTGCGCGCAGGTGTACCGATTAGGACGGGAGAGAGGCAATTGGCATACACTGGACATCTGGAGCTGCCCACGATCTTGAGGATGAGACGGAGGGGCAATATGAAGTTCGAGCTGGATGGTCTGGCTGCTGCACAGTCACTCTCCATGGCCTGTCTGATGGATTTGCAACACAAGTTAGCCCAATGGGCTGAGTATTCGCAATCCAGGGACCGAGAGCTGGCTGAGCACCTGAGATGCACATTCCCCACCTTCCCTGCTGGTCTGTTGAGCCCCTGGGTGCCTCCAAAAGAAAGGAGAGAAGACGACAAGAATGATTGAATGCCAGCTTGACGGCATTCGAGGGAGTATTTCTGATCCCTCTCAAGAAAACAAAAAAATAAAATAAAAAATCTGCTTTTCTGTGAACTGTTACCCCCCTTTTTAATCAATTATGTGATCTGCTGAGAATTGTTAATTTGTTTGTGTAGAGTAGTTTAGTTTATTTTGATGTCATCTGAGTAGGTAGCTTAAATAGTTTTTCTGGTTTATGTAGTTTCTATGATTGAATTTTCCATGCTAGGAGCCTTGATCACGGTTAAATTTGCTCTGCTGAAAGATTGCGAAATCCTTGCGGTGTCCGCAATTTTTTGTTAGTTTCCGCATACTGGTAGATGATTTTCTGATAGGCTGTCTGTTTTTAATTCTCAATATTTTGCTGCATTGCTGAGGTCCATAGGTAGTCTGTCTATTGAGCATGCTGGATGAGTGTCTAGTACACCCTTGTTAGTTTAAACTTAGCTTCATATATTGTTGAGCATGTACCTCTGTCAGACCTTACCTTATTGTTTTTAAGAAATTCTGCTTATGAGTTATCTATGCTACGAAGGTCATTCTATACCTAGGAATTTTAAGTTCTACTTGTTTTTTCCTTAGACTAGATGCTTCTAAGACAAGTTTGGGGGTGTGCCACCTCAGACTCTCATTCGGGACAATGAGAAGATAAGTTTGGGGGAGGCAGCCTCTAGGCCTAGGAACATTCCTCTCTCCCTCTTGAAAAACATAAGCATTCTTCTTCTCTTTGAAAAAAAAAATGTAAAAGAAAGAAACCGAAAAATAAAAGGTAGTGTCTCTCTAAAGGATGCTGAGTAATCAGGGCCATTTGTGTAACCCACAAGTGGCACTGCATCAAAAGGAAAACCAGAAGGAGAGACTCTACCAGAAAAGAAAAAGAAAAAGAGAAAAATAAAACCAAGGAAGAAGAATGTATGCCTACAAGTTATGGCCTATGTGCTTAGGTGTCCTGTGTAATTGAACTTTGATCCTTAGTTTGCTAAGCACATGGCTGTAGTTTGGAGGTTTGTCAAGGGAGATGAGTGTCGATCCAACTCAGTGATGCCAAGGCTTAGTTGTTCTATGGACTGTACTCTGATTCTCGTATGTGCTAAGCTTGGCATGACTGTAAGGATTCCTAGGTAGCTCAATAATAAATACCTTAGAAGCATGTACTGAGTCTGAGCTAAAACTAGGTAGAATTTGAAAACTTGGGGATAGCTGCACAATGAACCTAATGACATAGGCAGATAAACCATTTGTGAGGAAATTTGTAAAGACAAAAGGTTTTAAAAGGCAAGAGAAACCAGAATAAGCAGAATGTGAAGTTAGTTTGAACTTAGGAGAGTGTCACAGGACAGTAATGCCTTGGATAGTAAGCCTAGGGAAGTCAACAATGTCAGTAGATAGAGTTTAAAAGACAAGAATAAGCAGCCTAAGTAAGCCTTTATATTGCTCGAGGACGAGCAATAACTTAAGTTTGGGGGTGTGTTACCTCTCCAAAAGTACATAATTTAGGGACTTATTTACCATGGAATCGTGTAATCTCTTAAGCATTTTTGTTAGAATTTAGTTTAATACGTGCTTAAATATGAGAATTCAAGGAATGAAGCTAAAATAGGACTTATTTGTAAAAGGAACAAAAAAGAATAAAAAACGATGCTAAAAGAGTTAAAATGTTCATTGCAGGAGAATTGCTGAAACATTGTTGTCTCTGCAATAAACATTGCGGTCACAACAAGGAATCCGCAATGTCGAAGCTGCTGCTGCTGACTTTTTCCAGCCGTCAGTCGTCTTTGTTGCAATCTTTCAGCCGCCTAAGCCTTCCCCTGCTGCCACGTGGAGGTTTGTCGTTCAGAATGGACGGTTCTCCATGACTGAAGGTACCTGCAAAAAGCTATAAAAGAAGGTAAAGGGTGAAGGAGAACAATAGCTCGGAAGCGTAGAGTTCCCCGTCTCAACGCAGTCTACATATCCATTTCCGTATCCCGTTTGTTGGAGCGAAGAAATCAGCCCTTGGTGCCGATAATTCGAGAGGAAGAAGAGAAGATCTTTTTCTCTTCTTATTGAATTCATCCCCAAGAAACGCTAATCTTCCCCTTCATCCGAGGTGTTTGCGACGAGGAGATCCGCGCACACTTTAATCAGCTTTCTTTACTGATTTCTGTCCTTTGCTTCTGTTGCTACAACGTGTTGATTCGTCTTTCATTTGTTCAGTTCTTTACTGTTTTACATACTGTCGCACATTGAGCTTTGAACCTTACTTTATATAGTAATCGTTTAAATCTTTGCAAGCCTTCATCTTGCCATCTGTTTTTCCCTTGCTTCCATTTAAGTACTTTAAAAGCATGCTTAATCAATCTAGTCTTTCCATTCCCCCATCAATCATGAGTAACTAATCACACAAGGGTCTGCTAAAGATGAATCTATAGGTTAGAAATACGAAAGTTCAGCATGTAGGATAGTTTCGAATGCATTGAATGTATGTGTACTTCATCCCATGGGCAATTTCGACCGACCATCCATTTTGTCTAAAGAACTTCTAACCTCCGGAAGGAGTAAGAGTTCAGATTCGTCCATTCATGCTAGCCTTTCATGGTAGCCAGAAAATGACCTAGGAATAGGCGTTTTCCTAGCACGATTCATTAACTTGTTTGTATAAATAGATGCTTAAGTCTTACTTGGATATGAGTGAACTAAAGGATCTAATGCATGTAATCGAGAGATGCATGAGCCTGAGTTAAATTGATGCATGATAAGCTAAGCTACTGCTGAATAATCGTATGTAAAAGCATATAGAGGAGTCTTAAGTCGACCTTGTTTCCTTATCTCACCCTTAAATCGTTGTTAATTTAATTGCTAGATAATTGTTGTCTCCGCAATTCTATAACTCTGTTTTTGCCTTAGCCGTTTTTCTCGTATTTTACTTTTGCGATTTAATTGCTAGAACATTGCTAACTCTGCAATTCTTCTTGCTATACTTAATAGTTTAATCACATTATTTGCTTTCGTTTATGCTTGCATCTGTCTTACATTCTGTGTTAATTTGGTACATCAACCTCAAATCCACCCAATATTAGTGACCCTCTCTAATTTAACACCTCACTTCGTTAGTAACTAATAATAAATCTCTGTGGGAAAACGAATGAAAAAATACTTATCACTTGTTGCAGACCATGTATGCTTGCATGTTCTGAGTGCTCTCGCATTACATTTTATTTACACACTGAGCAAACAGACATAAAACCCAACAAACTCTCATTTGGACTAAAACTCCTGTGGTAACAAATATATATCCATATATATACATAATGTTGAGTTTTTCAGAAAGAGAAATAAATACAATAAACTAGGGCATCACATACCCATAGTTTTCTCCCACTTGCCCTATATTATACATCCTGTAGTCCTAGTCTCACTAGGTGACCCTCAAACACTTTAGCCGTGAGTGTCTTTGTAAATGGATCAGCAATGTTGTCCTCAAAGGCTATTTGTTTCACAATAACATCTCCTCGTTGGACGATCTCTCGAATGAGATGATATTTTCGCTCAATATGTTTCTCGCGTTTATGGCTCCTTAGCTCTTTTGAATTTGCAACTGCTCTACTGTTATCACAAAAGAGGGTGATAGGCAGTTGCAAATTCGGAACCACTTCCAAATCGTTCAAAAACTTTATGAGCCATACAACTTCTTTTGCTGCTTCACAGGCAGCTACGTATTATGCTTCCATAGTGGAGTCAGCAACACAACTTTGCTTGATACTCCGTCATACTACAACTCCTCCATTCAGAGTGAACACTAATCATGATGTGGATTTTCTCGAATCTCTATTCGACTGGAAATCAGAATCAGTGTATCCTGTAAGAATCAGATCCTTACATTTATACACGAGCATGAAATCCCTCGTTCTCCTAAGATACTTGAGGATATTCTTAACGGTTGTCCAATGTATAAGTCCAGGATTGGACTGAAACCTGCTGACAACACCTACTGCATAGCATATATCAGGTCGTGTACACAACATAACATACATCAGACTTCCAACTGCCGATGCATTAGGAATGCGTCTCATATCCTCAACTTCTTGAGGTGTCTTAGGACAATGTTCCTTCGACAAGTGAATTCCATGCCTGAAGGGTAGCAAACCCCTCTTGGAATTATGCATCTTATATCTTGACAACATCTTGTCAATATAGGATGTTTGAGACATTTCTAATGTTCTACTCTTGCGGTTTTGAACTATTTGGATCCCAAGAATATATTGAGCTTTTCCCAAATGTTTCATTTGGAATTGAGTTGCTAGCCATTTCTTGACGTCAGTTAGGCATACATCATTCCCAATGAGTAAGATATCATCGACATATAACACGAGGAATGCTACAGATGTTTTGACAATCTTCTTGTAAACACAAGGTTCGTCAATATTTTGTTCAAAACCATAAGATTTGATCGCAGTATCAAACCTTATATTTCAGCATCTAGATGCTTGTTTCAACCCATAAATGGATCGTTTAAGCTTACAAACTTTTTGTTCTTGATGCTGTATTATAAACCCCTCTGGTTGAGACATATAGATACTCTCTTCAAGATTGTCATTCAGAAAGCCTTCTTCATAGTCTACCCCCTCTCTCTGGGTATAACCCTTTGTCACTAATCGAGCTTTAAAGGTATGTACCTTACCAGGGTCTCATTTCCTTTTGTAGATCCATTTACAACCAATGGGTTTTACCCCATCTGGTTGATCTACAAGTTCCCAAACCGAATTGAAGTACATCGACTCCATTATTTCGAGGTTCATGGCTTTGATCCATTGATCTTTGTCAACATCATTCATTGCCTGTTTACAGGTCAATAGATCCTTTATTCCATCATCTGGTATGATGATTTGAGTTTCTACTAAATCCATGTAACGGTCAGGTTGTTGCACAACGCTCCCACTACGTCGAGGCACTCTAAACTCTTGAGATGGATGTGTGACCGAGGCTTTCGAAGCCTCTCAAATTTGATATTTATAAACACTGGCCTATATTACCTAATTTATAGATAATGGAAGTCAGTGTCGATCCACAGGGAAATTAACTAGCTTAATCCAAATTATAATTTTAGTTGTTGAATTGTAAAACAAGATGCTAACGGGAGTTTTGAGAGTTTGAAAATAAAAAACATGCAAGGTAAAGAAAGACTAAAGTAAAAATTGGATATGCGGGAGAAACGGTGAAAAGTGAGAAGACGAGCACACTCAATCTAAAGGGTCAGGATTAACAATTGTTATTCGATTCGGATCATAGACATACACAAGAGACTTAGCTAATTCGATAACAATCACGCAACTAACATGCTCTAATCAGTAACATGCAACCCAAATGATTAAAGAAGAGTAGACCGCTCTAAATTAAGCTTCGCTACTAACCTAGTTGGGGGCAATCGCTCTCCCAAACTGAATTAATAGCGAGCGACGGGAGCGTTGCGACAAGTAAACTGCAGAAACCTCTAACATCGGACTCAATTTTTCTTTCCTCTATAGTCTATCGTGCAAGCAGAATGAGTATGGCCATACCCAATTGGGAAAAATTAAACTACTGTTACTTTAACCACGAGAGGCAATCACATCGTGATTTCTAACTAATCCAACATGCAAGAAATTCAATGGGTGTCAATCAAAGAACAAAGAGATGCTGGAAATTATGCTCAAGAGTAAAAATGAATGCTAAACTTAGCTAAACATACATTAAATGGTTCAAGTCTCTCCAAATCGCAATACAATGTTTAACCCATTACCCAAAGATCGAATGTTACCTTTTAATTACCCATGGGAGAGGAAAACTGCAAAAAATCCATGGCTAGCTTCAAGGTTCTCATCAATGGAGGTTACAAGGTCTAAAAAATGGCTAAAAACTTAGAGAAATCGAAAAGGGGAAGAAGAAGAAGATGGGAGATAACCTAAATTCGGAAAAGATATACTTATACCCAAAATTTGCGCCAGGCCAGCGCCTAGGCGCCATAAGTGAGCGCCAAGGCGCTGCGCACAGGGCAACCGAAGGACGCGCGTGCATCGCGAAAACGCCTAGGCGTTGTGCTCTCGGGTCTGGAACAATGATGGGCGCCTAGGCGCTGTGCGCCAGCGCTCGGGCGTTGGGCACTGGGGTCTGGGAGGTTCTCGGGTCTAGGACATCGATGGGCGCCTAGGCGCTGCGGGCGAGCGCCTAGGCGCTATGCTTGCTGTCTTGGGACTTCGATGAGCACCTATGCGCTGCGGGCTAGCGCCTAGGCGCTATGCCTTCTGCCTTGATGCTCCGAGCTAGCGCCTAGGCGCTGCGAGCTAGCGCCTAGGCGCCATGCTCTCGGGTTAGGCTTTCAAAACTCCAACTCTTTCACCTCAAGGGTCCCCTTAGCACTCTTCTTGACCCGGTACTTTCCGAAGCTCCTAAAATGCCTGATTTAGCTCCGAAACTTGCAAATGGACTTCTCGAGCTCCCTACCGCGAGACTCCTATAAAAAGGGCAATTAACGATTATTAAGCACGGTAATTAGCTGATAATAGAGACTTATAAGTAGCTCTATTTTACAGCTATTAATGTGAGTAATCAGAAGTATTAGCTCCATCAACAACTCTTGTTGAGGGACCAATCTCATCAACAACTCTTGTTGATTTATCTGTAGCTTCTTTAGAAATTTCACGCAATACTAGTTTGCTGCGAGGTTGATGATCTCTCATGTGATCTTCTTCGAGAAAAGTAGCATTTGTCGATACAAATACTTTATTTTCTTCTGGATCGAAAAAGTAACCAGCTTTCAATTCTTTTGGGTAGCCTTTGAATAAACATACTTTTGAACGACATTATAATTTCTTAAGGTTTTGCACCAACACATGTGTTGGGCATCCCCAGATCCTAAAGTGACGTAAACTAGTTTTACGCCCTCTCCATAACTCATAAGGTGTTCCAGTAACACTTTTAGAGGGAACATTGTTCAAAATGTAGGCAGCAATCTCTACTACATATCCCCAAAACGAATCAGGCAAATGAGCATAGCTCATCATCGATCGAACCATGTCTAACAAGGTTTTGTTTCTTCTCTCCAATACACCGTTTTGCTGAGGCGTACTAGGTGCAGAGAGTTGTGACTGGATTCCATGCTCTATCAAATAGTCCTGGAATCTCAGGTCCATGTACTCTCCACCTCGATCTGATCAAAGTGTCTTAATTGTTTTACCTAATAAGTTCTCAACTTCAGCCTTATACTCTTCGAACTTTTCAAGAGCTTCGGACTTATGATGCATTAGGTAAACATAATCCTACCTTGAATAATCGTCTATAAAGCTGATGAAATATTCATATCCTCCTCGTGCTTTAACATTCATTGGTCCACAGAGGTTCGAATGCACGAGTTCTAAGGATTCTTTGGCTCTAATACCTTTTCTAGTAAAAGATCTTTTCGTCATTTTTCCCTCAAGACAAGACTCACATGTTGGTAAATAGTTGTCTTCTAACTGGCTTATATGACAATTCTTAACCAATCTCTCAATCCTATTGAGATTAATGTGGCCAAGTATTAAGTGTCAAAGATATATACTTGAAGAAACGTTTTGCCTTTTGTTTCGCGTCTCATCCGTTTTAAACATCTCGATATTTAAAACAGCTTTCACTATGGTCGGTTTTAACTTATATAAGTTGTTTTCTAGTTTTGCAGAACAAATAGGAATACATCTTTTGTTAATGAACACTTCATTAATTTTAAAAGATACTTTATACAATTGCTCTAACAAACGAGAGCTAGATACAAGATTCATGTTCATTCCAGGAACAAGATACACATTATCTAATATAATTAATCTATCTCCAAAAAACAACTTCAAATCTCCCACTGATTTTGTTGAGACAACCTCTCCTGTTCCAACCCTGAGAGTTATCTCGCCTTCCGCAAGTGTTCTCCAAGAACTAGTTTCCTGAAAAGAAGAACAAATATCATTAGTGGCCCCTGAATCGAGTATCTAGGAAGACACATCACTCTCCACTAAACATGTTTCAACATCTAGTAAATCATATTTCCTTTGTTTCGCCTTTTCGACTTTCTTCTCTGCAAGGTACTTTGGGCAGTTTCTTTTCCAATGCCCATTCTCGTTGCAGTGGAAACATTTTCCTTTATCTGCAACTTGAACCTTGCCTTTGCGGTCAGTAGGAGTTTTACTTTTCCCCTTCCCTTTCTTTTTCATCGAAATACTCTTATTTTTGGAAGAAGGAGGGCTAAACTTCGTCCTAGAGGATCCTTTATATAACCTTTTAGTGGTAGCAATGTTTGCCTCCACTTCATGTCCCTTAGTTTTCAGGAGGGACTGATAAGTCTGAAGCTCATTCTGAAGAGTAGTCAAGTTATATTCAATTTTATTCATTGTGCGAAACTGTAGGAAGCTCTTCAGAAGAGACTCCAGAATAAAACTCACCTGACTTTTCTCATCTATGACAGCTTCGTTTGCTTCTGCCACATTAAAATGAACCATCATGTCCAGGACATGTTTTCTAACATAGGTCCCTTCTCTCATACGGCAGTTATAAACGTACTTGATGGCCTAAGGGAGAAGGGCGACTATCCAAACATCCCCTTCAGAGATTCCATAATCTCTTTGGCAACACTCATACCATCGTGTTTCTTAGCCAATACATCAAATATGTTGGCTAGAATGTAGACGCGGACTTTATCATTTGCCCTTGTCCACCTATCATATGCATCCCGAACATTTTGGTTTGCATTTGAGCTGAGGTTTGGAGGACATTCTTCAGTTAAAACGAACCTTAGATCATCAATTACCAGTATTGTGTTTAAATTTGATTTCCACGTTGCGTAATTATCCCCATTAAGTTTCTTAGAAGCTAGTAATTGTACTATCGAGTTGGTCATGCTGAAAAAAGTAAACATATCGTATTTAGTGAATTTGTTATTAACCCTTTTATATTATCCAATCAAGTTTAGCAAAAGTAATAATGTACATAATTCTATTTATGCAATAAAGAGTTATTGAGGTTTATTCAGTAAAGTTGTTATTGAATATAGTGAAACGTGTTTGTATTAACCTATACCAATAACAAACACCCATGACGGAGTATGAGTACATGGACTTCATGTATGACATGAATGTGGACCAAGTTCAAGTATACAGCCAAAACGGTATATAGTATATGGATAAGGTTGGGTACCTTATCCTGGTAACACTATTGGATGCGACTCGTTTTGTATTGTACAAAATGATGTGATTTGAATCATTTCACATAGAGATGTGCGAATGAGGGCGTCCTGTGCAATGCGTTTGCATAAGACTGAACCACGAAATAAGTCGCTCTCTCTTTATAACACCGTTTACTGAAGAGACAGATTTTTTCTTATGATGACCTAGGTAACTCGATCTTAATCCTGAGCTCGCTATGAACTCTTGTTTATTCGAGAGTATCCTTTGACTCGCACGGGTGAGAGTGGCCAGATCTCCAACTCAATAAGCCTACCATCTTGGGGATAAACTCGAATATGTAGCTGGGGACATAGTACAGCAAGACGGAATTCACTCCTACCCGCCGATAAGGGATAGTAGAGAAGTTGTTCCATTAATAGCTGACTCTAGGTCTTGAACAAGGGCCCACCATCTCCTTGGCCAGAGAGGGATCTGATCTGCTGGTTGGACTACAGATCAATTGTTCATTAGAGGTGTCAGTGGTACTTAAAGAACAAGATGTAATACAGGGGTTAAACGGTATAAATGACCCGCTGTGATTACGAACGACCTGTGAAGGATCGACTCGCCTATGATGGTTATATCAAGAGGACATAATATATTTATAGTGAGGAGAGTACAACCCTTGGACTTTAGTGGAGTCTCCGGGGGTTAACGAATGTTGATTGGTTCGGTTAAAAGAGTTTAAACCGGATAATCTCGTATCGTTGGAGCTCATGATCTGTAGGTCCTTTAGGTTCTCCTGGCTAGCTCAGATAACGTCGTGCAACAATATAAGAGAAAAGAAAAATAATTTGAATTTGTTCAAATTCGGTTTTTTGGAAGAATGATGGACATATTTAAATATGATTTAAATATGGAAATGGTCTAAAACATGAATAGGATTCATGTGCAAAAAGTCAGTTTTCGGAAAATCGGGTTTAGCCATATTATTTAATTAATATTTGATATTGAATTAAATAATATTAATTAATATATATATATATATATATATATATATATATATATATATACATATATATATATATATATATATATATATGTATGTATGTATATATGTCTTACATGCATTATGCATGTAAGACACATGTAGTTTATATATATGTTAGTGGGAATGGAGGTTGTTAATTAAGAAAAGTTTTACAAAAAACTCAGATTGAGTTTTAGCTTCGACATTTTTTTTGTTTTGAACTTTTGAAGTTCAAAAACTATTTTGAGTTCTTAATTAACTTAAGCCTTCACAGACCATTTCCCATTTCGTCTTCCTTTCTTTTCCTTTCTTCTTCTCTTGTAGCGGAGTCTCACCACTCTGTTGCTCGGCCCGAGGATAGCGGGACTACCGGAGATGGTTCTCGAAGCGTTCGTGAGAAGAACCGAAGATTTCATGAGGAGAAACGAGCGGCGGAATTGAAGAATTTGAACTACAAGGGTATGCATTTCTTAATTCTTTTTCCGTTATTTTGAGCATATTTTCTATTCCGTTAAATTGATGAAATTAGAGTATCAACGATCCAAAATCGTTTTCGCAACGTTATACGCTCCATCAATAGGTTGGCTAAGTACAGTTTAATTTTTGAAATGTTCTCTTTTGTGCATGCAATCGTCTGTTCTCCTTTGTTGCAAATGCCTTCTTTTCATAAGCGTTGAGGTTAGAGTCGTTAGCATGCAATTTCATTCTTTTGAGATAATTCAGAGTTTGTCTTGCTCGAGGACTAGCAAGATTTAGGTTGGGGGTATTTTGATAGCTCTCAAATGGAGCTATTATTTACTCCTTAATATTAGCTAATTACCGTGCTTAATGTTGATAAATTGGCTTCATTGTAGGTGGTTCACGGTAAAAAGCTCGAGAAGTCCAAGGACGCGTTTCGGTGCTAACAAGATCATTTTAAGGCTTCAGGAGTGTACCGGGCGAAGAAGAGAAACAAAAGTTACATTTGGCACCAGAGGTCCCGCATCTCGATGCTGAAAAGAGCGTCTCGACGCTGCAAACCCGAGAGCAAATTCAGTGACAACGTCGTAATGTTGTCCCTAGCGTCGCAACGCTCCGAAGACGCGCACTGATATTTTCGTCCGTAGCGTCGAGACGTTGCCTGTAGCGTCGAGACGCTACTCTGTAGTATAAATTCATAAGTTCTGAATTTTTTAGGGCATTCTATCATTCTTCCTCATTCCCCTTTTCCCCAATTCCGATTTTGGGAGCAAAAACTCAATTTTCCCTCTACTTTGTTGTATTGAAGTTTAATCCTTGGGTGTTTTGTCTTGATTTTCATCACGAGCAACTAAGGTAAGTGCTCTAATTTAAGGTTAGGTATTAAACCTTTGATGCAATTAGTGAGGGTTCGTGCTTAATTTATAATTTAGCATGTTGTTAGCTCAATGCATTTTATTCCCATGATTGTATCCAATTAGCATGTGTAATCAATTAGGATTGATGCCCTAGTTTTTATGCATGTTAGAATGTTAAAGATTAGGACTTATGATTGCCTTAATCGCCAAGTAACAAGGGTCTAAGCATGGCTAAGTAACTCGAGCCTATGTGACAGGTGGGGGTATGAGTTGGTTATTGTTTTCATGATAGACTTTGGGTAAGGGACAAATCAGATTAGTCTACTCAGTAATTTGTCGCAGTGTTCCCGTCACTGGCTTTTAATTAATTTAAGATTGACCACCTTGAGTTAGTTATTGGTCATGTTTAATTAGAATTACACTTTTCTAATTAATTCATTGATTGTTTCTTCCGGAATATGGTCAAGCAAATTGTATGCATGACCATCTTATCTAAGTCGCATCAAAGTAAATCTCGATCCCTTAAATGAGAAGCACATGTTACATTTTAATTTTCAGTTATTTAATTTCCCGTTAGTTATTTTTCTGCATTTTTTAATTTTAGTTTAGTTTTCTTTAACCAATCCCCTGTTTACTTTTGAGTTTTAATTAAAACAACTAGAAATTAATTAGGCCAAGTTAAATCGAGGTTCCCTGAAGATAGACCTGCTATCTACAAGTTAGAGAAGCATAGACAGCTTATAATATTAATTTGGTAGGCCTCGACAACTTGTTCACCACATTGCTTTTAGTATCAAATAAACTAAAAGATCGGTTATAGTAACGTTTCTCTATTAGGTCTAAAATTTGGGGACGTTACATTACATATTACACCTTAAGTATCACAGATTCTCTAATGAACAACTTGTTTATGATCCAACCATAAACCAAGTCCCTCTCGGGCCAGTGAGAGGGTGGGGCCCCATTGTTCTGAAGGAGTGCATATCACAACAGTGGAATCAATTTGGATCAAAAGCACTCTAATTTCATCAATTTAGCCATACAAAAAGCATGCTCAAAGCTGGAAAATTGCAAAGAAGTATGGACACATACCTTTGTTGCTCAAATTCTCCAGACTCGTTGCTTGTTTCTCCACACGAACACTTCGTGGACCACCTCTAGTGTCTTCCCTGTTATCCTCAGGCCTTGGAACAGGTTTTGGGACCCTTTTTTTAGAGAAGAGAGAGAGGTCAAAGAGAGAAAGTTTTTTTTAAAAAACTTCCAACCACCTTCAACAACCTCAAACCCTTTGTGTTTCATTCCATTTAAAGGCATTGGTGGTAGAACTTTTGAATGTTCTCCAATTTTTGGGTTGTCGAGACCCACCAAAATGAAATTTATAAATCCGAACTCGCTAAGCTTTGCAGCTAGTGGAAACGGAGTCGATCCTCAGGGAGCGTGTCAAGATGAAATCAATATTTGGATTAAATTGTGGTTTGTTCGAATTAAAAGTAACCAAAAAGGTGGTTTGATCATGCAAATAGAAGAATAAAGTGCGCTAACGGAAAAATAAACCAACAAGTCAAACGTGATGGATTTGGGGAATTCAGGATTTTCTAAGCTTTTGTAAACACTATCATTGAACTCTATAAACATGGTCACGAATAAACTGAGTACATAAACGGTTACCCGGCAACCCTGAAGTAACTGACCACATGGAAATTAGTCAGCGTTGTCAATTCTAACTAAACAATGCTACTAATTAACTCAGATTGATCAGTTCTCAATTAACTAAACCAGTAACTAGCATTTTATGACGAACATTCAATTGGAAATTCTAAGTGCATAACGATTGCCCGACAACCCTGAAGCAATCAATCACATGGAAATTCTAATTTGATACTTCGATTTATTTTACTTCTCTGTGTTACAAAGGCGACTAGGAGAGGCCAACACTTCACTAATTTATAACGGTAGAACATGCTAGAAGTCAAGAACGTCACTCTCATCATTCAAGCACACTCATTTAATTAAGCAAGAAGACGTAAATACTACAATTCATTCGGACCAAGACAGATTCATAAGCACAAAATCTCAAAATTATTACAAAGCCTAACAAATCCTTACTCAAAATCCCCAAATCAATCACTTACCTTATGGCCTTGGAAGAAATCCAAGCTTCCATGGAAGCTAATGGGTTCATACAAGTTGAGAAGGATGAAAAAGGAACTCCAAGGTGAGCTCGAATGGCAGAAATTCCGTAAAACCGAGAGAGAATGGCGAAGAAGATGATCTAAAATCGGTAAAAAATGGTTTTATACCCGTCGTAGCGTCGAGACGCTACAGCCCAGCATCGAGATGCTACGGACGGAAAATTCTTGCGCGCGCCTCTTCGGAGCATTGAGACGCTTCGGGACAGCGTCTCAACGCCAGCGCTCGACGTTTGCTCCAGAGTTTGAGCAAAACAAATTGTCTTTCCTTCTTCTTTTTGGCAATTTCTCCTCTTCTTGAGCTCCTTCAATCCGATGCGTCCACGAAACTTTAAAATGACTTCTTTAGCCCCGAAACACGTCTAACGGACTCCATGAGCTTTTCACCGTGAATCACCTAAACTCAAGGTAAATTAACACATTTAAACACGGTATTAGCTAGAATTAGGGAGTGAAACATAGCTCCAAAATAGAGCTATCAAACACCCCCAACCTAAATCTTGCTAGTCCTCGAGCAAGGTAAACTTCGAATTCAACTCTAAGGACTATGCATGCATGCTTCTAATTGAAACCTCGATGCTTTTAAAAATCGAGACATTTACATACTCAAGAAAGCAATTGGGCGCATGCACTTAATTAAGAACAAATCAAAAATTAACTATTGCTCCCCTACGTGTGTGTGTGTGATAGCCAACCTATCTTAAACCATGCAAGCTCGGAAAAACCACATGCAACACTTCATCCCGTTTTCTCCCTACTTATAGCATTAAAGAACAGACTATAGCTTTTCACATCAGAGAAAGCAACAAATTAAGAGGCCTAAAACAATTTTCTCTTTCTTTTTCTTTTGAGTACTTTGTACTATTCTTTTTGGTTCTTTGAACTCAACACTTTATTTTCTTTTTCTTCTCCGAGAAGTCTAACATGTCAAGTTTGGGCCTAAGCTTCACATTTTTAAGGACTAACGCTCACTTCTTTAGCGCGCACTTAAGAAGGAGGAGCGCTTCAGGAGGATTTTCTAAACAACATGCTTTTTGCTTTTTGCTTTTTTTTTATTATTATTTTAAGCTAAATAGCTTTGCTAACTCGATTAACCTATTACAAACTCCCATGCAACAAGTTTTCCCTAAGGGTGCCTTTCGGGGTGACACAAAAAGAATTCATGCAACATGCGGTCAATCTAAGCCTACAGTGTCTAAGAAAAGTTGCTAAGGGCTCGATGGGTGCAACAGAAAAAATTTTAATTTTTTGAAATGGATCTAATCAGTGGAAACTACTTCATGTTAATCTAGATATGCAAATACGAAGATTCTAAAAATATTTCCTAGATTATCATTATCAGAAAGCCTGCAAACAGAGTCCCAAGCACTTCAAATTCAAAATTTACTCCTGCTCAACAACTGCACATGAAATCCAGACAACACTCCACAAAATCCACCCCTAACCTTAGAAGAAAGCATTGTCCCCAATGCTTCTACCATCATATATGCAACCATGCGCAAAATTAAAAGGGAAAAACGAAACTTCCCTGATCTTGGCGAGGTTAGCGAAGGACGAGAGGCGGCGTTTTTCCAATTAAGGCCAATTTGCTCAACTCTTCTCTTCAACTCCTAAAAAAAACAGCAAAGAAAACACAAACAAACTAAATTAAACTATTAAACTAACAAAAAGAAATTAAACTAAAAACAGAATAACATTTGAACACTCGGGTGCCTCCGAGAAGCGCAGAATTTTTAAAGTCGTTTGCTCGACTGAATTCTCCCTCTCGAATCAATCGTAGTCCGATAGCGCGGAAGATGTTCCAACCATTTCTCCGTCCGCAATGGACCTACAAACATTCAGCAAACAAATTTTTCTCTTTCATGCCTCTTGCACGTGAACATCATCATAAACAGGTAAACAACAAACAGAACAATCAACAATCAAATTCTCATTTTTCACTGAAAAATTAGAACTATCCCTCAAGCTCGAGGTCAAATTCAGATCTTTCATTCAGTCAACAAATTTTATATTTCTATCCTCATCAGACACAGCAGACTTAAGATCATCCATAAGAAATGCATTCATAGTCTCGTCAAATTCCACAGACATGACGCCTTTATCCACATCAAGCTTCACCTTAGCGGTCTTCATAAATGGGCATCCCAACAAAATTGAAGATGAAACAGATGAACGATTTTCACTCATATCTAGAACATAAAAGTCAGCAGGAAAAAGCATGTCATTAACTCTAACAAGAACGTCTTCAACTTTCCCTAATGGATGAATGTATGATCGATCAGCTAATTGCACCACAACGCTTGTCTCGTGCATTTCACTTAAGTTAAGTTCTTTAAACAAGGCATGGGACATGACATTAATAGAAGTGTCGAGATCTAAAATAGCGTTTTTAATGACTCTACTCCCTATCATGCAAGGAAGGGTAAACATACATGGATCTTCGCATTTTGTGGGTAGAATACCTGAGAAGATCGTAGAAACATTCACTTTCTTATTCTCATTGTTCAGTCTTGCTTTCCTCTTGCAAGTGCACCAATCCTTAAAAAATTTAGCATATTTTGGGATCTACTTAATAGCTTCTAGAAAGGGGATGTTCACTGTTATCTTTTGGAAGGTCTTCAAGATTTCCTCATCTGCGTTTTCTTCTTTAGGATTCGCAAGCCTAATCGGAAAAGGTGCCTTGGGAACATCAACTGGCACTTGCACAGGCCTTTCTTCTCTCAAATTCTTTTCTTTTCAGGTTCGACAATAGGGGAAATCACCTTCCCACTTCTCAGATTTATCATACTCACATTTTCGCATGAGTTGATAGTCGTTTGGGAAGGAAGCTTCCCTGAGCTTTTACTTTCAATTTTACTAATCGACACAACCATCTGAGTGAGTTGCTTATTCAGGTTTTGCAACTCTGCCTTGTGCGAATTAAGCTCCTCGCGAGCTTCTTTCTTGAATTGGCTTGTCGAGTTCATGATGGTTCTGACCATCTCTTCCATAGAATTCGTCGAGCTGGAGGGTTAAGCATGGCTTGGATTTTGTGGTCTATCAAAAGATTGACCCTGATATCTTTGGCCTTTCCTGTTGCCATAACTCAGATTGGGGTGGTCTCTCCATCCGGAGTTGTAAGTGTTAGAGTACGGATCATACTTCATCGGGTTGGAAGCATAACCCCCGATTGCATTCACTTCTTCCAGATCTCGAACACCTCCGATGACAAATTTCTTCAACAAATTGCTTATCTCGGCCACCTGGGCCTTCATCTCATTCACTTCATTGATTTGATTTATTTGGTGTACTTGACTAGCTCCACCTCGAACACCAAATTGCTGCGATTTTGCTTCCATATTCGCGATTAACTGCTTGGCCTCAGTTGGGATCTTGTCAATCAATGCCCCTCCACTCGTTGCATCTATCATCTATCGATCATCGGGCGTCATCTCCACATAAAAGTACTGACTCAATAGTTGATCGGCTATCTGATGATATGGTAAACTCGCGCACAAGCGCCCAAATCTTTCTCAATATTCGTGCAAAGATTCACCCACGTCTTGGGTGATGCCATATATCCTCTTCCTCAGTGTCGTTGCCAGGGATGCAGGAAAATATTTTTCAAGAAACATCCTCTTCATCTCCTGTCAGGTTGTAATCGATCTAGAGGGCAGATAGTAGAGCCAGTCCTTGGCTTTATCTTTCAGCGTGAAGGGGAATGCCCTTAAATTCAGCCGCTCCTCTGTAACTCCTAGGGGCTTCATCCCCGCGCAGACACAATGGAACTCCATCAGGTGTTTATTCGCGTCATCGCCTACATTTCCATGAAAAGAAGGTAACTGGTGAATTAAACCTGATTTTAACTCAAAGTTACCTGCTACGATTGGGTACGTCATGCAGAGCGGCTGCTGGTTCAGATATGGCGTTGTCAGCTGCTTCAACGATCTAGGCATTTCTTCTTGCGCCATCTCTTTTCTTTCCCTTAAGAAAGGATCGTGTCCTTCTTCTTCAAACAATCGAAGGCCCTCGCGGCCTTCTCTTCTCAACCTTCGCTCTTTTCTATCAATCTCTAGTATATACTGCAGTCCACTTAACTCAGAAGAACGGGTCATACAACACAAGAATTTTTAAAAACAACCACAAACAAACAAAGAAATTTTTCAAAAACAATCAATCAAATAAAAAAAAATCCAAACCAAACGTGATTTCATTTAAGTTGCTCCCCGGCAACGATGCCTATTTTTTGTGGAAGAACTTTTGAATGTTCTCCAATTTTTGGGTTGTCGAGACCCGCCAAAATGAAATTTATAAATCCGAACTCACTAAGCTTTGCAGCTAGTGGCAACGGAGTTGATCCTCAGGGAGCGTGTCAAGATGAAATAAATATTTGGATTAAATTATGGTTTGTTCGAATTAAAAGTAACCAAAAAGGGGGTTTGATCATAAAAATAGAAGAATAAAGTGTGCTAACGGAAAAATAAACCAACAAGTCGAACGTGATGGATTTGGGGAATTCGGGATTTGCTAAGCTTTTGTAAACACTATCATTGAACTCTATAAACATGGTCACGAATAAACGATCACCCAGCAACCCTGAAGTAACCAACCACATGGAAATTAGTCAGAGTTTTTTTTGCAACGATATTTTAATTAAAGCGAGGATTGAACCCATGACCTCATAGTCACGGGCACAACCTTATGCCAATTGAGCTATGCTCGGTTTGGCTTAAATTTGCCTCTATGGGCGGTATATAATGCAGTTAAATATTTTAAATCATACATGCCCCGTTTGCACGGTGCAGAATCAATCAACCCCCACTCTGGGCTATCTAGGTGATGCGCTCACTCACCCGTTGCACCAAGTGGTTGTTTGATAATTTTTAAGAAAATCTGCCCTAGGACAGAATCGAACCCCCACTCTCTGCTATCTTAGGCGGAGCGCTCACCCACTGCACCAAGTGGTTGTTCGATAAAAATTTGCCTCTATGGGCGGTATATAATGCAGTTAAATATTTTAAATCATACATGCCCCGTTTGCACGGTGCAGAATCAATCAACCCCCACTCTCGGCTATCTAGGTGATGCGCTCACTCACCCGTTGCACCAAGTGGTTGTTTGATAATTTTTAAGAAAATCTGCCCTAGGACAGAATCGAAATTAGTCAGAGTTGTCAATTCTAACTAAACAATGCTACTAATTAACTCAGGTTGACCAGTTCTAAATTAAATAAACTAGTAACTAGCATTTTATGACGAACATTCAATTGGAAATTCTAAGTGCATAACGATCGCCCGGCAACCCTAAATCAATCAATCACATGGAAATTCTAATTTGATATTTCGATTTATTTTACTTCTCTGTGTTATAAAGGCGACTAAGAGAGACCAACACTTCACTAATCTATAACGGTAGAACATGCTAGAAGTCAAGAACGTCACTCCCATCATTCAAGCACACTCATTCAATTAAGCAAGAAGAAGTAAATACTACAATGCATTCAGACCAAGACAGATTCATGAGCACAAAATCTCAAGATTATTACAAAGCCTAACAAATCCTTACTCAGAATCCTAAAATCTCTCACTTACCTTGGCCTACCATGGCCTTGGATGCAATCCAAGCTTCAATGGATGCTAATGGGTTCATACAAGTTGAGAAGGATGAAAAAGGATACAACCGAGAGAGAATGGCGAAGAAGATAACCTAAAATCGGTAAAAATGGGTTTTATACCCGTCGTAGCGTTGAGACGCTAGTAACGAAAAATTCCTACGTGCGCCTCTTCGGAGCATCGAGACGCTTCGGGACAGCGTCTCGACGCCGAGCGGCATCTCGACGCTTGCTCTCGGGTTTGAGCAAAACAAATTGTCTTTCCTTCTTCTTTTTTGCAATTTCTCCTTTTCTTGACCTCCTTCAATCCCAATGCGTCCACAAGGCTTTAAAATTACTTATTTAGCCCCGAAACACGTCTAACGGACTCCATGAGCTCTTCACCGTGAATCACCTATATAATCAAGGTAAATTAACACATTTAAACATGATATTAGCTAGAATTAGGGAGTGAAACATAACTCCAAAATAGAGCTATCACGCATCAACATGCTTCATCAAGCTTGCTTGTCATGACACCACATTAATGGAATAGATTAGTCATCAATTAGGTGTCCAATTTTGGATAAAATTGAGCATGAAGTAGGTTAGTCACATAACCACTTCAAAAGCTCAAAATTGGCAAAACTCACTTATTGATAATTATTTTGTTTTAAAATTAATTCATAATTAATTTTAAACAAAATTAGTTCTTAATTAATTAGTTAAACAATTTAATTATTTAATTTAATATCAAATATTAATTAAATAATTAGACCAATCCCGATTTCTAAAACCGGCCTCTCGAACATGAATCTCTATTCAAGTATTAGACCGAACCTATATTTAAATCAGATTTAAATATGTCCATCTCTCTTCCTTATTGTTTAATTCATAATTAAACTATGATACGTTAAGTATATCGCATATATTTAACGTTTACTCCCAAAACCGAATTTGAACAATTTCAAATTCTTTTCTCTCAAACTGTTACAAGGCTTAGTCTGAGCTAGCAACGAGAACCTAAAGAACCTACAGATCATGAGCTCCAACGATACGAGATTAACCGGCCAAACTCTTTACCCTAGCTAATCAACATTCGTTAACCATCGGGTCACTCCACTAAAGCTCAACGGTTGCACTTTCCTCACCGTAGATATATTTATGTCCACTTGATATAACCATGATTAGTAAGTCAATCATTCACAGGTTGTTCGTAATTACAGTTGGGTCAAATAAACTGTTTTACCCCTATAATTACTTATTGTTCCTTAAGTATCGTTGATCCTCTAATGAACAATTGGTTTGTGGTGCAACCACCAAACTGAATCCATCTCGGGCCAATGAGAGGGTGGGTAGTACCCTTGTTCAAGACCTGGAGTCAGCACTTAAGGGAACAATCATTCTACTAAACCCTAAAAGCGGGTAGAAGTGAATTCCATCTCGCAGGACTATGTTCCCAGCTCTCTACCCGGTCTTATCCCCAAGATGGTAGGCTTATTGAGTCGGCGATCTTGGGTCACTCCCACCCATGCAAGTCAAAGGATAATCCCGAATAAACAGAAGTTCATAGCGTGCTCAGGATTCAGATCGAGTTACCTAGGTCATCATATGAAAAGTCAGTCTTCAACAGTAAACGGAGTTATAAAGTAAGAGTGACTTATTTTGCGGTCCAGTCTTATGTAAACTCATTGCACAGGACGCCCCCACTCGTATATCTCCACATGAACGATTTAGGATCACATCGTTTGTACTATACAAAGTGGGTTGCATTCATAGTATCCCCAGGATAAGGTACCCAACCCTATCCCTATACTATAGACCATTCTGGCTATCATTCGAACTTGATCCACATTCATGTCTCCACATGAAGTTCAAGTATACATCATATAGCCAAGAGTTCTTAGTTTATTGGATTTTGGTTAAAAGAACGCAACTCACTTTATTCAATAACACCTTTATTGAATAAACCTCAAGAACATCTTTATTGCAAAATAGAATATATATATATATATATATATATATATATATATATTCAGTTTACAAACCACGAGTTTTAGGACATCAACCCAACATGTTCAAGTCCCGAAATCAACACTTAAGGAAACTGCTCATCTACTTTCCCTATATAAGAAGGAGTGAATTCCATCTTATGAAACTTATGTTCTCAACTCCCTATTTGGTCAAGTCCCCAAAATGGTAGGCTGATTGAATTGACTATAAAGGTCATTCTCACCCATACAAATCAAAGGACGAGCCCTCACAGGCAAGAGTTCATAACTCACTTAGGATTAAGATCGAGTCACATATGATCATCTTGTGAAATATTAATCTTCTCAAATAACGGATTTATAAAGAGAGATTATATATTTTGGGGTCCAGTATTATACAAACTCATTGTATAGGATACCCCCACTCACATGTCTCTACATGAATGATTTGGATTAAATCATTTGTAATAATTACAAACTGGGTTGTATCAATAGTGTTACAAGGATAAGGCACTCAACCTTATCCATATACTATAGACTGTTTAGGTTATTTCTTTAACATTATCCTCTCGTATGTCAATTACATATTGTTCAAGATTACACTAATAACCTTGGATTTTTATATATGATGAATATTATAAATTGCAAATAATAATAATAAAATAATTATCAAATAATTATTAATTAATTTCGAGGCTTTAGGAAATAAATCCCAACATCTCCGACGTGCAGCAACCCTTCCGGTGAGCCTCTGCGTTCCTCCGCGAAACTCAACGACGCCTCTGAATCACACCGGCGATAGCAACTCCCTTCTTCCCTTCATCTTCTTCGTGTAGATGAGAGAGGTAAGAGATTTGTTTTGTAGTTTTTATCAAACTCTCCTTTAACTTTTTCCCAAAATTACAAAATTGTCATATTTTGTTTTTATGTTTAAAATTGCAGTCTCACATTTATAAGCAATAAATGAGCATGATTGTATTTGAATTTGATAAGCTTGATTTTCAATAAAATGTTTTGGCCCAACTCATCCTCCTCAATTTAAGAAGTTAAACTCTTGAAATAAAAGTCTCTTTGTTTTTTATTTTAAATTTAATTTTTGAAATAAAAAGTTAAATTCTTGAAATAAAGAATCTTTTGTTAAATTAATTTCTGAAATAAGAAATTAAACTCTCGCAATAAATAGTCATTTTTTTTTAGTAATTTTTGAAACAAGAAATTAAAACTCTTGAAATAAAGAGTCAATTTTTATTTACCTTCTAAAATAAGAAATTAAAACTCTTGCAATAAAGAGTCTTTTTTTAGTAATTTCTGAAATAAGAAATTTTAACTCTTGAAATAAAGAGTCTCATTCGTTAATTTAACGGTTTTGTACGTACTTAGCCTTAAGATTACTATGATTTTACAAATATGTACCAAGATCTCATTTATTTCACAAATGACCAAATACATTAGGAGTATTTCATAAAAATTAGTGTTCAATTACATTAAAACCCTTCATATAACTATTGAGATTTTTATGAAATAAAAAAAAATTAACCATTTAAGGTATAAATCAATAATTTAATACAATTGTAAATCCAAAAAATCAAGGCATTAATGATAGTAATCAATCCTATCGTCATTTACTCCTCAAGCAAAACTCTTTCTCCAAAAACGAAATATATACATTATTATTATTATTTTTGCATATATACATTATTATGCAAAACTCTCTTTTCCAAAAACATATATACATGGTATGATCGAATATAAATTAATGTACTATCATATCTTAAGAATATGTAATAGTTATACATTGTATATGTTCATGTAAATAAAAATGTCGGGCCAGTTTTAAACATAAGATTCAGTTAGACATGAAATATTTTCATATATACCGTATATCGATAAAATATATTCATACCTGATGGTTCATTTATATAGGAATATTTTCATATAAGTGCAAATGATAACTGAAGAAATATGAACATAAGATTCAGACGTTGTATATTTGAATATGAAAGGAATATATGACCTTATATTATGAATATATATTCACTAGAATAATAGAACTACCTAAACAGTTGAATGTATATTATATGAGTTAGTATATATGTATATAATTATATATGTATATAATATAATATATATTCATAAATGATTTCTTATTGAATATACAATGTTATATGCAATTTCTAATTTGTCAACCCATATATACATGCATGGTATAGTCGTATATAAATTAATATACTACCATATGTAATCATTATTATGCAATTAGTTATAAATGGTATATTTTTATATAAATAAAAATACCAACTATTTTAAACCTAAGATTAAGTTATGTATGAAATATCTTCATATAAATGTATATTATGAATATATATTCATATCTCATGATTTACATGTACATAGAATATTTTCATATAAATAAATTATCTAAAATTTTGGATTTGACTAGAAGAAACCCGACAAATTGACTAAAAATGCTAAAATGGTGGGATACATATTGGGATATATATGTGTAATTAATTGATAGGAGAGAAGCAATTAAAGTGCTAAAATCGTGGGATTATGAGATTTATAAATAATTCAAAATAAATGAAAGATGTAATTAATTAATAGGGGAGATAAAATTAAAAATGCATAATAGTCTTACATTTTGGTGAAACCTACTTGTAAACTTGATAATAGATTTTGACATTTTTTAAAATACGATTTTTAAGTAGTTTAGGGTGCACAATTCCCCTTAATTTAATTTCTGAAACAAGAAACTAAATTCTTGAAATAAAGAATCTTGGTTTAAAATTGATTTTTTAAATAAGATTTTTTTTTTAATGTTTTTTTAATTCTTAAAATAAATAATAATTCGTTTTAAAATCAATTTTTGAAATAAAAAATTTTGGTTTTCAATTTTTTTTTTCTTTTAGCACCAAATTTTTGAAATAAAGAATAAATCGTTTTTAAAATAAATTTCTGAAATAAGAAATTTATATTTTAAAGGTTTTCCTTCAAACTTTAAATTATTGAAATTAAGAGTAACTATTCTTTTCAAAAATGAAAACTCTCATAAAAATGAATTTGTTTTCAAAATAAAGTAATTTGGGATTAGTAGCGAACTTTCGTGAGGTTCGCCCCTAGAAACAGTGAAACTTTCGTGACAGAATATTGAAGAGTTAAACCTTTAAATATTCTCGAGAAAAGGCATTGAACCACGCACAAGTATGAAGGTGCGCATATCACAAATGCGGAAGCGATTTGGATCAATTGACACTCTAATTTCATCAATTTTGCTAAACAAAAAGCATGCACAAATCTTGGAAAATAGAGAAATAAGAACACATACCTCTTGTAGTTCGAATTTCTTCAATTTCGTTGCTCGATTCTCCTCACGAACTCTTCGAGAACCACCTCCGGTAATCCCAGCTATCCTCAGGTCGAGCAACGAGGCGGTGGGACCTCTTTATGAGAGGAATTTAGGAGAGATGGAGGTGGGAGAAATTCTATGTGATAGGGTGAAGATATGAGAATGTCTAACGTTCCATCACTCAACAACCAAACCACTTTGAGTTTCATCTCCTTTTATAGGCAACCTAAGGTTGCAAGCTAAGACACCACGAGGAGATGGATAAGATTAATCATGGCAAGGTGTCCAATTTATGTGAGTTTTAGTAGGTTACACATAACCCACATGCAAACTCAAAAGTTGGAAAATCCCACTTGCTTTTATTTTGTTTTTATAAATTAATTCATAATTAATTAATAAACAAAATGAATTTTAATTAATTAAACTATTTAATTAATTAATAATATTATTTAATTCAATATTAAATATTAATTAAATAATAAGACTAATCTCGATTTCTTAAACCGACTTTTCGCACATGAATTCCTATTCATGTTTTAGACCGATCTCTTATTTAAATATGTCTATCTTGCTTCCAAAACCGAATTTGAATAAATTCAAATTATTTACTCTCATATTGTTACACGGCTTAATCCAAGCTAGCTAGAAGAACCTATAGATCATGAGCTCCAACGATACGAGATTAACCGGTCAAACTCTTTAGTCAAGCTAACAAACATTCGTTAACCCCCGGGACTTCACTAAAGCCCAACGGTTGCACTCTCCTCACCGTAGATATTTTATGTCCTCTTGATATAACCATCATCAGTGAGTCGATCCTTCACAGGTCGTTCGTAATTACAGCTGGGTCATAAATACCGTTTAACCCCCGTAATTACATTTTGTTCCTTAAGTCCCACTGACACCTCAATGAACAATTGGCTTGTGGTCCAACCACCAAACCAGAATCCATCTCGGGCCAATGAGAGGGAGGGGCCTCTTGTTTAAGACTCGAAGTCAACACTTCAGGGAACAACCTCTCTACTAAACTCTAAAGGCGGGTAGGAGTGAATTTCATCTCGCAGGACTATGTTCCCAGCTCCCTACCCGGTCTTATCCTTAAGATGGTAGGCTTATTGAGTCGGCGATCTCGGGCCACTCTCACCCGTATAAGTCAAAGGATAAGCCCGAATAAACAGGAGTTCATAGTATGCTCAGGATTCAGATCGAGTTACCTAGGTCATCATGTGAAAAATACAGTCTTTTCAGTAAACGGAGTTATAAAGAAAGAGCAACTTGATTTCGCAGTTCAGTCTTATGCAAACTCATTGCACAGGACGCCCCTACTCGCATGTCTCTACATGAACGATTTTGGATCACATCATTTGTACTATACAAAGTGGTCGCGTCCATAGTATCTCCAGGATAAGGTACCCAGCCTTATCCCTATACTATAGACCGTTTTGGCTATTGATCGAACTTGATCCACAATCATGTCACACATGAAGTTCAAGTATACATCCTATAGCCATGGGTTCTTAGTTTATTGGAGTTAGGTTAAATGACAACACAATTCACTTTATTCAATATATCAGGGGCATCCAAAATCTCTATAGTACATAATCGTTGCATGATAGATTGTTGAAACTCAATGAAGGACATTCCATCATGCAACAAAATATATGATACTTTGTAATCAATATAATTATCTCTCGTTCCAATGTCCGACATATAACATTGGCAGAATAGAACTACCTATACAGTTGAATACAAAATATGTGAGCTAGTATCCATACCTAGATTATTAAATACTCATGATATGTTAAAATTCTAATTAGTTATACACATATATACATGGTATACTAGAATATATATATTAATACACTACCATTTGTTAAGGATGTGTAATTAGTTATACATGGTATATATATTAATGTAAATGAAAATGTCGTCAGTTATAAACATAAAATTGACATGTAATATTTTAATATATATTGTATTTTGATAATATATACATGGTATAATTAAATATACCATGTATATATTAAATATAAATTAATATACTACCATATGGTTTGGACCATATGTAATCAATATAGTTAGACATGGAATTTGTACCATAAGGTATGGATTTTTTTTTCTTCATAATCCCATGATTTTGTTTTCCATATAGTACCACAAGTTAAGGATATGTAATTTAATAAACTACAAAATGTAATCATAACGTAAATAGTATAATTTGTCTGCCAATATATACATGGTATAATAGGATATAAATTAATAAACTACCATATGTAATCATTAAACATAAGATTCAATTATACATGAAAGTAGAATTAAAATATTTTCATATATATTGTATATTATGAAAATATATTCATACATAATGCTTCATAATCCCATGATTTTTTTTCATTTAAATGAAAATGATAACGGTTGGAAAGTGAATAAATATGAACATAAGATTCAACCATAGTATATTTGTATATGAAAATGTAAAATGTTTGAAAGGGAGGATTCATGGGTGAAGAATAGTAATTATTTAGATTAAAAAAAGAAGAATAAAACATACTCATTTAAAACGAAGTGATGGATTCGGCCGGTGGAAGAAGATAAAAAATGAATTGGAAATGGCGGGGAAGCTGAAAAATGAAAAGTCGTTGGAAAAAATGGCCGAAAAATGGTGTGGAGGAACAAAGTAATTAATCATATGAGATGAGAGGTAAACTAAATTTGAAATAAATACAAAAATGGTAAATTAACTAAAATCTGAAATAAATACAAAAATGGTAAATTAACTAAAATCGTGAGATTTCAATAGGGGAGAGAAAATGACTAAAATGCTAGTAACATGAGATAAATATGTGTGATTTATTAATAGGGAGAGAGAAAACAATTAGAGCCCGTTTGATAACGTTCTCGTTTCCTGTTTCTTGTTCTTGTTTCTCATTTTTTAAGAAACAGACTTGTTTGATAACTATTCTCGTTTCTTGTTTCTAAATTTTGAGGAACGTTTCCAAGAGCTGAGTAAAATTTGAGAAACTTACCAAAAGTTGTTTCTCTTTGTTTCGTTTCTATTTGTAATATTTTGTTCCCATAAATTCATAAAACAAGTTGTCGATTGATTGTTAAAGTGGCGCCCATAAACTCTTCCCCATTTTGACTTCCTTTTTTGTTTTTATATATTCTTTATTAATTTTGCAGTATTTTTTCTATTTTTTCAATATATATTATTTATTAATTTTGCACTATTTTTTTTTTATGTATTTTTTGAATTTTGAATTTTAAAATTTAAATTTTACAAAATATATATATATATATATACATATATAAATAAATAAATAAATATTTATTTATTTATTTATTAGTTTTTAGTACGGTTAAATCCATTAGAATTTTGCTCATTAAAACATGCATTTAGTCTTACTTTAATATTTTACAACCACGACATTTACAAAATTATATAATTAAGTTGCATCCGAGTCGACATTATTTAAGGCGGAATGACTCGGGAAAATTGTAACAAATGTCAATTTAGAGTAAAATAATTAAAAATATAGCATTTTTAAAAAAAAATTGTAGATATGGCAATTTCTATCACTGATAGTATGGTCTATCGCTGATAGTAGTTTTTTTTATAGAATTTTGTCAGTGATAATAGTCTAGCAGTAATAGAAGTCTATTATGTAGGATCGGTTCGCAACACTAGAGGGGTGAATAGGGTTGCTTAACAATTTAAAAAAAATTTCGAGAAATTAAGCTAAATTACTTCAAAGCAAACTAATAGAATTAACACCCTAAAATTGCTAAAAATATGTAACAATATTTCTAAGCATGCAACCTACTCAAATAAGTAAAAAGGCAACGGAAAATAAAAGAGTAGAGAGTAAGAGTTGACACCGGGAATTTTTATAGTGGTTAGGAAATTTCTACTCCACTCCCCAAGCTCCTCTTGGGTATTTTTACTGTTGTGATTCTCTTACGGGTGAGAATCAAACCGAACGATCACTCTTTTTGCGGGTTCAAGAGGAAACCACTATGAATCCTTTTGCAGGTTTAGGACCCAACCTATACCGATCTTTTTCGCGGGTTAAAGATCAAACCACAATGGTCCTTTTCACGGGTTCAGGATCAAACCACTCCAAATCCTTTTTCGGGTTCAGGATTAAACCGCTCACTCAATTCCCAAGGTGCACCCACACCTTATTACAAATCTCAATTGAAGTAATGATATACAGTTCTCACAAAAATAAAACTCTCACACAAATCTCTCGCAATATAGAAAAAAATTGAGCTTGGAAGAGAACAACAATGGTGGGTTAGGAGAGAAAAATTTAGCAAAAATGATTGGATATTTTGGAGGAGGAAGGTTGCTAAATTTATAGAAAATTTTGGCCTAAAATGATATTAAAGTCGATTTAAAAGTTGCCATTAGATCTAGGTTATAAGATCCAAAGGTGAGGGTTTAATGGTAAAAGATAAATCATAAATGATGATTTTTCAAAGGTTAACGGTAAAAAGAAGAGGGTTAATGTCGGGGTGTTGTCCATGTGTCATGTGTCGCATTTCCAATCGTCCACGTCATTGGTAGTGTTGAGTAAATATTTTCCATCTTCTTTTGGTCATAACTTCTTTGTTTGATGTCTGGTTTATGCGATTGAAAATGCGTTGGAACCGTCTTTCCGAGCTCTACGTTACAAATACCATGAGAGCCACGTTAGCTATCACGTCAGATTCCACATCAGCAAAGTGTCACGTGTCAACGCCACAATGGATTTTGCCTTCAATCTTATTTTGTCAATATCTTTCTCGTTTGAACTCGGATTCGAATGATTCAAGATGCATTCGAATCTTCTTTATAAGAACTATGCTATGGACACATTGAAACACTAAAATCATTAGTAAGTTAGAGGTTTGTTATCATTAAAACAAATAGTATGATTGAAGCTCATAAAGCTAACATATTACTGATAGAAGTCTATCACTAATAGTCATAAAGTCTATCAGTGATAGCCACTGATTTTTTTTGCCATATTTGCAAAAGGTTTTAAACTTTGCTAAATTTGCAATTATTTTTGCCTGATTGTTGTTTGTGCAACCAGCCTAATGACTCGAGTGAAAAATAACATTGCAGATCAAATTTGTACAACATTTGAAAGATAAAAATAATTATGCATCCAAATTACTTGTATTAGATAATGTAGACTTTTGATAATTATTTTTTACATATATTTTAACGCGTGTTATATTTTTTATATTATATATCTAAATTCTATTTAAACTATAAAAAAACAAAAACAAAATAAAAGAATAAGAAACATTTATCAAACAAATTTCTGTTTCTGATTCCTTTTTTCAAGAAACAAGAAACAAAAATAGTTATCAAATATGTTTCTGTTTCTAGTTCCTAAAAAATTAAAAACAGGAAACAAGAAACAAGAAACAAGAACCAAGAAACAAGAAACAAGGAACAAGAAACAAGAACGTTATCAAACGTGCCCTTAATATCCTAAAATCGTCCGATTGTGATTTTTATAAATAATTAAAAAAAGAATTGAATGAATATATACTTGTAATTATTTATTAAGGAGAGAGAAAATTAATTGAGGGCATAATAGTCATACAATTTAGTGAAAATTTATTTGCGAAAATAAATATATATTTGAACATTTTTTTAAAATATAATTTTTAAGTAGGCTACCGTAAACAATTTTCCTAAAAAAAAGGGAAATCATGGTAAATGGCTCTTTTTGTTAAAATTAAGTTTGATGTCCCTTTCCTTTTCTCATTTTCTCTCTCCTTTATTTTTCATTTCCTTTTTACACTTCCAACCTTTCCTCCCATTTTAAAATTATATCTCTAAAAAAACTTTTTATCTCTCTCTTCCAAGATTTTTTCCAACAAAATATTTCTCTCACCTCTCACCCTTAATATTCATTTACGGATTCTCTATTCTCTCCCCTCCCACCCCAAATCTCTAGTAATCAATGATTCACTCACTCTTTAAGAAGGATATATATTTTAAAATCACTTTCTTCTCTCTTCCCTAATTTCATTCTAATTAAAAAATAAAATAAAATAAAAAAAACGATGCATCTTATGGTTTCAAAAGATTATTCCGGTGATTCCGCTTCTGATCGGCTTGTATACGCTAAAGGATTGATGGAAATCGCCATGAAACGACTTCAGAAGAAGTTTATAAGATTCTTTCAATGAATCGCGCTCATCTCAATTCATAATTTGTTTCTACTCGTTCCTCTTGCTGCTCTACTAGATTGAGCACTAATTTCGTTGATTTCGACGATGAAGATGAAATCCAAGCCGTAGGGATTCGATCTCTGAAGTTGAGCAGGATTCTTTCATTTTTATGGAGGATTTGCGAGTTATCGCTGAGTGTATGATCTCATCTGGCTATGCTAAAGAGTGTGTTACTATGTATAAAGTGATTCGAAAATCGATTATCGATGAAGGTTGATAGCTCCAAAATAGAGCTATTATTTACTCTCTAATTATAGCTAAAAACCATGCTTAATAGTGATTAAATTGCCTTGTTGTAGGTAAGCTCATGGTAAAGAGCTCGAGGAGTCCGAGGACGTGTTTCCACTACAACAAATATGACTTTTTATAACGTTTTATTATTATGTTTTTAAAATACCGCTATAATAGAGAAGCAAAAAAAAAAGGCGGAAATTTGCTCAAAATTGGGCGCTCAAATTTTTCAAAAGATGCGCTTAGATGTCATTTTGTTTCATGCACTTTTCTCCGTCTCGTCTCTTCTCATTTTCTTCACTCTTCTTCACTCTTCTTCAACTTTTTCCCCATCTTCAATGCCTTCGTCTCTACAATTTCGATGACACCCACGCAACAACTCCCACATACGAGCACGTGACCCAAGAACGACAGTGTCGCCGACGTCTTGGTTAGCAGCGACGCTGGCAAGAATCCTCTTAGTGACGATGGTGGCATGTGGGAACAGATCTGAGCACCCATCGTTTGTACACGACGGCGCATAGACGAGTTCTTAAACAATGGGGGCTTAAGGTCTATATTCTCTGACTACGCATAGACGAGTTCTTAAAGATTATTCTTATCTTTAGCTGGACTTTTCAAACAATTTTGAAAATAAAAATTTTATTACTAAAATATTCATACTATATGAACATTTTATTAGTAATAACATTAGAGAGATTTAATTTCTCCTAAGGTACTGAAAACACCATATTCAGCCTTAAGTAACAATTATTTCTTATGGACATCTTAATGTCTCTCACTACATCAATTGCGATGAGTTTTCTGGTGCCAACAAGTAGAGATCATTCTACATCATTAAGTATTTTCCAATAATTACATATGAAATGTAATGAAGAACAAATCTTAATAGTGGATTTGAATCTACTATCTAGGTGGTAATGATTATTTTCCCCAAAAATCTAGTAAATCAAATTTAGTTTTATTCATGTTCTTCTTATAGAGATATTTCATAAATTCCTCTTATTATGACTACTTTGCTCATTTAGAAACTATTTTCTTTTAGCTAAAGTCATATGGTTTTTTTTCTTGGATTTTGGTAATACTTAATTTTTTTTTTAGATTATTCAGATAAATATCTAAACCTAGCTTTTATTGACTTCAACAATATCTCATATGTTGTTGTCATCTTCTTTATCTTCTTAGCTTGACATCTAATATGTCAAACAATTTTTTTTTATAAGTCATCTACTTATCTTGATTTATTAATCACGTGCTTCACGAACAATTCGATTAGCATTGACAACAAGTTTTTGAGAACATTTCTCAATAAAGAAAAATTTAAAGAAAAAATTACACAGTCATTATATAGTGTTGACATTATTTTTCCAAGTGATATTATTTTCTCAATTTGACAAATCAGTAACGAAAATTTAAATTGAGAGAAATAGACATAATATTGAAATATATAAAAAAAAAAAAAAAAAATTATTTGACAACATGCAATCAATATTCATTCAATTTCAGCATAGAAAACAAACAATTTGATAAATGAACCCTAAAACATTAATTTCTAATGTTATGATACTTTAGTGAGTTAGAACAAGTGTTGTCGTAGGATAGGTCAAATGTTCTTTCACTAAACTGAGACAATCTCAACCAAGTGTTATCCCAAAATAACTATTATTTCTATAACATTTAGTTATCATTAGTTTGGTCAAGAAAATCATTAACAACCTTAATGAGATATTTGTAAGTGTAACTCATCATTTTAGATTCTATAATTTTATCCCAACAAGTGTCGTCGTAGGGTAGGTCAAGTATTGAAAATAAAATTACAATCTTATCCTTCTCAAGAGATTCACCCTGATATTTCGTAGGGGGACGGTCCAAAAGTCGCCTCGAGGCTCCACATGGATCTCACGTTGTGAACCAATGATAGAGACCGTAGGATATGTTGACACATTTCCTTCTCCCACTTACTATTTAAAATACTTTCTCAAGAGATTCACCATGATATTGACTCATGCAAACACCTTCCGTAGGGAGGACGGTCCAAAGTCACCATAAGGCCTCACGTGAATCTCACGTTGTGAATCTATGGTAGAGACCGTAGGATTATCTTGACATATGTATTTCTCCCACTTAAGTATTTTGAAATAGAGTTTTTCTATTACTTAGACAAATTAGGCTAATCTCAATTATCTAAGTTTTTCAATTTACCCTTTCATAACCCTTATGTTGGTTAGATTGATTTTGATGTGAATTACAAAGTATATTAAACTATTTAAAACTAATCACATTATGAGTCTGCTTAATGAAATAAAATAAAATTTTACTAATTCAACCCCAGGCCAGTTTCCAGGTAGAGGTGTTCTTTTTCAGTCAAGTTAAGTACCTCACCCGAGTAACCTTTCTTAGACAGGGTTCCTTATAGTCAATTTTTATTTCAAATTCACTAATCTTTACTTAACTATTAATTACTAGATTAATGAACTTCAGTTGATTTTAAGCAATGTTTTTAATCCTATTAAAAACTAATTCACCTTATGAATAATCTTGAAATTTTAACATTTTAAACCCTTTAAAAAGAAAATTAAAAGATTATCATATATTCTAATCTCATCAGAAGAAAAGATAAACTAAATTCAAATATTTAAACTATTTAAAGAATGAATTAAATTATTTTTTAATTAAGGAAAGAAACATCATAATCTTATTGGGAAAATTTCATAATCTTTATTATGAAAGATGGATTTCTATTAGAAATAAAATATCATAATCTCATTAGGAAAAAATCATAATCTTTATTATGAAAGATGAATTTCTATTAGAAAAGAAATATTCTAATCTCATTAGGAAAAAAAATCATAGTCTTTATTATAAAAGATCTAATTAGGAAAAATTCATAATCTTTATTATGAAAATATGGATTCCTATTATGAAACAAAGTATCCTAATTTAAAATTTAAAATATAACAATTATATTGAAAGATATGGAAAATATAAACATATTAGGAAATCATCTAATCAAATTAGAAGAGCATTTTAATCATAATATTCCAAATATAACAATTATATTAAAAATAATTAAAATGCATGGTCATGTTTAACCTATGGTGAGATTTTAATCTAGATGACATACTTTATGCAATCAATCACAATTTAAAACATACATCAACATGCATATTTAAACTAAAAAATACAGCAAAATTGACCAGCATATTTGGCATATCCTAAGAAAATGAAAACAAATTAAATTACAATAATTTAAATCCAAGACATATCTTGGTCTTCAAAATCTTTCATTTTTGGCATTGAAAATTAGGGCTTAGAAACCTTCTTCTCACATCAAAGTTCGAAGCAGCCACCAAATTGCAAACCCATCTCAAATGAATTTATCGCAAGATGGACTTTGACCACAATGTGAAGCGAAATCACAAATCTAAATTGTTACACTTTGACTACCTTCTGCACTTTGACCACTAAGTGAAGCAAAAACACAAATGCAAAGTGTTACCCGCCATCATCTCTCTATTTGCTGAGGTAATTGAATCAACGTCAGACATGCCTCTGTAGAAGATTTCATGTGTTGAAAGTTTGACTTCTTGGTTTGTGAGTTTGAACACTAGTGAACAACTCATCCACACATAGAACGAAAAATAAATGTTGATATGTGTAACACTTACTTCAACATCTTCACACTGATTGAACATTTTTTTTTTAATTACAACCAAACCTATCCCTTATGAGTTTTACAAAGGATCTAATCAAAACGTTAAATCTAATGCCTCAAATATGCCTAAACAGTCAATTTGTAAACCAACATATATCACATACATGAATCAAATTAAAATACCCACCATCACAAAACTTTAATTCTAAACAAAAATCAAAGTTGCTCGGATACCAATCGAAGGGAATGAACACTTCAAACCCCCGTAGCGGAAGCGTTTGGAATCGATCTTTGTTTTATTTAGAATTAAACTAAAACAAGTTAAACAACTATATTACCTTTGAAGACCACAAATCTTCTTGTGTTCATTTTTCACGAGATCTTCCCCCTATGACTCGAACACTGGACCAAGGCTTGTGGGAGCCTCTTTGAAAAAATGAGAGAACAATTCTCTCTATAGAAGTTTGAGTAGTGTGTTTGGCCAACTTTTTGGCTAAACCTAAATGTCCTATTTATAGGACTTTTAGGAATTAATTGTATTTAATAAAATACATTTTAATATATATTATATTAAAATATGTATTTTATATTTATTTGAATCTCATTCAAATATCATAAAATTAATCTTTTATAATATACATTTAACTAATTTGAATCTCATTCAAATTTTACATGTATATGTAGTTTTCAATATTAATGTATCTAATACATAAACTATTTCCTCTAATATTTAATGTATCAAATACAATAAATATATTTTTCTCTTCTACATTTAATATATCAATTATATTAAATATTAATTTGAATATTTCAAATTTTTCTTTCAACTAAATTGATCATTTTAGTGTTACTATGAGCTAGCAAGGGGACCTTATGGACCTACATATTTATAAGCTCCAATGATACAAAATTAATTAATTAAACTCATTAGTTAATTAACTTTCATTCATTAACTTTAGGTCACTCCGCTATAGGCCTAGAGTTGCACTCTTATAATTACATCTTACACCTTAAGTACCATTGATTCTCTAATGTGCAACTTGTTTATGATCCAACAATAAACCAAGTCCCTCTCAGGCCAGTGAGAGGGTGGGGCCCCATTGTTCAAGTTCTGAAATCAGCACTTAAGGAAACTACTCATCTACTTTCCCTATATGGGAATGAGTGAATTTCATCTTGTGAAACTTATGTTCCCAACTCCCTATTTGGCAAGTTCCCAAAATGGTAGGCTTATTGAATCGGCTATAAAAGTCATTGTCACTCATACAAATCAAAGGACGAGCCCTCACAGGCAGGAGTTCATAACTCACTCAAGATTAAGATCGAGTCACATATGATCATCCTATGAAATGTTAATCTTCTCAAATAACGGATTTATAAAGAGAGATTATATATTTCGTGGTCCAGTCTTATACAAACTCATTGTATATGATACCCCTCACTCACATGTCTCTACGTGAATGATTTGGATCAAATCATTTGTAACAATTACAAAGTAGGCTGTATCAATACTGTTACTAGTATAAGGCACCCAACCTTATCCATATACTATAGACTGTTTAGGTTATTCCTTGAACATGATCATCTTGTATGTCAACTACATATTGTTCAAGATTACACTAATAACCTTGAATTTTTATATATAATGAATATTATAAATTGAAAATAATAATAATAATATAATTATTAATTAATTATGAGGCTTTAGGGCATAAATCCCAACAACAAGTTATACAATCCGTTCAAAGAGAAGATAATTGCTCCAAGCCTGAAGAGGAGGTTACAAATGATGAAGATTGCCTAACATCTCTAGATGTCCAAACTATTAAAAATAAGGAAGATCATACACAAGCCTAAATTGAAGGTTTGTATAGTGCGGTTGTTGTGGTGGACGAAGAATTGTTGGAAGTGTGTGTTGACAAAAAGGAAGCGACATATGGTAAGGTTATTATGGAAGACGATGAGATATTTGAAGTATGTGCTGAGAATGAGATGACTACAAAATCTCTTGAAAAAAGTGAGGAAAGGAAAATTAAAGAGAAAAAGAGTTTGGTTATGAGAGTTTATGAGGATAGTAAGAATACAGAGAAAATAGAGGAATGTGTGAAAAGTGATACAATAGAAGAAAAATATTTAAGTGAAAAAAATCAGGAGAGTGAGGTTTGTTTTCCAACTAACATTTTCTTCCAAAGTCTTCTAATTATTTTTTATGATTCCTCAAAGTGGGATGTTAAAGTTTGAAGGTCTCAATCAACAAAAAGAAGGGAGGATGCAACACAACAAGTTCACATTTTATCCAAGAGGAAAAGTTTCAGTCCAAGTGTTTGAAAGAGCTCGAGTTGATGACTACAAAGTGGCATTGCAAGGTGATCTTTTAGATTCGAGGAAGAATAATCTTCTCGAAGAAAGGGGAGAATGATATGAATCTCCAAGCTATTCCAATAAAATCCATGAAGATCTCAACCAATGGATTACGACTTCAACTACATTCATATTCACTCATGGTTTTATTTGTCTTACTGTATTTTTTACCTTTTAAATGTCGGGTTTAAGGTTAGATATTTAAGGATGAGAGTTACCAAACTTGTCAATCATGACCATTACTCTTTGTAACTGATTTCTAGGCATTTGAAGGGTTTAGGGTTGCTTTTGAAGGGGGGTTATATATACCCACGAAATTGTCATTGTAAGGAGGACTATGGATGAATGAAAATTAAGATCTCAAGATTGAGAACCTTTTTCTTAGAAATCCAACAAGGTATTTGCATTTCTAAGTGTTTCTTGCAATTCTTGTGATAGATTGCAACTGAGTCATTCAATCAAGCCTTGATCAAGTTTTATTGTGGAGTGACTCAATCTAGAACAAGGGTTAGGGTTAACTTCTTTGATCTTAAGAGGTAATATAATTCTAGTCTTTTCTCTTGGTTGATCATGAATTTGTATAAGGAGGTATTAACTTATTTGATTCAAGGGTTCTTGCTTCATCATAAGCTTGGATCTTTGGGTTGAGGGTTAGGCTTGTCTTATCATTTGCGTATCAGGATGATGATGTATTTGATCAATCCAACATGACACATTTAGATCTTGATGATTTCTTTGAGTCTCTAGAGGAGAAAATTGATAACATTGAAGAAGTAGGAAATACTTAATTATGATCAGAATGTCAAACATTAGTCTTAATTATAAAGCGAGACTTGTTGCACAAGGATTCTCGCAAAGGCTTGATATTGATTATGACGAGACATATTCTCCTATAGTGGATGCAATAATATTGAGATATCTAATTAGCATGAGTGTGTATGAAAAGCTTGACATGCATCTTATGGATGTTGTCAGAGCATATTTATATGGATCTCTCGATAATGATATTTATATGAAAATCCCTGAAGGATTAAAGATATCAAATTAATATAATTCAAATGCTAGAGAATTATATTCGATCAAATTACAGAGATCCTTATATGGATTAAAACAATCCGGGCGAATGTGGTATAATCGTCTTAGTGAATATTTGTTGAAAGAAGGGTATAAAAATCACAATTAGGATTTGTTATTATTGATGTATATGTTGATTATTTGAATATAATTGAAACTCCTCAAGAGCTTTCAAAGACAATAGAATATCTTAAGAAATAATTTGAGATGAAAGATCTCGGAAAAACAAAGTTCTACCTTGGTCTGCAAATTGAGCATTTAGCAGATGGGATATTCATTCATCAGTCAACTTATATAGAAAAAGTTTTAAAAATATTTTACATGAATAAAGCACACTCATTAAACATTTCAATGGTAGTTCGATCACTGGATGTGAAAAATGACATATTTCGACCTCGAGAAGATAATGAAGAACTATTAGGTCCTGAAGTATCATATCTTAGTGCAATATGTGCACTTATATATCTTGTTAATAATATACGACCTAATATAACATTTTTAGTCAATTTATTAGCTAGATATAACTCTTCTCCAACAAAAAGACATTGGAACAGAGTTAAGCATGTACTCTATTATCTTCGAGGAACCATTGATATGGGTTTATTCTATTCAAACAAATCAAATTTTGATTTAGTGGGTTATGCAGATGCGGGATATTTATCATACCCACACAAAACTAGATCTCAAACATGTTATCTATTTACATGTGGAGGAACTGCTATATCATGGCGGTCTGTAAAGCAGACTATTACAGCCACTTCTTTAAATCATGTTGAAGTTCTTACAATTCATGAGGCTAGTCGAGAATGTGTATGGTTGAGATCAATGACTCAACACATTTGTGGAACATGCGGTTTTTCTTCTGACAAAAATCTTCCAACAATATTATACGAAGACAATAGAACATGTATAACACAAATCAAATGTGGATTCATTAAAGGAGACAGAACAAAACATATATCACCGAACCTCTTTTACACTCATGACCTTAAAGAAAATGGCGACATCACCGTTCAAAAAATTTCTTCAAAGGAGAACTTGGCAGACTTATTTATAAAGGTGTTGTCAACCGCAACATTCGAGAAATTGGTGCACCACATTGGAATGCGACTACTCAGAGATCTCATGTGACGTTTCCATGAAGGGGAGTAAAAACATTGCACTTTTTTCCCCTTGACTACGGTTTTTTCACTGGGTTTTCCTAGCAAGGTTTTTAACGAGGCAGTTGTTAAAGTATATTTATACTGCACTCTTTTTCCTTCACTAGATTTTTTTTCCATTGGGTTTTTTCTAGTAAGGTTTTAACGAGACATATATTACATATAATGGATATCTAAGAGGGAGTGTTATAAACATGATATATACAAGGTATATATATGGTATATATAGATATCCATAAACATGGTATATATATGATATATATATATATATATACCTATGGTGTATATATATATACTCACGGTATATATAGATATACATGATCATTCAACTCCATCATTTTAGCTAGTCTTCCCCATGACTCACTCTTCCTATGAATAACATTAAGACTCCCAAAGTTGACCATCCATGACCTAAGTTTAGTCATGAAATACTTGTATAAATAGAGATTGTGTGAAGCCTTTCAAACACACCTCAAATCAATTGAATACATTGATTTTCTCTACTTTCCTCTCATTCTCTTCTTCTCTTTGTCTTCTTTAAATTGTTGTTATTGCTATCTTTTTATATTACGTTATCAGTACGAGCTTCTACCAGTTTCCTTTGTTAAATTGTGTTTTGAACGTTTTATGAATACAGTGTGTGGATGAAATATCTCATATATACCCTGTATATATTTTGAATGTTGACTATCTATTATTTTGGGCACAATGCATGTCGGTTATAATTTTATACATGTTATGTTCATGAATCATATTAGTTTATATAATGTTGAGCATGTTTTTGTTCATTTTATAGAATTCAAATTATTATACCATTTTTTTTATAGAAATTATTATACCATTTTTCTTAATTGTTATTAATACTTTTATACATTTCAACTTTGTATGAGCATGTATAGTTTAATTTTTTAAATCATTTTTTTGCAATTGATTGTATGTAAAACATGTATTCAATATAACAATTTACTTATTTATTTTAATTATCAATATATGAGGAGAGAATGCATGATAATTTGTTGTTATGTATAATATTCATGTACATATAAATACTTTGTATATAACCTAATTATGCATTGTATGTGTCAAATGAAATTTCTTATATTTATATTATATATAGATTTTTTGTGTTCATGTTTATCTAAGTATCATGTATATTGTTTATACAACTTATGTACATATTTCATATATATATAAAATGTGCTATATATATATTTGAATATGTTATGGAAAGATACGAATAATATGTAGCAATTTATTATTCTTCTTAAACTCATTTTGATTAGATGCACTAGAAGTTGCATAAATCAACAATAAGTGCTCATTTGGGATGCATCTGAAGTTGCATAATTTTAAATCAAGAATTACTCAGTACTTTAATTAGATGAATGATAACTCCATTTTGGAGCTATAATTTACTCCTCCCTAATTCCAGCTAAACTTCGTGCTTAATTATGCTTAATTGCCTCCGTTGTAGGTGTTTCACGGTTAGAGAGCTCGAGGAGTCCAAGAACGTGTTTCGGAGCTAAGAAGGTCATTTTAAGGCCTCGGGATCGCATCGGGAAAGGAAGGGCATCAACAGTCAAGATTTTGCCCAAAGGGAGCAACCAAAGGCAAAACAAATTGCCCAAACCCGAGAGCAAGTATCGAGCGAGAACGTCGAGACGCCACTCGACGCTGTCCAAGAGCGTCTCGACGCTCCGAACGCGCGCGCACTAATGTTTCCGTCTGTAGCGTCTCGACGCTACGGTGATTATAAAACTCATTTTTCCGATTTTTAGGTCACTTCTTATTCTTCCTCCTCTTCCCTTTTACGGATTTCTCTCTAAAAGTTGGGATTTTCTCCCCTCTTTGTTGTAATAAAGCTCAACATTGTGGATTTCTCTTGAATTTCATCACGAGCAACTAAGGTAAGTGCTCTAATTTTAGGTTTAGGGATTTATCTTGATGCTTAGTGAGGGTTTGTCTTAATTTCTAGCTTAGAATTGCATGATGTTTTGCATCTTCTTCCTTAGTTTGTATCCCAATAGCTTGGGTAACTAATTAGATGTGACACCTGAGTCCTTATGCATGTTTTACCGTCAAAGATTATAACGTATAATTGCCTCAATCGCTAAGTAACAAGGGTTTAATCGTGGCTAATTAATTCGAGCCTAAGTGACAGTTCGGGGTATGGGTTAATTACTGTTTTCATTCAACTCCATCATTTTAGCTAGTCTTCTCCATGACTCACTCTCCTTATGAATAACATTAAGACTCTCAAAGTTGGTCATCAATGACCTAAGTTTAGTCATGAAATACTTGTATAAATAGAGCTTGTGTGAAGTCTTTCAAACACACCTCAAATCAATTGAATATATTGATTTTCTCTACTTTCCTCTCATTCTCTTCTTCTCTTTCTGTTGTTTATTTGTTGTTCTTGCTATCCTTTTATAACAGTAAATTAATACTAAATTGTTGTGATTTAGTTTTTTTTTTGTTTGAGTACAATAATTATGAAAATATGGGTATGGAGATTTGAACCTCCGACCTCAAATAAGGTGTACATGCCAATTACAAAGCTATGTTTACTTTGACTCCAACCTCATTACATGCCAATTACTTCTAAACTATGCTCATTTTAGCGTTGTGGTTTAGTTATAAAGATCAAAGTAGACTTATTATTTCAACTATTTTATATCGATATTTGATTTATAATTTATTATAAGATAATTATTTAAAAATTTATATGATTTAACTTTCATCTAATTTTATTTAATATAAATGATTTGATAAAAGTTTATGAAAAATAATTATTATAAAAAATTGAATAATCAAAGTTTCAAAAGGAAATAGAGGTGAACAAATATATAAATATGGAAAGCTGAATCTAGAAGCATATCAAGACTCATTTTTTCAATTCATTCATGCACAACTTTTTATGCTTGCCTTTTGTTTTTTGAGTTCACCTTGGGTGTAAGAAATCGAACCGAACAGATGAGCTGAACCGGTTCAGATCGGGTTGGTTTGAATAATATTTTAGAGTATTAGAAACCGAACCGAACCGACATAAATAAAAAAAATGTTTTCACCTCGTAATCGACTTGCGCCTCTGCTCTTCGCTCTTTCTGGTTTTGATTCTCGCCTCCGTCGTCGATGCTCCCTCTCCCTCTCCCAACACAACGTTGTCGTTACTCGCGCCTCCGTCGTCGACTCTCCCAATGCAACGCCAATTTCTTTTTCCCATTTAAAAAATCTACAGGTTCAAATGGAGAAATTTTCGATCTCTAAGCAAATTTTTCATGTGGGTTTACGTCCTTCGTCGTCTTCCAACGACCAATCCACCATTTGTGAAACTTCCGGACAATATTATCGTGTGGGTTTTTGCTTTCTCAACTGGGTCTCTGGAGAACGCCATTTTTGTAGGGTTTCAAGTGAAGAATTTGAGTTTCTTTTTCCTTTTTCTACGATGAATTTGAGTTTTTCTTCCTTCAACCATTCTGTGAATTGTTAAAGTTTGAATGAGTTTTTGTAGTCAAATTGATTTTCCTATTCTTATGATTGATCCTATTATTTTGGAAGCTCTAAAATTGGTGTAAGAAAAACCTATATATTGTTTGGTTTTTTCCATTGGAATAACAACTTACTTTTCATCTCTTTTTCTCTCTTTTACTTAAACTCTATCTTTTAAAGTGTAATAGTGGTATCAGAGCCAAGTTATATCATTTTTCCTTTTATCTTCTAAGGTAGCTAGCAAAGCAAAAACGATGGCCACAGACAATTATGTGCAACCGGCAATTCCTCGTTTTGATGGTCATTATGATCATTGGAGCATGTTGATGGAAAATTTTCTACGGTCGAAAGAGTATTGGACCGTTGTAGATGCATGAGTGAATGAACCTGCCGCTGGAGTTGTCTTGCTAGAAGTTGAGCAAAAGAAGTTGGAGGAACGGAGGTTGAAGGATCTCAAGGCCAAGAATTATTTATTCCAAGCCATTGATCGTGCCATCTTGGAGACCATTTTGCAAAAAGACACATGCAAGCAAATATAGGACTCCATGAAGAAAAAGTATCAAGACACAACGAGGGTTAAAAGGCAGCAGCTCCAAGCTCTTCGCAAAGAGGTTGAGATTCTTCACATGAAGCAAGATGAGTTTGTAGGTGAGTATTTCTCGCGGACCTTAGCTATAGTAAACAAGATGCGGATCCATGGAGAAAAGATTGAAGATGTCGCCGTGGTTGAGAAGATTCTTCGGTCGATGGCTCCTAAATTTGCTTATGTGGTTTGTTCAATTGAGGAATCAAAAGATGTCGATAACTTATCAATTGATGAATTACAAAGTTCTTTACTTGTGCATGAGCAAAGAATGACGTCAACTACAGGTCCAACTGAAGAACAAGCCTTGAAGGTTTCAACTCAAGGTGAAAATTCTATAGGGAGAGGATCAAATAGAGGTCGTGGTCGAGGTCGTGGTAGATGGCAAGGAAGAGGAAGAGGTGGAGGACATGACCAACACAAACAAATGTCCAATAACTCGAGGTTTGATAAGTCCAACATTCAATGTTACCGTTGTCATAAGTTTGGTCATTACAAGTCTGAATGCACAGTCAACCTTACCTATGAAAGAGGAGAGCAGTCTAATTTCATAGAGAAAAAGGAACAAGAAACACTTTTGTTGGCGTGTCACCACAATGATGAGCTTGGATCAAACATATGGTATATCGACATTGGTTGCAACAATCATATGTGTGGTAACAAGTCTTTATTTTCTTATTTTGATGAAAGTTATCATTCTACTGTATCGTTTGGTGATAATTCTAAAGTAAATGTTGTGGGCAAAGGTGATGTTCAAATTAAGACCAAAAAAGACAGTGTTGAAACTATATCAAATGAGTTTTATATTCCTGACTTGAAAAGCAATTTGTTGAGTGTTGGACAGTTACAAGAAAAATGGTATGTTACAACCAAAAAAGAAGGCGGTTGTGAAATATATGATCCAAGGAGAGGATTGATTGCTCGTGTTGAGATGACATCAAACAGATTGTTTCCACTCAAACTAGAAGGTTTGGAAACATGTTTCAAGACGGTTGTAGAAGATCCTATGTGGCTTTGGCACTTGCGATATGCCCACTTGAATTTTAAAGGTTTACAAGTCCTTTCTCAGAAGAAAATGGTGGTTGGTTGTTGCGTGCTCAGTGTGTAAATAAAATGTAATGCGAGAGCACTCAGAACATGCAAGCATACATGGTCTGCAGCAAGTGATAAGTATTTTTCATTCGTTTTCCCACAGAGATTTATTCTTAGTTACTAACGAAGTGAGGTGTTAAATTAGAGAGGGTTACTTAAATGGGGTAGATTTGAGGTTGATGTGTCAAACTAACGAAGAATGTACGAGATATGCAAGCATAAACGAGAGCAAGTAAAGAGATTAACTTCAATGTAGAGGAGAAAGAATTGTGGACTTAGCAATGTTCTAGCAATAAAAGCGCAAAAGTAAAAGACTGGAAAAATGGCTAAGGCAAAAACATAATTATAGAATTGCGGATTCAGCAATTTTCTAGCAATTAATCTAGCAACGATTTGTAGGTGAGATAAGGAAACAAGGTCAACTAAAGACTCCTCTATAGGTTTTTACATACAATTATTCAGCAGTAGCTTAACTTACCATGCATCAACTTAGCTTAGTCTCATGCATCTCTCGATTACATGCATTAGATCCTTTAGTTCACTCATATCCAAGCAAGACTTGCGCATCTATTTATACAAGCAAGCTAATGAATTGTGCTAGGAAAATGCCTATTCCTAGGTCGTTTTCTGACTACCATGAAAGGCTAGCATGAATGGACGACTCTGAACTCTTACTCCTTCCGGAGGTTAGGAGTTCTTTAGACAAAATGGATGGCCGATCGAAATTGCCCATGGGATGAAGTACACATACATTCAATGCATTCGAAGCTATCCTACATGCTGAGCTTCCGTATTTCTAACCTATAGATTCATCTTTAGCAGACCCTTGTGTGATTACTTACTCATGGTTGATGGGGGATTGGAAAGACTAGATTGATTAAGCATGCTTTTAAAGTACTTAAATGAAAGCAAGGGAAAAACAGATGGCGAGATGAAGGCTTGCAAAGACTTAAACGATTACTATATAAAGTAAGGTTCAAAGCTCAATGTGCGACAGTATGTAAAACAGTAAAGAACTGAACAAATGAAAGACGAATCAACACGATGTAGCAACAGAAGCAAAGGACAGAAAGCGGTAAAGAAAGCTGATTAAAGTGTGCGCGGATCTCCTCGTCGCAAGCGCCTCGGATGAAGGGGAAGATTAGCGTTTCTTGGGGATGAATTCAATCAGAAGAGAAGAAGGATCTTCTCTTCTTCCTCTCGAATTATCGACGCCAAGGGCTGATTTCTTCGCTCCAACAAACGGGATAAGGAAATGGATATGTAGACTGCGTTGAGACGGGGAACTCTACGCTTCCGAGCTGTTGTTCTCCTTCACCCTTCACCTCCTTTTATAGTTTTTGCAGGTGCCTTCAACCATGGAGAACCATCCATTCTAAACAACAATCCTCCACGTGGCAGCAAGGGAAAGCTTAGGCGGCTGAAATATCGTAACAAGGACGACTGACGGCTGGGAAAAGTCAGCAGCAGCAGCTTCGACATTGCGGATTCCTTGTTGTGACCGCAATGTTTATTGCGGAGACAGCAATGTTTCAGCAATTCTCCTGCAATGTACATTTTAACTCTTTTAGCATCATTTTCTATTCTTTTTCGTTCCTTTACCAAATAAGTCCTATTTTAGCTTCTCTCCTTGAATTCTCACATTTAAGTACGTGTTAAGCTAAATTCTAACAAAAACACTCAAGAGATTACATGATTTTAAGGTAAATACATCCCTAAATTATGTATTTTTTGCGAGGTAACATTGGTCTTCCTCAAATTTCTCCTGCCTCAAAAGTATGTGAAGATTGTGTTGTTGGCAAACAACATCGTGAACAGTTTTCAAAGGGTAAAGCATGGAGAGCGCGCAAACCTTTGGAGTTAATCCATTCTGACATATGTGGCCTAATAAATCCAATATCAAATGGGAAGAAGAAATATTTTATTTCTTTCATTGATGATTTTTGCAGAAAAACATGGATTTATTTCTTGCAGGAAAAGTCAGAAGCATTCTCAATTTTCAAGAACTTTAAGGCGGCAGCTAAAAATGAAATTGGGAGGAAAATTAAAACTCTTCGAACGGATCGCGGAGGAGAATACATGTTACAAGAATTTGTAAATTTTTGTAATGAGCATGGAATCCGACACCAACTGACGGCAGCCTACACACCTCAACATAATGGTGTTGCCGAAAGAAAGAATCGTACTATGCTCAACATGGTTCGAAGGATGATTGCAAATGGGAGAGTCCCAAAGCATTTTTGGCCAGAAGCTGTAAATTGGGATATTCATCTTTTGAATTGAAGTCCCACTTTTTAGGTTAAAAACATGACTCCTCAAGAAGCTTGGGATGGGCGTAAACCATCAGTTGACCATTTGAGAATCTTCGGGTGCATTGCATATGCACATATTCCTGATGAGAGAAGAAAAAAACTAGATGACAAAGGCAAAAAATGTGTCTTTCTTGGCATTAGTAAGCAATCAAAGGCTTACAAATTGTTCAATCCTATTACATGTAAAATTGTAATTAGTCGATATGTTATATTTGATGAAGTAAGCACGTGGAACTGGATAGAAGATACTGTAGAGCAACAATCAATACATGTGAACTTTGAAGAAATTACCAGTGATGTATCTTTGCCACCACAACCTGAAAGTCCAGTTCAACAATCAGCTGAGACTATTGAAACTCAAACAGAAGGTACAAGTTCAAGATCACAATGAGTTAGAAGAAGACCAGCTGGATGGAAGATTACGATGTTAGTGGTGATATTTCTAACGAGACACTTGTCCATTATGTTTTATTATCAGAATGTGATCCAGTAACCTTTGAAGAAGTTGTGAAAGATCTAAAATGGCAGGAAGCCATGGATGAAGAGGTCAAGTCAATAGAGAAAAACAATACTTGGGAGTTGTCAGAACTTTCTGAAGGACAGAAATCCATTGGTGTTCAATGGGTTTACAAAACAAAGCTGAATAAAGATGGAAAAGTAGACAAGTACAAAGCTCGTCTCGTTGCAAAGGGGTACAAGCAACAAATTGGCATCGATTACAATGAAGTTTTCGCTCCAGTTGCAAGACATGATACCATTTGAATGGTGGTAGCAATGGCAGCACAGAATAATTGGAAAATTCTTCAAATGGATGTGAAATCAACATTTCTACATGGAAACTTGAATGAAAAAGTTTTCATAGATCAACCCCCTGGTTATTAAGAACAGAGAAATGATGGAAAGGTATATCGGTTGAAGAAAGCTTTATACGGGTTGAAGCAACCACCTAGAGCTTGGTATAGTCGAATTGAGGCTTACTTTGTTAGAGTTGGATTTGAAAAATGTCCATACGAACATACTCTCTTTATTAAATTTGAACCTCTAAACAAGATTTTGATCGTATGTTTGTATGTAGATGATTTGATTTACACAGGTAATGATCCAGTAATGTTTGAAGAATTCAAGCAGTCCATAATGGTGGAGTTTGAAATGACAGATCTAGGGATGATGCATTATTTTCTCGGCATTGAGGTAATGCAATCAACAGCTGAGATTTTCATCAATCAGAAGAAATATGCATTGGAGATCTTGGATAGATTTCAAATGAAAGACTGTAACTTAGTCTCAACTCCAGTTGAACCCAGCTTGAAGCTCACAAGGGACCATGAAGGGAAAAAGGTCAACAGTACTCTCTACAAGCAAATGGTTGGAAGTTTGATGTACTTGGCAACTACAAGACCTGATATTATGCTGTAAGTTTAATTAGCAGGTTTATGGAATCTCCAACTGAGCTTCATCTTCTAGTAGCCAAAAGAATCTTACGTTACTTGAAAGAGACTCATGATCTTGGCATATTTTATGAGAGAAGGGGCGAATTAAACCTTATTGGTTTTAGTGATAGTGATTATGCAGAAGATTTAAATGATAGAAAAAATACTACAGGGTATGTTTTCATGCTTGGTTCAGGAGCTATCTCATGGTCTTCCAAAAAACAGGCAATTGTCACACTATCTACCACTGAAGTTGAGTACGTAGCAGCAACATCATGTGCATGTCAAGCCATCTGGTTAACAAATATTCTTGAAGAGTTACATTGTATGTAACGCCCCGCGTTTCATTTAAGATTAATTTGAGTTCAATTAGGTCCTTGAGGCATGTTAAAAAGAAAGAAGGAAAATGACTTTGTAGAATAAATTAGAAAAAAAAAAAGAGGTTAAATTAGTTTTTTGACCAAGTTAATTAAAAGTTAATGAATTATTAATAATAATATTATTATTATTATTATTAATATAATATATTTAAAATAAAATTAAAAAGTAAAAGTTAAAAAACAACGCAGTTCTTGAAGAAGACCCACGATTCAGAACGCCGCCCACTCTCTCCCAAGTTCTCTCTCCCTCTCATTTCCCTCGATTCCGACCACCACGTCGTCGACGCCGTCTCTCTCTCTCCCTCTCCTTCTTCGCTCCGCTTGTCGCAGGCCGCCACCGGTCGTTCGTCGCTCAGCCGCAAGCATCGTCGCTCCGCCTTGTCGCTTGCCAACCGCCGTCGCGCCCTCTCCCGCTCTGATCAGATCGTTGGTGACGTTCTACCAGCGAGCTTTCGACAACGTTCGACTAGCAGGTAAAGTTCGTTCCCATTCCAACGATTTCTTGTCTTGTCCATTGAATGTTGAGTTTAACCCAAACTCCTTTCAAATCTAATTGTTGTTAGTTTCAAACGTTTTGTTCTGTTTCAAGATTTAATACTCGGTCTGTTCCAACATTAGATTGGCGAAACATAGTCTTGGAACGTGTTGTCCAGCAAGATTTGACATCGTCGCAGGGAGTTTTGGTGGGTACCGAGGCTCTATCTACTTCTTGAATTTATTTCAAATGATTGAGATTCTGATTATAAGAATTGGAATTTTGTTCAAATTGTTCAGATTTGTCTCGACATTGGAATCCCCTCTATTTCGGTGTTGAAACCAAGTTCGGGATGAGATAATTTAACCTAGTAGTGGCGGTGAGTTGGGAATGCGTAGGTTGAGACCAGGAGCTTTCGTGACAAGTTTGGTCATCTCGTCGGACTTAGCTTTAAGGTAAGTAACTTTACTGCCGTAACGCCTTAGCGCTAGGTTGGGAATTGTGTGCTGGCAAATCTATAGGTTGATGCGTGTTTGTTGTGGTAATATATGGTGTTTAATGGAAGGTTGAGAAAATTGGTTGGTGACTGAATGAGTCTGAATACTTTTCAATGATATTTTCTAAATTGGTTTCTGGTGTCATTTTCTGAATTGGTTTCTGGTGTTTGGGAATGTTTTTATGAAGTGTGTTTTTATTTCAGGTGTGGTTTATCCGATTTTCAGGGGAGACTCTGCCGAAATTTCTAAGATTTTTCTAAAATGCTTTCAATGTTATGTTTATGAATGGTTTATGAGTGTGAAGTTAAATGAAGTCCTTGCAATTGTTGCAACTAATTTGATGAACAAGTTATGTTTTTATTTGATGAACCTTGTGAAGTGTGATAAATGAGATGCATGTTGAAAGTGTGAAGTGTGTAGTTAATGCGTAAGAGAAAAGTACTCTATGTTGCATCATTTCCACATTTCTAGTATCTAAAAGGTTTTAGGTGGGACCCATGCATTTGTGTGTGACATATGGGCCATGAGATCCTAAAATAGCTACCATCCATTTCCTGTAAATTTTGTCTGCATGAAAGTGATGCAGGTTTAGGGGTTCTAATCACATGAAAGTGATGTGCTTAGAGCCGGTGAGTATGAAAGTGATGCTCACCTATGCATGAAAGTGATGCATACCTAGAGGTTGGCGTGTATGAAAGTGATGCATGCCTAGAAGGTTCCCCGTACATGGAATTGATGGATCTGGGACTGATGTGTATGAAATTGATGCACATTTAGAAGAACAGGAACGGAGTGGTAAGCTAAAGAGGCAGATTTAGGTCCCACTAGTTAAAGTCTTCAGTCAGCTCATGATTGCATGTGTTTGTATAGCCTGACCACGGTAGTAGAGTTGCTTACTAAGTATTTTATTTAAAATACTCATTCTTTCTTAAAACATTTTTTTTTCAGGTATTACTAGGAACATATCGGGCACTTGATGAGGTGATCGGTTGATGATGTCATGGGACACATGGAGTTCGAGCTTCCGCATTTATTTAAATTCTTATTTCATACAGTTAGTTTGAACGTTTTATGCTAAGGATTATAATAGTTAGTTTTGGTTTTAGATTGATTTTGAAGGAACTTATTTGATTATGTTTTATGTTTTACTGGGATTTCGAATTAAATGTATTTGTCTTGATTCTTTTAATTCTAAAATAAAGTTTTTTTAAATTTTTATTGAGGATTGTGACGTCATGCATGTAGTAACGGTCTTAGAGTGAGGTTATAAAAAGTCGAGTCGTTACATTGTAAGCAAGAAGAAACCTCTATCATTCACTGTGACAATACTTCAACAATCAAGCTTTCAAAAAATCATGTTTTGCATGGACGAAGCAAACAAATCGACGTAAGATACTCTTAAATTTAGGAGAATAATAATCTCTTATTAGACATGTGGAATCCTAGGTCTTCTTATATAGGAGAAAGACCTAATACAATAAGGAAAGTAAAAGATCTAATACAATAAGGAAAAATAAAATAAAGTCAATAAAGACTAAATATTAATTAATATCTACATAATTATAAATAATAGAATTTCTAACACTCCCCCTCAAGCTGGTTTAAAGATGTCTTCCATAGTCAGCTTGTCAATCAATTTATCGAATTGCTTCTTCGGAAGCCCCTTAGTTAGTACATCAGCAATTTGCTCTGTCGTCGGAAGATAAGGAATACATATTGCACCTGTATCAATCTTTTCTTTAATAAAATGTTTGTCAACCTCAATATGTTTAGTTCTATCATGTAGAACTGGATTATGCGCTATAGATATGACAGCCTTATTATCACAATAAATTTGTATAGGTTTAGTCTGAGAAAACTCCAGTTCTTCTAGTATCCTTTTGATCCATATGCCTTCACAAATTCCATGCGCTAAAGCTCTAAACTCTGCTTCAGCACTACTCCTGGGCACTACATTTTGTTTTTTACTTCTCCAAGTAACCAGGTTCCCACCAACAAAAGAACAATAACCAGAAGTAGATCTTCTATCTGTAATACTTCCTACCCAATCTACATCAGTATAAACTTCTACTTGGGAGTGATTATGTTTTTGGAATAAAATACCTTTTCCAGGAGTCCCTTTTAGATACCTCAAAATTCTGTAAACAACATCAAAATGAGTTGGTCCTGGTGCATGCATAAACTGACTTACCATGCTTACGGCATATGCAATATCAGGGCGTGTATGAGATAGATAAATTAATCTTCCAACAAGTCTCTGGTACCGTTCCTTGTTCTTTATTTCTTCTACTTTTGCTACTTCTAGCTTCAGATTAGGTTCAACAGGAGTTTCTGCTGCTACCTTGCAACCAAGTAATCTGGTATCCTTGAGTAAGTCGAGGACATACTTTCTTTGATTAACAAAGATACCTTTCCTCGATCTTGCAAATTCCATCCCTAAAAAATATTTTAGCGATCCCAGGTCCCTGATCTGAAACTCACTTGCAAGATTTTTCTTGAGATCAACTAGACCAACTTCATCATCACCTGTGAGAATAATATCATCTACATAGACAATCAAAATTGAGATTTTGTTATTCTAAGAGTGTTTATAAAATATAGTATGATCTGCTTGACTTTGAAGAAATCCATAGTTAGACACAACTTTTCCAAACCGCTCAAACCAAGCTCTCGGGGACTGTTTAAGACCATAAAGAGTTTTCTTTAGTTTGCAAATTTTACTCCACCCGAATTCTTTTTCAAAACTTGGTGGTAAGCTCATAAAAACCTCCTCCTCAAGATCGCCATTTAGAAAGGCATTTTTCACGTCGAGTTGATAAAGAGGCCAATCTAAATTTACTGCAAGAGACAAAAGAACTCTAATAGAGTTGATTTTAGCAACAGGGGCAAACGTTTCCTCATAATCAATCCCATATGTTTGAGTGAAACCTTTAGCTACCAGTCTGGCCTTATATCTCTCAATACTACCATCTGAATTACATTTTATGGTGAACACCCATTTACAGCCCACTGATTTCTTATTTTTTGGCAATTCTACTATTTCCCAAGTCCCATTTTGTTTTAGAGCATTCATCTCCTCCATAACTGCTACTTTCCAAATTGGATCTTCTAAGGCCTCATGTATATTCCTTGGAACAAACAAGTCATCTATCCTAGAAGTGAAAACTTTATGACTATTTGACAAATTTTGATATGACATGTAATTTGCAATAGGATATTTGGTATAAGTTCGAGTACCTTTTCTAATGGCTATGGGAACATCAAGATCAGACACAATTGGCAAAGTATTTTGAATAATTGAAGAAGTAGGAACGAAGGAAGGATTACCAAGATTTTCAGTTTCATTCGTCGGAGTCTCAGATTGGCTCTACGAAGGATCAACTATTTGGTCTTGGTTACTCTGATTGAATTTTCTTCTAGTATAAAACTGTAACTCGGGAACTTGATCAATAGGATCATTTTGTAGTATTTCTCCCCCTGATTGAGAAGATTATATACTTGGCATCGAATTTATTAGGTAAGTAGCCGTGAGAACTGCTTCACCCCATAAATATTTTGGAACATGCATGGAACACATTATAGCCCGAGCTACTTCAAGTAAATGCCTATTTTTTCTTTCAGCAATCCCATTCTGCTGAGGAGTATCCCGACAAGTAGACTGATGAACAATACCTTTATCTTTCAAAAAATCACCAAAAACTTCATTAAAGTACTCTGTTCGATTATCAGAGTGTAAAATACAAATTTTGGTTTGAAATTGGATTTCAATCATATTGTAAAAACTTTTAAAAATATATTTCACCTCAGATTTTTTTTCCATTAAAAAAACCCAAGATAGACGAGTATGATCATCAATAAAAGTCACAAACCACCTTTTTCCACTATGAGTCCTAATTTTAGAAGCACCCCAAACATCACTATGAATTAAATAAAAAGGTTTGGAAGCTTTGTAAGGTTTTGGTAAATATGTGGAACGATGAATTTTTGCAAAAATGCAACTTTCACAATTAAAAGAGGAACAATCAATTCCATTAAATAAGTTTGGAAATAAATGTTTGAGGTAAGGAAAACTTGAATGTCCTAGTCTATGATGCCAAATCATAATTTGTTCATTAACAGGAAGAGAACTAATACTTCTGAGACCCTCAGTTATTTTATTGCTAAAAAAACCTTCATTAAAGTAGTAGAGGCCATCAAACATCCTAGCAGTGCCAATCGTCTTCTTCGATTCCTGATCCTGAAAAACACAGTGAGACTCAAAGAATATAACACGACAGTTAGAGTCTCTAGAAAGTTTCGAGACAGATAAAAGGTTACATGCTAATTTTGGAACATGGAGGACAGACTGGAGGGAGATATTTTCAGTCAATTTAATAGTTCATTTTCCTGCAATAGAAGAAAAACTGTCATCTGCAATTCGAATCTTTTCATTAGAATACGAAGGAGAGTATGAGTCAAAAAAATGAGAAGAACTAGTCATATGATCCGAAGCTCCGGAATCAATAATCCACGGAGAAGAAGTGTGACTAGAGAAAACTTGAGGATAACTCTCTGTTTGTGCCAATGAAACACAAGAATTATTAGATAATAAATTGGTTGGTAGCAATTTAAAGATTTGATGAATTTGCTCATTTGTCATTGTATCAAATCGTGAGTTAATGGGAAATAATAAATATAAACCAAAATTGAACCAAACCAAGCAAATAACCACTGAACCTGACCGAATATTGCAGTAAACCAAACCAAATTGGATCGGTTCACAAACCCAACTTCATCTTCATCGTGTGAACAAAAAAGTGGGTGTAGAAGTGTGCTTGCGACAACGGCGGCTAGGGTTCCGGCCGTGGTGAAAGTGGCGGCTAGGATTTTAAAGAGTTAGGGTTTCCTGCTCTGATACCATCTTAAATTTAGGAGAATAATAATCTCTTATTAGACAGGTGGAATCCTAGGTCTTCTTATATAGGAGAAAGACCTAATACAATAAGGAAAGTAAAAGACCTAATACAATAAAGAAAGTAAAAGATCTAATACAATAAGGAAAAATAAAATAAAGTCAATAAAGACTAAATATTAATTAATATCTACATAATTATAAATAATAGAATTTCTAACAGATACCATTGCCTAAGAGATCTTACAAATGATGGGATCATCAAATTGACCTACTGTAGAAGCGAGGATCAAGTTGCAGATATATTAACCAAGCCTCTCAAGTTAGCAACATTTGTGAAGCTTCGTAATTTGCTTGGAGTTGTTTCATTCTCTAGTTTAAACTAAATCACATAGTTTTAGTTTAAGGGAGGATGTTAAAGTTTGAATTAGTTTTAGTTTGAATGAGTTTTTGTAGTAAATTGGGAGGATGTTAAAGTTTGAATTAGTTTTAGTTTGAATGAGTTTTTGTAGTAAATTATTTTTTCTATTGATCCTATTATTTTGGAAGCATTAAAATTGGTGTAAGAAAAACTTATATAATGTTTGGTTTTTTCCATTGGAATAACAATTTACTTTTCATCTGTTTTTCTTTCATTACTTAAACTCTATCTTTTAAAGTGTAACATGGATGTAATACCACTTCTTTTAGATTTTCTTGTTAGATTATGTATCTTTCTATTTGTTTTTGTTCACATTTCCTTTTACTAATTTGCTCTATTTTGTGTTATTCCACTATGTCTTCGTTTCACTGGAAAGCTTTTGAATGTTGATCTATTGGAATTAGTTCAGTGTTGTGTTCTTTCATTCTATGCTTGTTTATTATTATTTTTAATAGAAATTTTCTTTTTGTTCGTTATATTTGAGTGGCTAAGTTACACTGTGGTATTGTGTTGAATTTTCTGGTAATTGCAATTTGATGTGACTTGGAGAATGTGAAATGTTCTTGGAGAAACTATAATTTTTTTTTGACTAAGTTGGTGCTTTGTGTTAAAAAATGACAATATATCTAAATTTTGTTATGAGGGCTATTTAAGTAATTTACTAGAGAATGACATTTTTGCAAATATCACCATCTTCACAATTTAGGTTGTGTTTAATATACACACGTGCAAGGGGAGCAACCGCAAGAAAAAATTGTAGAAAGTGACTTGTAAAACCAAAACTTTAATAAAATTGACCCGTCCCCCACAAATTAACAAAATTGTCTGGTTTGAGGCTAAGAGAGGTGTGAAATTATTCATTTACGTATGACTTAAGGAAACCCAAAAATTATTAATTTTTCTTATTATTTTCTCTCTCCTCTTTCAAAGTTTAAACTTAAATGTTTTGATTTTTGGTATTATAGACAAGATCCTTTAGAATTTTTCTTAGTTTATAAGCACGGTTGAAAAGAACAAGAAAAAACGTATAAAAACAAGTGTATATTGAGAGAGATATGATGTTCGGAAGATGAATCAGAATCGCATAGCAACCTATGCGATTGCACTATGCGATCGCATAAGTTGTTGTGCGGTTCTGGTTCATGTTCCGAACATCATATCTCTCTCGATATAAGCTCGTTTTAGCTAATTAACCACTCTTTTATATACATTTTTTCGTTTTCTTTCCATCCGTGCTTATAAGCTAAGCAAAATTCTAAAGGATTCATATTTTATTCTCTCTCCTCTTTCAAAGTTTAAACTTAAATGCTTTGATTTTGGGTATTATAGACAAGATCATTTAGAATTTTGCTTAGTTTATAAGCATGGTTGGAAATAACACGAAAAAAAGTATAAAAAAAAGTGGTTAATTAGCTAAAACAAGTGTATATCGATAGAGATATGATGTTCGGAAGATGAATCAGAATCGCATAGCAGCCTATGCGATCGTACTGTGCGATCGCATAGGTTGTTGTGTGGTTCTTGTTCATCTTCCAAACATCATATCTCTCTCGATATAAGTTCTAATTAATCACTTGTTTTTATACCTTTTTTCGTGTTCTTTACATTTGTGCATATAAACTAAGCAAAATTATAAAGGTCAATTTTGTTAAAATTTTGGTCTGACAAGTCACTTTTTACTATTTCCGTCCAAAAACACGCAGACGCAGTGGAGAAGTGGAAAAAACGGAACACTGCTCATCGTTCTTCGTCGTCGTTCGTCGCCGTCGTTGGTCTCGGTTTCAGAGGCAGAAACGGAGCGGTCTGGGTCACGATCTCGGTTGAGAGGTTGGACGTCGCCGGCGTTGGGTCTCGGTTAAGAGACAGACGCGTGGCGTGGATTTTTCCAATAGCTTCAGGCGAAGGTTGCATTTCGCCGGTGTGAATCGCTGCAGGCGAAGGTCTCGGGTTAGAGAGGTGTTTGGCCGGCGTGTGGGTCTCGGTTCAGAGAGACAGAATATTGGCGACAGTGACTGGGTTACGCGGAGGTTTCCGTTCAGTCACGAGCATTCGATTGAAGCTCAAATCGGTCAAGATTTGAGGTATTGTTCGTGGTAATTCATTCGAGTCATATTCAATTGAATTGATCTTTGTTTGTACTCTGTATTGTGACTTAAAACTCTTAATAAAAGTCCTAGCTGGTTCTCAAAATGGATAAAGACTGAAAGGTTGAACCACTATATATCTTGTGTTCATTGTCTTTTACTCTGTTTAATTGGGCATAATTGAATTCAGTTTATAACACTTTGTTATAAAAACTTTTCTTCCTATTAACTTTAAGTCCTGACATTGGTTCAAATAGATTCAAAATACAGTTCAAGTTAACAAAAGCTTCCTTAGCCTTTAGCAGAAAAAATGGTGGCATTCACAAACTGAAGATGATTGATATGAATGTTATCTCTCCCAATTAGGAAACCTTCAATTAAACCTGCCTCCCCTTTCCTCTAGACATAATCTGCTGAGCTCTTTCACCACCTCTATTCAAAGGAAAGGAATGGAGATGAGGGGTCACTTTGTTTCATACCTTGGTACCAAGAAAATTCCCCCCTAGCTTTTGATTTACCAAAATATAGAAATTAAGTTCTTTTAATTTTTTAGAATCATGTCCCAAGCCTCTCTGTATAACTAATTTCATTTGGATCAAAGATATATAGAAATTAAGTGTTGCATATCATTTCTCAATTTCTGACATTCTTATATTTTTTTCTAAATTAGAACTTGATTATGTTAAAAAGTATGACAGCACAATTGATATTGAATTTTGAGGCGGACTCTAAAAAAACCCGTCAGAGAACCGACCCGACCTGGTCGGTTTGGTTTTGACCCAAGACCAGACTCGGTTCAATTTGGTCTAAAACCGACCCATTTACACCCCTGTGTTTCACAGAACGATTGAAGGTTGCATAAGACATGAAAACTCTTTCTATAATTACATGCAACAGACTCCATCTTCTACCAGATTTCTATCTCTCACAGCTACTTCATTACCCCATTCTTAGAAATCGAAGCTCCCTGTGCCACTTCTGCAAACAAGAATTCGCGCAGGTCAGTTCTTCCCATCCTTCTTTTCACATTAATAACTTGGTTTTCCAGTGGAACTGAGAAGAGCTTGGTAAGGAAAACTTGATTAGAATCGAATTTAGGAGTCATTTTTCGAAAATTTCGATTTGGTGATTTGATATTTTTTTATCGATTCTGTCTAATTACAAGAATGTTCGATTGATTCAATTGGAGGGGGACTATAATGGGACTCAGTTATTAGTTATTTCTCCCCTGTAACTCAGTTTTCGCTGAGCCTAACTTCAAGGACTCTAGGATGCAAAAACTAGATTACTTTGGTGCTTTGCTTTCTCTAGTAAACCTTTCTTTGAGTTGTTGACGTGTTCTAACTTCTAAGCTGGCCCTTCCTTAAAAAACATTTTCAAATTCACTGTAGAAACCCAAATTTCCTATTCCCTGGAAACCCAATTTTGAAGAAATGATGCCTAGGTTGAAACCATGGTGGTCACCTAAAGATTTAATATCTTATGAGTTTTCTTGGCAACCAAATGTAGTAGACTCAGACAGTTTTCCCGTTAGATTCTCGAGGTGCACGCAAGCTAACTCAGGCACTCACGAAAAAAGAAAAAAACCTTGATGCCTTAGTTAGACTGATGCCTAAGACTGATGTCAAGCTATCATGCCATCCCAGGATGACTCATCATATTGTCCAAGTATCAGAGAGATACTTGAAAAAAGAGCTTAGATATAACTGAAGTGATTTCTCCCGCATTTTCCTCCTTTATAGAGACTTGGAGTGGTTAATACCCAAGAAAGTAAAATTCTTCTTGTGGGAGCTTAGCTATGAAGGTGTGACTACCAAGGATGTTCTGCAAAGAAGATATCTCATTATCGTACTCTCTCCCTCTCGCTGCATGAGTTTCTTCACTTGGAGTTGTGAATTCACTAAATGCTGAGGACTAAGAAGAAGGTACAAAAGTTGAAAAAAATGGCTGAATGCCATAAGCAGACGATTCACAATAGGAAAAAAAGAATCATTGTCGACTCAACTTGAGTTATCAAGTAAGTAGCTAATATTAACTAAAAGGACTCTCCTCAACCTCTACAAATTTAGGGCTTGCTGCTTGCCTTGAGGTGTGCCTTGCGCTTTGAAAACACTCAGAATCACACGACTGAATACATCAATAGACCAATTTCAATTTTTTTGTTTCAACTTCATAAAATTGCTTGTGGCATATATGATTTAAAAGTTGTGTTCTGGCCTTTTGTGGAGTTGGAAGGGCATCACAGTCGGCATAAAACCAAGTTGTTCATATTCTTTTGCTTCTTTTTCTGTCGTGTTTTGTCAACATCTCATCATCAGATGGGTTCTTCCACAAACTCCACCTGTAACACACCAATAACATACTTGATATGTGTTCAGAACTTCATATGGATGCTCGTACTTTCAGAAGAGATAATTGGGGGGACAAGACATAATTGGAGCCTTGATTGTACGGTTTGCAAAAACAATTCTTTGGCAGTTAATCAGGTAACTCTCATTTGCTTCTCATGCTAGATGCATAGGTAATAGCTAGAAAGATAAAAAGGAAACCTTAGAAATTTGTATGAAACGTGTAATGGAATTAAATTTGCATAAAGTTATTTCTACCTCTGTGGCATTATAGAAGACACAAATTCTTTCAGTTGCCCTATGAATTAAATAGCTTCTTGGAGCCTCTTGAATCATAGCATGATGGAAGAATATACCCATAAAGAATCTAAACAGCAGGATAGGATCTCGTGGAAATATGATAAAAATCTATGTGTTCGTGGCTTAAATAATGACTTTCCTCCAATGAAAAGTCTCATACTTGATTTTAAATCCTCCATATCATTAGCTTTATGAGTTCTGCTTAAATAAATTTTTAGTTGGAGCATGGAGTTCAAAAGAAACCTTGATGGCTTTCCTTGTATATAAACTTTATGGTTTTTCGAACATTTTTCTTTTTCTTGATTAGTTCAGTGTTTTGTTGATTTTGGACGTACACTTATTTTTTAAGTGTTGGAATACAAAGAGAGGAAATCCATCGTTTGCCCTTTTGAAATTAATAAATATATAGATAATATCATAATATTACAACCAAATGACCAGCAAGTGTAGGGACAGAAAAGATCTCTAATCCAAGATGGAAGAGGTTCAGTCCAAGAAAAAATGCAAAGAAAACTTACAATGGGAGCTACAAAACAAAATTACATGTCTTCTAGTTCTAATATGACAACACACAAAAACTGACAAATATATTCTTTTAGAAATATTTAACATTAATTGGGGACGGCGGGCTACATATCTCCGTAGGGGTATATGCAATGAGTTCTCTATGAATTGGTTACTTGAGAAAGTTATGATATTATCATTTGTTTACTTAATATTGTATTGTTTTTGCCTCATAAGAACCACAGTTATCTCATTGGTTATGTCACAGTGAGGTGTCGGTTTGGTCCTAGGACTTTGAGATTGTGAGCTTAGTGATTTTAGTTTATTTTTTTTTTTTTTTTTTGATTGGAAACAGAAACAATTTCATTGATTTATGAAAGAGTGTTACAAAAACATCCTATCCTGTTAATTACAAAAAAACACCTCCATTGATTATAGAGGGTGGTAAGATCATAAATACAAAAAGGAGTGCTTAACTTGCTCCAAGATAATGCTAATAAAGTCGTCGACCCAATGAATCTCCTAGTATCTTTAATGAATCTCTAAAAATACGAGTGTTCCTCTCGTTCCAAAGATTCCAAAATAATGCACGGATAAAATTAAGCCAAAGGTTCTTCTTTGCTTTCTTGAATGGGTGACCCAACAAAAGAATGTAGATCAATGATAGCATATTATCCGGTCGAAGGAAAGACCATCCGAAGACATCAAGGAGGAAGCTCCAAAACATTTCAACATAAGTGCATTGGTTGAATAAGTGGATTTGTGATTCCTCATTTGCTATGCACAAATGGCAGCAATTTGGGGATAAGTAATGCTTTGGAAGCCTCTTTTGAAGCTTATCATAAGTGTTGATATACGAATGACTAAGCTCCCATATGAAGAACTTCACTTTTTTTGGATAATTTCCAGCCCAAATAGACTTGTAAAGGGCATAATGTTCACAAATGCCCATCGATGATAAAGCAATTGCCATCGATTTAGTAGAGAAGGTACTGTTTTCTTCAAGATTCCATAACCAAGTATCTTCCCTTTCATTAGGAGTGAAAGAGCTCATAGTACTATTGAAGGAAGACCATTCCTTCACTTCCTCATCCAGAAGGTTCCTTCTTAAATTCAGCACCCACATCTTCGTCATAGGACACCAAATCTCGGCTACAAATGCCTCTTTTTTCATGGATAGATGGTATAATCCCGGAAAGAGAATTTGGAGGGTAGTAGGGCCACACCAAGTATCTTTCCAAAAGGAAGTCAAATTCCCATTTCCAACTTTTATGCACAAGTGCTCATAAATCAAGTTTTGCAGAGGAACAATTGTCTTCCATGACCCATGTGCCGAATGTAAAGATATGGAATTCGGCCTAGTATCAAAATGTGTAGAACCATATTTGGCTTTTATGATTTGTCTCCATAAAGCCCCCTTTTTCACATGAAATCTTCAAATCCACTTTGCTAAAAGCGATTTGTTTCTCACTTTCATATCAAGTATGCCAAGGCCACCCTCCATAATGGGAGTTTTAACCTTATCCCATTTAAGCAAATGTGACCCTTTGTGATCAAGACTTCCTCTCCATAGATAGTTTCTATAGAGCCTCTCGATATCATCAATCACTGATTTTGGGGCCTTGTAAAGAGACAAATAATATACAGGCAAATTAGCCAAAGTGGCTTGAATAAGAGTTAGTCTTCCCCCCTTTGATATATTTGTACCCCAAGATGATAGTCTCTTTTGGATGCCCTTGTATTCTTTCATTTATTTCTCAATGAAAGTTTGGTACCTTATCAAAAAAAAATGATAGTCTCTTTTCAATCTTCTCTATAATGGGAGCCCAGAAATTCTTGGTACTAGGTTTACCATTTAACGGCAGGCCTAGATAAGTGTTAGGCCAATATCCTCTTTTACATTTATTGGTTGCTGCCAGAAAATCAACTTGATCCTCCTCCAAATTGAGACCCAAAAATTCAGATTTTTTGCTATTTATATTAAGGCCCGAGGCTCTTTCAAACTCTTCAATCGTGAGGAAGAGATTCTTGATGCAATTCTCTTCATTAGAGGAAAATAAAAGGGTGTCATCAGCAAATTGACAGTCAACCACAATAATGAAGAGAAAAGGTGAAAGAGGGTCACCTTGTCTAATACCTTGCGAAGCCTTGATCTTTCCTCGGGGTTTGCCATTGATCATAATAGAGAAATTTGTCGAGGAAATGCAACCCTGAATCCATCTTCTCCATTTGATTCCGAATCCTTTGACTTTTAATAAACTATCCAAGAAGCTCCAATCAACCATGTCAAAGGCTTTTTCTATATCAAGCTTGCTTCTTCTTTCTTTTGTACTCATCAATCAATTCATTAGCAATTAAGGAAGCATCCAAAATTTGCCTATTAGCAACGAAAGCCGACTGATATCCAGTAATGGTAGAGGGTAGAACCCTTTTAAGTCTCTCAGATAAAACTCGGGATATGATTTTGTATAACCCCGTAGTAAGGCTAATGAGTCTATAATCTCCCACTCCCTTGATCTCATTCTTCTTTGGGATGAGACACACATAAGTCTCATTGGTGCTTGCATTGATAAGACCATTCCTAAAAAAATCATTGAACACCCCCTTTATGTCGGACTTAACAGTGTTCCATGATTTTTTATAGAATTCTGATGAGAATCCGTCTGGCCCCGGGGATTTGTTAGCACCTAGGTCGGTAATAGCTTTGTAAATCTCCTCTTCCGAGAAGGGTTCTTCCAGCTGTTTGCTATCAAGATGAGATATGGGGCTCCAGTCCGAGATTTCGGGAAGGGATCTCTCACCTGACTTTCTAGTATAAAGCTTACTGAAAAAATCAATAAATCCAGCTTCTATTTCCTCTTCAATGACCAAACTAGTACCTGAAGATGAGGTGATCTCCACTATCGAGTTTCTTCTTTTATTCACTACCGCCAATCTATGAAAAAAAACTTGTATTTTCATCCCCTTCAACTAGCCATTTAGCCTTGCATCTTTGTTTCCATAAGGACTCTTCACGGGCAGCGATGGTTAGTAGGTCGGACTTTATCAAGTTTCTTTGATTGATTTGCCCTTCGTCAAGAAGAATAGTTTCCTCCAAAGCTTCAAAAACATCCAGCTCCTTTATCAAATTCATTTTCTGGTCGCCAACGTGGCCAAAGGTGTGGGAATTCCATTCCTTTAGAGCCACTTTGAAAGATTTCAATTTTTGCATAAAGCCATGCCCCGACCACACATTTGGTACATAGTTCATCCACCATTCGGATAACATTTTCTCAAATGAATGATGTTCAAGCCAACTATTGATGAATTTGAAAGGGGATGGGCCCCATTTTTCTTTATCCAGATTCAATAAAATGGGATAGTGGTCAGAAGTGATTCGGGATAGGCGACTGACCTTGGCAACTTCAAACTTCAAAACAATATCATCAGTGACTAAAAATCTGTCTATCGATGTTCTGACTCTGCTTTGAGACCATGTGTATTTACCATTGGAGAGAGGGATGTCTATCAAGTTCACTGATTGAATAAAAGCATTGAAATTCTTCATCCCTCGAGTCAGGGGAGATAAAGTAGACTTTTCCCAAGACCATCTGGTAATATTGAAGTCTCCTCCCAAGATCCAAGAGGGAGAACATTTAAGAGCTAATTCATGAAGCTCAAGCCACAATTTATCCCGATCGGATGATGAATTAGGACCATAAATGCCTGTTATCCACAAAGATGAATTATCAGCTAAAACAACTTTGATGGAGAGAGAGTACATACCTTTTGTCACTTCTGTAATCTTCATATTCAATTCATTCCACATAATTAATGTCTCCGACTGTACCATTGGCATCAAGTGATGTCCAACCAATATATCTCGAGCTCCATATTGACTTAACAAACTTGTTGTCAATATTCATAGATTTGGTTTCTTGAAGAATAACAATGGATGGATTCTTACCCTTGAGAAAGTCTTTTGTAAGGGCTCTTTTTTTGGTCGAGCCAAGACCTCTCACATTCCATGATAAAACTATCATGAAGGAATAGGCGACCCTTCAATGTGTTGTTTGTAGTTGATCCCCGATTTTAGGTTCAGTAGTTCTCTCTCCCAATTCCTCTGTTTTTTTATGGTTGTGTTTCCCTTTTAATTCGGCATGGGCATGATACACATCTCGTAATCACTCAACCAATTGAATAAAAATGGGAGGAGGGAGGAAGGATCCGTTGATTGTGTTGCTTCTTCTAAATCTTCTTCTTCATCAAAATCTCCTTGCTGCCCATTTTTGTATTGACTCTCATGGCCTTGGTAAGGGTTCTCGGAAGCAATGGGGGTGGCCATTAGGGGAAGGCTATCTTCCATCTCTTCGGATGGGTCAATGAGGGAAGTTATCTCTAAATGTTGAGGGGAGAAAGGTTTTTTGGATGGAGTGTTAGCTAAGGTGTCTGGGGATGAGAGTAAGTCATCTGATTCAGAGAGAGCTTGGTCAATGGAGTTGGTGTATTTAGTTCCAGTAACTAAGTGGGTTAGTTTCTGGTTAATGACAACCGGTTTTAGAATGGGATTTGGTTTAATAAAAGTGGGGGGAAATGTGGCTGTAAAGGGTGAAAACGTGGCTGAAATGGGTGATGGGACAAGAGATAATGACTTGGTTTGTGGTTGGTCAGTAAAAGGAGGGATGTGACTGATTGGGTCTAGTACTATCTCGGGGGTTGTGTTACTATTTGTGGACAAAGGGGGGTGAGAGAGAGAGTCAATCGAATTGAGGGCAGCAAAAGGAGTACAAATAACTGACCTTTCTTTTTCAAAAACAGTGTTGTTCACTGTTTGTGGGGCCTCCTTGTACGAAGTCATCTTTTCCACATGGGTGTTCATCCCCATCTCACTTTTTGACGCGCTTATCTTGGATGCATTGGTACCAATGGCGCGTGTATTACCTTCTCCGACAGCTTTAGGGATCTGTTTCCATGGACTCCGGCGATGAAGTTCATCGCATAATCAGCCTTGTAAAATGGGTCAATCCGCACTGTAATAGGCTTTTTTCTTAGAGATTTGATTTGTATCTCAGCAGGGATGAATCCATGGTTATTTTCTTCAACTTTTATACATGTTTCCATCATTTCTAACCTTGATAAAGTCTTTGTGGCTACTTCAATAAAACCACCACATTCATCACCGATGCTCTTAAAAGTTTCTAGTGTCCATCTTTCAAAAGGAAGGTTTCGAATTTTTATCCACCCCCCATAAGATGGAACCATAGAGCTCTCTAGATAAGTTTCTTCATTCCATTGTTCAAATCTGATTTTGTATTTACCTGACAAAGTCCAGCCTTTGATTCTGCAAAGAGTAATACCTTGTTCTTTGTTTTGAACCTTCAATAGAGCTCTGTCTGGTTGAATGGGGGAGATGGATCCCGCATTTGTGATATCAAGTTGAATAGCCTTGATAATCTCTGTCCAACTATCATGGAAGTTTTCTCTAAAGACCATTATTACCTCTTCTGGGTAAAAATTGGCCATCTCTGTTGTAAGCTTAGCATTTTCTGTCTTTGCTTGTTGTATGGCTTGTTTCAGAGTTGTGGAGGATAAAGTCTCTTTCTTGTTGTTCTTCAATGCTTCTTTATAGGACAGATGGTTCCTATTCAGAGAGGATTTTTGAGCCACATTGATGACCTTCTTTGGCTGGTTGTTGTGGGAGTTAAGAAGAGAGAGGAAGCTCTTCCAACCATATTTATTATTACCAATAGGTATAATAATTTTGTACAATCCTCCCTTTGAACCAAGCCTAGCAATTTCTGCTCAATGACCCTTCCTTGTGGAGATCTTTTCAACCCAAATAACATATTCATCAAGTCTATCCTTGCCAAATAACATATTCATCAAGTCTATCCTTTACAAAGAAACTCATAGTGAGTGGAGCTTCCAAGAGAGTAGTAAATGCTTTGATCAACCATTGTTGTGACTCCTTTTTTAGAGAAAGGGTATAGGATCTATCCCTTGTTTCTTCTGTGATGCTTATTTTATTTCCTATTTTGATGGAGGATTTTCTATCTATGGTGAACCGAGGATGAATGCCCTTTCCCTCCATATTGGTGAAGATCCAAGCTCCGGCGACCTATGGATGAGGTCGAGGATCTAGTTCCGGGGAAAGGAGAGAGGAGAGAGAAGAGAGCATTTTTTTTTACTGAAACTATTACAGAGAATATATTTACATGATTAACATTTGATCGATTTGGAACTTTGCTATACAACCATATAGAACAGATGTGTTGGTAATTTGTCTTATCCCTTAGTTGGCTCTTGAGTCTTTGTTTATTATTCCTTAGTATAAATTAGTATGTGTTGTTATGTTCCTAAGTTTTGGTAAGTTTAATGGCTATCCTGCAGTTATGGTAGCCACTTCATGTATGTAGTTTCAATGAGTTTAGGCACTTAAAGTACACATAGGCCTTATTAACACACTTCTTTCGTAGCATCAAAGGATGGGTTAGACGCTTTTAGATTCACTTTAGACACTTGCTAAGTTGGTATGAGGCTGAAACTGACACTTAGACACTTTTTGGCTACTTTGTACTTTTAGGCACTTGCTAAGTTGGTATGAGGCTGAAAATCACGCCTAGACACTTTTTGGATACTTTGTAAGTTTCAGAGGGCGGGCTAGATGCTTTTAGGTCGTTTCAATCTTCTTTTTGGCATTAAAGTACACATAGGCATCGTTAACACACTTTCGTAGCATCGAGGGGTGGGTTAGACGCTTTTAGGTTCACTTTAGGCACTTGCTAAGTTGGTCTGAGGTTGAAAATGACACTTAAGACACTTTTTTGGATACTTTGTAGGTTTCGGAGGGCGGGCTAGATGATTTTAGGTCGTTTCGATCTTCTTTTTGGCATTAAAGTACACATAGGCACCGTTTAACACACTTTCGTAGCATCAAGGGATGATTTAGACGCTTTTAGGTTCACTTTAGGCACTTGCTAAGTTGATTTGAGGCTGGAAATGACACTTAGACACTTTTTGGCTACTTTGTCATTTTACGTTCACTTTAGGCACTTACTAAGTTGGTTTGAGGCTAAAAATGACACTTAGACACTTTTTAGGCACTTTTTGGATACTTTGTAGGTTCCCGAAGGTGGGCTAGATGGTTTTAGGTCGTTGCAATCTTCTTTTTGACATTAAAGTACACATAGATAGTTTTAGACCGTTTCGATCTTCATGTTTTTGTAGTTTAACATATATTGGAAAAAATAATTTGCTTTGATGTAAATTGTTTCATTTTTTCTTTCTCAAGAAACTACTCGTTTTGTTCATAGATTTCATTACTTTATGATCTTAAATTTATAGGAGTACTTAGTTTGCATGGTAGGCTTGCTAATATTGATTGCTTAGATTATTTTGTTACATTTTGAGGCACTTTGATTAAATTATTGCAGGTAATAAGTTAATTTTGACAGCATAATTAACTTAATTATCACAGTTTTATTCTACCACATCCACATGAATAAGTTTCCTTGATGGTCGATTCAAGGATGAGAAAAAAACGTCACGAAATATGTTTATGACATTATTTCAATGTCATCTGTAGTCAAAATTGTAGTAGTGTTCCCATTCACCGATTTGTAGTTTGTTGGCAATTTTGAGTTTTAATAGACTTTGAGGATACATTTGTATATATATTTATTAGGTGACTTTGAAATGAAAAATGGGCTCCCTTTTGTGGGCTTGATTCTCTTTTTTGGATGCCCTTGTATTCTTTCATTTTTTCTCAACGAAAGCTCGGTTCTTTATAAAAAAAAATAAAAGAAATTATAGGTGACTTTGTGTATCCAAGTAAATCTCTTGTTGGATGAGACTTGTTATATGTGGTTAAGGTGACATGATGTATTAGTGATTCAAATTTTTTTATTTTTGTAGGTTCGGCTGAGGAAGATTAATATAAAAAACAAATAGATGGTGTGTTGTACAAAAGTTGCATTATACACATGTCTCTCCAAAACAAGGTCTAACTCTCTCACTCCCTCTTCCCTATGGCTATCATAGAGTATGGTTGCTATACTTTTATTTTTTCTTTACTTTTTTGAGAAATATATTGCATGCTGTTCGGCTATTCTGTAATTAAGGTAGCTATAATCTTTAATCTTTTTATTTTTATGTTTTTGTTATATGATTTTAAGTGGTTCATATTTTAGTTTTTTATATGAATATCTCTAGTTCTGAAAGTCTGTTAAATGAAAGTTGTGTACGAGATTTTTGGCGGAATACATTTTTCCTTTCATATAGGTTTATGGAGTTTATCATTTTGAAGATACTTCTAATATGGTGGATACATATAGGTTGTAATTTTTAATGTTTCTTATCCTTTATATATATATATAGGTTTTAATTTTTTAATTCCTCATATATTTGACAGAGAGAATGTAATTTTCAATTGTTCATCAAGTTGATTTTAAATTTTGACCTAGTATAGTGGAGAAAATTATTCATATTATTGATGGAGCTTTTATAATTTTGAAGATGCAAGTATACAATTGATGAAAATTTTCATTTTGTTGATTGTAGACTTTATATAATTTTGGAAATTCAGGTATAGTTGAAGAAATTGTTCAAATGGTTTATGGAAATTTTATGTTTTTGAAATTATTTTGTTGAAACAATGTAGGGATGAACGGAAGGAACATTTTAGTAAATTAGGAAGGAAAAAAAACCCTAGACACTGAACAAGTATCAAGTAATTTTTAACGTCTTTACATTTAATATTTTAGAACTTGTCATATTAAAAACATAAAGTAAAAATTAAACTTGACATAAAAGACACATCAAAGTAATTGTTAATATTTGACGTCTATGACTTGTCAAATAGTATCGAAATGTCAAGAAAAACTTGACGTTTGCCAAGTATCCAGGTGACTTTTAACTTTGAGCATGAGACTTGTCTTTTTGAGTACAACTCAGAGTATGGCGATTTGATCCTTCAACCTCAAGGGAAGGAGTACATGCCAATTACACCGCTCAACTATGCTAACTTTGGCTTAACATGAGATTTGTCATTTTTCAAACATTAGCTAAACTTATTTTTAACGATATAGTACTAAGTGTATTCATACCTAACAATGTAAAAATGTAAAAGTGTCGAGCAAGATTTTTTTCTTTCTTTCTAGCAGTGTGGATTTCTCAACCCCAGATTGCAGGTATTCATACCTAACAATGTAAAACTTATTTGCAGATTCTTCCTTTGGCTCTCCCATGGCCTCCCTCTTCAGGCTCGCAAATTTTCAACTCAGGAACAATTCCTTTATGGAAAGGTCAATCTCGGTCTCGACCCCTCTGCTCAGCTTTCTTACATGGAGATCTCCCAGAAATTCTACGAGGCCATGAAAGCCTGCGCATTTCTCGGATCGGCATCCATTGCATCAAAGCTTCATGCTCAGCTTATCTCCACTGGTTTGTGCTCCTCCATTTTCCTCCAAAACCATCTCTTACACATGTACTCAAAATGTGGGTTAATAAATCAGGTTCTTCAGGTTTTCTTTAACATCGAGCAACCTAATGTCATTACTTGGAATACAATTCTTAGTGGGTTGTTGGATTCGGGTCGAGTAAGGGAAGCAGAGAAGACGTTTGATGAAATGCCCCTTAGAGATCCTGTTTCTTGGACTGCAATGATGTCGGGCTACTTTCGTAATGGTCAGGCAGTGGATGCTATTAAGCTTTTTGTTTCGATGTTTCGTGATTCAGATTGTGTTCCTGACTTGTTTTGTTTCTCCTGTGCAATGAAGGCTTGCAGTAGTCTTGGTTATGTAAGGATAGCTCTTCAGTTGCACGGTCTCATACAGAAATATGGCATTGGAAACTACGAAGCCATCCAAAATTCTGTCATTGATATGTATGTTAAATGTGGTGCTGTTTTTGCTGCTGAGGAAGTCTTTCTGAGGATTGAAAAACCAAGTTTATTTAGCTGGAATAGTATGATCTATGGTTACTCTAAATTACACGGGGTGGGACGAGCACTTGACACTTTCATACGAATGCCTGAACGCGATTCCGTCTCTTGGAACACAATCATTTCAGCATTTTCTCAACATGGTCTGCACACGCAGAGCCTCAGTACATTTGTTGAGATGTGGATTCAGGATTGTCAGCCAAATTCAATGACATATGCAAGTGTTCTTAGTGCATGTTCCAATATCTATGATCTGCAATGGGGTAAACATTTGCATGCCCGAATCTTCCGCGTCGAACCCTTTCTGGATGTTTTGGTGGGCAATGGGTTGGTCGATATGTATGCAAAATGTGGACTTATTGAAGCTTCAAGAAGGGTATTTAACTCATTAACTGTACGAAATGCAGTAACCTGGACTTCACTAATAAGTGGGGTTGCACAGTTTGGCAATCGAGAAGAAGTTTATGATATTTTTTACCGAATGAGAGAAGATTGTGTTGCTATGGATGACTTTACTCTCGCAACCATTCTGGGTGTATGTGAAGGAAAAGAAAACATTTCAATTGGGGAGCAGTTACATGGGTTTACAGTGAAAACTGGGATGGATTCATCTGTGCCCGTAGGCAATGCTACTTTGACAATGTATGCCAAATGTGGAGATATTGAAAAGGCAAGTCTTGCTTTTGAAACAATGGTTGCTCGAGATGTTATTTCATGGACGACGATGATCACCGCGTTCACTCACAGTGGCAATGTAGAAAAAGCACGGGATTATTTCGATCGAATGCCAGAGCGTAATGTCATAAGTTGGAATTCAATGTTAGGCGCATATTTCCAAAATGGTTTTTGGGAAGAAGGTTTAAAATTGTACATTCTTATGCTAAGACAAGAAGTTAAGCCTGATTGGATCACCTTTGTTACCACGATCCGTGCTTGTTCTGAGTTAGCAATTTCAAAACTTGGAACACAAATAGTATCCCAAGCAGTAAAAGCAGGGCTTGGCTTTGATGTTTCAGTTGCTAATAGTGCAATTACCTTGTATTCTAGAAGTGGTAAAATTGAAGAAGCACAAAGCATTTTTGACTCGATACAGGAGAAAAACTTGATTTCTTGGAACTCAATAATGGGAGGATATGCTCAAAATGGTAAAGGCAGGAAGGTGATTGAAGTTTTTCAGAACATGTTGATGGTTGGTTGCCAACCTGATCATATTTCCTATGTAGCAATTCTCTCAGGTTGCAGCCATTCAGGCCTTGTAAAAGAAGCAAAACATTACTTTAACTCCATGACTAATGATTTTGGCATCTCTTCAACTCCCGAGCACTTTGCATGTATGGTAGATTTGTTCGGTCGAGCTGGGTTACTAAAGCAGGCCATGGATATGATTGATCAAATGCCATTTAAGCCAAATGCCGCCATTTGGGGCGCTCTACTCAGTGCTTGCAGGATCCACCATGATACCGAAATGGCAGAGTTGGCAGTGAAGAACTTACTAGAATTGAACACAGAAAGCTCTGAAAGTTACATTTTACTAGCAAATGTCTACTCCAGTTCTGGGAGATTAGAATGTGTTTCTGATGTGAGACAAGTGATGAGAGAGAAAGGAGTACAGAAAGATCCTGGTTGCAGCTGGATAGAGGTGTGCAACAGGATCCATGTCTTCACTGTCAATGACACGAGCCATCCACAAATGAAGGACATTTACAAGGCATTGGAAGACATTGTTAAGAAGATCAAAGATGCTTATGGTTACGTTGATGCGTCGAATTCTATCGGCTATCACAGTGAGAAGCTTGCTATTGCTTTTGGTTTGATTAGCTTGCCTGATTGGATGCCGATCCATGTGATGAAGAACCTTCGAGTTTGCAACGATTGTCACCAGGTGATGAAACTGATTTCTCTTGTTGCCATGAGAAAACTTGTTGTGCGGGACGGGCACCGATTTCATCACTTGAAAGATGGGGTTTGTTCTTGTGGAGATTACTGGTAGTTATAAAACTTGAATTTTGATGCTTTGAGTAAGAGGAAAAGGAAGAAGCACATTACTTACCTCATCTCCACCCGAGATTGTGCAAGTGCTCCATGTTCCCTTGACAAGGTAGATGAAGTGTGGGTATGCATCCAGTGATTTGGTTCAACTTGCTAGCCTGACTACGTTTCGAGTTTTGACGAGTCTAAAAAATGCAGGTACCTCATCTCCACCTGAGATTGTGCAAGTGTTCCAGGTTCCCTTGACAAGGTAGATGAAGTGTGGGTATGCATCCAATGATTCGGTTAAACTTGCTAGTCTGACTACGTCTCGAGTTTTGATGAGTCTAAAATATGCAGGTATGCAAGAGATTTGAAGGTCTTTGCTTTTCATTTTATAGTGTTTATGTTGTAGAAGAAAATAAATAGGAGCTGAGGAGGGAGGAAAAAGTTGAAGGTTACTGTCATTATCAAATGATAATTGACAACATGGGTATGGTTGAATGGTTAAAATATCTACTTTTTGATGGTGGTGATTGCTATGCCAATTTTGAAGATTTTTAAACGGAAATTATTTGCTAAACTATGGTAAAATTGCCTTTAAAGTTAAAACCACTTCTTAGTATTTATATTTTATATTTTATTATAATTTAGAAACACACCCAAAACCAAAAGTACTTGAAAGGGCTTTTAAAATAAACAATTTGTAGTTGTTTTATAAGTCTTTTTACATTTATCATGACCTTGGAACACCGTTTCGAAAGATGGATAGAGATAATGGGGTAACATTGTTTTTATCCAAAAACGCCGATATTTTGGTGATATATCGTAAAAATTGGCGATAAAGGGGAAAAATCGTGGTATTTTGTTTGTTTTCCCAGTTTTATTTGTTATAATATATAATTTGAATTAACTTTTATCAAAGTTGTGGGCAGCACGGTTGGTTTTTCTAGTATATGAAACTCACCGTGTCTTGAGTTCAAACCCCACTACTAAAAACAGGTTTTGTTTATTTATTTTCTAACCTTTGTTTTTTCTTTTTTTCCTTTTTATTTTATTAAATAATTTATATTTTGTTCTCTCTTCCCACAACTCAAATTTTTTTCACTTTTTAATTCTCTCACTATTTTTCATCATTTTTTAATTTTTTTTATTATATAATTTATATTTCCTTTTATTTTTGTTTAAGGTTCAAAATCAATCCATAATAGGATTGAATGGATTATCCCGAACCTGCCTATGCCGGCGTCGCCGGAACTGCTTTGAATTATTTTTTAATACAATGTTTTGTGTCATTTGGAATGACATTTCTATAATTATGCTAAATTTTGTATTGCATGTTTAAAGTATAGAATGCAAACTTTATGAATATTATAATATAATTTTTAATTTATTAAATCAAGTAAAGAATTATCTTATTATTAATATATATCCGTTGACCAAAATTTGTAATCTATAAATTATTTAAGTTGATATTCATTTTTCAGTCTTTAATGTTATCCATTATTCTATGATTATTCTTATTTGAGTTTTAATTTTTGAAATATATGCTTGAATCGTGTATTACTTAAATAAGCTTGGTCTAAAGTTTCATTAAAAAAATCACAATATTTCTATCATTTTTCGTAATATTCATGATTCTTCTCGGAATATTCGTCGGTATATCTGTAAATCTGAGTTATCGATATCAATATCGATAAAGATATTTTCGTGCTTGATCCTAACACATTTTCTTCGCTAATTTCTTTTCATAGATTTTTTTCTTTCCTCACAGCCTTTACTTTATATGTTTTCTCTATGTGTCTGTAAAATTAATAATTTATACACTCAACAATGATTAAAATGATTTTTTAAAAGAAGTTTGGATTAAAATAAAATGTTGAAAATTTGAAAAATCAATATGGAATAAATACGAAAGTTTTAGGGTCAACAAAATTAAATCCTTATATTTTATTTGAGAGAATTTCAAACTTTTGTGTCTTTCAATTGATTTCCTCAATCTCAAAAGTTTATCATACAACTACTATATACAAATGATATGTATATAAGATTATAAATAATGAGATTATGACATTTGTAATTGTAACCAATGCAACTATGGATATTTGCTCAACATCATTTTTATTTTTATTTTAGTTTTTAGTTTAAAAATTTAATAAAAATATATATTTTACTTTTAATATAGGGTTCGTTGCACAAATAACAATCAGACCCAAAATAATTGCAAATTTAGCAAAATTTAAAACATTTTGCAAATATGGCAAAAAAATCAGTGGTTATCACTGATAGGAACTATCGTTGATCTATGACTATCAGTGATAGACTACTATCACTAATAGACTAAAATTCTATAAAAAAAAACTGAGGTGATAGACCATACTATCAGTGATAGACTTCTATCAGCGATAGATCATTCTATCAATGATAGAAATTGTCATACCTGCAAAAAAAAATTTAAAAAATTGCTATATTTTTAATTATTTTACTCTAAATTGACATTTTTGTAAAAAAATTACAAATATGACAATTTCTATCAGTAATAGTATGGTTTATCGCTGATAGAAGTCTATCGCTGAAATTTTGAGTAATAGTATGACAATTTCTATCACTGATAGTATGGTCTATCACTAATAGTATGGTTTATAGCATTGTAACAGATGTCAATTTAGAGTAAAATAATTAAAAATATAGCACCTTTTTAAATTTTTTTGCAGCTATGGCAATTTCTATCACCGATAGAAGTCTATCAGTGATAGTCATATATCAACGATAGCTTCTATTAGTGATAAATTTTGCTAAATTTGTAATTATTTTGGGCCTGATTACTGTTTGTGGAACCAGCCCTATATATATATATATATATACTTTCATTTTAACATTCATATATAACTTCATATAATTAACAACGTGCACATTTTTATTTTGTTTTTCTTATTATAACCACATTGGTAATAGGATTTTGGATATATCCTATAAATTTCGGGGTGTCGAGTCCCGCCAAAATAACATTTATAAATACCGCTACAACAACTAGTGGTAGTCGGGTCGATCCGCAGGGAATCTAAATTATTTTCTCTTAATTAATTCCTATTTGTTTTTTAATTAAAATAACAAAACAAAACAATAAAGTAAAGGGGAGAATTGGTTACGGTAAATTAAAGGAAAGCATAAGAGTAGCTAACGGAAAATTTAAACTAATTACATGTGCTCCTAATTTTAAGGGTCGGGGTTGACCTTGATGCGACTCGATTCATTGGGATTCAAACATACTTACCAAAAGCTTAATTAAACACATAAACGGTTGTCCGGCAACCCTGAAACAACCGACCACATGGAAATTAGCTAGAGTTGTCAATTCTAACTAAACGATGCTACTAATTAACTCGGATTGATCAGTTCTAAATTAATTAAAGCAGTTACTAGCATTTTATGACGAACATTCAATAAGGAAGCCTATATTGATACTTCGATTTCTTTTACTACTTCGGGTTTCCCCTTTGCTACTTGGCGATTAAGAGAGGCACGACATCATAATCTTTAACTATAAAACATGCTGGAAATCAAGGTCGTCTACTCCTATCAATCAAACATGCTCATGTGATATGCATAGAAGAAGCAAAATGCCTAATCATTCATGCTAAGCTCGAAATTAAAGAACTAAACCCTCATGAATCACATCAAATCTAACCCCTAACCTCGAATTAGAGCACTTACCTTGCTCGGGATGAAAACCAAGCTAAATAAACCAAGTATTTGCTTTGATATAGAAGAAAATGGGAGAAACCCCAAAAATTTGAGAGAGAAATCATAAAACAAGCCAAAACCCGAGAGTGAATGGCCTAAAAATGCTAAAAAATTGGTTTTATAATGCTTCAGACGAAAATTTACAGCGCCTGATGTCATGGTAGCGTCGAGACCCTACAGGCAGCGTCTCAACGCTAGGGTCTGTGCTTGAGAAAAACAATTGAAATTTTGCATTCCCCTGGTCTCAAACTCTAACCAGTCATTCTACCAAGGTTATCATACACTACTAGACAACACATTACAATTGAGATAACATTTGATTAATTAATTTATATGGTATAAAAACGATTAATCATTATTATCCACTAAAATAAATATTCTTTGAAGCTCTTAATTAATGCAATGGTCTGATTTATCCCTAAACAATTAATTTCTACAAAATATAAACATTAAACACAATTAATTACTTAATTCGCAAAACTTAGGAGCTAAATATTAGCACTTTTGGAGTGCTATCACACATATACCAGAGTTTTTCTTTTATCATACATATAGTCACAAACACAACAATATTAAAAATTTGAAAAAAAAAAAAAATGAAAAATCCATTTTTTATTACTTTGAAAATTACTACATCATCATATACTTCCCTACTTTGAATGCATTTAGGCCGCGTTTACTTCCCTCCAAACGTAATGAAACAATGGTAATTCTGACAGTGGGACCCACATTTATTACGTTTGAGGGCGTTTACCACAATCTGTAAACGTAATTAAACTGTGGGTCCCACTTTGAAGTGACTAATCCCATTACGCTCAATCTCTACACACCTTGGGGGTCCTCAATGGGATTACCATTGCAGACTACGTGGGACTCACTCACCATTTCCTTCCACAAATGTCCATTCTCACAAATGTAATTTTTACACTTTGCCATTTTTTCTCATTCTTCTCTCTGGTTTTTTATTTGTTCTTTACTTTTGATAAACAAAAAAAAATTGATTTTTTTTCATCCAACGCATTTCGGATTAATTGTTTTGGGTTACGCAAATGAAATCCAAGGACATCTTCATAGTTTTTGTATATTTATTCTGGGTGTTTACAGAGAAGGAATGTCGGCTTCAACCTCGTAATCATTCGGTTCAGGGCGCAAACGAGGAAAATTAATACAGAATTACACGGTTTGAAAAACTATCATGAATTATATTAATACCATCACAATGATTACAAACTCGATTCATTACACGAGTACAAACTCGACCATGAACACGATTTATATCATGCGGCTAGACTTTAAAAAAAAAAAAGTGTTTCATCCACACTTTCCAAGTGAAGCAATCACCAACTGCTTCTTAAAAAAAAACATGAAAACAAAAACAATCAAACTATTATAAACAAGAAAAACATGAAATAAAGGTTGTTGGTTGACTTCTCTACATTGATTCCTCAGTGTCCGAGGAAATTAATATAACGATTTGGGGTTCTTCTCTGGCCTTCCTCTTCCGACTGTTCTTCCTCAATCCTTCTACATTCCTCTTCTCTTCATTCAACTTCTTATCCACCACTTCTTCCGGATATTCTAACTTTTTCTTCACCCTACTCATCTCAGCCTCATTCCTTAGTGGTTGATTGACACTTGACAACGATTGTTGTTGTTCCAGAGGTGCTAACTTGTCATTCAGACGATCAGCAACTGTTCCAATTTCCATTTGCTCTTCAGGCTGAAAAGTTGGCGACGAGGAGTATGATGAAGAATCATCTAAGTGAAGTAAAAGTGGACTGTCCACTAGTTCCTCCCCATATTCGTCTGAGGTGGATCGACTGATATTGTAAGAAGAAGCCAAAGATCGGTCTGAAGGAGTATATGATGGTAAATTATGCCATTGTAGGAATCTTCTGAAGACATGTTCGGAGGGTGAAGAAGATTGATGTTGTGTTTTTGGGTTTAGGAGAAATGGAATGGAAGAAGACTAATATTTTGTTTTGGGGTTTAGGAGAACTGAAATGGAAGTGGTAAAATGATGGGAAGTTCTAACATAAATAATGTTTTCTATTAATCATTTATTGCCATATGATTGACATGTAACCTCCCCTAAATCATTACAAGATATCACCATCACGTAAATATTAGCCGGCATTTGGGTTCCCAAGTGCAGTTACTGCTCGTCTGACGAAGGAAAATAAAGTCATAAACTTGGTAGTTGGTGTACTTAAACATACACATGAGTTGACCCACGAGTATAAACATGTTCACGATTCTTTCCCTGTTTGGTATACAGAGTAGTCACACGAGTGGTTTCACACACACGATTTGTATTATGATTGTTCCCACGATTCGGAACATGATCACTATTTGTTTCACGGTTAGTTTTTGAAAAATGTGCACCCAGTATAAAAGCACGCGAATATGATTAGGGTTTCATTATTCGGCCCCCATGCTTCGACAAATACTGGAACGAATTTTCGAGAGGCAGAAACAACGCATTCGTCCTTCATCAGGTGAATTTTTTAGGTTATATGTTACATTAATCCGGTTTGCACCATCTATGTCTCTCATCCCCATCTTTTTATGAAGTTTTTAGGGTTCATCTCACTTCATTGGTTTAGAACGACCGAGATTGACGTTTGCATTTTTTGTCATATGAATTTTCTAGGGTTCATGTTACATTCATCCGGTTTGAACTATCTTTGTCCCTCATCCCCATAGTTTTATTATTTTTTTTAACCCCATAGTTTTATTATTTTTTTATGGTTCATCTCAATTCATTGGCTTTGAACGACAATGATTGACGTATGCATATTCGATTCATGTCCTCTCATCCTCTTCCCATCTTCTTATATGAATGAGTACAGTTTAGCCAAAGAACACCAATGTTCCAACTATTGATCTGTTGTTTTGTTCAATATTAACTAATAGTTTATTTTCGTATTGTGGAAAACAAATATTGATGTTGTTATTTTCTCGTGTGTGTGTATAGATATGGCTAGAAACCCGCATGGAAACAAGAAGAAAACATACGTTCTCATAAATATATTAGTAATCTTATTGCGACAATTACTTGCAACATGTGTTGCCATGTGTGGATATGCACATATAAATTTACATTTTGTAAGCGATGGCGAGGAAGATAAATATTATAGGATTATGTACCAACTGTGTCATTTGCAGTCTTTGATTCATAAAAATGATGTAAGTTGTGCCAATCAACTCATAATGGATAGACATACTTTCGGGAAGTTATGCACCGTCCTTATGGTAAGAGGACAAATGAGAGGGACCACAAACGTGAGTACAGAAGAAATGGTAGCCATATTTTTGCATATTTTAGCACACCACGTAAAAAACCGAGTTATTAGCTTTACATTTAAGAGGTCTGGTCGTACGGTTAGTAAATGCTTCCACGAATGTATGAGAGTTATGTTTCGAAGTCAAAAGTGTTTCTGGAAGAGACCTATATTGGAGGACTCGATGGACTACACGTGGAAGTGGTTTAAGCTACGCAAAATACAATGATTGTGTATTGTAGTTTTGATAAACATTTTAATACCCATGAAATATATTTTTCGTAGGGTTGTTTGGGTGCTTTAGATGGAACTCACATTAAGGTCCATGTTCCTGATTCGGAAAAACCGAAGTACAGGACAAGAAAGAATGAAATTGCAACTAATGTCTTGGGTGTTTGCTCACCTAACATGCAATTTATACCCGGGTGTGAAGGTTCTGTTCATGATGGTCGGGTACTTAGAGATGCGATAACAAGGCCAAATGGACTAAATGTCCCTCATGGTAATATTTTATTCAACTACATTATGTTATACACTGTTAGGTATTTAGATAATATTTTGTTTACACATATTCTTCTTTAACGTATAGGGAATTACTACCTGGTTGACGCTGGTTATACCAACAATGAAGATTTTTTAGCCCCGTTTAGAGGTCAACGATACCACTTAAACGATTGGCGAGATGGTCAACAACTTAGGACAACCGAAGAGTTTTTTAACATGAAACACGCATCTGCTAGGAATGTAATTGAACGATGTTTTGGGTTACTGAAAATGCGTTGGGCAATTCTCAGAAGTCCGTCCTTCTACGACATAATCACACAAAGAAGGATAATTTCAGTTTGCTGCATGCTTCATAACTTTATAAGAACTGGGATGACGGTCGATCCTCTGGAAGAAACCTTGAACAATGAATTGTCCGCACATGCAGCGAATGCGTGGAGTAGTTTTAGGCAAGGCCTAGCAAATGATATGTTCAACGTGTGGCGCCATAGTTCCTGAGATTTGAACGTTTTATTTTTTATCCTTTAGACACATTATCTACTTTAGGAACCATTTCGTTTTTTATTACTTTAGTTTTTATTATTTCTTGAATGAGTAAATGAAATGATGTTTTTTTTCGTTCTTTTACGCTTCAGTCACTTATTTCTCTTTCTTAATTATAATGATTAAATGACATTTGTGTTCATCCTATGTTCTAATTATTTTCAATATCTAGTGGCTGTATATTCTTATGTTTTGAATTTATATTCCATTTATCTGTTTTTATTTCTCAATAGAACAACATGACTCATGAGCCCCCTGCAAGACGGAGATGTCGGGGTTTGAACAAACATTTATGGTCTGATGCAGAAGATGAGACATTGGTCTCATCACTTTAGGAATTGGTTACTAATCCGTATTGGAGAGCAGATAGTGGTTTTAGAAATGGATATCTCGGAGAAATTGAGCGTATGATGAAACAAAAGTTACATGATTGTACATTGAAGGCATTTCCAAACATTGATTCTAGGTTGCGTACACTGAAAATCAAATACAATGCACTTGCCGAATTGCTCCAGAAGAGCGGGTTTAGTTCTAATTCTGAGACAATGACTTTACAGTGTGAAAGAGCTGCATTCGATGAATGGGCGAAGGTATGGATTTTCATCTATAGGTTACTTTAATGCATTATTATGTCGGTATACATGTTAATTTTAGAAATGGATATCTCGGAGAAATTGAGCGTATGATGAAACAAAAGTTACATGATTGTACATTGAAGGCATTTCCAAACATTGATTCTAGGCTGCGTACACTGAAAATCAAATACAATGCACTTGCCGAATTGCTCCAGAAGAGCGGGTTTAGTTCTAATTCTGAGACAATGACTTTACAGTGTGAAAGAGCTGCATTCGATGAATGGGCGAAGGTATGGATTTTCATCTATAGGTTACTTTAATGCATTATTATGTCGGTATACATGTTAATTTTTGTTTCATATAGAACCACAAGGAGGCTAATGGTTTGTACGGTAAACCTTTCGTGCACTATTATGCCCTAGCAGACATATTTGGAAAAGATCGAGCCACGGGAAAAAATGTTGGCAACGCAGATGATGAGGAAGAGACCATTTGATTGGAAGATGCAGGAAGTGATCATGAAGATTTATTTGGTCTGGATAACAATGATGATGGATTGTATGAAGAGTACATGTCTCGTGAACGTGATGATGACGGTGCATCATATTCCCAACCACAATTCCAATCTGAACCTGTACAAACTCCATTTACAAGATCAAATGACAGTCGAAAGAGGAAGGGAAACGTAAGAGACTGTGTAGCACAACAAATGAAAAGAATGGCGAGTGTTGTTCTAGACGTTGCACCTAAGTTTGACGGTTTAATAGATGTTCTTTCCAATGATAGAGAAATTTCGAAGATGCAAGAGAAAATGGAATGCGAGTTAATGAAGATTGCATGCCTATTAGAGCCACAAAGATTCAAGGTGGCTAACACTTTGTGCAGGTCTCACGATTTGTTGAGATACTTCTTTACATTGGCAGAGGATGTGAAACCATCTTACGTATTGGATTTGTTGATGAATGGTGTATGACTGATGTGCGGCTTATGTAAATTTATTTATTAACATACCCTAGTTTTTGTAATTTCTCGAGGAATGATGTATGTCTCCTGCGGCCTATGGAATAGGACCGATGTTTTGTTTCCATAATTGTTCGGGTTTATGCTGGGTTATAATTGTATACACATGAAATGAATTTGTTTAGACGGAGAATTGGTTTTGTGTACACTGTTGAAGTGAAGTATGATACATAAACTTCTATTTTGTAATTTTGTTATGTTTTGTGTAGAATGTGTAAGTGAAGTCTGATACATAGACTTATATTTTGTAATGTTGTTATGTTTTCTGTAGAGAATTGATGTATGATACATAGACTTCTATTTTGTAATGTTGTTATGTTGTTTTGTGTAGAGAAGTGATGTATGATACATAGACTTCTATTTTGTAATGTTGGTATGTTTTGTGTAGATAAGTGAAGTATGATACATAGACTTCTATTTTGTAATGTTATGTTTTCTGTAGATGAGTGAAGTATGATACATAGACTTCTATTTTGTAATGTTGTTATCATTGTATACAGATGCACATTATTTTGTGTAGACCGTGGAAGTTAAGTCTGATACATAGCCTACATAACTTGTTCAAATTAATTGTTGTTTTGCAAAAGTCAGTGTAAGTTGTTCCTCTAAATCGTGTTACGAATCGTTGTCTGAATCGTGATTCTGATCGAGTTATGGATTGTGATTATAATAGTTACAACACTCGTGTAATGAATCATGTTGCAAGTTATGTCAATTATAGACTGATTAGTGGAATTGTTATGGCTGTGAACAAAAAACTTGTTTATGAAATGTGACTTTTGGTACTTATAGTACATGAAATGAGCAACAAATAAGCAGGAAGGAGGTTCAAATAACCTGATGTTGTCAACGAACCTAATAGCAGAATAAAATAAAAAGTACCTACTACATATAAATAAAGGAAAATTGTAGAGTTTTGAATACAATAATAAAGTACCAGGAAAAGTGTTTCGTTATGAATACATCACATAGTATACCCAACACATGGGCGATTAGCAAACAGTTGACAAGCGTAGCTATTCCGACAGTCTCTAATATTTTTATGCTTGATAAGTCGAACATCGTTACCTGAGACCAAACATTCAAGAAATGTGCAGCAATAAATCTCACAATCTAGAGTACCCTTGCGCTGGACATCCACATTTTGATGGCGTCGATCGTCCATGGAGCTCTGGCCAATGCAGGCTTCTGAGCGTAAGTGTGGCAAAAGTCTAGCACGGAAGGTATTGTGTGTGAAAGAGGCTCCAAACATTCCTGAAGTTCCAACAGTGGGATGTGTGATGACAATGAATCATAAACCATTATGTCCCCTATATTCATGTCCATAGACACTAACAACCAATGTTCACGAATGTTTAATGGAGCGTACACAAAATTTGCATCTCCCCAAGCAGGTTTGAACCAGTCAAATGCCCCCCATACATAATCAATGTACGTTTGATCCCCTTTCCAAATGTCAATTGTCTCCTCTCAGGTTTTGTTCACAATTGATTGAAATACACCATCACGCGAGTTGAAATGAGCCTACGTACAATTCAAAAAAATGTTTATATTTTATTAAAGTACTGAGCTATTAAATTGGTAGAGAGCAATACATTACCAAGGCACCAGAAGTGATTATAGTGAATTGATGGCGACATGAGCGTGCACATGCGATGACATTTTATTCTTCACGAACATGAACAGAGTATTTATTGTCTGCACAAAAAGACCAATCAGATTAACAATAGGTTTGGGAGTAAAAGATGTAATATGTAAAGGAGGTAAGAAACTTGCTCACATCGCAATTGACCCACGTATTCACTAAATTTATCTCCCGAATAAATTTCCTTGTCACCGTGCCTGTGTGAGACCACTGACACGGTGTCGTTTCTTGATCGTCCCCATCCATGGTCAACCAATGCATCAAAGAAGTTCGCATAACTACGGTTATCTGATGTAGTGGATCGTACAATAGAGAAGATATTGTTGCGTCAGATGTGGCATCCACTTTTTTATCAGTTGTGGCATCCAGTTTAGGCTTCTTTTTTATCTTTTGCGCTACTCTGCATTTTTTACTACGGATCACTGGGGGTGTAAATACTTCTCTTTCCGATCATTTTCTACTGGTCCTTCGCGGAACCATTTCTATTAATTCACGTTCCGATCGTTTTTGTGTGGTCCTTTGAAGCAGAACCGGTGGGTCATTACGAACAATTTGTTGTTCGGGGAGCTTCATAGTTTCAACATCATCATTGCCAGCAATATTTTCAGATGGTTCTTCGGGGAACTTAAGAGTTTCAACAGCATCATTCGCAACAACATTTACAGTTGGTTCTTCGGGGAGCTTCACAGTTTCAACAACATCATTGGCAGCAACATTTACAGATGGTTCTTCAGGTAGCTTCAGATGTTCAACAACAATATTGGCACGAACACTTACAAATGGGGTTTTGGAATGTGAGGGCGACATTCGATGGTCTTGCGATGTGACGACGGTATCATCTGCCATCGTCATGTCTTCACCATTACCTTCACCGTTTGATTCAGTTGCATGAAGTCCGGGTTAGTCTAAGGAATGTTCAGATGTGACGATGGCCTCATCGGCCACGGTTGTCTCCCTCTGTGTCCTGAAGAGAATGAACCCTTCAAACCCACGTAGCGGAAACGTTTGGAATCGATCTTTGGTTTTGTTTAGAATTAAACTAAAAGAAGTTAAGCAAATAATATCTTTAATGAACAATCATCTTCTTGTGTTCCTTTTTCCACGAGATCTTCCTCGCTATGACTCGAACACGGGATCAAGGCTTGTGGGAGCTCTTTGAAAGAATGAGAGAAGAATTCTCTCTACAGAGGGTGAGTGGTGTGTTTGGTCAACCTTTTGGCTAAACCTAAATGTCTTATTTATAATAAGGCTTTTAGGAATTAATTATGTTATAAAATACATTTTAATATCTAATATATTAAAATATGTAATTTATATTTATTTGAATATTATTCAAATATTATAAAATTAATCTTTTATAATATACTTTAAACCAGTTTGAATCTCATTCAAATAACATATGTATATAGTTTTTAATATTAATGTATCATATACATAAACTATTTCCTTTAATATTTAATGTATCAAATACAATAAATATATTTTACTCTTCTACATTTAATATATCAAATATATTAAATATTAATTTGAATATTTCAAATTTTTCTTTCAACTAAATTGATTCTTTTAGTGTTACTATGAGCTAGCAAGGAGACCTTATGGACCTACAGATTTATAAGCTCCAATGATACAAAATTAATTAATTAAACTCTTTAATTAATTAACTTTCATTCATTAACTCTAGGTCACTCCACTATAGGCATAGAGTTGCACTCTTATGCACTGTAGGACAAGTTGTGCCCATGGATATAACCATTACATGCAAGTCGATCCTTCACGAGTTGTTCGTAATTACAGCTGGGTCAAAAGTCCGTTTTACCCCTGTAATTACATCTTACACCTTAAGTACCACTGATTCTCTAATGAACAACTTGTTTATGATCCAACCATAAACTAAGTCCCTCTCGGGCTAGTGAGAGGGTGGGGCCCCATTGTTCAAGTACCAAAATCAGCACTTAAGGGAACTACTCATCTACTTTCCCTACATGGGAAGGAGTGAATTCCTTCTTGTGAAACTTATGTTCCCAACTCCCTATTTAGTCAAGTCTCCAAAATGGTAGGCTTATTGAATCGGCTATAAAGGTCATTCTCACCCATACAAATCAAAGGACGAGTCCTCACAGGCAGGAGTTCATAACTCACTCAAGATTAAGATCGAGTCACATATGATCATCCTATGAAATATTAATCTTCTCAAATAACGGATTTATAAAGAGAGATTATATATTTCGTGGTCCAGTCTTATACAAACTCATTGTATAGGATACCCTCACTCACATGTCTCTACATGAATGATTTGGATCAAATCATTTGTAACAATTACAAAGTGAGCCGTATCAATAGTGTTACCAGGATAAGGCACCCAACCTTATCCATATACTATAGACCCTTTAGGTTATTACTTGAACATGATCCTCCCGTATGTGAACTACATACAGTTCAAGATTACACTAATAACCTTGGATTTTATTTATATAATGAATATTATAAATTGCGAATAATAATAATAATATAATTATCAAATAATTATTAATTAATTACGAGGCTTTAGGGCATAAATCCCAACATGTCCTAGCTCCCTACATAATGTAGACACAATTGTTTGTTAGATGTAGATTGCGAGCATGCAAATAATATATAATAATACATACATTGGCTAACGTCAGCAGGAGTGTCATCATCTTTCGCAATTCATCATTCACTCCTCGCATCTCGTCCTTCACCAAAGTCAGACCTTCTTCAACTAAAGTTACTCGAGAATCAAAATTTTGCAGATCGATGAAGCCACGAGCCTCACTCGTCGATGGAGACGATGGTCGGTGTCTACGGGAGCCCGCATTGTCATCCGTTTTATGCACATCATGTAATAAATCGTCATCCAACTCATTATGAAGACGTTCATTACGTTGATTCTCCCCCCTTCTCACACTAGGTGACGAGGTAGAGGCATGACCACCTTGCACATAAACGTTTCTAAGTTCTACAAGAGTTAGCTCGAACGCTCGTTCCGCATCTGTCATTTCAAGCACCGGAGTCACACGTGTCTGCATTACGTAAATAACCACGAATAAGAATAAAAATGATTGCGCTAGTACTTCTGTGAATTAATAAAGATAGTGAGGCGTATATTACTTACCCTTTCCGATCCAAATACATGTGTCTGCAAATCTTCATGTGTTGTTGAATTTCCGCAACTCCATCTGAGCATGCTAGGGTTTGCATCCCCGTTCAATTTGGAGACACCTCTCCTAGACAATGTCGATAAGGTCTCGTACGCCCATATCTGTAAAACGTATAAAGTGTGGTAAATAATTACACATTTGAATATTAGGAACAATAACTAAAACATAATATGTGGAAGGAAGTCAGAAACAAAAATACTGTCTTTCAACATACCTGCAAAGCATGCGCAAACCCAGGTAGATTATACCTCACAGTATCGTTAGGCTTTTTAGCTACATTATCCTTGTACATCTTGAGCTTGCCTACCAAAGCTCGCTTCAATCTATATAAAGTTTGTTGCCATATAATTGACCCCCAATCCATGTTGTTGAAGTAGTCGACGTCATCAACGTCCACGTACAATGATGGGTCTACGACTGTCCTCGCCCTATCTTTGCCCACCATTGCAACCTCAGTGTAGTAAATGAGTGCAACCTTCACAGCATCGTCGTCGTTTTCGAACTCTAAAGTCTCGTACAACTTCTCAAAATCGGCAACGTAGATATCACCTTGATGGGTGAAATACTTCCCACGTAGACGTGAAGTTGACTGGTTTTGCCGCTTAATAGGCTAAGGCGGAGGCCACAATCCCGTAACAAGTAAAAATTCTTCTTTTGAGAAGGTTGCAATTGTGTCCCTTATATTGAAGGACATCACGTCAGGTCTTTCGTCAACAACCTCCCTTAATAATAATTCGTGCACTAAGAAAGTGCTGAAGGTAATCCCCGCGTCTACCAAACACCCAAATTCTATAGTTTTGAATATATCCAATTGATTGGGAGTTAGTTTCCTCCTAATCAACCGGTTGGCACGTTTTATGTGTGTTAAGCTAGCTCCTTGTATAGGAAACCAATCAGATTCGCTAATCTTATAATTGGGCGTCATTTTGTTTATGTATAAAGAAGAGCGCAATCAGTAAGCAAAAAAAAAGAAAAATGATGCATAAAGTCGTAAACAGTGAGTGGTAAGAAGAGTTTATCGTGTTAGTAATCTCGTCGCGAATGTGTATTACACTCCTGAAATGAATCGAGGAGACATGCATGATCCAACTCTCTTTACTAATCATGAAATGAAAATTCGCAGGATTATATTTCGTACTCGTGAGGGTAATGATAGGACAAAAGTATAACAAAAATACAGAGCCACATTATGGACTGGTGATCCTATTTGTTCGAAGAAAAGAATGCAAATGATGGCAGGAGAAGGAACAAAAAATTGGTAATCAAATTCGGAATGTAATCCCTAAATCGGTAGTAGAACGAAATAACACATTGAGAAAATTGTCAATTAACACAACCGATTCAACCAGTCAACATAGAAAATGGAAACAAGAACTTCAAAAACTAAAAACAACATAGAAAATGCAAACGATGGCAGAAGATGAACTTCAGAGAGTACCAAAAGTTTCGAAGAAAAAATGAACTACGACTATGAAGCGTTAGACGACGGGAGAGGAATCAGAACTTGAGGGAATCTGTTGCGAAACCACCGTCCGACGAGAAGGAACATTGTTATCTTGTCGAGGAGAGGAAGAAGGAGAAGTTAGTTCGAATGTTTTGGCGAAGACGACAGAGGAAATTGAGTGTGCGTTTTTTGGCAGTCACTTCCTAATAATGACAGAGGGTAATATGGTAAATTCACGATTTATTACGTTTGAACTGGCCTACGTAAACACTATCAATGGAATTAAGATTACGTTTGAATTGGGCTGAAGTAAACACTATCAAAGGTAAACCGATTACGATTGAAGCCCTTAATCTATTATAGTCGATTACGATTGATTTATTACGATTGTTGGGGAAAATCCATTAGGGACTGGTAAACATGACCTTAGTGTAAATACAAGGCTGGAAGAAGAAAGGGGAAAAATGGGGTGATTGTGGAAATAGGACAAAGGTGGTGGACTTGGGAGCAAAATGTTCTATAGAAGTTAATTATGAAATAGGACCGATGCATATTAGAACAAAAGTGATGAATTATACGTGAGTTTTGGGTTTATAGACTGTGAATATTGTTTTTTATTTCTTCTTGATTTGTAATTTAGGAATGTTTACATATACGATTATCGAGAGATTGAAAAACGATTTTCATATACGATTATCGATGTTGACAAATACAATCATTATTGTATTGTTATATCTATTGGGACCAAACTGAAATTTTATTCCCTAACTATTTCATATATAGTTTTAGATGTCGATGAATACAATTTGAAATGTGCATCATGTATCATAAATATATTTTTGTTACTATGAAATAAGAAAATTGTATCAATACGGAGGTGTCATTACAACGGTTGTGAGAAGTTATTCCAAAACTTTTAAAAAGTGTTGTAATTTATTTCAAAACTGTTACAATAGAGGTATTATTGCAGTGGTTGTGAGAAGACATTCAGTTTTTTAAAAAATGTTGCTATTTATTTCAAAACTGTTGCAATGGGGTGAGTGTTATTGCAAAGGTGTAAGAAGTCATTTTCAGCACTTTTAAAAAGTGTTGCTAGATCCCTCTCAACAACTGGTTCTGGCAGAGTTTAGTAAGCGTTGCAAAAGGTGTTGCAGGGGTTCAAAAAAACGCTGCAATAGCCATGTTTTCTTGTAGTGTGTTTCTGCCCTTAAGTAGAAATGTTGCCTTCTATGCGCCCCACAACACACTACTTTTATACCTATTCAATCTTTATTTTAAAGCACATTTAGAGTCTAAGCAATTAAACTTATATGTCTATGACTAATTAGAACTTAGATTGTTTAATATACAATAATCCTTTGGTCCTATAGGTTTTGCCCTATGTCTAGGGTCAAACACAAAATTCTATGTTTAGGCTATTTTTTCTATATTACTTTTATGAAAAACGGGTATTACCCAACCCTTTCAGTATTGATTTCAACATGATATGATGACCTAAGTGATCAATTTAGATTAACAATGAAATCTAAGATTAATAAAAGCAAAGAATACCCCCACCCCAACATGTTGTCAAAAAAAATAAAAATAAAAGGTGGTGAACAAACTTGAGAGACTACATATTAGGCTTTATTCAAATCTTTAGGGCATCCACATCTTATAATCCCAAAAAGAAGTTTAGCTCATGGATGAATAGAAAAAAAAGAAAAAAACTTGTATTGAAATGAACTTCATATTGAATATGTTGGGTTTTATGTCCTAAAACTCGTAGTTTGTAAAATGAATGAATGTATATATTATATTTCAATAAAGTTGTTATTGAATTTTAGTGAATTGTGTTTGTATTAACCTATACCAATAACTAACACCCATGGCGATAGTGTGAGTACTTGAACTTCATGTGTGACATGAATGTGAATCAAGTTCAAGTAGACAGCAAAAAATGGTCTATAGTATAGGGATAAGGTTGGGTACCTTATCCTGGGGACACTATTGGACGCGACTCACTTTGTATAGTACAAAACGATGTGATTCGAATCGTTTCATGTAGAGACATGTGAGTGAGGGCGTCCTGTGCAATGAGTTTGCACAAGACCGAACCATGAAATAAAATCGCTCTTTCTTTATAACACCGTTTACTGTAAAGACCGGTTTTTCATATGATGACTTAGGTAACTCGATCTCAATCCTGAGCTCATTATGAACTCCAGTTTATTCAACCTTATCATTTGACTTGTACGGGTGAGAGTGGCCAGATCGCCGACTCAATAATCCTACCATCTTGGGGATAAGATTGAATAAGTGGCTGGGGACGTAGTTGTGCGAGATGGAATTCACTCCTACCCGTTTCAAGGGTTAGTAGAGAGGTTGTTCCCTTAAGTGCTGACTCCAGGTCTTGAACAATGGGCCCATCCTCTCCTGATCAGGGAGGAATCTGATTTGATGGTTGGACCACAAATCAATTGTTCATTAGAGGTGTCAGTGGTACTTAAGGAACAAGATATAATACAAGGGTTAAACGGTTTAAATGACCCGTTGTGATTATGAACGACCTGTGAAGGATCGACTTACTGATGATAGTTATATCAACAGGACACAATATATCTACAGTGAGGAGAGTGCAGCCCTTGGACTTTAGTGGAGTCTCCGGGGGTTAACGAATGTTGGTTAGTTCGGTTGAAAGAGTTTTGACCGGATAATCTCGTATCGTTGGAGCTCATGATCTGTAGGTCCTTACGGTTCTCCTGGCTAGCTCGGATAAAGCCGTGAAACAATATAAAAGAAAAGAAAAGAATTTGAATCGTTCAAATTCGGGTTTGTGGAAGAAGGATAAACATATTTAAATATGATTTAAATATGGACATATTTAAATATGATTTAAATATGAGATTGGTCTGAAAACATGAATAGGATTCATGTGCAAAAAGTCGGTTTTCGAAAAACCGGGATTAATTATATTATTTAATTAATATTTGATATTGAATTAAATAATATTAATTAATTTATATATATATATATATATATATTTTTTATTAATTAAAAAATTTAATTAATAAAATAATTATTATTATTTTTATTAATAATAATAATAATATATATACATGTGTCTTACATGCAAGCATGTAAGACACATGAAGCAGGGTATATATATATTGACAGATCAATTAAAAAAAAAAAAAAAAAAAAAAAAAATTCAAAAATCAAAAGCTCAGTGCTTTTTTGGGTTCACATTTTTGAAATGTGAATTTCAATTTTGAGTTTCTTCTGCCGTCTTCTTCCTCAGCTCTCTCTGATTGAAAAATAGTTTTTCATCAGTGAGTTTCTTCCCTCTTTTCTTTTGTAAAAGGAGTCCCACTACTCCGTTTCTCGGCCTGAGGATAGCGGGATTACCGTGGGTGGTCCACGAAGGTTTCGTGAGAAGGCTCGGTGAGCTCGTGGGGAGCTTTTGGCGGTGAAAATTGGAGAAATACGAACGACAAGGGTATGTGTTCTAATTTCTCTTTTTCATTGCTTTTGCATGTTTCCGTTTGTTTAAATTGATGAAATTAGAGTGTCTATGATCCAAATCGCTTCCGCTGCGTTCCATCAATTGGTATCAGAGCGTTTTTGGCCACTCAATTTCTATCAATTTAAGTTATGGTGGGTTTTATTTAGAAATTGTTTCTGATTGGATTCTAAAGTGAATATCGATTTTGGCATAGTTTCTTTTTGAATTTCATTATTTGTAATTGCCCGAGATTGTATGGGCTTTAATGCATGCTAAAGAGTCTGTATTTTTAGAGTCATTAGAGTCCATATAGGGTTCTTTGTGAAAGAAGTTTGAGTTTGAAACTCGCCGAAATGTTCGGTGTAAGTTCAAACTCGTTCTAGGCAATACGAGGAGAAATTCGAAGAGTTTTTGGCCGAAGCGTTCGGAGGAAGCAAGTTGGTCAAAGGCGGTGCGAAGAGTTCGAAGTCCGCTCAAGACGTAGCTTGTTGTTCAAGCTTGTAATAAATTAGTTATTGCTTGTTAAATGCCAAAATCGATCCACTTTAGTGTGTTTAATTAATTATGCATTGCGAATGTATGTTTTAATTAAATTCCATGTTTATATTTGCATATCGTATGCCATATAGATTTAAAATCCCACCGTAGGAAGCATGCTTCATGCATTAAAAATATGTTATAAGTGTTATAATATATCGTATGCATATTTGGCAATTCATGAGTTTTGATATAAAAGTTATATTAATTCATGAATTAGATGTTGTTTGCTTAATAGAATAATTGATATAAGTGTTATATTAATTATGAAATTAAATCAACAACATAGATTGCCATAGTTTTATGCACATGGTATATTATAAGTGTTATAATGTATAGGATGCATGTTTATTCATGAGTATTAATATAAGAGTTATATTAATTCATGAATTAGATGTTGTTTGTTTAATAGAATAATTGATATAAGTGTTATATTAATTATGAAATTAAACATCCAACATTAGATGCATTTTGTTTGTTATAAGTGTTATAATGTATAGGATGCATGCTTAATTCATGAGAATTGATATAAGTGTTATATTAATTTATGAATTAGGAGTTGTATATTTAAAAAATAATCGATATAATTGTTATATTAATTATGAAATTAAATATTCAACTTGTCATGCCTTAGTGATGCATGTTTGAGAAGCATGTAGAAGTTTGTTGTAGTAAGTCTTAGTTTTGCAAAGCGTTGTAAAATTGGCATAGACTTTTAAAATCTATAACAAAGACAAAGGCATGCTCACTTAGGGTTGAATGTATCGTTCCGTTTCATTAGATGAATAGGTCGATATCTTGTAAATGCTAAGGTTACAAGAAACTCACCCGGGGACATCCTGTTCGAGGTTGGAGGTATTTAAGCTGACGGTTTACGGAACACCTCCTACCTGGGGACCATCCGGTACTTGAGTAAAGTTAACCCGGCTTTATGAGCATGCGTGAGTGGTGTGAGGTAATAAAGTGTTTATCACCTAGACATCATAGGTAAAAGTTTGTTTTACCTAGACTTAGGTCTTATTGTCTTAGCCGGATAATGCCTGAGTAATTTACCCATTCCGTCTTAAAATACTTAGTAGAGGTGTTGAGAAGGTATATATGATATGTCCCTCTCCTCCTACGTTCTCTGTCAAGTTCACACCGTGAGAATTATGCTCGGCCTCGTGATGTCAATAGGGCATCCCCATTCGGATGGTATTTGCATAATTCAAGAGCAAGGTGAATGGAGAAAGTATTTATAGTAAGTGGGAGAAGGAAGTATGTCAATACATCCTGCGGTCTCCTCCATTGGATTGAACCGTGAGATTCCTATGTTCTGCCTGCTAGGTGCCCACAAGTGGTACCGATCCATTCGGAGGGCCGTTTCATAGGAATCGGAACATCTCAATCACCATTTATGGATAAAGAAACATAGAGTCATTCCCAACTTTGGCATTTCCATTCGGTTGCATCGTTGGGGCCGCCCTATGAATTCTAAAAATGGAGGGTCACACTTACGAGATTTGCTAAGGAGTTAGTAAATCTTGACCAAACAGCGATAACTAAGATGCTATAGGAATATGAGATATTCTGGTATTAGCATTTAGTCAAGAATGTCTTGATTCAGTGAAGGAATGCTTGACTGCCCCTCGGTAGCGACCATTCTGACCCACTGAAGTATCGTTGCAGTTTAATAATGAGTTTTGGGTACATTATTATTCTTTGCTAAATTCTTGATTGGTGTGTAAATTAGGTTAAAACATTTTCACTAATATTTATTCATTCTCTTTTCAGCATGTCTAGCTCTTTCATTCACTTACTAGCTTCCGATAAGTTAACCGGTGATAACTACGCGACCTGGAAATCGAACTTGAATACGATTCTCGTTCTAGATGATCTCAGGTTCGTCTTATCAGAGGATTGTCCTCCCCCTCCTAGCTCGGATGCGACTCGAACTGTTCGAGAAGCATATGATAGATGGACAAGGGTTAATGATAAAGCCCGAGTCTATATCTTAGCCAGCATATCTGATGTGTTAGCTAAGAAGCACGAGGATATGGTTTCTGCTAAAGAAATCATGTCTTCATTACAGGAGATGTTTGGACTACCGTCCTCATCGGTCTGTCATGAAGCCCTCAAATACGTTTACAACTCTCGCATGAAGGAGGGTACATCTGTTAGGGAGCATGTCCTTAACATGATGGTCCACTTCAATGTGGCGGAAGTAAACGGAGCTACTATTGACGAGTCAAGTCAAGTAAGCTTTATCATGGAATCTCTTCCGAAGAGTTTCCTTCAGTTCAGAACCAATTTGGTAATGAACAAGATAAAGTATAATTTGACTTCTCTCCTCAGCGAACTACAGACCTACCAGTCCCTTCACACTTCTAAAGGAAAAGAGAAGGAGGCAAACGTTGTCACTTCAAGGAAATTCCAAAAGGGGTCGTCTTCAGGGAGTAGGTCTGAACTTTCTTCCATTAAGAATAAGAGTATTCAAAAGAAGAAGAAAGATAAAAGGAAGGGAAAAACACCTGCTACTGCAAAGAGCAAGACTAGATCTGCAGACAAAGGAAAATGTTTCCATTGTGGTGTAGATGGGCACTGGAAACGGAATTGCCCAAAGTATCTTCCAGAGAAAAAGGCTGAGAAGGAAAGACAAGGTAAATATGATTTACTTGTTGTTGAAACATGTTTAGTAGAACATGATTGTCATACTTGGATACTTGATTCATGAGCTATTAACCATGTTTGTTCTTCTTTTCAGGAAACTAGTTCTTGACAGTCACTTTCTCGTGGTGAGATAACTCTCAGAGTTGGAACTGGAGAGGTTGTCTCAGCTAAAGCAGTGGGAGCTGTAAAGTTGTTGTATAGAGATAGTTTCATTTTACTAGAAAATGTACTCCTGGTTCCTACCTTCCAGAGGAATCTTGTATCTATATCTTGTTTGTTAGAACAGTTGTATAAAGTATCTTTTGTTCATAATGAAGCGTTCATTAGCAAAAGAGGTGTACGTATTTGTTCTGCGAAACTTGAAAACAACTTGTATGTGTTAAGACCAACCGAAGCCAAAGCTATTTTGAACACTAAAATGTTTAAAACAACTGAGACTCAAACTAAAAGGCAGAAACTTTCTCCAAGTACTTATCTTTGGCACTTAAGACTAGGTCACATTAATCTCAATAGGATTGGGAGATTGGTTAAGAGTGGTCTGCTAAATCGTTTAGAGGACAACTCTTTACCGCCATGTGAGTCTTGTCTTGAGGGCAAAATGACCAAACGATCTTTTTCTGAAAAAGGTCATAGGTCCAAAGAACCTCTAGAAATCGTGCATTCGGATCTCTGCGGTCCTTTGAATGTCAAAGCACGAGGAGGGTATGAATATTTCATCAGTTTTATTGATGATTATTCTAGGTACGGTTATCTTTATCTAATGCATCATAAGTCCGAAGCTCTTGAAAAGTTCAAAGAGTATAAGGCAGAGGTTGAGAACACATTAGGTAAATCGATAAAAACACTCCGATCAGATCGAGGTGGAGAGTATATGGATTTAAGATTCCAGGACTATATGATAGAACATGGAATAGTATCTCAACTCTCAGCGCCAGGAACACCACAGCAGAATGGTGTGTCCGAGAGGAGAAATAGAACCCTGTTAGACATGGTTCGATCTATGATGAGTTATGCTCATTTGCCTAGTTCGTTTTGGGGATATGCAGTAGAGACTGCAGTATATATTTTGAACATGGTTCCCTCTAAGAGTGTTTCTGAAACACCTTATGAGTTATGGAGAGGGCGTAAAGGTAGTTTACGTCACTTCAGGATTTGGGGGTGTCCGGCACATGTGCTAGTACCCAATCCAAAGAAGTTGGAACATCGTTCAAAATTGTGCCTATTTGTAGGTTACCCCAAGGAAACGAAAGGTGGTCTATTTTACGATGCTCATGAGAACAAGGTACTAGTATCGACTAATGCCACGTTCTTAGGGGAAGACCACATGAGAGATCAACAACCGTCGAGCAAAATTGTTTTGTCCGAATTTTCCAGGAAAGCTACAGACGGATCAACAAAGGTTGTTGATCAGGCTGGTCCTTCTCAAGAGTTGAGAAAGCCTCGACGCAGTGGGAGGGATGTAAGACAGCCTGACCGCTACATTGGCTTGTCTGAAACTCAAGTCGTCATACCTGATGATGGCGTTGAGGATCCATTGACCTTTAAACAGGCAATGAATGACATAGACAAGGACCAATGGCTTAAAGCCATGGATCTCGAAATGGAGTCTATGTACTTAAATTCGGTCTGGGATCTTGTAGACCAACCAGATAGTGAAAGACCTATCGGTTGCAAGTGGATCTACAAGAGAAAACGAGACCAAGCCGGTAAGGTGCAAACTTTTAAGGCTCGACTTGTGGCAAAAGGTTATTCCCAAAGAGAAGGGGTGGACTATGAAGAAACCTTTTCTCCTGTTGCCATGTTAAAGTCAATTAGAATACTCTTATCCATTGCTACATTTTATGATTATGAAATCTGGCAAATGGATGTCAAGACTGCCTTTCTGAATGGTAATCTTGAGGAGAGTATCTATATGGCTCAACCAGAGGGATTCATACTTCAGGGTCAAGAGCAAAAGGTTTGCAAGCTTAATCGATCCATTTATGGGTTGAAGCAAGCATCTAGATCATGGAATATAAGGTTTGATACGACGATCAAATCTTATGGCTTTGAACAAAATATGGACGAACCTTGTGTTTACAAGAAAGTAGTAAATACTGTTGTAGCTTTCTTAGTCTTGTACGTAGACGATATACTACTCATTGGGAATGATGTAGGGTTCCTAACTGACGTTAAGAATTGGCTAGCGACCCAATTCCAAATGAAAGATTTGGGAGAGGCTCAGTTTGTTCTAGGGATCAGATCATAAGGAATCTTAAGAACAAAGTGTTAGCGCTGTCTCAAGCATCTTATATTGACAAGGTGTTGTCAAGATATTCGATGCAGAATTCCAACAAAGTGTTAGCGCTGTCTTAGGCATGGAATTCACTTGTCTAAGGAACAGTCTCCTAAGACACCTCAAGAGGTTGAGGATATGAGACGAATTCCCTATGCATCTGCAGTTGGTAGTCTCATGTATGCTATGTTGTGTACAAGACTTGACATCTGCTATGCAGTAGGAATTGTCAGTAGGTTCCCGTCCAATCCAGGATATGATCACTGGACAGCCGTTAAACACATCCTCAAGTATCTTAGGAGAACGAGAGACTATGTGCTTGTGTATGGCGCGAAGGATTTGATCCTTGCAGGATACACTGACTCTGATTTTCAGACTGATATAGATTCTAGGAAATCTACATCAGGATCAGTGTTCACTCTTAACGGAGGAGCAATAGTATGAAGGAGTATAAAGCAAGGTTGTATTGATGACTCCACCATGGAAGCTGAGTATGTCGCAGCTTGCGAAGCAGCGAAGGAAGCTGTATGGCTTAGGAAGTTCTTGACAGATTTGGAAATTGTTCCAAATATGAACTTGTCAATCACCCTTTATTGTGATAACAGCGGTGCAGTGGCAAATTCTAAAGAACCTAGAAGCCATAAACGTGGAAAGCATATTGAGCAGAAGTATCATCTCATCAGGGAGATAGTGCAACGAGGAGATGTGATCGTCACACAGGTAGCCTCGGAGCACAACATTGCTGATCCGTTTACTAAGTCTCTCACGGCTAAAGTGTTTGAGAGACACCTAAAAAGTCTAGGGCTGCGAGCTGCTCAGTAGGACAGTGGGAGAAACTTTAGATATTTGATATTCTAGTTCTCTCGACCAGCATGTACTCCACTGACGTTTTAGTCCAAGTGGGAGTTTGTTGGGTTTTATGTCCTAAAACTCGTAGTTTGTAAACTGAATGAATGTATATATTATATTTCAATAAAGTTGTTATTGAATTTTAGTGAATTGTGTTTGTATTAACCTATACCAATAACTAACACCCATGGCGATAGTGTGAGTACTTGAACTTCATGTGTGACATGAATGTGAATCAAGTTCAAGTAGACAGCCAAAAATGGTCTATAGTATAGGGATAAGGCTGGGTACCTTATCCTGGGGACACTATTGGACGCGGCTCACTTTGTATAGTACAAAACGATGTGATTCGAATCGTTTCATGTAGAGACATGTGAGTGAGGGCGTCCTGTGCAATGAGTTTGCACAAGACCGAACCATAAAATAAAATCGCTCTTTCTTTATAACACCGTTTACTGTAAAGACCGGTTTTTCATATGATGACTTAGGTAACTCGATCTCAATCCTGAGCTCATTATGAACTCCTGTTTATTCAACCTTATCCTTTGACTTGTACGGGTGAGAGTGGCCAGATCGCCGACTCAATAATCCTACCATCTTGGGGATAAGATTGAATAAGTGGCTGGGGACGTAGTTGTGCGAGATGGAATTCACTCCTACCCGTTTCAAGGGTTAGTAGAGAGGTTGTTCCCTTAAGTGCTGACTCCAGGTCTTGAACAATGGGCCCATCCTCTCCTGATCAGGGAGGAATCTGATTTGATGGTTGGACCACAAATCAATTGTTCATTAGAGGTGTCAGTGGTACTTAAGGAACAAGATATAATACAAGGGTTAAACGGTTTAAATGACCCGTTGTGATTATGAACGACCTGTGAAGGATCGACTTACTGATGATAGTTATATCAACAGGACACAATATATCTACAGTGAGGAGAGTGCAGCCCTTGGACTTTAGTGGAGTCTCCGGGGGTTAACGAATGTTGGTTAGTTCGGTTGAAAGAGTTTCGACCGGATAATCTCGTATCGTTGGAGCTCATGATCTGTAGGTCCTTACGGTTCTTCTGGCTAGCTCGGATAAAGCCGTGAAACAATATAAAAGAAAAGAAAAGAATTTGAATCGTTCAAATTCGGGTTTGTGGAAGAAGGATAGACATATTTAAATATGATTTAAATATGGACATATTTAAATCATATGATTTAAATATGGACATATTTAAATATGATTTAAATATGAGATTGGTCTGAAAACATGAATAGGATTCATGTGCAAAAAGTCGGTTTTCGGAAAACCGGGATTAATTATATTATTTAATTAATATTTGATATTGAATTAAATAATATTAATTAATTTATATATATATATATATTTTATTAATTAAAAAGTTTAATTAATAAAATAATTATTATTATTTTTATTAATAATAATAATAATATATATAAATATATATATATATATATATATATATATACATGTGTCTTACATGCAAGCATGTAAGACACATGTAAGCAGGGTATATATATATTGATAGATCAATTTAAAAAAAAAAAAAAAAAAAAAATTCAAAAATCAAAAGCTCAGTGCTGGGTTCACATTTTTGAAATGTGAATTTCAATTTTGAGTTTCTTCTGCCGTCTTCTTCCTCAGCTCTCTCTGATTGAAAAATAGTTTTTCATCAGTGAGTTTCTTCCCTCTTTTCTTTTGTAAAAGGAGTCCCACTACTCCGTTTCTCGGCCTGAGGATAGCGGAATTACCGTGGGTGGTCCACGAAGGTTTCGTGAGAAGGCTCGGTGAGCTCGTGAGTAGCTTTTGGCGGTGAAAATTGGAGAAATACGAACGACAAGGGTATGTGTTCTAATTTCTCTTTTTCATTGCTTTTGCATGTTTCCGTTTGTTTAAATTGATGAAATTAGAGTGTCTATGATCCAAATCGCTTCCGCTGCGTTCCATCAACGCTCCATCAGAATAAGAGTCGGTAATGCAATACAAATTTGTACGATGAAAGTAAATAACTACCTAGCAAAACAAAATGAAAAGATGAAGTTGAACTCTCTAGATTATCTCTATATAACTCGATAATTCCTCTCTCAAGAGGAATGAGTCTTTACAACCCTATCTAGACACATCACTTATTCTTGGGTGATTGTACTATCCTAGGGGTGGTTACAATTTTTTTTTTTCATTCTTTTTACCGAATTATTATTTGTACTCCCGTTTCAATTTATTTTTACAAGTCTGACCTCAACTTTTATTTTCTATTTTTTTTTTTGTAGATGAGTCATTTTTCATCGTGATGTATTTTACCGAACATCCCGATTCGAAAAAAATGGCTTAGTCATCTTAAATGATATAGATCAACCTATCGATAGTGAAGTCATTTTTCGTGTCGGAGAGGCGGTATATGGAAACTCTAGGGATTCACATTCTCCCTCACATGATTTTATCATTTTTATTCAAGTGGTCTAGAAAGAAGCCTTGTAGTTACAATTCCTCATTGAAAGCGTGAATTTTAGAGTCTTCAATACATAACAAAGTTTCGAGAAAAATCCAGAATCAACGTTAGGTCGTCGAATTATTGAAGATGAAAAAGTTTTTTGGGGCTCTAGGTTAAAGATCTATGGAGAATTCTATTACATCTCTCGTTATTGTGAATGGTTAGATGTCGTAGTCTCCTGCAATGCGAAGATACTAAAGAAGGCTCGCTTGTTCGATGTTGTGATGGCTTCCCTATACACATATGACCGCAACAATGATATAGTTCGAGCCTTTTGTAAAGCGTGGTGTCCTTCAACAAATACTCTTAATACTCCGTCTAGGGAATTGTCTATCCCTTTATAGGGCATGGGGAGATCAGAGAACCTTTCTATTAAAGGAAGGTTTTATGTGGAAGTTGTTCTTTTTCTAAGGAGTTATTAATGTCGCCTAATCGAGAAGATGATGATTGTCCAGAAAGTTGGGAGTATCTTTTTGCTGCTTATTATCACATCGCAACTCAACAACGTGATCACTCTCTAATCCCCACCAATTCATGGAGTTCTTTTTGGTTTAAGGAAAATTTGAAGTTTGTGAAGCCTCCTTCTCGAAAGGCAAAGAAAATGCCCTCGTTTGACCCATCATCCAGATGGGGCTCTAATCTAGTGCCTTGACTAGTGTGAGAAAGAAACGAATCTATTTTGTGAGTTGGAAATAGAAGATGAATTGAGGGATAAAACATACTTGATTGCCTTTCTTTCTTGTTGGTTGTGTGTATTCGTATTTCCCAACAAAACATGTTTTGTTTCGTCCAAAGGTTTTTAAAGTTGTCAATCTAATGGCTGAAGGTTATACTTTTAGTCTTGTTGTACCTGTTTTGGCCAACATCTATAGTAGATTAGGCCAGATTCACGATGCATCTCTCTCTACTAGGTGTTCAAAGTCTTATTTTCCTATGCATGTCATGGTTGACTTGCATATTATTTTAATACACATTAAAAAATTCCAACATTTGTTAGGGGCCCGATGATGGTCGAGTTTTCTAGCGAAGGTGGGGTTAAATACTTCGACGATTTTGAAGCATGTGTACACATCCATAAAAGTAAATACGTATCATGGTATGCAAGTCTCCAAGTCAGAAATAAGGGCGAACTTTTGAAAAATGATGAGAATCTTTCATTTTGGCTTTCTTCGTTCTTCATAAGCATTCAATCATGCTTCTTATCTTCACATTGTGGGTCTTCGATAACCCTTGAAACTTATAATCCTTGTCGATTTAGTCGATAATTTAGATTTTATCAAGATGTACAAAATGACTTCAACGAAAAAATTCTTGAAGCTAATTTGAGTAATGTATTACGTCTTTGGATGATATGCATGCAAGGAAAAATATTGTCTCAACTCAAGTATATCTTCTAGCACATGCCACGAACCCACACACTCAAGTTAGTCAACGTTATAAAAGTTGGTGGTTTGCTAAAAATGAGAATTAAATTGAAAAAGGCACACAAAGGTTGGTGGCAATTGTTTTTCCTCTTCTTTCCCGACCTAAATTTCCTAAAGAGGTTGGTGATAATAATGAAGGTAAAGTGATTCACATGTTTGAAACTGGTGGGGTTATGCACTAAAGATAGAGATCAGGATAGTCATAGTAGGAAGAATGACCACCATTGGAAGACCCAAGAAATCTAGTAAACCCTCACCCTGTGATACGAAACCTCCAAGAATAAGCGTGAGAACCCCTTGATTATACGGACCCCCAACACATTAACTTGAAAACCCCAATAGCCAATTTGGTCTCAACCCCTAAGAAAGGCTAGAAAACAGGTTACTTAGATGATCTAACAAACCAAGGATCGGACAAATCTTTTGGCTCCCATCAACCCTCGATCTTCAAAGCACTCCACAAGTAAGACAAATCAATTCTCACTTGAATGCTCCAAATATACATGCATTATATCACAAGAACACACAAGAAACAAAGCTTAAAAGCTTTGGGTTTCAAACCCAAAATACTACATTTCATGTCTTTTATCAAGTTCTCTTTTACATTAGACATGACCAATCCCTTTTATAGACAAGGAATTCAGCCAAGAGACTCTTTAACTCCGTAACATAAATGCCAATATGAAAAGTCACCTTGAAATATCAAAGGGTGCCTTGATATTCTAAAAGGCATCTTGGAAAACTAAAATTCATCTAAAATATGAAAGATCACCTAAAACTATGTTGCATATTTAATGAGTACATTAAGTAACAAAATATGGATTTTAAACTTGGTTTTAACATGATCTATTAATCTTCCACGAAATGGTATTGTGAGATAGTCCATTTCTCTTTTTTGTTGACTTTGATCTTTGCTCCATAACAATGGTTTGACTGCATTGAGCTTCAATCATGATTATGAATTTGATTGTCGAGATAATTCATATCATCCTCCCCTTCTTCAAAAGGATTTGTCCTCGAATCCAAAAGAACTTTTGAACACCATCTTGGATGATATGTCAATTTGTTTTTCAAAATTGATTTCCAAATAAGGAAAGTTTTCTGCAGGGGGTCCGGTATTCTTGGTACAATATCTTCTTCGTCAGAGCTCGAATTGAAAGAAAACAAATAGGGTTAGAAAGATACTTAAATAAGCTTCAATAAGGTACCCAATTTGACTACTTTATCCGTAGTTATCCGTCAGATATAATCTTTCGAATTCAGCCGTAGCAGAATGTAGATAACAGTTTTTCCAGAACGAACAATATTCACTCAAAAAATCATATCTTTAATTCTGCTGAATGAAATTATCCAAGACTAATCCATGTAGATAGAGGACTCAAAGATCTTCAATTATATATCAAATATGCATTTTTCGGATATACAGAACACCAAGAGACATGGAACCAAACGTAGATCAGAAAATTTATGAACTGGGCAGAATGCAAAACGTATGGGGCTTGAAGAAAAATCTATAACTAAAGTTATTGGGCTCGGATTAAAGTAAAATTTGTCTTGTTGGATAGATAAATTCGTGCCGAACAAGAAAAGAACAAATTTTACACAATTTAATGCAGTTTTAATCTTCAGACATACAGAATACACCAGATGCACGCGGAAGACAGAAACAAAGAAACACTTCAAGAAGATGATTTTTTTTTTTTTGTGGAATTTTTGAAAAAGATTGAAATAAAAGACACGAAAGAAAGAAAGATGATATACCCGACCTAGAGCCAAAGCTCTGATACCAAATGATACGAAACCTTAGTGAATTGGATCAAGAACCCTCTAGTTATACGAACCCTTGAATCACAAACACTAAAACCCCTCAATACATTCCAGTTTGAATAAGATGGATATAAAAGACACGAAAGAAAGATAAATGATATACCCGATCTAGAGCCAAAGCTCTGATACCAAATGATACGAAACCTCCAAGAATAAGCGTGAGAACCCCTTGATTATACGGACCCCCAACACATTAACTTGAAAACCCCAATAGCCAATTTGGTCTCAACCCCTAAGAAAGACTAGAAAACAGGTTACTTAGATGATCTAACAAACCAAGGATCGGACAAAGCTTTTGGCTCCCATCAACCCTCGATCTTCAAAGCACTCCACAAGTAAGACAGATCAATCCTCACTTGAATGCTCCAAATATACATGCATTCTATTACAAGAACACACAAGAAACAAAGCTTAAAAGCTTTCAGGGTTTCAAACCCAAAATACTACATTTCATGTCTTTTATCAAGTTCTCTTTTACATTAGATATGACCAATCTCTTTTATAGACAAGAATTCAGTCATGAGACTCTTTAACTCCGTAACATAAATGCCAATATGAAAAATCACCTTGAAATACCAAAGGGTGCCTTGATATTCTAAAAGGCATCTTGGAAAACTAAAATTCATCTAAAATATGAAAGATCACCTAAAACTATGTTGCATATTTAATGAGTACATTAAGTAACAAAATATGGATTTTAAACTTGGTTTTAACATGATCTATTAATCTTCCACGAAATGGTATTGTGAGATAGTGCATTTCTCTTCTTTGTTGACTTTGATCTTTGCTCCATAACAATGGTTTGACTTCATTGAGCTTCAATCATGATTATGAATTTGGTTGTCGAGATAATTCATATCACCCTGGTTACCAAGGGTGGAGGGAAATAAAAAAATTGCGAAGTCCAGACTGACGATTTATAGAATTTCTTGGGTCTCTTCCAATGGTGGTCGTCATTGCTACTATGACAATGTTGATCATTATCTTTAGTGCATAACCCGCCAGCTTCAAACATGCTAATCATTTTACCTCCATCATTATCACCGACCTTTTTAGAGAATTTAGGTTTGGAGGGAAGAGGAAAGGCACTTGCCACCAAACTTTGTGTACCTTCTTCAAGAAAATTTTCATTTTCGGCTAGCCACAAACTTTTATAACGCTGAGTAACTTGGGTGTGTGGGTTCGTCGCACGTACTGGAAGATATACTTGAGACAATATTTTTCCTTGCATGCATATCATCCAAATACGTAATAAATTACTCAAATTAGCTTAAGGAATTTCCCCGTTTAAGTCATTGGGTACATCTTGATAACATCCAAATTATCGACTAAATCGATAAAGATTATAAGTTTCAATGACTATCGAAGACTCACATCATGAAGATAAGAAGCATGATTGAATGCTTATGAAGAACAAAGAAAGCCAAAATGAAAGTTTCTCATCATCTTTCAAAAGTCCACCGTTATTTCTGACTTGGAGACTCGCATACCATGATACGTATTTACCCTTATGGATGTGTACACAAGCTTCAAAATCGTCGAAGTATTTAACCTCACCGTCCCCAGAAAACTCGACCATCATCGTGCCCCTAACGGTTGTTGGAATTTTTTAATGTGTATTAAAATAATAAGCAAGCCAACCATGAACATAATGCATAGAAAAACAAGAATTTGAACACCCAGTAGAGGGAGATGCATCGTGAACCTAACCTAATCCACGATATATGTTGGCCAAAACAGGTACAACAAGACAAAAAGTTTAACTTTAAGCCATAAGACTGACAACTCTAAAAACTCTAGACGAAGCGAAACCTATTTGTTGGGAAATACGAATACACACAACCAACGAGAAAGAAAGATAGTCAGTATGTTATCCCTCACTTCATCTTCTACGCCCAACTTACTAAATAGATTTGTTTCTTTCTCGCATCAGTGAAGGCACTTATTGAGAGCCCCATTTGGATTGTTGGTCGAACGAGAGGACGAGAAGTTTTCTTTGCCTTTCGAGAATGAGGCTTCACAGACTTAAAATTTCTCTTAAATAAAAAAGAACTCCACAAATTGGTGGGGATTTGAGAGTGACCACGTTGTTGAGATGAGATGTGATAATAAGCAGCAAAAAGATATTCACAACATTCTGAACAATCATCATTTTCTCAATAGGTGACACTAATAACTCCTTAGAACAAAGAAAAACTTCATCATAAAACCTGTCTTTAATGGAAAATGCCATAATCTTCACATGTCCTATAAATAGATAGTCAGCTCCCTAGAAGAAGTATGAAAAGTATTTTTGAAGGACACTATGTTTTACAATAGGCTCGAACTATATCATTGTTGTGGTCATATGTGTATAGGGAAGTCATCACAACATCGAACAAGAAAGCCTTCTTTAGTATCCTCGCATTGCAGGAGACTACGACATCTAACCATTCCAAATAACGAAAGATGTAATATAATTCTCCATAGATCTTTAACGTAGAGCCCCAACGAACTTTTTCATCTTCAATAATTCGACAACCTAGCGTTGATTCTGGATTTTCGCTCGGAACTTTGTTATGTATTGAAGACTCTAATACTTCTGCTTTCAATGAGGAACCGTGACTCAATGAACTTCTTTCTAGACCATTTGGATAAAAAAAGATAAAATTATCTGAGGCAGAATGTGAATCCCTAGAGTTTCCACATACAACCTCTCCGACACGAAAAATGACTTCACTATGGATAGGTTGATCTACATCATTTAAGATGACTAAGCCATTTTTTTTTTTCGAATCGAGATTTTGTAAAATACAACATGATGAAAAATGACTCATTTACAAAAAAAAAATAGAAAAAAAAGGTGAGGTCAGGCTTGTAAAAATAAATCGAAACGGGTGTACAAAGAATAAGTGAGTAAAAAGATTGAAAACAAATGGTGACCACCATTGCAAATATGTTATGTGTCTAGACATGACTGACATCACTATAAGTGAATTTGGCAACCACCGCTGTCAGAATACTAGAATCACCCAAGAATAAGTGACATGTCTAGACATCGCTACAAGTGAATTTGGCTACAACCGTTGTCAAGATACTACAATCACCCAAAAATAGGTGATTTGTCTAGATAAACGTGACATGACGGTAATTGAATTTTGTGACCACCGTCAAGATACTACAATCACCCAAAAATAGGTGATTTGTCTAGATATAGGCGTGACATGGGTGTAACTTGTAAGTGAATTTGGTGACCACCACTTTCCGAGTACTACAATTACCCAAAAATATGAATCACCCAGGAATATGTGATTTGTCTAGATAAAAGTGACATGATTGTAATGGGGCGTTTGAGAGTGATTTTGAGTTTGGAATCCAAAACTACATTTGGGGCAAGTAGTTGGATATCCCAATTTTTAAACCCATAAGTTTTTTAAAATTACAAAATTTAGTGTACCATTTTTTTCTTCCACTTTTCTTACAATTGTGGAGTCCATCATTTTTTTCATTTTTCTCATAATTATTATGATGGTTCCACAATTTCTCTTACATTTTTTTTCCTACAATTTTTTTTTTATTTTTTTTTTATAATTATGGTAGTCCACCATCTCCGATGCCTATATAGTTTTCTAATTATTTCTATATAAATAAAATTATTCTTTTCATTAATCTATATTTAATCTAATTAACCATACCTCAAAATATTATAATTTTCTAGTTGTAAAATAAAATAAAAAAATACATGGCTTACTCATATTAAAATTTAAAAAAGAATATTTAATTTTTAAGTTAAAAGATTAACCAAAATTTTTAAATTTTTTTTTTTTTTTTTTTTTTATTAAGTATATTCAATTACAATATTAGTTATTCTTTACTCATAAAAGTTATTTCAAAATAGAAGGTAGTTTTTATCCAATTACAAAATTATAATTTTTTAATTTTTTAATTTTTTAATTTTTTAATTTTTAATTTATAAGAAAATTCAACTTAAAAAATGGTTGAAATTATAAACTTCTACTTAGAGGGAACATATATTTAAGGAAACTTTATTCAAAATATAGTAAGTTGTTGTTTCATTCTTATTTCCACGGTTCGAATTTTGTTGTACTATTTTTTTTTAATTCCTCATCCAAATATGTATTGTTTTAAAATAAAAATCAAAGACATGTTATGTTTTTTTTTTGGTTAATGGTAAACAATGTTTTGATTGTTGGAAACAATTTTTTTATTCTTAGGCTATAGGATAAATTAATTGTTTCATGTTTCATTCATGAGTCTCCAAACAAAATTCGCCACATGACACAAAAAATTATATCATTCACAAACATCCACTAGAAGAAAAAAAAAAAAAAAATGTTCAACCCTAGAGTTTTGAGTTCAGAACATAGGCTTTTGATTTCTAAATTTTCCAACACTGTACTCCAAAAATAATTTTATGATTTTCAAGAGTCAAAATCCGCCCACACAAACCCTTAGAATTTTGGTTCCAAGATTTTGATTCCAAAATTGCGCGTTAAACGCCCTAAGTGAATTTGGTGACCACCACTTTCCGGATACTACAATCACCTAAGGCAACACAACTACCTAATTTAGGTGTTAGTTTACACCAAAAGTTGCATCATTGAGGGCATCTTATCAGCAAATCAAAAACAATATATATATTCAAGAAAAAAAGGGAACAAAGCAAGAACATAATTACAGACAAAATATTGATGATGCAATACAAACAGTTCACACATGCATATTCAACAGAGACATCAATAAAATATATGCATATTAAAAAAAAAAAAAAAAAAAAAAATTGAATATGTACTAACCTCTTAGATGAAAAGAAGAGATCAATTGTCCAATGGAAACTGTTGTAAATAAATTTGTTTCCTACAATTGAGAACGAAAACGAAAGTATATAATTAGCAAAAAGAAAAAAAGAAAAAAAAATATATTGGAGTAGAAACGTTGGTGTGTAGATCTCTTGCTCATAGTTCATACAATATGTCGTTTTTTTTATAACATGTGAGGAGGGAGATTCGAACTTGAGACATTTTGCTCGTAATTTATATTAGGGTGTTTTTTTTTATAACATGTGGGGAGAAATCTCTTGCTCATAGTTCATACAATATGGTAGTTGAGCTATGCTCATGTTGACTACGACCGTCAATATTCGGTGCAAGAAAGAGGAGTGTTATATATATAAAGTTGAACTTAGTGTAGGATACATAAATTAAAAAAGAAAATAAAAAGTTTTGATGATAAATTTTGACTTACCGAGACGGTGGAAGAACCAAGAAAGATGAATATTAGTGCAAGACCTACGGAAATAATAAATTGTATAATGTATAAAGGAATAGATTGAAGTGAGAAATTCACCTAACACTTTTTTCCTAAAATCACAATCTTTCCAATTTATAAAGGAATAGATTTGACCACAACACAACCACAATTTATTTTTGGCAACAATTTTAACCTAATCAAATAAAATTCACAAGTAAATCTGAACCTCTCCTATACCATTTTTATTAAAGCAAAAATCTACCTCCAAATCTAATATAAATTAGGATGAAATTTTTTACCTAATCAAAATTCCTTACTTTTTCTTTTTTTTTTTTTTTTTTTTTTTTTTTGCAACGATATGCACAATTTTATATCAATTGAGATAACACTTTTTTCCTAAATTCCTCTTACTTTCTTATCATTATATATGGTAAAAATCGTACTCAAAATCCATGTATATGAATTAGGAAGAAAATTTTGACTAAATGCAAAAGTCAAAATTTATGACCAAATACAAAAAAAATAAATTCAAAACTTTGGCCAAAATCCAAAATTATGATTTCAATTACTAAATAATGTTAGAAATCATAATTTTAGTTCACTAATTTTTTGGCATTACAAATGTCGAAGGTCGTAATGTCAGCTAAAATTAATGTCGATATCATAAAGAAAATAATTTAGAATTGTGAATCAAATTTATATTTTTTTTATTAATCTCACCAATCAAAGTTGTGATTAAATGTGATATGTTATGATGACAAATAATTTCTTTCTTTTCGAAATCCACCCATGTATATATAAGTGCATAAATTAAAAAATATAGGACAATCACACATTGCCACATCATTAACATCATTAATTTAAATTAGTGATGAAAATATAGGGCAAAATGCACTTTTGATCCCAAAATTTGATATTGATGACCATTTGATCCATAGGTTTCGAAAGAGACACTTTGCTCTAAAATAATTCTAAATAGTTCTTAATATAACTTTAACCTAACAAAATGGTGATTTGACATGAGACTTGATTTTATTTAATTGCATGATAATTAAGCTAGAAAATTCATTTATAAAATTAAACTCTTGATTAAAAATTAAAATACTAAAATATTCCACCTAATATGCCCTAGCCGTCGGGAGTCATGGAAGTAAAAAGTAGAATAGTAGCTAGAATATCAAGATTGAATGGGCAAGAATTTATCAAGAAAATCAATAGCTTGGAGGCTGCAGACTTGGGACAAAAGAAACCAAACTTTATAATATATACACTCACAAAAGTGTGTGAAATATAATATAAGAGGGATATTTCAAATGTCATGACTCCAACCAGCATGATGCCTCTCATAATGAAATTTTACTACAAACCTTCACCCCAAATTTAATGGAAGATTATGAAATTATTAATCGGTTGTCGTCCACACAAATATAGCTCAATCGTCATAATGTATGAACTATATGAGCAAAAAGTCTCAAATTCCAATTCCCTCCCCCACATGTTTTCAACAAAAAAAAAATATATTAATTTATCACGAATTATGTAGTGACTAAATCTGAGACAAAATACTCTATGCCACAGAATCTGTCGGGACAAATTCTCAGGACAAATTTGTTTTATGCAATCACAAAATAATTAAAGGTATAAAGTGAGAGAGAACACAATAATTGGTTACTCAGTACACGATGTTTTACACGACTCGACTTCCCTTATTGTCGCATTCCTCCGGTTCCTAGTGAACTACAACCCGAAACACAATCAGAGAACAATTTCCCTTTGGTTCCACCACAAAATCTCTTAAGTTGTTTCGTCAATAAAAAGTCTCTCAATTACAATAAAACTCTACCTCTATACAACGTTCAACCTCACAACGCATACATATAAATCTCTTGTATAGGAGATAATCACTTACAACCACCAAACACGGTTTGGAGCACAAATCACAACCCCCACACGAGTACCCATATGTTCTCCGCGAAAGGATCGATCAAGCACGAACAAAAACTCTGGTCTTCAATACATTATGCATGAAAGGATCGATCAAACACGAACAACAACTTAACCTTCAATACATTCTGCGTGGGTTGCTATCGAAATGGCACCTTGTCTAACAACGTGTGAAAAATCTCCCCAAAAACGACAGAAACTTGTACTGCCAAAAAGGTGTTACTCCACCACCAAAAGTTCTCCCTCTCAAGTCTGCGTTGCGTGCTACTTCAACCCTAGCTCCTCAAAAAGAACACTTAAATATCAAAGCTCAACCGAAAATCAAATCATAGGAAAATATTAATTTTGTAACGTAAAAAGTTAAAGATGTCTTAAAAGGGGCCAATTAAACCATCAAATAAATTTTTGAAGATATTTTTCACAAAAACGATAAACCAAAGATTAATTTCTAATTAATAAAGGCAACGTTTTACTAGCAGTCACATGAACCTTTTTAAATTTGCGTTTAAATAAAGAGAAGAATTTTCCTTCCAATTTTTATGAATTAAGTGTATAAAAATATTATATAGGAAAACTGACTCCAGGAGTCTGCAACGGCCCGCGGGGCTGTGATGAACAATTCGACGGCTACGATACGTTTTGTGTGGATTATTGAAGAGAAAGAGACTTTGAATATTTTACTATTTTTAGTACTTTTTAAATTAATTTTCTAACTTAATTGTAATGTAATTAAACAGAATCGTCACATGTTAGCCATCCAACTCAACTGTTGTAAATCATTTTCAGGAATTAAAGTGTCTGTTTCTTAAAATAATATAAAATAAATTAATAAATTATAAGGTCTCTTTTAAGATCTTAAGGACTAAATACACCTCAAATCCAAATCTCCAAAACTAAAAATGCATTTTTTCTAAATATATATTAATAAATTTGGTACAAATTATAAATTTACACGTGTTTTCAAATTAAATTAAAAGATAGGAAAAATTGACAAATCAAATCACACAACATTAGTTATTGGATGACTAAATTAGTTTAATTAAATTATGTCACAATACGGTTCTATCCGAAACTAATTTAGCCCAAAGTTCACTAAAAATGAATTCTGTTAAATTTAAAAATAAAAAAAAAATTGTGTAAGATAGACTTCTTAAACATAATATTTAAATGTCCAAATATATTAACATTTATATTTATAGACTTTTGAATTTTTTTTTTTTATCATTATGTCCTATTACTTTTCTCTCTCCTAAATTTATTTTTATTTTTATCCATTTTTTTCTTCCTAATTTACATTTCATTATTGTGAAATGTTTATTCACATTTTAATTTTTACAATTTTAGCATTTTAATTGTTGTACACGATTTATCCCATGATTTTAGCATTTGATTATTTTGTTTCAAACATTAATTTTATAATTGTAATTTCTTTCCATGAAAATATGTGTAGTTTTTTTATATATACCCACCATATATACATATATACTCATATATAATGTATATACTTATACATAGTATGTATTTATTTTTTGGAGTATACGTCATATCATATATAGACACCATATATATTGATATATATGAGTATATGAGTATACGTCATATATACTTATACATAATATGTTTTTTCTAAAAAAAAATAAATATATTTGTTTTTATATATTCATCATATATATGAATATATATTGCGAAAAATGATTTTTTAGGTCTAATTACGAGGAATGGGGGGCAATTTTAATGAGGAGATAAGATAAAATTTTAATAAGGAGAGAGACATAATTAATGTGAGTTTTAAGATTTCATTTTTTTTTCTTTCCAAAAATGGGTTTTTTTACTTTATTTTATTTTATTAAAATGTTAGTGGGATATGAAGAGCTTAAAAGTAATTGAACGTTAACTTTTATGAAAAACCTCAACTGTAGTTGATCATTTGTGAACAGAATATGAACTTTGGACATTAATGAAAAATCATAATAAATTGAAGGCTCTTTGTGTACTTATCCCTCTAAGTAATCAAGTCGGCGTTGAATTAAACCCAAAGTCAACCAAGCTCAAACTCATACTAGGAAAATCAAATTCTATAAATAAGGATGGCACCATTCATTTTGGGCCTTCAACATTCGCCAATGTTTAGGAGTTTGTTTGGTGAGGTGGATGATTTCCCAGTAAAAGAAACTTTGTTATTTTTTCCGTTAAGTAATTTTTGTCGTTGTGTATCTCCATGTGTTCCTTCGAGTAGAGTCGTCGCACACACCATCTGTCAGGGTATACGTTTGGACAGACCCGTGGAGATGTACAACGACAGCGCAACACACACACATTTGGTCAGGGTATACGTTTGGGCACACCCGTGGGTAACTACTAACACCCAAGTTTCTCCTAAAAATAGGGAACAACCAAAACACTCCCACCCTACAAATGAGGAGAGATCGGTCAGATCGTTAAACAACAATACCCCTACAATTATGCATTGTCTACAAATTTTCAGAATTTTCCCCCTGAATCTTCAACCTTCAACATCCTTACTATGAACTTCTATCGGGATTTTATTTCCATCTTCCTGTTCCAGTTCTTCTGCAAGAAATAATTGTTTCTCTATTCTCTCACCACTAGAAATCACCATCAACGCAAAACAAAATTTTGGTAGTCAATTTTTTTTTGCCAATTCCCGCGAGTTAAAACCCTAGATTCCTAAACCGAACCCCCCATACCTAAACTAACACTACGCTTTTACTTGTTCGTTCAAAAAACAGACGGGAACAAGAAATGCGAGAGATGAACAATGTTTACCAAATTAGGGGAATCTATCGTATGCTTGTAGAACAGAATGCCTATAAGCCTCTATGTCGAAGTTTGTCGTCGAATGCCTTGTGTTTACCGGTTTTGAGAGCTTAAAGGGATGCGTTTTCGGGGAAGGAATGCAGTCACTTATTGTAACCCCTCACCGAATCTCCTACTCAACACACAAAATTCTGGGGAAACGCTCACGGTGGCGTGATTCAGGTTTTTCCCCATTGAACCCCTAAATGTAATTATTTCGAATTATTGGGGAAACCTTCACGAACTTAAAAATCGAGCATTCATTGTTGTAAGTGGTTGGCCGAACATTTGCCTTCCCTTTATTACTCTGTGTGCAGTTATGCACACACCTCCAGTGATAAATTCGTCTGTGATTGTATCACTTCCTCAGGTATACATACCCGATCCCCCAGATTTTTGTGTGTTGAGTAGAAGTATCGGTGATGGTTTACAATAAGTCACATACCGGTTGCGTGTTTCAGACTTTTCTCCATTGAGCCCCTAAATGTAATTATTTTCAAATTCATGGGGAAACGCTCACTGTAAGTGGTTGGTCGACCATCTTGTTGGGTTTTATGTCCTAAAACTCGTGGTTTGTAAACTGTTATATTTGTAAATATTCTATTTAGAATAAAGAGTTATTAGTTTTATTTAGTAAAAGAGTTTACTGGAATAAAGTGAAACGTGTTTAGGTTAACCTATACCAATGACCAACACTCATGGCTGAATATGAGTGCTTGAGCCTCATGTATGACATGATTGTGGATCAGGCTCAAGTAGTCAGTCAAAACGGTCTATAGTATACGGATAAGGCTGGGTATTTTATCCCGGTAACACTATTGGATGCGGCTCACTTTGTATTGTACAAAATGATGTGATCCGAATCGTTTCACATGAAGATGTGCGAGTGAGGGCGTCATGTACAAAGAGTTTGCATAAGACCGAACCATGAAATATTTCGCTCTCTCTTTATAACACCGTTTACTGATGAGACCTGTTGACACCGTATTTTGTCCGACCGTGTTTATCATCATTTTGGGTTTTTCACCTCCTTTTATGTTTTTTTCACTTTTTTTTTAAGTATTTGGGGTGCTTTTATTTAATTTCGTGTTTTTCCATTATTTTTGAAGTTTTCAAGAAAATCACTAAAAAAGTGTCTTCCGTTAGTGGATCGTTCAGGCGTCCAGGTTTCGTTTTAGGGCATCCAGTTTAGGGTTCCTTGCTTTAGGGTTTCCAGTTTAAGGTTCTTTATTTTAGGGTTTCCAGTTTAGGGTTCCATGTTTTAGGGTTTGGTGTCTCAGTCTCGAGATTCCAATTTAGGGTTTCTAGTTTTTGGGGCTTCATTTGTTTAGGGTTTAAGGCCCATTTGGTTTGACCTAGTTTGTTTACTATATATAGAAAGAGAAAGAAGACAAAAAAGATAGAGAAAAAGTTGGGAAGTTAGGGGGAGGAAAATGACAAAAATGGTGGGGATTTCTAGAATTCTAATTTTTCTCTCTCTCCAAATTCACTATTTATCTTCTTCTCCAAAGTTCTCCTCCATCCATCCTCTTCATCCCACCTAACTCCGACTAGTTCAAGGCGGTGGCGCAGCAACGGAGCTCCGGTGATCTACGGCGGCGGACCCTCGTCTTTTCCGGCGATCTCCAAACCCGTTCACGGCGGTCTTCACCAAATTCACAACCAGACGACGTTCACGACGGTCTTCATCAACTTCATAACCAGACGACGTTCTTCCTCGACCTTCAGACGTCGGATATATTAAGGAAATATAGTATTTAACTTATTTCCTGTATTTATCATTTTAATATTGGCTTGTGCCACGTGTATATCTTGTATGAATTATGATGAAACCCTAACCCTAGGGTTTCATATAAATAGGATGTAATTCCTTTCATTATTTGCTATTGAAAAATATAGAGAATTGCCTTCATTGTCTCTCTTCTCTTAGAGTCAATTCTCTCACTTGGTATCAGAGCCTCTGCAATGGCTAACGCCTCAATCTTTAACGTTGCCCAATCCTCTGTCAATCCTACGTTTTCCAACCCTCCCCTCAATCAGCTTCTAAATCAAATTACGTCGATCAAGCTTGATAGAGGAAATTTTCTCTTATGGAAAACTCTTGCGATGCCTATCCTTCGAAGTTATCGTCTTGAAGGCCATCTTACAGGTACAGAGGTGTGTCCCTTTGTATTGGGCACACAAACCAGCCATGGTGCAACAAGAATGGCTTGGAGAGAATTTGAAGACCCCTCGGTGGCGACAATCTCCAACTTCAGCGAAGAAAAAAATAAAATCAGCGATGTTGCAGTAGCAGCCCTAGTGGCTGGAAGTGGCTCGGCTGGAAGCGGCTCAGCTGGCAGTGGCTCGGCTGATAGTGGCTTGGCTAGCAGTGGCTTGGCTGGCAGTGGCTTGGCTGGAAGCGGCTCGGCTGAAAGCGACTTGATTGGCAGCGGCTTGGCTGGCATCGGCTTGGCTGGAAGTGGCTCGGCTGAAAGTGGCTCGGCTGGAAGCGGCTTGGCAGTAGAGCTCGGCTTGGGCAGCGACTCTTTTGATCGGTTCGGTCAGAAATTCTCCTACAATGCAGCGAGCCAATTGCAGTATGAACGATGGCTCGTGGTTGACCAACTGCTACTCGGTTGGCTATACAATTCCATGACAACCGAAGTTGCTACACAACTATTGGGTTATGAGAATGCAAAGGACCTATGGACAACAATACAAGAGCTGTTTGGAATTCAATCTAGAGCATAGGAAGATTTCTTGCGTCAGGTATTTCAAACCACTAGAAAGAATTCACATAAAATGGTAGATTATTTGCGTATTATGAAATGTAATGCAGATAATTTGGGACAAGCTGGAAGTCCAATCCATATACGCTCACTAGTGTCCCAAATTCTTTTGGGTCTAGATGAGGAGTATAATCCTGTTGTTGCCATGGTTCAAGGGAGAATCAATATCTCGTGGTCTGAGATGCAGGGGGAGCTACATGTGTTTGAGAAACGACTTGAGCTCCAAAACGCTCAAAAAGCTAATATATCCTTCAGTCAGTCTGCTTCAGTTAACTTCACAAATATGAGAGGTCAATCAAGTTCACCAAGAACTAACAGCATACAACCACAACAAAACAGCAATCATAATGGACATTATAACCGTCCTTCGAATCCTCCACGAGGTGGTCGAGGTCGAGGACGTGCTCGTTGGAACAACAACAATAATAATAGAGTAGTGTGTCAGTGGTGTGGTGAGTCTGGACATCCTGCTTACAAGTGTTTTGACTTATCTGACAAAACTCCGCCAAATCAGGATCAGAACAAGTGGCCTAATGAGCGAGGCAATCAGGCACATGGAAATAACAATCATCATGCAGCACTTGGGTTTCCGCCTCAGGCACTTGTTGCAACTCAGAATAATTCAAACCCTTTCCTGGTAGCTAACCCGGCTATAGTTGTTGATCCTAACTGGTATGTTGACAGTGGAGCTTCCAACCATGTGACGTCAGATTACACCAACATGACCTACCCTATTGAATATGGAGGTAAAGAAACAATTATTGTTGGCTGTCGCAACGTTTTTGCGACGCGGAGCGGCCGACAACCTTCTGTTAAACAGGGGTTTTCACAAAAAATGGAGTTGCCACCAATCATTTTGGGTGTGATTGGTCACCTTAAAAATACGGTCTACGAATTAAAAATACGAGGTTCGGGGGTCGGTTGAGTGTAGGGAAGGTGCTAGCACCCTACAACATCTCGTTTAAAAACGGTAGCCAACACGTTTTATCCTAATTATCTAGCTAATTTCAAATGATCCTTAATTTGAAAACAAATAAAATAAACAATTAAAATTAAACAATGTCCTAACTAATCATGTCCTAGATTTAAAGAAAGTAGGAATTTGATTTTGTGAGCGAGATTGTTAATTTCGCCATTAATCACCTTGATCCCGATACCGAGATTATACGATAGAAACAAGAATTTTAAAAATCATTTAATAAAATCGTTTTGTTTCAAATTCAATTTGAAATTCGATTAAAACTTGACTAAAAATTAAAACAGTTTTTGCTTTGAAAAACAAACCATTTTTGAAATTTAATTTAAAACATGATTTGAAATAACAATCTTTTATTTTTAAATAGTAAATCAAAATTCAATTTAAAAGCTCAATTTTAAAATCAAATGAAAACCTCTTTTCTAAAACAAGGGCGTTCTTGTAATTAGCGCATAATGGTTGTAATAATAAATCCTCAAAAATAGGGAAACCCTATTTATCCCGGGATTTCAATAAAATTAAAATACTCTCGAGATGAGAGGAACAGTCATTCATCTCTCCCGGGGTTGCAACTTAAATTTAAAATACCCTCGAGATGAAAGGAACAATCCTTCATCTCTCCCGGGGTTGCAAATTAAATTCAAAATACCCTCGAGATGAAAGAAACAGTCCTTCATCTCTCCCGGGGTTACAAATTAAATTTAATTTAACCAAATAGAAAAAAATAATGAACTTATGTTTTGCAATTAAGTAACATGCATCGAGATTAAAGAATTAAAATAAGAAGATAAAACAGCGGGTATATATAAAATAAACAGGGGTATATTATGCTCAAAACATGGGGTAAGGGGGGTACATATTGCTCAAAGCAAGGGTATATATGAAATAAACAGGGGTATATTATGCTCAAAACATGGGGTATATGCATATAAACAGGGGGTACATATTGCTCAAAGCAAGGGTATATATGCATATAAACAGGGGTATATATTGCTCAAAACAGGGGGGGTATATATGCATATGGGCAGGGGTATATATCAACAACAAATCAGCAAATATTAAGTAAATAGAGACAGGGGCATTATGGTAATTTTACTAAAACTTAAAAATCCATTTGTTACCCACGCAGCCGCTTGTTCGTCATGTTCTTCTTCTCCACGCAGCACCATCGTCGGAGTCGAGGTTGTCGCCGTCGGTCGCCGTTGAAGTTTGCATCGCCGGAGAAGACGAAGATTGTCGCCGCCATCGTTTGCAGCTTCAGCGCCGAAGACCCACTGCCGTCTGGGTTAGTTGTGAGCCGCCGCTCGGGTTGCGATGTCGTTGGAGGTTGAGGAGATGAACTTGGCCGCTGTCTGCGTTCGCTCGAGCTCGCCGCACGCCGTCGATCGTCTGGGTTCGGAGCTTGGAAAAGGAGTTCCGATCTGGTTCACCGCCTGGTTTGCTCGAAGAAGGCCCAAACCTCCTGAAGTCGCGCCGTCGTCTGGGTTGCATTCGCCGGAGAGATGAGGTGCGCCGCCGTCTGGGTCTGAGGAGCAAGAAGAATCCGGTTCATCTGGGTTCGTGCGTGTTCGTGGTCCGCCGGAGAGAAGATGAAAACGCTGGAGATCCGCCGCAAGTAGTGGTTGCCGTTGTCGTCTAGCCGGACCGCCGCCATGAACGGTGGCTCTCCGCCGCGAACCCGCTGCCCTGAACTCGCCGGAGTTGAGGTTGGATGAAGATTATGAATGGATGATTGAGGGAGATGATGAATAGTGAGGAGAGAGAGAAATGATTTTTTTTCTTTTTGGGATCCACAAATGTTTTGTCTTCTTCTCAAATGTCCCATCCTTAGCCATTTATAGCCAATCATTAGGTCTAAACCAAATGGGCCTATTTAGGCCCTTCCCACATTGACTACCCTAGAAAATTAATCATAAAACCCTAAACTAAACCCCAAATTGGAACTTTAAAATGATAAATTTAAAATCGGAATCCCGAGATCGAGACACCAAGGACTCAACAACCCAACAGGGAAGGTTGGGAACGTGCTCAGCCAGCTCTTGGTCCCTTGCTTGCGAATACTCAGCCCATTGGGCTAACTTTCGTTGTAAGTCCATCAAGCAGGCCATGGACAATGACTGTGCAGCAGCAAGTCCATCCATCTCGAACTCCATGTTGCCCCTTCTCCTCATCCGCAGGTCACTGGACAGCTCAAGGTGGCCAGCATAGGTCAACTGCTTCTCCTCCATCGTCACAGGCACCCCTGCGCGTAAACATAATTTAGTGATGGTATTGGGGAAAAAGAGTTGGCCCTTACCTTTCTTGGAGCATTCGATGATCGAGGCTGCTATGATTTCACCCACATCAATGGTGAGTCCCTTCATTATCGCATAAATCAGCAGCGATCTCCCCTGATTGATGGTTGTCTCATGTGTGACAGGGGAGATTCGTCTTCGAATCAGGGAGAACCAAACAGCCGCTTTGTCCTTGAGGGCTGCACTCATCAGTGTGTGCTTCTCATGCTTCGAGACTGCCCACGTTGCCTCTGGTTTCCCTATCATATTCAGTGCTTCCTCCAGGACTACCTCTGAGGGTGAAGCCATGATCCTTGCGTATTCAGAACCCTTATGCCCTTTGAGAGCATACACTTTGTTGATCGCAGTAGCAGAGAAGTCAACTTCAACTCCCCTCACCACCGAAGAACAGCCTTCGGGGTGAGTGAGGTTGGCGTAGAAGTCATACACCATATCAGAGTAGGCCTGAATTGGGGGCCTACACAATTCTTCCCAGCCGTGGTTAATAATTCCTGCACGCAAGAATTGCGGCAGGTCCGCAGGAGAGTCAAGAAATCCCCTCTCGTGGAGGAGTTCTTTTTTCATCAATTTCAGGCCCCTAGCCTCTGCATCCTTGGACACATACCTCGCAGCTTGAGGCTCATTCTCTTGGTACATTTTCCTTTTCCCCTTGTCCTTTGCCTTGGCTGACTCAACGGCCTCAGTCTTCAACTTCTTGATAGAGGGTCCAGCTTCAACCCTCTTCTTTTTGGTTTTCTTGGAGGCTTTTGGCCGTTTGGCCCTTACAATTACAGGGGCCCTCTTCTTGAGCCTCGCCTTTGCAGCTATCTGCTGGAAGCATTCATCCAGCGTTTCCTCCATCGAATCTCTGCTTTCCCTTTCCACAGGGCTGTCAAGATTGACATCCCTGAAGGGAGAGACCACCTCTTCTTCTCTCAGATGGAACTTCAGGTTCCGACTGTTGTTGAGGGGAATCAGGGCTTTGCATGGCCGTCTCAAACGATGGCCTGCCACTGTTGAGGCTTCCCTCACTCGTGGAATTCCTACTTTTGGTCTTTGGATCCTCCCTGGTGACCGTCCACGTTTTTCTAGGGGGCTGCGTTGAATCAGAGGGGTTTGCAGCTTCCGTTGTCGGCACCTTCCACTTCCTCTTCACAGGAAGCTTTGGAGGTCTCGAGGGTTTCACAGCTTCAGCGTTTGCCAAAGACAGCAACGCATCTCTCACCAATTCAGCATCCTCCGTGATTGGGGATGTCTTCTTGGGCGTGGATCGTTCAGCTCTGGTGGACACCATTGTCGTTTCTTGAAGGCTAAACTTGGGAGTTTCTGAGGAAGGAGAGCTCTGAGTGGTGGAATTTCGAGGGTTTGAGAATCGTAAATGGGAATGATCCCCAACTCGTCCTATTTATACTCGGTTGTTGCTCCAACGGCTATATTATTGCGGACTCCGCAATATTTCCGCAACGTTTTCGCAATATTTCAGCAATCTTTGAAGATGTAACCGTTGGGATTTTATCCTTGATTGTTGATTGTTGCAAGATTCTAGCAACTAAATCTTTGATTTTTCCAAGATCTCCTCCTTCATCTTCTCCTTGCCTCTTGATTTACCTCCCTCATTGTCGTTTAAGATTTACATTACCACGTTCCTAATCACAATAAAAACAAACTTTAATTAATACTAGAAATAATAGAAATACTCTAAACAATCTAAAAGAAAAAACAATAAAGAAAGACTATCTATTCCATATTCCTCCGATGGTTGAGCATAACGATAATTCCATTAAACGCCCTTGCTCATCCTGTCTTGATTTGCTTTTTAGGCTTCGCATAAGAGGAAGGATGAGAGTGTTTTCACATCTCCCTCCTCATAGTAGTGCTTCAATCTAGCACCATTTACCATGAACGGCTGACCTTGATTCAGATTTCGAATTTCAATTGCACCATGAACAAACACATTAATAATCACAAAAGGACCTGACCAACGATACTTAAGTTTGCTAGGAAATAATCTCAATCGTGAATTGAATAGTAAAACATGCTGGCCCTTTTTGAAATCCTTAATCCTAAGTCTACTATCATGTCAAATTTTAGTTCTTTCTTTATACATTTTAGCATTCTTGTATGACATGTGTCTTAGTTCATCCAATTCGTGTAATTGCAAAGACCGCAATGTTCCCGCATCGGTTACGCAATAATTTAACTCTTTTAAGGCCCAAAAGGCTTTGATTTCTAATTCAAGGGGTAAGTGGCATGCTTTTCCATACACTAACCTATAAGGAGACATCCCTAATGGTGTTTTATATGCAGTCCTATACGCCCATAGTGCATCATCTAACTTAAAAGACCAATCATTTCTATTCGGTTTCACAACTTTTTCAAGTATACTTTTGATCTCTCTATTAGAAATTTCAGCTTGTCCATTTGAGTGGGGGTGATAGGGTGTTGCTACTCTATGCTTAACATTATATTTAGCTAACACTTTTTCCATAGCTTTGTTTATAAAGTGCGTTCCTTCATCACTTATGATGGCACGTGGTGTACCAAATCGTGTGAAAATATGCTTATTTGGAAATTTAACAACTGTCTTGGCATCATTTAAAGGACATGCAATTGCCTCGACCCATTTTGAGACATAATCTACAGCTACTAGACTGTAAAGATTACCAGCAGATGGAGGGAATGGTCCCATGAAATCAATGCCCCATACATAAAAGAGTTCTAACTCTAAGATATATGTTAGAGGCATCTCATACTTCCTACTGAGGTTACCTGTTCGTTGACATTCATCGCAGTTGTGTGCATAGTCGTGCGCATCCTTGAAGATTGTAGGCCAGAAGTAGCCACTTTGGAACACTTTTGCAGCAGTCCTTTGACCACCAAAGTGTCCACCATAAGGAGCTGTATGGCACTGCTGCAAAACTGACCTTGATTCAGCAGCTGACACACACTTCCTTAGCAATCCATCCGCACAGCTTTTGTAGAGTGTTGGATCGTCCCAGATGTACTTCTTAGCCTCGTTTAAGAACCTTTTCTTGTCTTGCTCCCCTCTAAAAGTTGGTAATACCTGTGAGGCAAGGAAGTTAGCAATATCCGCAAACCAAGGTTCATCATTGTTATCACAATGCACTAATACAAAGACATGTTCATCAATAAAGGAGTCAGTCATTGCGGGCTCCGCAATATTTCCGCAATGACTCTGCAATCTTGATAAATGATCAGCAACTACGTTTTCACATCCTTCTTTATCTCTAATCTCTAGATCAAACTCTTGTAAAAGTAACACCCACCTAATTAGACGAGGTTTGGCATCAGCCTTCCTCATTAGGTATTTTATTGCAGAATGATCAGTGTATACAATCGTTTTATTTCCTACAATATAAGGCCTAAATTTTTCACATGCAAACACTACTGCTAACATCTCCTTCTCTGTGGTAGTGTAGTTACATTGTGCTTCATTTAAAGTTTTACTCACATAATATACAGGGTGTGCTAGTTTATCTCTCTTTTGCCCTAGCATAGCCCCAATTGCATAGTCACTAGCATCACACATTAGCTCAAAAGGCAAATCCCAATTTGGGCCTACTATGATTGGTGCTTTGACTAAGGCATCTTTAAGCTTTTTTTATGCTATTAAACATTCATTTGAGAAGATAAAAGTTTTATTCAGCTCTAGAAGCTCATAAAGGGGTTTAGAGATTTTTGAAAAGTCTTTTATAAATCTCCTATAAAATCCTGCATGTCCTAAGAAATTTCTTATAACTTTGACATTTTTAGGTTCAACTAACTTCTCAATGACTTCTATTTTGGCCCTATCGACCTTTACTCCTGTCTTGGACACTCTATGTCCTAATACTATTCCTTCTTCCACCATGAAGTGACATTTTTCCCAATTTAAGACTAGGTTGGTCTCTTCACACCTAGTTAGGACTTGTCCTAGATTTTCTAGGCAGTGGTTAAAGGAGTCACCAAAGACTGAGAAGTCATCCATAAATATTTCTATTATGGACTCATCTAGGTCAGAGAAGATAGCCAACATACATCTTTGGAACGTTGCTGGTGCATTGCATAGGCCAAATGGCATTCTGCGAAAAGCAAACGTGCTAAAGGGACATGTAAATGTTGTTTTCTCTTGATCCTCAGGGTCTATGGTGATTTGGTTATATCCTGAGTAGCCATCTAAAAAGAAGTAAAAGGCTCGGCCAGCTATTCGATCTAACATTTGGTCTATAAAAGGTAAAGGAAAATGGTCTTTTTTGGTTTCTTTATAAAGTTTTATATAATCCATACATACTCTCCATCCTGTAACAGTTCTAGTTGGTATTAGTTCATTGTTTTCATTAACTACTACAGTCATACCACCCTTCTTTGGTACACATTGGATCGGACTGACCCATTGACTATTGGCTATTGGGAAGATCACACCTGCATCTAACCATTTAATGATTTCTTTTTTAACTACCTCCTTCATGGAGGGATTCAACCTACGTTGGTGATCTACTCTAGGTGTATGTTCTTCTTCCAATAATATCTTATGCATGCAATAGGAAGGACTTATACCCCTAATGTCAGCAATCGTCCAAGCAATTGCCCTTCTATGTTGCTTAAGCAGCAATATTAACGCAATTTCATGTTGTTTACTTAGTTTGGACGAAATAATAACAGGCAAGGTATCTTTCTCTCCTAGATATGCATATTTAAGGTGTTCAGAAAATGGTTTCAGTTCTAGTAAAGGTGGTTGTTCAATTGATGGCATCAAAGGAGTTGTGGTTCTCTCAGTCAGTTCATTGGTCATGCATACATGCTGAGGGTTATCCACAGATACATCCATCACTTCAGAAATATTTAAATCATTCAAATCTACTTGTGCATAATTAGTAGCATGTTTGACTAACAATTCATGCTCAAGTTCTTCTTCCATTAATGAGTCTACTACATCTATAGTTGCACAGGATTCAAGATCAGAGGGGTACCTTAAGGCTTTAAACACACTGAACTTAACCTCTTCATCATGGACTCTCATGGTAAGTTCACCTTTATGGACATCAATTAGAGCCCTACCTGTGGCTAAGAACGGTCTGCCCAATAGGATTGGCACCTCTTTATCTGCCTCGTAATCCAAAATTATAAAGTCTGCAAGAAAAATAAATTTGTCAACCTTGACAAGTATATCCTCAATCTTACCCTTAGGGTATGCGATGGATCTGTCTGCAAGTTGCAAGGTGACTGTTGTTGGTCGTGCTTCCCCTATCCCAAGCTGTTGGAATAGTGACAAGGGCATGAGATTGATGCTGGCTCCCAGATCACACAAGGCTCTGCCCACATGCTTGCCTCCCAATTCTACTAGTAAGGTGAAGGAACCAGGATCCTTCTCCTTCTTTGGCAGCTTATTTTGGAGTATGACACTGCACTCCTCAATGAGATTTACTGTTTCAAACTCACCAATAACTTTTTTGTTAGTAATAATATCTTTTAAAAAATTTACATATGATGGCATGGATTGCAGAACTTCACCGAAGGGAATATTAACATGGACTTGTTTCAAGATTTCCAAGAACTTATGGAAATGAGCTTCCTGTTCTTGCTTCTTCTTGAGCCGTCTAGGGAATGGAGGTGGTGGCACATAGGTAGGCAAGTCAGGTTGCCTAATGATAGGGGGAGGCCTAGGCACTTCTTCTGGTTCCTCAATGATAGGTTCCAGCCTCACCCTTGTTGTGCTTGGTGGTAGTTGATCAAGATTAGGTAGAGAATTGATAACTCCATTTTGGACCTATTATTCACTTCCTAATTCTAGCTAAATTCCGCATTTAAATGTTTAATTTATCTCGTTTGTAGGAGAATTGCGGCGAAGAGCTCATGCGTCCATTGGACTCGTTTCGGAGCTAAGAGCGGTGTTTTAACGCCCCGGGGGTGTATCGGAAAAAGGGAAGTCGATCCAAGAAGAACCGAACCAAAATTGCCTAGGAGAGGCAATTTTCCAGCCCAAACCCGAGAGCAAGCGTCGAGCAGGCAGCGTCGAGACGCTTGCTCAACGCTGCCGAAGCGTCGAGACCCTGTCGTGGCGTCGAGACGCTCCGGAGGAGGCGCGCGCAAGAAATCATCAGGCCAGCGTCGAGACGCTGGCCTAGCGTCTCGACGCCATCGCAAGGCGCGCGCGAATTAATTAGGTCGCAGTGTCGCGACGCTGTCCCAGCGTCTCGACGCTCCGACGATTTTAAAGGGCTGCAAGACGATTTTGCAGCTAACTTGGACGGATTTTTCCGAACTTCTTCTTCTTCCTCTCGATTTTTCTCCCTCTTTTAGCTTAGCTCCGCCATTTGTGGCATAGTTTGGAGCTCTTTCTTGTAATAGGGATAGAGATGACTTCCATGGCCTCCGTTGGAGCGGTGGTGACAATCCGTCCCATGGACGGCTAAGGTATTGTGAACGATTTGGGATAATTTAAGGGATTATTTGTTAGACTTCTATGCTTTGATAATCCATGCTTTAAATTCCAACTTGGTTTCTGAATTGTATGCATTTATTGTTCTTACTTCATCCTATGCATGTGTTAGATTTCGCCGACGGACAATCGAAATTTCTAGCATATGTTAGCGTTAAAGAGTAGCGATGCCGTGCCTTTCACTATTCGACAAGTAACACAGAACAATGAAATAAATCGGAGTATCGAGTCATGCATGATAGTTGTTGGTTACTTCAGCGTTGGCGGGTAGCCAGTTAGCAATTTGATTACGTGGTCGAATGTCCGTCGTGGTATGCTAGTGACTGTTTAGAGTCAATTTGGGGCTGATCACCCTAATGAAACTTTAAATAATGTTTAATTGGATCTTCTGATTTGGTTAATTACTATGGAGCCGGTTACACTAGGGGTTTCCCAGGTAACTGACCGCGTGTATTGCAAATTGTTAGCCTTAGGATTGTATTAAATGATAAGTGGTAGAATGTCTAACAAAGAAATCCCGAAAATCCCCAAACCGTGCACTCGTCAATCTCTCTTTCTTTTAACTTTCCGTTAGCGATTAATTCTTTTATTTGCATGCTTAAACTCCCCCTCGTTACAAAAACCCAACTGATCAATTAATTTCAATTCCAATTTAATTTCAATCACGTCCTTCTCCGTGGATCGACCCTGTTACCACTAGCTGCAAAGCTTTTGTTAATAGGCTTATAAATTGTATTTTGGCGGGTCTCGACAACCCAAATTTATAGCAGGACATTCAAAAATTCCTACTACCAAAATTGGCGTCGTTGCCGGGGAAGGCAAAAATTGATTGAAGTTATGTTTGATTTTGATTTTGGTTGATTGATTGTGTGCTGGAAATTTTTTCTGTTTGTTTTTGTATGTTTAAAATTTTGTTTGTGTATGACCCGTTCTTCTGAGATTAGTGGATTACAGTTTATACCTGAGATCGAAAGAGAAGAGCGGCGGTTGAGAAGAGAAGCCCGTGAGGGGCAGAGATTGTTTGAGGAAGAAGGCGATCCCTTCTTTGGAGACGAGATGGCGCAAGGAGAAGCGCCAAGGACGCTGAAACAGCTGGCAGCGCCATATTTAAATTTGCAACCCCTGTGCATCAACTACCCCGTGGTATCAGGTAATTTTGAATTAAAATCCGGTTTAATTCACCAGTTGCCTTCTTTCCATGGCAATGCAGGAGAGGACGCGAACAAGCATTTAATGGAGTTTCATTGCGTCTGTGCGGGGATGAAGCCCGCAGGAGTGACGGAGGAGCAGCTGAATTTGAGGGCATTCCCCTTTACGCTTAAAGACAAAGCCAAGGACTGACTTTATTATCTGCCCTCCGGCTCGATAACAACGTGGCAGGACATGAAGAGGGTCTTCCTAGAGAAATATTTCCCTGCGTCCCTGGCCACAACTCTGAGAAAAAAAGATTTATGGGATCACCCAGGATATAGGTGAGTCCCTGCATGAATATTGGGAACGCTTTGGGCGCTTGTGCGCAAGCTTTCCGCATCATCAGATTGCCGACCAGCTCTTGATTCAATATTTCTATGAGGGCATGACGCCCCATGATCGGCAGATGATCAACGCAGCGAGTGGTGGGGCTCTCATTGACAAGACCCCAGTTGAAGCCAAACAGTTAATTGTAAACATGGCGGCCAACTCGCAGCAGTTCGGTATTCGCGGGCAGGGGCAAGTTCACAGTGTGACCCAGAGCCATGAGATGACAGAAATGAGGGCCCAGGTGGCCGAGATCGGAAATTTATTGAAAAATTTGTCGGAGGAAACCGCGAGGCGGAGGAGGTGAACGCAATCGGGGGATATGCTTCCAACCCAAGGAAGTATGATCCTTACTCGAACACATACAACCCCGATTGGCGTGACCACCCCAATTTCAGCTATGGGAATAGGGAAGGACAACAACGCTTCCAAGGCCAGTCCCATGATAGGCCTAGCAATTCCACCCAAGCTCGAGCCTCGAGCTCTTCCAGCTCATTGGAAGAGATGGTCAGAACCATCGTCACGACGACCAGCCAATTTCAGAAAGAAGCTCGAGAAGAGCTAAACTCACACAAAGCCGAGCTGCAAAATCTGAACAAGCAGCTGACGCAAATGGCGGTGTCGATAAGCAAGATAGAGAACAAGAGCTCTGGGAAGCTTCCTTCCCAAACCACTGTGAACTCATGTGAGAACGTGAGTTCAATCCAGCTAAGGAGTGGGAAATCAGTTCCCTCTAGAGCCGTGAAGGAAGCCAAGGACAGCTTGAACGAGTCCGCCCCAGTTGTTCTTGATGAGCTGAATGATGAGAAGAAAGAAGAAATGAATGTGCAAGAGAATGTTGCCAAAGCACCCTTCCCCAGTAGGCTTGCGAAGCCTACTTTGGTGACCGAAGACGAGGAGGTCCTGCGAACCTTCCAGAAGGTGATGGTGAACATACCGCTCCTTGAGGCAGTGAACCAAGTGCCAAAATATGCCAAATTCCTCAAGAGTTGGTGCACAAAGAAGAGAAAGTCCAGAGGGATTGAAAACAAAAAGGAGAATGTTTTTGCGATCCTCCAAGGTACGTTGCCTACCAAGTGCAACGATCCAGGTACTTTTACTATCTCTTGCACTATAGGTAGTAAAGTAGTTAAAAATGCGATGCTTGATCTTGGTGCTTGGTGGGACGAATTTTGAATATCCTCCCTAAATTCGAGTTGTCGAGACTCGCCAAAATACAATTTATAAACCTATTAGCCAAAGCTTTGCAGCTAGTGGTAACAGGGTCGATCCAAGGAGAAGGTTATGATTGAAATCAAATTAAACTTGAAATTAATTAATCAATTGAGTTTTTGTAACGGGGGAATGTTTAAGCATGCAAACAAGATAATTAAAAGCTAATAGAGGAATAAAAGAGAGAGAGACGAGTGCACGGTTTGGGGATTTTCGGGATTTATTTGTTAGACATTCTTCAGCTTATCATTTAACACAATCCTAAGGCGAGCAGTTTGTAATACACACGGTCAGTTACCCGAGAAGCCCCAAGGTAACCGGCTCCATAGAAATTAATTAGACCACACAGTTCTAATCAAACATTATTTAAAGTTGCATTAGGGTGAACTAAAATGAGTTTATGACACTAAAAACAAAAAAAAATCGCTTATATAATCGTTTATATTTTACGCGGTGTATATTTTAAAAAATTACTCTTCATCATTTGATATAGTTAATTTACCGTTGACATCGGCTAAAAATACTCTCATGCGTTCATCACGACCCTTCAAGGGCTCTTGGTGATTTAACTGGCATCAAAAAGCACGGCAAGAAGAAGTGGAAGTGCGATAAGTGCTCTAAGCGCTACGCCGTTCAGTCCGATTGGAAAGCTCATTCCAAAACCTGCGGCACCAGAGAGTATCGATGCGATTGTGGCACTCTCTTTTCCAGGTCCATAATAAATCAATAATTATTTTATTTTATTTATTCACCTGTTCTTCTTCGGAAAATCCTCCATTTTTTTTCTTTCTTTCTTTCTCTATTCACGTGTTGCTATATTCCGATGTGGGATTGGTTTACTTTCTTCTCTTCTGGGTTGGCTACTTCTAAATGCACACTGTGCTTTTGCAGGTATTCCTTTTAAATCAAACCTTTTTTTTTTTTTTTTATAAGAACAGAGACTAAATAATAATTATTCGATATTTGTGTGTAATAATAATTATTCGATATTTTTTAATATTTGAATTTATTAAAATATTAGACAAATATTTAAAGCTCAAGATGAAATCAATTCAATTTTAACAAAATACCAAATATGTTAGAAACCTATTAGATGAACAATTAGAAGAAGGAATCTGTTGTTGTTCATTTATTTTTATTAGAATTAATATCAGCATAATTCAATGTTAACAAAATATTCAAAATAATGTTAGCATTTTAGCCTTAAGTGCAATACAACGGTAAAAAATAGAGTTTATATTTTACGCTATATTTAATAATATGAATATATATTCTTGTTTCATTTCGCCAAAAAATACATTACAATACTACAAAAGTACTACTTCACAAAATGACACTAAAAACTAAACAACATTTGTCATATTCGTTTCACTTTTTTCACTTTCTCTAATGGTTATAGAGCCAACTGAAAATAATTGTATTTATGTTTATGTAGTAGAATATGGCAAATGGATGTCAAGACTAGCTACCTTGATTTGAGTATCTATAAGTCTCAACCAGAAAGATTCATAATTCGAGGACAAAGAGCAAATGGTTTGCGAGCCTATTCTCGATTCATTTATGAATTGGAATAAGCATCTTTATCCTGAATTGTAAGGTTTGATATGGTGATCAAATCTTATGGTTTTGAACATCAGTTTGAATAAACGTTTGATAAACCTTGTTTGACAAGGGTTTAATCAAAGTTGTAGCTTTCATAACCTGTTTCCGTATTTTCATGTGTTAATCATTGAGAATGATGTAGGATTCACTTCTGAATGATAAGTATAAACTAGCGACCCACTCCCAAATGGTTGATCTGGAGGTAGGCTTAGTTTGTTCTAAGGATTCAGGTTGATCTGAATCGTAAGAACAAATCTCTAGTGTTGTATCTAAAATCTTTTATTGACAAGTTGTTGTCAATATTCGATGGTCTATGGAAATGGTTTTCTGAGACACCTCAAGTGTTAAGGATACGAGACGCATCCAAGTGCATTTACATATATATTGGAGGTCAGATGTATCTTTTGAGATACATGACCCGATATGTGTTATGTAGTGGGAGTTGTCAGTAATATTAGTCCAATTGGATTGGATTCCGGTTAAAGTTTTGTCCTTGTACTTAGAGGAGTAGAATACAAGAGTTGTATTGCTGATTCCTCGGTGGTAGCTAAGTCTGATTGCAGCTTGCGAAGCAGCAATAGGTTTATAAGTTGAGCTCGTAGATAGTGCTATGAGAAGATGTTATGGTCACATAGAAAGCCTCGTAGTACTTCATGCTGATTAGTTTACTAAGTCTCTCATGGCTAAAGTGTTTGAGAGACACCTAGAAGAGTCTAGGGCTCCGAGTTGCTGGAGAGGACAGGCGGAGAAAACTTTATGATATATGATATATTAGTTTTCTCCACCTAACATGTACACCACGGACGTTTAAGTCCAAGTGGAAGTTTGTTGGGTTTTATGTCCTAAAACTCGTGGTTTGTAAACTGTTATATTTGTAAATACTCTATTTAGAATAAAGAGTTATTAATTTTATTCAGTAAAAGAGTATACTGGAATAAAGTGAAACGTGTTTAGGTTAACCTATACCAATGATCAACACCCATGGTTGAATATGAGTGCTTGAGCCTCATGCATGACATGATTGTGGATCAAGCTTAAGTAGTCAGTCAAAACGACCTATAGTATACGGATAAGGCTGGGTACCTTATCCTGGTAACACTATTGGATGCAGCTCACTTTGTATTGTACAAAACGACGTGATCCGAATCGTTACACATGAAGATGTGCGAGTGAGGGTGTCTTGTGCAAAGAGTTTGCATAAGACCGAACCGCGAAATATGTCGCTCTCTCTTTATAACACCGTTTACTAATGAGACCGACATTTTCATTTGATGGCCTAGGTAACTCGATCTCAATCCTGAGCTCGCTATGAACTCCTGCTTATTCGAAAGTATCCTTTGACTTGCACGGGTGAGAGTGGCCCATAAGCGTCGACTCAATAATCGTACCATCTTGGGGATAAAGTCGAATAGGTAGCTGGGGACATAGTACAACAAGATTGTAGTTCACTTCTAACCCGCTCTTCAAGGTTAGTAGATAAGTTGTTCCCTTAATAGCTGACTCTGGGGCTTGAACAATTAGCGCGCACACTCTCATAAGATGAGAGAGTTAATTGACCTGTTGGTTGGACCACAAATCTATTGTTCATTAGAGGTGTCAGTGGTACTTAAGGAACAAGATGTAATGCAGGGGTTAAGCGGTTTAAATGACCCAACTGTGATTACGAACAACCTGTGAAGGGTCGACTTGCCCGCGACGGTTATATCATAGGACATAATATATCTACCGTGAGGAGAGTGCAACCCTCAGACTATAGTGGAGTCTCTGGGGGTTAACGAATGTTGATTAGTTCGGTTAAAAGAGTTTTGACCGGATAATCTCGTATCGTTGGAGCTCATGATCTGTAGGTTCTTTAGGTTCTCCTGGCTAGCTCGGATAACGCCATACAACATTATAAGAAAAAAGAAAAAAAAATTGAATTGTTCAAATTCGGTTTTTAGAAGAATGATAGACATATTTAAATATGATTTAAATATGAAGATGATCTAAAACATGAATACAATTCATGTGCAAAAAGTCGGTTTTCAAAAAACCAGGTTTAACCATATTATTTAATTAATATTTGATATTAAATTAAATAATATTAATTAATTAAAAAGTTTAATTAGTTAATATGTATTTTTTATTTATTAAATTGTTTAATAAATAAAATATTTATTATTATTTAAAATTAATTGAGAATTAATTTTTTTTAATAATATATATAACAAATTGTGTCTTACATGGATTGTGCAGGTAAGACACATGTTTTTATTTTTGGTTAATATATATATATATATATATATATATATATATATATATATATATGAAAACTTGAGTGCACTTTGGAGTATTAAAAAAAAAAAAAATGAAATGTGTGATTTCATATTTTTTGAATTGTGTTCTTGAGAGCTTCTGCCTTCGGGGTTGAAGAAGTTTTTAAAAACTTCTTCCTTCATTTCTTTTCTTTTTCTTTTTAATCGGAGTCCCACAACTTCGTTGCTCGGCGCCGAGGATAGCGGAATTATTTGGGGTGGTCCTCAGAGTGTTCGTGACGAGGAACGAGCGACAAATTTTGAAGAAATCGGAACTACAAGGGTATGTAATTCTAATTTCTTAATTTCCGTGGTTTGAGCATGTTTTCTATTTGTTAAATTGATGAAATTGGACGATCCAAAATCGCTTCCGCAGCGTGATACGCTCCATCACATCTGCCTTCCTTTTATTACTCTGTGTGCAGGCATGCACACACCGCCAGTTGATGGATTCGTCTGTGGTTGTATTGCTTCTCAGGGGTATATAAACCCGTTTGTTAATTATTTGGGGCATGAGATATATAACCATATAACTTTCATGGGATAAGTGTCAATTCTTTTTACCATTTTTAACGTTTCGGTTAAATCTCCGTTCATAACTTTTTTCTCTCTCCTCCCAACATTCTACACTCTTTAATATCATTTTTATTCATTCTCAAAATTAGTGGAAATTGTGGAAGAGTAGGTTTCTCCAGTTGGTCGTAAGTTGCCTTAATAAATATAGGGTTTAGACATAATTGAAAAAAAAATCGGCGCTAAACATTTTTCATGTTACCCTTCTTTGTTTTAGACATTCTTTTGTTTACCCCAAATTTAAACTAGTAATATGACTTAAAACTAAATTAAAGCTGCAAATCTAAGCATAGTTCAATTAGTTAAAACATATGTCATGAACCATGAACTCTGACTCTCAATTTTAAAAAAAAAAATAATTAAAACTTTTTTACAATTTTTTTTTTTTTTATTTGAAATAATTTATTTGAACAACCACTAAAAATATAGGACAAAAAATTATACCCTAAACTTTAGGGTTGTATAAATTAAAACTCTAAAATTTAGTTATATAATTTACATAGATTTTATTTTAGAGACTTATAAGAATTAAATTACTAATTTTTTTAAGTAATTAATGATAAGAAAATTAAGAATTTAATGATAAATTAAAGTGAAATTATTGTAAGAAAATTTAAGAATTTATAAATTATAGGTCGGGCAAGTGTGAAATAAATCCAGCATACATATTAGAAGCACAGACAAGAGTAATTTGAAGGCGTCTTCGTAAGGCAGTGGTCTGTTCCGAGCAGCGCAACTAGGGTTTCCACAACCATGACTGTCTTGAATACAGAGCAAGTCCTGAAGGATAACGAGACTCAAGACCCGCTCGCCATCGCTAATCTCAAGCTCAATCACAAGGCTCTTTCTGATGTACGTTCCTCCCTGTCCCTACCCTCTTCTTTTTCTCTGCTTCTCCATTTCATTCTTCTTCTTTTTTTGCAGCTAAATGGTTTGCCCGTTTTCCAAAACTTAGAGAAGCTCGATTTGACATTCAACAATCTCACATCGCTTGAGGTATGTTCTTCGTTTTTCTTGTGTTTCCTAAACTCATATGTGAATGTTTGTTTCGTTTGGCGTTTGTTAATTCTTTATGTTTAATTCAAGGGGTTGAAATCATGCACCAATTTGAAGTGGCTCTCGGTTGTACAAAACAAACTTCAAACCTTGAAAGGAATTGAGGGCCTTTCTAAACTTACTGTAAGTAGTACCACTTCTATTTTTTATATCTTAAATTGTCACCCTCACCCCAAGGTATTATAGGATTACGATGTTTGGAGATATCTTCTAAATACCCAAATAACTTAAAACCTTTGGTTTCCTCCTAGAGTTGGCCTTCTGTGGACAAAGGAATTAGTGGGGTGGACCATCAACATAGTGTAATAAAAGGGATTTAACCCTAGAAAAAGAAAGCTGGATACAAATATTTCTGCAGGTTTTTCTATATATAGATATATTTTTGATATCCGTGAGTGTCGAAACCAGCTTATGCGCACCTCGACTAATCTCACATGACAACCGCGAACCCTACAACATTTGGTTGCCAAGTAAATTAGTTCTTGTGTAGGTGACCACCAAGGATTGAAGTCATTCTCTCTAGGAGGGCTTTAATAATCCCAAGACCCTTCATGACCACTAGGCCAACCCTTGATGGTTCAAGTTTTTCTATATTATAAAGCTGCCTCATATATATGCAGCATATTACAGCTAACCACACGAAAAGACCATAACAACTTTCTGTATAAATGCTACTTGGTGTACATTGACATTTTCTTATTCAGGAAATATATGGATATAGATGCTATGGGTTTGATTTTGAGTTGCCTTTGCGTTCTCTTAATCAGGTATTAAATGCGGGGAAGAACAAGCTGAAATCAATGGACGAAATTAGACCCCTTGTTGACTTATGTGCTTTGATTTTGAATGGTAAGCATGGTTGTAACTTGACTTACAAAACTTCTGCATAAGGTTTATATGTTGGTAGTAATCATTATCAATCACATTCTTCCATTTTGGGCCTTTACAGACAACGAGATTGGTTCTATTTGCAAGCTTGATCATATGAAGAACCTGAATACTCTGGGTATGGGTTCTCATTTTCCTGTCCACTTTTAATGTTTTGCTGGTAGTTGGCATATTCAAGATTTTTTCCAAGTTTTGTTTACTTCTATTAAATAATGTGTTCTGAGAATAGCCTTTTCTTTTTCTCGAATCTCTCTTGCATGTTCAAGAGTGCTCATTAAAAACACAAACTAAGCTGATTTTCTAACCTTTTGAGTTCTGATGCAGTTCTTTCTAGAAATCCAATCCACAGTATTGGAGATTCTCTATTCAAAGTGAAATCAATAAAAAAAGTAAGAAACAATCTGTTGTTTTGTTGGTTGTTGTTTGAAGATTAGTCTTACTTGAATACGACTAAGGATCTTATAAGGGATTTATTTATCCTTGTTTCAGCTATCTTTTTCTAATTGCAAACTTCAATCTATTGGTTCTTCCCTCAAGTCTTGTATCGAATTAAAAGAGCTTCGACTTGCTCACAATGAAATCAAGGTATTTTCTGTTTTGGATTAGTTTGCTGATTGCTCTATCTTATGCGGATCTCTTGAGAACTTATTTGTTACCATTAAATTGCACTAAATTCAATTTAAATAACTATTTAATGATGGGATAACATCTTTATTCTTCTTGTTTGTTGGTTATTTGATCTGTACTCATTCTTGAGTGTACTTCCCCTATTCAGATGCTCCCCAATGATTTGGCTCATAACAAGAAATTGCTGAATTTGGATTTGGGAAATAATGTCATAATTAGATGGTCAGATCTGAAGGTACGGTAAATCAGTGTTTTAAAATTTTAATATTTTCTCCAATTAACCTCCTCACGAATCACTGTTTGTACTGTTCTAGGTATTGAGTTCATTAGTCAATCTGAGGAATCTTAATCTTCAAGGGAATCCTATTGCTGAAAGTGCTAAGTTAGATAAAAAGGTCTCTCTCTCCCCCTCTCTCCAAATCTTCTACTTCTACCCTTTTTTTTAAATCAATATGTTCCTCCAAAAATTCTTTGTTGACTAGTGAAATTGCAGATTCGTGGACTGCTTCCGGGATTGCGTGTATTGAATGCTAGACCAATTGATAAATACATTCAGAATGAGAAGGATAACAGGAGGGATAAAGATGATGAAACTTCAATCAAGAAGCTAGAGCTTCAAAAAGAGAAAAAAGATAGCAAAGTGAAAAGGAATGCTCAAATGGATCATGTTAATGATGTTGATATGGAAGAGAAGTTGGAGCGCAAAAGACCTAAGACAGACAAGTTCATCAGAGAGGAGAAAAAAGTTCCATCTCTTGATGATAAGAGAGATCTTGGTACAAATGATATTGCTAAGGATAAGAAGAGTTCGACGCATACAAAGATTGAAAAACAGAGGAAGAAAACAAAGAAGGAAGGGGAAAGGCAGGTTGATGTTATTGACGACACGGAAGCACCATTTGAACAGCTTTTTGGAGGCGATGGTGATGAAGACATGGACTCTGGTCATGAAAATGGCGGTGAGGAAGCCGTAGAGGACATAAATTTAAAGGCTAACTTGGTATCATTTGCAGCTAATCGAAAAGAATCGAAAAAGCACGACAGAGTTGCAAGGTTACAAATATCATCTCCAGGAGATGAAATCGGAATGGGTGGACTATCGACATGGGCTGATGAGTAATTGCGATACGAAGCCATTCAGATACTTGGGGAAATTCTGATCTCTTGGCAGTTCCAAGAGAAAAAAAAGACATTGGGTTTTAGAAACATAAGCTACTGCTACTGATGTTGGGGGCTTTCACAAGCATGGTGCAATATAAGCAGTCTCCCAAACCTTTGGATATTTTATTTGAGGGGAGTTTACCAACTCAATTCTTTTATTTTTCCTTTTACATGCAATGGTGGAGGAATTTTACTTTTCTGGGTCTTGCACATTAAATATTCTAGTTGTTAATTTAACAGGGGCTTACTTTGGGATTGAGAATAGGCAGGTCAATGGATGATATGACAGATTTATTTGATAAGAACCATAATAATTTAGAGGATTATTGTGGTCAAATTCATTTATGGATTCTAGAAGAATTTTGGAAATGTTTCCTTTGAATGAATTATACTTTTAGTTCATGATAGTATTGGCCTACCCTTCGTATTTATTTGGATTTGAAAAATGGTATTTTAGATCCGTTTGATGGGTTAATTTAGTTTTTGGTTCACAATATAGTTTTCATATTTCTTAAGGTAACAATTAAGGAAACATTTGAATTAAGTTAAATTTTAATTACTTGATTTCAAACATAGGTTCAATGTAGATTAAAAAAAAAAAAAAAAAAAAAAATCATTTGTCAAAATTTTAAAAAATAAATGGATATTATCCTTTATGAAGTTTAGTGAAGAGTTTAAAATGCCCTTTGAAGTCATTATGCTATAAGTAATATTAACAAAAAGTAGCAATGGTAGCAACAAAGGAATTTAAGTTATTACAAAAAAAAAAAAAAAAAAAAAGTACTGGAATACTCTAAATGATTAGATCTTACTTTAAAAAGTTAAAAAGTACCGGAATACTCTAAATGATTAGATCATGACAAAGTAAGTTTATGTGATATTATATTTGCCAACAAAAGCATAGCTCAATTAGACATATTGAATTATGAGCAAGATGTCTCAAGTTCGAATTCTCCCTTTCCCATGTTGTAAAAAAATAAAAAATAAATTGACAATATATTTTGTCAACTTGATCTTTGCTTCCGTCGCTCAGTGCATCCCCACTACCGCCCCTGACAAACTTTCTGTCTAACTGTCGAGATCTCTTGCTCGGTGTGCTCGTTACTCGTTTAGCTCGGCAAGCAAGTAACTTTGAAAGGATAATTTGCATGAAGCTCAGGCCCAGACAAGAAGCAGATAAATATCGATCTAAACGAGAATTTTCTGTGGGACATGGAAGAGTTCAAGGTTGTCCACCATGTTCCATCAATAGCACCTAACCTATGCTGATTTTGGCGGACCGTGCTCCACCCCGGTGAACTTATGCGGTTCCGACGTACTCAGAGGCCAGAGGCGAATCCGTTCACGGTCCGTGATTCGACGTTCGTGGTAGGCGTAGGAGCTGGGCGAAGTGGTAGCGAAGCTCTGTCTGGTGGTCAACTAGTTAGAGTATTAAATCTTTGACCAAAATGACCAAAATGATGCTTTTTTTTTTTTCACAACACGTGGGGTGATAGATTGAATCTAGGACTTCATAATCACTCGTGGATACATCATGTCAATTGAATTTTGCTATGCTCTTGTTGTCAATTATTGAAGATGGTTAGTAAGGTAATACTAAAATGGTGGTTTGATTTGAATTGAATTGAGGTGGTTTCTTAAAATGAAAATCCCAGAGAGAATTTGTTTGATAAAGAAGTAGAAAAGGGCCCAGTTTATCCAGAAAATTCCGAGGTGTCAAAGCTTGATTCATCAATAATAACATCCCAATTATCCACAGCAATCAAATCCCACAGTCCTTCCCCAAATCTCCTCCACAAAAATTCCCAACAAAATCCCAACCCTTTCACTTCTCTAGAGTCCAACCCAAAAACCCCTAATTTCCACACCAATCATCCTACAATGGCGACTTCCTTCGCTACCTCTTCCACCGTCGTCGGCCTCGGAACCTCCTCCCTCTCCTCCCCTTCCTCCAGATCTCCCCCTCTCGTCTCCGGTAATCCACTGCTCTGCAGCTCCTTTTCCGCCTCCGTTCTCAATTCATTTGATTTTCACCTTTTCTTCGTCTTCGCAGGGTTCGTCAAATCGCCGGTCGCCGCCAGGAATCCGCTCGCCGTCGCGCGTGCATCCGGCGGAAGGTTCACCTGGTAAGTGAAGTGATGTTTACTGATACTCTCATGGAGAATGGATCGGACTTGATTGCTTGCGTGTTTCAGCTTCGAGAGAGATTGGCTGAGGAGAGACCTGAACGTGATCGGATTTGGACTCATCGGCTGGATTGCGCCGTCGAGCATTCCGGTCATCGACGGGAAGAGCTTGACGGGACTCTTCTTCGAGAGCATTGGAACAGAGCTTGCGCATTTTCCTTCTCCACCGCCTCTCACTTCTCAGTTCTGGTAACAAATCAGATTTCGCGCTAACTTTATTTATTATTTATTATTTTTTTTAAAATTTGAATTTCAAAAGTCTTTAATAAGTATTTAATCCACTTCAAATGTCTAATAAGTTGCACAATTAATTTCAATTTTAATTCCAACTTTAGAGTTCTATTAAACACAATTCATTTTTTATGTTTAATAGGCCGGTTAGTTTTATAAATGTTGAATATGTTAGATCTAATACAAGATTGATTTGTTTTTTTTTTAAATCTAGAACTATATTAAACACAAAATAGTACATTTATGGACTTATTAAACATTTTTTTAAAATTATGAGATCGATTAGATAAACTTTGGACTAAACTTATAATTTAACCATTGGTTTTATATAAATTATCTAAGCAGCTCAAATGGTCCCTTATGAAGTCTCTATCGGTCTTATTTTTATACCCTTTGTTTCGACTCTTTCTCTCTTCTAAAAAAAACGATCTATGTCTACAAGCGTGTCTTTGTAGCTAAATATATATAAATAATTAATTAAAAATGAATAGCATTGCCTATAATTATTATTATTTTTTTCTGACAATACGTGGAAGTGAGGTTGAACGTTAGTAGAGACATCATGTCATTGAGTTGAGATTGAACGTTAGTCGAGACATCATGTCATTGAGTTGACTTATCTCGACAAAGTTAAAGTTAGTTATGTTTTGATGATGTTTTTTGGAAATATTGTTGTTTAATACAGGCTGTGGCTGGTTACGTGGCACTTGGGTCTGTTCATTACGCTTACCTTCGGACAAATTGGGTTCAAGGGGAGGACGGAAGACTACTTTTCAAAGTGAAAATGTAATAATTATTAAAAAAGGGAAATGGAATTCCAGTTTTAATTCTTCTATGTTTATAACTTATTATTATAAGTATTATTAAGTAGTGTGTGTGTTTTGTCTTCATGTAAATCATTTCCACCTCCAAATCTTCTCTTAATCCAACAAAACTGCTGGGGAATTTACTTAATCTTACTTACCCACCCAACTCCAAGTATTTTGAGAGACTAACCTACCATAAATCAAATTTCACAAACCACAAGGCACCAGAGCCACCATGCATCCACCGTCCTTGGTGATGATTCCTCGCTCACCGATTCTATTGTGTTTCCCTTGTGATCATCCTTTGGTTGCCTTTAATGGTCAGGTTATAGTTTGTGTCGAGAGTCGCTACCAAGTTGTCAATCACGAGCAAGAGGGGAAAGAGAAGTTGAGAGCGAAAAAGAATCAAATTGAGAGAACGAAAAATAGGAAGCACAATAGAGAGAAAATAGGTAGGCAGGGAGCGAGAGTAAAAAAATGTTTGTTGACGCTATAAAAATGTTAGAAAAAACTTATTTTGAGAAACTGGGTAAAAGATATTTCAACACAATTTTTTAGATCATTCGTATAAAAAAACCCCAACAATCTTCTCAACCATATGTAGGGACTCGACTTAAGCACAACTAATGCTCTTACTTCGAGTGACTGAAAATATGAGTTTTTGTATGGATAACCCACCCCTCAGGAGGTGAAATAACATTTGACCTTACCCTCGTAAATTAATGAAGGATGCCCTTTTGTTGGCGTCTGCAACACTATTCGTCGCGTGGAAAGTCAATAGTATCCTCGCACTCATTCCTTCCCCATATTCTCGATTCTCCATTTTGCAATCATGATCCTCCCTCTAACGACAAGTAGCAACAACGAGCACTACCACCAGCGGCGCAATGTCACACCTCGACCTGGTCTCTCTCTCCTAGCCCTCTCTTCAGCGGCGACACAGAGCATCTATTCCACAGCTGAAGAACGAGCAACGGAGACAAAATAATCCATTAATAGAGCTTGGAGCTTGAGATTGCTCTGTTTCCTTAAACAACATTGGGAGAAACCATTCATCTTCCCCAAAGAGACCTTCCGGAAAAATTCCAAAGAAAAGAGACGAGTCTAATGGGTTTGTTCTAACTCATTAGTTTCATTATCATCTTCCTCCCCCCATTTCTCCGCCCGATCTGAGAAGAGCGCAAGAGAGAAAGGAAGGATCGCGAAGGTATACTATGAACTTTTCACGTGATGAATAAGGTTGATGACAATAGCAAAATCAAATTCTTAATTAATTTAAGACGGTAGGGTCAAATGACATTTTACCCACTGGAGTGGGTCATCCGTACAAAACCCCCCTGAAAAGATTCCATGACCATGATACTTTCTCCTATGGGTGTAAATCAGTTCAGCTCAATTTGGTTCCCGACCTTCTTCTTCTTCTCTACAGTATGTTTAGGGTTCAAAGCATTCCCTGGGAGGAGGCCTAACTAGGTTCAATACCTCACAACCCAGTCAAATCGAGCCTACCAAAATAGAAGAATCACGATTAACACAAGCAACAAAGTACTTCTCTCTATTGAGTCTAAGTCCAAAAATGATCTTGCATGTTTTGTTATAGCTAACTAACTAGCAAACCCTTTAAAAAGCAAAAATAGTGTCATAAACAGGTGATGCCAATATGAGCATAACTCAACCGACATATTGTATGACCTAGTGACCAAGAGATCCAATGTTCAAATCCCTCACCCTGCATGTTAACAGGAAAAAAAAATAATAATAGAGGTGATTAATTAAGATGATCCTTACCCATTCCAATATGATAACCTTCCACTAAGCTACCAATATCTTGATCCACCTAAATCAATCTAGGCCAGTAAAGAGAAAAATGATACTAAAGTCCACCTTGAGAAGTTGGTACATAATTTGATATCAATTGTCAGAAATATTCACAGTACTGAATAATGAGGATGAATACAATACAACACCGAACAGGGAGGAAGCAGTGAAACAGGGACAACACATGTAAACTACAACAATTTATGGACCTAAATTGAAGCAGTTGACAAATAGTACATACTACTTTTTACAAGAATCTTCAGTTTTTGTAGATGTAGATGTGAAAGTAACTGGGGTTGTAGGATGGTCCCTCACAACCAAGCTAAGCACTTCAGGCCTAGCATAATGACCAACCACATCGAAATCGAATTTTGCCCGTGCTATATCTCCAAGATCTGTTTATCATTCAGTCTCATCAAAATTAGTGTTCATCTTAAAATGCAAGTCATGGCAAAAACGAAATATGATAAAAAAGTTTAACTAGTTAGGAATTGGGATGGATCAACAGTAATTCCTATTTCACCGTGCCAAAAAACAATGGCTTGCTACAGTTTATAACTACGTACTTCAACATTAATGAAAACAGACCCTGTGATAAATAACAAAGCCTCCGTTCAAGGAATTGGCAAGGATTGTCTGCGGGTAGAAAATTATCGACCCCTCTTTACTCCATTCGTTAATCGAAAATAAATTAATATTTTGAAGTGTTTTTTATTCATTAAAGGCATTTTTAACTAGTAAAAAGGTTTTCTGATTTCTATGATTTCTGGCCGCAAAAGTATTATAATCCAGGTGGCTAATCCTAACATAATCCAAAATCAGTTGGTACTTGGTTCATCTCTCTAACCTTCGTTTGCAGATAATACTATCGTCTTTTGTTTGGGAGATTTGATTGTGTTTCTCCAATCCTTTAATCTTTCCAGAAAATGTTTGGCTTGAAGACCAATCACTTATTCAAAATTTAGCAGCTGGTATCAGTGACCATTCTTAGGAGGTTAGAAATCTTGATAACTCTGTCTTACTTTATTGCATCTTGACCTATCAAATATTTGGAGTTCCCTTTGAAGGTAATCTAGCGTCCTTAGAAATTTAGACCCTGGTTGTGAAAACAATAGAAGGCCATAGTAAGCGAAAGAAAACCTTTCTACCTAGGTAAGAGCTGGCCTTAGGTATTCCAAGTTGGACGATTCTTGCTCACACAAATCTAGATGGAAAAGTTTCACAACTCAAGGCATAGAAGGTTCAACAAAACCACCTCGGATTATCCCCCCATTCTCCAAGAAACTGGGTAGTCCCTCCCTCTCTAAAAACTGTCGGTTGATTCATCCTAACTTCCTCACTTCGTTTGAAATTGAATCCTAGTGGAAAAGATCATATTGTACGAGGGAAGCGGAGCCATTCACTCTTATTGAAACTAAAAAGAGATGAAGAATAGAATAAGAGCATGGAATGAAGGTTTTCAGATTCATCGACTACCAGAAGTATTAGATCACCCAGAGAATGAATCCTAGGACTCCCTTGAAGAAGAAAAAAACTTAAATCAAATGGAAGGTTTCCTTAAGATTAAACATTTTTATATAAACCACTATTCTAAACATGATAATATAGGAGTACATAACTAAAGCTCTGATGACTATAAACAGAAGGACGTGATGACATACCTAGATCTGCTGAAATAAGCGCTTCTCCATCGTAATTGGGTCCAGCTAGGATTGTCCCTGATGGTGATATGATGACACTACCCCCAGCACAAACAACAGAATCTGGGCTGAGTTCCTCTTCTGTGCCAGAAAAAACATACTCTGGTGGTGGTGGGTAGTCTTTTCTTCGGCAGAATTGGTTGGCTGACAAAACAAAACATCCACCCTCCAAAGCAATGTGGGTCATAGATGCTTGCCATGTATCTCGAGAATCAGCGGTAGGTGCACAATATATTTCAATGCCTACAAACATGAACATAAATATAAGTCAGTTTCCAGTGATCAACTTCTGTTAAGCAAAAGAAAAAGAATGTGGACGGAAGTTATGTAACTTTCAAGAAATAAAAACTTCTATCTTTAAGGTAGCAGTAGAACTTGGAAGCATATGAAATTCTTCTGTTATATGAAAAATTGCATCTGATTTAGGTGAAAAGTACTTTTTAACTTGATGTTGATGTAGTTGAAACAAAACCATAAAACAAAAGAGTTGTACATCATATCATTAACGAAATAAGATTTACTATATTCTGAGAGTGGAAGCTAAAAAAAATAGACCATTATCCGTAAAATAGTCTCCAATGGACCACAGGAACAAAATCATTCCAAATCTATGAGGATACAGGCTTATACTAATCCAGAAATAGACGTTGCAGACGCATAGGCTAATCCCCAACTCTCTGGTGTTTGACCATCATTATAGTGTTTCTTAACAACTAGAGCCTCTTTAATAGTTTTCATCTGGGGCTATGCTTGCTTCTCATCAATATTTTTGTACTTTTATCTATTTGAAATTTAATGAGCACTTTACAGTCCAACAAAAAGAATGAAGCTGAACTTAAAATATGCAATTCGGTCAGGAATTTTATAAATTCCAGCAATGAATAACTAACCTTTGGCATACATAGCTGTTCTTAGAAGTGGCATTCTGTTTTCCCAACAAATGGCAGCACCTATCTTTCCAATTGAAGTCTCAAAAACAGGAATTGTTGATCCATCACCAAATCCCCAGATTATCCGCTCCAATCCTGTTGGCATCAATTTCCTGTGCTTACCCAAGTAACGACCTTGGGGATCAAAAAATAGAACAGTACAGTACAGTGTGTAGCCATCTCTCTCTATCACCCCCATTACCAAATGTACCCTATATTTTGCAGCCATTGCTGCCAATTGATCAACTTCAGGACCTGCATGTATGTATCACCATCTATTGTTATCACTTTGTTTTGTGATTGTGAATAAGAATGATTTTAGAGAACTAATTATGAGAAAAGCAGATTTTAGTAAGATGAATGGAAGTAAAAACAAGGGCAACCAGATTGTATTAGGCTAACCAGGTACATCAATTGCTGCTGCGAGATATTTACGGAATTCCTCTTTCCCCTTGGCAGTTCTATTCCCAATGGAAATACCAAAATTCGATCCACGGGGATAACCACCAACAAAGGCTTCTGGAAATACAACTAGCTGGGAACCAAATCCAGCAGCTTCAGCCAACAATCTCTCGGCCTTATCTGTTGATGTAAATCAGGATTCAGAATTATATTTGATTGATATTGATCGCAATGAAAAACTGGAAATAAAGGAGGATGTAATAGCTTAAAGTAATTCAATCATTCTTCGCAAATCTGCTGATAGAAGGTAAAATAAGCTTCTAAGAACACAGCAAAAACAATCTGGAAGTAGCAAATCGAAAGTGAAAGTGAGAAAGGGAACCTAGAGTGGCCGGAGTGTCGTAGAAGATGGTGGAAGCCTGGACGACGGTGGCTCGAACAGTCGGCACAGGTGAATCGGAGCCCATGTCCACCTCTGCTATGAGTTGGGAATCGTTGGCGGCGGCGGTTGCCACAATCGCCATGGTTGATGATTCTGAATCTCCCTTATCTCTCTCACCTCTCAGCTTGAGCTTCAGAATGACATGTTGTTACTGTGCAATGGATGGCTACAGGGAATTCGTGGAAGTTGCTCGAAAGATATACTTCTTTATTCGGACGATACTCAGTCAAGTTGATAATATAGATGCCGACAAGACAAAAAACATACATACTTCAAACGTTCATATTGTTGAAATTTGACCAACGTAAACAAATCTTGTCTTTTATAAACTCTCATAAGAATATTAAAATGTAATTACAAACCCTTCAACAACTTTTCTTTGACTAATCAAAGTTGTGGAAGACAAGACTATTCTTGCAGGTCTGCCTAACAGGGTTGCGGCAAAATCACGATGGTCCTCTCCTTTCTCTATTGTCGAATCTTTGCTGGAAATAGTCAACGCCATTAACAATGGTGGTCTAGACTTGTCGGAAACAAAGAACATTGTAGAATCCATTTTTGAAGAGGCCTTGGCACTTGAAGTGATTGGGTATGTGAAATGTCATAGAACTTATAACAAATTGACTCATATTATTGCTAGAAATGCGGTTGATTTGTGTTTTGTTCAGATTTCTTCTTCCATTTTGGAGGAGGAAATTGTCTTTTGGAATTCTATGTACCCACAATGGTTCTCCTCCGCTCTTATTGAGGTTGGAATTATATGTACCCACACTTGTTCTCCTCCCCTCTTAACTCTTAATGAGGAGGCTGTTGCAGACTCTTTAGGTTGATTAATGAAGTATTGTTTTAAAAAAAAGAAAAAAAAAATTCTTTAAATTCTTTCACTTTGTCACCCAAGATAGAATACACAAGAAAAATTGAGGAGAAAACCTACCGATTGTGCATTATGGGAGCAATTGACCCATGATACTTTTTTGTACATTGCCACTTTTCAAAACCATTCTTGTGGTTGAAATAAATCGTACTCTGAATGAGCTTCAATAAAGCCTAATGAGAGCTTTGTCGTGGTTGTCTTAATTGAAACATTGTGGGCTACATTCTTGATAAGTTGAATTGAGTAACACTTAACATATGTCTAATTTCACTATGATATCAATTGTTGAGAATTCTTAGTGAAATTAATTGTTGAGAATTCGAAGAGTTTATAGTGTTATGACCTAATTCGATAAACAAATAATAGAACGATAATCAACCCAGAGAATTACGTAGTTCACTAATGATGTGTTAGCTACGTCAAATGGAGAGAATAATTATATTACGTTTTTTTTGGAGAGATTACAGATTGTAGATTAAGGAGCATAAGTCATTAGAAGGTTTATATATGACACTTTCTAATGACTTAATTCAGAATTGGCTAAGACAAAACCCAAAACATAATACAAAATGATAAAGGCCTGTAGCAGATTCAAAGCATTCCAACAAATCTCCACCTTGACTTGAATTCTCTCAAGTATAACAGAAATGTACCAGATGCAACACAAAAAATTATCAGAAGTACCCAGACTCTCCTTCTGCCTCAAAATGCCCCATAAGGCCATCAACAACTTAGAATATTTAGCAAGTCCAAAAAATGTTGGAACTTGCCACGTGGAGCCGACTTGATAAACATATCAAAGGGTTATCAACAGTACTGCTTTCATCACCTAACCCTTCTTCTCACTTCTTAGGAAAAATGATATCTCACATCTATGTGTTTAGTTCTCTCATAATGGACTTTATCAGTGCACTCAAACTATCACAATATACAATAACCTGAATCTTAATGTAAGTCAAGATCACCAACTAGCTTTTTCAACCATATTCTCACTTTAGCAACTTTTTGTTAATGTGGTAAACAAGTTATCGAGGCCTGCCAAATTAATATTTATAAGCTGCCTAAAGCTTCTCTAACTTGTAGATAATAGTAGTCAGGTCGATCCAAAAGAAATCTAAATTAACTTCTTCTAATTAATTTCTATTTGCCTTTAATTAAAAAATTAAATAACACTACTAGAAAAATCGGAATAGATGACATGTGGGGCATCCAAAAATTAAAGAAGAGAAGAAAAAGAGTGTATCTTCAGTTTGGGGCGCGTCTTTTGCGAGAAAAAAGTGGAGTTTTTTAGATTTTTGAAATTTAATGACAGTTTTCTAATGTCGTCAATCGATGACAGTTTTAAAATGTCCTAAATCGTTTACATTTATTAACTATCAATGATTTGTTTATGTTTTTTTTACTCAAACATTTTTTTTTAGAAACTAAAAATACTTAAAAAAGAATAAGAATTCATTTACCACTAAAAACAATTAATTAACAAATAAAATAAAAGGAGGAAAAATGAAAGAAAAAAAAGTGAAAAAAGTAGAAATATAATATTATTAGTATTATTTAATATAATAAGTGTGGGCCGACCACCCATGCTGCCTCCCCTTCGCTCCGTCGAACACCGCACGCACGCCGCTCAACTTGTTTCTATTGATTTTGTTGTCTTTAATTTCAACGTTTATAATTTAGGAGAATTGCAGAATCTGACCTGTAATCCAAAAAGTTTGCCAAAACTGACCTCAAATTAAACTTTTATCCTTTCTAACCTCAAATTGACTGGCGGCACGGTTCATTTCTAACTAGTTGTGAAATTTCTCTTTTACCCCTCGCCTAAAAAATGCGCTCCCCCATTTTTCTCTGCCCTCCCTCCTCCATTTTTCTATGTACTATGTACTCTCTCCTCCATTTTTCTCTATACTCCCTCCTCCATTCAGATCGTGTTAAAAAAAGATTAGATTTGAGATTAGGACTGAAGAGAAAAAAAAATACACGTGTAAAAAAACCTGACAATAAATCTCAAATCTCACGATCGTTTAAACAATCTTTCGATCGTCTAAACAAATACCACGATCGTTTAAACAATCTTTGAGGAGCAAATCAAAAACATGAAGAATGACATGAACAAGAAAATGGATACGGTCATTCAGATGCTTAGCCGGTTCTGTAAGGTGTGTGTTTTGAGATGCTTAAAAGGTTTTGTAAGGTGTTTGCTTAGACTTCTTTATTACACAGATTATTTTCCTCTAACTATTTTCTCATTGTCTAGGCAACAAACGTAGTAGTAGATGATGTTGCGGAAGCCGGGGAAAATGATGAACACAATTCTCATAATGTCGTGGCCAATGTTGGATTTGATGAAGGACGGTCCAGTCCAACAACCTCGAGGACAATAGAAATTAGTCGTGACATTGGGGACGTTCATCACCAGGTTCAATTACAGACTGTGGATCGTTTATTTGATTGTGAAACTTCACAAACATTATTTAATGACCCGCAGGTTGAAGATGATGGTCAAAAGTTGATTTGCACCACCTTGTCAAAGGTGGATGAGTCTGCTACCTTGGTTGTAGAAGAGCTTCGCAATGTTGAAGCACAAACAACCTTTTTTGATGCATCTCCATCATTTGTGCCTGGTGTTTTGAATGTGGAACCTGAGTTGGGTACGGAAGTAACAGTAACTGCTCCTGATGCAGTTGTTGTTGATGAATCTTGCAACAGTCGTGGAGGTGATATGGTTGCACCTGTCCGCAGGGGCGGAGCCACATAGGGCCAGGGGGGCACGTGCCCCCCCTCAAATTATTAATTTTATATATTTGTATGTAAAAAATCAAACAATATCACCACAGTTTTATGTATTTGTATATTCAAATTCGAAATATGTAAGAAATTTCTCTTATGGTTGGATGGTAAGGGGCACAACGTTATATATTGGTGAGAGTTGGGCTCAAAACTCACTTTAGTTTGTGATTTTTTTGTTTTTCAGTTTAGTAAATTATTATTTTTGATTAATATTACTTAATATAAATAAGAAAATTATATACAAATGTTTAAAATTATATTTATATGAACGTAGAAGGATAAATTTAGTCCTTTAATTTTTAAATTTATGTTTAATAGATTCTTGAAGTTTAAACCGTTTAAATTCATTAACTTTAAATTTTGTATCTAATAGATAAAAAAAATTCTCTATAAAAATCAATTGTTGAGGACCCAATTATACTTAAAATTTTTAATTTTGTATCTAAGATATGTAATTTTTTTAAATGTCGAATAAGTTGAGCACCCATTAATTTTATGTCTAACAAAACATTTAATATTTTAAAATTTCCTAATATGTTCAGATACAAAATTGAGAGTTTAATCTATTAGACATAAAATTAAAATTTGAATGATCCATTAGTCTCAAAATTGAAATTTTAAGAGTCTCGTACATTTTAAGCTCAAAAACTATATAGACATAAATCGAAAATTTCAAAGGCTAAACTTGCAATTGACTTTATCGGAATTGTGCCCCTCCTGACAAAAATTCCTGGATCCGCCCCTGCCTGTACGTGAACCGAGTCACGATGATGATATTGTAGCTATTATGGGTCAGTCTTGCAGCAATGAGTGCGGTGAGATGGTTAAGGAGGATGTAACAAAAACTGTTATCGCTAAGCAGTTGGCCATCTTCAATGAAAAGCGAATGCAATACAAAGCGATTTCGTCATCCGACTCTCAGGTATTTAGTATTTCCTACATTGAATTTGTATACATAATCAATTACACTAACAGTAACAATTTGTAGTTTGGCCCTAAGGAGGTTGATGTTGATAAATTTACCATGGACGTTGATGTTGTAGACCAAGTAGATGTACCATTCACAATTTCCTCTGTGGTTGTAGCAGATCACACTGATGACAAGGTAATCTTTTGTTTGTTCGTAACAACGGAATGACCATGTACATATAAATAATATGATATTTTTGGGATGCAGAAGGAGGCCTTGGTACATCGCCTTAGTAAAAGGTCGAAGAAGGACGTCAACAAATATACCCCAGAGGAGAATAAAAAACGTAAAGCAGTATTAGTGATTTCGAAGGAAAAAGCAGACCCTGAAAAGAAGAAGAGGGAGACAAAATATTAGTATAGCCCCGGGTGAGTTTGTGGTACCAGACTTTATAACTTCGCACGTCACGGTGTATAATCTAATGTTTTCGATACCGGAAAATGTTACCACCGTTTATAAGGGATGGATGAAGTGAAGGAAAACAAATAAACACGAACGTAATGTTTTATTTTGGAGTAGGGGCAAGGCGTATTTCCGAAAGTTCAAAATGAATGCATATGTTGAAGCCGATGTAAGTACCCTATGACTTGAATTCATGTATGTGTCACATTTTTTCAGTTTTTGTCTATCTAAATGTTTCTTACTTAATATTAGGAAATGGACATTCTAATGATGTTCGTGCGTCGCAAGCTTGCTTCACGTCCAGATTTATGTCCTGTTAAATTTACATCTGTCAACACTTCGTTTATGGTATACAATAATTTTTCTCGTACATGTCTCGTTAGCGCACTGGTATTCTGAGTTCTAACAAATTACTATGCGTAGGAATTTTTAATGACGCCACACGGTCCCGCGAAAGCCGCCAGGTCAAAAGGCCGCAATTAATTCTTGGTGGGCAGGGACATATCAATCTTTCATGGACTACGTATTGGGAGACCATGAAGACTATTCCACACCTTGGTCTGACCTCACATTCGTTTTTGGCCCAATCAATGTTCATGAACACTGGATGCTCGCGTGCATTGACTTAAAGAAATAGGTAATAAATGTATACGATTCACTTCCATGGCCTGTCCCCGCACTGGAGTTTAAAGTACGTACGCATCCGTTGTCCATCGGGTTACCATCACTGTTGCATGCATGTAAATTGTACGAAGAAAAGGGAATGGTGAAAAAAATTATTTGGCGAGTACGTAGGGTTGATGTTGGAACTCCTCAGAAGGGCAGCAAAGATTGTGGTTATTTTTGTGCAAAATTTTTTGAGTCTGTAGTGACCACTAGTGAGTTTGACGACATTGTTCAAACAAACATGCCGTTATTCAAAAACCAATATGCTGTTCAACTTTGGGCAGACAAATTTTTTTGGTAATATTAATATGAACCTTTTTTTATTTAGTATTGTGCTTAATGAAAAAATAAATATTGTACATTATAAAACATTTCTTCTCATAACGAAAGTACTAGGGTCATGATCGAACCTATTTGCCGACAGTGGGGCATTACATCTCTGTTTATTGTGTCCGGTATTCCCACAACGACCACATCTACGTGTTCGACGTGGTCGTTCACCAGCAGAAGGAATACGTTGAACTCTGCGGCGACCAACTCGAATTACGGTCTTCGGAGGTAGGATATGAACAAGAATGTAGCCTGGGGGTTTCTTCCATTCAGATACATGTCCAACCGGACATATTGGTTCGGCGTATGCGGATACGAGAGATTCCACGGTATATAGGTTGCTGCATAGTGTTTGGGGTTCTTTGTGTCTGAACCTCGCAGCCATTATAGCATGACTACAAGGAATTTCCATGGAATCGAAAAACTTACAAGTGCACGTACGATTTTCAATGTCCACAATACCTCCGAAATTTTCATCCTAGACGTTGAATCTCCACTGATTAATTGGTTCTATTTGGCATCGCCTCCCCATGTCTGAACCTTTGGCTAATATAGAACGAGCGTAATCTGATAATATGGTTGTGCGTGCCACCCATTGCTCACGCCTAACCCTAAACCATTTTTGAATGAACGATCGAACGAAATCTAGCAGAGCGGTAACTGGCAAATACCTTGCTTCCCTTGTTAATGCATGTTACGTCTCCAAAAGTGACTAATTTAGGACTTGTTTTCCATAGAAAGATGTGCACTCTTAGGTGTTTTTGATAGGATTTAGCTTAAACCTATGCTTATATATGAGAATTAGAAGAAGGAAGCTAAATTAGGACTTGTGTGCAAAAGGAAAGAAAAGGAATGAAAAAGGAAGTTAAAAGAATGAAAATTGTGCATTGCGGAAGCATTGCGGAAACATTGCTAAAACCGCAATGTTTTAATTGAAATCCGTAAGTTGGCTAACCTTTTTCTGTTGTAATCCGATATTTCAGGGATTCGTTCTTTCTCCTCCATCCATGTTGAAGTACGACGTTGAGGATGGATGGTTCTCCTTGGCCCAATCGCACCTGCAGAATACTATAAAAGGAGGTCAAAGAGGAAGGTTTAATCATCATCCGAAAGCGTAGAAGTCTCTTCGCAGCGCAGTCTTTCCCATTCATTCTCTTCTCCGTCTGTTGGTTTGAGAGGTTCAGCTGTTGGAGTCGACAATCTGATAGGCAGGAGAGAAGACATCTTCTCTCCTGATTGGATTCATCCAAGCAAGGCTTACCTTTCTCTCCCTTCAGCCGAGGCGTTTGCGACGAGGCGATGAAGCTCATTTTACTGCTTTTTGTCTTTACTTTTCATTTCCAGCACCGTTTTGTTGTTATTTCTTTTCCATTAGTCAATCCATTCCATTTCGTTGCTTTCTGTCTTTATGTTAATCACTTTAAGTTTTCATTTGTTCATTCAAACAATTGATTAATCAAAGCACAATTCATCATTTCACACTTTGTCTTTACCTTCTCTGCCTACTGTTTTTCCTTGCTGTTTTGTCTTTCATTTTCTTCTAAGCATGTCTACTTCATCTATTATTTATGTTCTCTCTACATCCATGAGTAACTAAGTCACATAGGGGCATGCTAATGACAATACTTTAGGCTAAAACACGTGAACCAAGCATGTAGGATAGCTCTCGAATGCATTGATTGTATGTAAGCTTCATCCCACGGGAAATTTCGATTGGCCATCCATTTTGTCCAAAGAACTCTTAACCTCTGGAAGGAGTAAGAGTTCAGAGTCATACACTCATGCTAGCCTCTCAAGGTAACCAGAAAACGACCTAGGAATAGGCGTTTTCCTAGTACAAATCATAACTTACTGCTTTAACAAGATGCTTAAGACCTTACTTGGACATGAGTAAACTAAAGAATCTAATGCATGAAATCGGAAGATACATGAGAATGAGTTAGTTTGATGCATAGTTAGTTGATCCAATGCTTGAGAATCGTGTGAAAATGCCTATAGAGGAGTCGTTAGTAGCCCTTGTTTCTCCATTTTACACACTTTCGCTGTTAGTAACGTTGCGGTAAAATTGCTGTTCTCGCAATTCTACTAAGTTAAAAATTCTGCTTAGCTATTTTTCTCTTCGTTTATTAATCTCTTCTCTTTACGGTTGAGTTTATCATTGACTTGCACTTCTTCATGTTGCTATCCTTAATTGATTCATTAGTAATTAGGCATTTTTAAACCAAATCTATCCCATCAAATCCACCCATTCTTGCTTAACAATACACTTCACGAGTAGCTAATAATAAATCTCTGTGGGAAAACGAATGAAAAAATACTTACTACTTGCTACAAGATCATGTATGCTTGCATGTTCTGAGTGCTCTCTCTCTCTTATTGCTTATTTCTTCTACACATTGAGCACGCAACAAGTTTTTGGCGCCGCTGCCGGGGATTTAGTTTAGTGAAAACGAAGTTTGTTAAGTTTGAAACACCAAGTTTATTATCTATTGGAGCTGATCTATTTTCATTTCTTTTGCAGGTACCATTGGGTTAGTTTATGAATGAGCCTTCAAGTAGCGATCTAGAGTTCAATCCTGAGCCTGAGAGATTACTTAGGGCCAGAAATAGAGCTAAGAAACGTCTCTTTAACCAACCCTCTATACCTCCAATAATTGCTGAAACCGCAATTCCTCCGCAGTCCTATCAAGAAGAAATGGACAGACCAGTCCCAAATCCGGTACCTACCACTCGCAATCCCATCGAAATAGCGAATGACAAGGATAGTGCCATTCTTTCCTACCTAGTACCTATGCCTGGGGAGCTAAACCCAAGCATAATCCGCCCTGAAATTACTGCCAACTCATTCGAGTTAAAGCCAGTAATGTTCCAAATGTTGTCCACTGTGGGACAATTCTTTGGAGTGGAAAATGAGGACCCCCACAACCATCTTAGAAACTTCCTAGGAGTTAGTGATACCTTTATCATTCCTGGAGTTTCCCAAGAAGCCTTGAGGCTCTACCTCTTCCCCTACTCATTAAGGGACAAAGCAAAGACGTGGTTAAACTCATTACCCTCTGGATCAGTCCTCAATTGGACAGACTTGACGGAGAAATTCCTAGTAAAATATTTCCCACCTGATAGGAATTCTACCTTTCGTGATGACATTATCAAGTTCAAACAAGCTGAAAATGAGTCCCTTCACGAGGCTTGGACAAGGTTCAAAGACCTGCTGCTTAAATGTCCACACCATGGCATTCCATGGTGTATTCAAATAGAGGTCTTTTTCAAAGGATGCAACCCCAGCACCAGACAAGTGTTAAATTCATCTGCTGGTGGTTCCATGCTGTCCAAGAGTTATAACGAAGCCTATGAGATCTTGGAGAAGATCTCAGCATCTCACTGTAGGTGGTCAGATGATCCAATCGAGCCAAGTAGAGCTCAAAATAAGGATGCACTCAATGCATGAGTAGCCAAATAAGCGCCCTGACCAACCTAGTTAAACAAATGGCTCAAGCCAATCTCCAAACTAGTGTCAACACCGCCACAGCCATGTCAATGGGCACACAACCAAGTCAAGGTGAGACACTTATCTGTGGATTCTGTGGGGAAGGGCACCTGTATGAATACTGCCCTGGGAATCCAGCCTCAGTCTGCTATGTTGGAAGCCAACAGCAGCCTAGGAACAACCCCTATTCCAACACTTACAATCCTGGTTGGAGGAACCACCCAAACCTTTCATGGGGTGGCCAACAAACTGCTAACCAAGCTCCTAACCAACCAAGACCGAGTGGAACACCTGGTTTCACTCCCCAACATAACCAATCCATGTATCAAAAGCCATACAACCAACCAGTAGGGTCATCTGTAGAAAATCTACTCAAAGAGTACATCGCCAAGAATGATGCTACTCTACAAAGCCAACAAGCTACCCTCAGGAGCCTAGAGAACCAAATAGGGCAACTAGCCAATGAACTCAAAAGTAGGCCCCAAGGTAGACTTCCTGCTGACACTGAGGTGCCAAGGAGAGATGGAAAGGAGCAAGTTCAAGCAATTGAACTCAGAAGTGGTAGACCTTTGGTGAGCAACACTAGAGAAGCACCAAAGAGAGTAGAGAACAAAGAGTCTAGTGCTCCACTGGAGTCTCTGCCAATCCAAGGTCAACCACCAACAAGCACATCAAGGGATAGGCTGGAACCAGTCATAGAAGAGATAGAAGAAATTCCAAGGCCTCCACCTATCCTGAGGCGACCTGAAGTGCCTGCATATGTGCCACCACCTCCATTTCCTCGAAGGCTAAAGAAAAAACAAGAACAGGAAGTGCACTTTAACAAATTTTTAGAAATTCTTAAACAAGTGCATGTGAATATTCCTTTTGTAGAAGTTTTACAGTCTATGCCCTCTTATGTTAAGTTTTTAAAGGATATAATCACTAACAAGAAGATCATTGGTGAATTTGAAACAGTGAATCTCACTGAGGAGTGCAGTGCCATACTCCAGAACAAGCTACCAAAGAAGGAGAAGGATCCTGGTTCCTTCACCTTACCATTAGAGCTGGGAGGCAAGCACGTGGGCAGAGCTCTTTGTGACCTGGGAGCCAGCATAAACCTCATGCCCCTATCACTATTCCGCCAGCTAGGAATAGGAGAAGCACGTCCAACCACTGTCACTTTACAACTTGCAGACAGATCCATAGCATACCCTGAGGGTAAGATTGAGGATATTCTTGTAAAGGTTGACAAGTTTATTTTCCTTGCAGATTTCATCATCCTGGATTATGAAGCAGACAAGGAGGTCCCCATCCTATTAGGCAGACCATTTCTAGCCACAGGTAGGGCCCTGATAGATGTCCAGAAAGGTGAACTCACTATGAGGGTTCATGATGAGGAGGTTAAATTTAGTGTTTATAAAGCCTTAAGGTACCCTTCTGACTCTGAATCTTGTGCTAGCATGGACATTGTAGATTCACTGATGGAAGAACAACTGGAGCATGAGTTATTGACTAAGCATGCTAATGAATATGTACAATTAGATTTAACTGATTTAAATGTTTCTGAAATAATGGATATACCTGTAGATAGGATACAGCATGTTTGTATGAATAATGACTTGACTGACAGATCCTTGAATCCATTAAAACCATCCATTGAGCATCCACCTATCTTAGAATTGAAACCTTTACCCACTCACCTCAAGTATGCATATCTAGGAAGCAATGATACTCTGCCTATGATTATTTCTTCTAAATTAAGTGAAAAACATGAGGTTGAACTGATATTATTACTTAGGCAGCATAAAAAGGCTATTGCATGGACTATTGCTGACATTAGAGGCATTAGCCCTTCTTACTGCATGCATAAGATAATCTTAGAGGAAGAGCATACACCCCGAGTAGATCACCAACGTAGGTTGAACCCCTCTATGAAAGAGGTAGTTAAGAAAGAGATTATAAAGTGGTTATATGCAGGTGTAATCTTCCCTATAGCTAGTAGTCAGTGGGTGAGCCCTATACAATGTGTACCTAAGAAGGGGGGGATGACTGTAGTAGTAAATGAGAGCAATGAACTGATTCCAACTAGAACTATTACAGGATGAAGAGTTTGTATGGATTATAGGAAACTGAATAAGGAAACAAAAAAGGATCACTTCCCTCTACCATTCATAGATCAGATGCTAGATAGGATAGCTGGTAGAGCTTATTACTGCTTTCTAGACGGTTATTCAGGATATAACCAGATCACTATAGACCCTAAGGACCAGGAGAAGACAACCTTCACTTGCCCTTTTGGAACATTTGCCTTTCGCAGAATGCCTTTTGGCTTATGCAATGCACCAGCAACGTTCCAAAGGTGCATGTTGGCAATCTTCTCTGACTTAGATGAATCCATGATAGAGATATTTATGGATGACTTCTCAGTCTTTGGTGATTCATTCACAAACTGTTTAGAGAACTTAGGACAAGTCCTGGCTAGGTGTGAGGAGACCAACCTAGTCCTTAATTGGGAGAAATGCCACTTCATGGTGGAAGAAGGGATAGTCCTAGGTCATAGAGTGTCTAGAGCAGGAGTAGAGGTCGATAGGGCCAAGATTGAAATAATAGAAAAGTTAGTGGAACCTCAGAATGTGAAAGCCATTAGAAGTTTCTTAGGACACGCAGGCTTCTATAGAAGGTTCATTAAGAACTTTTCAAAGATCTCCAAGCCTTTGTGTGAGCTTCTAGAGCTGAATAAGCCATTCATCTTCTCTAAAGAATGTTTCCTAGCCTGGACAACCCTTAAGGAAGCATTAGTCAAAGCACCTATTATAGTAGGACCAAATTGGGACCTCACATTTGAGATGTTATGTGATGCAAGTGACTATGCTGTAGGGGTTATGCTAGGACAAAAGATTGACAAGCTAACACACCCTGTATACTATGCTAGTAAGACACTTAATGAGGCACAATGTAATTACACAACCACTGAGAAGGAGATGCTAGCTGTAGTGTTTGCCTGTGAGAAGTTTAGGAATTACATTGTAGGCACTAGAACAATCGTGTATACAGATCACTCTGCACTAAAGTACCTTATGAGGAAGGCTGATGCGAAGCCTAGGTTGATTAGGTGGGTATTGCTGCTGCAAGAGTTTGATCTGGACATTAGAGATAAGAAAGGCTGTGAAAATGTGGTTGCGGATCATCTTTCCAGATTGCAACATAATTGCGATAACATTGCGGAAACCGCAATTTCTGATGCCTTTATCGATGAGCATGTCTTTGTATTAGCACATCGTGATAACGATGAGGAACCTTGGTTTGCTGACATTGCTAACTTCCTTGCATCGCAGGTACTACCAACTTTCAAGGGAGGACAAGAAAAGAAGAGGTTCTTGCATGAAGCTAGGAAGTTCATATGGGACGATCCTACACTCTACAAGACATGTGCAGATGGGTTGCTGAGGAAGTGTGTGTCAGCTGCTGAGGCGAAGTCTGTGCTGCAGCACTGCCATACAGCCCCCTATGGTGGACATTTTGGTGGCCAAAGGACAGCTGCAAAGGTGTTCCAGAGTGGCTACTATTGGCCCACGATCTTCAAGGATGCCCACGAATACGCACACAGCTGTGACGAATGCCAGAGAACAGGTAACCTTAGTCGAAAGGATGAGATGCCTCTCACTTACATCCTAGAGTTGGAGCTCTTTGATGTGTGGGTCATTGATTTCATGGGACCATTTCCCCCATCATCAGGTAACCTTTACATACTTGTAGTTGTAGACTATGTGTCTAAGTGGGTAGAAGCCATAGCATGTCCAAACAATGATGCCAAGACAGTCATTAAATTCCTTAATAGACATATTTTTACTAGGTTTGGTACACCTCGTGCTATAATTAGTGATGAAGGGACACACTTTATTAATAAAGCTATGGAAAAAGTGTTGGCTAAATACAATGTTAGACATAGAGTAGCCACCCCTTATCACCCACATTCGAATGGCCAAGCTGAAATTTCAAATAGGGAGATTAAAAACATACTCGAAAAAGTGGTCAAACCCAATAGAAAAGATTGGTCTTTTAAACTCGAGGATGCACTTTGGGCATATAGGACTGCGTATAAGACACCCCTAGGTATGTCTCCTTATAGACTTGTGTATGGCAAAGCATGTCACTTACCATTCGAATTGGAAATTAAAGCATTTTGGGCCTTGAAAGAACTGAATTATTGCGTGACCAATGCGGGAACATTGCGGTCTCTGCAATTACATGAGCTTGATGAGCTTAGACATATGTCCTATGAAAATGCTAAAATGTATAAGGAAAAGACTAAGATTTGGCATGATAGTAGACTTAGGATTAAGGACTTTAAGAAAGGCCAACTTGTCTTGTTATTTAACTCACGGTTGAGATTATTTCCAGGCAAACTTAAGTCCAGATGGTCAGGTCCTTTTGTAATAACTAATGTGTTTGTTCATGGTGCAATCGAGATTAGGAACCTGCAGCAAGGGCAACCGTTCATGGTTAATGGTGCACGATTGAAGCATTATTATGAGGAAGGAGATGTGAAGACTCTCTCGGCCTTCCTCTTGACTGAAACGTGAAAATGAGAGCGAGAGAGGACGAGTGATCACTGTGCTCGTCCATGCGAGGCTATGCCTTAGTTTATTTTTTTTCTATTCTTTCGGTTACGATTTGCGTATATTTTTGGGTGATTTTAATTACGAATTTGATGTTGATTTTATTTCTTTTAATAGGGGATCGATAGAGGGAATCAAGGAGATGAATCCAGGATAAAAAATCGGGGAAGATATTCGGCCAAATCGAAGATTACGTTGAGGAAATATGGGCATTTGAAACGAAGGAAATCTCCAACGGCCATTTAATTGCGGTAGATTTGCGAAATCCGCAACAGAAATAGCCGTTGGGATTTCCATCATTACTTATAGCCGTTAGAAGCGCTATGATCCGTACGCTTCCCTCATTCCCTGAACTCCAAGACCACGGAAGGATGATGATGATGAGGACATCTGAGTGCTAGATTGAGAAGCACTCAAGGGAGTATTTCTGTTCCCTAAAAGAAAAAAAATAATAATCAAACTGCTTTTTGTTGAACCATGTGAATTCTGCTGTTTTGAGTTAAATTTTGATCTGTTTTTAGTTCTTTATTTTTGTTGTTTAAATTTGTTGAGTGTAGTTAGATGGTATCTGAATAAGTAGATTAGTTTAGTTTTCTTTTTGGTATAGCTTAAATGACTGGAAAGAGCATGCATAGGGGCCTTGATCACTGATATATCTGCCATGTATCCATTGCGAAATAATTGCGGAATCCGCCATTTTTATTAGTAAATGCATGTTTTTGACTGACTGTTTAGCTAGGCTGGTTCTGTTTAAATTTTGTCTTTTGCTGCTATCTTGACTACCTTATATAGCTATTCTAAATGCATGCTGGATGAGTGTCATAAGACACCTTTGATAGTTTAAATTAGCCTCTTAAAAGTGCTCAGCATGCGTAGCTTTAAGTCCTTCTCTGCCTGTTTTTATAAATTTCTGCTGCTGTAAAGTTTGCTTTTAGAATGTTCTGTCTATCCCTAGGGCTTTTTAGATTCTCTTTGTTTTACCCTAGACTAGATGCTTCTGGGATAAGTTTGGGGGTGTGCCACCTCAGACACTCATTGGGGACAATGAGTAGTTTAAGTTTGGGGGAGGCCACCCTAGGCCTAGGAACATTCCTCTTTCCCTTTAAGCATACGCATTCTTCTTCTCCTTTACGAAAAAAAATGATGAACTGAAAAAAAAAAATGAAAAATATAATAAAGAGGGGTGTCTCTCTTAAGTTGCTGAGTAATCAGTGCCAAGTGTGTAACCCACAAGTGGCATTGCATCAAAAGGCAACCAAAGGAGAGGCTCCACCAAAGTAAGAAAGAAAAAAAGGAAGAAATAGGGAAGAAGAATGTATACCTAGGAGTTGCAACTTTGTGGCTTAGATGTCCTGAATAAAAAGAACTCTGATCCTCAAGTAGCTGAGCACAAAGTTGTAGCTTGTAGGGTTGTTTAGGGAGATGAACGTATGTCCAATGTAGTGATGCCATGGTTTAGGTTGTTCTCTAAAAAATGTACTACTGTCACTGTTAATACTAAGACTGGCATGACTCTAAGGAATCCTAGGTAGCTCAAAAGTAAAAACTAGAAGCATGTACTGAGTCTGGGGTAAAGCTAGGTAGAATTTGAAACCTTAGGGATAGTTGCACGATATGACAGAAGCGAGTAGATCAGCTGTAAGGAGTTAATGAAACAGTAGGAGCATTAGGCATGCGAAGTCAGAAGAAGCAAAGTAAGAGGGTAGTTGTAAACTTAGAAGTGTGTCACAGGACAGCACTGCCATAGATAGGAATGTAGGGGAGTCAGCAAGTGGTTAAAAAGGATAAAACAGCAGCCTAAGTAAGTCCTTAGTTTGCTCGAGGACGAGCAAAACCTTAAGTTTGGGGGTGTGTTACGTCTCCAAAAGTGACTAATTTAGGACTTGTTTTCCATAGAAAGATGTGCACTCTTAGGTGTTTTTGATAGGATTTAGCTTAAACCTATGCTTATATATGAGAATTAGAAGAAGGAAGCTAAATTAGGACTTGTGTGCAAAAGGAAAGAAAAGGAATGAAAAAGGAAGTTAAAAGAATGAAAATTGTGCATTGCGGAAGCATTGCGGAAACATTGCTAAAACCGCAATGTTTTAATTGAAATCCGTAAGTTGGCTAACCTTTTTCTGTTGTAATCCGATATTTCAGGGATTCTTTCTTTCTCCTCCATCCATGTTGAAGTACGACGTTGAGGATGGATGGTTCTCCTTGGCCCAATCGCACCTGCAGAATACTATAAAAGGAGGTCAAAGAGGAAGGTTTAATCATCATCCGAAAGCGTAGAAGTTTCTTCACAGCGCAGTCTTTCCCATTCATTCTCTTCTCTGTCTGTTGGTTTGAGAGGTTCAGCTGTTGGAGTCGACAATCTGATAGGAAGGAGAGAAGATTTCTTCTCTCCTGATTGGATTCATCCAAGCAAGGCTTACCTTTCTCTCCCTTCAGCCGAGGCGTTTGCGACGAGGCGATGAAGCTCATTTTATTGCTTTCTGTCTTTACTTTTCATTTCCAGCACCGTTTTGTTGTTATTTCTTTTCCATTAGTCAATCCATTCCATTTCGTTGCTTTCTGTCTTTATGTTAATCACTTTAAGTTTTCATTTGTTCATTCAAACAATTGATTAATCAAAGCACAATTCATCATTTCACACTTTGTCTTTACCTTCTCTGCCTACTGTTTTTCCTTGCTGTTTTGTCTTTCATTTTCTTCTAAGCATGTCTACTTCATCTATTATTTCTGTTCTCTCTACATCCATGAGTAACTAAGTCACATAGGGGCATGCTAATGACAATACTTTAGGCTAAAACACGTGAACCAAGCATGTAGGATAGCTCTCGAATGCATTGATTGTATGTAAGCTTCATCCCACGGGCAATTTCGATTGGCCATCCATTTTGTCCAAAGAACTCCTAACCTCTGGAAGGAGTAAGAGTTCAGAGTCATACACTCATGCTAGCCTCTCAAGGTAACCAGAAAACGACCTAGGAATAGGCGTTTTCCTAGTACAAATCATAACTTACTGCTTTAACAAGATGCTTAAGACCTTACTTGGACATGAGTAAACTAAAGAATCTAATGCATGAAATCGGAAGATACATGAGAATGAGTTAGTTTGATGCATAGTTAGTTGATCCAATGCTTGAGAATCGTGTGAAAATGCCTATAGAGGAGTCGTTAGTAGCCCTTGTTTCTCCATTTTACACACTTTCGCTGTTAGTAACGTTGCGGTAAAATTGCTGTTCTCGCAATTCTACTAAGTTAAAAATTCTGCTTAGCTATTTTTCTCTTCGTTTATTAATCTCTTCTCTTTACGGTTGAGTTTATCATTGACTTGCACTTGTTCATGTTGCTATCCTTAATTGATTCATTAGTAATTAGGCATTTTTAAACCAAATCTATCCCATCAAATCCACCCATTCTTGCTTAACAATACACTTCACGAGTAGCTAATAATAAATCTCTGTGGGAAAACGAATGAAAAAATACTTACTACTTGCTACAAGATCATGTATGCTTGCATGTTCTGAGTGCTCTCTCTCTCTTATTGCTTATTTCTTCTACACATTGAGCACGCAACAATGCATTCAGACACTCCGCACTGTTACTGGTCATATTGTCATATCGTTTGTCTATCTGACGACATCTAGCCCATCTCTCTATGCCAGCGCCTTCAAGATAGGATGCAACCAAGCCATTACGGAATAGACGTATCTGATCCCAATAAACTAGAAATTCGGACTCACGATACGCTCTAGAAGCCTTCTTAAACAACTCCACAATCGCCGGGTTTTTAAAAAGTCTTTCTAGATTCCTTTTGATATGGTATGTACAGAGTGCATGGAATGCGTTCGGAAATACCTCTTCAACTGCATTCGCTATGGTGGCATGACGATCTGACAAAATAACTAAATTTCCATTTTCTCCTATACAAGTCTTCAAATTGTTCATGAACCATTTCCACGAACGGTCGTTCTCATTGTCAACAACTGCAAAAGCTAATGGATAACACTGGTTGTTGCCATCCATTGCAACACCTAAGAGCATACAACCCTTGTATTTTCCTTATAAATGTGCACCATCGACAATCACCACTGGCCGAATGCTACTCAAGTATCCCCTTACACAAGGTCCTAGTGCCATGAAGACGTATTTGAAGTGAATTGAATCTTTCAACTCAATCTAAAAAATAGTTCCAGGATTTTCGAGTTTTAGGGCTTCCCCATACGCATGTAATATGTCATATGATTCTTCAGGAGATCCCCTCACAAGGCTCTGTGCTATTTCTTTCGCCATCCACGCCTTGTCGTAGCTTATATTCACCCTGAAGTCTTTTTGCATATCCTCAATAATTGTTTTAGGGGTATACACACGTCCTATTCTTGCAAATTTTCCTTTTATTAACTCACCAACGACCCTGGCAGTTGCTTGTCTGTGGTCTTGATTGAGAGAGTCTATTGAACACGTATGTGTACCAACATACTTTGATATACGAAACAGATCGCAACCATCCATCTTCATACCTCGTAGTCTCCAAGTGCACTCTAAATCGATACAACCTAATGTGTACAATATAGTAGTAGACTTCTTAACTCGAAATTCAAAATTATGCTTCATTGCGTAGACATGCATCCTCGTTTTTAAATCTGTCTTTGAAAAGAATATTTGTCCTTCACGAACATCCAAATCAGAACCTGCATGATTTTGAACAATCAATTCACTACAGACTCTACCACTTGGTGGAGTCTGCTCATGTTGTTCAGAACCCGCAGTATTTTGAAGAACGCCAGCTTCATCTTCGACCGATTCATCATCACTACAGTATTGTTCATCATTTTCTTCGTTAGTTGTCTCATCCTCTTCATCGTCATCCGGTTCATACATCTCATCTTCACTGTCAGTTGTCACATCTTCGACTGCATCAACAAGTGTATATTCCTCATCATCTTCATCAGCTGTATCGAACCAATCTCCATTTAACCATCCTTCATTTCGTCCTTCATTTTCCTCATCATCTTCATCGTCATATTCCTCATCATCTTCATCTGTTGGGTCCCCATGTTGTGCCAAATTCATATCAAGTGTATCGTTATTAAAATTATCTTCTACATGCTTCGGTTTCTTGGTTATAAATATCTGAAACTGGTCAACATTAGGTTCTTGCATAAAAAAGCAAACATCATAATCAGTATTCAACATGAATAGCGGTGAGGCTAAAGCCAACTGGTACGAAACCCTCATTACTATGTTGTAATCTTCTTGGCTGATATTGGAAACCTGATAAATACTTTGGCATAGTTCTTCATAATTGATAGTAGAAGGGACATAAATACCTTTTAGTATACCACGTTCGTAACAATTATTTTTCTCATCCCACAGACCATCGTATCGAATAAACAATTTCTTCATGGCCATCTTCCTCGATCCTCAATGAACAAGTGTCTAGTTTGAAGCTTTCTTGAACAATTTATCACTGTGTATGTATCTCGTTATCTCTCATCCACATAATATTATACTATTTTTCACACGATCAATTGATTTGAAAGGGAGGGTGGCGGTACTTCGTCTAGCCTTTAATTCTTTCTGAAGGTGGGTAACCAACATGATGGTCATTTACAACATCTAAATTGTTTCTCATTACAGCTACAGGTACAGGTACTACCAACCTATTGAACGAGTAAACTTTTTTATTCGAATTTTGTTTCTCGCTCTAGCTACAGGTACTACCACCATATTGAACGAGTAAACTTTTTTATTCGGATTTTGTTTCTCGCTCTAGCTACAGGTACTACCACCATATTGAACGAGTAAACTTTTTTATTCGGATTTTGTTTCTCGCTCTAGCTACAGGTACTACCACCATATTGAACGAGTAAACTTTTTTTATTCTAATTTTGTTTCTCGCTCTAGCGACAACTACTACCACCATATTGAACGAGTAAACTTTTTTATTCGGATTTTGTTTCTCGCTCTAGCGACAACTACTACCACCATATTGAACGAGTAAACTTTTTTATTCGGATTTTGTTTCTCGCTCTAGCTACAGGTACTACCACCATATTGAACGAGTAAACTTTTTTTATTCTAATTTTGTTTCTCGCTCTAGCGACAACTACTACCACCATATTGAACGAGTAAACTTTTTTATTCGGATTTTGTTTCTCGCTCTAGCTACAGGTACTACCACCATATTGAACAAGTAAACTTTTTTTATTCTAATTTTGTTTCTCGCTCTAGCGACAACTACTACCACCATATTGAACTAAACTTTTTGATTCTAATTTTGTTTCTCGCTCTAGCTATAGCTACCTATCACATGTCTGTCGCTCAAAATTTTTTACAAGTATGATTTAATATCTCGCTCTAGCTACGTCTTTGGTCGCTCTCGTAACCATGAAACAACCTATGAAAATTACTGGTCCAACGCTCCGTTTTTGTTCAATTCAATTTTGATTATAACGATGCGTACAGAAGGTGGGAAAAAATCTTTGTAATCATTGCACACGATGTGTAGGAATAAATGAGATTTCAAATATTTGTAGGACAACATTTCAATTTTGATTAAGTTCATCGCTCAAGCTAGAACGATCCGTACAAAATTAATTCCAACGCTCGGTATTAATGGAATACAATCTCATGGAAGGATTCTGATGACAGTGTCATCATTGAACTCGTTCTGGTGGCGCTCGCTCGAACGATTCAACGATGTTAATTGATGGAACTCGTTCTAGTGGCGCTCGCTCGAACGATTCAACGATATTAATTGTAATCTAATATTAAAACAACTTTCTCCCCAACTACTTACTTACTTGCCTTAGCCATACGAAACGACACATTCTTTACAATATAAACTATCTATATAAATATCAACCATTACCCCTTTCAACTCAAACCTCTTCAGACCTTCCACATTCTTTCTTCAGACCTTCCAAATTCTCTCTTCAGACCTTCCAAATTCTTTACCAATATGTGTTCAGACGACTCATTCAAAGACATCTTCGGACGGGATAATGGTCCGAATGACGTGAACACTGATAGCGAATCAGAAGAAGATCCATTTTACTCCTCACCGCCGAAGTCCCGCGGAACTTCATCTAATAGCGAACCAAAAGAAGATGCATCTTACCACAGCAGACCTGCATCATCTCAATCCTCCGCACTTTCACCACCGAATCCACGTTGGGCTTCATCTAACGAGCGGGAGACCTCTCCTATTGAAGAACGTGAGGTTTCCAGCCCAAGTGTCAACCAGCCTCATCCGTCGTCCCCACCTACCATGCTCTCTCGTGCTATGGAGGTTGAAGTAAACAAACCTTCACCGCCGCAGGAAACGTTAAAAAGAGCTGGACCAAGCGTAGCAGACAACATTGGAAAGAAAAGAAAGCCTGCTCCATTTGTCATCATCGATGACAGTGAATCAGAGTAGTAGGGAGGATGCTTCATTGTTGAAGTTTTTTTTTTTACATAATATGCTATTTTAAATTACTCGCTCTCGTTTTAATCATTTTCATCATTTGCCATGAAAATGAGTAATAGATACTAGCTCTCGTTTAAATTAGAATATTACTTAAAAACATAAAAAAAAAAAAAAAAAAAAAACGATTAACTTTATTAACGAGTAACTAGAATAACTAGAGCGATCGGGTATCTAGCGAGAGCGATCAAGTATCTAAAAACTAGAGTGAGTAAGTGTATAAGAAACTAGAGCGAGTAAGTCTATTTTGTTTTACTCTATTAACGAGTAACTAGAATAACTAGAGCGATCGAGTATCTAAAAACTAGAGTGAGTAAGTGTATAAGAAACTAGAGCGAGTAAGTCTATTTTGTTTTACTCTATTAACGAGTAACTAGAATAACTAGAGCGATCGGATATCTAGCGAGAGCGATCGAGTATCTAAAAACTAGAGTGAGTAAGTGTATAAGAAACTAGAGCGAGTAAGCCTATTTTGTTTTACTCTATTAACGAGTAACTAGAATAACTAGAGCGATCGGGTATCTAGCGAGAGCGATCGAGTATCTAAAAACTAGAGTGAGTAAGTGTATAAGAAACTAGAGCGAGTAAGTCTATTTTGTTTTACTCTATTAACGAGTAACTAGAATAACTAGAGCGATCGGGTATCTAGCGAGAGCGATCGAGTATCTAAAAACTAGAGGGAGTAAGTGTATAAGAAACTAGAGCGAGTAAGTCTATTTTGTTTTACTCTATTAACGAGTAACTAGAATAACTAGAGCGATCGGGTATCTAGCGAGAGCGATCGAGTATCTAAAAACTAGAGTGAGTAAGTGTATAAGAAACTAGAGCGAGTAAGTCTATTTTGTTTTACTCTATTAACGAGTAACTAGAATAACTAGAGCGATCAGATATCTAGCGAGAGCGATCGAGTATCTAAAAACTAGAGTGAGTAAGTGTATAAGAAACTAGAGCGAGTAAGTCTATTTTGTTTTACTCTATTAACGAGTAACTAGAATAACTAGAGCGATCGGGTATCTAAAAACTAGAGTGAGTAAGTGTATAAGAAACTAGAGCGAGTAAGTCTATTTTGTTTTACTCTATTAACGAGTAACTAGAATAACTAGAGCGATCGGGTATCTAGCGAGAGCGATCGAGTATCTAAAAACTAGAGTGAGTAAGTGTATAAGAAACTAGAGCGAGTAAGTCTATTTTGTTTTACTCTATTAACGAGTAACTAGAATAACTAGAGTGATCGGGTATCTAGCGAGAGCGATCGAGTATCTAAAAACTAGAGCGAGTAAGTGTATAAGAAACTAGAGCGAGTAAGTCTATTTTGCTTTGGCAATCCAAGAGCGATCGAGTATCCAAAAATTAGAGCGACCGCCATTTTTTTAAAAAAGCGACCGCCATTCTTATTAAAATGGTATTTATTTTTTCCTCTCGCTATGTTGCGGGTTGCCTAGAAAAATTAAAAAGGTGAGGGTACTATTGGAACAAAAATCCCCCTAAATTATCTCTGTATTCCTCGGGATCCTCACCTGACGCAAGCAAAAGGTCAGTTTGCCTTTTTTTTCAGATTCGGGTCATTTTGACAAATGGGTTAAAATATGGATCAGTCGTACAATTCTCCCTTCACTAACGTAGCTACGAGATTTACCCTAAACCCTAAACCCTCTAAAAATACACGTGCTCCTTTTAAACTACACCATTTAGATTTGTAATTTGCTTTATTTGGTATACAAGATGCAGTTTATCTTGATAATCTCAAAGCTAGTGCAATTATTTTTAGAGAACTTTGTGATGAAATCTTGTGTTCTTGTGAGTTTCATTTTACATTATTCATCCTTGTTTAACTTGGTTATGATGGTTTAGAAGTTATAATTTTCTTTCTAACTCCAACTTGTATGGATCAATAGTTTTGATAATTACTGTATGATCATAAATTTACAAGAAGATATTGGTTGTAAAGAACATATACTTTTGCGCAGGTCCTTGACTTTTGGATAGAAGAACTTTAATATCATCCAACATATACTTTTGGATAGAAGAACTTTAAAGAACTTTTTTTCTCAGACAAATTTTAAGTCCACTTCATTTCGAGTTTAGTAATAAACATTCCACATTCTGCGGCGTACACGGTTAAGTCCCTCATATTATAAAGCTACGAACTTTAATATCATCCAACTGAATGGAGATCGAACTCCAGTCATGGCTTTTTGTTCATCCAGTTCTTCCATACATATCTTCTCTAATTACTGCACTGCATCTTTAATTATGTAAAATTGGAGGTACCAGGTTCTTGCTGGCTGCTGCTAATTTTGATTGATTCTAGCATGCAACTTTCTTTCCAGATGTGGACCAACCAGTTGCAGGAAACATCGAGTTCAAAGAAAAATGGAGATCTTGATTTTCGACATATGATTTTAGAGCTGCAATCGATAGCTATACGCAGGTCCGAAATGTTTTGTTTCCGTTTAAAACTTTTTGCTCCACATCCATGCAACTGGAAATTAATTCCTACAGTTTTAAGACTCGACTATGTGTAGCTTCATTTTGGTAGGAGAGCTTGAAAAAAGAACATAGAGATAGAAGTAAGAAGGGGTTTTTGTACCCCACCCTCGGGGGCCGCGAGGTTTTTTAATCCAGGTTTTTAAAACTTATGTTTGTTGACCTTCTCTCGTGATAAGGAAGGTGCACAAAGTCATTCGTATCCTTCACTTATCACGAGGAGATCACAGTTGTCTCCTCGTGATCGTGATAAGCGGAGGGTACGAATGACTTTGTGCACTTCCTTATCACGAGAGAATGTAAAAAAAAAACATAAGTTTTAAAAAACTGGGTAAAAAAACTTTACTCACCCCGAGGGGTGGGTCATCCGTACAAAAACCCCGAAGTAAGAATGGGGTAAAAATTAGTGTTATATACGCAAATGAAATACTAGAACTGATTCAAATAGCTGATTAGGGCTAAGATTCTCAATCCAAGCATGGTATGGGTGGGACTACTACTTGAATCGATATCTCGGAATTTGTTAAAACATATGGTTGTGGTTTATAATTATCCTTGTGTTATAAGGAAAACTTTGATTGTATTTATATTTCATAAGCAATGTCATACATGATACAACTCAAGAAGAGTAGAAATTGGGAACAACCTATTAGCTCTTGTCCATATCTTTGTTCACACCAGACTAAAAAGAACTGATATGATGTGTATGTGAATGAGTGTTTGTATAGGAAGTGTTAGGAGTGCTAACAAAGTCCCACATTGGTTAGGAAAGAGATTGATCCATGGTATATAAGTGAGGACAATTATCTCCATTGGTATGAAGCCTTTTGGGTGAAACCAAAAGCAAAGCCATGCGGGTTTAGGTCCAAAATGGACAATATTATTTTAATGTGGAGTTCTCATTTGGAAGTCTTAGCTAGTTTGTCGCATCTCGCGTGTGAGATGCCACAAGAAGCCCTAAACGATGGAGTGCAAGCTGAAGTAATATCTCTTGTCTGGCATATTGCATCTTAATTATATGCAAGCTACTGCACTTGGTAGCGACATTGAGGAACAAGCAGCCCTCAGAGAAGGATTTGAGTACATTCTCAAATACTCAAAGCTCCTTAGACTAGGGTCCTTTATGTATGGAAGTGTTAAAATCCTCTTCACTGAATTTCTTATATATTGTTACACAACTTCTTTTATTTCAAGGATATTTATCAAATACTTCATTTTGTAATGTATGGATTATGAAAGAAACTTATGGTATTTAATGTGTTATGAAGTAATTCATGTGTACTAAATGATTGTAAATTTTATTTAGATTGAATCATATTAAACTTCAATCATAGTGTTTTTTCAATGTTACTCAAATTTAGAAATTGAAAATGGACTTTTCATAACTATTTCTAGTACACGAAAAACGCTATGAGAGGTTTTAGGTTTTCGTATTCTTAAAATATGCAATTAAAAAATATCTTTCAGAGCATTTTTTATATCATGAAAAAACTGTTATAAAATGTTCAGGACCTTCAATAACATTGGCTACTACAACGGGTTTAAAAACGCTATTAAAAGTTTTCATATGTTTAAAATTACGCAATGAAAAGTGAAGGACTTTCAATAACATGGCCTACCACCGCCCTCTTAAAAACGTTATTAAAAGGTTTCCATAATGTGCTTTTTACGTTATTAAAAACGATATTAAAATGCTAGAATAATGTTTCATTACACGGCTATAAAAACTTTCCATAACGTGTTTTTAACGTTATTAAAAAGTCTATAATAGCGTTTCTTCATAACGCTATAAAAAAATTTCATAGCCTGAAATATCCGTGATCGAAACAGGGTTTTCTATAGCAGTTTTCGTAGAGTTGAAAAACCGCTATGAAAAGTCAATGACTTTCAATAACGGGTTATGACCGCGTTTCAAAAACGCTATGGAAAGTCTACGATAACGTTTTTCTAACGCTGTGGTATGTGATATTAATTATCATTTGTTTTTCTGAGTACATTGTTAGCATATGCTTTCTAATGGTTTAATGGTCTTTATTCGAATCCGTAAGAAAATGATAATTTTAAGAAGAAAAAAAACAAAAAAAAACTAAGAATAAATAAACATATTTAAGAAAAAGAAAACATAAACAACAATATTAAAATAATAAATTAACGAAACACAAAAAATTGAACTCATTTTTTCATATACTAGCGATCATTTCCTCTAAGTAATTATGGAAAAAAAAAATCTCACTATATAAACTATCAAATTTCAGAAAATGGGTAAAGAAATAAAAAAATTATTTAAAAGTAATATAAATGATTTTAGAATATAGATAAATATAAATAATTTTTATTTTAAAAATAATAGAAAAGAGAAATATAAAAGAAAAGGAATAAAAGATAAAAGAGATAAGAAAGGAGAAAAAAAAAACAACAAAGAGGGCGTGTAGAAGAGCAGCAGATAACAGAAACGAAAAAAGAAATCAACTGTACGTGTCGCCGTATTATTGGGCCACGTATAAAGCAGCCGAGCTGGCCGAGCTAGCATTCTTCTGTTTCCAATTTTGAAGAATCTTTTTTTTTTTTTTTTGTTCCACATTGTTAAGATTGTGATTCCTAAATAAAATGAGGTAAGAAAAGACGGGAAGAAGGATAAATCCAAAACTCCACCGTTATTTGCGTTGAACATAGAGTGTCAATTATTTCATATCCAACTCCACGCGTCAATCGTCAGGGTTTGAAATGCGAAAGCAAAGAAATCTCCAAATTCCCCTATTCTGGAATTAAAAGTGTTTGGCAATGGCGGGTGGTGGTGCCGAGAATGGGGTTTCAATAATTTCAAGGGAAGTGCAGCTTTCAATGGCGGTTTCGTCTATGTTTCCCGGGTTTCGCTTCTCCCCCACCGACGAGGAACTCATTTCCTTTTACCTCACTAACAAACTCCACGGCTGCGACAAGAGCGTTGAAGTCATTCCGGAGATTCAAATATACGATTACGAGCCCTGGGAGTTACCGGGTCAGTCTTGCCTTTTCTTACTTCTTCTCTCACTTCCCAATTTATTCATCATTTCTTTCTTCCTCTAATCAGCCAAGTCCACGATTCAATCCAACAACGAGTGGTTCTTCTTTTCCCCGCGTGGAAAGAAGTACCCAAAGGGTAATCAGACCAGGAGAGCCACTGATTTGGGCTACTGGAAAGCTACGGGGAAAGAGCGTAATATAAGCTCAGCTTCCAATTCCAATTCCATTGGTACCAAGAGGACTCTTGTTTTCCACTCTGGGCGTGCACCCAAAGGGGAAAGGACTGAGTGGATTATGCACGAGTATAACACCAAGGATAAAGCTCAGGTTACCTTCTTTAGCTTCTTTATTACACTTTTCATTTAATAATACATCTTTCAGCTTTAGTACTACATGCTCCTTCCCTATGTTAATTCTGAGAATTCGTGCTTAATTTACATCGTTATGAGTCCAGTTGAGTTGAAACGAAGGAGCATGGCTCTGATACCACTTGTTAGGGACAACTAACATCCACATTGTAATGATATTGTCCACTTTGGGCATGACTCTCGTGGCCTCGTTACATTGTAGATGTTGTCCCTTACTTATATACCCAAGATCTTCCCCCTTCCTAACTAATGTGGGACTTTGTTTGTACTCACAACAAAGCAAGTCTCAAGTTTCACTTTTCATCTTCTTCTCCAAAATCACAAAACGACCTTAAATACAAAAACAACAAACAATCAAAACTTCATTTCACATATTCTTAAAATTCCCTTTTCACAGATTCTTCAAATGGAGTTTTGATTTTGAGATTGAAGGATTCGATATCATGCAAAGAAAAATAGTGAGTTTCAATTTGAACTTTGAAATTATTTCAATTTTCCCTCTTATTTTGACTTTGAAATCCTCCATAATTTTATTGTTGTTCTTCATTTCTTAAATTTTGGTCCTCTGAATATGAGGGGTATTTTCTTTTACTTTTAGGAGAAGAAGGAGTTGAAAATTATTTGCTACTCTAAATTTTGCATAAAAGGGTTTAAGAAGATAAAACACGAAAAAAAACTTAAAAAATCAAAACTGAAAAAGATGAAAGGGAAAAAACAAAAAAACAAACTCAAAAAGCATAAAAAAAAAAAAATAAAAAAAAATAAAAAAAAAAGGGAAAAAATATTAAAAACGAAAAAGAAAATAATAATAATTGAAGCCCCAAACCGTGAATTTCTTAGAGGTTAAAAAAAAACATAAAATATCAATTCCACGTGGCTAGGCTACAAGATGTTACTTGTCCAGCTAAGTTTTACTCTTAGAGCTAAGTTTTACTCTTAAATAAAACTAAAATGTTTTGGGAGATTTAATTAGAGATAGAAACCCAAAAAGAAACTATAGGAACTCATGTCCCATTACGAAATTCAAATCTTGATTTGTAAATTAAATGTAAAAAGCCCCCAAGAGACGGCCTTGTTGTCTATTAGGAAAACCTTATTGAAAACATTTATTCTTCTTTTTCCTCTCTCGACAAATTCTTTTTCCATGAAAATTAACGAGAAACTTGCTTATTTGTCATGTATTCATAGACCTGTTTTTCTCCTTCAATAAGAGTATCTAAAGAGTCTGATCAAATTCTTATCTTGAAGCTTCGAGATGATTTTTGCTTCATTCTTCAATTCTTCATGTCCTTGACTTGATTTTGTTGATAGTCTTTTCACTATTATTTTCCCACCAGTGATTATTACCCATCAACTTTCCCTAAATTCATTTTAGGCCAAATAAATGAAAACATTGTCATATATAATGGTAACACTTCTTAAATATTAAAACAAAAATCACATATCAAACTTTTTTATTAATATTGCAAATTGGATAAAACTCGTCTTCTTCAAGTTTATTAGCATTTAAAAGGCCGTAGCAACAATTTGACCAAATAAACTAAAAAACCCAAAATCCATAACCAAAGAACTCACCTCTCGTATCTCTCCAAAGACCAAAAAAAAAAAAAAAAAAAAAAAACTTCTCTCTTCCTTTCACTACCCATTCATTGTAATTGAAAACCACATAATCTCCACCTTATCACTAACACAACCAAACAAAGAGAGGAAAAAGAAAAAAAGAAGAAAAAAACTTCTTAACCTCCATGACATTTTATATTAAAATTTCTTTAACATTTTAATAAAATAAAAAAACTCATTTAAGGGGAAAAATTGAAATCATAAAACTAACAATTAATCACGTCTCCCTCCTCTTTAAAATCTCTCCCCATTAAAATTGTCTTCTCCCTCCTCATAACTTGACCTAAAAAATCTTCTCTCTACAGTATATATTCATATATTTCTCTCTGCAATATATATTCATATATGAAATATATAAGCCGGGTATATATAAAAAAATACATATATTTTATTTAAAAAATATATAATATCTATAAATATATATGAACTATATAAGCATATATTATCAAATATGAAGTATATATCAGTATGTATATGATGGGTATAAAAAAATACATATATTTTCTAAAAAACAAATACATAGTATCGATAAGTATATATACAGTATATATATGAGTATATACTCATATATGAAATAATATAAGTATATATGGTGGGTATCTTTATAAAAATATATATGTTCTAAAAAACAAATACATATTTTTTATAAGTATATATGCAGTATATATTCATACATGAAGTATATATGGTAGTTATATATAAAAAAAAGTTACATATATTTTTGTGGGAAGAAATTACAATTTTAAATTAATGTATGAAACAAAATGCTAAAATACTAAAATTGTGGGATAAATCGTGTGCAACAATTATGAAAATTACATACTGTGTAAAGTTTTAGTCGTGAAATGAAGAAAATAGAAAGGATGAATGACAAGGAAGAAGATGAAAAAACTATGAAAGAAAGAAAATTAACACAATTTGAAAGACTCAAATGGTGGAAGTTGGAAGAAATCTTTGAAATTGATTAATAAAATATTGTTAATGTAGAGTGAAAATTGATATTTATTATACAATTATAATTTAAGACGAGAAAATGTATTGGGCTGGATTCTAGTTTGGGCATTCCCGCTTCTTTTTAAATTTATTTATAATATATAAATTTATAGTGAGTTATTTATTTATTTTTCCAAAATGGCAGCAATATTATTATTATGCATAATTCTAATATAAAAATTTATATTTTATTAAAAAAAACCATTGGTGTGGGGTTTGGTACGGAGCGGGATACCCGACCGGGGACTTGACAAGGTTCTCCAGTTTGAGTCCTATATGTGGTCAAATCGAGGCGGGCTTTAATAGTCTCAGAATCCTTCGTGACCACTAAGTCAATCATTGATGAGCTGACGAATGATAAACTTGAGATTTAACCAAAGCATAAAAATGATAGTAAGCCTTCTAAAAACATGGGTAGTAATTAAATTAAGGTTAAACATAAGGAGTAAGGACTAAATTCAACAAAATTAAGCTTAAGGCTCTTCTTATTGTAATTAGATTGGAACTTCTATGACTTTGATCACCAAAATTAAACTAATGGAACAAGGATTAGGTTAATAAGCAACAAAAACAGAAGGTCCATAAACTCCATTGTGTATTTCGAGTAAAACCTGAAGGGCCATTAGCATACTTAATATAACAATTTGGATTATCATTAGCCAAGCCAAACGATCTTAGGTCCAAATTTTGCTAGGATTCTTTGACATGTCCAAAATGTATTTAGGCATTGAAAATTAGACTCTTCTTCAAATATTTGTAAATACTTGTTACAACTTTTCGACATGTCCCACGGATTAAAAGACCATGGACTGAAAATGTTTACTTAAGACTAATTCAAACGTTTTTTATTCTTTTTTGGCTATCCCATGGTGCAAAATTGTCTTCTCTCGTTAATCAATGGATCAGTGTAGGTGTTTTTTTTTTTTTTTTGTAAATGTTCTTTGATAGAACATTCTTTTGTATCCAATTGGAGGAGTTTTATGTAACTTTCTTTGGATGGAAAACTTGTTCCACGTGGCCGCCACATTGTTGTTGGCTTCTTTCAACTCTTGGATGTATAGTTAAAATATAATTTTTAGTTTCCTTTTCCTACCTTCACTGGTATAAAATCGTTAGTCACATTGTTGTAGCCTCCTAGAATAATATTTTTTTTTTTGGAATCCTCTTAGAATAATTTCTCCTTTAGATGGGGTTGAACTTTCCATTTCCTTTTCTTCTATAAATACATTTTATCAATGAAATTGTTTCTCGTAAAGAAAAAGGAAATAAAAGAAACTACGAGTTGATTCATGGAATAACCTTTCGTGTATATCTACAAGAATGGTTGCTCTTCTTTTCTAGCACCTTGTATCATGTATGCATATCTGGTGTTTGGAATTCAGACAAAATTGATGAACTATCTTTTGTATGGTGCAGGATTTTCTAGCTGTTTGCCGCCTCAGGAGGAATAGTGAATTTCGTCTAAATAGTTGCTCCAACCGAGCTTCTTCTACTCAGAAAACGAATTTATCCTCTTTGCAACCTCATTCTGCCGACCACCTGGATTCTACATCTGAATCCAACCAAAAAGATGCTGCACAAGCTGCACTTCTACACTCCTCTGCTGACCAGAAGGTATATTCTAACATCCTCTCACCATTACTCCTCTTCTTCCTGCTACATTCTGAACACATGAGATTTTCCAGACAAAAACTGCACTGCTAACAATATTCTCTTCTATTTACCCCAACACATCCACTACTTAAGTCCCACTTTATTGTATTTAGGATAATGCTTGTGATGACTTCTACTCCGACATACTAAAACATGACATTATAAACCTCGATACCGGGCCTTACGATGCTGCTTCGGATCTATTCCCACTGGTTTTCCATACATCAGACATAGAGGTAAAATCTCAGCCCGAGGCGAATGACGGTTTCGAATGGCCGCTACCAAACCAAGGCTCTGCAAATAGAAGAATCAGATTGAAAAGGAGAGAAGCCATTGGAATAAAGAAGTTGGATGCTAAGCAAATTGGTGATTCCAAATACATGGCTGAGAAACCAAGGCTTTCTTCCTTGGAACTTTGGCGAAACTGGTTGATGAACATTGCCTCTTCTGTTAGCATTGTGCGTGCCTATGTTCTAGTTGTGATATTTGTTTTGTTCATTTTGTTGGCTTTGTTTCTGTGTCGTTTGGAGCTTTTTGGTATGCTCAAGGGACTCTACTGATCCTTTCAATGCTATGAGCATAAGAGGTTGTTTTAACCAAGTGTAGCATATGTAGAGATGTTAAATATCTCATGCTGCTTCGTAAAGATTAAAATCCTTGACAATTTATAGGTCGATTTTATATAATACACTGGAAATTTTAAGTTTTCGGCGAAATAGAGTTCGAGTTTGATGTCTATTACTTTAGTCTTTGAGGTTTGTAAAATGATATTAAATGACCATCGATCTTAGTTGACCATTGGAAAAATTATGTGGCACTGGCTTGTACAATATGAGGTGGAGGGATTCGAACTACAGACCTCTTGGTCGGTCGTTAACACAACTTTATGCTAGTTGAACTATGTTCTTTTGACATTATGTGGTAGTGACTTGGTAAAATATATTATTTTTTGGGTGATTGTACACTGAGATGACATTTTTCCTCCTCTCTTCTCACATCCTTTGTATCTTCTCCTCATTTGACGAGGTTTATCGTTGTTATTACTCCTCTTTCGATGAACCTTGCCATCACCATTACCGTTTCTCTCCTCCTATATCGAACCATTCCACCACCATTGCCTTTGCCTAACCATGAACATATCCCTCCTCAGCTCGAGTGAAAACACCTTTCCCTTCGATCTAGATGAGAGCCAATAAAATTGTTTGGAGGGCCTTTACCTAAAATTTCGTAAAAGTAATGTAGGAGTAAGCAATTCGGAAAATTCATAAATGAAAAAGTGTTCCTGGAATATTCAATAGAACCAAATCACGTGACAAAGAAATCACCCTTTCCCCCAAGCCTACACCCTCTAAAAAACCAAAGACCTCTACCAAGCCTCTTACCAAAAAGCCCGCTGGCAAAACATATGTGCCAATAAACACTACTCCGATCAAGCCAAAAGCAATCTTGTGGCCAAAGTGACAAAAAGTGCGCAATCAATAAAGCTTTCCTCCACACCTACCAGTACCAAGAAGCCTGCAGAGAAACCGAAGCAAAAGCTGGCGTCTGGATTAACGATCGCTCGCACCTCCACACCTCTGGTCGTCAAGGCCAAAGAGGTGTTGTCCAACCCTCTGTCACAAACATCCAAGCGAAGGTTGTAGGCAGATTTGTCTCCTATTCGCGAACCAGAGTTGGAGTCCAAGAGTAAGACCACTAGTGTGGAGGCCGCAAAGATCGCGCAGGTACAGAAGAAGAAGGTTGTGAAAAAGCTTGCGGTTGTAGCCGCAGAGCTAAAAGAGCCAGAGCCAGAGGCAGTAGATTCAAGCCCAAAAGAAGAAGATGGAGTTGATGCGGAAGAGGAAAACGAGTATGAGGAGGTTGAGATCGAAGTCGAGGTTACTGATGAGGAGAAAGAAGAAGAAGCAGAAACCGGAGTGATAGAAGAGCAAGAGGAAGTCGTCCAACCAGTGGAAGAGAGGGAAGAAAATGGGATGTTGTACAAAACAGACAAGATCTTCCATAGAGCCGAAAGTGGCTAGCTGAAGGAACAACAACGAATAATGCTTTAGTGGAATATAAGCAAGCTTGTACAGCACCCGATTGCCTTCACCAAAAAAATCACCGTTAACTTCCTCTCAATTTCTCCAAAATCTTTGCCGATTTCGATTCACTAAAAAACAGCTTTTGCTTTCAAATTGTTGGAAATCGAGAACCGAAAATAAATCAGAAGGGTAATTGTTGTGCCGTGCTAAACCACTGTCTTGAAAGCAAAATTCGGCACAACCTCAATGTTGCGCACTTTTAATGCAGTGCAAAACCGCAAGTGTACGGGTCAAGTAATAAAGTGTAAATAATTACGAATATCGTTCTCAGGACTGATTTTCTAGCTCACTTAAGTACCCCGAATAATAGTGTTTAATTTTATCTAGAGAAATAAAATGCAAAGAGGGTTGTGACAACAATTACGAAAACAAACAATAAAATAAAGTAACGAATTAGACAAATCACGAGAAAAGTATCTTAGGGATATGATTTCACCAATTAGATTGACGCTTCAATCAATCAAATGACTAGATTATTCATGCAAATTTCCATAAGTCTAGAAGAACAAAAATAACAATTGACTCTTACGAGCGCAATTGCTCTCATGCAATGTAATAAAACTAATTGTTCAATCTAGTTTTTAAAGACATGCAAGACATTAAAAACTCTTTTGTAAAACAACTTCTAAGAGAGCCTAATCATTCCCATGTTAGAACTACTCTTAGTCATGCAATTAAGATCTAGTCTAAATTATTCTCTTTCAAGCATAATTTTAAACCATGAAGACATACAACCTTTTGGCCAGAAGATTATAAGCATTAAGAAAGTTAAAGCACGAATGGAAGATAAACAATCAATCTAAACATTCAATTAATTAAAACATCAACTAAAAGGCTACATCAATCCCCAAGATAATAAATTTAGCTACACATGTTCAATACTAAAAGCATCTTAAACAATGAGAAATCCATAAACAAGTTCTAAGAAAGGGAGAATAAAACTCAATGTCGTGTCGTTCTCCGTTCCCGGCGTCTGGTCCACGATCCTTTGCTTTGAAATCTCTTCCTCCGCTTCAAGCCTCGTTCTTCTCCTCTCCCAAGTGTGATAATCTCGAAAATATGGCTTTTTCTCTCTAAAAATCGGTCCTTAGGTCGGCTAGAAAAAGATCCATTTATAGTGAAATTCGTCACAGCGTCGAGACCCTAGGGGCAGCGTCTCGACGCTGTCCCAAAAATAATATATTTCAGATTTGGAAGGTCAGCGTCGAGACGCTAGGCACAGCGTCTCGACGCTACGGACGGAGTTGACGCTGGAAGACTTTCCGTAGCATCTCGACGCTACTGCTGCGAGATTCTTGGCTTGGAAGCAATATTCAAGCGTCTCGACGCTCCAGGCGGCGTCTCGACGCTCTGCCCTCGGGATTTTTGGCTTGGGCTTCATCTCCAAATCACCCAATTGGATCACTTCTCATCCTAATCCTCAATAATGCTCTATTTAGCTCCAATGGCTCAATTTCTATAACATAAAAGAGAATCAACATTAAAATGCTCATTTACACGGTAAACTAGCGATAAAAAGGCTATAAAGATAACACACTTTGTGAGCTATCACTCAATGTGAATCGTTTATGTCGGTTGCTCCACAAGGTTAACACAACATTCAACGCTCACGTCCCCTCGTGAGAGAAGGATTGAAATCAAGATAAAAATACGATGCTCAAAATTGGTTTTTTGTGAATTAAAAAGTGAATACGTCAAAAGCCTCTTCAACTCTCATTTAAATAGAGAAAATAATTTGGGAGTTTCAAACAAAATTAATTAAGAATTAATTAAGATATTAAATCAAATTAATTCATAATTAATTCAAAAAAACGTTTAACGGAAACAGTTACAAAAATAATTTCAATGGAAGTCATTCCCAACATCTCAGACTCATGTTCATGGTTCAACGTTGAAGAAATAATGACAGACAATGTTTCATTAGAAGAGAAAAGGAAGAACGAAGATGAAAATGAAAAGTAAAACCGAGAGAGTGATTAGAAAGAGAGAGAGAAAAAAATAAAAGTGCCTTGGGATGGGAAGAGGAAGAGGAAGAGTGTAAGACTTGTTTATTTTATCTTCCCGAGGTACTTTGTGGACTTGAAATAAGTGTAAGACAAAAAAACAAAACAAAAAAGATGTGCATTTCTCCATCTCATCTTCTCAAGGCAACCCAATTTTCAACGTGGGCATTTGCACTTCTAAGTTGTTTTTTTTTAGTAATCGGTCGGTCGGTTTTTTCAATGGCCAAAACTGACTCCGACAACCACTATTGAAAAACCAACCGATCGATATCGGTCGAGTTGGTTTTCAATTTATTTGTGTCCACGCCTAATATTACTTTATCATTTTGAAACTTTAAAGGCTCCTTTGTACACATTTGGGCAATATTTAAAGGTTCTTTATCGCATTTGGACAAATATTACTTTTTCAAATACAACAAAGTAGAGAGAGCAGAGCAGAGGTGAGCTGCAGCCATGGGTGTCCCCTTGCTTCCAGCCGCTGCAAGAAGGTTATAAGTACTCTGATCTCTCTCTATCTTTCTAAGAAATTTGCTCTTTTTTTAATTTTAAAAAATTCTGAGTTTTAGGTTCGATTGTATCAATCATGCTTGTTAGGGCTTCCCTTCAAATTTGGAAGAAGAAAAGAAACATAACTAAAAAATTCTGAGTTTTAGTTTTCTATTTTAAAAAATATTTTTTGCTTATTTCTCACCATTTGTTTGGTATGTTTTTAAAAGAAATAAAAATGAGTTTTAAAAAATTATCGTCCATTTAATGACTATTTAGTTTTGTTTTTGGTTATTCAAAATTCAACAAACTTAGAACACTGCTCCCACAGTTCTTTTTTTTTTTTTTTTTTTGTCTTTCTTATCTACTTTATCAAGTTGTCTTGATGTGGACTTCCATTAGTTTTTTTTTTTAATACATTGGGGTGGGGGATTCGAACCACAGACCTCGTGGTCGTCAACTCATACATATGCCAGCTGAGCTATGCTCGCTTTGGCTAAATTATAGATTCATTTTGTAATTTGGGTGAAGTTCAAAAAGTGGACTAAACTGTTTTTCACCCACTCAAAACCTATCACTTTATTCCACTCTTTTTTATTCAGACTAAAATTTCAGATATATAGTCAACCAAATTAGAAAGCATAAGCTAATATATAAATTGAAAACATGTCATATATTGAATATGAAGGTGACAAAGTGTTATCACCATTATTTATGAGACTTTGTTCGAACTATAAGAAGCAAATCGAAATTTTTAAAATTATAGAGACCAACGTAAAATTGAGTTCAACCATAAGATCGAATGAAAAAAATTGAAACTATAGAGACTAATTAAAAATTAACCGAAATCATAAGGATTCAATTTGTAATTTAACTATATTTTATTCAGAATAAATAATTTAGAAACATGATGTAACGCTAAAATAATAACAAATATATTAGTATTTAATTGTTTTATTTGTAGATAGTTTTTTGAGGGCAGTATAGTTTTTGTTTTATGGTTTCATTTTTAAAGTTGATAGTCTTTTTTTCTCATTATTAAATAGTTTTTGAAAATAGATAAAAATATAACTAAATTATTAGTAAATTATCTCTTAATAAAACTCAATTGCATAAATAGTAATCTATAGTCCTTTCTATAAAATAAAAATAAAAACACAATTCTAAAAAGAAAAAAATATATAGTCATCGAGCTTGAGCAAACTAATAATATATATGTGTCATATTTTCTTGTATTAAAAGTGATTTCAAACATACATGTTGGAATGCTTGAATCTGTTATGAGACCCTCTACGATTGGTTGGTACGGGGTCTCGCTGCCCGGTCAGCGAGTCGGGGTCCAGGCGCAACACCCCTAAAAGAAAAATCTGATTTGAGTTTTTACTTATCTGTTTTGGGCTTTGGCCCATTTTGTATCAGGTCAAGTGCCATATATAAACACTTTCAGCCGCCCCTTATCTGTTCATTTGTAATCTCTCCTACTTCGTAATAATACTGCTCTCCCTTCTGCCCGTGGACGTAGCTAACACGACGTTAGTGAACCACGTAAATCTGTGTTGTTGATTCTTCTACGCTTTCTTATTCTTTGTTATTGATTTATTGTAACAATACATTTTGCTAAAATTCAGACGTATAACTTGAAATATTTGGTGCACTATTAGACTAGAAGGAAAAGTGGCACTAATCACAGGTGCAGCTAGAGGAATTGGGGAGTGCACTGCAAGACTCTTCGTTAAGCATGGAGCCAAAGTGGTGATTGCAGATGTCCAAGACGATTTAGGTCATTCTCTTTCCAACCATCTTTGTTCATCATCTTCTTCCTTTATCCACTGCGATGTAACGAAAGAGAAAGACGTCGAAAACGCGGTGAATACAACCATCTCCAAGTATGGAAAGTTGGACATCATGTTCAACAACGCAGGCATTTCTGGAACTCTAAACTTCAACATTCTCGAAAACGAATCATCGGACTTCCAAAATGTACTCAATGTCAACCTGGTTGGAGCCTTTTTGGGCACCAAACATGCGGCACGAGCGATGATCCCAGCTCGTCGAGGCAGCATAATCCTGAATGCTAGTGTTTGCTCGAGCATCGGCGGGATTGGCCCGTACGCATACACAAGCTCAAAGCATGGCATGTTGGGATTGATGAGGAATGCAACTGTTGATTTGGGACGATATGGGATACGGGTGAATTGTGTGTCGCCCCATGTAGTGCCCACACAATTAACTAAGGATTTGTTTAAGCTTGAAGATGGCGATGAGTTTCCAAATGTTTATTCGCATTTCAAATGTGGAGATATTTTGAAGGGAGAAGATATTGCTGAAGCTGCTCTGTATTTAGGAAGTGATGCTTCTAGATATGTGAGTGGCCACAATTTTGTTGTTGATGGCGGCTTCACTGCAGGAAACCAAGGTCTTTCCTCCTATGAACTATCTGCTAATTGAAACAGGTTTTCAGAAATAATTATGGCAACAACGAGATCATGGTAGAAACCAAGAATTGTTGTCTCAGACTTTGCTTTTTTTTTTGTTGCTAAGGTTCAATTCTTCCCTAGTTTATTTTTATGGTTTATGGCCCAATTAAGTTATTGCAACTTGTGTTTGTTGCATCTTTCTGGTCTTTATGATATAATAATTAGGGTTTGACCTTTGATTTACACTTTTTTGCCTTTATATTCTTGGATTGATTTTGCATTCTTGTCTCTTACCTCTACTCAATTGTTGAGTTTTTCTTTTACAATACTGAGACACTTGAGTAGAATCAAAACACTCACTCAATAGAGTTTTCATTGAAAAACCACTTCAAGATATAATAACAATATGTAGGCGTGCAACCCCTTTGAGGTACACAGGTTTTGCTTGCATAGCTAACTAGCTTGTAGCATATTCGCGACATCAATTGCTCCCCTCTTAATGTTCCTACTCTTATTGGTGTTGGAAATTTCATATTTAGATGGTATGTTGTGAATGGAATGAACTCTTCAAACCCATGCAGCGGAAGCGTTTGAATTGCTTTTTGAATTTATTTAGAATTAAACTAAAATTAAGCTAAACAACTATATTACCTTTGAAGACAATGATCTTCTTGTGTTCTTTTTTCACGAGATCTTCCCTTTTTGTGTTCCTTTTTTCACGAGATCTTCCTCGCTATGACTCGAACACGGGATCAAAGCTTGTGGGAGCCTCCTTGAAAGTTTAAGAGAACAATTCGCAAAGAGAGGATGAGTAGTGTTTTTCGGCCAACTTTTTGGCTAAACCTAAATGTCCTATTTATAGGGCCTTGAGGAAATAATTTTATTTAATAAAATATATTTTAATATCTATTATATTAAAATATGTATTTTATATTTATTTGAATCTCATTCAAATATCATAAAATTAATCTTTTATAATATACATTTAACCAATTTGAATCTCATTCAAATTTTATATGTATATATAGTTTTCAATATTAATGTATCTAATACATAAACTATTTTCTCTAATATTTAATGTATCAAATACAATAAATATATTTTTCTCTTCTACATTTAATATATAAATTATATTAAATATTAATTTGAATATTTCAATTTTTTCTTTCAACTATATTGATCATATTTTAGTGTTACTATGAGCTAGAAAGAGGACCTTATGGACCTCTACAAATTTATAAGCTCCAATGATCCAAAATTAATTAATTAAACTCTTTAATTAATTAACTTTCATTCATTAACTCTAGGTCACTCCACTATAGGCCTAGAGTTGCACTCTTATGCACTGTAGGATAAGTTGTGTCCATGAATATAACCATTACATGCAAGTCGATCCTTCACGAGTTGTTTTTTTTTTGCAACGAAAAAAAAAAAAAAAAATAACTCGTGAAGGATCTTTCACGAGTTGTTCGTAATTACAGTTGGGTCAAAAGTCCGTTTTACCCCTGTAATTACATCTTACACCTTAAGGACCACTGATTCTCTAATGAACAACCTGTTTATGATCCAACCATAAAACCAAGTCCCTCTCGGGCCAGTGAGAGGGTGGGGCCCCATTGTTCAAGTCCCGAATTCAGCACTTAAGGGAACTACTCATCTACTTTCCTTATATGGGAAGGAGTGAATTTCATCTTGTGAAACTTATGTTCTCAGCTCTCTGTTTGGTCACGTCCCCAAAATGGTAGGCTTACTGAATCGACTATAAAAGTCATTCTCACTCATACAAATCAAAGGACGAGCCCTCACAGGCAGGAGTTCATAGCTCACTCAGGATTAAGATCGAGTCACATATGATCATCCTGTGAAATATTAATCTTCTCAAATAACGGATTTATAAAGAGAAATTATATATTTCGTGGTCCAGTCTTATACAAACTCATTGTATAGGATACCCTCACTCACATGTCTCTACATGAATGATTTGGATCAAATCATTTGTAACAATTACAAAGTAGGTCGTATCAATAGTGTTACCAGGATAATGCACTCAATCTTATCCATATACTATAGACCCTTTAGGTTATTACTTGAACATGATCCTCCCGTATGTCAACTACATACTATTCAAGATTACACTAATAACCTTGGATTTTATACATATAATGAATATTATGAATTGTAATTAATAATAATAAAATAATTATTAATTAATTACGAGGCTTTAGGGCATAAATCTCAACAATCTCCCACTTGCATTAAAGCCGGTGATACATGTATCCTAGGGCATACTCTACACCCAACATGTTCTCCCACTTGACCTAGTGAAGATGAGACAAGTCTCATAATCCTAGACATTCTAGATGACCCTCAAACAGTTTAGCCTGGAGAGTCTTTTTATATAGATCAAAACGACTGTCAACTAAAAGTCATCATGTCCCTACCATGATGCTTTCGCTCTCAGCATGATACCTTATATATTGGTGGTTTCCCAATTCCTTAATTTTAGCCATTATACCACTACTTTATCTTAATAAAGTGTGAAGGCTTAATCATATCTGAAACGCCATTCAGATCAATAAGAGACTGTTTTAGCTATATACAAGTTCTTTTATTGCTTCATAAGCAAAAATATTAACATGAACATCAAGCTCTACCACCAAAGGTAAACATAGATTTCCATAAATCTTCGTCAAAACAAGTGCATCTAGTAAAGATCAAATCTTTAACCCCATACACAAAATTATAAATTCTCACTATCCAAAGATATTTTGAGAAAAAAATTTCAATTTTCCATGCAATGGTTATACCATTGGGTTAACTGATATTTGCTAACCAATTTTACTATCAAATGTTATGTCTCATGTGTACATTAGATTTTTTCTCCCACTCTAGGTGTATTCTAAAATTCAAAATTTTGGATAATTAACGGTAAGCCATAGGATGTATGAGTGTAATTTAAGCTCTAAACAATCCTAGAAGGAAACGGTCCCCGAGCTTTCCTACTGATTAAACAGCGCGCGGTCAACTCGAGTGGAGAATTTCATGCGCCTGCACGGGAACCGAAATTCCATGATGGTCACACTACTCAATCTCTGAATCTAATCCTAAAGGGTAGAGCCCAGGTAGGAGGCTCGTGAGCAAGTGTGTGAAATTCATGATAATGCAAACAATTTAAATTACGATAAATAAAACAAGTTAAATAAAACAATGCATAACAACGAAATAAATTAAATAATAAAAATGATGTGAGGGTGAAGTTCTAAACCTGAAGATAAAGGCCCCCGAATTAAATCGGATGCTAAAAATTAGCAAACGAACCAACTTGAGTGAGAATCTTTCGTGTGCCTATACAGAGGCAATTATATCTCCTTGAAGGTCGACATTACTCAATTCTCAATTCTAATCCTAAGAGGTAGAGCCCGGGTAGGAGGCTCGTGAACGTGTGTGAAATGCATGATAATGCAACCAATAAAGATTACGATAAATGAAACAAGTTAAATAAAACAATGCATAACAACGAAATAAAATGAATAATAAAAATGATGTGAGGGTAAAACTGTAAACATAAGGATAAAGGCCCCCAAATTAATTCGAAGGCTAAAGATTAGCAAACGAATTAATCTGAGCGAGAATTCTTCGTGCGCCTATACAAGGGCAATTATATCCCCTTGAAGGTCGACATTACTCGATTTTCAAATCTAATCCTAAAAGGTGGAGCCCGGGTAGGAGGCTCGTGAACGTGTGTGAAATGCATGCAGTGCAATAAACAGTAAATTGCGATAAATAAAGCAAGACAATTAGAACAACACATAATTAAATAACAAAAACAAACAAGGACCAAAAGGAAAATCGGATAAATGTAAGATAACATGCAATGACCTAGACCCACGAAAAAAGTCCCCAGTGGAGTAGTCATGCTGTCGCAACGTTTTGGCGACGCGGAGCGGCCGACAACCTTATATTAAACAAGGGTTTTTACAAAAAAAACAAAAATAAAACGGAGTCGCCACCAATCATTTTGGGTGCACCTAAAAAACGGTCCACGAAATCAAAAACAAGGTTCGGGGGTCGTTTGAGTGTAGGGAAGGTGTTTGCACCCTACAACATCCCGTTAAAAAAATGGTAGCCAAAATCATTTTTATCCTAATTATCCAGCTAAATTTCAAATGGTTCTTAATTTGAAAAATAAAATAAAATAAACAACAATTAAAATTAAAACAATGTCTCAACTAATTGTACCCTAACTTTAAAATAAAGTAGGGACTTGATTTGCGAGCGAGATTGTTAATTTTGTCATTAGTTGCCTTAATCCCATTTACTGGGATCGTACAACAAAAACAAGAATTTTGAAATCAATTAAAAAAATCATTTTGTTTCGAAATCAAAACAATTTTTGAAACTTAATTTAAAACTCAATTTTAAATCAACCTTTTGTTTTGAAATCAAAGCGATTTTGAAATTTAATTTAACTCAAATGAAAAATCAAATTATTTTTGTTTTGCAATCAAAATAACTTTGAAATTTAATTTAAAGCTCAATTTGAAAATCAAATTCTTTTTGTTTTGCAATCAAAATAACTTTGAAATTTGATTTAAACTCAATTTGAAAATCCAATGTAAGTTTAAGAAAGGGGTAATTTAGTAATTAGCGCATAATGACATTGTTTTTAAAAAAAAATAATAACAACAAATCCTCCAAATAGGGAAACCCTTATTTATCCCGGGATTAAAAAGAAGTTCAGCAACGTCCTCAAGGTGGGAGGAACAATCCTCCACCCATCTTGAGACTCCAAATAAAAACTAATTAAACGATCTAAGAAGTAAGAAAAATAAAAGTGCGCTTTGAGAATGAACGGGCATGCATCGAAATTGAGAGCAAAACAAGGAGATCAAATCAGGAAGTATATATGACATAAACAGGGGAATATAAATTCTCAAAACAGTGAGGGTATATATCATATAATCCAGGTATATATCCAATGTAACCAAGGAATACAACAACACATTACTCCGACATATACTCGGGTACACAACACAATTAACAAAACAATAACGATATCGATTTTAAACAGTAGGCAGATGCGATATAACCTAGGCATAGAAACAGACAAGCAGATTAAGGTATATATCGAACATGCAGGGGTACATATAGATTTAATTAACAGGGGTAGAATTGTAAACAACATTAAAAAAGAACATCAGCCTTGTTACCCCGAAAGAAAAGTCATCGTCGCCTGGTTCTCCTCTTCACGCAATGCTTCTATCATCAGAGCTCCGACCACCGCCGCGCGCCATCGTTTGGGTTCGAGAACGCCGCTGTTGGCCCGAGGCTACGCCGCCGTGCACCGCTGCCGTTAGGTTCAAAATTGAAGGTCGCCGCAGCTGCTGGTTTGTGAGGGAGATCTGCAGTTGCTGATCCGAGATCGGAGATCCGTTAGCTACCGAGGTTGATGGAGACTGTCGTCTGCGACTGTACGCCGCCTTCGGAGTTCGGAGCTCGAAATCGTCGTCTGGTTCGTGAAGGAGACCGCCATCGTCGTCTGGTTTGTGAAGGAGACCGTCGTCGGCGTCTGGTTCGTGAAGGAGATCGTCGTCGTATGGGTTTGAAGATGGAGCTCGCCGCACGGTTGAAGATGGAGCTCAGGTGCGATGGTGCGAATTCGTCGTCTGGAGCTCGGAGTGGTTCACCGCCGTGGGGTTTGCAGCTGCTGCCGGAGCTTGGTACGTGAAAAAGCTTGGTTCGTCCCAGCTCAAGTCCGGTCGCCTTCTGGTTTGCTTGGAGAAGACCCAAGCCTCGTGAAGTCGCGCCGTCGTCTGGGTCCGAGTTGCGCCGCCGGAGTAGTCTGCTTCAAGAAGGAGATCCACCGCAGTCGCCGCGGTTGCCGTCGTCGTCTTGCCGGACCGTTGCCGTGCGCGGTGGCTCTCCGCCGCGAGCTCGCCGTCGCGCGTGGTGATATGCCGCCGTTAAGTAGGGGAGATCATGAAGGCGATGATGAATAGTGAGGAAAGTGGGTGGGGAGAGAAATCATTTTTTTAATACATTTTTGGGATCCCACCCATTTTGTCTTTATCTCCCCCATTTCCCCAACTTTTTCTCCATTCTTTTTTACTTCTTTCTCTTTCTATATATAGCAAACTATTAGGTCAAAATTGTCCAACAAATTCTAAATAAATGAAACCCCAAACCGATACCCCAACTTGAAACCCTAAACTTTAAACTTTAAACTAAACCCTAAAATAAAAACGCTAAGCTGGAATCCCGAGACCGAGACACCAAACCCTAAAACAAGAAAACATAAACGAGAAACCCTAAACTGGAAGCCCTAAAATGAAACCTGGACGCCTGAACGATCTACCAATAGAAGCATTTTTTTAGTGGTTTTCTTGAAAACTTCAAAAATAACGGAAAAGCACGAGATTAAAGAAAACTCCAAAAATACTGAAAAAATGGTGAAAAACATAAAATGAGGTGAAAAACCCAAAATGATGATAAACAAGGCCGAACGAAATACGGTGTCAACACCAACTACGTTATTTCAACGTGAGGTATAAGTAGGAAGAGACTAAAATCTAACATTTTTTTAATTATTTATAGGATCTAAGAGAGAATAAAATCAGAGAAATTGAATTTGTTTATTAGAGATTTTGGATTAGAGGAGAGAGAAAATCATTGATTATTAGAGATTTTGGATCAGAGGAGAGAATAAAGAAATAGTAAATGAAGATTAGGGAAGAGAATGGAGGATTTTGTTGGAGAAAATCTTGTAAGAGAGAGATGAGTATGTTTTTTAAAGATAAAATTTTAAGAAGAGAGAAGTTGGGAGGGTAAAAAAGGAATCAAAAGTGAAGGAGAGAGAAAATGAAGAAAAAAAAGGGACACGAAACTCAATTTAAAAAAATGGGACATCCGTTAAAATAAGTTCCAAAAAATGGTCATTTACCATGAATTCCCTATATAGGGGTATTTCAACCATTTTGAAAACCTTCGAAAAAAGATGAGTTTTTTTTTTTAAAATGAATTATATTTCAACGATTTTGAAAACCTTTGAAAAAAGTTGATTTTTAAAAGTTGGTAAATTCGAATTAATGCAGGTGAACGAGGTTTCTTAGTTCTTTGATAAATATATGAGTCTTCCCTTTTACGAAGGTTTGAAAAAATCTTCGATAAAAAATATATATTTTTAATAGGATTTAAGAAAAATATATATTCTTAGAAGGTTTTTAGGACAAGATGTAGATATTTTTTAAATATTTTTGATAAAATACAATAATACTTACAAATGATCTTTGAAAAATATCTACCTTTATTAGAGGTTAGTGTAAACCTTCAATATATATTCTTCAGAACATTTTTTAAAGGTTTTTAAGGTGTTTTGAAAATTATATATCTTTAAACATGTATATTTTTCAAAGATTTTTTAAATACCTTGATAAAAAATCATATCTATTTTAAAGGTTTTTAATGCCTTTGAAAATTCCAACAAGAGTATAGCTCAATGACATGATTAATGGCTTAGTTACCATGAAATCCTAGGTTCAATCTTTCACCCTAACATGTTGTTAAAAAACAAAATGCATCTTTTTCGAAGGTTCAGAACAATACATTTTTAGAAGGTTTTTAATAACCTTCAATAAAAGGGTTGATATTTTTTAAAAGTTTTTTTAATACCTTCGATAAATGTATATTTTTTTCGAAAGTTTTTATAACTTTTACTAAACGGTAGATACTTTCGAATGAATTTTTAATACCTTCGATAAATGTATAATAACATTCAACTAAGAATAGATATTTTTCGAATGTATTTCGATAAATGTGATCTTTTTCGAAGGTTTTTTATAACCTTTGAATAAAAGATGGTCGAAATAGGTCAACTTTGTTGAAGTAGCTAGCGCAAATATGTTTATTTATTTTTAGCGTTGTGACGCTTGTTTTGGGTGTTGAGACGTTGTTCCCTCGAATTTTGGCTTGAATTTTACGTTCTCTTGACTTGGGACCTTAAATTTGTATCTTAATTAACTTATATTAGTTTTCATCCTAAACTGTCTAAATTATATGGTTTGCTCCAAAGGGTCTATATTGATAAAATAACCAAATATAAAAGTGAAAACAATTGTTTCAACCTCTAACTAGTATAAAATAAGTCTTATAAACAGCTCACAAGGTGTATTATCCATCCTCTACATCCAAGCCTATCAATCCCTCCCAAGGAAAATGTCTCTCTCACGCCACCCTCACTCTCCCTCTCCCTCTCTCTCTCAATTATGTCTAATCCAAAGAAGAAGAAGCTTTCCACCTCCATTTTCGCCCACACCTCCGGCTGCGGCCGCTGCAGCAAGTCCAAACTCTCCGATATCGTCCAACCCGATGCCAAGCCCTCCACTGCCTTCGCCGCTGCCAGCGGCCACCACCAAGAATCCTGACTCTCTTATTCCAGCTCAGGGCACCGGAACGACGAACTCTCTCTCTCCACCAGAATCCACAGCCCGGTAGTGATCGGTATCGGTGACAGCATCGCCATCGAGAGGGATTCCGACAACCCATATGAGGATTTTCGCCGCTCGATGTTTCAGATGATAATCGAGAAGAGGATTTACTCCAACAATGGCCTTCAAGAGCTTCTCAATTGCTTCCTCGATCTCAATTCTCCTTACCACCATGAAATCATCGTCAGAGCTTTCACTAATATTTGGAATGAAATTATATCCCACCGCCTTTGGATCAGCTCTAATAATAATACTGACCGGAACCGCCGTCCGCCGGCGAAGGTTGATGGATCGGAGAGATGGCACGTACGACAACCATCTGAGGGGCATTGAATTGCTCACATAAAGGTCGGAGGAGGGAACTGCATAGCAAGGACACAATGATCTTTTCATGTAGAGTTAGGTCAATGATTTAATGCTGGTTTCTCTCAAATGAAGATATTGAAATTGTTTGGATCAATCTTTTTCTTTATTCTATTTTCTTTTGGCTGTAAATTAAAGGTATACTATTATATATTATAGCTTTCCTTGTCACAACTCTAACAGTAGTAAAGAGATTAGTGAAACTCAAATTGAAGGAAACCTAACCTTTCTCTCTCATTGTTTCCTATGCAATGTTTTAAAATGTCAATGACGTATATTTCTTTAAAAGTTACGAAAATAAAGAAAATCATATTTTCAAATATTGTTTCTAAATAAGTAGTTTAGGTTTGTTTTGGCGTTTCTAAACTTTTTATGCATGTTGGATCGGTCAAATTACCTAGTTTTGGTCTCCAAATTTTGAGCCTTTAGTTTGAATTTGGACTTTATGTAATTTGGTTGATTCCCACAATGTTCCTGAGAAATTTCTGATATAAAAAATAGAGCAATATTAATGAAAATGGCTAAAAACTAAGTCTGATGGGATAACCATTTCGGTTTTAGTTTTCTATTTTTGAAATTTAGGCTTGTTTTCTCTTAATTCATTTACTATGGTTACATTTTACTTATAGTTTTTTAGGGTCCGTTTGATAACGTTCTTGTTTCCTGTTTCTTGTTCCCGTTTCTCATTTTTTAAGAAACAGACTTGTTTGATAACTATTCTCATTTCCTGTTTTCAAATTTTGAGGAACGTTTCTAAAAAATGACCAAAATTTGAGAAACTACAAAAAAGTGTTTCTCTTTGCTCTGTTTTTTTTTATATTATTTCGTTCCCATTATGATACAATACATGATGCTGGTTTGTTGGTCATAGTGGAACTCAATTACTCTTCTTTATTCTTGGTCGTGGCTTCGAAATTGGGATAGAACACTTTTTGTTTATATATTTTTGTGCTGCCAGACTTTTTTATTTTTTATATTTTAGTTATTATTTTTGCTGTATTTTGTTTATATATTATTTTCACTTTGAATTTTAAATTTTTTAATATATATATTTATATATTATTTAAATTTTGAATTTCATAATATATTTTTATATATTTTTTTTAGTTTTTTTTTTTTTTTTTTTTTGTAAGTACACTTGAACCCGTTAGAATTTTGTTCATTAAAACGTGCATTGTTCCACTTTAATATTTTACAATCACGACATTTATAGAACTATATAATTGAGTTGGATCAAAGTCGACATCATTTAAGGCGGATTGATTTCAGTAAGAAATTAAATTGCAGACTAAATTTGGACAACATTTAAAGGATAAAAATAATTTTATTAGTATTGTTAATTTTGCATCAGGACTTACTTGTATTACATAATGTAGATTTTTTTTTTTATATATATATATATAACGGTTATCAAACAAGTTTCTGTTTCTGTTTCTTTTTTTCAAGAAACGAGAAACAAGAGTAGTTATCAAACATGTTCCTGTTTCTAATTCTCAAAAAAACAAGAAACAAGAAACAAGGAATCAGGAACAAGAAACAAGAAACAGGAAACGAGAACGTTATCAAACGGGCCCTTAGTTTTCTGTTTTTGAAATTTAGACTTGTTTTCTTTTAATTCCTTTACTATGGGTTATACTTTACTTAGAGAATTTTTTTAATTCTTTAGCCAATTTTCAAAATTAAAAGCTACTTTTTAAAGCTATTTTTTTTAGTTTTCAAAATTGACTTGATTTTTGAAAATATTGGTTAGAAACTAGATAACAAAACAAAGAAAGCTAGATGTGGAAATAGTGTTTATAGGCTTAATTTTTAAAAACCAAAAACTAAAAATCAAATGTTTATCAACCGTAGCCTAAGATCTTCAAAATCATGGCTCCATTTGTAGCATGCATATACTTGTATTCTCTCGCTATCTCTCCGACATTTTTAATTTCTCCCTTAATTTTTCGAATTTCTCAATTACTTGTCTTTTTATAATAACAATAATTTTGTTGAACTATCAATATACTGTTTTTCATCGTTTCCTCAATTTCCTAAGATGTGGTGGTAACAAAGGAAACCTGGAGAAAAAAATTCCCAAGATGCGATGTTAACAAAGAAAACCTGACGAAAAATGTTCTTGCGTAAATGGAAGAAAAAGAAACGCATAGAGGAAGCCATAGGGTTTTCAGAAGCAGAAATGACGTTAGATGGAAATATAGAGACCTTGAGAAAGTGATTGGTCGACGACCCCTTCTATAACCGCTTCTATCGTTGGAGGCTGAGGGGGGACGAAATGGAGCGTAGGTGGTTGAGCGGAGATGAAAATTGAAGAAAATCGAACGAATATGATAGTTTTAAAAAAAAAGGGTGTTTGGGAAAGATTGAGATCGATTTTAGATAGCGTATGACCCGTTTGATAACGTTTCCGTTTTTTGTTTCTTGTTCCCTGATTTTTTAGAACTAGAAACAGGAACATGTTTGAAAACTACCCAGAGGTTTCTTATTTCTTGAAAAAAAAAAACAGAAACAGAAACTTGTTTGATAACGTTTCTAGTTTGTTTCTTGTTTCTTGAAAAAAAAAATAAACAAAATAGATTGATAATTATTTTTTTTTAATAGTTTCTTTTCTTTATGTTTCTTTCTTTTTTATAGTTTAAATATAATTTAGTATACATAATATAAAAAAGATATAACATGCATTAAAATATATATACAAAAAAACTATCCAAAGTTTACATAATTGAATTCAAATAAGTCTCGATGCAAAATTAAAAACAACCATAAAATTGTATTTATACTTCAAATGTTACCCAAATTTGATTTGGTATATGTTTTTGTGTGTTAACCGGGTAAGGATACATTTGTTTAAGAATAGGGAATTGGGTCTTCTACACACCAAAACAACATTAATAACATTTTGGAGTGAGAAATGTCGGTAGTTAAACATTTATGGATGATGTCTCTTTTCTCTAAAATCTCGAAGTCATTGTCAATTTGTCATTATTTGTTATGAACCGTGTTTTAAATTTTCGTCGACGTGTATACATCTTCATCGACATTTTCATGTGTCAATGAACTTAATATCGACATTTCAAATATATTTTAGATAAATTGACGTTATATAACTAAAATATAATTATTGTGAATCTAATATTTAATAGTAAGAAAATTAAACTTATTTAAAAACCGTGAAATGCTTATTTGCAAAGTTTGAAATGTGGATGTTGATGGAAATATTAATGTCTAAATTTTATGAAAATGTTGATAAAAAATATGGATAAAATGTCGATGTGGATAGATATTTATGAAAAAAAAATATATATATACTTAAATTAATAAATAAACATTTTAACGTAGATAGATAAGATAAAAGACTTATTATTAATATTAGGTTCACATTAATATTAATATATTCTCAAACAAAACAAAAATAAAAAGTGGAAAAATTTAAAATTAAAATAATATATACAAAAATACTGCAAAATTAAGAGGAATAAAAGATAAAAAAAACAAAAATGCTACTTCTTGAATGTAAAGGATTTATGCAAATCTCTTACCAACAAACCAACCACACTTTTTTTTTTTTTTGTTTAAATAGGAACTGAAGTTTATAAATGGGAATGAAACAGAAGAAACAACTTTTTGGTGTTTCTCAAATTTTGCAATTTTTTAGAAACGTTTTTCAAAATTTAGAAACAAGAAACGGGAATAGTTATCAAACAAGTCTGTTTCTTAAAAAATGAGAAACAGAAAATGAGAACGTTATCAAACGGGCCCGTAATTTTCTTGAGAAGATTGAGGATTTTCAATTGATTCATTAAATGGTATAGTAGGTAATTATACTTTCGATTAAAAAAAAAATCATCCAGGTGGTTTAATTAGTGTTTTTTAAATATTAATATTGTTTATTTTAAATTGCAAAGTTAGGGTTACTCATTTTGGGATGTATATATTCCAAGATAGTCATATTTAAATTTACCATCATGTCATCATAGGTCTAATAACGATTATATATGCACAATAGAAACTATCTAGTGCATCGTTTTTATCATTGGTTTCAGGTATATACACACAAATTCCACATGTTATACTTACTTATATGTAGTTATAAGTGTAAGCTTTCACAAGCCTCTATACACATTTTAGTTGTTGATAAACATTATTAGACACGAAAATTAATTTGAATTAATGATAGACTACGCTTTAATTTAAAATAATTTTACATATTTCAACTTATTACTGTTTGTTAAATTTATTTGTTTCATATCTATCCTCTTTAATAGGCTCCATTTTTCTACTCCATCTACTAGTGGCATTTTCGTCTCTTTCCGGAATGAAGGTTCTATTAAAACTATATTTAGACATTTTTACAAAATTTATTGCATTTAAATTTTTTTCGAATATTATGGACAATGTCATGATGGAGCGTATAACGCAGCAGAAGCGATTTTGGATCGTTGATATTCTAATTTTATCAATTTAACAAACTAGAAACATGCTCAAACAACGTAAATAAGAAAAATTAGAATACATACCCTTGTAGTTCTAATTTCTTCAAGTTCCGCCGCTCGTTCCTCGTCACGAACTCTTCGGGCCTCTTCTCACAAACGCTTCGAGCCTCTTCTCACGAACGCCTTGAGGAGCACCTTCGATAGTTCCGCTATCCTCGACGCCCCGAGCAACGAAGTTGTGGGACTCCGTTACAAGAAAAAAGAAAGTAAAAGAAAGCTAATGGAGAAGAAAGATCTCTAGGACTTCCAAAAGAACTCAGAATGTAAAAGCTCATTCTAATGAGTTTTTAAAACTCAGAACTTATGAATCGGATGTAAGTTTTGTTAAACTTTTTTAACAAAAACTTATACCCCATTTCCCACTTCATTTTATATATATATAAACTTATACATGTGTCTTACATGCACAATGCAGGTAAGATATATATATATATATATATATATATATATATATATATATATATATATATATATATATATTATTTTAAAAAATAATTATTAATTAATTTTAAATAATAATAAATATTTTATTAATTAAACTTTTTAATCAATAAAAAATATATATATTTTAATTAATTAAACTTTTTAATTAATTAATGTTATTTAATTCAATATCAAATATTAATTAAATAATATGGCTAAACTCGGTTTTCCGAAAACCGATTTTTTGCACATAAATCCTATTTATGTTTTAGACCATTCTCATATTTAAATCATATCTAACGATGTTCAACATTCTTCCGTAAATCGAATTTGAACAATTCAAATTCTTTTTCCTTTTCTCTTATATTGTTGCACGACGTTATCCAAGCTAGCCAGGAGAACCTAAAGGACCTACAGATCATGAGTTCCAACGATACGAGATTATCCGGTCAAAACTCTTTTAACTGAACTAATCAACATTCGTTAACCCCCGGAGACTCCACTATAGTCTGAGGGCTGCACTCTCCTCACTGTAGATATATTATGTCCTCTTGATATAACCATCATGGGCGAGTCGATCATTCACAGGTCGTTCGTAATCACAGCGGGTCATTTAAACCGTTTAACCCCTGCATTACTTCTTGTTCCTTAAGTACCACTGACACCTCTAATGAACAATTAATCTGTGGTCCAACCAACAGATCAGGTGCCTCTCTTGCCAATGAAAGGGTGGGCGCCCATTGTTCAAGCAATGTAGTCAACTATTAAGGGAAAAACCTATCTACTAACCCCGAAGAGCGGGTTAGGAGTGAGTTCCATCTTGCTGTACTATGTCCCCAGCCACCTATTCGAGTTTATCCCCAAGATGGTAGGCTTATTGAGTCGGCGATCTGGCCACTCTCACCCGTGCAAGTCAAAGGATACTCTCGAATAAATAGGAGTTCATAGCGAGCTCAGGATTAAGATCGAGTTACCTAGGCCATAATATGAAAAAGTCGGTCTCTCAGTAAACGGTGTTATAAAGAGAGAGCGACTTCTTTTCGCGGTTCATTCTTATGCAAACTCATTGCATAGGACACCCTCGCTCCTCACATCTCCATGTGAAACGATTCGGATCACATCGTTTTGTACTATACAAAGAGAGCCGCATCTAATAGTGTTACCAGGATAAGGTACCCAGCCTTATCCATATACTATAGACCGGTTTGACTATCTACTTCAGCCTGATCCACAATCATGTCATACATGAAGCTCAAGTACTCATGAATCGCCATGGGTGTTGGTCATTGATATAGGTTATTCTAAACATGTTTCACTTTATTCCAGTAAACTCTTTTACTTAATAAAACTTAATAACTATTTATTACTAAATAGAGTATTTACAAACACAACCGTTTACAAACCACGAGTTTTAGGACATAAAACCCAACATGTCATCTTAGGGTTTGAATGTTTGCATAATATTCGTAATAGAAGGAAGGGGAGATTAGGTTGGGCAACTCTCAACCTCGATATGAGTAAAGCTTATGACCGGGTGGAAAGATTATTCTTAGAAAAGTTTATGAAGTCCATCGGGTTGGGGATTAGTTTTGTTGACTTGATTATGAGATGTATTACATCTTCCTTTTTCACATTCTTGATTAATAGAAGGAGAACAGGTCATGTTGTATCAAATCGAGGCCTTCGCCAAGGGGATCCCTTGTCCCCCTATATGTTTCTCCTATGTGCGGAGGGGTTGTCTCGTCTACGTAATAATGCAGAATCAAGGAGAATTTCGGGGCCTAAGGATATCTAGAAACAACCCTTCTCTATCACATTTATTTTTTTGTTGATGACAACCTACTCTTTTTCAGGGCCACTACTTCAGATGCAAACACAATTGACTCCCTATTATCCATGTATTCTGGTATGACATGACAATAAATCAACTATACAAAATCAACTATTGTATTTAGCCTGAATACTGAAGAGGGGCAAAAGCGGGAGATCCGCGGGCGAGTCTGCAGGTGAAACTAGTGAACTCTCATGATAAATACCTTGGCCTCCCAGTTTCTTTTTCCAGAGATAAGATTCGGGAATTCCAATATATTAAGGACCGCATGTGGTTGTTCCTTAATAAATGGCAATCCTCTTCCTTCTCCTATGGAGGGAAGGGGATCTTAATTAAGGTTATCTTGCAAGCTATATCAAGCTATATGATGAGTTGCTTCAGACTTCCCAAAGGCCTAGTAAAAGAGTGCAACAAGATAATTGCTAGATTTTGGTGGGTGGAAGATACAAACTGCAAGAAGATGCATTGGGTGAAATGGAGGAAGGTATGTGGATCAAAGTTTAGAGGTGGGCTGGGATTTCGTCATTTAGAGCACTTCAATCAAGCCCTCATTGAAAAACAGGGGTGGAGGATATTGAATCAACCAGCATCATTACTATCCTGAATTCTTAAAAGTAAATACTTCCCCCAGGAGAGCTTCCTCACTGCCAAGCCGAAAGGTGGGGACTCCATGGTGTGGAAAAGCCTTTGTTGTGGGAAGGAGCTTCTGCAGAAGGGATTAAGATGGAGAATTGGCAACGGACTATCCGTGTCAGTTAATGAGGATCGATGGATCCCAAGACCAACAACGTTCAAGGCCATTGTCCCTATACCAATTCAAAGGGGAGATAAGGTGAGTGATTTAATGCTGCAATCAGGGGATGGAATGAGGCCTTAATTCGAGATATTTGCTTGAAGGAAGATGCATATGCAATACTTGAAATTCTAAGTGGGTACAAGGTGATAAGGGCGGAGAAGGAAAATAACCAAAGCTCGGATGGTAAGGAAATGGAGGATTGGTGGAAGCTATTATGGAAAGCCAACATTCCCAACAAAATAAAACTATTTACTTGGCGGGCTTTCCATGATTATCTTCCTACCATGAGGAAATTAGCTTCAAGGGGAATTGATGTGCCTAGTTATTGCTCGAGATGTAAGAAGATTGATGAAACGACAATCCATGCCATTTGGGGATGCAAGAAGGTGAAGGAAAGATGGAATGACACTCCATTTGTGACAAAAGTTATCCCCAAACACATTCACGCTTTCTCTGATTGGATTTGGTAGTTCAAACAAAGCCTCTCACTTGAAGCGATGGAATATTTGTTAACTTTCTGTTGGTGCTTATGGAATAGGCGTAACAAAGAAATTCGGGGTGAGTCTTTCGCAAAGGAGGGGGGATTGTCTGATTGGGAATGGGTTAAAGGGTATAATTACAATGGTCACCGCTCCCCCCCCCCCCCCCCCCCCCCCCGACGGATCAAAGTTCAGGCTCTCCGGAAGGAACAACAAAATGGAAACCTTCAATTCAGAAAAATTTAAAGCACAATACATATGCAGCAATCAGAGCCCAACAAAAGAGAAGTGGGATGGGAGCAATTGTAAGAAATTCAAGGGAGAAGTCATGCTAACCTGTACGAAATTGATCCCAAAAATTTATGAGATTGATGTTGTTGAAGCCATAGTTGTTCGAGATTGTCTTGTGGTGGCAAGAGAAGCAGGTCTTCGCAGATTGGAGGTTGAATCTGATTCCCAAAGATTGATCAATTTGTTGAACAAGGGCACTGAAGATGAATCGTGTGTGGGTGCCCTAGCTATGGAAATCAATGATCTTGCTCTCTCCTTTGAACTTTGCATGTTCAGTTTCTGCACAAGAGGGAGGAATTCCTTGGCCCATGCCCTGGCGAAATTGGTCGTCGATGAAGTTGTTGAAGGTGTTTGGATGGAGCAAGTTCCATCTGTCGTTGAAGCCCTGTACGAAGACGAGATGACCTCTGTGGTCAGTTCCATGTAACTTCGTTTTGTTTTTTTGGTTTCGTTGCTTTAGTTAAAAAAAAAAAAATCGAATTGCACTATTTAAAATTAGTTATGTTACTTGTTGGCCCTCGCATTTATCATGGTGGGTATTTAGGTGGTGCACAATTAGGTCCGAAAAATTGGGGGTTAACAATGGTAATAGCCATATTTAATAGTGTGTACACCAAAGTTTTGATAAATGACAAAAGTATTTTTTTTCTTTTTTAAGAAATGGCCAAAGTTGCTATATAGTGCAAATAGAGCCATTAATTCACATATAAGTAGAGTATTGAATTTCTCCAATGTGACCAAAATACCCAAAACATAATATATATATATAGTAGGTTAAAAAATCAAAATGTGTTACATATTTGTCATTTTTTCTCTCGCGATTAGAATTATTAAATTAAAGATTTTAGACCTGTTTGCAGAATAAAGTCTCGCGTATATGTTAAAGTAAATATTTAACTATTTAAATTTATTTTTAACTTAAAAGGTTAATATGATGTTAATATGAATATAGTTCAACTCACATAATGTATATGAATTAATGTTTGAGAGGACAGATGTTCGAATCTTCCAACCCGTATATTGTTAAATGTTATATATATATATTTAAAAGAGGTTTGAATTATTTAGTAGGGATGCTATATATATATATATATATAGTAGAACTTCTATAAATTAATACTTGATAAATTAATAACCTCTCTAAATTAATAATTTTGCTCGGTCCCGACTTAGGTCCAAGGTCTAAATTAATTATTTCGATAAATTAATAAGATAAGAATTTTCCGAAATACCTGTATATAAATTTATGGTCCCTTCAATATTATAAATTCATAATTCTATCAAATTTGTATAAATATAACTAGGACAACTTAATAAAATATGATTCTGTTGTTGTTTGCTTCTTCTTAAAATTTAAATCTAGTTGTATTTGATCTCTAACTTTCCTTACTGCATCCAAAATCTCCCGTGATGCATTCTCATACGGCACCAAAAAATTGCGAAGAGTTGTTGCCGCTATGGGTGCTTCCTTCCGCGTAATTGGTTGCAAATGCATTGTATCATCTTATGTTTCATTCTCAATAGGATTTTAAAAAACACTAGCTACAATTTCTTCTAAACATTGGACCTCTAAACATGTATCATTTTCACTTGAGTAATCCAATAGGTGATTGAGATCCATTTTGTTGTGGTACCCAAGGCCATTAATCATCGTAGCAAGTTCATGAATGTCTTCTGTAGACACCGTATTTTGTCCGGTTTGAGTTTGTTTTCTTTAGAGGCTTCATTTTGTTGATTTGGGGTTTGCTTTAAAAAATAAATTTAGGATGAGACATGTGTTGTTAATTAATGTTAATTCAAATATTATCACTAATGATAGCATAGCTTAACTGACATGATGTAAGGACTAGTGACCAAAAGATCATAGGTTTGATCCCACCCCTACATATTTTAAAAGATTTAAATGTTACCTTTTTAAATTTCATTTCACTTCCTTTTATTTTATCATTTTTTTTATGATTTATTTTATTTGTTTTATTTGGCATAACTTTTGTTTTTTTATTTGTTTGGTTACCTTTACATTATTTGTTTTAGTTTTTATTTATTTTCTTTATTTTCTTTTCTTTTTTCATTTTTATTTACTTATTTTTTTCTCTCTCTTTCTTCATTCAACTCCCCTCCCCATTCTCCATTAACTATCACTCCCCTCTTAACTAGTTCAATAAGTTCAAAATGTGGAGTTGAGAGGGGAATAATTTCATCATTTTTTAGTTCTTCATTTTAGTATAAATATGCCATAGGGGAAAGTCTTTGGGGAAGACAATTGAGAGAGATACATCGAGAATTACACAGAGAAAATTAAATTTTAGAGTTATAGGAAAGTCCAAACTTATTTTTACAAGTGTTCATTCTAAACATCACTTTCTCTCTCCTCTTTCTCTCAACCTTCATCTTCGGTCACCTCCCTCACCGACGACGAACGACGACAATAGATCCGATGAGCCTCCGCGATTTTGATGACACTTACGGCAGCAATTCCCCCCTCTTACTTTTGGCTTCTTCGTGTAGGTAAGCGAGAGTAATATATTTGTTTGTTTGTTACCAAATTGTCCTTGATTTTTGTTTGAATTGCAAAATTGTCATCATTTTGTTTATATGTTTAAAGTTGTGCATTGTTTCATCTTTGTCTATTTTGATAAGCATAAATTTGATAAACATTGTTATGGGTGAAATCAGCCTAGGTCCACGGTGAACTCAGACCCCGGGGCCAGCACTTCCATCTCGGCCCTCAGCTCAATCGACCCCCAGCTCGGCCCTCGGCTCAGCTGACCTTCTATTCGATCATACGCCACCTGCTAGGCATACGGCGTTTCCTGATACACGTCACCTCATAGGCGTATGACGTCTCCTGGCACACGCCAACTCTAAGAAATACATGAAAATTCTCACAAAATGGATTTGTTTCTTTAAAATAACCCCATGACATAATATTGAAAGGTTGCCCTTTAAATATTATTGATAAATGACCTTGAGCCACTCACAAGTATTCATCCATATTTATTATTGAACATGAATTAATCAAAGTGAGACAATTGAAACAAAAATTCAAAAACAATTTTTTTTTTACCAAAGATAATAGGATAATTTTAAAATAAAATGTGGTAACCGTTTTTAAAACAAGTGTTGTAGGGTTGCTAACACCTTGCCTAGACTCAATCGACTCCCGAACCTGATTTCTGGTTTTATACATTAACCTTGTTCTTTTAAAACGGGTGACCAATCACACCCTAAAATGATTGGTGACGACTCCAAACCTCTCTCCTCGAAAGAGACCCCAGGGAAGGACGTCGGCCGCTTCGCGTCGCGATGACGTTGCAACACCTTCTTCAATAGTTCCTTCATTTAAATCCATTGAGGCTACTTCATACCGCGAACAAAAGTTACAGTGTCGAAAAACAATTTGCTATCGTCTCTTGTTGAACATTTATCGTTCAAGCTGACTCAGCAAGATTGATGACATCTAAAACATCAATATTTTCTAGATCAGATTATCCCAACTCATTTACCTCTATTATCATACGGTAAAATCTCTTGCGGTAGTGCATCTTGAAAGTTTCAATAAGAAAGGCAGAAAAATAAAAAGACAATAGTTTCAAATTATCTTTGATTCTTATCACTTTGTCGTCTTTGGATTCCAAATACCTGGGATTTTACATGGTATCAGAGTAGTGACTCATCACTGTTTTTTTTTTTTTTTTTTAACGATTTTTAGTCTCCCACCTCACGTTTTTTGGTGTTTTTTTTTCTCTCGGTCTCTCTTTGCTTCAAATTTCTTTTATCTTAGTTTCCATAGTGTCAAGCGCTGACGCAAATAATTCTCAATCAATAAAGTTTGATGCGTACTATATCCATCATTTTGACAGTCCATCCACGATTTTTGTTATGCCCCATCTCACTGGTGATAATTATATGGTTCATGGAGTCCATCCATCTCCATGGCGCTTCGAGCTAAGAGCAAGTATGGGTTTGTTCATGAATCCTTTTTGAAGCCCAAGAAAACGGAGGATATCGCAAATTAAAAATGTTGTAACGATCTTGTTAGTAGTTGGATTCTCAACTCGGTTTCCCCAGATATTCGGTCGAGCATTCTATATGTCGATACTGTAATCCAAATTTGGACACACCTCAAGGATCGCTTCTCCCAATCGAATGCACCAAAGATATATCAACTAAAACATTCTATTTCGATTTTGCAGCAGAAAGGTATGACTGTTTCTTTATGTTTCACACAACTCAAATCTCTTTGGGATTAATTAGGCAGCATCACCTCAACTCCTGCATGTGTATGTGACAATGTAAAAAGTATCCTTGAACAAAAAATTCAAGATTGTGCCATGGAATTTTTGCAAGGACTCCATGATAGTTTTTCAACGGTCTGGAGTCAAATTCTCTTAATGGATCATTTTGTTGAGATTTATGCCCTAAAGCCTCGCAATTAATTAATAATTATTTTAATATTATTATTTGCATTTTATAATATTCATTATATATAAAAATTCAAGGTTATTAGTGTAATCTCGAACAATATGTAGTTGACATACAAGTGGATCATGTTTAAGAAATAAACTTAAATAGTCTATAGTATATGGATAAGGTTGGGTGTCTTATCTAGGTAACACTATGGATACGACCCACTTTGTAATTGTTATAGTATATCCAAATCATTCATAGAAATAAACTCAAATAGTTTATAGTATATCCAAATCATTCATGAAGAGACATGTGAGTGGGGGTATCCTATACAAAGAGTGTGTATAAGACTGGATCACGAAATATATAATCTCTCTTTATAAATCTGTTATTTGAGAAGATTAATATTTCATAGGATGATCATATATATGTGACTCGATCTAAATCCTGAGTGAGTTATGAACTCTTGTCTGTGAAGGCTCGTCCTTTGATTTGTATGGGTGAGAATGACTCTTATAACCGATTCAATAAACCTACCATTTTGGGGACTTGACAAAACAAGGAGCTGGGAACATAAGTTTCACAAGATGGAATTCACTACTTCTCATATAGGGAAAGTAGATGAGTAGTTCCCTTAAGTGCTGATTTTGAGACTTGAACAATGGGTCTTCACCGTCTCAATGACCCGAGAGGGACTTGGTTTATGGTTAAATCATAAGCAGGTTGTTCATTAGAGAATTAGTGGTACTTAAGGTATTGATGGAGCGTTTTACGCTGCGGAAGCGATTTTGGATCGTTGAAACTCTAATTTCATCAATTTAACAAATAGAAAACATGCTCAAACAACGGAATTAAGAAAAATTAGAAAACATACCCTTGAAGTTCTAATTTTCTTCGTGTTCCGCCGGTCGTTCCTCGTCACGAACACCCCGAGGACCACCCCAGGTAGTCCCCTATCCTCGGCGCCGTGCAACGGAGTTGTGGGACTCCGATTAGAAGAGAAAAAGAAAAGAAATGATGAAGAAAAGAAGAAAGGAGTTGGAGAAGGGGACTTGAAGTTCTTCAACATACGAATGAAAAAAAAAACAAAACATCAAAATGTTCAAAAAAAAATTTCTCAAAACATAAACCCAAAGAGCACTTCAGCCATTAACTATATATATAAAAATTATATATATATATATATATATATATTAATTAAACTTTTTAATTAATTAATATTATTTAATTCAATATCAAATATTAATTAAATAATATGGCTAAACCCGATTTTCCGAAAATCGATGTTTTTGCACATGAATCCTATTCATGTTTTAGACCATTCCCTTATTTAAATCATGTTTAAATATGTTTATCATTCTTCCAAAAACCAATTTTGAACAATTCAAATTCTTTTTTCTTTTTCCTTTTCTCTTATATTGTTGCACGACGTTATCCGAGCTTGCTAGGAGAACCTAAAGAACCTACATATCATGAGCTCCAACGATACGAGATTCTCCGGTCCAAACTCTTTTAACCGAACTAATCAACATTCGTTAACCCCCGGAGACTCCACTATAGTCCGACGGCTGCACTCTCCTCACTGTAGATATATTATGCCCTCCGATATAACCGTCATGGGCAAGTCGACCCTTCACAGGTTGTTCGTAATCACAGCTGAGTCAGTTTAAACCGTTTAACCCCTGCATTACATCTTGTTCCTTAAGTACAACTGACACCTCTAATGAACAATAGATCTGTGGCCAAACCAACAGATCAATTAACCCTCTCATCTTATGAGAGTGTGAGCGCTCATTGTTCAAGCCCCGGAGTAAGCTATTAAGGGAACAACCTATCTACTATCCCTGAAGAGCGGGTTAGGAGTGAACTTCAATCTTGTTGTACTATGTCCTCAGCTACCTATTCGACTTTATCCCCAATATGGTAGACTTATTGAGTCGGCGCTAATGGGCCACTCTCACCCGTGCAAGTCAAATGATACTTTCGAATAAACAGGAGTTCATAGCGAGCTGAGGATTAAGATCGAGTTACCTAGGCCATCATATGAAAATGTCGGTCTCATCAGTAAACGATGTTATAAAGAGAGAGCGACATATTTTGCGGTTCAGTCTTATGCAAACTCTTTGGACAGGACGCCCTGACTTGCACATCTCCATGTGAAACGATTCGGATCACATCGTTTTGTACAATACAGAGTGAGTCGCATCCAATAGTGTTACCAAGATAAGGTACCCAGCCTTATCCGTATACTATAGACCGTTTTGACTGATTGCTTGAGCCTGATCCACAATCATGTCATACGTGAGGCTCAAGTACTCATATTCAGCCATGGGTGTTGGTCATTGGTATAGGTTAACCTAAACACGTTTCACTTTATTCCAATAAACTCTTTTACTGAATAAAACTAATAACTCTTTATTCTAAATAGAATATTTACAAACTTAACAGTTTACAAACCACGAGTTTTAGAACATAAAACCAAACAAACTCCCACTTGGACTTAAACATCCGTGGTGTACATGTTAGGTGGATAAAAACTAATATATCATATATCATGAAGTTTTCTCCCACTATCCTCTTCAGCAACTCGGAGCCCTAGACCCTTCTAGGTGTCTCTCAAACACTTTAGCCATGAGAGACTTAGTAAACAAATCAGCATGAAGTGCTGCGAGGCATTGTATGTGACCATCACATCTCCTCATAGCACTAACTGCGAGCTCAACTTATAAACTTTTTGCTGCTTCACAAGCTGCAACAAGATTTAGCTACCATCGAGGAATCAACAATACAACTCTTGTATTCTACTCCTCGTTTGCACTGGGACAAACTTTAACCAGAATCCAATGATCAAAATCAATTGGACTTGCACTACTGACAGCTCCCATTGCATAGCACATATCGGGTCATACATCTAGAAAAATGTATCTAACCTCCAATATGTAAATGCACTTGGGTGCGTCTCATATCCTCAACACTTGAGGTGTCTCTGGAAACCATTTCCATAGACCATCGAATATTGACAACAACTTGTCAATAAAAGATTTTAGAGACAACACTAGCGATTTGTTCTTACAACTCAGATCAACCTGAATCCTTAGAACAAACTAAGCCTACCTTCAGATCAACTATTTGGGAGTGGGTCTCTAGTTTATGCTTATTGTTAGAAGTGAATCCTACATGATTCTTAATGATTAGGACATCAATTAAGGAAACAGATCAAGAAAACTACGACTTTGATTAAACCCTTGTCAAACAAGGTGTATCAAACGTTTATTCAAACTGATGTTCAAAACCATAAGATTTGATCACCATATAGAACCTTACAATTCAGGATAAAGATGCTTATTCCAATTCATAAATGAATCGAGAATAGGCTCGCAAACCATTTGCTCTTTGTCTTCGAATTATGAATCTTTCTGATTGATACTTATAGATACTCATATTAAGATAGCTAGTCTTGACATCCATTTGCCTTATTCTATCAAAATAGAACATGAGAATGGATAAGAGTTATCTATTAACTTACGTCTGGTAACAAGAGAAAGTGAGTATACACAATAAACCCTTTCTCTTCGGGACAGTCCCTTTACCAGAAAGTCAAGCCCAAAAGGTTTTCACCTTAGAGGCTTGGTCTCAATACCACTCAAAGATTCATGGTTTTGAGCCACTTGGCCTTGTCAACGAATCCTCAATGTCATCATCGAATATGACAACTTCGAGTTCAAGGCAAGGCTATACAGCGGATTGGGTTGTCTCACATACCTCCCACTGCATTCAGGGTTTCTCAACGGTTGAGAAGCTCCAGTTTGATCAACAACCATTATTGAATAAAAACAGCTTTCTTATTACACTGTAAATCTTAACCTTTTAGTTATTTTCGAGTTTAATAGAACACCACAATATACATCTTTTGCGAAAAGAACGGTTCTTTATATACAACAAAAGATAACATATACAAGTGTTCAGTTCAAACAAGAAATATAGACAATAATTACATCAGATGATATTAAGTCTATACAACAACTATTACAAGCTCCCACTGGTTTAGTTGTGACGATGTCTTCACAAGTCATCTCACGGCCAGCTGCTATCAGGAACTAGTTTCCTGAAAAGAAGAATAAACATGATTAGTGTAATATGACAATCATATACCACTAAACTGTCACGACAATCAATAAATCTCACTTACCTTGTCGTTCCTTCTCAGCTTTCTTCTGCGCAAGGTATTTGGGGCAGTTTCGCTTCCAATGCCCTTCTTCACCACAATGAAAACACTTTCCACTGTGAGAAGATTTGACCTTGCCAACAGTAGGGGCTTTGCCTTTTCTCCTGTTACTCTTCTTCTTTTGAATAATCTTATTACTCACAGAAGTCAATTCAGGCTTACTCCTTGACCCAGACCCCTCATGAAATTTCTTTGAAGAGACAACATTTGCCTCTTTCTCCTTTCCTTTTGAGGTGTGCAGAGACTGGTAAGTCTGAAGCTCGTTCAGGAGAGAAGTCAAGTTGTATTCAATCCTATTCATCACCATATTGGTTCTGAAATGTAGGAAGCTCTTCAGAAGAGATTCCAAGATGAAAAAACTGACTTGACTTTTCTCGTCGATGGAAGCTTCGTTTACTTCCGCCGTATTAAAGTGGACCATCATGTTAAGGACATGTTCCCTAACAGAGGTACGCTCCACCATACGGGAGTTATAAACGAACTTGAGGGCCTCATGTCGAAGAGATGAGGACGGCTACCCAAACATCCCTTGTAATGAAAGCATGATTTCCTTAGCGGAAACTATCTCCTCGTGCTTCTTGCACAAGACATAAGATATGTTTGCCAAGATATAGACTCGGGCTTTATCATTAGCCCTAATTCATCCATCGTATACCTCTCGAACACTTCGAGAAGCACTTGAGCCAGGAGTTGGAGGACATTCCTCTGTTAAGATAAACCTGAGATTGTCGAGAACCAAAATCGTATTCAGATTCGAATTCCAGGTCCCGTAATTTTCACCGGTTAATATGTCATGAGCTAACAACTGTATAAAAGAGCTCGACATGCTGAAAAAGAATGTAAATCTATTAGTGAAACGATTTTAACCTATTTAACCAATCTCTTTATTTACTTGCAACGATACTTTAGTAAGTCAGAATGGTCGCTACCGACTGGCAGTCGAGTCACTCCTTTACTAAACCAAGACATTCTTGACTAAATGCTAACTCTAGAATAACTCTTATTTCTATAGCATCTTAGTTATCGTTTTTGGTCTGGATTCACTAACTCCTTAGTAAATCTCGTAAGTGTGACCCTCCATTTTTAGAATGCATAGGACGGCCCCAACAGTGCAACCAACTGGAATGTCAAAGTTGGGAATGGCCCTATGTTTCTTTATCCATAAATGGTGACTGAGATGTTCCGACCCCCATGAAACGGCCCTCCGACTGGATTGGTGCCTCCGAGGGCACCTTGTAGGCAGAACATGGGAATCTCACAGTTCAATCCAATGGAGGAGATCGCAGGAAGTACTGACGTACGTCCTTCTCTCACTTACTATAGACACTTACTCCATTCACGTTGCTATTGAAAGTTGCAAACACCACCCGACTGGAGATGCCTCAAATGACATCATGAGGTCCTGCAAAATTCTCACGTTGTGAACTATAAGGAGTGCGTAGCAAGAGAGGGATATATCATATATTCCTTCTCAACACTTCTACTAAGCATCGTAAGACGGTGTTTAGGGTAAATACTCAGGTTTTATCTGGCTAAGTAAATAAAACCTTAAGTCTAGGCAAACATTTTACCTTAGATGTCTAGGTTATAAACACTTTTACTAACCTTACACCTCTCACGCATGCTCATAAAGCCGGGTTAACTTTACTCAAGTACCGGATAGTCCTCAGGTAGGAGGTGTTCCGTCAATTCAAATCATCCAACCTTAGACAGGATTTCACCAGGTGAGTTTCTCATAACCTTAGCATTTACGAGATATCGACCTATTCATCTAATAAACCAGACCGAATAATTTAACCCTAAATGAACATGCTTTTATCTTTGTTATAGATTTTAAAAGTCTAAGTCATTTTTACAACACTTGCAAAAACTAGACTTACTACAACAAACATCTACATGCTTCTCAAACATGCTTTCGCTAAGGCATGACAAGTTGAATATTTAACTTCATAATCAATATAACACTTATATCGAGTATGCTCTTAAACATACAACTCCTAATTCATAAATTAATATAACACTTATATCAATTCTCATGAATTAAGCATGCATCCTATACATTATAACACTTATAACATACAATATGCAACTAATGTTGGATGTTTAATTTCATAATTAATATAACACTTATATCAATTATTCTATTAAGCAAACAACATCTTCTAATTCATAAATTAATATAACACTTATATCAATTCTCATGAATTAAACATGCATCTTATACATTATAACACTTATAACATACAATATGCATAAAACTATGACAACCTATGTTGTATGTTCAATTTCATAATTAATATAACACTTATATCAATTACTCAATTAAACTAACAACATCTAATTCATGAATTAATATAACTTTTATATCAATACTCATAAATTTCTAAATATGCATACTATATATTATAACACTTATAACATATTTTCAATGCATGGAGCATGCTTCCTACGGTGGGATTTTAAATCTATATGACATACTATATGCACATACAAACAAGGAATTTAATTAAAACATACATTCGCAATGCATAATTAATTAAACACACTAAAGTGGACCGGTTTTAGCATCAAGCAAGCAATAACTATTTTATTACAAGCTTGATCAACAAGCTAAGTCTTGAGCGGACATCGAACTCTTCGTACCGTCTCGGACAAGCTTGCTCTCCCGAACACTTCGGTTAATTTCTCTTCGAGCTTCTCTTTGTGACGCCCAGAACGAGTTTGAACTTGCACCGAACATTTCAGCTAGCTCAAAACTCGAGCTTCTTTCACAAAGAAACCTATATGGACTCTAATGACTCTAAAGAATACAGACTCTTCACCACACATTAAAGCCCATACATTCTCGGGCAATTACAAATAATGAAATTCAAAGAGAAACAATGCCAAAAACGATATTCACTTTAGACGTTCATTCAGAAACAATTTCTAAAATAAAATACCCACCAAGCTTAAATTGATGAAAATTGAGTTGATCGAAATACGCTCTGATACCAATTGATGGAGCGTTTTACGCTGCGGAAGCGATTTTGGATCGTTGAAACTCTAATTTCATCAATTTAACAAATAGAAAACATGCTCAAACAGCGGAATTAAGAAAAATTAGAAAACCTACCCTTGAAGTTCTAATTTTCTTCGTGTTCCGCCGGCCGTTCCTCGTCACGAACACTTCGAACTTCCTCTCACGAACACCCCGAGGACCACCCCAGGTAGTCCCGCTATCCTCGGCGTCGTGCAACGGAGTTGTGGGACTCCGATTAGAAGATAAAAAGAAAAGAAATGAAGAAGAAAAGAATAAAGAAGTTGGATGAGGGGCCTTGAAGTTCTTCAACGTATGAATGAAAGAAAAAAAAACAGAACATCAAAATGTTCAAAAAAAAATTCTCAAAACATAAACCCCAAAGAGCACTTCAGCCATTAATTATATATATAATAATTATATATACATACATTATAACTAAACATATGTCTTACATGCACAATGCATGGAAGACATATATATTTAATTGTTATTATTTTAAAAATTAATTGAAACTTAATTAATTTTAAATAATAATAAATATTTTTATTTAATAAACTTATTAATAAATAAATAAAAATATATATATATATTAATTAATTAAACCTTTTAATTAATTAATATTATTTAATTCAATATCAAATATTAATTAAATAATATGGCTAAACCCGGTTTTCCGAAAACCGATTTTTTTGCACATGAATCCTATTCATGTTTTAGACCATTCCCTTATTTAAATCATGTTTAAATATGTTTATCATTCTTCCAAAAACCAAATTTGAACAATTCAAATTCTTTTTTTTCTCCCTTTTCTCTTATATTGTTGCACGACGTTATCCGAGCTTGCTAGGAGAACCTAAAGAACCTACATATTATGAGCTCCAACCATACGAGATTATCCGGTCCAAACTCTTTTACCTGAACTAATCAACATTCGTTAACCCCCGGAGACTCCACTATAGTCGGACGGCTACACTCTCCTCACTGTAGATATATTATGTCCTCCGATATAACCGTCACGGGCAAGTCGACCCTTCACAGGTTGTTTGTAATCACAGCTGAGTAAGTTTAAACCGTTTAACCCCTGCATTACATCTTGTTCCTTAAGTACAACTGACACCTCTAATGAACAATAGATTTGTGGTCCAACCAACAGATCAATTAACCCTCTCATCTCATGAGAGTGTGAGCGCTCATTGTTCAAGCCCCGAAGTCAGCTATTAAGGGAACAACCTATCTACTATCCTTGAAGAGCGGGTCAGGAGTGAACTTCAATCTTGTTGTACTATGTCCCCAGCTACCTATTCGACTTTATCCCCAAGATGGTAGGCTTATTGAGTCGGCGCTAATGGGCCACTATCACCGTGCAAGTCAAAGGATACTTTCAAATAAGCAGGAGTTCATAGCGAGCTGAGGATTAAGATCGAGTTACCTAGGCCATCATATGAAAATGTCGATCTCATCAGTAAACGGTGTTATAAAGAGAGAGAGACGTATTTCGCGGTTCAGTCTTATGCAAACTCTTTGCACAAGACGCACTCACTTGCACATCTCAATGTGAAACGATTCGGATCACATCGTTTTGTACAATACAGAGTGTGCTGCATCCAATAGTGTTAACAGGATAAGGTACTCAGCCTTATCCCTATACTATTGACCATTTTGACTGACTACTTGAGCCTGATCCACAATCATGTCATACGTGAGGCTCAAGTACTCATATTCAGCCATGGGTGTTGGTCATTGGTATAGGTTAACCTAAACATGTTTCACTTTATTCCAGTAAACTATTTTACTGAATAAAACTAATACGTCTTTATTCTAAATAGAATATTTATAAACATAACAGTTTACAAACCACGAGTTTTAGGACATAAAATCCAACAAGTATAAGATGTAATTACAAGGGTAAAACAGACTTTTCACCCAACTTTAATTATGAACACTCGTTCATGATCGACTTGCATGTAATGGTTATATCCATGGACACAACTTGTTGTACAGTGCATAAGAGTGCAACTATAGGCCTATAATGGGGTGACGAGTTAAGGAATGAAAGTTAATTAACAAATGAGTTTAATTAATTAATTTTGTTTCATTGGAGCTTATAAATCTGCAGGTCTAGAAGGTCCCCTTGTTAGCTCATAAACACTAAAATGATGAATTTAGTTGAAAGAAAAGTTTGAAATATTCAAATTAATATTTAATATAGTTGATATCTTAAATGTAGAAGAGGAAAATTATATTTATTGTATTTGATACATTTAATATTAGATGAAATAGTTTATGTATTAGGCACATTAATATTAAAGGTTATATATACATATGAAATTTGAATGAGATTCAAATTGGTGAAATGTATATTATAAAATATTAATTTTATGATATTTGAATGAGATTCAAATAAATATAAAATACATATTTTAATATAATAGATATTAAAATATATTTTATCCAATAAAATTAATTCCTAAAGGTCATATAAATAGGACTTTTAGGTTTAGCCAAAAGGTTGACCAAACATTCATCTCACTTTTTCCACTTAGAATGTCTTTGTAATCTTTTCTTCAAGAAGAAGCTCCCACAAGCTCTTGGTCCTGTGTTCGAGTCATAGCGATGAAGATCTTGTGGAGAGGGAACACAAGAAGATTGCAGTTCTTCAAATGTAATTAACTTAACTTGTTATTAACGTTTAATTCTAAATAAATCAAAAGAACGATTCCAACGCTTCCGCTGTGGGTTGAAAGTGTTCATTCCCTTCATATTTTCCTTCTTCTCAACACATTTATAACTTAGTACAACTATAAGATAAACAACAAGAGCTCAATCGTCGATCAATTCCTCCTATTGAATACGTTGCCCCTCAAATCTCTAAAAATACATAATCTTAAGTCAATCGTTCTTAAAGAAAGAGAAAACGCCCCTTTTGTGATTACTATAATCGCCATGGACATACTCAGGCAAATTGTTATAAGCTAATTGGTTTTCCAACCAAGACAACCAAAAGGACATACCCAACCCCATCTTCCACAGTTGGATCAACATCCTTAACTGTGCCAAGTAATCAGTTGACACCTGATCAATATAACAAAGTGCTTCACTTCTTGTCATAGAAGATTCCAGCGGACATTCTGCTCACTTTGTAGGTAATGTGCTTTCTTGTGTGCCCTCTTGTAGTGTGATTGATTCGGGTACATCCAATCACATTTGTATGTCACTTTCATTATTTTCTTCTTATGATCCATTACATAAAAATGCCCCTGTTTAATTACCTAATGGCTTTCATGCGTTGGTAACTCATATTGGTAATGTTCAACTCTCACCTTCACTCACTCTCAAGAATATCTTCTATATTTTATCATTTAAGTTTAATTTCTTATCTATTCCACAATTAACAAATCAACTTAATTGTGAAATATCTTTCTCAAAATCACATTGTTTGTTTCAGGACCATACGAAAAAGACAAAAATTGGACAGGGCAGTCATTAAAATGGGATATACTACTTTGATGGTGTTCCCGTCCCAAATTACGTATTTTCTTTTAGTCATTTGAATAAATTTTATGTATGGCATTCCCGCCTAGGACATCCTTGTAATTCTTGATTTAATTTTCTTATTAACCATTTCTCTGATATTTTTGCAAATAAAGGTTTTATTTGTGATGTTTGCCCACAAGCTAAACAATCTTGCCAGTCCTTCTCTCAACGTATTTCCCGTTCATCTAAATGCTTTGAGTTGCCACATGTTGATATTTGGGACCTTTTTCTCTTCCATCTAAGAACGGTTCACGTTTCTTTTTAACCATTTTTGATGATTTCTCTCATTACAATTAGGTCTATCTTAAGAAAAAAAAATCTCAAAATTTTATATGATAACCCATTTCTCTAATCAAATTAATCGACAATTTAATTTCACTATCAATCAAATTAATACTAGCAATGGTGACATTTTCATTCCACAACTTCAAATTGTTAGATCTGACAATGGAACTGAGTTTCTTTTATCCAAATTCCAATCTTGGTGTCACACTCATGGGATCATTCACCAACGAAGTTGCATTTCCACTCCTCAACAAAATGGAATTGTTGAGCGCAAACATTGTCACTTACTCGACGTTGCTCGTGCTTTCCGCTTTCAAGCACACCTTTCGCCGTCTTTTTTGGGAGAATGCATTATCACGGTTACTTTTCTCATAAATAGATTATCAACTATCATCCTCAACTTTAAGTCCCCACATGAAGTATTATTTGGAAAAACTCTTTCTTATACTTTCTTGCGCGTTTTTGGTTTCCTATGCTTCGCCAAAAACATGCATATTCAACACAAGTTTGAAGCTCGAGCCAAACCTTACATTTTTGTCGGTTACCCTTATGGTTAAAAGGGATATTGTCTTTACGACCCATCTACTCACCATATTTATGTTTCCCGTGATGTCGTCTTTCACGAATCAACTTTTCCATATCAAGATGTCAATTCTCATATTAATTCTCGTGATTTGACTGTCACCTCTTTGGATGATTACCCTCAAAATTCTTTATCACAAATTTCTTCATCATATATTCCCTCTTTTACTCAAAATGATGATGACCCTTAGACTTCTTCATCATCAAATCCATCTACATTATATATTCCCTCTTTTACTCAAATTGATGATGCTCCTTTAAATTATTTGTCATATGATCCAACTGCATCATTTTCCCCTCTTTAGAGCTTAATAGTCTAATTAATGAGGATGTCATTCCACCGGAGCATGATTCTCCCTGCATGGTCTCTATTTAGAGCGACCTAAGTTCCTCTCACTGCTCATTTCTCTCCAAAGTCCTTGATCATAAAGAACCCATAAGTTACACACAACCAGTTAAGTCTTCTGTATGGTGTGGGATGCTATGAATGTCGAACTTCATGCTCTTAAATCCGATGGGACTAGATCTCTCTACTCCTTACCATCGGGTAAGATTTCTATTGGTTGTAAATGGGTCTATAAAATGAAATATAATTTTTATGGCTCTATTGAACGTTATAAGACTCGTTTGGTTGCCAAAGGCTATACACAAATCGAAGGACTTGATTATCGCGACACTTTTGCCCCCGTGGCAAAATTAGTTACTGTTCGGGGAGATTTACACAAAGAAGTTTTTATGAAACTCCCTCCCGGTCTTTCCTCCACTACTGACACTCATGTTTGTAAGTTACATAAGTCCCTTTATGGGCTTAAACTGGCATCTCGTTAGTGGTTTTCAAAATTTTCCTCTACTCTCATTCGTCGTGGATTTCATCAATCTATTTGTGATTATAGCCTTTTCAAGTATGTCAAAGAGAGCATCTCAGTTTATGTCCTCGTCTATGTTGATGATATCATCATCACTAGAAATAATGAAAATTATAACTCCAAGACAAAGCACTTTCTCGTCCAATCTTTCTCTGTTAAGGACCTCAATCCCCTTCGATACTTTATAGGAATTGAGGTTTCTTAGTCTAAGAAAGGTTTATTTTTATGTCAACGCAAATATACTCTTGATATTTTAGATGATTTGGGATTGCTTGACTTTCGACCCTAATTTTTTCCTATGGAACAACACTTTCGTCTCAAACCCGATGATGGTAGTCCATTTTTCGATCATTTCCTTTTTCGTCGCCTCATTGGCCATCTCTTGTATCTGACAGTTACTCGGTCTGACATTCAGTACATTGTTAACACGCTAAGTTAATTTATGCAATGTCCTCGTTCAAGTCATCTAAATGCCGCCCATAGAGTACTTCATTATCTTAAAGGCTCTGCTCTGTTGATTGTCATTTTGTTCGTGAGAAGATCACGTGTGGGCTTATTTCTCCATCATATCTACGTTCTTCTGATCAACTAGCAGATATTTTCACAAAACCACTAGGTGCAGACGCTTTCCATCGCTTACTTGGCAAGTTGGGCATGCTTAACATATCTCACTCTAGTCCAACTTGACAGGGGGTGTTGAACTTATCGATAGGAAACATAAGATTTAGATTTGTGTTTATTCAAATATTTTCAAATATTTATGTTATATTTATTTATGCTTAGTATTTGTACATTTTCCTCTCTATATATTGTATGATTTTAAATGTGAAAGACATAGAGAGAAAATAGTTTCAAATTATCTTTGATTCTTATCACTTTATCGTCTCTCGATTCTAAATACCTACGATTTTACAAAGGGTAAATTACATTTTTTATCCTTAAGGTTTGGGTTTGGTAACATTTGAGTCTCTAAGATTTCAAACTCAACATATTTACCCTTGAGTTTTGCATTTGGTGCATTTTTAGTCCCTCGGTCAGTTTTTCTGTTAATTACTTGTAAGACCCATTTTTGGTCCTCTAGGAATTGAACATATGGTATATTGATTATTTGAATTGATTTTGAAGTGTTTTGATAAAGGAGGAAGCTTGAAATAAAAGAAAATTTGGAAATTGGAAATAAAGTAGGAGTACAGCTTGTCAAAAAGAAGTAAATTGAAATACAAGTAAAAAGAAATTGGTTTTTGTTATAAAATTGGAATAATAACACTAAAGAGAAGAGAATGAGATAGCAAAGTAAAGAGAAATCAAATTGTATTCAATTGATTTGATGTGTGTTTGAAAGACTTCACACAAACTCTATTTATACAAGTAATTGATGGTTAAACTTAGGTCATTGATGACCAACTTTGAGAGTCTCAATGCTATTCATAAGAGAAAGTGAGTTATGGAGAAAAATAGCTAAATAAGAGAGTTGAATCTAAATGTGTCATATATATGCAATGTATATATAATGTTTATGGATATCTATATATATCATATATATACCTTGTATATATCATGTTTATAACACTCCCCCTTAGATATACATTGTATGTAATATATGCCTCGTTAAATTCTTACTAGAAAAAACCCAATGGGAAAAATTCTAGTGAAGGAAAAAGAGTACATTATACATATACTTTAACAATTGTCTCGTTAAAAACTTTGGTAGGAAAATCCAGTGGAAAAAACCGTAGTCCAGGGGAAAAGAGTGCAATGCTTTTACTCTCCTTCATGGAAACATCACTTGAGATCTCTAAGTTGTTGCATTTCAATGTGGTGCACCAACTTCTCGAATGTTGAGGTTGGTAACGCCTTCGTAAATAAGTCTGTCAAGTTCTCTTGTGATGAAATTTGTTGAACGGTTATATCGTCATTTCTTTTCAATATCATGAGTGTAAAAGAGTTTCGGTGATATGTTTCGTTGTATCTTCTTTAATGAATCCTCCTTTGATATGTGTATACATATTGTATTGTCTTCATATAATATTGTTGGAAAATTTTTGTCAAAAGACAAGTCGCATGTTTCACGAATGTGTTGAGTCATTGATCTCATCCATACACATTCTCGACTAGCCTCATGAATTGCAAGAACTTTAGCATGATTTGTAATGGTCTGCTTTATGGATCACCGTGATATACCAGTTCCTCCACACGTAAACCGATAACCTGCTTGAGATCTAGTTTTGTGTGGATCAGATAAATATCTCGCATATGCATAACCTACTTGATCCAAATTCATTTTGTTTGAATAAAATAAAATCATATCAATTGTTTATCGAAGATAACAAAGTACATGTTTAACTTCGTTCCAATGTTCTTTTCTTGGAGAAGAACTATATCTAGCTAATATATTGATTGTGAATGTTATATCAGGTCGTGTATTATTAGCAAGATACATTAGTGCACCTATTGCACTAAGATATGGTACTTTAGGACCAAGTAGTTCTTCATTATCTTCTCGAGGTCGAAATATGCCATTTTTCACATCTAGTTATCGAACTACCATTAAAATGTTCAATGAGTGTGCTTTGTCCATGTAAAATATTTTTAAAGTATTTTTTATATACGTTGACTGGTGAATGAATAGCTCATCTGCTAAATGCTCAATTGGCAGGCAAAGGCAAAACCTTGCTTTTCCGAGATCTTTCATCTCAAATTCTTTCTTAAGATATTCGTCTTTGAAAGCTCTTAAGGAGTTTCAATTATATTTAAATCATCAACATATATAACAATAATAGCAAATTTCGAGTGCGATTTATTTATAAAAACAAATGGACAAATAGGGTTATTTTTATACTTTTCTTTCAACAAATATTAAGTTAGACAACTATACTACTTTCACCCAAATTGTTTTAATCCCTATAAGGATCTCCGCAATTTGATCGAATATAATTCTCTAACATTTGAATTATATAAATTTAATATCTTTAATCCTTCATGGATTTTCATATAAATATCATTATCGAGATACATATAAGGAAAAATTACCCTAATGGTCCATCAGGTTTGAGTTTGATTGCACTTGGGTCCCAAGGGTTTCAAATCCAACAATTATACCCCTGAGGTTTGGATTTGGTTCGTTTTTAGTTCATTCGTCAAATTTTCTGTTAAATCCTAATAGAATGGTGACGTGACACCTAATTTAAATTAAAAATATTTTTTTAATTATTAGATTCTTTAAAAAATATATATATTTTTTTAATTTTTTTTTCCTTTTTCTTTTTCCTCCCTTCTCCTCCCCCTCCTCCTTCATCCATCTTCCATCTTCCATCTTCCATCTTCCATCTTCTTCCTCTCATGGCTGTCACCAGCGATATGTCGGCGACTATTTTTTTTTTTTTTTTTTTTTAACAAGGATAAGAAAGGGTGAAATGGAGAGGGAGAGGAAGAGGGACAAAGAAGAAGATAAGAAGAGGGAATAATTTTTTTTTTTCACACAGATCTGTATTTTTTTTTTTTTTTTTAAATGAGGAGAAGAAAGAGGGAAATATTTTTTTTGTTTGTTTTTAACACATATCTGTACAAACAGAGTACATATCTGTAAATTTTATTTTTTAAAATGAGGAGAAGAAATGGGGAGATGGAGCGGAGAGGGAGAAGAGGAAAAGATTTTTTTTTTTTTAAACACAAATATGTACAAACAGAGTACAGATCTGTAATTTTTTTTTTTTTTTTAAATGAGGAGAAGAAAGAGGGAGATGGAGAGGAAGAGGGGAAGAGGGGAAGAGAAAAACGAAAAGAAAAAAAAAGCAGTCGCCGGCGACGGCCATGGGAGGACGAAAGATGTAGATGGAAGATGGAGGAGAAGGAGAAAGAAAAATAAAAATAAAAAATAATTTTTTTTTTATAAATTTTTTTAATTAAAAATAGGTGTCACGTCAGCATTCTGTTAGGACTTAACAGAAAATTTGATGGAGGGACAAAAAACGAACCAAATCCAAACCTTAGGAGTATAATTGTTGGATTTGAAACCTTGGGGACCCAAGTGCTACCAATCCCCAACCTGAGGAACCATTAGGGTAATTTTTCCTACATATAAATATATTGTGACTACATCCATAAGATGCACGTCAAACTTTTCATACACAACTATGCTAATCAGATATCTCAATGTTATTCTATCCACCAGAGAAGAATATGTTTCCTCATAATCATATCACGCATTTGCGATAATTTTGTGCAACAAGTCTCACTTTATATCTTGTCACCTCATTCTTTTCACTTAGTTTACATACAAATACTCATTTGTATCCCATAGGTTTTACATCTACAAGTGTACGGACTACATGTCTAAAAACTTTCACGGTTTGAAAGTGAGTTTCATTCTGCTTGGATTGCTTCTTTCCACTTAAGCCAATCTTTTTTATGTCGACATTCTTCAACATATCTAGATTCAACATATCTAGATTTATCAAAGAAACATCTACTACGTTTTAAATATATACATTGTAATGATTATCATATAGAGACTGATAATAAGAAACATCTACTACGTTTATATCAAAGAATAAAACATATCAACTGTAAATTTTGCTCTTCTAGGCAAATAATATATATTTGTCTTTTCAAAATCTCCAATGAAGTCTACAAGACTTTACATTATATTGACTTTTGCTTCAAACATTGTCAATTTTGAAAAATATTTTATACTTTTAAGTATAGTGTGTGTAGTTGCACTATTTGTCAAGATAAACTTTTATCATTCATATTCTCTTCAGGAGATTAAAAAAAAATTGCAACATTCAAATATGTTATAGTTAATCGGGTCAAAAATAATAATCATCTCTTCAAGAGATTCAAAGAAACTGGTAACATCCAAATATGTCATATTTAGGGGCTAAAAAAGATCAACTATCTCTTCACAAGATTCAACACAAATTTACAAAGTTTTCTTCCACACGTTGTTCTCATTTTCATTTATTGAGGCATTTTTAAAATTTACAAAGAACTTAAACATACGACAGGTACAAACTAATGTCTCTTTTATGTATAACATTTAAATTGTGAAACTTTTATTTTTTATTTTTTATCATAATGTGTGGTTTTTTGAAAATTGAATGATATATAATCACCATAAAATCAGTAATTACTTCTTCCTCTTTTATGATCATGATCTCGACTTCAAGAACAATTATTGAATATATTACAACATTCACTTCAGGGAATGATATTGAATTGTTTTACCGAGACTCATAAATTCATACACTTTCAGAAAACGCTCATTTATTTTATTCAATTTCAAGAAGACATAATTTTTTTGTTCATCGTAATATTTCAAAATTTATTTCTCGAATTGCTACTACAAGAGCATATTCTAAATATGAGAATGATGAAATGTTTTCTTTTACATATGTTTGTTTGTTTAAATCACATATTGATTTAAAATCATGCAACTACAAGAAGACATAATTTCAAGAAGACATAATTTTTTTGTTCATCGTAATATTTCAAAATTTATTTCTCGAATTGCTACTACAAGAGCATATTCTAAATATAACAATGATGAAATGTCTTCTTTTACATATGTTTGTTTGTTTAAATCACATATTGATTTAAAATCATGCAACTACAAGTGCATTTAATCAAACAAAACACTTCTTGATTTTAAAAACTGTGCAACGTCAAGTGGATCTAATCAAAATAAGTTGTAGGAAGAATAATGAACTACGATACATATCTTTCAAACTTTGTCATAAGATATTCAAATATATATAACACACTCTATATATATGAAATATGTAAAAAAATATATTAACTTTGTATTATACATGCTATATAAATATTATACATGATATTTAAAAAATATGAAAAAATATACATAATAGATAATATATATATATAATAGTCCAGGTAAGAAATTTCAAATGGCAGACGTACAATGCATAATTAGGTTATATACAAAGTATTTATATGTGTACATGAATTTCATACATACAACAAAATACCATGCATTCTCTCCACATATATTGATGGTCGAAAGAAACATGTAAATTTCAATATTGTATACATGTTACACAAAAAAATGATTCCAAAAATGAATTTAACAAATTCAACTCTACATGCTCATAAACAATTGAAAAATACCAAAGTATTAATAACAATTAGGTAAAATGGTACAATAATTTGAATTCTATAAATTGAACCAAAAACATGCTCAACATATAAACTATTATGAATCATGAATATAACATTTATAAAATTACAACCGACATGCATTGTGCCCAAATAATAGACTGTCAACGTTAAAGATATTTACAGAGTATATTTGAGATATTCAATCCATATACACTGTATACATAAAACATTCATAACAAAACACGAACCTACCTTTAACAAAGAAAAGTGGTATAAGCTTGTGCTGATAACGTGTTATAAAATGAGAATAAGAACACTAAAGAGAAGAGAATGAGAGAGCAAAGTAGAGAGAAATCAAATTGTATTCAATTGATTTGAGGTGTGTTTGAAAGACTCCACACAAGCTCTATTTATACAAGTAATTGATGGCTAAACTTATGTCATTGATGAAAACTTTAAGAGTCTCAATGCTATTCATAAAGGAGAGTGATTCATGTAGAAGAATAGCTAAATAAGAGAGTTGAATCTATATGTGTCATATATATGCCATGTAAATGGATATTTATATATATCATATATATATACCTTGTATATATATCATGTTTATAACAATTTTGGAATTTGTTGGAAAATAAGTAATTTTGAAAGAAAGAAAAAGAGAAAAGGGAAAGTACAAAAGGAAAAGCAAAAAAAATAGTTGTTGACAATCTATTATTTGTGAGTCACACAAAAAGGAAAAGAAAAAAAAAATGGGGGGAATGTTCGATCTAGAAAAAGAATGAAAAGAAAAAAAACATTTTTTTTTCATTTCTCTCTCCCTCTCGTGGATTTCATCAAACAACAACCTCCATTCCATTTACCGTTTTCTTCTCCGACCGAGATTTTTGTACGGATGACCCTAAATTTTACAGCACTTTGAAGAATTGACCCGAATTTTAAAAATTAGCTAAATTGATCTTCTGCTGACATCATCACCAATTTTTTTTAATACTATTTCTTCTTAGTTTTCTAGCTTACCAGTGCTCTCTTGTTTTCCCCCTCTCTCTCCTTCTGAACCTATTTTCTTCTTCCTACATTTCTTTTCTCTCTCTTCCCTCTCTCCTCCATCACGTTTTTTCTTCCTCCCACTCACCCATCGCCGATGACTCTCCGATGACGACTCTCATCGACGACAACTCTCTCGTGAAGATTCGAGGACCAAAAAAATTTATGACCTAAAACATTTCAGATCTGGAAAATCTTACATATCTACAAAATCTAAAGATTTCTGATTTGTAAAATCTTTCAGATCGATCTTGAAATTTTTAGATCTGAAATGAAGCTAGAGTTGGAGCAAAACCAACACGAGCTAGAGCGAGACCAATTGAATTGAGTTAGAGTTAGAGCGAACTAAATTAATATTAAAAAAATAGGTGATGACGTTAGAAGAAGGTCAACTTGGCTGATTTTTAGGTTCATACGTACAAATATCCCTTCTCCGACATGTGCTTAACCCACGTTGGACCACTTGCATCGACGACCCAACGACAGTGGGACACAAGAAAAATTCGATGATGCACAGATCTACTACCCACGAGCACATGAACCTGTAGGTGATTTGTGGTAGAGAGCTCGAGAAGTCCGAGGACGCGTTTCGGTGCTATGAAGATCATTTTAAGGCTTCGGGAGTGCACTGGGCGAATAAGAGAAGCAAAAATGTCTTTTGACACTGGAGGTCCCGCGTCTCGACGCTGCAAAGAGCGTCTGAACGCTGCAAACCCTAGAGCAAATTAGGCGACAGCGTCGCGACGTTGTCCCTAGCGTCGCGACGCTCTGAAGACGCGCCCAATGATGTTTCTGTCCGTAGCGTCGAGACGCTTCCTGCAACGTCTCGACACTCCCCTATAGTATAAATACATAAGTTTCGAGGTTTAGGTCATTCTTCCTCATTCCCATTTCCCCTTTTTCCGATTTTGGGAGCAAAAACTTGGTTGATTTATCTTGATTTTCACAACGAGCAACTAAGGTAAATGCTTTAATTTAAGGTTAGATATTAAACTTTTGATGCAATTAGTGAGAGTTAGTGCTTAATTTCTAATTTAGCATGTTGTTAGCTCAATGCATCTTCTTCCCATGTTTGTATCCAATTAGCACGTGTTTTTAATTAGGATTGACGCCCTAGTTTTTATGCATGTTAGAATGTTAAAGATTATGATTTATGATTGCCTTAATCGCCAAGTAACAAGGGTCTAAGCATGGCTAAGTAACTCGAGCCTAGGTGACAGGTAGGGGTATGAGTTGGTTATTGTTTTCATGATAGACTTTGGGTAAGGGACAAATCGGATTATCCTACGGAGTAATTCGGCGCAGTGTTCCTGTCACTGGCGTTTAATTAATGTAAGATTGATCACCTTGAGTTAGTTATTGGTCAAGTTTAATTAGAATTGCACTTTTATAATTATTTCATTGGGTTGTTTGTTCCGGAATGTGGTCAAGTAAATTGTGTGCATAAGCAACTTAGCTAAGTATGCTTGAATCTCTATGATCTAAGTCGCATCAAAGTAAATATCGATCCTTTAAAATAGGAGCACAAGTTACAATTTTACTTTCTATTATTTAATTTTCCGTTAGTTATTTTTTCTGCATGTTTTAATTTTAGTTTAATTTCCCGTAACCAATCCCTCTTTTATTTACTGTTTTAATTAAAAGCAAATAGAAATTAATTAGGAGAAGCTAATTAGAGGTTCCCTGAGGATCGACCTGACTACTGCTATCAACAAGTTAGAAAAGCATAGGCATCTTATAAATATTAATTTGACAGGCCTCGACAACCTGTTTACCACCGACCGCGACCGACCGATGGTCACCCCTACCAGTTGTGTCAGGTGACTACAACCCTTGGTATGACTCAATCACCAGGAGGTGTATCTCATGTGACGGAGCTTACTACGTTTCCACTGTAATAACTACCTTACTTTCATTTTCCTATTATTACATTTCAGTTACACATAGTTATATTAATTTAAATTAATCTTTATTTCTCCATAATAACTTAATTCAATATATACAACAACTTTCGGTGGAATATTTTGTACCAATTTTTTTTTTTCTGTGTGAGGAATACGCTGAAACGACAACTGATATCATTCAACAAGCCAAAAGATTAATTGTTGCTGACACAGATAAAAGATGTATTCGTCGTAGACGCACATGACAACGACGTGAAAACATTTCAGAACCAAACGTAGACTAAGAACTTCATGTAATTGATGATCAAATTCATGCTTCTCATGTGTACTCACCAGTAGTTCAGACAAACATTGCATTAGGTTCCAGTAACATAACATGACCAGAACAACAAGAGATTGCTAATGAATCACAGGTAGATGAACCTCAGCCTCATCGTAGATATCGTTCAAGAAGACAAAAGTCTCATTCTCGCTAGACCTAAGAAATTAATCCATTTAGCTAAATCGAAACTATATGTTGAACACGATTTAACTATATCCCCACTTTTGGGTATTGAATAATAATCAGGCGTCTTCACCACCATATCGCAATCTAAGCCTATGTTGCAATTTTTTTTTCCAAATACAAAATAGTCAAGTATTGTTAATTTAATCAATAATATAGCTCCCAATGAGAATCGAACTCATGACCTTTTGCTTACGAAGCGAACCTATACATCTTTACATTTTGATCAACTTGTGGGATATCGTTGCCTAACCTACGATACAAAAGGTTTAGTAGGGGGTTCCTTAAGACAGAACAATGGAAGGAAATATACATGTCGTGAACAAGCATACGTTCCATTTGATAGCTTAAGAGAGGAACATAACGAGTTGTGCGGTAGAAATACTTCATAGTTTGCGTAGCATTGAACCTTTAAGGCTCCGCTTGTAGAACTCTTTCTACTTAGATACTTAGATCGAGCTTGTTAAAACGTTCTTCTGCCGCATAAGCATGCATGTTAGCTTCACTAGGGTTGCCTTGGTCAATGTCTTGAATGTTTTCTTTATATACTTTACTCGCATCCAACCAACCGCACTCATTCACTTGGGTTCGATCTCAGAGTACTTGTATTCCACTTTATTACTTGATTGATCCGTTAGTGTGCACTTGCGCTACCGCGTTATGTAACATATCGTTTGTGTGTTCATTTTCCAGCCATTCTGTAAACCATTGAATGTCTTACCATTTTCCACCGCAAGTCATACACACAATAGCATATCGTACCACAACTTCAACAAACCAACCGTCCACCAATCACAGCACAAAAATTGCCAAAATAGTAGCCAAATCTGCCTCTCTTGGGTTGTACATCAAGTGATTCCATGGCTCATTAACAATATGCGGCAACTCAAATAGATTGTTAATTAATGCTTCCCCAAATTCTACTATTGTTCCTCTGACCAACACTTGGTCAATTTCTTCATGCAGCTCTGTTGCTCGCTCAATGTATGGGAAAAATAGATAGAGAGCGCTCAAATCATGCAAGTAATAAATACTTTTATATCAGATCCACGAAGATTTGATTAAGTTTATGCTAAGTATAGATCGATTGAAGACAATTGTAACCGGTGAGAAAATGTTGTTGGTTGGTTTGCGAAAATAACGACAAAACATAAAAAACATAGAAAACAAGTAAATTATCTGAATACAACATGAATAATAAGGATGTTGTAACAAAACCTTAGCGAAGTAACTACAGACAGAGAACACGACCACAATAAACGATGAGAAAATAATGTAATAACGAAATACTAGCGGAAATGAAAACAACTACATAATTCTTCACTAGTTGAGAACACAGGGTCAGGTTAGAAGTAACTCGAAGTAAAAAATCACAAAGATGCTTTAGCAACATAAACGCAACACAAACATAGAAACCCTCTCGGTATTTCAAACATTAGAAGGAAACTCTCGTCACACTCCTATTCATATACACATGTTGTTTTCTAGTGTGTTAGGCAAGTGAATATTTCTAAACTTCTTGTTAGAATAATGAAAGGCTAACAAAAACATGAATAATCATAACATTCTACTTCTCTCAAAGATCAAAGGCTCACTAATGCATAATGGATGACCGGTCAAAAATGCATCATTAAAAAGAAACCAAACTTGCTTAGAAAGCATTGCACAAATGTTAACTAAAACTCCAAGGATTCTTTACTTCACACTCTTAACCTTCCCCTTTCGGAGTTTAGTTCATGTTACAAGATAGGATCACAAAATTGTTGAAAGAAAACATAACAACAAATGCACGAAACCAAATGAAGTTCTAAGAAAGTAAAGATTAAGAGAAGAAGAAAATGGAAACTAGGAGCCAAGTCGGCGGAAGTTGATCTTCAATGAGGATTATCCTTCTTCAAGCACCTTTCCTTCGGCGAGTAGCTCTTCACAAATTAAGTTCTCCAGCGACTCTTCCTTGAGAGAATACAAAAAAATGGCTTCCAACAACTAGGGTTCAAAAGCCTTACAAAAATTTTCTCCCAAAAGTTCTCCGAAGATTTCTTCTCCAAACTGCATTCTGAAAAGTCCCCTTCATCTCTTTCCATCATTTTCTTGGATGGAAGAAACGCATAATTGATTTTATGTGTGTACAGAAGGAGACAATGTTTGTCAGCCCACGTGATCAAGTACACTTTTCGCGAAAGTTTTGCTAGCTCAAAATTGTCGCATTGATCTTGCCTTCATATTTTTCTTTTCATTTCGCCAAAGCTTCCTTCTTCGCAAAACCCTACACTTAGACATAATTGTGTCACTTTTCAACATTTGTAGGCGTTTTCCTCAATTATTCATGCAAAAGCTAGAAATGAAGACTTTATGAGAATTTCACAATTAATGGCATAAAGACATGAATTATGCAAGTGTTAACTCAATAAAAAAGGATAATTAACTCTTAAAATAATGTCAAATAACTCTCATTTGAAGAGTTCATCAAGCTCCTCTGCGTAGAACTGTGTAACTAGCTCTGGCTGCATAATTTCTAGCGCGACACAAAATCCTTCCCAATAGCATTTCTTCAGCATCTCTACCACGAAGCGTGGTGTGTCCTCATCATCTATAACAAATGTCTTCTCCAACATAAATTCCTTCAAAACTCTAGAAGAGCTTTGTTTTTGTCTTTCTTCTCTTCTTCTATCATCACTTCCTTCTTTTTTTCCTCGCTGGAGTTTTCTCTTCGTTTTCTCTCTTGACTAGCGCCCATTTCTTCTTATTTTCAGGCGTTGGTGCCTCCTCTAGCGCTTTTATCTTCTAAGGTAATAGGCGTGTTAGATTCTGCTTCAAAATCTAAAATTAGAAAATTAGCTGCTAAAATGTATTTATCAATTTGTACTAAAATATCCTTTATTTTTCTTTAGGATATTTAATTGTTCTATCAGCCATTTTCAACATTACAAACGTCTAACGCATCTTTCCTATCCTTAGTTTCTTGAAAATCAATAAAATAATTAGATTAATTATGGCACCTAAATCACATAGTGCGTTTCATAAATCAAAATTTACAATGAAATAAGCTATAGAAAAACTCCCTGGATCCGGTATTTTAGTGGGGAGTGGGGGTTGTAGTATGGCGCTGCATTCAATTGACATTTCTACTTGTTCACACGAGATTTCGATAAAGAAATTTAGGACATGTAAATGAACTTGATTTGTATTGATTTGTATGTAAGTGTAGTGGATTACAATTTCTAATGTATGAGCCTCTGATTCTCTCTCTTTGGTGTACAATTTACTCGAGAGCTTCGCAGCTTGTTCTCGAGATTGAATCTTCAGTTTCTCGAAGAGGTGAAGTTTTCAAGTGTCTGATCTTCAAGGAGTGTTTAGTTTTCTAAGGATTTAGGGAGTCTTCTTTGCTTATGAATTCTCTCTGAGCTCTTAGCAGTAGAAATTTTATGAATCTTCCAAATGAAGGACGAACTCTCTATTTATAGAGTTCCCATGGGCACATAGTGAGTATGAGCCTTGATGGCTTTTTGGGCATAGACATTTGGATTTGAGCTTTGTTAGCTTTGGGCCTAATTCTTTGGGCTTTGGGCCAAATTGCCATTTAAATAGTTTTTGGACCCATTTGATCTTGAACTCAATTGCAATATGACCCAATTTGATCGGTTAGGCTCATCTGATCAAACAGCCATGATGAAGACACGTGGCATTACTTTAGAATTGCCAATTTTGTCTCAAAGTTTAATTTGAGACACATGTCAATTTAAGATTCATCTTAAATGTAAGTTTGTCATCAATTTGTGAATAATGACGTGACACCTGCTGGCGTGCCGAGATTTCTCAGTCAACACTACTGTCACGAACTCTATTCATCTTCTTTTCGTCTTCAGGATTTCCTTTAGAATCTTCAAGTATTCTGACGAATTCTTCACAGCTTCCACGAGAAGCTCATTAATCTTGGCTTTCTTTAGATCATCAAAACACTAGTTAATATCTTCTTTACTTAACTTCTTCTTGAGGCGTTGAGGATAAGGAGGTGGTGGTCTAATATCTTCATCATCATCATCAAGTTGCGAGTTTTAATAACTCTGGTAATCTTTTGATGTAGCAACTTGGGGCTGAATTGAGGTCACTTGATCATCGTTTCTTTCATCTTTGCTTTCTAACACACTCAAGACTTCAATTTCTTCTTTTTCATAATCAACTTCAGGGGAAGTTGTCTTAATAGATATTGCTCGACATTTCTCATTTATAGCGCTTGTGCTTGCATCAACGGTACTGTAGAACGCAATAAGACATTTTCCTTTCATCTCATTAAACAAATGTCCTACCTTCACCTCGACATTCTTCAGAGCAAACGCTTGGTTGAACATTATAATTAAAAACTTGATTATTTACTGGTTTACTAACATTTAGGTGTTGTGCGTTAGTTGTGTTGTTCCCATTCCATGAAAAAATTGGATGGTTACTTCATCTCGGATTGCAAGTGTTGGAATATGGGTTGTTGCAGTTATCCTGTTTTTGCGTCAGATAATAGACTGACTCAGGATTTGCAGGGCAACTTTCTTAGTTGTGCGCTACATGGCAGCATACACACGTTATTACAGCAATTTGATTAACAGATGTTGGCACAAACAAAGATTTCACAAGATTAGTAAGCTCGGCTATTTTCTACTACATGGATGTCATTTCTCCTATTTCGAAATTAGATGTGAATGTGAGTAAACCAGTGAATAATCATCACAACATACACACGCTACTCACATCATGGACCTTCTGTCATCTGCTGATTTCCATTCACAATTATGTTTCGATATCCGCTCCAGAATCTCATATGCCTGACTGAAGGTTTTTCTTAACAAGGCACCAGCGGCTGAAGAGTCAGGTAGCACTCTCGAGTTTTTGTTCAGGCCTTCATAAAATATTTCGAGTTGTAGGAAACGCGCCAGACAATGGTGCATGCATTTTTGTAGCAGGAGCTTAAATCTTTCCCAAGCATCGCTTAGGGCTTCATTATCCTCTTGTTTGAACTGCAATATATCCAGACGTAGCTTCAAGTTGGTTGTAGGTGGAAAATATTTTTCTAGAGCGTACTAGCTAGTAATAGAGCCAGGTGGTTGCGAGTTCAGCCAAACTTTTTTGTTGTCTTTTAATGAATAAGGAAAAGGGATGAGTTGTAGTTGCTCATTAGTAACTCGTGGAATGAAAAATTTACTGCATATGTCAAAGAAAGATTTGAGATGGGAGTGAGGATCTTCCTTAATATCTCCACCAAATAGTCCCATGGTAGAGAGCATCTAGAACATAACATGTTTTAGCTCGAATCGTTCAGCCTCAATCTCTGGTCTCACGATACGTGGATTAAAATCATAGAATGTAGGCGCACTATAGTCCATCAAGCCTTTGTCTCTAGCATCAGTGAACAAAATATGATTTATAGGCACAGGTCCCACTAGGCCTCTAAATTTGGGTTTCTGACACGTTAAACCATATCTTGTGTTTTGACTCTGCGTTGGGCTCTCATTCTCAAAAGAAAAGTACTTTCAATATGAAGGTCTATAGCACGATGGGCTCTCCTTCTCAAACAAAAAGTTCTTTCAATCTCAGGGTCTATAGCGCGCTGGTTATCGTTAGGCGTATTGCTCATGCACTAGATCAACCTGGGAGCCAAACAATAGGTAAATCAACCTTGAGATGAGAAAATTATAACGTAATACTTAAAGACTGAATTAAATAGTAAACACTCAAAATCATAAACAAATATTCCCTGGCAACGACGCCAAAAACTTGATTCGCTCAGACTCGGTGTGATATTTTGTGTGTGGAACATGCACCAGGTAAAATGAAAGTGAATATATGGATAAGGAAATAGAAGTAAATGTATACGATGTAGACACCGTATTTAGTCTGACATTATTTATCATTATTCTTGTTTTACGCCTCATTTTGTAGTTTTATACATTTTTTAAGTATCTTTCAGTCTTCCTTTAATTTCGTATTTTTCCATTAATTTCGAAGTTTTGAAGAAAAACACAAATAATATTTTTCGTTTAAGGACGTTTCAAAGCGTTTTGGTTAAAGTTTAATTTTAGGGATTGTTTTGGGGTTTTGATTTGGGGTTTCAGTTTTAGGGTTATGAATTATAGATTTTAGGGCCAAAAAAGGGAGACCCATTTGGGGGAAACACCCCTTTGACCTATCTATTGGTTATAAATAGAAAAGATGAGATAGGTAAAAAAAAAAAAAAAAAAAAAAAAATGATTGAAGGGGGAGAATATGACAAAATTGGTGGTTTCCCAAGATCATTAAAGAATAAGACATTTTCTCTCTTCTTCCCCACTACTATTCATCATCATCTACCTCCAGCCCCTCATCATCTCCGGCCACCAAGTCCGATGAAGTTCATAGCGGCGGACCAAGCTCCAGACCGGCGGAGGAAACCCCAGCGGCGGCGGCCTGCAACGATCTTCACGACGTTCAGGCGGTGAGACCACGATTTTCCAACAACACGATCTCCTCTACAAATCCCCTGGAGTTCAATTTTTGGGAGCAACCCACAACTGTGGTGATTTTGAAGTCTAGCAGCAGCCTTATCTTCCCTACGTAAGTCAAGATTCAGATTTGTTTTGGATTTTTCTTACTTGTTTAAAAGTTTTTCATTTGCCTTTATTTCACAAATATCCATTGTTTTCAATTTACTCATTTGAAATTTTATCTCTGATTTAATGTTTGATTTGTACTGATTTGTTTCAAAGTTAGATTTCAAAAATAACTTTAATATTATTCTCCCAATGATTTCGAAATTAGTTTTTGCAATTAAATTTTAAATTGATTTAAAAATTAGATCTTCCAAATTGATTTCTTTTTAAAATTAGTTTTTCCAAAATATTTTAAAATGAATTTCAAAATGATTTTAAATTAGATCTTCCAAATGATTTCTTTTTAAAACTAGATTTTCCAAAATATTTCAAAATATATTTCAAGTTGATTTTAAAATTAGATCTTCCAAATGATTTCTTTTTAAAATCAGACTTTTTCAAATCTTTGAAAATGAATTTCAAATTTATTTTAAAATTAGATATTCCAAATGATTTCTTTTTAAAATTAGATTTTTCAAATATTTCAAAATGAATTTCAAATATTTCAAAATGAATTTCAAATTGATTTTAAAATTAGATCTCCCAAATGATTTCTTTTTAAAACTAGATTTTCCAAAATATTTTAAAATGAATTTCAAGTTGATTTTCAAATTAGATCTTCCAAAGATTTCTTTTTAAAATTAGATTTTTCAAATATTTCAGAATTAATTTCAAATTGATTTTAAAATTAGATCTTCCAAATGATTTCTTTTTAAAACTAGAATTTTCAAAATATGAATTTAAATAAATATTATCACGTAAAATTCTATGACGGAGTTAAGAAAACTTCTCGAATGCTTGAGGTGATAATTTCCTTTAAATAAAAGAAAATTTAAAACAGGATAATTAGTTAATGGGTAATTCCACCCACTACATCAAATCATTACTTTATTCTTAAAGTTAAGATATAATTAAGTGAGACATTCATTTTTAATTTTTTTTTTTCTAAATTAAGGACCTTTTTAATAAATTTATAAAATTGGATAATAAAAATAAAATTTGGTTACCGTTTTTAATAAATTTAATTAATGGGTAATTTCACCCACTACATGAAATCATTACTTTATTCTTAAAGTTAAGATATGATTAAGTGAGACATTTTTTTATTTTTCTCAAATTAAGGACCCTTTTAAATTTAATTGGATAATTAAGATAAATATTTTGGCTACTGTTTTTAACGAGAGTTGTAGGGTGCTAGCACCTTCCCTACACTCAAACGACCCCCGAACATTAATTTCAATTTCGCAGACCATATTTTAGGTGACCAATCACACCCAAATAATGATTGGTGGCGACTCCCTTTTGTTTTATTTTTATTTCTTTTAAAAACCTCCATTTAACAGAGGGACGTCGGCCGCTCCGCGTCGCAAAAACGTTGCGACATACGATATGAGTCTTCTACCGTAATGACATACGTATATACCAAGGCTAGTACTTGGAAATATTTCAGAGTCGATCTACATATAGTAATGAACTATTGTGTGTAATAAATATGGAGATGGTGTAATCACAAGATTCATGCGATCAAATTATCTTCTCAAGTGGTGGTTTAGATCTAAGGCCATGTGGTCGGTAAGTTTTTATGCTACACTCAGGCTGTCGAGACCTGCCAAATTAAAATTTATAAACTAGCTATGCTTCCCTAATTTATAGATAGCGGTAACCAGGTCGATCCGTGTTGCGTGCTCAGTGTTTAAAATAAAGAAGTAATGATAGAGCACTCAGAACATGCAAGCATACATGATCTTGTAGCAAGTAATAAGTATTTTTTCATTCGATTTCCCACAGAGATTTATTCTTAGTTACTAGCGAAGTGATTTGTTAAGTGAGAATGGGTGGATTAAATGGGGTTGATTTGGTTTTAAGCACCTAATTACTAAGGAATGTGTAAATGATGGAAGCATAAACAAGTGCAAATAGATAATAAACTAGAATGTAAAGAAGAGAACAACAAACGAAGAGAGAAATGGTTAAGGCAAAATTTTAACTAAGGGAATTGCGGAAACAACAATTATTTAGCAATGTTACTAACAACGAATTATGTGTAAAGTGTGGAAACAAGGGCTACTAACGACTCCTCTCTAGGCTTTTTCACACGATTCTCAAGCAGTAGATCAACTCATCATGCATCAAACTAACTTATTCTCATGTATCTTCCGATTTCATGCATTAGATCCTTTAGTTTACTCATGTCCAAGTAAGGTCTTAAGCATCTTTTTACAACAGCAAGTTGTGATTTGTACTAGGAAAACGCCTATTCCTAGGTCGTTTTCTGGCTACCTTGAGAGGCTAGCATGAATGTACGACTCTGAACTCTTACTCCTTCCAGAGGTTAGGAGTTCTTTGGACAAAATGGATGGCCAATCGAAATTGCCCGTGGGATGAAGCTTACATATATTCAATGCATTCGAGAGCTATCCTACATGCTTGAGTCACGTGTTTTTACCTATATACTTGTGATTAGCATGCCCTTATGTGACTTAGTTACTCATGGATGAAGATGGAATGGAAAGAGTAGATGAAGATGACATGCTTAACAGAATATTAAAGACAAAACAGAAGACAAAGACAGTAAACAGAGAAGGTGAAAAGCTTGCGGAGTGATGAAATAATGCTTCGATTAGCTAAAGTTTGAACTACACAAATGATAATCTTGAGCAACTAAAACTAAACAGAAAGAGACGAAATGGAATAGAGTGGCAAACGAAAGTGAAATGACAACAAACAGCAAAGGAAACAGCAAGATAAAGCAGTAAGCAAATAAATCCGTGCGTGATCTTCTCGTTGCGAACGCCTCGGCTGAAGGGTGAAAGAAAGCCTTGCTTGGATGAATCTAATCAGAAGAGAAGATAAATCTTCTCTCCTTCCTATCAGATTGTCGACTCCAACAACTGATCCTTTCAAACCAACAGACGGAAGAGAGAAAAAGAGTAGAAAAGACTGCGTTGAACTAGAAGTCTACGCCTTTCGAGTGTGTTTCAACCTTCCATCTTGACCTCCTTTTATAGTGTTCTGCAGGTACGATTGAGTCAAGGAGAACCATCCATTCTAAATGTCGTACTTCTACGTGGCTGCAGGAGAAAGAATTGGCCCCTGAAAGATCGGAACAAAACAAAAATCGGTTAGACAACTTACGGATTTCACTTAAAACATTGCAGTTTTAGCAATGTTTCCGCAATGCTTCAGCAATGTGCAATTTTCACTCTATTAACTTTGTTTTTGGTTCTTTTCCTTTCTTTTTACATATAAGTCCTAATTTAGCTTCATTCTACTAATTCTCATATATAAGCACGAGTTTAAGCTAAATCCTACCAAAAACACCTAAGAGTGTACATCTTTCTATAGTAAATAAGTCCTAAAATAGTCACTTTTGGAGACGTAACAATCCGCAAGGAGCTACCTCTAATCCGTTTTTAATTGAATAAAATTTGTGGTTCAAAATGAAACATGGGGGGTTTTGTTTGATTTTTAGTAACATGCAAGAAAGTATGACTAACAGAGGAATTAAACAGATTTAAACAAACGTGCTTGACTTGGGGACTCGGGATTGCCAATTAATGTAAATAGGATCATCGATTCTCTATAAACTTAGTCAGAGCCATTCAAACACACAAATTGTTTACTCGAAACTGCCGTAGCAAACAAGCCCAATGAAATTAGCTAGATAGGTGCAATTATAACTAAACATGGCAATAAATTAATCTAAGGTGATCGATCCTAAATTAACCCAAGCCAGTGACGGGAAAATTGTGACGAATATTTGACTTGGATAACCTAAGCCAATATTCCGATTTCTCTACTTCTTCAAGGTTAGCTGAATGCTATCAAAGGTAAACATGCAATGTTACCTAAGTCTCAACTCAACCTCTTGTTACCTAGGCGATTAGGAGAGGCACGACATCACTAATCTAGTTAACAGTTTAACATGCATACACGTCTTGAACGTCAATCAATTCAATAGATGTTGAACATTAAAGACTAAGTAGAATTGAAAGTTACAAAATCTCCCATCAAAACATTAATGATAAATCCCTAAAATCCCCAAATCTTAGCACTTACCTCTAGCCTTCCATGAGAGTTGGAGTATTTCAAGCTTCCATGGTGGTTTTAGAGCTCATACAGCAAGAAAGGATAAGAAAACTCTAAAAATTGTGGAAAAAACGTCAATCCCGAAGCTAAACCGAATAGAATATGACCTAAAAATTGGAGAAGATGACTTTTATAATCGACGTAGCGTCAAGAAGCTACAGGCAGCGTCGAAACGCTACGAACGAAAATCCTGCGCATGCGCCACTTCGGAGCGTTCAGACGCTAGGGAAAGCGTCTCGACGGTGATGCTCAACGCCGACTGACGTTTGCTCTCGGGTCTGATTTTAATTTTCTGCCTTGAAGCAGTATCGGGACGCTCTTAGCAGCGTCTCGACGCTGGGCCTTTTGTGCCAACTTGCTCTTTAGCTCCTCTACTTTGCCCGATTCACTCCTGAAGCCTTAAAACGACCTTCTTAGCTCCGAAATGCTCTTTTGGACTCCACAAGCTCTTTACCGCGAAACACCTACAACAAGGTCAATTTAATAACATTAAGCACGACATTTAGCTAATATTAAGGAGAAAATAATAACTCTAAATGAGAGCTATCAAATACCCCCAACCTAGAATCTTGTTAGTCCTCAAGCAAGGCAAACTCTGAATTATCTCAAATAAATTATTTAGCATCCTACCGACTCTAACCTCAACGCTTATGAAATCAAGGCATTTACAACAAAAAGAGAACAATCGATTGCATGCACAAATTGAGAACATTTCAAAAATTAAACTACTACTCCCCTACGTGCGTGTGTGATTAGTGATAGCTCTCAGATGGAGCTATTATTTACTCTTTAATATTAACTAAATACCGTGCTTATTGTTGATTAATTGACCTTATTGTAGGTGGTTCGCAGTAAAGAGCTCGTGAAGTTCATGGATGCGTTTTAGTGCTAAGAAGGTCATTTTAAGGCTTCAGGAGTGCACCAGACGAATAGGAGAAGCAAAAGTAATATTTGATGCTGGAAGTTCCGCGTCTCGACGCTGTGAAGAGCGTTTCGACGCTGCAAACCCGAGAGCAAATTAGGTGACAACGTTGAGACGCTGTCCCTAGCGTCTCGACGCTCCGAACGCGCGCGCGCTGGAATTTCCATCCGCAGCGTCGCGACGCTGCTTGTAGTGTCTCGACGCTACATTGATTATAAAACCCATCTTCTCCGATTTTTAGGTCATTTTTCACCTCCCCCATTGTTGTGTAATCTGATTTTTGGAGCTAAAACTCCATTTTATCTCCATTTCTCATATATCAAAGCTTAAACTTTGTTGATTTGGCTTGATTTTCACAACGAGCAACTAAGGTAAGTGCTCTAATTTAAGGCTAGGGATTAAACCTTTGATGCAATTACTGAGGGTTGGTGCTTAATTTGTAATTTAGCATGTTATTAGCTCAATGCATCTTCTTCCCATGTTTGTATCAAATTAGCAAGCATAACTAATTAAGATTGACGCCCTAGTTCTTATGCATGTTAGATTGTTAAAGATTAGGATTTATGATTGCCTTAATCGCCAAGTAACGAGGGTCTAAGCATGGCTAAGTAACTCGAGCCTATGTGACAGGTGAGGGTATGAGTTGGTTATTGTTTTCATGATAGACTTTGGGTAAGGGACAAATCAGATTAGTCTACGGAGTAATTCCTCGCAGTGTTCCCGTCACTGGCTTTTAATTAATTAAAGATTGATCACCTTGAGTTAGTTATTGGTCAAGTCTGATACATCTTGTGGACATTTCTTCTTTGGGATAAGAAATATGTTTGTGTGGTTCAGGCCTCTATAATGTTTCCTACAAGATCATTACCAAAATATTGGCTAATAGGCTAAAGTTGATATTGCCCGAGATAATCACTGAAACACAGAGTGCTTTTGTTCCTGGTAGACTGATCTCTGGCAATATCCTAGCGAGCTATGAATGCATTCAACATATTTTGAGCAAGTGAAGTGGTAGTAGAGGTTTGGCGGCAGTAAAGATGGACATGAGCAAAGCTTATGACCGAGTTGAATGGTCTTTTCTTCAGGGGATATTGATACAGTTGGGTTTTAATGCATCTTGGGTGGCTATAGTCATGGATTGCATCATTTCAGTAAGCTTCTCTGTGTTAATCAATGGCAGCGCAAAAGGTTGGTTTCATCCTCAACGTGGCCTCCGACGGGGAGATCCTCTATCGCCCTATTTGTTCCTCCTATGCGCCGAAAGCTTTTCCAGTTTAATTACAGAGGCCCAACAAACTGGGAGACTAATGGGATGCCAAATTGCCCGAAGTTGTCCTGTTAAATCCCATATGTTCTTTGCTGATGATAGCCTGTTATTCTGCCGAGCGACCTGTAAAGAGTTCGCAGCATTCCGGAAGGTTCTAGCTACCTATGACAAGGCTTAAGGTCAGTGTGTAAACTTCTCTAAATCTGCTTTTATTTTGAGCTCTAATGTTACTAGCAGTGCAAAGGCTTCCCTTGGCAAAATTCTGCATATGAAATTGGTTCCAAATCTAGGGAAATATTTGAGAGTCCCATCCCATTTCTCTAGAAATAAGAATCGTGATCTTGCTTTTCTAAAAGAAAAAGTTCAGAAGGTTATGGCCAATTGGAAAGGAAGTTTTTTTTTTTCCGTGGGAGGAAAATAAGTTTTAATTAAGACAGTTGCACAAGCTATTCCCACCTTTGTGATGTCCTGTATAAAGCTTCCTAAAGCTTTATGTGACGACTTAACCAAAATATTGGCGAAGTTCTGGTGGGGATCGTCAAAACACAAGTCCAAAATTCATTGGATAAAGTGGAAACGCCTATGTCTTTCCAAAGGAAAAAGGAGGAATGGGTTTTCAGAGTTTGGAAGGTTTTAACCAATCCCTCATAGCAAAGCAAGTTTGGAGAATCTTACAAATGCCACAATCCCTCATTGGTCGTTTATTAAGGGGCAAGTATTTCCCAAACTCAAATACTTGATGCTAAGTTGGATAAGTACCCCTCCTTAACCTGGAGAAGCCTAGTTTGGGGTCGAGATCTCCTAAACCAGAGGTTGCGTAGAGGCATTGGCAACGGTGAAGATACTTTTGTGTTCGACTCTCCATGGGTGCCTAGGGAGAAGTTTTTCAAGTTGATCACTCAATCCCAACAACTGTGGAAGGAGACAAAGGTTAGTGAACTCATTGATGCCCATGGCAGATGGAACATCTAATACCTAAGATTGATGATGAGGGAGGAAGATGTCGTTGTAGTTAGGGAAATCCCTATTTGCAAAACTAAAAGAAAGGACTGGTGGTTGTGGCATTATTCCAAGAATGGATTTTTTTCTGTTAAAACTGCCTACAAACTCTACTGCACAAACAACTGGGAATCGACCAGTACCAACCCTGACATTTTGGAAAATTGGTGGAAGTTTGTTTGGGGGATAAAAATCCCAAATAAAATCAAAATTTTCATATGGAAGTTATTTCATAACATTCTGCCTACAAACAACAACTTATGCAACAGAAAACTCCCAATCCGTCCATGGTGTGTGTTTTGCAGAAAGAGTAGAGAATTAGTGGAACATACCTTTTTCGGATGCAAACGATCCTGAGCTTTTTGGGGTCTCCTTTTTCCGCAAGTTCGACTGACAACGACCAGCCATTTAACCATCTTCGATTTACTGATTGAAGCGCAGATGAAGTTGAATCCGAGAGACGCTGAGTTGTTTTGCATTTTCTGTTGGGAAATTTGGTTCGATCGCAACCAAGCACGATTACATCAACCTTTTTCTTCAGCTGAATCGAAAACCGAATGGCTCCTTAAGTACCAGGCGGAGGTCAATCTGGCCGTTCCCTCTAGAGTGGTCAGCTCTGTTGCTGGTCCTACTCTGAGTTGGAATCCTCCAGCAGCCCATTTTTTCAAGCTTAATGTCAACGCGTCCTGCCACCCTCGTCTCCATTGATCTGGTTTGGGAGCTATAATCAGAGACTCATTTGGTGGCCTTATCGCAACAAGCTCTGAATTTTGGGAGTCTCGCTTGGATCCACTAGTGGCGGAAGCGATGGCTCTCCTTCGGGGCCTTCAACTAGCGGAGAGAAACGACATCTTTGAGATCCAGATCGAATGTGACGCTCAAGCTCTGGTAGGGGCTTTAGTTTCTCACAGTCACCATCAATCCTCCATTGGAGGGGTTCTTCACGAAATTTCCTCTCTGCTTAGTAATTTCCATTTCAGTTGCCTTAACTACATTCCTAGAACTCAAAATAAAGTGACCCACAACTTAGCTAAATGGGCTTTCAGTTGTGTGTCCTTTTTTGTTTGGATTGGGGATGGGCCTGAGTGGCTCATGAATCTGATTGTTGCTGATCTATCCAATTGTAACCCTTTGGGTACTTAATTCTACTAATGAAGTTCTTTTAGCTCAAAAAAAAAAAAGTTATTGATCAAGTTTAATTAGAATTGCACTTTTCTAATTAATTCATTGGGTTGTTTGTTCCAGAATATGGTCAAATAAATTGTGTGCTGAGCATCTTAGCTAAATTCGTTAGAATCCCTCTAATCTAAGTCGCATCAAAGTAAATCCTGATCCCTTAAATTAGGAGCACATATTACAATTTAATTTTTCGTTAGTTATTTTTCTGCATGTTTTAATTTTAGTTTAGTTTTCTTTAACCAATCCCCTGTTTACTTTTGAGTTTTAATTAAAACAAATATAAATTAATTAGGAGAAGCTAATTAGCGGTTCCCTGAGATCGACCTGGTTACCACTGTTCTACAAGTTAGAATAGATACCATAATTATAAATATTAATTTGGCAGGCCTCGACAACTTGTTTACCAATTAGCAAACCTATCCTAGCTCTTAAAGACCCGAAAAAACCTTATGCAACCCTGCATCTCGCTTTCCCCCTATTTCTAGAAATAAAGAACTGTCTATGACTTTTCAACATTAGAGAGAGTAACAAATCAAAAGACCTATTTTTTTCTTTTTCTTTTGAGTACTTTGTACTCTTCACTTTTATTTTTGAAATACTTTTTTTTTTTTACTTTGCTTCTCCAAGAGAGCCTATAATGTCAAGCTTGCTTTCATTTAAGCTTACCCGCAGTTCCACTGCACAACGTATCTGACTACGAGCAAGCTTCACATTTTACGGACTAATACTCACTTCTCAATGCGCATTTAAGAAGGAGGAGTATCTCAGGAGTTTTTATTGACATGCTTTCACTTTTTTTTTTTTTTTTACTTTAGGCTAATAGCTTTGCTATAACTCAATTAACTTATTACAACCTTTCATGCATCAAGCCTTCCCTAGGGGATCCTTTCGAGGTGACAACAAGATTTCAGCTAAATAAGACAATTCTAAGCCTACAGAACCAATAATAGGATGCTATGTTTCGAGGTGACAACAAGATTTCAGCTAAATAAGACAATTCTAAGCCTACAGAACCAATAATAGGATGCTATGTGCTCGATGAATGCAAGGGAGCAACAAATTTTTTTTTTTTTTTTTTGAAATATTCTCAATCAGTACATACAATCTCATGCTTTTCTTAATATGAAAATACGAAGGTTTTAAAAGCATTTCCTAGATTGTCCTCATCGAACAACATGCAAAATCATACTAAAACATATTAAATTCAGAGTATCACACATGCTTTACAACTAAAAGAAGTCCAACAACCAACTTCACCCCCAACCTTAAAATATGCATTGTCCTTAATGCATCAACCATCAAATATGCATTTAATGAAACAAATAAGGGGAACACGAAAACTCCCCTAATCTTTGAGAGGTTGGTGGAAGGAGAGGCGCAATCTTTTCTCCAATTTTTGGTCCAAAAGTCAAGCAAGCCTCTTATTTTCCTAAAACTGACAAACAAACAACTTCAAAAACTTAACCAAATCAAAACATCAAACTAAAGCAAACAAAAAGACAGTCCAAGCTCGGGTGCCTTCGAGAAGCGCAAATTTTTAAAGTCGATTGCTCGACTGTATCTCCGGACCCAAATCAACTATTGTCCAACAACTTGGGAGATGCTCCATCCATCTTCCCAATCACCTCAAACCTGTTCAAATTCACAAAAAAAAAAAAAAAAAATCTCTCGTGACTCCTTTACACAACCTACATCGTTCTCAGACAAAGAAAACACAACATGCACATTCTCATTTATTTTCCCATCAGGCATGTCAGATTTTAAATCATTAATTGTAAACTCATTCGTTATTCCATCAAATTCCACAGAAAGAATTCTCTTATCCACATCAATTTTGACCCTAGCGGTCTTCATAAAGGAACGTCCTAAAAGAAGAGAAGCGGAAATACGAGATGTGTTTTCATTCATCTTTAGCACATAAAAATCGACTGGGAAAAATAAATCATTCACCTTCACAAGAACATCCTAAACCTTCCCTAGGGGATGCTGGTAGTGAACTTTTGTCCGTTCACATTAATCGGGGTGTCGAGTCCCGCCAAAATGAAATTACAGGTTTGCTACTCTAACTAGTAGATAGCGGTAACTAGGTCGATCCACAGGGAACTAGCGTTAATTCAGACTTAATTAAATTCAATTTGCTATTAACAAAAAAAAGGGATTTTGGTTGGTGAAATGGGAATTAAACATGCAACAGTGCTAACGGAAAATTGAACGGTAAATTGACAAATTAACGATGCTCAAGGACGCAATTCATTTGGTCAATCCCTGACTCAAACAACTCAATGACATAATTAGAAAAATGCAATTCTAATTATACTTGGCCAATAATCAATTTAAGGTAGCTAATCCTAAACCAATTAAAGGCCATTGACGGGAACACTGCGACGAATTAAACCGTGGATTAACTCAATTTTTCCCTTACCCAAAGCCTATCATGAAAACAACAACCAATTCATACCCCCAACTATCACTTGGGCTTGAATTACTTAGCCATGCTTAGACCCTTTGTTACTTAGAGATTGATGCAATTATACGTCCTAATCTTTAACGTTCTAGCATGCATAGGAATTAGAACGTCACTCCTAATAAGGCTACAAATGCTAATTGAGTACAACCATGGGAAGAAGATGCAAGAAGTTCAAAGTAGACTAAACATACATAAATAGGCAAATATCCCCTTCCCAAACTCAAAATTAAGCACTAACCTTACTTAGCCTTCCATGGAGAATGAATTTCTCCAAAACTCCATGGAAAAGCTTGGTTGCATAAAACAATGGAGGAAAAAGACCCAAATTTGGGTAAAAAGTGCAGCAATCCCGAGAGAATTCAATAGAAGATGACCTAAAATCAGACATTTTCCCTTTTATAGTCGTCGTAGCGTCGAGACGCTACGGACGAAAACTGTTAGCGCGCGCGTTCGGAGCGTCGAAACGCTCTAGGACAGCGTCTCGACGCTTGCTCTCGGGTTTTTTTTTTATAGAAATTTCAATTGGACAGCGTCGAGACGCTGGACCAATTGTGCAACTTGAATTTCTTCCTTCTCTTCTTGGCCCGTTTGCTTCCCGAAGCTTCTAAAATATCCGTCTTATCCCCGAAACACGTCTTTGGACTTCTTTAGCTCCCGACCGTGAGTTTACCTATAACAAGGCCATTTAAACAACATTAAATACGGTTCTAGCTGATATTAAGGACATAATAATAGCTCTATTTTAGAGCTATCAAAATACCCCCGACCTGATCTTGCTAGTTCTCGAGCAAGGTATACTCAGATTTATCTCAAAAGAAAGAACTTGCATGCGGACAACTCTAACCTCAATGCTCGTGAAAACAAGGTATTCATACCAACCAAAAACAATCAAACACATGCATAATGTTGAGAACATTTACAAATTTTAACTCCTACTTCCTTACGTGTGTGTGTGCTTAGCTCCTCTTAACCTAGCTCTTATAAGCTCAGGATGACCTTATTCGACCCTATGGCTCGTTTTTCCCCTACTTCTGGCAATAAGAACAGTCTAATGGCTTATCAGCGTCGGAGAGAGCAACAAATCAAAAGGCCTAATTATTTTTTTTCTTGTCTTGAGTACTTTGTACGCTTCATTTCATTTTCTTTAACCACTCTTTTTTTTTACTTTTCTTTCTCCAAGAGAGCCTAACATGTCAAGCTTGCATTCGTTCCAGCTTGCCCGTTGTTCCACTGCACAATGTATCTGACTACGGGCAAACTTCACATTTTTAATGACTAATGCTCACTTTTTTAGCTACCTTTTCATGCAGTGACAACCGTGGGTTACACGATCGCCTCTGGTTACACGGGCAACACAAGAAGGAGGAGCATCTCAGGAGTTTTTATTTAACAAGCTTTCACTTTCTATTTTTTTTTGGCACATAACTTTGCTATATAACAAGTGAATTATTACTAGCTCTAAAACGTCAAGCCTCCCTAAAGGTACCATTGATGCGAGCTTGTCGAGGCCCGTCAAATACAATTTATATTTACCGATCAACGGCTTGCAGTAAACTACAGCGGACCGGGTCGAACTCAGGGAACCGAAATTTAAATTCTCTAAATTAAACTTGATGTAAAAACAATAAATGGGGGGTTTTTGGATTGCATGTTAATGTAATAAATTAAAATAACAATTAAAGATAAAGTTTAAAGAATTAAAGAATTAAATAAATAAACAAGAAATTACCTTGCTGATTCAGAGATTGTCGGGACTTAATGGATTTTGCTCATCGATTACTTAAATAAAAATACAATCTCTTAATTAAAAGCCTAATCGACTTAACTGGAACGACCATGAAAAGTCTCTAAGATCCTATCATGCAATTAATCCGACAAAGCATCGTAATTAACTCTAAACTAGTCAATTAGTTGGGTACGATAGCGTTCCATGCTAACTACCTAGCAGCTCAAAGCACATGGATTGATTAGAACGTTAATTAAATTGATCAGATTCAATTAAACATTTTTATATTCCTAAGGTCTATTATACGCACCATGTTAACTATGAAAAAGCCATAATATTAACACTAGTCATAACCTGACCATCTTGCTACTATAATTAAGCATGCAATTTATGACAATTACGGATCACAAATTACAAACATAGCATACATGAACAATTAATATTTAATTGATTAAGTTGTCACATTAATCAATACTAAATGCACATGAAATAAACAAATAATAGAAAACAATTAATCAAGAATTTAGATTGCAATTTAATACCAAAAATCTCACAAAAACGTTAAGCCCGACAAACCTCTAAATCAGCATTACAAGCTTAGCCGAACATAAGAATAAATAAAAAACTCTAAAAAGAATAGTGATGGTGTGTGTTGGTGTAAGGGGAATGATGTAAGGTGTGAGGTGTCTTTTACAATCAAGACAATCTCTCTTTATATAGTTGAAGGAACAGACAAAAATGCTAAAAATAAAGAATTAAACTTGTGGTCAAAACAACCAGGAGTTGCCACGTGTCGTGAGTTGATGTTCGAGTAAAAATATAAGAAATAATTACATTCTTCAAGGATCGAACTTTGGCTCAAAGAATAACATAATGAACCTTTCACCACCAGACCAAGCTTCCAACTTTGAATATTAAATGATTTTTATCTTTAAAGTATCATTTGCGGCTTGGTTTGTTGATTATACTCTAAAACTCCTCTTCTGAGTTCTTATTTAATATAAGTGTCTCATTCACCTCTGAATGCTCGATTCCTGCAAAACACATGATTAAACACATTAATTTGAATCAACTAACAAGAATTAAAGGTTATAAAATAGCACTTTTGGAGTTCTATCAACCATTCGAGGTGACAACAAGATTTCAGACCAAATAAACTAATCTTAAGCCTATAGAACTGAGAGTAAGAGGTCGATGTGCTTAGTGAATGTAGGGGAGTAACAATTTTTTTTTTTAAATAGGCTCAAAATATGCATACATTCTCCTGTTTTTTTTTTCGAAATGCACAAATACAGAGTATTCACAAGTATTTCACAGACTGTCCTCATCGAACAACATGCAAACACATTCTAAAGCATCTCAAAATTAGAGTAAACACATGCTTGACAACTAAGAGGAAGACCTTCAACAAACTCCACCCCCACCTTAAAAGATGCATTGTCCACAATGCATCAATCCATAAGATAAAACGATTAAGACGACAAAATTCTAAGGGAACAGAAAACCTCCCCTAAATTTTGCGAGCTCGGTGGATAGAGATGCGCATCCTTATCTTCAAAATAGATCTGAAATGTCGGTCACTCCTCTTTTTCTCCTAGGAAAACAAACAAACAAACTTCAAAAGCTAAATAAACAAAAACAACAAAACAATAATCAACAAAATTACAGTCCAAGCTCGAGTGCCTCCGAGAAGGGCAAATTTTTAGAGTCGGTTGCTCGACTGTATTCTCACATTTCAACCCTTCTCGTATTCTGGTGGCTCTAGAAGTAATGTAGCATCATAGCACTCGACGTCACCCTCATGGAAAACCTTCAAACGATGACCATTCACCTTCAACGTTTTTTCAGTGTCTACACTTCGAATCCCAACTGTGCCATAAGGATAAACATGAGATACAATGTTAGGCCCAGTCCAACGAGAGTGAAGCTTACCTGACATGAACTTCAGGCGGGAACTAAATAAAAGAACCTTTTGACCAACTTCAAAATGTTTTCTAGTCATTTTCCAATCATGAAACATTTTGGTTTTTTCTTTATAAATTCTGGAGTTCTCGTATGCATCCAAACAAAGCTCTTCCAATTCTTGCAATTGAATGAGTCTTGCCGCACCAGCTTGATCGAAGCTCATGTTTCATTTCTTGACCGCCCATAATGCCTTGTATTCTATCTCGACTGGTAAGTGGCAAGCCTTACCAAAAAACCAACCTAGAAGGAGACATCTCTATAGGTGTTTTCTAGGCAGTGCGGTATGCCCACAAGGTAATTGATGGAACGTATAACGCTGCGGAAGCGATTTTGGATCATTGATACTCTAATTTCATCAATTTAACAAACTAGAAACATGCTCGAAACAATGGAAAAAAGAAAAAAAAAATAGAATACATACCCTTGTAGTTCTAATTCTCTTCAGCTCCGCTGCTCGTTCCTCGGCACGAACGCTTCGAGCCTCTTCTCCCGAACGCCTCGAGGACCATCTTCGGTAGTCCCACTATCCTCGACGCCGAGCAACGGAGTTGTGGGACTCCGAAGAAAAGAGAAAAGAAAGCGAAAGAAGGAGAAGAAATAATGGACTGTGAGAATCATCTGTGGGTTTCGAAGAACACAGAACCAAAAAAATGAAAACTTAAAAAATGAAGTTTCAAATTGAGGATTCATTCGTCTATCCCATTTCCCATTATTCTTAGAAATATATATATATATATATATATATATATATATATATATATATATATATATATATATATTACTTATATATAATTATCAAACATGTGTCTTACATTCAAATAAAACTCGTGGTTTGTAAATAGTTGTGTTTGTAAATAATCTATTTTGCAATAAAGTGTTATTGAGTTTTATTCAGTAAAGAGTTTACTGGAATAAATGAAACGTGTTTAGTATAACATATACCAATGACCAACACCCATGCTGATTCATGAGTACTTGAGCTTCATGTATGACATGATTGTGGATCAGGCTAAAGTAGATAGTCAAAACGGTCTATAGTATATGGATAAAGCTGGGTACCTTATCCTGGTAACACTATTGGATGCGGCTCACTTTGTATTGTACAAAACGATGTGATCTGAATCGTTTCACATTGAGATGTGCGAGCGAGGGCGTCTTGTGCAATGAGATTGCATAAGACTGAACCGCGAAACAAGTCGCTCTCTCTTTATAACACCATTTACTGAAGAGACCGACTTTTTTATATGATGGCCTAGGTAACTCGATCTTAATCCTGAGCTTGCTATGAACTCCTATTTATTCGAGAGTATCCTTTGACTTGCACGGGTGAGAGTGGCCAGATCGCCGACTCAATAAGCCTACCATCTTGGGGATAAACTCAAATAGGTGGTTGGAGACATAGTACAACAAGATGGAATTCACTCATAACCCGCTCTTCAGGGTTAGTAGATAGGTTGTTCCCTTAATAGCTGACTCCAGGGCTTGAACAATGGGCGCCCACCCTCTCCTTGGCAAGAGAGGGACCTGATCTCTTGGTTGGACCACAAATTAATTGTTCATTAGAGGTATTAGTGGTAGTTAAGGAACAAGAAGTAATGCAGAAGTTAAACAGTTTAAACGACCCGACTAAGATTATGGACACCTGTGAAGGATCGACTTACCCATAATGGTTATATCAAGAGGACAAAATATGTCTATAGTGAGGAGAGTGCAACCCTCGGACTCTAGTGAAGTCTCTGGGGGTTAACAAATGTTGATTAGTTCGGTTAAAAAAGTTTTGACCGGATAATCTCGTATCGTTGCAGCTCATGATCTGTAGGTCCTTTAGGTTCTCCTGGCTAGCTCGGATAACGTCGTGCAACAATATAAGAGAAAAGAAAAAGGAAAAAAATTTGAATTGTTCAAATTCAGTTTTTGGAAGAATGATGAACATATTTAAATATGATTTAAATATGGAAATGGTCTAAAACATGAATACGATTCATGTGCAAAAGTCGATTTTCGGAAAACCGAGTTTACCCATATTATTTAATTAATATTTGATATTGAATTAAATAATATTTATTAATTAAAAAGTTTAATATATATATATATATATATTTGAATAAATAATATATATATATATATATATATATATATAATATGGTTAAACAAATGAGATAATGGAGATATGGGGGTTCTCATTTGATTGAATGAGTATTCAAAATGAAAAAAAATGTAGAATTCGTGGGAGATTGGTAAAAACTCAAAATGATTTGAGTTTATAACCTTTTGTTCTTCATTTTTTCTCATTCCCTCAGATCTTCCTCTCCATTTTCTCATCTCTTCTTCCTCTTTCTTTCCTTTTCTCTTCGTCCGGAGTCCCACAACTCTGTTCGTGAGAAGAGGCCCGAAGAGTTCATGAGAAGAGGCCCGAAGAGTTCGTGACGAGGAACGGCCGGCGGATTTTGAAGAAAAATAGAACTACAAGGGTATGTATTTCTAATTTTTCTTATTTCCGTTGTTTGAGCATGTATCTAGTTTGTTAAATTGATGAATTAGAGTATTAACGATCCAAAATCGATTCCGCTGCGTTTTACGCTCCATCAAAGGCATCCTCCAAACGAGCACTCCAATCCCTTCTGCTTGGTCTCACGGTTTTCTCAAGTATTGATTTTACCTCCCTGTTAGAGACCTCGGCTTGCCCGTTGGCTTGAGGATGGTATGCGGTGGACACTTTGTGATGCACCCCATACTTCCTCATTAAAGCCTCTACAGATTGGTTGCAGAAATGAGTTCCCTGATCGCTGATTATGACTCGTGGGATTCCATACCAGGTGAAAATGTTAGACTTAACAAATCCAACAACAGTATTTGAATCGTTAGTTCTAGTGGCTTTCGCCTCAACCCATTTAGAGACATAATCATCAGCTAATAAAATGTAAGAGAAACCACAAGAAGGGAAAAATGGTCACATAAAGTCCATACCCCAAACGTAAAAAAAATCGCAAATTAAGACAGAAGTTTGAGGCATTTCATTCTTGTTAGAAATAGACCCTATTCTTTGACATTTATCACAGTTTCAACAAAATTCATATGCATTCTTAAATAGAGAAGTCCAGTAAAACCCGTTATCTAAAATTTTCCTCACAGTTCTTCTAGGCCCAAAATGTATGCATGCATAATTATGAAAGAAAGCAAGAATAGATGCATGTTCAGACTCAGGAACACATCTTCTAATAATTTGATCAGAGCAGAACTTCCACAAAAATGGATCCTCCCAAACAAAGAATTTAGCGTCGCTTTTCAACTTGGCTTTCTTAGCAGAAGAGAAACCAGAAGAGAAATTACCTGTAACTAAGTAATTTACCATGTATGCATACTAGGGAAGTACCGCATGAATTTGGAAGAGTGTCTCATCGGGGAAATCATCATTAAGAGGCAGAAGGTCCTCTTTTCTAACAAGTCTACTCAGATGATCGGCTACTGGGTTCTTCGTCCCCTAATTCCTACCCTTGATTTTCACGTTGAAGTCCTGGAGGAGCAAAATCCATCGGAGAAGCCTCGACTTTGAATCTTTCTTGGTCATTAGGTATCGCACAACTGCGTGGTCAGAAAAAACAGTTACTTGAGATCCGAGAATATGGATGAAACATATCTAGTGCAAATACAATGGAAATAAGTTCTTTTTTTGTCGTAGTGTAATTCCATTGCGCCGGATTAAGTGTCTTGGAGGCATAGTAAATAACGTGGCTCATGTTCTCAATTCTCTGACCAAGTACCGCTCCCAAGGCATAGTTGCTGGCGTCGCACATTATCTCAAAGAGCGTGTCCCACTAGGGTGGGTGTATAATTGGTGCACTCATCAAACTATCCTCAGCAAATCGAAGGCTCTTCTACATTCTTCTCCAAACTCAAACGAGACATCCTTCTGAAGAAGGTACGTCATGGGCAAAGCAACCTTGGAGAAGTCTTTGATAAACCTGCGATAAAATCTTGCGTGGCCAAGAAAAGATCGAACCTCCCGTACATTCGTTGGGTATGGTAAATTAGAGATAACATCAATTTTTGCTTTATCTACCTCAATACCTTTAGCAGAAACCACATGACCCAAGACGATTCCTTGACTAGCCATAAAATGACATTTCTCGAAATTTAAAACAAGGTTCGTCTCAATACAACGTTTCAGAACATGCGATAAGTTGGTCAAACAGTCATTAAAGGAATTGCCATAAACAGTAAAATCATCCATGAACACTTCAATGCATTTTTCTATAAACTCAGAAAATATACTCATCATGCATCGTTGAAATGTACCGTGTGCGTTACAAAGCCCGAAAGGCATCCTTCTAAATACATATGTGCCAAAAGGGCACGTGAACGTTGTTTTGTCTTGGTCCTCTTTAGCAAATAGGGACTTGATAGAAACCAAAAAAACCATCGAGAAAACAAAAGTATGGCTTCCCAGCGAAACGCTTCACCATCTGATCTATAAAAGGAATGGGAAAATGGTCTTTTCTAGTGACCTCATTCAGTTTCCTAAAGTCTATGCAAATCCTCCATCTGTTTTAAATTCTTTTGGGTACTAATTCATTTTTCTCATTCCTAACTACAGTTACACCTATTTTCTTAGGAACGACATGGATTGGACTGACCCATTTACTATCGGAGATAGGATAAATAATACCTGCCTTGTTGAGTTTGAGGATTTCAGACATAACTACCTCCTTCATCGCTGGGTTGAGCCTTCTTTGGGGCTCTCGTGAAGGCTTTGCTCCTTCCTCTAGCACGATTCTGTGCATGCACAAAGCTGGACTTAGCCCGTGTAAATATGCCAACGTCCAACTTATGGCCAACTTGTGCTCTTTAAGAACTGTCATTAACTTTCCTTCCTGATACTGTGCAAGGTTCTTTGATATTATGACCGACAACGTCTCTTCATCTCCTAAATATGTGTATTTCAAGTGATCTGGTAAGTCTTTCAACTCCAATTTAGGTGCCTGCAAAGTAGAAGGGAGCATCTTACTAGGATTCTCAACAGTTGCCAAAGTGGAGACAATTGGTTCACAACATTCAGTCAAGGGGGGTTCATGCAATTCAGTTTCATAAAAGAATTCATTTAAATCGAATGGGTCATCCCCATCCTCAACAGACATATGTGTACTCTATGCAAGTGAATAAATTATGTCTACCTGACAAAGAGAGTGTACATCTTCACCATGCTCAATCACATTAGACACATTAACCTCAACAACTTCTCCGCCATACTCAACAGATAAAGTGTCATTATCAACATTTATCTTAGTTTTAGCAATTTTCATAAAGGACATACCTAATAAGATCGAAGCAGACGAAGAAGAATAATTTCCATCCATTTTTAGAATATAAAAATCTACAGGAAAAATTAATCTATCAACTTGCACTAACACATCTTCCACTACTCCTAGAGGATGGACAAAAGATCTATCAGCAAGTTGGATAACTACTCCGGTTTCCTGTATTTCTTTCAATCTAAGGTCCTGATAAAGGGAATAAGGCATAACACTTATTGAGGCTCCTAAATCTAGCATTGCTCTTTTAATTCTCATACCACCGATCTTACAAGGGAGAGAAAACATACATGGATCGTCACATTTTTCTGGTAGGCTTTTCGTAATCAAAGCAGACACAATCTTACTTACCACATCTCTTTCATTCTCTTTTGTCTTCCTTTTGTTGGTGCATAATTCCTTAAGGAACTTGGCGTACCTCAGGATTTGCTTAATCACATCCAATAGAGGGATATTGATCTCCACCTTTTTGAACGCGTGTTGAGGAACTCCTCCTCATAAATCTCCTTGGGTGGTCTTGCTAACCTGCTAGGAAAAGGGACTTTAGGCACATAAGCTCTAGTACAAGTAGGATCGAAATGTACCCCTTTCCACGTTGGTTCAGGACTTTCCGCCACGTGTTCGCTTTGACCTGGATCGATCTCCACGGGCGGGTTACATGTGGGAACTTCTTTCCCACTTCTCAAAGTGATGCCACTCACGTTTTCTACCTTCTGATTTTCCATCTTAGTCATTTTGTTAGTAACTTGAGTCACCGCTTCGCTCAGATTTTGGAACTGCTCACGAGTTTCTCTATGAATTGTTTGGTTTGACTCTGTGAAGGATTCTAAAATTTCTTCCAAAGATTTACCTGAAACAGAAAGACGAGTCTGCTGTAAATTATCTTTTAATGCAAGAACAACATCACTTACCTCAGATAGCCAAACTTTGATCCCGTCCACGTCTTTCAATAAGCGAGCTTGCTCCTTTCCTCAATTTCCATACTGCTCAAGGTTTCTAGCTATGTTAGAGATCAAAGCTCTAGCTTCTACGGACGTTTTATCCATGAGCGAGCCTCCACTGGCCGCGTCAATCAATTGCAGGTTTTGAGGAAACATGTCGTCGTAGAAATACTGAATGAGGAGATGATCGACTATTTGATGATTGGGGAAACTCTCACACAAACGGCCAAACTTCTCCCAACACTCGTAGACGGTCTCTCCTTCCTCTTGCTCGATAACACATATCTTCGTTCTAATAGAGGCGGCCTTGGAGGCAGGAAAATACTTTTCTAAAAATGATCCTTTCAGCCCATTCCATGTGGTGATAGACCCCGCTGGAAGGTAATACATCCAGTCTTTTGCCTTATCCTTTAAGGTAAAAGGAAAGGATCTTAAGCTGAGCTAATCATCAGTGACTTCGTCTGTCTTCATTGCAGAACATATCATCCGGAATGCTTTAAGATGTCTGATGGGGTCTTCATCTGTGTTACCACAAAAGGAAGGTAGTAAGTTAATCAGACTAGCTTTAAGTTCAAATTTACCTGTTACTACCGGATACGATATACTCAATGGGTTCCGGTCTAGCTCAGATGCTGCGAATTCTCTTAAAGTTTTTTGTTGTTCATAATTCGCCATAACCTCCATTACTTCGCTTCTCTCAGATTTTCAAGGAATAACTACGCTCAAGAACTCAATAGGAACGGGTCAAATGGTACAAGAAAATTTAAAATAAATAAAAATAAACAAATAAACAAATAAAATCTAATCAAGTCGAATTATTTTAAGTTCCCCAGCAACGACGCCAATTTTGGTAGTAAACTTTTGTACGTTCTCATTTATCGGGGTGTCGAGTCCCGCCAAAATGAAATTTATAATACTAGCTTGCTACTCTAACTAGTAGATAGCGGTAACCAGGTCGATCCACAGGGAACTAGCGTTAATTCAGACTTAATTAAATTTCAATTTTCTATTAACAAAAAGAGGGATTTTGGTTGGTGAAATGAGAATTAAACATGCAACAGTGCTAACGGAGAATTAAACGGTAAATTGACAAATTAACGAGCATGCTTAATTCTGAGGAATGGGATTGATCACTATTGAAATTCAGTTCATTGATAACAAAAGAATTAGCTACGATGCTCAAGCAGGCAATTCGTTTGGTCAATCCCTGACTCAAACAACCCAATGACAAAATTAGAAAAGTGCAATTCTAATTATACTTGGCCAATAATCAATTTAAGATAGCTAATCCTAAACCAATTAAAGGTTAGTGACGGGAACACTACGACGAATTAAACAATGGATTAACTCGATTTTTCCCTTACCCAAAGCCTATCATGAAAACAACAACCAATTTATACCCTCAACTGTCACTTGGGTTCGAATTACTTAGTCATGCTCAGACCCTTTGTTACTTAGCGATTGAGGCAATTATACATCCTAATCTTTAACGTTCTAGCATGCATAGGAAGTAGAACCTCCTTCCTAATTAGGCTACACATGCTAATTGAGTACAACCATGGGAAAAAGATGCAAGAAGTTCAAAGTAGACTAAGCATACATAAATGGGCAAATCTCCCCTTTAATCAATAGTTTAACAATCTCAAACTCAAAATTAAGCACTAACCTTACTTAGCCTTCCATGGAGAATGAATTTCTCCAAAACTCCATGGAAAAGCTTGGTTGCATACAATAATGGAGGAAAAAGACCCAAATTTGGGTAAAAAGTGCAGCAATCCCGAGAGAATTTCGTAGAAGATAACCTAAAATCGGACATTTTCCCTTTTATAGTCGTCGAGACGCTCTTGGAAAGCGTCTCGGCGCTGATGCTCGACGCTTGCTCTCGGGTTTTTTTTTTATAGAAATTTCAATTGGACAGCGTCGAGACGCTTGACCAATTGTGCAACTTGAATTTCTTCCTTCTCTTCTTGGCCCGGTTGCTTCCCGAAGCTTCTAAAACATTCGTCTTAGCATCGAAACACGTCTTTGGACTTCTTTAGCTCCCGACCATGAGTTTACCTATAACAAGGTCATTTAAACAACATTAAATACGGTTCTAGATGATATTAAGGACATAATAATAGTTATATTTTAGAGCTATCAGATGCACATAAGATCTATCAGCTAGTTGCACACTAACGCCTGTCTCATGCATATCACTCAGTTCAAGTTCTTTAAACATAGCATAAGACATAACATTAATTGAGGCACCTAGATCTAGCATGACACATGCTTAATCAATTTATCCCCTATTGTACAAGGTAAGGTAAACATACCTGGATCATTGCATTTCTTTGGTAAGGTACGTTGAGATATCGTTGAGACGTTCTCACTCTTAACATTTTCTTCATTCACTCTTGATTTTCTCTTGCAGCTACACCAGTTCTTCAAAAAAATTGAATATTTCAGAATTTCCTTTATGGCTTCCAAGAGAGGGATGTTCACCACCACCTTTCGGAATGTCTCCAAGACTTCCTTATCAACTTCATTCTTCTTAGGCTTAGCTGCTAGCCTACATGGAAATGGTGCTTTGGGAACACTCTTTTGCGCTGGCAATGAAAGTTTTTAAGCTTTTCTCTCATTTTCTCTCGGTTCAGGACTCAGTACTCGGCTGGAGAAAAAGAAATTTGGGCATATAGCTCTTCAAGTTCAAGGGTGGATCACACCAAATTCCCTTTCTTATCTGCCCAAGGTCTTCAACCTTATGCTTGGTCCTGCTCTTATCTTTCTTCACTACGGTAATGTTGGAAGGAATTTTCTTCCCACTACTCAAGTTTATCGCACTCACGTTTTCACATGAGCTAACTGTGGTTTAGGAAGGAAGCTTCCCTGAGCTCTTACTCTCCAACCTATTGATAGACACCGCCATTTGCGACAACTGCTTGTTCAAATTCTGAAGTTCAGCTTTATGGTTGTTCAGCTTCTCACGAGCCTCTTTCTAAAACTGACCAGTTGTTGTCACAATGGTCCTGACCATATCTTCCATAGAACTACCTGAGGAAGATGGTTGAGCTTGCATGGAATTCTGGGGTCTCTCGTAAGACTGATTTTAGAACCCTTGTTGCCCATCTCTATTTCCATAGTTCAGATTTGGATGATCTCTCCATCCTAGGTTGTATGTATTTGAGTAGGGATCATACTTCCTCGGGTTGGAGGCATAACCTCCAATTGCATTTACTTCTTCAGACTCGTGCTGACTGCATCCTACAAATTTATTAATTAAACTGCTCATCTCTGCAACCTGGGTCTTTATCTCATTCACTTCATTCGACTAATTCACCTCGTGGACTTGAACAACTCCACCTCTCACTCCAAATTGCTGGGAATTTGTAGCCATATTCGCTATTAGCTGCTTCTCCTCGGTTGGGGTCTTGTCAATTAAAGTACCTCCACTGGTAGCATCAATCATCTGCCTATCGTGTGGGGTCATCCCCTCATAAAAGTACTGAATTAGCAGTTGATCTGCTATCTGGTGATGTGGAAAGTTGGCACACGGTCTGCGAAACCTTTCCCAGTACTCGTGCAACGATTCACCGACATCCTGGGTGATTCCATAAATTTTCTTCCTCAGCGTAGTTGCCAGAGAAGTCGAAAAGTACTTTTCTAGGAAAAACCTTTTCATCTCGTTCCAGGTGGTGATGGACCCTGACGGTAGATAATAGAGTCAATCCTTCGCTTTGTCTTTCAGCGTGAAGGAAAAAGCTCTCAAATTCAGTTGCTCCTCCGTCACTCCTGGTGGCTTCATCCCCGCACATACGCAGTGGAATTCGATCAAATTCTTATTTGCATCCTCTCCTGCATTTCCATGAAAAGAAGGTAGTTGGTGAATTAATCCAGATTTTAATTCAAAATTACCTGCAACTACCAGATACGTTATACAGAGAGGTTGTTGATTAAGATATGGCGCTGCCAGTTGTTTCAAGGTTCTTGGCGGTTCGTTGTTCGCCATTTCTTCACGTTCTGGGGTACCTGAACCGTCTCCTTCAAAAAGCCTCCGACCTTCTTTGCTTTCTCTTTACAACGTTCGTTACTCCCTCTCAATTTCTGGAATAAACTGCAATCCACTAACTTGAGAGAAACGGGTCATACAATACAAGAGAGATAAAAATTAAATAGAACAAAAATTTAAAAACAAACAAACAAATCAAATTCAACCAAAACAGATTAACTTAAGCACCCCAGCAACGACGCCAAATTTGTTCGGTAAGTTTTTATGCTACACTCAGGTTGTCGAGACCTGCCAAATTAAAATTTATAAGCTGACTATTCTTCTCTAATTTATAGATAGCGGTGACCAAGTCGATCCGCATGGAGCTACCTCTAATCCGTGTTTAATTGAATAAAGTTTAAGGTTCGAAATGAAACATGGGGGGTTTTGTTTGATTTTGAGCAACATGCAAGAAAGTATGACTAATAGAGGAATTAAACAGATTTAAACAAGCGTGCTTGACTTGGGGAGTCGGGATTGCCAATTAATGTAAATAAGATCATCCATTCTCTATAAACTTAGTCAGAGTCCTTCAAACACACAAATTGTTTACTCGGAATTGCCGTAGCAAACAAGCCCAATGAAATTAGTTAGATAGGTGCAATTCTAACTAAACATGGCAATGAATTAATCTAAGGTGATCAATCATAAATTAACCCATGCTAGTGACGGGAAAATTGTGACGAATATTTGAATTTGATAGTCTAAGCCAATATTCTGATTTCTCTACTTCTTCAAGGTTAGCCGAATGCTCTCAAAGGTAAACATGCAATGCTACCTAAGGCTCAACTCAACCTCTTGTGACCTAGGCGATTAGGAGAGGCATGACATCACTAATATAGTTAACGGTTTAACATGCATACACGTTGGTAGAGGTACTTTTGGGGTACTCTAATGTCAAGCTGTCGAGGCTTGCCAAAATAACATTTATAATTACCGAAACTACTAAGCTTTGCAGCTAGTGGTAACGGGTGTCGAACCATAGGGAACCTAAATTATTTTCTCCTAACTAATTTCTATTTGTCTTTAAACTAAGACTCGAAAGCAAATAAAAAGGGGGGATTAAATCTAAACTAATGGGAAAATAAATGCAAAAAGTAAAGAGCGGAAAAATAAAAGTAACCCGTGCTCCTAATTCGAGTGTCGGGGTTTATCTTGATGCGCTTAGTTCATAGGGATTCTAATTAGCAAAGTAGTTCTATTTCATGCACACAAAATGCTTCTTCCCAAACGGTCCGAAGCACCCCAAAGAATTAATTAGAGGCGTCAATTCTAATTAAACATGCTTCCTAATTAATCTAAGTTCATGACGCTTCAATCAATTATCAAACAGTAACGGGTAACATTGAGACGAATTAATCCTTAAGACTAATTCGATTTCTCTCCTAACCTTGAGCCCACCGTGAAAACGTTAATCAACTCATACCCCCACTGTCACTTGGGCTCGAATTGATTAGCCACGAGCTAGACCCTCGCTACGATGCATTAAAGCCTATCAAGAAATAATGCTTAGCCTACTAACATGCGTAACTAATTATGGACGTCACTCCTAATTCGAAAGGCATGCTATTCGTTCTTAACACAGATTGGAGATGCAAGAGATAAATAAAACTAAGCTAGACATTCAAACAAACCCTCACTAAGCATCAAGATTACCCCTAACCCTCAAATTAGAGCACTTACCTTAGCTCACCGTTGTGCAAATCAAGAGAAATCAATGATGTTGGAGCTTTATTGAAGAAGTAATGGAAGAAATACAAGTTTAGAGCTCCCACCCGAGCCTAACAATGGTGGAGAAACCAAAAATGGAACAAAACTTCCGGCTAAAAACGGAGAAGAAAGGCTTTTAAAGCCGTCGGAGCGTCGAGACGCTAGGGCAGCGTCTCGACGCTGTGCCCTAAGTTGGCAGCGCGCGCGCACGGGGTAGCGTCGAGACGCTTGCGCGGCGTCGAGCGAGCGTCGAGACGCTGTCACTCGACGCTTGCTCTCGGGTGCGAATTTAATTTTGTGGTTCAGACTTTGGAGCGTCGCGACGCTATCGCTCGATGCTAGCTCTCGGGTTTGGTGGCCAACTTTTGCCTTCCAATGGCAAATTTTGCCATTTCTTCAATTCTTCAAGCCCCTTGGCTCCCGATGCGTCCATGAAGCTCTAAAACGCTACTTTTAGCCCCGAAACACGTCCTCGGACTCCTCGAGCTCTCAACCATGAATTTACCTACAAAGAGGGATTTTAATTAATATCGAGCATGGTTTTAGCTATAATTAGGGAGTAAATAATAACTCTATTTTGGAGCTATCACACGTCTTGAGCGTCAATCAATTCAAATACACATGTTAATAAGAGTATGCTTGGAAGAAATAGATGTTGAACATTAAAGACTAAGTAGAATTGAAAGTTACAAAATCTCCAATCAAAACATTAATGACAAATCCCTAAAATCCCCAAATCTTAGCACTTACCTCTAGCCTTCCATGGGAGTTGAAGTATTCCAAGCTTCCATGGTGGTTCTAGAACTCATACAGTAAGGAAGGAGAAGAAAACTCTAAAAATGGTGGAAAAAACGTTAATCTCGAAGCTAAATCGAATAGAATATGACCTAAAAATCATAGAAGATGACTTTTATAATCGATGTAGTGTCGAGACGGTACGGACCGAAATCCTGCGCGCGTGCCACTTTGGAGCGTCGAGACGCTAATGCTCAATGCCGGCTGACGCTTGCTCTCGGGTCTGAACTTAATTTTTTGCCTTGGAGCAGCGTCGGGATGCTCTTAGCGGCGTCTCGACGTTGGGCTCTTTGTGTCAACTTGCCCTTTAGCTCCTCTACTCTGCTCGGTTCACTTCTGAAGCCTAAAAACGACCTTCTTAGCTCTTAAATGTGCTCTTGAACTCCATGAGCTCTTTACCGCGAAACACCATCAACAAGGCCAATTTAATAACATTAAGCACGACATTTAGCTAATATTAGGGAGCAAATAATAACTCTAAATGAGAGTTATCACCATGGTTACCACTCCGTAATGGATTTTCCCCAACAATCGTAATGAATCAATTGTAATGGATTAAGGCTTCAATCATAATTGGTTTACCTTTGATAGTGTTTACTTAAGGCTAATTTAAACGTAATCTAAATTCCATTGATAGTGTTTACTTGCACGTAATCATTAGTGAATTTACCATAATACTTTTTCACTTTAATCGTGTGTTGACTCGTTGTTCGGGCGTTACTCGTGTGCAGACTCGTTGTCCGAGCGTTACTCGTGTGGATACTCGTGAACTCATTTTCCAACATGAATCTTCACTTCCCTCCGTTTATTCTCTCGTATGCAGACTCGGTTGGCGAATCGTGTAAATCTGTATTTTTTTTCATCTTCTGTGCATTAATCCGATCGATGACGAGGTTGATGACGACTATCTTCTACGTATGTCGAAGATTAATATCCAAAAAATATGAAGATTTTCAAGCCTTTCGTCTCTGTAAACAATAAATCGGTAAACCTACAAAAAAAAAGTAAATGTGTTTAAATGGAAATTAAATTCGAGATTGAAGAACAGAGGAAGAGAGGAAAAGAAATGGCGAAGTGTACGAGTGAAGGAATGCAAGGATCAAGGAAGAGAGAGAAGAGGCATATGTGGAAGGAAATGGGTCAAAAATCGGTGGGTCCCATGTAATCTTCAATGGTAATCATATTGAGCACCCCCAAGGTGGTAGAGAAATAGGATAATGAGATTACAAATTTTGAGTTGGGGCCCACACTTTGATTACCTTTGCAGATTTTGGTAAACGTCATCAAACGTAATCGATGTGGGTCCCACCGTCAGAATTACCATTTATTGATTACGTTTGGAGAGAAGTTGGTAGTGGATTTTTGGTACATCCACTATGTCCGGGGTGTCGAATCCCGCCAAAATAACATTTATAAATACTGGTAACTTGTAAAATAGCGGTAACCAGGTCGATCCGCAGGAAACCTAAATTAATTTCTCCTAATTAATTCCTATTTGCTTTTTAATTAAAACAATAAAATAAAATAGTAAAGTAAAGGGGGGATTGGTTACGAAAAATTAAAAAGAAGCAGAAAAATAGCTAACGGAAAATTAAAATGTAACATGTGCTCCTAATTTGAGTGTCGAGATTACTTTGATGTGACTCAGTTCATTGAGATTCAAACATACTTAGGAAAAACACGATAAAAAACACAAACGATTACCAGGACAACTCTGAAGTAATCGACCTAAATAAATTAGCTAGAGGCGTCAATTCTAACTAAACATGGCAATTAACTAATTCAGAATGATCAATTCTATATTAACCAATGACAGTAACGGCGCAATGCGATGAATGTTCGACTTGGATAGCCTAAGACGATATTCGATTTCTCTACTTCTTCGGGGTTAGCTAACACAGACTAAGGTAGCATACTTATGTACTACCTACGTCTTCACCGAACCCTTGTTACTTAGGCGATTAGGAGAGGCACGGCATCACTAATCTAACTAACGGTAAAACATGCATAAATTCATTAGCGTCAATCTATCCTTTACACATGCTAAATAGGGATTAAAACAGAAGAAGTAAATGCCCAATCATTCATGCTAAGTTGTAAATTAAAGAACTAAACTCTCACTAATTGCATCAAAGACTCCCTAAACTCAAATTAGAGCACTTACCTTAGTTGCCCGTTGTGCAAATCAAGCTAAATCCACAATGTTTGAGCTTTATTTACAAGAAAAGGGAAGAAAAATGGAGTTTTAGCTCCAAAACCCGAGCTTACAACAATGGAGGAAAGGGAAAATGAAGAAGATGACCTAAAAATCGGAAAATGGAGCTTATATAATCGTTGTAGTGTCGAGACGCTACGGACAGATAGTTCAGCGCGCGCCTCTTCGGAGCGTCGAGACGCTACAGGCACAGCGTCTCGACGCTTGCTCTCGGGTTTGAGCAATTGAATTTGCCTTTGGATGCTCCCTTTTGACAAATTCTTCATGTTTGAAGCTCTTCATTTTCCGAAGCGATCCCGATGCCTTAAAACGACCTTCTTAGCTCTGAAACACGTCCTTGGATTCCTCGAGCTCTCTAATCGTGAAACACCTATAATCAAGGCAAATTAACATAATTAAGCACGGTATTTAGCTGGAATTAGGGAGTAAATTATAGCTCTATTTTGGAGCTATCAGAAGTAAGCGTGGCCTAAATCATTTAGACATAAGAGATTTTTTCTCGATCTTGAAGGGTGGTGTTGTTATTCCCGCGTTGTGGATTAGACATAAGACATTTTCCCTCCTATTTATTTATTTTAACATAATGAAAGATCTAATGGAAGAAAAACAATGTGTGCCAAACTTTTTTTATAGATAAGGTGTCGAATGATTTTTATTTATTAAAAAGCTACCAGCAAGGATTGAACTCACGACCTTTCGCTTACGAAGCGAACGCACTACCACTGTGCTATGGAAGCAATTATATTATGAAAATAATTATGTTATTATTAACAATTATTAGAATAACAAAAAATTTCATAATTATAAAATGATACGGCATTTTCCCTATTGTCATATAAACTTAGGTTTTAGTATTTTTTATGTTTTCATTTTATCCTTATTGATTAAAAAAAATTAATCCAGTTTCCTATGTTTTTATATTTTTTGTCGGATGAGGTGGGCCCGTTAAGGCCATGTAATGATTATTTGAAGTCTAGACAAGATGTTGAAAGTCAAGAGAGCCTACAAGCTAAACATGCAACATGCTTTTAGGGATGAGGCCTCAAGCTCGAGGGCGGAGATCAAAACTAGATGTTGGAAGACTTCCAATCAAATGAAAGTTCCGCCAAAAGTTAAAATATGCTTGCTGGTGGATTTTCCACGACATCATCTCTACTCTTACTAATGTTGCAAATAAGGGTGTTTATTCTAACTTCCTATGTGTTTTCAACATGAACAAGTATGAAATGGCCCAACATCGTTTTTGGGAATGTAGGTATACAAATCATCTCTGAAATCGTACTATTTTGCCTAATAATGCGACTTTTATCTATGAAGGTCTCATTTTGGTTGATGCAAGATATATGCGCCAACATTATGGACCTCTGATGTGGATGAAGTGCTTGAGAGATGTCTCATACTATTATGGAAAATTTGGGAGTATCGTAATCGTTTTCTACATAACGGATGTGCTTTCGATGATCATGAATTATGCATGTTACTGAAAAATTTTAATTCGTTGGAGGAGCTCAATGGACTCCAAGAAATTGCCTCTGCAGACAGTCTTAGGAACAACATTGTTACCCTCTGCAAACAGTCTTAAGAACATCATCATTGTCCCCTGATAGGTCTGAAATAGAGCTATTATTTGCTCCATAATATTAGCTAAATATCGTGCTTAATGTTGTTTAATTGCCTCCGTTGTAGGTGTTTCACGGTTAAGGAGCTCATGGAGTCCAAGGACGTGTTTAGGTGCTAAGAAGAGCATTTTAGAAGCTTCGGAAAGACCCCGGGCAAAGAAGAGGAACTAAGGACCAAAGTTTCACTTTTTGTCCAGCGTCGAGACGTTGTCCCTAGCGTCTCGACACTACTCCATCATATTTTTAAGAAAAACTCGAGAGCAAGCGTCGAGACGCTGCTCAACGCTGCCTCAGCGTCTCGACGCTCCGAAGGCGCGCACGCTGGAATTTTTGTCTGTAGCGTCTCGACGCTACCCCGATTATAAAAGCTTCATTCTCCGATTTTTAGGTCATTTCTTCATTCTTCCATTATTGTAAAGCTCGATTTTGAGAGCTCAAACTCCATTTTCTCCCTATTCTATTGTATATAAGTTCAAATCTTGGTTGTTTAGCTTGATCCTTACAACAAGCAACTAAGGTAAGTGCTCTAATTTGAGGTTAGAGATTTTACTTTGATGCTTAGTGAGGGTTTATGTTAATTTCTAGCTTAGAATTGATTACCTCTTGCATCTTCTACCTGTATTAAGAACGAATGACATGTATTTCTAGTTGAGGAGTGACATCTTTGTTTGTTACGCATGTTAGTGGGTTAGCATTAATTCCTGATTAGTTTTAATGCAAGTAGTGAGAGTCTAATCGTGGCTAATTAACTCGAGCCTAAGTGACAGTTGAGGGTAAGAGTTAGTTATTCGCTTCATGGTGGGATCAATGTTAGGAGAGAAATCGAGCATTTTTCATTAGAATTTACGCCTCTAATTAATTCATTGGGATGCTTGTTACGGGTTCGGGCAAACGTTTCGCGTGAATTAGATATAATAGCTCAGCATAATAGAATCCCTATGATCTAAGTGCATCAAGTAAATCCCGAGCACTTAAATTAGGAGCACAGGTTACTTTACTTTATTTTTCCGTTATTTAATTTTCTGTCATTTAATTTTCCATAACCCAATCCCCCATTTAATTTACTGTTTTATTTTGAGTTTTAATTAAAAAAAAAAATAGGAATTAATTAGGAGAAATTGATTTAGGTTCCCTGCGGATCGACCTGGTTACCACTAACTACAAGTTAGCTTAGTGTAATCGGTATTTATAAATTTCATTTTGGCGGGATTCGACACCTCGAAAAATAGTGAACATAACAAAAGTTCACTCACCAAAATTGGCGTCGTTGCCGGGGAACCATTTAGTTTCTCTAGTTAAATTTTATTTGTTTAAAAATCAAAAAAAATATTCTCCAAACCACTAAGGAGAGGGTCATTATCGAAATGTACCTCAATTTTGAGGAAGGAATTGAGAATTTCCAGACATGCGATGATGGGATTAGTGAGACTGGGGAGGAGGTTGAACTTAGCCCCGAGGAGCATCCTGAAAGACTAATGATGCAAGCGAGCTGAGAATTCTTCAAGAAGGATGACTTGGAAAGATTTCTCATCTACTAGTGATGAAGAAGATCTCAGAGAATTATACAAGGTAAGTATACCTCCACTTGTTGATTTGGATTTAGAGCATGAATTTTGTATTGAAAATCTATTTGAAGATTCATGCATTGATGAGCTCGAGCACATGCCTGATTTTGAAAATATTTTTGGAAGTCTTTTCACTAAGGATGTAGAACCAACTTGTTTTGAAAATGTTATGATGGATGAGGAAGTGGCAATTGTGCCTTTTGAAAATTTATCTCCTCTTGCTATGCCTTGTAATAATTCATTTATTATATGAGATTTGTCTAGCATGCCCCTTCCATTTGTGCATCTGAGAATGTTGATCGCCTTGGAACTTTTGATGTGATCCCTCCCCTGGTCGAGTCTTTCATTTTTGTTGAGTTAGTTTCGTCTTTTATTATGTTTGAGTTTGTTGAGTCTTTCTTTCAATATATTAAAAAAACTAAAAAAATAACAACTATGTCTGGCCGCCACGAGAAGTCGAAGAGCTTGTTTATCTTAGCAGGTTTTATAGATTCAAGGAAGAAGGGGTCGAAGAAGTTCGAGAATTTCTACGTACCCAGACAGAGTGGAGGACACGTCGAGCATAACGATGTTAAAAAGATGCGCTTCTTGGGAGGCAACCCGTGTGTTTTGAATTCCTGTCTTTACTTTCAGTTTTTATTTTCCTAGCTTAGTTTTCTTACTTTCTTTTGTAGGGGTTTTGACCTAAGGAACGAGATAGTGGGCTAAGACTGCGCTGCTCCAACCACCGACCTCGCAAAATTCAGGGGAGGTTTTATGTTCCCTTAAATTGTGTGCTTTTAACTGCTTAGTCTGAAGTGTAATACATAGAGGACTATGTATCTTTTAAGGTTGGGGGTGAAGTGGTCTGTTGGATTTTTGTAGTTGTCGAGCTGTGGAGATTCTGAATTTGAAGTGCTTTAGTCTGTTGTTACATGTTTTTCGATGAGGACAATCTATGAATTGCTTTTAAATTCTTCGTATTTGCATATCTGGAAAAGCATGAGATTGTATGCACTTTGAGCATATTTCAAGAATTTTAAAAAAACATTATGTTGCTCCCTTGCATCTATCGAGCACTTAGCAACTTGTTATTGGCTCTGTAGGCTTAGATTTGTCTTATGTAGCACGAATTCTTGTTGTCACCCCGAAAGACAGCCCTAGGGAAGGCTTGAAGCATGCGTGTTTGTAATAGGTTAATCGAGTATAGCAAAGCTATTTGCCTAAAAGAAAAAAAAAGGAAAGTAAAGCATGTAAATAAAACCTCCTGAGATGCTCCTCCTTCTTAAATGCGCATTGAGAAGTGAGCATTAGTCCTAAAAAAAATGTGAAGCTTGCCCGTAGTCAGATACGTTGTGCAGTGGAACTGCGGGTAAGCTGGAACGAAAGCAAGTTTCACATAATAGGCTCTCTTGGAGAAGCAAAAGTAAAAAAAAAAAAAAAAAAAAGTAGTTCAAATAAAAGTGAAGAGTACAAAGTACTCAAAAGAAAAGAAAATTTTAAGGTCTCTTGATTTGTTAATCTCTCTGATGTTGAAAACTCATAGACTGTTCTTTATTGCTAGAAGTAGGAGCAAAATGAGATGTAGGGTTGCATATGGTTTTTTCGAGTCTGGATGAACTAGGATAGGTTGGCTAATCACACACGCACGTAGGAGAGTAATAGTTAATTTTTGAAATGTTCTGAGCTTGGTGCATGCAATCGATTGTTTTCTTGTTGTTGTAAATGTCTTGCTTTAAAAAGTGTTGAGGTTAGAGTCGATAGCATGCAATTTCAGTCTTAAGAGATAATTCAGAGTTTGCCTTGCTCGAGGCCTAGAAAGATTTAGGTTAGGGGTATTTTGATAGCTCTAAAATAGAGCTATTATTTGCTCCTTAATATTAGCTAAATACAGTGCTTAATGTTGTTTAATTGCCTTTGTTGTAGTTGTTTCACGGTTCAGGAGCACAAGGAGTCCAAGGGCATGTTTCGGTACTAAGAAGGGCGTTTTAGAAGCTACAGGAAGCAACCGGGCGAAGAAGAGGAGCTAAGAACCAAAGTTTCACTTTTGGTCCAGCGTCTCGACGCTACTCCATCAGACTTTTAAGAAAAATATGAGAGCAAGTGTTGCACAATTTAATGCAATGCAAAACCGCAAGTGTATGGGTCAAGTTTTAATATAGTGTATGTAAATACGAGTATCGTCCTCAGAATTGGTTTTCTAGTTCACTTAAGTATCGCGAATACAATCACTTAATTTTATCTAGAGAAATAAAGCGATAAATGATATGATTGAAATAAAATAAAAACATAAAATAAAAGATGGATAACAACCTTAGGGAGTTGATTTCGCCAATTAGACCAATGAATCAATTAATTAACGACTAAGAATCATGCAATAAATCATAAGTTAGGAAGTCATAGGTAAAAAATTGCATCTTTCAAGCACAATTAAATCTCATGCAAAATTATAAAACTAACATATTTGTACAGCTTTTAATAACATGCAAGGCATTACGACCCTTCATTTAACAATCTCTGAAGGAGTACCGATCAATTTCTTGTCAGAAACCTCTTCAGTCATGCAATTAAGTTCTAGTCTAAATTACAACTTATCATAGTAAATTCAAACCAATTAAACAAATAATATGTGATCAAGAGATTATAAGCATTAAACACATAAAAGCATGCAATCAATCAAAGACACTTCAATTAATCAAAACATCAGTCTAATGGCTACATCAATCCCTAAGATAAATGAGTTTAGCTAATCATGTTCGACGTTACAAAATATAAACTCAAAATTAAACCCATAACGAAACTACAAATTAAAAGGGAAGAAGAAATAAAACTAGTGTCGATTTCACGTTCCCGCTGCAATCTCCACGATCCCGAGCATGTAATTGCCTTCTTTTTGCTCCCAAAAATCTACTCTAACTTTTAAAATTATGTATTTTCGAAATTGGAAATGACTCTCCAAATTGGCTCCCAAAAACTCTCCAAAAAGATGTATTTATAAGATAAAATATGGCAAAAATCGTGTATAAATCAATTTAGTCAAATCTAATGGGCTGAAATCCAGTGTAGCGCGCGTCTATGGAAGATAATGTAGTTGTGGTGTGGGCTGAATAACGAATTGGGCTGACATATAAGTAAACACACGTTGGGCTTTAGTTCATAAATTATCATTTGGCATGTTGGTTATTCTGTTGGCACAATTCAACTCTCTCCTTTGGATGGATTGAAACATCATGTGGTAATCATTTATAATCCTTCAGTTCAGGGTTCAAAGAAAGGAAAACAACAAGGGAATGCATATACAGTTTGTCATGTTGCAATTTTTCAATGAAAAGATCTAAGGCTCAAAATTTGGCTTTCTAAGGATTATGTCAAGGTAGGTTGTTTGAGAAAGCTAAAAGTGGTTTTACCTAATTGCCCTTGTGAAATTAAAGCATTAAGTCAAATTCAGAGATTCCAGACATGCATAACAAAGCAAGTTCTAGAAAAATCAATCATGCATGGTTGGTGGAGTGGATTTTAGGTATATCCACTATGTTCGGGGTGTCGAGTCCCGCCAAAATAACATTTATAGTTACTGGTAACTTGTAGAACAGAGGTAACCAGGTCGATCCGCAGGGAACCTAAATTATTTTCTCCTAATCAAATTCTATTTGCTTTTTAATTAACTAAAACAATAAAAACAAAACATTAAAGTAAAGGGTGGATTGACTTACGGTAAAATAAAGGAAACCATCAAAAACTAACTAACGGAAAATTAAATAACAACAAATTAAAATGTAACGTGTGCTCTTAATTTTAAGGGTCGGGGTTGACCTTGATGCGACTCGATTCATTGGGATTCAAACATACTTAGCAAGAGCTTAATTAAACACATAAACGGTTGCCCGACAACCCTGAAGCAACCGACCACATAGAAATTAGCTAGAGGCGTCAATTCTAACTAAACAGTGCTACTAATTAATTCAGAGTGATCAATTCTAAACTAATCAAAGTAGTTACTAGCATTTTATGACGAACATTCAACTAGAAAATCTAAGTGCATAACGATCGCCCGGCAACCCTGAAGCAATCAATCACATGGAAATTCTAATTTGATACTTCGATTTATTTTACTTCTCCGTGTTACAAAGGCGACTAGGAGAGACCAACACTTCACTAATCTATAACTATAGAACATGCAAGAAATCAAGATTGTCCGTCTATTAATCAAGCATGCTCATAAAGAATATGCATAGAAGAAGCAAATGCCCAATGAGTCATGCTAAAGCTACAAAATTGAGAACTAAACCCTCATGAATCGCATCAAATTTAACCCCTAACCTCAAATTAGAGCACTTACCTTGCTCGAGATGAACACCAAGCTAAATCAAACTAATCCAGGCAGCGTCTCGACGCTGGGGTCTGTGCCTGAGAAAAAATACTAAATTGTTGTCCTCCCCTGGTTTCAATCTCGAACTCATCGTTCTACCAAGGTTCTCCTACACCACCAGACCACACATCATATTTGGGATATCATTTGATTAATTAATTTATATGGTATAAACACTTAGAACGATTAATCATTATTATCAACTAAAACATTATTTTAAGCTCTAATCTAATGTAATTGTCTGATTTAGCCCTAAGCAATTAAATTCTACAAAATATATCAATTAACCACAAAATAATTCCTTAATTCACAAGACTTAGGAGCTAAATATTAACACTTTATGAGTGCTATCAATGGTAATCACTTAATTTAAGAGAATAGAGCACTTTGTAATGAACGTGTTCATTAGCTCAAAAACTCACAGAAAAGCAGGGTATTTTGACATCAAACCTTATGCACTCTTCATTTAGTAAAACAATGAGATACCATCATATAATTTTTCAAATACAATACCAATCATGTTTATCTCTCACATACATTAAAACTCAAAACAAAGATGTACCCTTAGCTTACAAAGTAACCAAAGATATCAAGAGGGATTCAAAAAAATAAATTTAACTCAAATTTCAGAATGGTCTCATAGTCCAACAAATGCAGATTATCAAAGACTAGAACACTTCCTAGGTTGTCCTAATCACGATGGATGCAACAAATATTCAACCATGAAAATCATGCTCAAAATTCAAAAATCTCTTAATAGCATGCATAATCTCACCCCCAAACTTAAAGAATACAATGTCCTCAATGTATAAACTACTAGCACATGCAAAGATCAAAGAAAAGATAAGAGTCAAGAGTGAATAATACTACCCTGATGAAAGAGAGAGCCAACATTTTCTTTAGAGTCGTGGAAGAGAATAATGGTGATTTGCTCCTATAAAAAAAATCAATAGAAACATAAGAACGATGACACAACAACAAAAAGAAGAAAAGAACGGAAAAACTAAAAAACTTAAAGAATTTAAACTTGGGTTGCCTCCCAAGAAGCGCTTTATTTAACGTCTTCTAGCTAGACGAGAGGAATATATGCATCAAGGTACATAAAACTCCTCCATTTTCTTTGGTCCCTTCTCGCTTGAATCAATGTATCCTACTAAGTCTAGTAGGATCACGTTCTTCTCATGGGTACCTGAAGGAGAAATATTTTTGTAATTTTTGTCTAAAGAAATAGAAGAAGAAAAAGACATAAAATCAAAATCAAAATTACAAGATTTATGAGAATAAGGAAAAGAAGAGGAAATTCTAAAAATAAAATAAGGTGAGGTTTTTCAGCCTCATATTCTATCACCTGAATTTTTTTTCCAATATAGGCTCAATTTCCTTCTTTATCTCACAAACATGATCCTCAATTTTCTAACTCATCCCCACTATCAATGTTTATGGCTTCACAAATTTTTGAATTATCAACTTTAATGGCATCAAGACACCAATTTTGCTCTTGTAAGGCTAAAATTACGCCATTCAATTGACAAACTTGGATTTTTAAATAATTTAATCTAGCCTTATTAGACTCTAGTTAGGCAAGCAATCTCTCACATTTTTCTTCAATGCGCAAAAAAGTAGCATTTGACTAAGGATGAAGTTTTTTAACTCAAGAATGAAGTCTTTTAACTCATGAAAGAAGTCTTTCAATAAATCTTCTAAGGGAGATTTTTCCTCAATTTGGTTTGGGTTAAAAATTTGGTTTTGGATGCTCTCACTTCTAGCTCTTGACTCATGAATGTAGTATTTTACCTAAAAAATATAGTCTCTCAATCAACTCTTTAAGTGAGGTTTTTTTTCAATTTAGTTTGGGTAATAGAAATTTTGGTTTTGAATGCTTTCATCTTTACTGTAAAAAGGATTTCCATAACTTATAGAATGAGAATGGTAATGATTAGGCATTTGATGTCCCTGGAAGTCATAATTAGCATTAGAATCCACATGATTATAAGGGGTGTAAGGGTTGAAGGATGGTGTTGGGTCTTGGGTGGGTTGAAACTCTCTATAAGGCCACCCACAACTATTAAAAGCGATTAAAAAAATTAAAGAACTAAAATTAGGCTTTGAAATAAATGCAAACACCAATCAACAAAATATATAGTTAGGATAAACAAAGACTTAAATAAAATAAAAAAAAAAAACAAAGAAAAAAATTTAAAAAAAAAACTCTAAAGTAAGATCAAGTGAGTTCTCCACAATATCAAGTGAACTAAATAATTGTCAATCCCCGACAACGGCGCCAAAAACTTATTGCGCAATTTAATGCAATGCAAAACTGCAAGTGTACAGGTCAAGTTTTAATATAGTGTATGTCAATACAAGTATCGTCCTCAGGATTGGTTTTCTAGTTCACTTAAGTTTCGCGAATACAATCACTCAATTTTATCTAGAGAAATAAAGCGATAAATGATATGATTGAAATAAAATAAAAACATAAAATAAAAGATGGAGAACAACGAGGAGATAGATATCTTAGGGCATGTTTGGGAGTGATTTTGGAAGGACCAAAATCACTTTTCCATGCACATAATCACTTATATTTCAAAATTGTTATGTTTGGCAAAAATTAATTAGTGATTTTTGAATAATTCAAAATCACTTTGAGTGATTCCCGGTCAATCACATAAGAGGTGATTTTTAGTGATTTTTGGTGAGTGATGGTGAGAAATTTATTTTTCAAATAATTATTAATTTAAATTAAAAATACGAAAACTGTTATATAGATATATACTAATGTACTATTTTTACAGATTATAAGTTTTGCTTTGTTGGTAAATGTGACTGGCTGCATCCCCATAAGGCCCAAGTACGATTCCAACGAAGTTTTTTTTTTTTTTTTTTTTTTCTTTTCTTCTTCAGTTTTGCAATATATATATATATATATATACTTTTAAATCTTTAATAATTTATTTTTCAAAAACCCTTTTGAAATCAAAGATTTTTTTTCAAATTTTAAAAATATATATACTTTTAAATCTTTGGTAAATTATTTCTTTTTAAATAAAAATAATTTGATAAATATTTTAAAATTTCATTCTTTTATTATATATTTTAGTAGTTTTTTTAAAAGATTATATTTAGGTAGTTAATAATTTTATAAATTAATATAAATCTTATATATATCAATACATTTTAAATTATAATTTTAAGAATTTAGTAATTTTGAAATCACTTTGAACCAAACCAAACATTAATAATTTACAATCACTTCTAATCATATAAAAATCACTTCAATCCAAACATTAAAATGATTATATGGAAATCAATTTTATAAAATCAATTGTAATTAAATCTCTTCTCCTAAAATCAATAACTCAACAATCACTCCCAAACATGCCCTTAGGGAGTTGATTTCGCCAATTAGACCAATGAATCAATTAATTAACGACTAAGAATCATGCAATAAATCATAAGTCAGGAAGTCATAGGTAAAAAATTGCATCTTTCGAGCACAATTAAATCTCATGCAAAATTATAAAACTAACATATTAGCTTTTAATAACATATAAGGCATTACGACCCTTCATTTAACAACCTCTAAAGAAGTACTGATCAATTTCTTGTCAGAAACCCCTTCAGTCATGCAATTAAGTTCTAGTCTAAATTACAACTTATCAGAGCAAATTCATACCAATTAAACAAATAATTTGTGATCAAGAGATTATAAGCATTAAACACATAAAAGCATGAATGAAAATAAAAGCAATCAATGAAAGACACTTAAATTAATCAAAACATTAGTCTAATGGCTACATCAATCCATAAGATAAATGAGTTTAGCTAATCATGTTCGACGTTACAAAATATAAACTCAAAATTAAACCCATAACGGAACTACAAATTAAAAGGGAAGAAGAAATAAAACTAGTGTCGATTCCACGTTCCCGCTGCAATCTCCACGATCCCGAGCATGTAATTGTCTTCTTTTTGCTCCAAAAAATCTCATCTAACTCTTAAAAGTATGTATTTTCGAAATTGGGAATGACTCTCCAACTCTAAAAAATTCTCCAAAAAGATGTATTTATAAGATAAAATAGGGCAAAAATCGTGTATAAATCAATTTAGTCAAATCTGATGGGCTGAAATCCAGTGTAGCGCGTCTATGGAAGATAATGCAGCTGCGATGGGTTGAATAACGAATTGGGCTGGCATATAAGTAAACACACGTTGGGCTTTAGTTCAAAAATTATCATTTGGCATGTTGGTGATTTGTTGAACCTTTGCAAGGGGTGTGCTTGCGAGGTCCTGAGATCAGATTCGGGAATTCTGGCTTGATTCTCCCATTCTCTTCACTTGGGACCTTATAAATTAGCTCAAGTTTTCATCATATATCTTCTAAAAGCTTATATCTATAAAATAATCAAATATAAACGTGAAATTAACCGTGTAAGTCCCTAAAATAGGTCCTAAATATAGCCCATTTTGTGAGCTATCAACAAACGTCGAGCATCAGCGTCGAGACGCTCCGCGCGCGCGCTGGATATTCTGTCCATAGCGTCTCGACGCTACGACGATTATAAAAGGTTTCTTCTCCGATTTTTAGGTCACTGCTTCATTCCTCCATTGTTGTAAAGCTCGATTTTGAGAGCTCAAACTCCATTTTCTCCATATTCTATTGTATATAAGTTTAAATCTTGGTTGTTTAGCTTGATTCGTAGAACGAGCAACTAAGGTAAGTGCTCTAATTTGAGGTTATAGATTTTACTTTGATGCTTTGTGAGGGTTTATGTTAATTTCTAGCTTAAAATTGATTATCTCTCTTGCATCTTCGGCATGTATTAAGAACGAATGGCATGCCTTTCTAGTTGGGGAGTGACGTCTTTGATTGTTACGTATGTTAGTAGGTTAACGTTAATTCCTGATTAGTTTTAATGCAAGTAGTAGCGAGGGTCTAATCATGGCTAATTAACTCGAGCCTAAGTGAACGTTAGGAGTAGGAGTTAGTTATTCGCTTCATGGTGGGCTCAAGGTTAGGAGAGAAATCAAATTAATCTTAGGATTAATTCGTCGTGATGTTACCCGTCACTAAGAGCATGTTTAATTAGAATTTACGCCTCTAATTAATTCATTGAGATGTTTGTTACGGGTTCAGGCAAACGTTTCGCGTGCATTAGATAAAATAGTTAAGCATAATAGAATCTCTATGATCTAAGCGCATCAAGTAAATCCCGAGCACTCAAATTAGGAGCACAAGTTACTTTACTTTATTTTTCCGTTATTTAATTTTTTGTCATTTAATTTTCCGTAACCCATCTCCCTTTAATTTATTGTTTTATTTTGAGTTTTAATTAAAAAGAAAATAGGAATTAATTAGGAGAAATTGATTTAGGTTCTATGCGGATCGACCTGGTTACCCCTAACTACAAGTTAGCTTAGTGTAATCGGTATTTATAAATTTCATTTTGACGGGATTCAACACTCCAAAAAATAGTGAACATACCAAAAGTTCACTAACCACCCCAACATTGGGAGCCACCTTAGGAGGAATTAGTTGAACCGGGGGCAATGCTACCATGAATCGTTGAGGAATTAGTTGAACGACGAGGCACCTCATGATGTCCGGTAGTTCATTGGTCTATTAGCGGCTCCAAACCCAAGCAATTTGTGACGGCGATAACAATTAGGCTATTCAAGTGGAAATTGATAATGATCTCTCACAACTTAGTATTCTTATTGTTGATGCTCAACACTTAGCCTAGGGGCCATGTTTCTTTTTCATTCTCAATTAGCGCACCACCTTGCTAAACATGCTTGTTGTAATTGATTCTTGGGATCAAAATTTTTAAATTTTCCTCAAAAGCTCTTAGATTTTAATAGTTCATGATACTTCTCATGTTCAAATTATTCTAAAGGCTCTTAGGTTTTAATAGGTCTGATACTTCTCATGGATAGAGTGAGGATCGTTGTCCCACTCCTACTTCTCATATTCCGGATCAAAATCGTTGTCCCACTCCTATTTATGGTCCCCGTGCTTTTGAATTTGATTAATGAATGGTTGATGTTTTCTAAAAAAAAAAAATCAAAAAAAAAAACATGTTTATAATTTAATTTTAAATATTAAAAGTTACTAGTGATAAACTTATATAGCATCATCATTGGTAGATATTTAGAAAATAAACTAAACCACCTAAAGAGAGAAAAAGTGAAAAATTATGCCTCTTGAAAATTCAGAAGAGGGAAGTTGCTATCTCAAATGACCTACTACATTTTAACTCACTAAATATCATATCATATAAAGTTATCATGATATTATAAAGTTATGATTAATCAGTTTTTGTTATTTACTCTCAATTTGAAGATAACTAAGTGGATAAGATATTAATTAATAATTTTATCCTAAACCTTAGAGATATTGAAGTCAATATACATATATATAGAACAAATATTTGCGTTACCAACCTTTTCTTTTTTTAGTACCATTACCGTCCTCAATGTTTCGTAAATGCCTATATAATTATGCTTTGAAAAATATTGGCTGCAAAATTGTGTGCATCCTCTATCTGCTCCTACCTTCAATAGAATTACATTTTAAAAATTAAAAAAGAAAAAGAAATAGTTAAAAAAAAAAAAAAAAAAAAATAGACATTAGGTTGGGCCATTGTTTTACCAATTAAATAAATAATAAATAATTTTTTTTGTTTTATTTAATTTAATTCGTTTTCTATTTTTAGAACACTTCCAATCCATACAATACACCAGCATGTTTCTCCATCTCACCCTGTACAAAATAGGTGTCTCTCATCTTCTGAAACGCATGCCACGTAAGCAAGCTATCCGAACCGGCTTGATGGCATTTTCCAACCGCCCGGTCCACGTTGAGAATCATGGCAATCCGGTCCAAGCCACCGTAGAGACTCTTACAGAACCGCATCATGTACTTGACATCGTACACATTATCGCCGAAGAAAACCCTGAGAAGGCCGAGGAATTCGTCCAGCCGATTCGGAAGCCTCCGTTGAGTCAAAATCTTAACCAAATACCCGAAATCGTAGGCACTGTGAAACGTCACCCAACTCACCGAGTCGTTACAAACGAGTCCTGATGACATCATCAACTCGGCGAACCGACGCGAGTCGATCCCTTCGATCCGGTTCCGGTCGAAGTCGATGCCCTGTCGGCGGAGAAGGTCGATGGAGTCGGGCGCGTGGAAGTCACGCGCGACGTCGAAGTCGATGAAGTTGAACTCCCAGATGAAACGGCCGTCGTCGGCGCCGAGATCCGGGAGATTTCCATCGGAATCGGAGAGAGTGATTCCGATCTGGATGAGATTGAGGGCGTCGACGTTGGATTTGAGGAGTGTGTAGTGATCGGAAGGGCGATTTGGAGCGTTGAAGGGTCTGGTGGGATCGGTGAAAACGATACCGGGGAATTCTGTGTCCATTGAAACGAAAGGGAAATGATCGATGAGATCGCGGATCAACTGGAACTCGGAATCGAGATTGGAGGCCCAAACATCACGGATTTTGATGGGTTTATTGTTCTTGTTGTTCAGATCTTGGATAACCATGGCCGAATTGTTCTGATCTGATCTGATCCAGAAATTAGTAGTGAGTGATGATGGAAGAGAGAAGGGAAGAAAGAGGAGTTTTTATAGAGATTGAAAGGGAAGAAAGTGTGAGGGATTAATGGAAGGTGCGAGGATGGAGAGTAAAAAAAGGGGGTTCATGAGTTGAGAACACTGTATTTTTTTTTGTATGAACGCGTTATTTGAGTGTTTGACTCGGAGAGTAAGCGAGGTGACTCGGTCCAAATTGGGTTCTTTTCTACATTATTTAATTAATATTAAAATGGGGTTTGGAGTAGTGGATGGGTAACAAATTTGTTAGTGGCCCTACTTTTTCTGTTTTCCTGCCGCTTTCCTCGTGGAGTGTTTATGCTCTTATTATCTCTTTTTCTTCTTTTCTTTTTTTAAAAATAAATGATGCAATTGTCAACGTGGGGAATTTCATCTTTTGAATAATAATCTATGAGGTTATTTTTAAAAGATATTATATCTTTTAAAATTCGATCAAATGACTAGATGACATTTCTAGCCTTCGTGGTGTTGGAAGCCTATCTTAAACACTAATTAATGTAGGGATTGAACTCATGACATTTTCGTCAAGAACACAAATTTTAAATCAATTGAACTATGTTCGACAAAATCAAAATGGATCATATAAATTATAAATATCACGTGAAAGACATTTGTATATATAAATGTGTGTATTTTTTTTTTTTTCTTATACCCAACACTTTTTACTCTTGTATGGTTCTTTAACTCATATATGGTATATTTATTAAGTTTTATATCTACTAGAATTGTTTTAGCTCTTTTTGCGTTAAAATTAGTTGTCTTAATTTTGAATACATGTCCATTTATCTTTAAGTTAAGTTCATTTTAAGTTATGTTCATTTTGGTTAGTTACCTTCAATTTGTTCTCCATATATAGTGCTTGAAATTCTTCCAATGTAGTGATTTTTCATGGCACCATTTTTTTTGTTTGGGATTTTTTCTTTAAACACTTTTATTTTGTTGTTTAACATAAGCTGCACTCACAAGTGTGTATATGCGTACGAGCCCTAAATAATAGTTGTTATGGGTAAAATCTCAAGACCCTAACACAAAGGCTCACTCAAGAATAAAGTCAAACCCATAAAGAGAAGTCGAGAGAGAGAGAAGCGCAACCAACCTGGAACGTTGGTGCAAAGAAGAAGTCGAGATCCTAAAGGAGCTCAGCTCGGCTGTGCTGCAACAGAAGAACCGACCACACAGGTCGACTTAGCTCCGGCTTCTCAAACAACGAAGGAGTCGAGCCCCTCGAGGGGGCTCGACCATCCGTGAAGACCAACCCTCCTCGTGGGGTCAGCTCGGCCGAAAGGAAGAAGACACTGAACCCCTCCTCGGGGTCGGCTCGGCCTCGTCAGTTGAAGAAAACGCCTCCTTAGGGCCATTACACAACCTTTGTAACGGCCGAGAGTTACAAGAATCATAAAAACTTCTCCCAATGGTCTGTTATGGTTCCAAAACGGTCCTAGAGGGTCCCTATATAAAGAAAGAGACTCAAGTATAATCGAGAACTAAGATATATGATTCAAATTCCATAACTTGTAAACTTTTCATATTCAACTCTCTTTCTCTGTGTTTCTCTCTTTACAAACTGACTTCAGCCTCGAAGCTGATGTGGAAAACCCCCCACTAGTCCTAGCTTACTTTCTTCACTTTCTGGTATTGCAAGGTCAAGCTCGTTCCACCCATCCTATCAAATTCACCGTTGTTACCAAATTTCGGTAACAACAGTTAGCGTCGTCTGTGGGAACGAGTAAGCCATTGCCAGCACCCTTGCAATACCGCTAGAAGTCATGAGCTGCAATGTAGAATACGTCAACACCGGAGGATTGGAAAGCAAATCGACCAACCTCAGTCAACATATTGAAGTTCCACCAGCTGTCAACCAGAGCACGCCGAGACAAAAGAATGCTCAGAAATATGATCACCACCAGGTCACAATGCCACTGGCGATAGAAATGGAACAAAATTCAGTCGTCATCCTAGAGGCGAGATTTGGCTAAAGAAAAATGACCAGCTCGGGAAGGTCAAGACGAATCCCAGGAAAAACAACCTGAAGTCAGCAAACGGGTGCTAGGAGGAAACGACAAGCAACGAGAGTGTCAGCACAAATCTCTTCAAGACATTAGCAGCTGGAAGCCTAAAAAAATTGGGATGCAGCAAAGCAACAGGGTTGTCACTAGGGGAAGAGCCTTCAAAAAGTCGATCGGTGACCTCCAAAGGCTCACCGAAAATCGGCACTAACAAGCCAAAGAGTAGCCAAGCGGAGCAAAGACCTACCGAGAGCATGAAGGACCAGCCTTGGGTCGAAGAGCTAAGAAAAATCCAAGGACATGTAGGCGACATGCAAAAGGCTTAGGGGGAAGACCAGAACAATCTGAAGAGATCATGTGAGAGAAGATGCTTGACAAGTTCAAGCTTCCCCCAATGAAGGTCTACGACGGGTCAAATGACCCTATAAAGCATGTCGGTATTTTTCGATCGTGGATGAAGCTCCATGGAGTGAGGGACACCATCAAATGCCAATCTCGGTTACTCTCGCAAGACGCATAAAGTAGTGGTATGGGCAACTCGGAAAAGGCACCATATCCTCTTTCAAAGAGCTGGTCCAGGCATTTGTTAACCAATTCTTGGGAGGAAGAACACAACGAAAGTCGTCCACGCACCTTCTCACCATCAGGCAAGAGGAGACAGAAACCCTCCGGGAGTATGTGGCATAGTTCAACAGCGAGGCCATGCAGATTGAGAACTACACAGACGGGACGACCCTGACAGCAATAATAGTCAGACTAAAAGACGAAAATTTGTTATGGTCTCTACGCCAAAAAAGTTGCCAAGACTTATCTCAAACTGCTCACTCAAGCACAAAAATATATGAACGCAAGGGAGTTACTTCAAGCCCTTGGGCCCCCCGACAGGAAAGATCGTCGAGCCAGCCAACACTGAAATAAAGAGCGTATGGACAGAGATAGGTTCGAGGTCGAAAAGAGAAGGGTAGGGGATCGACGCGAAAGGCCCCCTCGAAAGAGCATACCCTGAAGCAAATTTGAGAAATACACTCCAACGACGGTCGTTGTGGAGCAGATTCTAATGGAGATCAAGGATCAGAAAGAACTCAAATGGTCGACTAAACTAAAAGTTGGCATAAGTAGGTATAATCAGTAAAAATATTGCTTATTCCACCGAGACCACGACCACACTACCGCAGAGTGCTACGACATGAAGGAGCCAATAGAAGCCCTAATTCAGGAGGGACAACTGAAGGAGTACACAGGAGAAAAAAATGGCGAGACCCGGAGAAAAGATAGACAACGCGATAACACCACACCTCCTCAAGAAAAAAAACGATATTTGGAGTACCAAGTGTTGGAGAGTCGGCAAGGAAAAGAAAAGCACATGCTCGAGAAGCACAGAACCCTCCCTTCACATGGGAAGTATGTTCGACCGTGCAGATGAGCACAATCGTCAGCTTCACGGAAGCAGAGGCAAGAAGTCTCCATCAACCCCACAACGACGTGCTAGGCAGTCATGGTGGCCAATGTGAAGATACATCAAATCTTGGTAGACGGTGGAAGCTTCTCGTAGACGTGTCATCCCTAGGGATGGCAAAATTCCCTGCGGGGTCGGGTCGGGGAATCCCCAGTTTGACCGGGTATGGGGTCAAACTGAGGATTTTATTTGGGTCCCCAATCAGGGATGGGGTGGGGATCCCTGCCCCTGAACCCGCCCCGAATAGTTTTTATTAATTTTTTTCAAAACAAATATATAATATATATTATATTTATATAAAATAGTAATATTTTATATATTATTTTTAAAAAATAATTAAGTTACTGTCAGTTTATATATATATATATATTTTAATTTTTTTTAATTAATTTCATAATTAATAATTTTTTTACAAAATTTATAATAAAAATGTTAAATATTTTTTTTAAATAAATAAACAATAATAGTACTAATTTTAACAAGAAATGATACACAATTTTAATATATTTTTATATATTTCTTTATGTTTTTTTTAAATGAAACTGGAATTTTTTCCCCGCGGGGACCCGATCCCCGAACGAGGATTCCCCGACCCCGACCCCAACTTCTCGAAATGAGGAATGGGGTGTGGATGGGGATGAAAAATTCTCGCGGGGACAGGGATGGGGAGTGCATCGCCCCGACCCCGCCCCGCCCCGTTGCCATCCCTAGTTATCCCTCACGGATTTCAGGACCATGGGCATTGAGTCCAACCGCCTACGAAGCAGCTCTAACCTGTTGATCGGATTCGCTGGAGAACAAGTAGTGTCAAAGGGTAGCATTGAACTACCCGTGACATTCGGCAATGTCGCGTCATTTACAACTGTGATGGTGGATTTTCTGGTTGTGGACTGTAAGTTAGCCTACAACGCAATACTTGGCAGACCTAAAATCCACAAGCTAAAAGTTTTTTCGTCAACATACCACCAAAACATGAAGTTCCCAACTCCAGCAGAAATGGGTACGGTGAAAGAAGAACAATTGGCATCGCGACTTTGCTATGACATAGCCATGAAAAAACCGCACACCGGCTAGAGCAGTAATGAAAAGAACCAAAACCAAAGAAGAGTGAAATACCTCCTGAAGACGATTAACGACACTCTGAAACCCCTCCTAAGGGTTTGCATAATGAACGTGGGGACGGTGATTCGACAACTCCAACCAGCCAGATGAAACGCGCCCTAGAAGGGCAATCACATCAAAGTCCGAAAGCAACGCCCCTCCTTCGAAGTCAATCGAACTGTCGCCAAAGAAATTCATCAACTCAAAGGAAGGAGTTCGAAAGAGCGTGTCTGCTCGAGCACTAGACTAGGACGTCGGGAAAGAGAAAGTACGTTATTTTTTAGGAGGCTGACCACCAGACACCTTTATCGAAGAACTCGACAACAAAATAACCTTAGGAAGCTCCGACACCAAGGACCGCTTCCTCGACGCCAGATTCAAACGCTCGACCACCGACTGTTGGGTTTTATGTCCTAAAACTCGTAGTTTGTAAACTGTTGTGTTTGTAATCTATCTATTTAGCAATAAAGTGTTATTGAGTATTATTCAGTAAAGTGTTATTGAATAAAGTGAAACGTGTTTGCATTAACATGTACCAATAACAAACACCCATGGCGAAGTTTGAATACTTGAGCTTCATGTATGACATGAATGTGGATCAGGTTCAAGTATACAGCCAAAACGGTCTTTAGTATATGGATAAGGCTGGGTAGATTATTCTGGTAACACTATTGGATACGGCTCGCTTTGTATTGTACAAAACGATGTGATCCGAATCGTTTCACATGGTGATGTGCGAGTGAGGGCGTCCTGTGCAATGAGTTTGCATAAGACTGAACCGCGAAATCAAGTCGCTCTCTCTTTATAACACCGTTTACTGAAGAGATCGACTTTTTCATATGATGACCTAGGTAACTCGATCTTAATCCTAAGCTCGCTATGAACTCCTGTTTATTCGAGCGTATTCTTTGATTTACACGGCTGAGAGTGACAAGATCGCTGACTCAATAAGCCTGCCATCTTGTGGATATACTCAAATAGGTAGCTGGGAACATAGTACAACAAGATGGAATTCACTCATAACCCGCTCTTCAAGGTTAGTAGGTAGATAGTTTGACTTTTACCGGTCCCCTTTACCGGTCGGTCTGGTTTTTACCAGTGGTGCTCGAGAGAGAAATAATACTATGTGATAGTTATTTCTCTCTCTCGTTTGTTGCTTATTGATTGCTGAAGATCCTCAGCCAGTTTAGGCTTCTTTCTGTTGCGCCTCTGGTTGTTTCAGGACCTCAATTCCATCATCGACATCACTCGATAAGACGACACACTTAAAAAGAAACACACACAAACACACATACACATATATAATGAAAATCAAGTCAAAACCCACAGGGATTGACATAAAATAAAAGTTGGATTCAGACGAGGAATCAAGTTGAGCCGCATGAGTCGAACCCGACAGGGTTCAGAGGAGGCTCAACTCAGGAAGTCGATCTAATAGAAAGATCGACCTGTAAAAGGAGCAGACCCTTGTGAGGTCGGTCGGGCATTATGGGAAGCTCGCTCCATAGGAAATCCCAACCTTCAAGAAACCAATCTAGGTGGATCGGACCTAAAACTAAAAATCATAAAGAGTCTATCTCACCGAGTATGAGGGAAAAATGTGTTGGGATTTATGCCCTAAAGCATTGTAATTATTTAATAATTATTTGATAATTATTTTTTTATTATTATTTGCAATTTATAGATATTCATTATATATAAAAATCCCAAGGTTATTAGTGTAATCTTGAACAGTATGTAGTTGACATACGGGAGGATCATGTTCAAGAAATAACCTGAATAGTCTATAGTATATGGATAAGGTTGGGTGCCTTATCCTGATAACACTATTAATACGACCCACTTTGTAATTGTTACAAATGATTTTATCCAAATCATTCATGTAGAGACATGTGAGTGGGGGTATCCTATACAATGAGTTTGTATAAGACTGGACCACGAAATATATAATCTCTCTTTATAAATCTGTTATTTGAGAATATTAATATTTCACAAGATGATCATATGTGACTCGATCTTAATCCTAAGTGAGTTATGAATTTCTGCCTGTGAGAGCTCGTCATTTGACTTGTATGAGTGAGAATGACTTTTATAGCTGATTCAATAAGCCTACCATTTTGTGGACTTGACAAAATAGGGAGCTGGGAACATAAGTTTCACAAGATGGAATTCACTACTTCCCATATAGGAAAAGTAGATGAGTAGTTCCCTTAAGTGTTGATTTCGGGAATTGAACAATGGGGCCACACCCTCTCATTGGCCCGAGAGGGACTTGGTTTATGGTTGAATCATAAACATATTGTTCATTAGAGGATCAATGATACTTAAGGTATAAGATGTAATTACAGGGGTAAAACAAACTTTTTGACCCAACTGTAATTACGAACAACTCATGAAGGATCGACTTGCATGTAATGGTTATATTCATGGACACAACTTGTCCTACAGTGCATAAGAGTGCAACTTTAGGCCTATAGTGGAGTGACCTAGAGTTAATGAATGAAAGTTAATTAATTAATTTTGTATCATTGGAGCTTATAAATCTGTAGGTCCATAAGATCCCCTTGCTAGCTCACAGTAACATTATAAGGATCAATTTAGTTGAAAGAAATTTTTTAAATATTCAAAATAATATTTTATATATTTTATATATTAAATATAGAAGAGGAAAATATATTTATTGTATTTGATACATTAAATATTAGAGGAATAATTATGTATTAAATACATTAATATTGAAAACTCTATATTCTTTGTATTCGTTTGCCGCAAACGAGGGTGAGGGATAGACTGATCTGGCATTATGAAAAAGCATAGAACTTACTCAGTCAGGAGTGGATACAGGTTGGCGAGTAGCGAGGTGTTTGTTTCCTTAACCTCTGAGGGGGGACAGACAACTCGTTGGTGGAAGTTTTTGTGGAATTGCAAAATTCCAAATAAGATCAGGCTTTTCAGCTGGCGAGATTTTAACAATTTTCTACCTACTACATGTAACCTACAGGCTCGTGGGGTGGATGTGAGTGAGGTGTGCCAAATGTGCAATAGGTTGGCTGAAAATGTTTTTCATGCACTATGGATGTGTAAATGCATAAAAAAGTATTGGTTTGAAACCCTCTTTTGGGGTATGAATTGGCCGAGAGAGGTGTCTCACTTTGTTGACATCCTCTGTTGGTTTCATTTAAATTTAACTGAGGAAGATATGAAAAAATTTCTAGTGATGGTGTGGATGTTATGGAATAGACGAAATGTGTTGGTTATGCAAACTCAAAGTGTGGGGGAGATGGAGCGGAGCGTGTGGGAATGAGTATTGGATTATTGCAAAATGTTTTGAGCTATACAAAACAAATGTGGAGTTTCTCTTCCGAGATCAGGTGAGGCAAATTGTTGGAGACCTCCGTAGAGAGGGGTCATTAAAATGAATATAGGGGCGGATCCAGACATTGATGTTTGGGGGAGCCAAAAAATTAAAGTGCCAAAAATCCAGAGGTTCGAATTCACACTCTCAAGTTATGTTGACATTAAAAAAAAGTTATCAGTGATAAACATATGTGAGTGTATCAAAGACTTACGGACTAAGTTTAAATAAACTTAATACCATCATATAATTTTGCTCATTTCTATATTAAAAAAAAAAAAAAAAAAAAAAAAAAAAAAAAAAAAAAAATTATTGAGTCCCTAAACTCTAAAAAGTCTTTAATGCGTCCCTATACTTTCAATTTTGTTTCTAATGAATTCCTAGATTTTAAAAAATGTCAAATAAATACAAGGATATATTAGACTTAAACTTGAAAAATTTGAAGACCAATTAAATACAAAATTGAAAGTTAAAAAATATATTGAACTCTTTTTGAAGTTCGTGGTCTATTAAACACAAAATTAAAAGTGCAAAGATTTATTAGACATTTTTAACAAAAACACACAATATAACATATGAATTTCCAAAATTTATAAAAGGGAGGTTAATATAGTCTAAGTTACTTTTGAAAATGTTAATAAATAAACTAATACTAAGAGTTAATAGATTTTTTTAAAGTATGAAGAATACTAAATTTAGATATTTGAAATTACAATAACTAAAATAGTATAACTCTCAAGTAGAGATACTACAATGACATTTCAATTAATTTTTTTTTTTATAGAAGTAAATATTAAAAAAAAAAAAATAGGTCTTAATTATTTTTAAGAATGAAATTTATATATTTTTAAATATATATATAAACAAAATATTAAAAGAGAACAATTTTTTTAAAAAAAAATATACATATATGAAAGGAAATGTAAAGCAAATAAATTATTGTTATGGTTGAGTTTCGAACTCAGGCACAACAAAATATAAATCATGCACAATGACCACTGCAGCAGAATGAGATTTTGTTAATTTGGGGGGGCCAAAATGTATTAATTAACAATAGTATATATTTAAGACATTATTTTTGCATACGAGTATAAGAAAATCAAAAATTTTGGGGGGGCCGTGGCCCCCCCTAGTCCCTTCAGAGATCCGCCCCTGAATGAATACAGATGCAGCAGTGCGAATCAATGAAAGGGACAACGTTATTTCAGCAATATTTTGAAATGACAAAGGAGAAATTATGCTTACCTTCACCAATTATTGTGAAAATTTTGCTGAGGTTGATGTGACGGAGGCCTTAGCTGTTCGAGAGGGGTTGATTGTAGCAACTGAAGCAGGTTTTCAGGAGGTGGAAATTGAAACTAATTCCACTAGAGTGGCTGGATTGCTACAACAGAGCACAACGACTGAAATTTCAGAAGTGGGGCAGATTGTGAGTGAAGCTAGGGCTCAAGCGCTCCAATTGCGAAGTTTTTCAGTCCGTCATTATCGACGAAAAAGCAATTGTTTGGCTCATGAAGCAGCGCAATGGGCTATGAGACTAAAGACATCAATAATTTTGGTGGAAGAAGTCCCTTCTGCCATGGCTGGAATTTACGATCAAGGAGAGTTGAGAACTGCAGAAGATACGGGTTCTTTGCCCCTGAGTTTTGTTCCCAACACTTAATTCCTTTTCTTTATTTCGTTTGTTTTATTTCCTAAAAATATATATATTTAAATGGGATTCAAATAAATATAAAATACATATTTTAATATAATAGATATTAAAAATGTATTTTATTAGCCAAAGCGAGCATGGCTCAGCTGGCACATGTATGTGTTCATGACCAGAGGTCTGTGGTTTGAATCCCCCACCCCCAATAGAAAAAGGAACAAGAGATTTAGGCTTTGGCAATAACCAATGAGTTTAAAGCAGATGAGAGAAATCTAGTCTTTGGCCATTTAATTGACTAGATTAGATGTTTTCCTAATATATTTATATTTTCCCTATCTTTCAATATAATTGTTATATTTGGAAATTCTAAATTAAGATACTTCCTCTCATAATTTGAATCCATGTTTTCATATAAGGATTTTTTCCTAATATGTTTTCATATAAGGATTTTTTCCTAATAAATATTTGGATATTTTCACATGGGATTAAATATTTTCTAATCAGATTCATATATTTTTAGGGGCGATGAGACAAATGACTCTATCAAAATCGATAGATGTCTTTTTTTAAAAGGGTGATATATGTCCCTTTTTAGTTTAATTTCTCTCTCTCCTAATTTTTTCATTTCTTATTTACCCTCCCTCAAATCTCATAACTCTCCCTTCCAAGATTTTCTCCAAAAACTAACTCTCTCTCCCAATATTTTCAAAATCATAAGAATAAAGAGAAAAAGAAAAAAAAATCATAATTTATACAAAATTGTTCTAGCATTTTCAATCTTACCCGTTTCAAAAATTAAAAAAAAAAACAAACAAACGTAAAAAAAAAATCAAAAAAATAAAGAGGGAAAAAAAACAGAGCTTATACAAAATTCTCCTACCATTTACAATCCATTATTGATACAAAATTGTAAATATAGTGGTTTTGCAGTTTTGCAAAAATGCAATTACAGTGTATTTGCAGTTTTGCAAAATTGCAGTTATAGTGCATTTGCAGATTTACAACTTGAAATTACACGGTACTTGCAATTGTGCAAAATTTAAATACAGTGTATTTGTTTACAATTTACTAGAATTTTGTAGGTCACTGTAATTGAAAATACATTGTATTTACAATTCTCAGTATATATTCGAATTTTTAAATACAAAATGTATTTTTATTGTATTTTTTTAATTAAAAATACAGTCACTAAAAGGTACCTTGCAATTACACGGTAATTGCAATTACGGTGTAAATGTAGTGCAAATGTACATTTGCAAATTGGAATTACAGTGCATTTGCAAATTGAAATTACAGAGTACATTTTGTAAATTTGCAAATTGAAAATACAGTGTATTTGGAAATTTAATTTAAATTACACTGTACATTGCAATTATAGTGCAAATCTATTAAAAGAAAGAAAGAAAGAAAAAAACAAACATAAAAAATTTGATTAGCAAACATGTGCGATAATCCGTGCTACAACTTCAACATAATTAAGCCTCCAATTTATTCTCACTTCGCTTCATTTTCACTCCTCAAGCGATAACAACTTACAGGGAGTCCAATCATTTTGAAATTGCGTGTGTTTGGAATTTGCCAAATTGCATATACAGTGTATTTCCAAATTTGCAAACTAGAACTACATTGTATTTTCAGTTTTACAAATTTGAATTACACTTGCAATTGTGCAAATTTGCAATTACAATAAAAAAATTCTTCCAGAAAGCTAACAATACATTAGAAAGCAAAAAAAGGAAAACCAACGAACCTTGAGAATCTTGTTGGCTTCAAGTGTCTCGATGAAAGAAGTAGCCAAGCCAGGAGTAATGCCAGACTTTCCAACCAACTGAATCTTCAGCTTCTTCCCCGAGCTATGAGCGTACGACGCCAACTCTTTCTTCTCCTTAACCAACAAGCTCGGAATATCCTTCACTTCAATTTATTCACTACCGACGAAGACAACTCCGAAGCCGCACCAGTTTCTGATCCATCCCAAACGGCCTCTTCCAGTTCGAAATCTTCGGTTTCAACTTCATCTTCAATTTCATCATCGTCTTTGTCAAATCCGACCTCAGAGGGATCATAAATGGTGGAGGAAAAGGAGCGAGAGAAGGAAACGTATATAGAGGGAGAAAAAGATCGGGAATGGTGAGGATATTGGCGAGTGGGGAAGATAGTAAATATTGGAAGAGAAGAGAAAAAATAGTAGAAAAAATCTTAATAAATATTGGAAGAGAAGAAAAAAGATCTACGTAAATATTTGAAGCCAGAGAAATGAGAATATAGTAAATATTGGAAGGGAGGAAACTGATACCGAGGGAGAAAAGGATGGTGAGGAGATTGGCGAGTGAGGAAGATAGTAAATATTGGAAGAGAAGAGAAAAGATCTTAGTAAAAATCTTAATAAATATTGGAAGAGAAGAAGAAAGATCTAAGTAAATATTTGAAGGGAGAGAAAGGGGAATATAGTAAATATGGGAAGGGAGAGAAAAAAAGATCTTTTCAAAAAAAAAATCTTAAAATAAGTAAGGGTAAATAAGAAATGAAAAATAGATGAGAGAGAATCGAAAAAGCAAAGCGACACCACCAAACTTAATTTAAAAAAAAGGGACGTCAATTGAAATGGGTTTACAAAAATGGTCATTCACCGTGAATTTCCATATTTGTATTAGGAGATTTTCCCAATGATATTAGAATATTTTCCAAATAAAGATTAGGATATTTTCTAATGAGATTATAATTTTTTCTAAATTCATGTTTTCCTAATAAAAATTAGGATATTTATTCCAATAAGATTATGATATTTTCTCTGAGGATTGAAATATTTTCCCAATAAGGATTGAAATATTTTTCTAATGGAGTTAAGATATTTCTCTAGGGAATAATCTACACCCAACATATTCTCCCACTTGCCCTAGTGAAGATGAAACATGTCTCATAATCCTAGACATTCGAGGTAACCCTCAAACAATGTAGCTTGGAGAGTCTTTTTATATAGATTAAAACGACTGTCAACTAAAAGTCATCGTTGTCCCTACCATGATATTTTCTCTCTCACCATGATACCTTATACATTGGTGGTTTCTCAGTTCCTTAATTTTAACCATTATACCACTACTTTATCTTAATAAAGTGTAATAGACTTAACCATATCTGGAACGTTGTTCAGATCAATAGCAGATTATTTTACCTATATAATAGTTCTTTTATTACTTCATAAGCAAAAATATTAACTTGTATATCAAGCTTTACCACCTAAGGTAAACATAGATTTCCATAAATCTTTGTCAAAGCAAGTGCATCTCGTAAAGAACAAATCTTTAACCCCATACACAAAATTATAATTTCTCACTATCCAAAGATATTTTGAGAAAAAAAAAAATCAATTTTCCACTGTTTTAGCTATATACAAGTTCTTTTATTGCTTCATAAGCAAAAATATTAACATGTATATCAAGCTTTACCACCTAAGGTAAACATAGATTTCCATAAATCTTTGTCAAAGCAAGTGCATCTCGTAAAAATCAAATTTTTAACCTCATACACAAAATTATAATTTCTCACTATCCAAAGATATTTTGAGAAAAAATAATTCAATTTTCCACGCAATGGTCATACCAATTTTACATATGTACCATTGGGTTAACTAATATATGTTAACCAATTTTACTGTCAAATGTTATGTCTCATGTGTACATTAGATTTTCTCTCACTCAAATGTAGATAGTCAATCTTATGTTCTCGACATTTTTAGGTGTATGTGGATACTATTCCTTAGACGAGATAACACATCAAATCAATTTTGAATTATAAAAGAATTTGCTTTAGCAACTCAATTTTGAATTCAGTGTTGTTCAATGAGTTTTGTTTGAAGCAAATGGTTAGCTCGGATAAGGCTGTGTAGCAGTGCTATAGGGAAGAATTTGGAGAAATCCAAATTCGTGTTTGTTGATTGAGGTTAAACATATTTAAATATGATTTAAATATGTAATCAGAGGAATATGTATTTAAATATGATTTAAATACAAGACCGGAGAAAAATATGAATAATGATTCATATTGGAGAAATCGGTTTTCGGAAAACCGGGGCTAGTTTTATTGTTTAATTAATATTTGATATTAAATTAAATAATAAAATATTTAATTAAAATTGTTTTAATTAATTATAATTATTAATTATAATAATTTATTATTATAATAATAATTTAAAGTTATTGGATACATGTTTAACATGCTAAACATGTGGAATTCACTTTCTTTGGCTTTTGAGTTTGGATGACTTTGAGATTTTTCTCATTCTCATCCATCTGAACTTTTCCACTTTCTCTCTCCGCTCTTGCAAGCTCTCTCTCTCGATGTGAAGGTCTTCAATGGTTGAAGAATCCATTGATGAAGAGTTGTTGAAGAATTGAAGGTTTGTGTTGAAGAATTGAGGTAAGTTCTTGTTGAAGAATAGTTGAAGGATTGAAAGAGTTCAATGTCCTTCCCTCAATTATGTAATTCAATGGTTGAATTACATGAGTATTGTTGAGATAAACTTGAAAGAGATGATGAAGAGTTCATCATATTCAAGCTGTTTATATCTCCAAACTCAACACCATATGCTTCTTCTTCTTCCTTCTACTCCCTCTCAACTTACCCCCTTAGCTCAAGGATTCTCACAACTCCACTACTAAGCCCAAGGATAGCTGAGACTCCTCTAAGGGTGGTCCTCGTCATGTTCCTGTTGTGTTCGTGACCGGAGGAGAGGTAGAGATCGAGAGGGCTGTAGAGGTGTTGAGGAGACGAGAAGACGAACATCTGCAAAAGGTAAGTTTTTCCCAGTTCTTCGATCTCTGGTAAATTTACCGGTCGATAAATCGGTTGAATTTACAGGTTGGAAATTTACCGGTGGAGGCGTTTCTACGCTTTTAGCATAAGCTCCTCGGTGAGATTTACCGGTTGGGCATACCGGTGGTCTCTTAACTGAAAAAGTTGACCGATAAAAAGTTTACCGTTAGTAGGCCAGACCGGTTTATCGATAAAAAAATTTCAAAGATTTTTCCTCGGTATACCGGTCCAAGGCTTACCGGTATTAGATACCGGTCGAGTTTACCGGTCCAAAACTTATCGATGTGAGTTTTATCGGTTTACCGGTGTGAGCTAAGTGTAACTTGAACCGGTTTATCAGTGGTAAACTTACCGGTCGAGTTTTACCGGTGTGCTCTTACCGGTTAAAATTTACCGGTGTGCCTCTTATCGGTGTAGGCTTGTGAAGCTTACCGGTTGGCACACCTCGGTAAATTTATCGGTGGCTTCCTTACCGGTTGAAATGCTTGTGAAGCATTTACCAGTCGAGGCTAACCGGTAAACCATTTATCGATGATGAATATCAGATTCATACCGGTGGCTTCCCAAAGCCTTTACCGGTTGTTCATTACCGGTCAACCCTTACCGGTTGACTTTATCGGTGATAATGAACTTACCGGTGGGACTTGGGCTTAAGGAAATTTTGCTAAGTGTTAGAATTTTTCCTTCTCTCGTTTGTTGCTCATCGATAGCTGAAGATCCTCAGCCAGTTTAGGCTTTTTCCGTTGCGCCTCTGGTTGTGTCGGGATTTCAGTTTCATCATATACATGGTTGTTCAACTATATACTGATGGAACCGAAGTCCTACTTTAACCAGAGGCGCAGCGGAAATAGCCTAAAACTGGCTGAGGATCTTCAGCAATCAATGAGCAACAAACCAGGAGAGAGAAAAAATCAAACTTTTTGAAAAATTCTTCTCTACCCTATTACCCGACCGGTAAACCTCAAGAAAATGCACCGGTATATTTTCTACCGAAGAGAACCAGACCAGTAAATCTCAAGAAAATGCACCGGTATATATATATATATATATACATCGGTATATTTTATACCGAAGAGAACCCGACCGGTAAATTGAAACGCTTTGAATTTCAACTGATAAGGACCCACTGATATTACCGACAGGTAATACCTCGGTAATACCGACGGGTAAATTTACCAGAAGACGAAAGAGAAGGGAAAACTTACCTTTTCATGTTGTTTGTCTTCTCGTCTACCTCAGCTCCTCTATAGCCCCCTCGTCCTCTACCCCTCCTCCAGTCAAGAGTGCAGCACGAACACTTCGAGGACCACCCTTAGAGAAGTCTCAGCTAATCTCGGGCTTAGTAGCGGAGTTGTGGGACTCCCTTGAGCTAAGGGGGTTTGTTGAGAGGGAAGAGGAAGAAGAAGAGGAAGATGGCCATGGATGAGCTTTTATGTTTCAAGAACATTTCAAGAAACACACAAAACCTCACAAATTCATATGAATCTTCAACCCTTTGAAGTTCAAATTGAAGGAGAAAAGGATGAACTCTTCATACCTTTCGATTTCTTTCATGAATTCCTACTCCAAGGCAATCAAACTTCAAGCTTTCCAAGAACTTCATTTTCTCTTTCCTCCAACGTTTGAAGATCTAGAGAGAAAAATGAAGGAGAAGCAAAATTGAAGAAGAAAGTGAATAATGAAAAGTGATTTATGAGAGAGAAGAAATCAGAATTCTTATCTCTTTTGATGGTTTTTTTAATGTTAATGGATAAATCCATATTTATCCATATAATTAATTATTATAATCAAACATTATAACAAATAATTATTTTTTATTAAAACAATTTTAATAAAAAATTATTATTTAATTTAATATCACATATTAAACAAACAATAAACCAAGTCCCGGTTTTCCGAAAACCGACTTTTTCAATATGAATCAATATTCATATTTTCTTTCGGTCTTGTATTTAAATCATATTTAAATACAACTTCCTCCGTTTGCATATTTAAATCATATTTAAATATGTCGAATCTCGATCAACAGACCCGAATTTGGATTTCTCCAAATTTTCTCCTATAGCATTCCTACACCGCTTTATACAAGCTAACCAGGAGAACCTAAAGGACCTACAGATCATGAGATCCAACAATACGAGATCATCCGGTCAAAACTCTTTTAACCGAATCGATCAATATTCGTCAAACCCTCGAAGACTCCACTAAAGTCCGAGGGCTGCACTCTCCTCGCTGTAGATATATTATGTCCTCTTGATATAGTCGTCATCGGTAAGTCGATCCTTCACAGGTTGTCCGTAATCACAGCTGGGTCTTTTAAACCGTTTAACCTCTGCATTACATCTTGTTCCTTAAGTACCACTAACTCCTCTAATGAACAATATATTTGTGGTCCAACCAACAGATAGAAACCTTCTCCATACAAGAAATGACGAGTACTCATTGTTCAAGCCCCGGAGTCGGCTATTAAGGGAACAACCTATCTAATAACCCTGAAGAGCGGGTTAGGAGTGAATTCCATCTTGCTAAACTATGTCCCCAGCTACCTATTCGATTGTATCCCCAAGATGGTAGGCATATTGAGCGGCGAAACCGGCCACTCTCACCCGTATAAGTCAAAGGATACTTTCGAATAAGCAGGAGTTCATAGCAAGCTCGGGATTAAGCACGAGTTACCTAGGCCATCAAATGAAATAGTCGGTCTCTGCAGTAAACGGCGTTATAAAGAGAGAGCAATTGTTTCGCGGTTCATTCTTATGCAAACTCATTGCATAGTACGCCCTCGTTCGCACATCACCATGTGAAACGATTCGGATCACATCGTTTTGTACAATACAAAGCGAGTCGCATCCAATAGTGTTACAAGGATAAGGTACCCAGCCTTATCCATATACTATAGACAATTTTGACTGTATACAAGAACCTGATCGACAATCATGTCATACATGAGGTTCAAGTACTCAGGCTTCGCCACGGGTGTTAGGTATTAGTATAGGTTAATTCCAAACACGTTTCACTTTATACGAGTAAACTCTTTTACTGTATAAAACTCAATAACTCTTTATTGCTAAATAGAGTGCTTACAAACATAACTGTTTACAAACCACGAGTTTTAGGACATAAACCCAACATATACATGGTTGTACACAAAATAATAAAAGGAAACCATATGATTGACCAACCACTTACAACAGATGGATATGCATGAGCCGCTCCGAATGGCAGATTGACAATCACTTACAACCATTGTATACCCTTCCCCGATGAGTTGTTCCCTTCCTCCATTGAAGTGTATACAGTGCAATATTAACCCCACAGCTTTTGAATCGGACAAATCGTAACAAATTGAAAAGAAAACGCACGATTCAAAAACTCAATAAATTCAAAAAAATAAAAAAAAACATCTGAAAAATACCGTGTTAGTAGTCGGAGAAAGCTTCGATTGGCAGCTTTGCAACGATTAAAAATGTTTGGAGAAGCTATTGCGTGACGAAGCGACAATAGAAAATTAAAAAAAAAAAAAAAAAAAAAAAAAAAAAAAAAAAAAAAAAAACGGTCTGGAAATGATAGAGTTGCGTGAGGTCATTCTACTAAATATTAATAATATTATTATTTTATTTAGGGAAATTGTAGTAAATGACAATTTAAGACTTATTGTTTGCAAATATAGCATGTTTTTAAAAAATTTGCGGATATAGCAATTTCTATCGCTGATATCTTATGACTGATAGAAGTCTATCGCTGATCACCTCAGCTTTTTATAGATTTTTGTCAGTGATAATAGTCTATCAGAGATAATAGTCTATCACTGATAGAAGTCTATCAGTGATATAATAAAGTCTATCAGTGATAGAAACGGGTTTTTTTGCCATATTTGCAAAACATTTTAAAGTTTGTTAAATTTGCAATTAGTTTGGGCCTGATTGCTATTTGTGCAACCAACCCTTTTATTTAGTTATTTAAAGTTTAAAATATTTACTTTTTTTAATTCTACCCTATTTAATTAATTAAATATTTTGTAAAAAAAAAAAATCTGAATCAATGAGTATCATTAAATTGGCCCCTTGTATATATGAATTTTATTAAAATTTATATTATTTAATTATTTAGATTTTAAAATATTTACTCTTCTAATTTTATCATATTTAATTAATTAAATATTTTTAAACTTTAATATCTTTCATTTGTTAGAGTTTTTTTGTTGCAACAGATCATTTGTTAGTTTAAAATACTCTAGAGAGTTGATATTATATTTTCTAGGATATTTTAAACCTTGAAATTAGGCAATCTTCTCATTTTGGAGTTATTTAATGTTTGGATATATAATTTTCTAAGATAAACTTTGCTATTTATATTTTAATGTTATTTACCAATTGAAACTTACGATACACGATACAATAAATTTTAATTTTGATACACGTTTTGTTGGTTTTTGACACACCGTGGAGATATACAACGACAGCGCCGCACACACATTCGGTCAATATCCTGAAGCTTCCCCTAAAAATAGGGAACAACCAAAACAATGCCCACCCTACAAACTCGGAGAGGTCGGTCAATATCATATGGAACACATGGAGATACACAACGACAAAAATTACTTAACGGAAATCATCCACCTCACCAAACAAACTCTGGTATCCAATTAATTAAAATTTTAAAGTCCAATAAATTAATTTCAAAACTAATAAGTTTTTAAAATAGGGAATCCTAGAAAGGGTATAATGGGGAACCAACTAAAACAAACTTTTTTTTTGCAACGATATTTTAATTAAAGCGAGAATTGAACCCATGACCTCATAGACACATGCACAACCTTATGCCAATTGAGCTATGCTCAGTTTGGCAACTAAAACAAACTTCTTCTTACAAAACTCTAGACATAGATGCAAACAATACACATATTTGGACATTTTCCATTCAACCTAATTATTTGTAGACATTCTTCTTAAATTCTCATCATATTACCCTCTCAAATGGTAATCATTGAGACATGATACATTTTTCTTTGAAATTGGAGGTTGGAGGTAACGTGTTGGTGCGTGATAATCCTAGCTTCATGGTCAATCAGGCATGAGAAATTTTTGTTTGATCTTTTTGTATTTTAGTTTCTTTCCTTACTTAGACGGTGAGTTTTTTTTATGTTTCCTTATAATCTTTCTTTGGCTATGGTTGATAGTAGTACTGTGCAGACAAACCGAGAAATCGAACCGAACCGACCCGAACCAATAGATTCGGTTCAATTATTTAAAAAAAAATTGATTTTCTCGGTTTGAACATGTTAAAAACCCTATTTGGATCACTTTACAGTTTAGTTCTTAATAAAACTGAATAAATCGAATCGAAATAAAATTACTAAATAAATTAAGGGCAAAATAACTATAATGAAATAGTTGAACTTGAAAAATAGCTAACTCATCTATTTAGTATAATCTTTATCATATTTGGATACTAAAATACTCTGGAATTAACGGGTTGAAAAATCCAATCACCTAAAAATAATAATAATAATGAGAGAAATATGTGGAAAATCACACCAATTAGTAAACCGTTATAATAATTTAAATTAGCCAAGTTGTGATTTAATGATAGAGAAAGGGTGCTGAAAATTCAAACAAAAACTCGAACTAGCAAAACTTTGTATTGCCAGGTATACAATGTCAGAAATTCTAAGCAACATCAACAACGTAATTTCAAATAAAATTCTAAGTAACTAAAAAATCATAATTTGTGCATTCAACCAAGGTAACACCCTAGAGAAGAAATCTAAAACTTCAAACTTGTTTCCATTTAAAAAAATAAAATAAAAAACTAGTTAAGTAAAAACCATGAATAACATTATAAATTAGCAAACTTAAAACATAGAAATTGCATATAAATACTAATATTGATTAAAACAATGATCTAGGATAAGTCGTATATATGGGAAAATACACTTGGATAAGTAACATTGGTTAACCTATGACCTAAGATAACTAGTATAAATTGAGAAATACACCTAATAATTAGTATATATCGAAAAATACATTTTGACAAACGTAAAACACAGAAAATGCATATAGATACAAATATTGATTAAAACAATGACTTAGGATAAGTAATATATACTGATAAGTAATATATACTGAATAAGTAACATTGGGTAACTGATGACCTAAGATAAGTAGTATCAACCGAGAAATACACCTAATAATTAGTATATATCGAGAAATACACTAACTCTAGATAAATAGTATATTGAGAATTAACAAATAATATATATTGGAAAGTACAAGGGGAAAAAATAAATACTATTAGGTTAAAAAAACAAGGAAGAATGGTAAATAACATTAATTACACACCTGACTAATTTGATTATGAGCCATCGACCTATTTTTTTTTTCTTTTTGTCTCCGATGAAGAAGCTCTACCGAAGAAGATGAACGGTTCACCCATCATCGCCGATGAAGCACTCTCACTGGAGGACCGAGAGGTCTTGGCCTACCTCATCTCCTCCGACGTCAGCAACTGCTCCCACCTCGGTGTCAAGACGACCCATCAGAAACTCGCAGCGGTATTTGAACTCATTTTCCCAATTTTAGTTGGGTGGTTGTTTCGTAATTCCTTGTATCTACAAGGGGCATAATCGGCACTACCAATGTTCTCTCTCCCTCCCTAAAATGTAGGGAAGATCTAATGAGGGGAACAATTTTGGTTGGGTGACTGTTTCGTAATTCCTTGTATCTACAAGAGGCATAATCGACACTACTAATATTCTCTCTAGTTATTGGATGCAAATATGAAACTTAGTTAGCTATATTTCAGGCTGTTCTTTAATAATATTGTATTTTTTAAAACTTTTTATAAAACTATTGTAGATTTGAAGCTATTTTTAAAAATATTGTTGTTTTAAATGGAGGTCGTCTTTTCAAAAGACGAACTCTACACTTTTGCTCCACGTGGATGAAGGTCGTTTGTTGAAAAGACGATCTTGCTCCACATAGATGGAGGTCGTCTTTTGAAAAGACGACCTTCATCGGTAGGTACGTTCCTTTTATTAAAAAATTGATATTTTTTTAACCAGATATTCAAAATTTTCAAAAAAGGTATGGTTGGAAAGCTAACCGAGAGAGGTTCAATTTGATACCTGGTTTCACTATTTTTGAAGTTGTGTATCAAAAGATAAAGACCATCGAAGTTGGACTATATAGTTCTACAAATTTCAGAACTGAATATTGTTTTGAGAATTGCATTAAAAAAATGATATCTTCTTAACCATATATTCAAAAATTTAGAAAAAGGTACGGTTGAAACTCTAACCCAGAGAGCTTCAATTTGATATCTGGTTTCACTATTTGTAGAGTTGTGTATTAAAAGATACAGATCTTTGAAGTTTAGCTACAGTCATTAGTAGAAATCGGGGCTATGATGACAAATAAAAACTGTCATCAGGACTTTAGATGACAATTTTTTTCAGTCGTTATAGCCCCTGCCTTTTTTACTCTATAGATGACAAAAACCGAAAACTGTCGTTAATGTTGGTTTGGTGACAGCTTTTTTCTGTCTTCATAATACGGTTAATGACAATTATTTTCAGTCAAGAGACCTTATTTTATGACACCTAAACATTGTCACTGAATGACCACTTATACCATATTTTGTCATGTAAACACAATTGATGACATGTAATGTTTGTCATCGAATCGAAATGGATGACAGTAAATTTTGTACGCTTTGATAACTTAATTTTTCTGTCATTAATAGCTTGAAGACCACAACTATTGTGAGTCAACAAAACGAATTCAATGACATGATTTTTTTGTCAAAAATTCAATAATAGATTTTTTTTTTATCAAATCTAAATATATTTATATTTATATTTTTAATTGTAATTATTATTATTATTATTAATTAATAATAATGAAAATTACAAAGCAAAATAAATAAATCTAAGTTTAACACAATTCAATATCATTGAAATAAGATCTAGATATCAATATATCATTCAAATACCAAAGTTCATCAACTTTTACATAAACTAATTCATATGTATACAATATTGAAACTAACTACGATGCCCCTAAATTGTTGCAACATTAATAATAAAATGTTGCATAACATGATGAAATATTCATTTAACCTAACAAAAAAGTTCATCATTTGTTGCAATATGACTTCTAGCTTGAAGAAAATATCTCCACTTCGCTTTGTAGTTCCTGCAATAAAAATTCAAGAAGACACAATAACTTTTTACTTTGAAAGTAGAAATAGAAATCATTTCAACAAATATCCAGAATCCTCCCAAATAGTTATAAACTATATATACTTAGAAAACAATCCATAAGTGAAAAACAATTGAGCAAGTGACTAAAATGGACCTAAAATTACAAGTAGTCAAAAAGTACCTAAAATTACAATGTAACAACTAAACTTAAGAAGTGTCTAAATCTACAAAGTACCGAAAACATGCAATAAAGTTTAGAAAAGAATAACAAAAGCAAAAGTGGCTACCATAACTGCAGGATAGCCATTAACAAGTGTCTAAATTTACAAAGTACCGAACACATCCAATAAAATCTAGTGTGAAATCAAGAAATGTAATTCATATTTAAGTTACATGACATACCTCTTTCACACTGAAATGTAATAAATTCAAAGCTCTTTCATTAGTGTGCATCAACAAACTCCATTTAGAACGCAGTCGTTGTTCAAAAATTTGCTCTTATAAGCTCCTTCTACAATAAATTTTGAATTGCCACATTAGTATACTATGTAAGTCACTAATATATTACCAACAATAGACCATTGAATCTGCACTTTCGTTAAGTTTATCACATCACCAACCGATGTTCTATATATCATTGAAATAAGAGGTTGTATATATCATTCAAATACCAAAGTTCATCAACTTTTACACAAATTAAATCATGTGTACATTATTGACACTAACTACAATGCCCAACAATTATTGCAACATTAGCACTAAAATGTTGTATAACATAATGAAATATACATCTAACCTAACCAAAAAGTTAATCATTTATTGCAATATGGCTTCTAGCTTTAAAAAAATGTCTTCACTTGTAGCTTGAACAAAAAATCAATCATACTAGACATGATACATGTAATGGTTGAACTAAACAAATAAAAATAAAAAAGAACTAATAAAGTTTAGAAAAGAATAATAAAAGCAAACGGGCTACCATAACTGCAGGATAGCCATTAACAAGTGTCTAAATCTACAAAGTACCGAAGACATCCAATAAAATCTAGTGTCAAATCAAGAAATGTAATCCATATTTAAGTTACATGGCATACCTCTTTAACAATGAAGATATTTGATTCAAAGCTCCTTCATAAATGTGCATCAATAAACTCCATTTAAAACGCAGTCGTTGTTCAAAAATTTGCTCTTATAAGCTCCTCCTACAATAAATTTTGAATTGCCACATTAGTATACTATGTAAGTCAAGTTGAAGGAAAAAGAATATTTGATAAATAATTAATATATTACCGATCATAGATCATCGAAGGTGCACTTTCGTAAGTGCCCACCAAAACACTTCATTCAGTTTATCACATGATCAACCGATGTTGGGAGCATCAAAAGTGTATATCATGCACAGAACTAATATGTGAATGATATATCCAAAAATGAACCTAAAGTTCATGTAAAGAAAACGTGCGATGCAACGAATTCTCCCCACTCAGTTCTGACAACATTGATGTCATCTTGAGTGTACGTAGACGGTGCATCTCTCATCTGTAAAGAATGAAATAAACATTAGCGATTGAGTATTACATTTAAATGTTCTATATAACATGGGGACGTTGTAAACATGCTAGATCTATGATTGAAGTGTCCGGTTGATATATTATCTCACGCATAAATCGCATGACGTAGTACCCGCAATCAACCGAACCTGCTTGCTTAGGGCACTGTGCATACAATATATAACCAATTATTGAATATTTTAGACATTGATTTATTAACAGACCTTGAAGATGAAATCATTTACCTTCAGAATTTGTCATTTTGGCTGAATCTTCTTCATCACCTTGAAGGCCCTATAGATGCAAATGATATCAGAGATAATCACTAGTCGTAGAAGCTAACTATGTTTAATTTTACATACTTGCCAACCACTTCAGCAATATCATTGTGGAGACGGCTTTTCAATGAGTCGATGTAGAATACACTATCATTTGAATGATCGACGATGATCAATACCCAATAATTTCTACAAGCGACAATAAAAAGACATGTTAAATATGCTCTGATAGTCATTAAGAATAAATAAATCATTAAACATAACGTACCCATAATTATAAGGAAAAATTAGTAATTGATTAGGATCCATTCCAAGCAACCGAGCAGTCAAGAGTGTTGCTCGTTCTTCCTTATAAGTTGATATTGAAAGTGATCCAGCGTCTAAGAATTTGTACTTACTACATGTCCTAGTTCGTTCGATAAATTTGTATAGATACCTGTAAAATGTAAATGAAGGTGAAGAAGCACCAGAATAACAAGTTAAGAGGCACGTTGAATCTTAAAATAAACATCTAACTTACATCATGTATGCATCGAGACATGCAGTTGATATTGCACGCATGTTACAGACCTCTTCTATGACCTCAACCATAATATGACTTTTCCGTTGCATACCAAAAACGTCTATGGGTGTGTTTATTTGAATTGCACTACCAACATGCTTAAGTGTCTGCAACAGACAACGTAAAGAGACTGGACTACTTTGAGTGATATTCATTGTAGATAAGTCCACTACCTTCGACTTTTTCGACTTCTTGCTAACCAATTCGGTATCCTTTTAACATGAAACATAAAAAAGTTATGAATTTAATATGAACGAACACAGATTATTGTAGAAGATAGAACACATTACCTTTTCATTATCCGGGATAACAAGATGTCGTGGCCATAACAAATGTGATCCTATCTCTTGCGACAAAAGATTTGCTCCTTTTTTTTATGGGAGTGGAATTGAACAACCCCCGTCCACCACCACGTCGATTGCAACTTTCATGTTATCGCCCTCTAAGTCTGATTCAAATATTGTCCCAGATGCGACGACATTTGAAATAGATCCCATTGCCAATCGACAAGGGGTTCCAACCTAATGTAAAGTGGGTTCAAGAAAGTAAATGAATTAATACTAAATTAGACTATGTTCAACTAGATACAACCGAATTGAATTAATACCTTAATTGTGTGTAGGGTTAATTTCCTCTTTTTAACCGCCTCCTCTTCTGTGGATATATCATCCACCTCTATTTTTTCCTCTCCTAATTCAACAGTTTTCCTCCTTCACATCTTTCAGTGCACTATCCATACTCGTTGATTTCTGACCACTTTTTTTATGCTTCAATAGTTCCTCTTCCAATTCCTTAATTCTTGCACACATAACCTTTTCTCGTTCATTTGCCCCTTCGTGCTCTTCAGCCTTTGTATTTGAATCCGGTCTTGGAGTATGAAAATATTGAGTTGGCGTGACAAACTTCCCCACCCCTCGAACAGAGCCATGAGCTTCTTTCGTACCAAGGGCTTGTGATAATATATCATCACGGGTGGGTGTTGATGCATTCCCACCGTTATTCTTCTTTTTATCCATCAGGGCATCCTATTGATGTGATAAAAAAAAAAGTTTGATTACAGCATTAGGAAATGTAATATAAAAAATCAATTAATACTTACTATACGTTCAACTACTTCTCTTGTTAGGTCATCAGCTATTTTTCCATCGTGATTCATACGCGCTCTTTTCCACGCAACACATCGCTCGACACGAGTTTCGTTTGGTGACGACTCTTTCTACATGTAAATTTGTATTGAACCACTAAAAATGGAAACAAGTGTCGTAACTTTATATGTTAATTGATTTAGGGTTGAGGTCACTTACAATTTCTTCGACTAGCTTCGCATACCCTTTTCTTGACAGTCGATGATTATACAGATTCTTTTGTCGCACCTCTTGCTTCTTGTTTCTCACCACCTTATTACACATGAGGATAAAGAATGTCAAATATCATTGAAATTGCTACTGAACATAGATAAATAACCTTTCTAAGTAAATTAAACTATTATACGTACCTCAAAATTATTGGTTAGTCGGGATTTGACAAATGTATCCCATTGTTCTTCTTCAATATAAGAATATAACATGGGTGGAGATTTAAAAATTTCTGGAAAATCTTTGAAAGGCAGTATATATTTTGTCGTCAACTTATGTTTGAATTGACGAAAACTTTTACCGACACTTTGCAGAATATGCTTCTTGGATCTAGGATCGACCACAAATCCACCCTATACATTGACACTACATGGTTAACAGGACTCAATATAATGAAATTATAAAATATAACAGGGATTTGGAAGAGGCATTGTTTAAACATAATAGAAGTTCCAATAAATTATCATACCTGAACCAGATCATAAATTTTCTCCTTCGTCTCAAATGGAACGGCTTTCCAATTATGGATTGTGATTGGGACATGATGGCGCGCACAAGTTCCAATAAAACTTGCCAATTTTGTTGCATTGAAACCAATTGGCTGACCATCCTCATTATATTTAATCACCCTCCTATGACCTTCACTGCTAACACGAGTGATCTCATGCATCCCTGTAGTTCCACGTCTTCTTATGCTTGATGAGGCATCCGCTACATCAACGGGGGCGTTGGAATCCCCACTATCCTCACCACTATCCGTATGGTAAGACAACTCATCGTCCATCTGTTAAAGGTTTATTTGTAATTGTAATAAAAGAAAATTAGTTTCAACAGTAAACAATTGATATGAATAGAACGAAGCAAACATATATAAAACTTAGTGTCTTTGACAACATAGTTTAAGAAAACGTTAACCAATGTACGATACATGTTAACCATAACATAAATATTACAAAATAAAGAACTAGGATACATAAGATTCTGTCATTAAACCCATATGCCTTCAAAATCTTCTCTTGCGTATGAGGTTTCACTTTCATGTAGATCACCAACTGGTGTGCATTCTGCAATCGACGGGATATTCAAACAAATATCACCAAGATCATCATCAAAACATGTGTCTTGATATTCCCTTTGTGGTGGTGTGATGACAATCGACCATAGCGCGTCGACTTGATCTTCTACATAGAAAACTTGTTTTACTTGAGAGGCTATGATGAATGAATCTGATGTATGTCCAATACGACTAAGATTAACAATTGTAAATCCAAGTTCATCTACTCTCACACCAGTGTGGTTTTCAACCCAATCGCATTTGAAAATTGGAATTTTGAATGTATTGTAGCTTATCTCCCATATCTCTTTGATGACTCCATAAAAAGACATGTCAGAAGTTATTGGATTCTTGTCTTTGGCACTAGACACTTGCATTGTAGTAGCAACTAAACTAACCCCGTTGTTTTGAACAGTGCGAATATTGTCACGGGTTTTTTGTGTTATAACAACATCCATTAATCTTGTAACCCTCATATGTCATCACCTCTGGGTGTGGGCCATGTGCTATCCATCGTACAATTTGGGAAACATTACACCCAGATTGTATTTCACTCATCACCTATTATGGAAATTCTGATCATATTATTGTCAGACAAAATCATTAAAATATATGCCGAAGGAGTATGACAATTGAATACCTTTTCACATATCCACTTAACAAATGATCGATTATGTTCATTTTGAAGCCACTTTTCGTCCTTTGCTCTTCTTGGATTTTCATTCTTCAAATATTTCATATGTTGGCTGTAAAAAGTATTAACCATTAAAACAATAAGAACACTAATTAATATAGTAGTATAAAAGATTAATCTTACTTACTTCCTATACGGTTGCACTTCATCAGTATTCTCTAAGATATGAAGATGAGCTTGCTTCAGTTGTTCCATAGGAGGGATTATATAAGATCCAACTGATAAAGGTTTGTTGGTAAGTGTTTCTTCTCGTAATTTGAATGACCCAAGTCCCACCGCATCTAGTCCAGGATAAAACTCAGAACAAAATTCAACAGCTTCTTCAACAATGTATGCCACTGCCATGCTCCCTTCGGGTCGAGTTCTATTACGAACATAACTTTTCAACACCTTCATATACCGCTCAAATGGATACATCCATCTTAGGTAGATGGGGCCGCAAAGTTTGACTTCCCTCACAATGTGGACAGTCAGATGCATCATTATTGTAAAGAAAGAGGGTGGAAAATACTTCTCAAGTAAACATAATGTGACAACAATATCGTCTTGCAACTTATCTAACTTTGATACATTCACATTCTTAGAACATATAGCATTGAAGAATAAACACAATCTAGTTATAGCGTATCTCACATTCTTCGGTAGGATAGAACGTGGAGAAACTGGAAGCAATTGTTGCATTAGAACATGACAATCGTGAGATTTGAGGTCAGTAAGTTTCAAATCTTCCAACGATACTAGACTTCTTATATTCGATGAATACCCTTCAGGAACTTTTGTTTCAGCTAAAGTCTTACAAAAACGATATTTCTCTTCTCTTGACAATGTATAGCATGTTGCAGGTACGTACGTTCTATTTCCTTTCTTTACAGACGCTAATTCAAGTCGCATCTTTAAGTGAACTAAGTCAAGTCTAGTATTTTCATCGTCTTTACTTTTTCCTGGAATATCAAGTAGAGTTCCTATGATATTCATACACACATTCTTTTCAATATGCATTACATCAAGACAGTGTCTTACATGTAGTTTTTCCCAATATGGTAGTTCAAAAAATTCGGGTCTTCTTTTCCAATAGTTATCTGCAGTTTCCTTTTCCAATTTCTTGCAACATTTCTTGCCCCTTGGAAAGTTCATGTTATTCAGCTGTAGATGAATAGCGTCCCCTGACAATGGAACCGGAGGAGTCCCAAGCTCTTGCTTACCATTAAAAGTCTTCTTCTCTCTTCTGTATGGATGAGGTCTTGGCAAATATTTTCTATGCCCAAGATATACATTCTTTTTCCCATATTTTAATCTTATTGAAGAAGTACCCTCCCCACATATTAGACAAGCCTTGTAGCCTTTCACAATACATCCGCATAAATTTCCATATGCAGGAAAATCATTGATAGTCCACAACAGAACAACCTTCAGAGTGAAACTTTCTTGTCTATGTGCATCGTAGCATTGGACTCCATCTTCCCATAGAAGTTTCAAGTCGTCAATTAAAGGAGCTAGATATATATTGATGTCATATACCGGTTGTTTTGGTCCTGATATCAACATCGACAACATCAAAAAATTTCTTCTCATGCACAACCATGGTGGAAGGTTGTATATTGTAGTAATCACCGGCCAACAACTATATTTACTACTTAAATTCCCATATGGATTCACTCCATCAGTTGATAAACCCAAACGAAGATTTCTCGATTCCAAACCAAAAGTTGGCCACAAGTTATCTACTAACCTCCAAGATGGCGAGTCAGCTGGGTGTCGCATAATACCATCTACTTTCCTATCGGTTGCATGCCAACACAAGTTCTTTGCATGTTCAGGACTTTTGAACAACCTTATAAACCTAGGAATTATTGGAAAATACCACATTTGTTTAGCCGCCACACCTTTTTTCTCTTTCGTTGAGTTCTTACATAGTTTCCATCTCGATAAATCACAGTAAGGACATTTACTCATATTCGCAAACTCCTTTCTATAGAGGCAACAATCATTCGGACATGCATCAATTTTTTGGTAGTTCAATCCTAGGGCAACTAATGATTTTTTTGCATCGTACATAGAAACTGGCATTTCATTATCTTCGGGTAGTATATCACTTATAATGGACAGTAGTTCAGAAAAGCTAGAATTACTCCACCCAAATCTTACTTTCAAGTTGTACAACCTCACAAGAGCAGACAACTTAGTGAATTTTTTACATCCTTGGTATAAGGGTTTTTTGGCATCCTCGAACATAGTGTCGAACATCTTAGGTAAATGAGAAGATTCATCATGAGCAACTTCAACCATGTCAATTACATTAAATAAATCATCATCATCCTCATAATGTCCATTCATCTCATCATTGAATCTATCGCTAACATTTTCTGTTGTCCATTCTTCCCCGTGCCAAAACCATACCTTATAACTTTGATCAATACCATTGACATACAAGTGATCCCTAATAACTGCAACCTCCTTAGATATACGATTCCCACATTTTAAACATGAACAGCGAATCAAATGGGAACCATTGACATGATGTAAACCAAATTCAATGAATGTTTCAACTCCTAACTTATACTCTTTAGACAATCTGTTTCTCATCATCCAAGATTTGTCCATGGTACAATTTGAAAAACCTTAATATTTAATAATTTCTCTGTATTTCCTCTTTTTTCTTCTTCTATAGATCTCCTTCAAAAGTAAAATTATAAAATTTAATCTCTTAAAAAAGAACCATAACCAAAAAAGCAAAATAGATCTATCAAAAGTTTAACATTATGTTCGAAAGCAAAATCTTGAAACATGTATTCTAAAAAGTTGAATAAACATCTCTTATAGAAACCAAATCAAGTCATGTCCCATTAACAATGAATAATTACGAACATATATATATATATTCCACAGTTTCATTCACAAATCCCACAATGAACAATTTTCAACAATGTCATAAACATAAACATGAATAGAGTGGTTAAAAAGTCTTCTATATAATCACTTTACACTAATTTGATAATGATTTAATGATTATTATTATCTTTTAGAAGAAATGACAAAGGGCAAAAAAAAAAAAAGAGGCTAATTGATTATTGTTGAATTATATTCAACCAAAACCCAAAAACAATCCGAGGCAATTTGGTCATTATTTTCTAAAATTTGTTTATTTCAAAGAAATGAAATTACTTAAAAGTACATATTACTCCATCAACAAGAAACTAAACTAGAAATTATTCCTAAAGATATATATGGATAGATAAAGACATACCTCATGGATTTCATAAATCTCAAAGATTTGATATACAACGTTCAACACACGATTTTAATAAGTCGAAATTTAGAATTTATGAACTAAGTTTGAATTGTAAAGGAAAGTGAGTTATGGAAATTTAAAGTCTATATTAAGAATATAAAATTAACGTAAATTATTTAAATTTGTGAACGTAAATTATACCTCTAACGAGTGTGGAGGTGGGCAGATGAGAAGGCCGATCGAAGGTGAGGTTGACGGAGTTGGGCAGAGCCGAGGCCGGAGTTGGGCGGAGACGACGACGGAGCTGGGCGGAGACGACGACGGAGCTGCGCGGCTGCGACGACGACGGAGCTGGAGCAGAACAGATCGGCGGCGAAAAGAAGACCCGGAGCTACGGCGGACTTCGGCGGACTTCGGCGGAGCTCGGCGGCGAAACAGACAAAAAAAAATGGGGAATGAGCGGCGGGAGATGGGTTTTCAAGAAATGGGAAATTAGGGATTTAAGATATTTAATATATATTAATAATATAATATATAATATAATATATATATATATATATAATAAAATAATATTTCAGATTTCAGATTTCCATCATTTTTCATAATTTTTTTTTTTTAATTTATTTATTTACTGGTTAATTAATAATAATTCTTTTATAAACAAATGAATGATAAATAAATCTAAACAATTTACGACATTTTAAAATAGTCATTCATTAATGACATTTTAAAACTGTCATTAAGTTTCGGAAATCTGAAAAACTCCGTTTTTTCCCGCCAAAAACGCGCCCCAAACTGAAGATGACACTTATTTTTTCCTTCTCATTGGTATTCCTTGATTCACATGTCATCTATTCCCATATTTGTAGTAGTGAGTTTTGAAGTTTTCAGTCATATCTTCAGTTCTGGGTTTAGTGAAGTTTTCATAACTTTGACAATATATATCTTTTGATACACAACTCCAAAAATAGTGAAACTAACTATCAAATTGAAGCTCTCTGTGTTAGCTTTCCAACAGTACCTTTTTTGAAGTTTTTGAATATCTGGGAAAGATATCAATTTTTGAATGCACTCATCTTCAGTTCTGAAATTTGCAGAATAATAGTCCAACTTCGATGGTCTTTATCTTTAGATACACAACTCAAAAAATAGTGAAACCAGGTATCAAATTGGAGCTCTCTCTGTAATCTTTCCAACCATACATTTTTTGAAAATTTTGAATATTCAATTTTTTAATAAAATGAACGTATCTGCCGATGGAGGTCGTCTTTTCAAAAGACGACCTCCATCATCTCCATCCATGTGGAGCAAGATTGTGAGGAAAAGACGACCTCCATTTAAAACAGCAATATTTTTAAAAATAGTTTCAAACCTACAATATTTTTATAAAAAGTTAAAAAAAAAACAATATTATTAAAAAAGAGCCTATATTTCACTTCAGTTATTTTAATGTAGTTATCTACCACAATTCCCCAATGAATTAAAAAACAACCCACCTACCCATTAACTTAAAGCCCAACACAACAAACATTAGGGATTTTTTCTAACCTAATCAACTCCTCCCGTCAGTTCTCTCTCTAGGGCGCTTGGTTGTATCGTTGTTGCCCTCTTCATCATGTCGTCGCCCGTCGCTTCGATCTTGCCCACTGTCCTACTATTCAGAATTGCCTCCTCTTGTTGGCGTTGCTCATGGTAGTATAGTCACGCTCTGCTCTCTCATTTTCGATTTCAATTTTGTTGACTCTTCCTATAATGGCCTATCCTCTCTCAATCTAGTTTTTTCTTACGTTGCCTCAAATCTAATTCCATCTTTCTCGAGTCTTGACCACTATTTATCATAAAATTAAGAATGCCATAGAAAAACTGTATGACCAATTGTTAAAACACAAATTATGTACTAAAGAAAAAAATACAAAAATTATTAAGAGATAAAAATTGAATTCAAATTAATTTGAAAAAGAAAGAAAAGTCGGTTTAAACCCCGAACCGATCTGAAGAAAATCGAAATCGATTGGTTCGGTTCTAAACCGAAAAAATCGATAGACCATTGATTTTTTTTATTTATAATATTTCAGAACCGAGGACTTCAGTTCGGTTGTCGATTTTGCCGAAAATCAAATCAAATTGAACCGAGCATACCCTAGTTGATAGCTTGTTATTTTATTTTTTTTTCATGATCCCTTTGAAATCTTTTTTTTCTCCCCAATATAATAGTACTCTAATTTGAATATAGTATTTTGAAAAAATGGTTTTAATATTAATTAAAAAAAAAATAGAATTTTCAAGGTTGGATAAAAATTCACTTGATTCCTTTTTCGCCAAATGCTTAAATCCCCTCAAAACTAACCCCTCGCACTCAATGTGTCATAATTGTTGCATTTTCTTTTTAATTGAACAATCGCATTAGTTGTGAATGGAAACTCTGAAATCAAAAAAATAATTAATATGCTCACTTTAACACATAAATGTTGAATTGATAACTCTATTTATACATTTCAAAGTATAGTGACTAAATAACACAAATAATATTATTATAATAATAACGACTCATATTTTTCTAAATAGGGAAATTATTTTGTCAACCGAAGTTTAAATTCTTGTTGAAAAAATTACACTATCGATCCTGAAGTTTGAGTTTAGTACCATTCAGGTCTCTAACCTTTTAAACTCCACATTTTAATTCTTGAGGTTTAAGTTTAGTATCATTTTGGTCTCTCCCTCCAAAATTTCGTTATGGTAACTAACCAAAACTAACCTGACATTTTTTTTATTAATATTAAATATATTTTTAAAGAAATATATATTTTACTTTTTACTTTTTTTTTTCTCCTTCTTTCTTCCTTTCATTGACTTTCTTTCTCCTCCTCCCATCATTTTCCCTCCAACCATTGATGGCGCTTGTTTTTTTTTCTTCTCATTTTCTTCTTCTCTCTTTCCTTCTTCATTTCATCATTTTTCTCCACGTTCCCTCCCTCTTCAAAAAAAGAAAAATATCAAATCTAGAACAGAAGGATTCTCAGATAAAAAATAATGACAAAAATAATAATGTTACCTCCCAAAATTCTTGAAAAAAAACTCCTTATAAGAGTAATACCATTTTTAAAATCATACATCATTCCTTTTCTAATTCACTTTAGTAAAATTATAATTAAAAAAAAAAACAACCGAATTGAATAGTGTAATTTTCTTACTTTTGTTTCTATTTAAGTTTTAAATTGTTTAGGGTTATTATTAGAATCATTCTATAAGTGACCCAAACAAAAAGTTAATTGAAGTTAAAATATAATAATGTCATAACAATGCTTTATGTGACAAATTTTAGGGCTGTTTTTTTTTTAATATTGTAGTTTTCAAAACTTTTTATAAAAATATTGTAGTTTTGAAAGTATTTTTAAAAATAATGTTATTTTAAAGTGAGGTCGTCTTAAGACTACATGCAGCAAATGTCGTCTTTTGAAAAGATTATCTTGCTCCACATGGATGGAGATCGTCTTTTCAAAAGACGGCCTCCTTTTGCAGTTATGAAAAAGTTCTTTTGGATTAAAAAATTGATACTTTTTTACCCAAATATCCAAAAATTTCGAAAAAGGTATGGTTGGAAAGCTAAGAGAGAGAGCTTCAATTTATACTTGGTTTCTGTTGGGATAATTACTAAATTATATAATTCAATTATCCCTCTCTTGTGTGAACCTAATAGAAAATTAAGCAAGTAGAACACAATATAATTCAAGCACAGGACACAAGCAATTTTAACGTGGAAAAACCTCTTTAATGCGAAGAGTAAAAAACCACGGACCGAAGTCAAAAACTCCACTATAATCAATAATGGGCTACAACGAGTTCTCCCTAGTCACAGCTAGAGGTATACAACTACTGATATCTCGAGATGATCAATCTCGGCAACAAACGACAATAAATCAAGAGAGTAAAGAAGAAATATCTCACTTAAAGTGACCATGAACTACCCACTGTAATCTGCCTGTAGATAGCGCCAAACGAAATCTCCATCGTTCAGATTGAAGACCCTCGTGTCAGGAACACGCTGTCAAAATTTTAGCTCGATCGGACCACAGATTGATCCCCAGCGGACTGAAATACTAAAACTGTACGGATGTAGAATTCTGCACTTTTTCTCTCTCTAATTCCATTTTTCTCTCTCCCCGGTTTGCTTGCCTCGACAAAACGGTTGGCTACTCTTCCTTTAAATAGGGTAAACCTAAATGCCCTATTGGGCTTTTACTTTTGGGCTTTCCACCGCTAATGTGAAAAATACCCAACAAATCTCCCCCTTTTCACTATGTGGAGGAACTTGTCATTCCAGAGGCGGAACGACAAAACTCAAGTTTTTCTCTGGGTAGATTCTTAGTCAACATATCAGATCCATTATGATCAGTATGTATCTTCTCAAGCTCAAACAAACCATCATTCAATGCATCTCTCATCCAATGATACCTTACATCTATATGTTTGGTTCTTGAATGAAAAGAAGAGTTCTTACCAAGATGAATAACACTCTGATTATCGCAGAATATCACATACCGTTGTTGCTTGAAGCCAAGCTCCTGGATAAAGCGCTTCATCCACAAGATCTCTTTTCACGCTTCCGCAGCTGCAATATATTTTGCTTCAGTCGTAGAAAGTGCAACACACTTATGTAGTCTTGAATGCCAAGACATTGCACCACCTGCAAAAGTCATCAAGTAGCCGGAAGTAGACTTTCGGTTATCTAGATTTTCTGCCATATCTGAATCAGTGTAACCAACAAGCACAGGCTTTCCACTTCCAAAAGTGAGCTTCAAACTAGAAGTACCTCGCAAATATCTCAATATCCACTTGACTGTCTCCCAATGTTGTTTTCCTGGATTAGACATAAAACGACTAACAACACCAACAGCATGAGCAATATCTGGTCTAGTACATACCATTGCATACATCAAGCTCCCAATTGCTGAAGTATATGGGAATCTTCTCATGTCTTCCTTCTCTTTGTCTGTAGAAGGACTCTGGTTGGTACTCAGTTTGAAGTGACTAGATAAAGGAGAACTGACAGCTTTAGCTTTACTCATGTTGAATCTTTCAAGCACCTTCTCCAAGTATTGCTCCTGTGACATATATAATTTCTTGGATGCTCTATCTCGTACTATTCGAATTCCAAGAATCTTCTTTGCTGGCCCCAAATCCTTCATGGCAAAGGATTTGCTTAACTGTTTCTTCAAAATGTCAATTCTCGAAACATTCCTGCCACAATCAAAATGTCATCAACATAAAGCAATAATATGATAAAATCATCATCAGAAATTTTTTGCGTAAAGACACAATGATCAGAAGTAGTCTTCTTGAAGCCTTGCTCCCCCATAACTGACTCAAACTTCTTGTACCACTTTCTTGGTACCTGTTTCAACCCATAAAGACTTTTCTTCAACTTGCACACAAGTTTCCCCTTGCCTTTCTCCTCAAAACCTTCTGGTTGCTCCATATAAATTTCTTTATCTAAATCACCATGAAGAAATGCAGTTTTAACATCCATCTGTTCAACTTCTAAGTCAAGGCTAGTTGCCAAACTCATAACTACACGTATAGAAGACATCTTAACACCTTTTTTCTTACTGAAACCTTTCACAACTAATCTCGCTTTGCAACGAGGATTTGAGGTGTGTTCTTCTTGTTTCACTTTATAAACCCACTTATTTTTTTAGTGCGGTTTTTCCTTTAGGAAATCTTACAAGCTCAAAAGTGTGGTTTTCATGCAAAGACTTCAACTCATCTTTCATTGCATCAATCCACTCTCTTTTGTGCTCATCTTCTATGGCGTCTTCATAACTCTCAGGTTCTCCCCCGTCAGTCAATAACACATATTCATCAATAGAATATCTTGTTGACGGACGTCGATCTCTGACAGATCTCCTGAGTGAAACATCTGTAGGAACTTCAGTTTCTGGCAACTGTTCATGAACATCATCATCTGCCTCAATCTGTTCAGAATCTTCTACCTCATCTGTATCATCAAACTGATCATTTTGAACCTCATTTTCAATCTGTGTAGAAGGTTGTGCCAAGGGAACTGAATCTAAATCAATCAGATCATCACTGTGTTCAGACTCTGTTTCATCTGTCTTCTTAATGTCTTGTATGGTTTGATCTTCTACAAACACAACATCTCGACTTCTTACAATCTTCTTCTGCACTGGAACGTATAGTCTGTAACCAAACTCATCTTGACCATAGCCAAGGAACACACATGGTCTACTTTTTGCATCAAGCTTCGTTCTCTCATCTTTAGGAATATGAACGAAAGCTTTACAACCAAAAATACGCAGGTGATTATAAGATATATTCTTCTTGGACCAAATTTTGTTTGGTACTTCATTATCCAATGGAATACATGGAGTGAGATTCAAAACATGTACAACTGTACATAATGCTTCACCCCAGAATGTTTACGGTAACTGTGAATGTGAAAGCAAACATCTCATTCTTTCAACCAGTGTTCTGTTCATTCTCTCAGCTGTCCCATTTAACTGAGGAGTCTTAGGAGGTGACTTTTGATGTCGAATGCCATGGCTTCTACAATACTCATCAAAAGGTCCAATATACTCACCCTCATTATCGGTCCTCACACACTTCAACTTTTTACCAGATTCTCTTTCAACAAGGGCATGAAACTATTTAAACACTTGCAACACCTGATCTTTAGTCTTCAAGGTATAAACCCATGTTTTCCTCGAATGATCATCTATAAACGTCACAAAATATGACGAACCTCCAAGTGTCTTAGTTTTCATAAGACCACAAACATCAAAAATGTACTAAGTGAAGTACATTTGGCTTCCTTGAAGAAGGTTGTGACGCTTTAAAAGAAACTCTACTTTGCTTCCCTGCCAAACAATGAGCACGCATTTTCAAAGGTGCATTCTTTATACCAGGAAGATGATTTTTCTTGGCTAGAATCATCAAACTCTTCTCACTAATGTGACTGAGTCTCTTATGCCAAAGCTCAACAGTCTCTTCACTGTCCACTGTATTTATGTCGCAATCAGTAATCTTTGCCTGCATAAAATACAATGACGAACACTTCTCTCCCCTAGCTACCACCATAGAGCCTTTAGTAAGCTTCCATTTATCATCATAGAAGATATTGTAATAACCTTCATCATTCAGCTTACTTATGGAGATTAAATTCATGCGTAAAATCAGGGATGTGTTTTACATTCTTCAACATCAGCATAGAACCATTATTGGTCTCTAAGTGCACATCTCCAATGCCAACTGCTCTTGTTGATCCATCATTACCCATCCTAACACTGCCAAAATCACCAGATGTGTAGGATGCAAAGAAATCCCTTTTAGGTGTAGCATGAATTGAGGCACCACTGTTAAACACCCAACTGCTCTGTTGTGTAGCGAGATTAATAACATCACCGTCAAATAAAATATGGAACTCGTTGGTGGCTGCAGAAACTGTGTCTGCATCATTATCATCAGAATTCTTCTTCTGCTTACCTTTATTATTTTTATTATTATTTTCTCTTTTGAACTCTCGACAATTCCTCTGCATATGTCGTTTCACACCACAGTAGTAACATTCAACATTGGCAAACCGGCGACCCTTGCTTTTGCTTCTGTCTCTACCATTCGGACCTTTGATTTTACTCCTCCCCTTCCTTTCAGTAATAAGAACCTCTGAATGTGAAGAAGATTCATGTGACTTTCTTCTCATCTCTTCGTTCAAAAGACTGCTTTTTACTAAGTCCATACTTAGTACTCCATTCGGGGCTGCGTTCGATAACGAAGATTTAAATGTCTCCCACGAGTCTGGCAATGTACCAAGAAGTATTAACCCATGTACCTCATCGTCAAACTTGATATTCATTCCAGATAGTTGATTAAGGATACCTTGGAATGAATTCAAGTGATCTAACATAAGTGTTCTCTCTCGAAACTTTAAAGCCATCAACTGCCTAATCAGAAACAATTTATTGTTTCTAGTTTTCGGGGCACATAACGATTCAAGCTTGTTCCACATCGTTCGTGCATGAGTTTCATCCCCAATATGATTCAAGAAATTTTCATCTACCCAAAGTCTAATTGTGCCACACACTTTCCTATGACAAATTTCTCATTCTGAATCAGTTTTATCTTTAGGTTTCTCAAGTAAAAAAACAGGATGATACAAATCTTTCACATATAAAATATCTTTCATCTTCATTTTCCAAACTTGATAATTTGAGTCATTCAAGGTTATCATCTTACCTGTACTAGTTTCCATGTTCAACACAAGACACGTAATTAATCACTTAATTAATCACAACCTCGCTCTGATACCACTTGTTGGGATAATTACTAAATTCTATAATCCAATTATCCCTCTCTTGTGTGAACCTAATAGGAAATTAAGCAAGTAGAACACAATATAATTCAAGCACAGGACACAAGCAATTTTAACGTGGAAAAACCTCTTCAATGCGAAGAGTAAAAAACCACGGACCGAAGTCAAAAACTCCACTATAATCAATAATGGGCTACAACGAGTTCTCCCTAGTCACAGCTAGAGGTATACAACTACTGATATCTCGAGATGATCAATCTCGGCAACAAACGGCAATAAATCAAGAGAGTAAAGAAGAAATATCTCACTTAAAGTGACCACGAACTACCCACTGTAATCTGCCTGTAGATAGCTCCAAACCAAATCTCCACCGTTCAGATTGAAGACCCTCGTGTCAGGAACACGCTGTCAAAATGTCAGCTCAATCGAACCACGGATTGATCCCCAACGGACTGAAATACTAAAACTGTACGGATGTAGAATTCTACACTTTTTCTTTCCCTCTAATTCCGTTTTTCTCTCTCCTCGGTCTGCTTGCCTCGACAAAACGGCTGGCTTCTCTTCCTTTAAATAGGGTAAACCTAAATGCCTTTTAATTTTGGGCTTTCCACCGCTAATGTGAAAAATACCCAACAGTTTCAATATTTTTGAGTTGTATATCACAAGATAAAAATCATCGAAGTTGGACTATAGTTGTGCAAATTTCAAAACTGAAGATTGTTTTGGGCAGTTGTGCATTAAAAAATTGATATATTTTTACCCAGATATTCAAAAATTTTGAAAAAGGTACGGTTGGAAATCTAACACAGATAGCTTCAATTTGATACCTAGTTTCACTAATTTTTGAGTTGTGTATCAAAAGATACAGATCATCGAATTTGAGCTACAGTTCTAAAAACTTCACTAAACCCAGAACTGAAGATATGGCTAAAAATTTTAAAATTGTAGTTCAACTTCGACGATCTTTATCTTTTGATACATGACTCCAAAAATAGTGAAACCAGTTATCAAATTGAAGCTCTTTGTGTTAGCTTTCCAACCGTACCTTTTTAATTTTTTTTTTAATGTCTAGGTAAAAAGATATCATTTTTTTAATGCACATGGCTCAAAAGAATCTTCAGTTTTAAAATTTGCAGAATTATAGTTCAACTTTGATGATTTTTATCTTTTTGATACACAACTCCAAAAATATTGAAACCAGATATCAAATTGAAACTCTCTCTGTTAGCTTTTCATCCATACCTTTTTCGAAAATTTTAAATATCTGAGTTAAAAGATATCATTTTTTTAATCTAAAAGAACTTTTTCATAGATGCAAAAAGAGGTCGTTTTTTGAAAAGATGATCTTCATCCATGTGGAGCAAGATCGTCTTTTCAAAAGACGACTTTTGCTGAAAAGACGACATCACTTTAAAATAACATTATTTTTAAAAATACTTTCAAAACTACAATATTTTTATAAAAAAATTTGAAAACTACAATATTAAAAAAAAAACAGTCAAAATTTTAGAGCAGGATTTATTATTTTTTATATTATAATGTATTTATTTGTTTCCTTTAGTGCTACTTTGGCTCTCCCCATCACCTTTCTCCTCCTGCCTACTTTTTATCTCTCTCTATTTCTCTACTCTCTCTTTACTTAACCCACAACCAACATTTTGAAAAATGGAACTAATTGAAAGTGACTAAAGTTGAGAATTCGAAGTTAAATAATTGTTTCAATTTTTTATGAAATTGAATATATCGATATTTATGGGTCAAAACAAGCGAATTGAGCCAACTGATATTTTATTTATTTATTATTAAGTGGCATGATATTCTCGAATAAATAAGCCATATGCTCAGAAAGACATGGAGAATATCTTCAAAAGTAACATATACTCTGAAATTGGCATAGCATGATTGAAACTAATTGCAAATAGTTACAATAAGAATGAATTGGAATAAAGAAAACAAAGCAGCTAAAGGAATTTAGAAACGAAAATAAAAAAAGAGTAGGGATAAGATAAGCCAACTATGATCGTCATGTCGATAAACTCCTCATTTAGTAACGTCGATCGACATTTTAACAGCATTTCTCCGAGATGCTTGTTCTTCCAAATTGAAGAAATCAAGCAACGTGGTGTTGTTGCATTTGGGACACTTGAGATCTAACTTAGACGACATGACGTACATGAGGCACCGAGTGCACCCCAACAACACCATGGCCGCCGTCGTAGTGTCTTCAGTTGTCGAGTTCGACATCGCCAACGACAAATCTTGCGGTTCCAGCTTCGAATTGTTGAAGCTTCGACTCATAGTTCAGAGCTTTTCAATGATGCAATGAAAGGGAGAAGAAACCAAATCTTGTTTTTATAATGAAAAGATACATTATGTATTTAAAAATGAAGAGAAATGACGGCCACCAAACGTGGAGTAATCCAATTAGAAGGTCTACGTTATCATTTAATACAAAGTTTGAATATTGACCTTTATGTTTTGCCGGTAGGAATATCCAACTTGGTTTTGAAAAGAATCTCATTAACACCTTTGATTTGGATACATATGGCTTCTAATCCACACCTTTATGAAATTGACTTGTCAAATCCACGAATTATGACATAACTTGTCAACCTTATGAAGTTCAATCACCTACCACCCATGATAAAAAAAAAATAAGACAAACAAAATCTGTTAAGAAGCTCCCACGCGTGGATCTAACAACTTTGCTGAAGAACAATACCTTTAAATCTCAAACCCGAAAACCTCAAAAACGCAATTGGAATCAACCCAAGGAAAAAGTTTAGAACGGATTACCTTGACGATCAAGATCAAGAGTAAGAAACTTGTTTCTAAACTCTTGATTCGAATCACTCCACAAGAAGTACAATCAACACCACTCGAATCATCCTAGCATGCAATATCTAAACTCACTTTAATTCAAATTCATGATAATTGTTGTTGTTCTTTACAAAGACTCTATAAGAGGTATATATAGCCCTTGGAAATTCTAGTCACTAACTCCTCACTAAGAAGAATTATTTTAGCCACTAACTCCTCCACTAACAAGAGTAATTTTAGTCACTAACTCTTGTAACTTTCATCCACTAATTCAACTAATAAACTCTAAAATGCATTAATGTCATAATAACCACTAATAAAATATAACCTATGATATGAAACAACATAAAGACAAAGTTCTAAATCTGAAAAATAAAACATTAAATCTAATGAGCTTTCATAACCATCCATGTAGTTTGAGTTCAAATAGCACAAAATCTGGAAAATAAAACATTAAGTCTAATGAGCTTTCATAACCATCCATGTAGTTTGAGTTCAAATGGCACAATTGGGGCGCTTTGGTTCGTATCAAAATCCGTAATCTTCTCCAACTAATGTTCAAAAAATAAATCTTAAAATATTATTAAAAAAAATGAAAAACAAGCATTACCTCAAAAAAAAAAAAAAAAAAAAAAACTCGTGATTGATTCTCTCCTTATTTATCCATGTTATGTCATATCAGCTGGCGTTGACACCAGCTTTACGATACAGACAAACACAAAAAAGAACATTGACATAACGTAAGTAGTAATTTCATCGACAAACTTAAGTTACTTTTACTTGTTTATCGATTTATATACTTGATTTTTCTTCTTTGTTACTATTATATTAGTTTTTAATAAATAGTAATCTTTTTACCTTGAGTACATGCAACACACGTGATAGTAGACTAGTATATATAAACATTGACATCCAGCTTGGACATGACGGACCAGTGCCTTAAAAAAAGTGTTCAAAGACTGGTGTGTATTATTGAACCTGAGCAATTCACAAAGATGCGTGTTGCATTCCAAAACTATAAACATTCATCATGAAGGATGGACTTCCAAACAAAGCAAAGTTGCATTGGTATATTGAGCAATTAAATTTGACTTCCTCTGGTATGAGTTAGTCAAGGAGGTCCAAACCAAGAAGAGAATCATTCCATATTCTGATGATAAAGAGTTGGTTGAGCAAAAAGTTTGGAAGATCTACTTTATACGATTTGGCATTGCTAGGCAGCAGATTATGTCCAATGTCCATCTTCTAAATCACATGTTTAATTAGAACATGTTTGGAGGTTCATGCATCCTGTGCAATCGTCACGTGCAAGTTTCGAGGCAATGTGAGCTAAAAAAGACTGGTATGGGGACCATTTAACTACCTAAATTTATAGCATTTGCCAATTGATGACAAAAAGAGAAGGAAAGAAATGATACCTTGATATTTGTTTCTATAAGAGGAAGTTTACTTACCTTCGACCACAAGAAGACCGTAACTTCCAAGCACCTACTTCTTCAGGCTTCATCGGTAGCTCTCTTAGTCATGAATACAAGGAATCTCACATGAACAAAAAAAACAAAAAATGTGATGTCACAGGCACAGCCAAAGCTCAAAGACGAATTTGACCATGAAGAACATAATTATCAATTATCCTCGATGATGCAACAATAACATGTACATATTGGTCCTAACTTTAATCTAGATCAACAAATATTTCACACCTCCTTTGCTCTTTTTCGAGCCAAAAAGCGCTCTTTTGCAGCAGAGACAGCATCTTCACTTCTTTTATGATGATCGCGCTTTGGCTGTTGTTCACATTCGTCATCCTTGGGTTGTTCTTGAACAGCATCTTCACTTCTTTTATGATGATCGCGCTTTGGCTGTTGTTCACCTTCGTCATCCTTGGGTTGTTCTTGAACTGTAGTCTTATAAGGTAATGACGGGGGACTAGTACCTCGATCTTCTTCAAGATGGGCATGCTCTTCTATCGTCTTGGCTGACCGGGAAGGTAAATTAAAGGTATCGGAATTAGCACTCTCTTCATGCTTCTCCAATTTCTGGACTTCAGTCTGCTTCTCTTGCTTCTCTGGCTGAAGCTTCTTTGGAGGTTCCCTTGGCCCGACTGAATTTGAGGCACCATATGCAATATTCTTTTGAAGGTTGAAGTAAAAGTCACTAATGTCGCTCTTCTTGGTAACCTTCAAATTAGTACACAAGGAACAATCAGCTAATTGGCTGTCAATGGAAAACATAAAGCTATTCTAAAGATAATAGAGATGTGCATTGCAGCCTAGTTAAATACATCATGTATAATATGAGAGGCCCTAGAAAATGTCAGTCCACATAGTTATAGGCCCTCTAAAATCTAACTATGATGAAGCTCCTCTTTTAACCTCCTTTTTCTGGTCCCACCACTTCATTTTCTTTTAGAATATTTGGTTTTTTCTCAAATTCAACCCTAACACAAACCCTCAATGATATGCATATAATAATTGGTGGGAAAGAGGCCGTTCTACTAGGGCTATAGTGATATGGAGTTGCATGAGAATATGCATTTAGATGAATGCAAAAAGATGCATGATTCAACCCTAACTTTACTAACAAAAGGGAAAGAGAGGGAAAAAATAAAGGGGAAAAAGTACCAAGCAAAAGTCTCCAGAGTGGTAATATAAGTATTTTTTCTCCATAAAGTGGTTTTTTTCTTCATTCTTTTATGAGGACAAACCATGGGCAATTAAGGATGTGAATTTATATCCACCTCTTTTCTATCATTTTATCTTAAAAATTGTTATTATTTAAAAATACAAATTTGTCAACTCAAGTGAACAAGGGCATACAAAAAATACCTAAAAGGCTACAAAAGGGACTCCAATCCTACAAGATCAACCCATGACCATAAAGATCCTATTGCTCCTCTCAAGTCAAACACTCCACAAAATAGCAAAGAAACTAGCGTGCTACAAAATTTCGCCCTTCTCCCAAAAAGGTGAACCCAAAAGCACCTCTTTAATCATATAAAATAGACATCATTCCACACCCAAAAAAAACAGAAAGCTTCCAACCATCTATCCCAAAGGGACTGAACAAATTGACACCTACAAAACAAATGAGGTCCTGCCTGACACCTAAATAAAATATACCATTGCAGGAACACCAAAGAAGAATTAACCTTCCCAAGAATTTTAACCTACAAAATCGAGGAAAAAGCAAAGGCGGTTTGGGGCGTGGAAGGATCGAGAACAGCCGAAAAAAGGAACTGCAAGTCAAGCCTTTAGAAGAATCCAGGGACCAAACCGTCACATCCCTTCCCACACGAAGCATACATTGATCGAGAATAGAAAGAAGACCCACCGCGACTAATGTCTCTCTATCGGAAAGATGGCGTTTGAAGCCCAAAGACTGAGGAATAGGAAACGAAGGACAGAAGAAAATAAACCACAAAATGAAGTTTCTTGCTCGAGAGATGATATAAGCACGGGAACGACTCACGAAAAGGCTTCTCACTGACCCACCAATCTTCCCAAAAATAAACACTTGAGCCCTCCCCAACAAAGCATCTAACAAACGAAGTGAAAGAAGAGAAGTCAATGGCAATCGGTTTCCAGAGATTTTTAGAAGGCCCTCGAGTGCCACCAACGGCAACCCACTCGAAAGGGTGCAGGCCATACCAACTCACAATAACTATGCGCCACAACCACTTAGCCAGCAGAGCTTCGTTGCGTAACCTCAAACTACCGGTCCCTAATTCTCCTAACTCCATCGACTGAACCACCACATTCATTTAACCAAATGGGACCCACCCCCTCATCCACCCCTTCACACGAGATTCCTTATCACTCTCTCAATACTCTTACTCATAGAAGTAGGAATGTTGAAGAAAGAGAAGAAATAATTAGAAATCTCACTCAATACCAATTGGATAAGAGTGAGCCCATCTCCTTTAGAGAAGAATATCTCTCAAAGTAGACAGTCACTTCTAAACCTTATCCAAAATCGGATTCCAAAACACAACGAACCTCAAGTTTCCTACCAGCAGGAGCCCAAGATAAGAGGAGGGGAACAAACCCACCTCACACCCAACCAAAGAAGCCCAAGAGTTAAGCTTAGAAGGGCAACAATTAAGGCCAAAAATGAAACTTTTACCCCTATTTATCTCATGCCCAGACATTGCTTCAATGAAGGATAAGAAACCATTAAGGTGCACAAAGGAAGACTCATTCCCCGAATAGGAGAAAAGGGTATCATCTCCAAACTGAAGGTGGGATTGGTGAACTATTTTCCCACTTTAAACCCTTCAACCACTTCTCCACCCCAAGCGCACAATCTTGCTCAAAACATCCACCCACCACTAAGATTAAACAGAAAGAGTGAGAGAGTCCCCTTGCCTAAGCCCCCTAGAAGCAAAGAGCTTCCCCCTAGGCCTCCCTTTCATTAATAAAGATAGAAAAATTAGCAAACCAGGTGCAATTCCAAATTCAAGCTCTCCATTTAAGCTCATACCCCTTCTTTTCCAGGACTGTCTATAAAATTTCTATCCACGTGGTCAAAAGCTTTTTCGAAATCAATCTTGAAAAGCACCCCTTCCTCCTTTCTTTGCCAATAGTCCTCAATGGCCTCATTAGCAATCAACACTTGGTCAAGAATTTTTCGTCCGGCAACGAAAGCCCTTTAAGAGCTAGAAATGGTGTCAGGGACTTTACTCAAACTATCTGCCAAGGTTTTAGCAATATTGTAAAGACTTGTTGTAACCAGACTACTAGGCCTAAAGTCCCTCACCTTGTTGGCCTTATCTTTCTTAGGGATAAGGCATACGTAGATCTCACTCATACACATAAATAATACCCCTTTCGAAGAACTCGCTAAAAACTTTCCATAAGTCCTCATTCATACAATCCCAATTGACTTGAAAGAAAGCCATAGTGAAGCCATCAGGCCCGAGAAACTTATTCCTATCAAAACGAAATATCACCTAACGAATCTCCACCACAGTAAAAGAAGCTTCCAACTCCTCTCTCTCTATCCCCAAGATTGGACACCGGTCCAAGTCATCCATTCTAGGGACAAACTGAGAGGCTTACACGTTAGAGAAGAAAGATCGGGAGACTTATTCCTATCAAAACCAAAGACCACCTTACGAATCTCTTCCACAGTAAAAAGGGCTTCCAACTCTTCTCTCAAACTCCGAGATTGGACACCGGTCCAGTCCAAGCTATCCATTCTAGAGACAAATTGAGAGGCTTACAAGTTAGAGAAGAAAGAAAAAATATCCTCCTCAATTTCTCTATCCTCTTTCACCCTTCACCCCCGCACCATCATCCTTCTCCAAGAAGTCAATCAAATTCGTATTCCTCCTACCTCTTGCCATGTTAGAGAAGTAAGAGGAATTTTCATCCCCTTCCATAGCCACTTGACCTTCGATTTCTACCTCAAACTAGTCTCCCCCTCCATAAAAGAATTTCAAACTCACCTTTCAAAGTAGCTTTCTCCTCCCTCAAGAGACTCTTGACAGATTCTCTTTTTCCTCCGGCCTATCAAGTGCCCTAATTCTTTCCATAATCTCCGTCTTTTTCCTCTTAATATCACCAAAAATCATTAGGTTCCAATCCTTCAAAACTCAGTCTTAAGCTTTCTCAAGAAACGAAACGTTCCCACTTGTCATCCACTCTCACACTCCACCAAGATGCCTCCATCAAGACTCGACAGATTCTCTTTTTCCTCCAGCCTATCAAGTACTCTAATTCTTTCTACAATCTCCGCCTTTTTCTGCTTAATATCACCAAAAACCGTTAGGTTCCAATCCTTCAAAACTCCTTTAAGAGTCTTAAGCTTTCTCAAAAAACGAAACCTTCCCACTTGCCATCCACTCTCGCACTCCACCAAGATGCCTCCCTCAAGACTCGACAGATTCTCTTTTTCCTCCAGCCTATCAAGTACTCTAATTCTTTCTACAATCTCCGCCTTTTTCCACTTAATATCACCAAAAACCATTAGGTTCCAATCCTTCAAAACTCCTTTAAGAGTTTTAAGCTTTCTCAAAAAAACGAAAGCCTTCCTATCAAGTACCCTGATTGGCTGATTATTTCCAAAATCTCCACCTTTTTCCACTTAATATCACCAAAAACCGTTAAGTTCCAATCCTTCAAAACTCCTTTAAGATCTTAAGCTTTCTCAAAAAAACGAAAGCCTTCCCACTTTCCATCCACTCTCACACTCCCCCAAGACGCCAAAGAGGCCTTAAAGTCGAGATGGGGACAACCACATATTCTCAAACTTGAATGAACTTGGCCCCCAAGCAATTTTTTTTTTTTGTTAAGATTTACCTACCCATGGTCAAAGGTAAATCTGGGGCCCAAGGTTTGGCAGGGATTGGAAAAGAGATCCACCCAACCCTTGGTCAACAGGAATCTATCTAAACTCTAGTTCACCCCTCCCTCCCCTCCCATTCGACTAAGTAACCCGCCCATTCACAAGGAGAGGATCTACCAAACTGCACCCTTCAATGACACTGTCAAACTCTATCATCGACTTCGAAACTCTCCCCCCATTCAACATTTCCAGTGTTTCCAACGAGTAACGCATCAAAAGGAATTTTGAATATTGAAGGACTTAAAATTCATTTGGTTTAAAACAAACTAAATATGGGGCTCTGGCATCAGAATTTGGTGTTGAGTCTTATGGGTCAAAAATTCAAATTCCAATAAATTGAGGCTTGTTTTGGTTACTTGGACCCAAACCAACTTCAAAACTGCCCTTTTAAACTTCTGAATGCACCTTCCATTTCCTGACCCAATGCTTATTTCTTAAAAAAGGTGGTCGGAGCCTTAAAGAAAACCTCAGGTATACTAACCTTCTAGACAAACTTGCAATAAAATTATTTTTATCAGCATGCTCACCATGGTTGAAAAACCAGTAAAATAACCTGGTTTTACTTTCTTAATGGGGAGGATAGAAGTCCAAATCGTAGAGGATGCAATAGAAACCAGTTGGATAGAGCTTACTTGGGCAGACACGATAAAATATGGTTGAGTGACAGTGATATGCACAGCCAGGATGCAAGTGTGGTACTATTCCGAATCAGTGGATATCGTCTATAGTCTAGGGGTCGAATGTTACATACAGTACCAAATAAAGACCATAAACAAAATGGCATGTGAACATCAGCAAACTAGCAGTTACAAAAATCAGGGAAATCATGATAAAACTCACACTTATCAAAAAGATGATAAAACTTACACTTATCAAAAAGATGATAAAACTTACACTTGATCATTTTGTCACTATAGAAGGCATTTCACAAATAATAAGAATTTATAAAATTATAAAAGGAAAAGAAAAATAAAAGGACAGTGAAAAAATTATGCATACATCATCTTTCTCCTCCCGGAGTTGTCGCAGACGCTCTTCCTCCATCCATTTTTCTTGTTCCGCAAGTTTCTTTTTGTAGGCACTAGTAACAAATTTGTCCTTACCAGCATAGAGATGATCATCTTTGCTTCTCTCCTTGGCTAGTTTTCTTTCATATATAATCTCCTGCTCTCTCTCTCGCTGTTGTGCCTTTTTCATCAAATTTTGAATATACTTTGGCTGCAAGAGAAAGGCAGTGAGCCAAAAAGTGTTTTACTAGACTGGCAGCATTAGATTAGGGTAAAATTGTATTTTTATACATATTCAGTTTTCTTTAAGACTTCATTTTTATGTTTCGTTAACTTTTGGATGATTTCTTTTTTTTAGATACAATGAGTAAAAGTCAGGTAAAAGCTCATTAGGTTTCTTGAAATCCTAATTCTAATTGGATTATAAGTCCTAATTGAAATCTAGGACTCCAAGTTGTGGTTACGTTCATTTATTTTAAATCAAGCTATTGCATCAATTACCACAGCATGGTAAATAAAGTTCTAATCAGTTTTCTAGCAGACATTTTGTGTTTCGATGGATGTCTGACCTGAAGTCTACACCTCCAGGTAAACTGCAAAAGAAATTATAGTACTTTTAATATCTTACGATATCTATTTGTATTTTTCTTCTTGTTTTTCGACACATGTTTCTAAGAATTTCATTATTGAACCATTTAACAACTTCTAATCTCAAACTTAGCCATAAAAGTAATCATATAAAGACCCAGCCGTTGGTCAAAATCATAGAAGTCACAGCACCAACTGCCAAATCCTAAAACCCTTTGAGAAGTAAGAAATTACGTTGAAGTTTAAGAAAAAGAAAACTTCAACGTAATTTATTAAAACCTTGAAATCTCTCAAAAAAATAAAACAAAACCTTGAGAAGAAATCTGAAATGGTAACAAAGCAACCAAGCAAATTTGGGATCAAATTATGAACATACCTTTCTCTCTTCACGATCATGTGCTCGAGGTTGAACAGCCTTTTCTTTCATTTCATCGTAGACTCCATCATAGTCAAAAACAGACGGATCCTCCTCTAGTGCTTTCTTGTGTTGCTCCTCAATCTAAAAAAAAAATCAAGGGGAAAAATAAAATAAGTCAACTTACAACCTCGAGATTCTTGTTAACGACATTATCTTTGTTCAATAAATAGCCTACGGTAGAGGAAAAAGTACCAACACACAGAGAAAAAATAGTCATATACAAGCTAGCTTACATCCTTAAGTGCCTTATTCTTGGAAGCTTGGCGGGATATCTCTCTCTCAACATCATTATCATCATCATCTTGAAATCCAAGAGGAGCAGGAAGGGGCCGTCTTGTAGGCTGCTTCTGCTGTGATGGCTTAACCCTAAGCTGCAGGCCATACTTGCTCATTTGTACTGTCTTCTAACCGTTCCTGTGAAAACTTGAATGTAACTCATTGATGCATAAAGCATACAAAAATTCTTCCATATTAAATTAAACACACAAAATCTGTTGAAGGGGGGATTATACAGACAGAAAATGACTACAAAACTAAGAAACCTAAGTCACATAATCCCAAGTGAGAAATAAATGAAAGAAAGGAACATGTTAGGATATTAGGGGCAAAATAGTTTTTAGTGATGTAGTTTTTTAGTGGAGTGGTTATAAATAGAGTAACTGAGAGGGGTGAAGGCAAGTAAATATTTGGTTGTCTTAGCTTCAACTTGGCCAGGGCGAGGTCTGTCTATGCAACGACCCCGAATTTTAGACCTAACCAGGGCACGCTACTGACCTTTAACTTTTATTTGATACTAAATGTAACGCTCCGAAAATTCCGGCAACATAACAACGTATTCTCAATAACCATTCAATTACCTAACACCTGATAAAACTAACATACATACAATAACACCCACATTTAACCAAAAGATAACAAATCAAGCTTTACCAACAAAAAAAAACCTTTAATACGAATTACAAATAAGTCTAGCAGTGCAACACCAAATACGAAAAAAACTAGCTAATGGTCCATCTTGTCCCGTCTCCTCGTCAGCACTCCACCGAGTCCTCTCCAACTCAACCCTAGCTTCACAAGCTCTCTCAGACTCTACTGAGTTCTCTAAGTCCACACTCGGACTCCACTGAGTTCTCTCAACTCAACTCGTGGCCCTCACATGCCCTCTGACACTTCTCCACGGCGCTCAGTGTTCGATCCTTGACCATTTATACCCAAGGCCTCGAACTGTTGCATTACCCCTTGACATTTTTTACCCAAGGTGCACCGATGACTTAGTAACATACCCAAACCACTCATGGCCCTCACAAACCCTCTGAGACTAACTCCTTCGAGTCACATCGACCCCTGACCATTTATACCCAGGGCCTCGACACTTCTCTACGGCGCTCAGCGTTCGATCCTTGACCATTTATACCCAAGGCCTCGAACTGTTGCATCGCCCCTTGACCATTTTTACCCAAAGCGCATTGATGACTTTGCAACGTATTGGCCCTTCCCTCGACGCCCAATACTTGCTTTCCAACAACGGTGACATATCACCCCTCAACCATTTTTACCTGAAGCGCACTAATATTCACCCAACTTTTCGGTAACCACCAGTTATCCCGTGTGACATACAACCTTCCCTGTAACCACAAGTTACACTCTTTTCTCACAGTCTCGCTAAACTACATGAATCCTACATCATGCATCTAGACCAAACTTGGTACCACACAACATGAATATGCACAGCACGCTCACAACACATATATCATGCTATCCAATCAAAAAACTATACTCAAAGAACATCACCGCAATACAGCACACACATCCATAATCACATCATCAGATCAATCTATTCAAAATACAACTCAAACACATCACGGTAAGCACTCAAATGTGCTTAGTCTTATCAGAGAATTCATAAATGACAAAATATAGTTTGTTAAGCACTCAGATGTGCTTAGTCTTATCAGAGCATTTATAAACGACAAAATATAATTGCTAAGCACTCAGATGTGCTTAGTCTTATCAAAATTTATCAAAATTGCAACGATGTCACAATGCAAGTCATATAATTCACAATACATAAACAGTTATTAAACCCACAGCATGCCAACATACAAACAAACTCAACAGTAGAAGTCACTTACCTAAGAACTCCTAAAACAACTCAAGGTCCTCAAACCGCTTAACCCTTGATTCAAAGCTCCGAACTGAACCTAAACTTCAAAGAGAACAATCCAAGAATTAAGAACTAATTTTCAGCACCTTAAATCAACCTTAAAAGAGCCTAAATGGAAACTTACCACCTGCGATTCACCGAAAAGAACTTGTTTCCTTGCTGGTGGGTATTTAGATGTGTCCGAAATGGTTCAGACCTGCAAACAGACGGTTCTATGCGTTAACATATAAATTACAGCAGCTATAAAATAATCGAAAGAGGTTAAAACGCCACACTACCTACTGCTTTACCCAAAAGGACTCGAAAGTGTGCTGGTTCGTGATCGATGAAGCCCAAACCTGCAAATCTAGAGTCGTTAGGAAATGGGTAAACCAACTCCAACATCGAATGAGGAAGGGTCATTAGCGAACCTTGTCGAAAGAAGGAAATCGTCACTGATGGACTGGTGAAACGCAAACAGCACGGTGGTTGGGTTCGATAGAGCCTAAATCTTGCAAAAATGAAACCGTTAGAGAAAGGGTAATTACAATCTAACATCAATTGTACAAGGGATAGACTTACCTCACCAAAATGGTGCTGGAAATTCGTAAGGGAAGAACTCGCCACTGGCTCGGGTTTGCTCGCGGGTCTGAGGTCGAACGCCGGAGGGAGGCGCTCGGATTTGTCGCCAGAGATCTGCACGCCAAAGCCCAACAGCGAAGAAGAAAAGAAGTCGCAGCTCGTTCGCACCACTGCCGTTCGCCGGAGACTGGAGACGTTCGTCGCCGCCACCTGCGCACGCTCAGCGAGCGCCGATGATCGCGTCCGTCGCTGCACCCCTCTGTCGTACGCCAAACACCGAGGACGAGAAGGATTCGTTTGCGCCGTCGAGGTTGACACTGCGGAGCCGCTGCTCTGTTGTCAACGAAGGCGCCGGCCGGAAAATCGAAAGAGAGGGGAAGGGGGAGGCGTGCGATTTCGTGAGGGGAGAAGAGGAGTAGTGCGGCTGATGATGATGTACGAAAAAGGGAGAAAGAAAGGAATAACTCAGGATAAATTTTTTTTTTTTTTCTCTCTAATTCCCCTATCAAACCCTTCATTCAAAATTAAAAATTAAAAATTAAAAATTCATTTTCTTTTAATTTAGGAAACTCCTGGGATAGGCTATCAAACCCTTAATTGGCCAAAATATCCAATTGCAATGTTCAAGAATTAATTGGTGTGAGCGCTCCGCCTAAGATAGCAGACAGTGGGGGTTTGATTCTGCCTTAGAACAGATTTTCTTAAAAATTATCAAAAAAAAATTATCTTTTTTTTTTTTTTTTTTGAGTACATTGGGGGTGGGGGATTCGAACCACAGACCTCTCGATCGTCAACACATACATATGCCCGCTGCTCGCTTTGGCATCAAAAAAAAATTATCAAACAACCATGCAACGGGTGAATGAGCGCATCACCTAGACCGTGCAAACGGATGATTATAAAATCGAGCATAAGTCATGAGTTCAACTCTCGCTTTAATTAAAATACCGTTGCAAAAAAAAAAAGAATTAAATCCCACCAAATAATTTAAAAATTAATTCAACCACTTAATTCACTTAATTCAAATTTCTCAAAATTAGTCTATATTTTTTTTTTGGAAACTTTTATCAAATTGTTTGATATTAATCAAATTACTTGCCATTTAAATTATTAAAATTTCAAAAACTAATTATCTTATAATAAATTTAGATATTAAACATCAATATAAATATAATTGAAATAATAGGTAGGAATTTAGTATTAATTTATCAAACGTAACCAGCTTTTTAAAGTTGTAAATTGAAATTTACCAAACATTATACTTTTTATTTTTTTTTAAAGACCAAACATTATATTACTTCTTATTACAGCAACTGTTTTTTCTTGAAGTAAAGTTATTTTTAAAAGTTGCACCAATTTGAAAGGACTAAGTTGATTTAGGATATTTTTTTGTTATCCAAGTTTTCAGCACAATTTATATTATAATCCTTTGTTCCAATCAATTAAGGTCAATGCAGTTTAGTATGGCTGGAAATGGAAAACATTGAAGTGGAGATATTGACTGAACTTGCAAAAATGAAATTGGCTAAAACAGATAAAATGAAATTGAAATCTAGGGTTACAGGACAAGTGCAAAAATGAAGAAGAAACAGGTGAAAAGGAATCGATAAGATGGAAGCAAAACAGACTTGGAGAAGTTTAAAAATCGAACAGAGCTGAAGAACACAAAACCGAACGAGATAGAATGAGCAAGCTCAAACTCAGACCGTCATCACCGCTCAGAGCACTACCAAACCACTCGAAATTTCGAGGTCAGAGAAAGATCAAGATCGGATTGAAGAACATAAACAACGAACAAATTGACAATACAAATAGAATTATATCACTCACTTATGTTGAGGATCCCACATCGGAAAGATGAAAGGACCTCACTCACAATATAACATACATAGGCTACTTCTTTTATCATCAATTGGTTTTAAGATGGAACTCTAGGATGTCTAATATGGTATTAGTGCTCATGAAGCCTAAATGGATATTCAGTCTTATTTTGAAGGGGCATGTTAAGGATCCCAGATCGGAAACATGCATGGACTATTCCTTCTAGGAAGACTTGTATTCCATCTTCATGAAGCCCAATCGGAAACATACATGGACTACTCCTTCTAGGAAAACTTGTATTCCATCTTCATGAAGCGCAATCAGAAACATACATGGACTACTCCTTCTAGGAAGACTTGTATTACATCTTCATGAAGCCCAATCGGATATTCGGTCCCATTTTGAAGGGACATGTTAAGGATCCCAGATCGGAAACATACATGGAATACTCCTTCTAGGAAGATTTGTATTCCATCTTCTTCTTCAACCTCTGGAACTTTTAACAAGTGGTCTGGTCATTTGTTTATTTTCACTGCTCTTTGTATTAACGCTTTATTGTAGTATGTTTACATATCGAACTCTTGTTTACTTAAGTTTTATAATGAGTTAATCATGTATTCAATACTTGGCTTAAGACCCTTTGTTATGGCTATTTTCATGTAATAAGATATCGTTTAATGAAGCATCATCATTTGAATCTTCTTCTTGAGAGTTCTTCTTTAAATTTTTTATGTCTGCCTGATCAATCAATAATAAGTAGTAGCATGCTTTATGCACCAAAAGGGTCAAAGTGTGTGGAAATTCTCAAAGAGAGTTAGTTTGCTAGGTTGTTTTAGGGATAAATCCAATCACTTGCAAGTATGAAAGGGGGTGGGGTAAAATTGAACAAGAGTAGCACGTAGGAATATAACTAGTCTTGTTTGAAAGTCATTACACCAAAAGGGTAATGTGTGTTGGTTTCTCTGCTTAGATTCAATAGAGTGTTTCATTAACAACTTTGCTCATGGCATGAAAACAAGCGTAACATCAATAACACGTAGGAATATAATTAGTCTTGTTTGCAAGTCATTACACCAGAAGGGTAAGGCCCTTTGTTATGGCTATTTTCATGTAATAAGATATCGTTTAATGAAGCATCATCATTTGAATCTTCTTCTTGAGAGTTCTTCTTTAAATTTTTTATGTCTGCCTGATCAATCGATAATAAGTAGTAGCATGCTTTATGCACCGAAAGGGTCAAGGTGTGTGGAAATTCTCAAGGAGAGTTAGTTTGCTAGGTTGTTTTAGGGATAAATCCAATCACTTGCAAGTATGAAAGGGGTGGGGTAAAATTGAACAAGAGTAACACGTAGGAATATAACTAGTCTTGTTTGCAAGTCATTACACCAGAAGGGTAATGTGTGTTGATTTCTCTGCTTAAATTCAATAGAGTGTCTCATTAACAACTTTGCTCATGGCATGAAAACAAGCGTAACATCAATAACACGTAGGAATATAATTAGTCTTGTTTGCAAGTCATTACACCAGAAGGGTAATGTGTGTTGGTTTTTCTGCTTAAATTCAATAGAGTGTCTCATTAACAACTTTGTTCATGGCATGAAAACAAGCGTAACATCAAGAGTCAATAGTCGAGTCTTGATCCTTTTACCTCTGCTATTATTTATTTATTTCCTCGTTTACATTTCGCGCACTGTCACAACCACTCAATATATTTTTGAAAGCATAGTTTACCTCACACCATTCTCATTTAGTTTAAAATACTCACATTTCGCGCAGGTCACAACCACTCAATATATTTTTGAAAGAATAGTTTACCTCACACCATTCTTGATTTAGTTGCATGATGAACGCGTTGAAATACACACAAGCCTAAGAGAATTAAAACATTTTTTTTTAAAAAGAAAAATAATAAATTTTGACCCTAAACTTGACAGATTGTAACAATTTTGACCCAAAATTTTCCATTTCATCAATTTAAACCTCAAACTTGAATAGGTGTATCAATTTATACACTTTGTTAAGTTTTTGTTTCAATCCGTGTTAGAAATAGAGATGTCCATTTTCCCCGCCCCGCTCCGCCTCGAATGGGACGGAGAATCCCGATTACACGGGGAATGGGGCAGGGAGCGGGGAATTTTTTTTTGCCCCGTTTGCTAAACGGAGCGGGGACGGGTAATAACATACCCGCCCCGCCCCAAATACTTTTATATATATACATATATATATTATTCATCAAAAATTAACTACTCTTTTTTTGGTCTAAAAAAATACACATCTTACCAATAAAGTTCCAAAAAAACACACATCTTACAAATAAAGTTTATTGAATTAAATATATATAATATCAATCAACTTAACAAATAACAAAATTTCAAAAAAATGGATAAGAATAAAGTAAAAAGTAAATAATTCCCAGGGAAAATACCCGCGGGGAATACCCGTTACCCGCGAATTCCCCGCGGGGAATACCCGTTACCCGCGAATTCCCCGCGGGGAATACCCGCCCCGTTCCCGCGAAATTCTAATTTCGCGGGGACGAGGACGGGGGCGGGGAAGGCATTATCCGGCCCCGCCCCATGAACATCTCTAGTTAGAAAGGTTTTCCACACATGTTCAAACCCACATATTCCTCTAATAGTTATTTATTTGTTATTTTTTTAAAATAAATAAAATTGGTCAAGAAAACTAAAGTAGACTCGTTGAGTATTTTTCAATTGCAGGGCGGAACTCTTTTTCACTTCTTATCTTCTTAGATTCTACTGTTTTTTCATTTCATTAATGAACGGTTTTTCAATTTCATGGCCAGATTTTACTATATCCATCAACTTTGAGTAGAAACAAAACTTATTTGCACCAGATTTTTCCTTAATAGAGTACTCACACATTCTCGAATTGATCGCTAATATTGGTTTTTTGTTTTTTTAATTTCTCGGTTGCCTTGAGATCAATTTGTCCTCCATTTGTCACAGCGGGCATCAGGCTTTCTGAATCGCCCTCGTCGGAATCTTTGTCCCCTTCCTCTCCGACATCGGTGTTGCCTTAATCCTCCATAAGATCGTTGACGGGGCTGACAGCGTCAGCTACGCCTAGTTTATTGTATTCACGGGCATCACTCTGTTGTACTCCATCACCGTCTTCCATGTTATCATCGTCATCTTAGTCGAACTCAAGATAAATCGCCATGGTCGTCGCCGCATCGATCTTCCTCACACTCTCGTTGTGATGACCCGAGCTCCGGGTAAGAGAAATTTATTTATTTGTTATTTTGATCGGGCTCGATAGTTGGTTTATGTGGAAGAATCATGTGAAATTTGGGCTTAAAAGAGGTTTGGGATTGTTTTTTAAAAGTAATTAAATAATTATATATATATATATATATAAAAAATAACGTAGGTCTTCTTCGCGTGAAGAAGACGCCTCAACCGCTTCTCCCTCTATTCGTTCTCTCTCTTCGTTCGTCACCCCCCCCCCTTCGCTCTCTCCCACCGGCGAGCGCCCATCCACGACGACGTCCCAAATGCGGGCGATGGTTCCATCCGACACCGGTGTGTGGCGGTTCAACCCAGCGACATTCAAACATCAATCGTTCGACTTCTTTTCCGGCGACGACGTTCGATCAACGGACTTCCAGTGTTGTTCGAGTAGCAGGTAAATCATTTCCAACGATCTTTTGTCTTGTTCTATTGAGTATCGATTCTGACTGTAGCCCCTTTTGACTCCAATTTTGTAGTTCACAAACGTTTTATTTAGCTTTGAGATTCAATAGCCACCCTATTCCAACGTTAGATTTGCGAATTTGAGCCTTTGAGCATGCTGTCCAACAAGGATTAACATCTCTGCAGTGAGTTTTAGTGGGCAATGAGGTTCAAATTTCTATTCGAATTCATTGCAAATGTTGTAATTTTGAATATAAGATTTGGACATCGTTCAATTTTTCAGATTTGTCTTAATCTTGGAAACCTCTCTGTTTTGGTGTTGAAACCAAGTTTGGGTTAGAGCAATTTAGCCTAAAAGTGACGGTGAGCCGGGACTGCGTAGGTAAGCTTTATTTTACTTGTTGGACGAATTTTATAGCACTCTTTCTAGTCTCAGAAGTAGTGTTAAGTGCTGAAAATTATTGTAGGTTGAGACCAAGAGCTTTCGTAAGCGACTTTAGTAATCAGTTGAGCTTCGTCTTAAGGTAAGTGACCTTACTATTGGGCTAGGTTGAGAATTCGTTGAGTAATTGTTTGTTGAGATGTTGAATTGAATTTTATGTAAATTTTGAATGAATTGTTGTATATATATATGTAGCTTTGAAAGCTCGTATTATCGTGAAAGAAATATTTTGTTGATGTTAGAATAGAAATTTATGAATGAAGTTATGTGAATGTCATGTTGTATATGGTTAAACATGTTTGTTGTTTGTTGTGGGACCACATTTATTGCATGCCACATATACGAGTCAGGATAATTAGTGACAATTACCCTTTCTTCTAGTCATGTTTGGTACCTAGTAGACTTTGAGGCTATACCGAATAGTTGAGAGAGTTTATTGCAGGACTGGGTCAATTGTTCACTTAGATGACCATAATAGAATAGTCAGATTTAGGTCCCACTAGTTAAAATTTAAGTCACTCATGTTGCATGTGATTGCATATCATGACCCAGCATGGGGTTACTTACTGAAGTACTTTATTTAAAATATTCATTCTTTCTTAAAACTATTTTTTTCAGGTAATATCAATAACGTAGATGACACTTGGCGAGGTGATCGGTTGATGATGGCCATGGGTCATGAGGAATCAGAGCTTCTGCATTCATTTCTTTATCTCGTTATTTATTTGAGTCTGTCCAACTGTTTTGCTAACGATTACCATTGGTAACAATGATTTAAAGTTTTACATTAAATGAATTTGTTGAACTATTTTTATGTTTTCACTGGAATCCCAAATTAAAATGTATTTGCTCTGATGTTGAGAGGTTTTGAACATTTATATTTTGATTTCATTATTTCTAGAATAAATTTTTATTTGTTTATTGATGTTTACGACGTCATGCTTGTATAGTAACGTCCCTAGAGTGATGTCATAGGAAGTCAGGTCGTTACACTCGTTCTCACCGGTAACAACACCGAAAGCAAGGGTGAACACAAGAGTCCATTTGTTTTCGTTTGGGTCTTACTTTCTAGAGTCGGATTCATGATTTTCATGATGGTGGTGACCCGATCGTTGGAATGATTTAGTTATTTTTTTTTGTATTTTTTTTAAATAACAAACAAGTACCTATCATAGAGCAACACGTGACTTTGTACATGTGTGATAAACTTTTCTAATAGTGATTGAAATGAAAATTTAACCGAGTGTGTAAATTGATACAATACTATTTATTCAAGTTTGAAGTTTGAAACAATACTATTTATTCAAGTTTGAAGTTTGAAAGTTTAAGATTAAAATTCATACAACCTGACAAGTTTAGAGTCAAAATTAATTTTTTTTTTCTAAAAAAAAAACATGTGCAAATGCAAGTGAGCCTATAGAATAATGTTAAAATTAAACTTTATCATCATAGGTTATTTTAAAATATTAAAATTATAATGCACTTACTTGTAGTACTAACAAAGAACAATAACATTACTTAACGATAATAATTGACATCTATTCATTCTCTTGAAATTGGAGGTTCAAGCCAACATGAGCATAGCAAACATGTATGCATGAACGACTAAGAGATTAGAAGGTCGAAAATTTTCACCCACCTATTGTCAAAAAAGAATAAAAATAAAATAAGTATTGGAGAGAGAATATACAAGGAATAGGCAAAATAGTAAGAAAAAAGAATTGAAAGCTAATATTATTGTAACAACTTTGATTGCGGTTGGGAACTAGCATAGAGAGAGATTTTGAAGAGAGAAGCCGCCGGAAAACTACAAAGATGAGTAGACTTCGAGAGTGGTCAGATCTCAAATATCTACGTAACAACCTTGAACGAACTGAAACTTCATCGCCGGTCCGAACGCAATCCCATTCTTCGGATCGCCGAACTTTATATACGCCGGACAGTTCGCGTTCACCCGATATCTGCCGGAGATCCAGCTCCCAACCTTCCACCTAACCTGTGGAATAGGAGTATAAATAATAAAATATCCGACTCACTTCTTGTTTTTAGGTTTTTATTCAATAAATTAATTTAGTGAATTTTATGTTTGATTGTGTTTTTTAGATTCTAAAATCTATAACTAAAAACATATATTTAGATTGAGTGAAAACATCTTATACCAATCTTATTTTTAGGTTGGTTGCATATAAATAGTGATTCAAATAATGATAAATATAATAAAATATAAAATATTTTATAAATATTTCACTAATAAATAGCTACAATGATAATTACGGATAAAATTCAATAAAAAAGAGAAATATATTTGTAGCTATTACTGATAACTATGGACTAACTGATTAAAATTGTTAAAAAAAAAATTAAAAAATGTTATATTATATTTGTAATTATTTTTCCTAAATTGACACGGATAGGTGCAATTTTTCTTGGTTTTATTCGATCTCTAAAAAATTAATAATAAAATAAAAAATAAAAGCAAAACAATTTTTTTTTTCTATTAAATTCTTATTTTAATTCGTTCTTTTACATCACCAACCAATGCACCCTTGGCCTTAAGATGGAGTATTAAGAAGTCTTATGTTTGAAGTCATAATATTGACCTAATTAGATGATGTGAGAAAGAAATTATGAACAGCAATTAATTTTTTTATTTTTATTTTTTTCGGTATGGAATGAGCCAATCATCCACTTTGGTATCTTATTGAACAAAAATGGTGGGTGGAGATTGAACCTAAGACCTCATGGTCACTAGACGAGCATGTCGTTGAGCTATGCTCTTGTTGACATGAAAAACAATTTTAATTTTGTAGGAAATGATTATTAAGAGATATATGTTTTAAATTTGCATCCACCAACTATTGGAATGGAAAGCCATCACGTTAATTAACTTTTTTTTTTTCTTATGATGCAAATGCCAATTCCCAAGCTTATAAGGAGAGTGTTTAAGAATATAAATAAAAAATTAATAAATTACTATAACCTAGATAAATAAAAAGAGTAATTTTTGTCAACTGTTTCGCTCTACAACCCAACACGTGACTCAATCATAAGTTGTCATGTGTCAAAGGTTTTTTATTTTTTTTTAATTTTAAAAATTATTTCCTTTCTTTTTACATTTTTGTTTATATTTATCTTTTAATTTTTTTTTCCGAATATATTTTTCCGGAAAATTGTAGTAAATGACAATTTAAGACTTATTGTTGGCAAATATAGCATGTTTTTAAAAAATTTGCGGATATAGCAATTTCTATCGCTGATATCTTATGACTGATAGAAGTCTATCGCTGATCACCTCAGCTTTTTATAGATTTTTGTCAGTGATAATAGTCTATCAGAGATAATAGTCTATCACTGATAGAAGTCTATCAGTGATATAATAAAGTCTATCAGTGATAGAAACGGGTTTTTTTGCCATATTTGCAAAACATTTTAAAGTTTGCTAAATTTGCAATTAGTTTGGGCATGATTGCTATTTGTGCAACCAGCTCTATTTTTCCCATGATTTAAGGTTTAGGGTATTTTTTTTTTTGAATAATTAGCACACGATCTTCTTTAGTAAAAAGCGAAAGAATAGTTCGCTCTGTGCTCATTTCCATAAGTTTAAATTGCTTTTGACCTTACCTTTGATTGAGTTAAATTAATAAATTATCATAACTTATGAAAAAATATTTAAAATTAATAAATTATCATCTTATGAAAAAAACTTTAAAATTTATTTTTGTTTACAAATTTTAAAATATTTATATTTTTTTTTTTGACAACTGAAAAATTGAACTTAGGACCTCTTAGTTATTAGGGCGATACATCGTGACAATTAAGCTATGTTCTTGTTGGCTTATTTTAGTGTCTTATTATTTTTTTTTTTTTTTGAAATATTCAATTTAGTCCATAAACTTTAAAACATGACACTTAAAAAAGAATAATAATTAGTTTTTTTTTTTTTAACAAAGACAATAATAATTAGTTATTCTATTAGATTATTACTTTTCACCTAATATCTCTATTCACTCAACCAACCAACACTTCAATATACATATGATCACCTCAGTTTGACTAGTTAAAATACATACTCAAAATTGAAAAACAAAATCAGGTAAAATACCAAAATAATTAATTTTTTCAAACCTCAAAAACTAAAATTGTAAGCACTAAAATAAAACATATAAAAAAACACAACATTAAATTACAAGTTTAGTCGTGAATTTTGAAGGTTGTGTCTATTTGGTCCTCAACTTTTAAAAGTGTAAGAAATCTCTAAACTTTTAGTTAAGTATCTAATACGTCCTTGAACTTTTTATTTTGTATCTAATAAGTCCTTAACAAATTTAAAATATTTAAAAATTAATTAATTAATTAGATATAAATTTAAATTTTATGATATCTTAAAAATTTAATTTTAAAGCCAAAGCGAGCATGGCTCAGCGGGCATATTATGTGTTAATGACCACGAGGTCTGTGACTCGAATCCCCCCACCCCCAATGTACTCAAAAAAAAAAAAATTAATTTTAAACGTAGTAAATCTGTGAATTTTAAAAACATTCGAAAATTGAGAGATTATATTAAATTTGAAATTTTGAAAGGTTAACCAAAACCAATATTTAAAAAATCTACGAACATAAATTATAAAAAAGAAAAGAAAAGAAAAACTTTTGGGTGAGAGCAGAAATTGAACAAACCTGTCCATTGATCTTGATATTGAACAGCATGGCTCCAACATTATTATCCTGAGTCAAAGCTTCAGAAAACTCCGGGGCCACCGGCACAGCTTCACCGTACAAAAACGGCGACCAAACGGTAACATCATTGTGGCCCTGGTATGTCGGCGGCAGCAGCGTGGGAAGAGTTACCTGCTGCCCGCGGTAGGCGGCGTAGACATCCATCAGCTGGTAGTAAACACCGATGCGGGCATTAGGGTTGTGGGAGGAGATGGTGATTTGCATCGTCGTCGAGATGGTGGTTGAGGGGACAGACGAGATGTTCAGGCTGAAAACGCTCACATCTTGGAGGATGAGGCGGGGCTTTGACGGCCGGAGGATGGCCCAGATTAGGAAGATCACGACGGCGACGAGGAAGACGACCGTGATGATGGCGCAGGCTATGCCGCGGTAGAGACGGCGGCGCTCGCAGTCGTAGTGGTGGTGGTGGTCGCAGTCCTTTACCGTCATTGTTGAGAGAGAGAGAGGAGTTTGAATGGGATAGTTTTTCTTTGGCTTCACATTCAAGATAGATTTATACTAAGTAACGAAGTACAAGATTCAATTGGTTGTGCACTTGACTAAGAGGTCATGCGTTGAATCCTCGCATTTATTAAAAATACCATTGCAAAAAAAAAAAGATTCAATATTGCATTTATATTTGGGAATAAACATAATATATTATATAACACAACAACAATTTAATTTCATGGTCACTCAATTTTTTTTTTTTTGATTATGTTTTAAATATTGCAAATCAAGAAATCTGAAAAAAAAAAAAAAAAAAAGGGTAGAGAGTAGTTATAGTCACTTAGCTTTTGTTTAAACAATTAAAATGAACACACATTTTCTAAATATAAATTATAATATTTATAAAATTACTCTTCAATTTCGTACTTTAATCTTTTAGAAGTTAAAATACTTCATTTTATATGTATTGATTTATTATTGACAAAATGATTATACTATATATATTGTATGTATCGTGTATGTCATATACATAATCCATTATAATTTACCTCACATGGGAAAGTATTATTGATAAAATAATTATATTATGGGCTGGTTGCACAAACAACAATCAAACCTAAAATAATTATAAATTTAGCAAAAATTAAAACATTTTGTAAATATGGCAAAAAATCAGTGGGTATCATCGATAGACTCTATCGTTGATATATGACTATCACTGACAAAATTCTATAAAAAACTGAGTCTATCAACGATAAACTTCTATCAGCGATAGACCATACTATCAGTGATAGAAATTGCTATATCTGCAATTTTTTTAAAAAACTGTTATATTTTTAATTTGACATGTGTTACCATTTCTCTTATACTATATATTGTATGTATCATGTATGTCATATATATATATATATAATCCATTATAATTTACCTCACATGCGGAAGTATACATAAAATTGGAAAACATGCCCACCTCATATAATGTAATCCCTAGCCATTTTTGCCATTTGAAATGATTCCTTGCAAACCTATTAAAAGTGCAACTATATCAACAATGACAGCCTTATAAAAATATACCCTTTTGAATTTAATACATTATATCCTTCTTTGAATATGTCATATTTTGGCTAGGATTTTATTGTATATGGAACAAAATCCTTTCATATATAATAGCTAAAGTGTTGATTATTTTTTTTAGAGATGATCGAGCGATGATGCACTTAATTGGAATTAAATTGTATAATTAGCCTAAACATGAATTAAATAGGATGATATGATAAATAAAGTGGGTAGCTTGAAAATGGAGTAATTGATTTTGAAATCATGGACAATAATTACAAGTGATTGGTAACTTGAAAAGCAATATATCTCTGCTTTGAGAACGGTGGTTATGAGTAGGTGATTTTGGTGGTTAGTTCATTTCCTTGCTTTGAAGGGAAAAAAAGAAATCTCCTTTGAAGAAATATGAGTGATGAAATCATGTCATTGCAAAAGAAGAATTATTAAAGACATCTCAAATCTCATTGCTCTCTAACTTCTAAAGTTATCATATGACTTCACACACGAACCTAACCATGCATATGCATTCAATCCCCTTTTCCCACTTTTATTTGGTTATTGTTAGGGTTAATTACCCAAACCACACATGAAATTATGGAGTTCATTATAATTACCCCATTGAATTTTTAATTTCATCAATTACCACTCCTAAAATTTGATAAGTGGTGTAATGAACTCTTTGACTTCAATTTGGGGAAGGACAAATTTGTCCTATTAAAAAATAAACTCTAAACCACTCATCTTGTTCTTCCTCTCTTTTTTTCCCTCCCCCGACCAACCTTTCCGTCGACGCCAGCTCCCTCTAGCCGGCCAGAGTCGTCGTCATGACTCCACTTCACAGGTTTATTGGCATCTCTTCGGCACCTTTTTCAACCGAGATTGAGGGTCCGACGATTGCTCCATCGAGTGGAGCTGCAAATTTAAAGGTTGGGCTTATGGTAGTTGTCGTGGGTAGGGGTGGACACAAATAGACCAAAAATTGATCCGACCGACCGAACCGACGTCGGTCGATCGATCAATCGATTTTATGACATTGGCAGTCGACATTAGTAAAAACCGACCGATCAACCGATCTAGTAAAAAAAAATGTTTTATAGCGTAAGACCAATTTAATGGTCTTCCTTCTTCTCAAGAGGAGAATTATTAAAAAAAAACTTATTTTTTTCTCTTTCTCTCTTCCTTCTCCATTTCTCCATCATTCACTTTATTTTTTTACCTTTTTTTTTCTTTCTTTTTCACTATTTTGTTATTTAGATCGTCGAAGGTACGAAAAATCGATAAAAATCGACCGACCGACAGTGTAGCTGATCGGTCGACGTCACAATCCACCCTCAAACTATCGGTCTCCGACCGACCAAAACTGAGATGTTAGTAGTCGGCGTCGGTTTCTGCCAAAAATTGACGCCAACCACTTGATGGCCACCCCTAGTCGTGAGGATTTGTCTAATTCCAAGTGTGAGAAATGCTTGAGAGACGCTCTTTGGTGGTAGCTTTTTATGCTACTATAAGGTTGTCGAGACCCGCCAAATTAAAATTTCTTAAACTGCCTAAAGCTTCTCTAATTTATAGATAGCGGTAGTCAGGTCGATCCGCAGGGAACCAAAAATTAACTTCTTCTAATTAATTTCTATTTGCTTTTAATTAAAACAGTAAATAAATCGGGGATTGGTTACGGGAAATTAAACTAAAAAAAAAACATGCAGAAATTAAACTAACGGAAAATTAAATAACAGAAAATTAAAAAATTAAATAACAGAAAATTAAATTGTAACCCGTGCTCCTAATTTAAGGGTTGAGATTTACTTTGATGCGACTTAGATCATAGGGATTCAAATATACTTAGCAAGAGCAATTCAATCACATAATTTACTTGCACAGAACTGCCGATACAAACAACCCAATTAATTAATTAGAAACGTGCAATTCTAATTAGGCTTGCCCCTTAATTAATCTAAGGTGATCAATCATAAATTAATTAGAGAACAGTGACGGATGTTCAATTCTAATTAAACTTGACAATTAATCAATTGGGGGTGATCGTTCCATATTGATTAATCGCCAGTGACGGGAACACTATGACGGATGTTTAACTTGGATAGCCTAAGTCAATATTCCGCTTTCTCTACTTCTTCAAGATTAGTTAATGCAAACAAAGATAAACATGGATAACCTATGTTACCTACGGCTCAACTTAACCCCCGTTACCTTGGCGATTAGGAGAGGCACGACATCACTAATCTAATTAGCAATCTAACATGCATATATTCATGAGCGTCAATCAATCTTATACATATGCTAATAAGAATATGCTTGGAAAAAGAAGATGCTTGAAATTCATGCTAAGTTATAAATTAAGAAATAAACCCTCACTAATTGCATCAAAGATTCTCTAAACTCAAATTAGAGTAATTACCTTAGGTGCTCGTGATGAAAATCAATCCAAAACATCAATGATTTGAGAGTTCATACAAGAAATTAGAGAGAAAATGAGTTTTTCCTCTAAAAAATCGGAATTAGGGAAAAAAAGAAAGAGAAATAATGACCTAAAATCGAAGAAGATGGGTTTTATAATCGCCGTAGCGTCGAGACGCTACAGACGAAAATCTTCAGCGCGCTCGCGTTCGGAGCGTCTCGACGCTGGGGCAGCGTTGAGCAGCGTCTCGACGCTTGCTCTCGGGTTTTTCTTAAATCTGATTGAGCAGTGTTACGTCTCCAAAAGTGACTATTTTAGGACTTATTTGCTATAGAAAGATGTACACTCTTAGGTGTTTTTGGTGGGATTTAGCTTAAACTCGTGCTTATATATGAGAATTAGTAGAATGAAGCTAAATTAGGACTTATATGTAAAAGGAAAGAAAAAGAACCAAAAACAAAGTTAATAGAGTGAAAATTGCACATTGCTGAAGTATTGCGAAAACATTGCGATTTCAGCAATGTTTTAAGTGAAAGTTGTTATTTGTCTAACCGATTTCTATTTTGTTGCGAATTTTCAGCCGCCCATTCTTTCTCCTGCTGCCACGTAGAAGAACGACGTTCAGAATGGATGGTTCTCCTTGACCCAATCGTACCTGCAGAACACTATAAAAGGAGGTTAAAGGGGAAGGTTGAAGACACACTCGAAAGGCGTAGAACTCCCATCTCAGCGCAGTCTTTTCTTCCTGTTTTGCTCATCCGGTTGTTGGCTTGAAGGTCTCAGCTATTGGAGTCGATAATCTGAGAGGAAGAAGAGAAGATTTGTCTTCTCTTCTGATTGGATTCATCCAAACAAAGCTCTCCTTCCCCCTTCAACCGAGGCGTCTGCGACGAGGGGCTCACGCACGGATTTACTTGCTTTTGTTGTTTCTGTTTCTGTTTCCTTTGCTGTCTGTTGCATTTCCCTTTCGTTTGCTACTCTACTTCATTTCGTTGCTGTCTGTTTAAGTTTTAGTTGTTCAGAGTTATCATTTGTTTAGTTCAAACATTGGTTAATCAAAGCATTATTTCATCACTTCACAAGTTCTGCATCTCTTCTGCTTACTGTTTCCTTCGTCTGTTTTACCCTTTATATTTTGTTAAGCATGTCGTCTTCGTCTATTCTTCCCATTCCATCTTCGTCCATGAGTAACTAAATCACATAAGGGCATGCTAATGACAAGACTATAGGTAGAAATACGTGAATCAAGCGTGTAGGTTAGCTCCAAATGCATTAAATGTATGTAAGCTTCATCCCACGGGCAATTTCGATTGACCATCCATTTTGTCCAAAGAACTTCTAACCTCTGGAAGGAGTAAGAGTTCAGAGTCGTACATTTATGCTAGCCTTTCATGGTAGCCAGAAAACGACCTAGGAATAGGCGTTTTCCTAGTACAAATCAATAACTTGCTTTTATAAATAGATGCTTAAGGCCTTACTTGGACATGAGTAAACTAAAGGATCTAATGCATGAAATCGAAAGATACATGAGAATGAGTTAGTTTGATGCATGATGAGTTGATCTACTGCTTGAGAATCGTATGAAAAAGCCTATAGAGGAGTCGTTAGTAGCCCTTGTTTCCATACTTTACACTCAATTCGCTGTTAGTAACATTGCTAGAAAATTGTTGTTTCCGCAATTCCCTTAGTTTAAAATTTTGCCTTAGCCATTTCTCTCCTAGTTTGTTGTTCTTTTCTCTCTACATTCGAGTTGATTATCTACTTGCACTTGTTTATGCTTCCATATCTTGCACATTCCTTAATAGTTAGGCACTTTAAAACCAAATCTACCCCATTTAATCCACCCATTCTCACTTAACAAATCACTCCGCTAGTAACTAAGAATAAATCTCTGTGGGAAATCGAATGAAAAAATACTTATTACTTGCCACAAGATCATGTATGCTTGCATGTTCTGAGTGCTCTACCATTGCATCTTTATTTTAAACATTGAGCACGCAACAAGCAGCGTCAAGACGCTAGGGGCAACGTCTCGACGCGGGACCTCCGATGCAACTTTGGACTTTTGCTTCTCTTCTTTGCCCGGTTCTTCCCCGAAGCTTCTAAAACACCCGCCTTAGCACCGAAATGCGTCCTTGGACTTCACGAGCTCTCTACTACGAGTTTACCTCAAAACAAGGTCATTTAAACAACATTAAGCACGATATTTAACCAATATTAAGGAGTAAATAATAGCTATAATTTAGAGCTATCAAAATACCCTCAACCTAAACTTTGCTAGTCCTCGAGCAAGACAAACTCTGAATTATCTCTAAAGAATGAAATTGCATGCAACGACTCTAACCTCAATGCTTTTAAAAGTAAGACATTTACAAGAAAAGAAAACAGTCGATTGCATGCACAAAGTTTAGAACATTTCAAAAAAAATAAACTGCTACTCCCTCACGTGCGTGTGTGTTTAGCCAACCTATTCTAGCTCTTATACACCCAGAAAAACCTTATGCAACCCTACATCTCGTTTTCCCCTACTTCTAGCAATTAAGAACAATCTATGGCTTTTTAACATTCAAGAGAGTAAAAAATCAAAAGACCTAAATTTTCTTTTTCTCTTGAGTACTTTGTACTCTTCACTTAATTTTCTTGAACTACTTTTTTTTTTTTACTTTGCTTCTCCAAGAGAGCCTATCATGTCAAGCTTGCTTTCGTTCCAGCTTACTCGCAGTTCCACTGCACAACGCATCTGACTACGGGCAAGCTTCACATTTTAAGAACTATACTCACTTCTCAATGCGCATTTTAGAAGGAGGAGTATCTTATGAGTTTTTATTTACATGTTTTACTCTTTTTTTTTTCTTTAGGCAATAGCTTCGCTATAACTCGATTAACTTATTACAACCTATCATGCATCAAGCCTTCCCTAGGGGAGTCTTTCGGGGTGACAACAAGATTTCAGGCTACATAAGACAATTCTAAGCCTACAGAACCAAGAATAGGATGCTATGTACTCGATAGATGCAAGGGAGCAACAATTTTTTTTTTTTTTTTTTTGAAATACGCTCAACTGATGCATACAATCTCATGCTTTTCTAAATATGTAAATACGAAGAATTTAAAAGCATTTCATAGATTTTCCTCATCGAACAACATGCAACAACGCAATTTTTTAACGTCGTTATGCTCGACGTGTCCTCCACTCTGTCAAGGCACGTAAAAATTCTCATATTTCTTCGGCCCCTTCTTCCTAGAATCAATAAAACCTGCTAAGAGAAGAAAGCTCTTCGACTTTTCGAGGGATCCAGACATAGATATTTTTTTTATTTTTTTGATATATGGAAAAAAGTAAGACTCAACAGACTCAAATAAAACAAGACAAGACTCAACTGAAAATAAAGACTCAACAGACTTAGGAGAATAAGGAAAAAAGCATGCATCAATAGAGGAATTTGCAGGAAATAAAAAAGATAGAGACTCGTCAGCCTCAAACTCTATCACCTGAAACTCCTTCTCGGGACTAGGCTCGGCCTCTTCCTTAATCTCACTAATCTCATCTTCGCATGGCGGACTATTCTCGATTTCTTCTTTGCGATCTGAGTGTATTTCCTCGAGCATATGACCAATTTGCTCCCACATTTCTTCAACTGCCATACCTACGGAGGGCTGAGAAAATCAATTTTGCTGATCGGGCTGCTCTTGAGTGGGGTAGGCTTCAAAGAAGTTGGTTTGCAGCGACTCAGGACATGCGTTGGAAGTATGACCCCCCAACCGAGCAAATACTACATATCGCATCGCTCTTGCTTGCATTTCTCTAGGAAACACCCGCCAAACCTCGGAGTGCAACTTAGTCATTTGCCTCTGAAGTTCTTTTATTGCCTGCAATCTCCTTCTATACCCCTCACCATTAATCTAATTAACAATCTAACATGCATATATTCATGAGCGTCAATCAATCTTATACACATGCTAATAAGAATATGCTTGAAAGAAGAAGATGCTTGAAATTCATGCTAAGTTATAAATTAAGAAATAAACCCTCACTAATTGCATCAAAGATTCCCTAACCTCAAATTAGAGCACTTATCTTAGGTGCTCGTGAGGAAAATCAATCCAAAATACAAATGGTTTGAGATTTCATACAAGAAATTAGAGAGAAAATGGGGGTTTCCTCTAAAAAAAAAATGGAATTGGGGAAAATGGAGAAGACGAAGAATGACCTAAAAATCGAAGAAAATGAGTTTTATAATCATAGTAGCGTCGAAACGCTACAAACAGAAATCTTCAGCGCGCGTGCTTTCGGAGCGTCGAGACGATAGGCCCAACGTCTCGACGCTGTAGGTCGATGCTTGCTCTCAGATTTTTCTTAAATCTGATTGAGCAGCATCGAGACGCTAGGGGCAGCGTCGAGACGCGGGACCTCCGATGCAACTTTGGACTTTTGGTTCTCTTCTTTGCCCAGTTCTTCCCCGTAGCTTCTAAAACACCCACCTTAGCACTGAAACACATCCTTGGACTTCACGAGCTCTCTACCGTGAGTTTACCTAAAACAAAGTCATTTAAACAACATTAAGCACGATATTTAGCCAATATTGGGAGTAAATAATAGCTCTAATTTAGAGCTATCACTCTTCAAAATTTCCTAGATTGTTGCACTGACAAAAAGGGTGGTAGAAGTTTGTTTCCCAATTGCACGATTTGTTACGAGCTTTATACGTTTTATGACAGCGTTTCATCTTCTTCTATTTCCGCTCCTCCGACCTCTGCCACTGCAGTGACTCCTCCGGCAGAATCTCTGCCGGATTCAAACTTCTTTTCCATAAACTCCCTCCCTTCCGATGGCTTCTTCGTTGCCCTTCTCCCCTTCCGCATGGGTCTTGTTGTTATTGACGATGACACACAGCAACAATACTCTCCAAAGTCGAATTCCAACCGCTGTGAGTCAAAAACCCCCAAACCGCTTCGTGGGCAAGCACTTCCTCCTGCGGGACCCACCCCACCATACACCCTCTCTTTCTCGTCCCCTCCTCAACGAATTACAGACTCTCAACCACACATTAAGCCTTTTTAACAGACAGGCTATTATAAACCGAAAGTAAGAACATGAAATAAAGGAGATGCCATAAACCGATATCACTTCAGCCACCCAAGCAAAGAAATCAAATTCAACCCACCTAGGACTCAATTTGTTCCAAATTGAGAGCTTAAAGCATGCTCTGATACCAATTGATGGAACCGAGATCCCGACACAACCAGAGGCGCAGCGAAAAAAGCCTAAACTGGCTGAGGATCTTCAACAATCAATAAACAACAAACCGGGAGAGAGAAAAATAACCAACACTTGGCATTTTTACAACCATCGAAAGCCACCGGTAAATGTCCTTACCGACCGGTAAAAGTCAACCCCAAGTTGACCGGTAAAGACCCACCGGTAAGGCACTTCGGTGTGTCACCGGTAAATATCACGAGATCTGACCAGTAAATGGCACACCGGTAAGCCTCGACCGGTAAATGCTTCACAGGCATTTCAACTGGCAAGCCTCGACCGTTAATACCGTGTGAATAAATCAGCACCGGTAAATTCACACCGGTAAAAACTTGACCGTTAAGTTTACCACGGTAAACCGGTTCGGTAAGTATCACATACTCACACCGTGGTGGTTGACACTTAGGTGTGCCCCAATTTCTCAAGTTGTCGAGGCTTGCCAAAATGAAATTTATAAGTCCAAATTTTGCTTAGCTTTGCAGCTATCGGCAACGGAATCGATCCACAGGGAGCGTGTCAAGATGAAATTAAATGCTCGAATTGGAAATTGATTGATTGATTAATTGTCACAAATTGGGGGGTTTTGTTCATGCAAAATAATGGAAAAGTGCGCCAACGGAGAAATAAATCAAGAGTCAAACGTGCTAGATTTGGGGAGTTTGGGAATCGCAATTGGATGTAAACACAATCATGGAATTTCCCATACAAGGACAAAATTTAATTAAGTACATAAACAGTTAGCGAAGTAACCTGCCACATGGAAATTGGTTAAAGGTGTCAATTCTAACCAAACGATGCTATTAATTAATCTAGAGAGATCAAGTCTAAATTAACCAAAACAGTAACTAGCATATTATGACGATCATTCGACTTGGATAGCCTAAACCGATACATCGATTAATCTATTTCTTCGGGATGAATCCCTTGTTACCTTGGCGATTAGGAGAGACAATCGCTTCACTAACCTATTAACAATAGAGCATGCTTGAAAGTTAGGTCGTCTACTCCTAAAAATCAAATCTACTATATCACTCCAAAAGTGCTAATATTTATCTCATAAGTCTTGTAAATTAAGGAATTAATTATGCTTAATTGATATATTTTGTTGAATTTAATTGTTTAGGGTTAAATTGGACCATTACATTAGATTATAGCTTAAAAGAATGTTTTAGTGGATAATATTGATTAATCATTTTGAGTGTTTATACTATATAGATTAATTAATCTAGTATTATCCTAATTGTGATTAGTGGTCTGGTGTTGCAGGGGAACCTTGGTAGAATGATGGGCCTGAGTTTGAGACTTGGGGATGACAAAATTGTGATTATTTTTCCTAAGGCACAAACCTGCTTCTAGTTCAAAGACTCAAAATAAATATAAGGGTTGACCTTTCTTTTTCATATCTTTGTTTTATCATTTTCGGGATTGGGAAAATACGAATCCCCATCGAATAAACCAAATTTTTTTTTGTTGATTTTTCTTTTATTTTCTATTTTACGCTGGAAATTTACCCTGCCGGTAGGGTCTCGACTACGATTGTATAAATAATTTTTCTTTTAGTTCAAAGACTCAAAATAAATAATTTTTCCTAAGGCACAAACCTGCTTCTAGTTCAAAGACTCAAAATAAATATAAGGGTTGACCTTTCTTTTTCATATCTTTGTTTTATCATTTTCGGGATGGGGAAAATACGAATCCCCATCGCCCGAATAAACCAAATTTTTTTTGTTGATTTTTCTTTTATTTTCTATTTTACGCTGGAAATTTACCCTGCCGGTAGGGTCTCGACTACGATTGTATAAAACACATTTTTTAGGTCATTCACTCTCGGGTTTGGCTTATTTTTTTACGATTTCTCTCTCAAATTCGTGGGGTTTTCTCCCCTTTTCTTCTATATCAAAGCAAAGACTTGGTTGGTTTTCATCCCGAGCAAGGTAAGTGCTCTAATTTGAGGTTAGGGGTTAAATTTGATGCGATTCATGAGGGTTTTAGATCTTTAATTTCGAGCTTAGCATGACTGATTGGGCATTTAATCTCTCTTGCTTAATTTATGAGTGTGTTAGATTGGTAGACTGACGATCTCGATTTCTAGCATGTTTTAACTTATAGATTAGTGATGTCGTGCCTCTCCTAATCGCCTTAGTAACACAAAGGAGTAAAACAAATCGAAGTATCATCTTAGATGTTCTGAATGTTGATTGCTTCAGGGTTGCCAGGTAATCGCCTAACATTTAGAGTGTCTAATTGAATGTTCGTCATAAAATGCTAGTTACTACTTTAGTTAATTTAGAACTGATCAATCCGAGTTAATTAGTAGCATTGTTTAGTTAGAATTGACAACTCTAGCTAATTTCCATGTGGTCGGTTGCAACCTGCTTGTCGGGCAACCGTTTATGTGTTTAATTATATTTTTGCTAAGTATGTTTGAATCTCAATGAATCGAGTCGCATCAAGGTCAACCCCGTAAAATTAGGAGCACATGTAATTAGTTTTAATTTTCCGTTAGCTACTTTTATGCTTTCCTTTAATTTTACCGTTAGCAAATCCCCCCTTTACTTTATCGTTTTAGTTTGAGTTTAAATAAAAACAAATAGAAATTAATTAGGAGGAAATAATTTAGGTTCCCTGCGGATCGACCCGACTACCACTAGCTGCAAAGCTCAGTTGTAGCGGTATTTATAAATGTTATTTTGGCGGGACTCGACACCCCGAAATTTATAGTATATTAAAAAATCCTATTACCAAAATTGGCGCCGTTGCCGGGGAACCATTTAGTTTCTCTTAGTTGAATTTTATTTGCTTAGAAAAAAAAATGTATTTCTTTTTCCTTTTTGTAGTATGCCTTCTTTTGTAGGGGTTGAAAGAGTTTCAGCATGCATAGCGGAAGCAACTTCGGATCTAAGTACTCTTATTTTGTTAATTTCAAAGGAAAAAGCATGTAATTTGAAAATCAAAGACAATAATTTAGAAGTTACCTTTGAAGTTCAAATTCTTCTAGATTCCAAACCCGATCTTCGAACGTAACGGTCACAAATCACCACGAGAGTCTTCCCGACTATTCTCCGGCCTTAGAACGGGATTGTGGGATCCTTTGGGTGACTAATTTAAAAGAGAATTGAATATGGAATTGGAGAGAATGGTAGAGAAATTGTCTTTACAATTCTGAAAGTTCATCAAAATTCCAAGAAGAAGTTAATCTAATTAACCCTTTGTATATATAGAAGACTACATGCAAAAACATGCAAAATTGAGTTAACAATAGGATGTCATGTAGAATCCACTCAATTTAGTGGGATTAGTGGCTTGATGTGGGATGAACACTTAGCAAAAAAGTTTGACTCATAAAACCACCAACAAATGGTTTTTCCCACTAACTCAAGAATTGAATTTTTTCACTAACTTAAGAATTGGATTTTTCTACTAACTTTAGTTATCAAAATGACTCTTGACTTTCAAAGTTTAATAGAGTCAACATTTGACTTTTGACTTTCAAAGTTTTAGTCAATTGTCTTTAATTTGACTTTTGACTAACTTTGATCAAATTAATTCAATTTAAAAATTAATTCAAATAATTAATTTTAAATTAAATTAAATTAATATTAAATAATTAATTAAACAATTTAATTAATTCAAATTTAATATCCAATAAATCCAACACTAATCCTGATCATTCCCGATATACATGATTATGAATCCATATTCATATTTTCGATATTTAAATCTTATTTTAAATATCACCATCTCTCTCTATTGTTCAATTCGCAATTGAACGTTATGTCGTTAAATATATCACATATATTTAACGCTAATTCCCTAATTCGAATTCGAACACTTCGAATTCACTCGTCACACTGTTCTAAGGTTTAGTCCGATATGAGCTAGCCGGGGGACCTCATGGACCTACAGATCATGAGCTCCAACGATCCAAGATTAACTGATTAAACTCTTTAACCCAGTTAATCAACATTCGTTAACTACCAGGACATTCCACTATAGCCTAGTAGTTGCACTCTCCTCACTATAGATATATTTATGTCCACTTGATATAACCATGATTAGTAAGTTGACCCTTCACAGGTTGTTCGTAATTTACGGTCGGGTCAAATATTTGTTTTACCCCCGTAATTACATCTTGCTCCTTAAGTCCCACTGATCCTCTAATGAACAATTGGTTTGTGATCCAATCACTAAACCGATTGTATGTGATCTAATCACTATACCGAGTCCCTCTCGGTCCAATGAGAAGGTGGGGCCCCTTGTTCAAGACCTGGTGTCAGCACTTAAGGGAACAACCTATCTACTATCCCTAGAGACGTGTAGGAGTGAATTCCATCTTGCACCCTATGTCCCCAGCTATATATCCGGTCTTACCCCTGAAATGAGAGGCTTATTGAGTCGGTGCTGTTGAACCACTCTCACCCATGCAGATCTAAGGATAATCCCGAATAAACAGGAGTTCATAATTAGCTCAGGATTAAGGTCAAGTTACCTAGGTCATCGTTTTGAAATAGTCAGTCTTTAAAACAATAAACAACGTTATAAAGCAAGAGTGACTTATTTCGCGGTCCGGTCTAATGCAAACTCTTTGCATAGGACGCCCTCATTCATATGTCTCCACATGAACGATTCAGGATCACATCGTTTGTACTAAATACAAAATGGGCCGCATCCAATAGTGTCCCCAGGATAAGGTATCCAGCCTTATCCGTATACTATAGACCGTTTTGGCTATTTACTCGAACTTGATCCACTTTTATGTCTCCACATAAAGTTCAAGTACTCATGTTATAGCCATGGATCTTAGTTTATTGGATTTAGGGTTTTCTAAAATGAAATAAGCAATTCACATATTCAATAATAACTTTATTGAATAAACCTCAATAACACTTTATTAGTAATAAAATATGTTTATCGTTTACAAACCACGAGTTTTAGGACATAAAACCCAACAAACTCCCACTTGGACTAAAACTCCAATGGTAACAAATATATATCCATATATATACATAATGTTGAGTTTTTCAGAATGAGAAATAAATACAATAAACTAGGGCATCACATACCCATAGTTTTCTCCCACTTGCCCTAGATTATACATCCTGTAGTCCTAGTCTCACTAGGTGACCCTCAAACACTTTAGCCGTGAGAGCCTTTGTAAATGGATCAACAATATTGTCCTCAGAGGCTATCTGTTTCACAATAACATCTCCTCGTTGGACGATCTCTCGAATGAGATGATATTTTCGCTCAATATGTTTCCCGCGTTTATAGCTCCTTGGCTCTTTTGAATTTGCAACTGCTCTGATACCATTTTGAAAGAGTTTCAACATGCATAGCGGAAGCAACGTCGGATCTAAGTACTCTTATTTTGTTAATTTCAAAGGAAAAAAGCATGTAATTTGAAAATCAAAGACAACAATTTAGAAGTTACCTTTGAAGTTCAAATTCTTCTCGATTCCAAACCCGATCTTCGAACGTAACGGTCACGAATCACCACGAGAGTCTTCCCGACTATTCTCCGACCTTAGAACGGGATTGTGGGATCCTTTGAGTGACTAATTTAAAAGAGAATTGAATATGGAATTGGAGAGAATGATAGAGAAATTGTCTTTACAATTCTCAAAGTTCATCAAAATTCCAAGAAGAAGTTAATCTAATTAACCCTTTGTATATATAGAAGACTACATGCAAAAACATGCAAAATTGAGTTAACAATAAGATGCCAATAGAATCGACTCAATTTAGTGGGATTAGTGGCTTGATGTGGGATGAACACTTAGCAAAAAAGTTTGACTCATAAAACCACCAACAACTAGTTTTTCCCACTAACTCAAGAATTGGATTTTTCCACTAACTTAAGAATTGAATTTTCCCACTAACTTTAGTCATCAAAATGACTCTTGACTTTCAAGGTTTAGTGGAGTCAACATTTGACATTTGACTTTCAAAGTTTTAGTCAATTGTCTTTAATTTGACTTTTGACTAACTTTGATCAAATTAATTCAATTTAAAAATTAATTCAAATAATTAATTTTAAATTAAATTAAATAATTAATTAAACAATTTAATTAATTCAAATTTAATATCCAATAAATCCAACACTAATCCCGATCATTCCCGATATACATGATTATGAATCCATATTCATATTTTCGATATTTAAATCTTATTTTAAATATCACCATCTCTCTCTATTGTTCAATTCGCAATTGAACGTTATGTCGTTAAATATATCACATATATTTAACATTAATTCCCTAATTCGAATTGGAACACTTCGAATTCACTCGTCACACTGTTCTAAGGTTTAGTACGATATGAGCTAGCCGGGGGACCTCATGGACCTACAGATCATGAGCTCCAACGATCCGAGATTAACTGATTAAACTCTTTAACCCAGTTAATCAACATTCGTTAACTACTAGGACATTCCACTATAGCCTAGTAGTTGCACTCTCCTCACTATAGATACATTTATGTCCACTTGATGTAACCATGATTAGTAAGTTGACCTTTCACAGGTTGTTCGTAATTTACGGTCGGGTCAAATATCTGTTTTACCCCTGTAATTACATCTTGCTCCTTAAGTCCCACTGATCCTCTAATGAACAATTGGTTTGTGATCCAATCACTAAACCGATTGTATGTGATCTAATCACTATACCGAGTCCCTCTCGGGCCAATGAGAAGGTGGGGCCCCTTGTTCAAGACCTGGTGTCAGCACTTAAGGGAACAACCTATCTACTATCCCTAGAGACGGGTAGGAGTGAATTCCATCTTGCACCCTATGTCCCCAGCTATCTATCCGGTCTTACCCCTGAAATGGGAGGCTTATTGAGTCGACGCTGTTGAGCCACTCTCACCCATGCAGATCTAAGGATAATCCCGAATAAACAGGAGTTCACAGTTAGCTCAGGATTAAGGTCAAGTTACCTAGGTCATCGTTTTGAAATAGTTAGTCTTTAAAACAGTAAACAACGCTATAAAGCAAGAGTGACTTATTTCGCGGTCCGGTCTAATGCAAACTCTTTGCATAGGACGCCCTCATTCATATGTCTCCACATGAACGATTCAGGATCACATCGTTTGTACTAAATACAAAGTGGGCCGCATCCAATAGTGTCCCCATGATAAGGTATCCAGCCTTATCCGTATACTATAGACCGTTTTGGATATTTACTCGAACTTGATCCACTTTTATGTCTCCACATAAAGTTGAAGTACTCATGTATAGCCATGGATCTTAGTTTATTGGATTTAGGGTTTTCTAAAATGAAATAAGCAATTCACATATTCAATAATAACTTTATTGAATAAACCTCAATAACACTTTATTAGTAATAAAATATGTTTATCGTTTACAAACCACGAGTTTTAGGACATAAAACCCAACAGGGGTTTGGCCTAAAGAACAAGATAATAGGCTATAAAAAGGTCATCCACAATGTAAGAAGACAAGTTGAAATGAAGAAATGAAATGTAGTATTTTGGGTTTAAAACCTTGAGAGCTTTTAAGCTTTGTTTCTTGTGTATTCTTGTGATAGAATGCATGAATATTTGGAGCATTCAAGTGAGGATTGATCAGTCTTGCTTGTGGAGTGCTTTGAAGATCAATGGTTGATGGGAGCCACAAGCTTTGTCCGATCCTTGGTTTGTTTGATCGTCTAAGTAATCTGTCGTCTAGCCTTTCTTAGGGGTTGAGATCGAAGGTTAAGTTTGTCATATTTGTGAACATTTACAAGGATCCTAGAAGGACCTCTAGCTTTCTGACGCTTATCATTTGGTATCAGAGCTTCGACTTTAGATCGGGTTTTATCCACAATGTTGTTGGTAAGCAATTGGTAAGGTTAGTGTTTGAGATAATTATTTACAAGGATCCTATAAGGACCTCTAGCTTTGTAAATTTTGGATCTTCGCCATCTTTATCAATTCCGCTTTCGCTTATCTTTCATTTTATTTTTATCTAAAAAAAAAAAAACAAAATTGTTGGTAAGGTTTGGGTTGAGATAATTTTTTTACAAGGATACTAGAAGGACCTCTAGCTTTGTAAATCTTTCATCTTTCCTCTCTAAAAAAAAAAAAAATTGTTCTTCAATTTTTTGTCTTTAGCCAATGATGACTCTTGAACTTCTTCTCAATCCATTGCGATGCTTTAGAGACGAATCTTCTTAAAGAAAGAGAGAATGATACTAATATGATTGGTTCTCGTCTGATCACCTCAAGAAGAATTAATTTATCATGTCCAATGGATGATAACTTTGACCGGTAGAAGAATTGAAGCTGAAATATGCATTTTTGAAGAGTTGCCATCAATTTATGAAGAGTTGCAAGGAGATGCACGGAATTTGAAGAGTTGCAATCATTTGGTGAAGAGTTGAAAAGGTCATTCATGCATGACATTTATTACACAAAAGATGTATTTAGTTTAATTGATGTTCAAATACATGTAAGCATTAAATAGGTTAATGTATTAGTTAAATACATGTATTAGACTTTATTATGCTTTGTAATTAGGAATTCTAGAATGTTCCTAATAGGCTATAAAAAGGTCATCCACAATGTAAGAAGACAAGTTGAAATGAAGAAATGAAATGTAGTATTTTGGGTTTAAAACCTTGAGAGATTTTAAGTTTTGTTTCTTGTGTATTCTTGTGATAGAATGCATGAATATTTGGAGCATTCAAGTGAGGATTGATCAGTCTTGCTTGTGGAGTGCTTTGAAGATCAAGGGTTGATGGGAGCCACAAGCTTTGTCCGATCCTTAGTTTGTTTGATCGTCTAAGTAATATGTCGTCTAGCCTTTCTTAGGGGTTGAGATCGAAGGTTAAGTTTGTCATATTTGTGAACATTTACAAGGATCCTAGAAGGACCTCTAACTTTGTAAATCTAGCTTTCTGACGCTTATCATTTGGTATCAGAGCTTCGGCTTTAGATCGGGTTTTATCCACAGTGTTGTTGGTAAGCAATTGGTAAGGTTAGTGTTTGAGATAATTATTTACAAGGATCCTAGAAGGACCTCTAGCTTTGTAAATTTTGGATCTTCGCTATCTTTATCAATTCCGCTTTCGCTTATCTTTCATTTTATTTTTATCTAAAAAAAAAACAAAATTGTTGGTAAGGTTTGGGTTGAGATGATTTTTTTACAAGGATACTAGAAGGACCTCTAGCTTTGTAAATCTTTCATCTTTCCTCTCTAAAAAAAAAAAAAAATCGTTCTTCAATTTTTTGTCTTTAGCCAATGATGACTCTTGAACTTCTTCTCAATCCATTGCGATGCTTTAGAGACGAATCTTCTTAAAGAAAGAGAGAATGATACTAATATGATTGGTTCTCGTCTGATCACCTCAAGAAGAATTAATTTATCATGTCCAATGGATGATGACTTTGACCGGTAGAAGAATTGAAGCTGAAATATGCATTTTTGGAGAGTTGCCATCAATTTATGAAGAGTTGCAAGGAGATGCACGAAATTTGAAGAGTTGCAATCATTGTGTGAAGAGTTGGAAAGGTCATTCATGCATGACATTTATTACACAAAATATGTATTTAGTTTAATTGATGTTCAAATACATGTAAGCATTAAATAGGTTAATGTATTAGTTAAATACATGTAAGCATTAAATAGGTTAATGTATTAGTTAAATACATGTATTAGACTTTATTATGCTTTGTAATTAGGAATTCTAGAATGTTCCTAATAGGCTATAAAAAGGCCATCCACAATGTAAGAAGACGAGTTGAAATGAAAAAATGAAATGTAGTATTTTGGGTTTAAAACCTTGAGAGCTTTTAAGATTTGTTTCTTGTGTATTCTTGTGATAGAATGCATGAATATTTGGAGCATTCAAGTGAGGATTGATCAGTCTTGTTTGTGGAGTGCTTTGAAGATCAAGGGTTGATGGGAGCCACAAGTTTTGTCTGATCCTTGGTTTGTTTGATCGTCTAAGTAATCTGTCGTCTAGCCTTTCTTAGGGGTTGAGATCGAAGGTTAAGTTTGTCATATTTGTGAACATTTGCAAGGATCCTAGAAGGACCTCTAGCTTTGTAAATCTAGCTTATCTAGTATCTAAAGTGTAACTTACTTTATTCCTATCCATTTCGAAGATTAAACTTCTAATAATTCTGATGAAAGTATATATATCCAATTTGCAGTGTTACTTAGTGCCACTAACTCTAAATGTAATGTTTAGACCGTAAAGAGAAGAAGCCAATAAAATAACATGGAAGAATTTGCAAAAGGCGAAAGTTGAAGCTGGATATGCAAACTCGAGGTTAAGTATTGTTAAAAGTTTTGATAATAGTATTGTTGTTATGTTCATAAGTTTTGATAACTTTAATTGTTTATTTTAGTTTGATGAGTAATATTTATGTTCATGATAAGTTTATTTTTTTACGAGGTTGAGTCTTACCTAAAGATAATAAGTTTAGTTTATTACGAGGTTGAGTCTTACCTAAAGATAATAAGTTTAGTTTATTACGAGGTTGAGTCTTACCTAAAGATAATAAGTTTAGTTTATTACGAGGTTGAGTCTTACCTAAAGATAATTCACTGTATTTGCAATTTGTTTAATATTATAAGAGCAATCAAGATATCTGGTATTATTTCGTAGACCTTGGGTGGTTGACAAAGGGAGAAATATGGTTGGTTGCTTCTATGCAACCAACAATATATATTTTTTAAATTATAAAAGTAACAATGACGGACATTCATCGTCTTTAAAAATATCTTACCTTGACATTTTTTAATTGACATTGTATGTGTACGATGACGGTTTACATATACGATGTCGGTTTGAAATCGTTATCGTATCAAATCACCTTTGTATCCCTACGATGACACCACATTAGATGACAAATTGAAAAACATACTATGGTCGTTCAAGTCGGTCGAATTTGTTGTAGTGTATTAACTTTCCTAACGAGATAGAAGAAAATTGGGAAAATTACCCTAGTCCCTGAGGTTTGGTAACACTTGGATTCCCAAGATTTCAAATCCAACAATTATACCCCTAAAGTTTGAATTTGGTTCGTTTTTTGTCCCTCCGTCAAAGTTTTACGTTAAGTCCAAACAGAATGTTTACCTGGCGGCACCTATTTTTAATTAAAAATATTTTTTAAATTATTAAAATTGTTAAAATTATTTTAAAAAAAGTTTGAATTGGTTCGTTTTTGTCCCTCCGTCAAATTTTATGTTAAGTCCAAACAGAATGTTTACCTGGCGGCACCTATTTTTAATTAAAAATATTTTTTAAATTATTAAAATTGTTAAAATTATTTTAAAAAAAAATATTTTTTAAATTATTAAAATTGTTAAAATTATTTTAAAAAAAGTTTGAATTGGTTCGTTTTTGTCCCTCCGTCAAATTTTATGTCTCCGTCAAATTTTATGTTAAGTCCAAACAGAATGCTGACGTGACGAAACATATTTTTAATAATTAAACAAATAATTTTAATTAAAAATAGGTGTCGCGTCAGCAAAAAATTTGACGGAAGGACCAAAAACGAAACAAATTCAAACCTCATGGGTGTAATTGTTGGATTTGAAACAGGTATAATTGTTGGATTTGAATCCTTGTGGATCCAAGTGCTACCAAACTCAAACTTGAGAGACCATTAGGGTAATTTTCCCAAAAATATTTGATTGAACTATTAGAGAAAGTAAATATATTCAATTTGACCATAATTCAACAAGTTACCAAAGGTGTAATATTTGACAATCAAAATGTAAGATTAAGATTAAAAAAAATGTATAAATATTAAATATATTTAGCCTAGGTACTTAAATTTTAGAATATATATACCATTAGACTAATTACTTTTAGTACAATATTTGTACTTAATGTGAGTTGGCCAATCAATAATTTGTGCAACAACTTATTGATTGAATTTTGAATGATGGAAGGTGCATGTTAGATTTATAAATTAAGCAATCAACATGCCATAATGTCATGTGCATATGAGAGAGAGAGAGAAAGAGAAGTAGATTGTTATGTCATGTGCATATGAGAGAGAGAGAGAAAGAGAAGTAGATTGTTTTGTGTTTGTGTTTGACATGAAACATGAGAGCATGATATGATGAGTTGGAGGAGGAAGACACATAGCTCAACCCAACCCAACCCCACATGGATGATGATAATAATATTTGCAAATAAAAAACAATGAAAGAAATCCATATTGTGTGGTCAAACAAACAATCATGTGCTTCACAGGGAAGCAAATTGAAGTTCACATCCCTTGGAGAGGGTATTCCAAAAAAAAAAAAAAAAAAAAAAAAAAAAAAAAAAAAAAAAAAAAAAAAAAAAAAAAGTACATTAATCTGGCTGACACACATCCTCCTTAACTAATTAAACACATTCCTAATTTTTAGGATATTTGGCCAGATGGCCTTAAGTAAGGCCTATTCGAGAGATTGACGAGCGATTTTTAAAAATTAGTCAAATCACGTTCATTTTTAGTTCATTAGAGAGAAATCACAGCGAAAGTGATGTCAGCAAATTAAAAAGGCGTCAATCTAGCCTTAATTCAAGGGCATCTGGCCAAATATCTCCTAATTTTTCTGAGTCTCAAACCAAAACCAAAACCACAACACAATCAATTTGTTCTCTGGCGGTGTTGATTACAACCATTTTTATCCTTCCATTGTTAAAGAAGTGGCAGCTGCAAGGCAACAGAAGATGATGAAGTTTGAATTATTTATTAATTTTTTGTTGAGTGAAAGAAGATGAAGAAACAAAAGAGTTACCTGGGGTGTGGTGATCAGGATGAGGATGATGATCCTTGTGGTGGGTGTGGATGCAGTTGAGAAGATATTTGAAGGTTTCGATCTCGCATGGTAATGTGAGGGCGCCGCAATGATCGAATCCAAACTCCTCCTCCGCCTTTTCCAGCAACACCTTGAAGACTGAATGGCTAAGATAGGTGGTGGGAATGATAAACCTCCGTAGCTCAGGGCCAACATAAACAGCCAAATAGCCTTTGGGGACATCGGGTGGATGTTCAGGAGTCTGGCAGCTTTCCTCATCCGAATCACACCACAACACATTCTTCAGCCTTTTGCTGATTGCCGGTGAAAGGATCCCATGATTTGGATTTCCATGGGATGATGTGGCTTTGGTGATGCCTTGCCAGTGTTGGAGAGTTTGTTTGAGCCTCAAAACCTGGCGGATACCACTCAACTTCATCCCCCCATTCTCATCCATTTCTCGAACCCGAACCCGAACCCGAACCCAGGACAGAACTCACAGTGTCTAATTCCACAAACACAATTCTCATCAGATCAGAAAACTAGAAAGAAGAAAAAAAGAAAGAAAGCATTTATTTAGGTGAAAAGGTGAGGAAGAAAAGGCATTGGGAGAGGAAGCGCAGAGAGAAATAGGAAGGGAGGGAGAATAATTCCGAAGATAGAAGGAAGAGACGAATCAATATTTATTTATGTGGAACACAGGAATGGGCGTTTCACAAAACTATGCCCTTACGCCTTAACTTAACCCAACCCCAACAACTCCCCATTCTTTCGGACTTCCATTCCTTTTTTCTTTTTCTTTTTTTTTTTTAAATATATTTTTGTATATTTAGTCCCCAATTTTTACATTCGTGTTTTTTTTCTAACAAATTTACTAGGTTCGTTACATCTAACATATGGAAGTAGAAGGTTGTGTCATCTGTTAAGAGGTTATGGGTGATTTTAGCCCGTATTGCAAAGAAACGACTTTTTTTTTTTTTTTGACAACATGTGGGGGTGGAAGATCGAACTTAGGACCTCATAGTCACTAATCTATAAATTATGGCAGTTGAGCTATGCTCTTGTGGGGAGAAACTTGGCTCTTCGTTTAAATAAAAGCTTTAAGGCACATTTTACCACATCTTCTAAATCTAGATGTAAGAAGCTGATGGAGCTGCGGAAGCGATTTTGAATCGTTGAAACTCTAACTTCAGCAATTTAACAAATAGAAAACATGCTCAATCGATGGAAATAAAGAAATTAGAATACATACCCATGTAGTTCTAATTTCTTCAAGCTCCGCCGCACGTTCCTCGTCACAAACTCTTCTGGCCTCTTCTCACGAACGGCCTGAGGACCACCCCAGATAGTCTCGCTATCCTCGGCGCCGCGCAACGGAGTTGTAGGACTACGTACGAGAGAGAAAAGAAAAGAAAAATAAAAGAAGAAAAGAGAGATGGAGAGGAAACTGAGCGCCTTGAGTTTTAAAGAACTTCATAAGTTCTTTTAAGAAATTCATAAACACAGAACCCAAATCCTTAAACAAAAAAAGGAATTTTGAATTTGAATGAATGTACCCAAAAAGCCACCCATTTCAGTTTAGCCATACTTTGAAATATATATATATAAAACTTACGTATGTCTTACATGTAATACATATATATAATTATTATTATTTTAAAAATTAATTAAAAAAATAATTAATTTTAAATAATAATAAAAACTTTTATTTATTAAATAATATATATATATATATATATATATATTAATTAAACTTTTTAATTAATTAATATTATTTAATTCAATATCAAATATTAATTAAATAATAAGGCCAAACCCAGTTTTTCGAAAACTGACTTTTTGCACATGAATCGAATTCATGTTTTAGACCATTCCCATATTTAAATCATATTTAAATATGTCCATCATTCTTCCACAAGCCGAATGTGAACAATTCAAATTCTTTTTCTTTTTCATTTTCTCTTATATTGTTGCACGACGTTATCCGAGCTAGCTAGGAGAACCTAAAAGACCTACAGATCATGAGCTCCAACGATACGAGATTATTTGGTCAAAACTCTTTTAACCCGAGTCAATCAACTTTCGTTAACCCTAGGAGACTCCACTACTGTCCAAGGGTTGCACTCTCCTCACTGTAGGATATATTATGTCCTCTGATATAACCGTCACAGGCAAGTCGACCCTTCACAGGTTGTTCGTAATCACAGTTGAGTCTGCATTACATCTTGTTCCTTAAGTACCACTGGCACCTCTAATGAACAATAGATTTGTGGTCCAACCATCAGATAAATTAACTCTCTCATCACATGAGAGTGTGAGCTCACATTGTTCAAGCTCCGGAGTCAGCTATTAAGAGAAAAACCTATCTACTAACCCTGAAGAGCGGGTTAGGAGTGAACTCCAATCTTGCTGTACTATGTCCCCAGCTACCTATTTGACTTTATCCCCAAGATGGTAGGCTTATTGAGTCGGCGTTAATGGGTCACTCTCACCCGTGCAAGTCAAAGGATACTTTCGAATAAGCAGGAGTTCATAGCGAGCTCAAGATTGAGATCGAGTTAGCTAGGTCATCAAATGAAAATGTTGGTCTCTTCAGTAAACGATGTTATAAAGAGAGAGCGACATATTTCGCGTTTCGGTCTTATGCAAACTCTTTGCACAGGACGCCATCACTCGCACATCTCCATGTGAAACGATTCGGATCACATCGTTTTGTACAATACAAAGTGAGACGCATCCAATAGTGTTACCAGGATAAGGTACCCAGCCTTATCCGTATACCATAGACTATTTTGACTGACTACTTGAGCCTGATCCACAATCATGTCATACATGAGGCTCAAGTACTCATATTCAGCCAAGGGTGTTGGTCATTGGTATAGGTTAACGTAAACACGTTTCACTTTATTCCAGTAAACACTTTTACTGAATAAAACTAATAACTCTTTATTCTAAATAGATTATTTACAAACATAACAGTTTACAAACCACGAGTTTTAGGACATAAAACCCAACAGAAGCAACATGAATGGTTATGTTAGCCTTCAAAAGAAACCTTGAAGTAACATATGGTCAATTGAAGGAAGGTAACTTTCAGGTCTAATAATACCATAATGACCCACTAGTAAAAGTAACTGGAGATGTTATGGGTGAAATCAACGTAGGCCCACGGTGTTGGGCCCACCATACCCACACCCCGGGGCCAGCACCCTCAGATCGACTGACCCCCAGCTCGGTCATACGCCACCTGCTAGGCGTACGACGTCTCCTGACACACGCCACCTACTAGGCGTGCGGCGTCGCCTGACACACGCTACCTACTAGTCGTGCGGCGTCTCCTGACGCACGCCACCTCCTAGGCATATGACGTCGGCTGACACACGCCACCTTCTAGGGGTACGACGTCGACATAACAACCAACGCCCATCTTTTCTATAAATATGGTGCTTCACCCTTCATTGAAGGTATGCGACATGGTGTACACATCACTCTCACTCCTACTTATCCTTAGATCTCTCTCTAACTTAAGCATCGCAGTGGTGTGTGGAAGCCCCCGCACCGGTGCAAGCTTTCTCTCTCTCCTTGTAGGTCGGCCTCGGACCACACGGTGAACCCGATTATCCGCAGTACGCCGGCAAAGAGGTCCAAATTCTTGCATCAACAGTAGAGATTAAAAGTAAAAGTCTAAAACTGAAAATTACGTACAAATACCACAAATTTGAGAATTCAGGTCTTCGATCAGCCAACCAAGCGTTTTTATCAAGTAAATGAAACTTTAACACCGTGAGTCTCTCACCAATTTTTCAATTCATAGAACTCATTGTAGGCCTAGAAATAAGCAAGTTGAATTGATCACCAATAAACTTGTAGATTGTTTTAAGCTTTGAGTATGGAACTAGTTCTCATTCATGTTAGGAGTGCTAACAAAGTCCCACATTGGTTAGGGAAGAGATTGATTCGTGGTATATAAGTGAGGACAATTATCTCCATTAGTATGAGGCCTTTTGGGTAAAATCAAAAGCAAACCTATGCGGGTTTTAGGGAAAGAGATAACGATACTGAGAGATATACCAAACACTATTCTCTTTCAAAATAATTCACTGCCACTCCAGAAAAGAGCAAAAATAAAATACGCCTAAAAAAATGTTCAGCCGCACACCACGTCTCTTCTCCTCAAACTAAAGTCAAAATACATGTATGTATTTATGTTGGGTAATTGTAATAAATAGCTACTCTAAAATAACCGTAATGAAATATCACTAACTTATTTTATTATTTGTATCCAATAGCTAACTAGATTATAGGGGAAGAAAGAGAAGACGTGATCACCCTATTTACAAAACTGCCACTCAACTGATTTGTTATTTCAACTAACTAAATTTATTTAATTTAGGAATAAAAAAACGTAACAACTCACATTCAACCCCCAAGCATCAAGATATTTCTCCTATTATTTCGAACTTCCATCCTAAATTTATGGCTTCAACAGTGATTTAGATATCTAGCACTCTTGATCTAATACATTTTCAAAAAGTTACTCAAATCGGCAGTAACTACGCACTTATGGTGGCTCCATCTTGCGACAATGTATCAAAGGAGGTGTAAACAGTTGCATACTTACAATTGGGGGTAGATTGACAGTTAATATGCGTATAGACCACACCACAATATTTTTTGTGTTGAGAAATGATGTGTAATTAGGAGTATGTATCTTGAAACTAGATTCATTGGTCATGGTAGCATTGCCCCATGGGTGTTCCTTAAGTATGCTACCAACGAATTATCAATAAAAGACAAAATATGGTGTCAACATACATACTTAGATTTATATAACACACATTACAAAATGGTGTGGATTCAGCATTATACATGTAGATATACACGGGGACCATTAATATAACATTGTACCGACAAACGGGGATATCACGGGATGAACATACATGTTTAGATTAATATAACATCGTACATACATGTTGACAAACATTATAATAATATATTTGCGTTGTATAAACTAGTATGTACACAGGCGAACATACATGAGGGTGGTGTATATAACAGCAGATACAAGGTATATCACTCAATCATACCTAATTATTCCCTATATGCTTAACGTCGTCAATGAAAGTACACAACAAAGCAATGCACTACACTCGTGGTATATACTATGGTTTACTACGACATGTATACGATGAGGAAGGTATATGATAGCAGATACAAGGTGTCATCCAAATTTTCAAGAGTCAGAACCGCACTCTTGTCCCTTTTGTCTGTCTTCCCTTTTCGTTTATTGTCTGACGACCTTGAGAGAGTCTCACACAAATTCTTCTTTCGCGGTTTCTATAGAACAACAAGTAAATTTGTGTAAATACAAATATAGGGGGAGAAATGTCAATATGAATGACTGTAAATAAAGATACTTACATCCTTTGATTCACCATGTTTCCTAAACTCTAGATATTTCTCTTTCTCCTTTGTTTTGTGCCTATTCCCCTCGGATGTCTTTTCTCGTTTCACCCTTTGCTGGGTTGCGGGTGTAATTTGTCTCATTCTTCATTGCACTCGTTACTTCGGGGTAGCGAGTCCTAAAGGTGTATACTTCAAATTACAGCCACAATACATTCAAATAGAGGATTTATTACTGCATATTAACATACATGATAAACATGAGGGTAATAGTCTAATGGGTAGTGCCTCGACGTCGTCATCCACCCGAATTGACGAGGGTTACAAAAATCAAAGACGAGGAATTCATTTATTCATACCACTAGATTTCACAAAACAAATTGTTGTTCATCTACAACAACTTAAAGTAGGTCTTGCGCGATGCACGTAACATGTCATTCAACTCTTGGTCAACTCAACGATGAAATGGTTGTTCATCTACAACAACTTAAGGTCTTGCACGATGCACGTAACATATGTAATTCAACCTTGTTCAACTCAACAATTTTATCGTCAAACTTCTCGCAGTAGATGCCCAAAATGAATTTCACAATTGTTCCTTTTTACCCTCTTTAGGAACGAGGAAGAGAAATCATTGATCACAAGGCTATCTAAAGACATGAATCTTGTGTGGATGCTAGAAAGTTATTCAAATCGGATGTACGACTGTTGCTTGGTTGTGGATGATGAAGTTGTAGATACGAACACATACAAGGACAACACGGGTCTTAAGATTCTCAATACCAAAAATACGTTATGATTATTTGCAGTATATAATATTATATACATGTAAATTACTAACAACTATCAACAAAAACAACAATGTGTCTTATATGCCTGTAATTAAACATATCAAATCAGTCAATACCTATATGTATATAACGATGCATACGTGTGAAAAACTACAACAACAATCTATAATAGTCAATAATACTACATACTAATAACATATGTGTCTTACATACATATGATACACGCACTAAATATATAGCAAACTATATATACAATCATATGCATATGCATTTTTATGTACGTAAGAGTATATACATGCAATTAATCACAAAGTTATGTATACAATCATTGTGATTTAAATCAAAGACATTACAAAAGTCCCTAAAAAAGTGGAATCAAATTAGTCCCATCATTTTATAAATCAAAGAAGTTGCAAAAAAACTCCAAAAAGTGGAATAAAGTTTTAGAATCCAAAATTTGTAGAGAAATTATTGATCACAAGCCTATCTACAGACATTAATCTTGTGTGGATGCTGCTTATTCAAAGCGGATGTACCACGACAGTTGTTTGGTCGTGGATGATGAAGTTGTAGATACGAACACATACAAGAACGACGCGGGTCTTAAAATTCTCAATACCAAAAATATGTTATGATTATTACTAGAGTATATAGTATTATATACATATAAATTACTAACTATCAATAGAAACAACAAAATGTGTCATATGCATGTAATTAAACACATCAAATCTGACAATACCTATGTGTATATAACGATACATACGTGTGGAAAACTACAACAACAATCTATAATAGTCAATAGTACTATATACTAGTAACATATGTGTCTTACATATATATGATATATGCATCTCTATGTACATAAGAGTATCTACATGCAATTAATACAATAATCCAAGAGATAAATTGTGATTTAAATCAAAGACATTACAAAAAAGTCCGGAATCAAATTAGTAATTTTTTTTTTATAAATCAGAGAAGTTGCAAAAATCCCTAAAAAGTGGAGAATCCAAAGTTTGTATTAAGATTATAGATAAATTGTGATTTAAATCAAAGATATTACAAAAATCCCTAAAAAGGTGGAATCAAATTAGTCAAGTTATTTTATAAATCAAATAGGTTGCAAAAAAATCTTAAAAAGTGGAATAAATTCTGCAATCCAAAATTTGTATTTAAAATTGTGAAACGTGGGACCTTTAAGTCCTATCATTTTTCCATAGGTTTGTCATACAACAAAATTTCTAAAATATCGGGATAAAGTTCCAGATTTAAATACAAAAGATTTAAAAAAAAAAAAGCAATTAAGCGAATAACACAAATCTGTCCCCAAACCCGAATTTACAGAATGCAAAGTTCGATATGGGAGCAAGAAGAACATGATGTGGATGGAAACGCCCATGAGAATGAAGGTTAGAGGAAATCAAAACAGAGTTGTAAGTAAATATATTTTCATTGGGTGAATGCAATTATGGATTATTTTTTAATTTATATTATTTGACGTTGTTGGGATCTTAATACTGATTAGACATTCTTGTTGGAGGATGTAACATATTTCTAAATCATTTTAGGTGGTTGATTTTAAATTAGGAAGTTTAGTTTTTCATTTTTGAATCTGTGTATCCTTCTCAATACACCATTTTTAAAGCTAGTATGATGTAATTATAGGTTTAATTACGCCTATATACCTCAACAACAGAAACGCTAACGCAATTTTTCACTGCAAAAAATAATCATTATAATTCAAATTATTTCAAATAATTTTAACGGTTTTCTAATTGTTGCGTTTTTTCCTCCCAATTAATTTCTCTCTCCTAAAATCAATCCTTTTTTCTAATTCATTTAATTTATCAACCGGTTAAATTTCATAGGGGTATTTAAGTCTCAACATAGTTTAAGTAGTTTACTAATTATAGTTGTTAGTTATATTTCATTCATTTAAAAACATTAGCTATTTTTCAGTAACCATTATTTCAAGGGGAAATCAGAGGAATGTCTACACAAAAATACGGTTAATGGAATTTGTCTAAATTTGTGTTTAGGTTGTAATGTATGGCTAGAGTTTTTTTAGAAGTAAATCTCTGTGTGTTTATTCTCTATTACACCCTTTGAACATTTATTTTTTTTAACAATATTATATTTCAAAATTTGTTTATTGATTTTTAAGGATTAATTAGTTTGAATAGTTTATTTGTTGAGGTGGCTTAATTGCAGGTTAAAATAAACGGTTGTTTTTTCCGTTAACTTTTGTATTTGACCGGAAGGTAGATCCCGCACACACAAGGGGGGGGGGGGGGGGGACCGGGGGCACACTCGTGGGGGACATATATTACGTGGGGGGTTACATCTGTACCTGCCTTGTGTAAGTAGGAGGTCCATTTTTTGTTGTTATTACTTTCCGAAAATTATGGATCTACACATACACTAGTCAAAATCCAATTTTTGTCACAACTAATCCGCCTACATTTACTTAAAGTTTTCAATTTGACCGGTTGCATTCTTGAATCCTTCCTTATTGTAGAAACCCAATTGCAACCACCATCTAGGAAAAATAATTCGACCATCCTTTTCCAGCCAGTCTGCAAAACTCGAAAACCCTCAACCACACAACAACCAACCATGTCGTCCCTTTATATTATAGTGTTTTTTGATGGGATTTGGGACGAGATGAACCAATACAATAATTTCAAAAGTTGCACAGTTGTTGTCCCCCCAAAATCAATACTTGCGGAATTCACCAATTCAATCTCGAAGGCTATAGAGCTGGATTCCAACCACAAAATTTCAAGGTTGTCTCTCTTCCAGAACGGGACTCATAAATCCGTGATTATAATCCTTTCTGAAGAACGAGATATGTCTTGGGTGTTACTGGGGTCTACCAACCGTATGTATGATGATTGTGTTATTGTCACTGATGCTCAGGTTGTAAGTATTTGCCCACACAGTCATAGGACGACAGGGACCAGCACCATAAACCTAGGGAACTGCCAAAAGAATTATAAATTCTTTGACATTTTCTGGTGATATTTCTATTTCTGATAACTACATATTCTCTAACAAAGGAGATCTAAAAGCAGCAGTTTCCCGTATAGTCTTGAACGGAAACTTCCAGTATCGAACTATGAAATCGAGTCCGCGGCAATTGACACTCAAATGCATTGAGGACCATTGTCTATGGTATCTTCGTGCGTCAGTTATTTCCAGTAGCAAATTGTGGGTCGTCAGAAAGTTCGTACACGAGCATACTTGCCCCATAGATGTTGTGAAGAACGACCACCGCCAAGCCACTGCCCAAATTGTCAGCCATTATGCAAAGACCATACTAGAATCCAATAGCAAGCAGCATTGTACACCCGCTGACATCATTAAATACACTCGTAAAGTTCATGGTGTTGCCATAAGCTACGACAAAGCTTTGAGGGCAAGAGAACATGCTTTCTTCTCCATCAGAGGATCACCTGAGGATTCATATGCACGCATCCCAATGTTTTCGGCGAGGTTGATAGAAAAAAATTCTGGTATATACTTCTCCTAAACTACTTGCCTTTTTGTTTTTTTATGTTGTATATGTTTATATTTAGTTACTTTATTTTGCAGGAACATACACTGCACAAGAGGTAGATTCCGACAACCGCTTCAAATATTTCTTCATGAGTTTGGCCGCCTCTATACAGGGTTGGGAACACTGTCTCCCAGTTATTACGGTTGACGGTACATCCTTAAAAAACAAATTCAGTGGAATGATGCTCACAGCTTCCACGTTTGGTCCAAACTCTCAAATTTACCCGTTGGTATTTGCCGTTGTCGATTCCGAGAATGACTCATCCTGGCGGTGGTTTTTCCAAAATCTGAAGGCAGTATTCGGTGAACCAAAGGACCTCATAATAGTTTCAGACTGTCACGTGAGCATAGCGAATGAAATTAGGAGTGTATATACTACCGCATACCATGGGTTGTGCATTTATCACATTCAGCAGAATATTAAAAAGCGCCATAGGGGTAAACATATACATGAACTTTTTATTAAGTGTGTCAAATCTTACACCCCCATTGAGTTTGAGTATTACATGAGGCAGATGGAACAACTAGTTCCATCCATCCGTACCGAACTCGTTGAGATTGGTCTATCCAACTGGTGTCGTGCATTCTCTAATACAAAACGTTATGTAATGATGACAACAAACATTTCTGAGAGTTTGAACTCACGTCTCTTGGAGGGTCGTACTAGACCTATCATATCTCTTTTAGAGTATGCACGTGATATCTTGCAAGATTGGTTTTTTAAACGTAGAACAATCGCTGGATTCCAACGTCAGGACATAACAGCTTATGCAGCCACTCAATTACGTGAATCCCTACAAGGTTCTCGCACGATGGAGGTAAGTTTTAAATTGAATTCTCTTCCCCATATTAAATTATAACTATAACTTCGTATCTACCCTTCCCCATCTTCGGGAAATGACTACAACTAACGTGTTGTTACTTTTGGTTTAAAAATAATAGTTTTACGACATCAACGATGTTCAGTTTGAGATCCGGGATGGCAACAAACATTTTGAGGTTGACATTGAAAAACGCAGATGCTCCTGTAGACGGTGGGACGAAGATATTATCCGATGCCCACATGTTGTTCGAGCGATATGTCGTAAAGGCTTTACGTTGGAGTCTTATGTTCATGAGTTTTACCGGACATCAACTATTCAGAAACTTTATAGTGGTGATGTGCATCCATTGTGCATTTCATATGATACCCATGTCCAACCTATGGGATTTGATTTACCTGTACAACCACCTGATAACAATCGACGTGTTGGACGTCCGAAGAAAAAAAGGATAACATCTCACAGCGAGAGGACCAGTACTCTGAAGTGTGGTAGGTGTCGTCAGCATGGCCACAACCGCCGGAGATGCAACAATCCTATTTCTAGTTAATTTGATGTTTCTTTTATTTCCTAACCCTGTAATAAATATCGTACGGGTTATTAGGTTCACAACTATTCCCTGTTAGCAACTTTCATATTTAGTATAAACAATAGCAGTGAGTGATTCACCACTATTTCAGGTTAGCAAATTCTTTATTTAGCATAAACAATAACAGTTGCTGTTACATGGATGTCTATTTGTACGTAGACAGTGCCCCTACCAATTTAACTGGTGCCTGTATACCCATAGTCCGACCGTGCCGAAGATGGGGGGTATACGATACCTGCGGAATCACAACAGGTGTATGTTATATAACCTTCCACCACATGCATCGTTGACCGTTCAATTGTATTCCCCCCTCAGCTGTTATAAAAAATCCCTAATACTAGCATTTGGATGTTAGGAAATAAAATTGACCTATATAATAGTGAATCATCACCTTAAGTCCATATCACATAACAAGAAAACACCAGAAATCTAGACATCCGCAAACAACAGAATTGAAACTAACGAAATAAAAACATTCAAGTCAAACTTGTTCATACATTGTTAACCCCGGTAAATCAAAATAACCAAAGTAAACGTAATAGTTATGGTTTGTCTACTCTAGATTAAACTTTTAAGCTAATCCCGTTCCTGCCTTCATTCATCCATTTGACTTATTCTGAGATCAAAGTTAGGCTCGTAAAATTCTTCTGTAAGGACCCCCACTGTCGCAGCCTTCCGCGCTACTTTACTACCATCCACGCCCCCTACCGCCACCCCTGTTCCAATGTTTTTATTTCTCTGCAGGTCTCCATTCACCTGTATCACGAAGAGGAGACAATAGAGTACATCAGCATATTAGTTCGGATGTTACAGAGAAATTAAACACACCTCTTACAAACTGCAAACTACTTACTTCTGCAAGCGGCTGCCGTTTATGCACTTGTTTTCCGAAAAACTCAGGCAACTTCATTAACTTCATTTTCTGTATCACTGGTCATTTTATATATAGAACTAGGGGGGAAAACAAATTAATCCGAAAAATTTGCTAATTTACCTTTCCTGTAGTTGCATTAGATGAGCTCGGTTTTGAAAGCACATGCTTTTTCCCCCTTGGCTGCCCCTGTCAGACCAAGTACATTCTTAATCAATTATGCATACTAATGATTACATAACCCAAAATCCCAATCCCCCCAACACCCCCAACATACCATCACATTCCTAGTCCCTTTATCCTTGCTCATCTTTGCCAGTATCTCAGACATGTCAATTGACTCAATTACTTCATTAATCATAGCGTCTGCCTCATCACACTCCTGCATATTCACTTCCATTTACTCTTCCTTAATCCAAATAACTTGTAAAGATGTTAAAGGATGGTGCCATACCTGTGTTTGTCCATCCCCCCTGCTTCCCTCACACACTCCGGTTTCCTTACCTGTGTCATTTTGTTTGTTGTCCGCCATAGTATGTCCGGATTTACATGCAAAGTTCGTGCCAGGATTTCCACCTCCTGCTCCATCCTCGCCGTCTTTCTTTGCGGGTTGTATAGGCTTTTCTTGGTAATGATCCTCTGCACCCTCTTTCTTCGAGTCCTCCATACGTTCCTCCACAATTTCAGCACTAGATGTGGGAACAGTCTAGAGGCCACAAATTGTTACTTATAGTTATGCAGTTGCGTATACGACAAAAACACACCATCATACTTAAGACAAATCTCCCAAATTTCATACCTGTGTGCTAACGGCAATACTTTTGTCGTCTACTACATTACCCACGTCGCCTTGCATCATAAACCTTCCTTTTGCAATGTCCATGTCATTCTGAGTGCTTTGTAGTGACTCCATCATTTTTTGTACGGACTGTACCACTGCATCTAGTTTCCTGTTCATGCCTTCTTGGTTCTTCATAATCGCCGTTTGGATTTTTTCGATCCCGTCTAACCGTTCCCCAATTGCTAATGACCCATGCATTAGTTTTTGTCCCCCACCGTTTGGCGCTTCCATACTGAATGAAGTTTCACCCAACCTACGTCTAGCAATCTCCGATTCTAGGAATGGGGCAAAATACGACATCATCATCTCCTCATCTGTTGGTTCCAGCGGAACAACATCTAACTGCAAGAACAAACTATTATTAGCAATGAAGGAAGTTTGGATCTCGCATTGAAATTGGGAATTACCTGTGGAGCTGCGAAAACTTTCGTCTGTAGCTCTTTCCATTCAGTATGCGAATCAGCCTCCCAATTTATAATGCGTGGGTATGTATTCCTTATTCTCGTAGCGTAGTATGTTGGGGACGAGCTCAGAGCTGGTATGGTTTCTGTTACGTCTCCAAAAGTGACTATTTTAGGACTTATTTGTGATAGGAAGTTGTGCATTTGTAAGTGTTTTTGGTAGGATTTAGCTTGAACTTGTGCTTATATATGAGAATTAGAAGAATGAAGCTAAATTAGGAGTTATATGCAAAAGGAAAGAAAAAGAACCAAAAACGAAGCTAAAGGATTGAAAATTGCACATTGCGGAAGCATTGCGAAAACATTGCTAAAACCACAATGTTTTAAGTGAAATCCGTAAGTTGTCTAACCATTTTCTGTTTTTTTCCGATCTTTCAGGGATCCATTCTTTCTCCTGCAGCCACATAGAAGTACAACGTTGAGAATGGATGGTTCTCCTTGGCCCAATCGTACCTGCAGAACACTATAAAAGGAGGTCAAGATGGAAGGTTGAAACACACTCGAAAGGCGTAGAACTCTCTTCTCAGCGCAGTCTTTTCTCCTATTTTCTCATCCGGTTGTTGGATTGAAGGTCTCAGCTATTGGAGTCGATAATCTGAGAGGAAGAAGAGAAGTTTTGTCTTCTCTTCTGATTGGATTCATCCAAGTAAAGCTTGCCTTCTTCCCCCTTCAGCCGAGGCGTCTGCGATGAGGCGATCACGCACGGATCTACTTGTTTTTCTGCTTTAGCTTTCTATATTCATTGCTGTTTGTTGTCATTTCTCTTTCGTTAGTTACTCTACTTCATTTCGTATCTTTCTGTTTTACTTTAGTTATCCAAAGTCGTCATTTGTTTAGTTCAAATGTTGGTTAATCAAAGCACAATTTCATCACTTCGCAAGTTCTTTACCTTCTCTGCTCACTGTCTTTGCCTTCTGTTTTGTCTTTATTATTCTACTAAGCATGTCGTCTCCATCTCTTCTTCCCATTCTATCTTCATCCATGAGTAACTAAATCACATAAGGGCATGCTAATGACAAATCTATAGGTAGAAACACGTGAATCAAGCATGTAGGATAGCTCTCGAATGCATTGAATGTATGTAAGCTTCATCCCACGGGCAATTTCGATTGGCCATCCATTTTGTCCATAGAACTCCTAACCTCTGGAAGGAGTAAGAGTTCAGAGTCATACATCAATGCTAGCCTCTCAAGGTAGCCAGAAAACGACCTAGGAATAGGCGTTTTCCTAGTACAAACCAATACTTGCTGTTATAAAAAGATGCTTAAGACCTTACTTGGACATGAGTAAACTAAAGGATCTAATGCATGAAATCGGAAGATACATGAGAATGAGTTAGTTTGATGCATGATGAGTTGATCTACTGCTTGAGAATCGTGTGAAAAAGCCTATAGAGGAGTCGTTAGTAGCTCTTGTTTCCCCACTTTGCACTCAATTCGTTGTTAGTAACATTGCTAGATAATTGCTGTTTCCGCAATTCCCTTAGTGAAAATTTTGCCTTGGTCATTTTTTTTCCTCATTTGCTATTCTCTTCTCTTTACATTCAAGTTTATTATTTACTTGCACTTGTTTATGCTTCCGTCCTCTACATATTCCTTAGTAATTAGGCACCTTAAAACCAAATCTACCTCATTTAATCCACCCTTTCTCACTCAACAAAACACTTCGCTAGTAACTAAGAATAAATCTCTGTGGGAAATCGAATGAAAAAATACTTATTACTTTCTACAAGATCATGTATGCTTGCATGTTCTGAGTGCTCTATCATTGCATATTTCTTTTAAACATTGAGCACGCAACAAGTTTTTGGCGCCGTTGCCGGGGATTTTGTTTAGTAAAAACGAAGTTTGTTAAGTTAGAAACACAAAGTTTAAGATCGATTGGAGCTGATCTATTCTCATTTCTTTTGCAGGTACCATTGGGTTAGTTTATGAATGAGCATTCAAGTAGCGATCTAGAGTTCAATCCTGAGCCTGAGAGATTACTTAGGGCCAGAAACAGAGCTAAGAAACGTCTCTTCAACCAACCCCTTATACCTCCAAACGTTGTTGACTCAGCAGAGTCTTCGCAATCCTCTCAAATAGAAATGGATAGAACAAACCAAAATCCAGTACCTACCATTCGCAACCCCATCGAAATAGCGAATGACAAGGATAGTGCCATTCTCTCCTACCTAGTTCCCATGCCTGGGGAGCTAAACCCAAGCATCATACGCCCTGAAATTACTGCCAACTCATTCGAGTTAAAGCCAGTAATGTTCCAAATGTTGTCCACTGTGGGACAATTCTTTGGAGTGGAAAATGAGGACCCCCACAACCATCTAAGAAACTTCCTAGGAGTTAGTGATACCTTCCTTATCCCTGGAGTTTCCCAAGAAGCCTTGAGGCTTTACCTCTTCCCTTACTCATTAAGAGATAAAGCCAAAACGTGGTTAAACTCATTACCTTCCGGATCAGTTGTCAATTGGACAGATCTGGCTGAGAAATTCCTAGTCAAATATTTTCCACCTGATAGGAATTCCAACTTTCGTGATGACATTATTAAATTCAAACAAGCTGAAAACGAATCTCTTCACGAAGCTTGGACAAGGTTCAAGGACCTTCTGCTTAAATGTCCACACCATGGCATCCCATGGTGTATCCAAATAGAAGTTTTTTTTAAAGGATGTAACCCCAGCACAAGGCAAGTGCTGAATTCGTCAGCTGGTGGTTCCATGCTTTCTAAAAGCTACAATGAAGCCTATGAGATCTTGGAGAAGATCTCAGCATCTCACTGTAGGTGGTCAGATGATCCAGTCGAGCCTAGGAGAGCTCAAGACAAGGATGCTCTCAGTGCAATGAGCAACCAAATAAACGCCCTGACCAACCTAGTCAAACAAATGGCTCAAACCAATCTCCAATCCAGTGTCAACACCGCAGCAGCCATCTCAATGGGCGCACAAACAAGTCAAGGTGAGACACTGATCTGTGGATTCTGTGGGGAAGGGCACCTGTATGAATACTGCCCTGGGAATCCAGCCTCAGTCTGCTATGTTGGAAGCCAACAGCAGCCTAGGAACAACCCCTACTCTAACACTTACAATCCTGGTTGGAGAAACCACCCAAATCTTTCTTGGGGTGGCCAACAGAACACTAACCAAAATCAAAACCAACCAAGACCGAGTGGAACACCTGGTTTCACTCCCCAAAATAACCAATCCATGTATCAAAAACCATATAACCAACCAATAGGGTCATCTGTAGAGAATCTACTTAAGAAGTACATTGCAAAGAATGATGCCACTCTACAAAGTCAGCAAGCTACCCTTAGGAGCCTAGAGAACCAAATAGGGCAATTAGCCAATGAACTCAAAAGTAGGCCCCAAGGTAGATTGTCTGCTGACACTGAGGTGCCTAAAAGGGATGGAAAAGAGCAGGTTCAAGCAATTGAACTTCGAAGTGGGAGACCATTGGTGAGCAACACTAGAGAAACACCAAAGAGAGTAGAGAATGAAGAGTCTAGTGCTCCACTGGATTCTCTGCCAAACCAAGGTCAACCACTGTTACGTCTCCAAAAGTGACCTTTTTAGGACTTAATTATCTTAGAAAGATGTTCACTCTTAGGTGTTTTTGATAGCATTTAGCCTAAACCTATGCTTAAATATGAGAATTAGAAGAAGGTAGCTAAATTAGGACTTAAGTACAATAGGAAAGAAAAGGGTTGAAAACCGAAGGAAAAGAATGAAAAACAAGCATTGCGACAGAATTGCGGAAACATTGCTGAAACCGCAATGTTTCAAGTGAAAACCGTAAGTTGACTGATCTTTTTCTGTTAATTTCCGTTATTTCAGGGATTCGTTCTTTCTCCTCCATCCATTTTGAAGTACGACGTTGAAGATTGATGGTTCTCCTTGGCCCAAACGCACTGCAGATTGCTATAAAAGGGGGTCAAAGTCGAGGGTTCAATCATCATCCGAAAGCGTAGAAGTCTTCTCGCAGCTCCATCTTTTCTCCTGTCGTTCTTCTCTGTCTGTTGGTGTGAGAGTCTCAGCTGTTGGAATCGACAATCTGATAGGAAGGAGAGAAGATTCATCTTCTCTCCCGATTGGATTCATCCAAGCAAAGCTATTCTTTCATCCCCTTCAGCCGAGGCATCTGCAACTAGGCGTTCACGCTCGTTTTTATGCTTTCTGTCTTTATTTCCATTTTCCAGCTTTAGTTTGTTGTTGTTTCCTTTCTTGTAACTAGATCAGTCCATTTCGTTGTGTTCTGTCTTTCTGTTATGCACTTTAAGTTCCTCTTCTTGTCCATTCAAACAATCAAGTAATCAAAGCATAGTTATCATTTCACAAGTTTTGCTGCTACGGTTTTTCCTTACTGTTTTAAGTATATTTCTCTTCTAAGCATGGTTCCTTCATCTCTTATTTCTGTTTACCCCATATCCATGAGTAACTAAGTCACTTAGGGGCATGCTAATGACAATACTATAGGCTTAAAAACGTGAACCAAGCATGTAGGATAGCTCTCGAAAGCATTGATTGTATGTAAGCTTCATCCCACGGGCAATTTCGATTGGCCATCCATTTTGTCCAAAGAACTCCTAACCTCTGGAAGGAGTAAGAGTTCAGAGTCATACACTCATGCTAGCCTTTCAAGGTAGCCAGAAAACGACCTAGGAATAGGCGTTTTCCTAGTACAAACCGTAACTCTCTGTTTTAACAAGATGCTTAAGACCTTACTTGGATATGAGTAAACTAAAGAATCTAATGCATGGAATCGGACGATACATGAGATTAAGTGAGTTTGATGCATAGAGAGTTGATCCAATGCTTGAGAATCGTGAGAAAAAGCCTATAGAGGAGTCGTTAGTAGCCCTTGTTTCTCCATTTTACACACTTTCGCTGTTAGGAAAATTGCGGTAGAATTGCTGTTTCCGCAATTCTGCTAAGTTCACAATTCTGTTTAGCTGTTTTCTTATTCGTTTATTAATCTCATCTCTTTTCCTTTGAGTTTAACTTTTGATTTGCACTTGTTTATGTTGCTACCCTCTACATATTCCTTAGAAAATAGACAATTTAAAACCAATTCTACCCCATCAAATCCACCCCTTCTTTCTTAACTTTACACTTCATGAATAGCTTATAATAAATCTCTGTGGGAAAACGAATGAAAAAATACTTACTACTTGCTATAAGATCATGTATGCTTGCATGTTCTGAGTGCTCTCTCTATCTTATTGCCTAATTATTTTAACACATTGAGCACGCAACAAGTTTTTGGCGCCGCTGCCGGGGATTTATTTAAGTGAAAACGAAGTTTGTTAAGTTTGAAACACCAAGTTTACCATCTATTGTAACTAATCTAGTTCATTTCTTTTACAGGTACCATCGGGTTAGTTTATGAGTGAGCCTTCAAGTAGTGATCTAGAGTTCAATCCTGAGCCTGAGAGGTTACTTAGGGCCAGAAATAGAGCCAAGAAACGTCTCTTTAAACAACCCCATTTACCTCAAGTAATTGCGGGAACCGCAATTCCTCCGCAATTGTCTCAAGAAGAAATGGCTGGAATAATTCCAAATCCGGTACCTATCACTCGCAATCCCATCGAAATAGCGAATGATAAGAATAGTGCCATTCTCTCATACCTAGTACCTATGCCTGGGTAGCTGAACCCCAGCATAATTCGTCCTGAAATCACTGCCAACTCTTTCGAGTTAAAGCCAGTGATGTTCCAAATGTTGTCCACTGTGGGACAATTCTTTGGAGTGGAAAATGAGGATCCCCACAACCATCTTAGAAACTTCTTAGGAGTCAGTGATACCTTTATCATCCCTGGAGTTTCCCAAGAAGCCTTGAGGCTATATCTGTTCCCTTACTCTTTGAGGGACAAAGCCAAAACGTGGTTAAACTCATTACCCTCTGGATCTGTCCTTAATTGGACAGACTTAGCAGAGAAATTCCTAGTCAAATACTTCCCACCTGATAGGAATTCTACCTTTCGTGATGACATAGTTAAATTCAAACAAGCTGAGAATGAGTCTCTTCACGAAGCTTGGACAAGGTTCAAGGACCTTCTTCTTAAATGTCCACACCATGGCATCCCATGGTGTATCCAAATAGAGGTCTTTTTCAAAGGATGCAACCCCAGCACTAGACAAGTCTTAAATTCATCTGCTGGTGGTTCCATGTTGTCCAAAAGTTACAACGAGGCCTATGAGATCTTTGAAAAGATCTCAGCATCTCACTGTAGATGGTCAGATGATCCAGTTGAGCCAACTAGAGCTCAAGACAAGGATGCTCTAAGTGCAATGAGCAGCCAAATAAATGCCTTGACCAACCTAGTTAAGCAAATGGCTCAGGCCAATCTCCAAACGAGTGTCAACACCGCTACAGCCATGTCAATGGGCACCCAACCAAGTCAAGGTGAGACACTTGTATGTGGATTCTGTGGGGAAGGGCACCTGTATGAGTACTGCCCTGGGAATCCAGCCTCAGTCTGCTATATTGGAAGCCAGCAGCAGCCTAGGAACAATCCCTACTCTAATACTTACAACCCTGGTTGGAGGAACCACCCAAACCTGTCATGGGGTGGCCAACAAAATGCTAACCAAGTTCCTAACCAACCAAGACCGAGTGGAACACCTGGTTTCACTCCCCAACATAACCAATCCATGTATCAAAAACCGTACAACCAACCTGTAGGATCTTCTGTAGAAAACTTACTCAAGGAATACATAGCCAAGAATGATGCCACTCTACAGAGTCAGCAAGCTACTCTTAGGAGCCTAGAGAACCAAATAGGGCAACTAGCCAATGAAATCAAAAGTAGGCCCCAAGGTAGACTACCTGCTGACACTGAAGTGCCAAGGAGAGATGGTAAAGAGCAAGTTCAAGCAATTGAACTTAGAAGTGGTAGACCATTGGTGAGCAACACCAAAGAAACACCAAAGAGAGTAGAGAACACTGAGTCTAGTGCTCCACTGGAGTCTCGGCCAAACCAAGGTCAACCACCAACAAGCACATCAGGATCAAGGCTGGAGCCAATCATAGAAGAGATAGAAGAAATTCCAAGGCCTCCACCTATCCTGAGGCGACCTGAAGTGCCCGCATATGTGCCACCACCTCCATTTCCTAGAAGGCTAAAGAAAAAACAAGAACAGGAAGTGCACTTTAATAAATTTCTAGAAATTCTTAAGCAAGTGCATGTTAATATTCCTTTTGTAGAAGTTTTACAGTCTATGCCTTCTTATGTAAAGTTTTTGAAGGATATTATAACTAACAAGAGAATAATTGGTGAGTTTGAAACAGTAAATCTCACTGAGGAGTGCAGTGCTATACTCCAAAACAAGCTACCCAAGAAGGAGAAGGATCCTGGTTCCTTCACCTTACCTGTAGAGCTAGGAGGCAAGCACGTGGGCAGAGCTCTTTGTGACCTGGGAGCCAGCATAAACCTCATGCCCCTATCACTATTCCGCCAGCTTGGAATAGGGGAAGCACGTCCAACCACTGTCACTTTACAACTAGCAGACAGATCCATTGCATACCCTGAAGGTAAGATTGAGGATATTCTTGTAAAGGTTGACAAGTTTATTTTCCTTGCAGATTTCATTATCCTGGATTATGAAGCAGACAAGGAAGTCCCCATCCTATTAGGCAGACCATTCCTAGCCACAGGTAGGGCACTGATAGATGTCCAAAAAGGTGAGCTCACTATGAGGGTTCATGATGAAGAGGTGAAATTTAGTGTTTATAAAGCCTTAAGGTACCCCTCTGACTCTGAATCTTGTGCTAGCATGGACATTGTTGATTCACTCATGGAAGAACAATTGGAGCATGAATTGTTGACTAAGCATGCTAATAACTATGTAGGATTAGAATTAACTGACTTAAACATAACTGAGATAATGGATATACCTGTAAATAACCCTCAGCATGTTTGTATGAATATTGACTTAACTGAAAAATCTGTGAATCCATTAAAACCATCCATTGAGCATCCACCTGTCTTAGAATTAAAACCTCTCCCCACTCACCTGAAGTATGCATATCTAGGAAGTAATGATACTTTGCCTGTGATTATTTCTTCTAAATTAAGTGAAAAACATGAGGTTGAACTGATTTTACTACTTAAGCAACATAGGAAGGCTATTGCATGGACTATTGCTGATATTAGAGGCATTAGCCCTTCTTATTGCATGCATAAGATTATACTAGAGGAAGAGCATACACCTAGAGTAGATCACCAACGTAGGCTGAATCCCTCTATGAAAGAGGTAGTTAAGAAAGAAATAATTAAATGGTTAGATGCTGGTGTGATCTTCCCCATAGCTAGTAGTCAGTGGGTGAGCCCTATACAATGTGTACCTAAGAAGGGGGGGATGACTGTGGTAGTCAATGAGAACAATGAACTGATTCCAACAAGGACTATCACAGGATGGAGAGTTTGCATGGATTATAGGAAACTAAATAAAGAGACCAAAAAAGACCATTTCCCTCTACCATTCATTGACCAGATGTTAGACAGAATAGCTGGTAGAGCCTACTACTGCTTCTTAGACGGTTATTCAGGATATAACCAGATTACTATAGACCCTAAGGACCAAGAGAAGACTACCTTCACTTGCCCTTTTGGAACTTTTGCCTTTCGCAGAATGCCTTTTGGCTTATGCAATGCACCGAAAACTTTCCAAAGGTGCATGTTGGCAATCTTCTCTGATTTGGATGAGTCCATGATATTGATATTCATGGATGATTTCTCAGTCTTTGGGGATTCATTTACAAACTGTCTAGAGAACCTAGGACAAGTCCTGGCTAGGTGTGAGGAGACCAACCTAGTCCTAAATTGGGAAAAGTGCCATTTCATGGTGGATGAAGGGATTGTCTTAGGTCATAGAGTGTCGAGGGCAGGTGTAGAAGTTGACAGGGCAAAAATTGAAATAATAGAGAAATTGGTAGAACCCCAAAATGTCAAAGCCATTAGAAGTTTCTTAGGGCACGCTGGTTTCTATAGAAGGTTCATTAAGGACTTTTCTAAGATCTCCAAGCCTCTATGTGAGCTTCTAGAGCTAAACAAACCATTCATTTTCTCTAAAGAGTGTGTCCTAGCTTGGAAAACCCTTAAGAAAGCACTAGTCACAGCACCTATTATAGTAGGGCCAAATTGGGATCTCCCATTTGAGATGTTATGTGATGCTAGTGACTATGCTGTAGGGGTTATGTTAGGACAGAAGATTGACAAGTTAACCCACCCTGTCTATTATGCTAGTAAGACACTTAATGAGGCACAATGCAACTACACAACCACTGAGAAAGAAATGCTAGCTGTAGTGTTTGCTTGTGAGAAATTTAGGAACTATATTGTAGGCACTAGGACAATCGTGTACACTGACCATTCTGCTTTAAAGTACCTTATGAGGAAGGCTGATGCTAAGCCTAGGTTGATTAGGTGGGTACTGCTGCTGCAAAAGTTTGATCTAGACATTAGAGATAAGAAAGGAAGTGAAAATGTGGTTGCGGATCATCTTTCTAGATTGCAGCATAATTGCGAAAAAATTGCGGAACTCGCAATTTCTGATGCTTTTATTGATGAACATGTCTTTGTATTGACTCATCGTGATAACGATGAGGAACCTTGGTTTGCTGACATTGCTAACTTCCTTGCATCACAGGTACTACCAACTTTCAAGGGAAGCCAAGAGAGGAAGAGGTTCCTGATAACTCCATTTTGGAGATATTAAATACGTCCTAATTATAGCTAAAGTCCGCTTTCAATTGATTAAATATATCTCTTTTGTAGGAGAAAAGCGGCAAAGAGCTCGTGCGTCCGTTGGGCATGTTCGAGTGCTTAAAGTAGAGTTTTAGCGCCCCGGGAATGCATCGGGAAGAGGGGAACTTGTTCCGTGAAGAAACGGGCCAAAACAGCCTTGGAGAGGCAAAGCTTCAGCCCCAAACCCGAGAGCCAGCGTCGAGCTATAGCGTCGAGACGCTGGCTCGACGCTGGAAAAACCCGAGAGCAAGCGTCGAGTGATAGCGTCGAGACGCTAGCTCGACGCTGCCCTGGCGTCGAAACCCTGCTTGGCGTCGAGACGCTCCGGAGGAGGCGCGCGCAGGAATTTTATCGGGGCAGCGTCGCGACGCTGGCCTTGCGTCGCGACGCCATCGCGAGCGCGCGCGCGGATTACTTAGGGCACAGCGTCGAGACGCTGGCCTAGCGTCTCGACGCTACGACGAAGGCAGTAGCTAAAAGACGATTTTTCTGCACATTTTGCAATATCTTCATCTTCTTCATCTCTCAACGAATTCCGGCGATTTTAGTCTCCTTCTTCCCCATTTTCTCTCTATTTTCCGTGGAGCTCCGCCATTGTTGGCATGCGAGTGAGCTCCACTTTCCATTGTAATATTTAGACGGATCCTTCCATGGCCGTGGTTGGAGCGGGATTGACGAACCGCGCCATGAGCGGCTAAGGTAAGGGTGACGGTTTGGGATTTGTTTAGGGGAATTTTGTTAGACACTCATGCTTTGATAATCTGAGTATAGTTTTGCATATTGGAATCTGATTATTAGCATCTGTTTACCTTGCTTAATCCAACACTCATGCTAAAATACGTTGATTGACACTCGGGTAGTTTCGCATGTTGTGTATGTTAAAGAGTAGCGATGCCGTGCCTCTCACTGCTCGACTAAGTAACACAGGTAAATAGAACTAAATCGAAGTATCGGGTCGGGTAGGATAATTGTTGGTTGCATACTGTTAAGTCTCTGAAAGTGACTTATTTAGGACCCATTTAGCTTAAGAAGATGTACACATTTAGGTGTTTTTGTTAGCATTTAGCTTAAACCTAGGCTTTAATATGAGAATTAGAAGAAGGTAGCTAATATAGGACTTATGTACAATAGGTAGAAAAAGGGTTGAAAACCGAAGAAAAGAATGAAAAAGTTAGCATTGCAAATGAATTGCGGAATAATTGCGGTGACCGCAATTATTCAAGTTAAAACCGTAAGTTGGCTGATCATTTTCTGTTTAGATCCGACTTTTCAGGGATTCGTTCTTTCTCCTCCATCCATTCTGATATATGACGTTGAAGGTTGATGGTTCTCCTTGGCCCAAACGCACCTGCAAACTACTATAAAAGGGGGTCAAAGTCGGAGGTTCAGTCATCATTCGAAGCGCAGAAGTCTTCTTGCAGTCCACCATTTCCATCTGTTTTTCTTTGCCGTCTGTTGGAGTGAGGTTCTCAGCTTTTGGAGTCGATAATCTGATAGGAAGGAGAGAAGATTCTTCTTCTCTCTCGATTGGATTCATCCAAGCACGGCTGAATTCTCATCACCATCATTCGAGGCGACTGCCACGAAGTTTTCAGCAATCCTTTACTGTTTTCTGTTCTTTCCTTCTCATTTCCATTACTGATCATTGTTGTTCTTAGTTTAGTAATTTACTTATTGCGTTTCGTTGTTGTCTGCCTTGGATTCATTCCTTTTAAAGCTTTCCTTTGTCATTCAAACATTCAAGTTAATCAAAGTAAGTTTCTGCACTTCACAGTTATACTTTCTTCTGCTACGGGTTTTGCTTCCTGTTTTAAGCACAGTTCTCTTTTAAGTATGTCTGTTTTATCTACCCTTTCTGTTCTTCATATATCCATGAGTAACTAAAATCATTTAGGGGCATGCTAATGACAGAACTATAGGCTAAAAAACGTGAGTCAAGTAGGTAGATTAACACTCGAACATTGATTGTATGTAAGCTTCATCCCACGGGCAATTTCGATTGGCCATCCATCTTGTCCAAAGAACTCCTAACCTCTGGAAGGAGTAAGAGTTCAGAGTCATATAATCATGCTAGCCTTTCATGGTAATCAGGAAACGGCCTAGGAATAGGCATTTCCCTAGTACAAATTGCACACTCCTGCTTTAACAAGATGCTTAAGACCTTACTTTGAAGTCGAGTAAACTTGAGTCTCTCATGCATGGAATCGGACGATACTTGAGATAGAGTGAGTTTGATGTATAGAGAGTTGATCCAAAGCTTGATAATCGTAATAAAATGCCTATAGGATAGTCATTAGTAGCCCTTAATCCCCCATTTTAATCAGATTCGCTGCTAATTAATTGCGGAAACATTGCGGTCCTCGCAATTTTGCCTTGTTATCATTCTGTTTAGCTGTTTTCTTCCTCGATTATTAATTCCATCTCTTGTCCTTTAGGTCTAGTTTTAACTTTAATTTGTTTATGTTATATCCCTCTACACATTCAGCAAAAAGTAGTTAATTAAAAACCAATTTTAACCCATCAAATTCATCCCATCTTTCTTAACATTCACACTTCGCGAATAGCTAAAAACAAGTCTCTGTGGAAAAAACGAATTAAATATACTCACTACTTGCTGTAAGACCATGTATGCTTGCATGTTCTAAGTGCTCTCTCTACCCTTTTGCATATTTATCTTTACACATTGAGCACGCAACAAGTTTTTGGCGCCGCTGCCGGGGACTTATTTTAAGTGAAAACGAAGTTGTTAAGTTTGAAAAATCAAGTTTATCATTGAGTGAAACTAATCTGTTTCATTTCTTTTGCAGGTGCCATTAAGGTAGTTTATGAGTGAGCGTTCACATAGTAATTTAGAGTTCGATCCTGAACCTGAAAGATCACTTCGAGCTAGGAATAAGGCAAAGAAACGTCTCTTTAAACAACCTCCTATACCTCAAACCACACCTGAAACTAAAGAAATGGGCGATCTAGTTCCAAATCCGGCACAAGCCATTCGCAATCCCATCGAAATAGCGAATGACAAGAATAGTGCCATTCTGTCATATCTAGTACCTATGCCTGGGGAGCTGAACCCCAGCATAATCCGTCCTGAAATCACTGCCCACTCATTCGAGTTAAAGCCAGTGATGTTCCAAATGTTGTCCACTGTGGGACAATTCTTTGGAATAGAAAACGAGGACCCCCACAACCATCTTAGGAACTTTTTAGGAGTTAGTGACACCTTCCTAATCCCTGGAGTTTCCCAAGAGGCCCTTAGGCTATATCTTTTCCCTTACTCTTTGAGGGACAAAGCCAAAACATGGTTGAACTCGTTACCCTCAGGATCTGTCCGCAATTGGACAGATCTAGCAGAAAAATTCCTAGTCAAATACTTCCCACCTGATAGGAATTCAACCTTTCGTGATGATATCATAAAGTTTAAACAAGCTGATAATGAGTCTCTTCACGAAGCTTGGACTAGATTCAAAGACCTTCTCATTAAATGTCCACACCATGGCATTCCATGGTGTATCCAAATAGAAGTTTTCTTTAAAGGATGCAACCCCAGCACCAGACAAGTTCTAAATTCATCTGCTGGAGGTTCCATGTTGTCTAAGAGTTACAACGAAGCTTATGAGATCTTGGAGAAGATCTCAGCATCTCACTGTAGATGGTCGGATGATCCAGTAGAGCCAACTAGGGCTCAAGACAAGGATGCTCTAAGCGCCATGAGCACCCAAATAAATGCCCTGACCAACTTAGTCAAGCAAATGGCTCAGGCCAATCTCCAAACCAGTGCCAATACCGCCACAACCATGTCAATGGGCACCCAACCAAGTCAAGGCGAGGCACCAATCTGTGGATTCTGTGGGGAAGGGCACCCTTATGAATACTGCCCTGGGAATCCATCCTCAGTCTGCTATGTAGGTAGTCAGCAGCAGCCTAGGAATAACCCCTACTCCAACACCTATAACCCTGGTTGGAGAAACCACCCTAACCTGTCATGGGGTGGCCAACAAAACACTAACCAAAGTCCCAACCAACCAAGGCCGAGTGGAACACCTGGTTTCACTCCCCAGCATAACCAGTCAATGTACCAAAAGCCTTACAATCAATCTGTAGGATCTTCTGTAGAAAACCTACTCAAGGAATATATAGCTAAGAATGATGCTACTCTTCAGAGCCAGCAAGCTACTCTTAGGAGCCTGGAAAACCAAGTAGGCCAATTAGCCAATGAACTTAAAAGTAGGCCCCAAGGTAGACTCCCTTCTGATACCGAGGTACCAAGGAGAGATGGCAAAGAACAAGTTCAAGCCATTGAACTTAGGAGTGGAAGACCATTGGTGAGCATTACAAAGGACACACCAAAGAGAGTAGAGAACACTGAGTCTAGTGCTCCACTGGAATCTCTGCCAAGCCAAGGTCCACCACCAACTAGCACATCAGGAGCCAGGCTAGAGCCATTTGTAGAGGACGTAGAAGAAATTCCAAGGCCTCCACCTATCTTAAGGCGTCCTGACGTGCCTGCATATGTGCCACCACCTCCATACCCTCGAAGGCTGAAGAAGAAGCAGGAACAGGAAGTTCATTTTAATAAATTCTTAGAAATACTTAAGCAAGTGCATGTGAATATTCCTTTTGTAGAAGTTTTACAGTCTATGCCTTCATATGTAAAGTTTTTGAAGGACATTATTACTAACAAAAGAATAATTGGTGAGTTTGAAACAGTAAACCTCACCGAGGAGTGCAGTGCCATCCTCCAAAACAAGCTGCCCAAGAAGGAGAAGGATCCTGGTTCCTTCACCCTACCTGTAGAACTTGGAGGCAAGCATGTGGGCAGAGCGCTTTGTGACCTGGGCGCCAGCATAAATCTCATGCCCCTATCCCTATTCCGCCAGTTGGGAATGGGAGAAGCACGTCCAACTACTGTCACTTTACAACTAGCAGACAGATCCATCGCATATCCAGAAGGTAAGATTGAGGATATTCTAGTTAAAGTTGACAAATTTATTTTCCTTGCAGATTTCATTGTCCTGGACTATGAGGCAGACAAGGAGGTTCCCATCCTGCTAGGTAGACCATTTCTAGCCACAGGTAGGGCACTAATAGACGTGCAAAAAGGTGAGTTAACTATGAGGGTTCATGATGAAGAGGTAAAATTTAGTGTTTACAAAGCTTTAAGGTATCCCTCTGATTCTGAGTCTTGTGCTAGCATTGATGTTGTTGACTCACTAATGGAAGAACAATTAGAGCATGTACTATTAACCAAGCATGCTAACGAATATGTAGGATTAGATGTAGATGATCTAAATGTATCTGACATAATGAATATGCCTGTAGATAGACCTCAGCATGTATGTATGACTATAGACTTAACTGATAGAACTGTAAATCCGTTAAAGCCCTCCATTGAGCATCCACCTGTTGTAGAACTGAAACCACTACCAACTCACCTCAAATACGCATATCTAGGAGATAATGATACACTGCCTGTAATTATTTCTTCTAAGCTTAGTGAACAGCATGAGGTTGATTTAATTTTACTACTTAAGCAACATAGGAAGGCTATAGCATGGACTATTGCTGATATTCGAGGCATTAGCCCTTCTTATTGCATGCATAAAATCATATTAGAGGAAGAACACACACCTAAGGTAGATCACCAGCGTAGGTTAAACCCCTCTATGAAAGAGGTAGTGAAGAAGGAAATAATAAAGTGGTTAGATGCAGGAGTAATTTTCCCCATAGCTAGTAGCCAGTGGGTGAGCCCCATCCAATGTGTACCTAAAAAGGGGGGAATAACTGTGGTAGTCAATGAGAACAACGAACTGATTCCAACAAGGACTGTCACAGGGTGGAGAGTGTGTATGGATTACAGAAAATTGAATAAAGAAACTAAAAAAGACCATTTCCCCCTACCATTTATTGACCAGATGCTAGACAGAATAGCTGGTAGAGCCTACTATTGTTTTCTAGATGGGTACTCTGGCTATAATCAAATCACTATAGACCCTAAGGATCAAGAGAAGACTACCTTCACTTGCCCTTTTGGAACGTTCGCCTTCCGCAGAATGCCTTTTGGCTTATGCAATGCACCGGCAACTTTCCAAAGGTGCATGATGGCGATCTTCTCTGAGTTGGATGAGTCCATAATAGAAATATTCATGGATGACTTCTCAGTCTTTGGGGACTCATTTAAAACCTGTCTAGAGAACCTAGGACAAGTCCTGGCTAGGTGTGAAGAGACCAACCTAGTCCTAAATTGGGAAAAGTGCCATTTTATGGTAGATGAAGGGATTGTCTTAGGACATCGAGTGTCAAGGGCAGGTGTAGAAGTGGATAGGGCAAAAATAGAGGTCATAGAGAAGTTGGTAGAGCCCCAGAATGTCAAGGCCATTAGGAGTTTCTTAGGGCATGCTGGCTTCTATAGAAGGTTCATCAAGGACTTCTCTAAGATAGCCAAGCCTCTATGTGAGCTTCTAGAGCTAGGGAGGCCATTCATCTTTTCTAAAGAATGTGTAGTAGCTTGGAAAGCCCTTAAGGAAGCATTGGTCACAGCACCAATCATAGTAGGACCAAATTGGGATCTCCCATTTGAGATGCTATGTGATGCCAGTGACTATGCTGTAGGAGTCATGTTAGGACAGAAGATTGACAAGCTCACACATCCTGTCTATTATGCTAGTAAGACCTTGAATGAGGCTCAATGTAACTATACAACTACAGAGAAGGAGATGCTTGCTGTAGTATTTGCTTGTGAAAAATTTAGGAATTATATTGTAGGAACTAGGACCATTGTATATACTGACCATTCTGCTTTAAAATATCTGATGAGGAAGGCTGATGCTAAGCCTCGATTGATTAGATGGGTGTTATTACTGCAGGAATTCGATTTGGACATTCGGGACAAGAAGGGATGTGAAAACGTGGTTGCAGATCACCTGTCTCGATTGCAGCACAATTGCGAAAAAATTGCGGACCCCGCAATTTCTGATGCTTTTATAGATGAACATATCTTTGCTTTAACTCATCGTGATAACGATGAGGAACCTTGGTTCGCTGACATTGCTAACTTCCGTGCAGCACAGGTATTACCAGTGTTCAAGGGAGGACAAGAGAAGAAGAGGTTCCTCCATGAAGCAAGGAAATTCATCTGGGATGACCCCATACTTTACAGGACCTGTGCTGATGGGTTGTTGAGGAAGTGTGTTACAGCTGCTGAAGCGAAGTCTGTGCTGCAGCACTGTCACTCATCTCCTTACGGTGGGCACTTTGGTGGTCAAAGAACAGCTGCTAAGGTATTTCAGAGTGGCTACTACTAGCCAACAATCTTCAAGGACGCCCACAATTATGCCCACAACTGTGACGAATGCCAAAGGACAGGTAACCTCAGTCGTAAGGATGAGATGCCTCTCACCTACATCTTAGAGTTGGAGCTCTTTGATGTGTGGGGCATTGATTTCATGGGACCATTCCCTCCATCATCAGGTGACCTGTACATTTTAGTAGCAGTAGACTACGTGTCAAAGTGGGTAGAAGCTAAGGCATGTCCTAATAATGATGCTAAAACAGTCACTAACTTCTTGCATAGACACATTTTCACTAGATTTGGGACTCCTCGTGCTATCATTAGTGATGAGGGGTCACATTTCATTAATAAGGCTATGGAGAAATTATTGGCTAAATATAACATTAGACATAGGGTAGCTACTCCCTACCACCCACACTCAAATGGCCAAGCTGAGATTTCCAATAGGGAGATAAAGAACATCCTAGAAAAGGTAGTCAAACCTAATAGGAAAGACTGGTCTTTCAAGCTTGAGGATGCACTTTGGGCTTACAGAACAGCATATAAGACACCTCTAGGAATGTCTCCCTATAGGTTGGTGTATGGCAAGGCTTGCCACTTGCCACTTGAGTTGGAAAACAAGGCATTTTGGGCCATGAAAGAATTAAATTTTTGTGTGAAGGATGCAGGGACATTAAGATCTTTACAGCTACATGAACTTGATGAGCTTAGGCACATGGCCTATGAGAATGCCAAGATGTACAAAGAAAAGACAAAAATATGGCATGACAGTAGACTCAGGATCAAAGACTTTAAAAAGGGCCAACTTGTATTATTATTTAACTCACGGTTAAAGCTATTTCCAGGCAAATTAAAGTCTAGATGGTCAGGTCCATTTATTATTACTAATGTCTTTGTTCATGGTGCCATAGAGATTAAAAACTTGCAGCAAGGACAGCCATTTATGGTCAATGGTGCTAGGTTGAAGCACTACTATGAGGAGGGGGATGTGAAGACTCTCTCGGCCTTCCTCCTACGTGAAGCATGAAGTTAGAAACGAGAGAGAACGAGTGGTTACTGTGCTCGTTTAGTCAAGGCCAATGCCTTAGTTTATTTTTTCTGTTTTTTCGATGATCGTTTGTATGTTTTGTGAGGTATTTTTAATTGCGTAGTTAATGTTTGTTTTATTTGTTTTTGTAGGGAATCGAAAGAGGGGATCAAGGGGAGTAAATCCCACTTTAAAAATCAAGAAACGGTTGAGCCAAATAAAAGATACGGGCGATCAAAGTTTGGATTTGTTATGAAATATTGTCCCTAGAATTGCGCATAAATTGCTGGATCCGCAAAAAGAGCCGTTGGGATTTTTCCGTTGCTTTTATAGCCGTTAGAAGGCACCCGATTGATACGATCCTCTCATTCTTTGCTCTCCAAGATTTCTGCGATTCTCTCCACCTTTGATCTCTCTCTCCAAACCTCCAAGATTCGACAATGGTTTCCACTAGGGCTGAGAGATCCGCCGCCAAGAAGAAGGCCGACGACGCAGCTGAAGCGGCTGCAAGGGAAGCGCTTCTCGCCCTTGCTGATGAGGGTGCTGTACGCACTGGCCGTCTCTCCAAGCTTCCTATTCGTAGGAAGAAGTGGAGGGTGGTCACTGAGATCCCTGCTGGGCCATCTGAGCCAGTGGGCACGCCAAAGAAGCGCCGGTGGACTGTCAAGACTGCCGCCGAACGAACCATCGCCAAGACTCCCTCTGTGGAGAGTCAAGAACCTGATCGTGCATCTCACGAGTCAGCAAAGGAAGGTTCGTCGCCGTCTGTGTCACCTGTGCGCAGCCCTCTCCCATCTGAACCGGTGCAAAGCACAGAATCATCACCGCCTGCGCAGCACGCCGAGTCATCTCCAGCGCTTCAGAGTTCTGATCTACCACCTGCGGCTGTGCAGAGTCCTGAACTGCCGTCTTCGCCATGGAGTTCTGCACATACACCATCAGCAGAGCACAACTCTCCACGGCCTGATCCTGAATTCCCTTATGGGGATTATCAGGAGTCCACGCAAGGCAGTGGAGATGCTGGGGAAGAAGAAGTCTTCTCTCCTATGAGGGAAGACAGCCCTGATGTTCCTGCACAGCAGGACGATTCTATGGAAGAAACGTTGGGGGCTTGCCTCCAACAGATCAACATGGAGAAAGAGAAGGAGAAGGCCAAAAAGGAGGCCAAGAAAGCCAAGAAATTGAAGAAGAAGAAGGCCAAGCGAGTGCCTTCAGCAGACAAAGACAGTACTGAGCCTTCGCTCAAACGCCTCAAGGTGGAGGCTGCTGAATCTTCCAAGCCAGCCGATAAGGGGAAGGCTAAACTCTATCCTGAAGATGAACCTCCGTCAGTGAGGTATGTCTCGTCTGATGCTGAATCCAGAGGCGTGGAGCTGAGGAAAAGGGACCTGTTGCACGAGAAGGGGTTCCTTGATCGACTTGCTGACCTGCCGCAGTTCTTGCGCGCAGGGGTGATCAACCATGGCTGGGAGGAATTCTGCCGACCTCCCAATCCAGCATACACGAGCATGGTGTATGACTTTTATGCTAACGTGCTCAGCCCTGAGGATGGCCTATCTGTGGTCAGAGGGGTGGAGGTTGATTTCTCAGCCAAAGCCATTAATGAAGCATTTGGTCTAAGGGGCCAGCCTCACACAGATTATGCACGGATAGTTGATGAGCCGACCGAGGCTGTGCTGGAAGAAGCCATCCGCACCATTGGCCAGCCTGAGGCCTCCTGGACAGTCTCACGCAATGGGCGGCACACGCTTATGAGTGCCAACCTCACGGCTAAGGCAGCTGTGTGGTTTTCATTCGTAAGAAGAAGACTCTCCCCAGTGACTCATGAGACTACAATTAACCAGAGCCGTTCGCTGCTGGTTTATGCTATAATGAGAGGTCTCACGATCAACGTGGGAGAAGTCATCACTGCTGCCATAGCTGAGTGTGCAAAAAAGGGTAAGGGGCCGTTATTTTTCCCCAACATCATAACAAAGTTATGCTTGCTTGCAGGAGTTCCCACCGAGCGCTTGGAGCAGCAGCTGCCCTACACAGGCCATCTGGAGTTGCCTGCACACCTAAGGCTGAGAAGAAAGGGCAACATGGAATTTGAGTTGGATAGGCTGGCGGCTGAACAGTCCCTATCCATGGCCTGCTTGATGGACATGCAAAGGAGAATGGCTCAATGGGCCAACTATGCGCAGGCGAGGGACAGAGAAGTTGCAGACCAGTTGGGGTGCATCTTCCCAGACTTCCCCACCAACCTCCTAACTCCATGGGTGCCCCCACGACCAAGGCGACCAGATGAGGATGATGAGAATTGAGTGCTGGTTTGAAAAGCACTAGAGGGAGTATTACTGATCCCTCAAGAAACAAAAGACAATTTTCCTGCTTTTTGATAGAGTAATGTATATTATGCTGTTTTGTGGTTAAATTTTGATCTGTTTTGGATGTTTAGTTTTATGTTTTTCCTTTTGCTTAGTCTAGTTTGATGTTAGCTGAATAGGTAGGTTAGTTTAGTTTTATTTTTAGGATGCATGAGTAACGGGAAAAAGCATGCTAGGGGCCTGAGTTAATGTTATATCTGCCCGGATTGGATTGCGAAATAATTGCGGTTCCCGCAATTTTTGTGACTAATCGCATGTTTTGGACTGTCTGTTTAGTTAGGCTGTGATCTGTTAAATTCTATCTTTTGCCGCTCGCATGACTACCTTATATAGCTGATCTTGAAGCATGCTGGATGAGTGTCATAGGACACCTTTTGATAGTTTAAATTTGCCTCTGAATAGTGCTCAGCATGCATAAACCATAAGTCCTGAAACCTGTCTGTTATGTTCAAATTTTCTGCTGCTGGGATAGTTGCTTCTAGAATGTTTTGCCTATGCCTAGGATGTTTAGATTCTCTTTGTTTTACTTTAGACTAGATGCTTTTAGGACAAGTTTGGGGGTGTGCCACTTCAAACACTCATTGGGGACAATGAGTAGTTGAAGTTTGGGGGAGGCCACCCTAGGCCTAGGAACATTCCTCTCTTCCTTAAGACATAAGCATTCTTCTTCTCCTAAAAAAAAAAAAAAAAAAAAAAATAGAAAAAGTGAAAAAATAGAATAAAGAGGGGAGTCTTTCTCAAGTTGCTAAGTAATCAGTGCCAAGGGTGTAAACCACAAGTGGCATTGCATCAAAAGGCAAACCAAGGGAAGACTCCACCTAAGTAAAAAAGGAAAAAGGGAGAAATAGGGAAGAAGAATGTATGCTTGGGAGTTATAATCTTGTGGCTTAGATGTCCTATGTAAAAAGAACTCTGATCCTTAATGAGCTAAGCACAAGGTTGTAGCTTTTAGGTTTGTCTAGGGAGATGAATGTATATCCAATGTAGTGATGCCAGGGTTTAGGTTGTTCTCTAAAAGTACTACTGTCACTGTTAATACTAAGACTGGCATGACTCTAAGGAATCCTAGACACATTAAAAATAAGCTAGAAGCATGTACTGAGTCTAGAGTAAAGCTTGGTAGAATTTGAAACCTTAGGGATAATAGCATGATATCATACAAGTAGTTAGATCAGTAGTAGGGGGTTAACAAAAGCAGTGGGTATAGTAGGCAGGTGAAGTCAGAAGAAGCTAGACAAGAGGTTAGTTCTAAACTTGGAAGTGTGTCACAGGACAGCATTGCTATAGACAAGAATATAAGGGAGTTAGTGAGTAGTTAAAGAAGAAGAAACAGCAGCCTAAGTAAGTCCTTAGTATGCTTGAGGACAAGCAAAGCCTTAAGTTTGGGGGTGTGTTAAGTCTCTGAAAGTGACTTATTTAGGACCCATTTAGCTTAAGAAGATGTACACATTTAGGTGTTTTTGTTAGCATTTAGCTTAAACCTAGGCTTTAATATGAGAATTAGAAGAAGGTAGCTAATATAGGACTTATGTACAATAGGTAGAAAAAGGGTTGAAAACCGAAGAAAAGAATGAAAAAGTTAGCATTGCAAATGAATTGCGGAATAATTGCGGTGACCGCAATTATTCAAGTTAAAACCGTAAGTTGGCTGATCATTTTCTGTTTAGATCCGACTTTTCAGGGATTCGTTCTTTCTCCTCCATCCATTCTGATATATGACGTTGAAGGTTGATGGTTCTCCTTGGCCCAAACGCACCTGCAAACTACTATAAAAGGGGGTCAAAGTCGGAGGTTCAGTCATCATTCGAAGCGCAGAAGTCTTCTTGCAGTCCACCATTTCCATCTGTTTTTCTTTGCCGTCTGTTGGAGTGAGGTTCTCAGCTTTTGGAGTCGATAATCTGATAGGAAGGAGAGAAGATTCTTCTTCTCTCTCGATTGGATTCATCCAAGCACGGCTGAATTCTCATCACCATCATTCGAGGCGACTGCCACGAAGTTTTCAGCAATCCTTTACTGTTTTCTGTTCTTTCCTTCTCATTTCCATTACTGATCATTGTTGTTCTTAGTTTAGTAATTTACTTATTGCGTTTCGTTGTTGTCTGCCTTGGATTCATTCCTTTTAAAGCTTTCCTTTGTCATTCAAACATTCAAGTTAATCAAAGTAAGTTTCTGCACTTCACAGTTATACTTTCTTCTGCTACGGGTTTTGCTTCCTGTTTTAAGCACAGTTCTCTTTTAAGTATGTCTGTTTTATCTACCCTTTCTGTTCTTCATATATCCATGAGTAACTAAAATCATTTAGGGGCATGCTAATGACAGAACTATAGGCTAAAAAACGTGAGTCAAGTAGGTAGATTAACACTCGAACATTGATTGTATGTAAGCTTCATCCCACGGGCAATTTCGATTGGCCATCCATCTTGTCCAAAGAACTCCTAACCTCTGGAAGGAGTAAGAGTTCAGAGTCATATAATCATGCTAGCCTTTCATGGTAATCAGGAAACGGCCTAGGAATAGGCGTTTCCCTAGTACAAACTGCACACTCCTGCTTTAACAAGATGCTTAAGACCTTACTTTGAAGTCGAGTAAACTTGAGTCTCTCATGCATGGAATCGGACGATACTTGAGATAGAGTGAGTTTGATGTATAGAGAGTTGATCCAAAGCTTGATAATCGTAATAAAATGCCTATAGGATAGTCATTAGTAGCCCTTAATCCCCCATTTTAATCAGATTCGCTGCTAATTAATTGCGGAAACATTGCGGTCCTCGCAATTTTGCCTTGTTATCATTCTGTTTAGCTGTTTTCTTCCTCGATTATTAATTCCATCTCTTGTCCTTTAGGTCTAGTTTTAACTTTAATTTGTTTATGTTATATCCCTCTACACATTCAGCAAAAAGTAGTTAATTAAAAACCAATTTTAACCCATCAAATTCATCCCATCTTTCTTAACATTCACACTTCGCGAATAGCTAAAAACAAGTCTCTGTGGAAAAAACGAATTAAATATACTCACTACTTGCTGTAAGACCATGTATGCTTGCATGTTCTAAGTGCTCTCTCTACCCTTTTGCATATTTATCTTTACACATTGAGCACGCAACACATACGGCGTTTGCGGGCAACCTACTAGCATTTAGAATTCACGCTCGAATGTTCGTCGCGGTTAGCTAGTGACTGTCTAAATTCATCTTAGGACCGATCATCTTAATGTGAGTTTAGATAACGTGTAATTAGAACTGTGTGGTCTAATTAAAATCCATGGAGTCGGCTACTTTGGGGCTTCTCTGGTAGTCGTCCGCGTGCTCAATAAACTGTATTCCATGTCGTTAGCATTAAATGATAAGCTGAATGTTGTCTAACAATTGATCCCGAGACTCCCAAACCGTGCACACATTCTCTTCATATTATTTCTTTCTTTCGTTAGCTTTCTTATTAATTCTCTTGCATGATAAAACCCCCCGTTACCAATTAATCAATTAAATCCCAATTTCATTAGTAAATTCATTCTTCCTATTCCTTGGATCGACCCTGTTGCCACTGGCTGCAAAGCCTTGGTCATAGGCATTATAAATCGTATTTTGGCAAGCCTCGACAGCTTGAGATTAAGCGGATATTCAAAATTTCGCCCACCAAAATTGGCCCCGTTGCCGGGGAATAAGCAATTGTTTGAATTTATGATTGAAGTTTGAATTTGATTTATTGATGGTTGACTGAAAATTTTTTCTTGTTTGTAATTTGTATGTTTAGATTTTTGTTTGTGTATGACCCGTTCCTCTGAGGGTAGTTTGCAGTTTATCCCTGAGATTGACAGAGAGGAGCGGCGGTTACGTAGAGAAGCCCGGGAGGGCCAAGGACCGTTTGAAGAAGAAGAAGGCAATCCCTTCTTGGTTGAAGAGATGGCGCAGGGTGATGCGCCACAGACGCTTAAGCAGCTGGCAGCGCCAGACCTGAACCTGCAGCCTTTGTGCATTAACTACCCCGTGGTAGCAGGTAACTTCGAGTTAAAATCTGGTTTAATTCACCAGTTACCTTCTTTCCATGGAAACGCAGGAGAGGACGCGAACAAACATCTGATGGAGTTCCATTGCGTCTGCGCGGGGATGAAGCCCGCAGGAGTCACGGAGGAGCAACTGAATATGAGGGCATTTCCCTTTACGCTCAAGGATAAGGCCAAGGATTGGCTGTACTATTTTCCCTCCGGATCCATCACCACGTGGCAGGATATGAAGCGGGTTTTCTTGGAGAAATACTTCCCCGCATCCTTAGCCACCACTCTGCGGAAGAGGATATATGGGATCACCCAGGATGTCGGTGAGTCCCTGCACGAATACTGGGAACGCTTCGGGCGTCTGTGCGCGAGCTTCCCACATCATCAGATCGCCGATCAGTTATTGATTCAGTACTTTTATGAGGGGATGACGCCCCATGACCGGCAGATGATCGATGCAGCGAGTGGCGGGGCACTGATTGACAAGACCCCAGTTGAGGCCAAACAGTTGATAGCAAATATGGCCACCAATTCGCAGCAATTCGGTATTCAGGGACAAGGCCAAGTGCACAGCGTGGCTCAGAGCCACGAGATGACTGAAATGAGGGCCCAGGTGGCCGAGATAGGCAGCATGTTAAAGAAAATCGTTGGAGGACACCGTGAGGATGCGGAGGTCAATGCGATCGGGGGGTATGCTTCCAACCCAAGGAAGTACGACCCATATGCAAACACTTACAACCCCGGTTGGTGCGACCATCCTAATTTCAGCTATGGGAATAGGGAAGGACAAACTCGCTTCCAAGGCCAGTCCCAAGATAGGCCTAATTCTTCCACCCAGGCTCAAGCCTCGAGCTCCTCCAGCTCACTTGAAGAGATGGTAAGGACCATCGTGACTAGCACCAGCCAGTTTCAGAAAGAAGCTCGAGAAGAGCTTAATTCTCACAAGGCAGAGCTGCAGAATTTGAACAAGCAGCTGACACAGATGGCGGTGTCTATTAGTAAGATTGAGAGCAAGAGCTCGGGGAAGCTTCCTTCCCAAACTATAGTAAACTCATGTGAAAACGTGAGTGCCATTCAGCTGCGCAGTGGGAAGTCACTTTCCACCAGAGCTGCGAAGGAAGCCACGGACAGCCTGCACAAGTCCGCCCCGACTGCTCCTGAGATTCAGAATGTGAGATAGATGAGAAGGTCAGTGTACCTGAGGATGTTACCAGAGCACCGTTCCCGAGTCGGCTTGTGAAGCCTACTTTGGAGACCGAGGATGCGGAGGTCCTTCGAACCTTCCAAAAGGTGGTGGTCAACATCCCACTTCTTGAGGCCGTAAGCCAAGTGCCAAAATACGCCAAGTTTCTCAAGAAGTGGTGCACGAGTAAGAGAATATCGAGAAAAAGTGACGAGACGAAGAAAGAAACCGTCTCTGCAATCTTCCAAGGTAATCTTCCACCGAAGTGCATCGATCCTGGTATGTTTTCTATCCCATGCACTATCGGTACTAAATTCATTGAAAAAGCCATGTTAGATCTCGGTGCCTCGATTAATGTCATGTCTTATGATGTCTTTAAAGAACTTTAATTGTGTACTTTAATCGAGTCCAATATAGTTGTCCAACTAGCCGATCGATCTTATGTGCATCCCTTAGGGAAGGTTGAGGATATTTTAGTCAAAGTGAAGGACTTACTGTTTCCATGCGATTTTTATGTGCTGAATATGAATGAGAATTCTTCGCATGTTTCCTCTTCTATTTTGTTAGGCCGCCCATTTATGAAGACCGCTAAGGTCAAGATAGATGTTGATAGGGGTGCCTTATCTGTAGAATTTGATGGAATGGTGAATGAATTTATTATTAATGCATCAAAGTCGTCTGTGACTGTTGGAAATGTGTCTGTTGTTGAGCATGTTGAGAATGAGAATCTACCCTCGCGCTTGAGGGATGGTTCCCATGTCTCTATAAAAATTTCTGATTTGAATTTGTTTGATGATACTGCTGGTTTTTGCACTAACACTTCTTATATTCACGTGCCCGAGGCACGAAGAGTGCAAAACTTTTTTCAGGTGGATGGCAGGAAAGGTGTGGCCAAGGACAAGTCTGGATCGTCCCCCGCACCTACAGACTATGGATGAGTCTGTTGAGAGAATACAGTCGAGCAACCGACTTTAAAAATTCTGCGCTTCTCGGAGGCACCCGAGCGATGGACTGTTTTTATGCTTTAGTTTAGTTTTATTGCTTTTTAGATTATTTAGTATTAATTAGCTTGCTGTTTTTTTTAGGACTCGAGGATGAGAAGACAATTTTGGGCTCTGATGCGTTCGTGTGCCGCTTCCTCGCCCTCGCCTGCTTCACCAAGAGTCAGGGAAGTGTATTTCTTCTTCCCTTTTACTTCGTTGTATCTGACTGGTTGGCATTGAGGACAATGCCAAATTTTGAAGTTAGGGGTGGAGTAGTCCGATGGATATGCATGTGTAGTTTGTTGAGAAGTGTTGCAAAGATATTGAAGTGCTTGGGACTCTGTTTATCGTTTTCTGACTGTGATAGCCTAGGAAATGCATGTTGGAAATCTGAGCATGTTCATAATCGAGTTTTTGCATGAGTTTTGTGTTTATTAGGTTCATGTCAAAAATTTTAAAATTTTTTCTGTTGCTCCCTTGCACTTATCGCGCACTTAGCAACCTCTCCCTAGATTCCGTAAGCTTTGTTTATCGCATGTTTAGCTAATTCTCGTTGTCACCCCGAAAGGCACCCTTAGGTAGCTTGTTGCATGAGAGTTAGTGGTTAGTTAATTGAGAAAGCATGTGCTTAACCTAATCTAAAAAAAATAGAAAAGCATGTTTGGTAGAAAATTCCTCTCGAGGCGCTCCTCCTTCTTATTAGCGCTTAAAAGAAGTGAGCGTCAGTCCTTAAAAACGTGAAGTTTTGGCCAAAGTTTGACGTGTTAGGCAGCTCGAGTAGGAAAGAAAAAGAAAGAAAAAGTTGGTTCAAAGAACCCAAATAAAAGAGTACAAAGTACTTTTGAAAAGAAAGAAAAAGAATGAGAAAATAATTAGGTCTCTTAATTTACTTCTCTCTCTCGTGTAAGTCAAGTGTAGCTGTTCTTAAACGCTAGAAGTAGGGGGAAAACGGGATGTGCGTTGCATGCAGGTTTTCCGGGTTTACGTGAGTTTAGGAGTGGTTGTTTAGCACACACGCACGTTAGGGGGCAAGAGTTAATTTTTGATTTGTCCTAGTTAATACATGAACAAAATGCTTCCATGATTATGCTCGTGTTTAAATTTTAATATGCATGGAGGCTTGAGTTAGAATATGTGTAAACGCGTCCTTAGAGTCAATATCTTTGTAGTGCTTGCTCGAGGACTAGCAATGTTTAAGTTGGGGGTGTTTGATAACTCCATTTTGGAGCTATTAAATACGTCCTAATTATAGCTAAAGTCCGCTTTCAATTGATTAAATATATCTCTTTTGTAGGAGAAAAGCGGCAAAGAGCTCGTGCGTCCGTTGGGCATGTTCGAGTGCTTAAAGTAGAGTTTTAGCGCCCCGGGAATGCATCGGGAAGAGGGGAACTTGTTCCGTGAAGAAACGGGCCAAAACAGCCTTGGAGAGGCAAAGCTTCAGCCCCAAACCCGAGAGCCAGCGTCGAGCTATAGCGTCGAGACGCTGGCTCGACGCTGGAAAAACCCGAGAGCAAACGTTGAGTGATAGCGTCGAGACGCTAGCTCGACGCTGCCCTGGCGTCGAGACCCTGCTTGGCGTCGAGACGCTCCGGAGGAGGCGCGCGCAGGAATTTTATCGGGGCAGCGTCGCGACGAACATTCGAGCGTGAATTCTAAATGCTAGTAGGTTGCCCGCAAACGCCGTATGCAACCAACAATTATCCTACCCGACCCGATACTTCGATTTAGTTCTATTTACCTGTGTTACTTAGTCGAGCAGTGAGAGGCACGGCATCGCTACTCTTTAACATACACAACATGCGAAACTACCCGAGTGTCAATCAACGTATTTTAGCATGAGTGTTGGATTAAGCAAGGTAAACAGATGCTAATAATCAGATTCCAATATGCAAAACTATACTCAGATTATCAAAGCATGAGTGTCTAACAAAATTCCCCTAAACAAATCCCAAACCGTTACCCTTACCTTAGCCGCTCATGGCGCGGTTCGTCAATCCCGCTCGAACCACGGCCATGGAAGGATCCGTCTAAATATTACAATGGAAAGTGGAGCTCACTCGCATGCCAACAATGGCGGAGATCCACGGAAAATAGAGAGAAAATGGGGAAGAAGGAGACTAAAATCGCCGGAATCCGTTGAGAGATGAAGAAGACGAAGATATTCCAAAATGTGCAGAAAAATCGTCTTTTAGCTACTGCCTTCGTCGTAGCGTCGAGACGCTAGGCCAGCGTCTCGACGCTGTGCCCTAAGTAATCCGCGCGCGCGCTCGCGATGGCGTCGCGACGCAAGGCCAGCGTCGCGACGCTGCCCCGATAAAATTCCTGCGCGCGCCTCCTCCGGAGCGTCTCGACGCCAAGCAGGGTCTCGACGCCAGGGCAGCGTCGAGCTAGCGTCTCGACGCTATCACTCGACGCTTGCTCTCGGGTTTTTCCAGCGTCGAGCCAGCGTCTCGACGCTATAGCTCGACGCTGGCTCTCGGGTTTGGGGCTGAAGCTTTGCCTCTCCAAGGCTGTTTTGGCCCGTTTCTTCACGGAACAAGTTCCCCTCTTCCCGATGCATTCCCGGGGCGCTAAAACTCTACTTTAAGCACTCGAACATGCCCAACGGACGCACGAGCTCTTTGCCGCTTTTCTCCTACAAAAGAGATATATTTAATCAATTGAAAGCGGACTTTAGCTATAATTAGGACGTATTTAATAGCTCCAAAATGGAGTTATCAAACACCCCCAACTTAAACATTGCTAGTCCTCGAGCAAGCACTACAAAGATATTGACTCTAAGGACGCGGTTACACATATTCTAACTCAAGCCTCCATGCATATTAAAATTTAAACACGAGCATAATCATGGAAGCATTTTGTTCATGTATTAACTAGGACAAATCAAAAATTAACTCTTGCCCCCTAACGTGCGTGTGTGCTAAACAACCACTCCTAAACTCACGTAAACCCGGAAAACCTGCATGCAACGCACATCCCGTTTTCCCCCTACTTCTAGCGTTTAAGAACAGCTACACTTGACTTACACGAGAGAGAGAAGTAAATTAAGAGACCTAATTATTTTCTCATTCTTTTTCTTTCTTTTCAAAAGTACTTTGTACTCTTTTATTTGGGTTCTTTGAACCAACTTTTTGTTTCTTTTTCTTTCCTACTCGAGCTGCCTAACACGTCAAACTTTGGCCAAAACTTCACGTTTTTAAGGACTGACGCTCACTTCTTTTAAGCGCTAATAAGAAGGAGGAGCGCCTCGAGAGGAATTTTCTACCAAACATGCTTTTCTATTTTTTTTAGATTAGGTTAAGCACATGCTTTCTCAATTAACTAACCACTAACTCTCATGCAACAAGCTACCTAAGGGTGCCTTTCGGGGTGACAACGAGAATTAGCTAAACATGCGATAAACAAAGCTTACGGAATCTAGGGAGAGGTTGCTAAGTGCGCGATAAGTGCAAGGGAGCAACAGAAAAAATTTTAAAATTTTTGACATGAACCTAATAAACACAAAACTCATGCAAAAACTCGATTATGAACATGCTCAGATTTCCAACATGCATTTCCTAGGCTATCACAGTCAGAAAACGATAAACAGAGTCCCAAGCACTTCAATATCTTTGCAACACTTCTCAACAAACTACACATGCATATCCATCGGACTACTCCACCCCCAACTTCAAAATTTGGCATTGTCCTCAATGCCAACCAGTCAGATACAACGAAGTAAAAGGGAAGAAGAAATACACTTCCCTGACTCTTGGTGAAGCTGGCGAGGGCGAGGAAGCGGCACACGTACGCATCAGAGCCCAAAATTGTCTTCTCATTCTCGAGTCCTAAAAAAAACAGCAAGCTAATTAATACTAAATAATCTAAAAAGCAATAAAACTAAACTAAAGCATAAAAACAGTCCATCGCCCGGGTGCCTCCGAGAAGCGCAGAATTTTTAAAGTCGGTTGCTCGACTGTATTCTCTCAACAGACTCATCCATAGTCTGTAGGTGCGGGGGACGATCCAGACTTGTCCTTGGCCACACCTTTCCTGCCATCCACCTGAAAAAAGTTTTGCACTCTTCGTGCCTCGGGCACGTGAATATAAGAAGTGTTAGTGCAAAAACCAGCAGTATCATCAAACAAATTCAAATCAGAAATTTTTATAGAGACATGGGAACCATCCCTCAAGCGCGAGGGTAGATTCCCATTCTCAACATGCTCAACAACAGACACATTTCCAACAGTCACAGACGACTTTGATGCATTAATAATAAATTCATTCACCATTCCATCAAATTCTACAGATAAGGCACCCCTATCAACATCTATCTTGACCTTAGCGGTCTTCATAAATGGGCGGCCTAACAAAATAGAAGAGGAAACATGCGAAGAATTCTCATTCATATTCAGCACATAAAAATCGCATGGAAACAGTAAGTCCTTCACTTTGACTAAAATATCCTCAACCTTCCCTAAGGGATGCACATAAGATCGATCGGCTAGTTGGACAACTATATTGGACTCGATTAAAGTACACAATTCAAGTTCTTTAAAGACATCATAAGACATGACATTAATCGAGGCACCGAGATCTAACATGGCTTTTTCAATGAATTTAGTACCGATAGTGCATGGGATAGAAAACATACCAGGATCGATGCACTTCGGTGGAAGATTACCTTGGAAGATTGCGGAGACGGTTTCTTTCTTCGTCTCGTCACTTTTTCTCGACATTCTCTTACTCGTGCACCACTTCTTGAGAAACTTGGCGTATTTTGGCACTTGGCTTACGGCCTCAAGAAGTGGGATGTTGACCACCACCTTTTGGAAGGTTCGAAGGACCTCCGCATCCTCGGTCTCCAAAGTAGGCTTCACAAGCCGACTCGGGAACGGTGCTCTGGTAACATCCTCAGGTACACTGACCTTCTCATCTTTTCTCACATTCTGAATCTCAGGAGCAGTCGGGGCGGACTTGTGCACGCTGTCCGTGGCTTCCTTCGCAGCTCTGGTGGAAAGTGACTTCCCACTGCGCAGCTGAATAGCACTCACGTTTTCACATGAGTTTACTATAGTTTGGGAAGGAAGTTTCCCCGAGCTCTTGCTCTCAATCTTACTAATAGACACCGCCATCTGTGTCAGCTGCTTGTTCAAATTCTGCAGCTCTGCCTTGTGAGAATTAAGCTCTTCTCGAGCTTCTCTCTGAAACTGGCTGGTGCTAGTCACGATGGTCCTTACCATCTCTTCAAGTGAGCTGGAGGAGCTCGAGGCTTGAGCCTGGGTGGAAGAATTAGGCCTATCTTGGGACTGGCTTTGGAAGAGAGTTTGTCCTTCCCTATTCCCATAGCTGAAATTAGGATGGTCGCGCCAACCGGGGTTGTAAGTGTTTGCATATGGGTCGTACTTCCTTGGGTTGGAAGCATACCCCCCGATCGCGTTGACCTCCGCATCCTCACGGTGTCCTCCAACGATTTTCTTTAACATGCTGCCTATCTCGGCCACCTGGGCCCTCATTTCAGTCATCTCGTGGCTCTGAGCCACGCTGTGCACTTGGCCTTGTCCCCGAATACCGAATTCCTGCGAGTTGGTGGCCATATTTGCTATCAACTGTTTGGCCTCAACTGGGGTCTTGTCAATCAGTGCCCCGCCACTCGCTGCATCGATCATCTGCCGGTCATGGGGCGTCATCCCCTCATAAAAGTACTGAATCAATAACTGATCGGCGATCTGATGATGTGGGAAGCTCGCGCACAGACGCCCGAAGCGTTCCCAGTATTCGTGCAGGGACTCACCGACATCCTGGGTGATCCCATATATCCTCTTCCGCAGAGTGGTGGCTAAGGATGCGGGGAAGTATTTCTCCAAGAAAACCCGCTTCATATCCTGCCACGTGGTGATGGATCCGGAGGGCAAATAGTACAGCCAATCCTTGGCCTTATCCTTGAGCGTAAAGGGAAATGCCCTCATATTCAGTTGCTCCTCCGTGACTCCTGCGGGCTTCATCCCCGCGCAGACGCAATGGAACTCCATCAGATGTTTGTTCGCGTCCTCTCCTGCGTTTCCATGGAAATAAGGTAACTGGTGAATTAAACCAGATTTTAACTCGAAGTTACCTGCTACCACGGGGTAGTTAATGCACAAAGGCTGCAGGTTCAGGTCTGGCGCTGCCAGCTGCTTAAGCGTCCGTGGCGCATCACCCTGCGCCATCTCGTCAACCAAGAAGGGATTTCCTTCTTCTTCTTCAAACGGTCCTTGCCCCTCCCGGGCTTCTCTACGTAACCGCCGCTCCTCTCTGTCAATCTCAGGGATAAACTGCAAACTACCCTCAGAGGAACGGGTCATACACAAACAAAAATCTAAACATACAAATTACAAACAAGAAAAATTTTTCAGTCAACCATCAATAAATCAAATTCAAACTTCAATCATAAATTCAAACAATTGCCTATTCCCCGGCAACGGCGCCAATTTTGGTGGGCGAAATTTTGAATATCCGCTTAATCTCAAGCTGTCGAGGCTTGCCAAAATACGATTTATAATGCCTATGACCAAGGCTTTGCAGCCAGTGGCAACAGGGTCGATCCAAGGAATAGGAAGAATGAATTTACTAGTGAAATTGGGATTTAATTGATTAATTGGTAACGGGGGGTTTTATCATGCAAGAGAATTAATAAGAAAGCTAACGAAAGAAAGAAATAATATGAAGAGAATGTGTGCACGGTTTGGGAGTCTCGGGATCAATTGTTAGACAACATTCAGCTTATCATTTAATGCTAACGACATGGAATACAGTTTATTGAGCACGCGGACGACTACCAGAGAAGCCCCAAAGTAGCCGACTCCATGGATTTTAATTAGACCACACAGTTCTAATTACACGTTATCTAAACTCACATTAAGATGATCAGTCCTAAGATGAATTTAGACAGTCACTAGCTAACCGCGACGAACATTCGAGCGTGAATTCTAAATGCTAGTAGGTTGCCCGCAAACGCCGTATGCAACCAACAATTATCCTACCCGACCCGATACTTCGATTTAGTTCTATTTACCTGTGTTACTTAGTCGAGCAGTGAGAGGCACGGCATCGCTACTCTTTAACATACACAACATGCGAAACTACCCGAGTGTCAATCAACGTATTTTAGCATGAGTGTTGGATTAAGCAAGGTAAACAGATGCTAATAATCAGATTCCAATATGCAAAACTATACTCAGATTATCAAAGCATGAGTGTCTAACAAAATTCCCCTAAACAAATCCCAAACCGTCACCCTTACCTTAGCCGCTCATGGCGCGGTTCGTCAATCCCGCTCCAACCACGGCCATGGAAGGATCCGTCTAAATATTACAATGGAAAGTGGAGCTCACTCGCATGCCAACAATGGCGGAGCTCCACGGAAAATAGAGAGAAAATGGGGAAGAAGGAGACTAAAATCGCCGGAATCCGTTGAGAGATGAAGAAGATGAAGATATTGCAAAATGTGCAGAAAAATCGTCTTTTAGCTACTGCCTTCGTCGTAGCGTCGAGACGCTAGGCCAGCGTCTCGACGCTGTGCCCTAAGTAATCCGCGCGCGCGCTCGCGATGGCGTCGCGACGCAAGGCCAGCGTCGCGACGCTGCCCCGATAAAATTCCTGCGCGCGCCTCCTCCGGAGCGTCTCGACGCCAAGCAGGGTCTCGACGCCAAGCAGGGTCTCGACGCCAAGGCAGCGTCGAGCTAGCGTCTCGACGCTATCACTCGACGCTTGCTCTCGGGTTTTTCCAGCGTCGAGCCAGCGTCTCGACGCTATAGCTCGACGCTGGCTCTCGGGTTTGGGGCTGAAGCTTTGCCTCTCCAAGGCTGTTTTGGCCCGTTTCTTCACGGAACAAGTTCCCCTCTTCCCGATGCATTCCCGGGGCGCTAAAACTCTACTTTAAGCACTCGAACATGCCCAACGGACGCACGAGCTCTTTGCCGCTTTTCTCCTACAAAAGAGATATATTTAATCAATTGAAAGCGGACTTTAGCTATAATTAGGACGTATTTAATAGCTCCAAAATGGAGTTATCAAACACCCCCAACTTAAACATTGCTAGTCCTCGAGCAAGCACTACAAAGATATTGACTCTAAGGACGCCTTTACACATATTCTAACTCAAGCCTCCATGCATATTAAAATTTAAACACGAGCATAATCATGGAAGCATTTTGTTCATGTATTAACTAGGACAAATCAAAAATTAACTCTTGCCCCCTAACGTGCGTGTGTGCTAAACAACCACTCCTAAACTCACGTAAACCCGGAAAACCTGCATGCAACGCACATCCCGTTTTCCCCCTACTTCTAGCGTTTAAGAACAGCTACACTTGACTTACACGAGAGAGAGAAGTAAATTAAGAGACCTAATTATTTTCTCATTCTTTTTCTTTCTTTTCAAAAGTACTTTCTACTCTTTTATTTGGGTTCTTTGAACCAACTTTTTGTTTCTTTTTCTTTCCTACTCGAGCTGCCTAACACGTCAAACTTTGGCCCAAACTTCACGTTTTTAAGGACTGACGCTCACTTCTTTTAAGCGCTAATAAGAAGGAGGAGCGCCTCGAGAGGAATTTTCTACCAAACATGCTTTTCTATTTTTTTTAGATTAGGTTAAGCACATGCTTTCTCAATTAACTAACCACTAACTCTCATGCAACAAGCTACCTAAGGGTGCCTTTCGGGGTGACAACGAGAATTAGCTAAACATGCGATAAACAAAGCTTACGGAATCTAGGGAGAGGTTGCTAAGTGCGCGATAAGTGCAAGGGAGCAACAGAAAATTTTTTAAAATTTTTGACATGAACCTAATAAACACAAAACTCATGCAAAAACTCGATTATGAACATGCTCAGATTTCCAACATGCATTTCCTAGGCTATCACAGTCAGAAAACGATAAACAGAGTCCCAAGCACTTCAATATCTTTGCAACACTTCTCAACAAACTACACATGCATATCCATCAGACTACTCCACCCCCAACTTCAAAATTTGGCATTGTCCTCAATGACAATGCCAACCAGTCAGATACAACGAAGTAAAAGGGAAGAAGAAATACACTTCCCTGACTCTTGGTGAAGCTGGCGAGGGCGAGGAAGCGGCACACGAACGCATCAGAGCCCAAAATTGTCTTCTCATCCTCGAGTCCTAAAAAAAACAGCAAGCTAATTAATACTAAATAATCTAAAAAGCAATAAAACTAAACTAAAGCATAAAAACAGTCCATCGCTCGGGTGCCTCCGAGAAGCGCAGAATTTTTAAAGTCGGTTGCTCGACTGTATTCTCTCAACAGACTCATCCATAGTCTGTAGGTGCGGGGGACGATCCAGACTTGTCCTTGGCCACAGCTTTCCTGCCATCCACCTGAAAAAAGTTTTGCACTCTTCGTGCCTCGGGCACGTGAATATAAGAAGTGTTAGTGCAAAAACCAGCAGTATCATCAAACAAATTCAAATCAGAAATTTTTATAGAGACATGGGAACCATCCATCAAGCGCGAGGGTAGATTCCCATTCTCAACATGCTCAACAACAGACACATTTCCAACAGTCACAGACGACTTTGATGCATTAATAATAAATTCATTCACCATTCCATCAAATTCTACAGATAAGGCACCCCTATCAACATCTATCTTGACCTTAGCGGTCTTCATAAATGGGCGGCCTAACAAAATAGAAGAGGAAACATGCGAAGAATTCTCATTCATATTCAGCACATAAAAATCGCATGGAAACAGTAAGTCCTTCACTTTGACTAAAATATCCTCAACCTTCCCTAAGGGATGCACATAAGATCGATCGGCTAGTTGGACAACTATATTGGACTCGATTAAAGTACACAATTCAAGTTCTTTAAAGACATCATAAGACATGACATTAATCGAGGCACCGAGATCTAACATGGCTTTTTCAATGAATTTAGTACCGATAGTGCATGGGATAGAAAACATACCAGGATCGATGCACTTCGGTGGAAGATTACCTTGGAAGATTGCGGAGACGGTTTCTTTCTTCGTCTCGTCACTTTTTCTCGACATTCTCTTACTCGTGCACCACTTCTTGAGAAACTTGGCGTATTTTGGCACTTGGCTTACGGCCTCAAGAAGTGGGATGTTGACCACCACCTTTTGGAAGGTTCGAAGGACCTCCGCATCCTCGGTCTCCAAAGTAGGCTTCACAAGCCGACTCGGGAACGGTGCTCTGGTAACATCCTCAGGTACACTAACCTTCTCATCTTTTCTCACATTCTGAATCTCAGGAGCAGTCGAGGCGGACTTGTGCAGGCTGTTGTTAAGTCTCTGAAAGTGACTTATTTAGGACCCATTTAGCTTAATAAGATGTACACTTTTAGGTGTTTTTGATAGCATTTAGCCTAAACATATGCTTAAATATGAGAATGAGAAGAAGGTAGCTAAATTAGGACTTTTGTACAATAGGAAAGAAAAGGGTTGAAAACCGAAGGAAAAGAATGAAAAAAGCTGCATTGCGACAGCATTGCGAAAACATTGCTGAAGCCGCAATTATTCAAGTGAAAACCGTAAGTTGACTGATCTGTTTCTGTTAATTTCCGTAATTTCAGGGATTCGTTCTTTCTCCTCCATCCATTCTGATATATGACGTTGAAGATTGATGGTTCTCCTTGGCCCAAACGCACCTGCAAACTACTATAAAAGGGGGTCAAAGTCGGAGGTTCAGTCATCATCCGAAAGCGTAGAGTCTTCTCGCAGTCCATCTTTTCGCCCTGTTTTCCTTTGCCGTCTGTTGGAGTGAGAGTCTCAGCTGTTGGAATCGATAATCTGATAGGAAGGAGAGGAGATTCTTCTTCTCTCTCGATTGGATTCATCCAAGCAAGGCTGACCTTTCATCCCCTTCATTCGAGGCGACTGCAACGAGGCTTTCATGCGTCATTTCCTGCTTTCTGTTTTCCTTTTCTAATTTCCAGCTTTGATCAGTTGTTGTTTCTAGCTTAATGTTCTATCTACTGCATTTCGTCGCTGTCTGTCTTTGAATTATTTCCTTTAAATTCCCTTTTGTTCGTTCAAACATTCAAAGTAATCAAATTACAAGTTTCCATTTCACAGTTTCCATCTTCTGCTGCTACGGTTTTGTCTTACTGTTTTGAGTATATTTCCCTTCTAAGCATGTCTGTTTTATCTTATACTTTTGTTCTCTATATATCCATGAGTAGCTAAGTCACTTAGGGGCATGCTAATGACAGAACTATAGGCTAAAAAACGTGAACCAAGCATGTAGGATAGCTATCGAAGCATTGATTGTATGTAAGCTTCATCCCACGGGCAATTTCGATTGGCCATCCATTTTGTCCAAAGAACTCCTAACCTCTGGAAGGAGTAAGAGTTCAGAGTCGTATAATCATGCTAGCCTTTCATGGTAACCAGGAAACGGCCTAGGAATAGGCGTTTCCCTAGTACAAACTAAACACTTCTGTTTTAACAAGATGCTTAAGACCTTACTTTGAGTCGAGTAAACTAAAGAATCTAATGCATGGAATCGGACGATACATGAGATAGAGTGAGTTTGATGCATAGAGAGTAGATCCAGTGCTTGAGAATCGTATAAAAATGCCTATAGGATAGTCATTAGTAGCCCTTAATTCACCCATTTACACACTTTCGCTGTTATTCAATTGCGTTAAAATTGCGGTGTCCGCAATTCTGCTAAGTTACCATTCTGTTTAGCTGTTTTCTTCTTCGTTTATTAATTCCATCTCTTGTCTTTTGAGTCTAATTTCAACTTGCATTTGCTTATGTTGCATTCCTTTACACATTCAGCACAAATTAGATAATTAAAAACAAATTTTACCCCATCAAATCCACCCCTTCTTTCTTAACAAATACACTTCGTGAATAGCTAAAAATAAGTCTCTGTGGAAAAAAACGAATGAAATATACTTACTACTTGCTGTGAGACCATGTATGCTTGCATGTTCTGAGTGCTCTATCTACCTTCTTGCTTATTTATCTTTAACACATTGAGCACGCAACAAGTTTTTGGCGCCGCTGCCGGGGACTTATTTTAAGTGAAAACGAAGTTTGTTAAGTCTGAAACATCAAGTTATTTTCCATTGAGTTTGATCCATCTTCATTTCTTCTTCAGGTACCATTTAGGGTAGTTTATGAATGAGACTCCAAGTAGTGATCTAGAGTTTAACCCTGAGCCTGAAAGATTATTTAAAGCTAGAAATAGAGCCAAGAAACGTCTCTTTAAACAACCCCTTTTACCTCAAATAATTGCTGAAACCGCAGAGTCTCCGCAATCCACTCAAGAAGAAATGGCTGGAATAGATCGAAACCTGGTGCCTGTCACTCGCAATCCCATTGAAATAGCGAATGACAAGGATAGCGCCATCCTTTCGTACCTAGTACCTATGCCTGGGGAGCTGAACCCCAGCATAATCCGTCCTGAAATCACTGCCAACTCCTTCGAGTTAAAACCAGTGATGTTCCAAATGTTGTCCACTGTGGGACAATTCTTTGGAATAGAAAATGAGGACCCCCATAACCACCTTAGGAACTTCCTAGGAGTCAGTGATACCTTCCTCATTCCTGGAGTTTCCCAAGAAGCCCTGAGGCTATATCTTTTCCCTTACTCTTTGAGGGACAAAGCCAAAACGTGGTTAAATTCATTACCCTCAGGATCTGTCCTCAATTGGACAGACTTAGCAGAAAAATTCCTAGTCAAATATTTCCCACCAGATAGGAATTCGACCTTTCGTGATGATATCATAAAATTTAAGCAAGCTCCGAGTGAGTCTCTTCACGAAGCTTGGACAAGATTCAAAGACCTTCTCATTAAATGTCCACACCATGGCATTCCATGGTGTATCCAAATAGAAGTCTTCTTTAAAGGATGCAACCCCAGCACCAGACAAGTTCTAAACTCATCTGCAGGAGGGTCCATGTTGTCCAAGAGTTACAACGAAGCCAGATTGATTGTAGCAGGCTCCTAAGAGTAGCTTGCTGGCTCTGAAGAGTAGCATCATTCTTAGCTATATATTCCTTGAGTAGGTTTTCTACAGAAGATCCTACAGATTGATTGTAAGGTTTTTGGTACATGGACTGGTTATGTTGGGGAGTGAAACCAGGTGTTCCACTCGGCCTTGGTTGGTTAGGATTTTGGTTAGTGTTCTGTTGGCCACCCCATGACAGGTTAGGGTGGTTTCTCCAACCAGGGTTATAGGTGTTGGAGTAGGGGTTATTCCTAGGCTGCTGCTGGCTTCCTACATAGCAGACTGAGGATGGATTCCCAGGGCAATATTCATAAGGGTGCCCTTCCCCACAGAATCCACAGATTGGTGCCTCGCCTTGACTTGGTTGGGTGCCCATTGACATGGCTGTGGCGGTATTGGCACTGGTTTGGAGATTGGCCTGAGCCATTTGCTTAACTAGGTTGGTCAGGGCGTTTATTTGGGTGCTCATGGCGCTTAGAGCATCCTTGTCTTGAGCCCTAGTTGGCTCTACTGGATCGTCTGACCACCTACAATGAGATGTTGAGATCTTCTCCAAGATCTCATAAGCTTCGTTGTAACTCTTGGACAACATGGAACCTCCAGCAGATGAATTTAGAACTTGTCTGGTGCTGGGGTTGCATCCTTTAAAGAAGACTTCTATTTGGATACACCATGGAATGCCATGGTGTGGACATTTAATGAGAAGGTCTTTGAATCTTGTCCAAGCTTCGTGAAGAGACTCACTTGGAGCTTGTTTGAATTTTATGATATCATCACGAAAGGTTGAATTCCTATCAGGTGGGAAATATTTGACTAGGAATTTTTCTGCTAAATCTGTTCAATTGCGGACAGATCCTGAGGGTAAAGAATTTAACCATGTTTTGGCTTTGTCCCTCAAAGAGTAAGGGAAAAGATATAGCCTCAGGGCTTCTTGGGAAACTCCAGGGATTAGGAATGTGTCACTAACTCCTAGGAAGTTCCTAAGGTGGTTATGGGGGTCCTCATTTTCTATTCCAAAGAATTGTCCCACAGTGGACAACATTTGGAACATCACTGGCTTTAACTCGAATGAGTTGGCAGTGATTTCAGGACGGATTATGCTGGGGTTCAGCTCCCCAGGCATAGGTACTAAATATGAAAGGATGGCACTATCCTTGTCATTCGCTATTTCAATGGGGTTGCGAGTGACAGGCACCAGGTTTTGATTTACTCCAGCCATTTCTTCTTGAGGTAATTGCGGAGGAATTGTAGTCTCTGCAATGATTGGAGGTAAAAGGGTTTGTTTAAAGAGACGTTTCTTGGCTCTATTCCTAGCTCTAAGTAATCTCTCGGGCTCAGGGTTGAACTCTAGATCACTACTTGGAGTCTCATTCATAAACTACCCTAAATGGTACCTGAAAAAGAAATGAAAATGGATCAAATTCAATGAAAAATACTTTGATGTTTCAAACTTAACAAACTTCGTTTTCACTTAAAATAAGTCCCTGGCAGCGGCGCCAAAAACTTGTTGCGTGCTCAATGTGAAAAGATAAATATGCAAAAGGATCGAGAGAGCACTTAGAACATGCAAGCATACATGGTCTCACAGCAAGTAGTAAGTATATTTCATTCGTTTTTTCCACAGAGACTCATTTTTAGCTATTCGCGAAGTGTATTTGTTAAGAAAGATGGGATGAATTTGATGGGGTAAAATTGGTTTTTAATTATCTAAGTTTTACTGAATGTGTAAAGGAATATACCATAAACAAATTAAAGTTAAAATCAGGCTCAAAGAACAAGAGATGGAATCAATAAACGAAGAAGAAAACAGCTACACAGAATGCAATTTAGAAGAATTGCGAGAACCGCAATTAATCCGCAATTAAATGGCAGCGAAACTGATTAAAAGGGTGAATTAAGGGCTACTAATGACTATCCTATAGGCAGTTTATTACGATTATCAAGCTTTGGATCAACTCTCTATACATCAAACTCACTCTATCTCAAGTATCGTCCGATTCCATGCATGAGAGACTCAAGTTTACTCGACTTCAAAGTAAGGTCTTAAGCATCTTGTTAAAGCAGGAGTGTTTAGTTTGTACTAGGGAAACGCCTATTCCTAGGCCGTTTCCTGATTACCATGAAAGGCTAGCATGATTATATGACTCTGAACTCTTACTCCTTCCAGAGGTTAGGAGTTCTTTGGACAAAATGGATGGCCAATCGAAATTGCCCGTGGGATGAAGCTTACATACAATCAATGTTCGAGTGTTAATCTGCCTACTTGACTCACGTTTTTTAGCCTATAGTTCTGTCATTAGCATGCCCCTAAGTGATTTTAGTTACTCATGGATATGTGGAGAATAGAAAAGGTAGATAAAACAGACATGCTTAGAAGATAAATATACTTAAAACAGCAAGCCAAAGCCGTAGCAGAAACAGATGGAAACTGTAAAATGCAGAAGTATACTTCGATTACTTAAAGTGTTTGGATGACAAAGGGAAGCTCTAAAAGAAATGAATTCAAGACAGACAACAACGAAATGCAGTAATTGAAATGCTAAACTAAGAGCAACAGTGATCAGAAATGGAAATGAGAAGAACAGAGCAGAAAAACAGTAAAGGTTTGCTAGAAAACTCCGTGGCAGTCGCCTCGAATGATGGTGATGAAAAGTCAGCCGTGCTTGGATGAATCCAATCGAGAGAGAAGAAGAATCTCCTCTCCTTCCTATCAGATTATCGATTCCAAAAGCTTAGACTCTCACTCCAACAGACGGCAAAGGAAAACAGATGGAAATGGTGGACTGCGAGAAGACTTCTGCGCTTCGAATCATTGCTGAACCTCCGACTTTGACCCCCTTTTATAGTAGTTTGCAGGTGCGTTTGGGCCAAGGAGAACCATCAATCTTCAACGTCATACATCAGAATGGATGGAGGAGAAAGGACGAATCCCTGAAAAGTCGGATCTAAACAGAAAAAGATCAGCCAACTTACGGTTTTAACTTGAATAATTGCGGTCACCGCAATTATTCCGCAATTCATTTGCAATGGTTATTTTTTCATTCTTTTCTTCGGTTTTCAACCCTTTTTCTACCTATTGTACACAAGTCCTATATTAGCTACCTTCTTCTAATTCTCATATTAAAGCATAGGTTTAAGCTAAATGCTAACAAAAACACCTAAATGTGTACATCTTCTTAAGCTAAATGGGTCCTAAATAAGTCACTTTCAGAGACTTAACACACCCCCAAACTTAAGGCTTTGCTTGTCCTCAAGCATACTAAGGACTTACTTAGGCTGCTGTTTCTTCTTCTTTAACTACCCACTAACTCCCTTATATTCTTGTCTCTAGCAGTGCTGTCCTGTGACACACTTCTAAGTTTACAACTAACCTCTTGTCTAGCTTCTTCTGACTTCACCTGCCTACTATACCCACTGCTTTTGTTAACCCCCTACTACTGATCTAACTACTTTTATGATATCATGCTATTATCCCTAAGGTTTCAAATTCTACCAAGCTTTACTCTAGACTCAGTACATGCTTCTAGCTTATTTTTAATGTGTCTAGGATTCCTTAGAGTCATGCCAGTCTTAGTATTAACAGTGACAGTAGTACTTTTAGAGAACAACCTAAGCCCTGGCATCACTACATTGGATATACACTCATCTCCCTAAAACAACCCTACAAGTTACAACTTTTGTGCTTAGCTACTTTGAGGATCAAAGTTCTTTTTAAATAGGACATATAAGCCACAAAGTTATAACTCCTAGGTATACATTCTTCTTCCCTATATTTTTCTCTTTTTTTTTTCTTAGGTGGAGCTTCTCCTTTGGTTGCCTTTTGATGCAACGCCACTTGTGGGTTACACACTTGGCACTGATTACTCAGCAACCTAAGAGCAACTCCCCCCCTTTATTCTTTTTTTTCATTTTGTTCATCATTTTTTTTTTTTTTTTAAAAAGGAGAAGAAGAATGCTTATGTTTCTAAGGGAGAGAGGAATGTTCCTAGGCCTAGGGTGGCCTCCCCCAAACTTCAACTATTCATTGTCCCCAATGAGTGTTTGAGGTGGCACACCCCCAAACTTGTCCTAGAAGCATCTAGTCTAAAGTTAAACAAAGAGAATCTAAACATCCTAGGCATAGGCAAAACATTCTAGAAGCAACTATCCCAGCAGCAGAAAATTTGAACATAACAGACAGGTTTAAGGCCTTATGGTTTATGCATGCTGAGCACTATTCCGAGGCAAATTTAAACTATCAAAGGGTGTCCTATGACACTCATCCAGCATGCTTCAAGATCAGCTATATAAGGTAGTCATGCTAGCAACAAAAGATAGAATTTAACAGATCACAGCCTAACTAAACAGACAGTCCAAAACATGCAATCAGTCACAAAAATTGCGGGAACCGCAATTATTTCGCAATTCAATCTGGGCAGATTTAACATTAACTCAGGCCCCTAGCATGCTTTTTCCCGTTACTCATGCATCCTAAAAATAAAACTAAACTATCCTACCTATTCAGCTAACATCAAACTAGACTAAGCAAAAGAAAAAACATAAAACTAAACATTAAAAACAGATCAAAAATTGAATACAAAACAGCATACTATACATGAATCTATCAAAAAGCAGGAAAATTGTCTTTTGTTTCTTAAGGGATCAGTAATACTCCCTCTAGTGCTCTTCAAACCAGCACTCAATTCTCATCATCCTCATCTGGTCGCCTTGGTCGTGGGGGCACCCATGGAGTTAGGAGGTTGGTGGGGAAGTCTGGGAAGATGCACCCCAACTGGTCTGCAACTTCTCTGTCCCTTGCCTGCGCATAGTTGGCCCATTGAGCCATTCTCCTCTGCATGTCCATCAAGCAGGCCATGGTTAGGGACTGTTCAGCAGCCAGCCTATCCAACTCAAATTCCATGTTGCCCTTTCTTCTCAGCCTTAGGTGTGCAGGCAACTCCAAATGGCCTGTGTAAGGCAGCTGCTGCTCCAAGCGCTCGGTGGGAACCCCTGCAAGCAAACACAATTTGTTTATAGTGTTGGGGAAAAATAATGGCCCCTTACCCTTTTTAGCACACTCAGCTATGGCAGCAGCGATGACTTCTCCCACGTTGATCGTGAGACCTCTCATTATAGCATAAACCAGCAGCGAACGGCTCTGGTTAATTGTAGTCTCATGAGTGACTGGGGAGAGTCTTCGTCTGACGAATGAAAACCACACAGCTGCCTTAGCCGTGAGGTTGGCACTCATGAGTGTGTGCCGCCCATTGCGTGACACTGTCCAGGAGGCCTCAGGCTGGCCAATTGTGCGAATGGCCTCTTCCAGCACAGCCTCGGTCGGCTCATCAACTATCCGTGCATAATCTGTGTGCGCTTGGCCCTTGAGACCAAAGGCTTCATTGATGGCCTTGGCTGAGAAATCAACTTCCACCCCTCTGACCACAGATAGGCCATCCTCAGGGCTGAGCACATTGGCGTAGAAATCGTACACCATGCTCGTGTAGGCTGGATTGGGAGGTCTGCAGAATTCCTCCTAGCCATGGTTGAGCACCCCTGCGCGCAAGAATTGCGGCAGGTCAGCAAGTCGATCAAGGAACCCCTTCTCGTGCAACAGGTCCCTTTTCCTTAGCTCAACACCCCTGGATTCAGCATCAGATGAGACATACCTCACTGACGGAGGTTCATCTTCAGGGTAGAGTTTAGCCTTCCCCTTATCTGCCGGTTTGGATGACGCAGCAGCCTCCACCTTGAGGCGTTTGAGCGACGGCTCAGTACTCTCCTTGTCCGTCGATGGCACCTTCTTGGCCTTCTTTTTCTTCAACTTTTTGGCCTTTCCAGTCGTGGCCTTCTTCTTCTTTTTGAGCCTGGCCTGGAGTTGTGGGAAACATGCCCCCAACGTCTCCTCCATAGAATCATCCTGCTGTGCAGGCTCGGCAGGGCTGTCTTCCCTCATAGGAGAGAAGACTTCTTCTTCCCCAGCATCTCCACTGCCCTGCGTGGACTCCTGATAATCCCCATAAGGGAATTCAGGATCAGGCCGTGGAGAATTGTGCGCTGCTGATAGCGTCGGCGCAGAACTCAGTGGCGAAGACTGCAGCTTAGGGCTCTGCGCTGCTGCAGGTGTCGGATCAGAACTCTGAGGTGCTGGAGACAGCTCAGGGCTCGGTGCAGGTGGTGACGATTCTGCGCTTGGCACTGGTTCAGACGAGAGGGGACTGCGCGCAGGTGACACAGATGGCGACGAACCTTCTTTGGCTGACTCGTGGGCTGCACGATCAGTTTCTTGACTCTCCACAGAGGGAGTCTTGGCGGTGCTTGGTTCGGCAGCAGTCTTGACAGTCCACCGGCGCTTCTTTGGCGTGCCCACTGGCTTAGATGGGCCAGCAGGGATCTCAGTGACCACCCTCCACTTCTTCCTACGAATAGGAAGCTTGGCAAGACGGCCAGTGCGTACAGCACCCTCATCAGCAAGGGTGAGAAGCGCTTCCCTCGCAGCCGCTTCAGCTGCGTCATCGGCCTTCTTCTTGGCTGCGGATCTTTCAGCCCTAGTGGAAACCATCGTCGAGTCTTGAAGATCTTGAGAGAAGAATCACAGATGGAGAGAATCGCAGAAATCTTGGAGATCAAAGAATGAGAGAATCGTATCAACGAGCGCGTTCTAACGGCTATAAATAAAACGGAAAAAAATCCCAACGGCTCTTTTTGCGGATCCAGCAATTTTTGCGCAATTCTAGGGATAATATTTCATAAAAATTCCAAACTTTGATCGCCCGTATCTTTCATTTGGCTCAACCGTTTCTTGATTTTTAAAGTGGGATTTACTCCCCTTGATCCCCTCTTTCGATTCCCTACAAAAACAAATAGAACAAACATTAAATACGCAATTAAAATCACGCTACAAAACATACAAACGATCATCGAAAAAAAACAGAAAAAATAAACTAAGGCATTGGCCTTGACTAAACGAGCACAGTAACCACTCGTTCTCTCTCGTTTCTAACTTCATGCTTCATGTAGGAGGAAGGCCGAGAGAGTCTTCACATCCCCCTCCTCATAGTAGTGCTTCAACCTAGCACCATTGACCAGAAATGGCTGTCCTTGCTGCAAGTTTTTAATCTCTATGGCACCATGAACAAAGACATTAGTAATAATAAATGGACCTGACCATCTAGACTTTAATTTGCCTGGAAATAGCTTTAATCGTGAGTTAAATAACAATACAAGTTGGCCCTTCTTAAAGTCTTTGATCCTGAGTCTACTGTCATGCCATATTTTTGTCTTTTCTTTGTACATCTTGGCATTCTCATAGGCCATGTGCCTAAGCTCGTCAAGTTCATGTAGCTGTAAAGATCTTAATGTCCCCGCATCCTTCACACAAAAATTTAATTCTTTCATGGCCCAAAATGCCTTGTTTTCCAACTCAAGTGGCAAGTGGCAAGCCTTGCCATACACCAACCTATAGGGAGACATTCCTAGAGGTGTCTTATATGCTGTTCTGTAAGCCCAAAGTGCATCCTCAAGCTTGAAAGACCAGTCTTTCCTATTAGGTTTGACTACCTTTTCTAGGATGTTCTTTATCTCCCTATTGGAAATCTCAGCTTGGCCATTTGAGTGTGGGTGGTAGGGAGTAGCTACCCTATGTCTAATGTTATATTTAGCCAATATCTTCTCCATAGCCTTATTAATGAAATGTGACCCCTCATCACTAATGATAGCACGAGGAGTCCCAAATCTAGTGAAAATGTGCCTATGCAAGAAGTTAGTGACTGTTTTAGCATCATTATTAGAACATGCCTTAGCTTCTACCCACTTTGACACATAGTCTACTGCTACTAAGATGTACAGGTTACCTGATGATGGAGGGAAGGGTCCCATGAAATCAATGCCCCACACATCGAAGAGCTCCAACTCTAAGATGTAGGTGAGGGGCATCTCATCCTTGCGACTGAGGTTACCTGTCCTTTGGCACTCGTCACAGTTGTGGGCATAGTCGTGTGCGTCCTTGAAGATTGTTGGCCAGTAGTAGCCACTCTGAAACACCTTCGCAGCTGTCCTTTGGCCACCAAAGTGTCCACCGTAAGGAGATGAGTGACAGTGCTGCAGCACAGACTTCGCTTCAGCAGCTGAAACACACTTCCTCAACAACCCATCAGCACAGGTCCTGTAAAGTATGGGGTCATCCCAGATGAATTTCCTTGCTTCGTGGAGGAACCTCTTCTTTTCTTGTCCTCCCTTGAACACTGGTAATACCTGTGATGCACGGAAGTTAGCAATGTCAGCAAACCAAGGTTCCTCATCGTTTTCACGATGAGTCAAAACAAAGATATGTTCATCTATAAAAGCATCAGAAATTGCGGGGTCCGCAATTTTTTCGCAATTGTGCTGCAATCGAGACAGGTGATCTGCAACCACGTTTTCACATCCCTTCTTGTCCCGAATGTCCAAATCGAATTCCTGCAGCAATAACACCCATCTAATCAATCTAGGCTTAGCATCAGCCTTCCTCATAAGATATTTTAAAGCAGAATGGTCAGTATATACAACGGTCCTAGTTCCTACAATATAGTTCCTAAATTTTTCACAAGCAAATACTACAGCAAGCATCTCCTTCTCTGTAGTTGTATAGTTACATTGAGCCTCATTCAAGGTTTTACTAGCATAATAGACAGGATGTGTGAGCTTGTCAATCTTCTGTCCTAACATGACTCCTACAGCATAGTCACTGGCATCACATAGCATCTCAAATGGGAGATCCCAATTTGGTCCTACTATGATTGGTGCTGTGACCAGTGCTTCCTTAAGGGTTTTCCAAGCTACTACACATTCTTTAGAGAAGATGAATGGCCTACCTAGCTCCAGTAGCTCACATAGAGGCTTGGCTATCTTAGAAAAGTCCTTGATGAACCTTCTATAGAAGCCAGCGTGCCCTAAGAAACTCCTAATGGCCTTGACATTCTGGGGCTCTACCAACTTCTCTATGACCTCTATTTTTGCCCTATCCACTTCCACACCTGCCCTTGACACTCTATGTCCTAAGACAATCCCTTCATCTACCATAAAATGGCACTTTTCCCAATTTAGGACTAGGTTGGTCTCTTCACACCTAGCCAGGACTTGTCCTAGGTTCTCTAGACAGGTTTTAAATGAATCCCCAAAGACTGAGAAGTCATCCATGAATATTTCTATTATGGACTCATCCAACTCAGAGAAGATTGCCATCATGCACCTTTGGAAAGTTGCCGGTGCATTGCATAAGCCAAAAGGCATTCTGCGGAAGGCAAACGTTCCAAAAGGGCAAGTGAAGGTAGTCTTCTCTTGATCCTTAGGGTCTATAGTGATTTGATTATAGCCAGAGTACCCATCTAAAAAACAATAGTAGGCTCTACCAGCTATTCTGTCTAGCATCTGGTCAATGAACGGTAGAGGGAAATGGTCTTTTTTGGTTTCCTTATTTAACTTTCTGTAATCCATGCATACTCTCCACCCTGTGACAGTCCTTGTTGGAATCAGTTCGTTGTTCTCATTGACTACCACAGTTATTCCCCCCTTTTTAGGTACACATTGAATGGGGCTAACCCACTGGCTACTAGCTATGGGGAAAATTACTCCTGCATCTAACCACTTTATTATTTCTTTCTTTACTACCTCTTTCATAGAGGGGTTCAACCTACGCTGGTGATCTACCCTAGGTGTGTGCTCTTCCTCTAGAATAATTTTGTGCATGCAATAAGAAGGGCTAATGCCTCGAATATCAGCAATAGTCCATGCTATAGCCTTCCTATGTTGCTTAAGCAGTAAAATTAAATCAACCTCATGCTGTTCACTTAGCTTAGAAGAAATAATTACAGGCAGCGTATCATTATCTCCTAGATATGCGTATTTGAGGTGAGTTGGTAGTGGTTTTAGTTCTAGAACAGGTGGATGCTCAATGGAGGGCTTTAACGGATTTACAGTTCTATCAGTTAAGTCTATAGTCATACATACATGTTGAGGTCTATCTACAGGCATATTCATTATGTCAGATATATTTAGATCATCTACATCTAATCCTACATATTCGTTAGCATGCTTGGTTAATAATACATGCTCTAATTGTTCTTCCATTAGTGAGTCAACAACATCAATGCTAGCACAAGACTCAGAATCAGAGGGATACCTTAAAGCTTTGTAAACACTAAATTTTACCTCTTCATCATGAACCCTCATAGTTAACTCACCTTTTTGCACGTCTATTAGTGCCCTACCTGTAGCTAGAAATGGTCTACCTAGCAGGATGGGAACCTCCTTGTCTGCCTCATAGTCCAGGACAATGAAATCTGCAAGGAAAATAAATTTGTCAACTTTAACTAGAATATCCTCAATCTTACCTTCTGGATATGCGATGGATCTGTCTGCTAGTTGTAAAGTGACTGTGGTTGGACGTGCTTCTCCCATTCCCAACTGGCGGAATAGGGACAGGGGCATGAGATTTATGCTGGCGCCCAGGTCACAAAGCGCTCTGCCCACATGCTTGCCTCCAAGTTCTACAGGTAGGGTGAAGGAACCAGGATCCTTCTCCTTCTTGGGCAGCTTGTTTTGGAGGATGGCACTGCACTCCTCGGTGAGGTTTACTGTTTCAAACTCACCAATTATTTTTTTGTTAGTAATAATGTCCTTCAAAAACTTTACATATGAAGGCATAGACTGTAAAACTTCTACAAAAGGAATGTTCACATGCACTTGCTTAAGTATTTCTAAAAATTTATTAAAATGAACTTCCTGTTCCTGCTTCTTCTTCAGCCTTCGAGGATATGGAGGTGGTGGCACATATGCAGGCACGTCAGGACGCCTTAGGATAGGTGGAGGCCTTGGAATTTCTTCTACGTCCTCTACAATTGGCTCTAGCCTGGCTCCTGATGTGCTAGTTGGTGGTGGACCTTGGCTTGGCAGAGACTCCAGTGGAGCACTAGACTCAGTGTTCTCTACTCTCTTTGGTGTGTCCTTTGTGTTGCTCACCAATGGTCTTCCACTCCTGAGTTCAATTGCTTGAACTTGTTCCTTGCCATCTCTCCTTGGTACCTCGGTGTCAGCAGGGAGTCTACCTTGGGGCCTACTTTTAAGTTCATTGGCTAATTGGCCTACTTGGTTTTCCAGGCTCCTAAGAGTAGCTTGCTGGCTCTGAAGAGTAGCATCATTCTTAGCTATATATTCCTTGAGTAGGTTTTCTACAGAAGATCCTACAGATTGATTGTAAGGTTTTTGGTACATGGACTGGTTATGTTGGGGAGTGAAACCAGGTGTTCCACTCGGCCTTGGTTGGTTAGGATTTTGGTTAGTGTTCTGTTGGCCACCCCATGACAGGTTAGGGTGGTTTCTCCAACCAGGGTTATAGGTGTTGGAGTAGGGGTTATTCCTAGGCTGCTGCTGGCTTCCTACATAGCAGACTGAGGATGGATTCCCAGGGCAATATTCATAAGGGTGCCCTTCCCCACAGAATCCACAGATTGGTGCCTCGCCTTGACTTGGTTGGGTGCCCATTGACATGGCTGTGGCGGTATTGGCACTGGTTTGGAGATTGGCCTGAGCCATTTGCTTAACTAGGTTGGTCAGGGCGTTTATTTGGGTGCTCATGGCGCTTAGAGCATCCTTGTCTTGAGCCCTAGTTGGCTCTACTGGATCGTCTGACCACCTACAATGAGATGTTGAGATCTTCTCCAAGATCTCATAAGCTTCGTTGTAACTCTTGGACAACATGGAACCTCCAGCAGATGAATTTAGAACTTGTCTGGTGCTGGGGTTGCATCCTTTAAAGAAGACTTCTATTTGGATACACCATGGAATGCCATGGTGTGGACATTTAATGAGAAGGTCTTTGAATCTTGTCCAAGCTTCGTGAAGAGACTCACTTGGAGCTTGTTTGAATTTTATGATATCATCACGAAAGGTTGAATTCCTATCAGGTGGGAAATATTTGACTAGGAATTTTTCTGCTAAATCTGTCCAATTGCGGACAGATCCTGAGGGTAAAGAATTTAACCATGTTTTGGCTTTGTCCCTCAAAGAGTAAGGGAAAAGATATAGCCTCAGGGCTTCTTGGGAAACTCCAGGGATTAGGAATGTGTCACTAACTCCTAGGAAGTTCCTAAGGTGGTTATGGGGGTCCTCATTTTCTATTCCAAAGAATTGTCCGACAGTGGACAACATTTGGAACATCACTGGCTTTAACTCGAATGAGTTGGCAGTGATTTCAGGACGGATTATGCTGGGGTTCAGCTCCCCAGGCATAGGTACTAAATATGAAAGGATGGCGCTATCCTTGTCATTCGCTATTTCAATGGGGTTGCGAGTGACAGGCACCAGGTTTTGATTTACTCCAGCCATTTCTTCTTGAGGTAATTGCGGAGGAATTGTAGTCTCTGCAATGATTGGAGGTAAAAGGGTTTGTTTAAAGAGACGTTTCTTGGCTCTATTCCTAGCTCTAAGTAATCTCTCGGGCTCAGGGTTGAACTCTAGATCACTACTTGGAGTCTCATTCATAAACTACCCTAAATGGTACCTGAAAAAGAAATGAAAATGGATCAAATTCAATGAAAAATACTTTGATGTTTCAAACTTAACAAACTTCGTTTTCACTTAAAATAAGTCCCCGGCAGCGGCGCCAAAAACTTGTTGCGTGCTCAATGTGAAAAGATAAATATGCAAAAGGATCGAGAGAGCACTTAGAACATGCAAGCATACATGGTCTCACAGCAAGTAGTAAGTATATTTCATTCGTTTTTTCCACAGAGACTCATTTTTAGCTATTCGCGAAGTGTATTTGTTAAGAAAGATGGGATGAATTTGATGGGGTAAAATTGGTTTTTAATTATCTAAGTTTTACTGAATGTGTAAAGGAATATACCATAAACAAATTAAAGTTAAAATCAGGCTCAAAGAACAAGAGATGGAATCAATAAACGAAGAAGAAAACAGCTACACAGAATGCAATTTAGAAGAATTGCGAGAACCGCAATTAATCCGCAATTAAATGGCAGCGAAACTGATTAAAAGGGTGAATTAAGGGCTACTAATGACTATCCTATAGGCAGTTTATTACGATTATCAAGCTTTGGATCAACTCTCTATACATCAAACTCACTCTATCTCAAGTATCGTCCGATTCCATGCATGAGAGACTCAAGTTTACTCGACTTCAAAGTAAGGTCTTAAGCATCTTGTTAAAGCAGGAGTGTTTAGTTTGTACTAGGGAAACGCCTATTCCTAGGCCGTTTCCTGATTACCATGAAAGGCTAGCATGATTATATGACTCTGAACTCTTACTCCTTCCAGAGGTTAGGAGTTCTTTGGACAAAATGGATGGCCAATCGAAATTGCCCGTGGGATGAAGCTTACATACAATCAATGTTCGAGTGTTAATCTGCCTACTTGACTCACGTTTTTTAGCCTATAGTTCTGTCATTAGCATGCCCCTAAGTGATTTTAGTTACTCATGGATATGTGGAGAATAGAAAAGGTAGATAAAACAGACATGCTTAGAAGATAAATATACTTAAAACAGCAAGCCAAAGCCGTAGCAGAAACAGATGGAAACTGTAAAATGCAGAAGTATACTTCGATTACTTAAAGTGTTTGGATGACAAAGGGAAGCTCTAAAAGAAATGAATTCAAGACAGACAACAACGAAATGCAGTAATTGAAATGCTAAACTAAGAGCAACAGTGATCAGAAATGGAAATGAGAAGAACAGAGCAGAAAAACAGTAAAGGTTTGCTAGAAAACTCCGTGGCAGTCGCCTCGAATGATGGTGATGAAAAGTCAGCCGTGCTTGGATGAATCCAATCGAGAGAGAAGAAGAATCTCCTCTCCTTCCTATCAGATTATCGATTCCAAAAGCTTAGACTCTCACTCCAACAGACGGCAAAGGAAAACAGATGGAAATGGTGGACTGCGAGAAGACTTCTGCGCTTCGAATCATTGCTGAACCTCCGACTTTGACCCCCTTTTATAGTAGTTTGCAGGTGCGTTTGGGCCAAGGAGAACCATCAATCTTCAACGTCATACATCAGAATGGATGGAGGAGAAAGGACGAATCCCTGAAAAGTCGGATCTAAACAGAAAAAGATCAGCCAACTTACGGTTTTAACTTGAATAATTGCGGTCACCGCAATTATTCCGCAATTCATTTGCAATGGTTATTTTTTCATTCTTTTCTTCGGTTTTCAACCCTTTTTCTACCTATTGTACACAAGTCCTATATTAGCTACCTTCTTCTAATTCTCATATTAAAGCATAGGTTTAAGCTAAATGCTAACAAAAACACCTAAATGTGTACATCTTCTTAAGCTAAATGGGTCCTAAATAAGTCACTTTCAGAGACTTAACAGTGAGTCTCTTCACGAAGCTTGGACAAGATTCAAAGACCTTCTCATTAAATGTCCACACCATGGCATTCCATGGTGTATCCAAATAGAAGTCTTCTTTAAAGGATGCAACCCCAGCACCAGACAAGTTCTAAACTCATCTGCAGGAGGGTCCATGTTGTCCAAGAGTTACAACGAAGCTTATGAGATCTTGGAGAAGATCTCAACATCTCACTGTAGGTGGTCAGATGATCCAGTAGAGCCAACTAGAGCTCAAGACAAGGATGCTCTAAGCGCCATGAGCACCCAAATAAACGCCCTGACCAACCTAGTAAAGCAAATGGCTCAGGCCAATCTCCAAACCAGTGCCAATACCGCCACAGCCATGTCACTGGGCACCCAGCCAAGTCAAGGCGAGGCACTTATCTGTGGATTCTGTGGGGAAGGGCACCCATATGAATACTGCCCTGGGAATCCATCCTCAGTCTGCTATGTTGGGAGCCAGCAGCAGCCTAGGAATAACCCCTACTCCAACACCTATAACCCTGGTTGGAGAAACCACCCAAACCTGTCATGGGGTGGCCAACAAAACACTAACCAAAATCTTAACCAACCTAGACCGAGTGGAACACCTGGTTTCACTCCCCAACATAACCAGTCAATGTACCAAAAACCATACAATCAACCTGTAGGATCTTCTGTAGAAAACTTACTCAAGGAATACATAGCTAAGAATGATGCTACGCTTCAAAGCCAGCAAGCTACTCTTAGGAGCCTAGAAAACCAAATAGGCCAATTAGCCAATGAACTCAAGAGTAGGCCCCAAGGTAGACTCCCTGCTGACACCGAGGTACCAAGGAGAGATGGCAAAGAACAAGTTCAAGCAATTGAACTTAGGAGTGGAAGACCATTGGTGAGCAACACAAAGGACACACCAAAGAGAGTAGAGAACACAGAGTCTAGTGCTCCACTGGAGTCTCTGCCAAACCAAGGTCCACCACCAACTAGCACATCAGGAGCCAGGCTAGAGCCAATTGTTGAGGAGATAGAAGAAATTCCGAGGCCTCCACCTATCCTAAGGCGCCCTGACGTGCCTGCATATGTGCCACCACCTCCATACCCTCGAAGGCTTAAGAAGAAGCAGGAACAGGAAGTTCATTTTAATAAATTCTTAGAAATTCTTAAACAAGTGCATGTCAACATTCCTTTTGTAGAAGTTTTGCAGTCTATGCCTTCTTATGTAAAGTTTTTGAAGGACATTATTACTAACAAAAAAATAATTGGTGAGTTTGAAACAGTAAACCTCACTGAGGAGTGCAGTGCCATCCTCCAGAACAAGCTGCCCAAGAAGGAGAAGGATCCTGGTTCCTTCACCTTACCTGTAGAACTTGGAGGCAAGCACGTGGGCAGAGCGCTTTGTGACCTGGGCGCCAGCATAAATCTCATGCCCCTGTCCCTATTCCGCCAGTTGGGAATAGGAGAAGCACGTCCAACCACTGTCACTTTACAACTAGCAGACAGATCCATCGCATACCCTGAAGGTAAGATTGAGGATATTCTAGTGAAAGTTGACAAATTTATTTTCCTTGCAGATTTCATTGTCCTGGACTATGAGGCAGACAAGGAGGTCCCCATCCTGCTAGGCAGACCATTTCTAGCCACAGGTAGGGCACTTATAGACGTCCAAAAAGGTGAGCTTACTATGAGGGTTCATGATGAAGAGGTGAAGTTTAGTGTATATAAAGCTTTAAGGTACCCCTCTGACCTTGAATCCTGTGCTAGCATGGACGTAGTAGACTCCTTGATGGAGGAACAATTGGAGCATGTATTATTAACTAAGCATGCTAATGAATATGTACAATTAGATATAGCTGACTTGAATGTATCTGACATAATGGATATGCCTGTAGATAAACCACAACATGTATGTATGAATATAGATTTAACTGATAGATCTGTGAATCCTTTAAAGCCCTCCATTGAGCATCCACCTGTTTTAGAACTGAAACCACTACCCACTCACCTCAAATATGCGTATTTAGGAAATAATGATACATTGCCTGTAATTATTTCTTCTAAGCTAAGTGGAAAGCATGAGGTTGAATTAATTTTACTGCTTAAGCAACATAGGAAGGCTATAGCATGGACTATTGCTGATATTCGAGGCATTAGCCCTTCTTATTGCATGCACAAAATTATATTAGAGGAAGAGCACACACCTAGAGTAGATCACCAGCGTAGGCTAAACCCCTCTATGAAAGAGGTAGTAAAGAAGGAAATAATAAAATGGTTAGATGCAGGAGTGATCTTCCCAATAGCTAGTAGCCAGTGGGTGAGCCCCATCCAATGTGTACCTAAAAAGGGGGGAATAACTGTGGTAGTCAATGAGAATAACGAACTAATTCCAACAAGGACTGTCACAGGGTGGAGAGTGTGTATGGATTACAGGAAATTAAATAAAGAAACTAAAAAAGATCACTTCCCTCTACCGTTCATTGACCAGATGCTAGACAGAATAGCTGGTAGAGCCTACTATTGTTTCTTAGACGGGTATTCAGGCTATAATCAAATAACTATAGACCCTAAGGATCAAGAGAAGACCACCTTCACTTGCCCTTTTGGAACTTTTGCCTTTCGCAGAATGCCTTTTGGCTTATGCAATGCACCGGCAACTTTCCAAAGGTGCATGATGGCAATCTTCTCTGAGTTGGATGAGTCCATGATAGAAATATTCATGGATGACTTCTCAGTCTTTGGGGACTCATTTGCAAACTGTCTAGAAAACCTAGGACAAGTCCTGGCTAGGTGTGAGGAGACCAACCTAGTCCTAAATTGGGAAAAATGCCATTTTATGGTGGATGAGGGGATTGTCTTAGGACATAGAGTGTCAAGGGCAGGAGTAGAAGTTGATAGGGCAAAGATTGAGATCATAGAGAAGTTGGTAGAGCCCCAGAATGTCAAAGCCATTAGAAGCTTCTTAGGGCATGCTGGCTTCTACAGAAGGTTCATCAAGGACTTTTCTAAGATAGCCAAGCCTCTGTGTGAGCTTTTAGAGCTAAATAGACCATTCATCTTCTCTAAGGAATGCTTAGTAGCTTGGACTACCCTTAAGAAAGCACTAGTCACTGCACCTATAATAGTAGGACCAAATTGGGATCTCCCATTTGAGATGCTATGTGATGCCAGTGACTATGCTGTAGGAGTCATGTTAGGACAGAGGATTGACAAGCTAACACACCCTGTATATTATGCTAGTAAAACCTTGAATGAGGCTCAATGTAATTATACAACTACTGAGAAAGAAATGCTTGCTGTAGTATTTGCTTGTGAAAAATTTAGAAACTATATTGTAGGCACTAGGACAATTGTGTACACTGACCATTCTGCCTTGAAGTATCTTATGAGGAAGGCTGATGCTAAGCCTAGGTTGATTAGGTGGGTACTGCTGTTGCAAGAGTTTGATTTGGACATTCGAGACAAGAAAGGATGTGAAAACGTGGTTGCAGATCACCTGTCTCGATTGCAGCACAATTGCGAAAAAATTGCGGAGCCCGCAATTGCTGATGCTTTTATTGATGAACATGTCTTTGCTTTGACTCATTGTGATAACGATGAGGAACCTTGGTTTGCTGACATTGCTAACTTCCGTGCATCACAGGTTTTACCAGTTTTCAAGGGAGGACAAGAGAAGAAGAGGTTCCTTCATGAAGCAAGGAAATTTATCTGGGATGACCCCACACTTTACAGAACATGTGCTGACGGCTTGCTAAGGAAGTGTGTTTCAGCTGCTGAAGCGAAGTCTGTGCTGCAGCACTGTCACACATCTCCTTATGGTGGACACTTTGGTGGCCAAAGAACGGCTGCAAAGGTATTTCAAAGTGGCTATTATTGGCCAACGATCTTCAAAGATGCCCACAACTATGCCCACAGCTGTGATGAATGCCAAAGGACAGGTAACCTCAGTCGAAAGGATGAGATGCCCCTCACCTACATCTTAGAGTTAGAGCTCTTTGATGTGTGGGGCATTGACTTCATGGGACCATTCCCTCCATCATCAGGTAACCTTTACATATTAGTAGCAGTGGACTATGTGTCCAAGTGGGTAGAAGCCAAAGCATGTCCTAATAATGATGCTAAAACAGTCACCAACTTCTTGCATAGGCACATTTTTACTAGGTTTGGGACACCTCGTGCCATCATTAGTGATGAGGGGTCACATTTCATTAACAAGGCTATGGAGAGAGTGTTGGCTAAGTATAACATTAGACATAGAGTAGCCACTCCCTATCACCCACACTCAAATGGACAAGCTGAAATCTCAAATAGGGAAATTAAGAACATCCTAGAAAAAGTGGTCAAACCTAATAGGAAAGACTGGTCCTTCAAGCTTGAGGATGCACTTTGGGCTTATAGGACAGCATATAAGACACCCCTAGGTATGTCCCCTTATAGGCTGGTATATGGCAAGGCTTGTCACTTACCACTTGAGTTAGAAAACAAGGCATTTTGGGCCATGAAGGAATTGAATTTTTGTGTAAAGGATGCAGGGACACTGAGGTCTTTGCAATTACATGAGCTTGATGAGCTTAGGCATATGGCCTATGAAAATGCTAAGATGTACAAGGAAAAAACCAAGATTTGGCACGATAGTAGACTTAGAGTTAAGGACTTTAAGAAGGGTCAACTTGTTTTGTTGTTTAACTCACGGTTGAAACTATTTCCACGGAAACTTAAGTCTAGATGGTCGGGTCCATTTGTCATTACTAATGTGTTTGTTCATGGTGCAATAGAGATAAAGAACTTGCAGCAAGGCCAACCATTCATGGTTAATGGTGCAAGATTAAAGCACTACTATGAGGAAGGAGATCTGAAGACTCTTTCGGCCTTCCTCTTGACTGAAGCATAACAATGAGAACGAGAGAGAACGAGTGGTCACTGTGCTCGTGTAGTCAAGGCTAATGCCTTAGTTTATTTTTTTCACTTTTTCCGGTTATCGTTTGTGTGTTTTGTGGTGTGAATTTAATTGAGTATTTAATGTTTGTTTTATTTGTTTTTGTAGGGAATCGAAAGAGGGGATCAAGGAGAGTAATCCCAGCTTTAAAAATCAAGAAACGATCGAGCCAAATAAAAGATACGGACGAACAAAGTTTGCCATTTAGATGAAAAAAAAATCCCTAAAATTGCGCTATAATTGCAGGATTCGCAAAATATAGCCGTTGGGATTTAGCCGTTTCCTTTATATCCGTTAGAAGGCGCTCGATCGATACGATTCTCTCATTATCTGATTTCCAAGAAAACTGAGATTCTCTTCATCTTTGATCCTTCTCTCCAAACCTCCAAGATTCGACAATGGTGTCCACAAGGGCTGAAAGATCCGCAGCCAAGAAGAAGGTTGATGACGCAGCTGAAGCGGCTGCGAGGGAAGCACTTCTGACCCTTGCAGATGCTGGTGCTGTACGCACCGGACCTCTTCCCAAACTTCCGATCCGTAGGAGGAAGTGGAGGGTTGTCACAGAAATCCCTGCTGGCCCTTCTGAACCAGCGGGCACGCCCAAGAAACGCCGGTGGAGTGTCGAGACGGCCGCCGAACCAAGCAAAGCAAAGACTCCCTCTGTGGAGAGTCAAGAATCGGATCGTGCGTCCCACGAGTCGACCAAGAAGGGTTCGACGCCATCTGCCTCACCTGCGCACAGCCCTTCACCATCTGGACCAGTGCACAGCCCAGAGCTTTCATCATCACCGCCGGCACAGAGCCCTGAGACGCCGTCTTCACCACTGAATTCCGTGCAGACGCCTACAGCAGAGCAGAGTGCCACACCTTCGCACACGCCTCCACGGCCAGACCCTGAATTCCCATATGGGGAGTACCAGGAATCCACTCAGGGCAGTGGGGAAGGTGGTGAAGACGAGGTCTTCTCGCCTGCAAGGGAAGCTAGCCCAGAGAGTCCTGCACAGCAGGATGATTCCATGGAAGAGACGCTGGGGGCATGCCTGCAGCAGATCAACATTGAGGCAAAGCTCAAGAAGAAGAAGGCCAAGATTGACAAGGCCAGGCGATCCAAGAAGCTGAAAAAGAAGAAGGCTAAAAGGGCGCCTTCAGCAGACAAAGAGAGCACCGAGCCTTCGCTCAAACGACTCAAGGTTGAGGCTGCCGAGTCAGCCAAACCATCAGATAAAGGGAAGGCAAAGCTCTACCCTGAAGACGAGCCTCAGTCAGTGAGGTATGTTTCCTCTGATGCTGAGTTCAGGGGTGCTGAGCTGAGGAAGAGGGAGTTGCTGCACGAGAAAGGCTTCCTCGACCGACCTGCTGACCTGCCGCAGTTCTTGCGCGCAGGAGTGATGAACCACGGCTGGGAGGAATTTTGCAGACCGCCCAATCCAGCCTACACGAGCATGGTGTATGATTTCTACGCCAATGTGCTCAGCCCTGAGGATGGCCTGTCTGTGGTCAGAGGGGTAGAAGTGGATTTCTCAGCCAAGGCCATCAACGAAGCCTTTGGTCTCAAGGGCCAAACACATACAGATTATGCACGGATCGTTGATGAGCCTACTGAGGCAGTGCTGGAGGAGGCCATTCGAACCATTGGCCAGCCTGAGGCAGCGTGGACTGTATCACGCAATGGGAGGCACACTCTCATGAGTGCCAACCTCACGGCTAAGGCGGCTGTTTGGTTTTCGTTCGTGAGAAGGAGATTGTCCCCAGTGACTCACGAGACTACAATCAACCAGAGCCGATCGCTGCTGGTGTATGCGATAATGAGAGGTCTCACGATCAACGTGGGAGAAGTCATCACTGCTGCTATTGCTGAGTGCGCCAAGAAAGGTAAGGGACCACTGTTTTTCCCTAATACCATAACCAAACTATGTTTGCTTGCAGGAGTCCCCACCGAGCGCATGGAGCAGCAAATGGCTTACACAGGCCACTTGGAGCTGCCGGCTAGCCTGAGGCTGAAGAGGAAGAGGAATATGGAGTTTGAACTGGATAGGCTGGCTGCTGAACAGTCCCTATCCATGGCCTGCCTGATGGATATGCAGAGGAGAATGGCTCAATGGGCCACTTATGCGCAGGCAAGGGACAAGGAAGTTGCAGACCAACTTGGGTGCATCTTCCCTGACTTCCCCACAAATCTCCTGACTCCATGGGTGCCTCCACGACCACGACAACCAGATGAGGATGACGATGTTTGAGTGCTGGTTTGAAGTGCACTGAAGGGAGTATTGCTGTTCCCTTAGAAAAAAAAACAATTTTCTGCTTTCTGATAGCTTATGTGAATTATGCTGTTTTAGTACATTCTTGATCTGTCTTAGATGCTTAGTTTTATGTTTTTAATTTTGCTTAGTATAGTCTGATGATAGATGACTAGATAGGTTAGTTTTGTTTTATTTTTAGGAGAGCGTGAATGACTGGAAAGAGCATGCTTAGGGGCCTTAATCACTGTTATATCTGCCCTGATCTAATTGCGAAATAATTGCGGTCCCCGCAATTTTCATGACTGAAAGCATGTTTTGGACTGTCTGTTTAGCTAGGCTGTGATCTGTTTAAATTCCATTTTTTGCTGCTATCATGACTACCATATATAGCTTATCTAACAGCATGCTGGATGAGTGTCATAGGACACCCTTTGCTAGTTTAAATCGACCTCTAAAAAGCTCAGCATGCACAGCTTTAAGCCCTTAACTGTCTGTTTTTTTTTTAATTTACTGCTACTGTGATATTTTCTTTTCAATGTTCTGTCTATGCCTAGGGCTTTAGATTCTCTTTGTTTTACCTTAGACTAGATGCTTCTAGGAAAGTTTGGGGGTGTGCCACCTCAGACACTCATTGGGGACAATGAGTAGTTTAAGTTTGGGGGAGGCCACCCTAGGCCTAGGAACATTCCTCTCTCCCTTAGAAACATAAGCATTCTTCTTCTCCTTTACAAAAAAATGATGAACTGAAAAAAAAAAAAAAGTGAAAAATAGAATAAAGAGGGGGGTCTATCTTAGGTTGCTAAGTAATCAGTGCCAAGTGTGTGACCCACAAGTGGCATTGCATCAAAAGGCAACCAAAGGAGAGGCCCCACCTAAGTAAGAAAAAGGGAAAAGAAAAGGGGAGAAGAATGTATACCTAGGAGTTATAACTTTGTGGCTTAGATGTCCTATTTAAAAAGAACTCTGATCCTCAATTAGCTAAGCACAAAGTTGTAACTTGTAGGGTTGTTTAGGGAGATGAGTGTTTTTTCCAATGTAGTGATGCCAGGGTTTAGGTTGTTCTTTAAAGTACTACTGTCACCGTTAATACTAAGACTGGCATGACTCTAAGGAATCCTAGACACATTAAAAATAAAACTAGAAGCATGTACTGAGTCTGAGGTAAAGCTAGGCAGAATTTGAAACCTTAGGGATAGTGGCATGATATGACAAAAGCAAATAGATCAGTTGTAGGAAGTTAATAAAAGCAGGTGAGTGTTAGGCAGGCGAAGTCAGAAGAAGCTAGATAAGAGGGTAGTTTTAAGCTGAGAAGTGTGTCACAGGACAGCAGTGCTATAGATAGGGATATAGGGGAGTCAGTAGGTGGTTAAAGAAGGTGAAACAGCAGCCTAGGTAAGTCCTTAGTGTGCTTGAGGACAAGCAAAACCTTAAGTTTGGGGGTGTGTTAAGTCTCTGAAAGTGACTTATTTAGGACCCATTTAGCTTAAGAAGATGTACACTTTTAGGTGTTTTTGATAGCATTTAGCCTAAACATATGCTTAAATATGAGAATGAGAAGAAGGTAGCTAAATTAGGACTTTTGTACAATAGGAAAGAAAAGGGTTGAAAACCGAAGGAAAAGAATGAAAAAAGCTGCATTGCGACAGCATTGCGAAAACATTGCTGAAGCCGCAATTATTCAAGTGAAAACCGTAAGTTGACTGATCTGTTTCTGTTAATTTCCGTAATTTCAGGGATTCGTTCTTTCTCCTCCATCCATTCTGATATATGACGTTGAAGATTGATGGTTCTCCTTGGCCCAAACGCACCTGCAAACTACTATAAAAGGGGGTCAAAGTCGGAGGTTCAGTCATCATCCGAAAGCGTAGAGTCTTCTCGCAGTCCATCTTTTCGCCCTGTTTTCCTTTGCCGTCTGTTGGAGTGAGAGTCTCAGCTGTTGGAATCGATAATCTGATAGGAAGGAGAGGAGATTCTTCTTCTCTCTCGATTGGATTCATCCAAGCAAGGCTGACCTTTCATCCCCTTCATTCGAGGCGACTGCAACGAGGCTTTCATGCGTCATTTCCTGCTTTCTGTTTTCCTTTTCTAATTTCCAGCTTTGATCAGTTGTTGTTTCTAGCTTAATGTTCTATCTACTGCATTTCGTCGCTGTCTGTCTTTGAATTATTTCCTTTAAATTCCCTTTTGTTCGTTCAAACATTCAAAGTAATCAAATTACAAGTTTCCATTTCACAGTTTCCATCTTCTGCTGCTACGGTTTTGTCTTACTGTTTTGAGTATATTTCCCTTCTAAGCATGTCTGTTTTATCTTATACTTCTGTTCTCTATATATCCATGAGTAGCTAAGTCACTTAGGGGCATGCTAATGACAGAACTATAGGCTAAAAAACGTGAACCAAGCATGTAGGATAGCTATCGAAGCATTGATTGTATGTAAGCTTCATCCCACGGGCAATTTCGATTGGCCATCCATTTTGTCCAAAGAACTCCTAACCTCTGGAAGGAGTAAGAGTTGAGAGTCGTATAATCATGCTAGCCTTTCATGGTAACCAGGAAACGGCCTAGGAATAGGCGTTTCCCTAGTACAAACTAAACACTTCTGTTTTAACAAGATGCTTAAGACCTTACTTTGAGTCGAGTAAACTAAAGAATCTAATGCATGGAATCGGACGATACATGAGATAGAGTGAGTTTGATGCATAGAGAGTAGATCCAGTGCTTGAGAATCGTATAAAAATGCCTATAGGATAGTCATTAGTAGCCCTTAATTCACCCATTTACACACTTTCGCTGTTATTCAATTGCGTTAAAATTGCGGTGTCCGCAATTCTGCTAAGTTACCATTCTGTTTAGCTGTTTTCTTCTTCGTTTATTAATTCCATCTCTTGACTTTTGAGTCTAATTTCAACTTGCATTTGCTTATGTTGCATTCCTTTACACATTCAGCACAAATTAGATAATTAAAAACAAATTTTACCCCATCAAATCCACCCCTTCTTTCTTAACAAAAACACTTCGTGAATAGCTAAAATTAAGTCTCTGTGGAAAAAAACAAATGAAATATACTTACTACTTGCTGTGAGACCATGTATGCTTGCATGTTCTGAGTGCTCTATCTACCTTCTTGCTTATTTATCTTTAACACATTGAGCACGCAACAACTGTCCGTGGCTTCCTTCGCAGCTCTGGTGGAAAGTGACTTCCCACTGCGCAGCTAAATGGCACTCACGTTTTCACATGAGTTTACTATAGTTTGGGAAGGAAGCTTCCCCGAGCTCTTGCTCTCAATCTTACTAATAGACACCGCCATCTGTGTCAGCTGCTTGTTCAAATTCTGCAGCTCTACCTTGTGAGAATTAAGCTCTTCTCGAGCTTCTTTCTAAAACTGGCTGGTGCTAGTCACGATGGTCCTTACCATCTCTTCAAGTGAGCTGGAGGAGCTCGAGGCTTGAGCCTGGGTGGAAGAATTAGGCCTATCTTGGGACTGGCCTTGGAAGCGAGTTTGTCCTTCCCTATTCCCATAGCTGAAATTAGGATGGTCGCGCCAACCGGGGTTGTAAGTGTTTGCATATGGGTCGTACTTCCTTGGGTTGGAAGCATACCCCCCGATCGCATTGACCTCCGCATCCTCACGGTGTCCTCCAACAATTTTCTTTAACATGCTGCCTATCTCGGCCACCTGGGCCCTCATTTCAGTCATCTCGTGGCTCTAAGCCACGCTGTGCACTTGGCCTTGTCCCCGAATACCGAATTGCTGCGAGTTGGTGGCCATATTTGCTATCAACTGTTTGGCCTCAACTGGGGTCTTGTCAATCAGTGCCCCGCCACTCGCTGCATCGATCATCTGCCGGTCATGGGGCGTCATCCCCTCATAAAAGTACTGAATCAATAACTGATCGGCGATCTGATGATGTGGGAAGCTCGCGCACAGGCGCCCGAAGCGTTCCCAGTATTCGTGCAGGGACTCACCTACATCCTGGGTGATCCCATATATCCTCTTCCGCAGAGTGGTGGCTAAGGATGCGGGAAAGTATTTCTCCAAAAATACCCGCTTCATATCCTGCCACGTGGTGATGGATCCGGAGGGAAAATAGTACAGCCAATCCTTGGCCTTATCCTTGAGAGTAAAGGGAAATGCCCTCATATTCAGTTGCTCCTCCGTGACTCCTGCGGGCTTCATCCCCGCGCAGACGCAATGGAACTCCATCAGATGTTTGTTCGCGTTCTCTCCTGCGTTTCCATGGAAAGAAGGTAACTGGTGAATTAAACCAGATTTTAACTCGAAGTTACCTGCTACCACGGGGTAGTTAATGCACAAAGGCTGCAGGTTCAGGTCTGGCGCTGCCAGCTGCTTAAGCGTCCGTGGCGCATCACCCTGCGCCATCTCGTCAACCAAGAAGGGATTGCCTTCTTCTTCTTCAAACGGTCCTTGCCCCTCCCGGGCTTCTCTACGTAACCGCCGCTCCTCTCTGTCAATCTCAGGGATAAACTGCAAACTACCCTCAGAGGAACGGGTCATACACAAACAAAAATCTAAACATACAAATTACAAACAAGAAAAATTTTCAGTCAACCATCAATAAATCAAATTCAAACTTCAATCATAAATTCAAACAATTGCCTATTCCCCAGCAACGACGCCAATTTTGGTGGGCGGAATTTTGAATATCCGCTTAATCTCAAGCTGTCGAGGCTTGCCAAAATACGATTTATAATGCCTATGACCAAGGCTTTGCAGCCAGTGGCAACAGGGTCGATCCAAGGAATAGGAAGAATGAATTTACTAGTGAAATTGGGATTTAATTGATTAATTGGTAACGGGGGGTTTTATCATGCAAGAGAATTAATAAGAAAGCTAACGAAAGAAAGAAATAATATGAAGAGAATGTGTGCACGGTTTGGGAGTCTCGGGATCAATTGTTAGACAACATTCAGCTTATCATTTAATGCTAACGACATGGAATACAGTTTATTGAGCACGCGGACGACTACCAGAGAAGCCCCAAAGTAGCCGACTCCATGGATTTTAATTAGACCACACAGTTCTAATTACACGTTATCTAAACTCACATTAAGATGATCGGTCCTAAGATGAATTTAGACAGTCACTAGCTAACCGCGACGAACATTCGAGCGTGAATTCTAAATGCTAGTAGGTTGCCCGCAAACGCCGTATGAAACCAACAATTATCCTACCCGACCCGATACTTCGATTTAGTTCTATTTACCTGTGTTACTTAGTCGAGCAGTGAGAGGCACGGCATCGCTACTCTTTAACATACACAACATGCGAAACTACCCGAGTGTCAATCAACGTATTTTAGCATGAGTGTTGGATTAAGCAAGGTAAACAGATGCTAATAATCAGATTCCAATATGCAAAACTATACTCAGATTATCAAAGCATGAGTGTCTAACAAAATTCCCCTAAACAAATCCCAAACCGTCACCCTTACCTTAGCCGCTCATGGCGCGGTTCGTCAATCCCGCTCCAACCACGGCCATCGAAGGATCCGTCTAAATATTACAATGGAAAGTGGAGCTCACTCGCATGCCAACAAACGCGGAGCTCCACGGAAAATAGAGAGAAAATGGGGAAGAAGGAGACTAAAATCGCCGGAATCCGTTGAGAGATGAAGAAGATGAAGATATTCCAAAATGTGCAGAAAAATCGTCTTTTAGCTACTGCCTTCGTCGTAGCGTCGAGACGCTAGGCCAGCGTCTCGACGCTGTGCCCTAAGTAATCCGCGCGCGCGCTCGCGATGGCGTCGCGACGCAAGGCCAGCGTCGCGACGCTGCCCCGATAAAATTCCTGCGCGCGCCTCCTCCGGAGCGTCTCGACGCCAAGCAGGGTCTCGACGCCAGGGCAGCGTCGAGCTAGCGTCTCGACGCTATCACTCGACGCTTGCTCTCGGGTTTTTCCAGCGTCGAGCCAGCGTCTCGACGCTATAGCTCGACGCTAGCTCTCGGGTTTGGGGCTGAAGCTTTGCCTCTCCAAGGCTGTTTTGGCCCGTTTCTTCACGGAACAAGTTCCCCTCTTCCCGATGCATTCCCGGGGCGCTAAAACTCTACTTTAAGCACTCGAACATGCCCAACGGACGCACGAGCTCTTTGCCGCTTTTCTCCTACAAAAGAGATATATTTAATCAATTGAAAGCGGACTTTAGCTATAATTAGGACGTATTTAATAGCTCCAAAATGGAGTTATCAAACACCCCCAACTTAAACATTGCTAGTCCTCGAGCAAGCACTACAAAGATATTGACTCTAAGGACGCGTTTACACATATTCTAACTCAAGCCTCCATGCATATTAAAATTTAAACACGAGCATAATCATGGAAGCATTTTGTTCATGTATTAACTAGGACAAATCAAAAATTAACTCTTGCCCCCTCACGTGCGTGTGTGCTAAACAACCACTCCTAAACTCACGTAAACCCGGAAAACCTGCATGCAACGCACATCCCGTTTTCCCCCTACTTCTAGCATCTAAGAACAGCTACACTTGACTTACACGAGAGAGAGAAGTAAATTAAGAGACCTAATTATTTTCTCATTCTTTTTCTTTCTTTTCAAAAGTACTTTGTACTCTTTTATTTGGGTTCTTTGAACCAACTTTTTGTTTCTTTTTCTTTCCTACTCGAGCTGCCTAACACGTCAAACTTTGGCCAAAACTTCACGTTTTTAAGGACTGACGCTCACTTCTTTTAAGCGCTAATAAGAAGGAGGAGCGCCTCGAGAGGAATTTTCTACCAAACATGCTTTTCTATTTTTTTTAGATTAGGTTAAGCACATGCTTTCTCAATTAACTAACCACTAACTCTCATGCAACAAGCTACCTAAGGGTGCCTTTCGGGGTGACAACGAGAATTAGCTAAACATGCGATAAACAAAGCTTACGGAATCTAGGGAGAGGTTGCTAAGTGCGCGATAAGTGCAAGAGAGCAAAAGAAAATTTTTTAAAATTTTTGACATGAACCTAATAAACACAAAACTCATGCAAAAACTCGATTATGAACATGCTCAGATTTCCAACATGCATTTCCTAGGCTATCACAGTCAGAAAACGATAAACAGAGTCCCAAGCACTTCAATATCTTTGCAACACTTCTCAACAAACTACACATGCATATCCATCGGACTACTCCACCCCCAACTTCAAAATTTGGCATTGTCCTCAATGCCAACCAGTCAGATACAACGAAGTAAAAGGGAAGAAGAAATACACTTCCCTGACTCTTGGTGAAGCTGGCGAGGGCGAGGAAGCGGCACACGAACGCATCAGAGCCCAAAATTGTCTTCTCATCCTCGAGTCCTAAAAAAAACAGCAAGCTAATTAATACTAAATAATCTAAAAAGCAATAAAACAAAACTAAAGCATAAAAACAGTCCATCGCTCGGGTGCCTCCGAGAAGCGCAGAATTTTTAAAGTCGGTTGCTCGACTGTATTCTCTCAACAGACTCATCCATAGTCTGTAGGTGCGGGGGACGATCCAGACTTGTCCTTGGCCACACCTTTCCTGCCATCCACCTGAAAAAAGTTTTGCACTCTTCGTGCCTCGGGCACGTGAATATAAGAAGTGTTAGTGCAAAAACCAGCAGTATCATCAAACAAATTCAAATCAGAAATTTTTATAGAGACATGGGAACCATCCCTCAAGCGCGAGGGTAGATTCCCATTCTCAACATGCTCAACAACAGACACATTTCCAACAGTCACAGACGACTTTGATGCATTAATAATAAATTCATTCACCATTCCATCAAATTCTACAGATAAGGCACCCCTATCAACATCTATCTTGACCTTAGCGGTCTTCATAAATGGGCGGCCTAACAAAATAGAAGAGGAAACATGCGAAGAATTCTCATTCATATTCAGCACATAAAAATCGCATGGAAACAGTAAGTCCTTCACTTTGACTAAAATATCCTCAACCTTCCCTAAGGGATGCACATAAGATCGATCGGCTAGTTGGACAACTATATTGGACTCGATTAAAGTACACAATTCAAGTTCTTTAAAGACATCATAAGACATGACATTAATCGAGGCACCGAGATCTAACATGGCTTTTTCAATGAATTTAGTACCGATAGTGCATGGGATAGAAAACATACCAGGATCGATGCACTTCGGTGGAAGATTACCTTGGAAGATTGCGGAGACGGTTTCTTTCTTCGTCTCGTCACTTTTTCTCGACATTCTCTTACTCGTGCACCACTTCTTGAGAAACTTGGCGTATTTTGGCACTTGGCTTACGGCCTCAAGAAGTGGGATGTTGACCACCACCTTTTGGAAGGTTCGAAGGACCTCCGCATCCTCGGTCTCCAAAGTAGGCTTCACAAGCCGACTCGGGAACGGTGCTTGTTAATTCTCTGAAAGTGACTTATTTAGGACCCATTTAGCTTAAGAAGATGTACACTTCTAGGTGTTTTTGATAGCATTTAGCCTAAACCTATGCTTTAATATGAGAATTAGAAGAAGGTAGCTAATCTAGGACTTATGTACAATAGGTAGAAAAAGGGTTGAAAACCGAAGGAAAAGAATGAAAAAAGATGCATTGCGACAGCATTGCGAAAACATTGCTGAGGCCGCAATTATTCAAGTGAAAACCGTAAGTTGATTGATCTTTTTCCGTTAATTTCCGTAATTTCAGGGATTCATTCTTTCTCCTCCATCCATTCTGATATATGACGTTGAAGATTGATGGTTCTCCTTGGCCCAAACGCACCTGCAAACTACTATAAAAGGGGGCCAAAGTCGGAGGTTTGATCATCATTCGAAGCGCAGAAGTCTTCTCGCAGTCCATCATTTCTCTCTGTTTTCCTTTGCCGTCTGTTGGAGTGAGAGTCTCAGCTGTTGGAATCGATAATCTGATAGGAAGGAGAGAAGATTCTTCTTCTCTCTCGATTGGATTCATCCAAGCAAGGCTGACCTTTCATCCCCTTCATTCGAGGCGTCTACAACGAAGCTTTTCAGCACCCTTTTACTGTTTTCTGTCGTTCTTCTTCTTATTTCCAGTTTTGATCATTGTTGTTCTTAGCTTAGTGTTTTAGTTACTGCAGTTCGTTATTGTCTGTCTCTGAATTTCTGTTTCTACGTTTCCCTTTGTCGTTCAAACATTCATAGTAATCAAAGTACATTTCTGCATTTCACAGTTTCCACTTTCTGCTGCTACGGTTTTGTCTTGCTGTTCTAAGCACATTTCCTTTCTAAGCATGTCTGTTTTATCTTACATTTCCACTCTCTATATTTCCATGAGTAGCTAAGTCACTTAGGGGCATGCTAATGACAGAACTATAGGCTAAAAAACGTGCATCAAGTATGTAGGATAGCTCTCGAATCATTGATTGTATGTAAGCTTCATCCTACGGGCAATTTCGATTGGCCATCCATTTTGTCCAAAGAACTCCTAACCTCTGGAAGGAGTAAGAGTTCAGAGTCATATAATCATGCTAGCCTTTCATGGTAATCAGGAAACGGCCTAGGAATAGGCGTTTCCCTAGTACAAACTAAACACTCCTGTTTTAACAAGATGCTTAAGACCTTACTTTGAAGTCGAGTAAACTTAAGACTCTAATGCATGGAATCGGACGATACTTGAGATAGAGTGAGTTTGATGTATAGAGAGTTGATCCAAAGCTTGAGAATCGTAATAAAGTGCCTATAGGATAGTCATTAGTAGCCCTTAATTCACTCATTTACACACTTTCGCTGTTATTTAATTGCGGTAACATTGCGGTCCTCGCAATTCTGTTGTTTTATCATTCTGTTTAGCTGTTTTCTTCTTCGTTTATTAATTCCATCTCTTGTCTTTTGCGTCTAATTTCAACTTGCATTTGTTTATGTTATATTCCTTTACACATTCAGCAAAACTTAGATAATTAAAAACCAATTTTACCCCATCAAATCCACCCCATCTTTCTTAACAAATACACTTCGCGAATAGCTAAAAATGAGTCTCTGTGGAAAAAACGAATGAAATATACTTACTACTTGCTGTGAGACCATGTATGCTTGCATGTTCTAAGTGCTCTCTCTACCCTTTTGCATATTTATCTTTACACATTGAGCACGCAACAAGTTTTTGGCGCCGCTGCCGGGGACTTATTTGAAGTGAAAACGAAGTTTGTTAAGTTTGAAACATCAAGTTATTTTCCATTGAATTTGATCCATCTTCATTTCTTTTTCAGGTACCATTTAGGGTAGTTTATGAATGAGACTCCATCTAGTGATTTAGAGTTCAACTCTGAGCCCGAGAGATTATTTAAAGCTAGAAATAGAGCCAAGAAACGTCTCTTTAAACAAACCCTTTTACCTCCAATCATTGCGGGAACTACAATTCCTCCGCAATTACCTCAAGAAGAAATGGCTGGAGTAAATCAAAACCTGGTGCCTGTCACTCGCAATCCCATTGAAATAGCGAATGACAAGGATAGCGCCATCCTTTCATATTTAGTACCTATGCCTGGGGAGCTGAACCCCAGCATAATCCGTCCTGAAATCACTGCCAACTCCTTCGAGTTAAAACCAGTGATGTTCCAAATGTTGTCCACTGTGGGACAATTCTTTGGAATAGAAAATGAGGACCCCCATAACCACCTTAGGAATTTCCTAGGAGTTAGTGACACATTCCTAATCCCTGGAGTTTCCCAAGAAGCCCTGAGGTTATATCTTTTCCCTTACTCTTTAAGGGACAAAGCCAAAACATGGTTAAATTCCTTACCCTCAGGATCTGTCCTCAATTGGACAGATTTAGCAGAAAAATTCCTAGTCAAATATTTCCCACCAGATAGGAATTCAACCTTTCGTGATGATATCATAAAGTTCAAACAAGCTCCAAGTGAGTCCCTTCACGAAGCTTGGACAAGATTCAAAGACCTTCTCATTAAATGTCCACACCATGGCATTCCATGGTGTATCCAAATAGAAGTCTTCTTTAAAGGATGTAACCCCAGCACCAGACAAGTTCTAAATTCATCTGCTGGTGGTTCCATGTTGTCCAAGAGTTACAACGAAGCTTATGAGATCTTGGAGAAGATCTCAACATCTCATTGTAGGTGGTCAAACGATCCAGTAGAGCCAACTAGGGCTCAAGACAAGGATGCTCTAAGCGCCATGAGCACCCAAATAAACGCCCTGACCAACCTAGTAATGCAAATGGCTCAGGCCAATCTCCAAACCAGTGCCAATACCGCCACAGCCATGTCAATGGGCACCCAACCAAATCAAGGCGAGGCACCTATCTGTGGATTCTGTGGGGAAGGGCACCCATATGAATACTGCCCTGGGAATCCATCCTCAGTCTGCTATGTTGGAAGCCAGCAGCAGCCTAGGAATAACCCCTACTCCAACACCTATAACCCTGGTTGGAGAAACCACCCTAACCTGTCATGGGGTGGCCAACAAAGCACTAACCAAAATTCTAACCAACCAAGGCCGAGTGGAACACCTGGTTTCACTCCTCAACATAACCAGTCAATGTACCAAAAACCTTACAATCAACCTGTAGGATCTTCTGTAGAAAGCCTACTCAAGGAATACATAGCTAAGAATGATGCTACTCTTCAGAGCCAGCAAGCTACTCTTAGGAGCCTGGAAAACCAAATAGGCCAATTAGCCAATGAACTTAAAAATAGGCCCCAAGGTAGACTCCCTGCTGACACCGAGGTACCAAGGAGAGATGGCAAAGAGCAAGTTCAAGCAATTGAACTTAGGAGTGGAAGACCATTGGTGAGTAACACAAAAGACATACCAAAGAGAGTAGAGAACACTGAGTCTAGTGCTCCACTGGAGTCTCTGCCAAACCAAGGTCCACCACCAACTAGCACATCAGGAGTCAGGCTAGAACCAATTATTGAGGAGGTAGAAGAAATTCCAAGGCCTCCACCTATCCTAAAGCGCCCTGACATACCTGCATATGTGCCACCACCTCCATACCCTAGAAGGCTTAAGAAGAAGCAAGAACAGGAAGTTCATTTTAATAAATTCTTAGAAATACTTAAGCAAGTGCATGTTAACATTCCTTTTGTAGAAGTTTTACAGTCTATGCCTTCTTATGTAAAGTTTTTGAAGGACATCATTACTAACAAAAAAATAATTGGTGAGTTTGAAACAGTAAACCTCACCGAGGAGTGCAGTGCCATCCTCCAGAACAAGCTGCCCAAGAAGGAGAAGGATCCTGGTTCCTTCACCTTACCTGTAGAACTTGGAGGCAAGCACGTGGGCAGAGCGCTTTGTGACCTGGGCGCCAGCATAAATCTCATGCCCCTGTCCCTATTCCGCCAGTTGGGAATGGGAGAAGCACGTCCAACCACAGTCACTTTACAACTAGCAGACAGATCCATCGCATATCCGGAAGGTAAGATTGAGGATATTCTAGTTAAAGTTGACAAATTTATTTTCCTTGCAGATTTCATTGTCCTGGACTATGAGGCAGACAAGGAAGTCCCCATCCTGCTAGGTAGACCATTTCTAGCCACAGGTAGGGCACTTATAGACGTCCAAAAAGGTGAGCTTACTATGAGGGTTCATGATGAAGAGGTGAAGTTTAGTGTATATAAAGCTTTAAGGTATCCCTCTGATCTTGAATCCTGTGCTAGTATGGACGTTATTGATTCTTTAATGGAAGAACAATTAGAGCATGTATTATTAACCAAACATGCCAATGAATATGTAGGATTAGATGTAGCTGACTTAAATATATCTGACATAATGGATATGCCTGTAGATAACCCACAGCATGTATGTATGAATATAGATTTAACTGATAGAACTGTAAATCCTTTGAAGCCCTCCATTGAGCATCCACCTGTTTTAGAACTTAAACCACTACCCACTCACCTCAAATATGCATATTTAGGAAATAACGATACACTGCCTGTAATTATTTCTTCGAAACTAAGTGAACAGCATGAGGGTGAATTAATTTTACTGCTTAAGCAACATAGGAAGGCTATAGCATGGACTATTGCTGATATTCGAGGCATTAGCCCTTCTTATTGCATGCACAAAATTATACTAGAGGAAGAGCACACACCTAGGGTAGATCACCAGCGTAGGCTGAACCCCTCTATGAAAGAGGTAGTAAAAAAGGAAATAATAAAATGGTTAGATGCAGGAGTGATCTTCCCAATAGCTAGTAGCCAGTGGGTGAGCCCCATCCAATGTGTACCTAAAAAGGGAGGAATAACTGTGGTAGTCAATGAGAATAACGAACTGATTCCAACAAGGACTGTCACAGGGTGGAGAGTGTGTATGGATTACAGAAAATTAAATAAAGAGACTAAAAAAGACCATTTCCCTATACCGTTCATTGACCAGATGCTAGACAGAATAGCTGGTAGAGCCTACTATTGTTTCTTAGATGGCTATTCAGGCTATAATCAAATTACTATAGACCCTAAGGATCAAGAGAAGACCACCTTCACTTGCCCTTTTGGAACGTTTGCCTTCCGCAGAATGCCTTTTGGCTTATGCAATGCACCGGCAACTTTCCAAAGGTGCATGATGGCAATCTTCTCCGAGTTGGATGAGTCCATGATAGAAATATTCATGGATGACTTCTCAGTTTTTGGGGATTCATTTAAAACCTGTCTAGAAAACTTAGGACAAGTCCTGGCTAGGTGTGAGGAGACCAACCTAGTCCTAAATTGGGAAAAGTGCCATTTTATGGTAGATGAGGGGATTGTCTTAGGACACAGAGTGTCAAGGGCAGGTGTAGAAGTTGATCGGGCCAAGATAGAGATCATAGAGAAGTTGGTAGAGCCCCAGAATGTCAAAGCCATTAGAAGCTTCTTAGGGCATGCTGGTTTTTACAAAAGGTTCATCAAGGACTTTTCTAAGATAGCCAAGCCTCTGTGCGAGCTTCTAGAGCTAAATAGGCCATTTATCTTCTCTAAGGAATGTGTAGTAGCTTGGAAAACCCTTAAAGAGGCACAAGTCACAGCACCTATCATAGTCGGACCAAATTGGGATCTCCCATTTGAGATGCTATGTGATGCCAGTGACTATGCTGTAGGAGTCATGTTAGGACAGAAGATTGACAAGCTAACGCACCCTGTCTATTATGCTAGTAAGACCTTGAATGAGGCTCAATGTAATTATACAACTACTGAGAAAGAGATGCTTGCTGTAGTGTTTGCCTGCGAAAAATTTAGAAACTATATTGTAGGCACTAGGACAATTGTATACACTGACCATTCTGCCTTGAAATATCTTATGAGAAAGGCTGATGCCAAGCCTAGGTTGATTAGATGGGTGTTATTGCTGCAGGAATTTGATTTGGACATTCAGGACAAGAAAGGATGTGAAAACGTGGTGGCAGATCACCTGTCTCGATTGCAGCACAATTGCGAAAAAATTGCGGAGACCGCAATTTCTGATGCTTTTATTGATGAACATGTCTTTGCTTTGGCTCATCGTGATAACGATGAGGAACCTTGGTTTGCTGACATTGCTAACTTCCGTGCATCACAGGTATTACCAGTGTTCAAGGGAGGACAAGAGAAGAAGAGGTTCCTTCATGAAGCAAGGAAATTCATCTGGGATGACCCCACACTCTACAGAACCTGTGCTGATGGCTTACTAAGGAAATGTGTTTCAGCTGCTGAAGCGAAGTCTGTGCTGCAGCACTGTCACTCATCTCCTTATGGTGGACACTTTGGTGGTCAAAGAACAGCTGCGAAGGTATTTCAGAGTGGCTACTATTGGCCAACAATCTTCAAGGATGCCCACAACTATGCCCACAGCTGTGATGAGTGTCAAAGGACAGGTAACCTCAGTCGCAAGGATGAGATGCCCCTCACCTACATCTTAGAGTTGGAGCTCTTTGATGTGTGGGGCATTGACTTCATGGGACCATTCCCTCCATCATCAGGTAACCTCTACATATTAGTAGCAGTGGACTATGTGTCCAAGTGGGTAGAAGCCAAAGCATGTCCTAATAATGATGCTAAAACAGTCACTAACTTCTTGCATAGGCACATTTTCACTAGATTTGGGACTCCTCGTGCTATCATTAGTGATGAGGGGTCACATTTCATTAATAAGGCTATGGAGAAGGTATTGGCTAAATATAACATTAGACATAGAGTAGCCACTCCCTACCACCCACACTCAAATGGCCAAGCTGAAATTTCCAATAGGGAGATAAAGAACATCCTAGAAAAGGTAGTCAAACCTAATAGGAAAGACTGGTCCTTCAAGCTTGAGGATGCACTTTGGGCTTATAGGACAGCATATAAGACACCTCTAGGAATGTCCCCTTATAGGCTGGTATATGGCAAAACTTGTCACTTACCACTTGAGTTAGAAAACAAAGCATTTTGGGCCATGAAGGAGTTGAATTTTTGTGTAAAGGATGCGGGGACACTGAGGTCTTTGCAGCTACATGAACTTGATGAGCTTAGGCATATGGCCTATGAGAATGCCAAAATGTATAAAGAAAAGACCAAAATATGGCACGACAGTAGACTTAGGATCAAAGACTTTAGGAAAGGCCAACTTGTCCTATTATTTAACTCACGTTTAAAGATATTTCCAGGCAAACTAAAGTCCAGATGGTCGGGTCCATTTGTTATTACTAATGTCTTTGTTCATGGTGCGATAGAGATAAAAAACTTGCAGCAAGGACAGCCTTTTATGGTCAATGGTGCTAGATTGAAGCACTACTATGAGGAAGGAGATGTGAAGACTCTCTCGGCCTTCCTCTTGCGTGAAGCATGAAGTTAAAAACGAGAGAGAACGAGTGGTTACTGTGCTCGTTTAGTCAAGGCCAATGCCTTAGTTTATTTTTTCTGTTTTTCCGATTATCGTTTGTATGTTTTGTGGTGTGATTTTAATTGCGTATTTAATGTTTGTTTTATTTGTTTTTGCAGGGATTCGAAAGAGGGGATCAAGGTGAGTAAATCCAGCTTTTAAAATAAAAAAACGATCGAGCCAAATAAAAGATACGGACGAGCGAAGTTTGAGATTTTGATGAAAAAATATCCCTGGAATTGCGCTGGAATTGCTGGATTCGCAAAAAAGAGCCGTTGGGATTTTTCCGTTGCCTTTATATCCGTTGGAAAGCGCTCGATCGATACGATTCTCTCATTCTCTGATTTCCAAGAACTCTGCGATTCTCTTCATCTTTGATTCTACTCTCAAGATCTCCAAGATTCGACAATGGTGTCCACACGGGCTGAAAGATCCGCAGCCAAGAAGAAGGCTGATGACGCAGCTGAAGCGGCTGCGAGGGAAGCATTGCTCACCCTTGCAGATGATGGTGCCGTTCGCACCGGACCTCTTCCTAAGCTTCCTATCCGTAGGAAGAAGTGGAGGGTTGTCACTGAAATCCCTGCTGGACCATCTGAGCCAGTGGGCACGCCTAAGAAACGCCGGTGGAGTGTCGAGATGGCCGCCGAACCAAGCACAGCAAAGACTCCCTCTGTCGAGAGTCAAGAAACTGATCGTGCATCCCACGAGTCAGCCAAAGAAGGTTCGTCGCCATCCGCATCACCTGCGCACAGCCCTTCACCATCTGAACCAGTGCCAAGCGCAGAGTCGTCACCGCCTGCACAGAGCCCCGAGTTGTCTCCAGCACCTCAGAGTTCTGACCCGACACCTGCAGCAGCGCAGAGTCCTGAACTGCCGTCTTCGCCACTGAGTTCTGCGCAGACACCATCAGCAGAGCTCAATCCCACGCCATTGCACAATTCTCCACGGCCTGATCCTGAATTCCCATATGGGGATTATCAAGAGTCCACGCAGGGCAGTGGCGATGCTGGGGAAGACGAAGTCTTTTCTCCCATGAGGGAAGACAGCCCTGATGTTCCTGCACAGCAGGATGATTCCATGGAGGAGACGTTGGGGGCATGCCTCCAGCAGATCAACATTAAGAAGAAGAAGAAGGCCAAGATTGTCAAGGCCAAGAAATCAAAGAAGCTGAAGAAGAAGAAGGCCAAGAGAGTGCCTTCAGCAGACAAAGAAAGCACGGAGCCATCACTCAAAAGGCTCAAGGTTGAGGCTGCCGAGTCAGCCAAGCCAGCAGATAAGGGGAAGGCCAAGCTCTACCCTGAAGACGAACCTCAGTCAGTGAGGTATGTCTCATCTGATGCTGAATCCAGGGGTGCTGAGTTAAGGAAGAGGGAGTTGCTGCACGAGAAAGGCTTCCTCGACCGACCTGCTGACCTGCCGCAGTTCTTGCGCGCAGGGGTGATCAACCACGGCTGGGAGGAATTCTGCAGACCGCCTAATCCAGCATACACGAGCATGGTGTATGAGTTCTACGCCAATGTGCTCAGCCCTGAGGATGGCCTGTCTGTGGTCAGAGGGGTAGAAGTAGATTTCTCAGCCAAGGCCATCAACGAAGCCTTTGGTCTCAAGGGCCAAACACATACAGATTATGCACGGATCGTTGACGGGCCTACTGAGGCAGTGCTGGAAGAGGCCATTCGGACTATTGGCCAGCCTGAAGCTTCTTGGACCGTGTCACGCAATGGGAGGCACACTCTCATGAGTGCCAACCTCACGGCTAAGGCAGCTGTTTGGTTTTCGTTCGTGCGAAGGAGATTGTCCCCGGTGACTCACGAGACTACAATAAACCAGAGCCGATCGCTGCTAGTGTATGCAATCATGAGAGGTCTCACGATCAACGTGGGAGAAGTCATCATTGCGGCCATTGCTGAATGCGCCAAGAAAGGTAAGGGACCACTGTTTTTCCCTAACACCATAACCAAGCTATGTTTGCTTGCAGGAGTCCCTACCGAGCGCCTGGAGAAGCAGATGGCCTACACGGGCCACTTGGAGCTGCCTGCTAACCTGAGGCTGAGAAGAAAGGGGAATATGGAGTTTGAACTGGATAGGCTGGCTGCTGAACAGTCTCTATCCATGGCCTGCTTAATGGATATGCAGAGAAGAATGGCTCAATGGGCCACTTATGCGCAGGCGAGGGACAAGGAAGTTGCAGACCAGCTGGGGTGCCTCTTCCCTGAGTTCCCTACCAATCTTCTCACTCCATGGGTGCCCCCAAGACCACGGCAACCAGATGAGGATGACGAGAATTGAGTGCTGGTTTGAAGTGCACTAAAGGGAGTATTGCTGTTCCCTTAGGACAAAAAAACAATTTTTCTGCTTTCTGTTAGGACCATGCTGTTTTTGGTTCAATTTTGATCTGTTTTAGATGTTTAGTTTTATGTTTTTCCTGTTGCTTAGTATAGTTTGATGTTAGCTGACTAGGTAGGATAGTTTAGTTTTTTTTTAGGAAGCTTGAGTGACTGGAAAAAGCATGCTTAGGGGCCTTAATCAATGTTATATCTGCCCTGATCTAATTGCGAAATAATTGCGGTACCCGCAATTTTCATGACTAAAAGCATGTTTTGGACTGTCTGTTTAGCTAGGCTGTGATCTGTTTAAATTCTATCTTTTCCTGCTAACATGACCGCCTTATATAGCTTATCTAAATGCATGCTGGATGAGTGTCATAGGACACCCTTTGATAGTTTAAATCGACCTCTAAAAAGCTCAGCATGCACAGCTTTAAGCCCTTAACTGTCTGTTTTTTGTTAATTTTCTACTACTGTGATATTTTCTTTTCCATGTTCTGTCTATGCCTAGGGCTTTAGATTCTCTTTGTTTTATCTTAGACTAGATGCTTCTAGGATAGTTTGGGGGTGTGCCACCTCAGACACTCATTGGGGACAATGAGTAGTTGAAGTTTGGGGGAGGCCACCCTAGGCCTAGGAACATTCCTCTCTCCCTTAGAAACATCAGCATTCTTCTTCTCCCTTACAAAAAAATGATGAACTGAAAAACAAAATGAAAAATAGAATAAAAAAGGGGGTTTCTCTTAGGTTGCTAAGTAATCAGTGCCAAGTGTGTGACCCACAAGTGGCATTGCATCAAAAGGCAACCGAAGGAGAGGTCCCACCTAAGTAAGAAAAAAAAAAGAAGGGAAAAGAGTAGGGAAGAAGAATGTAGACCTAGGAGTTATAACTTTGTGGCTTAGGTGTCCTATTTAAAAAGAACTCTGATCCTCAATTAGCTAAACACAAAGTTGTAACTTGTAGGGTTGTTTAGGGAGATGAATGTCTATCCAATGTAGTGATGCCAGGGTTTAGGTTGTTCTCTAAAAGTACCACTGTCACTGTTAATACTAAAACTGGCATGACTCTAAGGAATCCTAGACACATTAAAAATAAGCTAGAAGCATGTACTGAGTCTGAAGTAAAGCTAGGCAGAATTTGAAACCTTAGGGATAGTGGCATGATATGACAAAAGCAAATAGATTAGTTGTAGGAAGTTAACAAAAGCAGGTGAGTGTTAGGCAGGCGAAGTCAGAAGAAACTAGATAAGAGGGTAGTTTTAAAACTAAGAAGTGTGTCACAGGACAGCAGTGCTATAGATAGGGATATAGGGGAGTCAGTAGGTGGTTAAAGAAGGAGAAACAGCAGCCTAGGAAAGTCCTTAGTATGCTTGAGGACAAGCAAAGCCTTAAGCCTTAAGTCCCGTTTTCCCCCTACTTCTAGCATCTAAGAACAGCTACACTTGACTTACACGAGAGAGAGAAGTAAATTAAGAGACCTAATTATTTTCTCATTCTTTTTCTTTCTTTTCAAAAGTACTTTGTACTCTTTTATTTGGGTTCTTTGAACCAACTTTTTGTTTCTTTTTCTTTCCTACTCGAGCTGCCTAACACGTCAAACTTTGGCCAAAACTTCACGTTTTTAAGGACTGACGCTCACTTCTTTTAAGCGCTAATAAGAAGGAGGAGCGCCTCGAGAGGAATTTTCTACCAAACATGCTTTTCTATTTTTTTTAGATTAGGTTAAGCACATGCTTTCTCAATTAACTAACCACTAACTCTCATGCAACAAGCTACCTAAGGGTGCCTTTCGGGGTGACAACGAGAATTAGCTAAACATGCGATAAACAAAGCTTACGGAATCTAGGGAGAGGTTGCTAAGTGCGCGATAAGTGCAAGAGAGCAAAAGAAAATTTTTTAAAATTTTTGACATGAACCTAATAAACACAAAACTCATGCAAAAACTCGATTATGAACATGCTCAGATTTCCAACATGCATTTCCTAGGCTATCACAGTCAGAAAACGATAAACAGAGTCCCAAGCACTTCAATATCTTTGCAACACTTCTCAACAAACTACACATGCATATCCATCGGACTACTCCACCCCCAACTTCAAAATTTGGCATTGTCCTCAATGCCAACCAGTCAGATACAACGAAGTAAAAGGGAAGAAGAAATACACTTCCCTGACTCTTGGTGAAGCTGGCGAGGGCGAGGAAGCGGCACACGAACGCATCAGAGCCCAAAATTGTCTTCTCATCCTCGAGTCCTAAAAAAAACAGCAAGCTAATTAATACTAAATAATCTAAAAAGCAATAAAACAAAACTAAAGCATAAAAACAGTCCATCGCTCGGGTGCCTCCGAGAAGCGCAGAATTTTTAAAGTCGGTTGCTCGACTGTATTCTCTCAACAGACTCATCCATAGTCTGTAGGTGCGGGGGACGATCCAGACTTGTCCTTGGCCACACCTTTCCTGCCATCCACCTGAAAAAAGTTTTGCACTCTTCGTGCCTCGGGCACGTGAATATAAGAAGTGTTAGTGCAAAAACCAGCAGTATCATCAAACAAATTCAAATCAGAAATTTTTATAGAGACATGGGAACCATCCCTCAAGCGCGAGGGTAGATTCCCATTCTCAACATGCTCAACAACAGACACATTTCCAACAGTCACAGACGACTTTGATGCATTAATAATAAATTCATTCACCATTCCATCAAATTCTACAGATAAGGCACCCCTATCAACATCTATCTTGACCTTAGCGGTCTTCATAAATGGGCGGCCTAACAAAATAGAAGAGGAAACATGCGAAGAATTCTCATTCATATTCAGCACATAAAAATCGCATGGAAACAGTAAGTCCTTCACTTTGACTAAAATATCCTCAACCTTCCCTAAGGGATGCACATAAGATCGATCGGCTAGTTGGACAACTATATTGGACTCGATTAAAGTACACAATTCAAGTTCTTTAAAGACATCATAAGACATGACATTAATCGAGGCACCGAGATCTAACATGGCTTTTTCAATGAATTTAGTACCGATAGTGCATGGGATAGAAAACATACCAGGATCGATGCACTTCGGTGGAAGATTACCTTGGAAGATTGCGGAGACGGTTTCTTTCTTCGTCTCGTCACTTTTTCTCGACATTCTCTTACTCGTGCACCACTTCTTGAGAAACTTGGCGTATTTTGGCACTTGGCTTACGGCCTCAAGAAGTGGGATGTTGACCACCACCTTTTGGAAGGTTCGAAGGACCTCCGCATCCTCGGTCTCCAAAGTAGGCTTCACAAGCCGACTCGGGAACGGTGCTTGTTAAGTCTCTGAAAGTGACTTATTTAGGACCCATTTAGCTTAAGAAGATGTACACTTCTAGGTGTTTTTGATAGCATTTAGCCTAAACCTATGCTTTAATATGAGAATTAGAAGAAGGTAGCTAATCTAGGACTTATGTACAATAGGTAGAAAAAGGGTTGAAAACCGAAGGAAAAGAATGAAAAAAGATGCATTGCGACAGCATTGCGAAAACATTGCTGAGGCCGCAATTATTCAAGTGAAAACCGTAAGTTGATTGATCTTTTTCCGTTAATTTCCGTAATTTCAGGGATTCATTCTTTCTCCTCCATCCATTCTGATATATGACGTTGAAGATTGATGGTTCTCCTTGGCCCAAACGCACCTGCAAACTACTATAAAAGGGGGCCAAAGTCGGAGGTTTGATCATCATTCGAAGCGCAGAAGTCTTCTCGCAGTCCATCATTTCTCTCTGTTTTCCTTTGCCGTCTGTTGGAGTGAGAGTCTCAGCTGTTGGAATCGATAATCTGATAGGAAGGAGAGAAGATTCTTCTTCTCTCTCGATTGGATTCATCCAAGCAAGGCTGACCTTTCATCCCCTTCATTCGAGGCGTCTGCAACGAAGCTTTTCAGCACCCTTTTACTGTTTTCTGTCGTTCTTCTTCTTATTTCCAGTTTTGATCATTGTTGTTCTTAGCTTAGTGTTTTAGTTACTGCAGTTCGTTATTGTCTGTCTCTGAATTTCTGTTTCTACGTTTCCCTTTGTCGTTCAAACATTCATAGTAATCAAAGTACATTTCTGCATTTCACAGTTTCCACTTTCTGCTGCTACGGTTTTGTCTTGCTGTTCTAAGCACATTTCCCTTCTAAGCATGTCTGTTTTATCTTACATTTCCACTCTCTATATTTCCATGAGTAGCTAAGTCACTTAGGGGCATGCTAATGACAGAACTATAGGCTAAAAAACGTGCATCAAGTATGTAGGATAGCTCTCGAATCATTGATTGTATGTAAGCTTCATCCTACGGGCAATTTCGATTGGCCATCCATTTTGTCCAAAGAACTCCTAACCTCTGGAAGGAGTAAGAGTTCAGAGTCATATAATCATGCTAGCCTTTCATGGTAATCAGGAAACGGCCTAGGAATAGGCGTTTCCCTAGTACAAACTAAACACTCCTGTTTTAACAAGATGCTTAAGACCTTACTTTGAAGTCGAGTAAACTTAAGACTCTAATGCATGGAATCGGACGATACTTGAGATAGAGTGAGTTTGATGTATAGAGAGTTGATCCAAAGCTTGAGAATCGTAATAAAGTGCCTATAGGATAGTCATTAGTAGCCCTTAATTCACTCATTTACACACTTTCGCTGTTATTTAATTGCGGTAACATTGCGGTCCTCGCAATTCTGTTGTTTTATCATTCTGTTTAGCTGTTTTCTTCTTCGTTTATTAATTCCATCTCTTGTCTTTTGCGTCTAATTTCAACTTGCATTTGTTTATGTTATATTCCTTTACACATTCAGCAAAACTTAGATAATTAAAAACCAATTTTACCCCATCAAATCCACCCCATCTTTCTTAACAAATACACTTCGCGAATAGCTAAAAATGAGTCTCTGTGGAAAAAACGAATGAAATATACTTACTACTTGCTGTGAGACCATGTATGCTTGCATGTTCTAAGTGCTCTCTCTACCCTTTTGCATATTTATCTTTACACATTGAGCACGCAACAGTGCTCTGGTAACATCCTCAGGTACACTGACCTTCTCATCTTTTCTCACATTCTGAATCTCAGGAGCAGTCGGGGCGGACTTGTGCAGGCTGTCCGTGGCTTCCTTCGCAGCTCTGGTGGAAAGTGACTTCCCACTGCGCAGCTGAATGGCACTCACGTTTTCACATGAGTTTACTATAGTTTGGGAAGGAAGCTTCCCCGAGCTCTTGCTCTCAATCTTACTAATAGACACCGCCATCTGTGTCAGCTGCTTGTTCAAATTCTGCAGCTCTGCCTTGTGAGAATTAAGCTCTTCTCGAGCTTCTTTCTGAAACTGGCTGGTGCTAGTCACGATGGTCCTTACCATCTCTTCAAGTGAGCTGGAGGAGCTCGAGGCTTGAGCCTGGGTGGAAGAATTAGGCCTATCTTGGGACTGGCCTTGGAAGCGAGTTTGTCCTTCCCTATTCCCATAGCTGAAATTAGGATGGTCGCGCCAACCGGGGTTGTAAGTGTTTGCATATGGGTCGTACTTCCTTGGGTTGGAAGCATACCCCCCGATCGCATTGACCTCCGCATCCTCACGGTGTCCTCCAACGATTTTCTTTAACATGCTGCCTATCTCGGCCACCTGGGCCCTCATTTCAGTCATCTCGTGGCTCTGAGCCACGCTGTGCACTTGGCCTTGTCCCCGAATACCGAATTGCTGCGAGTTGGTGGCCATATTTGCTATCAACTGTTTGGCCTCAACTGGGGTCTTGTCAATCAGTGCCCCGCCACTCGCTGCATCGATCATCTGCCGGTCATGGGGCGTCATCCCCTCATAAAAGTACTGAATCAATAACTGATCGGCGATCTGATGATGTGGGAAGCTCGCGCACAGACGCCCGAAGCGTTCCCAGTATTCGTGCAGGGACTCACCGACATCCTGGGTGATCCCATATATCCTCTTCCGCAGAGTGGTGGCTAAGGATGCGGGGAAGTATTTCTCCAAGAAAACCCGCTTCATATCCTGCCACGTGGTGATGGATCCGGAGGGCAAATAGTACAGCCAATCCTTGGCCTTATCCTTGAGCGTAAAGGGAAATGCCCTCATATTCAGTTGCTCCTCCGTGACTCCTGCGGGCTTCATCCCCGCGCAGACGCAATGGAACTCCATCAGATGTTTGTTCGCGTCCTCTCCTGCGTTTCCATGGAAATAAGGTAACTGGTGAATTAAACCAGATTTTAACTCGAAGTTACCTGCTACCACGGGGTAGTTAATGCACAAAGGCTGCAGGTTCAGGTCTAGCGCTGCCAGCTGCTTAAGCGTCCGTGGCGCATCACCCTGCGCCATCTCGTCAACCAAGAAGAGATTGCCTTCTTCTTCTTCAAACGGTCCTTGCCCCTCCCGGGCTTCTCTACGTAACCGCCGCTCCTCTCTGTCAATCTCAGAGATAAACTGCAAACTACCCTCAGAGGAACGGGTCATACACAAACAAAAATCTAAACATACAAATTACAAACAAGAAAATTTTTTCAGTCAACCATCAATAAATCAAATTCAAACTTCAATCATAAATTCAAACAATTGCCTATTCCCCGGCAACGACGCCAATTTTGGTGGGCGGAATTTTGAATATCCGCGTAATCTCAAGCTGTCGAGGCTTGCCAAAATACGATTTATAATGCCTATGACCAAGGCTTTGCAGCCAGTGGCAACAGGGTCGATCCAAGGAATAGGAAGAATGAATTTACTAGTGAAATTGGGATTTAATTGATTAATTGGTAACGGGGGGTTTTATCATGCAAGAGAATTAATAAGAAAGCTAACGAAAGAAAGAAATAATATGAAGAGAATGTGTGCACGGTTTGGGAGTCTCGGGATCAATTGTTAGACAACATTCAGCTTATCATTTAATGCTAACGACATGGAATACAGTTTATTGAGCACGCGGACGACTACCAGAGAAGCCCCAAAGTAGCCGACTCCATGGATTTTAATTAGACCACACAGTTCTAATTACACGTTATCTAAACTCACATTAAGATGATCGGTCCTAAGATGAATTTAGACAGTCACTAGCTAACCGCGACAAACATTCGAGCGTGAATTCTAAATGCTAGTAGGTTGCCCGCAAACGCCGTATGCAACCAACAATTATCCTACCCGACCCGATACTTCGATTTAGTTCTATTTACCTGTGTTACTTAGTCGAGCAGTGAGAGGCACGACATCGCTACTCTTTAACATACACAACATGCGAAACTACCCGAGTGTCAATAACCGTATTTTAGCATGAGTGTTGGATTAAGCAAGGTAAACAGATGCTAATAATCAGATTCCAATATGCAAAACTATACTCAGATTATCAAAGCATGAGTGTCTAACAAAATTCCCCTAAACAAATCCCAAACCGTCACCCTTACCTTAGCCGCTCATGGCGCGGTTCGTCAATCCCGCTCCAACCACGGCCATGGAAGGATCCGTCTAAATATTACAATGGAAAGTGGAGCTCACTCGCATGCCAACAATGGCGGAGCTCCACGGAAAATAGAGAGAAAATGGGGAAGAAGGAGACTAAAATCGCCGGAATCCGTTGAGAGATGAAGAAGATGAAGATATTGCAAAATGTGCAGAAAAATCGTCTTTTAGCTACTGCCTTCGTCGTAGCGTCGAGACGCTAGGCCAGCGTCTCGACGCTGTGCCCTAAGTAATCCGCGCGCGCGCTCGCGATGGCGTCGCGACGCTGCCCCGATAAAATTCCTGCGCGCGCCTCCTCCGGAGCGTCTCGACGCCAAGCAGGGTCTCGACGCCAGGGCAGCGTCGAGCTAGCGTCTCGACGCTATCACTCGACGCTTGCTCTCGGGTTTTTCCAGCGTTGAGCCAGCGTCTCGACGCTATAGCTCGACGCTGGCTCTCGGGTTTGGGGCTGAAGCTTTGCCTCTCCAAGGCTGTTTTGGCCCGTTTCTTCACGAAACAAGTTCCCCTCTTCCCAATGCATTCCCGGGGTGCTAAAACTCTACTTTAAGCACTCGAACATGCCCAACGGACGCACGAGCTCTTTGCCGCTTTTCTCCTGCAAAAGAGATATATTTAATCAATTGAAAGCGGACTTTAGCTATAATTAGGACGTATTTAATAGCTCCAAAATGGAGTTATCAAACAGCCCCAACTTAAACATTGCTAGTCCTCGAGCAAGCACTACAAAGATATTGACTCTAAGGACGCGTTTACACATATTCTAACTCAAGCCTCCATGCATATTAAAATTTAAACACGAGCATAATCATGGAAGCATTTTGTTCATGTATTAACTAGGACAAATCAAAAATTAACTCTTGCCCCCTAACGTGCGTGTGTGCTAAACAACCACTCCTAAACTCACGTAAACCCGAAAAACCTGCATGCAACGCACATCCCGTTTTCCCCCTACTTCTAGCGTTTAAGAACAGCTACACTTGACTTACACGAGAGAGAGAAGTAAATTAAGAGACCTAATTATTTTCTCATTCTTTTTCTTTCTTTTCAAAAGTACTTTGTACTCTTTTATTTGGGTTCTTTGAACCAACTTTTTGTTTCTTTTTCTTTCCTACTCGAGCTGCCTAACACGTCAAACTTTGGCCAAAACTTCACGTTTTTAAGGACTGACGCTCACTTCTTTTAAGCGCTAATAAGAAGGAGGAGCGCCTCGAGAGGAATTTTCTACCAAACATGCTTTTCTATTTTTTTTAGATTAGGTTAAGCACATGCTTTCTCAATTAACTAACCACTAACTCTCATGCAACAAGCTACCTAAGGGTGCCTTTCGGGGTGACAACGAGAATTAGCTAAACATGCGATAAACAAAGCTTACGGAATCTAGGGAGAGGTTGCTAAGTGCGCGATAAGTGCAAGGGAGCAACAGAAAAAATTTTAAAATTTTTGACATGAACCTAATAAACACAAAACTCATGCAAAAACTCGATTATGAACATGCTCAGATTTCCAACATGCATTTCCTAGGCTATCACAGTCAGAAAACGATAAACAGAGTCCCAAGCACTTCAATATCTTTGCAACACTTCTCAACAAACTACACATGCATATCCATCGGACTACTCCACCCCCAACTTCAAAATTTGGCATTGTCCTCAATGCCAACCAGTCAGATACAACGAAGTAAAAGGGAAGAAGAAATACACTTCCCTGACTCTTGGTGAAGCTGGCGAGGGCGAGGAAGCGACACACGAACGCATCAGAGCCCAAAATTGTCTTCTCATCCTCGAGTCCTAAAAAAAACAGCAAGCTAATTAATACTAAATAATCTAAAAAGCAATAAAACTAAACTAAAGCATAAAAACAGTCCATCGCTCGGGTGCCTCCGAGAAGCGCAAAATTTTTAAAGTCGGTTGCTCGACTGTATTCTCTCAACAGACTCATCCATAGTCTGTAGGTGCGGGGGACGATCCAGACTTGTCCTTGGTCACACCTTTCCTGCCATCCACCTGAAAAAAGTTTTGCACTCTTCGTGCCTCGGGCACGTGAATATAAGAAGTGTTAGTGCAAAAACCAGCAGTATCATCAAACAAGACATGTGCTGGCGGCTTGCTAAGGAAGTGTGTTTCAGCTGCTAAGGCGAAGTCTGTGCTGCAGCACTGCCACACAGCTCCTTATGGTGGACACTTTGGTGGCCAAAGAACAGCTGCAAAGGTATTTCAGAGTGGCTACTATTGGCCAACGATCTTCAAGGATGCACACAACTATGCACACAGCTGTGATGAATGCCAAAGGACAGGTAACCTTAGTCGCAAGGATGAAATGCCTCTCACTTACATCTTAGAGTTGGAGCTCTTTGATGTGTGGGGCATTGACTTCATGGGACCATTTCCCCCATCATCAGGTAACCTTTACATATTAGTGGCAGTAGACTATGTATCCAAGTGGGTAGAGGCCATAGCATGTCCCAATAATGATGCCAAAACAGTCATAAAATTCTTGCATAGGCACATTTTTACTAGGTTTGGAACACCACGTGCCATCATTAGCGATGAAGGGACACATTTCATTAATAAAGCTATGAAGAGAGTGTTGGCTAAGTATAACATTAGACATAGAGTAGCCACTCCCTATCACCCACACTCGAATGGTCAGGCTGAAATTTCTAATAGGGAGATTAAGAACATCCTAGAAAAAGTGGTCAAACCTAATAGAAATGACTGGTCATTTAAACTCGAGGATGCACTTTGGGCGTATAGAACTGCATATAAGACACCCCTAGGTATGTCTCCTTACAGACTTGTGTATGGTAAAGCTTGTCATCTTCCATTTGAGTTAGAAATTAAGGCATTTTGGGCACTAAAAGAGTTGAATTATTGCGTGACCGATGCGGGAACGTTGCGGTCTTTGCAATTACATGAGCTTGATGAGCTTAGGCATATGTCTTATGAAAATGCCAAAATGTATAAGGAAAAGACCAAGATTTGGCACGACAGTAGACTTAGGATTAAGGACTTTAAGAAAGGCCAACTTGTCTTATTGTTTAACTCACGATTGAAATTATTTCCAGGCAAACTTAAGTCTAGATGGTCAGGTCCTTTTGTAATTACTAATGTGTTTGTTCATGGTGCCATTGAGATAAAGAACCTGCAGCAAGTACGACCATTCATGGTTAATGGTGCAAGATTGAAGCACTACTATGAGGAAGGAGATGTGAAGACTCTCTCGGCCTTCCTCTTGACTGAAGCGTGAAATTAAGAACGAGAGAGGACGAGTGATTGCTGTGCTCGTCAATATGAGGCTCATGCCTTAGTTTATTTTTTCCATTTTTTCGGTTATCATTGGTGTATATGTTTGTATGATTTTAATTACGAATTTGATGTTGATTTTATTTCTTTTTGTAGGGAATCAATAGAGGGAATCAAGGAGATTAAATCCAGCTTAAAAAATCAAGAAGATATTGGGCCAAATAAAAGATACGATGGAGCAAAGATTGACATTTAAATGAAAAAAAATCTCCAACGGTCACTAGAATTGCGCTGGATTTGCAGAATCCGCAAAAATATAGCCGTTGGGATTTTTCCGTTTTCTTTATATCCGTTGAGACGCGCGTTGATCTATACGATTTCCCAAGTATCTGAACTCCAAGAAATCTTCGTTTCTCTTCATCTGTGATTCTTCTCTCCAAACCTCCACGATTCAACAATGGTGCTCACGAGGGCTGAAAGATCTGCGGCCAAGAAGAAGGCTGACGACGCTGAAACGGCTGCGAGGGAAGCAATTCTGGCTCTTGCAGAGGCTGATGCTGCGCGAACTGAGAGACTCCCTAAACTACCTGTCCGCAAGAAGAAGTGGAAGGTAGTTACGGAGATACCTGCTGGACCCTCTGAACCAGCAGGCACACCCAAGAAGCGCAGATGGAGTATGGCTGTGGCCGAAGAAGATATCAAGAAAAAGACTCCCTCTGTGGAGAGTCAAGAACGAGGCCAGCCATCCCACGAGACAGCCGAGCGCAGCCCTTCACCATCTCCACCAGTTCAAAGCCCTGAGCTCTCCTCATCGCCACCAGCGCAGAGCCCTGACCTGCCTTCATCACCGCAGAGTTCTGCACAGACCCCTACAGCAGCGCAAAGCACCACTCCTTCGCACACTTCTCCACGGCCTGACCCTGAATTCCCATATGGGGAGTATCAAGAATCGACGCAGGGTAGTGGGGAAGGTGAGGAAGAAGAAGTCTTCTCTCCTATGAGGGAAGCCAGACCTGAGAGTCTTGCGCAGAAGGATGACTCGATGGACGAGACACTGGGGGCTTGCCTCCAGCAGATCACCACCAAGGCAAAACTGAAGAAGAAGAAGGCTGCCAAGATTATTAAGGCCAAGCGGTCCAAGAAGTCCAAGAAGAAGAAGGCCAAAAGGGCGCCTTCATCAGAGAAAGAGAGCGCTGAGCCGTCGCTCAAGAAGCTCAAGATTGAGGCTGCGGAGTCAGCCAAACCAAAGGACAAAGGGAAGGCCAAGCTTTACCCTGAAGATGAGCCTCAATCAGTGAGGTACGTGTCCTCTGACGCTGAGTCCAGAGGCGTTGAGCTGAGGAAGAGGGAGTTGCTGCACGAGAAGGGCTTCCTCGACAGACCTGCTGACCTGCCGCAGTTCTTGCGCGCAGGAATTACAAATCATGGATGGGAGGAGTTGTGCAGACCACCCAATCCAGCTTACACAAGCATGGTGTATGACTTTTACGCCAATGTGCTTAATCCTGAGGATGGCCTGTCTGTGGTCAGAGGGGTGGAAGTAGACTTCTCAGCAAAGGCGATCAACGAGGCCTATGGCCTCAAAGGCAAAAAACATACGGACTACGCAAGGATTGTTGATGAGCCTACTGATGCTGTCCTGGAAGAGGCCATTCGGACCATTGGCCAGCCTGAAGCATCCTGGACCGTGTCACGCAATGGGAGGCACACTCTCATGAGTGCCAACCTCACAGCTAAGGCGGCTGTTTGGTTTTCTTTCGTGAGAAGGAAACTATCCCAGTGACTCATGAGACCACCATCAACCAGAGCAGATCGCTGCTGGTCTATGCAATCATGCGAGGTCTCACGATCAACGTGGGTGAAGTCATGTCAGCCGCCATTGCTGACTGCGCCAAGAAGGGTAAAGGTCCATTGTTCTTCCCTAATACTATTACTAAACTCTGCTTGCGTGCAGGAGTCCCCATTGAGCGAATGGAGCAGCAGATGGCTTACACAGGCCACTTGGAGCTCCCTGCTGGCTTGAGGCTAAAAAGGAAGGGGAACATGGAATTCGAGCTGGATAGGTTGGCTGCTGATCAGTCGCTGTCCATGGCTTGCCTGATGGATATGCAGAAGAGGATGGCTCAATGGGCCACTTACGCACAGGCAAGGGACAAGGAAGTTGCTGACCAACTTGGATGCATCTTCCCTGATTTTCCCACGAATCTCCTGACTCCATGGGTGCCTCCAAGATCAAGAAGGAGTGATGATGAGGAAGATGTCTGAGTGCTAGTTTGAGGAGCACCAAAAGGGAGTATTGCTGTTCCCTTAGAAAAATACAAAAAAAAAAAAAAAAAAAAAAAAATCTGCTTTCTGTTAGACCATGTGAATTATGCTGTTTTTAGTTAATATTTTGATCTGTTTTAGTTGCTTAGTTTTAAGTTTTTAAATTGTTTAGTGTAGTCTGATGATAGCTGAGTAGGTAGGTTAGTTTAGTTTTATTTTTGTAGAGCTTGAGTGACGGGAAAAAAGCATGCTTAGGGACCTTAATCACTGTTATATCTGCCCTGTATCTATTGCGAAATAATTGCGGAAACCGCAATTTTTATTACTGAATGCATGCTGTGGACTGTCTGTTTAGCTAGGTTGTGATCTGTTTAAATTCTATCTTTTGCTGCGATCATGACTACCTTATATAGCTTATCTTAAAGCATGCTGGATGAGTGTCATAGGACACCCTTTGATAGCTTAAATTAACCTCTAAAAAGCTCAGCATGCATAGCTGTAAGTCCTTGCCTGTCTGTTTTTTTCAATTTTCTGCTGCTGTGATATTTTCTTTTAGAATGTTCTGTCTATGCCTAGGGCTTTTAGATTCTCTTGGTTTTACCTTAGACTAGATGCTTCTAGGACAAGTTTGGGGGTGTGCCACCTCAGACACTCATTGGGGACAATGAGTAGTTGAAGTTTGGGGGAGGCCACCCTAGGCCTAGGAACATTCCTCTCTCCCTTAAAACATAAGCATTCTTCTTCTCCTTTAAAAAAAAAAAAATGATGAGCTGAAAAGAGAAAATGAAAAAAGGCAACCAAAGGAGAGGCTCCACCAAAGTAAGAAAGAAAGAAAAAGAAGAAATAGGGAAGAAGAATGTATACCTAGGAGTTGCAACTTTGTGGCTTAGATGTCCTGTTTAAAAAGAACTCTGATCCTCAATTAGCTAAGAGCAAAGTTGTAGCTTGTAGGGTTGTTTAGGGAGATGAGTGTATATCCAATGTAGTGATTCCAGGGTTTAGGTTGATCTCTAAAAGTACTACTGTCACCGTTAATACTAAGACTGGCATGACTCTAAGGAATCCTAGGTAGCTCATAAGTATAAACTAGAAGCATGTACTGAGTCTGGGGTAAAGCTAGGTAGAATTTGAAACCTTAGGGATAGTAGCATGATATGACAAAAGCAGGTAGATCAGTTGTAGGGAGTTAATAAAAACAGTAGGGGTATTAGGCATGCGAAATCAGAAGAAGCTAGATGAGAGGGTAGTTTTAAGCTTAGAAGTGTGTCACAGGACAGCACTGCTATAAGAATATAGGGGAGTTAGTAAGTGGTTAAAGAAGAAGAAACAGCAGCCTAGGAAAGTCCTTAGATTGCTCGAGGACAAGCAAAACCTTAAGTTTGGGGGTGTGTTACGTCTCCAAAAGTGACCTTTTTAGGACTTAATTATCTTAGAAAGATGTTCACTCTTAGGTGTTTTTGATAGCATTTAGCCTAAACCTATGCTTAAATATGAGAATTAGAAGAAGGTAGCTAAATTAGGACTTAAGTACAATAGGAAAGAAAAGGGTTGAAAACCGAAGGAAAAGAATGAAAAACAAGCATTGCGACAGAATTGCGGAAACATTGCTGAAACCGCAATGTTTCAAGTGAAAACCGTAAGTTGACTGATCTTTTTCTGTTAATTTCCGTTATTTCAGGGATTCGTTCTTTCTCCTCCATCCATTTTGAAGTACGACGTTGAAGATTGATGGTTCTCCTTGGCCCAAACGCACCTGCAGATTGCTATAAAAGGGGGTCAAAGTCGAGGGTTCAATCATCATCCGAAAGCGTAGAAGTCTTCTCGCAGCTCAATCTTTTCTCCTGTCGTTCTTCTCTGTCTGTTGGTGTGAGAGTCTCAGCTGTTGGAATCGACAATCTGATAGGAAGGAGAGAAGATTCATCTTCTCTCCCGATTGGATTCATCCAAGCAAAGCTATTCTTTCATCCCCTTCAGCCGAGGCATCTGCAACTAGGCGTTCACGCTCGTTTTTATGCTTTCTGTCTTTATTTCCATTTTCCAGCTTTAGTTTGTTGTTGTTTCCTTTCTTGTAACTAGATCAGTCCATTTCGTTGTGTTCTGTCTTTCTGTTATGCACTTTAAGTTCCTCTTCTTGTCCATTCAAACAATCAAGTAATCAAAGCATAGTTATCATTTCACAAGTTTTGCTGCTACGGTTTTTCCTTACTGTTTTAAGTATATTTCTCTTCTAAGCATGGTTCCTTCATCTCTTATTTCTGTTTACCCCATATCCATGAGTAACTAAGTCACTTAGGGGCATGCTAATGACAATACTATAGGCTTAAAAACGTGAACCAAGCATGTAGGATAGCTCTCGAAAGCATTGATTGTATGTAAGCTTCATCCCACGGGCAATTTCGATTGGCCATCCATTTTGTCCAAAGAACTCCTAACCTCTGGAAGGAGTAAGATTTCAGAGTCATACACTCATGCTAGCCTTTCAAGGTAGCCAGAAAACGACCTAGGAATAGGCGTTTTCCTAGTACAAACCGTAACTCTCTGTTTTAACAAGATGCTTAAGACCTTACTTGGATATGAGTAAACTAAAGAATCTAATGCATGGAATCGGACGATACATGAGATTGAGTGAGTTTGATGCATAGAGAGTTGATCCAATGCTTGAGAATCGTGAGAAAAAGCCCATAGAGGAGTCGTTAGTAGCCCTTGTTTCTCCATTTTACACACTTTCGCTGTTAGGAAAATTTCGGTAGAATTGCTGTTTCCGCAATTCTGCTAAGTTCACAATTCTGTTTAGCTGTTTTCTTATTCGTTTATTAATCTCATCTCTTTTCCTTTGAGTTTAACTTTTGATTTGCACTTGTTTATGTTGCTACCCTCTACACATTCCTTAGAAAATAGACAATTTAAAACCAATTCTACCCCATCAAATCCACCCCTTCTTTCTTAAATTTACACTTCATGAATAGCTTATAATAAATCTCTGTGGGAAAACGAATGAAAAAATACTTACTACTTGCTATAAGATCATGTATGCTTGCATGTTCTGAGTGCTCTCTCTATCTTATTGCCTAATTATTTTAACACATTGAGCACGCAACAACCACCAACAAGCACATCAAGGGTGAGGCTGGAACCTATCATAGAGGAACTAGAAGAAATTCCAAGGCCCCCACCTGTCCTGAGGCGACCTGAAGTGCCTACATATGTGCCACCAGCTCCATTCCCTAGAAGGCTGAAGAAAAACAAAGAACAGGAAGTGCACTTTAATAAATTTTTAGAAATTCTAAAGCAAGTGCATGTTAATATTCCTTTTGTAGAGGTTTTGCAATTCTTGCCTTCTTATGTTAAGTTTTTGAAGGATATAATTACTAACAAGAAAATTATTGGTGAATTTGAAACAGTGAATCTCACTGAGGAGTGCAGTGCTATACTCCAAAACAAGCTACCAAAGAAGGAGAAGGATCCTGGTTCCTTCACCTTACCAGTGGAGTTGGGAGGCAAGCACGTGGGCAGAGCTCTTTGTGACCTGGGAGCCAGCATAAACCTCATGCCCTTATCCCTATTCCGTCAGCTAGGCATAGGAGAAGCACTTCCTACCACTGTCACCTTGCAGTTGGCAGACAGATCCATAGCCTACCCTGAGGGTAAGATAGAGGATATTCTTGTCAAGGTTGACAAGTTCATTTTTCTTGCAGACTTCATCATTCTGGATTATGAAGCAGACAAGGAGGTCCCCATCCTATTAGGCAGACCATTTCTAGCCACAGGTAGGGCCTTGATTGATGTCCAGAAAGGTGAGCTCACCATGAGGGTTCATGATGAGGAGGTTCAGTTTAGTGTCTTTAAAGCCCTAAGGTATCCTTCTGACTCCGAATCTTGTGCAAGTATGGACATAGTAGATTCACTAATGGAAGAACAACTTGAGCATGAACTACTGATTAAGCATGCCAATGATTATGTACAATTAGATGTAACTGATTTAAATATTTCTGAAATAATGGATATACATGTGGATAAACCTCAGCATGTTTGTATGACTAGTGACTTGAGTGAAAGATCCATGAATCCATTGAAACCATCCATTGAGCATCCACCTATCTTAGAATTAAAACCACTGCCTGAACATCTTAAGTATGCATATCTAGGAAGTGATGATACTTTGCCTGTTATTATTTCGTCCAAATTGAGTGAAAAGCATGAAATTGAGTTGATATTATTGCTTAAGCAACATAAAAAGGCTATTGCATGGACGATTGCTGACATTAGAGGTATTAGCCCTTCTTACTGCATGCATAAGATAATATTGGAAGAAGAACATACACCCCGAGTAGATCACCAACGTAGGTTGAACCCCTCCACGAAGGAGGTAGTTAAAAAAGAGATAATAAAATGGTTAGATGCAGGTGTAATCTTCCCTATAGCTAGTAGTCAGTGGGTGAGTCCAATACAATGTGTACTGTTACGTCTCCAAAAGTGACCATTTTAGGACTTATTTATCTTAGAAAGATGTACACTCTTAGGTGTTTTTGATAGGATTTAGCTTGAACTTATGCTTATATGTGAGAATTAGAAGAAGGAAGCTAAATTAGGACTTGTATGCAAAAGGAAAGAAAAGGAATGAAAAACGAAGTTAAAAGAATGAAACCTGTGCATTGCGGAAGCATTGCGAAAACATTGCTAAAACCGCAATGTTTCAAGTGAAATCCGTAAGTTGGCTAACCTTTTTCTGTTGTGATCCGATATTTCAGGGATTTGTTCTTTCTCCTCCAACCACGTTGAAGTACGACGTTGAGAATGGATGGTTCTCCTTGACCCAATCGCACCTTGGTAACGATATTATTGAACTATCGCCAATCATCGGGTTGTCGAGACCCGCCAAAATAAATTTGTAAATGCCCGAAATCACTAAACTATTTGTAGAATAGTAGTAACGGGGTCGATCCGCAGGGAATTAAGGAATTTTGACTTAATCTTAATCAAGTTTGCAAACTGTTAATATAGGCGAAATAAGTGGTAATTGTTGGTTTTCAAGTAACTAAGATAGAAACAATCAAATGGGGAAATTAAGCTAACGGAGTTTCCGACTCGGGACGATCGGAATAAATTTAGCATGCTTCTTGGTTCATAGGTTGATTAGTATTATGGTTAAACAATTTAATGAATGCACAGCTCGTCTAAAAATTAATAAATAACTCAGACATGCTCCATGGATTTAATTAAACATAATTAATTATGCTAATTAAGCATACCGTTCGGACATTGGCGGCCAACGCTCTCCCAAGACCGAACGGTAGCAACAAGCTAACTGTGACGACTATCTAATTTGGACGCGAAATTAGTATGTCGATTTGGAATTCCAATTCGGGAAGAACGAACACCAAAAGCGTAAGGACGCCAATACGCTCAAGGTGCCATAATTCCTTGTTACTTGGCGGAAACGAGAGGCACGGCATCAAATCCTTTAACAAATGAACATGCTCAAAATCAAGGGTGCCTAGTCCTAAATCATTCAAACGTGCTCATAGATTAAGCTAAGAAGTAGAATTCAATTCAACAAAATATCTAACCAATTCAGAATTTCAATCCACAACCTCACCAAGAATTCATACTACACTTATCCTTACAATCCCGAGCCAAAAAACGGTAAATCTACTCACTCATGACTTGTGTGACGTGGGACGGCTTCCAATCGAGCTTCTTAGCCCCTCCCATGGTGAAAAATGGCTGCTGGACGTCAAATCAGGCGCGGAGCTCGAGGTGGAAGATGACAATCGCGGCTAAAAATCGGACAGAAATTTAAGTAATCCGTCGTAGCGTCGAGACGCTAGGGCAGCGTCTCGACGCTGCGCCCTAAATAATCCGCGCGCGCGCTCGGGGTAGCGTCGAGACGCTCGCGCAGCGTCGAGACGCTGCGCGGCGTCGAGCGAGCGTCGAGACGCTGTCGCTCGACGCTTGCTCTCGGGTTTTTCTTCAATTTAGCGCTTCAGACTTCGGAGCGTCGAGACGCTAGGGCAGCGTCTCGACGCTGGGCAGCGTCGAGCTAGCGTCGCGACGCTGTCGCTCGACGCTAGCTCTCGGGTTTTTGCATGGAATTCCGCCCTCAATTTCCCCAAAGCACCCAAACTTCATCCCTTTTCATGGATCTTCCCGGGAAGTGCTCTTATGTCTTTAAATTGCGATATTAAGCTCCGAAAAGCGTCGAAACGCTCTCGAGAGCGAAGCACCGAGAACACCTGCAATAGTTACATAAAAGCAAGATTAAGCTAATAATAAACGTCAATTAGGGACATAATTATAGCTCCAAAATGGAGCTATCAAACACCCCCAACTTAATTCTTGCTAGTCCTCGAGCAAGGTGGAATTCTGATTAATCAAATAAAAACGAGAATACATGTTATAGACTCGAGTCTCAGTACTGGAAAAGACAGGGCATTTGCATTTGAAAGAAACAGCCGCATGCGTGCACGAGTTAAGAGCAATTCGAAAAAAAAAAAATTTTAAAGATGCTTCCCTATTTACGCTTCGGGCTTAGCTCCTCGATCTTAGATTTCAACAGGCTTAGAAGAGCTCTATCTATCCTAAAATTTCGCTTTCCCCCTACTTATGGCTTAACAGAACAGTCTAAGGGCAGTTCATCGCCTATGCAAGTAACATAACGCAAGGCATCTCTTCTCTTATCTTCATTGATCTTCATGAGCGCCTAACATGTCAATCTTACTTTCGTTTCAGCTTGCCTGCAATTTCATTGCACAGTGCATCTGACTACGGGCAAAATTCACATTTTTAAGGACTAGCGTTCACTTCTTTGTGCATCCTTTTCATGCAGTGGCGACCGTGGGTTACACGACCGCCCCTGGCTACTAAGGCAACTCAAGAAGGAGGAACGCCTCATGAGATTGTTTTCTTTTTACAAACTTGCATTCATTTTTCTTTTAGTCTAAGCATCATATTAAAACTTTAAGCGCACGGATTACAAACAAAAGCGAATCTTAGCCCATCCTAAGGTTGCCTTTCGAGGTGACAGCGAATTTCAAAACAAACAGAGCTAGCCTAAACCCACAGATCCAAGACAGAGTGCTAACATGCGAAGCTTAAACAGGGAAATATGCTTGAAAAATTTTCAAAAAGGCCTTAACATATGCAATTATGCTGAATTTCATGACAAATACAAATACGAAGACCTCAGCAGTACATCACAGAATTTCATAGTCAGACTGGCATGCTTTCACCATATCTCAACAGATTAATCAGGGTTCTACAACAAAGCTCGACAAAGGCACAACCCACCAACACCCCCAACTTAAAAATTGACAATGTCCTCATTGGACCAAATATGCACAGTTAAAACAAAAGGAAAGAAAACCTTCCCTGAATTGTGACTTAGAGGGTTGTAGAGCGCGCTTTAACATTAGCCAATAAACCGCAAGGATGAGCCATTGTTTCACCTGAAAATTCACAACATCAGAGTAGAAATCTAAACTAATCCTAAAGACGGTATGTAAATAGAAAGCATATACAGTTCAAGCTCGGGTGCCTCCGAGTAGCGCAAATTTTTAGAGTCGATTGCTCGACTTTACCCAAACTCCTTTTATCCTTTTTCGTAATCAGGCTCTTGCAAGTAGGCATGATCATCGAAGTCCTCTGACATTCCCTCATGAAAGATCTTTAATCGCTGGCCATTCACTGTGTACTCCTTTTCCGTATCCAAACTTTGAATTTTAACTGCACCATAGTGATGAACATCAGTGATAATGTAAGGACCAAGCCACCTGGAACGAAGTTTACCTGGCATGAACTTCAGGCGGGAGTTGAACAAGAGGACCTTCTGACCAACTTGAAAGTGCTTTCGAACGACTCGCCTGTCGTGGAACATTTTGGTCTTTTCCTTGTAGGTCTTCGAGTTCTCATATGCATCCAGGCGAAGCTCCTCCAGTTCTTGCAATTTGAGGAGTCTTTCTTCGCCTGCCAAGTCAAAGTCCATGTTGCACTTCTTCACGGCCCAGTAAGCTTTGTGTTCGATCTCCACGGGGAGATGACAGGCTTTACCATAAACCATCCGGTAGGGAGACATCCCTATGGGGGTTTTGTAAGCCGTACGATAAGCCCACAAAGCGTCGTCCAGCCTAAGGCTCCAATCCTTCCTTCCTGGACTAACTGTTTTCTCGAGGATGCTCTTCACCTCTCGATTGGAAACCTCCGCTTGACCATTGGTCTGAGGATGATATGGGGTAGAGATTTTATGATTGACCCCATATTTCCTCATCAAGGCCTGGATCGTTTTGTTGCAGAAGTGGCTCCCCTGGTCACTTATGATGGCTCGTGGAACTCCATACCTGCTAAAAATGTTAGATTTGACAAAACTGGAAACAACATTAGCGGTATCAACTTTGGTAGCTTTAGCTTCCACCCATTTAGACACGTAGTCCACGGCCAATAAGATATAGACGAAACCAAATGAAGGGGGGAAGGGTCCCATAAAGTCCATACCCCAAACCTCAAAAATTTCACAAGTTAAAATGGGGTTTTGGAGCATTTCATTCCTACTAGTGATGGTCCCTTTTCTCTGACACTGATCACAAGATTTACAAAACTCATAACAGTCCTTAAACAGTGATGGCCAGAAAAACCCACAATCTAAAATTTTCCTTGCAGTTCTATTTTGCCCAAAGTGTCCCCCGCATGCAAATTCATGGCAAAAGGTAAGGATGGACCTATGTTCAGACTTAGGGACGCATTTCCTAATAACTTGGTCAGCACAAAATTTCCATAAAACTGGCTCGTCCCAAACATATGTCTTGGCTTCGCTCTTCAGCTTAGCTCTTTGATTATATGAAAAGTCGAATGGGAACGTACCTGTGACCAAGTAGTTGACAATGTCGGCGTACCACGGTGTCTCCACACTTACCTGGAAGAGAACTTCATCAGGGAACTCATCATTCAGAGGCAAGTCCTCCTCATTACGCACAATGCGGCTCAAGTGGTCAGCAACGGTATTTTCTGATCCTTTTCTGTCCTGAACTGAGACGTCGAACTCCTGGAGTAGTAGTACCCATCTGAGCAGTCTAGGCTTCGAGTCTTTCTTGTTCATCAAGTATCGAACTGCTGCATGATCAGAAAAAACAATTACTTTAGATCCAAGAATATATGGCCGAAATTTATCAAGAGCGAAAACTATGGAAAGCAGCTCCTTCTCTGTTGTTGTGTAACCGATCTGCGCAGAATTGAGCGTCCTCGAGGCATAATAAATCACATGGCTCTTCTTGTCTATCCTCTGGCCCAACACAGCGCCTACGGCATAATTGCTTGCGTCGCACATGATCTCGAAAGGAGTCCCCCACTGCGGTGGATGAATGATGGGTGCGTTGGTCAAGCACTTCTTCAGAACATCAAAGGCAAGCTTGCACTCTTTGTCGAAACAGAATGGAACATCCTTTTTCAGCAAGCTGGTCATCGGGGTCACTATCTTCGAGAAGTCTTTAATGAACCTGCGGTAAAAACCTGCGTGACCAAGAAAAGAACGTACTTCCCGAAGATTCGTGGGATAAGGTAAATCAGATATGACATCAATCTTAGCTTTATCAACCTCTATCCCCTTAGCAGACACAACGTGACCCAATACTATGCCCTGACTGGCCATGAAGTGACACTTTTCAAAATTTAAAACAAGATTAGTTTCGATGCATCTTTCCATGACTCTAGACAAGTTTAACAGGCAATCTTTAAACGAACTTCCATATACAGTAAAATCATCCATAAAGACTTCGATGCATTTTTCTACAAATTCAGAAAATATGCTCATCATGCATCGCTGAAAAGTCCCTGGAGCATTACAAAGCCCAAAGGGCATTCTCCTATATGCGTAAGTTCCGAATGGACAGGTAAAAGTAGTCTTTTCTTGGTCTTCTTGGGCTATGGGAATTTGGTAAAACCCAGAAAAACCATCAAGAAAACAGAAGAATGGTTTCCCAGCTAAACGCTCCACCATTTGATCTATGAAGGGAATAGGAAAGTGGTCCTTCTTAGTCACGTCATTCAGTTTTCTAAAATCAATACACATCCTCCACCCATTTTGAACTCTCTTAGGTACTAACTCCCCCTTATCATTTCTAATAACAGTTATGCCCGTCTTTTTAGGTACAACATGAATAGGGCTAACCCATTGACTATCAGAAATGGGAAAGATAATACCTGCATCCAGGAGTTTGTGTATTTCAGACAACACTACCTCTTTCATTGCAGGGTTCAGTCTCCGCTGAGGCTCTCGGGATGGCTTTGCTCCCTCATCCAGCCGAATCTTGTGCATGCACAGCACTGGGCTCAAACCGTGCAAGTCTGCCAACGTCCATCCCATGGCTCTTTTGTTCTTTTTCAGAACCTCGACCAACTCGCCTTCTTGCTCCGATGTAAGCTCCTTGGAGATAATTACCGGAAGTGTATCCACCTATCCCAAGTACACGTACTTGAGATGACCCGGCAACTCCTTCAATTCCAACTTGGGAGCCTGCAAAAGAGACGACAATATTTTAGTTGGCTTTTCACATGTCTCTAAAGCAAAAGTAGGTTGTTCAGACAATTCAGCCAATATGGGATCACTACTTTCAACTTTGCCAACAGTTTCAGTAAAAACGAGTGGGTCATCCCCATCAACAACAGTCATGCATTCTTCTTGTTCTAAAGTATCGATAAGATCGATTTTACAGACAGAATGCACATCAGCACGTTGTTTCATTGCATCAAAAACATTAAATTCGAACACATCCCCTTCATACTCAACAGACAAGGTTCCATCGTGCACATTAATTTTCGTTCTAGCGGTTTTCATGAATGGTCTACCAAGTAAAACAGAAGTGGTGGATGTGCTTTCTTCCAAATTTATCACATAAAAATCAGCAGGGAAAATTAAATCCTTAACTTTAACCAACACATCTTCAATCACCCCTAGAGGATGAATAGAAGACCTATTAGCTAACTGGATAACTATGCTAGTTTCCTGCATACCTTCTAAACCGAGGCTCTTATAGACTGAGTATGGCATAACATTAATTGAAGCTCCTAAGTCTAGCATAGCGTGCTCGATTTCTCTATCCCCTATAGTACATGGCAAGAGGAACATACCTGGATCCTGGCATTTGCTTGGAATACCTTGGGTTAGCAGGGCAGAAACATTCTTGCTTACCACGACTCTTTCAGCACTTTTGGTCTTTCTCTTCATAGTGCACATCTCCTTTAGAAATTTAGCGTACCTTGGGATTTGCTGAATTGCATCAAGTAGCGGTATATTGATCCCGACCTTCCTCAATGTCTCAAGTACATCCGCGTTGTCGGCCTCCTTAGATGGCCTTGCAAGCCTACTAGGAAAGGGAGCAACGGGAGTGTAAGACTTCATAGAAATAATAGGAGGTGTTACAACAGTTTCAGAGGGTGCTTGAGAACACTTATCTGGAGATATCTCTGAATCGTTTGGGGGACTCACGGGAGTGGGTTGAGATGGCACTTCCTTACCGCTTCTGAGGTTTATAGCACTAACCCCTTCCGCTTGGGATTCAACTCTACCCATTCTTTCCTTCACCTCCGTGACTTCATCTCTTAGAGACTTAATCTGTGACCTTGTCTCATCGCTAGCTTCCATGATCGATTTGAACATGCTTTCAATAGCTTTACCTGAAATAGAAGAAACATCCCGAGATGATTTTTCTTGCATCGTATGAACTAAACCACATACCTGAGACACTTGTTCCTTGAGCACTTTTATGTCGGAAGACATCTTAGAATGCTCGTTTCCTCCTCCGTACTGGCGACGGTTCTCAGCTATGTTGGAGATCAACTGACGGGCTTCCGCAGGCGTTTTCTCCCAAAGGACTCCTCCACTTGCTGCATCAAGCATCTGGCGGTCATGCGTGAGCAACCCACCATAAAAGCATTCGATAAGCTCGACTTCCGCTATCAAGTGGTTCGGACATTTTTCACAAAGTTTAATGAACCTCTCCCAATATTCGTAAAATGCCTCGTCCTTTTCTTGCTCAAAATGTCGTATATCTTTTCTCACGGCTCTGGCCTTTGAAGCTGGGAAATACCTTTCCAAGAATAGACTCTGCAACTTCTCCCAAGTAGAGATGGTCCCCGATGGCAAGTAATGCAGCCAATCTCGAGCTTCACCTTTCAGGGTGAATGGAAAAGCTCTCAGGTAGAGCTGATCTTTTGTTATGTCGCCAGGCTTCATCGCGGAACTCACCATTAGAAAATCCTTGAGGTGTTTATAAGGATCTTCATCTACTTCACCACAAAAAGAGGGTAAAAGATTAATTGTCCCTGATTTAAGCACAAACTCACCTGAAATTTCCGGGTAGGAAATACAAGAAGGTTGGTGGCCCATAGCAAATGATGTCCATTGTCTGAGCGTTTTTGGGATTCCAATCTCACCATCAGTCTCCATTTTCTCAATAAAAATTTGGCACTTCTAGCACACTTAAACAAAGAGATCAAAATTGCAAATAATAAAAGAATAAACAGAATTTTAAAGTAAAAATTAAAAGTTTACAAATCAAATCTAAATCAGGCCGAATTACACTTGATTCCCCGGCAACGGCGCCAATTTTGGTAACGATATTATTGAACTATCGCCAATCATCGGGTTGTCGAGACCCGCCAAAATAAATTTGTAAATGCCCGAAATCACTAAACTATTTGTAGAATAGTAGTAACGGGGTCGATCCGCAGGGAATTAAGGAATTTTGACTTAATCTTAATCAAGTTTGCAAACTGTTAATATAGGCGAAATAAGTGGTAATTGTTGGTTTTCAAGTAACTAAGATAGAAACAATCAAATGGGGAAATTAAGCTAACGGAGTTTCCGACTCGGGACGATCGGAATAAATTTAGCATGCTTCTTGGTTCATAGGTTGATTAGTATTATGGTTAAACAATTTAATGAATGCACAGCTCGTCTAAAAATTAATAAATAACTCAGACATGCTCCATGGATTTAATTAAACATAATTAATTATGCTAATTAAGCATACCGTTCGGACATTGGCGGCCAACGCTCTCCCAAGACCGAACGGTAGCAACAAGCTAACTGTGACGACTATCTAATTTGGACGCGAAATTAGTATGTCGATTTGGAATTCCAATTCGGGAAGAACGAACACCAAAAGCGTAAGGACGCCAATACGCTCAAGGTGCCATAATTCCTTGTTACTTGGCGGAAACGAGAGGCACGGCATCAAATCCTTTAACAAATGAACATGCTCAAAATCAAGGGTGCCTAGTCCTAAATCATTCAAACGTGCTCATAGATTAAGCTAAGAAGTAGAATTCAATTCAACAAAATATCTAACCAATTCAGAATTTCAATCCACAACCTCACCAAGAATTCATACTACACTTATCCTTACAATCCCGAGCCAAAAAACGGTAAATCTACTCACTCATGACTTGTGTGACGTGGGACGGCTTCCAATCGAGCTTCTTAGCCCCTCCCATGGTGAAAAATGGCTGCTGGACGTCAAATCAGGCGCGGAGCTCGAGGTGGAAGATGACAATCGCGGCTAAAAATCGGACAGAAATTTAAGTAATCCGTCGTAGCGTCGAGACGCTAGGGCAGCGTCTCGACGCTGCGCCCTAAATAATCCGCGCGCGCGCTCGGGGTAGCGTCGAGACGCTCGCGCAGCGTCGAGACGCTGCGCGGCGTCGAGCGAGCGTCGAGACGCTGTCGCTCGACGCTTGCTCTCGGGTTTTTCTTCAATTTAGCGCTTCAGACTTCGGAGCGTCGAGACGCTAGGGCAGCGTCTCGACGCTGGGCAGCGTCGAGCTAGCGTCGCGACGCTGTCGCTCGACGCTAGCTCTCGGGTTTTTGCATGGAATTCCGCCCTCAATTTCCCCAAAGCACCCAAACTTCATCCCTTTTCATGGATCTTCCCGGGAAGTGCTCTTATGTCTTTAAATTGCGATATTAAGCTCCGAAAAGCGTCGAAACGCTCTCGAGAGCGAAGCACCGAGAACACCTGCAATAGTTACATAAAAGCAAGATTAAGCTAATAATAAACGTCAATTAGGGACATAATTATAGCTCCAAAATGGAGCTATCACACCTGCAGAATACTATAAAAGGAGGTCAAAGAGGAGGGTTGAAACATCATCCGAAAGCGTAGAAGTCTCTTCGCAGCTCAATTTCTCTCCTGTTTTTCTCTTCCGTCTGTTGGGTTGGAAAGCTTAGCTGCTGGAGTCGACAATCTGATAGGAAGGAGAGAAGATTCATCTTCTCTTCTGATTGGATTCATCCAAGCAAGGCTTACCTTTCTCTCCTTTCAGCCGAGGCATCTGCGTCGAAGCGTTCACGCTCATCTTACTTGCTTTCTGTTTTAGTTTCCTATTTCCAGCACCGTTTGTTGTTATTTCTTTTCCATTAGTTAATCCATTCCATTTCGTTGCTTTCTGTCTTTATGTTAGTAACTTTAAGTCTTCATCTGTTCATTCAAACAATTGATTAATCAAAGCACACTTCATCATTTCGTACTTTCTCTTTTTCCGTTCTGCCTACTGTTTTTCCTTTCTGTTTTGTCTTTAATTTTCTTCTAAGCATCTCTACTTCATCTAATATTTCTATTCTCTCTACATCCATGAGTAACTAAGTAACCTAGGGGCATGCTAATGACAATACTATAGGCTAAAACACGTGAACCAAGCATGTAGGATAGCTCTCGAATGCATTGATTGTATGTAAGCTTCATCCCACGGGCAATTTCGATTGGCCATCCATTTTGTCCAAAGAACTCCTAACCTCTGGAAGGAGTAAGAGTTCAGAGTCATACACTCATGCTAGCCTCTCAAGGTAGCCAGAAAACGACCTAGGAATAGGCGTTTTCCTAGTACAAATCATAACTTACTGCTTTAACAAGATGCTTAAGATCTTACTTGGACATGAGTAAACTAAAGAATCTAATGCATGAAATCGGAGAATACATGAGAATGAGTTAGTTTGATGCATAGTGAGTTGATCTAATGCTTGAGATCGTGTGAAAAAGCCAATAGAGGAGTCGTTAGTAGCCCTTGTTTCCACATTTTACACACTTTCGCTGTTAGTAACATTGCGGTAAAATTGTTGTTCTCGCAATTCTTTTAAGTTAAAATTCTGCCTTAGCCGTTTGTCTCTTCGTTTATTAATCCCTTCTCTTTACATTTAAGTTTATCATTGACTTGCACTTGTTTATGCATCTATCCTTTACATATTCCGTAGTAATTAGGCAACTTAAAACCAAATCTACCCCATCAAATCCACCCATTCTTGCTTAACAATACACTTTGCGAGTAACTAAGAATAAATCTCTGTGGGAAACGAATGAAAAAATACTTACTACTTGCTGCAAGATCATGTATGCTTGCATGTTCTGAGTGCTTTCTTATTGCATATTTCTTTTAAACATTGAGCACGCAACATGTACCTAAGAAGGGGGGGATGACTGTAGTAGTGAATGAGAGCAATGAACTGATTCCAACTAGAACTATTACAGGATGGAGAGTCTGTATGGACTATAGAAAATTGAATAAAGAAACAAAAAAAGATCACTTCACTTTACCATTTATAGACCAGATGTTAGATAGAATAGCTGGCCGAGCCTACTACTGCTTTCTAGATGGTTATTCTGGATATAACCAAATCACCATAGACCCTGTGGACCAGGAGAAAACAACCTTCACATGTCCCTTTGGAACATTTGCTTTTCGCAGAATGCCTTTTGGCTTATGCAATGCACCAGCAACTTTCCAAAGGTGTATGTTGGCCATTTTCTCTGACTTAGATGAATCCATGATAGAGATATTTATGGATGACTTCTCAGTCTTTGGTGATTCTTTTACAAACTGTTTAGAGAACTTAGGACAAGTCCTAGCTAGGTGTGAAGAGACCAACCTAGTCCTTAATTGGGAGAAATGCCACTTTATGGTGGAAGAAGGGATAGTCCTAGGTCATAGAGTGTCTAGAGCAGGAGTAGAGGTCGATAGGGCCAAGATTGAAATAATAGAGAAGCTAGTGGAACCTCAGAATGTAAAAGCTATTAGGAGTTTTCTAGGACACGCAGGTTTCTATAGAAGGTTCATTAAGAACTTCTCCAAGATTTCTAAACCTTTGTGTGAGCTTCTAGAGCTAAATAAGCCATTCGTCTTCTCAAAAGAATGTTTCTTAGCTTGGACAACCCTTAAGGAAACATTAGTCAAAGCACCTATTATAGTAGGACCAAATTGGGACCTTCCATTTGAGATGTTATGTGATGCGAGTGACTATGCAGTAGGGGTTATGCTAGGACAAAAGATTGACAAACTAACACATCCTGTATACTATGCTAGTAAGACACTGAATGAGGCACAATGTAATTACACAACCACGGAGAAGGAAATGCTAGCTGTAGTATTTGCTTGTGAGAAGTTTATAAATTACATTGTAGGCACTAGGACCATTGTGTATATTGATCATTCTGCACTAAAATACCTTATGAGGAAGGCTGATGCTAAGCCTAGGTTAATTAGATGGGTATTATTGCTGCAAGAGTTTGATCTAGACATTAGAGATAAGAAAGGATGCGAAAATGTGGTTGCGAATCATCTTTCTAGATTGCAGCATAATTGCGGAAACCGCAATTTCTGATGCCTTTATCGATGAGCATGTCTTTGTGTTAGCACATCGTGATAACGATGAGGAACCTTGGTTTGCTGATATTGCTAACTTCCTTGCCTCGCAGGTACTACCAACTTTCAAGGGAGGACAAGAAAAGAAGAGGTTCCTACATGAAGCTAGGAAGTTCATCTGGGACGATCCTACACTCTACAAGACATGTGCAGATGGTTTACTAAGGAAGTGTGTGTCGGCTGCTGAAGCGAAGTCGGTTATTCTATCCTTATTTGTATTTGTTCTTTCCTTATTTCGTCATAGCAATCTCTATATATATCTCAATGTAATTCTCTCTCAATACAATGAATAATATACTTTTCCATATATTATAACAAAAACATACTCGAAAAAGTGGTCAAACCCAAAAGAAAAGATTGGTCGTTTAAGTTAGAGGATGCACTTTGGGCATATAGGACTGCATATAAGACACCCCTAGGTATGTCTCCTTATAGACTGGTGTATGGCAAAGCATGTCACTTACCATTCGAATTGGAAATCAAAGCATTTTGGGCTCTAAAAGAGCTAAATTATTGCGTGACCGATGCAGGAACATTGCGGTCTCTGCAATTACATGAACTTGATGAGCTGAGACATATGTCCTATGAAAATGCTAAAATGTATAAGGAAAAAACTAAAATTTGGCATGACAGTAGACTTAGGATTAAGGACTTTAAGAAAGGCCAGCATGTCTTGTTATTTAACTCGAGGTTGAGATTATTTCCAGGCAAACTTAAGTCCAGATGGTCAGGTCCTTTCGTTATAACTAATGTGTTTGTTCATGGTGCCATTGAGATTAGGAACCTGCAGCACGGGCAACCGTTCATGGTCAATGGTGCACGTTTGAAGCATTACAACGAGGAAGGAGATGTGAAGACTCTCTCGGCCTTCCTCTTATCTGAAGCTTGAAAATAAAACCGAGAGAGGACGAGTGATTACTGTGCTCGTCCATGCGAGGCTCTGCCTTAGAGTTTTTTTTTGTTGTTTTGAATTTCTTCGGTTGTTATTTTTGTATGTTTAGGTGTGATTTTTATTACGAGTTTGTTGTTAATTTTGTATGTTTTAATAGGGGATCAAAAGAGGAAATTGTTACGTCTCCAAAAGTGACCTTTTTAGGACTTAATTATCTTAGAAAGATGTTCACTCTTAGGTGTTTTTGATAGCATTTAGCCTAAACCTATGCTTAAATATGAGAATTAGAAGAAGGTAGCTAAATTAGGACTTAAGTACAATAGGAAAGAAAAGGGTTGAAAACCGAAGGAAAAGAATGAAAAACAAGCATTGCGACAGAATTGCGGAAACATTGCTGAAACCGCAATGTTTCAAGTGAAAACCGTAAGTTGACTGATCTTTTTCTGTTAATTTCCGTTATTTCAGGGATTCGTTCTTTCTCCTCCATCCATTTTGAAGTACGACGTTGAAGATTGATGGTTCTCCTTGGCCCAAACGCACCTGCAGATTGCTATAAAAGGGGGTCAAAGTCGAGGGTTCAATCATCATCCGAAAGCGTAGAAGTCTTCTCGCAGCTCCATCTTTTCTCCTGTCGTTCTTCTCTGTCTGTTGGTGTGAGAGTCTCAGCTGTTGGAATCGACAATCTGATAGGAAGGAGAGAAGATTCATCTTCTCTCCCGATTGGATTCATCCAAGCAAAGCTATTCTTTCATCCCCTTCAGCCGAGGCATCTGCAACTAGGCGTTCACGCTCGTTTTTATGCTTTCTGTCTTTATTTCCATTTTCCAGCTTTAGTTTGTTGTTGTTTCCTTTCTTGTAACTAGATCAGTCCATTTCGTTGTGTTCTGTCTTTCTGTTATGCACTTTAAGTTCCTCTTCTTGTCCATTCAAACAATCAAGTAATCAAAGCATAGTTATCATTTCACAAGTTTTGCTGCTACGGTTTTTCCTTACTGTTTTAAGTATATTTCTCTTCTAAGCATGGTTCCTTCATCTCTTATTTCTGTTTACCCCATATCCATGAGTAACTAAGTCACTTAGAGGCATGCTAATGACAATACTATAGGCTTAAAAATGTGAACCAAGCATGTAGGATAGCTCTCGAAAGCATTGATTGTATGTAAGCTTCATCCCACGGGCAATTTCGATTGGCCATCCATTTTGTCCAAAGAACTCCTAACCTCTGGAAGGAGTAAGATTTCAGAGTCATACACTCACGCTAGACTTCTCAGCAAAGGCGATCAACGAGGCCTATGGCCTCAAAGGCCAAAAACATACGGACTACGCAAGGATTGTTGATGAGCCTACTGATGCTGTCCTGGAAGAGGCCATTCGGACCATTGGCCAGCCTGAAGCATCCTGGACCGTGTCACGCAATGGGAGGCACACTCTCATGAGTGCCAACCTCACAGCTAAGGCGGCTGTCTGGTTTTCTTTCGTGAGAAGGAAACTATCCCCAGTGACTCATGAGATCACCATCAACCAGAGCAGATCGCTGCTGGTCTATGCAATCATGCGAGGTCTCACGATCAACGTGGGTGAAGTCGTGTCAGCCGCCATTGCTGACTGCGCCAAGAAGGGTAAAGGTTCATTGTTCTTCCCTAATACTATTACTAAACTCTGCTTGCGTGCAGGAGTCCCCATTGAGCGAATGGAGCAGCAGATGGCTTACATAGGCCACTTGGAGCTCCCTGCTGGCTTGAGGCTAAAAAGGAAGGGGAACATGGAATTCGAGCTGCATAGGTTGGCTGCTGATCAGTCGCTGTCCATGGCTTGCCTGATGGATATGCAGAAGAGGATGGCTCAATGGGCCACTTACGCACAGGCAAGGGACAAGGAAGTTGCTGACCAACTTGGATGCATCTTCCCTGATTTTCCCACGAATCTCCTGACTCCATGGGTGCCTCCAAGATCAAGAAGGAGTGATGATGAGGAAGATGTCTGAGTGCTAGTTTGAGGAGCACCAAAAGGGAGTATTGCTGTTCCCTTAGAAAAATACAAAAAAAAAAAAAAAAATCTGCTTTCTGTTAGACCATGTGAATTATGCTGTTTTTAGTTAATATTTTGATCTGTTTTAGTTGCTTAGTTTTAAGTTTTTAAATTGTTTAGTGTAGTCTGATGATAGCTGAGTAGGTAGGTTAGTTTAGTTTTATTTTTGTAGAGCTTGAGTGACGGGAAAAAAGCATGCTTAGGGGCCTTAATCACTGTTATATCTGCCCTGTATCTATTGCGAAATAATTGCGGAAACCGCAATTTTTATTACTGAATGCATGCTGTGGACTGTCTGTTTAGCTAGGCTGTGATCTGTTTAAATTCTATCTTTTGCTGCGATCATGACTACCTTAGATAGCTTATCTTAAAGCATGCTGGATGAGTGTCATAGGACACCCTTTGATAGCTTAAATTAACCTCTAAAAAGCTCAGCATGCATAGCTGTAAGTCCTTGCCTGTCTGTTTTTTTTCAATTTTCTGCTGCTGTGATATTTTCTTTTAGAATGTTCTGTCTATGCCTAGGGCTTTTAGATTCTCTTGGTTTTACCTTAGACTAGATGCTTCTAGGACAAGTTTGGGGGTGTGCCACCTCAGACACTCATTGGGGACAATGAGTAGTTGAAGTTTGGGGGAGGCCACCCTAGGCCTAGGAACATTCCTCTCTCCCTTAAAACATAAGCATTCTTCTTCTCCTTTAAAAAAAAAAAAAAAATGATGAGCTGAAAAGAGAAAATGAAAAAAGAATAAAGGGGGGAGTCTCTCTTAGGTTGCTGAGTAATCAGTGCCAAGTGTGTAACCCACAAGTGGCGTTGCATCAAAAGGCAACCAAAGGAGAGGCTCCACCAAAGTAAGAAAGAAAGAAAAAGAAGAAATAGGGAAGAAGAATGTATACCTAGGAGTTGCAACTTTGTGGCTTAGATGTCCTGTTTAAAAAGAACTCTGATCCTCAATTAGCTAAGAGCAAAGTTGTAGCTTGTAGGGTTGTTTAGGGAGATGAGTGTATATCCAATGTAGTGATGTCAGGGTTTAGGTTGATCTCTAAAAGTATTACTGTCACCGTTAATACTAAGACTGGCATGACTCTAAGGAATCCTAGGTAGCTCATAAGTATAAACTAGAAGCATGTACTGAGTCTGGGTAAAGCTAGGTAGAATTTGAAACCTTAGGGATAGTAGCATGATATGACAAAAGCAGGTAGATCAGTTGTAGGGAGTTAATAAAAACAGTAGGAGTATTAGGCATGCGAAATCAGAAGAAGCTAGATGAGAGGGTAGTTTTAAGCTTAGAAGTGTGTCACAGGACAGCACTGCTATAGATAAGAATATAGGGGAGTTAGTAAGTGGTTAAAGAAGAAGAAACAGCAGCCTAGGAAAGTCCTTAGATTGCTCGAGGACAAGCAAAACCTTAAGTTTGGGGGTGTGTTACGTCTCCAAAAGTGACCTTTTTAGGACTTAATTATCTTAGAAAGATGTTCACTCTTAGGTGTTTTTGATAGCATTTAGCCTAAACCTATGCTTAAATATGAGAATTAGAAGAAGGTAGCTAAATTAGGACTTAAGTACAATAGGAAAGAAAAGGGTTGAAAACCGAAGGAAAAGAATGAAAAACAAGCATTGCGACAAAATTGCGGAAACATTGCTGAAACCGCAATGTTTCAAGTGAAAACCGTAAGTTGACTGATCTTTTTCTGTTAATTTCCGTTATTTCAGGGATTCGTTCTTTCTCCTCCATCCATTTTGAAGTACGACGTTGAAGATTGATGGTTCTCCTTGGCCCAAACGCACCTGCAGATTGCTATAAAAGGGGGTCAAAGTCGAGGGTTCAATCATCATCCGAAAGCGTAGAAGTCTTCTCGCAGCTCAATCTTTTCTCCTGTCGTTCTTCTCTGTCTGTTGGTGTGAGAGTCTCAGCTGTTGGAATCGACAATCTGATAGGAAGGAGAGAAGATTCATCTTCTCTCCCGATTGGATTCATCCAAGCAAAGCTATTCTTTCATCCCCTTCAGCCGAGGCATCTGCAACTAGGCGTTCACGCTCGTTTTTATGCTTTCTGTCTTTATTTCCATTTTCCAGCTTTAGTTTGTTGTTGTTTCCTTTCTTGTAACTAGATCAGTCCATTTTGTTGTGTTCTGTCTTTCTGTTATGCACTTTAAGTTCCTCTTCTTGTCCATTCAAACAATCAAGTAATCAAAGCATAGTTATCATTTCACAAGTTTTGCTGCTACGGTTTTTCCTTACTGTTTTAAGTATATTTCTCTTCTAAGCATGGTTCCTTCATCTCTTATTTCTGTTTACCCCATATCCATGAGTAACTAAGTCACTTAGGGGCATGCTAATGACAATACTATAGGCTTAAAAACGTGAACCAAGCATGTAGGATAGCTCTCGAAAGCATTGATTGTATGTAAGCTTCATCCCACGGGCAATTTCGATTGGCCATCCATTTTGTCCAAAGAACTCCTAACCTCTGGAAGGAGTAAGATTTCAGAGTCATACACTCATGCTAGCCTTTCAAGGTAGCCAGAAAACGACCTAGGAATAGGCGTTTTCCTAGTACAAACCGTAACTCTCTGTTTTAACAAGATGCTTAAGACCTTACTTGGATATGAGTAAACTAAAGAATCTAATGCATGGAATCGGACGATACATGAGATTGAGTGAGTTTGATGCATAGAGAGTTGATCCAATGCTTGAGAATCGTGAGAAAAAGCCTATAGAGGAGTCGTTAGTAGCCCTTGTTTCTCCATTTTACACACTTTCGCTGTTAGGAAAATTGCGGTAGAATTGCTGTTTCCGCAATTCTGCTAAGTTCACAATTCTGTTTAGCTGTTTTCTTATTCGTTTATTAATCTCATCTCTTTTCCTTTGAGTTTAACTTTGATTTGCACTTGTTTATGTTGCTACCCTCTACACATTCCTTAGAAAATAGACAATTTAAAACCAATTCTACCCCATCAAATCCACCCCTTCTTTCTTAACTTTACACTTCATGAATAGCTTATAATAAATCTCTGTGGGAAAACGAATGAAAAAATACTTACTACTTGCTATAAGATCATGTATGCTTGCATGTTCTGAGTGCTCTCTCTATCTTATTGCCTAATTATTTTAACACATTGAGCACGCAACAGAAATCAAGGAGATGAATCAAGGGTAAAGAATCGGAGAAGAAATCGGGCTGAATTAAAGATTGAGTTGTGAGAATCTTGGGATTTAAATCAAGAAAATCTCCAACGGCCATTTATTTGCGGTGGATTTGCTGAAACCGCAACAGAAATAGCCGTTGGGATTCACTTGATTACAAATAGCCGTTAGAACAGCTGTGGCCCGTACGCTTCCTTCACTCGTTGAACTTCAAGAAATCTATCTTCTTCTTCCTCTGCAATTCCTATTTTCAGATCTCTCCGATTCGACAATGGTGCTTACACGGGCTGAGAGATCTTCTTCCAAGAAGAAGGCAACCGACGCAGACGCAGCTGCGAGAGAGGCACTACTTGCCTTGGCAGATGCCGAAGCTGCGCGACCCGAACGACCTTCTAAGCTTCCTGTCCGCAAGAAGAAGTGGAAGGTGGTGACTGAAATCCCTGCTGGTCCATCTGAACCAGTGGGTACGCCCAAGAAGAGAAAGTGGAAGATGGCTGTCGAAGACGCACCGATCAAGGAAAAGACTCCCACTGTGGAGAGTCAAGGGAGTGGTCGTCCATCCTACGAGACGGCCAGACAAAGCCCCGAGCCATCTCCATCTCCACTGAGCCTTGAGCTATCTCCACCTCCACAAAGCCCTGAGGCATCGCCATCGTCGCAAACGCCCGAGCCTGAAATTCCAATTGAAGAACATCAAGAATCAGGGTCGGGCGAAGAGACGGCTGAGGAAGATGAAGTCTTCTCTCTTTTGAGGGAAGTCTGCCCCGATAGCCCAGCAAAGGGGGAAGACTCAATGGATGAGACGTTGGGGGACTGCCTCCAACAGATCACCACCAGGGCTCGGCTGAGGAAGAAAGCGCCCAAGGTGGTCAAGGCCAAACGACCGAAAGCTTCAAAAAGATCCAAGAAGAAGAAGGTCAGTAGTGAGCCTTCATCGAAGAGACTGAAGGTCGAGGCTGCTGAGTCGGCCAAGGCACGGGATAAGGGGAAAGCCAAAATGTACCCCGAAGATGAACCTCAAGCTGTGAGGTATGTGTCTTCTGATGTAGAGTCAAGGGGCACTGAACTGAGAAAAAGGGACCTACTCCATGAGAAAGGGGTTTCTTGACGCATTGGCAGACCTGCCGCAATTCTTGCGCGCAGGGATCACCAACCACGGCTGGGAAGAGCTGTGCAGACCACCCATCCCTGCCTACTCCAGCATGGTGTACGACTTCTATGCAAATCTGACGCACCCCGAGGATGGTCTGTCCATGGTGAGGGGAATTGAGGTGGATTTTACAGCCAAGGCTATTAATGAAGCCTATGGCCTCAAGGGGCAGAAACATACTGACTATGCGAGGATCATCGACGCTCCAACTGAGGCTGTCCTAGAAGAAGCATTGCGCATCATAGGCCAACCTGAGGCGGCTTGGACGATCTCACGCAATGGGAAGCATACTCTGATGAGTGCTACCCTCACGGCCAAGGCAACTGTCTGGTTCTCCTTCGTGCGAAGGCGTCTGTCCCCAGTGACCCACGAAACCACCATAAATCAGGGAAGATCGCTGCTGGTATATGCGATCATGAGGGGTCTCACTATCAATGTTGGTGAGGTTATTGCAGCCTCCATCGCCGAGTGCGCGAAGAAAGGTAAAGGCCCTCTCTTCTTCCCAAACACCATTAATAAACTCTGTCTACGTGCAGGTGTACCCATCGAGAGGAAGGAGAGGCAGCTGGCCTACACAGGGCATCTGGAGTTGCCCACAGCCTTGCGAATGCGAAGAAGGAGGAATATGGAATTTGAGCTAGACGGCCTGGCTGCAGCTCAATCTCTCTCTATGGCCTGCCTGATGGACCTTCAGAAGAAGATGGCGCAATGGGCTGAGTACGCTCAAGCGAGGGACAAAGATGTGGCAGATCAATTGGGATGCATTTTCCCTGAGTTTCCCACTGACCTACTGACGCCATGGGCACCTCCAAGGGAGAGGAAGGATGATGATGAGAATGTTTGAGTGCCAGCCTGAAGGGCACTCGAGGGAGTATTTCTGTTCCCTCTTAAAGAAAAAAAAATCAAACTGCTTTTCGTTAAACTGTGTGAATTATGTTATTTTGAATCAATATTTGATCTGTTTCTAGTTCTTTCTTTTGGTTGTTTAGGATAGTTTAGGATAGATAGTTGGTATCTGATTAAGTAGGTTGTTTTAGTTTTCCTTTTGGTATAGCTGTGATAACTGAAAATAGCATGCAAAAGGGGCTGCTTACTGATATATCTGCCCTGTAAATTCATTGCGAAATTATTGCGGACTCCGCAATTTTTGTTAGTTATCGCATGTTTTTGACTGACTGATTAGCTAGGCTGGTTCTGTTTCAATTTTGTTCTTTTGCTACTTTCTTGACTACCATATATGACCTATCTATAAGCATGTTGGATGAGTGTCTTAAGGCACCTTTGATAGTTTAAATTAGTTCTCTTAAGTTGCTCAGCATGGGTAGCTAAAGTGGGATGTCTCTTTTGAAGTGCTGAGTAATCAGTGTCATGTGTGTAACCCACAAGTGGCATTGCATCAAAAGGCAACCAAAGGAGAGGCTCCACCAAAGAAAGAAAGAAAAAGGAAAAACTAAGGAAGAAGAATGTATGCCTAGGAGTTGCAGCTTTGTGCTTAGGTGTCCTGAATAAAAGAACTTTGATCCTCAATTAGCTAAGCACAAGGTTGTAGCTTGTAGGTTTGTTTAGGGAGATGAATGTATATCCAATGTAGTGATGCCAGGGTTTAGGTTGTTCTATGAATGTACTACTGTCACTGGTTTATACTAAGACTGGCATGACTCTAAGGAATCCTAGGTAGCTCAAAAGAAAAACATTAGAAGCATGTACTGAGTCTGGGGTAAAGCTAGGTAGAATTTGAAACCTTAGGGATAGTTGCACAATGAACTTAATGACCGAAGCAAATAGATCAGTTGTGGGAAGTTAAATAAAACAGTAGGATCATAAGGCGTGCGAAGTCAGAAGAAGCAAAATGAGGAGTTAGTTTTAAGCTTAGAAGCATGTCACAGGACAGCATTGCCATAGATAGTGAACTTAGGGAGTCAGTAAGTAGTTAGAGAGAGGTTAACAGCAGCCTAAGTAAGTCCTTAGATTGCTCGAGGACGAGCAAAACTTTAAGTTTGGGGGTGTGTTACGTCTCCAAACGTGACTATTTTAGGACTTATTTGTGATAGGAAGTTGTGCATTTGTAAGTGTTTTTGGTAGGATTTAGCTTGAACTTGTGCTTATATATGAGAATTAGAAGAATGAAGCTAAATTAGGACTTATATGCAAAAGGAAAGAAAAAGAACCAAAAACGAAGTTAAAGGATTGAAAATTGCACATTGCGGAAGCATTGCGAAAACATTGCTAAAACCACAATGTTTTAAGTGAAATCCGTAAGTTGTCTAACCATTTTCTGTTTTGTTTCGATCTTTCAGGGATCCATTCTTTCTCCTGCAGCCACGTAGAAGTACGACGTTGAGAATGGATGGTTCTCCTTGGCCCAATCGTACCTGCAGAACACTATAAAAGGAGGTCAAGATGGAAGGTTGAAAAACACTCGAAAGGCGTAGAACTCTCTTCTCAGCGCAGTCTTTTCTCCTATTTTTCTCATCCGGTTGTTGGATTGAAGGTCTCAGCTATTGGAGTCGATAATCTGAGAGGAAGAAGAGAAGTTTTGTCTTCTCTTCTGATTGGATTCATCCAAGTAAAGCTTGCCTTCTTCCCCCTTCAGCCGAGGCGTCTGCGACGAGGCGATCACGCACGGATCTACTTGTTTTTCTGCTTTAGCTTTCTATTTTCATTGCTGTTTGTTGTCATTTCTCTTTCGTTAGTTACTCTACTTCATTTCGTATCTTTCTGTTTTACTTTAGTTATCCAAAGTCGTCATTTGTTTAGTTCAAACGTTGGTTAATCAAAGCACAATTTCATCACTTCGCAAGTTCTTTACCTTCTCTGCTCACTGTCTTTGCCTTCTGTTTTGTCTTTATTATTCTACTAAGCATGTCGTCTCCATCTCTTCTTCCCATTCTATCTTCATCCATGAGTAACTAAATCACATAAGAGCATGCTAATGACAAATCTATAGGTAGAAACACGTGAATCAAGCATGTAGGATAGCTCTCGAATGCATTGAATGTATGTAAGCTTCATCCCACGGGCAATTTCGATTGGCCATCCATTTTGTCCATAGAACTCCTAACCTCTGGAAGGAGTAAGAGTTTAGAGTCATACATCCATGCTAGCCTCTCAAGGTAGCCAGAAAACGACCTAGGAATAGGCGTTTTCCTAGTACAAACCAATACTTGCTGTTATAAAAAGATGATTAAGACCTTACTTGGACATGAGTAAACTAAAGGATCTAATGCATGAAATCGGAAGATACATGAGAATGAGTTAGTTTGATGCATGATGAGTTGATCTACTGCTTGAGAATCGTGTGAAAAAGCCTATAGAGGAGTCGTTAGTAGCCCTTGTTTCCCCACTTTGCACTCAATTCGTTGTTAGTAACATTGCTAGATAATTGCTGTTTCCGCAATTCCCTTAGTGAAAATTTTGCCTTAGTCATTTTTTTCCTCATTTGCTATTCTCTTCTCTTTACATTCAAGTTTATTATTTAGTTGCACTTGTTTATGCTTCCGTCCTCTACATATTCCTTAGTAATTAGGCACCTTAAAACCAAATCTACCTCATTTAATCCACCCCTTCTCACTCAACAAAACATTTCGCTAGTAACTAAGAATAAATCTCTGTGGGAAATCGAATGAAAAAATACTTATTACTTGCTACAAGATCATGTATGCTTGCATGTTCTGAGTGCTCTATCATTGCATATTTCTTTTAAACATTGAGCACGCAACAGTTTCGTATGCCCATGCAAGTAGGGCGTAAACACACCCCCCCCCCCCCCCCATACTTATGCATCTACCTCCTCTACTCAACACTGTTTTTTTCATATAGTTTGCAAGTAGTTGGAACGCAACTCGGCCCCACGGGTAGCTCTGGAACAGTTCATCATCATCTACCATCAGTATGTGGTCCATTTCAATGTTAACCTTCTCCTGTCGAGGAAGCAAGAAGCTTTCTAGGCAATACAGCAGAGCGATTTTAATCATGTCATTCTCACTCCCATGCTTGTTTACCTTGAATGTCATATTCAAATAACTCCTTTTGAGGCTCCCTTCATCCTCAAAATAGTCTTGTTTCAGCTTCCCTTCTCCTTTCATTTTGTCTTTGTCCAGTTCAGGCAGGGGACCACAATTCAATCCAGTCACCAATGCAAACTCACGCAGCCCGAACCTGTGTACTCTTCCGCCAATCTTGAAGTTCATTTCCCATGTTCGTTTGGGTTTGCACTGATGCTGAATCAGATGCATCAGCAGTTGTGAGGATGTCTTTTTTAATCCAAAGTCCCAGAACTTACCGAAGCATGTGCTTCTGAAAGCCGCTTCATATTTTTCACCGAGGTTCGCCCTGATAGTGGCCATCGTTCCTGTTTTACAGTACAATTGAATCTTCAGTGCCCTTCATCTCCTCGCTTGCGTTATTAGATACTCGTCGTCCTGGAGAATTTGTAAAACACTTGGTAAACAATTTAAAAATCAAGAAATACCTAACACAATATACACTCACATGGGATATTAGACCCTTACATACACTCTAGTTGCGTGGTTCTGGTGGACGATATTTTGAACTATCGCTTAAACTCAAGCTGTCGAGGCTTGCCAAAATGTAATTTATAAGCATATGACCAAGGCTTTGCAGCCAGTGGTAACAGGGTTGATCCAAGGAGTAAGAACGATCAAAGTCACAATTAAAATTGGGATTTAATTAATTGGTTGGTTTGGTAACGGGGGGGAATTTTCAGCATGCAAGGGAAATAATAAAACGCTAACGGAAGGAAGAATAACAAGTAGAAAACGTGTGTACGGTTTGGGAGTTTCGGGATCAATTGTTAGACAATTTCGGTTCATCATTTAATGCAAATTTCATGGTATTCAGTTTATTATGCACGCGGACGACTACCAGAGAAGCCCCAAAGTAGCCGACTCCATGGATTTTAATTAGACCACACAGTTCCAATTATACGTTATCTAAACTTAAATTAAGGTGATCAGCCCTAAGATAAATCTAGACAGTCACTAGCTAACCGCGACGAACATTTAAGCGTGAATTCTAATTGCTAGTAGATTGCCCGCAAACGCTGTATGCAATCAACAACTATCCTACACGGCTTAATACTTCGATTTAATTTCATCTACCTGTGTTACTTAGTCGAGCAGTGAGAGACACGGCATCGCTACTCTTTAACATACACAGCATGCATAATTACTCGAGTGTCAATCGTCGAAATTAAGCATGCGCGTTGGATTAAGCAAAGTAGACAAATGCAAACAAACAGAACCCAATATGCATAATTCAAGAGTAGATTATCAGAACCAAAAACATCTAACAAAATCGCCCTAAACTTTTCCCAAACCGTTCACCCTTACCTTAGCCGATCATGGCGCGGTTTGTCAATTCCGCTCCAACGACGGCCATGGAAGGAATCATCCACGAGTTACAATGAAGATGGAGCTCACTAGCATGCCAACAATGGCGGAGCTCAAAGGAAAAAAATGGAGAAATCTAGAGGAAGAAGAAGATGAAGAAGAAGAAAAATGGTGAAGAAGATACTCCAAAATGTCCAGAAAAATCGTCATTTATCTTCTGCCATCGTCGTAGGGTCGAGACGCTAGGCCAGCGTCTCGACGCTGTGCCCTAAGTTTTCCGCGCGAGCCTTCGATGGCGTCGCGACGCTGGGTCAGCGTCGCGACGCTGCCCCGATAAAATTCCTGCGCGCGCCTCCTCCGAAGCGTCTCGACGCCAAGTAGAGTCTCGACGCCAGGGCAGCGTCGAGCTAGCGTCTCGACGCTTGCTCTCGGGTTTTTCCAGCGTCGAGCCAGCGTCTCGACGCTATAGCTCGACGCTGGCTCTCGGGTTTGGGGCTGAAACTTTGCCTCTTCAAGGCGGTTTTGGCCCGTTTCTTCACGGATCAAGTTCCCCTCTTCCCGATGCATTCCCGGGGCGTTAAAACTCCACTTTAAGCACTCGAACGGGCCCAACGGACGCACGAGCTCTTTGCCGCATTTCTCCTACAAAAGAGATATATTTAATTAATTGAAAGCGGACTTTAGCTATAATTAGGTAGTATTTAATAGCTCCAAAATGGAGTTATCAGGTTCCCATTACTAAGCAAAACACAATAAGCAGAACGACCATCTCATATACTATGTATGCATCAGCAGGTGGCTACCTTAAACATGTAATTACAATTAAATACATATGTATGCAAATCCCCCACCAGATAAGTTTACTCCCCCCATCTACCACATACACATTTGTCTATGTAATGACTATGTTCATTACCTTCTCCACGTCTGCATCATCAACTGAGATGTCCTTTCTGCATTTTCCAATTTTGTCCTTCTTCATTGATGACTCCTTCTTTATATCAATCTGGGAAATACGTGGCCGGTTAAACCATGTACATACATCAAGTTATAGTCTCAAAGTTACTAACAGGACATACCTTTTTGACAATGGACATCTTTTTCTTCTTCGTTGCCGGAGTTTCGCTCTCGCTTAAAGATTCATTTGGTGTCAAACCACCTTCATCATCCTCACTAGGCCCTCCAGAACTACCTGTGACTACAGCCTCATCCTTAACAGTATTGTCACTACTGGTTCCTCTATCTTCATCCAACTTCTTCTTGCCTTTTCCTTTACCAGATTTTGTCATTCCTTCAACTACCCTTTTCCTCTTCACCATTTTTGCCTTCATAACGCCCCGGTCTTTGGCTTCAATCAACTCTCTCCCTGATTGTGGGCTCTGTATACATACAAACGCAAAATCAGTATACATTCACAAATATGACCTTACGTAATCTAAAGAATTTATATTACCTCATCCTTGCTGTCTACAGAAATTGGTTCAGTTTGCTTCTTATGTTTCTTACTACTGCACCCCCCAGCCGCTTGAATTCTCGCACTTGCTCTTCTCTCTCCCCTTACCATATTTTTATACGGTTATTTTATAAATGCCCTATTCCACCAACAAATATGAAGTTGTTATATTTAACAACGTGTACATCCCCTATAACCGTCTTTTTTTAATAAAATTGGAGAACAACCGAATCGCTTAAAAGAAGGAATCACCGGCTATTTTTTAGTTTTTTTGAAATGTTGGAGTTTCCTTTGGTTTTAATAAACGAAATCATATGTTAAACTAAACAAAACATCTACATCTCCCGAAACTTCAAACCCTAGAATACTAACCTACTAACCCGAAATCACGTTGCCCTACAGTAGCATTACAATTAAATTCGTTCGTTGGTAAACACATGGATGGAGAAGAAATGCGAGAGAGGGAAATGCTTACCAAATAGGTTATGGAGAAACGACTTTGCGAGAGAGGAATTGCGAGTCTAGGTCGGACGTACTCGTCTAATGCGTCGGTGGTTCAGTTGCTTTTAGGGTTAACGTAGGCGCCTTTCGGTTTTCCTTCGCTTCTGATTTTTGAAGAATGGAGTTCACGATTTCGAGTTGGCGATTTTTGAAGAAGGCGTCCGTGGTTCAGGTAGCGTGTTCATAAATTGGCGATTTTTGAAGAATGGAGTAAACGCGTTTTCGTTGCCCATTGAAGGTAGCGTGTTCATAAATTTTCATCTACCCATAAAACACATCATTCCCATTATTGGGAAGCGATACCTTATTTTTAAAAAATAACAATTCCTTGTTGTTGGCTTCCTTTATTATTCGGTAATACACAGAACTTCCAAACTCATTTTCACCCCATTGTTATTAGGGGTGCACGGACGCACACACCCCCATTGTTAATGCTAATTTGTACTGTCTGCAGCTGCACAAACGACACAGCCCGCCCCAGTATTAGTTTGTGTGCAGTCATACACACACCGTCATTGGTTGGCTAGAACACTACCTATAGGTATACACAGCCCTTTGTTGGTGTTCTTTTTACTTTGTATGCAGACATACACACACCGCCACTGATGGATGCAATCTGCATGTATTACTTACTCAAGTATATAGGCTCATTTTCATTTTTAACGTTATTTACACTATTGGGGGTGGGGTATACCCATGTATGGAAATTTGGATAAGTGTCATCCCTCTGGTTTTTAATGGCTTCTCTCTACTTAATTAACCCTCTCTGTTAAATTCACGTCAAACTCTGTTTTCTCTCTCTTCCTAAACTTTGATATTTTAAAATATTCTATTTTTAATTCTCAAAATTAGGAGAAATTGACGAAGGGTAAACAAGTCCATTTGGTTCTAAAATCTCATACTAAATTTAGGTTTTAGACATAATTCAAAATAAAAAAGTGATTGGTCATTTTTCATGTTGGGTGACTTAATTGTAGACATTCCTCTGGTTTCCCCTTATTTCAATCTAGCTATTCCTCTGGTTGTCCCATTTATGTTTCTAATTTGCTACAGACCTAGCCCATAAATGGGTCTTAAAGTGTTCGATTTGGCCCAAAACAAAAAATCACAATTTCAATTGCTTTTTAATTGTAGTTTAAATTTTGACTCCACCAAAAAATCCTAACAATCCTGAGACAAAATGAAGATATTGCCTCCCACTACAACAAAACTGTTCATCTTGAAAAACTCCAAGGATCAACTCCCACTACAACTGTTATTTCTAATCTTCACTACAAGAAAGTTGACCTTTTTCGAAGGTCACAACCTTCGAAAAAATACTACATAAACCTTCGATAAATCTTTTTTTGAAGGTAAAAAGAATCTTCGAAAAGTGTCGAAATAAATTTCGGGAAAAGCTTTTCAAAGGTTCATTGACCTTCGAAAATTAGTTTTTTTTCGAGGGTTCATTAACCTTCGAAAATTAGTGTTTTTTCGAGGGTTCATTAACCTTCGAAAATTAGTTTTTTTCAAGGGTTCATTAACCTTCGAAAATTAGTTTTTTTCGAGGGTTCATTAACCTTCGAAAATTAATTATGCTATTTTCAACAATTTTACGATCGAAAAGCCCAAATCATCTTGAAAGGTTCTCTACTAAATCCCTAGTGTAGTGTCCTAATTGTCAAACACAAAAATAGGTAACAATAAATATATGGTAGTTATAATTGATTATATATAAAAAACAACTTTATAAGGGGGTGTTGTCATTACCAAACAGTAGAGTGTTATTTATTGACAAGTTTTCCAGTGTTATTTATTGACAAGTTTTCCAAACCTACAAAAATCATAAGTAAATGAAAATAGCAATTGGTAAAATACTTTAGAGAGGTGACCCTTCTAAAAGCATATTCTATTCATACCCTTTACCTAGTTCCATTAGAAAATCAATATTTCCCTTTCTTCTCCTTAGAAGAGAACTACTCTCGGCCAACACGAGCATAACGACATAAAAACATAAAACATGTATCCTCGATCAAGATGTACATATTGTAAAGAAAAACTTCTTTCTTTCTCATAATATTCATGTTTTTGTTCTAAAAGAATACATATATTTTACTTATAAAAGAAGCAGTAGCAGATAAGAAGTCTTACAAGTAGGTTGTTCGGCTGATACTATCTCAGTTTTTAGAATCATTGTGCAGTGAAGTTGTTGATTTCTCAAGAAACCCATTTGAATTTTTTTCAACCTCAACCCCTCTCTTTTCCCTCTGTTTTTTGTGGGGTTTTTCTTTTTCTGGCCAATGGAACTTTGCTGCAATCTTCAAGTTGATGTCAATGGCCAAGAGATTTTTTTTCGTCGATTAGGTAATTCTCTGCTCTTTTTCTTAAACCTCTTTTACGATTCTTTTTTTTAAACCCCTGTTGTTCGGCTGCTACTATCTCTTTTTCTTAAACCCCTTTTTTGGGTATACTCTGCTCTTTTGTTGATTTATTCTGCAGAAAACTCTAGCTTCATACTCTGTCTGGTTCAACAAGTTATTTGGTAGATCAAAGCCTACTACTTTCAAAATTTGAAGTTGATATTCCACGACTTTCCTAGAGGAGTTGAGGGCTTTGAGTTGATGTTGAAGTTCTGTTACAACAATCGAAATCTCAAAATAAGTCCTTCAAATATTTCTTTTTTGTATTCTGTAGCACTATTCATGGAGATGAGCTGTTCAATCTCAGACACCCAAAATTTACAGGAACTAACTGAGAAATACCTTGAAGATATCACCGATTGGACTTGGTCGGAGCTTTTGAATGCTTTGAAACGTTGTCAAGATTTGCCTATTACCCCTTCAATTGTGGTTGAGAAATGCTTACACTCTCTTGTTGGAAGGCTGAATATCTGGAAGTAAATTTTTGTCCCAATCTTTAATGGTTTGTCTTAAGCTGAGCCAAAAACAAATTCCTCACCATTAATTTCTTGGCAAGCTTTAGATCACCACACCATACTAATATGATCAACCATCCATTTTGGCCATAAAATTAGCACTTCTGGGGTGTCTTTCAATCAGAGGGCTGCCAGGCCGAGGCTGTGAGAAGAGATAGGTCCTTCCATCCCAATTTGAGGAACCCATTTTTCTCAACCAGGGTATACCCTTTCCAAGGGAACATTCCGAGAAGCAAACTAGCCTGAGCAGCCGGGTTTCCCCTGAGCAAAACGGGTCAAAACCCAACCCGTCTCTCCACCTTCACTTCTCCAGTTCTCTTGGGTTCACTGTTGCGTGCTCAATGTTTAAACTAAAGATGCAATGGTAGAGCACTCAGGACATGCAAGCATACATGGTCTTGTAGCAAGTAATAAGTATTTTTTCATTCGATTTCCCACAGAGATTTATTCTTAGTTACTAACGAAGTGAGATGTTAAGTGAGAATGGGTGGTTTAAATGGGGTAGATTTGGTTTAAGGTGCCTAACTATTAAGGAACGTGCAAGATATGAAGCATAAACAAGTGCAAGTAAATAATTAAACTCGAATGTAGAGGGAAGAGAACAGCAAACTAAGAAAGAAATGGCTAAGGCAAAATTTTGAACTAAGAGAATTGCGGAAACAGCAATTTCCTAGCAATGTTACTAACAGCGAATTAGGGGTAAAGTAGGGAAACAACGGCTACTAACGACTCCTCTATAGGCTTTTTCATACGATTCTCAAGCAGTAGATCAACTCATCATGCATCAAACTAACTCATTCTCATGTATCTTTCGATTTCATGCATTAGATCCTTTAGTTTACTCATGTCCAAGTAAGGCCTTAAGCATCTATTTATAAAAGCAAGTTTAGTGGTTTGTACTAGGAAAACGCCTATTCCTAGGTCGTTTTCTGGCTACCATGAAAGACTAGCATGAATGTACGACTCTGAACTCTTACTCCTTCCAGAGGTTAGGAGTTCTTTCGAAAAAATGGATGGCCAATCGAAATTGCCCGTGGGATGAAGCTTACATACATCCAATGCATTTGAAGCTAACCTACATGCTTGATTCACGTATTTCTACCTATAGCCTTGTCATTAGCATGCCCTTATGTGGTTTAGTTACTCATGGATGATGTGGAAATGGGAAGACTTGTGTACTTAAACATGCTCGACAATACTCAAGAATAAACAACAGAAAACAGAAGAGGTGGAGAACTTGCGAAGTGATGAAATAATGCTTTGATTAACCAAAGTTTGAACTAAACGAATGACAACTTTGAACAACTAAAACTAAACAGAAAGAGACGAAATGAAGTAGAGTAGCAAACAAAAGGGAAATAACAACAGCCAGCAATGAAAACAGAAGCAGAAAGCAGTAAAAGCAAGTAAATCCGTGCGTAGAGTCCCTCGTCGCGAACGCCTCGGCTGAAGGAAGAAGGAAAGCCTTGTTTGGATGAATCTAATCAGAAGAGAAGACAAATCTTCTCTTCTTCCCCTCAGATTATCGACTCCAACAGCTGAGCCCTTCAAACCAACAAACGGAAGAGAGAAAAAGAGTAGAAAAGACTGCGTTGTACTGGAGAGTCTACGCCTTTCGAGTGTGTTCTGTCCTTCCCCTTTGACCTCCTTTTATAGTAGTTTGCAGGTACGATTCGTCCAAGGAGAGCCATCCATTCTGAACAACAATCCTCCACGTGGCAGCAGGAGAAAAAACGAGCGGCTGAAAGATCGCAACAAAATAGAAATCAGTTAAACAAGTAACAACTTTCACTTAAAACATTGCTGAGACCGCAATGTTTCCGCAATGCTTCAGCAATGTGCAAATTCCAAGTCTTTAACTTTGTTTTTGTTTCTTTTTCTTTCCTTTTACACATAAGTCCTAATTTAGCTTCATTCTACTAATTCTCATATATAAGCACAAGTTTAAGCTAAATTCTACAAAAAACGCTTAAGGGTGTACATCTTTCTATAGCAAATAAGTCCTAAAATAGTCACTTTTGGAGACGTAACACACCCCCAAACTTAAGGTTTTGCTCGTCCTCGAGCAATATAAGGACTTTATTTGGGCTGTTATTACTCTCTCTAACCACTTGCTGACTTCCCTAAGTTCATTATCTATGGCAATGTTGTCCTGTGACACGCTTCTAAGTTTAAAACCAACTCTTTATTTTGCTTCTTCTGATTTCTCTTGCCTTATAATCCTCCTGTCTCATTAACTCCCTACAACTGATCTATCTGCTTTGGTCATTAAGTTCATTGTGCAACTATCCCTAAGTTTTCAAATTCTACCTAACTTTACCCTAGACTCAGTACATGCTTCTAATGCTTTTCTTTTGAGCTGCCTAGGATTCCTTAGAGTCATGCCAGTCCTAGTATAAACCAGTGACAGTAGTACCTTTCATAGAACAACCTAAACCCTGACATCACTACATTGGATATACATTCATCTCCCTTAACAAACCTGTAAGCTACAACCTTGTGCCTAGTTAATTGAGGATCAGAGTTCTTTTTATTCAGGACACCTAAGCACAAAGCTGCAACTCATAGGCATACACTCTTCTTCCTTAGTTTTTCATTTTCTTTCCTTCTTGGGTAGGGCCTCTCCTTTGGTTGCCTTTTGATGCAATGCCACTTGTGGGTTACACACATGGAACTGATTACTCAACAACCTCAAGAGAGACACCATTCTTTTGTCATTTTTTTTTCAGTTCATCATTTTTTCCAAAGGAGAAGAAGAATGCTTATGTTTAAAAGGGAGAGAGGAATGTTCCTAGGCCTAGGGCTGCCTCCCCCAAACTAAAACTTCTCATTGTCCCCAATGAGAGTCTGAGTTGGCACACCCCCAAACTTGTCCTAGAAGCATCTAGTCTAAGGCAAAACAAGGAGAATCTAAAAGTCCTAGGCATAGAATGAACCTTCCTAAAGCAAACAACACAGCAGGAGAATTTTATAAAAACAGTAAAGTAGGGCTTAAAGAGATGCATGCTGAGCAACTTAAGGGAGTTAATTTCAACTAACAAAGGTGTTCTAAGACACTCATCCAGCATGCTCACAGATAGGTCATATATGGCAGTCACACAAGCAGCACGAAAGCAAAGTTTTAACAGAACCAGCCTATCAAACAGTTAGTCAATAGCATGCGATAACTAACAAAAATTGCGGAGTCCGCAATAATTTCGCAATGATCCTACAGGGCATATTTAGCAGTGATCAAGGCCCTTTTCATGCTATTTCCAGTCATCTACAACTAAACAAAAAGGAAACTAAAACAAGCTAGCTACTCAGATACCATCTACCTATACTAAGCTATCCTAAACAACCAAAAGAAATTAAAAACAGAACAAGCATTTGATTCAAAAATATCAGTCACAAGTTAACGAAAAGCAGATTTTTTTTTTTTTAAGAGGGAACAGAAGTACTCCCTCGAGTGCCCTTCAGACTGGCACTCAAACATCCTCATCATCATCCTTCCTTTCCGTCAGAGGTGCCCACGGCTTCAATATATCAGTGGGGAAGGCAGGGAAGATGCATCCCAATTGATCAGCCTTGTGCCTAAACCCTGACATCACTACATTGGATATACATTCATCTCCCTTAACAAACCTGTAAGCTACAACCTTGTGCCTAGTTAATTGAGGATCAGAGTTCTTTTTATTCAGGACACCTAAGCACAAAGCTGCAACTCATAGGCATACACTCTTCTTCCTTAGTTTTTCATTTTCTTTCCTTCTTGGGTAGGGCCTCTCCTTTGGTTGCCTTTTGATGCAATGCCACTTGTGGGTTACACACATGGAACTGATTACTCAACAACCTCAAGAGAGACACCATTCTTTTGTCATTTTTTTTTCAGTTCATCATTTTTTCCAAAGGAGAAGAAGAATGCTTATGTTTAAAAGGGAGAGAGGAATGTTCCTAGGCCTAGGGCTGCCTCCCCCAAACTAAAACTTCTCATTGTCCCCAATGAGAGTCTGAGTTGGCACATGTTGCGTGCTCAATGTGTAAAGATAAACATGCAAAAGGGTAGAGAGAGCACTTAGCACATGCAAGCATACATGGCCTTACAGCAAGTAGTGAGTATATTTAATTCGTTTTTTCCACAGAGACTTGTTTTTAGCTATTCGCGAAGTGTGAATGTTAAGAAAGATGGGATGAATTTGATGGGTTAAAATTGGTTTTTAATTAACTACTTTTTGCTGAATGTGTAGAGGGATATAACATAAACAAAAGCAAGTTGAAATTAGATGCAAAGGATAAGAGATGGAATTAATAAACGAGAAGAAAAACAGCTAAACAGAATGAAAATTTGGCAGAATTGCGTGGACCGCAATGTTTCCGCAATTAACTGGCAGCGAAACTGATTAAAATGGGGAATTAAGGGCTACTAATGACTATCCTATAGGCAGTTTATTACGATTATCAAGCTTTGGATCAACTCTCTATACATCAAACTCACTCTATCTCAAGTATCGTCCGATTCCATGCATGAGAGACTCAAGTTTACTCGACTTCAAAGTAAGGTCTTAAGCATCTTGTTAAAGCAGGAGTGTGCAGTTTGTACTAGGGAACCGCCTATTCCTAGGCCGTTTCCTGATTACCATGAAAGGCTAGCATGATTATATGACTCTGAACTCTTACTCCTTCCAGAGGTTAGGAGTTCTTTGGACAAAATGGATGGCCAATCGAAATTGCCCGTGGGATGAAGCTTACATACAATCAATGTTCGAGTGTTAATCTACCTACTTGACTCACGTTTTTTTAGCCTATAGTTCTGTCATTAGCATGCCCCTAAAGGATTTTAGTTACTCATGGATATGTAAAGAACAGAAATATAAGAGAAAGTAGACATGCTTAGAAGAGAACTGAGTGTAAAACAGCAAGCCAAACTCGTAGCAGAACAAGGTAGAACTGTGAAATGCAGAAACTCACTTTGATTACTTTAAGTGTTTGAATGACAAAGGAAAGCTTTAAAAGAACTGAATCCAAGACAGACAACAACGAAATGCAATAATTGAAATGACTAAACTAAGAACAACAATGATCAGTAATGGAAATGAGAAGAAGAGAGCAGAAAACAGTAAAGGCTTGCTGGAAATCTTCGTGACAGTCGCATCGAATGAAGGTGGTGAGAATTCAGCCGTGCTTGGATGAATCCAATCGAGAGAGAAGAAGAATCTTCTCTCCTTCCTGTCAGATTATCGATTCCAAAAGCTTAGACTCTCACTCCAACAGACGGCAAAGGAAGAACAGTGGAAAGGGTGGACTGCAGAAAGACTTCTACGCTTCGAGTGATGACTGAACCTCCGACTTTGGCCCCCTTTTATAGTAGTCTGCAGGTGCGATCGGGCCAAGGAGAACCATCAGTCTTCAACGTCATATATCAGAATGGATGGAGGAGAAAGAACGAATCCCTGAAAAGTCGGATCTAAACAGAAAAATGTCAGCCAACTTACGGTTTTAACTTGAATAATTGCGGCCACCGCAATTATTCCGCAATGCATTCGCAAGGGTTATTTTTTCATTCTTTTCTTCGGTTTTCACCCCTTTTTCTACCTATTGTGCATAAGTCCTATATTAGCTACCTTCTTCTAATTCTCATATTAAAGCATAGGTTTAGGCTAAATGCTAACAAAAACACCTAAATGTGTACATCTTCTTAAGCTAAATGGGTCCTAAATAAGTCACTTTCAGAGACTTAACAGCACACCCCCAAACTTGTCCTAGAAGCATCTAGTCTAAGGCAAAACAAGGAGAATCTAAAAGTCCTAGGCATAGAATGAACCTTCCTAAAGCAAACAACACAGCAGGAGAATTTTATAAAAACAGTAAAGTAGGGCTTAAAGAGATGCATGCTGAGCAACTTAAGGGAGTTAATTTCAACTAACAAAGGTGTTCTAAGACACTCATCCAGCATGCTCACAGATAGGTCATATATGGCAGTCACACAAGCAGCACGAAAGCAAAGTTTTAACAGAACCAGCCTATCAAACAGTTAGTCAATAGCATGCGATAACTAACAAAAATTGCGGAGTCCGCAATAATTTCGCAATGATCCTACAGGGCATATTTAGCAGTGATCAAGGCCCTTTTCATGCTATTTCCAGTCATCTACAACTAAACAAAAAGGAAACTAAAACAAGCTAGCTACTCAGATACCATCTACCTATACTAAGCTATCTTAAACAACCAAAAGAAATTAAAAACAGAACAAGCATTTGATTCAAAAATATCAGTCACAAGTTAACGAAAAGCAGATTTTTTTTTTTTTAAGAGGGAACAGAAGTACTCCCTCGAGTGCCCTTCAGACTGGCACTCAAACATCCTCATCATCATCCTTCCTTTCCGTCGGAGGTGCCCACGGCTTCAATATATCAGTGGGGAAGGCAGGGAAGATGCATCCCAATTGATCAGCCACGTCTTTGTCCCTCGCCTGCGCGTATTGAGCCCACTGCGCCATCTTTTGCTGGAGGTCCATTAAGCAAGCCATGGAGAGTGATTGAGCAGCAGCCAGGCCGTCTAGCTCAAATTCCATGTTCCCCCTTCTTCGCATTCTCAGGCCTGTAGGCAGCTCCAGATGACCTGTGTAGGCCAGCTGCCTCTCCTTCCTCTCGATGGGCACACCTGCACGTAAACAAAGTTTAGTAATGGTGTTTGGGAAGAAGAGAGGACCCTTACCTTTCTTTGCGCAATCGGCTATGGAGGCTGCAATGACCTCGCCAACATCTATGGTGAGGCCCCTCATAATGGCGTATACCAGCAGAGATCTCCCCTGGTTTATGGTTGTCTCGTGGGTTACCGGGGAGAGACGCCTTCGCACAAAGGAAAACCAGACGGCTGCCTTGGCCTTGAGGGTCGCACTCATCAGAGTGTGCTTCCCATTACGTGAGATTGTCCAAGCCGCCTCAGGTTGGCCTATGATGCGCAGGGCTTCTTCCAAGACAGCCTCAGATGGTGAGTCGATGATCCTCGCGTAGTCAATGTACTTATGCCCTGTGAGGGCATAAGCTTCATTGATGGCCTTGGCCGAGAAATCGACCTCAATCCCCCTCACCATGGACAGACCATCTTCAGGGTGCGTCAGGTTGGCGTAGAAATCGTACACCATGTCAGAGTAGGCGGGGATGGGCGGTCTGCACAGCTCTTCCCAGCCATGGTTGGTGATCCCTACGCGCAAGAATTGCGGCAGGTCCGTCAGTGCATCAAGAAATCCCTTCTCATGGAGCAGGTCTCTCTTCCTCAATTCATTGCCCCTCGATTCTGCATCTGAAGAGACATACCTCACGGCTTGAGGTTCGTCTTCAGGGTACAATTTTGCTTTCCCCTTCTCCCTTGCCTTGGCCGACTCAGCAGCCTCGACCTTCAGCTTCTTCAAAGAAGGCTGACTACTGACCTTCTTCTTCTTGGATCGCGTGGAAGCTTTTGGCCGTTTGCCCTTCACAATCTTGGGCGCCTTCTTCCTCAGCCGCGCCCTGGTGGTGATCTGCTGGAGGCAGTCCCCCAACGTCTCATCCATCGAGTCTCTGCTCCCCCCCTCTGCTAGGCTATCTGGGCTGACTTCCCTCAAAGGGGAGAAGACTTCATCTTCCTCAGCCGCCTCTTCGCTCGGCACTGATTCTTGATGCTCTTTAATCGGGACTTCAGGCTCTGGCGTCTGCGAAGATGGAGATGGCTCAGGGCTCTGTGAAGGTGGAGATGGCTCAGGGCTTTGTCTGGCCGTCTCGTAGGATGGACGACCACTCTCATGACTCTCCTCGGTGAGAGTCTTTTCCTTGATCGGTGCGTCCCCGACTGCCAACTTCCACTTCCTTTTCTTGGGTGTACCCACTGGTTCAGACGGACCAGCAGAAATTTCAGTCACCACCTTCCACTTCTTCTTACGCACTGGAAGCTTGGGCGGCCGTGCGGGTTGCGCAGCTTCGGCATCTGCTAAGGCAAGTAGTGCCTCTCTCGCAGCTTCCTCTGCGTCAGGTGACTTTTTCTTGGAAGCAGATCGCTCAGCTCGTGTAAGCATCATTGTTGGTTTGGAGAGATCTGAAGGTAGGAGATGCAGAGGAAGAAGATGAGTGATTCTTGAAGTCCAACGAATGAAGAAAGCGTAGAGGGCACAACTGATTTGACGGCTATTTGTAGTCAAGTGGATCCCAACTGCTCTTTCTGTTGCGGTTTCAGCAAATCTACCACAATTAAATGGGCTGGCCGTTGAGGATTTTCTTGATTTGAATCCCAAGATTCAAACAACTAAATCTTTGATTCGGCCCGATTTCTTCATCGATTCTTTTCCCTTGATTCATCTCCTTGATTTCCTCTTTCGATCACCTATTAAAATGTACAAAATTAACACAAAATTCGTAATAAAAATCACACCTAAACACACAAAATAATAACCGAAGAAATACGAAGAAAAAAAACTAAGGCATAGCCTTCACATGGACGAGCACAGTAATCACTCATCCCCTCTCGATTTAGCTCTCAAGCTTCAGATAAGAGGAAGGCCGAGAGTGTCTTCACATCTCCCTCCTCGTAGTAATGCTTCAATCGTGCACCATTGACCATAAACGGTTGCCCATTCTGCAGGTTCCTAATCTCAATCGCACCATGAACAAACACGTTAGTTATAACAAAAGGACCTGACCATCTGGACTTAAGTTTGCCTGGAAATAATCTCAACCTTGAGTTAAATAACAAGACATGCTGGCCTTTCTTAAAGTCCTTAATCCTAAGTCTACTATCATGCCAAATTTTAGTTTTTTCCTTATACATTTTGGCATTTTCATAGGACATATGTCTAAGCTCATCTAACTCATGTAATTGCAGAGACCGCAATATTCCCGCATCGGTCACGCAATAATTCAGCTCTTTTAAGGCCCAAAAGGCTTTGATTTCCAATTCGAAGGGTAAGTGACATGCTTTTCCATACACAAGTCTATAAGGAGACATACCCAGGGGTGTCTTATATGCAGTCCTATATGCCCAGAGTGCATCCTCTAACTTAAACGACCAATCTTTTCTATTAGGTTTGACCACTTTTTCAAGTATGTTCTTAATCTCCCTATAGGATATCTCAGCTTGTCCATTTGAGTGTGGGTGATAAGGGGTTGCTACTCTATGTCTAACATTGTATTTAGCTAACACCTTTTCCATAGCTTTATTAATAAAGTGCGTCCCTTCATCACTAATTATAGCACGGGGTGTACCAAACCTTGTAAAAATATGCCTATTAAGAAACTTAATGACTGTTTTGGCATCATTCGAGGGACATGCTATGGCTTCTACCCATTTAGATACATAATCTACAGCTACAAGTATATAAAGATTACCTGCAGATGGGGGGAATGGTCCCATGAAGTCAATGCCCCACACATCAAAGAGCTCCAACTCTAAGATGTAAGTGAGAGGCATCTCATCCTCCCGACTAAGGTTACCTGTTCTTTGACATTCATCGCAGCTGTGTGCATGGTCGTGGGAATCTTTGAAGATCGTGGGCCAATAGTAGCCACTCTGGAACACCTTTGCAGCTGTTCTTTGGCCACCAAAATGTCCACCATAGGGAGATGTATGGCAATGCTGCAGCACAGACTTCGCTTCAGCAGCTGACACACACTTCCTTAGTAAACCATCTGCACAAAGTCTTGTAGAGCGTAGGATTGTCCCAGATGAACTTCCTAGCTTCATGTAGAAACCTCTTCTTCTCTTGTCCCCCTTTGAAAGTTGGTAATACCTGCGAGGCAAGGAAGTTAGCAATGTCAGCAAACCACGGTTCCTCATCGTTATCACGATGAGCTAACACAAAGACATGCTCATCGATAAAGGCATCAGAAATTGCGGTTTCAGCAATTTTATCGCAATTATGCCGCAATCTAGAAAGATGATCCGCAACTACATTTTCGCATCCTTTCTTATCTCTAATGTCTAGATCAAACTCTTGCAACAATAATACCCATCTAATTAACCTAGGCTTAGCATCAGCCTTCCTCATAAGGTATTTTAGTGCAGAGTGATCAGTGTACACAATGGTCCTAGTGCCTACAATGTAATTCCTAAACTTCTCGCAAGCAAACACTACAACTAGCATTTCCTTCTCCGTGGTTGTGTAATTACATTGTGCTTCATTCAGAGTTTTACTAGCATAGTATACAGGATGTGTTATTTTGTCAATTTTTTGTCCTAGCATAACCCCTACTGCATAGTCACTCGCATCACACAACATCTCAAATGGTAGGTCTCAATTTGGCCCCACTATAATAGGTGCTTTGACTAAGGCTTCCTTAAGGGTTGTCCATGCTAAGAAACATTCTTTTGAGATGACAAATGGCTTATTTAGCTCTAGAAGTTCACACAAAGGCTTAGAAATTTTTGAAAAGTTCTTAATGAACCTCCTATAGAAGCCTGTGTGTCCTAAGAAACTTCTAATAGCTTTTACATTCTGAGGTTTCACTAGCTTCTCTATTATCTCTATCTTGGCCCTATCGACCTCTACTCCTGCTCTGGACACTCGATGACCTAGGACTATCCCTTCTTCCACCATAAAGTGGCATTTCTCCAAATTAAGGACTAGGTTGGTCTCCTCACACCTAGCTAGGACTTGTCCTAAGTTCTCTAAACAATTACTAAAAGAATCACCAAAGACCGAGAAATCATCCATAAATATTTCTATCATAGATTCATCTAAGTCTGAGAAAATGGCCAACATGCACCTTTGAAACGTTGTTGGTGCATTGCACAAGCCAAAAGGCATTCTGCGAAAAGCAAACGTTCCAAAAGGACATGTAAAGGTTGTTTTCTCCTGGTCCACAGGGTCTATGGTGATTTGGTTATATCCAGAATAACCATCTAGGAAGTAGTAGTAGGCTCGGCCATCTATCCTATCTAACATCTGATCTATAAACAGTAGGGGAAAATGATCTTTTTTTGTTTCTTTATTTAATTTTCTATAGTCCATACAGACTCTCCATCCTGTAATAGTTCTAGTTGGAATTAGTTCATTACTCTCATTCACTACTACAGTCATCCCCCCCTTCTTAGGCACACATTGAATTGGACTCACCCACTGACTGTTGGCTATAGGGAAGATTACACCTGCATCTAACCATTTGATTATCTCTTTTTTAACTACCTTCTTCATGGAGGGGTTCAACCTACGCTGGTGATCTACTCGGGGTGTATGTTCCTCTTCCAATAATATCTTATGCATGCAGTAGGAAGGAGTAATACCTCTAATGTCAGCAATCGTCCATGCAATAGCCTTTTTATGTTGCTTAAGCAGCAATATTAGCGCAATTTCATGCTTTTCACTTAACTTGGACGAAATGATAACAGGCAAAGTATCATGCTCTCCTAGATATGCATACTTAAGATGATCAGGCAATGATTTTAATTCTAAGAGAGGTGGATGCTCAATGGATGGTTTCAATGGATTCATGGATCTTTCAGAAAAGTCGTTAGTCATGCACACATGCTGAAGTTTATCCACAGGTATATCCATTATTTCAGAAATATGTAAGTCAGTTGTATCTATTTGTACATAGTCATTGGCATGTTTAAGCAACAATTCATGCTCAAGTTGTTCTTCCATTAGTGAATATACTAATATCTACACTTGCACAAGATTCAGAGTCAGAAGGATACCTTAGAGCTTTAAAGACACTAAACTTAACCTCCTCATCATGAACCCTCATGGTGAGCTCACCTTTCTGGACATCGATCAAGGCCCTACCTGTGGCTAGAAATGGTCGGCCTAATAGGATGGGGACCTCCTTGTCTGCTTCATAATCCAGAATGATGAAGTCTGCAAGAAAAATAAATTTGTCAACCTTGACAAGAATATCTTCTATCTTACCCTCAGGGTAGGCTATGGATCTGTCTGCCAGCTGCAAGGTGACAGTGGTAGGACGTGCTTCTCCTATTCCAAGCTGACGGAATAGTGATAAAGGCATGAGATTTATGCTGGCTCCCAGGTCACAAAGAGCTCTGTCCACGTGCTTGCCTCCCAACTCGACTGGTAAGGTGAAGGAACCAGGAATCTTCTCCTTCTTTGGAAGCTTATTCTGGAGTATAGCACTGCACTCCTCAGTGAGATTCACTGTTTCAAATTCACCAATAATTTTCTTGTTAGTAATAATATCCTTCAAACACTTAACATAAGAAGGCATAGATTGCAAAACCTCTACAAACGGAATATTAACATGCACTTGCTTTAAAATTTCTAAAAATTTATTAAAGTGCACTTCCTGTTCTTGTTTTTTCTTTAGCCTTCTAGGGAATGGAGGTGGTGGCACATATGTAGGCACTTCAGGTCGCCTTAGGACAGGTGGAGGCCTTAGTATCTCTTCTGGTTCCTCTATGATAGGTTCCAGCCTCACCCTTGATGTGCTTGTTGGTGGTTGACTATGGTTAGGCAGAGAATCCAGTGGAGCACTAGAATCTTCATTCTCTACTCGCTTTGGTGCTTCCCTACTGTTGCTCACCAATGGTCTTCCACTTCTAAGTTCAATTGCTTGAACTTGCTCTTTTCCATCCCTTCTAGGTACTTCAGTGTCAGCAGGTAGTCTACCTTGGGGCCTACTCTTCAATTCATTGGCTAATTGCCCTATTTGGTTCTCTAGGCTCCTAAGGGTAGCTTGCTGACTTTGTAAGGTGGCATCATTCTTTGCAATGTACTCCTTAAGTAGATTTTCTACTGATGAACCTATGGGTTGGTTATATGGTTTTGGTACATGGATTGGTTATTTTGTTGAGTGAAACCAGGTGTTCCACTCCGTCTTGGCTGGTTGGGAGCTTGGTTAGTATTTTGTTGCCCACCCCAAGAAAGATTTGGGTGGTTCCTCCAACCAGGATTGTAAGTGTTAGAGTAGGGGTTGTTCCTAGGCTGCTGTTGGCTTCGAATATAGCAGACTGAGGCTGGATTCCCAGGGCAGTATTCATACAAGTGCCCTTTGATGGAGCGTTGATGGAACGCAGCGGAAGCGATTTGGATCATGGACACTCTAATTTCATCAATTTAAACAAACGGAAACATGCAAAAGCAATGAAAAAGAGAAATTAGAACACATACCCTTGTTGTTCGTATTTCTCTAAATTCACCGCCAGAAGCTCCTCACGAGCTCACCGATCCTTCTCACGAAACCTTCGTGGACCACCCACGGTAGTCCCGCTATCCTCGGGCCGAGAAATGGAGTAGTGGGACTCCTTTTACAAGAGAAAAGAGGGAAGAAACTCACTGAAGAAAAACTATTTTTCTTTTAACCAGAGAGCTGCAAAGAAGAAGACGTCGAAATTCAAATTGAATTTCAATTCACAATTAATCAACCCCAAATGTCACTAACTTATGAATTTCTTTTTCCTTTTTTTTTTTTTTTTTTTTTTTTTAATTAATTGATCTGATCTTTTATATATACTCTGTATATATATAAACCTTACATGTGTCTTACGTGCTTGCATGTAAGACACATGTATATATATATATATATATTTTTAATTATTATTATTAAAAATAATAATAATTATTTTATTAATTAAACTTTTTAATTAATAAAATATATATATATATATATTTTAATTAATATTATTTAATTCAATATCAAATATTAATTAAATAATATAATTAAACCCGGTTTTCCGAAAACCGACTTTTTGCACATGAATCCTATTCATGTTTTCAGACCAATCTCATATTTAAATCATATTTAAATATGTCTAACCTTCTTCCACAAACCCGAATTTGAACGATTCAAATTCTTTTCTTTTCTTTTATATTGTTTCACGGCTTTATCCGAGCTAGCCAGGAGAACCGTAAGGACCTACAGATCATGAGCTCCAACGATACGAGATTATCCGGTCAAAACTCTTTCAACCGAACTAACCAACATTCGTTAACCCCCGGAGACTCCACTAAAGTCCAAGGGCTGCACTCTCCTCACTGTAGATATATTGTGTCCTGTTGATATAACTATCATCAGTAAGTCGATCCTTCACAGGTCGTTCATAATCACAACGGGTCATTTATACCGTTTAACCCTTGTATTATATCTTGTTCCTTAAGTACCACTGACACCTCTAATGAACAATTGATTTGTGGTCCAACCATCAAATCAGATTCCTCCCTGATCAGGAGAGGATGTGCCCATTGTTCAAGACCTGGAGTCAGCACTTAAGGGAACAACCTCTCTACTAACCCTTAAAGCGGGTAGGAGTGAATTCCATCTAGCACAACTATGTCCCCAGCCACTTATTCGATCTTATCCCCAAGATGGTAGGCTTATTGAGTCGGCGATAAGGCCGCTCTCACCCGTACAAGTCAAAGGATAAGGTCGAATAAACAGGAGTTCATAATGAGCTCAGGATTGAGATCGAGTTACCTAAGTCATCATATGAAAAAAAAACGGTCTTTACAGTAAACGGTGTTATAAAGAAAGAGCGATTTTATTTCTTGGTTCGGTCTTGTGCAAACTCATTGCACAGGACGCCCTCACTCACATGTCTCTACATGAAACGATTCGAATCACATCGTTTTGTACTATACAAAGTGAGTCGCGTCCAATAGTGTCCCCAGGATAAGGTACCCAGCCTTATCCCTATACTATAGACCATTTTGGCTGTCTACTTGAACTTGATCCACATTCATGTCACACATGAAGTTCAAGTACTCACACTATCGCCATGGGTGTTAGTTATTGGTATAGGTTAATACAAGCACAATTCACTAAAATTCAATAACAACTTTATTGAAATATAATATATACATTCATACAGTTTACAAACTACGAGTTTTAGGACATAAAACCCAACAAACTCCCACTTGGACTAAAACGTCAGTGGAGTACATGCTGGTCGAGAGAACTAGAATATCAAATATCTAAAGTTTCTCCCACTGTCCTACTGAGCAGCTCGCAGCCCTATACTTTTTAGGTGTCTCTCAAACACTTTAGCCGTGAGAGACTTAGTAAGCGGATCAACAATGTGGTGCTCCGAGGATACTTGTGTGACAATCACATCTCCTCGTTGCACTATCTCCCTGATGAGATGATACTTCCGCTCAATATGCTTTCCACGCTTATGGCTTCTAGATTCTTTAGAATTTGCCACTGCACCGCTGTTATCACAATAAAGGGTGATTGGCAAGTTCATATTTGGAACAATTTCCAAATCTGTCAAGAACTTCCTAAGCCATACAGCTTCCTTCGCTGCTTCGCAAGCTGCGACATACTCAGCTTCCATGGTGGAGTCAGCAATACAACCTTGCTTTATACTCCTCCATACTATTGCTCCTCCGTTAAGAGTGAACACTGATCCTGATGTAGATTTCCTGGAATCTATATCAGTCTGAAAATCAAAGTCAGTGTATCCTGCAAGGATCAAATCCTTCGCGCCATACACAAGCACATAGTCTCTCGTTCTCCTAAGATACTTGAGGACGTGTTTAACGGTTGTCCAGTGATCATATCCTGGATTGGACTGGAACCTACTGACAATTCCTACTGCATAGCAGATGTCGGGTCTTGTACACAACATAGCGTACATGAGACTACAACCTGCAGATGCATAGGGAATTCGTCTCATATCCTCAACCTCTTGAGGTGTCTTAGGAGACTGTTCCTTAGACAAGTGAATTCCATGCCTAAAAGGCAGCGAACCTTTCTTGGAATTCTGCATCGAATATCTTGACATTGTCAATATAAGATGCTTGAGACAGCGCTAGCACTTTGTTCTTACGATTCCTTATGATCTGAATCCCTAGAACAAACTGAGCCTCTCCCAAATCTTTCATTTGGAATTGGGTCGCTAGCCAATTCTTAACGTCAGTTAGGAACCCTACATCATTCCCAATGAGTAGTATATCGTCTACGTACAAGACTAAGAAAGCTACAACAGTATTTACTACTTTCTTGTAAACACAAGGTTTGTCAATATTTTGTTCAAAGCCATAAGATTTGATCGCCGTATCAAACCTTATATTCCAGGATCTAGATGCTTGCTTCAACCCATAAATGGATCGATTAAGCTTGCAAACCTTTTGCTCTTGACCCTGAAGTATGAATCCCTCTGGTTGAGCCATATAGATACTCTCCTCAAGATTACCATTCAGAAAGGTAGTCTTTACATCCATTGCCAGATTTCATAATCATAAAATGTAGCAATGGATAAGAGTATTCTAATCGACTTTAACATGGCAACAGGAGAAAAGGTTTCTTCATAGTCCACCCCTTCTCTTTGGGAATAACCTTTTGCCACAAGTCGAGCCTTAAAGGTTTGCACCTTACCAGCTTGGTCTCGTTTTCTCTTGTAGATCCACTTGCAACCGATAGGTCTTTCACTATCTGGTTGGTCTACAAGATCCCAGACCGAATTGAAGTACATAGACTCCATTTCGAGATCCATGGCTTTAAGTCACTGGTCCTTGTCTATATCATTCATTGCCTGTTTAAAGGTCAATGGATCCTCAACGCCATCATCAGGTATGACGACTTGAGTTTCAGACAAGCCGATGTAGCGGTCGGGCTGTCTTACATCCCTCCCACTGCGTCGAGGCTTTCTCAACTCTTGAGAAGGACCAGCCTGATCAACAACCTTTGTTGATCCGTGTTACGTCTCCAAAAGTGACCTTTTTAGGACTTATTTATCTTAGAAAGAGGTGCACTCTTAGGTGTTTTTGAGAGGATTTAGCTTAAACCTATGCTTATATATGAGAATTAGAAGAAGGTAGCTAAATTAGGACTTGTGTGCAAAAGGAGAGAAAAGGAATGAAAACCGAAGGAAAAGAGTGAAAAATATGCATTGCGGCAGCATTGCGGAAACATTGCTAAAACAACAATGTTTTAAGTGAAATCCGTAAGTTGGCTGATCCTTTTTTGTTATTTTCCGTTATTTCAGGGATTCGGTCTTTCTCCTCCATCCATTTTTGAAGTACGACGTTGAGGATTGATGGTTCTCCTTGGCCCAAACGCACCTGCAGATTACTATAAAAGGGGGTCAAAGTAGAGGGTTTGATCATCATCCGAAAGCGTAGAAGTCTTCTCGCAGCTCCATCTTTTCTCCTGTTTTTCTTTGCCGTCTGTTGGTTTGCGAGGTTTAGCTGTTGGAGTCGACAATCCCGATTGGATTCATCCAAGCAAGGCTGATCTTTCTCATCCTTCAGCCGAGGCAGTTGCGACGAGGCGTTCAAGCTCAATTACCTGCTTTCTGTCTTTTATTTCTAAATTTCAGCTCTGTTTAGTTGTTGTTGCCTTTCTAGTGGCTAGTTCATTTCATTTCGTTGCTTTTTGTCTTTATGTTATCTACTTTAAGCTTTCCTTTGTTCATTCAAACAATCAAGTAATCAAAGCACAATTCTTCATCTCACAGTTTCTTCTCTTTGCTGCTACTGTTTTGTCCTTGCTGTTTGTCTTTGAATTTCTTCTAAAGCATGTCTACTTCATCTTCTATTTTTGTTCTGTCTATATCCATGAGTAGCTAAGTCACATAGGGGCATGCTAATGACAAGACTATAGGCTAAAAAACGTGAACCAAGTATGTAGGATAGCTCTCGAAGCATTGATTGTATGTAAGCTTCATCCCACGGGCAATTTCGATTGGCCATCCATTTTGTCCAAAGAACTCCTAACCTCTGGAAGGAGTAAGAGTTCAGAGTCATACACTCATCCTAGCCTTTCAAGGTAGCCAGAAAACGACCTAGGAATAGGCGTTTTCCTAGTACAAACCATAACTTTCTGCTTTAACAAGATGCTTAAGACCTTACTTGGACATGAGTAAACTAAAGAATCTAATGCATGAAATCGGAAGATACATGAGATTGAGTGAGTTTGATGCATAGAGA